>JAUMIR010000003.1:171899148-181899148 GCA_030847615.1 Gambelia wislizenii | reverse complement strand
AAAGATTCCTGTGCTGAGACCCATAAAGGTGTTTTCTGACATAACCTGGGTCTGTAGTCCATATGCTATACAAGGCATGTCTCACATAATGATTATTAAAATCCATATTCACTTTCACTTTATCGTACCATAATATCTATGCCATCCAAAACTTCTAATTCCAAAAGTCTTATTTCTCAGCATCATCCATTTTTTAACCACACTAAACAATAGGTAGCAAAATATAACTTCAAATTAAGTAAACCCAAACCTTTTCCTTGCTTCTCATCTTGCAATACCTTATATGCTTGCATTGTCCACTTATTGATGAGCTTGTAGAGATGTAGGAAATTAAAAAATGCATCACTTTGCCCCCCCACCCCAAGGCAACCTTCTGAATTGCTAACGTGCTTCCAAAATTCAGGTGTTCTGAAAACTTTGTCTCAGAATACTTTACATCCAAACTGGGTTCCAAGACAATCTGAATATCTTTGAAGACACCTTGTAGGCTTGTATTAGTGCCTTGCTTAAGGCCTTTGCACACCCCTTCTGCATATGCTATTGCTTCTTGCAGAATTTAGATTATTTATTTATTTATTTATTTGAGAGTAGCCCAATGCATTGTGACTAGCATTCCCCGTTATCAGGACCTAGACCTGGATCAGGGCTTCTGATCCTCAGGGTGAGCAGGAGGGAACTCAAGATAAGAGCACACTTGCACACACACACAAACACTCACAGGGTGCCATCTGCAGAATGTGGGAAAAACAGCCACAGTCCTATGTACAAAAGTCTGTAATCCTGACCAAGAAGCTTGATAAACCAGTGGCTAGATGTCTTAACTTGGGACACAACAGCTGCTTTGAGTTGTCTTTCTTTGGAACTGAGGTACCATCTCTTTCTAGTACTTCGGAAGAAAGGAAGATTTCTAGATCCGCAAACTTAAGACATTAACACTTCATGATCTCAGCCTAGAGGATAATTCATAACATCATTCGCTGAAGAATGTTAGCAATAAAACATTCCCAATTCCCACCTTAGATAAAGCTCACTTTTAATCTGAGCAACTGCTCTTTCGCTTTCTCTTCCCTTATGGCAGCTCCTGGCTAGGCATGTCTTCTCTTCTCTTCTCTTCTCTTCTCTTTCCCACATCTCTTGCCTATGCTCAACATTTTCCTCCTTCCTATGTCCCTCTCTTTCTTGTTGTGTTCTTTGAACTTCTCCCATACCCTAGCTAAACACCTCCTCCCATCATCTTGCCCTTCTCTGATCCCTGTCCCAGCATTCCAGGCTAAACACCTTCTCTTTCTGTTCTCTCTTTCCTCTATTTGCAGTTGTCCTCTCCTTCCTTTCCCAATTCCGTCCCACATCCTTTTTTCTTTCTCTGATTCATTTTCTCTCTTCTTCTGCTCCCATTTCTTCTATTCATACACATACCATCTTCTTTCTCTTTCCTTTTCTTCCTCTTCATCTCTCCAGCATTCTTTCCCCACCCCAAATCAACAAAACATTGAAACCATGAATAAAATATTTAAGATTCTTATTGCTTTAAAGTTGGAAGTTTCATTAAAGTCAAATAGGACTAACATACTTCTGAAGAGACATGTATAGACAGGATTGGTCTGTTGCTTTCTATTACCCTTTGGGACCATCATCATCAGCATTAGCAAATGCAACAATAACAGCAATAAGGTAATAAGTAACCATTTCTTACCATTTCTTAACATAAAATAAGCTACCTTGCAGCAACTGCCTCTTACTGCTGTGGGGCAGCCCTGTACAGTACTTTGAAAAGGAAAATATCCCCATTTCACCTGGAATGGATCTCAAGTGCAATTGCCAGGACACATGCAGAGAGAAAGAGAGAGTTGGGGGAGGGAAGGAGAAGTGGGGGGAGAGAGAAAGAGAGAGAGAGCTTTATAAAAACTTTTAATACAGATGTGCTACTTGTCACTATGAGTACAGAGAGCTCCATAAAGCAGCTCAGCCCCAGAAAGCAATGTGATTAACCTTTTGTAGTTAATCTGCTGAGATTAAAACAAGGAAAATCTTCCATGTCATAGTTGCCATAAGACTATGACACTATCCTGTGTGCTGCTGAGTGCAGACAGCTATCTGCCAAAGAGCTGTAAAGAAATTCTAACAGCTGCTGGTGTTTTACAAAGTAGACACAAGTTCTCTTTAAGTGCAAGAAACAAAAAACAGAACAGAGAAGCAAGAGATAAAGAGAACAAAATGAAAGTTGATGTTGGTAATAATGACACTGGTATATTATGAAGTCTGGCCTGAGGTTTCTTTTTTTTTACCATGTACCTTTGTTTTGTTTTTGTTTTCCTTTCTGAGAGAGAAATCAAAGCCCTGCACTATGAAGGATATTTCTTTTTCACAGCTCCTGATAAGCTTTGCCAACATCTTTAAGTTATCTCAGCCTCAAAATATTTTGCAGCAAAATGACAGCTTTCAATGAATAGATAGTAGCTTCCAGGGAAAACCTAGCATTCTTGGATAAAGCACTGCTTACTGGTGTTCAGAGTTAAGATTAAAATAAATAAATAAATATAAAATTCTAAGAGAGCATTTTACTGCTAATAATTTTTTTTAAAGGAATAAATAGTATGCTTGATTTCAATAAGATATAGAGCATCTTCATTTCTGTCCTGAGAATGGTAACTGATCTTGAAAGAGCTTGAAATCCTTCTGTATCGTATGCATACTGTGGCTGTATGAGTGACGGGATGTTTTGTCTTCTCTCTGTAGTGTCCCCCACCTCCTTGGCTTTGATTCTGAGGACAGTGTTCTCTTTTCATCTTGCTGGAGATATAGTTCTACATAAATCTCTCTGAAAATCTCACTGTAGCCAGGGAATGATGTAATTAGAAGGAAGACTATTTCCTTGCATCTGTATAATTTTTTCTTGAGTAAATTTGGGCAATGACCTTAGAGTTTAGGTCATGTCATTGAACCTTGCTTTCCTTCCAATCCCCTTCCCACAGAATATGATTTGTGAATTTTGGCAGCTGTAACATCCTTTGCAGCATGTTGCTTCCTTTTCCTCACTCCTTTTTGTAGTGAGTAGCTGTATGTATTGGTGAAAATATGTGTGTGAATGGGGTGGGGACGGGGAGAAACCCAGGCTAGAACAGACTGGTTGACAAACACTTTATAACCAAAATGACTGTTGAAAATGGCATCTGATTAGAAATAGGAGTTACATGCACTAGGAATAGAAATATGTTAAATATAAAGAGTGAGAGATTATAAACTGTTCAAGTGCACTGTTGTCCTTGGGAAGTAAAGTGAATTCTATGATGTTGCTTTTGTCTTTTCAGAAGATCACCATTGTATTTCCTTGCTATAAACAAAGATTTCAATCCTGCTCGAAAGCACTTGTAGTAATGCAAATCTACGCATTTTCATATGGACTATTTTTTAAAAAAATTGATTGAGCATTACTAGTTTCCACTATGCATGGCTATTTGGCATACTTTTCTGGTGTCCAGTCTGAAAAAACCCCAAAAACTCCCAGTTGGAGAAGATGTGGGAAAAGGCATGCATAAAGACTGAAATGTTGGAGCACTCTCTTTATGAGAAAAAAGGATTGGGAAAAAGCTTGGAAACATTATTTTCAGCCACCATATTTCAGATTCCTGGCTAGGGGATTTTGGGAGATATATTCCAAAAGTAACAAAATATGGCAGCCAGAGTGGTCTTGGGAACATCTTGGAGAGACCATATAACTCCAGTGTTAAGATCTCTCCACTGGCTGCCTATCAGTTTCCGGGCCCAGTATAAGGTGTTGGTTATTACCTTTAAAGCCCTAAATGGCTTGGGTCCAACTTATCTCCGGAACCACCTCCTCCCATACAATCCTCCCCATGCACTCCGGTCCTCTGGGAGGAATTTGCTTCAGCCACAAAAATCTAGGCTGTCTGCAACCTCCCAGAGGGCCTTTTCGGTAATCACCCCCAAATTGTGGAATGACCTGCCGAACAAGATCCGTCAGATAACAAGCCTGAGTAGCTTTAAAAAAGCACTAAAGACGGATCTCTTTCAGCAGGCCTTTCCTAATTAGATCCTGGCCTCAGGGGATCCTGGCTTCTTTTAGTCCGCTGGCCACTTATTGTATTTTATTGTATCTATTGTTTTTAAATGTGATTTTAGAACAGTTGGTTTTAATTTATAATTGTTTAATAATTTTTTATGGGGGAGGGGTAAAAGAGGGGCGGGGTATAAATAAATTTTATTATTATTATTATTCCCAAAGCTGAATTATAACATGTAGGATACATTGCTACAAGATGAGGCAAAATCTGTTAAATTAAATTTTAGGATTAGAATTTTAAGAAATTAGAATTCATTTTTAAAGGAGGCTTAGACATGTAGGATACACCTCTTAGTGGGTTGGCCAGCCTTACCTAATCCAATGAACTTCAGATATTCTGCACCAGAACTCCAAGGATTATTGACATTGGCCATGCTATCTGGGATTTATGTCAACTGAAGTCTAAAATATTAGGACACAAATTGGGAAAGTTTGTCTTTAGCCAGGCATTATGAATTGAAGTTCCAGGTCAGTCAAGGCCATATGTCCCTGAATGCCCATGGGAGAGGGCTACTTCCTTTTTTCCTCTACAGATGGGCTTCATATGGAATCATCTTGTTTGCACTTATTCTGGTCTTCTGTAGGACTGTTGCTAGGGCCTTCAATTTCCTTCAGACCTTCTTAACTTGACTCCTCTGGTTTCAGCATTGTTGTCCTGTCTTCTGCTTCCTCCTTCTAGGTACTACTAGCTACTGCTTGCTACCACTGGGTCATTTTAACTAACAAACATGCTCCATCTTCTTCTCTTGGCTTTTTTTTGCATCATTGTCCATCTTTAGACCATCCTTCAGCATTAGGAGATTTTCACATGCCGAAAATATCGCTGCCAGAAACCGGGACAGAAATATTTCTGTCTCGGAAGCAGCGCCGCGGTTCGCACGCTCACCTCCCTCTCCCGTTGTTCCGTCGTCCTCGCTTTGGGTTTTTTTCTCCCTCTTCTGGAATATTTTACTAACGGGAGTTTGCCGTTAATAAAATATTCCGGAAGAGAGAGGAAAAAACCCAAAGCGAGGACAACGGAACAACGGGAGAGGGAGGTGAGCGTGCGAACCGCGGTGCTGCTTCCGGGACAGAAATATTTCTGTCCCGGTTTCTGGCAGCGATATTTTCGGCGTGTGAAAATCTCCTTAGACTGCTTAGACACTAGAATATCATTTGTTGGAGGATACAGAGTAAGGGAAGGGTCATTGCCGTTGTGACATGCCTGTGTGTTTGTGTGCTCCATGATGGGCTGTACTGAACAGACTTTAAAAAAAACAACCCACAGAATTTTATCCTAAGAACACAACAAATGATTACTATCTCTTTCAAAGCACTTTCATACTTGACATTCATTAGGAGAAGCAGAATGTAACGTGTTTTGTAAATAAACGAAAAGTTATTGTCATCACCTTTTAAGATTCTTGTCCTGGGTTCTTTCCGGTTTGAGATAACTTATTTCCTTTTTTCCCTGTACCCTTGAAAATCTAGACCCCAGTGGGTTCCTTTACATTCCCTAACAGATAAGTTGCTGTGGAAAACTTCTCCCAAGTTAGAAAGTTTAAAAATGACTGGTTTAATAGTATATATAACAGAATCACATTTTTTGATACTACAGTGAAGAATCTTCCCACGTACATTTGCAGATCACTACAGGCTTCAATGTGAGCAACAAATTACAGGGTAAGTCAACCTAAAATCAGTACCAAGACATTCAAGCGGAAATGGTTCAGGTTGGTTGGCACGTACCTTAGTTAATTACATTTTTCTTTTGTACAGAATAAAACCTCAAATTTAATCATGGATGATACGTAGAAAATCCAAATTCCATTAGCTCTCCAAAGACAAAAATCACATTTTATGAATTTACTGCATGAATTCAATTGCTTTTATACAATTAAATGACATCAAAGAAATGCTTTTGCGTTTTTGGGTAGCTGTCCTTTTTTAAAAAAACATAAGCTTTGTTTGATCTCAGTGTAGGAGATCTTAAATCTCTCATCCTGACGTGATAGCAAAACTCTGAAGGGCTTCCTGTACAATTTCTTATGTTCTGAAGATGTCATCTCTTTAAAATAATGAAAAAATGATAACATGGAGGAATATAAATATTGATTTCCCCCCGCTTTCTTTCTGTATAATGTGGGGGAGCATCATTAATAGCATGAAGGGGAAACACACTGAAGAAACTATCGGATATATTTATGCATAACATTTGTTTTGCCTTTGAATATACAATAATCACACACTATTTTTAGACTGGAAGATGATATAAACAGTGTTTCCTGCCTTTCCTGAAACTCCATGCTTTTTGGATGTCTTAAGACAAGTCCGGACAATTTGAATAACATCTGAGTTGAAATCTTTAGAATGAGTAACACTGCTGAAGTCTGAGAGGTTTCTCCAAAGTAAGTGCTTTTTTCTTTCTTTCTCTACTAAGATCATAGCCTGAGCAAATGGCAGCAAACAGACAAGCTAGAAAGTTATGACAGTTCCTGAAAGGACAATGTTGCAGTCACATTGGAAATGTTTGCATCTAGCATTGGAAGGAAACATCAGCAGGCAGCCCCCTCTGCACACGCACGCACACACACACACACAAACAGCACCCACATATTGAGCTCTCTTTAAGCCACTGTGCTCTTTGATTAACATCTCTGCATGCCATATAACAATATTTTACAGTGGGCTTTTTCTGCTCTAGGCCTGAACCACATTATTGGCTGATGCTGTAAGGGTGCAATGAATTTCCCAAAGCATTATGGGAATCAAGCAAGAACGAGCCTGGGGAATATAGTTATCAATGGCCCTCCCATGCCATCCATGATGTTTGTTTCTGCTTTGAATGCTTATCCCTGGAAGAAATAAAAATGTGTGTGTAGCTCCAGTGACTTACATTCCTCTTTTACGACCCTTTCCTCCCCTTCCTCCCTGCCTACCTCATGGTCTTCATTTGTTTAGATTGCACTTTCCTTTTGCTTTTATTTGCCGCAAAGGACCATGTGCATTGATTTATATACAAACAATGACAATAATAATAACAATAAAAAATAAGTACACCAACCAGGTCTTCTATAGATATTTTGAGGACCCAAACCCTAGAAGATGTCAGGTTTCGGAAGATTTATAGCTGCACAGAACAGCAGTAGGTATAAACTACTAATAAACATTATCCCAACAGAATAGGAATACCTTTTGCAATTATAGATAGGCACAACTGCTTCATTTGCTATTTTTTTCTTATCACTGTTACTTTAATATACTTTGATACAATTTGTGCAGCATCCATAGCACGTCTTGCCACATGTTGTACAAATATAATGTGGGCCTCTTAGATCAGCAATTGCATCTGAACACGGAGGGCTGTGATTTTTAGCACCTTGGTGTGACTTAAAATAATTTCAAAAGTATAGAACTGTGTTGTGGTTAATAATATGGGAACAATCCAGAACTGGTTAGGTGTTTGTTTGTTTGTTTTTAAAGCAAGATTGATATAATGGAAAGTAAATAAATGATCCCCTCTCCCACTTGCAAATGCTACTTGGCCATAATGAACTTGGAATTACAGATTCCATTCAGCAAATAGTCTAAAGGTCTAAAACAGAAATGAAGCAACTTCATCTCTATTTGTATTTCTTTTAATGAGCAAAGAAAAAGAATTCTTTTTTTCATAATTGCATTTGTCATTTATTATAAACAGGTTTATGTTCTTTTCTGATATTCCCCTTAGTACAGGAGTGACACCCCAGATGTTATTAGAATGCAGCTCCCATCATTTGTACCCAGTATAGTCAATAATGAGGAACAATATTGACAGTATAGTCAGTCTGGAACAGATGCAAGCTATACCATTGCAAAGCCTGTCTTAGTACAGCTTCTCTTATCTTTCTTTGTCTCCCTATAGAGCTCTGTTTAATTTCCTCGTGTTGTCAGCCTTTTGGGGTTTGCCAAGCCCCATAGGGTACAGTTGTGATTCCAAGAGGGTATCTCCATAGGACAGAATCAAGCCTTTTCCTTCTCCCATCCTTCCAGCTGACTCATAAGTGTGTGTGTGTCCAGGTGTGTAGACCATAGAACACCAGCCATTATTGCAACAGGAGGTAGGTATGCACTTGGGGGTTACCCACTACGGTGTCCCCTTCTTATACAACACTACAGGCCATTTTCAGGAAAAAGAGTGATAGCTGGCTGGATGTACTTCCAGTGTCTAATATGACAAATGGTTGAGGAACTACAGTGCATCTGCAGGACTGGTGTCAGGTGATCTCAGACATCTTGCTGAAGTGCCTACACTACTACACAGCCCAGTGTTGATTTTGCTTCCCCCATGCTGGATGGTAGCTGAATCCACAAACATCAATTTTTATTACACAAAATAACTGAATGTAAGGGCTCGGTGGGTAATTAAAATAATGGTTTTTAACAGCTGCCAACTACACATTGTAGTACAGGTTGACCCCCATATCCACGGTTTCACTTATCAATGTCCAAAAACATGTTCTCTAGGCACTCTTAGGTCCCCCAATATGATTCTATAATCAATGTCTGATGTTTGTCTTATTGAAAATAATAGGGTTCTCTGTTATCCATGGTTTCAGGTCTTGGAACATATCTCCTGTGGATATGGGGGTCAGCCTGTACTGCAGTTGCTGATTCATGCCACCAGCAACTGAGAACATTGAGAAGCTCACTGATGTAGGAGGCGGCTACAAGAGTCCTGGAATTCTACCCCTCCAACATCTGTATCTGCAGGAACTCTGTTACCCAAGGTGGCCACTTTATCTCACTTTACCTAAACCTTAGGTCCTAAAGGATGGAGCAGCCCTGCCTGCCTGCTGCAAGCTGAGAATGTGAGCAGATTATGGTGTCCTGACAAATCTTTCCTCAGGATTCATCCACATAGAGAGAGAATCCCTTCCATATACTGACAATGTGCAAATTGACCGAATAAGAATGTGGCCTCAGTTCTGCATATAATACTTTCTGGCCTGATTAAGCTCAGACAAGAGCAGCTGGAAGGTGCTGGAGAGGTGAAATCACTTCAGTGATTCTACCAGTGCCCTGGTCCTTCAGTTACCAAGTTCATGCAGCCTCAAGAGGGTTCTTGAATACTATATCTGCAGCTGAGTGGTTTTTAGAGGTCTCATTGATTGGAAGAGTCCCAGTCTAGAGTTCTGTTCTTATCGGCTTTAATAAAAAATGACAATGAACTGTGCCTTTGTCTCATGAAGAAAAAAATGAAGGTGAGTTCTTCTCTTTTCTGCAAGGCAAGCCTAATTGCTTTAGTAGGCTCTATAGCCTGAAAGTTCCTTATATTCATGGTGTGTATCTGTGGATGTTCAAAAACTGTGGGGGCAAAATGTGCCAGTCTTTTATCTTTTCTCTGCTGTGCTGAGATTCTGTCATTCCCACCAAGGAGCCATTTGATGCAGTGAATTACAAATCTTGCATGGTGTTATACTGCTATGCTTCATGGCAGATATTCTGAACAAGAATTTATTACCAGCAAAACAGCAATTCTGTAGTGATGAATTCAGATTGGCCAACTGCAGTGGGGATGGAGGACAATTTGTGGCTCTGTATGCCAACAGTGGGCTGCAGCATCACATTTTTGGACAAAAATAACACCTGGAAGTGATCAGATGTTTATTTTTGTATTGGTCTGTATTTTATTGGTGGGGGGAGGGTTTGACTGATTCCCAGCTGATTAGGGATCAAGAGTTGAGGAGGGTCTTAAAAGGCAAGGTGCTGTTACCATTTTGATACAATGGGAGTAGGAGGAAGAGCCATTTGATACATTTTATTCCTATTCCAAAATTGGAACTGAAAGTTGGGAGGGGGTCTTTGGGTGTCAGATGGGCCCTAGGGCCATGGAAAAGTGGATTGGGGAGTATGTACATCTTTGATTTAAATAGGCACTTGAAAGCCACACAACACTATTCATTTGAAATCATATGCTTGCCAGCATTGATGAACTGATAATCAACCTTATATGTGACTTCTCTGAAGGTGCACATCAATAATGTAAATCTCTCTGGACTAAATAAATAAATAAATAAATAAATAGCAACTGTTGATTTGGAACTCTAACCAGTGAATCTGTATGGGCTAATATACTTTCCTTGAGCATATTTACCAGTGACACTTTGTTTGAGCCAAAATTCAAAGTAATTTGAGGAGTTCTTCTTTGGGTCAGACATGTGGAGGAATTTTGAAGGAAACCAAAATAATTTTGAGAAGACCAGAGAAATTTTCACACATTCCTGTTTGCAGACCTTAGTCCCCACGTGGCCAAGAGGGAAGTGGCCTCTGCCTGCATTGAGATCCCTCCAAACCAAACTGAACTACAACAGAAACAATACCTGATATAAAATGTATGTCTGTGACTCTAACATTGTCACTTTTCTTCTTCTTTCAAAGAGGAGATTTGAAAGCTTGCATGATATATTTTGAGCATTTTGGTTGGCTAATAAAGGTATCACTCTTTTGTGGGTTTTGTTTCATGTCACTATCTCATGATTCCCTTCTCTGCTATCTCTCTATTATTTGATGCAAATAAGCTTGCACTCTTTCCAGTTATCAGAGCACTTCTTGGGTGGAACATTTAACAAAAATCTCCATCAGCAAAGCTATGACAAACAAGATTACACACTGAAACACAGGAGTAATTGCAACTATGGAAAACAGGCAACATGAAACAGGCTGCATGACTATGAAAAACAATCTGCAGTAGGAACATGTGCAGCCCTGTGGTGTGCACATTTATTTGAATCCCATGCATAGCCTCTGTACAATCAGTCACTTTTTCAGTCCACTTTGTTAATATACATAGGCTAGTGTGGTATAAATTGGCAGTTATTTTAATTAGAGGGAAACACTTCAGTCCTAATTTCATTGTCTTTATCTGAAATCCACTCAAATTGTCACCTCATCCTTTGCTTTAGATTGCAAGGGTTGTTGTTTTTTTTATCTCTTTGAATGGAAATGTTTACACCCATCTGCCCCCATTTCCCTAATGTACACATCTTTGTGCACACATTTACCCATTGGACTAAATGTTTGTAGACTTTTGTTTTCAGTTGTATACCTTATGGAATATATTCACATAGTTCAGGGCATATTTTGCCTCTGCAAAACATGCTGCAGGACTTAGAAATGTGCACATTTCTGAGGCAAGATTTGACTCAACGAGTCTCCTAATCTCAGCTTTCACAAAATTCTTTTCACCCCTATTTTCAATTAATTCATAGTTACTATTTACCTATAGGCATCTAGACCCCTGTATGTTCTCACTGGGAGAACTGCATGCAATGGTGTATATATACACACACACACACACACAAATATACACTAAAGACTGTGGTACACTCCACTTTCCCTTAAGAAATAATGGGAACAATGCAGGACTGTATTTGCCTTAACATATACAGAATTGTTTGCTGGTGGTTTGTGCTCTATTGCATTTGTCAGGAATTGGTTACTGAACCCTGAGTTTTAAAATGGCCAAACAACTGCAGAAATCATGCTGAGTCATGATGACTGACTCCATGAACTGCCAGTCATGCTAATCATGCTATAGCTGCATGAGAAGGATTGCATTGGAAGAAGGATTACTAGAGTACAAAGCCATGTAGTACGGAAATCTGATGCAATGTAACCATGTGCTTGGGTAAGCCAATGGTGCGTTGAGTTGTATATAAGAAAGCCAGATCAGTGTTCATTCTCTTCCTATGATCCTCTGATGCCTGGTGTAGCACTTTGTCTCTGTACATACTGAAACTACTGAAGATTAAAAGCACCTCCTGTTTTCTGGATGCCAAACACTCTCTGTATGTGAATATTCTTGGGAAAGGGTTGCTACCTAGTCTGCTGAGACAGATTTTTGGCTTCTGCTGGGAATTGAATGTCCTATCATCCCCTGACAGTATTCTCATTATGTTCTAAACTAATTTAAAAAATAACAACCTCTGTGTGCTTGGAAGAATGTTCTCTTCTTCCAATTTGCTCTAGACTGCTTTTATTAGAAAGTGGAAACTTTCAATATCTTGCACTCAAAATCTTTCATCTTACTAGTATTTGATTTACAGCTACTAAATAATTTGCCAAGTGTAATTTGTAATTAGGTGCCTTCTCATTCATATGCAAACACTAATGAATATCTGTCATCATTCTGCTGTTGTTAATAGTCTCATCATTGCTATTCTGGAATATCCTTAAAGATCAGAGCAATTTTTCAATAGGTCAGTATTCCTTTTATTACTTAACTAACTCATATATTTAGTTTCCCATTGCATTAATATTTCTTTCCTTTTTTTGGTTTAATTTAATAATACTACTAGAAACATATGAAATCAAGGTCTTTACAACTGAGATGTGTAGAATAATTGCAACAGCTATGGAAAAGCATATATAATTTGGACCTTGTTCCTATTCTTGTTTAATCTGATGGAAGCCCCAAAATACATGTTCATGGGATTACAGCTCTTAAAGTTTGTTTTAAGCTAGAATTTTGAAGATATGTTGATTTCTATTCTTCTCCTCAAAGAGCCTTCAGAGTTACCATGACCACTTTCAGAAGAAGGGTATTCATTTGATAAATGTGTGTTTGTGTGTACTGAGAGAGATATTCCCTCACTTCTCAGTCAAAACAATGTTCCAAAGTGGTTCACAGCAATTAAATTTCAAAACAAACAGAAATTAAAGTCCACTATGCTATTGGGATGGGGCACTGTACATGAATTAAAACAAAATACTTGTTCTGCCATGAAGAAGAAAGTTTACAACGGGGTGGTAATCATATGGCTTTGCAAAATGCTGTTAGATTGTAACTCCCAGAATTCCTCAACATTGACTATGCTGGTTAGGGCTGTTGAGACTGTCAGACCAACAACCTCTAATAGGCTGCATGCTTCCCAGCCCTCCCTGGAATCACAAAGGAAATGGAGGGGAAGAGAAGGGGAAGAGAAAGAGGAAGGGAGAAGAGGGGGAAGCCAAATGAAGAAGATGAGACAAAGAATATCAGAACATAAAAATGTGCTGTTTGTTGCTTCCAAAATCTCCGTGCCTCATCCCTGGAGGTTTTATGCATTAGTGTTATTTTGTTTTCATGTGCAGTACTCCCATGTTTTTCAGAAGCTTCTTCCACTTCCTTTCTTACCAAAAACAGCTGTTATAAATAAAATAAAGAGATGAAATTGCTGCTTGAATGTTCATGGTGGGCAGCAGACCTCCACCTGCAATTTCCCATTAACTCTTTTCCATCCATTTGAGTTCATGTTGATCTTTCACTGCTAGTGTCCTTTCTAGGATAGATGTTATACAACTAACCAAAGACCCTTGGACCTCTGGCTGGTGATAAATTCCACAGTGGTTTTCCTAGGGATACTAGAGCAATTTGATATTTGGGAATTCTTACACACACTGACCTAATCACCTTTCCTGGACTAAAGTGAAGATCAAATCACAGCAATCAGTTAAATTCTGATTTTTTTTCCTGAAGGAGACAATATATTGCTTTTTTCACAAATCTTATTCAATATGTATTTTAAAATCTGTACTTTGAAATTAAAATAGGGTTGGAAATACATATTAGATAAAAGACATTCAAAATATGCTCATAAATATGTATCTAAAAGTAATTCTTTTGTATAGTTTGTTTTTTTTTAAAATCCATTGATTAATGTGGAAATGGGATGGAAAGTGACACAGACTGGAGCTCCATGGATGCATTCATCCATCCCTATTCCCATGGTTTTTCTAGTCATGGAGCAAGTGACAGATAGAGCAGTGTTCTTTCTAGCAGGTAATGTTATGGTCGGATGACACTAACAACTCAATGGTGCTGCATGATAATGACAATCAAGAAAGAACAGAGGTAGTCTGGGGCTTCATGCCTGCTATTTCTCAACAGCAGAAAGCTGAGCTTATGCACCAAATAAGAGACTCATGGAAAGGAAAATGTTCTGTGAAGACTGCCAGTCATGGAGCAAGTGATAGCTGGGGCTCTGCAAAGACTGACAGTGTCATAGGTTTCTGAAGTCAAATGTTAGAGCAATGGTAATGACACAATTGTTCAAAATCAAGCACTTTTATATCCTACCAGTTTCAATGGGATAGTAATATTGCAGTCTTGTACACACTTATCTGTGAGTACGTCCTGTTGAACTTATTGGGCCTATCTGTAGTCTAGACATTATAAGATGTTGCTGTTCAGTGCACACAGCTACTCTGTTGAGATCTGTGGACATGAAAAATGTTTAATGTTGACTTAATTGTGTGCCTTATGCTCTTTTAGAATCCTGGCTAAAGACTGTACTCACCATGTGGAATTTAGCCATGAGTAAGAAAGGTTGTTCTGTTGAGAATTTTCAAAGCAGGAGGGCTTTATTATTGGCTGCCAGTCTCCAACTCTGGTTATCTATGCTTATTGGTCATCAACTGGAAGCAACTAGCTGCTAAGAAGAGCCAAGATGTCCATCAATAAACAATGAGTGGAGAAAAACAAGCTACTCTTTGATCTTCTCATGCTTTCTCTGCCTGTCTCTGGGGAAGTCTACAAAATCAACCACCACAGTCTAGTTTACATGTATGTGTGCTCTTTATGTGAAGAGGGTCACATATGGCCAAGACCTATTTTTCATACTGTAGTTAAAAGAGCAGTGCATAGCAGACCAGTACATTATGTGAAGCCAGTTGCATCCCATTGACCATGTATTATGACCTTGAAAAACCTGATCTTGTGATACTCATTGTCAAGTAATCTATGTATTCTATATTGGCCAATGGCAAGTATGGTCATCTTGTATTTATCCCAATGTTGTTGTGTTGAATTGCAACTCCCACCAGCCCTAGCCAGAATACCCAATTGATGGAGAATGAAGGGAGATTCAGTCCAATTACAGTCCATGGGGCTGTAAATTGGTTGGCTTATGAATGGATAATCTCACCCCCATCTCACACACACAGACACACTGAAAGATGTTTCACATGTAGTTACCAAACAAGAGACATCTTGTAGAACCAGGGTGTTGGAAGGATGCGATGGAGAGTTACTGTAGCATACTTTAAGTATTTATTTACAGGGGAAGGACCAGAGTAAAGTGGAAGAACACCTGTGTTCTGTGCCCTGAAAATCCTGGTTTCAATCCCCCACAACTTCAAACAGGACTGGGAATGCCACTCTGTTAGATAGATTAATAGCTTTGGGCTTATCTACCCTAGACAGGATATGCTGGTGTATCCTGGCTGTGGAGTTGGTCCATTCTGCCCCCGTTATTTAAAGAAAAAAGGGCAGAGTCCATACAGGAATGTTGGACCATTGCTGCAACCATAGCTGTTGCTGCCATTTTCCCTGCTCTGCCAGGTCCGGGGAGTCAGCCACAGCATGTAAGAAGTCCCTTGACATGACCCGTCTTGGTCACATACTGCAGGCCTGCTTCCCAGACCCAGCAGACCAAGGGTGACCAGCAGCATCAACGAGGGATGGTGTGCTGGGATGGATTTCTGCACACATGTAGGGCCCAATCCAGCAGTACTGGATTAAACTGGGTATTTTTAAAAAATGTGGTAAAAGGGCCCATGCTGCCACAGCCTCCACCACCGTCGTGAACCCTGCCACTGGCATCATGCACCCACAACCTCTGCTGCTGCTGTATGCCCTGCCACTACCACCAGAGCCATCTCCTCCCCCCCCCCACACACACACACTGTCACCATCCATGGATAATTGAATCAGTGGCTGGTGAATCAGCAGATGCAGGGCTGCTACTATATTTTCAGAGTTCTGAAAGCAGTAGGATACAACCACCATTATCTAGGCTCTCTACACAACCATTTCTTTGACCACCTATGATAGTAGGGTTGCATGTAATACTGGAAAAAGCCTGCATAGTCTAGTTAATCATAAGTTATCATGAAAAGGAATATAGATATCCACCACAACCAAAGATGCATCTGTAACATAAATTTTAACTTTGAGGAAAACTGAAAACTATGTCTTCAGCCTCACTGACAAAGCACATACAGAAAATCTCACAAACTGCTCTATAGACTACATGACACACAAATGCACATTCAAGCTGGCTATCACCTTTCCAAACCATAACCGTTTCTCTGATTTTTCACATGTGGCTGAAAGCCAAGAGCACAGTAGGCCTTTGCAGTCTTCTCTCTACGCGAGCTCTCTTTGATGTGCTTTGGAAAATGCTATGGAACAGAATTGAAGCTAAATATTTATTTTAGAGAGGCTTTGGGTGAGAGTGTGAGCTTCTAAAAACATTCAGAATTTTCTGATATCCTTCAGTTCACAGCAGCACTGAGGAATTGCTCTTAAGGTTCACTCATATCCTTAAAGCAATCAGAGGAATGATTGGCTAGAACTGATAGCCATATCTAATCTAGAATACTGCAGCAAAGGGTTGAAGATAGTTGGCTCTGTATTTAAAAATCTCTAACAATGGGAGCAAACCAATCTAACTTGAAAAGTCCCCTGTTTTTTTTATTTCAGTCGTCTTGAGAAGATTGTCTTTAACAGTGCATCTTTAATTACACACTCAATAAGGAACTCCAGTTCTATAGAAGGATGGAATGGTGTCTTGAACACTTTGCAACTCTTTGAATGTCCAGAATGATTTCAAGCTTTCTTTCTTAAATTGAAATGTATTTCTAGATGCTTCGAAGAGGTGGAAAAAGAAATTAGAGAAAGCTTTTAAAAGTCACATATTGAGTACAAGCAAAATTAAAATAGTGGTCCTTAATGTGTCCCCACCCCTACTACTACATCCAAAATGAATTGCACTTATCAACCACATGTCATACACCAGTGGTTCCCAAACTTTTATCCTCCAATGTTTGGATCTTTCCAGAAAATTCTTGACCGTTGGACAAACTGTCTGGGACCTCTGGGAGCTAAAGTCCAAAACATCTGGTGGACCAAACTTTGAGAACCACTGACATCTATCTGGCATACTTTATTGTATCTCAGTGAAAAGCCGCAACCTACAATCACTTAATTTTCAGACAGATAAAAAACAAGTTATAAAATAGAACATACCATTATATATATATATATATATATATATATATATATATATAATAGAAGAGCTAGTGTGGTGCAGTGGTTTGAGCGTTGGACAATGACTCTGGAAAAAAGGGGTCAAATCCCTGCTCAGCCAAAGAAACCCACTGGGTGACCTTGGGCAAGTCACACTCTCTCAGCCTCAGAGGAAAGCAAAAGTAAACTCCCTCTGAACAAATCTTGCCAAGAAAACCCTGTGAAAGGTTTGCCTTGGGGTCACCACAAGTCGAAAATGACTTGAATGCACACGATAACAACAACAACATAAAATAAGAACTCTCTGATACAAAGAATTCTTTGTATTCATGGCCCCTTCTTCCACCCTGAAATTATAACAACTGCTACTAGCTGAGTGTCAAGACCTTGGCTGGGAAGAGTGGGCTTTTATATGGGAGCCATGCCCCTTCTTCTACCCTGAAGCTATAACAACTGCTTACAATCGGAGTGTCAAGACCTTGGCTAGGAAGGGTGAGGCTTTGACTGGGAGCCATGCCCCCATCTTCCACCCTGAAGCTATAACAACTGCTACTAGCTGAGTGTCAAGTCCTTGGGTGGGAGGGGTGAGCCTTTGCCTGGGAGCCACACCCCTGTGGACTTCTTGGAGCAGGGCAGCAGTGAATGGGGGTGTGGCCAGGAGTGGCTGGTGTTATAAGCCACTCCCACACCCCTCAAGAACACCAGCCTGCCAGCCAGGAAGACCCAAGCCTGCAATTGGAGTCAGCTGAGGCCGGGAATGGACTGGGGGCAGAAATTGGAGTTGTGCTGGGGAAAAGGAGGTATGGTCGGAAAAGAGTGAACAGATGTTATGAAAGAAGGAGGGATCGCTGTTTGTTAGCTATCCCACCTTCAGTTCACCCTGTTTCCCGGAATGGATTGGAGAGCGTACCAACCATTCCACAGAACATTACTTTGCTCCTCTGCAATGCCAGGTCGATTAAGAATAAAACTCACATTATTTACGATCTTCTTTTGGATGAGGATGCCGACCTGGTTTCCTTCACAGAAACCTGGCTGGGAGAGGATAGTGCTGTCACGTGGATGCAGGCCCTCCCAAAAAGGTATTCTGTCAGTGAGCAGGTAAGGGGAAGTGGGCAGGGGGGGCGGAGTGGCTCTGGTTTATAAGGACAATCTGACTTTGACCAGGACACCTGTCCACTTCGATAGTCCACTTCGAGAGTATGTACCTTAGCCTGAGGACCAGGGATAGTTTGGGGATTCTGCTAGTATACCAACCACTCCGTTGTCTAGCAGACTCCTTAACCGAGCTGACACAGCTGGTCTGAGTTGCTGTTGGACTCGCCCAGACTTTTAGTTTTGGGTGACTTCTACATTCCACTTGAAACCAGCTTGACAAATCTGACTGGTGCAGCTCGGGAGTTCATGGAAACCATGACAAACATGGGCGTATCCCAATTGGTCCTTGGGCCCTCACATTGTGCAGGTCATACTTAAAACCACTGCATTGTCATGGATGGATCACTTCCTGGTCAAGACTGAACTAAAAGTCCCTTCCTGCCCCACCGGGGGTGGTGGACCCATTAGAATGGTCCACCCCCGAAGGCTAATGGAACTAATAGGATTCCAGAAAGCCTTGGAGGGTTTAATGGTTGGTAATGCCAGTGACCCTGTCGAAGCTTTGGTTAATACCTGGAACACCAACCTTACCAAGGCTATTGATACGATCGCTCCCAAGAGTCCTTTCCAACATGTTCCTAACTGTAGGCCATGGTATACATCAGAGCTTAGGAAAATGAAGCGGGTTGGACAACAACTAGAGTGCAGCTGGTGGAAAACTCAACACTTATCCGACAGGACTCATCATAGGAACTCTCTTTGGTCCTATTGAGAGGCAATGTAAGCAATGTAGAGATCCTTGTTTTCTGCACATATTGCATCTGCCGAGTCCCGTCCAGCAGAGCTGTTTAGGATTATAAGGGAGACGACACAGGTTATACCTGTGCAGAACCCATTGCTTAACCCAACAATGGCCTGCTGTGACACGTTTAACAACTTCTTTCCAGATAAAATCTCTCAGATAAGAGCCAACTTAGACACCAGTATTTTGACAGAAACAATTGACGAGGTGTCCAGCAACTCCGTTGATGTAAGTTTACTGGATCAATTTCAATCCGTCAGTACCGAGGACGTGGACAAGCTACTTGGTAGAGTGATGAAGATGACTTACCCTCTCGATCCTTGCCCTTCATGGCTGGCCATCTGGGGTGGGGGGCTTGATGGTGTTCCTTAAGGACATCATCAATGCATCCCTCATGGAAGGATGTTTTCCATACTGTTTAAAGGAAGTGGCGGTTAGGCCGCGCCTGAAAAAAACCTTCCCTGGAGCCCCTAGACATGAACTACTATAGGCCAGTTTCTATGTTACCATCCTTGAGCAAAGTGATCGAGAGGACAGTTGTGCTTCATCTCCAAGTGATCTTGGATGAAACTGATTATTGAGTCCCATTTCAAACTGGCTTCAGGATTTGGAGTTGAGACTGCCATGGTTGCCTTGACCGATGACCTGCATCTATGCATTGACAGGGGTAATGTGTCCCTGTTGGTGCTTCTAGACCTCTCAGCAGCTTTTGATATGATAGATCATAGCATCCTCCTGGATTGCCTGAGTGGGTTAGGAATTGGAGGCACTGTGCTCCAGTGGTTCTGGTCCTTCCTCTTGGGCAGGTTCCAGAGGGTCCTGCTCAGGGACAACTGCTCCAGCAGAAAGGAGCTTACTTGTGGCATTCTGCAGGGTGCCATCCTGTCCCCAATGCTCTTTAACATCTATATGAAGCCACTGGGTGAGATTATTTGGAGTTTTGGGGCTGGGTATTATCAGTATGCTGATGACACCCAGATCTATTTCTCCTTGTCCCGATCATTGGCCTCAAATTCCGATTTCATCTCTCCTCTTAATGACTGTCTTAGGACTTTTTCGGACATCGATCTGTAGCACAAGCAGCCTCGTCCCCGTTGCGAGACGCTGTCCCCTGGCGATACTGTTGCAGAAGAGCTGGTAGGGGGCAGTGCCATATTTGGCGATTTTCTAATCACGGTCAACTTCCGTGATTAGAAAATCGCCAAATATAGTGCTGCAGCCTCCCAGCTCTTCTGCAACAATATTAGCAGGGGACAGTGTCATCAGAAACTGCCCCCCTGCTGCACAGCAGCCTTACAACGGGGACGAGGTTGCTTGTGCTACAGATCGACGTCCGAAAAAGTCCTTAAAGCAGTAATTGGCTGGATGAGGAAAAACAGATTGAGATTAAATCTGGACAAAACGGAGGTGCTCACAATAGCGGCCTTGAAACCAGGAGTTGGGTTGTAATCTCCAGTCCTGGACGGGGTCATGCTCTCCGTTAAGGACTGTGTTCACAGTCTGGGGGTTCTCCTTGATTCATCGCTTCAGATGACTAGTCAGGTGAATGTGACGGTCAGAAGCTCCTGTTATCAGCTTCAGCTGATACACAGCTACATCCTTTCCTGGAAGTAAGAGACTTTTAGACTGTGGTGCACATGCTGGTAACCTCTCATTTAGATATCTGCAATGCGCTCTACATGGGTCTACCCTCATGCTTGGTCCGGAAACTTCAGTTGGTCCAAAATATGGCAGCCAGAGTGGTCTCGGGAACATCTCGGAGGGACCATATAACTCCAGTATTAAAATCTCTCCACTGGCTGCCTATCAGTTTCTGGGCCCAGTATAAGGTGTTGGTTATTATCTTTAAAGCCCTAAATGGCTTGGATCCAACTTATCTTCAGAACTGCCCCTCCCATACAATCCTCCCCGCGTACTCTGGTCCTCTGGGAGGAATTTGCTTCAGCCACAAAAATCTAGGCTTTCTGCAACCTCCCAGAGGGCCTTTTCGGTAATCACCCCCAAATTGTGGAATGACCTGCCGAATGAGGTCTGTCAGATGATGAGCTTAAGTACCTTCAAAAAAGCACTAAAGATGGATCTCTTTCAGCAGGCCTTTCCTGATTAGATCCCGGCCTCAGGAGCTGCATCTCCTGGCCTTTTAAAAGTCTTTGTATATTTGTTTTTAATGTGATTTTAGCTAGATGGTTTTAATTTTATATTGTTTAATGTCTTTTTATGGGGGTGGGTGGGGGTGGGTGGTGCTTTTAGTTGGTATTGTAGAGTTTTATTTCTTGTAAGCCACCCTGATTGTTTTTAGCAGAGGGGCGGGGTATAAATAAATATTATTATTATTATTATTATTATTATTAAAGAGGACACTCAATAGCTACATTTCACACAGTTGAGAATGTCTTTTGAGTGCCAATACAATGAATATGACCACTTCAAATGTAACATATTGATCATGATCAGACAAAAAGTATACTCATATATCCTGAAGAGGTTTCCCCAGTCAGGGCTTTTTTCTCAGTATTATTAAAAGTGGAAATATATTTTGTATAAACAACTGCCATGATGGATCCAGAATGTGACCTTCTCCTGCCAAAAATCATTGTAATGAAGTTTGTTTCTAGTTCCATTCTTGTGTATGATGTTTGCATTTTTCTGTGCTTGTAACAAGTTGTATTCTACGTGGACACATGGGAGGATGGTATGTGTCTGGAAATTGATGAGTGGCCTTGCATCTGTGAAGGGATGTGGGGATGGTGGGTGGTGCCCATTCTCAGTGAGAAAGGGGATTGGGAATGATGGGTGGCCAATGACTGTATTGCCTGCCAGATTTTGTAGATTGTACATACTTTTTATGCTACTGCTTTGTAAATAGTTTCATTTGAAGCAACAATTATGTATTGTTCACTCTTTAGATTTCTGTAGTAACAAAGCTTACTGTTTAACTCTGAAGCTGCCTGTTACTGAGTCTGAGGAAGCCAGTACATGACAACAGCCAATTCACATTCCATTATGAAGTGACTTACATTTTACACTGATGCTGTATTACAAAACAGACCCTTGCATGTCTTTGGGTGTATGCACATCTTTCAGTAAAATATCCCAGAGGGGGGAACATTTCATTGTGCTTGTGACAATGTAATCCTTTATTATTTTTTCACCAGGTATTCAAAATAAGATTGGTCCAAGTAGGAAGATCATTAAGCTAGCATTCACAGGCCTACAGTATATCCTATTGTTACCCCCAAACAGACTGAATCAACAGTTTCATAATCCAATGGCTCCACCCTAGTTGAAACAGGCTATAGTATTTGACTTACCTACAGGCACATCAGAAATATTATTGTGGGATGACATAACTTTAACTCACCACATTTGGCCATTCTGTAACTCAGAATAAATGAACAAGAAGCTGAAAAAACTCCATGTTAGAATTCACCCATTCAAATTCTTCTGAAAGATTTCCTGTATTGATATTGACAGCCATAGGCCACAAGCCTGGTAGTGTCTTACACACACACACACATGTTCATTTATGGAAGTGGTTGGACATTTTTGTTTGATGCAACCAGTTCACAGTTGTGGAAGTGGATTTGGGTGTGCATTCAGTTACACATCCGTGATATTCAAAATTTGTGTAGCACATGTGGAGGTTTATGTTATGCAAACCCAATATAAGATATCAGCCCCTGGAAGATTATTTTCAAGCAAAAAAAAAAAAAGCTATGGAAAAAAAAATCATTCTAATTTCTCTAGTTTGCATGCATGTTCTCCAGTCTGGGGGAGGCCCACTTCTTCTGTAATTGTGGTTATCTTTGTCAATCAAAGGATCACTAACAGCCTGAATACGTATTGTTTCTGGCCTTTCCCCCCCACCACCCCATCTGCATATCAGTTCTTGGGTATGCATATCCATAGCCAATAAGGTATAAGGTATCCCATATAATATCTGAGGCACCATTCTAGCTTTATATACTTCAGGGGTTGGCTTAACTTGATTCTTGCCTTTGGTTCTATCAAATTTTTAATAAACTGTTTATAGCCTTTTCTGTTAGCTGAATTGATTTTAGTATTGCAGCTTGCTGTGAGCCAGTTGATTGGAAAATTATTCTTAAATAGTTGATTTTCTTTTAAACTTGATGAGCATTAAGAAACCATTTGTGGCTGTTATAGTCTATCGGAAACCATCATTTTGATTTTATCATAATTTATACCCACCAGCTCATGTTGGCAGTATTGGCTAAACTTTTTTAGCAGTCTACATAAAACAATGTGAGTATAAGAGATGAATATAGTATTATCTTCATACAATAGAAGAGAATCTTGGCTTCTTCCAGCCATCAACAGGAGCAGGGGAATATCCTGTTTAGAAAAAGACAATAGTATTCAAATATAAATTGAAGTCTCAGGAAGCCAAAATACATCAGTGCCAAAACTCCTTTTTGTTACTTAAGATTTTGTATGACAGTTATCCATCTGCTCCTACCCTAACATGGAGAGGCTTATCTATATATAGATTTCTGAAGATTTCAGATATTGATCCCATATCCATTGAGAATAATATAGTCATGAACTTATCTTGAGCTAATTTTAAAACCACAAGAGCTACATAGATCTGCCCTAGATGGGCCATTTAATTTTCTCTTCATTAAGTCATCCAGGAGGAAATAGTGATTGCAGCATCCTGACCGAAAACATGCCTGCATATGGAAATGGGCCCATAATTTTTTTAAAAAAATAAAATCACATAAATAGACAAAAAAACATGCATACCACATTGAAAATGTCTCATGTCCAAGGTATCTTTAAGGATACATCTTCCTGACATGGGAGAGACTGTAACTTTGTGACAGAGCACCTGCTCTGCATACAGAAGATCCCCAGATTTTAAAACTGGCATTTTCAGTCAAAAAGAGCAGATAACCAGTGATGGGAAAGACCTTTGTCTGAGACCTTGAACAATTATTATCAACCTTTTCAATGTTATCAGATTGCAACTTCCAACACCCCTCATGCATCCCACTACCTTTCAAATGTCCAAACTAAAATTGCAGGCACCCGTGGGGGCTTTAGTCTGAAATATCTGGAGGACACCAGATTGGAGAGAAGCCAGGTTAAGATATTAGGAGACAAAATCAGTCAAAGTGGGGGGGGGGGCATGGCCTCCAGATGATTAAAGCCAGGCAGGAGGTGGAGAGAGAGCAAGGAGGTGGTGAAAAGAGACTGCAAATAATGAGAGGGAAGAAAAGCACAAACAAACAAAAGAATGATCGAGCGATTGGCCAGTTGCAGCACACACACACACACACACACCACCCAAGCGGGGGCTAGCCCCATTCCCAATCTTCTTCCCTGCCCCCAAAGCCTTCCTTTGAAACAAACAGGAAGAGCTCAGTGAAGATTTCTCAAAGTGGGCTGCAAGCAGAAGAAGGGCAAATGGCAGGCTCGGTGGATTTCTCTCTCCAAACCCTCCGTCTATTCAGAGAAAGCACAATGGTCACTCCAACCGATCAGGATTCAGCTTTGCTCATGCTAATTCAAAAAGGTCACTGCAAGTTCACACAGACGTTTGTGAATGGTAAGTTCACACAACCAATTGTGTACATTTTTGCAAACTTTATAAAAAAAAGTTGGGAAAACTAGTGAAAGCTGATACTGCGCGACTTATGGGTTTTTCGCTCCTCCTCCTTCTGAAAAGGGCGCTGTGCTTCAAAATGCATGGAAACTATCAGGCTTCTTGTCACATTCTTTGAGAATTTATTTTGCCATGTAAATGGCACCAGAGTAATGGATTCAAACTAGATAAGAAGAGATTCTGCCTAAAGATTAAGAAGAACTTCCTCATGGTAAGAGCTGTTTGACAGTGGAATACACTGCCTTGGAGTGTGGTGGAGTCTCCTTCTTTGGAGGTTTTTAAACAGATCTTGGATGGTCATCTGTCAGGAGTGCTTTGATTGTGTATTCATGCAAAGCAGGGGCTTGGACTAGACAGCCCTTGTGGTCTGTTCCAACTTAATTATTCTATGATTCTATGAAACAGTTATGTATTTGCTTCTACCTTTTCAAACATTCTGGCACATTTAGCTTAAGTATCAGGACTCATGTTGCAATGCGGAATCTGAGAAAAAATGAACACAAAATACACATTTAAAATCTGTATTTAGATGGATAATTTCAAAAACTGCTGATTAATAGGGAATAAATAAGACTTCTGGGACAATACAAGTAAATCTAGCGCCTAAGAGAAATACAGATATATATTGGGGGTGGGGGAGGAGATTTGTGGGGGTTTTTTCGATCCATGAGAAAAAGGAACACTGATGTTTTCAAATAAAATACCCATTGAACGTGCATTGTGTTTGTGTGTGTGTGTGTTTGTGTACCTTCAAGTCACTTATCTACTTATGGCGACCCCATGAAATTCGTAGGTTTTTCTTAGGCAATGAATCCTCAGAGGTGATTTTGCCAGTTCTTTCCCCTGAAATATAGTCTACATCACTTGATATTCACTGGTAGCCTCTCATCTAAGTACTAACCAGGGCTGAACCTGCTTAGTATCCAAGATCAGACAGGATCTGGTGCCTTTAGGGTATTTAGGCCCCTCAATATACAATAGGACTCTTTTATTCTCCTGTGTTTTTTCAGAAGCTGATTGATGGTGATAGACAGGGGAGGTATAGGGACAGATCCACTGAGTCTGACTTTTGCTCTAAGGACTTTATCAGACCAACCTTCAAAAACATCTCTTTACCATCATATTTTTCAGCACAATTGTCCTGGCAGCATAACCCCTTTTACCATATGTAGCTGCAATTGTGTTAAAAAGCAGCCCCAGCACTAATGGAACATGAATGCTAGCACTGTTTATTTCTGCATTTGTGATCTCACCGATTCTTGTGAGAAGATGCAAGTGTGGTAAAAAAATTAAAAACAGCAAAATCAAAACAGAAAATGTACACACAAGCACAGAAACACACTCACAAACTCCCAAGTAAATTGGAGAGGTTCATAAAAAGAACATCCTGTTCCTGGCTGTCTTGTTCTCAACTGGAAGTGTTCTGCCCATTGACACTGTAATCACAAGAGGAAAATGGTGCATGGTTTCAAACGCTTGCAATACCAGCAGAAAAACATCATGGCAGATCTATTGACAGCTTGGCCTGTCAATGAAAAACAACACCTTATTAATAGCAGCAGAAAGCTAAAGGATAATGTTGTGTGATATGTGCAGCCTTTCACATTCATTAGGCATTGTTATGATGCCATATTTGCTGCATCTAATAAAGTCCTAACATTCTAGAGCCTGATATGATTTTATTGCCCTTTCCCCACAAAAGCCCTGAGAGCTGTTGCAGAAACAGAACACTGGAGAGAAATAAGGGAGGGTTTTGAACAACTTTCTCTCAGAGGAACAAACATTAAATAACTGTTGACTTTTTGGCAAATGCAGGATATGTCTGTAAAAAAAAATACACAAAAGTGAATGTTGAGGATAATTTTAAAGAGCAAATTACAGTAATCTCTGCTCCATAATGAGGCCGTGATGTAGTTCAGGTATACTCCAGTCCTCTGTTTTACTCCTCTGTTCATTTAAAAGTAAAGTAACTTCTTTTGACAGTAGTTTTTTTTAAAAGTCCCTCCCTCTAATGAAATCTTATTTTAGTGTTCATCTTGCATTGGGCATTTTTATGTCTGAATTATAATTCCCAAAATGTCAGAGGTTTCTCTAACTGTAGTGCTGATAAGCCCCTTCACTATAAGAAGAGAAATAGACACATGGCTGTAACATAAAAGGTACTCTTCTCTAGTAGAAATGTGAAGCTATAAATCATTGTTATGAAAAACACTGTCCTTTTTAGTTATGTTTGTCTGCATTGAACACACTTTCAGTATGAAAAAAAATAGGGAATGGATTGGACTTTGGTGCACCCTCCCCACCCACCCTCCAGCTTCTCATTTTTCGATATCTGTACAGAATCTTCTTTTCAATCATTTCCCTTTGTGATTGTTTGGCTTCATGTTTTCTCTATTTTGTTAGGCTAAAATGTACTGCACTACATTTATATTGGGAGTCTTGTGTTGCTGGCTGGCTTGGAAACTGAATTTCATCTTAAATGAGGAAAGCAAAAAAGGCAGCAGAAAATGGAGGCAGAGAAGAGAGAAAGTCATTTATATTTCTCAAGTGGCTAATGTTGTCAGAGTTCTTGGAGATGCTTTCTCTATCTCTCTCCAGATAAATGTTGGCAACTGTGCCATCTGCAGTACAAAGATACCTGCTTTGTGTGTGTGTGTGTGTGTGTGTGTGTGTGTAAATACAGGCCATCTTGTTGTTCTAATGCTGGAACATCTTTAAACCATTTGCTTATTTATTGGAAAATATGGTAATTTGCTTTTGTTTTGTGTCCCTTTTCATGCATGTCAAAGAGCACCTCCCGTTTGAGGTGATTTTTCTATATTCTCTGCAAACACATACATGGCTTTGATGCTGTTTCTGTTTTACTTTGGGATGACTTCTCCTTTTACCTCATATTCCCTGGAACTCATGAACTTTTGAAACCAGTGATGTGACAGTGCTGTACCTGATGTGATGGTTGATAGGGATTCATCATGTGCATCTCCATTCTCTGTAAGATTAAATAATCTTGTAGGCAAAGGAGGCTGAAGTCTGTGGGCGAAAAATGAGGAAGGAGCACAATGTCAAGAAACTGCAGGCAGAAGAAAAACAGAGGACACCAAATAGCTTGCAAAAATTCAGTGAGATGGTTTCTGCTGCCCACAAGTGGCTCAGCATAGGACCACCTACAAGACATTTACTTCCAATGCCACACTATCTACACAGATCAATATGCTGTGTTTGGTGTTGTGTGTTTTCACATCATTCCCAATTTATGGCAACTCTCAGGCAAAGCTATTGCAGGATTTTCTTGGCAAGATTTGTTCAGAGGGTGTTTTGCCTCTACCTTTCTCTGGGGCTGAGAGAGTGTGATTTTGTCCAGGGCCACTCAATGAGTTTCCATAGCTGAGCGGGGATCTCCAGAGTTGTCATCCGATGCTCAAACCACAACACCATGCTGGCTCCTAGTCAATATGCACAATACCCTAATCCAGCCAAGTTGTTCTTGGACATTAAGCATAAAAATCCCCATACGTCACATGAAACAGCAAATCCCCTGCCTCTTTCCATCTCTAACAATATAATGTAATAGTAAATTAAATAATTAATTATTTGTTTACCTTTCATGATCCCTAACATCTATTGTCTGAGGTAGTTCGTCTGTTGGGAGGGACAGGGTGCAACTAGCATACATTAAAAACTTTTTACCCAAATAAATTCAAATCCTGGGGTTGCTCCTTTAAAGTTCAGATGAAAACCCAGGGTGTATCCACTGTCCATCTGAAATAGGAGCAACCATCCACCACTGAAAGCCAGGCCAGAAGTATGTAGATGAAGAAGGGATTAGGAGGAGAGCTACTATATCTGTTACCCAAGATCTCCTTGGGTTTCCTAGTTTATCCTAATCCTTCACCTGGTCTAATTTTTGCCAACCTTCCTTCCAAGCCTAACTACGAAGATTATCAGATGCAGCAAAAACCACAGCAAAAGATTGCAACAAGAACAGGAAGGGGTGACCTTACCAGATGATGATGTCCTCCAGCGTTTCAGGGGCATAGTGCAGACATCAGTAAGGTGTCCCTTTTGATTAGAGGCTTCTCCCCATCAATACCAAAGGGACTCCTTACTAGAAGGAGAGGAGAGAGAGGAGGATGGTGAAACTGAAAGAGAGGAAGAGGAAGAAGAGGAAGAAGAAGTAGAGGAAGGAGAAAGCAAGGAAGAAAGGGAAAGAGAGTCAGAGGAGGAGACAGAGATAAAAGTTAAGAATCGGGCAGAACAAGAAGAAGAAAAAGAGGGATAAAATTAAAAAAAAAAAGACCTAAAAGTAGGAGTTAAAATGATAAGGAAAATCTTAACATGGAATATACGAGGTATGAATATTCCACAAAAAAGGAAAAAAATCTTTCATTATTTGGAAAAACAGAAGTTAGATATTACATGTTTACAGGAAACACATATTAAAAATAAAGATCTTAAATTTTTGAAAAATCCGAAATTAGGTGATCTTTTTGCTGCAACAACTGAAAAGAAAAAAAATGGGGTGATAATATACATAAACAGAAAATTTGAAGCAAAAGAAGTACTTAAAGATCCTGAAGGTAGATTTATAGGGATAGAAATATGTCTGGAAAATACTAGGATATTAGTGGTTGGGTTATATGCAGCCTTAGACAACAAAGCTAAATTCTACTCGAAATTATGGAATGAAATCTTGGAATTGGAATTTGATGAATTAATTATGATGGGGGACTGGAATGGAGTTCTAGACCCATCCCTGGATAGATCAAACAAAAAGAAAGGAAAGGAGAACAGAGGGAAACTTTCAAAAGAATGCTTCGAGATGATGGAAAATTTAGCGCTAGTGGATATCTGGAGAGAGACATACGGGAAAAAAATAGAATACACATGCTTTTCGGACAGACACCAATCTTGGTCAAGAATTGACATGATCTGGATGTCCAAAAGCGCTAGCAAAAAAATACAAAAGATAGAAATAAAAAATAGACTATTCTCTGATCACTGCCCAATACTGCTATCCATGAAAACGAATAAGAAAGAACTCTCATGGAGATTAAAAGACTATCTGTTAAAGAATGATGAAACAGTGAAAAAAGCAAAAGAGACGTTAAGATACTTTTTTGAGGAAAACATGGAAAGAGGTACACCAATAGACATAGTCTGGGATGCCAGCAAGGCAGTGATCCGAGGCTTTTTTATTCAGAAAGAAAGAGAGCAGAAAAGGAAAAGAAGAGAAAAAGTGAAACAACTAGAAGAGAACATAGTGATAAAAGAACAAGAATTGAAGAATAATCCTAAAAGGGTGGAATTAATCAATGAGATTAAGATTTTGCAGAATCAAATAAATCTGGAAATGACAAATGAGATAGAAAGAAAATTAAGATATACAAAACAGAAATATTTTGAAAACGCAAACAAACCAGGGAAATGGCTGTCTTACATGACAAGAAAAAAAAGAGAGAGAGAAATAATTTCTGAAATAAGAGTAGGTGAAGAATCATATAGACAACAAAAGGAAATTAAGAAACTGTTCTATAACTACTTTGCTGGATTATATAAAGAGCAAAAGCAAACAGAAGGAAAAAAAAGAAAAGATTAAGGAATATCTAAAGAGAGAGGAAATACCACAAATAACAGAAGAGCAGAGAAAGGAATTAAATAAAAAAATCTCAATGGAAGAAATTCAGATAGCTATAAGAAAATTAAAATTAGGGAAAGCGGCTGGACCAGATGGTCTTACAGCCCTATATTATAAAACATTTGGTGAAGAGTTAATGAAGCCCTTATATCAGATAATAAATAACATTCAAGAAGGAAAAATACCAAAAACATGGGGAGAAGCAAATATAAGTCTGATCCCGAAAGAAACAAAAGATCCTAAAGAAATAAAAAATTATAGACCAATCTCCCTGTTAAATTTGGACTACAAGATCTTCACATTCATAATAGCAGAAAGATTAAAAGAAATATTGAAAAATTGGATACATGAAGATCAAAGCGGTTTTCTACCAAATAGATACCTAAGAAACAATATAAGAACGGTGATTAATATTCTGGAATATTTTGAAAAACAAAATCATAAGAAACTAAGCCTGATTTTTATTGACGCTGAGAAAGCGTTTGATAATCTAAATTGGGGATTTATGTTTGAAGTACTGGAAGAGATGAGACTAGGGGAGAACTTTATTAATTGGATAAAATCAATATATAAAGACCAAACAGCAAAAATAATTGTTAACGGGGAAAAATCACCAATATGTAACATCTCGAAAGGAACAAGGCAAGGATGCCCTCTTTCCCCATTGTTGTTTATTATGGTTTTGGAAATTCTGAATAGGAAAATAAGAGCTGATGAAGAAATAAAAGGACTTAAAGTCCAGAATTACAAATACAAATTAAAAGCATGCGCAGACGACTTAGTTATCTGTTTGGAAAACCCAATGGAAAGTATAAAGAAATTATTATCAATTTTGGAAGAATTTGGAGACCTGGCGGGATTTAAAATTAATATGGAAAAAACAGTAATGATAACAAAAAATATGACAGCAAAGGAAGAAAAAGAACTGAAGGAAGTGTCCAAATTTAACATAGAGAAAAAGGTAAGATATTTAGGAATAACATTAACAAAAACAAATACAGAACTATTCAAAAATAACTATATCAAAGGTTGGAACGGCATAAAAAAAGAGCTTCTACATTGGGGAAAATTAAAACTATCACTATTAGGAAGGATATCCTTAATAAAGATGAATATACTACCTAAAATGATGTTCTGGTTTCAGAACATACCGATTATAGTGAATGATACTCCATTTAAAGAATGGAATAAAGAACTATCAAGATTTGTTTGGCAAGGCAAGAAGCCTAGGGTCAGGTGGAAAATATTACATGAAAGGAGAGAAAGAGGAGGATTCCAACTTCCAAATTTGAAATTATACTACTATGCGTGCTGCCTGTCGTGGATAGAAAAGTGGATAAATTTAGAAGACAAAAACCTGCTATCATTAGAAGGCTTCAATAATAGATTCGGGTGGCACGCATATCTAGTATATAATAAGGTAGAAGCACACAAGGTGTTTAAACACCACTTCATAAGAAGAGCTCTATTAAGTGTGTGGCAAAAATGTAGGAGTAAAATCTCAAGGAAGATACCGTTATGGACATCGACACACGAGGCTTTTCACAAAAAAGAAAACTTAAACAAGGATAAGTGGTTGACCTATGAAGAGATCCTAAAAGTAAAGGGAGACCAGTGGAGTATAAAAACAAGGGAAGAATTGGAAGAAGAGCAGTTGCAATGCCACTGGTTCCTATATAGACAAATAAGGGAGAAATTTACACAGGATATGAAACTGACCGGGATTGAGAGGAAACATACAGAATTGGATCAAATATTGAGAATTGAGAAAGAAAAAATAATTTCTAAATTATATAGACTACTGTTAACAGTTGATATGGAAGAAGAAACAGTGAAACATAACATGATCAAATGGGCACAAAATATGGGTTTCTCGCCAACGTTAGAACAATGGGAAAAGTCCTGGGATAAAAATTTAAAATTTACCAAAAGCCAAGACCTAAAAGAAAATTACTATAAGATGCTTTATAGGTGGCATTTAACACCGTATAAGATAGCTAAAATGTATAAAACAAGAAATGACAGGTGTTGGAAATGTGGGGTGGAAAGAGGTACGCTTTACCATATCTGGTGGCAATGCCCTAAAGCAAGGAAATTCTGGAAAAAAGTTCATTCAGTAATATTGAAAATATTAGGAGTAGAGATGCCAATAAGACCAGAATTTTACTTATTAAACATGTTAGACATACTAGACAAACAGATAAGGAAAAAATACTGGCGAATATTGTTGTATATAACAACTACAGCTAGGCTGGTATATGCTAGGTATTGGAAAAATTCGGAAATACCAGAGATAGAGGAGTGGTTGGTCAAGTTACATGAAACAGCTGTAATGGATAAGCTTACAATGCTACTGAATGATAAAAATGAAAGTGATTTCAAAGATGAATGGAATTGCTTAACTCCAATATGGGAAGAAAAATGGGGAATAGGAGCAACATTAAGCTTTAGATGAACGATACGAGAAACAGAGGAACACAGAAATAGGAAACCTCAGTCAAATAAGGAATAGTAAGGTAACAAATTGATGTAGTAGAATTAATGAAAAAAAATGGTAATAGAAAAGAGAGAGAGAAAAAAAAGATCTAAATACGAGGTAGATATAGACAAAATCAAATTGAATGTCAAAGAGGTCTGATTTTAGTGGTAAGGAAAACGATACACCAGAAGGAGAGATAATAGTAAGAGGAAGCAGAGACAGAGAAGAGAAAAAAGGAAGAATGGGGAATAGAGTAAATAATTATAAAAGAACTGAGAAAAAACAGATGGAATTGGTTGAAAAAACTGGGAAAGATGAATCTTTGTATGTATATAGATTTCTATATATTTGTATATACTTTGATTTCTCGGTTGGAAGAAAACAGATTGTACGAAAGATAAACTGAAGAATATATGTATGTGGATCTGAGATATTTTAAATATGATTCAAAACATCAATAAAAATATTGTCAAAATAAAAAATACCAAAGGGACTCCTTACTGATGCCCGTGCTATGGCCCCAGAATAGCCAAAGGACGTGCCGTCTGGCCAAAGGCTGCACCATCTGGTAAGGCTGCCCTTTCTGTTCTTGTAGTGATCTTCAGATGTGGTTGGAAGTGCTATTTTTTTGTGCATTCCTCAACATCTGATAATCTCCTGATACTGCTGGACTGCTGATGCCATTTCCTCCACTCTTTTGCCCTCTCTCCTTTGAATTTCCTTTGCTCTGAAGAGGCCAGGTGCAAGCCTAGCTCTCAGCATATCTGCCTTATCTGTGGCATCACTAAGGCTGGTGTCACCCTACCCCCAGATGGTGTCACCCGGTGGGGTTTGGCCTCTCTGCACCCCCTAGTGCCACCATTGCTCCTTATTTACGTACAAGAATTCCTATCATCTTTTCTGTAAGACTGTTCTTCCTATTATAGATACATGTTTTCTAATTTTCCAGAGTCACCAGTCTAATTGTGATTAATCTTCATGGTAATATATGCCCCCTTATATCAAGTATCCTGATATTTCAGAGTACGGAATTGCTTTGGCTGAAAGCTTGTGCTGCTAAGAGCTTCAACCTGCCTAATGGCCAGAGGCATCATATGTGCACCTTTCAATATGAATATTAAAATAAGAGGAAGGGGAGTACAATGCAGCACTAATAAAACAGCCTTTGTTTTGGCTGCATTGTGTTTACATGGCACATTCAAAGAGTATTCTTTAATGCTCAGTTTGGGGTATAGTTTTTTAAAAATGTAACTAACAGGTCCTTGTGAGTCCATCAAAGCTACTTGGACTTTCTTAGAGTGCTGGGTCATTATTTCACCCAGGCAGTATTGTAGAATAGAGCTTTATTTATTGGATTATTTTCAGCAGTACGTAGATAAGGGTCAGGAGCCAAAAGAAGATAAAGTCAGACAGAGAAAACAAAGATGTGCTTACACATATATGGGCACACTGAGTTCGGAATGCTGTTTTGTTTGTATTTGCCTCGTGTATTAAAAATTCTTTAGGTTTCTGTGCTACCCAAGGAGAGAAGGTTTTCTTCTTCTTCTTTTTTTTTTTAAAAAAGTCTGTACCTGTTTATGTGAACAGTAATTATATATTCTGTGTGGGATGAAGACATTCTGCCATACTCTGATGAAACCCTGTTAGTCATTCCATCACATTCAACAGAATTGATCCTCTTCGCTGCACACCGTACTAATAAAACAAGTTAATGGAGTTTATTCTGTCACAAATGCTACAGTTTCAAAGCCTTGATTGTGGGCAATGGAAATTGGTGCTTAACCACCTCTTACGGAAATATGGAAGATTCAGTATATTATCCTACCAGGATATATTATAATAAAGCTGTAATCTAATATGTGGGGCTTTCTGAAAGGGAAAAGCAAGTATACATTTGAAAACCAGAATATATATAATACCACAAACCAGCAGTTTACATTTGTTTCCCAAGCTTCCTATATTATCCAAACAACTGTTTGTCTTAAGATCAAAGAGGCTCAGAAAGTAATTTGCAGATTGTTTCCTGGGGCAAATTTATAAGTCACAAGAGAATTACAAAGTATGCTGCAAGTAATGCATTGTTGTTGTTGTTGTTTATTCCCTAGAAAGGAGACTGCCAGTTATGTCTCTGCATGATTCAGTATTCTGGCTTTGCTGCCTTTTCATCATATTCCACTGGGAGAAGGACCACTGGGAGAAAGCATGTGTTTTGCATGCACAAAATCCTATGTTCAATCCATGCCATCTCCAGGTACAAAGTCTCAAGCAGGAATAATTGAGTTGCCTGCACAGAAAAGAAGTGGCAGCTACTGGTTTCCAGGTCACTGGGACAGTGAACCCCTTCCAGGTTTCATCTTGAAATTTACAGGTTCAGTGCCTTGGGAGATTATCAGATGTGGCTAATGTGGCGCCAGCATAATGCAAAAGGACGCCAATATCCGATGATGTTGCCCATTTGCGTTCCTCTGGCATTATGCTGGCATCTTTTTTGATTGACAGCTGAAGGTGTCAATATATCCCCCCATTCCATTCTGATGCCAGCATTGCTGGCGTGCAAAACCTTGGGCCATTTAAATCCCATCACTGCAATGAGAACACTTCTGGGTGAGATTGGGACATTCAAATTTCGCTCCATTTATGACCCACTCCGGGTTACTTGGGACTTTTAAATTGTATTTAGGTGTTTGTGTAACTTTTAATGCTTTCTTTTCCTTTTTGAATTTCCCGCACTTGCGTCTTCTTACAAGAACAGGTGGGATTTCACTCCAGGAAGGGAATGGATCTGTGTTAGAGCTCCATTCATTCCTGGGCTGCCTCAACAAAAGGACAGAAGGTAAGTGCAGTGGGGTAGGTTATTGTTTCGGGACAGGGGCAGGATTGAAGATTGTGGGACAGGAACACTTTTTGCATTCCTCTCTGATAATCTCCTTGGACTGCTTCTTTAAAGTCCTTTGGATTAAAACCCAAAATTGATTTACTGGTGACATAGAAGGCAACACTACAGATGTGCCTATGCATGGTTAAGATTTCTAACACTCACAGCTGCTTTCAACACCAATGAAGTCATATTATTGCATTTTCCCCATCCCACTTCTGTCGTAATCCATCCTCATGATTCTTGGTTAGAACTGTGCAGGTTTCCCATTGTGCTGTGCTATCTTATACTGTGGCTCAATAGTAAGGATTTTCCTACATATCTCTAACTCATCAGAATGGAAGAAGGTAGGTCTCTGTCAAATACTCTACAACTGAAATGCTGGATTTTACTGAACTACTGTACTTCTGACTGGCGTATGGAGGAAAGCAGAGCTGGGATTGGCTGACTGCTTTAACAGGTATTATTGAATTGGGGGGATGGGAACAAACTCAACATTACTTGGTCATGGCTGCAACTACCTTTGGCGCTGGTGCCACTGATGCTTAGCTCTGGCTTGGTCCATAATTTTGTTGTCAATGGCTAAGATGTATCTTAGCTTAAAATGATCACCCACACTGACTAGTGCCTTGATTTAAGTAAGGCCTTAGACAAGGTACCCCATGATTTTCTTGGAAAAAGTTAGTAACATGTTGCCTAGACAATGCAACTGTTAGGTGGATTTGTAATTGGTTGACTGACTGAACCCAAAGGGTAGTCACCAAAGGCTCTTCTTCATACTGAAGAGAAGTTTAAGAGCAGGCCATTAAACAGACAGTCTGTACGCTGGAATGCTGTGACCACTGAAAGTCAACATGGAAAGGAATGTGGTGATTACTAAAAACTCAACATGGATTTCTCAAAAACAAGTAATGCCAGAATAATCTTATCTCTTTTTTTGATAGAGTTACATACTTAATGGATGTAAGGTAATGCTATGGATGTAGTGTATCTTGATTTCTGTAAGGCCTTTGACATGGTTCCCCATTATATTCTTGCAAAAAGTTAGTAACCTGTGGGATAGACAATGCAACTATTAGGTTGATTTGTAATTGGTTGATGGGCCAAATCTAAAGGGTAGTCATCAATGGCTTCTCTTCATCCTGAGAGAATTGACCAGCGGGGTTCTGTCCTGGGCCCCGTGCTATTCAACATCTTTATCAATGACTGGGATGAGGGAATAGAGGGCAATCTTTATCAAGTTTGCAGATGACACCAAATTAGGAGGGGTAGCTAATACTCCAGAGGACAGGATCAGAATTCAAAATGATCTTAACAAATTAGAAAGGTGGGCCAATATGAACAAAATTAATTTCAACAGGGAGAAATGTAGTATATTACACTTCATCAGTAAAAAGGAAAAGCACAAATATAGGATGGATGACACCTGGCTTGATGGCCATACATGTGAAAGGGATCTAGGAGTCTTAGTGGACCACAAACTGAACATGAATCAGCAGTGTGACACAGCAGCTAAAAAAGCCAATGTGATAGTGTCTAGATCAAGGGAAGTAATAGTGCCTCTCTATTCTGCTTTAGTCAGACCTCACCTTGAATACTGTGTCCATTTCTGGGTACTACAATTCCAGAAGGATATGGACAAACTGGAACATGTCCAAAATGGTGGGAGGTCTGGAAGCCATGCCCTATGAGGAGCGGCTTAGGAATCTGGGTATGTTTAGCCTGGGGAAGAGAAGGTTAAGAGGGGACATGATAACCATGTTTAAATATCTGAAGAGATTTCATACTGACTATGGAGCAGGCTTGTTTTCTGCTGCTCCAGAGACAAGGACACGGACTCAAGGACAATGGACTCAAATTACAGGAAAAGAGATTCCATCTAAACATTAGGAAGAACTTCCTGACAGTAAGATCTGTTCAACAGTGGAATGCACCTTCCTTGGAGGTTTTTAAACAGAGGCTGGGTGGCCATCTGCCAGGAATTATTTGATTGTGTATTTCTGAATGGCAGGGAGTTGGACTGGATGGCCCTTGTGGTCTCTTCCAACTCTTTGATTCTATGATTCTAAGTGACAAACAGAGTGCCACAGGGTTCTGTCCTGGGCCCAGTGCTATTCAACATCTTTATCAATGACTGGGATGATGGAAAAGAGGGCATTCTTATCAAGTTTGCAGAGGAAGTCAAAATAGGAGAGGTAAGTAATACCCCCCGGGGACAGGATCTGAATTCAAAATCACCTTAACAGATTTGAAAGCTGGGCAAAACTAGCAAAATTGATTTCAACAGGGAGAAATGTAGAATATTACACTAAAATGAAAGTAAAAATGAAATGCACAGATGGGTGACACCTGGCTTGATGGCAGTACATGTGGAAGGGATCTTCGAGTCTTAGTGGACCTTAAGCTGAATGTGAGTTAGAAGTGTCATGCAGCAGCTTAAAAAGCCAATGCAATTCTAGGTTGCATCAATAGGAGCATAGTGTCTAGACTGAAAGATTTAATAGTGCCACTCTATTCTGGTCAGACTTCCAGGTCAGACTTCACCTGGAATACTGTGTCCATTTCTAGGCACCACAGTTCAAGAAGGATATTAACAAGCTGGAATGTGTCCAGAAGAGTGTGACCAAAATGGTAAAACTCTGGAAGCCATGCCCTATGAGGAGTGACTTAGGAAGCTGGGTATGTTTAACCAGGAGAAGAGAAGGTTAAGAGGTGACATGATTACCAGGTTTCGCTCTCTCTCTCTGGCTTTTCTTCGCAAACGAAGATTTAGGAAGGACACATCCCGCGCTTTCTGCAAGCGCGCTGATGACTAAAAAGGCCAATCCGAGATAAACAAGTCCGGTTGCAAAAAGCACAGCAGAAGGTCTCCTTGGATGATGTTTCTGGGTTGTGATTCTTTCTGCGTTGTCATTTCTCTTCAAGACGTGTTCGGTGAGAGTTCTCAAATAAGGCTGCAGCATTGTGGATAGTGCGTCTCCATGCCTCCCGATGTGAGGCCAAGGCGGACCACTGTTAGTGATCAATTTGGCCGAGCCTGAGATGTTGTTTCAGGGAGTCTTTGTATCGCTTTTTTGGAGCACCCCTCTTACGCTGACCCATGGCGAGTTCACCGTATAGTAGTATTTTTGGGAGGCGATGGTCCTCCATCCTAGAAACATGCCCTGCCCAGCGCAGCTGAGTTCTCTATATCATGGCCTCAATACTGGTGATCCCTGCTTGCTCAAGGACAGCAACCAGGTTTAAATAGTTGATGAAATGTCGTATTGAGGATAGAGCAAGTGTGTTTTGTGCTGCTCCAGAGACTAGGGACTTTTTTCAGATGGGGGAAAAAACCCAAGAAGGTTGGGAGAAGAACGGGGCTGTTTCGCTTACAGAGCCCCATTTCAGAGAGCCCAGTCCTCCTCCGTTCTCCTCCTGACCTCTTCCTGACCTTCCTCCATGCTGCTGGCCTTTCTTTTTATTGACAGAGAACCTCTGATCTGAGAATCTTCTGATGCAGCTGAAGAGGCATGCCTCTATCAAAGTCCACTGGCTCTTGTGCATTGCTAGTTGTTCATGACTAGATCTTTGCTGGTTTTAATGTATTTAGTATCTTAGACGTCTTAGTTTGGTGCCAATACACAAATAAGAAATCAACTCTTGTTTTCTCTAGGCTCTGAAGCTGTCTGATATTCATGCTAAAATATGAGGTTAATTATGAGATTCAGCCATAATCAACTGAATTAATAGGAGCAACAGAACACATTTTCACAGAGACCTCTGACTATTTCCATAAGTAAATATTGAGAGGATATTCTGTCTCAGATAATGGATTGTAATTGTTACATGGAAGACCATGGTACTAGTAGGCCTAATCAATGTAGGTTGCTAATTTAAGATATTCTTCAATAAACTTCAGGGTTTACTGGGGGAATAATACCTTTTTCTATCCATTCAGTCTAATTGCTGTTGAAGGCTAGGGAAAAAGTGATGCTAACTTGCACACCACAGCCAACAAAGAAATGCATTTTCATTATAGTAGATATGCTCTACTGTTACAGAGCATATCTATTTTATGTCCACATATAAGAAGTCTTCCCCTTGTTTTGTGGCATCCTAACTAAGGATGGACAAATTCAGTTCTGGAAACCTCTGAAGTCCTACATTTCAACTTGGAAAGTTCATAATGGAGGGTTTGTATGTATGAAGCAATAAAATGTGGATTGTTGCATAGTAAAGCCAATTAACAGCAACTTCTAATTATCTTAACAAGTTTTTTGTGAAGATTGCAGGCATGTGAAGCTATCCACTTTTGCTGTTCCAATTGGTATGCCTGTGAATCAAGATGGCGGGCACAAGTGACTTACTTATATTGTTATTTACCTCGAGTTGCTGCCACCAAACATTTTTTTTTTAAAAAAAACCTGAATACAAGGTGTGATCTTCCTCTTTAATAAAGAAGCAAACAGATAAAAACATTATTTTCTTGCTGTAGTGCACAATTGCTATGGCAAAAATCCAACATGGTGGATTTAGGCACTTGCCTTGTTAACAAGCTCCACCCCCTGTGCACACCCAAGCAATCAGCTGTCTACTTTGAGAATACACAGCGATGCAAATCGGTTGTCCTAATGGGCTATAGTGCTCATTCCCACATATTATTATTCTTTTTTTTAAATGGGAAAAGCCACAAAGGTTTTCCCCGCGGAGTATATGGAGTATTTGCTCCCTCCCTTCTTTTGAATACGGCAGATTGATGCAGGATCCCATTAAGAAAAATCATATTCTCCTCAAAATGTTTGAGGAGTATTTTTGGTGTTTAGACAACCCTGGCCTTAAAATCTCCAGGAGTGTGTATGTCATGTAAACCTAGGCCTCTGTTCCAAAAGTTCCTGGGAGCAGGAACTATGTTGATGGCTTCCTGATACATGAAATTTGATAAAATCAATGTAATGCATGGATATTTTACAACCAAATGTAATCTTCATAGTAACTGTATTATTTCCCCACAGTGTCATTTTCCAGGCCTGAGCAGAAAGTAAGGCAGCAAAGTACAAAAAGGTAAACAGGACCAGTATCCTGATCGTGGATGTATTCAACACTGAACAAGGCTTTAAAGAATGTTGTAATTTTAGTACTTTTCTTGAAAACTCAAGTGCAAAGTAGATTTTGTGCTGATGAGGAGAATGTACCTGCAGCAGAAGTCTAAGATTGTCATTCACTCTTCCCTCTGGTATGCCCAACTTGTCCTTGCTCCTAATGCCATGACTGTGTATTTATAGAGCCAAAAGGGATGTAATTCTTCACTAATTTTGTTCTTGGAGGAAGAAATGAGTAATTTTAGCAAGATTCTTTCCTGTTGAGAAGACCTTCAAAAACGGCTGTTTTGGAAGGATATTCACAGTTTGAGATTTAGGACTTTATCAGCCCACCCCCCATAATCGTTCTTTTGCCAGCATATTTTAAAATGTTTTTTATGCTGGCAAAAGAAACTCACCTACAAGACCATACCTTCAGTTGTGTTAAAAGGTATCCCCACCATAAACGGAGCACAAATAGAGCTCAGTTTACTTCCAGGTACAAAATCTCCCTGATTCTCACAAGATGGCATAAGTGCGGCAAATTTAAAAGTTAAAATCAACACATAAAAAGTTAACACACGCACAAAAACACATTTAAATGGTCCCAAGTACATGGGGGGGGGGTGTTATTGAAAGAGCATCCCCTACCTGTCTGTCCTGATCTCACCCAGAAGTATTCTGTCATTGATGCTGTATTCACAAGAGCACAATGGTGCAAGGATTCAAATGCCAGCAATGCTGACAACAAAGCAGAATGGGAGAGCTATTGACGGCTTGGCCAATCAGTAAAATAGGATGGTTATTTAACTAGATATAATCATGAAAGGAATACGTTGTCTGGTATGCACGTCCTTTCACGACCATTAGGCATCCTTATGACACCATATTTGTCATAACTGAAAAAGTCCTTATTCTGAGCAAAAGTAGCACATGGTATATTTGAAATCGTATGTGAATTTTGCACATGATGATTTGTAAATGGTGATGACACTTGTAAGTTCACAATTCTCTCCACCAGTTTCCCATTGCTTGACAAACACATTTTAAAAAATATTCTGGAAGCGGGACTCTATTTCTCCTTTCTATTTCAGTCCAAGAATACAGTACTTCTAAACAAGTGCCTGTTGACAGTAAAGGATGGGATGAGGGCAAACAAAATGAAGCTTTAAAATCCAGAAAAGACAGGTGCTCCTGGTCAGTCACAAAGCAGATCAGAGAACAGGGATCCAGCCTGGGCAAGATGGACCTACACTCCCTCTGAAGATGCAAGTTCACAGTTTGGGTATACTCCTGGACACAGCCTTGAATCTGGATGAACAGAATTTGATGGTGGCTAGAAAGGGATTTGCACAATTAAAAGTAGTGTGTCAATTATGCCAATTCCTAGGGACATCTGATTTTCTCATAGTGACACATTCCTTTGATGCATCCCATTTGGATAACTGTGATGTGAATTTTAGATTACTATAATGAGCTTCCCTTGAAGAGTTTTCAGAAATTTCAGCTGGTCCAAAGAGCTGCAGCCAGTGTCAAGTAAAAGGCTTTCACGTCCAGCATCCATAGTTGTTTTGTTTTTTTTAGACCGTGAGGCCATCTTCTGCAAGAGTTTATTCCTGATGTTTCACCTCCATCTGTGGCTGGCATCTTCAGAGAATGGTGGCATAGGGGTGTGTGGAGTTATATATTGTGAGACCCTGAAAAAGTAAATTTGTATACTGTATATACAATGTAAATGCAATGTAAATTTGTGTATTTGAGTGGCTAGTTCCTAGGATGGGAGGATATGCAAGGAGGATTAGTGTCTGTTTGGCTTATACGCCAAAATCTGTGCACATCTGAGGCTCTCCCTACCAAGACTGTATGGCCTTCCCAAGATCCACAAGGATTCAATTACACTCTGACCCATAGTGATTGCCATTGGATCCCCCATGTATGACTTGGCCAAGTTTCTGGCCACACAATTACAAATCCACATAGGACAAACCCCCTACTACATCAAGAACTCAGCTCACTTCATAGAAAAAATCAACAATCTTGAACTGAAACCTGGAGACAGACTGATCAGCTTTGATGTGGTCTCCTTGTTTACCAGAGTCCCCATAATGGACACTATGGCACTCATCCAACAAATATTTCCAGAAGACATCACAGCCCTGTTCAAACATTGCCTCTCCACAATCTACTTTCAGTGGGATAACGAATTCTATGAACAGAGAGATGGGGTAGCCATGGGCAGTCTTCTGAGCTCTGTGATAGCAAATTTTACATGGAACATTTTGAAAAGCAAGCCCTGGAAACAGCAGCAAAAAACCCCACAACATGGTTCCAATATGTTGATGATACTTTCACCATTTGGAGCCATTAAGAAGATTTGGCTGCATTTCTGAACCATCTGAACAACATCCACCCGGATATCCAATTCACGATGGAAAAAGTATCAGAAGGAACATTGCCATTCTTGGATGTCCTAGTCCAATACAAACCAAACCAACAGTTGGCCAAAAGGTATACAGAAAACCCACACACATGGTCAGATACCTATACATGAACTCCAATCATCACCAAGGACAAAAAAGAAGCACAATGAAAACACTGGTAGATTGCACAAAAAGGATCTGTGAACCCCACTACCTGGAGGATGAACTGAAGCACCTAAACTGGACTCTACAGGCTAATGATTACTCCAGCTCAGACATTAGAAGAGTGGCCAGACCTAGAATAAATCACAGGAATGAAGAAAAACCACAACCCAAAGGGAAGATGTTTTTACCATACATCAAAGGAGTCACAGACAGAATAGGGAAACTTATGAAGAAACACAACCTCCAAACGATCTATAGACCAACCAAGAAAATCCAAGAAATGCTGCACTCAGTGAAGGACAAAAGAGACCCTCTCACAGCTGCAAGAGTTGACTGCATACCATGCAGCTGTGGACAAGTTTGCATAGGGACTACTAAACGCAGTGTGCAAACACGAATCAAGGAACATGAGACACATTGCAGACTGGGCCAGCCAGAAAAATCAGCAGTAGCAGAACATATTATAAACCAACCTGGATGCAAAATGTTATTTAAAAACACTGAAATTCTGGACCAGGCCAACAACTATCATGTCAGAATGCACAGAGAAGCTATTGAAATCCCCAAACACCTGGACAAGTTGAACAGGGAAGAAGAAACCCTTAAGATAAACCTAGTTTGGCTACCAGTCCTGAAAAACACCAAAATCAAAACTCAACACATGCAAATGAACTTCACCCCGAGACAGGGGGATTTCTAGCAGACAATGGACCGTTAGCCAAACAGACACTAATCCTCCTTACATATCCCCCCACCCTAGGAACTAGCCATTCAAATACACAAATTTACCTATCCTTTCCAACAGGGACTCATAGCATATAAACCCCACACACCCGTATGCCACCATTCTCTGAAGAGGACAGCCACAGATGCAGGCGAAATATCAGGAATAAACTCTTCCAGAACACGGCCTCACAGCCCAGAAAAAAAATATATGAAAAACCTTAAGCTGCAGCCTGCTTGTTAAGGAGGCTAGTTACAGGAAGCATACAACTCTCTTGTTACAATAGTTCCACTGGCTGCTTCTCTGTTCCTGTACAGAATTGAGAGTGCTGGTTATGGCCTATAAAACCCAATATGACTTATGTCCAGATAATCTGAAGGACCATATCTTCCCATATGAGCCTGCCCAATTTGTAAGATCTTCAGGCACAGTGCTTTGTTTAATCTTATCACCTTCACAGGTATATTTAGTGAGAATGTGTGAGAGGGCATTCTCCATGGCTGCTCCTAGACTCTAGACTCCTCAGGGTGGCTAAGATAAACCTCTTCGCTGTCTTTTTATTGGTAGGTAAATATCTTTCTATTTCAGGAGGCATTTAGGATTCTTTTTTTTAATATAAAGGGCTTTCAGGTTTAGTGTACTGCACAACTTTTATTCTGTTTTTCATGTTTTAAATATATTTAGTTTTACTGATAATTTAATACTAGTTCAAACTTTGTTTTGTATGGTTTTACCTACATGTTGTTTACCGTACTGATGACAGCTTGCTTAACTTAAGCTGTCTGAGGGCTCACACTAAGACTCTAAACTATCTAGTCCATGAGCTGCTCTTCGCTGATGGTGCTGCCCTTGTTTCCCACACAGAAACAGCTCTGCAGCACCTAATATCCTGCTTCGCAACAGCTGCAGAGCTGTTTGGGCTGGAAGTCAACCTGAAGAAAACAGAGGTTCTTTACCAGCCTGCACCACAGGACAAACACCACCACCCCACATTGCCGTAGGCAAATCTGTGCTTAAGTCCATTCAGCAGTTCACCTACCTGGGAAGCATCATCTCCTCAGGTGCCACAATTGACAAAGAGATCGATCACAGATTAGCAAAGGCATATAGCACATTTGGAAGACTTTACAAAAGAGTCTGGAGTAATAAACTCCTGAGGTGAAGCACAAAAATCAGTGTGTACAGAGCCATTGTACTGTCTATTCTCCTTTATGGGCCTGAAACATGGGTCACCTATTGACACCACTTACGACTCCTCGAACACTTTCATCAGTGCTGTATACGCACAATCCTAAATATACACTGGACTGACTATGTGATGAATGTTGCTGTCCTTGAGCAAGCAGGGATCACCAGCATTGAGGCCATGATATTGAGAACACAGCTGCGCTGGGCAGGGCACATTTCTAGGATGGAGGACCATTGCCTCCCCAAAAATAGTACTCCACGGTAAACTCACCACGGGTCAGTGTAAGAGGGGTGCTCCAAAAAAAGCAATACAAGGACTCCCTGAAACTACATCTCAGGCTCAGCCAAATTGATCACCAACAATTGTCCGTCCTGGCCTCACATCGGGAGGCATGGAGACACACTATCCACAATGCTGCAGCCTTGTTTGAGAACTCAAGCCGAACAAGTCTTGAAGAGAAACAACAACGCAGAAAGAATCACAACCCGGAAACATTACCCAAGGAGACCTTCTGCTGTGCTTTCTGAAACCGGACTTGTTTATCTCGGATTAGCCTTTTTAGTCATCAGTGCGCTTGCAGAAAGCGCGGGATGAGTCCTTCCTGAATATTCATTTGTGAAGAAAAGTCAGAGAGACTGTTTGTATTTATTTTTAACTGTAAGCCACCTTGAGTCCCAGTCTTGAGGAAATGATGGAGGAGAAATAATCAATAGATGCACAATTTTTCAGGTTTACAGGCAGAATGCTTCGAAACACCAGAGGGTCATTTATATGAGCAAATATTCCTCTAAATATACCGCTAAGATAGCTCATAGTTCCCACGGATCGCAGCACAGCATCGCCTCATTCAGAAGGAGGGAAGGTAAAACACCCAAATATAACGTGTCAGGGGATGTCGCTATTTTTGCCGGCATATTTGCAATGTAATGCTTTATTGGCAGTGTAAACTAAGGGCTGCATCAGATCTGCATTGTGATTGGTTTCTGTGATGTAAGGGGTGGGCTTAAAAGAGAGGGACTGCATTCAGTAGTGATCAGGAAACTGAAAAATCCTCTCTGCTATTTTGCAGAAGGTCTGCCAAGAAAAAGGATTCCCAAGGCCTTTTAGTCATAATGTTCCCATCTGTCAGCTCTGCTTGGGGGAGGAAGGGAGAGAGAAAGGGAGAGAGAGAGAGAGAGCACAAGCGAGAGAGATGGGGGAGGGAGACAGGGGAGGCTGGAAAAACTTGCGATAGGTTCACCTTCCACGGCATGGCAGCAAGGTCTTTTAGCAGAGAGATTATTGTCCCTCTGCTTCAGGAGTGAGTTCATTTACAGGCAGATTTACAGGGCCACATCTTTGGTCTTTCCCCCTGCTATTTGGGCAGAATCTGTGAGTCTTGCCCTTCCCCATACAGCCTTTGTCTGCTTGGGAGGCCACGCCCCCCACACTTATTCAAGTCTGAACATAAAAGCAGCATAATTAGAAAAAAAAACCTGACTGGCACAGCTGCGGAAAAGAATTAAAGCGCAAGATGCCGCAATAAATCTGCTGTGTAAACAAGCCCCAACTATTAGGGTTCAGGAGAGAGATATTGCTCTTATTTCTGTTTGTGGGTTTTCCATTTCCCAGATTATATTACAAATTAAACCAATGGTATCATTAAAACACAAATTAAATTAAAATAGTTTAAAACTCCTCAATAGTAATAAATAACATTAAAGTATTAAAACATTAAAGTATTAAAACTCATCTATTTTAAAACTTGGTCCATATCAAATAAACAGTTGCTGAAGGCCTGCTTAATAATAATAATAATAATAATAATAATGTATGACTGTCATATCTGTGGGACCAGTACCTGTGGTTTCACTTACTCATGTCCTTAAAAATTATATTATCTCTAGGCATTTTCTATGTCATCCAGAGTGATTCTGTGGTATGCTCCCACTGGAAGTTGGCCATAGAATTCTGCTAGAAGACCTAGAAAATGCCTAGAGAAATGTTCTCTCTAGGAATCACTAGGTCCTACAGTACGACTCTATGGCATGATTGGGCTGGAAATCATTTATTTCAATAGGGTTCATTACTATCTGTGGTTTCGTGTTTCCATGGTAAGTCCAGGAATGTATCTCCTGCAGATATGGGAGTTGTACTGTAATTAATAATTAATAATAACAATAATCATACTAAATCTTTGAATGCCAACCATAGGACAGGGGTAGGAAGCTTCCCTTCAAAGGAAGTTCCATAGTCTGTTTTTCTGTTTTTCTTCTTCATTCTCAGGACATTCCAGAATTATTTTTGAATTTCTTTAGTTAATGCTTTTGGGCTTACAAAATCTTTACCTGAAACTTTTTATCTCCCCCTGCCCCTGCCAGCACTTTATGTTCTATCAGATTGAACAAGAATGCAGAATACCTTTCATGGGCTTATGAACAGAGTGAAAACAAGAGGAGGATTTTACCTCCAAGCCATACTTTCATTGTGACCCTTACCCAGGAGATATTCACTCCTACAGACTGAGGAACACTACAGGTATAAACCTTTTCACACCCAATTGTTAATCTTGGCAAAGATATTTGTGCCCTTTTTAGGGCAAGTACAATCTAGCACAAAAAGGAGGCTTGCTGCCCCTCAGAGAGAGCAAAATTCATAGCTACTTCTCATTTGCAGATGCTAATTAATCAATGCTAATTCAAAAATTGTTTTTATACAGTATTGCCAGAAAGGAACACAGTAGGAATTGTTCCTTTGCTACTTGGAAATAGTCCAAGCTCTCCCTCCCTCCCTCATTCCCCCTCCCTCTTTGATATTTCTTTTCATTTCTCTGTTATTTTCTTTAATATTTCTTCTTCCTTCTCATTTTATTCTATTATATTGTTATTTTGTTACCCATGCCCATTTCTTTCATTCTATATTAGCTTTGTTGTTTTGCTAGTCATCTGGCCATAACATGCACTCTTTCTATTTTTGATTCCATTACCCTTCTGTAATCCATTCTCAGATGATAATGCTTTAAGAATGTAGTAATGTCTCTATTGGCAGCCAGGTTCCACAGAAGTCTCAGAGCTAGTTTACAGTTGCAAGTACATCAAATGATTTTTCTACAGTAAAACCCAGTTAGGTAACTGAGTCAGATGTTAGCATCCTTTGCAAAGCAGAGCGAGTGCCCATCTCCTCTCCATCCCGTTCTTAACTAAATGTATGATGCAGAAATTTGAACTAGGTGAATTTCCAACTATACAGGCAACCAACTTCCATGATGCCTTTCTTTGAGGATAATAATTGGACTATTGTACCCATTGTCTCTAATGACAGGCCACCCCTGGCTGGAGCTGATAAGAGTTGCAACATTGGAGTTGTAGGGGAATCATAAGTTCCTCATTCTAGCTAATGGTTGGATCATCATTTTTAATGTTTTATTGCAGGTCCCATTTGTGCCACTGAATATCTGGTGTGAGGGACAAACATAGGAAGGGTGCTGTTGCCCTTGTGTGCTTTATTTGGAACTATGAGAGGTAGTAGACTAGCAACTGTTGGGAAGATGAGGCTTGGCAACATTTACCTCGCTTTGTTTCCACAAGGCATTTTTTTGGGTTTTGGGACTGTGACAGTGTGACATGTCAGTCAACTGCATCTGAAATGGGACAATTCGGTTTCACCTAAAGTTTCAAACAGCATGGCAAATTTTATCCTACACATTTGTGGAAAGCCATTCATTTTATATGTAGTTTGTAAGGTCCTAAAATAGAAACAGGATGTTAGACTAATTGGACTGCAGTCTGATGATCCAAAAAGGAAATTCTCCTGTTCACAATCAGGGAAAACCATCAATTTCATATACTGTTTGTAAGGCCCCAGATTAGAAACAGGATGTTAAACTATTTGAACCTTAGTATAATGATCCAACAAGGAAATTCTCATGTACTCAAGCTTTGTTTTTCCTTTTAGAATAGAAGAAGGGAAATCAAAGGTTAGAGGGATAAAAATATACATTTGTTGCCTATGACTGCACGATTTTTCAATGAACAACTTTTGAACACACAGGATAATGCTTTCATTATGTCATACTACATTCAGTCAGGAGCAATATACCAGCACAATTACTTGAGACACACAAACACAGGGACAAACATCATCATTCTTAAACAACCAGAAACTTCCCTGTTTACTCAAAACCAGGAAAAGAGAGATCAAACAAGGAAGGGAATTCTTTCATCTGTTTAGATCTCTTTCAGATAAATGAAGTCAAACCTCCTGTTCACCTCAGGCATGCCTGGACTGTCTCAGCAATGAAACTTAACTTATGTTAAAACATATAAACAAGATATCTAAAAATATAAGCAGTGCAGATACACAGACTTTTGGACCTATTGTGCATCTGTTTAGGGCCCCAGAAGATAAGCAGCAATAACATTAACCCTTTAATCTTCCTTCCCAATGGTAAAGTTTAAACATGAGTTTGCTCATATTCTCCCTTTTGTCTGAAACACTGCTGTTTTTAATTTGTGAAACTTGAAGGGAGACCTTTTTTCAAGATTTCTGATGAATCTCAGTAAATCACCATGTGAAGTGAAAGCTCCTAATCACTAATAATCAGGCAAACTATTTCATTCATTAAAAGAATGTGTGAAGAGTTCATAGAATGAAAACAATCAATGCTGATCTGTTGTATTACGTCTCCTGATGACCACTCACTCAGAGGCATGAGGAAGAACTCCATGTACATACTGACACCATGACTAAAGTTCCTCTATAGTAGGTAGATGGTCCTCCTTGGACTATGGAGAAACTATTTCTACTTACATCAGTACATACATACGGCTTCTTCTGTTGCTTTCCAAAGACATGACTGGCAGAAGAAGAAGGAAAAAAATCCAAAATCCAAATTGTGATCCTTTAACAGGCCAGCCAAAACACAAAATAGATCATGCTAGCTTTCAAAGCTTCACAGGTTTCTTCACTAGTGTCTCTGCTTTCAAGTTGCCTGTCAATTTATTGTCACCCCATTGGGCAAGTAATACTTAGAGGTGGTTTTGCCAGTTCCTTCCTCTGAAATATAGCCTACAACACCTGATGTTTGTTGGTGGTCTACCATCCAAGTACTAACCAGAGCTGACCCTGCTTAGCCTCACTAGATAGAGATGATAAAATAACATGTGGGAGGGGGGTGACAAAACCATTTCAAAAGGAGAATAATTTTTATTGCCTTTGTTTTATTGCTTTGGTTCCACTCAACTTATAGTTTATAGTCCTGAGGAGCATCTACACACAGGGTTTGTCTACATGTAGGACAAAAACTCTGAATGGAGTTCTGCTCCCATGTCCCCAAATTCCCCCCAAAGCCCTACACATTATTATTCTCCACAGTGCCATGGGATACCTTGTCTTCACTGTCCCTGAAGAATTTCATTCGCTGCTGCCACCACCACCTTGACCATAATTTAATTTTGGATTACGCCGTCCCTCTCGCGGAATCGTCCGTGTCACTTCCGTGTATGATTGAAGGCAGCCGCACCATATTTTACTCACAGAAGTTGTACATGAGTAAAATATGGTGCAGCTACCTTCAATCATACATGGAAGTGACACAGACGATTCCGCGAGAGGGACGGCGTCGTCCTAAATGGACCCCCTGCCATGCGACAGCGCCATACCTCTCTCATAAGCTTCTAGCGCAGTAAGCATTGTCTGGAAAAAGTCCTGAGCAGCACTACCTCCACACAATCTCTCACTCATCTGTCACAAGAAGAGGTGCATGAAGAAAGAAATCTGTTGAATTTATTAGCTTCTTATCTGCTGCAAAAACACCAAATAATGATATTTGATGTACAGGTCACCCTCTGTATCTGTGGGGGATACATTCCCAAACTTACTGCAGATACGTGAAACCATGTATAATAGTGAACTGCCATAGAATACCATAGAATCATGCTGGAGGACATAGAAAATGCCTAGAGAGCATGTCTCTCTAGGCATCTGGCACAAGTCTATGGTTAACCTCTGGTGGAAGTTGACCATAGAGTCACACTGGAGGACCATCTCCAGTGCAACTCTGTGGTCCTCCAGGTGCCTAGAGAAGACTTTCCCCTGCAACTGCAGGTAAGTGAAACCCATTGATTACCTCCTCAGCCTTCCCTTAAGCAAGGTTTCCCCTGAGCCTGAGGGCAATCCAAAAAGTAGAGCTACTCCCTGGCTGGCTCATACTGGAAGGGAGACCCAGGGCACCCTCACAAAGTTCCAGGACTTTATAAGTGAGAGCAAAACCCCCAGGTCCACCTCAAGGGCAGACTCCTTTCCAAACCCCTGGGTCCTAGGACCTAAAGAGGTAGTTGCAGAGCTCTGCCATTCACCAGAAGAGTGCCACTGTGTATACTGAAGCTCTTATATTGCAACCCCACCTCTACATGCCCAATGACAGCCTATCTACCATCACAACTGATAGCCAATCATCAAAGTCCCCCAGATAAAGTTTCAGGTAGGAAAAAAAAAAAGGCAAAGGGGAGAACATTCCTTACCAGTCAGAAGTCAGTCAGCAAAGTTCACACTGCACCGGATGCAGGAGGGTAGGCTGTGAAACTGAAGAGCCAAGGAGGCACATGGAGGGGCAGACAGGCCTTATATTGCCTCTGGCTCTTCCTACCCCCACATATCATTATCCAGTTTATCTTTGCAATGTGATCTTCAGTACCTCTTCCTTTCCTGAACCCAGCTTGGACATCTAGAATTTCTCACTCCATATGTGGAAGAAGTCTTTCCTACAGAATTTTGATCATGATTTTGCTTGCATGGGAAATGAATGCAATGGTCCTGTAGTTACTGCAATCTTTTGTGTCTCCTTTTGGGGGGATGACAATGTATATTGATTGTTTCCAATCTGTGGGCCATTGCTTTATTTTCTGTATTTGCTGGCAGATTTTAGTTAGAACTAAATTTGATTCTGTCTCTGTAGATTGTAGCAGTTCTATTGGTATGCCATCTGTTTCTGGTGATTTATTCTTCCCAATTGTTTTGAGTGCAGCTTTCACTTCACTTCCCAAAATTTGGGGTTCATCTTCATATGTTTCTTCTTCCCATTGGGTATTTACCCTTTCATCTATTTTATATAGCTCTTTTGTGTATTGCTTCCATCTTTTTATTTCATCTTGTTTGTGTATTGTGTATGTTTTGATCATGGAGCACCCCTACCCTTGGTTTAAATTTCCCTTTGATTTTGTGGATCTTGTGGAAGAGGTCTCTAATCAAAGTAAGTCACTGCAAATATCCCTACTCCTGAAAATTCAGACCAATAGGGACAGCATAGAAAGAAATGGCTTCTGTCCTGCCTCTGCCAATCCTGCTTTGCAACCCACAAACTCAGACTAAATTACTTGTTCCAATGAAATTGACACTCTGATCCATGATTAACTTTCTCTGGTTGATAGTCCACTCAAGAATAGTGCTCTGGTCCCCACAAAGCTGAAGATCCAAAGAAGCATGTGGAGGGGTGGAGGGGCCTCATATTGCCTTTTGGCTCCACCTTCCATGCAAAATGTTCTGGCACTTTGCTCCAGACTCAAAGACCTCTGGCCTCTCCATCATGGAGACCATAAAAATCAAACTCTTTTCTGCCGCACCATTCACTGGTGCAGGTTCTGGATTGTATTATGGAATTATGGTTAAATAGTTGTTGGTACTCAATGTTCAAATATGAGCTAAGATGTCTAAAATTGGAACATGAATGAAGACCAAACATTGCTAATAACTTTAAAGAAGTATGGACCCTCCTTTTAAGGTTCAGGAATTTATGGATGTCAAATAATGTCATTACATCAACTTTTGTACATTTGCTATGGGTCCCAAATTGGGAGAAAAGTGGGATATTATAGAAATGAAATGAAATGAAAAATAATACTATGATTTAGGATAGGAATATGAAATAATATCTTTTTTTTTGTTCAGAAATTTAATTATGAAATCATACTGTGAATTTCATTTTGTTTTGCTTGGTTTCTCAGTACAGTCATATTACAATTGATTTGCACTAATACTATATCACCAATACTGTCTTAGCCAAGAGTTCTAATTATATCTGAGAGTGTATTAAAAGTGTATATGTTTAGATGAAATGTATGAATTCGAGTATATATGTATGAAATAATAAAAAGGTAACAAAATGCATTTTATTGATATCTTTTTGTATGCTTTATCTGTATTTATATTTTAGTTAAATTTAGTAAAACACATTGAGTCTAGTTTCTGAAGGCAGGGGTATTATCCAAATAAACTAGACAACCAGAAGCAGAAGAGGAAGAGGGGAGCAGGAGGAGAAGGCTACAGCCAAAAGCAAACCTGTTTGGACATACGCCTTGTCAAACTTTGAAATTGACAGCACTGGCTTCCATGTAAACACAGTGAGGATCAGGCTGCAAAGCTACAGACTCTCAGAGGGAAGATCTTACTTTACTTCTGAATGTCAGACACAGGCAACCAACAGGAGAAGGCCAATAACTTCATGGCCTGCTAAGCTTGTGAGCTTCCAGTGGTATCTAATTGACCATATGCTTTGGAAACAAGGTGTGCTGAACTCCATAGGCATTGGTATGCTGATCCAGCAAGGAAATTCTTACATTCTTATCATCTGATTTTGTGTCTAGGGTACAAGGGCTTTTATTATTAAGGTTTACCAGATTTTTCAAATAGCATTTATTTATTTATTTTACACAAGAGGCTGTTAGAGAAAGCTGTCATGAACACCAACTTAGAAGGTAAGGCTTTGCTGCAAGTAAGAAACAAGTTCCACAAGGGTTTTAGCTGTGTTAGTCTACTGCAACAGAACCAAGAAAGACCCTTGTTGCATCTGAAAAATAGACCATTTTTATGGGATCAGATTTTTTTGACTGTAGTCTGTTTCATCAGGTGAAATCTTACTATATGCTCTAAGAGGACTGCTAGTCTTTAAGGCAGAGATGGGAAATATGTAGCCTCCCAAAAGTTGTCAGGCTTTGATTCCTTTTCACCCTAGGCAATATGGTCAGTGGTCAGGAATGACGGGAAATGTAACGTAACATTCAGAGATGACCAGATTATGCAAGATTGTTAATTTACAAATATGTGCATTCCACTTAATGCTTGAGAAAAGAGGCTGGCAATATTGCAATAGTGAATACTTGAAACATCCTCCCCCATTCTCCACATGTGGAGAGGTGTACTTGGAAAATACATGGGTTGAAACAGTGGAGATATGAACACCAGCCAGCAAGCCATAGGTTCTCCAGCCTGCAGCAGCCTTTCACCCCATTCCACCGGGCCAGGAGGATATAGTGGGGCCCTGAGGACTTCTTGGCAGCGAGGCAGCAGTGGGAGGGGGTGTGGCCAGGAGTGGCTGGCATCTTAAGCCACTCCCATACCCCTCAGGAACACCAGCCAGCAGCCAGAAGGACTCTAAGCCTACAGTTGTAGTCAGCTGAGGCCAGGAATGGAGTGGGGGGTGGAAATTGGAGTTGTGCTGGGGAAAGGTAGGTATGGTCAGAACAGAGTGAACAGATGTTATGAAAGAAGGAGGGATCGCTGTTTGTTAGCTATCCCACCTTCAGTTCACCCTGTTTCCCGGAATGGATTGGAGAGCGTACCAACCATTCCACAGAACATTACTTTGCTCCTCTGCAATGCCAGGTCGGTTAAGAATAAAACTCATATTATTTATGACCTTCTCTTGGATGAGGATGCTGACCTGGCTTGCTTCACAGAAACCTGGCTGGGAGAGGATAGTGCTGTCACCTGGGCGCAGGCCCTCCCAGCCGGGTATTCTGTCAGTGAACAGGTGAGGGGAAGTGGGCGGGGGAGCAGAGTGGCTATGATTTATAAGGACAATCTGACCTTGACCAGGATACCTGTCCAAAACACAGTCCACTTTGAGTGTATGTACCTTAGCCTGAGGACCAGGGATAGTTTGGGGATTCTGCTAGTATACTGACCACCCCGTTGTCTAGCAGTCTCACTAACTGAGCTGACACAGCTGGTCTCAGAGCTGCTGTTGGAGTCACCCAGGCTTTTAGTTTTGGGCGACTTCAACATTCCACTTGAGACCAGCTTGACAAATCTGACTGGTGTGGCTCGGGAGTTCATGGAAACCATGACAAACATGGGCCTATCCCAAATGGTCGTCGGGCCCATACATTGTGCAAGTCATACCCTCGATGTGTTCTTTAGTACGGAGCAGGAATATCTGTGGGCAGAGGTTATAAAACCACTGCATTGTCATGGACGGATCATTTCCTGGTCAAGACTGAACTAATAGTCTCTTACCGTCCCACCGGGGTGGGGGGTGGACCCATTAAAATGCTCCACCCTTGAAGGCAAATGGAACCAAGAGGATTCCAGAAAGCCTTGGAGGGTTTAATGGTTGGCAACGCCGGTGACCCTGTCGAAGCTTTGGTTAATACATGGAACACTGACCTTACGAAGGCTATCGACACGATCGCTCCCAAGCGTCCTTTCCAACTCACTCCAAACCGTAAGCCATGGTATACATCAGAGCTTAGGAAAATGAAGTGGGTTGGACAACGACTAGAGTGCAACTGGCTGAAAACTTGACTCTTATCCGACAGGACTCGTCATAGGAACTTTCTTTGGTCCTATCAAGAGGCAATACGTGCAGCGCAGAGATCCTTCTCCTCTGCACATATTGCATCTGCAGAGTCCTGTCCAGCAGAGCTGTTTAGGGTAGTAAGGGATATGACGCAGGTTGTTCCTGCGCAGAACCCATTGCTTAACCCAACGACAGCCTGCTGTGACACGTTTAACAACTTCTTTGCAGATAAAATCTCTCGGATAAGAGCCGACCTAGATGCCAGTAATTTGACAGAAACAATTGACGAGGTGGCCAGCAACTCCGTTGATGTAAGTTTATTGGCTGAATTTCAATCTGTGAGTACCGAGGACGTGGACAAGCTACTTGGTTGGGTGAAGAAGACGACCTGCCCTCTCGATCCTTGCCCTTCATGGCTGGCCATCCAGGGGGTGTGTGCCTTGATGGTATTCCTTAAGGACATCATCAATGCATCCCTCAGAGAAGGGTGTGTTCCATCTTGTTTAAAGGAAGCAGCCGTTAGGCCGCTCCTGAAAAAATGTTCCCTGGACCCCCTGGACATGAACAACTATAGGCAAGTTTCTATGTTACCATTCTTGAGCAAAGTGATTGAGAGGGCAGTTGCGCTTCAACTACAAGTGGTCTTGGATGAAACCGATTATCTAGACCCATTTCAAACTGGCTTTAGGACGGGATTTGGAGTTGAGACTGCCAGGGTTGCCTTAAGCGACGACCTGCATCTAAGCATTGACAGGGGTAGTGTGACCCTGTTGGTGCTTTTAGCCATCTCAGCGGCCTTCAATATGATAGATCATAGCATCCTCTTGGATTGCCTGAGAGGGTTAGGAATCGGAGGCACTGTGCTCCAGTGGTTCCGGTCCTTCCTCTCGGGCAGGTCCCAGAGGGTGTTGCTCGGGGACAGCTGCTCTAGCAGAAAGGAGCTTACTTGTTGTGTTCCTCAGGGTGCCATGCTGTCCCCGATGCTGTTTAACATCTATATGAAGCTGCTGGGTGAGATTATTCAGAGTTATGGGGCTGAGTGTTATCAGTACACTGATGACACCCAGATCTATTTCTCCTTGTCCTGATTGTCGGCCTCGAATTCCAATGGCGTCTCTCCTCTTAATGACTGTCTTAAAGCAGTAATGGGCTGGCTGAGGAAAAACAGATTGAGATTAAATCCAGACAAAATGGAGGTGCTCATGGTAGCGGCCCCAAAACCAGGAGTTGGGTTGCAACCTCCAGTCCTGGACAGGGTTACACTCTCCATTAAGGATTGTGTTCGCAGTCTGGGGGTGCTCCTTGATTCATCGTTTCAGATGACTAGTCAGGTGAATGTGACAGTCAGGAGCGCCTGTTATCAGCTTTGGCTGATACGCCAGCTGTACCATTTCCTGGAAGTAAAGGACCTCGAGACTGTGGTGCACGTGCTTGTAACCTCTCGTCTAGATTTCTGCAATGCGCTCTACATGGGGCTGCCCTCATGCTTGGTCCGGAAACTTCAGTTGGTACAAAATATGGCAGCCAGAGTGGTCTCAGGACCATCTCGGAGAGACCATATAACTCCAGTATTATGATCTCTCCGCTGGCTGCCTATCAGTTTCCGGGCCCAGTATAAGGTGTTGGTTATTACCTTTAAAGCCTTAAATGGCTTGGGTCCAACTTTTCTCTGGAACCGCCTCCTCCCATACAATCCTCCCCACGCACTCCGGTCCTCTGGGAGAAATTTGCTTCAGCCACAAAAATCTAGGCTGTCTGCAACCTCCCAGAGGGCCTTTTTGGTAATCGTCCCTAAATTGTGGAATTACCTGCCGAACGAAATCCGTCAGATGACAAGCCTGAGTAGCTTTAAAAAAGCACTAAAGATGGATCTCTTTTGGCCGGCCTTTCCTAATTAGATCCCGGCTTCAGGGGATCCTGGGCTCTTTTAGTCCTCTGGCTATTTATTGTATTTATTGTTTTTAAAGGTGATTTTAGACAGCTGCTTTTAATTTATATTTGTTTAATATTTTTTATGGGGGAGGGTGGGGGTGGGGGGTGTTTATGGATTTTTATATGTATTGTATTTTAATTTTTGTAAGCTGCCCTGATTGTTTTAACAGAGGGGCGGGGTATAAATAAATATTATTATTATTATTATTATTATTATTATTAACATGGCTAGGGGCTGACCTAGAGGTGTCTCCCCCATTTAACCTAATGGGATACTTTCGCATATTCACAGAGGAAAACTGAAATCCTACTTACTGCGTAGTTCAAAGCAATGTTTCTTTCTCAAAAGCAGCCTCATAGAAACAGGTAATGGACCTAATTTTATAACAACAAATTGAAACTCACAAAGGGAGATTTGTTCTTACATATGGTCATGCTTGTATTGCAATTTGGCATCTGACTGCTAAATGCTTATGTCTGTCCAATTCAAGTGTATGAAGGTTACCTTAAACAAGGAAAAAAATATTATTCACAGTTCTGTTACCCAAATTGGTGGGGTCTATGGGGACCCACTTGTGACGCTCAAATTACAATATTAAATTGGGGAATTTTAATTAGCTCGAAGGTATGGCTGCAAGAGGTCAGCTAACTTGTGAGATCTTTGCACCTGTGTATACCAGTACTTACTGCAGAGACTGAGTTTAAAGTAAATAAAATGGTTTTTACTGAAAAATAAACATGGAAGCATTCACAAGCATTCATGCTCACAAGAGAGCACACAAGGCTAATGAAGAATTAAAGCAGAAAGATATTGATAGAGGAATAGATTTGGGAGAAATATGGGCTATAATTACAAGTCTGAAGAGCAGAGATTTATGTAGCAAAGGAAACTGAGATGTGAATCTGAGGATGCCACAGCAGTCCAGCAGAGTGATGGTGTATGAAGAACTGTGGACAGTTGGCTATTATTTTGGACTAATATTTATAATCAATTTTGTATCCTGAAGGGGTGTTCAAGTGTAAAACAATGCTTAGGTGGGTTTCCCATAGTTAAACAAAGGAAACTCTGACTATGTTAATTGCCACTAATGGCTGATATATTGAAGTTGATGGGTTTATGGCAGCCTCCTTATTGTATGAGAGGAAAGGTGAGAGGAAAGACAAGGCGGAATCTGTCCAGAGGAGGGCAACCAAAATGGTAAAAGTCTGGAAACCTTTCCTTATGAAGAGTGGCATAGGGAGCTGGGTATGTGTAGCCTGGAGAAGAGAAGGTTAAGAGGTGACATGATAACTGTGTTTAAATATTTGAAGGGATGTCATATTGAGGATGGAGCATGTTTTTTTTTCTGCTGCTCCAGAGACTAGGAAACAGAGCAATAGCCTCAAACTACAGGAAAAGAGATTCCATCTAAACATTAGGAAGAACTTCCTGATAGTGAGAGCTGCTTAGCAGTGGAATGCATTGCCTTGAAGTGAGATGGAGTCTCCTTCTTTGGAGGTTTTTAAAGAGAGGCTGGATGGCCATTTGTTTGGAGTGCTTTGATTATGTATTCCTGCAGGGCAGGGTGTTTGACTAGATGACCCTTGTTATCTCTTCCAAATCTATGATTCTGTTATTGTTTATTAATTGTTAATTTCAGCCTAACAAATCCAAACGCCTCACAGATTCTTCCTCTATGACTTTTGAAGGCTGTTGGCTCCTAGCAAATACACACCTAATTCTTTTGTTGGAGAGGTAGAAACACTTTGGGATTTAGGATAGCTAGTAAAACTGGCAGGCATTTTGAGTTATTTTTTAATGCAAGCTGGATGAGCTATAATATCATAGCATTCACTTTCTGCACAACAAATTCTGTTTTACGGATGCGCGCTATGCATTCCTATATAAATACCATACAGAGTTGACCCCATCCATGGAAACTGGCACTCCAGCAACTGCCAGGAAAAAGGGGCATATTATGACTGGATGCATGTAAATGAGGTACATTTCCCCCAACTAAGAAAGAATGTGAATATAAAGCAACAGAGGAAAACAATGTAGTTTTTTAAATATCTAGAATATAAATTCATGAGGGACTTCAGACCAATTTAGCATGTATATGAACTCCAGCAAAATATCTTCTGAAGAAGTAATCTGTAAACATATCTTAGAGACTCAGAACAGAACTGTATGTACTTAAATGTCTTTTGTGATAAGACTGAGCACAGCATCATAGACAATTAGATAATCATTTGGAGTGGTTATGCATGAAACAAATGTATTAAATGGGATTTGGACAAGGATATGTTGCATGTAAAAGTGAAATGACACATGGCTTATGAGGATTACACAGCGGGTTTTTATTCAAATATACTTTTAAACTGAATCTCTGTATTTTAATTTACAATAGGAAGTGTTTCGTAGAATAGCAGTTTGATTTGATTTCCATCACAAAATGAACTACACAATTTAAAGTAAAAGTGTGTTGAATATCCCCTTCACTTTCACAGGACTCTTTTCTCTCTCCCTCTTGCTGTCCTTCTCCCTCTCTCACAGACATGTCCATGAAAATATATGTGGGATATTTTGTTATTTATTGAAAAGTACAGTAGTATATACCTCAATACAGCACTCAGTACCAGAGTATTGCATGTTTCACTACAGCAAGGGAAGTTTCCATCTTGTCTGAGGAGGTCACTATTGAAAACTTCCTCCCTGGCTCCCACCACACTGAAGAAGTATCAGCCAGTCTCCAATATCTACTTTTGGGGCAAGGTATTTGAGCATGTGGTAGACTCCCAGCTCCAAGCATTCCTGGATGGAATGGATTATCTAGATCAATGGCTTTAAACCTTTTCTTCACTAGGGGCTCCCTTTAAATAACTTTCGTAGCTACGGACCCCCAAGACTTAACTCAAGATTTAAAACCCTAATAACAACAACAACAATAATAATCCATAATAACAACAACAACAACAACAACAACACTAATAATACAATTACAAAATCCATTAAACCTTCCCTCCGAGGCACTGGAGGGGGAGGGAAGGCTTCTCTCCTGCTTCTTCCTGCAAGTTTGTGGCTGGAAAGGACTGAATGGCAATGCACAGGCCAAGCCAACCAGCTAGCCTTTGACTTGGCTGCTGTCACATGACTGCTTCACTGTAGGGAAGAGGTGGGCCAAGCAGCCTTGAAGCCTTTGCAGACCCCTGTGAGGACATTGTGGACCTCTGAAGGTCCATGGACCACAGGTTAAGAACCACTGATCTATGTCCATTTTAATCTGGCTTCTGACCTGGCTATGGGGCAGACAAAGCTTTGGCCACATTGTAGATAACCTACACAGGGAACTGGACTAGGGGAGTGTGTCCCTGTTGATTCTGCTGGACCTGTGAGTGGCTTCTATGGTATCCTTCTGGGTTGCCTCTCTGGGATGGGGCTCAGGAATACTGATTTACAGTGGCTCCAATCTTTCTTGGAGGGGTAGACTCAGAAGGTGGTGCTGGGGATATCTGTTTGACAACCTGGACGCTATCCTTTTTATGTCCCTCATGGCCTGGTTCTTCCCCCCCCCCCCCATTGCTGTTTAATATTTACAGGAAACTGCTGGGAGAGATCATCCAGAGTTTTGGGGTTCAGTGTCATAATTATATCTTTCCTTTCTATCCCATTCTAAGGAAGCTGTTTCTGCATCAAACCATTGTCTGCTGTCAGTAATGGACTGGATGAGGGTGAACAAATTGAAACTTAGGGACTATCTACATGGGGAAAAAAAACCCAACAACAAACCCCCCCCCCCCCAAAAAAAAACAAACAGCATGCAAAAGATTGGTGATCTTTTCACATGGCTGTTCACACAAATATGTACCATTCAGAAGGGGGGGCAGCAAAACTCACCCTGAAGTCCATTCGTGGTGCGTCTGGGGCTTTGCACAGATTTTACTAAATGATCCATATGGTGTGCGATTGTGCAACCATTTGTACACCCATGGTCGCACACATATGAATATTCATCATGATTTCATTGGCCAAATGAGCACAGGGGATGGGGCTATGAAAGAGGGGAACCGGCTGCGGCCACCATGTTGGATTTTCGTTTGAGCGAGGGTCCAGTAAGTCCCTGCCAGCCAGCTGCAGGTGTCCTCATTGGTAGTCAAAGGTACTACCTCAGCGGCAGTGGGCTTAAAAAGCTAGGCAAGCAAGGAAAGGGTGGGCAGAGCACAGCAGGGAACCATCTGCTACTTCAGAACCTTTGGGAAAGTCCAGGGAGGAGGAACAGGGGTTGGGGGAGGGAGGGAGAGAAATACCATCACCCTGGCAAATATGTAACTCATATCCCTCTGAGAGGTCGGCTCCCTTTTAGCAAACTGATCTCTAAACAAATTGGCAAATGAACAGCAGTGGGAGAGAGGAATGAGAGAAGTCAGGGTTAAGGAAAAGTCAGGAGCTCCAGATGAGGGACTTGTGAGAGGAGCATCCAGGCGGAGCAAGGCTTTCAAAATTCCCTGGGTGGGAATGTGTAAACTTCTTGCTGGCTCTCCAAGGTCCATGTGTAATGGAGCCAGGCTGGGAGCAAGTGAGGAGGAGGAGGAGGAGGAGTGGTTGTTGGTGGAGCGAAAGAAAGGGATAGCTGTCCTCTTTGGCTCCCCCACCTTTGGCTTTTTTGGCCATGTAGGCAGTTTATGTTGTTGTAAACACCTGCCTTTTTGTACATATTCATATTATTTCCCCCTTATATAGACAGGACCTGTATCTAGACAAGACAGAGGTGCTTCAGGTCAGTCAGAAGGCAGATCAGGAAATAGGGATTCAGTTTGTGCTGGAGAAGGTTACACTCCCCGTAAAATCCCAGGTTCACAGCTTGGGTGTGCTCCTGGACTCAGAGCTGAACCTGGATGGCCATGTTTCAGCTGTGGCAAGGAGTGCATTACCACAATTAAAACTAGTAGTCCAGCTGCGCCTAGTCCATGAGAAGTCAGATCTGACTACAGTGACACATGCCTTGATTACATCCCATTTGAACTACACACATTACATGGGGCTGCCTTTGGAAACTGTTTGGAAACTTCAGCGGATCCATAATGCTGCGGCCAGACTGTTGACCAAGGCTGGTTACAGGGATCATGTGACTCCCCTGCTGAAACAGCTGCATTCACTACCTGTCCATTCCCAGAAAGAATTCAAAGTGTGGTTTTGACCTTTGAAGCCCTACACAGTTTGGGTCCAGATTATCTGAACCTTCTCTATGGCTTCTCCCAGGCTTGGTTAGACCCCTCCCTCCTCTCTTTCCTCTGGCAGGTGAAGACATTTTTATTTAGGCAGGCTTTTTGAATTTGAATGGTGGAGCTGTAGAGGAAGGAACTATAGCAAAACCATGTCTAATTATACTATTAAACCCTATTAAATTCATGGGGTTGCCATAAGTCAATAGGTAACTTGATCACACACACACACACACACACACACACTATGGGTGTTTAATGTGGTGTGCTATTTTTTTTATTTGTTAAATTTTTTTTAGTGAAAGTATATTGTAAATATGTTTTAAGTGTTTTTAACTGTTTTTAGCCTTTTTAAAAATAATACTGATATTTAATTCTCTTTTAATTTTTTAATCAATTGTTTTAAATGTAGTAAACTGCCTTGAATCTGATTTTTGGAAAAGGTGGGATATAAGTGCAATAAATAAATATTAAGAAAAAGAGACTGAGCTGTGCTTAGAAGCCTGGGCCAGGTTCCTGGGGATGAGTGTGGCATCATTCCAGGGCATCTACTCAGGGTCGCCAAACTGCCAGTTGAAATGGCAAGATAGCCTTTTCTGCTTTTCTTTTGGTTCTTGTTGAAAAGGGAAGGCCATGGGCATCTCTGAGGTGCCCATGCCCATAATATTAAAAATCACTCACTATGAAGATTCAGTTTTTGCCCCACAAATGAACTGTACAAAATTCAACCAGTACTTTGGCCCTGAAGTGGATTTTAACTAGACTGGCTCACAAAATGTCAATATTGAGGGTCTGCCACTCATGCTTGAAAGAAACTGAGAGCAAGACAGGATGTGAACAGCAAAACAGTCTTAGATGGCTGAATATGCAGGAGTAGGCAGACTGTAAAATCTGAAGAGTAAACACACAAGAGGAAAGGAAGCACACTAGCCAGTATTACTGGGAGGATGCAGATTCAAGAAATGTCAGGAGAAGATTGAGGTGAAAGAAACTGGAGAAACCTCTCTCTCTCTGGCTTTTCTTCACAAATTAAGATTCAGGAAGGACTCATCCTGCGCTTTCTGCAAGCACGCTAATGACTAAAAAGGCCAATCCGAGATAAACAAGTCCAATTGCAGAAAGCACAGCGGAAGGTCTCCTTGGGTGATGTTTCTGGGTTGTGATTCTTTCTGCGTTGTCATTTCTCTTCAAGACTTGTTTGGCGTGAGTTCTCAAATAAGGCTGCAGCATTGTGGATAGTGCGTCTCCAATGCTTCCCGATGTGAGGTCAGGGCGGACCATTGTTGGTGATCAATTTGGCCGAGCCTGAGATGTTGTTTCAGGGAGTCCTTGTATCACTTTTTTGGAGTGCCCCTCTTATGTTGACCTGTGGCGAGTTCACCGTAGAGTACTATTTTTGGTAGGTGATGGTCCTCCATCCTAGAAATGTGCCCTGCCCAGTGCTGCTGTGTTCTCAATATCATGGCCTCAATGCTGGTGAACCCTGTTTGCTCAAGGACAGCAACATTCATCACATAGTCAGTCCAGTGTATATTTAGGATTGATGCAGATTCAAGAAATGCCAGGAGAAGATTGTGCTGAAAGAAACTGGAGAAATATAGTTATAGAAATATAATCCTGGAAAGAAGCTCTGAACAGGCACCATTGACCAGCCTGTAGGAAGCCATATTGTGCTTCCTTTTATAGGACTGTAGGCTCTTCTTAGATGGTTTACCAGTTCTGATATACTTTGTGGTGAGCATTATTCTTGATGCTATCAGCATTATTATTCAGCTAAAGTGAAAGTCATTTACTGCAAAGGTAGAAATCATGCAGTCATCAAAATGTTCCCAGATTATCTGATGTCATGGATTTGTATTTTATTTTATTTTTTAGATTTATCAAATATACTGTATATAGTAGAATATAAGATATGGAACTGTTGGGAGTGAGAAGATAAAGGAATGTTGGAGTGAATGCTGATTGGTGGAGTACTTGAAGAGATTTGCATAAGGCTGAAGTGAGAGAGTGCCTATATGTGGTAGCAGCATTGAATATACAGGGGTGGTATCTATTGAAGATAGAAATCCTCCTATGTACCTTGAGGGCATTTGGATGGTCCACACAGCTGATGTCACACAGGTGGGACAGGAGGAAGTCCTTACATTGTAGCAGGAAGGGATCAGAGAAAGCCCTCAGTTGGTAGTTGTAGTGAGCACTGTGGAACTATTCACATTTAGTGGGTTAAAGAATAGAAGCTCCACATTAGGCCACAGGGGTGGGATTGCCTGAGAGGAACCCTCTAAGCTTGTGGCAGCTGCAGGATTACCTGAGGGGAAAACCCCACAGACTACAAGTCCCATCAGATATGTCCAGTACAACCCATGTCCAGGAACGCCAGGAACATCAGTCTAACATATAGAGATAGCAATATTCCCACACTTAAAGATGGAAAGAATATTTGCAAATAGTCAGGAAATGGTTGAAAAACATGGTTTTCAAGTGTTGAAAAACCCCAGAGAGAAGAATCCTGGAGTGATGAGCATCTTCACAGTTCGGCATTTATTCTGCACAAAACCTGCACATGATTGTTTTGTGCAGAAAACATGAATTATGCACAAGAAATAGTATTTTCTGCATGGAAAATAATATTTCAATGCAGAAATATTAATGCCTGTGCAGAAAATGCTGTAATTGGGGAAGTATGGTGCATAAAATTTGCACATGGTTGATCTGCATAGAAAACAGCATTTTCAGCACAGGTATTAATATTTCTATATTTAAATATTTATTATTTTCCATGCAGAAAATACTATTTTCTGGACAAAACAACCATGTGCAAAATTTGTACAGAATGAGTCCCTAATTGTAAACAGCCTTCAAAAACTATGTGGTTATTTCTCATAGTGATAAGAAAATTGCTGAAATTGCTTGTCACTAGGTTTGAGAATAAATTTAGTGAACAATTACATCCTTACCCACACCAAATTTAAAAACAGCTGTGCTTGAGACGTAGAGCAGCTCTGGTGTGAGAGGCTCCAATAATTCCAAAGTAAGAAAGTGAAGGAGAGAGGGGTGACATTTTTGTTTTTGCTCACTGGCAATTTATTGAATAAACTGCTTCATTGTTTTCCATGTGAGGGAGGTAATCTATGTAAGCTTCAAGGTGAATGTAGACCTGCAGCTGTTTTTTTGTGATGTGTCCTAGAGATCCACAGCCTCTTCCATTATGCCTCTCCCCACCATGATTCTTGACAGGGCTGCTGACAGCAGGTTCAGTCCCAAGTGAAAAGGTATCAGGTCCCTAGTGAGGGCTGCCTGGTATTTCAAACAGGAATATAGGACCAGCTTAGGACTGGCTAGTAAAAGGTCTCACAGGAGTTTAGAAGTCTTGTGAAAAGCCCTCCTCTGCATGACTTGAGGCACTCTTCATGTTTTACTCACCCGAGTCACCTGGACTGTATGTCTGAGAGTAGGAAGAGTGGGTGCTAGCTGCCCTCACATCACTATTTGGTATATTTGAGGCCATTTTAGTGCGTATCAGATGCTCAATGGTTGGCATGCCTGCTCTTTTTCTTTCTTTTAATTGATCAAAAAATATGGGATTTGGGGCTGCTCTGCCCCAAAGACAATAATAATAATGATGATGATGATGATGATGATGATGATGCTACAAGGGCTCCTTTCCAGACTACTGGGCCTCAGTAATTTGTACCAGCTCACCTCTCCTGGTAGGTTCTTATATTAAAGTTCTGATTTCAGAAAAGAACCACCATGTTTGTTTGAACAGCAGCTGGGAGAGGAGTTCTGTGAACATACCTATTCCTCTGTGGATGAAGCTCTCAGCACTAGTCACTCTCTCAGAAGGAGCAGCCAGCCTTGCCATCTGACATCAGAGAGAGTGACTAGTGCCAGGACTCTGCCTTTGGAATAAGGAAGTGGCACTAAGGAGGGAGGACAATGGCTGCACCTCAGGCAGCACTTGTCCTTCCTTTTCTCCCCACCCACACTCACGCCGAATCTACACCGATTGTTCACATCACTGTTTTCTCCAGATTTTCAAGCAAACTCCAGAGAAAACTGTGAGTTGTCTAAAACCCCAGATTAAGTCTGGTGAAAATAGACCATACATCACATGACATGATCACACCAGATTCAGGGGAAATGTCACATGTCATGTGGCATTATCGGGCCAGATCTGAGGGAGATTTCAGGTTTTTCATTAATGTAGACAAGCCCTTAATTGACTGTGGTTGCCCGTACGTACTTTAGTTGCATGTAAAGAAAAGCCATTTATTGGGAAATATTTCACACAGCAGGGTCTATTACTGAGTTAGAAAAGTACCCTGCAATAAAATTAATGCTAAGGAGATTATTGGATGGGTCCAAAGAAACCACAGGAAGAGCATGCCAGGACGACATTACTGTCCTGTGAACAAGTTCTGGTTTCAGATGTTGTTATTGTCACGTGTTGACTCCGGGCTGCAGCCATGAGTAAGGTACCACTTTTCATTGATGGGGAGATCCCTTCAATGAAAAGTGATACCTTACTCATGGCTGAAGCATGGAGTTGGCATGCAAGAACGACAACATCGTCTGAAACTGGGACCCATTCATGGGACAAGTAATGTCATCCTCGTGTGCTCTTGTTGTTGTTGTTTTGGCCACATCTGATAATCTCCTGAGTCTTCCTGCCAATAAATAAAACCAGCTTTTTTTCCTCAAGGAAAATTTTCTATTTTCTAATTTTGGGAGTTCACAACAAATAGGGTTTTTGTTTGTTTTTTGTTTACAGTACTTGCTTTCAGATGGAAATAACAGTGGTAGTTTTTTGTTTCTTTTTCAAGGCATAAATTATTTTGATTCATTTTATTCATTTATTTATTTATTTTGATGAAAAAGAGATCACATCTGAACATGTGTTCTCTGGCAGTGGTGGTTTGGGTATTGGAGAAGATCCTCATTCTGTACCCAACAAACATTCCTGTTGTCATAGGTTTATTTTTATCCCTTGGACTATATTGGCAATCCATTCTGATCCATATGGATGAAGGAGAACCAGTCTTTTTGTCTTTGTTGACTTTTGACTTTGTCAGCACGGAGTGGGAAAGTTACTTCATGATGCCTTCCCTTCAATTGAAGCGAAAGAAGCCAGGGAGCGGGACTATCATTAGGAGGAGCAAACCAACTATCTTAGCTGGCAGATGTTGTGAGGTGGTGGTGATGGAAAGTAGCAGAAACATTTTTAGAGAATGCTATGCAGGCTGCACCACCTGGCCTGCATTCCCTCTACTTTTAGTGTGTGAAAGTAAAAGAGGCAGTAAGAGGCTATCCCCCATCATTAGTAGAGACATAAAATTAATCTGCTAGTATGGACGAACCTCTTTATAAATATCTTCTTCCTTGTATAAGGCAACAAAGTGTGGTATATTAAGGGGTGTTTTTTTAATATATATATTTCAGAGCCCTTTCTAATAACTAATGGAGTGAAGCAAGGTTGTGTTCTTACTCCAACTTTATTTACAATCTTCTTCAGTGTGATGCTCCAAAGGGCTATGGCAGAGCTTGAAGAAGAAGACGGCATCTATATACATTACAGTACTGATGGTATCTTGTTTAACTTAAGCCGTCCAAGGGCTTGCACTAAGACTCTAAACTATCTCGTCTGTGAGCTGCTCTTCGCTGATGCTGCTGCCCTTGTTGCCCACACAGAAGCAGCTCTGCAGCGCCTAACATCCTGCTTTTCAACAGCTGCAGAGCTGTTTGGGCTAGAAGTCAACCTGAAGAAAACAGAAGGTCTTTATCAGCCTGTACCACAGGATGAACACCATCATCCCCACATTGCTGTTGGCAAATGTGTGCTTAAGTCCATTCAGCAGTTCACCTGCCTGGGAAGCATCATCTCCTCAGATGCCACGATTGACAAAGAGATCGATCACAGATTAGCAAAGGCATATAGCACATTTGGAAGACTTTACAAAAGAGTCTGGAGTAATAAACACCTGAGGCGGAGCACAAAAATCAGTGTGTATAGAGCCATTGTACTGTCTGTTCTCCTGTATGGGTCTGAAACATGGGTCATCTATCGCCAACTGTCACGATGGCCTGCAATGCCATCATGGGAGCTCACTTCAACAACCTAAATTTTACTATGGGAGCTCACTTCAACAACTTACATTTTACTATATGGGAACTTCCACTCCTTATTTGGAAATGGGAAGTGGGTGGGAGAACCTCATTGAATAAACATGATGTCACATCACTTGATTAGGATAGCCACTCTGACTGGGCAATGGCAGAGCCAATTAGAAATCAACAAGAAGGACTTTTAAAATTTCTGATTTTTCTTTTGTTCTGGCTCTCTCTGAGTTGAGCACATGGCCTAGCTAGATGGAGCTAGCTAAGATGGACTCTGACCCCCATGGCCTAGCTCTGGGGCCAGATGGCCTACACACAGCCATGCAATACCCAAAAAAGACAACCTGTGATACCAAAAGGGTTGGTGGAAGCCAACCTTACCCAAAGGCCTCAAAAAGGACCCAAAAAGACTCTGAATTCCATCTACAGAGACTGTAAATTAATCTGCATGTAATAGTTAGGGAATGTGTAGTTAGATTACGTTAGATTTTATGTTTATTTGTAAGTGTTCTGAATGAATGCAAACTGTATAAGCCTTCAGCTGAACCTAAGAATGTTTTGCCTTTTTTTTTTTTAGCAACATAGACTCCTAGGACTGAAATCAAGTTTTCTGTTATTTCTTAACCCTGCCTCGAATTGCCTGCTCTGGTCAGCTATCAAGAATGTTCTTTAGATTAGAGAAAAGGGGTATTCTTATTCTCATAACGGGTCTAGCTTCCCGTTGCACTAGACAAGGAAAGAACCCCCTCATTAACTCAATGGGTGGTGGTGAAACGAAGAGGAATCCCTTGGGTTTGGGATTGGAAAACGTATGGCCAACTTTGGACTCAGGCAGCATAGATCCTTGGGTGGCCATTATGACACCAACACTTATGACTCCTTGAATGCTTTCATCAGCACTGTGTATGCACAATCCTAAATATACACTGGACTGACTATGTGATGAATGTTGCTGTCCTTGAGCAAGCAGAGATGACCAGCATCGAGGTCATGATATTGAGAACACAGCTGCGCTGGGCAGGGCACGTTTTTAGGATGGAGGACCATCCTAGTACTCTACAGTGAACTCGCCACGGGTCAGCGTAAGAGGGGCGCTCCAAAAAAGCGATACAAGGACTCCCTGAAACTACATCTCAGGCTTAGCCAAATTGATCACCAACAATGGTCCGCCCTAGCCTCACATCGGGAGGCATGGAGACACACTATCCACAATGCTGTAGCCTTATTTGAGAATTCACGCCAAACAAGTCTTGAAGAGAAATGACAACGCAGAAAGAATCACAACCCAGAAACATCACCCAAGGAGACCTTCTGCTGTGCTTTCTGCAACTGGACTTGTTTATCTCGGACTGGCCTTTTTAGTCATCAGCACGCTTGCAGAAAGTGCGGGTGAAACCTTCCTGAATCTTCATTTGTGAAGAAAAGCCACACACACACACACACACACACACACATATAATGTTCTTTCCATGCCAAGTATGAGACAACTTGCAACATTAGTTCAGTTATAAAATATGAACATAAACTAAATTCTCATCCAGGCTAGGCTTGAAATGTATCAATACACTGAGCTTTCTGTCTTCAAGAATGAGGCAAATGAACTATAGGAGAGCTTCTGAAGTCTGGGTATTCAATTTCCCTGATGCCTCACTGGCCTTTTGGGCTTTTTGGCAAGGTTCCTCAGAATGAAGTAAATGGAACGTTTTCTGGGAAAAGAAAAAAATTGGATCTAACATACAGTTAATTCAAACACACCTGTCAGACTGCTCATGGTGCTACTTTTATACATAACCTGTGAGCAAACTTATGAGTTGCACCTGTCTCAAGTCAAGATACTCAGATTATTTATTTGTGAAAGGAAATAGCACCTCAAATAGCAAACTTACCACAGAAACCTCATAAGTGACAGAGATGCACATATTTTGTATCAATACAGCTTGCTGCAAGTGTTTTCTTAGAGAATCCAAACAGGAGAGTTTCTCCAAGCCTACTCCTCAGATTTTTACAATCACAGAATCTCTCAATTGTTTTTAAAATGTGTTTCTCTTTGAAAAGTATGGAGCTTTGACTTCCAGCTATTATCCCTTCTGTTTTCTGTGCCAGTATGATCTGCCTATTAAACATTCTGCTCCATTTCCTTGGGAATCAAATGGTAGACTGTAAGCAAGTAAACATTTAGCCTTCTGTGTGATAACGCGAGAGCAGACTGAAATCCTTTGGTCTATCTGCACCACACAAATAAAATAGATTCATTCTCTTTCTCCTGGGAATAGCACGTTTGTGGGGTGGGGGGAAGGAACTAGGGGTATCATGGAAAAAAAGCATTCTCAGCACTTCATCAAAACCATAGTGGATTCTTTCGGGAAAACCATGATAGGATGATCTACATTTCTAGTGCTTTTAAGCGCTCTTGGATATTTTGGCTGCTGTGAGTTTTGTTGTTTGCAGTAGTTTGTTTTACTGTTTTTTTTTTTAAGGTAAGCTGCTCTCATCTCTCTGAGAAAAGAAAAAGTGGAAAATAAATAATCTTAAATGCACACATGAATACCCAGCTCCCTCCTCTGATCGGCACAGCCATTTGGGCAGGGAGCTGCATTTGCTGGACACAAGGGGTGATGAGATCACCGGCTGCATCTGGGTGCCTCTGCCAATGTTGGGAAGTGAGGGGTGGGACCAGAGGCTATTGAAGGCCCTGCCACCCCTCGCTTCCCCCCGCTTTCCAAAAGTCCCTTGCCTCTTATCTGTGGCAGGAAAAGGGGGAGGCATAGAATTCAATGTGCACCTATGGCACCAATTTTGGTGAAGGAAGGGTCTCTGGAATAGCCACTTTAGGTCATGTGACTTGGGGGAACAGAAGGAGACCTACCTTGGGCGTGGCCTGAAGGATAATCCCCTCCCCTTGATCCATGTGTCTTGGGTGAGGGACTTTTGGGTTGACCTTCCAGATGCAGGCTGGCTGGGGAGCAACCCCATTTATTGGGGTTCCTCTCCAGGTCTCAGGTGTTCACTCGGGGAAGCTGGGGAATATAGGTCTAGGATAGACAAACTGCCCCAGCTGCTCTCACACTAGGTTGCCTCCTCCCACTGAATATTTTAAAGGGTTAATGAATAGGTAGGGTTAAATTAAAAAAAAAAACACTTTTATTTCACCCCATTTCTTGTGTGTGGTCTCTTTATTTCCCTGAATCAGTCAGCAATATCCTTTGAAGCTGCAATGTTAGGTATATTTGCAAGAAAGATAATCTCATGGAACTTCTTTCCAACAATCAGTCTCTTACCTTGTCAGTGGTGAGACTAGAGTGTTGTAGAGAGGCCAAACTACACTAGGTGACACCATCAGAGGGAGGACTGATGTAGCACCAAAATACCTGGTTATATCTTAAGCTATCAGTCCTTCACCTGATTATAGAGTTTCGTTTCAGACTAACGCAACCATCAAGGATACAAATGTCTTGGGAGCACATTTGGAAAAACTTTCCAGAAGAAATTCTGTGATCAGAAACATGTTGACTTGTCATTCTGACAGAAAGAAACCAACTTTCCGTAAAGCACTTTTTTATTATTATTTTAAAGTATGTTTTCATATACAATAAAACAATAAAACAGACAAACAAAGAAAAAGAAGGAATCTAAATTTCTACTTCCATTCCCAACCGTAGTTTGAATTTGCTATTTGTTACTATTTTTTGGCTTTCTATAGAAGCTTCGTCATTTTTCATGTTATACAATCTGTACAGTATCTATGATACCTTTACAATTTTTCTAACTTCCCATTTATCTCCTGTATTTCCCCAATAGAAGGTATAGTATCATAAATCCAAGGTTTATACATTTTACTGATCGTACCCGTAACAACTCTGTTTAATCTGTTTAATCTGTACCTGTGTATTTATTCCATTCATGTTTCCAATATTCAATTAAGTTTTCCCATTCTTTTCTAAACTCATTTATTGATTGGTTTCTGACCCAACACGTCAGTTGTTCCATTTGAACTACTTCCAAGAACTTAATCATCCACTCATCACAACTTGGGGGTCACTTTTTGTTTCCAATATCTAGCAAAGACAATTCTTGCTGTGGTGGTCATGTAAAGCATCACTCTTTTAAATTCTTTTGGGAAATCTCTGTCGAACATATTCAACAAATATAGTTGTGGACTTAGGCTGAAATCTTTTTTTTATTATTATCTTTCTTATCAGGTTGTGGACCTTTATCCAGAATTCTTTTGAAACTTTACATGACCACCACATGTGATAGAACGAGCCGTCAATCTCCCCACACTTCCAACATTTTGTTTTCCCTTTGTATATTTTAGCTAATTTCGATGGGGTTATGTACCATCGGTACTGCATTTTATAGCAGTTCTCTCTCAATTCACTACTTGGTGAGAACTTCATATTTTTCCTCCATAGGATCTTCCAATCTTCTAACAATATATTTCTACCCACATTTCGTGACCATTTAACCATAAATTCTTTGACCGTCTCTGATTCCAGACTTAATTTCAGTAATAGTTTATAAGCCTTTGACACATTGAAATCTTTATCTTTATAATCCATTATCATTTCATCCAATTCTGTCTTTAAGTTCTCTATTCCCAGTAATTTCTTATCCATTTTATACCTTTCTAGAAGCTGTCGGTATTGGAACCAATTACATTTCTTTTGTTCTTGTTCTAGTTCTTCTCTCATTTTAAATCTACTAGATCCTTCCTGAAATATTATTAAATCTTTATAGGTCCACCAATTTTCTAAATGTAACATCTCTGTTAGTCTAAAAGCCTCCTGGGGAGAGACCCACAAAGGTAATTTAATATAGATCTTATTTTTAACTCTGTTCCATACTTTTAATAATGATCTTCTGATGAAATGATTATGAAAGTTTTTATCTATCTTATCCTTTTGGTACCACAAATATGCGTTTAGGTCATATCTTATATCAGATCCTCCCAAGGTTAAAGTTCTATCCTCTTTTAGGAGAAACCAGTCAATTAGCCATACCAAGGCACACGATTGATGATATATTTCAGGTTGGGTAAACACAACCCACCTTTTGATTTATCCTCCTGTAATATTTTCCATTTTATTCTAGGCTTTTTGTTTTGCCAAATAAAGGAGGATAAATCTTTATCCCATTCTTTGAATAACTTATCATTATATAATATGGGGAGATTTTGGAACAAATATAGAATTTTGGGCAGTACTGTCATCTTTACCATCAATATTCTGCCAAGTAGAGTCAGATTCAATTGCTTCCACTTTTCCAAATCATTTTTAATTTCACTCCATTTTTTCTTGTAATTATTGTCTACTAGGTCAATATTATTTTTTGTAATTATTATACCTAAATATCTGATTTTCTTTTCTATTTTGTATCCTGATAGTTCTTTCAATTTTTCTTCCTCCTTCCTATCCAGATTTTTTGTTAACATAACAGTTTTCTCATTGTTGATCTTAATCCCAGAGAAGATGCCAAAATCCTTCAATGTTTCTTGTAAATTTTGGATTGATTCTAATGGGTCTTCTAGCGATACAGCCAAGTCATCTGCAAAAGCACAGATTTTATAATCTTGTTTTTCAATTTGGACCCCACATATATCTTTTCTTAGCCTTATTTTCCTACATAGAACTTCTAACACCATTATAAATAATAGTGGGGAGAGAGGACACCGCTGCCTTACCCCTTTTCCCACCTTTATTGTCTTTGTTTTTTGTCCATTTATTATAATTTGAGCCATCTGGCTCTTATATATAGCTTTGATCCCGTTTTGATAGTTTTCTCCTATACCTATTTTGTTCAGAAGACCCATCATGAAAAACCAATTTACACTATCTTAGGCCTTTGCTGCATCCAGACATATTAATGCAAATTTCTTTTCTGGATGTTTGTCGAAGTATTCTATCAAGTTTAATATATGTTGTTTCTTAAGTATCTTTTTGGTAGGAAGCCGGTTTGGTTATTTTCAGTCCATACATTTAGTACTTTCTTCAATCTTTCGGCCATGATTGTTACGAAGATCTTATAATCAGTATTGAGCAATGAAATAGGCCTATGATTGTTCATTTCTTCTGGGTCCTTGTTTTCTTTTAGTATTAATGAAATATTTGCATTTTCCCAGGATGGTGGTATTGTTCCTTCTGTTATTATACTATTGAAAGTCTTTAATAAAGGTATTTTCAGCTCTCCTTCAAAGGTCTTATAATAACTGGCTGGGAATCCGTCCGGGCCCGGGGTCTTCACATTCTTTAGTGATTTGATTGCTTTTTCTACCTCACTTAAGGTTATTTGTTTATCTAGTTCTTCTCTGTCAATATTACTTATCTTTGGGATATTTTGATCATTTAGATATTCTTTTATTCCTCTTTTGCTAGATTCACTTAGTGGAAACTCTTTGAATATATTCTTGTAGAATCCTTGAAAATTGTTTCTGATTTTCTCCTGATTTGTTATATTTTTATTTTCCTTTAACTTCAGAATTTGTTTCCTCTCTTGTTCTTTTCTCAGCTTGTAGCCAAGCCATTTACCTATCTTATTCCCACTCTCGAAATACCTTTGTTTTGTATATTTCATCTTTTTGTCTATTTCCTCCATTATTTCTATTTTCATTTGGTCTTGTATTATCTTTAATTCTTTTAATAATTTGTCATTTGATGGATCATTTTTGTGCTCTTTCTCCTTTTTTAATTCAGCCTCTTGTAACATTTGCATTTTCTCTCTCTTCCTTTTATTTCATTCCCAATTTATTTGCATTAAGGTTCCTCTTATAACTGCCTTGTTTGCATCCCATATATTTTGGATAGATGCCTCACTTACTCTATTTTCTTTAAAGTAGTTTCTTATCGATTCCCTTATTCTATCTTGTATTTTTTCATCTTGTAACAATATGTCATTTAGTCTCCAACAGTACTCTCATTTAATATCTTTTATAATCAGTTTTATTGGATTATGATCAGATAATGTATTTGGCAAAATCTCCATACTCTCAAGATTTTTTGCAATGTTTTTTGAAAGGAGGAACATATCTATACGGGAATAGGATTTATGCCATTCTGAGTAATAAGTGTATTCCTTCATATTTCCATATAAGTGTCTCCATACCTTGATTAATGAAAGGTTTTCCATAAAGTTCATAAAGGATTTTGGCAATTTCCCTTGGTTCTGTTTTTTCTTAAACTTTTTCCCAAAGGTTCTATCTTTCAAGGGATCTAGAACTCCGTTCCAGTCTCCTAAGCATATTAAGCTATCATATTCTATGTTTAATACTGTCTTCATAAGATTTTTGTAAAATTTATCTTTAATTTCAGATGGGGCATAAATCCCCATTATCAGGATTCTTTTTCCTAGCAAATTAACCTCCAATATATCTTCCATTTGGATCTTTCATAATTTCTCTTGCCGTCCATTTTCTGTTAACGTACATGGCTATCCCTTTTTTCTTCTCTTTAATACAGTTTATAAAGACCTGTCCTAATTTCCTATTTCTCAATAGCTTTTGATCTTTTTCTCTTATATGAGTTTCCTGTAAACATATAAAATCTGATTTCATTTTCTCCAATGGATGAAATATCTGATTTCTTTTATGATGGGAGTTCATCCCCCTGACATTCCATGATGTAATTTTAATGTTTATTTTTAATAGTTTATTATATTTGTCTGATCTATAGTTTATGTTTTCCTTTTTTAGTTAATATCTACTTCTTATTCTTGAGTTTCACCTTCTCCCCCTTCTGTTTCCCCCAACTCGCTTTCAATCTCATTGGCCTCTTCTTCCTCATCTTCTTCCAAATCCAGTTCCCTTTCCTCTCCACTTTCATTTTCCCTAGTTACTCTTTTGTCTTTATATTTCCTCTCATATTTTCGATTTCCTCTTCTTGTTCTTTTCCCCGTTCTTTTAGGTCTTCTTTTGAGGTTTTGAATCTCTCTGTCTTCCCTCTTGTATCTTTTTCTATATCCTCGAATTCTTTTTTTAAACTTGGTCAGAAAGTCTTTCGCTTTCTTGACCATATTTAATCTATATTTTCTCTGATTATAGGTAAGCGATATCCCTTCAACCTTTTCCCATCTATATTGCAGCCCCTGTCTTCAAAGTTTAGATGTAATAAATTGGTAATCCTTTCTTTTCTTCAGAATCTGAGGGGGAACATCTTTGTATATTGCTACCTCACAGTCATCTATCCTTAATTTTGTTTCAAAGTTTTTTTTGCAGGACCAAGTCTCTAATCTTTCCTCTAGTAAAATATATCACAATGTCACAAGGTAGCTTCCTTTGCCTTGCTATCTTCGAGTTTATTCTAAAGATTTTGTCCACCTCAAACTCAATTCTTTCTAACAGGATACCAATGTATCCTGCCAAATCTGTTAGTATTCTGTCATATAAGTTTTCTTGTTCCAATTCCAGTAGTCCTCTTAATTTTAAGCAGTTCTCCCTTAATTTCAGTTGGACATCCAGGTTTTTTCTAAAGCATATTCCTTCTCTAAGTTCAAATTATCTGTTATTTTCTCCAATTTCCTTGTTTTTGATTGAAGCTCTTCCACTTTTTCATTCAACTGTTCTACGTCCGTTGTTATTTTATTTAATTTTTTTCCCAAACTCATCGAGTTCCTGTTTTATTTTTTTCTCCTCTCTTTCATTTCTGATATGATTTCTTCTCTGAGTTTCTTGAATTCCTGTAATAAGGTTTGTTGAATTTCTGGAAGTTCAGTTGAGTGTCTTCTAGTTGTTGTCAAAGTTTGTATTTGTGTTTGTGTATGTCTTTTCGCTAGCATTTCTGTTTATGCTAAGTTTAGATTTACTTCACTACTTCTCTTTTTCCTTTTCTTCTTCTTTTTTCTCTCCTCTCTCCCTTCCCTTCCCCTCCCTTTCACCATCTTCTTCTTCTCTCTAAATCTCTCTCTTTTTTTTTGGTGTGCTGTTAGTTTTTGATTGATATTATTTAATTTACTATTAGTTCTGTGCTTTGTAATCTTTCATTTGTGTTCGTATAGGGTATATACATATATGCTTAAATACAAACATCAAATATTTGTAAATGTTATCTATATATCCATATCTTTAAACATATCTCTATCCATATATCTATATAAATTTTATGTAAATATATATATCCCAAATAAACCCCAGATATTTGAGTATTTATCCACTTAATTCACTTGTATCCCCCCTTTTCTTTTCAACTTCAGAAATATAGTAGAAAGGGAGGGGAAGGAGAAGTGGAGAAAAGGAAAAAGGAAAAATAAGAAAGAAACCTCAGATCATAACCCAGACTTTCCCAACAATAGGAGAAACATCAGAGGCTGCAAAGTCAAAACCACTTGTTATACATAAATTAAAGTCAACTGCCCAATATATCAGAATCTGTAACAACAGTCTGTAACAATTTATATTATTTCAACTAGTAAGACAAAGTAACTTTGGGCTGAGCTCTATTCTCAATAAATTGTCCTTCTGTTTAATCCCCTTCTGTTTTCTCCTCTTCTTCTCCTTGCCTGTCATGAAAATTAAATTTTTAGTCTTTCACTCTCCTCTTTACTCCTGGTTTGTGCTCAGCTTCACCAAAAAATTCCGCTCTATCAGTTTATTTCCGTTGCTCATAAATCTTTTGCTCCTTCACTTAAAGTTCTATTTCACAGCTCGCACCACCGTCTTTGACTCTCTGTTCTCAGTTCTTTAACTGTCTTGCAGCTTACTCCAACTATTTCTCGAGACCCGTTCACTTGCCTATCCACTGCGCAGTTCTATTTACTCCCTTCTTCATTTTTTGTGTTTGCTTATTCAAAGTCTTTCTGCTAGTTTTTTTTTCAAAATACTGTTCTCCATTCTCTATAGTGCATTTATCCCCCTTCCTTCTCCACTGAGTCTCTGGTCCGCAATCCACGCTCTGTTTCCTCACTACTTTTCCTCCACCTCTGCACGTCTCCTTTGGTTTACTCCTGCCAAGTTTTAAACTCTCTTTTGTTGGGTCCGTCTCACCCCTTATATCTGCCTCCTTGCTTTCCTTCTTTCCTTAGTTTGAATTCATTTACTCCTTTACTCCTTTGCTCTGCTTTTCTTCTATTCTATTGTGTTACTCTGTCCCTCTTTCCAGCTGTTCCGTATCTGTCTGTATCTGTTTTGCTTTCCCACCTGTCCCTCTTTTCTTTGCTTTCCCTTCTGTTGCTCTTAGTCTCTGCCCTTTGGATGTATAACTTTGTTGCAAAAGAATTTGAAAGGTTCAAACTTACACTGAGTATCTTTATCCAGCTTCTATTCCTTGATGTTTTATTATTTGTAAAAAGTCGGTGAGGCTGCTTGTCCCTCCCACAGAGGGGGGGGGATTCCAGGCAGGAGTGTTGAGGGCTCTGCAGCTCCCTCAGTGTTCTTGCTTTCCCTTTCTCACCAACAAACAAGAAAGTGAAAACTTAGCACTGAGAATTGAGTCCCGTTTCGAGCCCACTCCAACTCCTCCTTCCCAGGAGGAAATTTTCCTGACCAAGCTGTTCTTCGCTGTCAGGGCTCTCCTGCTCGGTGAACGTAAGCGCTCCCGCTGAGCTACCCACAGCCGCTCGCAACCTCATCACAGACTGGAAGTCCATAAAGCACTTTTGAACAACAATGCACCCCTTGCTCATATGTGTTGATGTTTCAACATTTCAGCTATAACAACAAACCATAGACCAGGCCTATCAATGAGAAACAGGTTTGAACTCTATAGCTGGCATTTTCTGGTGCTTGGCAATCTCCATTTTTCTGTCTCATCAGTAATAGCATGGTCATACTAACAGTTATGAAAGGGCAGGTCAAGTCCATCAGAACCAGGAACAGCACTTAGTAACCAATCTTACTGTTAAAATATCTCATGAAAGCCCAACTTCCTCCTTTTCTGACTGAACCTGACCTTAAAACAAGGGCTGGAATTAGGTGGGCCTTCAGATGTTGTTGGACTATAAGCCCCAGCCTAGTCAATGGGGAGGAATAATGAGAGCTCCAGTCCAACAATATCTGGGGTCCTTCATGATTGCCAGACCTGCTTTAAACAATAACAACCATTCCTAAACACTGTAGCACAACATTTTTAAAGGTTTCATCTTTGGGAAACTGTTCTACTTGAAATTGTTAGTAATGGGTCTCCAGCTTGTCTTTGAGCCAGAATTCTCTTCCTGTGTTCTTCTGCATACTTTCTGATTTATTTTCCCACTGTGCATCTTGACAAGATACAAGTTTGTTCTTTGGCTGAAGGAAGGCCAAAGTGGTGTAATCAAAGAAGTAATGAAGTTCAGTGGTGAATAACACTTTTATAAAAGAATCAGATCTTGCTGAAAGGATAATCCAGATCAACGTAAAGCTCTCATCTGATTCCAAATAGCCAGGATGGGCTATGTCTCACTTCCTTCTTTTCTTTCTCTCTGATCCAAAGCCATCAAGAAGATATGTTCACTCTCCCTTTGCACAATGTCCAGAAGCATGTGGGGAGGGAAGCATTAGTGTGTACAGCCTCAAATCCCTTCTGTGAGGCATCAGTGCTGCTTCTCCAGCCCCTTGAACTTTCAAATGAACTTCTGGCAACTAGATCTTAAAACTGGTGAAGCAGACCATTTGTGTACCAACATCAGCAAGGAGTCTGAAACAGCTGTAGCTAAGTAAAAGCAGAAATGCTCAAAGCTGTGCCTCTTCCTTGAAAACCCAAGAACAGTTTCAGGATCTGCCACCTGCTACATGTTTCTTAGGCAGTCATCTTATTTCAAGTATTAGCAAGTCTTTTCAAAAATTTAACCCATTCTTTTCTTCGCTTTCCCTTCTTCCCTGATCATTTCCTTCTGTCTATTTTCTCTATGTTTTGCTCAGTTTCATGGTGAGCCTGGTATTGCATAAGGAGTGAAAAGGATGATGTGAAGTGGCAGGATGAGAATTCTTGAAAGAGAGGAATACAAAAGGGTATGCTCGTTAATTGCTAACTAAGATGAACGAGACAGCAAGAATACATAGATGTTTAAAAAGTATTTTTATTGTGATCTGTAACACCCTAAATGCTATCATGTGATAGAGGAACCATACATGGATACATCTTTAGTCCAACTATCAATTTAAAACTAATCCTAAATATTGCCAGGATAGCACAGTGGATTATTATCATCCCAGGAAACAGCACTCCGCAGTATCTCTCTTTGAACCTATAACACATCCTACACTCACAGAGGGTGAGTTAAGAGCTTCTCCCCACATGATTAATTAATTAAAGCTGTAGTTGATTAACATGCCCCTGTAAATGTTCAGGGTTTGTATTTGCTCTCCCAAACAGACCCCTTTCTCTCTAGAAGCTTCCATCTAATCTTCTGTCTATGGACTATTTTTATCACCCAGAACTTATTCAATCAGGAAGGATACATAATCCTTAAATACACTCCTCTCTTTCATTCTTCTTTAATTACTTTGAACTAACATTGGTTATACAGTAAGATTCACAAATACCTCAGTTTGTCCCCTCTCTTAATTGTTGACCTTAAATGTTGCAGATTGTTGTTGTTGTTGTTGTTGTTGTCTTTAATGTTAAGGAAGCTGCTTTTGTTTCTACTATAATAAATATTTGTAGAAACATTTTCAAGATTGAGGTTCCCAGATAAACACAACCATTGTAATATATCAACACATGTTCTGGAATCTCAGCATTACTTTGCAAGTTGCTGTTTAGTCTACTCATTATATTAGAAGGGTACAGAAGGGATAGAATTTTCCCCAGCACTAGTTCCTAAACAGTTTATAAACAAACTAAACAGATTCTAACCATACATCTGAAGTAGGAATGCTGATGATATTCTACCTATCCAAATTCACTGTGCAGCTTTAAGAGTTCTGAATTATCTGGCCTTATTTACCAAGAAGTCAAGGCCAGATATTTTGCTGCATGAAGCAAAAGAAAACAAGGGCTGCCATCTTTTGTCATGCCTCAGGCAGCAAGTTAGTTTGGAGGAAACTCAGTTCATGCCATGTGACATTACTGTTCTGTCCTCTACAAGAATATCAGGGTTGTTCAGGAGGTGCAGCATGAGGACTACCACCTTTGTTCTCTGGTATCTGCCTCCTGAAGCAGTTGCTTCACCCAAAGATACAGTGAGTGCTGTGAGAGTTGCTGATTTGAAAGGAAACCTCCATTATTCTAATTTTGATCCTGATGTTGAAAAGCAGGTGTGGGCAATTATGATCCTCCAGATTTTTTGGACAACAGGTCCCACATTCCCACATGAGTAGCTGTGCTGGCTAAGGCTGATGGAAGGTGCAGGCAAATAACATAAATATAGGGGTCACCTACCTATAATTATGAATGGTCTTTTACATTTCTGCAACTGTAAAAGAAAAAAAGAAAAGAAAAAGGGTTTCTATAGAAATATGTGTGTTTGTTTTATCTATACATAGCATCATGCTGTATAGAATTTATACATTTCTTTGACAGCAACTTTGACATTTTCATTTCAGAGTCCTTCATGACGAGATACACGAAAAAGTACAGTCGTATACAAACTATAATACTGGTTTTGTCCTTTCTTTGGAACAAAGCTACAATGAGAAATGAGGCATAAGACACACCTTCAGGCTGAGTGTTGTTGAGTTGCATTTCTGAATCACAGATCTGCAGTTGTGAAAGCAAATGAGAATTTCTGTCATCTGAGCCATTCCCCCCCAGTCATCATGTTTACCTATTCCTCTACACCTGCCAGAGCACACAGGATATACATGTTGCTGATCAGTAATAAACAGCAATAAAGAATGAGCAGTGGGGCCATGGTGGGATGGAGTGAAGAGCCAGTTCATGTAATCCATGGCTTCATCCTTCTTTGTTCACAAGATGATAAACTTGTTAGACTTGAGTACAAGATAGATCTTTATAACTTAAAATAACTATGTAAAACTCTGAGCCGTGTGTGGGTATGTTCCTCTTTGTGTTTTCTGCATTGGCTAAGTATGGAGAGTGCTAGTTGTTGATAAAGGTATGATACTGCAGCTCTCCCCTTGTTGGAGATGGCCTCCACTGTGTTGTTTACGGAAGCTCACAACTCTCTCATGGGTTGAAAGAACATGTGCAGGAAACCACAGAACTGTATAGGCCTATCCATGACTCCCACCATCACTATGTGCTATGTTCCTGCTTCCAACCATCCACCATCACCCCAGAGTGGAAATATTTCCCTGTGACCTGTGCTCTTGAAGAAAAGGCTCAGTATAAGTTCTGATTAATGTTCAAGGGAATATGTTGGCCTAATTATTGTTCCTCATTGGGTGGAGAAGCTCTATATTGATATGTCAAAACTTGTGGAGCATTCTTTCTTATTTGGTTCAAATGAAAAGTTGGCAAGAAAGCATGTCAGTTATAGGGTGTAGGGTCAGCCCGCATGGTCCTTTGGAACCCCTCCCTCATTTTTCAAACATACATGTGGACATTATGTGAATCTCCCTCTTTTATTGGTTGCAAACAGAGCCAGGAGTTAACTCACTAATTATCTTGTAGTATTATTAATTTTTCAGATTTTTTTCTAGTTATTTCCCCTAAATCGCTAGATCCCAAAATTAATGTTGAAGTTAAAAAAATATGCTGTTGGGGTTCATTATAATTTGTTAGGGAGTGTTCCTCTCCTGTCACATTCACTAAAACAGGAAAGTGTGCTGCATCAGAAGGAGAGATATTAGAAATGGAAGAAATGCATCACAGTTCTAGCTGTTAGGCAGGCTAAGATATGTGATTCCTTTGGGAATACACCAAGGAGGAGAAGTGCAAAAGAGAAATATTTCTGGAGCCTAGGTCAGAGCAGAAAACCTGAGTTTATGAACAACAACAACAACAAAAAAAGATTGGGAGAGATGGGAAAAAATTATTGGAATAGAATTGGGACAAACCACAGTGAGTGATTTCTTTGCTTAGCAGAAGATCAAGGCCCTCAACCACCCACAATATCAGGCCTTTTTGGCCTTAAAGGTAGGTAGCCTCCCTTCCTTCTTTGAGGGGTGCATTGTGATTATCTTCAGTAACTTGTCCTATATTGATTATAGTATAGGTTGGCTTCTATTGAATATTATTATTTAGGGAGAGCTAGAAGTAATCACTGTTCCTTACCACCCCGTCCCATTTTTTTGCTTTCACCTCTCTTCCCACACTTCCCATTCTTCTTTTTACTCTCACTTCTTATGTTTATTCTTTTTACTCAATCCATTTTTGTTCTAAAATGAAGGGTATGATATCTGCAGAGAAGATTGGGCTTGTTAGATACCAGATAATTTAAAGTGAAGATGCCACAGGTTGAATTCAAGATCCCTGGCTACTGAATGTGTTCTACCACTGATTTATTCATTTATTGAATTTATATCCCATCTTTGTCCCAAGATGGGATTCAAAGCAGCTGATCTTGGCAGATCAGACTTTCTTATGGGTGCGGAGACAGAAAGGATGCAGTGATTTAGTTGTGCAGAAAAAAGGTTTGCAAATGTTTAGAGATTCAAAACAACCACAAAGAATTCTCCTTTCTTGATTCACTGAACAATATACATACCTATCCACTTATTTCTGTACTTGAGGTGGATCAGTGCCTCTAACTAAAATAAATTACTCCTTATAAACCTTTAATAAATAAGACATTTGAAGAATGAGTGAGGTGTACATATTAGTGGTAGCGGGGATGGAAAGGCAAGAGAGATGCAGATAAGTGAAAAACTGAATTGAAGAGGGGTTTTTGTTTTTTGTTTTTTTAGTAAATCTTGAAATGGGATGGGATAGAGTGCAGTTAGTGATTTGTTTGCTGAGCAGAAGACCACAGCCCCAAACAGCTAGGTTCCTTTCACTTTACTTCTGAAAGTCATGTGTCTCCCCATGGGTCAGTATGGAAGTCAAGTTTCCAGATGTGCTGGACTCTGTTCCCAGACAAAAAAAAAAACATATTATGAGCTGTGTAGCCCATAGGGGGTGGGGGAATCTAGGATGGAGGAAGACAATTTTAAAAGAACAAGAACAGCATTTTTGAAGGTGGCTATTCCTTTTGGCCATTAGCCTGTGGGGTTCTACAAGGATCAATACTGTCACGTATGCTTTTAACATCTGCATGAAGATTCTGGAAGAGATAATCCAGAGCTTTGGAATTGGTATCATCAGTATGCTTATCATATCCAACTCTAGCTCTCCTTTACAACTAATGTCAAGGAGACTGTGGTAGTACTGAATTGTTGTCTGGATGCAGTAAAAGACTGATTGTTGGTGAACAGGCTTAGGCTTAATCCAGACGAGACCAAAGTGTCATTGATCAGTAGGAAAACCAATCTGGGATTGGTATTGCAACCTGTTGTGAATGAGGTTTCACTCCCTCTAAAATATCAGGTTTGTAGTTTGGGGGTGCTCTTGAACTAAGCTCTGCTTCTGGAAATCCAGGTTGCTACAGTGGCCAGGAGCACTTTTGCCCAGCTTTCACTGGTACACCAGCTGAACCCTTTCTTGGGGAAGGCAGATCTGGACACAGAGATTCATGCCTTAGTTACCCCCCCCCCCAAAAAAAAATAGACTACTGTAATGCACTCTTCATGGGGCTGTCCTTGAAAAGTGTTCAAAATGCAGCAGCCAGACTGGTGTCAGGTGTGTCAGAGACCATACAACACCAGTCTTGCAAGAACTTCACTAGCTTCCAATTTGCTTCCAAACTCAATTCAAGGTGCTGGTGTGATCTACAAAGCCCTAAACAACTTGGGGCCAGGATATCTGAAAGACCACATCCTCCCATATGAGCCTGCCAGAGGAGGCCCTGTTGTGCGTCCAAACATTTCATGAAGTTAGGTTGGTGGGTACATATAACAGGCTTCTTCTGTAGCAGTTCCTTGACTGTGGAACTCTCTATGCAAGGAAGTTAGACTGACCCCATGTCTTTTATGTTTCCAGCAGGGAACCAAAACATGCTGTTTTTCATGATATTCAGTGTTTGAAATTACTGTTTTGACTGTTTTAAAACTGGATTCTAGGATTGTTTTTAGACTCCTTTAAAAAATTAAATAGTATTTTAATGTATTTTTTTTTAAAAAAATAATTTCAGTATTGTTTTGATTTTTTAAAAATTTGTTCATGGACTTGAGAGCCATTGTCAGCTGGGAGACCATACAGAAACAGTTTGAGTTTAAATAAATGAATAAAATGTAATCCCTTAAGGTCAATAGTGACAACCTCCACTCCATTCTCTGTAAATCCCATAGTCTTCCACAATATGGATATTTCAAACAATAAGGCAATTTGCATTAATTCTAATAATAATAATAATAATAATAATAATAAATGTATTTCTATCCTGCCCCTCTGCAATGAAATTGGGGCAGCTTACAGTATAAAAACTCCATAATTACCTCAATACCCTAACCCACCCATAATAATAATAAACTAGAAAAGATTAAAAACATACAATAATTTAAAAAAACACAGCAACTAATCACAGCAGCATAGAATAATTCAATGGCAGCTCAAAGGGTGGCGGGAACAGTCAAAATAATTAAACAGTTTCAGTTTTTAGAGTTTATGATAGTTATTCCTCCCTCTACAAATTCTAACATAACATCTGGCTCCAAGTGTGATTTAGATGACTGTTTGCACAGGATTCACATGTGGATTTACTTCCCCAGTCACAAGGGTAAGATTGTGTGTGTACAGCAGCCGCCCTGCAATAGAAGTTGGCCCCATAGCCCTCATTGGAGGACCATGATTCTGAGCAGTCAGTATAGGAATGGGGTGAGGTGGGGGTCAACAAGAAGATCCTCACTTTCTCTACACAACTGGAAACATTTAAGAGAGATGTTAATCAAGTCTGCAGTCTCAAAAATAAATAGTCTGAGAACTTTCAAATTCACATTTGTAGCATTTTTTGGATGATTCTATATACTTTTGAAAAAGAAGAATCCCAGTAATGATCCCTGCAGCTGTGTCCTCCTTTACATTTACTATTCGCTTAAGACAACAATCTGAATCAAGCATTATCAAATCCCAATTTAGACCTTTCAATGGAGAGGGAAAAAAGTTGAAGTATGACTCAGCCATGAGTAAGCAATCCTGAAAAGTGTTGCCAACAGCTGTAATTTAAAACCAATTAAAGGGACAGGGAATTTGGGAGAAAGAAATGCAGAATATCTAAAATAAATCAATTTAATAGTGAGAAAACTACACTAGTGCTAGATTGACTTGGGCTGGAGCCCAATGTGCACCTGCCAGTGTTGGTAAGCAGGAGGAGAGCTACAGATGCATCCCTCTTAGCTCTCTTTGTCTCCCTCTTCGCTGGAGCATTACAAAGATCAAAGAAAGAAATAACTTTTTATGTCCTTAGTTGTGTAGTTTTCAAAGGCATTTGTTGGCAGGGTGGGTAGATGCTGGACAGGATAAATTATTGCTCCAATGCAATAAAATTATTATAGAAGTGGTAGCAATGAGAGACATGAGATAAATAATTTTCAAGGCACTGTGAAGACAGGGACTAGTGGAGATCCTACTTGGATCTCACCAAGATGTGACAGCATATTTATTTACCTATTATTGCATGTGAATCTCTGATGATCCAGAAAACAAAATGCCCCCCCCCCCCGGGTAATATCTATTAAAATCACAATTCTGCAGGGTGCTTTTATTTTTTTGGCACTGATGTTCTGAAAACTGTATCCATGTGTCATAACATTTGACATAACCTTGCAGTTACATACTTGACAATGAAATGTGTGGGTATCAGGGTCCCTGAAGAAACATCCTGTCCCATTGGTGGCATCCTCAGCTTTTTCATCTTTGTTCCATACTCGATTGCTGCCATCAGATGTGAGGCAGAGGTGGTGTTGCAGGTATAGGCCTTTATTGTTTATCAGTGTGTGTGGAAATATGTGAGGAAGGTTAGAACAGGGGATAGGAAGAGAAACAGAATGATTCAGAGGTGAAGCCAAAAGTAAGGAAACAGCTATAAGGAAATTACTCAAAACAATAGTAGACAGACAGAGCTGGAGGGGAAGAGAAAGTCAGGAGAAGAAAGTAAGCTTGTTAAATAAAAGATTTTATTATATACAACTGCTCAGTTCTTCAGTAGTAGCAAACAACACTGAAAGCAATTATGGGGGTCCCTCATTGTGAAACTCCATATCTTAGGCAGTCTGTTTTCCTAGGGATTTTTGTAAATTAGCAAGACCTTTGTCTGACAAGCTGTCCTCTTGCACAATATATTTATTTGTTATGCATTATTGTGGGGGGGGGGGTTAAGCATTTGTTGATTTGATCACATTTACATTGGAATATATAAACACTTTTTGAAAATTTTCACATGTGAGGAGGTGGGGAGATGGTGGAATGCCGGCCTTAGCATAAACAACACTTTTAAGAAAATGGAAGTGTCATACTCTAAAGGAAAATAAGATTTGTGTCAGAGTGCAGTGTCCTGGAACATGATCACAGCCTCACAGGTTGCAACAGAAGTGGTAAGAAACACAACTGCAGCTGTCTAGCTATTTTGATCCTTCATGAATAAGATGGTTCTTCAGAAAACAAGAACACTTTCTTGATTACAATATTAATGTTAACAGAGAGTCTGAGTTTCTTTTTAAACAATTCACCTACTTTCCCCAAACTGCAGCTCAACCCACATTTCCCAGGCAATGCATCTCCTGTGATTGCAGAGCAAACAACAACAATCCATATTAATCTGAGACCTCATGTGTCTCCCCTTGCCCCCAGCCAAAACCATCAGGACCCTCTAAGACCTGACTTTTGCACAGATGGTACATTTTCACAATTCTGATAAGGAGCTTAAAGCCCAAATATGTAGAATTCATTTGTGCTGCCACATGGGGAAGTGTGGACAGCTGCTCTGTGGATTTAGTTGGCTCAAAACACATATTGGAAAAGAGAAATGAGACATGGCTGGTTATCTATCATCATTGGTAGGGAGTCTCCAACACATGTCATAATCCTTTCATGGATCTTGAATAAAGATACCTAATTGAATGAGACAATTTCAATGCACCCGTTTAGGAGTTACATAAACAAGAAAGCACTGGCAGGCCCAGACTGGGATTGCAAGTAGTTATCTCCAGATCTAGATCCTTCTGCTCAGAGTTCTTCACATGAGAGGTTTGCTTGGAAATGGCAGGCTGGAATGGGCTTCTGTGGTCACATGGGGTCCAATGCATTTTTCCCTGCTAAAACAGAGTTAACCAGGTATTTTTAAAAATGTTTTAAAGGGATGTAAGCCATCTCCCCTCTCCCCATCTTAGCTCTGTCTTTGCTCTGGGGATCATGGCGACTGCCCACGGGCAAAACAGAGCAAATGCCCTGTGTCATAAGGACTGCAGGGATCCAAGACAGGGACAAGATTGGGTAAATTGTCTGTGTAGATAAGCCCTAGGATGGATGTAAGAAATTTCAGAGAAAGGTACTAGAGCTTTCAAGGTGTGTATTAGACTAGGTCCAAACTTAGTTTTCAACACAGCTGCACTGGGCAGGGCAGTTTTCTAGGATGGAGAACCATCACCTCCCAAAAATTGCACTCTACTGTGAACTTGCCATGGGTCAGCGTAAGAGGGGTGCTCCAAAAATTGATACAAGGATTCCCTGAAACTACATCTCAGGCTCGGCCAAATTGATCACCAACAATGGTCCGCCCTGGCCTCACATCGGGAGGCATGTACATGCACTATCCACAATGCTGCAGCCTTATTTGAGAACTCACACCGAACAAGTCTTGAAGAGAAATGACAACTCAGAAAGAATCACAACCCAGAAACATCACCCAAGGAGACCTTCTGCTGTGCTTTCTGCAACCAGATTTGTTTATCTCAGATTGGCCTTTTTAGTCATCAGCGCACTTGCAGAAAGCACGGGATGAGTCCTTCCTGAATCTTTATTTGCAAAGAAAAGGCAGAGAGATATACCACGACAAGCACAGCATGGAAATAGGTGCTTTGCTATTGTTTGCACCTGAGATCAAGTGCTCCCACCATAATGGATTCATATGAATCTCTCTGGGAGAAAGGCATCCCTCAGTTCTCAAACATGTTTGATTTCATATTGATTTTTTTTTTTTACTTTAATGAAGAACTCACACGCAAAACTATTAATCAGGCAAGGAATACAAGACAAGGAGATACATAACCAATTGGCACAAGCAAATCATGTCTGTTCATCTTTGGCTCATCATTAAACATTCTCTAATACCATACAAAATAAGAACTCAACCATCTCAAAGTGTGTGTGTTTATTACACTAGTAGGACTTAATATGATAGGGTTTCTGTTGCTGGAAGGGCAATATGGATGAATTTCTGTTGGCTTGTAATTCAGGGACGTCCTTCACACTCCATTTGAGGGGCATCTGCCATTTTGCCCAAAACAGGAGTGATGTTCCGGCTGTTTCCAGTCATTAATTTTAAAGGGCCCAAGCTGTAAAATTAAGTTTGAACCATACTTCCTTGAGGCATTTTGCAGCCCCAAATTCTTTTTCTGTTGCCTCTGTTGCAACATGAACTTGATTATGGTTATATTGATGGGTTTTACTTAAAATCTTATTGATATTATTCTGTGAGACTTTGCATTATGTTGTTTGACTGTTTTTGCTGCATCTCTCTCCACTATTAAGGCCACCCCATTTCTTCTTAGATGTTCATTTCCCGAATAAAACACTGTGCAATTATCTGACTCAAAATGCCTCCATTCCTTTAGCTCACTCACCCCAAGTGTTGCAATGTTTACCATTCCATTTTTGTTTTACAATGTCTACCTCCCCCAATTCATGCTTCACATTTTCTATGTTCCTATAATATGTGTTGTGCTGCTTCAGGCTTTCCTTTCACCTCCGAGCATGTCAGCAGCTGATTGTCTTTTCATCTTGAGTCCAGGTGCATCATTCGTCACAGTGCTACTTGTCCTTGTCCTCTACTTTGTTTAATGCCTTCTGAGCTGGGAGTCTCATCTTCTGGCATCATCTCTTGTTACAATTTGAATAGTCTCATCATAGGTTTCATATTAAAAGACAAAAAACATTGTTTTTAAAAAGGAGTTGGGATATACCTTTCTTTACAGTACTAACAAGTGTTAGCTATGGTGCCACTGCCATTGTCTCTGAGAGATCCTCCACCAATAGCAGTAGCATTGATATTTAAATACTGCCTATCAATGCTGATTCACTCCCTAAGCTGTTTACAATGTTTTTTAGCTAATTGCCCCCAACAAGCATGGTACTCATTTTACCAACCTAGGGAAGGATGGAAGGCTGAATCAGCCCTGGAGCCTTCTGGAATCAAACTCATAATCTTGTGGCTTGCAGTACTGGCATTTAACCACTGCACCACCAGGGCTCCCTCCACTACTGCTGCTGCCCATTAGCTTTGTGACACATTTAGGACTTTTTCAAATGAGGTAAAAAAAAAAAAAAACAAGGAGGGCGGGAGAAGAACAGGGCTGTCACACTTACAGAGCCCCGTTTCAGACTATGCAATCCTCCTCCATCCCCCTGCCGACCTCCTCCCAACCTCCCCAGTGCTGCAGGCACCACTTTTCATTGATTGAAAACCTCTATCAATAAAAGCGGTGCCCATCGTATGGGGGGAGGTTGGGAAGGTCAAGAGGAGGTCTGGAGGAGGACTGCATCATCTGAAATGGGGCTCTGTAAGTGCGACAGCCCTGTTCTTCTCCCAACCTCCTCAGGGTTTTTTTTACCCTGTTTGAAAAAGTCTGTAGTCTGGCTCCTCAGCAAAAGCCTGTCTGATACGGGAGACCCTACTAGCAGCACTGCTATCATCAGCCTAGCCTCCTGCCCCACAGGAGCATGAAATCCCAGCACCACCATGGAAAGGTAGTCCCATGGTGAATAGATAATTGGTAGCTGTGTACATTTTTATTTTATTCTAATTATGAGTTAATATTTCTAAGTGATTTTATTGTTTCTATGATGAGATATCATTGTGTTGCCTTTTTTGCCTCTTGTAAACAGCAAACCATTTGTTGACTAAATAACGCAAGTTCATTGTCATCATAGCTTCCTCGCTTATCAATATTGGTTAATTGTCATCAGACCATATTAGCCTCCTTTACATCAGTCTGAAAATAATCCAGAACCACTGATGCCTGGAGTTCCATGGAAAAACAGGACCCCATGTACATTAAATTGTTTGCTCTGTTTCTTATCATATCAGATAAAAATTACAGCTACCCACCAAATTTTGAGATTATGTTTGTCATATCTTGACTTAAAAAATGTAGGCTGCATGACATACACAAAATGAAGTGGTGGGGTCATGGGGTAGCCCTTTTTTCAATTATACAGCATAATGTGTTGCAGCATTTGAAAGGTTTTGACAAGTGGAGTTCAAAAGGGTAAGGTTTTTTTTGGGGGGGGGTGTTTTTGAAGTTTGCCTTAGGCTCATCCTAGACATGAGCTTTAAAAAAATGTGTTTGCTGTCTGAAATTCAAGCTGCACATCCAGTTACCCTTTGATGGTGTGATGGCTGCCTAAAGAACCATGTCATGTAACACACCACAATGTGGTGTGTTTTCTCATTCCTACTCCACCTTTCTGCCTAATGTAAAACATAATAATATCAGACCATACTTTTTCCTAACAAGATGTTGCCCCAAGTGGCTACCATTCCTTTTAATTTAATTCTAAGGGTACCTGCTGAAATCAAGGCACAGGACAAGATTTTTAACAGTGAGAAAGGTGGCAAATCATATCTCACTTATCTCATATTGAACCTAATAGGATATCTTCTCAGTATACAGCATAGAACTGTACTATTAGCTTTGTTACTCATAAGGAGCCATGGAAAACTATGGCCTTTCAAAAACAACCACAACATATTTTTGTACCATTTATTTAAAGCTGCTGATTTTTCTTCACTCCCAACAATGTTTTCTTACATTTAACATTAAAAAAATTCTCTGAATACAGATATTATCCCTTTCTCCCTCCTTCTCCCTCTCTCTCTCCCTCTCTTGCTCATATACACAGGCCTGATCCATGGGCAGTGAGCTGGCATATCCTGGGTCATGCATATGAGCCCCTAGTATTGGGCCCTACTCCACCTTTTCCCCAATTTCTGTCCCAGGGTGGTAAGGACTGCCTGGGGACAAATGTCCTGCATTGTCAGGACTGCAGGACTCTGAGATGGGGGCAAGTTAGGGTATATTGTCTTTGTAGACAAGCCCAAGAGACCAAAAGGTCAGAGAACCAAGCTGTCAAGGTCTTTCAGTTTATCTGATAACTCTTAAGTATTTCATTATGTTCCTCTATTTATCTTGGCAGTCACATACAAACTTAGCTTGCTTGATGTATTGATGGATCTTTCTTCAAAATGTTTTAGTAGTCTCCAAAGGCTTCATTTAGTTTTTCAGGTCACCCTCTCCTTATAGTTCTGCTCTCTTTACTAGTGTCTTAATATAGTTTGGATTTAATTCTAAGGCTTGCTGTAGTCACTTAGGATAGTTTCTTTTTTGTCCTGCTACATTCTTCAATATAAAGTGGATCACAACAGGCTGATCAGACCCATGGAGCTTTGGAATAAGCATTTTCAGACTCTTTGGAGTTTCTGTTACATTGCCCATTTCCTTTTTAATTTTGTATCCTTGCTTCTTTTCTTCAGCTTTTCTTCCTCTGACACATTTTTTCCTGTTCTAGCAAGTCTTTGACCCCTACCTCCAGATATGCTTGATTTTCTGAAACATCTGCTTTGTTGTTTTGAGTCCCTTCTTCTACTTCTGATAAAGAAAATTCTTTAGGCAACTTTCTTTGACGTTTGGGGCACAAGATTGCAGTCAGCTAGTGAACTAGTTCATTCTTCTGAGAATTTTAAACCCTCAACTAAGTTTTCAGGAATCTTTACACTCCATGAGGAACTTGCAGACTATTTTCCATGGTCCTAGCAAGGATCATCCAGGGCCTTTTTGACTTCTGCCACTCAACACTTTTCCTTTTCATGTTCTATCTAATAGTTTTAATTGTATCTGCAGTACCTTGAGGGCAATATTTTTGTTGCTATGTTACTGAAAGAGAGGTAAACAAGGAGATAAAAGAGGTTATAGGGTCACATAGCCTAGCCTTATCCACTGTCACTGCTGTGTGGCAAACACCATACTAGCCCTCCCCCAAATCATAGAATCATAAAGTTCTAAGAAACCACAAGAGCTATCCAATCCAACCCTCTGCCATGCATGAATACACAATCAAAGCACACTTGATAGATGGCCATCCAGCCTCTGTTTAAAAAACCTCCAAAGGAGACTCCACCACACTCTGAGGCAGTGTGCTTCACTGTTGAACAGCTCTTACCATCAGGAAGTTCTTCCTAATATTTAGGTGGAATCTCTTTTCCTCTAGTTTGAATCCATTGCTCCATGTCCCAGTCTCTGGAGCTGTATGATGTTCAAGTAAAGGTACTATATACAGGGTCAAAAATTATACACAAAATACTTAAACAATACCATAAAACATGTGGCTATATAAATCTAATGCTTGTATTACTCAAAATAAATTGATAAGTATTATGCCAATAGTTACATAACATAGCAGTAACAAAATAGAATGGTATGAAAGAATTAAATGACTAGTTTTTTTCAAAAGCAAATTAGATTAATGGTCCATTGAAAATACATAAACAAAATTATAATGAAGTGCAATGTTACTTATCTCAGAGTCCCACATTTCAGTGGAATCTTTACTAACAAGTAGTCGCAGTTATAGGCACTTGGCTCTGAAGTAATCAAAACAATGGTGAAACACATAGAAACTTTGCTCCAGAGCAACTGCAATAAACAAACTTGACTTGAAGATAATCAAGCAAAAATGTAAATACTTGATTCCATTTTAATCAACATATAAAGATTTGTATATTTCCAATTATCCAATGTTCCTTCTTTTTCCAAAACATGGAGCAGCAGAAAACAAGCTTGCTCCATCTTCAACATGGCATCCTTAATAATTATTTAACATCATATCCACTCTTAACCTCCTTTTCTCCAGACTATACATACTCTTACACCTCTTATTCTCAGGAAGTTCTTCCTGATGTTTAGGTTGAATCTCTTTTCCTGTAGTTTGAGTCCATTGCTCCATGTCCTGGGGGTTGTTCAGATGATGAAAAAAGATCTTCAAGGAATGTGGTTAGAATACCTTTTGTCCAGATGAGCTCCTGCCAGGATTCACCATATTTGGAAGGAAGGGGGCTGAAAACTCCAAGTAGTTTGCGATTACAGCTTTCTCTGTTTCTCAAGATCTTTTATTTAAAAATACATGAAAATGTACATACAGCCCATTTGAACAATCAATTCAAATTGGGGCACATCCAGAAAGTCAAAAGGTGACTGGTAAGATGTGTGCAGGGGCGGGCTTGCCAGAGACAAAATGGCCAGAGCCACCATTGTTGTTTTTCACAGACAAGATTGAGTGTTACTTTTGAGCAGCAGAGAAAAAAAAATTGCTAAGCAGAAGATGGCTCTTCCACATCTCTCATTCAACACGCAAAAAATGGGGGGAATCAAGGGGACTTTGGGGGAATAATAAGGCAAGTAATTCACTCATGGCCACCATCTTTCCTTGAAGGCATGCTCTGTGTAAACTTCAAACTTGGATAACTTTCCAATGCCAGTGATCTTGTGAATGGATTGTGAGGACAAATGAACATTGCTATGATAGTGATGTAATGCACTATTTTCTGCAATTAATTCTCCCATCGGACTGAGCCCATAGTCTATGGAGCAGCAGAAAACAAGCTTGCTCCATCTCAATATGACATCTTTTCAAATATTAAGACAAATATTCAAATAACAGCTCCACTGGCTACCAGTTTATTTCCAGGCACAATTAAAAGTGCTGCTCCTGCCCTATAAAGCCCTACACATCTAAAGTTCAGACTATCTGAAAACAGCAGACAAGGTTGTATAGGTCCTCAAATCCTTCTCTGTATTCCTTCAACATGGCAGGGAGATGTTGTACAAACTAGCTGGGCTTCCAAGGACCTCATATATAGGGAAAGGACAGGTTATGTGGACTTCTATGTACAAGGGAGCCCAGAAGATGAACAGCCCTTACATGGTTATAGGAGAGAACTGTAATATTTATAGCAAAGAAAAATTTACAGATTCTAGACTCTAGGTCCTGGATTAATGAAAACAGGAGCCTTAGAGATAAGCACAAATAATAATAAAAAACTTTATATTATACATATCCCAGACTCTGCTATTAGATTGGTCTTGGAAAGCCACACGTATTTCATTATTTGATGTAGTTTATTGCTCTTGAATTACCTTGTTTCTTCTTCTTTTTTACCCCTCTTTTGCTGTGATGACACTTCAAAATGAATGCTCACATCCATCGATTTCCATAAGCATGGTTGGAATTCATCAGGGGACCATCATTCCAATTCTTTCCCTCCTCCTTTCATTTTGACTGACAAGTGTAATAATAATGAGCTCAGGAGAAGACATAATCTTTAAAATTAGACGAGGAGTGGATAAAAGGGAATGGGTTGTATTAGCGAACGAAGAAATTACATTTCCATCAAGACAAAATTAGACACTTTCAGAAAATGTTCGGACAAAGCTGAAGGAGGGGGAAAAATCACACAAGCTTTTCAGAAGATTAGAAGCAGAAAATGAGACAGCACTGTGCCTTTGCTTGTTGAAAATTATGTGCCAAGAGTATATGATGTTTAAACTGGGGGGGGGGTATGTGATGTGTCTGCCTCTCCCTATTATCTGTGGACAGGTATGCTGATTCTTTGGCTGTCAGAAGTGGGTGATAATGGCAGGGGTTAAACCACACACAGTTACATGAAGCCTTAGTCTAAGCACCAGCTTGATGTTTTGTATATAATGCTGACAGGTGCCTAAGATTTCTCTTTCCGTCTCCCCTCTTTCCTCTCTCTTTTTTTTTTAACAAAGCCAGTTGAGCCTGTCATAGTAATAACTATTTCTGAATTGAGATGGACTATTCAAAGGATTGCACATACATTAGATTATTCCTAGGGAGCTTCACATGAAAGTAAGTACTACTGTGAGACACCTTCAAACAACGAAGTGGCTATGGTGAGTTCATTGATGGCAGATGAGGATGAACTGCACCCTACCTCTAGTAACTATTTAAAAATTAGGAGTGGATCTGACCAAAAGAAAAAGTAGTGATTACTATTTGTGATTATTCTTGTCTGTGCCCTAAAAAGCTTTCCCTGAGCTTACCATAACAAGGTTAAGTGCATGAGACCTATTCCTGTCAGTTAATTCCTAATAAATTGGCAATCCTAACTTCTGCACAGGCTCTACTCTTCAACCTGTCTTCCAGTTCTGCTCCCTTCACTCACCCAGAGGATAGAGCCAATTGTCTGTCTTTACTAAGGGCAAGCCCCTATTTTCTAGTATCTATCTCTGGTAATTCATTGCTATTTTGCCTTTGAGATTGGATGTGTCTTTCTAAAACTTTTGTTTAGGTTGGCCCTTTCTAGATTTAAAGGAAGCAGTTTGAGACCTCTTGAAAATACATCAGTGGGTGCAAAGATGCATTCTGAATGAGTCTAATGTGTATGTATATAAATATATTCATACACACAGAGAAACACAAAATAAAGAGCTAGTGGAGAATTAGCTTCTGCAATGAGAATTGGAATGTGCCACGGAATTGTCTTCTGCAGTGTGTAATTCTTGGTATTACAAAAAACAAAAACAAATAGTTTTACAATCACACAAGACTACCTTTAATTGTGGTTATTGCTAGGTATCCAGAAGTCATTAGGCTCCACCATGCATAACAGTCATCAGCATAGCCATTGGTCTGGCATGATAGCTCGTCATAAAACACTGGGAGAGCTACTATTAAATAGAGCTACTATTAAAAGTCTCATGAATTTATTTTAGAAGTCAAATTTGACTGTTTCACTCTTCCTTAGGCCAGTAAAAAGAAATCTGATAAAATGAGCAAGATGCAAGAATTGGAAGGAGAATGGAACTTAGTGTACGAGCCCTCAATTTGCAAGCAGTAGATCTTTATCAGTTAAAAAGACCAGGTAGGAAGAAGGGTAGGGAACCAAAACATCTGTCTGAATCCCTGGAAAGCTGTAGCCAGTCATAGTAGCCAGTCTCAGGCCAGATAAATCGTACTCTCTTCAGGAATAAAACAGCTTCCTATATATGCTTCCACAAAAGCAAGGGAAGCTTCACACATCAGAGACTACAGTCATGAAACAACAGACTTAATCGACGCAGCCTTTCTCTCTTACATATTCTATATTTCACACCCAGCTGGTGCTTTGCCAACTAGTAAGCAATATTCAGAGATGCGTGAGACTGACAGATGTATAAATGAAACTGGTCACAGAACTGCAATGTAAATATAAGTTAAAAGAGGGAAGAGTTTTTGAGTGCCTGTCCTGCTTCAGCAGCAAACAAAGGGAGAAAGCAGTAGATCCCAGTTCAGAAACTGCACAAGAAAAAAAAATCTGTACCAGCAGCCTTGCCAAAACTGATCTGGCTAGTTACTGGGAGGAGCAAAGTTTAGGCTGGTATGTTTTTTGGAGGAAGGAGATCCCCAAACGTGAACTCAAGGGTGGACAACTTCTTAGGTCAAGAGCAGTGTGGCCATGTCTCAGGGCACCAACTGAATTTTCTGGATTTCCACATGGCAAAACAAATCCCAGGGTGAGTGGTGCAGGGAGAGCAGAGAGTTTGATTTTTTTACATGATGCAGCACCCACCTTCACCTCTTCCCAACTGGTTCTAGGGTTAACTGGCTATGTGGAAAGGTGTTTGCATGTGTGTTATGTTTGTGCAATGTCAGTACACTAAAAGAAAGACAGGAAGAAGGGGAGAGGAATGGTGAAAGAGATGGAAGAATGAACATGGAGCCGTGTTACCATTTGGAGTTGGGGGGGCATGGAGTGCTAGCATTAAAACTCATGAGCCTTCTTTATATATAAACTCTAGAAGCAGTGAAAAGAACATGTGGGGGGAATCCTGAGGTCCTGGGGAGAGGGCTCCCTATGGGCTGGCAATGAGTGTTCACAAGCCCCAATAGGCATGCAACTCTTAGTAAATTTAATTCTCATAGTCAAGAATAAATAACATTATAATTCTTTTTCTCCTCACTGCATGAAAGTTATTAAAAACATAGCTGTTTTTTGGAGACTATTCACAGTTTGGGACTAAATCTATGCAAAAAAAAAGTGCACATATATTTTTTTTCAGCAGAAAATTACATGTGTCAATGAATCCTCCAGGACTTTATGGGGTCCTTTGGACATCAAAGAGGATGATGTTTTCCTTGGACATTCAGTGTTTAGAACATATGCAGACGACCCTCAGCTCCCACCTGATACTACATGGCTGTCAGGGATCCCAGGGAAAGAAATGTAGTGAGTCTTGGGTGTGGGTGTGAGAAAAACTTTACAAACACACAATTTTTGAAGATGTTCTCTCAGTGGGGAGAAAACTAAAGAGATTTTCAGACACATAAAATTACCTTCTTGCCACGCAAGCAGCCTCCGGAACAGTAACGAGTAAAAAACAGTGTGGCCGCCTCCAATGCTGGCCGTAAGAGTCACAGACGATGCCGAGAGAGAAACGGCATCGTCCAAAATGGACCATTGCCACGCAGCAGCCTCATTACTGTTCCGGAGGCTGCTTGTGCAGCAGGAAGGTAATTTTACGTGTCTGAAAATGTCCGGTATGAATTTTTTTTTTCCTATGGGAACAAATAAGTGATCATACACCTGGTATCTGTGTATACAATACAAACCATGCATCAGGGACTTTGGGACTTCAACATGGAATCTTGGGGTCTAGCCTCCATAGCCCCTACCATGACACTAGCTTTCTGTATTAGTGGGATTATATGCTCCTATAAGGCAAAAGGCTATGCTGAAAGTAGCAATACTGCTGTTAGGGTTTCCTGTGTCAGACACACTTTTGCTGATGAGCCAGACTAAATGTTCCAAAAAGCTGCTGGGCAGCAGCAATAGTGGGGGGGTGACATTGGCAAAGGGTCTCTCAGAGACAACATCAGTGGCACCATAGCTAACACTTGTTAGTACTGTGCAGAAGGTGGCTTGGTAAACACCTTTTTGAGTGTTTGTTTGTTTGTTTGTTTGTTTGTTTACCATGGGAACCCTAGGATGAGGCAAGGCAAAATGAAACATGAGATATTGTCAGAGGATTAGACTCCCAGGTCGGAAGGCACTCAACAAGCTACAGGGGTACAATAGAGGACAACTTTGAGTAGTGCTGTGGCTAATGATGAAATTGGATTCAAGCCCAAAGGACTTTCAGCTGGTGACTTGTTCAGAGGTGAAAAGAAAGACCAAAGCTGCATAACACATAGCGATATGGAATGTGAGAAGCAAGAATTAGAGGGAGATAGACATACTAAAACAAGAAATGAAATGTATAACCATTGTAATGCTTTGGGCAAGCAAGCTAAAGTGGACAGGAATGGGACATTTTGAGTCAGTTAAACATACAGTGTTTTACTTAGGAAACAAAAATCTAAGAATAAATGGGGTGAAATTTATTTATTTCGTTATTTATACCCCGCTCTTTAGCCACAAGGCTATCAGAGCGGCTTACAAATTGTTTTTAAGCAATAGCTATTTACACATCTACACTGCATTAAACAGTTTCCAATGTGTGTTAGCTAATTGCCTCCACAAGCTGGGTACTCATTTTACCAACCTACAAAAGGATGGAAGGCTGAGTGAACCTTGGAGCCCGCTGGAATCGAACTTGCAACATGGTGACTTGCAGTACTGGCATTTAACCACTGCGCCACCAGGGCTCCTATTTATAGTGAGGAGAGATGTAGCAAAAGCAGTCAAAAGATATAATGTAAAGTGTGACAGAATAATATCATTAAGACATAAAGTAAAACCCATTGATATAGTCAAAATCCAAGTTTCTGTTCCATCTACAGAGGCAGAAGAAGAAGAAATTGAAATATTCTTTGCTGGAGCCAAGGCAGAAATTGACCACACAAAAAACAGGATTTCTTATTCATAAGTGATTTGAATGCAAAAGTAGGAAACAAAGCAGAATCAGACTGTAGGAAAAATTGCCCTAGGTTCAAGAAACAAAGCAGAGAGTGACTGACTGAATTTTGCAAGGTCAAAAGTTTGTTCATCGCAAAAACATTCTCCAAGCAACCCAAGAGGCAACTGTATACCTGGACATCACCTGATGGCCAATATAGAGATCAAATAGCCTACATAAATATACACTGGACTGACTATGTGACGAATGTTGCTGTCCTTGAGCAAGCAGGGATCACCAGTATTGAGGCCATGACATTGAGAACGCAGCTGCACTGGGCAGGGCACGTTTCTAGGATGGAGGACCATTGCCTCCCAAAAATACTACTCTATGGTGAACTCACCATGGGTCAGCATAAGAGGGGCGCTCCAAAAAAGCGATACAAAGACTCCCTGAAACAACATCTCAGGCTCTGCCAAATTGATCACCAACAGTGGTCCGCCCTGGCCTCACATCGTAGTTCTGTAGCTCTTCTTCTTGTACACTGAATGGTACTTGTCAAGTAAAAAGCCTCTGTGTGTACATGCACACCCCGCATACACACACCTTTGAAGCCAGGTTACTTTTTCTGTGATCCACTCAGGTGACCTCCTCCTGGAGACCTCTCAAGCTGGATCCCTCTAGGGATTCAGCTAGCCTAGAAATCCCAGAAGTATGCCTCTCTTGCTGCCACCACCTCTTGATTTTAAGATCCCCCCTTTTATGCAGACCAAAACGGAGACCATCTGGGTACCCAGGGACTTTCCAGCCCTCACTGAGGTTTTACCAACCCCCTCCCTTCTTTCCAGAAACAGAGGAGAATCAATATAGCATGATGCAAAGCAACAGGCACATGGAAGCTTGGCTTAGATAGGAAAAATAAAAAGGCTTATATTTTATTCAAGCAAGTAAGCACGCTTAACAGATAATTACTTCATGAAAAAAACACCCTTTTCCTCCAGGTTCAGCTTACAGTTACATAGATATAGTACAGTATAGAATTATATCCAATCAAGGAGAAAAACAACTTAAAAACCCTGATGCAATCTAGCTAAAACTGTCCCTACACAAAAGAAAGACTATTCTGAAAGTCTATAAGAAGTAATCTGGTGTCCAACAGTTGCTAGGCGACATGCTCAATATTAAGCCAGGCCCAGCATGGCTCTCTCAGATACATTCTTCTCAGAGAGCTCCTTTGTCCATCCTCATGGTCAGACTCCAGCCATGTGCTGTGAACAAAAGCCTACAAACTGTTCAAATAGCCATCACCCGAATCTGATTGGCCAGTTCGTTCTGGTGATGTGATGTCATAATGATGTTATTCCAGGAGATGAGCTACACCTCCCACTTCTCTTAACCCCTTGTTTACCTGTTCCTGATGATCAGAGAATTGCTGATTGCAGATAATGGGAAATGTAGTTCTTGCACTTGATGGGAGTTGCACCACCCTGTAGCAGGAGATGGAACTCCATCATGACTGTACTGCTACAAAATAAAACTCTGCTGATTTACTTCTTTCCCAATGTGGTCTCTTATTGTTATCTCCTTGTACAGTAACCAATTCACTTTCCCTCAGAACTCTGATTTCTCTACTCAAAAAAATTCAAACTTCTCAAAACACCCTTATCTAGGCAGCTAGGTCATGGGCTTCCTGGCAGTAATGCAAGAATCTGCAGGTGCCCCTAGTTTGGGGACCCCTTTCTACCCAAAGGGCTAGCTTCATATCATTTTTAAGCTCTGCTAGCCCATGACACAACTTGGTATCAGAGCCCAACACTGCTCCATGCCAAAACCAGATATGAAAATTTACTTTGAAGCAGTATCTATGTCATGGTTGAAGGACTGGATTACTTTAGATGTTAAAAAATAAATTAGAATTAGAAGGGCAAGAGCTAAAATTTGGATGGCATTTTATGGTATGGGAAAATTAAGACAAATAGAGGATTTAATAATCACATAGTAAGAAGATCACTACTAAGAATATGGGATAAATATAAAATTAGATTGAATGCCAGAATTCCAAATTGGGTATCCCTCCCCACCCCACCCCCCAAATGCATTTTATAGGAGAGAATTGGAAAACATTAAAAAAAGTGGATAATGTATGGTGATCTTTTAGAAGAGAATCAGGGTAATTGGAACATCGAGCAGATAGAAAAATGGGAAGAGAATGGATTTAAGTTACAATGGTTGACTTACTACCAACTGAAGGACAGATTTAAAGAAGATAATATTAGATAAGGTTTTGAATGGGGAAAATGGTATTGGGAAAAACAAGAGTCTGGAAATAAGAGTCTGGTTTTGAAATTCTATAAAGTGTTACTAAAATTTAACACAGAAAATGAGCAAGTCAAAGACTGCATGGTTCAATGAGCAAAAAATTAGGACATAGTATTCAAATGTCTCAGTGGGAGGAAGTTTGGATTAGAGGTCTAAGGTTTATTTATAATTATGATTTTGGGGGAAATTACTTTAAAATGTTCTTTAGATGGTATATGACTATGGAGAGGCTTGCCAAAATGTTTAAAGGGACAAATAATAGATGTTGGAAATGCCACCAAAAGATTGGAACATTCTACCACCTCTGGTGGACATGCAAAATTGCCAAGAAATATTGGCTACAAATTATAACTGTTTTATATCTTTATATCTTTATATGTGATGCAAAAGATCTTGGGGAGAGAATGAGCCTTTAGACCAGAATTCTTCTTACTGAATATTTGACATGGAGGATAAAGGGGGAAGAGCACAAAAAAAAATTAATTTACCATATGGTTACAGTCACAAGAATAACTCTCATATTGGGGGGGGGAGATATAATTCCAAGCCCCACAGAATGGATTGATAAGTTGATGAAGGTAATAGTGTTAGATAAGTTAACCAGTCCGGTTAAAGGTAATGGCTTAGGATATTATTTTAAGGTATGGGAAGCTTTTATATAAAATGTTAAGTTGTCAAAGGGGGACTTAGCTGTATTGGGATTCAACATGTAATAAGCGCTCTTTTCCTTTTAATAGGAAAGGAGGAGTTAAATTGATGAAGAAGATTTCTTTGTGATGTGGAACATGAAGATTGTAAATATGGAACAGCAGTGCAGACAGACGGGAAGTGCTTTTCACATCTGAGTGAGGGTAAAAGGGCCTATAATATGTATTCTACTTCGTATTTTTTGGTTTTGTTTTCTCTTTTTTCTTCTTTTTCTTATAAGTGTATTTTATATGCTGATTTTGTGTTTGTGTATCAATGTTGTTTCTTTTTCTTCTGCATTGTATTAAATAAATTTAAAAAAACATTTTAAACAATTTATCAAAACCAAAGTAAGAAATCTTGACTCTTTTAAAAAATAATGTCTTCTCAAACCATTTAATTTTTTTATTGAGTCAGAATCTTGTTAAAAATTTTGTTTTTAAGCTAAGTCTTTATGGTCTCAGTTCTTGTTTACAGAAGGGGGTGACTCACTGAGGTTTTTAGTCTCACTACCAATCAGAAAAAAATCTTAACTGTAAATTTAGATGGTTACAGGTGATTAAGAAAGTTAGGTCCAGTGTCCACTAAGGCTTGCTTTAGGCAGCTGAGTCTCAATGTTAGTTCCAAGCCCCCCCCTCCCCACTTAACCCACCTTCTGGCTGCTGAACTGTCCATGGTCTCTTGGCAAGAAGCAGCATTTTGAAGCACGCATGGGTGATCTCAGGCTCTTTCCTTGTCCAGAGACAGTTTTTTTTGCTGGATATAATTTGCCTCCTTGTTTGAAATTTTGCCACTTAAGATTTCCCTGCTGTGGAGCATCATGCAGCAAAGCATCCATCAAAGAATGAGAACTCTCAGTGACAGATGAAACTCTTCAAGCAGTTAAGGACAGATGAGAAGTAAAAGTAAAAGGTGACATAAATAGGGTCAGAACCCTGAATGTAACTGTTCAGTCACAGGTGCTTACAGACAAAGAAAACTAATACTTTAATCAATGCAAGAAATAGAAGATGACAAGAAAAAAGAAGAATGAAAAATGAAAGGGAAATTTAAACCAAGAGTGGGGATGCTCTGCAACCAGCCGGGAACACATTACTTAGCCAAGTACAAATAAAAAGAAGATGGAAACAATGGAATGAATAACTATATAAAAAGATGGAAAGAATCACAGATTCATTTAAGGAACAACCATGTGAAGATAAACCTCCAATTTTAGAAAGTGAAGTGGAAGCTGCACTCAAAGTACGTGGAGTAAATTAATTCCCAGGAACAGATGGCATACCAATAGAGCTTCTACAAGCTACAGAAAAAGAATCTACTCCAGTTCAAACTAAAATCTGTCAACAAATAGGAAAAACAAAACACAGATTGGAAACACTCAATATACACTCCAGTCTCCATGAAAGGGGACACCAGGGGTTTCAGAAACCACAGGGGCATTGCATTAATCTCTACTAGCAGAAAATAGCAAAGATCTGGAACAATTACTGAAGAGTGTCAGGAAAGAAACTGTAAGGGCAGGTTTAAAGTTGAATATTAAGAAAACAAAACAAAATAAAATAATCACAGATGATTTATGTAACTTTAAAGTAGGTGGTGAAGATATTGAAAGAGTTCAAGATTTTCCATACCTTGGTTCAGTTATTAATCAGAACGGAAACTGCAATCAAGAAATCCAAAGATAGCTAGGCCTTGGAAGGAGAGCTATAATGGAACTAGACAAGATCCTGAAGTGCTAAGATATATCATTATTATGAAAGGTAGAATTGCCCATGCCATTATATTTCCAATTTCTATGTATGACTGTGAAAGCTGGACAGTGAAGAAAGCTGAGAAGAAGAAAATCAATTCCTTTATAATGTGGAGCTGGAGAAGAGTTTTATGGATACTGTGGACTGCTAAAAAGACAAATAATTGGTTCCTAGAGCAAATCAACCCTGAATGCTCCCTACAAGCCAAGAAGACTAAACTGAGATCTTCATACTTCAGACATATCATGAAAAGATGTGATTCACTAGGAAGGACAATAATGCTTGGCAAGATGGAAGGCAATAGAAAAGAGGAAGATTACATTGCATGTGGATAGAAGCAAGGAAGCCATGTTCCTGTTTCCACAAGACCTGACCAGGGATGTTGATGATAGGGTGACATAGAGGCCTCTCATTCATAGGGTAGCCATAAGTCAAAGTTGACTTGACAGCAGTTAAGAAATCCTTGTTACTTACCTAGGACTTTGTGTACTCTGTATAATATGGAATGGGGTGTGATACATCACTGACCACTGACCACTTTAATTGGCCGGTGGTACAATGTCTCTAGATTGTCCATATGTGGGAACCATTCACAATACACAATTATACCACTATTATTTCACTTTAACTGCTATAGTTCCACTCTATGGAATCCTGGGGTTGGCAGTTTAGGGAGGGCCATTTTGAATTTCCAGTCAGTGCTTCTGACCAAACTACAAACCCCAGAATTCTATAGGATGGAACCATGATGGATAAAGTGGATTGACAGCACTATAACCATGTAGTGAGTATGGACTCTAGGTCTACTGTATTTGATTGGCCAATAAAATGGTACTTTCTGCTATTCACTCAAGGTATCCTGAGGTGAAGAGCACATCTTCCAGGTCTTGATTTGAGTATAGCTCTCCTAGCCTATCCCTGACATCCAGCATACAGTTCTGAGGGTGTTTGTTTGTTTGTTTAAAATAAAGGATGGCTCTCATTAGGCTAGAGGTCACTTTTTCTTGTTAAGGATGGCCACTCTGGGTAGCATTTTTTTTAACAACATTAATATGATCATGATAGACCTCTTCTAGCAATGCTCCTATAATTTTAGTTGGTGGAATCTTTCTGTATAATAAACCAAATAGAAACCAATTCTGCAGATACAAGTTTCTGTTTGAGAAAGACTCTAGAATGATCAAGACCTTTAGCAGGCTGATGCAACAGCATCTTGTCATTGTCCAGAAACACTTAATCTGTTAGAGAGGAGGGAGCTTACTTTCCTGACTCCACAGTTCACACATTGGTTTCTGAAAACTACCCAGAAGAAAAGGCAATAGATTCCTGATTTATTTATTTATTGTACAGCTGTGGTAAATCAATACAATGTGTGCCTGTATGTTGGATGGGGAAAGAACATCTGCAAACCCCACTGCAGCTTTGGTATGCAACTATTAGCAAGAATCATATTGCTACAGTTGCCCTATTCTACATACTGGAATTATGAAGGGTGAAGCTTTTACCTAGGCTGTACACAGGTAGGTGGAGAAGACAGTTTAAACACTCCAGCAGCAAAAACTATTATCTCACATCATACCTCTAGGCAAAGGCAGACCTTCACCAGTTATTTTCTAGAGCTCAGACCAAGTCTCCTCCTTTTGATACTTCCCAAACCTTTAGTAATTTCAAAAACATCCAAACAAATCTGTCTTCAAATATTTTTTAAAATGATTGTGCCCCTGTCCAAATAAATAAATAAATAAATAAAATGCACAAACTTCGGACAGAATAAGTCCCTGGCTATAGCATTTTCTGAAAACAAAACATAGTTTTCCACACAGAAATTATTATTTATGCTTAGAAAATGCTGTTTTCTGAACAAAAATACCATGTGCAAATTTTTCCAAGGATTACTTCCCAACTGCAAATAGCCTTCCACAATTGCTCTGTTTTCATACACTTTTTCAGAGTAGGAAAAAGATGGCTAAAATTACTCATTGCTTCATTCCAGAATGAAATTAGTACAGAATTACCTCAGTAGGGAACGGCTGGCCCAGTGGAAACATTCAAATTTATCTCCCTAAAAAGTGAAGATGATGATGATCATAGAATCATAGAGTTGGAAGAGACCACAAGGGCCATCTAGTCCAACCTCCTGCCCTGCAGGAATACACAATCAAGCATCACCGTAAAATCCAAACTGCGCATCACATACAAGCCCAACTCCCATCAGATTGTAAATGCCTGATGGCACATGAATATTTTTACTTGTTGCTGAAAAGAGAGCAGAGACTGGGACATCCTGGCCTCTCTAGGTAGGGAGTTTCAAAGTCTAGGAGGACCACTGAGAAGGTCCTCTTCCTTGCTCCCACCAAACAAGCCTGAGAGGGTGGCGGTACAGACAGAAGGGCATCTGCAGATGATCTCAGAGCTCTAATGGACTCATAAAAATAGAAGATCTAGTTTATAAGTAGTACCTGTATGTGTGACTCAGGGGCCTTTCACATCCCACTGCTCCAACCACTTTTGTGACACAGGGGCCTTTTGAATCCCACCCACTCATCACACCAAGGTGGTTGGGGGCAATTTCAAAGTGCCAGCCCCACTTTACCTCAGGGCTCAGCCTGGCACCTCTTTACCCTCTGTTCTTCTCCCCTAAAATTCTATAAGTTCCCTTAGTTCCTCTTTCTAATCAAGGGCATACCTTTAATCTAAATGTGTGGACAGTGTGTAATGGTAGCTTGCCTTTATTTATCTTTATTCTGTAGGAATGAGCCAGAATTTATATTTATATTAGCAACAAAGGACAACTTTATTGATTTTCCTTGGGTTTTTTTCTGGGCTGTTAGGCCATGTTCTGGAAGAGTTTCTGGAGATTTTCAAATGGGGAAAGTAACCCCTGGGGAGATTGGGAGAGAAACGGGGGCTGTTCTGGTTGCAGCGCTCCATTTCACACATCCCCTTCCTTCTCCCGGTCTCCCGTCATCCTTCCTCCATCCTGCTTTCATTTTCCTTCCACTATATTTTACTAACGAAGAATTTCTGTTAGTAAAAAATAGCAGAAGGAAAATGCAAGCCGGATGGAGGGAGAACAAATGGAAATTGGGAGAAGGATGGGGGTGTGCGAAATGGAGCACTGGCAGAGGAACAGCCTCATTTCTCTCCCAATCTCTGTGGGGGTTAAGCTCTGAAAATCTCCTCAGAGCTTTACTGACACTTAACTTAAAATATCCAGAAGCTCCCTCTCCTTTCAGTTTCCTGCCATAGGTGTGGCTCCTGGAACACACTTTTCCCATTTCTTCATCTAGCTATTTGTCACAGTATGGAAGAGTAACACTACTGAAACTTTCTTTAAAAAATGTCGCTCAGTAGGGGCAAGGTTGACAGTTGGATTTGATACAAAATGGGGATGGGATAGTGTGGGAGGATACTGAGATCTCATTTGAGTAGCTGTACCTGCTGCAGTACTCACCTGCTGGTTTAACTGCAACTTCTGTAAATTCACTTCAAGAGGTTAAGAACCATGGGCATTGAATTAGACTCTGCAAAATAACTACAGCAACATAGAAGAATTATGCTAGTATATCAATCTGGGGAAGGAATGAAAAATATTGTAGCATTGGTTTCATTTGTTACTAAGAAAATGGAAGATTTTGCCTTTTGCGCTTAGCTTTTTTTCTCACCTTAAATTTTATTCCCTGGGTAATTTTACAATGGAGGCAAGAATCACTTTCAAGGCAGAGTTTTTATTATTTGCATAGAACAGACTTTCATGTAGTTAAGAATGCACATTTTTATTACAATTCCCTTGAAAAATCAACAGTTTGGACTGAGGAATGAAAAATATCTCAAGAAACTCCCAGTGGTTAAAGTCAACTTTCTAACAAATCACACACACAAAGAAAAGTATAAGTTCACAGAACTCAAAATACTAGAGTATGGTGTGTGGGTGTGGGTGTGTGCCATCCTCAAAGCTTAAGATTGCCATAGATTGCAATCCTCTGCAAAGCCACCTATGAGTAAACCTGATTGACTACAGTAAGATGTAAATTTGAATAGCAGGTTTGGACAACTGCCAGTAGTCTGGGGGCACATGAACCCTTTGCAGAAACTCAGTGACCACAGTTGCTCCAGGGGTGCTGATGAAAACAGGGGTGTCACTGCTACTGCAAGGAGGAGGAGGAGGAAGACATAAAACAAGATGGAAGAAAGGTGTAGCAGAGGGAACAGTGGCTGAGGAAGCAAGTTGGGGCAGAGGGAAGGTGTTAACAATGGGGATAGCTCTTTTCCTCCCAAATTGGTCCTTCAAAAATGGGACTTTATTTTGATACCTAAGAAAATTATTAATCTTGCTGGTTCAAGCAAAGTATGAAAACCAACAGACTCCCTCATACTTTAAATAGTAGTCATTACACTCCAGTTTTTATGCTCCTTTGTTACACCCCACTTTACTCCAATGGGTCCATTGTTGTCTGTGCCATCTTTGCAAGGAGATCTGCAAAACAGATATTAGCTAGACTTTCTCCAAAAATTTAGATTTTCTTGCAGCATTATAATGCTGATCCAGGGAACTGGAAAGTGGAATTGTGAGTGATGAGTTACAAAAGTATTTTATTGTATTTATTAAAATATATACAGTATATCCCCAAAATACCTGAAAATCTCAGGGCAGCCTACAATAAAATGAAATTGAAATAATACATAGTAGCAGTAATTTTAGAAGACTAAAATGTATTAGGACATTGATCAATTTTTTTAAAAAATCAGAGTATTACAAACTGGTTAAAACAATTTAAAATAGTGCAACCATAGAACATGCACAGCCTGGATGAAATAAACTAGGCCCAAAGGCTTAAAAATATTTTGGCTTAGTGCCAAAATGATACCAATGTTGGAGCCAGTTGGGCCTCCAAGGGAAGGACATTCCATAACTGGAGTGCCACAAAACAGAGGGGCCATCTCCTATGTCTTTCCACACTTGCCCCAGAACTCTACTCCTACTAGTAACTGACTTTTTAAAATTAAATCTTGGAATCAGTGTCAGTTGATGGTCCAAATAGGACCAAGTAGAATTCAGATAGGATGAGATTCCTAGAAGACAATCAGTTCAATTCTTCATATATGTTAGTGAATATGGACTTTATCACATGAAACTGAAATTGTGTGATTATGATGGGATAGTACCATGAATGGGTTCCTGTTATCACACAATGTTGTCATCCTCCAGTGGCCCATGTGTGTGCCACCCATTAATTATGTGTAACTTTTTATTGACAGGAAAAACCCATCAATAGCCCTCGATAATTCTCTTTTTGCAATATTAACAAGTGTGCAAAATCACATCCTGCTGTAATCATACAATTACAGTGTGAATGGGCAGTTCTCTTCCCCCCTCCCCTTTCCCAATAAGAACACATAATTAAACTTCCAGGGAAGAACATAAAGAGGACGAACATGACACTGTTTTAATGAACTGCAGTCTTTGCTTGGTAGGTTTTTATGTTAACAGGTTTATCTGTAAAGTTCTTTCATTATGTATTTGTTTTTGGTGTTTTTAACTGAAGTCACATCTTCTTGTGAGAATAACCAAATTCTTGCCTATGTAAAATCATGGAAGTAAGAGGAATTTTTTTCTTAAAGGTGCACGCACAGGTGAGCATGAAGCATTAACACTTTGTCATTAGAAGGCAATGTGAAGAGAAGTGTTACTATAGCACAAGCGGAAATCCCATTTTTAAACAACTAGTGGTGATTGTGTGATAATTCTATGGCGGTAGTATCATGTAATTACAGTGACATGCAATAATTACTGTAATCATGCCACTATGTTTCTGCCTTCCTCAATCGTGGAACTACAACATTTTTAGATGCTAGTCTGATAAAGTCTGAGATCAAGGAGATTATCAGACAGGAATGAAAAAAAGCATTCCTGTCCCACAATCTCCACTCCTGCCCCTGTCATATCCCATTCCTGCCACAATCACCTTCCCCACTGCACTTACCTCCTCTTCCATCGACAGGGCAGCCCAGAGGTGAAAGGAGCTCTAACAGGGCTCCATTCACTTCCTGGATTGAAACCCCACCGATTCTTGTGAGAAGACGCAAGTGCAGGAAATTAAAAAAATAAAAATAAAAATAACATTTAAAAAGTGACAGCAAGCACAAAAAACCACTTTAAAATGTTCAAGTAACTCAGGGTGGGTCATAAAAAGTGTGTCACTTACCTTGATGTCCCAATCTCACCCGGAAGTGTTTGGGCAGGGACCTCCCATTGATATTGGGAGCTTGCCAACATAATGGGGCACCTTGTTGCACACAGGCAAATCCAGAACACAAATGGAACTGGGGGATCTATTGACAACTTCTCACATCAATTAAAAGTAGTGCCGGCAGAATGACAGCAGAATGGGTGCTTAATGAGGGGGAATGATGTTGTATGGCGAGGGAGCCCTTTTGTGATCTCCTGGCGTTGCTGTAATACCACTTTTGATGCTTCTGATAATCTCCCAAATCTTTTGTCAATCTAGGGCTATATCAAATCCTTTGTCTATGTGGTCCTTGGGGAGGTCCAGTGGAGATCTTAGAACCCTGAATGATAACCCCAGACCCTTTAATATCCCCTCCCCAATGGCCATAAAAACATTTTCGGCTAAAAAAAATAACAGTCCCAGAAGATCTAGGACACATGAAAATGCTGTCTTAGCCCTCTTCCTTTATAACCTACAAAAGTGACTAAGAGTGACACAACATCAGTTCATTTGCCCAAAATTGTGATTGTGATTCTCTGGAGCAACAGAAAATCAAGTCATGTGTCCTTCCAGAGTGGGACCACCCCAGACTAAGAGTGAGATGTGATCCCCCCTCACACAAAAATAATGGTTTCAAACATCAGTTGAGCAGGCTAACCTAGATAAGCTCGTGGCTAATGGCTGGGAAGACTGCACCCCTAAAAATCACTGGGGCCCAAACCAGTTATTGATGATCTTCCTGGCTCCGATAGGATTGACTCAGAATAAATTGAGATAAACCTATTCTTGAGACAATCTAACACCAGCAGTCTTCCCTCCTTCCTATGAGCTGCACAGTTCCTCTTCTCCCACCCATGAAACTGGCTTCCTTTTACCTACCACTCTAAAGTTGCTTGTGCAAGCAATTAGATAAGCCACAGCATATTCATGTCTTGTGTAAATATCAGCATTAACTGATCTTGATATGTCAATTCTGAACTTATACTTCACAATTAGAACTATAAGCCTTCAAGGGAGAACCAGGATTATTTTTACATTTGCTCAACAAGGATGCCCTGCAATTCTGTTATCTGTACAGTATAGCCCAGCAAACATATTCCAGCAAGGAAAGGAAGGGGGAATTTTATGTCTCTCTGACTCTCTGACTACTCAGTGCTCTGGTAGCAAGCCATGGTAAGGTATAAGAGGATAGCCTTTCCTCAATCCCCTTTAAGGTTTCTGGTGTTCTGGGAGTGGATATGTTCCAATTCCCAGTAGCCTGGGAACAATTCCAATATCTTATACGAATTCCAATTAGTGGCTACAGGAAAACATCTAAATATATGTCATTTACATTAGCATGGAGCTGGGAGTCTTGGGTCCTAAAGTATGAATGAATAGCAGTTAGCAGTTTCCTAGAGCCAAGGTGGAAGACATGGGAGAATGAGAGTGTGCTTTCTGTTATGGAAAGCATTATTCATCCCAAATAAGGCAGGCTAGCTTTTCTGGCCACATTCTGAAAAATAGGAGAAGGGGGGAAGGGCACTTTCTCAGGGCTTGGTATGCATCAGATCTGGCAAGAAGGCAAAGATGGCATTTCATTTATCTTTTCTATTCAGAAAAAAATAAATATGTTTCTGGTGTGTTTGTGCTTGTTCTGCTTAAAACCCTAGACCTGTTTTCCATTGTTAACCAAAGTTAAAAGACATTTTAAAAAATAATAAAAAAGCAAGCTCTAATGGAAAATAGACAAAATGTTTTAAAAACCCAAATAAAAAGATTATTTAAATGGTTTCAAAAGAAGGAATGGTAGCCCCCCCCAAAAAAAATAATACATATATTTTAATGGGTTTTTTTTTTTTTTGAAGTTATGCTCCACTGTTAAATGCTCTCAAAAGTATTACCTGTGGATATACAGAAGCATGACTGCATGAGTGTTATAACAGAAGATGGGGGTTGGGGAGAGAGAAACACAATACTCATAATGAATCTTTTGTTCCAATATAGTTTATTATCTTTGTGAGAGCAGTGACCAATGTATAACAAAGTGATTTTTATAAACAGCAACATTATGTGCTCTTCTTGTGTTGAAACAATGTGTCTGATACTAGAGGAACATTTTCTATTGCTTGGCTCTTCTGTATGAATAAGATCCATTTGCATTTATTGACATTTTTATTTCATAAGCAGGATGATATGTGAATAGTGTGAAATGATGAATTAAAGCAAATGCACAGGATTATGTTGGTAATTGCTGGACCATTCTTGAAAGCAGAATCAGCTTCTTGAAACAGCATCCACATCTTCTTCCAAACTTTTTTTTCTTTCCTGTGCCTGAAAGGCATGGAAGCTGTCAGCTGCATGAGCAGGAAGACACCTTTCCCTTTGCCCCTCTCCTATTTGGCAGTGAAAAAGAGGGAGCAACTTTCAGATGTAGGATTCAGAGCTTGAGATTCCAGCTCCCCTCACACACACATGTAGTCTACAGGGGTGTGCTAAAGAAATTCCCTTTATTATCTCTTATCAGTGATGGGAGATAGCAGCAGCTTTTCCCCCAGCATGGAACATGAAGCTAGCCAATCTCATGTTTTTGCAAGTGCTAGTTGTAGGGTTACCAGATCAGGAACATACCACGCCCTGAAATTTCAGTGTCAAAACTAGAAATCTTAGGACAATTCCTTGTGACATCACAGGGAGCTGGTCCAGATAAAGTTACAAAAGGTGATGTTGCAAAGGGCAGCCCCTGGTGATATCACAGGGAGCATTCCCAGGGTTATGTTGTTAAGCATGATGTATCAGCCACAGTTGCACAGAATATGCTATTCAAATTAAAAGCAAGAAGTCTGACAAATGAGAAAAACAGTGTATACATACCCTTTTCAAGAGAGTTTTCTCACCATTTGATGCCTCCTCTTCACCCTGAAGACTGGAAAAGCTAAAGGATGTAATGTAATGTAATGTAATGTAATTTGTATTTCTCTCTCTCTTGTTTTCTTTGGGTTTATTACACACACACACACACACACACACACACACACACACTGTAGTCCCTCAGACTGAGGTGAGATTAAAATCCTGAAATCTGGAACCCTAGCTAGCTTTGTCACACTTCCTACTTCTATATGCAGGTTTGAAGGAAGAGAAATACAGTCAGCTGCTCTGCCAAATACTGAGCGGAAAATTCCACCAAGGGTATCTAGTCATGTTAGGGAGTGTGGGTACACCCTCTCAGATCATCTGGCCCATAGGTACCTGAAGGATGGGAAATGTAGCCCTCTAATATTATATGGTTTCTTACTCCCCAAGCAATAGTTTGTGCACAGCAAAATATGTACATATTATTTAGAATTTCTCTTTTTCCATTTAATACTTAAATGTTATATTGCCAAGAAAATAGTTGTGGGTGAAGAGCATACACACACACACACACACACACAATCTTACGACACAGCCATTGTTACATAGCTTTGACTGTGACTGATCTCTGCAGGATCTTTACATTTCAAATGAAAATTTTAAGCAGCATAATAGAGTTTTAGATGTTTTGAATTTTTCAACCTTGGGATTTTGCCATCTCTGTTTATTCCCCCACCCCTTTGTGTATAGCATCTGGATTCAGACAATTTGTTATCAGAAAGGAGAAGAAATCTCATCCTCAAGCTTCAAGCAGGTACAGAGATCAGACGGCTTCTCTCCTAGCCAAATGCTATAAAATATTTAAACACATTGGTCTCCTTTCCCACAGAATGTCTTCAGATAAGTTTTGACATCTGATCTCACTGAACCCACTAATAATTCCTTTTGTGCTTTATCAATGAAAAATATGCTTCTATTTTTCCTTATGTGGATTTGCTTAATTCATTTGGATTTTAATCTCACCTCAGTTTGAAGGACTACAGTCTCTCTCTCTGTGTGTGTGTAATAAACCTAAAGACAACAAGAGAAAAAATGCCAATTATTTTACAAAACTCCTCAAACAAAATACAGTCCCATATTGTTCCCTACCCAGTGAAACATATAACACAAGAAAATCTCATAACACCAAAATAAGTTTAGTCTTATGGCTTATCCACATCCACTGAAGTCCTAGATAATTCCCCCCCCCCCGCCCAATATGGGGATACATTTTCCTCCTTAAAACTGTCTTAAAGGATTTTCCTTGGGTTTTTTTTCCAGGCTGTGAGGTTGTGTTCTAGAAGAGTTTACTTCTGACGTTTCACCTGCATTTGTGGCTGGCATCTTCAGAAGATGCAGATGCAAGTGAAACGTCAGAAGTAAACTCTTCCGTAACATGGCCTCACAGCCCGGAAAAAAACCAAAGAAAATCTATGGATGCTGGCCATGAAAGCCTTTGACTTCACATTGAATGTCTTAAAGGACTGTATCAGACCACCCCACTAAACCCCATTCTTTTGCGAGCATAACTTTGCCATTTTTATGCCAGCAAAAGAACTCCCCATGCCATACTTACTTATAATCCCAGGAAAAGGCTTCTCAGCAATGAATGAGGAGTGAATGGTGCTCCATTCACTTCCTTGTTTGAAATCCCACATATCTTGGCAAGAATACATAGAGCAGGCAATTCAAGAATAAAAACAAAAATAAGACAGTAAAAGTTACACAAAGCACCTAAACACACTAAAAAAAGTCCCAAGTAAACTGGAGAGGATCAAAAAAGTGTGTCACCTACATGGATGTCATGATCTCACCCAGAAGTGTTCTCACTGGACTGGCCATTGATGCTTCATTCACATGAGTACAATGGTGCGAAGTTTCAAATGCCGGCAATGTCAGCAAAAAAGTGCCACAGGGATCAATTGATGGCTTGAACCGTCAATGAAAAAAAGAACATTTTTTTTTTAACAGGACATGATCATGAAAGGGTGATGTCGTGTGGCACACGCACCCTTTCATGATCATTAGGCAGAGTTATGATGCCTTATTTGGCTTGTCTGATAATGTCCTTAGTCAACTGAAAGAAAAAACCATATCACCATGGGTTTATGGCAGTGTGTGTGTGGGGGGGGGTTAGGTGGTGGCCTTTGGGCTACATTCAGCCCCTGTACTCTTTTTTTTTTTTGTACTTCTCAAGAGGCCTCATCCTCACATCCTATCCATGTTTGGGCATATGTGAAAAAAATTGCCCCCATGGCTCATAGTACCCCAATGCCTTTGAGGATGCTAGGTACCACAAACCTCCTGGGAATGCTAGGCACCATTTTGCTGGATTTTTGTTGTTGTTGTTGTTATTGTCAAGGAGGGGGTACCTTTTAGGCTTGAATGGTCCTTTACTTCTCACTTAGGCAGTGAGCAGGTGATCTGGTTTCCACTTTCAATTTCCAGGGATCTTGTCCTGCATTGGTAATACCAGGAACAGGAACCATATGGGTTGAATAAATGTAGGATGGATGTGCGTCCAACTGTACAAAGGACAGCTTTCTGTTTGAAGGCACCCCTATTTCAGACATTCTCAATGCAGTGGGGCCCTTAGAAGTTATTGGACTTGATGGACAAAAGTATTTTTCTTGACCTCACATTCAGTTTTGGGAACATATTTTTTTTTCAAAGGTTCAGCAAACATGGGGGAGTATAGCACTCCATGGTTCCATGGTGAACCAGCGGAAATCCCCAATTGTTAGTTGTCCACCCCAGAGCCAAATTCGTTGGTATTATTCCCAAGAGAATTGATGTTTGAGGGGAAATCTCTAAGGGCTCAGCTAGACAGGAGAATTAATTGCTAAAAATAGTGCATTACTTCACTATTGTTGCAGTGTTCCTTTGTCCCCATGAATCATTCACAAGATTGCTGGCATAGAAAGCTATCAGTTTGCAGTTCACACAGAGCCCACCTGCAAGAAAATATGGTGGTCCCAAGTGAATTACCTGCCTTATTATCTCCCAAAAAGCTCCCTCCAGTGCCCCTTTTTCCATTAAATGACAAATGTGGAAGAGCAAGCTTCTGTTTACAAACTTCTTTTTTTCTCTGCTGCTTGAAATTAGTGCTTGATTATGTCCCTGAAAACAACAATGGCGGCTCTGGCTGCTTCATCGCTGGCAAGCTCACCCCCATGCACATCCCACCAATCACATTTTGAGTTCCTGGATGTGCCCCAATTTGAATTGCTTGTTCAGGCAGCGTGTGATGGGCTTTTTGTGCACTTCTTAAAAAAGGTAACGAGAAATAGCGAAAGCTCTTATGAACTTCTTGGAGCTTTCAGCCCCCATCCTTCCCAATATGGTGAATCTCGGCAGGAGCTCATCTGGACAAAAGGTATTTTGCCCTCATTCTTTGAGGATTTTTTCATCATCTAAACAACCCCTAAGTGTCTTAAAATGAATGTGTTTATTAAAGAACACAAAGAGCAGAACAGAATAGGACAAAAGGATTGTGGGTTGTTTTTTAAAAAAAAAAATCATGTGCTTACTGAAATGTATGTAGCCTAGAAAGGACAATGTTGTTAAAACCTCTATGGGCTGGATCTCATTTGAATCATGAATAAGTCTGACTCCAGCTCCAGGGACAGACAAAATGCTATTTGCCTTAAAGTCCCATGCTATCTCATTTACTTTCTGTTGCTTTCCCTGCCTTTCTTTCTCTCTTCACCCTGATGAGAAGACTATCAGTCAGAATCAGACAAAATGCTATTTATCACTGAAGAAAATATTTTTTTAAAAAAAACCTAAACAAATATTTATGGATTTTTTCCTCCACCTCTCTTGCAAAACCAAGTTCAGTACTCTTGCCCTTTGAAGATTTCTGATAATATTGAGTTTTTAAAAAAAGTTCTTTATTGTCAGCAAATTATTATTTCTTTAGCTAAATAATGGTGAAGATTCCTTTGAGAGCAAAATGTGAGTCCTGTGAGCTGTTAGAATGTAAAACTTTCGCAATGATATTAATTGGTAACCTTCTATTTTCCTGTACCATTTATTTACAATGGAATGAAAGATCCTAGCTTACCAAGAAGTCATGGAACACAATATTTATGCAGAATTCTTTTTAAAAATCCATTTCCATAGAAGAAAAATAGGCACACTTATTAAGCTGAGGCTGTCAAAGTTTCTATGACCTTTGTTTTCTAACAAAGCAAAATCCAGGGTGAAATTATATGATTGGAATAGAGGGATTGCAATTAAAATCTAGGACCATTTTATATTGGAAAGAAAACAATATTTCATTCTGGTACAAGTTTAACAGGTTTATATAATTAAAATGAATCTAGAAAAACCAATTAAAGGATAAAAATGATCTCTGTTCTGAGTGGGTTGGAATTAGTTTGTAAATTCTTGTGGATGGTAGGGGCAGGTATAAGTAATATAATGGCATTTGTATGCACAAATGCAATTCTGTTCCTATTCAGTGCCAATACAATCTAAATTCCATGTCAAGGTAGCCTAAAATGTTCTCCAGGGAAAACCAACTGTGCTCAGGGGGGGGGGGAGCAACTGTGCTTCTTGTGCCTATGTTTGTTTTTACCTGAATTTCCCCAGTTTTCTTTCTTTCTTTCTTTTTTAAAAAAAGGTATTAGCAATTTACTTTTATTATTTTCATAGAAAAATCTTGCTCACAGGCTCACAGGAACCCAGGAAGTTATTCTTCAGGGAGATAATTTAATTTTTATTTATTTCATGTGTGTGTGTGTGTGTGTGTGTGTGTGTAACCTTTTCCCCAATATGAGACCAAAGGCAGCTTACAATATGGGTTAGTATCTGTAGAACTGTCTATACAGTTACATGCTGTCACAGATAATGCATATGGATGGCGGTAGAAAAATCAGCAACAGATCAAACTATGTGTCTTCAGTTATTTATCTAAACAAATCCTAAACCTGCACCAACTGTTTGTGGGCTTGACCTTGCAATCTGAGATACTGCTTCATACAAGTACTTCAGTTGTGAATGCGCATTTTACATTTACTCAGGTTCTACATACATGCACATCAATTCTCTTCATACAATTTGCTGTATATTAGGATTGGGCAACAGGAAGGGCCTAGCGTCCCATAGCTGCCCATTCTGGATGTACAGTGGGACCCCCGTATCCCCTGGGGATTGGTTCTCCCCCTCCCCATGGATACCAAAAACTATGGATAATAGCGAACACCATGAAAATAATGGGACATAATGCCCAGAAAGAGTTAGTTAGGGAGCCCTGGTGATGCAGTGGTTCAATGCCAGTATTGCATGCCACAACTGTATGAGTTCAATCCCAGAGGGCTCCAAGGTTGACTCAGCCTTCCATCCTTTTGGAGGTTGGTAAAATGAGTTCCCAGCTTGCTGGGGGCAATTAGCTAACATTGTAAAAATGCTTAGTGAGTGCTTCAGCACTGATAAGCAGTATATTATTATTATTATTATTATTACCCCACCCCTCTGTTAAAAACAATCTGGGCAGCTTACAAAAATTAAAATACAAATACAGCTTCAAATCCCTAAACACCACCCACCCCCACCCTTCCCATAAAAATATATTAAACCAATATAAGTTAAAAACAACTAATCTAAAATCCATTAAAAAATAATAAATAACCAGCAGACTAAAAGAGGCCAGGAGCTCCTGAGGCCGGGATCTAATTAGGAAAAGCCTGCCAAAAGAGATCCATTTTTGAATCTATGTTAACTTTTGAAATTAGTTAATAGAAAAATTGTAATGTTTATGGCAATATTATGTGTTATACTAAATAAGTATTGATTGGATATTATAATGTATGATTATCAAATTAATAAAAATATTTTTAAGAAAGAGATCCGTCTTTAGTGCTTTTTTAAAGCTACTCAGGCTTATCATCTGACGGATCTTATTCGGCAGGGCATTCCACAATTTGGGGGCAATTACCGAAAAGGCCCTCTGGGAGGTTGCAGACAGCCTAGACTTTTGTGGCTGAAGCAAATTCCTCCCAGAGGACCGGAGTGCATGGGGAGGATTGTATGGGAGGAGGCAGTTCTGAAGATAAGTTGGACCCAAGCCATTTAGGGCTTTAAAGGTAATCACCAACACCTTATACTGGGCCCGGAAACTGATAGGCAGCCAGTGGAGAGATTTTAATACTGGAGTTATATGGTCTCTATATGATGTTCCCGAGACCACTCTGGCTGCAATATTTTGTACCAACTGAAGTTTCTGCACCAAGCATGAGGGTAGCCCCATGTAGAACACATTGCAGAAATCTAGACGAGAGGTTATCAGTGTGTGCACCACTGTCTCGAGGTCCCTTGCTTCCAGGAAAGGGAAGCTCCTGACTGTCATATTCACCTTAGCCATCCGAAGTGATGAATCAAGGAGCACCCCCAGACTGCGAACACAGTCCTTAAAGGAGAGTGTGACCCCGTCCAGGACTGGTGATTGCAACCCAACTCCTGGTTTTGGGGCCACTACCGTGAGCACCTCCGTTTTGTCCAGATTTAATCTCAATCTGTTTTTCCTCATCCAGGCCATTACTGCTTTAAGAGAATCATTAAGAGGAGAGATGCCATCGGAATCTGAGGCTGATGATCGGGACAAGAAGAAATAGATCTGGGTGTCATCAGCGTACTGATAATGCCCAGCCCCATAAGTCCGAATAATCTCACCCAGCGGCTTCATATAGATATTAAACTGTATCACAAACAGGATGGCGCCTTGCAGAATGCAACAAGTAAGCTCCTTTCTGCTGGAGCAGCTGTCCCCGAGCAGCACCTTCTGGGACCTGCCTGAGAGGAAGGATCGGAACCACTGGAGTGCAGTGCCTCTGATTCCTAAACCACTCAGGTGATCCAAGAGGATGCTATGATCTATCATATTGAAGGCCGCTGAGAGGTCTAAAAGCACCAACAGGATCACACTACCCCTGCCGATGCTTAGAAGCAGGTCGTCGGTCAAGGCAACCATGGCAGTCTCAACTCCAAATCCCGTTCTAAAGCCAGTTTGAAATGGGTCTAGATAATCGGTTTCATCCAAGACCACTTGGAGTTGAAGTACAACTGCCCTCTTGATCACTTTGCTCAAGAATGGTAACATAGAAACTGGCCTATAGTTGTTCGTGTCTAGGGGGTCCAGGGAAGGTTTTTTCAGGAGTGGCCTAATGGCTGCTTCCTTTAAACAGGATGGAACACACCCGTCTCTGAGGGATGTATTGATGATGTCCTTAAGGAACACCATCAAGGCACCACCCTCTGGATGGCCAGCTATGAAGGGCAAGGATCAAGAGGGCAGGTCGTCTTCCTCACCCTACCAAGTAGCTTGTCCACGTCCTTGGTACACACGGATTGAAATTGATCCAGTAAACTTACATCAACAGAGTTGCTGGACACCTCGTCAATTGTTTCTATCAAAATACTGGCATCGAAGTCGGCTCTTATCCGAGAGATTTTATCTGCAAAGAAGTTGTTAAATGCATCACAGCAGGCCATTGTTGGGTTAAGCAACGGGTTCTGCACAGGTATAACCTGTGTCATCTCCCTTACCACCCTAAACAGCTCTGCTGGACAGGACTCTGCAGACACAATATGTGCAGAGAAGGATGTCTGCGCTGCACGTATTGCCTCTCGATAGACCAAAGAAAGTTCCTATGATAAGTCCTGTCAGATAAGTCAAGTTTTCCGCCAGTTGCACTCTAGTCGTTGTCCAACCCGCTTCATTTTCCTAAGCTCTGATGTATACCATGACTTACAGTTTGAAGTGGGTTGGAAAGGACTCTTGGGAGCAATCGCGTCGATAGCCTTGGTAAGATCGGTGTTCCAAGTATTAACCAAAGCTTCGACAGGGTCACCGGCGTTGCCAACCATTAAACCCTCCAAGGCTTTCTGGAATCCTCTTGATTCCATTAGCCTTCAAGGGTGGAGCATTTTAATGGGTCCCCCCCCCCTTGGTGGGACAGAAAGAGACTCTTAGTTCAGTCTTGACCAGGAAATGATCCGTCCATGACAATGCAGTGGTTTTTATAACCTCTGCCCACGCATATTCCTGCTCCGTACTAAAGAGCACATCGAGGGTATGACTTGCACAATGTATGGGCCCGATGACCATTTGGGATAGGCCCATGTTTGTCATGGTTTCCATGAATTCCTGAGCCGCACCAGTCAGATTTGTCAAGCTGGTCTCAAGTGGAAGGTTGAAGTCGCCCAAAACTAAAAGCCTGGGTGACTCCAACAGCAGCTCTGAGACCAGCTGTGTCAGCTCAGTTAGGGAGACTGCTAGACAACGGGGTGGTCGGTATACTAGCAGAATCCCCAAACTATCCCTGGCCCTCAGGCTAAGCTACATACACTCAAAGTGGACTGTGTTTTGGACAGGTATCCTGGTCAAGGTCAGATTGTCCTTATAAACCATAGCCACTCTGCTCCCCCGCCCACTTCCCCTCACCTGTTCACTGACAGAATACCCGGCTGGGAGGGCCTGCGCCCAGGTGACAGCACTATCCTCTCCCAGCCAGGTTTCTGTGAAGCAAGCCAGGTCGGCATCCTCATCCAAGAGAAGGTCATAAATAATATGAGTTTTATTCTTAACCGACCTGGCATTGCAGAGGAGCAAACTAAAGTTCTGTGGAATGGTTGGTACGCTCTCCAATCCATTCTGGGAAACAGGATGAACTGAAGGTGGGATAGCTAACAAATAGCAATCCCGTCTTCTTCCGTAACATCTGTTCACTCTGTTCGACCATACCTCCTTTCCCCAGTACAACTCCAATTTCTGCCCTCAGTTCATTCCTGATCTCTTACTGACTCTGATTGCAGGCTTGGGTCTTCCTGGCTGGGAGGCTGGTGTTCCTGAGGGGTGTGGGAGTGGCCTAAAATGCCAGCCACTCCTGACCACACCCCCTCTCACTGCTGCTCTGCTGCCAAAAGTCCTCATGGCCCACTACAGCCTTCTAGCCCAATGGAGTGGGGAGAAGAGGCTGCTGCAGGCTTGGAGTCCTTCTGGCTGGCTGGATGAATGTTTAAATATCAATGCTATTGCTATTGCTAAGGCCATATTAAAGACTAGTGTGGGCAAATTCCACTAAAGAATCCACTGGGAGGCTGCACTGTTACCACCCAAAATTCTGCTTCTGTGATCATTTCTGCCAATGCCCAGATCTCAGTCATTCTGTTGGGAAACTTGGTGTGCGAGGAATGTACAAATATACCCCTGGAAGTCACTGCAGTGAGACAAGGAATGTGTTCATTAATTCCACATATTCCTGCAGATTGTGTGTTGCCTACCCATGTTGTAGATCATACTTGAAGATATTAATGGAAACATGTTTATCTCTGTCTCTGGGATATGTACTTGTTGTGAGGGGGAAAAAATCAGAAGCGCAGTAGATGGAACAACATTCTGAATCAATTGTCAGTCTGGATCCATCTGTAGAATATGAATCTGCAACTTTATTTTGGTCTTGCATTTGAGAATGAAAATAAGTTCTCTCCCTTCTGCATGACTCCCCTCCCCCCATTTTTCAATGACATTTTTCATTTGAGGACTTGTTTGCCATTTATACATATCATTTGTACAAAAACAGGAGTGCTTTTTTGCACAGAAATATATTTTGCACAGAAAAATTTGGCTCCTTTGTGTAAATTACAGGCCAGAATCTTATTGGGGAGTTACAAATGTGTAACAACCATAGTGAAAGAGCTATGCAGTGAATTCTGGATCAAATCTTACCCCCACCAATCCCCACTTGCCAGGAAACAACAACTGGATTGTCGGGAAGTCTGTTCCCCCATCAACCGGGAAGCAGCTGACTGACATCCCTGCCCCCTCCTGCGAGTGATCTCTGTTGTGGCAAAAAGCAGCAGGGTCCCTGTCACAATACCCTCCCTCCAGAGATTGTTTGTATATGGAGTAGGTGGGAAAATCAACTGCTTCCTGAGTGGCAGGGTAACAAACTCCTTTCTATCAATTGCAGCAACTGCTTCCTACTAAGTGAAGATTGGGGGACATTCACAGTCCCTACATGAGCCCTAAATTGTTGGTATTTATATTAAACAGATTGCATCAAACCCCCAGTGCTTCATGAGCTTCTGGTACAAAACAGGACATAAAACATGCTGGATGCTCCAATAAAGTTATAAAGCAGAACTTATGTTTACCATGCCAGAGAGTACATCTTGGATAAGAAAAGTAGATAGAAAAAAGTTACCTAACTTAGATGAGAGTCCCTAAAAGCTGACTCTCATGCGTGTGTGTAAGAAATCTGGAGGCTTGTCTGCCTCATGTTGCTGGTTGCTAGCTTCTGTAACAAAGGGCTATAAAACACTCAAACTACTTGAGGCAAAGAAGGGGGGGAAGGGGTCTCAGAAAGCAGGAAGTAAATACAGGTCAGAAGCACGCCCACGGAGTTGTAAACAAGTGTTGATGCTTCTTCACTTCCAACATCCTAAACTAGGGTCTAGGTAGGGATCACGAATACCACACAGTTACAAATATGAAACTCCAACTTACACATTTCTAACTCCATGACAGGATTCTGGCTACAATGTTTATGTAAAATAAAATCTTGCTTTTGAAAAAAAGAGAGAAGTGTTTCTTTTTCTGCAAACCCTTCCAGACTTCCAAAAGATGGGGAAAAAACTGCTGCCCCCTCTTTTGCTGATACACACACACACACATCCCAGACAGCTTTTTTTCAATAGGATGTCTTACCATGCCAAGTTTTCCTTTGCTAATATTTTTTACATCTAGAACTGGGAATATCCTTATTCAGGTAAAGGTGGAAAGTGCAGCCAAACATCTGCCAAAGCAGAATTGATAGAGTCTACACACAGAACTAAAACTAACTGAAGAGGGCAACTGCTAGACTTTAATTCTTGGTAAAGATTATAACCCCATAAAGGAGCCCTTGAGAGTGATGTCGTGCAGTAGTTTCAGTATTGGACTAAGGACTTTATCAGACCACCTCCCAAAACCCCATTCTTTTACTGGCATAACTTTGCCATTTTTATGCCGGTAAAAGAACTCCCTATGCCACACTTACCTCTAATCCTGGCAAAAGGCTTCCCATCAATGAACAAGGAATGAATGGAACTCTATTCACTTCTTTGTTTGAAATTGTACATATTCTTGTGAGAATACATAGCATCGGAAATTCATAAATAAGACAGTAAAAGTTAGAAAAAGCACCTAAGCACACTAAAACAAAAGTCCCGAGTAAACTGGGAATGGTCATAAAAAGTGTGTCACCTACCTGGATATTGTGATCTCACCTGGAAGTGTTCTCACCCGACCGGCCATTGACACTGCATTCACCTGCATACAATGATACGAAGCTTCAAACACCAGCAATACTGGCACAAATGCACTACAGGGATCAATTGACAGCTTCAGCTGTCAATAATAAAGTATGTTTTTTTAATAGGACATGATCGCAAAAGGGTATGTCGTGTTGTACGCACACCCTTTCATGATCATTAGGTGTCCTTATGATGCCTTATTTGCCTTGTGGAAGCCCTGGTGGCACAGTGGTTAAATTGTGATAGTAGGAGTATACGCCCCAAACACAAGGCAAGCAAAGTTCTATAAAAATTGCATAAACAAATAAGAAAGCATGTAAACAAGAACATGATCTTAATAGGGGACTTTAATGGAGTTATAGAACCTAAACTAGACAGAACAACATTTAAGACAAAACAAAAATGACCAAGCAGCTTCTTTGATATTAAAGAAGAATTTAACTTGGAAGATATATGGAGGGCAAAGCATGGGCAAGAGAAAGGTTTCACCTTTTTTTCTGAAAGATATAAGCCTATATCCAGAATTGATATGGCTCTAATTTCTAAAAATTTGTTACCACAAGTTCTGGACATGGAAATACTAACTGAAATCACCTCTGACCACCACCTAATAAAAATAAAACTAAAAATGGGAAAGAAAAAAAATCAGTTTGAGATTAAACAAAAACTTATTGAAGAGCCAGAGGTTTGTGGACAAGCTCAAAAAAGAAATCAGACTATATTTTGAAGAGAATGACAACATGGAATGTAGTATGAAAACCATCTGGGATGCAGGGAAAGCTATAATTAGAGGCTTATTGATAAAAAGAGTAGCAGAACTTTTTAAAAAAACTCAGAAAGATATAACATTTTAACCAAAGGGTTAAAGAAAAGAGAAGAAGACTTAAGAGAAGGCCCAACCAAAGCCAATCTAATAAGTCAAATTAAACTAATTAAGATACAACTAAACTTAGAAACAATGTCAATAATAGAAAAGAACATGAAGAAGATGAGACAGGCAAATTTTGAATATGCTAACAAATCGGGCAAATGGTTGGCATATAGATTAAGAAAGGAATTAGAAAGGAAGTTAATAACAGAAATAAAACATCAAGGAAAAACAATAACAAAACAATCAGAGATATGTACAGAATTTATACACTATTACAAAAATCTATTTAGGCAAAACCCGAGGAATAGTAAGGAACATCAGAACATGAAAGAATACATAGAAAATCAAGATTTACCCAAACTAAATAAAGAACAAGTTGAGAAATTGAACACATCTATCTTGATGGGAGAAATTTCTAAAGCTATACAAGACCTCAAGATAAATAAAGCCCCAGGACCAGATGGCTTTACAGCTATATTCTATAAGAAACTGGAGAATGAACTAGCAGTACCACTTTATAAAACAATAAATGAAATAGAGAAAAAGGGTGTCCCTGACTCTTAGAAGAACGCTAATGTAACGCTCATATTAAAAGAAGGAAAAGATGGGAGAGAGATTGGTAATTACAGACCTTTTTCTCTCCTAAACCTGGATTATAAAATATATTCAATGATCTTGGCGAATAGATTAAAACAAATAATCACTGATATCCTCAATGAAGATCAAAATGGATTTGTACCAGGGAGAAGTATTAGTGACAATATAAGAATAGTAATTAATATGATAGAATACTTCGAAGCTCTCGGAGAGAAAAACATGGGACTAATGCTAATTGATGCCAAAAAAGCATTTGACAGTATACGTTTGGATTTCATGCTGGAACTACTGAATAAAATACGTGTGGGGGGGAAATTTATTGAGAGGATAAAAAAATATATTCAGATCAATCCACCCAGCTAATTATAAATGGTGAAAAATCTGCAACGTTTACAATAGAGAAGGGAACGCGACAAGGTTGCCCCATATTGCCATTGTTGTACATAATAGTGTTAGAAGTATTAAACAGAAAAATAAGATCTAATAAGAATATACCTGGGGTACAGATAAAAGGATTTACTTACAAACTGGAAGCATTTGCTGACAATATAATTGTATTTATGGAGGATCCTTTAAAACAAATTGGGGAATGTATAAAAGTAATGAATGAATTTGGGATTTTCTTGGGATTTAAGATCAACAAAGACAAAACTACAATACTAACCAAAAATATTAAAGAATCCGAGGAGGAAAAAATATATGGAAATAGCTGGATGTATGATAAGGAAAAAAGCTAGATATCTGGGGATTTGGATAGCCAAAAGGAATGCAGAACTTTATGATAATAATTATAAGATTGTCTGGGCAGGAATAAAAAGAGATTTAGACAGGTGGAGTAAATTAGGACTTTCTTTACTGGGGAAAATTGATACACAAAAAAAGGTTGTCCTAACTAGAATATATCTCTTTCAAAACCTACAAATACTGAGAAGCTACAAAACTTTTGAATTATGGAATAAGGATTTAAAAACATTTTTATGGAAAGGGGAAAAAGCCAGGTTAAAATGGAACCATTTAATTGATTCAAAGTTAAGAGGAGGTTGTGACCTACCAGACTTAAGAACATATTATCAAGCTTCAACATTGGTATGGATAAAAGATTGGGTTAAGCTAAGCAATGTTAAAGTCGTAAATCTGGAGGGTCATGATATCAGGTATGGGTGGCACGCCTATTTGTTCCATGGGAAAGAGAAAGTGCACAAAGATTTTGCTAAGCATTGCGTGCAAAAAGGATTGTTGGTGGTTTGGGGAAAAGTTCAAACTAGTTTTTACTATAAGACACCACTATGGATATCACCCCAGGAGGCATTCATGTCAAGATGGACCAACAAAGACCGATGGTTAAGATATTCAGATATTAGCATAAAAGATAAAATATTAAGGTTAGATACAAAAGAGAATTTGCAGAATGGATATAATATTAATTGGTTTACATATTCACAAATTAAAGAAAAAATTATAGAAGTTTAGAAGGAAAAAGGATTCGAGACAGAAAATAATGAATTAGACAAACTATTGTTGGAGGAAAATAAACCTAAAGCACTATCAAAATTTTACAAGCTATTATTGTCAAGATTTACTGAGCAAGACTTCATAAAATAATATATGGTTCTATGGGCAAGGGATCTACTAGGAAAAACTATTAACATAGAAGATTGGGAAAAGGCTAGAAAAAGATCCTTTTCGTTCACTGCTTGTCAAGCCTTTAGAGAAAACTACATAAAAATGGCCATGAGGTGGTATTATACTCCAGTAAGGCTAAGCAAAATGAATAAAAATCATTAGGAATCTGTTGGAAATGTAGCAAAAATCAGGGCACTTTGATTCATATGTGGTGGCGGTATAAGGTGATCAGACAATTTTGGGAACAAATACATGATTCAATTAAGGGTATGCTAAAAATAAAGATGGAGTTTACCCCAGAACTATATTTACTAAACACAATAAACACACAGGACACAAAAGTCAATAAATATTGGAGGATAATACACCACATGATAACATCCGCCAGACTGGTAATTGCAAAAAAATGGAAAGTGAAAGATCGACCAAGGATAAAGGAATGGAAAAACAAATTATTAGATATGCTAGAATTAGAAATATTGACAAGCAAATTATGAACAGGAAAGAAAACAAATGGCAAGAAGAATGGGAGAGAGTATTAGAATATTGGGAAAGGAAGGAGGAGATAAATGATGACATAAGGTTTTGGTAAATAGACTCTCCAGAGATGAGTAATCAAAAGCAGATAAGGAAAAGAGGAGCTGAGACTAGAATAGAATACAATCTATTGGAAGCAAAGTTATGTTAAATGTAAGGTAAAATCTCAGTCAAATTCAGTCAAAATAACATGGTGGGAGGGATGGATAAGCTAATTCATTTATTTATGTGAGAAGCTGATGTAAACAAAAAGAAATACGATCAAGTACTATACGTAAGTATCACAAGTCAATGATTTTACATAATAGAAAATACACAAAGAGCAGATGGAATGCTCTATCTTGGTTTTTTTTTGGGGGGGAAATAAAGTATAAAAAAAATGCCAGTACTGCAAGTCACCATGTTGCAAGTTTGATCTCAGAGGGCACCAAGGTTCACTCAGCCTTCCATCCTTTTGTAGGTTAGTAAAATGAGTACCCAGCATGTGGGGGCAATTAGCTAACACACATTGGAGGCTGCTTAATGCAGTATAGATGTGTACATTGCTATTGCTTAAAACCAATTTGTAAGCTGCTCTGATAGCCTTGTGGATGAAGGGCGGGGTATAAATAACTAAGATAAAGATAAGATAAAGATTGTCTGGTAATGTCCTAAGACTCTGGGAGAAGATGGTTCAAATCCCCACTCACCCATGAAAATCTACTCACCCATGAAATTCAACCTCAGAGGAAGAAATTGGAAAAAACACTTTGAACAAATCTTACCAGGCAACCCCCATAATAGGCTAGGGCTGCCATGTATCAGAAACAACTTGAAAGCACACAAGAAAGGAGGCCTTGTGCTTGAGGATGTTGGGAATTTGGATCTTTGTCCCTTGAACACTTTTATCTCATTCATGCTTAGTAGCCCAGCCACAGTCTGCATTCCTGAGTAGTACACAATATGATACTAGGTATAGAAATGGGCAGGACAAAAAGTTTTGCCTCCCAGCCCAAAAATACTCCATTAATTTCTGTTCTCTAACTGGTTTGTCATAATACATTTATGCCCCCCTTCCCCTCTGTCCTATCTCATTTACTAAACAATGCTATTTTTATCAATTCATGTCACTCTGTTCTCAAAGTTAGAGTCTGCATAAATCGTCTTTCTCTTTTTCTCTTCCCCTCTCCACAGTTTTCCCACTATATTTCTTGTATAGCTGTATCCATTTGTTTTACCTTTCCTTTTTACCACTGTTCACCATTTCCATTATCTAGGCTTCCTCCCCTACCCTCCTCGAAAACAATTCTGTTTCTCTTGATGATCTTTCTTTTCTTTTATTCTTGCCCTTGCCTTCATCATGTAAGGTTGCTGTAGTTTCTACATTTTTAAATTATTTTTTAGAAAAATTGATTTCCACATATTACAGTAACTGAACAGTGGAAAAAGAAATATTGAAAAGCACCCACATATTAAAAGTAGTCAATGCTTTGTCCAAAAAAAAAAAAAGCCACCACTTGAGCAATAATGAATGCACAATGATCCAGATCCAAACACTGCTGAATATAATCTGTCTGTCTGTCTGTCTGTTTGTTTGTTTTGCTAGGGTAAATTCAAGATACTGATGTCAACCTTTAAAACTCTAAAGGGCTTGCAAGCCAGGTACTTTAGGAACACTTTCTTCCACATGTCCCAACACACTAGAGTCATGATCTGGGACACTATTTCAGATCCTCCAGCCGCAGGAAATTACATGTGCAATCAAATGATCTGTAGCTTTTTCAGTACTTGCACTTACTTTTGGAATAATTTACCAATTTATCAAACACTGTACTATTTCTAGAGACATGTAAATAGTCCTTTATGAAGACATTTTGTTAAACATGTTAATAGCCACAGAGTATGTTGTATCATTCGTGATTAGTCTCCTCTTTTCATAAACTTATTGATGTACAGTGTATTTATTTGAGTTTTAAAGGTTTTTTTTAAAAAAATATTGATGCCTTTGTTCACGACTTTGAATTTCCTTTCATACAAGTTCTTTAACTAGATTGATAGATAGTTCTAGAAAATTGTCCAACAAAATATATTTTAAAAATCAAACTACTAAACCATGGTGCTTAATTAACTTAAACGCTCAAACGTTACACTTAGATTACAGCCAGAATATTAAACATAAATACAGTTGGACCCCCATGTCTGCAGAACCAATATCTGTGGTTTCAGTTAGGTGGGAGACAATGTAGGGGACACATACCATAGAGTCACACTGGATAATGCCTAGAGAGGCATCCTCTATAGACATCATCTAGACGTTCCAATGCAACTCTGTGGTATGTTTCTACTGGATGTCATCTTTTAAAATAGGGTTTGCTGTCATGTGGGGTTTCTGGTAAGTCTGGGAGCCAGACCTTTGTGGATATGGGGGTCCACCTGCATAAAATATGTGTGCCAAGGAAAGGAGAAGAAAATTCCCATCTAAAGAAATTGGAGATTTTCGGACGCTTCTTTCAGGCTCTTGCCACGCAGGCAGCCTCCAGAGCAGTAGCGAGGCTGCCGCGCGGCAAGGGGTCCATTTTGGATCATGCTGTTTCTCTCTTGGCATCGTCCGTGACTCTTGCGGCTAAGATTGGAGGCGACCGCGCTGTTTTTCACTCATGGAAGTTGTCTGTGACTAAAATACAGCACGGCCGTCTCCAATGCTAGCTGCAAGAGTCACGGATGACGCCAAGAGAAAAACGGCATTGTCCAAAATGGACCCCTTGCCGTGCAGCAGCCTTGTTACTGCTCCGGAGGCTGCTTGCGCGGCAAAAGCCTGAAAGAGGCATCCAAAAATCTCCATAATCTTTTGCTACCTTAGGAGGCATAATTTGTTGCAGCTCCTTCTTTCAAGTCTCCAAAAAGTCTAGGTGAAGAGGGGAATCCACTGCCAGAGCCTTCCCAGTGTAGTGATATAAAGGTCTGGAAAGTTAAACATATGGGAATGAAGACTACCTCTCCATCTACCACCCAGGTTGTAGTGAAATGGATTGCAGATTATCACTGCTACCTCTGCAGAGCCTTTAGAAGCCACAGATCTAACCACTGAAATACCTATTCTACTTTATGTTCCAAAGATTCCAGTTTTCATTAGGTATTTTTTTAAATCCTTCCTTTCCTTCTTGATTCCTTCTAACATGTGTTCATTATACTGTATGAAAGGCACTCCACATTCTTTTCAATTATTCAGTAAACTTTGGTCCTTCTCCACAGGAAACAGTAGAGAGAAAGGAGATTGGAATCAGATTGGAATTCAAGGAATTGCTATTAGAATTATTTGTGTCATTACTACCACCTTCCTAGTTACTACATCTTTCCTAAAGTTTTTAATTTTAAAACACATGCACCTTTAATTACAACTAGGAAATTGCTATTCCAGCTATTACCAGATCTATTTCTAATATGTGTTTCTAATGCAAAGTGTTAAGTTTCACTTTTGAAATATCTTAAAAATTATTCTCTTACATACTAATCAGACCTGAATTTGAAAATTCATTTTTCCTATCTAATTCCACATTTGTTCTGAAATATATCAGTCCCATATTTATAATTAATAAATATGCCATGTACAACATGACAACCAAGCAGACAGGATGAAGACAAATTTGAAACTATTGGTGAATGGTATTACTTTCATGCTGACTTTTATGATTATTTTAAAAAATTTAGAAAACATTGTTACAACTTTGTCATTTTTGTAGATTTGTGAACATAGCTATGGTATCTGTGTATCAGCACAAGAAAAGACATATTCTGAAAGTAAGTTTAATCTCTCTGAATTTATTTCACAGGGAATATGTTGTATTTCTCTACTAGGTAGTTGGGTTCGCAGTTGGGGACAAATAGAAACACCTAAACTGGGCTCTACAGGCTAATGGTTATTCCAGATATCACAAGAGCAGCCAGACCCAGAAAAAAAACCACAGGAATGAAGAAAAACAGCCACCCAAATGGAAGACATTGTTACCATACATCAAATGAGTCACAGACAGAATAGCTAAACTTATGAGGAAACACAACCTCCAAATGATCTATGGACCAACCAAGAAAATCCAAGAAATGCTATGCTCAGCGAAGGACAAAAGAGATGCTCTCAGTGCCACAGGAGTTTATCGCATACCATGCAGCTGTGGACAAGTTTCAACAGGGACCACTAAACACAGTGTGCAAACACGAATCAAGGAACATGAGAGACACTGCAGACTGGGCCAGCCAGAAAAGTCAGTGGTAGCAGAATATGCTATAATCCAACCTGGACACAAAATGTTATTTAAAAACACAGAAATTCTGGACCAGGCTAACAACTATCATATCAGAATGCACAGAGAAGCTATTGAAATCCACAAACACCTGGACAACTTCAACAGGAAAGAAGAAACCCTAAAAGTAAACAAAATCTGGCTACCATTTCTGAAAAACACTAACGTCAGAACTCAACACTTGCAAATGAACTCCACTCAGGGGCAGGGGGATTTCCAACAGATAATGGACTATTAACCAACCATTAGCCCTAACAGGCACTAATCCTACTTGCATATCTCCACCCAGAAACTAGCCATTCAAATACACAAATTTACATATCCTCTCCAACAGGGGCTCACAGTATACACCCCCCACACACACTCCTACCCAACCATTCTCTGAAGATGCCAGCCACAGATGCAGGCAAAATGTCAGAAATAAACTCTTTCAGAACACGGCCTCACAGCTCAGAAGAAAACCCATGGAAAACCTATGGATGCTGGCCGTGAAAGCCTTCGACTGCACATTGATAGCAGGAACAATTATTAACTGTTTTATAACCATTTTAACTGTTTCAAAACTGTTCTAGGATTGTTTTTAGACAGCTTTTAGAAGTTTCTGGTGAGTATTTTAATGTGTTTTAAACATGCTTTTATCTTTGTATCATTTTAATTGGCTTTTATTTGTGCATGGCCTCGGGAGTCCTTCTGGGCTGGTAGACAATAAGGAAATACTATAAATAAATAAGTAAATAATCACAATGGGCTCTTGTCCATTGCAGATCCTTTTGTGGCATGGTACAATTTCACTGCAGCACTCACACCACTGGGCCATCTCTTGGAATTGTTGCCCTTTTGTTGGAGGAGTGGTGGGGCTGGCAGAGCCTTCCATTATCATAGTCTTATCACACATTCTGAAGACTGCTAAGATTTCTGTATCCCTGATATTTGTCATCAGGGCACTTCATTCTCCTCCTCCCTTGCCATTTTTTAGCTACCAGGAACAGCCAGGTAGTAATAGGATGATTTTAGAAAAAAAACTTTCTGATAGCACACTAAAGGTTCATAAAATAAAGCAAAGTACTGTGCAGACCTCTGTAAAGCAAAAATTGAACCTTGGCTAATGCAGTGCTTTCGTTTCTTTTACAGTATGCTTGTGCCTCTGCTAGCAGTGAAGACTAAACAGCCACCAAATAATGTTAGTCAAAAGCTTGTCCTCAAGAAAGAAAGCAAAGATGCAGTTATCCTAACTTGTGCTGGGAGAAGATTCCACAGCTTTAGAATAGCAACTTTAAAAGTCCAAGTTGTTGTTGTTTGCACTTGCCACAAAGAAACTGCACCCAGTAAAGCCTGCTTCCTGGACTTCATTAAGAAAATGGGAGTGTAAGAAACAAAGAAATTCTTAATTTGAATCAGGCCATTGGTCAATATACCTTAATGTTGCCTGAGTTGTTTTAGTTTTAGGGGACTATGCAAACTGAGGGTTGGATGTGAGTTGGGCAATGACTTTTCAAGGTTCTAGACAGCAGTCTTCTGCAGTTCGATCTGGAGATGCCATGGACTGAGCATGTGCTCTGATAGAAATCTTTTTTTAAAAAAATGCTTAAAGACATGTTTCTGGGGTATTGGGAAACTTTGAGGGGAAGAATCCTGAACTGTTGATAATCTTCACACTTCAGGAATTTTTGGGCAAAAAAAATGCATATTTTTTTCAATGAAAAACTGCATTTTCTGTATTACTTTCCATGCAGAAAATACTGTTTCCTGCTCTAGTTGGGGATTTTTAGAAAGCGGGGCTAAAACTAACAGTATGAATTGCAATACGAAGAAATGTAGGATACTACATTTGGCCAGTAAAAATGAACTGCACAGATATAGGATGGCTTATACCTGGCTTGATGGCAGTACATGCAAAAGGGATCGACGAGTCTTAGTGGACCACAAACTGAATATGAATCAGCAGTATGAGCAATGCAATTCTAGGCTGCATTAATAGAAGTATAGTGTCTAGATCAAGGGAAGTAGTAGTGCCACTCTATTCTGCTTTGATCAGACCTCACCTGAAATACTGTGTCCAGTTCTGAGCACCACAATTCAGGAAGGATATTGAGAAGGTGGAACATGTCCAGAGGAGAGTGACCAGGATGGTGGGAGGTCTGGAAACCATGTCCTATGAGGAGCAGCTTAGGGAGCTGGGCATGTTTATCATGGAGAAGAGAAGGTTAAGAGGAGACATGAGAGCCATGTTCAAATATTTGAAGGGATGTCATACTGAGGATGGAGCAAGCTTGTTTTCTGCTGTTCCAGAGACTAGGGATTTTCAGATGAGGGACACACACCCCCGAGGAGTTTGGGAGAAGAACAGGGCTGTTTCACGTACAGAGCTCCTTTTCAAACAGCCCCGTCCTCCTCCGTCCTCCTCCCGACCTTCCCCCGTGCTGCTAGCACTGCTTTTTATTGATGAAGGTATGCCAGCAGCATGGGGGAAGGTCAAGAGGAGGTCGGGAGGAGGATGGAGGAGGACAGGGCTGTCTGAAATGGGGCTCTGTAAGTGAAACAGCCCTGTTCTTCTCCCAACCTCTATGGGGTTTTTTTCCCTGTCTGAAAAAGTCCTAGGACACGTAGCAATGGGTTCAAACTACAGCAAAAGAGAATCCACCTAAACATTAGGAAAAAATTCCTGACTGTAAGAGCACTGCCTCGTAGTGTGGTGGAGTCTCCTTCTTTGGCATCAGTATGACATCCCTAAACATGGCTATCATGTTACCTCTCAACCTTCTCTTCTCCAGACTAACCTTATCTTCTCCAGACTAAACATACCAAGGTCCCTAAGCCACTCCTCATAGGGCATGGCCTCCAGACCTCCCACCATCCTGGTCACCCTCCTCTAAACACGTTCCAGCTTCTCAATAGCCTTCCTGAATTGTGGTACCCAGAACTGGACACAGTATTCCAGGTGAGGTGTGACTAAAGCAGAATAGAGTGCACTATTACTTCCCTTGATCTAGACACTATACTCCTATTAATGCAGCCTAGAATTGCATTGGCTTTTTTAGCTGCTGCTTCACACTGCTGACTCATGTTCAGCTTGTGATCCGCTAAGACTCCTAGAACCCTTTCACATGTACTGCCATCAAGCCAGGTGTCACACATCCTATATCTGTGCATTTCATTTTTACTGCCCAAGTGTAGTATCCTACATTTCTTCCTGTGGAAATTCATTTTGTTAGTTTTGGCTCAGCTTTCTAACCAATTAAAGTCATTTTGGATTCTGATCCTGTCCTCTGGGGTATTAGCTATGCCTCCTAATTTGGTGTCATCTGCAAACTTGATAAGCATGCCCTCTATTCCCTCATCCAAGTCATTGATAAAAAATTTTAATAGCACTGGGCCCAGGACAGAACCCTGTGGCACCACACTAGTCACTTCTCTCTAGGATGAAGAGGAGCCATTGGTGACTACCCTTCAGGTTCAGTCAGTCAACCAATTACAAATCCACCTAACAGTTGCATTGTCTAGCCCACAGGTTACTAACTTTTTTGTAAGAATATCATGGGGGACCTTGTCAAAAGCCTTACTGAAATCAAGATACACTACATCCACAGCATTCCCTTCATCTATCAAGTTTGTAAATTCTATAAAAAAAATAGATAAGATTAGTCTGGCATGACTTGTTTTTGAGAAATCCATATAACTTTTAGTGATCACGACATTCCTTTCTAAGTGGTTACAGACTGTCTGTTTAATGATCTGCTCCAGAATCTTTCCTAGTATTGATGTCAGGCTGACTAGGTGGTAATTATTTGGGTCTTCTCCCCCCACCCCTTTTAAAGATGGGGAAAATATTTGCCATCTTCCAGTCTGCTGGGACCTCTCCTGTTCTCCAGGAGTTCTTAAAGATTATTGACAGTGGTTTCGAGATTACTTCTGCCAGTTCTTTTAATACCCTTGGATGAAGTTCATCTGGCCCTGGAGACTTGAACTCATTTATACTGGCTAGGTATTCCTGAACCAATGCTGTCCTTTATTTCCCCACTGCATCATCTGCTCCATTTTTCCCAGGTCATATATCTGTTCATATGGATACCACTGAAAACTGAAACCATGTTTTTATTCTATATTGCCCATTGTCCAATATTAAAAGATCTCTGTAAGTTACCCATTTTTCTATGGATGTTGTTCCTCTTTTATAAAAAGCTTCCTGTGTTGAGACCCATAACTGCATTTTAGGACATAATCTTGATTTTATTCTTTTCAAAAGCCTTATCATAGAACACCTCACATAATGATTGTTAAAATCAGCATTACCCTTCACCTTATCATACTATAAAAACCAAGCCCCTAAATCTCAGGTTACGTCCCTCCAACATCTTTTAATTAATCTTTTATTATTATTTGTTTATTTTCCAAATAAGTATAATTGTATTGTATAAATATAATGTGATTATAGTGCGTTTAGATTAAGAGGAAAAATGTATTAGTGTTAGGATAGATAGTTTTATTTTTTGTATTAATAAGAAAAGAGGAAAACAATATTATTTTTGTGTTATTGTTATGGCCTTTTGCGGTCGGGTGTATTTTTCGGTAGAATGGTCTTATTCCAATAAAAAATTCCTAACCCCCAAATTCCAACTCCAATTCCCTTCTTTTCCTCACAACAATCCATTCTTTTAACCAAACCAGGTGAGATGCTGAAAAACACAATTTCAAATCTGGTAATCCCAGTCCATCTCTTTGTTTAGCTTCTTGTAAAACTTTTAAGTCTAATTCTAGGATTCTTCCCTTGCCATATAAACTTTGTCACATCTTTTTTCCATTATTTAAATGGTGCAAGATTGGTCAAAACTGATACTGTTTGAAACAAAAACATCTTTGGCAAGACATTTATTTTTATCACAGAAATTCTTCCTAACAATGATAACTCAGGTTTACCCTATCTTTGAAGATTTTGTTTGATTTAATTCCAAGTCATCACATACTTATTCTGAATTAACATAGAATTCTTACTTGTCACATTGATACCTAAATATTTTACCTTTTTCTCAGTCTTAAGAGCAGAGTTCTCATTCAAATATATTTGATCGTCTTTTCCCATATTTTTGTCAATACCATCATTTTGTCCTTATTAATGATAAAACCAACTAAATCTCCATATTCTTTTAATACATCTAACAAGAATCCAATGCAGCCCACAGGGTTTTCCAATATAATCACGAGTTCATAGGCAAAGGTCCTAGTTTAAATGTTTGCCCTTTAATGTCCAATCCTTTAATGTTCCCTTCCTTTCTTATAGCCCTATTAACAATCAGCCAAGCCAGAATAAAAAGTAGATGAGATAGTGGACACCATTACCTTGTACCTTTGTACATATCACATGATCTTGTCATTTCACCTTTTGGATGGGAGGCAAGATAAGTGCAGCATGGGGAGGTCTTTTGCTGGCATCAAAATGGAAAAGTTATGCTGGCAAGAGAATGTGCTTTTGGGTGGTGGTGTGATAAAGTCCATAGTCTCATTTATGTTACTGATTCTTACTCCTTAATACTTAAAATTTTATATTCATGGTCTCCTAGCATCCATTCACTCAGCACAAACTCTTACTTTATTAAGTTAACTGTGCTTCATAATAGCTCCACATTGCTTATTTGAAAAAAAAAGTCATGTGCATATTCACAGACACTTACTTATATGCAGAAGCGAAGATGCAGGAAGTGTCTCCATCAAGTTAGAAAGTTCCTTTAGACATACATCATTAGTTGCTTCTTGGGAATTTAAGAAAGTTGAATACATGACATCTAAAGTTGTCTTCAGAGCTGGAACACAATGGGGGCACAATGCTACAGTGCCTGAATGCCAGAAACAGAGACCTGGGACAAGAGTTAGTAATCTTCTGGTACCCCTTTGCCAAGGGGGTTCATCTGGTGATTGTTACATCTAGCCTCTCTCCTGAAGTGCAGAGCTTACCGAGGAGGTGGCACATTGACATTTCAACCTGGAAGTCATTTATTTATTTAATTTATATCCTTCCTTTCTCCTAGCAGAAGACTACAGGCTGCATTGGGGCAAAAACATAGTGGGGAGCCACCAAAGAGCTCTTTAAGGGTAATTTGCGTATGGCATTCTTGTTAGGAAAAGGATGATGATGGAGTTAAAGATTAGCATACTAAGTAATCACAGACTCCCATGTGTTTACATTACCACTACCAATTATACAATATCACAAGGTAATGAGACCTTCAATGAAACATCTGAACAATCAATTTGGCAAAGAAAAAAATGGGTTCATTCATTCATTTATTTTTTAAAAAGCCTGAAAGTCCAGGTTACTGTTGGCTCCTTTGGGGGATAATTTAAATAGCTGACTTTGTTTAGGGAGCTTAATTGGTTGTGTGCTGGCTATTAGCCTTTTTACAGAAACTGTCTGTGACACACTTAGACTGCTATTGTGTCTCAGCTGATATTATAATGATAAATGAGACCTGATTACATAGCATTTTCAATAGTATTAATTTACATATTTGTGGAAATCTGTTGGGATTGGGTTTTTATAGCTTCTGTAATTTGTAAGCTTTTGACATTGCTTTGGGATAACTTGTCTAATTGCCTTTCCCTCCTGATCAGAGTGGAGGATGTTTTGAAACTGACATTGCAATGGTCATTATACCACACATTTTTTCTAAGCAGAACTTCTCTCTTTCACTTTCTCCCTTTTTGTACTTGTCATTGAGAGTTATAACATTTTAAAATAAAAAAGAATGGGGTTGGTGGGGTGGGCAAAAGAGAACAAAACAGATTTATGAGTAAGATTACTTGACAGCTGCCTGGTGGAAGGGCTGGTAAAAACACCACTCAAAATCATCAGGTTGGACTCACTGATGTTGACATTACTCCACCATTTTGAAGGGAAGACCCCACTGGAGAGCATTGTTCCATTGCTTCTTTTCCCTTTCCAATACTCCCTTTCCCCCTTTCTACTGTATCTGCCATATTGTGATTCATTATTTTAAATGATAAACCAATAATAATAATAATAATAATAAGTTATATATTACTCACCTCTCTCCTAAGAATCATGGCGGGGTACAGCATCCCAAAGTTTACAATACAATGCATCACCTAGCATTGGCAGAAAGGCTTTATGTAACTGTAGCAAATAAAGGAGTAAAATAGCAATGACTAAAACCACTATGTTATATGAAGTCACATGTCTTATACTGACAGATGCTTAAAAATGGTGAAGATGATCTTTCTAAAGCTTTAAAATATGTTACTGTTGATATCTGATGTTGCCAAAACCTAAAACACTCTTGTATAGCAGCTTGGACAGAAAAGAAAAAAAAAATGTTTGCATTTAGAGATATTATTGATTGGAGTCAGCTGCTGTTAGGAATCAGGAAGTGTAAACCTTCTGTATTGTCAGCATATTAGACACACACAGATGGAAATGATCTTGGGAAAGTAGCAGTACTGGAAACATTGGTAGAAAATTATGGTGCCCATTGGGTTGCAAGGAGATGGGCAGTCATTATGTAGCAGGTCTCTGTTAAGAAAGTATTTGAAGCATCCATAGTTGCTGGATGGACACACAAATGATTTCAAAGCTTCTGCCATGATTTCACTATAGATTAATTTCTTTCCATATGTGTTGCACTGCTACAACATACAAATGTCATTTCCCTGCAAACATCCAAACCATTCAGAGGCAATTTTTAAAATGCTTTTAAAATGTTTTGAAATGTTGAAAGAAAGAAATAAAGATAAGCAGCATAAACAATAAAATGAACCGCGTGAACTCATTTTAAAATTCTTTTGCATATAAGAAGGTTTTGAAGCTCATACTAAAATAACTGCATTGTTGGTACTAGTCACACCTCCATGAGGACGATATTTCATGTGTTGGTCAGTACAACTAAGTGGTGTTTTTCCCTTTTTGGTATTTGTGGTACCTGGAGAAAAAAAATCCTAGATACCTTCAGTCACAGTGTCCCAAGCCATTTAAAATGCTAAAAGTAAGCACTGGCACCTTGAATTGGTTTTGAAAGTATATCAAGAACCAGTGCAACTCCTTCAGAATCAGTGTGATATCATTCCACTTAGTCATAGAAGTTAGAAATTCTGTCTGCCAGATTCTGCACGAACTGAATCGTCTAGATCTGTGGTTCTTAACCTGTGGTCCAGAAATCCCCAGGGGTCCTCAATGTCCCCACAGGAGGTCTGTGAAGGCTTGATGGCTGCTTGGCCCACCTCCTTCCTGCCATGGAGAGGCCAAGTGGCCATGTGACAGAAGCCAAGGCAAAGGCTGGCTGGCTGGCTTGGCTAGTGCATTGCCGTTCAGTTTTTGGCATCTTGAAACTTTTTTTTTTTTTTTACTGTAGCCACTGTGTTTCATGTTATAGGGCCACTGGAGCAGCCCTATGTTAAGGCTGGCTGTCTTGAACAAAAATGTATAGTGGCAGGCTAGAGTAATTTGGCAGAGGTTGTGGGTAGCTGGAATTCCAATAAAAGCAGCCCTGATAGAATTGTGGCGGGTTCAATTTCTTAGTAGTAATACAGGAGGAGGAGGATAGACAGATCGATCGATTGATTGATTGATCGATCAAGTGATAAATTTGCAAGAGAAGAATTTCTTAAGTAATGCAACATGGAAACATTACTGACAGTGTGTTTACATCTATCGTTTTGAACAGTGGTGGTGTACTGAGTCATTAGCATCTGTAATAAAAAAAAAAACCTTCACTTGTTAAGTACACAAACTGCCACTTTGGTGGGGGGGGGACTTATACTGTTCCTCCTCACTTTGATTCTATGCTAAGAGGGAAGGGGGCATTATTATTACTCTTAAAGCAGTAAACATCTGGATATTTAAAAATATTTAAAAATGTAAAACTGGATGAATGCTTGTTAAATTATGTCGATGTAAAAGCATATCCAGCAGTGGTTCCAGAAGAATCATTGTGAACATACGCCTTGCCAGCAAACAGGTCTCACCTTTCTCCCTCAGGGTCCTTCTTTCTGCTTTCTAGCACAGTCATTCTGGGAATCACACAACAAATGCATGACATCATAAGGCTTATCTATATGGCAAAAATACTCCTCATAGAATTCAAGGAGAATATGTTTTGTCTAAATGGGATCCCACCTCAACCCACCATATTCAGAAGGAGGAGGGCCAAGAACGGCAAATACTCTGTGGGAAAAACCTTAGGATCATAGAATCATAGAATCATAGAATTGTAGAGTTGGAAGAGACCACGAGGACCATCCAGTCCAACCCCCTGCCATGCAGGAAATCTTGATCAAATCATCCCTGACAAATGGCAATCCAGCCTCTGTTTAAAGACCTCCAAGGAAGGAGACCCCACCACACTCTGAGGGAGTGTGTTCCACTGCCGAACAGCTCTTACTGTCAAAAAGTTCCTCCTAATGTTGAGGTGGAATCTCTGTTCCTGGAGCTTGCATCCATTGCTCCGTGTTCCAGTCTCTGGAGCAGCAGAAAACAAGCCTGCTCCATCCTCAGTGTGACACCCCTTCAAATACTTAAACAGGGCTATCATATCGCCTCTTAACCGTCTTTTTTCCAGGCTAAACATACCCAGCTCCCTAAGTCTCTCCTCATAAGGCATGGTTTCCAGACCTTTCACCATTTTAGTTGCCCTTCTCTGGACATGCTCCAATTTGTCAATATCCTTTTTGAATTGTGGTGCCCAGAACTGGACACACTATTCTAGGTGAGGTCTGACCAAGGCAGAATAGAGCGGCACTATTACTTCCCTTGATCTATACTGCTATTTATACAGCCCAAAATCACATTGGCCTTTTTAGCTGCCGCATCACATTGTTGACTCATGTTCAACTTGTGGTCTACTAGGACTGCTAGATCCGTTTCGCACGTAGTCTCGTTCAGCCAGGTCTCTCCCATCCTATATCTATGCATTTCATTTTTCCGCCCTAAGTGCAGTACTTTACATTTCTCCGTATTTAATTTCATTTTGTTAACTTTGGCCCAGCTCTCCAGTCTATCCAGGTCATTCTGAATTTTGATCCTGTCCTCTAAGGTATTAGCTACTCCTCCTAATTTGGTGTTATCTACACACCTTCACAGCTTTTCTTGTATTTTTTAAAATAATGCATGGGAATGTGCACTATTGCTTGTTAGGACAACTGATTTGCATCGCTGCATATTCTCAGAGTAGACAGCTGATTGGTTGGATGTGCACAGGGGGTGGAGCTTGCTGGCAAGGCAGCATCTGGAACTGCCATGTTGGATTTTCACTGTAGTGATCATGCACTGAGGTGATGAAACGGCCTTTTTTGAATTGCCCCTCCTTTTATTTAAGCAGAAGATCACACTTCCACGCCTTGGATTTGCTTCTTAAAAAGAAAACTGTTTGGCAGCAGCAACTGGAAACAATAAAAATACAAGTACTTCACTCACGCCCACCATCTTGATTCACACGCATGCCCATTTGAACAGCAGATGTGTATGGCTTTGCTGCTTGCAATCTTGAAAAAAAAAGTATGCTGTGAATTGGCATTAGTGTGCCTCAATCCACACATCATTCCCTTGTATGGATGAGCCCATAGACACTTTGAGGACTGGGTTGGGAAGATCCTCCTCCATCATTTCAGATCAACCCTCCCACCCCTGCTCAGTCCATAGGCAGCCTCTGGATGACATAATAACATACTTGGCTGATTGGAAAAGGAAAATTACTGGAAAGGAAGAGTAATTTTATTTTATTTTATTAGATTTATACCCTGCCTTTCTCCCAGGATGGGACTCAAGGCAGCATACAATATTTAAAAATACAGCTAAAATATCAGAATTTACAAAAATTAAAAAGGCATTAAGCTAATTACCACATAATTAAAAACACAGCATGAATTAAAAACATAAACTCAGTAAAAATACAACATTAAGACATTAAAAGCAGCACACCGATTAAAATTCACTTCTCAAACACCTGCCAAAATAAAAGCATCTTCAACTGCTGATGAAAAGAAAGCAGGGAGGGAGCCATCTGGATCTCCCGTGGGAGGGAGTTCCACAGTCTGGGATCCGCCGCAGAGAAGGCTCTCACCTTTGAAGCTGGTGGGACTGAGAGAAATCCCTCCCCTTAATACTTGGGCAATGCATGTAAGCAATGCAAATTAACAGGAAAGGGTGTGGAAAAGAACCGTTTTTTTCCTAAAGTGTGAAAAGGTACCTGTTTTTTTCTTAAAGTGTGGAAAGGAATCTGTTTTTTCCTAAAGTGTGAAAAGGAACCTGGTTTTCAGAAATGTTTGCTTTAAGCTCTGAATAGGTAGCCAGCCCCAAAAGTATTGCTAGTACTCAAAATGTTAAAATCTTGCTGGTATTAATTCAAATTGTTTCTGACATAGGCAAACTCTCTATTATGCAGAGGTGAGTGCCATGAATGACTCTCTTAATCCTTACTGATACTTGAGAAGAAGTTCATTCTTGCCAGCACCAGTGATATCACAGTTTTTCAGGAGTGCTGCATGGCCCAGTGCCACCTTTCAAGGTACTAATTCTCTTCCTTGCCAGTGTGCAGCAACAGTAACATCATCTGCTCAAAAGCAACACACCTGCATGGGAGCTAAATATGGAAAAACAAATTTCATTCAAGCCCAGCAAGGCTGAAATATCCTCTCACTGATTAACTATAATGGTAGGGTAAAGATGCGAACCCAATTTCAGGAGAGTCGGGATGCGCCTGATTAAATGATAAAGGGCACATACAAATGGAGCCATAATCCTTACTTTACAAATCACACTTCAGCACTCTTATTCATTGTAACCAATCATTTTTATATCTCTGTTGCAGTCTATTTACTTGCATTATCAATAATCTGGCTTAGCCTCTTATCACTCTGTTGCATTCCCTTTAAAGTCTATTGCTTTAAATTACTGGTCTCGTCTTGCAATTTGGTTTAACTCAGTGTCTTATATTATGTTCTCACTCTTATCAGTAGGATGCTAAGACTGTGTCATTTCCAAGAGCAATCTTACTGCCCTAAGATCTCCACTGCTAATGGAGCAACATGGCCAGCTAGGCATTTATTTTATTTTTGGAATCTTGAAACTTTTTTTTTTTATTGAGGCCAATTGTGTTTCATGTTATAGGGCCACTGGAGCAGCCCTATGTTAAGGCTGGCTGCTTTAAACCCATTTCAATGTTATAAACAGAAAGTGGGTGGGGGACACCGCAGCTTCTATGGCTTATGCTCAGAAAATGGTTCAGGGGATTGATCTGAGACTTGGCAGGGTAAAAGAATTCAGTTGGGAGACAGTCTATGACAATTTTTGAGGTAGAAAGGCCAAGAAATGACTTATTCTTAGGAGTTTAAAATCTGTTGAGTGACCTTCAGCAGTTTGACTGATGTTGTCTCTGGTCCCCAGGCTCCTATGATCTTTCTTGCAATTAGATGTCTCTGTTTGGACAGTAATTTCCCCCTGCCCAGAAAAGTTTGTTCTGTCAGTTCAAGGAAGAGGAATGGATTATGCCCCAGTACTAGTAGTATAAGGTAATTATAGATTTTTATTTTAAATGCATTTTTCAGCCCATTTTAAGACATGGAGCTCAAAGGTCAATTTGGCATATGCTCTGTTTTACGTTGCTGATCCTGTGAGAACCTTGTCTGGGAGAAATAAGGAAGGAGGAGATAGATAGACTAGGAGTGAGCATGCATAGTTACCAGCAAGGCAAGATAAATGCAAGAAAGGATGCATGTTATTCTACTTCAGTGGCAGTAGATCCTCCATAGGATCCTCAGTTTCATCACCTACTTTCAGGGGGGGTTGGGAGGGGGATAGGAGTGTGGACATGTTGTACATCTGCAGCTGGGTTAAGTGAAGGAATTACGAGGAAAGGCTTTATTTTCATAGCAGAACAGATGGTTCGCATACAGTGTATCTCTGGTTCATACTCTAACATATCCAGTAGAACTGAGAAACATTCTTCTGTAAAATAATGGAAAGTGCAAACAATACAGAAGTAGATTAACAAATGATCTGACTAGGGATTGAAATAATATTTTAAAATATTCCCAAAAAATGGTTAAAAATATATTTCTGAACTGTCAAGAAACCCTGACAAGAAGGAACCTGGACTGATAAGAATCTTCACAGTTCAGGACTTATTCTGTACAAAATTTGCACATTTGTGCAGAAAATAATATTTCTGTTGTATGCAGGCAAGGCTGTTTCCTACACAGAAAATGCTACGATTGGGGACTTATTCTACATGAAATTTGCTCATGGTTGTTTTGCACATAAAATGCTGTTTTCTGCACAAGAAATAGGCTTTCCTGTGCAGAAAATAATATTTCTGAAGAAAAATAATTTTCTGCACAGAAAGGGATGTTTTCTATTCAGAAAACCATCTCTTATGTGCAAAACAATCATGGACAAATTTTGTGTGGGTTAAATTACAAACTTGGAAATAGCCTTTGGAAATTGTCAGATGTGGCAAAAACTGCATTAGAAAATCATGACGAGAATAGGAAGGGGCAAGATTATCAGATGACACTGTCCTTCAGCGTCCCGGGGCATAGTGCAGCTGTGAGTAAGGCATCCCTTTGTACTGGTGTCTTGTTCCCATCAATGAAAAAGGTCAGCCTCATCTGTGGCAGCGTTACACCCTGGGAATGGCTGAGGGTGCAAGTGTCTGATAATCTTGCCCTTTCAGTTCTCCTTGTGATCTTCTGATGCAGTTGGGAACATGAGAGGACCTCAGGGGCAGCAAGCCTTTTATAAATTAAGCTCTGCCCCCAACTCCTCCATTCCATGGTGTGATACACCATTGGCCAATCACTGACTCGCTTTGTATGAGGCCATCAAAATACCTTCCCCCTCACAACTCTGCATAGTGTTTGGGGTGTGTGTATGTTGATCATTCTTACTTTATTTTCATGCTGAATAAAGAGACATATTCTTACCACCCCTGCTTTCTTTCACATGCTGCTTTCTTTCATATTTCTAATGTCAGGTTTTGGGGTTTTTTTCCTAGCAGACTTTAACATTCCTTCTGGTGCCATGTAATCATAAACTAAATAAAACATACAACACTATGTGTTAAGACAGATATCAGCAATAAGATATAGACTTTGGTATTCTTAGTTTCTTTTATATTGTCATTCTTATTTTTCATTTCATGAATGTAACTTCATAGCTGTAATATAATCTCAGGTAAGTCTAAAAAAAAAATTAAACATATATACCCAGGTGTATATGTTTATGTACATACCCCCACACACACACATATACACTGAATGAAGTAGGGTTTGAAACACACATCCCCTTAAAGGTATTTGTATCAGAGAAAGAGGAAGAAAATGAGTGTGGTAATAAAACACTGAGGTAAAAACCTGCAGCAAGTGTGTATGCATATGCCTATTGGATCAAAGCTTGCTGTTAAGAAGTAGAGGTTAATAAAATGATAGGGAAGAAACCAATGGTTTTCGGGATATCAAGTTTAATTCTAGATATTGTGTTAGGTAGGAAATTTGCATGTATGTCATTGCTGTACCCTGTTTCTATTATCTCCTGTTATCTGTTCTCTAGAAGTACACATCCATTTGTTTTCTGTTGGGACTACATCATATTAAATTGACCAAAACTTTATGGCTTTGACAAGTGATATATACAGGCAAGGTTTTCCCCCCAAAGCAAATAGAAAGGGAAGCAATTAAAACTTCAACCCTGTGATATGTGACAGCAATCTCAAATTAATTGTTCTGTTTCTGACAGGGGTGGGGCTAAGGGAGTGTCATGGCTTGTGTCTACTGAAGACACAGTGGTTCTTTAGCTGCTATGACAAAGAAAATGGTGTCACTTGATGAAATGACTTTTCAGACTAAATAATCTCTTTTGGATGCCTGCAGTGCATGCAGTCCAGCTTTTAAAGAAATCAAGCAGAAGGTAGCAGACCTTTGGCTAAGGGAGAGATTTAACATCAGACTGAGGTTTTCTAAAACCTTTATTAGGGTAAGTGAGAAGGAAGACTGAATGTGATTTGAAGGGAAATGATACCAGCAGTTTCTTTCAAGTACATGGATTGTAGTGCAAGGAATATGTGGTTTGGATTCCAGTGGATAGGTATCCTTTGTTTATGTGGATATCCTTTTTTGGGGGGGCGGGGTGTCCTGAAGGGGTTAGTATTCCCTCCCTCCCACTGTAGCCCCCCCCATAAATACTCACTTAATGTAAAGCCATTGAAGCCAACCTGCATGGCCATTCCTTGCCTCATGGTGAACAGGCAGGATCAGAGAAGCATCTGGATACAACCCTGTACATGCACAATGATGACATCAGTGCTGAGATTCTCTGAAGTCCTCTAAGAGTCCCAGTACTTCTTTAAGCATTTTGCGTCTGACTATATGGACATAGCCAGATCATGCTGGCTAGCCACAAAGCACAGAATAGATGTGTGGGACATCTTCATGCACTTTACAGTAAGTCATGGTGAAATATAAAAGCGTTCAGCATAGCATAGGCCCACATGCAGATAGTCCTGCTGTGCCGGAGGGATGTTGGACTGAGGCCTATGTATGTAATTGTTTTTCTTTTCTTTTCTAAATGAAAAGAACTAAACCGGCACCATGTGTAGTGTCAAACTGACCAGCTGCACCCTATTGGTCCCAGGGTGTGATCTGAAGGTACCTAATAGAGTCACCGTGCTGAAGCAAAGCAGGCATTATATTTCTGATTAGTGCCCATATATGACACTAACTTTAATAAAAGTGGCATATTAAGATGCGTTAACGTGTGTGATGGCTTCTTAACTGCAGGGGTTCCTGGATGAGGTGGAGAATCTAGCTATATTTGTTTGGTTTCAACCCTGGTTAGGTTTTGTCCCTGGTTATTATGAGACAAAGACAGCTTTGGTTGCCTTCACCGATGACCTGTGGAGGGAACTAGACAGGGTGAGTGTGTCCTAATGAACATCTCAGTGGCTTGTTGACCATGGTATCCTTTTGAGTCCCCTCTTTGGGATTGGGCTTGGTTGTACTGTTCTACATTGGCTCTACTCTTTCTTGGACAGGCACCCTCAGAGGGCGGTACAGGGGGATTCCTGTTTGACTCCTTGGCCATTGGCCTGTAGGGTCAGTCTTGTCCGCTATGCTATTTAACTTCTACATGAAACCACTGGGGCAAGTTGTCCAGAGTTTTGGAATTACAGGTCACCAGTATGCTGATGATACCTAGCTCTATTACTCCTTTCCACCTAATTCCAAGGAAGCTGTTCTTGTGCAAAACTGGTGCCTGGTAGCTGTAATGGACTGGATGAGGGCAAACAAATTGAAACTTAATACAGACAAGACAGAGGTGCTCATGGTCAGTCAAAAGACAGATCTGAAAATAGGAATTCAGCCTGTGTTAGATGGGGTTACACTCTCCCTGTAAAGAAAGAAATGCAGTTTGGGAGTACTCCTGGATTCAGTTCTCAGCCTGGAAGCCCAGGTATCAGCAGTGACCAGTAGTGCTTTTGCACAGCTAAAGCTAGTGTACCAACTATGCCCATTCCTAGAGAAGTTGGTTCTAGCCATGGAGGTACATACCTTGGTTAAATCCCATTTGGATTACTGTAATGAGCTTTACATGGGTCTGCCTTTGAAAAGGGCTCAGAAACTTCAGTTGGACCAAAGAGCAGCAGCCAGGTTGTTAACTGGGGCTAGCTACAAGTAGCACATGACTCCCTTGTTGCACCAGATCCATTGGCTGCCAGTCTGTTTCTGGGCACAATCCAAAGTGTTGGTTTTGACCTATAAAGCCCTATACAGCTTGGTTCCAAAGTTATTTGAAGGACTATATCTCCCTTTATGAGCCCATTCGAGCTCTAAGATCATCTGGAGAGGACCTTCTCTATCCCACCACCCTCTCAGGCTCGTTTGGTGGGAACAAGGGAGACGGCCTTCTCATTGTCTGCTCCCAGGCTTTGGAACTCTCTCCCCAGAGAGGCCAGGATGGCCCTGTCTCTGTCTCTTTTCACCAACAAGTAAAAACATTCATGTGCCATCAGGCATTTATAATCTGATGGGGGTTGGGCTTTGTACATGTTGTGTGATTTGGATTTTAAGGTCCAGATATAGTTTTATTGTATGTTAATATTTTTAATGTTTTTAACTCTTTAAATTGTTTAATTTGTTTTTTATTTCATATTTACATTTTAATGTTTGTGTATTGTTTTAATTTTCATTGTTTTAAACTCATTGTTAGCTGGCTTGAGTCCTTATATTGGGAGAAAGGTGGGATATAAATAAAATAAAAGGTATGTAAGTTAACCTTAGGTCTGCATAAATCTATTTCTGGTCAATACAGAGGTTGGCATTTCTTTCCTCCCTCTTTAGTGACCACTCCCACCAGACTTACTTGATAATAATAATAATAATAATAATAATAATACTTAGTTATTTATTATCCACCTCTCATGAGAATCAGGGTGTGGTACAACAACACAGTAATACAAATACAATGTAACACAATCTAAAACAGTTAATCACAGTATAATACAATTCAAAGTAAATACAGAGTGATTACAGTAACAGACAGACAATTGTACATGCAATTGCCAGTAGATGACACTGTTGGCATGCAATGACACTACAAGAGTAACACTGCAGATTGCATATACACAAATAAATGGCAGCAGCTTTTTTGGTAACTGAATTAACAGTTTCCACAGCATACTGCACCAGCTCTTTATTATGCTGGTCCTCATTTTACTGGCTTACAGAAGGCTGAGTCGACCTGGGGAGGGGCTGGGATCGAACTTATGATTCAAGATCTAGCATGAGTTTGGGCTGCATTAGCCTACTGCACCACCAGGGCCTCCCTGTAGAATCACTGAAGACTTTCCCTCACAGCCATTCTGTGCCGGGAGGAAAGTGAGGGGGTTGCAGAAGCTTCTGTCTATGTCTCCATAGCCAGATGTGAACTGATTATATCAGCTGCTGAGACCTCATGGGACTCTGCAGACCTCAGCAGTTTACACAATTGTTTTGTGTTTGGCTTACCACCAGACATAGAATGACCATGAAGCGGGTAGCAAGTGGCTCAGTATAGCATAGCTCCACATATTTAGTACTACTACACTATGCTGAACCATGTAGGATTGTGTCCCATATATACAACCTTAAGTTCCATTAAGGAAGAAAAGTGAAATATAAATGTTAATCAATATATATTTCCCTGACAGTCATGTGGTACTGATGACCCAGACTGATTTTGGAGTCATTTCTGATTGAGAGGTAGATCAATATTTAAATGTTTAAGAATGTGAGATGCAGAATATGGAGGCTTGTAAGAATCTTCCTGTCTAGTCTACTACCATGCTCACAGCATGCCTGGGTACAAATTATACTTATGCCAGAAAACTTACATAACTGGTTGGTTTCACTGAATAAGGTCTCTTAAACATCTGTTGGCTTTAAAAATGGGAGAGTGGTTGGTTGCTCTCAGGGAGGTGAATTTCAAAGGTTGAGATATAAAACTCATGAGTGTTCTGTTACCTTAAGAGGTGGGGAGGATGTTTGATTCCCATCTGCAATGCCAGTGTCTACTCGGAATACAGGGGAATTATAAAAGGAGGCCTGCGAGGGGAGGGTAACTTCAGGGATCTTTTCACCTATGTATACCAGTACTAGCTGTAGAGAGCACTCCATTTAAAGTTAAACAAAGTATTTTATTTGAATTAACACAGGAGATATGCTAACATACAAGAACATACACTCTTAAGAACCACACAAGGCTACTGAAGAGTAAGGCAGAAAGGGCTGGAAAAAGAAGTTGAGGTGGAAGAGTGATAGTTACCCACTCTTCCACCTCAACTTCTGCACAGCAGAGGGATTCAGACACAATCTGAGGGTAGCAGAGGGAATTTGGTTCACTGAAAAAGAGAATGGCGGAGCCCAGCTGTGATATTTATACCCTATTTTGTATCCTGGAGGGGTGCACAAGTTACAACAAAACCTGAATGGCTTTCTCACAGAATAGACAAAAGGGTTTGAAATGGGCTGATTGGCATAGCTCCGGAGTGACAAAACATTGGTGGGATTTGAGACAACCTCTTAATGTTTGGACAAGTAGGGTGTATAGGAAAAGTTTCCATAGGTTATGGGTTGAGGAATGGTCACTGATTGCATGTTTGAAAGGATTTGCATAGAGCCATTAACAACTTGGTTTTCTGCATAATCCTGTCTAGGTTTTCATGATTCTGGACATTGTGACCTCGACTGTCCTCCTGTCAGCTTGATCCTGAATGTCCCCCGTCAATGTGACTCTGAAAAGTGTCCAGTGCGTGCAGTTATGAAATCACATGGGGAGAGGTAGTAGGGTATACTAACAGCTCCTCCTAGGGTGAGGAAGTCATTCACTTCACTAATGAATTATTTTGATGGCTACTTACTTGTTGCAATAATCAGGTGGAGTAAAATTATTATTTGCCTGTAATGGCAGATCTGTAATTCACTATTTGTCAGTGGAATGAGAATGTGTTGTCTGCTTACTGGGTGTCTTCTGACTCACTCTGAGGAATAGGAAGGGAAGGAGGAAGGATCACATAGATGGCAGCTTCCTGCCTCCACCAAGAATGTTTGCTTTGTAATGCCTTTCACATTTCTCTCCTTCCTCCTGAATTCTCAAAGTGCAATATCTAAATTGTGAACTTTGGCAAACTAGAGAGTATTTTCCGATATTTTCTGATGATATAATAGTAACAATAATGATAACTTGGTATTGATAAACCAAGTAAGTTAACTTTATGGAATTCAGTAACAATAACAAGTATTTCAGTGATCAGTTGATGAGTAAAGGGACTACTTCCTTTTCAAAAGTAACATTCCAAGCACTGGGTCCTCTTTATTGATGATTGTTCTGTCACGGATCTGTGCAGAGCGCAGTCACTCCCTGTTCATCCGAACAGGGGATAAGCAACGAAAACGTGTGCTTTGTGAGCAAACAAATACTCCTTTGGTGCAAAAGTAAGTCCATGCCAAAATTCTTTTAGGCTTTTATTAATAACAATTAAATAAAAAGGAAAACAATAACAGAAAGCATTTAACCATGTTTTCTAGGTTCTCTCTAAGCAAGAGAGGTACACACAAGCTTGAAGCTCTTTTCTATCTCAGGAACAAAACAATATAACCCCTCCCAGTTATATAGGCCATAACATTTAGTCCTTGGGAGAACCGAAAGTAATCCAATCTTAAGTTTCGTTTCTCACATACAAGCCCAAAAACAGAATAACAAAAACAGACAGATTTATTACCTTCTGATAGCTAAAGATGGCGCCAGGCATGTCTGGCTAAAAAATTATTCAGGGAGGGGGAGACAAACTCCTGATCTCAAAAACTATTTTCCCTGACACCCCTCTAATTTTTCATCCAGACATCGACATATCATACCCAGTCTGTTACACAAAAGATCATGTTTAATATTACCCAACGCTTTAGTAAATAAATCTGCTATATTTTCTTCACTGGGACAATACACCAAATCAATTAAACCATTTTGAACAGCTTCTCTAACATTCTGAAATTTTACAGCCACATGTTTTGTTCTATTTTTAACACCTTGTGCTGTAGCCATCGCTATACATGCTTGAGAGTCTTCAAAAACTTTAACAGCTTCTGAAATTGGCATACCTAAATCACTAAAAATTTGTTTTAGATAAATCAGCTCATTTACCACGCTTGACAACGCGGCAAATTCTGCCTCTGCCGAGCTTAAAGCAATAGTGGATTGCTTTTTTGACCCCCAGTGTATGGCAGTGCCAGCATAAAAAATTAACATCCCTGAATCAGAATATCTATTTTGGATTTCGCTGGCGAAACTGGCATCGCAAAAAGCTTCCAACTCATGAGAACCTTGTGAACTTATTTTCACGCCATAATTCAAAGTTCCACGCAAATATCTTAATATGCGTTTCAAACCTTGCCAATCATGTTGAGTTGGTTTTGACACTTTTCTAGACAAAACATTTACAGCATATTGTATATCTGGACGTGACCATCTTGCAATATACAATAAACTTCCAATTACAGAATGAAAAAGTTCAGGATGTTCAAATGGCCTAGAATCTATGACATTTATAAAATCACAACACATAGGAGTTCGAGCAGGTTTACATTGAGACATGTTACAAAGATCCAAAACTCTTTCAATCTTTTGAACTTGACTCATTTTAAAATCACCATTTTCAAACCTTTGAAAATCTACTCCCAAATAGTTTCTAATTTGACCAAGGTCCTTCAATTTGAATTTTGAACCCAATTCCTGTTTAAATCTTTGCACCTGAACATCAGTTTGTGTAATCAGGCAGAAATCATCCACAAAAGCGACGACGATTTCATAATTCTGATTAACACCCCTTGTATACAAACATGGATCAGCAATGCTGTTCTGAAAACCAACATTCTTCAGCTGTTCATCCAAACAAAGGTACCAACATCGGCCACTTTGCTTGAGACCATACAAGGCTTTATTGAGGCAATAAACCTGGTCTGCTCCCCCACTGTGAAACCCAGGAGCTTGCTCCATATAGATGCACTCATCCAATGGAGCATTTAAATATGCAGTCTCTACATCAAAGTGATTGACTTTAAGTTGGTTTAAACTTGCAATAGATAAAGCAATCTTTACACTTTGTACTTTAACAGTGGGTGCAAAAACCTGATCATAATTTTGATACTGTATCTGTGAATACCCCTTTGCAACCAAACGTGCTTTGTATTTGACACCCCCATCCTGCAATTGCTTTCTCTTATATACCCAACGGCAACCCACAGCCTTTTCTCCCTGTGGCAATGCCACAATACGGAAAACATCATGGCCTTTGATGGACTCCATTTCATTTTCCATTGCCTCTTGCCACTTTTGTTGTTCTTCTTTTGGCAACTTTAAAACATCAGTATAATTATCAGGTTCAAAAGTCACCTGGCAAACTTTTACATTCTGTGCTGTGAATCTTAAAGGAGGCACTCCCTTTGTCTCTCTGTTAGAGCGACGGGGAACAACAAGCTGAGCCTGATCATTGTCAGAATCTGCATTTGAATCACTTTCCACATCAAAGGATTCATGCTTGGAACCCTCTCCTCTCAAGTCTGGGGAAATACCAGTGCCTGACTCAGCAGCCTGTTGCTGCTGCTGTTGTTCAGGTTGATTTCCACCAACAAATGAAGGCAAAACCACATCTAAATTAGCATGGACATGAGACCAATTGGCCTGCTCCTCAAATTCAGCATTCCTGGAAATCAAAACTCTCCCATCCCCAAACGCGAACCGCCAGCCCTTTGATGATTGGTCGTACCCGACAAATCTGAGCCTCCTAGCCTTGGGTTCCCCCTTTTTTCTGTTTGCCTTAGGGATATTCACCCATGCATAGGACCCAAAGGTCCTAATGTGCCTCACAGATGGCTTTTTGCCATAAAACATGAAAAAGGGTGTATTTGAAACCACAGAACTGGGTACACGGTTACTTAAATAAGCAGCTGTTAACATAGCTTCTCCCCAGTACTTCTGCTCAATGTTTGCATCAAACATCAGGCTATCTTTAATTGTTTGCAAAACACCTATTTTTCTCTCAGAAATCCCATTCTCATTTGGACTATAAGGGGTTGTGAGTCTGTGGAAAATTCCTTTTTGTTTTAGCCAATTTTGGAACTCATTTGACATGAATTCCCCTCCCCTATCTGACTGGAGAGATGACACCTTCTGGGGAAAATGTCTCTCAACATAAGCCACCCAATTTTTAAAAGTCTGAAATGTCTCATCCTTACTCTTGAGTAAGAATAAGAAACAAAAACGACTGAAATCATCAACCAAGACGAGGATGTACTTGGCTCCTCCCAGGGAAGGTGGATAGGGGCCAGACAGGTCCATATGAACCAATTCTAGAATTCTTTTTGACTTTCTCTCACTATGCTTGGGAAAAGGATGGACCTTGGATTTCGATTTTTTACAAATTTTACAATCCAGGTACTTCTGACAAGCCCTCAAATTTAACCCATCCACCATGTCAGGCATCTGCCTGAGGACCTTAAAGCTAGCATGGCCAAATCTCCTATGCAACAGATGTACACAATTATCATGCAAAGGAGAGTTTGCCATTATAGTACTGGTTTGAGGCTCCTGTACACTATTATACATATAATACAGTTGGTCATGAAAAACCCCTTCAGCCATAACAGTACCATCCTTTAAAATATAACATTTGTTCCCTTTAAATTGTACTTCATAGCCCTCCTGTGTCAATTTAACAACAGAGAGCAAACACATTTTTAAATCAGGAACATACTGAACATTTTCTACATCCATGTTCAAACATTGTACAAAACATGTACCTTTACCCAAACATTTTGACTTGGATCCATCAGCCAAACTCACACTTGAGGGGCTAGTCTCTTTAAAGTCCTTAAAGAGTTCTCTATTATTGGAGATAAAAGCGTTACAGCCGCTATCCAAACACCACTGGGATAAATCTCTATTTTGCTCCTTCACAGCTTGCAAAACAACTGCAGAAACAGTCATACTAGATGAAGCAGGCTTTTTCTTGCTTTCTTTGCTCTTTTTTGCTTTGCACTGTTTTGCAAAATGTCCATTTTTGCCACAATTCCAGCAAAGCTTAGATTTCACAGCAAAAGCGGGGACCATACCCTTACTGGAGTCTTTAGAGCCATCTACTGGATCATTTGTAGAATTGCGGGTCTTCGCCTGTACAGCCTTTTGAGCAGAATTTTTCCTCTCCAACCACTTAGCCTCTTCTTCCAACAAACGACCAGTAATAAAATTAATGGTCATATTTGCTGCTGCCATATTTTCGAAGGAGAATATTAAGGCATCGAATTTTTCTGATAAACTTGATAAGAGGATATGGACTTTTTCTTGTTCAGTAAAATGGACATTAATCTCCTGCAACTGATGAAAATATTGCCGGATAGTTGAAATGTGTGTGGCCACATCGCCATCTGGCTGCAGCTTTAGTCTATACAGCTTCCTTGTTAACATAAGCTGTGAACCAGTCCCAGCATGGACATAAACCTGCCGCAGTGCTTGCCAAATGTCCCTGGCCGTGGCACAGCCTCGCACATACATCAACTGACTGTCCTCAATTGCCAAAATGAGAGACGCTCGAGCGCGTTCCTCAGATTGCTGTTGCAATACAGAAGCGCCTTGGGCAGGGGGGGCTAAAATGGGAGCGTGTATCAATTGTTGATGCAAATAAGCCTCCATCTTCACAGCCCACAAATGATAATTCTTATCATTTAACTTTTGGAAGGGAAACACTGCCATACTCTGAGCCATTGTCCATAAACTCTTTAGCCCCTCTCAACTGATTATCTGCTTCCCTCACACAGGGGTTGCTTACCAGCAGGGCGTTGTAAATGGTTCGGTCTCAGCAGTCCTCACAGCAGGCTTTCTCACCTTCCAGTCCCCTCCTTGCTGGGGTTGTAAGCTCTTGCCAGGCGTAAACAAAAACAAGCTCCAACAGCTTCAAAGGAAAAAGACTTCACACCAAAGGGACAAGTTGCCCAACTTGCCGCTTGTTCAAAGCCCCTCTCAGCTCAGGCTTAAACAATTCGCAGCATAAGAGCTTCACGGCTCATAAACTCTTGAGCCAGCAATCCTGGGCATCCCATAACCTGTCACGGATCTGTGCAGAGCGCAGTCACTCCCTGTTCATCCGAACAGGGGATAAGCAACGAAAACGTGTGCTTTGTGAGCAAACAAATACTCCTTTGGTGCAAAAGTAAGTCCATGCCAAAATTCTTTTAGGCTTTTATTAATAACAATTAAATAAAAAGGAAAACAATAACAGAAAGCATTTAACCATGTTTTCTAGGTTCTCTCTAAGCAAGAGAGGTACACACAAGCTTGAAGCTCTTTTCTATCTCAGGAACAAAACAATATAACCCCTCCCAGTTATATAGGCCATAACATTTAGTCCTTGGGAGAACCGAAAGTAATCCAATCTTAAGTTTCGTTTCTCACATACAAGCCCAAAAACAGAATAACAAAAACAGACAGATTTATTACCTTCTGATAGCTAAAGATGGCGCCAGGCATGTCTGGCTAAAAAATTATTCAGGGAGGGGGAGACAAACTCCTGATCTCAAAAACTATTTTCCCTGACATGTTCCACTCACAGCTTCCTGAACTGGAATGACATCGTGTGTGACACAGTGTGTGCAATGGATCTATAGAATTTTGGGACTCTGTTTCCCATCAGATCCTACTGTGACATGCATCTGTGACTGGATGAGGAAGATGGACCTCCTGTGAGGAAGAAAGGAAAGAGGAGGGGAGTGTTTTTTCTCTCTCTCTCTCTCTCTCTCTCTCACACACACACACACCCCTACAGCCTGAGACCAGGTCTGTGAGGACTGGTGGAACATCTGATTTGCACAGAGACATATATTATCCTTACTAGAAGGTTTTCGTTTGGTTTGTTTGTTTGTTTTTTCCAGAGGGAGGTAACTCTGGGGTTGTTGCTATACAACCTAACTTAATCAGAAAATTCCTGGGAAAGGAACACCTAAAATATGTGCAGACTTAGGACTTTATCAGACAAACCAAATCTCGAAAAACCCTGCATCGTTTGGGATGCAACAATAGCACAAAAAGCAAAAATATCATATGTCCTTGTTGCTTACCCGTTCCTGCTACGTCATGCTGGTGTGAATGAGGCATCATTTTTTATTAACAGGCTAAGCCATCAATAAAAAGTGACACCTCATTCATACCAGTGCCACACAGCAGGAATGGGTAAGCAATGATGTCATCTGATATTTTCTGGCCTTTCTGCTATTGTTGCGTCCTAATGCTACAGTTTTTGCCACATCTGATAAAGTTCTTACTTTTGATTTGGCAAAGGCATAAGCCTGAACACAGTCTGAATACAGTGCTTATAGGCCACTGAAATTGCTTACTTTTCAATGTGATTCACTGCAAGCCATCATGTTAAATCAGAAGTTTCAAATATGAAATGCCATCACCACTCACCTGCCACTGGTTTATAAATATATCAGCCCCCCCCCTCCCAAGTACATTATGGGGATTTTAACATTATTGTTGATTTCAGTGAAAAATTGGGAGTGTGCCAGTGAGTTCTTTATTCCAGGTCCTTGGTATTTATCCCACCCCAAAGCGGAAAACCGTTTACCTCTTCTCTTCCTCTGTTTCTCTCTATCTGTCCATCTTCATTTTATATTTAGAGTGGTCATAGCATACAAGATTCTTGGAGCATGTGCACACACACACGTGCACACACACACAGAGAGAGAGAATAGTTTCAAGAGAGCTTTGTCTTTTTATTTCAAACATACCCACCCACCCACCCACCCACCATGCAAATCTGTTTATACTGAGGACAGTTTCAGAAATGGATTGTGGTATGACATGCTGTGTTTATGTCTTCGGGGGGGGGGTTCTTTGTTCCATTCAAACAGAAGTAAAAAACAACAACAACAACAAAAAACCAACAACAACAACCCACTGCTTATATCAGGCCTTGGTTATGTCTTGCTTACCCCTTTGGGTTCAAGCCATAAACTAGAAAAACAAATTTCAAATCTAGTTTGCTGGCTGGCTGCCCCACTTTATTGCATTCTTTTCCCTCCTCCTCCTCCTCCTCCTCCTCCTCCTCCTCTTTTAGAAAAATGACATTTCACAATAATGAACAGATTTGGTGCATGCCAAATAGATAATTAGGAAGGTGGCATTAGCAGAACACTTCCTAATTGATATAGGTTTTTCAGGCATAATGTGTTGGCACAAGCACTCAGCCAGCCTTTGGAAAATCAGTGTCACAAATACAATGATGTCCTTCAGATGGGATAATGCTGAGCAAGGCAGGCAAATGTCCTGCTTTAACTCAGTTGTCAGCATAGCTTCCCCCCTCTAGCTCCAGTTGGTATACAACTCTAGTACTACATCAATATATATGTTCAGTGTAGAGTCTAATGACCAATTCTTGATACCCTCCCTGCCCCCACTTTTCAGTTATTCATTCTTTCATCTGCATATTCCAAGGAGGCCACAGCTGAGTAACTGGAAAGAGAGGTAAGGGAACTACCACTCCTCTGATAAAAAGGGTCGGAGTTATTGGAGGTCAACAATGACCAAAGGCTCAAGAGCTATAGATGGTGTTGGGGGCATCAGAGCTGCCTGTCCTGTACCTATCCTTGTACAAGCAAGCCAGAAATAGCAGAACTGGCCTTTGTAGCCATTGGTCATATTGATTGGCATTGCCTGTGCACATTCATCTGATTTCCTTCTTTATTACACTATCAGAACATCTCAAAACAGCATACAAATACACCTAGTTTACAAATTTTTAATGAAAACAATAAGAACTAATCTAAACAGTCTAATAACAATATTAAACAGTTTAATACAAGTCAAAACAATTTGGAAACCAAGCAGAATCATTAAATCCCAAAGGATATTTTTTTAAAAAAAAATCCATATTTTTAACTTAATGAGGCCAGCATTGGTGTCAATTGTGCCTCCAAAAAGCACATTCCACAACGGGGTGCCACAGCAGAGAAGGATCCCTGGAGCTGGCCCATTCCCCCCCCCCCATTGCCATGATGAAATGGGAGGACATCAATAAACACACACATACTCATATTTGTAGGCGTCTCCCCTACTGCCATGTGTTGCTCCCCCTGAAGCCAAGAAAGAAACCCTCAGCATGTAAGTCACATGGAGGAGTCTTGGCCATGTGCTAGGGGGCTCCTTCCTGGCTTCAGAGCAACGTCAGCAGCAGCAGCCAGCTAGTATACAGGTACGGACCCTGGATTCCTGTGCAAGCCCTATCCAGGTTTTCTTGAATAACGCAGGTCTTCCTGGTCATTAAAATACCGTATATATTCCGGCATATAAGATGACTGGGCACATAAGACGACCCCCCAATTTTAAGTTAAAATATAGACTTTGCCCCCCCCCCCCATCCAACCAGCCACCTGGCTGGAAAGCCTGCCCCCCACCAGCCAGCCAGCTCAGTGGCTGTAGATGATGGAATAGTCTGTGAAATTAAAAGACTGAGAACAGCTAAAAAAAAAAGGGATACTTTGAAAAATCTCTGTGGTGTTCAGTCTTTGGAAAGTAAGGTTTCATTAATAATGAAGTTGGTTAATATGAAGCTATCAAATCCCAAATTTTTGAATGAGCACATTAATGATTTTAGAGCCACATTGGTAGACTTGCAAACTCCTGGAGAGGAAATCCCCAAAACTATGCAAATGGAAATCTTCCTGGCAAGTTTACCAAAATACAATCCCTAAATGGAGGGCAATTAACACTTCAAAGGCAAAGCAGTCATTCTCACAGCAGGAGGAAGGATCTGCTGGGGAAACTGCCCAGGGAATTTACCATTTCAAAGACAAGGCAGTCATTCTCACAGCAGGGGAAAAGATCTGCTGGGCATATAAGATGACCCCCCCCACACACACTTTTAAGGAGATTTTCAAGTATTAAAAAGCAGTCTTATATGCAGGAATATACGGTAAGATGATATAAAGGGCTTTACCCCAGCTTCCCACCAGCTTTGCCTTGGGTGTCATCAGGACTGACCAGTGGTGAAACAGGGCAAGAGCCCTGCATCATTTAGACTGCAGGGCTCCCAGCCAGGGGGAAAGCCGAGGTAAATAGGGTGTATAGAAAAGCTTAGACAATAGTCCCTCCAAACTACAATGGAGGTGCTGATGCTGATGCAGTGTCTGCACAAAGAATGGGAAAGCACTTCAACCACTTTCCCAAGATCACCTTCCAAGAAATGGTGTCAACAAAATGTGGGGCTGTGGCTGCCATACTTCAGTGTTCCACTCTAGGTCTCAGGGTGGGCCTACCAGACCGACTAGCACAGCTCAGATGCTGCTCTATTCTTGAGTTCTGAAGAGTAAAAAAAAAAAAATGACTTTAAATGTATGGCCTCCCATTGGACAGATGCCATGCCTGGCACATATCCTTCATTATGATCTCAGAAGACTGAAATCTCCTCCAGTTCCTCAACTGTGGCCCGAAGCACATAGGCCTTTATGAACTGATCTGTCTTTGTTGAATAATTCCATTTGTTAACCTACTTGCAGATTTTACTTGTTCTTTGTTGCTGTAATTTCACCCCATTCTTTCTAGTAGACAAAGGTTCTTGTTTTAAGGGCATCTTCACTGGTAAAAACTTCACAAAGAACCAGACTTGCAAAATGTGTCCTGTCTTTTCTGTCTGATTTGTCTACTGAAAACCAGATTGCAAATTTTGCAGTGTATTAATTATAAAAAATAATTGGGAACTTCCTCTAGTGACTAAATTTGTCAACAGACTGTTTACAAACACAACATTTTGCAGAGTCAAACTGACTGATGTGCAGATAAATCAGTAAAAAAATCTTGGGTTTTCTCCTCCCCCTTTCTCTCTGTGGAAAAGAAGATGTAACACCAACAATGCATATTCTAAATATTATGACAATATAGAAGTTTGAATTCATGTTCTATGTTGCTTTGAAGATTAATATCATTTTTTATTAATATGTGTGACAGGAAGGCTTGAGCTCTCATATATATGGAAAAACAGACACTATTCAAGTAAAATCTACTTCCAGCAAAATCTTAGGAATTATGTACTAATTACCCCCAGAATGCACCATTCTTCATTTTATAGAGTAGAGGTGGGAATCATGTAACCCTCCAGATGTTGCTGGACTGAAGCTCCCAACATTCCCTATTATAAACAATGCTGGCTGGGGCTGCTGGAGGTTGCAATCCAAAAAATCTTGAGGGCTGCACAATTCCCAATCCTATTATATAGCAATAAATCTGGTTTACCATCAAGCAATATTCAGGAGGAAACTTCAGTTCATTTTGGTTCTCCAGTTCCTGGTTGCTGATAGTATAGGTGTTTTCCTAGTGATGTTAGTGGTTAGTGGTATCACACTCTTTAAATACTTCAAGGACGGCCATAAAAACAGACTTGTTCTCTGCTGTCTCAAAGGGTAGAACTAGCTCTAATGGTTTTAAGTTACAGGAGGATAGATTTTATCTGAACATTAGAAGGAACTTTCTGACAGTAAGAGCAGTTCAGTAATGGAACCAATTGCCTAGAGAGGTGGTGGGTTCTCCATCTCTGGATGTCTTCAAAAAGAGGCTGGACAGCCACCTGAATGCTAGAGATCCTGAATGGAGCAGGTGGTTGGAATTGATGGCCCATAGGCCTCCTTCCAACTCAATGATTCTAAGGTATTCACATGCCACGATTTTGGTATACACTGGAAAGGACATAGATGTATACCTGAAAATGTAATGTGCGAAATAGTCCCCTTGGGTTTGTCAAAATCAACATTTGCCCAAAGGAAATGGCATAATGAAAATATTATTCTATGATCATTAGCAAAGTGGCTGAGAGCTATATGAAAAGCACCCTTCAGTTGATATCTGGGGAATATTTAAGACATCAGAATGCAGTTATTTAATTGTACCTGATTATTCATCAGGATAACTAAAACTTAATTTTGAAGAAGTTGACACTTTCAGTAATGAGTTGAGTCACTGATGATGGCAGGTCTGTATTGAAAGGACTCTCCTTTCCATCCTAAATAAAATCAGTCACACCACTTGAAATTTGGGCCCAAAGAGATTGCATGTAAACATTAGGAAGAACTTCCTGACAGTAAGAGCTGTTTGACAGTGGAATACACTGCCTTGAAGTGTGGTGGAATCTCCTTCTTCAGAGCTTTTTAAGCAGAGACTGGATGGCTATCTGTCAGGAATGCTTTGACTGTTTATTTCTGAATGGCAGGGGGTTGGAATGAATGGTGCTTGTGGTCTCTTCCAACTCTATGATTCTATGATTCCACATGGGCTTGTCCCCAATCCCACCCCTAGCCTCAAGTCCTTGCCACCCACACTGCTAGATTTTTTTTCTGAATGATCCCTACATCTGAATTCTAGACCACATTCCAGGCAAGGGAACATTGAGAAACAGTACTGGAAAGAAAAAGTTCTAGTCCCAAATATGGCCAGAATCCAGTTGAGGCATTTGCCAGTGTAAAAAAGCTACTCAAGCTTTTTTCTCAGATGTTGTGTAAGTGCAGTCCCCAGTGTAGCTAATCGTACCAGCAGAACACAGATAAAACCATCTCACACACAATTTTGACTTGGTGGGTGGGAGCTAGTCAACCATGGCACAAGGCTTTGGTAACTCATGAAAAATTTGGTATACCACTGTGGGATCCAAAGTAACTACATTGGTGTATATTTACACCATGTTAAAAGGGTATAGGTGTGATGTACCAAGACCACATGCTCACATTCTCTCAATAAGAATTCTTTATTGGTAAGGAAACGTGTGTCAGGAATGTAGAACAAAGCTGAAACTGAATACAGGCTAGCACAAACCCCCAGATAAAATCTTACAGCATGAGAATGGCATGTAGGGAGGAGAAACGGTCCAACCAGCACCTGGAGCTGAGCCCTTGAGCTGCTGTGGACAGCAGCGTTCCCAGGCCAACAAGGTGGGCTGGCACCCCTCCAAAGACAGAGGGGACTAAGCAAAGGAAACAGGCCAAAGTCAGCCTCATGTCAGGGTCCTCCATGAATTCCACTCTAAACCCCAGAATTCAGGGATGAGCCTGACATACCGCCCTCCCAAAGAAAAATCTCCCCCTGTCAACCCGGCTTATCAGGAAAGCGGGCATGGAACTTTCGTAATAAGCACGGAGCATTCACATGTTCTACATTAACCCATTCTGCATGGTCCAAGGGCAAATGTTTCCATTTCACCAGATACTGCAAGCCCCCCCCCCCCCGTGTACCTGAGAGTCCAATACATCAGAAATTTCAAAATGTTGATCCTTGTCGACCAGGATAGGATGGGGTGCAGGTTCAGGATCTTGATGATGACAATCTGAAAGTCATGCCGGCTTGAGTAAGCTAGAATGAAACACAGGGTGGACATTACGGTACAGCTTGGGCAGTGATAGTTCAAAAGCCACGGGATTAATCACCCTAACAATGGGAAAAGGACCAATATATTTAGGCTCTAACTTCTTCGAGGGTTGTGGGCTTTTAAGGAATTTGGTGGACAAGAAAACCAGGTCCCCTATTGCGTACTTCGGGGTAGGGTCCCGTTTCTGGTCGGCATGGTGCTTTTGCAAAGTCCAAAGCTGATACAACTTTCGGCCATGCTTCTCCTTTGAAGTCCCCTCCCCTAAAGGCAGAGGGTTAAAGTCTTGCCCTGAAACAATTTTAAAAGGAGAGAAGCCAGTGCTCTGGTGTGTGGCATTGTCATATGCGACCTCTGCAAAAGGCAAAAGGTCCATCCAATTGGATTGCTGGAAGTGTACATAATACCTCAAATATTGTTCCAGAATCTGATTTAACGTTCACTCTGCCTATCACTCTGTGGATGATGGGAGCTGCTTAGCCCCAATTCGACTCCCAAAAGCTTGGTGAACGCCTTCCAGAACTGGGAGGTGAACTGAGCCCCCTGATCTGAAACAATCTTAGCAGGAACCCCATGTAATCTGTAAATGTGTTGCAGAAACAACCTGGCCAACTGGGGGGCTGTCGGGAGCTTCTTACAGGCTACAAAATGCGCTTGTTTTGAAAATAAGTCAGTCACAACCCAAATAACACTCTTTTCCCTACTTTCTGGTAACTCTATTATGAAATCCATACTGATGACTTCCCAGGGCTTAGAAGGGGTAGGCAAAGGTAGCAACAAGCCTTTTGGCTTCACCCCTCCTTTAGCCATCACACACGTGGGACACCCTTTGACATACTCCTCCACCTCCCTCCTCATTTTGGACCACCAAAACTTCCTCCGTGCCAAATGTAATGGGTTCACATATCCAAAATGCCCTGCACTTTTTACATCATGGCACTGTTTAAGGATGGCAGACCTCATGGTCTCTGGAACATACAGGCGCTCCCCCTTCCATGCCAGGCCCTCTCGTAGAACTACCTCCCCTTGGTGAGCCAAAAACTACGGATCCTTGGGGAGGGCTGTCGCCATTTGGGCTCACCACCTACCCCTATCATCCCTGGGGGTGGGGGAAGAGGATGCCAAAGAGGGCGGAGTCGGTGTCACACTGGGATCTGAGGTCCCTGCTGGTGGGCCGGCATTTCCACTTGCCCCAGAGTCCAACCCTGGCTCCAAAGAGGGGCCTGCCGGAGTCTCCTGACGTTTGGTCTTACTGAGCGTTAGGACTGCCAACCCCAAATGGGAGGGGGCAAAGACTGTGTCAATCACCTCCTTCCATTGACTGTCATGTTGAGGGAGCCTGGACAAAGCATCAGCTAGAAAATTCTTTTTCCCTGGGATAAACTTTAGGGTGAAATTGAACTGGTAAAAGAAACTGGCCCACCGAAACTGTTTAGAGTTCAACATCTTGGGGTTTTCACAGCTTCCAAATTCTTGTGATCTATCCAAACTTCAAAAGGTTAGGAAGATCCTTCCAGGAGGTGGTGCTAGGTCTCTAAGGCCAATTTGATTGTACCTGCCTCCTTCTCCCACACAGGCCAATTTCGCTCAGTCTCATTAATTTTTTTGGACAGATATGCTCAAGGCCTAAGCAACCCCCTTCATCCCGTTGTAACAGCACCCCTCCCATCACCACGTCTGAAGCGTCAACTTGAACCACAAAAGCTTGTGAGGGGTCGGGGTGCTTAAGAATCAGTTCAGAGGTGAAAAGCTTCTTCAACTTGTCAAAGGCCCTTTGGCATTGGTCAGACCATACAATCTTTTGGTGAGCTTTCTCTGCCTTCCCCTTCCCCTTTCATTTCTTTTCACCCACCCCTTTGGTTTTCAGTAGGTCAGTCAGTGGAAGGGCTACCGCAGCAAAGTCAGGGATGAAGGACCGGTAAAAGTTAGCAAACCCTAGGAAGCTCTGCAGTTGCTTCCTGGTCCTGGGGGCCTCCCATGCCAGCACCCCCTTTCCATTTTCTGGGTCCATTTCTACCCCCTTGTTTGAGATGTGGTACCCCAGGTAATCTAAGCAGCTCTGATGGAATTCACACTTTGACATTTTGGCATACAAATGGTTCTACCTCAACCTAGTAAGCACCTTTTTCATCAGTTTCACTTGGGACATATAATACTCAGAATAAATAAGTACATCATCCAAATATACCAGTACCCCTTGTACAAAAACTCTCTAAGTACATCATTAATTAAGTTCTGAAAAATTCCTGGAGCTCCACTAAGTCTGAAAGGCATTACTCTGAATTCAAAAGCCCCTAGGGGGCAATTAAAAGCAGTTTTCCATTCGTCCCCTTCCTTTATCTGCACCCTGTAACAGGCCTCCTGCAAGTCCAGTTTGGTAAATATCTTACCCTTGGCCAAATGAGCCAGTATGTCTTTCATTAAGGGGAGGGGATACTGATTTGACATGCTGATAGCATGTAGTCCTGGCAGAGACGAAGGGACTCATCTGCCTTGCACCTAAACAACACAGGGGCCCCAAAGGGGAGGTCGAGGGTCTGATGAAACCCCGGGCCAAGATTTTGTCGACGAACTCCCAGAGGGTGTCCATCTCAGGCGGCGTCATGGAATAAATCCTGGGTTTGGGTAGCTTGGTCATGGAAAGTATCTCGATGGCACAGTCAAAGGGTCGGTGGGGTGGTAAAATGTCGCATTCCTTCTCCTCAAACACATATTGCCATGGTTTATATTCCACCTTTCAGCTCCCCTTGGACTAGAGCGGTTTTGCAGTTCCATGGTTTGGCCTCTAGAGGGGCCTGCCCTGGGGAAGCTTCACCCACCCTGTGCTCCTACACACACACAGGATCTGCAAAAGTCACTGTCTCTTTCACCCAGTCTATGGAGGGGTTGTGGAATTTTAGCCAATTTAAGCCCACCACTGCAGCGGGAACTAGGCCTTGGGCTATCACAAATTGAAGCTCCTCCTGATGATTCCCCATCCTCATGTGTACTGGGCCAGTCATTCGCCTTGCAGGGCCCCCCTTCATCATCCCTCCATCCATTTGAGACAACCACACTGGCTTGTCCAGCTTGATGGTGCTAATTTCAAGTTCACTGACCAGGGAGGGGTGAATTAACACTTGGGTACATCCGGAATCAACCATTAATATTACTTTTCAGGTGATCCCACTGTTTGCAACCCCTATTTTGGCTTTTCGGAAAAAAGGGACTGTTACACCACTCACCACAGCACTTGGGCAACCTTCAGAATTAGTCCACCCTTGGGCGCTTAGTAGGGTGGGCTGGAGCCATTTCCCACCGGCTCCGCATCAGAAGAGGAAGATCCTCTGTCATCTGGCTCCTCCGAAGAGTCCCCTGCCGCGTGGCCTGGTACCAAGGCACGCACTGCTTTGGGCTTGGGCTTGAATGGTGTCTTGGGTGCCTTCAACTTCCCCTCCACCCTCTTGGGCTTCTCAGCAGCCACTGGTTCCCGAGGGCTCCTCGCTGGGCATTTGGCTATGCGGTGGCCCCCCTTCCCGCCTTATGTATCAAAATTAGCCTATGTGTCAAAATTAGAATAATTAGAATTCCTGCTCTATTCAAAGTTCTGTAGTGCCTCTTCAGTCTGTCACTTGTTGTACTCATGGTATACGTTGGCCATTCATAACCTAATTACAGGTGTACTGTAGCCAGGCAGTAGCATCTCTAGATGTCTGCTAAAGAATAAGTTGTAATTATTACTCCAACACTTGCTGGTACTCCTGAAGTTGATGCTGCCTGCTATGCACCAATTCACTTGCATGCTCGAATTATCTTTATGCACTTCTTAGCATTTATATTACAGAACAGTTTATTTTTCCCCTTTAGGCGTCAGAGACGATGATGAGCTGAATTGATTAACATTGACTTTAGTCATGATTGTCATAACTTTGAAGAAATATACCCTTCAAAATAGTGAGTTAATTTTGTGTTTTTTAAAAAAACAGCACACAAATCCTTTAGTATGGTCTGGGAGATTTCCAGTGTGTAGACATCTCCCATTTTCTCTTGTCCCCTCCCCCACACACTTTTTTTTTAAGGTGTTGATCTTCCATTTTGTGTTATGCTCTGTCATCTAGGGCTATGCCAAACATTTATGAACGTACATTCTTTGGTATGGAAGTAGTGCCTTTGGGCAGAGAGAGGGTTCTGAAACATTGGAAATTCCCCATGCTCGTTGTTTTTGTGGTTTGTTCAAGTATAGTTCATTGTCTGATTGGCAGCTGCTTTGGAAAGTTCTTCCTTTTGGGGAATGCGATTGAAGTCAATAGTGATTCATATGATATGCACAGTGTTTCTTCTGGCACAATTTAACAATGTCACTGCCCCTCCCTCTTTGTATATCTCCTTGAAAAAGCAATCACAGTTTTCCTGAAATCCACAAGTGAAAGGTTAACCCACAGGAATCTCATTTATGGTCTATTATATGCAGATAGGAGCTTCTTCAACAATAAACTCACCTTTTAATTTACCTTTGCAATATATCTCCCATTGCTTTTAGGCACTTGTGATCTTCACATTTATATGAACTCAATTATTGTCTTCTTCACTATCACTCTTGAATTTAATTAGGTTTTCATAATAGAGTGTACATTATCGTGGGCAGTCTTTGTATATAATCCACCATAGTTCAGTGTTTTGGGGTTCCATATGTTTCAGTGGAGAGAAAGTGAAGTATCTCTCTTATCAAATTAAGTTGGAAGCAAAAGGGCTTACCTGCCCTCTTGACTCTTGCCCTTTGTGGCTGGCTGTCCATAGGGGTGATGTCTTGAGGATGTTCCTAAGGGACATCATCAATGCATCCCTTAGGGAAGGTCACATTCCATCTTGCTTGAAGGAAGCGGAGGTTAGACCACTTCTAAAAAGACCTTCCCTTGACCCTCTAGATATGAAGAACTACAGGCCAGTCTCCTTATTACTTTTTTTTTTTTAGCAAGGTGATTGAGAGGGCTCTTCAACTTCAAGCTGTCATGGAAGAAATTGATTATCTAGATCCATTTCAAACTGGCTTTAGGATGGGATTTGGAGTTGAGATAGCCATGGTTGCCTTAGCTGATGACCTCCACCTGAACATCAACAGAGGTAATGTGACCCTGTTGGTGTTACTGTATCTCTCAGTGGCTTTTGATACAATAGATCACCACATCCTCTTGTGCCACCTGAGAAGGTTAGGAATCGGAGGCAGTGCGTTGCAGTGGTTCTGCTCCTTCCTCTCAGGTAGATTCCAGAGGGTGGTGATTGGGGACAGTTGCTCTGCAAGGAAAGAAGTTAATTGTGGCATCCCATAAGGTGCCATCCTGTCCTCGATGCTATTTAACACATATATGAAGCCGCTGGGAGAGATCATCCGGAGGAATGGGGCGGGATGTTATCAGTACACTGATGACAACCAGATATAATTCTCCATGTCTCGGTCTTCAGCTCTGACTTCAGATGGTGTCTCTTCTCTTTATAATTGTCTTAGGGCAGCAATGGACTGGATGAGGAAAAACAAATTGAAGCTGAATCCAGACAAAATGGAGGTTCTCACGGTAGCAGCCCCAAGCCCAGGTACTAGGATACAACCTCCAGTCCTGGATGGAGTCACACTCTCCTCCAAGGACTATGTTTTCAGTTTGGGGGTAATCCTGGACTCGTCGCTCCAGATGATAAATCAGGTAAATGTGACGGTCAGGAGTGCCTGTTATCAGCTTTGGCTGATCCACCAGTTACACCCTTTCCTGGAAGTTGGGGACCTTGAGACTGTGGTACATGCTCTGGTAACCTTCCGTCTTGATTTCTGTAATACACTCTACATGGGGCTACCCTCATGCTTGGTCTGGAAACTTCAACTAGTACAAAATATGGCAGCCAGATTGGTCTCAGTTACATCTAGAAGAGACCACATAACACTGATCTTAAGATCACTTCACTGGCTGCCCATTAGTTCCCGGGCCCAGTACAAGGTGTTGGTTATCACCTTTAAAACCCTAAATGGCTTGGGTCCAACCTATCTTCGGGATTGCCTCCTTCCATATAATCCTCCCCATGCACTGAGGTCCTCTGGGAGGAATCTGCTGCAACCTTTAAAAAATAGGCTCTTGTCGACCTCCCAGAGGACCTTTTTGGTTATTGCTCCCAGATTATAGAACAGCCTGCTGGATGAGATCCATCACATTACCACCTTAAATAGCTTTTTAAAAGCTCTTAAGATGGATCTCTACTGGCAGGCATTTCCTGAATAGATACCTGGCCATCTTAATTAGTCCAATCCCATCCAGCTTTTTATTGTATTGCTTTGAGTATTTTTAGTATTTATTGTGTTTTAAATGTTTAATTATTTAATTGTATTTTAAGGGGTGGGTGGGATGGATTGGTTGTATGGTTTTTAATGTTGTAAGCCACCCCGATTGCATTTTGTAGAGGGGCGGGATATAAATAATAACAATAACAATAACAATAATAATAATAATAATAATAAATTACCTATAGGCTGGGCTGTGACCTCTGTTTCTCACAGCATTATTTAATTTTCAGTCACTTGAGAAAACAAGTATTGTGATTTTATATAAATATAACTATTTATCAATTTAAAGACCAAACTTAGGGCTTGTCTAGACCTTCTGGAATATACCATCTTCCCACTGGCATAATCTGGTCATGGAGCTGCCACTCTGATTACCATGATGAAACAAACAGGAGTCTGCATGTGTATGCTAGCTTGTATCCGTGGGTGCCTCCACTGCTGTCACATGTTGCACTGTCTGAAGCCAGGAAGGAGTTCCTCAACATGTGATCAAGGCTGGTCACATGCAGGAGGACTTGATCACATGCTGGGGGCTTCCTTCACAGCTGCAGAGTGAATCCAGAAGTGGGTGGCAATGGAGCCCAGCATGCAAGCACAGAGGGATCCATCTGGGGTTTCCCACATAATGTGGGTTTTATGTAGGTGTTTTATTATAATATTTTAAAGAGCTTTATCCAGCTTTCCCTTAGGCTTTGCCTGAGCCATCATCAGGACTGCCCAGAGGTGAAATGGGACAATAGCATCATTTGGACTGTAGGGCTCCAAGATTGGTGGAAGCAAGGGTGAATTGCCCATCTAGATAAGTCCTTAGACTTCAGCAAGGCACAGACAGGTAAGGGCCAGTGCATCACACAGTAGCCATTCTGTGATCACTTTGGTATTCCATATGGTTGGACCCCACTTGCTTTATAGTCAGTTCTTGTAGTGAGTTCCATGATGGTGATAGCATTCTTCAAACCACTTCAAGTAAGCATTTACTAAGTCAATAAGTGTTCTTCTTTCTGATATGCTTTGTATCTGCAAGATTATTTTTACATATAATGATTTAAAGTATTAAGGCCTGAGCCTTAATTGATAGTGCCAGCTACAGGTTGTTATCATAAGATTCTTAAAAAGGGTTTTGTTGTAGTAGTAGCAGTTACTTTTTTGTAGTAATGATATGCCATCGACTTAGCTTCAGTTAATGTTGATCTTATGAATCATAGAATCATAGAGTTGGAAGAGACCACAAGGGCCATCCAGAATGAGAAGAGACAAAAACTGGAAAGCACCCAATAGAATTGACAAAAAAAAAAGCGAGACATGTCTCCAAGTGCTCAGTGGATATCTGTTTTTATTTGGAGAAAAGCCCAATGTGTGTGTGTGTGTGTGTGCACGCGCATGCGCGCACACACACACACTTACTTCAATGGCCTTCTTTTTTGGGGGATACAGAAAAATAAATATAAATATAAGTTTATAATTGAAAGGAAAATTCATACTTATATAATAATACATCATAATGCATATCATTCTAATCTTTGTATACTGCTTAAAGCCTATACATACCAATATGACATGCAGAAATTTATGGAGCTGAGAATCTCATCCCATTTGCTGGACAAAGAAGAAACATATGAGCTAGGAACAAGGTTTGTTTGGTTTTTAGGTTTGCAGATGGCCAGGAAAAATAAAATTCAGGAATAAATTCCCCTCTTTCAGCTTGAAGCCAACCAAAGAAGGGTACGTATGATACAATATCTGATTACAATATCACTTTGTTACTAAGAGGAAAACTTATGTTACTTTAGTAGAATGGTTAGTAGAAAACTTATGTTACTTTAGTATGCCTGATTTTCTTACAAAAAATAATATTAGGAAGGAGGGAATGATTTTCACTAGTATTCCAGAGCATGGTGCAAAGGAATGTTTAAGGACATAAGGTTGCTGACACACTGCAAAATAACGCAATTTGGCACTGCTTTATCTGCCATGGCTCAATGCTATGGAATTCTGGGATTTGTAGTTTTGTGAACTATAGGAAGGCCTGGTGGCACAGTACTGCCTGTACTGCAGCCACAATGTTATGAGTTTGATCACAGGGGGCTCCAAGGTTGACTCAGCCTTCCATCCTTCCCTAGGTCAGTAAAATGGGTACACAGCTTGTTGAAGGCAATTAGCTAACACATTGTAAACTGCTTGGTGAGTGCTTTGGCAGTGATAAGCAGTATAGAAATAGAAGTGCTATTGCTAGTGCTATTTAGCCATCTCTGTCAGAGAGCTCTGGTGCCACAATGAACTACAAATCCTAGGATTCCATAGGATGGAGCATCATAGTTAAAGTGGTGTCAAACTGCATTATTTCTGCAATGTGGCAGCAGCCTAAGAAGAACTATGCTGAATCAAACCAAGAGCCTCTCTAATACAACATTCTGCCTCCCCATTTCCTTCAGGAAGCCCAAAGCAGGACACAAGTAAAAAGGCATCTGAAACAAAGAGTAAGAATGTAAATTTTCCACTTATTTAGTTCTCACATGCAAGAAGGAAAAATATTGATAGCTTTCAACCCTTCAGGCAAGAATAATTGAGAATTTCATTGAAGATTTCCCCACACACACAAACACACAAACACACAAAATGACTTCAGAGGCATTTGAATCCCACCACTGCCACCATGTTACGCTAGCCCAGCCCCTCACTCTGTGCATGCACACTGGCACAGACTTGAGAGGTAAAGCTTATGTGTGTGTTTACAAACAGCTTAAGAGTGCTTCCACTGAGAACTCATACACTGACCCTTCTGAGACACACTCCCCAGAGATTCTTCTAGCCTGGAAATCCCAGAAACTATGTCTCTCTTTCAGTAGCCACCATCACTCACTGAGTTGCCCCCTTTTCACACAGTGCAGCAAGAAGCTGTGCAGGGTCTCTGATTAACCAGTGGAACTACTCACCACTGTAGAATGAACCAACTCCTTCCCCCTACCCCCAGAGAGAGGGAAATGTAGCAAGAGATAAGGTGCATGGGAAGATTAGAAAAAGCTTATTTTATTCAAGCAAGATCAAGGCATGCAAGTCTCTCATGAGGGTAGGCACCTTCCATCCCTCCAGATACACTTTAGAGTTACAGAAATAGCAAAAGTATTAAAGTCAAAGCATTCAGTTATATTCAGCTACATTCAGCCACAGTTTAAGAAAATAAAATAAAAATGCCCAGATGCAACATCTAATACAGTCCCTAAATATTCTACTCACAATATGCAGTCTTCTGATGGATTCAGATGGAAGGCTGGAACCAGTAGATGTGTCAGGCTGGCTCACAGCATCCTCCATTGTTAAGCCCTTTGTCCTATCATCTTTCCAAGGAACATGAAGTGTTGTCTCAAGGTGTTCCTTTTGTGTCTCTCCCTGCTATGTGTTCACACAAAGCATTTATACCTTATTTGGAATTGCCACTCTGGCATTTGTGATTGGTCAAGTCTGCCTCTGGTGATGTGACGTCGTGATGATGCTGAATCAGGAGATGCCTTCCACCTCCCACCTTTGGTTCCTTTAAGCTTTAACTGTTTGTTTACCTGATGTCCTGCTGGCAAGACAATTGTTTTTGCAGATAATAGGACATGTGGTTCTTGCAGAATGATGGGAGTGCCACCACCTTTGCAGGATGATGGGACTGCCTTCATGACAATTGGGTATTTTGTTCAGAAAACATTTGTTTGCAAAACAACATTTTGTGCAAAATGTTTTTGTGAAAATCAGAAAAAGATTTTGTGTAAAAAGAAAAAAGCTTTTGTAAATGTGAAGTGTGAAAAATCTTGTGGCAGTTGGCTTGTTTTTTAGACCTTCTTTCATGCTGATAACAAGAAAATCTGAGAAGATTTTTTACTTCTTTGATACAAAGGCACAGTGCTTCTGATTCTGGAGGGAATATGTAACCACTGTTAGTTCCATCCACCATGAATTTATCCAGTCTTTGCTAAAGCCATCCAAGTTGGAAACCATCCCTACACCTTATGGCAGTGAATTGCAAATTTTAACTATGCATTATGCAAAGAATTCCTTCACTTTGTCCTAAATCTCCCACCATTCAGCTTGATTGAATGACATTGGAGGGAAAAGAAAGAAACATTTAAAAGTTCCCATTGTCATGAACATCATGGTGCTACCCAGACATAGGGTTGCTACTTGCATTACTTTGCAGGAATGTAGCTCTTATGCTAGTACACTGCACCTGTACTTTGAGCCTACTAAAGTACACAAGATACATTTGCTGAGAATCTTGCCATATACCACTTATTGAAACCTCTTGTCAGCTACACCCACTGGCAAATGAATTTGCATTTGATTCATGTTTCTCTCCTCTTTTCACTTATATCATCACATATCTGGTTCCTCCTGCTTTCTACATTGCTCACTACCCATGCAACTATTCAGGATGGGCATATACATCCATTTTTCCTTATTCTCATCTTGGAATGTTGTAAATATTCTGATCAAAAGATGAACCAAAATTTATAGTTTTCCTCTATCTCTACTAGCTATTGTCTATTTTAACAATTTTAATAAAACAAATGAAAAATATATGAAGTCAAAGGCTTTCACAGCCGGCATCCATAGGTTTTCGTAGGCTTTTTTCTGGGCTGTAAGGCCATGTTCTGGAAGAGTCTATTCCTGATGTTTCACCTGCATCTGTGGCTGGCATCTTCAGAGAATGGTGGTTGTATGGTGTGTGTGTGTGTGTGTGTGGGGGAGTTTATATACTGTGAGTCCCTGATAGAGAAGAGTAAATTAAAAATAAATAAATGAGTAAGTTCACTTCTTAGTCAACTTGTCAAATTGATAGTCTTCTTCATAGATCACTATGGGATCAGAACTGTCTCTTACTTCCCTTTCCCCATATGCCTTTTTATTGTAAACATGTAGGTTTCATCACTGTAAATCTTAGGTTATGTACTGCAATGTCTTGGTTTTTCAGCACTCAAGAAATATGAACCAAAATGATTATATTAAATTTGCACAACCTGTGGTAGTTAGATATGAGGCACATATCTTGCATGATATGAAGTTGTCAACTGGAGGAAGGGGCTGAGGTCCATCAGGGAACAGATTGGCACTGCCCCTTCCTCTCCAACAGGGGCATGAGATTCTCCTGTGGATGACTTTCTCTCAAGTAAATCTTTGAGTATACATTTTAACATTTTCTGACTACAACCTTAGTAGTTCTGCCAGTGAAGGTGAAAAAACCTTATTCTGATTATCAGATCTGGCCTGTCCAGCTGACTACCTTTGTGTTATATATAGCAATCAAAAATACTGCTTTGTATTCCTAGCAGGTTCACATATAGAAGCCCTTTGAAAATCCCTGCCCTGCATGCTCCATCATTCAGTTTGTGCAACATTTCCATTTCCCTTCTTTGAGTGAAAGCTGGAAGCCCTTGTCACCTTGTAAGGGAAAATGTGTGTGGGAAGCTCTTGGTTTAAATGGAATCAAAACGAGAGTATAGACAAAAAACATTTTCATTCAACTTGGATAAGTGTTTGTAAATATGAACAGTGCAAGTTAACGGCATCATCGTTTCCATACCATTTAGAAATGCTTTACTTTTCCCTGTGTTCATTTCCCTGCAATGATAAACAAATGTAATTCACATTAACAAATTAAATGTATTTGTCGTGGCAATGGAGTTGTTTAAGTTAAAGAAGGCCCACAGAAAACAAGCAATGCCACCCATAAAATGGTTTTGCAATTCTATACCATGGGCTAAAACACTATGTCACTAAAGTCCCTATTTAATTATTTAGTTAATTAGATTCCTCTAGAAGATGAGAATAATAGCCGCAGGCCAACTTGGTGTTCTCTTGATAGTCTTCACACTGACATGCAAGAGACAGTTTTAATTCTCAGGGAGGAAAAAGACATCTAGGAACACCCTCAACATTTCTCACATATTGCTCCTTTCATGCCAACTGACAGCAGCTTGTTGTGATTAACAAGATATCCATCTACTTCTTCCATGCTCTGGACTCTTGTTATTATAAAATTAGAGAAATTATTGTTTGGATGAATAGAAAAAGCCTGGATAGGGCAGAAATCCTATTAAGTAAATGAAGGCCTTAGGTGAGTTCCTGCTCTATGTCCCTCCCTTTTGGAGTGGAGAGGGCTGAAGATGAATCAAAGCAAAGCTTTTCCTAATGGACCATCATGCTTTCCCACTAAACTCAGTCTTTGAACATCTGGGGAAATTGCTTGGATATCATTGTTAAGTAAAAAACTAAGGCCCCTCGGATGGCATCCAAGGGGCCACAGAAGAGATTGGACTTCTAAGTCTTTGAGACCAGAGACAAAGCTCCAACCTTTGAATGGGCAAACTGATCTCCACTTATTTAGTGGAGTTCCTGTTCCCTTGGATCTTTCCATAGTGATGTCTCCTCTGACATTGGAAGTCTGGCCCCAGAGATGGAATAAAATGGGGGGATTGGAGATGGAACATGGGGAAAGTGGGAAGGGCTCTGGATAAAGAACATCTAAAGTCCTCCCAGCTCTGTGCCAGGATGCCAGCATGAGAGAAAGTTTTAGACTAGCCTCACAAGGAATGGTAGGGAAATAATTTTGTTTTGATTGGAGTTTTTTATTTATTTGCTTTTTGCTTTGGGAAAAAAAAACAGAACCTGGAGGAGAGGAACAGTGTCCTTCCATTCTATCATACTGGTAAGGACTCTCCTGTTAATGAATATATTTGCCCTAATTACAGTAGCACCCCCGTATCAGCTGATCCACCAACTGCTGATTCACTTATCCATGGTTGGTGATGGTGGTGGACAGGGGAGGGAGGGGGAAGAGAGCGGTTCGCCTCTATCCCCCCCCCTCCTTGCTGGTCCAACAGTGCAATGACTGTGGCAGAAGAATGAACAGGGGAGGGAGGAAGAAAGAGAGCAGGTTGCCTCTGTTGTCCCTTCCCCACCATGATCCAGTGGCATGGCAGTGGGGGAGGGGGGACAGGGAATGAAGGAAGGAAAAGAGCAGGTTACCTCCATTCTCCCTTCCTTGCCAGGGTCCAGCAGTGTGGCGGGGGTGGCAGGGTGGTGGTGGACAGGGAGTGTTTGCTATTATCCATGGATTTCAGTGTCCACTGGGGCCCCTGTAACCAACTCTCCCCCCCTGCAGATATGGGGGTACTATTGTATTTACCTTAGAGCAGCTAAGGCATCTTTCACATGGGTTAAAAAAACAGCTATGAAATGTAGGAGGAAAGCCAAAAGCCAATTAGCCAAATCAGTTGAAGGAATATTGTCTGGTAAAAATGTCATAAATAAGAGAAAAGGACTATGGAGGAGAAGACTTGGAAATCAGAGGGAAAATATAAGCAGGTGTTAGGAGCCAGATTAGACTGACAAAGGTCGCAATAAGGCCTAGATTCAAAAGACCTTTTTTTGGATAGTATGAACTGGTGTGCAATAGCAGTAGTGACTGTTGGCTCCCATGTTAGAGGCATGCTGAATTCATTCTGGCTTTTCATACAAACTTTAATGGAGCTATCCAAGGTGTGCTGAACTTTGTAAGTAGGGTCAAGCACTTTGGATTGCTCCTTTAAAGTTCAAATGAAAACTTGGAACAGATTTACTTCCCCACTAACATGGGAGCTAACAGCTGCTACTGATTAATAGCACAGAAATAGTGCCAGCCAACAGACAAACATAGTCCCAATAAAGGTCACCGAGATCTTGTTGTGATGAGAAAAAGTCTTGCACAAAGGTATCAAACACCAGATGGATAAAGCTATTTTGACATTAAAAAATGGAGATTCTGCCTACCAGTTATTTGGGCAGAGGAGCCAGTGAATGGATGACTACACAGCTGATTTGTAATGAGACATTCTATCATCCCCACTGCAAAGGCCATAATCCACCACTTTGTTTCACTTGAATTGGAAACAGTGTTTTGATATCAAAATCTGGCTTTGAGGGCCTTCCAAGGGCTACCAGAAAATAAAATGCACTGGGGCAAGTCGGGAGTCAAGCTGAGGGCAAGTGTGAAATATGCCTGGGAGAGACACCCATAAATTCCCCACAAATTCACACCTGGATACAAACATTCTGCATTTTCTCTGAAAAGGAAACACCATGTCTCCTGAAGAGACAGGTATATGACAGGCATCAAACATACAGAGGGAACTTCATAGCTATGTAGATGAAGCTGACACCCCTGCATTTGAGAGACCAACGAGTCAATCACTAAGATAGCAGATCTCCCTGATTTCCCAAATCTTGGCTGTCCTAATCCCTTTGTAAAACACTTGAGAACTATCTGAAATCAAACATTTATTTTGTTCAAAGCATAACTTCAAAGGGGTATTTGTCTATAAAACCCCCAGGAAAAGTTAAATTCTTTGATTCAGTATCCCCTTCCTATCTCACACTCCATTCCTTACTCCCCCACTTCCTCCTCCTACCCTTTCTAACATTACCTGGATTCTTATCTGGCTTTCCTGCCAAGATAAATTCTCCATTCCTGGCTTCCTAATCCTAACATCCCTTCCTTAAGTTCGGCCCATCTCACTTTCTGGTGCCATCATTGTTGTTGCTCGAGAGTAACACTGCTTCTCATGAGGAGAACCTAGCTTCAGGAATCAGGTGCAATATACCCTATAACCTTAACTATTCCTTTCTAACTACTTCTTGCATTACTCTGATAGTCTTGTTTGCTTGATAAAATGAATGTGTGTGATATGTGAATGCTTCAGTTCAGTTCAATAATTTTTCATCCATTGTTTGTACACCCAACTCCCATGTATTTCCTTTGTGACACCCCTCTCACTATGCCATTTGAGATACTTCTAATTCCCCATTGAAGCTAAGATATTGTGCGGACTTTCCACGGACACTAATGATTTGCGTAACAGATTAGTGGAATTAGTCAGCACACAATAACTCTTGTGCAGTATTGAAAGCATGAATAAACATCACTGGAAAGCACTACACCCAAGGAATTGTAAAAGCTGTGCTTTTTCTCTGGTATATTTGACTTTGGATAGCTTGTTTATACAGTACGTACAAGTTGTCATTTGATAATGAAGGCAGTTGTTACCTACTGAAGCATGGGGTCTCCAGATGCAGAGACAAATACCCAGTGACTTTGTTACCTAGCTTTCTCCCTTGCAAGGTCTAAATACATCTTATACACCCTGTTGGTAGGAAGATATATTTAGGATTTAGGTGCCCGTCACCTCATTTGTCCAAACAGTAGAAGCCTCCCTTTCCTCTAGGAGGCACATCAAGCTCACTAGCATATACCCCATTGAAGCCACCATTGATAAAGGAAGACCTGAGTTCTGTTTCTCCTTATCCAACGAAGCAAAATTGTTTTTTAAAAAATGTCCATACATTTTAGACTTACACAACTTGCGACTATCAAGCCAACTGCAGCTCACCATTTACATTCTGTGGTGTCCAATGTGGTTGACATTACTTTGGTTTACAGCCTCAGTCAAAGAAACAAGTTTGCCAAGGCACCATTAAGGTGTGTTCTGCTTGGTACCTCACCATTTATGCAAGCCTCAGGCATATCCTGATCACTTTAGAAGCCAGCAGGTGAATCTTTGTGATCAGAGTTTTTGAATGCTATATTTCATGCATAACTGTGCCAAGCGTGTGTTACCAATAATTGTAACTATAAAATGGAACACTTTGATCACAGAGATGGAATGTCCAAGCAGTAAACAATAGAGGATTACTGTTTATCCACCATAAAGTATTTTAGCTTCTTTACTTTGCTTAGCATAAAAGCTTCAGTTTTAAGCTGAAAGTTTTAAAGGCTTCTGTTTTCAGTCTATTTTATGTGCAGCAAAGACCCTTTTGTCTCACATTTATGCTTTTGTTGAAAACTGTGCTGTTGTTTTTAAATATATGTATTTTAAATTTCAGATAGAGAGAATTCAACTCCCTTTTTTAAAAAGAAGTGTTTAATGCATTTCAGCTGAAGAAAGAAAGACTAGATGCTAATAACACTGGAGAATGGAGATTATGGTACAGACTCCTTTCAATTTTGCTTAACAAATAAAAGTTTTGTCAATCAAATTAAAACGTGTATTTTTAAATTGTATTGTGACAAAAATCAATTGTTTTTGCAATATGCTAATGTACTATAGCAGCATGTAATGAACAAAAGGCAAAACAGTAGGATTTTTTCCCCTTAGAAAAGAACCAATTCACACCTGTTAGCAGCTGTGAAATAGGCTTAGACATAATGCTAGGCATGGAATTTAAATACAATGCCACCTATTTCATGCAGTGTCATTTATATATCATTCCTTCTAAAGTGATTTATTTAATTTAAATAAAATATGGCACCAGCACTTGAAGAATTATTTGATGGAGCTGACAGTAGCAAAGCAACTTGTAAAACAGTTCCTTCAGGGTAATGAACTAAGCCAGAGTGTTGCAGGAGATGGGAGAACATATTTTCTGTGTGATTTTAGAAATGATAAACATGTGGGATTCCCCACATCACCAGCCAAGCAGGCAGCAGGGAGCTAATTAAGGCATAGATATAGACTTTGTCATACTTGAGAGGAGACCCATAGAAATCAATGTCACAAAGTTAGTTATCATTTGTATAACTAATTAAATCTGGATTCCACCCAGTACTTTAGAACTGTCCACAAGAGACCTCAACATAACATTTCCATCTCCCTGAAGTTACTGTTGCTTCTACAAACTGTGGAACAGGTTTTAGTCATGCTTCCTTGTTGGAACAGAACATCTTAGTCCCTCTGGCTTAAACTCCCGGTCAAAAGAGAACAATCCGTAGAAAAGCAGAGACCAAAAATATGACACAGTAAACAAGACAAAAACATTCAGATATTATTGGGGAGACACTTCTGTGAGAAAGGTCTTTTCTATGGTGGACAAAAGGATAAACAGAGCCTCTCTCGCGCGCGCTTTTCTTTGCAAATGAAGATTCAGGAAGGACTCATCCCACGCTTTCTGCAAGCGCACTGATAACTAAAAGGGCCAATCCGAAAATAAACAAGTCCAGTTGCAGAAAGCACAACAGAAGGTCCCCTTGGGTGATGTTTCCGGGTTGTGATTCTTTCTGCATTGTTGTTTCTCTTCAAGACTTGTTCGGCGTGAGTTCTCAAATAAGGCTGCAGCATTGTGGATAGTGCATCTCCATGCCTCCCGATGTGAGGCCAGGGCGGACCATTGTTGGTGATCAATTTGGCCAAGCCTGAGATGGTGTTTCACTGAGTCCTTGTATCGCTTTTTTGGAGTACTACAACAGAATTGGCAGTGCTTCTGAAAGCTGTCTGAGACCTACAGGACTGTGTCCTTTGTATCTTGTTCCTGCCCCCCCCCCATTTTTTGTTTGTTTGTTTGTGCACGTTGACTTTACAGAGAGGTTCAGCTCCAAATCCATATACCCTATAAATATGAAGTATGGTTAAATCAGTAGTATTTTGGAGCCTTGGAAATGTAAGGAATGACAAGCAACCTGCTCTGCTCTTGGGAGGCAAACATGGCAGTGCTTGAACTGTTTAGGAGACCAGGCACTATCTTTCCAAAATCTGCTAGTACAGTGAAGGCACCTGTCATCTTTTCTGACTGCTTATCATGCCACGAGTCTTCTTCTGCTGACATTTTGTAGATGAGTCAGGTTCTCAGTCTGTTCCAGTCATACATATTCCTACACAAAAGAGGCTTGAAGGGACAAATGTATACTGTATATAGAAGAAAATAGCATCTAATATGCTGGAAAGTAGTTAAAAATAAATAAATAGATTTCTTTGAAGTATGTGCAGAGCAGTCCTGTCCATCTTTACTCAACAGTAAATCCTGTTTTAAATGAGGCATATTCCCGGGGATATTTGCAGAGAACCTAAGTGCACCTGGGGTCCTAGGGTTTAGGCATATGTCGGCAGCAATGGTATCCATACCTGAGCCTGGCTGACACCTTTCCCTCACAGCTACTTGCTACATAGAAAGCAAAGGGGCAGGCACTTCACTAAACTTCACAAACTTCACGCCGAACAAGTCTTGAAGAGAAACGACAACACAGAAAGAATCACAACCCAGAAACATCACCCAAGGAAACCTTCTGCTGTGCTTTTTGCAACTGGATTTGTTTATCTCAGATTGGCCTTTTCAGACATCCGCGCGCTTGCAGAAAGCACAGGATGAGTCCTTCCTGAATCTTCGTTTGTGAAGAAAAGCCAGGAGGAGGAGGAGGAGGAGGAGGAAGAGGACCTGCAATGATATTCATACCTGAGCCTGGCTGACACCTTTCCCTCACGGCTACTTGCTACATAGAAAGCAAAGGGGCAGGCACTGTTGTGCCACTGAAGATGCAATGGCCAGAGGTGGCATTCTTTGCTGATTTCATTCTCCAAGTAAGCAATGAATAATTTTAGCAACATTTTCTGATACTGATTCATGAAACAGTATCTTCTGCACAGAAAATTAAACAAGTGCAAATTTTGCACAGAATAAGTCCCAAACTCTAAATATTCTCACCAGTCCATGATTCTCTTCCTCAGGGTTTTCCAACATTTGAGAAATACTTTTTTAAACCATTATATATATTCTAATATTCTTCCCATCCCTAGGAGTGGGAGAAGTTGTATCCTACACTGAGAAAGAGGGGTTAGCCAAGAAACGCAGTCTCTACAAAAAATAAAAATAAAAGAAGAAATGTAGTTTCTACAAAAGCATTTGAAAGCAGTAATTATTGTCATAAAAATATAGTTTTAATTAACTCCCAACCCCCCAATAAAAGCAGTAAAAATATATCCATCTAAACTTTGCCATATGATTTCCCAACCTAAACCCAAACTACTAGTAACACAATTTATTTCGGTCCATCCTCTTCTACAGAGTGCAACATCTGACTTGCATTCAGTTCAGCCTCCTTTTTTCTTGTCTTCTACAGCACACTCTATTCTGCCTTCTTTCTTCTGATTTCTAACCCTTGAGCTGTTCTCTGCCTGCTTACCAGCTTCACTAACTCACTCTTCCAATAACCCTTACCTCTTGAACAACCAGAATGGAAGTTTGTTAACTTTCCTTTTCCTCCCCTATGCTTCATGGGTTGATACCGCTTCAGCTTCCTGGGATGACGCATTTGTTCCTCCTATGATTTTCTGAAGCCCTGGCAAGAATAACATGTAATTTTCAAATTGCTTGGTGCCTAAACAGAAGGCAAACATTTTATAAATAGCAAAATCAATATGGCTGAATAGTTTTATACTTTCCAGGTTCACACAAGACATAGCCAGGTAAGCTGAGGAGCACTCAGGATACAATATGTAGATTCATTTTTCAGGCTAACAGAACATGCAATAGAAATTAATCTGATTACTCTGGAGAGGATTTGTGCTCTGTGTGCTCCTTTAATCCCATATAATTAATAGCTGTTAATTGTTCTTCAATATGACTTGCAACTAAATGCCGCTTGGAAATATATATATACATTTGCTAAATATTTGTGGTAAGTACTACCACCAGATAGCATTCAACTCTGACTAATATGGCAGCTATGTCCCTACTTAATGAAGAAGCTCTATCTTCAGTCATTACATATTTAGTTCAGGGACTGGTTATTTATTCTTTCATTCAATTATTCTTTAGCCCATGGCTATTCATTCTTCTTTAGTCTACTTCATTTGGTCGAAAGAGCTGCAGTCAGATTGTTACCTGGAATTGGCTACAGGAAATATGAAACTCCTTTGTTGCAACTTCTGCATTTCTGGTCTCAAATGAAAGTGCTGGTTATGATCAATAAATCCCATAGGGTTCTGGGATGATATCTGAAGAACCTTCTCTCCCTATAGGAACTTGCCTGTACTCTAAAGCTGCATTTACATGAGCAAATATTCCCCTAAATATACTACTAAGATTGCTCATTGTTCCCACGGATCGAGCCACAGTATTGCCTCATTCAGAAGGGGGGAAGTCAAAATACCCAAATGTAGCGTGACAGGGGATGTCGCTACTTTTACTGGTTTATTTGAAAAGTAGTGCGACTTAGCATATTATTGACAGTGTAAACAACCATTTCACTAAGGACTGTGAATTACCAACAATCTTCCCGATACAGTTGCAGCAGAGCTGCACTGTGATTGGTTCTTATGATGAAGGGGTGGGCTGGCTAGATGTGGAGCCAGGAGGGAGACTCAGTAGCAGTAGGAAATTAAGAATCCTTCCTTTCTTCTGCTTAGAGATGAGCCGGCTTGCTTTTAGCATAATTACTGTTTCAGAGAGATATCGTGTGTGTGTGTGTGTGTGTGTGTGTGTGTGCTCGCTTGGGAGAGAGAGGGAAAAGCACAGCTGACAGAGTGGAAGGAATCAGCTGCTTGTGTGTGTGTGCTGTTTTCCTTCCCCTCTCACTGCCTCCACTTTCATTCCTCTCCATCTTCTGCCTGGCTTTAATGATAATGATAGAGCTTCCTGGCCATCCTCCCCCACCTTTGTATGTGTAAACTAAATCCATCATCCAAATTAGCCATAAATCATAAGAACTATTCATCCCTGTTCCGAAAGGACAGAAATCCGGAATTTCGCTCACTTTACTCTGTTGTGTAACTGGCCCCTTTGTCAATCCGCTGTTAAGCAGGGAGAAAAAACCTTCCTTTTGGAGTTTGATTTGTGGGCAGGGAGCTGGGGGTGGGAGAGGCAAAGGGTGACATTCTTCGGCCATCAGCTGTTAAGCACACGGAGTTGGGGCCAGGGCAGACATTCCTATAGCATCCCTTTGTCTCCTCTCCAATGCTTGGCCACGCCCCCACCACATTTGGCTGTGTGAATCTCAAAGTGAAAAAAACCAAAGAGCAACAAAATACAGCTGTTTCCTCCATAGATCATGTAAACTACCCACCACTGGTGCGAAAAGGCGCTAAAGCACAATTTATCGTAATAAAACCTGCAGTGTAAATGCAACCTAAGATCTTTGGGGGAGGTTCTTCTCTCAGTAACACTTCCTTCCCACCAAGATAGAGCCTTCTTGGAGGCTGCTCCTAGACTCTGGAAGCCCTCTCTAGTGAGGCTAGGAAGCCTCCTACCTTTTAAGTGAAACATTACCAATGCCAAAAAGCTTTTAGGATCTGATGGCAGTGGGCTTTTAATGGTGTTCTATTTTCATAGAATCATAGAGTAAGAAGAGATCACAAGGGCCATCCTCTTCTGCCTTGCAGGAATACACAATAAATGCACTCCGGACAGCCTCTGTTTAAAAACCTCCAAAGAAGGAGGTTGTTCTTTTTAATTCATCTTTCAATGAATTTTGAAATAGTTTTAATTCTACAGACTGATTTTAATCTGGTTTTAATTCTAAAGACTACCCAAAAGGTGCTCACCTGGAGAGAAGTGACCAGCGGGGTGCCACAGGATTCTGTCCTGGGCCCAGTGCTATTCAACATCTTTATCAATTACTTGGATGAAGGAATAGAGGGGATGCTTATCAAGTTTGCCGATGACACTGAATTAGGGGAGGGGTAACTAATACCCCAGAGTATAGGATGAGAATTCAAAATGACCTTAACAGATTAGAAAACTGGGTCAAAACTAGCAAAACTAACAGAGTGAATTTCAACAGGGAGAAATGTAGGATAGTACACTTGGGCAGTAAAAAATGAAATGCACAGATATAGGATGGGTGTCACCTGGCTTGATGGCAGTATGTGCAAAGGGATCTAGGAGTCATAGGAGACTACACTATACTGTTATAGCACAGTTATTCCACTTTAACTGCTCTGGTTGCCTCCTGTGGAATCCAAGGATTTGTAGGTTAGGCAGGGGTTATAACTCTCAGCCAGAGAGCTCAGCCAGAGAGCTTGTAGGCCTCACTAAACTACAAACCCCAGATTTCCACAGTAGGCAGCCAGAGCAGTTAAAGTGGAATAATAGGTCTATAACAGTGTAGTCTGGTGTTCTCTTTTGTGGATCACAAGTTGAACATGAGTCAGCAGTGTGAATCAGCAGCTAAAAAAGTGATTGTGATTCTAGGAGTGTAGTGTCTAGATCAAGGGAAGTAATAGTGCCACTCTGTTCTGCTTTGGTCAGATCTCACCTGGAAACGGTGTCCAGTTCTGGGCCTAACAATTCAAGAAGGATATTGACAAGCTGAAAAGTGTCCAGAGGAGGTTGACTGAAATGGTAAAATGTCTGGAAACCATGTCGTATGAGGAGAAGCTTAGGGAGCTGGGTTGGATTGTATGGTACTTTTGTGGTCTCTTCCAACTCTATGATTCTATGATTTTTTTAAAAAAACAAAACATGTATAGATGCTTTATTGATATTCTTCTATACTTTTAATTTGATCTGGTTTCAATATTCTGCAAACTACATTGAAGATCACTGGAAAAAAGCTAAACACATTTTTTTTCCTTCCCTTATGTTCTGGAAGGAGGAGAAGGAGAAACACTGCTCTGCACATTGCCTAAAAATCATAACACCTTGTTCCACATTTGCCACAGTCTACAATTTGTAGATGAGTAGTGAAGAGGAGTAGTGTTGTAAACTCCTCAGAGCTGTAATCTCTACCAGTAGTCCAGGAGATGGAGAAGCAGACTGAGGGAGATTATTTAGTATTGCTACCCTTAATCCATGTTCTTCCTCCCCCCCCCCCATGAATGCCTAATAAGAGAGTTCTGCTTGGCTCCATCTTGAATGACTCTTAGATGTGCAGTGAAGACAAGTATTTCAGTGGGCATTCTCTTCTTACTGATGTCACTTAAGGCAAAATCTGACATAGCAAATGTTTCTTAAGTACACAACACTTTTCTAAAAAAGTTGAAACAGGGAATTTATTTAGTACTCAAAATGGAGTGTGCAGAAGAAAGGAGTAAAGCACATTTCCCACCCTCCCCATTTACCTTGTTTCAGCTCAGACTACTGAGCCATTTCCCCTAGCATGATTCTCATAAAAAAATGGTCTGGATGAAAATGGCTTAAAATGGCATGCACAAGAATGCAACTCAGAAGAGAAAACAAGAAAACCTGTTCCCCCATGTTTGTTTGTTGTTTAAATACAAATCCATTGCCTGAACAGCTTTTTTTCCCAAGTAATTTGAAAATAATGGTAGATTGTTACTGTGTGCCTTCAAGTAGTTTCTTATTTATGGTGACCCCAATGTAAACCATCACAGGGGCTTCTTGGCAGAATTTGGTCAGAGGGGGTTTGTTCTTGCCTTCCTCTGAGGCTGAGAGAGTGAGTTGCCCAAGGCATCCAGTTGATTTCCATGTTTGAATGGGAATTTGAACCTTGGTCCCCCAGTATCCTAATCCAACACTTAAAACACTACACTACACTAGCTCTCATATTGGTATTTGCAATATATTTTAAATTTAGTGGGATGCTCTGATTGCTTTTTGGTGGAAAAGCAGCGCAAATATATTTCAAAATAAATAAATTTAGCGATAAATTTATGTTATGTCAGGAAGCATTACATCATACAAAATCTCAGGGGATCAGTATTCTGAGAGCAGCATGTTTCACTATGCAATCCTAGTATGCAGGTTTACACAGAACTAAGTTCCATTGTATTCAAGGATTGCAGTTTTATTAATAATTCCATTGCACCTCCATAGGATTTAAATGGGAATATGATTAAAAAAAAAAAAAAAACTTTGTAGGCATGAATGTCACAAGCATTAAAGTGCCTGGGGTTGGGTTTTTCTTTTTTTATGAAGCAATTGTTAGTTTCAACATGTGGTACAAATATAAAGCCCAGAATTTCACTGTGGAATATAAACTGATATCTGTTGAAAAGAAACAGCCATGATTTTGTGCATGTTGCCTCTGTTTTGCTATTACTGCCATGCCACTGTAATTCAGTGATGACTGGAAGTCTTGTCAAGATTGTGTGTGTGTGTGTGTGTGTGTGTGTGTGTGTATTTTTTAAAACTCAAAATGCCTGTGAGTTTGAACTACACCATCTGTGGTGACAAAAGCAGAAAGAAAAACATAAAAGAACCTTGATATACATTTATAGATCTGTTGATTTCCTGATATGTGCACTGCTAATCTCCAAAGACTTGGCAAAATATAAAAACGTGGGTGGTTTTCCAGGTTATACTGAGGCATAACAGCTTTTTTTCACAACTTAGAGCGAACATGACATCCCTTTTTATGACTCCATTGATTTCCACTGCACAGTGAACATATACAACAGCAATTTACATAACTCACACACTGTATTGCTTTCACTGAAGTTAGCAGCAACAACAAAATAGTTCAGATGGAAGGGAAAATGAAGCTTTAAACTGTCTCCACATGGCTAAGAATTCATATTGAAGTCAGAGGGTGGGGAGAAAGCAAAAGGGATGAGGCTCCGGCAGCATAAGGAGGAACAGGTGATGAGGCAGGAAACATAAGACTTGTGTGATAAGAGAAAAAAACATCACAGCTTGTTACTCTGGTTTGCCTGCCAAATGTGTAAAGTGAAGTGGAGGGCTAGCACCAAGGTTTGGCAATGTTGGGCATCTACTGAGGTTCACAGCTCATTTGGCTTTCTGTCAATAGGGGACTTTTAGTCCTCCTCCTCCTCCTTCTTCTTGCTGCTTGTTCAGCTAATGGGGGTGGGGAGTGTGGTCACTTCATGAGATCCAAACAAACCTGTGCTTGACCTCCCCCCTCAGCTCCCTGGATTGTCCCTTTTCTGTCCAGAGAGAGAGAGAGAAGAGAGAGACGAGAGAAAAGAGAAGAGAGATTGGGAGGAATTGCCCCTTATGGAAGCTCCCAAGAACAGCAATCCAGCTTTGAAATAAGTTGCAGGTCTCCCTGAAGACAACTGGCCCCCAGACCCAGCATTCTTGCTTATCCTTGAGCTAACCCATCCTGATTGAGAGGACAACCACTAACTAATATCTGACTGGTTTGTTTTCTCTCTTTTTCTGTGAGATGGGATTGAGGAGGATAGGTAGGGAAGTCGGCAGTGATATAGGGAGGAAGGAGGTTGCTGAGAGCATCTTGTTCACCTGCTGCCTGAATTGAAGAGTGTATGGGGAAGGCTTCTTGCAGCAGAGGGCTCAGCCTCCATGACTGACTGATGGATGGCTGAGCCCTTGGCCACAGCAGCTGCTGAGGGCTAGGACACCAGGCGGGATGGGCAAGGGCCTAGAGGGGCAGACCCAGCACACACAACATGGAATGCCCATCTCTGGAAGCCTCCAGCACTGGGGACATGGAGGGAAGGGGAGCTGAAGGGCTGCTGCTGAAGGGATCATTCTCTCTGGTGCCTGGCCGAAAGGCAGCTGCTGCCCCATCCCCAAGCCAAAAGGCCGGGCTGAGGGAGAGAGGGAGCAAGCGAGGGCTCAGCCTTCCTGACTGACAGACAGATGGGTGGGCAGGTGGTGGGTCTGTAAGGGCCCGTGTGCTCCCTTGCTGTCTGTCGCTGATCCTTCCCTCCTTGGGATTAGGGCTGCGTTTGGTGGACTGTTGGCCAAGAGATCATTTGCCCAGCCTTAAGCAACCTCCCCCCATCCCCGTAGGCAACCATGTGGACTACAAACGTGGGTATTTTCATCATCACCAAATATCTGAATGCACCGTGAGCACAACTTGGAACAGGACCGAAATGGAGGAAACACAATATTTACTGGATTTAATTCTCCTGTGTAACAGACCCTTAGTTTCTTAAACAGTTCCTGATTCCATATATTAGTCTAGAGGAAAATAGGATGGAATGAACATTTAAAAGTATTCAGAAACTGAACAAAACAAGTTTATCTCAGGTCTTGGGAAAATCTTGCAAAGACAAACCTAGACTCATGAAAATTTTCACAGTTTGGGACTTATTCTCTGCAAAATTTGCACATGGTAATTTGTGTAGGGCACAGCCCTTTCCTCATGTAAAAGCAATACTTCTGCATATGTATGTTTTCTACACACAAAGAAATACCTGTGATTTTGCAGAATTAGTCCCCAACTACAGCATTTTCTTCATAGGAAACACATTTTCTGCACAGAAAAATATTTCTGCACATAAATATTTCTCCTGCAGAAAATGCTGTTTTCTGCATAAACATGACACATCTGAATTATACATAGAATAAGTCCCAGACTGCAAATAGTCTTTGGAAACTGCAGTTTTATGCACATATTTTCTTGCATTGGGAAGAAAATTGGTAAAACATTTGTTGCTTCCTTTGAGAATGAAATTACCAAAGAACTACTTCCCTAGGAGAGAATTCTTAAACCACATTCAGAATTCAAATATTTGAGGAAAATATGCTTTCAGAAACTAAGGGCTCATCTACACAGGCCAGGATACACTGGATCCCTGCCAGCGTATCATGCCTGTGGATCAGACCTATACTTCCCCGTTATCTGGATGGAATGGGCCAGTTTGGACAGGCACACTAGCCCATCCCTGCAGCCACTGCTGCCTCCTTTTCTTTCTCTGCAGCCAGGAAGCTGGCCTGCAACATGTGGCAAACATCTCTTGCATGTGACCAGCCTTGGTCATATGCTCCAGATCTGCCTTCTGCTGTGGAAGAGTGATGGCAGAAGGCAGCTACAGTGACAGGTCAGCATGCCAGAACAGGCTCCTGTGGTCACATGGGACCCAATCTGTTTTTTCCAGGAATTTTCTTAAAAATATTTTATCAGGCCCTTTGCTGTCTCATCTTAGCCCTGGGGGTCATGAGGATGGCCTCAGGGCAAAATGAGGGGAAAACACCTGTGTCTTCTGGACTGCAGGGCTCAAAGATGGACAAAGACAGGGTAAATTGATAATTTAGATAAGCCCTAAGATAGCTTGACTGATGACAAGCATGCTAGAAGAGGAGCTAAGAGATACCACAGGGATACATGTGTCATTCTCAGGCTGACAAACTATGGTTTATAAGACCATTCCAACACTTTGTCTTTGGAAATTGCAAGAGAAAGACATGAAGAGATGTCATCAGCAACATGAGGAATCTGTAGAAGCCATTCAAGTTCTCTCCAATATGCCCTACCCAGACCCTTCAAAGCTTTTCCCCTGAAGCACAACAATCTTCAAAGGTTTTACTCTAGAGCATGTTCACATTCAAAGCCTTTTCCAATCAAAATTCTTTGAAGACAAAGCTATTTCCAAAGCCTAGTCATCTTCAAAGCTTGCCCCCATCTATCGTCTGTTTTCAGTTTTTTTTCTAAAGAAATATTGTCTAGTCTTATTACTATGATGGTAACATTGGACAAGAGGGCCTTTGGAAAATCGTATCGCCACCCAGTTAGTCTCTTTGAATGTCAAATGAATGGAAATATATGAGAAAGTTCTGCAGGAGATTCCATCTTGTTTTGTTTTCTTAACAAAATCTTGTTCTGTTTCCTTTTGTTGTTGTTGTTTTAAAAAAGCGCACTGAGCAAATCACAATTTTGCCATAGCATTTCACATTAAAGCTATTAACCAAATAAAAGACCTTTCAGTGATAAGTATCCTAGCTGTTAATTGATTGATCAGTTCAATTTATATTTACAGATTTGAACCAATTCATTGAAAACACTTGTGCTACTTTCCAAGTTCTGAATGAAGGTGATAATTTATTGCTACAACAATAGGTTTATAAAACCATACTTACTCACTGTTTAGAAAAGGGAAGATATTTTTATAATTTTAATTAATCTGCCAAGGCAGCCAGGCACTATTTTGATCATCTTCTCTTTATGAGTTTAAACAGTGATTTTTGAAAGCATTGTAATGCTCCAAATGTATAATGGTTTCCTGTTACCTTACAATCAACTCTTCCTCTTTCTTCCCACCCAGTGTTCATAACTATTCTTCACCAGAATTAATCGAGAAGAGGGAATAACTATCAATATTATCAGTATCAATTATTTTTAAAATACCTGTGTATTGATCACAACTAACATTTGTTCATAGGATGTAAACAACTAGAATGATATGAAGGAGATACATAGATATGAATTTTATATAATTGCTATAATAATTGATTTACCTGCCAAGTTCATCCAATGATTGGACTGTGTTCCCTGTTTATCATGTGAAAAATGTCAGGAATTGGTTACTGAACCCTAAGTTTTAAAATGGCCAAACATCTGCAGAAATCATTCTGAGTCATGATGACTGACTCCATGAACTGCCAGTCATGCTAATAATGCTACAGCTGTATGAGAAGGATTGCATCAGAAGAAGGGTTATTAGAATACAAAGCCATGTAGTATGGGAAGCTGATGCAATGTAACCATGTGCTTGGGTAAGCCAATGGTGTGTTGAGTTGTATATAAGAAAGCCAGATCAGTGTTCATTCTCTTCCTATGATCCTCAAAGTGCCTGGCGTAGCACTTTGTCCCTGTACATACTGAAACTACTGAAGATTAAAAGCACCCTCTGTTTTCTGGATGCCAAACACTCTGTGTGTGAGAGTATTCTTGGGAAAGTGTTGCTACCTAGTCTGCTGAGACAGTTTTTGGCTTCTGCCGGGGCTTGAATGTCCTATCATTCCCTGACAAAAATCCATTCTCCATTGGGGTACACTACTTGCCACTGAAGCTCTATCAGTAGTAAAGCTCCAGAAGATTAATGTAATCTAATTGCAATAATTTCAAGAAAATTCTGGATCTTTTCAGGATGATAATTACGTGTTCATCACTGAATGTGTTCAAACACTTTTTTCTGTATAAGTGAGTCATCATAGATCTAATATTGTAGATAGAATTTCCCTGTCATATCAAATGCAATGCAATCACTTCCAAAGACATTATGAGACTTTGAACAGAGTTGCTTGTAAAAGCGAATCTTTCTGTTTGTCTCTTTACAGGGAGGTAGAAGCAGGGCCCTGCTTATAGCCTACTGTAGGCCTTCTCCATGGTGAAAATTGAAATAAATTGCCATGGAAAATATGTGTAGTCCCAATGCCCTGCCACCTTCATCCTCTCTGCTTCTCTTGTTCCAAGCACACTTTGTGGGCTCGTAAGAAGGGACAATTCCATATGTTTCAAATGCCTGTGAAAGTCTTTTGCATCTTTGGATGGAGAATGGAGAAAAATCTATCTTTTACACTGTGGCAATGATTGCACATAAAAGATCAAATTCATACATCCCTAGTCAGCTCACCAGGAAGCTAAGATTCATCAAGGGTAATAGTCTCTTGAAAGCTCAAGAGATCCATGTAGATGGATGAGCTAAGACAGAACCAACCTACTTAAGTTTATTTTCATATTGTTTTAAACATTAAATACTCCACATGGCATCTGATAACACATGGACAATAGTCCTACTCAGATATTACTTCAAGGCCTATGTGAAGGCATAGAGGGAGAGAACAAGGCTTCCCAAGGTAGGCTCGTCCACAGCAAGTGGCATTTCTACTAATGGCCTTTCAATCCTCATGAATTTGGCAGAAGATGTGGAGAAGGAACCTGTTTAAACTTTTTTAGACTTTTTATTTAACCCCAAAAAAATATTGCAAAGGAGGAGTTTTGCAGAAAAGCATGGAGTTTTTGAACACAGACCAACATGTTTGTTACTACTGAGGAGGAGGAGGAGGAGGAGGAAAATGGTACTACTTTTTTCACTCTTGTGCAAGAGGTAAAAATCTCATAATGGTTAACATTTTTCCTCTTGTGGATTGTCTCAATATGCTGTTGTGCTGAGATATACTTTCTTGTGAAGAACAAGAAAACTATGGATATTCTTTCTCTTCTTATCTTTGACTGGATACTCACAAGACCTGAGGAGTAAGTTTGGGATGTTGAGATGGGTGTCGAGGAAGTTCCTGACTAGTGCTAAGGTAAAAGCTGTCCAAGTCACACCCTTCCTTAATTTTTAACAGTGTCCAAAAAGAGTATGTATTGGCATAGAAGAGAATTGTTTTCAAGGCAAGGGAATCCTTGCCTGTATTTTAAGAATTAGTCCCAAAATCAGTTTTTAAAGCTTTCAATTTAGTCAAAATCACCAATTTCACACACACAAAAATAATAATATTGGATTTCCAACAAGTGGCCTGCTCAGTTTGAGGCCATTTCATCAGATCTTTTGATAGTGTTTACTACACAATAATTAGATTTTAAGTTTTTATTTATTTTTGGGAGAGTGCAGATGCACCGTGAATGAGAGACAGAGCTACAAATGTCCTTCTGTAACTCAAAACATCTCTGCAGCCACAATCTAATTAGGTAGACCTAGGAGATTATCAAACACATCAAGAGTGGTGTTATAACAACACCAGGAGATCACAAAAGGACTTCCTTACCAGATGACATCGTCCCTCATTGTTATGCAGTTGTTCTGCAATTCTGCAGATACTTTTTTTTTTATTGACGGGGAGAAGCTGTCAATAGATCCCCCATTCCATTTCTGTTATGGACTTGCCTGTGTGCGACAAAATGCCTTATGCTGCTTGCGAGATCCCAGCGTCAATGGGCGGTCCCTGCCAGAACACTTCCAGGTGAGATTGGGACATCCAGGTATGTGACACAATTTTAAAACTTCCCTTGTTTACTTGGAAGTTTTAAAGTGTGTTTCTGTGCTTTTTATAACTTATTTTTGAGCATTTGTGTTTTTATTTTTGAATTTCCCATGCTCACATCTTCTAATGGAAACAGGTGGGATTTCAGTCCAGGAAGTGGATGGAGCTCCATGAGATCTCCATTCACTCCTGGGCTGCCTGAACTATGGGACAGGAGGTAAGTGTGGTGGGGAACATGATTGTTGCTGGACAGGGGTGGGAGTAGAGATTGTGGGACAGGAACACTTTTGGCATTCCTGTCTGATAACTTCTCCAGTGAACCACGCTCAGCCTCAGTGTCCTTTGCATATGCTGGTGATGGCTGATAGGAGTTGTAGTCCCTCAGTGTCTGTAAGGCCAAAATTTGACTGCTGCTGGTCTACAGATTAAATCTTCATAATGCTATTCATAAGATTAAAATGATAAGACTGTTTATGAAGTTCAAAACTTGTTCTGCCTTCTCCTCTGCACTGTTAGTTGTATTTTTGAGGCCATATTTTGTCAAATTATACCACCAAAGATCAATCTGATGTGTCCTTCCAATGCTTTAGCTGTTAATATGACTGATGGCATTCAGATCACTGGTTAGTACCATTCAGCAAGAATGGGCTTCCCTAAAACTCAACAGATTGCTGAAGTGTTCAATGGACCTTTCCCACTCACTGCTCTTTTAAAGGCTTGAGAAAGCAGCAGATTAAGGACAATAAAAGATAGAGATGAAAGAATTAGCCTTCAGCTAATACCACATACACTTGGAGAACTGAGATCTTTCTATGATCAATTCTCCAGCCTCATGCCAAGTTACATGATGTTTTACTTGTTGATAGCTTAAGTAATTCCAGCTGTTCACATTGCCACCAGCAGTAGGGGAGTGCTGAAGTACTTGCTCATCATATTAGTCTGTAGAAAAAGGCCCTCCTTCACACATCTGCTGTATCATCATTTTCTGGGTAAGCAAGCACTGAAGGGTTATGATACTTCCTTTAATTGATACACTGTGAGTTGTTCTCTCCATTGCTGCTAACATAATATCACATTATTAAAATTCTGCGGTACTTTTGAAATAAGCATATTGTGATTGACTTTGGTGCTGTATTGGCTCCTGCTCAAAGCAAGCAGTGATCATGTCAAAATCTGGCATAAGACCAGTTTCCATTCACAGTAGTGGGACATCATAAAAATACCAACACAGGGTGCTATCCAAACCAGCTGTTGTTATTAATTTCATCTGCTCTAAAGGAAGACATGATTTTCACAGTCTGAAAGGATTCAAAAATGGATAATTATGCTCATTTAGTGATGTTTAATTTCTGTTTACTTACAAATGGGAGGTTTATCCATATGTCAGTGGTGTAATGTAGCCCAAATGAGAGCTGGTGTTGTCCAATGAGAAAAATTGTGGACTTGAACCAAGAAAATTGAAATGATGCTGAGCTGGGGATGGACATATCTGGCAATCTCATTATTGCAGAGACTGGATTTTCTCAGGGTTAAGAGTCTTCCATCCCACTGCTGCATAAATTTGCAAGATTCATATTTTTTAAATCAACATGGGCATTTGCACCATCATGTATGCACATTTCCCAAAAGTCCACATTTTGCCCAAATACTTTCAACTTATGTAATGCAACACTTTTGGTACACTTTTCATTATTATGCACATTGTTGTGTACATGCCCCCCAACTGCATTGTCAGGCTTGGAAAAATACAAATTTCAGTAGGCAACTCAGGACTTTATCACATGATGGCAGTAAATCAAAATTAAAGCTGGATAATAGTGTCTTTGGATGGTTTTTATCACATGATATCATATCTGTCCTGTTCCTGCTTTGCCTTTTAATCACTATTAGAGTGCACCTTTACATCAACGGGAAAAAACCATCAATGGGTTTCCCAATACCACTGCTTTTCCACTAGGATAGGTAGTGTGATTAATCTCTTCTGCTGGTGTTCTGATATTCCAGCAGTCATGTGGTATGAGTGGCATGATTCCCCTCCTCTTCCCCTCCCTCTCTCCCTCCATTCCCAAGCAGGCTGAGGTTGATTTTACAGTCGGACCTCAACAGAGTTTGTAGCTGCTGCTTAAATAGCTCTACCTCCTCACCCCTCAACTCCCTTTCCCAGCTTGCCACTTCTATGTCTCACCCAGATCTTAAACCCCTTCCCAGCAAATTGACTTCAACTCCACACTCCTCTAAGGATTGGGAGGAAGAGGAGTGGGAAATTGAGGTCAATGGGCTGGGAAGGAGTTTAAGATCTGCTGAAACGTCATGGTGGCAAGTTGTGAAAGGGAACGAGAGATGGCTCTGCAGGTAGGATAGATTGAGAGGAGGAGGATTAGGAGGAAGACCAGTGAGAGGTTGAAGTCAGTGAGCTGGGAAGGAGTTTAATACCTGGTTGAGACAAGCTGTGAAAGGGAGTGGGGGGAGGTGCTGTTGGAATGACAGGAGACTGAAAGGCACACGTGTGTTGGGCAGGACATACATGGGGAGGAAAGTGTGGTCAGCAAGGTGATGCAGGCCATGGATCTCCAAAGCAGTGTAATAACAGAAATGCAGAGAAATGTGATAAAGATTGTTTTCAAACAGGATACTCCCATTTGCTTCAACAACAAGATTGCTATGAGACAACCAGCTAGTGTGATAAAGTCCTCAGTCTCTGTCCAGGAGGTGGGAACATTCTAAATTTACATTAAAAATTCTTTCATCCCTGCTCAGTGGTTGAAAATGTCATTGTTGTTGTTATGTGCTTTCAGATTGACTCTGGGTTATAACAGCCAGAGACTTATTTGGAGATTTTCCATTGCCCTTAGGCTGGAGGTGACTTCCCAAGATTATCCAGTGGGCTTCCATGGCTGAGTGGGGATTTGAAGCCCAACTATGTCTCCCAGAGTCCTAGTTGAACATTCAGACCACTATACCACACTGTCACTTCTTAGGCTCAGATTATTATCTGAAAATTGGAATATTTGCAACCAATCTCACATGATTGTTGTGAAGATCAGCTATGCAAATCATCTGTTAACAGCCCTATCCATAGTTACATAGGCTTTGAATTCACACCCATGGCTACTCTTCCAAATTAATGCTGGGGAAATCTCCATACTACCATTCCATAGAACTAGGAATTAACTTATTCATCTGGTACTTGGTGACTAGCTACTTTTCACAGTAATGAGCTGGTATGGGTTTACTTTTGACCGTCAATGGCCAAGGTCTTGCAGCTTTTCAGTGGAAGGGGAATGGATTTCCTGTCTCTCATTCATTACTGGGTATGTGCTGACACAGTCTGATATGTTGCTCTGGTATCCGGTTGCTATTCGCACACAAGGGATTCCCTGATGCTAAGCAGATGTAAACACTTCACTCTTTCTCATTGTTTCTCTAAATCTCTCTCTCTCTTATATATAGAGGGAGAGAGGGAGGGAGGACTAAGACATGTGAGGGCATCTATGAAGGAACTAGACAAGATCTAGAAGTGTAAAGATATATTTATTATTGAATACTAAAGTTAGGATTGTCCATGCCATCGTATTTCCCATTTTTGATGATCAACCACTAAATAATGAGACAAGACACAGAAAGTTGGGTTAATATGGGCCACTTTATTTTGACCATATCCTATATGTTAATTGAACCTGGGAGGAGCAAGAAAGGGGGGTGCCTAAAGTGGGTCCAGCTGAGGGCAGGTGTCTACCCTAGAATACCTCCTAAGCCTTCTCTTGGGTGAAACACCTGAGCCACAAGGGCAATCCAATATAGGTTGTTCCCTGGCCAGCCACTTACTGGAAGGTAAACCCAGGGATATTTCCACCCAAGTCCCAGGCCCTTAAAAGTGAGAGAAAAACCTCCCGGGTCTTCCTCAATGGTAGACTCCTTCCCTACCTCCCAAGTCCCAGGACCTGTGGAGGCCATTCCAGAGCCGTACCTTTCACCAAAAAGTGTGCAGAGGTGTACACTGAAGTCTTACATTCTCTCCCCTGCCATTACTGCCACAGACAAGGGACAAGTGTCTGCTTAGTCCCTTTCCCACATCAGGCCAGACAATAGGGTACCCACCCTTGTTGCAAGTCTCCCAGGAAAATTAAATTGTCTTCTTCCAACAAGTGAACACCATCAGCCCTGTAGAGCTCTGGCAATGAAAAAGAATATCAGGATGAGCAAGTGTCCCAATTCTCTGTCTAAGGCATTATGGTTCTCTCTAGCAACCCTCTGTATCCAAGCATTGGTGATTCCCCTCACCATGTCAAATTTGGTGGGGCAGAATGGCCAACTAGACCAACACAACACCAGGCCACCAGGTCTGAATGGCGTGAAAATCTTGGAACACTTGTAAAATAATGGTCTTGCCCTTGAGCAAGCTCAGGTCATTTCCAACAAGGTGAATGCTTAGCACATGAGGAGGAGGCCCAGTGCACTCCTCAAACAAACGAGGCAGCAAACCACTCCAACAGAGGCCTAATCTCCCAAGCCACTCCACCATGGCTAACTCACTCAACCCCACTTGAGCTCCAAGGTGGCAAATTTGGGATTGGTGTGCCATGCAGTACAGCACACTATGGCTTCATATCAGGACCTGTGGTCTCACCAAACAGCATCTAGAAACTGAAGAAAAACAAAAAATGACCCAGCAGAAGCCTCCACTAGAATCCACTTGTCCAAGTCCTCTAAGTGAGACAAAATCATTTTATTAAATGTGTCTTTTTCCCTTTCTTGCTCCCCTTACCTTTTTTACTAACCTGGCCATCAGCCGGTGCAGCTATTCTCCGCTGTCACTTAAGCTTGGCTAAAATTGCTTCCCTCTCACCCATCCCCCCCTCCTCATTTGAAGAACTAAGGAAGAGGAGTGGTGGATGTTTTGCAGAGTTTTTTTTTTTCCCCTTCGTTTGGAATTGCCTGAACCTTTCTTAGATGCCATCATACACTACCTCCCCCAGACAAATCAACACCAGGACTAAAATAGACCAAAGAAACTGTGCAGGCCCAATAGGCAATAGGCCTCCCAACAGCTGCCCAATAGAATGCAGCTACTAATCCCACACTCATATTCAGCTGGCAAATAAGAAAACAGGTACTAGTCCAACACTCACTGCCAGCAAGCAGATAAAAATCTGGCAACTAGTCCATCACTAAAGCCAGAACTGAAAGAAACCATCCAGATCACCAAATTGTGCTATTAACCCCATACTCTAACTCAGTAACATCCATCTCATGGCTCTCCTGGTGTTTTGGACTACAGTTCCAGAATCTCCTACCATTGGACCAGCTGCCTCAGGCTTCTTGGAGTTGGAGTCCAAAACACCTGTAGGGCCACAGGTTGGACACCACTGCTCTAACCCCAGAATGACAAAAAATTGCAGCAGAGATAAAGCAGCCTCAGAGCCAGTTCTGCCTGCAATCAAAAGGTTCAAGGGGTAATTAAAATAGGTGAGCATAATCAGTACCACTAAAATGAATCAAAGGTGGGAAATGTCTCTTAAAATATATGAGGAGAGAATCTCCTCAAGAAAATACCACAAAAATGGCGACCAAGCTGGCAAAACAAGATGGCTGCTGTAATACAAAGGATAACAAGATGGCCACAACCTGTAAACAAACACCAAATGGCACCCACCATGTGGTTCTAAGAGGCCCAGCACTAATTGCTTCCCACTAAAAGGAAAGGGCATACATGTACCCACCCCCATCATTAGCCCATGTGGGGAAATCTATACACCTATCCTCTCTGCAAAACAAAACAAGAGCTCTACTGATGCCCCAGACCAGAATGAACAGTAAGAAAAGAGGCTATTAGAACTAGAACACATGTGACACCTCCCTACCCTCTGGTAAACAAATGGAACAAAGAGCAACACACCAAAGATAACACACACAACACAACACTCAGGACACAACAAATACAGTATTGACAGCAACAAACCAAAGGGGAAGAAAAATGAACAGAGTGGGGAGGAAGACCAGACAGACATAAGTAAAAGAGATCAAATTGGGGATGGGGAGCCACAAACAGAAAGATAAAAAGACCAAAATTAATACCAGGTGTGTGTGTGTCAGGTGAGATGGAATACGGAAAGACAAAGCAATAGGGGGGTTGCTGACTCAGTCACATTGCTGAGCACAAGAGCAAAAGGCAAAATGGTGCCATGCCCAAGAGCAAAAGGGCAAAAGAAACAAGCACAGGGGGAGGGGCTGACTCCATCACACTGCAGAGCCCAACAGAGCTCTAAAATATGACCCAAACAAGCGTGACACAAATTCCACAGTAAAGACACAACCAAAACCCATATAACCACTCAGATAATGAGACAAGACACATCACAAAACCAGCAAAGGAACGCAATAGCATAATCCAGTGAGAGCAACGCTGAGCTTCAACTACACAATACGAGTGAGAGAGGCATGAGAGGGGGCATCCCAGCCTTAAGTAGCTAAAAAAAAAATTGCCCACCTCATATGCTGCATTCTGGCAACCTGTGCCAGATGCAAACCTTCCTGGTTTTATACCATGGAGGGCATAAAAGGAGTACTCCCTACAGTGTCTTTTCCATGGTGGTCCAGATATGCATTTTATGTATGGTTGTGAAAGCTGGACAGTGAAAGAAGTTGATAAGAAAAAAAAGATCAACTCATTTGAAATGTGGTGCTGGAGAAGTGTTCTTGGGATACCTTGGACTTCTAAAAAGACAAATAAATGGGTCCTGGAGGAAGCCAAACCTAAACTTACCCTGGAAGCCATGATGAAGAAACTGAGACTATAGTACATTGGGCATATCATGTGAAGACACGACTCACTAGAAAAGACATTATGCTTGATAAGGTAGAAGGCAGCAGGAAAAGAGGAAGACCACATTATGGATGGATAGACTCAGTCAAGGAAGTCACATCCCTGAGTCTGCTAGATCTGAGCAGGCCTGTTGAGGGCGACTTGATGGCAGTTAACTATATGTGCATGTGCAGGCACACACATATATCTGTCTTCCTGAAAACTAGTGACTAATATCTAAGCATTTCCCCCTCTACCAAATTAATGCAATTACAATGTAGATTTTGAAGTTTCTGATTCTTTGTTCTGTGTGTGTGTGTGTGTGTTTTCATTATCTCTCTCTCTCTGGCTTTTCTTCGCAAACGAAGATTCAGGAAGGACTCATCCCACGCTTACTGCAAGCATGCTGATGACTAAAAAGACCAATCCGAGATAAACAAGTCCAGTTGCAGAAAGCACAGCAGAAGGTCTCCTTGGGTGATGTTTCCAGGTTGTGATTCTTTTTGCTTTGTCATTTCTCTTCAAGACTTGTTCGGCGTGACTTCTCAAATAAGGCTGCAGCATTGTGGATAAGTGCATCTCCATGCCTCCCGATGTGAGGCTAGGGCAGACCATTGTTGGTGATCAATTTGGCCGAGCCTGAGATGTTGTTTCAGGGAGTCCTTTATCACTTTTTTGGAGTGTCCCTCTTACACTGACCCGTGGCGAGTTTACCATAGAGTACTATTTTTGGGAGCTGATGATCCTCCATCCTAGAAATGTGCCCTGCCCAGCACAGCTGTGTTCTCAATATCATGGCCTCAATGCTGGTGATCCCTGCTTGCTCAAGGACAGCAACATTTGTCACATAGTCAGCCCAGTGTATATTTAGGATTGTGTGTATACAGCACTGATTAAAGCGTTCGAGGTGTCGTAAGTGTTGGTGATAGGTGACCCATATTTCAGACCCATAAAGGAGAATAGACAGTACAATGGCTCTATACACACTGATTTTTGTGTTCCACCTCACGTGTTTATTACTCCAGACTCTTTTGTAAAGTCTTCCAAATGTGCTATATGCCTTTGCTAATCTGTGGTTGATCTCTTTGTCAATCTTGGCATCTGAGGAGATGATGCTTCCCAGGTAGGTGAACTGCTGAATGGACTTGAGCACAGATTTGCCGATGGCAATGTGGGGATGGTGGTGTTCATCTTGTGGTGCAGGCTTGTAAAGAACTTCCGTTTTCTTCAGGTTGACTTCCAGCCCAAACAGCTCTGCAACTTTTGCAAAGCAGGATGTTAGGCGCTGCAGAGCTGCTTCTGTGTGGGCAACAAGGGCGGCATCATCAGCGAAGAGCAGCTCATGGACTAGATAGTTTAAAGTCTTAGTGTGAGTCTTCAGATGGCTTAAGTTAAACAAACTACCATCAGTACGGTAACGTATATAGAATACATCTTCTTCTCACATATATCTGTCTTCCTGAAAACTAGTGACTAATATCTAAGCATTTTCCCCCTCTACCAAATTGATGCAATTACAATGTTGATTTTGCAATTTCTGATTCTTTGTTCTGTGTTTTTTTCATTATATATCCCTTTAAAAGCACACTATAGCTCCACTTGTACATTGCATGCATAATTGGATTGATTGGGAATTATTCCTGAATCTAAAGTATTATCCCTCTAACCACTGTAGTCATTGTTGCATGTCTCATGAACAGTTATTTTACTGTACAACAGTCTGCACATCTGAGTTATCACTTTCCCCCACCAAACGAAGGAACCCATTCAAAAGCACAAAAGTCCTGCTGCCTCTATCTGCAACAAGAAATAGGTGATGTTTAAGAGTGGAAACCGCTATTATTTCAGGCATCCCTAATCTGATACACACATTCATGTCAAGTGGAAAAACAAAGAGTTTATAACAGTACACTGGTTTTGCCAGTGAAACTAGACTAGCCCATGCTTTTGTGATATGCATCTTTGCTGGGAGGTTTTTCCTTATCTCATTGTGTAGACATCTGGCCTAGTAATCTGAAGGTTTGTTGTCCTTGTCAAGCATGATGACTATTTCTAAATTGTAATCTTTTAATCTCAGAGTTTGTTATGTCTAATCTTCCTGGCTATTTTATCTCTCAGCTTCCAAAATGTGAAATCAGAAGATGTATGGGGGTGGGGAAGGGGAAAAAGAAGTAGTATATATTACTCCCTATGTGTGCAAAGCTGGCTACATCTTGGAACTATCTCTACTTCATTTCTCTCTGCTTGTAAATATTTCTTTACCACCTCTGTCAAGGTGTGACTCACACAAGAAACACACCTATTCTCTCTTCTCTCTTAAAATTGCTCTGAACTACATAATGCAAGTAGGTTGCAAGTAATTATAATTACTTAGGGGATGGGGTATTGCTATTGTGTCACACTATGGATGGGGGGCATGGTTGCATATTCATTCAACTGAGTGAATGAGCTCTGACATCCCATCACACATTTTTTGGCCTGATGAAATATTGTCTGGTTTCATCAAGGTGCACAGAGCTGGGAGAGTTTTCTCTAAGGGGCACAATGGCTGCAATAGTTCTTAATAAATCTAGCACTGAAACTTGCCAGCAAGAGAAATGAGAAAACATCAGCAAAAGAAATAGGCCAGTCAGCTGCATAAGTTCCTGTCCTTTCTCTTTACAATTTAGTAAGGTTGGGATTAATTTGGAAAATAGCACAGCAAAACCCTCTGATTGCTCCCAGAAAACCCATATTTTTTTCTTGTACTAGATTATGCTTTGTTGTAGTAGTAGCCTACCTCTGCTACTTCAGTCCCTTTTGAGAGATTTCTTCTGCCACCCTCCCCTTAGCCTGCCAACCAATGCTTTTGAAGAGATTGCTCTCACAACAACATACAAGCTGTCTTCCTGGATTTGACCAAAGTCTATTTAGTCAATCATTTCTAACAAATAGACAGATACTGGGAAAACACAGGTAACCCCCATCATTGTTTTTCTCCAGCATCTGATATTTAGAAGTATATCTTATTATGTAAGAAGGCTTACACAAGACAGAGAATTGGAGCTCCACTCCCATCACCCATCCCACTCCGAGGGTTGTTGAGGCTTGAGGTCTATCCCAATTTTCTAAGATTTTAGCTTTCTTCAAGTCTCCAGGAAATGTATTAAATTCTGGAGTTAGTAACCAGAAGCAAAGGTCTACCTAATTTCTCCACCCACCAATATGAATTGTTTCCAGTCTCAGCATCTTTCTTTCTTTTTCTCCCCCCACCCACTTTCTGTGGAAGAAAGAGATTGAGAGAATTGGGGTGTGGGGGGGGGGATTCGACAAAAATAATGGGAAAAGAAACAGACAGACAGATAGATGATGGGTGGGTGGATAGAGAGAGAGATTGATAATAAATGGATAGATGGTTGATAGGCAAATAGCTAACATAAGGAAATTGGTAATAGTTTCCCATATAGTGTTCATAAACTGTGGTTAGTAGAGGTTTTAACAAAAGCATCAGATACTTGCCATTAGTCTCTCTCTTCTTTTCCAACAGAGACATTAGTCCTGAATCTCAGGCTACTGATATTACTCTAACCAGTAACTTGGAATTAAAGGAAAGGGGAAGATGTCCTCAGAATCAATAGGCTGGATATACTAGAGACAGGAAGCTGATAATTTCTCTGTGGCTAGGATTTTATTTTCATAGAATCATAGAATCATAGAATCATAGAATTGAGCCAGAGAACAAAAACCTCTTCATATTTAACACTTCTTAGAGCTGGGCACTATGAAACTGATATCCGAGCCCCAGATGAACAAGTTTTGTTGGCATCTTTAGGTTTCAGGGGAAAAGAGAAGTTGGACTGAGGTATAATAGGTGAGTTGGCTTTTGTGTCATCATCTAAGCTAAGCAGGGATAGCCCTATCATGAATATCCATGTTGGCACATGGTCTTGGCATTGCTAAGCAACTGCAATTTATCAATATAATTATTAAGTACATTTTTATATCACATTACCTTTTTCAAGGGACCACAGGACAATCCCCCTGCCCAGTTCATCCTCATTAACTTTGTGAAGTAGTGTGCTATTCACATGTACAGCCTTTACATAAAGGTCTGTTCCTAGGCACTTCATTCCATGCATCTGATGAAATAGACTTAAGTCTACTAAAGCTTGTGCTACCAACTTCTTTCTCTCAGTTATCTCAAAGGTGCCACAAGATCCCCTTTTGTACTGATTCAGATTAACACAGCTGTGTCTTTGAATTCTGTGAAGTAGGTTGGGCTGAGATATACAGTAGTTGCTGGCCCAGGATTACCCAATAAACTTTGTGGCAGAGTGAGAGCGTGAACTGCCATCTCCCTGATCAAAATCCAGCATTCTAAAAACTACACTACTCAAGTTCACAATTTTAATTATTTTATTTATTTATTTATTTAATTAATTAATTTATGTGCTACCTTTCTCCCAGAAGAGACCCAAGGCAACTCACAAAGTATCACACAAAATACTGTGTTTTTTTTACATTTTATTTTTTATTGTATATCAGTGTAATATATACATAGTAATCATCTTACAATGTATCTTGCGATATACCAAATATCCATAACAAATATCGATATCAGTTTTTCCTGCTGTATTAAACCTCAAAAATTGTTCTATGACTTCCTACTTGGTTGACATTTGACAATTATCAGACTCATAATAAAAAACATACACAACCATAAATGACTTTGTCTATTTCTAAGTTATTTACCTATATGTTAGGACTCTATTCCTTGTTCTGTTGGGGAATGGCTTTTTTGTTGCCTTCTTCTAGCAGTAATTTATCCAAATCGTTATGTTCTTTCTCAAACCCAACTGTTCTCAAATCTTCCAAATACCTATCTTTTAACTGCATATGGGCGAACCAGTTTAGATTGTATACACAAAATACTGTTTGAAGCCATTAAAAACATCACAGTATAAAAATCTAAAATTACATAAAACATATAAAAGTTAAAATATAAAAATAAACAAAATAAAAATAAAACCACACCCCAATAAAAAGCCTCCCTAAACCTAGCTATGAATTAAAAGCCTACTTGCATAAAAACATCTTTGCCTGTTGGCAAAATGAAAACAGAAAGGGGCCAGCCTAACCTCCCATGAAAGGGAGTTCTAGAGTGTGGGAGCAGCCACTGAGAAGGCTCTCTCTTGTTCCCTCACCAAGCGAGCCTGGGATGATGGTGGGACTTTTTTATCCCTATTTTTTATGCAGCGTGCCACCATCAGAAAGGGCAGGGACAGAGATACTGACACCTTTCCCTTTTACTGTGACTACACTTTGGTGCTACAGCAGAACATGCGTGATGCAGCAGCTTAAAAAGCCAGTGTGATTTTAGGCTGCATTAATAGGAGTATAGTGTCCAGATCAAGGGAAGTAATAGTGCCACTGTATTCTGCTTTGGTCAGACTTCATCTGGAATACTGAGTCCAGTTCTGGGAACCACAATTCAGGAAGGATATTGAGAAGTTGGAACATGTTCAGAGTAGGGCAACCAAGATGGTGGGACGTCTGGAAGCCATGCCCTATGAGGAGTGGCTTAGGGAGCTGGGCATGTTTAGTCTAGAGAAGGTTGAGAGGTGACATGATAGCCATGCTTAAATATTTGAAGGAATGTCATACTGAGGATGGAGCAAGCTTGTTTTCTGCTGTTCCAGAGACTAGGACACAGAGCAGTGGGTTCAAAGTAGAGAAAAAGAGATTCTACCTAAACATTAGGAAGAACTTCCTGACAGTACGACTTGCTCGGAAGTGGAATACACTGCCTCGTAGTGTGCTGGAATCTCCTTCTTCCGCAGGTTTTAAACAGAGGATGGATGGCTATCTTTTGAGAATGATTTGATTATGTATTCCTGCATGCCAGGGGGTTGGACTGGATGGCCCTTGTGGTCTCTTCCAACTGTATGATTCTATGTTACTCACTAGTAACTTGATGTTACTTAGTCAGTAACTTGGATTTAAAGGAAATAGTACAATGTTTTCAGAATCAGTAGGTCAGATGGACATAGAAAGGAGAAACTGAGAATTCTTCTGACATCTTTAGTTTTCAAGTAAAAAGTGAAGTTGGCTTGATAGATAGATAGCAAGTAGATGGATTTTTTCAAAGTTTCCCCCATGACATGACAAAGAAGGAAAGAAAAATGGGTGAAGATAATGAAACAGATATTTAAGAAATGAAAAAAAAAAGGTCCTGTATACACACCTTGATTTATGCTGCCACTATTTTAACGTAAGAAGATTTCACTGAGAATAAGCCAGGAAGGAATGGTTTTCACATTCAGTACAAAATTATAAAAACAATGTGTGGTTGCCTGAATTTAACTTCATAACTTTGTTTTAGCTAAACATAGAGTAAGCAAGCTAGTGGGATATAGATGAGTGATGGACTTATTCAATCATGGCTTTGCAATGTGTTTGATATAATAACAGCTACAGTAGCAACAAAGCAGCCTGAATTTGACTATGTTTTGCCATTCCCAAGGTTCCTTTATAACGTTTCAAAGCACTATTGTTATTACAGGTGTGAATTTTTCTTGTCCTTGAGTTTCTACAGTTCTACAAAATCCAGTCCTTAGGAATGTTATACTTCAGCATGACCAAGGAAAAGAATCCTGACCATGCAGACAAAGCAGAGTTTTCCATAGCTGTGATCAATCTAGTGAGGGAGCTCATGTGAGCAGTAGGACAGTACTCTCATAGACTTACCATCCTTTATTTCCCACACATGCATTCTATAGTTACCATTCATGACTTTGAGGATAACTGAGGTAAAGGTGTGTGTGTGTGTGTGCGTGTGTGTGTGTGTGTGTGTGTGAGAGAGAGAGAGAGAGAGAGAGAGAGAGAGAGAGAATCACACCATGGCCAAGACTTTGGTCACAACAGGCCACCTTGGCACAGTGAGATAGAATGAGTTTTCACCTTCAGCACAGAAATGAAACACCACAAGCTTTCATTCCCTACTCTGTTTACTGTGTTCTGTATCATTCCCCTTTGTGATGCTAAACACACACATACAAAAAGCACAACATAGCAGGTTGACTGATTGCAACCTATCCAATGTAACTTCTTTTATTAAATATGTGTTCAGGGGAGGGGGTAAGTCACAAAAATGTATGAAATTTCTCTGATACAGGCTTCCCCAAAATCTTGCTATCTTCATGTGTTTGTGTGTGTGTGTGTGTGAAAGAGCAAGAGAGAGTGTTGTCCAGTTTATCATACATGGCAGAGCCAAGTTATGATTTACATCCCTAAACAAAATATCTGGATATGAAGACACTGAAATGATGACAATGGAGAGTTCATGGACCCATTCTCCCCATCCTTTGGGGAGAAAATGCTCTTCTCCTCAGTTTATGAGATACCATTTGTGAGGGCAATGTCTACAGACATTGGATGACCCACCCCTCCCAGTGAGAACATGCATGTATGCCATGTATCTGTCTGCCTAGAACACAGGGTTTATAGGGAATCTACAGCATTCAACTGCTCTCTCAATAAGCACACTGCCCATCACAATGAAAAACATTTTGTCAGTCAATAGAAAAAACTGGACACAGTAGTACCCCTGTATCCACTGGCGATTGGTTCTGGGGGACCCGTGGATACTGAAAATTGTGGATAACAGTGAATGCCATAGAAAATAATGGGACTTCTGGTTTAAAATACCATACAGTTGCCTTGGAGGACCTAGAAAACATATAGAGAGGGCACATTTCCTAGGAAGACTCTATGGTAGGTGTGCTGTTTTGTGTCCTGTGGATAATTGAATCAGTGGATAATGAATCAGTGGATATGGGGGTCCAGAATCCTCTCTGCACTACGTTGCTATGTAACCATGGTAGTTACATAGTTACACAGTGAATCTCAACCCAACCCCCCCACACCCCATCTTCATTTACTGGTCAACAGACACTGCAACTAATGGGGATTTGTTTCCTTGTTGCTTGGGAACCTGATATTCCCACCCGTTTGTATGAGTGATCTCCATTGTGATGCAGAAGCAAGGTCCTTGTTGCAATCCCCCGTCACAGCAAAGATAGCTTCCAGGAGTTGGGTTGAGAATATCCAGTCAGCTCCTTCCTTAGTGACAGGGAAACAGACTCCCAACAGTTACAGCTGCTGCTGCCCAAGGGGATACATAGGGATTCTGAATATAAAGCCATCACAAATGTGTAACTCTCAGTTATGCATTCATACCTACCCAATAGGATTCTGCCCACATTTCTTGGCATAAATACCATGTGCTGATTTTTCACATACAATGTCTGTCTATTAAATAATGAGACTGTGTTTCTACCTTTCAGACAAATCAGGGAAAACTGATTGTGAATGCTTGAGTAGTGACCTTGAATATGTCTGAAACTACATGACAAACATCAACACTCTTGACCATTCACTTAATTGTCAGTTGTCATTTAAAGCAGCTGTGTTGTCTGTTGTGTGTCGGGAAAATGCTAAGTTTAAAAGTCGAGCAACGTGTCAATTTGAAATTGTTAGTAAAATGGAACAAAACACCAATGGAATCTTTTCAAATTCTTACTTAGGCCTACAGGGAAGACTGCATGTCTCATGTGCATGTGTCTGAGTGTCACAAAAGATTCAGAGGAAGATGTGAGAATGTGGAAGATGATGAACACCGTGGATGACCTTCCATTTCAAGAACTGAAGAAATTGTGGAAAAAAACAGCCAGATGGTTTGAGGAGACTGCCAACTCAGTGTCCAAATGACAGCTGAAGCTGTGAACATTGACAAAGACATTGCATGGGAAATTTTACATGAGGATCTCAACATGAGAAAAGTTTGTGCCAAGATGGTCTGGTCGCTAGGGTTCTCACACCAGAGCAAAAAGAGTGCCACAAGGAAATTAGCACTGATATTCTGCAGCAACTTGAGGAGGACCCAAAACTTTTTCAAAAAAATTATCACTTGTGATGAAACCTGGATATTCCAGTTTAATCTGAGACAAAATCCACTGGAAAACACCATCATCACCAAGAATGACAAAAGCACGTCAAACAAGTACACATTCAAAGCCATGCTCATTGTTGTTGTTTTTACATCAAGGGCATAATTTTGGCAGAATGGGTTCCAGAAAGTGGAACAGTGAACCAGCATCATTATAAGGAAGTTCTGACAAAGCTGAAAGAAAGAGATAGAAAAAAGGGCCAGAACTGTGGAAAAACGGTTTCATTCTTCATCAAGACAATGCGCCTGCTCACACAGCACTTTCTGTGAAGCAGTTTTTGGCTGATAAATGCATTGCTACACTTGAACATCCTCCATATTTGCCAGATTTGGTACCATGAAACTTTTTTCTTTTCCCTAAAGTGAAATCAGTGCTTAAAGGAACACATTTTGAGTCAATTGTTGCAGTAAATAAGAAAACAGCAGACGTGTTGAAACAGCTGTCAGAAACTGACCTGCTCCATGCCTTTGACCCCTGGAAAACAATAAAACAATTGGTGTGTAAGTGTGAACAAGTGGTATATTAAAGGGGACAAGCATTAGAATTGTAATACATCTAAATAAAGATAGGTTATTGTATCAGTCTCATTATTTAATAAACAGACGTAAATCCTAAACTGTAATGATCTTTATCAATTCAGGATTGTCTTCATCAGGGTTTCCCAACACTCAAGAAACATTGGGAGTTTTTTTAAATATATTTTTGAGTATTTTCAAATATTCTTGCTTTCCCTAAATCTGACAGTCAAATATATTATCAATAAATTGTTTCAATGAACATTCTGGCATCTGTTGCTTATGTCCTGTGCTCCTGAGGGAGGACCACCTTTGAACTTGCAACAGCCAGCTTCAACCAACTGTTGTTCTTCATATTGCTGGATCTCAAAGAGTTTTGTCTTGGATCATCCATTTGAAACCTCCTTCCCATCACCAGCACCATCACCATACAACTGGCTTTGTGGAGGAATTAACCTTATCCAGCTAGAGAAGCTTGATTGGTCCTGCTCTGCCTTTCTGTTACTGTCAAGGGAACGGGAGGGAAAGGTATCCCGGGGGGGCAGCAAACCTGGCACCAATCCTGGAAATGATATTCAGTGTTGCAACTGATTATTCAGCATGAAGCCAACAAGACACTGCTAAATGTTTTACCTTTGCTGCTTACATTAATACCTTAATCCCAAATGAATGCAAACAGAGATTAGCCCCACTGAAATAGATTGGAGAGACTTCTGTGTATTCTGTGTTGCATTCAGGCTTGAAGCCAGACTGGAATTTGCAAGCTTGAAGCCAAACTGGAATTTGGAATTTAAGGTGGTGGCCAGGATCCTGAAATATCCCAAATGTTCCTGTTTTCTTTCCTTTCTCCAAACAACCCCCCACATTTGTAGTAATTCTATTGAAAGTGAAGGGAATTTGAAAAAACTAGCATGACTGTCCTTCAAAGTAAGATAATTAAAAAAAAAAATCAGTGTATCCCCAAGATTATTTCATTGGATCAAAGGGTAAAATGGGAGGGGTACTTTATTTTAAGGTATAGCAATTATTGTGTTTTACATGTGTAATATCATCTCTGAGGGTTAAAAATGTAATAAAACCCTACTATCTCCAAATAAAACTTTCTCAGGATGGTGATGAAAGACTTGCTTCTATGACTTTGAACATCTACTGCCCATCAGAGCAGGCAGTAAATAAAAACATAAGAAAAACCAAGCTAGATCGGATTGAAAGTCTGTTTGAAGGCCTATCTATTTGAGATAGCGGCTATACAGTTGCCTATAAGAAACATATAGTGAGCACAATACTGCTCCCCGGGCCGGCTGCGGAGCCTACGGCTGGGGAGCACTCCTTGCATACAGCGAGGAGAGGGAGACCAATGATTGCGTCACTGGCAAGCGCCGGCGACGCGAGGCAAGGGGCGGGGCCAGAGCACATAAAAGGTGGCCCATCCCTCTTCTCAGCCTCTTCCTCTCTCGGTGATCGGCTGGTCGCCTTGGTGATCGCTGCTTCCCTGCCTCTAGAGGCACTTGGGGCACAGTTTAGGAAGAGCTGCTCGATTCGCCTGTTTTCTTTGGAAGTTTGGGTTTTTACTCGGGCTTCTTAAGGGTGATAATGACTTGATCTTGCTACCTGCTTGGAGGCTTGACTGCCCAGGCCAGACGGGCTGCGGAGCCTATGAGGCTCGGGCTGTGACAGCTGGTCGCAGCTGCGGACAAACGGGACCGTGCAGCCGTTAGTGACCTACGGCAGCAGCGCCTCCCGAGCACATCGGGCTGTGGCCGTTGGGGAACGCGGCTGCTTCACTCCTCAGGACATTCAGGGACTACTGGGAATCGGGGACGAGGGGCTGGGTGGTGGAAGGTTTGGATCGCGGTCGTTGGAGTCACTGCCCGTTCGCCGGGGTTTCCTGTGCTCGGGTCCTGGGTGGCTCATTTCTCTCCGTGTGAATCTGAGGAGGGATAGTGAGGGCAATTGGGAGTGTAAGTGCCTGATAATTTAGGCAGACCAACAGGGGACTTCCCTAATTGGTTTGCGTTTAGGCGGGCCGCCAGGGATCTCATGTCTTATCACTCCTAATTGCCCCCCTTTTTTTGCTAGCTACTGGGGTTTCTGACGGGCCACCAGGTTGGCTACTTCACTAGCTACTGGGTTTCTGGCAGGCCACCAGGGGGCTACTTCACAGTATTCAGTCAGGGGCCATTTTATTGAAGTTTCCACTTGTCAGCCATCTTAGGCTGGTTTGTGTGGATAGTAAATTGAACTGCTTGCTGTGGGCTATTTCACTAGCTACTGGGGTTTCTGGCAGGCCACCAGGGGGCTACTTCACAGTATTCAGCCAGGGGCCATTTTATTGAAGTTGACACTTGTCAGCCATCTTAGGCTGGTTTGTGTGGATTGTAGATTGAACTGCTGGCTGTTGATTAACATAATTAATAATAATAACAATAATAATAATCTGTCACTGACTTGGGTTGTTATTATTGGTGCTTGGCAGAATTTGGGCTTGGCAGGCAGTTTTGTTTAGTGCTGTTGGTCACAATAGTAATATTTAATAATAATAATAATAATAATAATAATAACAACAACAGCAACATAAGTCTATCATCTGACTTGTGTTGTTATTATTGGTGCACTGCAGAATTTGGCCATCCTTAAGCAAGAATGGGGGATTGTCATTTCATATAATAGTGACATATAGTAATAATAATAATAATAATAATAATAACAACAACAACTCAATTAAGGGGTTTACTGAGCTCATGGCACCTAAGAAAGGAAAAGGTGGAGGGAAGGGTAAAGGGTCAGCACCAAAGCGGCCTGTGCCCATTTCTCCTCCACCCCCCCCCCTTAGTGATGAAGAGGACGATATACCATGGAGAGCGATCTTAGATAGAATTCAACACCTGGAGAGAATTCAAGGGATAGAGGATTCTAAATCTGCATATCACATCAAATCGGCTGGGGGCAAGGGTAAAATTGCTAACCAGATTATCGAACGTTTAGATGAACTGGAGAAGAGGATCCAAGGGGATGACGCTTCGGGATCACACCAACAGGATGGCCCTTCCGGCATACCATCACAGGATGACACCGAACCCGTTCCTGCAGCTGTGTTGCCGCCTCCGGGTGAGTTACCTAACAATGACACCACACAGCTGCAAAACCCGGGTTGGCTGTGGGCTAACTGGCATGCACCCATGCATTCAGATGCATCACAAGGGGTGGGTGCTCAGTCAACACAGGGCACAGGGGCTATGCCTCAATCGGTTTTTGGGTGGCCTGGTTCCCAGTGGTCTCCTTGGGGCCCGGTTGCCTTTGGCGGGTACAACACTCCTTCTTTTGGGGCTTCTCCCCCAGTTTGTTTTTCTCAGACACCAGGATATGATATGGTAGCATATTCTGCAGTCCCCTTTGGTGAGATGTCCCTTCCTTTGGGGGACCATCTCTTACAATCTACAAGGGATAAAATATTAAAAGGGGAATAGGTGATGTGTTCTCCTTGTTATATCGGGAAATAGATAAGAAAGATAGAGCTGAAATGGATGACAAGGAGAAGGAGAAATTGAGAAAATGGAAAGTGGAGAGGACTTGGTCCAATTGGCTATCCGGATTTTTAATTTTAGCCGGTGTAATTGCTAAAGCACAGCCGCACCATGCTGGGGCCCTCTTTCAGTACATGGACATTATTCATAGGTCCTATGTGGATTTTGCCAGCCCTGCCTGGCTTCTATACGATGAAGCTTTTCGGATGAGAGCTGCTATTTACCCATCCCTTCGCTGGGACATGATGCATCCCCATTGTGGATGCAACTCATGACCCCGGCGCGTCCCATTCAAGGGAAACGGACGCATAGTGGTCACCTGTTGAAGCCAGCTGCAGGGTCAGGGACCAAGATGGCTGGCTCGCCTTTCCCAGCTAGTGGGGGACAAAGGATGTTGTGTTGGGAATTCAGCTCACACGGTGCGTGCTCTCGGAAACCTTGTCGGTTTAATCATGAGTGCTCCATTTGTGGGGCTTCACATTCCTTTCGGAACTGTCCGAGAGGAAGGGGACAGCACCGGGGGTCTAGGGGCAGTCAGGGGGCCAGCAGGGGAGGTACTTCTTCCTCCCAGCCTCCTAAAGGGCCCCAGACCAATTAAATTGGATGTTTTAGCTGTGTGGCTGGCCATTTATCCCAATAGGCGAGCAGCCAGTTATTTATCAGATGATTTTCATTTTGGTTTTCAGATTCCATATCGAGGTCTTAGGAGCCCCTTCATGGCACAAAATCTCAAGTTAGTCAGGGGTTTGGAACACATTGTTTTGGGAAAAATACAAAAGAGGTTTCTGAAGGTAGGGTCATTGGCCCCTTTACTTGGCCACTGGTGCCTAATCTGAGGGTGTCCCCATTAGGGATATTTCCCAAGAAAGCACCTGGTGAGTTTCGACTTATACACCATTTATCTTATCCTAGGCGAGAGTCGGTAAATGACTCTATTCCTTCGGAATTATATACTCATAGAATCATAGAATTGCAGAGTTGGAAGAGACCACGAGGGCCATCCAGTCCAACCCCCCTGCCACGCAGGAAATCTTGATCAAAGCATCCCCAAACAGATGGCAATCTAGCCTCTGTTTAAAGACCTCCAAGGAAGGAGACCCCACCACGCATACTGTTAGGTATACTTCATTTGATGCAGCTATACATGAGGTCAGGCAGCATGGTCCTGGAGCGGAGTTGGCAAAACGCGACATCAAGTCGGCTTTCCGTCTTCTTCTGGTTCATCCTGACAACTTTGAGCTGCTAGGGTTTCAGTTTGATGGCCTTTTCTATATGGACCGGGCCTCACCCATGGGGTGCTCGGTATCTTGTAATGCCTTTGAAACATTTAGTACTTTTTTAGAGTGGGCAATTAGAACCAGGACGGGTTTACCGGGTGTAGTTCACTATTTAGATGATTTTTTGTTTATTGGACAGTATGGTTCTTTTGAGTGCAGATTTTTATTGCAGTCTTTTGAGAGGATGGCAAGGGAGCTGGGCGTTCCCCTTGCTCCCAAAAAGACTGAGGGCCCCTCACAAATTTTAGCCTTTCTGGGTATTGAGATTGACACCGTCAATCCGCTCTGTCATCTGGCAGATTCGAAAATTCAGGATTTAAGGGACAGGGTTGATCAATTTCTACTTATACATAAAGCCACCTTACGGGATTTTCAGGTTCTCATTGGACACCTGAACTTTGCATGTAAGGTGGTAGCACCCGGCAGGGCTTTCCTCCTCCGGTTATGCGATGCCATTATGGGCATGCAAAGGCCCTATTATAAGATCCGTATTACCAAGGAAATGCGGGATGACCTGCTGGTTTGGCAGGAATTTTTAGATCAATTTAATGGTATTTCATTCTGGCGTCAGGAATGGAAGCTTCAGGGGGCATTGCAAATCGCATCAGATGCCGCTGGCTCTGTTGGTTTTGGGGTTTATTTTTGTGGTCAGTGGTGCACCAATACATGGCCCACCGAATGGTGTGGTACAAACATCACCCTTGATCTTACCTTTTTGCAATTTTTCCCAATTTTGGTTGCCGTGTTTATCTGGGCACAAGAACTGGCGAATTCGTCAGTACATTTTTGGTGTGACAATTCAGCAACGGTCCAGGTAATAAACTCTCTCACATCCAGGTCTCCATGGGTCATGTGTCTGGTTCGGCGCTTCACGTTGCAGTGCCTTAAATACAATATTTTATTTGTTGCACGGCATGTGGCAGGTGTTAACAATGAGATTGCTGACGCTCTTTCCCACATGCAGATGCAGTGCATCAGAGAGCTTGCCCCAGACGCGGAGCCCAAGGGCGACAGGATGCCGGAGGAGCTATGGCAGATTGGGAATCCGAAATTTGGAGGGCCCTAGGTATGTCAGTAGCTTAGAGCACACGAAAGGGATATGCCAGGGCTGTTAGTGAATTTTATCAATTTAGGGATCAGTTTGGCCTTCACTTAGGAGTGGAGGTACCAGTGGCACATCTGCTGCAATTTTATGTGCATCTTCATAAATGAGGCTTTGCTCCACAGTCAGTTAGGAGCATTTTGGATGAAAGTTCAGGGGGCCCCTGATAATACTGGCGACTTCCGTATTCGGAAGACGTTGGAAGGATGGGCCCGAGAGTGAGGCCGAAGGAAGGACTCTCGAGTTCCTCTTTCGCCACACATCCTGAAAGGATTGCAGCATGCCTGGATAGGGATTTGCTTTTGTCCCTATGAGGCACTGCTTTTCCACGCCGCCTCCTTGCTGGCCTTTTTTGGTGCATTGCGTGTTAGCGAACTAGTGGTATCTTCTAAGGCTGACATATCAGGTAAGGCATTGGAATTAAAGGACATACGTGTTACAGAGGGGCGGATTAGTTTTAGACTTCATTTTTCAAAGACTGATCAGTTGGGGCGTGGTAAAACTGTACAGGTACAACGCTGCAGCGATACCACCATATGTCCGGTTTTTGCATTGCAGGAATATCTTCGAGTTCGGGGTGAACTCCCAGGAGCACTGTTTATTCATGCTGATTCTTCCCCCCTAACTAGTTACCAGTTTTGGAGGGTGACTGCTAAGGCACTAGACCGATTGGGCCTCACCGGGGTCAAGTTCGGGACACATTCCTTCCGGATAGGGGCCGCCTCCACTGCTGCGGCTATGGGCCTGTCGCCTAATGCCATCCAGAGGATTGGGCAATGGAGGTCTGCCTCATACCGGAGATACGTCCATCCTTTGCCTTATTAACTCTCTTTCTTCCCCTTTTGTCTTCCAGGTCCTAGACCACAGCTGGTGAGACGGCGGGTTCTGATCTGCGGCCACAGTATGGTCTACTGGGTGGCCTGGCAGGCCCGATTAAGTTACTTTGGACCTCACCTTGGCCTGGGAGACAGGGGGGTGATTGAATGGTTGGGGAAGCGGGGATTGCAATGGCATGGGCTCATGCCATTGTTGTTTACTGAGCGGGTTGGGCCTCCGCCTGACGTGTTGGTTTTACATATTGGGGAAATGATCTGGGCCTTCTAAAAGGCAAGGCCCTTGTAATCCAGGCGTCACGTGATTTGGAGATGATCAGGTCTAGATGGCGGTCACCGTCATGTGGTCAGCCATATTGCCCAGACAGATCTGGCGGAGGAAGGGGGATCCCCATTTGATTGACAGGGCCAGGCGGAAGGTCAACAGGCAGATGGGGAAGTTTTTGCTTGCAAAGGGAGGACATTATCTGGCACATCCCGAGATCCAGTTTGAGAGGCCTAAGCTCTACAGAGCGGACGGCGTGCATCTCTCGGACGCTGGTAATTTACTATTTTGGGGGGATCTTCAGTGGGGGTTGAGGGACCTATTGGACAATCTAGTGGGGGATTAAGGGACAAAGCGGACCCTTGCCCCTTATCTACAGCGGGAATAGGGGGAGGCGTAGATTACGGTGTACACCTATGGCACCAATTTCGGTGAAGGGACGGTCTCTGGAAGGGTCTCCTTAGATTGTACGATCTGGGAGAACAGAAGGAGACCTACCTTGGGGTTGGCCTGAAGAATAATCCCTTCACCTTAATCTGTATGGATTGGGTGAGGGACTTTCGGGTTGACCTTCCAGACACGGACCGGCTGGTTAGCAACCCCAAGTCCTGGGGTTACTCAGCAGGGCTCAGGTGTTCGCCCGGGGAAGCTGGGGGCATAACTCCAGAAGGGACGATCCGCCCCAGCTGCTCCCTCACTAGGTTGCCTCCCCCCGCTAAAGATTTAAGGGATTAAATATGTAGGGTGATAAAGAGCCCATTTTATTTCACCCCAAAACTATGTGTGTGGTTTCATTATTTCTCCAACTCTGTGTGCAATAGCATCATCTAAACTGAATTCCCCAGAAACTGGTAATGAGAGACATACTGCCTTTGATACTAGGAGTGATACATAGCCATCCTGACTAGTAAGCATTGATAGCCATATTCTCTATGAATTTATCTAACTGCCTGTTAAACTCATGCAAGCTGGCAGCTTTCACTGCGCCTTGTGGCAGTGCATTCCACAGTTTAACTATGTATTGTGTAAAGAAGTGCCTCCTTTTATATGCCCTGAATCTCCCATCATTCAGCTTCATTTGATTATTCTCTTCTTTGGATCCTTCTGTATTAAGATTAATTCTATTATTATTTTATTTTGTTTATTTATATCCCAGCTTTCTCCCAATATAGCGGACTCAAGGCAGGTAACAATGAGTTTACATAATGCAAATTAAAACAATACAGAAACATTAAACATATGAAATAAAAAGACACAAATTGAACAATTTAAAGAGTTAAAAAACATTTATGAGAGTGCAAATATCCACTTTATTCACACCATGTCCAATTTTATACATTTCCATTATGTGTTTTCTTGCTTACCCATTTCCTAGATAAACAGCCTAAAATATTATAAAATGGAAACAGGGGAAGGACTGTGGCAGCACCTTTAACACTAGATGGTTTTTATTTTAGCATGAGCTTTCATAGGGCTTACCTAGACATGCTATTTACTCCATCTTGGAGCCCTGCAGTCTCTATGACACAGGGCTCTTGTCCCATTTTGCCCCTGGGCAGTCCAGATTACACCATGGTTACCACCACTTCTTCATATGCAGTACAGATTGATTTTTTAAAAAGCTTCAGGTATAAAATAAATAAAAACCAGTTAGCTTTAAAGGTGCTGCTGCATTCTTTTTTTCCTCCCCCTCCCTTCCTCCTTTGTATGCTGCAAGAGACTAAGGACTTTATCAGAGGTGGCAAAAATCACATGATTACAACATCATGGTAGTGTGAATGGTTCCCGCTATCGCACAACATTGTCATGTTCGCGTGGTCAACCTGTGCTCCAGCCATGACTAAGACATTGATTTTAATTGATGGGACAAGCTGTCAATAGCTCTCAATATCACTTTTTTCATGGTATTGAAGAGTGTGTGAAAACACGTCCTGCTGTCATCATGAGATTACAGAGTGAATGGGCAGTCCTCTTCCCCCCCCCTCCCTATTCCCAGCGAGAAAACCTCCGGGTGAGGATATGAAAACTATCCACAGGGTGCTCTTTTTATGAGCTATCCCAGTTTGTTTGCACATTTTTAGGTTTGTTTAATTGCTTCTGTGTTTGTTTACTTTGCAAATTATCAGTGTTAAAAACTGATGTGGCTGGCATCTTCTCACAAGAATAGCTGAAATCTTGCCCATGCTAAATCATGGAAGTAAAGTCCCATTCTTAAAGTGCAAATGCTGTTTGTGCGATAATTTTGTGGTGGTTCTTTTGTGCAATTATAGCAACGTGCAGTAATATGTGTAATAATGGCAGTATGTTTCTGCTTTCCTCTTTCACAGAATTGCAGCTTTTTTAGACACTAGTTACTGTGTTTTAGACACCAGTTACTACCCTGCCCCCATGCTATCTCATAATTGGAAATATTGGACATTTTGGGGAGTCAAATTGACTGGGGTGAACAAAAAAACAAAACAAACAAACAAACAAAAAAAAGGTCAGGTGGAGGTCACAATGACCTGGGGGGTGTCTTAGAAATATTTTTACAAGCAAACCCATATTAGGATTATGCCAAAGCCCCTTAGCAAACACAGTCATCAAGGAGGTATGTGCTAATCCTTTTTTGGTGCACCTCAGCAATGAGTCATTCAATCAAACAATTAAATGGCCATTCCCAAATCTATTCCTACAGATATCTCTCCTATACCCTCTACCTGAGCAACCATTAGGAGGTTGCTACAGAACCAGCAATATTTTGTCTTGCTGGAACCAAAGCAATCAGTTGAGTTTCATTCCCTTTGTCTATCTCTATTATTTTGTCATAACCAGAGTACCCCTTCAGGATGTGAAATAGGGTATAAATATCCCAGTCCAGCTATGTCTTCCAAAGATAGACACCGACACTCTGCTGGATTCTCTGTACAACCCTCAGATGCAAATCTGAGCCTCCTCCCTGCATGGAACTCTTCTCTTCAGGATTGCTACCTATAAACCTATCTTCCTGGACTTCTCTCTATCCAACCTCCCAGGCTTTCTTTCCAATAGCATTGTATGGTTCTTAAGTATGTATGTCTGATATGCTAGTGTATCCCTTGTGTTATTTAAAAAAAAATACTTTATTTCACTTTAACTGGAGTGCTCTCTACAGTTAATACTGGTATACATAGTTGAAAAGATCCCCGAAGTTACCCTCCTTTTGCAGGTTTCCATTTGGGCCAATAATTTCCGCAAATAATAATAGAGATTTTGGCATCAGGGGCAGGGCTCTAAAGCACACCCACCTCTTAGGGTAATAGAGTTGTTTCAGTTTCTTGAACATTTTGGTTGCCTTTTCCTACATCTCTGCACAATATTCTTTTTCTTTGGAGTGACCAGAATGGTATACAGTATCTCAGATGTGATCTTAACACATATCTACACAAGGGCACTATCATAATGGAGATACAAATGCATTTTTTCATCCTCAACACCCCTGTGTACATCTTAACATGTCAAAAATTTCTTCTCATTTCTTGCTGTACATTTTGGGACACTTTTTGTAAAAAAAAATATGTTTCTACAAAAACAAAGCATTTTACACAAAATACAGTTTTGTGCAAAAACATATTGTAATCTCACAAAATATGTTTGATGCTAAAACACATTTTGTATATCTATTTTGCAAACACATTCCAAAATCTGAAAAAAAATCATCAAAAATGTACAAGAACTTGAAATCTCACCCAGTGGGTAGAGCATTTTTGAATTTTTTTTTCTCAGATGTGAGATTGAAATATATGAGGATTTGCATTGCTAAGTGTAATTTAGATTCTGCTTTTGGCCAACATGGAATTTGGTTCTTTTTATAACATCCACACATTGTGCTGACATTTTCTTCAAACTCTTCATTGCAACCCAAATATTATTTTCTTGAACATTTACTGCACAAATCCCTTGAAGATCCCAAATTATATATGAAGGGTTTATTGACCAGAGTGGGTGGATGTGGGGTTGCCCCAACATACTTCAGTTTACAGTTCCTTATATTAAATTTCATTCACCATTTTAATGCTCATTTTCCCAGTCTGGAGATATCCTTTAGAGCTATTCACATGTTCCCCCCACCCCCTAAATAACTTGGTGTCATCAGCAAACCTGGCAACTTCACTACTCATCTATGATTCCAGCTTGTTCATGAAAATGTTAAGAAGCAATAAGGAGTGAGTTGCCTGAGTGCACAGAAGGTATGTTTACATGTTTAAGGTGATTTAAGGCTGACTGGATTAGATACAGACAAATCATCCTGAAAACGAACATTTCAGTTGAACTGTTCTAAGTTGCCTGCTAGAAACAGAAAGATTTTTCCTCTTTACAATTTGCAAAACAGGCTCTCTATGCCTCAAAATATTATTGTGGTTTTGTTCCAATCCCATTAAGATTTGTTTTGGCAAATCCTAGAACTGCACACAATCTTTCTGTAATCATTTTGTCAATGTCCCACTTTCCTTTGAGACCCTAGAGATAGGGGCTGGGTTGGCTGTCAAACAAATAAATTAGTCTGTGGCTCTCAATAAAGGTTTAGTAATTCAGAGCATGTACACAGCCAGTTCAGTGAAGCTGAGATAACTATGCAACATAAAGGGGGATGGGGTGCACATCTGGAAGCACATCTGTACCAGTGTACTGCATTCCCTGCAGGATCTGCAAAATAGATTTTATAAAGATAGATATGAGAGCTGTTACATTTTCATCTTAGCACAGTCAGTATAGTTCCCACTATGGTGGTAAACCTGTGGCTGGGCTGCATTATTTCTGACTTTCAGTGAAGGATCATGTTATTTAAAGTTTCCATGTTCAGAGGGAAACCAAAAACAAAGCAACATGTTTTCTTGAGCTTAAACAGTTAGCAGGTCAGGAAAGCTGGGCTAGAACCTTGCTGCCTAGACTCTATATGTATGTGAAGATCTATGATTTCATCAATGCAGATTGTCCTTCCACTTTTGCTGTGTTCATATTTGCTGGAACCAGTTCATCACCTGGTGCCCAACCTAATGGTGAGGAGTTTCTCGGTATTGAGCTGGGCTTTTTCTCACATGGCCAACACAGTCTGCTCTCCAGACCATACTTAAAGCCATTGCAGCTTGGTATAATCACTTTCCTCAGTACCAGTTGACAGGGTGTATGTGTAGTAGTTAGAGATTCTGAATAAGGAGTAAAGATACCAATGGATTGGAGAAACAAACTAAAGGCTTTGTTATGCAAACTCTGTTCTAAAATAGGAAAGTTACTCAGGGTGCTAATCTAATGTAGCTTCATTCGAGGGAAGAGCTGAGAGAGGACTAGTGGAAAGAGAAGAGAAAATATGCCTAAGATTATCAGTGTATATCACAGAGGGGTCAGGATAGGTAAGGCAAGATGAGAGGACACTATCTAAATCTATTACTACTGCCCTCTCTAAAGCATTCCTGACTCTTCAGTGCCAAGCGTTGTTGTACTTCTAACACCAGTGAGGTGGCTGACAGGTCCTTCCTTCCTTCCTTCCACCCATTCAACAATACCGTTAAAACTGTATGGGACAAAAGTTTTGGAAAAGATAGATAATCAGATTAAAATATTTATAACAGTTTAAAATGCATATAAAACATGAAATAAAGGTACATCACTACCTATTAAAAGATCCTTCTGCCACACTGAAGGCCTCTTTAAATAAATCTGCTTTGTCTGTAACAAAAATGACATTTATAAAGGAGGCCAACCTAGCCTCCCATAAGAAGGGGTTCTGCAGTGTGGGCAGTAGTGTTGCTAGAACTCAGGGCTTGAGTCTCAATTTCCATGGGTCATTTCAAGGTGGGAGACAAGGTACAACTTCTCCAGTTTTACGAGGCTGTGTTCCAGGCAAGAGGAAATGGCTGTGTGCAAATTTCCAGCAAGCTAATAGAGTAGCAGCTTGCCACAGTTTCCAAGACTTAATTGATTTCCTGCTGCAACATGGCAATACTTGGTGGGGAGTGGTGTGTTGACTTAGGACTTTATCAGACAAGCATCTAAAAATGCTATAATTCCACTATTGAGGAAAGTGGAAATATAATGGCAAGATTACAGTAATTATTGCATATCACTGTAATTGAACAACACTGTGTTTTAATCCCACGGGTCAGCGTAAGAGGGGCGCTCCAAAAAAGCGATACAAGGACTCCCTGAAACTACATCTCAGGCCCAAATTGATCACGAACAATGGTCCATCCTGGCCTCACATTGGGAGGCATGGAGACACACTATCCACAATGCTGCAGCCTTATTTGAGAACTCACGCCGAACAAGTCTTGAAGAGAATCGACAATGCAGAAGGAATCACAACCCAGAAACATCACCCAAGGAGACCTTCTGCTGTGCTTTCTGCAAGTTCATCTTGGATTGGCCTTTTTAGTCATCAGTGCGCTTGCAGAAAGCACGGGATGAGTCCTTCCTGAATCTTCGTTTGCAAAGAAAAGCCAGAGAGAGAGAGAGAGAGAGAGAGAGAGAGAGATGTTTTAATCACACAATACTACTGCCACAGAACCATTGCACAACCACTACTAGCAGTTTAAGAATGAGATTTTTCTTCCATGATTTTGCATGGGCGAGATTTCAGCTGTTCTCAATGAGAAGACATAACTTTGTTTAAACATACAAAAAACACATAAATAATGAAAGAAATTAACAAATAAACACTTAAACATAAAAATGTACCAAGAAAAGGTGACAGTTCATTAAAAGAGCATTGTATGCAGCCTGTGTTCTTGTTGAGAAAGGGGAGGGGAGAAGGACTGCCCATTTATGCTGTAATTGCACAATAACAGCAGGACGTAATTTCACATGCTTGTCAATACAGAGAAAAGAGTGATATTGAGGGCTATTCGTGAAGTTTCCCATCAATGAAAAGTGATGAGCAATTTATGGGTGGAACACACATTGACTTTGAAAGGACAACAAGGTTGTGTAATAACAGGGACCCATTTGTGGTACTGTTGCACAACAATTCTATGATCACAGCCCGATTTGATAAAGTCCTTAGCTAGCTTCCGCCTTTCCTTCCAGTCATTGTGGTGTCAGGGCTCACCCTTTTCTCTGCATTCACTTTCTGTCTAGAAGCAAGTAGGCTACCATAAAGGTTTCTTCTCTCAGCACTCTAAGTAGGTGAAAAGAGACAATCCCATCATTTCACCTTCATCTGGGAACAGACACTGTAGCTAAGGAGATTATCAGACACCCTAAATATGGTGTGATAATGTTGCCAGGAGATTGCGAAAGGGCTTTGCTTTCTGATGATGTCATCCCCATTGTGTTATGCTCCCATGCTACTCCTGTTCCACCAATTATTCTTTTTATTGATAGGCTAAGCCGCCAATAGATCATCCATTCTGTTCCTGTCAGGGAATGATGGGCAAGTGAAAAGGTGCCCCATTATGCTGGTGCGATGTCAGTGTCAGTGGGAGGTCTGTGCCAAACACTTCTGGGTGCAATCAGGAGATCCAGGTAAGTGACACATTTTTTTGTACCCTCCCTGGGTTACTTGTATTTTGTTAAAGTGTGTTTAGGTGCTTGGTTTTACTTTTACTGATGTATTTTTCTTTTAAAGTTTGAATTTCCCTCACACTCGTGCTCTCCCAAGAATGGCCTGGGATTTCAACAAGGAAGTGAATGCAACTCCATGACAGTTCCATTCATGCCTAGGCTGCCAAGGGGAGGGGATGGATGTGCTATAAGGTAGGTCTGAAACTTTTCATTCTCATGCCAGGACAGGGTTGGGAGCACGTCAGGAGAGGAGTTAGTGAGACGGGGATGCTATTTTTGTCCCCGTCTGATAATCTCCTAAGACTTCATTCTTAATTTTCAAACAAGAAAATATGTTTTTTTTTTTGTGTTTGTGCCTTTGAATGATAAAGTGTGAGCAACTGTAGTTGGTACTTAATGAATAATGATTAGTGACATCACTGGAGGCCACCCCTGGGTTTCAGGTTTGAGCCTGGAGAGTTGAGGCCCTGGGAGAATCCCAAACTGGCAATGCTATGGAGCAGCCACCAAGGCTCTCTTCCATGTCCTCACCAACCATATCTGTGATGGTGATGAGGCAGAGAGAAAGCCCTCCCTCAAAGATCTTAAGATTCAAGCAGACTCATGTAAGTAGATAACTTTGTGCAAGGGAAATATCTGTCTATCTATCTCTAGACAGACAGATAGAGACATAGATATAGATAAAAATAAAAGCACACATATGAGCAGTGTTTGCACTGAAGAGTCCCCATTCATGTGAGGTCTGATCTGCAGTCTGTAGCAGTAGTATAAATCAAGTTTTCCTAGTTGGAAAGCACCTGAGAGGGACAGTTTCCTCAGGGTGTGGCCCCACCAGGTCATTGAGGGAGAAAGTGAAATTAAATCAGGTCTTGGGTAATGTTGTGTTCAAGCTTCTAGATATCCTTTGGATAAGATGCCCTTAGTCAGCTCTTTTTCCTTTTGGTTCCAGTCTGTAGAGTCTTGGGATGGGGCAAAGAAAGGGGAGTGTGTTGCTCCTTTCTTTGTTTCCATCACTACTCACTCGTTTAGAGGAAGGAGATAAAGAAGTAATGGCAACAAAGAGACAGGACATGGGCATGAGTCCCATCTTGGGGTGTGGCCTTCACCAGATGCCTTGAGATTAGTTCTGCTTGTTATTTTAATGACAAAATTATGGCGATCTGACCATGAAGATAGTGTAATATGAAAAATGAAAAGATGGTTGAATTAATTTTAGTAGAATTCATATAAATCTGACAGGTGGAATGTCATGTTTGGGAAACTTCCAGTCTCATCTTTTACACGTTTACTCAAAAGTAAATTCCACCGAGCTCGGGGGGGGGGTATTCCCATGTTCTTGTGCATATGGCTGCAACTTGTAAAATGGGTAATGCATCAAGTTTTCATATTTTACTGGAGCCAACATTAAAACCAGTTCAACAATATGCAACGTAGATTCCTTTTGTATCCTTCATCTTAAACAAGAGCTTCTTTTTAGAATCCTATTGGGAGCAGATTGCAAAAGTGGTAAGAGGGAAAGTGAATAAAAACACAGTATGTGCCAGACTGTTTTTTTAACCTCCTTAAGTCATAAAATGTAGGGATAAATTATATATTTCATACAGCCTCAAATTCAGAGGATTGGAGCAATCCACGGGGAGGTTACCAGAATACAGATCACTGTGGATAAACTATCAGGAATGGCTGCATTTAGAGAACCAGCTGAGAGTGTTAAAAGGCACTCTGTAGCAGTGACGGCTACTTGGATTCTAATGGAAATGAACTGTCAGGTTTTCCTATCAGTGTGAGTGCAGCCCCATCTGAAGCAGGTTGAATATCAGTGCCACAGACCTGAAGATCATCTGCCCATATCATATCAATCTTTTCAGGATTTAGTTCTAGGCTTTTTTAAAAAAGTCCTCATCCATCCCACACCCAAGTGCTAGTTTTGTGTCTTCAGAGCATCATCTGAACCTGAATACATTGGAGAGAAAAAATACAAAGTGTTGTACTGTCATCCCAAAATCCCTGGATGACCTCACAGATTCCTCCTACCCAAGAAGATTGGGGAAGGAGGAGAGGGGAAGCAGGGATGGAAGAACTAGGCTCTCCGTAAACATTTGATTGAAACAGTTTCAAGCAGTTATCCAGGCATCTCTACCACAGGATGTTCTGCCTGTAAAGTTGGTCTCAGAGAGAGAGCCAGAGAGCACAATGTCATGACATTCAGAGTGGAATTAGAGCCCTCCTTGATTACACCTCTGGTGTGAAATATTGCAGCCTAGGCTACCACAGTAAGAAACAGATTATTTCTATTTGTAATATCAGGGTGGATGCTTGACTTAAGTGGGCTGCAGTCCTTTAATTCCTACGAATTTGGGTTGTGGTTTGAACTGTTCAAAATATTTTACCTAACTTACTCCTCTACTGTGTTGACATTGTCTTTGACGTGCTTTAGATCACCATTAATTTCCGATGTGTTTTAATCACATGAGACTCAAGATCCTGCTGATTTGACTGTCAGATTTTTTTTTTCTTTGAGAAGTACATTGTTCATGTCTTTCCACATTAACTTCGATTTCTACAAGAAACTACAAGGGGAGGGGGCTTCATTTCAGAGGTATTAAAAAACACACAGTTCAAAAGAAGTAGGTCTGAGTAAATGGTTTGGAAAAAATCCAAATCGTGTCATGGATGAAAAGTAGAGAACACAGAAATAATGCAAGAAAATAATTTTTCATGCTATTTTAGCCACACTGTGCATCAAGATTTATTGGAAAGCCAAACTCAGAATTTCTTGGGTGATTGCGCTTTTCCTCTAGATTTGACTTCAGCTTACCTTCATGCCAGTGTATGATGCCATAAAGTGTCACATGTGATGGATATGGCTTTCTGAAAAACACAGAAAGAGCATTGTGAAGCTTTTGTGATTTTGATTCATTTGACCTAAAATTACAACATATTCGATATATCCATGATTTTAGAAAGGTAAAGTGATTCTTTTAAAAGTATTTTTTTTCTTGTCAACTTTGCAACACTCTTCCATAGTTTTCTAAGATTTTGTTCAAGAATTAAAATCTATACTGAATATCATAGCTATTGAGAGTATGAGTAGGGCTGCTTTCTGGAAGAAAGACATTACAGAACAACGTTTATTCAAATTGTAACATTAGCAACATAGTACAGAACTTCAGTTCTAATTACTATGAAGGATAATAATTCAAACTTTTACTGACATTGACTACAAATACAATCCATCAGCAATTGCCATAATATCAGTTTGAGTCTGACTTGATGAATGCAAGTTTTGACCATCAGTCTTTCAAGTGGTTTGTATCCACTAAGTTGTATCATATAACTTAAAAGGAAAATCTACTATTCAGCTGGGCCAGAGCAAAAGGGAACATGAGAAGTTCAGTGGCAAAATTAAAGCTCCGGCAAGAAATTTAATCCATATTAACCAAGAAGCAGCTCTCCTTTTGTATTCCTGTCAGGATCCAATCACCATGCCATTTGTGTGTGTGTGTGTGTGTGTGTGTGTGTGTTTTATTTGTGCTTGTAATTTGTAGCCAGATGCATGCATTTGTGACTAGGTCACTTGATAGAACTGTTTAGCAAACCTGAGAAATCTAGACAGGCTTTGCATCAAAGGGCATGGGCTGCTTTTGTTTGGTTCTCCATTTCCCCTTACATCCTGGAGCACAACTTATCTCACTTACTTTTTTAAAATTATTTTTTATTTATTTATTTATTTATTTATACCCCGCTCTTCAGCCACAAGGCTATCAGAGCGGCTTACAAATTAAGCAATTTTTAAGCAATAGCTATTTACACATCTACACTGCATTAAACAGTTTCCAATGTGTGTTAGCTAATTGCCCCCCACAAGCTGGGTACTCAATTTACCGACCTATGAAAGGATGGAAGGCTGAGTGAACCTTGGAGCCGGCTGGAATCGAACTTGCGACGTGGTGGCTTGCAGTACTGGCATTTAACCACTGCGCCACCAGGGCTTTCTGGTCCACCTGTTTTGCTTCCTTGCCTGTTGATCTATTCTTGAAAACTGGACCACTGCTTAGCTGAATATTTCCTGAAAGCTAGATCCTAGCTTGCTCATTTAGACAGGATTCTGGCAAAGACAACTGGTGGTGTTTCTAGCTCTGTGTTCTGTTGGCATCTTGGGTCCTGTCTGTGAACTCTGTGGACTCAGAACTAAAGGTAAGTTATGGCTCAAATCCCTTGACTTTGGGAACCATCAGACATTCTACAAAACTAATATTTTACGAATCCCATTGTGAAGACCTGTGGGCCTTTGTGCATAAACGGTATATCCTTTGGTTGAAATTAGAGTCCACAGAATTTGTCGATTAATTTGTTGGTTGCTGTTTTTATCTATAGTAGTAGAGTTAATACTCAAGTTCAGACCAAGCATTGTATTAATTGAATAGCATGTAGTTCCCTACCAAAAACAAACAAACAAACAAACAAACAAACAAAAAAAACTAATGAGATGCCAGTGAAGATTTTTCAAAACAGCTGTGGGTGGTTTTATGTTTCAGGAAGGAAGTGGCTAGGGAGGATGGTTAAACATCCCTCCCTCATCCATGTGGGTGTGGGTGTTATATTCTCATCTAATTCTAGTTAAGATTTTCAGAAGCTCCAGATGACTCTCCCTGGATGCTAGATTCTCACAGGAAGAATACTTTGTATGCATGTTAAATATGATGAAGAATTTGAGCCAAGGGAGAATATCAGGATTGAAGATGTACATATCATAAAACAGTATTCTTATTTCACCAGCTCATCCATTCCCTCCATACTTGAAAGCAATTAAATTTTGGACGTGGCATCTTAGAATGTTCTCTGATGAATTACTTAAATAGCAATTTGGTGAGTGCAGAGTCCAATCTCCAGGGTTACAACAGGGGGTGAGTTCTAATCAAGACTGTGCCTAAGCCAGGCTTTTCCCACTCAAGGCCTTGGCTGTTTGTGTGTCTTTCATTCATATCAGCCACTTTAATACAATTGTTCACACTGCAGGATCAATGGAACGATGAAAAAGAAAACAACATGCTTTCCTGTTTGATAGACTATCAGCAGTTTTCTGAGTTGGCAAAACTGCATGTACACTGTACAAACTATACTCACATTCAGCATGCATCACTAGTGTGACTTTGTATTGTATATAAGCTTTTCATAAAATTATGTGCTGGTTAGAGTTTTGGATAAGGACTAGGGAGATTCTGGTTCACATCTCTGCTCTACCGTGAAGATGAGAGAAGCTCACCTTGGGTCAGTTAGTATCTTCTTGTCTAATATACTTGATCAGCTTGCTGTCAGGATAAAGGAAAGATAACATGACCCACCTTGACCTTCTTGGAGCAAAAGTGAGTTAATGCAACCAAACCTAAGATGTTAAAGTCCCATAGGTTTTATCAAGGAAAATAACCAAATGCTTACCCTGTTTCACTTGAAACCAACAAGATTTGAACCAACTTATGTAAGGCTATATTATGCCGTTTCTTTGCCAAAAATGTTATATTGTTTTGAGAGTTTTGATGACAACCACAGAGGAAAATTGATTGAATTTCTGAAACATTTTAGGCAGAATTACCAATAATAATGACAATAATAACAACAACAACAACAACAACAACAACAACATGATGATGGTGGTAGTGGTGGTAGTGGTGGTGGAATTTAGAATTGACCAGAAGAAATACTTTTTTTGTGCTTAATTAGGTAACAAATTTTAGATTCTGCCCCCCCCCCGTATAGCAGACCCCAATAACATATCCCAAACTGTGGTGTCCTTTAAATTCAAAAGTACTTTCTCAGACAATGTGTGTGTGTGTGCGTGCGTACATGCACACACATATATCTATGCATGCAGTATTAAAAAAAGAAAACTCTCTCTCTCTCACACACACACACACATCCCACAGGAACTCACCTATTGACTCAATTTGGAATATCATGGGTTTTTTTTTAAAAAAAACCCAATACACAAATAAGGGTTGCCATGTAGATTTATTGCTCATCATGCTCCCATTATTCTCACATTTCTTATTCCCCCCCCCCCAATATATCTTGGAAATTAGCTGTTAGAAGATATTCATATAGGTCTCTATGTCTGTGTGTATTTTTTAAACAATCTCTCTAGCATAAAACTCCTTAGCTGGACCTCTGTAATAACCACATCATTATTTTATTCTCAGCTGCTGTTTCTTATCTTGTCTTACAGCTTGTCTTACAAGTTGTCATTTTAGATTTTTCATCTGTAATTGCTTTGTTTATATGAAGTTGTCTTCTCAGAATGAATGTGTAACCTGTCAAATCTGCTTAACCTGGCCCTCAGAAATGATACTACTTGATATCTTTAGTCATATCATGGATTCTTCAAGATTTGAGATGGTATAATGTGCGAAATTTTAATAGACAGCATTGTGTAATGGAAAAACACTGAACTACTCATGTCCCTAAATGTGTTGTCTATTACAAGAATGCAGCTATGTATTCTGATGTTCAATAAAAGCCTAGGAGAGCACAGAACTGGGGTTGGTCATGGGGGCAGTAAATCTTCTCTGGATTTTACTGCCAGTCCTTCTGAAGCTGCTCCAAGTTGAATAGGACCTGTGATGGTGCCAAACTATGATCCAACACTTGCAGACCTTCTGTTCACCTCAGAGAAACTGCAGGAGGAGGAGCAATAACAAGATATACTGCCCCCATGGCTGTGTATTCAATAAATGCCCCTGCATATAACCAAGCGGAAAAGCTCAAGATTTGTTTCTGGATCACTTCCTGTCACTTCTTCTTATATATTCACATTTTTTTCTAAGTGGCCTTTAAATTTCCATTGATAGACTGGATCTCAAAATACAACCTAACAGCACTAGAAAAAATATTAATAAATCTTTCAGTTTTCTACAATGTCACATTTCTGGTAGCAATGGAAAAGGAATTCATTTGCTTCCCAGCTTAATAGGAATACAAATTCACACTTCCTGAATTAATACATTAACCAAATACTATTTTCCTTTGGTTTTTCACAGTTTTCTGAATTTTATTATGGAAGTTTGGGATTCAAAAAACCTGTAAAAATGGGACAAATCACATATGAATTTGGAAACAACATATATTAATGGAAGATATTTAGAAAAAAAATGCACATGTCTGGAAAAATGCATACAAAATTATGTGCAAACTTTTATACTAATGTTTTAAAAAATGAAAATGGATGTGGAAACTAATAGAAGAAAATTGTGTTTGGGAAAAGAAAACCGTGATTGCTATAAAAAATGAAAATAGATTTGTCCATCCCTCATTCCATAATGCAGCATGAATTGTTCTACTGGTGTGAGTGTGTGTGTAGGATCCTAAATTTGGTGATTTTAAAAATATTTTTATATCTCATAGTGGGGCATTTCTACCCCATTGGAATGTTGGGGACACTAGAAAAAACATGCACATAAGGTTTTACATATAAAAAAGGACCTTGCCCAATTCTATTTAAATATATTTGTTCTTTGTCTGGTCTACAGATGCTTAGTTCTATTTTGTCCGCATTCTGTGAGAAAGAAGCACGGTGGGGTGGGGGAGGCATGAACATTTTGTCTGTTTTCATAACAGACAAATAACTCATTTCCTTTCATATTACCACAGTCAGTATCAGACACCTCCACAGGTTTACGAATCTCTTTTCAATAGTGACATTTCAAAACTTGTTTACCAAATTAGAATCTTCCTCTTCAATCAGAACATCTCTCTTTAAAAGAAAGTTAAAGTTTGTACAAAATGTGCTAAACAAGATTTTGGGGTAATTTTGCCACCAACTGTATGTTTCTTCCACAGTCCTTCCTGACATATAAGAAAATGTCACTGTGGTTAAAAAACAAAATACAGTTGCAGCATACCAAACACAGCCTCGCAGTAGAGCCTTGTACAATGCAGTAGAGCCTGATACACTCTTCCAGGTACCTGATGCAATGGTGTCATTAGGGCAGGACTTTGGGGCAGAAATAGCAAGATGAACCCCAAAAGTAGCAGAATTAGCTTACTATTTTTTTCAAGTAAAATGAATTATCATCACTGGCAGCCAGTGATTTCCACTTCAGAGGTGCAGTTATCTAGTCTTGGCTTTATTTCAGATTTAAAGGCACTATTTGGGCCTCTGAACCTTATCTCCCCAAATAGGTTCAGCACCTTGGATAGTTTCTGTAAAGTCTAGAATGAAAGCCAGAACACATATACCACACCCTCGATATGGAACACTTTAGCAGCCAAAGATTGCCATCCAAAGATGCCTCATTGGACCCTATATTCCATGGTTTGACATTACCTGACCATTATACTTGGGTTAGCACATACAAATTCTGTCTATTAAATAATGAGACTGATATAATAACCAGTCTTTATTTATATGTAATACAATTCTAGGGCTTGTCTGCTTCAATATACTCCCCATTCACACTCACACACTGATGTAGTCTTGTTTTCCACTGGTCGAAGTCATGGAGCAGATCAGTTTCTGACAGCTGTTTCAACACATCTGCCGTTTTCTTATTTACTGCAACAATTGACTCAAAATGTGTTCCTTTAAGCACTGATTTCACTTTAGGGAAAAGAAAAAATTTGCATGGTGCCAAATCTAGCAAATATGGAGGATGTTCAAGTGTTGTAATGCATTTATCAGCCAAAAACTGCTTCACAGAAAGTGCTGTGTGAGCAGGTGCATTGTTTTGATGAAGAAGGAAACCATTTTTCCACACTTCTGGCCTTTTTTTCTGACTCTTTCTCTCAGCTTTGTCAAAACTTCCTTATAATAATGCTGGTTCACTTTTGGAACCCATTCTACCAAAATTACATCCTTGATGTAAAAATAACAAAAATGAGGTTGGATTTGAATGTGGACTACCTTTGACATGCTTTTTTTTTAAAAAAAAAAAAATTGGTGATGGTGGTGTTTCCCAGTACATTGACTGCCATTTTCTTTCAGGATCATACTGAAAGATCCAGGTTTCATCACAAGTGAAGATTTTTTGAAAAAGGTCTGGGTCCTCCTCAAGTTGCTACAGAATATCAGTACAAATTTCCTTGTGGCACTCTTTTTGTTCTGGTATGAGAACCCTAGGGACCATCTTGGCACAAACTTTTCTCATGTTGAGATCCTCATGCAAAAATTTTCCATGCATTGTCTTTATCAATATTCACAACTTCAGCTATCATTTAGACACTGAATTGGCAGTCTCCACAAATAAGCTGTCTGACTTTTTCCCACAATTTCTTTGGTTCTTGAAGTGGAAGGTCGTCCAGGTCACTCATCATCTTTCACATTCTCACATCCTTCTCTGAATGTTTTGTGCCACTCAAACACACACACACACAAGACATGCAATCTTCCCCGTAGGCCTCAGTAAGCATTTGAAAAGATTCAGTTGGTGTTTTGTTTAATTTTACTAACAATTTCAAATTGACACATTGCTCAACTTTTAAACTTAACATTTTTCTGGCAGACAACAGACAACACAGCTGCTTTAAATGATGACTGACAATTAACTGAATGACGAGAGTGTTGATGCAGGTTCAGACATGTTCAAGGTCACCACTCAAGCATTCACAATAAATTCTCCCTGATTTGCCTGTAAGATAGAAACACAGTCTCGTTATTTAATAGATAGGCTTCATACATATTAAAAAAAAAAATGCATTCCCAAGCATGCCACACAGATGGGTTGGGGGAGTTACTGAGAACCAAGTGAGCCACTGTACATGTCTGGAGAAGAGTGTTCACCATGGTGAATCAAACCATTTGCAGGTCATTTCTAAATGTTATGTGTTTTCTGCTCATTTTTCTGTACAGTAGGACTAACTGGACATCACAGTTTATTCTTGTGATGAGTGCCAGACATTTACAGGGTGAACTGTTGGTATATGAAATGATAGAAGGATGCCATAAGGAATTCATACCCTAAAAGTTCTGGGAATACTGCAGATGATAAATTAGCTGTGATTGTGGGGATAGGATCAGGTATGTCTGATCAAATGGGAGAATGACATTTCCAGTTCAAATATATCAGCCTATGTACACCACAGATAATATGCATATAGTTGTAGTGGGTGGAAGATCAGGGCAAAGAGTGGAAAATAGGAAAGGTGCCAATGGCTCATAAATCTGCAGTATAAACACAGACTTAATATGTTTCACAAGGCTTTAATCAGACATTTACTCAGCTCTAATGGGATTCTGTTTTAATACTCAACATACATATTCCCGATATATGGGCAAAGACCATCTCAGTTAAAAAGCTTTCATTAATGCTGCATTTATTTTTAGATGGCATTGCTGTTTTAAAAATAGATTTGATGGTATGCCGGCATCTGTTTGGAATTATAATGTTTAGGGCCACATAAACATGGCAAGGGCCAGGGTTCGCTTTTTACGATGATAGCATCCCAAAACATAATGGCAGTAATGGGCTTTTCAAGTACTAAATGTATATTATAAATTGGTCTTATATTTACGTGCTACCAATTAAAAAAAATGCCTTGCATTTTAAAACAGGCATAGCTCAGTTAACAGAGCCTCTGACAAAGAATCTCCTTTTTACAAAGTCTTTTTACATGAGCCATGCCCAGCCCACCTGCCTTTTCTTGTCTTGTGTCTAGCTATAAGTTTTCTTGCAGCATTGGTATTGGGAGAATTGTGAAGGGGGGATGGCACAAAAAAAAAAAAAAAAAAGAACAACCTTCAGTGCTGTGTTGCAGCAGCCTGCTGCAACAAATACTAAAATAAAGCTTGAGCTAGGAAAGAATGGGATTCTACTCGACAAGGTGATCCTACTGTGTTTGTGTGTACTTCTGTACAACAGTCAAGGTAAACAACTGCCTCCAGAATCACTTACTGAGCATGTGTGAAGAGCAAAACAGAGAGAAAGGGAGAAAGCAGATTAGCCTGCTTTACCTGCTACCTTGGCACATTGAAAAAGTATAGAATTATAGATTTTACCACCAAAATGGAAATCATAAGAAAAGTGGAGGGAGGGGGGCAGGAATCACCCCATGATGCATTTTGGAAGGAGCTTTCAAGTGGTCTCTAGAAGATTCAAAATGTTTTTGTTGCTAATGCAAAGCTTACCTAACCTGTTTGTTTCATTTCACATGTGCATAATGTTAGATTTGAATAAAAAGTTTGCTGAAACATGTTGAGCTGCTCTTCTTCTTTTGTGTAGGAATCTATCCTGATTCCTTGTTAATGCCACCTCTGATACCACTGAGTTCAACTAGTCTTACTGCAAGGTAAATGGATATTGGATTGCTTACTGTGCAGTAAGTTTAGTCAGTGGGATTTACTTCACAGTAAACATTTATAAAATTGGGCCAATAACCAGCAGCATCTCAGCAATGCTTCCATTCTGGAAAAATCAAATAGAATGTAGCTTTTTTCCCTTCCACAAAACTCCAGAACAGATTTTGGTTCTCAAAAAGCTAGGTCGGTCTTAACTTTTTCAATGGAATGAGACATCAGTGGTGCGATGTGAGGCTATGCTCACTCTCTTGACTCACCATGCAATTTACCCTGTATATTATGTGAGTGCAGAAGTTACCCAGTCCAGCCTGAAAATCAGCACTTGCCCAAGCTTTGTTCAGTTGGAATGGATTTTGCCCCTAGTTGAACTTCTGTTCTGTAAAATAATAATAATAAAAATAAAAAGGTAGCAGCTCAGTTAAAATGTGACAAAACCCTTGAGAGTGTGCAGAAAATATGCATTAGATATTTGGAGATTTAAAAGGCTGTACTGACAAGGACCTGGAGTAGGTGCCCTTGGGACACTTCCATTCTATGATTCTATCCTGTCTAGAACAACACAACAGTTGTGAATTATTTAGAATTATGGGAGCAAAAGCAGCATAATTCTGGAGGGCAGATTGAGAGCTGCAACCTCAGCGTACCTCAGAAATAAGCCCCCTTGGCTCTTGCCTCGCATTTGGGTTAGAGTTAAATAGGAGTCAGTCCTCCAGTCATGAATACCTTTATTGATTCTGGCCTTTGAGTAAAAGGAAATTCAAGTGAGGTCAGAAAGTTTTCTGGCATGGCTGCCAGAAAGCAGGTGATTAAAGCCTTGTCTCTCACCTTAAGTGTTTCAATTCAGTCTTGTGAGGTTTAACACCTCACCTCAAGTCTCCAGTGGCTTTGTGTTGACTTCACAAACACACCTACCAGTTTAACAAAGAGGCAAAAAGAGGACAAATGAAAGGGAAAAAAACTTATATGCCAGAACAAGGTATTCCACAGAGATTAGAAAACAAGGCAGATCTGCAGAAAAATATTGCAAAAGCATATTCTGTTGTTGTTGTGTTTTGTTTTTCTTTAACAAGGAACTGGAGCTGAGGCCTAACTTCGGAGTGCTCACCAGTGTCCAGATAAAACACTATCATCCTTTACTGTAATGAACTGTGCACTGACAAGTCTGTTATGACAAATTTTGTTTTTCTGGCAGTAACTTCAAAACTCGGTGAGATTTGGATCCCCATTTAAAGACATCTCTGGTCCTGTCTCCTCGCCTCTGTGACAAGTTCTCTCAGTTCTCATCTGGGTCACTAAATGGAGATCCCATGATAGGGAAAACTGACACCCCATTCATCTTGCTTTGCATGAGTGCTTTTTCTGTCAGGAGAGCCACATAACAATGTTAGTTTTATATAGTCTCAAGAAATACAGACCCAAACCAGCTGCCAGGAATTGAGCAAAAGAAACAGCACAGAGGTGAGAAGAGGAAGAAATTGAAATTTTACATGACAACAGGCAAGCAGAGGAATGTATATGTGTGCACATGTATGTGTGTGTGTGTAATTTTACAGGGGAAAAAATCCCTATTTTAAGTCTAAATTAGGCACCCCAAGCTTGGTATTTACAGGGCATAAGAGATTATTAGCAATCACCCACATAGAATGTACCTCTCAGTGAAAAGAACAGCTTCCAAATTGTAATGTATTGATCCTCATAACCATACTGAATTTATGAGTGAATGCACTTCATGAACGGCTGAGCATGACTGTCTTCCTGTATTTTCAAAGTGATGCTGAAAGTTGCTAATTACCCTGATAAATATTAGAAATACTAACCTTCAGAAATCCAACATGAGAGCATTTCAGTCTCCCAGGACATTCTGTCACTCACCTTAAAGTTGCACACTTCAATGAAAAGGTTTCAAAGGAAATTCTAAACTAAAAAACACAGAGTTGGAATTCATTAGTAAATTTGATCCTGTGGAACTCAGGTTTAACAAGCATTGGGAGTTGCTTTTCCATTACAGAAAGATTTGTTCTACTTTGCACATTTAATACTACCTTTTCTACTTAATTTATCACCAGTGGCCACTTTTGAGGAGCAAATCAGATCAGCACTGACTGGATCTTGAAGTAATTTCTGCAAAGCATGTTAACTTTGATATATTTGCTGCCAAATATGTTGTGTTCTCTTGACTTTTGGGTCCAACTTTGTTAAAAAATATATAACTCTCTTGTTTTTCTGTATAGATACTTTTGCCAGGTTTTGAAACAGTATCTTTCATATTTGCTTTAACAGCATCTTTATGTATAGGAATTAGAAAGTGAAGCTTTTACAACCTTTGCCATCCAAATATGACTCATGCATGCAAAATCCAGCACATTTAAGTTAATATAATAAACTTATATTAGTAAGTTTATTAATTGCCAGTCCAAGTTTATTAATTGCCATTAATTAAGTCCAGTAATTGCCCATGTGATTTTGACTTACATATGTTGGATTTTATACGGTTAAACCATTATTGGATGTTGGCTCCCTTTGGAAATGGTATTGGAATGCTGGTGGTGGGGAGACAGGTATGCACACACCTGGTCCATGCCATGCAGTGGGCCATACCAGGGAAAGGGTAATCTTTTAATATGGGAGGTATTCTGTTTATCTCTTTGGCATTTTTGCTGCCAGCCCTTCATGGTTCTGACCTGTGTCTCCATTTGTTCAGCATTTGTATACAATCAGGGTTTTAGTTTTCAATATGCTGACAATAACCAGTTCTCTCTTTCCATTACATTAGTCTCAAGTGAGTCAGTGAAATGCTGAGCCAGTGGTTGGGCATTGCAATGTACTGATTGGAAGCCAGTAAACTCAGTACCAGTCTAGTTAAGATAGAAGTGCTGTTAATGAGTGGTTCATCTGTGCAGGTAGTTGTTGTTCAACTATTCTACACAGGATTATTCCTGCTGAAAGACTGGGTTTGTAGGTTGGAAATGTTCATTGATCCACTTCTGTCACTGAATGCATGGTTCCCACATAGTTCACGGGGACAGTCTGGCTCATCAAAGATTGTTTTCAATGCAATTGTCTGCAGGGCAGAAAAAGGAGTGAGAAACCTTTCTCCCCATGAACCTCCTTAAATTTACTTATATTAGGATCCATACCCAGATGGTCTTCTACTAAATGAAGCTGGGGCACCAACTCCAGCCTATTCTGGACAGAGACAGGCTGTCCACAAATAATTCATGAACTGCTATCCAGGCTTATTTCCTGTGATACACCATACATGGAACTGTCTTTAAAGGCAGTTCAGTCAGGGCATAATATGGAAGCTGGGTATTTCATTTATGTAATACCACTACTGCACCATCTGTAGTAGATGTGCATGCCTTTGTGGGCCCAGTTTAAAGGGTTAGGTTTAAACCTGTGAACAAAAAGTTTAGGCCTGAGTTACTCAAGTATGACATTCATCTATACCAGCCTGACTCAATTTGAGGTCATCAGCAGAAACCCCTTTCACCTGTCTACTGCTAAGGCTGGATAGGCCAGTAAGTACAAGGTGGAAGGCTCTTACAGTAATGGCATCACAGCTTTAGAAAGCAGTTCCATTGCACAGTTTTGGGAGCATTTTGGAAGGCCTTCAGGAAGATTTTGAAGATCCACCTCTTTCAATGACTATAGGTCAGATTTACCTGGGACTTAATTTGGTATCATTTGGGGCACCAGGTAATTCCATTTTTGTTTATTATCCAGAACCTTGAAATTTAACTCTGAAATTTGTTTCATTTAACTTTTCAAATAAATAAATAAAAGATCAACATAGAATAACAAAGGTAATAGCTTTACATGTAATCAGTCGGGACCCTGAGATGTTCTTCTTCTTCATAACTACCAGCATCAGCATCCAAGGGAGCTCTCTACATCACAAACAAAGAAACAAACATAACCCATGGAAAAGGTTTGGGACTATCTTCTTTCTCCAATTAATGTTCTGGGTTTCTCTTAATCTAGATATGAAGCTCTCCTCAGATATGTAAGAAATTGTATTATCTGACGTAAGTTATGAGTGAAAGCAGGAGTCTTTTCTAGACAAAACTCTTATTTCAATGAATGTAACTTTAGTACAAAGGAGGAAATATAGTACAAATGGGAGGGGTGTGTTTCTCCCAGGAACAAATAACAAACAAGGCATAAGATACCATGAGTTAAATGTCTCTTTTCCACAACTGGATTCTGAGGTTTGAGCAACTTCAATGAGGCCTTATCTCAAGTTAAGCAGAGAATAAAGAATGTGGCAGTTCATCTAGTTGCCAACTGCCCCAACATTTCAGTTGGAAATAGGAATCCCAGGGCACCTGAGTCCCATACTTCAGTACTGGAAAGCTCCAAAGGAGCACCCATTCTTAATGACATGGACTAATCAATACTGTGGGAGAGGGTAGGTGGGCTGGGGGTATATCACACAACAGAAATATAGCACTATAATTCTACTTTTATTTTAAGCCATATTTGGATGGTAAAGGGTGTAAAAGCTTCACTTTCTAATTCCTATACATAAAGATGCTGTTAAAGCAAACACTATAGATACTGTTTCAAAACCTGGCAAAATATCTATACAGAAAAGCAAGAGGGTTATATATTTTTTTAACAAAGTGGGACCAAAAAGTCAAGAGAACACAAGATATTTGGCAGCAAATATATCAAAGTTCCTATGGGATCCTGGGATTAGCAGTTGAGGGAGGGGTATTTAGAATTTTCACGTGGAGAGTTCCTCTAATGCCTCACCATACTATAAACCCCCAGATTCCATTGGATGCAGCCATGGTAGCACTATAGTTTTGTGGTGTTGAATAGACTCCAGGTTTGTGAAAAAAACTGATGTAAACAGTATGTGATATTTTAAAGAGTGCTAGTTAGATGACCAGTATTACCAGAGATAAGAAGATCAATTGTATTTGAATGGCCTCCTTTTGTTTTTTGCTTATAAGTATTCAGTGTTCAAATTAGGACCAAAAAAAAAAAAAGGAGATGGAATGGGTTTGTTTTAAATTTAGACACAAAGGTCTAAAGGCCTAAATCCTTTTGTTAGTCCCTACTAGAGTAATCCTATTAAATCACTAGGATTTACCTATATATTGCATTATCATTTAATGACTGATTGAACAGATTTACTCTTGCTGGGACTAACCTACAGGATGCCAGCTTGAGGGTGTAACTATATTGCTTAGATATATCAGTTACCGTTTATATATCAGTTATATCAAATTGCTTTAATTCAGAGGTAGCTGCTGGCTCTGTTACTGAGCTGTGGTGATCCATCCAGGGTTTCCATGGCCATTCCTCCATAGCTGCCCAGGCCTTACCCTCTACCTTAGTTGCTCAAAACACAGCCAGGTATTCCTGTATTACCTCTTTGCCAATTCTGTGCTGCATTTCCTCTACTGCATCATCTGCTCCATTTCTGCCAGCATATCTTCTCACAGAAGAGTTCTGTTGGCAGATCTCTGAAATCACCAAGCAGGAGAGGCTTATGCCTCATCCTAACCTCTTCTTCAAGTTAAAACTGAGCTGCTTGCCAGTTTAGTTCTTTTCCTTTCATCATGTTTATTCATTATTACAACATCCATTTTAAAATCAAACACACATGTAACACTTATAACATATAACACATATAATGTATAACTTTACATTTATAACATAACCTACAAGACATCACCTGACATAGTAACATAACATAACAACACATAACATTAAAAACACCTCAACTTTAGATTTTTCTTTGGATTTTTTCCAGGCTGTGAGACCATGTTCTGGAATAGTTTCTTTCTGACATTTCACCTGCATCTGTGGCTGGTGTCTTCATTCTCTGAAGATGCCAGCTACAGATGCAGGTGAAATGTCAGAAAGAAAGTATTCCAGAACACGGCTTCACAGCCCAGAAAAAAACCCAAGGAAAATCTATGGATGTCAGCCATGAAAGCCTTTGCCTTCACACTTCAACTTACCTAACAGTTCTTGGCTTCACATTATCATAGATCGTCTATCTCTTCTGTGTTTATTTTTGTGATCTTCTATAATCAAAGGATGTCCCTTTCCCCATCTCCCAGCTTGTAGGACCTAAAGGGGCAGTTACAGATCCCCCCTTTCAACACAAAATGGGAAGGTGCCAAGGTGTTCACCGATCTACCAAATCTGCCCCTGTCCCTGCCAAGTGACAGCCTATTTAAGATACCATCCAAAGCCTAAACAATGTGCAAAGATCATAATAAACGGAGAAAAAAATAGAAGAAATACAAATTTTGGAAGGCACCAGACAAGGATGTCCTTTGTCACCGCTCTTATATCTAATGGTTATGGAGCTGTTGAGCATGAAAATAAATCAAGATGATAGGATCAATGGAATCAAAATTAAGAAATATAAATTTAAACCCAAGATGTATACGGACGATTTAGTAATATCATTGGGTAACCCACAAGAAGAAATTACACATTTAATGAAGATATTAAAGGACTTTGAGGCATTGACAGGACTGAAAATTAATAAAGAAAAAAATTATACTTCCAAAAAACCTGTCAAAAGCGGATGAAATTTACATAAATGAGAAAACTGGATTTAAAATGGGCGAAGTGGGTGAGGTACTTAGGTATCAACTTGACAATTCGAAACTTTTTGAGAACAATTACAAAAAAAGATGGATGCACATTAAAAAAGATATTAATAATTGGCAACACCTAAATCTTTCGTTTTTAGAAAAGATTAGTGCTATCAAAATGAATGTATTGCCCAGATTGACATTTCTGTTTCAAATTAAACCAATAATTCAAGCTCAGAAAGTTTTCAAAGACTGGCATTCGGATCTATCTAAATTTATCTGGTCTCTCTCTCTCTCTCTCTCTCTCTGGCTTTTCTTCGCAAACGAAGATTTAGGAAGGACTCATCCCATGCTTTCTGCAAGCGTGCTGATCACTGAAAAGGCCAATCCAAGATAAACAAGTGCAGTTGCAGAAAGCACAGCGGAGGGTCTTCTTGGGTGATGTTTCTGGGTTGTGATTCTTTATGCACTGTCATTTCTCTTCAAGACTTGTTCAGCGTGAGTTCTCAAATAAGGCTGCAGCATTGTGGATACTGCATCTCCATGCCTCCCGATGTGAGGCCAGAGTGGACCACTGTTGGTGATCAATTTGGCTGAGCCTGAGATGTTGTTTCAGGGATTCCTTGTATCTTTTTATGGAGCGCCCTTCTTACACTTACCAGTGACGAGTTCACCGTAAAGTACTGCAGGACATTAAAGAAAGAGGAGGGCTAGGTCTGCCCAACCTAAGATTATATCATGATGCTTCCTGTTTGACGTGGATTTGTGAATGTACAATTTTAGAAAATGATAAGCTGTTGGTGATTGAAGGGGACGGCAATCGATATGGGTGGCACACTTACCTTTTTTTATAACAAGGATATACTCAATAAAGAGTTCTAGAATAATTGTATTAGAAGTTCATTAATCAAAACTTGGGAAAGGATAAAAAGCAGATTGTTTCCTCAAATACCCTTGTGGGCTTCACCACATGAGGCTCTAATCAACAAAGAAGGCATCCCATCACTTCAATGGTTAAGATAGAAGGACATATTAACTATAAAAGATGGCCAACATTTATTCAAATCACAGGAAGAGCTGAAAAACGATAATATGGAGTGTCACTCGCACTTGTATAGACAGTTGAAAGAAAGATACAAAATGGATTGCAGACTAACAGGAATTACTACTAACAGCTCAGAATGGGAAGCTATCTCTGAAGCAGGAAATAAAAGTATAATATCTAAATTCTACAACTTGTTGTTAAAATGGGACACAGAAGAGGAGACTATAAAATCAAATATGGTAGTATGGGCCCAAAACATTGGTCATACTATAAAACTGGAAAGCTGGAGGAAACTATGGACAACACAGATAAAAACAACTTTAAGCCAAGGTATAAGAGAGAAAATATACAAAATGTATTTCTGTTGGTATCTATCTCCACATAAACTGTCCATGATGTACAAAGGAGCGAGAGGTTCCTGCTGGAAATGTGGTGAAAAAAATTGAACGTTCTATCATTTATGGTGGGAATGTAAAGAGACTGACAAATATTGGAAAAAAGTTAAACAAATCATGGAGGAAATTCTTTACATAAATATCCTGTGGAAACCCGAAATATTTCTACTAGGTATGATAGAGACTGTTGAAAGAGAATATGGAAAAATGATTTTTTACATGATAGTGACAGCCAGAACAACCTTTGATATAATGTGGAAAAACAAAGACTGCCCCTACCATTGACCAGTGGCTTGGAAAATTATATGAAACAATGCATATGGATTATCTGACCATGAAGCTTAAAGAGAATACTATGGAAACTTATCTTAAAGAGTGGTCAATTCTATCAAATTTTGCCAATAGATGGGGAAGTATTGTAAAGTTGCAACCAGCCTGAGCATAAAGTTGGAATGGAAAATAAATAAATGAGTAAATAAACAAATTAGTAAATAAATAAATAAGTAAACGTCAATAGAAAAAAAAAGTTCAAGGTACAAATTTATCAAATGATGTATAAAGGAAACTGTCATGAATATGTTAAAATAGAATGGCTTTTTTTATGGAGAGGTATAATCAGGAAAGCTAGAGGGGAGGCCTTGATAAACAGAAATAGATGGTACCTCTATCTAATAGAAATTTCTGGTGATAATGTATGTGAATATAAGACAGAAAGGTTATCATATGACAGAACATATGTCATAACTGGGTTAGCAGTAAGTGTACTAGAAGACCCCTGGCGACCCCCCAAAACTGGGTTAGCAATAAGCGAACTAGAAGCCTCCTGGTGGCCCTCCAAAACTAGTCCAAAGACCAGAGTACTTTCAAGCCCCCTGGTGGCCCGCCAAAACTGGGTTAACAATAAGCGAACTAGAAGCCCCCTGGTGGCCTGCCAAAACTGGTCCAAAGGCCAGAGTACTTTCAAGCCTAATCGGCCTATGGGGGGGATGGGAGGGGAAAAAAAGGGGGCACACCTCTAGCCACCTTCTGGACAATCCAGGGCCCAAGCCTCACTGACCAAACCCTGCCGCCCCTCCCAGGAACTAAACACTCCCCCTGAAGTGGCAAGACCCGTGAGCCCCGAACACGGACAACTCCTCCTCTCAGTACTCCCTGCTCGAGGACTCCTGAAGCTGCCAGCAAACATCAAAGTGTGGCCTCCCAGAACGTAACCGTCCCAGGCGCGTGACAATGGCCCGCCTCCGGCCCACGCCCAGCGACTGGAACACCGCCAGCCGGCAGCAAGGTCCGGTCAGAAGCCCAACTGCCCGACCACCCAATCACCCCTTGTTGAAGTCGGGTCACCGCCGCGACCCAACAAGGCAGCACCGCTGAGCACCCGAGTAAGCAGAACACTCTCCAAAGCACTGGGAGGCGACGCCTCCAACAAGCCGCCTCTTCAGCCCAGGCAACTGCCAAGCAGCGATCTCAACGATCGCTTCAGCTGAAGAGGCAGAGGTGAGGGGCGGCAGGGCTTTTGTACTCTCTGGCCCCGCCCCTCATCTCTTGTCGCAGGCGGCGCCGCCTGCGATGACAGGGTGGTCTCCAGACCGCCAACCAGTGGCAAAGGCGGCTCCCCTCACCTAACAGCTCTGCCGCACAGCGGGGAGCCGAATTGTTTGGACTTGGTGGTGGTGGTTGTTTGTTCGTTTGCAGATTTTTCACACATACAAAAAGTCCTGATGGGACTTTTGAAAAATAGCAAGTTTTAAATTCAACTGAAGAGAGACGGATTTCATCCCACCCCAAGCACTATACGACCAGCTTACAATGAACTTCACCATGTAACATTTCTGCCCCCCCACACACACTTTCTTGTTCCAAAACTCACATCTGATGAAGGAAATAAAACTTGGGGCTCATTTACATGGCAGTTTTTATCCCGGGGAGAATTGAGATCTGGACATTTCGAATGTGTCCCGTACTGTTCCCATGATTTGTGGTGGGTAGCAGAAGTCTCAGTTTTTTGGATTTGTTGTTTACACATACCTCCATCCTGGGAAAGGGGCACACTGCAGAGCTGAATTTTGATTGGTCTGACTTTGGAGGGGGCAGGCTTGCAAGGGAAGCCTAGCAATTCTGGATCTGCCATTTTTGTATGGGCCTGCTTAGGGTCCTCTACTGGCTCCAAATCCTGGCTGGCAGAAGCTGTAGCTAGCTGAGAGCTGGGTGAGGGCCAAGCCCTCCCTGCCCTGCCCTTTCTCCCAGCTCCTTCTCCCCCTGCTGCGGAGGCATTCCCTCGATGACAGAAGCCGTCATAGTCAGCAGTGAGGCGGGCAAGAGCCAAGCAGGCCAGAGGTCCCCCCACCCCTAGCCTGCCCTTTCTCCCATCTCCCCTCAGGTGCCGGCACTCCTGCTGCAGTGGGGGTGCTTTCTCCGTGACTATCAGTCATGGAGACCCCCCCCCCACAGCAGCTCCTTCCACCCGGTGCTGCTGCTGACAGTCACGGAAGAAGCATTTTCAGCCTTCTGAATGAAAGTGGTGCCAGGTGGAAAGCACTCCCGAGGGCTATGGCACTTCTGACACCTGGGAGCGCTTTCCGCCAGGTGGGGCTTTCATTTGGGAGGTTGAAGATGCTTCTTCCATGACTGGCTGCTGAGGTGAACAGGGCTGAGAGGGGGGAGCAAGGAGGGAGAGGCAGCAGTAGGGGAAAGGCAGGCAATGGTCCCTTGGAGGAAGAAGTCTCTGCAGCCAGAGGTGAGCCAGAGAAAAGGCCAGCTAGGACAGGGGAGAGCTTCCCTGGCTCTCAGCTGGCTGAAGCTTCTGCCAGCTGGGTTTTGGAGCCAGCAGAGGGCCATACAAGAGAGGGCCATACAAAAATTGTAGATCAAGAATTGCAAGCTCACCCCCTCCAAAGTCTGACCAATCAGAAATGATCCTATTTCCTGGGATGGTTCCTGATTGTTCAGACAACCAATAGCATGAGTTGTCCCGGACTTTCCAAAAAAGTCCCTGGAAAATAGAGGGATGGAAAGTCATGGGTTAACTGGCTTTTTTGCTACCCCTCCTTCTGAATAGTGCGTGATGTGTGTGAACATATAGGGTTCGACTTGAATTCTTCTTGGGTTTTTTTTGTTTTTGTTTGTGTTTTTCCATGTAAATGGGCCCTTGAAAGCTTCCTTACATTTTAAAGGTATCGTTTTGTTTCTTCTATGTACATATCTAGTTATCTCGAGAGTCTCTTTTACTTGCTTTCAGACTTTTCTTTTCTTTTCTTTACAGTAAACTACTCATGTAAACAACCCATTGTTTAGTCTTACTTATTGAAAATTGTTAAGAATCCTAAGATTTTAAATAGCAAATTAATATTTAGACTGACATTTACTTAAGCAAATATATCTTAAAATTGCCACCTTTTGTTCTTTCACTAAAGAACGCCTGAAATGGAATTAAGCTACAGGCTGCAGTGCAGTTTCTTCTGCTGTGAAGTCTGCTGTTGTAATCACATCCATAAACATGCAGCATTTATTTACATTCACAAGGAGTGACTAGCAGGTATTAAACAAAAGAGGGCAATATGAGCATATTAAACACTTGCCAAAACTGGCAATGTTTTACCTTGCACAATGCCTATATAACTCAACAACCCCCTACCGTTTTTTTATAAACAACATGTTACTTTAAGTAATACCTAAATGATATGCTAGTCAAATTAAAGATGGCATTTGTCATGTATACAAGTGAGGTGACTCATGCACATAATTGGGGGAAAAATCATGTCATTGCAAAAGCTTTTATTTGCCACTTCATCATAATATAACGCACAAGAAAACGAGGATAAAACTGCCTAAACCCTGATGAAGTCTGAAACTAATAAACAGGCTATAAGCCAGATCTAGTCAACTGTGAATGCTTATTAAAGATGAGTTTAAAAGGGATTGTAAAGCTACTAGCCTAAAAGAAGGCCAATAAAAAGAACATTAATTGAAAAAGATAGAATACAAATTGCACTTTTTAAACAGATGCATACACACAAACATGAGACATACTGGCACAATCTTGTTTTTGAAATGCTTCATAAAGGGAAAATGTCCTTCCAGTGTATTTTATCCCACTGTACATTTTAGCGTAATTTCATATCATCTCACACCCATCCTGTTATTGATGCCAGTAGAGGAAAATAAGGCATAGTCTCCTTTATGTGACGGGATATGTTACAAATTCACCCTGCCAGCATGAACCCCAATGGAAGCAAGTTACTATTGCTTGGCAACATGTAATAGACCACCACCTCTCCAAGTCCACCTCTGCCCTGCTTTTGAAAGCAAAGGAATTGAATTTCACAACATAGCTTTTCACAACAGAGATCTTTTTAAGTTCAGATGAAATATAGGTTAAAGTGTAATCTTTTGGTAATCTAATGGATAAGCTTCACAAGAGGCATGACTAGGGGCAGGCTATAAAACATAACATGGAAAAATCTCTTTAACATTTTTAATGTGCACCAAGAGCTGCTACAGATCCTGAGGAGTGGTGGAAGATGCAGATTTAAAGCCCAATTCATGCATGAAACCTGGCTGGTTGCTTTGGGCAACATACTGCTCCTCAGCCTCAGCTTCCTCAAAGGGTTACTGCAATGATAAATTTAATCTGCAGATACCACCGTCCTGTGCTTTATGGAGGAAAGCATGATGAAAATGTCAGAAGTAAACCAAGCAGTTTCTGGTTTGGGTCCTGAAACTGCAGAGCAGTACATTGCATCTCACAATGAACTCACTGTGAACTTTCCTGCCAGAATGCTTGATTTCCTTTATGTTTCCCAGTTGTCATTCTAATGGTGATATCATAGCGTTGTGTAAACTAAGAAGACAGCATTATCATTACAGAAGTGACATTAAATATTAAGAGCAGTTCATTGAAAGACAAATCTGAAGAACAATTCACACATCAGCTCAATTTTCTCTTCATATTCACAGTGTGAAATAAGAATACAACAAGTACTGATCCTCTCCTCTCCCTGCACATGTGCATATGACCCTTGTTTTTCTGTACTTTTGATGCAGTGGAGAGCTAATGGTACCAAACTAATGAGTAGTTTATGGTCTGAGAAGTAAGTTGCCAAGTATAAAACAAACACAGCACCCACACTCAAACATGAATATCATGGAATCATAGAGTTGGAGGAGACCACAAGGACCATCTAATCCAAGCCCCCGCCATGCAGGAGTACACAATCAGATCATTCCTGACAGATGGCCATCTAGCCTATGTTTAAAAAGCTCAAAAGAAGGAGACTTCACCACATTACGAGGCAGTGTATTCCACTTCCGAACAGCTTTTACTATGTTCTTCTTAATGATATAGGTAGAATCTCTTTTTCTGTAGTTTAAACCCATTGCTCCATGTCCTAGTCTCTGAAGCAGCAGAAAACAAGCTTGCTCCCTCTTCAATGTAACACCCTTTCAAATATTTAAACATGGCTATCCTGTCACCTCTTAACCTTCTCTTCTCCAGAATAAACATACCCAGCTCCCTAAGCCGCTCCTCAGAGGGCATGGCTTGAGACCTCCCACAATCCTAGTCGCCCTTGTCAGGACATGTTCCAGCTTGTCAACATCATTCCTGAAGTGTGGTACCCAGAACTGGACACAGTATTCCAGGTAAGGTCTGACCAAAGCAGAATAGAGTGGCACTATTACCCCCCACCCCCGAGATGAGGCAGAAGGCGAAGAAAGGCCGGGGCAACAAGGGAAAGGCCTGGGCTTGCAGGGGTGGACATGGGAAGGGGTCCTGGAGAATGAGAGGCAGTGCCTCACCCCTCCCCCTGCTAACCCTCCCAGTAGACGAAGGCACAGCCCCCCCCCACAGGTGAAGCATGCAGGGAGCCCACAGTGAAAAATACCCTCTCATACACTGACACAGTCCCCCACAAGAACCACTAAAGTGGCACACAAAACACCATTCACCCCCGCACAACCAAAGTGAAAGTAGTTTCTCCACACGTGGTCCTCTCTGCCTCAGCAAAGGCGAAAGAGGAAGAAGCTGGGGCAGTACAGCCTCAATATAATTATCTCCACTCCTCCCTCCTCCCTACCATGGTGTGATACACCATGGTCCAATCCTGTGCCTCGTTATCATCTGAGGCCATTAAAACACCTCCCCCCACGCAACACTGCATGGTGCTCGGGGGTGGGTGATTAATATTTACCATATTACATTTTATAATGTTATATTATTCTTATATTTACCAATGTGTCTCACAGAAGGACTTGCTTATTATGTATACTTCAAACATTGTGTTTAGTTTCTCTCTCTCTCCGTGTGGCTCACCATGCAGAGCTAATGGGCTGTATTTGCTTAGGCTGGTCACCAGTGGTGCAGCTGTAAACCTCCCATCTGGCTAACACAGGTTATGTATTAGTTCAAGTATCTTCACCCTTTGTGGCTTTAACAATCATGCAACTGCTTCTGGGGTGGAAAGAATCAGGTCAAATATTCACAGATTGGGAATTTTAGGAGCATTTTATGGCATAAATTTCATGCAATGTGTATTGAACACAGTAAATCTCCAGTTTTTCTTCTTCAATACTTTTTCACTGTACACATACCAAAAAAGAATGTTATGAGATGAACAAAACACCTATTATATATATCTTTTCTAGAAATATTCTATGTATACCTTTTAATATAGACCTGAAAGCCTGGGGACAAATTTCAGTCAATACAGGCCCAGGCACAAGCCTTCTTTATGTGTGCCATCTTCTCCTGCTGACTCGGTTTTCCCACCCTATTCAAGTGATAACACTGAAGCTAGCTTCAGCTGAATTACACATACTCTCATAACAGAAATTTAAGCCCACAGCCATTCTGCACCAGGAGTATATTTCATTAAAAGAAAGTGACTCTCCCATGGCTACCTTTAGAAAACAAGGGTAGGAACGTATGATGCCCACTTTCAAGTCAATGGCTGTAGGCCAGGTATACAATGTTTGTGTCTCACCATGCCAAATGCAGCCTACAAGCCATGTTTTAAGATCTACTAGTTGCTTTAAGATCTCCATCATTACCGCTTATATACATTGCTAGGCAGATCACTAGCTACTATCCATGGTTGTTAGGTCGTGGTAGCTTAGTGAGTTGCAAGATGCAGACACTACTGTAGTTACTGTCCCACACCACTTTTCAGGTTATACTTACATGCATGCATGCATGCATGAAGATGCGTTCACATGGTCTTCCGGTAGCATGGTGGTATAAAAACTGCTTGGTAAGTTCTTAGTTGCCAGGCAGTGGAGATTCTTAGGCCAGTAACAAATAATTTCATCAGAAATTGGTCCTAATTGATTCCCTTGATAAAGGGAATACAGAAGGGGCTTGTGGGGACAAGATTCAATTTCCCTAGTGGAGGAAGGAACCCAGAAAGGTGACTGAACTGACACAGATGGGAGCTGAAGCGTCGAGAGCCAACACCATGGCCAAGGATCATAGCAGACAAGATCGGCATCAGTACTGCCACCTACCCCTTTTTAACTTCAAAACTGTAAGTTTAAGACTCTAACAACCAGCAAATTACATTCTTTGCAAGACTTTACCAACACATAAGAATGGAAAGAAAAAAAAAACTTGGAAAATAGAGGACTTAAAGCTAGGTAGCTGAAAAGTATATATATAAAAAGAATGGAGAGGAAGAACAGTTGCCAAAATTGTATGCCATGTGTACTCAGAAAGCTAAACAAAGAAGGCAGACTGAGAACATTTTTATTTATTTATTTATTTATTTATTATTGTATTTATACCCCACTCTTCAGCCACAAAGGCTATCAGAGTGGATTACAAATGGTTATAAAAATAAGAACAGAATAAAATTGAGAAAGTTGAGATCGGGTTACATAGAGTGGCTTTTGTTTCGAAACTCTAAAACATATATGTAAGGACTGACTCTGGAAAGAAAAAGAGACTGTGATAGACTGTGGAACATGAAGAAAACATGGAGGAGACAGTGCAGAGGGTTTGATAATTGTGGAAGAAATAAACAGTGAAGGGAGGAAAAAGCTGGTGATGGAGAAAAAGAGGAAGTGTTGATGTGAGACGGCAGACAAAGAGAGAGGAGGACATTGGCAAGGTGCGATTCAGAAGCGAGGTGGCAAAGTGACAAGGAAGGTGGCGAGGTGACAAATGGGTCAGCAAGGCAAAGAGTGAGGTGGCAAGGTGACAAGTGGGGCAGTGAGGTGAAGAGTGAGGTGGCAAGGCGACAAATGGGGCAGTGAGGCAAAGAGTGTGGCAAGGCAACAAGTGGGACAGTGAGGCAACAAGCAGGGCGGCAGACAAGATGTTGGTAACAAGGGAGGAGCTGATCGAGTCAGCAAGGAGGGGGCCTCCCCACATGAAGCCTATATTAAACAAGACTTAATGAACCAAATGAATTGGTTAACATCTAAAGAACTTATAATTTGGGAAATAACATATCAAGAATAAAAACAAGAGAGGCATTGATCTTAGAAGGAATAAATTGGTAATGGTTTACCCACAGTCAACCCACAGGCAACTTTATGAGAAAATTAAAATGCCCATTGAGACAATGGGACTCAATAGAGAAAAAACAGAACTAGATGAAATATTTTTTTTTAAAAAGACAACCACCTAATATCTAAATTATATAAACTATTCTTAGAAAGATAAATGAAATCTGAGACAATTAAAGAATGCACCGTTAAGTGAATGCAAAATATAGGACATACAAGGCAGATCTCAGATTGGGAAAAATCATGGAATACAAATTTAAAATTTACCTTAAATAATGATTTAAAAGAAAATTATTACAAAATATACTACAGATGGTACATAATACCAGCCAAATTAGCCAAAATGACAAACAGTAAGAATATTAAATGTTGGAAGTGTGGAACATATAAAGGAACTTTTTACCATGCATGGTGGTTGTGTGAGAAAGCAATAAAACAAAACAAAACAAAACAAAACAAAATAAAATAAAATAAAAATTGGGCCAAAATCTATGATATGATTTCAAAAATATTAAAACTAAATTTTGAATTAAAACCAGTGTTATACCTCCTGAATATAACAGACAAGAAAATGGAAGGGAAGGGTAAAAGAGTATTACTTTATATGATCACTGCTGCCAAGATCATATATGCTAGAAATTGGACATTAACAACTTACTACTGATAGAGGATTGGTTGTCAAAGTTGAGTGAAGTGATGTTAATGGGCAAACTGACAACAATCTTAAAAGAATACTCACTTAATGAATTTAAGGATCAATGATAAAAAGTTATTGAATATTATAAAGAACATTGGAAAGAAATGACATTGTTAAACTTAAAGAGGTAAAACAATTTAGGTTAGACATAGGTATTAACCCAAAATCATTTGTGGTTTTCTTATTCTCTTTATATTTAAAGCACATTGACCTATTAGAAACATAGATATATTTCTGAGGAAAAATATGTAAGGATATTGTGTACAAATCATAAGCACCCTATGAATTGAATCATTTAGATATTTAAACAACAAGGTACAGTCACTAGTAATATTGTTAATTAAAGAAGTAAGCATAATCTTAAAGGAGTAAGTAATGTTGTGGTTGAGAAAGAGGAAAGGGGAGGTGGAAAGCATATATTTTATGTATTGTATAATTTATTATTTTTATTTCTTTTTGTTTATTAGCACTTTGTTTAGTTTAAGAAATGAACAATTGTTGAATGTATAATTGCAATATGAGTTTTCTGTGAATAATGGTATTGGCTTTTAATAAAGGTAAATAATAATAAAAATAAAAAAAGAAGATGCACACACAAACCGCTCATTCTTAAGACCAAAATGAAAAAAGAACATACACACATGCATCAGAGGCACTTGCACGATATCTAAACATGTAAACACATACATGGTATTCAGGGTCCACGCCTTGATTTAAATCTTATAGGAAAGCCTCCGCCACTTAGATCTGCAGGCCGTGGAGAGACGTCAGTCATATCAGTCAAGCTTCCTCCATCTCCATGACAGCCAGCTACCCAAGGTGCCTAACCACTGCAGAAGATTTGTATGCTGGTAACCAGTTGCAGCTGCTAATTTTGCTGGTGACTTTTGAGCCACACCAAGGACCAATACTACCATTAGTTAAGGGTGGCAGGCACCACAGGTGGCTGTACTCAACTGTCAATAGTTTAGGGCATTTTTAGCTATTTAATTTATTTTTGTTGTGTATTTACTTCCAGGAATTGAATTTTGTGCATTGGGAGCCAAAATACCTTGATTAAGCTTAAGTGCTATTTACCTTGATTTGTGGGGAAGAACATTCCATTTTCTGTTGCACTTCAGGGAGCAAAATGTTGTGAGCCAGCCCCAGCCACAAAGTGTCTCTTCATCATTCCACTAGGAGTTATTCATTAAGCAGTTGCAACATTCCTGATCCAAGACATTCCACATGTTAAGGATTATATTTGGTGTTCAAAGAGACATGGAACTTACATGTCAAGTATATAACTCTCTGATTGGTGTTATGTCAACATGCTCTTCATTTCTCTATCTTTACCTCTATCAGTCTATTATATGATGCAGATAATACAACTTCATGTCTGTGTCATATCACACATATTTATTCTTACTGTTGATGTTACACACCAAGAGGGGTGTAGGCTCTGTGTCATTAGTATTCAATGTCTTGTGACACCTATATATGGTAGGAGCATGAACACTGCTTGATTTCCCTCACTGGGATCCTGTTGGAATAGAAAAGAATGAGGGCAGAGGAGAGAGAAAGCTAGGTATGGATGACAGGGAGAAATGCATTTCAAAGTAGTCATGTTAGTCTGTTGTAGCATAGAAAAAAAGGGGGGGGATTAAGGAATTTATCAGCATCTTAGACTGATGTATATCCCAGCAAGAGCTTTCACAGATATCAATCCACTTATCATAGAATCATAGAATTGTAGAGTTGGAAGAGACCACAAGGGACATCCAGTCCAACCCCCTGCCACACAGGAATCACGATCAAAGCATCCCTGACAGATGGCCATCCAGCCTCTGTTTAAAGACCTCCAAGGAAGGAGACCCCACTACGCTCCAAGGGAGTGTGTTCTACTGCCAAACAGCTCTTTCTGCCAGAAAGTTTCTCCTAATGTTGAGGTGGAATCTCTGTTCCTGAAGCTTGCATCCACTGTTCCATGTTCTAGTCTCTGGAGCAGCAGAAAACAAGCTTGCTCCATCCTCAATGTGAGACCCCTTCAAATACGTAAACAGAGCTATCATATTGCCCCTTAACTGTCTTTTTTCCAGGCGAAACATACACAGCTCACTAAGTCTTTCCTCATAAGGTATGGTTTCCAGAACTTTCACCATTTTAGTCACCCTTCTCTGGACACGCTCCAATTTGTCAATATCCTTTTTGAATTGTGGTGCCCAGAACTGGACACAATATTCTAGGTGAGGCCTCACCAAAGCAGAATAGAGTGGCACTATTACTTCCCTTGATCTAGACACTATAATTCTATTGATGCAGCCCAAAATCGCATTGGCGTTTTTAGCTGCCGCATCACACAGTTGATTCATGTTCAACTTGTGGTCTACTAGGACTCCTAGATCCCTTTCGCATGTAGTCTCATTCCACCAGGTCTCCCCCATCCTGTATCTATGCTTTTCGTTTTTCCACCCTAAGTGCAGTACCTTACCTTTCTCCATATTGAATTTCATGTTGTTAGCTTTGGCCCAGCTCTCCCCCAGGTCATTTTGAATTTGATCCTGTCCTCTAGGGTATTAGCTACTCCTACTAATTTGGTGTCATCTGCAAATTTGATAAGTACGCCCCTAATTCCATCATACAACTCATTGATAAAGATGCAATGACAGGATGATATTAAAACACCAGGCTGTGAAGTATAATTATGCAGTTGTATGAAGGTGATAGAATTAATAGGATCCAGAAAGATGCAATCATGACTCTCTCCCTAAATCTTCAAAGGGCTGGTGATACAGGTCTTAAAAGTGGTCAGATAGTATTGCTGTGTGAAATCAACAAGTCTCCTTACCAAAGTAAAAACTTAATCTGAGATTTCTTTTGTTATATGCAGTTGTGAGGATTCATTTAATAATATAGGTAGTGTGGAGAAGAAATCTGGTGTGTGCAAGCAATTGGCTCAAAAATGGTCCCACAGTTCCCATGTTTCACCTCTCCCCAGTTATGTCACTCAACTATTAAGAAGATTTAGAGGGACAAACTTGACATGACACAATTTCTGGAATTAGCTATTGATTGAATTATTTCTAAAGGAGAACAGTAGGTGCAGGAAACCTGATTTTGCCCCGTGCATGCATTGTATGCATTAACATAATCTAGATTAGGTCCTAAATGCTTGCAAATTTGCATGACCAGGAAAGCTTCACTTGCACAAATGAGACTAGCATCACACTAGGAGGCAAAGGATACACACTGACCCACACACATACACCTTAAATCAAAGAAGTCCTAGAAGGGAGGTGGGGTAAAAATTCAAGTAGACTAGTGCAAACCACTTTTGCAAGCCTACGTAGCTATTTGGATGGTGGTCCAGGGACTATTATCCATATTTATTCATCAAGATGGTCTCAAAACCATAAGAATTACACTCCATAAATACAGTTGAATAAATACTACCTCAGTCCTCATAAGCTCTCTTCCCCACCCCCAAGATGCCTAGCACTCTTTCTCTTAAAGCCAATGGGATTAACACTGCAAGTAATATATCAAAGGACACAAATGGGTTTTAGAAATTTTATGAATTCTACCCAACACAGCCTTTAGCTTTATTTCAAAAATCATGTGCAAAAGCATGAAGAGGTAAGATTTGGACTGCAGATTTATATGTAGGATATACATATATAAACACACAGCTGCCAACTCTCATCATGCAATTTGTGTATGATGACAATTATATTTTAAAGGCCCAGCTGTTGTGTTATTGTGCAAAGTGGCAACCTCAATTTCCATTTAAGAAAAACAACTTTATGGTCCTTGTGAAATCTAAAAGTTACATATCCAAAATGTATCCTAGAATCTCAATTACTATTTTTTTTAAAAAAAAACTTCCTGTTTTAAAATATACCAACATCACGGACTATTATCAACCTAACAGAACAGCAACTTTCAAAAGAAGAAACATCCATCCTATCCAAAGGAGGGAATTTTGAAGTTACCATCACCAGAATCCCAGGTGAAGACATCATCACCCATGTTGATTCTGCCCTCTATGGTCTCCCGGAGGAAGAGGCAGAAGAGATAAGAGGAGAAATAGCTAGGATCCTGAGGAAGCCAAAACCACCACCCAGCAACATAACCATAAAAGAAAGAAAAGCCATCCAGGATCTCAATGTAGACCCAGAAATCATTATTCTCCCAGCAGACAAAGGCAATGCCATGGTAATTTCAGAAATAGAAAAATACAAACAGAAAATAAAGGAACTCTTGGATCCTGCAAAATACAGAAAATTCAAGCAAGACCCAACCAAAAAAATCACCAGAAAAACAATTACTGTGATCAAGAACTCATCAATTCAGCCAATCATACACCAGAAACTATGCAGATCAGAGGCTCTCCCACTAAGACTGTGTGGACTTCCCAAGATCCACAAGGATTCCATTCCACTCTGACCCATAGTGAGCACCATTGGTTCCCTCAGGTATGACTTGGCCAAGTTTCTGGTCACACAATTGCAAACCCACATAAGACACCCCCCCCCAAGAACATGAAGGACTCAGCTCACTTCATAGAAAAAATCAATAACCTCGAACTGAAACCTGGAGACAGACTGGTCAGATTTGATGTGGTCTCCTTGTTCACTAAAGTCCCTATAATGGACACCAAGACACTCATACAACAAATATTTCCCGAAGACATCACAGCCTTGTTCAAACACTGCCTCACCACAAGCTACTTTCAGTGGGATAGCCAATTCTATGAACAGATAGATGGGATAGCTATGGCCAGCCCTCTGAGCCCCATGGTAGCAAACTTTTATGTGGAACATTTTGAAAAGCAAGCCAGGAAAACAGCACCAAAAAAGCCCACAACATGGTTCCAATATGTCCATGATACTTTCACCATTTGGAGCCACGAAGAAGAAGATTTGGCCATATTTCTAAACCACCTGAACAGCATCCACCCGAACATCCAATTCACAATGGAAAAAGAAAAGGAAGGAACATTGCCATTCTTGGATGTCCTAGTCATCCACAAACCAAACCAATGATTGGGCCACAAGGTATACAGAAACCCCCCCCCACACACACACACGGACAGATACCTACACAAGAACTCCAATCATCATCCAGGACAAAAAAGAACAATAAAAACATTAGTAGATTGTGCAAAAAGGATCTGCAAATCCCACTACCTTGTGGATGAACTGAAGCACTTAAACTGGATTCTACAGGCTAATGATTACTCCAGCTCAGACATCAGATGAGTGGCCAGACCCAGAATAAATCACAGGAATGAAGAAGAACAGCCAACCAAAGGGAAGGTGTTTTTACCATACATCAAAGGAGTCACAGACGGAATAGGGAAACTGATGAGGAAACACAACCTCCAAACAATCTACAGATCAATCAAGAAAATCCAAGAAATACTGCACTTAACAAAGATAAAAGAGATCCTCTCACAGCCACAGGAGTTTACTGCTTACCATGCAGGTGCGGACAATCTTACATAGGGACCACTAAACGCAGTGTGCAAACATGTCTCAAGGAACATGAGAGATCCTGCAGACTGGCAGCCCGAAAAATCAGTAGTAGCAGAACACCATGATAAACCAACCTGAACACAAAATGTTATTTGAAAACACTGAAATTCTGGACCAGGCCAACAACTATCATGTCAGAATGCACAGGGAAGCTATTGAAATCCACAAACACCTAGACAACTTCAACAGAAAAGAGGAAACCCTAAAAGTAAACAAAATTTGGCTACCAGTTCTGAAAAACACCAAAATCAAAACTCAGCACATGCAAATGAACTCCACCCAGGGACAGGGTGATTTCCAGCAGTGGACCACTAGCTAAATAGACACTAATCTTCCTTGCATATCTTCCACCAGGAACTAGCCATCCAAATTCAAAAGGTACATATCTTCTCCAACAGGGACTCACAGTATATAAACCCACACACCCTATGCCACCATTCTCTGAAGATGACAGCAACAGATGCAGGTGAAATGTCAGGAATAAACTCTTAGAACACGGCCTCACAGCCCAGAAAAAAACCACGAAAAACCTATACCTACTTTGTTTTTTTAACAAGTGCTTAAGTATCCTAAAGGCAGCAGATTCTATCTGATCTTGGAGGTCTAGTAGGGTCTTGCCTTGTTGGATGGGAGACCACCAACAAATACCAAGTGTTGCATGCTATGTTTCAGAGGCAAAGCCACCTGTCAGTATTCCTTACCTAAGAAAACCCTATAAAATTCATGGGGTCACTATAAGTTGACAGAGGACTTGAAGACACACACACACACTTTTAATTTATGTTAAATAAATATTATTTATCTTAAGCCTTAGAATGAAGTGAAATGACTCACAGTTATGATTTGTGAACATTTCCAAACAGGCCAAAAAGGTCTCCCCCTTCATCACTTCCTACAATAATGCTTACATGTTCATCTACATTGCCTCCATTCTCAACTGTTATCATTTGTACTCAGTGGTATAATCAGACAAACAGTGCTGGTTAGCTGCAAAGCATAGTGATGCCCTTTCATTCTGCAAGACAGGGAAACAACTAATCCAAGACAGGGAAACAACTGCAGTGGCCAGTTTTCATAACAAATGCTCATGAACATTACCAATTTCCTATTCACTTTCTACCCCTCCCCCAACAACAACAAGAAAAAAACTACAGTGGAGTCTATTTGACACAAGGTTACTTTCACTTTCAAAAAGTATCACTTCAGATATGATTTGGCACACCAGAAGAAGATCTGATCAGAAGGAATATAAAGACCTATAAGATTTATGGCAGATCTGGTGCTGTATGCTGAGTGATTAGAAGAGCTTTGGAAACTATATGTAAGATGTTCCAAGCTCTTCAGAGATGGAGAATAAGTCTAAGTATTATTTGAGACTCACTAGAACAAACACAGCTCTGTAGTGCCAACACACATGAAGGCTGTTTGACACATGCAATGGACCTTCGCTTTGTCTTCCTACCTCCACCCAAGCCAAGCAATTAAAAAAACTCCTTTCAGAATTCATGGTGATGAGCATAAGGGAAGCAAAACTTTGGTTTCTGCCCTATGGACTTGTCCATGATGACAGACTTGATCCAGCATCAGTCATTTGGAAGAAGTAGGGCTCAAGGAAATTGTGACTAATTTTCTCTGGATCAGGGCCAATCTCTTTTAAGTTGCTGGCTTAAATTTATTCTAATTAGAGAAAACTGTCAGAAAAGGTGAGCAATGACAAAAATTCACCAGGGAAGCTACAGAATGTCTTTCTCAGTAAGTTTTAAATATAGACTGGATAAACAGCTGTCAGGAATAGTCATAGAAAATGCTGCTTTCATGTGGAGATTTTTGGCTTGATGACTTTGGGTTGCCCTCCACCTTGATAACAAAGATCAAGTAGAGGTTTTCTTTGTTTTGTTTTTTTAAAGAAGAAGGAAAAGGAGAAGTTGGAAACAAAATTAGCACCTGGTAATTAATCTCAATTAATCTCAAGTCATCAGACCATGGGTCCAGTACATCTCTCAGTCCATCTCTAATCATGTGCAACTATTTGTGATACATAACAACTAGGAACTTGAGTAGGTATCTTTCCTGTTCTGTATTCAAAGAGACATGCAGCCACTTCATTGTGGCCTAGCTAAGCATCATAATTTAGATGCATCTAGATATGTATCTGCACTGAATCACCTTTGCTCCCAGACAGTGCTCCTTACTGGACTGGAGTGGTGGCCTCTTTCTTAATTGTGATATGTGACTGTGATAAAGGAGTTATATTGTACTAGGAATTCAAAGTAATGTATTGATCATGGCACACTGCATTCATTGCATTTTAAGTCAGGCATTCTCAGTACAGGAAAAACAAAACAAATAAACTTATTTGTTACTTTTCCATAGACAGTGGAATCATCTCACTGACTTTCTACCGGTATAAATTAAAATTATTTTTTTCACAGTTATTGGGTATGACGAAATATAATAACAGACACAAAGAGAAACAGAAACCCGACAGAGGCCTTTTATAAATACTTGCCCATGACAGACATACCCTGCTTTGAGATAATGACTTGTCTGCCACTTTTGAATCTATGTAGCGTCACGCTGTGGACCTTCTTCTCAAAGATGAAGCAGCTTACCACACTCCAAAGAAAAGCAGCAAGGCAGCAGGAACTTTCTACATGACATCATTGTTCTTTCCACTTTCTTTTGTTCCGGTCCCATGGGGGACCAAGCTAAAACTGTGTCCTTTTGGTACCAGGTTTTCTGGTTAGCAAAAAGACATGATTTTACCTTGGCCCCTCATGGCACCAGAACAAAAAAATGACAATGCCTTATGGTACAGCAGCACGGCAGATCTGCCTTGCTGCATTTCTTTGGAGTGTGGTCAGCCCAGATGTACTTCCTTTATATTGGGTGAAGAATGTTTATTTATAACCCTCAGAAGGGGTCACTGCACTTTCTGTTTTTGTTTTGTTTTGTTTTGTTTTGCTTTTGCTCCAAAGTGAGAGCGATCTGCACCTCATACTTACTATACAGTGTTCAATTGAACCCCTTGTTTTGCATTCTTAAGTACAGCCATGGGGGAAAGAGGAAATCATCATGGAGATTGTCACATGTGTATCCCCTGCCAGAGCACCCACACTGAAACCTCTCCCTCCCCAATGTGCTTTAGTTTTTTAAAAATCCCCATTGACAATTTTCAAAGGAGGGACACAGCTCATATGGGAAGAGACAACACTTCTCTCCTCATGTGCTCTTATCCTGGTAACAATCCCTTCACTGATAATCCTCCATACTCTCCAACTATCCCAATTTAGCAGTCCTGATTATTTCTCTGTTGTGCCTCCTTTTCATCTGCATTAAAATGTCCCAGTTTCTCTCTTTTCCTTTCACTTTCCCTCTTTATCCTCAGCATATATTGATTACTGCAAACTGAGTTCAAAGTGCAAAAGTAGTTTGCACTGAATTAACTCAGAAGATAGAAGAGGGGGAAATCTCTCTCAACCCAATAATTATAGGCAAAAGGAAACTGTTGTAGCCTCTCCTAGATTGTGTGTTCTTCCTCATTAATAATTTCTGTCATCTTTACACTCTGATGTTGCTTGGCCACGCATGTCATTGTTTTCATCTATGGAATGCTGGAGGATATTGTGCTCTTTCCTAAGTCACTCTCTCACCACTCATTATGGGGGCATCCACAATAGAGAAATAATCCAAGTTGAAACTGGATTATTTGCATGGCTCCTTCCTATGGAATCCTGGGATTTGTAGTCTGGTGAGGCACCAGCACTCTTTGGCAGAGAAAGCTAAAGAACCTGTAAAACTACAAATCCTAGGATTCCATAGGAAGGAGTTATGCAAATAATCCAGTTTCAAACTGGATTATTTGTGTCATGTGGATTCCTCCTAAGTTGTTCAACTAGCTGTTCAACTAGCTGTTCCTCCATTTATCATTCCAGTCACTGGGTCTGCATTCCTGTGCTGACTTCCCTAGGACTAAGTTCCATCAACTACAGTGGGGCTTACCTCCAAGTAGCCAGTATATAGGATCACACTGAATGAGGTTTTCAAATTTAGTGCCTTGGATGCTCAGGACTCTTTCTAGGTTGGGAAAAGGAAGTGTTGTGTTTCTATTTAACAGGAAGCAGAAACTGCCACCAGTCATTTCCTTTTTGGGTGAGTCCTCCTATACACAAGAGCTTAGGAAATAGTTCTGGTGATGACTTAGGGCAAGCAGATGTATCCCAACAAAATACTATATCTGAACACTTGCAAAATTCCTGCCAGGAAGAAAAGTGTAGAAGAGAGATCTTTTGTGCTATGCAAAGTCTCTCAGGGAATAATTTTACATACAAATACACATTGTTTTTCTCTACAAAAACATGGTGGTAGAATTCAGAGACATAGCTGTGTTAGTCTGGATCAGTATGCAAAGGGATCTTGTAGCACCTTTGAAACTAGGAAGAAGGGAGCATAGGGCTCATCTAAGTGAGGCAGGATATGCCAGCTCCTGTGGATCAGGTCCATGTCTCCCCCATTACTTCAATGAAATGGGACAGAGTCTAGACAGGAATGTTGACCTGTCCCTCCAGCCACCACCACCATGATTTTCCTTGCCCTTCCTGGAAGCAAGGAAGCTGGCCACAACATATGACCAAAGCAACCCCCCCCCCCCATGTAACTAGCCTTGGTCACATGCTGCAGGATTCCTTTCTGGACCAAGAAGGGTAAGGATGGGTGGCAGCTGGAGCAATAGGCTGGCTTGCCAGGATGGGCCCCTGTGGACATGGCAGTGTAGTAAACGAGGTATTTTCCTATAATGCTGTATCAGGCCCCAACCTGGCTTGCCCCTGTCTGAGCACTGTTTCTACCCCAAGTGTCATAAGGACTTCTTGGGTGTAGGTTGTGGCAAATTCCCTGCATCATATGGATTGCAAGCCTGTCAGATGGGAATAGCCAGGTTATATTGCCCATGTAGATAAGTCTATAAGCTTTCATAGACTAAGGCTGTATCTGCACCGCAGAAATAATCCAGTTTGACACTGCTTTAATTGCCATGGCTCAATGGTATATAATCCTGGGATTTGTAGTTTGTTTTGGCACCAGAGCTGTTTAACAAGGAAGACTAAATATCTCACAAAACTACAAATCCCAGAATTCCATAGCACTGAGCCATGGCAGTTAATGCAGTGCCTAACTGGATTATTTCTGCAGTGCAGATGCAGCCTAAGTCTACTTCATCAGATGAATCTCAGGAGATTTTCACACGGGCTATATATCCCGTGGCAGGAACAGAACAGGATCGGGAAAGTTTTTCCCTTTCGGACGACATTGACCCCGTTCTGTCCTCCATCCATCCTACTTCCATGACTGTTCCAGAACAATGTAATCACGATTTTTCATTGTGAATAGACCTCCCGTTCCTTCACTATCATGCAATCACGGGTGTGCGAACAGGAGCCCCGTTCCTGTTCTGAAATGACAGCCGTGGAGGGGAGGTCCGTTCCGAGCACTTCCTGGTATGATCTGGACATCCAGGTAAGTGGCACCCTTTATTTTACCCTCCCTGTTTTGATTATGTGATTTAAAGAGTGTTTTTGTGCTTGGTGAACTGATTTTATGTTTGGGGGAGTTTTATTTTTTAAATTTACCATCCGGCATTATCACGTGATAACGTGATAATGTTTCAGATGGCCGGTCGTAAAAGCAGCCTTACGACAGCTGCATTTATGGCCAGCCAGCAAGGGGAGGGGGAGCCCGTTCCTGCTGCGGAATTAAGGTGAGTGTGTGAAAGATTTATGTTATTCCATGGCAGGAACGGGAGAGGAGGTAGAGGGGCAGTAACGGGGCATTTTGGCCCCGTGTGAAAATCTCCTCAGTCTCTTTCTTTCTCTCCATCAGTCTCAAAATTGTCTACAAAAACAAGTTTGTTTGGTTTCTGGGTCCTCCCCCCCAGTTGGTTTTGGTTTGCACAGTGGACATTTTTTCCTGTGCAGGAAGTATATTTACTGTGCCAAAAAAAGTGAGAGATTCACAAAAACCCATGTGTACTCCTGTGCTGGATAATTCTGCAAGAGCCTTCTTTGAAAATATGAATGCCTTTCAGGAGCTATGCAGAAATACACATTTTCTCCACTGTGCAGGAAAAGGGGGGCTATGGAGATCATTTGTCCTTGTAGGCAAGAATGAATTAACAATATGAAGATTTGCATCCCTATTCTGAAGACGCCATGGGAAGGTGTCCTGTGATATCTGGAGTGGTTGCCCTACATATAACCTGCTTCTAGTGAAGGTGAGCCTGACAACTTGAGCTGGGGGACGGGGGTAGTTTGCATCAAACTGGGCACTGCAATTTTTAGTATAGTATATCCTGTGTTAGTATGATTGTTGTCTGAAACAATAATTTCTTTTCCAATTATTTTTAAATTCAATCTTAATCTTACTGGATGCAGGATGCTCTCTGAATGCTTATATGTCTTTGAAATGGCAACTTCTGCAATAAAAATTGGATCTCACAAAAAAATTGTTACTCGGAGAGCAGAACTAGATGTGACAATCATTCTGGGGCTGTTGCTGAAAAGTTTTAACATGTTGTAGAGGAAAACATGTCACATATTGTCATAATGTTGTTGCATTCCCCAACCCCCATTATTGGCTTCTGCTTGGGCTAGCGGTGATGTAAGAACATGTGTCATATTTTTTCATTGCCTAGCATTATGGGAAAGTATAGGGGAACTTGCAATTTGCTGGTGTTTGTGGCAACTTGATGGGCTTGTAGCTGTCAGAGGATATAATTAAGGACACATTGAAAATGACAATACTTTATATCTTCTTTACATTGTCTCATAGGAAGGGGATATACAGTTGCTACAAGTGCACTAAAAGCAACATGTCAATATGAATTTTGAGGTTTCTTTTTGCGTAAAACATTAGAAGAAATTGAGAGGTAACAAAGAATTTCAAGCTAGCAACATTTTTCATTGTGAGAAACTGTTGGCATAGCCCTCCTTACTGAGGACTCAGAGGAATGAGTCAAGTTTTATCCAATCTGTTCTGTGAGCCTTACCACCAACATTGGCCTACCCAAGACTGATGGAAAACTCACCTTGTAGTTGACAAAACTCAAAAAATCTATGACTGGGGGCAGGCACTGAATTTCCTCTGAAGGGAAATGTTGGGGGAACATTATAATTGTCTGCTCTACAGAAATATGTAAGGAATTTAAAGGGAAAAAATATTTAGTAAGACTAGCAAAATTCGGCAGTATGGTTTCAGATGTACTGAACTCTGATGAAGGCTGATAGTTATATCCATTACACATCCATCTATTATTTCTCCTAATACCATGATTTTATTAGATTTCCCGCTTCTCATTATAATGAATGTGGAGAGTGATGATGTGAAATTAAGATGCTTTCGTATGTTGAAACCTTCATATCCACAAAACAGGAAATATGTTTTTATTTCACGGTCACCAAATGTCAAGATACTGCCTCTTTCTTTTTTATCTTTATGATGTTGCCTAATAAAATCACATTTAAAATGTTGCAGCCAATCACATTGATCACATTGACATCAGTTATATGAGTATGATCAAGTTCTCCTCTGATTATGTGGTAAAAGCCAATCCCGCCAATTTAAATGGATTTATGAGCAGCTTGACATTCAAATTTTGTATTATCTCTGTGAGTAGTTTTAGGGGGATACATTGCATCAAAGTGACAGGTGCCTCCCCCCTGGGCATGGCCTCTGGAAGACCTGCCACTAGGCCCCTAGGGGCCGTCCCCCTGTGGCCCCTCCTAGGAGCCACAGACCACCCAGGCCCCAGGGCCCCAACCCATCACCAACCAGTGGCCCCTCCCAGGGGACACAGACCCCCCCAGGGCCCAGGGCCCCTACACCTTGTACCCCCAGCAACCATTTTGTGTGCATTCCCATGGGGTGGCCATTTTGTGTGCATTCCCATAGGGAGGCCATTTTGTGTGCATTCCCATAGGGTGGCCATTTTGTGTATATCCCTGACACTCATGTCACGGTAGGCTGCCCACCCTTTATGCACTTGGCCCCACTCTCCATGCCTAGGGCCGTGTTTCTAGAGTGGTGCCACTTTTGAAAGGTTGTCATTGGTAGCCACCACCACCCCAGCTCCCCCCTCCCTACTCTGTGTAATAGGGGTATATGAATGCAGGTCCCTTGCACAGTGCCTCATACAGCCATTTTAGCTTTACATGTTTGTTTTGGAGTTTGCAAACATGACAGCTGATGGAGGCACAAATCCTATGGATCTTACCAGGCAGCCAAATGTGGCAACTGAAGAATGTACAGACACTGCTCCCCAAAGTTTTGATATTACAGAAGTCGAGCATAGGGGTGTTGAGCTGATGGAGGAAGATGTTGAAGATGTTTATGAACTTTATGAAATCACAACTACGCTGGTGATTAACCGTCAGCTGTATGGCTCAGCATAAGATTTTAAACACCAGACTGAAAAATGGATTATTACCAGTCAACCTGGTCCTGTCCTAGCAGATGTTACCACATCCTCAGAGCGTGGTTATGAGGAAGAGGAACCATTGTATGAGTCGATAACCTCAGGAAAACCCCATGAAGATGAGGAGGAACCCATCTATGAAGAAATGGCTCCTGTCTATCCTGTAAGTATCAGAATAAGGGGTATCTACCTGTGTGTTTGTGTGTGTGCACATGCACGCACACACTACTGTGGTTGAATGGCATGTTCTTTTTCTTTTGCAGAAGAAGAAGGATGCTGCCAACAATGATTCCTTAGATTCAAAGTGCTGTCTTACCTGTGTCTGTGTAAATGTGAAAAAAAAAACTGAAGAAGAGAAAAATTTTTAATTTACAGAGTTATGTCAATAAAATACAGAGTCACACACTCCTCCCCCATGGTCTTTATTAGCACTCCTGATAGAGCATCAAGCAGCATGACTTCACAGAATGCTTTACTTAAAAGGATCTATTATAACCCAGGGGGAGATTGGAGTTCTGGAGGAGTGGAAGTCCTCTTTCGAGAAGCTTCAAAGCACAGTGACATTCTAACTAGAAGATATGTTTAAAAAGGCTGACAGGTCAAGATGCTTACACCCTGCATAAACCAGCAAGTGTACACTTTAGAAGAAGTAAGATAATGGTTTCTGATGTGGATTCCCAAGGCAGGCAAATTTGGCAGATATGCAACATTTAAAAGAATACAACAGGGGATATAAATATATTTTAATGGTGGTGGGTGTTTTGTCTAAATATGCATGGGTTTTAGGTTTGAAAGATACTGAGTTAGCCAGGGCCTTCAGGACCATTTTCAGAGGAAGGAGGATGCTTTGCAATTTACAAACAGACAGAGGGGTTGAAATTTTAAATAAGAAGGTGAAGCAGTTGATGAAAGAGCATGGAATTCACCACGTTATTACCCACACTGAAGTGAAAGCTGCAGTAGTGGAGAGGTTTAATAGGACTTTAAAGTCACGCATGTGGCGATATTTCACAGCTAACAACACCTACAAATATGTTGCTGTGCTGCCTGAACTCATAAAAAGTTATAACCACTGTTTTCATAGAATTATACAGGCATGACCTGTGGATATTAATGGCACTAATTATCTCCAAATAGGGAGAAGGGTTTATGACCCATATTTTAAAATAAAAGAGCAGAGGAAAAAGTTCAAGGAAGGAGAAGGAGATCACACAAGGGTAACAAGAAGTAAAGGATTTTTTGACACAAGTTATGAAGGGACATATTCTCATGAGATGTTCATAGTTGACAAAGTCCTCAGAAGAGACCTGTATTTCAGTTAAGAGATTATGATGGCGAAGTAGTGGTAGGAGGTTTCTATCCTGAGGAAATACAGAAGGTAAACAAACTTCAGGACTGAGTGTACCATATTGAAAAAAATATAGCCACACAAACCTGGAGAAAAAAAAATCTGGTGAAATGGTGGGGGCGGCCTGATAAATTCAACAGTTGGGTAATGGCTGCCTCCGTTACTGAACCTGAACAGAAAACAGGAGAGCAACATGGGTGATGCGGGGTTTTACGTTATGCTCCCCAGCAACTCTTGCATAGATACCTTTCCTCAAGCCTTTACGGTACAGTTGGCCTGGCTTTGGATTTGCAGGGGGATTGGGAAGTGGGACTCCTGGAGATATAGTATCCCCACAGATGGTATACTCTCAACTGACCCACTAGGTTTGAATTTTCTGATGGTTTAAAGAAACGGGCATTCCAGAGACAGGGAGGCTATTACAAAGACATTATAGATATACTAAAAAAACATCAATTCTGCTATGCAGGCAGAGGCCAGATTTCCTGATATACACTTTCATTATGAAACACTGAATGGTAAGATTAGATACAGAGGAACACTTGGGACATATACATTTTCTGCTCATGAGGAACTGGAGCATATATTGGGAATTCCTCCAGAAAATAACATCAAAAAAATAGCCCACTACGCTGACATTACAGGGAGCTTCAACTCTCTGTATGTGTACACTAATATTATCAAAAACCAGATAGTGGGAGACTTCTATGTGCCTCTCCTACATTGTGTGCCAGTGCATGAGAAAATCCACAAGTTCATCACCATTACATATGACAAGCCTCACTACGTGCCTATCAGCACACATCATATCATCACCATCAGCATTGAAATAAAGACGGCTCAGGATCAACATGTATCATTCCATGTAGGCAAGGTAATTGTGAGGCTGCATATTCAGCCCCAAAGAGGTTGGGCATAAAAATTAAGCATTGTCATGTTAAAAGATTATGGAGACCCAGAGGCATACAAGGCCTTCTACAAGACACAGGTATTTCATGGTGCACCCATTCTATATGGATCAGGATTAGGGGGTATATTTCGTGGGTTTTTTCAAAAGGCCATTCCTCTTCTGAGGACAGGACTGGAATTTATTAAACCGCATGTCAAAACAGCTTTCCACAATATTGCGGGAGATATAGTGGGGCATGTTGATCACCAGCTTATCTGTGATTTCATAAATTTCATGAACATCTTCAACAGTGCCGAATTCATCTTCCTCCATCTGTTCAACACCCCTACGCTCAATTTCTGTAATATCAAAACTTTGGGGAGCAGTGTCTGTACATTCTTCAGTTGCCACATTTGGCTGCCTGGTAAGATCCGTAGGATTTGTGCCTCCATTGGCTGTCATGTTTATGAACTCCGAAACAAATATGTAAAGCTAAATTGGCTGTATAAGGCACTGTGCAAGGGACCTGAATTTATATACCCCTACTACACACAGTAGGGAGGGGGGATCTGGGGTGGTGGTGGCTACCAATGACAACCTTTCAAAAGTGGCAACATTCTAGAAACACACCCCTAGGCATGGAGAGTGGGGCATAAAGCGGGCCAGCCTTTCCCGACATGAGCACTCAGTCAGGGATATACACAAAATGGATGGCGATCTGTCAGGAACCATTTGATTGTGTATTCCTGCATGGCAGGGGGTTGGACTGGATGGGTCTTGAGGTCTCTTCCACCTTTATGATTCTATGAAAATGGCCACCCTATGGGAATGCACACAAAATGGCAGACAAAGAGGATGTCAGACTTAGCTCTCAGGGCCTAGAGGCAGATCCTGACAGAGAAATGGAAGGACAGAGGGATGTGCCCATGCAGAAGACAAACAGGGATACCCTCCCCCCAGCAGCCACAAGATACAAATATAAATCATACCAACAGCAACTCAACACAGACAGGAATGGGAGGGCTTGTGTTGCTCCAAGCATCTTTATACTAACTGCTCATTAATCAGGCAACAGATGAGAGTGGATTCCATACCAAAAATATTGCAACCTCACTCTCGGCCAGGTGTTGCTGACAACTGACCTTTCTGGAAGAAGCAATTTTCTCATCCCTTTGATTCCTGGCTCCTGCTTCTTTGACTTCTGGACTCTGCTTGTGGACTGACGTTGATACTAGATTCTTCCTCAGACTGACACCTTGGATTGACTGCCCAACCCTACTGACCTGGACTTCCTAGACTCTTATAAGAGTTTGCTGCCTGGACTCTAATAATTATTTGCTGCCTGGACTCTGATAATGATACATGTCAGCTGGCAAGGTCCTGTTTTGCCCACTTGGTGGACTTCTCTGCATACGTACCCCTGGCTGGCTCTCAAGACAGGACAGGTTGTGTCCAGGGAGTGAAGAGGGTTGGTACTTGTGGCTCCAGAGGAGACTGGTGACCCTCCCAGACCTTCAGGAAAGTCAAGTGGTTACAGGTGATGCCAATGACTTACACACGAAACATGTACATGAGCTACAGTTGGTCTTGGGGGGGTAGGCAGTATATCTAGGACAGATACTGCTACACCAAGTCCAAGTAGCTCCATGGGGACCCCTGTCATGTCACCTTTTGCCTAGCCAATGTGGCCTTGGGTTTTGCCCCAATGGCCACATTGGTATAGCACTTTCCCTACATGAATACCCAGGCTTGTCAGGTGTCAGAGGCAATTACTTTTTAACCCCTCTAGGGCAGAGTATAATACAGCCCTTTATTTTGCCATTCTATGCAGATAGGATCCTTAGGGGATTATTTCCTACAGGTGATCAGAGATAAGATATTGAAAGGGAAGCATGTTGATGTATTTTCCCTTCAGTATAGAGAGATGGGAAAGAAAGACAAAGAGAAACTTGATGAAAAGGAAAAGGAGAAGCTTAGGAGAAAAAGGGTGGGGTAGAAATGATCTAATTGGTTGTCAGGCTCTTTTATATATGCTGCAGTCATCGCCAGGGTACAGTCTATGCAAGCTGCATCCCGTATCCAGTGTGTGTGTGTGTATTTCATTGGGCATATGTAGATTACTTTGGATGCAGCTCATGACCCCTGTGCATCTGGTGCAGGGTAAACAGCCTCATAATGGACATTTGATACAGCAGCCAGCTGGTAATAGTTCCTTTTGGCCCTCAGTTTCAAATTGGCAGCTACAAAAATGGTTGTGTGTAGTCAAAGGCTTTCACGGCCAGCATCAATAGATTTTCCTTGGGTTTTCTGAGGATGTGAGGCTGTGTTCTGGAACTATTCCAGAACACAGCCTCACAGCCCCCCCCAAAAAAACCCAAGGAAAAAATGGTTTTGTTTGCAATTTGGATTCCAGATAATGTGCATGCCCAGGCCCTTAACATTTAATAATAATAATAATAATAATAATAATAATAATAATAATAATAATTTATTTATATACCGTCCTTTGGTAATCCAATCAGGGTGGTTCACAACATTAAAAAACCATACAGTAAAACAATATACTCCCTTACCCCCTTAAAAAGTTATTAAATCAATTACAAATTAAAACAACAATTAAAACCTTTGATAAAAACACATACCTACATTTGGCAATAACAGTGGGTCCCCAGCGATATTCAGTTCTGTTAACAAAGGAGGCTGCGGGGACTCTCCTGAAGGAGGGGGGGGTCCCAATGCCATGATAATCTATTCTGGAAAGGCATGGCAGAAGAGATCCGTCTTGACAGCCTTTTTGAAGCTGTCCAAAGATGTCAATTGACGGATCTCATCCGGCAGGCCGTTCCATAGTTTGGGGGCGACAACAGAAAAAGCCCTCTGGGACATAGCCAAAAGCCTCGACTTTTTTGAGGCTGCAGCAAATTCCTCCCAGAGGACCGGAGTGCACAGGGGGGGGGATTATAAGGGAGGAAACAGTCACTGAGATAGCTTGGACCCAAGCCATTTAGGGCTTTAAAGGTGATAACCAACACCTTATACTGGGCCTGGAAACCAATAGGCAGCCAGTGGAGGGACCTCAAAACCGGAGTGATGTGGTCCCTCCTAGATGTTCCTGAAACAAGCCTGGCTGCCATATTTTGTACTATCTATAGTTTTTGAACCAAGCAAAAGGGTAGCCCCATATAAATCGCATTACAGAAGTCTAGGCGTGAGGTTACCAGTGCGTGAACAACGGTCTCGAGGTCCCTTACTTCTAGAAAAGGGCGCTCCTGACTGTTGCATTTACCTGATTTATCATCAGGAGTGACGAGTCAAGGAGCACACCCAGACTGCGAACACAGTCTGGGTGTGCTCCTTGACTCGTCACTCCTGATGATAAATCAGGTAAATGCAACAGTCACGTTTAAGCAGTCATTTAAACACGGATGCTTTGTTTGTGGGGAACCACTCCTTTCAGAAATTCTCCCAAAGGTTGTGGACAAACAGGAAACTCTGGGGGTTCACAGTTCAAAAGGAAAAGTGTGTGTGGGATCCACCTCCAAAAGGGGCCCAGTCCTACTGATTTGGCTAGTTTGAAATGGTAGCCGTGTTTCTATCCCAACAGGAGGCAGAGGTATATTAAGAAGAAGGTTTGGGGAGGGGGGTTCTGGATTCCTTATCAGGGTGTCCAGTGCCTGTGCAGGTCTGATAATTTGAAGTCAGGTAAGGGCTTGGATCATGTGGTCTAGGAGAAGATTAGAAAGGCAATGGGATGGATAGTTATCCCCCTTCTTTCAGCACCAGAGCGTTTGAGATTTTCCACTCTTTCGTTCCTATGAAAGTTTTTCGAGAGTTCAGGATAACACACCCTCTCTCATATCCTAGAGGGAAGTCAGTTAATGAAATAGTCTCCCCTGACTTGCGCACAGTCAAATATACCACATTTGATGTTTCAGTTAAGGACGTCTGTAAGCAGGGGGTAGGGGTGGAGCTAGCCAAATGTGACATCACCTCCACATTTTACTTGCTATGTGTCCACCCAGATGATTCTGTACTGTTGGAATTTTGTTCTGATGGTATGTTTTACATGGATTGTACTGTCCCAACAGGGTGTTTGAGGCATTTAGTACCTTTTTAGAATGGGCCATCAAGGCAAAGAAAGGACAAGGAGGGTCCATTATCTGGATGATTTTTTTTATTTTTATTTTATTTTTATTTTTTGCTTATTGGACCTGTGCACTGTGGTGTTGTCAGAATTCAGCATCTTGACAGAGGACCTAGGAGTCCCACAGGCCATGAAGAAAACTGAGGTCCTTGTTCAGCAGCTGATGTTCCTGGGCACTGAGATTGATACTGTCAACCAAATATGTCAGTTACCAGACATAGGTTGGTGACTTTTATGAAACACAGAAGGGCTACACTTAGGGAGTTCCAGGAACTTAACAGACACCTGAATTTTTCATGTAAAATGGTGGCAAGGTATTTTTCAGATGGCTTTGTGATGTTATTAAAGGGGCACATTACAGAATCAGAGTTATGAAAAGAATTAGGGAGGATCTGGGAACTTGGCAGGAATTCTTAATGATTTTAATTGAGTATCTTTTTGGCAGGAGGAGAAGAAGCTCAAGGGTGTATTGTAGGTGGTGTCACATGCAGCCAGGTCAGTGAGCTTTGGCATGTATTGTAAGGGTTGGTGGTGCACCTATACTTGGCCAGAGGACTGGATTAAGGCTGGGGTCACAGTTGACCTGATCTATTTGGAGATTATTATTTTTTTTACCATATTGGTGGCAATGAGGATATGGCTGGATGAGTTAGCTAACTCTTCTGTCCATTCCTAGTGTGATAATATGGCCACCATGCAAGTTATTAATCTGTAAGAAGTCCCCCAGCATTATGAGGCTAGTCAGGGCATCCACACTACAGTGCTTAAGATATAACATAATTTTTAATCAGTCTCCATGTGGCTGGGATAGACAACTGGATTGCCAATTTTCTCTCCCACACACAGATGGAGTGCTTCAGAATGTTGATACTGGACACAGAGATGCACCAGGCCCAATGCCACTAGACCTGTAGAGGCCTCGCAGGATGAAATAGTAAGTGCGATCAGATTGTCCATAGCACCAAGTACCAAAAAAAGGTTATGGCAAGATAATACAGAGGTTTTTTTTTAAAAAAATTCATACGCATGAGAGGTTAGAGGGCATACAGCCAGTGCTGGTTGTACACTTTCTACAGCATTGTGTCTCCCTCCATAATAAGGGATTGTCACCACAGTCCATTAGAGGCATGTTATAAGCCATTACATTCTGGTTGAAAGTACAGGGTATAGCAAATTACACAGAGGACTACATAGGATATGTAAGACCTTGTAGGGTTGGTGTAGGGAGAAAGGTCTGGTGAGCAATGCACAAAAAAAACCCCAAAAAACTTTCCTCTGACATTCTAAAAGGTCTTAGCGGAATATGCCCAGGGCTTGTTCCACACTTCAGCTTTAACCACCTTTTTCAGGCTGCTGCATGTTAGCAAGCTGATATTGGTGTCAGGAGTGACAAATCCAGCAGGACATTCGATTCAATCTGCTTAGGGGGGCAGGGCATTACACTAACCATTCGATCTTTCAAGACAGACCAGCACAGGGTTGGTAACACCAGTGATTCTATCGAAGCCTTGGTCGATACTTGGAACACCGGTCTTACCAGGGCTATCAACATGATCGCTCCCAAGCGTCCGCTCCAACCCGCTTCTAATCTCCAACAATGGTATACCGAAGAACTTAGGAAGATGAAGCGGGTTGGACAATGACTAGAGTGTGTCTGGTGAAAAACCCAACTCTTATCTGACAGGACTCATCATACGAAATTTCTTTCTTCCTATAGAGAGGCAATATGTGCAGCAAGGAAATCTTTCTCTTCTGCACGTATTGCATCTGCAGAGTCTTGCCCAACAGAGTTGTTTAGGGTGGTGAGGGAAATGACGCAAGTTCCATCTGTGCAGAACCCATTACCAAACCTGACTACATCCTGCTGTGATGCATTTAACAACTTTGCAGACAAAATCTCTCAGATAAAAGTTGACTTGGACGCCGGGGTTGTAGCAGATTCAATTAATGAGGCATCCAGTAACTTTGTTGCCAAGGTTATACTGGATCAGTTTAAATCTGTAAGTACTGATGACATGGACAAGTTCCTTGGTAGAGTGAGGAAGACTACCTGCCCCCTTGACCCTTGCCCTTTGTGGCTGGCCATCCAGGGGGATGATGCCTTGAGGATGTTTCTCAGAAACATCAGCAATGCATCCCTTAGGGAAGGTCACATTTCATCTTGCTTGAAGGAAGAAGCAGTTAGACCACTCCTAAAAAGATCTTCCCTTGACCCTCTAGATATGAAGACATACAGACCAGTCTCTTTATTACCTTTTTTGAGCAAGGTGATTGAGAGGGTGGTTGCACTTCAACTCCAAGCTGTCTTGGAAGAAACCAATGATCTAGATCCATTTCAAACTGGCTTTAGGATGGGATTTGGAGTTAAGACGGCCATGGTTGCCTTAGCTGATGACCTTTGTCTGAGCACCAACAGGGGTAGTGTGACCCTGTTGGTGCAACTGGATCTCTCAGCAGCTTTTGACACAATAGATCATGACATCCTCTTGGATCACCTGAGAAGGTTAGGAATTGGAGGCACTGCACTGCAGTGGTTCCACTCCTTCCTCTCAGGTAGATTTCAGAGGGTGATGCTCGGGGACAGTTGCTCTGCAAGGAAGGAGCTTAATTGTGGCATCCCACAAGGCACCATCCTATCCCCAATGCTATTCAATATATATATGAAGCTGCTGGGAGAGATCATCCGAAGACATGGGGTGGGGTGTTATCAGTATGCTGATGACACCCAGATATATTTCTCCATGTCTTGGGCTTTAGCTCTGTCTTCAGATGGTGTCTCTTCTCCTAAAGATTGTCTTAGGGCAGCAATGGACACAATTGAGGGAAAACAAATTGAAGCTAAATCCAGACAAAATGGAGGTATTCATGGTTGCAGCCCCAAACCCAAGCATTAGGATACAACTTCCAGTCCTTGATGGGGTCACACTTTTCTCCAAGGAATGTGTCCACAGTCTGGGGGTACTCCTGGACTTGTTGCTCCAGATGACAAATCAGGTAAATGTGACAGTCAGGAGTGCTTGTTATTAGCTTCGGCTGATATGCCAACTGCTCCCTTTCCTGGAAGTCGGGGACCTTGAGACCGTGGTACATGCTCTGGTAACCTCCTGTCTTGATTTCTGTAATGCACTCTACATGGGGTTAAGCATGGGGCCTCATGCTTAGTCCAGAAACTTCAATTAGTACAGAATATGGCAGCCAGACTGGTCTCTGGTGCATCCAGAAGAGACCATATAACACTGTTCTTAAGATCACTACACTAGTTGCCCATCAGTTTCCAGGCCTGGTACAAGGTGTTGGTTATCACCTTTAAAGCCTTAAATGGCTTGAGTCCAACCTATCTTCAGGACCGCCTCCTTCCATATAATCCTCACTGTGCACTCAGGTCCTCTGGGAGGAATTTGCTACAACCTTTAAAAACTAGGCTTTCTACGACCTCCCAGAGAACCTTTTTGTCTATTGCTCCCAGACTATGGAATGACCTGCTGGATGAGATCTGTCACATTACCATCCTAAATAGCTTTCAAAACGCTCTTAAGACGGATCTCTTCTGGCAGGCCTTTCTTGAATAGATACCCAGCCATCAGAAAAGAAAAATCTAATTTGTCCCAACTTCTCCGTAGCCACAGTTTACTGCTTAAATTTAGTATTTTTAAGTACCCAGCTTATGGGGGCAATTAGCTAATACACATTGGAAACTGCTTGATGCAGTGTAGATGTGTAAATTGCTATTGCTTAAACAATTTGTAAGCCACTCTGATAGCCATTGTGGCTAAGGGTGGGGTATAAATACCTAATTTAATAAAAAAGAGTGTTTTAATTTCTGAATTATCTAATAGTATTTGAAGGGGGGTTGAGGGTTTTGGATGTATATTTTAAATGTTGTAAGCCCTGATTGAGTTTCATGGAGGAGCAGGATATAAATAAATTGTATCATTATTATTATTATTAGGGTTGGTACTCAGGTGCAGCTTCTATCCTGTAATGACCAATCTATCTGTCCAGTTTGAGCCAGTATGTCCAGGTTAGGGGCCCCCTGCTTGGCCCTTTATTTTGCTACACTGGCTTCTTATCCTTGTAGCAGTGTTGGGCATAGACCCTCAAAGTATTCAGTAAATGGAGCACTGGAGGTCTTTAGCATATCATAAGTAATGTTTGACCTTTGCAGTATTACTGCTGTGGCTTTTCTTTTTTTCTTTCACATTCTAGGTTGTGGCCAATAAACATGACATGCTGATCTTCTGCCACAGCATGTTTTATTGGGCAACCTGACAAGCCTGTACTGGCCACTTCGGGACCCATCTGGGATTGGGTGACATGGCCAGAGTCAAGTGGCTGGGCAAGAGGGGACACTAGTGGCACGGCTTGATGCCAATGCTGTTTGGGAGTGCAGTGAGCCTCTACTGCATGTCCTCAGCATTCACCTGGTTGGGAATGACTTGGGACTGTTGAAGAGCAAGGCTCTTATGTTGTAGGCAATTCATGTTATGCAAGTGGTACAAAGGAATTGGCCTGGTGTCAAGATCATGTTGTTCACCATGTTGCTCTGGAAAGTGTGGTGGGATGAATGGGACCCACAGTTAATTGACAGATCCCAGCATTGGGCTAACAGGGAAATATGGTTTGACCTGGTATAAAGAGGTTAAGCCACTATTTACCACACCCAGCTACTATTTTCCAGAGGCTGGTGCTCTATTGAGTGGCTGGCATACACCTTTCTGAAGCATGGAATGAGCTCTTCCTGGGGGGCCTGCAAAATGGGTAAGGGCCTTGTTGGCCAGCATGATGGGGGATAGGGGATAAGCAGATATTTGCCCCATATCAATGGCAGGTAGTGTGGGGAGATATAGGATTTTGGTGAACATCTATAGCACCCCCTTTTGGTGAAGGAGAGGCCTCTGGAACCTCCCCTTTAGGTCCTGCAATTAGGGCAGCAGGGAAAGAGTCTTTCCTTGGGACTACCCTGAAGACTAAACCTCTCACTTTAAGCCCTGTGACTTGGGGGAGAGATTTTAGGATCTCAGGATGGCCTTCCAGTTGTAGTCTAGCCAGGGAGTAACCCATCTTATGGGTTCTCCTCAGGGCTCAGGTGTTTTGCCCAGGGGAGGCTGTGGAGGAGGTCTGCAGTGTGATTACCTGCCTCAGCTGCTCCCACACTAGTTTCCCCTTTCCTTTGTAGCTCTCAAGAGGAAACAATAAACACAACAAATTTAAATAAAGTGGCCCATTTTATAACCCAGCTTCTTGTGTCTGGACACGTTATTTTCCATTTTGGTCAGCAATATATCCTTAGACTTTTTCATCCTTAGTCAACTATGACAGATATAAGACTGCAGCCTTAACTTTTCATTTCAATTCCCCTCAAATGCATTTTTTTCTTATGAAGTTTTTTCACAAAACACTGTTACTCATCATTTACAACTAGTCTAGTAATCAAGTATGCAGAAATCATGTGTAGACTAAAGCCAGCTGTATAACCAATTTGTTATAAACAATATTGCCATGCATATGTGAAATATCCCTGTATAAGTGACACATGAAGTAGTGACTTCAATGTGTAAATAAGCCATTACAGGTGCAATAATAAAGATGGAAAATCCATATCACTTGTTTCATTCAGACACAATTCTTTTCATGGCAGTTAATTGAATTACTATCCCAGCATAATAGTTTACAGCCATGAACTCAGTGGCTGGTTTTAGGCAGCCATTTTATATCTTGTGGATGGGAGGCAGGGCATATAAACAATTACTCTGTAACAGGGTTAGTAACTGCAGCATCCTTGAAGAATTCTCATTTGTTGACATACACTTGACAGCTAAAGCAATGGCTATTGTAAAGCACTTTCATCTTCAAAATGCACAGGACTTGGTTTTACACTCTTCTTTAAAATCCTAACAAACACATTTAGTAAACACTTCTGAAATTGAAGAGATTGGACTTTTATCAGAACACCTCCTGTTAATGTTCTTTTGCCGGCATATTTTAAAATGTTTTTATGCCAGCAAAAGAACCCCCTTGATCAGATTTTGTAGCATTCACAGGCAGCCCAGGCACTAAAGGAGAGTGAACAGAGCTCTGTGAACTTCCTGGTTCAAGATCTCACTGATTCTCGCTAGAGGATGCTAGCACAGGAAATTCAAAAATAAAAGCAAAATAAACACATAAAAATTACAGGAAAGCACAAAAACACACTTAAAAAGTATGAAGTACATGGTGGGAGGAGTCATAAAAAAGCATCCCCTACCTTACCAGGAAGTGTTTGCTCATTGAGTGAGTACAATGGCAACAAATCACCACAGGAGATCAATTGATGGCTCGGCCCATAAAAAAAAAGAAAAGAAGAAGAATGTTTTTTCCACAGTATATGATTGTGAAAGGCCCTTTTGAAATCATTAGGCATCTTTATGATATCATATTTGCCTCGTTTGATAAAGTTCATTGTCTAAAACAAAGAGGTCTAGTTATATTCCCTAACTTATGTTAATTTATTTTTTAAAATATTTCTTCTTTAAACTCTCTGCACTAAACTAAGGCATTAATAATTCTCAGTTCTAACTGGATTCATATAACTTTTCTAGTCCACAATTACATATTGAAGAAACCATTAATCAAGTCTGCTAGTCTTCCAGCAACCATAGGAACAGAGAGGATCATACAAGCATATTTATAGAACTTTGGAGATGTTCAGATGCCTCTTTCAGCCTCTTGCCGTGCAAGCAACCTCCAGAGCAGTAACGAGGCTGCTGTGCGGCAAGGGGTCCATTTTGGACGACGACGTTTCTCTCTCGGCGGCGTCCGTGATTGTTGCAGCTAGCATTGGAGGTGGCCGTGCTGTTTTTTACTCACTGACAACTTTTGTGAGTGAAAAACAGCACGGACGACGCCAAGAGAGAAACGGCATCGTCCAAAATGGACCCCTTGCCATGCAGCAGCCTCGTTACTGCTCCGGAGGCTGCTTGTGCGGCAAGAGGCTGAAAGAGGCATCTGAAAATCTCCATAGTCATGTTTTGGAAATAATAATTGACCTTTGTTTTCCTTTGAAACATGTCCCTGCTAATAAGTAAGAATATAATTTTTGCTGCTGCACAAATACATAAGAAAATTAGCATACTCAGGACAGATTTTTTTTGTTGTTGTTATGACTAATGAGTAAGAAAACATTTTTTTAGTTACTACTCTGGTGGCTGTGTGTTTCAAAATGTAGAAAATCCAACTCCAAGGAATTTTCCACTTTAGACGAGGGGCCCTTTCACATTACACAGTTATAGTATTATTATTCTGCTGCAACTGTCATGGCAACATCCTACAGAATGCTGGATTTTGTAATGTGGTGAGGCACTAGATATCTCTAGCTCAGAGTTCTACAAACCCACCCCTAAACTGCAAATCCCAGGATGAAACTATGGCAATTATAGGCTGCTGACACACTGAAGAAATAATGCAGTTTGACACCACTTTAACTGGCATGGCTCAACAGTATGGAAATCTGGGATTTGTAGTTTTATGAAATATTTAGCCTTCTCTGTCAGATAGTTCTGATGCCACAGCAAGTTACAAATCCCAGGATTCGATAGGATGGAGCCATAATAATTAAAGTGGAGTCAAATTGCATTATTTATGCAGTGTGCCAGCAGCCATAGTGCTATAATCATTTTGTGTGAAAGAGATCAAGGACCTCATCTATCCTCTGCAGTTTCTAAGAGCTGTTGTAAGAGAAGAGATATTGGCTGCTGACACACTGTAGAAATAATGCAGTTTGACACCACTTCAACTACCATGGCTTGATGCTATGGAATTCTGAGATTTGTATTTATGTGAGCTATTTAGCCACCTCTATCAGAGAGCTTTGTTGGGTCAACAAACTACCAGTCCCAGGATTCTATAAGATAGAGCCAAGATAGTTAAAGTCGCATCAAGCTTTATTATTTCTGCAGTGTGGCAGCAGCCATTGTCTCTTTTTTTTGAAAGTGACAGAGGCCACTATTCACTTATTGCAATTTTTGAGTTTCATTAAATGAACAAATATACTCACCTTCACCTGAAATGGACTGATGTTTTGTCTAGTTCCTCAACCAAAAAAAGGTGTAATAACCGTAAAGACTTCACATCATGAAATGGACCATTTTTACATTAGTCACTAGTCCTATTAAAGTCTAAGGTATATCTATATCTATATATCTATATCTATATCTAGATCTAGATCTAGATATAGATATAGATATAGATACAGATATATCCAAATTAACCCCAGCTGTAAATCAACTGGAAGTAAAGATACAGCATTTTAGTATTTCTGAGCCTTCTAACCTTCACTTATTGCAATTTTTGAGTTTCATTAAATGAACAAATGTACTCACCTTCACATGAAATGGACCGAAGTTTTGTCTAGTTCCTCAACCAAAAAAAGGTGTAATAACCATTAAGACTTCACATCATGAAATGGACCATTTTTACATTAGTCACTAGTCCTATTAAAGACTAAGGTATATCTAGATCTAGATCTAGATCTAGATACAGATATATCCAAATTAACCCCAGCTGTAAATCAACTTGAAGTAAAGATACAGCATTTTAGTATTTCTGAGCCTTCTAACCTTGATAAAAATAGATCACCAAAATGACTATATCCATAAGGCACTGTTTTATGTCTTTGAATAATGCACGTGCTTCTCCTATGCCTTTTTTGGCACTATCCTCAAAGTCAAATATATTGCACAACATGATGGAAATACACCAGATATTATGCTCCTGGCTAGAAGAAAACAGACTGGTGAGCCACAAGAAATTTCATTAATACTATTAAAACATATCTGAGGGTGCATCTCCACTGAATGAAGAAATAATGCCATTTGACACCACTTAAACAGTCATTGCTCCATCCTGTTGCTCCAGGAATCTGTAGTTTTGTGAGGCACTTGGGCTCTCTGGAAGAGAAGACCTTGTAAAACTACAAATTCCAGGATTACATAGGATGGAGCTACAGCACATAAAGTGGTGTCAAACTGCAGTGGAGATGCACCCTTGTTTCCCATCAGAATTGCTTTAGATGCCCCAGAAAAAGATCCATGAAAAGACTGTTAAGACTACTTTGGATTGCATTTTTTTAGCAAACTTCTTGAGCATGCAAAATTCCAGCAGATTCTTTACCTGAAATGGACTGTCTCCATGGAAATTACATTTTGGTGTGTGTACAGAAAAATAAATGCTCCACACTGACAGTCTGTAGGGTTCTGTGATGCAGAACAATGCTCTGGTACCACTTTCACCATAGGGTGTGGCTGAATTTTGGTAGCAACTATGCTATCAACCTCAGCAGCAGCCACAAAATTTCAACAGATGTGGTAAAGCACCCAGTGGGCTGGGGGCAGGGTCTAGTACAGCTACCTCCACAGGATGTAGTAAGAGGCTCACATCCCTGGTCTAGAATGTTGATAGTGCTACAGACAAAGAAGACCTGGGGCCCATTTACACTTACACAACTGTTACCCAAAGAGGTGGGGGTTGCTTTAGGGACTCATCCATAATGCCAAAATCTATATTATTGTCTAGAGGAATTATTAGCTCAAACAAAATCTGTGAGAGGAGGGTAACTTCAGGGATATTTTCACCTCTGTATATCAGTACTACTGTATATTCCGGCATATAAGACGACTGGGCGTATAAGACCCCCCCCCAATTTCCAGCCAAAAATCTAGGCCTAGGCATATATTCGCCAGATAAGACCCTCCCCCCAATTTGGCTGGCTGGGGGAGCCTTGCCAGCTGATCTTCTTTGTTTCCCAATTCATGAGGATCTCCCCGTGAGTTGGGAAAGTGAACAGGATCAGCGCGGCTTTGGGGAAGGGGGGTGGCTGGGCGGAGGGTGGATGGGTGGCTGGGGGAGGGGGCTTCGCAGACACACCGCCTCTCCAAAGCACGGCTTTGGGGAAGGGGGGTGGCTGGGCGGAGGGTGGCTGGGTGGCTGGGCGGAGGGGGCTTCGCAGCCACCCTCCTCTCCAAAATGAGGCTTTGGGGAAGGGGGGTGGCTGGGCGGAGGGTGAATGGGTGGATGGGCGGAGGGGGCTTTGCAGCGACCCCCCCTCTCCAAAGCGCGGCTTTGGGGAAGGGGGGTGGCTGGGCGGAGGGTGAATGGGTGGCTGGGCGGAGGGGGCTTCGCAGCCACCCCCCTCTCCAAAGTGAGGCTTTGGGGAAGGGGGGTGGCTGGGCAGAGGGTGAATGGGTGGATGGGCGGAGGGGGCTTTGCAGCGACCCCCCCTCTCCAAAGTGAGGCTTTGGGGAAGGGGGGTGGCTGGGCGGAGGGTGAATGGGTGGCTGGGCGGAGGGGGCTTCGCAGCCACCCCCCTCTCCAAAGTGAGGCTTTGGGGAAGGGGGGTGGCTGGGCGGAGGGTGAATGGGTGGATGGGCGGAGGGGGCTTTGCAGCGACCCTCCCTCTCCAAAGTGAGGCTTTGGGGAATGGGGGTGGCTGGGCGGAGGGTGAATGGGTGGCTGGGCGGAGGGGGCTTCGCAGCCACCCCCCTCTCCAAAGTGAGGCTTTGGGGAAGGGAGGTGGCTGGGCGGAGGGTGAATGGGTGGATGGGCGGAGGGGGCTTTGCAGCGATCCCCCCTCTCCAAAGTGAGGCTTTGGGGAAGGGGGGTGGCTGGGCGGAGGGTGGCTGGGTGATTCCACAGCTTTTGGGAGGGGGTGGATGCACGGGGGGTGGGCAGGGGCAGGGAGGGGGGGCTTCCCAGCCACCCCCCCTCCCGAAAGCCCCGATTCCGTGACTTTTGGCAGGGGGGTGGATGTGTGGGGGGTGGGCGGGGGGCAGGGAGGAGGGGGCTTCCCAGCCACCCCCCCTCCTGAAAGTTGTGATTTCACGGCTTTCGACACGGGGGTGGGTGGGCGGGGGTGCAGGAGGAGGGGGCTTCCCAGCTACCTCCCCTCCCGAACGCCACGATTCCATGGCTTTTGGCAGGGGGGTGGATGTGCGGGTGTGGGCGGGGGGCAGGGAGGAGGGGGCTTCCCAGCCACCCCCCTCCCGAAAGCCGCGATTCCGTGGCTTTTGGCAGGGGGGGTGGATGTGCGGGGGGTGGGCGGGGGGCAGGGAGGAGGGGGCTTCCAAGCCACCCCCCTCCTGAAAGCTGTGGTTCTGTGGCTTTTGGCAGGGGGGGGTGGATGTGCGGGGGTGGGCAGGGGGCAGGGAGTGGGCTTCCCAGCCACCCCCCTTCCCGAAAGCTGCAATTCCACGGCTTTTGGCAGGGGGGTGGATGTGCGGGGGGTGGGCGGGGGGCAGGGAGGAGGGGGCTTCCCAGCAACCCCCCTTTTAGCAGGGGGGGTGGATGTGCAGGGGGTGGATGGGGGCAAAGAGGAGGGGGCTTCTGAGCCACCCCCCTCCCAAAAGCTGTGGTTCCATGGCTTTTGGCAGGGGGGTGTATGTGCGGGGGGTGGGCGGGGGGCAGGGAGGAGGGGGCTTCCCAGCCACCCCCTCCCGAAAGCTGCGATTCCACGAGTTTTGGCAGGGGGGTGGATTGCAGGGGGTGCGTGGGTGGCAGGGAGGAGGGGGCTTCCCAGACACCCCCCTCCCGAAAGCTGCGATTCCACGGCTTTCGGCAGGGGGCTGGGTATGTGGGGGGTGGGCGTGGGGCAGGGAGGAGGGGGCTTCCCAGCCACCCCCCTTTTGGCAGGGGGGGTGGGTGTGTGGGGGGTGGGCGGGGGGCAGGGAGGAGGGGGCTTCCCTGCCATCCCCCCTCCTGAAAGCCGTGATTCTGCGGCTTTCAGCAGGGGGGGTGGATGTGCAGGGGTGGACGGGGGGCAGGGAGGAGGGGGCTTCCCAGCCACTCTCCCTCCCGAAAGCCACGATTCCACGGCTTTCAGAAGGGGGGGTGGAGGTGCGTGGGGTGGGCGGGGACAGGCAGGAGGGGTCTTCCCAGCCATCTCCCCTCCCGAAAGCCGTGATTTCGCGGCTTTTGGGAGGGGGGGTGGATCCGCAGAGGGTGGGCGGGGGGCAGGGAGGAGCACTTTGCTTCACCCCCCTGCCCCATCTCCTGCATCTTCGCTCCGTTTGTGAAGAGGCAGGAGATAGGCAGGCCGGTGAAGCAAAGTATATCTGGCGTATAAGACGACTATCGATCTTTGAGGGCACTTTTGAGTGCTCAAAAGTCTTCTTATACTCCAGAATATACGGTAACTGCGGAGAGCACTCCAGTTTAAAGTGAAATAAGTATTGTTATTAGACATAACATAACATGAAATCACACACAACAGCACACATTCCCAAGAATCATACAAGGCTAAATCAGAGTGAGGCAGAAGGAGTAGACAGAGATTGAGATTCAGATATAGAGTGATAGTTACCAGTGTTGGAGAGTAGAGTGTCTTGCAGCGAAGATACTTAGGTCTTGTCTATATGGCCAACAATGATACACACATAATCGGATGATTGCACATTTGCACCAGATGCACACTGTCTTCATGGTTGGTGGAAATGTGCAAATAGGAGGGGGTTATCGAATTGATAATGTGAACGGGTGGGCATTCGTACTGTCTTAACAGAGCAATTCGAATGTGTGTAGACATGTCAATCAATATTGTGTTTTCCAGGACACCAAAAAGGGGTCAAAAGATCGGTTTAAGAGGATCGATTTTACACCAATTAAATATTCGATTGACAAAATGTAACTCTTGTTACATTACAGTTTTTTAAAAAGCTTACCTTGTCCCTCATCCAGGAGCAATGATCCCTCGGTCTCAGGAACCAAAACTGCCCCCTCAATGGCACAGGACACCTGTCCTACAGGGACTTGCACAATCTGTGCACTACGGGCCACTTGTTTGGGGTGGATGCTGGCACCCCACCTCCCCAAGAATGAATGAAGCTGTTCAAAGAATGGCATAGTCACAGCTCCTACTGTTGTGGTTGACAACCTTGTAGTATTTCTGCTGGAGGGCTTTACTTTTATTCTTGCACTCCTCTGCAAGGCAGTCGTGGCCCTTGGGCCTCATTTGAGCAGCGATCTGTTCAAAAAGGTCTATGTTCCTATAGCAGACTTTCAACTTCTCCTGGACCTTTTCCTCTCCCCAAATGGCAAGAAAGTCCAATGTCTCTGTGTATGACCAGGCGATTCCCCAGCCACCCTTCCATGGTCACGGCTCAGTAGAAGCGACCACAGAAACAACAGAGACAAGAAAAATAAAAATAAAGAAATAAAATAAAAATGACAAAAATGAGGGGGAGCCAGGGAAAGAAGGGTAAAAATCAGTGGAAGGAGTGGCAAAAAAATAGCTTTGAGAAAAACTGTTGTGTTAAATAGCTTTTAGAAAAGCTGTTGGGGTGTTGTGCTGGTGAAAACACAGCCAAAATATCAAAGTTGTGAAAACTCATCAGTGGATATTGTGAGAGATGCACATGCCTCAGAATCATAATTCAGAATGGTGGATCTCGTCATTTGGCTATCTTGTGACACCCAAGTGGCAGGAAATCTCCTGTGACTGGGAAAGATGAGCCCACCCCTTTCATATCATCGTACATGCAAACATATCTGGATGGGACTGTCCACATGATCACACATTTGTATGCTGTATTGAGCTTTTCAGAAAATCTGTATGAAGCCCCGGACACAACTCAAATGGATTTTATGGGATATTTGCCTGCCCCCTTCTTAATGACACGTATTTGTGCAAATGCCCATATGAATGGATTGGCGATCTTTTGCATCACATTCATATTATTTTGACTGTATAGACAGGACCTCAGACAGGTGTCTGAGAGTGGAAAAGGGGGTTCCGGTCTGGGGCATATTGAGAAAGAGACTGAGTGGGTTCATCCACTGTAGCAAACTTTCTATTGTAAGGGGACTAATATTTATACCCTATTTCATATCCTGAAGGGGTATTCTGATTATGACAAAGCCAGGATGGACAAAGGAAATCAGAACTCAACTGACTGTGTTAATGGCTAGGAGATAGGAATTGATAGTTTTATGACAACCTTGCAAGGATGGACAGGAGGGAGTTTAGAAGTGGCTTCCATAGGAGTAGATTTGGGAGTGGATACTTAATTGTTTGACTAAATGAATCATTGCTAAGGCACCCAGAACTGGAAGAGAGGATTAGCACATAGCTCCTGAATGACTGTGTTTACTAATGCTTCCACATAATCCTAATATGGTTTTGTTGCCATGATATTTCTAAGACACATCCCAGATCATTCTGATTTCCAACTGACCATTTTGTTTTCTCCTAGTCACCCTGACCCTGAAAAGTGTCTAATATATCCAATTATGAGATAACGTGGGGAGGGGGTAGTAGGGCATACTAACACAGTTATAGCACTATTATTCCACTTTAACTGACATGGTTCCATCCTGTGGAAACCAGGGATTTGCAGTTTAGGGAGGAACATTTAGAATTCTTTGCCAGAGAGTTCTGGTGGCTCAACAGGCTACAAATCCCATTATTTCATAAGATGTAACCATGACAGTTAAAAGTGGAATAATAGTGCTATAAAATTGTAGTGTGAATGAACATCAGGTCAACCTAATTGCAAAAAAAAAAAAAAAAAAGAAGCCTTTTTTTTTCAGAGTAGCTACATGAGGGAACGGGAAACAGCACCTAAGTATGTATTTTGAAGCCAGCAGATCTGAATCTACCTAATTAATTTCCCTTATCCATCCAGAAGTGAGCTGCATGCCAAAAACACTGTGCAGAAACTCAAGAGCAGCTCAGAAAACTTTCAGATTTCATGCTAATAAGGTCTGGAAAGGTAAGGAGTCTCCCTTTCTCCCAGTGCTTTTTTTCTCTAGTATTACCTTGGCATTGGAAAATCCAGTCTCCTCCTCAGACAAGATCAAAAATAAAAATACATGCTTTGAATCAATGTATTTCAAATTGGAACTGAGAGATTGAGTTGATTTTTACTAGGCTGAGTTGTCAAGAAAAATAATACAACTCATTTTTATACTGACTATTTTTCAAATTATATTTACAAATATCCTCTTCTCTCCCTGTTTTCTGTAATGTTGAACACCGACACTGCCAAGCATCCAAAAGTATCAGCATTTTTAAAGTGGGCAAACAACAGGCTAGTCTAAAAGGTGTTATAAATTTCCTCTTGGTCCTATGCTGTATTATATTTCCTTTTGAGATGGAGGGGGAGGAATATTTTTTAAAAAAAAAAAACCTAAGTATGCACAGGGATATTTTAGCTTCTTCCGTACAGGTTAATGGTTAATGTTTTTGTTTTGTTTTTGTTTTTGTTTTTAGTATCAGGATTATGGGGTGGGGGAAAGAAATACTTAAGAATGACTTTGTGTTCATTTCTGAGAGGTCCTGGGTCCTTTGTGGTGAAGGGCATGCCTACCTGGAAGGAAAGAAGAGAGATGTACAAACACGTGTGTGTGTGTGTGTGTGTGTGTGAGAGAGAGAGAGAGAGAGAGAGAGAGAGAGAATGTCAGGAGAAGGAGAGGGAAATCATTCCCCCCCCCGTCCCTACCTTTTTAATTTTCTAACTTTGCTTTTTCTGTTCAGTGGACCACAAAAATGGGAATATTAATGTATTTTTGTCTTGACTTGCATCTCTCCTTTCCAACTGAATCTGCATCCATTGGATTAGTCTCTGCTTTCTGTGCAAATAGTTACGAGAAGAAAAAAAATGAATGAAATGCTGGTTCAAAGAAACATTCTTGTGACATTGGATAGCTGAGATTCTCTCAGGCTTTTCTTCGCAAACAAAGATTCAGGAAGGACTCATCCCACACCTTCTGCAAGTGCGCTGATGCCTAAAAGGGCCAGTATGAGATAAACAAGTCTGGTTGCAGAAAGCACAGCAGAAGGTCTCCTTGGGTGATGTTGCCGGGTTGTGATTCTTTCTGTGTTGTCATTTCTCTTCAAGACTTTTTCGGTGTGAGTTCTCAAATAAGGCTGCAGCATTGTGGATAGTGCGTCTCCATGCCTCCCGATGTGTGGCCAGGGCGGGCCATTGTTGGTGATCAGTTTGGCCGAGCCTGAGATGTTGTTTCAGCGAGTCCTTGTATCGCTTTTGTGGAGCGCCCCTCTTACACTGACCCGTGGTGAGTTTACCATAGAGTACTATTTTTGGGAGGCGATGGGCTTCCATCCTAGAAACGTGCCCTGCCCAGCGCAGCTGTGTTCTCAATATCATGGCCTCAATGCTGGTGATCCCTGCTTGCTCAAGGACAGCAACATTCATCACATAGTCAGTCCAGTGTATATTTAGGATTGTTCATATACAGCACTGATGAAAGCGTTCGAGGAATCATAAGTGTTGGCAATAGGTGACCCATGTTTCAGATTCATTATCTTTAAATTCATTTGGATGTGTGGATCTGCCCCTTCTGTCCAGCAATTACCAGCTGTGGAGCAGACGTTTTGGCTCCACCTATTGTGATATCTGAGCTCTGCCTACTATACTTGATCTCCCCTCTTCTCCACAGTGCTAATAGGCAGCAGCTGCATTGGCTGTCCCTCTGCATGAGTTGCTGTCTGGACAGGATGTGACTTTCTCCTGCCAAGTTCAGTTCTGTTGTATCAGTTTGTGGCTAATTATGTTTGTATTCCTTTGTACTTGCTAACAAGTATGTATTCTACCTGGGAGAAGGGAGGATATGCTCTATGTCTGTAACTGTTTGATTAAAGTTTGCACCTGGTCTTTGCTCTGAGAAAAATGGGATGTGCCCACTGCTGGTGGGAACTGGGAGTGGGAATGATGGATAACCAATGACTGTGTAGCCTACCATATTTTGTAGATTGTAAATCCTTTTTAACCTTTTGCTTTGTAATCAGGTTTCATTCTGAGCAACAATATTGTAGAGATAGCTCTTCAGATTGCTGTGCCAAATAAAGTTTTCTGCTTTTAACTCAGAAACTGGTGGTCACTGGGTCTGAAGAAGCCAATACATGACAGTTGCTGCTCTAGGTCATGTCAGAATGGCTATTTTCTGTTTTTGCATTTCCTCTTTCTGGAAGCACTAGGATCTCAGGCACTGTGAAGCTACAATCACATCACAGAAATACATACAAATTGAGACTAGAGGAGCTCATGCTTACTTGCTATTGACAGAGAGGATTAATTTGTTAATAAAAAAAAATATCCCCTTATCTAATAACCTAAATGACAGCTTTGCTTTCTCTGAGAGGATATCAGTAATGCTAAAGTCTCCTTTAGATGATAGGTTACAAAGGTCACCCTGACCTATGATACCAGGAAATAAATATAAGAAATTGCAGTGATTTAAACCTTCTAAAGCTCATTTGCTGTTTGTCTAGCATATGCTTCTATTACACCTTATCACGTTTGATGGTGTGACCTGTGTGTGTGTGTGCGCGCGCAAATACCCTCCAAATCTTAGCCAAAGGCAAGCTCATAGTTCTGTTTGGGTGTGATGTGAAGGATTATGTGACAAAATCACCTCAAAATACCAGCAGTCAGTGTGCTTGGGATAAAACTTTATCCACATTATTTTAGCTATCACCTTCCAAAGCTTCCCTGATGTATAGTTTTATTAAAGATTTTCACAATCGAGTTTCTGTGCCTAGTGCAGGCTTACATTTCATGATCTCTCTATTTGACTTCTGGCTGGTGGTGTGTGTGTGTGTGTGTGTTATCTGCTTCAAAGAACACTTGTGTTTTCTTAATTGGCCTATTCTTGAGATTTTACATATAGAAGTATATAATAATATCAGCCTTCAGATGCTTTGGTTTAAATAGCTGCATAAACATGATCAGTTAACAAAGGATTTTATCCAAACAGCAAACTTTTTTCCCCTTTCCTTTCTTTTCCCTTCCCTTTTCTGTAAGGAGATGATATTGATTAATTGATTAATTAATTAATTAAATCTTGATTTCCTCTAAGCAGCTCAGGGCTGCTTATACACATTCTCCTCCAACCCTATTTTATTCTCAAATAATACCCCATGACATTGATTAGGCTGAAGTCAGCTGTGGCAGTTTGTTTGAGAAGGATGAGGACATGCAACCAGGTCCCCTCACTCTTTTTCAACTTCTCCCCTGCTCTTGCCACCTCTTCTACACTTAGCATCAGCTTAAAACTGTAGCTTTTCATAATTTTACACCCATCTCCTAAAGCCATCCTCAAACTTCAGTATGCATACTTTAAATCTTATTTCTCACTACCAGTAATTTCTAAATGAGAAATCCCAGGACCTCAAACCTGTTGTGGAATTATATTTTAAGCGCATGATCCTAAATGGGTGAACAAAATGGACAGGGAAGCTGAATGCCAACAACACTATGGCTTGAATCTTGTTGATAGTCCCAAGTAATGTACACCCATTGAATCAATATGATTCAGTCCTGTTTTTAAAATAAGATCAAAACAGAAAATAAATAAATAAACCCTTGCAAAACAGGCTCTTTAGATGTTGCTATTTTTAAAAACTGATAGTGGTGAACTGGAGGCAAAATTGAGTGCATCTCTCACTCATGCTGCAAAATATAAGCTCACTCTATCTGATGGTAAGTGAAAGCAATGAAGCTGAGATAGACAATCTATCCTCACACGTGAAAGTGGGTTAATGAATATGTCCCTGGGAGCAAAACACAGGTGTCGACATTATGGCTGCAGTTAAGAAGAGATGACCATCAGACATGGTAGAGCTTTATTCACTTTTGAAATACAATCAGTAGATAGAATAGAGTATATGGAGACTTTTTAAAAATATTACTCTACATAATCCCACTTATTTATTTGCAAATGTATGAGATATCACTTTTTAAAGCATTAAGATAGTCTATATTGCTCTAAGGCAAATACTCTGACAGAAGGATGTTCACTGTGAAAGGGATGTGCATGTTAAAGTTGCAGCAAAATTTCAACCTGCACACATTCACATATTTTTGCACTGATTCTTTGCAATCCTAGAGGCAACAGCAACAGGCTCCCTGCCATTGTTCAAGCCCAGTTTGCCCATCCACCTTTTCAGGTGAACCAGATTTGTAGTGGACAGCATTGTCATCACTCCTACTTACCTTTGTGAGGCATCATCATGTCCCCAAATCCCTGTGGCATCACTAAGGCTGGGGTCACCCCTCCCTGACAATGTCACCTCTCTGCACCCCTCTAATACTGCTACTACTAAATCTCTACACAGTATCATCACAATGTGTTAGGCCCTGCTTGCAGGACCTAGCAAAAGATTGATTCAGGCTGCATTTGACACACTAGGCCTTGTTTCCTTTAGTAGAATGGGTCAAGGAGAGGTTTCTCTCCACAGCTGGAGGCAGCGGGAGGGAATGAGAATATCATCCTATGGCCAAGGAGATAAAGATGTTTTGATAAATCCTGGCACCTGGTACAATCATTGGCATGAGAAAATTTCCTTTTCTTAAATGGACTGAGAAAGTTTTCCTTTCTACCCACTATGTTTGCAAAGATTCAGTAAGAGGAACACATATAAGGTGAGGGCAAGACACCTCTGTGTAGGGCTTGCACCTCTGTGTAGCCAGTTCATATTTGTATCTTTTCTGCTTTATGTGTCTGTTTGATTGATGAGAACATGCCTATTTGCTTTCCTATCTACTGTCATTAATAAAAGAGCCTTCTTTTTTGAGCCCAGAAATGTTGCATGCTCATTTTGCCTGCTTCATATCCTAAACCAGCAGAGCCCCTGAGCCAGGGAGGCACTGCCGGTATGGAGATTTTCACACGCCTAAAATACCCCCCGAAGAAATCGGGACGGAAATATTTCTGTCCTGGAAGCAGCACCGCGGTTTGCACACCCAGTCCCCTCTCCCAATATGCCGTCGTCGTCACGCTGGGTTATTTCTTCCCTCTTCCAGAATATTTTACTAACGGGAGTTCGCCGTTAATAAAAAATTCTGGAAGAGGGAAGAAATAACCCAGCATGACGACGACGGCATATCGGGAGAGGGGACTGGGCGTGTGAACCGCGGTGCTGCTTCTGGGACAGAAATATTTCTGTCCCGATTTCTTTGGGGGGGGGTTATTTTAGGCATGTGAAAATCTCCTATAACACAATGCCAAAACAGAGTGAAGGCAGTTTCCTTCCTTTACTCTGAATAGCAGAATAAGTTTCACAATGCATTAAAATCTAGATGCTTAAAATAAATAATACCTATGAGCATAAAGTGTAGCATGGCTGTAAGGTAATATATTCTAGCCCCACTTCCTATGTTCCCATCAGTTCCCCCAAATGTTCTTCTCACATTAAGTGTGGAAGTTTGAAGGAGAATTCTAGGTATGTTCCATTGAATGCATGTAGAATTGTCCAGTGACATTGGGATCCATGTTGATGGAACAGATTTCCTCTAATATACTGTTACAGTTGCTGTTGTCCCTGATTCAATCTAGTGACATGCAAATTCATCATCTTGATCCATTCTCTTCAAGCTTTTGCAAAGAATCCTTTTCCATTCTTCTTTCACTCATATATATCCTAAACTTATACCTACAGCCACCCACTATTCCTTGCTTTTCTGGCAGCCAGTTTCTCTACTCTCCTTTTGCAACCCCCTGTCCCCATCCTTAAAATATACCCTTTACCTACAATGACTCATATGTTTCTGAATTCATGTGGTTCATTAGTTCTGAAAGTGTGACACAGCCTGAAGTTCACATTAAAAAATACCCTCTATTTGGGAGTGTAAAATTGTCAGGGCTTATGTCCTCATTATATCCGACTGTAAAAAGTTGAAAAGTTCTAGTATTTCAACTCAGAGCTATATCACCACACCCTTCCAAAGGTTGCTTCCTTTTGGAACTTACTGTATGTTTTGGAACAGGCTCAGGGGAAGTTTCTGAATTCGACTTATTGATTAGCTGGACCAAAGTTCAAGGGAATTTTGGTTCAGATTACAAAACACATTCTTTCCCAACTTGGGAGGGGTGAATTTTCAACCCACAAAGTCTTCTAAAAGTTACCAGTATCAGTAATTCAAACACAGGAGAACTTGACAACTGTACTATAGAGATGTCCCTTGTATACAAAGCATCATTAAGAGCTGAGTTTATTATTGGTAAGTCTGTGGAGCAATGGGGAAAGCAATTTAATGGATTGTGAAAAGTGTGTGTGTGTGTGCATGTGTGTGTGTGCATATCCTTACACAAAACATATTTGAACAGAACTGGGAGTTCCCATTGCACCCTTTGAATGTTAAAATTCTCTGAAGTCAAGAAGTCTCAGCCATAATTCCCAAAAGACATTTAATATATGAATTTATTGATTAAGCATTGGATGACAGAGTAATTAGATGAGCAGTGATTGAAGGAATTTATGACAAAGGAGGAGCTAAATTATAATCCAACATAAGTAGACTTAATTTAAAAATGGAATGTCAGGGAAATGAATGTCAACTAGGTAGGTATCCACACATTTCAAGTGAGGAGCTTTTTGAATTGTACAGTAAATAAGTAAATATTTGCTAGCTGTATTTCTATATATATAAAAATTAAGTGGTTATAATCAAAAGATAAAAGGGACATGATATGGAAACAAAAGAAAACAAAGAATTGACAGAAATGTATCCTAATTTATATTATTACTGTGCAGTGGGGTTTTTTTTTTCATTTTGTGCATGCTTGTTGTGTCTTGTTCAAGAGGGGAACTGTTTTTAGCATCACTGATAAATTGCAATAATTTTTATTAAAACAAAACCAATCATGAGCAAGGCAGCCAGGAAAGGCTCTTCAAAATAGTCAGAAGAATTAAAATTGTGGTCAAGTAGCCCAGAAGTTCTATCAGCATAGTGATACACATGTTCTGTCATGTGCACAATAAGAATAAAGATCTCACTCCATTCTCAAATAGCTCTCACCTGTAAATGGAGAAACCTAAGGGTGCTTGAGGAATTAAGTCTTTGTAAATTTCAGCACCTTATTGTGAATTATTACCCAAAAAGCAACAGGTTATTCATTTTTTAGTGATATGATACGTTATGATATTTGTCTCCCTCCCTGTGTGTTTTCTACAGAAACATACTAAAATGGATACAGTGTAGGGCACATTTTTTCTTAATATATGTATTTTGTGTGCAAGTTCTGGAGAATCCTAAGCCAACTTTCAGGTTGCTCTCAGTGTTACATTCATCTGTTGTAAAGAGAAATGAGTGACCAGACCAATGTGAGCTTCCCTCTGAATGGTTGCAGCAGAATCAGACACATGGCATGGATACATCAGTGACTCAAGGAAAGTTTAATGGCCATTAGTGATAGCCTAGAGGGCTCTCAATAGGTCAGCTTTCTCCACTCAGACTGATGAGATTTTCTTCTTGACCAGTGATTTTCTTCTTGACCATCATGCTTCACAGCTCATTCCCTTCCCACTTTACCTCAGCAGGTTTCTGGAAACTTAATAGGATAGAGACTTTTTTAAAAAAAATATACAGACAGCAATAACAAAAAGGTTACATGAATTGAAAAATAATGGATATAAAGGGGGGGGTTGGAAGAGTGAGCCTTTAAAAACATACAAACAAACAAACAAACCAAATTAAATGAGAAGATTAGTGATGGAACCTTAATATTGTACTGCAGCAGATGGAGGCTTTTGCCTGGAATATGAATTGCTGACCAACCATGGACTAACGAGACCAGATACAGAGAATTGGGTTAAAAAGGGCCACTTTATTTGACCAATGACCTATTTAATCAGCATTGGACCTAGAAATGAGCAAGAGAGGGGATCAGCTGAGGTCAGGGGTCACTTGACTCCTTCCTCAGCCTTTCCTTGGGAGAAACACCTGAGCCCCAAGGGCAATTCAAATAACTGGGTTGCTTCCTGGTTGGGGTATCAGTGGAAGGCACACCCAAGGCATCCCAGTCCCCAGACTTTATAAGTGAGGGAAAAACCCCTAGGTCCACCTCAAGGGTAGACACCTTCCTTACCCTCTAGGTAACAGGACCTAATGAGACAGTTCCAGAGCCCTGACCTAAACCAAAAGGGTGTCAAGGTATACACTGAAACTCTTCCTTTCTTTGCCCTGCTACCTGCAATGGACAAGGGGAAAATATGCTTAGTCCCTTTTCCCCATCGAGCCATTAAGGCCCTCACACAATACACTAGATAAACTGCAGGTCCATGGCCAGGCCCACGGCAAAAGCCATAGACACAGCCCCAATCCTAACTGAATGGGTGCTGAATTTAGCCCTGCAAGGTCTTGGAGATGTCAGTCCAAAATTTATATCTGGTAAGTGGTGAACAGCCAGCATGACAATAACAATAGCAATAGCATTGATATTTATATCCTGCTTATCCATGCCAAAGGACTTCCTAAGTGGTTTACAGTGTTTTTAGCTAAGTACCCTCAACAAGCTGGGTACTCATTTTACTGACCTACAGAAGAATGGAAGGCTGAGTCAACCTTGGAGCCCTCTGGAAATGAACTCATAACCTTGTGGCATGCAGTATTGGCCACATTTAACCACTAAACCACCATGGCTCCCTTAAAACAAGAACCCTGGTCTAATTCGGCTGACATGTGCGTAACCTTACAAAGCATGAACTGGGTATAACACTGGGTCAGAACACTACCACAATGTGACCTTCCCCTCCTTCCCCTTCTGATCCATCTTGGAAGCCTAGATCTGTAGTATTGGTTGCTGCCCTGACAGTTCTAAATCTTTCAGTTCCAGTGCCCTGCAAGACACCATCTTTTTTTGATGAGACTACCTATTCACTGAAAGGCCCCCCAAAATGCAGTTAAAGCTGCAGTTTGGAATAGTGTAGCCTCATAACCCGAGACACAAATGTCTGACCATACATCCCCCATCCCCCAAAAGACCTCCCTTCCAAAGCCTTGCAAACTCTGAAATCACTTGTGTTGTCCTTATATCCTTGAACCTTAGAAGTAAAGGCCAATGCTGACAGCCTGGCCCTGATAGACTGTGGATCCAACCCTTGCCCCTCAAATGAACAAAATTTGTGCTACCAGAATGGGTCAACTGTCCTGAAGCCCATTCCCGAAGCTGAGTTGTTCAAACTCCCTACCAGCCTTCTTATAATTACCCCGGGACTAGGAGCTAAAGAGAGGCCAATAGTTCTGACAATCTCACCCCTCCAAGCCTTCACAGGTCTGCAGGCATTGATTCTAGATAGGCACTCAGAGCCAGTTGTCTGAAGAATTCCATTTGTTTGTGGGAGAGAGCATTGGCAATCCCATTGTCTACCCAGAATATGGAGCACTGTGAACAAAATACTGTGTTGAACACACTGTAATGTAAAGGCCCTAACTAGCCTGACAGGTAGGAACCTGGAGGACAGGGAATTAATGACCTGAACAGTAGCCATATTATCTCACCAGAAATGGACCAAGGATTTAGCCAACTCCTCACTCAGTCCAAATCCAAACAGCAACTGCAAATGGTAAAAATTCCAAGAAGGTCAGGTCAGATAACAAACTTGCAGAATATCACTCTACTGGTTACACCTGAACACACCAATGACTGTGAAAATAGACCCCAAACCCAACTGAGCTGGAAGTATCTGAAGACACCTTTAAGGCATCCCTGATCCTTGACTCATCCCTCCAAAACAAAATCCCACTGCATGAGGTAAGGAAATCCTGCCATATACCTAAATTCTCTCTAACCCCTTGGGTAATCCTGATCATGCAATGGGATTTGAAAACCCTAGAAATAGCACCACAAAGCCATTTTAAGAAAGTCCTGACAGGTGCTACCACCCAATAAGTGAAGTTCAAGTGACCAATGGGTTCCTGGAACTCTTTGAGCATAGACTTTCTATTCTCCAGAATGACTGACACCCTACACTTCAAAGTGCTAAGCTTCTCAGGAGGAAGCCTGCAAAATGCTGCTCAATGGTATCAGTCTTGATAGTCAGAATGACTAAGCCGGTACTAAGTCCTTATGTCTTCTCCTGAGACAAGGATAAAACCCAATTCTGTCATAAGGGGATACATCTCCTCATCAGGAAGGCACAGTGCCCTGTACCTGACTGTCCAACAAACAAAATAATCATGAAGATAATGAACAACTCCCTTTAGTCCAGACCTAACCTTAAGGGCCCAGTCAAGAAAAGTACAGAACTTTTCAAATGCAGCATATGACACCAAACATACCACTGAAAAGGCCCAGTCCATGTAAAAATATCTGTCAAAAGAAAAGCCCAGCAAAGAGAAATTGAAAGAGTGAGCCTTTAAAAACATATAAACAAACAAGCCAAATTAAACAATGAGAAGATTAGTGATGGAAGCTTAACACTGTACTACAACAGATGGAAGCTTTCGCCTGGCATATGGAGAAGTAAGGTTTTAAAACCAATAATACCTTTAATATGTATCTGCATATCTTTATTGAGCTCCATGATGCCTGCTTTATTGCTGATGACCCTGGGATAAAAGTCAATATAACAGTTAGTATTTATTTATAACAGCTGAGTTATATGAGAGACTACTGAGATTATAGATTACAGAACATCTGTTGATTTGGCCTATCATGTTTTAAAAATATAAGGGGGGGTATCAGTCCAACAGTGAACATGCATGAATTCTGTTGGAAGAAGTTTAGTTATCAGGAGGAGCATTCCTGTTTACGAATGGCAACATGTACAACCACCATTTTTGGAGCCTCCACCCCATGATAAAGTTCCACTGGAATTAGGGCCCTATCATTAAGAGAACCACAACATCAAAATTTAGTGGCACTGGAATAAAACATCTTATCAACCTGCTTCTCCCACCTCAAAAGGAAGCAGATGCTCTGTCCTGTTTGCCTGCAGGACAGTGTATTGGAGTGGTATGGGACGGTACTCTAGCACTCTTCAAGACCGGCTGCAGTTGTTGCTGATTTTTAAAAATCAATTGTGCTGGCAATTTTGACAGTGTTCACTTTATTTCAGCAGAAATGATGCATCCCCAGTGGTTTGGTGGGATGTCTAATACTGACCCTAACACTGAGAAGTTTCCAGTCCCTGTATAGGAATATGGAAGAGGAAGATCGTGGCTAAGGATGTCCACCTCCTGAGAAAAGTCTATTCTGAAACTGTGTAGTATTAGGAGAAAGATTCATAGTGAATAAAGCTAGATCTAAGGCTGTCTGTACTTTTTTGATTTTGATAGCAGTTGAATGGCCAATGATATTATCCATGGTAAAAATGGGAGGGAGGGGGGAGAGAATGTGTGTGTGTGTGGGTGGGTGAGAGAGAGAGAGAGAGAGAGAGAGAGAGAGAGAGAGAGAGAGAGAGAGAGAGAGAGGATTGATCTCCACGTGTTTCTTGGCCATCATTAGCCCATGGTGGATTTGTCATGCAAGGCCTGGGCCTTCATGATACACTCCATGTTGGCTGTCCAACCATAGGCTCTGGTCACAATACATCAGGGGACAGAGACCAGCTGATTTGAGACTGTGACCTTCTCAATCTCCTTCTCCAGGAGAGAGAGACTGAAGGGAGGGTTACTCCCTGTTTACTGTATATAGAACTGCAACATCTGATACATTAAGCCATGAGAATGTAATATGTGTCCTCTAATATATGAGTACAAACACACAGGAGCAACATACTTTCTGAAAGAGGCAGAGTGATTCTAAGGCTGTGTATTCAAATGTTAAAGTCCCACATAATTCAATAGGTAAATGCATATAACATAGTAGTGATGATGCCTAATCGTATGGCTTTTTACTTATGACTGTTCATTCATTCATTCATTTAAAGATATTTCTGTATCACCTCCAAGCCCACAAGGGCTCCCGGGGCAATGAACAAATAAAACAATGAAAAAAATACAAAGAGAAAGCCATTTCAAAAATACCCAATGTTTATTACAATCAAGTAAGTGTGCATTTTGGCACAAGTGTCCCATTGAACTCAGTAAGATTTCATAGAATCATAGAATCATAGAATTGCAGAGTTGGAAGAGACCACGAGGGCCATCCAGTCCAACTGAGTAACAGAAAAAGAGTTTTCATAGAGTTGGAAGGAACCTCAAAAGGATCCCATCTAATCTGGGAGTGGGGAACCTTTAGTGCCTGGGGATAATAGTGGCTCTCCTGAATGCATTATCCCCTTCCTCCACAGCTGCCATAACTGCTGAACTTGCTGTTGTGACAAGATTGGCACTGTCTTTTTTATCAGCATTGTTGGTGGTCCCCGTGAGCCTTGTTTATGGGCAGAACTACACTTCCAGAAAGCTTCCAGAAGTGTAATTTGTATTGTAAAGAGGGCAAACAAGAAGTGCACCCTTTGTTTTTAAGGAAACAATGGCACACTTTCTCCACTATAGCCATGGAAAATTCATCATTTAGCTTTAAATACAGCTTTAAAACAGATGGGGTGCAAGAATCTTGCTATCCATGCCCATCTCACTCCAATACAACTCCTGCCACAGCAAGAAATCAATTATTACAGTACCTCTCATAGGTGGCCATTCAACCTCTACTTAAAAACCTTGAAGAGCCCATAACCTTCAAAATAAATCTGTTCCACTGTCTGAAACTTCTTCCTAATGTTTAATCTAAACCCCTTTTCTTGTTACTTGAACTAATGGGTTCAGATCTTACCTTGTGGAGTCAGACGGGAAATCATCATCTGTGTGATGATCCTTCAAATATCTGCATATAGCTATCATATTACCTTTTAATTGCCCCTTCGCCACATACCCAACTGCTTTGATGTCTCCTCACAAGTCTCCAGGCCTTTAGCCACCTTTCCCATCCTCTGGATGCATTTCAGTATGTTGATATTCTTCTAAATCTATGCCACCAAAACAAGATTCAGTGTCCAAATTAGACTTGAATTTGTATTGTTTGTTTTCTATAATTGCTATTTACATCACTCATTATTGCTGCCCAAAGTGCTGATAGCTAAGGCACCTTTGTTTAGAGATTAAAATTAGAAGTTCTCTTTGCTCTTATTAAAAGAAGCAGAAACGGAACCAACACAAGAATGGAAAATCTGTCAGCATCAAAGGCTGCAGCATTGCTGAGGTATGGTGAGTGTGGGCTACATCAATGACTGGATGATAAACCACTGAGAACTCCATGTAAACATAATAAATATATATTACAGAGAGAATGAGAGAGTGAAAATGAATCATGAAACTTTCCTTAAACAAAGCATATCTTTTTTTTCTTTTTAAAAACAGACATTACATCCAGTGCATCTAAAAATGAACAGAAATCTCCATGTCCCAGCAATAATTGAGTCTGCTATAATTTTGTCATCATTCACACTTGACTTTTCCTCAGTGAAGAGGGCACAGAAAGGTCAAACTGGGTTTGCTTTTCAAAAATAAGATTTGATAGTTTCAACTGAAATCTGTTTGAGTGCTTGATAGTTCAATCTCTTGTTTGATAATCCCTTCAAGCAGTTGTTATTTAAAGTGTATGTGTGCGGGGGGGAGATTTCTTGGATTCACTGATTTCTCCCATCTGTGGCTGCATATTTGGAGTTTATACACAACACAAGTCCAGTTCCTCAATTACTTCCAACTTCTATCAAATCCCAGTTTAATATAAGAAACAAGCTACTTCCTATTAAACTCATTGCCTGAAAGAACTATTTACTTTCTCTCAGGGCTACAACTAGATAATAGAAAACCTTACCAATGGGGAAATAGCAATTGAATTCTGGTAAGAATGGAAAATACCATCTACCACTGTGTCTTAGTAAACAGATGTAAAACCATTGATACATTGTGCATAAATATGTCGTGCATACATTTGAATATCATGAGCAAGGAACAGTTCAACCATTTTAATTGGTCCCGTCACAATATACTTTTAATTTTTTATTTTTAGCACCTATTGTATAGACCTGATCACTTGCATTACATCTCTAACTTCTGAAACTGCCCAAGGGCAGATGATATATATTTAGCAAAGAAAAATCAATTTTGCCCCAGTGACACTCTTGTAAGCCATATAAACGATTCACACATAGAGAATCAGCAGTGTTCTTAAAAAGAGATGAATAATGACAGAGACAATGAGCAGCTGAAAGAAAAGATGGCATTATTAAAATCATCTGCTCCAGAACCTGCTGTTCTCCCCCATCCCATCCCCAACCCCACCCCAATATAGTACATGCACAGAAATATTATAAATAGGTCAAAACTTTCTTGTTCAGGAATTGCTCACATTCAATGACAACCATGGTTGCTGTCATAGGCACATGCCCCTCAATAATAATAATAATAATAATAATAATAATAATAATAATAATTTCTATCCCACCCCTCTGCAACACAATCGGGGTCTTCCCTGTGTGATTTAGCCCTATCTACAATTGACATCTCTTGGGAATGTTGCTGACTGCCATGTTTTAAAGGAGTGTCATTCATTGGCCCATAGCTCAGTTGCAGAACATTGGGGTGAAAGGTCATTACTAATTTTACTGTTATTCAGTGATGGAGATTCCTCAAACAGTAGATGATGAGAGGTGTCAGCAGAGTGGTGGAGCAGAGAGTTATGTGCCTGTGGTTTGTCTAGCACACTGTAAAATACCTTGCTACCCCTACGTGAAATGGAATAAGCTGCTCCATCATCACTGTTGAGCAAAGAATCAACCGGAAGCCTGATCAGCTTCTGAAATGGGAAGAGTGCCATCTTGATCTTCAACTCAAGCAGCAAGTTTGGATTGGTCTTTTCTCATATTCAGCATCTGGCATCTCCAGTAAAAGGCTTTCACCTAGCAGGGCAAGGAAGGATGTCCTTTGCTTCAGTCACAGAAAGAAGAAAAGCAGGTGAACCAGCCAACTGCCCCTCTCTTTTCTATATTCACTGATTCAGAGACACAGAATCTTGAGCAATAAAAACACCATGGCTTTCATTTGTTGAATTAAGTTGTGTAACAGCAATAGATTGCTCAGTTTGGATTAAGGCTGTATATGTCAGGCACAAAATATGTTTTACTTCTTTTTTAAAGTTCATATTTATTCAATTTTAAAACATACAAACTGATTCAGAATAGTCAACATATAAAAAGGAAGGGAAAAAAAAGAAAAGTAAAAAAAAACTATACATATAATGTATAGCTAAAACTAAAACTAAATTAAACTACACTAAACTAACACTATAATATCTTAATAAAGCCTCAATCTGTTACAATAAACACAACCTAACTAGTCACAAACTAACTAAAGCACAGAAGAATCCATAAACATGGCTACCACAAAAATGTCCATAGCTGGGCTAGACAAAACTAGCCCTGTGCTTAATAAAATTCAGGCCTCAATGTCCAAAACATCTAACCAGATTTTAGAATTGATTGATTATTTGATTTTAGATTTAGGAGATTTTCAGACCGCGTTTTACCATGGCTCATGCGGGAGGAGCTTCCGGGAGAGGGACGGTGGTCTTGCGTGGCAGAGGGTTGTTTTCGGACGATGCCGTCCCTCTCCCGAAACCATCCGTGTCACTTCCGTGAAGCTTCAGAAGCTGCAGAGCCATATTTTAATCACGGAGATTGCCCGTGATTAAAATATGGCACTGAGGCTTCTGAAGCTTCACGGAAGTGACATGGATGGTTTTGGGAGAGGGATGGCGGTGTCTGAAAACGACCGTCTGCCGCGCAAGACCGCCTTCCCTCTCCCGGAAGTTCCTCCCGCATGAGCCACAGTAAAACACAGTCTGAAAATCTCCTTAGATTAATGGGAATTTAAAATAGAAATTGGACTTATGAAGATTGGAGATCACAGGACAAGTAAACCATATCAAAGAGCTGGCTGAAAAACAGTTCAAAGAGATCATGCTGTCAGTTCAGAATCTCATGACTACTACACATAAATAGGAACAGGAGATCTCTGATAATTCAAAGGAAATGGCCATTTTATGTCAGGTTTTGGAACAGACACAGAATAGAATTATGATGATGGAGGAAAAATCAAAGGAAATGCAGATTAAGCTAAAAGCTGTGCCAGATTAGTGGATTTTATGAGCTGTTACCCTAAACGCTCAGGGGTCTTAAGAACCATCCAAATATTGATATTAATTTGGGGAATTAATATACTCAGCTTCACTATGTAAGAGGGGATAACAGATAGCGAGACCTTTTAATCTATGTTTACTGGTACTAAGAATGAGATGTAAACTAGATAGTACAATTAAATGATCTTTATTGGAAAATAATATCAACAGCATTCACACAAAATACTCAGGCTTCAAGCAGTCACACAAGGCTAGCGAAAGGAGGAGGAAGTATTGGGATAGAGGATGTAGCGATGGGAGTTTAAAGTGAGTGATACATCACCTCTACTGTAGAGCAGAGATTGCAATGAAAACCAGCAGAGTGATGGTCTGGAAGCAGGAATGGTTACACAGTCTGGTGCGGCATCCAGAGGGAAATGAACTGTGCATGTGGGTACACCGATGGAAGTAATGTCCACAGGAAGAGGATCTATGTATACTTGAGTGAGGTTTTTGAAGGATTTTTATAGTCAATAACTTCCTTCAGTGGATGGGATTTAGAGTGAAAGACAAAGCTTCTTGAAGTTGCTCAGGGTAAGACAATGGACACTCCGGATATGCTAATAGTACTTAATGTGTGGCTACTTTTTAATTGAGTAAAGGAAGTAACCTTCTTTGTATGGGGAAGGATAAAGGTATGAGGGATCTTTACAGACTTGAGTATGTCAGCTTAAGCTGATAGGATCAGCCAGGTGTTCAGGCACACAGTTGCCTTGCAAATTATCATTTCTTTTGAATTTGGATTAGGCCCTCCTTAAGTGCATACCTGACTGAGTCTGAATGCTAGTCTTTGGGATTACTGGGGTTTTGGAATTCTCCAGCTTTAATGGCCACACTGCATGGAAGGCCACAGTTGACCAAATTATTTTACATATGGAGCAGGGGGTATCAGGTTAGATAACAGAGCAGCTCTGGGGAAAAGCTTAAAGAAGGTTGAAGCTATATATAGGCAAATCTCTGATTATGCACAGAGGAAAAAACTTCCAAGAGATGTGAGAATTTGTTTTACACATAAAAGTTCCAGAGATGAAATATTGAGGACACACTTTAAGAAAAAGCACAAAATAAATGCAAATCAAATAATTGTGTTTAAAGAAATTCCTGAAAGAATGTGTAAAAAACATAGTGATTATAAATTCTTGGTGAAGGTGTTCAGGAAAAAATATATAACCTTTTTTGGATAGTCCCAGAGGTTTTGATAACCACATAGGAAGGTGACAAATATATGATAAACTATTTGAAGAGAGTGAAAGATGTGTTCAAAAAGCTGAAGAAAGAGGCCCCAGAAGGGAAGATCTGAATGGCTGAGAGCTGTTAAGAAGAAATAATAATAATCCTATAAAAAGATATCTTAATAAAACAGCTAAAATGAATCTGAAAATAATTTCATGGAATGTAAATGTACTGAATTCGCCCCAGAAGAGGGGGGAAATTGGCATTTCTTTAAAAATTTCAGATATGAAATTAGCTGTCATCAAGAGACTGATATAGGAAAAAGAGATTGTAGACTTTTGCAGACTAGAAGTATGGGCCTGGAGTTTGTTTATACAAACAAGAACAAAAGAAATGTTACATAAAGAACAAAAGTCTGTTACATAAACTGAACCTAAATTGATTTTTGAAAATGAACAAGGTAAATGTGTAATTGTGGAAATCAACAGGGAGACCTGGTGGTGCAGTGGTTAAATGCCAGTACTGCAAGCCACAAGGTTATGAGTTTGATCCCAGAGGGCTCCAAGGTTGGATCAGCCTTTCGTCCTTATGTAGGTCAGTAAAATGAGTACCCAGCTTGTTAGGGGCAGTTAGCTAAAAACCACACATTGTGAACCATTTAGGGAATGCTTCGGCACTGATAAGCCCTCAATGCCTCTGCCATCTCCCTGGTTCTCCTGAAAGCCAGGCAAGGATCCTTCATTATCCCTAAATGTTGCACTTCAGTCACATTTCGTGGTTCCCCTTCCTGGCTTCTGAGTCAGCAGAGAAAATGGTGGTGGCAGCTGCAGTGACAGGCTGGCATTCCTATCTGGACTCTGGCTCATTTTGTCAAGAATGAGCCAGATCTGCAGCCAGGAGACACCAGCACAGAGCCAGCATATCCTGGCTCATGTAGATGAGCCCCTAGGCTGCATCTGCATCGCAGAAATAATCCAGTTTGATACCAGTTTAACTCCCATGACTCAGCACTATGGACTTCTGGGATTTGTAGTTTTGTGAGATATTTAGCCTTCTCTGCCAGAGAGCTCTAGTGCCAAAACAAACAACAAATCCCAGGATCCCATAGCACTGAGCTATGGCAGTAAAAGCAAAGTCAAACTGGATTATTTTTGCAGTGCAAACGCAGCCATAGTGAGATCCACTAAATCTCACACATTTTCCCAATAGCAACCACAGCCATTGGCTGTACTTTTCATCACATAGGCCTTATCCACACTACACAAATAATCCAGTTTGAAACTAGATTGTTTGCCATGGCTCCTTCCCATTGGATCCTGGAATTTGTGGTTTTACAAGGTCTTTAGCCTTCTCGGCCAAATAATGCTGATGCCTCACCAAACTACAAATCCCAAGAAGGAGCCATTACTTGCCATGGCTCCTTCTGATTGGATCCTAGGATTTGTGATTTTAAAAGTCTTTAGCCTTCTCGGCTGAGCAATGCTGGTGCCTCACCAAACTACAAATCCCAAGATTCCATAGGAAGGAGCCATGCAAACAATCCAGTTTCTAACCAGATTATTTATGCAGTTTGGATGGGCGCATAGATTTTCCGCAGTGTTGGGCTGCAAATCAAGCTCCCCGTCAGATCTTCAGGTGAGACCTTCTCCCAATGGGAAAATAATAAAAATAATTCTTGGGAAATTATTTTATGCAACTACACAAGAGAGGTCCTTTTCTGTGCTGATACTCTTGACTTCAGAATGCCCTCCTGAAAGAGGTAAGATGGGCATTGATCTTACAACAATTTTTACATCAGGTTAAAATATATTTTTATTTAGCCAGGCATTTTAAATGATTATATCCTTGCATTGTTTTAATAAAGGGTGTTTTTAATGTATTCATTTCTCAGGCATGTTGTTGCTTGATCGTTTAAGTGGTAAGTGAGGATGTTACTTAGTTTTATTCATGTCCATTGTTCACAGCTTTGGAGTCTAGCTGGATGACAAACAATATTTTAAATAAATACCATTCAGATTAATGTTTAAATGTAGACCCTTTGTGGTTGCACTAATATGGAAAATGTGACTTTCTCCAAGTGAAAAAAAAAAGCTTAATCAATTTTTAAGGGTATAACTACAGAATTATTATGTTAAGCACACTTTTTTTAAAACTTCATGCACTAGAACAGGACATTTCCATCCCCCTAGTCATGCTTTCTTCTGTCAAAAGCCACATGTAACTAGACCTGCAATGTAGTCATTCTACGACATTGTCACCTGCACAATTGTAAGCAACATGTCCAGGTTTCCACTATATTGTGTAAAGTTTTTTTTTCTTTCCTGCAAAGGAAAAAAATGGCTAAAACACACAAAAAAATCCCACCACATTTATTGAATTATTTTTTTTTTATCATTAAGGTACTTTTTTTTCTTCCACCAGAGAGACATTACAATTCACTGAGGTCCATTTGTAGGGAATTACCAGATGCAGGGAAATGCAGAAAAGAAAAAAAAGCATCCCAAACCATGTCAGAAGAACACAACAAGAACAGAAAGGGCAATATTATCAGATGCCTACATCCTCAGCCATTCCTAGGGTGTAGGCATGTGGGTTCACTTTTGTATTGAAGGGGCAAAGCTGCTAATAAAAAGGAACACCTTACTCATGTTGGTGCTATGCCCCCAGAACACTGATCATTATCTGGTAATGTTGTCTGTTTCTGTTCTTGCCACATCTGATAACCTCCATACTCTATAGTGCAAGAAGATTTTATTTTTATTTCAATTCATGCTTTCTGGCTCTGGATGTTTAGGTGGAATACACTTGATTCTGCACCCACAAATATTCTGATGGGCATGGGGCATTTACACTACAGTCAGTACAGAAAACACCTGAAACACATTGTATGAAGATTTAAAAAAAAAAAAACAGAAAAAAGATTTGTGCTTGATGCTTTCTTCCTTAGGGTAAAAGAGCTACTCTAGGACTTGACCATGACACAAAAAGAAAGGCCTTTAAACCCCCTCACACAATTTCCTGCTTAAATATATCCCCCACGACCACCACCACACAATCACTTGGCTCTTTTTTTTTTTCTCCCAAAGGTATTGTTTATTACAACCAGCACATTGTGTCAAATACCAGAAAAGGGGGGGGGGTCTTTTCTCTGGAAAAAAAAAAAAAGGAAATATATTAAGCATTGTTTTGGAATATCTGTTTAGTGTTATATGTAGGTTGACCACAAACTTCTTGGTAAGGAAAATTATTTCAAATGCAGGTTAGTTTCTTTTTTAAAAGAATTTTTAAAAAGTAAAGCTTTATCTTTGTCATCCCAAAAGATGGTTGCTGAATTTTCCCTCTGTCAAATAAATATCTCTGTACTAATTGCAGTGAATGTCATATAGTTGCTCCATTCCCCAACCTGCCCCTATGAAGCCTGTGCATTAGTAAGAGTGACTACATAATTGAGAATCAATACAAATCCATTCAAACACCATGTTTGAGTAACACAATATAAATGATAACATTGTCCTTTCTGTTCAGTAGAGTTACAATCCTTTATTGGAACTGTTTATATTTTTATTATACCTTTCATGAAACAAGCATTTATTTTCTTTGGTATAGTTTAATTACTATACCTATAATTAAACAGTTTAATTAGCTAACACACATTGAAACTGCTTAATGCAGTGTAGATGTGTAAATTGCTATTGTTTAAAAACAATCTGTAAGCTGCTCTGATAGCCTTGTTGGCTGAAGAGTGGGTTATAAATAAATAAATAAATAAGTAAGTAAAATAAAAATAGTTTAGAAATTATATGTACAATATACACCCACAAACACACACACACACAGAGGAGCCAATTTACATCTACAAAATAAATCTAAAGATTTTCCTTGGTTTTTTCCCAGACTGTGGAGATTTTCAGACTACACTGTTATAGTGTTACTATTCCACTTTAACTGCTCTGGCTTCCTGCTGTGGAATTATGGGGTTTGTAGTTTAGTGAGGCCTAAGATCTCTCTGGCTGAGAGTTGCAAATGCCCCTCCCTAAACTGCAAATCCCAGGATTCAACAGGAGGCAGCCATAGCAAATATAGTGGAATAGTAACACTATAACAGTGTTGTCTGAAAATCTAGTGTGACGCTGTGTTCTGGAATAGTTTCTTTCTGATATTTCACCTGCATCTATGGCTGGTATCCTCAGAGAATGGTTGTGTATGTGTGTGTGTGTGTGTGTGTGGAGTCTATATGCTGTGAACCCCTGTTGGGGAGGTTATGTACATTTGTATAATTGAATGGTTAGTTTCTGGGTATAGAAATGCAAGGCTCGTTAGTGTTTGTTTGGCCAATGGTTGGTTGATAGGCCAATGTCTGCTGGGAATCCCCCTGTCCCTGGGTCAAATTGTTTTATAAGTGTTGAGTTTTGATTCTATTGTATTTCAAAACTGGGAGCCAGATTTTGTTTACTTTTAAGGTTTCTTCTTTCCTGTTGAAGTTGTCCAGGTGTTTGCCGATTTCAATAGTTTCTCTGTGCATTCTGACACGATAGTTGTTGGCCTGGTCTAGACTTTCAGTGTTTTCAAAGAGCATTTAGTGTCCAGGTTGGTTTATCACATGTTCTGCTACTGCTAATTTTTCTGGCTGGCCCAGTCTGCAGAGTCTCTCATGTTCCTGGATTTGTGTTTGCACACTGCGTTTAGTGGAACCTATGTAAACTTGTCTGCAGCTGCATGGTATGCGGTAAACTGCTGCAGCTGTGAGAGGGTCTCTTGTCCTTCGTTGAGCGTAGCATTTCTTGGATTTTTTTGCTTGGTCTATAGATTGTTTGGCAGTTGTGTTTCCTCATCAGTTTCCCTATTCTGTCTGTGACTCCTTTGATGTATGGTAAAAATACCTTCCTTTGGGTGGCTGCTTTTCTTCTTCATTCCTGTGGTTTTTTCTGGGTCTAGCTGCTCTTGTGATGTCTGATCTGGAGTAAACATTAGCCTGTAGGGCCCAGTTTAGGTGCCTCAGTTCGTCCTTCAGGTAGTGAGGTTTGCAGATACTTTTTCCACAGTCTACCAATGTTTTTATTGTGCTTCTTTTTTGTCCTGGGTGATGATTGGAGTTCTTGTGTAGGTATCTGTCCATGTGTGTGGGTTTTCTGTATACCTTGTGGCCTAACCTTTGGTTTGGTTTGCGAATGACTAGGACATCCAAGAATGGCAGTGTTCCTTCCTTCTCTTTTCCCATCATGAATTGGATATTTGGGTGGATCCTGTTCAGGTGGTTAAAGAATGAGACCAAATCTTCTTCTCCATGGTCCAAAATGGTGAAAGTGTCATCCACATATCGGAACCATGTTGTGGGCTTTTGGGGGGGCTGTTTCCAGGGCTTGCTTGTCAAAATGTTCCATGTAAAAGTTTGCTATCACTGAGCTCAGGGTCCATGGCCACCCCATCTATCTGTTCGTAGAATTTGTTATCCCAATGGAAGTAGCTTGTGGTGAGGCAGTGTTTGAACAAGGCTGTGATGTCCTCAGGAAATATTTGTCCTGGTGTCTATCATTTGGTGAACAAGGAGACATCAAAACTGATCAGTCTGTCTCCAGGTTTCAGTTCGATGTTGTTGATTTTTTTCTATGAAGTAGCTGAGTCTTTGATGTAGTGAGGGGTTTGTTCTATGTGGGTTTGTAATTGTGTGGACAGAAACATGGCCAAGTCATACATCGGGGATCCAATGTGTATCTTGGGAAGTCCATATAGTCTCGGTGGGAGAGCCTCTGATCTGTACAGATTCTGGTGTATGATAGCCTGAATTGATGAGTTCTTGATCAAGGCATCTGTTTTTCTGGTGATTTTGTTGGTCGGGTCTTGCTTGAGTTTTCTGTATGTTGCAGGGTTGAAGAGTTCCCTTATTTTTTGTCTGTATTTTTCTGTTTCCATGAATTCTGTGGCATTGCTTTTGTCTTCTGGGAGAATAATGATTTCTGGGTCTGCATTGAGATCCTTGATGGATTTTCTTTCTTTTATGCTTATGTTGCTGGGCGGTGGTTTTGCCTTGCTCAGGATCCTAGCAGTTTCTCCTCTTATCTCTTCTGCCTCTTCCTCTGGGAAGCAGTAGAGGGCAGATTCAACATGGGCGATGATGTCTTCAACTGGGATTCTGGTGGTGGTAACTGCAAAATTGCCTCCTTTGGATAGGATGGACGTTTCTTCTTTTGACAGTTGCTGTTCTGTTAGGTTGATAATAGTCTGTGCTATGTCCAGCTGGGGTTTCTTTTGGTGTTTGTGGCATTTGTCAAATTTTTGTTTGTGCATTTCACTGTGAATCACCATATCTTTCCCCATTTTTTATAGGTGAGGATGTCCCCATAATAGACACCATGACACTCATACAACAAATATTTCCTGAGGACATCACAACCTTGTTCAAACCCTGCCTCACCACAAGCTACTTCCATTGGGATAATGAATTCTATGAACAGATAGATGGATTAGCCATGGGCAGCCATGAGCCCAGTGATAGCAAACTTTTACATGAAATGTAAACATTTCAAAATGTAAGCCCTGGAAGCAGCACCAAAAAAAAAAAAAAAAAAAAGCCCACAACATGGCTCCAGTATGTGGATGACACTTTCAACATTTGGAATCACGGAGAAGAAGATTTGGTCTCATTCCTGAACCACCTGAACAGCACCCACCCAAATATCCAATTCATGATGGAAAAAAAGAAGGACTGAACACTGCCATTCTTGGATGTCCTAGCCAACGGTTAGGCCGCAAGGTATACAGAAAACCCACACACATGGACAGACACCTACATAAGAACTCCAATCATAACTCAGGACAAAAAAGAAGCACAATAAAAACATTGGTAGACCATGCAAAAAGGATCTGCAAACCCCACTACCTGGAGGACGAAGTCAGGCACCTAACTGGGCCCTACAGGCTAATGTTTACTCCAGATCAGACATAACAAGAGCAGCAGACCCAGAAAAAAAAACGCAGGAATGAAGAAGAAAAACAGCCACCCAAATGAAGGTATTTTTACCATACATCAAAGGAGTCACAGACAGAATAGTGAAACTGATGAGGAAAAAGCCCAGAAAAAAACCCAAGGGAAATCTATGGATGCCAGCTGTGAAAGCCTTCGACTTCACATTAAATCTAAAGAGTTTTTAAGAAGAACACCATAATAGATATTATTCATTATCCTTGCCAGTACAGACCTGAAGCTTCTGTAATGCATACACTCTGATTGTCCCAGCTTGGTAGGTACAGACCCAATTAATCCTCTGTCATCCCATTTTTTCAGCTGTTTTTAATATTTCTGAGTTTCTTTCTCCTCTGCCACTTTCCCCCTTCATCTTCAGCTTACTTCAACTGCTACAAACTCAATTCAAATTGCAAAAGTATTTTGCACTCAGTTCAGCAGGAGAGAGAGAAGAGGAGGGGGTATAATCTTGCCCTTCCATGTAGGCTCAGGCAAAAGCCTTTCCTAGCTTGTGTGTTTTTCCTCATTAATAACCTTACCATCTTGACCACATTCTGATATTGCTTGGCCAAACATGTTCCAGTGTCCATCTGTAAAATGTTGGAGGGTATGCTAATGGTTACATATGTCAGGCACAATTTGGAAATATGGGTACCATTCTATTTAAAAATTGAAATGGGAGTAAACAATTGCTTCCTAAGTACAACATGCAGCACCTGAAGCAACCCTCAGATTTACAAGTTGTTAAGACTGAACAAGGTCTATTGAATGTCTATTGAATTCTGAAAAATCTGGGCTTGATATAGTATTTTTTATTATTTATTTATCTATTTAAAGTATTTGTATGAGTTTTTTTTTTTTAGGTTTTTGTTTGTTGGTTTGTTTGTTTTAGGTCAGTGTCTCCTAGGATAATTTAAAAACAGGAGTATACTAGAGGAGTTACCTGAATTATTGCTGCCTTCTATTTTTTCTGTACCTTAAGACTATTTGCATTGTGCTCCTGGCCAAGTGAGGTTTAGTAGGTCGCTACCAAGAAAAAGGCTTTTTTCAGTAGTGGCAACCTGACTGTGGGATGTTCTTACTGGTGAGGCTTGCCTATAGCTTATAGTGCTTTCAGTTGCAGTGAAGAAGACTTCTTTTTATTCTCCCAGGCTTTTAAAGGTATTTCAAAGATTATGTTACACTTTTTGTCACTGGGCTCCTCTCTGCTATCTTTCAGCCAGCAGGAGACCATTTTGTATACCCATTCTTTTGTGAACTCTCTGTTTACCCAGACTTTTTGAGTGTAAACTGTCTGCTGTAGATAGTCTTTTCATTTTATTTATTTGTTGTTGTTGTTTTTGTTATTTATTAGGCCTTTAAGAACTATTTTAAATTAATGCTTTTAATATGCTTGTTTATTTTTTTAAATTTTTGTATAATTCATTGTTTTAACTGTATTTCTTTTACTCATATCATGAGCCACTTTGGATCTCAGGAAGACAGGATATACAATTATTAAATAAATAATAAAGAATTAATAGCAAGCTACTGTAGGGGTTTTAAAAAAGCAATTTTATATTTTATTTAACTTTTTACTTTCCTATTTTTAATTTTGTGACCCATACAGATCATTATGTTGAGTGAACTATATACAAGAGTTCGAATAATTAAAAGGTAGTCCTTATACATATAAGCTAGTTATGAACTAAAGGGAGCATTTAAAAGGAAGATCTCCAAAGAACACCTAAATCAGCCTGAAGTCTAAACAGAAGAGAGCAGACCACAAAGAAGAAGAGAGAAAACCACCCTGGCTAGTTTTCTCAGTGCACTCACATAGCACCTAATTGATAGTTTACTGTTCATTTAAAATGTTTATATCTGACACAGTCATGGTTGCATATGCTGAGAGATATCTTATAAAGGACAACTACAAATAGGTTTTTTTGGTGGAAAGGGGGAAAGGAATGAGGACAACCAGAAGCATGGATTATAAGGAGATGGAATGCTATGTTGATTATTTCCTCCCTCTTGGAACCTTCTCTTCTCTCATTAAAGGCCTTGTCTTCATGAACAAATTACCCTGTCTTGTCCCCATATTGGAGCCCTGCAGTCCTGATGATGCAGGGCTTTCATCCTGTTTTGCCCCGGGCAGTCCTCATGACATCTGGGGCAAAGAATGAATGAAAATGAGGGGAAGACAGGGTAGGACCCGATAAAATGTTTTAAGAAAATACCTGTTAAAATGCAGAGTGAGGGTGAAGAGGACCATGGAGAGGGCTGTGGAGAGAAAGGAAAAAGAGCAAGAGGCTGGAGGTGTCGAGCCAGGACGTGAAGGGGAGATTGCCGATGCAAGGGCTGTGTTTGAGCACGGAGTAAGGAGGGGCGTGGAGAGCACAGCGAGAGGAGTACAGTGGGAGCAGAGAGAAGTAGAGAAGTGGGAGAAGTGCAGCAGCTGCTCGCAGGGAAGAAAAAAAGAGACTGTGTGAAATCTAAGAATCTCATTGTAAGAAAAGGAGAGAAGAAGGTGAAGAAGAAGAAGGAGAGGAAAAACTTTGGGTTTGATCTGGGCAAGTATTCGTTTGTATAGAAATAAATTGAACTGAAGGGAGACCAAATTGAAGGGACATAAATTAAAAACATACTATATAAAGAATATAGAATACAATGTAAAAGAGAAGGGGGGAACGAAGGACTTAAAGGGGATAGTAAGATAGTAGGTTGAGAAGATAAAACCCCAAATCTCACATGGGAAGACTTAGAGTCTGTTTGAAAGATAAAGATAAAGAGAAAGTTTGAATTCAAAGGAGAAAAGGTGTAAACTTTATTGGGGCAATTGGAATATTTGAGTAAATAAAATAAAGTGAATTGTTTGAGTAAATGAAAGGAAATAACTGGGAGCAGGTGGGCTGGAATGTTTAGACAATTGATGTATTGGGGGGGGAATTAGAAGCTATAGAAACGTTTTACACTGTATATAAAGTAACAGGATTTAGAATTGGACATAGTCAGAAATTGACGATAAATTGGCTCAAAGCAGATAATCAGTTTGGCATAAGGGGATATTTCATTTAAGGATTTAAAATGGCAACAAGTACAAGACGGACAGCCCAGGCGCACACCCAACAAACACAACTGGTTCTTCAAAGGAGACCATCTATAGAAGGTACATCTAGATCAAGAGAGTTAAGTTCATTAATACTAGAAGAAATGAGGAAAGAATTTAAAGTGATGAAACAGGAAATAAGAGCAGAAATGAAAGAGATCAGAGCAGAAATGAAAGCGGATTTTAAAAAAAGAACTTACTAATTTTGGGAAGAAAATAAATAAATTGATGGAAGAAATAGATTTTGTTAAAAAAAGAAATAAAGAACATTAAGACCAAAACCCAAACCTTGGAAGAGACAACCTCTGTACTGATACAAGATCAAGAACAGGAGAAAAGTCAGTTGTTGCACAATGAGTTAAGATACAGAGAAAAGTGTATAAAGATAAGAGGATTGGAGGAACAAGAAAATGAAAACTTAAGGGAAAGACTGATATCCCCCTTGGCGAAGTTAATAGAAATATCAGAGGAGAATATGGAATTACAAGTTGACAAATTATTCAGAATTAACTCAATCACAGCAAAAGAAAAGAAGATCCCAAGAGACATAGTGGTATGTCTTACAAGAACAGATTTAAGAGACCAATTTATTCGAAAAAGTTATGATGAGAACTTAAAAAAAAAGGTAAAGAATTAAAAATCTACAAAGATATACCACCTACAATTTTTTAAAAATGACAAGAATACGTTTTCCGGTCGACATATGGCGGGGCGGTGAGGCTTTTTCGATAGCTCTGTAGCTTGGAAAAGTTACTCCCGCGCGTGGCGAAGGGCCAGGTTAGGCTGATTACCCCACGAGGAACGTGGGGGTCGAAGGGGGCTCACAGAGGCTCGGACTAGGTTCCCTGACACCTAAATACTTAGGTTAAGGGACCTAAAGGAGTCGTGAGCCATACGCTACCACGTACGCGGTGCCATTTTATGGCAAAAGCCCTGCCGTCGATTTTAAAAAAATTAAGACTTAACCGAGGGGGTTTAATATCCTTTCTCAACAAATATCAACAGCCATTGGAAATTAAAGCAGGAGAGAAGAAGGCTTCAACAAAGCAGTTGAAAGTTTAAGCAGTGAGACGTTTTCCCCCTGATAAGGAACGAAAGAAAAGTGAAGCCTGAGGAGGAGTAGAGACGAAGTAGACTGAAACTGGAGGTACCAGTAAGTGTAAAGAGCAAAGATAAGGAAAAGATTGGCCAGAGGAAAGATTTGTGTTGAAAGCGGACTGGATTGTTTGGTTTGGGACTTGAAAAAAAAAATAGACACTTACATTTGTAAAAGAAGAGAAAAGCAATCTGTTCCTTTAAATCCAGCAGCTTATTTGTTGATTGCTGTAAGAGAGAAGGGTGGGGACTTTGCTGGAATGTAAAGTGAGCAAAGCCGAAAAGGACTCAAAAGAGTGCGTAAAAGGCTGTAAAACAGTGAACATAGAGATAAACTGTATAGAAGGACATAAAGCACAAGGGGGAGAAAACGAACTGAAAAACAAGAAAAAGGTACAAGGAGACTTAAGAAAAAAAAAGACTCGGAAAGAGGAGAAAGAAAGGCATAAGGAAGAGAAAGAAAGAAATAATTAAGAAAAGTATTAAACTGTTACCCACCAAAACGCTAAAACCAATTGAACTCAGTGTGACAGATGTGGAAGTGACAGTGTGATGTTATTTGAGTGATTAGGAAAGTGAATTAATTGTCTATTAATAACTGTTGGATGGAGAATTTATTGTGAATTATTTGTTTTTGTGAATTACTGCGATGTATGGGGATTTAATAATAGTAAGGTGAAGTATTAACTAAATGACATGAAATAATATTGACTGATATGAAATAATATTAACTGATATGAAAAAGATATTTGGAGGTATTTGAAGGTTGACAATTATTAAGAGCAGAGGGTACTTGAGGGTGGATATAAATTGATGCATATAGAAATATAGAGATAAAATTGAAATATATAGAAACACAGAGAAAAATTGAAATATATAGAAACAGAGAAAAACCAACAAGGGTGAATTAATGGCAGACTGGTTGAGTAGTGAAAGGTCTTGTTGTATGCTTGTTTATTGACTTTAATTGAGAAGGAGAGGCTTGAGAAAGAAAACCTTTAAGGAAAGTGGAGGGCATTAAAATAGAGAGTACTGAACTGCAATAGAACTTATTGTCTATTAATAACTGTTGGACGGGGAATTTATTGTGAATTATTTGTTGTTGTGTTTTTTTTTAGAACTTATTTGTTAAAAAGTTGTGGTAAGATATATGGAAGAAGTGATTCTGTTGAAAATATAAATTTGAACGCAATTATATAAGAAATAGAAATAGAAATAGAAAATGTCATGGACAACCAGAAAGAGAACAGAACAAGCGACACTGCAATTCACAAGAAGACCTTCTTTAGAGGCTCCAGTAAAAATGGTAGACCAAACGGCATTGTTAGATGAGATAAAAAGAATAGGACAAGATCTGAAAAATGAAGCAAAGGAATTGAGAAAAGAAATGAGAGATCTGAAGGCAGAAATAAAACAAGAGATTAGAGCTGAAATCAGAGAATTAAAAAAATCCCTAGATGAAGTATCAGCCCATTTAGAAAAAACTGACCAGAAGGTTAATCTGATAGAGAACAAAACTATGAAATTGGAAGAGAAAATGGAAAAAATGAATGATAGCCTGATTCAACAAATAGATGATACCTTAATTACTGAACTAAAACAAAGAGAACATTGTATAAAAGTGAGAGGTTTGTCAGAGTAGAAAGATGAAAACCTCCCGGACAGATTGATTCCACCAATAGCTGAGTTCTTAGGTGTAACTACAGAACAGATGGAATTTGAAATTGATAGAATATTTAGATTACGTAATAAATCAAATGTTCATAGGAAATTTCCGGGAGATATAGTCGTTACATTTGTAAGAAAAAAAATTAGAGATCAGATGTTACAAAAAAACTACATGAAGAACTTCCAAATAGAGGGTGAGGATGTATTGATACTGAAGGATATTCCAGCTGATATATTGCGAAAGAGGAAAGAATTTAATTTCTTAACGTTCCAATTAAGAAAAAAGAATATAACTTACAGATGGGATAGATTAGAAGGGTTATCGTTTAAATTTAAGTCAAAAACCATAAAAGTAAATAATATTTTAGAAGCTAAAGAATTTTGGATGAAATACAAAAAAGAATTTCAAAGAATAGATGAACAATATAATCAAGAACAGAGAGTGAAAAATAATGACAGAGAAGTGAGAATGGGCAAGGAAAAGGCAGAGGAATTAGAAGAAACAGAAGATGAGACAGATGGAGCAAAACAAAGCGAGGTAGAGGAAGAGGAAGGAGAAGAAGAAGAGGCAGGAGAAGAAGAAAATTTGTGAAAAGAAAGGTAAAACTGATGTGGGATTAGGAAAATTAGAAAAAATAAAGATGACTATGGCGAATTTAAAAATTCTTTCATGGAATATTAAAGGACTTAATTCACCTCAGAAACATAGAAAAATTTTTCATTATTTGAACAAACAAAAATTAGATATAGTATGTTTACAAGAATCAAAAATTAAACAAACTGATAAACACTTGGTGGTAAATAAAGGTTTGGGTAAGCTATATATGACCTCAGCTAAGACAAAAAAAAGGGAGTCATACTCTATGTGAATGGCAAGATTAATTCAAAAGAAGTATTCAACGATGCACTGGGTCATTTAATTGGGGTTGAACTAAATATAAATGATAGAAAATATCTAATTGTTGGGATATATGGCCCGATGGAGAAAAAACAAAAATTCTATTTGGATTTGATGATGAAGATAAAACAATTAAAATATGACCATCTGTTGATGGGAGATTATAACGGGGTAATAAACCCAGAGATAGACAGAAAATCGGATAAGGAAATAAAGAAAGATTAGGGTAAACTCCCAAAATCTTTCTTTCATTTGATGGAAGATTTAGATTTGCAAGATGTCTGGAGACTAAGACACAAAACAGACAAAGAATATACATTTTATTCAGAGAGGCATAAGTCTTTGGCGAGGTTAGACATGTTCCTAATTTCAAGATTATGGGCATCGAGGGTAATCAAAATGGAGATATTACCTAGGAACTTATCAGATCATAACGCCATTCTGCTTAGTATACAAAGTGAAAAAGCACAATGGAATTGGCAAAATTATGGGAAAATACCAAGGAAGAACTGCAGAAATGGTCAGGATTGAAATTAACCCTTTTAGGGAGAATATCAATAATAAAGATGAATGTGCTTCCAAAAATGCTCTTCTTCTTCCAGACAATTCCAATTATTAATAATGACAGTATTATATATGAATGGCAAAAAGAAATAACTAGGTTTATATGGCAGGGGAAAAAGCCAAGAATAAAATTAAAGAACTTACAAGATGTAAAGAGTAGAGGAGGTTTAGGATTACCCAACCTTAAATTATATTTCCATGCTTGCTGTCTAGAATGGATTAAAAGTTGGATAAAACTGGATAAGGAAGACATATTAGTAATTGAAGGAGAAGATTTGAGATATGGGTGGCACGCCTATTTGTGGTTTAATAAGGACATAGTTAACAAGGAGATAAATGACCACTATATAAGAAGACCTCTACTAAGGGTGTGGAAAAAATATAAGGCCAGAATAGTGTCTAACACCCCAAAATGGATATCACCCCAGGAAGCCTTTTATAGAAGAGAGCAGATTCCAGGTGTGAAATGGTTAAAATATCAAGACCTTATAGATTGGGAGAAAAATCAATTAACAATAAAAACTCAAGATCAACTAAAAGAACAAGGCATAATTTGCCATTGGTGGTTATATAGACAAATATGGGAAAAATTAAAATTGGACATTAAATTATACGGTATTAAGAATAAGAACTCAACGATGGAAGAAATACTGACCTCGGAAAGGCAGAAAGATTTGTCTAGGATCCACAAAGAATTATTAGAGTGGGACTGTGAGGAGGAAATAATCAAGGAGCCCATGATAAAATGGGCACAAAACATTAAACATCCAATAATGATGGAAGCATGGGAAAAACTGTGGAATAAAACTATGAAGCTAACAGCTTCACAAGATCTGAAGGAAAATTGCTGGAAGATGATTTACAGGTGGGATTTAACACCCGATAAGTTAGCACGAATATATAAACACAATGAAAATAAATGTTGGAAATGTAAAGAAGAGGTTGGTACTTTTTATCACTGTTGGTGGTCATGTAAAGTAACATACAAATATTGGTCTATAATACATAAAGAAATAGAGAAAATCTTAAAAATCAAATTACAGATGCGCCCAGAATGTTATTTATTATGTATAATAGATGAGGATGTTACTAAACCCCAACAGAGAATACTATTCAACTTAATTTTGGCAGCAAGAATAGTTTTCGCAAGACATTGGAAAAAAGAAAGTATACCATCAATAGATGAATGGTACCTTAAGATAGTGGAACTGATTTATTTAGATAAAATTACCCAGGTTATAAAAGAAAACAATTTAGAGAATTTTGAAGCAGAATGGAAGGAAATAAAATCATATTTACAGGAAATTTGGGGAAAATGGGTTGAAGGGGGATTACTCATTTAAAAAAAAAATCTAATACCTGCAACAACCTAATATAAAGAAGGGAAAAAAAAGGGGAGGTTGATCCAAATAAGTCTCGCCTTAGAAAGACAATATAATTTTTGGAAAGTGAAATTATGGGTTAATCTTAATGGGAAACAACGAATGAACTAATTTGAAACAAAGTGAGCATGAAGTGAAGAGGCTGAATGGAGAAAAGGAAGGCAGAGAGAATGAAAGGAATAAAATAGGAAGAATTTTAATTTGAAAGAAGATTTTTTATTTAAGAAAGAATAATTGTGTTTGTGTATATGGATGTTGGAAAAATATAAAATTGGATGTAAAACTTTATTGAACATTTGCATCAACTTGATTTAAGTTATTGTATGATTTAAGTTATTGTAAAACGATTGTGTAAAGCTAATAAAAAGGACTATGAAAAAAAAACGACAAGAATACAAGTTTTTAACACAACTGTTGACAGAGAATAAAATAAATTATAGGTGGGAAAGAATAGAAGGAGTCTCCTTCTTTTACCAAAATAGAAGAATAAAGATCAACTCAGTTGAAAAAGCAAAAGAATTTAGTAAGAGATTAAAAAAGGAGCGGAAAGAAGTAGAGAAGAGACAGAGAGAAAGGACAAAGGAATGGAAACAAGGGGATTATAAAGAGAAAGTGGAGATTGAGACTCAAAAGGACGAAGACAGTTAAGGGACAGGGGAAGAGACGGAAGATATTAGTGAAAAAGAAGACGAGGAAGGAAATGAGACAATACGAAAAGAAGAAGAAGAAGAAGAAGAGAATATAGAGGAAGACGAGAACTAGTGAAGTATAGAGAACAAATAAATAAACAAAAAAAGAGAGAGAGAGGCAAACAGGAAGGAAAAATGGATATTAAGCTTCAATCATGGAACGTAAAAGGATTAAACTCTGAGCACAAATGAAGACAAGTCTTCCACCATCTAGAAAAATAAAAAAAAATTGATATTATAAGCTTGCAAGAGACATGGATAAGGAAGAGAGACAAAAAGTACTTGAGGAACCCTAGATTAGGTCAAAGCTTCATAACATCTAATGAGAAGAAGAAAAAAGGAGTAGTAATATACATAAACAGAAGAATACAGGCAAAAAGGATACTTGAGGACAAAGAGGGTACATATGTGGGGGTGGAAATAAAAATTCAAGAAGAAAAAGTATTGATAATTGGAGTATACGCAGAAATTCAGAGACAAGATACATTTTTTAGTAAGTTAAAGAGAGACATACTCAAAAACTCTTTGAGTTATGAGAGTATTATTAAGATGGGGGACTGGAACAGAGTCCTAGATCCGAAAACTGATAGAAAGTCTGATAAAGAGATACGAAAGAATCAAGGAAAACTACCAAAAAGCTTTTTTGAATTGAAAGAAGAATTAGATTTAATAGATGTATGGAGGTGGAAGTACAAAGAGGAAGCAGGATATACGTTTTATTCTGATGTCCACCATTCATTATCAAGAATAGACATGTTTCTCGTATCGAAAAAAAATAAGTCAAATTATCAAATCAATGGAAATAAAACCAAAATGGATTTCTGACCACAACCCCATCAATCTTACAGTAACTAGGAAAAGGAAAGAGTTCCACTGGCGCCTCAATGACGACCTACTAAAGGAAGATAGAGACATAAAAGAAACAGCCGAAATTTTAAAACACTACTTTTTAGAAAATATGTCAGAGGAGATCAAGATAAATACAACTTGAGAGGCTAGTAAGGTGGTATTGAGGGGGCATTTTTTAAAGAAGGCAAGTGAGAAAAAAAAGCAACAAATTCCTTCTACAAGAGCTAGCAGAGAAAGAAATTAGACAAAGTGCAAATCCAAACAACTAAAAAGTAGTAAGTGAAATGGAGCTTCTGAAAAAGAAGATACAATCAATAACAATGGAAGAAATAGAACAAAAAATGAGAATGATGATAAGGCAAAAACATTTTGAACATGCAAACAAACCCGGAAAATGGCTTGCCTACAAACTGAAAAAACAGAAAGAAACCAAAATCATTACGGAGATAAACTACAAGGGAAAACCCTTAGTACAACAAAGTCAAATAAAGCAAAGTTTTCAAGAGTTTTACTCAGAATTGTATAGAGATACAACAAATAAGGCTGGTAATTTAAAGGCAATAAATGATTATCTAGACAAACAAAATATAATTAAATTAACGGAAGAACAGAGAGCAATACTTGACAGGGATATTACAGAAATGGAAATTGTTGAAGCCATTAAAAAGTTGAAAACAGAAAAAACTCCAGGACCGGATGGATTCACCCCATTATATTACAAAAAGTTCAAAGATATACTATTAGCACCACTTCAAAAAACATTTAACGCAATTAAGGACGAAGGAATTCCCATTTCATGGAAAACGGCTAGTATCACAGTGATTCCAAAAGAAGGAAAGGATAAAAAAGATCCTAACAATTATAGACCAATATCACTGTTAAATATTGATTACAAAATCTTTACATCTATACTAGCAGAAAGATTGAAGACCATCCTAAATCAGATAATACATGAAGACCAGAACGGCTTTCTCCCAAAGAGACATCTAAGAAATAATATAAGAACTGTAATAGATCTATTAGAATACTATGAAAAAAATAATGAGAAAAAAGTGGCATTATGTTTTTTAGATGCGGAGAAGGCGTTCGACAACGTGAATTGGTCATTTATGAAAAAAGTTTTGGAAAAAATGAACATTGGCGAGAAGTTCAGACAGTGGGTTAATAAGATATACGAAGAACAAAATGCTCATGTAATAATAAATGGAGAAAAATCTGGGAATATAAATATTAACAAAGGAACAAGACAAGTTTGCCCCTTGTCACCCTTATTATTCCTGACAGTAATTGAGATACTAACTAACAATATTAGAATGAATAAAAAGATCAGAGGACCTACAATCAAAGGTAAAGAATATAAGACGAAAACCTTTGCGGATGACTTAGTGGTCATCTTAGAAGACCCAGTGGAACAGCTTGAAGATTTTAAAGCTACATTAAAATTTTTTGCGGCGGTTTCTGGTTTTGAAATCAACAACAAAAAAATGGTTATGCTCAGAAAGAACATCAAAAAAGAGGAAGAAGAGCTAATAAAAAAGATAACTGGATTTAAAGTTGAAAAGAAAATCAAATATCTGGGAATTTGGTTAACAAAAAGAAATGTGGACCTCTTTGAAAATAATTATAAATAAATGTGGAATGAGATGCAGAAAGATCTGATTAGATGGTCAAAATTAGACTTATCGGTTTTGGGGAAAACAGCAGTTATAAAAATGTCAGTTTTGCCAAAGCTTATGTTCTTGTTCCAAAATATTCCAATAATAACAAATAATAACTGTTTCAGGGTATGGAATAAAGAAACACTGAAATTTATTTGGGGGGGGCAAGAAAGTGAGGATAAAATATAAACTGCTAACGGAAAGAAGAGAAAGAGGAGGACTTGCATTGCCAAATTTATATAAATACTACCAGGCATGTTCTCTTTCCTGGCTAGAACCTTGGATGCGCTTAGATAACCCAAAGTTATTAGCTTTGGAAGGCCACGATCTTATTTACAGTTGGCATGCGTATCTTTTCTATAATAAAAAGAAAGAGAATAAAGCATTTGACCACCATTACGTAAGAAAGGCACTTTTTAAGATCTGGCTTGTAAAGAAAATTTTTTATTCAAAGCTTCCAGTATGGGTCTCGACTCAGGAGGCCTTCTTTGGATTATCAAAGATAGCAGAACAGGACTGGTTAAGATATCAAAACATTTGTGTTTGTACAAGAACTGACCAGGTGAAATTAAAACCAAGAGAAGAATTACTTGATGAAGGTTATAAGATCACCTGGTTTTTGTACAAACAAATAACGGAGAGATTTAGAATGGACCTAAAAACAGAAAATTTTCAAGTAGAAAAAAATGAAATAGATAAGATACTCTATGGAAATAAGAATCACCAGATAGCAAATTACTATAAAATCCTCCTAGACAGAGAATTAGAAGACAAACTAATAAAAGATACTATGATAAGATGGGCTAAAGAGATAGGTTATGTAATAGAATTAGATAGATGGGAGAAATCATGGCGAAACACGCAGAAGTTTACTTTATCCCAAAGAATGAAGGAAAACTATTTCAAAATGCTGTATCAGTGGTATTTAACCCCTGTAAAACGAGACAATATGTACAAGAAAGGGAAGAGGGAGTGTTGGAAATGTGGAAAAGGGGAGGGAACATTTCAACATATGTGGTGGAAATGTCCACAAACACAAACTTTCTGGAAAGGAATACATGATAAAATCAAAGAAATTACAGAAAAACACTATCCAAGGGAACCAGAAACATATTTGTTGAATATGATTGATAAAATTGGTATAAATGTAGCAAAAGGGGAAGGCAAACTGTTATTATACATGATAACCACGGCGAGAATTCTATACACCCAGTACTGGAAAGAAAAAAGAATACCTACTGTCAGGGTGTGGCTTGTGAAACTTTACGATGCCATGGATATGGATAAATTAACTGCGAGATTTCAAGATAAAGCTTTGGGAAAAATAGAAGGAGATTGGGAGCCTGTTAAAAAATTTTGGGATGAAATTGGGAAAGTGGATCTCTAATAACAACTAATTTGTACTAAGGATTAATAGATTAGAAAGATTTTCTTTGCTTTGCTAAATATGAGATATAATGCTTTACTATTTTGTTAGTAAGACCAGAAATAGCAAATTGTAAATAATAATAATAGAGCTGAAACAAATAAGATAACATGGAATTTTTCCTTTGAGAAAAACCAGCAGAAGGAACTCATTTGTTTATTTGTTTATATATGTTTGTATGTTTTAGTAGATTTTAAAAAATTCTGTTACAAAGAAAAAGGAAACAATGAAGACTGTTAACAATAACGATTACTGGTTTGTAACGTTTAAAAATAAAGAAAAAAAATGCATTCCAGCCTAAATAAAACAGATCAGGCCGCATGTGACCACAGGAGCTCATTCCAGCATGGTGGCCCATTGCTGCAGCTGGTTGCCTTGCTCTTCTGGATCCAGGAAGAGGGCCTGCAGCATGTGACCAGACCAGTCACCTGCAGGGGGCCTTGCACACATGCTGCAGGCCTCCTTCCTGGATCCAGAGAGAGGGAAGTAGGTGGTGGTGGCTGCAGGAATGTGCTGGCATGCCTGTCTGCACTCTGGCATGTTTTGTCAAGGTAATGGAAGAGGAATGGTCCTGATGTACAGGCAGAATATGCTAATGGAGAGCCAGCATATCCTGGCTTGTGTAGATGAGCCCACAGTCAACGTTTCCTTTTGTACAGTGTTGTCACATTATTGACACAGCCTGTCTGTCATCTACAGAAACCCTAAATCCACTACACAATTGCCTAGCCAGTTTTAGATTATACTTGTCTATTCCTTCTTATTTTTCCTTTCCTAAATGGTCTACACACATTGTTCAGATGTTGGCTTTTATGGCTATTAGTCAAATCCTTCAGTTTGTCAAGATCATTATGAACATTTAGCTTCCAAAAGAGTTTGCAGTTCATTTTGGTGTTCTGTTTGAGATCATCATCTCTTTTCAGTTTGCATAACTTTCTCTCATCCAAGTCATTAAAAAGACGTTGGCCAGGATCCAGTTCCAAATAACTGTTCAACAAATTCTCAGTGCTCAGGGGAGCTTTTGGACTCGTCGTTCTCACACAGCTACTTATTGTACATGCATGGTGAAGTGGTTTTGAAAAGGATTGGACCCTCCCTCCCTCCCTCACTCCCAACTACCACTGCCCTGGCCTCAGAGCAACATTCGAATAAATATGTGTCATTCAGAGGGGGTCGGAAAAAGTCACCTCAAAGTCCAGGAGTGGTGGATCCGGGGCTTCCTCCAGATCAGCTGGATAAATCTGTACAGCTTCTGAATTCTCATTCATCTGTACACTTCGATTCATACACATATTGAACAGGCAGTGCAATTTGATTGGCTGGCTCAGCAGAGGGGGCAGGGCTAGAAAGGAGGAGAATCAGCAGTGGCCATCATGTTGGATTCACTTTTTTTCATTTTTATTTTTTATTGTAACTATGTGATTACAGCTGTCGTAAAAGGTGATGTAAAGGTGTCATAAAAGATTACAACACTAGTTTAACAAAAAAAAAATGTGGGAGATTTAAAACCACCGGTTAGATCACTGCCTGCAGCCAGCAGGGCTAAGGGGTTGTGGGAAGTCTAGAGAGGAATAAAAAAACATCCAAGCAGTTCATATGTTTGCAAACAGCTGCCTTTTTGGATTTTCACCCTCTTTATGGAATGTCCCCCCACCCTCATATAGATGAAACCTGAGTCTTTTTGATTCACCTCTGGAGATGGTGGAAATCCATCTGAGAAAATGTGGCAGATTGGGGAATGAAAATTTAAAACGTCCAAAAGAACACTTTGCATGGAATATATAACAAATTTCCCCTAGGGTGTATATCACAATTCCTTCTATTCTCTGTAAATCCTATAGTTTCTTTCAAGGCCTACCACTTTAGTAACATGCATCTGAAGAAGTAGACTAAAGGCTTGTCTACACTGGACAGAATATTACACATTCCAGCCAGAATATTCCAGCCCTGGGCCCTGGCATTTCCCCCCTTTGCTTGCGCTTCTGTTGCAGAACTGGACAGATGTCCTCACACCCAGGGCCCACGCATGAACCAGCACTTCTCTTCCCCATTCTGGTCACATCTTCCAAGGTCAGGAACAAGGCTCTGGCCATGGTCACATGGCTGGGCACCTTGCAATGACCTCAGCAGATGTGACACACATAGTTCATCTGGGAAATGGACACACTCACACACACACATCCTTGTTGCAGTAGCAGAATTCATCGTTTTCTCCAGAAAAACTGCACCAAATGGTGAAGTGACTTTTTTTTACCATGTTTAACATGATTTTTACCATCATCTGGACAGTTTGGACTAGAAATGGGGCCAAAACCCTGCATTGTTTGGACTGCTAGACATGAGAACGGGGGGAGGCTGTTTCATTTGGCCCATCTAGACAACGCCTAATTCTATGAAAGCTCATGCTACAGCTTTTTACTCTCAGTTTGTCTCAAAGGGGCCACAAGATCATTTTTCATACTGATATTCCAGACTAACATGACTGTGTCTTTGACTTCAGTAAAAAATAAAATAAAATCATGTAATATAATTAAATAAATGTAATAATTTTAATCAGCAGTATCAATGACTAAGTTAATTCCTCCCTCCTCATTGTAATGGTCACGATTACCAAATTTTCAAGCCTAACCTCCAAAGCTCCAATTTCCATGGACATCAAAAGATAAAATATGTTGTTTGTCTATAGATAGAAGTGAACATAAGAAACACTCCAGATGATGAGGTACAGGTATATGAAAGGCTTATGATATTGTAGAGCTGCTGTCCTCCTTTAAATAGAATTGCATTTTCCAGTGGAACCATTTCATGCACTTCAGTATCTCTATTGTTCTGTGAGGGAAAAGATTATCTATTATTAAGATGTGTAGCCAAACCCATTTATCATAAGTGATTCTGCCATAGAAAGCTGTGCAAAAGAGAAACTTTGCTCTATATTGTGAATATAATTCTCCAAAAGGATTGAGTAATCAATGTATTGTTGTTTAAGGAGGAAAAATTAAATCAAATTGTAGCATGTCACTGAAGACACTAAGAAAAAAACAGAAAATGGGGGAGGGGTCAAACTGAAAATCACAGGCAACAAAAGGAGGAAAAAGAAAAGAGGAATTTGTGAAGATCATTATTTTGGCACATCAGCTCAATAACTGTAGGAAGGAAAAGTGCAAAAGTAAATGTAATATAAAAAGACAAAATATCTTTTGGTGTACAGCTTTTCAAATCATTTTTAATGTACCAACCAATTTCTGTTTCAGCTATGCTTTTAAAAAATCCCAGAGCTTGCTTGTTTCTTAATAAAACAACTATTGATAAAATGTGCATTGTCTCTTCTCCTTGTCTTTCTCCTTCTTCTGCATTGTCTCCCCATCTTCCCCCTCCCATCCTTCTCCCTTTCCTTTTCTTCTCCTCCTTTTTCATTTTTTCTATTTCTTCCATAAGCTACCACTTTGGATCAATCATTATTTTAAGTTTTTTCCTCCCTGCTTGCTTGACTATGTGATACTATAATACAGTAGACAAGAAAAACAGCCTATCACATCCAGTAATATCAATTCAAAATGGATCTGTAGCAAAATGAAACAGCAATAGTGTAGTGGAGGCATGAGGTGATAGAATGGATTTCACTATTTTGAACTAGAGAGCAGGGAGAGGTCACATTTTTAAATAAATCTCTATGTGGAAAGGATGCTGTAATAGGCCTAGGAAGCATATTTAAAAAATGGTTGAAAAACAGGTTGTGTTTATAGGAGAATCCTGGTGTGATGAGACTCTTCATAGTTCTGGATTTATTCTGTGTAAAATTCACACATGGATGTTTTTGTACAGAAAATAGGATTTTCTGGACAGAAGTATTATGCTATTTGAGGAAATGATGCATCCTATGCAGAAAATCTTTATGTGCAAAAAGCCCACATGCAAATTTTACACAGAATGGCTGCAGTGTCATATGGGTCAGCTTAGCTTAGTATTTCTGCATGCACATCAATGCTAGAGTAAGCCATATACATACAACCTTGCATATTTACTATACAACTCTTCTTCATGGCCATTCCAAACTCATGAGGAGTGAGCAGGAAGAGAGATGCATCTGGCTATGGCACTGTGTCCACATGTGAAATCATTGTATCAGCTCTGAGATCCACTAGGGTCCTCCAGAGGTCTCAGTGTTGCTCTAATCATTTCCCATCTGGCTATGTGGACATAGCCAGATGTTTCTCCAATCCTTTCTGCTCCTCATGAGGCATTCGAAGACTTTATCACAACAGGAAGAAAATTGCTAAATTTACATATTGCTTTCATTGTGAACAAAATCAGGGAAAAGTTACATCCCTATGCTGCAAGCAGAAAACCAGCACAGAATTTGTATGCACACATCTGGGACGGTCAGTGTGGTCTATATAACAACTGAGAAAGCCATTGAGGTCATGCTCAGGTAACTAGGACATAAAGAACAGGGAAGACTTGGGGATTTCTTGTTGAAACAATAGTTTGGATACCTCATCTTAAACTTACACACAGTCTAAATTCCTGGGAAACATTTATTGTACAAATTAGCAGAGTTTATGGGGCCATAATCCAGGAAATCCAATTGGTTGGATTTCCTGGATTATCCATTTACCTCTCAACAATGGTTGTATTGGGTCTATACTAGTTGGGACTACCAATTGGATTTCCTGGATTATGGCCCTAGGTGTACATGGAAGTCACTTTTGATTAGTCTTGCAAATTAAAGCAATTAGACTTAAGTAAATGGCAGAGCTGATTCTTATGTTTCTCTTTCACATGGTGGAATTGTGCTATTTATTTCATCAGTTTCATTTCAGAAACGTTTTTCTCCTCCCCCACACCTGCCAACTGGTGCTAGTTTGTATTTAATTTTATCAAGAAAACTATTAGTTTATCACAGCCTGAGGTATAAAATGCCACCTTTAAACAAACAAAAGAGGGCAGATGCTACACATATTGAAAATAGAAGAAGTGCTATATGTCCTGAGCAAAGTTCTCAATTAAGGCAATATCTACTGTACATACTTATTCTTAACCAATAACTAAAGAAGGTGTAACATGTTTTTGAATAAGTTAGGGAATTACAGTGAATAAATCATAGTGTCTGTCTTCTCTCCCTATCTCTCTCTCTCTCTCTCTCTCTCTCTCTCTCTGTAATTTTTATGTTATATTATAAATTCAAATATTAGCTAATACTAAGTGATTATTCCCATAAGAAATATTCCCATAAATTTGTAATATGACCAGACAAAGCATCACTTTTTGACAGTGCTCCTGGCCAGTCAAAAGGCAGATCAGAGGAATGGGATACCTGTGGTGAATAGGGTTACATTGTGCCTGAAATCTCAGGTTCATAGCTTGCCTTAAGCCTGGAGGCCCAGGTCTTGGCAGTGGCCAGATGTGTGTCTGCACAGTTAAAGCTAGAGTGTCAGCTGCACCCATTGCTTGAGATTTCAGATCTGGCCATGGTAACACATATCTTGCTTACATCCCATTTAGGTTATCATAATGCACTCTGTGTGAGACTGTCTTTGGAAACTGTTCAGAAACTGCATTGTGTCCAAAATGCTACAGCCATACGGCTGATTGAAGCTGCTTACAAGGAACATTTAACAGCCTGAAATAGTTTCATTGTTGAAAAGCTTGAAACAGCTTCCCTGTTTCCAGGCACAATTCAGTTATGACCTATAAAGTCCTATATGATTTGGATCCAGACTATCAGAAAAGTCATATTGCCAATATCAGCTGCCTGAGTTTTTAGTCCCACCATCATTACAGGCACGTTTGGTGGAGACACAAGAAAGAGCCTTCTTGGTGGCTGCTCCCAGACTGTAGAATCCTTGCCCAGAGGAAGCTAGGTTTTCCCTACCCCCACTTTCATTGGGCCAGTAGGTGAAGCCCATTCAATTTACTCAGGCTGTTGAGTGTTGTCTGTTGCAGAAGGTCTTTTAATTGGGGGTGGTTGTATTGTTATAATCATTATTATATTTTATAATATAATAAAAAAGAAAAAAAGGGCTCTATCTGCTCTTGGGCAGGTCACTGAAGTTGGCTGCATCTGGTTTGGTGGATCACATGCTTGTCTGCCAACTATTCTAATAGATTTATTCTTGACAAATGTACTTCAGCTCAACTAATCAGGCTCTTTTTTAAAATGAACCTTGAAAGACTACATAAGTTTAAATCCTAATTCTTTATTTTTTCCCCCTTGAAGTTGTTTTGTTGAGCATGAAACTTGCAATATCTACTTCTTTTAACACATTTTATATCCTTGAGTGTTTTCACTGGCAACACATCACTGAAATTAGACAAAAATCTCCTGAATCATCACAACTCCGTCTGTTCCAGTTCCTGTCATCCTTGGAAGATAAGGCATTGTTTGTTTTTACTTCTTACTAAATCTACTGTATTAATGACTGTGATCCTAATTATGTTTTGAGAGATGTTTGTCTGCAGGGAAATGCATTTCTTTTCTCTTTTTCCTGTAAGAAAATGTGCAGTGTTGTCAGCTATTTCCTGTACCTATGGGGGAGATCCCCTCCCTCCAAAAGCATAGAAACTATTGAAATAAAGTTTGCATTGGTAAAACATACATATGCATACTAGAAGGAGATAGAAAGTGAATGTCACTGAAAATATATATTCTTCCAGCATAAGCAAAGGATAATGCACAAAGGTAAGGAGGAAGAGGAAACCAGTATCTCAATGATCTAGGTATTAATATTACTATTATATAGGTTATTGTGCCTCTAATTTCAAATGTTCTCTCTCTGTGTGTGCATTGCTGTTGTTGTTACAGCACCATAGATTTGCTTATATATGGCTTTATGGGACTTGAAGTGGGTGAATAAACCAATACAGAAATCTGTTGGTCAATAGAAAAAGTAACCCATCATTTGGAATGTGACTTGCTTTATAGTACATGAGGCTGCATTCCCTCTGAATGATCATGTTTGCAAGTTGGGGGAGGACGTGGACCAATGCTACTGCTAGATTGCCAAGTGAAGATGGTGACCAGTCTTGCCTTTGTCCAACTTCATTTGGCATATGAGCTCTATCCATTTCTGAAGAAGGTGGATTTGGTCAGGATATTAATGTGGCCAGAGCTTACAGCCTTCTTTTCAAACCCTGTTATATATGGGGATGCAATATTTTGCTAGTGTTCTTCTTAAAAGAAGTAATTTTAGCAATTTTCTTCTTGTGAGGACCCCTTCACAAATTGCATTAAAAACAACTATTTACAATTCAGGAGTTATTCTGTGTAAAATTCACACATGGTATTTTTCCACAGATAACACAATTTTCTGTATAGGAATAATTAGTTTTTGCATAGATATAAGTGTTCAGAAAATGCTATTTTTTTCTGTGCAAAAATGCCACACACAAATTCTGTGCCAAATAAGTCCCCAAATACAGCATTTTCTGCCTAGGAAATAGCATTTTATGTGGAGGAAATTGAAACCATTCTGATTTGATAGTATGATGGAACTTAAAGGTCTCACCATTAACAAATCCTATCAACCACTCCTTTATTTTCCCAAATTGACCTTTATCAGGGAGCCTCTGGAAAGGGACCTGCAAGAACTGTAAATCTTAGGATTAAGACCTGGAAGCTGTTATGAGCATGTGCAGGGCATACCCAGTAGACATGGTCCCAGCCTGCTCATGACAGAATGTAGCTTGAACCTCTAGCTTTTGACAAGCTCTCATTGCTGTCACTACAACACCTTTGTAAATTTGAAGAAGGGGGTAGAGTTCCTAGTGACATGGGCCCATATGCAATCAGAGCTCTGTACTCACTTCAAAATGAGCTTCAGGATCTATCAATGAAAAATAAGTGCATAGATCAACTTTTCTCTAACGTACATTGTGACAATGAAGGCAAGGCAAGGCAAAGCAAGGCAAGGCAAGGCAATAACGGTAGCCAACAACAGAGAGAAAATGAGAGCAAAAAGGAACAGCAAGGCAAAATCTAAAATGGAATTTGTATCTAGTGTCAGGATATTGGGACATGCAGTAGTTAGAGTTGTTCTGTGAAGATGCTGTGATGCAGCAAACAGTCTGGACAGATCTGCAGAGCTAGCTGACAGCTGCGTTTTGTTTAGCTCACAGTGCTGGAGCTGGTGCAGAGCTCTCTGGGGGAGGTGGTAGGAACTCTGCAGAGCTGTGTCATACGGAGTTTAACTGAATAGTTCTGTTTTAACTCTTGAAATGTGAAGATGGTTTTTCTTTCATGGATGCTGTAATATATTGTAAATAGTTTTTATTATGTTCAAGTAAAGAACAAGATGATTTTAGACATAAGCCTGTGTCTTTGCCTTTGTTCTGATGCCTGAAGGAACGTTTACTCTGCTACCATTTATTGCTGCCTGGACCTTTTGAAGAGGCTCCCAGTGTGTGCTACCACCTGACATCTAGTATTATATTAGGCCTAGCACATCTATTTGTTTAGGAAAACCAACATGATATCCTGATTTTAATCAGGCAACTTTGATTTTCTAAAGCAGTGATGCATGCATTTTGGATTGGTGCACAGTAATGCCAATTCATAGCAGCTTCTATTTGTCTTAATGGTTTTTTTAAAAAAAAACACACAGGCATGTGAAGCTATCCACTTTCACTGTTCCAATGAGCATGCTTGAGAATCAAGATGGAAGGTGCAAGTGAATTACTCGTGTTTTTATTTACCTCGAGTTGCCACCACCAAAGTTTTTTTTTTAAAAAAAATACTAAATCCAAGCAGTGTTCTTCCACTTTAACAAAGAAGCAAACAAAAAAGGCTATTTTCTTGCCATAGCACACTATCACTACGGTGAAAATCCAACATGGCAGTTTTGGGTGCCTGCCTTGTTAGCATGCTCTGCCCCCTGTGCACATCTGACCAATCAGCTTTCCACTTCCACTCTTATTGGGAATGTGCACCAAAACAAATTGGTTGTCCCAATGAGTGGGAATGTGCATTCCCCGCAGAGTTTTTTAAAACTTCAGGAAAAGCCATGAAGGCTTTCCCTATGGAGTATATGGAGTATTTGGCCCCACACCTTTTCAGTACTGCAGGTTGATGTAGAATCCCATTAAGACAAATCATATTCTCCTCAAATTCTATGAGGAGTATTTTTGCCATTTAGACAACCCCCTAGATTTAGGAATGGAATAGAACCAATTTTGCACCTTCATTGAAAAATGAAATGGACCTTGCATCAGAGGTTCTCACATTTGTAATGGTTGAGGTGCATGTTAGAGGTGAAAAAAACCTTACATTTGAAAACTGTGAACAGCTAAAACAAATCTGTACACACTAGTTCAAAATGCATACATTAGGAAAAGTACATAAATAATTTGTAATTGATTTGAACAAAGAGTGGCATGGAAATGTAGATCAGAGTTGAAAACACACACACAAGAACATCAAAACTAAGAGTTTTTAATGCTCCTACCATGAATTCAAGATGGATACCTACCAAATGATGCAGTGTAAACTATATGGGACAGTCAACAATAAGTGCTTCAGAAATCATTGTTCCGTTAGAGAAGCTTGCAGACATGATCTAACTTTGTCACTCATATCAACAAGTAGAAAGATCTTTCCCAAGATAGGAAAATGGCAGCACAGGATCATTTTTGTCACTGCTTTGTGACAGAACATAGTTTCTATTAGTACAGTACATTCTTCCTACTTGTTTCCCACCATTTCAAAACAGTTTTAAAAATAAAAAACAGTGTCCAAGTTTACTCAGTACATGTTTTCTCAGTAAGGTCCAATCTTTATGACAATTCTTATTTTTCAAGTCTTACTGACATTGGTTTAGTATCAATCCTCTTCAGATATTCAGTTGAATTCATAAAGGCCAATAATGTGTTAAAGAGTAGTTTTGCCTTATCATATTTAGCAAAGAATCAGAGACTTGGGGCTTATCTACACTGACTGCTTAATCCAGTGCCAGTATGGAGAATTATACTCTGGACTGGCCTTGCATTAACCATGTGGTGGCTACATACACCAAGCTGAACCCTGTGGGACAGCACATTGTTGTACACATGGCCCAGCCAGGCCGAAACCACATCAGCTCCATTGGATTGTCCCCTGTTTTCAGAGCTGACCTGCTTTGATGACCAAGCAAAACCATGTAAGAGCCTGGCTGGCATTGTCAGTTCTTCTGAGGTCAGAAAAGGGCCCCAGACATGTGATCAACAAGGAGGGGCCCTACACCCACATTATTGATTGCACAGGTGCCCCATCCTGTCCTTAGCAGAGGTGATGCTGCCAGCCAGGCTCTTGCAGGGAGTTGCTTGGCTGGTGAGGTGGGAGCGATGACATCAGCTCCAACAGGGATCCATCCTCTTCCCTGTACTCCTCCATGCAGGGTAAGGGAGATGGCACCACATTTGTGTGTGAACTACTGTACTGCACCAAATCTAACCTGATCCAGCTGTCCAGTCAGCCAAAGAACCCAAGATCACTCTGGAGTTTCTGGGAAACCACAGAGTTTTCCCCAAGTTGTTAGTTTGGTACAAAGTTGTGTTATGGGCAAAAAAAAAGGCGCCTCCCTGGAAGTAAGCATGCATCATCCGGACTGCTAGCACCAAACTTGGGATGATTCTTTATTTTTATTTTTATTTTTTTGGCTAATGTCGACAAGCCCTTATTAATTTTTGCTTGCCCTGCAGCGTCTAACATCCTGCTTTGCAACAGCTGCAGATCTGTTTGGGCTGGAAGTCAACCTGAAGAAAATGGAAGTTCTTTACCAGCCTGCACCATAGAACGAACACCATCATCACCCCCATTGCCGTAGGCAAATATGTGCTTGCAGTTCACCTACCTGGGAAGCATAATCTCCTCACATGCCAAGACTGACAAAAAGATTGATCACAGATTAGCAAAGGCATATAGCACATTTGGAAGACTTCACAAAAGAGTCTGGAGTAATAAACTCCTGAGGTGAAGCACAAAAAATAGTGTGTTTAGAGCCATTGTACTGTTTAGTCTCCTTTACGGGTCTGAAACATGGGTCACCTATCGCCAACACTTACGACGCCTCGAACGTTTGCATCAGCGCTGTATATGCACAATCGTAAATATACACTGGACAGACTATGTGACAAATGTTGCTGTCCTTGAGCAAGCAGGAATCTCCAGCATTGAGGCCATGATATTGAGAACACAGCTGTGCTGGGCAGGACACGTTTCTAAGATGGAGGACCATCGCCTCCCAAAAATAGTACTCTACGGTGAACTCGCCATGGGTCAGCGTAAGAGGGGCACTAAAAGAAAAAACGATACAAGGACTCCCTGAAACAACATCTCAGGCCTAGCCAAATTGATCACCAACAATGGTTCGCCCTGGCTTCGTGTCGGGAGGCATGGAGACGCACTATCCATAATGCTGCAGCTTTATTTGAGAACTCACACCAAACAAGTCTTGAAGAGAAACAACAACGCAGAAAGAATTACAACCCGGAAACATCACCCAAAGGAGACCCTCTGCTGTGCTTTCTGCAACCAGACTTGTTTATCTCGGATTGGCCTTTTCAGTCATCAGCGTGCTTGCAGAAAGTGCGGGATGAGTCCTTCCTGAATCGTCATTTGCGAAGAAAAGCCAGAGAGAGAGAGAGAGAGAGAAACATGAGTATGCTCACTGTAAATAGGCCTTCTGCAATACCAAGCAAACAAGATTAGAACTGTCCTGCAGGCATTTTTTACTAAACCAGATGGGGTTAAGAACAGAGGAGGGTGGACCCAGCATGCACAAAAGCATGGGGATGTATGGTCCCATCCTTCACATTTTTAACCTACAAAAGTTCAAGTGAATGCCTGAACTGGCATATATTCACTTCTGAATTGTAATCTGCTGTAATTCAAATCAGCCAGTGGCACAATGAAAGATCATGCATTCACACAGAGAAAGTAGGGGGTTGTCCGTCAGGCTAAGAACAAAAATAATCAAGAAAGTTATAGAATGGTAGCCATGAAGTGGGCACTTTTCTCATCCTTCATTCTTTTTTCTTACTTGGAAGGGAGAACATCAAAATCAGGATTGAGGCCACATTCCCAAGTCAGTTGTGAAGATTTATTGATCTTAACTCTCACCCATGGAAATAAATGGGGTGCCTATGCACCTTAGCTTTGGCTGGGGAGCTCACAGTTACTCTCTTTGCCATTGATTATCACACAAAAAAAATATTAAGCTCTAAAATGAATTTTAAAATGAACACACAAATCATTTGAAGAGATTTCTATCACTGTTCTGATCAATTGCCTTATCTTTGGGACTAAATCCACTTTTCATAATGAACTTCATATCTTTTTGAGTAGTAAAGGCATAATGGGAAGAGTTAAAAATTAGGCACTTCATCTAATGACAGGAGTGGTGTAGCTGATTTCTATACCTACCCCTCATAATGAAGCTAAGTTGGACTCTAAATCTGTTCCTGACACAAATCCTTTTTTTTTGGGGGGGGGGGTATCTATTGCTTTGAACTTCTCCATGGTGCAACAATTATAACACAACTTAAAATGCTTAGCTTCTGGCTCTGTTAATTAGGACTTCACCCTTTTAGGGTGCAATATCATACACACTTATATGGGAGTAGGCACCACTGAACACTTTGAGGGCTTGTCTATACAGTACTTACTAAAAAATCCATACTGGCCCCATAGTTGCTGTGATCAGGTCACACAACGTACTGGAGGATGTGCAGAGAATCTGCAGGGAATGCAATTTATAGGGCTTTAATGTGTGTGTGTATTTTTTTTTAAAAAAAAATCACATTTTAACCCAGACTTTCCCCAAACATCCGGATTATCCTGTGTGTGGCCTGCATGCTGAGACAGCATTGGAGTAGAGCTGGGGGTGGAAGGAGTTTTTGGTGGGTAGAATTGGTTGTTTCCAGCAAGTGTGGTGTGTATCACCATTTTGAAAACTTTTTTTTTCTTCTGCACCAGGCACAGCCAAGCCAAGCCAAGCTAACCTCTGCCCATCAGCCTTGAGTCACCTTTCCCTGTGCAATTGTTGGTATATGGATCTCCACATGAGTGAACAAGTGAAGAGCCAGCAAGTGTACTCTCCTCCCCCCACCCACAATCATTCACTTGCTCACTTGCTCACTCACTGGGTGGGGGGGGAGAGATCCACATACCAACATCCAGGGCGGGTGGAAGGTGACACAAGGCTGATTGGTGAGGTTGCTTTGGCTTGGCTGTGCCCTGCACTGAATATTTTAAAAAGATAACACAAGGCTGATGAGAAGGGGGCATAATCTTATCTTGACTGTGTCCAACACTGATTTTTTAAACAAACAAACAAACAAACATGGTGACACATGTCTTTCTCTACCTCCTCACCACTAATCTCATGGCTGAACATGCTGATAAATAAATAAAAATAAAAATAGCATGTTTTTCCTATGTTTATATGTGTGTATACATTCAAAATTCCCTCACTGGCTGAAGAGGGGGAAAGGAGATTGGATGGGGGGAGGCATCCAATTGGAGTAGTTTGAATAGATTGACAGGCAAAAAAAAAAAAAAAACACCTATTGGTTGACAAGCCAATGCATGCATGCTGGGAAGGGGGGAAACAGTGGAGCAGACAGGGGGAGTGTGTGGCCAGTTAGGCTGAAGTCACCCTGATGTGTCCTATGTGTGGGGTGTTATCGGAGTCACTGCAGACCAAGAAACTGTGAGGTGAGGCTGGATTTTTTTGCCCTCACTTGTATAGGCAGTTCTCTAGTATGTCACATAAACTATTGTAAGTTAAAGGGAATCAACCTTACTAAAATGGGTGTCGTCTTGATTATAGCTTCTTTGTGCAACATATATTTTGCATTATGCAATATGTGTTTTGATTTAGTAATGTGATCCTAGATGGACAGAAATAGGACAGCTACATGTCTCCCCATAAAACCATGGTTTTCCTGCCAGGTCTTACCTCATCTCAGTGATGTAATGTACACATCCTAGTTTTAACTATGCAGTACTGAGTGCAGCTGGACTTACTTTAGGCCAGTTGAAGCAGTGTTGACTCCAAACCCTTCCCAATCTTGAGATTAGAATTACCTTAGTCTTAGCCTAACTTTGTGCAAGCAGAGCAGCCATGTATACTCTGCTTTCAGGAAGGTCTGTATTTTGCAAAACTTATTTCTTCTCTTGTTTTACCTCCTTCTTTTTTTTTGGGGGGGTGCCTACTGATCTCAGACAGGTAAGGTCTCTTCCAGATGGACCAATAGTTCTGGTAAATATTTGCCTCATCAGTTTCTGCATTCCATTCCATGTGACAGCTGTCCCTCTCCTGTAATTAGTTGTATGGTAACTACACCAAGGTTTGTTCACTCTTTTCTCCCCCTACTTGAGGTATGTTTGATTCTTTCTCCATCATTCTCTCCATGAACTCTCCCCATACTTTTCTCCTAGTATCCAAGTACCTATCTTGCATTTTCAGAGGGAAATGTCTGTGGCAAAGGTCATACTCCCACATTCAACACATCATCAGTAGGACTTTCCAGAAGTATAAGAGAAACCAAAATAATTGATACAGACAAGGGAAAGTATCTCTGTGTGTGCTGAAAACACAGGGACAGAAAAAAGGGAGGGAAAGGCCCACTGAGCTGGTTTGAAAAAGTCACAGCTAGTTCTAAAAATTCTTGAGAAATAGACCAGGACAGAAGGGACAGTGTATGGATATTTTAAGAAAACTGGATACAACTTTGTCCAAATTGTGAGGCTTTTGGCCCATCTGGGGGAGCCCTGAGTATTTGTGACAGCACATCCCTCTGCTGGTTGCTTTCTTTGATATGTTACACTGTCTTATGGGCAGCTCTGCCAACACAAGTCAGCACAAGAGGTTTACAACTATTCTTAACCCTCTACAACTGCTGTCCCTTTGAGTTAGGATGGCCCTGTTAATCAGTCAGACAACCACCATGCTTACAAATAATCTGTTCATGTATAATGTCTTTATAATTTATGTGATTTAATTTCATGCAATTCAATTTGTTTATTATCATGCTGGGATGCAGGTGTCCAAAAGGGGCATTCCAAATAGAATTTACCAAATGCCTTACTCAGGCATAACAACATTATTTTAGCAGTAGATGATGTGTCCATTCCCCATTAAATTATTAATAAGATTGTCTGTGAATCAATAGAAAATATTTATCTTCCAACGTGAACTGATTAATTGATTACTATTCTCAAAGCCTGAATAATGTTAGATGAACTCAGAGGCTTATTTTAAACTGCATAGCTCACAAAGAAGACCAAATTTAATAAGCCTTACTGAACTTAAAGGACTTACTTGTGAGTAAAACATGGATAGGCTCAGGTTGCTGTTTTTGGTGGCATCCCCAAGATGGCCATAACATCTCATCCCAGAGTCCCATGAGGTATAATTTATTGAAAACCAGAAAGAAGCCATAAAGCCCTTTGAGCTGAAGTCAGAACTCCTGGCCTTTGCTTTAGGAGCCTTCTATTAATGTTTTAGTAAGCTTTAAGAGCTCCACTTTCAGTGGGGAATGCTTATTAGAGCATTAACAAATACTCAAATGGGCATTTCACAGTGAAAAATGCAGCTTTAATGTTCCAAAATGACTATCAGGGCTTTCCCTGAGAAGGGTAGACAATATGAATACTTGGATTGCAATGTTGTTGTTTTTAAATAACTCTTTTTGGTAGCAGTGGAGTAGTGGTTTCAGTGTTGCACTATGACTTAGAGAGCACTGTTCAAATTGCCACTTGGGGTGACCTTGGGCAAGTCACACTCTCTCAGCTCAGAGGAAGGCAAAATCAAGCCCCCTCTGAACAAACCATGGCAAGAAACCCCAGTGATAGGTTTGTCTTAGGGTCACCATAAGTTGAAAATGACTTGAAGACACACAACAACAAATTTCAGTCAACTGGTAACACAGCATTCCCCCTTCTGATGAAAAAAACAACAACAACTAGCTAGTGAAAGCAGCCAGACAGTATTTTAGATGCAGAAAACACACACACACACACAAAAACCTAGTGCCCTAGCTACGCCCATTCTTTGAGACGTTTGATCTGGCTATGGTGACACATGCCTTGATTACATACCATCTGGCCTATTGCAATGCACTCTACAAGGGGCTGCCTTTGGAAACTATTTGGAAACTTCAGTGGGTCCAGAATGCTGTGCCCAGAATGCTACTGGGCCAGTTATAGGGAGCATATAAATCCCTTGTTAAAACAGCTTCACTTGCTACCAGTTTGTTTCCAGGCACAATTCAAATTACTGGTCATGACCCATAAAGCCCCATCTGGTCTGGGTCCAGACTATCTGAAAGACCATATTTCTTCATATGAACCTGTAAGGGTTCTAAGATCTTCAGAGAAAGGCTTTCTCTAAGTCCCTCCACCATCACAGGCTCGCCTGGTGAGGACACAAGAGAGAGCCTTCTCAATGGCTGATCCCACCCTCTGGAATGCCTTTCCACAGGAGGCTAGGCTGGCCCCCTCCCTGCTTTCCTTTCGCCAACAGGCAAAGACAGTTTTATTCAAGGCTTTTAATACATAGCTGGTCTTAGAGAGGCTTAGAGAGTGGGGTTTATATTGTGATGTTTTAAATTGTTTTTAATTGTATTTGATATGACATTTTGTGAGCCGTCTTGGGTTCCATTCTGGGAGAAAGGTGGCATATAAATGAAATAAAAATAAATAAATATGAAGCTGTATTCTTTATTAAGAAATTAATTACTAATGTAGAGACCTTGGGAGTTCCCTCATAAGCTACTTATGTTTTCCACTTTTCACCTTGCTATCCCCTGCCACTTTAGAGGCTTGTACCTCATAGCAATTGATGTAGTATCCTCTCTGTGGATCAACACCTGCAGTCCATCATTTGTTCCAAGGGTCCATAGAAAATAATGGGATTTTTCCTTGAATAATGACTTGTGGAGGTTTGTCCTCTCTAGACAGGCATCCATCTCCTCCACAACATCTCATAATGCAAACAACACATTTTCTCTGCCCCCCCCATCCCCGGGTTGATTTAAGTAGAATCAAAATCTCTGCTTTTAGCAATTTCTCCCTCTTCAAGGTGAAAGAGGAAGCTCAGGAAACATATGCACCATCAATATGGTAAGCGTGACATGTGTTCATTAAAATTGTTTATGATGCATTCTTGGGGATTGAACATGTTTTCCTGCATTGTTAAGTCACACATTTACATTATATTGTTGCTATAAATGTGTAACATAACCTAATCAAATTCCCTGGCAAAAAATTCTGCTTCTCATTTTATCACTAGTAATTGCTGAATGCCTACCTACCCCAATCCCATGTTTGATCTGATTGTTTTTAATAACTGAATTTAGAACTTCCACCCACCAAGAACACTTCCACAATATCTGTTCTTTTCTTAACTTACCAAGATTGGGGGGAAACAAGGTGAACACACAAAGAGACGCTGGCAAGGAATATTTGTGAACAGTCTGTGGCACTGTTTTAGTAAATGGGCTTAGGAAGTGCAGAAGACATCTGCCACATCTGCATCACTGATATATTTCAAATTAAACTAGGACTGAGTCCAGAACTTTTAATACTAATGATTTAAAAAAGAAAAAGAAAGTAGCAGGTTCTTGAATTGTTCCTGTTAACAATGACACATAACTGTATTGAATTGTAATTTAAATAAGTGGCCATGCTGGATGGTGGATTCTGGCAACTGTAGTCCAAAAAATAACTTTTTGAAGCTCTGGCAAAAAGTGCTGCACCATTCATTTTAGGGGTTCTTGAGTTCAGTTAATGGACAAACTGACTTCATCCACACACCCAAGTACTAATATGGAGATCAGAACACAGTTATCCCCTGACTTCCATACTTTCCCAAAGTTTAAATTTATAATGCAGTTCACATCTTTTAGAAAAGCTGAATCATGAAAAAACATCTATTGCAAGAGAAAACTCATCTAAACTATTACTTAAGCACAATTTTAAATGTACAATTTTGTAGAGAAATTTGATTTGTTTGTTTATTTGTGCAATTTCTATGCTGCCTTTTTCCCAAAGTGGGACCTAAGGCAGCTCACAGAACAATTAAAATCACAATTAAAAGCAATTAAAACATACAAAGTATAAAAACAACATAAACAGAAGAAAACCATAAAAACACACCCCAATAAAAGCCACAATAATATGTCAAAGTCCAGCTTAAACAAGAACGTTTTTGCCTGCCGGTGAAATGACAACAGGGAGGGGGCCAGCCTAGCCTCCCATGGGAGGGGGTTCCAAAGGGTGGGAGCAACCACCGAGAAGGCTCTCTCTCATGTCCTCACCAAGTGAGCCTGTGATGGTGGTGGGAGCAAGAGAAAGCCTTCCCCTGCAGATCTTAAAACCCTTGCAGGTTCACACCTATAAAAACATTAATGCTTAAATGGGGTAGACTGGGCTTAGCCAAAACACACACAAAATTGATACCCTGCCCCCTATCAGTTCTACCCTATCTAACGTAAACCAGGAACACTGCTATCAGTGCCAAAATCCACAACTACAACAAGTCTGACAGGTGGCCATCCACCTTTTTCTAAAAACTTACAATGAAGGAGAATCCACAACTTTCTGAGGTAGACTGTTTGACTGCTGAACAGTCCTCCCATCAGGATGATGAGGATGATGATTGGCTGAAATCCACTAAGTATTCATGATCCCTACATAGCCCTTAGTTTAGGGGATAGCTACTGTGAAAGTCCCCCAATTTCCACTTACCAGGAAGCAGCTGCTGCAATTCACGGACATCTGTTTCCCTGTCAATCAGGAAACAGCTGACTGATGTTTCCACCCCCTCATGCGAACAAGCCCTGGCATGAGGGGGAATTGCACTTCTGCCTGTCAAAACACAGATCACTCTCAGAGGGAGTGGGATTGCCAGTCAGACCCCCATCAATCACAGTGGTTGCTGTAAATGAGGATTGAGGCATTGGGATAGGATTCACTGCGTAGCACCATAACTATGGTGATTACGCATTCATAACTCCCCAACAGGATTACAACTGTTCTTGTTGTTGTTACATCATCATCATCATCATCATCATTTCCTTTCATATGCCACCTTTGTCCCAACATGGGACCCAAGTTAGCAACAAGATCAGCTAAAAACTTGACAGTTAAAATTTAAACGTATTTTTTTTAAAAAACACATTAAAACCAAAACAATTGAAAATTATAACAAAGTGAAAAACAAAGCAACCTTCCCCCACACACACACACACCACAAAAAGCTTCATACAAGCAGTTACTCATTAAAATCCTGCTTGAACAAAAAGGCCTTTGCCTACTATGGAGAGAAGTGCAAAGAAGGGGACATCCAGGCTTCTGATGAAAGGGAATTCCACAGAGTAAGAGCAGCCACTAAAAAGGCTCTCTCCTTGTCCTCAACAGACAGGGCTGTAATTTTGGCAGGTAATTTTGGTGAGACAGCCTGTCTTCCTAATGCAAGGGATCTTGTAGTACCTTTGAGACTAATTGAAAGAAAGAATTTGTAGCATAGGTTTTTATAGACTTGGTCTACTTCCTCAGTCTCCATCCAGCTGAGGAAGCAGACCAGAGCCCCGACAATAAAGACACCCTCCCCCCGATTTGTCTTTATGGTGTTTTGGTCCTCAAAAGTTTCCCATGCCCACTGTTCAAGATGGCGGCAGTGACTGATTTACTCATGTTATTACCTGCCTTAATTTGTCACCGCCTGTCTTAAAAATATATATATATATATATATATATATATATATATATATATCATTGTGTGCTTGAGCAATATTTTGCCTGTAGGAAAAGCGACAAAGACTTTTCCTTTGGAGTTTTTGACAGTTTTAGCTCCCTCCTTCTGAATACAGGGGAATGATGCAGGATCCCATTAAGAAAGGTAGGGTTCTCTTCACATTATGTGAGGAGTATTTTCACCATTTAGATAGCCTCCAACTTCTACAACTTCTTTCTCTCTGTCTGAAAGGCTCTACAAAACCCCCTTGCTTATTGATTTTCCAGACTAACACAGCTATGTTTTTGATGTCTTCCTCATGTTTATCTATAACATTCTTCCTTATTTTGGATTTTGATCTCTGGAATGTGAAGTAATTTGCTTGATCTTCCATCTGACAGCCCTTCATCTTCCATGTGAAAAACATATGGAGAAAGTAAACTGTTTTACAATATAGACTCTACTCATTGTTGCCCATCACATGACTATTATAATATCTAATCCTATATACCAAAGATAGGCAACGTTTGAACCTCCCTATATTTCAGACTATAATTTACACAGTTCTTCAGCATTCACCATGCTGGCAGAAGCATCTGGGAGTTGAAGTCCAAAACATATAGAGTTCTAAGCATCCCCCTACTCATGGTAGGGAGTTAATGGGGAGTTAATTTTTCATGTTTGAAAATGTCTGTAGTCAAAACTCCACTTCCATGTGTAAGATGGGGGGTGTAAGCCAACTTGGTGGAGTCCAAGGGTTTTCAGAAATACTGAAGAATGGGAGGACTTCTAGAACATCTGGTTTGCACCCAACTTTGTCATGTCATACTATGACATTTTGTTGGAGGTCCCATTTGTAGGCTCAGTTGTGCACCATGGCTAGAATCCTGTTGGGAAGTTATGTATGCATAACCTAGGAGATTTTCAGACATCCTAAAAAATGCATAACAGGGAAGACAGGAGATCGCCAAAGGGCTCTCTTTTCAGATGTCGTCATCCCTGTCCCATCCTCCTCCCTCTGTTCCATGTGCATTTTTTATTGATGGCTTAAGCCGTCAATAAATTGCCCATTCCATCTCTGTGATGGAATCACAGGCTTGTGAACCTGTGCCCCGTTTCTGTGGCATGATGCCAGCCATGGTGGGAAATCCCTGCCGAAGACTTCTAGGTGTGATGGGGACACTAAGGTAAGTGACACACTTCCTCCCCTCCCCAGGTTACTTATAGTTTTTAAACTTTGTTTTAGTGCTTGCTGTAACTTTTCTTTCTTTCTTTAACTTTTTTAAAAATTTCCTGTGCACTTGTTCTCTCATGAGACTGGCCCGAGATTTCAAATAAGCTGCACGAGCTGTATTCACTTCCTGGACTGTCAGAGGGAAGGGGAGCCATTTCTGTCTCACTTTTAAGGTAAATCTGAATTTTTCTTAAAAAAGTAAAAGTGTAACAGGGACACGAGTGGGACGGGAAATAGCTAGCGAGATGGGGACACTATATATGGTCCCCATCTGAAAATCTCCCTACAGCAGTGATGGGCAACCTCTTGAGCTTGGTGTGTCAAACTTCGCCAAAAAACTGAGCATAACTCGGGTGGTGTGTCACTTTGAGGAAGAAAACATTATTTCACAATATTTATTGTTTAAATAACATAAATGTATAATTGTTATATATAATTGTATTTAATAAACCAAAAACTAATTATTTAACTTACCTGCTTAGTGACTTTTTTGTTCATCCACCAGTCAGTTTCTTTTGTTGGTCTTGATATTATTTAGCTTGTGTGGGGTGCTGTGAACTAAGATAAGTGAGGGGGAGGGGGAATTCCTTAACTAACCTGCCTATTAGTAACTTTTTTGTTGCTGAATTTCATTGGCTATACTTTCTTATTGTGAGCATTTGGATGCTCTCCATTCAGATTTTAATCAACGATTTGATGATATTTTGAAAATGAACATACTTGATTGGATTTTGGATCCTTTTCAAGTGCAAACACAGAAGAATCTCCATAATTACAAGAAGAACTAATGGAAGTAACTACAAATGATGAATTGAAATTTAAATTCAAAAGTGGCTACCAACAATTCTGGCTGCAAAAGGAGATCCCTACGGCTTATCCTTAAATATGGGCTGTGATTCAAAAGTTTTTAATTGCATTTCCTTCATCATATTTAGTGGAGTGTGGATTCAGTGTGGTAACCAATTTATAAAAAACAAAAAAAAGAAGCCGATTGCAAATAGTCAATCGTGGTGATTTAAGATTACTGCTGACGAAAATAGAGCCAAGGATTACTAAATTGGTAGCAGCATACCAGATTCATCCTTCTCATTAAGATGATTTCGAATGCTTTAACTTTTTTTGCATTACCTTTCTATTCTGAGTTCAATAAATAGTTTCATAATTTCAAACTTCAATGTTTCTAATTTACACCATTCTTTACTATATTTTACGAAAAAGGTAGAAACATTAATACACATATCCTTCTTTTTAATTGCTATTAAAAAAAATTAAATTATTTCCAGGGGGTGCTGAGTAATATTTTTTCTAGAAAGGGGGCGGTAGGCCAAATAAGTTTGGGAGCCACTGGGCTAAATCTTCAATTGAAGGTTGGTATTTTGTACACTTCAGGCCCTAGCAAGCGCTACTAACTTCATCTGTCAATCTGTTTCTTTTGTTGGTTTTGATATTATTTAACACTGAGAATAAGGCCTCACAAAAGTATGTAGAGGGAAAAATTGTGAGTAAAGCCATTGCTATATTTTTCAGGGTGCTAAAAGTGTCTGGTAGTCAGTTCCAGGCACTCCAGATTTCCTGTTCATAGTGGCACTCCTCTTGATTCTCCAAGCGGCGCCAGGAGAGTCAAAGGCAGAGGCTTCCTCCAGGGAAAGCAGATAGCCTGTGATGAGGATTTCAGCATCTCCCCCAGCTGCTTATGTTGGCCCAACTCCCACTCATAGCTGCTGGGTGATTAATGAGCATCTTTCCTTTAGTCTCTGGGATTGACACAGCCCCTCCTTTTCTGCTCTTCTTTGGCTAGAGTTAGGTACCTGCTCTTCTACCTCTTGCTGTTGCTCAACTATGTCTCCCAGGCTTGGACCCTGTGCTGAGGGAAGGCTAGGCTGCTGAGACCTGGGTTCTTCAGGGCTAGACTCAGACTCAGCTAGCTTTTCTGCAACTGGCTCAGCTTCCTCGCTTTCTGAGTCCTCAGAGTCCTGGCTGACCATGACAAAATCTATCACTAAACTGGTCAAGTAACGAGTCTAAAACATGCTGGTACTTCATATGCCAGAGTTCCGTTTCATTTGTACAGTTGCACTGGCCTTCTCAAAATACTTCACTACTCGAGGAAAATACTTATAAGTTTTAGTTTCTACATCTCACTTGAAAATTTTAACTTTACTTTCAAAAGCATTTATGTATCCAAACATAACGTCAATACTTTTGCCAAAACCTTGTAACTTTAAGTTCAGTTCAATAATATGAACAGAGAGATCTGTAAAAAAAACAACAGGGTGTTGACCCACTTATCATCATTAAGCTGAGGAAAGTTTCCCAGATCCTTATCATCAATGAAATACCTTAATTTCTTCAAAACACTCCACAAAGCGCTCAAGAATTTTGCCTCGGCTCAGCCATCTTACATTTTTGTACATCAGCAGACCACTGTAGGTAGAGTCAACCTCCAGTAAAAGTGCCAAAAATTCTCGCTTGTGAAGGGGGCAAGCAGCTATTAAATTAACTATTTTTGTAACAACTGACATTAAGTCGTTTAAGTTGGTGAATCCTGCCTTGGCACATAAAGCCTTCTGATGGATAATACAATGAAGAGGCACAATTGGATGTCCAATAGCTTCTGTAAACAATTTGACAAATCCAGCTCAAACATTGGTTATTATCATTTTCTTTGAAGTATAAAGTTATCTCTCTTTTAAACTTTTCCACAAATAGTTCATTTTTAGTAGGTGTTCATTCAGCCTCCAACTGGTTTTTTTCCCCCTCTCTGTCTTCAATTCCAACTTAACTGGAAAGTGAGCCAATGTGACTTTTGAAAGAATCTCCATGTCCCAAATCAGCGGTGTAAGGCTCTTTGATACTAAGAACATATCAATTCTGGACATGGATTTATATCTTTCAGAATAAAATGCATATCCTTTATTTTTCTTGTATTTCTTGGACCATACATCTTCAAGTGTGTATTCTTCCATTATATTGAAGAAGCTACCTGGCAGTTTCTTTTGCGACCCTGCGTTCTTTCTGTTAGATCTATCTGTTCTTGGATCTAATACTCCGTTGAAGTTACCCATCATAATCACCTTTCCACTTATATGTTTTCCTATCTGCTCGTGTAATTTCCTGAAGAATTTCTCTTGTTTTTGTTGGGAGCATATACCCCCACTATTGCAATTTTTGTTTTTGGAAGGGCTACTTCCACTGCTATATATTCACCATTCTCATCTTTAAAAAGTTCTTTAGTAGAGGATTTCTGATTTATATATAGTACAACACCTCTCTTTTTCTTTTGGGAGTTTGCAGAGTAAAAAACCTGCCCAAGTTTAAATTTTTTTAAAGAATCTAATATCCTGTTGTTTTATCTTGGTTTCCTGCATACAGGTTATGTCCTCTTTCTGCCTTTCCAAGAAGTGAAAGACCTGTCTCCTTTTATACTCGGAATTTAGACCTTTCACATTCCATGAATTAATTTTAATGTTCATGGTCTCTTGGGTCTTCTAGAGCTTCTCCCTCCTTCTCATTTTCTAGTTCTTCTTCTCCTCCTAATTCTTCTTTATCCTCTATGTCTCCTGTCAATACCATTTCTGATTCTTCTTCTTCCTCTTCTGTTTGTTTCCCTTCTTCTTTCTCATATACCTTTTTGTCGCTTCTTCTTAAGGATATGTTTACTTCTTCTACTTCCACTTCACCTTCCTCTGTGTAACTGCGATTGTTACATTGTTTTTTCTTGTCAAATCTTTTACAAAAGTCAGTAGCTTTCTGAATAGAGTCTATTTTGTATCTCCTTTGTTTATACATAAACGAAATACCTTCAATTTTGTTCCATCTGTAATTCATGCCACTTTTCATTAGAAATTGTGTTATTAATCTGTAATCTTGTCTTTTTTTAATATGGTAGTTGGTCCATCCTTAAAAAAAAAATATTTCCTCATCTCCTATTTTAAATGGTCGTCTGTAGCTTTGCTGCAGTACTCCTTTTATTTTCGTCTTAGTAAATTGAATTACTATATCCCTTGGCAACTTCTTTTCTTTAGCTGCCACCGAGTTTGTCCTAAATAGTTTCTCCGTTTCTTCCACAAGATACTCTTCAGAATAATCAGCAAATTTAGCTAAGGTAGGAATTTTCCTTTCAAATAAGTTTTCATTTGTTTTTTCTCGTAGTCCTCTTAACTTCAAGCACTTCTCTCTATTTCGTAACTCCTGATTTAACAGTAGCATTTCTTCTCTAATTTGCTTTTCTTGTATTTCATCGGTTACCTTTTTTGATTCTTGGGTCTTACGTTTTAATGTTTCTATTTCTTTTTTCATACCTTCCACTTCCTTGTTTATCTTATTCAGTTGCTTACTTAGTATCTCCGTTTCTTTTTGTAATCTTGTTTGATTTCTTTCCTGATGCCCTTCAACTCCTTTCTTATTTCTTGTTTAAAAATCCTTAATTCCCTCCTCAGCTCATCCAGTATTAAAGAATCAATTCCGATGGTTTTGGTAGTTCAAGTGAGGGTCTTCTCGTTGTTGTCGTTGTGATTGAAGTTGAGCCGTTGTTTTCCTTGTACTGTATGCCATTTGTCCACTCCTTTCCTTCTCTGTCATATCACCTTTATTTATTTATCCAAATTTTTTATTGGGCCTTACACGATTTCTTATTTCTTCCTTTGCCCTTCCTTCGTACATTCTTCAGAACTCTCAGTATATATTTTTATTCTCTCACACTTTATTTTAAATTTATCTGATTTTACTTCTGCATCTATCTCACCAATTTATAAACAAATTACCACAAAAAATAATTAATAACTGTGTACATTAATTGTACATTAATTGCCCTCTCCCCACTAACAAAGAAATCAATAATCAGCAACACTGTAGCAATTTATAATTCATTGACAATAGAGTTCAATAAATGTCAGAAAAGCAAATCATCAGACTTAAGCTTTTCAAAAATTATATTAATTATATATATTAATATCTTCCATGATTTAAATTTATATTTTTAGCCCAATATCCCTATTGCAATGAAGAATTCATTACAACTTTTCACAAAAAAACTACACTCTTTCAAGATAAATTGATAACCTGTCAAAGAATTCATTAAACTTGTTAAGCTTTGAGTCAAAGTTTATCACAGTTAATGGCAAGTGATTGACTTATAACTTGTACACATTAATTCATCACCTATTAATTCCTATTTCATAACTATTGCTAGTAATTTACAATAGATTGTCCAAATCTCCCCCTTTAATTAATTTGTACCAATTTATATCCAGTTTTCCCTTATGATGCTGCCATTAAGTATATATACAATACATTAGTATGTTAATTAATAGTTAATGTATTTAATATTAATATTAATATATTTTATTATTTATTATGTATATTGTATATAATATGTAATACAGTATTTTCAATATTTAATGCTCACTGTGTGTGTGTGTGTGTGTGTGTGTGTATATATATATATATATAGTAATTCCCCAATTTATGTTTTTGAAAATAAACTGTTAATTTTCCTGTCAGTCCTTCAGCTTCTCTTCCTTTGCCTCTTCTCTCTCTTCTTCTTTTCCTTCTTCTTTTCTTTCTTCTCCCTCCACGTTCTGTTCCACTACATATGTCCTCACTTGTTATTTTCACACCTCTTTTCTTCTTCTGTCTTTTCATACCGCTGTTTCCTGCAAATCTTTACTCCTTGCTCTTACTCCTTCCTCTTTTTTTAACTTTCCTTCTTCCTTCTTACTCTTTCCTATATTTCTTTACCATTAATTTGTTGTGATTTTAATGTCTTTTAAACTCAGTTCATAGTGGCTATTCACTCTTTGCTCTTAAAACCTTAAAACTTTCTCCGCCCCTCAGCTGTTCCTTGTAAATCAATCCGTTCTGCTCCATCACTCCAGAAGCACACCTGCAGGAGTTTCTATCAACTCCAAATGCTCTAACAAACAAACACTGAAAAAGGAGCCACTATGCAAAAGTCCAAAAGTCCAAAGGAAAAAAGAAAACTTTAGTGTTTGAAATGTCCTCTTTCCAAAACCTCAGTTTGATTTGAACATAAAAAAGAAAATTAGTCCACAGCTAACATGGCTGGAATAGCCTTTCACCTTTTCGCTTTCACTTGTCTCTCCCCACACAGCTTTCCTGCTCTTCTCTCATGCCTTCTTCCACTTGTTCCTTGTAGTTAGTTAATTCCAAATTATATATTGTCAATGCTAGAATCTTCAAAGTAATCTATTTCAGTCTTCCTTCGCCAAATGAAAACTCAAAAATAAAGATCCTTAACTTGGATACAAAAAACAAACTCCGCTTGTATAAATTGGAGAGGAAAGACTCCAGTCTCTCAAAGGAGTCTTCTGTGGTAGGGGATTCCCTTCGTTCCAAGCCCCCCCCCGCCAAAGTGAAGCAAAACCTCTGTTTCATCTCACTTTAGGAATTTTTGGGAATTTTTATTGGAGTAAGACCATTCTACTAAAAAATATACCCGACCGCAAAAGGCCATAACAATAATACAAAAACAATACTAATTATTTTCCTCTTTTCTTACTAATACAAAAGTAAATCTATCCTAACACTAATGTATTTTTCCCTTTAATCTAAACACACTATAATCACATTATATTTACACATTATAATTATACCTACTTAGAAATGGAAAAAACCCCAATAAAATATTAATTAAAAATAATAATACAAAATAATACAAAATTAATAAAATATTTATTTAAAATATCATTTTATGTTATTGCTGGGGTCGTCTCACTAAACCACGGCCAAAACTTTTTCCAACGATAGCTTGGCAATTTCTCTTTTTCACTCAGAGCTAAATTTTCAATTACATTCTTCACATAATAGGCAGTGCCTTTTACATCCTGCAGATTTTGACTTTTCACCTCCTTTTGTCTCTGGAAAACTAACCCTAACATCACATAGAGGTTTACCAAGCGCACCGTGGACCAGGGCACTTTCCAAAACCTCTCAGCCACGGCGGAACCAGGCTCCTTCCTCTTCCTCTTTTGGCCCACTGACTTTCTGGGTCCCCTGATACCCTCTGGAGGTTCAGTCCCCGAAAGCACCATCTCCCAAGCCTGCTGTGCCAAATCTGGCCAATCCAGGACCCGGGCCACCTCCTCCCATGTTTCCCGGGCACTTGGGCAGTCCTGGACAAAATGTCTGATCGTCTCCTTTTGTGCCACGCCACTCAAAATCTCAGCCTTTTTACATTTCAGATGCGGACAGGTCTGCTCATCCTCTGCGGTCCATGGTCTCTTTCCCCTCAGATTAAGAACCTGATGATAGAGCCTCCACCTCAAGTCCCACAACTTTTTGGAGACCCTTTTGTCCATGAAATACTCAATTGGGTTAGTCTGGTGATGTAGGTATTCTGATAAATCTAGTTTGGCCTGACGCTTTTGCAAAAACGGGTTAACATAAATCTCCTCCACTATTTTCCTGTACAAACTCCTCTTGATGCTCTGACCTGGTCTGTCTTCCCCCTTCAACTCCTCAGCATGAATTTTATATTTCTTTATGTAAAAAACAAAGTCTTTCAAATAATCTGGTGCTTTCAATTTTTCAGGTAAAGAAAACCTAAAACTTAATGAGCCTTCCTCCCACCAAGTCTTTCCCCATCTAGTCCCTATCCAGCACTCGCAAAACAAAACTAGCCAAACCTGAGGTTGAATCTGACCCTTTTGTAACAGAGAAACTTTCCCAAAGTTTTGAGCAGAAAAGATGGCGATGAACTTAGGTCCAGGGCTGGGAAGTCTAGGCCCCCTTGTTCTACCTGCCCATAAGCCACTGCCCTTGCCAGGGGGAATGTAGCCATTCCCCAAAGAAACTTGAAGAGAACCCGATCAGCTTCTTTAATCACTGAATCTGGAGGTGGGAAAACAGCCGCCAAGTTGGCTGCCACCGGAAGCAGGTAGATATTTACAAAAGTGGGTCTCTGGTAAATGGTCAGCTTCCATCTCTGCCAGAGGGCCACCCTCTCTTTCACTTTTTCCAACCAGCAATACCAATTTTCTTTCCATCCCTCTGGAGCCAATGCAAAATTCAGCCCCAGGATCTTCACCCTATCCATCTTTGCCTCTTGCTCTGCTTGCCACCTTTCCTTTTCTCCAACTACGTCCTTTAGAGGAATAACTGCCATCTTGTCCTCTGCAGCAAAAATCCTGATCAAAAAACTCTTTTCCATGTTAAGTTGAGCACCAGAAACTCAACCGTAGGCCTCAAAAGCATCTTTAATCTTTCTAACTTCCATCCTGTCCTTAACCAAGAAGGACACATCATCAGCATGGGCAACAAATTTAACAGATTGATATCGAACCAACCATGAAATGTCCAACGGACGCGGAATTTGGATCCCCGAGATGCTCTTGTCCAAACTAATCTTACGCAGAATAGCATCCAAAGCAATAACATACAAAAGAGGGCTTAGGGGACAACCTTGCCTCACCCCAGAATTTAACTTAATCCTCTTTCCTCTATGACCATTGACTTGCAAAACTACCTCTGCATCCCTATAAAACAATTTAACTAAAGCAATAAATCTCTCTGGCACCCCTTTTCACTTGAGAGCTTCCCATAGGAACGTATGATCTACATTGTCAAAAGCTTTCATCTGGTCGACCTGTAGGATTTGACCAGTCCAAGCTCCCTCCTTGTTGAGTCGGAACACTTCCCGAAACAAACAAAGAGAGTCCACCATAGTCCTACCCGGCACAGCACTGGTCTGTGCTTCCATCACAATCTTATCAGCCACCTTAGCCAGCCGATTGTTCAGTATTTTTGCCAACATGCGGTAGTCTACGTTGGTCAGAGCTATGGGGCGCCAGTTTTTTGGGAGGGTAGGATCACCCTCCTTTGGGAAAAAAATCAGGACCCCTTGATAAAATGTCTCAGGGAGCTCATTATTATTATTATCCCACAAATAATTATAATAATTAATAATTATAATAATTTATTATTATTATTATTATTATTATTATTATTATTATTATCCCACAAATAATAAATAATAAAGGGGTTCCTTCGGGAGCCACCACGGGTTCCCCAGTCTTCCCTTCCCTTCCCTGGGGGGAATACCTTCCTAAGGTGTTACTAGAAGGTCTTTCTCTGCCGCAGTTGAACGGACTTGCCGGAGCTAAGCTTCTCCGTGTCCGTCGTCTCCCGTTCTCAACTGGAAGAGCTGCCCAACACATGTGTCATAGGTTCACCATCACTGCCCTAGAGTTACGCACTCATGAGTGTTTTGTATTCATGATCACCATGTAGCCCCTAGTTTAGGAGTGTCATAAGGACTGGGGTAGGAGTCATTGCATAGCACCGTGACTACAATGCTTTTGTATTTTTAAATCCCCAACAGGATTCCACCCAATGTTTCCAATTCAGATCCACAAATATCATTTCTCATGATTATCCTGAAGAATCCCACTCAGATTAGGAGAAAAGCCAGAAGGATGGGCTTTAGAAGCAACCAACAAATAAAGCAAGAAAAAAACCAATAAGGAAACGGAAGCTGCAAATGCCAGCTGCCCCCACCCCAAGCTGAAAGTGGACTCACATGTTGAGCCATCCCACTCATCAGAAAGATATTAGCACAAATGACATCTGAAAAAAAGCCACCTGAGTTGTAGTGCCACAAGCCAGGTAAATGTAACAAGGCAAAAGCTGGTATACCCAGCATCAGCTGTACTGTTCTAGATAGCAGGCTATAAAACACCCACAGTGGAAGCATAGGGTGCATCTATACAATCATAAAAAAATCCATTTGGGGGGTAAAAAAATACGAATAGACTGTCATTCATATGCGTACGAACTGCCCACATGATTTTTTACCCCCCCAACCTCCGTATGACTCCCTCTTCGCCAAGCTGGCTGGAGCGAGCAAGCCAAGCAGCGGTTTTAAATCTCCCACCGCTTTTTTTTTAAAGGTTCCTGCTTTGCGGACAGTCGGTTTTCCCTATTTACAATATAAAATAAAAATAAATAAACATATATAATTCATGGACTTACCGGACTCTCGCTAGCCAGGAATCCAACATGGCTGGCGCTCCCAATTCCCCTCCATGCTAGCCCTGCCTCTTCTACTCGGCCAGCCAATCAGATTACATAGCCTGTTCGTATGTGCGCGAACGGACCATACAGACCCGTCAGCCATCCGAACGGCGTACGGATTTCTCATCGTGATCCGCTTTCCCTCCCAAACGCCACATGTGCATATTTCAGGGTGGAAAACCACCACCCCTCTTTTGGATGTGTGTGAATCCAAACGGCCGTGTGTACCGAAGCGTGAACTTCCGCATGCCGTACGTATTATTTAAATTGTGTAGACGGGACCATAGATTGTTGCTTTCAATGCCTGTTCTATCTATCCATGTTATCTTGTTTCTGCCATGTGAACTCACTTGGCTTCTTGACCCTGCCATGCTCTTTGGCATCTTCACAGTCTGGCTCCTTGATTGCTTCTAAACCAGAAAGACTGTTCTTAGTGTTTGAACTTGGATTTTCTCTTGACATACCTCTCTGCCCTCTCCTTTAACCACCGATGCCTTGTGACTTTCTGTGCTTGACTCCAGACCGACTTTGGCTCATCCCCTTGGTTCTCCTTGTATCAACCTGGATTGGACACTTGCTACCCTAAACCAGAACAAAAGCAATATAATACAGCTTCAAATCGTGGTGGTTAAATATAGAGCTGCCTTGTATAGTGACTGTGGTCTATCTGCTCCAATATTATCTGCTTGGAGTTATAGTAGGTATCTACAGGCCTAGGGAGAAATGTTGCCCATCATCTGGATATTTCCATATGGCATTAACAATTGACTTAATTATGCATCTTTTTATGGATGTAATCTCTGGCAGCAGTCCAAAATTTGAAAACTCAAAAATCCAAAATTGTCCACATGGGTGGCTGAGACAGTGACACCTTTGTTTTCTGATGGTTCCATGTACACAAACTTTGTTTCATGCACAAAATTATTTTGTGTTTAGACTTGGGTCCCATCTCCAAGACATCTCATTATGTATATGCAAAATCCAAAATACAGAACACTTCTGGTCCCAAGCATTGCAGATAAGGGATAATCAACCTGTATCATTGTTATATTCATTCACTCACTTACTTGGGTCAATGACTAGAAAAAGTAATCCTTTGGGGTCACTTCATCACCATCAGAAGTAAAAACAGATGGATATCCCCTACATCCCTAGGGCCACAAAATGAAGTAAATAAGACAAAATATATGGATGCTAATGAGATACAGAAATGTATGGTGGAATCATAATGTATGGAGGAGTTTGAGAATCCTCACTTTTAATGACATTCACCTAATGGGAGTTTTACTGTCCTGGAATGTGACTCATAAACAAATTTGATTTGAAAAACATGATTTGTTCCAGTCCTATTTTGCAAACAAACAACAACTAACCCCCCAAAACCTACCAGTTTAGAAACTCCACAGTGTAACACATGAGAAAGGCCTCAGGGGTTCATAGAACATCTGTCGATGCTGGTAGTAGGCAGGAGCTTCTAGTATTCTCCAATAATTGTGGCTTAAGAGGAACAATAGTTCAGTAGGCAGCAATTACCACACTTTGTCACTGCACATCTGGAGCCATATCATCTTGAAATCAAATGAGGATGAAAGAGAAGCTATGATATTAACACTGCCAAATATCACACAAAACTGGAAAATACCTTGATGAGCTAGGATGCCTATCTGGTCTGATCGAGTGCTTCAGTGTAATGTAAAAAAACCACTAGTGTACCAGCATTAAATAACAAAAAGTTCATGAACTCAAAATGCTCATTCCATAATAGGGATATTAAGAATATTCACATGATTTCCTCAACAAAGTAGAGTATCTCACCACATTGAGTCATTCTTTGAAAAAATCGCAACTGCAGCAAGATAGTTTGCACCTGTGCAAGAGGAAAAAAACAAGGTTGGTTAATTAGTTAGTTGGTTTTATAAGCAGAAGGAAGAGCAAATTGTTTTTGCACAAAAGATATATTTGTGTAAAGAAATATTGTTTTGTGTAAAATCTTAGATTTTACACAAAACAACAGCCAATATCCTGCATCAAGAAATATACATGTCTCACTCGGTGGTGCCTCCACAGCTTATCTCCCAATGTACTGCAACAGGCATCAACAGAGACTTCCAGGAATTCTTGGGACCTCCCTGTAGATGATGCCCTTGCTGCACATCATGTAAGAGGAAAATAGATGGGTAAATCCCTGCTGACCCTCCTACCTTCCATCCTATAAGATTCCATCCTGCACTGTTGACAAGGTAGATTGGGGTGGGGGTACTTTTGTCAACAGAATTCTGGCCCATGCAATGATCAAAAGTATGAGCTTATACCATTTTAATTCACCAATAGGATGCCAGCAGTTGTATTCTGTGCAAAGATGTGCTTTCTGCAGAATTGTATATTGTGCAATAATATTTGCCTGATGAGTCTTGTAATCTCCTGAGTGATAAGAATCATAGAATCATGGAATTGTAGAGTTGGAAGAGACCACGAGGGCCATCCAGTCCAACCCCTTGCCATGTAGGAATACACAATCAAAGCATCCCTGACCGATGGCCATCCAGCCTCTGTTTAAAGACCTCCAAGGAAGGAGACCCCACCACACATTTTGGTTTCTGTTTTTGGTGCCTGATAATATCCCCGTGTATGTCTTTCTCTTCCTTTGTTTTCTACTAATTAGTCTTCAGAAAAGGCTGAGGATTCTGTCTATGTGAAAAGCGGTCAGTCTTATTTTTATTAAATTTTCAGAAATTCACCAGAATTCCTGTATTCCAGATTCTCCCTTCCATTTTGACATGGAAATTTGTGCATATTTTGTATGCATTTTTTCACATTTTCATTTTAACTAAAGCATTTCTGTGCAGTTTTAATTGATGCAATTTTAATTATGTGCATTTTTCCAATGTATGCATGGTTTTATGTACACACAAATGCATCACAAGACTTAGAAATGTATGGATTTTCAATGCAAGAAGTACTTCATCCCATTGTCAATCTCAGCAGATGCAAAATGGATATTGCTATTGGGAAATGAGAACTCAGGGAAATTCTTTCTATCCTTAAATAATAAATCACTCTGGATTCAAAAATGCAACAAAACAACCTGAATCTAGATGAGGGCTAAATGTTATATCTATTTAATGCAGATAAGCTTCTTTTCATTTGCATTTTAAAATGACCCAAGCTAATTTGCTCTTCACAAACTAATTTGCAAAACAGAATATAATGATCTCCTGGATTTCACAGTTCTTCATCCTTAGTGATGCAGTTCTCTAATTTAAAAATGCAAACAAAAAAGTGCACATTGTGCAAAACTGAATTTGTAAGGTGGGATCACATACACAACTACATATGCATGTTTGTGCATACAAAAACATGCATCTTCATTCACATCTTTTACAAACTCATATGGAAATGGGATGGAACAATCTCATGCTTGAATGGGAATATTAGAGAATGCAAAAAGAAACATATTCATCAGTCCCTCATTATGTCTCTGGGGGTCCGGTTCCACGATAGGAAAAAGTTCGCAAGATTCCAGATTACAGTTCTTTCGCATCAGGGGCGCATAAATCACACGAATCCTGGCATATTCGGAAGATGCAGCCAGATGCAGCCACTTTTGGTTTTCCTTAGTTCACACAGGCAAAGGTGTGGGGGGGATTTCCTCCAGTTGATTAAAGCCAGGCGGGAGGCGGGGAGGGAGCAAGGAGGGGGTCATGGAGACCATAAATAATGAGAGGAAAGAAAAGGACAAACAAACAAGAGATCAAAAGAGTGATCTGTCAACTTTCCCATCTTCCCCAGCCCCGAAAGGCTTCTATAAAGAAAGGAGTGAATGAAAGCACGAACAAGCAAAAGCATGGTGGAGCGATCTCCTTCCCTTCCCTTCATGCATGCACACACAAACACACACCACAGAAGCAAAGAGCTGGCCTCATTCCTGATTGTTTTCCCTGCCTCCAAAGCCTTGAATAAAGGCAAGTGAAGGGAAGGACAAACAAACAAAAGGACGAACATGCGATCAGCTGTTTCCCTACACACACGAATGCACACACTCACACTCACACTCACACCAGCAAAACAGGGGCTTGTAGCGATCATATTCCCAACCCCCAAAGCCTTCCTTTGAAACAGACAGGAAGGGCTCAGAGCAGATTTTCCAAAGTTGGCTGCAAGTAGAAGGAGGGTGAATTTCTTCTCTCCAACCCCTCAGTCTATTCGGATAAAGCAGAATGGTCACTCCAACCAATCAGGATTCAGCTCTGCTCACAGTAATTCAAAAAGGTCGATGCCAGTTTACACGATGGTTAGTTCCCATGACAAATTATGTACATTTTCATGAACTTAATCAGAAAAGTCTGGAAAACTAGTGAAAGCTGATACTGCACAACTTATGGGTTTTTTGCACCCCCTCCTGAAAAGGGTGCTGTTGCTTCGAAATGTGTGGGAACTATCAGGCTTCTTGTCGCATTCTTTGAGGATTTATTTTGCCATGTAAATGACCCCTGGGAGTCACTTATCTGTCACTGCTTTGTCTTCTTCTAGTTAGGAAGCATGCCCATAAAGTGACTCAAGTAACACCACAGGAGATAAAGCTCTATTGGGAGATATAGGGAGTAGCTCTGAACCTGACATATTCTAATAATAAACATGCCTGGGCATTGCCATGAAACATGTCTTCCATTTTAATACAGAAGGAAGGTGTCTCTGCTAGCAGCAATTTGGAAAGCATTAAACTAGGAGGATGCCCTTGAAAATACTGTTTCTTACAACATAATGTTGAAATTGATACACTTCAAAAGGCTTCTTCAACATGGAGTCCTCCAGATGTGTTGGAATGGCCACATTATCTTGGGATACTAAGAGGTGTAGCTCTACCCAACACATCTGGAGGGCAACCAGGCTGAGAAAGGTTAAGCCACAATCCTCTCTTCCTGGGAAATTGAGAAAATTGTGCTTCTGAGATGGGACAGCAGAGAGAGAGAGATCTTAGTACTCCAGTGTCAGCAAACTGCAGTACTTTGGGGGGACTGCAAACTGGAATGTAAAGCACTACATATTTGTACTGAAAATACTGTATGTCCTGTGAACATTACCAACACTACCTGTGCCATTACCCTTTTCAAGCTAGAACTTTGCTGGCTGCTCTGAAAATTTAGGCTTATGACTTTAAATTTTCTGAGAAGATGTTAAATTTTGGGGAAGATGGGAAACATTTTTTCTTATATTCACCCACACATTTTCTCCACCTTCTTCTACTAGTTCTTTTTGAAAGAAGCAGGAAAGATGAAAGGAAGCAGTGAGGGGGGATTCATTCATAGCATCAGTCTTTGGCTTGAAACTTGAAATAATTCATTTCAGTTGTTTTTGGTTTTCAGGTACTTGTTTACCTGTTTGCCAATGCCAAAGCTTGAAAAATCTTTTTTATTTTTATTTTTTAAACAATATGCTAGCATTAGTCATTGCTAGAAAATAATTTTTAAAAAGAATAAGTTACACATGAGACATAGCCTTAGGAATAAAGTGTGTGTGTGTGTGTGTGTGTGTGTGACCAATTTTATATAAGAATTATAAATCTGCTTATCTAGTTAATGAGAAATGGCCCGAAGTGGCCAGAAATGCCTTATAATGATGTTATAAGTGGTACTTATCACATTAAAAAGAAGACAAAGTTACAGGTCATTATGTTACTCTGCAAAATGATTATTTATTTATTTATTTATTTATTTGCATTTTACATGTAAATACCATTACTTGGAATGTATAAGTTCCCAATTCTGAGTGATACATTTCAATTTTACTTGCTGATTTTTTTTTTAAAAAAAATGTGTTTTAACTGGGCTGCTCTGATAGGGTTAGATGAAGTGATGCCTTGTCAGACATAGAACAGACTATTAAAATAAATGGGAATTATGTTACTCAGTACTAATTTAAATCCCATTGAGTTCAATAAGTCTACTCTTATTCAATATGAGTCTTGATTTAATCCATATTTGATTATGTTTTATTCTTTGTTACTATGTTATGTAAACTTTCTCTAAAAATAACAGGCCTCCAGAAATTCAACCAGAATTTTTCTCAAGGCTATGTACCAGAGATATTTTTGCCCAGGAGTGGGCAAAGGACAACCCTCCAGATATTGTTGGTTGGCAGCTCCCAGCACTCCTCATCATTAGTTCTGCTGGATAGGACTGATGGGGATTGTAGTACAGAAAAACTAAAGGGCTCCATTTTCCCCTCCCCTGCTTCAGCTGAGTGGAACCTGGGACTTACTCAGCTCTGAAGTGTGACATGTCACTTTACAGCTGGGATTTAAGATATGGATGGTTCCAGCTGGATATCAGCTTAAATCTATGCAGAAATATAATCATAGGTTATTTTCATCCAATTTCTACATTAGTGTGAGTGTTGATGTTTCTTTAAAAAATACTCATAAATAGTATTTATGTTTGTACACAATTTCCCCTAACATATGCATTTTGTACACAAATCTCCCTCACACTCCATTTGTGTGTGCAGCTTCCCTTTGTATACACATTTTGTAACCAATTTTTTAGCTGAGAATTGTATTGTAAAATTCAGAGAAGTCTGTACAATTAAAAAGGATTGCTGTGTTCCAATTTGCATAGTCATTTGGGAACTGCAAATTAGGTTGGTTCCCTTAAAAATGTGGACCACACAAAATTCTCCCTGGTCCCTAGCTATGTTTCTTGGAAATATATGATGAACCTTAGAATAGTAAGACTTATAGAACACATAGGTGGTCTTCCTGTCTTTTCTCTATATTGTCTTGCTAATGGTTCCAGCAGAAGTTCTGAGGTTCTTTATAGTTTCTATTTTAAAAAATCATACAGAAATTCATGATCACTGCCTTATGTCATAAATCAAGTTGAAGAGCTCATGTGTGTGCATGCATGCATTTATAATGTGCTTATAATATGTTTATAATAAGAAAGAAAAATGTATTTATACATTGTTTATGATAAGGCAGAAAGAGTTTTGGTGTGGTATTTGTTCATTATTAGACTTCTATCATTAGCAGCAGCTGCAGTTTAGATAACTCATTAGCGTCTAATTATGTTTTTATTTCTATCATCTAGCATTAAAATAATAATTACATTTCCCTTTCCATTCTTTTATAAAGGCTTATGGGCTGCTAAGTTTCTCAGTCCATATATATCTACAGCAATTAATAAAGCAGATACTGGCAAGCTAGTAAAAGTAAATAGGAAGATAACATGAGTTCATGAAAAACAAATCGAGCTGAACTAACTTAATTTCTTGTCCTGATCGGATAACAAGCTTAGTGGGTAAAGGATATGTTGTGGACATATGATGTCTTGATTTTAATAAAGCATTTGATACAGTTCCGCATGACATTCTCACAGGAAAAGGAAAGAAGTGGTGATTAGACACAACAACTTTAAGATGGATATGCAGCACACTAAAGAAATTTGAACTCAAAGAGGACAAAAAAGCAATTCTTAATGGTTCAGCATTCAGTTAGAAGAGGGAACTGAGCTTAATTCCAGAGAGATCTGTTCCGCATTAAGTCTATTCTACCTCCCAACAATTTAAGAGATTGGTAGACATAGTGGAACAGGTAAATCTGCATAAATTGAGGTCCAACAAACCACATACTCATACTGTTCATTGACTATACCTTATGACTTGTGAGATATGTGACACACCACCATGTATGCAGACAAGCACAAATGTTTTCTTCTGGTGATAGGCAGGCATCAAAACCAAGATGCATATCAAGCCTTCATAGACCTTCCATATCTTTGCAGGTAGACTGCTTTCAACTTAATAGTCAAAAAGTTACCCAAACCTGAGAAGATAAAGTTCCAAATTTTTGTGTTCTATGACATTACTTCGGTGATTACCACTTTCCTCCTTGTACTGTACTTCATTTATGACATATCCATACCATCCCATAACATACATTTCTCTGTGACAGCTCTAGGAAGGAACATAGTTAACCCCAGTGTTTTTCACAACAGTCACAGTTACACAGATACTTTCCATGGCCACAGAATGGGGGAGCTAAGTAGTAGTCTCTGCCATGCCTAATGTCTGCCTACAGAAGGCTTCTGCCAATGTGAGGATTTGGGAGTGCAAATTGCATTTTTCTCACCAAGACTCCTGGACATGCACACCTAGATATACCCAATAAACCATGGAAAGAAATCTGTTTCATTACCCATTCCTACCTCTCCCCAGTAGTAACATGTTTGGTAGGGGCCCTCCAAATAAAGTCTCTGAAGATGATGTTAAGATTTGCATAGGTATGCAGGTGCTATAGGCTATATTCGAGAGGAGTGAACTGACAAAACCACCTCTTGAGCATTCCTTGCCGAAGAAAACCCCATGAAATGCATGGAGTCATCATAAGTCGACAGGCAACTTGAAGGCACATACACACACTTGTATGGGGAAAGTGTAATCTGAATCCAAGCTATTTACAGATTTAAAGGTTAAAACCAGCACTGTAAAACAACATTTATGTTTTCCTAGGAAACAAATGGAGCATTAATGACTACTGTGTACTGTGCTCTCTGTCCCTCTGATTAAATTCCATATAGTTCACTTCTATTCTATTTCTGATATATTAGAGATGACATTTTAAAGATTCTAGAACATTTTCTTCAAAATCTTGTGGTGGAAATTTTGATTTTGGGTATTTATTTTGATACTTGACATGTGCTGGTATTTGACAGGTGATATTTGACTGTACTTGAAAACTGATGTTTAACTTTATGGAAAGTGGGAAAGTGTTGGATAGATGACAATCACTTTCATTAAGGAATTCTGATCTGTAGAAACTGCATGCAACAATATCCAAGAGAAAAAAAATCTAATTCAAATGCAAATCTGAATTTCAGTTCAGCATTTTGTATTCAAAATATCAACTGGAAAAGTTGATTGTTCCATTTGTATACATTCAGTAAGACATCTGATAGCCCAGGAAGGATATGAATTACAATACTAGAAATGTAACCCCCTTCCCCCCTTCTTTCCCAGCCTGGCGCCTTCTTCTCCCTTGAATAGCAACTGAGGGACCTTTAGGGAAGTTCAAACTGTGCCATTAATGTATGTGGGGAACCGAATTGTGGTGGCAGGCTCTACCCCTCCCATCAAGAAATATTTCCTTGGGCTTGTCTACATGAGCAATACACCCCACCTTGCCCCTGTCTTAGCCCCCTGTAGTCCTGATGATGCAGGACATTTGCCCTGTTCTTCCCCCAGGCAGTCCTCATGATCTCCAGATATGGGGCTGAGACAGGGGGAAGGTGGGATAGGGCCTGATACATTTAAAAATAATACCTTTTAAAATCCATTTTAACTAGGAGGAAATGGATCAGGCCCCGTGAGACCAGAGGAGCCTGTCCTAGTAGGCTGACCCATTGTTCCAGCTGCTGGTATGCCTTGCTCTCTCTGAAGCAGGCCCACAGCATGTGATCATGGCTGGTCACATGCAGGGTGCCTTGGTCACATCTTGCAAGCCAGCTTCCTTCCTTCTGAGATGATAAGGAGGATGGCAGTGGAGGCTGTAGTGGCAGGCTGGCAGGCCTGTCTGGACTCCAGTCTGTTTGGAGGTGGTAATGGGGGAACAATGGGCCTGATCCATGGCCAGGATACACTGGTGGGGGGCAGTGCATCTTGGTTCATGTAGATGACCCCTTAAATGCTGGAAGACAGCCCTTGCCTTGTACAACTGTATATAGTTGTCCCTTCATATTCGCTGGGGTTTGGTTCCAGGACCCTCCGTGGGTACCAAAATCCATGAAAACTCAAGTCCCATTATGTGCAATGGCATAGCAAAATGGTGTCCCTTATATAAGGTGGCAAAATCAAGGTTTGCTTTTTGGTTTATTATTTTTTACAAGAATATTTTCAAGACTTAAATCCATGGATACGAAGTCCGTGGATACGGAGGGAAAACTGTAGTTAGAAGGCTTCCATTTTATTTTTTCATTGTGAAGATTGTTCTCCAAAGTTTCCAGATGTGTGGAAAGGATTGTATATTTCATGCAGGTTCTTCTCAGGTGTTCCAGTGATGAACAAGAGAACATTGGAAAGAAACCCTTCACTTCAGAATCATTTTTTAATTCAATGGAAATGTTTCTTAATTTTGTGTGTGACTTAAATGTTGGATATTTTGCTTAGGAAGATAAAGTTGTTCTATTTTATTATTTTGGTGGTTATAACTATCTTAGGAAACAGCCTTTCTTCTTACCACCACCGCCTCAAGATGTCCTTATTAGACACATTTTTAGCCAATAAGCAGATATAGCAGTGTGTATTAGGCAAGCTGTGGAATGAGATGGCAGAGGGCTTTTTTGACAGTATCTCATTGTATAGCTCTGCATCATATTGCCTTTATTCTCAGCATCTTCCCCTCCCCCCATTAGATTTCTAAAAGAGCCATATTGTTTGTGATGTTTTATCTGTGTCTCCCTTTGCAGACTCTTGACTCCTGCTCACTCATGGTAGCCCACATGGCTGGAACAAAGCAGACACTGAATACTGAAATCTTCCTGTACAAATGCTGCACAGCCACATGGATAAAATAACTGCTGGGTTGTGGAGCTTCCTTAATAGTTTAGTTTAGTATCTAAACACATCTCCTATATCACTCTACAGAGATAAAGACATTTGTGAAACAGCAAATTCATATTTGTGTTCCCTCAGTTGCCACAGCTACCAATCTTCATGAAAAACTGTTCAGCATTCCCATAAGTACACACACCTCAGGCCTGAGGGATCCCGGACATGGTGATTTTAAGCAATAGTAGCAGGGGGACCTTCCAATCATTGACTTCATAAAGCTGGTGAAAGCCATTGAGACAGTAGTAACTAATTTGTTTTGTAAGTGAACACACAGAGAGCAAAAGCTATGGGAATGCTAGCAGAGAACTGAACACTAGGATGGCTGCCATGTTTCAGCATTCATTATAGTAAAGAATGTATAGTTTCAAAGTTGATTGTATCACATTCCTCTCTCCTCTGGCAACCTTTTAAAATAAACTGTGTTGCTGACAAAAACTTCAACGCATCTGCCAAGAACCCTCTAGAGCATCCTAATCCCCTAAACCTCCAGACTAGAACAATTATTCCACCAAAGAATGGCCAGTAGTGCCCCCAGAACCCTCAAGTTGGTGTAATCACTCATTGAAAAGCTATCCCTTCTTTCTCTAAACATTATATACTTTTTAGTTGTGGTGATAGTATCCAAGGGTTTTCTTGGCCATATTTATTGAGGGGAAGTTTGTCATTGCCTTCCTTTGAGGCTGAGAGTGGGTGACTTGCCCCAAACCATTGATTTAAGTGCAAATTATAATAGTTGTACGATTCACTAAACTGTTCTTTTCTTGTAAAACAATCCCATGAAGCCTCTTGGAATAAAAACAATTCCATCTTCTAATGGAAGGACAGGAAGGAGGGAGCCAATCTCACTGCCCCAGGAAAGAGGTATAGAATAATTTGTTCATCATAAGGGGAATCACATGACAGAGTAGGTTAAAAACAATTTAATATCAGGAATCAACAACTGAGACACCACACTGAGACCCCTGAAAGTTTGTTAGTTTTCATTTGGGGTCTTTTTGAGAAAAGATTTTTTACAAAAAAAAAATAAAAAAAAATCCTGTATTTTGTGCAAAAAGCATAATTTTGGGGCACAAACCAATATACATTATACAGAATACACAGTTTTTAGAACAAAAATGTGAGTTTTTGCATAATAAGCAAATGCATGTTAAAAAATAATCACAAAAAATGGTCCAAAGTGAGAAAAATAATTGAAAATGTGCAAAAAGCCCCCCCCCAAAAAAACCAGTCTCATAAGCTCATCCAGCATGAAGCAAATGTCTGAATTTTTATTTGTTCTTGCATGCAAAAATGGAATAAAATTTATGTTCCTAATCATGGATCACCACCTGAAATATTGAACTGATGCATAGACTTCACACTGCATATTAATATTAAAGATAAGATTAACTATGACTTCACTGTGTTTCTCATATTCATATGTACATAGTGAACATCTTGAACCAGACATTCTCTGTGTTCTGTAAATTCACCTTCTTTTGAAGGTTGTGCAAAGACAGCTGATGAGAGGGAAAACTGGAAACAATCATAAACTGAAATGTATGTTATCCTTTCTGGATTGTGACCTTGTTAGTACAAATAAATTGTCAGGTGGTATGCACACAGGGAACCTCCTTTAAAGGTCCAGGCAGCAATAAATGGTGGCAGAGTAAATGTTCCTTCAGGCATCAGAACAAAGGCAAACATACAGGCATATGTCTAAAATCTTCCTGTTCTTTACTTGAACATAATACAGTAAAGACTATTTACAATATATTACAGCATTCACAGGGGAGGGGAAAAAAACATCTTCACACTTCAAGATTCAAACCAGAACTACTTGGTTCAACTTCATAGGAAAAACTAAAAACACCCAGCTCTGCAGAGTTCTTAGCACCTCCCCACTCCCCACCCAGTGACCTCTGCACCAGCTCCAGGGCTGTGAGCTAAACAAAATGGATACATTTTCAACTCCAAGCTATCTCTGCAGATCTGGATACATTTTCAACTCCAAGCTATCTCTGCAGATCTGTGCCAACTGTTTGCCACATCACAGCTTCTTCACAGAATAAATGTAACTATTGTATGTCCCAGTATCCTGACATAAGTGTAACATTAAGGACAAATATGCTAGATGTTAGAACCTGGGGGTCGTTTACATGGCAAAATAAATCCTCTAAGAATTTGCAAAGAGTCCTAATAGTTCCCACATCTTTCGGATCAAAGTCGCCATATTCAGAAGGGGGAAATCCATAAGTCACACAGTATCAGCTTTCGCTATTTCCCCTGACTTTTTTTGAAAAGTAGCACAACTTAGCGCACTATTGATTGTGTGAACTACCATTTCGCAAAATTCTGTGTGAACTACCAGCAATCTTCCCGAAACAGCCACAGCAGAGCTGAGCCATGATTGGTTGGACTGACCAAGGATGGCGGGGGGACTTACAAGAGATGCAAGGAGCCTCAAACGAAAAGATCCAGCCAGCCATCTGCCTCCCAGCTTGCTTTCCACTTAGCCATAATTACTGTTCCTCTGTGTGTGTGTGTGTGTGTGTGTGTGTGTGAGAGAGAGAGAGAGAGAGAGAGAGAGAGAGAGAGAGAAGCAGTCTGCTCACCTGGCCATTACACGTCACAGTGGGTGAGGGAAGGGGGGAATCTAGCCTGCTTTCCTTGCCTCCTTTGTCATTATTCCTCTCTTCCCCCCCATGGTCTCCCTTTTTTGGTTGCCTTCTCTGCTGTTCTCTGGCTGGCTGCTGGCTGTACAGAGCCTCGTTCAGAGCCATCTTTCCCCTTGCACTGCCGTCAGGGCCAGTTTAAGGAATTTTGGGGGCCCCTGCAATGCTTTACTTTGGGGCCCCCATATGACTTGAAGGAACATGGGCAAGAAGAAAGAAAGAAAGACACCCTTTCTGAGGGAGACAACCCTCAAATTCCCTGTCTCTCTCTCACACACACACACTCACCCTCTCCGATGTGCCTCTCCCTCCAGCTTCTGCCACGAAGGGCTGCTGTTTCTTTCTCTTTCTCTTTAGTTTTGGAGAGGCTGTTCTGTTTGTTTTTTAAAAAGCCAGCAGGAGGTTTTTGGAGGAGGAGGGTAAGAGGGGGCTCCTCCCAGCTGTCTCCTGGCTGTTCCTTCGTCAGATTAAGGAGGCCAACACGGGGCCCTCTCTTGACCTCGGGGCCCCCTGCCAATGCTGATTTGGCAGACAGGTTAAACTGGCCCTGACTGCCGTCCCTCCTCGCTCCCTTCCCACCTCCTGCCTGGCCTTTAATGACAGTCAGACAGCCTGTGATCTGGAGGCCATGCCCCCCACCTTTGTCTGTGTGAACTTCAATGCCAAAAACTCCGGATCAACCAGTTTAGCACTAAATCATGTAAACTATGCAGTGCTGGTGCAAAAACATGGTAAGCCAGAATTTCACTCACTTTATTTTGCCGTGTAACTGACCCCTTGGAAATGCCTAATTTTCCATGTGTCTGTCAGGAGTTAGAGACTGAACTCCATTATAAAATGGCTGAACAACTGCAGAACCATGCTGAGTCATAATGGCTGACTCCATGAACTACGAAGTCATGCCTAGTCCGGCCACTAGAGGGCAATGTCCTGTAGATGTATATATAAGAGAGCTCAGAACACAGCTCACTTCCTCCTCTCTTCTCTTCCTAATGAATGCTGAGGCCTGGTGAAGCAGTTTCTCCTCCAATTGTAAATATTTGTATATATTTCAACTGTTTGACTTTGAAGATATAAGTGCCCCCTGCTTATTTGGACGCCAAACACCCTATGTGTGAGTATTCTTGGGAACGAGTTGCTACTGAGTCTGCTGAGATAGTTTTTTGGCTTCTGCTGGGGATTGACTGTCCTATCATCCCCTGACAGTGTCTGCTTTTCCACCAAACTAGAACCCGAAGCAATTGTTTAAAAATAATGTCTCTGGCAAGGAATAGATTTTTCAAGCAGTCTGTTTTGACAAATAGTGTTTGATATACTACCCCATAAGCCCTCACTCCTCACAGTGGTTGTCTATGAAAACTAGTTGTTGTTTAGTAGTGTACAGAGTCTGCTGCAGTAGTGTGTCATTAGGGCTACCTGAATTAGACCAGGAGCCCTTTCCCATTACAATTTGTCCTCCATATCCACAGATTCTGCATCCATGGATTCAACCATCCATGGCTTGAAATTTTAAAAAATAAAAAATAAAAAAAGCTAGCCTTGATTTTGCCATTTTATGAAAGGGACACCATTTTGCTACACCAATGTATATAATGGGACTTGAGCATGCATGGATTTTGGTATATATGTGGACTCCTGGAACCAAACTCCAGTGAATACCAAGGACCCACTATAGAAAGTTATATCATTATGATTCCACTTTAATTGTCATGGCTCTTGGAAGTACAACAATGCTTAGCACTGAAAGAGTCAAGAATGTCTCAGAGTGGGGAGTAGCATTAGGATTAGATAGTTTGAGTGACCCACAGCTCTTCCTGCTTGTCTACCTATCCTGTTCCTTCTGTGATATAAACTGATACTCTTGGGGATGCTTCCACCTCTTCTCTTACCCAGAACTCTCTCAGCCCTCCGTAGAGATGTAGCTAGCTTAGAAGAGCACCCTAATTAGAATGGAGTTCCAAAATAAAAACCTTAATCTGTTTCTCTAAAGCCATTGGTGTCTTTCTTCCTTAAAACAGAATATCTTACTGACCACTGCATGCATGCATTTAGCTATCAATGGCATCATCCTATGGAATTCTGGGTTTTATAGTTTGGTTAGGCACCAAATTCTCTGGCTGCAAACAAACTGCAAACCCCAGAATCCTATAGCCTATCCCTCTCTTCTCTAAAAATTTGTTATTGTTTTAATTAAATTGCCTTTAATCAAAATGGAAGTGACTGTGTTAAGTTAGTTATGACAACCCTATCCCAAGGATGTCTTGGCCTGATTTATTTAGTGGAGGTTTGTCATTCAGGTTTATTCAGAGGAGGCTAGCTTTCCTTTGAGACTGAGAATGACTTGCCCAGGGTCACCCAATTGGCTGTGTGAAGATTATGGTGGGTGCGAGTGAATTACTCGCAGTTTTATTCTCCCCAACTTGCCCCCACCAAACAGTATTTAAAAAAAAAATCCAAGGTGCTGAAAGAGCGATCTTCTGCTTAAATGAAAAAAGAAAGTCTGTTCCATCATCTTAGCACATGATTGCTACTGCAAAAATACAACATGGCATTTCCGGGTGCTGCTGTTAGCAAGCTTCACCTTGTGCATGTCTGACCAATCAGCTATTTGCTTCAGGAATGTGCTGCACTGTGATTTGTTTGTCCTAATAAGCAGGAGCTTGCATTTCCCCTGCAGTTTTTTTAAAAAATTGGGAAAAGCCACAAAGGGTTTTCCCCCATTTTGGGCCCCCCTCCCTCCAAAAAGATGGACTACAGCAAGATCCCATTTGGACACACAGGATTCCCCCCCCTCCCTAAATTCTAAGAGGATTTATTTCACCATCTGGACTGAATGGAACTGATGCGGCTGTTGGATCCATGGTTACTGCTCACATGGTTTAAAACATATCCAGCAGCAGAGCTATCATTACCACAGCGAGCCTAAATCAGCTTAGGAATTTCAAGCCCAAGTGTGCTATAGCCAAATATAACCATGTGATTGTCCTTAGATTCCCTGTTCCATGCCGCTGCTGCACCTTAACTCTGCTTCAGTGGTATACAGTACTTTGTAGGTGATCATATCATATTTAGGTTATCTTCCCCACCTGATCTTTTCATTTGCTGTTTAGAGCTTACATTTATGTATACACTACCAAGCCTTATATGGAATAAATATATGGGTTTGTCCCCAAGGTTTGGCATAGAGCAGAAAGTATATGCACTCCTATTTATTGTAGTAATTTAATTATTTTTTTTTAAAAAAAACAAACCCCAGTATTTTCAGTGATCAGAGAGGAAACAGGGAGGTTAAATAACTGGATCCAATATGCAGTATTTAAAAATTTAAGTGTTTGTATATGCATACAAAGTCTAGGTATACCCTCCAAGCTCTTTCAAATTTTCCTTGCCCAGGTTCTTTCCTACAACAGAATTGCTGACAAATTATATTTATAGATATCAACAATAGTCTTCTACATATAACTGGCAAAATGACTGATTTGAGATGATGGTATGGTTTGGGCTTCTGGACTCAATCCACATATTTACATTCTGTCCAATAAGTGGGGCATACTATCGCCTGTTGTGCATGCCTACTCCTCTACTGCAAGCTTCACACTTCACTGAAAGTACTGGTGAAATCACCAGAATTCCCCCTTGGCACTCACATTTTATTCACATGAATAAGGTTCATGAACTAAAAGGTCTTGTGGGACTATAGTGCTGAACCTGTCTCTACCGTCATGTGTCCCCTACCCCACCCACCACTTATGACCATGCATTAGGCAAGGATGTTTGAGCCAACAACAACAACAACAAAAAAGTATAGGTGCACAGGTCTGAGCTTTGAAAATTTACTGTTTGGGATTAGAGCTCCAGCTCCAAGAATCTTCTAAGAATCCTCCATCCAACTGGCCAGTTAAAATCATTAACTTTTCTAGCTTAATGGATGGAGAGCAGGGTTGGAGGCAGGTAAGCTTAGGCATCTTTTATTTCTCACCTTTTATTATTTCCCAGCTCCCAATACTGGAGTAGTAACACTAAGATACCCCTCAAACCTTCTGTAATTTTCAAAAATTATTTAGAGGACATATAAATTACTATACATCATTGATTGTACCAGTGGGCAGTACTTTGAAACCACCAAATACAAAACAAACTACAACAAAACATAATTACAGAAAAAAGAGATATGTTAATAAAATTGGAGCTAGAGCCTATTAACAATATAATGTTTGTGAATTACCTTAAATACTTGTGCACTATATGCATAATTATTTTTTTAAAAAATAGCATTGTTTAATCCATCTCTCCTCATCTATATTACACCAGGAAATGAGCTAGTCTGAGGACTTTATCAGACACACAGAATACGGAGTCATAACAATGCCACATTTGATGAGCCCCCCATGTCTAATCTCCGCATTTCCCCATTGGGGGTGGTGTCCAAGAAGGCCGCGGGGGAATACCACCTCATTCACCACCTATCGTAACCCAAGGGGTCATCAGTCAACGATGCTATCCCACCGGAGCTCTGCACGGTGAGGTAAGCATCGTTGGACCATGCAGTACGCCTACTTCAGACATGTGGGCACAGGGCTCTCATGGCAAAGTGTGACATCCAGTCGGCATTCAGGCTGTTGCCTGTACACCCTGATGACCACTGCCTGTTAGGTTTCAAATTCCAAGAAAAGTGGTACTATGACATGGCCTTGCCCATGGGTTGCTCAATCAGCTGTACGGCTTTCGAGGCTTTCAGCACGTTCCTGGAATGGGCTTTACAGCAAAGGGGGTTCGCCATTTGTCACACACTATCTGGATGACTTCTTAATGATGGGACCAGCCGGGGGCACGAAATGCAGGTCTTTACTATCTTCTTTCCAGGCATTGGCAGAAGAGATGGGCGTTCCACTGGCACCGGACAAGACAGTTGGGCCAGCCACGTCCCTGGTGTATCTAGGGATACAGCTGGATTCGGTGCAGGGAGTGTCTCGTTTGCCCGAGGATAAGCTGGCTGGCCTGAAGAAGATGCTGGGTGGCTTCCTGGGGAGGGAGAAAGCCAAGTTGAAAGACATACAATCGCTCCTTGGACACTTGAACTTCGCATGTCGGGTGGTCTCTCCAGGGAGGGTATTTTGTGCGAGGGTGGCTCGCCTTATGGGAGGTGCCCTGTCTTCCCATCACCACATCTGCTTAACAAAAGGGGTGAAGGAAAACTTGAGGGTGTGGCTTTATTTCCTGGATAGTTACAATGGGGTCACAGTATGGCAGGGCCACATGGAGTTGGGAGGGGACCTACAAGTGCATTCTGACGCGGCGGGCAGCCTGGGTTTTGGGGTATATTACGAGGGCCACTGGTATGTGCAGCCATGGCCGCAGGATTGGGCTAGGTCAGGGATAGCCAGGGATCTTACATTCCTGGAATTCTTCGACATCCTGGTGGCTGTCATCCTGTGGAGAGAAAAATTCAAGGATAAGAAGGTCTGCTTTTGGTGTGATAACTTGACTGTGGTCAGGATCATTAACAGGCAGTCCTCCAGGTCTGAGAGGGTTAAGCGCCTGGTACGGAGGTTCGTGCTAGTTTGCCTGGAATCCAACATCAGTTTCTATGCCCAGCACATACCGGGCATAGATAACAAGATCTCAGATGCTTTGTCTCACTTTCAGGAAGAGCGGTTTCGTACTCTGGTCCCGGATGCCAATGTAGCTGCGGTCCCATTCCCGGTCGACCTTTGGAGCCTTGGGAGCAAACGGTGATGCAGGGTGTGGCAGATTCCCTGGTGCCGTTGACACAGGCCAGCTACAGGAGGGCTGAAGCGCAGTTGAAAGTGCCAGCACGGCTACGGGGCTCTGTGGCCTGCTTTGGAAAGGTCGGTGCTGCATTACTTGGCCTCATTGAAGGGCCAAGGTTTGGCTACCAGGACCATGGCGGTGCAAGCGGCTGGCATATCCTTCTTCAGCAAAGTGGCAGGCTACAGCGATCCATGCTACAGCTTCATGGTGAAGAAAGCAATGGAGGGTTGGAGACGTACAGTGCCCAAGAGGGTGGATACCCAGCGGCCAATATCATACGGCATGCTGGCTCAACTGGTGAGCATACTGCCAACCACCTGTCACTCAAGCTACGAAGCTCTGCTATTCAGCACCACGTACACCACAGCTTTCTTTGGGGCACTGAGAGTTGGGGAGACAGTCTGTTCCTCCAAGCACGATGTGTCTGGCAGGGCCCTACAGCAGAGGGATGTGGTCATCTCAGATGAGGTCATGACGTTGGACATACGGTGATCGAAGTGTGATCAACGTGGCCACGGGGAATTGGTGAGCATACGGAAGGTTGAGGGTTCCTTGCGGTACCCAGTGGCTATCATGCAGAGTTTCTTGCAGACCAGAGGGGCAGAGAATGGCCCACTGTTCAGGCACCTGGATGGGTCCCCGCTTACAAGACTTCAACTCACGAGTGTGCTGAAGTGTGCACTGAGAAGGATGGGGTTGCTAGCCCAGGACTTTGGTAGCCACTCATTCCGGATTGGGGTAGCTACCATGGCAGCACAAGGCGGCTTGTCAGCGGAGTCAATCATGAGGCTGGGGCGATGGAAGTCCAGGACCTACGCTGCATATATTCGTCCAGAACGGGCGCTGACTGCACAACCAGGCGCCTTCATGTAGCTGTTGGGCTGCCTGTTGAGGGGGAATGGTTGGCGGAAGGCAGTTTCCCATGGGGAAGTGCCTTTTGTGGCGGATGGCATGGGTCATGGTCAAGGTAAAAGGGGGTCTCTGGCAAGTTTGAGTTCAAGTCCAACTTCAAGTTCAAGGAGACCCCCCCTCACCATGGTTAATGATTTTGTTTGCAGGGGAGGAGAGAGCATCAGGCAGGACGGCTTGGCCAATTGCCTCTCTCCTCCATAAGAATCGGAAGGGTCCAATTAGCAGCCATTGATCAACAAGGGCTGGGTCAATGATAGTATGACCCATGCCTAATTGCCAACCATTGGGGCAGCCATCTGCAAGTTGCGGCCATTTTATTGCCAACAACAATTATTTACTAACCTGTATTTAACCAATTTTCTGAATATGTAATCTATGCAATTGTGTAACTACCTCTTGACATGTAATCAATACAAAATATATACTACCTCAGGAGTATGTGTCTTATTGGGAGGGGAGAGTGGGGTTTGGTACGGCTTGGGACTGCAAAACATAATTACAGAAAAAAGAGATATGTTAATAAAATTGGAGCTAGAGCCTATTAACAATATAATGTTTGTGAATGACCTTAAATACGTTGTGCACTATATACATAATTATTTTTTTAAAAAAAGAACATTGTTTAATCCATCTCTTCTCATCTATATTACACTTCGGGTAAGATCACAACATCCAGGTAGATTACACACTTTCTTTAACCTTCCTGATTTACTTGCACATTTTAAAGTGTGTTTTTGTGCTTTATGTGATTTTAATGTTTCATTTTTTTGTTTTATGCTTGAATTTCCCATGCAGAATTCTCGCAGGATTTCAAACAAGAAAGTGAACAGGTCTTCTTTCACTTCCTCTTCATTGACTGGGAAGCCTTCTGCCAGGCGAGAAGGTAAATGTGGTGGGGAGTGTTCTTTTGCTGGAATAAAAATAGATTTTTTTTTTATGATAGCAAAAGAATGTTTAAAGGGGCTCATCTGATAAAGTCCTGAGAAAGAACTCCAGAGTTCTCATTATGGTGCCATATATGAAATTACTGTGTATTGTTGTGAAATAGCCGTACATAAGCAAACTTAGAGTAGAGATACTAAATAAGAAGGGAATATGGACTAACTTTCTGAGGTTTCTGTCTCTAACAAAGGTAAAACTTCTCTTTCTGGCTATAATTAGCTAGTTTTACCTATACAGCACCTAAAAGTTGTTTCTAGATTTAGCAGTACAGAGACTTCTTGAAAAATCCAAAGATCTCTGCCTAAACAAAGGAGCTCTTTGCTTCACAAAGGGACATGCTGATTGCCAGAGTAGTTCCTCACTGCTGAAAAAGGATTTAAATTTTACTGCCTTTTGTCTCAGCTCCACATGGCCGGGGGCCCAGCTACACTGCATTTTTTATTCCAGGAACAAGCAAGAAATAGAGAACAAGAATCTGTCACCCACTGTACCCATGATTTGCTAGGTAGCAAAAGTCTCAGGTTTTTTGGATTTGTTGTTTACATGTACCACCATCCCAGGAAAGGGGCACACAGCAGAGCTGAATTTTGATTGGTCAGACTTTGGAGGGGCGGGCTTGTAAGGGAAGCCTTGCAATTCTTGATCCACCATTTGTGTATGGCCCTGTGCAGGGTCCTCTGCTGCCTCCAAAGCCCAGTTGGAAGAAGCTGCAGCCAGCTGAGAGCCAGGCAAGGCCCACACCTCTCTCCCCTCCCCTAGCTGGTGCTTTCTCCCCCGGCTCACTGCTGGCTGCGAAAAATTCTTCCACTGAGGGACCATTCCCTCAGTGGCAGAAGCAGTCATAGTCAGCAGTGAGGTGGGTGAGGGCCGACTGGGCCAGATGTCCCCTCTTCCTAGCCCACCCTTTCTCCCATCTTCCCGCTGGCTGAGGAGGCTTCTTCTACCGAGGGACCATTCCCTTGGTGACAGCAGCCATCGTAGTTAGCGGTGAGGCGGGCGAGGGCCATGTGGGCCAGATGTCCCCCTCCCCTAGCCCGTCCTTTCTCCCATCTTCCCACTGGCTGTGGCGGCTTCTTCCACCGAGGGACCGTTCACTCGATAACAGAAGCTGGGCCTAGTGAACCAGATATCCGTCTCCCCTTGCCCGCCCTTCCTTCCATCTCCCCACTGGCTATGGAGGCTTCATCCACTGAGGGACCATTCCCTTGGTGACAGCTGACATCGTAGTTAGCAGTGAGGTGGGCGAGGGCCTAGTGAACCAGAGATCTGTCTCCCCTTGCCCGCCCTTTCTTCCATCTCCCCACTGGCTGTGGAGGCTTCATCCACTGAGGGACCATTCCCTTGGTGACAGAAGCTGTTGTAGTAAGCAGTGAGGTGGGTGAGGGCTGAGTGGGCTAGATGTCCCCCCTCCCCTAGCCCGTTTTGCCCGGCGCCCTTGCTGCTCCCGCGGCACAGGATGATTCCTCCATGACAGACAGTTAAGGAGGAAGCGTCCTCGGCTGCAGGAGTTTGTTCCACCTGGCGCCACCAGAACTCCCACAACAGAGGAAGCATCCTTAGCCGTGGGAGCTGCAGGGGTGCTGGGCAAAACAGGCTATAATGGCCTAGGGTGTGTCTGACACTCAGAAATGCCCTAGGCCATGGCAGTTCATTCCGCCTGGTGGCGTTGCAGCTCCTATGGCCTAGAGTGCTCAGTCACGGAGGAAGTATCCTCTGCCATGGGAGCAGCAGAGGCACCAGGCAAAATGGGTGAGAAGAGGGGGAACATCTGGCCTGCTTGGCCCTCACCTGCCTCACCGCTGACTATGATGGCTTCTGTCACCAACAGAACGGTCCCTTGGTGGAAGAAGTCTCCACAGCCAGTGGTGAGCCAGGAGAAAGGTCCGGCTAGGGAAGGGGAGAGAGTTCTGGGCCACTCGGCCTTCGCCTGGCTATCATCTGGCTGCAGCTTCTGCCAGCTGGACTTTGGAGGCAGTGGAGGACCCTGAGTAGGGCCATTAAAAATGGTGGATCCTGAATTGCAAGGCTTCACCTGCAAGCCCGTCCCCTCCAAATTCTGACCAATCAAAATTCAGCCCCTTTCCTGGGATGGTTGCTGACTGTTCAGACAACCAATAGTGTGGGTTTTCCTGGACTTTCCAAAAAAGTCAGTGGAAAATAGAGGGTTGGAAAGTGTGAACCGATAGGGTTACACCAACATTCTTCCAGGTTATTTTTTGCTGTGTAAATGGCCCCCAGGAAGCAGGAGTGGCCTCTGCCTGCATGAAATCCCTCACCTGAACAACAGAAGTAAGATCTGAAACAGCATGTAGCCCTGTGATTCCAACATCATCACTTTTCTTCTTAATTTTTTAAAAATATATTTTGTCTGATGAACAAGCCCGTAGAGCTTTTAAAGCTTGCATCATGTGTTTTGCATTAGGTTGGCTATTAAAGGTATCACTTTTTTGTGGCTTTTGGATTTTTGTTTTGCTGCATGGCCAACATGGCTACCCCAGATGTGTTTCTTAGAGTAGAAATGACAGACAAGGCTTTGGTAATCAGGCAATTCCTTCTTCTTCTCAAGCCAATGAGCTAGACAAGCCAAGTTTTAACTAGAGTTAAACAACAAAAAAAAGCTTGAAGAAACAATTACTTATTTTCGTTTGCCAGCCTGATGGAACCTGTGCTAAAGCTGCCATCGCTGCAGGCACTGCAAGCTTAATTTTAATTAGAAAGTAAATGTAAGTTTAATACAATGAAAAATGTCAGTGAGGCTGAAATACCTAGAGCCAATTTGACACAATTTATCATGCATTTGCATTAGATTAAAACTCTATGCCGTGGCAAGGCATGTTAATAAGGTGCATTCAGAACCAGATTAAAGTATATAGATACTCTTAGTAAACAGGAACATGGTTATAAATGTTAAAAGTGGTGCTGGAGAGGAATTCTAAAGAATACGTGAATTCAATCTGCCCCTTTTCACCAGTCTAATGGACCCTTCAATGTGCATCTACCTCACACAACTAAAGCACCCATACTGACAATTCACTCAGTCCCTCCTCACTTGATTGCTCAAAACTCCTCAGACTAAGGAGATTATCAGACGTGTCAAAAGTGGTGTTACACAAATGCCAAGAGATTGTAAAATGGCTCCCTTTTCAGATGACATTGTTCCCTTCTTGTTATGTACCTGTTTGGCTGCCGTTCCGCCAGTGCTGCATTTATTGACGCGAGAAGCTGTCAATAGATCCCCCATTCCATTTGTGTTCCAGATTTTCCTGTGTTAGACAAGGTGCCCCGTTATGCTGGCAAGATTCCAGCATCAATGGGAGGTCCCTGCCAGAACACTTCTGGGTGAGATACGGACATCTAGGTAAACTACCCTCTTTTTTGTACCCTTCCTGGGTTACTTGTAAATTTCTTAGTGTGTGTATGAGCTTTTCAAAATGTTTTGGTGTGTGTTTTTGTTTTTGAATTTCCTGCACTCATGTCTTCTCATGAGAATCTGTGGGATTTCGCCCCAGGAAGTGAACAGAGCTCCATTAGAACTCCATTCACTCCTGGGCTGCCCTGTTGACCGGAGAGGAGTTAAGTGTGGTGGGGAGGGTGACTGTGGCGGGACTGGGACAGGATGTAGGAGTGGAGATTGTGGGGCCAAAACACTTTTTTTGTTTCTTTCTGATAATCTCCTAAGTCCAAAATGTCTGCATTTTTGAAAAATGACTTTTAAGTTGATTTTAGTGTCACTAAAGTTCTGTGTACAGTAACTAAGCTTGAATGGCTGATTCACACATGTGCAAGATGTTACAGATAACAAATTATTAACAGGCATGAATGGGCTGGCCCTTATACGTCTAGCAATTAAAACATCTGGGAATTTACATAAACATGATGTCACCATTGTGCTAGTTTAATGAGGGCTTTTCTGGATATGAAATATATATTTATGTGTGTATATATATATATATATATATATGAATTGAAAAACATCCTACTCCAGATCATACATTTAAGCAGCAAGAACTGCTAGCCACCACAGCCCAGTGGGATCATGCAGCATAATAATACATGTTCTAGATTCCTTGTTCTAGCATTCTGATCAGTAGTAGATCACTTACCCATATATCACTAGTTTTTATAAGGGTACAATAAGGGATAAATTGTTATTGGAGGGTATCTTTAGAGGGTATCAATAACATAAATTGTTATTGGAGGGGATTCTGGAAAATTAATAAGGTTGAACTAGGTGGATAATTCCTCTGTACTTTTGTACTCTCTTTGAGGTATCCAATATAGTTGACATAGGAATGTATTGCCTTAATGTTATTTCAGGTTATAATGATCATTGCATTATTGTGTGACAAGTATGGGGCACACCCATCTTGTGTTGTGATGAAACACAACATGAATGGAATGAAAATTCAAAGGCAAAATAAACAATCAAGGTTTAAACAAATGTATGAAAACAAAGTAGCTTCCCTTCAGCCTATGATAATCCTATATTGATCTCAAGAGAAAATGCTAGAATTATAGTTCCTTGGCTAAGTCCTATTTGGTATCAACCAGGAGTCCAGGCATCATTATGTTACCCAGCTACCATAATTATGTGATGCTCCCACAAGGATACTGTTTGGAAGATTGCTAATCTCCTGATTGGGGGAACCCTAAACATTTTGCTGCTAGAAAAAAAAAGGGATAAAATGGTACCTTTTCCCTCCATTCCACAGACACAAGTCACCCCTTCCATGCTAACCCTTCAATGTTACTGCCTTCCATGCTACTAATTCTCCCTTGCATGCTACCAATACTACTGCCATCCTTCAAACTTAAGAACAGAAATATAGCTTGGTACGTGTGAGGCAGGTTGCATAGCACCCACAGATTTGTCATCCAAGACAACTCCTATCTCTTATCTCCCAGGATCTTCCATCTGTTGGGAAAACCATACTTTGCCTAATAATAGAACTGGTCCCACCTGTGCTCCTGATCCCTATGCCCTCTATTCAGGTTTCACTTAGGCCACCTGAAAATATAAGCCAATGAGAAGTGCATCCCCTTTCCCCGCTGAGCTGTATCAATTCCAGGACATATTCCACTCCAGTCTTCAGACCATGATTGTAGTTTTTATGTATGTATGTACATATGTATGTATGTGTGTATTTTAGGGTATTTATACCTCGCTCTTTATCCACAAAGTCTCTCAGAGCAGCTTACATATTGTTAAGCAATGGCAATTTACACATCTACACCTCATTAAGCAGTATCCAATGTGCGTTAGCTAATAGCCCCCACAAGCCAGGTACTCATTTTACTAACCTATGAAAGGATGGAAGGCTGAGTGAACCTTGGAGCCCTTGGAATTGAATTTGCTACATTGTGGCTGCAGTACTCTCATTGAAACACTGCACCACCAGGGCTCCAGTACAGACCATGATTGCAACTGTCTTGCCAGGAATGGACCCTCCTGCCTCCAAGGGCTCATCTCTGTGGGCCAGGATATGCTGGCTCCCTGCTGGAATATCCTGCCCACGGATCAAGCCCATTCCTCCCATTTATTTATTTATTTATTCCCTGCTCTTCAGCCACAAGGCTATGAGAGCGGCTTACAAATTGTTTTAAGCAATGGCAATTTACACATCTACACTGTATTAAGCATTTTCCAATGTGTGTTAGCTCCTCCATGAAACAGAAATCCAGACAGGCATGCCAGCCTGGCCTTGCAGCCACCGTCACCTGCATCCTACTCTCTGAATCCAGGCAGGAGGCCTGCAGTATGTGAGCAATGCTCCCTACATTTGACCAACCTAGTCACATGCTGTTGTTCCCCTTCCTGGATCTGGAAGAGCAAGGCAGCCAGCAACTAGAGTGGTGAGCTGGTGTGCCAGAACGGGCTTCTGTGGTCATGCTGGGCTTGATCCATTTTATTTTGGCTGGAACACATTTTAACAGGGATTTAATTTGTTTTCAATCCCTACCCCATCTTCCACCCATTTTAGCTCCAACTTTGCCTCAGGTTGTGAGGCACTGCCTGGAAGCAAATGAGGACAAAAGTCCTACATCATCAGGAGTGCAGAGCTCCAAGACAGGGACAAAATAGGGTAAATCACCCATGTAGACAAGCCCCATGAATTCCTTCCTTTTTTCCAGCTTCACATCTCTATCTGCCTTTTCTTCAGTTTAATTGCCACTCCCTTTCACTTGCATCCACATAGCAACAATTGACTGGAGTTCTGCTGTCTCTTTCATTTCATTTCATCCAGGTAAACCTTCATGCCTCTGCCACAATTTCCACACAACTTATACGTGTGACTCTCACATTCCAAATATATCACCAACTATTCTACATGCAGTAATCTGTTGTGAATCCCCAAACTGAACTGCCAGTCACATTAATTCAGCCTGTTTTGATAGAGATGCAGTGCTTTTCTCCAGGTTCCAAGAACAGACAAAACTTAGAAAGCAACTTAAACATATATTTTAGTATAAAACACAATTGAGGCCGAGGGTGTCTAGCTATTGTGATTATCAGATGCATCAAAAGTGGCATTATAAAAATGCCAGGAGATTGCAAAAGGGCTTCCTTACCAGACTACGCCATCGGCCATTGTTATGTAGTTGTTCTGCTGCTATTCCATGGGTGCTCTTTTTTTATTAATGGTGAAAAACTGTCAATAGATCCCCCATTCTGTTTCTGTTACTGACTTGCTTGTGTGCAACAAAGTGCCCTGTGCTGCTTGCAAGGTCCCAGCATCAACGGGTGGTCCCTGCCAGAACACCTCCAGGTGAGATTGGGACATCAAGGTAAGTGACACACTTTTAAAAAACTTTCCTGGTTTACTTGAAAGTTTTAAAGTGTGTGTATGTGCTTTTTGTAACTTATTTTTGAGTATAGGTGTTTTTATTTTTTAATTTCCCGCACTCACATATTCACATGAGAACAGGCGGGATCTTGACCCAGGAAGTGAACACAGCTCTGTTACAACTCTGTTCACTCCTGGGCTACCTGAACTACAGGACAGGAGGTAAGTGTGGTGGGGAGGGTCATTGTTGCAGGACAGGGATGGGAGTGGAGATTGTGGGAGAGGAACACTTTTTGTGTTCCTGTCTGGTAATCTCCTATAACTGGCCAATTTAAGAAAAAGGACTCCTAATTAACAGGGAATTCTTCCTGGGATGGGAGGCAGATGACCCCTCCTTAACCTGTAATGTATGACAGAATTGTAATTTATCATATTTTTGAAACCAGTTCCCGCACATTTCTTTAAATGTGCAAAATTAAAACTACAGTAGCTGCTGCCTCATTGCATGGACTATTAAAAACATAAAAACAGAAGGACTGGATGAGTTGTGCTTATCATTCTGTCTTTTTCTGCCCATTTGTGTGTTTGTACATGCTTAGCTTCATAAAGGGACCAAAAAAAAAAAAAAAGAGAGAGAGAGAGAGAGAGAGAGAGAGAGAGAAGAACATGCCAAGCCATTTTTCTGTTAATTGTTCAAAACATAGGAGGAAGCACTTGTTGCTTGACTCTCAAAATGGATTCGAGAACTCTCCCAGGGGTTGAGGAATTCCAAATCCTTGGCAGCCTGCCTCTCTATTTTAATATAGGGCTTATAGAGATGGTCTATTTACTCTGGGTTCCCACCCATCCCCTGTCTTGGAGCCCTGCAGCCCAAATGACACAGGGCTCTTGCCCCATTTCACCTCTGTGCAGTCCTGATGATGCCTGAGACAAAGTCAGGGGGAATCTGGGGTAAAGCCCTATGAGGAGTGGCTTAGGGAGCTGAGTATGCTTAGCCTGGAGAAGAGATGGTTAGGAGGTGATATGATAGACATGCTTAAATATTTGAAGTGATGTCATGCTGAGGATGGAACAAGCTTGTTTTCTGCTGCTCCATAGACCAGGACACTGAGCAATGAACCCAAACTACAGAGAAAGAATCCACCTAAACTTTAGGAAGAACTTCCTGACAATAAGAGCTGTTCAGCAGTGGAATACACTGCCACAGAGTGCAGTGCAGTCTCCTTCTTTGGAGATTTTTAAACAGAGGCTGGATGGTTGTTTGTTGGGAGTGCTTTGATTGGGTATTCCTGCATTGACAAGATGGCCCTTGTGGTCTGTTCCAACTCTATGATTCTGTGGTTTTATGAAAACATTTTTTTTAAAAAACTGAAAAACACACATTATGCAGGAAAACCCAGAGGGTCCATTGTGAGAACACAGGGTCCATATCTGCACAAAGGCCTGTATAGCTAGATGCTACTGCTGGCAACAGTGGAGTTATTCAGCAGCCAGGAAGGAAGCCCGCAGCACATTATCAAGGCCCCCTGCATGTGACCAGCCTTGATCACATGCTGAGGACCTCCTTCCTGGCTTCAGAGAGTGCAACATTTGACAGCCAGGGAGGTGCCCACCAATACCAGACAGTGTGTGCATGCAGACTTCCATCCTTCTCATCATGATAACAGGAGGAGGGGAACGGGCCAGCTCCAGAGTTAAATACACTGGCCAGAAGTGGTGTATTCTATCAGGATTAGACAAGCCCATAGTCAGTTTTGATCATAAAAGAAGGCATTAACAAAATGTCTTCACATCCTGAGTTGTTGTTTAAAAAGAAACTTTTCCAAGTTCTGCAACAATGTTCCATGGTTGCAATATTGAATCTTTTCTAATAGAAGTCTGTTGTCTATACATGGAATGCTAGGGAAGAGATAACCCAAAACTATTCACAGACTGTTTTTGGAGCATTTTCAATAGGACAGAAAAAATCCCTGCATATTTAGTGATAATTTCACATTACTTATAGAAACCTTCCCCAACCAGGCACCCTGCAAATGTTTTAAACTACAATTCCCATCATCCTCAGCCAAGATGGACAATGGCCATGCTGGCTGAGGATGACAGGCATAATGACCTAACACGTCTAGAGCCAGTCTGGTTGGCAAAGTTTGCTATGTGGAAATATCCAGCCAACACTTATTTATATGCTCCTGCACGACATTATCACATAGCTAAATTTGGCTGCATAACATAACAACAGCATCCCAGTCACCCTGACACCACCCATGAAGAGGTAGGAAGCTGTAGTAACAGCAACAGGAGGTGATAGTAAAAGGGAAAGTGATGTGGAACAAGCAGCAGCTTCTTATAATGTAAGTATTTATTCAGGAACATTTTCTGTGCACTTCACTCAGTAGGGTCTGCCTTCAGAACTGTAGAAATTGTTGAACACAATTTGATATTCTAGTGTTAACACAGTTTTGGACAAAATTGGGACCTGTGGTTGTGTGTGACTCTTCAAGGCTATTTTTGTGGCTTTTGACCCCTCCAGACTCCCTAGATGGGATGTTTTCTGGACAGAAAAAAGGTCAATTGCCCCTCCTTGAGGCCTCTATAGTGCAAGTCATCTATTAAATAGGCGGTTGGCCCACAACACTGTTTATCACACTAAAGTACCCATCTTTCAAACCTAGAAATGGATTTCCAGCCACTTCTGGTTTCATTTTGTTTTTTTTTTTAAGGGGGCATTTATGGCCATTTGTGTGGGTCCTGTGTGGCACCTGGAACAACAACACAACAAAAATTGGTCCCTTGACCCCAAACAGTGTGACTAAAAGTTTTATATTTACAGACAAGGTCAAGATTCTTTATGATACAAACTAGTGCAATAGCTCCTGAGGCAGAATGTATGCTACAGTACAAGCCCCGTATCCCTAGGACTGGTACCCGTGGTTTCACTTTCCCATGTCTTAAAAAAGTATGGTTTCTCTAGGCATATTCTAGATTCTCCAGCATGATTCTACGGTATGCTTCTGCCAGAAGCTGACTATAGTGTCATGCTGGGGGACAGAGAAGATGTGTAGAGTGGTGTTCTCCCTAGGAATCTCTAGGTTCTCCAACATGACTCTATGCTATGCTTGATCCAGAAGTCATTTATTTTAATAGGATTCACTATTATCCATGATTTAATAGGATTCACTATTATCCATGGTAAATCCAGGAATGTGTCCCCCATGGGTACATGGGTTATACTGTACTTCTCTCCTCTCAACCCCTCTGACTCACCATTTAGCTGTTGCAGCCATCCCCCATGGTAAATCAGCGGGTGGTGAATAGTTTGGGGGGTGGGAATCAGAGAAGCATCCATAGCTAGAAGCAAACCAATGACATCATCTGCTGAGATCCATTGTGTTCCTCTGGTGGTTTTAGAAGATGCTATAATTATCCTGTGCCTGACTGTGGAGACACAGCAAGATGCTTCTCCAATTCAACCCCACTCTTCACCAGCCACTGCAAGGCTATAGAATGGGGCTATCAAAGCAAAACAGTGAGTCCTAGTTAACTTTGTTTATTGTGGAGGAAGGAAGAGAATACCAACCTCTGCAACAACCAAAAAAGACATACACAATCTTAGATTGGGCTTATGCTTCTGTATTGTGGACTGAACATTAGCATGTTACACCAGTAAACGTGATGCCAGCAAAAACCAACAATCATAGTAATAAATAGGGATATAAACCTTCACAGTTTTTTTTTTATCACAGGCAAAACCAATTTTTCTATTTTTCTCCTTGAAGCAAGACAAGTCCTCAAAAACTAACAAAACAAAACAAAAACATGTACAGGTTTTTGCACAGAAAATAATATTTTTTTCCCTCCATGATTGTCCTCAAGAGTGTTTCTGGACATACCCAATCTATTCTTTCCATCCTTAGTAATAAATTATCATCATAAGTTAACACTAGAAACAACCGTTTAAGACAATGTAGTTATATTAGGAAACATGATCTTCCTTATATCTGATCCACAGCCTTGTTGATCAGAAATGTTGTCCTCCGTGCATTTTTAACAAAGCAAATGGAATAAATCTAAACAAACAGCATTTTAAAAGAGGAAATGCTGACTACATGGCAAAGATCTGGTGGGAAAATGCTATTGCTCAAATATTTATAACAAAAAAGAAGTAATTTCTTTTGTGCAGCCTTACTCTTTAAGCCATTCAGAGCCCTGCTTTCTCAGACCTCTTCTTAGAAAAACAAGAATGTCATTCTGTCTTAGAAAAGGGGTCAGGATACTGTTGTGACAAAGCAGCAAATCAAACTGAAGGATACAGAAATCACTGCTTAGTTTCATAAATTAACTGTGGCTTGCTCAGGGCCTCCTTTTCTTGGGGGCAACAGGTCCCAGAAAACTGTATAAACATGAAAATGAACAGTCAGCATCATGCTGCTTTTAGAGTAGATTTCAGAAGGCTGTGAAAAATAGTTTTTTTCATTGTCAATATTGACCAAACAAAAGACTTTCAGTTAAAATGATCACCATAGTGCCCTATTCTAGGGCATAGAATTGCTTAATAGTTCATCTTACATAATTTCATATGCTAAGCACAAGGGTATATCTTTGGGAGAGGAAAAATGAATGCACTACAAGCCCAAATAAGAATTCTGCCTCCCTAATGGGATTTTTTTCAGTCTCCACATTTCTAGCCTTGCAGAGAGTAAGGACTTTTCAGACAGGGTAAAAAAAATGCCCGCGGAGGTCAGGAGGAGGACAATGCTGTCCCACTTCCAGTAATTGGTTTCGGATGATGCCGTCCTCCTCCCATCCTTCATTCGTTCTCCCTCCGTCCTTCATTTGTTTTCCCTCCACCACTTTTTATTGACAGAAACTTCCATCAATAAAAAGTGGTGCCTTTCTTTTCCCTCCAGCATGGAGGGAGAACAAACGAAGAACAGGAGGAGGATGGCATCATCCAAAACTGATAACTGGAAATGGGACAGTGCCATCCTCCTCCTGACCTCCATGGGTGTTTTTTACCCCATCTGAAAAAGTCCTAAGACACTGAAAATTGCACACACTTAGAACTCTTATATTCACAGTGTTCATATCCTCTTCAGAATTTTGCTGCCCTTTTTCTTTGGATGCCTAAAATGTATTTCTAAATACTCACTAAAGGTTAAGTTGCTGCAGTGCTAGAAATCTGGGGACTGAAGGGAAGCCTAGGCATACAGCTTTCTGTATCCAACAGTCCTCACTTAACCAAAGGTTACTGTTCGCACATGTGCCCCAAGTGTCAGGAGTCAGAGACTGAACTCCTTAGAAAATGGCCAGACAACTGCCAAGTTTGTCATGCTAGTTGAGGCCAAGGCCAAGGAACAAGCCTTGAGGCCACAGCTGCAGAAGAAGCTTACCGCAGGGCACTGCATCAGGCTATAGTGTGGGGTGCACAACAGAGTCTGGTGAGCAAAAACTTATGTAGTGCACCCATGTGGTTGAGGGAGCCAATGCCCTGTGAAACTGTATAAAAGAAGGCTGTGTCCAGAGCACATTTTCTCTTTAGCAAATCTGGTGCCTGGCATAGCAGTTTGTCCGGCTGCTGTATATATCTGTACATATTGCAACTGCCTTGAGATTGAAGACAAAGTACCTCCTATTGTTTGGATGACAATAACTCTGCATGTGAGTATTCTTGGGAAAGGGTTGCTGCTGAGTCTGCTGAGATATTTTTTGGCTTCTGCCAGGGATTGAGTGTCCTATCATCCCCCAACACAAAGTGGGCTGGTTGGGGGCACAATTTGCAGTTTGAATAGAGACAAGATTGTTTCTGGAGATCTCATGTGCCTTGATTGTATTATAGGGACCAAACTTAGGTTATTTAAGCCCAAGCCACCCCAGAAGTGGCCCCTTTGTTCAGTGGCTCTGCTTAGGACTGAATCACCATTCCACATTTACCTGGCCTTGTCCAAACCTGTAATATGAGTGCAGCCTTTCTGAGGGGAATGTGTAGGCCTGAATACTGTTGGCACACTTGCAATAGATGACTGTACAATGCCATGGCCAGTTTGAGGCACTGGCGGCATCAGCACAGCATCCGCAGGGGGCCCCATCATTGTGGGGGGCTCAGTACTAACCTTCCTCCTGCAAAAACATTATTAGTAAAAATCTGAATATCCTATACTGTGAATAGCTTTGGTTGAGTTCAGTTACATTGACCTGAGATAAACATATGGACCCCGCAAAATAAAGCATTTTGTTTTATTTTGTGGGATTGGACTGGATGGCCCTCATAGTCTCTTTCAACTCTACAATTCTATGATTCATTGCAGGGGTCCCCAAAATTCTTTAAACTGGTCCTGTACAATGTTCCATCAAATAGATGGGCATAGGCCTCTTTTTTAGCCCCTCTCCATATTTGCAGGTGTTCTTGGAACAGGCACTCACATTTTTGGCTGGCTAGTCCCTTGTGTAGCCTCTGGATCATTAGAAGAGTTTTCAGGCCCCTGTTTCAGCTCACCTCCATCTATGTGCTTGTCTATGCTGGCTTCCCACTTAGATTTTCACAGCCTTCTGAAATCTACTCTAGAAGCAGCATGATGCTGATGGTGTGCATGTATGGAATCCTGCATTCTCATGGGGCCTGCCTGATCTGGTTATTTCCCAAATGAGGCAGGTTTTCCATGTTGTTAAAATAATAAGTTTAGTCCTACCTGCTCTGTTAGGAGTTTAGCTCCAGAGGTGTTTGTGCCACAAACCCTTACCATTTCCAGCATGAGTGTTCCATCTGTTTCAATAGTCCCCTCTTCTTCAAGTTGCCCACAAACTAAGTGTTCCAAATCCCAAAGAGGGACAGCCGGCTACCAAATGCCAGGGACCTGGAGCTACCCCTTCTCAAAATACAGGGCCCAAGCCATATAAAGTTTCATGTTTTAAAGGCTCTTCTGGATCTGTATCCTTGGAGGTGGGATTTTGCCTTTCTGCTGGATGGTTTTACAGTTAGTTTTCACATCCCATTTTCAGGGCCACAAGGTTTCAATTTTTGTTTTGCAAAAAACAAAACAAAAAAATGTTCGGTAAGAAACAGTTAATAAGTGAAAGGATAGCTAAGGAATTTTAGGTAAGCAGAGTTTTGGATTTCTTCCTTAGCTCCTTTGCACTTTGTGTGTGGGGTTGCCTCTTGGATGTTTTGGCTTATACATAACCTTTCCTATACAGCCAGACAGTCAGTAAATGATGACATTCCTGTCAGTCTTTGTACTGTACATTTTTGATGCAGGTGTTAGTATGATACACAGATGTGGTCTTGGAGCTGTGATGGTAAAATCCCTGTTGCTCTCTGATTTTGATTTATTGAGTTTCTCCTTTCTGGGTCAGCTTTAGATAATATTAGGGCACTTCCAATGGGATGCTCCAGGTCATGTATTGTTTTTGAAAGTTTTTGCTCCTTTTTTTATTTGGACCTCCAGGCACAGACAGTCTTGCAGAACATAGGCATTACACACACACACACACACACCCCTAACAATGTGGGCTAAGGGTGAACATTGCTCCCATGAGTTAATTGGTTTGGTAAATGAGTTAGAAGTCCTTTTAGTAGTGGAAAAAAAGAGGGCCCCTCATCAACTTTTGACTTTTTGCTAGTCATCAAGCTCAACTCTGTGGCTCAGGTCAGCAGACTACTTCCATACAAGATTGAGGACCTTGAGAAGTTGTTGTTCACCTTATATGCAGGTATGAAATCATCTGTGGCAATTGCAAGATTGTTTAGTCACTTAATTTTTTACTGTAGTTTCCCCCAGGCAAACCTCCCTCAAGAGCCTTTTTGATGCTCTCAGGGGTATCCTTCTCCTCTCCCACCACCACATCTGGGTCATGCTATAAGGAGGGCTGATCTAGCAGTATGGGAGGAATTTTTTAGGTCACTGCACTGGTGTTTCATTTTAGAAACCATCTTCGTCATCTGCTTCTTGAAGCTCTGCTGGTGGCTGCAGCTTCAAAATTATTTTTGGGGATATGTGGTATGCACAGACACAGGTTCAGGGGTGTGTCTATGACGTAAAGATAGGGAATTCATCAGTTTAGAAGTTATACTCCCCTTCCCCAGTCCTGGCCTATTCCATCAGATCATTTTCTTCAATTCCGTGTTACCGTATATTGAGACGGCAAAGTATCCACTCTTTCTGTCTTAACTGTGTAGAGTGGATGACTTCTCTTCCAACTTTAGCTTACACAAGATACTCAAAGGTTGGACAAGACAGAAGGATAATAGAATGCCATTGTTCCAGAGACTGTTTAGTTTGCAGTTCCAATGGGGAAACTGATGTTCTTCCCAATATAAGGTTACTCTTTTTCCCCACAAAGCAGCTCTCATTGTCTTTTGGGGGTATATTGGGGAGCTGTGTTACTCATCCAGGCTTGACTTTTCTGTGCAGATCCTGCAATATGATGTATCATTCACTGAGAGTGATGTGCTGTTCAAAGACTGACTAATGTCTTTGATGTTGGTACCTCTATTGCTTTAGCTGCCACTATTGTAAAGGAGCTGTTCCTAGTCTCTGCAGTTACAGAATTAGAGCTTCTTCCCCAAGTCTTTCGCTCCTTCATAAATCACTGTGCCCCCTCATCTCAACTGAGGTTGGGGGCTATTATGTTTGGAACTCACTTCTTCCAGATTGGAGTGGTTCCATGATGGCAGCTTCTGGTGTACCTTCCTCAGGCATCTGCACTTTGGGCCATTGGTGGTCCAAGGCCTTCCATACCTATATGCACCCTCCCCCAAGTCTTTCCCTCTCAATCAGACAGGTTTTACATAGCTGTTTCAGTTTCAGATGCCCTGAGTGGGGAAGATTGGCTCCGAATTTTTATTTTCAGCCCCACTATAATATTCTAGGCCATCCATATAGTGTCAGAATTGAGTGTCAGCACAAACTGCCTCTTCTGGCAGCCATACAATAGCTGGGTAAGCATGGCATGACATTGGTCACTCTGCTAGTGCCATTGTTCTGAGTTATTCCACCTTGCCCTCCCTACATATTTTACTTGTTCATTTGGGAGGAAATGATCTGGCGTTGCCAAAGGTTTTACACATTTTACACATTTTCAACAAGTTTGAATTATTGTGGCAAATTTGGCTGAACCTCCATTTTATGTAGTCTGGAATATTCCTATCCAATATTTGGAGGGTCCTGGTTATCCTTGTTGTCTTCAGTTGAGTGAGGAAGAAGAGAAACAAGGAGCTGGGTCTGGCATTACTTGGCCTACAGGGATCAGTCATTTACCACCCACATATTTGTTCTCCCAGGTTGAGCTGCATAGGGCTGATAGTATTCACTTGCCTGAAACAGGAAATGTTTTGTTCTTATCTGGTCTACAGAGTCCTGGGGCTGCAGGACATTATACTGCAGATGAGGGAAGATGGATTTAGTCCCTTCCTCCCTCTTCTGTGGTGGAAATGTGCAGGGGAATGGTTATAGGAAGGCTATAGTAGACTCCTGGAGGCATCTTGAAGGGGAGATATCCCATTTCAGAGTCCTGCACCCTACAGCTGTGGGACCTGTGGTCAGGATATGGGTGGCCCCATGCAATTTTCCATTAGCATGTGTCCGAAGCCTTGGGTTGCTAGAGTTGGGATGCTAATGGGAACTGCCCTCACTACCTGTAAGGGTGTGACTGAAGAGCCCAGGGATGGAGATAATTTTGCATCCCTGTCCAGGGTCTGTCCAGAATGACAGGCTTTGGGCCTGAGTAACTGAATAGGATTCCTGCACATCAATCACTTTGCAAATATTTTTGGTTCAATTAATAAAATGTCCCTAGTTCAATCACTTTTCATTGTCTTAAACCATTTTTTCTGCTTCTGGGGAGAAATGACTTTCATCTGTACACCTTCCTTTCAGCCTTCTTTCTTCCTCACTTTCTCAATATACCTATTTCCTTCTGTGACATCACAACAGCCTACCCAATGGCCAAGGCACTCTCCCAAGCTGACAACAGGAAGACATCCACAGCTAACTGCCCAAAGGTGAGTTTTAGCATATCAGTACCAGCATGCAAAGAAGGCGTAAGAGAATTGTTCATGCTCAACAGGGCTGAGAGGCCTGGGATTCTAATCCTTCATAAAATGAATGAAAGTTTATTTACTTTTCCCCCCACATTACCACTGTCTCTGTGTTCTCCCATGGTTATGCTGTACAGTCTGTACATCTTCATAGCTCAATTAATAACACATTTAAGCTTACTGTTTATTGAATGTTGGTACAAATCTGTGAGCACTACATTGCAAACAACACAGAGGGTGTGGAGATAGATATGCAGACTAGTGGATTTCACAATGATCATTTATCTGTCAATCTGTATGGTACTCTTTCATTAACAAGCTGCTGCATTATTTAATTCAGCATCTAAGAAAATAGCCCCACCCCAGTTTTCACAATGAGAGTAAATTGTTTAGTTTTTGTTAATTTAATGATATATCCAGTTTTAGTGTTTGAAGTAGTTATAAAGCATATGTTGAGCTCCTAATAAAATCTGAGCTCCCCTCTGTCTACCACTTCTTTGTGAAATTGAAGAGGCAAGGTGCAAGCTAAAATGCAGAGAACAGTTGTTTCTGTCTTCTGCTGAAATCCATATCAGTCTCAAATTTGCATTCTTACAGAGAAGGAACAACTTAAACCCCATGAAATGTGTTAATTACACTAGGCTCAGTGAAATTATGGGTGAGAAAGAAAAAAAAAGCAATCTACAGTTGCACTGTGGGCTCTTCCAAGCAGATCTTGTCATTTGAATGTCTTTGTCATTCACTTCATAGCCTTAGAATTGTTTTTTTTTCTCCTACGTTATATTTATTAAATATCACCAAAAGGGTGCGGGTGGGGGGGGAATCTACTACTGCTAAAAAATGGAGGCACCCTTATGCTGTTTGCCTATGGAATTCATCAGACAAAAGCAACTTGCCAGTGGCTTACTGATAAGATGGGAGATTTTACCATTTGACCTATCATAGTTTGTGTAGAGGTTATGCAGTTAAATGCTCTGTGTTATGTATACTATGAGCCAGGAACCCCCTAATTATCATCTGATTTATGTTTTATGGTGGAAAGGATAGGCTTGTTAATACAGTGGCCCTTGGTATCCACTGTGGTTTGGTTCCATCACCCCCCTCCCCGAATACCAAAATTTGTGGACACTCAAGTCCCATTATATATAATGGCATAGTAAAATGTTGCCCCTTTATGGTGAACAGCAAAGTTTGCCTTTTGGATTTTTTAAAATTGCTATTGCTTAAAAAACAATTTGTAAGCCACTCTGATAGCCTTGTAGCTGAAGAGCGGGGTATAAATAAATATATAAAAATAAAAACTGAATGGTTGAATCTGTAAATAAAGAATGCATGGATACAGAGGGCTGACTATATGTGCTGCATCCTAGCACACCCTTCCCATCATTTAAATTGAGACAGTAGGACCCACATATCCACTGGAGATTGGTTCTGGGGAGGCCGTGGATACCAAAAACCATGGATAACAGAGAACACCGTTGAAAATAATGGGACTTTTGGTTTAAAATACCATAGAGTTGCCTTGGAGGACCTAGAAAATGGCTAGAAAGGACACATTTTCTAGGGAGACTCTATGGTAGGTGTGCTGTGTTGTGTCCCATGGATAACTGAATCAGCGGATAATTGAACCAGTGGATACAGGGATTCTACTGTATATGAACACATCTGACAAATATCTTAACATAATATATGCATGGAAATGAGAAAGAGAATGAAACTGCATTCCTCTTTTATTCTAAATAGTAGTGGATGAGTAGTAACAAAATACTTTTCAAAAAGGGGGGACATTTTCTTGGGATCAAACTACATTTAATTCCTTCCTGCAGTGGAGTACACTTTGGAATTCTCCCAGTTACATTAGCAGGGGTAAAGATATCTGTAGTCTCAACCACAGCAGACAAAAAACCACACATTCCTTGTTCAATAGAAGAAGTCTTAAGTGTGAGCTCAGTGTTTTGTATAATTTATCAATTAAATTTCTCTACACAAATTTCATCTTGAATCTTTTGTTAAAGTTATTGGAATAGGATATGCATACATGCACACGTGCACACACACACACACACACACAAACATCTCCCCAGCAATCTATGCTCAGCCCTTCCAGGATAAATCTGAGGTGAGGCTTTTCCAAGCATGTGTATGAAACAGTGGGAAAAGCCTCAACTATATGCAGATATTTCACTTGTACAGAAGTGAACATGTTAATACAGAGGCAAAGTAAGTGGGATGATCCGAAGTCTACATCTGTGAGGGAGAGGGAGAGAGATGCTGAGTCCAGTTTTTTCTACCTAAAAATAACTGAGTTCAATATAGATCTTCTTTTACAAAAGTGAGGTGGTATCCTACCCTTTCCTGAGTGCTGGGAGAGGGAAGTCAGGATTGAGGCCTCCTATTTCCATATGTTCAAAGTGTCATCCAAAGCACCCAAAGAAGCCTCTATGTATACTCACAGTGCCTTCATTTTGGATGAGTACAAGTTATGAAATTGTATTGGAGCCTACATTCAATAAGAAGGTGTGTATATGGAATTTCTAAGTATCGGATGGAGATGAGGACCATTAGGATCATTCTCAGCTCTACATGTCCCCATATGACCATCTGTGCAGAGATTAAATATTAGCACAGAGCTCCAGATTACTGAAGGGAAATTGATAAACCCATGGCTGAACTGTACTCTTGTCAGTACAGCTTACAGGACTAAATGTCCTTGCATGTGCATAGACCAGAAGAAATAGTTTCAGGTTCAGTGTCAACATTAGACACATGAAGTAACTGCTTCAGGCAGGAGAAGCTAGAGGAAAACAACTGGCTTTTTTTAAAAAAAGAACTTTTCCCTGTCCTCCTGAACTGGTAGCCTTGTAGTGTTGATGATTCCTTGTTGCTGGCCTAGGCTTGAATGTCTGGCTAGATAATTTAGTTATCTTCTCCTAGCATGTCACAAACACCATTGCTGGGAAAAGCCACTGACCATGCACAAAGCCATTGGCAGACAGTCCTGCCCTTTCCATACCCCAACAGACATTGAACATGTGTACACATTGTTCACATAATGCACATGGATACAGATACCACTGCATTTGCTCAGCAGACAGCGAGCAGCTCCAAGAAGAGGAATGAATGAATGGTATAAAATACTGGAAGACAAAGCTGTGTGTACGAGAGTGCCTGCCCCATACCTTAAGGAAACCTGCTTCCTTCAGCATACAGTGGAACATGCTGCTGTCTTCATGGTGCACGTTAGAAGTGTACTGTTAGGGGTTTTTCAAATTCAGATTCTGGAGTGCCTAAAGCACTCAAAATCTATGCATTTTTATTTATTTTTCTAACAAATGTGGGGACAGGCTTTGTCTTTAGAAAGCTGCTCTATTCCTTACAAAATCATAACTATGACTGGCTAAACACAACCCATTGGAAATCTATATTTTATGTCATAACTGTCTGGGAGACAAATGTGTTTTGTTTTGGGGTAAAGATAAATAAATAAATAAATATGTCTTATGGCTGTGTGATGCTTCTCATTTGCTGAAATTAGGAAGAAGGGTTTGGTATGTCAATGAATATGACAAAGACACAAGCCCTTAATATATTTATAGATATACAGATAAACATATACAGTTGTCCCTTCATATTTGCTGAGGTTTGGTTCCAGGACACACACACACACACACACACACACCCCGTGGATACCAATATCTGTGAATATTCAAGTCCCATTATATGCAGTGGGATAGCAAAATGGTGTCCCTTATATAAGATGGCAAAATCAAGGTTTGCTTCTTGGATTATTATTTTTTAAACATATTTTAAAACCAGGAATTCTTAAATCTGTGGATACCAAATCCGTGGATATGAAGGAGCAACTGTAGATACAATAAAGAACACTCAGTAAACTATCTTACGTTCAATCAGATCATTGGCCTATCTAGCATATTTTTTCTTATCTCCTCTGAACGGTTAAAGGTCTACATAATTTTAAGCAGAAGTCTTTCCTACCTATCCTTTTGTTCAAATGGAAAAGTTGGGGATTGAACCTTGTACTTCTACATACAAGTTCTACCACTGGTTAAAGAATAATTGATAATCTTCAGGGATGGTTTTGGCTGTCCAAAGTCCAAAGGATCTTTATGCTTTAAGCAATAGGCCATTGCAAATATGACATAATACAGAGGAATTTCTGTTGTCCTAAGCACGAACACAAAACAAGGAGTGAAAGTTTACACAGTCCATTTAAAAACATTCATATCTATAAGATGCCTTAAAAATTAATTAAAATTACTCACAGAATTGACTTTTTCTAACAATGGAATGTCTCTTGGCATCTGCACAGATCTCTCTCTCTCTCTCTCTCTCTCTCTCTCTCTGTCTTTTCTTCGCAAACGAAGATTCAGGAAGGACTCATCCTATGCTTTCTACAAGTGCGCTGATGACTAAAAAGGCCAATCCGAGATAAACAAGTCTGGTTGCAGAAAGCAAAGCAGAAGGTCTCCTTGGTTGATGTTTTTGGGTTGTGATACTTTCTGCATTGTCTTTTCTCTTCAAGACTTGTTCGGCGTGAGTTCTCAAATAAGGCTGCAGCATTGTGGATAGTGCGTCTCCATGCCTCCCAATGTGAGGCCAGGGCGGACCATTGTTGGTGATCAATTTGGCCGAGCCCGAGATGTTGTTTCAGGGAGTCGTTGTATTGGTTTTTTGGAGTGCCCCTCTTGCGCTGACCCATGGCGAGTTCACTGTAGAGTACTATTTTTGGGAGGTGATGGTCCACCATCCTAGAAACGTGCCCTGCCCAGTGCAGCTGTGTTCTCAATATCATGGCATCAATGCTGGTGATCCCTGCTTGCTCAAGGACAGCAACATTCATCACATAGTCAGCCCAATGTATATTTAGGATTGTGCATATACAGCGCTGATGAAAGCATTCAAGTTGTAAGTGTTGGTGATAGGTGACCCATGTTTCAGACCTGTAAAGGAGAATAGACAATATGATGGCTCTATACACATTGATCTTTGTACTTCGCCTCAGGTGTTTGTTACACCAGACTCTTTTGTAAAGTCTTCCAAATGCGCTATATGCCTTTGCTAATCTGTGATCAATCTCTGTCAATCTTGGCATCTGAGAAGATGATGCTTCCCAGGTAGGTGAACTGCTGAATAGACTTAAGCACAGATTTGCCGACGGCAATGTGGGGATGGTGGTGTTCATCCTGTGGTGCAGGCTGGTAAAGAACTTCTGTTTTCTTCAGGTTGACTTCCAGCCGAAACAGCTTTGCAGCTGTTGGAAAGCAGGATGTTAGGTGCTGCAAAGTTGCTTCTGTGTGGGCAGCAAGGGCAGCAGCATCAGTGAAGAGCAGCTCACGGACTAGACAGTTTAGAGTCTTAGTGCAAGCCCTCAGACAGCTTAAGTTAAACAAGCTACCATCAGTATGGTAATGTATATAGATGCCATCTTCTTCTTCAAGCTCTGCTGTAGCGCTTTGGAGCATCATGCGGAAGAAGATTGTAAATAAAGTTGATGCAAGAACACAACCCTGCTTCACTCCATTAGTTATTAGAAAGGGCTATGAAAGAGCATCGCCATATCTGACTTGACCACACTGGCCCTTGTGTAGCAAGATAATCATTTTAAGGAATCTGGGGGGACATCCTAGTCTTTCCAGGATCTGCCACAGACCTTTTCTACTTACAGTGTCAAAGGCTTTGGTGAGGTCGACAAAAGTTACATAGAGACCCTTGTTCTGCTCCCTACATTTTTCTTGCAGTTGCCTAAGGGCAAATACCATGTCTGTAGTACTCCTATTGGCTCTGAAGCCACATTGGCTTTCAGGGAGAAGTTCTTCTGCAGTAGCAGGAACTAATCTGTTCAGGAGTATCCTTGCAAGGATTTTTCCAGCAATAGAGAGAAGTGTTATGCCTCGATAGTTTGAGCAGTCGGGTTTTGCTCCTTTTTTCTTCTACAGGGTGATGATGACTGCATCTCGGAGATCTGATGGCAGTTCCCCTTTTCCCCAGCAATTCACAAAGAGTTCGTGGAATTTACCATGGGGTACATGACATGCAAATTGAACTTTAGCATCTTTTAAGGTGCATTTTTAATATTTTTTTTAAACAGAATATGTAATTTTTTCTTGTGTGCACAGTTGTAAAACACAAGAAAAATTACAGATTCCTTTAAAAAATACAGATTAAAAATTTACCTTAAAAGCTGCTAAAGTTCATTTTGCATGTCATGAAAAGGCACAACATTCTTCTTTTGCTATTACAGGAGTTTTGGGGTTTTTTTGCCTAGAGATGGGGAGAAGTGCTTGTGGAATTTGCTGCCTTGGGTGCCAAAATACTTTGGCTGGGTTTGGAAACTGTGTTCCTTGACATGTGTGCCAAGCACATTCACTTGACTGAGGGTGCCTTTCCCACAGACAGAAGAATGTCCCTGCTGGTGGTAGGGAATTGTGCTATAGGGGAACAAAGAACTAAATATGAAAATAGAAAGTATATATAATATAATATCAATATATTATTATTGACAAAAGTTTGTGATTGCAAGCTTGTATCAAGAACTCCTGACATAAAAGAAACTGAAACAGCAAGGGTGGCCATTTCATTTTGTAATCTAGTTTCCAATCCATTTCTGATCAGGTTCCCATTGAATCCATGCTGATCCAAGATGGCTTTACTTCAACATGGGAGTGCTTAGGGGATCAATGCTAACTTCTTTTCCTCCCTTCAGATTTCAGAGGCCATGCTATTGTATGGGCAGGAGGCGGCAACAACCTCTCATTTCTCCCCATGGCACTCAGTCCAATTTTTCTTGTTTTAACTAGGAACTGCAGCATACCCAGTCCTGCATTTCACCTACCTGTTCGCTTTCTTCATAATATGGCATTTTTTTTGGAGAAGCTCTGTCCATTCCTGTTGTTCCATTGCTTCCTGGGCTTATCATATGACCAGGCATGCATGTTCATCATGTTTTCCCATTGTTGTGCAATGGCTGAACTTGTAGGAGAATATTTTTTTTTCCTAATTTCATATTGAAGGGAAGCAACAAGTGAATATAGAAAATTTCATCACATTGCAAGAAAGTCTCAAGAACTGCACAGAAGACAGCTCACATATGGTATTTTTGCACATAAAACAGCATTTTCAGCACAGTGAAACAACTTTTTCTGTGCAAAAAAATAATATTCCTGCACAGAAATATTATTTTCTGTGTAGAAAATGCTGTAATTGCATTTACTACACAGAAAATAATATTTCTGTGCAGGAAACATTCCCTCCCAAAAATAATATTAATACATAGAAATATTTTTCCATGCAGAAAAAACATGGCTGTGATTCTGTATCACCTACTTAACAATGTAGTTATGTGGCTCAGTAATATTTCCCAGCCTGACTCCCCAGTCTTCATTTACCTGGCACAGCCGCTGCAAGTGAGAAGGGTCTGTTGCCCTGTCAGTCAAGAAGTGGCTGACTGATGCTTCCACCCACTCCTGTATGCAATTTCCAGTGCAACAGTCAGAATGGATCCCTGTTGTAATTCTCCTCCACTCTGGAGATTGCTTGCAGGAAGTGAGGAGTGGAGACATCAGTCAGTTGCTTCCCAATCAACAGAGAAAGGACTCTGTTGCTGTCAGTGGCTGCTGCCTAATATATAAGGATATATCTGTATTTGTGGAACATTCACACTAGCAAATTATCATTAGATGTTACAGTCAAAGACTGGATATATGAAACTAATCAGTCCTTGGGGAAATGACAGGCATCTGTCAGGGGTGTTAAGGAGAGGGAATACTGCTTTCAGACAAAGCAGATGGATTTCTTGATTCATGGCGGCTCTTGTGACTTTATGAAACAAAGGCATTTCAGGTTCTCCTTCTAATAGATTTACAACATTCTCTGAGGTATTAATGGAAAAATCTGGACTGTTAATTGAAACATACCTGCCATTTACTCAGTGGACTTGGAGAAAAGATGGCTTTGTTTTATATATTGTTTTTATCTTTAAAAAAAAAACAAAAAGCAAAAAAACAACTCAACAGTAGGAGAAACATTCTTACTGAAATGGCCTGAAGGACATATTGTGGAGGTCTGGATATAAAATAGATTAAAAAGTGTTTTGCTTCAAATCTTAATCTCTTCTGTGGTCTCAAGATGACTAACACAAGAAGATTGAAACACAGCAAAGAGATGTGTATCTCCAAACACCTGCTAAGATGAAAACACATTGTGTCTTCCCTTCAGGATTGCCTCTAAAGATTATCTACCACTTGGAGGGTGCTCAATTGGGTGTTGTCTGTTCAAAATTCAAATCAAGAGGTAAGAAACTGTATTTGCTGCAGCCCCTAATAAAAAAATGTGTCTGTATGGTTTCTATCAGCAGGCTAACAGGAAATGAGCAAGAGAGCAAAACCTGAAAGCAAGGGCTTTTAATCTCCTGGATACCTTGTTTTACTGTATGGATGAGGGAATAAGAAATGTGTTACAAGAAAACTGAAGGTTACAGTCAAGGGAAGAGCAATGGGACAGTGAGAAATAGCTAGTGCTGTGATGCACACAATATGCTGGCCCTAACAGGGCTGGTTTAAGGAATTTTGTGGGCCCCTGTATTGCTTTATTTTGGGGGGCCCATATGTTTATCTCAGGTCAATGTAACCTAACCTATGTTCAGATTACAGTAGGACCCCGTATCCACGGATTAATTATCCATGGGACACAAAATAGCACACCTACCATAGAGCCTTCCTAGAAAACATGAACTCTCTAGCCATTTTCTAGGTTCTCCAAGGCAACACTATGATATTTTAAACAAGAAGTCCCATTATTTTCAATGGTGTTCACTATTATCCATGGTTTTCAGTATCCATGCCCCCCCCCCGCCGAACCAATCCCCAGTTGATGGGGGGGATACTCTATTACATAATTTCCCACCAATAATTTAGTTTAGCAATTAATGTAATGGTGTAGATGTCCTCAAAGAAAAGAAAGAGTTGACTACAAGCTGAACATGAGTCACCAGTGTGATGCAGCAGCAAAAAAAGCCAATGCAATTCTAGGCTGCATTAATAGGAGTATAGTGTCTAGATCAAGGGAAGTAATAGTACCACTCTATTCTGCTTTGGTCAGACCTTACCTGGAATACTGTTTCCAGTTCTGGGCACAACAATTTAAGAAGGATATGGACAAGCTGGAACATGTCCAGATGATGGCAAACAGGATGGTGGGACGTCTGGAAGCCATGCCCTATGAGGAGCGGCTTAGGGAGCTGGGTAGCCTGGAGAAGAGAAGTTTGAGTGGTGACATGACAGCCATGTTTAAATGTTTGAAGGGATGTTTTACTGAGGATGGAGCAAGCTTGTTTTCTGCTGCTCCAGAGACTAGGATACAGAGCAATGGGTTCAAACTACAGGAAAAGAGATTCCATCTAAACTTTATCAGGAAGAACTTCCTGACAGTAAGAGTTGTTTGGCAGTGGAATACCCTGCTGCCTGGGAGTGTAGTAGAGTCTCCTTCTTTGGAGGTTTTTAAGCAGAGGCTTGATGGCCGTCTGTTGTGAGGACTTTGATTGTGTGTTCCTGCAGGCAGAAGCCGATTGGCTGTTGGGGTTCCTTCCAGCCCTATGATTCTATGATTCTAGGCTTCATTCAGATCCTGGGAAAGTTACTTTTGGATTACACATCCCAGAATCCCCCTGCCAGCACCTTTCTCAAGGTCTGATTGCATTGTTCCTTTTCTATCATTCTCTAGCCCAATGATTCTTAACCTGGGGTCTGATATGTCCTCACAGGGGGTCCTCAAAACTTTCAGACTACTTGGCCCACCTCCTCCCTGTAGTGGAGCAGCCACATGACAGGAACCAAGGCAAAGGCCGACTGGCTGGCTTGGCCTGCACATTGCCATTCAATCCACTCCAGCCACAAACTTGCAGGAACAAGCAAGAGCGCCTCTGAGGGAAAGTTTAATGGATGATGTAATTGTATTGTTGTTGTTAGCTATTATTATTAGCTATTATTGTTAATATTATTTGGGTTTTAAATCTTAAGTCTTGGGACAACAAAAGATATTTAAAGGGGGTCACTGGTGAAGAAAAGGTTAAGAACCACTGCTCTACCCAAAGGCTCTCACATAACACTAATGGGATACTGGTGTGTGTTAATGACAACAATAAAACCATTGTTCCCAGTAATATTACTCCAAGTTTTAATTTATATTCTTTATATTCTTCTGTTAAAAGAGTCAGGGTGTTGTAGAAGTTTCAGCATTGCATTAAGACTGTGGAGACCAGGGTTTGAATCCTTACTCAACCATGAATACCTACTGGGTGACCTTGGGCAAGTCAGACACACTTAGCCTCAAAGGAAGACAAAGGCACACTCCCTTTGAACAAACCTTGCCTAGAAAACCCCATGGTAGGTTAGCCTTAGTAAGAAATGACTTCAAGGCACATGGGCAAACACACACAAATTCCTTTTGCAGGTTGAACTTAGTTGGCAGCAAGGGGAGGAAGCTGAAGAGAAAGGGAGAAAGGAAGGGAGGGGAGAGAAACCAGGACATGTTAAGAGTAGCTGGAACGATGGGCTGGAGGGGATCTATGTGGAAAGCAGGAAAGGAAAGGAAAGGAAAGGAAAGGAGCCCTTTCTGAAGAGACAGCAGGGGAGAAAGAAAGAGATGACCCTCACACTTCCATCCCGCCCCCCCCTCTCTCTCTCTCACACACACACTCACCCCTCTCCAATACACACCTGGCTGGCTTGCCTTTTGACAATCCTGGGAGGAGGGGGCAAGGAATCCCCCTCCCTTTCTAGTTTGGGAGATGGTGGTTGTTGTTTTTTTAAAGGAAGAGGGCGGGGCCCTGGCTGTGTAAGGCCCCCTGCAGATGCTGATTTAGTGGCATGGTTAAGCTGGCCCTGGGCCCTAAATAAAACAGGTTCTGATGTGGCATATAGGAATTTTAGGCTAAGCTTGGGAAAACTGCTTTATGAGACTAGATTTCCCAGAATCCTACAGCCAACATAGAGTTGTAGTCCAAATACAAAATTTTTTGGTTCTTGACTCTAGGTGTGCTATCCAGGGCATGGAGGTTTAATTTGAGCCAAGATTCAACACTAGCATGTGTTTTCAAATATTAGGGGTTAACTTTAGGACATAGGAAGTGCAAGCAAACTCATCTTGCAAAGCTGCTTGGAGGAGCAGCACTTTACACATTGGACTTAATCTAGGTAGATTCAAATCCTGACCTTTTTATATTAGCAATTATGTTTTCATATTAAAGGAAATGTTATATATGCAGCTCACTGGGTAACTTTTGGGCACTTACTTCCAGCCTTAACCCAGCTGATGGGATTGTTACGAGGATAATGGGAAAGGACACTGTCCCTAAAGAGAAATGCTAAAAAACTGAAATAATAAATAAAATAAAATGATTGTCACTATTAAATAGAGAACACCTGTATCTGCACATTAAAGAAAGGGACTTCTGGATCAGGAAGCTCTGCTTCTGGATAGATTTGGACCATGTAATTTCCCCCCTCACCCCCAGAAATATAGTAGGAAGCATAAATCTTTCCCACTTGAGATTTCAGACCACATACAGTTACTGCTCAGGAGCAGATACTGTAAATACTAGGTGCATTTTTTTCAGGGTTTAAGCCAGGTTTTACCCAAATTCTGGTCAATAGCCCTCCTGACTGTTTCCAAATATCAGACCTAGGACTGGTCAACACTAGCAAACAAACAAACAAAAAGTACTCACCTTGTATTCACTATGCAGTTGCCACATGACATTTGTGATGATTTGCAGATTCATTGGGGGTTTGGAGGAAAATCCCGGTCTAAAGGATTAGCAGTTTGCTCTACAGTTCAGGGGGAAACCCAGATTATTGGCTGTGTGGCAGCCACAGATTGGCTTCAGTGCGAAGCCAGGGATGAGGCTTCCAGTGGGTGAGACTCCATTCTGACAGTGTACAGGCACTTTTTTCCCAATTGTGTGGATATCTGCATAACATATTTCCACTTATCCAATGATAAAGTATTATGGGACAACATATATTCACATGCACAAGTGAATGCGGGGGAGAGAAATACAGAGCAGCCCTGGCCGTTTGGCTGGAAATAATATGATGTGATCAGCATAGGACTGCCCTTTTACACTGATGTGAGTCCACCTAGGATTACAGTGTGGCAGGATACTCTGATCTCTCGTCAGACAAGCACTCATGAGCATAGAGTTTACAGGGCCACTGCAGATCAAAAACAGCTACAAGGTAGGTTCAGGGTTTCCTGCCAGTGTAGACAAGCCCCCGGAGGCAGTTCCAGTCCACCTTCTAACCATTATCTGCCCAGCCTCAGTGGCATCACCAGGATCCACTCACTTTGATATGGCAAATGTCCACCCAATGATGTTACAAGGACTGCATTATGGTCTCAGGTTTTGGCCCTATAGTCACAGGGGACTGTATGATGCTAACCTGGAAATCTGATTTGGCAGTTATCAAATATAAGCCTACATCCTCCATAGTTGAGTATAGCATAAGAGTTCTGCTATGATACCCCCTCCCCCCACCACACAAACAGAGGTATTCCATTACTAGTGGGGTGGGGAAGCTTACAGTCATATGCAGACTGGGATATGGGAGGATCACTTTCAAGCACTTTATCAGGATAACTACATTGAAAGTAGATGCACTAGCCAAAATATAGAAAATATCCAAGGGTGGCCACCATTGACAGCGACAGAGATCAAGAACCTTGTAGCCCAGCTGAGAATGGGGAAGGCTCCAGGGGAAGACTTAATACCTGCAGAAGCCATTAAAAACAACCTCGAATTTTGGGCCCCTATCCTGGCCTCACTTTTCACCTGTATCGACAAATATGGTCGAGCACCCAAGGATTGGGGCCTTGCAATCATCGTCCCCATATATAAAAAAGGAAGTAAGGATGATCCTGTAAACTACAGACCAATTAGTCTCCTCAGTACAATCAGCCAACTCTATGCAAGACACTTACAGTGGAAATTTCAGACCTCATTGGAACAAGAAAACATACTTGCAGAAGAACAAGCTGGCTTCAGGGAAGGCCGCTCCACCATAGACCAGTGCCTTGTACTCCACCACCTTATTGAAAAATACTCCACCTGCAGCACAGTTTCTCTCTATGCTGCCTTCATAGACTTTAAAGCAGCTTTTGACTCTATATCCCGAATCAAACTGTGGAAAAAACTGGAGGCTTCTTCGATCGATCAATGTTTATTCCATCTAATATGTATGCTGCATGAAGGGACCTCATTAAAAGTAAGATGTAACCCCCAGGGACATCTCTCCAATGACATTGTCACTGAGAAGGGTATCAAGCAAGGCTGCATTCTAGCTCCATTCCTGTTTAACTTCTACATCAATGATTTGGTGGATTACCTCAACAACACTAACTTCCATCCCCCAAAATTAGAGGGAAGGCATATGTCAACGCTGCTTTATGCGGATGATGCAGCAGTACTTTCAAGAACTCCCATTGGACTAAAAAGAGCCCTAAGAGCACTAACACAATATTGCAGAGTGGAACAGCTAGAACTCAACTATCAAAAAACTAAAATCATGGCATTCGCTAAAAGGCGTAAGAACTACAACTGGAATATAGATGGCCACAAGATTGAGCAGGTCTCTTGCTTCAAATACCTGGGGGTAATTTTTCAAGCCACTGGTAGTAGGAAAGCGCATGGGGAGTATGCTGCTTGCAATGCGCAGAGGAGTACAACAGCCATTCTCAAATTTCTTAAGACAAGAGGAGGCCACTATTTACCTGCAGTGCTCAAACTCTTTGAAGCCAAACCAGTAGCACAACTGCTTTACGGATCCCAATTGGGACCCTTCCCCAACCCTGCTCCATTAGAACTTGTCCAATCCAAATTTTTAAGATCAGCTTTCCAAACTCCAAAATGTGTCTCTAATGCAGCTCTGAGACTGGAGTCAGGATTTATGAAAGTAGAGGCCAGAGTGTGGGTGACCATACTCAGCTACTGGCTCAGACTATCCCTCTTTCCCACTGGCCTTGCTCCACTAACCTTAAGTAATGATTTCCAATCCAGCTGGAAACAGACAGTGATGACTAAAATTTCAACACTGGGACTTTCTCCAGATCTTCTGCTTAGCCTGGGATATGATAGGGCGAAAGCTACTATCAAACAACGGGTAGCAGATATAAAGAGACAACTGGATCTACCCAGCACTCCAACCTTCATTGCTAGTGACTCCAATAGATATCTGGCCTCACCTTTGGCATACTTAGCAACACTTGAAATACCTCAACATCGAAGGGCCTTTACTCTTGCACGGTGTCGTGTCCTCCCTTCAGCTGTCCTTGAGGGCCGATACAAGAAGATCCCCTTCTCAGACAGACTGTGCCCCTGCAACTCAGCTCAAATAGAAACAACAGAGCATGTATTACTCCAGTGCTCATACTACAGGGACATACGTCTCAGACTTATTTCACCCCTGTTTCATAAATATCAAGGGCACACTGGACAATTCTACATAAACTTGTTGCTTTCAGATACCAACCCAGGAACAACTTATAATGTTGCCAGATTCTGTGCAGCTGTGGTTAAAATTCAACAGACAATGTCGTCAACAGTAGAATAGTATCAACTTAGTCTTGTTATACTGGAGCTAACATTTTAAATACTGCTTTTAGCCTGTTTTTATCCTGTGTTTTTACCTTTACTCTGTATCCCTTTTACCTGTGCTGGTCTATGACCGTAATAAAGATTCTATTCTATTCTATTCTATTCACAAGATGGAGCTGTAAGCTTAGTAATGAAAGTAGTTAAGCTCCAGTGGCAGGTGTGTGTGTGAGTTAGCACTTGAGAGTATGCACATCTGAGATGCCTGATGTAACAGGCATTGTTTAACTGGCTATAAAAAGGAGATGGGAATTATCTCCAGTGTGTGTTTTTTGTGGATGGTGGTTGGCGAAGCAGTTTGTTGGTTTGAGAGAGATTTATGAGTATTAGAGATGGCTGTCCTATACTCTGTATATATATTGTAAATATACTGCAAACAAAGATTAAAGCCCTCAAGTTGAGTGAAGGCTGGTTTTGTTGCTGTCTTTATTTGGCAAGCCAGAGCTCAAGGCAGTGTGCTGGGGTAAAGGAATTTTTCCTTCTCAGCCTGAAGTCTTTTGCAGAAGTCTCTCCAGAAACCTTCTCCTTGGCATCCTGGCAACGTGGAACAACTCTGCAGGTGGTCGTGGTGGACACAGCACGTCTTTCAATGCCCCAACAACATCCTCCACTGAGATCCTCTAAGGATGATGTCATTACTCTGTGGACTTTATCAGATGCTCTAAAAAAATCCCCCACGGAGGTCAGAAGGAGGACACTGATGGCCCGCTTCCAGCGGTCGTTACCACACACCCCATCATCCTCCCGTCCTTCCGTGATCCCTCCATGCTGGAGGGGCAAAAAAGTTGCTGCTTTTCATTGATGGAAGTTTCCATCAATAAAAAGCAGCACCTTTTGCATAGCTCCAACACGGAGGGAGAGCAAATGAAGGACGAGAGGAGGATGGTGTTGTGCAGTATCACCAGCCTGTAGCAGTACAGTGGCATCATCCTTGTGACCTCCTGAGGAAAATTTTTGTGTGTCTGATAAAGTCCCTAGTCTCATCAGATGCTTCTTCAGTCATCTCCATTCTTCACCACCAATGTAATAGCTGTGCAAAGGACTATCACATTCCAGTAGTGCCCTCATGGATGGGCTTTGATCATTGAGGAGAAAGGAAGAGAATACCAACCTCTGCAAGTGGACTTCTAGCTGCATATGCCAGTAACAGGATGCCAGCCATAATGATTTAAACAACATTTTGCAGATCAACCTTCAGGATCAATAGGACATAAACTTTGTTTGCTTTGGCTTGATTCTGCACTTTAAATAGCAGGATATAAATCAATAATAAACTGAGTTTTCTCTGCCGGGTAATGTTACATTGTGAACTCTGGGTAGTTGGTTGCATGAGTGCACTCAGTTATCTACATGTACTCACACATGTGTTTGGATTGGTATATTTCATGTGCCCGTTGTATTAACATGCAACCCACCCCCAAACTGAGCTATTTCTCCTGTTGAAGTGAGAGAAAGGCACTGCTACTGTAAGCATGTCAACTGAGTGGTTCTTCATCCCTTGCAAATTCAATGGAATACAACCTTTAGAAATTACATTTACAATTCCAGCCTTAAGAAATGTCTCTATTTGGCCAGATCTTGTCCTTTGTTCCCAAAACAGGGCCTGTTAATAAACAACAGCTAAAAACACAAACAGCAAAATAAGAACAAGATTCAGAGGATAGTTCTCTTGTTACATAATGTTTTCTCCAATTACTGTTTAAAAGGTTCTTGGTGGCCTGACCCTTTTGCAAAGGCAAGGGCTTGTGTTCCTGTGTTCCATCAAATTACTTTTTGCAAGTACATGTTCCTGCACTAAGTGACTAATACAACTTGAAATGACATCTCCCAGGAATGACTTTACAGTTAAGGATAGGAAAGCATCAAGGAAAAGAATAAATACAGAGCATATCACAAAATTGTTATTCTCTTGCCTTTTCTTTCTTAAATACAAACAAGTTAAAACTATCCAAGAAATCTAGTTTGCAACAACATAGTTAAAGATTATAATGGATCATGCTTTCAGTTATAAATACATCCATTGTTAAGTTTTTGAGTGGGGCTATCCATTTTTTTTTTAATGGAATATTAAATAAAATCTAACTACCAATGGTGGTGTTGGTGGGGACTTTCTTCTATCATGCTTATTGTTCCTATGCTGTTCAGAACCTGTTTTCTTTTATTACTTTTCTACTTTGAGTGTAGTTTCCCCCCTCCCCCCTCACTCTCTTGCCCATTGCCCATTCTCAGTTAGAACATGACCTCACCACTGTTTAATTGGATTGACTGTGAAAACTTCCACATGATTTTGGTATGGGAAGCAGTGGCTTTTTTACAATGGTCATAGTTTTATGAAGCCATTGTCCATATCACATGGGTTGCTGTTATAGCTAAAAAGATTTCACAGCACAGAAGACAAATGATGCTGAGAACAGTAAGGGAAAGAAGGGGGAAGGGAAAGAAAATGGAACACCATGTAACAGAGAAGCATCACCAGTTAGGGCAACTGAAGGAATAGGTACAATTGTGTCAAAGTGGCAATTAGTTTTAAAAATTAAAAAACAAAACAAAACATACAAATGTGCTCTTTGACTTTCACAAAACAAACACCAAGTGAATAACTTCAGTTCGGCTCTAATTCTGATGTCTCAGTTGATGAACTTTGTTCAAAGCTGTGGTAATTCCTCATGACTGAATCATTTACCCACCCTCTTTTGTGGAATGTGCAAAACAGGCCTGAATGCTTGAATTTAGGATTTACTTCACGCACGAGTTCCATGGAAGTGGAAAGAGAGGTCAAATGAATGGTTTATACTTCCTCTCTTCTACTTCAGGATCTTCTGTGAAAGTGAGATGCAAATAAGGATGTTATCAGACACACCAAATACAGTGTCATAACAACGCCACTTAAACGCAAAAGGGTATGCACATCAGACAATGTTGCCCCTTTATGTTTATGTACTGGCCAAAACCAGTACTTTATTGATGGCTTAAACCATCAATAGATCCCCCGCGGCACTTTAGTGCCAGCCTTGTCAGCATTTGAAACTTCATGCCAATGTACTCACATGAATGCAACATGAATGGCCAGTCTGGTGTTATGCCAGCAAAAGAACGGGCTTTTGTGGAGTAGTCTGATAAAGTCCTAACTCTACATTAATGTTCACTTTCTGTATGTTTTTAATTGTGAGCTGCTTTGAGTCCCAATTTGTGGGGCAGTGGGATGATGATGATGATGATGATGATGATATAGGAATAGAGGGAGAGAGGTAGTAGCTGGTGGCTCCCATGTCAGTAGGGGCAGATAGCCTCCATTAGGTTTTAGTACGCTCTAGAACAGCGGTTCTCAACCTGTGGGTCCCCAGATGTTGTTGGACTACAGTTCCCAAAAGCACTCTGAGGTCTCACCTTGACAGCCAGGTGGTCCTCCCAGTCATTAGTGAGGGTGTAGGATTGAACTCACAGCCTCACTAATGACTGGGAGGACCACCTGGCTGTCAAGGTGATCCCTTAGAAGGTTCCTGGGAACTGTAGTTCAACAACATCTGGGGACCCACAGGTTGAGAACCACTCCTCTCGAATCTATCCTAGGATGCTGCACCTATTTTAGGGATAAGGCTCACAACCCTATAGAGCTCCTTTACAGTTTGGATTAACACTGTGTGTTTTCACCACTGCACTCACATGGGAGCCATCACATGGGACATTGAGTCCTCCATCCCATGCAGTCCACTCAACTGTTTCTTGAATGTGTGAAGCAGCCTTCCTTAGAGTAAGAAAGTAATACTGCAGAAGGAGATTTCATCCATCACTTTGCTTCATCTGGCCTTCCTGGTTCCAACTCCAAGGAGCTTTCAACTAGAAATCTAGAAAGTGAAAACAGGGTGATCTGTGCAGTTTCCATCCACAATATGCATAGAGATAACATGAATTTTAATGCCTGAGTCTGTAAGCTCATAACTTGTGCCATGTGGTGCCTGAGAGTGTGAACTTGGAAGTCCCCAATTCAAATTTCATTTTTGCCATAAATCCATGAACTGGTCTTAGGGAAACCAATCTTCTCTCAGCCCCCGCTCCCCATACAGAGATAATGATGCTGCTCTTACAGGCTTTTTGTAAGGATTACTGAGATACTGTATCAACACTTATAAATGCACATTTATTATTAGTCATAAAAGTATTATTTTATTCCATACCCTGCTAGCATTGGAGTTCCCAGTACTGACAGTATTGTGAGGACTGCATCAGAGTTTTTATGTGAAATGCTTTTTTGAAGGGGAAAAGAAAGATGGTTAATTTTAGCCAACAAATAAACAAACCAAGTTTCAGTAGAGACCTTTTTTATATCCTATCCAAACTCTCTTGTGATACATTTGTTAAAGGGAACAAATGTGTGAAGTGATTATGAAACAAGCACACAGTTCCTTGGGAAGTTATTCTGGATTTATTTCAGCAGGCATCCTTCCTAAGGGACTGTGCCCTAGATCCAAACTGGAGATCTTTGCAGCTCTTCCAGAGAAGTTAATGAAGTGCTGTAACTCAGCCTCACAACCAAGACACGGACTTGGCAAACATTGCTAAAGCTTTGTGTATCCTTGGTGACTGTCATTCAAAACTGGGGTATATTTTGCTAGACATTTGTGATGCAGCAAAGAAAATTCTCTACCAAGACTGTATAATAATAGAAATGATGGTTGTTAGCTATCTCTCCATTGGAATGGAAGGAATGAAAACAATAGCTTCACTATAGTAGGGTCATCAACTATTTCAATAATATGTGATGAGTAGTCATCTGCCTTTTCTCTCATTTATGATTAAACTATTAAATGTAAATAAATTTGTACCTTATTGAAATAATTGTGCATTTTTGAGGTATTGTTGAAAGATAAACAGGAGTCTTGTGGCTTTTTAAATGCTGGAAAAAGTATGTTATGCCACAAGCTTTTATGAACCAGACTCTGTTTCTTCAGATGCCATTGTAAAAGATCTCAGAATGTATTAATTAAATAATTTTATGTTAAATAAAAACAATTTCTCATGATTAAATGGAAAAACCCTCTGAAATATATATATATATATATATATATATATATATATATATATATTTAAATCAGTTTAGATTTTATTTTAAATCACAAAGCCAATCTAAATGTGACCAGAAAATCCACAAATAGGCTCAACTGAGGTGTGGATGTTTTTAAATTGTTACCAGAAGCTGGAGGAGTTCTGTGAATTCACACTTAGGACTGTGAAAGTTTGGGGATTTGGTTAACACCTTTCCTCCACTATTTTTCTAATTAACTCCTTCCCCTACTACTTTCTGCATGGGGCAAAACATACAAGTGCCATGTTTCATAGGGTATTTTCTCAGTTTGCCCTAGGGGCAAATAGACTGGATGGAAGGTAGATTCATTAGGGAAAATAGCACTGGGATGAAAGGATTGCCCACCCTTCCCCAGTGCTGTTGTTCAAGTTAAAATCATTGTTCTCTGACCCCTATCTCTACCTTTATATTATAATTTTAAATCAAAAACACAAGTGTCATCTTGTGACATGCCTAGTTTCACTGATAGAAACAATATAGCTTCACAAAATAAGCAATGATATCTGAAACTCATAACCTCCTTGATTCAAAATAACCCTTAGTAATTTTAAAAAAGCTCCCTGTTCAGACTGAGCCCAACCTCCAGCTTTCTTCTGCTTGAAGGTTGTGGTGGGTTATATGGGGTGGGCTGATGCCTAGGATGTTTCACTGGTTTGGCTTTATTTGGATTTTAGTCATCAGTTGCAAGCATCATGAGAGAACACTCTGATATATATTCTGAGTTTAAAGAGTTGTTTATTGGCTTGTAATTCTTTAAAAATATGTTCCTTTCTAAGAAGATTGTGTGCTCTCAGAATGCTGCTTGGAAATGTACTAGAGGAGCCTGGGAAGGCAGTATGTTGCCTAAGCAACCCTGGAAATGGAAATCAGTCAATTTAAAAGCCCCACTACAGGTGAATGTACTGGCAGGGAAAGAGCATGGGGAAAAATCCTCTCTCTCTTTTTTTTTACTGCTCTCCCTAGAATCCTCAGCCCAGCGGCTATATGGAGTGGAGTTAATCCAGGCCTTGTGAACCAAACAAAATATATTTTCCAAATGTGGGACATTCCATGCTTCTGGGCAGCAGGAAGTTATTTCTCATCATCTTATCCCTGATCCTTTTTTTAAAAAAATTGAAAAATCGCATTAGCAGCTTACAATTAGTCGTACATTTTAAAGCACAAGTCTTCCCCTTCTATTATTGCTGCAGAAGCAAGGAAGCATGGATGAAAGACCAGGCTGAGCATCTTCCCACTTGAAGGATATAAAGAGCACTTGATTAACAAAGGTGCCTTGACACATTGAGAAACCTCATAAAAATAGTCAGCTGCCATGAGGGGTGGGGTATTGGTGTTGGGTTTTATTTCATTTGTAAAGTGAACAAAATTGTGTTTTCTAGGCAAAATAAAAATTGATGCAAAAAGCAATATATTTTTACCAAAAGACACAGCTTTCTATGAGAAACATTTTTGTGCATTATTTTGCAAAAAGATCCTGTAATGTTAAAGAAAGGAAGGAAGGAAGGAAGAAAAGAAAGGAAAAGAAAAGAAATGCACAAAAAACTCTTACAATCTTTCCCAGAGGAATGGAAATTTTAGCAATCCTTTATTCTCACACGGGAAAATGAAAGAAACTATGGTATGCATCCCTACCCTTTCCTATTGGAACAAGAGGAGCTTGAGCACCTGGTTTTGCACAGAAGCTTTCACACTAATCCTGCCTGTCCTGAAACTCTTAGGAATTTATCACACAAGGCTGAAATTGCACGATTACGATGAAATAGTAGCATGAATGGGTTCCCATTATCGCATGACGTCATCATCCTCCCACAGTCCATGTGTGCTCCACCCATTCATTACATGTAACTTTTCATTGAGAGACAAAGCCCATGGCTACCCCTCAATATCATTCTTTTCACATTAGTGATGACTGTGCGAAATCACATCCAGCTGTAATTGTGCAATTACAGTGTGAATGAGCAGTCCCCTTTTCCCCCTCCCCTTTCCAAATGAGAACATTTTATTCAACTTCCAGGGGAGAACATGAAGAGGACCAATAAGATGCTGTTTTAATGAACTGTCACTTTTGCTTAGTACATTTTTATGTTTGCTTAAGTGTTTATTTGTGAAGTTCTTTCATTATGTATTTGTTTTTGGTGTTTTTAACTGAAGTCATGTCTTTTTGAGAGAACAGCCCAAATCTTGCCCATGCAAAATCACAGAAGAGAATTTTTTTTCCCATAAAGGTGCATGCACAGGCCAGCAGTCTGCAAAATCAGCATTGGTGTGGGGCCCCGAGGTCAACAGGGCCTCCTGTGGACCCAGGAGGAGCGGCTGCTTTGTAGCCCCCTCCTACCCTCCTCCTCCAAAAACTCCTGTTGGCTTTAAAAAAAAAAAGAGAGAGAGAGAGATAAAGAAGCAGCCGCCCTCCATGGCAGAAGTTGGAGGGAGATTGCTGCTGTAAAATGCAAACCAGCCAGGCATGGAGAAGGGTGAGTGTGTGTGTGTGTGTGTGTGTGTGTGAAGGGGAATTTGAAGGTTGTCTCTTTCTCTCTGAAAGGGCTTCTTTCTTTCTTTCTTTCTTTCTTTCTTTCTTTCTTTCTTTCTTTCTTTCTTCCCTTTCCTTCCTTCTACATAGATCCCCTCCAGCACATCTTTCCAGCTGCTTTTAACATGTCTTGGTTCCTCTCCCCTCCCTTTCCCCCTTGGTCTTCTTCAGCTTCCTCTCCTTGCTGCCAACTGAGTTCAGCCTGCAAAAGAAATTTGTGTCTGTTTGCCTATGTGCCTTCAAGTCATTTCTGTCTAAGGTGAACCTACCATGGGGTTTTCTAGGCAAGGTTTGTTCAAAGGGAGTGTGCCTTTGCCTTCCTTTGAGGCTGAGAGAGTCTGACTTGCCCAAGGTAACCCAGTGGGTATTCATGGTTGAATATGGATTCAGACCCTGGTCTCCATAGTCATAGTGCAATGCTGAAACTTCTACAACACTATAGCTCTTTTAACAGAAGACTATAAAGAATATAAATTAAAACTTGGAGTAATATTACTGGGAACAATGGTTTTATTGTTGTCACTAAAACACCAGTATTCCATTAGTGTTATGTGAGAGGCATTGGCTTAGAGTAGTGGTTCTTAACCTTTTCTTTACCAGGGACCCCTTTAAATATATTTTGTTGCACCAAGACTTAACTCAAGATTTAAACCTTAATAATAATAGCTAATAAAAATAGCTAACTACAACAACAATATAATTACACCATCCATTAAACTTTCCCTCAGAGGCACTCTTGCTTCTTCCTGCAAGTTTGTGGCTGGAGTGGATTGAATGACAATGTGCAGGCCAAGCCAGCCAGCCTTTGCCTTGGTTCCTGTCATGTGGCTGCTCCACTGCAGGGAGGAGGTGGGCCAAGCAGCCTTCAAGCCTTTGTGGACCCCCTGTGAGGACATTGCAGACCCCAAGTTAAGAACCACTGGGCTAGAGAATGCTGGAAAAGGAACAATGCAACCAGACCTTGAGAAGGGTGCTGGCAGGGGGATTCTGGGAGGTGTAATCCAAGAGTAACTTTCCAAGGCTCTGAATGCAGCCTAGAATCATAGAATCATAGGGCTGGAAGGGACCCCAACAGCCATCCCATCCGATCAGCTTCTGCCCTGCAGGAACACACAATCCAAGCATTCTTGACAGATGGCCATCCAACCTATGGTTTAAAAAACCGAAAGAAGGAGACTCCACCACACTCCAAGGCAGCAGTATATTCCACTTCCAAACATCTCTTACTGTCAGGAAGTTCTTCCTAATATTCAGGTGGAATCTCTTTTCCTGTAGTTTGAACCCATTGCTCTGTGTCCTCAGCTGCATTTACACGGGCAAATAGTCCCCTAAATATACCGCTAAGATTGCTCATTGTTCCCAAGGATCGAGCCATAGTATCGCCTCATTCAGAAGGGGGGGGAGTCAAAATACCGAAATGTAGAGTGACAAGGGATGTCACTACTTTTGCCGGTTTATTTGAAAAGTAGCTCGACTTAGCACCTTATTGCTCATGTGAATGGCAAGTCCGTGTGAATTACCAGCAGTCTTCCCGATACAGTTGCAGCAGAGCTGCACTGTGATTGGTTTTTATGATGAATGGGTGGGCTGGCTAGATGTGGAGCCAGGAGGGAGACTCAGAAAATCTTAAAATCCTTCTTGTCTACTAATTGTTTTAAACATCCAGCCAACCGGCTTGCTTTTAGCATGGGAAAAGCACTGCAGAGCAAAGGAATCCTAGCCAGCTGCTTGTGTGTGTGTATGTGTGTGTGTGTGTGTGTGTGTGTGTATGTATGGCTGCTTTCCTTCCCACTTAATTATTCATCTCCTCCATGGTCTCCCTCCTTTTTTGTTGATTTATATGCAGACGAAGGTACCCTCCTCTCCGTCTTCTGCTGGCTTTAATGCTAATGATAGAGCTGCCTGGCAATCCCCCCCACCTTTGTCTGCTGAAACTCATCCAAATTAGCCATAAATCTTAAGAACTATTCACCCCTGTTACAAAAGGAGGGAAATCCAGAATTTTTCTCACTTTATTCTGTCCTGCAACTGACCCCTTTGTCAATCAACTGTTAAGCAAGGAGAAAAAAACCTTCCATTTGGAGTTTGATTTGTGGGCAGGGAGCTGGGGGGAAATGACATTCTTTGCCTCTAAGCTGTTAAGCACACTGAGTTGGGGCCAGGACAGACATTCCTATGGCATTCCTTTGTCTCCTCTCCAATGCTTGGCCATGCCCCCACCACATTTGGCTGTGTGAATATCAAAGCGAGAAAAACCAAAGTGCAACAAAATACAGCTGTTTCCTCCATAGACTGTGTAAACTACCCACCACTGATGCGGAAAAGCGCTAAAGTGCAATTTATTGTAATAAAACATGCTGTGTAAATGCAGCCCTAGTCTCTGGAGCAGCAGAAAACAAGCTTGCTCCTTCCTCTGTATGACATCCCTTCAAAGATTTAAACATGGCTATCATGTCCCCTCTCAACTTTCTCTTCTCCAGCCTAAGCATACCCAGCTCCCTAAGCTGCTCCTCATAGGGTGTAATGGCTTCCAGACTTCCCACCATTCTTCTCAGTATCTTTCTTGAATTGTTGTGCCCAGAACTGGAAACAGTATTCCAGGTGAGGTCTGACCAAAGCAGAATGGAGTGATACTATTACTTCCCTTGATCTAGACACTACTCCTATTAATGCAGCCTAGAATCACATTGGCATTTTTTGCTGCTGCATCACACTGCTAACTCATGTTCAGCTTGTAGTCCACACTTCCTTTTCTTCGAGGAAATCTACACCATTACGTTAATTGCTAATAAACAAAAAATATTATGTTACTGCCTATAATATAGTTTTTAAACTATTGGTGGCAAATTATGTAATACAGTAGGCCCCCCCTTATCCACTGGGGATTGGTTCTGTGCAGGCATGGATTCTGAAAACTGTGGATAATAGTGAACACCATTAAAAATAATGGGACTTCTGGTTTAAAATACCATAGAGTTGCCTTGGAGGGCCTAGAAAATGGCTAGGGAGGACACATTTTCTAGGAAGAATCTATGGTAGGTGTGCTGTTTTGTGGCCCATGGATAATGAATCCATGGATACGGGGGTCCTACTGTAATCTGAACATCCTGTACGGTGAATAGGTTAGGTTACATTGACCTGAGATAAATATATGGGGGGCCCAAAATAAAGCATTGCAGGGGGCCCAAAATTCCTTAAACCAGCCCTGCAGGCCAGCATGAATCATTAATACTCTGCCATTAGAAGACAATGTGAAGAGAAGTGTTACTATAGTGCAAGCTGAAATCCCATTTTTAAACTGCTAGTGGTGGTTGTGCAATAATTCTGTGATGGTAGTATTGCACAGCTACAGCAACATACGATAATTACTGTGATCATGCCACTAGGTTTTGGCTTTTCTCAATGAGGGAATTACAGTATTGTTATACACTCGTCCAATATAGTCCTTACTCAGATAATGGAATGAGCTATCAGAAGCCACTTTCTCTGCATGATCATGGGTAGTGGGCAGTATGTGATAGAGTTTCATTTCAGTTTGCTTTTATTTAACCAAAAGTAGCTTTTTAAAAAGATTTAGATATTCAGGTTGGAAATTATTTGAAATTTAGACGATTCAAAGGAAGAGAGAACCAAAATGATGAAAAAAGACAGGCATGGAAGGCAGTTACAACATCATCCTCTTCATGTTGATGAGAGAGGATAAGTTTCATTACAACACACACACACACACACACACACACACACACACACAGAGTTATTGCTATTACTTCCTGTCCTCTAATTTCTGGAATATTGTTCTAATTATATAAAAAGTAAGCTCTTCAAAATCATATAATATATTATGGGTTTGTCTACTGATTATTCTCATATTCTAGCTAAATCTGTATAAATCAGGAAATAATACAAAATGATATTAAATGTAAATATCAAAATATATCAAAATGAAACTTTTAACTATACTTCAGAATCTCAACACTGCTAACTTCCCCCATATTTCTTCCCATGGGGTAATATACAACACCATTCCACTTTCAAATTGTTCACTGATTTATCATTTAACAAGACTGTAAATTTATCAATTTCCACTGCTTCGTGTAGTTTTATTAGCCGTTCTTCAACTGAAGGTAACTCCAGCTTTCCCCCAATACTTGGCATATAAGATCCTTGCTGTTGTAATCATATATAATAACACCCATCAATATTTTATCTCAAATTATTACAATTCATTTTTAAAGAATTTACAAACCTTCACAAACTTCTTCTTACTCATGATTGATATAAACTGATCTTTAAAATTTTCAAATATGATAGAAAAAGTCTGACAAATTTTCTCAGGTATACAGAGTACTGTTTGTTAGGACTGTGCTATATACCTGATGAACATACCTGACTTCTTCAGATTTAGCAACAACACCCAGGGATGCCTTTAAAAAATAAAGGACAGAGTATAAATTGAAATGACACGTAAATAAACAATACCTATGCCAATTGATTGATTTGGTCTGGAGCCAGAGTGTTTTTTGGCAAATTACATTCCCATTTAAACAGTTCTGTTCAATCAATCCTTTTCATCAAGAGGGAAAGGATGAAAGTAATCAGGTGCTGAGAATGCACCAGAAATGACTACTGGTACCTCTTTTAAGTGCCTGTAATCAGTTTGCACAGTGTGTGTGTATTGTGGGGGGGGGGGGGACTTCAATATATATTCATAACCTCAGTGTAAAAGATGAGCAGAAGGTTAATTTCAGACCCATGGCTTCTTCATGGTATAATGTGGGAATGACATATTGGGACAATTCCTGTTCCAATCCCATATCAATCAATCTCAGTTTTTTATGACTGCTTACTATTATGTGCATGACCACTTTTTAGCTCTTTGTCCATGGTTCAGTGACCACTTTTGCTTTTGTTTTATCCCTCATCAGGAGACAGAAGCTACTCAGAAAATCTCTTGTTAGGTATTGTCCCATTAGAATTTTTGTTGCTAAGTGCTCTCAAGTCAATTTCAGCTTTTGGCGACCCCAAGAATGAGAGACCTCCAAGTCACCCAATCATCAACAGCCATGCTCAGGTTTTGCAGACTCAGCATCCTGGCTTACTTGATTGAGTTTATCCATCTGAAATATGGTATTTCCCTTTTCCTACTGTCTTTTACTTTACCAAGCATTATTGTCTTGTCTAGTGTATCATATCTTCTCATGATATGGCCAAAGTATGACACTCTCCGTTTAGTCATCTTAGCTGCTAGGGAGGCTTAATTTGCTCTAGGGCCCATTGATTTGTCTTTTTAACAGCCCACTGTATCCCAAGAACTCTTCTCCAGCATCACATTTCAAATTAGTTTATTTTCTTCCTATTAGCTTTCTTCACTGTCCAACTATACATAGAAATGGGAAATACAATGATATGGACAATCCTAACTTTAGTATCCAATGATATATCTTGACATTTCAGGATCTTGTCTAGTTCCTTCATAGCTGCCCTTCTGAGGCTCATCTACATGAGCCAGGATATGCTGGCTTTCCACCAGTGTATACTGGCCATGGATTAGGCCCATTGTTCCCCCCGTTACTGCCTCCAAATGGGATGGAGTCCAGACAGGCCTGTCAGCTCATCGCTGCAGCTGCTGCCCCTGTCTCCTTCTCTGTTTTAGAAGGCAGGAAGCCAGCCCACAATATGTGACCAAGACTTCATATGGCATTTGATTAGCCTTGGTCAAATGCTGTGGGACTCCTTCCTGCCTTCCAGGAGAGCCAGAGAGACCGGCAGCCGAAGCAAGGGCCAGCCTGCCAGGATGGGCCCATCGGGGCTGATCACTTTTCTCCCAGTGGAAACAGAGTAAAACAAGTATTATTTTTAAATGGTGTTTGGGCCCTACCCTATCTTACCCCTGTCTGAGCCCTGTATCTGCCCCAAGGGTGGTGAGGATTGTACAGGGGCAGAAGGGGGCAAAAGCCCTGTGTCTCCAGGACTGCAGAGCTCTGAGATGGGGGAAGATAGTATATATTGTCCATCTATCTAGACAAGCCCCAAGTCCTAGTCTTCTGATTTCTTGACTGCAGTCTCCGTTCTGATTAACAACTGAGCCAAGATATGGAAAATCTTGAACCATTTCAATGTTTTCATCATCTACTTTAAAGTGATGTAAATCATTTGTGGTCATTAGTTTTCTTTTCTTAATGTTCAACTGTAAACCTGTCTTTTCAGTTTCTACCGTGACTTTCTTTAGTAATTGTTCTAAGTCTTTGCTATTTTCTGGTAGTAGTATGGTATCATCTATATATCTTAAATTGTGAAATTAGAATACTAGGTAGCAAATCAGATTTGTCTATGTGCTGACATCACTAAACTCACTAAAGATGAATTATATTTCCTTGACTAGTTACACATTAAGCATGCATTTCAATCAATGTACTCTCACTGGGCTTTTATAGCATTGGTGGCATAACACATCTTCATGCGGCAGAAGCACAACTTTATTGCCAATCAATGTTTGGGTGACAAAGAGTTCGTGGACACCATCTAGTTGCAGTTGCACAACTGGTGGAAGGAAATAGTTATCACCATCCTGGACATCCAGTGAAGTCTGGGAGGGGGTGACTTTTCCTCTTTCTTGACTGCACAACTGCTGCTAACCTGTCCCTCCCATAGGTTGAGGTGGTGTGCTTCGGTGCCATCAGGTTGAAGGTGTCTACAGGGGAGGGATTGTTGCATAAGAGGTATCAGATAAGTTCCACAAATGAAAAAGTGCATATGGTAGTGTAACATGAGGTTATGCCTGTGTATGTTACCTACAGAATTCCAGCCAAATGAACCCATTTGTGGCCATTTTGAAATGATGCCTTAAACATGCACATGCATACAGAGAGAGAGGCAGTGGGGAGAGAAATAGGGGAGACCTTTTTCAATTTTGATGATTTTCACTGAATACACTTTCCATTTCAGCTTATCCCTAACCCCCACAGACTAAAGCTCGCAGATTTTGGCTTCTCAGAAATGTTTCATTTTAAAATCACTTAACTTGCCAAGAGGTCTGTCTTTTCCCTTCTTGCTCAAATAGCATAAGCTTTATGCCATTTAAGCTTTCTCCAACGGAATAAGCTGTATGTCAGTGGGCATCCACTGTTGTATATAAAACTGAGGACATACTTGCTAATGTTGCCTTTATTTAAGTACATGAATTAATGCCCAAGTTCTATGACAATCTCAGATACTATCATCAGCACCACAGGGCTGAAGAGCCATTCATCATGCTTTTAAGGAACTGAGAAGGCTTGTCTAAATCAGTCCAAAAATAATAAGTTGCTTTGTTCATCTCTAGCATGACTGTACAGGACATGACCAACCACAGCTAGTTTGACTAATATAAGCTCATTTCATACTTGTGAGCTGTTGAATAGATGTACAGATAGATATACTTGGGTTCCTGACACAATTCATTAAGCCGTATGGAGATCCAGCCATATGTAGGCTATAAAACACATACACAGGTCTTACTGCATTACACCAGCACATGCTCGCTCTCTCTCTCTCTCTCTCTCTCTCTCTCTCTCTCACACACACACACACACACACCACCACCACCACCACCATCATCATCTGATTTTTAAAAAATTCTCAGAAGAAATATTGACAACCTTTCTTTTCCATGTGCAGTCTTCCAATACGTGAGGGGGCTCTAAGAACTAACATTGCTCCTGGAAGGCCAAGGGGCTGCTATGACCGAAAGTCCTGTATCCTACTTCTAGTGCATCAGTTGCATGCCTTGTGAGGAAAGGTGGATTTCAGCTACTGTAATGCATACCTTAATGTGCCCTGTGCAATGTACTCTACGTGTGGCTGCTATTGAAAAGTGTTCAGACACTACAGCTAATAATAAAAACTAGCTGGACCCGGCATACCATACGCCATTAAAAAACTCCCCCCCCCAAATGCTCAGGAGACATCATGACAACCCTTTGAGGTAGACTGGTGAGATTAACTTGCCCCCCGCCACTCATTATGTCCCCCACTGCTTGTTCTACACCTGCTGCCCCCACCATTCATTTTGCCCCCTGCCACCCCCCACTGCTCATTCTACCCCCTGCCACTCTCTCACTGCTCATTCTTCCCCCCACTGGTCATTCTGCCCCCATCACTCGTTCTGCCCCTCAGCACTCATTCTTCCCCACACTGCTCATTCTGCCCCCCTGCCACCCTCCACCACTTGTTCTGCCCCCACTGCCCCACCACTCATTCTGCCTCCTGCCACCCCCACTGCCCCTGCCACCCTCACTACTTGTTCTGCCCCCTGCCATTCCCACTGCTTGTTCTTCCCCCTGCCCTCCTCTACTACTTGTTCTGCCCCCCACCGTTCATTCTGCCCCCCTGCCACCCACCACTGCTCATCCTGGCTTCCACCCTCTGCACTCCAGCACACACCAACACACCACATCCACCCCCATGTTACTCCCTCTCCCTCTCCATCAGCCATGTTTGAAATCTACCTGGTCACACCCTCAGTGTGCTGATTGGCTGCCCAACAGACCTGTGATTGATTGGTGAGTTCCCTAAGCAGCCAATCAGTATACTGGAAATGGCAACATACCCAAGAGAATTATATATAGAATTATATATAGAAACTTCAGTGTTAGATGGAGTTTCCCACAGTTATAAAATGGATGCTCCAGATATATTAACAATCACTAATGGCTGAGACATTAAGACTGATGGGTGTCAGACAACCTTTTATTGTTGAGGTGAGAGGTGCAAAGGAAAAGCAGTTTGGAGAGTAATGAGTTTTCCAGCCACTTGATTGAATTAGTGAATGATTCACTTCCAGGTGCATCCAGGAGAATCAGTACATTTCCACCCTAACTCACAGTCCTGGGGCAGGGAGGGGTTCTGCATAATTACTACCTAGGCATGTCCTTTGGGAATTTCAAAAGACCTACTTGTTAGTTTTGAGCAAACTTCGCTCAATCCCTGTTTCTGAGGAAGTCCAGGTCTATTGCTAACCTCATGAAGCATCAATAAATAATCTAATTTATGAAATATAGACAATTGATGAAATTGGAAGGGTGGGGGTGTCAGGGCAGGTAACAACACTTTAAGGGGTGGGATACAGTAAAATAGGGATGGATGGCTATAGCACATGCAGAGGCCAATTTTTGCTCCTGCAGTAGGCTATACAACTTCACTTTTAGTAACAAAATCAGACAAAATTTGAATCTGAAAGTCACTTACAAATTCAACAGTAGGTTTTCAGGCATTTGGGAGGCTTTATGTGAATGTGTGTGTGTTTGTGGGTGGTTATTATGTGTTTGTGGTATTTGTGTGATGTCTTCAGGGGCAGTGTGTGTGCATTTCAGAGTGAAACTCCAATTTTATTTTATTTTCTAAATTGGGTTTTGGGTGTGAGTTCAGGGAGGGTTAATAAAGACCCCATGGGGGCAACATGGATCCCACTCTTCTAATAAATAAAAACACTGTGTTGCACCTACAGTAGCAAAGAACCATTACTGAGTATAGATTTTAAATGTGTAAGGAAAAAGATACACATACTTATAGGGATCTTGCAGCAATAGGTTCTGCCTTGAAATATATGCATTCTGTCTGTATTAGGAGCTGAGCCACCCATTGAATGCCCCCACTCCATGCTTTCGTACATAATTAAACTGTCTGTGTAGCATTAGACCAAAAGAGGGAATGGAAAGGAATGCATTAACATAAGAATTAAATGCACAAAATTCATTTAAAGGAAGTCCTTAAGCCCTTTCATGTTGTTGACAAAGTGCTTCCTATCGAATATAAAGCAGAAAGACCTACTAGTTCCTGTAGAAATGTTAATACAGAATATACCTTTAAAATCTGAATTAGATAATGAACTATAGTTCAACTGAGTGGGCAGGAATATTGGATGTCACACTGCTGAATGTGAAAGGAAAAAAGTGTAGAATCTCAACACAGAAAAGAATCCAAAATAAGGTTGCTCTTTGGAAGGAAAAACTGGTTTTGTGGGACCATAACCACTACAGCATTGTGTGTGTGTATGTGTTCTGTTCACAATGTCCAAATGGTAAGAGCCACCTAAAATGAGACAGTAATTCTAGGTTAGAATCCTCCTATTAACATGTTATTTAACCCCAAGACAGTAGTAGCAATTGAGGTAATATGAAGACTCTCCTCCTCAACCTGTTGTGTTTTTTTTTTTTTAATTCAAAGCTATTACTTTAAACAGCATCTCTATTTATGGAAAAAATGGTCCTAAATATTGCTGTCATACAGATGAAATGAACAATGTATGAATTATGTATGTTCCAATGGAATGGTGGTGCCTGTCCTTGTGGCTGATCTATATAAATATTCTTACTCATATATAGGAAAATGAGGTGGGAGGGTTGTAATGAAGGAGGTCTCCAGAAACACAGAGAAAGGTATAGTAGGGCCAACACATTTCAAAATAAATCCTTCTTCAGGATCACTCTTTCATAACAATTCTCCACTTGGTCTCCTGCATCTTCCTGGGCTTAATAAACCTCTTCATGCACACCCAGAAATTCCTTCCCTTTTTCTTTTGAAGAAGAAAAATAGAGCCACAGTATATTCTCTTAAATGACACTCTTATATGATGGCAATCAGAGCTTGATAGCAAATTGAGAAGGGGAGAACCAAATGTATGTAACTAGTATCCAAAATTAATATATTATTTAGATAATATAGATAATTTTGGATACTAGTTACATACATTTGGTTCTCTCCTTCTTAATTTGCTACAGTTTCTGACAGCCATCCAGCCCACTACTTACCGATCAGAGCGTGATTGAATACTTGCGTGTCTCTTTGAAAGTTTCTCTTCTTCTCCCATTGAAACATTTTCCCATCCTCACAACCATTAAAATCCCAAACGGCATGCTTATCTGAATGGTGCTGAATATGACAGAAGCAAATACATGGCCCCTTTGTTTTGAACTCATGTTATTTCCCATCTATTTTTGCTATGTAAAATTTAGCGAAGAATGGTCTTTTTGCCCATACTGCTTCCAATTATCTAACAGGTTTTAAAAGACACTCCTCCCCCTCCCCACATTTGTTGTTTCTGATGGACAGAATCAAATAGCCAAGATTCGAAAGCTAGCTCATCTTTGAGATGAAAACCTCTGGAGAAAATGAAAGGCAGATGTGGAAAAAAAAAACATTATATTTGACTCTAGCCAGAACTCAGTGTAAAGAGCTGCGGCTGATCAATACTAGTCCTATTAATTCTGATCCTAGATGGATGATCATTGCTTCTGTTCCCTCCCCTGAGTTAAATTACTTTGAAACAGCACCAAAAAAGCAAGAAAGAAACAAACCCTAACCAGAGATGCAAGTCAGAATCCATGTGAAAATATTTTCTCCCAGACTGCCAGGCATAACTCATAGTTTTCACAAACTTAATAGGAGAAAATGTGGACACTTAACTGAGCCATTCATGTACCTAACACAATTCCTCCAAAGTAGTTTATAATGATGAAGTAGGTCCCGGTGGTACAGTGCAGGCAAGTGGTTCACACATAGAGGCCAGCAGATTAAATCTGTTACAATGAGATATCTCAAGGTTGCCCTCTCCATAGGAGCTTGCTGCCATCACTAGCAGCTGATGGGCTGTTGTGAGTTCATTTTGACACTGAATCTAACAACATCGCACTACACTAAGCCACCCAAGGGAGGAGCACAACTTCTGCAGGTTTCAACAGAGCAATGAGACAGCTATACATTTTTCTACAGCATTTCTGCTCAGAAAATTATATTTATGCACATATTGATGTACCGGGGTTTTATGCACTTAAATATTATTTTCTGCATGGGAAACAGTGTTTCTTGAGAAGACAATGTTATGTTATGTGCAAAAACTACAAGGTGTGGATTTTGTACAGAATAAGATTCTTGTCAGTCCAGGATTCTCCTTATCATCATTTCCAACTTGCACACAAACACACACACACTTCATATATATATATATATATATTTTCCATCCCTAGTCCCTAGGTCTCATCTTTTGGTGCTGAAATCTTGAGGGCTGGGATAGACTATTTTATTTATTTTATTTTATTTCATTTATCCTGCCTTTCTCCCAGCATGGGGAATCACAACTATTAACACTACAGGTGGAGTATTTATTGCATTTCCAAACACCTCAAATACAATGATACTTTTGTTTTTGTTTTGATTTGGTTTTTTGCTGGGGGAGGGGTTACTTTTTGTTTTTGTTTTTTCTTTGACTAAGCAGTTTAATACATCCTCACACTGGTCATTCAGTGCCTACTAATTAAATGTATAGAAATGGCATATATCTGCACAGGTAAAAAATTTCTTAATTTTTAAAAGAGCTTCCCAATATTCACATATTTCTTTATACATTTGAGGAAGGTGAGATTAAAATGATCTGAATGTAGGAAAAAGAGAAACTGAAAGAGTCTCTTATCGAAGAAGAGGGCTTGGAGCACTTTGCTTTTCAATGAGTGGTTTGGAATCTTTTGGGGATTCAAACATGTTAGTGGTGCTGAAATGGGTTTGCCATTTCTCTCTCCACCCCCTTTCCTTATCTGCTTCTCATCTTTAACAACTATATGACAGGTAGTAGCAACATTGATCTGCTCCATATTAGAAATTCCTATTGAATCTGCAGATGAGTAAGGATTTCAGTCAGTTTATTACTGAGGGGGGAGGGGCTTACTAAAATTTGTAAGTTTCTTCAGAAATTCAACCAAAAGGTCTTGAGACTTTAAAAAAAAATAATGTGAAAGAAATTGAAACTTGACAGATTCTGTCCCCCTCTAGGGATTTACATAGGTGTGTGGACCACTCATCTAAAACCTAAATCCAACAGTTAGTCCCAACTAGAGTATACCTGTTGAACCAATACAACATACATAAGTGTTGACTCACCAAGTTTCCATTGAGTCAATAAGTCTACTCTGTTTGGGATGAACAATCAGATTTTGATACAAAAGATCAATTTATCAAAAAAAAAAAAAATCAAAGAAAAACAAAACCACAAACCCATAAAAGTTGTTCTGTCCTTAATCCAGCCTTGAAAAATAAACCAAAGGAGTAGAAATTTAGATGCAGATTAGAAGTTTGTCTTAAAAATGTATCTTCTCTTTTCTGACAATTTTATTTTTTTTAAAAAAATGTATAAATTCAATTCTACAGCCAGAGATGGAAAACCAGTATAAGCACACTTACTACAGAGATATAAAAGTGAAGCCCATTGTATGTCCATGGGAATTAGAGGCTGAATTTCTTTTCCTCTCCCTCTCTATGGTTTTTCTTCACAAATGAAAATTCAGGAAGGACTCATCCCATGCTTTCTGCAAGTGCGCTGATGACTAAAAAAGCCAATCTGGGATAAACAAGTCTGGTTGCAGAAAGCACAGAAGAAGGTCCCCTTGGGTGCTGTTTCCGGGTTGTGATTCTTTCTGCATTGTTGTTTCTCTTCAAGACTTGTTCGGTGTGAGTTCTCAAATAAGGCTGCAGCATTGTGAATAGTGCGTCTCTATGCCTCCCGATGTAAGGCCAGGGTGGACCATTGTTGGTGATCAATTTGTCCGAGCCTGAGATGTTGTTTCAGGGAGCCCTTGGATCACTTTTTTGGAGTGCCTGTCTTATGCTGACTCGTGGCGAGTTCATCGTAGAGTACTATTTTTGGGAGGTGTTGGTCCTCCATCCTAGAAACATGTCCTGCCCAGTGCAGCTGTGTTCTCAATATCATGGCCTCAATGCTGGTGATCCCTGCTTGCTCAAGGACAGCAACATTTGTCACATAGTCAGTCCTGTGTATATTTAGGATTGTGTGTATACAGTACTGATGAAAGCGTTCAAGGAGTTGTAAGTGTTGGCAATAGGTGACCCATGTTTCAGACCCGTAAAGGAGAATAGACAGTATGATGGCTCTATACACATTGGTTTTTGTGCTTCGCCTCAGTTGTTTGTTACTCCAGACTCTTTTGTAAAGTCTTCCAAATGCACTATATGCCTTTGCTAATCTGTGATCAATCTCTGTCAATCTTGGCATCTGAGGAGATGATGCTTCCCAGGGAGGTGAACTGCTGAACAGACTTAAGCACAGATTTGCCTACGGCAAGGTGAGGATGGTGGTATTAATCCTGTGGTGCAGGCTGGTAGAAAACTTCCATCTTCTTCAGGTTGACTTGCAGCCCAAACAGCTCTGCAGCTGTTGGAAAGCAGGATGTTAGGTGCTACAGAGCTGCTTCTGTGTGGGCAACAAGGGCAGCAGCATCAGCGAAGAGCAGCTCACAGACTAGATAGTTTAGAGTCTTAGTGCGAGCCCTCAGATGGCTTAAGTTAAACAAGCTACCATGAGTACAGTAACATATATAGATGTCATCTTCTTCTTCAAGCTCTGCCCTAGCCCTTTGGAGCATCATGCTGAAGAAGATTGTAAATAAAGTTGGTGCAAGAACTCAACCTTGCTTCACTCCGTTAGTTATTAGAAAGGGCTCTGAAAGAGCATCACCATATATGACTTGACTGTGCTAGCCCTCGTGTAGCCAGATAATCATTTTCAGGAATTTGGGGATTTCTTTGCATATTTTAGAAAACCCATCACATCATATATAAAATTCTGGGAAATAACATATTGCATAAAATAAAAAAGTCCTTTCTTTAAATGTCAGTTTTAAATAATGAAATATGAGGATAGATTGATCAAATTGACCTCAATCAAGGATGTAACAGAATCATCACCGTGAGAAACTAATGGGATCCGGATACTTTTTGTTCTATTGTACAAAACACAATTAATTTGTGTGTATTTCATGCTGTCAGACTGAAGAATCTTTACAGATTTGTACAGAGGAACAGCCAGATATTATTCTTGTGATCACAACGAATGGCTGAAGGGTAAAAAATGTTGGAACAAATGAAGAAATTTCTACCAGCTGCTGCTGTGCACAGCCTGGTTCTCCCTGGCATTTCCCCATGAATCGTCAACTTGGCATGCCCATGATCAAGGATGGCTCAGCCTGCTGGAAAGTAAGTATAGAACAAAAAGGCATCCATTATGTGGTTTTACAGAGAGGTGTACATAGACTCTAAGAAATATTGATAGTCATATGAAACCCCTTTGGGTTGAAATCCCTCAGGTGCTTGTTCCATCCAGGGAGAAGCTCACACATTTGAGGAGATGAAATTTTCTGGAAGCTATAAAGCAGGATTCTCCAGCCTGGTGCCCTCCAGATGTATTATTCTCCAATGCCCATAATCATCTGTTGTTATGGAATGACTGTTGGCTGACTGTGATAGGAGATGTGGTACAACATAGCTGGAGAACATCTGGCAGGGAAAGGCTGCTCGATCAGGATGAACCAGGCTTACAGCATCTCACTCCATGAGATTTCAGGGCCAATATTTGAGAGCAGGGAAAGGACTGGTGTACTGTCACAGAAATGGACCCTTGTGATGTCACAGGGGTGGAGCCTTATGGTGTCACTAATATAGGACAGGCAAGGTTTGGGCAATGAGCTAGAACTACTTTTGAGTCAACTGATTGTGGAAATGGATACAAAGGTAATCTGTGTAATGGGCATGGAAATTGACTAAAACCTTGCAAGAATGATAACATGCCCTCACTTTTTTTGGCTGCCATGTTAAGGAAAATGCAACATGGGACATACAGTGAAAGAAATAAAATATGTATGTGAAAGTCACAATGACTAAGCAAGAGCAATTATGAAGCTACACAGGTGAAACTGCTAATGTAATCTAGAAGTCCTGAGAGCCAAGGACAGAGGTACTGAATGCAGAATGGAAACACCTGAGAATCATTAAGTGTACAAGGTGAAATGTTGAAATACATGGGTTGGCCTTAAGCATGGGTTGAACTACATGGACCAATCAGAATGGAAGTACACACCCACTGAGTGGAAACTAACTAGTGGGTGGTGATAAACAATGGCTATAAAATTGCAATGTTTGCCAATGTATTGTTGTTGAGTAGAGGTGGAGTAGTTTGGAGATATTGTGGAGTAGTGTGTAGAGATTGTGATTTGTTGACCATATAGTATATTTATATAGAAGAATAAAGTAGGTTTTATATAAAACTACTGAGTTGCCTGAGTGAATCCTGGAGATGTTTTGGGGACACCTGGAGAAGAGTGAGAAGGCTTGGAGAGTTTGTCAGGATCTTCAGCCTATTCTCTGAAACTCTGCTGCTTTGGAGGAAAGCATTAACCACTGATCTAAGCTGGTTGGCTCTGCTGCATAACAAGGTGGTGAGTTTGAGCCAGAGGTGAAGAGCTACAACTCCCATCATCCCTGACATGCCAGGCATGCAGCACAAAGCAGCCAGTAACTGCATCAGTTGTTGTCATATCCATGAGATATCTTGTTCTGTAAGGTCTTACCTATAGTACACCTGGGAAATTTTTACAGGCTCTGTGCTGCGGTCACTGCCTGCTCTCGAGTAAAGAAACTCCTTCCTGTTAAAAAAAAAAAAGGCTCACCATCACTTTGTTGGTGTTCCACACTTTGCTGTTGGGTCCAGACAGTACAATGGACTGAGTGTGCACTCTTGCATTTATCTCTCTTCCACTTGTCTCTGGTTTTTTGGTGCACCAATATCACACAAGTACAATACATATGAAAACAACTCTGTGCTGAACCAGAGAGCCCTGGTGCCCACTGGGAATGGCTAGATATGGTTGCTCACGCTTTAAAGCCTTACAAAAAGCATACTTTCTTCTTCCCCTTTAGCATCTCTCATCCTGAGATTTATCTCTGCAACTGGAGAAACAGAGAAACATGTCAGTTGTCCAAGATTTCTTCCAATACCTGTAACCAGGCAATCCTAGCATGATCATATTCATCTTCCCTTTACTAAGGAGATTATCAGACAGGAACAAAAAAAGTGTTCTTGTCCCACAATCTCCACTCCCACCCCTGTCCCCTCCCTGTCATGCCACAATCACCCTCCCCACCACACTTAGCTCTTCCCCCATCATTCCAGCAGCCCAGGAGTGAACGGAGTTCTAACAGAGCTCACTTTACTTCCAGGATTGAAATCCTGTGGATTCTCGCAAGAAGACACGAGCATGGGAAATTCAAAAATAAAAATAAAAAGAACACCAAAAAATGACAGCAAGCAGAAAAAAAAACCACTTTAAAAGGTAGAAGTAACCTGAGGAGGGTCATAAAAAGTGCCTCATTTACCTAGATGTCCCGATCTCACTAGAAAATGTTCTGGCAGGGACCATTCATTGATGCTGGGATCTCACCAGAATAACTGGGCACTTTGTTGTGTGCAGGAACATCTGTGACAGGAATGGAATGGGGAATCTATTGAAGGCTTCCTCCATCAATAAAAAGCAGTGCCAGCAGAATGGCAGCAGAATGGGTGCATAATGAGGGGGGAATGATGTTGTCTGAAAAGGAAGCCCTTTTGCGATCTCCTAGCATTCCTGTAACATCACTTTTAACATGTCTGATAATCTCCAAAGCCATAACACTTATCCATCTAGCAGACCACTATCCCTCTTGACAGAAAGAAGCTTTACAAAATTTCAAGCACCTGGCTTGCCCTGTCTTTTGACCAGATTTTTTTTTTTTTAATGGAGAATACGGCTTGAATATGGTGGGTTCTTCATGCCCTCTTCCACTGAGATATTCCCTCCTCCACCCCTGAAAGTGCAGGAATGTCTGGTCATCATAGAAACTGAAAAGAAGAAGAAGAAGAAGAAGAAGAAGAAGAAGAAGAAGAAGAAGTCTAAACAGATATTGTAGAGTCAGGAAAGTGGCAGAAAAGAACAAGCAACATGAGTGGAGTAACAATCTTAAAAGCTTGCAATGTTTGGTGCATAACCAATGTTCTAGTTTAAGGGGGAAATGATTAAGGGGAGAAATGGCAAGTGTGTGTAAAATTATGTATAGTGTGGAGAAAATGGGTAGGTCTCTCCAAGTTTATCCAATGAAAGTGAATTAGTGGTTATGCAAGACAGTGGAAAAAAAGTACTTCTTCATACAGTGCTTCATTGACCTGTGGCAAGATACAGTAATGACAAACCTTAAAAGTTAATCCATACAGGATAAGGTCATCAATGGCTACTAGTCATGGTGGCTATGTGTATTACCTCCACTACCAGAACATGCCTCTAAAAAGCAGTTGCTGGGGGAAACAGGCAGGAGAATGCTATTGCCGTCACATTCTGCTGGTGGGTTTCCCAGGGTCAACTAGTTCACCATTGTGGGAACAGAATGCTGACCTAGATAGGGCTTCAGAAGGCTCTAGCTGGTTACTTATATTATTACAGTGTGAGCACTCACCTTTGAAAACCACTGTTGTCTCAGTAAGAATATTCTTGCACAACCGGTGTAAGCATAGTGTCTCCAAACTGCTCAGAACCTAAAAGAATCTTGAAATCTGTCTCTGAGACCAAGCCATGGCTTAAACTCCAGGTGCAGGTCTCTAACCAGAGACTCTGGTGCATTTCCTCCCTTGCTCATAAATATGCTGGGTAGATGCTGAGGTCTGGAAACAGAGAGAGGACGTGCCTGGCAGGGCATGGTATTAATTACTTTCCTCCACATGTTACTCTGGTGCTTAGCTAAGGATTCTGCAACTGCTGCTGTTACGATGTATAATTTGCACAGTGTTCGGTTGTGAGCAAAAGCAATTTGGCAAGCCCTCCTTCTAATTAGTTTAGAGTCTGATTATCACATTTTGCCTCTCACTCACACATGCAACATGCTGCAGCTGCTCTGTGCAGGATTAAGCCAGTATGCGGAAAGAAACAAAATGCGTTACCCTTTTAAGCATTTGCTATCCCTTCTTCCAGTAATCCCTCCCTGGGAGCTAGACTTAGCTCTTATCAAAAGCTAACAAAACCCCCTAAGCTTGCAGGCAAGGCTCCTTTAACCCCTGGTATCAATAACATCTATCAAAGGTTTGCCAAGTTGCTGCTAACTGTCCAAGTGCTGGAATTGGCGCTTTCAGATCTGCCATTAAAATGCCTTGGCTTCAACTGCATTTCCCTTCATCTAAAAAAAAAAAAAAGAAAAAGAAAAAAAGAATAAAAAAGAATAAAAATAAAAGAAACTACTTTTTAGCCTTCCTATTTTCCCTTTGAAATGTACTTGGAATTTACAGGGAGCTTGGTTATGGTTGCACAGGACATCTCCTTGTTTTGAAACAAGAGTGTGCATTAGATCTCCCATGTGATAATGAATTTAATTCATTCAAATCTCACTTTTCCTCCAGGGGCTCTTGATGTGAGACTTCCAGGTTGTTTCCAATTCTAGTTTCCAGATAGTTTCCATTGGTTGGTTGGAGATGTACTTAACCTTAGCAGTGCAGCAGCATTAGAAATACTGCAGTTACATGTGATTTCCCACTCCATATGGGCAAAATCCAGATCTATTGTTCTGAATGTATTTCATGCTTACTATCATCCTAATCTCCCCAAATGTGTCCTTATATACGAAGGGACGGGCAACTTCAGTGGACCCTTGGATCAATTGTGTGCCCAGGGATCCTCCGGGGACTACATGGACTGCCAGAAATGTTGAAACTAAAAACAGCAACAAAAATGTGTCTAAAAATCTACTTTTGCTTTTGAAATTTTTATTGATGTCAGATTCTTTGGGATGAGGGTGTTTAATTAAAAGGTAAATCACAAAGGGAGGCCTGGGGGAATTGGGGAGATAGCCTTGGGAACTGCAGACACTCCCAAGCAGCACATCATCATTGTTCAAGTTGACTCCAACTTAACACTACCCTATCCTAGCATTTTCTTGCCAAGATTTATTCAGAAGAGGTTCACCATTGCCTTCCTCTGAGGCTGAGAAAGTGTGACTAGCCCAAGGTCACCCAATGGTTTTCCATGACTGTGGACTAGTATCCTGCAGTCCTAGCCCAAAATTCATACCACTGAACCACCTGCTTTACTCTGGGAGTGTCTAAACGGATAAAATAATCCCCAGGGAATTCCTGGGGAATTCCCTCTGTCTAAATGAGATATTGTGTTGAATCGTGGTATTCAGGAGGAGGAGGGCCAAGAAACACAAAAACAGTGTCATAGGAGACTTCAGGGATTTCCCTGGAGTTTTTAAAAACTCAGAGGGAAATGTGTGCCCCTACCATTAGAATGGTCCACCTTCGAAGGCTAATGGAACCAACTGGATTCCAGAAAGCCTTGGAGGGTTTAATGGTTGGTAACGCTGGTGATTCTGTTGAAGCTTTGGTTAATATTTGGAACACCAGCCTCACCAAGGCTATAAACATAATCGCTCCTAAACATCCTTTCCAGCCTGCTCCTAACTGTAAGTCCTGGTATTCAGAGGAGCTTAGGAAGATGAAGTGGGCTGGACAACGACTAGAGTGCACCTGGTGGAAGGCTCGACTCTTATCCGACAAGACTCATCATAGGAGTTTCCTTGATTCTTATTGAGAGGTGATACGTGTAGCACAGAAGTCTTTCTCCTCTGCATGTATTGCGACTGCAGAGTTCCGTCCACCAGAACTGTTTAGGGTGGGGAGGGGAGCTGACACAGATTCCACCTGCGCAGAACCCCTTACTCAACCCAACAACAGCCTGCTGTGACGCGTTTGACATCCACTTTGCAGATAAAATCTCTTAGATAAGAGCCGACTTCGATGCCAGTGTTATGACAGAATCTATAGACGAGGTGTTCAGCAACTCCGTTGATGAAATTTTATCGGATCAGCTTCAATCTGTGAGTACTGATGATATGGACAAGCTCCTTGGTAGAGTGAGGAAGATGACCTGTCCCCTTGATCCCTGTCCATCTTGGCTAGCCACCCAAGGGGGTGACGCATTGAGAGTACTCTTTAGAGATATTATCAATGCATCCTTCAGGGGCTTTTCAGATCTACAAATACCCTTTGGAGGATGATGGGTTGCTTCAGACACATTACATGACATTTTCTTGGACAACTCACTGACTTCTTCCTTACAGTTGTCTTCAGTAGCTGGTGAGGCTGCTGACACAATGCAGAAATGATGCAGTTTGACGCCACTTTAACTGCCATAGCTCAATGCTATGGAATTCAGGGATCTGTAGTTTTGTAAGATATTTAGCCTTCTCTGTCAGAGAGCTCTGGTGCCACAAACACAACAAATCCCAGGATTCCATAAGATGGAGCCATGATAGTTAAAGTGGTGTCAAATGGCATTATTTCTGCTGTGTGACAGCAGCCGGAGTGTAAGGATTTGAAAATGATCTCCACACAATTGAGCCCCATTTCCCATTGATCCCATGGCAGTGTGTCAAAAACAATTCTTCTTATAGATCCAGGAAACTGGGGGTTGGGAAACTTCTTGTGTAAACTCAAAATCACTTATGGAGATGGGATAAGATGTAACGGGGCTTTTTTCTCAGTCTTATAGTCATCACAGCTATGGTTGGTGAGGACAGAAAAAGCGAGTCTCCTCTGTGGCTGCTTCCTGGTTATTGAATTTCTTTCCATGGGAGGTTTAGTTGCCCTCCTCTTGTCTCTCATTCCTTCAGAAGGCAAAGACCCTCTTATTTACCCAGGTCTTTGACTGTTAACTGCCCATCATAGAGGGTCCTTTAATTGGTTTGTGCTGTGTTTTTATCATCATTATTATGTTTTAACTACCTTTTTAACTGTTTTAAATTAATGCTTTAATGTGGCTGTTTATTTAATTGCTTTCTAACTTTTATGTTATCCATATTCTAATTGTATTTGTGTTTACTTATATTGTCATCCACCTTAAATTGAAACCTGAGAAAAAGGTAGGATATGAATTAAATAAATAAAAACACGTAAATAGATGACATACTACAGTTAGTGATGACTAGCATTAATGAGGAGCAGAGCATGCTATGTTCCTTATTAATGCTAGTTTGGCCAGTGGGTTTTGGAAACTGAAGCCCCAAAAGGTAGCTGTTCCAAGTTCTAGTGAGGTGTTACTATATATGTTATAACAGTGTGTGGCAGAGAGTAACATCTCTTTGAAGTGTAGTGCTTTGCAGGGTGCTGTTGCTAAAGAACTGGTTTTGTGTTAAGAGATTAGATTTTTGAGAGTGGGTTTCTTCAGCTAAGCCACAGGCCAGGGTGAATCTTGCTGACACTGGAAAAGGTGCTTTTAGATGAAATTTTCAATTTTAATTATCAAATCCATGGGCTCAGAAAATTTGCCCAGGTCGCACAACTTCAAATAAAACTTAAGAATGAATAAGAAACTGTGCTTAAATGCTTTGCTCAAACAAATTTCTGTGAGCAAATATGCATACATATTCTCCATTTTGGAAAGAATGAACTCAACCTTGGTTGCAGAGAGCAGGAGAACTCCACACATGTTTAACTTCTTTTCCCCCAGCTTGCATCGGCATGAGTTCTGTAGGAATTGTTTGAAACAGTGAATTAATTTGTCCAAAAATATTTGCTGGGAAAGGGCAGACATTGTGTGAGTTTATGAATTATTAACAGCGCAGGATTTCTGTCTCTCCCTCATCCTCTTCTTCTTTTACTAGGCATGCGACTGTCAGTTGGCAAATCAGATCTGCCCCCTGGAGCAATTTTATCTGGCCCCTAGTGGCTCTACCAAAGTTCAATCACAGTATAGTAAAATGGTTTCCCGTTTCATTTGCAAGAAGAAGAAAAGTGTTGTTTTTTTCTCAAGTTGTAACAAATGGAAATATTCCACACTTTAAAGTTATATCTCTCTTTGGAATGTCTTATGCATGTAATATGGAAATGTACCACTTTTATGTGTTTCATAACTGTGAAGCCTTTACTGCTAGACAGCACCAATTTTATTGCAGACAAGTGTGAGTGGCATAATATACTTCTGGTTGCAAGATCATTCTTTGGATCCCAGATCATTCCCCACAAAACACCATCATGAACTTTATATTAGAAAGGATCTCACAGACTCTTGGTTGTTTTTATCCATTCGAGCTGACATAGATGATGGAGAAGATATTTATTCTATTTACATATTGATATGAACTTACTCAATTTGGACTTCTATACAAAGGACTTTATCAGATGAGCCCCTTTAAATGTTCTTTTTCCGGCATTAAAAAATCAGTTTTTATGCCAACAAAAGAATGCTCTCCCCTGGCACTTACCTTCTCTCCTGGAAGAAGGCTTCCCCACAATGAAGACAAAGTGAATGAAGCCCCATTCACTTTCTCATTTGAAATCTTGTGAGACTTAATTGCACAGGAAATTCAAACATATAACAAAAAATAAAACAATAAAAGTGACAAAAAGCACATACACACACTTTAAAACTTCCTAGTAAACCAGGGAACATTTTAAAAAGTGTGTCACTCACCTGGATGTTGCAATCTCACCCACAAGTGTTTGCTCCGGACTGGCCATTGACACTACATTCACATGAGTTAAATAGCCTAAGGTTTCACATACCATCAATGCCGGCACCAAAACATCAATAAAAAGAAATGCCAGAATAATAACAGCAGAACACAAAAGGATTACATGTGATATTGCCATCCTTTTGCATTCTACTGTCATTATCCTGATGCCACATTAGCTGCATTTGAAAATCTCCAAAGTCACAATACACTTTCATACTGAATTGGCACAGGTGTGTTTGTTTGTTTGTTTGTTGCACACCCTTGTTTGAGTTGACTTTGTAAAAATAGATCAAAATTGAGAAAGTGAGCAATACTAGAACTGACACACACACACACACACACACGAAAGCAGAATCCTAGTGGTTCCCCCTTGAGATCCATTCAGTCCAGAATCCTGTGTCTAACTTTTGTATCTAGCTGTTTGCAAGGAGCCAAGAAGTCCCACATAGGAGTAATACACTGACCAGCAATGGATAATCCAACCCGAGATCTTTTGATATAAGGGATATAATTTGTAATCAATCAATCACTCTGTCAATCATCAAAGGTATACTGTCTCTGGAGCTGGAGGCTTCATTTCATTATCAGAGCAAATAAACTACATTCAAATTGCCCTTAAAGGAAAATGAGGTGTGTTCCTCCCAACACAGGAACATAAATGGCCATTGTGGCCATTATGATAATCTATTCAAAGGACAAATAGGAGTTTACCTATCGCTAATCACCTAGGCCCATTTAGCAGGAAAAAATGAATAAAAGTGGCCATGGTCCACAAGCAGGAAGATTTTAATTAACATTGAACTTTTGCTGATGAGAATGTATTTGAGTGAACATTATGGATGGGCTTTGGCCATGGGGATAGGTATCTGTGGATGATATAGTGCTTTATTAAGTGCACTGTGGAATCACTGTTGTAATTATACTTCCAGCTAATTACAGAAACACAATCCCCAGCAGAATTTATGGGTCTAGTGTAGAAACAACTCAGAAGTATTCTAGGATGTAGCTCTTGTGTCCTGAATTGAACTGCCCATAGTTCCCTCTGCGGTCTAGCAGAGCAGTGCTGTGATGAAGCAAGCCTGGTTTAAGGACTTCTGATAAACATTCCCTAGCATATAGCTGGAGAACCTTTGACTCTCCATATGTTGTAAACTACAACTCCCATTAACCCTAATGGTGAGGGGTTCTGGGAGTTGTAGTCAAAAACATACATTCCCCAGCCCTGCCATTGTATCTGATCTCTTGTTCCCACATCCTAGCCTTCCTCAACTTAGTGCCCTATAGATATTTTGTTTCACAACTCCCATCAGACCCGTCAAGCATGGCCCAGTGCCTAGTGATGATAGATGGTTTAGTCCAACATCTGGAGAGCAACAGGTTGTAAGATACTGCCATACAACCTGACAGGGGCAACAACAGAAACTGACAAAAATAATGATGTCCTGAAACTGCAAAGAAGTGAAGGCACATCCAGAGGCCTCTGTTGGACATTTGCTCCAAACCAGCCATGGTACAGATGCCTCATTTTCCCTATGGATTGGCCACCTCTTGCTGCTGACAATAAGAAGTGTGAAAGGCCAAAGGGCTTATAGGAAACCCTGGTGTTCAAAGCCTGAAATGTAATTAGCTATCCATTCGTACAGATTGACAGTCTACCCAGCATTCTAATGAGCCTTTTAAAAGAATTGATAATGAGAGAATCTTCTGATCCAAGTGTATGAATCACCATCACTTCTTCATTTAAGAAATATCAGGAGATCATAATTATTTGCTTTGGGTTAGGCTGACCTCATATTTTCCCTGGCACAATAATTCTTGATTTCAGCATTGATTTGCCTGTTCTTTTCAGCATGCTCCTTCTGTGCTTCTTGCTTGTTTCCCCATAAAATCTGTCAAACATCCTTTGTATTTGATCCATTCTCTCCACCCACACAGACACATTTCTACATAGTCTTTGGCTTCAGAATGTATTCTTGCGTCTTCCGAACGGCTGAAAGATTTTTGGCATGGAAAATGTTAGGGGCACTTGAGGAGTCTAATCTTCTGAATGGCAGTTTCATTTTCTACAGGCATTGAGCAGAACCCTGGACATTCTAAACTCAGGAGTCCTTATAATGGCCAAACAAAGCATGATGCACAAGTTCTATAAATAACTCCTGAGTGGTTCCCTCATATGAAGTTCATACATGTATTTGATCATGGCATAATGAAATTGCATTGCAGACTTTTGGCAACCTCTTTGAAAGATCTCATCTCCAGTGTGAGACTGAAATACCAGTTTTCTCCTTCCAAATCCCCCCCATTATTTTATTTTTTATTTTTTTGCAATTTCCACAAAACATAATTTTGCATATTGCATATTTCTGCACAAAATTGTATTTCCCCCCTTTTCAGCACAATAAGCACAATAGGACAGGCTGAGAAACTGGCAAGATGCAAACAACTTATCAAGTGTTATTAATTTTACTGATTGGTGCAATAAGGCATTTCATGTTCCAATACTGCACCTTTTATAAAGATGGCCAAAATACTTTCACAGTAATGCACACATTTCCTCCAGCCCATCCCATAAGAACTTTTGAACTTTTCCCATTTACTATACAAAGACAAATCAATTCAACATTTCCATCCCAAATTCTGATCCATATCACCACCCCATTTCACTGCTGTTACTGACTTTTTTAAAACTGATAAAAAGTTATTTTTTAAAAAAAAAAACCAACACTATGACAACTTTATCACAAATCTCAGGTTCAAAGAGACTCGAACTGCTTTTCTGTATTCACTCCTTGAAAATAATAACCACTGACATTCATGGGCGTTACTTTTCAATAGTCAGGAATAGGTGTCTAGTATCCAATGACACATAATCCTAAATCCTCACTCTCCTACTCTTGTTTTTTCCCTTTGGACAAACTGCAAGTCAGAGAACAGGAAGACTGAGCAGAGAGGGGTTATTTAACCTTGCTGATTGTGGTACTTTTCTAGTTCAAAATCAACTATGTTTACCTTAAGAAGAAAGTTCTACTGGTCAAGGTGCATAGGACTGCAATCACTGTCACTACTCTATGTCAACCACCTGCTATGTTCACTGAGTACAAAATAAAAAAGAATACTTAAAGGTCTCAGCCTGTGCCAGTAGGCCTGGCTGAGCTTCAGACTGTCAGTTGTCAGTGTCTAAATCAAACTATCATAGGAAACTTTAACTACCTCCCCCCCACTTCCAAGCACTTTCCATGCTGAGATGAACAAGCACACAACACTGAATGTGTCCACTTTTCCTGAATGAGTGCAAAGAAGCTTATTCAGCAGAGGTTGAATAAGCTATCAACAGACCCTTGCAGTTCTTGCCAGAATAGTTTGTCAGGTAGATAGTCTGCATGATGCACAGACCAAATTATTTTATGCTTGGTTTGTTACACAGCATATTTCCACATTTAGCCGAATTGTTATGCTGCATTTAGCCAGCTAATGACTCAGGAACTTTATATGCTATCTTCATCGAAAGCACCTGGCCATGGCTTACAATTATATGAGGAAATTATTCTATGGAATTAACAAAAACAGCCAGCCAATTTGGTAGAGAGACAAAGTTCAACAGCATTTGCTCAAGACTTTTTCTGCTAGTTTAGTTGCAGACACATTGCATACTCCTGTGTTCTCAAACATTACCTTGAGCAAATAGAAATTCAGCCAAGTGCTAATTCAACAAGTAGTAAGTACTTCCTTGCATGTTAAATTGCAAGTTGTGTATTTTACATCTTATATAGTAACAGTGGAGGTCTCTGTGAGTCTGTCCATATAGCTTCTGTTCTAGAGCCACTTTATTTGCATCCGTGGTATTATGTGAAAACTATGAAGGAGAAGAAGGCAATAGACAGAGTTTGGGCAACCCTGCAAGCTTTCATCTCAGAGAGAGCCCTCCTTTTTAAAAAAGCAAAAAAAACAAAAACAAAACATCCCCATAGGAGTTGCATTGGAGAACACCACTACTTCATTCAGGATGTGAATGTGACATTGACAACCATCACATCCTCATCTCAAACTAATTTGCAAGCCTAGCAACTGTAAGCCTAAGGCAAAAATCGCAAGAAAGAACACGGGCATATCGAGATGAGTACCAACCAGCAGGTGCATACTCACCACATTTTAATCCATTAGTTACTGCCAGATTTCCATATCCATCACAACCACTGACATTTCAGAAGTTCTTAAAAAATGCCTCCACAAAACTCAGCTCTTTGAATGAAAAGCCAAAGGAACAAAGGTGGCCAAACTTAACACTTCGATCACATTTTTTTTTAACATTCATGAATAATTGCATAAATAAATGCCTTTTTAAAGCACTCATTTCTTTTTCCCATTATGAGGTAGTGTTCCCTACACATTCCAAGAGGTGTGCTCAATGAATTAAGGGCAGAAATCCTAAAATTAGAATTCTAGTTTCTATGTTTATTGATGTACAGTTTTCTTTGCATCAAATATGTCATCAAAATCTGGCTAGGAATTCATGTGGGAAAAATAAAACATGTAGGTTTACCAATGTTTGCCTTCTAGGTCTGTGCTGACATCCTACTTACATTCCCTGCCAATGTGTTACTAACCATTGGCAGTAATAACCCATTGCTGAAGGGAGAAGTAATATATTTTCTTATAGGAAGTGAGAGTGAAGCAAAAATTGAATTCAGATCCATCATCTATGGAACATTCCCCAAAGAATTTCATCATTCCCAGTTGTTCTGCAGTTTTCTCAAATATAGAAGCAAGTTGGCCAAGAGAAATGAGAAAACACAGATTAAGACTTTATTCTACAGTATATACTGGAATGGAAACCATGCTGTTGCCACCATCTTTTCAGGACCAGTTTAGCTTGGCAACAGAAGTCTCCCAGTCAAGCTTTTTATTCCACCATGCCATTGCTGATCAAGAGATGGCAGTGTAAAATAATTTGTTGAGAATGCCACTGCATTTTGCCAAAAGATGAATGTCAGGATTAATGTTTGGGTAAATCATCCAAGGGATTTCATGGAAAACAATATAGGTTAGGAAAAACACTGTCCAACCTGGATGCTATATTGACATGAAGTTTCAGCAAAATATCAGGGGTAAATTGGAGGTGCCACCTTCAGCAAAACAGTAAGAATTTTAAGGATTAAAAATAAAATTAAGAAATTTGATGGGAAACTGAAAGAGTTAAAATTGGAGATCCTCTTTTCGGATAGATACTGTACTTGGAAATGGGTCCTGGTGATCTTCTACCCTGTAAATGTTCAAAGTCTTTTCTGGAACTGATTATAAGCACTAAAATTGTTCACTGGCTCAAACTAAAATCTGAGCCAAATCTCTTTTTGCAAGCTTCCCCATCAGCCAAATTCTACCCTTTTTCCTTTATACCTTATTTTAGTGGCTGGCTAAAGCAGCAGCAGCATGATGCAAAAGCCCAGATAGATTATAGATTTCTTTGAATTTTTTTTAATAAAAACTTTTTAAATTTTGCAGATTTCTTCATAAACTCAAGAGAAAGTTCTTGAGATTTAAAATAATTTGAATGGGGCAAAGCAAAACTCACATATTTGTCTATCCATTGAGTGGGCTATTGATTGTTCAGACTTTCCTATCACCTCTGAGCATATCAACAGCTTAACAGCCTTCTAGCTTGTAGTTTTGTGAGATATTTAGCCTTCTCTGTTAGAGAGCTCTGGTGCCACTAAAAAGTACAAATCCCAGGATCCATAGAATTGAGCCATGGCAGTTAAAAGCAATGTCAAACTGTCAAACTAGAACATGGAGCAGTGGGTTCAAACTACATGAAAAGAGATTCCACCTAAACATTAGGAAGAACTTCCTGACAGTAAGAGCTGTTCGGAACTGTAATACATTGCCTCATAGTGTGGTAGAGTCTCCTTCTTTGGTCTTTGGAGATTTTTAAACAGGGGCTGGATGGCCATCTGTCAGGAGTTATTTGATTGTGAATTCCTGCATGGCAGGGGGTTGGACTGGATGGCCCTTGTGTTCTCTTCCAATTCTGTGATTCTATGATTATTTGTGCAGTGAAGTGTTCAGCCTAACCAAGGGCTGTTGGGAAGAATGTCATGGGTTCTAAGGGCATATAGGTTTCAGTAAAATCAAATCAAGCTACTGTGCCCTTCTAAAAATGTCCTATAATTGTTATATGTGGGGAAATAATCATTGTAATGTAAAAGCAATCTTGTGTACCTCATTCACAATCTTAGATAAGTCTAGGGTTTTTTCCCTGCATGCATTTTGTTCTCCCAAAATTCCCTTCTCTTACTTCACTGGGCACTTCTAGCCAACTAGAAGTGCTGAGTGATTGGACACATGACCTAATTTGAATTTTATTGCTTTTGTGTAACTTGCTTTTTTTCTGAATCTGACTCTCCATGAGAATGGAGGCATCTTAAGCTTTCCTGTAACCATGCCATGATGCATCAGAACCCAGCCAAGGCTGGTGAATCTTTCCTACCCATTCCTAGTCAGTTTAGGGACCTTTTCTTACGTTTGTTTTAGTATGTAGATTGAGACTGATATACCTTCAGTAAACTTTGTTTTGCATTTTAAACTGACTCCTTTGTTTTGTAATGAGTCTAATTTAACTGGGTGATCCCAGATCTCTGAATACACTTTCAAATGATAATAGAGCTTAAGTCTTCTTCTTAATCGCACTCTGCATAAAGCGTGAAGTCAAATGTGACTGAATGATTTTACCTTTTTTAAAAGGAGATAATTCTTGTTGTTTTTAAAGGACTAGATCCTGCAATTTTATTTTTAGACTCATTACCTTCCTACAATAATGCTGTTATTATGTATTACTAGTATATTGCTTATTGGCCATGCAATCTAAATTTGGTTTTCTGCTGTATAAATGATATAAATGCTATAGAATGGCACTGAGTATAAAACAGAATTATTGCTCTCAAGTCCAGCAGACTTCTCAAAGCAATTATCATGCCTTACCTTCCCATCGATGTGCAGCATACTATTTCCCATGCCAGGACAAAGTAAACTCTTTGGGGCAGGGACTTATTTTGTTTCACACTTGTATAACTCTATGCATAAAACCATGTACTGTATGCTAATGGTAGTATATAAATGATCTGTGGTTTGGATTTTCTGCCACAGAAGCAACGTGAAGGCAATTTAATTGAATTTGGCTGGAAGAGCATCATTCCTAAATATTTCCAGTTTTGCAATTTGGAAAATAGTGTTTTCATCTTTCCCCCTGAAACTGCAGATTTTATCCTGTCACTCAAACAAGGAGCCTATGTGGCTTTTCAGCAACTGCTGAAGGACATTTTCCATTATCTTTCACCATTTATCTGCCTGACTAGAGATGACTGGGAACTGAAGTCTAACAATAGCTAGAGAACCAGTGGGCTTCCCATTTCTATTTTAAAGATACAGTACCACCATTGTTGGAGAAGATATGAAGTCGAAGGCTTTAATGGCTGGCATCCATAGGTTTTCCATGGCTTTTTTCCAGGCCCGTGTTCTGGAAGAGTTTATTCCTGATGTTTCGTCTGCATCTGTGGCTGGCATCTTCAGAGAATGGTTCGGTAGGATGGGTGGGGTTTATATACTGTGAGTTCCTGTTGGAGAGGATATGTAAATTTGTGTATTTGAATGACTAGTTTCTGGCTAGAGATATGCAAGGAGGATTAGTGTCCGTTTGACTAATGGTCCATTGTCTGCTGGAAATCCCCCTGTTCCTGGGTGGAGTTCATTTGCATGTGTTGAGTTTTGATTTTAGTATTTAGTGTGTGATGTGTGATAAGAGTGGAGATGCCCGCCAATACTGGCTAGTGTATGCATGTGAACTTCTGCCCACTTTGTCATGGTAGGCCAGGTCTGGGGCCAGAATACTCCAGCTGGAAGTCAGAGTATTCTGGCCAGTGCAGGCAAGCCCTAACAGAATTGCAATCCTTCTGATACCAAGTTAAGAAATTTTTTATTGGCCCAGGCCTATTAAACTGATTATATTGCTTCTGTTTGTGAAATTGTTCAATTGCTTTATGCCTTTTCATTTATCTTACAGTAATTTTTTTTTAAATGTATAATTCTAAACTTTTTAATTTATTGTACAGAATGCAATAAATAAATGAACATGGTATGGTAGGGATATGGACTTGTTAGGTTTAGTGCACACTTTGAAACTGGGTCCACACAGTACAGGTAGCAAGTGAAAGGCTTCCTTAGACTGGGGACTGGAAGATACAATAGATTGCCTGTTCAGCAGCCAGATATAGGAATGTTTCCCATCAATTTCACACTTTTCGGACTTTTTCGGACAAAGAAAAAACAACGCTAGCAGCCTCGCCACGTTGCAAGGCTGTAGCGCTGCAGGGCATCCGTTTCGCATGGCGCCCGTCCCTAGCGGTACTGTTGCAGTACCGCTGGGACATTTGAGCGTTATATTTAGCAGATTTTTACTCACAATCAACGATTGTGAGTAAAAATTGCCGAAATATAATGCTCAAATGTCCCAGCGGTACTGCAACAGTACCGCTAGGGACGGGCGTCATGCGAAACAGACACCCTGCAGCGCTGCAGCCTCGCAACGTGGCGAGGCTGCTAGCGTTGTTTTTTCTTTGTCCGAAAAAGTCCTTCTACAGCTATACCCTTAACAAAGCTTCAGAGATATCATCAGAACTCCAGTCAGATCAAATGTCAGCCCCCGCTTCTCGACATACTCATTTGATATGAAAGCAACAGGAAAACAGAGATTAGAAATGTTGCATGTGTACTACAACTCCCAGAATCCCCAGATGATGATTCTGGCAATTATAGTTCAAAACCTAACTTTTCCTGCTCTGTAGAAAAGGACAGGTTTTTTTCAAACAGGCATTACTGATTTTGTTCATTCTTAGATGTAAAACTTTCAGTCTTACATCTGAAGTGTAACTAAATTCTGTCCATTACTTCCACATGCTGCTGAGATTAGAATGGATCCATGAGTATCTCTCTCTCCTTTCTTTTCAGCAGCATGCCTTCGCAAGTGATAGCTGGTGCAAAATTGCAGCTGTGCTGATTGTAATCAGTACAAAATGGATTGGCCGTATTATACTAATCTTGGCTCATCAACTTACATCAGCCTTAAGGTTTTCTTACTGATGCATAATATCATTACATCATCCTCTAGATATTGTGTCTACTTACTGTAGATCTGCAATGGCACCCTGCTGCTCCATTTCTTTTTTGCTTTGTCTCTCATTCTGCTATTGCATAGCAGTGCACATTTTCTGGGCCCTTTGTGTGCAATGCTTCATGGGAATATCCTTCACTTAATTATCATGGGATCGGTCTAAGTGATAATCTTGAAAATTAAATCAATAGGGAGCAGTAATTAAATAATATATACAACTCCCCCAAAAACTTGATTTGGAACTCAGATCATGACTTGTGAAATCATCTTCAAGTCCACAAGAACAGGAAAGATTCTGGCTAGACTCTTAATTTGTCTGTTCAGTTTGTTTGCATGCTTATTTACAACAGAATCCTTCCAATGAAAGATGAAATATCTAAAGAGATTATCAGATAGGAATGCAAAAAGTATTCCTGTCCCACAATCTCCAATCCTGTCCCGGTCCCAGCACAATAACCCTCCCCACCACACTTACATCCTCTCCCGTTGTTGAGGCAGTCCAGAAGTGAACAGAGCACCATTCATTTGCTGGAGTGAAATCCCACCTGTTCTCACGAAAAGACATAAGCATGGGAAATTCAAAAATAAAAAGATAAATATACAAGAAAAAGTGACACCAAGCACCTAAACACACTAAAAACATTACAAGTAACCCAGGGAGGGTACAAAAAAGAGGGTAGCTTACCTGGATGTTCCGATCTCACCTGGAAGTGTTCTGGCAGGACCGGTCATTGACACTGGAATCTCGCCAGCAAAACAGGGCACGTTGTCACACAATGTCAAATCTGGAACAGAAATGCCATGGGAGATCAATTGCTGACTTCTCCCCATCAATAAAAAGAATGTCCCCGTAACGGCAGCAGAACACTTGGGAAACGATGGAGGATAACATCATCTGATAATGAAGCCCTTTTGTGATCTCATGGCATCATCATAACATCATTTTTGATACATCTGATAATCTCCTACATTTCTAAAGAACACTAGAAGTAAATGTGGGTCCCCCACTGAAGAGCCAACTCTATATTTCAGTTCTGAAAACCAACTTATAACCTCCATCCATTTTCCAAAGGGCCAAAAATGTTTTGCATGCAATGCCTTACATGGATATGTAAAATCTAAAACTAATCTGTTTTAATATTACAATTTCCTGGTATACTTCTGTTTCACTCTTCACTGATCTACAAAGGTCAGAGTGGCAGACATGGGAATTCAGAAAAGCATATATAGCAGGTGATGGGGAAATACTAACCAGGCTAGGGCCACCTTCATTTTAGAGATGGAGTAATATCAAGTGTGAGACAACAAAGAGTTCTTTAAAAAAAAAAACCTAAAGATGAACATATTTTTTTAAAAAAATAGCATGAGCTTTATCATATGAGCTTTTGCAGACACACAGCCCACTTTTGTTGTCCTGCAGTAAACAGACTAACACAGCTGCAGTGTTAAAATTTCCACATCAAGTCTAGTTGAGGTTGAAACAAGTTAAATGAGAAGAAAAGATAAGGAGTGAGTAAAAACATTAATATGATTGAGTGATTTCAGGGATGGCTGGTGGTTTCAGTGTTAGGGGAAGTGAGTCTGCTCTGGTTTTTATTCCAGACTTTAAAGCAGATATCCAAAGTGCTGAAATGTATCTCCCCACCCAAGCAGCAGCTCAGACATTCCCTTTAATGTGTGTAGTACCACCCAGAGTGGATTCTGTACACACCTGACATACAAACCAGTGGCTGCCTTTGGATTTAATCTAACACAGGGACCCTGCTTGCACATAAAGAACTACTCCAGGCAGCCAAAAGGTTACTTGTTTTCCAGTCACTCACTGCACTGTGATGAATTGCAGGTCTTTGTAGAAATGTGCCCCCCCCCCTATTCTCATGCAGCAGTCTGTCTTACCTTGGTACACATAACAATTGAAAGGGTCTCTCATTTACTTCAACAGCCCTGGTCTGTGTATCCATGTGCATGTGGAGCCAGGGAAAGGGGAAACAGAGCTCTGTTGTACCTGCAAAAATTCTCCATGTATTCCAAGATTTTTGTGCACATGCATTGGTTTTATGCCATTTTGACTGATCATTCCTCCCCCTGTCCCTTTTTAAACTGACCTTATGGTGTTTACCACTTAGGGCACTGGCTGACAGGCAATGTAAAAATACAAAAACATAACACCTGTCATGGCTCCTGCAAAATACTCCTAGGAAATGTAATGAGGTTTAAAAGTCAAGACAATTCTTCAGGATATCCTGGGGATCACTGTTCTCTCTTGCTGAGGCAGTTCTCTGTTAGAGATCCCCCTCCCCCAATTGCTGCACAAAGGCCTATAGCTTCTAGTTGCCTGGAGAGATGGCACAACTGTTCAGTCAATTTAAGCCTGTAGTGTAGATTGTAGGCTATATAGAAAACGCTGTAACCATGGGGCTAGAAATCTATAAACAACTGATCATATACCCACGTCACTTATACCTATACAATATATCCCTAACACACCATAAGCTTTAATGCAGCTGAATGAATTACTCAAGGTCACAGAGAGTATGTGCTGTGAATTTAACCTAGATTTCCTAAAGCAACTGAGATGGAACAAATAGGAAAATTATCTCAATCTGTTTATTGGACCAAATTAATTTTGGGTGCACGTATGCCATTCCCCCCCCCCTCTTTCTCTGTAAGTGGTCCCATGATATTTTGAACAGGAGTGAAAAATTTAAATGTCAGAGCCATTGCTTCTGATAATCAAATGGAAACATAAAACAGATGTTTAGAACATGTGCTTAGGAATGGGAGATGTTCCCTTGAAACATAAGCGAGGCCTATGACATTAATAAAAACAATCTCTTATTTTGCTTAAGTAGGCAACTGAATGACTTGCTTACATCCTCTTAGCCTGGAAAAGAATGTATATACTCAGTAAAGGGTCAAAATGTTACAGCTCAGAACCAGAGTTGTTGTTACTATTTCAAAAGCTATCCAGACTATTCTGTGGTTGGCTATCCCATCTATTTGTACTGATCAAGCTTACAGGGAATCCTAATTATACCGTGGAATTAAGTAATTTTATCCAGTAAAATTTCAGTAACACTTGCAAAGCAGTTTTTGGCAGCTCCAATTTATGAAATTCAAATAGTGCAAAATCAGCTCCCATCTGTTCAGCAAAGATAAAGCAACAATTAAAGCACGGAAAAGATCAAGTAAGCATATTGGCCAACTTTCTGTTGATTTTAACGAATCAGGTCTCCCAATATAGGGATCCCCCCTTGAATAAAAGTGAAACATGTTTTTTTTAGGGGGAAAATGTATAATGAACATCTACTCTTCCAATAAACAACAATAATACTGTGCAATAATTTGCTACAGTTTCTACAAGAAGCAGAGGAATCAAAGTCCAGCTGATCTTAAATGGCTATATCTTGACTGCTAGCAAATGGTTTATGGTGGGACGGATGTCTTTCTGTGCTTCATAGGACACATACCTCGCAGCTACATTTGAAATTTGTTTAATAATATAAAATGAGTAAAGATTATATGTGGCATATTTTGCCTACAGGTGGCAAGCCTAAATCAGCTTTTCTCCAATCAGCATTTCAGAAAAGAGAGCAAGTGGAAAACAAAATGTAAAAAACAAAAAACAAACAAAACAAAACAAAACAAAACAACACATCACTATTGAATTGAACTTGCCTAAAATAAATTTGGTCTCTGTGTTTACTTCAGATGGATTTTGAACCAAATCGGAGACAATGAGAGAGATTTGGGATTTATCCAAAGCAAAATGAATCTGAATCTGAAATGAATTTGGCTTCTGAAAGGAACCAAAACTGGCTTCTTCTGTAGCTTCAGAATCAAACCAGAGATTCTGAAACACAGATACACTTCCCCACAAGAAAAATGCCTGAGAGGAAAAGAAGGAGGGAAAGTATGGTATATAAGCCTGTGACCAAATATTTTAGCTTACAACTAGGTGTAATAGCAAAATGTATTTGATTTGCATTTTAATGCAAACTGATTTAATATATATTTCCCAGTTGACCTCTACTTTGTTATTTCTGGTCACCACAGAGAAGGTGACAGCCTGAAGGAGAGAACCTGACTTTCCCTGGTTCCAACTCACCAATGGATTCAGGAGTTTCTCCTCTTCAGACTCATTAGTATCTGTGTATCAAGGGCAACCCGAAATGACAGCAGAGGTCTACAGGGTTAGCACACTGTTCCCCTTGTAAATCCAGGTCAAATGCAAATGTAACATCTGAAGAGGGCTTATGAAGCTGTTAATGAGCAGAATGCTAAACAAACATACAAACAAATTCTAATAGTTAATTTTGTTCATAATATTTTTCTAACTTCTATGTCCTTCCTTATTAATTTTTACAGGATATCTCTATGAGATACGTATTTTTTTTAATACAAAGTTTCCAAAAAGACACAAAAATGAGGGAGAAGGGGCTGGAAACTAATCCCTCCCCTTACACTTTAAGCACTATCCTTTTTCAGGCTGCTGGACTTACCTGGCAGCCGTTTTGTGGTCCCCGTGAGGGCCCACCCCGGGTAACAGCATGGCCAGTGCCATGCTTCCACCTCCTTCCCCAGCAAGCACCACGCCTGGTCAGGGAGGGTTGATGGAGCATCAGCCAATCAGTGCATAGCCTGATCTGCTCTGATTGGCTAGAGGGTTCCTTTGGCAGCCAATCGGAGGCAAGCAACTGGCTTGATTCTGATTGGCCGGAGGAAGAAAGGGAAGCTGCCCCTTGCTTCAGGCTTCCCTCTGCTCTGGTGACTGGAGATATATTCCCATATCCCAGCCAGTCATTCTTAACACTTTAAGAACTATCCTTTTTCCTTGAAATTGTCCACATAAAATACACTAGGTGTGACTGTATTTTTAAATAACTTTCTAAGGAGATATTAAAAAAAAAATCATGTTCCCAACTGTGTCAGAAGACTGCTAGAAGAACAGAAAGAGTGACCTTACCAGATGCTGTATCCTTCAGCTGTTTCTGGGGCATAGTGCTACCATGGACAAAGATTCTCTTTTTTATTGATGGGGACAAGCCACCAGTAAAAAGGAATGCTTTGCTCATGGCTATGCTATGCCCCCAGGATGCTGGAGGATGATATCATCTGATAATCTTCCCCCTTTCTGTTCTTTTAGTGATCTTTTGCCACAGTTTTTGCCAGTTTTGATAATCTCCTAAGACTTTAAAGGCACCACTTACAACCAGAAGGTGTAAAAGGCTATAAGGAGATCAACAATTCTGTATTTGATCCTAAGCAGAGATGAGCTGATCAATTATGTGGAACTAGTGGGTTCCTTGGGTGTGAGTTACCATGTCTTCGGGGGTTTGTTATAGAGAGGAAAAGGAAAGTCATCAGTAGTCACACACTGAACTTCAAAAAGCTTATTTCTGTAAATTTAGGGAAATACTAGATGAAATCTCATGTTCACAAATGCTCAAAAGGTTGGACGTTCATGATGCACAGAAGTTACTTAAAGGTGAGATATTGAAAGCACAGTTGCAAAAAGTTCCAATGGGACTATGTTCATACAACCAAGCAGCTGGATCATAAGAATGATTCCACTAATAAACACCCACTTACATGTGTAGTTTCTCGATCCTATGCAAAAGCTTTCTTATGCACTGCTGTATCCCCTGGTGGGATTGGAACAAAGTAATACAAAGTATATTGCTTAATTTAAATTGGGCAGTGATTAACAAGTTTTGTTATTATTATTAATTTTTAAAGTCATTCCCAATTACTTAGCATTCAATCCAGTGCACAGGAAGCCAGAGAGGTGTTTGATTTTCAGCTGAGTAACTAGTTAAATGATGCCTATAACTGCATGTTATGCCTTACCATTCCCAAACTAAAGTGTGTTTATTCTACAGTTATACCCCTGGGGGGGGGGGTATAAAAAAAACTGGAAACTGAAAATTAAAAGAAAAAAGTCTGATTAAAAGGAAAAAAAAGTCTGGCTTACCCCTCAGGAGGAGGGAGATTTTCACATGGGGAAAGTAATCCCCAGGGAGATTGGGAGAGAAATGGGGCTGTTCCGGTAGGATAGCTCCATTTCACATGACCCCTTCCTTCTCCTAATCTCCCTTCATCCTTCCTCCATGCTGCTTCCATTTCCCTCCTGCAATGTTTTACTAACAAAAGTTCTTTGTTAGTAAAAAATTGCTGAGCAGAGCGGGAGGGAAATGGAAGCAGCATGGAAGGAGGATGATGGGAGATCGGGAGAAGGAAGGGGCTGTGCAAAATGGAGCTCTGCTACTGGAACAGCCCCATTTCTCTCTCGATCTCCCCAGGGATTACTTTCCCCATGTGAAAATCTCTGGGGTGTAGTCCCAGAGGCATCCACAGTGAAGAAATTATGCAGCTTGACATCACTTTAAGTACTGTAGCTCCATCCTATGGAATCCTGGGATTTGTAGTTTTACAAAGTCTTTAGTCTTATCTGCCAAAACATGCTGGTGCCTCACAAAACAACAGATCCCAGGATTCTGTAGGACAGAGCCATGGCAACACCCCCAGAGCAATCTTGCAATGATTGTGAAACATCTATGAACATGCAAATTGCAATGGATGGTTTCCTGGCAAAATACAAGGAAATGACAAGTAAAAAAACAAACAAACTGCTATATGTATTCCATGTACTTTGTAATACCGAGGAAGTATTGCTATAGTCCCTTTAGAACAAGGTTAAGCTCCCTAAACATGACACCTAGGTCTTGAAGAACTAGGACTGCATTCCTAAGCTCAAGTCTAACCTCCTTTGCAAAGACAGTCTGCATTCATTAGCATGCATATATAGCACTAGTAGGTTTTATGTCAATTTCCACGTATCCCAAGGTATACTGTAAATCAGATTTGTTACGTGTTAGGCTATTACTCTTAAAAAAATACATTATTTCTGATTCTGGCATATCACATACCTCACAAACTACAGATCAAAAGAGACTCTGCTCTAATTGGATTCTCTTCTTAATGTCTTTTAATTGGAATGGGAGTATGGAAATGTCTCCCCTGATTCGTGACTGTTTAAAAACTTCTTCAGCTCTACAGTGGAGAGAGACAGTATTAATAACCACCTGCTTGAACAGGAAAGACTACTTGGTAGTATAAGGACCCTCTTTCCAACCCTAGACACTGCATAGGAAATTAAGACAATTCCTTCCCTTCATAAGGAACAGGCAGAGAGGATTTGTAGTTCTTACCCAGGCATCTTGCATTTCAGCTGGTTTCTGTGACAAAAAAGGTTTGACAACAGATGTTGTTAAATGAATCACATTGCATTGGCTTTGATCAATGGTGGGATGATTCAGGCTTCTGGATCGTTTAGTAGTAACAAACTGGGAAGTCATTAATAGTCAGTTGGGTTCATAGAACATGGTAAAGCAAGGATCAGATAAGGCCAAGTAAAAATAATTATTTGCATTAAGGACTTTATCAGACAAGCATGCAAAAATGCTGTAATTCCATGAATGAGGATAGCAGAAACATTGTGGCATTATAACACTTACCTTCATAAGTTTCTATAATCATGTGAAAGAACTGCCACAGAATCATCGCACAATGACCGCTAGTGCTTTAAGAATGGGAGTTTGCTTCCACAATTTGGCATGGGCGAGATTTCACTGGTTCTCATGAGAAGACACGAGCATTCTTAAAAGTTTTTTTTTTTAAAAAAACCTCAATTTTAAAAGTAAATGAACACACAAGCACTGAAACAAATCTAAAACCTTGCCAGCAAAACAGGGCAGTGCATAAAAAGAGCATCCTATCCTTCATTTATGTGTTCTCACCTGGATGTTTTCTCACTGACAACCACCCATTCACACTGTAATCTCGTGATTACAATGGGACATGGTTTTGCACACTGTTAATACCATGAAAATAGCACTATTGACAATCTATTGATGGCTTAACCCATCAAATAAAAGTGATGGGTTTTTTGGGGGGGGCAACAGGATAACCATGACGTCATGCGGTACTAGGGCCCATTTGCGCTACTGTGACATTGTTTTCCTGCTATTTTTGCAGCATCTGATAAAGTCCTAAGTCAACAGGGAATGGTTTTTGCAAAGCCTCAACACAGAGACTATTGTTGTGCTGTTTTTTTTTTTTTAATGTTTATAATTTATGCTCACTGGGCAAGCCAGAGATTGACAGCAGTGTGTTGATATTAATTCTCAGTTATGTTTTATTTATCTTTTTTAAAAAAATCTTAAACCAGAATGGAAATCCTCTTTTCCATATTCAAAATCAGTGTAACTTACAATATTTTGCTGGGAATAATGTGGAGAATAGCATTTTCATTGGTCTAAATACCCTAAAGACACCAGATCCTGTCCCTTCTTAGAATCAAAGCAGTGTCAGCCCTGGTTAGTTCTTGGATGGGAAACTGCCAACAAATACCAGGTGTTGCAGACTATATTTCAGTGGAAGGAACTAACAAAAATCACCTCTGAATATTTCTTGCCTAAGAAACCCCCATGAAATTCATGGAATCACCATAAGTTGACAAGCAATCTGAAGGCAAGTGTGTGCATGCACGCACATGCACACACACACATCATTTCACCTGCTATATTGTGTTTTTGCAATTTATTTATGTTAACATAAACACACTAATTCACAATCCAAATATACATTCAGAAAATAATGGAACAGAGAGGAAGAAAAGGAGAGAAAAGACAACAAAAAGAAAGAAACAAAGAAAGGGAGGGAGGGAGGGAGGGACGGGAAGGGGATTGAAGCTAAAACTAAAGCACAGTAAATTTCTGACCCCGCCCCAGCCTAACTGTAAAGAAAAGAAAAATTAAAAAAACCTAAAAATTTAAAATACATATTATTCTACCATTACAACTAAATCATCCCACTAATCACTAATAACTATAACCACAGGTTATTACATCATTAGTTGTCTTACTGCTCAAAAAGTTCAGAAATGGTTTCCAATTTTTCAAAAAATTTAAAAGGAGAAGGGAGAAGAAGGAGAGCAGCTTCTGGGCAGCCATTTTGAGTGGGTGAGTTTGAATTTTTAAAAAATTCTTGGGAGAGTGTGCTTGTTGATGAGGGGATGGAGCTTCTGTGAGTCACATCTCCTGGGAGATGTGACTAGCTTCTGGGAGCCTAACTCTATATAACTCCTTGCAGAGGCTTTCCAGGCCAGTTTCCTGCCAGGGAGAAGAAGGAGAGCAGCTTCTGGGCAGCCATTTTGAGTGGCTACCGGCGTGCAAATTTTATCAACCAAGCAAGAGTACAGCATAAGCGGCACTGATTACCCAAGACTTCTCAGCATGTACACTGACGGAACTGCTGCAGTCACCTGCAGCACTTGTGGGATGTTTGTCTTTTTGTCTACAGAGGTGGGGAACTTCACATACACCAAGTGCAAGTTGGTAACATTCTTGGAGGAGAAAGTCCAGCAGCTGGAGACCTGGGTAGCTACACATCTCCATATTTGTGAGCAAGAGGTTTTCCTGGACAGAACAGAATGAACAGTCTTGGATGGGGACCACACAGAGGAAGTGGCTGGGGAGGAGAGGGTCACTTCACATGCACATGAGGTAGACAGCTGGAAGAATGTCACACACAAGTAGAAAAACCAAGGATTGTTCTGGCAGCTTGAAGCTACAAAATCGTTTCGAAGCTCTCTCCCTTATCAAGGACAATGAGGAAGAACAGCATGGACAGACTTCAGGGGCAGAGAAGAGGACCCTGAGAGTACCACCGCAAGTTAACAGCTGCTTCTAAGCCTCAACGGAGGTGTGTGGTAGTGGTGGGGGACTCGTTGATGAGGGGTACAGAAGCAGTCATTTGTGGGCCTGACAAGATGTCTTGGGAGGTGTGTTGTCTCCCTGGGGCAAAGATCTGTGATGTGATGGAGAGGCTGACAAGACTGCTCAAGTCTACTGATCATTACCCCTTCCTTTTGGTCCACGTGGGAACCAATGATACTGCAAGGCACAGCTTTACGAAGATCAGAAGAGATTATGAGGCTCTGGGAAGGAAGCTGAAAGAAATGGATGTGCAGGTTGTCATCTTGTCTATTCTACCAGTTGAAGGGCATGGTCCAGGAAGGGAGAGGAAAATAGCTGATGTAAACAACTGGCTTCGTAGATGGTATCACCGAGAATGATTTGGATTCGTGGATCATGGGCTGCAGCTCCATGAGGGGGGACTTCTGGCAAGGGATGCAGTGCATCTCACAACAGTTGGCAGAAACGTTTTTGCCAACAGTCTCAAGAATTTGATCAGGAGTGCTTTAAACTGAGTCATCTAGGGGAGGGAGACAGTATTCTGGAAGGCAAACAGGCTGGAGAAAATAGTCAAACTGTCATAGAGGGAACAAGGCAAACAGTGCATAGACCCAACAGTGGGAGGCAAAAAAACTTGCAAAGGCAGCAAGTAAAGGGACCACGTGGTCTTAGATGTCTCTACACTAATGCTCAGAGCATGGGAAATAAGCAACACACAACATTCCTAGCACAACAAAGCAAATATGATATAATAGGCATTACTGAAATCTGGTGGGATGAGTCTCTTGATTGGAATGCAGGAATAGAGGGGTATAACTTTTATAAGAGAAACAGGCCAAACAGGAAAGGAGGATAAATAGCATTATATATCATGGATATTTACACCAGTGAAGAGATCCATGACATCAATACTGGAAGCCAGGTGGAGAGCATCTGGATAAAAATTAAAGGGGAGAGAAACAACAGGGATGTTATTGTGGGACTCTACTACAGACCCTCAAGTCAGACGGAGGAATTGGATGGTGCCTTTCTAGAACAGATGGCCACACAAACAGAAAGGAGAGATGTAGTCGTGACGGGTGACTTCAACTATCCTGATATTTGCTGGAAATATAACTCAACCAAAACTTCAAGGCCTAGCAAATTCCTTACTTGCCTGGAAGACAATTTCATTGTCCAAACGGTGGAAGAGGCAACAAAGAGGTCAGCTATTTTAGATATGATCCTAACCAACAGGGATGACCTGGTTAATGGGGTGCAAGTGGTGGGATCCTTAGGTGAGAGTGATCATGTTCTCCTGGAGTTTGTTATACAATGGAAAGGAGAAGCCAGGTATAGTCAGACACACATTCTAGACTTTATGAGAGCTGATTTCAATAACTCAGGGAAATACTGTGGGTGATCCCATGGTCAGGAATACTAAAAGAGAAGGGATGTCAAGACGGATAGGACTTTCTCAAAAGGGAGACACTGAAGGCACAATTTCAAACAGTACCAATGAGGAAGAAAAATGGGAGATGTCTCAAGAAACCAGGATGGATGACTAAAGAACTTTCAATGGAGCTAAGTTTTAAATGGAACATGTATAGGAAATGGAAAAAGGGGGAAATCACCAAAGAAGAATTCAAACAGATAGCGAACACATGTAGGAGTAAAGTTAAAAAAACTAAAGCGCAGAATGAGCTCAGGCTCGCTAGAGAGGGTAAGAACAATAAAAAGGGGGGGGTTGGGTATGTCCGGAGCAAAAGGAAGAAGAAGGAAATGGTAGGGCCATTACATGGAGAAGATGGCAAAATGCTACCAGGGGACAGAGAAAAGGCAGAATTACTCAACACCTTCTTTGCCTCAGTGTTTTCAGAAAAGGGAAAGGGTGACCAACCTGAGGATAAGGGAACAGAGGACACAATAGGGGGAATCCAGCACAGAATAAGCAAAGAGGTAGTACAGGAATACCTTCTTAATCTAAATGAATTTAAATCTCCAGGACCAGATGAACTATATCCAAGACTATTAAAAGAGCTGGCAAATATAATCTCAGAGCCATTGGCAATAATCTTTGAGAACTCCTGGAGAACAGGAGAAGTCCCAGCAGAGTGGAGGAGAGCAAATGTTGTCCCCATCTTCAAAAAAGGGGAAAAGAGGATCCCAACAATTATCGTCCAGTTAGTCTGACATCAATACCAGGGAAGATTCTAGAGCAGATCATTAAACAGAGAGCCTGTGAACATTTAGAAGGTAATGTCATAATCACAAAAAGTCAACATGGGTTTCAGAGAAACAAGTCATTCCAGACTAATCTGATCTCATTTTTTTTTATAAAATTACCAGCTTGGTAGATGAAGGGAATGCTGTGGATATCACATACCTTGATTTCAGTGAGGCCTTTGACAAGGTTCCCATGACATTCTTGCAAACAAGCTTGTAAAATGTGGGCTAGACAAGTTAACTGTTAAATGGATTTGTAATTGGTTGACTGGCCAAACCCAAAGGGTGCTCTGCTGCAGTGGCTCCTCTTTGTCTTGGGAAGGTGTGATCAGTGGGGTGCCACAGGGTTCTGTCCTGGGCCCAATGCTATTCAACATCTTTATCAATGATTTGGATGATGGAATTAGGGGCACACTTATCAAATTTGCAGATAACACCAAATTAGGAGGAGTAGCTAATACCTTAGAGGTCAGGATCAAAATTCAAAATGACCTGGATAGACTGGAGAGCTGGGCCAAAGCTAACAACATGAAATTCAATATGGAGAAATGTAATGTACTACACTTAGGGCAGAAAAACGAAATGCATAGATACAGGATGGGGGAGACCTGGCTGAATGAGACTACTTGCAAAACAGATCTAGGAGTCCTAGTAGACCACAAGTTGAACATGAGTCAACAGTGTGATGCGGCAGCTAAAAAGACCAATGCGATTTTTGGCTGCATCAATAGAAGTATAGTGTTTAGATCAAGGGAAGTAATAGTGCCACTCTATTCTGCCTTGGTCAGGCCTCACCTAAAATACTGTGTCCAGTTCTGGGCACCACAATTCAAAAAGGATATTGACAAGTTGGAGCGTGTCCAGAGGAGGGCGACAAAAATGGTGAAAGGTCTGGAAGCTATGCCTTATGAGGAAAGACTTAGGGAGCTGGGTATGTTTAGCCTGGAAAAAAGATGGTTAAGGGGTGATATGATAGCCCTATTTAAGTATTTGAAGGTGTGTCAAATTGAGGATGGAGCAAGCTTGTTTTCTGCTGCTCCAGAGACTAGAACACGGAACAATGGATGCAAGCTCTAGGAACAGAGATTCCACCTCAACATTAGGAGGAGCTTTCTGACAGTAAGAGCTGTTCAGCAGTGGAACACACTTCCTCGGAGTGTGGTAGGGTCTCCTTCCTTGGCAGTCTTTAAACAGAGGCTGGATGTCCATCTGTCAAGGATGCTTTGATCATGATTTCCTGCGTGGCAGGGTATTGGACTGGATGGCTCTTCCAACTCCACAATTCTATGAATCTATGATTCTATAACTAGATTTTGTAGTGTTATCATAAATATTTCTGTTGGGCATTACAGATAAATAATTGGATAGTAAATATGGAGTACTTCTTCAATACATGACAACAGCATCAAGAATATTGTTTGCTCAAACTTGGAAATGAACTGAAGCACCAACAATGGAAGAAGAGATTATTAATGTTGATGAGTTGGCCCAAATTGCCAAATCGTTACAGGTTTTAAAGGATAAGACAATTGAAGACCACCAAGAATGGAGTGGTCAGTGCCAGTGGAGCCAATGGGGGTGAGGACTGAGAACTCACCCAGCTGCTGTTCACCAAGACATTATGAAAATGGACATTAAGCTCTATAAACTTCTCTTTGTTTTCATCAGTTATAAACAACTCTTGGACTGAGGACTTATTGGATAAAAGAGAAGTCTTTGAATCAGTGCTTTCTTCAATGCCTAGTTGAGTGTCTTGCCTTTCATAACAACCTTGAGAACTAGCTGTAAAAATGTTTAAGACTGTAGACTGAAATCAGAGAGTCTAGCATACTGTGTAAAGAAAGAACAAAATTAATTTTCTTAAGTAGATAAATAATATAGTAATGTGAACGGTGTTTTTGAAGCATCTCATGATTAAAAAAAAGTTTTAAGAAGGAGACTGCCTTGTTTTTTGACAAGAGAATAACAACAGAGGCTAATTCCATTGTTTTGGAAGTGGCAAAGATGAGCCAGATGTGTTAACTCTTTGTATACCAAGATTTTGTTGAATAGAAAAACCTTAAAGATGCAACTTCTACAAGATGAAACTGCAGAGATGTGGCAACAGATAGTGGAGGAATGGAAATTGTGGAGAAATGATTATAATACGTAATTATATAGTGAAATTTGGATTGATTGAGGAATCAGAAGATGAAGATGAAGTGATAGAATCTGAAGAAGTTACACGTCCTGGTATAAAAGGTCAAGCCAGAGGAGTAAACATGAAGTCAGAAGTGTATGAGGAAACTTTTTTAGATGGATGTTTCTGCCAAGATGGGAAAGATATTGGAGTCCTGAAGGCAATCTTGGAAGAGCCGGGTGGGAAGGATGGGAGCATTCTAAATAACGTAAAATGGAAGTGTGGCATTGTCTGTGGAGAGGGGCATTATTTTGGTAGGAGGGTTGGGAGGATTTACAGGATGGGGGGTATGGAAGATCCCTCCTCCAAGGTTCTATGTAATCTGAGAATCAATGCACAATTTGGGCAATTGCAAGGATTTGATTGAAAAAACAACATTAGTTTTAAATAAGAAGAGAAAGAAAAAAGCACAAATAGGAAATAAGAGAAAGAAATGAGTGTTTTCTGAATTTTGGATATTAACATTGGGGCTTGTTGTTTGGTACTACTTTAAGAAAAAGATTTAAGATTTAAGGAAAAGAAAGAGGCTACAAAACACTATTAAGGTTGACTTATATGGGTTCCAATGAGTCGGCTATATTCAAAGGGGAAGTAATTTAAAATGAGTTAGAAACTTGTGTTAAAGTGATAATTGTTGAATTGATAATTGATTTTCAAAAATGAAGGGTAGAATGTAACTTTTTCAAATGAATGACTAGGAGATAGAGCTGATGATAATAGATTGATGTCAAATGGAAAAATGAGAGGGGTTAACTTGATTATGTTAATAGAAATATGTATACCTAAGAGACAAGGTGTCATATTTTTGTTTAGAAATGGTTGATATGATTACAAATGTTTAATAGTGCATATGTACTACTAATTGATGGGTTCTCCCCAGAGAAGACATTTTTACAGGTTTAAGATATGATTTAGACTATTAAGATTTTCATTTTATAGAAAGGTGGTGAGGATTTATTGTATGAATGAGGTATTAATTGATCTTCTAGTTGGTTTTAGGTTATTAACTGCTGAAGAGAAGATTGGAAGTCACTTTTATCTTTCATTTTCTTTTTATTATTTGTATCTCTCTCTTCTCTACTTTTTTCTCCTCTGACATTTTATGCATTCTACTTGTTCTATTTAATATATTGGAAAACTTTAAATAAAATTGATTTTTTAAAAAAGAGAAAATGAGGAAGGAAGGAAGGAAGGAAGGAAGGAAGGAAGGGAGGGGAAGCCTTAGGGAGATGAGGAACAACACAGAGAGTTTAGCAGATAACAGAGGATGAAGCATACCAATGGCACCACCTTCCAATGGTAGTGGAATTGCATGCTCCTGTGAGGAAAAAGGCTATGCTGGTAAACAACAGTGCTGCTAGAAGGGTCTCCCAATCAGACAGCCTTTTGCTGATGAGCCAGACTAAATGTGCCAAACAGCTACTGAGCAGCAACAGTAGTGGAGGGTGACATGGTAGAGGATGTCTCAGAGACAATGGCAGTGGCACCATACCTAACCCTTGTTAGTACCATGCAGAGGGAGGCATGGTAAACCCCTTTGAATGTCTTTTACCACAAAAAACCTATGAGGAGACAATTCAAAATGAAACAAGGTATAGTGCCAGAAGATGAAACTCCCAGATCAGATGGCACATACTGAACTTCTGGGGTAGAGCAGAGGATAACTAGGAGTAGCACTTTGGCCAATGATGCAAATGGACACAAGCCAAAAGGATGTTAAACTGTTGATGTGCTCAGAAGTGAAAGGAATGTCATAGGCAGCCCTGGTGGCACAGTGGTTAAATGCCAGTACTGCAAGCCACAACATTGCAAGTTTGATCCTAAGGACTCCAAGGTTCACTTAGCCTTTCATCCTTTCATAGGTTGGTAAAATGAATACCTGGCTTGTGGGGGAAATTAGCTAACACACATTGGAAACTGCTTAATGCAGTGTAGATGTGTAAAATCTTATTGCTTAAACAATTTGTAAGCCACTCTGAGAACCTTTGTGGCTGAAGAGTGGGGTATAAATACCTAAATAATATAAATAAATAAGTCAAAAGCTGCACAGCACATATTATAGTAAACATGGAATGTGAGAAGCATGAATCAGGGGAAGCTAGGCATTTTAAAATAAGAAATGGAATGTAAAGACTAAACTCTTCAAGCAGTTAAGGACAGACAAGAAGCAAATGTATGCAGCTAAAAACAAATGTATTTAAATGTACAAATGAACTGGCTTTTCTCTTTTCAAGTGTTGCTGTTGCTCTCATGCCAGTCAACAAGCAAGAGGCTGAGGAGCTACTACCATTCAGTTTGAACTGAACAATTTGGTAAGCTCACAGATGTATGAAACAATAGCAACAAGAATGAGAACGACCTGTGGATAGAGCACAGCTCTTCCTGCTAGCCATTGTGAACAGACATATATGTGGTCTTCAATCAATGTGGAACAAAATTGTAAGGTAAGTCTTGATCAGAATCACACTCTCCCCCTAATACAACAAAGGGTATATTTGAGGTTTGGAATGTTTTGTGAATGTGAAGTACTTGTCTTCCTAATATACATTTAGAGCTTCTTTCTTTTTCTTTGGTTTTTCAGAGAGCACATCTTCTTAAATAGAAGGGAATCATGGTGGTCATTGGTAGAAGAAGGGAATAATAATAAAAAAAGAGCACAACAACAGCAGAGTGATCCTCTCCCACCCCTGCACACGAAACAGCAGATAGTGAGTGGAATAACTGTTGAGCTGTCTTTTTCTCCAAAACAGATGAAGAATAAGATAATTCTTTCTGATGGTTATTGTCTCTTAAAACAATGAGAATCATCTATGTCAGAGACTTATTTTATTTTGGAGTATTGTTAAGGATGAGTGGTCGAGATGACCTTTAGTTTGTATTTATAGATAAGGGTTTTACTTTCTTGTACATTTTAGTGGGAGTGCATTTCTTTTTAACCTCACTTATTCCCATTCAGGGTGTGTGAGCAAAACAGTTTTCCAAAACTTGTACAGCTGTTTCCTTCCCCTCCAAATTCAAAACAGGGGATTAGAAGGGGAGGAATAAAATCATAGATGATATTTTTCATTTTCATTCCAGTAAGGTTTTTGATTTTGTAATACAACATAAATTTAAATGACAAATTAGAATTAAGAGTAATAAAGTCACTTTTTCAACATACTTTAATCAACATAGTTTCTAAAAGATTTTGAGTGTAAGTGTAACATTGCAGCACTTCTTTACTAACTTTCCTATCTCTGATACATGTATTCATATTTTAAGCCATGAAGTGATTTCTTTTAAAACTAGGTTTGGACCACAAAAAAGTAAAATAGGTTCAGAGAATGCTAAATACTTATAGCTCTCTAAGACTTTCCAAGTGTCCAGAGTGTGCTCTATCCCACCAATGAGGGAAAAGTGTAATTGCCAATCTTGGATTACTATACACAAATGAACCTAAAACAGTCTGTGATAGTCATGATATTCCTATAAAATAGGATCAGGATTATTATTCCCTGACTAAAGATGGTGCTTTAAAAGCACCAGGAGTGAGTGCTTTGCCAAAAGCCACATGTTGCTTGTTTGGGGTTTTGTAGCTGAGGTGTGGCCAGGCCACCAGAGGTCTCCCAGCTCTATCTCTGAATCATAGAGCTGGGAGACCCCTAGGGGAATGGCCTCACCTCAGCTACAAAATCCCAAACTGGTAATATGTGGCTTTTGGCAAAGCACTCACTCTTGGTGAGTATGCACCAGAGTTGTTCACTGGTGATAAACAGCATGTATACACTGCAGCATTTGAAACCAGTATCATGAAAACATCCCAATTTCGATGCAGAGAAATCCCAAGAACTTTTGGAACTGAAGTTTTATGAAGAGGTGCTGGGAATTCTAAGAGAAACCTATAGTCAAACTACAATTCCTGATGTTACTTACCTGGAAACTGAGGCAATGAAATACATTGGAAACTGATTTACACTTGTATTGAAGAGACACTCAAAATAGGATTAAATTGTAAGACTATGGAGATTTTCACACAGGGCCAAAATGCCCCGTTACTGCCCCACCACCTCCTCTCCTGTTCCTGCCACAGAATAAAGTAAATCTTTCACACACTTACCGTACCTTAATTCCGTAGAAGGGATGGGCTCCCCCTCCCCTCTCTTGCTGGCCATAAATGCAGCCATCATAAGGCTGCATTTACAACTGGCTGCATTTACAACTGCATTTACAACTGCATTTACAACTCCTGCATCTCCTATATGTGAGCCAGGATTAGAAATGGAAAATAATTTCGGTAGAGTCAGTTGTCCCACAAAAATAATCCCCCAAATCCATAAATTCTTATATTTGTGACACTTGTGATACGTTTAAGAGAAGTAGTGAAATATTGCTTACATGTTAACAGTGTGAATGCCTAAAACTGCATGCAACTTAAAAATAGGCAAAAACCCATTTTATTCATTGGAAGAAATGCTTTGGGAAAACTGCATAAATAAATGTGAATATATTGAGGAAAATTTTCACAAATTTACACATAAAAATTTAAAACATACCTGATACAAACTAAGAATGAGACAGGAACAAATGTGAGATTTGGAGAAATTGAACAAAATGGTGGCTGATAGGTTTTCCTTGTTTGTTTGTTTTTTAAACAACCAAGATTTAGGCCTATTTCCATGCTGCTTTTCAGTCATTTGACTTGTGAAACACTTACAGACAAATATGAATTTGAGTATGTACAGATTTCCGAATAACACACAACAAACGCCTATGCTCCCAATATTGTGAAGAAAAACTGCCATAGGAAAGGGTGCCATTTTCAGGCAGGATTTATCCTTTGAAACTGAAGAATTAAAAAAAAAATCACACATTCATTGTAAATGTCTTTGTTATATGCAGGTATATGTGTCTCTATCTATAACTTTATCTGCCTCACATCTCACAGAGAGAGCATATATATGCATACACATTGTACCAACCTGATGTAACTGTTACAGTTTCTGGTGTAGTATGTGGTGATCTACCATGGAATAATGAGACTGGACACAGAGAAATGGGTTAAATAAGGATTGTCAGGGGATGATAGGACACTCAATCCCTGGCAGAAGCCAAAAAATATCTCAGCAGACTTAGTAGCAACCCGTTCCCAAGAATACTCACACAGAGAGTGTTTTGACATCCAAACAGGAGGCACTTTTATCTTCAAAGTCGAGCAGTTGCAATATGTACAAATATTTACAATCAATGGACAAACTGCTTCACCAGACATCAACAATTCTCAAGAGAAAGAATGCTCCAGACTGAGCCTTCTTTTATACACAGTTACAGGGCATTGGTCCACCACTTGTTCTGCATGTCTCTGAGTTTTTGTAGAAGTTTACTACATCTGAAGGCAGAAAGCTGCTTTTCTTATGTGGCAAGTTGGCTGGGTGAGGTATGCCTGGTGAGCAGTTCTCTTCTTTGCCAACAGCTCCTGGATCTCTTGGTTGTTTTCCTCAAACAAGTCTTGATTTTTCTTGTGGGAGAACCCAAGGGATTCTTCTGCAGACTGGAGGATACTGTTTTTGATATCTTGCCACAGCACTGTGGGAGAAAGATCTGTAGGATGGTCTTCAAGTTTTGTTTGCAGATTTGCCTGGAAGTTGTCTCTCATGGTAGCTTGTTGAAGATTGTTGACTTGGAGTCTCCTCTTTAAGTTGCCACCCCTCTTAGGTTTGAACTAAAGATGAAGATTTAATTTACATCTTACGAGGCGATGATCTGTTTGGCATTCTGCACTGGGCATCACTCGGGTATGACGGACATTACGAATGTTTCTCTGGCGGACTAGAACATAGTCAATGAGGTGCCAATGTTTAGATCAGGGATGCATCCAGGTTGTCTTCAAGCTATCTTTCTGCTGAAAGATTGTGTTTGTAGTAGTCAGCTGTTGTTCTGCACAGAACTGTAGCAGGAGGCATCCGTTATTGCAATTTGCAACACCATGCTTGCCTAAGACACCTTTCCAGGCTTCGGAGTTCTTTCCTACTCTGGCATTGAAGTCACCAAGGATAATAATTTTATCTTCTACAGGGACTTTTTGTATGAGTTGGCATAGGTCTGTGTAGAATTTGTCTTTCTCTACAGGGTCGGCTTGCATAGTTGGGGCATATATATTAAAGAGAACAATGTGTGGGATGCGTAAGGAAATAATGCAATCAGAGTGTCCTGTTGGCAAGGTTTCAAGTTTGGAGGCAATTGAGTTTTTAATCATAAAGCCTACTCCTGAAAGATGTTTTTCGGTTTTGGGTTTGCCAGACCAGTAAAATGTGAAGCCCGTGCCGTGTTCTTTAACGCTGCCTTCCTCATGCAGACGAACTTCACTAAGAGCAGCGGTGTCAATATTAAGTCGTGATAGTTCATGGGCTATTAAGGCAGAACAATGCTCAGGCCATCCACTATCTGCAGAGTCTCGCATGGTTCTGATGTTCCAGTATGCAAGTGTCAGTTTATTTACACCTTTGGAGGCCGGTGTGTGCCTTTGTTTCTTTGCCTTGTTTTTACCGCATCAGAAGTTGCTCGTTGGCCACGGCTAACCAACCAGGTAGATGGGGATGAGCTTTCATTAGGCCACCTTTTCTATGCCCCTCTCCATATGGAGCAAGCTGTGCTCTCCTTAAAAAAGGCTGCTTGGTCGTTCAGGATGTTGCCGAACAAGACTGTCATCTCCCGTGTCAGCCTCGAGCGACCAAAGTCCTGAACCACTGCATGCAGGGTTGGGTCTGCAGCTTCCAGTGCATCTTTACACCTGTTGTTTTGTCCCTCGCCTATCACTACAGGGCTTTTTTGGAACTGGATTTGTCCTTCGAGCCTGTGCAATGGATTTTTCTGATGGAGCGCAACATGCACAGAACTGGCTTCACCCTTTAAACCAAAGGTTCATCTGCTGTGGCCTTGCAATCATGGATGGTAGCAGCGAGGTCTTTGCATCATAGGTTGATGGTTGACCTTACAGGGTTGGACGAGCACCATCTGCCCGGGTTTGGGATTAGAGTTTTCCTTCTTCTAGGATGGTTGCCATAAGGCTAGAGAGCCCATCCTGCCCTTTGACACTCTTTGTCAGACCCTTCGGTTTTGACCTGTGTGGCATGGGAGACTCTACAGGTTGCTATTATGCTAGCATTGCTCAAAACATTATTAGGGTATGCAAGCCTCTCTCTGAGAAAAAGGGGGCATCAATGGAGAGGGTAGCCATGTTATCACACCAGAAATAAAAAAGGAGTTGGCTAGCTCCTTTACTAAAATCCAAACATCTACTAAGATTGGCTAAAACTCGAAGAACATCAAATCTGACAACAAACCTGACCTAACCCCACTCCTCCAGCCAATCTGGGCACACTAATGTACCTGAAAATAAACCACCAAACCTGAAGACACCTCTGAGAACACCGTCATGGCATCCCAGATTCACAGCTTGTCTCACTAAAATGAGAGCCCATTGAAGAATGCAAAAAACTCTTGCCAGACCTTCAAATTTTCTTTAATACATTGAGTGAGCCTAATCCTGTGATGTGGCTTATGCACACCAGCAGTAGTGTCACACAGGTGCCTGAAAAAGGCCCTTGTATGTGCCACAACCCTAGAAACAAAATTTAAGTGGCCAATGAGTTCCTGAAACTCCCTACATGTGGCCTTCCTGAGGCCCATAAATGCAGATGGCCTCCTGTTTTATTCCCTAAGCTTCTCCACAGGCAGCCTGCAGTGCTGCTCTATGGTATAGATCTAGATACGTAAAAAGACTGAACAAATACTAGGGTGCTTTGTTTTTTCATGCACTATGGAAAACCCCCACCTCTTCTGCAAGGGAATAAAATTTCCTCATTATAGAGGCAGTGTCCTGTTCCCACCTGGCCAATAAATTTCAGATAGTGGATCACAACTCTGTGACCTGACCTGAGCTTAAGGACACACTCCAAGAATGTGCCGAACATCTCAAAAGCAGCACATGATATCATGCACCCCATTGAGAGACCCTGGTCCATGTAAAAGGCAACATCAAAAGAAAAGCCCAAACTCGAAAACTGCTGGATGAACAGGGAGAAGGTGAAATGCAAAGTTAATGTTGCATTTCACCAACTGTTCGCACTCTATCTTCTGATATCTCCTTATGAATATTGTTCCTGACAAAAAAAGGTGGGGGACAGGAACTCACCAGAACTGGAATATCCCCAGACAACCCAGAAACCTCAGAATTTTAAAGGAAGGAGGCAACACTTGCAAACACAGCTAAAGAAAGAGGACAGAAATTAAAGGGAGGAAAAGGTCACATGAATAACAACCCCATGGAGTAGAAGTTGGCAAGGGAACAATGATAAGGAGTTCAGCTGCCCTCTCCCCAGTAACCAAAGCACCTTCCAGGAATTAGCCCAATATGCATCCCAATGCCATTTAGTCACCTCAAAGATGTGCACAGAAGGAGACATGTGAAGGGGTGGGCAGGCAGTTCATTGCTTGCTCCTCCCCACAGCAGCCTCTCTAGGCCTGTGAAAACACTACAAGGAGGGTTGAGGACTCTGCTGAATAGAATGAAATTTAGAGATGAAGTGATAGTGAATTTTTGAATATCCTATGGTGGCACCTCAGACCAAGGTCTCATGTCAATAGAAGGCAGATCCCAGTTCCAATTCTTTATCTCGGCAATCATTACCTCAGCCCTGTAAGTCAGGTCAATATTAGACATGCTAGAATGAGACTGAATAAATAATTCCTTGTGTTAAGTTACTCAGAATGTTTAGATTTGGTTTGAGTTTTGAATGGACTACCTACCAGTCCATATGTATTTTACATTACTTTTTGTTCTTGGTCTTTAATTTTGTCCATGCGAATCTAAATGTAATGGAATAGAAAGTTAGGATCCTAGAGCCACTTGCAGATTTGGCCTAAAACATACTTGTTTTGCTCGGGTAATCTTCAGAGGTGTGAAGGTGTGAGAAAAGGGCAGGGTGAAAGGACTGGAGGGGAGGGGATATTCTCCCATTTTTTTCCTTGCAGATTTATTTTCAATTATTCCAACATAAAACCAAGAAATTTGGTGGCATGCTGAACAAACAACTCAGAGCATCTTCTGGAATAAATGAAATGATTTTACTTACTAAAATGAATAGTATGAATATATCCCTGCACAATTCTCAGCAACAGAAGTGTAACACCTTTTTGGCCCCAAGGTTTGGAGGTTGGGGGCACATGAGCATAGTCACACATATTCCATTGTGATCCTCTTGCCTTAACTAGGGTAGAGTGGTTAGACTTCAATCAACTGTCTTACCCTGCTTTGAAAGAGCAATGCGTGTGAGTATCTGTAATGGAAACCCTGCAGTGATGAGAGAATGATCTATATGAAATAGTCCCTCCTTTGTGCTCAACCATTTCAGTTCACTCCCTCAAATGGTGACTTTAATAGAGATACTGTACTTACAGATTAGAAATCAACCTAGTTATTGATCTGACCTGTTGGAGAATAACAAGGGTAGAAGGAGTTAGAAAAGTAAAAGACCTGTTTTAGTAGAAAAACTTTAAAGGAAAAATCCACAAAACCGAGGGAGAACTAAACTCTATACAAACCCACAGAAAGATGTAGACTACAATTTTAATTTATTTACTTATTCTACCTTTCTCACACAAATGGGATTCAAGCTGGCTTACAATTAAATAAGATTGTACCAAATGCAATAAAAAGCCAAATAAAAATGGAAAGCATTTAAAACACAATTTGAAAACAAGCATATGAAAGAAAATATGCTACCTACCCAGTTCAAAAGCCTTTTCCACAGCAAGCAAGGTCAGTTGCCAAAGGCTCTCCTGAATAAAAAGGTCTTTGCCAGTAAAAAATACTTTGGGTAGAGGTATGCTCTCCAACATTTCACAAATGAAACCTTTGATATGTGTAGCTTTCTTGGTGAGAGGTGGGAAGAAGGGAAATGAGAAGCATGGTTGCGAGAGGGTAGTGGAAAAGCTAAAGTGGGAAATGCAGAGGAGGAGGACAAAGAAAAACTACAGAGAAAGGAGGGGAAGAAGAATAAGGGAAACAGAACAACGTTGGTGGAGAGGGGAAGGTAGGACAGAAGGAAAGAAGGGCAAAAAAGAAAAAAAGAAAAACAAAGCCAGCTGAGGAATTAATGGAGTGTGGAGGCAAAGAGTGATGCCTAGGCAGGCCAGGAGCTCAGAAGTGGACACCAATGAGGTGGTGATGTAAGGGTTAGAAAACAAACACAAAATAAAAACAAACAAAAATTTCATATGACCAAGGCAGGAGGACATGGGACCAGAAAGAAGAATGATAATAATAGGGGTGAGAAAAAGGAGAAGAGAAGAAGTAGCAAGGGAATAGAAACAAGGATGGGGTGGAAAAGAGGGAGAAGAAAGAAAAAATAATAAAGGACAAAAATAAGACAGTGAAAGAGAACAAAATGAGAAGGAAAAGAAAAGAGCAAATGGGAAAGAACAGGGCGAGAGAAGAAGTAGAGAAAAGAAGGAAAGAGAAAAAGAACAAGAGGGAAGAAAAAAAGAGAGACTAGGGGCTCATCTACATGGGTCATGATACACTGGCTCCACAATGGCATATCCTGCCTGTGGATCTGGCTCGTTCCTCCAGTGTTCCTTCCACAAATGGGAGGAATCCAAACAGGCACCCCAGCCAGCCGCTGCAGCTGCCACTGCCACCACCTCTCTCACTCTCTCCAAAACCAGGAGCCCAGCCCTCAACATGTGACCAAGGCCAAGATGGGGTAAATTGCCCATGTAGACAAGGCCAAGAAATTAAAAGCTGAACCACAAGAACAAGAGCCGAAGATTTCCCCCAGGGAAGTGGGCCTGCCAAATCTAGAAACCCCAAGGCCCAAACACTCCAGACCAGGCAGCATGGGAACAGTTCAGACATAGAGAAAAACTTGGCTCCCTAAAGGCCAATCACCCCGGGAAGAAGGAGGTGATGGAAGACCTGACTGAGAGACAAACAGCATGGAAGGGATGGGGTAGGAGGAGGAGAGGTCTGAAAATGAGGAAGGAAATCTCTCTCTCTCTCTCTCTCACACACACACACACACACACACAGATTGAGGTTGAGGTTGACATTGAGATTGAGACTGAGACTGAGACTGAGACTGAGACTGAGACTGAGATTGAGATTGAGATTTTGGAGATTTTCACACGCCGAAAATATTGCCTCCAGAAACCGGGACAGAAATATTTCTGTCCCGGAAGCAGCACCGCGGTTCGCACGCTCACCTCCCTCTTCCGTTGTTCCGTCGTCCTCGCTTTGGGTTTTTTCCTCTCTCTTCCGGAATATTTTATTAACGGCAAACTCCCGTTAGTAAAATATTCCAGAAGAGGGAGGGAAAAACCCAAAGCGAGGACGACGGAACAACGGAAGAGGGAGGTGAGCGTGCGAACCGCGGTGCTGCTTCCGGGACAGAAATATTTCTGTCCCGGTTTCTGGAGGCAATATTTTCGGCGTGTGAAAATCTCCTGAGAGAGAGCACCACTTACCCAGACATCAGTGCAGTCAGGCAAGTCAGACTTGGTAAAATGGGCTCGTTAATGACACCCCCAGACCAGACAGTACAATCTGCTATCACTGATGTCTGGTTAAAAATGTCCAAACAGAATACAAGCTGACCTGCTTTCTTGTGAAATTCTATACCTGTGTGAGATTTGCAGGTGATCTCATCAGGGAGCTCTTGTGATCACAGCCATTGTGACATCTCCTTTTCCTATCCTAATGCCAAGCAAAAAATTGGGAGGAGGGAGAAACTGGGTTGTTTGGACAGCTGTGGAGAAAGCAGGAAAACCAATGATTAAGTGTGGCTGTAGTGACTGAACCAGGACAATTGTGGGCTATGGAGGGGCACACCCTCATTTCCCTTAGAGATTATCAGGTGCAGGGGAATGCAGCAAAAAACTGTGTTCCCAACCACATCAGAAGATTGTGAGTGTAAGGGTCCAGTCAGTCTTCAATTCACTCAGACAACAATCACTAGTGAAAGCATTTTATAAGTGAACAGGTCCAGGCTTATTGGCAGAACTGGTTCACAGAAAGCAAGTTTAGGGTTTAAAATCAGAGGCTTGACTCAACCCGCCCCCCCTCACCAGCATCCCCCTCCCCTTCGTTCCCAAGCCTCAGCAGATGAGTGACCTTGGAGATAAGATGTTCTGTCTCCAGGCCTGGGAAGCTCACATTCCAGACCCCCCTCCCAACATAAGCAATTCCTTGCCCTACTGCACATGACAAGAACCTGGCTGGAATTAGGCTAAGTGAGGCCTAGTCCAGACAGGCTTCCTGACAGTGAGGAGAATTAAAAGGACAACATTATCAGACACCCACGTCCTCAGCCATTCCCAGGACTTAGCGTTGCCATGGATGAGGCTTCCCTTTTTCATTGACAGGGACAAGCTGCCAATACAAAGGCGTGCCTTACTCACGGCTGCACTATGTCCCCAGGATGCTGAAGGAGAATGTCCTCTGATAATGTTGCCCCTTCCTATTCTCATTGTGATCTTCTAACACAGTTTTTGCCGTGTCTGATAATCTCCCCAAATCATGGAAGCATTCCCCAACAAAATCCTTTCTGATGTGTTTACTAGATATGCCTCAGAAGGCTATGGGACAAAGAAAAGAGGCCCCCACCAAAGTTTTGAAAGCATGGGCAGGCTTGTATGAGTGAATATATTCCTTCAGATTGTCTGTGCTGGCATCATATAAGGCTTCTTAGGTCACAACCAGCACTCTGATTTGTGTCTGGTAGCAACTGTATCTATTGAACCAAGGGAATCATGTGCTCTGTGCAACTAGGTTAATTACTTATATGAAACTGTCCTTGCTTGTATCTTAACATAGGCTATTACATCAGTAAACATGTTCAGGTTTGAAAACATTGCATATATTTCATTTTTCTCACTCTCATCCAAATGCAAGCTCAAATTCTGAATTTAACAGTTTTGCACCGCAAAACATAATTTTAGTGATTAACTGAATATTTGTTTCAAATGAATTGCTCTTTTTAAACAAACTTATCCCATATGATGCTTAACTTTATACCAGTTTTCTTGAAGTTCTAAAATTCCCAGTCAGAATTCTAGCTGTCTATGGAAAACCCTGTATCTGCCCCAGAAGACTCCTGCCTTTTAATCTTCATCAAGGGGGACATTGAAAGAAGTTCAGGCATTTTACTGCACAGCCTATCTCCACACTAATGTAGCATTTCACAGGATTTCTGCAATAACCATTGTTGGGTCTCCTCATAAGAGTTCTGTAATAGCCATAAATATTCCTCAGGAGGGCTAGAGAGACTCTGAAAGACCTATAATAGCTATCATAAATGAATAATAAAATGTAGAAAGGACAAGCCACACTGAAAATGGTAAATGAATATGACGACGTGTGTGCGTCTGTGTAGTACGTGCACTCATTTGCTTGTTTTATTATTTTCAAAAATCCCAGCTCTTTTAGTATATCTACAGGCTCAGAGGAGGCAGCATTGTTTACATTATATGTGTGTGACACAGAAAACGGAACATGGTAATGCAAAAGACTCTGAAACAGTTTATATGCTAGATAGAATGTAGTAGTAAAATCTCTGGCAAGCAATGGCACTGAATTTTGTGATATATATATATATGGGAATTCATGGCTACTAATGTAGATGCTCACCTCTCATATGGGTTAAGGTAGAAGCATTAACTCTGAGTTCCTCCTTTCATGTTTGGAAAAGCACTTGAACATTCCCTTCCTTCCTTCTTTTCTCCCTCTGCCCCACCCTTCTGTAGTCCCAATGCTTTGAGGATGGAGCAAGCTTGTTTTCTGCTGCTCCAGTGATTGGAACACGGAGCAATGGATGCAAGCTCCAGGAACAGAGATTCCACCTCAACATTAGGAGGAACTTTTTGACAGTAAGAGCTGTTCGGCAGTGGAACACACTCCCTCGGAGAGTGGTAGGGTCTCCTTCCTTGGAGGTCTTTAAACAGAGGCTGGATAGCCATCTGTCGGGGATGCTTTGATCATGATTTCCTGCATGGCAGGGGGTTGGACTGGATGGCCCTCGTGGTCTCTTCCAACTCTGCAATACTATGATTCTATGATTCAATACATCACAATTACTTAACCTTATTCTCTGGTTGCCAGCTATTTCCATTCCTGCTTCCTAGATAGGTCCTCTTTGACCACTATGGCAGCCTGTCTGTTATAATGGTGGTAGCACTTTCTGCAGATTTACACAGTGGGAAGGTAACACTGACAAGAGCAGGAGGATACAGGCTCTATACCATCTATTCTTTGAACTCCTAGTTTCTGGGGAGGAGGGCTTCCATTGAGGCAAGGTACTTTGGGGGTGGGGGTGGGGAGCTGGCTTGAACAACCACCTGTGCCAAATGACAAGTGATTCTACAGATCACCCTTCCCATACTGTCTTAGCTCCATAGACCCATAGGAAGCAGGGCATTTGAAGAATAGACAGCATTGAGCTGACACCTTCCTTCTCCTGTTGCCATTGCAGCCAGCTTTCTTTTTTCTTGCTGTTTTTGTCTTGCTGCTGCCACCTTTGTCTCTGCTGTTGGTGTAATTGTGTCACTTGATCCCATAGGATCTTGGGAAAGGGGTTTCCTTCAGCTATTCTTCTTTTTGATGCCTAGCACTGCTGTAGCAATAACCCACATGCAAGGCATGCTGAGAAATTATTATTTATTCGTTTTTAGTGCTCTTGACATACTTAAATATATAGTCAGGAATGAAGAGGAGCAGGAAGATTGATGTTCTTTCTAATGTAGTTGCAAAGTAAGCATGCCCATTGATGGGGAGTAGGACCACATGTTACATGATGTGGATGAGGGGAGTGGGGATCAGATCCATCAAAATGGTGAAATGGAAATGTGTGTGTGTTTTGTTTTGTTTTTTGGAGAGACAGAACTGGGCTTGTTTGATCTTATCTAAGGAAAACGGGGGTAGAGATGACCCATCAGTACATTTGACAGCAAATAGAACCTACGGTAATAATTTGTTTTCTATCAACAAAGATCTCCATATGCTTTTGAGGTGACATTATGCCAATAAAAGTAGAGGTGCCTGTGGGAGAATTTATAGCATCACTAAGGCTGGTGTCACCCTTCTCCTTGATGGTGTCACTGGGTGCAGTTTGGACTTTCCACACACACACACACCCTTAGTGCCACCACTGAGGAGAAGGCAAAGGGAGACATGTGTTTTCCTGCTACCAGTGGCATGAAAAATTACCCCCAGGTATTTGAAGCAAGAGACCTGCTCAATCTTGTGGCCATCTATATTCCAGTTATAGTTCTTGGGCCTTTTAGCAGATGCCATGATTTTAGTTTTTTGATAGTTGAGTTCTAGCTGATCCACTCTGCAGTACTGTGTTAGTGCTCTTAGGGTTCTTTTTGGGCCAATGGGAGTTCTTGAAAGTACTGCTGCATCTTCCCCATATTGCAGAGTTGAAATATGCCTTCCGTCAAATCTGGGGGATGGAAGTTAGCGTTGTTGATGTGATTCACCACATCGTTGATGTAAAAGTTGAACAGGAGTAGAACTAGAATGCAACCTTGCTTGCCTTCTTAGTGACAATGGCATTGGTGAGATGTCCCTGGGGGGTTACATTTTACTTTAAGTGAGGTCCCTTCATGCAGCATGTGAATTAGATGGAGTAGATGTCGGTCAATCGACGAAGCCTCCAGTTTTTTCCACAGTTTGGTTCAGGATATAGAACCAAAAGCTGCTTTGAAGTCTATAAAGACAGCAAAAAGAGAAACTGTGCTGCAGGTGGAATATTTTTCAATAAGATGGTGGAGTAGAAGACACTGATCTATGGTGGATCGGCCTTCCCTAAAGCCAGCTTGTTCTTCTGCAAGAATGTTTTCTTATTCCAGCCAGGTTTGAAATTTCCATTTTAAGTGTCTCGCAAAGAATGTGCTGATCATATTGAGGAGGCTAATAGGTCTGTAGTTAGCAGTATCATCCTTGCTTTCTTTTCAATATATGGGGACAATGATTGCAAGCCCCCAGTCGTTGGGTGCTTGGCCATAGTTGTTGATACAGGTGAAAAGTAATGCCAGGATAGGGGCTCAGAATTCCAAGTTGTTTTTAATGGCTTCTGCAGGTATTAAGTCTTCCCCTGGAGCCTTCCCCATTCTCAGTTGGGCTACAAGGTTCTTGATCTCTGACACCGTAACTTGTGGCCACCTTGTGATATTTTCTATATTTTGACTAATGCATCCACTTTCATCATAGATGTTCTTATAGAGTGCTTGAAAGTGATCCTTCCATATCCCTGGAGGGATGGGACAGTCCACTGTAGCTGGTCAATTTCTCTGGGAATTTGATGTAATATGCCAGAATAGAGCTGTGTTATTGGATTTGACTGTCTGGATAAGTTGTGTCCAATTATTCTTCATGGCTTCTTTTTTCTTGTACACCAGCAACTTTTTGTAATCTCTTTTCTGCTGGAGCAGCATTGGTATAGCTTCTGGGCTAGAATTGGATAGATAATCATGATAAGTAATGATGAGAGCTTTTTTAGCATTAAAAAGCATGGTTTTGAGTTGTGGTGTTGTTCCTTCCACTGGTGTGTGCTATTTTAGTGGATTAGATACTGGAGTAGGACTTGGGTAAGATTATTGTAATTCTTCAAGATTTCATCAGGTGACTCAGCTGATATCAGGGCAGTCTTAAGACACTGATGGTGGTCTGAAGCGAATGCATCACTTATTGATTGGTTTAGCTGGGGGGTCCATTTAGCTTGGTGATAAGTCCTTCCTGATGGCATTACAGAGAGCTAATAGCACTCCCTGGTCTGTGTCTCCTGAGTGAAGTCACTTAGGTATAGCTGAATTGGAAAATGATCACTTTCAAATCTGGGCATAACTTCTAGATCCTTAGCATAGGGGAGAAGGTCCCTAGAAATGATTATCTAATCAATGGCACTCATTCTGGACCCAGAGAGATAAGTGAATTTAGCTGGACAATCATTTTTCAGAGCACCATTTAGGATAAGAAGGTTTAGCCTAAATACTGTTTGATCCAGACAAAGTCCTGCAAAATTTGATTTCTTGTCCTTTGAGCATCGGATGAGGTGGGTTCCATCATTTTCAAGACCAGGAGGAGGGAATTTGTGCTGGGCATACAGGGTATGATCGCTGAGTCCCAGTCTGTAATTCAAATCACATCCCCCCCAGAACTACAAATGCATTTGGATTCTGCAATATGAGATTAGCCGTGTATGATTCCAGTTCAGCCCACAGAGTTCTGATTTGGGATTTCTTCTTCATTGGGGGTGTCGTGGACACAGCAGAGACTCTGTTGCACCCACTTTTCTCACACTAGCCCTAGGATCAAATGTGCTGCCAACATGTCGTGGATGACCCTAGGGTTTCTCTGCCTGAAGCCCCAGGGTTGCCCCTGCCAAGGCCAAACCTGAGGGATTTTCTCTTCAAAATTGCCACCACTTGCTGATTTACCCATTTCTCATCTAGCGCAGTGAGTTGCGTTAAAAAGATCAGTAATACACTTCTGTCTATCCCAGAGAAATTCAGATAGCTGACTGAGACAGGTGCATGAGGCAAGCTTATAGAGAAACGGAAATAGAGTTTATTTTAGTTCCAAAGGTTCAAGGCTAAATGGAGGGAAATCACACCTCCAGGATCTCAGCTTAAATTTACAAGGATACATTCAGTCAGAGTCCCAAAATTAAATCATAAAAGCTAATGCAACTAGCTATACTGTACCCTAAGCTAAAAATAATAGTAACTCACATTTTTTATGTCCATGCAAAGTCCATATCCCAATTGGGATAGTTAGGCCAGGCTCTCATAGCCTGCCTAATTCAGTCTCTGTAGATGGAATTCAGAGTTCTTCTTAAATCAAAGTCTCCTCCTGAGGCTTCAGATATCCCTTGGGGCCCTTTTGATGTTATCAGGCCATGAGGGAGGTTGGCTCCCCACCAGCTTCCTGTATCACAGTTTAGTTATCTTGCTAGTTAAGCCATGTGCTCTCCCCATGTGCTCTCGCTCTCTCCAAGAACAAAATGAGGTCAGAACTCAAAAGTCCTTTGGTCATCTCTAATTGGTTCTGCATTGCCAAATCTGATTGGTTCTCTATTCAGGTGATGTCATGTCATGTTTAGGAAATGAGATTCCCCATCCCCTTACCATACCTGATGCTAAGGCACCCAGAGAATGGAATTTTCCACTGCTGTGAACTCTAGGTTTTGAGATGAACTCCCCAAGATGGCTGGGCAGTCCATCATGACAGGAGGCATGTAGGCATTTATTATCAACAAGATGCAATGGTTAAATTGAATCAGAACTGCCATGGCATATGTTTTAAATGTGGGAAGAGGCCTTGTTATGGCACATAGGGTGGTGGAAACCAAAATGCCTAGGCCGCCCCAGCTCTTCCATGCTTTCTCCCTGGCTCTGCTGCAATTGGGAATGAATAAAAGCCATTTAAAACCAGATCCTTTTGTTCGCAAAAGAAGAAGAAGTTTAAGTAGAAAAAGAAAAGAAAATAATTAAGGATTGGAATATAAGATGAACTACAAAATTCTTACCTGGAATATTAGAGGACTTAACTCCCCGGAAAAAAGGAAAAAAATATATCATGTATTAGGTAAAGAAAAATATGACATTGTTTGTTTACAGGAGACCCATATCAGAGCTAAAGATGCGGAACTACTAAAAAACAAAAAATTGGGAAAAGAATATGTGTCAGCCTCAAAAAACAAAAAGAAGGGAGTGGTCATTTATGTAAACAATAGAATTCAATCCCATGAACTGTACAAAGACTCAGATGGACATTTTATAATAATAGAAGCTAATATTCAACAAAAAAGAACACTGATTCTTGGATTATATGCACCACAGAACAACAAAAGTATATTTTACCAAAAATTAATGGAGAAACTTTTCGAATATGACCAAGATAGATTAATCTTAATGGGAGACTGGAACGGCGTAATCTCATCTACTCTGGATAGAAAATCCCAAACGAAAACTAAAAAGAAACAAGGGAAGCTACCCAAAACTTTTGAAAATTTGATGGGAAATTTATCCCTGATGGACTGTTGGAGATTCAAATACAAAGATGCAAGAGAATATACGTACTATTCAGAACCTCATCAATCATTTTCAAGAATAGATTTTTTTCTGACATCGAGAAATATTGTCAACACTATTCATAAAATAGAAACACTTCCAAAAATCTGGTCAGATCACAATCCGGTGTTACTGGAATTAAAAACAGAGAAGAAGGTGGACAGATCTTGGCGACTTAATGAAAATCTCCTACAAAATAAAGAGATAGTCAAAAAAGCTAAACAAGAAATAAAATGGTTCTTTGAAACTAACTTGGAGAAGGATACAGATATCACCGTTATATGGGACATATTTAAGGCAGTGATGCGGGGATATTTTATCCAGCAGAATAATATTTTGAGAAAGCAAAAAATAGAAAGAACAAAGAAAATTAAAGATAAGCTAAAAGAAAAAGAATTGTGTTTGCAAAAAGACCCAACAAATAAAGAGACTTTGAGAGAAATTAAAGTATTGCAAGAACAAATAAATTTGGAAGCCACAGAAGAAATTCAAAAGAAATTACAATTTTTGAAACAAAGAAATTTTGAGCATTCAAACAAATCTGGAAAATGGTTGGCATATCAATTACGGAAACAAAAAGAAAGAAACATCATCAACAAAATTAAAATAGATGGCAAAATATATACAGACCAACAAAAAATCAAACAAATCTTTCAGGACTACTATGCAACATTATACAGAAAGCGTGCGATAACTTCTAACATTTCACGAGAGTTCTTAAATGGAAATTTAATAGAAGAATGTACAAACCACCAAAGAGAAATTTTTGAACCAACCAATAACAACAATGGAGATAGTAGAGGCCATTAAAAAGTTAAAAGAAGGGAAAGCGCCTGGTCCGGATGGCTTCACTGCTAAATTCTATAAGGTGATGGAAGATGAAATTCGGATACCATATAAAAAGACTTTAGAAGCTATTACGAAAGGTAAATACCCCAAAACATGGGAAGAAGCATTTATTACTATTATACATAAAGAAAATAGAGATCCGCAAGACCCTAAAAATTACCGTCCGATCTCATTGTTGAATGTTGACTATAAAATTTTTGCGACAATACTGGCTGATAGATTGAAAAAAGTATTACGAGAATGGATTGATGAAGACCAGAGGGGCTTTCTTCCAGATAGATTTATCAAGGACAATGTTAGACACGTTTTAGACCTCATTGACTATCATGAAAAATGTAAAGACAAAAAATTGGCTTTAATATTTTTGGATATCGAAAAGGCCTTCGACAATGTAGATTGGAGTACAATGTTTGAAATTCTCCACCGGATAAATATAGGCCCAGAATTCAGAAACTGGATCAAGACAATATATAACAATCAATCGGCGAAATTAATAATAAATGGTGAAAAAACAGAGTCCATCCAAATTCAGAAGGGCACGCGTCAAGGATGCCCTTTATCACCACTGTTGTTTATAATAATAATGGAAATGTTAAGCAAAAGAATCAATGAAGAAGGGAAAATAGAAGGTGTCAAGATAAAAAAACATAAATTTAAATTGAAAATGTACGCAGATGATTTAGTTATATCCCTTGGTGACCCTTTACTAGAGATCACTCCATTAATGACAATATTGAATGACTTTGAGATTTTCTCTGGACTGAAAATAAATAAGGATAAAACAGTGCTACTGTTTAAAAACCTTACAAAAGAAGAAAAAATAGAAGTGATGGAGAAATCAGGGTTCAAAGAGGCTAAAATGACGAAATATCTGGGTATTAATATTACGAACAACAATGCAGAACTTTTTCACAATAATTATGGAAAAATCTGGGCACAAATTAAGAAAGACTTGGAAAATTGGCGACATCTTAAACTATCCTTTCTGGGTAAAATAAATGTAATCAAGATGAATATTTTACCAAAGATGATGTTCCTGTTTCAAACAATCCCGATTGTTCAATCTCCAAAAGTATTCAGAGAATGGCAAGCAGATTTAGCTAAATTTATTTGGTCAGGCAAGAAACCAAGGGTCAAGATGAAAATCTTACAAGATAGTAGACAAAGAGGGGGACTAAATCTACCTAATTTGAAATTGTACCATGACACCTGCTGTTTGGTATGGATCCAAGAATGGATTACACTAAAAAATGAGAAACTGTTGGCAATTGAAGGAGTAGGGAACTGGTATGGCTGGCATGCCTACCTCTACTATAATAAAGAACTGATAAATAAGGACTTTTCAAAACACACTATTAGAAATCCATTAATACAAACATGGAAAAGATATAGAGCAAGACTGTTCCCACAAATGCTGATATGGATTTCCCCACATGAAGCCTTTTACAGTAAAGAAGGCATCCCCACTAAAAAATGGATAAGATACAGCGATCTATTAATCACCAAAGGAAATCACCAACAAATCAAATCTCAAGAAGAACTAAGAAAAGAAAATATAGACTGTCATTGGTATTTATACAGGCAGATGAAGGAAAGATATAAGATAGACATTAAACTAACTGGTATCACAACAGAAACAACAGAATGGGACAAGATAATTGGAAAGGGTAGCAAACATATGATATCAAGAATTTACAATCTTCTTCTAAAATGGGACACAGAAGATCAACAAATTAAGGACAATATGATTGTTTGGGCGAAAAACTTTGGACATACAATAGAATTAGAAAAATGGGAAAATATGTGGATCAAACAGATAAATTATACATTAAGTCAGAGTATAAGAGAAAATGTATACAAGATGTACTTCCGTTGGTACCTATCACCACATAAATTATCGTTAATGTATAAAGGAACACCAGATCTATGTTGGAAATGCAACGAAGAGAAAGGCACTTTTTATCATGTATGGTGGAGCTGTAAAAAAGCCATTAGCTACTGGAAACAAATCCACCAAACTATTGAAAGTATCTTAGACATTAAAATGCAAATGAAGCCTGAAACTTTTTTATTAGGTATGATAGAAAAGAACATTGAAAAGGAATATGGGAAAATAATCTTTTACATGTTAACCACAGCGCGCATTTCTTTTGCTAAATTGTGGAAGAACAATGATACCCCTACAGTAGACCAATGGTTGGAGAAACTTCAAGAAACATTACATATGGACAAATTGACACTGCTATTAAGAGGGAAAGATGTGAGAAAATGTACAGAAGATTGGCAAAAAATAACTGACTATCTGATGACAAGATGGGGAAAAAGAAAAGAACATGGAGAATCTTAGGATCTTTAATTAAAATGAATAAATACTGTAAGGCAAGTAACTTTAACAAAGATGAAAAAGGAAGTAGGTTATGGGAGAAACAACAGAAACCACAAGTAAATAAAAAGCATTTTTCGCGATACAGAAATCCACTTTAGGATCAGTAACATCAGATGACCTACAGGAAGGAAGTAATTAGATAAAACTTTTAAATTCAGCACAGATAAGACAAAGATAAAGATAATAATGTAAATTATTTAAGACATAAGTATGGTTTACTAATCAAAAAGGTATATTATGGAAAAAGGTTTAAATATATAATGTAAAATGTGGTAATGATATTGTAAAATATGCTGCAAGATATGACTATGCTGGATGCAATTTTGTAAATATGTATTTTTATTTGCATGAAATTTAAAAATAAATCAAAAAAAAAATAAATAAAACCAGATCCTTATTGGTCCATGTTTCCTGGTTCTGTAAAATATCACATTGGGTGAGAAAGTCACTAATACAGGGATCTCTGTTAGCTGTAGACCACCCAGTAATGTTCCAGATCGTAAGGGTAACCTTGTGCTGGTCAGTTGGAAGTCAAGCAGTTGCACTGCAGGCCACAGGCTGGATGGGTAATTCATCTAATGGCAGTTGGTTAAATGGCTGTGATGACTGTAGTTGTGTCTTCCCCTGTGAGTGGAGGACTAGTGGATCACATTCCTGTTGTTCCTGCTCCACCTGTTCTGGTAGGGAGGCTGGAAGAACCAGTGCAGCATGGGCAGCAAAATGAGGATCACAAGCAAGCAGGGATCCCATCTCTATATTGCGGGGAGCATTGCTTGCCTTATCCAATGAGATAAGAGATGAGATAGGTGGTGGCGAAGACTGTTTTTCCCATGGGCTGGGTTTGCATAGGGATGATTGAGACCCCTGGAATTTAATTGTAGATGAGGATGCATCTATAGTATTGGGCATTTTTGAAAGGGTGTTAGCTACTACTCGGGATTTCAAAGCTTCATTCAGTGGTAGTAGGGAGTCGTCACTTTCACTTCCACTTTTATTGTCTGTGTTTGTGTCAGGGAAATCTGAATAATGGACTGAAAGCTTTCTGCAATTCCTTGGGGTGGGGAGTGATTTCAGTTGGGCAGGATTACTGTTAGATTTTTGCTGTACTGTGGGGGGAGGGGTCCAGATATCTGTGAGTTTTCCTCTCAGTTTAAGTGTTTCTTGATTTATAGGCTGAGCTTCCTCCTTTGAGGTTTGTTTAGGTTCTCCCTCTTGGATGTGGTAGGCAGGTTTATTGCTTCTCTGTTATGTTGTTGTTTTTCCTGTGATGAGGTCATGGACTACCTCATCCTTAAAAGTTTATTTTCTGTAACAGCCTGTTAGGAATACTTGCCTGATTGAAGGTCAGAAATATGTGTTTAATTGCTCTTGAGCTGGGTAAAAAGTGGCAGTCTAGTAAGTCAATTGTTCTGCTGTGAGAGTTTAAAAGTTGAGAGAGAGATCTCCCAATTGACTTGCAGCTGTTCCAAATATGGGCATTGTGATGTATTTGTAAGACAAGCTGATTTTTCTGTAACTCTCGGCAGTATTTAACTACATCCAATTGTTGTGATGGGGCCGGGCAAGCTTCCTCCCAAACAGCTGCCTTTTTAACCCCCTGTGTGCCATGAGTTTTGCCTTAGAAAGGCTTGTTGGAAGTTCTCCATCTTGTTTGCCATGTCACTTAACCTCTGCAAAATAAGAATCAATGTTTCTACAGACAGTTGGCAGAATTCATAGAAGGGCTGAGCAGTGTTATTGTAAGGTATACTGCCAGCGAGCTCTGGGAGTTTGTCTCTGTTATATTTGTTATCTCCCTGTCCTGGAGAATAGTTTATATTTAAACTTTAAGGAATTCGGGAGACTTCTTTGTTTAATTCAGATTTCTGTGTTATCTTAGGGAGTAAAGAAAGAACTGTTTTTGCAGATCTATTACTCACGGACTGTGTTGCTTCTGCTGCTGGAAAGAGTGAGTCAATCTTCATCTGTTTCTCTGCTTTGAAGGATTCCTTGGTTCCAATATCATTGCTGGGGCTGGTCCAAATTCTTTTCTTGCCTTTGGGTGGCATTTTGGGTTGTATGGAGATGATAATGCCAGATAGTTATGGGAGAATGATTCAGAAGTTGTTAGTCCATTGCCATCTAGCTCCTCCTCTTCTATAACCCATGTTCCAGAGTGTATATCTAATTCTATTTATACTCCAGCTTGTGTTTCTATATAATTTAATCACAGCATGAGTAAATGAATGTTCTTTACCACTCTAGAAGTTCAGGGTTATCGGCTATTGCCTTATGCAGCAGCAGTGAAGAAGCTGGACCAGTGAAGAAAACCTGGTATCTTGTATTGTCCAAATAGTTCTGCTTTTATGTTGTATCCATCCTCTACCTAGCTAATCAGAGATGAGTTTAACTGCTGCCTGTTGACTATTAAAAGAGACTTACTCCTCCAATAAGCAATTCATTTTTCTGGTCTTTTGTCCTCAGCCAACTATTCAAGATTTCTAATAGTCCATTTGTTCAAGGTCACCCATCCACCAACCTGAAATGAGATTTTACTGCCTTTTCAACTTATCTGCTTACCGGCCTTGCCCATACAGAATCTCTTAGTTGCATCACGTGGCTTGGTTAAGAATGATGTACCAATTGCATACACCTTTTCAGCTTTCTGTTTTTCTCTCTTTTGCATTTATCTTATTTATTTATAGTTAGGTGGCTGAATGTCCAGAACTGGCTTCATTATACACTTATTAATTCTATGAAGACAACGGTCACAGGGTATACTTTATTTCCTTTCCTTCTTCCAGTATAGAGGCTCCAGGGCTTTAAATTTTGCAAAATATGCAGAAAATATAGTGCCTAGCACTGTTGCCATGGTTCCCCAAGACTTAACTCGAGATTTAAAAACCTAATAGTAATAATAATAATAATAATACCATTACCTTATCTATCCATTAATGAGACACTAGAGGGGGAGGGAAGAATTTTCTCCTGCTTCTTCCTGCAAGTTTGTGGTTGGAGAGGATTGAATGGCAATGTACAGGCCATTGAGCCTTTGTGGATTCCGTGTGATGACATTGCAGCTCTCTGGGGTCCACGGACCACAGGTTAAGAACCACTGTTGTAGGCTATGAACTGGCAGTCCACCATCTGAGGCACTAGTATATTTGATTGTGTCAGTAAATCTTGTCTTACTACCTTCAATTTTTTTTCCAGTTTGCCAGAATTTTAATTTTTGTGGGCTTAGATGTATTCAAATATTTTGAAAGAGGAATGTAAATTTTATTAAAATATGATACTCTACTATGTCTGTTCTGCCAAGGATTGAGAGATTTGATTTAGAACAGATTTTAATTTTCTCATTAGCCCAATGAAATAGTAGCTAGTAGTTTATATGGATCATTTAAGGGATTTATTTAGTTATTTGTATACACAAATATTTAATACTTTAAGAAACTAAAGCCTATTTAGTATCTTGTTCTATTCTTGGTGTTCCTATTTTTGCTATATATTTTGTTACTTTTAATACTTAGTTAATACTCCTAATTAATATATTATTTCAATATCCCCTAAGTTTGTTAGCTACTGCAAACAAAATGAAGGTCTTATTTAAATAAAAATGAAGGGTGACACACACTTCTTTCTTTGAAGATGACCCTGACTTGTAAGAAATCACCTTATCTGTTTCTTACTAAGAATATTATAGGCAAAGTTACTTATTGATAGTTTGCTTAACAGTTAGTAAAAACCACTGCTTAATGGTTTGGCTTTATATACATTTTGGCCCATTTGAGACAAATACTGAAATACTGGCACACTTGCAACATTTGTCCACTTGAAACTTTCTCACAAAAGTAATGTCCCTCATTACACTTTACAGAAGGTTCTTGTTATTTCAAGTGCAGCTTTTTGAAACAGAATAGGTTGAGAGATTATAACTGTCTCTCTTACAAAATCGGAAAAGAAAGGAAAAGGGCCCAAGTGAGGAGGAGGAGGATGGCAACAACAACAACAACAACAACAATAACAAAACAACCTTTCTAAATCATAGGGTTTTTTCCCCCTCCCAGATGAAAGATATTTACACTTCTGCTTATGTTTCCAATCAAAATCAACAGAACTGAATGACTTTTCAGCAGATAGCATTTATCTTTCTGAGCCAAGAAAATTCTACCTCTTTGCAACATTGGCCTATAACTTTCATAGCAGGGAGCAGATGGCTACTACCCCAGGGTATATGCCAAGAAGAGAAAGGTAGTATGTATGTCAGCCCTTCACATAGTTTACTGTTACAGCTGTCTCCCCTGAGTAAGAAGACTATGAGGTACTCTTTGCTTCAGTGACCTGCTCATAACTTTAGGGTTCTTTGTTTCTCTGAGGGACTACCATAAGAAGAAAATACACAAAACAATGAACTAAAAACAAGGAATTCAAATAAAACAAGACAAGAAATAAAAAGGTGATGCTGCAGAGAGGAACAAAGCATAAAAAAACGCCAATAATGCCAAGGGGAAGCAAAAGGTGAATCTCTTGCTTCACTCAGAACTGACACTTGAAAACTTGTGTATGACTGCAGAGCAAAACTAATAACATGCAACATGTTCCATTGCAAAGAAACAGCTGAGATATTTATGAATACAAGCAGATATTTTAACAACACTGTCTTGTCTAACTGCTGTGATAGCATGCCTTTTTCTGAGTGAGCCTCATTCCCTTTTTTGCAGAGGTAGCACTTGTGAGAGGAAAGTAATAAACCAGACGGAGAAGAAATAGTATAGTACAAGACAGGAAATTTCCTGCACACTGCAGTGTTTAAGTGCTTCAATCTAGAGACATTCTTCTATCTTTGCTGGGAGTACTTATGGCTGTCTGATATCATGCCTTGCATTTTTATAAATGTACAATTAAAAATGGTGGGGGAAACCTAAATTTTGTACACATATTGATCATACAGACATACAGCTCCCTTCAGACTAATTTGGAAATCATGCAAACCTCTTTGTGGGTTGAAAAACAAAACAGTTCAGATAACTGTCCCAAGTCATTTCAATGTTTTGAGAGATTTTATGGAGTCCAGGAAGGTGTGTGTGTGTGTGTGTCTGTCTGTCTGTCTGTCTGTCTGTCTCTCTTGTTAGTGTTGCTGCTTGTTAGGGTAGATAAATTTTTATCTTCCCTGAAGTGTTTTGTCTCTCACCTATTGGGCATGCAATTGGATGGTTACCCATGTCAAAGTCAAATAAAAAGAAATTTGAATTCTTCATAAACAAATCTGAAAATATTTTCTCATTTACAATGGCCAAATTCAATAGGTAAGTAGAGGTATTTCCAATATGAAAAGGATAAAGTGGCTGCAAGCCTAGTTCAATACCACTAAAATTGTGGAGTGCCAAAATTGTGGAGTCACAAAATTAAGAGATATACACTCAAATTCTTGTGTCTAGATAAGGGGTGGGGAAAGTGCAGACCTCCAGACATTGTTGGATCATATAGTATAGTTAATAGTGAGGAAAGCTCAGAGGTGCAACCGAACAACATCTGGAGGACCACATTTTGCTTATGTCTGCTCTTTTCTCTCAGACACAATTTTAAAAATGTCAGGTTCTTCCCATCTTAGGCATGAAGACACTGAATCTGGGGTAAATTCTTATCAATAAGGAATGGAAATTTCATTTATTACTAACTTCAGTCAGATGCTGGGAATCATTGTGGCTGACTGGCATGACATATCTGGTTGTTTATATTTTTTCTGAGTCCATACTGGTTTCCAGCTAAAGCTTCTCATAGTTGTTTAATACAACATCTTCATAAAGTTGTAGCCTAATTTAAGTCTCAGTCATGTGCCCAACCAAGCCACCTTGGTTCCTATCACATGAGAAAAGGTGTATCACACATTCAATAAATAAATAAATCTCCTTATTCCCTTCCTCTTTCTACAAACTAGAGCAACACGACATAACCCAGAACTGAAGTTATGTCAGAATCAAGAACGAATAATAACTGCAAAGTGTTACAAATCACACAAGCAAATGAACAAAGTCAAACACTTCAGGGGAGATCAGACGCTTAATATGAAGCATAGTGCATTGTACACAATTTAAGCAGACTTCCAAAAAAGTGACTTCATGGGCAGATATTCTATCACACAATAAATCCTGCCCCTCCCTTTTAAATTTATAGCACTAAGTCAAGTTCAAAGTAGAGAACATGGAGTGTGCTGAGGTGGGGTATGGAAAAAACAACAAGAAATTACAAGAAAAAGAAATAGTGTTCCCATGTCCACTTACAAAAAGCCTAATGAAGCCTGCATCCCCAGAGAAATGAAGAAATCACTAAAGTCACTGGTCTCCAATTAAACAAAGTAATCCCACTGAAGCAAGAACAGGAGAAAGAAAAATAAGTTTTTTTCTAAAGAAGTTGTCATATACCACTGTGAACTTTAGTGTCTGTTTTCAAAAGAACAACAGGAAAGAGGTGGCTGGAGCTTCGTAGCCCTCACACACAGTTAGGGATTGACATATACTGCAAGAGGGTGATGGGGGTGTCCTCAAGTCCATAAGCTCTCTAACTTACCCCAGAGGTTTTTAAAAATCTAACCTTGGCATTTAGTGTTGACTACTCATCCAGCCAACATCCATTGACTGAGGTTAATGGAATGGAAGTGGTGGGATCCCTAGGGGGAGTGACCATGTTCTCCTGGAGTTTGTTCTACAGAGGAAAAGGGAAGCCAAGCATAGTCAGACATTCTTTCTAGACTTGAAGAAAGCTGATTTTAGAAAACGTAGGGAATTACTGGAGGTTACCCCATGGTTAGAAATACTAAAGGATAAAGGAGTTTCTAAAAAGTGAGATATTGAAGGCACAACTTCAAATAGTTCCAATGAGGAAGAAAAAAGGGAGGTGTCTAAAGAAACCAGAATGGAGGTTGAAAGAACTCTCAACTGAGCTAAAGCTTAAAAAGGACATGTACAAGAAATGGAAAAAGGGAGACATCACCAAAGAAGAATTCAAACAAATAGCCAGCTCTTGTAGGGGGAAAGTCAGAAAAGCCAAAGCTCAGCTGGAGCTCAGGCTTGCTAGAAAGGTTAAAAACAATAAAAAGGGCTTTTGTGGGTATGTCTGTAGCAAAAGGAAGAACAAAGAAATGGTAGGGCCACTGCATGGAGAAGATGGTGAAAGGCTAACAGGGGATAGAGAAAAGGCAGAACCCTCCTAATTTGGTGTCATCTGCATACTTGATGAGCATATTCTCTATTCCCTCATCCAAGTCATTGATAAAGATGTTGAACAGTACTGGTCCCAGAACTTAACACATTCTTTGCTCTAGTCTTCTCCCAAAGGGGGGACAGTGCTCAACCTGGGGAAGATGGAGCAGATGATGCAGTAAGAGAAATACAGCACAGAACTGGTAACGAGGTAGTTCAGGAATACCGGGCCAGTTTAAATGAGTTCAAGTCTCCAGGGCCAGATGAACTTCATCCAAGAGTATTAAAAGAACTGGCAGAAGTAATCTCAGAACCATTGACAATAGTCTTTGAGAATTCCTGAAGAACAGGAGAGGTCCCAGCAGACTAGAGAATGGCAAATGTTGTCCCCATCTTGAAAAAGAGGAAAAAAGAAGACCCAAATAATTATCACCCAGTCAGCCTGACATCAATACAAGGAAAGTTTCTAGAGCAGATCATTAAACACACATTCTGTAAGCACTTAGAAAGGAATGTAGTGATCAAAAAAAGTCAACATGCATTTCTCAAAAACAAGTTGTGCCAGACTAATCTCATCTCTCTCTCTCTTTCTTTTTTTGATAGAGTTACAATTGTATCTTGTTCCCTTGATAGATGAAGGGAACAAGATACAATACGTAGTGTATCTTGATTTCGGTAAGGCTTTTGACAAGGTCCCTCATGATATTCTTGCAAAAATATTAGTAACCTGTGGGCTAGACAATGCAACTGTTAGGTGGATTTGTAATTGGTTGACTGACTGAATCCAAAGGGTAGTCACCAATGGCTCCTCTTCATCCTGGAGAGAAGTGACCAGTGAGGTGCCACATGGTTCTGTCCTGGGACCAGTACTGTTCAACATCTTTATCAATGACTTGGATGAGGGAATAGAGGGTATGCTCATTAAGTATGCAGATGACACCAAATTAGGAGGGGTGGCTAATACCCCAGAGGACAGGATCAGAATCCAAAGTGACCTCAACAGATTAGAAAGTTGACCCAATATTAACAAAATGAATGTCAACAGGGAGAAATGTAGGATACTACACTTGGGCACTAAACATGAAATGCACAGATATAGGATGGGTGACACATGGCTTGAAGGCAGTACATGTGAAAAGGATCTAGGAGTCATAGTGGACCACAAGCTGAACAAGAGTCAGCCGTGTGATGCAGCAGCTAAAAAAGCCAATGTGATTCTAGGCTGCATTAATAGGAGTATAGTGTCTAGATCAAGGGAAGTAGTAGTGCCATTGTATTCTGCTTTGGTCAGACCACACCTGGAATACTGTGTCCAGTTCTGGGCACCACAATTCAGGAAGGATATTGAGAAGCTGGAACATGTCCGGAGGAGGGCGACCAGGATGGTGGGACGTCTGGAAGCCATGCCCTATGAGGAGTGGCTTAGGGAGCTGGGCATGTTTAGTCTGGGGAAAAGAAGGTTGAGAGGTGACATAATAGCCATGTTTAAATATTTGAAGGAATGTTGTACTGAGGGTGGGGCAAACTTGTTTTCTGCTGCTCCAGAGACTAGGATACAGAGCAATGGGTTCAAACTATAGGAAAAGAGATTCTATCTAAACATTAGGAAGAACTTCTTGACAGTAAGAGCTGTTTGGAAGTGGAATGCACTGCCTTGGCGTGTGGTGAAGTCTCCTTCTTTTGAGGTTTTTAAACAGAGGCTGAACGGCTATCTGTTGGGAATGATTTGATTGTGTATTCCTGCATGGCAGGGGGTTGGACTAGATGGCCCTTGTGGTCTCTTCCAATGCTATGATTCTATGATTCTTTAATTCTAGATGCCAATATGCTCAACTAAATCTAACATGCAGGAAAGCTAGTTAAGTTTAAGTTGTGGTGGCCCTGACAAGGAATCAGAAAATGATCAGAGAGAGAGGGAGAGATGCCTTTACATTAGCTTCTATATAGTTCAATGTCAGTTCCATTCAAGGCTTAAGTCATCATAAATCATCCTCAAAGTACTGAAACCTTAGCTCTGTGGTTGAATCTTTCATGTGAACACACATAATCCATTTTGCACAGGGCTACAAGCAAGTAATTGGTTAGGTAAGTTGAAGAAAGAGAAGGCGAAATAAAACTACAACTGGCACAAATATTGTCAGAAAATAAGTTTATGATAAATTTTCTGAGAGTTTTTTTTTTCAGGCTTCCCTTGATTTTTTTTTTTTAACATTTCAGATGTATATTAAAGAATTATACCATCCATAATAACTGGAAGCAGAGTGAATAATTTCAAAAATAAAGGTGGAGAATTTCAGTCACAGCTGTACAACTATTTTTAATATTGTTTATTATCATTTAAATATTGTTTAAGGAAGCAATGGGTCTGTTTTCTGCTCCTCCCAGCCCTCCTCTTAGCCCCTTGTTTCATTCAAACTCAAACTATAGTTTCGTTATTCTATATTAACTGAGATAAAACTTCTCAGAAGAGATTCTTTGTTTCTTTCTTACTCCCCTGGACAATCTTTTGGAGAATGCAACCTCTCCCCACATTTCTGCCAAGGATGTTTAGTGAAATGGCCTCCCATTTTCACTCTTGCAAAGGGTATGGGGAATTTTGGGAGACTATTCTTGCTCAGACCTAAAACAATGAAAATGAAAATGAAAATGAAAATGAAAATAGCAAGTTGCCTGCAAAGCCAACTTATTATATATTAAGTCATTGGACAATCCATTCCACCTGAGGGTCAGCTGGCCCAAAACCTCAATGTTGGCCTACAGGAGGGGGAGGATTAAAGACAAATGTATGTGAATTTGCTCCAAATATTTTATGAAAAAAGTAACATATGAATATAGAACCACATTCTTAGTGCCCATTCTTTGGCTTTTGTAGAGGTGGCACATATACAAATTCAATAGCAGTCGCTGTTGTGAGCCAGATGCATAGCATACCTTTACCTAGTGCTTTAAGCAGCTATGACTACAAGATCACCTGAACAGACAGATATGGAGTACCTTAACATGGAGATTTCACTGCTTCTCCTTATTCTTCAAGAAGAACCCACAGACCTGGCATCTCTATGGATCTTCCACTGATACAGAAGATGAAACATTTTTCTGCATTGAGTACCTGGTATAATCCTCCAGTCCATTCCTGCAAAGATGGTCATCATATGGGACATCATGTGATGATGACATTACAAAGCATGGTAGGTAACAATGCTGTGTTCTATATATGTGTTTGGATCAGCATGTCTTTCTTGGGGAATCTCCATGCCATGAAAAATTCTTGTGAGCCCTTAATCTTCATCAAAACTATGTCCGTAGTTCATCTACTCTGAGCTGGGGAAGATCAGTGTTATGATAGATGACATTTTCCTATTTACATTATTTGAACACATACTTATAGATGCATTAGCATTATTAATATTATCGATGGATGTTTCTTTTCATTGCATGCACTCACCTTATAGAGCTCTTAATTTAATTTAGGTCCAGTTTCTTGCAGAGAATATTAACTCTGGGCTGCCATGAGCATAAAAGAGAAAATTGTGGCTGGCTTCTTGCAGCCTTGTTTGAAAGGCTCTATAACAATCCCGAGGGAAAACTGAATGTGAGCTTGCTGGCTGAGGCTGAAATTTGTTACTATTGTGCCTCCGGGTTGGTGGAAGTTAAGTGGCTGGGTTCTTCTTCCTTCAGCTTTTGTTCCAGGGAAGCCTGAGGGAAAATAATTGCCCAAGCTTTGAGCCTGAACTTTCCAAGGCTGATAGGCAGCTCAAATTAGACTGCTAAAATGGAAATTAAGTGTATAAAAAAAAAATCTATCTCAATATTGGATATGAAGGTGAAGTTGAATCTCAAACCTCCATTATCAATGTAAATAATGTGGAAGAATTTTTTAAACAATGCATTTTCAATGTTGGAATCTTTGCAGAATGGGGAGTTAGGTAACCCTAATACCTGCAAATACTAGAATGGCCATTAACAAATAAATAAAGCTTCCATATCATATCCAATGGAAACAGCACTTACCAAGCCATGACAAATGTGTTTGTTCATTTGGGAGTGGGATGGGGGTGGGGAGTTAAAAAAGAAAACTCTTATTGGTCCAGCATGTTTCATTATAAAAAATAAGTTTTTAAGCAATTACAAATATAAGTTTCATGGAATATAATACAGCACACACACACTCACACTGTGATGAGGAATAAATGAATGTCAGGACTAGACCAAGATACTTCATTGCCAAAGACCAGGAGGAAAATGCTGGCTCCTCCCATTCTGATTGGCCTGGCAGCTTCTTCAGTTTTCTAGAGGGATGTCATCCTCCATTGAACCCAAAGGCAATAGGCTAATTAAAGGGACCCACCTACCATACAGCTCTGTTTTTGAACTCTTTGCTGCTGCCTCCCATTATTTGCAGGAGATAGGGTTCACCATCTTGGATAGCTCCCTTAAAGTCAGACTAAATTCTGGAGCATAGGAGCTGCCCCACTGACATCAGAACTGCCAGCCACCACTGGGAAGGGGAAAATATATTTAAGTAACAGAAGAAATACCCAACTTTTAATTTGAACCAGTGGGTCCTACTATGTATCCAATGGATATCTCTTCTCAGTAGCAATCTATTTTCTGTGACCCAAAATGAGAGATCTTGAATGTTAAGGTTGTATTCCATGAAGTGACACACAGGGGAGTACCTTGATTTTCTGGTGTTTGGCAGGCACACAATTTGTCACAAGGATATTTGATTTATAATTACTTTTCTATAAACTGTGCATATTGTTTATGATCAAGAGAATGAGGAAAGAATCACATCTTGGTAATAAACCTGCATTATTTACAATGCCCTCTGCAGATGGTGTCCATGGCTTGTTTGGAACTACTATCACCTCTCACATGGAGCAGTCTAATGTATGGTCACCTCAATGTAGATTTCTATATTATACCACAAACATGAGTTTCACTCAGGGAAGGTAAAGGAGTCATACTTCAACTACATACTTCATCAGTAATTATTAATTGCCAGAAAGCTGGTATATGATCATTTTAGAGTTCTCAGAATCCCTGACACTCACACATATAAGTTTATTGTCAGAGTCTCTCTCTGGTTCATATAAAACATGGTCAACTTTAATAAAAGCAATTCATTATAAATGAAAACTAACAATGGCCAACATCCTGTTAGCGACTTACATGGATGTAAATGGTTATTTTGATATCATGCAATGACTTTATTCAGCTGACAGCAGCACAAGTGGAGTTGCACATACAGAACTATTTTAAACTTTCTAAAAATTATTACACCTTTTAAAAATTTGAATAAGATAGAACTGTTTTAATCCTTATATATGTACTGCTTTGGGCAAAATCATTCAGCCTCAAAGACTTTAATGGGGGAAAAAAATCTACATTTTAACTTGGCACCAGAATAAAGCAGTGAATCACCTCCCAAAGAGATAGTATTTTACAAGACGGCCACCAAGCAGAGGACTTCTCTGTGTCTTCACGCAATATATGCTTCCACTTACGAGGGAGAGAGGTAACATTTCTCAGGTAGGTATATATAGGGAGGCCCCAAATTGTTGAAGTGTTTAAATGTCTTTACAGAAGCTTGAATTCAGATTGGAAACATACTGACAGTCATTACACCTCATTTAAGACCAGTGTTATACATTTTCTATAAGATATTCTGGCTAGCAAGGTAGCTGATACAGTTTGCACTAGCCAAAGTTTCTAAACAATCTTCAAGGGCAGACCCACAGAGCATGCCCTGCAGTATCTAATCCCTGAAGTTAGCATTGCTTGAATTACTGTAGCCAGGTTATCCCTATCTTAGAAAAGCCCCAGCTGGTGGACCACTGAAAGTCCACATGGGGCTACTGTGACAATAATGAAGGAAATAGAAGTTCTCCCAAACTGTCAAACTGTTTCTTCAGGGGGCATGCAACCCCTTCAGAACATGTCATGTACCTAACTGCCAGACACAGGAACAACCAGAGCTGAGAACCACTTGCTCATGTAGTTATTCAAATCTCTCTCTTTCTATCTCTCTCTTTCTCTCTCTCCCTCCCTCCCTCTCTTTCTGGAGATTATCGGATGGCCTAAATATCCCACTACAGGGATGCCAGGAGACTGCGAAAGGGCTTGCCTTTCAAATTATGTCATCCCTGTGTCCTTATGCTCCCATGCCCCTTCCGTTCTGTGGATGATTTTTTTTCCACGGGCTAAGCCTTGAATTGACCTGTCATTCTGTTTCTGTAACGGAACAATGGGTGAGCGGAAAGGTGTCCTGTTATACTGGCAGAATGCCAGCATCACTGGGAGGTCTGTGTCAAACATTTCTGGTTGAGATTGCGACATCGGGGTAAGTGACACACTTTTTCCTACCTTCCCCAGGTTACTTAGTTTTTTTAAGTGTGTTTAGCTGTTTTATTTTACTTTTGTGTGTGTACTTTTCCTTTTAATGTTGAATTTCCCATGCAGTCATCCTCTCACGAGAACAGCTGGGATTTCCTTTCCAGGAAGTGAATGCAGCTCCGCGAGACCTGCATTCATTCCTGGGCTGCGGGAGGGGAGGGGATGCAATTTCTCTTTCATGAAAAAGGTAGGTCTGAACTTTTTTTTTTTAAGTTACAGGGATGGGAGTGGGGTAGGAGAGGACATAGCAAGATGGGGATGATATATTTGTCCCCGTCTGATCATCTCTTCTCTCTCTCTCTCTCTCTCTCTCTCTCTCTCTCTCTCATACATGATAATAAGAACTATAGATGACTAATTGTCTGAATGTGAGGGTACCACCCCCACAATGTTGACATTATACACACCCTTGGACCATGAGACAGATACAGCCAGAACATATGGTTTTCCTGTAAGTCAGAACAGAATTAAAGAAATACACTATTGTTGGATTTCCTCATCTAACTGACAAACACGTTTACCAGTGGTTTTAACTTAATAGTGCATTGTATAAAAGGCTGTTACATTTGGTTTCTGCTGTTTGTTTGGTATTTGGCAGGACTGTTTCCCTCCAAACAATGACTTTTTGCTTTGATACACCATTATTGTTGCCAATACATGTTTTCAAAAACTTTGTTCTAGAAACAAAGAAAGAAAGAAACCTTTACTCAGTTGTCACTAGGAAAAACATAGTAGGTATTCAAAACAACTGCAAGCAGTAACACCAAAAGAGACAGAAAGAAAATCCAAGCTAGCAACTAATAGTGTAGGGTGATCAAATAGCAAACAAGGAAGAGCAAGAAGCAGATAAGAGAAGATTTGGGTACAGTCAGTATTCTTAAAGAGCCACTTCCCTACACGTACACTAGATGACAAGTGAATATTAACTTTCTACTAGTGGCATAAACATCACTTACCTTATGACTCAAAGATTGTGATCAACACAAAGGGCTTGCAGATCAATGAAACATACGGTATGTAGTTTTCTGTTCTACAAGGTATCAGTGCATCAGAATGGGAGAGAGATTCATTGGCTTGCATTTTAAAATGAGCTTTCCTAATTTGCACAGCACTTTCTGGTCAATATATATACAAACTGAAACAGTAATAATTTGGTGTTTTAAGATATATTTTGATATTTTGCAAAACAGTTTTGCAATCAAAAATATGTACAGAAATGCATATATCTGGGAGAGATGCAGAGAAATTACATATATTAGTGAAAATAATATACAAAATACATTATCTAACAGACAGTCATCTACAAATTTTTATATGTTAAACAACATTTCATACAAAAATACATATATTAGGAGAAATGTGCATAAACCAGCTGTGATGAGCTGGTGATGGAATGCCACTGAGCAAATGAGAAGACAGAATGAGGGAGCCAATCCCAGAGCAGCAAACTGTAATGGGAGGTGTTTCAGAGAGTTTGAACTGCGTGGATGTCAGTTGAGAGAGAGTGTTTCTGTCAGTTAAATCTCTGTAAAGTTTAGTTTGGAGTTTTGGTCTGTGCATAGTGTTGAGGCTGAATGATTGCTAGAGTGAGTGGAAATTGAAGAGTGTGAGAAAAAGAGTGGATGAGTCTATTGTATAATTGGTTATAAGATTAGAAGTGCAAAGATTCTTCTATAGGTACAAGGTCTGTCTATTAAATAGTGAGACTGTGTTTCTACCTTTCAGACAAATCATGGAGAACTGACTGTGAATGCCTGAGTGGTGACCTTAAACATGCCTGAACCTGCATGACAACCATCAACACTCTCGGCTGTTCAGTTAATTGTCAGTCATCAAGTCATCATTTAAAGAAGCTGTGTTGTCTTTTGTGTACTGGAAAAATGGTAAGTTTAAATGTGGAGCAACATGTCAATTTCAAATTTTTAGTAAAATTGAACAAAACACCAATGAAATCTTTTCAAATGTTTACTGAGGCCTATGAGGAAGACCACATGTCTCATGGGTGTGTGTTTCAGTGGCACAAAAGATTCAGAGAAGGACATGAGAATGTGGAAGTTGATGAACACCCTAGATGACCTTCCACTTCAAGAACCGAAGTAATTGTGGAAAAAGTTAGCCAGATTGTTTGTGAAGACCACCAACACAGTATCTGAATGATAGCTGAATCCATGAACATTGACAAAGACACTGCCTGGAAAATTTTGCATGATTATCTCAACATAAGAAAAGTTTGTGCTAAGATGATCCCTAGGGTTCTCACAACAGAGCAAAAAGTGTGCCACAAGGAAATTTGCGTTGACATTCTGCAGCAACTTAAGGTGGACCCAAACATTTTTTAAAAAATCACTTTTGATGAAACCTGGATCTTCCAGTATGATCCTGAGACAAAACAACAGGCAATGCACTGGAAAACACCATCATCACCAAGAATGAAAAAAAAAAAAACACATCAAAGCAAGTCCACATTCAAAGCATCCTCATAGTGTGTGTGTGTATTTTGTTGTTGTTGATGATGATTTTTACACTGAGGGCATAATTTTGGCAGAATGTGTTCCAGAAGGCAGAACAGTGAAGCAGCATTATGATAAGGAAGTTTTGACAAAGGTGAGAGAAAGAGTCAGGGCGGGGGAAAGGTCAGACTGTGGGGAAATGGTTTCATTCTTCATCAAGACAATGTGCTTGCTCTCACAGCACTTTCTGTAATGCAGTTTTTGGCTGATAAATGTATTACTACAATTGAACATCCTCCATATTCACCAGATTTGGCACCACACAACTTTTTTCTTTTCCCTAAAGTGAAATTGCTGCTTCAAGGAAACTGTTTTGAGTCAGTTGATGCAGTAAAGAAGAAAATGGCAGATGTGTTAAAACAGCTGACAGAAACGGACCTGCTCCACACCTTTAACCAATGGAAAACAAGACTGCATTGCTGTGTGAATGTGAGTAGGGAGTATATTGAAGGGAACAAGCATTATTTATATATTGTAATACATATACTTATTATATTTGTAAAACAATTTATATATTGTAATACATATAAAGATGAGTTATTGTATCAGTCTTGTTACTTAATAGACTAAACTTGTAGTTGGTCACCGTGGTCACCACAGAGTGAGACTAAGTGACACTAAGCCAAATAACCAGGTTATATGCACAGTATCGAAGCACTGATATTACAAACTTAAAGTTAATAAACCAATTCTAATTCTTGTTTATAAAGTCCAGTCTCATTGTGATTTATTTCACTCACTGACAGATATTAGGCATGCTTATCAACACAGACCATACATCCACATATTCTATTCATAAAAATTCAGGCCCCAGTCCAAAGAAGAGATAAAGGGGGAAGTTTGAAAGGAAGGTGGCAGTGGCAGGTGGCCAGGCTGAGTAACTGGGTAAATTCAGCTGGCATGACCTTCACACCAGCATTCAGATTTTCAAGTGAATTTTAAAAATCACAAGGTCATGCTAAAAACAAGATGAAACAACTTAAGACTGGAACAACTTTAGGACTTCCGGTGGTGAAGGTGACAGAAGTAGAGGGTTGATGTGGAGCTTGCGAAACCCTCTTGCTCTGTTTGGGGAAAGAACCCCTTCAAGTGACAACTTCAGGGGGGTAGACATCATCTGAGGCAAAGACGAGCAGAGGAGGCTACATAGCCCCCAAACTCAGCCCCAATGGACTCTGGAATCAGAATAACAACAAGACAAGCCATGAAAGGGCTGAAGAGGGTGGTAGCTGTTCCCTCCCAAACGAAGAGTAGCTGTTTGGCAGCAACGTTGTTGCCACCACTTTTTTTAAAAAAAAATTGTTAATGCAGACTGAAGACAAAGTAAACAGCTTCTTTAACATCAAGTGGAAGAATTCCCGAAGTAACAGCTGTTTTCAGCTGCTAAAATCAATACTGAGGAGGAAACTCAGGCGGGATGCAAACAAACCACCCAGAAAGGGAGAGGAGAAGGAAAAAGGGTTTGTTAAACCTGGACTCGCTGTTTTCCTTGGACTATTTGGAGAGACTGGTAAATATTGGTTTGAATTAACACTAAGTAAAGAAGAAAGAGTGGAAAATAAGAAGAATGAGATAGAGTTGATTAAAGCTAGGAAGGGAAGCAATTGGGGGATACAAAGTTACAAGATTACAAAGGGATTACAAAGGGACTGCTACGAGCAGATGCAGAGGAACAGTGAAAGAGAAGGACATCTAAAGAACATTTAAAGAAAAGGGGAAGGGAAGGAAATAAAAGAAGATAATAAACAAATGTAAAATGGCAATACAGTTCTCCTGTATTAAAGCAATGGGGATTTGAAAGTGGAAAACAAAGTAAATTAAAATTAAAATAGATAGAACGATAAGACTAGAAAAGACCAGAGGAGAGTGAAGGGAAGAAAGAGTATGGAAGGGATATCTATAGCTAAGCGGTTTGGTAGATAGCTGAAAGGAGAGTCTAACTACAGCTATTCTAGATTCACTCTTTGGTTACGCCTCCCTTGTTTTGTCTTTTCTGTCTCCCCTTCCTCTGTGAAGGGAAGATATATTTGTAAAAAAGGGGAAATTGAAGGTTGTATACCTTAAAACCATAAGGGGGAATCTGTTACAGAAGAAATGATATATGAGAGGAGAAAATAAACATATGTTTGATTAACCCTGATGATTGAGAACAACGGATGTGTACTTTTAGGTTGAGATATAAGTGATCGTTGATGTAAATTGATCTGAAGTTAATTGATGTATTTGATGTATGTTCCTAGACCTTAGATGGTAGTGCTGGTAGCTTCAAGTAAAACAATATAAGGTTACTAGAGGATTTGAAAAGTGGTATAAGAGAAATAAATAGGCAATTGATTTTAATTGCGAACTGATTTAAAATTCACTGATTTAAAAATTAATATTCAGTTTTGAAGGGGATTGTGTTAGGTGGAAATTTGGAAATCTGACTTGATAATATATAAGCAATACAACAAAAAATTGAAGTTCTGTACTAAATAGTAGAGCTATAGTGATATATAAATATATACATAAGCAGATTAAATCTACACATACAATTGAGATACAGTGAAAGATATGCCCAAGACTAGGAAAACAACAGCCCAAGGGCAAAGCCAAGCACAATCTGCAAGAAGGCCATCATTAGAAATGGCATCAAAGATAACAGACACAAATCTATTACTATTAAATGAATTTTAAAAACTAAGCAATGGAATAAAATCAGAAATGAAAGATTTGAAGGAGGAGATTAGGAGTGATATTCAGAAACAATTAGATAAGTTTGGAAATCAATTAGAATTAGTAACAAAAGATATTATAAAGATGAGCAGTGCGTTACAAGAAATACAGGATAAAACAAAGACTCTAGAAACGAAAACAAAGGAACTAGAACCAAAAATAGAGTATGAAAATACCCAAAGGACAATACATGAAATAAAAATTAGATTGAAATGTATAAAGCTTAGAGGACTGAGTGAACAAAGAAATGAGAATTTAGAGAATAGAGTAATACCTGCATTAGCAGAATATATAGGATGGGCCTCAGATCAGTTGGACATTGAGATTGATAAAATACATAGAATTGACTCATGCGTAGCTAAAAAGAAGACGTTACCACGGGCTATTGTGGTTTACTTCATAAGGGAAAGAGTAAAAGATGTGATTATCCAAGAGAGTTACAAAAAGAGACTGATAATAGAAGATCAAGAGATCAAAATATACAAAGATATTCCTCTCCAAATATTAAAAAAAGAGGCAAGAATATAAATTCTTGACCCAGGCACTGAAATCAGAAAACATTCCTTACAAATGGAATAAAATTGAAGGGATATCATGTACATACAAATATAAAAACTATACAATAAACACAATAACAAAAGCAAAAGAGTTTCTAAATAAGATAAAGAAAACAACAAATAGGGAGAGGAAAGAAAGTGGAAGTGAGGAGAAAACAACAGGATTGATTGGGAAACAAGGAAACTTAAAAGACCAAAGAAAAGGAGAAGGTAAAATTAAGGATAAACGAGAAGTGATTGAAGATAAATTAGAGATAAGTCAAAAAAGAGAAAAATTATATCTGTTGGATAAAGAAGGGAAAAGTGGACAAACGTTAGAGTTGAGTGCGGAGGAAGATAAAGTAGATTCGGAGGTAGAAAAAGAAATGCTAAGAAATGAGTCAAATGAGTCTAATGTGGAAGACAGTGAATTAGAGGATGATGAAGAAGATGATGATGAAGAAGAAGATGAGAAGGAGGAGGGAGAAGAAGGAGAAGAAGATATTTAAGGACAAAGATAGATAAAGATGAAAGACAAAATGTTAACATGGAATGTGAAGGGGCTAAATAACCCAGGGAAGAGAAGGAAGATATTTCACTTTCTAGAAAAACAGAAAACAGATATTATTGTATTACAGGAAACACACATTAAAGAACAAGATATAAGGTTAATAAAAAACTTAAAACTAGGGGAACTATACATAACAACATACAGGGGAAAAAAGAGAGGAGTGGCAATATACATAAATAAAAAATATGAATCTAAAGAAATTTTTAGCGATAAAAATGGATACTATATTCAGGTGGAAGTTAAAATGCCTGGCAAAGAGGTATTGGTGATAGGAATTTATACACCACAGAAGAAGAAGAATTTTTTTTCAGGAATTGTCAAAAGTTATAATGGAATATAACTTTAATTATATTATAGCAGGGGACTGGAATGCAGTGTGGGACTCAAAGGTAGACAGAACAATTAGAAAAGTTAAAAAAGCAAAACAAGGGAGTTTACTAAAAAGAGCAAAGGAACTAACAGAACAACTGGGCCTTATGGACATATGGAGACATCTACATACCACAGAAAGAGATTATACTTTCTATTCAGATCGGCATCAAAGCTGGTCCGGAATAGATATGTTTATGATATGGAAAACATTACAGAAAGAAGTAAAGAAAGTTGAAATATTACAAAGGATAATATTGGATCATGCACCTCTAATAATGGAAATGAAAAGAAGAAAAACAATCTTCCACTGGAAGCTAAATGAGATATTGCTGAAGAAAGATAAAATGATAGAACAAACAAAAAAGATAATAAAACAGTACTTTATAGAAAACATAGATAAAGGTGTACTAATGAACATAGTCTGGGATGCAGGGAAAGCAGTAGTACGAGGGGAATTGTTAAGACAAGAAATAGAATATAAAAAGGAAAGGAACAATAAATGTAACAAAATTCTAGAGGAAATAAAAGGAAAAGAAAAGGAGGGTAAATTAAAGCCATGAGATGTGAAAATAAGAAAAGAACTAAAAATATTGAGAAAACAATTAGATATTGAATTAAACCTGGAAATAGGCCAAAAATTGAAATTCGCAAGACAAAGACACTTTGAACATTCGTATAAGCCTGGAAAGTGGCTAGCGTGGAACATAAGAAAAGAAAGAGAGAAGAAACTAATAACAGATATCAGAATAAATGACGAAAGGCTGGTCAAACAAACAGATATTATGGAAGTTTTTCACAAATATTTTTGTGAGATTTATAAAGAACACATGGATACAAGCAAAATACAGGATAAAATGAGACAACATCTAGAGAAAGAAAATATTCCTCAACAGATATTCAAAGACAAGGATTAAATGAAGCAATAACAGTTAATGAGATTAGAGAAACAATAAAAGAATTGAAAAGCGGAAAGTCACCAGGCATGGACGGCTTTTCAGTGCTATATTATAAGACTTTTTTAGAGGAGCTGATAAACCCTCTACATAAGCTGTTCAATGAGATTATTAAATCAGACATACCAGACACATGGAAAAAACAAATATTGTCCTTATACCAAAGGAAGGGAGAGACCCAACACAAACATCTAGCTATAGACCAATTTCACTATTGAACATTGATTATAAGATTTTTACAAATATCTTAGCAGTGAGATTGAAAAAAGCTCTAGTGGAACGGGTGCATGAAGATCAAAGTGGATTTGTTCTGGGAAGAAATATAAAAGATAACCTGAGAAAAGTATTAGATGTGATAGAATATTATGAAAAACACAATGAACGAAAGTTAGCAATGATATATAGAGACGCTGAAAAAGCGTTTGACAATGTCAACTGGTAATTTATGAATATGGTATTGGAGAGACTAAGGATTAGTAGTAACTATTTGGAATGGATTCGAAAGATTTATAGTGATCAGGAAGCACATATAATAATTAAAGGGGAGAGTTCAAAAATATGCCCTATAAGGAGAGGAACACGTCAAGGCTGCCCACTGTCCCCTCTACTGTTTATCATTGTATTAGAGGTCTTGAATAGGAAAATTAGGCTAAGCCAGCAAATAAAAGGGATTAAAATTCAGGAGTTCCAGTACAAGTACAAAGCATTTGCTGACGATCTGGTTCTCTTTCTAGATAACCCAACGGAAAGTATTAAGACATTAGTTGAAACTATTGAAGAGTTTGGAGAACTAGCGGGACTAAAAATAAATAGGGACAAAACTGTGATAATCACAAAAAATATAAACAGAGGGAAGGAATTACAATTAGGGGAAATCACTGGATTTAAGGTTGAAAAAAAACAAAGTATCTTGGTATAACCATTACTAATAAAAATATAGACTTATATGATAACAACTATATTAGCAGCTGGAAGAAGAAAAAAGAAGAGTTAAAAAGGTGGGATAAACTGAATTTATCATGGCTGGGCAGAATAGAACAGTAAAGATGACGGTGCTTCCCAAGTTATTATACTTATTCCAGAACATTCCAATACTGTATAATGAGAATTTTTTTTAATATAATCAATAAAGATATATTCAGATTTATATGGGCAGATAAGAAACCTCGAATTAATAGGAAGGTATTGTATGATTCTAAAGAAAGAGGAGGTTTAAACTTTCCGGACCTTAAATTTTACTATGATGCAAGCTGTATATTATGGGTTAGAGAATGCATAATGCTAGAAAATAGGAGAATGTTACAATTAGAGGGCTTCAATTTACGCTCCGGTTGGCACGCATATATTTGGTATAATAAGGTCAAGGTGCATAAAGAATTTACGCATCATTTTGTGAGATGTGCCTTATTAAAAATATGGATAAAATATAAAACAAAGTTATATCGGAAGATACCAACTTGGGTGTCAACACATGAAGCGTTTCATAAAAGAGAAAATTTGGTCAAAGATAGATGGTTGAGCTACAAGGAGATTTTGAAGAAGGAAAGAGGAAATTACATAATGAAATCAGAGGAAGAATTAACTAGAGAGAACATCTGTTGCCATTGGTTCCTACTTAGACAAATAAGAGAAAAGTTTAAGGAAGATATAAGTTTGGAGGGAATAGAAGAGGAGGCAAATGAATTTGATAGAATATTATGGGGTAAAAAAAGAAAACTTCTGTCAAAAACTTACAACGTAATTCTGAAATTGGCTCTAGAACAGGAAGTAATAAAACCATACATGATAGCATGGGCCCGTGACTGCAATATTCAAATACAGTTAGAAGATTGGGAGACAGCATGGGAAAAAAATATGTCATTTACAAGAAGTAATAGTTTAAAAGAGAACTACTATAAATCCATCTTCAGATGGTACCTAACACCGGTAAAAATAGCAAAAATCTTCAAGAATTCATCCAATATATGTGGAAATGGTGTAAAGCAGTTGGCACATACTTTCATGTATGGTGGAATTGTAAAATGGCTAGAAAATTTTGGAAAGGAATTCATAGAAACATCTGTAAATACTTGAGAGTGGATTTCCCCTATAAACCAGAGATTTATTTGTTAAATATATTACAAGGTATAAATAAGCAAGATAAAAAAAAATCTGGAAGATCATTTTATATATGGTAACAGCTTCTAGAATGGTCTATGCGAAAAATTGGAAAAATTCAAATACCCCACAAATAGAAGAATGGGTGTATAAGCTTTATGAAATGTACGAGATGGACAAACTAACTATGATGTTAGATGATAACAGAACATGGAAAAACTACGAGGACTGGAAGATTTTAATACCCCTATGGAAAGAGAATGGGGGAGAAAGTGCAACTATAAGCATAGAGTAACTAATTATAGAGACAATCTAAAAAAGAAAACAGAGACTGTATAACAAAGACAAGAGAAGGGAAGAGAATTTTTATGAAGAAACTACACTTGAAGGAAAAGCAGAAACTAAGGAAGTTAATTGTTTTGTGTGGATAAATGTATTTGTGTTTGTCTGTTTATATGTTAATATTCGATGTATTTTATGTTAATATTTTATGTATTTTATGAATAAATTGCTAAATAAAAAGATTAAAAAAAAAGACTGGAACAACTTTAGAAACATACTGAGAAAAACTGAGGACAGATGTGTTCATCTATGTTAGTGGATGATGCACCATGAGTTGAATTTCTGCTTTGGATGCAACCATCCTTGGCAACTGTCTCTGTTATCTTGTGTTCATTTTATGAAGCTGAATGTACAGATGTACAAAAGTGATTTGTGTTAGTTGTTAACCATATTTCAAAAGGGAATATTAAACTCTGGCATGGCAATGGCTATGAGTTACAGGAACCTGTGTCATGCTTCAAAGATTATGTCAGGAAGTCACAAAACCTAGTGTCATTTACTGCCATGCTAACCTTTCAGAAAGCAGGAGGGGGTCTGTGTGAGATATCTTCTGTTCCATAAAAGTTCCTTACTGCATTTCTAAATTCATATTTATTTGGATTAAAAGTACCACCACTCCCCAATCTTGATTTAGAATGGGATGACTCCTCCTGAATATTTTCAGAATATGATTGGATTCTGAAAAATTTCATCCCCACAATTCACCAAATCCTGAAAAAATCTCCATGCTCATTATCAGCTCTCCACTGTGTCCAATCGGCCCTTCATCCAGTTTTCCTCCCTATCCCCCATCTTGTTAGGTCCTCCTTTCTTTTCCACAAATTTAATTTCCAGCAGTAGCACTCTGAGCAGAAGATGTGAAAAGAGAAGGCTGCTCTTTGAAACCTGTACTTAACAGGAAATCCCAAGAATAGAAGCCATAGTCTTCCACAACCTCCACAGCCGGAAGCAAGTATTTGGGGTCTTTGGCCCTATCCTTCATGCAAAGCCTGTGATCTACTACTGATGTGCAGGGCTTTCTCTGTTCAAGTACCCCAACTGTTGAATTCCTGACTAAAGGCTATCTCCATCTCTTCTGAGTTTCCCACAGGTTGTTCTCTGTGACCTTTGGTCCTTTAAATTTCTCTGTTGTTTTAACTGGTTTTAATTTATTTTAAGGAGTGATTTTTTTAAATGATTGTTTTCAAAGTTGTTGCCTATATATTTAATGTTAATTTTTTAAATCTATTTTTCATTACCTTGGGGGCCCTGGTGGGCTGAGATGTGATACTTAAATGCTTTAAACAATCCCAGCTTTAACAAATATGGCATTTGAAGAGTCAGTGAAGTATCCATGTTGATGTGAGTGGAAAGAGATGTACATGAGTGACAAACTGAATTGAAGAGGTTATAAAATAAGATCTCATGCTTTGGTAAATCCTTTCTCAACCTGACAATTCTTGGGGTGTTGGACTTCTTCTGTTATGGACTGTGTAGTCTATATGGGGAAAACCCAGGTTTAGAAAGGCACTTTTAAAAGGACACAAAAGCCTCTTTGAATGAGTCAATAACAAAATATCCTCCCCTGAGGTCGACAGTGACAACCAACCTCTGTAAATCCCATGGCCTGACCCAACACTAATGCTTTAATCAAGAAGTCAATTAATGATGATTTATCTAACCAAATAATCTAAATTATTATTGTTTATGCTAGTGAATTAATTTCAGTTTCTTACAGTTACCATTATCAAATTAATTTTCAAACTTAAAATCCCAACCCATAGCTATAATCCTCATGGTAGCTGCAGGGTGGACGGAATAGATTTTCCCAAATACAATATATTGTATTCCTGTTGAATGCAAAGTAGTTTAGTGTGTCTTGGTTGTGATTGGGCATTTTAGCTTTAAAATGACCTTCTCCTGGTGGAAATAGCAACTATTGGAACTGGTTTAGTCATCAGAATCAACATAGCAAATTGGTCTCACCTCTAATATTGGTAAGACTCCATTCCAGATTTCTGAACTGTTTCATATACATATTAACTAGCATAGAAGATAGCATGGAACCTTGAGGAACACTATATTATAAATGTCATGGAGCTAAATAACATTCCCATAGTATCACTCACCAAAATCTACCTACCAGATAGGACCTGAGTCACTGGAACATAATGGACCATCCCATCTTAGACAGGAAATCTTAAGGATGTTTTTAAACATGAGAGATCCAGAAAATCAACAGGTTGCATTCCTGCTTTCATTTTCCAGTATATATAATCTGCCAGAGTGACAAATGTAACTTAAGTCCCAAAATGAGGAGAGAAGCCAGACTGAAATGAAATGAGTCTTCAGGAGGGAAAAGAATTATTCTTTGTAGTAGATGATGCTGATGTCAACCTGCCAATAAAGTATTCTATACAGACAAATCAAGCTTTAAAAGATCATATGATTCCATCTTGAAAGACAATCCTTTATAAAATTTAATTAACACAACATCTTTTTATTTATCATCTTATGCCCAGGGCTTTCCATGTTCACTCAGGTTCCAAAATGCAGGGAATGGGAAGCTGTTAAGGGACATGCTCTTAGCAAGTCTCCCATTCCACAGAAATGGTGGCAGTAAACTGATGACTTTCAGTAGATTCTCTACATGATTGTGCACACTAAGCCCACTTCTGAGTGGTAGAAGCAACTGATGTTTATACAGAACAGTCTTATATTTTGTGTGTTTATTTTTATTTATTTTTATTTATTTTATTTTTGAATAATTTTAAATTGTTTTAATTATTATGATTTTAACTATTTTAAAAATTGTATTAGATTTTAATTGATATCTTTTGAGAGGTGCCTTGGGTCCCATTGCGACCGAGAGTCAAGGAGCCCCCCGCCCCGTCCCAGCCAAATCACGAGGATACACACAAAATAACATGTACCAAATGAGTTTATTTACAAGAAGAGATGGTGGTTGGTGGAAAAGGCCACAACTTTCTGTCTGCTGATAGATGTTAGAGGTTGGTCTGGGCATGAGCTATCTGTGGGACAGGGTGAGAGCCCTCAACCTGTCAGAAAGCCAAATCTAAGTCCGCCTGAGTAGGCAAACCTAACCGCCTGGGCACGTGTGGATCACATGACCGATCACATGCCTGGCCCAGGACCCAGGAAGCCAAACAGTAACTCCCAACTCCCTCTCCAGATGGGACAAAAACTCATGCCCACCGCCAGCAAAGCCGAGCGAAAATGCTCGGCTTCCGCCAACCCTACAGCTATCACCAGAGAGAAACCCGACCTGCCTGGAGAGAACTGCTGCTTGGCCCTATCCGTGGAGGAGATCAAGTTCTGGACGGATGTACAACACGAATGCCTTGGACCGCCATCTTCCCAAGTGTTGGATATCCACAGTCAACATGCCTTCTGTTGCCACAGTGGTGGCCGCGCCAATACGGAAGGAGTGACCGCTGAAATCGCCTGGTGGGCATCCGATCTGCCGTAAGGCGGCCCGAAGAATACTGAGAAACTGGAAGTGCGTCAGGAAGGATAAGTCCTTGTGGGTAAAATGGGGGCCTGAGATATCGGCCCGCTGCTCCAGGTACCGCTGCAGGAGGCACATTGGGCAAGCAGGAGATCCCTCCAGTGCCCGAAGCCGGATGATGGAGCCCCATCCGCGCTGGTCATTCTTGGACCTCCAGAGCCGCAGTTGCAGGAATCCATCCATCAACACAACGTCTGACTGCAGGAGGGCATTACCAACCCCGGATGCCTTGGCCCAGCAGACCAGTTCCCCAATGCGAAGCACTGCAAAGAAAGCCACTGAGAAGGCAGCTCGAAACAGGGAGATTTCATACCTGGACCAACAGATGGCTGTCAGGGCCGAGATCAGGTTGCACAGGAGCCCAAATGAGACTGGTATGCGGGAGTCTGGCTTGCCTCCATCCATGCGATGCCACCTCTCGACTGCCTTGCGAACCAAGAAAGAGCCACATGGGTCCTTGTGACCGGCCGCCTTGCTGAAGAAGGAGATGGCTGCCAGGTGGAGGGAGATGGTCCTGGGAGCGAGGCCTTCTTCCTTCAAGGACCCGATGTAGTGGAGCACTTCTCGTTCCGTGGTAGGCCAGGAGCTGGAGTATCCATGGCACTTCCGGAAGGAGTTGAACTGCCAGACTGCCCGGGAATAACTGGCCCGGGTGGAAGATGCCTGGGAGTTAAAGACCCCCTGGAGCACCGTTATGCCAGAGTTCGACCGGGAAAGAAACCGGCGTTGGGTCCGCTTCTGGAGTCAGCTCTCGAAATCTGCCATCCTGGAATCGAGATAAAGCATCCACTATTTCGTTATTAACACCTGGAACATGGCGTGCAGTGAAGGAAATGTTAGCAGTCAGGCAGACCAATACGAATTCCCTGATGAGTCACATGACCCTGTCAGACCTAGAAGACTGAGAGTTGATGATGCGGACCACCGCCTGGTTGTCACACCAGAAGCACATTCGCTTGTTGTGGAACTCATCCCTCCACAGATAGACCGCTACTAAGATGGGAAAAAATTCGAGAAATGTGAGGTCCTGAATGACATCAGATTCCCTCCAGGCAGGAGGCCAAGGTTGGGTGCATCAATGGCCGTCAAAGAAGATCCCAAACCCAAAACCCCCTGCCGCATCTGAGTGGACCTGTAACCCATCCCCAGGAGTAGCCTCCCCCTGCCAGAATGTAACCCCATTATAGCCCTCTAAGAACCTAAGCCACACCCTAAGGTCCTCCTTAACCCCCTTGGTGAGCCGGATGCGGTGGTGTGGGGACTTAATGCCCATGGTGATCCTCGCCAGTCTTCTGCAGAAAGCCCTGCCCGGAGCCACCACCCTGCAAGCAAAGTTGAGGTGGCCCAGCAAGGACTGGACTTCCTTCAGGGAGGCTTTCTTCTGGTCTAAGAGACATAGCAGCTTTAGTTTGATCCCTGACAGCTTGTCCTTGGGCAGCTGAGAAACTTCCGCTACTGACTCCAGGGTGATTCCCAAGTAGGTGATGCAGCTGGCCGGGCCCACCGTCTTGTCTGGTGCCAAGGGAACGCCTAGCTCCTGGGCCAACTCCTGAAAAGACTTAAGCAGAGACCCGCAATCTGGTCCCCCAGCCGCCCCAATCATGAGAAAGTCATCGAGGTAGTGCGTGACCAGTGCCGAGCCGGTCCTGTGATGCAGGGCCCATTCAAGGAAAGTGCTGAAGGCCTCGAAGGCGTAGCAGCTAATGGAGCACCCCATGGGCAGAGCCATGTCGTAGTACAACTAACCCTGGGACTTGAATTCCATCAGGCAGTGGTCCTCAGGGTGGACTGGTAGTAGCCTAAATGCAGACTGGATGTCGCATTTTGCCATGAGGGCCCCCGGGCCACAGGACCTGACCAGCTTAACTGCGTGATTGAATGACGCATAATGCACTGAGCAGAGCTCTGGCGGTATGGCATCATTCACGGATGCTCCCCTGGGGTAAGAAAGGTGATGGATCAGGCGGAATTCACCTGGCGATTTCTTAGGGACCACTCCCAACGGGGAAATCCTGAGATTGCTGAAAGGAGGGGCAGGGAAGGGACTGCCACCCTCCCCGCAGCGCATTCCTTTGCAATCTTAGCCGCCACTACCTCGGGAAGCTCTGAGGCAGATTTTAGGTTGCCAGACTCAGAGGCTAGCCTTGGTCCCTCAGCGGGGATCCTGAAGCTGGAGGAGAATCCTTCCCTGAGGTACGAGGCCGCCTGTTTGTTGGGAGCGGGAGGAGTGCCTGAAGCCTCATGGGATTGAAGGCTAGATGCCCCCCCACTGGGCCAACACTATTGTTTCCCACTTCCCTGTCTGGCACCACTACCCAACCCTGATTCCCTCTTGGTGCCGGAGGAAGCAGGGTGTCCTGAGCGAAAGGGCTGGGTGTGGGTGCCGGGTCGAGGGCAGTTGGTCTTGGGGTGGGATCCGTAACAGTTCTCGCAGCAATGCTCAAACTTGCAGCAGGATCACTGGCACTTACCCACGTTGTATTCCCAACAGACCAACCGTCGGGTGTCCTTTCTGCGAGGCAGCTTGCCTGCATCAGGCTTGCCCTTTATGTGTGACCCCACAATGACAAGCCAAAGCTTTTCATTAATGAGATCCCACCTGGCCCTGGGGTTCCTGGAATCCCTTTTGCGGAAGGCGGTGTCATACACTATGGCTGCCGCCTCCCCGGACAGGGCCTTGGCCTTGAGCACATTGCTCAGGTGGTTGGCCAGGTGCCACCCCCTGTCTGAGTAAACAATGCCTACTACTCCCATGAATACGGCAAACCCTGAAAGCCAGTTAGGGAACGAACGTTCCACCGGGTCAGGCTTGTTCTTGTCAGAAGATTTTTCTGACTTAGGGGTGCTACCCATCAAGTTTCAGGAGAGAGAAGACGTCCACATGATATCCTTTGAAGATATTGTTGCAGGTCTTCCTGTCCAGGTGGATCCCAGGAGGGTCCTCGTGATCCTGAAAAGGGCTGGGATCGGGGTGCCCCGAGGTGGCAGCCCCGTTCCGCCATGCCCTGGATGGCCTGGCAGAGTCTGGCTCCAAGGTTGCCCTGGCCTTGATGGCCCAAGATGGCAATCCCAGAACCAAAGCTGCTGTCGACCAATACTCAGCTCAGTCCATTTCCTCATCCGAGGACTCACCTGAGGATCCCTCGCTGTCTGATTCCCTCTTCCTCCGTTTGGTCCGTCTTTTCTTGCTCTCCTTGTCCTTCCTGCTTTCTTTTCCTGCCGCGGCTCTGCTCTCCCGTGCTGTTGAGGAGTCATCAGAGGACACCATGCTGACCTCGCTTGTGGAAGGGGACCTGCATCTTTCACGTCGCCCCGCAGTTCTTGCTGACTGCTGTGTGGCCCGGCCCTTGGCTAATGGGGGATCCATGGCCTTGGGGTCCGCTGAGGGACTGGCGGCTGGTGCCGCAGCATCAGCCTCCTGCCCCCTGCTGGACCTCAGTTCTCCAACCTGCTCAGCTAGGAGTGTGACAGCTCAGGTAAGCGCCTGCAGGTTGGGGGCCGAGGTGTCCCCAAGGATATGCTCAACGGCTTCAGAACTGCCCGCTGCCCCCTTAGGGGGATTGGCCTTCTGAGCCCAAGGGCCGCCCAAGACTTGGGCGCTCGGCCAGACTGGGCTCGGGTGGCGGGCCTGCTGGGCACTGTTTTCTTTTTGGGCGGCATAGCTACAAAATGTGGTAGTGATCTCAGAGTTGGCCCCAGAGCAGGCCTGGTAGTGAATTCAGCCAAGGTACTGCAGGACTGTCCTGCTGTTCTCTGCCTGGGAAGGTCTCTCTCAGCTTGTCCGCCCTGTCTGAGGCAGCTCTGTCCAAGCTTGCCCCACTCCTAGGCTTGTCCGCCCTTTTCCTGGTTTGTCCGCCCCCAAATAGCCACTCCTGGCTTGTCCGCCCTGATCGGGGTACCCCCTAACCACTCCTGGCTTGTCCGCTATGTCCGGGGTACTCCTCTGGCTACTCCTGGCTTGTCTGCTTCGTACGGGTTACTTCCTAACCCTCCTGGCTTGTCCACTCCGATATGGGGGTACCCCCTTATGACCTCCTCCCCTGAGGAGAGCCTTATTCCTGGCTTGTCAGCTTCTTTGGTGGCTCCTGCGATCCCCTTCTCTCTTCTGGAGCTCCCCAGAGAGCTCTGTCCTCGCAAGAGCCAACTGCTGGAGCAGAGAGCCGGCTGGGAATATATACCTGGCCAGTGGACTGCGTTGGGGACTGGCCCTGCCCCCCGGCCAATCAGCAGCCGTGCTGAGCGCGGGCTCTGATTGGCCGGTGCCAGCCAATTGGGCGGGACCAGCGTCCCTCCGATTGGCTGGTCCAGGATCCTCTCCCTGACTGGCATGGCAGCCGGCTTCTGGGAGAAAGGTGTCATATAAATTAATTAAATAAATAAATACATAAATAAATCTATTTTAGTAAGGTCTGTTTCCAGAGTTGAGGGGGCTGTGAGTTATCTATTGCTACCCTACCTATTGCTCTGCTTTCTCTGCTTTGTTTTCCTCTTCTAGTTGCTGGACTCTCTTTCTCTCTTCCTTGTCATTCCTAGGCATATTTTTACTGCTTTCTCAGAGCTTATAAGTAAATGATTAGTTGTAGTTGCATACCCACCAAAATTTTCCAGAGGAAAACCTGTGGCCAAGCAACAACAGAGTGTGTTCAAAAGAGTTTGACCAGGCAACAAGAGAGTAAAAGTTATTCATGAGGAAGAATTCCCAAAACTACTATTTGCAGCAGAGAAACCCTGAAATTTATGTTCTGAGTACATAAACAAATCAATAAAAGTAAATAAATGAAAATATGTGAACACAGTAGTTGCATCCTGTCCAGTAGTTATGAGATCATAAGCTGGACTTATGATATACTATTGTATATTCAAATTTAGGGTCATTGATGACTGAATTTGACCCCCCAAAAACTACCTTTTCAGTCTGGAAGCACCCCCAGTCAAAGGGTTACTAAAGTGCTGCCGACTGGGGCACTGGCAGGGCCGGTTTAACCAGTCTGCCAAATCAGCATTGGCGGGGGGGGGGGGCGAGTTCAAGGAGGCCCTGGCCCCCTGCTGACCTCCTTATCTGAGGAAGGAGACAGCCAGGAGACAGCCGGGAGGAGCCGCTGCTTTGCAGCAGCACTGGTGAAGGAAAGAATGAGAGCAAAAGAAAAAAAGACGGAGCTGGTGAAAATCTTCTGGCTCCTTTCACGTGCTCACTGGCAGCCTTGCCTGGCTGGCCCATCTGCCGGCTCATTTCTTCCTTGCTCCATTTTTTCGCCCTTCCTTCCCTCAGGTAAGGTGCCTCAGACCGGGCAGCCTCTCCTCCTCCTCCTCCGGGCGCCTGCTTTGATGCTGTGCGGAGGAGTCTCCAGCCATTCAAACTTCTCTCCTGGCTGAGCCCAGCCCACTCCTTTCGCTGGCTCCTGCTGAGGGATTTCCACAAGGCTTGGATAGCATGCAAATGGCTGCTCTTCATAACTTCAGTCAGTAACACAAAGTAGACAATGAAACAGAGGTAACAATGACAGCAACAGCATCTGAATCTTATGGAGGGGAGGGATTTTTGTTTATTAATCTGAAACAGTGGCTTTTAACCTTTTCTTTACCAGGGACCACCTTTAAATACCTTTTGCTGCCACTGACCCCCAAACCTTAACTCAAGATTTAAAACCCGAACAACAGCAATAATAGTACAATCACACCATCTCTTAAATCTTCCCTCAGAGGCACTGGAGGGGGAGGGAAGATTTTTTTGCTGCTTCTTCCTCCAAATTTGTGGCTGGTGCAGATTGAATGGCAATGTGCAGGCCAAGCCAGCCAGCCTTTGCCTTGACTGCTCCACTGCAGGGAGGAGGTGAGCAGAGCAACCTTCAAGCCTTTGTGGAGCCCCTGTGAGAACACTGCAGACCCTTGGGGGTCCCCACACCACAGGTTAAGAACCACTGCAATTAATCCAAAGTGACACTGCTTGGGACATGCCACATCATTCCACCATATCTCATTGATTTCCTAAATGCTTGGATAGCTTCAGAATCACATCAGAAACTTCAGTCAGTAACACAAAGTAGACAGTGAAACCAAGATAATGACAGCAGCAGCATCTGAATCTTATGTGTGTGGGGGTTATTAATCTAAAAAGAATGAGTTTCCTATTAGGGTTTTCCCCCCACTAAAAAAAAGAAAGAAGAATAATAGAATCATAGAGTTGGAAGAGACCTCAAGGGCCATCCAGTCCCACCCCCTGCCATGCAGGAATGCACAAGTAAATCATTCCTGACAGATGGCCATTCAGCCTCTGTTTAAAAACCTCCAAAGAGGGAGACTCCACCACACTGCAAGGCAGTGTATTCCACTTCCAAACAGCTCTTACTGTCAGGAAGTTCTTCCTAATGTTTAGGTGGGATCTCTTTTCCTCTAGTTTGAACCCATTGCTCCGTGTCCTAGTCTCTGGAGCCACAGAAAAAAAGCTTGCCCCATCCTCAGTATGACATCCCTTCAAATTTGCAACTATGAAGAAACTAAGAGTGCATGTGCAGGGCTGGTTTAAGGGCCCTGAAGCACCTGCAGCTGCAGGGGGCTCCATCAATGTGGGGGGACCCCATCATAACTCTCCTCCTACAAAAACATGATTAGTAATAATCTGAATATCCTGTACTGTGAATAGATTAGGTTAGGTTACATTGACCTGAGATAAACATATGGGGCCCCTAAAATAAAGTGTTTCAGGGGCCCTCAAAATTCCTTAAGCCGGCCCTGGGCACTGGGGAATGATGATTGTAGTGTTTCTCTGGTCTCAGGGCAGAATTGAAAGGAACCATTGTGGCAGGATCCCAAGGGTCTTTCCAGCTGCCTCTTCTCAAAATGTTTCATGAACAGGAGAGCACTGCAGAGATAATTTTCCAGGCTCCCAAACTGCAGCTGCTCAGTAACCTTTTGTACGGCTTACTGGTAGGTTGAAAAGGTAGGGGTTTTTTTGGGGGTAGGGGTGGGATCATCAGATGTAACCATGATGATGGCTCTCCATCATTGCAGTTACATCTGAAAATGCAGGGTCTCAGGCAGCATTATTAACTAGAAAGATAAACATAAAGAAAAGTTATTATAGAATCAACATGCCTTTATCACACCTACTCAAAATTATAGCTTTTTCACAAATCCAGTGATCTATACTGCAATTGTAGATCAGGTCAACTTCCCCATTTTCACGTATTAGCTTCTTCAGAATCAGTAACCAGCAACTTCAGAGTTAAAGAGAAAGCTTTATTGCTCCAATAATCTAAAGAGCAAACTATACAAATTTGTTGGTTCGAATGAAGGCTATTGGCAAAGCAGTGAAATAAAAAGTATTTACAATCACCAAATCTGGAGGGCTATACAGTCATTGGACAACCATCATCCCCACTCTCCTTTTTCACCCTGAGTGGGCTCCATCACCTTTCTCACAGGCCACTGAAAGTGCAAGGCCACTTAGCCAGTTTTCCAGACACATATCTGTCTGGATGTTGGGACATACAGTAGATTTATCCTGTAAAGATCTGAAATGTAACAAACAGCCTGAAGAGTATAGCAGAGAGAGAGCTGGTAGCAGTTGCAAATGTAGTAATATTGATGAGCTCTCAGAGCTGGTGTAGAGCTGACTGGGGGAGGTGCTAGGAACTCTTCAGAGCTGGGTATTTAGTTTGTCCTATAGAGTTGAACTGAGCAGTTCTGTGTTGGATTTCATAGAATGAAGATGTTTTCTTTTGAATCCTATATATATCTGTAAATATACTTTATTATGTCCAAGTAAAGAGAAGCTGTTTATTTTAGACACATAGGTATGTGTCTATGCCTTTATTCTTATGCCTGAAGGAACAACACTCTGCTGTCTATTTTATGCTGCCTGGGACCTATTTAGGTTCCCAGTGTGCACACTACCACCTGAAAATGCCATCCTCTCCTGTCTGTTCACAGAATACCAATTTGTTACAAGTTCAGAAAGAATGCAAACATCAAACGGCACACAGAAATGAAAGCACAGGGAGCCCTGGTGGCACAGTGGTTACATGCCAGTACTATAAGTCACCACATTGCAAGTTCGATTTCAGAGGGCTCCAAGGTTCACTCAGCATTCATCCTTTCATAGGTCGGTAAAATGAGTACCCAGCTTGTGGGGGCAATTAGCTAACACACATTGAAAACTGCTTAATGCAGTGTAGATGTAGAAATTGCTATTGCTTAAAACAATTTGTAAGCCGCTATGATAGCTTGTGGCTGAAGAGTGGGGTATAAATAACTAATAAATAAAATAAAATAAATAATTTTGACAGGGCTTCACTTTTAGGGACCAATCCTGACACCCATAATATAACATTCATGTGGTCACCTTGAGCTATTCTCAGTCTAACATACTTCACAGGCTTCTTCTAAGAATAAAAATGTCCCATGCCCAGGAGAACGCTGGGGTAGGAAAAATAATGTATAATGCTTTTAGCTCCAGGAGATAAATGGAATGTAATTAGTTAAAAAAGAGACAGTTGGTGAAAAAAAATTTTTATTAAATAAATGTATGTGTTCCAACAGCCTTTTAGAATATATCAGAATAATATCCTAGGAACAACCATAGTGCAGTGGTTTGAGTATTGAACTAGGGCTCTGGGAGACTAGGGTTTGAAACCGCAATCAGCCATGGAAACCCACTGGGTGACTTTGGGAAGTCACACTGTCAACCCTAGAGGAAGACATGGGAAACCCCTTCTGAACAAATCTTGTCAAGAAAACTGCATGATGGGTTCTCCTTAGGATCAGAAACCTAAGTCAAAAATGACTTGAAGGCACACAGCAACATCTCTGTCCTGTTACCCTCCTAGGCTCATTTGGTGGTAACAAGGGAGAGGGTTTTCTCAATGGCAGGCAGACTTAGAAACTCTCTTGCTAGGGAGGCTGCCTACTTCCTCTCCTTCCATCAGCAAGTGAAAACTTCCTTCAGGTATTCAGGAAGTGACTTCAATGGGCTTTAATGGATGTGTTGTTTTGTTGTTGTTATTTTATATTTTTAGTTTTTTACAATTTTTTATTAATGTTGCAATGGTTTTAATTTTACAGATTGTTTAATTGTGTTTTTCAATGTTAGATTGAAAAATTAGATGTTATTGCTCACCTGGCAATTTATACACTTTTGGCTGGCTTTCCTACTATTGTCTCTCTATACTGGACTTAATAGCCAGTTAAAGCATAGAAAGTTGTTAGCCTTTCTTACCACAGCTGCTAGGTTGGAAGTGGCTCAGCATTGTAGAAACGAGGAACTTACCATGAAGAATTGGTGGGCAAGAATCTGGAATACTTGTTTACTGGGAAAACTTTCATATAATATAAAAGTGACTAAGGGACACAAAACAGGTAACACATTTTAGGAGGACAGGCTGATTTTTATTGAATATGTTAATGAACATCATCTACCACCCCCCAAAAGAGCAATGAGACCTTTGGAAGGACACTTTACTTCTTGATTCCTTTTCTTCAGTATAATAAGAATGTTGTCAGCTTTCCTGGATGATCCATTCTTCTTCTCATTCCTCTCATCTTTTGATTTCAATGTTGAATGGAAAAACTATGACAAACTATACTCCACATCCTATATCCTGTATATTTTACTGACTGGTTGGTATTTGTTCTGTTACTTCGTAATGCATTTTTATAACTTAATAACAAATACTTTAAAATTGTGTTTTTAAAATAGTGTGTGTGAGAGAGAGGGGGGGAGGGAGGGAGGGAGGGAGGGAGGGAGGGAGAGAATGATGTTCTTGTACATTTTTAATCTTTTAACATTTGGTAAGCCATCTTGAGTCTCAATATTCCTTGGAACTATAACCGCAACTATTTCTTTTAAAAAGTAAACTTCAGGTTTCTTTTCCCTGCCTTGTTGGCTGTCCTTCTGATATCAGTGCTATTTCTTTCTTTTTTCTCCCACCCTGATGCATGCTACTTCTTTCTTCCTACAACTGGGCTAAACTGGGAAGGGATGTTATGTGATGCTGTAGGCTTACTGGTCACCCCAGCAATCAGCAGGAGCAGCGGGAGAAGGGGCAGTGAGGGATCACAGTGCTGCAGAGAGGAACACTATATGAAAGCTTCTGCCTGAGCCCATCAGTAGTTTGTATCATGTCACAGTTGGTTTTGACACAAGGTTTGTTCAGGCATTTACCTGCACACACCAAGGATAAATGCATGCAGGGAATATAGGGATGCATGCAAGCTCCACCTTCAGATGTCCGTATGCATCCAGCAGCATTAATGTGGAGTTCAGTTGAACAGGTTTACAAACCCCCTCCAGACCTTTGTACTCAACTTGCAAAGGTCTAGGACACTTCTGGGGGCACGGGGCCATTCAAAGGGTGGCATTTTTATGTCCACCCATTTCCCCACTATAAGCTCTCCACACACTCAGGCAAAAAAACTTAAGCAGAGCATTAGAGCCTGACCACATTGGGGGCTGTCCATGGTCATTGTGGAGGATTCAAAAACAGTTCATTATAAGTTGTTGCACCAGTTGCCTCCCAGTGCTCCCATGAAAATTTCTGACTATTACATCGTTGCTCAGAGTTGTTGTTGTTGTTGCTAATTGTCAAATTGACTTATATAGAAAAGACAGAGGGGGATGTGCCCTACCAGATTTAAGATTACATTATCAGGCAGGTAGTGTTGCATGGACTGGGGAGTGGATATTACCAATAGAAGACTACTCTCACTAGAAGGTCATAACTTATGATATTGCTGGCATGCCTACCTCTGGTATGGCAAAATAAAAGACAACAAGGATTTTGACAATCATTAAATTGGAAGGGCTGTTTTGAAAGTATAGACAGTTCACAAAAAAAAACAGATTTTATAAGAGGATCCCTCTTTGGATCTCAATCCTAGAGGCATTCTTTGGAAAAAGCAAGCAAGAGGAAGAGAACTGGTTGAGATACCAAGACATTCTAACAAGAGATAAGCAATGTAAATTCAAGGTTAAAGCAAGAGAACAATTGGAGATGGAAGGCCTAAGAATAAATTGGTTTCTTCACATACAAATCTCTGAAAGATTTAAAATGGATCTTAAATTGGAAGATTACAAAACCAAAAAGAATCAATTAGATACTATAACATTTGACAACAGGACAGATCACATTGCAAAATACTATTGAACATTATTGGAGAGAGAGTTGGAACAGGAAACCTCTAAAGAACAGATGGTAAAATGGGCTCAAGATATTGGCCACAATTTCACTGCTGCCATTTCCCTAGCAGAGTCTGCTGCTACCAGAATCTTTCACCCTAGTTAAACTAGGGTATATAACACTGATGTGGTGAACAGGCTCCACAAGTAGAGAGAAGAAAATCAGTTGCTAGCAGTGAGGTTTAGGATCAAAAGCCATTCTGAGAAAAGAAAAATTAATAGATAGCACTCCACTCAAAACCGAATTAGCAATTCCCTTCTCTCTTTCAGAACTGTTGAATCTGTTCTTGCAGTAATTTTTCTCTAGCACATTTAGCTCCTGGCTTTATGTACAAAAGAGCACTACATACACTGTTCAAGTTTGTCTCTTAATCAGCTAGGAAGGACTATTTCTCAATCATAGCTAGCATCAATCTGTCTTTCTCAGGGAGACTGCCAACTCTGGAATCAGAGATATATTACCAGTCCTTCTGTGAATCTGAAACAATCATGCACTATGGAGAGATGAGTAAATTTTGGGTTCCCCTGGGTTGATTTGGACATAAGGCTCTTTTCAAGAAAATGTGTAACAAATCAATCGTACATAGAAACTGAATGCAAACTCATGTCCTTTAGCAGGAAAAAAAACCCTCTTGTTAAAGAAAACATTTTATCAGGAAGGAACAGGAAAATGTAGCATAAAATGTAGAAAAGGGAAGAATTGCTTCACTGTCCCTTTCATCTCTGCTTGGCTTGGTTGCTGACCCAGGTTTAGAAGCATACTATTCCTAGACTCTTTTGTTAAAGGTATTCCAAAATGTCTAAAAGGTAATCCACAGAACACAAATTCTTTTAAAACTGCGTCACTTGATATACATCCCAGGTATCTTCCAAGTGTTTTGGACTGGTACTGCCATCAGCCTTCATAATTGGCCATAGTAGTTGTGGCAGATGGAGCTTGGGCAAATTAAAATATCTGAAGTTTATGAGCTGGGGGGAACTTGCAAGGCTGCTGGACATTTGGAACTGGGGAAGTTGTGAATAACCTTGCACTGGAGTTTGGTAACCTTATCTCTGTCAGGTAACACATTTTGGAATCCCCAAAGGGGAAGCAGACTAATCAGAATGAACAATTGGCTTTCATGGGACCCTGGTCAGGAAAACAGCATGATAAAGCGCGGGATGAGTCCTTCCTGAATCTTCGTTTGCGAAGAAAAGCCAGAGAGAGAGAGAGAGAGAGAGAGAGAGAGAGAGAGATTGTACATGTCATGCAGGATTAAACAAAATTCAGCAGAAATGTACCAAGTAGGGCACCTTTGCAAAGCATATGGGATTGCAGAATGAGTTCTTTATTATGTATCATTTCCTGCCTTTATCCCAACATGGGACACTGATGATAAAAATGTAATCATTAATGTGATGATAAAAATGTTGTTTTTTTTAAAATGAATTGAATTAGCTAACAAGTTAAAAACCAATCATGTAAAATGATATAAAATCATTTTGAAAACATAATTGTAGACATAAAAATGGAGTGCACACACCCCATTAGAAAATTCTTCTACACAACACATTAATCACCATATGCCATTTGAATAAAAAGGGTTTGTTGTTGTGGTTATTGTGTGCCTTCAAGCTGTTTCTGACTCATGGCAACCCTAAGGTGAAACTATCATGGGGTTTTCTTGGCAGATTTGTTCAGAGAAGGTTTGCCTTTGCCTTTCTCCAAAAGTGAGAGAGTGTGACTTGACCAAAGTCATCCAGTGGGTTTCCCATGGCTGAGCTGCGATTCAAACCCTGATCTCCAGTGTTGCAATCCAATGCTCAAACCACTACACCATACTGCCAATCAGCAAAAGAATAAATGAGAGGGGGACAGTCTCTCATGGCAGGAAATTCCTCAGCCTGTGGACAACCACAGAGGAGTCCCCTCACTTGTCCTTAGCAGATAAACCTGTGATAATTGTGGGACTATGTGAAAGCCCTTTTAACTTGTTAAGTAAGCCACACCAGCACATTTCCATATGTCATGTCTTTTTAAAAAGTCCTCTCTCTCTCTCTCTCTCTCTCTCTCTCTCTCTCTCTCTCTCTCTAACAGGGGAGTTTGCTCTCTGAGTTCATTTTCACAGGTAGCCAAAATGTCACCATCCACAAGTACAAAATAGATCAGCATGCTTGGAGAAACTCCAAGGTTGGTCACATTGCAACATTCTTTAGAGAGAGAAAATACCAAAGGGTTAGACTTGGAAAATAAGGTTAGACTCCATCCCAATAGAGTCTAAGCATGTTAAGTGATTGAGGTGGAGGGGTGGATAAACAGTGGAGGAGAAATTATCATGGAATGGCTGGAACTCTGAATAGGTCCTCTTCACATGACAACATATTAACACACTTTTTTACAGGTATCAATGTCAACATTCTATTACTGAAGCAACCATTCTTCTGGAGATCCATTTTTTCTGTCCCCTTCATTAAAGTTCCTGCCTAGCAATGTGGTCACTTTAACTGTATTAAAAATATGCCTAAAAATGTAAAGTATGATTTAAATAGAGATACATTTATCATATAGGTATGCCCATTCAAGAGCCATTATGGTCTGTAGGGTCTTGCTCAGTGTATAGCTGGTGCTGTTATTTTATCCACAAAGCCAGGGGTGACAGTAAATTTTTGTGGTCATGGAAAATCTGTTCCCTAAATTGGAGTGTAGAAGTATCTATCTGTCTATCTATCTATCTATCTATCTATCATATCATGGAAAAGTTTTTTGGGAGCAGGAGAGAAAAAGCTTTATTTTCTGAATGCCTTAATAAGGCAGGAAGTGTGGCAGTGTTGTCCTGTTTGTTTCCTTTCTTTGAAGTTTCTTGGTGGTGAATTGGAAGAAGACATTTTGCTACTATGCAATAGCAACATTATTATGGAGATTTTTGGACGCCTCTTTCAGGCTCTTGCCACGCAAGCAGCCTCCGGAGCAGTAACGAGGCTGCCGCACGGCAAGGGGTCCATTTTGGACGACGCCGTTTCTCTCTCGGCATCGTCCGTGATTGTTGCTGCTAGCATTGGAGGCGGCCACGCTGTTGTTCACTCACGGAAGTTGTCCATGAGTAAAAAACAGTGCGGCCACCTCCAATGCTAGCCGCAAGAGTCACGGACGATGCCGAGAGAGAAACGGCATCATCCAAAATGGACCCCTTGCTGTGCGGCAGCCTCGTTACTGCTCTGGAGGCTGCTTGCGCGGCAAGAGCCTGAAAGAGGTGTCTGAAAATCTCCTATGTCTGTGTGATGATGTGGCCTTGTATGGATGTTCCTGAGATGATGTAGAAGATGCTTGCCCATTTTTCCAATAGGCTATCTCAAAACTTGATCTATGATCCTATCATCTAATGAAAGCATAACGTGAGTTGTTTTTTTTAATGGACCAGAATGTAATTACTCCAGTCAGGATTTCTGTTGTTAACATGATGAATTCATCAGAATGGTACCATATCACAGCTTGAATATGATGATCCAGGTTGTTGCTTGATACAAACTTCTGTTTAGGCATGGAAAGAGTATTCAAAATATTCACAAAATGATCCAAAGACATGATTTTAAAGTGTTGAGAAACCCAGATGTGAAAATATTGGACTGATGAGAATCTTTGCCATGTGGGACTTATTCTGTGCAAAATTCACACATTTTTTGTACAGAAAATTGCCTTTCCTATGAAGAAAATAACATTTCAATGCAGAAATATTATTTTCAGCACACGTGCCACTGTTTCATGAACAGCAAATGCTGTAATTGGAGATTTATTCTTGTCAAAATTCACATGTGGTTTATTTGCATGAAAAACAATGTTTTCTGTGCAGGAAACATCATTTTCTGAGTAGAAAATTCTGTTTCCTGTGAAGAAAATGTTTTCTGTGCAAAACAGCCACATGCAAATTTTGTGCAGAAGAAGTCTTGAATTGTGAATAGGCATTTGAAACGGTGTGGTTCTCAAAGACTTTCTGACAGCAAGAACATTGTTAAAATTACTCAGTGTTTCCTCCAAGAAGAAACTTAGTGAAGAATGGCATTGCTACTTCTGTGTTGAGAGAATATTGCTTCTGTACCTGGAGCTTCCTCTAGTTGCAATGAATTTGTTCATCTAAACTTGTGACCATTGTCATTTCTCATATTTGTGAATTCTGGCAGTTGTGTTAAATGTTCTGAAACTGCAGCAAAACAATTTTATCGAGCAATCCCCTAAGCTTTTGTTGTCTTCTTGCCAAAGAATCATAGAGTTGGAAGAGACCATGAGGGCCATCCAATCCAGCCCCCTGCCATGCAGGAATACACAATCAAAGCACTCACAACAAATGGCCATCCAGCCTCTGTTTAAAAAACTCCAAAGAAGGAGACTCCAACACACTCTGAGGCAGTGCATTCCACAGTCAAACAGCTGTTACAGTTGGGACATACATCCTAATTTTTAGGTGGAATCTCTTTTCCTGTAGTCTGAGTCCATTGCTCCATGTCCTAATCTCTGAAGCAGCAGAAAACAAGACTGCTCCATCCTCAGTATGACATCCCTTCAAATATTTAAACATGGCTATCATGTCTCCTCTTATCTTTCTCTTATCTTTCTCTTCCCTATGTGAAACATACCCAGCTCCCTAAGCCACTCCTCATAGGGCATGGTTTCCAGACCTTTCATCATTTTGGTCACCCTCCACTATACATGCTCCAGCTTGTCCATATCCTTCTTGAATTGTGTTTCAAGAACTGGACACAATATTCCAGGTGAGGTCTGACCAAAGCAGATGCCAAATTAAGCATTTATGAAAGATGCTCCCATGGCATCTGTGGAAGACAAATTAGTGAAGAATTACATCCCTACTCTCAACTCTGATCTCCCTAAATTTCCCCTTATGTGAGAAACTAATGTTCTTTGGAAGAATGTAAAACTTGACTGTGAAAAAAACGTATGCATGTTTTGTCCCCTTTCTCCTAGGAGATTGTGATACATTCGCAAGTCAGAAAAGCCCATTGTGCTCATCCTTACAAATCTGTTTATACATATGATAAAAAGAAAAAATTCCTTGGAGGATACTTTTAAGAAATGTGAGTTCATTATTAAGTATATCACTCCATTGTACTTTCTCTACAATCAAGATAATCCTGGGATCTTCAATCTGTTTTATTTGTATTCCAGCCAAATTACATTCCACTTGTATTGAAGCCTCAGAAGCTCTGAGACAAAAAAGCAGTGGAGTGACAATCATATTCTTAAATTTGTTTTATGCTTGTTAATATTCAGTCAAGAATTATAAATCGCTTTCCATCCACACAAAAGATCACAACTGCTTCAAAACAAGCACTTGAAGCTCCTTCCCTTTCTCAAAAAGCAGAGTAGCAAGCCCTGCAATTTCACAGGCACAGAATGCTTGAACAATGTAAAAGTCACTCCTCATCTCCCCACCCCCACTTACCCCCTCTGACAGAGACAGGCAAAACAGAGGCAGAGAGAAGCTTTTTTTTCCTGAACTCCTATCACTGATGCAGTTCGTCAGAGCACTGACAGCCACCATGTTATAAGCTAAAACTGGGACTCTCAGCCTGGAACCCCCAGAATTAACTCCCCTCTAAAAGCAACCCCAAGCGGCCTCACTCAAGGGTGACCCTAAAGGCCAAAATCACTGCCACCATCCAAATGCAGACTTTATAGCCAGCCCATTTGGGAGACTGGATTTCCCACAGAAGAACTACTCCCCACTGTGAACCAACCACCAATTCTTCCCTCCTATCCCCAGAGAGACAGAGAATTGTAGAGAACCAAGAGGTATAGACACATGCAGCATCAGTGTATAGAAGATAAGGAGACTATTCAAGCAAGTTCAGTTAGACAATCTCTCATGAGGGAGATTTCTTCCATACATCAGGCCTCCTTAAAGTTATAGAAATAGCAAGGTATTAAAATCAAAGCATTCACTTATTCTAAGTGACATTCAGTTACTAAATTTAGCTACATCCAACCAAAGGGGAGACATTAAAAAGAATTCCCTAACATGATCTAAAGAGGCCCTAAAATTCCTACACACTATATTGCAATCTGTTGCAGATGGTATCAGGGAAAGCTGTGATTGGCCATTTCAGGTCTGGTGATATGATGTCATTGATGATGTCATCTCATTAGCTTCTGTGGAGGTGGTGTTGTAGACCATGACAGCTTGCCATTATAAAATTTTCTGTACAAGTCATTAAACCCATGTATGATGAAAATGGATGCCTCTGCCAAGGGAACAGAGAAAATGCAGCAGGTCCTGGTTAGCAGGAATGGAAATGATATTTTTTAAAAAACACAACAACATCAAAAATGACCAAAATCATGGTTTTTGAGTGTTGAGAAAATCTGATGAGAAAAATACTGGACTGAGGAGAATATTCATGCTTCAGATCTTATTCTGTGGGGGCAAAGCACAACATTGTTTTGTGTAGGAAAACACATTTTCTGCACAAACAATAATATTTCTACACAGAAATATTATTTTCTGTGCAGAAAAAGCTGTCTCCTGAACCAAACATGCTATAATTGGAGACTTATTCTGCAAAAGAATTGCACGAGGTTGACTTGCACAGAAATCTGCACAAGAAACAGCTTTTCTGTGCAGAAAGTAGTATTTCTGTGCAAATTTTGTTTTCATTGTTGAGTGCCTTCAAGTTGTTTCTGACTTATGGTGACCCTATCACAGGGTTTTCTTGGCAAGATTTTTACTTTGCAAATTTCATGCAGGATAACTCCTGAATTGTGAATAGGCTTTGAAAACTGCATGGTTTTCAAAGATTTTTTTGCAGTGGGGAGAAAATTGCTAAATTTACTCATTACTTCCTTTTAGGAGAAAATTAATGAAGAAATACATCCCTACTGGTTACTCATAAAAGAACCAGAAAAAAATTGTTAGACCTACTTCAGAATAATGGAATTGGCCTGTTTTCTTTTGTGAGTTTTGCTCAACATTTCTTGGTGTTACACTGGCAGCACAACCCTGGCTTGGGTGCCCTGTTGGTTTATGATATGAAGCAAGTGAAATGACCATACAATAGTTCTGGGCTCAAGAAAGAAGGCTATTTTATTTTTGACAGCAGATAGAAAAGCACAATAGGCATACTCTCATCAATCAAACAGACATACAAAGAAGGCAAGAAGATACATACATGAACTGGCTATGCAGAGTTGTACGCTGCTGTGCAGCACAAAGCTTCGTGTGACATCACCTTATATGTGTTCCTCCTACTGAACCTTCAAGAAGACAGTGGACTGGCCCAGGGGAAGGAGGGAGAACTTTTCCCATGTCAATTAAGAGGGAGAAATATTTTCATGCCGATTATCATACCAGGTGCCGGGATGTATGGAAACATCTTTATCTCCTTGGCCTTACATTGACATTCTCATTCCCTCCTGCACCCTCCAGCTGCTGAGAGAAATCTCCCCTTGACTCATTCTAAACTGGGCCTACAATAGCAAATACATCCTGAGCCACCTTTGCTAGACCATGCACACAAGGCCTAGTACTTGGTGTTCAAGCTTTATTAGCAAGGAGTCAAGAAACTAGGTGTAAAGAAAACACATATATTTTCTTGTCTTTGATGAGAAAGGGTGACTCTTGAGGAAGATACCCTCTTGGGGAAATGGGATTTTTTCATGATTTAGGGATTTTTAGAATAAAATTGTGCAACCCCCCCTGCTTTTTTGGCAAAAAAAGTGCCTAGCAGGCAATATTTTGTGCAGTAACGAATATTTTCTGCAGAAATCAATATACTTTGTGCAAAATACACTATTTTCTATGTGAATTTTTTATTTTTTCACATTTCCTGTATAAATGAATTTTCCCACAAAAACATGTTCTGATGTGTGAAAAATGAATCCAAATGTAAAAGAAAAAACCCAACCCTCTCATAACCTTTCATTTCATTCATGTATACTATGGGTCAGCATTAATGAAAAGTTTTCATGCTTTAAAGAAAAAGCTAATTCCAAATTGTCTTTTGATAAGAATAAATTTGACTGAATCACCTATGGCCAGAAAACCTTTGTTCACCTTTGTAGTGGTTGTTTAATTAATCATTCTATCTGTATCCCACCTTTCTACAAGGGATAGGATTCAATGATACAGTTAAAAAAACCCACAGTTAAACAGTACAAATTCAATGTAAGTATTAAACAAAAACATTTTTAAAAGTACAACACATCTTAAACAACAACAAAAAAAATCCATATCCACATCCAATAACCTGGGTTGGGAGCTTTTCTAATTGACCTAGTCAAGCCCAGCAGCATTTGAAGTATTGTTGTCAGATGGCTACTGGACATTTATGCCTGGAATCTTCTTTGGGATTGTATAGAGCCCCGCACTTCAGAGCTGAATCTCCATTACCCAATGCAAGCACTATGATCTGTGAAATAGCTTGTGTGAGCTAACACACATTGGAAACTATTTAATGCAGTGTAGATGTGTAAATAGCTATTGCTTAAAACAATTTGTAAGCCGCTCTGATAGCCTTGTGGCTGAAGAGTGGGGTATAAATAAATAAATAAATAAATAAGAGGTGGGAGGTATGTTAGAGTTCACCCATGATGCCAAAATCTCCTTTAATATTTGGGGAAAATTAGCTCAGATAGGAGGCCTGTGAGAGGAGGGTCACTTCAGGGATCTTTTAACCTATATGTACCAGTACTAACTGTAGAGAAGGCTCCAATTAAAGTAAAACAAGGCATTTTATTGGAATAATATAGAAAGTAAACTAACATACACAGCATATGTTCTCACAAACCATACAAGGCTATAGCAGAGTAAAGCAGAAAGGTTAGATAGAGACAGAGGTCTGGGAAGGTAGGTTGATAGTTACTAGTCTCAAAGGGAAGAGAGTTCTAAGCAGAGAAGATACTCAGACAGGCATCTGAGGGTGGTACAGGAGGTTCCAATCCATGGTGTGCCGAGAAAGAGAGTGGCCAGGTCCATCACGCCTTGGCTGTGATAAACCTAGCTATTGTTGGGTCTGTTATATTTATCACATGCCATGGAGTGGTGAATTAGTAATAACAAAGATTGTATGGCTGTCCTACAGAATAGACAAAAGGAACCAAAACTCAACTGATCCTTTAATTACAGAGAGATAGAACATTGATGGTCCTGTGACAACCTCATAAGGCTTGGACAGGAGGGGGCATGAGTGGAGATTTTGTATAGTATATATTGAGGAAAGGTAACTTATTTCATGATTGAATTATTGCTTGAAATGCCCAAGGCTGGGACAAATATTAGCAAATACCCCTTAATGAGTGGGTTGTTAGCATAAACCCATTGTGGAGGCTTTCCACATACTCCTAATTTTGGCTTTCCCACCATTATATTTCTAGATGCATCTCAGGTCTTTGTGACCTCCAACTTACCTCCAGTCTGCCTAAGCCAATTTGACCTGGAAAGTGTCCAATATGTCCGGTTATGGGATCTCGCAGGGAGGGGGTAGTAGGGCATCTTAACACTTGCACAACTGAGAAATTGCTTCTCTGTCCTAGATCTGATAAAAAATATTTGCAAATTTCTTGTCTGTTTGGAACACTTATTTGCAAAATAAAATAAAATAAAATAAAATAAAAATATTTCCACTTCAGGAGAAGAAAATCATAGGTATCTGCAGCATTATGAGAATAGTAGCTTCTGTGAATAATTCAACATGACATTTATGTTTGTTTTCTTTGCAGTAGATGCTTCTGAAATAAAGGTTGACATATTAAGCACAAAACTTTATATCAAGGTCTATGATCTCAACCACATTACATGTAAGGAGGTATGTCATTTCAATATATATATATGTTTCCTCAGACAGGAAAGATTGTTACTGAAAATTTGTGGCTACAGTGTTTGCCAGCAGCCACCAATGTCATATATGTGTCTGTGTATTCCAGTGACCATTGGAGCCTTACACAGGCACACAAACACCTGGGGGGTTGTGTCTAGAATACAACAGAAGAGACAAGCAGAGAGAACACAATGTTTCTCATGAATAGTACAAAACCCAAAGCTTTAACAGGCAAAAAAGAGAGAGTGAAAGGATAACCCAAAGCAATTAAAGATAAGAGAAATAATAAGCATCTATAAGGCATAATTTCATTGAATTTCTTGAGGTTAAGTGTTGCATTTATTGTTTGTGAACACAGTGATAAATGGAATAGTTTCAGCAGAATGTAGACTGAGAAAAATGTAAAGCACTGGAATGGATAATTGCTTATTAAATTGAGGATCTGTTTCTACTTGCATGCAATTGTATGGCATTGTATTTTGTCATATCTGCCAGTGCCTCTTTGGGAAGTAAAACCAAAGGGCACAATAACTTACCTAATGCTCTTAGAAATGAATGAATTTATTGTTATAAGCATGCTATATTCAAAACACACAAGGTTGAAGAGTGTGACAAGTCTATAGTAAACAGCTTTCTCCTTGACAGGTTCTGTCACTTGGAAGAACAATGCACCCTTGTTTATGGGGGTTATATGCAAGCCCTGGTACTTGTAAACCTTAGCTGTCATTCTTTGGCAGGTAAAACAAATGACTACTAATTTATCAGATCATCTTCATTTGGATTTGAGGGCAAAATCATCCCATGTTCATTATAGGAAGGCCAAAATGATTATGTTTTTACTTCATAACATCCTTCTAGCCATCACAAAGAAGCAGGGAAACCTACTTTTGAGTAAACATGGATATGCATCTATATCTACTATCTATGTGTTTATGTAAATGGGAAGAGGGTAGTTTCTTAGGAACCATGAACATTTTAATTCTTTGGGGAGGATATGCAAAGAAAACATCCTAATAGCCTTTGTTCTTCTCACTTCCCATCTTTCCACTCTATTTTCCTTAAGGAAATGGAGTGTTCTAAGGCTGACCTTTTGCAAGAACAATGGAATGATGCATTTCAAATCAAAGCGGAAGTATTGTCTCCCCCCCACCAGACTGAAGTAATTAAAGGTCCATCCTTTTCCCAACACAACACCATTGTGATCTATATATGGATTTCCAGATGGTTAAGTATTCAGATATATTGTCTTATTAACAATATTCACCAGGCTATATTCATTTTGGGTGAATGACCCAGATTTTTCTGGTGAATATATAAGCATATTATATGGTAATAAAACAGATCTGAAACAGCAAAACCCCAAAGCCTTCACAAATATTAACAGGGGGTTCCCCCAAAATTGGGATTAAATGAATTCAAACTGAAAACAGTAAAAAGTAATAAATCATCTTGTGCAATTATCTTATTTGTCCATAAAGAAGCTATCCTGTATGTCTTTGTTTTTTTTTTAAATGATATCATATATGAGAGTCCAGTTTCATTTTCCCAAAGCAAGAACCTGGTGTAAGTACTCTTAACAGATGGAATTTCTTCTGGGCCTGCTTGGACATTGGGAACAAGGCAGTGGGACCAGAAACAGGTCTTGGGTTGACATTGTCTATAATCTTTATTGGCTAACATAGGTTCCAGTAATTAGGCAGTCCAATAACTGGCCCATTACTGCATCCCCACCACCAGACACAATGGATGTAACTATCAGGACCTACTACAGTATACCCAAACATAAGACACTCTCCTGGCAACTGGACAAAAGGCAAGTTTGGGCAACTTGTGAGCTGGGCTGAAGACCTACCCATCACTCCAGGATTCCATATGGAAATTTCCTTCTTTAAAGGAGAGGGATGACAATATCCCTGTTAAACTTCCTCCAAATGGAACTGGCACAATGTCACCACTATCAGATAAGTATATGTGGCAAAGGAAGACACCTACAACATAATGTACAATTATAGAGTTGTTGCTCTGAGGAAGGTGAAAACCACACCAAAGGCCAATTATGTGAGAGTGTAGAAGTCCTCCTCAGCCCAATTAACCGGTAGTCAACATATATACATCCATAGCAGTAAAAATCCTCCAAATGTAGGGAGTGATAAGTGGGGAAGTCAAAGCTTTGCTCCATCTGGGCTAGTGCTGGCAACGTTTGATGCCACTTAGCAGTGAACCAAAGAAGTGACTACTCCTTCCATGTCAGTGCATGAATTTCCCACTAACAGTTTATGCTTGACCCCCCCTCCCTTTCCAACTTGCCATGTGGAGGTGCTCTTTTGGGGGCTGTTGGTCATGCTATTGGGAGAAGTAGACTTCTCCCCTCCCACTACCCCTCTGCAGGGAACTGAGACCAGCAAATTTTAATGTACCAACCTCAGACTTTAAAAATATTTCCTCCTTTGTATTTGTCATGTGTTCTCCATAGATCTGATTGCACCATTGTAAGGACACTTACATAGTAAGGTGCAATCAAACTTAAGGAGAACACAGGCCAAATATGAAGGGGGAAATATTCTTGAAATTTGAGGTTGGCATATTAAAGGTTTTCATTTGTAACAAATCTTGTTTCGTGCTTGTTTGAACCGGCATGATACTTCAATTGGAAAGTATGCACCTCAGCTGGGATCCTTATTCCTTCTTAAGTTTATCAACATTTGATTTTGAGAGCATTGCTGTCACGGGCTCAAACCTGAGTTCCCTTCCCAGGAGCTCCAGGCTAGCCCTCTCTCTGTAGGGTTAGTCCTGGGTGTCCTCACCCCAGGATCCTCCTACAAACTCCAAAAACCATCGGTCTGCCACCACCCACTGGGTTTTAACTGGGGGGGCTTATTTCCCCCTTGGGACCCCCCCCTTTTACACGCACAACACAGTGGGAAGTTGTGCGTAGTCTATGTTAATCAGTGGCACTCCTTGCCACTATAGAATCAACTAACTTCCTCCTCCTAACCCCAGAGGAGACTCACAGTAGCATAGCCAAGAGTAAGGCACGTGGTCAGCATCAGCATAGGAAGATAGAAGTTTACTTTACTCAAGAGAAGTAGTCATGCAGTCTCACATGAGGCAGGATTCCCCCCTACCTCAGGCAGGCAGGCTTAAAGTGATAGCAATACAGAGTATCAAGATCAAAGCATTACATCACTCAGGTTACATTCAGTTACTGATTTAGCTACATTCAACCGAAGTAAAGAAATTAAAAAGAATTCCCTAACGCAACTAAACAGGCCCTAATCTCTTCTAAATACTTGCAGTTTGTTGCCTTGAGATCTTGTCCAGGCAGCTGGGAGCAAAAGCCAGAGATGGAGTGGCTGTGCTCTACCAGCATAGCAGTCCTTGTTCCTTCACATTTTCCAAAACCTCTTTCTCCAAATCCCACTCATCTCACTCACTCTCTGGTCTCAAACAAAAGCAATTAAAACCTCTCCAGATTTCCCGGGCTTAAAGCTGTAATTGGTCAGTCCAGTCACATGGTGTTATGTTAATGATGTCCTCTCGTTGGGCGTGTAAAAGGGGGGGGGTCCCAAGGGGGAAATAAGCCCCCCCCCCAGTTAAAACCCAGTGGGTGGTGGCAGACCGATGGTTTTTGGAGTTTGTAGGAGGATCCTGGGGTGAGGACACCCAGGACTAACCCTACAGAGAGAGGGCTAGCCTGGAGCTCCTGGGAAGGGAACTCAGGTTTGAGCCCGTGACAATTGCTTCATGGGCAGGGGAGCAGAATGTGAAAGCAGTGCAGGCAATGCCAAGGCAAAACTGACAGTCTGAAGTTTGAACTTGCAAGAGTATGGAGGGTCAAATGAGATGTCAGCTGATTGCCTGGCCCAGGGAGCCTCCTCCTGACCTCTTCCACCCACAGACCCACCCACCAAAAACTCCTACCTGTGGCCCAACACTATCACTGCTATTAAGCACAGCCCACACATACATGAATATCTAGATTTTCCATTCAAATCCAGAGTAAATCCCTACTTTTTGGGTGTGCAAATTAAAGCCCTGAGTGCTGAAAAGACCTGGATTTGAACTATACATTGTTTGGACAAGGCAGGTCATTTTATTTGGCCAGTATAGGCAAATCCATATTATGTTGGCATTTTTTTTAAAGGAAGACATTATCAATTTTCTTTCAAAATCTTTTCACACTAGAACCAGGCTGTGAAGATTATTAATATGCTTATTTGGTATCAGATAGTAGTTAAGTTCTGTATCCCAAACAAGCCACAGTGTGTTCTCTCTCCATGCAAGTAATGAATGAAAAGTGATAAACCTCAGAACCAGGCTCTGTCTTGCAACCAGATGTACATAGGAAGCTGAAGCCAATGTTTCTCCCTTATCATCCAGCAATGGAGAGGGGAAAATATATATTTCCAGGTTTTACATGCTGTCTAGTTTTGAGAATCACCTTTCAAGCTGGCAGACTCACTGCAGGCATCACACAATGCAACAGTATTAAACCAACAGGAGCACAGCCCAATTTCAAGCCCAGGTGCGAAGCAATTGGAAATGCATGAACTCCTTGTTGTGAAACAATCATTCCCTCAGAGAGTGCTATTGTCGTGATCGCACCATGAACTGTGTGCCTGGGGAATGCACATTTCCTTGCTCACTTCCTAATGTCCTATGTGCACATGCAAAAGAAGAGGAACTGCCAGACTTTTCCTGATTTGCATGGTATTCTCCTCATCCCAGCCAGAAGAATATAAGATTTTGCTATTGTTCTGAGAAGTTAAGTAGGAAAGAGAGTCATGGTAGAGAGCAGCTAAATGATGTTATCTCACAACAGGAGTTACTGATTTTACTCACTGATGGTAGCCAGAGGAAGGGATGAATAAAGCCGGTTGGATGTCACACAGGCAAATGAAGTATACTTTCCTTAGGTCCTGCCATCTTCAAATCTTAGGGGACAGGTTAGGAACTAAAATTAAATCCTAAACACTATTAAGGACTTTTCTTTGATTCATGAACCTCTTTCCTTTCCCTCTGTGCTCAGCCAACTCCTCTGTGACTAATCTTTTAATGCTCAATATACAGCATCCCTCCCCTCCCTTCCCTACCCTCTCCTTGTTTCTGTCCCTGTTCCTCTTCCCCCTTCCCTCTCTCTCACACACATTCTCATATACATACACACATATACTTGATGGTGTTCTGTGTAAAAACAACATTGTCCTAAATTAGGGGTGGTGGACATTGCTTAGTCCAGTGACCATATTTTACCTATGGGTAAGCTCTTGGGGGCTGTGTTCCTGTGATGGGTGAGGCTGGGGCAAAAGGTGACAGTGCCATAGCCACAAGCAAGTAGGGATTCACATGCAGTCATTGTTGCCCTTTCTCTCTCTCTCTCACACACACACACCTAGACAGAAACAAGCAGGTATATACAACCATTGGGGATTGTATGACTGGGGATTGCATAGTACAGATTCAAAACTGGGGGGAAATCCCAAAACAACAGCCTAGGTAATTTTTCTCCTTTCGGTGGGAGCGAAATCTTCCCATGGATTTGTTAGAGGTTCCATTTTGTTGGGAAGGGAAGTTTTGAAGTAAAATAGTTTCTTCCCAGTATTTTTCACTCAAAAGTGGTTTGTGAGACTCTTCTTCTCACAGACAACTGACTGTTTTGCCAAAGGCAAAAGGTTCTTTTAGAATTGAGAAAAATAACCACACCTGTGGGGAAAGGTTTAAAGCTGTATTGCCAACTTGAACAGAAAAGGCTATACAGCAAGGATACAGAAAAAGCAGCTGGACAGTCTCAAGCTGCTGGGAGCCCTGGTACAGCAGCAGAGATATTCCTTCACTGCCCCACAAGTACACAGCACCACTACAATCCAAGGTCTATGTTGAGGCTTCCTGAGCATAGCCCAAGGAGTCTTATTTATACATGCAAAGCCCCTTGGTCTATGTGTGATTTTACACTTCTGTCCTAATTCATGCACCTGTGTTTCTAGACTTTATGATAGATCATCCATCACACTTGTCTTTGAAGGTCATGTTCCCAACTCTTATCAATTGTCCTTGGATATCTCTCCAGGTGCAGATGTTTATGCCAACTGAAGCCTGAGAAGACAAGGATTCCTCCCTAATTTCTCCAGCTTGAACCATGCCAGTAACTAACAATGCTTGTCAAACATTTGTGAAGTTTAACCCTCTAGCTTTTCAGGCACGGGTAGAGATGAAGCACCCCACCTAACTCCTCATTACAATAGTCTTCCAGCTCCTTTCTCATATACCAACTTCCTCATGCATGTCTCCTCAAAGCTGGGAAGCACACACAAAAACATAATGCAAATGACATTAGTGGAAAGGATATTTGGGGGGAACAATTAAATGTAACCCCCCCCCAATGTTTCTTGAGTTTTGGGGAACCCCAGCAAGAAGAATTCTAGACTAATCACAATCTTTTCAGTTCAGGATTTGTGTGTGTTTGCCTCTGTGTGTTTGTGTGCATGTGTGCATGCATGCCTTCAAGTTGCCAGTCAATCTGTGGTGACCTTGTGAATTTCACAGGGTTTTCCTAGGCAAGGTATACTCAGTTCCTTCCTCTGAAATGTAACCTACAAGACCTGGTATGCATTGGTTGTCATCCATTCCAGTACTATTCCTGCTTATCTCCCCAAAACAGACAGGATCTGGTGCCTTTGGGGTGTTCAGGAAGTTCAGGACTTCTTGTGTGCAAAATTCACACATTGTATTTTCACACAGAAATTAGCATTTTCTGTGCAGAGAACAAAATTAGCAGAGTTACATCTCTACTGCATGGCTCAAGGGACATGGGGGCAACTAGAAATGTATATTTAACCTTCCCATTCACTTCCAAAAAATTCCTCAAAAACAATATAAAAATTAGGGAAGTTAGACATGTATGTTAGGTTCTTCCATAGCCATGGTAAATAAGCAGAACCTCTGCTTTTAGAAGTAGTGTACAACTAATACTAAAGGTCAGCAACAGAGAACTTCTAGTCTCTTTGTGGTCTCCCTGTGAGCTCCCAGAAGTGTCTGGCTGACTACAGTTGGCAGCAGAAGGCTAGAGTGGAAGGAAACATGGTCTGATCTTGTGGGACATTTCTTTATAACTGTTTAAAACATTGACAAAAATGGATGCATTTGGTATATTTTTTACAGAAGTAAAAATGAAATCAAAGGAACATGATAAATATGCCCCCGCCATTCCCCAGATGTCTGGGACATCTGGAGGCAAAAATGATTTGGAAGGGTGCAGTGAGGTGTGTGGGGCCCTCCAATGCCTCATGTGAGGTTAATGAGACCCCCTAGCTTCCCAGAGTTGCCTTTCCCTGAGCTATAGGATTCAGACCATAGGAAGCTGCCTTATATTAAGTCAGACCATGGGTCCATCCTGCTCAGTATTATTGATACTGACTTGCAATGGCTGTCCAGGGCTGCCGGCTGGAAACTCTCATAGTCTTACCTGAAAATGCAAGGGACTGAACATGGAATCTCCATGAAAAGCAGTTTTAATAGAAACATACTATATTGATTGCAAATGTGTGTGAAAGACGGCAAGATTTATGGTTGGTTGGGATGAATTTTTACAATGTATATAAAATATGTTCACAGCGCTATTATCTTTACCAATATTACAATACCATGAAAGAAAGAATATAAAAATGCACTCTAGAAAATCCCTTCTCTCTCTTCCTCTTTAATTACATTGTAGTATATAAATCCAGGTAATATATGCTTGGGAACACAAAATAAAACTACTGCTCTTTCTCTCCCCCACCCTCAATAACATAAATCATCTGTTGTTTTGAATATCACACAAGGTAAATGCATGTAGACTGAGTTTTATCAAAAATGCTGACACCCATAATTCACAAGGGGCAGCTCCAATTCAAACCTTATTTAAATCCACATTTTTGAATAAAGCCTGAAATCAATTAATGGGTTAATTGAATCAGTCAGTGCCACTCTACTGGTCTTTTGCTAGGGTTTGTTTCTTAAATGGGACTCACCCATATAATCTGTGAAACTGACATAACTGAATGGAACTTGACAGAGCTGAGAAAGAAAGGGAGGGGAAACATTAGGGAAGAGTCACCAACTTAGCCAGTTTGCTGGCAGCACAGGCCAATCTCTCCTTGAGTTGCCAGCTTACAGTATTTCAAATGTGCAGCTTTGGACATGTACATGTCTAAAAACCATGCAAAGAAAACTGTATACAGTTCTAAATTGTGCAAAAGCATTCTTTAGCAGGGCTTCTGTTACCCAAAATGCTCCTTGGAAAATTCAAAGAAAATATTGAGTTTCTAATATGTTGGGGAAATTAGCAGCAACTCGACTTTGGCTATGCAAAAAGGGGTAACCAGGGAATCTTTTAAACCTTTGTCTACTGGTAATAGTCTGGATGGAATGCACACATATACCTGAGGGGATTGGTTGCTTCATGGTTTGAAACAATAGATTTCCTGAGCCTTCATGGGTTGCACAATGAGTTTCCTGGTCTTTGCCAAAAGGTGAGAAAGATGTTATCCAGGGCTGCCAGCTGGAAACTCTCATAGTCTTACCTGAAATTGCAAGGGATCGAACATGGAGTCTCCATGAAAAACAGATTTAATAGAAACATACTATATTGATTGCAAATGTATGTAAAAGACACACTTGAAGAATTCAAGTTTTATAGATCTGCCCATATGTTGCCAATGCATCTGTTGCCAATGCATCTCTTGTAATGCAACCAAAATAACATTACAAGGGGGCCTTATTGTCTCCTGTTTCTCTTTCCTCCCTCCCCTCTTTCTATTTATAGTCTGACTTTCCTCCAATGAGATCAATGCTGCATACATGACTATTCTCTCACTCATTTATCCTTACAATAATCCTTTGAGGTAGGTCAGGCCAAGGGCATGTGGCTGGTCCAGGCTTACTCCCAGTTTTCATTGCCATTTTCACAGCATACCCCTAGAAGAGGACAAAAGCAGTCTTCAGTCATGATGGCCAATGTAAGTCACAAAGTGGATATATCCATCCATTTAAGCGCGTGCGCGCGCACACACACACACACACACACATTGTGTGCATGTTACTTTGATTTTAAACTACCGTACTATATTTTTAATATAAAAATATTTTTACATTTTAAAATAAATGAAGTCTGCTGTATTTGGAATTTATACATATCATTACCTTCTCTTCTGTCCAGACTATGACCCATTTTAATGGAACATGTGCATGTCTTTTGATATTTTGCAATCTGCACTTAAAATATGAGAAAAGGTTTGAAATACTTCAGCACAATTTCCATTCCAAATTATGTCAGTGTTATCATTCTGGGCCTTCATCGCCATTGTTATATTGCTGTGAAGCATTGGTAGGTTTTTCCTTGTCTGCTTCAGAAAAGAGAAATTGCATGTTAGTTGAGCCCTTACAAGGAAGCGCTTAATAGAAAAAATCTACCCCCTTTCAATAATTCAGCTTTCTCCCCCAGATTTCTACCTTTCCTTCTAGAAGTCCCAGCTCTGAGGGTCATCTATATTGATTTGCTTCCAATGTCAAGATAAAGCCATGAACTGTAAGGTGGGGAAAGCAGAGCAGTGGTCAGGCCAATTACATCAGCCATAATACTCTGGTGGCAGAACAAGTATTAATAAAAAGCCCAAAGAAGGAGAAATCCTATTTTTTATATTCTTTTATGTTCTTTTCATTTGAGTGAATTCCCAAGTTTGCTGTTTGATGATTTTCCTTTCTCTCCAGCTTGAATCAGTCTGCCAGGCAGGCAGGAGTTTTCACGCCCCCAAAAGGAGTGAACCAAGAAATGACAGTACAATAAAAAAGAGAAGCTACACCTACAGACTGTATCCACTGCCTACCCATCAGGGAAACTGATCAAACACAAATATGCATGTAATGTTGGGGAATGTATGAGGAAATTGTTATGGAGTTGCCATGGTTATAGCTTGAAACATCAAAGAAAATACAAAAGTAAACTATTAATCACGGTAGAAGAGAATACATAAAAAGTCGGCATTTAGTGAAATATTACAGTAAATAAAGTCTTGCACTCTGGAAATTCCTCCCAGACAAAATGAAAAGTACCAATTCCCCCCACAACAATACAATATTCTTTTACTCCAGTCACAAGTTCTAATCTCAGATGTGCGGAACTTATTATAAATGAAACTACTCAAAAATCAACTGTCTTGACACTGGGTTGAGGAAAATATCATTTATTTCTAGTTCTGTGACAAACTAGTTGTTTTGCTATAGACTTTCACTGGAGTCTGGTCACAAACTCACCCAGAACTGAAGGAAACTCACCCAGAACTGAAGGATGGGGGTGGGTGGGTGGGTGTCTGATTTTATTTGACATGGCCAACTTTTTTGCATTCTACATGGGGCTGCCTTTGAAGATTAGCTTGAAGCTACAACTAGTGCAACATGCATTGGCTAGATCACTGATGGGAACATCTGATATAAATCAGATGACACTGGTTTTAAAGGAGGGGTGGAGAGTGATGTGCTTTCCTGGGGACATTTTTGTGACCCTCAAAATCACTTATGTTTAAATGGCCAAAAACATTTGAAATTTCCCCACTGAGGGGTCACACAGGGAACATTTGTTGGCAAAAAAAATATTTCAATTTATTCATGGGGGTGCAGAGGAGGGGTGACCCTCCAAGGTCACATGGGCAGCTACTGCATCCCCCTAATCCCAGACAATCGATGACTCCCGTTTTAAAGAAATTGCACAGGCTGCATCTACTGTTCTGGTCTGAATTCAAGGTGCTGGTGATGACATTTGAAGCACTACACAGCCTTGAATGTTGATACTTGAAGGAACACCTGTCCAAGGATTGGGGTCATCTGGAAGGACTCACCTTTGTGTCTCTTAAGGAACAATACACTGTGAAAGGACATGGGAAAGAGCCTTCTCTGCTGTGATGCCCCAGTTGCAGCATGCCCCACTCCCTGGAGACCTGAGTGACACTGACATTGGCTTCATTCAGCACCAAGTTTAAACATGTCTTTTAATCAAAGTCTTTGGACTCCAGTGATTTTCCCCAGGTCTGTAATTGTTTTGTTCTAATTTTTAGACAGTGTAATATGCTTTCTGACTGCTCAGATTATGCCTTATGGTTTTAATGTTTAAATAGTTCTAGATTGGATTAAATCAAACTTATTCTCAACCATTCTTGGGTGAGTCATCTGACCCCAGAAACAATCCAAGGGATTGTTGTTCCTAAAGAACCCCCTCCCTCAAGCCTCACAAACTAAAGTGAAGATATCCCCCAAGGAGACCTCAAGAGTGATCTCCTTTTCCATCCCCAGGTCCCACAACCAAAAGGGTCAAATGAGTGCCTGCGCCATGCTTCTATCTATCTACCTATCTATCTATCTATCTACCAACCAACCAACCAACCATTTATTTAAGTTGAATGCCTAGTTAAGAATCTTACTCAATGCCAGTCTCTCTTGTAATCTCACAGCTTCAGTGTAGGGTAGGTGAGGAAGAAATCCCCCAGGTAAGATGGAATCCTACCTGATTCAATGTGAACAATACATGCCGACGTTGAACTAGAGGCAGGTGGGTGGACCAAAAGTCTCTGTTGGAAGGAAGTGGTGTCAAGGGCAGACATGGCACACAGCATTACACCAGAAGTGTACTTGCTGGCCTCCTTTCCTTGCAAGGCCAGCAAGAATAGCCCTCCCCCTGCAGTCACACACACACTTGCAGATCTCAGATTAGATTAAAATGGCAAGTATGTAGATCAAGAGTGAGAATAATGGCAGGACCTTTGTCAACATAGCCAGTGGTAGAGAGTGCTGCTGAATATCTGGAAGGCTGTGTGATTCCAACTGCTTTTCTAGATGGTCATCTATGACTTGGGAAGGGGAAAATAGATCATTTAGAAATTGGCTGAAAAAAATAGACTGTGACAGGATGCATCTGGTAGTGGCTGGTGGGATGAGGAAGTGTGCCCCCCCCCATAATATCATATCCCGTGAGCAGGCTGGCCCCTGTCATTCTTCTCCCCAAGAAAAAGAATAAGATGGCAACCTCCTTCAACAGAAGCAGACAGCATCAGGATCTGGCTATTACTTCAGCACTGGTGATGGACAGCAGCTTCTCCCACATTTGAGGGGGGCTTTGTGTAGCATACTTAGTGCTGCCCCCTAACAGTGTAGAACTGCCAGTGACTTTCAATATCTACTGCTACCTGAAGTAGTTGTCTCAGTCTGCCTAATATCAGAGTTCACCCTGTTGTGGGGTGTTCAGGAAAGTGCCACCTTAGCCTCTTCAGTCAAGTTATGAGACCTGGACAAATCCACAGACCAATTATAGTTCTTTATAGAGCTACATACCACGATATGTCCTTATGAAACTACTGCTGATATTCCAAAGGCTAAGTTAAAGACTCCTTAAAATTTAATGGCAGCTATCTCAGCTAGTTGTTAGAGCAGCAGTTGTTGTTTTACTGTTAGGCAAAGTTCACATGTTTGCAGCTGAATATAGCAGCAGGCTTCTGAACAGCTTGCTTTGAGTGGAGAACTATATGAGCACTAATAAGCTAGCTGTGTCTTAGAATGGGGAAATACACAACAAAAACAGGCAAGCAGTGTCATTAATTGAGAGCCATGATAAATTAAGCCACTTCCCATCATCACTCCAGGAAGAAGCTTTGAAAAGTATTTCTGTGCAGAAATATATGTGAATATATGTAAATGATATATATGTTTCTGTATTTTAAAGAATTTAACACCAATGGTCCCCATGTTTTTCAATGAATGGAAAAGAATACTACTACTGTTAGGATCCCACCAATGGAACTACGGAATTTATCAGACATGGCAAAAACCATGTCATTCGGATGTGACAATAGCACAAAGGACTGAAATTATCAGATGATGTCATCATTTAAATATTTCCACTGCATCATGCTGGTGTGAATGAGGTACCACTTTTTATTGATGGCATAATAATAATTAATAAGAATAATAAAATTTTATTTATATCCCGCCCCTCTCGAAACACAATTGGGGCAGCTTACAATTAAAATATAAATCCAAACCCTCAATCCCACCCCCCTTTAAAATATAATAAAATAATTTAAGAATTAAAACATACTTAGAAATACAAAAAATAAAAATAGACAATGGACAGTGGCCATGGAGAGACCGGGACAAGCTAGATTTCCTTTTTTAATGGCTGAGTATCTATTCAGGAAAGGCCTGCCAAAAGAGATCCATCTTAAGAACTTTTTTAAAGCTACTTAGGGTGATAATATGACAGATCTCATCCGGCAGGCCGTTCCATAGTCTGGGAGCAATAGCCAAAAAGGCCCTCCTGGAGGTCAAAGAAAGCCTAGTTTTTAAAGGTTGCAACAAATTCCTCCCAGAGGATCTCAGTGCATGGGGAGGAGTATATGGAAAGATGCAGTCCCGAAGATAGGTTGGACCCAAGCCATTTAGGGCTTTAAAGGTGATAACCAACACCTTGTACTGGTTCTGGAAACTAATGGGCAGCCAGTGGAATTACCTTAAGATAGGTGTTATATGGTTTCTTCTAGATGTACCCGAGACCAATCTGGCTGCCATATTCTGTACTAATTGAAGTTTCTGGACCAAGCACAAGGGTAGCCCTATGTAGTGTTCATTACAGAAATCAAGATGGGAGGTTACCAGAGCATGTACCATGGTCTCAAGATTTCTGACTTCCAGGAAAGGGCACAGCTGGTGGATCAGCTGAAGCTGATAACAGGCACTTCTGACCGTTGCATTTACCTGATTCATCATCTGGAGTGATGGGTCCAGGAGCACCCCCAGACTACGAACGCAGTCCTTGGAGGAGAGTGTGACCCCATTCAGGACTGGAGATTGTATCCCAGTGCCTGGGTTCAGGGCTGCTACCATGAGTACCTCCGTTTTATTTGGATTCAGCTTCAATTTGTTTTCCCTCACCCAGTCCATTACTGCCTTAAGACAATCATTAAGAGAAGAGGTACCATCTGAAGTCAGAGCTGAAGACCAAGGCATGGAGAAATATATCTGGGTGTCATCAGAGTACTGATAACAGCCCACCCCATGCCTCCGGATAATCTCTCCCAACGACTTCATGTATATATTGAATAGCATTGGGGGCTTAGCCCGTCAATAAAAGGTGACACCTCACTCGTGCAAGTGCGATGCAGTGGGAATGGGTAAATGACAAGGGTATCTGATAATTTTACACTTTGTTCTATCGTTACATCCTAAATGATGCAGTTTTGGCAATATTTGCCTCATCTGATAAAGTCTTACTTTTCCATGGTGGTGGGATTGCATTTGTTCTGAGGCAAGAGGCTATGCTAATGGCAACATGCTGCTGTTCGGATGTCTCATGTCAAACAGAATTTTGCTGATGAGCCAGACTAAATGTTCAAAACAGCTACTGGGTGGCAGCAGCAGTGTGTGTGTGTGGTGGGGGGAGTGACACTAATGGAGGGTCTCTTAGAAACAATGGCAGTGGTACCATAGCTAAATCTTGCTAGTACTGTGCATAAGGAGGCATGGTAAACCCCTTTTGAACGTCTATTACCATGAAAGCTCTATTATGAGGCAATCCAAAATGAAATGATAGATAGTGCCAGAAGATGAAACTCCCAGGTTGGATGATACTGAACATGCTACTAGGGTACAACAGAAGACAACTGCAAATAGTGCTGTGGCTAATGATGCTACTGGACTCAAACTGAAAGGATGTTCAGCTGTTCACATGCTCAGAGGCAAAATGAAAGTTTGAAGCTGCACAACACTTACTATAACAATGTGGAATGTAAGAAGCATGAATCAGAGGAAGCTAGAGAGTGTAAAATAAAAGTAAAGTACAATAGGATCCCCGTATCCACTGATTCAATTATCCATTTGACACAAAACAGTACACCTACCATAGAGTCTTCCTAGAACATGTGTCCTCTCTAGCCATTTTCTAGATCCTCCAAGGCAACTCTATGGTATTTTAAACTTGAAGTCTCATTATTTTCAATGGTGTTAACTATTATCCATGGTTTTCAGTACCCATGGGAGCCCCCCAGAACCAATCCCCAGCAGATAAGGGGGTTCTGCTGTATAAACATTGCAATTCTTGAGGTGCACAAGCTAAAATGTACAGTAATGGAACATTCTGAGTCATGATTACACAGTGTTTTACTCAGGTAATGAATATCTAAGAATGTAGGGCAGCTATCATCCTCATCACCATCACCATCATCATCATCATCATCACTATTATTTTTTACCAACCACTCCCTATGGACTGAGGTAGGGAATAACAAATTAACATATAAACATAATGTTAGTTAAAAACACACACACACATCAGTTAAAAACATATATCAATTTAAAAGATTAGGTAAGACCAAGATATTTTAAAACAATCAATACCCAGTTTAAAATTCATAATTTAAAATCATCTGGGTAGGCCTGCCAGAATAAGGAGAGATGTGGCAAAAGCAGCCAAAAGATATAATACAAAATCTCACAGAAACATATCAACAAAACTTCAGGAAAACCCCATCAATATCACTATAATCTAAATTTATGTTCCAACTACAGAGGCCAAAGACAAAGAACTTGGAATATTTTGTGAGAGAGTCCAGGAGGAAACTGATCACACACAAAATAGGACTTGTTAATCATAGGTGATTGGAATGCAAAAGCAGGAAGCAGAACAGACTCAAAGATGGTTGGAAAATTTGGCCTAGGATGAAGAAATGAAGCATCAGAGTGACTGAATTTTGCAGGGCCAATAGTTTGATAATCAAAAACAAATTCTTCAGGCAACCTAAGAAATGACAGTATACATGGACGTTACCTGATGGCTAATATAGAAATCAAATAGACCACATAATATGAAGCAGAAGATGGAGAAGCTCCATTCTTTCTGCAAAAAGAAGACCAGGAGCAGATTGTGCCAAAAACTATGAACCGGTATGATCCAAAATCAGAGTAAAGCTGAAGAAGAACATTAAACCAACCATCATGTCAAAATACAACCTGAAGAATATTTCCATATAATTTAAAGATAATGTAAAAAATAGAGTTGCACTATTAAACCAAATTGACCTGGAACCAGATGAACTCTGGACTGAAGCCAAGGACATTGTCAGGGAGGAATGTGAAAAGACACTATCTGCTGCCAAAAAGAAAGAGAAATCTCAATGGATGATGGATTAAACTCTTCAAGCAGTTAAGGGCAGATGAGAAGCAAAAGTAAAAGGGGGCAGAAATAGAGTCAGAACCCTGAATGCAAATGTTCAGCAACTTGGGCACAAGAACAAGAAGAACTACTATAATAATCAGTGCAAAGAAATAGAAGATGACAACAAAAAAGAAAGGAAAAAGACCACTTTCACAAGATCTGAGAACTCAAATGGAAATTTAAACCAAGAGTGGGAATGGTCTATGAATAGCAAGGGAACACATTACATGACCAAGTAGAAATAAAAAGATGTTGCAAATAGTACACTGATGAACTACAGAAAAGAGATGAAAGGATGAAAAATTAATCCAAGGAAGAATCATTTGAAGATGAACCTATAATTTTAGAAAGCGAAGCTGCATCCAAAACACTTGGGGAACATAAATCACCAGGAACAGATGGCATACCAGAAAAGTTGATTCGAGCTACAGAGACAGAATCTACTCTAGTTCTAAATAAAATCAGTTCTAAATAAAACAAACATGGGGAGGGGATGAACAATGGCCCACAGATTGGAAACACTCAATGCACATTGCAATTCCCAAGAAAGGGAACACCAGGGATTGCAGTATCCACAGGGCCACTAATCATGCAAGCAAAGTGATGCTCAAAATTCTGCAACAAAGACTTTTACCGCATATGGGGTAAGAAGTGCCAGATGTCCCACCTGGGGTCAGGAAAGGAAGAGGCACTAGGGATCATATTGCAAACATACATTGGATAATGGAGAGTACGAAAGAATTTCAAAAGAAAATCAGCATGTAATTTATAGATTATAGAAAAGCCTTTGCATTCATAGATCATGAAAAACTATGGATTACTCTTAAAGAAATTAGTGTGCAACAAGAGTTGATTGTCCTGATGCGTATAACCTGTACTCAGGACAAGATATTATTTTTCAGACAGAATGCAGAGCTACAGAATGGTTTCCAATTGACAAGGGGGTCAGGAAAGGCTGTATATTATCACCCCATCTGTTTAATTTGTATTTGAATATATCATAGAATCATAGAATTGCAGAGTTGGAAGAGACCACGAGGGCCATCCAGTCCAACCCCCCTTCTTGGAAGAAGGAGGCATGAAAATTGTAGGAAGAAACATCAACAATTTAAGATATGCAGAAAATAGCAGATTTGGAATGATTACTGAAGAAAGTGCAAAGGCATGTTTATTAAGGGGGAGGGGAGATGACCACAGATTATTTACATCACTTTAAAGCAGATGATGAAGACATTGAAATGGTTCAAGATTTTCCATATCTTGTCTCTATCATTTATCAGAATGGAGACTGCAGTCAAGAAATCAGAATACTAGGACTAGGAAAGGCAGCTAGGAAGGAACTAGACAAGATTCTGATATGTAAAGATATATCATTGAATACTGAAGTTAGGTTTGTCCATCCCATTGTATTTCCCATTTCAATGTATAGTTGTGAAAGCTGGACAATGAAGAAAGCTGATAGGAAGAAAATCAGTTCATTAGAAATGTGTTACTGGGGAAGAGTTCTATGGATACTGTGGACTGCTAAAAAGATAAATCAATGAGCCCTAGAGCAAATCAAACCTGAACCCTCCCTAGAAGCCAAAATGAATAAATGGAGACTGTCATACTTTGGCCATATCATGAGAAGATATGACTTACTAGAAAAGACAATAAGGCTTAGTAAGGTAGAAGGCAGTAGGAAAAGAGGAAGACTGGATTTCAGATGAATATATCTGATCAAGAAAGCTGCCACCCTGAGTCTGGAAGACCTGAGTAAGGCTGATGATGATAGGGTGACTTGGAGGTCTCTCAGTGACTGGGTCACCATAAGTCAAAGTCAACTTGATGGTGGTTAACAACACTGCTAGCACCTGTCAAGCAAGAAATCAGAAAATTCTGCTTTGCAAAAAATAAAAATAAAAAAGCATATATAATTTTCTTGATAAATGCTCCAAACAAGCAAGACCACTTTTCCGCAAAAAGGAAGTATCAGTGTAAATAACCTGAAAAATTGCACACATCTTTAATCGCAATACACTTTGACAAAATTCCTAATACCTATGTAGGGTGCTTTAATATCATGACAGGAAAAACAGAAATCTGATATCTATTCAGATATGACCAAGTTGTTTCAATGCAAAGAAATTCTTTCCTCTTTTCAGTCTCTTTTTGGGTAGGTTGGGTTTCCCCCCTCTTTTTTTAACTTTACTTTTCTTCCATCAATGTCAAACATAATGGGAAGGACATTGTTAAAAATTGTAACAGGTTTTCATTTACCCTCACAAAAGCCATGAAACTCACTTCTGCAGCTTTTCTCTCTATCCTGAACTCATTTCATGGCACCTGTAGGTATTACAGAGGTCTGAAAACACTTGTGTGATCTTATTGACCATATGTGCTCTAATCCTGCTTAAACACAAAAGCTGTGTAAAAATAATCCATCAAAAGCCAGGAACAACAGAGTTAAAGGCTTTTTATCCCGTTCCTAACACAGTTTCAGACACGCAGCAAGCACATTTAATACTCTCTGTTTCTGGGAACGCTGACCCACAGAAGCATGCATAATCATGCAGTCTTCTTTGTTTCACATTTGTAAAGGATGCTTGAAATGGACCCATTTGTAAATTAATTTCCCCTTTAAATTAGACTGCCCCTAAAGTATGAGTAACTTTAGAGCAGAGTTTGAAAAATTAAATAAATTAGTTTCTGCTATAGTTCCATTGGCTCCAAAGAGGTTAGTTACTATCATGGCCATAATTCTTGATCAGCTACTTAGGGCTTGTCTACACAGGCAATTTACCCCATCTTGTCCCCGACTTGGAGCCCTGAAGTCCTGACAATGCAGGGTTTTTGTCCCCATTTTGTCCCCCGGCCGTCTTCACGACACCCAGGGCAAAAATGGGGCTAAGACACGGATGAGACAAGGTAGGGTCCATTACAGCTTTTTAAAATAACACCTGTTTAAATCTGTTCCAGCCAGCAAAAGTGGATTGGGCTCAGTGTGACTGCAGGAACCTGTCCTAGCATGCCTGCCCATCATTGCAGCTGCCCTCTGCCTCACTCTTCTGTAGCCAGGAAGGGGGCCTGCAGCATGTGACAAAGTCTGGTTACATGCAAGGGGCCTTGTTCATGTGCTTTGGGCCTGCTTCCTGTCATTAGAGAGTGTGACAATGATGGCAATGAAGGAAGCTGCAGAGACAGGATGGTGTACTCATCTGGACTTCAGCCCATTCTGTACTGATGTTTCTACTCCCGTCTCTTGAGCAATTTTTGGTGTGACAGTCAGAAGCAAGACTTCTGTCATAATTCCTCTTCATGCCAGAGATTGCTTGAGGGACAGGGTAGAAACATCAGTCTGCTGCATTCTGATCAACAAGAGAACAGCCATCACCATCCCAGCATCATCCAGTGGATACTTGAATATCTGCAGTTCCTCCAGTACCACCTCCTCCATCACCTATATTGATTATGGAGAAGTACCCAAAGCAGCAACAATTATACATTGGTTCCAGAGATGGATTGGCTCAGCTCTCACTACGGGTGTCATACGTATGAGAAGGCTTGTGCAGACTGTTTATTTGCCAGAGACCCATACTATGCTTGAGATGGAAATTTGTGTTCCAGATATACACCAACATCTAAAAGACATTCAAGGAGACAAGATGTCAAATATGGAGATCTGATTACCCAGTGATGGGATGTTAAAGAAAACATTAGTCAAGAAACCACTGATGAAAAGGTGATTTTTGGCATTGAAATTGTTATCTACCCTGACACCCTTGTCCCATATTTATAATAAATTGGCAATATTTACTAATTAGGTCAAATGTGGCCTTCCCCATAGTTAATTTACAAGGCAACTATATGCCTGTCACCTGGCTAATCCTATCAGCCAAAGCTGAGATACTCAAACCTATAAGCAATCCTCATACCTTTACCCTTCAACAAACAAAGAAAATTGCTTCCTCTATTCAATTGCAAAGTATCCACACATTAAGGACAATTAGCATATCCAGAGTGTCCCTTGTTTCACCCTGAGCAACTACAAAAAGTATTTTCTTTCATTCTAAATCCCATCCCCTGAAGTCAGTTAGTGGCTATAACCCCCCCCCCCCCACAAAACCTCACTTAAGCACACACAGATGTCTTTCCTGTGGACACTACATCCATCTGTGTAGCCAAGCACACAGTTCATCTTCCTCTGGACACCACATCAGACTGTGTAACCATCCTTACTTCCAGACCATCACTCTGCTGGTTTTTGTAGCGATCTCTTCCCTATAGGACAGGTGTTGTATCACACACTTTAAACTCCCCTCACTACTTCCTACAGGTTTCAACCGCCTTGTGTGACTGCTTGAAGCCTGAGTGTTTTGTGTGAATGCTGTTGATATTATTTTTCAATAAAGATCACTTAATTGTACTATCGAGCTTACGTCTCCACCTTAGTACCAATAAACATAGGTTAAAAGACCCTGTTGTCTGTTGCTCCCTCTCACATACCCAAGCTGAGTATATTAATTCCCCAAATTAATATTGGTATTTTGCAGGTCCTTAACACCCCTGAGTGTTTAAGGTAACAAATTTAATTCAACATGTATTCCAGAGTCCCAACGAGCCTCCATTAGGTAGTTTATTCAACACTCTGGAGAAAAGAACAGGGAAGAGCTGAAATCTGATGGAAATAATGAAGACAAAATATGGACTTTTGATCCAAACTTGCAGAGGAAGGACACAGGTGCATATTTTTGTAAAAGCCCAAGAGCATATGTTTTTCTGAACCATTGTGTACTGGGCACACTCTGGACCTTATTTTCTGCATTGGGTGGCATGATGGTGATCTTGGTGTGGAGGGATTCTCTACAGTTCCATTGTCATGGATAGACAGATCATTGCCTGGAAAGATTTAGACTCACTGCGACTTGGAACCTCTGCAGGGTGACAGACTGATTAAGATGGTTCACCCCGGGAGGCTTATGGATCTGGATAGATTTCTGATGGCTCTTGAGGATTTTCTTTTCACCTTGGTAGGTGATTATGTTGAAGCTCTGGCTGACCGCTAGAATGAGGAAATGGCCAGGGTAGTAGACATAATCACTCCTGATCACTTACAGACATAAGGACTGACAGAGCAGAACCAAACCAACTTCCTGGTTTTCCAGGAAGTTGGTGGTGATGAAGTGAGTGAATCAGAGACCAGAGTGACATCGGTGGAAGACTTGAAGTGAGTCTGATCAAACACATACTAAAGCCTATTTGAAGGCCTACTCTGTGGCAGTGCGGGCCAATGTGCTTTGAACTTCCTCCCCTATAAGAAATGATTCAAAGTAACTTGCTTGTCCCAACAAGCAATAATGTACAATCCCCTCACTGGGGAAAGCCACAAAACCCTTTCCTTAAGAGTTTGTGGGAAAACCACAAAAACCTTTCCTTAAGAGTTTTGGATGTTTTTGGTCCCCGTCCCTCCAAATATGGTGAAACAATGTGGGATCCCATTAAAATACTCCTCATGCATTCCATGAGGAGTATTTTCACCATTTAGACAACCCCTCTGTCTCTTAATTTTAAGATGAACAAGGGATGTAAAAAGAGGGATAAGAAGAATGTTCTCTCCTTTTCCTTTTTTTTCCTGTTAACCTTTTCTCCTCTGTCTATATTAGATTATGACTGTTTTGACTCTGCATGAATTGATTGTTTCTGTTTAATTTTTAAAATAACAATAATGACAGCTTTGTTATTTATCTCTTCAAAGCAGCATGCATCTACACAAACACACACACACATTTTGCCCTTTCATTGCAAAAGATTGCTCAGGGTAGCTTCCGACCATTTTAAATAGAAATCACAAAGCAAACACACACATAAATAGAAATAAATAAGGCTCTTTTTCAACACTGTTTTAGTGCAACCTTCAGCTTAAGAGGGCATGCACATTTAGCTCTCAAGCAAATCTTTTCAGATATGAACAGATGGCATTGTGCCTATGTGTTGCTACAAATATCTGTTGCTACCAGTATAAGAAATATTTGGGCCATTAACTCAGCTAGAAGAGAATAATTTCTAATAATTGCCAGGCATCACTTTTACTTGTTACATCAAATCTTTTCTTAAACCCCACCTTTACTTTACCATATTCAATCTCAAGTAAAGTTTTATTCTCAGTGTATTTCCTTAAATTTGTTGCCCCTTTTCCTCCTTGTTGCCCCTTCTTCTCCTAATCATTCTTTCTCTTCACTTTTGCCTGGTCTTTCTTTTCCCCTGCCCTTCTATGCTCTACTCTTTTCTGCCTGCCATTTCCTATTCCCCCCTTTATGTTACACCATAAAATTAGCATGCAATCACCATGCTCATGACCCATCTCACCATTGGCCAAATCCAGAAGTGAATGCTGATCCTGCTGTATCCAAAATTGCATTATCAGGGCCCAAGCTGTGAAACCTCAAGGCTTGCAGAGGTAGAAAACATGCCCTGAAAAGGATATCTCCAAAACAGCCTAATGAGACTGGGCAGGCACATGAGCCATGTAAACTTGGGCCAACTAGAAAAGAAAATTAGAGTGTGTCTCTATGTGTGTAGTGATATGGAGCCAGCTGACTAGCTGATGAACTGGTGGGAAAGGCTAATGGAGAGAGCACACATTGCATGAGGAGAAGTTTAAAGAGGAGAATAAAAGATCTAGGACATTGGTTCTTAACCTATGGTCTGTGGACCCCAGAGGTCCACAATGTCCTCACATGGGGTTCCATGAAGGCTTGGAGGTTACTCAGCCCACATGACAGGAGCCAAGGCAAAAACTGGTTCGTTTGGCCTGTGCATTGCTGTTCAATCCACGCCAGACAGAAATTTGTAAGAAGAAACAGGAGAAAAGTCTTCCCTCCTCTCCAGTGCCTCTGAGGGAAGGGTTAATAGATGATGTGATTGTATTATTATTATTAGTAGCATTAGTAGTAGTAGTAGTAGTAGTTATGGTTATAAATCTTGAGTTAAGTCTTGGGATCCATGGCAACAAAAGATATTTAAACAGGGTCCCTGGTAAAGAAAAGTTTAAGAGCCAGTGGTCTAGGCTATCCTGTTCTCTTATGCATGCATGCCTAGGCTGTGAGATCTCCAGAAGAGGCTCTTATCTTGGCCCTCATAGACACATTAATGGGGAAGGCAGAAGACTGCCTTCTCAGTGGATGCTCCCAGGTTATAGAATCCCCTGCAATCCTATTGGATTGGGCATCAATATAAGTCAACCATCCCCAAAAGTTAGTCTTTAAAAAGAGGAGTTTCTCCTTGTTCTAATTCAGTCTGTATTTAATAAGGAACATTTAAACAATACTGATAAGCAAATGTAGTGCACTGGCAACATATTTCAGGGTAGGAGATGTTGTGACTAGAGAAAATGACTCATGGCCACTCTGCAATTAAATTCACACTATATACTGCAGGCCAAGACCAGAGCAGTTTACCACAACTCCCCAACATTCCCCAGAGATATTAGGCCCCTGCTGCAGGTTTGGGTTTAGGCTCAAGTTGATGTAATTGCATTGAGAAAGTCCACAATGCTATCTATTGCTTTTCTCCCCACAGTGCTGGGTTAGTATACTAGAAGCTAGCATAGAACAACCCTACAGTGTAGTGCTCTGCGATGACCCTATCACTGTCTGGGAGGCTATAAATAATTTTTTAGCCACCCTGCAATTTAGTCCAATGATGATTATGATGATCCCATATTTCTCCAGTACAAAACTCAAGACAGGATACAAAGGTCAAAACAGCTACAATGGAAAAGTCACACCACCCAAAAGTTGAAAATATAATTAAAGTTAGTTGTTACAGTTAAATGTTAATACAGTAGCACCCCCACATCCTCTGATTTGCCATCCACTGATTCAATCATCCACAGATGGTGACAGCGGGGGGTGGATGGGGGGTGGAGAGGAAGAGGAGAGATCTACTTCCCTCCTCCCTTTGCCCCTGGGATTGCTGCCTGGGATCACTCCTAGGGCGGAAATGGCAATGGGGGCCTTCTTTATTATTGGCAGATTTTGTTATCCACGGGGGCGGGGGGAGGCTGGAACCAATCACCCGCAGATATGGGAGTCCTGCTGTATTTAATCCCTCCACCTCCACCTCAGCTATGGTTTAGGTAGCACATACTCACAAATGCTATACTACAATAATATATCAAGATAGATCTATCCTAATCTGTCTTGTAATAAGTATGTAAATATCTCTAAATTTTGTACTGTTTCCAGAAAAACAAAAATGAAATAGCACTCTTCCAGATTTCCGAGCAGTTGCAAGAATCATCAGAGTATTTATTTTCTTTGTGGATTTCATGCCTACTATTTGTTGTTTCTACTCCCACATTGAATTGTTCCCTAAATATGCCAGAATCTCTACCCCTTGATCTATGCATTTGTTTTCAACCACTCTTTTCTCCCCCTTGAGTTTTGGTTGTAGTGTGAGTCTGGTTTCCCACCAGTTCCCTGCCTTGCTGGGAGAAAGTCAGTATAAATAAATAAATACTCCCCTGTATAAATGCAACATGCCTGTATGATCCTCCATTAACATCCACGTACCCTTTCTATTTAATCTCACTCAGCTTTGCTCAACAGGTTTTTCAGTGCAGCAGAAAGCGAGGCCTGGGGGTTCAGGGGGTTGGAGTCAGTGGTCTATTGAGATAACATCCACCTGACCAGCTGCCCTACCTCCCAGTCAACAGGGTTTGAGTTTGTTTATTTAAAGGTAGGTCACCAGGACAGATTAGGGATTCTGTTGGTGTACTGCCCACCTCACAGATCAACAGTTTCCTTTCCTGAACTAGTCAGGGTAGTCTTGGGAGTGGTGTTGGAGTCCCCATGGCTTTTTCTGCTGGGAGTCTTCAATATCCATGCTGAGACTAGCATATTGGGATTGGCTCAGGACTTCATGTCCACCATGACAACCATGGGTCTGTCCTAAGTGGTATCTTCTCTCCCATGCTGCTGGGCACACTCTAGACCTTCTTTTCTGTACAGGCGGGGTGATGGTGATCTGGGATTGGAGGAGCTTTCTATTGCTACATTGTAATGGACATATCACTTCTTGGTCAGAATAGAATAGAATAGAATCTTTATTACGGTCATAGACCAGCACAGGTAAAAAGGGATACAGAATAAAGGTAAAAACACAAGATAAAAACAGGCTAAAAGCAGTATTTAAAACGTTGGCTCCAGTATAACAAGACTAAGTTGATACTATTCTACTGTTGAGGACATTGTCTGTCAAATTTTAACCGCACCTGCGCAGAATCTGGCAACATTATAAGTTGTTCCTGGGTTGGTGTCTGAAAGCAACAAGTTTATGTAGAATTATCCAGTGTGCCCTTGATATTTATGCAACAAGGGTGAAATAAGGCTGAGACATATGTCCCTGTAGTATGAGCACTGGAGTAATACATGCTCTGTTGTTTCTATTTGGCCTGAGTTGCAGGGGCACAGTCTGTCTGACAAGGGGATCTTCTTGTATTGGCCTTCATGGACAGCTGAAGGGAGGGCACGACACCGTGCAAGAGTAAAGGCCCTTCAATGTTGAGGTATTTCAAGTGTTGCTAAGTATGCCAAAGGAGAGGCCAGATATCTATTGGAGTCACTAGCAATGAAAGTTGAAGTGCTGGCTAGATCCAGTTGTCACTCCATATCTGCTACCCGTTGTTTGATAGTAGCTTTCGCCCTATCATATCCCAGGCTAAGCAGAAGATCTGGAGAAAGGCCCAGCGTTGAAATTTTAGTCATCACTGTCTGTTTCCAGCTGGATTGGAAAACATCACTTAAGGTTAGTGGAGCAAGGCCAGTGGGAAAGAGGGATAATCTGAGCCAGTAGCTGGGTATGGTCACCCACATGCTGGCTCCACTTTCATAAATCCTGACTCCGGTCTCAGAGCTGCATTAGAGACATATTTTGGAGTTTGGAAAGCTGATCTTAAAAATTTGGATTGGACAAGTTCTGATGGAGCAGGGTTGGGGAAGGGTCCCAATTGGGATTCGTAAAGCAGTTGTGCTACTGGTTTGGCTTCAAACAGTTTGAGCGCTGCAGGTAAATAGTGGCCTCCTCTTGTCTTAAGAAATTTGAGAATGATTGCTGTACTCCTCTGCACATTGCAAGCAGCATACTCCCCATGCGCTTTCCTACTACCAGTGGCTTGAAAAATTACCCACAGGTATTTGAAGCAAGAGACCTGCTCAATCATGTGGCCATCTATATTCCAGTTGTAGTTCTTAGGCCTTTTAGCAAATGCCATGATTTTAGTTTTTTGATAGTTGAGTTCTAGCTGTTCCACTCTGCAATATTGTGTTAGTGCTCTTAGGGCTCTTTTTAGTCCAATGGGACTTCTTGAAAGTACTGCTGCATCATCCACATAAAGCAGCATTGAGATATGCCTTCCCTCTAATTTTGGGGGATGGAAGTTAGTGTTGTTGAGGTAATCCACCAAATCATTGATGTAGAAGTTAAACAGGACTGGAGCTAGAATGCAGCCTTGCTTGACACCCTTCTCAGTGACAATGTCATTGGTGAGATGTCCCTGGGGGTTACATCTTACTTTTAATGAGGTCCCTTCATGCAGCATACGTATTAGAAGGAGTAAACGTCGGTCGATCGAAGAAGCCTCCACTTTTTTCCACGGTTTGGTTGGGGATATAGAGTCAAAAGCTGTTTTAAAGTCTATGAAGGCAGCATAGAGAGAAACTGTGCTGCAGGTGTAGTATTTTTCAATAACGTGGTGGAGTACAAGGCACTGGTCTATGGTGGAGCGGCCTTCCCTGAAGCCAGCTTGTTCTTCTGCAACTATGTTTTCTTGTTCCAACCAGGTCTGAAATTTCCACTGTAAGTGTCTTGCATAGAGTTTGCTGATTGTACTGAGGAGACTAATTGGTCTGTAGTTGACAGGATCATCCTTGCTTCCTTTTTTATATATGGGGACGATGATTGCAAGGCCCCAATCCTTGGGTGCTCAACCATATTTGTCGATACAGGTGAAAAGTGAGGCCAGGATAGGGGCCCAAAATTCAAGGTTGTTTTTAATGGCTTCTGCAGGTATTAAGTCTTCCCCTGGAGCCTTCCCCATTCTCAGCTGGGCTACAAGGTTCTTGATCTCTGTCGCTGTCACTGGTGGCCACCCTTGGATATTTTCTATATTTTGGCTAGTGCCTCCACTTTCAATGTAGTTGTCCTTATAAAGTGCTTGAAAGTGATCCTCCCATATCCCTGGAGGGATATGACAATCACTGTAGCTGGCCCATTTCTCTGGGAACTTGATGTAATATGCCAGAATAGAGCTGTGTTGTTGGATCTGACTGCCTGGATAAGTTGTGTCCAGTCATTCTTCATGGCTTCTTTTTTCTTATTCATCAGCAGCTTTTTGTAGTCTCTTTTCTGCTGGAGCAGCATTGGTACAGCATTTGGGATGTTATTAGATAGGTAACCCTGATAAGTATCAATGAGGGCTTTTTTAGCACTAACACATTCCTTGTCAAACCATGGTTTGGAGTGGTGCTGTCGTTGTTTCCACTGATGTACGCTATTTTGACAGATTAAATATTGGTGTAGAGCTTGGGTAAGTGTATTATAATTTTCCAAGATTTCATCAGGGGACTCAGCTGATATCAGGGCAGTCCTAAGATGCTGACGTTGGTCTGAAGCCAATACCTCACTTATTGTTTGGTTTAGTTGGGGGGTCCATTTAGCTCGGCGATAAGTCCTTCCTGATGGTGTCACAGAAAGGTGATAGCGGTCCCTGGTGTGTGTCTCCTGAGTTAAGTTACTAAGATGTAGCCAAATTGGGAAATGATCACATTCAAATCTGGGCATAACTTCTAATTCCTTGGCATAGGGGAAAAGGTCCCTAGAAATGATTATGTAATCAATAGCACTCATTCTGGACCCAGAGAGATAAGTGAATTTAGCTGGGCAGTCATTTTCCAGGGCACTATTTAGGATTTGAAGGTTCAGCCTGAATACTGTTTGATCCAGACAAAGTCCTGCAAAAATTGATTTCTTGTCCTTTGAGCATCGGATGGGGTGGGTTCCATCATCTTCAAAATCAGGAGGAGGGCATTTGTGCTGGGCATATAGGGTATGATTGTTGGGGCCCAATCTGGCATTCAAATCACCCCCCTAAAATTACAAATGCATTTGGGTTCTGCAACATGAGATTAGCAGTATATGATTCCAATTCATCCCACAGGCCTCTGATTTGGGATTTCTTCTTCAGTGGAGGCATGTAGGCATTTATTATCAGCAAAGTGCAATGGTTAAATTGAATTAGCACTGCCATGGCATATGTTTTAGAAGTGGAAAGAGGCCTTGTTATGGCACGTAGGGTGGTGGAAACGAGAACGCCCAGGCCGCCTCTAGCTCTTCCATGCTTTTTCCCTGGCTCTGCCAGAATTGAGAATAAGTGAAAGCCATTTAATAACAGATCCTTATTGGTCCATGTTTCCTAGATCAGTATAATGTCATATTATGAGGAATGTCATATTATGAGGGGTGAGGAAGTCACTAGGACAAGTATCTCTGTGGACCATTGGTCACCCAGCGATGTTCCAGGTCATAAGAGTAACCTTGTGCTGGTCTGTTGGAAGTCAGGCAGTTGCATTGCAGGCCACAGGCTGGATGGGTAATTCATCTGATGGCAGTTGGTTAAATGACTGGGTTGACTGTGGCTGTGTCCTCCTCTGTGGATGGAGGGGTACTGAATCACATTCCTGTTCTTCCTGCCCTGCCTGTTCTGGAAGGGAGATTGGAAGAACCAATGCAGCATGGGAAGCAAAATGAGGATCACAAGCAAGCAAGGATCCCATCTCTTTATTGAGGGGGGCATTCTTTGTCTTAGGAGATGAGGTAGGTGGCAGTGAAGACTGTTTTCCCCTTGAACTAGGTTTGCACAGGGATGTTTGAGACCCCTGGAGTTTAATTGTAGATGGGGGTGCATCTGCAGTATATTGCATTTTTGAAGGGGTGTTGGCTATAACTCGGGATTTCAAGGCTTCCTTGATTGTAAGTAGAGAGTCATCACTTTCACGTTCATTGTCAGAAAAATCAGAAAAATGCACTGACAGTTTTCTGTGGGGGGAGCTGATTTCAATGGGGCTGGATTGGCTGTTAGATTGACTCAGGATGGTATCTCTCATCAGCTGTATTGTGGGAGTGTGTTCCCAAATTTCTGTGAGTTTTTCTCTCAGTTTAATTGCTTCTTGATTTATAGCCCGAGCTTCTTCCTTTGAGGTATGTTTAGGTTCTCCCTCTTGGTGTGCATAATTATTGCTTCTTTGTGTTATTGTTGCTGTTTTCTCTGTGATGAGGTCACGGACTGTCTCATCCTTAAAAACTCTGTTAATTTCTATATAATGTGCATTCCAGAGGAAATTTCTTTTCTGTAACAGCCTGTTAGGAATATTTGCCTGGTTAAAGGTAAAAAAAAAAATTGTTTAGTAGCTCTTGAGCTGGGTAAAAAGTGGCAGTCTAGTAAATCAATTGTTCTGCTGTGCATGTTTAAAAGTTGGGAAAGGTGCCTCACAATTGACTTCAAGCTGTTCCACATATGGGCATTGTTATGTATTTGAAGCAGGAGCTGATTTTTCTGTAACACTCGGCAGTGATTAACTGCATCTTGTGACGTGGCAGGGCACATTTCCTCCAAATCTGCTATATTTTTAACCCCCTGTGTACCATATGGGTTTTGCCTTTGAAAAGCTTGTTGGGAAAGCTTGTTTGTAATGTCATTTAGTCTTTGCAAAATAAGAATCAATGTTTCTATGGACAGTTTGCAGAAATCATAAAAGAGCTGAGTGCTGTTATTGTAGGAAATGCTGCCAAGCTCCTGGAGTTTGACTTTGTTATCAACTTGCTCTGGCCCATAATTTATATTTACAGTTTGAGGAATTGAGGAGGCTGGTTTGTTTAGTTCAAGTGTCTGTGATGGCTTAGGGAATAAAGAAGGAGCTGTTGTTACAGATCTGTTACTCATGAGCTGTGTTGTCTCTGCCACTGGGAAGAGTGAGTCAATCCTCATCGGTTTTTCTGCTTTGGAGGATTCCTGATTATCATTATTATTACAGGGGCTTGTCCAATTTCTTTTCTTGCCTTTGGATGGCATTTTTGAGGTATATGTAGGTGGTAATGTCAGATGTTAGTGGGAGGACAATTCAGAAATTGTTAGTCCATCGCCATCTTGCCCTCCTCCCTTCTTGGTCAGGTTTACACTTGCTGGGACTCCAAGCCACTGCAGGGGTGGGGACCCATTAAGATGGTCCACTCCAGATGGCTAATGGAGCTGGATGGATTCCTTATGGCTCTTGAGGAATTTCCTGCTGCCTTGGCTTATGTGCCAGAGATGATACAATTCCAGTGGATGTAACCTTGGCCCTTTGCTTGTTCAGTGTTGATGGATACTTTTCAGTTTGTGCAGCCTGAGTATGTAGATAGGATCCTTGGAGAGGTCAGAGCCACCACATGTGTACTTGAACCTTGCCCTTCCTGGCTAATTAAACAGGCAAAAGGAAGACTGGCTGAGTGGTTAAGGGAGTGATTAATGCTGCCTTAAAACAAGGCAAGGTCCCAGCATCCCTGAAGGAAGCTGTGGTAAGATAACTCCCCCCCCCGCAAAAAAAACACCATCCCCAGGATACTACTATATCAGATAACTATAGGCCATTCTCAAATCTTCAATTCTGGGGGCAAGGCACTGGAGCATGCGGTAGGTTCTCAACTCCAGGGGTTCCTGGATGAGGCAGATTATCTTGATCCATTTCAATCTGGTTTCAGAGGCAGCTTTGGTCATCTTGGTGGATGACCTATGCAAGGAATTAGAGAAGGGTAGTGTGTCCCTGTTGGTTCTGCTGGACCTCTCAGTGGCTTTTGACCTCTCCATTTTGGCTTTATTTTTGATGAATAAATCATGGCACAGTGTAATATGTCATGTGCTGTTTGTTCATCTGAGGTTGTATTTACCCAATTTTAAGACCTGCTAAGGAACAGGTAATTGTTATTATGTCCTGATACGTAAAACCATAGAATTCAAAGAGGGTGTACTTTCTTTTTCAAACAACTGTATATTTGTGATCCATGCCTTACAAACTCATAGCCGGACTACTGTAACCACTTCAGCCTGCCTCCTATTGAAAAATAATAATACATCAGTATACATAATGTTATTTATCCTGGGACATTTTATCCTATTCTTGAAATAAACCTCCAGGACAGCAGAACTAAATTATGAGCAGGTTATCCTACAACATGTCTTTATAATTTTCAAAATCTTGCATTATACAACACACATATTTCATTGTTCAATTCTCTGTCATTGTCATGGAGCAAGACTAGGAAGGACCTCCACATTGAGCCCCAGAGGGTGCTGAATAGACCAATGGTCTGACTTAGTATTAGGGTAGTTTCCTGTGTACAATTTTGTTTGGGTTAAGAAGCTTCCAAACCAGTCCAAAAGCCAAACTTCTCAATCAAATCCTTCCAAATGAGATTAGGAAGTATTAAAATCTATAGTGTTGCAGTAAAAATACCAGTCGGCATTCAGAAAGGTTAACCCTAATCCCACAATTCAAACACAAAGGAAAAAGGGGGATATTGCTCATATCCTCCCAGCTTCCTCTTAATTTCAGGACTTAAATGGACCTTTCAAAAGCTGACAATAATCCTATATAACCCCCTTTGTAGGATATTAGAAAGGATCCAAATACTGTATTCAAGAATGAAAAGATAAATGTAGCAATTACAGTTTAATCTCTCCAGCTACAGAACTCCTATTTGCTTACCTCCTCACACAGTATCATTGTCCATAACGCTGCCATCCCCTCCACAGTCACCCTAATGATAAATGCAAAATGTTATGCAGATGGTTTTAAACGGCTTAAGCCTTTCAACAATTTCATAAAAGATCTAGTGGAGGAAATGCTTGGCAGATGCTGTTTGCAGCTCTTTAAAAGTGTTATTGAAGAAAATATAATGCAAATTTTATGCCATTTTTTTCCCGTGTTGCAAACTGGGCCAACAATAAGTAAACAAATTATTGATTTGCAATAGGAAAATTATATCAAACACTTATTTTCATGCTTTCTGAACCAGTGTTAGTGAGCAATAAACCTGTGAGTATGGCATTTATTTAAATCCAGTAACCTCTCTTATGTCAGAGGAGCAGATGCTAAGCTGCAGGATGAATCAAAGTTGTCTGCTAATGTAGAGGTCCTAGCACATTTCCTTAAAATCAATTTTAAGACCAATGGAACACATTCAAAGAACATGATGTGTTCTTGTTGTGTGCTAATGAACCTTTTATTTGTAAGTCTTTAAAAAAAATTCACTGAGTTTTGCTTCTTTCTCTCTCCTCTCTCTGGCTTTTCTTCGCAAACGAAGATTCAGGAAGGACTCATCCCGCACTTTCGGCAAGCGCGCTGATGACTAAAAAGGCCAATCCAAGATAAACAAGTCCGGTTGTATTAGTCTCTCTCTCTCTCTGGCTTTTCTTCACAAACGAAGATTCAGGAAGGACTCATCCCGCACTTTATGCAAGCGCGCTGATGACTAAAAAGGCCAATCCGAGATAAACAAGTCCGGTTACAGAAAGCACAGCAGAAGGTCTCTTTCAGTGATGTTTTGGGGTTGTGATTCTTTCTGCATTGTTGTTTCTCTTCAAGACTTGTTCGGTGTGAGTTCTCAAATAAGGCTGCAGCATTGTGGATAGTGCGTCTCCATGCCTCCCAATGTGAGGCCAGGGCGGACCACTGATGGTGATCAATTTGGCCAAGCCTTAGATGTTGTTTCTGGGAGTCTTTGTATCACTTTTTTGGAGTGCCCCTCTTACGCTGACCCATGGCGAATTCACCGTAGAGTAGTATTTTTGGGAGGCGTGCCCTGCCCAGCGCAGCTGCATTCTCAATATCATGGCCTCAATACTGGTGATCCCTGCTTGTTCAAGGACAGCAACATTCGTCACATAGTCAGTCCAGTGTATATTTAGGATTGTGCGTAGACAGCGCTGATGAAAGTGCTCGAGGAGTCGTAGGTGGTGGCAATAGGTGACCCATGTTTCAGATCCATAAAGGAGGATAGACAGTACAATGGCTCTATACACATTGATTTTTGTGCTTTGCCTCAGGTGTTTATTGCTCCAGACTCTTTTGTGAAGTCTTCCAAATGCAGTATATGCCTTTGCTAATCTGTGATCGATCTCTTTGTCAATCTTGGCATCTGAGGAGATGATGCTTCCCTGGTAGGTGAACTGCTGAACGGACTTGAGCACAGATTTGCCAACGGCAATGTGGGGATGGTGGTGTTCGTCCTGTGGTGCAGGCTGGTAAAGACCTTCTGTTTTCTTCAGGTTGACTTCCAGCCCAAACAGCTCTGCAGCTGTTGCAAAGCAGGATGTTAGGCGCTGCAGAGCTGCTTCTGTGTGGGCAACAAGGGCAGCATCGTCAGCGAAGAGCAGCTCACGGACTAGATAGTTTAGAGTCTTAGTGTGAGCCCTCAGACGGCTTAAGTTAAACAAGCTACCATCAGTATGGTAATGTATATAGATGCTGTCGTCTTCTTCAAGCTCTGCCATAGCCCTTTGGAGCATCATGCTAAAGAAGATTGTAAATAAAGTTGGTGCAAGAACACAACCTTGCTTCACTCCATTACTTATTATAAAGGGCTCTGAAAGAGCATCACCATATCTGACTTGACCATGCTGGCCCTCGTGTAGCAAGATAATCATTTTAAGGAATTTGGGGGGACATCCTAGTCTTTCCATGATCTGCCACAGACCTTTTCTATTCACAGTGTCGAAGGCTTTGGTGAGGTCGACAAATGTTACGTAGAGACCCTTGTTCTGCTCCCTACATTTTCCTTGCAGTTGTCTAAGGGCAAATACCATGTCTGTAGTACTCCTATTGGCTCTGAAGCCACATTGGCTTTCAGGGAGAAGTTCTTCAGCAGACTAAACTATTGCTGTTTCCTGTGTTGTTGGGCTTTACACTGAAGGAGTCCCCACTATCAATACCAGGGCAGGTGCCATTTAAGGACCTGAGTATTGGGCTTCATTCCCACAAACAGCAGCTCCCATAAGCTTCATATCCAAGAGGACAGCTGAGACAAGAATGGTCCTCCCTTCCCTGGTCCCTGTGGCAGCAGTGGCAAGCACAGGGGAGGGGGGGAAGGGAGAAGAGGATGAGAGAGCCCCGCGGTGGTGTGGTGATGACTGGGGAAGGGAGAAGAGGATGAGAGAGCTCTCCTCCCTTCCCTGGTCCCCACAGCAGTGACAATAGTTGCACAGTAGGGGTAGTGGGTAATTGCTCACTAAAGGTGAAAAAATGGCAGCTCTGGGCACTTGCCCTGCCAGCAAGCTCCACCCCCACACTTTTCCAGCCAATCAGGGTCACACTTCCTGTACTCTCAGACAGTGATTCCTATCAAATCACTGTCTTACTAAGGGGGATGAGCACCCCCTCACTGTTTTTCAAAAACTCAAGAAAAAATTGTAACGGCTTTTCCCCTCAGTTTTTACTGTTTTGGCTTCCCCTCCTTCTGACTATGGTGTAACAATGTAGATTCCCATTAAGACAGGTAGGCTTCTCCTCGAAATCAATGAAGATGCCATGCCCTGCCCCTCAGAGAACAGTGAAGAGGAATCTGAAAGCTGGGATAGCATGCCTGAGCTAGAGCAGAGTGACCAGCAGCCACCACACATGGAGGAACAGAGTGTCCAACAAGTCTCTAAGGGACAGAACACCCAGCAGGCTCATTCATCTGCACAACAGAATATTCCACAGCCTCAAACCCCAGCTTTACTCAGCATCAACAAGTAAAGGAATTTCTCCAATGAACAGAATGGTTAAATAGGAAGCAGGAAGCAATCAGACAATACCTGCAAGACTCAGCTGGACCATAAATAACCAGCACCTCCTCCAGAAGGACATGGCTGACAACTCATATGTTGGAGTGAAAGCCATGCCGGATCATGCTTCTTGACTGACTGCTCTCTCGTACTTCTGGATCTTGCCTTCACTTTGTGATTTCACCTTTGGATTTCCCCTCGGATTGTTTGACTGATTTGCTGTTTATCTCTGTATGACCCTTGGATTGGACTATATTTACTCTATGTGCTGTAAGCTGATGAGTCAAGGCTACTTCCTTTCGAACTGTGAGCTGATTTATTGAGTCTCTGTAGCCTGCCTGAGAAATTCAGAATGGAGGAGTATTTTCACCATTTAGACAGCCTCAAAGAAGCAGACCAGGTTAGTGTGTTCCCTTCCTCATTTGCTCATTTAAAATGGATAACAGAATGTCTGAATAAAGCTTACATCACCAGTTTTTTTAAATTTAGTGAGAATGTGTTATTTTTACGAAGGGCTTTCAGCTATGTCAGTTGTCCCTCAACTGGCAAGGGGGAGTCTGAAGGTACAGAATCATAATGTTGGGAGGGGCCTATTAAGCCACTAAGTCCAATCTTCTGCTCAATGCAGGATCTCCATCTAAAGCACCCCTATCAGGTATCCATCTACTTTCTTTTTGAAGATGCCCAGAAAAGGAGAAGCACCACATCTCTTGGAAATTTGTTTCATTTCTGAACCACTCTTATGACTTTATCAGACGGACAATATATGGTGTCATAATGAAGCCATATAACTGCAAAAGGGCATGAATATATGATGATGTTGCCCTTTTATGGTTATGTCCTGGCCAAAACTCTGGGTTTTTAATTGACAGCTTAATCTGTCAATAGATTCCCCTGCCACTATTTTTGCTGGCATTGCCACCGTGCGAAACCTCTGGCCATTTAAATCTTTTACTTATCCCAACAATGCCTGGGCCATCGCGAACATTTCCAGGTCAGATTGGGACATGCAGGTAAGTTTCACTCTTTTTATGAACCTCCCTGGGCTACTTGGTACCTTTAAAATGTGTGTGTGTGCCTTTGCAACTTTTGTGTGTATTTTTTGTTTTTATTTTTAAATTTCCCATGTGTTGAAGTCTTGCAGGATTTCAAGTGAGGAAGTGAACAGGGCTCCATTCACATCCTCTTTATTGGTGGGAGCCTTTGCCAGGAGAAGGGGAAGAAAGTGGGGGGGGGGGTGGAGTGTTCTTTTGCTGGCATAGAAATGGGTTTTTCTATGCCAGCAAAATAACATCTTAAAATTAGTAGTCTGATAAAGTCCTTACTGTCAATAAGTTCCTTCTAATGTTCAATTGAAATCTATTCTCCTGTAACGTAAAACCATTATACCTGGTCCTATCCTCTGGGGCAGCAGTTTTAAACTACAATTCCCATAAGCTTCATTTAGCATGGTCAATGGGAGTTGTAGTCCAAAGCAACTGGAGGTCACCAGGTTGAGAAAGGTGAACAATGTGGCCTCTTATCTCCCATGTTGCAGTCCAAGTGTCCCGAACATGAGTCAGTAAGTGCCCAAGGAGCAGGTGGTTATTGTGTAGGAGATATCAAGTCATCAGTCTAGTCTGAACAAGATAAAAAGGAGAAACCCAAGGGTGATCAATAGCCAGTCCAGAGGTTGTATCAGCAGGTCAGATGTCCAGGTACACAATACAAAAAAAAGTAGTTGAAAGAGAAAATGTGACCAATTCAAGGTCATGAAAAAACAGGAACGTAAGAGAGTACTGATAATAGAGTTGCCAGCACTATGGTTGAGAAAGAACTGCCAGGATATTTATGGGCAGCTCCTTCAAGGCCACAAGTGCTTAATGAGTACCTAATTAGGTCAGCATTTATGACATAACTGTTGCCGGCCTTGGCGTTGCTCCCTCCTTTGCTCAATGAGGGATGGGAGCATGTCACCAGAATCTAAAGCCTCTGCCACTTCCTGTTGGGGAGTAGGGTCCCCAGCCCCCATCTTTTAGACTCAGACAGAGTTCCACTATCAGGAGGTGCACCTTCCTGGCACTCTGCCTCCTCATCCTCCTCTGAGTAATCCAGAAGGTGAGTTATGATACCAGGAACATTTTGTATCCTTCAATTGTCCTGATTTGAAAGAGACACAGTCCTGATTCATCTTCTGCCAGCCCACTTCTTCAGCTACTTTTAAAATGACCCTGTTTTTCTCTCTCATTGGCTTACTTCAGTTGCTGCAAACTGAGTTCAAAGGGCAAAAGTAGTTTGCAGTCAATTAACTTAGCAAAACGAAGAGGAGAGCAGAGGGTTAATTTTGCCCTTCCCAGTAGGCTCAGGCAAAAGCCAACTGCTGTAGCCTTTCCTAGCTTGTGCATTCTCAGTCATTAATTACTTCCCCCATCTTGACCACACTCTGATATTGCTTGGCCACATTTGTTCTGGTTTTCATCTATGAAATGTTGGAGGATAAAACATTCTGATCATCTTTTTTTCCCTATGTGTATGAACTTGTATTAAGATTTCTAAAGTTGTTAGACCTGCCCTGTCACCTGTCCTTCTGTTCTCAGTTGCCTCTACTTCTGCATTTTCCCTCTGAAATTAAAACCCCCACAATTGGTTGTCTATGGGCAGGGCTTGTTTTGACTTTTCTGACATGTTTACAGCAATGAACATGATTTAAAAATAAAGAATAACAAGATGAAGAATGAGGACTGTATGGCAGAGGTTGGACTAGGTGACCCTTGTGATCTCTACCAACTCTAAGATTCTTTGATTCTATGAGCAAAATGTGAAGTGCAGAGAAAGGAAGTAAGAGTCTCTCTTGCTTCCTGTTTTAATAATAACCTAGCCATTGCTGATCCTACTGGCATACAATATCTATTTGGATTCCAAAAGAACCTTCAGCATTAATTCACAAGAATAAAGGGCCTTTGAGGATCTGATTAGAGAACTGTAAAATCAAAAGATTCTGCTACCAGGAGTCTGTACCATTGAGAAGCTGATGAGGCCCACAGCCCAGACAGGTACACAATCCTTGGAGAGCTTTTGTTTCTACTCTTTTCTAGCATGCCCTAAGTACTCACTCTGTCATATAACAGCATCTGCATGCCCTGTCTTTTTCTCTGAGAGTGGTGGCAGCTAGGTCCATAAGCAGAAGAGATCAACCAACAGTAATTAAAAGTGTAAGAAGGAAGAAGGTTTGTTTGCCCCCTCTGGGAAAGAACCTCTTTTGATAGCTTGCTGAAGGATTTCCCAAAACCTTCCAATGGCCATGGATACAGCACAGTAGTCTGGCACCATAAATTAACAATATCTAAAACAGAACTGAACTTGGCAAGGTGAACACAGCTCATGATCAATGTAGTGCGCCCCACCTGGCACCTGACAACCACCTCAATCTATCAAGCATCTAAGGTTCCAAAGTAAAGTATCTTTCAGCACACTCCGGACAGGCTGTTATTTGTTTCTGCTGTGCCTTCAGGGCATTTCAGACTTAGGTCATTTCATGTAATTTCAGAGGATCCCACACTGTACCTTCTTGAATGATTCTATATCTTAAGGCAAACCAATCACTGTGTTTTCTTGGCAAGATTTGTTCAGACTCAGTTTGCCATTGCCTTCCTCTAAGGCTGGGAGAGTGTGATTTGCCCAAGGTCACCCAGTGGGTTTCCATGGCTGAGTGGGGACTCAAACCCTGGTATCCTGGAGTTCTTGTCCAACACTCAAGCTACTACAGTATGCTGTCTCAGACAATTAGAAAATGTATTACGCCTTGGATGGACATCCATATAGGAAATGGTGGCAAGATTGCCAGTTCCCCTCTCTCATGCAAACTATACAGAGGAAGTTGGTACTCTCTTAGGAGATTATCAGACACATCAAAAGTGGTGTTACAGCAATGCCAGGAGATCACAAAAGGGCTCCCTTACCACACAACGTCATAATCCATTGTTATGCACCAGTTCTGCTCCCGTTCTGCCAGTGTTGCTTTTTATTGATGGAAGAAGCCATCAATAGATCCCCCGTTCTGTTTCTGTTCCTGATTTTTCTGTGTGCAACAAGGGGCTCTGTTTCACTGGCGAGATTCCAGCATCAAAGGGAGGTCCCTGCCAGAACACTTTCAGGTGAGATCGGGACATCCAGGTAAGTGACACACTTTTTATGACTTTCCATGGGTTACTTGTTAATTTTAAAATGTGTTTTTGTGCTTGCTGTCACTTTTTTTGGTTATTTTTCTTTTTATTTATGAATTTCCCACATTCACATCTTCTCGTGAGAATCTGAAGGATTTTGATCCAGGAAATGAATGGAGCTCTGTTAGAGCTTCATTCATTCCTGGGCTGCCAGAATGACATTACAGAAGGTACGTGTGGTGGGGAGGGTGATTGTGGCAGGTCAGGGATGGGACGGAGGTGGAAGTAGAGATTGTGGGACAGGAACGCTTTTTGTGTTCCTGTCTGATAATCGCCTTAGTCAACCACTTCATGAGCCACTACAGTTTGGCTGTCCAGAGGATCACAAATTGTGCATTCTTGAATGATTCTATAATAGATTGGGATGTTACTCACAAATCTAAAAAGCTTAAAGATTTTTACTTTTGAAAAGTTAACTGACACAATAAGGCTTTTCGACAGCTAGTTTCAGCATTTGTTATGAATAAGGCCTAATGGAATTTTCCTGCCTATAATAGATTCTTTTTCCTAATGATTGAATTATCATCTCCATTTCACATTGATATAAGAAATAACTTTTGTTCTTTGCAGAGTGCTCAATGTCATCTTCCCCTTTTGTCAAAACGTAAATTAAACAGCTCAAAGGAGCTTTGCGCCAATGTGTTTGCTTCTTTATTCTGTCCCAGAATGTTGGGAATTCAAATTGCCTCCTTTCTTTGCAGCACCAAGAGTAATAGCTTCAACAAGACCATAAGAAGAGGAGTTGTGAGCAAAGGCGGCCAGGGGGTAGGGTGGAAAAATGCAAATAAACTATGGCAAAAGGCCCAGGAGGAAATAATACATGCAAGCATGATACATTTTACCATTTATTTGAAATATCACTGAAGTCATTTCAATTCTTTGACATTTACTGAAGAGAAATAATCTGATAAACTTCCCTCCTATTTTGACACTCTTGTAGCAAAAAGATGCTGTAGAAAAGAGCCCTTAAAACAACAACAACAACAAAGAAAACCACCCAAAGAAGCCAACTTCCTTAAATTAAAGGAAGACCACCAGAGACGTACAAATCAGGCCATTAGATTTCTAGAAACAGGCACACTGCAAAGTATTTTTCTTTAGGACCTGTGATGTGTGGTGGAGATAAAATGGCTTGGGTGGGATGGTACTGTAGCACAGAAGTGACAGTGACCACTCTCTTCTAGCACACCAGTTTTTAACTTAAGCCACATCTTCCCAACACTCCTTCATAATAGAATATATATGAGTTCAGCGGTCTAATCTGATAAATCTCTATGAGCACACTTCTATGTCAACTCACAGGAACATTTCTCTAGCAAAATAATGGTGTTATCTAGATGGTGAAAAAAATCCTGTCAGAATGTGAGGGTAATACCTTTTGTCCAGATGAGCTCCCATAGGGATTTGCCATATTTCAAATGTGGGAGACCAAAAATTCCAATTACTTTGTGATAACAACCTTTGTTGTTTGTCATGAACTGTTTTTAAAAATATGCAGAAATGCACATTGCAGCCCATTTGAATAACCTATTCGAACCTATTCGAATCCCAGAAGTCAAAATGTGATTGGTTGGATTTGTGTAGGGATAGGCTTGCTGGTGATGACGTGGATTGTTGATTTTCACAGAAGCGAGAGTGAGCTATTATCGAGCGGCACAGAAAAAAAAAAGGCAGATCACTTTTCCATGTCTTTGATTTAACAAGGAAAGGAGAAAAAGGAAATGGAAGGAGCTTTGGGGGAATAATAATGCATGTGATTCACTCACAGCCACCATCTGTACTCACGGGCATGCTCTGTGTGAAGTTCAAACAAGGATAGCTTCCCATGCCAGTGATGTTTCAAATGTATTGTGGAGACAAATGAACATTGCTGTGATGGTGAATTAATGTGCTATTTTCCACAATTAATTTTCCCCTCTAGGTGAGCCCATAAGTCATTGATGCTTCATAAAGTGATACAGGGCCCAAACTAGATAGAACATTGTGGCTGGTTCTAGACACTCCGGGCTTGTCTATACAAAGTGGGGTGGGGAATGGATTGTTTCACAGTAATAACAAGTCGCAGCAGCTGCGAACTGTCTTAATGGTTTTACAGACCCCATAAACTTTGCATGGCTGTAGCCAAGATGGTGGCCATGAGTGAATTACTCACATTTTAAAATCTGCTGCCACCAAACTTTTTTTAAAAAAACTATTCCTATGATGTGCACAAGCAATAGTCCACCTTTCCAAAAAAAAAAAAAAAAAAAAAGAGAGAGAGAGAGAGAGAGAGAGAGAGAAATAGATAGCAAAAATCCCATTTTATTGCCTTAGTGATCACTCGCTAAGGGGAAAATCCAACATGGCAGCAGTGGCGCTTGCTCTATAACCAAGCCAATGCTGCAGTCATCCAGCCAATCAGGTTTGTGCCTTGTCTTGTATGGGGAAGTGATCCATGGTGAATCAGTTGTCTTAATGAGCAAAAATTTGCATATCACAGGAGTTTTTTTTTTTTGAAAAGGCAGGAAAAGCTGTAAATGCTTCTCTTGTGTAGTTTTTCCTCTTTTTGCCCCCTTCCTTCCCAATACAATGAGACAATGCAGGATCCTATTAAGATGGCTCATATTTTCAATGAATTCTGTGAGGGGTATTTTCACCATATAGACAACCCTTCCATCTCCTCCATCTGGATTTGGATCCTAAAGACCAAGCCAAAGTGTGATTACAAGTATGGAGAGCTGTAACTAAGTACAATCTATGACATTGCATAATATCATTATTGGTCACTGGATGTGTGTGTTAAGATATCAGCATTAGTTTGATAATTCCTAACTTTACAGGAATTGAGACTTAACTTTTCTCTGGTCTTAAAACACTCAAGAGCTGTTCTTTTAAAAAAGATCAAAATCGTTTAATCATTTTAAGATACTACAGTTGTCCCGCAATATCCACGGATTTGGTATCCATGGATTTAATTATTCACAGCTTGAAAATATTCTTTAAAAAATAATAATCCAAAAAGCAAACCTTGATTTTACCATCTTATATAAGGGACACCATTTTGCTATGCCATTGCATACAATGGGACTTGAGTATTCATGGACTTTGGTATCCACGGGAGGGGGGGGTCCTGGAACCAAACCCCAGAAAATATGAAGGGACAACTGTACTACATTTTGATCAATATCTGTTTAAGGACTTCTTAGGAGCCAAGTGGATATGGTTCTTTATCCAATGCTAAATCAGTGGGGAGAAGATTTGTCCCCTCACCATTCACTTGTCTGAATTACCATAATGAATATCAACTTTTATTGAGATTAAATGTGACAAATAATTACCATAATAATTATAATAATTGTTATAGAAATGGGAAAAAAAACTCACAGAATAGATTGGGGTAACTTGCATTCTTTTTGAAACAAAGGACTGACTCATTATAAGAAGACATATTTTCTCTCCGAAACTAATTAACTTGTCAGTCAAATTTACTTGAACAATGTTTAAAAGTGCCTGTGGAATTCTGGAATAAACTTTAAGAAATGCTGGGGGGGTGGAATCCATTTTAATTTTCTCTCTATTGCCCCACTTCTTATTTTGCTATACATATACAATGACAAAGAAGCAAATATGAGTCATATCACATGTTCTGTTATACCACATCCTGTAAAGAAGGAAGAAAGACACATAGACTGGTGGCAACTTCATACTTCATGTAAGTTATGTCTCTGCCCTTAGTGTAGAGCCATTTCCCCCAATTCTGAGCCTTCTAGATTTTTCATACTATAATTCCTATTTACCCCAGAGAGCATGACCAATGGGCAGGGACTGTGGGAGTTATAATTCTAAACCTCTGGAGGGTTTCTGTTTGAGGAAATTAATTATATATGGATGGAGGCATTCAGTACTGCCTTTAACAATTACACCCCCTCCACATGTAACCTCAGGCTATCAGTGTCAGGGCTCAATCTCACATTCAATTAGTGGCCATGAGTGGAGCAGTCCTGGACATCATCTGACTGAAGTTGTGTAGCTAGGAAAAAGAAACAGCCATTACCCTCCTAGACCTCCAGTGAATACACACATTCTACTATTTCATAGAAACTTGGTGGGGGGGGGGCAACCAACACCAGAGTGTGGTCAAAATAGCACAAGTTATTAATGAGGAAGAACACACAAGCTATGAGAGGGTGCAGCAGTTTACTTTTGCCTGAGCTTACTGGGAAGGACAAGAATCTACCACCTCTTATCATCTCCCTCCTGCTGAGTGAACTGAGTGCAATCTACTGTTTTTTTGTTTTGTTTTGTTTTTTGCACTTTGAACTCAGTTTTCAGCAACTGAAGTAAGCTGAGGCCAAAGGAAGAAAGTGGCAAGAGGAGTGAGAAAGAGGAACATTAAAAAAAAAATAATAACAGCTGAAAAAGTGGGATGGCAGATGATTAAATAAGACTGTCCCTTTTAAAATTGGAACAGTTGGAAAGTATGTGACTGTGAGAGGTCCAGCAAGGGAATCACTGTTCCTTTTTCCTGGCTCTGCAACTGCAGCCACATGGTATCCAGGAGCTCACTGTGCCCCCCCCCCCGACTGATTTGCTGGAATGTGGCTGGTGTTGTCAAGCTAAATTGCACATGTACAAACAGTGGGTGCTCAGTGGAAGTACACTTGCAGAAATTTAAGGTCTTCTAGAACTGCAGATGGATCCTGGCCCCAGAATGTAAACTGTGAAATATTTAATTCAAACCTTAGCTCAATTGTAAATTTACCCTGCTTACAATTTCCACATGTTAATAATAATTTGTTGCCATGTCAGACACATTCTGCAAGTGACTTTGGGCTTTTCCAGAGACTGGTTTAAAGAATTTAAAGTCATAGCAGTGTTAGTCTGGAATATCAATAAGCAAAAGGATCTTGTAGCACCTTTGAGACTGAGAGAGAAAATTGTAGCATAAGTTTTTGTAGACTTAGTCTACTTCCTCAGATACTGGAGGTAAGTCTACAAAAGCTGATGCTACAATTTTCTCTCAGTCTCAATGGTGCTGCAAGATCACCTTGTTTATTGGTCTAAAGAAGTGTGACTTGCAGACCCAGACCGTACAACTCCTCCGCCCTTCTGAATGAAACACTTAACACATGTAGTTGGATAATAATGATTATATTTTGGTTACATCTTCAGAAAACAAGGGTTAGATACAGGTTAGTAAATACATGTTTTTGGCAATAAAATGGCCACAATTTCACAAGCTAGAAGGTTGGCGGCAATGTATGGGTCGTGATCCATTCTTGAGCCCACCCATGTGGACCAAGACCACCCATCGGTCCATACCGACTCCCTGGAGGAGAGGGGTGCTGCCAAGCCATCCGCTCGACTCCCTCTCCTCCCCTGTAAACAAACAGTTAATCACTGTAGGCGGGGTCTTCCTTGAACTTGAACTTGATCTAGTGCTTGAACTTGCACTTGATGGAGACCCCTAACCTTGTGCCCTATCACGACTCATGACATCTACCAACAAGGCTTTCTAACCCAGAAAAGCCTTCCGCCAACCATCCCCTTTATCAACAGGCAGCCCTATAGGCCAGCGAAAGGAACCTGCCCGGCAGGTGCCACGCGCTTGGGCCATATGTATGCTGTGTAAGCCCTGGACCTCCATCGGCCCAGCTTTATGATGGCCTCCACTGACAGGTCCCCTTTTGCTGCCATGGTAGTGGCCCCTATCCAGAAGGAATGACTGCCAAATTTTTCTGCTGGCAGCCCCATCTGAACTAAGGCCTTCTTCAGCACACCCATGAATTGATACCTCGTGAATCGTATCCCATCTTGATGCTGGAAAAGGGCATGGGAATGAGCCCTCAGTTTTCTGCAGGTGGAGAGTGGCCCCATGGCCGCGCTGCTTAGCTTTTGACTGGCGTATGCCGGATGTCCTTGCCGGAGATTGTCACATCGCGTAACTGTAGCGCCCTGCCAGACACATCCCGTTTGGAGGAACACACCACCTCCCCAACTCTCAGGGCCCCAAAGAATGCCATAGTGTATGCTGTTCTGAAGAGCAGCGCCTCGTAGGTGGAGTGGCAAATGGATGACATCAAGCCTGCCAGGTGGGTAAGCATCTCAAAGGACACAGACCACCTAGAGTCCATAGCCCTCAGTGTCACCCTTCTCTAGCCCTCCAGTGCCTTCCTTACCATGAAGGTGTCACAGGGGCCCCCTGACCTGCCGCCTTGCTGAAGAAGGAAATGCCTGCCACGTGGCCTGCAATTGTCCTGGATGCCAAGCCTTTTTCCTTCAATGCAGCCTGGTAGTGCAATACCTCTCATTCTGATGCCGGCCACAGTGCTCCATAGCCCTGCTGCTTCCTGAATGCCATAAATTGGGAGACTGCCCTCTTATAGCTGTCTTGTGTTGAAGGTGCCAAAGAATCTGCTACTCCTTGCAGTACTATTCGTTCCCAAGGTTCCAGAGGTCTGCTGGGAAGGGGGCCGCCATCTCGTCGGCTTCTGGGGCCAGCAGGTGGAACCACTCCTCCTGAAATCGAGATAATGCATCCGCAATCTCGTTGTCCACATCCGGAATGTGGCAGGCGTGGAATGTGATGTTGGACTCAAGACATACCAGTACAAACCTGCGTACCAGTCTCATGACCCTTTCCGACCTGGAGGACTGCCTATTGATAATCCTAACCACCGCCTGATTGTCGCACCAGAAACACAACTTCTTGTCCCTGAACTCCTCCCCCCAGATTGTGAGGGCCACCAGGATGGGGAAGAATTCCAGGAATGTAAGGTCCCTCGTGAGACCTGATGTTGACCATGCCTAAGGCCATAGCTGTGCGCACCAATGGCCATGCCGCATCGGCTGGCACCTGTAGGGTGCCTTCAAGGTCCAGCCGCCCCTGCCATGCAGAAACTCCATTGTAATTTTCAAGGAAATCCAACCACACCCCCATGTCATTCTTGAACCCTCTCATCAGTTGGATGTGGTGATGTGGCGCCCTTACTCCCCCCGTGAGGTGTGCGATGCGAGCACAAAATGCCCTCCCCCGTGAAACCACCCTGCATGCAAAATTCAGATGCCCCAGCAGTGATTGGGCTTCCTTCACTGTGACATTCTCCCTCTGCCGAAGGGTGTCCAGCATCCCCTTCAGTCCCTTGATCTTGTCACTAGGCAGCCTGGACACTCCTGCCACAGAATCTAGCTGTATTCCCAGGTACACTAGGGACGTGCAAGGGCCCACCGTCTTATCCGGTGCCAGGGGCACTCCGAGTTCATCTGCCAAAGCCTGGAAGGAAGAGAGCAAGAACACACATTCCTACCCCCCAGTGGGGCCCATCATGAGGAAGTCGCCAGATAATGGGTGACAAAGGGTGATCCCACCCTGGGTTGCAGGGCCCACTCAAGGAATGTTCTGAAAGCCTCAAAGGCCACGCAGCTGATGTAGCAGCCCATGGGCAATGCCATGTTGTAATACCACTTATCAAGGAATTTGAAACCCAGCAGGCAATGATCATCTGGATGTACCGGTAACAACTGGAATGCCAACTGGATGCCACACTTGGCCATGAGTGCGCCATGGCCACAATTCTGCAGGAGCCGAACCGCATGGTCCAATGACGCGTAACGAACTGTGCACAGTTCCTGCGGGAAGGTGTCATTGACCGAAGCCCCTTTTGGATATTATAAGTGGTGTATGAGACGGAATTCCCTGGGAGCCTTCTTAGGGACAACCCCCAGCAGTGAAACTCGCAGATTGGGCATGGGACACTGGTCAAATGGGCCAGCTATGCGACCCGCCTCCAGGTCCTTCCCAATCTTACGAGCCAGCACCTCCAGCAGCTGTGCCGCTGATTTTAGGTTGCCAAATATGGATGCCTCCCTCAGACCCTGGAAAGGTATGTGAAAACCAAATTCGAAACCCACAGCCAGGTAAGCCGCCGCCTCTTTCTTGGGGTAGGCAGCCAGAAGGGGTTGCATGGCCTCCAGCTTGATCAGGGTTGCCGCCATGCGACCCAACCCTCCAACCCCAGGGGGACCCTCACTTAGCTGAGCTGTTGTTGGTGCCGTCACCTGACCCTGCTTCCTTTCTGGCACCGAGGTAGGGTAGCTGTTCCGAAAGGACCAGCTCCTACCACCTTGACGGGAACTATTGACCTTCGGATGCCCACTCCCACAGCTGTCACAGGGGTGGTCAAACCGGCACTTGTACCGGGAGCACTTACCCTCGTTGTACTCCCAGCACACTGGCTTCTTCCCTTCCTTCTTGTGGTTGGCCTTGGACAGATCACCCTTCTCCTGCCGGCCTGGCCCAGTGGCCTGCAGCCAAGTGGGGTAGTTGATGGTCTCCCATCTGTGCATGGGGGATCTGGAAGCTTATTTCCTGCACTCAATGTCATACATGATGGCATTGGCGTCCCCCGCCTGAGACCTGACCTTGATCACCTGACACAGGTGGTTGATCAGGTGCCAAGCCCACTCTGGAAAAACCAGAGCCACGACCCCCATGAAGACCGCATAGCCACTGAGCCAATTGTCGAAAGTGCGTTCCACAGTCTCCGAGCTGGCTTTCTCGCTCTCCTTCTTGTCACTCCGATGCACCCTAGCCTTCTCCCCTGGGGGTGGTGCCAATGAGAAGATGTCAACATAGTAGCCCTGCAAGATCTTGGAACGCACTTTGTGATCCAGCTGCCCCCCCGGGGGATTCTCCATTGATTTTGCTTCCCTCAGCTCCTCACCCTTGGATGTGCCCCCCCCCTGCCTTCCGATCCTTGCTGGCTTTTTGCCTGGCCTTCTGGAGCTTGAGGGCCCACCCCGGCAAACCCGGCTAGAAAGACCCTTTTTCCCAGTACCTGTACTTGTCCTCGTCAGAAGACTCACCCAATGAAGAGCCGGAACGCAACCTCCTGCATTTTTTCCTTGGACTACGCCCACCTCTCGATCTGCTGCGCCAATGTGATGCTGAACCGTGTGATTCAGACTGCCCTGAGTCCCTGGAACTGCTCCTCCCTCTGGACCTGGATCGCCCGGACTGCCCACAGCTGCTGGACAATGTGCTGGGTTCAGTGCTCAGCTCCACTGGTAGCATCCGTACCTCCTCACGCACCGTGGGAGGGGGTTCCCTGTCCATCTTCTAGACCAGGATGGCTAATATCCCCATGACGTCCCCTAAGGCAGGTGCCGGCACTCCAAATGCCTCCACTGGGGAGCATTGAGCCTCCACCAGCATCGGTTGGGAAGGTGGCCCGTGCATCACATGGCTGGGCCCAGGCTCACTCCCTGGGGGCCCACCCCCCATCCCCCACCAGTGGCTCCTCCCCCACCATGGGTTGTTCCTCCGCAGGGGACTGTTGGTCCTGCAGATGGCGGAGTTTCGCTGTGCGTTTTGGCCCCATCTCCCAACCCAGACAGCTGAGGTGTGCGTGTTGTGACTCATGGTTGGATGCTACTAGCCCTTGTGCAAGGGAACTTAGGGTCTTATTGTTTTATTTAGCATCGACCGCCGTCCCATGGTCCGAACCCTGCAAAAGAAAATTACCGCCTGCAAAGCATGGACAGTGTGCCTTTCAGGTGCATTGCCGACCCCCAGAAGAGGCCTGATGTTGCCTCCCCCCCTCAGGCGTGAGGCTGCCAGTCGGGGGGGGGTTGACTGCCAGCCAGGGGAGGGGGGTTGAAGGCCCTTTGAGGGCTTCAGGTTGGGTGCACTGCCTTCCTGCTGGCATTCACATGACCTAAGGCTTCAAGGGGGATGGTTGGTCGCAAGGAGACCAACGTGATCATGATCTCCCCCCTCCCACCCACCTCCTCAGCCCCCCAAAGAAGGCGGGGGAAAACCCTCACTGGATGAGAGGAGGGATGGTTAGGGGGAACACCTGGTGGTGGATTCCCCGTCCCGCTGCCCCACCATGTCTAATGTTGGGGGTTTGGCACTGGTCCATCAATTCCTCCCCTGAGCCCCCCCGCCCCTGCCTCTGCAGCTGCAATGGGGGGTACCGCACTCCCTTCTGTCTCCCCCCACCCCTCTCCTCCCCCTAGTCCCGGGAGGAAGGGGGGAGTGCCCGCCGAGGAGTGAGGAGAGAGGTGGCACCTGATGCGTGGCCATGCCACAGCCGCCCAGCTGCCACTGCCTGGCAACCCATCGCACTGGCAGTGCCTGACCCCCCTGCCCAGCCACCCCGACTAGAGGAGGGAGGATTGCGCGGGGTGGCACCCGGCCTTCGGCCCAGCTACACCCGCCCGGATCCAATTCCTGGCCTGCGACCCCAACCCTGCCATCCCCCATTGAGAGCGAGGAGAGAGGGGGGTGGCGGGTGCCCGCTGGTGCAGGAGTGTCGGCTCCCGGCCTCCGGCCTTGTGTCAGCTGCCATCATGCCCTGCCGCCCCCGCCAGCCTCTGCCATGCCTGCAGCCATAGCTTCACTGCCCCGAACCCCCCCACACCTTGAGGGGTGGGGGTGCCTATTTGGAGGGGGGCAGAACCCAATGTCTACCTGGGTCCTCCTGCTCCGCCGCCCCCGGCATCCTCCTTCTTCGGCTCCGCAGAGCCAAAAGAGGGCAGAGGGCCGACGGAGCTGCTATTTAACAGCTTTGTCGCCTCCCCTCTTACGTCATCCGGCAGCGCCCTGGGCCAGCCAGATGACCCGCTTACCTGGGGAGGCCAAGCCAACAGGTGGCATGCAGGCCCACTCCGATTGGCTGGCTCCTCCCCATCTGCCCCTTCTGGCCGCAAAGTAGCCTAGGAAGGAGAAGGTGGCTTGGTGGCCACCAGGGAGGACCATGCGGTCCTCCACTCCCTCCCCCCCTTGGCTGGGGGGTCCAAAGGGCTCCTGGGGCACCAGTCAGGCCACAAAAAGGCTCACTGGTGGCACTGCCAAGCCCCCTTCTTGCAATATACGGTATCTCCTTGGGCTATGCTGGTTGTTGTTGCTTCCTCAACTATTCTTTCCATTCTTTTTGAGGGATGTTTGCAGAAATGTCTTGGATCTGCACTAGAGCTATTTAATTGGGACATAGCTTGCTAACATGGTCCTATATTTTCAAGAGTAAATTTTCTCCTCTCTATTTTCTTTTTATTTAAGAGTTATAGGAGATTATCAGATGTGGAGGATGCACCCAAAAATTGTGCCCCCAACCACATCACAAGATCACTACAAGAAAAGAAAGGACAACCTTACTAGATGTCTGTGTCCTTCTGCCATTCCAGGCACATAGTGCTGTTATGGATGAGGCTTCCCTTTTTTATTGATGAGGACAAGCCACTAATAAAAAGGGATGCCTTACTCACAGCCATGTTATGCCCCTGGAATGCTGGAGGATGACGTCGTCAGATACGTCCCTTCCTTTTCTTCTCATAATCTTTTGATGTGGTTTTGGCCTTGTCTGATAATCTCCATAGTGTCCTAGCACAAAATAAATTTTCACCGTGCAGTATAGCACTATTCTTTTTATTTATTTATTTTTAAAGCAGTGGGAGAGAAGGGAACATATTGTCACAGTATGTATCATGATTTTTTTAAAAAAATAATCCAGTTGAGGGTCAAAATAAAATGAAAATAAAATAACATTTTATGGCAGGTGAGGCCAGAAAATAGTCTGGGACAACAGAAATGTTGTTGGGATTTTTAAAAGTTTTTAATTTTTATTCATTCATTTATTTATTTGGAAAAAGAGAACTAAAACAACAAATACCACAAAACTCCAAAGCATTTGCTCCATCTGGAGAAGACCTTTGATGTAGTTGCTGTTCTCGAAAATGACCTGGAAACATATTCTGAGGCATACAGGTGATATCTATAGGTGAGAATGTTTTACATTTCATTTAATGTTTTAGTTTTAATGTTTTACTAAAGCTTAGCATTTCATTGAGGAGAGTCGTTAAAAATATTTGTTCACTTTTAAGTGTTTGTTATTTGAATAAACAGGCTGCTTAGATCTTAACACTCATGTGAGGCACTCTATGGGAAGTACTTACAGAAGAAAATTGCTGTCGTAACCTTTCATGAGTTTACACCAAAATCAGTAGAAATACTAATTAGCACTATGGGGAAAAACACATCTCCAAGAAAACAAATCTTGTGTCAAAATGCTTAGAAGAATGCAAGTATGGATGTCCATAAAATTCAGGGAGGGAATGAGGAAAGGAGTAAAAAGAGGCTTCCTTTGTCCTTCCCCTGCTTTGTATCTCCCTCTCCTCCAGTTGTCCACAGTCAAGGTTTCCTATACACCTCCATCCCTTCTCCTCTCTTCTTCCTCCAAGCACATTCTCCTCCTCCTCCCTCAGTTCACACTGAATCTTTGACCAGTTGACCTACTCTATGCCTATGTCCTCCCACAATCACTCATAATTAAAAGAGGAAAACGTGTGTCCCCTGCAGCAGCCCACAAAAAGGACATATGGGGAAAAGCTCAATCCAGCTTTCTCATTGAAGCAGGAACAGGGAAGCTGTGGGCTGTGGGCCAAATACAGCATGGGACCTCCAAGCTTCTTCTACCATTACTTTTGATCGGTGATCAGATACTAGAAGGTACAGTTGTCCCACCGTATTCACGGATTGGGTATCCACGGATTTAAGTATTCACAGCTTGAAAATATTCTTAAAAAATAATAATCCAAAAAGCAAACCTTGATTTTGCCATCTTATATAAGGGACACCATTTTGCTATGTCATTGCATATAACAGGACTTGAGTATTCATGGATTTTGGTATCCGGGGGGGGGGGGTTTCCAGGAACCAAACCCCAGCGAATATGAAGGGGCAACTGTATTTAGAGATAGTTACACTTTAAATACCCTGTAAAGAATTTAATTGTGCTTTGCAGGTATGAATGCTGTTGAAAAGAACTGAGCTGGATTTTGTTTATGTGGTGGGAAAATGTCCAAATTGGTAAGAATCTGGCCCTGCCCACTTTGCTTGGGCTGCACCCTGTGAGACTACACAGTTATAGCACTATGATTCCATTTTGGCTGTGATGGCTGCAATCTGTGAAATCCTGGTGCTTGTAGTTTGGGTGAGGCACTAGATCTCTCTGGCTGAGAATTCTAAATTCCCCTCCCTAAGCTGTGAATCCCAGGATCCAATAGAATGGAGATAAAATTTTTATCTCTTCTTTCCTTCTAAGAAAGCTGTTGTGGTAATAAAGCAGTGTCTATTGTCCATAATGGACTGAATAAGGATTGACAAATTGTAATTTAATCCAGACAAGACAAAGAGGTCCTGTTCAGGCAGAAGACAAATTAGAGGACTGGAACTGAGCCTGTACTTGATGTATTTACCTGAAATGCCAGGTTTATGGCATACTCTTGGACTTGGTCCTGAGCCTGGAGGCCCCAGTTTCATTGGTGGCTAGGGCTGTGCTTTCACGATTAAAATTAGTGTGCCAAATGGATGTGTTCCTGGAATTGTCAGATCTGGGTACAGGAGCACATATCTTGATATCATCCAGTTTGGATTACTGTAACATATTCTATGTAGGGCTGCCTTTGGAAGCTCACCCATATGATCTTTGGGGGAGGAATTTCTCTCTTTCCCAATATCATCACAGGCTTGCTTGGTGAAGATACAGGAAAGAACCTTCTCTGTAGCTGTGCCTAGGCCATAGAACTCCTTCCTGAGAGAGGCTAGATTGCCCCCTTTCAATTACATACTGTTTAACCCATTTTATTTTAACTTACTTTATGTTTTAACTTACCCTTTGGGTTCCATAATGGGAGAAAGGTGGGATAACAACAATAAAGAATGGAACAATGGCAGTTGAGATGGATTCCCAGAACTAAAATTGTATAGTCTTTACCATTGCTGAATGCCAACCTACAAATCATTTCTAAATTGTAGTTTGGCCCCAGCATAAAAAAAAAGGGGGGGACACCATTTTTGCACTAAAAAATTGTGAGGCCTTATTTTGGGCTCAGAGGAAATGCACCCTGTGCCAGCCTTCTTCAGAACACATATCCAGTCTCCAAAGGGACTTGGTCTCTTTAGCTCTGTCTGCTTTTTAGATTGTTTTGGGAGGATTTGTAGGCACTGAGGGCAATGCCTAATACAAGCTAGGGTCAGCTGAGCATGTTTAGGAAAACACTAGAGAGCTCATGCTGGATCAAAGAAAAGCACTACCACTTCATTCTACTCAGCCAGCACAAGTCAATCCTAGAAGTCTGACACCTCTGCTTTTCTGGTTTGTTGTCTGGGATACACTCTGGAAATATGAGGGAAAAGCACTTGACAAAACTTAGCCTGTATGCATTTGGAAGGGGAAGGAGGTGACAGTAATTCCAACCCTTCAACAGTAATCTCCCCATTTATAATCTTTTACATCTGCACGTGAATGTCTAATACATGGATCTTAGTAGCTGTCATATTGCAGCCCATCGTGTTTGGGCTTCTAATTTTCATTCTAATCATTCAAATTGAACAGATTAATTGTGGCATTTTTCTACCACTATGTTTCAACTCTGGTGATTTTTTTAAAAAAAAAACAAAAAACAAAACAAACAATAAAAGTGCTGGATTAGGAATGAAAAAAGCCTAAATTCAAAAAAAGCTCAACATTAGGAGGAACTTTTTGACAGTAAGAGCTGTTCAGTAGTGGAATGCACTCCCTCGGAGTGTGGTGGGGTCTCCTTCCTTGGAGGTCTTTAAACAGAGGCTGGATGGCCATCTGTCGGGGATGCTTTGATCGTGATTTCCTGCGTGGCAGGGGGGTTGGACTGGATGGCCCTCGTGGTCTCTTCCAACTCTGCAATTCTATGATTCTATGAAATCACTGATTGATCATTAAATTTACCTTGTGACCTTGGGCCATTACTATTGGACCATTACTATCTCTCAACAATTACATGGTTCTTGTAGAAATTAATAGAAAGTCAGTAAAGTGATTGTGTACATTCAACAACACTTCATATCATATCAACATTCACTTCTGTTTTGTTGTCACAAGCTCACTGTTACTTTTTTACCACCATTTTTTAACAATAACAGAAAAGTACAGAGGCAGGTATAGAACAGAAAGCCCTTGAGAGTGAATGTCATGTGATTTCCAGGGGGGAAAGCAGAGAAAATTAGAACAATATTATAAACTATAGCTCTTTCCTTGCACTCTGCCTCACCTTGTCCCTATTTGTCTTACTTCTTGAAATCTCTCACTGTGCTTCTCACCCTTTGTTCTCTCCTTTCCTGTCTCTTACCTTTATAATTCTTTTGCCTTCCTCTGCGGCTACATATCTCCTTTCTTTACCTCACTTTACACTTTTGCAACACTTTCTTTCCTTGCTTCTTGTACTCCCCCACTTACACTTGCCACCCTCCTTTATCTCCTTTCCCTCCTTTGTTACCCAAATAAGTGGAGGGGGGTCTGTGGAAACCCACCTGTGATCTATTATTACTTGGGGGAATTATTATAGCTCAAATGGAAAGCTGTGAGAGGTGGGTAACTTCAGGATCTTTTCACCTATGTATACCGCTACTCACTGCAAAGAACACCAGGTTAAAGTAAAATGAATGTTACTTTATTATATTATTGGAAATGTTATTGGAATGGTATTGGAAAATAACAAAAAAAAAGCACTCACACACATGACACACTCTCACAAGAACTACACAAGTCTAACAAAGAGTTAAGGCAGAAAAGGTTTGATGGAGGAATAAATTCAGGAGATAGGGCAATAGTTACCAGTCTTGAAGAGCAAAGAAGAACTTAGACAGAAGTCTGAGGTTGGCACTGGTGTCCGATCTGGGGGCGTGCTAACAGAGAGAGTGGCAGCGTGTCATCCACAGTGGCACAACTTGCTATTGTTTGGAACTCATATTTATACTATATTTTGTGTCCTGAAGGGGTATTTGGGCTTATGACAAAGCTTAGATGGGTTTTCTACCATTTAAACAAAACCCAAAACTCTGCTGATTGCTATTGGTCACTGAGAGATAGAAATTTATGAGTTTATGACAACTTTGCATTGTAGGACAGGAAGAGGTGCTGAGGTATATTTCCTGGGAACAGGAGTTGTTTTGATCACTTGCCAAGGGTGCCCAAGAGGGGATTAGCACATACCTCAGTAATAGTGTTGTTTACTAGTGGCTTTTCTTAATCCTGTCTTGGGTGTGCCTGATAGTATTTTTCCACACCACCTTCCCAGGTGCTTGTGACCTCCACTTGACCTCACCTTTTGGTCTACCCTGATCTACTAGACCCCTTGAAGCATCTTTATTGTTGCCACTTACGAGATATTATAAGGAGGGGGTATAAGGCGTGGCAAAACCCTTGTCCCACACCCTGTGCCACCAAAATCCCTGCATCCACCTCTTGCATTCCCTAATTCTTCCGTAGCTTGCTTCTCTTTCCCTTATGTCATGTTTCTCTCCAAGCTTCTATTCTTCTTTCCACTTTTGCTTCAGTCTGGTTAAGTCAGAGGTGCTGGTGATGCTGCTGCTTGAAGACAAGAAGCTGGAAGAGATGATGAAACAAATAAAGAAAGGTGGTAGTAGAGACAATGCTGGGGAGGGGAAGCAAGGTGGGGTGGAGAGAAAGTGGCAATAATCAAGATGGCTCTTTTCCTCCCATATCAGGCAGTGGAATAACCCTAACTACCCCTCGTGACATGGAACTTGATTCCCCTCTCTGAATGTTCAGTAAAAATGCATAATATTTCTACATGCAGCAAGTCAGGAAAATCAACAAGAGTGCATCATAGTACCTTAAAGAGTAATAATTACATTGTTCACCTTGCTTTGTTGCAACTCTTTTGCTTCTCTACAATGGTTCCATTGCTTTCTATGTGAAATTTGCAAGGAGCTCTGCAAAACAGATATCAGCTAGACTTTCCTCCAAAATCTATTATTTTCTGCAGAGTGCTAACACTATTTCAGAGAACTGAAAATTTTAATTAAGAGAACACAGGCTACAAATGTGGGTCATAGGTTGTAAGACTTCACTCATAGACACTCTCAAGGGCAGGGGAGGGCTTATTTCCTAAAATCAATTGGACAGAAGATTGACTGAACATTTTAGCCCATAACTCCTTCAGGGGCTACATCAATGTTTCTCAACCAGGGTTCCACCAGAGATCACCAGGGGTTCCTTGAGAAAATAGTAATGAATCATGGAGAAGTGGTGAGCTGAAATGGCTTATCTACCCCCTCCACAACAGAGAAAAAGCTAGACAAGGAATTGGTGTGTGTGAATGAGTTTTCACACCAACAGAGGCTCCAAAGGGGCCTCTTATGGGTTGGGGTGGAGGAAGTATACGTGCCAAATACCTTGCTTTCCCTCCCAGCTTTTGATCTGCCTTAAATGTGCTAATCAGGCTCTTCATGTTGGCCTGGCAGCTAAAGGGGAGGAGGCAGGGAATGAGTGTGTGTGAATGAGTTTGCCTCCTGCAAGCAGCTACAGACCCTTATCATTTGCCAGAACTGAGGACAAAAAAGGATGCTGGTTTGCATTAAACTGATTTAAAGGTTCAAATGCAGAATGAGGCGTGTGTTTTTTTAATTCAGAAAAATGGTAAGAGAATTGCAATATTGTACAGCTCTTACCCAATTGGGGAAAACTGACCTGGTAATCCCCTGGTCATTCAGCTACTCAGGTGCCAGCTGTTGATGGGAGAACGCTGCTAGAAGTGACTTAGAGCTTTTTCTTTTTAAACTAGATTTGGAGAGGGCAGAGCCATTATGGTAAATGAATCATTATAGAGAAAAGGTTCTTAAACTGTGGGTCTGGTAACTGAATGTGGGGGTCATGAACAGACTGACCAACTCCCATATTATTGAAAAAAGCCTTCCATTTACCATGACACTGGCTTGTTAGAAAACTACAGCCTCCCTCTCAGCCTGCACCTGGCTGCTGAGTTGCTGCTTTTATTGCAAGCTTTGTTAGCTCAGAGCTCAAACTTTGGGTCAGAGTCAGTGATGTAGCCATATTTAAACATTTGAAGAGATGCCATACTGAGGATGGAGCAAGCTTCTTTTCTGCTGTTCCAGAGACTAGGACACAGAGCAATGGACTCAGACTACAGGAAAAGAGATTCCACCTAAACTTTAGGAAGAATTTCCTGACTATAAGAGCTGTTCAGAAGTAGAATACACTGCCTCAGAATGTGGTGGAGTCTCCTTCTTTGGAGGTTTTTAAACAGAGGCTGGATGGCCATCTGTCGGGAATGCTTTGATTGTGTATTCCTACATGGCAGGGGGTTGGACTGGATGGCCCTTGTGGTCTCTTCCAACTCTATGATTCTATGATTCTACAGGAAAATATATTCCAACTAAACATTGGGAAGAACTTCCTGACAGTAAGAGCTGTTCGGAAGTGGAATACATTGCCCTGGAATGTGGTGGAGTCTCCTACTTTGGAGGTTTTTAAACAGAGGCTGGATGGCCATCTGTCAGGAATGCTTTGATTGTTTATTCCTGCATGGGAGGGGGTTGGACTGGATGGCCCTTGTGGTTTCTTCCAACTCTATGATTCTATGTTGCTGCCTCAGGCATCAGACCATGGTAACTTGAACTCTCCCTAGAAGCCACGATGATTAAACTGAGACTGTCTTACTTTGGAAAGATATATTTATATTTATATTATATTATATTTTATATTAATATTATAGAAATTCCTGACCCTGCAAGTGTGGTGGGTTTTGACATTTTTCAGGTTTTAATAATGTTTCATGATAAATAGATTTGTTTATTATAGATCACCTTTTTGGCATTTTCTTTTTTTTTAATTAATATCTTTATTAAATTTTAGTTGAATAAAAAAAAGGATAACAAAAAGAAAAAAGAATAAATACAATTGACACAACATGGAAAAGAATTAACAAACAGATAAAAGATAAAAGAAAAGATATATAACAAGGTAACAACAACAAGAGAAACAATTAAGAATTAACACATTAAAAAAGACTTCCAAGTTATCTCTAGCTGTACAGTGTTAAACACATTTCAGTTCTTCTCTCTAATTTCTAACTCTTCAACATATTATCTCCATCTATTCTCTATAGGTTCTCTTATTATAGTTCAAATCCAAAAGTTACCCAGTCTCCATTATATTGCTTCACATAGTCTGTAAAGGGTTTCCATATTTTTAAAAAATGTTCTATTTAGTTTCCCTTTACTAAATTTGTAAGTTTATCCAATTCTGCCATCTCAAATACTTTTATTATCCACTCTGAAATTTTTGGAATTTTATTACTTTTCCAATTATTTGGATATACCAATCTTGCTGCTGTTATCAAGTATGTTATCAAAATTTTATGTTTTCTCTCTTTTTTATTTTCTATATCTATCATATTTAATAAGAATAGCTCTGGTTTGAGTTCTAATTTTAATTTCAAAATTTTTTGTATTATTTTCCTAATTTTTAACCAATATCGACATACTTTCTTACACTTCCACCAAACATGGTAGAAGGTTCCAACCTGTTTCTTACATTTCCAACACTTATCATTTACATTTTGATATATTTTTGCTAATTTGTTCAGGGTCATATACCATTTATACATCATTTTGTAAAAATTTTCTTGAAGGTCATAACAACATGTAAATTTTATATCTTTTTTCCATATTAATTCCCAATTTTCTAATTGTATATTATGTCCGATATTTTTAGCTCAATCAACCATACAATTCTTAATTTGTTCATCTTCCGTATTATATTTTAATAATAATTTATATATCCTTGATATCATACGGTTATTTCCCATGTAAATTATTTTCTCTAATTCCGTTGTTTCTTCTTCAAAATTATATTTATTATAGTCCTCCTTGAATCTTTCCTTTAATTGCATGTATGAGAGCCAATGTAACTCTATGCCTTCCTCTTTTAAATAATCTTGGTCTTTCATCTTCCATATTCCCTCTCTCTTTTCCAACAAATCTTTGTACACGATCCACCTATTTTGGTATCTGATTTCCCTTCTATAAAATGCTTCCTGTGGGGAAAGCCAATGGGGGACTTTAAAACTGTATCTGTACTTATATTTGTTCCAAATTTTAAACAATGTACGCCTGATAACATGATTTGTAAATTCTTTGTTCATTTTGACTTTTCCGTACCATAAGTACGCATGCCACCCAAATTTCAATTCATGACCTTCTAATTCTAATCATCGTTTATCTTCTAATAAAATCCATTCTTTTAAATTAGATATGCATGAGGCTTCAAAGTATTACTTTAAGTCTGGGAGTCCTAGACCTCCTCTTTCTTTCGCATCCATTAATAATTTCCATTTTATTCTTGGTTTTTTACCTCCCCAAAGAAATTTTGACAATTTCCTTCTCCATACATTAAAGGGATTGGTTGAATAAATAATTGGTATTGTTTGGAACAAATACATTAATTTTGGTAATACATTCATTTTAATTATGGATATTTTTCCTAATAATGGGAGGTTCAACCTTTGCCAATTGGCCAAGTCTTTTTCAATATTCTCCCATGTTTTCAAATAATTATTTTCATACAGTTGTTGAGGTTTAGTCGTCAAATTTATACCTAAATATTTAACTACTTTTGAAATTTCAAAACCTGTTTTATTAGCAATTTCTGTTTTTTCTTGAGTTGACATATTCATTGTTAAAATTTTTGTTTTAGCTACATTAATTTTAAAACCTGCTACTTTCCCATAATTTCTTATTTTTTCTATTGTCAATTCCAAGTCCTCTAGTGGATTCTCCAATATTAATACCATATCATCTGCAAATGCTTTTACCTTAAATTCTTCCTTCCTTACTTTCACTCCTCTTATCCTCTTATCTGCTCTTAAATCTCTATTTAATATCTCTAAGACCAAAATGAATAATAACGGTGATAACGGGCACCCCTGTCTTGTTCCTCTTTCTATATTTATTGTTTCTGTTTCATTACCATTAATTATTAGTTTGGCCTTTTGGGTTTTATAAATTGCTTGTATCCATTTAATAAAATTATTTCCAAAATCCATCTCTTTTATTATTGTTAACATAAATTCCCAATTCAAATTATCAAAAGCTTTCTCAGCATCTATAAAAACCAGTGCTCCTTTAATTTCGTTATGATATTTTAGATATTCAATTACATCAATTATCCTAATATTATTTTTAATTTGTCTGCCTGGTAAAAATCCATTTTGATCTCTATGAATATATTCGTTGAGGAAATTTTTCAATCTACTAGCTAATATTGCAGTAAATATTTTGTAGTCTTCATTTAATAGTGATATTGGTCTGTAGTTCTTAATTTGTTGAGGGTCACGCCCTTCTTTTGGTATTAACACTATATTGGCCTCCTTCCATGTATTTGGAATTAGATGATTTCTAAGGATATCATTCATAACTCTTTGCAATGGCTTTATTAATTCTTCGTTGAACTTCTTATAATATATCGCTGTCAGCCCATCTGGACCTGGAGTCTTACCCTTTTTAGTTCTTTTAATTGCTTCTAAAATTTCCTCTTTTGTAATTTCCACATTTAGCTTTTCTCGTTGCTGTTCTGTTAGTTTTTTAATTATTTGTTTTTGAATATATTCTTTTTTTCTTATCTTCTGATACGTCCTGTTTTTTATATAATAAGTTGAAGTAGTTCTGGAATAATTTATTAATTTCTTTTTCTTTTGTTATTATCCTGTCTCCCTCCTTTAATTTTAGTATCATCCTATTTGCTCTTTCTTTTTTTAGTTTATAAGCTAACCATCTCCCTGGTTTATTTCCAAATTCAAAATTTCTTTGTTTTGCAAAATCTAATTTTTTCTTTATTTCATCCATCATTAACATTGTTAGCTGTCTTTGCAGTACTTTTAATTGTTTCCTAATCTGTTTATTCTTTGGGGTTGTTATCATTTCCTGTTCTTTTACTTTAATTTCTTCTAAAATTAATTTCATTTTCTCTTGTCTTCTTTTCTTCCATTCTATATTTTTCTGAATAAAGAATCCTCTTATTACCACTTTACTAGCATCCCATACTATTGCATCTTCTAAGCCTCTGTCCATATTTAATTCAAAATATTCATTAAGAATTTTTTTACCTTCTTCTATTATTTCTTCTCCATTCATTAAACATTCAATCTCCATCTAAAAGTATGGATTTTTTTCTTCCAGGTCATTATTATCGGATTATGATCTGATAAGACTTTCTCCAATATTTCTATTTTTTTGATATTTTGTATTAAAGTTTTTGACAGCCAAAACATATCTATCCTTGACCAGGATTTATGGACTTCTGAATAAAAAGTAAATCCTTTTTTATTGTCTTCCTTGTCCCTCCAAACATCAATTAATTGTAGTTCCTCTATTATTTCAAAAAAGTCTTTCACTAATTTACCTTGATTAGCCTTAATTTTTTTGTTTGATTGTCTATCTAATTGTGGTTCTATGACCCCGTTAAAATCTCCTAAGAGTAGCCAATTCTCATAATTCAATTTCACTATAGTGTTTTTCAATTCCTTATAAAATGTGGTTCTTTCATTTACTGGTGCATATATCCCCATCACTAATACTTTGGTGTCATTTAGATTTACTTCTACTCCCACAAACCTACCCTTAACATCAGATATAATCAATTTTGGTGTTAATCTATTATTAACATATAATACAACACCATTCTTCTTCTTCTTCTGATTAACTGAGAAAAATTCATCCCCGAGACTTTTTTGTACTAGCAGATTGGTATATTTGTCTTTAATCCGAATTTCTTGAAGGCAAATTACATCAGCATTCAATTTTTTCAAATAGTGGTAAATCAACTTTCATTTCTTTATTGTGTTAAGACCCTTTACATTCCATGTAATATACTTATAATCCATCAACAATTTTATCTTATTATTTTCCCTTCTTTTTCACTTTTTCCTTGTCCCTTCCCCCCCTCTCCTCCCTATCCCTTCCTGGTCTCTCTTCCTTTCTTCTTTTCCTGATTATCTCTTGATTATCTCTTTCCCTATTCTTTGTCAGAAATTTCTAAGTCCAGTAGGGTGGCTTCTTCTCGCTCTTTGTTCCTTTCTTCTCCTTTCCCTAATTCTTTCTTTTCTCTTTGGATTCTTTTCTCAATTTGTGAGTGAACTTCAAGGGTTCTTCGTTCACTATTGTTATCTCCATGTTCCTCCTCATCAGTTTTTGCTGTTTTATGGAGATCTTTTCTAATTCTTTTCAATAAGTCTCTCGCCTTTTCCATTGAGTCAATTCTAAGTCTTTCTTTCTTATATGTACAATGTATCCCTTCCAGCTTATCCCAGCTGAATGGAATCTTTTCCTTTTTCAGAACGTCAACCAGAAAGTTATAATCTTTCCTTTTCCTTAATAGTCTTGCTGGTATTTCTTTCAGTAATACAATCATTTTCCCATCTATTTCAATACCTTTGTTGTAATGTACATCCAGGATGAAGTCTCTTATGTTTTTCCTAACACATTGTATTAGGATATCTCTTGGCAGTCCTCTCCTTTTAGCCAATTCTGATCTCACTCTATAGATACGATCCAGTTCTTGGTCGAGATCTATTTCTTTCCACTCCAAATTTCTTGCCAGTTCTTTAACAATTCTATTTCTGATATGTTCATTTGGTAATTCTGGCAAACCTCTTAGCCTTAACCAGTTCTCCTTCTCTCTTAATTCTGCTAGAGCCTGACGGTCTAATTGTCTCTCCATTTCCATCTTTAAATCTTGTGTCTCTTTTTTTCAAAATTTAGATTTCTTCTTTATTTTCTTTTACATCTCGTCTTACTTGAAGGAGGATGTTTTGAACAGCACTCACTTTAGTATTCATATCATCCAGTTGGGTGTTAATTTCTATCCTGAAATCTCTCATCTCTTCCATGAATTTCACCATGTATTGTGGTGTTCCTTCTTCTGTTGATCCTCTCCTTCCATATCCATAATGGGATTCTGTCTGTTTAATCTGTCTTGACCTTATGCCAGAAGCCATCTTCACACTTCCTGTTACCTTCTTCTACTTTCACAAGCCTATTGCAACTTATTACTATTTTCTTTCTTGATCTCTTTCCTTTTCTTCCTCCTCTGTCTCTCTTCCTTTTCCAAATTTTCAACTCTGCTCTCAAATTCCTATTCCTTTCCTATCTTTATTCCTTCTTATTTTCCTTCAATCTTTAGTTCTTCTTCTCTCTTATTTCCTTTATAACTCTCTTTTTCCTTTCGTTCTTTCTCCCTTCTTCAAATCTCTTTCTTCTTCTCAATGTAAAAAAAGGTGAAAATAGGAAGAAAGGGGGGACAAAAAAGGAGGGGGGAGAGAATATATATACCAGGTTGGGAAATAAAAAAAAATGAGTATAAAGTCCAGATGCAACTGAAAAATGAAAGAGAAATAAAAAAAAAACCCTATGCCAACTTATGTATATATGTACATACACATATGTCTTTGGCAAATATGAAAAATATAAATAAGCAGGAAAAAAAGAAAAAAAGTGGAAGATAAGGAAAATTAAAAAATCGTACAAAAAGGGGAAAGTCTTCCTTCCTCCTCTTTTTTTTAAATTTGGTTAACTGAAAATGAGGAAGAAAAAAGAAAAAAAAGAAAAATATATCAATATTTTAAATGTAATTAAATATAATTAAAAAGAAAAAAAAAGAAAAAAAGCCACTGCCACAAAAAAAGAGACTATTATAAAGGTGAGGAAAAGCTCTTCTTTCAAATGACTCCTCTTTTTTTTTTCTTCCTTTCACTCTCTCTCTCTCCCAGTCCAGGTTTCCAGCTCAGCGTTTCCAAGGTCAAGTATTTGGCTTTATGCCAACAAATATGGAGATCTTCAGTACTTGTATTCTATGCAAATCCAATTCTTAAGAGAGGATGATAAACACAGTTTTAATCTTATATTTTCAGGTGCCTCCCCTACAAAACAAAAGACCCACAATGTAGCTACTAAGCTAGTAAGACACTAAAAAAAAAACCCCACACAATAACAAAAATAGTAATAAATAAAAATAGCAAAATGTACAAAAGGCAGCACATTCAAAAAAAAGAGAGAAAAAAATCAGTGCCCCAGTCCAAAAATAAGTAATAATAAGATAACAGGAATAACAAAAATCAAGGAAGTTCTTTGAATAGAGTCATTAAGTTACCAAATGAAGAAACAAAAAAGAAACAAACAAACAAACAAACAAACAAAAAAACCCAACCAGCAGTGGGGGGGAAACAGGGGGGATCCTTTCACCACAATATTTGCCTCTCACCTCTCCTTGACTCAATTATATTGCTTTTTAATGTAAGAAGTCTTTTAGTGAGGGGGAAAGAAATAATATGAAGAGGAAATTCCCCAGCGTCAATGGAGGCTTCTTTTTTCAAAAGTCCAGAGAGCCTTTTAGAAGATACATAGTCCAGTGATAGAGAAAATTAATTACCTGAGTCTCTGTTTGCATAGCCAGGATACTCCTTTGGTTTTAAATCAACTTCTTCTTCTCTTCAGTATTCAAAGTGTTTCAGCAGCTTTACAGCAGTTCAAGCGTAGGCAGAGCCTGCACTTAATCACCAAGGTGGTGGCTGCCCAAGCACACCCAGCCAGAGGTGAGATTGTCGTTCCTCCGAGCAACAATCTCAACCCCTTTTTTGGCAAGTGGGGTCCTCCTCAGACCCCCTAGGTCCTGGGGGGCTGGGTTTGACAGGTTTTGAGATTGTAATCACCTGTTTTTGCCGTCCCTGTTACGATCTAGAGCTGGAGCTCGCCCTGGACCGATCGTGCTTGCTTCAGTTGAAACAGGAAGTCCCCCTTTTTGGCATTTTCATAGAAAATTTTGTCAGTATGTTAACATACACTATAAATACTTCTCTGCCAGCATGTTCTTTCAGGCCTGTTACTTTCAAGTATCAAATATGTATTGCTAGCAATGTGGAATATAATAAGCATATATTTTTTCACTGTTTCTTTGTTATGTTTTTTTAAAGGGGGGCTGTAGGTATAATTTTTACATAAGTGTTCCCTGAGACCTGAAAATTATTTCAAGGGTTCATCCAGGGTAAAAGGGTTGAGAAAGGCTGGGCTTGCTTCATTATTAACTGCTGTCAAGTCAACTTGACTTATGGTGACCCTACGAATAAGAGTCCTCCAAGTCACCTTATCATCAAGTACCCTGTTCAGGTCTTACAGACTCAGAGCTGTGGCTTTCTTGATTGAGTCTATCCATCTGGAATGCGGTCTTCCTCTTTCCCTGCTGCCTTCCACTTTGCCAAGCATTATTACCTTTTTTTAGTGAGTCTCATGATATGTCCAAAGTATAGTGGCCTAATTTTAGTCATTTTGGATTCTAGAGAGAGTTCAGGCTTGATTTGCTCTAGGATCCATCTGTCTGCTTGTTTGTTTAGCAGCCCACAGTATCTGTAGCACTCTTCTCCAGCACCACATTTCAAATGAGTTGATTTTCTTCTTATCAGCTTTCTTCAATGTCCAGCTTTCACAACCATACATAGAAATGGGAATTCTGATGGCATGGACAATTCTGACTTTAGTATTTAATGATATATTTTTCCACTTCAGGATCTTGGACTTCATCAGACACACTAAATACGGTGTCATAAAGATGCCACATAAACATAAAAGGGCGTGCATACCAAATGACATCACCCTTTTGTGTTTTTTGTCCTGTGGTATTTTATTGGTGGCTTAAACCATCAATAAATTGGCTGTGGCACTTTAGTGCGGGCATTGCCAGTGTTTGAAACCTTGTGCCACTTAACTCATGTGAATGCAGCATCAATGGCCGGTCCAGCAGAACACTTCCGGGTGAGATTGTGACATCCAAGTAAGTGACACACTTTTATAACCCTCCCTGGGTTACTTGTAAGCTTTTAAGTGTGTGTATATGCTTTTAAAAACTTTTGTGTGTTGTTTTTGTTTTGCTTTTCTAATTTCCCACATGAGTGTCTTCTCGTGAGAATCTGTGGGATTCTGAATGAGGAAGTGAATGTAGCTCTGTTCCCTTCCTCTTTCATTGCCAGGAAGCCTTTGGATGTGAGGCAAAGTAAGTGTAGCATGGGGAGTTCTTTTGCCGGCATAAAATCAGAAAAGTTATGCCAGCAAAAGCACGAGCTTTTGGGGGGTGGTCTGATAAAGTCCTTTGTCTAATTCCTTCATAGCTGACCTTTTAAGTACTAATCTTCTTCTGATGTTCAGATACTTGATTTAAAATAAAATACAATGCTTAAAATTCATGCCAGATGATGATCCAAACCTTCCTTGGGTGGTATGCATAGAAACTAGGTTAAACCAATTTGACTGGGTTGCCAGTTACTTTCACTTTACCAACATGACTAACTCAACTAGTTCATTCTGGGAAGGAATCCCCAGCTGTCTAACTAAGAATTTTTAAGAGTTGTGCAAAGTTGTAAATCCCAAGGTACCTTGGGAAACATGAGAATTGTTTTTTAAAAATTAAACTCCTATCAATATAGTTTATATTTGCAGTGTATGTGTGATGTGAGAGTTGATGACTTGAAACCACATGATATAGCAACCTTATTGAATCTAAGCTGCTCTAGGTTGGAGCAATTTATTCCCTCAAGGGTTTTCTTTCTCTCTCTCTCTCTCTCTCATTCTCTCTCAAGCTAATTTACTTGATCCACACATCCTGAACAGAAGATAGAAACAAGTGCAGTTTGTTTCAGGGAAGTTGTGACCTGGACAAGAAAAAATATGTTAAACAAAATACAGATTTTGTGTGAGGGGGGAGGGCAAAGTATACATACATTCCAAAAACATGCAGACACAATTTAGTCTGCGTGTGTCATTTCAAACATCCATTTGAAAAAAAAAATGTACAGAAAAAATGTACAGATTCCCACCCCCACAAAAATAAAAGTTCACATGGAACTGGAACACAATGAACTTGGAGGTGGAAAACAAGGGAACCCCATGGAAAATGGCAGTAGTAATTGCCTAAATGGGACATACTGCATAAGAAATCCATGTGTTCTGTTATGGAAGATAAGGAACCTTGATGATTGATCCACTAAGGATGGTATTATGCGTTATGCTGAATAAATATGAATTGCAAATAGAATTTGATGGTAGGGAGCTGCCTATTGCCAGAGTCTGCACACATTATAAAAGGCTTTATTGGAATGGTAGGGCAGTAAAAAACCTGGATTCCCTGTCCATCTTGGGGAGTCAAGCCTCATTTTAAAGTACAAACTGGAATTTCTCTCCCTTCTGCTGCCAAGGATGTAGTCTCATTGAGAGCAATCAGTGTTTATCTACACCTAATAGGAGACCTTGCCAACTGACTCAGACTGGTACACTCCCATTGCAAGGTACTGTACAGTTTCCAGAGATATTGAGCAATCCTAAGTAGGGCAAAGGTCTATACCTGATTGACATTGTCTGAAGGTGTGCAACTCCATTGTTCATCTCTCAGACCATCTTAGAGTCATTATTGGTGCCAGAGGTCATGTTCACATCTGCCCTTTGCACACTATCCATAGGCTTTGCACTATTCACTCTAAGCACATGGGGCCTTTTGAACCCTCCAATAGAATAACACTCCCTGCCCAGAGGTGTTCCTTCACTCCAGGTGTCAGCCCCCAAGTTAGAAAAGGCCTATATATGGTCCAGAAAGAGAAAAAGACTCCCTCTCTTCTCTCCACTCTCTTCAAACCTTTCCCCAAGCCTCACAGAATCTCATTGCTTTTGATCTCTCAATGTGTTGTGCTGCGCTGATCTTCAGCCATCAAACTTCTTCTTCACATCAGAGGGTGAAAAAAAAATCATGTGTGTGTCTTCGTCTGTAGTCCCTTAAGCTTGGCAGCCCCTCTCTAGCCCCCTTAGATTAGGGGTGGAGTTTTAACACCCATGCTGCTTCCCCCCTCTTTTACTTTGAGAAACAGCTTAGAGACAGCTTGTATTAAATATAGGACATTTTCAGATGCCCCTTACCGTGCAAGCAGCCTCCAGAGCAGTAACGAGGCTGCTGCGCGGCAGGGGGTCCTTTTCGGACAATGCTGTTCCTCTTCCGGGATCATTCATGGCACGTCCATGAAGTTTTGGAAGCGGCTGCACCATATTTTAAGCATGGAAGTTGCCCGTGCTTAAAATATGGTGCGACCACTTGCAAAGCTTCACGGATGTGCCACAAAGGATCCCCGAAGAGGGACGGTGTTATCCGAAAAGGAGCCCCTGCCATGCAGCAGCCTCATTACTGCTCCGGAGGCTGCTTGCATGGTAAGGGGCATCTGAAAATGTCCACAGACTGTTCTGTTGGTTTCTCCTTTAATCTTTTTCTGTCTTTTTAATAAAGTACGTAATAATTGTTTTTGCTGCAAAATCAGCTTGCCCTCAACCTGATTTCCTTTACGTTGAGTCACTCTGGTTAATTGTCCATTAAAAAAAAAACCTTTAGCCTGCAAGGTTCTACAGAGAGTTAGTGCCTGAGAGAGCTTTCCCCCCAAAACTAGTAAACCCAGTACACTGCTCTTAGCAATTGCAGACACATCTATGGATCATGTCCCAGACTTTGATGATGATTTCACTTCTTTTTGAGAAGGAAGGAGCTCAAGAAATTCAGGTAGAAGTGCACAGATATTTCCAAATTGTCTATTATGCCACATGTAAGGGGGATGTACAAAGCTCTACAGATGCTCTACAGAGAAATACAAGGAAAAGTCTTCTCCCTGCCCTAAGGAGCTTAGGGTCTCAATTAAAAGATAAGTACAGTAGAAGACTAGTCTGTCCATCTTCTTCAGAGCCTTGTACTCTGTAACATGTATTATATTATATAATGTACATAATGAAATAAATAAGAAGCATATAGAATATATCCAAAGTGTGCTTTGAGGATTACATATAACAAATCTGCAAGATTAACAAATCACCCATCTGCTGCTTAGCTCCAGTGGCAACATTACCAGTTACATTGTTAAGAAAAATGCACTTTGGTGTTAAAAGATACACTTTTACAGGATGCAGACATAGATTTGGAGCATGCTGCATGCTGCTGCAGTGTTCATCCAATTTAAGCTTATTTTTGCTGAGGTCATTTCAATCTGTAGGAATAGCTCCTAATGCACATAGTAAGACAGACTCAATGGCAGAAAGAAAGAAGATTAAACAGAAAAAGAAGAAAGGGATTACATAAAGAGGATGTTCCTTGGGAGAAGGAGGCTTTCCAAGCTTGGTGAAATGTCAGGTTCAACTTATAACACAAGTGCAGTCCAAGTTGCACTAAGCTCCACACTTTCAAATATTGGCAGTGTTGAATGTACAGACCATTGACCCTCAGGATGCTAAGCAGCAGAATGTCTTGCTCAGCTCCCACTGTTCAAAGGATCTAAGACGTTAATTGAGGAAACATCCCAGTATATCTTTCATTTTAATAGAGACCACCTGCATCAAGTGAAAATGTCCTGTTTGGATTGCTTGATTTGCTAACATTAGAAAGGCAATTGACAGCACCCATATGGCCATTAAATACATCTGATGAGCAAATACATGGGAATTACAAGATGGTCAATTCAGGGAGAAAATGAGATGAAATATGATTCATTTGTTGAAACCTAAATTGCTTATGATAGAGACATAAGCAGAAACACACTCTCTGAAATCTGCACTCTGGATGGACAAGATAATTAAGACTGCTGTTAGTGGTTTTGGCCTTCAGAATATTTAGCATAAGCTCATTCTGTGAAAATTACCTCCATGACATATGTAGATTATATTTTATTTTTGAACTGCATGTCACAAATGTCATCCTTCTTTTTGTTTTCCTCTGAAACACTCAGTAGCTATGTCATGGTATGCTAAATTATCATTGCCAGATTGGTACACCTTCATAAATAAACAAAGATGTACATAATAGTTTAAATAAACATAGAGGCTTTAAAGAAAAGGTGGGTGTTATGTCAAAATCTGCATTGAAATAATGCTTGAGTTTTTTTAATGCTTGTTTAAAGAAATTATGGGAACAGTAGCTACATTTCTTTGGACTTCATCATATATTTTATAGTTTTGATTAATATATTTAAATATAAATGTGTTTGCATGGTATTATTTCTACAAACCATCAGCCAATGTTTTAAAAAATATTCATCATGGTTTTCAGATTTTCCCACCCCCTGAAAAAAAAATCTAATTAAGAACTTTAAGAGTTCTCACATTCTTCCAGAATGTGTTCTCCAGGTTTCTTCTATCATATAGAAATATGATCTAAGATGGAGTCTACATTATGTCTTCTGTTGTTGACTGTAATTTCCAAGTATTATAAGTATAAACAAACATATTGTGACAGGGATGTAGATTTTTTCCATATTTCATTCTCCCCACCACCAAACACAAACAAACAAACTAACTAACTAACTAACAGCAACCCTCAGTAAGATTATGAGAGTTTGTGTGCATTCTTCTGGTGACTTTTTTTGAGAAAAAATGTGGATGGTTTCCCCCCTAAAACAACAACACTGTTTCACACAATAGAATGTTTGTTTTGTGCAAAACCAGAAGATAACGGGGGAAAGAAGTTGTAATGTGTTGTCCTTTAACTGTCAGGCAAGGGCAAAAAGCCTCACAGTGGCTATCAGTTTTGTTCAGCACTAAGACATACTTTCTAGTCAAGGATAAGAAAATTAGTGAATATTTGTTATGTCCTTTCTCATATTCCATAACATTATGGTGAGCTTCCCCAACACTGGCACTATGCGGACAAGAAATTTCATTTCAGATCTAAATTCCATTATCATGAGACCATGGCACTCTTTAATTTTAAAGACTTATCTAAAGTGTATCTATGTTAACATCTAGGGATTAATGAATCAGTCTGTTATTCAGTTCATGTCATTTTCACACTTGTTTGGTCATAAGCTTTCTACGTCAGTGTTCATTTCATAAAAATAGTATGAAAATTTACATTTGGTTTCATATTCAGTTCCCTAGTATGCACATACACATTTCATAGCCATTCCCTAATGTGCACTTTTTAGTATGAAGTTTTGGAGCAAACTTAAGTGTCTAACTTGCCCCCAAATTTCAAGTTTATAGGAGAAAATATTAAACTGGATAAATCAAATGCAGAAAGTATATTACAGAGAGCTTTATTACTAACATCCATATTTTAAAATGAATATAAAAAATTGCCAGAGACCTGACAGTGCCTTGTTAAGTTCTGCAGGACTACAAGTTGTGAAATCATGGAAAATATTAGAAAACCTTTCTATAAAGAAGGCTAAATAGAGTGTGGTCCATAGTATTATCTGAAAAGTTAGCATACAAAGATAGATTAGCAAAAAGAGAAATCAAAGAGAACATATTTGAAGACATTTGGCAGTCTTGTAAATTCTAGAGTAAAAAAATCACATGATCAAATATATTTTTGGAAAACTATGTTTTGAATGCTATGAATAATATATAAGCCATTGGTCAAAACTCTAAAGAAGATGTGTAGCTATGATGATTGACAATGGCATAAATTTAGGTTTATTGACCAGTATTCTTTATTAGCTACATAAAGTATACTTTACTAAGTAACCTCTCCTTGACTGACCCCAGCCCCAAACTGACAGAAATGTAATTTACCCATTCTCTGATTGCCAGAGAATCTCCTCACATGAAGGTGATGCCTGATAAAGAAGGTTGGGGAGGAAAGTTATGATTGTGGCAACAGTGTCACAATTGTTAAGTAGCCATTGTCAATATGGAACAGTTATGGATGAGTAAATCTGGGTTGACGGAGTTAGGACAGTGGCTATAGAGTCACAATTGTGACTAAGTAGAGATCATGAATGCAGAATAGTTACCTAGAAAATGTGACTCAAGGCCCTGACCAAGCTGCTCAAACTTGCTGTGAATCTTCTTAGCAGCAGCAGCTCTACAATCACAGTGTCACTTGTTATCACATTATTGTGGCAGCTCAATTGAGCCTTTATAACATTTCTGCACTTCTTTACAAAATTACACTAAATTTACATAATTGTGGAGTAACACATACTGATCATTTTCAGGTACTGGAGAATGTGATATTTCATACACACACACACACACACACACACACACACGAACAACCTACAGAATCTTTGAGCATGACACAGTAACCCCTATAGACCTAGTCTCAAGCTTCTTGTTGGATCGTTTGGAAATGGCCTGGGAGACCCATGTAGAATGTCTCTGAGATTTTCACAAGAGAAATAGAACGTAAATGTCACAAGTAAATATCCTGCCAATTTATTTTCTTTAAAATGGCTAAAGAAGAATTCTATGTGACTGAAAAAAGATGACAGACTACATTAAGTGTAATAAAACCATGATTGTACTGACCCTGTGAATTTTGTTCCAAGAGACCACCAGAGCTATGACTTTTTGATCTATTTCCAGGAAGGAGTTCCAGCAGATTGCAGCATGCTCCTTCTCCTAATAAATTATCAACACGCCATACGGTGATAAAAGCCAAAATCTCTAACCTAATTTCCATTTTTTAAAAGACCTTTTTGTAGGTCATCCAAAAACCTGATGAGATTCAAAGTGGCAGCTCCTGCCTATCAGTCTCCTCTCACAGAGTGGAAGGAAAGAAGGAAGAACAAAAACCCACCTGCAGGCCTTCACTTATCTGTTAGTGCTATGTTGGGCTTTGTTGTTAAGCACATTAGTTTTACATGAACTTCTCACTGCCTTCTCACAATAAGTAGGAAAGATTAAACAGCTTCCAGTGCTCTAAACAATCCCTTCAGGTTCTCATTCCATGGGTGGGGGAAAACAGTTCAGCTGACACATGCTACCAAAGAAAAGCCAACCACTTTCTCCAAAAATATCACAGTAAGGGTTCAAGTCAAGTGAAAAAGAACAAACAGCAAGGTGCAGGTTTGCTTCATATCTTGTTTTAGATATGAAGCAAACCTGCACTGATCAATTTCACCCAGCAATTTGAGTTACCAAGCAGCCAATGTTTTAGCAGTCAAGCTAGACCAGTGGCTAAGGACCTGTGGCTAATGACAGTTGATAAGACAGTGAAGAAGAGATTTGGCTAGATGACTTTGCAGGTCAGAACTGGTGTGGAAGTCTGCATTGTTATGCACCTGTCAAGGGCCCAGAAGTATCAATTGCTGACCAACCATAGAATAACAAGAGCGGACACAGAAGACTGGGTTGAATAAGGCCCACTTTATTTAACCTAAGAACTATTTACACTCCATTGAACCTGGAAAGGAGCAAGGAGGTGGTAGATCTTGTGTGGGAAGTCATAATCTCTTGACTTCCTCTTCAGCCTTCCCCTGGGTGAAACACCTGAGCCCCAAAGGTAGATCCAATAGCTGGGTAACTCCCTGTCCACCCATATGCTGGAAGGCAGACCAAAGGAATCCCCCCTTTCAAGCCCCAAGACTTAGGACATTGTCAGATGGGGCCAAAATGCCATGTTACTGCCCCGCCAACTCATATCCCATTCCTGCTGTGGAATGGAGGTAAATGTTCACACACTTACCTCCATACCGCTGCAGGAATGGGCTCCCTTCCTCCTTGCCAGCCAGCTGTAAATGCAGCCATTGTAAGGCTGCCTTTATGACTGGCTAGCTGAAATTCCACTCATTCTTATGAGAGAACGAGTGGGAGGGAAATTCAAAAATACCCCCCATCTGTCAAAGAAAGAAATTAAATGCAAAAATATATATATAAAAAAACAAGTAACCCAGGGAGGGGGGAAGGGTGCCACTTACCTTGATGTCCCATTTGTGGCCAGAAGTGCTCAGCACGGAGCTCCTCCCCCATGCCTGTCATCTAGGAACAGGGATGGTGCTCCTTTTCCCACCTCCCTGATTCCATGACAGACATGGAAGAGGTGTTCTATTCACGATGTTTCATCATGAATAGAATACTCCGGGAGCAGCATGGGGGCACAACAGGAGCAGGACGGAGGGTGACGATGTCATCCAAAAGAGAGCCCCTTTCTCACCCCTGTTCCATTCTTGCTCCGGAATATTTGCCCCATCTGATAATCTCCTTTAGTGAGGGCAAAGCCTCCAGGCCAGCCCTAAGGGTAGTCTCCTTCCCCATCCCACCCTAGTCTACCTGCCAAGTGATCACCTACTTAAAGACTCCACCCTTAGCCAATTGTCAAAGTCCCCCCCCCCGATACAGTGTAGGGCAGGGGGGGGCAGGTAAAAGGGAGACAGTTCCTAATTGGTCCAAAGAAACCTGTAATGCTTGCATTGCACTGGAAGCACTAGGGTTCACTACCCAAAATATGATACAGAAAGGGTTGAAGACACGGTTTTCATGTTGTTGTTTTTCTGGGCTGTGAGGTTGTGTTCTGGAAGAGATTATTCATGATAAACCTGCATCTGTGGCTGGCAGCATCTCCACCTGCAGCTGTGGCTGGCATCTTCACAGAAAAAAAACCCCTCTGAGCTCCACCCCTGCTTCAGCACCTGATGAGAACACCACCTGCCCTCTTTCCATTGAAGGCCAGCAAAGATAGCTCTTCCCTCTCAGTGCTTTGCACCACTTGAGACTGTAGCTGCATTGTGTCCACTGTTATGTGTTTCCCCTGATGGCCCAGCCAATGTTGTCATAAGAATCACAGTATGGCACTGCTTGCCACCACTACTACTGCTATTCCTTTATCCCCAAGGGAAGGGCATTGCAAGAGGAAGGGACGATTGTGAATGTGGTGCCTGGCAAACTCATTGCAGCTACATACCCTCCAACTGTGCCAATTCGGTAGGACATTACCAGTTACTCCTATGTCATCCCACTTTTTCAGCTGCTTTTAAAATGTCCAAATTGTTTTTTTCCACTTCCCCCTTCCCCCCTTATCCTCAGATTACTTCAACTGCTGCACACTGAGTTCAAAGTGCCAAAATAGTTTGCACTCAATTAACTCAGCAGGGAGAGGTCAGAATGTTGCCATTCCAATTAGGCTCAGACAAAAGCAAACTGCTGCAGCCTTTCCTAGCTTGTGTGCTCTTCTTCTTTAATAACTGTTTTCATCTTGACCATACTCTGATGTTGTTTGGGCCCAATGTATCCTGGTTTTCATCTGTGAAATGTTGGACGATATGCAGCTAATGATTAACGGTGGAGGATTTGAACTGAAACAAATGCTCACATTTGCCGTACCATTCAGCAAGTGAATCAGAGTGTGTTACACAAAATGCTCATGGGCGTGGAAATCCACTCAAGATCTATTGGCTTTGGTGGGGAATTAGAAGCAATTCAAATGGAGTACACATTCTGTTATCAAGTGAACATGACTTTCAGAGTAAGGCAAGAACTTAGTTAGAAGGGAATAGCTAGGCTATGAGGGTCATACTGTACCTAATACCTGAAGCTCAGCATTACCCCTTGAGTAGTAGCAGCAGAGGCAGGAAAGGAGAGGCTTGGGAAGGGAAATTTAAGGTCACTTGGAGCAGGGGAGGAATGCATGAAGCCAATTGGAAGTGGTTTCAAGGTATGTGAGGGTTAGAGGATAATTTAGAAGTGTGGGGGGAGGATTAAGGAATGAAGCAGTGTGGATTCAGCTAGAAATTGGGACTGAAGCAAAGAATTTAAGATTTCCTGGGTTTTATAAGGAAAATTCCTTTGAAGTTTCATTCTGGATTAAAGGAATTTTTGATTTCAGATAGTTCTCAATTGTTTTACAAAGGGATTATGAACAGCCAGGATCTGGGAGATTGGGCATAATCTGATAAACAGGTAACCCACTTTTGGTCTTTTGCATGCAAAGGTGCAGCTTAATCTACATAGCAATGAAGTCCCTGCTGCGTGTTTTAAGCGTGTAGGATACCTTTCTCCTTGGTGTTTCCATTTCAGAGAAGATGCAGTATGTTTATATTCAGGTGTGACTTTGTGAGGAGTTTTATGGGGGCCTTTCCCAGGCATATGCATGCCTGCCCTCAGCATGACTCCTGACCAGGTCATGGAATGCATTTCCAGGCAGCCCTTGGATGGCCCTAACAGCCAGATCAGCCAAATTTGATAACTGTTTCTCAATCACAGTGAACCACAGTTGTGAACCAAGCAGTGGATTATGCTTCTTGCCGTGGAGACATGCTGTTACAAGTGGTCCTGTTTTGGGATCCCAGTTTGAGACTGAAATGGTTTGGATGAAGAGATTTGAAATTCTGGTGGTAAATATCTTAACTTTTTTCCTGTTTTTTAAAGTGTTCATGCGTTCTAATGTCCTATTCACAGACATCCTGGGAAAGAATGGTAGGGATGGTCCAAATTCCATGGTCCTTATCATATCACAAAACCACCACCAGAACCAGCATATTCAAACATATAAGAATGAATGTGGAGGGAGGCAAATCAGTGGGAATGGGAATTACATGCCTTGTGGGAATCAAAATATGAATCCATATCTGTCCTCAGTTGTTTCATTTCTCCACTTCTATTTCTCTGCTGAAATATCAGCTGAAATTCTCTCCTCCCACACCATAAAAAGCAAGAAAAACAAGTCCTGTGATTGTGCTTGTCTTGTAGTGAGCTGGGAGGGTAGAGAACTCTTCAGTTCATCATTAGGATCTTTCTCAGTTTTGAACATTGCTACCGTTTCTAATTTTGTTACTTAGTACAGATGAATTGTTCCCTGATTCTTGAATCAGTTACGTGCAAGAAAATCTCTTCCCCTGTAAAACCAAGTCCTGTTTTATGGTCCGCAGTGTTGCTGACATTTGGTAATTTTGTATCCCATTTATAATGGCTTTACTGTGTTTGGGAAATATTAATACTGTATGATTTCTAGCTCACTGACTGTGCGAGAAATATGTTACACATCAAACAGTCAGCAGCCATGCAACAATAATAGACTCATTTACAAGCAGTGTCAACAAATGGTTCCTAAAGCTCACACAAATGTATTCCTAAAAGCCTCAATGTTAAAAAAGCAATGGAGAATGAGCCTGCTATTCCCCAAAGTTAAAAAGTATTTTAAAAACAATTCTGAGCACTTCTCCTCCATTAAACCAGGTACTAAGTGATGTGTATGAGAAATATACACAAGAAGCAATACCAATACTAATAATAATGACCGTGTTTCTATAATGCAGTCTATATTGTGTGTGCAAGGGCTAGGCCGCTGTGTGTGAAGAAAAAAATATGAATGGAAAAAAATATGGCCACAACTTTAATGACTACAGCTGTAGGTGAGTTGGCAAACACATTGGTCTGGATCCAGGAATTGACTGACCCACCTGTTGATCAATGAGTCTGGCGCTCCGGCCTTCTGCTGGAACCAAAGGAAGCAAGGAGGAGTTCCCATGGGTGGTGACCCAGTGAGAGCCCCTTGCCCTACTGGGGGTGACATAAAGGTGTATGCCCTCCAGTATGCAATACCCTTTCTGCCAGCACCTGTGAGTCCCATGGAAGAACCCTCTGAATAGCAGTGGCCCAATGCACTGGATACCGATGTCCCAGATCCAGGACCCATGCCAACTGCTACCAACGTTTTGACAAAAACAGAAGTGGATTATGCACCATACATACACAGCAGTAGAAATATTTTGTGACCCTCCCATTCCAACAGACATAGCCGAACAAAAAGGGTGGGTGGGTGCGGTGACACTCAGGCATGAACTGGATTGCTGAGAGGAGAGCAGCTATCTAATATGCAGCAAGCCAACCTGAGTGAAAACTTCCAGTTTCTCACTCAGGTCTGGCTCCTCAGCCAATGAACTTAAATCACACTTCAAACTCATTGGCTGAGCTTCCTGCTCTCTTCCCAGGCTGCTGAAGCATGCAGCCTCCTGGGAAAGAGAAAGGCTGGTATACAGCCATGCCAGATGCCACAGCTGCCTCACGACCCACCCCAGGCCACAAAGTGGCTACAGGGTAAGTCCTGAAGCTTAATTGCATAACTTTACACATAGTTAAGTGTGCAGTACAGGTGTTGCCGAACCCTCCTAGTGAATTGTAAAGATGTGTATTGGGGCACAGGCAAGAGTGTCCTGATGTGCATTGGGCTGTACTGATGTACATTGGCAGTGTCTAGCCATTGTCTAGATGCACATCAGGAGTACCTGATGAACAGCAGGGGCACCCATTGAGCATTGGTACAGATGTGTATCAGGACTGATGCACTATAATCAGGTTGCTGGCTCCCCTACATAGTAACATCATGACAGCCCCTTGCTGTATACAGATGTTGTGAAACTGCTCAGTTCTATTTCCCACATACTGAAGTCCACTTACTGTCACATACTGAATTCCAGCCATCAACAGTGGGAAGAAGGAGAGGAGGAGGAGGAGGAGGAGGAGGGGAATAGACAATAATAATAGCAACCATGAAAGAAAACAACTGTAGTTTCAGTGTTGATAGGGGCTTTGAGAACAATTCCAAATGGACTGACAAAACACAAGGACACAATTACAAAATTACAATAGCACAATCACAAAAAGTGACAGCACCTGAAATGTTCCACATGATCTGATGATACCATACTGATTCCTAGAATTCAAATCACTGACAGTCCAAAACTCCAGTCAATAACACTTGGTAGATTGTCTAATCAAGACATCATCATCATCAACAACAACAACATTGGAGGGAACAAAGCTGATTGTTCTGAGTATTTCAGACATTTCAAACAAATATTAGACACATTTCCTCCCTTTCCAGAACAGAATGCTGCATGTAAGATGCCATGGATTTGTACCTGGCTGTGGAATCTCTTATAAACAGCTTAACAATCCTTTCTGTGTGACAGCAAGGAAAGTGGGGCAAGCTCCTTGATCCCCTCAACTCAATCAAGTTTGGAAGACACATGCATATTCTAGATCATCTCTTTCTGACAATCCACTTAAGGCCGAAAAGGAGGATATCATGCTTTATACTGCCCTGATATATTTAGCCATGTATTAGCTACTTTGGTCTTTCTAAGATCTTGACTTGATCCCTTCCATCTCCAAGTAGGAGTGAGAAAGATTTAGTTATGAAAACCTGAAGCAACTGAAAATACTGACAGCATGGAGCTAGATGGGTCAGAGGTTTAAGTCAAGATAAAGTAGCTTCCTAATGACACGCAGGACATAGTCTTTCAGTGCATTAAATTATCCCTTTCCTCATCAATCTAGATGATAAAAGCTTGTCTACACTGGGGGTAAAACTCCAGATGAAATTTGGGCTACTTTATTCTGGAGCTGCAGCACATGAAGTTCAGACTACTCTGGCCTTGATTTAAGCACCACACATTACCTGCATTTGGATGATTACCCCCAGTGAAACTGCAGGTTTACTGCTGCTGCTCTGTGTTGCCACTACTGCTAGCAACCTCCGTCTTGCCAGTGCTGCTAGCAAGGGCCAGAAGAGCAATAGGGCCCTGCCTTTCCAACGCTTGATCACCTGCACTGAGGTCAGAATGACTGGCCAACCTTGACATCATGTGGCTGGCCACTCCTTCTGACCTTAGAGAGAGTAATTAGTACTGGGGCTCTGCTTTCATGGAGCAGAATTGCTGTCTCTGAGGTCAGAAGGAGGGGCCAATCCCACCATTGTGAGGCTGGCCACCCGTTCTGACTTCAGAGAGAGCAACTAGCGCTGGGGCTATGCTTTTTGGTGCACAATCACTCTCTATGAGCTCCATAAAAGCAGAGCCCTGGTGCTAGTCACTCTCTCTGAATTCAGAACAGGAGTTCAACCTCACAATGGTGGGGCTGGCTGCTCCTTTTGACCTGAAAGAGAGCAATTATGCTCCATGAAAGCAGAGCCCTGGAACTAGTTGCTCTCTCTGAATTCAGAACAGTCAGGCAGCCTCACAATGGCAGGGCTGGCTGCTCATTCTGACCTCAAAGTAGGAGATTGTGTGCCAGCAAAGCAGAGCCTCACTGCTAGTCTCTCTCTCTGAAGTCAGAAGGAGCAGTCAGCCTCACGATAGTGGGGATGTCTGGTCATTCTGACCTCAGAGAGAGCGACTAGTGCCAGGGCTCAGCCTTTGGAATGAGGTGGTGGTGCCAAGGAAACGAAAGCGGCGGCACCTCAGGCAGCTCTTGTCCTTCCTCCCCTAATCCAGTGCAGATGGATTGTTCGCACCAGAGTTTTCTCCAGATTTCAAACACACTCCTGAGGAAACTATAAGTTTTCTAAAACTCAGATTAAGGTGGTATTCCCCAAGTCTGGTATGCTTTTTCCGGTAACAATTTGTAGAAGCCATGCATAGCTTTTCATCCTATCACATGCCAGGTTGCCTGCACATGAAATGTGAGCTTTCTCAGATTACCCAATCATAGGATGAACATTTGATTTTTTTTAAAAAAAATCCTCTATGACATTGAAGCCTCACATGTCCAATCAAATGGCTAAACTTACAAATATTTGATTTAGCCCCAATTACTTTCCAACCAGGTAACTGTGGTTTGGAAATGTGTTTACATTTAGCTGACCTGAAAAGCCTGCATCAACTAGGGATAATGGCCTGAGGAGCATCACTGAAATAATTCCTCTGGCACCCACAATATCTTGTTAGCACTTAGTTCAGCTTTACCTAGGCACTTAAGGTTCATTTTAGGATATAAGCAATTCCTTCCCTCCTAGTCTTCACATTTTGGGGGAAAGTGTGCACCAAACAGCCAAGATCTATTCAGTGGACAGGGACAACTGCTTTAACTTTATCAGAAGTTTATCTGAGAGTCAATTAGAACTACAGATTTTGTTGTAATTGAATATCAATAGTCTGCAACAGAGGGGATGTGTTTCTTAACTATATTCATTCAAAAACATCAGTTTCTATAGATGGCTGGCTATTAATACATAACTATCTAGCTACTGCCAAATGAGTTTATGGAAATCATACAATTTTAACATTTATGGAATATTACATCAATTATTTTGATAACAAATTGGAAAACCTTTGTAAAGAATTACTTTGCTTCCAAGAGTCAATGTTGTATCACACTCACTCCAGCATCATGTCAAGAATCAGAGCACTATATAAAATGCTAAAGAAAAAAAAAACAGACATAGAACTAGCTCAGTGCCAAATGGTTATCATTGAGTTTTATGGGCAAAAATGGGCTTAAATGTAAGACAGCTGTGAGAGGATAAAACCTGCCTTTCAGAAACAAAAAGCATTTTCCTCCATTACTGATTATCATGTGTAAAAACTAATTTCGTGCCATGACTTATATTAAAGGATATATTTATTGTATTTCTCATTGCATTGTTTGTTACCTAAGCCTTACTTTTGTTGCTTTTAGGGAGGCTAGGGTAGTACCTGGGGACTTTATTAGACCTAACCCCCATTAATGTTCATGTCCCACCAAAGCTGAAAGCAAACTTGTCCCAGCAAAAGAACCCCCCTCGACCTACCTCATGCAGAGTGAAAAGGCAGCCCCAGCAGTAAGGGAGCACGAACAGAGCTCTGTTTATTTCCAGGTTCCAGACCTTGGTGATTCTCATGAGCATAGTAAATTTGGGGGGGGGGGACCCAAAGACACAAAAAGTACACACAAGCACAGAAACACACTTTACAACTTACACTTAAACTGGGAGGTTCATAAAATGAGCATCCCCACCGGGAAGTGTTCTGTGTTCTGTCTTTGGCACTGTATTCACGTGAGCACTATGATGCAAAGTTTCAAATGCCGGCAATGCTGGCAACAAAGCGCCATGGCAGATCTATTGATGGCTTGGGCTGTCAATAAAAAAGAATGGCTTTTGCCTTTACATGGTCACGAAAGGAGGACATCATCTGATGTACGTGCCCTTTCACATTCATGAGGTGTCATTATGAAACCATATTTGCCACATCTGATAAAGTCCTAGGATAGATAAGAGAATGGCATAAAACTTGAGCAAAAAGCCTTGTAAAAGTAACTTGTAAATGCCACTCAAAAACTTTATTCATCCATTCCTACATGGTACATTACCTCTGAAATACAAGTTTCTCACCCCAAAGACCCCAAAATAACTATCTATGTTGCTTGTGACATGTTACTCCTATGTAAATGTAGCTTCATCCCAGTACTTTCCATGAACCAACTCCTTCACTGCTCTCCATATTGTTCACAAAGAAATGAAAATACTGTACTTGTACCCTACATAAAAAGGGATTAAATCAACTGACAAATCTTGACAGAGACTGACCTCAATTAACAGGACTTCATGAAATGGTATGCAGGCCCTTCCTGTAAGTATACTGCAATGGTAAGAATGAAGGGTATTTTGCAAGTTTATAATATTTTCTTCATTGATATCTGACTTCTGGAAACTAACCTACTATTTCTGGAGTCGCCCATCTACCCTCCTTGAGATGGTTCTCAGCCCAGCACACCATGATGGGGATCTTAGAGAAGATCACAGAGATTGGGAATTCAGATCGACTGGACCCAGAAGAACAACTGAGTACCATCTTGGCTTGCTGAAGGCAAAACTTGCAAAGAGCCCAGCTTCTAGTACCTTCCAAATTAGTTGCAACCAAGGCTAAAGGCTTTGATTTGATTAAATCTGAAGATGCCCACATGGGGCTGATTGGTTTCCCTTCTGTGGGTAAGTCTACATATTATTATTATTTTTTTTTAGTTAATGACTTCCATGGCCAGTGAGGCAGCTTCTTATGAATTCACCACATTGATGTGTATTCCTGGAGCCATAGGAAACAAAAGAACTAACACCCAGCTTCTAGATCTCTGGGATCATTGAAAGAGCAGCTCAAGGTAAAGGGTGATTGCTGTGAGTGCAGGTGATTGCAGTGGTCCAGACATCAGACGTTGTCATCATGATGCTGGATGCCACCAAGGGGAAAGTGCAGGGAAAGGAGATGGAACCAGTAGGCATCCAACTGAATCTCTATTTCAAACCAAGAAGGGTGGGGAAATATCCTTCTACAGCCACAATGCCACTGATCCAGTATTCGGAGAAGTTGGTGCAGCTCATCCTTCAAGAATACAAAATCTTCAATGCAGAGGTTCTGTTCAGGGAAGATGAATGTATAGATGGTGTTATTGGCAATTATGTCTACATGCCTTGCCTTTATGTTTACAACAAAATAGATCAGATCTCCATGGAGGCTAATTAGTTCTGGCATGAAGTTGAACTTGGAGTACCTGCTGGAAAAACTGTGGGAATACCACAGCTTTATCTACATCTAAACAAAGAAAAGGGGTCAGAGACCAGATTTCTCAGATGTGATCATTCTATGAAAAGGGGCATCGATAGAGTACATGTGCCATCTCATTCATCAGTCATTAGCCTGCCATAGATTCATAGAATCATAGAATTGCAGAGTTGGAAGAGACCACGAGGGCCATCCAGTCCAGCCCCCTGCCACGCAGGAAATCACGATCAAAGCATCCCTGACAGATGGCCAACCAGCCTCTGTTTGAAGACCTCCAAGGAAGGAGACCCCACCACGCTCCAAGGGAGTGTGTTCCACTGCCGAACAGCTCTGACTGTCAGAAAGTTCCTCCTAATGTTGAGGTGGAATCTCTGTTCCTGGAGCTTGGATACATTGCTCTGTGTTCCAGTCTCTGGAGCAGCAGAAAACAAGCCTGCTCCATCCTCAGTGTGACATCCCTTCAAATACTTAAACAGGGCTATCATATCGCCTCTTAACCATCTTTTTTCCAGGCTAAACATACCCAGCTCCCTAAGTCTCTCCTCATAAGGCATCGTTTCCAGACCTTTCACCATTTTATTCACCCTTCTCTGGACATGCTCCAATTTGTCAAGATCCTTTTTGAATTGTGGTGCCCAGAACTGGACACAATATTCCAGGTGAGGTCTGACCAAGGCAGAATAGAGCGGAACTATTACTTCCCTTGATCTAGACACTATACTTCTATTGTTGCAGCCCAAAATCGCATTGGCCTTTTTAGCTGCCAAATCACACTGCTGACTCATGTTCAACTTGTGGTCAACTATGATTCCTATATCCCTTTAGCACGTAGTCTCGTTGAGCCAGGTCTCCCCAGTCCTATATCTACCCATTTCATTTTTCCACCCTAAATGCAGTACTTTACATTTCTCCATTTTGAATTTCATTTTGTTAGCTTTGGCCCAACTTTCTAGTCTATCCAGGTCATTTTGCATTTTGATCCTGTCCTCTAGGGTATTAGCTACTCCTCAATAGTTTTGTGTCATCTGCAAATTTGGTAAGTATGCTCCTAATTCCCTCATCCAAGTCATTGATAAAGATGTTGAATAGCATTGGGCCCAGGACAGAACCCTGTGGCACCCCACTGGTCACATCTTTCCAAGACGAAGAGGAGCTACTGCTGAGCACCCTTTGGGTTCGACCGGTCAGCCAATTACAAATCCATTTAACAGTTAACTTGTCTAGCCCACATTTTACAAGCTTGCTTGCAAGAATGTCATGGGGAACCTTGTCAAAGGCCTTACTGAAATCAAGGTATGTGATATCCAGAGCGCTCCCTTCATCTACCAAGCTGGTAATTTTATCAAAAAAAGAGATCAGATTAGTCTGGCATGACTTGTTTTTCTGAAACCCATGTTGACTTTTTGTGATTATGGCATTACCTTCTAAATGTTCACAGGCTCTCTGTTTAATGATCTGCTCCAGAATCTTCCCTGGTATTGATGTCAGACTAACTGGACGATAATTGTTGGGATCCTCCTTCTTCCCCTTTTTGAAAATGGGAACAATGTTTGCCCTCCCCCAGTCTGCTGGGCCTTCTCCTGTTCTCCAAGAGTTCTCAAAGATGATTGCCAATGGCTCTGAGATTACATTTCCCAACTCTTTTAATACTCTTGGATGTAGTTCATCTGGTCCTGAAGATTTAAATTCATTTAGATTAAGAAGGTATTCCTGTACTACCTCTTTGCTTATTTTGTGCTGGATTTCCCCTCTTGTGTCCTCTGTTCCTTTATCCTCATGTTGTTCACCCTTTTCCTTTTCTGAAAACACTGAGGCAAAGAAGGTGTTCAGTAATTCTGCCTTTTCTCTCTGCCCTGTTTCCCCCCCTTCCATGTGAGTTTCTGTCAACAGCTGGGAACAAACACCCTTGTTTTTGATCTTCCCCGTGATTTTCAAATGCAGCACATCTGTATCTCCAGATGAGTAGGATGCCATCAAAAGTTGTCATATGGAAAGCAAGGACTTGTCCATGTCATGTCTGCAGGGTGACCCTCCAATTTTTTTTTTTTTTGCTTCCATTTGTTTTCTGGGCAAGGGAGACTGTGTTGTTGGGAGCAGGGGTGCCAGCCATACTGGGAGAGCTAGACAGTTTTCTCTTTCTCCCATCTGACCCTTTTTGCAAGACAGCAACTGGGATAGCGTTACTAGGTAGTAGTAAGTCTATTGCTCATTGTTCTCTTTGAAAATTTTGCTCTTCCCAGACCTGTCAAAAAGGCCTGTGTTCTTGAACTGAAATAAAGGATCGTTTTTCTTTTGTCTCTGGAACTTTTCCAATGGCAGAAAATAAAATAGAAATAGAAATAAATTCATTGATATCTGAAAGAAAAGCACTGACTTTTCTACGTAGAATCAGAACTTTGTAATTTACTCTTTTGGACTTTAGCTCTCCAAATCCACCAGCATGGCCTCAGTCATGTTAACTGGGGATTCTGGGAGCTGCATTTCAAAAAATATACTTTTCCAAGTTCTGTTTCACAGGGAGTGCTTATTTTCTGAAGGCACAAAAGGACACAGGAAATTCTGTAAACATTTTCCAAGGGGGTAAAAAAAAAGTGCATATCTTATAAACTAAAGAACTTCAAGACAAAACAGAAAGGCACCTGGAGGAAGGGGACATGCATAGGTACAAGACGAAACAAGACAGTTGAAGAGAAAGAGAAAACAAGAAACAAAACAGAGGAACAAAGTCACCCAGAGGCACAATCTGATGCCAACTTTCTCAGGCATCACAGCAGAATGAAAGATCCAAGCTGACTTCCCTTTACGTACACTTGAAGCAAATATCCAATCATTTGTGGCTCCTGAAGTTTTATGATAGTGATGTCCTGAACTATGCAAGCTAAACACACAAATACTTATGGATGAGAGAGATGGAGATTGGCATAGAATAGATAATCAGAGACTAAACAGGGTCAAGAAGGACACTGTCATGCTTAGAATTAAACAGTGGAGGTACGCAAACATTCGTTACAACAGAGCACAGTGAAGACTATGACTAACCCTCCCCTACTTGAAAGTGACAAATAAGTGATTTGGGGCTCTGAACCCACTCTATGTACCAGTACTCATACTATTATGGAAAGTATAGCATTCATGTATAGAATGAAAGCACATTAGGAGGAATGGGACTGCTACTTTGGCCATGCCCCCAGTCTGCATGTCTCAACCACTGCCCCTATCGCATAAGGCTGCACATGAACTTTCCAAAAAGCTGAGAATTCTGATCACAAAGGATACCTGATCCTTTGTACCTCAATGTACATATAACTTTATACGTGTATTGTAGGGGCTCACATTCTCACATTCATTCAATTGTGGATGTTAGCAGTTCATGGCTTGTACCACAGTGAGCTCCTGCTCTTGTTTTTTGCAGAACAAAGCATTTTCTATCTTCTCAAATCAAATTGTCTATTTGATTTCTATATTGGCCATCCTGTGACATCACAGAGAATAAACTTTCAGCTATGTCTGCTCAGGACCCAGAACCCATTGAATTTGATGGTTTTCCAAATTGCATGATAGATCTGGTTCAGCATAATGGGAAAGAGAATACTATTGCTTTAGTAATAAGTAACATAGGACATATCTACACTATCCAGAATACACTGGCTCCCCGCCAGCTTATCCTGGCTGCAGAGCTGGCCTGTTTCCCCATCTCCCTGTTACCTGGAGAACCTGGAGTCCAAAGAGGACACCGGCCCAGTGCTGAGGCCACCACCACTTCTGCTGCCATTTTCCCCACTAACATGGAATCCAGACAGGGTATTGCAACATGGGATAGCAGCCCTCTGCATGTGACCAGCCTTTGTCACATGCTGAGTGACCACCCCCTGGCTTCCAAGAGAGGCAGAGAGCTGGCTTTGGCAGCAAGGAGTGGCATGCCAGACAGGCTCCTATGGACACACAGGGACCAATCCAGTTTTTGCTGGGTAAACCAGGTATTATATTAGAATAGTTTATCAGGCCCTATCCTAGCTTGCCCCCATTTCAGTTCCGTATCTGCCCTGGGGGCCATTTGGTTTGCCTGGAGGAAGATTGGGGTAAATGCCCTGCATTGTTTTGACTGTGAGTCTCTGGAATGGGGGCAAGCTGGGGCAAATCACTTGTGTAGATAGCTCATAGACTTTGAAAGTATGGTGCAAGAGATAGTTAGAAGTGATGTGGGAGCAGAAGAAAAGCCAACATCACCCTCAGGTACAGTAAATGCTGTCCCAATGAAACAATTTGTTATGCCAATAGACTTCAAAATGCACCAATTGACAGCTAAAGATCACTTCATTCCCCTTGAGGAAAGCCAGGATCACAACAAAAGAATGATGGGTACTCTTAAAACGACATCGTTTAATGTCAATAGTTTTGGGTCCCATATAAGGTGTCACCTCTCCATTGATGCCCCCTTGTCGTGGGAGAGAGGCTTGCGTACCCTAATGATGTTTTGAGCTATGCTGGCGGTGGCATAATAGCCACTGGTAGGGTCTCCCATGCCAGACAGGTCAAAACCGAAGGGTCTGACAAAGAGCGTCAAAGGGCAGGATGGGCTCTCTAGCCTTGTGGCAACCGTCCTAGGAGAAGGAAAACTCCAATCCCAAACCCGGCAGATGGTGCTCGTCCAACCCTGTAAGGTCAACCATCTAGGAGAAGGAAACTCTAATCAAACCTACGGCCCGAGGACCTCACTGCCACGTCCATGCTTGCAAGGCCACAGCAGATGAATCTCTGGTTTAAAGGGTGAGGCCAGTTCTGTGCATGCTGCGCTCCACCAGAAAAATCCATTGCACAGGCTCGAAGGACAAATCCATTTCCAAAAAAGCCCTGTAGCGACTGGCGAGGGACGAAACTGGCAGGTGTAAAGATGCACTGGAAGCCGCAGCCCCAACCCTGCATGCAGGCGGTTCAGGACATTGGTCACTCAAGCCTGACCCAGGAGATGACAGTCTTGTTCGGCAGCATCCTGAACGACCAAGCAGCCTTTTTTAAGGAGAGCACTGCTTGCTCCATATGGAGAGGGGCCTAGAAAAGGTGGCCTAACGAAAGCTCATCCCCAACTACCTGGTTGGCTAGCCGCGGCCAACGGGAATCTTCTGATGCGGTCAAACCAAGGCAAAGAAACAAAGGCACACACCGGCCTCCAAAGGTGTAAATAAACTGACACTTGCATGCTGGAACATCAGAACCATGCAAGACTCTGAAGATAGTGGACGGCCTGAGCGTCGTTCTGCCCTAATAGCCCTTGAACTATCACGGCTTAATATTGACATCGCTGCTCTTAGTGAAGTTTGCTTCCATGAGGAAGGCAGCCTTAAAGAACATGGCGCCGGCTACACACTTTACTGGTCTGGCAAACCCAAAACCGAAAAACATCTGTCAGGAGTAGGCTTTATGATTAAAAACTCCATTGCCTCCAAACTTGAAACCTTGCCAACAGGACACTCTGATCGCATTATTTCCTTACGCCTCCCACATGTTGTTCTCTTTAGTATATATGCCCCAACTATGCAAGCCGACCCTGTAGAGAAAGACAAATTCTACACAGACCTACGCCAACTCATACAAAAAGTCCCTGTAGAAGATAAAATTATTATCCTTGGTGACTTCAATGCCAGAGTAGGAAAGAACTCCGAAGCCTGGAAAGGTGTCTTAGGCAAGCATGGTGTTGGAAATTGCAATGATAACGGACGCCTCCTGCTAGAGTTCTGTGCAGAACAACAGCTGACTATTACAAACACAATCTTTCAGCAGAAAGATAGCTTGAAGACAACCTGGATGCATCCCCGATCCAAACATTGGCACCTCATTGACTACGTTCTAGTCCGTCAGAGAGACATTCGTGATGTCCGTCATACACGAGTGATGCCCAGTGCAGAATGCCAAACAGATCATCGCCTTGTCAGATGTAAACTAAATCTTCATCTTAAGTTCAAACCTAAGAGGGGTGGCATCTTAAAGAAGAGACTCCAAGTCAACAATCTTCAACAAGCTACCATGAGAGACAACTTCCAGGCAAATCTACAAACGAAACTTGAAGATCATCCTACAGATCCTTCTCCTACAGTGCTTTGGCAACATATCAAAAACAGTATCCTCCAGTCTGCAGAAGAATCCCTTGGCTTCTCCCACAAGAAAAATCAAGACTGGTTTGATGAAAACAACCAAGAGATCCAGGAGCTGTTGGCAAGGAAGAGAGCTGCTCACCAGGCATACCTCGCCCAGCCAACCTGTCATGTAAGAAAAGCAGCTTTCCGCCTCACATGTAGCAAACTACAACAAAAACTCCGAGACATGCAGAACAAGTGGTGGATCAATATAGCAGAAAAGACACAATGCTGTGCAGATCTGGGTGATCATAGAGGATTTTATGAAGCTCTTAAAGCAGTGTTTGGACCTACTTATCAGGTCCAAAGCTCCTTATACAGTACAGATGGTCAAACATTAATTACTGATAAAGCCTCCATCCTAAATCGTTGGGCTGAACATTTTCAAAGTCTCTTTAGTGCCAACCGAGTAGTCCAAGCCTCAGCTATCCAATATATGATACAAAAACCAATGAAAAATGAATTGGACATAGCTCCCACTGTGGAAGAGACCCTTAAGGCCATACAGCAGATGAAAAACGGCAAGGCAGCTGGGATTGATGGAATCCCACCTGAAGTTTGGAAACACGGAGGTCATACACTCCACGAAAAATTCCACGAATTCCTTGTGAATTGCTGGGAAAAAGGGGAACTGCCATCAGACCTCCGAGATGCAGTCATCATCACCCTGTACAAGAAAAAAGGAGCAAAATCCGATTGCTCAAACTATCGAGGCATAACACTGCTCTCTATTGCTGGAAAAATCCTTGCAAGGATACTCCTGAACAGGTTAGTTCCTGCTATTGCAGAAGAACTTCTCCCTGAAAGCCAATGTGGCTTCAGAGCCAATAGGAGTACTACAGACATGGTATTTGCCCTTAGGCAACTGCAAGAAAAATGTAGGGAGCAGAACAAGGGTCTCTATGTAACATTTGTCGACCTCACCAAAGCCTTTGACACTGTAAGTAGAAAAGGTCTGTGGCAGATCCTGGAAAGACTAGGATGTCCCCCCAAATTCCTTAAAATGATTATCTTGCTACACGAGGGACAGCGTGGTCAAGTCAGATATGGCGATGCTCTTTCAGAGCCCTTTCTAATAACTAATGGAGTGAAGCAAGGTTGTGTTCTTGCACCAACTTTATTTACAATCTTCTTTAGCACGATGCTCCAAAGGGCTATGGCAGAGCTTGAAGAAGAGGACGGCATCTATATACGCTACCGTACTGATGGTAGCTTGTTTAACTTAAGCCGTCTGAGGGCTCACACTAAGACTCTAAACTATCTAGTCCGTGAGCTGCTCTTCGCAGATGATGCCGCCCTTGTTACCCACACAGAAGCAGCTCTGCAGCGCCTAACATCCTGCTTTGCAACAGCTGCAGAGCTGTTTGGGCTAGAAGTCAACCTGAAGAAAACAGAAGTTCTTTACCAGCCTGCACCACAGGACGAACACCACCATCCCCACATTGCCGTCGGCAAATCAGTGCTCAAGTCCGTTCAGCAGTTCACCTACCTGGGAAGCATCATCTCCTCAGATGCCAAGATTGACAAAGAGATCGATCACAGATTAGCAAAGGCATATAGTGCATTTGGAAGACTTCACAAAAGAGTCTGGAGCAATAAACACCTGAGGCAAAGCACAAAAATCAGTGTGTATAGAGCCATCGTACTGTCTATCCTCCTTTATGGATCTGAAACATGGGTCACCTATCGCCACCACCTACGACTCCTCGAGCGCTTTCATCAGCGCTGTCTACGCACAATCCTAAATATACACTGGACTGACTATGTGACGAATGTTGCTGTCCTTGAGCAAGCAGGGATCACCAGCATTGAGGCCATGATATTGAGAACACAGCTGCGCTGGGCAGGGCACGTTTCTAGGATGGAGGACCATCGCCTCCCAAAAATACTACTCCACGGTGAACTCGCCACGGGTCAGCGTAAGAGGGGCGCTCCAAAAAAGTGATACAAAGACTCCCTGAAACAACATCTCAGGCTTGGCCAAATTGATCACCAACAGTGGTCCGCCCTGGCCTCACATCGGGAGGCATGGAGACGCACTATCCACAATGCTGCAGCCTTATTTGAGAACTCACGACGAACAAGTCTTGAAGAGAAAAGACAACGCAGAAAGAATCACAACCCAAAAACATCACCCAAGGAGACCTTCTGCTGTGCTTTTTGCAACCGGACTTGTTTATCTCGGATTGGCCTTTTTAGTCATCAGCGCGCTTGCAGAAAGCGCGGGATGAGTCCTTCCTGAATCTTCGTTTGCGAAGAAAAGCCAGAGGATAAGGTGTCACCACATTCAAAACATCATTCTTCAGGAAGCTCCAGATATTCTGTTATTACAGGAAACACATCACATGGGATGCAATGCTGCTCCCCAGAAAAAAAAAATAGGTAAGTGTTTTGCAATAACAGGGTCCACAAAATCAAGAGGAATATTGATTGCATTGGCATCTATATTGGATTTTCAGATTCTTGACATCACACAAGGCAAATACATATTTTTGGAAGGGCTTGTGGAAGGTAAAGAGAATTGACATTGGATTCAATATATTGTCCTAATAGTCACCAGACCGCTTTCATTAGAGATACATTTTCAACTTTATACTCCTTTAAGGAAGGTGAAATTATTCTGGGAGGAGATCTCAACCTTTTCTCATCTGAACTAGATACTAATAAAAGGGCAACTTATAAATCTTCCTTATTAAGGTCTACCTTTGAGGAATTTAATTTGGTAGATTCTTGGTGAGAAATCGTTCCTCAAGAACATGACTATACATATTGTTCAAAAAGATTTAACACATATTTTAGGTTTTATTATATACTGGTACCAAAGAATTGGGGATCACTGATTAGAAAGATGTGGATTGGGACCATTACTTCATCTGGTCATGCTCCCATACAAACTGTAATTCAGACACCAAATACTACCCCCAAATCTTTTTCTTAGTCCCTTAATCTGCTCATGCGGGACAAAACATGTCCTGTTTTAGTGTGTGATCAATTTCCTCCTGGGCTCCAGCACAGAATCTTTCAATTTCTTCCTCTTATAATCCAAACATCTAGAAGGAGAGGTTGACTCACATGTTTATAAAAACATATAAATAATGTGATGATGTTTAAGAAATATTCAATCCCAAACCAATTTGGTGTCTCTACATTTTCTTTTTTTTTTTTTAAGCTTAGTTCTTTTTTATTTTGCAATTATGGCTTCTTTGGGAAGACATCTCATTTCTTTCCTGCCCCCTGCCAAACTTTATCCTTCTTTTTTTAATTTTTATTATTGAATCAATAACCGTACAACATATAAAAGAAAAATATATAAACACACACATATAAAAAACAGATACACATACACTGTTACACATAAACGTACATATAGATACGCATACAATATTACATTATACCATACCCTTTATCTATATAAACTATATATTTAGATTTATTAGTCCTGAGCAATTTCATATTAATAATAGTAATAATAAATTTTTATTTTTAACCCGCCCCTCTGCTCGGCAACCAGGGCGGCGTACAACAGGATTAAAACAGCAGCAAGTTAAAACAATCCTTCCCAATCCTAACCCTGCCTATTCTTCTCATTTTGTGTGATCATATTCTATTGTATCATCTATTGTACAATTTTATCAAACAATACAACAAATAACATTATGAACTTCCTCCTCTGACGAGACTACAGTTTGGAACGTTCATCTTTTCTTAATTATCTCTTGGTCAATTACAAACCATTGAATTGATCTTTAGAATATAATAAACCTATCTAGGAAATGAAGGTTTAACTTAAAGACAGTCTTATAGTAACTCTATTTGAGTAGATTTACTAAAGTAGATTTCTCTATACCCATTAATGAATTAAAAGCATTTTTATAGGTAGAAAAAGAAAGGAAATTCCCTTTATCACAGAACAAAAAGCTTTCTAAAACCACAATTTCTATTTCCTCATCTCTCCCCCAAATTGACACCTGATCCTTCAAATTAAAGTAATCTATTGATGAATATATTAGCAACCCTTCCTTTCCCTTTAATATATTATTCATTTCTATTGTATATAATAAAAATGTTGCCATACTTCTAAAAACTTGTCATTTTTTAATTTTCTAGAAGATAAGTGGGTTTGTCCATGTCTGTAACTGTTGTTAGCCTTTCCAACTATTCTTCCTCTGTTGGGATGATATTTTTCGTTCAATGTCTGGCATAGACAATTCTTGCAGTTGTTGCCATATACCATATTAACCTTCCTGTATTTTCATTAGGGATTGTACTGGATTCATAAATATCCAACAGAAATAATTCAGGAAGCATCTCAATTTTGATTTTTATAATCCTTTGAATCCTTGATCTAATCATGAACCAAAATTTCTTTGCTTTATTGCATTTCCACCATTGATGAATAAAGGTACCCTTCATCTCCTGACATTTCCAACATTTATTATTTGCCGGCCGATTGTGGGAATAACGAGACCACACAAATGAAATGGGGTGAGCTGGTCCCTCACCAGGTTGCCTCCCCTGCTGAAGATCTTAGAGAGTATTAAATAGGTTATCAATTATCACAGTATTCAAGCAGCACGAGGGTGGGTTGATGATTGCTGGCTGAAGAGGAGGAATCGAGGGGCGGCAGGGCCTTATATGGCCTCTGGCCCTGCCCCTCTCCTCCTGTCCCAGGTGACACCACCTGCAGCAGTCTGAGGGGTCTCTGACCCTCCCTGGTGGCAAAAGCAGCTCCCTCCCAAAACAGCTCTGCTGATGTGGAGGGAGCCAGATTGCATTGCCTGATATTTTTGCAATTCTTACCAGGGTGAGGTACCATCTAAACATCATTTTTAAGGCATTCTCTCGTTAATTGTAAGATCTAGTAAATTTAGCAATCCTTTTCCCAGATTTTTCCCCAGTCTCCAAATCTAATTTCATGACCTATATCCACTGCCCATTTTATCATATATTCTTTAGTTTCTTCTTTCTCCATATCAAATCTTTATTACAACTGATACAATCTAGACAATAGATGTTGACTTTCCTTTTCTAATATTAACTCAAATTCTGATACTTTTGCTTCAATACTTCCTTCTACTATATCTTCTTTAAATCTTGCTTTTAATTGGAGAAAGGGAAACCACTGAACTATTTTACCTTTATGGTATAACTTTTGTTTATCTTTCAATTGGATTGTCTCATTTGTTATCTGGATCAATTCTTTTTATAGGTCAACCAGACCTTTTGTAATTCAGACAGACTTTATATAAAGATCTCTGAGTTATATGGTTATTAAATTGTCTCTGTGCCTTAATTTTTTGATACCATAAAAAGGAATGCCAGCCAAAATACAATTCATGGCCTTCTAACAGTAAAAGCCTTGGATTTTCCAATCCAATCCACATTTTGATCCACATCAGACAGCTCACTTCTAATGTATATCCTTATATCTGGAGCACTGAAACCACCTCTTTCCCTTAAATCTGTCATTGGTTTAAATCTCAGTCTTGGTTTGCGGGCCCAGGCCATACTCCCCAATGCCCTCCCCTCCAGAATAACACATGGACACAAAACTCTTCTACAACTATGTATTGATTACAATTGGAAATTAAAGGTTAGGTACAGGTTAGTAATACATGATTATGATGTATGGTTTGACAAGAAAAGGCCACAACTTGCTGGTGGCTGCAGATGGTTGGCACTAAGGCATGGGAACGGATCCCTTCATTGACAAACCCTTTGTCGGTTACCACCGATCCTTCTAGGAGGGGGAGTCACTGGCCAAGCCATCCTACTCAACACTCCCCCTCCACCTGAAAACAAGATGTTATAACCCTGAAAGGGAGGGGTCAGGATCTCCATGAACTTGAACTTGAACTTAAACTTGGACTTGAACTTGATGGAGATCCCTTGACCCCCCACCTACCCGGATCAGGACCAATGCCAACCGCCACAAAAGGCAATCCCCATGGGATTCGCCTTCCACCATCCCCTGCCGCCACCATCAACTGGCAGTCCTATATTCCTTGAGCAGGCACATGCCCCGCAGTCAGCAGTCTCCCTGGGCGGATGTATTCTGCGAAGGCCCAGAAAGCCCCGGATGTCCACCAACCCAGCCGCTTGATGGTCTCAGTCGACAAACAGCCTTCAGCTGCCATGGTCACCACTCCAGTCCTGAAGGAGTGACTCCCGTACTCCTTAACGGGAAGCCCAAGCTGCTGCAGAGCCACCTTCATCACTGCCACAAACTCGAACCTGGTCAAAGGTGACCCATCCTCATGCCAGAACAGGGGGCCATCCCCCTTCCTGCGGATGCTCAGAAACCTCTGCATACTGTCCACTGGGCACAGTGCCAATCCCAGAACCTTCCGCAAGCAAAGCGTCACTCCCTTTCCCTTCTAATCACACTTGGAGCGCCTGATGCATAGCGACACCACACCCGGCTCCAACGCTAGTCACTGAGCCTCAACGCTCTCCCGGACCTGTCCCTTTTGGAAGAGCAAGCAAGCTTGGTGACTCTCAGGGCCCCAAAGAAGGCAACGATGTATGCCACGCTAAACAAGATGGCCTCGTACTCCGAGTGGCAAATATCCGGCAGTGTGCCAACCATGCAGGCCAACAGCCCATAAGATATCGGCCGGCGAGCGTCCGCCTCCCGCGGGGCTGTCTCTTCCAACCCTAGATGGCCTTCCTTACCGTGAAGGTGCCACATGGGTCCCCCACTCCAGCCGCCTTGCTGAAGAAGGAAATGCCTGCCACGTGCACGGCTATGGATATTTGTGCCATGCCCACGCCTTTCAGTGTCACCAAGTAATGCAGTACCTCATGGTCTGACGCCGTCCAGGAGCTCCCATATCCAGGTTGCTGCCAGAAGGTCATGAACTGAGCTGCCGCCCTCCTGTACCTTGCCCTCAGGGAGGGGGCTAGAGAGTCCGCCATGCCTTGGAGCACCGTCAACTCCCAAGGTTCCAGAGCTCATTCAGGAATGGCACTGCGGACTCATCGGCATCCAGGGCCAGCGCATGGAACCTCTCGCCCTGAAATCGAGACAAAGTGTCCGCTATCTCATTACTCATGCCTGGGATGTGTGGATTGAAGGCATACAAGTACAAATCTGCGCACTAACTGTATGACCCTCTCCGACCTGGAGGACTGCCGGTTGATGATGCATACCACCGCCTGATTGTCACACCAGAAACATAACCTCTTGTCTCGAAATTCCTCCCGCCAAAGAACCACCGCCACCAGGATTGGGAAAATCTCCAGAAATGTGAGATCCCGGGCGATCCCACCCACCTTCCATCCCTCCGGCCAGGGCTGTGAGCACCAATATCCATTGTAGTAAACTCCAAAACCTAAGCTGCCTGCCACATCGGAGTGGACCTTCAAGTCCCCCTTTCAGCTCCTTCTTCTCCTGCCACACCGTAACCCCATTGTAATGTTTCAGAAAATCCAACCACACCCTTGCGCCCTCCTTCAAACCCTTTGTTAAACGGATGTCGTGACAAGGAGAGCAGATCCCCCCATGAGCCGAGCCACCCTGACGCAGAATGCCCTCCCCAGGGCCACAACCCGGCAGGCAAAGTTCAAATGTCCCAGCAGTGATTGTAGATCCTTGAGCATGGCCTTCTCCCATTTTAATAGGCCCTCCAGCTTGTCTCTCGGGGCCACCAACTTTTCTTCCAGGAGACGCAAGACACCCAGGATCGAATCCAGCTCCACTCCCAAATAAACCAAGGACGTGGCCAGTCCCACGGTCTTGTCTGGAGCTAGCGGGACTCCAGTTTCCACAGCCAGCGCCTGGAATGAGGAAAGCAGAAACCTGCAATCCGGCTCCCTCACTGGACCCAACATAAGAAAATCATCAAGGTAGTGCGTGACAAAGGGGGAACCTGACCTATGCTGAAGAGCCCATTCCAAAAACGTGCTGAATGTTTCGAATGCCGCACAGCTGACTGAGCAGCCCATGGGCAAGGCTATGTCGTAATACCACCTGTCCTGGAATTTGAAGCCCAGGAGATAGCCCAGGAGAATGGCGGCCCCCAGCGCTGGCCACGCGGCCACGGGGGCCACCCCCTCCTGGCTTGGGCACTCTCTGGGGGAGGGCAGCAGGGGGTGCCAGCCAAGCTGCAAACTGGCCCACCGCCAAGCTGGTAAGCCCCCTTCTTTCCCATGCAGAGAACATCAGACATTTATTACATTCTTTAAACCACTTCATGGAAATCAGTACTGGAATCATAAAAATCATAGTTTGGGGAGAATGCTCATTTTAATTAGTGACATTCTCCCCATTAATGATAGTTCCAGGGTTTTTTCCCCATATAATGATCTTCTTATGAATTTGTTTCCACAGTGACAAATGGTTACTCTGAAATAATTGATTGTTTATAAATAATTGATTATTAGAAACAATAATAACCAAGTACTTCATTTTATCTACACATTTTAATCCAGAAAGTTTATCCAACTGAACTTTTATTTTTTCATTTCTTAAATTTTTGGCCCCAAATAGTTTTTTCCTTATTAATTCTGAATCCAGCCAGTTGTCCAAATGTGCTTAAAATCTCATTTCATTTCACCATTTTCTCTGTGAGATCTACAAAAAAGAGAGGGAGAGAGAGAGAGAGAGAGAAAAGAGAAAAAGAAAAAGAAAAGAAAGAAAGAAAGACAGATAGAAAGAAAGAACTATATCATCCGCAAATGCTTTGTAATTATATTCTTCCTTTCCAACTTTAACACCATGTACTGAGTTTTGAGACTGTATTTCTTTAAGAAGTACTTCTAGAACTAAAATGGACAGGAAAGGAGATAGGGAACAACCCTGGTGTGTTCTTTTTTGGATCAAAAAACTTTTAGATCTTTCAGCATTGACAATTAAGTGGGCTTTTTGCTCAGTATAAATAGCCTTAATCCAAGATGTAAAGTTTTCAACAAATTCCATAGCTTCTAAAGTTTTTAACAGAAAGCTCCACTTCACATTGTCAAATGCTTTCTCTGCATCCAAGAAAATTACAGCACTTTTTTAAAAATTGTGGTATTTGAAATATTCTATAATATCTAAGGTGGTTCTTTGGTTTTCTCTCATTTGCCTTCCTGGAAGGAAGCCTGATTGATCTTCTCCTATATACTTTGACAAAATCTTTTTTAGTCTTTGTGCTAAGACAGAGGCAAATATTTTATAATCTTCCTTAAGAAATGATATTGGTCTGAAGTCTTTTGATGTTAGGCAGTCTGCTTCAATCTTCGGTATCAATATTATACTCCCCTCTTTCCAACTATCTGGTAATAAGCTAGTATCTTTAACTATGTTTAATGTTTTTTGCAAAGGTCTCACTAGTTGTTCTTTAAAACACATATAATATTTGGCTGGAAGGCCATCTGGAGATTTATTAAGCTTTAACCTACCGATAGCCTCATTTAACCTCCACTACTGAGACAGGTTTATCCAACAATTCTCTATAGTCTTGTTCTAATTGTCACACATTTTTAGAATGTAGAAATAGTTTGATTTTCTGAACATCCTCTGGGTTATGTAAACTATATAAATTTTGAAAATAATTACATTTTTTAAAAATTTCCATTCCCTTGGAAATAATCCTATCACTTTCCTTTAAGCAATTAACTATGTGTTTCTTCTTTTCTTTTCTAATCTTATAGGCAAGCCACCGGCTGGGTTTATTCACATTCTGAAAATAATACTGTTTGGCAAATTTCAGCTTTTTCTCCATTTCTTCCATTGTGAGTGAGGACAACTGCTTTTGTAGTAATTTTAAGTACATACCATATACTTTATTATTTTGATTTTGTTGAAGTTTCTTTTCAAAGGTACTCATCTTATCAGTAATTTCTTCCATAGCTCTTTTCCTTTTTTCCTTCCATTCTGATACCTTCTGAATAAAAATTCCACTAAGCACCGCTTTCAATGTATCCCATACAGTTTGCATATTAACTCCTTTATCAATATTATTTTAAAAAAAAAAAAATCTTCAAGTTATTTCTTACAGTAGGAAACAGTTTCTTCTTGATTCAGGATAACTTTGTTTAGCCTCCAATTTCTTCTATTTATTCGTATTCCTATTTGGACTTTAATTAAATTATGATCACTGAATGATTTAGGTAGATTTCCATTGATTTAACAAAGTGAAGTAGATTTTCAGAAACCCACACCATATCTATCTTAGACCAGGAGCCATGATGACTTGAAAAGAAGGTGAAATCTTTCATGTTGGGATGTTGAACTCTCCACACATCTTTCAAACATTGTTCTTCAATTAACTTGAAATGCTCATTCACAGCTTTACCTTTACTTTTCTTCTTGGATAACGAACATCTATCTAAACCTGGTCCACTACCCCATTAAAATCCCCTAAGAGCCAGGTATAATCATAAGAGTGGTTAGACCAGTGATGGCAAACCTATGACATGTGTGTCAGCACTGAAACGCGTAGCCATTTCTGATGACACGTGGCCGCTGAGGCTGCCACATGCTGAGAAGGATGTTTCATACACACACACCCTCCATAAAGTGGTGATGGGGCTTCAAAGCCCCAGTTGCCACTTTCCTCCACCCCTCACCCCTCCCTAAAGTGGTGATCTGGGCTTTGAAGCCCTAGTTGCCACTTTCCTCTTCCCTCCCCCCTCTCTAAAGTGGCGATTGGGGCTTTGAAGCCCCTGTCGCCACTTTCCTCCACACACCCCCTGCCTCCCTAAAGTTTTTTCCTCAAAGTGACACACCACCCGAGTTATGCTCAGTTTTTTGGCAAAGTTTGACACACCAAGCTTGAAAGGTTGCCCATCACTGGGTTAGACAGTTGCCTTTTAAAATCTTCATAAAATTTTCTCTTCAGAATCTTTCCTATTTTCTCTCAGGATGTATTGGGTTACTGGGAGGCTCCCAGCTTAAATTGATTAAATGCATATTGTTCAGAGATCATGACCAGAGGGGTGTCAATGTCACAGATACAGCTAATCAACACCAGATTACTCTTTGGTAGAACAGTCTATGAGTGCTAAAATTGTATCTGATCTTGAACTGCCTAACATGGGAGCCCTTTCCCAGAAACTAGCCATTAAAATACACAAATTACATATCCTCTCCAACAGGGGCTCACAGTGTATAAGCCCCACACACTCCTACCCAACCATTCTCTGAAGATGCCAGCCACAGATGCAGGTGAAACATCAGAAATAAATAGTTAAGAGGTGATATGATAGCCCTGTTTAAGTATTTGAAGGGGTGTCACACTGAGGATGGAGCAGGTTTGTTTTCTGCTGCTCCAGAGACTGGAGCATGGAGCAATGGATGCAAGCTCCAGGAACAGAGATTCCACCTCAACATTAGGAGGAACTTTTTGACAGTAAGAGCTGTTCGGCAGGGGAACACACTCCCTCTGAGCATGGTGGGGTCTCCTTCCTTGGAGGTTTTTAAACAGAGGCTGGATTGCCATCTGTCGGGGATGCTTTGATCAAGATTTCCTGCATGGCAGGGGGTTGGACTGGATGGCCCTCGTGGTCTCTTCCAACTCTACAATTCTATGATTCTATGATTCTATGGCCTCACAGCCAGAAAAAAAAAACATGGAAAACCTATGGATGCCAGCCATGAAAGCCTTTGACTTCACATTAATCTTACATTGTTTGTTTAGATTTAAAGTCTGCCCCATTCCTGAAGGTTTGGGGCATATAAGAAAAGCAAAATTCCACAAAACAATATAAGTTGCTACCTAATTTAACTACATTTCCTTGGTCTTCTGTTTCTGAAGGCTGCTCGAGCTCAGCTTGGTGAGTCTGCCATGATGAGAGCTCAGCAGTGGAGGGTAAGTCAACCATCTGTATGTCCCCATCTGTATGTCTAAAACGCACAAAATACATCATGCCTGCTTTTGAAGCTCCACTGGCCTTTTCATCAGGCAAACAATCATACAGAAGAAAGGTTATGACACTAGACTCACAGGCCTACATTTTTCATCAGATGTTGTTTTTGTTATCATTAATTTGGTCTGGAGGGCTTTCAGTGTAGGCAGAAGTCACTCTCCTTCTGGGCCATGTGGGGCTGAAACAAAGAACAGTAAACTTTAAACTCCATTAGCAGAAGTAAAGGAACTTCTCTTGGGATCTACGGTGTCTCTGGGATTCTCTAAATGGTCAAATAACCCTCATGGATATTGCAGGGAATACGACTTGTCTAAATGGGATCCCACAACGTGTCAACATATTGTGAAATGGGGGGGGGGTAAAAAAGGCCAAAAACCTCTGGAGAAAAGGCTTTGTGACTTTTCCTGTTCCTTTAAAAAAAAACAATGAGGGGGTGCACATTTCTGCTCATTAGGACAAGCGAGTTGATTTGATTTGCTTGCCCAAATGAGAGGAAGTGCAAAACTGATTGGCTGGACAACCTCAGGGGCAGGGCTTGCTGATAGGACAAGTGTCCACAGCCGCCATCTCCCTCCCTAGTGGGAATGGAAGAAGGGAGGCAAGCTCTCCTCCTCCTCTTCCATCCCCCTGTTACCACAGCACCACTGCAGACCCCCACAGGGATGGGAGAAGGGAGGCGGGCTCACCTCCTCCTCTTCCTTCCCTGTTTCCACCCCCACCAGGCTGTCATCTAGTGTGTGAACCTTATGAGGGATGCTGGGGGGGGGGGAGACCATTAAGACAATTAGCAGCTGTTGCAACTTGCTTTTACTGTAGGATGTTACATTTTTCGGGGGCTCGTGTACAGAAACCATCTGTCCTTTGTGAAGCCACAGGCCCATTTCTTAGGCAGGGAACACTGAATTTCACAAGAAGGGCATGTACTGCTACATCTGGAAAACCTTTAGTTGCTGTATATTATAAGTAAAACTAGCCAATTATAGTCCAAATGAAAAAGTTTTATCTTTGTTGGAGGTAGAAACCTCAAAGAAATAAGTCCCAGTTCTTTAGCTTTCTCTCATTTAGGATTCCCCTGTTGCAACTAAATTTGGTATCTTCAAATCCAGGAGACATCTTTCCAACCCAGACACAATAATCTGGCTATGAAGCCAATGAGAATTCCAGTGGGATGGATAACTTGTTCAAACTTCCCTTTTGTGGACTTGCAAGAACGTATTTGAAATTACACAGAACTCTAGCACTGCATTGCTTAAGAATGGAATGTTAATTGACAAATATTTATTTAACAAATATTGGGTAATTAATGTGAACTTGCAGACTATTTTACACAACAACTTGTCTGTATTATCACAGAAATGGCATGTGAGAATTTCTCATGGTATGAGGAAATGAAATACATATACTAAAATGGCTGTCACACCTGGAAAGGAAAAAAAAATATATACAAAAATTACTTTGTCACACCTGGGTAGTGAAAAAAAAGGCTGTTATCTTCCAGATATTTACTTTATTACCCCCCTCTACAGAAATATGTCAGTGTCACTAGAAACATTAATGTTGCTCTTCATATATCAAATATACACATATCCTCATTGCTCCATAAGGCAGAGTGAGGAAGTAGTGTATTGCAACTTACTAATTATGATTTTAGCTGTAACATACTACTTTGGGGGCAGGATAACAAAAACTAGCATCATTCCTTTGTGTAAGCAAGATTTACAATGATAACATTGTTCCTTTGTGTGTTAGGGTTGCCAGGTTTTCAAAACTGCAATAAGACACTCAAAACCGGCTGGGACATATGAGAATAGTCTTGTCCCACTTTAAGTCTCATGGGAGAGTTCTGGGCTCCCAAATTTCTCAGATCCCAGGGGAACCATCTCCCCGCGCCCCCCCCCCAAAAAAAGACCCTGACAATCTCACAATGGCAGGGCAGCAATGGGTTGTATTTCCAAGCTGAGTGTGTCGCTCAGCCTGGAGCAACAATTCCCCACTCCACCCCACCCACACATTTGGTATGTAATTTGAGGACTGCATGTTTAGTGATACCTCCAAAATATGGGACTCTTGGCATCTGTATAATGGTCATAAGAGATCAGCTTTATGGTCCTTAAATAAGGAATATCTCATTAGGCAACTCTATTGTGTGTGTTATAAGTGGTGATTGCTTAGTACTCTTTTATTTTATTTTTTAAGTAAAAATGTTTTTTCAGAGGTATTTTGTAGAGATTTTTTTGAAGGAAAGGTAATGTACAATATAACAACTAGCTTAACAACTCACATTTTGCAATTGTTTCAAGTACCAGCAGTAACAAATCATGATGAGTAGTGGCAATGGTTCCTTATAGAAAGCAATTTTTAAAGTTTTTCAAAGTGAGTGATGGTGGTGTAGATTTAGAGGTGTTTGTAGTCCTGAAAGCCAGAGTAGTCCAGAAATAGATGATACCCATTAATCTATGGTACCTGGCAGGCCCTTCCATATCACACTACACTATTATAGTGCTACTATTCCAATTTAATCACTATGGCTGCCTCCTGTGAAATTCTGGGGTTTGTAGTTTAGTGAGGCCTAAGAGCTCTCTGGCTGAGAGTTCTAAATGTCCATCCCTAAACTGCAAATCCTAAGACAGGAGACAGCCATAGCAGTTAAAGTGGAATAATAACACTATAACAGTGCAGTGTGATAATTTCATGCATAACAAATGATTCCAGCATGAACTTCAAATGTAATTTGGCACTCTTGTCTCCACCAATAGCATGCCAGATGGCTGTAGGTGCTCACAAGTAAGCTAAAAAAATGATGTCCATTCCCTATTCTCTACCTACAATATTTGGTAAAATTCCTGTGTCTGAAATATGTAACCAAACAGAAGCACATCAAAACATTTGGATGTGTTTGTTTGTTTTGAATGTCACAAAGATGAAAAATGTGCTTACCTTCCTGAAACTGACCAGGCATTTGTTAAGAAAATGAATGAGAAAAATAGAACAGGCATATAGTATTTTGGAAAATTATATTTTGGAAACTCCCCCACATTTCTTCTTGGAAATAGCCAGATTGTTACCTGTCATTCTGGCTTTCCATTCTATTTAATTTGAACATTTATTCTGTTACTACTGCTACTTCTACTACTACTGAGTACAGACTGTTCAACAGTGATATCCCCCTCTGTGAATTGGCACAACCCGTTTTACCACTGTAGCATCCAAGGAGAATCAGTGTGGTGTAGTGGTTTGAGCACTACAGCTGAATCCACGCTTCAAAATAATTTATCCACAACTCACTACTGATCTTGTTGGAACACACAATGTTGCTGAGTTTTTGAAGTGAAAGTACTTCTTTTAGACACTGGAGGGCTTTAATTTGATTTTTTTATATAAACAAAAAACTTCCTATTTATGCTGCATTTTGTAGGGGAAAAAACTGCTTTTTCACATGCTTTGTGAACTTGTAATTGGGGTCAAATCAGGGCAGTAAAGGCTAGTGGGGGTTACCTAAGTCAGGCAAGCATGGTATTGCTGTTTTTATGTTTATGCGTTTTAAAAAAATGTTTAGTCCATATTTGAATAACCAAAGGCTAGCAGGGCTTCTGAAATGGTTGTGTCCCTTTCAGAAATAACATTCAGTATACGTATGGGTGGGAAGTGGACAAAGTTCACAGTGGGAAGGGTCCCAAAGAGGTTTACCTTGTGTTCACATTTATTTATTTATTTTTACATTTTATTAAACCCAATTGCCCATCCATATTTGTGGGGTTAGGGGCACCTGGCCACATGTACATTCCTTCACTCACTCAGTCACTCAGCAGGGAGAAGGGGATGGGATGTGGGATCAGTGGCCTCAATCCCTTCCCGCTTCCCTTGCAGCATTAGCTGAGCATTCCCACAAATGGCCTGTGGAGGGCCTCTCTCTGTGTGTGAAAGAAACTGAGAATGACAGGAGAACCTCTCCTGTTTCTTCCTTAGGCTCCCCCAACATGCCCCAGCAAAGGGAGGTGGCAGGTTTCAGTCAGCAAGAGAGAGGGACTGCAGGGGACAAGGTAATTTTCCCAAACCCAATAATCTCTCCTGTCAAATGTGGTGCAGTTTGCCCTGGTGGGAGGATTGGGGGGGGGGGCAAAGTGGAAAGGAATTCCCAAGGCAGGTGATATATACACACACATACACATACATCCTTTAGGAATGAAACATGGAAGCATGAGTAATGGCAATCATGGGTGTGGGGAGTGAGCACTGTGAAATTAGCAAAACAGAAATGCTGTTCATTCCTAAGGTAAGAACTGAAGAGAATGGAAGCAAGCTGGGTGGTTGATGGGGGCGATTGCTTTAATTCGAAGGAAAACTAGACCCCTTCCAGCTCTGGCTGCTACTTTGTAAAGTGGAATGGAGTGCCTCGAGATGTCAGCTTTAGGTGGAGGGGGAGATTTGCATGATTTGGTGCAGGGAGATGGCAGTGGGAACTAAAATGAACTCTTTAGCTCTTTCCTTCTCACTTTCCTCTTTCCATCTTTGTCCTTCCTTCTTTCTTAAAAGCTGTACATTTCTGTAAATGGGGTGAAGAGGTAATTCTCCAGGGTGAGGGAATCTGGTGAGGGAGCCATCTAATGGGAGTGCAGGTAAATGGTAAGGATGACAGGAAAACAATAAAGGCTAATGGTTGATAACAATACACATGCCTAGAAGAAACAAACGATGCAGCCACTGCCATTGTGTGACCAAAATTAATCTGATTCACTGGACATGTGGACATACATAATCAAACCATTGTGGAGACATATAAACACCAAGGTGATTTCAGGGTGTGTGAACTGTGTGGCTTCCAAAATCAATTTGAGTTTGGATTAAAATGGATGAGTGTGGCATTAATGGGGTCAAACTAGAGCAGGTTACTACTGTGCACTGGAGCTGAAATATTTAACAGGTGTGGATTCACCCTAAAACTCTGGAGACCAGGGTTTGGATCCCTGTTTGGCCATGGAAACTCATGGGGTGACTTTGAGCAAGTCACACTCTCGCAGGTGAAGACAACACTCCTCTGAACAAATCTTGCTAAGAAAACCCTGTGATAGGTCACCAAAGATCAGAAATGAGTTAAAGGCACAACAACAAGCAGCATCCAATTATTTCATTCCGATCTCATTGTCCCACAAGTTCTTTCTTATTGTTCTTATTGTCCCACAAGTTCTTTCTTATTGCTGAGCCAAAATCATACTAGCAAGATCAATTCACCATTAGGCATGAGAGTAGATTGGACAACCATTCTCTTAAAGTACTAACATATATGAATGATGCTCCCCTGAAGACTAGTTCTGGGAATGTGCAGGACCAGTGACCTGGTCACTATGTCACAAGGAAGTATCATTCTTTGTGCTTCTGAATGGGCTGTGCAACTATATGCTTCTGAATGGGCTGCAAGCCAATTAACATTTCCTGTACTTATATATAGTTCAGAACATATATGAAAATTTAGTTCCATTCCTCAGACCTTCTCAGTGGACTCTTGGGGCTCATCTATACAAGGCAAAAAAATGTGGATTGATATGCACTAATGCCAATTTGCAGCAGGTTTCATTTGTCTCCATTTTTTTTTTAAGACTGCAGCCATGCAAAGCTATACACATTTGTTGCTCAAATGTGCATGCCTACAAATCAAGATGGAGGGCACAAGTGAATTACTCTCTTTTTATTGTCACCAGTTGCTGCTGCCACTGCCGAACAGTATTTCTTTAAAATATATATATATATATATATATATATATATATATATATATCTCCAAGGTGCAGAAGTGCAATCTTCTGCCTAAATAAACAGAAAAAAAGAAATAAAAGGGCTGTTTTGTTGCTTCAGTGCACAATCACTACAATGAAAATCCATCATGGTGGTTCCAGACACTTGCCTTGCCAGCAAGCTCCACCCCCTGCACATGTCTGACCAATCAGCTTTCTCGGGAATGCACAGCAAAGCAAATTAGTTATCCCAATTTTTTAATACATTAAAATCCACAAAGGTAATTCCCATGGAGTATTTGAAGTTTTTGCCTCTCCTCCTTCCAAATATGGCAAAATGAGACAGGATCCCATTGGGACAAAAAGTATTCTCCTCAAATGCTATGATGAGTATTTTTGCCATATAAACAAGCCCTTGGTTCCCTTTAGGACCATCACATGACTTCACGACTACTGCAAGCAGTTTCAAGACAGTCTGGAGCTGGCCACTGTCATGGTGTTAGGCCAAGATCCCACCCATCAGTTGCATAGTGTAAAGTCATATCATGCAGCTACCCTGGAGTTATCATTACACCACATTTATACTGGATTGCAATATTGCAGAACTGATCACACAATGGACAGCTGTGCTGTTAGAGGAAACTGAAGAAACAGGTAAGCTCTACAAAAGTGCAATCCCTTGTTCAATGGTTTTACTGGTATAATACTGCTTGTATAACCCAGGCTAGGAAACTATCCTTGTGCAAGCTCCTAGTGACATGATATTTATGTTGGTGTGAGTCACCAATAGGAATATGGCCTTAAGCATTTCCTGTTGAGTGCAAAAGTTCACAGGCTCTTTTAGTGCAGCATAAAGCAAGTTAAAGTTTGCATAAATTTCAGGAAAAATAAGGCAATAACAGATAAAACCTGCTGGAAAGATGAAGAGTGTTAAATTACTGAATAATGCATGCACCGTCATTATCATTTTTACACTACTAGTAATAACTTCACAGGAAAGCAGAAAAGTCATTCTAGAAGAACCCTCAAACTAAGAGTCAAAGTATAGGCATATGTGTTTAAACAGTGAAAAGAAATAGGGAAGCTTAGAAAGATTACATAATACAGTGGCAAGTGTAGCAATCAGCTAAAACAGTAAAATGAGAAATGAAATGAAAATTGCAGCCGACTTTAAGATAAATAATAAGCTGTATTTCCAAGTACACAAGAAACTAAAGGTCATTGAAGGAGACAGAGGGATTTCAAAGAGATAGCCAGGGTAATTTACTACCCGAAGAGGCAGGCATTGCTAAAATGCAATCAAATGAATTCTTTTCCTCTGTGTTCACACAGAAGACTGGGGGACAGATGTCAGCAACAGACATAAATTTCCCTGGAGAGCTAGCAAAAAATATCCAAGGCAGATAGATTCATGCCAGAACAGGTGATCAAAAAATTAGAACATCTGAAGACTAGCAGAGCCTCAGAGTTGGGGGAAAATACGTACATCCCCTCAGGAATTCAACACAAAAAGGCTAGGAATGGCAGAGAAAACAAATTCCAGAGAGATCTGGAGCCCCTTGGGATGTGGAGGGGCATCAAGTTGAGCAGCAATTCCCCAGTAGTGGGCCTTGGCATTCTAGTGGTTTGACAAAACTTGGCAGGCATAACCACCAAACTTCCAGAAAGCAAGCCTTGTAACAAAACAAAATCCATGGGCTGGTTCCAGCTTCAGCAAAATGTTTGCAAACTGAACCTAGGTATCAGTGTTGTTGAGCAAAACAACAGTGTGGGCTTGTTCCTACAGTTCAGGAGTCTGCCTTCCAAATTCATATGCTAATCAGAGGTGGGTGGACTTCCCTCAGTCTGATTACTGAGCCAGTTTCCCAGGTGACTGGGAGGGCCCCTAGTTCAGTTGCAGAACATGTGCTTTGTATCAAACCTTTGGCATTGCAAATCAGTTGCTGCAGTGCCTACATGCCAGCACAGTGTGCAAGGACTGTGGGTGTTACAATACCTCTGCTTCATGGTTGGTGACAAGTCAGTGCCTTTGTTATGGCAGTTTTAATGTTGCAGTCAAATGCAATGGTGTGGAAGGGGAGCATGATAGTCACAGCCATAATGATTTAGTAAACAACAATCAGGTAGCTGTGTGATGTATCTGCTTTTCAGCCCAGGTCTTTTTCAGTAAAAACAACAGCTTAGAGTGAGAAAGGCGAGGCAGATGGGATGCTAAGTTTCCCTGGCTCAAAGCATCACATTCAGAGGGAAATGAATGAAAAGGGATGGCATATCCTGTCTCCAACGTCAGTAAACAATACTTTAGGCATGGGCCCATGAGCAGGAGGGTGACAGAACTAGAAACAACAGGAGCAAAGTTAGGGTGTTACTATCATAACTTGTTTGTTATACATGCTTCAGTAACAACTAAATGAGGCTAGTGCAAAGATTCAATGTTGTTCTTAAATATCCATAGCTACCCTGTCATTTGGCCTAAAAGAACCCTATCTCCCTTTTCATAGATTTAAAAGGCCCATAATGTTAAACGGTAGAGTTCCTGTGTGAGTGTCATTTGGCTTTCCTTGCCATCATTCGAGAAGTAGGAAACTTAGGATATTATCGGACATGGGGAAACGTGGCAAAAAAACACATCCCCAACTGCATAAGAAGAACACTACGGGAACAGAAAGGGTGACATTATCAGACGCTTGCACCCTTAGCTGTTCCCCGGGCATAGCACTGCCATGGATGAGGCTTCCTTTTTTCATTGACAAGGACAAGCTTTGCTGGTCATTGACCAAATAAAATGTATGTATGTATGATAGGGACAAGCAGCTAATAAAAAGGGACACCTTACTCATGCCTACACTATGCTGCTGGGACACTGAAGGACAATGCCATCTGATAATATCCCGTCGTGGGGGGGATTTGTCGTGATCCTCTGTCGTGATCCTCTGACATGGTTTTTGCCACGTCTGATAATCTCCCTGAACTCTAAAATTATGCCTGTGGCCTTCATTACCATCTTCTGTCACTAGGAGGAAGAATTCCCTATCCAGAAGGCTTAGCATATTAATTTCTCTAGCAGGTCTTGAGACAATTCTCTATGATCCAGAGACACTTGACAACATTAGGTGACTGCTGTTTCTCTCTGCAAGGCCCACAAATTCTTCGGAAAGTTAAGAGTGAGAGGGAGGGAGAAGGTCCTCTTGCCTGATTGGAGGAAGGAGATTGAGTAGAGGGAAAGCTGAAACAACACTAGAATAGAAGAGGTAAATGACCAGTGAGAAAATGAAAGAGTGGAAGGTGTGTGTGTGGGGAAAAAAAGGGAAGCAAAGCACTGGGCATGGGGAGAGAAAGATCAGCTGGTTGGGTGACGGAAGAGAGAGATGGGTGTGAGAGAGAAAGCACACTTAACTTTATGGCAGAAAAAGACAATGGAGTAGATGGATGGCTGAGGATCAGTGAGTGAGTGGGTGAAGTGAAAGAAGGAGTATCTTTGTGGGTGGGAAGAGAGGAGCACCAGGTTGCGGGGCAGGGACTAAGGGATTTCTAAGCTATATGAAGCTGATATGTCTGCTAATTATGCCATCCATTAAGTACACAAGAAGAAAAAATATAAAACAAAGGATTAGCAGCAGTTTTGTAATACTGGACTAAATACCAGCTTTTTCTAATTAATGTTTAAGAATTCCTACTCGGTTCCAAAGAGTTCACCTACTTCTGGAATAAATAAGTAAGGTTTCTGGCATATGTGAAAAGTATTAAAAATTCTAGATAGTTACAAAGTTGAAACTATGCCCACAAAAAATGCAAAAAAAAAAAAAAAAGCACATTTTCACAATGTTTTGGATGTCAAAAAGGACCTCTCCTGGGCCTAAATTGGTCCAGGGACACTACAGAATGTGTTCAAAATTCAGTGCACACCCCTGTGGATATTTTGGAGCATTTCAAGGCTATATATATATATAGCCCTGATGACTTTAAAATGAGGTGGTCCAAGTGTGGTGTGTGGACCACGTGCAGTACTTCATGTCTCTTTTTGTGGCCCTCAGCTCCCCCCAGGTGACAAATATTTGGGGGGCAAAAATGTTTTTGACAAAAAAAAAAAATGCCCAGGAGTATGAGGAAGGCATTTCCACCATGTTTGGAGCCCCCTAGCCCCTCAAGATATTATTTTTGCAAACTATATATATATATATATATATATATATATATATATATAGTTATTTATATATACAGTCACAAAAAGAGACATGAAGCACTGCATGTGGTCCACACACCACACTCGGACCATCGTTTTGAAGTCTCCAGTCTGTTAATGGTTAAGGGAAATGGAAATGAGTTTGAAGTCTGGTGAATTAGGCCAAGTTCTCATTAAAGTGGAACACTTATGAAGCCTCTAAGGCACTCATGAGTTGGGTTCCTAAACTGAGAGGGATATTTTTAAATCGCTAGCCTGAGCAGAGCACCATACCCTGAAAACTGAAGAATTGATCAGAATTGACAGGATGACATGTCCCATAATTTGCATGCCAGAAACATACAAACAATAGATTTCCTTCATCAAATTAAGAAAAATTAAAACAAGAGCAGTAAAGCAATTCCTTTCAATGCAAGGAAATCTCTCAAGATTAACCACACTAGGGTTAAGGTCAGAATAGAGTAGAACTTAGAACAATAACAGATTTATGACTTTATCAGACGAGGCAAATAGTGGCAAACCCCGCAACATTTAGGATGCAACAATAGCACAAAAGGCAAAATTATTAGACATCCTTGATGCTTACCTGTTCCCATTGAGTTGCCCTGGAGCGAATGAGGTAACATTTTTATTGATGGGCTAAGCCGTCAATAAAAAGTTATGCCTCATTCATGGCAGCATGACACAGGGGGAACTGGTAAGTGATTATGCTGTCTGATAATTTCAGCCCTTTCTGCTATTGTTGTGTCCTAATGCCGTGGGTTTTGCCACATCTGATAAAGTCCTTAGGCTGCTGACCCACTGCAGAAATAATGCAGTTTGACACCACTTTAATTGTCATGGCTCAATGCTATGGAATTCTGGGATTTGTAGTTTTGTGAGATACCTAGCCTTCTCTGTCAGAAAGCTCTCATGCCACAACAACCTACAAATCCCAGAATTCCATAGGATGGAGCCATGATAGTTAAAGTGGTGTCAAACTGCATTATTTCTGCAGTGGGTCAGCAGCCTTAGTTCCAATCAGCATTTGCTGCACTGTGCATCTCAAGCTGCAATCCTGTTCACATTTAATTGAGTATACCAAATCTCTCTCTCTCTGGCTTTTCTTTGCAAACAAAGATTCAGGAAGGACTCATCCCACGCTTACTACAAGCACGCTGATGACTAAAAAGGCCAATCCGAGATAAACAAGTCCGGTTGCAGAAAGCACAGCAGAAGGTCTCCTTGGATGATGTTTTTGGGTTGTGATTCTTTCTGCGTTGTCATTTCTCTTCAAGACTTGTTCGGTGTGAGTTCTCAAATAAGGCTGCAGCATTGTGGATAGTGCGTCTCCATGCCTCCCGATGTGAGGCCAGGGCGGACCACTGTTGGTGATCAATTTGGCCGAGCCTGAGAGGTTGTTTCAGGGAGTCTTTGTATTGCTTTTTTGGAGCACCCCTCTTACGCTGACCCATGGCGAGTTTACCATAGAGTAGTATTTTTGGGAGGCGATGGTCCTCCATCCTAGAAACATGCCCTGCCCAGCGCAGCTGTGTTCTCAATATCATGGCCTCAATGCTGGTGATCCCTGCTTGTTCAAGGACAGCAACATTTGTCACATAGTCAGTCCAGTGGAAGATAGGGCTATGCCACTGGCTGTTCCAATGGAAGTCCCACTGTAAACAAGTAATAGTATCTACATTAACCATGAACATCTTTTTCCAGTGATCAAGGAAGCTTGACTTAGGATGTAAAAATGACATAAGAATAGTATTTGTCCTGCATTCGATTGACATAACTTTGAACTCCCTGTCTTGGTGTGTTTAGAATAACTATTTTTTTATGGTAGTGGGACAGGTTTAACAAGAAATTAGGCTATATGTAGATAGGATAACTTTTAGTGTATTAAGACAACACAGAATTAATTCAATGGCCATCAGTTCATTATGTACAAGTTTTAAAAAGTCTCCAGTCCCTACATTATTTATCACACTAGTAGTGTGGCTTTTCTGTCACAGAGGTAAAATGTGTGTCTCTGAACTATACCATTTCAGAGTACGGGCATGAGCTCTTATGGTAGATATAAAGAAATTCACTGCATATCCAGATTAATCCTCTCTTGTGCCACTTTATCAGCTGTTTTTAAAATGTTTCAGTTTCTCCCGCTTCCTCCCAAATTCTGCCTTTGTTCTCAGTTTATTTCTATTGCTTTGAATTGAGTTGAAAGAGCAAAAGTAGTTAACTCAGCAAATGGAAAGAGAGATCTCAGAATCTTTACTTTCCCAGTAGGCTTAGGCAAAAGCAAAGTACTGCAGCCTCTCCTAGCTTCTGGGTCCTTTTCATTAGTAACATTTGCCATCTTGACCACACTCTGGTGTTGCATGGCCACACATATCTTGGTTTTCATCTGTTAAATGTCAGAGGGTGTCCATAAATTCTAGCCTAGATATTGAGCACACAGCTGCGCTGGGCAGGGCACGTTTCTAGGATGGAGGACCATCGCCTCCCAAAAATACTACTCTACGGTGAACTCGCCACGGGTCAGCGTGGGAGGGGCGCTCCAAAAAAGCGATACAAGGACTCCCTGAAACAACATCTCAGGCTTGGCCAGATTGATCACCAACGGTGGTCTGCCCTGGCCTCACATCGGGAGGCATGGAGACGCACTATCCACAATGCTGCAGCCTTATTTGAGAACTCACGACGAACAAGTCTTGAAGAGAAACGACAACGCAGAAAGAATCACAACCCAAAAACATCACCCAAGGAGACCTTCTGCTGCACTTTTTGCAACCGGACTTGTTTATCTCGGATTGGCCTTTTTAGTCATCAGCGCGCTTGCAGAAAGCGCGGGATGAGTCCTTCCTGAATCTTCGTTTGCGAAGAAAAGCCAGAGGGGGAGAGACCCTTCTTCCTGAAATTCTGTATTCAGGGGAATTTTTAATGGAAGACAGCAAGGTCATATGAGTCCACACCTGCAGTCTGAAGTGACATTTGCTAGTTTAGCACCTCTGTGAGAAGTAGGCCTTAGAACTTTGTTTTAGAGCACCAAATGATGTACCACTTTCTCTCCACCCTATTTTTTCTCCCAAACTGACTTTGGGAGACAATACAGCTTTTGCATCTCTCCAAGGAACAACTCTGATGGAATGTGTCACAAGAGGTGAGACAACTACAGGTTGTGTATGCATTTTTTATGCCTGTACATACTCGAGTGTACAGATGTGATGTCTCCTGATGTGCCCCTTTGCTTAAACCAAGTAAACAAAGCAGAGAGAGAGACAGACACCAAGAGAAAGCCTTCTGCATTAGATATTCTCTGTCTTTTGATATTCCCTGCCTTTGCTCATACAATCTGTCCCTTCATAGTGTGGAGGCAGAAGAAGGGAGGAAATGGGCCTTTAAAAACCCCTCTCTGTTTTTAAAGCCTTTGTTCTATTTTGTTTTTAAGACATATGTCCTTATAGAAGAGTAGTGATCAAGAGTTACCTACCATATCTACATAGTTTTTGGTTTTTCAAAACACCAGTGAATGAGGTGTGTCTGTGTTGTATGTACTAAAAGGGAGGGAGACAGAGGAAGATATAAGAAAGAAGCTTTGATAACCCCATGGGGTTTAACTATGAAACGGCAGGGCTTCAGGAGCACAAGCACATCCCAGCCACCCACCGGGTGGGTATTATAGAGAAAGATCTTGCTAAAGAACACTTTATGACAATCTTGAAACCATAATCTCCTACAGGATTGACAGATGAGTCACTCTTTGAAACCTATAGGCCAGTAGCCACCATGGAGGCAGCTTCCACAAGGCAGTGGTAGAGGAGCAGTTCTCCCTGTTCCCTCCTACAGTGCCCCATGTGTTCCAAAACTCCTAAAGACTTCTCCAGGGGACTTGGAAATTTTGTGAAAGTGTCAGAAATCTCAGTGCTACCACAAGCATCCATTGAATATAAACAATCTTTTAAACATACCATCTTTTATGTTGAAAGAGTTGTGTAGTGCAAGAATTCCATTAGCGAGAGTTATAGTGAGAGCAGGAATCAGTGGAACTGGGTTTGGTACAATGTGTTTGGTTTTTTGTTTGTTTGTTTTCTTTTTTTTTCTTCTTCCTGCAATTATATCTATGTCTGTGACTACCTCTGTTTACCACTGAATGGCAAATGCAAGAAATGGCTGCCACCATGCCATCCTCCTTCTAGATGATGGCCATCTTTGGAATGCTGATAGGGAGCCTTGGAGTGACCTAACAAAAGACTCTTATACATTCATCTATGTTACACGCTATATGGTAGGACAAAGGCAGCTGCACCATTAAATGGAATGCGGCTGCTTGCCTCAGGCACACTGGGACACTGGGGCCTCTTCTGAAGTCTCCCAGCGGATTGGAGGAGGGCAAACGTTGTCCAGTCCCAGCAGACTGGAGGAGGGCAAATGTTGTCCCCATCTTCAAAAAGGGAAAAAAGGAGGATCCCAACAATTATCGTCCAGTTAGTCTGACATCAATACCAGGGAAGATTCTAGAGCAGATCATTAAACAGAGAGTCTGTGAACATTTAGAAGGCAATGCCATAATCACAAAAAGTCAACATGGGTTTCAGAAAAACAAGTCATGCCAGACTAATCTGACCTCTCTTTTTTTGATAAAGTTACCAGCTTGGTAGATGAAGGGAACGCTGTGGACACTGCATACCTTGATTTCAGTAAGGCCTTTGACAAGGTTCCCCATGACATTCTTGCAAACAAGCTTGTAAAATGTGGGCTAGACAAGTTAACTGTTCAATGGATTTGTAATTGGTTGACCGGCTGAACCCAAAGGGTGCTCAGCAGTGGCTCCTCTTCATCTTGGAAAGATGTGACCAGTGGGGTGCCACAGGGTTCTGTCCTGGGCCCAGTGATATTCAACATCTTTATCAATGACTTGGATGACGGAGTTAGGGGCATACTTATCAAATTTGGAGATGACACCAAATTAGGAGTAGCTAATACCCTAGAGGACAGGATCAAAATTCAGAATGACCTGGATAGACTGGAGAGCTGGGCCAAAGCTAACAAAATGAAATTCAACACAGAGAAATGTAAAGTACTGCACTTAAGGCGGAAAAATGAAATGCATAGATATAGGATGGGAGAGACCTGGCTGAATGAGACTATGTGTGAAAGGGATCTAGGAGTCCTAGTAGACCACAAGTTGAACATGAGCCAACAGTGTGATGCGGCAGCTAAAAAGGCCAATGAGATTTTGGGCTGCATCAATAGTATAGTGTCTAGATCAAGGGAAGTAATAGTGCCGCTCTATTCTGCCTTCATCAGACCTCACCTAGAATACTGTGTCCAGTTCTGGGCACCACAATTCAAAAAGGATATTGACAAATTGGAGCATGTCCAGAGAAGGGCAACTAAAATGGTGAAAGGTCTGGAAACCATGCCTTATGAGGAGAGATTTAGGGAGCTGGGTATGTTTAGCTTGGAAAAAAGACAGTTAAGAGGCGACATGATAGCCCTGTTTAAGTATTTGAAGGGGTGTCATGCTGAGAATGGAGCAGGCTTGTTTTCTGCTGCTCCAGAGACTGGAACATGGAGCAATGGATGCAAGCTCCAGGAACAGAGATTCCACCTCAACATTAGGAGGAACTTTTTGACAGTAAGAGCTGTTCGGCAGTGGAACGCACTCCCTCGGAGCGTGGTGGGGTCTCCTTCCTTGGAGGTCTTTAAACAGGGGCTGGATGGCCATCTGTCGGGGATGCTTTGATCAAGATTTCCTGCATGGCAGGGAGTTGGACTGGATGGCCCTTGTGGTCTCTTCCAACTCTACAATTCTATGATTCTATGATTCTAAGAGCAATGATGGAGTAGAGTCAGTCTTCACAGGATTGAATACTCAAGACTTTTTGTCATGCCTCTTGAACACCCCTTGGGGATTAGCTGCAATCCTCAGATTAACTGGAGGAGAAAACTTTTTTTCCAGCAATGATGCATTGTTATGGACTTTCCCTATTGTAAACCAAACTATTTGCCAGGGCAAAAGATATGTTTCTGGATGGGTTGGTGGTGGAATGCTAGAAATTGTTTTGGACCAACATAACCACTCACACTTTGAGACTCTTGTGGGAATGTTGGAATTGAGCATGGGTGAGGTAAGTGCACTCCAAAACCATTTTTAAAGTTTTATTTTATTTTATTTTATTTATTTTATTTTAGTAGGTAACTATAAGAATAACAAAAGGCAATTAGAGCAAACAAAACCTTACAACATTTTGTGTCACTCAATTTACAAAGAGTAAATTTCAAGGATTAAAGAGAGGGTTGTGAAATGCGTGTTGACTTCAGCCTTTTTGTTAATCTGTGGCTGCAATAAACAATCTTGTTGTTGACTGCAGCAAATTTGAGGATTCCCCCTGCCCCCCGTGAAGTCAGTCCAGGAAGTTCCAAAGGATTGTCTGAGATCTCCACGTTTCCCCTGTGGTCTCTATTTTTATTATTTATTTAGGAAGTGCAGTTTTGCCATATTTTGAGCTCACTAGTTGACTTCCCGTTGGACCTCAAATGGCTTGAGGGGACATGACAAAATTCCCTGGAATAGGGTTAGTTAGGTGCCTTTTAAAAATGTTTTTAAAAATGTGTATACAATGTGGCTCTCTAAGGCCTCATACAGGGCCATGTGATTTCCCTGGCAGTTTCCACCTTGGTATAGACTGTCCTGTTGGTTTCCCTTCAAATTTTATGATTATGCTACTGAAGGAAAAAAGCATAGTTATGGAATTTTGGATTTCTGGGAGTTTTAAGCAGTAAGAGAGTGATGAAATCAATTGGTTGGAGACATCAATTATTCATGTATTTTTGTTATCCTGTTTATATCTTTTTCCTTTCCTCTTTCTTTCTTTCCAACTTTTTTTTTGGGGGGGGAGGAGGCTTGTGATACAAAACTGTTGGGGGATAGGTTGCTTTTTCTTTCTTTTCTTTTTATCCTTTTAGGAGGGCTAATAAACTTGATTTGTCAAGTCTCTCTCACAAGGTAATTCCATAAACAAGAGTACCACCAATTTCAAGAATTTAGCATACAAATTCCTCAGCCAGCATGACCAGTATTCAGTGAGCTGTGGTCCAAAGGAACAATATTCCCAGCCTCTGATTGCTCATAGTGGGTACTAAATTCCTCTTTGGTAGCATTAAAATCCATTAAAAAGGCCATGTGTCCTGATTTCAGTTTGGTCATATTGAGAAGAAAAAATAATAAATATTTTGGATGGGCTGTTAAGGCTGTAAAATGTGAAAACTACAACAAAAACAACCAGGCTTTAACCAGGTCATTATGAAGGCTTTAAAAGGTTAGGCTTTCTTTTTGTTTCCAGTAACCAGATTTTGTTGACAGCCACCAAAGTATGTAATTATATATTTTTTTCATAATGTACAAAACAAGATTATTACCCATCAGAGCTGTTCAGACAGAGCTGTCTATAAATTAATTTTGACATTTAGAACAGATTTCTATTTAAAACCCCATGCATAACACAGATACTAAAACCCTCACATTTACTTTCTGTGTGATGTGTCTGGGTAACACTGGGCAGTCTGTTGTAACGTAATTGTTTCTGACATGAGTTCTGTTTGCATGCCTAATCTGCATTTACTTTTTGCATGGTTTGCAGCCACATGTTCAAAGCTTGCATAGTATTTGTATGCAGTGGGGCTATATTCTGTCTACTCAGTGTGTGCACATTGGGGGCAGAAGCTAACTTTGTAGTTCAGCTCTTCCCACAAGTAACATTCATACAGAAATAGGTTTGGAGTCCATTCTGTTCACTTTGAGGCAAACCTAATTTGCCTCAAATTATATGTAATGGTGCACTTTCCAAAATGTTATGAACAGATTCAAAAGTACACAAAACGTAATTTTATTAAGAAAAGTGAGCATGTACAAAATCCAGTATTAGGGGAAGTATGTACAAAATTGCTATATACTGTAGTGGAAATGCATGTATTTGTAGGGAGGGAAACATGCACACAAATGTGTATATTAGAAGTATATATTAGATTCAGGACTTTTTCAGACGGTACTTACCGCGCTAGGAGTTCTCGCAAGAGACACGGAAGTTGCCCATGATTAAAATATGACACGGCTGCTTTCAATCCTTTCACGGAAGTTGAAACAGGTGATTTTGGAAGAGGGACGACAGTGTCCAAAACGGACCCCCTGCTGCGCAACAGCACCGTACCTCTCGTGAGACCTCCTAGCGTGTTAAGTACCATCTGAAAAAGTGCTAAAAGAAAGAAATGTGACAAAATTTATATATTTCTATAGATAGTTTTAAAGACAATATGCCTGAATTGCAATGAAAATGGAATAAATGCAACATTGGATGTCTGAGGAGCTGAGTGAAAGTAAGCATGACAAAATCACCCTTTCCTTCATTCACACATGTGTGCACCTGCTCTCACAGGTGAGTGAGAGCAAGAGAATGAGAGAGCGAGAGAGCACACACATACCACAATGTCAAAAATCAGTAACAGTTGGGTGAGAAAAGCCTGTTCTCATAAATTGGGACCTGTATAGTTAGTTACACAACTGAGAGTCTTCACTCTTACTGTTTTATTTAGACACCCAACTAGACTTCCTTAGCTTAAGCCTCCTTCTGTCCACCTGTACTTGAAGAGCCAGAATGCAGAAGAGCAGGGGTAAGCCGAACTGAAGGAGGTTTATATGTGTCATTGAGAGCACTGGTTGGCAGTAACCTTATACATTAATCCAGTTCATAGACCCATTAATGATGTTTTGACTTGTGATATCATCCTGGGTGCTGGAACTCATTGCTGGCACTTTTCCTGGATTCTGTCATTGCAACTATTTGGCAGCATAAAGAAGGGAGGTTCAAAATCAGGCTGAAAATATTTACTAGTCTCATTTTTGTTTAAGTTGCTGAGAAATATGCCTTTTCAGGAGCCTCAAAATTCACCTCAGGCAAAACAACCATCACCCTTAGCAGCAGCAGGAGGAGGAATTGCTATTGCTGCTGCTACTATTACTACTACTACTACTTGTCCTCCTTGCTCCTGACACAATTTAATTTCCATTGTGCAAAATGACCAAGATTTTATCTCCAGTCCCAACCTTTAAACATAGCAAAAAATCTACACGTATTTCCCTTTACTACCTTTCAATATAAAAGGCCTTTAATATTGTGGTCTAGTAACCAAATGTTCATTTATGTCTCTTTATGATAGAAATATATCCAAGCACATTTTATTTTATTTTTTTTAAAAAATTGGTAGACATTCTGCCATTCATAGAATCATAGAGTTGAAAGAGGCCATGAGGTCCATTCAGTCCAACCCGTTGCTTTCCAGGAATAAACAATCAAAGCACCCCCGAGCAGATGACCATCCAGCCTCTTTTTAAAAACATCCAGAAAAGGGCACTCTACCACACTCCAAGGCATCACATTCCACTGTTGAACAGCTCTTACCAGCAAGAAGTTCTTCCTAATGTTTAGTAGAAAATCTTTTCCTGTAGTGTGAGTCCATTGCTCCATGTCCTAGTTTCTGGAGCAGCAGAAAACAAGCTTCCTCCCTCTTCAATGTGACATCATTTCATGTATTTAATCCTGGCAATCATGTCACCTCTTAACCCTCTCTTCTCCAGGCTAAACATACCCAGCTCCCTAAACCACTCCTCATAGGGCATGGCTTCCAGATCTTTCCCCATTTTAGTTACCCTCCTCTGGACACATTCCAGCTTGTCAATATTCTTTTTGAATTGTGGTGCCCAGAACTGTATTCCACAGTATTCCATGTGAGTCTGACCAAAGCAGAAAAAGTATACCATTACATCCCTTGATCTACACACTCTACTTCTATTGATGCAGCCCAGAATTATGTTGGCTTTTTAGCTGCCACATCACACTGTTCACTCATGTTCAGCTTCTGGTCTACTAAGATTCCTAGATCCCTTTCACATGTACTGTCGTGGAGCCAGGTGTCACCTATCCTATATCTCTATATTTCATTTTTTTTCCTCCCTAATGTAGTACCTTACATTTATCCCTGTTGAAATTCTTTTTTTTTTTTTTTTTTAGTTTTGCCCAGCTTTCTAATCTGTTCAGGTCATTTTGAATTCCAATCCTGTCCTCTGGAGTATTAGCTACCCCTCCTAATTTGGTGTTATCTGCAAACTTGATAAGCATGCCCTCTATTCCCTCATCCAAGTCATTGATAAAAATGTTGAATAGCAATGGGCCCAGGAGAGAACCCTGTGGCACACCACTAGTCACTTCTCTCCAGGATGAAGAGGTGAGCACCCTTTGGGTTCAGTTGGTCAACCAATTACAAATTCACCTAACCATAGGATTGTCTGGCTCACATTTTACTAGCTTAAGTTGGGGACTTTTGTAGGAGGCATGAGTCTAAAAATAAAATGTATTAAAAATTCCAAGGATCTAGCCCTTTTAAAAAGGAAATGAAATATCTTCTTTAAAAAGTAAAAGTCTTTTACTTTCAAATTCATGCAGAGTGATGCTTAAGAATACTGAGACAGACTGCTCAATTAACATTTAAAAGTGTGGTCTGATCACCCAATGAATTAGACTCATTACAAAAACAAAGGAGTCAGTTTAAAAATGCATATCAAATGTTTACTGAAGGTATATCAATCTTAATCTACAAACTAAAACAAACTTTAAAAAAGTTTTCCTAACTAACTAGGAGGATTTAGGGTAGAATGACTCACCCAGCCTTTAGCAGTAGAGGCTGCATGGTGAACATCATGGCATAGCATCATAGCATGGCTTCATAGCAGCATGGCTACATACGATGGCTACAGCCGCATGGAGACTCTAACTTAAAAGAGACTTACACAAAGAGCAATAATATTTAAATTAGGTCATGTGTTGAATGACCCATCTCTCCAGTTGGCTGGAATTGCCTAGTGAAATAAGAGAAAGGGAATTTGGGAGAACAGAAGCATGCAGGGAAGATTCCTAGACTTACCTTAGTATGTGAATGGGGTACACAAGATTGTTTTTACATTACAATAATTATTTCCCCACATACTACATTTCCCTTTCTCAGTCATAGGGTATTCCATGAACGATCTTCATTTCTTCTCGTAGTCTCAGGAAACTGTCCTTAGGAAGAGGCTTAGTTAAAATATCAGCTATCATTTCATCTGAGTTGCAGTACTCCAGTTGAACAAGTTGACTCTGGCACATCTCTCTCACCTTATGAAAAGCAGTGTCTATGTTCTTCTTCAGAGGCTTGTCGCTCTGAGAAATTTTGTGACGGCTTTGATTGTCTTGCATCAAAATGGTTGGCTTGGGTTCCTCTATCCCAAGATCCTGAAGCAAATTCTGCAGCCATTTGATTTCATCACAAGCTGTTTTCACTGTTTTCACTGAGATGCACTCAGCACCTGTGGAACTATCTGCCACTGTACTCTGCTTCCAACTTGTCCAACTTACTGCTCCAACACCGTAAAAGATTATGTTTCCACTGGTTGACTTTTTCTCCACCGGATCGCAACCCCAATCAGCATCTGCATAGGCAATCAGTCGTGGCTTGTCACATGCTGGCAGCATCACTTTGAAGTTAGCGGTTGATTTTAAATATCTTGAAATTCTTTTCACTGCAGTAAAATCTTGAAGAGTAGGAGAATTAATCATTCTACATAAGGTGCCAACAGCATTTGGAATATCAGGTCTGGTGAAATTAGCTATGTATAGAAGTTTTCCAACAGCAGTTCTGTACTTTTCACTGTCTCTCAAGGGTTCCGATGCCTCATTGTCATTTAAGAAACCTACTTCCATTAGAGTTTGAGCATCCTTTGCATCTTTTAAGCCAAGACAGTCCATAAGATCTATAATCTTTTGTTTTTGATTTAGAAAGAAGCTTCCATCATGGTCTCTTTCAATTTGTACTCCAAGATAATGTGAGATGTCTCCCAAACTTTTAATATCTATTTCTTTATGGAGATTCAGGAGTATCTCTTGACTATCTGCTTTGTCTTGACTGCACAGAATCAAATCATCAACATAACTTGCAATGTAAGTCCATCTATTATTTCTGAATGTTTTGTAAACACATTGGTCAACAGTGCCTGGAGTAAATCCTTCTTTGATAAGGAACTGATTTAACTTTTCGTGCCATTTCTTGGTTGCTTGTTTTAATCTATACAAGCTTTTATCAAGTTTACATACTAGATGCTCCTTTCCAGGTACTTCGAATCCTGAAGGCTGTTGCATGTACAGTTCCTCATCTAGATCTCCATAAAGAAATGCTGTTTTCACATCTAGATGTGAAAGAGTCAGTTTAAAAATGCATATCAAATGTTTACTGAAGGTATATTAATCTACATACTAAAACAAACTTTTTAAACAAGGGTTCCTAACTAACTAGGAGGATTTAGGGTAGAATGACTCACCCAGCCTTTAGTGGTAGAGGCTGCATGGTGAACATCATGGCATAGCATCATAGCATGGCTTCATAGCAGCATGGCTGCATAAGATGGCTACAGCCGCATGGAGACTCTAACTTAAAAGAGACTTACACAAAGAGCAATAATATTTAAATTAGGTCATGTGTTGAATGACCCATCTCTCCAGTTGGCTGGAATTGCCTAGTGAAATAAGAGAAAGGGAATTTGGGAGAACAGAAGCATGCAGGGAAAATTCCTAGACTTATCTTAGTATGTGAATGGGGTACACAAGATTGTTTTTACATTACAACAATTATTTCCCCACATACTACAACTTTGTCAAAGGCCTTACTGAAATCGACATCCACAGCATTTCCTTCATCTTTCAAATTTGTAACTCTCTTAAAAAGAGAGAGATAAGTTTAGTTTGGCATGACTTATTTTTGAGAAACCCATGTTGACCTTTAGTGATTATGGCATCCCTTTCTAAGTTCTTACAGACTTACTGTTTAATGATTTGTTCTAGAATCTTCCCAGTATTGATGTCAGGCTGACTGGATGATAATTGTTTGGGTCCTCTCCCCACCCTTTTTTTTTTTAAAGATGGTGACAATATTTGCCCTCTTCTAATCTGCTGGGACTTCTCCTGTTCACCAGGAATTCTCAAAGATTATTGCCAGTGGTTCTGAGGTTATTTCTGTCAGTTCTTTTAATGCCATTGGATATAGTTCATCTGGCCCTGGAGACTTGAATTCATTTAGAGTAGCCAGGAATTCCTGTACTACTTCTTTTCTTATTCTTTGCTGCATTTCCCCACTGCACCATCTGCTCTACTTCCCCTGGGTTAGACACTGTTTCCCTTGTAGAAGAAGACTGAGTCAAAGAAGATATTGAGTAGTTCTGCCTTTTCTCTGTCCCCTGTTAACATTTTGCCATCTTCTCCATTGAGTGGCCCTGCCATTTCCTTGTTCTTCCTTTTGCTATGGACATTTTTTTAAAAGCCCCTTTTGATGTTTCAAACCTCTCTAGCAGGCATGAGCAATTTTGAGCTTTTGCTTTTCTGACTTTCTCCCTACATTTGCTGGCTATTCATTTAAACTCCTCTTCAGTGATTTCTCCCCTTTTTCATTTTTTTGTGCATGCCCCTTTTAAATCTTAGGCCAGTTGAAAGTTCTTTAAACATGCACCCTGGTTTCTTTAGACACTTCCCAAGTTTCCTCCTCATTAGAAATGTAGTCCCATCCATCATGAACTCCCTTTTCTTTTAGTATTCCTGACCATAGGATTACACCCAGCTTTCCTACAGTCTAGAATGTGTGTCTGATTACACTTGGCTTCCTCTTTCTGCTGAATCACAAACTCTGTCTTGGTCTTGCAGTTTTTGCATTAGGCCATGTGTGAGGGTAAAGCCTGGTTTCTGTGTATTTGCCACCCCGCACACACACTTTAGAAGCCAGGTTACCCTTTTTGATCCACTCAGGAATCTCCTCCTGGAGAAGCCTCAAGCTGGATCTCTCTAGCCACATTCCCAGGGATTCCTCTAGCTGCCACCACCTCTTGATTTTAAGAGAACCCCTTTTAAAAATGTGATTTCAAGAGGAAAACCACAGGGTATCCAGGCTTCCAGCCCTAACTGAAATTTACCAAACCTCCTCCCTTCTTCTCAGGAACAGAGGAAAATCCTGTAGCATGACTCAAGCACAGGCATGTGGAAGCTTGGCTATAGGAAAATCTAAAAAGCTATTTTATTCAAGGAAGTAAACACATTACAGAGGTAATCATATCGTGAAGAAAAATGCCTTTTCTTTCAGGTGCAGCTTAAGTTACAGAATATAACAGTATAGGGTTACATCCAGTCTAGGAAGAAAACAAATCATACAATCCTAATGCATTCTAACTAATACATTGTCCCTACGCACAAAATAAAGGTCCGCTCACATTCTGAAGTCCATCAAGATCAAATCTGGTATCCAAATTGGCTGGCCCAGGCTTAATCCATAAACCAGGCCTAGCACAGCCTCTGAGATTCATGAATGTTCAGAAGTCTATCCCCATGGATAGACAAAAGCCCATGTGTCTCAGAACAAACAGCTACAAACTGCTCAAATCACCATTAGCCAAATCTGATTGGCCCTTCAGTTAGGTGATGTGATATCACAATGATGTCAGCCTAGAAGTTGAGCCCCACCTCCCACTTCTCTTAACCCTTTGTTTACCTGTTCCTGATTATCAGAGAATTGGTGATTACAGATACTGGGAAATTTAGTTCTGGGAGATGTAGTTCTGGCCCATGATGGGAGTTGCAATTAACATCGAGCAGGATGATGGAACTCTATCATGACACCATGTTTGAAGCAATATGGGCCCAATGGGAAAGTGATGAGCAGGAGTGTAGTGAGACAATTGTCATGGTTGAGTGGAAAACAAAAATTGGGAGACAGGAGAGTTTTGGACATTAGTGAAAAATGGTTTGGAGGGGGGAGTTTCCATAGGTAACGACAAAAACAACAACAACCCAATTAATGCATTTTAAATAGAAAGTAGCTTGTGAAGCTTTAAAGCAAATCAGTTTAAAATACAAAGGCTGGCATCCTGTTCAATATTTATGAGATTATGAGATTGTAACTTTTGGGGTTCATATTTATGGTTATTAATGACCAAATGTGATCCTTAAAACCTACCTTTTCAGCCAGACAGCAAAGGGTTTTTGAGGAGCTGCAGATTGGGGCACTGGGAAATGATGACAACAGTGTTCTCCCAGTCATGGGTGCATTGAGACAAGCAGGTGTGGCAGGACTCCAAGGGTTTCTCCAACTGCCCTTCTCAATACACGCTGTGACCAGGTGATCACTGCAGTCATCATTTCCTGGTGCCCCAATGTACGGCACCTTTAGCTGGGGTGCTGTCTAGCTTAAGAGGTAGATTTCTGAGCTGTAGCTTTTTCAGAAGTAGCTATAATGATAGGAATCCCTCATCATAGTTATGTTCGATGATGCAGGATATCAGCCAATATTTTCAACATGAAATATAATTAACATAGTTGTGTAAACTAAATATCGGTAAACATCTATTCTGCAAGTCATCCTACTTTAATTATCTGAACTCTCAATATAATCTAATGAGCTGTGATTTCTCTGCAAACTTGCCGAGAAGCTGCACTTGAAATTCCTTCATATATAACTTTCAAAAGCCAATACAACTGAAATTGTTTTCTCTGAGAAAGCATTGATGACACATGTGTTAAAGTTGAGAGTTAATTTTCACACACAGCTGTAGATTCACCAGTGGTAGTCCTGTATTCACAGAAAGACTTCCTTATACAAGTAGAATGTTTTAGTAAGTTTGTGAAATGTTAGCATGGTTTTTTTTTTTTGCAAGATTCTGTTATTTCCTTTTCTTTGCCAAAACACCTAAACTGTATTTGTAAACACCCAAGTGGAGTGATAGAAATTTGAGGACTGAAGAAAAACTTGAGGACTGAAGAAAAACAATGAAAAACTCTTATTTGGAGGAGCAATGCCCCCCCCCATGCTGCATCTCTGGGGATGGGCATCTGTGAAAATGATGGAGTGATGTTTTGGTTTGCTGCTTCTAGTTACGTGGTTCTTGCAGAGCTGATTCAGTCCATTGTGTAACTTATCACTCTATTCCTTTTTATGCCTGATGTTGGATGGGGGTGAGAGTCTCTCCAATTCCTACCCCTTTATGAAATTAAAAGAAAGAACACACATACATTGTAGTTTATGGAAGGATAGCAGCTTGACAAATACATACATACACTCATTTCTCTTTACACATTGTTTTGTGAGTTCTGTTGTTGTCAGTGGTACTTAAATGTGGGTCAGGTTGAGCAGCTAATCAGAATAATGTAACCTGTAAAAACCTTCTCAGGCTGAATGTAATAAGTAAACTTAGCCAGGTAAAACTGTGAAAGGCTCCTAATATTGGTTTAGAAAAAAGCTCACAAGGTTTGTGGGGGGGGGGACCCTCCAAAAATCAATATCCAGGTCTTGGCACACTTCAGACATCTAAGTGCTTCACTGCTTTAGGGGTGGTGGGGGGAGTACTGAATTTGAAATAGTCACAAAGACAGCTCCTTGGCACTTGTGAGAAAAATCTTCATTTGCAGCACTTCCCTCTCAGAATCTAAAAGCCTTTTTTTGTTTGCTAAGTCAGGTTTAAACACTTGCAGGAGACACTCATTGGAGTCTGCAGGCCAAAAGGGCTAGTCTGCCATCACTTCATATATTTTTAGCAAAGTAAGTAGATTTGGGCAAAACAGACCATCCATAAAATCACAGACATAGCTGTGGCTGCTGTCTGCAAACCTCTTTCTGTTCTGTTCTGTTCTGTTTTGTTTTTTTCTTTCAAGTTGTCATAAAGCTTCCCAGACAATACCATCGTATTTGGTACTACACCCTCAAAACAAGCCATCACAAGGATTTTGGACACAATAGTTGTCTATAAATACAGTACTTCATAAACCTTTTCTTCTTGTTTTTATTCTTATTATTCATTGTTTTATTCTGCTTGTTCCAGGAAGGGTAAATATGCTGCTGATATATAAGAGCCATTAACTCATATAAATAACAATATCATGTGGCAGGTTTTGAAGGACTCAAACCACTTTCACCTACATTACCAAGGTAATCCTCACAACAGTATCGAAGGGCTCAGCAACAATATGATATTTTTGTGTGTGTTTCTTTTAATGATGTGTGTTGTATTGCTATGAGGTTGTTTTAGACCATGGTGGACAATTTCAGTGGGTTTAAGGGGCATTTTTCCATCCCTGGGGCCCTTTGGGTGTTGCACAGATTGCCAAAAAATGCCCCCTCTCTGGGAGTGTTAACAACTATTTTAGCTGTTAAATATAGGACCCTAAAAATAATTGAAAAGACCATTCCTGGTGGCTTCTATGAGATGCAATTCATCTTTTTTCCCCTCCCCCCCCAAAGGACATCCTAAGATGCAAAAAAAAAAAAACACCTTAAAGGACACCACTTAACCCATTCTGTTTTAGACCCTGACCATAGTAGGTTCATGGGGGTGGGGGTGGGGGAATCATATTCCTTTAATTGTGAAGCAATTTCTCTTCTTTTCCCTTTCTCATTCCATAAATTGCAACTCTCTCAACATTTCCTGATACATTTGAGTAACCAGCAAAGAAACGGTTTAGTATCTAAACAGAAGCAACAACAAAAATAATAAATGGACACATACAGTTTGGCATTTTAAATCTACTTATACTATAGAGCCATTATGATTACAGGCATGAAATGGAGTTTGTGTCTGCTGTATTGATTAACTGGGGAATAAGCACCATTTTGTTGTAAAACATGAGAATATATTTCAAAATTCAAAATAATGAAAACTTATCTCTATGTACAGTATGTACCTCTCAAGCCATCCCCAAGAATAACATGCAAAGGAAGCATGCTTCAATGAACAACTTAAGTTCAAATGGGCTCTGACACACTCATGTCACTCTAGCAGATGGCCGGTTCACCATTGCCTCAGTCACTTACCACCTTCTGAGTAGCAAGTGAACCAAGGAACTAGACATCAGAGGCCCTGGATTTCACTGTATGTTTGAGGTGGTCTACATCACATACAAATTAGCTGACATGCATCTATATATGTAAGGTTGACTTGCATATATTGTAGTGTGCATAGCCATTATATATTGCACCAGTCATGTGGATTAGCACTACTCTAGCTTCTACTCTAGCAGGCAGTTCTTTGGGCCTCACATCAAACTCATCCCAAGGTAGTCAATGGGACATACTGGATGTGAGGAGGGGATCAGCATCAGACCAAAGGCCTATCTTGTCCACTGTTTCCCACAGCAATTGACTAGATGTCTATGGGAAATCCACAAATTGATATCACCGATAGTATTCTTCTGCTTGTGTTCCTTAGCAAGTGATACTCAAAGCATGTGCTTCTAATTCTAGAAGACACATGTCACCATCATGACTAGTAGCCATACCTCCATGTTTTTTTAAATGCCCCTTTAAAGCCCCCCTCCCAGGTTAATGGCTATCATTATATATTATGGTAGAGAATTTCACAGTCCATGTGTGAAGAAATATTTTCTTGTATCTAACCCGAATCTCCTACCATTCAGCTTCATTGTATGATTCTGGATTCTACTATTGTGTGTGAGAGAAAAACATCTCTCTATAGCCACTTTCTCACCATTTATAATTTAATAACTTTCTATGGAGATTATCAGATGCTTTCAAAAGCCCCCAAGTAGCTCATGAGAACAATGTCACTGTACTGACAAAGGGTCCCAATATTGCACGTGTTGTCCTCTTGGCATGTTTGCTCTATTCTCCCTCTGTGCTGGAGCAACAAAAAAAGGTGCCACTTTTTATTAGTGGAAGTTTCCACCAATGAAAAGTGCTGCCTTTTTTGTCACATCAGAATGGAGGGGGAACAGAGGAAGCACGGCAGGAGAATAATGTCGTATGATACAAAAAGCTTCAAGCCCTCAAGGTTTTCCTGGTACAAGAGTTTCTTCAGTCCCTGATCATCGTTGTTCCAATCTCTCAGCACTAGAATATCCTTTCATAAATGTGAGGATGAGAGTTACAATGTAGTATTGCAATATAAACAATGTGATAATGTCTTGCCATGACTGAATTCAAGGAAATGCATGGCATAAACTGTGAACTGACCAATCACTTCTCATCTGGTGGTCCTTAGCAGTGGTGCTTCAGCACAACTGGAACTATAGTAATGAAAAGCATAGTCTAAGGCTCTAAGACTGACCAAAAGCCCCAGTAAATGTCAGCCTTTTCTGTGTCTGGAGTGCATGATTTTGCTTGATTGTTCCACCCCTACATCTCAAATATATCAATGTTTGTTTTCACTGACATGTGGTGTGAGGTTTTCTTCTGTTCCCCAATATATAATCATAGAAAGCAGAAAGAGGATACTCTAACCATTTTGTCATCACCAGGGACTGCTGGTATGGGAAGAACTAGACAAGGTATCTGGAAAGAGAATTTACCCCTGGCTATCTCAGAAGCTCCCAAGGCTGCTGGATGCAAAACCTCATGGCTGGACCCACAAAAGCACTCTCAAAGGACTGTAACAGGAGAAGCATTGTCTGAACCTTTAGAAATAATATGGTCAGTACAGTGATGAGGAAAGCCACATCCTAGGGCTTTTGACTAGTTTGGATGAGTCCTAAGTTTAAAAAAATATATAGAATACAGATCCATTTCCATTTAAAAAATGCAGCCTGGGAGTTTCCCATTCATAGGAGGGAAAGGGAGATCTTGTGTGACTTTGCTCCTCTGAGTATACACTGTTTACATAAGGAAACACTTTCACAGGCACTGATGTGCAGTCTTCCTGGCTGCAGCACTATATGCAGTGATTCTTGGCATCATATATGTGAATTAAATGTGTGTGTCTGATTCTTTTTATAGAAAGAAACCTCTGTTTCTTCACTGAGCATCTGTGCAATATTCTCCTAGGTTTTCCTTTCATCTCCCACACATAATGCTTCCATTTCACTCAGTATAATGCAGGAATTCCTTCTATACCAATTATGCTTCAGGGATGTGAACCTGCTACATTCTGAGAAATTCATTATTTTTCCAACAGTTGCTTAATGTCTAGTTACACAGACAAGGCACAATAATACAGATATCATGCTTTTCAAAATATTTTGTTGAGAGGATACTTGACCAACCCTGTGGATGCAACAGTGAAATAACAGTAACTCTCAGAAAAAATATGGTCATTATTATGACATTTATGGGGCTGTAATAAGTCAACAGGTGAGTTGAAGGCACATAGACACACACACACTAAGCACAGCTCCCATCTTATTCTATATTAGCTGTGTACCTGATCAGTGATTCTATTATCCTGAGGGTGAGGAGTGCTTTAACATCTCACCCGTGATGCCAAAATCTCCTATAACATTTGGGGGAATTATTAGCTCAAAAGGAGGCCTGCAAGAGGAGAGTAATTTTGGGCATCTTTTCACCTATGTACTAACTTTAGAGAGCACTCCACTTAAACTGAAATGAAGTATTTTATTGGAATAACACAAATGTGGACTAATATATACAACACACATTCTTAAGAACCATACAATCCTGTATCAGAGTAAGACAAAAAGACTGGATAGAGAGAAAGCAGTTCAGGAATATAGGGTGATAGTTATTGGTCTTGAAGAGGAGAATTCTGTGCAGTCAGGATATGCAGAAAGGTGTCTGAGGCTAGCACAGGAGGTTCCAATCCAGGACATGCCAAGAAAGAAAGTGTCAAGGTTCATCTGCTGTGAAACAGTTTACTATTGTTAGGGATCTAATATTTATACCTTATTCCATGTCTTTGAGTGGTTAATTTGGTAATAACAAAGCTTGAATGACTCTCCAATGGAACAGGCAAAGGAAACTGAAACTCAACTGATTGCTTTAATTGCTGGGAGATAGAAATTGATGGGCTTGTGACAACCTCACAAGGTTGGATAGGAGATGGTATAGGAGAGATTTCTGTAGGATATAGATTAAGGAATGGCCATTTAATTATTTGATTGAATCATTGCTGAAATGCCCAAGGCTGGAAGAAAGGATTGGCACATGCCCTTCTAATGATGGATTGTTAACATAAATCCCTTACAGGGTCTTCCTGCTCAATCCTAATATGGGCTTTCTCAACATTATATTCCCTGGCATGTCTTAGGTCATTGTGACCTCCAAGTGACCTATGGTCTGCCTCAGCCAACCTGACCCCAAAAAGTGTCCAATATTTCCAGTTGTGAGATGCTGTGGGGAGGGAGTAGTAGGACATACTGACAATTCATCATTTCAGTTTATGGCCTGTCCTTCTTCCTAAGAGCCCAGTTTGACTAACAATCCACACAAAACCACACACTTATAATAAGAAATTGCAAGTATCTAAAATCACAAATTACAAGTGTCTGCTAAAACACAATAAAAACAAGCAACAGTAAAAGATCAAACCATGGTTCATTGCCCCAGCTATATGGATAGGCAGATTTTTTTTACTGATGTCTAAAAGAGCGTGGTCAGCTGAATCTCTAATGGAAGGGAGTTTCATAACTTCCCTTGATCTAGACACTATACTTCTATTGATGCAGCCCAAAATCACATTGGCCTTTTTAGGTGATTTACCCCAAGTTCCTGTTCCCTTAAAGTAGGGATAATAATCTTGCAGCCTTCCAGATTTGTTGCACTACCTCCCAGCTTTTCACCAGTGATTATGCTGTTTAGATATGCAAGGGGTTGCAGTTCAGAACATCTAGTGGGATACACAAGTCCTTCTTCGAAGAAAGGTGGGATATACATTAATTTAATTTAAATTAAAATATTAAATTAAATTAATAAAGGACAGTAGCTATTGGGGAAGATTTTCCCCAAAGAACCTGGAAAATCATTGGCATTTTAGGTAGACAGTGTGGGGCTGTCACCAGTGGTTTTCACCACTGAGAGAGCCCTGCTACATGTGGTAGCCCTATAGGCCACATGCTCTGGAGCACCAGAAGCAGTATCTCTGGCTAATGCTGAATCCCTAGGAGGTCCACATTGGTGAATGAGCACATTTAAGCATTTGTGCCTTGAACTGATTAGATTTGTGTACATTCAAAACTTAAAGTGGACCTTGAACTTCAGAAGCTCAAGTTTTGCTAGAGAAAGTTTGTTTGCTTTTCCCATAAGTGTTGAGTTTTGTAATCTGTGGGGGGGGGGTGTTGGGGAATAACATGCTATACTGTTCTTTAGAATTACCTAGGAGTGTTAGTGTTTTTGTTTGTTTGTTTTTTGTTTTTAAGCCTGAATCCTACTAGTTAATCCCAACTAAAGTAGACCTGTTGAATGGTGAGCCAACATATAGGTAAATACCACTTTTTGAATGGGTCTATACTAGCTGGGAACTAACTAAAAAAACTAACTAAAAAAACCCAAAACAAAACAAAAAAACCCCTCTCACCTCTCATTCCATAATCCAGTCCCATAACTACTACTTGAAGACACAGTATTATATGAACACCACCATAAACTGTGTAAAAATATCGGCTCATACAGCCCCACACTGTCTACCTAAAATGCCAATGATTTTCCAGGTTCTTTGGGGAAAATCTTCCCCAATAGCTACTGTCCTTTATTAATTTAATTTAATATTTTAATTTAAATTAAATTAATGTATATCCCACCTTTCTTCGAAGAAGGACTTGTGTATCCCACTAGATGTTCTGAACTGCAACCCCTTGCATATCTAAACAGCATAATCACTGGTGAAAAGCTGGGAGGTAGTGCAACAAATCTGGAAGGCTGCAAGATTATTATCCCTACTTTAAGGGAACAGGAACTTGGGGTAAATCACCTAAAAAGGCCAATGTGATTTTGGGCTGCATCAATAGAAGTACAGTGTCTAGATCAAGGGAAGTAATAGTGCCACTCTATTCTGCCTTGATCAGGCCTAGAATACTGTGTATTCTCACCTAGAATACTGTGTCCAGTTCTGGGCACCACAATTCAAAAAGGATATTGACAAATTGGAGTGTGTCCAGAGGAGGGTGACTAAAATGGTGAAAGGTCTGGAAACCATGCCTTATGAGGAAAGACTTAGGGAGCTGGGTATGTTTAGACGGTTAAGGGATGATATGATAGCCCTGTAAGTATTTGAAGGGGTGTCACATTGAGGATGGAGCAAGCTTGTTTTCTGCTGCTCCAGAGACTAGAACACTGAACAACAGATGCAAGCTCAAGGAACAGAGATTCCACCTCAACATTAGGAGGAACTTTCTGACAGTAAGAGCTATTTGGCAGTGGAACACACTCCCTCAGACTGGGGTAGGGTCTCCTTCCTTGGAGGTCTTTAAACAGAGGCTGGATGGCCATCTGTCAGGGATGCTTTGATTGTGATTTCCTGCATGGCAGGAGGTTGGACTGGATGGTCCTTGTGGTCTCTTCCAACTCTACAATTCTATGATTCTATGACCTACATACAAAGCATATGCTCTACTTGTGAGCTGTCATCTGGTCCAGGGTCCCTGTAATTCTTTGTGCACTGTATCAGGAAGTAGGGGAAAAGGAAGAGCAGTGACAAAATCTATCACTCTGCCTCTCTGAGTGGAATTGCTGTATTTCATGCCACAATGCAGCTGTTCAACACCCCTTGTATGTTTACTACTGGATAAAGGAGCTACAGCCAAATAGTTTTCCAGGGTTTGTAATCAATGCTCAATGGCAACTGAATGTGAGTTGTCCTCCATGTAAAGCAGAGACTGTATAACTTAATTATGGTGTGGTGATGGTGGTGGTGCTGCTGCTACTATTGTTGTTGTTGTTGTTGTGTTCCTTCAAGTCATTTCCAGCTTGCTGCAACCCTAAGGCCAATCATAGGATTTTCTTGGCAAGAATTGTTCAGACTGGGTTTGCTTTTCCTCCTTTGAGGCTGAGAGAGTGTGACTTGTCCAAGGTCACCCAGTGGGTTTCCATGGTTGTTCAGGGATTCAAACCCTGGTCTCAAGAGTTGTAGTCCAATGTTCAAACCACTACATCACCCTGGCTCATTAACTATGGTCCTTTCATTAATTACTACTTAGATCACACATTTTTCTGCTAAGGCCTTTCAACCCCATCCTATCAGTATGTAGCGGTCTTGGTGAGAAATTTCATTTGTGAAATCTTTTCTATGCAGCCCAGAAATCAAGCCTCATCAGTACTGCATTCAGTTCTAGGCATCTCAGTTTAAGCAGGATGTAGACAAGTTGTGGGAGATTCAGAGGAGGGCAAAAAGTTCACCACAATTCCAGAAAGATATGGATAAAATGGAATATGTCCAGAGGAGGGCAGTCAAAATGGTGGGAGATCTGGAAGCTATGCCTTATGAGGAACAGCTTAGGGTTAAGCAGGGGCATGATAGCCATGTTTAAATATTTGAAGGGATGTCATACTGAGGATGGAGCTAGCTTGTTTTCTGCTGCTCCGGAGACTAGGACATGGAGCAATGGGTTCAAACTACAGGAAAAGAGATTCCACCTAAACATTAGGAAGAACTTCCTGACAGTAAGAGCTGTTCAGAAGTGGAATACACTGCCTTGGAGTGTGGTGGAGTTTCCTTCTTTGGAGGTTTTTAAACAGAGGCTGGATGTCCATCTGCTGGGAATGCTTTGATTGTTTATTCCTGCATGGCAGGGGATTGGACTGGATAGCCCTTGTGGTCTCTTCCAACTCTATGATTCTATGATAAAAGATGGGGAGAACAAAACATATGAGGGAAAGTTGAAGCAGCTGGGCATGTCTAATGGTTTAAAGTTACCATTAAGAGGATAGATGAATACAGGTTTGGAACGAATGGCAAAACACACGTAAAAGAAAAGAACAAACATAATAATGCATATTTGTGAGACTAAATAGGGTTATTTAGGAACAAAGAGAGAAAAGGAATTAAATTGGAATAAAACCTTTGGGTTAGTAAAACAGGGGAAGTCATAAGTGGGAAAGAAGGAAGATAAGAAGAGAACAGAATTAAGAAAAGAAGATATTATTATTATTTTGTGTAATTAGTATGTTATACAGAATAACCTTTAGCATAAGAGACGAGGATTATGGATGTATTAGAATGTAAATGTATTGTACTAATGATTATCTGATAAATAAATAATAAAAAAAAGAGGATAGATTTCAACTTAACGTTAGAAGGAACTTCTTGACAGTAAGAATGGTTTGTCAATAGAATCAATTGCCTAGAGAAGTGGTGGGGTCTCCTCTGTATGTCTTCAAAAAGAAGCTGGTCAGCTGCCTACTGGGGATGTTTTAGCTGGAGACCTTGCATTAAGCAGAGGGTTGGACTTGATGGCCCACGAGGTGCCTTCCAATTCTATGATTCTATGACTCTGTGATTCTATGGCATTTTATAATAATGCCGTTGTGGAGCACTTCCAGTTTCCACCAACCAAAATTTTGGCAGTCATGGGGAGCACATTCTGATAGATTACCATTAATGGGGACTGAAAAGCCTTTAAAAACCAGCTTCTGCTAAGACCCACTAGGTTCTATCAGATTTAATTCATAACCTGTTAGGTTCTTCTCTGTTCCAGATATGCCAATGTCTGTGCTGGTTTCTCCTTCTGAGTTACACCACTTACTGAACTGGATCTGCCAGTTTTAGTTCCTCCCTTTCCCCTCATTTAAGCTGGAAACTCTGCAGGACTCATTTGTCCATGAACTTCTGGATCTTCTCTCCTCTTGGTAATTCTTGGGAATGTTTTATAAATGAGAATAAGGAGCAATATTTGGCCAACACTGTGGTGTGCCTGAGTAAGGCACTCTATTTTTCAGCCTTAAGGGCTACTCTAGATTGTCCCAGAGATGTGCCTACTCTTTTTCCTCTTCTTCCCACTCCTTGGCTGCCTGTTAGTATGGCAGCTGCAGCAGTGGTATACACTAGGACAAGGGGCAGTGATGGCAGAAGGCTCAACAGCAAGACCAAGCAGCAAAGCCAGACCAGTGGGATCTGCATTCATTGGTGCAACTCAGCCAGGCCTTAATAAATTGTTTGGGGGCTAGAAAAGTTCAAAGCCAAAAGCGGCTGATTTCCCTGGAGCCAATCAATATGAGAAGCATGCTGGTGCAGGATCACAGCTGAGTGGGTTTTGTCCTTTCATCACTAGCTGCAGATGGCATGTAATTTAGGGATGGCCGTTTGGTGAAATTTACTAGCTTCTCTGGAGATCACACATATGGGTTTGCATTTTTTTTTAAAAAAGAGAGAAAACAACTGTACCACACGTAGCATGTAAAGCAACAGAATTACTAACTGAAAAATGATAGTTTTTTTCTGATTCGTTTCTCTTTTTTTACAAATAGAAAATACATCTACTCAAAGAGATACCGCCTGTGAACTATTGAATTGTATGTATCCTGAAGCACTTGAGAAGGCCTTTCACTCACTCTCTCTCTCTCTCTCTCTCTCTCTCTCTCTCTCTCTCTCTCACACACACACACACACACACACACACACGGACAGAAAATAGCTGTGAAATCAGTGTATGCCATGCTTGCCAAGACTCCTAATTTAGATGTGAGGATGTGTCTTTACAGTTCATGGTTTTGCTGTTCTGGCAATGAAGCCTCTGACACCAATTGGCTGAGCTGGCGTAATGGCTCAGAATGTTTAGTTGCTCAGGGAACTCACACTATTTGTAGACCAACTTCCAAGTGGGAAGGAGTATTACCACTGTAGCTGAAAGAGAGCTTGGGAAGTGACTTTGTAAACTAAACTTAGCTTAGTTTTATTTCAAAGTGGTATAGTTGTGTGAATTATGCCACTGGGGATTTCTCTGTAAAACTCAAACCACACACATTCATGCAGGTTTAGCTCATAGATTCACCCAAGTGAACATTCCAAGAGTAAGTAACAGATTTCTCTGCTGCTGTCCCCATGTTAAAGAACTGTTCTGAATTGCCTGGCTTCCATTGTTGAAATGCATTTAACAAGGGGAAACATGTTTATTTCTAAAGCCATTCCCAAATACCTATGAATTGCTTCAGGCAAATTGTGGCTCATTGTTAAGCTATTTGGGATGTGTTTTGTGGGTATTATGACTGGCTGTCTAGCATACTGTTCTGTTACTTTTATCTATTTTAGTGAATTTGCTCAGGGTTTTATTTGATATTATTATTATTTATTATTACAAACATTTTATTTTATTTTAAAGGTGCTATCCAAAGTGGTGAGCCTGTTTGGGGGAAAGGATTAAGCACCTTTTAAAACTGTGTCATAGTCCAGAGCAGATTCACTGTACCCATAATACCACTGCAACTCTTGTCCCTATAATCAAGGGTATTAAAATGGGGAACTGTGTGATGTTATGGCAACTTGTAATCAATGGAGGGGGGAGGAGCTACATGTATATCTATTGTTTTCAAACCCTTGTTGTTTGGTCTGTTTTAATACTTGAAATAACATAGCAACACTGGCTTATAGTTCAGTCCTGTGAATGTTTTCTCAGATGCATTGTTCAATGGGGCTTATTTCTGAGAACATAAACAGAATTGGACTGTAATGAGTGCTAGCATGAAAAGAACTGGGAATAGATATAAAATTATGTGGAGAACAGCATCAGTGTGTCCTGGCAAAGTATGCCATTGTACCTGATTTCCATTTCTCTATTCAGGTGTTAGTGAGCACATATGCTGGAAAGAGGGAATCAGCCCAGCCTTTCCTATTCAGCAATGCAATCTGGTCCTTCTGTTCACTCTGCCATCACATATGGAAGGAAAACATAATTGAAAGATTGGTCTTGTCCATGAGGCTTTTTGACACTGATTGTTTCTGGACAGCACAACATTCAGTGCTATTTCTCCCAGCCTCTCAATGTAAACAGCCTGGATTGCAATTTGACATGCAAATCATAGCATTAACAAGCAAGATCTTGTAAGTGATTTTTATTTCCTGGCTGTTTATGAAAGCTAGACATTTGAAATCACTTGGCATGGAAGAGCTTTCACCTTGTAATGTGGGGAGAAGGCTTATTGTTGTTCTAGAAAGCTGCTGAGTAGGAAACAGGTTCTCCAAAATATAATCAGAGGCTGGTGGCCAAGACAAATCAGGGCTGTCACATAACCCACGTGGGATGGCAAATGCTGGCATGCACCACTACCAGACCCACAAAGCCAAAGCAGTTCTTCTGCTGATGACTGTACAAGTAGAATTCTGCATGGATGGTCTTCCTATGAGTCCTTGCAGTGGACTTTTGGAGTTCTTGCAGTGGCATTGAGAAAGCCAAGCTGCTGAATGTTTGGCCACTTCAGCTTAAAAATATTGACAGATGCAGAGACCAGATACTATGCTGGGAGATACTTGAAAAGTGACATTTTGCACTACAATCACCATAGTTCCTGGCCCAAATGTTTACAGTCCATACTATTATGCATTATGGGAACTGTAGCACAAATGGTAACTTTTCCAAGTGATATATGCTGAAGGTGTTTGTATGAACATTCTTTCTTTAGTTGCAAGGAGGTTTATGGAATGTGACTTCTCTCCATGCCAATCCAGTAACTAAGAGTTCTGAAATGGTGGTTTTGATACTGCAGGTATTTCCCATTATCCTACTTCCATCCAGGAATTATCATTAGTCACCTGGTATTCTGAGGTAATTTAACAAGGCCCTTCTTCACATAGCTCTTCTGGCAGAAATATGAGAATCATAGAGAACAGCTTTCTTGGCAGTGGTGCCCCAAGTAACAGTGTCCTTCCTGAAAAGTTCAATTGGATACAGCAATGCTATCTTTTTTGTTCCAGGCCACTCACCCACTCATGCAGCCCCATCCACTCCACTCCACTCCACTCTCCTCCCACCCCTAACCCACCTACCCCTACCCCAAGCATTTTAACAAAATTTGTCTGATCTAACTGAACAATTTTGGTCTGTTTTAAGGGTGTTCTGCTCTTTGCAATTCTATTTTGTAAACCACCTTAAAATGTAATACCATCAGGGGTGCTATATAAATATGTTAAGTACATATAAAAGGTGCCACAGTACATTTTCAGTACAGATTCTTTTCTAGGGAGAACAGTAGTGGGCCTTAACCAGTGCTTGGAAAATGTATTTTTGAGGGCTCAGATTTGAAGATCACCATGGTAGCTATGTGGTAAAGTGGTAGAGAGAAAGGTAGTGGGAAGAAGAAAAAAGTGGCAACACAGGCAGTGGCAAGAAATGAAGAGAAAAGGCAATAACAAGATGGAAAGCTGCTGGCTCTGAGCCACCTATTTTTCAAATGCCTGGCTTTCTGGGGGAAAGGGACACAAACCCAAAGGACCAGGAAAAGAATGATCAGACAATTGACTCCCGTGGCACAGGTGACTATCAAGCCACCCATCTCATAGGGTTTTGACTTTGTGTACACTCACCCTCTGGAAGCCAGGTATTTGAAAAATAGACAGCTCAGAACTGACAGCCTTGGGGCCGTTTACACGATGAAAATGTCCTGGGAAGAATTCGTGTCGATCCCTGGCAGTTTACACGTACATCGGGTCGGGTACGTGATTTTCGGAAGGGGGGCCACCTTTTATCCCTCAACCTGTGGGACTTCCAGTCCCGCAGGTTGTGCTGGTTTTTAAAAAAGTCACTGGAGGATTCAGAAAATTGGAAATGTAAACAGCGTGGGACAATAAGTCTTGGTACTGGGATGACCGGAAATGGTGACTGGGGGTGGGCTTAGAGCTCAGGGACCAGAAAAGGAGGGGTCAGTCACCCGTTCAACAGATCCAGCCTCACCAGCCGAAAACAAAGGCATCCCTTCCAGCTGCATGAAGGTTGATGTGTGTGTGTGCGCGCGTGTACTCAAGTACCTTTTTAAATGGATTTCTACACTGCTTCAGCTTTACCTTTTCCTCAACTGCATGTTACAGAGAGATCGTAGTAGCTTGGTCACCTCCCTGGCACATTAAAATATTCAAGCCTCTGAGCGAATTAGAACCCTTTAATTCCCCCTCTCTGTGTTTGTGTCTTTCAAAACGCTTGCCTATAGCCATCTCTGCAGCCAGCTGTAGGGGTTAATATTTTAAAAAGGCAACAGGAAAACCAAGCGCTTGATTTCAAAAGGAAAGCACTCTGCTTGTTTTCAAAGCACTCAGCTTGATTTCAAAAGGAAAGCCCTGCGTCTGAGCGAAAGATCTATCAGGATCTTTCAAAATGCTTTCTGCCTCTTTGGAAAGGGTTAAAATGTTCACGAAGCAAGGGGGAATAACAAACCTCTGCCCCCTCTCTCCACCCCCCCCCAGCCAGCCAATAGCATCGCTCCTGGCACGGAACTCTAAGGGAAGTGCGTCACCGAGGTTGTGAAAACACGAGTAACCGCATCTTTGATTGACAGCCAAAAAAAAATTAAAATTAAAATCTAAACAAAACCGGAACTATGGACGTGTAAGTATCAGTCACGGGACCACACGGGATATCCATATCAGAGACATAAATCGTATAAACAGCGAGGGACGGATTCGTGATCACTTTGTCCCGGTAGGCAACGCGACAATTTCTGTCGTGTAACAGGCACCCTTCTCTCTTGATGCCACATTTTTTCTTCCCTTTCTCACCATTGGCTTGCTACATGGATAGTGCTCCACCATAGCAGGCATGGGCAATTGATGGGTTGCTGAGTGTATTGGCCTCCCAGGGACCTTACAAGATCATATATGTCCCTTCACCCCTGAAGCCTTTTATTTAAATAAACTTCTGGGCCCCAAATGCCCCCAGTGGCCAGGGTGGACAATTTTGCCACCTTTTCAGATCTTTCCACAGGCTGTATTAAGCCTAGGAGAGGCCTTTTTAAAAAAGACAGAAACTGACCTGGAAATACCTATAAGATTTTAGGAAGTGCCTATTAGATTATCAGTGGTTATAGAATTCCAACCTTTGACTTGGAAAAATATGTACTTGGAATACCATGACTACAACCTTTGACTACCTCTCCCCAAATCCTGCAGTCAATATGGCCAATGATTATGCTGCCTGGAGGATTCTGTGCATTGCAATCTAACCCCACCCCAAAACTCTTCCAACCTCTGGCTTATTTCTCATTGAGAACACACAGAGATTATCTTGCAGATTTTGATCCACCAGGATGCAATTGTCACTGAGCAATCAGTGGAAAACATTAGGGATAGTGAGATAGCTCTAATTCTTGCCATGGAAAGGGAAGATATGGAAAGGAACATTTTATTGAAGGCCTCCCACTTGCTAGATTCATTTTAATTTGAAAACATTCAATAATGGAGATGGTAATTCCTATGATGTTTGGTTCACAGAAAATAAATTGAAAAAATATTCTATTATAGTAATTCAGAACTTACCTAGTGTTCTATAATTTTAATGAGAGTTAAGCAGTTAGTAGTCGGATTGTGGTCTTTGTGACCAATTCAAACTCAGTATTGTAGACATGATCATTAAGACAAAATACGGGGGTGGGGGAATAACATTAAAGGTTTGAAAGTTAGATCCCAGTTGTTCCTACTATTTATTCCTAGTACATTTTGTTTCATTTTAACACATGACCAGTTTGTATGCTTCTATTTTTAAAGCTAATATATTTTTCTAGTGTCAATTATATAGATTTATGTTTCTTTAAACAATACTAGGTATTTAGTAACCATAGAAAAGTTTCCTAACCAGCTAAGAACATTCTTGAACAGTTGGAAACCATAATTTGTTAAATTTGATTTTAAAAAATGAAATGGAAAAGAAATAGAGTTAACAGCAGAGTCCATTGTCATCTACCTCAAATGTTTACAGAAATTTATTTTTATTCCTTTTGGTCATCTAAACATATTATGTCTTCTAGATCATCTAGTACCTCTTCCCGTGTAATTGTGACTGACTCCACATTGAAAAAGATCACTTGAAGGTAAGGGAGTGTGAGCAAAGGTGAGCCCCATTGCCTTTCCAAGGGGAACTGGAAGGAGTGCTGGGAAATGCAGTCCAACAACATCTGGTGGGACATATTCTGCACACCTGTCAGGATCTCTCCTGGACATGACCTGTTCCTTCCAATTTCAGTGTTTCTTTTTAACCTTGTTGTTAATTGTGCTATAATTTCTTTGTGCTTGTTAATGATTGTCTTGTGGTGTCTGTGGAAAGGGAGTATAATAATTGGTAATGAGAATGGATAGATAAGCCTCAGTGGAACAATCAGATTGGGAAAAATAGGGTGGATGTTATATCTGAAGAGGGGGTCAGGGGATGATAGTTAACCAATAGTATTAAAGCCTGCCAGATTCCATAGATTGTAATATGCTTTTATTATACAGTCTGTCTTCTAAATTTCAGTTCTGAGCAACAACCTTGTATGATATGCTTTCTGGATTATTGTGCCAATAAAGTTTTCTGTTTAACTCTGAAACTGCTGGTCACTGTGTCTGGGAATGCAAGTACATAAGGACAGGTTATTAGTCACACAGAACAAGAATTCTGTTAACATGGGCAATGGTTAGTTTCAAGCATGCCAGTTCATAGATACAGACTGAATTGAGTCCAGATCCAAATTGCCAGGTAAGGTTCTGAATCAAATTGGGGGACCCCTATGTAGCCCAAGTAAAATATACTGGGGAGCAGAGCGTATAGAAAGAGCTGAAATGAGTAGAGCTGTCCTCCTTCTCTTACTCCCCTTTCTTTCTCTGTCTTTGCCATCCTCTTCTCCCATCCTCTTTTTCTCTCCCTTTTTTTGCCACTCCCTTTTCCCCTTCTATTGTTTCAAATTAACCATAGTTTCTCAATTTAGCCTGAACAACAAGCTCTAGCTACATTGAAGCATGAGTGACCACTTCCAAACTCTCCCTCACATCCTGTGGCTCGCCTAAGTTTCTTCACATCACAGTAACTACAGTTTAATGTGATGACTAAAGACAGCTGTTGGTATTTCTAATCTACTACTCAAAAGCAGGTTGTAACTATTTAAGCAGTGCCAGTGTACTTTTTAAATGACGTTTAATGTCTAATTGTTTTGGTCCAATGGTGATTGTGATTATTAAAGCTGTGTACCACTGTACATATCATAATGTGAGGGTGGATGGATAAATAGCACCAAAAATACAATATAGCAAAAATAATAATAATAATCCAAAGCCAAAACAATATCAACCTTCAGGTAAGAACACATACTTAGGAAGAAGAGAGAGAGAGAGATTGTGGGGGAGAGAGAGAGGTGAATGGTATTCCAAGTACGTATTTTTCCAAGTACTTTTCCAAGTACGTGACACCAGCTTAGTCTGATGAAGTGGTGGGGAAAGAGCCTCCTAAGTTTCTTCTCTTTCCTTTCATTGAAGCTCTCAGGGTCCCCTAGCAACCACTTCCTTCATTGTTGTTATTGATGTGGTTTTAAAAAATGACCCTTTACACCCTCTTGCAGTTTTCTTCCTGGTTAGAAAGTGTCTGTGCCCCATGGACAATTTCACCCTGCCCACTAGTAGGCATGGGAGATCATTTTAAGCCTAAATAAGTGAACAGATACATACTTTTTTTAAAAAAAAATAGGGCTGCTGGTGTGGAAGGGCTGGCCTGTGTCTCCCCAATTTTTGGCAGTTGTCCACTCCTGCATTAATAGTATGCTGGTGTAGCCTATTGTATATAAATCCTGCTACTGAACAGTGCCTAAGAGCACCTCAAGTTCTTCTCATTGGCAATTGCACTGCTACAGCAGCATTGTCGTAGAGACAGCAGTTATGAAGATCAGTGTGTTACCATCCCTGATAATCTCCATTTTGCAATATCACAAAATGGGCAATATTTAATAATTTGGCTTAATGTGACCTTCCACATGGTTACAGGTATACTAGGTACCCCCAGATACCAAGGTTGAGTCACGTATGACCAAGGGCAGGACCTTAAGAAATTCCCAAACAAATACTCAGGTCAGAGCTAACACCTGGAGGTATGTCATTCACTAATCCACTCAATAAAAGCAGAGTCCTTGAGGCTTGTAAAATGGGTCCTTCCTCCCCTCTCCCTCTTCCAACAATAAGCCTTGCCTGCTCCTATTCAATTCTAAATATATCAACCATTATCGATTGTTAACTCTTCCAGAGTACCCTTTGTTTTAGCTTGGAAAACTCCAAGGGACATTGTATTCCACTCAAAATCCCATACCTTCAGGGAAATTATCAAATATAAATATAACCCCAAAACACCACTCAATTGCACACAGTTCCACTTCCTCTCAACTTCGCGTTAGACTGTGTAGCCATTCTGTCATCAGGACCTCTTAACTGTCAGTTTACTTCACAATCTCAGCTCTGCAGGATCAGTATAATATAACCCACAATCTCCTTACTCTATTCCTCTATCCAAATACTTCCTCCTACCTTCTTGTGTGAGTGCCTGAAATCTGAGTGTTCATGTGAATGCTGTGTGCATTAATTTCCAATAAAGATCATTTAATTATATGTCTTAGAGTCTCCTCTATTACTACCAGTATGCACAGGTCAAAAGATCCTGCCATTACCCATCCTCTTGCTTCCATAATTGAGCTAAAATTAAATATTCCCCAAATTAATATTGGGGCATTAGAGGTTCCCCATGGACTCCAAGAAATCCGGGTAAAAAGTGGCTGATGTTGATCAGCAGTACTCAGCAAGAGCCTCTGACATTTTTGGTCTATGCATGCTTAGATCAAGTCTCCACTATGTTTTCCTTACTCCATCCCCTGCTTCCTATAATACTGTGGTTTAATCCCACCAGTGGAATCATTTTGTTTCCCCCTGAAACAGTTGCCACTTTGCAGCAATGAGCATTTGTTACCATCCCCCACCAAAAAGGTGGAGAGAAAAATGTCTTTCTCCCTCACTCATAACATTCAGGGGCATCCAATGAAGCTGAAAAGGTAGGAGATTCAGGGCAGTCAAAAAAAATGCTGCTTCATACAGTTCACAACTGGACTGTTGAGTTCATAGCCCCAAGATGTGGCAATCACCACCATTTGAGATGGCTTTTATAAAAGGGGGATAAGACAAATTTATGTAGGGTACATTGTCAAAAGCTATTAGTTTTAATGACTATAGAACAGGGGTGTGCAACTTCAGGGGATATGCTATGGCAGCCCCACATCCCCTAAATGCCACACTCCACCCTTTGTGAAATTTTCTGTAGCAACAGTATGGAAAAATGGGTCAAGACCCTGCATCATCAGACATAGGTATGAGGACAGAACTCTGCTGTCATAGCTTCTTCTGCCAATTCCACTCCCACAAAAACTTCTGCAGACAGGCAGTTGGAGAGACTCCTCGGGGTCCTGTCACAACTGCTTCTTTCAATGTGTCCCATGACTTGATAGTGCTGCAGTCATCACTTCCCATTGCCTTGATTTGCAGTGCCTCAGAAATACTTTGGTTGAGATGCTGTCTGGCTTAGAAAGTAGGTTTTGGGGAGTCACATTTGGGCATTAATGACTGTAAACACAAATCCTAAAAGTTACAAGAATGTCTGGTTTATAATCTCATAAATACTGAACAGGATGCCACTATGGTTTTCCCTATAAAACAAAGTACATGTTCCTTTCATACCTTGTTTATAAGCAGAAACATGCTTATGGCTTTTTTCCTTTCCTTTCCTTAGAACTGTCAACATAATGACAGGGCCACATCTGCCTCATCACCCCTGCATCCTTTTTTCCCCCTTAAAATAAACCTTATGACCCTAAATGCCTCCTAGAGTCATGGTGGATAATTTGGCCATATTTTCATACCCTGTCTTCAGAAAATTCTGTAGCAGTAGCAATGGCGGGGGGCAAGACAAGGGTGGTTAATAATTCCAATAGTGGTGAATCTATTCTCAGTTTTACTTCCACTGCTCCTGAAAGGGCTCTAGGTTGTTCAAGATGCAGTTCCTGACAGATATTCAATGCTGGGAGAGCTCTTGCACAACTCAGACAGAGGGGTGCAAGTAGCCTGCAGGCTGTGTCTTGTCTGCATGCCTCTCAGTACGATGTTTACTGGGGAGAACAAACAGGAGAGAGCTGTTGCCCTAGTCTCTTGCTTGTGGGCAGTACATAGATATGAGGCTGGCCATTGTGGGAAACTGGATGCCAGACTAGAAAGATTTCTCATCTGATTCAGCAGTGCTCTCATATTCTTCCTAGATCATATATGATGGCAATCATTATAAACAAAGTCCTCCCAACTAGACAAATATATCTTTTAAAACCAGATGACAGTGACGTAAACAAGACAGCATCACAAGACAGCATAAGACAAGATGGCCATTCATAGTGAATTGGTGGAAGATACGGGTGCTCTTTCAGAATCACATGTGATCTGAAACACAAAGGGCAATTTCTTCTGAACTCTGGACAACTTTGCAATCTTCAGGATAAAATGACTATAATAACATAATTCAATAAATACAAAGGTTGACTGAATGCCAAAACAACCCCTAAGGATTTGTGTTATGAATGCGCATAAAGTTAGCAAATATTAATGAAGAGATTAAATGAAATTTCATTTGGAACTTGGGTCTAAAATTCAGTTGCTTCAGGAGGAAAAAAATATAATCTCCTGGATATGTAGAATGTAGGAATATGGGAACTGCAATATGCAACCAAACCACATGTTGTTTTAGTTCAACATTTTTATTCTGATTGAGCTTCATATCAGATGCATCAGCAAATAATTGAAACAGGCATGGTTTGCTCATGCTTTTCTCTTTGTACAGAGACTGAAGGTTCCTTGCCTTATGCTTGTTAAACTGTATCTAGCTAGAGTTTCTTAGAGTTCACCATTTTGGTCACCTAAGTTCCCAAGGTTATAAACATTATGTCTAGTAGGCACATCAACATTCACCTAAAGACTATTTTAAGCTTTGGATCTTCAGGAAATTTATATTACAGAAAAATAAGTGTGCAATTTTATATAGCTTAGGCAGTGGCACAATCCTAGTTGATGAAGTTTCATCATCACATACACATTTTCAGCCTAGATGCTCTAAGCATGCAGAAACCCTGAGCTTTTACATAGGCTTCCTTCTTTTCCTACCCAGATGATTGGCACTGCACCACCCAAGGCTGGCAGGAGAGTGAGTGCTAAGTGGGAGTGATGATGAGGGTAGCTGAACAGGTATATATTTTCATATTCTGTTTAAAGGTGACTGTGATGAAGAAAAAATGGAATGGCTAGTGTGACCATTGGTACCCCACAAAAGAAACACATCTGCCAAAAAGACACATTTGCATATAATTTCCATATAGAGTCTTATACACACAGGCACAAATGTAGAAATAGTTTCCATAAATGATAAAACTACATCTCTTCATATTGGGGAGAATGTGACCAACAGACCTGTGTGCCTGCTCAGTCTGTTGCCCAGCTGTAAAGTCTGATGGGCAACATGAAGGCCCTGTGCTCCCTTTGTGAAGTTCTTTATCTTTAAACTAGACTTCTGGGCTTCCAGTTCGGGACAGAGCAGCAACAAAAAGGATTGTAAATCAGCTCTGATCCTGTTCTCTCCTGAAGGGCTGTAAAGGGGGAGGCAAGAACTTATTCCTCCCAAATATGAGGTGCCCAGGAACTAGGGCACCCCAATCAAAGCTGCTGAAAGGCTGAGACCCATGCACCAGAGAGATAAATTGCTTGCCAAAAAAGACAAGTGAGAGGTTATGAGCAGCACTGCAGCAAGACAGACATTGGAGGAGAAAACAAGTGGGAGGAAAGCCCTGCATTCTTAACTGCAATTAGCTGCCAACTTTCCTGGGAATTGTAAGAGAACTAACTTTGATTTATTTGGTATGAGGACTCACAGGAAACCTCTTTGTGAAGGGAAAATTGGTGTTTACAGGGTGACTTTAATGGGGTCATGAACTCCCAATTGGATAGGCTTTCAGACCAAAAATTTTTTAAAAGAACTGAGGACAATTAGGAAATTATTTTTTTTTATATGATAGAAGAATTACAACTAGAAGATACATGGAGAGCAAAAGAGAATGATAAAAAAAATCACTTTTTTTCAGATGTCCATAAATCTTTGTCCAGAATACATATTATTTGGATATCAAAAGAATTGACTAGTTGCATAAAGAAAACTGGAATTTTAGCAAGAGGCTTGACAGACCACAACCTGCTACTAGTGTATTTTGGGGAAAGAGATGGAATTATAAATGGAAATTAAATGAGAGGTTATTATATAAAGAGGATATAGTTAAGGAGTGTAAATATAAATTTAAGGAAGATTTTGAGCTAAATTTGGACAATGAGGTGGAAAATAATGTAGTGTGGGATGCCAGCAAAGCAGTTACAAGGGGAAGATTTACACAGATGAATATAAACTTGAAAAAGAGGAGAGCAGAAAAAATGGATAAATTTAATGGAGAAATAAAAGAAAAGGAATTGGAGCTTGTTAAAAAACTTTTGAGTAAAATGATACTTAATCATTTGAAAATACTATGAGAGCAATTAAAAATGTTAGTAATTGATGAGATTAAATTGAAATAAGATTTTATAAACAAAAATATTTGGAGGAAGCTAACAAACCTGGTAGATGGTTGGCATATAGACTGAGGAAAGAAAAAGTTAAAAGAACGATAGTTAAATTAAAAGCTGGGAAGAGGTGTATCACTAAATCACTGGAAATACAGAAATTATTTCAAAATTATATCACATCATTATATAAAAGACAAGAAGTAATATTAGATGATTTGAATGACTATATCCAGAAATAATATTATTTTTTAAAATCCCAAAAACATAGAGAGGAACTGAATAAAGACATTTAATTGGAAGAAATTTTAGAAGCAATTAAAAAAGTGAAATTAGGAAAGTTGCCTGGTCCAGATGGACTTACAGCACTTTACTATAAAAAAAAATTCTGAAGTTTTGATTCAACCACTTCAATTGATTATTAATGAGGTCTTGCAAAATAAATTGATCTCAAAAAGCTTTGGGGAGGCCAATATAGTGTTATTACCTAAAGAAAATCGAGACCCGGTGAATATTAAGAATTATAGGCCTATCTCTCTTTTAAATATGGACTACGAAATATTTCTGTCAATTTGGGCTAATAGCATGAAGCCATATATTCATGAATATGTGGGAAGGGATCAGAATGGTTTTATCCCTAAAAGGCAAATTAGAGACAATATAAGGACTGTAATTAATGTTATAGAATATTGGAATTATCATCTTGAAAATAAAGGAGCATTATTTTTTCTTGATGCAGAGAAAGCTTTTGATAATTTGAATTGGCTATTTTTGAAAAAAGTAATGCATCAAATGGAATTTGGAAGTAACTTTCTTAAGTGGATTGGTGTGATATATTCGGAGCAAAGGCGAGATTAGTTATTAATGGAAATGTAACAGAATATATCCAAATTGAGAAAGGAACTAGACAAGGATGTCCACTATCCCCATTTTTGTTTATATCGGCATTGGAAGTACTAAATTTAGAGATCAGGGAGGATAAATAAATTAGTGGGGTTAAATTTGAAAATAAGATTTTAAATTAAAAGCATTTGTAGATGATTTGGTGATTATATTAGAGAACCCTAATAGCAGTGTAAAAAATTAATTGATATACTGAAAGAGTATGGAAAAAATGCAGGATTTAAAATACATTCAGAAAAAACAAAGATATTAGTAAGGAATATGGATGTGTCAGAGAAAGAAAAATTAATAAAAGAAACAGGATTTTAAATAGTAAATAAGGTTAATTATTTGGGTATAAATATTACTATGAAAACTCAACTTCAGTTTGAAAATTATTACACAAAAGTTTGGGAAAATATTCGAAAAGATATAGCTAATTGGGAGAAAATTGAAATTGTAATGTTAGGGGGAAAATTGGTAATTAAAATAATCTTAAATTATTTTCTGGACGATTCCAATTATTGTTATGGATGCACTATTTAAACAGTGACAAAAATATATGTCAACATTTTTATGATCAGGAAAGAAACTGAGAGTAAAATGGAAAGTTTTGGAAGACATGAAAGAGAGGGCGGGCTGGTGATACCTAATCTAAAAGGATATTTTGAAGCATTGTGTCTGGTTTGGTTAAAACATTGAATTACCTTGGCAAATGAGAGAGAATTAGCATTGGAAGGACATAATATTAAATTTGAGTGGCATGGGTACCAATGGTATAGCAAAATCCAAGTTAATGAAGAATTTAGAAATCATATAATTAGAGGATAACTATTTAGAATTTGGAATAGATACAAAAGTAGATTTAATAGAGAAATACCGGGATGGCTCTTGCCTCAAGAGGCCTTTTGTAAAATGGAATTAAGGAGAAATAGTTGGTTAACTTATAGAGAATTGTTTTTAAAAAGTATTGGGAGGTTGGAAAATTAAAGAAAATGAAGAATTAGAAAAGGAAGGAGTTAAACTCCATGGTTAATGTATTATCAAATAAGGGGGAGAGTGAAGGAGGATTTGAAGAAGTGGAAATATGAAGGAGATAAATCTGAATTTGAAAACAATTGATAAGTAAAATGTATAAATTATTAATAAAATTTGATACTGAGGAAGAACAAGTCAAAGAATATATAAGCTGGGCAAGATGTGTAGGACATGAAATACATATGGAACAGTGGGAGGAAATTTGGACAGAAGGGGTAAAATTCTCATGCTCATATGTATTACAAGAAAATAGGTAAAAAAGGATGCTAAAATGGTACTTTACCCTGGGACAATTGGCAAAGATGAATAAGAAAATTAGTAATTTATGTTGGAAATGTGGAACACATGTAGGATATTTTTTTTTCATTTATAGTGGAGCTGTAAAAAGTTTATGAAATTCTGGTTTAAAGTGAGCAAAAGGATAAGTAAAATTTTGAAAGTTAACCTCATACTGAGACCAGAGTTGTTTCTACTTAATATGATTAATAAGGAGAACAAAGATGAAAGAAAATTTTAAAACGTAATTTGGTATATGGTAACAGCTTCAAGAATAATTTTGGCCAAAAATTGGAAGGGGAACATAATTCCAGGCTACAAAGAATGGATGGAAATAAATATTAGATATAGCTACAATGGAGAAACTAACAAATTATATTAAAGGGAAATCTCTAGAGGTATTTATAGATAGCTGAAGACCAATTATAGAATTTGTGAAAGAACAAAAGGGGGAGACAAGTATATTAGGTTTTGAATGTTAAATGGTAGATGGGGAGTTTTTTTTTTCTTGGTAGTTTTCTCTTTCCAATTAGTATATTGGCTTATTTGTGCATATATACATACTTAATAAATAACCACTTGATTTTGTTAATGTGCCACATGCACATCAATAACAAATTCATAGCTGATGTTCAGTTGTCATCATCTTTTTGGATCTGACTTGATCACATCTGTTTAATTGGTGTGCTAATAAATATATACATGGTTTAAAATATCTATTTGATATTGGATAATAAGTCACATTAATCACATATACATAATTGATTGGCATAATAATACATGCTAAACAGTGTTGGCTATGGTTTATTTTTGGATGGGAGCTGTGTGTATCACTACATAATTCTTCACTATATATTACACTGCATTTTACTATCTTATCCTTAATTTGTGGACTCTCTTAATAGTGCCAGATCCCATTAGATATAGCACGCTAAGCAGCATCAGCTATGGTTTCTTCTTGGATGGGAGAACAATTATATTACTCCATAATTCATTCCTATAGATTGTATTAAATTCTACTATCTACAGATTATATTGAGTTCTACTATCATACCATTAGTTGGTGAGGGTTTACTAACATTGGATCCCATTGGACTTGGGAGAATAATTTGGGTCTTCTATGGTTTATTTTTGGATGGGAGATTGATTATATCGCTACACAATTAACCACTATTTTAGTTGTTTGGCTATTTATTGATTTATGTATTTTAACATTGCTGGATCCCATTGGGTCTTGATAGCTAAGTGGTATCATCTATGGTTTAATTTTGGATGGGAGACCAACTATATTACTACATAATTCATTACTATAGACTACATTGAATTCTGCTATCATCATTTTAGGATGGGACTTTTTTCAACATTGTTGGATCCCATCAGGTCTTCGGTGCTACATAGGGTCAGTTATGGTTTATTTTGGATGGGAGATTATGGATTACGTTGAATTCTGCTATTGTATCTTTAGATAGTTGGATTCTGCTGGATCCCATTTGATCCGGCATGCTAAGCAGGGTTATCTCTGGTTCGTTTTTGATAAGGACCTGTTCTGACCTTACACAATTTAGTAAGGTGTTTCCATTGAATTCTACTATCTTAATTTCAGTTTGTCTGACCTTTTTGACTGTGCCAGATCTTGTCTGCTATTGGAAGCTAAGCGGGATCATCTCTGGATTACCCTTGGATGGGAGGCAGATCCCATCCCTACAAAATTCATTAATATTGCTTTCTGCTTTATTGTCTTTAGGTAGTTTGACTCACTTAACAGTGCCAGATTCTGTTTGATCTTGAAAGCTAAGCTGGGTCTGTCCTGGTTGTTCTTGATGAGGAGACTGATTTTTATCCCTACACAATTTATTAATGTAGTTGCATTAAATACTACTCTTTTAATTTATAGCCAACATTCTTGCATTTATAGCTATTAATCATCCAGGACAGCAGACCATGTTTGATCTGGGCTCAGCGGGATTGGTCCTGGTTTGTGCTTGGATGGGAAACCTCAGGTACAGACTGCTTTCTTTTATTCCTGACACCATGGTTTGTTTCAGCCAGTCTTTTAGTGGGAGGTGTTTTGGTGCCTGATTATTTTGGTTGAATCAAGGGGTGCCAATTTGTTCATTGGCACTGGTGGCCATTTGGTGTGAGGCTGCAGGAGCCATTTTGTTGACTGGCACTGGCGGCTATTTTGGTGCCGCCTCAGTGATATTTTACCTACCTTGATTATACGCTTACAGTGATTCAATTCCTAGGAAGTGTAATAAATAACTACATACATATATATTTTCATGTAAATAACAATGAATAAAGCAGTTGTTGGCAATGCACAGGTTATTGATATGATTGGCTTAATTGATTACATGTTGTTCATTTATTTTTATCAATATTACCTGTGTTTTGCCATTAAGAATCTCTCCAGGCCACCAGACAGTTTTACATATTGGAGGTTAAGGGAAGTCGGTCCTAGTGGTAGCTTGGAAAGGAGACCACTCATGAAGGCTCATTATAGGCTTTATTTATATTGCTTACATTATCACATTTATGGCCTTATTTTTGAGGCATTAAGTTGTTTGGGGTTTGAGCTCTGAATTAGCACTTGGTCTCTTGGATATTCGACAGGGTCAGAACTGGTTGGTGATTAGGTGGCTAACTACTGGTGAAGACTTGGTTGTGGATTTTAATGTTCTTGCTGACATAGTCATACTATGTGCCACATGGGTTCATCTATGTTTTGGTTTTGGATGCGAGATCATTGATTTAACATTTTGTGTCCTGGCTTCTAATTTCTTTGCAGTTTCTTTGTAACACTAGAACTTGTGTTCTGTTTTCATCATCTACTGTATCACCCTGTAGTAGCATTAGCAGAATCTGGTGGTGCAATGGTTGAATGCCAATGCTGCAGACACAGTGTTGGGGGTTTGGTCCTGCTGTGCTCCAGGTTGACTCAGTTGTCCATCCTTCAATGGGTTGGAAAAGTGGGTACCCAGCTGGTTGGGGGACAATTGGCTGCTACATTGTGGTCCGCTTGTACAGTGTTTGTCACTGTGGAGCGGTATACCAATATAAGTTCTATTGCTACTGCTGAGTGCTATTAGCTTTAATTAATTACAGTTGTCCCTCCATATCCACAGATTTGATATCCACGGATTGGGGTATTCACAGCTTGAAGATATTCTTGGAATAGTGATCGAAGAGACAAACCTTGATTTTGACATCTTGTATGGGGGACACCATTTTGCTGTGCCATTGCGTGTAGTGGGACTTGGGCGTTCACAGATTTTGGTGTCCATGGCGGGTCCTGGAACCTGACCCCAGTGAATATGAAGGGACAACTGTACTTAATTGATTAATAGATTCCTACACTTACTGGTGTAATGATTTTACATATTATTTAATTGATAAATTCATTGCTGTTCTTTATTCTACATCATTTCTTCAAATACCTTACAGATTTTTGAGGACTCTGTATTCTGGTTGATCTTGGGTGCTAAGCAGGGACTGTTCTCGTATGGGAGACCGTTACCTAAATCATTTCTAAACTATACATTTTGTCTTGCAAGGTGGTGCACGAGGCCCGTCTGAGCCAGTTTCCCTTGTCTGATGGATGGGAGGAGAGGCCTGTGCCGTTATGCCCCTTCTGTTATGCCCCTTCTGTTCCTGGAGAGCCTTGGGCTTCCACCCTATATTAATATATTAAAAACTGTTCTTGTTTCAGGTTTGCCATGGACCTCCACCTGATGCTGCTTTTCTGTTCCAGGAGTGTCAGTGTGCCTCCCTGGAGTGGGAGCACCTGTGTGCCTCCCAGGAGCAGAAGCGCTCGTGTGCCTACCAGGAGCAGACAATAACATGATATGCGACTAATCAGGTCTCGGTGGCCTGAGGTTACCATCATGTGGTCAGCCATGCTGCCTAGAAGGGTTTGGTGAGGGGATGGTGATCCCCATCTAATTGACAAGGCCCGGTAGTGGACTAACCAGGAAATTAAAAATGCCATGCATAAGCAATTGTCACATCCAAACATTGTGTCCAAGAGACCCGAGCTCTACAGAGCAGATGGGCTGCATCTCTCAGACATTGGAAATTTTATATTCTTGGGCAATTTTCAGCAAGGGGTTAGGGACCTTTTGGATGAGCTGGTGGGGGAAAGGGACTAAGCAGATGCTTACCACTTTCTGTGGCAGGGAACAGGGAGGTGTCATTTTGGTGGGCACCTTAGCACCAATTTCAGTGAAAGTAGGGTCTCTGGAAGGGCCACTTCAGGTCATGGGGCCTAAGGGGACAGAAGGAGCCCCACCTTGGGGTTGGCCTAAACGATAATCCTTCACCCCAATCCATGCGGCTTGGGTGACGGACTTTTGGGTTGACCTTCCAGATATGGGCCAGCAGGTGAGCAACCCCAGGCAACTGGGGTTCCTCTCCAGGACTCAGGTGTTCACCCAGGAAGGCTGAGGGGTGTGGTCTAGCATAGACCTACTGCCTCAGCTGGTCCCTCACTAGGTTGCCTCCCTCTGCTGAAGATTTTAGAGTTTATTAAATAGGCTGAATTTAATAAAACACTTTATTTCACCCCATTTCATGTGTGTGGTCTCGTTATTCCCGCAATCGGCCGGCAAATGTTTTTTTGCCTTTTTGTTTTTGATCTTGTCTTTTTGTTTTTTTGTTTTTTGATAGGTAGATATGTTTTGTTAATTATCAGAGTACTATCATCATCATCATCATCATCATCATTGATATTGATATTATTTTTGTTATCAATGTGGTAATGTTGTCTGTTTTTTGTTTATATATTTTTACAAATAAAAAATAATTAGTATAAACTAGACTTCCACTGAACAGGATTTCAAGGATTTTCTTGCAATCTTTCAAGGCAAGGCAGATAGTGTTGTTGTTGTGCGCCTTCGAGTGATTTCTGACTTACGGAGACCCTAAGTCAAACCTGTCAAGGTGTTTTCTGAGGCTGAGAGTATGTAACTTGCCCAAGGTCACCCCATGGGTTTTCATGGCTGAGCGGAGATTTGAACCCTTGTCTCCAGAATTGTAGTCCAACACTCAAACTACTATGTTATGTTATGCAGTGGTTACTCCTGATTCACTGCTATACATTCCAAATGTCCTGATTTGGCAGGGATAGTCCTGATAAATTATATTGTCTCTTTTTTCAGCTATTTTGAAAATGTCCCAGTTTCTGTCTCCTCTTCCCTCTTTCCCCCCAGTTTTCTTCAGTTGCTACAAATTGAATTTAAAGCACTAAAGAAAGTTGCACTCAGTTAACTCAGCAGGGGGGAGAGGAGAAGAGAGGAGAGGAGGGGATGGAATCTTGCTCTCTTGACTTTTGCTATCTTGTCCACACTCTTATGTTTGCCACAAGTCCTGGAAAACTGTGAAAATTCTGGATTAGGACAGAAAGTTGTTCCATCTGGCTGGGCTGCTTCACACAGCAGATCCCAGATTCCAACTCAGGCTTTCTGTCTGCGGGCTCTCTGCTCTGGGTCACATGGGGAATGACTGCAGAAGGTGGGAGAGTGCAGTGTACAAAAGGCATGAGTCAGTGTGAGCAGAACAGCAGGGACGGTTTAGCAGGGAACGAATTTGGGGGGCCCCTGCAATGCTTTATTTTTGGGGTCCCGTATGTTTATCTAAGCACAATGTAACCTAACCTATTCGCAGTACTTTCCTCAGTCGTGAGATTACAGCATCTTTAGATGCTTGTCTGATAAGGTCCATAGTAAACAAGAATGGATCATATTTCTTACCTTGAATTCTATTCTTGCTGTCCTCCAGAAAGGAGAACAAAGAAAAGCACTGATAATGATATTTGGGCATGTACTACTACACTTCATCCACATGCATTCACTGTCTAAGGAGATTTTCAACAGGGAAATTATTCCCTGGAGAGATCGGGACAGAAATGGGGCTGTTCTGGAAGCAACACCACGTTTCGCACACTCACTTCCCTCTCCCGATCTTCCGTCATCCTCACGCTGTGCTCGAACAATTTCTATTTATTAACAACAAACTCTCATTAATAAAACATTGCAGAACCTACTGGGAGGGAAATAGAACGAGCACAGTGTCAGGATGACAGGAGATTGGGAGAGGGAAGTGGGCATGCGAAACGTGGCACTGCTTCCAGAACAGCTTCATTTCTGTCCCAGTCTCCCCAGGGAATAATTTCCCTGTGTGAAAACCTCCTAAATGGCTTTGTATTCGCCTATTTTCTGTAGAAATGCACAACAAAGAACCTAGATACTTTCTAGTAAATGTAATGTTTAAAAAACTAATACTTTTTCAAAAAGAAAAGAAATCCTGAATTTATTCCCCCCCCCTTTAATTTCATGTTTCTTGGAAAGCACGATAGTGTTCCAGTACTGAGAAAAAAACAATGCTCTTATTCATGCATGAAGTCCACATCATACCTCCCTAGGTGTTGGAGCAGACGCAGCTTTTCACCGCCATGTGTACTGGATCCTCTGTGCAAATGGACTCCTAAAATGCTGAAAAGGCAGGCTGCTGTGTCTTGTCCCTTCAATAAATAAAGACTGTATTTCCAAGAGCAAACAGGAGAAGAAGAAAAGAACTGGCAACACATTTGAAAGCTGTGTTGCTCGAGTGCTTTCTATTTTATGCCTAGAGGAAAAAAGTGATGAGACACAAGTGAGGGAAAAGATGAAATCTTTCTGAAGTACTTGAACCTAGAGCCTAAGTGCCCAATAGGAGCTTATTTTCATGATGAAAGCAGCCCTTCTGCATATTGAATAAAGATAACATATTTGTGAAATGAAATATGCCACTGTCCCCTTTCGTTTCTGAAAGAAATAACTTATTCCCATGAAAAATCTGTCAACATGGTGCATGTCTTTCACCATGGCGTTTGCACATTTTCTTGACAGTTTATTAAAGTTTCACATAGAAGCCATGCAGATTAGTCTAAATATCTTATTTTGCCTCAACACCAGTTTCCTGGATTTTTTAAAAGGTAATAAAAAAAGACCAGGAACAAAGTCTTCTTGTTCATTCATCATCATTTGGCTGTGAGCTTGCAGTATGCCAAAAATAGTAAACACTTGTAGAATCTATAGTAATTGAAAGCAACACTAAATTGCATTTTAAGTGCTCATCAAGGTGAGAAGGAGGCTCTTCAGTACCTCCTCATACACTCTTGTTAGGAAATGTGCCAAAGCAGGTGAACATGAAAGTTCAGAGATACTGCCAGTTCCCAACCTATTTTCTCCCAATGGAGTTCAAGAGAAGTACCAGCCCTGGTTATAAAAACAACACAAGGGGGGAGATGCAATACTTTTACTTCTGAAAAGAGGAAGTTTCCCCTGATCCACACCATAACAAGTATGGGTACTTTTGAATTTTTATGGGGGAAAAATCATAGGAAGTGTTCAGCTTTGTCTTTGAGGTTGTCTAGACCAGGGTTTCTCAACTTTTTTCAGACCATTCCCCCTTCTGAACTTGTTTCCTTTCTGTGGCCCCCATCCTACCGGTAGAAAGGTAGCTATTTAAATGTTTTGTTTGTAAATAGAACATGTTTTATTTATAATGTTTTATTTATAATTTTTATAATTTACACAAAATACAGTTACATAAAAATTTTATTCCAGCACTCACTCCACAAATGAACCAGAAGTAGATCCAACCCCTAGTTCAATATTCACTCCACAAATGTCAAAAGAAGCAGGGTGATACAACAAAAACCAAATGACTGCCTCATTATTAAAAAGGTCTCACAAAATGGCCACCCATGGGACAACCAACAAAATGGCTGCCACATGAAGCAATCAAATGCCTGCCCCATTATTAAAAAAGTCTCACAAAATGGCCACCCATGGGAAAACCAACAAAATGGCTGCCACATGAAGCAATCAAATGCCTTCCCTGTTATTAAAAAAAAAAAAGTCTCACAAAATGGCCACCCTTGGGACAACCAACAAAATGGCTGCCACATAAAACAACCACTCAAATGGCCACTGCCTATCCTTGGAAGCAAACAAAGGAAATAACCGCTCAAATGGCTGCCACCTATAGCTGGACGCAAACTAGGAAAAATTAAAAAAAAAAAAACAACCACTCAAATGACCACTGTTTCTGTTGACCACTTGGAAGCAAGACAACTTAAATGGCTCTTTCCTACATCAGGAAGCAAACAAGGAGGGGAAACAATCACTCAAATAGCCACTGCTTAACTTGCAAAGCAAAGAAAAGGCATCCATTGTGTGACCAAGATTTCTTAAATAAGCAGACAAAGGTCTTGTCTATATGGTCAAAATAATACAAATGAGATGTGAATGTATGGGGATCCATTCATATGAACATGCAAATAAATATGTGCCATTCAGAGGGGGGCAGCCAAATCCACCACAAAATCTGTGTGTGTCACATCCAGGGCTTTGTCTGGATTTTTTAAAAAAGCTCTATACAAGATGTGAATGTGTGATCTTTTGAACACTTGCATTTACACAGATATAAACAGACAGCGTAATCTGATTGGCTGGGCAAGCATGGAGAAAGGCTAGCAAGCAGGGAAAGCGCCTGCAGCCGCTAAGTGAGGGTCTGGTAAGTTGATAACACAGTGATCTTATACTCTTTTTCTGTTTGTTTGTGTTTTTGTTTTGTTTTGTTTTGGGTTTTTGTTGTTGTTGTTGTTGTTGTTGTTTTGTAAATATGAACTATCACACCATGGGAAACTTTAAAAAAAATGGCAGCAGCAGATTTAAAATTGCACATAAACTACTCACGGCCACCATCCTGGCTAGGGGTCATGCAGAGTTTAGGGGGGCTCTTTTGACTGTAAAGACAGGTCACATCATTGTGAATGCCTGCTTTTTCAGAAGTGTTTGTATCCCCCCCTTGTACAGACAAGACCGCAGATTACTAAATGGCTTCTGCTCCAAACCTGGAGACAAGATGGCATCTGCCATATGCCCTAAGGAGGCCTAGAAATAACAGCTCACCTAAAGAGGGAATCCCAGGATGTAGGAGTACCATCCAACAATTCCTAAACAAGACAGTAAGGCAAAACAATGGGATCACAAGAAGGCTCTAAAAAGAAACAGGGACAGTGGAAGAGAAACAGAAGGAGATCCATGAGAGGCCAAAGCAAGGGTGCATGGGCGGAAGAAAAGATCCCAAGAATGCTAAGGAAAGCAACCGTGGGAGCAGGGTGTAGGTGGGAGGAAAGAAATAACAACAACAACAACAACAACAACAACACTGGTGTGTGGGTGTGGAAAAAAGAAAGCAGTGTCAAACAATCACTACAACAAACCCTCCAAACAGACACCAGTCATCCACCAGAAAACTTGCAAGCTCCAAATGATCACACAGGGAAACAGACTGAATCCAACAAACACACCACTAATAACAGCCACACTCACAACTAACTTCCACCCCTCTGACCAGGAATTGCACAGCACAACAACCAATCACACAGAGAAAAACCATCCAGCAACATGCAGACAGACCAAGACAAGTAACACAAGCTGACTAACCCTTTAAAAAAGGGAAAAAAGAAGACCCGAATAATTACCACCCAGTCAGCCTGACATCAATACTAGGAAAGATTCTAGAGCAGATCATTAAACAGACTGTCTGTAAGCACTTAGAAAGGAATGCCATGATCACTAAAAGTCAACATGGATTTCTCAAAAACAAGTCATGCCAGACTAATCTCATCTCTATTTTTGATACAGTTACAAACTTGATAGATGAAGGGAACACAGTGGATGTAGTGTATCTTGATTTCAGTAAGGTTTTTGACAAGGTCCCCCATGATATTCTTGCAAAAAATGTTAGTAACCTGTGGGCTAGACAATGCAACTGTTAGGTGGATTTGTAACTGGTTGACTGACCGAACCCAAAGGGTAGTCACCAATGGCTCCTCTTCATCCTGGAGAGTAGTGACCCATGGGGTGCCACAGGGTTCTGTCCTGGGCCCAGTGCTATTAAAACATCTTTATCAATGACTTGGATGAGGGAACAGAGGGCATGCTTATCAAGTTTGCAGATGACACCAAATTAGGAGGGGTAGCTAATACCCCAGAGGGCAGGATCTGAATCCAAAATTACCTCAACATATTAGTAAGCTGGGCCAAAACTAACAAAATGAATTTCAAGAGGGAAAGTTGTAGGATACTATAATTGGGCAGTAAAAATGAAATGTGCAGATATAGGATGGCTGACACCTGGCTTGATGGCAAAACATGGGAAAGGGGTCTAGGAGTCTTAGTGGACCACAAAATAAACATGAATTGGCAGCGTGATGCAGCAGCTAAAAAAGGCAATGTGATTCTAGGCTGCATTAATAGGAATATAGTGTCTAGATCAAGGGAAGTAATAGTGCCACTCTATTCTGCTTTAGTCAGACCTCACCTGGAATACTGTGTCGAGTTTGGGGCACCACAATTCAGGAAGGCTATTGAGAAGCTGGAACGTGTTTAGAGGAGGGTGACAAGGATGGATGGAGGTCTGGAAGCCATGCCCTATGAGGAACAGCTTAGGGAACTTGGCATGTTTAGCCTGGAGAAGAGAAGGTTGAGAGGTGATGTGGTAGCCATGTTTAAATATGTGAAGGGATATCATACTGAGGATCGAGCAAGCTTGTTTTCTGCTGCTCCAGAGACTAGGACATGGAGCAACAGACTCAAACTACAGGAAAAGTTATTCCACCTAAACATTAGGAAAAGCTTCCTGACAGTAAGAGCTATTCAGAAGTGGAATACACTGCCTCAGAGTGTGGTGGAGTCTCCTTGCAAGACCCAGGAGAAAGAACCAGGAGATTGCAGGAAGATCCAAAGAAGAACTGACAGGAGGAGGGCATTGCCTATAAATAGCCCAGCTCTCCCCCTATCAGTTCAGGCTGCCACTGCATGCCATGCCTCCATTAATAGTCTTGCCTCAATTCCTTGAGGTCATCAAAATGCTCCCCTTCTGGCAACATCCTTCAGACATTCCTCTGTAAGAGCACATCCTTTTTTAGTTCTCTGTTTTCTTTTCTCAGTCACTTCTTTGTTTTCTTCACTTCTCACTTCCCTCTGTGCCTTCCTAGTCTCATGTTGTGCCCCCCCCCATTTATGCAGTTTTTACCTGTGGCCCCCTTGGAATATCCTGGGGGCCCCAAGGGGACCATATGCCCCCCGTTTGAGAAACACTGGTCTAGACGGTGAAAATACGCCTCATAGAATTTGGGGAGACCAACTGAACTACAACAGAAAGAGCACCTGATAGAAAACGGAGGCCTGTGACTCCAACATCATCACTTTAGTTTTTTTCTTATTTTCCTATGTGATTTTTAAAAACATATTTTACCTGATAAAGAGGACAGTGGAACTTTGAAAGCTTGCATGAAGTGTTTTGTACATTTCTTTGGAGGGGGTGTTGTCTATACATTGAAAAATCTCCTCATGGAATGTGAGGAGAATTCCTTTTGTCCTAATGAGATCCTGTGGAGATTCACCATATTTGGAAGGAGGAGGGCAAAGCCTTCATTTATTGCATGGGAAAAGCCTTCACAACTTCTCCCAATGTTTTTTTTAATGCAAAGGAAATGTACATTCCCACCTTGTTAGGACAACTAATTCACATGACTATGCATTCTTGGAGAGGGAGGAACTGGAGAGCAGATTGTTCACATGTACGCAGGGGGTGGGCTTGCCAGCAAGGAAGTGGCTGCAAGTGCCATTTTGGATGTTCACAGTGGTGGCAATGTGTAGAGAATAACAACACACTAATTTACTTGGCTGCCATCTTGATTTGTGGGTATGTGCACTTCAAACATGGATAGTTTCACATACTATTGGTTTTGCTCAAAGATTGTGGAGACAAAAGAACGCTGCTGCAAATTTGCAATAATGTGCAGAAATCAGCATTATATCATCTAGACAAGCCCTTTGAAAGCTCAGAATGACCAAACCTAGCATATAATCAAGCCTCTCTGCCATATTCTTTCCCTCTCAACCTCACTTACCTCTATTTGAAGATGACAGCAGTCACTTTTCCTGATGCAGGCAGGGACATAGTTCTTTGAGAGTTCCATGGTTGAGTTTGACCTGCTTTGATAACTTCCTATTAGGTAATGTGCTGTAGGTGAATCCACATTTCAAAAGTGCTCAGAAGTTCAGGCTAGTCCAGAAGGAAGCAGTTCAGCTGTTACTTGATGCTGGATTGCAGAAAGCATTTTCAGTCAATTCTAAAAGTAATGGCTTGACTTCCAAGGAGTTTCCAAAAAACAATTAAAAGGGCCAGTTTCAAAACATTTAATGCTCTTGCCAACCATGTGAAGCTTTCATGAAGTAGCCCACCAGTCATGGACTGTATCTTCCTAGGTGCTTAACAACATGTTCCACTCTTCTGAAGACCCAGACAGGCAGCAAAGACAGATTTACTGATATTTTGATCAACTGTCATACATGACCAGTGAACCATGCATCAAATGTTGTACAAGTCAGGTTTGTAAGGGGCATTAAAGAATGAGGCAACAGTAACTTAGAAGAGCTAGTGGCAAATTTGCAGAGTTCTTCAGGTCTGGCTCTAAACAGAATAAGTCTTGGACACCCTTATAAATGTCACTTCTGACATCCATAGCTTCCTATAAAGTCAGGGCATTAGGGAACAAGCTGCTCTATACAGGTCTTCTAACTCATACAGATGACAAGGAGGTATACTAGTGCTTCTCTTTTAACAAAATCTTTACTTTCAGGGGTTGTCTAGATGGTGAAAAAACTCCTCATAGAATTTGAGAATACCTTTTGTCCAACAAGATCCTGCGTCTATTCACTGGAAGGATTTATTTGGAAGGGGGGGTGGCAAAAACGGGGAAAAAAAAGAGAACTATGTGGGAAAAACCTTTCCAGTTTTTCCTCAAGTTTTTTTTTTTTTAAATATGGGGGCAATGTGCACTCCCACTCATTAGGACTACCTAATTGCATCACTGTCCATTTCCAGATAAGAGCATAAGTGAAAATCGATTGGTCGGACATTGTGGGGGGTGGGCGGGTTTGCCAGCTACAAAGTGTCCTGAAGCATAATTTTGGAGTTTTGTAGTAGTGGGTTTTTTTTTTTCTGCACTGAGATGACTTATGTAATGTAAGGTTGCACTTGTACACCTTAGATTTACAGTAAAAAAAAAATACTGTGCAGCTGCAGCAATTTTTTGAGAATAATAACATGAGTGATTCACTTCTGGCCACCATGTTGATTCTCAGGCATGGCTCCATGGACTTTTTCAAATGGGGGGGGGGAATCCCAAGGAGGTCGGGAGAAGAATGGGGCTGTCACACTTACACAGCCCCATTTCAGACAGCCCCATCCTCCTCTGTCCTCCTCTCGACCTTCCCCCATGCTGCGAGCACCACTTTTTATTGACAGAGGTTTTCCATCAATAAAAAGTGGTGCCCACAGCATTGGGGAAGGACAGGGGAGGTCATGAGGAGAACGGAGGAGGATGAGGCTGTCTGAAATGGAGCTGTGTAAGCATGACAGCCCCATTCTTCTCCCAACCTCCTCGGGGTTTTTCCCCCCATCTGAAAAAGTACCATATGAACATCAAACATGGAGAGCATAACATACCAGAAATTTTGCCAAAAAAGGGTGGAGACAAATGAACACTGCTGAGAATTTGTGTTAATGCACAGCAATCAGCATTATATCTTCTCGTCTAGACAAGCCCATAGTTTAAGGAACTCAGGAGAACACTGTTAACCATGCAGAAGCTTTTTTCAGCTTTTAATAGACATACAATTTCACAATACAGGAATTACTATGGGAAGTGAATTTTAATTTTAAATGTGATTTGAAGAAATTTAGTACTTACTTTTAACTAAAACCACCTAGATTTCCAAAAGAACTGTACAGTAGTAGGTCATACAACACCATTTTCTGGAGTTTGACATTTTCTTGATTCTGTGCTTCTACTATTTTCAGTTGTGAATTGCATTTCACTGTATTCCTGTCACTGAAACTCCATATTCTTCTGAACCTCACAGCCTTATGTAGTTCAGATTTAAGGCGAGTCACTACAATTCTTAAAAAAGTTTTCTTCATAAGCCACTAATTAAAACAGTACCAATGATTAAAACAGCCCTGATATTTGATGAGAGTGTTTCTCCCTTCTTCCTCTACATGTTCATGACAATAGTCTACAGCCAACATGTGCTTTCTCAACAGCCTCAATGTATTCCAATTCTGGAATTAAACTTTCCTGTCAGTCTGAAGTATGGTATATGGGTGTGTTCGCCCATCTGCTCCAGACAGTAAGTAATAACCAGAATATATTTGGTAGAGATTAGCTGTAGATATGTGCATAAGTAGCTCCCTAAAAAAAATAAAATACAAAAAAATACAAAACTCCTAACCACTTTTGGCTGAGAGTTTTCCTTTCTTTCTAAAGAAAATCACCACCTTCTTTTCTGTTGTTAAACTCAATAAGTAGTCTCCCTCAGTTCACAAATGGTGTTAATGAGCTGTGGAACACACCGGCTCTGGAAGATACATATCTCCAAAGATGCAAGAAGTGATTGGCTCCTCCTCTTCACCTGATTCCATGGGATTAGATTTTTCTGTCTTCTGGTTTGTATGGCTGGCAACTCATCTCTCCAGCTAGTTGCCTTTGCAGTGAATTCTAAAAACAATTGGTCCTCAACTCAGAGGGCTCTTAGTTTTAACTTCATAGTTTGTAAACCATCAGATTATATATTTCCTGGACTGGATGTTGTTGTATAAATCAATTATTCTGATGTGAGGGGAAATGGCTTGTTATTGAAGGATGCTGGTTTCATCCCAATTCTTTACTAAAATGACCTATAAGAAAGAGGATATAATCATGATTTGGTTTTCATATTAGCAAAGCATTTTAAACTTTAGTAGAAAGGGAGAGCCAAGGATTGCAGAAATTTCTAGTAAGTTGAAAATGTATGTTTGGTAAAAGAGTACAAAATCTTTTCATTCCACCAGTTGTTTGTACTGTCAAATATGAGGCTTTTGCATATGTAGCTGGTTCTCTAGTAGTCAATATAATTTTACTGTGAGACTAAGGGCTTGTGTAGATGGGCAATTTACCCCAGCTTGCCCCCATTTTAGAGCCCTGGAGTCCAAACAATTCAGGGTTTTTGCCCTGTTTTGCCCCAGGCAGTTTTCACAACCCCCAGGGAAAGATGGGGCTAAGATGGTGGGAAGACAGGGTGAAGTCATTTTTTTTAAATTGCCTGGTAAAATCTGTTCCAGCCAACAAAAAATGGATCAAGCCCCACATGACCAGAGGAACCCATTCCACCACACCAGCCCATCACTGCATCTGCTGTCTGCCTCCCTGTTTTGTAGTCAGAAAGGAGTCCTACAGCATGTGACCAAGGCCTTGCTCACATGCTGCTGGCCAGCTTCCAACCTTCAGAGAGTGAAACATAGGGAGTGGCTGTAGGGACCAGCCAATATGACAGTCTGGATTCCATCCCATTCTGTGCAGGTAAGGGGGGGGGGGCAAAGGACCAGATGCACAGGCAGAATATGCTGGTGGGAAGCTGGCATATTATTACTGTGTAGATGAGCCCTTAAAGTTGTTTTGCACATAGTTGTGCATCACATGATGCACCCCTCTGTGATATACCATTTGGTAAATTGCATGTGAGAAGGCACAGTCCCAGATCAAACATAGCAATGATCCTTGCCATTAGATATGCTTCAGATATGTCTAATTTTAGAAGCTAGCTTGTGAATAAAGAAGCAGTTGTGGATTACTTCTTGACTGCTTTTATTTATATTGTTTTATGTATATGTATTTGAGGATATGTGTTTCCTTTTAAATTCTAAGTTAACTTCTGGTCATGATGAGAAGAAAAAAAGTTGTTGGGTTTTCTTTTTAAAGAACTTAGTGAAGAGAAATTGCCTGTGAAATTGCATGCATGGCCCCTCATAAGTAAAGCACAATGTATTTTAATGGGACTTTCTCACTAGGCTACAATCTCTGTATGAGACTGCAGCCCAAGTGACTTATTCAATGGTCTTCATCCCTCATTCTCTCTCCTCTTTTAACCAAGGTCATTTATTACCCCAGCCTCTGTGGCCACAATGTCTTGAAGAGAAATGTTATGAAAGGATACTATACATTTAAAAAGTATAAAGAGTCAACTTGATATAGTGGTTAGAATGCTGGACTAGGATTCTGGGAGACCAGGGTTCAAATCTTTGTTCAGCCATGGAAATCCATCTTTGGCAAGCCATACTCTTTCAGCCTTAGAGGAGGGCAGTGGCAAACCTCCTCTGAATAAATCTTGCCAAGAACATCCCACAAAAAGGTTGCCATAAATCAGACTCAACTTGAAATCACATTAAATTTTTAAAAAGTACTTATGGGCAAATATGATGTACTTTTCCCATAGCTTATACTGAAAGGTCTCTAAACCTAGTAATCTGTAAAAGAATAATAATAATAATAATAATAATGATGTCCTCATTTATACTTCTCTTGACAGTGTTGTAAACATAGTTCAAAAACTGTGTTATATTTTCTAAAAATTATAGAGTTGCAGTAGGATGCTTATTCTTTTGACCCCACCTATTAAAGAAGCCTGCTCTGTCACTGGTTCCAATAGGGCCTCACCTGGTGAAGGGTAGGTCCAATATGGTAAGGTACAACCAATGCACAGAAATTGGTGAAGGGGCTAATGATGAGAAGGAATGGGTTGTGAAGAAGTCAAGCCAGAAAGAGGAGAGTGAAGGCAATTTGAACCCTATCATCCTGGATTTCATGGAGGTGACAAGAAGGGGTATGCTACAAGAAGAGAGCATGAGAGGCAACCAGTGAGTGTGGTAGATTATTCAGCCCTTTTCTTACAACAGGATGGAGATAGGGGCTGGTAAGAAAATGGAGGGAATGAGTGGACTGGCATTTCTGTCTAAAGCACCAGAATTTGGAAATAACATTCTATGTGAAAGCGTTAACATTTATGTTAACACTAGGTGTAGTGAAAGTTTTAAAATAATTTGTTACATTGCAATGCACTGGAAGTTGTTGGAACTTGAAATGTTAGCCGTTACTTAATCCATCAACATTGTTGCTGTTTGGTGATTTATATAATGCCTTTCAAAATGGCTGTTGAAAATGTTAATGTTACTTGTAGTGAATGATTTCTCAGGCTCTGTAATGGACAAACCTAATACTGTCCTACTGAGACACAGGACAGTGCAACCCTTGGCACCACTCTTTGAGGACTATTGTTTTGAAAGTCAAGCAGTCATATGCAGAGAGAGATCCCTCTGTTATTGTAGAAGTCTGCCACCTCTTTCTCTCATGGTGTCTCTATTTGACCATAGACTAGGCTGCACTGCCCTTGCAAGCAGCAGACACTTTTCCTCCTATGAGCTGCCATGAGCTAAGGGAAGCCTCAAAGTACTGGACCCTTGCCACACAAATCCAGCATGGTCACTCCTAAGACTTTGGTCCTCCCATAAATGGTGCCTTGCAAACTCTAGCACAATGAATGTGAAGAGTTGTGTTTGTTCTCCAGCCTGGGATGGACTTGCTTGCTAAAGACTTTGACTCTTCTCAGGCCTTTTATTACTGTAAAACAATTTGGTGTGATGCTGACAAACTGTGGAGTTGGATGGGGGTGGGTGGGTTGATCGCCATTGCCACATTGTATTTGGCTTGGCAGATACAGAGCGATCAGGACTATCTTTGTGTTTCATTGGCACAAGCATCATTTTACTCTGTCCTTAGTAGTTATTTTCTGGAAAATATCATTATATCTTATTTTCATTCTAATATATGTAGGGTTGAATCAGAAGATTGCCTGCCTGAATGACAGTCCGATCTTTAATCCTTTCCACAGCTTCTGCTGCCCTTACAGGTTTTTATTTCCCAGCTTCTATTTAATATTCCACTCACTCAAGAACATTCAATGTACTTTTGCAACAATATCACTTTTCATCTTTGCCTAGACCTTGAAAGTGAGAGAGGAGGATATATGCCTATTAAGTACATTTTTTTTTAATCCTGATGGAGTCCCTCCATCTTCTCCAAAATAATTGCACCGTTACACTCATTCACATTCTCCTATAACTGTCAGGTGCTGGTTTTGATATGTAGCACAAGACAGGCATCAGCTATAATCAAGAGCTTTTTCTGTACAACACAATTTCAAATAATTTGAGAATCATTTGAGCTCAGGTCAATTCCTTATCTTCAATCCAGACTAGTAGCTGTTGTGATAGGCTGTATCTTTTGTAAAAATCCTATAAAAACAATATCCGTTTAGCACTGATGGTTTGACTTTAGGCCATGGGGTGGGTGGGCTGGGTAGAGAATATCATTTAAATGACTACCCTAGTTGCATAAGAAGTTGAAATTATACCAGGTGTTATTGACTGATGTATTTAATAATGTAATAAAGCTGCCATTTCACGTTGAATTTTGTTCAATTGAAAATAGGTCATTTTACCCATAAAACTGGCAACAAGAAAAAAAAAACCCACTTGCAGATAGGAGAGGCCTGCCAAGTTAACTAGGGCTATGGTATAGATATGGAGATTGACTGTTAGGATCAGCTGGCACTTCAGATCTATCTGCAGGGGCCCTTTGTGGTGGGTATAATGATATTTTATTGCAATCCATTTCTGAACAATGATAGTATTTAAACTTTCTTATTCTTTGAATGCTTTTAATATATGGGGGAAACAGTACAGCTATAACTGAGATGATATATCTTGAGTTAAAATTGTTTATTATATTTTTATCACTGTTTATCCTTCCATATTTTTGAAATGTGGATGCTATAAGCCATATGGTGATGCACAACATAATCTGAATTGTTCAAGTAGCACCATATCTTGTATATTTTCTGTTCAACAGTAGACATTTACCAATTTGTTGTAGCAGTTTGCATTCATTTTAATGCTCATTTCACATATATTATTTATTTAAAGTGCTCCAGGGGAAGACTATTATTCAAACAAGTTCAGAGATAATTTGCTAGTAACAATAAATTACTATTTCTGAAAATCAGTTTGAATCCCTACATTTTTTTGGTCCATTCAATAAGCCTCTGAAAGGTGAGACATTTTCTTTTGAATGACAATTCCCAGTATTCTCTGACCACCATGGCCATTGGACCATTCTAGCTGGGGGATTCTGGGAGTGATAGTCCAAAAGGTAACTTGTCCAACATTTGGGGAGAGCAGAGGTCAAGGTGTTCCTTCCAGGTCTCAGCTTGATTCATTTTCTCAGAGTCCATTAGTCCTTTCTCACTTGGCCATAAATATGGCTGGGTCAGGCTTGAGCCACCTATTGCTTGACTTGTGTGGCTTTCAGATATTCTTCTAAGTGTCTCAGATTTCCAGCCTGCTGGGGGTTTGTTTGTTCTTTGTTTCATTTTGTTCCAGTCCTCTCTCAAACAGCCAGCATCCCTACCTACTTGCCATCTTCACTCTACCACCACCCCAGGTATTGATATTTCAGCTCAGACAAGGGTTTCAAAGTTTGAACCAGCTTCTCTTGCTGCGTCATCAATAGCAGGAATTATCAGATGGCCATCTTTGTGTCCATGCTGCAAAAAGCATCACCTGCTGCTTTCTCTCAATCATTCTGCTACTAAGAGCACAAGAGCCAGCACAGCTGACATTTTCCATATTTAACAATACTTTGATACCATTGTAACTAAATTTGCTCTAGCCCACAGGTACTACAATTTGTTGTAATTTGGTGAGGTCCTTCACTGTGGTAGAGCTCTCTTTCAGAAATTTTTTGGTATCTCACCTAACTGTGGCCTCAATTCAACATAAAGTTTTAAAAAAAGCATAAAGTAAAAATCCACATGTGAACCTTACGCTACACTGACCTATATACCACCCCCTCCTGACTGACTTACTTTAAGGCACTGAATCCACCTCACATGGGCATTCTATGCTTCAAGTTGAGCAGGCAGGATTGGTGAAGGTTTGGTTACCTCCCTCCATTCCGGATGCACAATGATGACATCAGCACTGAGATCTGTCATCATTGTGTGTCCAGCTTGAGGGAGGGGATTGCCAAATGCTTCTCCATTCCTGCCTTCTCACTTTGAAACACAGAATGTGTGAAGTGGCTTTGGGGCTTTGAAGTAAGTCAGGATGGGGGCTTTTGGTGCTACTCTGAGAGGACGATAATGTCAACCTCCATAGTGCCTGGAAAAAAAGACATCTGCATGTGTAAGGGACATAAGTGTGCAGCTGTCCCCACCTGAATTCTGGCCAGTAAATCATGAGATTCTGTTGGATGGAGCCATAGATGTTAAACTACTATAACTGTGCAGTGTGGTAACATTCCAAGTCCTGACGCAGACCACTAGTTCCTATGTTGACTGAACTCATATTTCAAATCCCATGTGCTTAGCTACATGGGGGCTTACCAGCCTTCACCAGTGGGCCTTTTGCAGCCCAGCCAGCACCCCTGAGTCCCACTCATGGCCCCCACAGCTGCATGATCTAGCATGGGGGCCACCATTACTGCTCCTTCTTCTTGGTATGCTTTGTGGCTGGGAAGAAGGGCACAAAATAGCTAGCCAGTCAGGGCAAGCCTCCCTCACCCTGATTGGCCATTTTCCAGAAGGGGGAGGGACATCCAGCCATGCTTCCAGTGTGGTCGGATGACGAGGGCTCTACATATTCTCAGCAGCCACATTCTCCCTATTGGCCACACAGATGAGACCTTCACAACCTACAAACCCTAAGCACCAATCTCAGATCCATCTCTCCAATTTGGAGTGGACCCATCTCTTGCAGACAGAGAGACACAGTGTACCTCACATGCAGGGTAATTAGTATCCAGAGCAGAAAGTGAGCAACAAAGACTCATCCCTCAGAACCACACATGGTCAGGAAGAGAAATAAAGCAAACGTAGTCTTTGTAAAAAATATATGAAATAGTTTTCTTTACAAATACTAACAGTTTCATAACATCACATGATTTGTGGCTCTGTGACATGTGTTCTTCCATGATGGAGGAGACAAAATTGCAGACTTCAGAGTGGAGAACAAACAAATGAAGGCTAACAACAGACTAACTGCTGCAGGAAGACAGACTGTGTGGCTAAAATCAACAAACAGGAAATGACATGAACACATGCTATGCCTAAATTCTTGGAAAGACATACAAACTAAGAACTACTAAGTATAGTTTTGGCATGGTTGCTACTTCTGAGGTAATTTCTGCTAATTTAGCCATCATATTTGTATCCCATCCTAACTTCAAGCAGATCAGGATAGCATATGAAGTGTTAGCCCTTTTTCTCATCATAAAGGTCAATTAGGCTAAGAGATGGCAATTTGACAATTTTTACCCTTCATCTGTTTGGCTGGATAAGGATTTGAAGCAAGGTAATTCTTGTCCAAATGGAATCATCTAAGCACTCCATCGTGTTTGCTTTCTCTTGCTACCATATAAATTCCAGTGAACAAGTTTATAACTACATTTTAGAAGGGATGATTCCAAAATTCCTCCATCTGATTTTTGCCATAGATTTGGGGGTTCCAAATTACCTGGCTTTGCTTGTAGAAAGCATCCATCATTTATTTTATCTCCCATTATTTTAGTCTGAATTTCTGGATTTTGTGGAATAAAAATAACTGTTATTAATTGGAGGCTCTGTTCAAATGAAGTGTATTGAATTTCTCAAAGTAAATAAGTAAGTAAGTAAGTAAATATAAAAATAAAAATAAAATCAATTTTAATCTTTTGTGTGCAAGCACCCACACAATGACTTTCCTCCCACATGACTTGGGACGTTTCTTTAAAAAGAAAACACCTAATTTTCCACTATGGAAATTACACTAATATGGTCTTTTGGGTCTTCCTAGAACTGATCAACCAGTTTTCTATAGCCACCCTGTTGAATGCAGATCTTCTTATCTCATTCATGGTGAAACTGTGCCGCTCTGGCCTTTTATGCCATTAATTAACCTGCTGTCCAGGTGACTTGTGTCCCCTATGTGTATTTCTTAGCAAGGGATTTGTAAAGCAGTTTAAATTTAAGTGCTGTGTTTTCCATTAACCAAAGAAGCCATGTTTAATACACACTGTCACTCATGCACATGGAAAGAACAGAGCCAGCACAAATGGTGACATTACTTGTAGAAATTGTCAAAGGAAAAGAAAGAGAAGAAAACAGGGAAACTGCCATCCATTCATAGAATCATAGAATCATAGAATTGCAGAGTTGGAAGAGACCATGAGGGCCATCAAGTCCAACCCCCCTGCCACGCAGGAAATCTTGATCAAAGCATCCCTGACAGATGGCCATCCAGCCTCTGTTTAAAGACCTCCAAGGAAGGAGACCCCACCACGCTCCGAGGGAGCGTGTTCCACTGCCGAACAGCTCTTACTGTCAAAAAGTTCCTCCTCATGTTGAGGTGGAATCTCTGTTCCTGGAGCTTACACCCATTGCTCCGTGTTCCAGTCTCTGGAGCAGCAGAAAACAAGCTTGCTCCATCCTCAGCGTGACATCCCTTCAAATACTTAAACAGGGCTATCATATCGCCTCTCAACCGTCTTTTTTCCAGGCTAAACATACCCAGCTCCCTAAGTCTCTCCTCATAAGGCATGGTTTCCAGACCTTTCACCATTTTAGTTGCCCTTCTCTGGACACGCTCCAATTTGTCAATATCCTTTCTGAACTGTAGTGCCCAGAACTGGACACAGTATTCTCCCTGGGATATCCTTTTTTGTGATCATGCTGGTTGCAAATCAATAGTAAACTGTGGCTTCTATGTCAGGGGTGTGGTTAATCCACTCTTGGTTTTATTTCATAATTTAAAAGAACTATCCAAGGTGCTAACCATATTTTGGAGATAGGGTTCAGCACTTTGGATAGCCTCTTTAAAATCTAGAATAAAACCCAGAGCAAAGAAATACAGCAGCCATGACTGTTACAAACATAGTCTGAGTTTCAGGAACTGATGCAGAGGACTTTTCTAGCAAGCTTGTACTTTAGCAGCAGCTGATTGGGCCTTCCTAAACAGTACAAACAATCTATATGCATCAAAGTCTACTGAAAGGCCCACTGCCCAGAAATACATCTAGAGATGGGTCCATAGGTGTGGTCTGGATCTTAATCAATTGTAATGGATCGTTGATTGTTGATCAAATGCCAGCCTTGGATTCATTCTAGGTTGGCTTTGTTCTACCTTGCTATTTGCTCTTCATTTACTTTCCCATGTTACTCCTCTAGGGAATCTCACCTGTATTGCTCTTTCCCAGGTCCTGCACTGCCATGTAGTTTGCCCATAAAGAGTATCTGCACTGGATGTCTTGTTGAATATTTGAATGTCTGCATTCCTTATGAAGCTATTGTTTCCAGGCCTCCTAAGTATGTAGTGACAGTCCCTGACATTTTCCCTGAAGATGACATTCTATTTAAAATAGCCATATGGGCAACCCCAAACTCACACATATCCTTTTGCTGTTCTAGAAATCTTCCCTCAGTCAAAAATATGTTTTGACAAACACCCTGAAGTGCCAAACCTCTCTTAAACCAAGGTAAACCTGGCCCTGAACCTAATTTTCTCTCCAAAGGGGGTTGTTGTGAAACCAGATGGGGACATCTGGCTATGTCTGGTTTCAGTTGCAGGGGAGTACAGTTTGTGGCAGGTCCCAGGGAGGTCCTGAGCTTCTCCACCCATGCTTTAAAAGGTCTTGCTGTGCTTTCCAGACACCAGTCTTCATCATCATGCATCTTTCTCATGCTATTGTTGTGTACATTCAAGTAATTTGTGACTAATGGTGACCCAATGGCAAACCTATCATGTGGTTTTCTTGGCAAGATTTTTTCAGAGGAGGTTTGCCTTTGACTTCCTCTGAGGCTGACAGAGTATGACATCCCCAAGGTCACTTAGTGGGTTTCATGGCTGAGTGGGAATTCAAACCCTGGTCTTCAGAGTTGTAGTCCAACACTCAAACCACTTTGCCATGCTGGATCTTATCTTTCTCATATATGCTTTTATATAAATGCATAAGTGCATATCTTTCTCATATATGCATTTGTATAATTAATCTATTAAATTTATATCCTGTATTTCTGCCAGGAAAGCACTCCAAATGTATAACTGTAATAAAATTCAAATAAAACAACATAAAACACTTTAGTAAAACAAAAAATAGCAGCACCCAACCAGATTGCACAGACCACCAATGTCAGTTTCTTTACCGGTAACTCAGCTGAAATGCCAAAGGTCTGTTAGGATGAAAATGACTTTGACTGCCAGTTCGAGAGTGACAGAGAAGTGAACTTCCTAACCTCTCTTGGAGGGAACTCCAGAATCTGGGGGCAAGGTAAGGATGAAGGATTCCTTTTTCTCATTTTCCCTGTATAAGAGGGTAAAGACATCAACAAATTCGCCTTTTAAGATTCCCCCGCCCCTTAGTGGATTAGAAAAAATGATCACCTAAAGGGAGAGACAGTTCACCATATGGGATGGCAGAGTTTGGTATTGTCCCATAGCCTATCCCAGCAGATGAGATCGGGGAATGCCCTTTCCCTAGAGGCAAACCCCCCTGACTAGGGCTTGGCCAACCCATCCATGGCATAGGGCCCCAGCCCCAAAGAGGCTGTGTGATGGGCAATTTGCCACACATAGCATCAGGGCCCTTCATAACTGGTGAGCCATTATATGATGCAGGCAAACCAACTGAATTCCAAGGCCAGCTATTATCAGAATAAGTATGTTTGACTGCATTGGCATGCTCATCTTTGAGTGAAGGGATGGTGGATACCTCATTCAGGTTGTGTCTCTCCTCTGCCCTAGCAGCAGATTCCAAAGCCCGTCCAGTGATATGTCCAGATCTGGATGCCTCACCACTGCCCAGCTGTCTCTCTAGAGTGTTGAAATGAGACAAAATCTTATTAGTAATGCAACATCTCTTTCCTCCTTTAGGAGCCCACCAAGAAGGTTGGGAAGGTTGCTGGGGAGGTGCTGCAGCTGCCTCCAGCATCTTATTTCTGTCTAATATGGCTTCCTTGGGAACCTCCCCACCCCCATCAGAAGATGAGTTATTGTCAACCTGAGGGTGTTTAGGGGGATGCTTTTTTGCAGGGCCTTTGCCCTTAGCACCTTTTCCTTTGCATGGAGCCATAACTAGATTATGGGCAAAAGTCCAATCCAAAAGGCACAACAACTTCAGAAGAAAAAACCAATACCCAAGTAGTAGTCCAACACTCAAAGCACTTAATAAAATTCAGGAAACAAGTCCTAGTCATATACTCCAACCACTTACTAGAAAGAAACCAGATTTGTATGGTAAGGGGAGTGAGGGCCTGTAACAGGCAGGACACAAGTCCTGCTTCTTGATCCAAAGCCCATACCAGGCTGCAAACCAGCTAAAAACCAGAAAGGAGACTGTTATTAAATTCCAATGTTACATTTTTCTTTCCTTTCCTATACTTTTCATCTTCTTTTTAAATTTTTTTTTTATAAAAACAACAACAAATAGCTGTGAGCCAGGGGGAGGGTGTAAAAACAATCCCCAGACCCCACCTTTGTGCCCTCCAAGAACTTACCCCATTATCCATTAAAAAATAAGTGAGTCCTAAACCTATAGGGGTCTCTGTCATCAAAAGCCCACCAAACTTGTATCCACTATAACACTGAGCAAGTCCTAAACCTATATGGGGTTTTGTCATCAAAAGCCAAAACCAGCTTTCCTAGCAGGTTGTGAAGCGTGCTGCTTTCCCCAGGCAATCTGAATCACCAGAAGGAGTCCTGTCACTAGCTGAAAATTGAATTGATGGCCTGAAGCAGGCCATGTGACGGTGCAGCCACACACCAAATAAAGACAGTTAACTGCTGTGTGTGGGCAACGGGTGCGATCAACAGGCAAATTGAAGCCCAGGTACTTGCACAAACCCAGTGTACCAGAAGGCAAGAACCATGGTAGGAAATTCCCCCCCCCCAATGACTCAGCCCGCACCTCCCCCTTTTAAAATCCCAGTCCAAGTTCCATTTGGGTGACTGCTGGACAAAAGACAGCACAGCGAGTCCAAGATCCAACTGTGTCACCAATTCAGTCCTGGCAACCATCTGAAGAAATTTTCCTGTGACACACAGCTGAGGTCCAACCTGCAAAACTGGCTAAAGCTGTGTGAACACCAATCAATCAAAGTCCAAAGAGGACAAAGAGGGGAGGGGAATAGAGTCTGGACCCCCACTCTCCTAACTCTCCTACAAGCACCTCAGCTCCCATCTGGCCTCACTTCCTGTCCGGCAGCAAATAGCCTCCCCACACACATGGCAGTGCCCGCAGTGGGGACCCAAATTCCATTGCTGTTCCAACTCAGGCATCACAAATTTTAGGCAGCCCTGATGTTTGAACTTGTTTGTATAATGACAACAAAAACATTATGCATCCCCTTTTAAGCCAAGGTACTTAAAAATGTTATGAGGTAATCCTTGGACAGCATTTTAGCTTCATGGGTTTCTTTAATGATATTTTTCGTTGTTTTCTTTTGTTTGTTTTCACAAGCCATATTTTTGTTCCATACAGTGTCCATGTGAACACATAGTATCCCACATTTGGATATTTCTGACTCCATTTTAACCCACGTGGCAGCTGTTGTATAACTAATAGCAGATATGACCTCTAATGGAAGGACAAGGAATATGTGCCACTTACACACACCTGTGCACACACCACCAGATAGTGCAAGATTGCAATTTGTGTCAGTCTTAACCAGCACAGCCAGTGGTGCTACATGGTAAGAGCTGCAGTATAACATCATCTAGAGAGCCACACATAGTCAACACTATTGTGAAAATAACAGGGAGGGTAAAAGTTAAAATCCAGTTAAAATCCATTTTATAGGATTTTTCAGAGAAGTGAGGTCTAGAGTGGAAGATGTTCCACACTGCAAATCATTTTGGCAGCTGTGGATTAGGTGAGTTTACTCTGGATTGTGGAGTCTCCACATTTGTGAAGAACCTCAAGGAAATAATGTGGACACAGAGCATATAATATGTGTCTGTGGTGGGGGGGAATCCTTCCACTTTTGGCATCCTTTTGCTTCTTGGATGTTATCCAGGCATTGACATTGTGAAATAAAATACTGATTAGAAGAGTTGGGTGGCAGTGGCAGAAAGAAAGATTAAAGCATGGATCAGTTTCAGTGAATCCAAATCCAGCAGAAGTTGGGCAGATTACCAAGTTGGTTCCTAGGATGCCAGCATTGGTGGCTAGGAGCCAAACTCTAATCTTGGATGCATGGCATGTGCCACCTCCTATCATAATTAAACCATCTCTGAGGTTCACACAGGCACAGATTTTACAAAGCACACATGGGTGCCAGTGCCATGTGTAAAATACTGGTATCCCATGAACCCTAACAAATGTTTCCTTGATAAGATAATTGCTTTTAACTATTTGGAAGAAGTTATAAAAGGATATATTTAATGGAGACGTTTCTCCTTTTCATTATGTTCCTTTTCCTTCCACCAGATGAAGACCAAAGTTCCCTAGCAGAAAGAAAATTCAGATTCAGAGCAGTAAAAAGAGCACACAAAGATTTTCTGTCCCCACTCACTTTTCTTTTTCCTTCTCAGATATACACTGAGCATAAAAAAAATTTTTTCCTAAACTCACAAGTATTTATTCTTTAAGCTAATTCTGCACATTGTAAAACAATGTAGAAACTGCCGGCTAGAGAGAAATAAAGAGTGCCGGCAAAGCAGAACTCGATTAGAAAGTGTGATTTGATTATCTCTAGCTTATTTGCATCACAGTGCTGGTTCAGTCAGCTGTACCTGACTGGAATATTTTTGCTGTGGCTGAAGCAGGAATACAACAAAAGAACAGGAAACTCACCATTTTCATGCTGGAACATTCTGACATAACTTTTTTCCCCCCATTTTGAAATGTATGTTGTGCCTGTGTGTGTGTGTTATTTCCCTGCATGATCTTATCGATGGATTGCTTGGGGAGATCTCCACAAAGATGAGGTTGATCTTAAGGATGAAAAATGGCGGTAGGGAAAAATGATAAGGAACTAAGAGCTGGTGTACAAATGGATTCATGCAACCTCTTAATTTACTGTAGCCTCAAACGATAGGCACTTCATCCAGCAAGATGAGGGAGACCACAATCAATCAGTTCCTGATGGCTTTAAATGTCACAATAAAACAGAATACATTGTATATTTACTGTCTGAGAGCTACAGAGAAGACCCTCTTCTGCAGCAATAATTAAAAAAAGCTAAAGAGGTTAGCTTGAAAAACAGGGAATCAAAAAGAGAAAAGAAAATGAGAAAAAAAAAAAAAGAAAGGCCTGACCTTTTTGTTCTGAGAAGAAAGCCCATTAGTGGGATGATTGATTTTGTGCTTAACTTCTCTCTTGTTTTTTCTCCCTTCTCAGCATTTATTTTACCCTAGTTTTCTCTTCCACAGGTTCTTCACCCGTGCTGCTCAAAGTGGTCATCCATGGACCAGTGCCAGCCCAGTGCCAGGCTCCTGGTCTATGGCAAGTATTCAGGAAAGAAAGAAATAGTGGTAGCTAATTGGCACAAATATGGTACCAGACCCTGGCAGATTAGGGGTGAAAAAATGCCAGTCTCCCACAACAGAAATCTTGAGAAGGACTGTTCCACACCACTCTGGAGAAGAAGACAAACAGTGCCCAAATAACTGTTTGGGCTCAAAAAAAAACCTCCACCGCTTCTTATGCCTACCCTTGTCTACTTTGGTTCCCCATGCTTCCATTGGAAAATGACAATCTCTAGTAAAATACTTTATTTACCAATAAAAAGAGAAATGGATATTTGCCTTGCACAGATAACATTTGAAGATGACTAGGGAATAATGGCATTAACAAGAAGGCCACAATTAGTACTATCTGCTCCCCATGGGTTTTCAGTAACCCCTGGATTCTAAAAGCTATACCAACAAATATAAAGAATGTAAAAACCATTGCCACTTATAAACCTGTTAATGAATAGTTTTGACACTCACTTTGCATTTACAAAATGTTAGATAATATCTTCTCTAAAGTGACATTTTTGTTCTGTTTATATTGAGAGTTAATTAATTAATTAATTAATTTTAATTAACCAAATGGAACATTTAAAAAGTAGAGAGGCCCTGGTATTTGTCAGATGTCCTTCTTCCCAAGCATCTCTGCATCTTTCATAGAGGCTAATCAGAAATCATATAAGGAGGAAGAAATAAAATTTCAAATTATCTACTTTAAACAGTACATTTCCTTGCCACTGACCAAAACATATGGTTTGAGTAAAATTTAAATAGCAGCATTATTTGGCCCAATTTACATCTCCATCACAGACACGGTGGGGTCACATATAACATAGATTAAATCCAGTAGGGCCAAAAATCTTCATTTTTTTTCATTGTCTCAGAATATTGCCAACCCCCTCCTGTTTTCATTATACCAATGTAATGCCAGCCATTTCCTGTTTTCATTAGACTATTGTAATGCTAGACTCCTACTGTTCTCATTAGTGCAGGACGCCATAATGGCAGCCACCTCATGTTTTCATTATAACTTAACTGTATGGTGCCAGCTGCTCCTTGTTTTCCTTTACAGAATTATATTTGACCACAGAGCAAGTGCTTGTATGTGGACAAGCTGAAAAGTGTCTCAGTTTGGGAAGAGATATTGAGGATAAGACTAAATGAGTGCTGCTTCAAACTGACCTGCATGGCAAGGGGTTGGACTGGATGGCCCTTGTGGTCTCTTCCAACTCTACAATTCTATGATTCCATGAGTCAGGACACTAGTCCTTCTTGCCCAATATGGATTAGCAGTGGCTCTCAGGTATTCAGGAAAAAGGTCTTCCCATCCCAACACCTCATGTTCCTTGGAGAAGAGATGCTAAAGAGGCAACCTAGGACTTTGTACTTGCAAAGCAAGTACTCTGCTTAACAGATGACACTTCTTCCCAGTTCCATATCCCTGTGACAAAACGAGAGAAACCTCTAGAAGTCATAAAACAGTGGGGGGAAATGCCAACTACCATACTATAATGCCAGAGCATTTGAGTAAGATTTTGGGTCTAAAACAGCTGACGGGCTCAGATGCACTGGCCATGGGCCTCAGAAGGGACAGCCAAATCTCCCCTCTGGGCCATGTAGCAGACAGCTTAGGGAGACAATCCTGCTGGCATTTCTCTATGACAGATGGGAAACTCAGAATGGTAACCAGTGGCTTGTACAGAGCAATATGACAGGCCAAGATTTGAACCTGGGACTGTCCAAGAAGCACTTCACAATTAAAATCATTTTCAACAAGTCTGGGAGCTTAAATAGTCCTTAAAATATATTAAAACCTAGATTCCTCACTATTCTGCTTTGTTAGTGCTTCTTTTGACCCTACTGGTGTGTGTTTGATTAAGGAGATTATCCAGACACTTGAAGAAAGCTCCAAAGGAGCTCATGGGAATGACATCACTGTAATGGGAACGGGTCCCAATATCACACATGTCATCATCCTGATGTGCTTGCGCCATCCTCCCTCCACTCTGAAGTGACAAAAAAGGCACCACTTTTCATTAGCAGAAGTTTCCACTAATGAAAAGCACCACCTTTTTCATTGTGGAGGGAGGATGGAGCCAACATGAGGAAAATGACATCATGCGATACCAGAACCTGTTCCCAGTACAGTGACATCATTCTCGTGAGTGCCTTTGGAGCTTTTTCAAGGGTCTGGTAATCTCTTAAGTAACAACAAGCATACTGTGTATCCTCAAACTCCAAACAATGAAGACAAATTGTCACAATAATCACAAGTTTTGGAACCCTGACAGCTATAAATTCCATTCTTTCAGAAGACACAGACTTGGTATATCATACGAGTTCCCAGGTACCCAGTTTAACTAGTGATAAACTGGCAGGTCTCACCAAGACACACAAGACTAAAGGAAATAAAACTGGATGTTCTCTTCAATTTTACGACTTAGGACTTTATCAGATGCAGCAAAATACGGCATCATAATGATGTCTAATGAACACAAAAGGACACCAATACCAGATGATGTGTTTTCACAATTTTGTGTTGAAAATAAGACATTTTTTTAAATTGATGGGCCAAGCTGTCAATAGATAAGCCATGGTGCTTTTTGCTGGTATTGAGAGAGTTTGAAACCACACATTTTCCTCTTGTGATTACAGTGTCAACGGGCAGAAAAGTCTGGTTAAGAATGGGAAAACCAAGAACAGGATACTCTTTTTATGAACCTCCTCAGTTTACTTGGGAGTTTGTAAGTGTGTTTCTGTGCTTGTGTGTATGATTTCTGTTTTGATTTTGCTGCTTTTCACATTTTTACTACACTTGTGTCTTCTTGTAAGAACTGGCGAGATTACGAACACAGATGTAAACAGTGCTTGCGTTTGTGCTCCTCCTGACAGGATGCCAAAAGCAGAGTCTGAGAGGAGTCTTCCCTGGATAATTCCATAATTTATGTATGATGACTGGGACTAACTACAGAGGTTTCTGATGCAGTTCCCAAACCAACAACAACAAAACAAAAAAGATGAAGAAGAAATATTGCATAGAGAAATGGTAAAGAAGTGATCAGCCCTTATCTTACATACCTATTCTCTTTTACAAATCAGTAGCACAGACACAGGCACCAACATTTTTTTGTCCCATAGAATGGGTGTGCCTTAGAAATATGTTGTGAAAGGTATCGTGACATCTCTTAGAGACAAGCAAGGAAAAGGTAACTTTCTTTCTTCATTTGGTTTTGTTTTTTTAAAGCTGTTTTCCATTAATTACAATCACATCCATTTTATGTATCAGCTAGAAGCATTTCAATTGTTTGTTTATTCCCATTCATTTTATATCCCCATTGCTTTCAGTGGCAGACCTAGGTGCTCTGCTGCTGCCTGTAATGTTAGTGTTTTCTTTCCAATTAGCACAACATTTTCAGGCATTTGACTATACCCAGACAAAGGATCAAAACAGCAACATTTGAACCAGATGAGAAAAAAATTATATACCCATTTTATAGGGAATGTTTTGGGTTTTATAGGAGCCCTGGTGGTGCAGTGGTTAAATGCTGCTACTGCAGCCACAACATTGTGAGTTCCATACTGCAGGGCTCCAAGATTGACTCAGCATTCCATTCTTCCATAGGTTGGAAAATGAGTACCCAGCTTGTTGGGGGCAATTACCTAACACATTGTAAATGGCTTAGGGAGTGTTTTGGCACGGATAAGCAGTATAGAAATAGAAGTGCTATTGCTATTGCTATTTTTTAAGCGTACAAACAGCCAAACTAGCAGAAAGGATTGGGAGGGGGAATACACTATGAGGATTTTTTTTAAGTACTTACTTTAAAATAATCCTCATTCATAAGGTAACTGGGAAACCAGAACGATGTTCCCTCCCCATAACCTATAACGGTCCTCTCAGGGGAAAAACATAATAATAAAATAAATAAAAACATATCAGCTGTGGCATCACTAAAGCAATGACAATTGCACAGGTAATTCCTATGCCTGAACAGAACACTCGGAACCTTCTAGAATCGCTAGGTAGAATTTTGGCAGTAGCCCCGCACACCCCAACAGTCGCTCTGAGCCGTTACCGGTCATTCCCCTCAGTTCCATAAAGGACGCCACAATTAGCAGCACCATATTAATTTAAAACATAGCTAAACATTCAGGGGAGGTTGGGCGGGTCTGTGTGAATTCACAGAAGACCACTCGAAGATCTATGGTTACAGGTAAGCAACCTGACCATCTTCTTCATGGTATCTGTGAATCCACACAGCTGGGTAGACTAGCAGGCTTCACCTTCAGGAGGTGGGAATGTTATGCTAAATACATATCTTATTAAGTTACTACTATCCAAATAGTTATTTACCAGCCTGCACCACAGAACGAACACCACCATCCCCACATTGCTGTCGGCAAATCTGTGCTCAAGTCCGTTCAGCAGTTCACCTACCTGGGAAGCATCATCTCCTCAGATGCCAAGATTGACAAAGAGATCGATCACAGATTAGCGAAGGCATATAGTGCATTTGGAAGACTTCACAAAAGAGTCTGGAGCAATAAACACCTGAGGCAAAGCACAAAAATCAGTGTGTATAGAGCCATTGTACTGTCTGTCCTCCTTTATGGATCTGAAACATGGGTCACCTGTCGCCACCACCTACGACTCCTCGAACGCTTTCATCAGCGCTGTACATGCACAATCCTAAATATACACTGGACTGACTATGTGACGAATGTTGCTGTCCTTGACTAAGCAGGGATCACCAGCATTGAGGCCATGATATTGAAAACATAGCTGTGCTGGGCAGGGCACGTTTCTAGGATGGAGGACCATCGCCTCCCAAAAATACTACTCTACGGTGAACTCGCCACGGGTCAGCGTAAGAGGGGCACTCCAAAAAAGCGATACAAAGACTCCCTGAAACAACATCTCAGGCTCGGCCAAATGGATCACCAACAGTGGTCTGCCGTGGCCTCACATCGGGAGGCGTGGAGACGCACTATTCACAATGCTGCAGCCTTATTTGAGAACTCACGCTGAACAAGTCTTGAAGAGAAATGACAATGCAGAAAGAATCACAACCCAAAAACATCACCCAAGGAGACCTTCTGCTGTGCTTTCTGCAACCGGACTTGTTTATCTCGGATTGGCCTTTTTAGTCATCAGCACGCTTGCAGAAAGCGCGGGATGAGTCCTTCCTGAATCTTCATTTGCGAAGAAAAGCCAGAGAGAGAGAGAGATCCAAATAAATAATAAAAGGACACAGATGTTAGTGTCTTAACCAAATGACTGTGTATTACATAAACACCAGGCATGCAACTGATTCAACATTACCATCAATAAACTTAATATGAAGGTTGAACATCAAATTTCCATGTTCATTGAATGGTAGATAGCAAAACAGGTCTCCCAAAAGCAGCGTCAGTTCTGGATTTGTGGTCTAATCTGTAATGAGATATAAAAGTAAAAGGTGAAAACCATGTAGCCGCCTTACAGACAGTCTCAAGTGAGACACCCGACATAAAGGCAGTCGATGCAGCTACTGATCTATGAAATGTGCATGTATTCTGGATGGCAAAGGTCTCTTGGCCAGTTCATAGCACAGAGAAATTGTAGACACCACACATTTTGATAAACACTGTGGAGAAATTGGTTCACCTCCCTTCTTCGCCAAATAGGGCACAAACAGTTTTGGTGATTTCCGAATCCCCCCAGTGGTATCATCTGGTACCATTCAGCCTCTCTGCACTGCCCTAGTGCCACCACTGCCTAGCACCCACAAGAACCAAACTCTGTCTCTCTCATTGAAACTTCATCAAGTACTTTCCCCTCCAAATATGACTGGAGGAGAGTCCTATCTAAAAAGAGGATCCATCAAAATATCAATGATTACACATTGATGTTTGTTTTGATGCTAATATCAATGAATGTTGTATATTGAAACTGGCTATGAATAAAAATACTTTGGGGAAAAAATGTCAGTCACTTTGGTGACAATGTTTTCAGTAGAGAATTAGACATTTGGCATTGTTAGTTCCTTTTCCATTCTCCGCACAACCTTGTTAATAAAACTTGAAACTGATCTCTTCTATGAGAAATGAAAACAAATGAAATTAAGGCAAAGACTGTTGTTTGGCTTTCATTCATTCTTCTTGCATCCATTTCAAAATGAATAATGAATGAAAAGAATGCGGCCAACTTTTTTATTCATCACTAAATATATTTCATCTATGCTTAAAGTATGGCCACAATCTCTTTTTGTTGAAATATGCTAAAACAGAAGGAGGGAGAAGCCAGAACACCTCTGGGTGAGAATGCGAAAACTAGACACAGGACACTTTTTTTTTAATGAACCTCCCCATTTTGCAGGCAAGTTTTTAAGTGTGTTTCCGTGCTTGTATGTGTTTTTGTTTGTTTGTTTTTTGTTCATTTTAAAATGAAATATAAAAAAATAAAAAAGACAAAGCAATTTACCTATATTCCGGTGTATAAGATGACTGGGCATATAAGATGCCCCCCCAATTTTTAAGTTAAAATATAGAGTTTGGGATCTCATCGCCGTATAAGGGTACCTCCCACCACCACTCTCCCTGAAGCCACAATCGGGCTCCCCCCTCCAGCCAGCAACCCTTCCACCCTCCCTGAAGCCTCCCCGAAGCTGGCTGACTGATTAATCGTGGGACTGGGGAATCTCCCCAGTCAGCCAGCCACCTCCCGCGATTCCCCAACCCACGAGGAGGCTGGCCAGCCCCCTTGCATGGTGGGGAATCATGGGGGATGGCTGGCTGGCTGGCTAGCTGGTTGGAGAGAGGCTCAGCCCTTCCAACCCAGTGAATCTTCCCCCCGTGCAACCTTGCTGGGTGGGTGGGATCTTCTCCGTGACTCACTGGGGGGAAGGGGGTCTTCTCCATGAATCTGAGTCATGGAGAAAACCCTCTCCCGCCCAGCGAGGCTTGCCCCCCCCCATGCAGACTTGCTGGGCAGGGGATCTTCTCCATGACTCAGATTCATGGGGAAGACCCCCTTCCGCCCAGTGAGGTTTTCCCCCCATGCAGCCTCGCTGGGTGGGGGGATCTTCTCCATGACTCAGAGTCATGGAGAAGACCCCCTTCCACCCAGCGAGGCTCCCCCCATATATCCGGCATATAAGACGACCCGTGACTTTTCAGGAGATTCTACAGAGTTAAAATGTCATCATGTATGCCGGAACATACATTATATTTAAAAAATACACGTATACAATACTTACATCGAGCACATTAAATTATAATAACATATATACATACATAACATACATTCATTATTATTCTTTTTCATGTTTCATCCTGTTTTATATTAGACATACTTTCATTCATTCTTCAGTCATCTTTATTCATTCATTACTTCCCATTAAGATCTGTAGTTCAATCAAAATATAATCATTTTTTGTCCTGACTCTTTTTTACTAAATTCATTTTTGCAACAACATCTTATATTTCTTGTAGCAGACCCATTCACCATTAGTTGAGAAATCTCAATGAGGTCCAATTGCCCAGACATTTCTAATATGATATTTTAATATCTTCCAATCTTCTGCAAGAATATTTAAACCATTTTCTTTCATAATTAGTGTTAGGTTGTCTAAATATATCATTTCTGTTAATCTGATAGACCACTCTTCCACTGAGGGTGTTATTTCAGATTTCCAATATTGAGCATAAACAATCCTGGCTGTAATTACCATATATAATAATATTTTAATTTGTTTTTCTCTAAGTTTTTATCAAATAGGCACAATAAGTATGTTTCAGGTGAATTCAGGAAGTCTGTCTTAAGTATTTTTTCTATATTTACATGAATATTAATCCAATATTTTCTGGCTTTTTCACACATCCACCAGCAATGAAAAAAGGTGCCAACTTACATTTTACACTTCCAGCATTTACTGCTGGAGTTTTTATAGATTTTTGATATTTTTCCAGGATTTACCACCTGTACATCGTTTTAATACAATTTTCTCTTAGATTTTGACAGAGAGTTAATTTCATTGTATTTCTCCATAATTTTCCCCAGCTTTCTAACATTATTGGTTTCCCAAGGTTTTGTGCCCATTCTATCATAGTGTCTTTAATTAATTCGTTTTTATATTCCCATTTTAATAATATTTTACATATTTTGGAGAGTAATTTAGTTTATTCCATGCATAAGATGTTCTCCAATTCAGTTTTCTGGTTTTTAATCCCATAGATTCTCATGTCTATTTTTAATTTTTATCTGAGTTGTCTGTAAAACCACCAATGGCAATCAATTCCCTCTTGTTTTAGTTCTTCTTGTGAATTTATAATTGCCTCTGAGCCATTCCATTTTGTTAAGTTCTCATATTTTAACCATTTTATTTCTGATATTTTTTCCTTTCTAAAGAAGGCTTCATGTGGGGAAATCTAACTTGGGGTTGTTGATATGCATCTAGGTTTATATTTTTCCCCAATTTTTTAATGGTGATATTCTGACGAAATGTTCATTAATTTTTTTATTTACTGATTCTTTATTAAACCATAAGTACACATGCCACCCAAATCTTAGATTATCCCCTTCCAAATGTGTCAGAGTATTGTTGTCTAAATGAATCCAATGTTCAATCCATTCTAAACTACTAGCATGGAACCCCGATTCCCCCTCATCAGGCATAGCCTGTGCGAGGGGGATCGGCATTTGCCTGACACAAAGGGCGGAGACCTGCATCTCGGACACTAGGCGTGCTAGCGCCAGTGTCAGGAAAGAGGGCAGGGTGAGCAGAGAGTCTACTTAAGGCTGCTCCGCCCTCCCCCCTTCATTCTTTTCAGTTGATCGAGTTGGATCTTGCTTGGAGACAGCGTGACTAACGAAGAGGAGACGGCGTGATATACAGCTTGGGGAGGCTTTGGGGAGCGAGTGGTCCACGAGGGCAACCAGCTGGTCCTTTTAGTGGTGGCTTGGCTCGCCAGTGTCCCAGCCCTAGCTGTTTCCCTGGGGTTTTTTAGTGGGGGAGGGGGTTCCCTCCATCCCTATCCGTTTCTCGGGGGCCTCGGGGGAAGCGGAGACTAATTCATTGTGAGGGCTTGCAGGATTTACCGGGGTCCGCGGGAAGAGCGGCGGCCTGATCTTAAAGCCGGTTTTCACCGTGCTTCCTGGGCCCAGTCGCAGCTGTGGCCGGTGCTTGGCGGGGGTGGCGGGGGCTGATTGCGGTCCTCTGGAAGCCGTTTTTTCCCCGTGCTTCTTGGGCCCGGTCTTGGCTGCGGCCGGCGCTTGGCGGGGGTGGTGGGGTGCCGCTTGCGGTCCTCTGGGACTATTAAGGTGGTGTTGGCTGCGGCCCAGAGAGGGAGGGTGGCGGCCTTGTGGCCGTTGATCCCTGGGGGGGTCTTTTCTCTCATGCTTTCCCTCCTGCTTCTGGTCCCGAGGGAGGGGGATTTGCCTTGCTTGGTCGCAGCCGTGACCAATGGTTTCGGGGAGGCAGAGGCTGTGTTCCTGTTTTGCGGGCGATTGCTTGCCTTGGTGCTTAGTCTAGCCTCCTTGTCTGGCCAGGCTTGTTGGCCTATGCCTCTTTCCTTTTGGCGGGCCACCAGGGGGTTGCTGGAAGGCTGTGTATGCTGGAGCTGCTGTTCCTTTGGCGGGCCGACAGGGGCTTTCTATTGCTGCTTGAGTGAGAGTTTCTTTGGCGGGCCACCAGGGTGTTTGTGCCAACAGTTTCTCTGGGCTGCAATTGTTTAAGCGGGACACCAGGGGGCTCTCAGGGGTTCATATTTCAGCCATTGATCAGGCAGCAATAATTGTCAGCCATTTTACAAGTTGGCCTTTTTATCAGGCACTAGCAGCCATTTTATGTACTTGAGCCAATTTGAACAGCAGTGTTGTTCTGTGTACTACTTTCGATATTTAGCTGAATAATAATAATAATAACAATAATAATAGTGTCAGTATAGCATTGTTCAAAGGCTGTATTGTTGATTAGGTTTCCATATTTGGCCAAATAATAATAATAATAATAATAATAATACAATATATTTTCATCAATTGAATAATTGAATATGGCCCCCATTAGGGGCAAGAAAGGGGGTAAAGGCAAGGGCCCTGCCCCCAAGTCAGTACCAAAACCTTCTGAGATACTTGAGCATGATTCATCCATTGAGGGTGAATCTGATATCCCTTGGCCTGCCATCTTAGAGAGGATTCGCAAATTGGAGGAGAGCCATGGTGCACCTAATGCACCATCTTTGACAAAAGGGGGGCAACTGGATAGAAAGCACAAGATTGCTAACCAAATTCTTGCCCGTTTAGATGCCCTAGAAAAAAAGATCCAGTCTGATGGAGCTTCAGGATCCAAGGACAATGTGATTGTTGGGACTCTTGAATCTCCTGGGAATCCGGAGCAGGCCACGGAGGCTGGAGGGCCTTCAAGCTCTGTAGGTGAGTTTTCGGACATGAATACATCAGCCATACCCAGTTCTATTTGGCCCTGGAGGGGTTTAACATCACACACCCAGGGCGATGCAGGATCAGCCGGGGGTGGTAGCACAGCACATATAGGATGGCACATGTCACAACCCCCTTTGAGCTGGACAACCCCACAGTGGTCCGCATGGACGCCATGGGGGGCTGGTCAGTTTTCCTGCAATCCATCAATCATTCAATCAGCACAGGGGAATTCTTCCGCCCCGAGTTATGATGCGGTAGCATATGGAGCTATTCCATTTGGTGATCTGACTTTACCTTTGAGTGATCACCTATTACAGTCGACACGCGACAAGATTATAAAAGGGGAATACGTAGACGTATTCTCCTTGCTATATCATGAGCTAGAGAAGAAAGATAAGGATGAATTGGACGATAAGGAGAAAGAAATGATCAAGAAGAGGAAAGTAGAACGCACTTGGTCCAATTGGCTGTCGCGGTTTCTGATTTTAGCAGGGGTTATTGTTAAGGCATACCCCCTCCGCGCGGCAGCATTGATGCAATACATGGACATCATTCATAGGGCCTATACTGATTACGCCGGGCCGGCTTGGTTGTTATATGATGAGGCCTTCTGTATGCCGTTGGCCATTTACCCGTCACTACAATGGGACATGATGCATCCTCAGTTGTGGATGCAGCTTATGACTCCAGCCCGGCCTATTCAGGGAGAAAGGATGCATAGTGGACATCTTGTTCTGAAGGGCCCCATGGTAGCCACATAGCGGACACCAACAGGGAATACCCAAGGGCATAACCTTCTATGTTGGGACTTCTCTTCTCAAGGCAATTGCAATAGAAAGCCTTGCAGGTATAGCCACGAATGCTCTATCTGTGGGGCTCCCCATTCCTTTCGCAACTGCCTGAGAGGTAGGGGGTAGTTTCGAGGTGCGCGAGGTGGTCAAGGGGGTAACAAAGGCCAAAACAGCAATGTTCCAGCTCCAAAAGGGCCCCAGCCCAATTAAGTTAGAAGTCTTGAGCCATTTATTAAAATTTTATCCTAATAAGGAAGCAGCAGGTTATCTGTTTAATGGTTTTAAAGTTGGGTTTAGGATCCCTTTTCAAGGCCCTAGGCGTGTGTATAGGGTGAATAATTTGCAATCCGTTAATGGTATAGAAATAATCGTTAGGGATAAAATTCTAAAAGAAGTTTCAGAGGGTAGGGTGGTAGGTCCCTTTAAACAGCCACCAGTGCCCAATCTTCGGGTTTCCCCTTTGGGCATAGTAAGAAGACTCCGGGTGAATTCAGATTGATTCACCACCTATCTTACCCAAGGGGTGAAATCATTAATGATTTTATACCTGCAGAGTTGTGTCCTGTTAAGTATACCTCTTTTGATGAAGCCATCAGGGTGGTCCGGAGGCACGGCCCAGGGGCCAAATTGGCAAAATGCAATATTAAGTCAGCCTTTCACCTCTTACCGGTCCACCCTGAGGACTTCGAGTTATTGGGTTTTTGCTTCGATGGTCAATTTTACATGGATAGGGCTCTTCCCGTGGGTTGTTCCATATCTTGTAATGCCTTTGAGACATTTAGCACGTTCTTGGAATGGGCCTTGAAGGCTAGAACAGGAATGTCTGGTATTGTGCATTATTTGGATGATTTTTTGTTCATTGGGGAGGTCGGCTCGGGCAGATGCGCACATTTGCTGCGTCAGTTTCAGCTATTGATGGAGGAACTGGGAGTTCCTCTGGCCCCAGAAAAATCACATACCTGGGCATTGAAATTGACACCATTAATCAGTTATGTCGTCTGACAGACACTCGGGTGGTGGATCTGAGAAGCAGAGTGGCACGGTTTCTGTTACTTAAGAAAGCCAGCCTTAGGGAAGTTCAAGTGCTCATACGTCACCTGAATTTTGCTTGTAAGGTGGTAGCACCGGGGAGGGCTTTTTTACGACATTTGTGCGAGGCCATTAAAAGTGTTTCCATGCCTCATTATCAGATTCGCATCACTGCAGAGATGCGTAGTGACCTCCATGTTTGGAGGGAATTTTTAGGGTACTTTAATGGTGTCTCATTTTGGCGGGAAGAGAGGAAGTTGCAAGGGGCCCTGCAAATTGCGTCTGACACAGCAGGCACAATAGAGTTTGGGGTTTATTTTGCGGGCCGTTGGTGTGCATCGGAATGGCCCCCCGACTTGGTGGCTTCAGAAATTTCAGGGGACCTAATTTTTTTGGATGTTTTTTCCAATTTTAGTGGCAGTTCATATTTGGTCAACAGAATTGGCAAACTCCACTGTTCATTTCTGGTGCGATAACATGTTCACGGTTCACGTCATAAACTCCTTGACCTCCAAGTCTTCCCAGGTCATGCGGCTGGTTCGGGCTTTCACTCTGCATTGCTTAAGGCACAACATTTTGTTTGTGGCCCAGCATGTGGCAGGTGTTGACAATGGTATTGCTGACGCTCTTTCCTGCATGCAGACGGAGGGCTTCAGAGTGTTGGCTCCAGACACGATGCCCAAAGGCAAGCCGATGCCCGCACACCCGTGGACGATTGGGAGGTCGAGGTGATTAGGGCCTTAGGTATGTCCTTGGCTCCTTCCACTAAACGTAGTTACACGCGGGCAGTTCACGAATTCAGCCAATTTGGACAACACATCGGTTGGAGACAGGGTATGCCTGTACAAGTTTCATTATTACTAAAGTTCTGCGTTCATTTATATCATAGAGGGTTAGCCCCACAATCCATTCGGTCCAGGCTGTCAGGTATTGCCTTTCGGCTCAAATCGAGGGGATTGGAAGACAATACGGGTGATTTTGCAATACATAAGGTCCTGGAGGGTTGGACTAGGGAAAGAGGGAGAACGAGCGATGCTAGATCCCCCTTCTCACCAAATATCCTTCGTGGCCTATTCGCCACTTGGAAGGATATTTGTGTATCCCCCTACGAAAGGCTGCTATTTCATGCAGTGACACTGGTGGCATTTTGGGGGGCTTTCCGCATCAGCGAACTGGTGCGGGCTTCAAGACAGGATTTATCTAATCGGGCCTTGGAACTTAGTGATGTGGAGTTATATGAGCACAGTGTGATGTTTAACCTGCGGTTTTCCAAGACGGACCAGCGGGGAAAAGGCACACGGTCCGAACTCCAGGCCTGCATTCAAAGGGATATTTGCCCAGTGAGGGCATTGAGGCAATATTTGGCACTAAGGGGACTTACACCGGGGCCTTTGTTTTTGCACGCTGATTCTTTCCCTTTAACCAAGTTTCAATTTTGGTCGGTGACTGCTAGAGCCTTGGATAAACTGGGCCTGAAAGGTAGGCATTTTGGCACTTATTCTTTCCAGATTGGCGTGGCATCCACCGCATCGGCCCTGGGTTTCCATCCACAGGAGATACATCAGATAGGCTGTTGGCGTTCTTCCTCATACCAGAGGTACATCCGGCCATTTCAGAACTAATCTTTCTTTCTCTGTTTTCTAGGTCCCTGGCCGGTGTTGGTGACACGATGGGCAATTGTTTGTGGCCACAGTATGGTCTACTGGGCGGCGCGACAGGCGCAGCTGAGCCACTTTGGACCTCACCTTGCCCTTGGGGACCAGTTAATCATTGAATGGTTGGGAAGGAGGGGCCTTCGCTGGCATGGCCTGTTGCCATTGCTGTTTGAAGAGCGTTCAGGGCCTCCTCCTGATGTTATCATTATCCACTTGGGTGGAAATGATTTGGGTTTGTTAAAAGGGAAGGCACTTGTCCTCCAGGCGATCAATGACATGTGGTTGATACGGTCAAGGTGGCCGGATGTCACCATCATGTGGTCTGCCATTTTGCCCCGTCAAGTTTGGAGAGGGGATGGAGATCCCCAGTTGCTCGATACAGCTGAGCGTAGAGCTAACAGGGAAATAAAAAATGCTCTCGCCAAAGGTTTAGGTCGGTACATCCCACACCCCGCCATAGTGTTCGAGAGGCCTGAGCTCTACCGAGCGGATGGGGTGCACCTCTTGGACACGGGGAATGCAATCTTTCTAGCTGATCTTTGGGGGGGGTTAAGGGACCTTTTGGACAGGCTGGTGGGGGATTAGGGACTAAGCGGACACGTCCCTATCCAAGGCCTAAATTGGGGGGGTATAGATGTCGGTGTGCACCTTGGCACCCATTTGGGTGAAGGGAGGGTCTCTGGAATGACCAATAAAGTCGTGGGACTTAGTGGAAGGGAAGGAGACCCACCTTGGGGCTGGCCCGAGGGAGAATCCCCCACCCTAAGCCGTGGGGCTTGAGTGGGGGACTTTTGGGTTGGACTTCCAGATGTGGGCCAGCTTGAGAGCAACCCCAGATCTGGGGTTCCTCTCGAGGGCTTAGGTGTTCGCCCGGGGAAGCTGGGGGGTAAGGTCTCGGTTAGACCTACGGCCTCAGCTGCTCCCTCACTAGGTTGCCTCCCCCCCACTGAAGATATTGGAGGGAATTAAATAGGTAGGGTTAAATAAAAACCCTTTATTTCACCCCATGTCTTGTGTCTGGTCTCTTTATTTCCCGGAGTTGATTGGCAAATATAGTTTAAAGTTAGGGAGGCCAGGTTCTCCTCTATCTTTTGAATCTTGTAGTAGTTTTTGCTTAATCCTAGGTTTATTTTTCGATTGTATAAATTTCCCAATTTCTCTCTGCCAGTTTTTTAAGATCATATCATTTTGTAATATCAGAATTGTTTTGAGAAAAAAAATAAGATCTTAGGAATCACATTTGTTTTATTATAGCGATCTTTCCTAGTAGAGATATATTCATTTTAGACCAACTTATTAAATTTTGTTTTATCTCTTTCCATGTTTTCTCCTTGTTATTTTTGAGCAAATCAATATTATCCTTTGTTAGTGCATTCCTAAATATTTAATTGTCTTTTCAAATCCAAATGCAGATTGTGTATAAATTTTAGATTTTTCTTCCTTAGATATATTGAAAGCAAACATGGATGTTCTTTTTTTGTTAACTTTAAGTCCAGATATTAGGCCAAATTCATTCAATACTTTTGTTACTTTATTTCTATTCTCCTGTGAGTCTTCTGCTATTAACATTAAGTCATCTGCAGAAGCTCTTAATTTTATTCATTTCCTCTTATTTTCAATTGTTTTAGTTCTTTATGTGATCTAATATTATTTAACAATAACTCTATCACTATTATAAATAATAATGGCGATAAGGGGCATCTTTGTCTGGTTCCTTGAGTTATAATGACTGGTTTGTTTGTTCACCCCAATATTGATTGTGGCAGTTTGTTCATTATATATTGCTTTTATCCAATCATATTTATGACCAGTTTGCTCCTTATATATTGTTTTTATCCAATCATTATATTTATGACCAATCTCCATTTTCTGTGTTATTTTCCTCATTAGATGCCAACTGATGCTATCCAAGGCTTTTTCAAATTTCCAAGAAAATAAAAGCCTTTTTTTTATCAGGATGTCTTCTATAATATTTGATTGCATTCAATGCTATTTTTAGGTTATTTTTGAGATGTCTGTTGGGTTAAAAACCCACTTTGTTCTTCTAGAGTTCAGTCTTTCAGAATTTTCTTCAATCTAGTGGCTAAAATGTAGGTAAATATTTTATAATCGTAGTTTAATAATGAGACTGGCCTATAATTAGATACGTGCATTGGATCCTGGTTTTCTTTAGGTATCAATGTGATATTTGCTTGTTTCCATGTCTCTGGTATTCCATTTTCACTAATTTTATTCAGGGCTGGTTTAACCTGTCTGCCAAATCAGCATTGGCAGGGGGCCCTGAGGTCAAGAGAGGGGCCCGTTTTGGCTTCCTTAATCTGATGAAGGAGACAGCCAGGAGACAGCCGTGAGGAGACCCCTCTTACCCTCCTCCTCCAAAAACCTCCTGCTGGCCTTTTTTAAAAAAACAAACAAAACAACCTCTCCAAAACTAAAGAGAAAGAGAAAGAAACAGCAGCCCTCCGTGGCAGAAGCCGGAGGGAGAGGCACGTCGGAGAGGGTGAGTGTGTGTGTGTGTGTGAGAGAGAGAGGGAATTTGAAGGTTTTCTCCCTCAGAAAGGGCTTCTTTCTTTCTTTCTTTCTTTCTTTCTTTCTTTCTTCCCTTTCCTTCCTTGCACATAGATCCCCTCCAGCCCATCTTTCCAGCTGTTTTTAACATGTCTCGTTTCCTCTTCCCTCCCTTTCCCCCTTGGTCTTCTTCAGCTTCTTCCCCTTGCTGCCAGCTGAGTTCAGCCTGCAAAAGAAATTTGTGTGTGTTTGCCTATGTGCCTTCAAGTCATTTCTGAGTAAGGCCAACCTACCATGGGGTTTTCTAGGGAAGGTTTGTTCAAAGGGGGTCTGCCTTTGACTTCCTTTGAGGCTGAGAGAGTGTGACTTGCCCAAGGTCAGCCAGTGGGTATTCATGGCTGAGTAAGTATTCAAACCCTGGTCTCCACAGTCATAGGGCAATGCTGAAACTTCTACAACACTCTAGCTCTTTTAACAGAAGAATATAAAGAATATAAATTAAAATTTGGAGTAATATTACTGGAAACAATGGTTTTATTGTTGTCACTAAAACACCAGTATCCCATTAGTGTTATGTGAGAGGCATTGGCCTAGAGCAGTGGTTCTTAACCTTTTCTTTACCAGGGACCCCCTTTAAATATCTTTTGTTACCCCAAGACTTAACTCAAGATTTAAAACCCTAATAATAATAGCTAATAATAATAGCTAACAATAACAACAATACCATTACACCATTCATTAAACTTTCCCTCAGAGGCACTCTTGCTTCTTCCTGCAAGTTTGTGGCTGGAGTGGATTGAATAGCAATGTGCAGGCCAAGCCAGCCAGCCTTTGCCTTGGTTCCTGTCACATGGCTACTCCACTATAGGGAGGAGGTGGGCCAAGCAGTCTTCAAGCCTTTTTGGATCCCCTGTGAGGACACTGTGGACCCCAAGTTAAGAACCACTGGGCTAGAGAATGCTGGAAAAGGAAAAAAATGCAACCAGACCTTGAGAAGGGTGCTGGCAGGAGGATTCTGGGAGGTATAATCCAAGAGTAACTTTCCCAGGCTCTAAATGCAGGCTAGAATCATACAATTATAGGGCTGGAAGGGACCCCAACAGCGATCCCATCCGATCGGCTTCGGCCCTGCAGGAACACACAATCCAAGCATTCCTGACAGATGGCCATCCAACCTATGTTTAAAAAAAACCAAAGAAGGAGACTCCACCACATTCCAAGGCAGTGTATTCCACTTCCAAACAGCTCTTACTGTCAGGAGGTTCTTCCCAATATTCAGGTGGAATCTCTTTTCCTGTAGTTTGAACCCATGGCTCCGTGTCCTAGTCTCTGGAGCAGCAGAAAACAAGCTTGCTCCTTCCTCAGTATGACATCCCTTCAAATATTTAAACATGGCTATCATGTCACCTCTCAACCTTCTCTTCTCCAAGCTAAGCATACCCAGCTCCCTAAGCCATTCCTCATAGGGCATAATGGCTTCCAGACCTCGCACCATCCTTCTCAGTATCTTTCTTGAATTATTGTGCCCAGAATTGGAAACGGTATTCCAGGTGAGGTCTGACCAAAGCAGAATGGAGTGATACTATTACTTCCCTTGATCTAGACACTACTCCTATTAATGCAGCCTAGAATTGCATTGGCATTTTTTGCTGCTGCATCACACTGCTAACTCATGTTTAGCTTGTAGTCTACTCTTTATTTTCTTTGAGGAAATCTACACCATTACATTAATTGCTAATAAACAAAAAAATATTATGTTAGTGCCTATAATATAGTTTTTAAACTAAATTATTGGTGCCAAATTATGTAATATAGTAGGTCCCTCTTATCCACTGGGGATTGGTTCGGGGTGTGTGTGTGCGTGGATTCTGAAAACATGAATAATACTGAACACCATTGAAAATAATGGGACTTCTGGTTTAAAATAACATAGAGTTACCTTGGAGAGCCTAGAAAAGTGCTAGGGAAGACACATTTTCTAGGAAGACTCTATGGTAGGTGTGCTGTTTTGTGTCCCGTGGCTAATGAATCCATGGATATTGGGGTCCTACTATAATCTGAATATCCTGTACGGTGAATAGGTTAGGTTACATTGATCTGAGATAAACATATGGGGCCCCAAAATAAAGCATTGCAGGGGGCCCCAAAATTCCTTAAACCGGCCCTGATTTTATTTAACAAGTGCTGTAATGGGCTTAATAACTGATCTGCAAATTTCTTGTAATACAGTGAGGTGAATCCATCTGGGCCTAGTGCTTTTCCATGTTTACTTTCCCTTATGACTTCTGATATTTCAAATAGGGTTATAGGTTTATTTAGGTCTGTTCTTTGAGATTCTGTTCTTAGTGTTAATTTTTGTTTATCTAAGAATTTTTCTAAGATTGATTTATTATTTTCTTTGAATAATTGTATGTAAAAATTATGAAAAGTTTTAATAATCTTGTCTTGTTCAAAATGTTCTTTATTTTTTATTTTTACTCCGATTGTCATGCTATTTCTTTCTCTTTTTTTCCTGATTTGATGAGCTAACCATTTTCCTGATTTATCTGCATGTTTGAATTGTTTTAGTTTAATGTATGCTAATTTCTCCCCATTTCTTCTACAAGTATCATATTTGTTTCTGTAACAATTTGATTTCATTGTTGATTTTTGAATTTGAGAGGGTTTTGCAGTTCTTCCTTCTCTTTTATTAATATATTTATTTTATTGATTTTTCAGCTTTTTTCTGCTTATTAATGATGCTTTGTTGTATAAAGAAACCTCTCATTACTGATTTTCCTGCATGTCATATTGTTCAAAATTCTAATTCGTGGGTTTGGTTTTCCTTAAAATATAGTTCAATAGTATTCTTTGCTTTCTTCAAAATCTTACTGTCTTTTAAGAAGTTGTCATCTAAGTTCCAATTATTAGTGTATCTTTTACCTTGCATTAATAGTAATATCAGGTTAAGATTTGAGAGATGTATTGCCATTGTCTCTATTTTCATAACATTTTGTAACCAAGTTATAGACATTAAGAACATATCTAATCTAGCTAGAGATTTGTGTCTGTTTGAATAGAAAGTAAATTCTTTTAAATCTTTGTTTTTCCATCTCCACGGATTTATTAAGGATAATAATCTTCCATCATCTGACAGAAAGAATCTGGGATTTTTCCTTGGTTGCGTCTTTAAAAATTATTTACAGAGTGTCAATTATGCCATTAAAATCACCTGTTATCAAAAAGTAGTTATAGGAGTGAGATTTAATTTCTTCAGACAGATCTAAATAAATGTTTTGCTTTTTTGCCAGTGGTCCATAAACTCCTACTATTAAACATCTTTTATCATTATGTATTATTTCAACCAATATATAGTGATCTGCAAGATCATTGAAAATTTCTATTGTAATTAACCTTTTATTAATGTATATGGTTACTCCTTTTTTCTTGTTTTTTGCTGCTGATGAAAAGTGATTTCCTAATTTTTTGTTCTTCAACAAATGTTTATCTGTTATTTTAATTTTTGTTTCTTGTAGACATATTATGTCATGTTTATTTTTCTCTAATCGGTGGAAAATCTTGCATCTTTTCTGTGCAGAATATCATCCTTTTGTATTCCAAGATGTTATTTTTAGGTTTTTCATATTTTATTTTTACCTCTTTTCAATTTTATGCTTTTTTATTATCTAGATGTTATTGTTTTAACCCTTTTTTATTGTTAGTTTTCTTCTGATTCTTCCTCTTCTTTATCACTTTCTTCTAATCTAATAGAATCCTCTCATCACATCCTCACCACCAGTAGCACCTAACTCTGTGCCTTCTTTTTCTTCTTCTGTTTTATACTCTTGTTCCTTTTGAAATTCTATTTTATGTTTTTTTCCCTAAAGTATCTAGCTTCTTTGGTTGTTCGTATTTTATTTTATTTTTCATTTATATTTAATGATATTCCCTCTAATTTGTCCCATCTATAATTTACTTTTTTTCTTTCTTAATTGTGAGGTTAAGAACATATATATACATATATGTGTGTGTGTGTGTGTGTGTGTGTGTGTGTATAGGATCTCTGTGGGGATATCTTTAAATAGCATTACTTCCTCCTTCTGTTTGAAATTTGTCTTTGTAATTTCTTTGTAAAATCAAATCTCTGTTTTTTTTTCCCTAACAAATTGGATTATTATATGTCCTGGAAGATTTTCTTGGGTCATATTTTTGTTACGTAGTGTGACTATCCTGTCAATTTCTGATTCAAAACATTCTGAACTCTTTTCCACATATTATGTAAGTATAGGAATAATTATTCTGTAAATATTTTCATCTTTATGTTCTCTTATCACTCTTAATTTTATACAGTATTCTCTCTGTTTAAGTTCTGCAAGAAGTTTATCCTCTACATTTTGTATCAATTTGTCACACATTTTCTCTGCTTTACTATTTTTTGTTTTCTCTTCCATTAAATTAACCTTTAAATAAGTTTTTTCTGAGTTGTTACTTATTCTATAGATGTTCTAATTGTGGTAAACCACCACTGTCTCCCCGACTATTTCTCTTTAAAATCTTAAGTGACCGGCTTCCTCTGGACACTTGTCACCTTCCTGTACAAAGGTAGCGGTTTTCAAATACTAACTCAGGGGCCAATACAGGTCTTAATAAAACAGTAGAATGATTACATTTCCAACATTCATTTTTCACACCCTTGTACATTTTGGATAACTTGTCAGATGATAGGTACCATCTGAAATACATCTTGTACCAATGTTCTCATACGGTTTGACTGAAAGATAAGTTTATTCTAAAGGTCCATATTTTTTCCCAATTTGCTAACTCTATTGGGTGTCCTACATTTTGGGCCCACTTAATCATGCTGTCTTTAATAACATCTTCTTCCTTGTCCCACTGTTACAGTTGTTGATAGAATCTTGTAATCAATTTTTGATTTCCGAATTGAATTATTTTTTCCCATGTTGTTTTGGTTATGTCAATACCTTCTAATTTCTGATCCATTCTATATCTTTCAGCAATTTGTTTATGTAGGTACCAATGACATTGGAATCCTTCCTTTTCCATTTTCTCTTGACTTTTAACTGTCACTTGCTCCCCTTTTATTTCTAAAATATCTTTACATGTTATCCATTTTTGAGCATATATTTTTTTTCCTTACTGAAAAGTGCTTTGTGAGAGGAGAACCATAAAGGTATTTTCGGACACAATCTTTTCCTATATTTTTTCCATACTTTCAAAAGACTTTTTCTAATTTGATGATTGTTGAATTCTTTACTTATTGTATCTTTTTTTATGTATGTGATTTATTTTCTGTCTTGCTAATAAAAATATAATTTTTAAAAAAGTAGAATGATATATTTTTAAAAAAACATGCAGGCATGTTTCTTGTTCTTAAAACTTGGTAATAACAGTTCTGAGTTATAGGTTCGTATCCAATGTAGCTATTTCATGTAGAATACTTCATCTCTTCTTACTGTTACAGACTAACAACACAGACCCCCTCTCTACTAGAGTTTTGTAAATTGTAAGAGTTATCCTTTCTTCCACTCTTATCCTTTTAAAACTTAGTTCCCTCAGGAACTCTGACCAATTGATTTTTCACTGAACTCTCTCAGTTCCTATCTCTTCTAAGTACCATCTCTATCCTCTCTACAAACGGTTTCTAACTCCTCCTCTCCCTCACAGCCTGGGCTATCTGCTCCCAGCTGCTCTCTCACTGGCTAGCTCCAGCTATCTTCAGATTGGTCAGCTGCCTTCTGGTCTTCTCAGCTCACAGCTGTCCTTTAGTTCATCACACTCATTTCCCCTATTTCTGCTCTAATCTCTTGTTTTAATTCTGATTTTAAATCTCATCTCTCTTGTTAAATTCCTTGGTTTCATTTCTCAATTCCTGACCATTTTTTCTTAATTCTTCTAGTAATACCACTTGATCTGATGATTTAGAGGCCATCTCTAAAGAGGGCCTTCTAGATAAATGCAATGTTATTAATGTTGTTTGAGTTGTATTTTTCCTGGTGGTTCTTGACATTTTTATCTTTTGTTAGAGATTTTGAGTATAATTTCTCAATTTTTCTCTCTTTCTTTTCTAATTCCTGTTATTCCCACTAAATTTTTCAATTGTTTCCATACGGGGGTTTAAATTATATTTAATTATAACTACCAAACCACCTATACTCAGTTAGGGATCTGAACCTCAATAGGATTCTTTGTTTGTATTCTGAATTTTGGTGTCTTGATGTGATGTCCAGCCAGGACTGTTTGAATCTCCCCTGCATTGTCCTTAATTTTAGCTCAGGCCTTAGTATATCTGAGCATAGGAATGTTTCATTGTATTAGAGTTGTGGGAGGAGCTGAAGAATTCCCCTGTATTTTTCCAGGTTTGGTTTGTCCCTTCCCAGCAAGCTCTGTTTACCTAGAAGTTTTTTAGGGTGTTTTTTTTCTCAGCTTTGCTGTGAGCTTGCAGGAGCTATTTTGTTGGTGGCAACCAGGCCCAGACAGCCAGGAAGGGCATTTCTTACACCATTTAGCCAAATTATTTGCCAACAACAAATAAGTCAAAGGAATCAGGAGCTGAAAGACCCTGCACCAACTCCATTGAGTGAGGAGATCAAACCAAGATCAAACCCAGAGAGATGACACCCTGAAGATTGCTGAAACTTAACTGTAAAGTACCTTTTATTTCAAGCTTTTAAAGCTGGGGAGGAGAAAGCCCTTTAGTTTTGTTCTTTATATTCAGCATCAGAACCTTTTTGGGTAAAAGAGTTTGATCTCACCAGGCTACTGGCATTGCACACCCAAACCTGCCACCACCTTTAGTAGGGTGTGGCTTCACACTTGATTTTCTTAATTCAATCTAAATCAATATAGAAATGTAGTAACTGTATCTGATTGTACTTCCTTTTTCTATCTTAATTTATACAATTAAATATTTAACACCATTCAATATAATTCCTTCAAACTTCAAGTATCAAATCAAATCTGAAATTAATTAGTTATCAATCCTTAGTTCATAATCAAATATTATATTTATACTTAAATTCAACTTCCATTAAGTCTTACTTCTTAATTCTAAAGAAATATTTTCACTTAATTATCCTTTTATCTTTGTTAGTTAACAAAATTCATTCATTAATTCATTCCATGCTTAATCAACCAATACAGCAATTATCCTATAATTATTACCCCTAATTTCATTAATAATCAAATATCTTCAGTTTATCATTATATTGTTCTATCCACTAATTAGTTGATGCTTTATTACATTTATTTAATCCTTTACCTCAAGTTTGAATAATGATTATTTACTTCAATATATCAATATTTCAAGTCTTCATAACGTATAACATATATACCTTCTTCTCTAATATTTCTCCAGTTTCCCTCTTACTTTCTATTTCCCCAAAAGATTTCCTCTTTTCCCCCCTTTCCGCTTCTCAATATCAGTTCCCACCTCCCTGTTCCTTCTCAGTATTTTCCCCAATTTTCCAATTTCTTTCTAGTTTCTTCTTCGTGATTTCTATTTTTCTTCCTCTTCTTTCTTTTCTTTTCTTCTTCTTTTACTTCAATTTACTTTTTGTTTCTTTCTCTTTCCTTTTGATGTTTTAAATCCACTTAAAATTTAATAGGGTGTTCTTGCTGTATGTGTATTGACTGTAGCCTGGTTTATGTTTTAAGTATTTAAATGCCACTTTTATTGATTGAGTTAGCTTTTTAATAATAGGTTACTTTCAGTCACTCCACTAAAGCTTCAGTCACTTAACTGAAGTTCCAAAATAAACACACCCAAGTCTTTTTATTCTTTGGTTGCTAAAGTCCCGATAAGATGTTAATTTCAGTTCAAATGTTTCTTTTATTTTTAGTAATTTTTAATTTAATTTAATTTAATTTAATTTAGGTATTTTTAACTCTCCTTTTGTTACCCAATATCTATGAGCAAGTATGAAATAACGCTTTCATTTTCTTACTGTCACTATTCAAGCTGGATTCTTGCCACTCCCTTTGTAGCGCTTTCTTCGTGTTTTATTTTCTCAGAACTTCAAGCCGTGAGTATAATGTTAAATGATATTATCCCAACTTGCTTATTTTCTTCTTTAGCATATACTTGATGTACTTTATACTTTCTTTTTATTTAGCTGATTCTATTTCTTTCGTTTGATTTACTGTTAGTGCTTTTGCTTGAAGCCACTGTAACCTCCGTCCCCTTCCAGCTTGAGGCTTATTTATTGTTTTTAATAGAGGATATTCTCAGTGTAAACAATAGCTAAGTTCAAATAAAGTTCAGTACTCACTTTGTCTGCTCTGTTAATGATGTTGTTGATGTGTGCTGAAGTAGGAATTAGCACCACAGCTCTTAATTCTTTTAAACTTGGTGGTGAGGCTTGTGCCAGTAATGACAACATTTCCACAGCAGACTCTGTTCCTCGACCCCTTTAGGCTCCTCGTCTCTCTCTTGGTGTTTACAAACACACAGGAGTTTGTGAGGAGGCTGGATTGGGACTTCATGAGCCCCTGCGACCCCCACTTTGTCTCAGCAGGATTTTGTCCAATTTTTTAAGGACCGTTGCTATATAATGTGAGGTTTCTCTCCCAGAGCAATCTCAGAGAGCCTCTTCTTCTCACCATCTGCTGACCGTATTTTGTTTTTTAATTTAGCTGTATTTAGACTTTTAAGCACACTCACATCTTCTCACAAGATCTGCTGGGATCATGCGCTCTGGCAAACATGAAAGTAAACAGCACTGGCGATTGTGCTCCGATAATGCTGGGGTTTCTCTTTCTCATTATTACAGCAACATGTAATATTATTATGCCGGGACACTTACGCTTTAAAATATAACGGGACAGGAATATTTTTAGAGGCTTGTCTGATAATCTTCACTGACTTCTACTTTAATGATAGATGTGATTTTATCTGCCATCATTTGGGCATTTAAAAGATTTCTTATTTGTAGATTTCCTTTGTTTTTGTTTTTTTTTTCCCTGGGCTGTGAGGCTGTGTTCTAGAAGAGTTTCCTTCTGATGTTTTGCCTGCATCTGTGGCTGGCATCTTCAGAGAATCGTTGGGTAGGAGTGTGTGGGTGGGTGGGTGGGTGTTATATACTGTGAATCCATGTTGGAGAGGATATGTAAATTTGTGTATTTCAATGGCTAGTTTCTGGGTAGAGATACGCAAGGAGGATTAGTGTCTGTTTGGCTAACGGTCTATTGTCTGCTGGAAATCCCCTTGTCCCTGGGTCGAGGTCATTTGTGTATGCTGAGTTTTGATTTTAGTGTTTTTCAGAACTGGCAGCCAGATTTTGTTTACTTTTAGGGGTTTTTCTTTCCTGTTGAAGTTGTCCAGGTGTTTGTGGATTTCAATAGTTTCTCTGTGCATTCCAACATGATAGTTGTTGGCCTGGTCCAGAATTTCTGTGTTTTCAAATAGCATTTTGTGTCCAGGTTGGTTTATAACCTGTTCTGCTACTGCTGATTTTTCTGGCTAGCCCAGTCTGCAGTGTCTCTCATGTTCCTTGATTTGTGTTTGCACACTGCGTTTAGTAGTCCCTATGTAAGCTTGTCTACAGCTGCATGTTATGCGATAAACTCCTGCGGCTATGAGAGGGTTCCTTTTCTCCTTCACTGAGCATAGCATTTCTTGGATTTTCTTGATTGGTGTGTAGATCATTTGGAAGTTGTGTTTCCTCATCAGTTTCCCTATTCTTTCTGTGACTCCTTTGATGTATGGTAAAAATACCTTCCCTTTGGGTGGCTGTTTTTCTTCTTCATTCCTGTGTTTTTTTCTGGGTCTGGCTGCTCTTGTGATGTCTCATCTGAAGTAACCATTAGCCTTTAGGGCCCAGTTTAGGTGCCTGAGTTCATCTTCCAGGTAGTGGGGTTTGCAGATCCTTTCTGCACGATCTACCAATGTTTTTATTGTGCTTCTTTTTTTGTCCTGAGTGATGATTGGAGTTCTTGTGTAGGTATCTGTCCATGTGTATGGGTTTTCTGTATACCTTGTGGCCTAACCGTTGATTTGGTTTGTGGATGACTAGGACATCCAAGAATGGCAGTGTTCCATCCTTTTCTTTTTCCATTGTGAATTGGATATTTGGGTGGGTGCTGTTCAGGTTGTTCAGAAATGAGACCAAATCTTCTTTTCCATGGTCCAAAATGGTGAAAGTGTCATCCACCTATTGGAACCATGTTGTGGGCCTGTTTGGTGCTTTTTCCAAGGCTTGCTTTTCAAAATGTTCCATGTAAAAGTTTGCTATCACAGAACTCAGAGGGCTGCCCATGGCTACCCCAACTATCTGTTTGCAGAATTTGTTATCCCACTGGAAGTAGCTTGTGGGGAGGCAATGTTTGAAAAATGCTGTGATGTCCTCTGGAAATATTTGTTAGGTGAGTGCCATAGTGTCCACTATGGGGACTTTGATGAACAAGGAGACAGCATCAAAGCTGAACAGTCTGTCTCCAGGTTTCAGTTCAATGTTTTGATTTTTTCAATAAAGTGAGCTGAGTCTTTGATGTAGTGGAGGGTTTGCCCTATGTGGGTTTGTACCTGTGTGGCAAGAAACTTGGCCAAGTCATATGTGGGAGACCCAATGGCACTCACTATGGGTCAGAGTGGAGTTGAATCCTTGTGGAAATCCATACAGTCTTTTTTCCCCTTCTCTCTTGTAGAAAAGGGTATTCTAAAAGTGGAGAAACCTTCTCTGTCAGGTAAAATATATAATAAATTATGCATACTCTTGTCATGTAGGAAGACTGGTGATCATGGGGAGGCCCTCACAACACAAACTTTTAGACCCAGCAGCCAATTTCTAATTTTGTGTTATTTTGATCTTTTTTCCTCAAGGTAGAGAGTAATACCTTGTAACATTATCTGTGATCACTAGCATTTGGGCTAGGCCCAAGTCAATAAGAGGATAGTTATGCTGGAGAGATGTTACGGTTTGATAAGGCACAGCATGTCAGTTTATATCTTCGCAGTTGCCTGTCACATTGCATGGAATGATTGTGGTTTTACCAGGAGAGAAGTAAAAAAGATTGCATCACACCTGAAAATTAATTCCGCTGAGCTGCTACCCCAAAAAACATGGAAAGGAATACACTTTTTGGTGATGGCTTTGTTCTTTCCTCACATAACCAGATCTCTCCTCCCTGAGAGAAGACCTCACATTCATAATTAGGCCATTTCAGCAAAAGGCTTTCCCCATTGCTCAACCCCTCCCTTTTTCCTTGCCTAATAATTTTTGTCTCTAGCTGTTGGTGTCTTATGTGAAATAGGGCAGGTGGAGCCATAACATTATCTGTGAAATAAAATGCAAATTCCACTATGCAAATGGACCATTAAGAAGTAAATTAGATTGAACAGCAGTGGTAAATCAGCAATTATATTGTTGTTGTTGTTGTTGCTGCTGTAGTTTTAAAAAGTATAGTGGGATTCCAACACAAATAAAACCTACAATGTTTGTAACACATGTTGGGTATAGTAATACAAGTCACCACTGGAAAGGCTACCCTAGGGCTGCCAATGTGCTCTGATGAATCGGGTAGTGCACATTTTACTGCTGATTTTGATGCTGTCTTCAAAGGAGAGGATGCTGAGCAAACCGCTTCTAGACTGCTGATATTAATTACTGTTTATAATAGCTTCTATTTTGTCATAATTATTGCATATTTGGGCACATTATGCCAAAGGATATCCTCAGCATGGGCTGGTGATTAGGATTAATATTTATATTGTATTTTAAATGTGCATGGTTTACTCTTTCCTACTAAGCAGGCTCTTATCTTTCCAGATAACGCTGCACACACTTGGGCCTGTAACAGGAACACAGTGACCACACAGGTCAGAAAATACTTCCCATTATCCAACCAAATAAGGGTTGCTTAGAGTGAGGAAGAAGCACCTCCTTGGTACCAGAGACTATTTGTAATGTCATGGGGGATGTGATGACATATGAATTTACAGAAAGGCCATTAAAAAGTATTCTGAGCCTTAGCAGGATACCAATTGCATAGAGAAGAAGCACAAGCTGTATTATCTCAGTCACAATCTACCTATCTGCAGTATGGGTATAATAATATTTTATAGCACTTACGTAGCATTACCAAAATTAGGTACAGAAAATGCTTTTGAGAGTTGAAATGTGTTGTGTGAGTTGCAACTATTATTGATGTTACTTGGAGAAGACACGTAAGATTGCAGGCTGATTGAAACTGTTATTGTCCCTTTTGGAGACATCGAAATGTATTTCTGACCATGATAGGTATTATTAATATATTAAGTCAACATTTGTACTTTTCCCAATATGTGTGTGGTAAACAACTGGCTCCATAGATGATGTCACCGAGAACGATTTGGATTCTGGGATCATGGGCTGTGCTTCCATGAGGTGGGACTTCTGGCAAGGGATGGGGTGCATCTCGCGACAGTGGGTAGAAATGTTTTTGTCAACAGTCTCAAGAATTTGATCAGGAGGGCTTTCAACTGAGTCAAATGGGGGAGGGAGACAGTATTCTGGAAGGCAAAAGGGCTGGAGAAAATAGTCAAACTGTCATAGAGGGAACAAGGCAAACAGCGCAAGGACCCAACAGTGGGAGGCAAAAAAAAAAAAACTTGCACAGGCAGCAAATAAAAGGAACACATGGTCTTAGATGTCTCTACACTAATGCACAGAGCATGGGAAATAAGCAAGATGAACTTGAACTCCTAGCACAACAAAACATATATGATATAATAGGCATTATTGAAACCTGGTGGGATGAGTCTCATGATTGCAATGTAGGAATAGAAGGGTATAACCTTTATAAGAGAAATAGGCCAAACAGGAAAGGAGGAGGAATAGCATTATATATCAGGGATATTTATACCAGTGAAGAGATCCATGACATAAATACTGGAAGCCAGGTCGAGAGCATCTGGATAAAAATTAAAGGGGAGGGAAACAACAAGGATGTCATTGTGGGACTCTACTACAGACCCCCAAGTCAGACGGAGGAATTTGATAATGCCTTTCTAGAACAGATGACCACACATGCAGAAAGGAGATGTAGTAGTGATGGGTGACTTCAACTATCCTGATATTTGCTAGAAATCTAACTCACCCAAAACTTCAAGGGCTAGCAAATTCCTTACTTGCCTGGAAAACAATTTCATTGTTCAAAAGGTGGAAGAGGCAACAAGGGGGTCAGCTATTTTAGATCTGATCCTAACCAACAGGGATGACCTGGTTAATGGGGTACAAGTGGTGGGATTCTCAGGTGGGAGTGATCATGTTCTCCTGGAGTTTGTTATACAATGGAAAGGAGAAGCCTGGCAGAGTCAGATACACATTCTTGACTTTAGGAGAGCTGATTTCAATAAACTCAGGATAATACTGGGGGTGATCCCATGGTAAGGAATACTAAAAGAGAAGAGACTTCAAGATGGATGGGACTTTCTCAAATGGGAGATACTGAAGGCACAATTTCAAACAGTACCATTGAGGAAGAAAAATGGGAGGTGTCTCAAGAAACCAGGATGGACGACTAAAGAACTTTCAATGCTGCTAAGTTTTAAACAGAACATGTTTAGGAAATGGAAAAAGGGGGAAATCACCAAAGAAGAATTCAAACAGATAGTGAACATGTGTAGGAGTAAAGTCAGAAAAGCTAAAGCACAGAATGAGCTCAGGCTTGCTAGAGGTTAAGAACAATAAAAAGGATTTTTTGGGATATGTCTGGAGCAAAAGGAGAAAGAAGGAAATGGTAGGGCCACTACACGGAGATGGCAAAATGCTAACAGGGGACAGAGAAAAGGCAGAATTACTCAAAATCTTCTTTGCCTCAGTATTTTCAGAAAAGGAAAAGGGGGACCAACCTGAGGAGAATGGAACAGAGGACACAATAGGGGAAATCCAGCACAGAATAAGCAAAGAGATAGTACAGGAATACCTTCTTAATCTAAATAAATTTAAATCTCCAGGACCAGGTGAACTACATCCAAGAGTATTAAAAGAGCTGGCAAATATAATCTCAGAGCCATTGGCAATAATCTTTGAGAACTCCTGGAGAACAGGAGAAGTCCCAGCCGAGTGGAGGAGGGCAAACATTGTCCCCATATTCAAAAAGGGGAAAAAAGAGAATCCCAACAATTATTGTCCAGTTAGTCTGACATCAATACCAGGGAAGATTCTAGAGCAGATCATTGAACAGAGAGTCTGTTAATATTTAGAAGGCAATGCCATAATCACAAAAAGTCAACATGGGTTTCAGAGAAACAAGTCATGTCAGACTAGTCTGATCTCTTTTGTTTTTATAAAGTTACCAGCTTGGTAGATGAAGGGAATGCTGTGGATATCGCATACCTTGATTTCAGTAAGGCCTTTGACAAGGTTTCCCATGACATTTTTGCAAACAAGCTTGTAAAATGTGGGCTAGACAAGTTAACTGTTAAATGGATTTGTAATTGGTTGACTGGCCGAACCCAAAGGGTGCTCAGCAGTGGCTCCTCTTCATCTTGGAAAGATGTGACCAGTGGGATGCCACAGGGTTCTGCCCTGGGCCCAAGTGCTATTCAACATCTTTATCAATGACTTGGATGACGGAATTAGGGGCATACTTATCAAATTTGGAGATGACACCAAATTAGGAGGAGTAGCTAATACCCTGGAGGACAGGATCAAAATTCAAAATGACCTGGATAGACTGGAGAGCTGGGCCAAAGCTAATAAAATGAAATTCAATATAGAGAAATGTAAGGTACTGCACTTAGGGCAGAAAAATGAAATGCATAGATATAGGATGGGGGAGACCTGACTGAACGAGACTATGTGCGAAAGGGATCTAGGAGTCCTAGTAGACCACAAGTTGAACATGAGTCAACAGTGTGATGCGGCAGCTAAAAAGGCCAATGCGATTTTGGGCTGCATCAATAGAAGTATAGTGTCTAGATGAAGGGAAGTAATAGTGCCGCTCTATTCTGCTTTGGTCAGGCCTCACCTAGAATACTGTGTCCAGTTCTGAGCGCCACAGTTCAGAAAGGATATTGACAAATGGGAGCGTGTCCAGAGAAGGGTGACTAAAATGGTGAAAGGTCCAGAAACCATGCCTTATGAAGAAAGACTTAGGGAGCTGGGTACATTTAGCCTGAAAAAAAGATGGTTAAGGGGTGATATGATAGCCCTGTTTAAGTATTTGAAGGGGTGTAGCATTCAGGATGGAGCGAGCTTGTTTTCTGCTGCTCCAGAGACTAGAACATGGAACAATGGATGCAAGCTCTAGGAACAGAGATTCCACCTCAGCATTAGGAGGAACTTTTTGACAGCAAGAGCTGTTTGTAAGTGGAAGACACTCCCTCAGAATGTGGTGGGGTCTCCTTTCTTGGAGGTCTTTAAACAGAGGCTGGATGGCCATCTGTCGGGGATGCTTTGATTGTGTATTCCTGCATGGCAGGGGGTTGGACTGGATGGCCCTCGTGGTCTCTTACAATTCTATGATTCTATGATTCTATGGTTTGATTACATTGCTCAGTTGTCTGCAATGGACTTGAACAAGTTCCCCTCCTTTCCTGTCCAAAAATCAGAGTAGAATTATTATCATTTAAAAAAAAACACACCAAAAAAGTGAGTTCTCCGTCCACTCTAGTAGATAGACTGGACACTTAATACCAATCTGTATGTATGATTCTTTACCCAGCTACAAAACAAAGCAGACTCCTCTTTTGCATATATGGCCCCTAGCTGGACAGGGGTAATTATTAAATAAAAATAAAAACTAGGTTGCCTTTGTAAATTCCACATTGCATGGATAATGTCAGAAGGTTTATACTATACAGGATCATAGAGCTGGAAGATACCACAAAGACCATCTAGTCCAACCCCCTGCCATGCAAGAAGATCCAATCAACGCACCCACAACAAATGGCCATCCAGCCTCTGTTTAAAAACCTCCAAAGAAGGTGACTCCACCACACTCCAAGGCAGTGCATTACAAAAACGATCGTTCTCATAATCATATTGGTTGTTCCAAAACTGGGGAATGTGGGCATAGGAATACGAGAAATTATGGGGTCCTCCAACTCAGTCTCATATTCCAACAGTAGTATCAGAATGTGTCTTTAATAAATGTTATCAAGCTCATTTAAAAAAGGTAATGAATTGTATCCATATTCATAGAAAAGAACGTGCTTTATTCTCTCTGCCTTAATGCCAGGGTTTTCTGAGACTGAAAGTGTGTGACTGGCCCAAGGTGGGTTTTCATGGCTGAGCAGGATTTGAATCCTGGTCTCCAGAATAGTAGTCCAACACTCAAACCATGATACTATACTGGTACTTGTTTACTTACTTACTTACTTGTTGTCATTCATAAGGTATTTAGTTATTAAAATCATATTTTAATTAGATATTCTTGTTTATTATATTACAATTATGACAAGTGTCTATCTACTGCTTTGCATATTGTCAAATCTGTGAAACTGCCTTGCAAAAAACAAGTGGAGTGTTCAAACTTTGCGAGGAAAAAGATTTACTCAACTTTAGATATTTTTGTTGTTGTTATTTCCTCTTTTTTTTTTTTTTTGGTCCATTTTAAAGTTAGTGTGATCTGCAGGATTTTGCCCTAGACATTAGGTCTGAGGCGTCATGTCACATTGAACCCCACATAAGTATCAAGAGTTAAATTAAGTTAGCTATCTGCAGAAGGTTGTAGGATACTTTGCATATAATGTCATTCTCCATCAGCTGCCTCTGGTGGCTTTGCACTGATGCTTGTTCTCTTTGCGGGCCGAGATCTGGATGTAATCCAAGCCTGAGGGTGATGTGAGCAGCACCTCAGACTGAAATAATCTCCTGTTATCAGCAAAGCTGTCTCTGCTTTACATTCTTGATCCCACATTCAACCTGGCAAGCACCCAGAAAAGCTATTCAGACATGATGAGAGCTTATCTCAGATGTTCCTCACCCACCTCTGTCTAGTCTGCTTCCCTCTCTTCCACACAATTTCTCTATCCTCCCTCCATTTTTATACTGACCTAACAAGTCCCTGGCATTTCACTTTGTCTGCAAAAGGTGTCACGAACACACATCTCCTGTTTCTCAACAGTGGTGCTATCTCTGACCCTATTCTCTTCAGCTCCATGTAAACCTAAAATGAGGGCTGTAATGGGCTTTTAGTGCTATTAAGACTTACCAATTTGGTGACAATTGCTTTTATAAGCTTAATGGGCAAGAATAAGGCAGTCATTTTGGGGGGGGGGGACAGTTCACCCAGGACTGCTATACAAGTCCATTAGTGCAATATCGTGGTTATCTTTATCCAGTATAATTGTCGTAGACTGATGTTTCTCCACATGATGTGGTTAGGAAAATGTTTATATAAAGTCCATTCTCTAATTACTTCACTGTTTTGGGGAAGTGCATTACTTTTAGGAAGGGAGAACAGAGGTTCATGGGTCCAAAAACAACAGCATGTTGTTACTGTACAGACTGTCTCTAAGTAGCTTTACAAGGTCTGGAATTGATATTATGGGTTTGTTTCACACATGCTGGCCCACATATAGAGGTGTTAGTAGAATTTGCCAGCTTCCATGATCTGAGGCAACTCTGAAGCATTTAAGGGTGTCTGAGCCAATTTCTGTGGTCTGGCATAGAAGTGGGGGGGGGGCAAATCACTTCCTAGATAAGTCTAAGTAGCTTATCTTGGTGCCAAAGATAAAGGCTTATTAATAGTTACTAATCTACTGCTAAACACCTATTGAAGCAACTTGTGAAAACAGACATCCTTGAATCCTTTTCTCTAACATGTATTTGATTTGCCAGGTCAAAGCCACAAGAAAAAGTTATTGACCATAATTGGCCACTGAAACACACCAATTTTTTTCAAAGCCACATTTGTACCTCTAAAAAACATCTATTTGCAAAGAGATTATCTACATCTACATACTTATTCTTGTTTATACAGATAGAAAACAGGCAGGAATGGCTTGCTCGCTAAGCACGTTCTCTCTCTCTCTCTCTCTCTCTCTCTGTGTGTGTGTGTGTGTGTGTGAGAGAGAGAGAGAGAGAGAGAGAGAGAGAGTTACTTTTCCTATTGTCAGGAGTTTAAACTGTGAATCTGAAGTATGAGCGATCATCCAAGCCTTTCTGAGAAATATGGTTGCTGGTCAGTTCAGACAGAAAACTCAGCCCCATGTTTACTGTATAAACATCTGGCACTGATGCCTCTCTGTTGTCCAGCTTGGGTCAGGCTCACATGGAAATACAATAGGTATGAACTAGGACTATAATGGGAATTTGTCAGTTTCCCAACTGGGATTTAATTTGGAGCTCCCTTCCCATCAAGAAACTTGTGCAAGAAATAAAATGGCATGAGAGCAGTTCCCACAACTTTATGGGGACTTTTTGTTCCCAACATGTGTTCCGGATACCTGTCCGGAACATAGTCCACAACGAATATACCCAACTTAGGCTGAGGACCAGGGATAGTTTGGGGATTCTGCTAGTATACCGACCAACCCGTTGTCTAGCAGACTCCCTAATCGAGCTGACACAGCTGGTCTCAGAGTTGCTGTTGGAGTCACCCCGACTTTTAGTTTTGGATGACTTCGACATTCCACTTGAGACCAGTTTGACAAATCTGACTGGTGCAGCTCGGAAGTTCCCAGAAACCATGACAAACATGGGCCTATCCCAATTAGTCTTTGGGCCCACACATTGTGCGGGTCATACCTCAATAAGGTCTTCAGTACAGAACAGGAATATCTGTGGGTGGAGGTTATTAAAACCACCGCATTGTCATGGATGGATCATTTCCTGGTCAAGATTGAACTACGAGTCTCTTCCCACCCCACCGGGGATGGTGGACCCATTAGAATGGTCTGCCCCCAAAGGCTAATGGAACCAATAGGACCAACGACCTGCGTCTAAGCATCAACAGGGGTAGTGTGACACTGTTGGTGCTTCTAGATCTCTTAGCAGCTTTCGATACGATAGATCATAGGATCCTCTTGGATAGCCTGTGTGGGTTAGGAATCGGAGGCACTGCACTCCAGTAGTTCCGGTCCTTCCTCTCGGGCAGGTCCCAGAGGGTGCTGCTCCGGGACAGCTGCTCCAGTATAAAGGAGCTTGCTTGTGGTGTTCCGCAAGGCACCATCCTTTCCCCGATGCTGCTTAACATCTATATGAAGCTGCTGGGTGAGATTATTTGGAGTTATGGGGCTGGGTGTTATCAGTATGCTGATGACGCCCAGATCTATTTCTCCTTGTCTCGATCATCAGCCTCAAATTATCTCCTCTTAATGACTGTCTTAAAGTAGTAATGGGCTGGATGAGGAAAAACAGATTGAGATTAAATCCAGACAAATTGGAGGTGCTCACGGTAGCGGCCCAAACCAGGAGTTGGGTTGCAACTTCCAGTCCTGGATGGAGTCATGCTCTCCGTTAAGGACTGTGTTCGCAGTCTGGGGGTGCTCCTTGATTCAGCACTTCAGATGACTAGTCAGGTGAATGTGACGGTCAGGAGCACTTTTTATCAGCTTGATCTGATATGCCAGCTGCTTCCTATCCTGGAAGTAAGGGACCTTGAGACTGTGGTGCACACATTGGTAACCTCTCGCCTAGATTTCTGCAATGCACTCTACATGGGGCTACCCTCATGCTTTGTCCGGAAACTTCAGTTGGTACAAAATATGGCAGCCAGGGTGGTCTCGGGATCATCTTGGAGAGACCATATAACTCCAGTATTAAAATCTCTCCACTGGCTGCCTCTCAGTCTCTGGGTCCAGTATAAGGTATTGGTTATTACCTTTAAAGACCTAAATGTCTTGGTTCCAACTTATCTTTGGAACCGCCTCCTCCCATACAATCCTCCCGACACACTCCGGTCCTCTGGAAGGAATTTGCTTCAGCCACAAAAATCCAGGATGTCTGCAACCTCCCAGAGGGCCTTTTCGGTAATCGTCCCCAAATTATGGAATGGCCTGCCCAACGAGATCCATCAGATGACAAGCTTAAGTAGCTTTAAAAAGCACTGAAGACGGATCCCTTTCTAATCCCTTTCCCGATTAGATCCCTGCCTCAGGAGCTGCATCTCTTGGCTTCTTTTAGTCCTTTACCCTGACTTGCTGGCTGTTGCTTTTTGTATTTGTTTATTTATGTGATTTTAAGTTTCGGTGAATTTTAATTTGATACTAGTTTAATATATTTTTATGGGGGAGGGTGGGGTGGATGGGGCTTAGGGATTTTAGTTTGTATTGTTGCATTTTAACTGTTGTAAGCCACCTGATTGTTTATAACAGAGAGGTGGGGTAAATATTATTATTATTATTATTCCTCTCCATTGACACCCCCTTGTCGTTGGAGAGAGGCTTGCGTACCCTAATGATGTTCTGAGCTATGTTGGCAGTGACATAATAGCCACCGGTAGGGTCTCCCATGCCAGACAGGTCAAAACCAAAGGGTCTGATAAAGAGCGTCAAAGGGCAAGATGGGCTCTCTAGACTCATGGCAACCATCCTAGGAGAAGGAAAGCTCTAATCCCAAACCGGGACAGATGGTGCTTGTCCAGCCCTGTGAGGTCAACCATCTAAGAGAAGGAAACTCTAATCAAAGCTACAACCCAAGGACCTTGCTGCTACCATCCATACTTGCAAGGTCACAGCAGATGAACCTTCGGTTTAAAGGGTGAGGCCAGTTCTGTGCACGCTGCGCTCCGCCAGAAAAATCTATTGCACAGGCTCGAAGGAGAAATCCAGTTCTGAAAAAGCCCTGTAGCGATAGGCAAGGGATGAAATGGCAGGTGTAAAGATGCACTGGAAGCTGCAGACCCAACCCTGCATGCAGGCAGTTCAGGACTTTGGTTGCTTGAGGCTGACCCAGGAGATAACAGTCTTGTTCGGCAGCATCCTGAACGACCAAGCAGCCTTTTTTAAGGACAGCACTGCTTGCTCCATATGGAGAGGGGCCTAGAAAAGGTGGCCTAATGAAAGCTCATCCTCATCTACCTGGTTGGCTAGCTGCAGCCAACGGACATCTTCTAATGCAGTCAAAGCAAGGCAAAGAAAAAAAGGCACACACCAGCCTCCGAAGGTGTAAATAAACTGATGCTTGCATGCTGGAACATCAGAACCATGCGAGCCTCTGCAGATACTGGATGGCCTGAGTGTCATTCTACTCTAATAGCACATGAACTATCACGACTTAATATTGACATTGCTGCTCTTAGGGAAGTTCATCTCCATGAGGAAGGCAGCCTGAAAGAACATGGTGCCGGCTACACACTTTACTGGTCTGGCAAACCCAAAACCGAAAAACATCTTTCAAGAGTAGGCTTTATGATTAAAAACTCCATTGCCTCCAAACTTGAAACCTTGCCAACAGGACACTCTGATCACATTATTTCCCACTTGTTGTTCTCTACAGTATATATTGCCCCAACTATGCAAGCCGATGCTGTAGAGAAAGACAAATTCTACACAGACCTATACCACATCATACAAAAAGTCCCTGTAAAAGATAAAATTATTATCCTTGGTGAATTCAATGCCAGAGTAGGAAAGAACTCTGAAGCCTGGAAAGGTGACTTAAGGCAAGCATGGTGTTGGAAATTGCAATGATAATGGATGCCTCTTGCTAGATTTCTATGCAGAACAACAGCTGATTATTACAAACACTATCTTTCAGCAGAAAGGTAGCTTGAAGACAACCTGGATGCATCCCCGATCCAAACATTGGCACCTCATGGACTATGTTCTAGTCCGCCAGAGAAACATTCGCAATGTCCGCCATATTCGAGTGATGCCCAGTGCAGAATGCCAAACAGATCATCACTTCGTCAGATGTAAACTAAATCTGCATATTATGTTCAAACCTAAGAGGGGTGGCAACTTAAAGAAGGGACTCCAAGTCAACAATCTTCAACAAGCTACCATGAGAGACAACTTTCAGGCAAAACAAAACTTGAAGACCATCCTACAGATCCTTCTCCTACAGTGCTTTGGCAACATATAAAATGCAGTATCCTCCAGTCTGTGGAAGAATCCCTCCGGTTCTCCCAGAAGAAAAATCAAGACTGGTTTGATGAAAACAACCAAGAGATCCAGGAGCTGCTGACAAAGCCATTGTATTGTCTATTCTCCTCTACAGGTCTGAAACATGGGTCACCTATTGCCACCACTTATGACTCCTCGAATGCCTGCTCACCAGGCATACTTCACCCAGCCAACTTGCCATGTAAGAAAAGCAGCTTTTGGTCTCACATATAGTAATCTTCAACAAAAACTCAGAGACATGCAGAACAAGTGGTGGATCAATATAGCAGAAAAGATACAACGCTGTGCAGATCTGGGTGATCTTAGAGGATTTTATGAAGCTCTTAAAGCAGTTTTTGGACCTACTTATCAGGTCCAAAGCTACTTATACAGTACAGATGGTCAAACATTAATTAATGATAAAGCCTCCATCCTAAATCAATGGGCTGAACATTTTCAAAGTCTCTTTAGTGCCAACCAAGTAGACCAGGGCTCAGCTATTCAACATATGATACAAAAACTGATGAAAAATAAATTGGACATAGCTCCTACTTTGGAAGAGACCCTTAAGGCCGTACAGCAGATGAAAAACGGCAAGGCAGCTGGGATTGATGGAATCCCACCTGAAGTTTGGAAACATGGAGGTTATGCACTCCACGATAAATTCCACAAACTCCTTGTGAATTGCTGGGAAAAAGGGGAACTGCCATCAGATCTCCGAGATGCAGTCATCATCACCTTGTACAAGAAAAAAGGAGCAAAATCCGATTGCTCAAACTATCGAGGCATAATACTGCTCTCTATTGCTGGAAAAATCCTTGCAAGGATACTCCTGAACAGATTAGTTCCTGCTATTGCAGAAGAACTTCTTTCTGAAAGCCAATGTGGCTTCAGAGCCAATAGGAGTACTACAGATATGGTATTTGCCCTTAGACAACTGCAAGAGAAATGTAGAGAGCAGAACAAGGGTCTCTATGTAACATTTGTCAACCTCACCAAAGCCTTTGACAATGTGAGTAGAAAAGGTCTGTGGCAGATCCTGGAAAGACTAGGATGTCCCCCCAAATTCCTTAAAATGATTATCTTGATACACGAGGGCCAGCACGGTCAAGTCAGGTATGGTGATGCTCTTTCAGAGCCCTTTCTAATAACTAATGGAATGAAGCAAGGTTGTGTTCTTGCTCCAAATTTATTTACAATCTTCTTCAGCATGATGCTCCAAAGGGCTATGGCAGAGTTTAAAGAAGAAGACGGCATCTATATATGTTACCGTATTGATGGTAGCTTCTTTAACTTAAGCTGTCTGAGGGCTCTCACTAAGACTCTAAACTATCTAGTTTGTCAGCTGCTCTTCGCTGATGATGCTGCCCTTGTTCCCACACAGAAGCAGCTCTGCAGTGCCTAACATTCTGTTTCGCAACAGCTGCAGAGCTGTTTGGGCTGGAAGTTAATCTTAAGAAAATGGAAGTTCCTTACCAGCCTGCACCACAGGACAAACACCATCATCCCCACATTGCTGTCGGCAAATCTGTGCTTAAGTCTATTCAGCAGTTCACCTACCTGGGAAGCATCATCTCCTCAGATGCCAAGACTGACAAAGAGATCGATCACAGATTAGCAAAGGCATATAGCACATTTGGAAGACTACAAAAGAGTCTGGAGTAATAAACACCTGAGGTGAAGCACAAAAATCAATGTGTTTAGAGCCATTGTACTGTCTATTCTCCTTTATGGGTCTGAAACATGGGTCACCTATTGCCACCACTTATAACTCCCCAAATGCTTTCATCAGTGCTGTATATGCACATTCCTAAATATACACTGGACTGACTATGTGACGAATGTTACTGTCCTTGAGCAAGCAGGGATCACCAGCATTGAGGCCATGATATTGAGAACATGCCTGCACTGGGCAGGGCACGTTTCTAGGCTGGAGGATCATTGCCTCCCCAAAATAGTACTCTATGGTGAACTCGCCATGGGTCAGTGTAAGAGGGGCGCTCCAAAAAAGTGATACAAGGACTCCCTGAAACAACATCTCAGGCTCAGCCAAATTGATCACCAACAATGGTCCGCCCTGGCCTCACATCAGGAGGCATGGAGATGCACTGTCCACAATGCTGCAGCCTTATTCGAGAACTCATGGCAAACAAGTCTTGAAGAGAAACAACAATGCAGAAAGAATCACAACCCGGAAACATCACTCAAGGAGACCTTTTGCTGTGCTTTCTGCAACTGGACTTGTTTATCTCAGATTGGCCTTTTTAGGACTTTTTCGGACAAGCCAAATATGTAAAATATGATGGTAAAATCCAAAATATGACGGTCAAATGTCCCAGCGGTACTGCAACAGTACCGCTGGGAAGGAGCGTCATGCGAAACGGACGCCCTCTAGCGCTGCAGCCTCGCAACCTGGCGAGGCTGCTAGCATTATTTTTGGCTTGTCCGAAAAAGTCCTTAGTCATCAAAGCGCTTGCAGAAAGCACAAGATGAGTCCTTCCTGAATCTTCGTTTGCAGAGAAAAGCCAGAGAGAGATGATGATGATGATGATGATAACATAACATAAACTGCACAGATATTGAAAAACTATTCAAAAAATTGAGAAACTGCAGTATTTTCACTGCACATGAATGCACAAAACTATGCAACATTCTGAGGGAAAACACGAAGGGGCCAGTTCCACGACAGGAAAAAGTTTGCAAGATTCCGGATTACCGTTCTTTCGCATGAGAAGAGCATAAATCACACGACTCCCCAGCATTTCGAAAGATGAGGAATTCTGCTTTCCGTATAGTACACACAGGCAAAGGTGTGGGGGGGGGAATCGCCTCCAGATGATTAAAGCCAGTCAGGAGGCGGGGAGGGAGCAAGGAGGGGGTCATGGAGAACATAAATAATGAGAGGAAAGAAAATAACAAACAAACAAAAGAGCGAAAGAGCGATTTGTCAACTTCCCCCATCTTCCCCAGCCCTGAAAGGCTTCTATAAAGAAAGGAGTGAATGAAAATACGAACAAGCAAAAGCATGCTGGAGCAGACTGCTTCCCTTCCCTTCATGCACACACACACACACCACAGAAGCTTGCCTCATTCCTGATTGTTTGAAGCCTTGAATGCAGGCAAGTGAAAGGAATAAATAATGAGAGGGAAGAAAAAGTACAAACAAACAAACAATCGAAACGGCGATCTGTCAAACCCCCCCCCTTCCCCAGCCCCGAAAGGATTCTACAAAGAAAGGAGTGAATGAAAAGACGAACAAGCAAAAGCATGCTGGAGCGACTGCTTCCCTTCCCTTCATGCACACACACACACCCCACAGAAGCTTGCCTCATTCCTGATTGTTTGAAGCCTTGAATGCAGGCAAGTGAATGGAAGCACAGACAAACAAAAGGACGAACATGCGATAGTCTGTTTCGCTCGCATACACGAATGCACAAACACACACACTCTCACAGCAGCGAAGCATGGGGTCCTCCTCCCGATCATTTTCCCAACCCCCAAAGCCTGTGTTTGAAACAAACAGGAAGGGCTCAGAGCAAATTTGTAAGCAGAAGGAGTGTTAATTTTTTTCTCTCCAACCCCTCTATTCGGATAAAGCACAATGGTCACTCCAACCAATCAGGATTCAGCTCTGCTCACAGTAATTCGAAAAGGTATATGATCGTTAGTTCCCATGACAAATTATGCACATTTTTGCGAACTTAATCAAAAAAGTTCGGAAAACTAGCAAAAGCTGATACTGCGGGACTTAAGGGCTTTTTTGCACCCCCTCCTTCTGAAAAGGGCGCTGTTGCTTCGAAATGCGTGGGAACTATCAGGCTTTTTGTCACATTGTTTGAGGATTTATTTTGCCATGGAAACGACCCCCAACACTCAGTTACTGTATGTTGTTTTTCACAAGTATGTTGTACTTGGGGAAGATGCACAAAATGCAAAACTAAATTTCACACTATGGATTTTTTCAGATGCAGCAAAAACCACATCATAAGGATGCAACAATAACACAAAAGGCTGAAATAATCAGATAATGTTGTCATTCTGCTATTCCTGCTGTTTTGCATGGGTGTGAATGAGGCATCACTTTTTATTGACGGCTTAGCCCTTCAGTCAAAAAAGTGGTTCCTCATTCGCACCAGTGCTATTCAGCGGGTATGGCTGAACAACAAGAATGTCTACTAATTTTGCCCTTTGTGTTATCATTGCATCTTAAATAACATATTTTTAACCTTGCATGATAAAGTCCTATATCGCTATGCAAACAATGCGGTGAAGAGTTTTGACACTGTAACTGCACCACCTTTGCTGGGTTGAGTGCTGCACAACCCAAATGTTACACACCAGGCAAAGCAATTTGGGTTGAGCAAAGCTGTCACATTTGTCAGTTTTAATGTTGTGCAATTTCTTTTTCATGCTGAAAATGACATAGTTTTTAGAAAAGGCTGCACATTTCTCTGGAGAAGCTATGTGGTTTTAAAAAAACTATGTGGTTTTCTAGAGAAGCTGCATAGTTTCCCATCATTGCAGGAAAAAAAATCTGAAGTGTCCTGAAGCTATGGGGTAAAAAACTGTTTCAAAGTTCTTGACATCCATAAGGAATCAGAAAAAATGTTGTTGCTGTTGTTTTAAAAAAGGTTTCATTTTCTTAGCAGCATAGATTTCTTCATTTCTTCTGCTTTCCATCTTTCCTGATATTTTTCTTCTACAGTTGTCCCTCAATATATACGGATTTGGTGTTCACGGATTTAAGTATTCACAGCTTGAAAATATTTTTTAAAGAATAATAATCCAAAAAGGAAACCCTGATTTTGCCATCTTATATAAGGGACACCATTTTGCTATACCATTGCATATAATGGGACTTGAGTATTCATGGATTTTGGTATCCATGGGGGGGGGGGTCCTGGATCCAATCCCCAGCAAATATGAAGGGACAACTGTACCTTTTTTAAAATCAGAAGTGTTAATCTTTATGGTATTTTAGCTAATCTGCTGACCTTTATTCCACAATCAGAATAATTCAGGCTAAATGCCTTCAAAAGCTTGGCTACTTTCTTTTTCCATCCCTTGTGGTTTGTCCTCCCAACTGACTTCTAGGTGTCTGTCCAGGCTGGAGTCCATTGACCTCTTCCAGTTCCAGCTGATCACAATCAGCTTCCCATTGATTTCCAGTTGAAAGAGCAATTTGGTTCAACTGTGATTATGATATATTATCAAGCTTGTGAGTTCTGTGCAAGCACAGGAGATTGGAAGTCCTGGTTTGTGTACTGATTTCAATTTGCGGGGGGCGGGGCGGGTGGTGTACATATTCTGAATACCATTGTTACAACATGCAGTGTCCCTAAGTAGTCTAATGAAGGCTGCCTTATGCGGACTTCATTGGAGACTATAATCCTTGAAATCACATCTTTGCCATGATACTCTCCTGGGCAACCTTAATGAAAATGACCAAGGGACTGTACTGAAGCTGAGCACAAAATATACAGCATTTAACACACTGAGTCCACTACAGGGTTAATTGCATTTAGCACAAAAGTAAACCCATGAAATCAATGGCCTTAAGCACACTTGGCTCTGTGGTAGATTTTGGCCTAAAAATAGATGTTAACTTTCAATGGCAGATGTTTCAACAATGGCTTTAGGAGATGATTGCCTTTCATGATAGTTCATACTGGAGCTTTGGTGTGTGTGTGTGTGTGTGTGTGTGTGTTTAAATAGGCTATTCTTTATGTAGTTTTTGCTCTAGATCAGTGAAATTACTGTAAAATTTGATAGTGACAATTGTGGATCAGATTAAGCCTAATTTGGGGGCTAAATCTAGGTGGCCTCTCTCTCTCTCTCTCTCTCTCTCTCATTAATATCCTACATCTTTAAGGATGGAACTGTATTAATCAAAATGAGAAAAAAAATACAGCTTTTGTAGTTGAAACAAAAAAGAAATTGTCTGCTGCCTTTCAGGATAGCTTTTAAAGAATCAAGAAAAGTCTGCAATGTCCACAGAGGGAAGCATTTGTCTTCAGCTTGAGTGAAAGATGCTAGCAAGCTGGCTTTGTTAGCATATGCATAAGGCGAGATTGGAAGGGCTGTATGATTATTATTTCTTCCCCAATACTGCAAGCATCATGGAAAATATGTCTCAAAGGGCTTCAAGATGGCTCATTAAGTTCCTGATCCATTTCTGCACACGCTACTGCTACCAGGCTGACCTTTTACAGCTCAAGCTGCAGATGGGCATTGCCCCATTACTGTCAGTGAGATTCAGCCTGTAGGGATACATAACCAATGAAAGAATACACTTCAAGCTGCTTTTGTTTCCCAGACCTAGAAGGGAATGGAAAAGGGGCTTTTGTCCCATGAATGAACACACAGAGACATACACACACATGCACAAGCACTGAGGGAGCACCCCAGGTATTCAATTTCAGTGGGTGTTAGAACTTTTTCAGTGCTACTTTACAAATATGAGCCCTGGATTCTGGGAGGAATGGAAAAGAGGAGTGCTTTGCACTGTTCTTCACATGGCATGGAAGCAGCCAAGCTCTGAATTGTAAAAACAGATGATGACAGCAAGGCACTGAAACCTCCTCATGTCTAACAAGGCATTTTCTGGCAGGACTCCTCACAGGGTGTGTGGATGGATGAATGGGCTTCCTACCTGTAACTCAGCAAAGCTTAGATTCAGACAAACTGACAAAAACCTCCAGCTAAAGTAATAATCAGATGGGAGGCACTTCAACACATTGGCCCAATGTTCACAACACTATATATACACACAAGCCTTTATTTATTTATTTCATTTGTATGCCACCTTTGTCTCAAGATGGAACCCAAGGCAGCTTCCATAATTGATTAGAATCAATTGTGTTGGGTTACTGCACTGTTACAATCCAAATAACCATTCTTGTGGTTTTCAGTTGATTCATGGGTTTCACATACATTTTTTTTCTTGCAGACTTCACAGCACTCCTGCAAAGTAGATCACCCCCAGTGGCAGATGAGAGACAGGGGGGCTGTGTCAATTACTTATCAGTGCCTCTCTAAACTAGTGGTTTTCAATATTTTCAGGCCACAGGCAGTCCTTTAGCCCAGGCCAACATGGGAGACATATGCCTTTTTTCTGTTCTTAAAAATAATAATAATCAAAAAGCCCCCAAATAAGTGCACATGTGTGCATCCATACATGCACACACACATGCACACACACACAGGGGACAACTGCTGTTGTCATTTTTACAATCCATCTTGCATTTGGTTATAAGCTAGTTGGTAACCCAACCTGCCCACTGAAGAGCGATGAGCTACACTGCTAGTCCTTGCGGTTTGATTCTGAATATCTCCTAAATACAATTCAGAATGCTTTAGCTAACACTGCTAAATTGGAATGAGCTCTCCACAAGTGGATCTCTTTTCAAATTTTGGATTAAACCCATCGTTTTAGACTTACCTTTGTTTTTAACTGAACCATCTTTCAAACCATCAAACCATCTTTCCTGTTCTTCACTAGAATAACTTTCCAATTCTTCAAAACTTTCAGGCTCTTCTACTGCTAAACAAGCTCTTGCCTTTGTCACAACAAACCTATCTGGAGGCTTTCTAACTCTATGACTACGCCTGGGAATAAAATCTGCTGTTCTGTCTCTTTCATCCTCACTTTCTCTACTAGGAGTTGTAGTTCTATGACTAAATCTCTTGTCTTCAGTCATTCGAGTAATAGTAGGCCTAGATGCTATCTCATCATCGGAAGAACTACCACTGCTGCTAGGTGATGCTTCCTGCTTAACTGAAACCCCTCCGTTTCCTGAGGTTGGTTCAGTTTGTGCTTCTGGCTCATTTGAACTCCCTAATCTCAAAAACACTTCTTTATTGGCATGCAGTTTGTCCCAACCAGCATGTCTCTCGAAATTTGCAGACCTAGAATACTGCACTTGTTTTCCATCCAAATGAAACTTGTAGCTATTTCCAGAATACCCCAAAAACCTAAGCCTTTTGCTTTTGGGTTCTCCTTTCCTCCTGAAACAAGCAGGTGTGTAAACATGAGCAAATTGTCCAAAAACCCTTAAGTACTTGTAATTTGGCATTCTCCCATACAATACCCTGTAGGGAATGTCTTCAATTTCTGAATGATACAGTCTGTTACTGATATGTATTGCAGTCAAAGTTGCTTCTGCCCAAAAACTATCTTTCACCCCTGCATCTGCCATCATACAAGCAGTAATTCTTTTTATATCTTGTATTTTCTTCTCTGCTAACCCATCCTCACTAGGACAAGCAGGGTTTGTAGTTTCATGCCTTATTCCCACCTTTTGAAACCAGTTAAACAATAGATTATTTAAAAATTCTCCTCCTCTATCAGTAATGATGGTGCCTACTCTGCTATCAAATTGTCTTTCCACCATTCTTACCCATGCTTTTAAACTTTGCCCAGCGTCAGATTTGTTTTTCATTATTCTCACAAATGCAAACCTTGTATACCTATCAACAATTACTAGGAAATACTTGCTTCCCCTTAAGAACAAGCAATTAGCTTGGGCGACATCTGCATGTACATACTGAAATGGTCTTTGAGTAATTCTTTTTGTTTTCTTAGCTACTGGAAAAGCTCTGACCTTTACCTGTTGACATACCGTACAATCTAAGTGGTTTTTGCATTCAGTAACTTTTAAATCTGGACACATACTGATTAAATTCTTTAAACATTTGAAGCTCGCATGGCCGAAATTTCTGTGAAGCTCGTGTATGCAGTCTTTGTGGATTGGAATATTTTCTATGTTATTAGCTTCTTCAACCCTGTAGCTATCAATATTGTCCTCCAAATAATAAAGTTTGTCCTTTTTCAAACCTATGCCACGCAATTCCCCATTCAGTTTTATCTTACACATGTTCTTTTCAAAGATGACTGTGTAGTCTCTTTCTGTTAATCTGCTTACTGATAACAAATTATTTTCTAACTCCTTTACATGTAGGACATCATTAAAATTCTCTTTTAGCCCTGGAATGTACACAGCACCCATTTGATTTACAGTACTTAGCTCTTTCCCATCAGCCAAAACTACAGCATTTACATTAGCTGATTTTCTATTACTTATTAAATTTATATCATTACACATCGAAGATAAGGCTCCTGAATCAACTAGCCATTTAGCATTTGCATTTTGTTTTTCCTTAATCATTGTTGCAAACCCCTTTTTATTACCACTGTCCCTCAAAAATGGAGGTCTGGACTGTTTTTGATACTGCCGCAGCTGCCATCTGCTCTCTGCTTGCTTGCATCTCTCAGCTGCAAAATGTTTACAATGTCTCTGCAGATGACCAATCTTCTTACAATAAAAGCACCTCCGTTGCTCCCTTGTAGAGGCTGCTTCCTCCTGCATTTGCCAGTCAGGAGTTGTTTGTTGTTTTGGCACAGTCTTTAAGCTTGCTGAGTCACCCTGCTCAGACATTCTTCTCTGGTTCTCTTCCAGTATTCTGGCCACAATTAAGTCTCTATTAAGCTCAACTTCTGGCAAGTTCTGCAAGCTGTTCATTATGTTGTCCCACAAAGAGTCTAGCGATTCTACTAAAATGTAGCATTGCTGCTCTTTGCTAATTTGCACTCCCCTCAGTTCAGCTTGCACAAATAAATCTTGCATTATTTTTAAATGTTCTATCACACACTGCCCTTTAGCCATCTTTTGCCTGTATATTCTTTTAGACCATAGCATTTTTGCAAAAGCAGTCGAAGGAGTGTGTAACCTTTGCAAGGTATCCCACACATCCTTGGAGGACACTTTATCTGTGACGTCATTAATTAAGTCTTCTTCAAGCATGAGATAAAGACAGGCTTTTGCTTTACTATCTCTCTCTTGAGTGGCTTCATCAGCATCGGCTGCCAGCCCTGTTTCAACTGTTGACCACAGACCTTCCTTTACTAGTAGAGATTGGGCATAAATCTTCCAGGTAGAGTAGTTGTTTCTATTTAATTTACTAAACTTTAGAATTTCCATCTTGATTTGTGCAGTGACTCAATTTGACACAGTCCTTCTGAGTATGCACAGCTGACCCGTCTGGGCTTAAACAAAACACAAAATGATTTACTTCCGAGGCTTATCAGTGCAGCACAAACAGCTTGCTCTGATCTATCGTCCACAAAGCTTTCTCCCACTCTCTGGAACTTTCAGCTTCTGTGGATGCTGGGTGCTCTAGTTACTGGGCCCATAACCCTTGTCAGGGATGATGGGAGTTGTAGCTCTTCACCTCTGGCTCAAACTCACCACCTTGTTATGCAGCAGAGCCGGCCAGCTTAGATCAGTGGTTAATGCTTTCCTTCAAAACAGCAGAGTTTCAGAGAATAGGCTGAAGATCCTGACAAACTCTCCAAGCCTTCTCACTCTTCTCCAGGTGTCTCCAAAACGTCTCCAGGATTCACTCAGGCAACTCAGTAGTTTTATATAAAACCTACTTTATTCTTCTATATAAATATACTATATGGTCAACAAATCACAATCTCTACACACTACTCCACAATATCTCCAAACTATTCCACCTCTACTCAACAACAATACATTGGCAAACATTGCAATTTTATAGCCATTGTTTATCACCACCCACTAGTTAGTGGGTGGTGATAAACCAGTGGGTGTGTACTTCCATTCTGATTGGTCCACGTAGTTCCACCCATACTTAAGACCAACCCATGTATTTCAACATTTCACCTTGTACACTTGATGATTCTCAGGTGTTTCCATTCTGCATTCAGTACCTCTGTCCTTGGCTCTCAGGACTTATAGATTACATTAGCAGTTTCACCTGTGTAGCTTCATAATTGCTCTTGCATAGTCATTGTGACTTTCACATACATATTTTATTTCTTTCACTGTATGTCCCATGTTGCATTTTCCTTAACACGTTGTTTATATAACATTAACAAAAATAATAACATTAATTTTATAATTTAAGTCTATATTTTTGCTAGTAAACAGAGTGTGCACCACTACCAACTTAGGGGTCAGTTACATGGCAGTTTTTATTGCGATCGTTTGCACATGAGTGCATTTTCGCACCAGTGCCGCATAGTTTATATGATTTAGTGTGAAATTGGTTGATCTGTTTAGTTTTTAGCTTTGTAGTTCACACAGACAAAGGTGGGGGGCACATCTGGGGAGAGATGCTGGGAAGCTGACAGGGAGGGAAAGAAAGAGAGAGTGCTGGCACTTCCACCTCCCTCTTCTTCCCAAATCGAGAAGGGTGGGAGGAAGGAGGGAGCCTTTCAGCCATGGAGGAGTGTCAGGGGCTCAAACCTGAGTTCCCTTCCCAGGAGCTCCAGGTTAGCCCTCTCTCTGTAGGGTTAGTCCTGAGTGTCCTCACCCCAGGATCCTCCTACAAACCTCAAAAACCATCGATCTGCCACCACCCACTGGGTTTCAACTGGGGGGGCTTATTTCCCCCTTGGGAACCCCCCCTTTTTCACACACAACGCAGTGGGAAGTTGTGCGTAGTCTATGTTAATCAGTGGCACTCCTTACCACTATAGAATCAACTAACTCCCTCCTCCTAACCCCACAGGAGGTTCACAGTAGCATAGTCAAGAGTAAGGCACATGGTCAGCATCAGCATAGGAAGATAGAAGTTTACTTTATTCAAGAGAAGTAGTCATGCAGTCTCACATGAGGCAGGATTCTCCCCTACCTCAGGCAAGCAGGCTTAAAGTGATAGCAATACAGAGTATCAAGATCAAAGCATTACATTACTCAGGTTACATTCAATTACTAATTTAGCTACATTCAACCAAAGTAAAGAAATTAAAAAGAATTCCCTAACGCAACTAAACAGGCCCTAATCTCTACTAAATACTTGCAGTTTGTTGCCTTGAGATCTTGTCCAGGCAGCTGGGAGCAAAAGCCAGAGATGGAATGGCTGTGCTCTACCAGCATAGCAGTCTCTGTTCCTTCACATTTTCCAGAATCTCTTTCTCCAAATCCCACTCATCTCACTCCCTCTGGTCTCAAACAAAAGCAATTAAAACCTCTCCAGATTTCCCGGGCTTAAAGCTGTAATTGGTCAGTCCAGTCACATGGTGTTATGTTAATGATGTCCTCTCATTAGCTCTGTGAAGGTGGTGCTTGGGCCCCTTCCCATTAACCCTTTTCTTACCTGATACTATGCTGGCAAGACAATCTGTTTACAAACAAAGAGAGTTATAGTTTTCTAGCAGAATGATGGGAGTTGCACCTTGTGGCAACATGATGGAACTCCATCATGACAAGGAGGCATCCCCTGTTGCTGAGAGCTGGTAGGAAGGAAGACAGGTCTTGGGGGGGGGGAGATCACCCAGCTGGCAGAAGCAATAGAGTTGCAGGCTCCCCTTCACCCTGCTTCCCTCAAGCCCCCTTCCCCTCACCCAATCTCTCTCTCTCTCTTACACACACATACAAGAATGTGATCACAGCAGGGCGAGGGAGCGAACAGCCAGTGGAGCAGATCACTACTCACTCTCTCTCTCGTATACACACATAGAGGAACAGTAATTATGGCTAAGTGGGGATCCCTCAGCTGCAGCAGCCAAGCAAGCCAGGAGGCAGACAGCTGGGCAATTGGGAATAGCACTGGTATAAGAACAGTGGCTGGATCTTTTCATTTGAGGCTCCTTGCACCTCTTGCAAGTCAAGGAAAATAGCAAAAACTGATACTGCACAACTTATGGGGGGGTTGCCCCCCCTTCTTCTGAATATGGTGACTCTGATCCAAAAGACATGGGAACTATTAGGACTCTGTGAATTCTTACAGGATTTATTTTGCTGTGTAAATGGCCCCTTTGATATATTGTGGCTGCTACTGCCTCCATGGGACCTAAATACCCTAAAGGCACCAGATCTTGTATGATCTTGGAAGCTAAGCAGGGTCAGTACTGTTCTTGACTGGGAGATCACCAATGAATGTCAGGTGCTGTGAGCTATATTTCAAAGGAACAAACTGGAAAAACCACCTCTAGGTATTCCTTGACTAAGAAAACCTTATGAACTTCATGGGGTCAGTATAACTCAACAGGCAACCTGAAGACACAGACTCACATACTAGGGATGGAATTGGAATTCATCAGGTTCCCCAAATAGGGTTGAAATTGGTAAGGGAAGAAAAAAACCTCCAAAGTTCCCACAGCTTTTCCAGGGCTTTTCTTCTTCTTTCTGGCCAAAGCTGCACAGCTTTCATTGAAAAGTGCCCAGCTTTTCCAACTGACATGAATTGGGTTCCCACCCTTTGAGTTGCTGGAAAGTTTACAGCTCTTGTTTGAGAGCTGCCTCTAGCCAGGATTTCTGTGAAAGACTTTAAATATAGCTATAAAGACAGATAGTATTTGTAATATCTGGGTGAATAAAAAGGTCCTCACCTGGTGTTGAAAATACTATAAAGATTGTACCAGGTGAAACTTACTGGGAAGGCTGTCCCATACCTGGTGGCCACTACTAATGATGTCCTCTCCCTAGTGATCACTGGCCTTGCCTTATTTAGCTAAGGCACTTTGACATGGCCTTGGAAGATGTTAAAGTTCAGGTAGACACCTACTGGAGAAGGAAATATTCCAGAAAACCTGGTTGACCCGGGACTGAGGCCTTGTCTACACTAGGGGTAAAAATCAGATTGAAATTCAGACTACTTTTGCCTGGAGGTGTGCCGCATGAAATTCAGACTATTCTGGCCACACCTTACCTGGCCAAAGCCTGAAACTGCACCACTCATCCAGATGAGTCACTACACAAGTGACTCATCTGGATTTTTAGCCCCAGGCACCTCTGCAGTGCTATTTCCCCTCCTCCTTGATGCCACCGCCCCTCCTGGATGCCATTGATCACTCTGAGGTCAGAACAAAGAAGCTAGTCATGCAATGGCAGCTCATTCTTATCTCAGAGTGAATGACTGTGCCAGGATCTGTCTTCCTAGCCAATATTGGAATAAAGAAATAGCACTGACGGGGGGGGGGTATGGTGGAACATGTTGGGCAGTGCTTGTCCTGCCTCTTCACCCTTTCAAAATCCAGGATGGATCATTTGTTTACAATAGTTTCCTCCAGAGTTTCAAGCAAACTCTGGAGATAACTTCAAGTTATTAATACCTGGATTAAGGTAGTATACCCCAAGTTTGGTGTGGATAGGGCTGTATATCATGCGGCCTTATCACATCCTATTCAGGGAGAAGGGGTCCAGATTTTTTCACTAGTGTAAACAGGTTCTGAGAAGGATGAACTCCCTCCAGTCCTTCATTTTCTTTCATCTACAGCTCTTCTTTTGTAGGAGTACCAGGTGCTACTATGTAGAAGATTTTTGGTCACTTTTTAGAAGTGTAAAGTTAAAAGAGCCATAATCATACTCTTCAAGCAATATTAAATGTATGAATGTTCCCTCTTCTGCTATGATGTTATTTGGAGATGTAATTAATACCCTCCTTTTGTGAGAAAACCCACCCACCCATCCTTTTTCAGACGGAGCCCACCCCTAGGTCTCGATGCAACACAGACTACCCAATAAAGGGGGGAAATAAAAAGCCAAAATAAGGACTCAAATATAGTGGGATTTTTAAGAAAAAAAATTAAAAAATGAAATTGATAGTGTTGTTGCTATCTGTTTAGCAGTCTGACAAACTTGGGAAGAGGTGCTTTAAAAATCAATCAATCTTACGTCGATGGATTGCAATCCTTAAATAATTTACTCAGGATGGGATAAATAGATCTATAACTTTCCAGTAGGTATCCTACAACTTCTGGAGAATATAGGAGTTATTTTTCTGTTCAATAGGCACAAAGAACCCCATGGTCCCCTTCAATGCTGGTTCTCAATTGTTTTCTGCTTTGCAGTGACTTCCACCAGGCTATCAGGCTTTGTAATTAAATATCATTTACAGTAAGGACTTAGAGAGTATACTTTTAAGTCCTTAAACCATGTACAAAACTAAAGCCCCTTTACTGCAGTGCCATATTCTTAGTGGCACAGAGCAAACGGCAGGACTTTTACCACAGGTATGGCTTAGAATACAAACCTACCCAGCAGGCTGGGAAAGCTGCTGCTGCCTTCCTGTCGAGAGGGAACAGTTACACACTCCTAATGAAGGAAGCAGGAACTGTCAACTTTCTTTTTCTTTTGGCAACCCAGCAACTAGATGCAACTGCTGCAATGTCACAGTTGCTTTTCCTAATTACCATTGGAGTCTCCATGGTGTGTGTTTTATGCCTCTTCCATATTAATGAAGGCAAGAGCAGACAAGGCCAGGATGGTAACTGCTTTATTACCACTCTGCTCTTAGTAGTTGTTATTAGTATTGTATTGTGAATAGCCCTTTTCCAGATTAAAAACAGCCACTGAAATGGCACATGCTATATAAATAGCAAGGTAAGCCTTGCTATATAAATTGTTGATGCTTGTTCATTTGTTTGTGCTGCTGGCCAGTCATTTGTTGTGATTCTTTGTACTGTATGGAAGACAGGAACTTGTAGATGCGAGCTGGAGCCCTGAAAGATGGAGTGAGCCAAGACACTCAAGACCTTAACCAGGTTTCAGTCCATGATACTTCAGCTCAGCAGCTCTCAATAGTCCAAACCCTTCTGAATTAATGCACCGATAAATACCTCCTGATGTCACTTCATGTAATTAGGCGATTGCAAGAGGGTGTATATTATTGCCAAGCATCAAACTATTTGTTGACCTCAGCAACTTCTACTCCATTAGGCAACAAAGAGCCTGAAAGCTGGTTTGAATAAAATATTGGGTTCCGTTACCACCGACTAAACAGCTTGAACATAGTGTTGCTTCTAAGAGGGGAATAACCTCCTGTGTGTTGTTAATAGAAACATTCAGTAAGGAGATTTCTTTCCGTGGAGGAGCCAAGAACATTCCCAATTTCCTGACCAATAGGAACCTAGCCTAGGAAGGCAATATTTCCTTGGCATTACATAATAGGCATCTTTTTTTTTCTATTTTTTGCAAAATTTCTAGATACTCACAGTATTGACTTCAAATCTTGTTAAATAACTTACATTCCATGTTGTGTGTACAGGACTTTTTCGGACGGTCAAAAATAACACAAGCAGCCTCGTCGCGTTGTGAGGCTGCTGCGCTGCAGAGCGTCGGTTTCGGATGACACTCTCCCCTGCTGGTACTGTTGCGGTACCGCGGGGAGATTTGAGCGTCATATTTCATCGGTTTTTACTCACGAAAATTGATCGTGATTAAAACCCGATGAAATATGACACTCAAATCTGCCCGTGGTACCACAACAGTACTGGCAGGGGAGAGCGTCATCCAAAACCGATGCTCTGCAGCGCAGCAGCCTCGCAACGCGACGAGGCTGCTTGCGTTATTTTTGACGCGTCCGAAAAAGTCCTATAATTGCTTACAAGGCTTTCATTTGCATTACTAATTTTCTGTTGTTTGTTTAGTATATAGAATTGTGTGTGTGTTTTACTTTAGTTGATTCATTTTTATTTTTATTTTTGTTGATTTTGGTTCTTCAAAATCTTTTGGACCTGTAGGCCATAAAAATAAATTTTCCAAGCTCTGGTTTTATGTTAAAGCATGCACACACAACAGTGCAGGAAATAATCCATATCACTATAACTTGGCTTTAAATCTAGCTGTCCAGCATTAAAGTGCACAAAACTGCAATCTTATGCACACTTATTTCAAAGGATGCATGGCTATCAGTGTATGGTGTAATAATCGTTCCAGCAGTATATCATAAAAATAAGGTTCAGTTCAGAAATTCCAGCAGTGTGTTGGGAGAAGAAGCATGAATTGTGTTTCCTCCGTGTTTCTTGGTGATACTCATATTTGCTGAGAGGGAAGCCAAGAAGAGTGGGGTGGGGGGAGAGCACCAATCATTCATGCTTCCTCCATGGGTCCTTCCTTGGAAGGACATATATCATCCCCACTGGTATATGCCATCATCACCACTGGTATATGCCATTGGGCACAAATTCAATGTGACATGTACTCCATTCTCCCCCAAGTGGTACAGAGAGATGAGACTGTTTATTTTAAAGTTTAGTTATAAACATAAGGTTGAGGGTGACACATTTTGTTTCAGATTGATTACTAATCATGATCTGCTAGTTGTTAGTCAGGTTCCCCAATTATCTTCTTAGATGTCTACCAGTATCTGTTTTGTCTTCTTTATTTCCTCCTTATCACTCCTGAAGTCTGTGGTACAACCATTGCCACCACTTCCTTTCCCTCCTATTAGTATAGTGCACGGGAGTAACAGAAGATCATGTTGAATTCACTATGCACCCAGTTGTCTAAGTTTCTTAAATAGTTTCCCCATCTTTTTTTACTTGTTCAGGATCAAGATACATCATGATTAAGGTGATACGCTGTAATCTTACAGTAAGTGTGCAAGCTTCCAGTCATACCCAAATACTTCTTTACTGCTGAAATGCTTTTATGGCCATACCAAGTCAAAATATTTATATGAAAAACAGAGAGAGAGAGAGAGATAAGTGAAACATGTTTAATCAGAAGTAAGGCCTTTTTACTAATAGGACTAGTAATGTGTTTTGGCCCTACACCTGAATAATTATCACTTATTCTCAGAAGTGGGTATGTTGTTTTTCACAAAGCAGATCCAAGTCATCTTGCACAAACTAAATGAAATTAATTTTTGCGCCACAAGCAGGACATCATCTGCATTTGGATCAATTCCATTAATGTAAACAAACAATGGTAGAATAATGATTTAAATCATTGTTGTGCACTATTTTAGGAAAAGCTGGATTCAAAGGCAAGGCAATGCTTACTTGTATCCAGACACATCTTTGACACAGAATGCCATGCTGATGCAGCCAAGCATTCATTGTCATATATGTGCACAGCTGAATGAACTGTGAAATAGGCTGCACATTAAGGCAACCATTATTGAGCACTACTTACTGAGCACTACTTGCCCAGTTTGAATCAACACATAAAGAAGGGAGTACTTAGCCCACCCCCCGCTATCATTACTTTCCTCATGTGGAAAGCAGCCAACAAGTCTGAAGAGAGGTTCCTCATCACATGAAGGCACTACATACAAGCAAAGATAGAAAATCTCCCTATATCTCCTTCTGCTTGAGTGGAGAGTCTCCATGTGAAAAAGTATTTCTCTTCTGATTTTTCACCTTCCATGATGAGGAAACTGAAGATGGAGGTGAAAGGGCTAGAGGCTTTCATTTCCACATGTTGATTCAAACCAGGGTCCTATTTATACAGCAAAAATGTCCTGGGATGAACTCGTGATGAACCCTGGTTGTTCACACATTCATCGTGATGATCTCGAGCTTTTCAGAAGGGGTGCACCATATATCCTCCACAGAGTGTGACTTTCCATCCCTCAGTTTGTCCCGTAACAGATATGTGAACAGTTCGGGAAAAAAATACCTTGGTAGTAGGTGATAGCCAAAAATTGAGGAGGGCAGGGATGGGCTCAGAGATCAGAGATGGAAGGGTCAGTGAAAGCAAAGCAGGCGTGTGTGTGTGTGCATATCTCCGTCACTCTTTTCAATGGATTTTTAGATTGCCAACCTCTTGGCTCCAAGGAAAGACTTTTCTTTTCCCCTCCCCATCTTCCCCTATCGGGTGAAAGCAAAGCAGGTACACGTGTGTGTGTGTGTGTGTGCGCGCCTTCAAGCTGTCTAGGTGGCTTTGCAAGTTCCTTCCTCCAAAATATAGCCTATAGCTCCTGGCATTCTTGTGGTTCTTAAAGACAAGAGTGATTCTTGTGGGTTCTTAAAGACAAACAAGTTTTATTTGGCATTAACCTCTGTGGATTTGCAGCCATGTAAATGGAGCTGGAGACACTAAGGCAAGCTCATCAGGGGATTTTTTTTTTTTACAGGAATTGTGCAGAGGAAGCTTGAGCAAACATTTGTGGCAGCCAATAGCATTGCTCGTGATGGGAAACTCCACAGGAAATACATCACCGAGTTTGTGAAAAAAAAGAGTAATCACATCCATGACTGTCAGCTAAAAAAAAACCCAGAACCTTTTCCTGTGTAAACAAACAAACAAAAAACCCATGGGATACTATGTTTCGGGATCTTGCTTTTGTCATGGAAAAGGTTGTTGTGTAAACAACAATCCTGGGATATTGTTCCTCCAGGTGACAAATTGTGTAAACAATAAGAGACAAACTCAGGATGAGGATATCTCACTTCTCCCCAGGATAAAAACTGTTTTGTAACTGAGCCCCAGGTCATTCACAACTAAAGAGGGCTTATCTGTGTTATTTTACACATCTAAGAATAATGCTTTCAAATCTTTCACCTAATCAAACACTCATGTGCAAAGAGCAAACAGATACGTTTTGCAAGAGAAAATAGTAATCAAATAGCTGCACTTACTTCCCGGTAAGCCTACTAAGAGTTTCAATTGCTACATGACAATAATATATGAGGTATTAATATACTAGACTTCATTAGATTATTGATCCACCTAATTGAAGATGGTCTATTCTGACTGACAGTGGGCCTTGGACAGAGATTTGAAAAGTTACCTTGTGGACTAAAATTCCCAGAATCTCCCAGCCACTGGTCAGACAACTTGGAGGCTGTAGTTCAAAAAATAACTTTTGCAAAGCTCAGCAAAAGGAGCTTTAGGTGGAGTCCAGATTGGTGAACTGTTCTGGGGATAGAAGCCAGGACATTGGGAGTCCAATTTGGTGGTGCTGCTGGTGGTGGAGCCACAACATATACATGCAAAACCTTCCCAGCCACCTACCCACCCACAGTCCAGCTACATCTCAGCAACTATAGGAATAATTTCCCATGCCCACTGCTAAGTGTGGATTTTTCTGAGCATTGGCAAAGGGCAAATAAACCCCTTTCTCTCTACCATAACAGGTAAGGGGAAATGATAAGCTGGTATACTGGATAGGGAACCAATGGACTATATCTACTTTGCAAGCCAGAGGTTCCCTAGGCATGCAAAACATGTACAATATCATGGTCCTCCTCTTAAATGATATGAACCCCATCACTTGATTGCTAGTTGATATGTCTGCAGCCCTACTCACTTACCTGGGAGAAAGGCCCACTGTATCCAATGAAGCTTACTCCTTAGCAGACATGTTATGTGATGTCATTGTAAACATACTTGGAAGTCTTCTTGAATTATGCCTCAATAACTTTGATTTCAGCCATAATGCTGAGGAATCATGTTCCAACTTCATATAACAATGTTCAGATTTAACACTTAATCTTGGCGACTGTGTGCATTATCATCCAACAGGCTCAGGCTCTTTAAGCCAGAAAGTCTTGCCTTTGCAACTTTATTTCAAATGAAACAGTGCTTGCCATTAGAGGCAAGGTGGCACAGTTTTTAACCCCACCCCCATCCCTTGTTCACAGTGCTGTAAGTGTATGAATAACATTGTGTAATGGATCCATAGCTCCATGGAAAAACCTTTGCATGTAGACGGCCCTAGGTCTAATCACTAGGGCCTTGTTTAGATGGGCTGTTTACCCCCATTTTGGAGCCCTACAATCCAGACAATGCAGGACACTTGCTCTGTTCTGCCCCCAGACAGTCCACACAACCACAAAGATGGGGTAAAGCCCATTACATCACTTTTTAAAAATACCTGGGGAAAACTGCATCAGCTGGCAAAAAAAAAAAAAAAGGATTGGCCCCTGCATGACTGCAGGAGCCCACACCTCCATGCCAGCCCATTGCCGCAGCTTCCATCTGCCAACACTCTTCCAAAACAAGGAAGCAGGTCCACAGCATGTAATCAGGCTGGTCACATGCAAGGGGCCTTGTTCGTGTGCTATGGGGTAGCTTCCTGGCTTTGGAGAGTAGGACACGGGCAGTATGGAGTTCCATCCCAATTCATGCCAGTAACAGAAGGAACAGGCCTGATCCACAAGCAGGATACACTGGCAGGGAGCTGGTGTATTCTGGTACATGTAGATGAGCCCTAGGTAACCAACTAAAGGATAACAGTTAGTGGGAAAGACTATGCCAGAGACACTATCATAGAGGGAGGTTGGTTCAAATGATTTAAGAGTATAAGGAACCATCATTATTCTTTATAGAGAAACACAGTGTACTTCTCATCACCTGATGTCCCAACATCTGGTATTATGCCCTTGAAGACTGCTGGGCTTGAGGTGGGGCTCTACACCATGTGCTAGACTTTGCTATTTCATGCTGGAGAAAAGCAACACAAGTAAAGCTGAGCAAAAGTCATTGGGTGAGTTTGGCTTGAAATGAGGTGTTGTATGGGACACTGTCTCTATGGTAGCAGTGATAGTCATGTTCCCAGGTGTGGCATGATAAGAGGCAGTGTTGCCATAAAGCCAAGTCAGGTGACCCTCCATTGTAGACAGGATGGCACACTTGAGGGGTGTTTTGTTTTCCCCCTCAGTTCAGCATTTAATGGAATTCTGAAGTTGAAGAAATGTATCACACTAGAGAGAGTGAGGCTAATGTTCCTTCAGGGAGTACTTTTTAAAAAGAGTTTGTAACCTTGAAACATGCTACCCTTCACCTCTACTCCTGACCGGCATAGTCCAGATACAGCACAGGAGGCCTGATGATTCTAGGTTCCACAAGAGTGTTAATAAGTTCCAGCAACAGTGTCTGATCTGTGATGGCTCATTCATACATTGAAGTTATTAATTACCTGGTCCTTTGTTCAATAAGCGATTGTGTGTACCAGTTGTACATGTACACCCTTGCTGTACCACACCTTTTGTCAAGGCAAAATGAAATATAGCACACCATAGCCAAATAGCATGCCAGTGCTCTGTGGTAAGCAGCTACTGACAGGTACATTAAATAAAAACAAGGTTTCCTAAACTGAGCTTTACAGCTGTGAGTCCTGAGTGTTGCATTACACAGATAAATAAATAATCAGAACTAAATACAGATAATGTGTTAAACAGCTAGAGCTAGTAAATCATCACTGGCAGAGTGCCTTGAGCTAAATTCCTTTTTTATGTGGAAAAAGGCCCTTCTTGGAGCAGTTTATAGGGCTGTTAGTGTGTGCTTATATCTTCAGACACATAACAGTAACCTGTACAATTGGTTAGTTAATGCAGAAACTATTTAGAACATACACATGCCTCCAGCACTTAACATCACTTATACAGACTGGTTTAGTTTCTGTGGAATAATTACATTGCTGGCAGAAAACTACGTGCTTGTTGCTCAACCATTTTTTGGACATACACAATGGCATTCCTAGTATATTTGACACCAGGAATGGAAGGGAGCCATGTGGGGGCTCCTCTGCCTCCCAAACCAAAATAACATTGGCTATCTTTTGGGAAGGAGAATGGCTTCCTGCAGGCAGCAGAATGTCTTGGGCCAGCTTTCCAGAAGATCAAACCTCTCTGTTGGAAGTGCATGGACTGAGAACAATAGGTGCTCCCCATGACATCTTGCACTGGAACCAGCTCCAAGGATTGAAGCTGTTTTAGTCAGAGCCAGGCCAGGAGCAGCAGAAGGCTGGAATGGAAGCTGTTCTTGTCCCTGGTCCTCTGTGACCCTCTGTCTCCTGAAACTGTGAGAGAGAAGTGTCTCCTGAAACTGTGAGAGAGAAGTAGGGGAAAACCTATCACCAGTCTATGTCTCCAGTAAGCAGCCAGAAGCAGTTTGTTCAGCTACAAAAGGTATTTTGGTGCTGTGTGTGGCTTGTTGTCCCGCCATTGCCACTCTTCACCAACCTGCCAGCTTGCCTTTGTTGGCAAGGAGCCCCAGTATCCAGTTACCCTGGCTGAGCCTTCTCAGTCTTTCCCCCTCTCCCTCCTTCAAACCTAGAGAAGGCCTGGTGTGCCATGCTCTTACCCTCTCCCTCCAGACAGTAAAGAGGACAATTCCCTTCTTTACACCCCACTTATTGCCTGCATCCAGGATTGACCAATCCCACCACCCTGCCCTTGGTACACCACAGGACACACATCTTGTAAATATGGAAGAGGGGCAGAGACATTTCCACTGTCAAAGCCACACAAGCTTGAAGTTGCCTGTAAAAAAATTAAGATATTAAGGGATAGCAGGTATTATCTTTGATAACACACCACCTTTTAAATATATAAAACTATGGAGTGGACCTTCAAGCAGAAAATGACTAAGCATTTGGTTAATTTCATATTAGATTTTCTGGTCATATTCAAAATGTTTCAGGGCATACAGAGAGGAGTGCTACATGTGTAGACCTGAGAATGTCATTAAAAGTAGATCCTTATCCCAGAATTTCTTACCCACTGACAACATATCACATGAGAGAAAACCCCATGAAAGAACACTTCAACTTCCCAGATACCATGTTGCTATGAAGTAGCTGCTGGGGAGCAACAAAACTTCAAAGGATGATGAAAAGCAGTATACTGATGGGTTACTATCCATTCAGAAGTTCCAGTTTATTAGTCAAGGTATGAACCAGGTTAACAGTCTCTCCTTGTGCTATAGGTGTAAATTACTGTAACTTATCTATTCCCATGATGTTTGGGTGATCAATTAGAGTTTTCTGACTGATCAGCATTAACAGTATAATTGATATTGTCAGTTATTTTTGTATTCAACTTGGAGGAGGGGGTGCAGAGAGGCCAAACTGCACCAGGTGATACCAGGTGATAGCCTTAGTGATGCCACAGCATTCAGTTTCTTTCTGCACTCCCTGTCTACAATCCATTGCCCCTGTGTGTACGATATATGACAGGTAAAATTTTGGATAACACTGATTATCTGATGACATGAGTGATAGCTCATAAAAGGTTGCATTTTAATAAAATCTGTTATGGTTTTGTTAGTCTTTCTTGGTTTTGCTGTCTCTTTGTGTTCCAGTTGTCCATGTGGACAGTACTAGCATGAAGGGTCCAGGGACAAGAGCAGAGGTGTGACAAATGTCTCAGAAAAGAAAACGCCTTTCTGTTACCACTGGGAATACTACCAGAAGGCACATGTTAGTGAATGAGATAGCTCCTACTCCTATGGATCACACTGCCTACACTGGAGACCATGTGGGTATGGAAATAGCTGGGTTGTGAACTTAATGTGATGGGATTCAAGAGCTATCCTTGCACTAGCTGTTTTTTTTTAATATTTTTATTCAACAGACAATACCAAATACCAGAGGGTATAGGGTTTTTAAAATTCCAAAAGGAATTATTTTTAGCCATGCTTTTGTTTTCAAAAAGTGGTCATCACAGGACTTATGTTGTACCACCACTATCCCATACTAATATGTTGATTCTTTAGTAGGGCTACAAAAGGACAAAATAAGAGTTTTGTGGAGTTTGAAATCGGCCAGCCAGAATGAAGTTTGCTTTTATAATTTTTATGATCACTTAGATTTAATTTAAAAAAAATGATAGTTCAGGGTTTAACACAGTAACAAGACACCTTTGTCCCAAGTGAATGTATTGGCACTATTTTGCACAGCTCACCTAAAACACAGACATGGGGAAGAAAATGAACTAAGGGATTATATGAATGCTTTATGAACATTTATATCTATATCTATAATTCTGATACTCAGTTGTGCTTATACAAATTTCATTCAAAGAAAACATTAAATTTATGCTGTAGTTTTGTGAGAATCAAATGCAGAACAGCACATTGGAAAATGTGTGCCAAGGACAGGACTGAGAGAGTGAGAAAGAGAAAGACAGAGAAAGAGACAGAGAGAATGAATAATGGAGGCTGATAGGAGGGACAGAGGGAGGCCTGTGAGCTCACACTGAAACTTTAGTCAATGTAACAGCTCTTTCCAGAAAACCAGACAAAAGATTGTTTGTATCACATGGGCACCAAAGCATTTTCATGCTCCATGAACCAAAGACTAGTATTGAACTTTGAAATATTAGGGTAATTTGAGAATTCAAGCGTAACCATGCTATCTAAACAGACTGGTCTGTGTCTTTGTGAATGACTGAGCAGGCTCAGTAAAGAACAAGGAGTTTCCAGGTGTTGGTTCAAGTGTAATTTTTGTTATTAAACATGGGTTGTGACAGAAGCTTCTACAAGGACTTGCACATAACCATGACTGATGGATGTATTCGTCGGCGTTCAGTTAGCTCCATCAACTCACTCAAGACACATTTTGAACAGATTATGTACTGCGGTACTTGGTAGACCATACATTAAACAAGAGACTTTGCTCTGAGGCCCTGCTTCCCACACTCCGCGGGGAAAAAGGAAAGGAAAAAAAGAAAAAGAAAAAGGAGAGAACAAAACTCATAGAGTTTAACAGCTACTGAGGCAACATTTGCCATTTACATTATAAGCCCAAATATTTCTTTTTTGCAACACAACTATATATTAATTTAATAAAATACACAATATAGCTCTTATACACTCAACAATTTGGCTCAAATGCACTGAATCTGCAATAAATCAATAAAAAATATGTCATTTGATGTAAACACATTGAATCTTCTTACATTTGCACATTTAAATGATTTATGTGGATGTCTGAAATGTTTTCACTCACTTGAGCTATTTTAGTGTCCACAAATGACTTACAAAAGGTGTTAATAATGTTAATGTATCTCCTCTATTATTACCCATCAAAGGGTAATTATTATTTGTGATCTCATATTATGCCTCAGGTTTAAAACATACTGCTAGCCTAGAGTTTTTCTGGACACTAAAGCCACTTCCCCCTCTTCTTACCATGTGAGTTAGTTTATGCGTGCGCAGGACAAACATGGACTCTACCATTTTACATTTAACTTTAATATGACATGAGCTGAATTACTAATGACCGGAATATTTTTTGCTGAACAATGCTATGGAATGGATTCTTGGGTTTCTTTCTCTCTCTTTTTTTTTTCTTTTTTCTTTTCTTTAGTGTGTGGATGTCTGTGTGTGGCAGATAACTTTGTACAGAAATGGTTATCACAAATGACTGTAAATGCTTGGTGTAGCTTGGTTGACTACAGGGATTTTTGTATGTTTTCTTGGTTTCTGATTTTGGGATTTTCAATAGAAGCATGTAATGACTGCTGGAAACCTATCACAGAACTATTCCACCTTGCTTTTTATGGGGTCTACAGGTAAACAGTGAAGTCAACATCAACTATCAATCTTAAAATATCAGGTTCCATTTATCTTTTTTCTACAACTTCCTATTAGATTGTCAAAGTGGCTCCAATTTTTCCTTCCTTCCTTCCTTCCTTCCTTCCCTCCCTCCCTCCTTCCTTCCTTCTCTTAACATACATCACACTGTTCTAATGAAAGTTTGGTAAAAACGAAACCAGTGTTATCTGAAAAAGAAAGAGCAGTGAAAAGAACATACTTGTGGGCACTTCAGATGTTCACTAAAAGCCTTAAAGCAGCATTGGTCTTCGTTCATCCCTGTATAAATTTTAGAACCAGGGGAGATTTTTTTTTAATTTAGCAGAAGAAGCAAATAAATGCCAGGCTGTCTTTTGTCTTTTGTTTCATTTTCTCACAGCCACAGGGTCATTTCCCCGACAGTCCTGTAAAAGCTTGTCAATCTCCCGCACTACTTCCTCCGCATCCACTGACTCTCTCCCTAGTTCCCTGTTTGAACGGTCTATCTGCTCCAATACAGAGTCCATCTCAGAGGAGTCTCGGCTCACTCGGGAATGCACCTCAGCAAAGACCCTAGCCATCTGATCAGATGCAATGAATGCAGCGTCTCTGGACTGTTTACTAGGTGATAGATACTGACTGTCAGTAGCTGTCATGTACTGGCTGCTGGGTTCAGCCAAGGCTCCTTTTTTGACTTCACAACTATCCAGTGGTCCTTTTGTCGAGGCGCAAGGCTCAATACAGGTCTTGGTTGGGCTGCTTGATGCTGAGGGAACCTCTTGGAGGAGAGGACTCAGGGCACGTTTGGCTTTGAGATAAGGTTTCACATTGGCAATGAGAATAGTGTGCTCTCTTTTGTCCTTCCCAAATGTACAAAAAGTCTTTTTCCCTGTGGGGTTCACAGTTTCGTAAGTCTCAGTCTCAACATTAGCTTCCACTGTAGGGACAAAGAGATTTGTTCGATAATCTGCGTTTTCAGCCTGGTTGGCAGTGGGGAACTGGGGCATCCAACATCTATCAGAATGACCAAGCACTCGGCATTCATCTGTGCAATTAATGCACTCTTCTTGTTCTGCAAAATAAACAAGAAACAACAACGCTTTTAAGTCATTAATCAGCTCCCTTCATCAGATCACAGCCTGCTCACTTGGCCACTGGGTTTCTTCCTTATGAAAAGAAATCACACTTAAACATTTCAAGAGCATTGCATAAACCAGCAGGTTTATTTAGAACTAATCTCAAGGTACACCCATAGCTGTATAGCCCATAGGAAACAGAAAGGGGATCATTAGAGACTTCCTCTCAGTAGAACTGAGCTTCAACCCTAAACTAATCTGGTGTAGAAATCTCTTAGCCTTTGTTGTGTTAAAATTGTTTGAGAAAAGGTAGTCAAGAAAATCAAAATGCATTGTAAGAATGATTATTTTTCCCCAATAGATCCAATAACTGAATAATGGCTGACTCTATACAAATACAAACTGTTCATAAAAAATTAAGGAAGCTGAGTTCCATTTTGAGGCTTCTACTTGTTTGTAATTGTTATTTTGCATGGCAGTTCACGTAATGAAAAGAGTTTCTCGAATAGCTTTCTTTCCCAGCTAAGAATACAGGAATGGAATGTTCTGCTATTGTGCATTAAGTACGAGCTTGTCAAGAGAGGTGTTATTGCTGTTTTATTTGACGTGAGTATAGATCGTCTAATTGGTTTTTCTCCTTTTTTGTTTTGTTTGGTGAAAAAAAATGGGAAATTGATTTGTGCAATTCATACTATTAGGAAGAATGTTATACATTTACATTTTCTGAGAACAGATAATATTTCCAGTCAGGCAGCTTACTTCTGCTTTCTCAAAGTGATGGCAAACATTTGTTAATGAAGCAGGTTTCCTTCTTGATCTTTGCAGGCTCATACAGTAGTAAGATGGAACAAAATGCCTGTAGTTATAAAGAGCAGTGTGTATGAGTGTTCGTGGAGAGGAGGGTGTCTGCAGTGTCTTTGTTTGTGCACACAGTGTGCCTCTGTATGATCTGTGCACAGAAGCACAAAGGACATGTCATGGTGATCTCTGTGGATAGCAACTGGGCCATCTAGTGGCAGGACCATTAGGTTTATTTATTTATTTAATTTTATATCCTGCCTGTCTGCCAGCAGGGGATCCAAGGTGGTGTATGTTTTAAAAACACGATACAATTTAAAAACTCTCAATACAAAAGATAAAACACAATTAAACTAAAATTCTATCTAAAGACCCAAGTTGAAAAGAAGTTAAAACAGCATTAAAAACAAGCTAAAAATAATATTAAAAGTCACTTAAAACATAATAAAATAAAAACACTACAACCCCCATTAAAAGCCTTTTCTGCCACTACACACTAAAAACCAAGAGCTTCTTTAAATAAAAAAAATATTGTCGACAGAAAGACATCAGGGAAAGGACCAACCAGATCTCCTGGGAGCAGCTATCAAGGCAGTTCTCTCTCGTCTCTTCACCAGATGTTCCTGGGGTAGTGGTGGGACTGAGAGGCTTACCACAGTCCAAAGTAAAGTGGCAGGGGAGCAGGGAGGTTCCATCTTCCATGCTGTTTTACCGCATGATGTTATCATTCTTTCAGTGTTATTTCATTCCAGTCCCGAGGGACACCGAAGCATAACTACATCTTTTTGCTAACAGGTTTTTCTGGGTAGCAAAAAGCTGCAGTTTTACCCTAGTCTCCCATGGGACCAGAATGAAAGAATGATGATGTCATGTGGTAAGGCAGCACAGAAGATGGAATGTTAGTGCTGCACTGCTGCTTTTCTTTGGAGAGCTGTAAGCCCTTGAGAGAAAGCCTTCTCCTGTAGATCTTAGAGCATGGGTAGGCTCATATAAGGAGGTAGTTTTTTTTTTAAAAAAAAACACCTCCTCCCAGTGCAGCATTTATTCATTGTAAGAAAGATGTGAGTGATTTGAGTCCTATAGAAGTGCAGGAAATAGTTTAGTTTATTAGCACCGTATTTTCACTGCCACTGATGAGAAGAGGTTTAATGTGACATTTCCTGTTGTAGGTATCAAATTTTTTTTGGCTGGCATTGTGTACCATGTAAATTATTGGGGTGATGGTGATTAACATTCTGTCTTGGACAAAGAAATGCCTTGTGACATTGAGATGCCTTGATAACACAGATGGGCACATTGTGGTCCTCAGTTTTTTTGTTGGTTTATGCTTACCACTATTGCTTACCACTGAGTACTTGGGTAGAGCTGATGGGAGTTGTGGTGCAATACCTGCAGAGCCATAACTTGCCTATCTATGGTGAATACAGTAGTGTAAAAATGGTTGACATGCAAGAAAATCTGTCCAATATTAATGATCTGTTCCTATAAAAATATTTCTGGCTTTAAACATTAAATGGGATGTTGGACCAATTTTCAATGCATTGTAGTGACTAAACACAAGAGACTCATATATCTCTATTGCTACCAGTACCTAGGTTCCAAGGGCCTACTTCATTCTTCTTTTTATAATTGCTATTACTAAAAAGGCCTTTTACATTTTAAAACAAAACAAAATGAAAAGTTTAATCCAAAGTCCAGAAAATATAATACATAATATTCTAACCAACTGCCATTTATTAAAACAGATTTTAGAAGAATTAACCATCATACAAAATCCATACTAGAATCTATTCTCCTCCTCCACCACGACCCAAAAACATCTGTGTAGGCAGTTAGATCTCTCTCTCTCTCCCTACCTGTCATGAGTTTCAAAGAGTTGCTTCCCTCATCTACTTTCCTTAATATTTCTGTGCCACACAGTGGCTCCTAAAATGACTCAAAGAACAGTTTTTAAAATATTTCACTGATCTCCAAGGAACCCAGTAGGATCACTTTTCTAAACAGCAGATCCCTTTGTTCCACTCCACTCTCAGATACAACCTTAATTTGTCAATCAGGACCATTCTGGCCATATGGAATTACAGCAATGTTTCTATTCTGCCGCTTAGTCCACTGCTGTTAGGATATTTCTACAGGCCCATCCAGATGATGGGGTGGGGGGAAACCCTGATGGAATGCAAGCAGAATTCCTTGTGTCTAAATGAGATATTGCATTCAATCACAGTATTCTGCAGGAGGGGGGCCAAGCCCCACAAAAATCTCTGTGGTGACAGACTTCAGGAACTTCCCCAAAGTTTTTTTTAAAAAGACCTGTGGAAATGCACATTCCTGATGGTTTGAACAGCTGCGCAAACTGCAGAGTGGTCTGGAGGGGGTGGAACTGATGATACGATTGGTTGGAGGTGCGCAGGTGTATGCTTCAGTGACATGCTCATAAGTGCTGGTAACTGTGTCCTTTTTAATTATTATATTTTTTTACTGTCAAAACCTGGTTGTGGCTGGTAGACAATGTGGAAGGCAGTGAGGAAGAGGAGGAGAGCTGCCCACCCTCCACCAATCCCAGTGGTGGTGGAGGTGGCAGCCTTTGATCTGAAGTGAAGGGCCTCTCCCCTCCGCTCTGGCTTCATCTCAACTTCCTGGGCTGGACTGCTCCTTTGGAAAAGTGAGACAAAGCTAGAGGGAAGGGGAAAGACCCTTCTCTTCCTTCTCCCGGTGGCTGGCTGGGCAGCTCCTTCCACCCCTTTGGATTCCAGCCAGGATCAGGGGCCACTGCCACTGGTGTGGGTGAGGGGCTGGCAGGTCTCTCATCCTCTTCCTCACCACCCTCCGCATTGTCTCTGGGCACTGCCGGGGTCTTGCTGTCCAGCAAGAGTCTCCTTCAATCGCCCTTCCCCCACATACAGTGTAAACACCATAGTGGAGAGCATCACAGCCAATCATCTTTGAAAAAACACACTAGAGACAAGAGATGGCTGCTGCAAATTGCTCATAATGCAGAGGTATGTGCTTTATTTTTCTTGTATAGACAGGCCCTATAACTTCCTGAACAATTTTGAAGACAGTCTGATTTCGAAATACACAAATGGAAGCAGTCAACCACATAAACAGATTCACAAGCAGAGTGAGGGGATAGTCAAAGGTGTGTTTTGTCTTGCTTTAAAATAACCCAGATTGAGGAATCTTCTTTATTTTCACCTTCTCCTCCAAAAAGAGCACACTGGTTCTTCATGAAGAAGTGATGTGGCACACCCAGGATGGCCATGTTAAAAAGAAGATGGGGTTATCTATCTTTAATAGTTGTGCAGAAGTCAGAATTTCATCCAATGAAGCTTGCATGACATTCTGTATGCAATTCTGATTTTTTTTCTTCCACACAACTATTATACTACACATGGGCACATCTAATCACATGCCACAAGCAAATCTCACAGAAATGGCAACAGTTTGGTGCCTGAGGATGAAAATCCAAAAGGCATCCCACCAAACACACACCCTTAAAGCATGTTGGCCAATTTTTTGGGAGTTTCTCCTGTACATGTCCCACTAAAAAGAGCAAGAGTTGCTCACTGGTATTACTTATTTTTCAAAAGAGAAAAATGGTAACACTTATAGCCCATCCTATCTCCTAGATTCGTGTAATACTCCTGCATTCTTGATCATTTTATTTGGGCCTCCCTCTTTATTTAAAATTATTGTTGTTAAATTTGTTTTCCTGCATCTAAAGTGTTTCCAGGGCAAATAAATAAATAAAAATACACAAAATGATAAAACAATGAATTACAAATGTGAACAAAGTAGGCATAGCCATGCCACTTCATCCACCCCTGGCCACCTGAAGCTGGCATGCAAAGCATTCAGATTTGGACTGAAACATTAAACTATCCTGGAACATGTGCAAACTACTTGCACAGGGAAGGGCTTTTCAGAGCAGCCACAATAGTAAATAAATCAGGCCTCATTGTTCCTATGTGCAGTGCTCCCATTCCCTCTCTGTGATCCCTAATGGTGACCAAAATCTCCTGTGCAACCATCTCATCTTGCCTTACCTGTCTGATGCTGCAAATCACCCAGTCACTCCTGCCTGCTCTTCTAGTAATTTCTGTATGTATACAAATTTCTCAAGGTTTGTATTTATGTTTGCGGTATTGACTAGGCTTCCATTTTAGCTACCTGGGATTCCTAGCACCAGCTGAATTAAATATGAAGCACAAAGGAGAAGTGGGGGGGGGATGAGTGAGTGGTTTTATGAGGAAAAAGGCACACATTGACCTTGAAGGGAAAACCCACCAGCACTCCAAGCCTTTGTACCACGATGCTGGAAGGGAGAAGAAGAAAAAAATAGCAGCTTTCTTTCCCCTTTCCCTCCCCCAGTCTCCTTCTTTTATGTCACATCACGGAAAGCAGATTTGAGGTATTGATTATCATATATTATAAGCTGCTCACCTCACCATTAGCCCACAATTTTGACTTGCTGCAGCTAGCAGCCAGGGAAGAAAATCGAAGAGGTACTTTTGTACCAACAGCAAGGGAGGGGGGGTACTATAAACACAGAGTAAACTATCACCACCCAGGTCTAAATTAGTATTTATGAAAACGTGGAATCAATTTAAAAGGTAAGAATAAATATACAAAATGGGCCCACACCTCACATTGTGCTGCAAAATGCATTCGGAGGGTGACAAGCACGATTGGTCTTTATCACAACTTGAACCTACCTGCCTCCAGCTGAAAATAAACCCTTAACAGTCCAAGTGTGTACAATAAACAGCAGCAGCCTTGAGGCTTTTGTCAGTCTCTGGAGGCTCTGGGGTAAACAATCAGAAGCGCTTTGTGCACATTAGGGAGAACAATTCCGAAAATAGACCAGAGGAATTAGCAACCATAGAAAGAAAAGGAAACAACTTACTTAGAATTAACCATGGCTGGCAAGTGATAGGAAGGGAAGAGAGCTGAGAGACAGGGCAGCTGGGGTAGAATTCAGAACTGCAAAAACTAGGCTTAACCCAGTAAAATATGTGGTTGTGCTAATTGTATACAGATAGGCAACACTCTGCACCACATAGAAAACATTCAAAAAATGAAAAGGAGAATTGATATAAAAAAAAAATAATCATAAGCACCAACAACAAACACATAGGAGATTTTCAGACAACACTGTTATAGTGTTACTATTCCACTTTATTTGCTATGGCTGCCTCCTGTTGAATCCTGGGATTTGCAGTTTAGGGAAGGGCATTTACAACTCCAGCCAGAGAGATCTTAGGCCTCACTAAACTACAAATGCTAGAATTCCACAGGAGGAAGCCAAAGCAGTTAAAGTGGAATAGTAACACTATTACAGTGTAGTCTGAAAATCTCCATACTCTCCAACAGTCAGGGACAAGGCTGATTAATCCTCTGTTGTCCCACTTTTTAACCTGTTCTTAAGATGTCCTAGTTTCTCTCTCCTCGTCTCACTTTCCTCCTTTATCCTCAGATTGCTTCAGTTACTGGAAATGAATTGAAAGTACAAAGGTAGTTTGCACTCAACTCAGCAGGGAAGAGTGGAGAGGAGGAGCAGAATCTTCCCCTTCTCAGGAGACTCAGGTGAAAGCAAAGTGCTATAGCCTCTCCTAGTTTGTGTATAATAAATTCTGCCATCTTGACCACACTCTGAAGTTGTTCACCCACAAGTGTCATCATTTTTGTCTGTGACATGTTGGAAGCTGTGCTGACATTAGAGATGCTGGCATACCTGTGGTACTGCAAGGACATGTGTTTTACCGAAAATTATATCTAAACTGAATTTTGGGAAGTAAAAGGTCAATCAAGATTGGTTTGGTTCTTATGCAAATTATTTTTATTTTGAAATATGTTTAATATGTATATTGAGGTACTATTACTTTCTGGATCAATAAACATTTGGCTTAATGTATTCTTTAAAAGGCATAACTGAGAGTAAGAGAACAGTGGTGCTTTGTCCATATTATGAAAATACTTTGTGATAACTATAAATTAACTTTGTAAGTAAAATGCCTTAAGAGGCCCAGCTCTTCCTCTATATAATTTTAAGCAAATGAGAAATATTAAAAGGAACAACTGTATTTACATTGGTATACAGCTGAAGTTAACTCCTTTTAGTCTCCAGGAATGAAATTAGAAAAACTGGGAGATGTCAAGTTAAAAGTTTGCTGTTCAACAGCCTTGTAAAGTTCTTGTTTGGACTACAGCTCCCAAAATCCCCCCTGCCAGTTCTGCTCAAATCAAAATGAGCAGGTATATAATCCAAGAAAGACTGAGATTTTCCAGAGAGGTCTAAAGAAGTGTGTGTTGTCGCAATATAGCTACTTGGGGCTTGCCAATTGTGCCCTACACATCTGCTCATTCCATTTGATTTCTCGATCTTTACTAGGGTTTTCCAAGGGATTTAAACAACAACAAACACCAGGGGTGTGGTTTGCTAGAATGATTCTACAGTTTTCAGGACAAATATTCTCCTTTTATTTATTTTTTCTTAGAGTTATAGCATTATACTGCATAAGTGCCATTTTGCTGATGCACCAAATAACTCTAAGGGAGACAATTAAAAAAAAAATAAAGGAGGAAAAGAGGAGACTTTTTGTTCCAATGTGTCCTGGTATTAGAAAGAAACCAACTCAAGGGTGGAAGTAAAATATTGCAGCTGTTGCCATTGTCATAAAATAGTCCATCACAACATAAAAGTAATTCTTTAAAAAACACATACACACATAAGATATATTGCAACTACCCACCACATCTGTGATGCAGTCCATCACATGTTGGGATTCCCCCTCTCTAGGGACAGTACAATACTACTTTGGGAAGTAACCTATGTCCCTATCTCTGCTCAAAATTCAGTTTTACAGGGATATTCGTCATCAGCTGATCACTCATTTTTAATCCAAATGTCTGGGACATTCTGATGATTTTTATTTACATTTTTTGCTGGACAATCAGGATAAAATGATTTCTTTAAAAGTAGCAAAATTTTGCTACATTATGTGTAAACTTTGCCCATATATGGTTGCCAAGAGTCACTGGTGTTCAAGGTCATCTTTGTTGCTTGTTTTATCGGTTGTATTTTTATTGGTCAATGACCAAAATAAAGTGTCTGTCTGTCTGCTCAAAATTTATTGAAGTGGGATGAGGCTGTTGGGTGAGCAGATGCTTCCATAATGCAAACTCCCTGTCCATCCTCACTATTATTTTTGGGCTCATGAATAAACATATGGAGAGGTCACTTATCTGTTTGGAGAGGTCATTCATCAAATCTTATATAGTGGGAAGGGAAACAATTACTGGGAAGAAGGCAGAGTACCACCTTTTTGCAGCCCTCCACATTGAAATAACATTGGGGCGGGGGTGGCCACAGAGTAGGTGTGTACTCTAACAAAGTAGCACAAGAGCTCAGAAGGACCCATGGATCAATGCTATGCTCCCACCTACTGCCCTTCCTTCCCATCCCACTACCCTTCCTCCCTGCTTTCCATCTAGCATAAGAACCACTTCTTTCTTTCTTTCTTTCTTTCTTTCTTTCTTTCTTTCTTTCTTTTTACAAACAAATAAAACTGTTACCAGCATCAGAGCAGGGGGGGATTGGTTCTCTTCCATGTGGAATATGACTAATTAACAATTTTGATAGCTATGATAGACAGAGCTAAGAGTGTGGTGACTGAGAAGTCTTGGGCTAGAATGGAGGAAGAACCTGTTTCTTTGTTTGCCTGTACTTAGAAACAAAAGCAAAAAAAAAAAAAAAATTAAAAAAAATTGTAAAGTTGCTTTGCTGAAATTTGCAGTACCATAGAGAAGCTGGAGGGGAGCTGGGAGGTGGGTTATTTATTTCTTACTTAATTAATGCATAAATAAGGCTTTGCCTTTAAAAAATGTTCTCATGGCATGTTGCATCTTTTGATACTATTTAGTGTCCCAGTGTCTAACTGTCCCAGTGTGACTTTCTCCTGACTGTAGTTTAACTTTCTGGATTAATTACAAAGTGGGAGAAGACTGACACACTCTCAGTCATTGCTGCAAGCTCTGGCTAAATCCTGCAGTTAAGGATCAGATAGCCCTGTAAACAATGGCTGAACCCACAGGGGTGGGAATTGGGGAGGGAGCCTCCACCAACTGGAATTTTATCCTTTGGAGGCAAGATGCTTCCTCCTGGGGTAGGAAGAAAGTTCAAACAATTACAGCTTTTAAATTAAAGGCCTATTTGCTTTTAATAGACTGCCCCTTTTATGTGTTGACTTGTTGACATGATGACTTCCAGTGGCAACCAGCTTTAACCCCCAAATGCCCCTTGGAAGAGAAGTTTCTGGGGAAAACAAAATGGCAACCACCAGCCAGTCAGAGCTGCAGTTATCCAACTGTATGATGCTATGATTCTATGACTGAGTTCCTCCTTCCAATTTGTCCATCCTTACCCAAAATATTGACAAAAATTGGGCTTCAGAAATGGAGTCTTTTAGCCAAGCCTTTGCAAAAGACCAGAATGCAAAGAACCAGGCAACTAGGTGTGTGCACCCCCCAATACTTTTTCAATATTATGCTGCTCAAATTGCACCCTCCATGCTACATGACAAATCCTTTTTGAATCTTCTTCAAAAGAAGTTTCAGATTTGACATGGGTATATATGTGTCTTGCTGCTCAAAACGTTTTTAAAAACGAATTGAAATAGCTTGCTGTGCTTGAAGCAAGTAGCATAGATGTTAGCATGTAGCTCTTGGACGCCCACTCATACTTTAAAATAAACTGTATCTGTGTTTTGAACAGATTGGTAGATTTCCTCTTTTCTTACTTCTGAAGGTGAAACTAGATGCCAATTCACATCTCTTTCCCACTTCTAATTGTGAAATCTAACATGATGTGCAACATGCTGCTATCATACCACTCTTTTCTGCCTAGTGCGCAAGCATCATTTCTCTAGGTGCAGTGCAAACCTATAAATACATTTTTAAAAAAAGTCTTGTCCATTATCAAACATAGCAGAGCCACTGATTTCCAGTCCCTAGGATCACATGTTATCTGTCCTATGCATAATGGAAACCTGAGGCCTATTCTGCATCTTTGGGATTCTATATCCACTGTCCCTGGGCTCTCACTGTCCTTACTTATTACAGTTCATATGGTTCCTTTCCATTGCTAGCCAACTGCCAACAGAAATTACAAAACTCTGGGACTTGTGGATTGTGATAGACTTCTCATAGGAAAAACACTTTATCTGTTTAAGGGTTTAGCTATACTAGTCAGGATACACCAGCTCCCCACCAGCATATCCTGGCTACAGAGGTGGCCTGTTGTGACCCCATTATACCTGGAGAAAATGGGCTGGAATCCACACAGGAATGCCAGACCATCCTTGCAGCTGCCACTGCTGCCATTTTCTTTGCTATCTCAGAAGCTAGGAAGGGGACCCACAACATATGACTGAAGGGGTGCTTGTGACCTGCCTGGCTTCTGTGAAAGCCAGAGAGCTGGTGGCAGCAGTGAGGGCTGGAGTGCTAGATGGGCTCCTGTGGACACATGGGGCTTGGTCTGGATTTTGGCCATTGGTAACACATTTAAACAGGTATTACGCTATAACACTTTATCAGGCCCTACTCTGGCTTGCCCCTGTCTCAGCCGTGAATCTACACAGGGGTGGTGAAGACTGCCTGGGGGCAGAGCAGGGTAAAAGCCCCTGCACCATATGGACTGCACGGCTCTGAGATGGGGTAACCCAAGGTATTTATTCTGTGTAGATAAGCCACATATTGCATGTTCTAGACCCAGAATGGTTTCCTCATTATGCAAACACATCATAATGAGCCTGAGGCTTCATGTGCAAGGAGAGCGAGTTTAACATTACTGTTGTAGTTTTGAAAAGGCCAGTTTCCAGTTATTTTATTTATTTATTTATTTATACCCCAATCTTCACCCACAAAGGCTCTCAGAGCAGCTTACAAATTGTTAAGCAATAGCACTTTACATATCTACACCACTTTATAGCACACTAGGCACCAAGCGGTTTCCAATGTGTGTTAGCTAATTTTGTTATGACCAAACGAAGTTATGACTAAATATAGGAAATGGTGGCTTATTCAAAACTCTGTCAGTTATAACAAGCCACCATCAAAATGTGGTTTCAGACACTAGCTGCTAAATAATCATGGTTAGAACAAACCAAATGAAATAGACAATTACTTCCACGGATGTCTTAATCATCAATGTTGGAATATTAAAGCATCCTACCCAGACCTTGGAATCATTACCATTGTGTAGTGATGCATTTTGTTCCTATGTCCTCCTGGTGATCCTCAGTTCCTTATTGGGAGGGGTGGGACAGAATTTTGAAAAATTAACATGTTACATTTTTTTGGCAATGTATTATTTTTTTTCCTAGGGGGCCAAGGTGGTGAAGCCAGAACTTACAATATGAGGTAGCCCAGGATGGGTTCTTCCTTTCTATGGGGTTGTCTAGATGGTAAAAATACTCTTCATAGAATGTGAGGACAATACCTTTTGTCCCAATGAGATCCCATGGTGATTTGTCTTATTTGGGGACAAAATTTCCAAAAACTACATGGGAAAAGCCTTCGTGGTTTCCACCATAATTTTAAAAATAATGCGTAGGAATGTGCATTAGTGCTCATTAGGACAACTGATTCATATTGCTACACATTCTTGGAGATTGGTCGGACATGCACAGGAAGTGGCCGGAAGCACCATTTTGTATTTTTGTGTTAACGATCATGCCCTTTTTTGCTGTGCTGAGGTGCCCAGATAATCTTTTTTATGCAGGTTGTACTTGCACGCCTTTGCTTTAAAGTTACAACAAAACCTGTGCAGCATCAGCAACATGTGGAGAATAGCATACTAATTTATTCAGCCACCATCTTGATTCACAGGCATGTGCACTTCAAATGCAGATAGCTTCCCATACTATCGCTTTTGCCAAAAGACTGTGGAGACAAAAGAACCCTGCTGCAAATTTGCAATAATGTGCAGGAATCAGCAGGGAGGAGGTGGGCCAAGCAGCCTTCAAGCCTTTACAGATCCCTGTGAGCACATCATGGACCCCTGGGGTCCCTGGACCACAGATTAAGAACCACTCCATTATACCAATATAGAATTTTAAACTCTAAAACTCTTCCTATGGATAATTTTCTATTACACAACTGCAATGCATTGACACGTAATTTAGTTGTTCTGAAACATATGTATCTATCAGCATTAGACAGCAGAAAACAAACTTTCACAGTATATGACCTTCCCTTCATTGATTTTAACAGTGGGTGGATATATTTATTTCTAAGATCATTAGAGCTGGAACAACTGAGAAGCACTTTAGTAATATCTTTGACAGATTGAGAATCACAACTGGATACTGTATCCCATTTAGGTGTTCCCTTTTGCTTATCCATCCAATCTGCCAAAGGGAGAATTTTTAGTCTTGCCTGAATAAATGTTATTCTCACCTTGATATTTGGAAAATATACCAGATACCTTGGAAGTGACATATATGGAGGAATGAAAGAGACATAAAAAGTATTAGATTGAGAAATCTTAATCCCAGCTATCTGAGATTGCATCTCTTTATCCTTGAACCTCTGCACTAAGATTAGTTTAGCTATAACATATCCTTGAGCTAAAAGAAAAGAGGTAGAAAATCCCTAATTCATGGTAACCAACTGCATCTTTTGCTTCCATGGGTTTGGGCCCATGTCCTCCAATACCAAGAAAATAAATTCTGAAACCTGCTTAAAAATAGTTTTTAGCCAAAAAAGCACAACAAATCTAAGGGCTTCAGCTTTGATAGTCATTATACCCAGTTCTGCACAAACTAATTCTAATTTGGTAGATACAGGAACCGCCAAAACCATATATTTGTTTTGAGCTCTCTCTAACAAGTCTAGATTAGCCATGACCCAAAGAGGAGCCCCATATAGCAGTTTTGGGATAACTCTATGCCTCTACAACTCTAAAATGGGTTGAACCAGTTTTCTCCCTTTTGTGTGATAGAACCATAATAGTTCTTTTAAGGATCTAATCTTTAATTACAGTTGATCTTTACATAAATAAGCAGCATTAAACAAAATGAGTTCTATGACATGTGCAGGCACTATGTTATTAAACTGGGCTGTCTGGAATCTGCATATTTATATTGGGCTAGGTGTTTTGTTTTTTCAGTTACACAAAGCAATTAGGAGGGTTAGATTAGAAACCCAATTGGTAATAAATCTAGAATTTGTTTTTCATTTTTAAGGGAGAGGAAGCAGGAAAGCAGGTTGTCTTTGTGCAAAGTTTTCCATTCCAATCAGGACTGACATAAGATATTTTGATATCTGAGGTCCAACATTCACACTTTCTCCTGATAATTAAGATGGGACATAATCCTCTTCGGGGTCGTTTACACAGCAAAATAAATCCTCAAAGAATGTGACAAGAAGCCTGATAGTTCCCACACATTTTGAAGCAATAGCGCCCTTTTCAGAAGGAGGGGGTGCAAAAAACCCATAAGTCGCACAGTATCAGCTTTCACTAGTTCTGCAGACTTTTTTGATTAAGTTCGCAAAAATGCACATGGGTCATGGGAACTAACCATCGTGTAAACTGGCATCGACCTTTTCGAATTACTGTGAGCAGAGCTGAATCCTGATTGGTTGGAGTGACCATTCTGCTTTATCCAAATAGACTGAGGGGTTGGAGAGAAGAAATTCACCCTTCTGCTTGCAGCCCACTTTGGAAAATCAACCCTGAGTCCTTCCTGTCTGTTTCAAAGGAAGGCTTTGGGGGTTGGGAAGATGATCGGGACTAGCCCCTGCTTCGCTGGTGTGTGCATGTGTATGTGTGTGCATTCGTGTGTGCGGGGAAACAGCCGATCACATGTTCGTCCTTTTGTTTGTTTGTCCTTCCCTTCACTTGCCTTGATTCAAGTCTTCGGAGGCAGGGAAGACGATCAGGAATGGGGCTAGCCCCTGCTTGTGTGCTGTGTGTTTGTGTGTGCGTGCGTGCATGAAGGGAAGGGAAGGGAAGGAGAACGCTCCACCATACTTTTGCTTGTTCATGCTTTCATTCACTCCTTTCTTTATAGAAGCCTTTCAGAGCAAGGGAAGACAGGGAAGTTGACAGATCGCTCTTTCAATCTTTTGTTTGTTTGTGCTTTTCTTCCCTCTCATTATTTATGGTCTCCATGACCCCCTCCTTGCTCCCTCCCCACCTCCTGCCTGGCTTTAATCATCTGGAGGCAATCCCCCCCCCCGTACCTTTGCCTGTGTAAACTAAGGAAAACCGAAAGTGGCTGCATCTTCCAAATATGCCAGAATTCATGTGATTTATGCGCTCCTGATGCGAAAGAACGGTAATCTGGAATCTCGTGAACTTTTCCCTGTCATGGAACCGTCCCCTTCATTTATTTATATAGTGCACCCACTATACATGGCACTTTATAAGTAAAAGAAGAACTAAAAAGTTTCCTGCTCTCAGACTTACAATCTAAAATAGAAAGCTCTTCCACACAGACTGCCTTAGATTGGTTGGTGCTCCTGCAGGATTGTACCCGTGATGATTTAACACTATCACCCACACTATGGCCCTTAATGACATCTGAATTCACACATCTGAAGCAGCTGCCTTTCTGTCACCTGACTTTATGGGGAAGTTCTGTCTAGAGAATGTAGATTATTTTCCATTACCACAAATAATAGCATCCTATAATTACTATCAATAGGATTTTAAATAACAAATGCAGGAAAAATAATTCTTTTGTTACATAGGTTAGGGCTGCAGAAGTGGCAGAGTTGAAGAAGGGAAGTTTGACGAAGCGATGGGGAGGGTAGAAGCTTAAACCTTCCACTTACCCCTGCTTATTTGCTGTATCTTCCTCACTGTGAAATATTTTCCCTTTATGAAATTTCAGACCTTTGTTGCATACAGGAATAAACCTACTCTGGAATTTGGAAAAGGAGAAAAGCAGTGCATATGCGGGGGGGGGGGAAGTTAAGAATATTGGCCAGTATTCTGTATCCACGTAGTTAAGTATTCTCAACTAAGTAATTCCTCCTGGCCCTCCCACCCCACCCTCCAAATCTGATGGAAATATAATTCACCCATACTCCAATTGCCAGCAGAATGGACCTCCTTCTCCCCATACATCTGATGCCCCGCGAAGTGGCAATAGTGTCACAATCATAACTAAGTAGTAATTATGCAAATGGAACAGTTAGGTATGAGTAAAGCTACTTAATGGTTCAGTATTCACTATAACGTTTTAGGTACAATTTGTGACACTATTGTCCAAACATAACTCCTTTCCCAACATGCTTTACTAGGCATGACAAGAAGGGGGTCCATTCTACTGTTGAGCAAAGCATGGGTGAATGGCATTTCTATCAGATTTGAGGGGGATCAGGCCAGAAGAAGCAGTGGGCTGTTTTTGAGGTTCCTGGGTACCTCAAAGATCCCCTAGATCCCTTCCTTTATTTTGGTAAAAAGGCACATTTCTGTTCCTAAAACACCCCCCCCCCCATCTTTCATTCTCTCTCTCTCTCTCTTTCTCTCTCTTTCCTTCTTTCTTTCTTTTTCTTCCTTCCTGGCCTCCCCAGGGAGATTCTATAATATCCTTTTCTTGAAAACTCCAGAAAGTTTTTTTTACTTCCATTTGCCTGCAATTGTTAATTAGGACACTTTTCTGGAGAGGGTTAATGAAAGATATTTCAAAAAGGATAAGGCATGAATTGTTTCAAGTACCACGAATAGCTGGTGTTTAGTAGATTTAATCCTAGCTGATCTGGTAAAGTTCCAATATGTGAATGATATTTGAAAGGACCAGAGTGATTATTTAGATTCTAAATTTTTAAATTAATGAAGGCTCATACACAAACAATTTTGGAGAAAATCAGAGGCCAAGAAATACAGGATCAAAGCCCTGGCCCATGCTCATATACCAACTTTTCTGCTTACTCACCCTCAAGCAGTGCCTAGTTTTTTGCAACAAGAATGAGAAACAGGGATGTCCCTTTGTTCCTCTCTATTTCTGCAAGTAAAAAACCCCACACATACACAAAACCACACACACACAAATGGACAACAACTCATGCAGGATGAGCACACAAATGGTCAGCACCAAGAAACAACTGGCAAGGGGCTATCTGTGAGGGGCTGTCACAGTTGTCAGAACCAATACCTGCTACAGCCCCTGCCCAGAGTCTTCACATAACAATGAAGCCATACTTGAGGCCCTTGTGTGAACATGGGCACAAACTGCAGATTAATCAGAAAGATCACAAACATTTAAGGATAAAATGCAAGAAAAAGAAAACATGGTTGTTACCTGAAAATTTTCCTTCCTTACAGCGGGCTGGTCCACAGATCCCAACAATGGGTCTTTGGCCTCTCCCTTGCTGTTCTGGAGGAAAATTGGACCTGTGAGTTATAGAGATGGAAACACTCTTCATGCCATTCTTCCCACCCCACACCCACCATACCCAGATACTGTTTAAACGCTCACAGCTGAAATCTTTAATCTAGTGCTGATATGTAGGCCCTGAACTCTCTGATATAAAGGCCTAAATTGGGATCATTTGGTAATTTGATGTGCTTGAAATATTAAATCAATCAATAAGAGAATTTGGAAAGAGTTTTACTGAAAGAAAGAGTGTAATTATCAATCAAAATATGATTTTCAACCAGAGCAATAACAGCTTCTAAAATCCATATTTAAGTACTTGAATTTTCCAAGATTGGAATTTACTTACTAAAATGTAGGGTGTGTACATTTTTTTTCCAAAATTTTAAACTAGAATATAATTTCATTTCTTTATTAAACCATACTCCTCAGGTTTGTTTTTTGTTTGTTTATCTGTCTGTTTTATGTGTGTGTGTGTGTGTGTTTTGGTAACAGAATATTCCATTCATCAGCAGAATATATTTCACATATGTTTCAGGAGATCTGACACAAGAAAAGGGCTGTTCGACCCAACCATGTGCTTTTCGCTTGTAAAACTCCATCTGAGCCCCACCTGCTTAACAGGTATCAAAACCTTGATAGCTGTGCTTACTCTTCTTCTTTTTGTCAGTGATCAACCTAAATTTGATTTCATTAATTGGTTAAATCTAGTTCATAGGCTTCATCAGCACTGCAGAAATAACCTCTTTTACTGCCATGGCTCAATGCTATGGAATTCTAGGATCTGTAGTTTCATGAGATATTTAACCTTCTCTATCAGAGAGCTCTGGTGCAAAACACACTACAAATCCTAGGATTCCATAGCATTAAGCTGTGGCAGTTAACACAGTGTCAAACTGGATTATTTCCACAGTGCAGATGTAGCTATAGTCACTTTTAAAATCACAGCCTTTCCAAACGATTCTATAGCATAACAATGTAATTCAAGAACCATTAATACAATGATATTACACATTATTCAGACTTCCTGAGCAGAATCGTAATGATACCATAACCATTTTGTATTCACAATGATATCAAATTTCATGGTTTTACATTATAAAAAAGAAAGAGGGAGTGTTATATCAGCATAAGCTTTTGTGAACGCTAACCCACTGAGAAAGTGGACTGGAGCCTATAAAAGCTTATACTGAAATAAACTTTTTAGTCTTAAAGGTGCCACAAGTTCTTTCCTCCATGGAAATAACCTATAATCAGTCAATCAGTAAAATTTACAAATGCTTATCAGAGTTGTGAATGGCTGCTTAGCATGTAACTCCAATGAAAAATGTGACTTGAACCAAGGGTAGGTATCTTGAATTATTTATGGTCTTGAGATAAAGCCATTCACAAGTTGCCTTCAAATGCACAGTAGGTAGGTAGGTATGTGACTGCAAGCAGATTGATGACATAATTCATTCCTTGTTGTTCTGCCCTCTTAATTCTGCTCCTAGACAAAGATTTCTGTCACCTATTATTCAGTTATATACAGACTGCAAATCTCATAATGTAATAGAATTTTTAGCTGATACACGACTATTTGTCACATACTCAGTAGCCAAATTTGCATTGACATCTAAGAAACTACATGCTTGCTTCATTAAGAAATGTATTGTAATATAAATATTAATTTTACACTTTTTATTTGGTTTTACAGGGGTCTGTAAAAATGGTTTTAAAGTTATGTGTAATATTTTTAATAATTTATTTTTAATTCTGTTCATGTTTTATTCCATACATTGTAAAAACCATTGGCTATATAAAATAAAGTTTATGATGATGACTCAGAAGTTATTATCTGGTGAGCTGAAAAATGGGCAGAGTTTATCTTGTTAACTTATCTAAAACATTTCAAAAGCTAGAGGAGTATAATATTAAAATTTCAATGTGTCATTATCTCTCTGTCACCTCCTCCTCCACCACCAATGCCAATCTTGCAAGGTTTGTGTTTTTTGTGGGTTTTTGGGGGGCAGATCATTGTGATAATGGGTTTAAAATGCTTTGATCATTATAGCAAGCTGCATATGAATGCATAATGTTTAAAGCTGGGTAATAGCAAGGGGAGCCAGTGTGTCCTAGTGGTTTGAGTGTTGGACTACAATGCTAGAGAGCAGAGTTTGTATCCCACTCAGCCATAGAAACCCACTGAGTGACCTTGGGCAAGTCACACTCTCTCAGCCTCAGAGGAGAGCAAAAACAACCCCACTCTGAACATATCTTTTTTTACAATAAACCCATATCTTTTTTCACAATATCTTTTTTTACAATAAACATATCTTTTTTTACAATAAACCCATGGAAATACTGCATGGGGGGAGGAGATGATGATGATGATGATGAGTTGTTTTATTTTTGTCATCTACTGACAGCCTTCTGAGACCAAAAATAGCATAGGACATTATCAGACAGGGCCAATATGCCCCATTTCTGTCCCGCCGCTGCCTCTCCCGTTCCTGTAACGGAATGGAGGTAAATGTTTATTGACTCACCTCCATTCTGCTCCAGGAAAGGGCTCCCTGCTTCCTTGCCTGGCTGGCCATAAATGCAGCTGTCATAAGGCTGCCTTTACGACTGGCCAAGGGAAATCCCGCTCATTCTCGGGAAAGAATGAGCGGGAGGGAAATTTAAAATACCCTTCCAGCTGTCAAATTGAAAAATAAAAGGCAGAAATAAATTTAAAATTAAAAAGCAACCTGGAGAGGAGAGGAGAAGGGTGACACTTACCTTGATGTCCAGATCATGGCAGGAAGTGATTGCCATGGAGCTCCTCCCCCGTGCCTGTCATCGTGGAACAGGGGCGATGATCCGTTTCCCATGCCCCTGGTTCCATGACAGGCATGAAAGAAAATGGAAAAGGGGTTCTATTCACAATTTTTCATCATGAATAGAATACCCTGGGAGCAGAAAGGGGGCAGAACGGTAGCATCACGGAGGGGCTCGACCTCATCTGAAATGGAGCCCCTTTCTCGCCCCTGTTCTGTTCCTGCCCTGGGATATTTGCCTTGTCTGATAATCTCCATAATATTGGTTGCACTTAAAAATAAGGTTTGACTAGTTTTCAGATTACAAAGGATTAGAAACAAGCAGGGCAATCTTATTGTCCCAGTACACCGGACAGCTTCTACACAATAGCAAACATCTGTAGCAGCCATGCCAAAATACCAAAAAAAAAAAAAAAAAAAAAAAATCAATTCTGTGTTTTGTTTTTTTGATGTAGCTATCCAAGGTGTTGATCTTAATCCAGAAATAAAGTTCAGTACCTTGAATAGACCCTTAAATGAAGTTCCTTTTAGCCAGCCAGCTAACTAATTTTGGTCTTTAAAACAATGAGTGCAACACTTCCCTTGAAGTACATACAGTGCAAAATATATTTTCAAGAGGAAATAAATACATCACAGCCATATTGCATCTAATAAAGAGTATGAATTAACTCTGTTCTTATTACATCTAATATACAGTATTGCATCTAATAAAGAGTATGAATTAACTCTAAGGGAATCAAATTGTCATATGGGAGTTCTGTAATCAGATGTCCTATCACCTTTTTCTTTACTTCAAAGCAAAAAAGGTGAAGGGGGGCAGAGCCTGTAAGTGATACATTAAAGGTAACAATTTTACCATTGGAAATAAATTAGATCACAACAACAGAGTTATATAAGGTGACAATGTCGTTGCTGTTTTAATATTCACTTGAACTTCCCAGATTTTACCTTCTGGGATTCATTCGAGGACTTGGAGTAATTTTTCTATGTTTAAATGCCTTTAAAATAATTTAGAAGTAACTACAAACTAAAATATTATAAACATTGTTAAACGAGAAGCATTGGCAACAAGCATTCTGTCTAAAAAGTATCAAATTACTTCTGTAATTCCATCACTAACAACACAGTAGTTTTCTTTTTCTTTCTTACTTTCTTTTTTTAAAAAAACACTCTTAAGTCCTGAAAGAAGACATTTTTTTCTGAGCAGGAAAGAATGTGGGGGGAGGGGGATTTAACCCATGTTCCTAATGGAAATTACCACACTCTCAAACCCAGCTGATATCAAGTCCACTTGTATAAGAACACAGATAATGTTTACGAAGAGTGGGATAGGTATCCCTCTGCCCCATATTTTAGTTCTTTGTTTTGAAAAAGGACTACTATCTGTTGTTGTTGCCAAATGCCATCAAGTCAGCTTCAACTAATGAGAAACCCATGAATGAGAAACTTCCAAGTCTCCCTATCAACAGCCCTGCTCAGGTCTTGAAATTTCAGGGTTGTGGCTTCCTTGATTGAGTCTATCCACCTGGAATGCAGTCTTCTTTTCCTACTACCTTCTAAAGTTCTAAGCATTATTGTCTTTTCTAGGGAGTTATGTGTTCTCATAATATGGCCAGAAGTACAGTAGTCTCAGTTTAGTCACATTGGCTTCTAGGGATAGTTCAGCTTGATTTGCTCTAGGGCCCATACATTTGTATTTCTAGCAGTCCACAGTATCCGTAGAACTCTGCTCCAGAACAACATTTCAAATGAATTAATTTTCTTCCTATCAGCTTTCTTCACTGTCTAGCTTTCCCAGAAATACATAAAAATGGGAAATAAAACAGCATGGACAATCCTAACTTTAGTATTCAATGTTATATCTTGCTACTTCAGGATCTTGTCCAGTTTCTTCATAGTCACCCTTCCAAGGGCTTAGTCGTCTTCTGATTTCTTGACTGAAATCTCCATTCTGATAAATGATAGAGACAAGATATGGAAAATCTTGAACTATTTCAGTGTCTTCATTGTCTACTTTAAAGTGATGTAAATTATCTGTAGTCATTATTTCTACTTGGTCATATTGTAAGTTCTCCTGCTGTTCATAGAGCATCCTCACTCTTAGTTTAAATTTCCCTCTGATTTCTTGGATTTTGTGGAAGAAATCTTTTGTTATTCCTTTTCTGTCATTGCCTTCTATTTCTCTGCATTGATTATTATAGTAGTTCTCTTTGTCCCTGCACACAAGCTGTTGAACAGCTGCATCCAGGCTTCTTAGGAGATGTTCACATGGGGCCAAAATGTCCCGTTACTGCCCTGCCACCTCCTCTCCCGTTCCTGCCACAGAATAAAGTAAATCTTTCACACACTTACCTTAATTCCGTGGCAGGAATGGGCTCTCCCTCCCCTCGCTGGCCAGCCATAAATGCAGCCGTCGTAAGGCTGCTTTTACAACCAGCCATCTGAAACATTATCACATTATCACGTGATAACGGCTGGGCGGTAAATTTAAAAAATAAAACTCCACCAAATATAAAATCAATTCACAAAGCACAAAAACACACTTTAAATCACACAATCAAAACAGGGAGGGTAAAATAAAGGGTGCCACTTATCTGGATGTCCAGATTGTACCAGGAAGTGCTCAGAATGGACCTCCCCTCCGCGGCTGTCATTTCGGAACAGGAACGGGGCTCCTGTTCACACATCTGTGATTGCGTAATAATGACAGAACGGGAGGTCTATTCACGATGAAAAATCGTGATTACATTGTTCTGGAACAGTCACGGGAGTAGGATGGATGCAGGACAGAACGGGGTCAATGTCGTCCGAAAGGGAAAACCTTTCCCGACCCTGTTCTGTTCCTGCCATGGGATATATACCCTGTGTGAAAATCTCCATGGTCTCTTTCTGTCACTTCTTGCTTTTACTTGTTGCCTGTCCTTAACTGCTTGAAGCATTTCATACATCATCCATTGATGCTTCTGTACTGTTCTAAATATATTGCTATATTGCTACAGATAATATGAAGTCTGAGAAAGGGACCACAACAAATGGTCTTGAAACCCATATTTAAATCTGGAATATGTCTAAACCTGAGCCTTCTTTCCTCTCCCTCTCAAAACAGGGAGAAACATGAAAACGGAGACACTGAAACAACAGGTTATTTTAGCAAGAACATTTTTATCAGGATGTCTTCTTCAATTAGAAGACATGTTCTGTGATTAAAAACAGAACTGACATAACTATTTGTGGTAGAGGTGTATTTAGTCTTATGGCCTAAGGAAACATTTAAAGCATTTTAATAAAAAAAGCAAACAAAAACCAGATGAGTGGAAATGTACTTTCTGTAGGATATAAGGAAGTGCTTCATGCTGCTTGAAATAGCAGTATATCAGTCTTTCTGAGCCAGTGCTATGTCTACAGTGACTCACAGAGGGATTCAAGTACTACATATATGAAACATCATTACATTGATTTAAAAATATGGAACACTCACAAACTGAATATTTATACTTTGTATATACCTGTAGTTGTTTCAGAGTGTCAGTAATGGTAACCATGTATGCGCAGCTTCCTCCTTTTTTTAACAATTTCTATTATATATGTGATGCCCCATTGCCAACAACAGCAAGGTACAACACTGCTTCATGACCCAGTTCTCTACTGTGTGCTAATGAAAAATGTTGCTCAGCGCACACAGTTTTTATTCATTACAAGGCAAAGGGACAGTGGGAGAGCAAGCTGAAAGATGAATGTCACAGCAATGAGTCCCATTGGAAAGGTGGCAACTACATGGCCTCAAGTTTCTGAAAGGTTCTATTTTTGTTTTAAACAAAATAAACTAGCTGGACCTGGCCTACCATACGCTGTTAAACTTTCTTCCAATGCCTGGTAGAACTCATGCCCAGTTGCCTTGATAGCAGTGGCAGCAGTGGCATCCCATCACCATTGCTGCCAATTGACTTCCCGGTTTCCGTTGCAGCGGCAGCAGTGGCTTCCCACTGTCACTACTGCCATTTGACTGCCTGGGTCCCATTGCAGCAGCAATAGTGGTGTCCTGCCACCACCACCAGTTGACTGTCTGTGTCCTGTTGCAATGGCAGCAGTGGCATCCCACCACTGCAGCCATTGCCAGTTGATTGCCTGGGTTCCATCACAGTGGCAGCAGCAGCATCCCACCACCGCCGATGATGCCAGTTGACTGCCTGGGTCCTGTTGCAGGGGGAATAGAAATGATATTACTGTGTGGACTTAAATCATAAGTGGGAATTGTGCAGCCCTGAGACATTGGTGAACTGGAAAGGCCTGTAGCCCTAGTAACTATAGCCAACACTGTAGTATATTATTTGGTTGCTCCAAGTATGCAGATATGGCCATGAGTGCAGGAGTGGGTTGTGAGGGTTAGAGGGAATTTGCATGTGGGTGGTGATTTGCATGTGGATGGTGATTGGCTGAGGGAGTGACAGGAGGGATCCTAAGTGGCCAATCAGCACACTGAAAGAGGCAACATATCTAAACTCATTGTACATACCCAAGAAACAACATACCTACATACCTAAGGCCATTGTCCATACCCAAGTGTGTGTGTGTGTGTGTGTGTGTGTGTGTAAATACACATACAATTAAATAGTTTGGGCAGAGTTCAGGAATATTAGGGCTATCAAGTAAACGTGTAATCAGGAGCCAATATAGTCATACACATTCTGGTCTCCACTGACCAACAAAGCCTAGCATCAAGTGGAAACACTGGGAAATGCCTCCACCCACTATCATTTCTTCTTCAGCCTGGTTCCATGCTCATAACTGTGTGCAAAAGTGCAGGGTGGGTCCAGCAACCTACACTGCAAGTGATAAGGGGAAAAGAGGTATTTGTCAATCACTGCCACACCATATCACCTTCTCAGATTTCCAGTGGTGTAGAAGCTATTCTAGTGCTCATAGCCAATAGACTCACAAGTGAAAATGATTAAGACACATTGGGTAAATTTCCATTTCCCACAGTTAATTATTTTTTAAAAATATTTAAAATCTGATTCATCCTGAACAATGGGAATGTTTAACCTTAAATGTTGAAATATTGCTTTAAAATATAGTGAATTTCTCTTGGTGCATGAGGTTTTGCCCAAGGCAAATATGTTTTGCCAGCAATTCACCTAACAGAATACATTTTTGAATGTTATTTCCATTAATATATGAATTTCTGTGTGTACTTCTAAAACATGCATTTTGTACACTTTTTTCAATTGGAGAACTCAGTTGCAAATGCAGAGATATGTGAATTTCAGAGGCTTAACACTTAGCTTGTGTCTGAAAGTACAAAATGAAAATATGAACCAAACAAATGTATACCTCATCCCTCAGAATGATATAGTCCAAGGCAGTCCAACTTTACAGCACCAGCCTCATAGGCTGTCAACATCAGCCTCCTGTTCTACAGATTTCAGGTGCAGTTCCTAGTGCCAGAGAGTGCCAGCTGAACATCAGCCAATTCAACAGCTGGGTAAGGATGGCAGGCAGGTGTTGGCAAGGAGGAGCAGCAAGTAACCTTTGAAGAGCTTGGGGCCAGACTTGGGCCACACTGCTCATAATGATGCCAACAACTAAAGAGAATTCACAGCTGTCCTTTGAATTAGGGAAACTTGAGGATTTTGGCCTTTGCAAATTCTAATAAGAACATATCTGATCTTCATGTCTCAGACAAATGTACAGATTGTGTTTGTCCTTCCCAAACATTCTGGCACTATGGTCTAATCCTAAATATTATTTTTTTTTAAAATGAAAATATTTTTAAAATGTTGCCTGCAATGAAAAAAAATATTTTTTGAACAAACATTATTGAGTAACCAAATGGGAATATATCAAACAAAGCAAAAATCAAATCACAACTGTTGTAGCAAAATCACAAAAAGCAAAATAAAAACCAACTCAATTTATTTACAGGTAAAATAATAAGATCCCAGACTTGACATTCACAACCTTTCCTCCCCATTTTCATTGTTCCAAGTCTTGTTGCCCAATCTAGCTCACTCCTTTTTGATAAACTGCACTACACACAGAGCAATGGCCAAATCAAGTATCACCCTATGAGTGTGATTTGTCAGCAAGAAGACCAATATATACTATTCTCTTCCACTGCTTTTGCCCCCAGCTGCTTCACTCTAAGTCTCTGCCTTGTGCGGTTGTATAAACAGCACTGCAACACTCTGTGTTCCAGGGCAGGCTTGGCAACTGTTGGGATTAGGGGATCATACTTCCTGCCCCAGATCCATTGGAGTTCTGGAACTCTTATCTGCTCCTCTCTGCAAATAAATTATTTTTCTTTTTTGCCCGCAGATGTTACCCAAATCACTCCAAGGGGTAATTAGGGACATTTGTTTACCAAATTTAATCCCCAGGCTGTTTTAGGTCCAGGTGAGGCCCTTTTTTAACCAAAGGAAGTGGCATAGAAATCACTTTCAGTTCATCTTCCTCTTTTATATATATATATATATATATATATATATATATATATGCCTCTCCTGGGCCTAAAATGGCCCAGAGAGGCAAAACATGGCAAACTTTCCTCCCGTATCACCTAGAGGGCATATGGGAGAAAAAAAATAAAAAATGAAGCAGGGGGGCTGGGAGGAATAAAAATATGCCTAGGGCCACACTTTCCCCATCACTGTTCCAAGGTTTCCATACTGACTCTCTATGTTGGCACTGATGTTCTCCCAAGGTACCTATCTACATTGGCCTACTGTCACTATGGAGACCAATATACTCACTCTTGCCAAAGTAATTCATCTCCAGCCTTATCTTTTGTTATAAAAGTTAGGAAAGAACTGCTAATATACATTCTTGGATAAAATGAGTTGTTTTCTGTGTGTTGATCTCAGCCAACAATTCATGGAAATCCATATCAAAAATTAATCATTTCATGATTCAACGGCTATCTTTTCTACTTCTACAGTTGTCCCTTCATATTTGCTGGGGTTTGGTTCCAAGACCCCTGTGGATACCAAAATCTGTGAATACTCAAGTCCCATTATAGGCAATGGCATAGCAAAATGGTGTCCCTTATATCAGATAGCAAAATCAAGGTTTGCTTTTTGGATTATTATTTTTTAAAAAATGTTTTCAAGCCATGAATACTTAAATCCATGGATACCAAATCCGTGGATATGGAGGGAAACTGTATTAATAAAAAAAAAGAAAATCAGATCAGAATCTGCCCCCCCCATCAAATTATGAACTGATTTGGTCTAATCACTAACTGGGATATCTGGATGAGTGCCAGCTTACAACATGATCCAATACTGTACACTAAAAAATTGCTATTTATTAATGAAGTACTGACATATTACAACAAAATCCAAAATCCACAAAAGAATTATATTGGCCAACCAAAATGTATAAAGCAAGCTTTTGAAGCTTCACTGGCTTCCTCACCAAACAAAGATGTTAAAAGTCATATGGGGGAGGGGGGAAGGTGAGGATTTTCAAGTTACAGACTGAAATTCTGCCTCAGATGTTACTCTGCTGTCAGTGAAGATGGTACTGAGGGATTTCAGAGCAAGCCAAGGCCACTCCTTCTTGGCTATGTGAGGAATAGGGATAAAGACATGCAATAAGATTTCAACTCCATCAGAAATGGAAAAATTGACATCCAGCTGTCCCTGTCCCATGCAAAGCTAACTGCTCCTTTCTTAGGCAGAAAATATTCAATTTCTCATGAAGTCTCTGTGCTGTTATATCTGGAAAAGGGAAGTTGTCTTAACTGACAGAGAACAACATGTGAGACAGAATGTAGGCCTTTGTCTAACATCTTCACCTTTTTGAAGGTGTATGATTTTTATCATCTTTCCCTCAAGAAGAAGCCAGGGAAGCTTTGAAGGCTTTCATGATGCATTTTCTGCATTCTGGGTGGCCAATAAATGTATTGCTCTTTTGTGGATTATGGATTTTGTTTTATTTTTCTGAATGACCAAAAAATTTACCCCTGAATATGTTGACATATTAGCTTTAGCTCACAAAGATGATCATGTACTGTCCTATACCTGAAATAATGTTATCAAATATTTCATAAGCTGAACTGTTATTCCATTTGTCATAATGCTAGATACCAAATTGTTTTTAAATACCTATTTCTATCGCATATGCATTTTGAAAATTTATTTCAAAGTACATATGTGAGGGTGAAATGTTTGTGAAAATATGTATTAAAGTGTGAATTTTACAGTGAAAAGCAGATGGAACAGACATACATGGGGAGAACATATGGATAGTGACATGGACCAGAAATGGACTGATTCACTCATTACTACCTCACGTGAATCAAAACTGGGACATACAGGGACTAAATCCTTTAAACCTGTAGGTGAGAAAACATGCTTCTGAATGTTTTCCACAACTCACAAAGAAAGCACAAAATAATTAAAAAAATAATTAAAAAAGATCATTCTATAAATGTTGCACTGGTTTTCTATTTGTAAGGAATGGTTAGCATAGAGAAGACTGAAAAAATTAATCCAGCCCACTCCTGAAATCTGGAATGGTGTACTCCTTTCATCCACAATAATCTCATATTTAATTCTGATAATAGGCTTTTACTTCCTTTATGTAAACATAAAGGTCCTTTCTGTTGTTATCTAACTCAGCTCACTTTCCTGAGTTATCTTCCTTGCATAAACTTTCCATCAACACTTTCTGAAAGTATTAATATTGTCTTGTGATCTTTGAGAGTTTGTGAATTTTGTCTATGATTCAGAACCCATTGATTTGCTATCCAGGGTAGGGATTTCTTCTGCTTCTATGCTTCCCTTTATGTTGCTTCTAGGAAACATGCCTAATTCCCTTTCATTTACCAGCACATCCTAGTTTATGTTGACTTTGCAGGGAAAGTAGTCACCCCATCTGGATTCATACTTAAAACTATACAAGCAGAGCAAACAATGGCATGAACAAGATAAGTAATACAATGTACATAACTGCAAGATCCACTCCAACAGTCTTAAGACCTATGTCTTACCAGGTGCATTAAAAATACAAATGTCTCATCCTTACTCAGAAAGAGCATCTTGACACACTTAGACACTCTGTCCAAACAGAACAGAACAAAACAAAACAATAAAAGCTAACATGGGTGTTATTTTATTTATTTGTTTGTTTGCATTTGGGGACATTTTGCATAATTTTCCCTTATTGCACAGGAAACAATGTTTTGCACAAAAATACGACTGGATGGCCCTTGTGGTCTCTTCCAACTCTACAATTCTATGATTCTATTTTTTTGAAAATGAATTTTTCACAAAAAGGTCCGCAGATGCAGAAATAGACCCCCCCCAAAAAAAAACAAAAAAACAAAACACCTTATATCTCAGTCAACAGGAAGAGGATATTTGCAATGCTTCTTGCATGTGAGAATGAAAGAATCAAAGTGTTATATCCTTAGTCTTGCCAGAAGAAGCAGAGATAAAACCCTGGAGACAAAGGCAACCAAAAATCTCCAAATAAATCATACATGGGTTTTCACTGCAGTCTCCATGTCCAAAATATGGCCGACATGTTTTTCCAGCCAAACATTTGCACATATGGCTCTTTCATTATGTTCACATTAACAGATTTTAAAATGTCTGCTGTAACAAAACTATGTTTGTTCTGTAAAAATAAGAGGAAAAAATTGTACTACACTGGGTTCCAGGAAAGCAGATGGTGTACATCAATACTCCTGTAATGCAAGATATGGGATTCATTGCCATGATTGCCTCACAAAGGATCACAATAAAGCTGCATCCCCCCCTTTGCTTTTTTTTTTAAAACTACCCTCTGCTACATAGATCTTGAAGACAAGACAAAAAAATTGACCATGGTGTCTGAAATCATGAAGACAAGAAAGGATCCATCAGAAGTACAAAGGAAAAACCTGAAATTTTTCTGTAAAAGAAAACAAAGTCAAAGAATCCAGCTCACCCGCCAGATACGAGTCTCTTCAATACAGTGTAAGTGGAAAATGCATTTTCAAAATCCTCATAAATTAGGACTGCATAAATCGTGACCCACAAAGCCCGTTGAAGGCTTGGTGGGCATTATCGGGCACACCAGGAAGATGGACTCCTGGTTTCCCTGCTTAGGCAACAAAAAGAGAGCCTTAGTGAAGAGCTCTGCTTCCCTTCACAAACCACTAATCTACAGTCCTCCTGATGTATTAATTTTATTTTAACAATGGTTTCATTAGATTAGATTGGGTGTAGATTAAATGAATCACAGCTGACTAACTTAAATTTCACAGGTTTCAATGGGACTAAAGAAGGGTGTGGGCAGCTAGCCAGCCTCAGTTTCTGGGGTGGCAGGGAGAATCACTGCCTAGTTGAAAAAAGGGACTTTCTTCAACCTTTTATGAATTACCTGCAGAGTAATGTATGTAAGGTGGTAGGAGGATAAGACTGAATACATATTATCTATTTTTTTTTAATTTGAGGCAATGGTGAAAATTTAGGCGGATGATGCCCTTTTAATTTTTATATAAACCGTGACAATGAAGAACTTTTGAATTTATTTATTTTTTGTTTACACTTGAAGACTAAGATTTTATTTTTATGTTAGATGTGGGGTATAAGAGCAAGATAGATAGATAGATAGATAGATAGATAACAAACTGTTATTTCCTGGGGTGGGGGATCCACTTGTTATTAAGTTTGTCTATGTATAGTTGTTGTATTTGTCAACCATGACCAACAATTATCTTTGTTGTTTGTATGTCTTGTGTAAATAGCTTGGTTTATTAGTTATATTTGTGTATCTTCATTTTGTGATAATGGGAATAAAAAGATAAAAAGGCCTTTGTTGGGCCTTAAGCCCAAGAAAGAAGCCATCAAATTTGGCAGAATTGTCCCCCATGGTCCCAAGAGGGAGCAGAGTACCTTTCCTATCCAATTGCATTTAAAAAAACACAAATAAATTGTTGGGGTGAGGGGCCATGGGGTGCTTTACTACAGTCCATGCACTAAAATATCACTAGAGTTCTGTTCAAACATTATAAAAAGGCTAAGTACAGCTCCACCCTCTTCATTTGCTTTGACCATCAAAAAAAAAAATGATTCAGAAGAAGAGAGGCCTGCAGAATCTGAACTCTGGCTTTCATGGAGCCCCTCCATGTGTGGAGGAGGCTCTTCTCCAAAGTGGTGTGGTTCCTTCTAGAACTGAGTGTCTAAATCTTATCCAGAACCTAGTCACAATTCTTCAATTTTTAAACTTTTCACTCCACAAATTTCTCAACACACACACCAGAGAGAGAGAAGGAGAAAGAGAAAGAGAAAGAGCAATTCAGAATTTTTTTTCTGGCAGAATTAATACAGTCGTGCCTTCACATTCATGGGGGTTAGTAGTGGAAGACCCCCGTGAATGTGAAAAAAACGCAAATAATAATAGTCCTCCCCCACCCGCCTGCAACAACCCACCCCGTCACCACTCACTCCCACCCTCCCAGCCCTTCCCAAAGTGTCGAGGGGGGCTTAAGAAGCCCCCATTGCCACTCACTCCCACCCTCCCTGCCCTTCCCAAAGTGGCGAGGAGGGCTTAAGAAGCACCCCTCGCCACTCAGTCCCCCCTCCCCATTTTCCCAATGTGGCGAGGGGGGCTTAAGAAGCCCCCGTCACCACTTTCTCTCACCCCCCGCCTTTCCCAAAGTGGCGAGGGGGGCTTAAGAAGCCCCCATTGCCACGCACTCACACACCCCGCCCCTTCCCAAAGTGGTGAGGGGGACTTAAGAAGCCTCCATACCAACTCACTCCCACCCTCCGCACCTTTCCCAAAGTGGCGAGGGGGGCTTAAGAAGCCCCCATCACCACTCTCTCTCACCCTCCCCGCCCTTCCCAAAGTGGCGACGGAGGCCCCTCGCTTCCTTGGGAAGGGACTAGTGTGGAGAGAGGAAGGCTTTCTATCCCCCTTTCCCAAGGCAGTGATGGGCTTTGTGAGAAACCCTTCGCTGCCTTGGGAAGGGATGGGGTGGAGAGAGGGGGGGCAGGTGGCTTTCCACAAATAATAAAAAATGCTAATGTGAAAGTTGCAAATGTCGAGGGGCAACTGTATTTCAAACTTTATAATATAGCCATGAGTACTGGTTTTCTGGTCCATTTTCACTGTAGTTTCAAAAAAATGAGTAGCACAATTTCAATAAAATAAAAGTGTGGCCTGTATTGCAGCATTTCCTCCTCCCTAAAAAGACTGTTCCTCTCCAGGCAGGCAGGCTGCCATTCCTCCCAAGCAGGACTCTCCATTCACCACTACAGCCCAGGTTCTTATTCTTCTGCATCCACACTTAGTAAGCATACTCTTTTCAGTGGGGTCTTATTGAGGAGTTTATATTCCCTTTTTTTAAAAAAAAATCAATCAGGCTGGGAATTACTTTCAGAAATACCTGAGTCACCCCCAAACATTCTTGTTTGATCCCATGTTGGTTACATACCTGGCAGCACACATTATATTGCTTTCACAGTTAGAAGGGGTGATTCTTGGGTAAACCAAAGGTGTCTATTGTATTTTCCTCCAGATGTTGTTGGACTGCAACTCCCAGCATTCTTCACCACTGGCTATGCTGACAAGGGCTGCCGAGATATGCAGTCCAACAACACTGGAAGGATTGCCCACTCCTGGATGAAACTATAGTACAAGCCCAGTATATACAGTAAGAACTGTTAATTCACAAATTCAGGACTAAGCTTTTATACTTGTTCCCACTATAATAGCTGAAAAAGAAATAGGGACTCACACATCCCACAAAAAATGCTGCAAACTGGCAGTACTTCTTTGATCCAAGAACTCTGAGAATGAGTTGCCCTCACTAGTGATAATGATGCATTAGACCAACATCCCCAGCAGATTCATTAGTGATTGACCAGATGGCATCATAAATTATGATTTCCAGATTTGCTGAATTATGCTTCATTGAAAACATTATTATACCCAGGTGAGAGATTTCCTGGATGAGATTAGATGGTGATTGTCTGGATTTATGGGAAAATCCATGTTTTTTCCAAAAGTCCAAAATGTTGAAGCAAGTGCTCACATTGGCTCTTTGCCTTGCTTGCATCTAGGGTAGCCAATCATTCAAGATAGCCTGAATTGTGGTGCTGGCTTGTCTAGGAGCTTTGTATGAATTGATTGCTTTTGTGATTAAAACAAAAACAAAAATGGCATCAGGTTGTAAAGCAATTCAATTAGATTTCTACCTCTAAGTGTCTCACAATAAGAACAGATTTCAGAGAGATACAGCCTCATGGTATCTTAGTGCCACACACAGGGCATGTGTAGGAAGGAAGTAAACAACTTAAAGTCCTTCCTGTAGTCACCATACTGAACAAGCAAGTGGCTTTTTCACTTAAAACCAGCTTGCCTCTTCAGTCAAACAAAAAATTTACACAACACCTGACTGGCTTCCCATCTGTGCTCTGGGACTACAGCTTACTACATGTTTTAACTTTCCTCGTTCCTCGATAAAACTAAATAAATGCCAGTGTCTATATTAATAATTTCTTTCCCCATGGAGATCATGGAAGAGAGTATCTGGACCAAGTCTGGATGGTCTTTCCTTCATCCCACAAGATGATCAATGCTGATTGGTTAGTAGCAACACAGCCTGGGCAATCTTACCCTTCAATGAAGTTTCACAATTTGCCACTAAGGATATTAGCTGTCACAATGCTGATTTTGCTATGGGATGAGAGACAAACTTTCTTCTCCCTTCATTGGCTAGGTTGTTCAGGAAGGTAAGCAGAAAGAAACTGGGATGGTCTGGAGGTTGGAGGCAGAGACAAACACATGATATGCCTCAGGGAACTTGAAGGAGGTTGTTGTGTGCCTTGAAGTCATTTCTGACTTATGGCAACCCCAAGGTGAACTTATAATGGGGTTCATTAGCAACATTTGTTCAGATGGGGTTTGCCTTTGCCTTCTTTTGAGGTTGAGACAGTTTAACCTGACCATGGTCACCCAGTGAGTTTCCATGGCTGAGTAGGGATTCAAACCCTGGTTTTCAGAGTCATAGTCCAACACTCAAACCACTACACCATGCTGGCTCAGTAAAAATATGAATAAAATAACAAGATGATCACAAGTGTGCCTCACCCCATGCCTTCAAAGAAAGTGTGGTGGTATGTGACTAGAATAGTGAAAGACAACATTTACACTACAGGAAGGTCACAGGAAGCTACCATATTCTGTGATTTCATTCTACATGATTATGGTATGTTTAGGGACCAATGCTGGTATGGAAACTTTCCACCAACCTCTATGTGACCTTCTCTCTTCTAATGTTACTCAAGTGGCATGAGAGAGAGCCATGAGGGAAGCAGCAGACATTAGTCTTTGGTCAGCAACTACCGGCCCAAGGCTGGGAACAGTCAAGTTTCTGTTTTCATTATCCTTATGCACACTTGGAGATCCATGGGACTTCAGATTCAGCTTTGGCTATCAAAGAGACTTATCTTAAGTCTGCTACATTAATCCTGCCCTAGGACATAGCCTGTGTTGCACTGTAGGAATAAAGCACTTTTTTTTTTAACAGAAGAAAACTCTTGCATCTAAAGTTTCTTTTTTCAGCCTGCCTAACATTGTCCATATACATTAACATCACATCTTACATCTCTTGACTTTCAGGCATGTAATTTAGTTACACAGTTGCAGTCCAACAATTCTCTCTCCTCCACCAGCCCCCCCTTGATGCCGCCTTGCTCTCAAGTGACTCCGTGCAGTTCAGCTCAAGATGAATGCATGACAGCCAATTTGCTGCTACCCAGGGAAAATGTTAGAACATGAAAACCTTCCCTCCCCCTAGCTTCAAGAAGAGGGCTCTGGGATGCAAGTATTAGTAAATCTGATACCACACATATGCTCCAATTGCAATGGCCTCTGGCATCTGTCTCTCTGTGTTAAATTAGCCTTAATTGTAAACATATCTCTTTTGAGGATTCTGACTGCATGACAAAACTAACAGTCATAAATAATACTGATAATAATATTAGCAATAAAGATTTTCAGAGGGAAAATGTGTCATTTTCTGTATGACCACTAAGGCCTGAGCAGTGAATTTTGCCTTCAGTCTATGTTTAGCTATAAAAAATGGACCCTGTTCCATTGTTTATATACTGGTGTGGGGAATCCTGAGAATCATCTCCTGGCAAAACATTTGCTTGGCCTTTCTTGAAATTCATCAGGTGGCATGTCTGAGTAGGAATGTTTAAATGTGCCTTGAATTCCTCTTTTGGCAGAAACCTGGCAGCATCCCAGGGATATGCAGAATCCATCTGAAACATTTCCCATAGTCTTATTGAAGCTTCTGGCTTTCCCCCAGTCTCCTCAGATGTTTTGCCTCAGGAGAAACCTCCAAATTCATTACAAATGTCAGTATTTTGGTGGCAAATCTGGTCTTTGAGGTACACCACAGGACTCTTTGTTCTTTTTTGCTGGAACAGACTGACATGAGTACCCCTCTGGAATTTAAAAAGAATGCTCTTTTTCTTAGTGTGACAGCAGAAAATGCTCACAGTCTCTTAATCAAACTTAGAACTGTTTCCACTAGAAAATGTTTCATCAGAAACTCTGTTCTTGATTTGTTCTCATTTTTTCCTACCTTGATTGCTAGTTTTCCTTTCCTTGCACAGATCATCCCTCATAAAACCCAATTATGTGATGGCAGGAAGGGAACAGTCTCTTTTGAAGCTGCAGTGCAAGTTTCTATAGGGGTTCTTGGAAATTACTGGGTGGTAGAGTATAGCACTTGAATAGATTCATACCACCAGTTCATCCGTCTCCAATTGCTTGGCCAGGAAAAAATAAACTAAACAAATGAAATATTAGCCAATCAAATAATTTTAAAATAATGACCTAAAGTTATCTTGCTATCACTTGCACTAGATAAAACAACAGCATTGGCGATTATTGTTAATTCCAAGCAGCAAATTCATATACATCCTTCATAAAAATGTCCCCTTTTGCAAGAAAGCATGAAAATGGTTGAAAAGCTGACAGCCCTCATGAATTATAACACCATAGGCTAAATCTGCTCAAGGTCTCCCATTTTACAAAGCTTATTACTATTCACATTCTTGCTCAAGTCTATAAGCTGTAAAAGTCTTCCTTCTTGTAGCAATAAGTCACTTTGTAAAGTGACACCTTGTACTTGCTCTATTTCTTGCTCTCTCACACAAGCATACATACACACACACACTCCCTCTGTGACTGTCCTTGTCATCACTGTTCAGTGTAGCAGTCAAAACATAGCTTTCCACATTCTTCTGTTCAACTCTTCCGTCAAAAAATAAAGATATTTTCCTACTGCTATGCCGGTACCTGGGCTTACTTTTTAAACGGATGTGAGTGTACCGGTATTTCTAAGCAAGTTATAGGAGGGAGCAGCAATACAATGCATGAGAAGTTGCATAGGGGAGGGCCTGTGAGTGACTGTAGCCTATCTTTAACACAGGTTTCACAACCTTTGGCCTTTCACTTTGAATGCTGCTCCCACACTGATTAAACACATGAAGCTGTCCTTAATGAATCAGATTATTGATCCATCTATAGCAGTGATTCACAAACTTTGGTGCTCCAGGTGTTTTGGACTTCATCTCCCAGAAGCCCTAGTCACATTGGCCAACAGTCAGGAATTCTGGGAGTTGAAATCCCAAACATCTGGAGACTAAAGTTTGATCTATAGCTACTGATCTAGAGGAACCTTCTGCAAACCAGTGGGCTCCAGGAGCTTTGGACCATAGTTCCCATAAGTTCCCAGCCAGTTGTATCAGCTGAGGGTTTATGAAAATTGTGATCCAACCAGGCTGAGAGAGGCAGTTCTGTCCTAATTCAGGCAACGGATTTCCAGGGTTTCATGAAGAAGCCTTTCTTAGTCCCAATTATTCCCCTCAGTCTTCCTTTCCCAAGGCTGACAGGGATCAAATATAAAATTGTCTTCATGCTAAGTATATGAGCGTGCCAAGTGTATTATTATTATAAGATAACAGTTGGTCTAAATAGCCTTTCAATGTATCTGTTCTCCAACCTTCCCCTGTGATTTTGAAAAGAAATTTCTAGTAGGGGTCAAGCCCCTTGAGCAGGATCAGCCTGTTAGGGAGACTAGCTGAGTGCAGAGTAATCTCAGAAATGATTATAGTCAGATCCTTCAGAAGGGGGGGTATTTTATCCTTCTTTCCTCTCTCCCCAAGGAATGTGCTGAGTCTGGTGTAAGGACAACAATGGCAAGTGAAATCTGTATATGTAGCAGTCAATATATGGTAGAATTGAACTGGAAAAGAAGCAGGCTGCTAACTGTGGTTACCAATACCACCTGGCATGAAGATCTCTTGTGTTGATGCTGTGAAATCTCTTCTTATACGCACCCTGTCTATATGTGTAAATAAATTTTGTAACTCAGAATCTCTTATGTATAAACCAAATCCCAGGTAAATACTTCGATCCCCAAACCTTCTCATTACTTAGAGGTAGGGTGTACACCTGTAAAAATATGAAGCCTTATATTTCTTTGTCTTGATAATAACACCATGGTTCAATGTTGCAGTCCTATTCAAGATGCAAACCCAAGAGGTCTAGACTCATTATGGGCAGAATATTTCCCAATCTACAGTTGGCCCTCTGTATCCATGGGTTCTACATCCACAGATCCAACCAACCACTGCTTGAAAATATTTAGATTTTCTTTCCCCAAAAAGCTAATCTTGCTGTTCACCATTTTATACAAGGGACACTATTTTACTGCACCATTGTATATAATGGGATTTCTGCATCCATGGATTTTGGTATCCATGGGTGTGGTGTGGTGGTCTGGACCAAAACCCCAGAGGATACCAGGAGACCACTGTACTTTCTCATGTGTCAGAATGAAGAGGGAGGGAAAACAGGCAACTGTCAATGTTGTACGTAAGATGTTTTGGATGGGGGTGGAAATAGCTTTGAAGATGAAGTGGCCAAGTCTTTCATTTTTTTTAGGTGGGGGCTGCTCATTCATGGTCCTTTTAAGATAAGAACCAGAAGGATCATGGGAACAACACCAGCAGGAAGTGTTTCCCTCCCACCAGTAACCATCTTTCCTTCCCAAGAATGCCTCTGAGAACAATGATACTGTCATTTTTACAGGGTATTCACTCACTGATTACAAAGGAAACCTGGGGTAGATAAGCTTCTACTGATGTGAATCTTTATTATGGAAGGAAGGAAGGAAGGAGCCTCAGTATTAACATCACCTTTAAAAAATAACCTCACGACTGGAAAGAATTCACATGAAAGATTTCACTTAACACCATTCTGAAACTCTGAAAAATAATCATTAAGTGGACATTGGTGGTTTGACTTAACAGATTTTAAGCCCTGTATATCTCTGAATCTTGTTATCCTTCAAAATTCAAGGCCCATCCCAACAAGGAACTCATAACATTTCCAAGAGGTGCTCAGATTATGAGATTGACAAACTTCAGGTAGAAGGGAGTCTCACAACTGAACCTTGCCCTATGATAGTACAGTGCTTGCACAGTTGTGAGAAAAAAACCATCTTTACTGACCTCTTATGGAAATAAGGCCAGCAGCAAGAAATATATCTTGATTCATTAGTGCCAGGATGTTGAAACTTTGGAGAAGAGGAAGCTCAGATCACCATTATAACTTCAGCATTTGTTGGCAGCACATAGCCCACCCATTTGCCTCCAGTGCACTGTGGGTTTATGCTGGTCACATGTGGGCCAAGTAGGAATTTCCTCTTCTTTTCCAGGGTTTTCTTCAACTATGCTACACTGTATCTCATTGTACTTGGGATACTGCCTTGGAGTGATGCTGTTTAAATATATAGTCACTTGGCATGTAGCGGACACCTGTAGGCACTGTTTAGGTCCAGCATTGTTCCGTTTAGTTGCAGGGCCTAAAAGGGTGGGGAAGCAAACTAACATAGAGTTGCCTGCGGCATGTCTTTATTTTAAGTCATGGAAATGAGGGGGGACATCCTCAGGAAGACATTCCATCAAGCAGGACAAGTTGGCAGCAATCCAGTACATTTGGCTTACTCCTGCGGCTTGGTGCTGCACCTGGGGGTAGCTAAGGAACTAGGAATAAACCCCGCCTCAGTGGAACCTGCACTGGGTTGCTCTCCTATTGCAGTACATGGGTTACTCAAGTTAAATAGTTTAAATAAAGTGGCCCTATTTAACCCCCGTCTGATGTCTGGTCTCATTGTTTCCAGAGTGGAGCAGCAAGTGACATTTGGGTGCTGCTTCAAAATTCTACTGTTTTGAAATTTTGATAAGGAAAGAATGCCAGTTCTTTTGATGTGGATGTCCAGCTATGTACCTAGCTACCTAAAATTTGCACATTCTTATACTGGTTTTCTTTTTTCCTTTCCCCTTCCCTGTTCTTTTCAAAAATTATGGATTTCTTTTTGCCTTGACTTCCTGGTACACTGCAGACATTGCACTCTGTTACAAACATACAGCGGTATGTATGGCCTCAGGGAAAGAAGGCTAAGAGCCTCACAAGTAGCTTCCATCCACTCCCCCCACCCCCGCCAATCCACTCTGGTATCAGAGAAACACAGCCAGAATGAGGGGGGAACTGAGCAGACACAGTGGCAAACAGTCAGAATCTGGATTATGGGTTGCAAACGTTAAAGAGAAATTTCAAATTGGATGGAATCTGGGCATCAGTATTTTGTATTATAGATACAGACCAACCATTTAGCAATTTTGCCCTTTCCATACCTTACCTGCCAGAAAACCTGACCTCAGCCAATTCTAGATCTCTGATGGTACACCTACATGTATTTTTGTAGTATGTATTTTGTAGTATGTAGTATGGTATACCTACATGTATGTATTTTTTCCAAATCCACCTTACATTTTTAGAGACACATGTAAACAAACCACAAGGAAACTGATTGTTTTATAAAATGTTTTCATTTTATTTTACTGCTGTACTATCTTTAATCTATGTTTTTTTAAAAAAACGTTTTATATGTTTTAATTCTACAGATGGTTTACTATTATTTTAATCTTAACTTTTTGTATATGTAGATTTTCCTTGGTTTTTTTCCAGGCTGTGAGGCCGGGTTCTGGAATAGTTTCTTTCTAACATTTTGCCTGCATCTGTGGCTGGTATCTTCAGAGAATGGTTGGGTAGGAGTGTATGTGGAGTTTATATACTGTGAACCCCTGTTGGGGAGGATATGTAAATTTGTGTAATTGAATGGTTAGTTTCTGGATATAGAAATGCAAGGCTCGTAAGTGTCTGTTTGGCTAATGGTTGGTTGATGGGCCATTATCTGCTGGAAATCCCCCTGTCCCTGGGTGGAATTCCTTTGTAAATGTTGAGGTTTGATTCTACTGTTCTTCAAAACTGGGAGCCAGATTTTTTTATTTTACTTTTAAGGTTTCTTCTTTCCTGTTGAAGTTGTCTAGGTGTTTGTGGATTTCAATAGCTTCTCTGTGCATTCTGACATGATAGTTGTTGGCCTGGTCTAGAATTTCTGTGTTTTTAAATAGCAGGTTGGTTTATAACATGTTCTGCTACTGCTGATTTTTCTGGCTGGCCCAGTCTGCAGTGTCTCTCATGTTCCTTGATTTGTGTTTGCACACTGTGTTTAGTGGTCCCTATGTAAACTTGTCCACAGCTGCATGGTATGTTTTTGTATATGTTCAGCTATAAGGTTTTACTTGTATTTCTTTTTATTCTGTAAACCACCTAAAGTTCCCCTTTTGAAGAAAAGGTGGGATATTAAGTCAAAGATTGATTAGCATATAAATCCAGAGAAGTGAACCTTACAGCCACCCATTGTCTGTGAAATGTATGAAGAACAGCATAAAATAGTTTTGACAATCTGTATTAAAAACAGAATTCACACACACACCTTCAGTGACTAGCTGAGATTACTTATACAATATTTATTATCTTAAAATCCCACAACTGAAGGGAAACACCATGACAGCAATGTTATATAGCATGCTAAGGAGCTTGTTATAGAAAGGTCCCTTATGATCTATTACCCTGACTGCTTGCAGACGCTACAACCTCATGGTCTGCATCATGTTCATGTCAGTTCCACAGCAGCTGGAAGCTCTGATCTGCAGCCAAGAGTATCAGCTCAGTGAACCTGCACACCTCCAGGGAACTGTTTCAGAGCCTCACTGTCCCTCTGGATGGACTACTGAGAATAATATCCACAGTATGTTCTGGGATATGTATTGGCAAGTAGTAGAATGCCTTGTGGGTGGCCAAACTTAAAGGGAAATTTCAAATTGGATGGAAAATAAGGGAGAAAAGGGATAAAGCCCTGGATTATAAAAGGACTAAGGGGAAAGAAATGAATATAGTCAGGAATGATTGAGAAACAAAAGAAGAAAAGCTTTATCAACACTCTAGCAGAAAAGGGAATAACAGCTTTTAAATAGGAAGGATTAATGTTGACACAGGAAGATTTGATGCTATTTTTTTTCAGCCTGATGCACACAACAGAATTTTGTTTCTCAGTACCCAACAACTGCAGATATGGACTTAGTTATATAAGTGGGAGTATTCTTGCTATTGTTTACTTAAAGTATTTTGAAATTGCCATTCATTACATCAGTATCCACAAAGCAATGTACAGCAAGATAGACAAAAAGTACTCTTCCAATTCAAAACTATTTTAAACACCAACTTCATACCAATACTAAAAATCAAGATTCAAATTAGATAGTGCAGTTTTGGCTGTCTGCTGGAAGTTCAAGGATGGAACCAGCCAGACTTTCTTTGGGAGAGAATTACAACTGGAGTACATCTAGGTCCCACTAATTGGTGGTTGGAGGTACCATAAGAGTGTGATGTGAATACATGCTCACATAAAACCCTTTCTGGAGCCACCAACTGATAAAAGCTTTATAGTGGTCCATACTTACTGTTGAATGTGAAGAAAACAATGTTTTAAGATTATAATATTTCAGATGAATAAAGTTCTAGACCTAAATCCAATTGCTTGTCTCTTGTAGAGTAGACCTGCAGAACTGTAAATTGCACTAACATAAATCCCATGGTTTCAATGGGCCAACTCTGCTTGAGGCTGACAACTGGATTTAAGTTATGGTATCTATTTTGAAATTAACTGGCTAAAGTCCCCCCACCCAAGTAAAGGGGATTAAAATGCCATTTACAGTGTTTATGTGTTACTTTTTAAAAATCCATGAGTAGATTTATATGATTATTTGGAGGAGAGGTATTTACATGTATTTCCTCACCAGTTGTATTTGTATCATAATTATAATTATTTGAAATGTTGGCTACCTGGAGCATCAGATAAGGAGACTTATGCCTTTTAAAATGAAAGTGAATAAGCAAATAAATATATTAACCTCACTAGTGTGTTCACAACTTCCTATACAAATTGGTAGCAAGGCTGAAGTGCTGCTCCCTAGAGATGTCTTTAAGTGAGGCCAGGGAGTGCAGACAGCATACTCCAGACCATGCACCTGCCTCTCAGCTTATCTTGCTGGTTTAGTAAACCAAATGAATGCTATAAACAATTCTGGGTCTATTTTGTATGTGTGCCGGAGGCAAAATACACTTTATTGATGAAACAAAATGAGTGACCTTTTGCTCAGAACTGGCAACATTGCTGTAGTTATTATGAAGTATATAAAAAAGTAGCAGCTAGAAATGATCTTAAAATCTACCTGTTTTATCTCTCCCCCCCTCTCCCAGTTCAGTTTTGAGGATACTCAGCATCATGCCTTTGACTTGTGTGGTGAACCTTGCTCCCTCTTTCTACTCTGAATGTTGAGAAGGAATTTTTTTCTGCAGTTGGCAGCAGTGCTAACTGGTCATTAAGTAGGAAGGTATAATAGCGAAACCCCACACTCTTCCACACCAAGGGAGGGAAAAGTGAGGGCCACAGGAAATTCCACACGCCCTTTTTGTGCCTTCATGGCCACTGGAAAACCCTCAAAAACCTCTGGATCTTCAAATTTAAAATAAAAATTACAAAAATGATACAGCAAAATCCTCCATACTTTACAGCATCCCAAGCCCCACCCCCTGCAAGAAAACTAAAAGACAACAAAGAGTGGAAGTGACTTCCAGGTTGCATTTCTGGGCCTTTAAAGTGATTGATCATTAAGGTGCAAAACACTATTCCTCAGGCAAACTCCTCTTGCTGAAAAACAATTGTGTAAAACATGTACTGTCTCCAGTCTCCTATTTTCTCTTCCACCACCAACAAGCTAAACAACCAGATGTGCTTACTGTGCTAGGTACATTGGTTGGATCCAGATGTAGCCATGCATAGATTTGTTGAAATCAATGGGACACATTACTCCTCATGAGTAACCTAAGTCCCACTTACTTCAGTCTCTCCAGTTTAAGCCCAGAGTTTGTAAAGTTGCTTTTCAGACATAATTAATTCTATTACTTATTACAATGTTTTTAAAAAGTAACCATTCCTGTTACTCATTACAATGACAAAAGAACAGGGGAGAGGAGAGAAAATGCTTAAGGCTTTAAGCAAATGGCATAAAATCTGAAAATGTCCCACCAAATTAATTTTTGAAAACATCTAAAAGCTGTTACTTATTATATCAACTTTTCTCTTACTTGTTACATTGCTTTTAAAATGTAACTTTTCTACATTCTTATTACTAAAAATGTTATCAGCTACAGATAATACTCTTGCATGTAACCTTTTACTTCAGAGAACTGCTCTAAGGATGATTAAACAAGTATAACTAATTATACAGTCAGCCCTCTGTATCCACGGATTTGGCATCAACAGAGTCCACCATCCATGGCTTGAAAATCCCCCCCGCCCTGCAAAAAAATTATCCAAGAAGCAAATCTTGATTTTTCCATTTTGCATAAGGAACACCATTTTACTATGCCACTGTATACAATCAGACTTGAGCATCCACAGACTTTAGTCCTGGAACCAAACCCCAGCAGATACCAAGGGCCCACTGCATTTAATAGTAAAGAGATACTACTAATATGGCCAGGCTGCAACACTTTGAGCACACTGGCTTCTAGAGCTGCATGATGTTATGTTCACATTGAAAGGAAATCATCAGAAAATGTAACAAGATGAGCAATATTATCTTCTCCATCCTTGTCCAAGCTGTACCCAAGGCAGGTGAGGAATCCTTCCAAAATTCTGATCTTCCAAATTTTGAGACTCTTTTCCAAAAATTTGGAGTTCCGTATTTTCCGGTCTTGCCTCAGATGGAACTAATGAATCAGGAATCCCCTTTGTTCTCTTTCTTTCTTTCTTTCTTTCTTTCTTTCTACAGAATGCTGTGCATGCATCACTTGCAGCAGTTCTATTTGTTTCTCACCATGCATATATTGATGAAACAGCTCAAAAAAACCAATCCTGATCCTTTTAATGGTAGCAATAAGTAATTTCAGCAATTTTCTTCCCACTGAGAGGAAGTCCCCAAAAACCACACAGATTTTGAACACTATTCACAATTCAGGACTTATTCTGCACAAAATTCACACATGCTTGTTTTGTGTAGAAAACTGCATTTTCTGTTTCAACACTGAAATATTAATTCCTGTGCAGAAAATGACAGAAAAAAGCTATAATTGGAGATTTGTTTTGCATAAAATTCACACATGGTTGATTTGTGCAGAAAACTCTGTTTTCTGTGCAAATAAACCATGCGAAATTTTTACAAAGAACAAATCCAGAATTACAACTTTTTTCTGTGCATGAAATAAGATTTCTGTGTTTATTCCCCCCCCCATACACATAATGCTGTTTCATGCACAGAAAATCTTGTTTTCTGTGCAAAACATCCATGTGTGAATTTTGCAGAGAATAAGCCCCAAAGCACAAACAGTCTTATCAGTCCAAGATTCTTCTCATCAAGATTTCTCGACACTCAAAAAACATTTTTTTAACCATTTTTGAATAGTTTCAATATTCTTTTCATCCCTAGGTCAGGTCTTGCATGCTTAGGGCTGTGGCTTCCTTGATTGAGTAAATCCATCTATAACATAGGCCTCCTCTTTTTCTACTGATTGCAATATTACCTAGTATTATCACATTTTCAAGAAGACATTTCACCACACATTCTGTCTGAAACATAATGGCCTCGGTTTAGTTATCTTGGCTTCTGAAGAAAGTTAGGACAGTAGATGGAGCCTTGATTTGTCCCACTTATTTGTCTGTTTTACTTGTCTTTATGGCAATCCATGGTATCTATACTACTAACCTCAAGACCATATTTCAAAAGAATTGATTTTCTTCCTGTCAGCTTTCCTCACTATTCAGCTTTCACAGTCACATATGGAAAACAGAAATATCATAACAGGGATGATTCTGATTTTTAATAATATATCCTGCCTTTTGAGGATCTTATCTAGTTCGTTCACAATGGCTCTTCCAAGTCATAATTTTCTTCTACTTTCTTAACTACAGTCTCTATTTTGATTAAGGTAGAGAAAGTATAGAAAATATTTAACTGTTTCAATCTCTTCATCAGATTGGATCATCATAGGATGTTTGGGGTGAAAGACATTAAGAAGTATTTTCTAACAAGAGTTATCTAAAGTGCCACTGTCTGTCTTTGAGAGATTCCCCACCAATGTCATTTCCCACTAGCTTCCCCACAACAGAGGCCCTTTCACATTACACACAATTATTAGCATTAGCATTGATATTTATATACTGCTTATCAGTGCCAAAGCACTCCCTAAGCGGTTTACAATGTGTTAGCTAATTGCCCCCAACAAACTGGATACTCATTTTACCAACCTATGGAAGGATGGAAGGCTGAGTCAACCTTGGAGCCCTCTGGAATCGAACTTGCAGCGTGGTGACTTGCAGTACTGGCATTTAACCACTGCACCACCAGGGCTCCCTTATGGGGATTCTAAGGTGAATTTATCGCAGGGTTTTCTTAGCAAGATTTGTTCAGACGAGGTTTGCCTTTGCCTTCTTTTGAGGCTGAGACAGTGTGACTTGCCCAAGGTCACCCAGTGGGTTTCCATGGCTGAGAAGGGATTCAAATCCTTTTATCCAGAGGCATAGTCCAATGTCCAAAGTGCTTTGATTCCACTTTAACTGCCATGGTTCCATCCTATGGAATCCTGGGGTTTATATTTTAGCAAGGGGTATTTAGTATTCTCACCCAGAGAGTAACTCTCGTGCCTTACTAAGCTACAAATCTCAAGATTCCATAGGATGAACCCATAGCAGTGAAAGTGGAGTCATCGTGTTAATACTGTGTAGGGTGAAAGGGCTCCAGGTTAAAGTGTTTGGCACATTTAGTCTGGGTCTTCCAGAAAAGCCTATCTGGCTTGGAAGACACTACCAGTAGCTATGCTACCATCAACACAGTATCTTGTGTTGTAGCAATCCAGTCACCACAGAAATGTGGAGATACTTTCTAACATAGCTTCATAACTGTAAAAGTTAGAACACTATTTTTAAAAAGATACATTTTCAGAATGCTGTTTCAGAAAGCTGGGTACCCAATCCCACATTCTCAAAGTCTTGTACAATTGCACAGGATTGTAGCATAAACACACGGTCATGGTTCAAATGTATGAGAGAACCCATCATTTATTTGTCATCAACCCTAGTATGAATTAATGAAAATCATGAAGTGATGGCTATTGGATTAGATAAATTTTTAAAGTATTGTACAAATTTACAGAAGAGAGGTAAATATATGCCTACCAATTATTATGACAAGTGAAGCAGAACCTCCAAATTCAGAGACTTTATGGTCTGCCTGCTTGCTGTTGGAAACAATGGTGGACAAGATAAACTCATGGCTTAATCTGGCAAGTCATTTTTCTGTTCTTAGGAAGACAATATGGCCCAGGATTTATTTATTTTTTTTAAAAAAAGATAATTATATTGTGAGAATATTCCTTGTAGCTGTGGCCTGGCTTACTTCAAAAAAACTTACTATTGGTACTGAACTTCAGTATAGAACAGGAGTGAGCAACTATGCTGTGGAAGAGATCTTTTTTTTTTTTTTTTTTTTTTTTTAATCTCATGTTCCCCACAGTGGGCTCATCACCACATTTTTGTCAGACTAGAAGTGATGATTTGAGCCACGGCCAGTTTCTAGCCATTGGTACTGGGATGTTGCAAAAAACTAACAGAACAACTTGTGGGCACTTATAAAATAAAATAAAATTCTGGGACTTTGGAGGTGTCTTGGAGGTCAAAAAGTCTCTATCCCTGATCTATAACAACTAGATAATAATATTTTATACTATTATGGATTACCTGTGGGATTTTTTCCTGTCTTTTCCCCCCATAAAACAAAGATGTATAAAACAAAGCTGATCTATATGTGTATTTGTAACTTTTCTCATAGAGAATAGAGAAATGAAATAACTGTTTCTGTGTGCCTTTACTGTCACATCTCTAATGGGAAATAACAACCCCAACTTTACATGGATGATGATATCTGGCAGAGACCTTTCCATTCCAGCAAAGCCATAATCTTGAATAGGACATCAAGGTGAACAATACACCCATTGACACACAGTTGTGAGTAGCAGAGTATGTTTTCCTGTTTATTTTACTGCTATGTAATTTCTACAGGGACAAGCTTCTATTTACCACACTAAATCTTGTTGTTCACATTCTGCCTGTAACACATTCTCTTTGTTCTTTTCCTAGAGGTAGGCAAACAGAATTGGCATTCTTGTTAGCAATCTCTGAAGGCACAGCAAATGCAGATACAGTTAATCCCCTCCCACTTGTTATTCAGGAATTGGTGCCTGCCAATAGGATTTGGGAGTCCCTGAAGGCATGAGTTTGAAGGGAAGGGTTAAAATCAGCTCGCTTCCTGACATTTTCTGTTCTTGAGCTCATTCATCATATTCATGGAAACAGAACCATGGAGGGAACTAAGGTTGCCAATTAAGTTAAATTAAGCAAGATGGACAGGAATGTAAGTGAACAAGATCACTGGCATGATCGAAAGCAACTTTATTAATGGCAGAAAGCAATCTTGGCTAAGACACTTCTTTTAATCAGGTTTTTCCTTCAGCCTTATGGCTCATTAAAAAGTTCCACTGGGGCGAAGCAGCTCCTAAAGCTGTATTCCCAAAGAATGGATCATATTATGAGTAGTATTCTACATTATCAATATGAAATCCCAGAGATTGCTCTCACTGACATCCTTATGCGAAAGAACAACTTGGACTATATGACATCTTTAATCCTTGATAGAGACTTTGTCCTATCTTGACTGACCACACATTTAGAAATTAGTTAGGGGAGCTAATCTGCAGTTGACCTTGTTACTCAACAGTTTAAAACATGCTTTAAGTATTTCAGGCATGGCCTTGGGATTTAAAATATTTCCTCTGCCACCTTCAGACATGTCCCTCAATCACTCAGACACACACTCATGCATGCATGTGTGACACACACACACATCAAATAATTTAAGGGAGACATTAACCATTCAAGGTACAAGGAAAGTAACTGGGAAAAGAAAATGGTTCTGAAGTTACACATGGTTCTGAAGCTACACACACAACAAAAAGAGAAAACAGATTGAACTAAAAATGGTGGTGGGGGGACAGTAAGAAGCCAAAGAAAAATAGTTAAGATAGTTCTTTAGGCACAAGGTGAAAGGAAGACAATAAGCAGACTGGCAGGCTTTCCCTGAGAAGCTGTTTCAATAAACTTGTACCATCACGAAAAAGGTATCCTTCACAGATAGACAAAACAGGAAACAGAAGCTGCTACCAGACTGCAGAAATAATGCAGTTTGACACTGTTTTATCTGCCATGGCCCCATGCTATGGAATTATGGGATTTGTAGTTTTGTGAGATATTTAGCTTCCTGTCAGAGCACTCTGGTGCCACAACAAACTACAAATCCCAGGATCACATAGCATGGAGCCATGATAGTTAAAGCAGTATCAAATTGCATTATTTTTGCAGTGTGGCAGCAGCCTCAGTCTTCTCAGATATATCTCAGCCTCTAAGCATATAGGCTAACATTTCTTGCAGCAGGAAATAAGTTCTTGTGCTTTTTATTTTAAAATTAATACCAGCCTCACTTGGGTGCCTAAATTTCAAGAACAGGTAGGAGTAAGGATGTGAATTTTTGCTTGTTTTATTCTCACATACAAGAATGAAGAATTTCAAAAGATTTTTTTTTTCTCCAGGAGGTAAAATCACGAGGGTTTTTTTTTTGTGCATTTCTCTGTACATTTTCATATTATGTGCCCCTTTTGCATTAAATATATTTTTTCTCTGTATAAAAACTCTTCACAGAAATCTATGTTGGTTTTGGGGGAGGGAAATAGTGGGCACATAGTCTCCAAATATGAAAAAATCTCATAGCAAGTGACCATTTATTTTATGAGGTGTCTCTCTCCAAAAAAGCAATACAAGGACTTCCTGAAACAACATCTCAGGCTCGGCCACACTGATCACCAACAATGGTCTGCCCTGGCCTCACATTGGGAGGCATGGAGACGCACTATCCACAATGCTGCAGCCTATTTGAGAACTCATGCCAAACAAATCTTGAAGAGAAATGACAGCGCAGAAAGAATCACAACTTGGAAACATCACTTAAGGAGACCTTCTGCTGTGCTTTCTGCAACCGGACTTATTTATCTTGTATTGGCCTTTTTAGTCATCAGCGCGCTTGCAGAAAACGTGGGATGAGTCCTTCCTGAATCTTCGTTTGCGAAGAGAAGCCAGAGAGAGTCCTCCCACTGAGGTCAAGAGAATTTGTGAGTTTTCTTTACATGCCTGGGAAGGAGGCAGAAGAATGGCCGGTAGAAATGCCAAGACCCTCCTGATTCTGTCCTCTAAAAAAGTCAGGAATGTCTATCTTGTATTTACTCTACCAGGCAGTGAAAGCCACTTCTGCCCCTCAATGGTTGGCAGCCAGTCAGGAATGAGGCCCAGACAAAGGAAGAAGGGAGGAAGAAAAGACAGAAAGAGAGATAAACATATCCACCCAATAGGTTACCCAATGAGGAGAAGTGGGGGGATCCCCACTATTTTAGACAATAGGAAGTTTCATATACTGCCTGAGTTTGTTACTCTTCACCAGGATCACAGGTTGTGATTATGCTGTAAATAAACTCTGAGTCTGGATTGGGAAGAGGAGTCATGGCTATCGTATTCTGGAGTCATTTTTAATGTGAATTTTAAGGAGTCTTCATGATCTGTTTTGTTTTTGGTTATTTTTGTTTGTTTGTTTGTTTGTTTTTGTTAGTGAAATGCTTCTGCTAATAGCTGCTAATTGGGACCAACATCAAGAGAGGTAACACTTTACATCAAACTCCATGTTAATTTTAAAATAAGATAATAACCTAACTTTTTTGTGTTAAGTTAAAGAGAATTCATTGAAAGGTCATTAAGGAGTCAGTCAAAACAAAACTAAAACCAGATGCTCAAATCAATTGCAATACACAGAAGTATACAGGCAGGCAAACAAAGGCACACACAGAGAGAGTAAATGACCTATACCTGTATATCTTGAAGGCATTTAGTATCTTTCAAAAGGCCCAGTCTGCTTTTCTAAAGAGTTTCAGTCCTTTGCTTTTCTCAATGAGATAGAATACTTGAGAGTTCAGTGAAACACACTGATAAACATGTGCCAACTGATCGCAAACATAGGGGTGTTTTAGCTGGCCTCAAGTCAATTGGAGGGGGGGGAACTTATTTCTTAGAAATACCAAAGAATCAAACTTACAGTAGATCTTTTATTCACTCTGCTTTTAACCCATACCCTTGAGAAGTGTAGAGAAGAAAATTAATATTACAATTTTGTATTTGGAAGGAAACAGTTTGACACTCTGGAGTCATTGGTCCAGGTTCTAAAGGCTGAAATATGGCATGTTTATCACTTGGCAAGGGGATCTTGTAGCACCTTTGAGACTAACAGATCTGCTTGCTTACAGATATCCCAGACTACCATGGCTATGGACAGGGCCGGTTTAAGGAATTTTGGGGGCCCCTGCAATGCTTTATTTTTGGGCCCCCATATGTTTATCTCAGGTCAATGTAACCTAACCTATTCACCATGCAGGATGTTCAGATTACAGTAGGACCCCCGTATCCACGGATTCATTATCCATGGGACATAAAACAGCACACCTACCATAGAGTCTTCCTAGCAAATGTGTCCTCCCTAGCCATTTTCTAGGCCCTCCAAGGCAACGCTATGGTGTTTTAAACCAGAAGTCCCATTATTTTCAATGGCGTTAACTTTTATTCATGGTTTTCAGAATCTATGCCCCCCCAGAACCAATTCCCAGTGGATAAGAGGGGCCTACTGTATTACATAACTTGCCACCAATAATTTAGTTTAAAAACTATATTATAGGCACTAACATAATATTTGTTTGTTTATTACAAATTAACGTAATGGTGTAGATTTCCTCAAAGAAAAGAAAGAATGGACTACAAGCTGAACATGAGTTAGCAGTGTGATGTAGCAGGAAAAAAATGCCAATGCGATTCTTGGCTGCTTTAATAGGAGTAGTGTCTAGATCAAGGGAAGTAATAGTTTTACTCCATTCTGCTTTGGTCAGACCTCACCTGGAATACTGTTTCCAGTTCTGGGCACAATTCAAGAAAGATACTGAGAAGGATGGTGGGAGGTCTGGAAGCCATTACGCCCTATTAGGAACGGCTTAGGGAGCTGGGTATGCTTAGCTTGGAGAAGAGAAGATTGAAAGGTGACATGAGAGCCATGTTTAAATATTTGAAGGGATGTCATACTGAGGATGGAGCAAGCTTGTTTTCTGCTGCTCCAGAGACTAGGACACGGAGCAATGGGTTCAAACTACAGGAAAAGAGATCCCACTCAAACATTAGGAAGAATCTCCTGACAGTAAGAGCTGTTCAGAAGTGGAATACACTGCCTTAGAGTGTGGTGGAGTCTCCTTCTTTGGGTTTTTTAAAACATAGGTTGGATGGCCATCTGTCAGGAATGCTTGGATTGTGTGTTACTGCAGGGCAGAAGCCGATTGGATGGGATGGCTGTTGGGGTCCCTTCTAGGCTGCATTCAGAGCCTGGGAAAGTTACTCTTGGATTACACCTCCCAGAATCCCCCTGCCAGCATCCTTCTCAAGGTCTGGTTGCATTGTTCCTTTTCCAGCATTCTCTAGCCCAGTGGTTCTTAACTTGGGGTCCGCTATGTCCTCACAGGGGGTCCACAAAGGCTTGAAGGCTGCTTGGCCCACCTCCTGCATGTAGTGGAGTAGCCACATGACAGGAACCAAGGCAAAGTCTGGCTGGTTTGGCCTGCACATTGCCATTCAATCCACTCAAGCCACAAACTTGCAGGAAGAAACAAGAGTGCCTCTGAGGGAAAGTTTAATGGATGGTGTAATTGTATTGTTATTATTATTATTATTATTATTGTTGTTGTTGGCTATTATTATAAGCTATTATTATTAGGGATTTAAATCTTGAGTCAAGTCTTGGGGCAACAAAAGATATTTAAAGGGGGTCCCTGGTAAAGAAAAGGTTAAGAACCACTGCTAAAGGCCAATGCCTCTCACATAACACTAATGGGATACTGGTGTTTTAGTGACAACAATAAAACCATTGTTCCCAGTAATATTACTCCAAATTTTAATGTATATTCTTTATATTCTTCTGTTAAAAGAGCTAGAGTGTTGTAGAAGATTCAGTATTGCACTATGACTATGGAGACCAGGGTTTGAATCCTTAATCAGCCATGAATACCCACTGGGTGATCTTGGGCAAGTCACACTCTCTCAGCCTCAAAGGAAATCAAAGGCACACCCCCTTTGAACAAACCTTGCCTAGAAAACCCCATGGTAGGTTCACCTTAGTCAGAAATTACTTGAAGGCACATAGGGAAACACACACATTTTTTATTTTTATTTTTTTGCAGGCTGAACTCAGTTGGCAGCAAGGGGAGGAGGCTGAAGACCAAGGGGGGAAGAGAGGGAGGGGAGAGACCCCAGGAAACCATGTTAGGAGCAGCTGGAAAGATGGGCTGGAGGGGATCTATGTGGAAGGAAGGAAAGGGAAGGAAGGAAGGAAGGAAGGAAGAAGCCCTCTCTGAGGGAAAGAGACAACCCTCAAATTCCCCCTCTCTCACACGCACATACACACTCACACCTCTCTGGCATGCCTGGTTGGCTTGCATTTTGCAGCAGCAAACTCCCTCCAGCTTCTGTGATGGAGGGCTGCTCCTTCTTTCTCTTTCTAGTTTGGGAGATGCTAGTTTTTTTTGTTTTCTTAAAATATCCAGCAGGAGGTTTTTGTAGGAGGAGGGTAGGAGGGGCTGTCTCCTTCATCAGATAAGGAGGTCAGCAGGGGCCCTCCTTGGCCTTGGGGCCCCCTGCCAATGCTGATTGGGGCCCCCTGCCAATGCTGATTTGGCAGACTGGTTAAACTGGCCCTGGCTATGAACTTTATCAGACCAGGCAAATATGGTGTCACAACAACGCCTACTGAACATGAAAGGGTATGCATATCAAATTATGTCGTCCTTTCATGATCTTGTCTTATCCAAAACCCATTCCTTTTTATTGATGGGCCAAGCTGTCAATTGCTCTCCCATTGTGCTTTGTTGATGGTATTGCCTAAAACTTCACACCATTGTACTCACGGGAATACATTGTCAATGACAGAACACTTCTGCGTGAGATCGCAACATTCAGGTATGGGACACTGTTTTTATGAAAAAACCCCCCATGTACTTGGGACTTTTAAAGTGTGTTTATGTGCTTGTGTTTATGTTTTATGTCTTGATTTTGCTTTAATTTTTGAATTTGCCACACTCATAGCTTCTTGTGAGAATTGGCGAGATTTGGAACCCAAAAGTAAACAGAGCTCTGTTCGTGCTCTGTTGCTGCTGAGGCTACCTTTCTAATGCTTTTACAGGTAGGTCTGGTAAAGGGGATTCTTTTGCTGGCATAAAATGTTTTATAATATGCCAGCAAAAGAATGTTTCAACAGGGTGGTCTGATAAAGTCCTATGTCTTTGAATTCTATGTTTATCACTTGATGCATCTACAGTAATTATATTTCTATAATGTAACATGGAATGATAGATTTACTTGTGAACACACCATGTGTACAAGACAGATCATGTTCCAGTTAACAAGACCAATCTAGGACTTCGGTCCACCATTCTGCCATTGACAGCCATCTGGCAGTGGTAAAGCTGGAACTAATCACATACCACACCACACCACATCACACCATACGATCCCCATATTGCTTAAATACAGCATTTGTTAAGGACATGGTCCTTAATAGCTGCAATTTCCTGGCATTTTGGAGTTTCAGTTCACATGGAAAACCCTTAACATGTTAGTTTGTTGTTGTCATTGTTAATTGAATTATTCAGTACTTGGTAATTAATAGGTGAGGTGATTTGAAAAAAATACTTCATTATGAGAGCTCTTCTTACATTGGACCTATATGTACCATGGACCAATCTTATATGCAAATGAGTATCTGAGGTTGTAGTCATCAAGTGATAAAAGTACTAATATAAGCTAGTTCTAAGTGACACTTACATGAATCAGCCACCTAAGATACATAACTAAGCAGAACAAATGTAGAAAAACAAATAAACATCCATAGCACCTTAAATACTTTTCAGCAGGTACAATTAACACAATTCAGCAGCTGGCTGTCAAGAGCAAAGTAAGTTAAGTGTACAGAAATCAAGTGATATCCATACATATACAAATTAGGCTTAAGCAAGGCCAGCCCAGAACATTTGCTTCCTAAGGAAAAGGGCAAGATGGAACCTTCTCTCCATTCAAGTATAAAAGTCAACTGGATTAGCACCTTACTTCCCTGCTGGCAAAAGGACAGTGTCCTCCACTGCACCTATAAGCAGTAGGATAGCTCAAGGGGTGCAGGTTAAGCCATGTAGCTCACAAAGCCCTCTGCTCTAACATCTTGCTCTTCCTTCCTGTCCCTCAGTATCTGTCACTGAGGTGGCTGTCTCACTTTGCATAATGTCAGGACCAGCATGAAACTGTCTTTGTCTTCATTACAGAACATTCCCAAATATATATATATATATATATATATATATATATATATTGGTCTAGGAACATAAACTTAATAAATTTTTAAATAATGATTCCCCTCCCCCCAGCCCCCAGCAATGTTGTTTTGCTTTGTTTTGAATAGAGTTACCAGTGAAATTTTGAAACCAGGTTAGAGATTCCTGCTTTGTATGACACTTGCAAGAGTGTTATGAAAACCCACTGGTTGACCTTGGGCAAGTCACACTCTCTTAGCCTCAGAAGAAGGCAAAGGCAAACCCGCTCTGAACAAACTGTGCCAGGAAAAGCCCTTGACAGGGTCCCTTTAGGGTCACCATAACTCTGAAACAACTTGAAGGCACACAACAATGACACTTGACTTGGCGTAATGCTGAATTTTATCTAGAGTGCAATCTGAAGGTGAAGCTGGAGTTTTGCACTTTGCCAAAATGTCTGAGGAATCAGTGGAGATGCTAGAACATGTTAACCTTTAGAGGAGTTCTCAGAAATGCCTATGTATCTCAGTTTAAGATCTTTTAAGTCTTCTGCATTGTTTTTGAACTATTTGAAAATATGGAGGAAACACAGATAATTTATAAATGGTACACAAATAACAAACTGTAGCCATATCTAAGTTATTAAAAATAAAACTATTAAAAATCAGAGGGAGAGAGAAATCCCTCCTTGCTTCTTGTCCAGAGTTAGTAGAGATAGATGAATCAAGCACAGGTGAAGATGGCGGAGAATGGAGATTTTCACACGGCTATATATCCCGTGGCAGGAACAGAACAGGGTCGGGAAAGGTTTTCCCTTTCAGACGACGTTGACCCCATCCTGTCCTGCATCCATCCTACTCCCGTGACTGTTCCAGAACAATGTAATCACAATTTTTCATTGTGAATAGACCTCCCATTCCGTCACTATAACGCAATCACAGGTGTGCGAACAGGAGCCCCGTTCCTGTTCCGAAATGACAGCCACAGAGGGGACGTCTGTTCCGAGCACTTCCTGGTACGATCTGGACATCCAGGTAAGTAGCACCCTTTATTTTACCCTCCGTGTTTTGATTATGTGATTTGAAGAGTGGTTTTGTGCTTGGTGAACTGATTTTATGTTTGGGGGAGTTTTATTTTTTAAATTTACCATCCGGCGTTATCACATGATAACGTGATAACGTTTCAGACGGCCGGTCGTAAAAGCAGCCTTACGACGGCTGCATTTACAGCCGGCCAGCAAGGGGAGGGGGAGCCTGTTCCTGCTGCGGAATTAAGGTGAGTGTGTGAAAGATTTATGTTATTCTGTGGCAGGAACAGGAGAGGAGGTAGCGGGGCAGTAACAGAGCATTTTGGCCCTGTGTGAAAATCTCCAATACCTAGCTGGTATTAAAGGGCTCTTTGTTTCTTTTGACAGCATAAAACAATATAGAACAGCTCTCCTTCTCTCTCCTACTTTGTAACAGCAAGTTATACTGAAATGGCTTTAGGATTCTGGCCTACCTTCCTGTTCTTTCTGAGCTTTACCACTTCAGCCTCAAGCGGGGCTGGTTTCCTCATGGCTGAATATGGCATCCTTTTTTTTTTTTTTTTTTTTTAAAGGAAACCCAATCCTCACCTGCATCATAAAGGATTGTATCCGGGGCATTTCTTTGGCACTAGTTTTCTAAGTGCAGAGATTTGGGTGGGAAAGAAGGATGCTACTATGTGAACCAGAACAATCTAGAGAAAGGTTTACAACAGAAGTGAAAACTAGGGTTGTATTTAGAAAGGAGTCCAACAGTAATAAAGGGTACTTTCTCCCCTGCCTGTAACATGTAGTGCTGAGCTGGCAATCTGCTGGAAATAGGTCTCAACTGCTCTGGAATGCCAGGTTCCTATTAAAAATCTTCTCACTCCTAGCTACATTCCTAATCTGTTTTCTCTCTTTTTCTGTCTCTCATTTTCCTAATTTGATCATCACCACTCAAATCATATTACAAACTGTATTTATCTTTAAGTAAGAAACTATTAAAAAGCAGCAGAGACAAAAAACAAAAACAAAAACAAAAAATGTAACACTTGCAGAACTAATGGATGTTAATAATAGGAAATTTCCTTTCAGACTGCTTATATTGATAACAATGTGAATCCAGCTCACCCCCCCCCCCGCAAAAACAATCAGCACAGCTGTGTGGGGGAGAGCTGCCTTTGCTGGATGGGAGGGGAGAGGAGACCTGGTATAACAGCGCCTAGGCACATGCGCCGGCACTTAGAAGCTATATAAGTATGGGGTGACATCAGTGAGTTACTGATGTCTTGGTCAGCATGCAAGGGAACAGGCAATGGAGGCCTCCTCCTACCATTCATATGTGTCAAAGCTGTTTTAACTTCTGCCTTCCCCTTTTGTCTTCCAGGTCAGGTCAATGGTGGTGAGACAAAGGGTGCTGCTGCATCCACAATATCTCTGCTGGGCAGCTTGCAGGCCCGTTTGTGCATTGGACCTCACCTGACCTTATGTGACAGATTAACAGTCTTGTGGCTTTTAATGAATGGCCTTCGGTGGCATGAAGGGTGCCTTTGTTCTTGGGGAGTGCCAAGGGCCTTCACCAGATGTTTTCATTCACCACCTTGGTGGGAATTGTTTGGGGATTATAAAGGGGAAAGTTTGGGTCCTTCAGGCAATCCATGATTGGGGGAAGGCAGGTCTGGAGGGCCTGGGTTTACCATCATGGGGTTGGCCATTTGAGCCAAATTCTTTGGCATGGGGACAGTGATCCAAGACTGATGTTCAGTGGTGCAGGGCAAATAGGTAGATTAGATTGCCCTCGCGGGGAGATCAGGCATTATCTTCCACACCCTGACATCATCCTCGAGAGGCCCAGGCTCTATAGATCTGATGAGGTTCACCTCTTGGATGCTGATAAGTTATGTTTTCTTGGGGGGGGGTCTTCAGCAGGGTGAGGGACCTTTTGGTTCATCTGGTGGGGGATAGGGACTAAGTGGACACTTGCCCCTATTTATGGCAGAAAATGTGAGAGGCGTAGATTTCGGTGTGCACCTTAGCACCAATTTTGGTGAAGACAGGATCTCTGGAAGGCTCACTTCAGGATGTGTGGCCTAAGGGGATAGAAGGAGACCCACCTTGGGGTTGGCCTGAAGGATAAAATCCTATGTTAATACTTGTGGGTTGGGTGAGAGACTTTTCAGCTGACCTTCCAGATGTGGGCTGGCTAAGGAGCAATCCCAGCTATTGGGGTTCCTCTCTAGAGCCCAGGTGTTCCCCCAGGGAAGCTGAGGAGTGTGGTCTTGGATAGACCTACTGCCTCAGCTGCTTCCTCACTAGGTTGCCTCCACCCCACTGAAGACCTTTAGAGGGAAATAAATAGGTAGGATTAAATAAAGACCATTTTATTTCATCCCATCCCTTGTGTCTGGTCTCTTTACTTCCCTGAATTGGTCAGCAATTCTAGTAACTGGAATAAGTAAGGGTGTTTAATAAGTAATCATTACTCTCTAGTTCTACTAAAGCTAGTCCATCATTTTGCTATTATACCATAAATCCAACAGCCAGTCACTGACTCTTGAAATTATAGCAATTTCACCTTTTCTAGCTAGTGCTAACCTTTTGGTTTTCAGTATGGTTAGAATTAAATTCCAGTGGTATTTTCATACATCTGTAAAATATATTTTTCCTGCTGTGTTACCACAATTTGAAGCCAAGCCTCCAAGTAATGCCATTGTTCAGTAATCTAGCTTTGCAGTTATCTTGTGGTACTGCAGCTAATTTCAATGAGGCTAAAGCAAGGTAGGCAGACACTAAGGTCCAGAAGGCCATTTCTGGCAGGTTCAGTTTTCAGCAGGCCACCCTAGTGGGGTTGGCATTGAGTTGAAGTGATGCTTCAGGTAACAAGAAGTCACTTCTAGCCCCAAGGTTTTTCTGTTTCAAGGTGGTGGTGGTGGGGTGTGGGAAACAACAGTTACAGGCCTGCATCAAAGTTAGAAAGTATTCTGGCTGGAAGCAAATGTTTTCTGGTTTATTTATTTTTTAAAATAAGGTTTGGGGGTGTCTGGGGGTCCAGGAAATGCAAGGACTATACAGGACTGCCTCCTCAACAGCATCTAGTCTATAGGCCACAAATCCTTTCAGCCACTCTTCCCGCATACAACTGCAGTGCAAAGCTCGGAAACATTAATGTCCATGTTAATTCACTCCCACATTGTGAACCAGAACTTTCATAGATTTTGTCTTCCTTCTGCAGTAAACTCCCTCACACTGACCTTAGGAATATTAACTCATCATTACACAAGTTATAACACTGTCCCACTTTGCAGGATTCTTCTAAATATTACTGTGATTATGTATGGTGTGAATGCTCTACACAGTACTGAGGGTAACACGATCAGACTCTAAAATTACATAATTTTTTTGCTGACAGATATGTGCCAATTTCCTTCATTCTAACACAGATTCACTTAGAGGTTATGCTAATTATGTTTCAGCTCTTCTTTTGGTCAAACACAGAACTCTTCACAGACTGACAAAGATGTAAAAGTGGGGAGGGAGGTACCTTTCTTGTCTGTGCTGTTAGAGAAATCTCTCCAGCTGTCACATACCATATACCAAAGCAAGTAATAACTGGATAAAGTATGCCAGCTACTTTTGAAAAAACTGCCATTCCAGTAAATTTAAACTAGGCAGTAATGAGCTGTGTTGTGTGGTATTTAATCTGTTCTTTTTATTTGGGAGGGAAAAGGTAGAAAGGAATTCTTCAGCGTGACTTGCAGGTATTAAAGTCCGCACATCATTTATGTTGACAGTTTGGCTCTAGGCTATAAAACAGAAGAAACTGTTCTACATCTTCTGTTTTAAAAAAGGAGCAGAAAACTTAAACCCCCATCAATCCACTGTCACACTTTTACAACTTATCTGTGGGAGAAAAAAAACCAGGAAAGGTTTGTTCTGATTCCACAGACAGATCCATCAACATGGTGAGGCTTGTGAAATGTGATATTCATACAGACACTGGTAGCCGGTGACAGCTTTCCCATATGGAATGTGCTAACACCTTGCACAACCAATATTTGCTTATGAGTTATCACAATGTAATGGTTCCTGAACAGTTCGATGTCTAGGTCACCCATATGTGATCACATAAACACAGCAGTGTGGTGTGATACAGCCTATGAAAAGCAATGAAGAATCGAGGAGATGTTAGAGACTGGTGTATAATATAAATCATTGAAAAAAAATCTCAATCGCCATACACTTCAAGCACAGAGTTCTTGGCACTGGGTTTAAGCTTTATAGAATTTGGGTGAATGAACCACTCTCCTTCATACACCTGTGATTTCTCATTTGTTTCTATCTAGGGGTGTGTATTTAACATAGCTCCACTGACCCAGCCACTTAAGCAGCCATTTTGAGTTGCTGGGGTTGAGAGGTACTTGCCTTAGCCACAGTAAATATGTGGGAGGGAGCACTGCTACTTCCACCTTTTGAAAAAGCACACAGAAATGACATAGCAGCTTCTTGCTGTATTTCAGGAGATATAAACATACTCCTTTTGATTTCCATCATAGACCCAGGGGTCAGCTACACAGCATTTTTTATTCTAGAAAGAAGCGAGAAATAAAGAACTCGAATCTGTCACTCACTGTACCCAAAATTTGTCGTGGGTAGCAAAAGTCTCAGGGTTTTTTTGGAATTTTTGTTTACATGTACCGAATTATGATTGGTTGGACATTAGAGAGGGTAGGCGTGCAAGGGAAGTCTGGTGATTCAGGATCCACCATTTTTTAATGTCCCTGAGTCCGGTCCACAACTGCCTCTGAAGCCCGGTTGGCAGAAGCTGCAGCCAGTGGAGTGCCCAAGTGTGCTGGGAGAGGTGGGGAAGTCCTTTTTCTGTCCCCCCCAAAACTGGACTGCAGGTAGGGTGAGTGGGGGGGGTCTGAAGACTGGCATCACCGAGGAAGCACCATAATCCTCACTAGCCTGTCCACTCAGTGCCCCCCAGCCTCCACTGCATGGAGAAAGCATCCTTGGTAGCAGAGGCTGAGGGAGAGGGTGCTGGGTAGAAGGGGCTACAAGTGTTGTAGTCCTTGCTAGCCCTGTCCACCCAGCACCCCCCTCAGCCTCCGCTGCACAGAGAAAGCACCAGGCAGACAGGGCTAGTGAGGACTACGGTGCTTTTAGCCCCTTCCACCTGGCACCCTTCCCCTCAGCCTCCACTGCTGAGGATGCTTTCTCCGTGCAGTGGAGGCTGGGGGGGGGCGCCAGGTGGACAGTGCTAGCACTACAACACTTCCTCCATGATGCCAGTCTTCAGAACCCCCCCCCCCACTCACCCTACCCACAGTCCAGTTTTTGGGGGCAGAAAAATGAATTCCCCCACCTTCCCCAGCACACTTGGGCAACTTGATCATTCAAGCTAGCAAAAATTTCAGCCACACATTCCTATCTTGCTCTCTCTCTCTCTTTCTCCCATATCAGTTTTAATCCAGAGCTTCCCCCCAGCCCCAAGACTGCAGTTTGCAGATTTGGAGTGTACTTCTCACACTGCTGGGAGTTTGCTTCCCCAGCTGAGCCTACAACTCAGTGGCAGAAGCCTCCACAGCCAGGATAAAGGCTCTCAGCTGGCTGCAGCTTCTTCCAACTGGGCTTCAGAGGCAGTGGGGCACCGAAATGGCAGATCCAGAATTTCAAGGCTTCCCTTGCAAGCCCTCCCCATCCAAGGTCTGACCAGTCACAATTCAGCTCTGCTGTGTGCCCCATATCCCTGGATGGTTGCTGACTGATCAGACAACCAATAGTGTGATTCTTCCCGGACTTTCCAAAAAAGTATGAGGAAAAAACAGGGATGGACGGGTTTACTGTTTTATTTTGCTACCCCTCCTTCCCAATAGTGAGTGTCTGCCTTGATGAGTGTGAGGACCAATAGGGTTTGTCTAGATTTCTTCCCGGATAATTTTGCTTGTGTAGCTGACCCCCAGTTTTAAAGGGAAGAAAGTAAAAAATTGTCAGAGATTTAAATGAGAAGGGAATATTTTGGCCAGGTTTTGATCATTAGGGCTGCAATTCTGTGCATGTTTACCCAGAAATAAGACAAAATGAACATATTGAAAGTCACATCTGTGTAAAAATACACGGTGTTTTACAGTGAATGTGTTATGTTCCTTTATTTCATTTATATACTGCCTTTCTCATAGAGTGGGACTCAAGTTGGCTTACAAAAAGAGTGCTATTCTTACAAAAATAGTGACACTAAAGCAGGTGTGAGCATTAAGTTTCCTTTCCTTTCCTTTCCTTTCCTTTCCTTTCCTAGAAAAACAACAAAATAAAACCATTGCACTAGCTTTTTAACATTGGAAGGAAGTCCCAATCTCATCCCTGGCCATGACATGACTGTAAAGAAGCAGACATGGAAATTTCAAAACTGTATGTCCCTGTATGAACTGGCCAGATATTGGGCACAGTGGTTTAAGGAAAACTGTGTCCCAATGTGTCTGGTGTTCTCCTGGACAATGGCTGTGCATGAACTCTCCAGCAAAAAATGAGGAGATAGAATTGAGGAAAAGACTGGATCTATCAATTGTTGGCCTAACTCCTAGGAATTATTATCAGGAATGAGATATGGTTCACAAAGCAAGCTACACACCAGAAATGTAATCAAAGTAACTATATGCAGTTCTTTACATCACATACCTTATGCAGGTAAGCATAAAAGACTGTAACAAGTTGAATTTAAGATACAATTCAGCTGAATTTTCCATCAAGCTCACTTCTAGTGAGTTTATTCGCTGTACAATAAGTGAATACTATTACTTATTCGACAACATATGTGAAAGTCCTTATGGTAAAAATAATCAGTTTATTAACTTCTCTAATATGGTATTTAAAAGCAGAGCTGCACAATCTCACAAGTAAAATTTGCACCAAAAGAGTAAGACAGCTAGCAGATGAAGAGTTTGCTCACCTGGCAGAAGCAGTTCAACAGATTGAAGTCTACTTGTGATGGTGTGTAGGGTGAGGATAGCAAAGGAAAGCAAAGTCGGGAATGCTTGAAAAATAAAATATTTTTTTGTTTAGTTAACAAGTAGGGGAAAAAAATCATTTGCAGGGGGAAAGTGTTTACTTGAATTTTAAATCCCTCTCCCGGAAAGAGTTGTGCTTGTACCTAAATGACTTTTTAGAAAAACACTCTTCCTATGTGTGTATTAGGAAAAGGTGCAGCAACAGAAGCAGTCCACATATCCATAACTATTTGGGGAAATACAGGTGATCACCTCTTACTAAATGACACAAAAAGGTTTTATATAATATGACAAGTACACTACAAAGAGATACTCTCCAGGCCAATTCACTGCTCACTACTGGAAGTAACTAACTCTCATAGGCACTGGATCATGTTAGTTGCTGGAAGCAGGTGCCTTCAATGATGGTACAATAAAGAAAATGATAGGGATAAATAACTGGCAATTTAGTTACTTATTGTATAAACCATTTTACTTTCCTGCCCATCAGTTCTAGCACCTACTCTCTTAGCTGTGGTTAGAGTGTTGGATTTGGACTGGGGAGAGCTTAAATCTCTGCACAGCCATGAAATCTAGGAAGTGATCTTGGGCTAAGTCCTAACTTGCACCTTAATTTACTTCATAGAGTTGCTGTGAGGACAATATTGAATGAGGGATGAACACATAATACAGATCACATTTTAAAAATAAAAATAAAAAGTGTCCTGCATCAGAACATTTGAGAGGAAACTGCTAACTGGCATCTAAGTTTTCCATAGTCATGTAAGATTTGTTTTTGTTGATATATGTGGAAACATTCAATTGTGTCATTCTCCACTTGCATTATTCAGTGTAAACTATCTCAAGAATATTGTATTACATGTCTTTAAAATGTACTCTCCTTACCACGCAAATGCTTTCTCAGTAAACACACAAAAATGTTATAATCCCATATACATTCTTCTTTTCCTGAATGTCTTCATTGGCACTTATGGAGCAATGCATACCATCTCTCCTTGTTCTACGTTTTCCAGAAAAAACCCTACAAGGTTAGCTACTTGCATTTATTTACTTATCCATTTATTTAAAGTTGTACATTCTGCCCCTCCAATGCTCAATACCATTCAGCAAGGTGTACTGAAAACATGGACAATAAAATAACATTTCATTTAAAAAAGTAATATGATAAGTCAGAGATATGTTCAGTGGATAGGAATGACATCATATACAAATTTTCTACCTGGAAAAAAGAGAGAAGGGCCATATCACTATTTTGATCACTATCTTCCTTTATTTAATCATTTGCCGAACGTGAGAAATGAGCAAAAGGTGTGACCATTGAAAAGGCCCTTCTACAGGACACAATCAGACTTCTGGCTGGCACAGCTATCTTTGGCATGAGAAAATTAAGACAAAGACAGAATTCAACAATCATTATATAAGAAGATTTTATTTTTAGAATTTGGAATAAATACAAATCAAGATTGTGTCTGAAAATGCCATTATGGGTATCTTTACAAGAGGCACTATTTAAAACAGATATATGTAAAAAGGATAGAAAAGAACAATGGTTGTTATATAAAGATGTCTTGGGTGGAGATACAATTACTTACTAATGAAGACCACTTGATCAAAACGGAACATTAGAACTTACCGTGAAGGTTCCTTTTCAGCAGACATGTGGAGGAACTCCTTTCCTGGGTATTGGTTCCGCCTCCTGTCCTATGATTGACAGGAGGCGGAGCCAATACCCAGGAAAGGAGTCACTCCCTAGTCTGCTGGAAAAAAGATGTATAAAATATTATTGAAGATTGAGATGGAAGTTAAGGTGATTAAAGATTGCATGATCATAGATTAAGAAACAGACCCTGTAGCACAATGCAAAAAGATTGGTCAGCATTAATAAAATACTGGGAAAATACAGAGGGAATACATGCTTATAGGAACTTGTGATATGTTATTGATTTATGATAATAAGGCTGTAAAATGATGAATTAATACATTTCGTCTTTATGATAGGAATAGTGACAGACATGGAGGATAGTCATTATGGATGTGGAATGAGACTGTGCATGATAAGATAATGGACAAATATCAAGTAAATATAAGGAGTATTAGCTAGATAAAGAAATAGATGTGTGTGTGTATATATATGTGTGTGTATATATATATATATATACACATATACATATATACACACACACACATCTTCACATTCCTTTTGTTAGGGGCAGACAACCCCCACGAATGTGAAAAAAACGTGAATAAGAAATGAATTTGGGAGTGGGAGGGTTTTTCACACATACCCTTCCCAAGGCAGTGATCTGCATTGGGAAGGGAAGGGAGGGGTGGGAGGGAGGTTTTTCATGCACCCCTTCCCAAGGCAGCAATCTGCCTCGGGAAGGAGAGGTAGGGGTGGGAGGGAGGCTTTTTCACACACCCCTTCCCAAGGCAGTGATCTGCCTTGGGAAGGAGAGGTAGGGGTGGGAGGGAGGCTTTTTCACACACCCCTTCCCAAGGCAGTGATCTGCCTTGGGAAGGGAAGGGAGGAGTGGGAGGGAGGTTTTTCACCCCCCCTTCCCAAGGCAGCGATCTGCCTTGGGAAGGGATGGGAGGGAGGCTCTTCACACACCCACTTCCCAAGGCAGGATGGGCTTCAGGAGAAGCCCATAGCTGCTTTGGGAAGGGTGTGTGTGTGTGTGAAAATTGCCTCTGCCCCGAACTTCCTGTTCTCCCGGGACCTGGCTCTCCACCCCAAATGGAGCCAAGCCCCAGGAGAGCAGGGAGTCAGGCAGCATGGTTTGGTCAGGGAGCACTCCATTTAAATTAGCTCCTCTCCCTTGTGTCCAAGGGACTGAAGCTGATTTAAATGAGGTGCTTCCTGAGCAAACCGTGAATAGTCAAAACCGTGAATGTGAAAGCTGTGAAAGTGGAGGGCCAACTGTATTTCACTTTATCATACTTGTTTCTTTTTGTTATGTTAAAACTGAAGACAGTTATGTATTTTGTTGTGAAGCAGAAACATAGTCTAAGAGATATTAAAGAAAACCTTAGGAACAGATCATATAAATATATATCATGAGGTGAAGCGAATGTAACATCTAAGTTGTTTTAAAAATCAATAAAAATTAAAGTTCAAAAAAAGATTGCATGATTAAATGGGCTAAAAATGTTGGGTACAATATTGAATTAGAATTATGGGGGGAAATGTGGCAAAAAGGAATTTACTCTGGACATGATCAGACAGGGACAAAAAATGTTTCCCTGTCTCACTCTATTCTCTCCAGCCCTGCTCCTGTCCCCGTCTTGGCACAATAACCCCATGTTTCAGACCTACCTTATTCTGTGTCTGCCCCCTCCCCTCGGCAGCACAGGGAGTGAATGGAGCTCAAACAGAGCCCCATTCACTTCATGGTTTGAGTTCCTGGCCATTCTCACGAGAGAATGATTGCATGGGAAACTCAAAAGTAAAAATGAAAATACACATCAAAAAGTTAAACAAAGCACCTAAACACACTTTAAAAACTACAAGTAACCCAGAAAGTGTGTCACTTACCTCCTTGTATGGATCACACCTGGAAGTGTTTGGCACAGACCTCCCACTGTGGCTGGCATTGCACCAGCATAACGGGACACCTTTTCACTCACCCGTCATTCTGTGACAGGAACAAAATGGGCAATCTATTCACAGCTTAAGCTCTGAATAAGAAGAAATGAGGGCAACATGGAATCAGCACAGGGACATAATGGGACGAGGATGACGACATCCAAAAAGTTAGTCCTTTGGTTATCTCCTGGTGTTTGTGTAACACCATATTAAGGGCATCTGATAATCTTCTCTATCTAATAATTTGCAGGAAAATTTCTATGAAATGATGTTCAGGTGGCATTTAACAACATAAAAATATACAAGGTTGTCAATAATAAATGTTGGAAATTCCATGATCAAATAGGAACATATTAACACCAATGGTGGACATGCAAAAAGGCTAAAAGATTCTGGAATGAAATTCATTGTAAGGTTGAGAAAATCTTCAAGGAGAAGATGTACAAAAAAAGCAAAATTTTAACTTTCAGGTTTGATGGAACAAAATAATTTATTAAGACCATATAAAAAGCTGGTGCAATATTTAATCACAGTGGCAAGGCTGATATATGCACAAAAGTAGAAAGACTTGGATATTCCTTCAATAGATGATTGGATTGTGAAATTACCGTACTCAAACTTGCAGACATGGACAAGTTAACCATGTTATTAAGGAGAAGAGAATTGAGACATTTCAAAATGATTGGAAACCATTTTTGAGATACATTCAAGAAAAAGGAGAAATAATTACACTGACAGGTTTTGAAATTTAGCAATGTTGATATTTTAGTGGTAGATGTATAGATTAGTGAAATTGTTAAGATAAGAGGGAAAATTTGAAAAGAATATACAAAGCTCTAAGACTAAGAAGTAGGAAGCCATTTTTTAAAACATGAATGTTCTTTTTCTTTTGTGTTTTTTTTTTCTGTGTGGTAAGTGTTATTGTGTATGTAATGTTTTAATTAGGTGTTTGTTATTTGTTTTGATATTATGTGTTTTATTATATTGTTATATTGAAATTAGTTGTTGTTATTATTATTATTATTATTATTATTATTTTAAGAGAAGGCCCTTCTACTTGTTTCCATCGCAAAGCCTCCATCATCATTGGGACATAGATAGAGGCTTCTCCATCAGATCTTATGGTGTGGACAGGAGGAAGCAGACCTTACGGTGTTCTGGAATGATTTTTTTGGGGGGGGGGTGTTTAAAGGTTATCACCAATACTTTGCATTGTACAGATAAGAGTTGTATCCAGTGCTGTGTTGCAGGGCAAGTGTGGTAATATTATATGATCCTGTAAAGTCCTACTAATATCCATGCCATTCTGACACCAAGCAGTTACTATTTTGAAACTATTAAAACTTATTTTAATATAAGCCATCCTGAGATCCCCAGATATAGGGCAGAGTATAAATATTTTAAATACGACCATACTCTGGATCCAGCAGAAGTTTTTTGAGGATGCTTCAAAGACAGCACAAGTAAAGTACAGGTATATTGCAATCCAGTCTAGAGGCACATGTATCATGGCAAGGTCTGCCTTTGTCAGGAACAGACATGGTCATCACAGCACCATGCCATCTTAAACTGGGCAAACGTGTGTCTGGCTACAACATGAGAATCCAGGTGAAAAACTGAATCCAAAAGCACTCACAAGCTGTAAACGTGATTCTTTGAGGGAAAACAATCCCATCCAAAATATTCCTGTTCCCAATTCTACATCTCTCCAGACTGGTAGCACAATACTCTTCTCTGGTATAAATTTCAGTTTGCTAGATCTCACTCAGATCAACACTACTTGCAAGTAAAGAAAAAAAACCAATGCTACATATCATCCACATATTGGTGAAAATTATCCCCAATCCCTTTATAGTCTTTCCCAGTGGTTCCATACAGTTGTTGAATCGCATAGTGGAAAGAAGTGATCATTGGAGGGTTGCTATGAGCCAGCAACCAAGACCTTTCTTGATCAAGAGCCCCACAATATGAACTACTGAAACAGATCCCCAGGAAGGAACAAACCTGCCTTCCCAGCCAGGTCAAGTAGTCCAGAAAAAAACATAGTCAATATGAAAAATTCAGCAGAACTAAGCAGTTGCCAAGACAGATTTTAAACCAAAGCAACCACAATCTTGTTCCATTTCCAAACGAAGGCCTGAAGCCAGACTGAAATGGGACTCAATACCACTTCTTCCAACAAGTAATTAGGAGGAAGTATAGATGTATTTTATGTGTTTAGAGAGATTTATATTATTTGTTTAGGATTTCACTATGCTTGTTATGTATTTTATGAAAATGTTTGCAATGTTTTGTCTGTTTCACAGATTTTTGCCTTTATTATTTTGACGTGTTTATGTTGGAAAAAAAATAAATTAAAGAAAGGCTAGGATCAAATGAATATATGGCTGATCTCACATTATCTCACTTAGCTATCACTCCCTATTTCACACTATCCCACTAAGGAAGCAGACCTTGTTCAAATTCTCAAGGTGTACAAATAGAAATGTATTAATCACAAAATAACAAGTAGACCCCAAAGATGCATAATAGATTATAATTAAGTAATCCAAATCAGCATACATGCTGCTATGCTGATCCCCAAACTGTTTACCATAGTGGGCAGCTGATTCATGTTTACCCCTTCCAGTCTGGTCTTCGATGTAATCAGCTTCTTCCTCCTTGGTTAACTTACTCTTTGCAGATGAATTGGTAGGGTAAAATGGTGGTTTCTTTGCCACCAACATCATATAAATTTTATAGTGATCTGTCCATATCAAAGGTAGTGCTTATTACACCACCTTTCTTTCATACCCAGGGTGGGTGACAGAAAAATACAGTAGCACCCCTGCATCTGCTGATTCACCACCCATGGATTCAATTATCCACAGATGATGACAGCAGAGGGATGGACATGAGAGGAGGAGAGAAACTGTGACGTGGGCCAAAATGGTGATGTAGGGGTGAAGGGGGCAAAGGGAGCAGAGGAGACATCTCCCTTCCTCCTCCCTTTGTCCTGGGGATTGCTCCCTGGGATTGCTCCCAGGGTAGAAATGGTGGTGCAGGGGTGAAGGGAGGGGAGGAAAGATCTCCCTCCCTCCTTCCTTTGTCCCAGGATCGTTCCCTGGGATCACTCCCAGGACAGAAATGGCAATGCGGGGGTGAAAGGAGGGAAGGAAAGATTGCCCTCCCTTCTCCCTTTTGTCCCCAGGATCACTCCTGGGACAAAAATGACAATGCAGGGACAAACGGAGCGATCTCGCCCCCCCTCTTTCCCAGGATGGCCCCTGGGATGTCATCCGCTATTATCTGCAGAATTCACCATCCGCGGGAGGGCCTGGAACCAATCCCCCGCAGATGTGGGGATGCTGTTGTAGGATCACTATTTTGTCGCAACAACATATGCTCAATAACAAACACTTAACATTCTTAAATTTTTGAAAAGAGCACCTTGGTTGGGAGGTAGTATTAGTAGTACATAGTAGATATAAGATAGCACTACTGCTTCCCCATCTCTGTCTTGGCTGTATGAATAACCCTGCTGGACAGTGGTGGGATAAATAACCTCTGTCCTTATTTTTCTACCCACATTTGTCTTTTGGGCAGCTCACACAAACAAACAGAATGGTTTTTGCTGTACAGATAAAAATATGTTTAAAGCATGGCTCTAACAATGGTGATGTGGTCATAGGATTTCTTCATTGTCTGACCTGCTCTCAAATGCACCAAATGTGTTTTTAAGTGTGAGGTGTTTGGGATCCCATTAGAAATTTGGGAGCTGATTCACACATATACAGACACCCTCTAGTCAAAGGTTCTCTTCTCATGGGGACCTGCACTTTGGTTATATGCTAACCTGATGACTCCCCACATAAACACAATTTGCTTCCTAAGGAGAGAGCTATCTATTTAAAATCCCTGCAGACCTATGAGTGGAACACCTAGTAATACATTAACATACATGGTAGAATGAGAAGGCACATGAACCACTGCTAGGGATCTTGGATCCTTGGCTAGGTTTGCATGTGAACCAATCATGAAACAAAAGACAATCAAAGGCTTTAAAATAAACAAGAAGGGGCTTTCTTTGCCAAACGCCTTAAGTGTTTCACTGACTATAGCATGTAACCCTACTGTAATGACATTTATTCAACAAAGATCTTGACAACTGTACTCCTTTATTGATTGTTTTCTCATTTTTGTGCTTAGTAAAACAATTAATTTATATGAGAAAAAAAATTCCTCATGCATAGCACTTGCAGCATTTTTGACCTGATATCATATTCATTTAATCTGCTTTATGAAATTGCTGGAGGAAATATTCAGCTGTTTTCTGAAAGACTGACTTGGGGATTATTGGAGCTGTATAATTGTTCAACTGATTACATGCGAGAAGAAATACTCTATTTGACATTAATCTTACTGAAATGGGCAATGAATTTGAGAAATAGATTGCTGTCTAACTGGCTTGCCAAAATGTCTCTCGCTAAGTGAAACTGGTTCTTTTAAAAAAAAATAAAAAAAATAAAAATAAACAGCCTCTTTCAAAAAATTCAATCTTTATTCAACATCTGCTGTTTCTTCCTCCTTTGGAACGTAATTATGCAGAACTCCAGCATAAAACAGGTTGTGTACTTAATAACAGACATCTCAAAACATTCATGTGGTTGCCCTGCAGATGTTTCTTTCATTTCTGTAGCTTTCTCTCCTGCTTTAAAACTACATGCACACAACATATGGAAACACCTTAAATGAATCTGCAAAATGCATTCATATAGAAAGCTCCTAAGTTCACCTTTACTATTCTCATGACAGTGAAATGGACACTGGTTGCTTGACTTAAGTTTAAAACACTGGAGAGTCAAATGAAACAACACTGTCATTAACAGTAGAAAAGGCCATGAGAGGTGATCTGCATTAATTCCTACAGGATTTAAATATTCTCCATAAAACTGGCCTCTATAAGTAGATATTTTTGTATGTATACTTAGGTGTCACATACACTGCTGTTTTTGATTAAGGAAACTTCCCTAGGTGGAGAAGGATATTACTGCAACTAAACTGAGAAGTACATATAGGATACAGCCCCTGAACATTAAATTGAATAAAGCTGAGGTCTTGTCTATATGAGGGGGAAAAATATGAACATGTCCAAAAAAGTAGGCATTTACACGGATGCAACCTGTCTTCATGGTCAAAAGAACCCCCCTAAATTCTGCATGACCTCCTATCCAAGATGGCAGAGGAGAATGATTTACTCATGATTTTAAATCTGCCACCACCAATTTATTTTTTAAAAAAATTCACATGGTGCACACAAGTGATAGTTCGTATTTACAAAGAAAGAAAGAAAGAAAGAAAGAAAGAAAGAAAGAAAGACAGACAGAAAGAAAGGAAGGTATAAGATCGCTTTTTAATTAATTTACTGGACCCTTGCTTAGACAAAAACATAACATGGCAGTCGTAGGCACTTCCTCTGTTTGCTAGCCCCGCCCCCATGCTCATCCAGCCAATCAGATTATGCTGCCTGTTCATATCTGTGCAAATGTGAGTGTTCAAACGATTGCACATTTGCATGTCATACAGAGCCCTGGATGGGACGCAAATGGACTTTGTGGTGGATTTGGCTACCACCCTTCTAAATGACACATATTTATGCACATGTCCATATGAATGGATCACCATATGTTCGCATGCTGTTCAGATTATTTTGACCATATAAAGATCTGAGTATCAGCATCAACATCATCAACAACAGCAATAGTAATATCAGCAGCAGGAGGAGGAGCAATAGCAACCAGGAGCTAAAACAGGGATGGGAATTATGTGGCTCTCCAGATGTTGCAATCTCAGAAGCCAGAGTAGCCAGTGGTGAGGGATGCTGGGTGTTTCAGTTCAGCAACATTTGGAGGGCCATATGATTCTTAGCCATACTGCAAGAGGTTTCAGTATATTTGGAATTTGACTAGTTTTATGTTCCTAGAGAATCTGGATAAAAAGTAGTGTATCTTTGCCTAGAAGCTTCTAGAAATTTGGTAGATTGTTCCATTTTGCTCTTCAACATTTGATAAAGCCTACCCCCAAACCTCAGCTCGATAATGGTTGTCTAAGGCCCCTCCCCAACTTCATAAAATGTAGAACCTTATAGTAAAGGAGTAGCTAGTTGCCTATTATGATTTAATGCAAGAAATTATTTGACTATCTTTGGAAGGAATGGTCTTTTCTGACACTATGGGACTGATTTATCATCAAATATAAACGTTACAAGAAATACTTACATGTCTGTGATGAATAATCATCATTTTTCAAAGACATGATTCTGGTAAGTCACATTTGCCATTCAGAGAATAGTAACAAAAATGTGGGAGGTGTCATGTGAAAGGATAGATGTTCTGTTCTGAAAGTCTACCAATCCAGAATTAGTCAATTCAAACAAGCAGAAGTATGACATATTTGCTTTCCTTTGAATTTTAAACAGATCATTTATTAGAATGAGTAAAGATTCCAAAGAGCAAATGGAAATGAGGTTATGATAATGAAACAAACAAACAAACAAAAAAAAACCCAACCACCTCACATCAAGGAAAACAATGGAGTAGACTAATTAATTGTTTCTTAACAGCAAGCTATTAGCATAACGGGTAAACAAGAAGGGAGAACAGTTCAAAATATGAAACTAAATTACAGTAATTAGTAGTGGGCTGTACAGAACTGCCTCCAGCCCCCAATCACAGGGCAGTTCACTAGTTTAATGGCAACTTGTAAGCTTCTTTGAAATTCTTCAGGTGTTTTACCAGGTCACACACCTACGCATCTACTTCGGTATTTTGTTTGGGGCAAAATTCTATAGCAACTTTCATTTGGAAGAAGTCTAATCTTAGAGCTGCTCCTTACAGTATAATTGATACTCAAGTTTTCATGTCTCTATACCAAATTAATCATAACATGTCAGTTGTAGATGGGTTCATGCATATATAATTTGCAGGGTTTTCCTTCAAAATAATGGCAAATCTTGCTGGGTTGCCACCTGCAAATCTTTTGAGGGTATAATGAATGGTTTTCATAATGGATGGTACAGCTTCCATGCAAGTTTTGTATAAATTACTCATTGGTGCCTGCCTTCTTCAAAGAAGCCCATAATACAGTGGAACTAACATCTACATTGCAAAGTTAATTTTAACATTAAAAGTCTTATGGCACCTTAAAGACTTACTATTTTATTAAAGAATGAGCTTTAATAGATTGTGGTCAACTCCATTAGAGGCATGAAGTAAACACACACACACACAGACTGGCTAGGATTGTAAGCTCTATGGTCAGAGAAAAAAGGAATTGAAAGGTGACCGTAAGTACAACATGAACAATGGTCATTCAGATGAGAACAACACAGTTGTTAGTGGGGCCACCTATACGAGGCAATATAATGCTCATTTTTGCACGTCAACTCATCATTGCAGCAGTGTTCATTTGTCTCCATGATTTGTCTCAAGACCTCTGGTATGGGAAGTTATCCATGTTTGAAGTTCACACAGAGCATGCCCATGAATAAAGATGGTGACCACAAATGAATTACTCACATTATTATTATCTAAAAGGGCCCACCATTGCCCCCCTGCTCATTAAATCCAAGACACGGAAGAGTCTTCCGTGTCATACTTAAGAAAACATTTTTGATGCTTTAACACTCCAAAATCATGAATGATCACTTATGTGAAAATCAACAATGGTGGCTATGGCCACTTTGTCACTGGCAAGCCTGCCCCTGTACACGTCTGGCCAATCACTTTTGACTTCTGGATTTGCCGTGATTCAAATTAGTTGTTCAAATGGGCAGGAATGCACATTTCTGTGGTAGTTTTTTGTTTTTTTTTAACTTCATGAGAAACAGCAAAGGCTGTTATCACACAGTACATGGAGATTTTGCCCTCCTCCTTTTGAATACATTGAATCCCTGCAGGATCTCATCAGGACAAAACATATTCCCCTCACATTCTGTGATGAGTTTTTTTCATCATGTAGATGACACCAGTGACTACACAGACATCTAGACTCTGATAAACTAGCAATGCAAGCCCACTGTTTTAGGATGTACCATAGATTAGATAGGATACAGTAGATAAGATAGACTTCTTACAGATCTGATCTCAGATCTCCCTCCATGCTCTGCACTTCACTGATGCTAGGAAAGGCAGAAAATGGGGGGCCCTGTGCTACAAAAGTCTAGTTAGCAGACTGTTTGGTAAAGTTGGGGGGGAAATGGAATTCATCTTAAACATAGTAGTTTTAGGGATTCTGGCCCCTGAAAATTCTATTACATCACTACTAGTTATATTTTCATGAAAATGAATTATGGCAAGAATCCTATTTTCTTGGCCAGCAGCATAACTATGGCAGCAGCGAAACTGGAAAAGGTGTGTGTGTGTGTTTTCTTAGAGAAAGGCACTCTGGGACGGACAGTTTTGACCATCACCTCATAGCACAGGTGGCTGTCTAAGCCATTCCCCCCAAAGTGTGTTGATTCTCAGGACTGCTCCCCTAAGCATCTAGGAAATAGATGGTATGGCATCCTTCTCCAACAGGAAGTGTTCTGTTGACTCAATTTCTGCTGATTTTCTTTGTAAGCACTGGGGAAGCACAACCACACATGTAAGGAGGCCTTGTGCAACAACAGTGTGCAACAAGAAGATTGTGGTCTATGTATTCTCACTAAAATCTTTAATAAAACCATAATTAAGTCAGACTTTTATTAGGATCAATGAAATATCACAAAATATGAAAGATCAAAAGCTTGTCTATTTCGTGACATTTCAATGATCCTAATAAAGGTATTACTCAACTCTGATTTCTGTTTTTTATGCATAAACAACATCTGTTTTTGTTCTTCCTTTTTAAAAACACACTATTTACTTTCTCCGAATAGACTGAGAACTTTAAGCTAAATAATGTATATTTTAATTCTACCTCTTTTGTACAAAGCCATTTTTATCCTCATAAAAAGTCCACATGGAAAAAAGCACTAAATATTTTAAACATTTATACACTGTTGTTCATCTTTCTTCAGATTTTAGGGCAGTGTACACTCAATTTATCAAACTACAAATACAATAATAAAACAGATAAACTACTTGAGCCTCATTAAGGTTTTAACAGTTTTAAATGGCTGAGTGAACAAACAGAATGTTTTGCCTGGCAGTTGCCATCATGTAAACCAGTAAAAAGTCACAACTAAGAAAACTACTATATCAGCAACCCTCCTTATTCCCTACCCAGGGCTTTGGAGCAAGTCCTTTTGATGTTTGTTAAATGCATTTATAGTTGTGGTGCTGACTGCAAACTTTCATTCAAAATTTCACAGGAAAATATCGAACTGCAGTCACTTCCTTTCCAAATGCTATAGGTTTCCTTTCAAACACAAAAACATAGCACATTACCAGACATACTCTTGATGTTTTAACTTTTACTGTGCGAACATCACGTTTAACATACATGCTTTATTTACAATAGTATAATACTGATGTCATAATTACCATGCCACAAAATAGTACATTTTAAAATGACTACAGAACTTTGTTAAGTCCATGCTCACTATCAAATCAAAGTTTCCTGACATGTCAAGAAAGATTTTCTTTCATATTCATACAGTCAGCCCTCTGTATCCATAGATTTAGCATCCATGGATTCCACCATCCACAGCTCAAAAATATTCCCCAAAAGTAAATTCCAAGAAGCAAATCTTGATTTAGCCATTTTATACAAAGGAAACCATTTTACTATGCCATTGTATAGTTGTCCATTGTATACTTGAGGACTTCAGCATCCACGGATTTTGCTATCCACGCGTGCGCGCGCGCACACACACACACATGTGTTCTAAAACCAAACCCCAGCAGACACCAAGGGCACACTGTATACAATTAAGACCCTCCCCCCAAAAAAACCATACTAATGGAAATTAAAACTTCCTGAATGGGTATTTACTCCAAATACCTTTTGAGATATAGGTGATGACTGCCAAAAGGAAATGGAACAATTAGAGTAGAGACAAGTTGAAGAATCATAGAATCGTATAATTGGAAGAGACCACAAGGGCCATCCAGTCCAATCCCCTGCCCACAAGGGCCATCCAGTCCAATCCCCTGCCTTGTAGGAGTACATAATCAAAACACTCCCAACACATGGCCACTCAGCCTCTGTTCAAAAACCTCCAAAGAAGGAGACTCCACCACACCCCAAGACAGCACTGTTGAACAGCTCTTACCATCAGGAAGTTCTTCCTAATGTTTAGGTGGAATCTCTTTTCTTGTTGTTTGAGTCCATTGCTCCATGTCCTGGTCTCTGGAGCAGCAGAAAACAAGCTTGCTCCATCCTCAGTATGACATCCCTTCAAATATTTAAACACAACTATCCCGTCCCCTCTTAAACTTCTCTTCCCCAAGCTCCCTAAGCTGTTCCTCATAGGGCATGACTTCCACACCTTTTACCATTTTGGCCATCCTCCTTTGGATATGTTCTGCTTGTCAATATCCTTCCTGAATTGTGGTGCCCAGAAATGGAAACAGTCTGATCAAAGCAGAATAGAGTGGCACTATTACCTCGACTTATACACTATACTCTTATTGATGCAGCCTAGAATTGCTGTGGGGTTTTTTAGGTGCTGCATAGTATTGCTTTCAGCTTGTGGTCCACTAACACTCTTAGATCCCTTTCACGTGTTGTCAAGCCAGCAGTCACCCATCATATATATGTGCATTGCATTTTTACCGCCCAAGTGTAGAATTCTATACTTCTCCCTGTTGAAATTCATTTTGTTAGTTTTGTCGCAGCTTTCTAGCTTTCTAGTTAAGGTCATTTTGAATTCTGATCCTGTCCTCTGGAGTATTAGCTACCCATCCTAATTTGGTGTCATCTGCAAACCTGATAAGCAAGCCCTCTATTCCCTCATCCAGGTCATTGATAAAGATGTTGAATAGCACCCTTTCCTCTGTATAACAAACTTTAGCAGAACATGGCCACTCCTCCCTGAGGATCCCACCACTTCCATCTCATTAACCAGATCATCACTGTTGGTTAGGATCAGATCTAAAATAGATGATCTCCTTGTTGCCTTCTGGACAATTAAACTGTCTGTAAGGTAAAGTAAGGAATTTGTTGGACCTTAAATTTTTGGCAGAGTTGGACTTCCAACAAATATCAGAATAGCTGAAACCCCTCATTACTACTACATCTCTCCTTTCTGAATGTGTGGTCAACTGTTCCAAGAAGGCATCATCCAAGTCCTCAGTTTGGTTTGGAGGCCTGTAATAGACTTCCACATCAACATCCCTGTTGCTTTTCTCCCCCTTGATTTTTACCCAGATGATCTCATACCCAGGATTTAAGTCATGGATCTCCTCACTGGTGTATACATCCTTAACATATAAGGCTACTCCACCTCCCTTCCTTTTGGACTATTTCTCTGAAATATTACTAAATTCCAATCATGAGACTCATCCCACCAGGTTTCAGTGATGCCTATTATATTATATTTGCTTTGTTGTGCTAAGAGTTCAAGTTCATCCTGTTTATTTCCCATGCTCTGAGCATTAGTATGGAGACATCTAAGAGCATGGGCCATTCCCCCATCTGCCTTTTAAATGTTTTTTTCCCTCCCACTGTTGGGTTCTTGTACTATTTGCTTTGTTTTTTGTATAACAGAGAAAAAGGCAGAAATAAATATCTCACAAAGTAGCATAAACAAAAAAAGGAGGAACTTTCAATCTTAACATGACTTTTCCATCTTGATTTTGCCTTTGCATGATTAAGGAATCATAGCCAATATTCAGTATAGAAATATTTGCAGAACCCTGGGATTTAGATGAAGGGACTTATCAACATGGGCAATATACCCTGTCTTGTCCCCATCTTAGAGCCCTGTAGTCCTGATGATGCATGGCCTTTGCCCCGTTCTGCCCTGGGGAGTCCTTATGTCTTCCTGGAGCAAAGGGGTGCTAAGATGGGGTAGGGCCGTCACAGCATTTTAAAGTAATACCTGCCTTAATCTGTTTCTGCTGGCAAAGAACAGATTGGGCCTCACTTGAACACAGGAGCTTGTTCCGGCACACTGGCCTATTGCTGCAGCTGCCTGTCTGCTGCTGCTCGTCCACAGTAGGAAAGAGTCCTGCAGCATATGACCAAGGCTGGTCACATCTAGAGGGCCTTGGTCACATGTTGCAGGCTGGCTTCCTAGCTTCTGGGAGAGTGAGGGAGACTGTGGCAGCAGCTGCAGCAATGAGCTGGCATGTCCACCTTGACTTATTCCCATTTCACATAGAACAGGGGAGGAATGGACCTGATCCTTGGGCAGGATGGGGAGCTGGTGTATCCTGGCCGATGTTGATAAGCCCAAGGTTTCTTTTAGCTATACTATACTCAGCTGTACGATATTAAGAATGCAGTGGGAAGGGGGGAGCAAATAGCTCATGTGGTATTAACTGTATAAAATCCACAATGACTCATGAATGACCATATGGAATATATATATATGGTCATATATATATATATATATATATATATATATATATATATATGAGAAACTTAAGTGACTGTTAGTACTGAAGGAATAGCAGCCACAAATCAAAGAAAAATGTGGATAAGTAGATGGATTTCCCATGGAAATAGGTTGCTTTGAGATCCAGAAAACAACTGTAAGAAAACGGAAACTGATTCATACACATGCATTTTATTAAGCATGAATAGAAATCCTTTAAATATATTTTCTTTGGGCAGAATTATATGGTTTTTTAAAAAATGATACGATTGCCCATCTCTCTTTTTGTTCTCCTGACTGATGGCTGTTTCTCTCTAAGCAGAAGGTTAAAAATTATTTCAGCGTGAACCATATCTCATATCAAATCTTTTTTTCCTTGAATCTGATAAGTAGCAGCATTTGATTTTTTTTAAATTCCTTTAAGTTGGATGCTTTTTCTATAATAAAAGATTACATTTGTAGTTTCTGGTAAAAGTACTCTTTAATAGTAGCCATAAATATTTGCATATTTAATGGACATTTCTTTTATAATGCAATATTTTCATTTGGGGTAGGGAAAAATACTCTGTTTCTGTGTTCTCCTTAAATCACTGAAGTTTCAAACCTTTTGTTCCAAACTATCCTCATTTGCTTCCAACACAGGAATCAAAGTAGGAGCACATAGTTTAGAAGTAAAGAGGGAATACCAGAAACTGTGAAAGGCAACTGAATGACAAACCCCAGATTTCACATCCAAAGCCACTCCCTAGATAGCTCAGAAGGGAACACTGAAACTGAAAGAACCAGCTAGGATAACTGGTGTTATGGTTTAACAATATGTCAAAAATGGACAAACACAAATTCTACCATTATCAAAAACTGCCCAAAATCAGAGACCAAATAGGCTGTTGATGCTGTGACATCATTATAGCAGAGTTTAGCTGCTTTAGCATTAATCTTCTTTATGGTTAAAATCATTTGTTTTCCATATTATTTCAATCCATTTCAGTGATATCTGTTGCACAAACTAGCTTCAAGCAGAGTCATCTGTTAACATGTTGTTACCTGCCCTGATAACCCCTCCTTTGATTCATCAATTGGCTATATTTCATAATTTTGCTTATTTTTGGACTTCCACATGGTTGGTAGTAGACCAGGGCTTCCCAAATACAAAGACTCAATGTGTGCTCAGAAAATGTAAGGAAGAGACCATTCCAAATTCCCAAAAGACATGCCCATGCAGTAATTATGCAGACCCTCTTTGGACTGGTAGTTAGGGTGGAGATGTGCTAATTCTCCTGGGCGTACCTGGAATTGAATCATTCGCAAATTCAAAGTGGCCGGACACTCTGCTCTGCAAAACTGGTTTTCCTTCCCACCTCTCCTAGACAATAGAAGGTTGCTTGACACCCATCAGTCTTAATTTTTCATCCATTAGCAATCATTAGCACAGCCGGAACTTCCATTGTCTAACTGTGGGAAATGCCATCTAACAAATAAAAATAAATAAATACAGTCATCCCTTCACATTCGCGGGTTACGGGAACAAGACGCCTGCAAAAGTGAAAAAAAAGTGAATAAAAGCACCCTCTGAGTGTGTGTCCTACACACACACACACAGAAACTGACCCAGCCTGTGTGCATTTAAGGAGGAAAGAAAATCACAGCCCCATGCTGTAAGCATGCAAGCAAAGTCCCCTCTTGCCACTCCCCTCTCTGTGTCTTAACAAACTGAATTGCTTCTTTAAAACTCACATTTCGCCCCATGTCTCCTCATGGCCCAAAGAAAAGCACAGCTGCATGCTTGCCACCCCTCTCTGTGTCTCAACAAACTGAATTTAAAACTCAGCTTCTTTAAAACTCACATTTTGAACTTTTCCTACACACATTCACACACAGGGAAGGTGCGGGTGGCATCTCCCAGCAACCCAGCCTCTGAGCATTTAAGGAGGAAAGCTTCCTGCTGGCTGAAAGAAAAGCACAGTCCCATACTGTGAGCACAGAAGCTTTCCTCCTTAAATGCTCAGAGACTGGGCCAGTTGCTTGCTGAGAGATGCCACCTGCACCTTCCCTGTGTGTGATTTTCTTTTGCCTTAGACCCTCAGAGGCTGGTGTGGGGGTTGCTTGCTTGCTGGGATCTTCCCTGTGTGTGTATGTGTGCAGGAAATTTTCCTCCTTAAATGCTCAGAGGCTGTGTTGGGGAGAGCAGGGGGGGGGAAGGAATTTCTGTGAATACATAAAACTGCGAAAGTCAGAGCTGCGAATGTAAAGGGACAACTGTAAATTGTATTCCACACATAACACCACTTCAGAAGGAATATCACCCCAAATAGAAATATCACCCCCAAATACTGCCAAAGTTTGCTCAATTTCCCAGAGGCTGTCACTCTGTAGGTTTGCTGGCACACATAGTTATACTTCTCTCTATGAATCTCTGCTCTTCAGACAGGTATAGTATACACTATCATCCTGAACTCTATTCCTCTATCCCAATACTTCCTCCTATTCTTCGCTAGCCTTTTGTGATTGCTTGAAGCTTGAGTGGATGTATGTGTTCCTGGGATTATTTTTCAATAAAAAATATTTCTATTTTATTTCCTGGCTGTACGTTGTGTCAGTTAGTCCTGTTATAACATAGGTCAAAAGATCCCACAATTGCCCAGCCTCTTGCCTCCATATTGAGCTAATCAGAATTCTCTATATTAATATCTGATACGAGTGGGGTTCCCACGAACCCCCTGTAATTCAGATAACAATGTTGGGGATGGTTCATATACTCACAGACCTCACACAAGTTTTGTTGTAGAAAGAAGAATAGCAGGGCAAACTACACCCTCTACTGCTTAAAGTAATGTGTGATAAGTTTTCATGCATACAGATGCTTGATGCCATATTCTTGTTTACATTATATACGCATGAACACCTGCACACTACCTTGACCATGTGAAGGAAGAAGATGGGCTTGGTGAACATATGATGTGGTCTGCCATTCAAGGATACTTCAGAGCTAAACTAGATTTTCCAGAACATTAGAGAAAGCTCAGGTAGTATCCAATGCCATAGTATCATGCAGAGGATAGAGGAGCACGTGCTTGCTAATACATATATGAAGTCATATTATATCAGTCAAGTTGTTGTGTGCATTCAGGTTGACTTATGACAACTCCATCATAGGGTTTTCTTAGCAAGATTTATTCAGAGGAGGTATACCATTACCCTTCTCTTAGGCTGAGAGTGTGACTTGCCCAACATCACCTAGTGGGCTTTTACAACTCAGCATATATTTGAACACTGGTCTCTTGGTGTCCTAGTCCAACACTCAAAGCACTACACCACACTAGCCCCCTAGCAATACCCACAGACATTTTCATCTGCTTTTCATCTGTTTACTTCAAAACAAACAAACAAGTAAGCAAAGAGAGGCTAAAAGGATCAATACATTGTTTACATGAATAGCTAAATTCTTACTTTCTGCAGGTTCTTCATGGAAATGTGACAGATCTACTGTTACTCCTTGACTTTCATGCCCTACTTTGATCCTGCTATTTGAAATATCAGCTACCAAATTAGACTAATACTTCACACATATGATGCACTATATGTTATATTATAATATAACGGTTAGTCCTTCAAGTGCTGCAGGACTCTTGTTTAACTGCCTTCCATTTCCCATGTATATTACACATTCTTATATTTTTCACACTGGGAAATTCACCTGAAATAAAAAAAAAAACACCTTCCCTGAGAAAGAACATCTACTAAAAAATTTTGAGAAGCCATTATGCACACAATGCTGAACAACTAAGCTTTTTTAAGCAGGATTGTGCATGCACAAACTTTCATGTAAGCACATTTGAACAAAATTCAGATAGCATCAAATATTCTGAAAACAAACAGGGGGCTGGACTAAATGGCCCTTGTGGTCTCTCCAGCTCTATGATTCTATGATTTCAAAGTCTTACAACTGATATCAGAGTTGAAAATTTCAGAGAAATGATGGCTAGCTATGAAACAAATGAAGTCACCTAACCAGAAGCAAACTTGCAGCACAACAGGACTTAGATTCTCAGCCATGCATCCTGAAAGATGTAACCTTATGGCTCTGAAACAGGTAAGCTTATGGAATGATCTAGCCCTGGAACCAACATCTGTCCCTTGAACAGATGCCTTGCAAAATTTACTACCAGAGCTCTATGTTACTTTTTCCTGTTGTATCCACAAAGATGTGGAATCTTTGGTCCTTCTAGACATTTTGAACCACAACGCTCAGAAGCCATTAGAAGGGAAATGTTATAACTGTAATCCAGAACAGCTGGGCAGACAAAGATGTGTCTGACAAATATGAAATCATGTGCCACAATACTGCACAATTCTGGATTTTATTGTATGTTCTCATAGTGGTTAATAACAGAACAATGGAACAACAGAAGAGAACACATGAACAATACATTTTAGTAATGTTCTTTGACTTTTTCAGTCCTAAACTTGTGATCTATACTCTGTATCCTATTGGGCTTTCATTTGAGACCCATGGATCCTAGAAAAGTTTGAGAGACCATCAAATGTTTTGGAACTTCTGAGCAGGAATCAGACTACAACACTGGGGGAAAAAATCAAGGCTTATTGGACATAAAAGTATAGGAAGTCAGAAAATATCCCCTATCCAATTCATTCTCTTGTATTACTGATCTTTTTTTTAAAAAAAAAATACTGCCAGTATACTTTATTTATTTATCTATTCATTAATTTAACTTTTGTTCTTAGGAAGACACTTATGATGAGGCTTCGGGCAATATTTTCATTTTTGGGGGGGGAGGCAATGAACATATATGGAAGCAAAATGTCAAAGTTACCCTAAGTGAAAGCCATCTGAGATCTAAGATTTGACCTTGCTATGAATATGTAGTTGTACAATAGTTTCAGATTCCCAACTGTTCAACAACAGCAACAACAAAAAGCTTCCCCACTTTTCTAAACTGAGCAGATACCTGGGGAAAAACCAGAAGCAATTTTTTTGTATGAACAGATGCTGAACTGAGTTCTGTTATGGAACACAAATTTGTCAACTGAAAAATGCCACTGTCTTCTGCTCTTTTAATTCTAAGAGTTTGGTTGGTCTCTCGATCACTCTTTAACCTTCAGCTTGAGTTGGTGGATCACAGAGTTCTAGCATAAAAAGAAAATAAATACCAGACACCTGACATTAGCCCTCCACTTATGAATGCCATATAATAAGAGATCTATCCATTCTCCTCCATATTCATGATGAATGAGTGCATCACCTATTGAACTTGCTCAACTTGATCTTGCTCCTATTAACCTTGGAGGGGCTTATTCCAACTCCCAACCCCTCACCCCATCCTGATTTGCTTCAAGAGATTAACTTGTGCAAAGCTAGACTATGAGCTTCAAATGAGAAGCTCATTTATTTAATCTTTCAAAGCACTATGTATTGCATGGAATTACATAAAGCTACTGGTAAATATGTAAAACTTTAAATGTTGCTGCTGCTGTTGTTATTACTACTACTAATAACTGTAAACAGGAAAGCCAATTATATGATAAGATTAAAGACACAGTGAATGATGATTAAAGGACAGGTCAGAAGCACATGGCTTGTATCAAACAGCAATGCAAAGTCAGTATGCAATTAGCAGGCCATCTCGAGAAAGAGTCAAAGAGCTGTACAAGTTAACACATGATAAAAGTATGTAAAAACTATGAAAAAACAAACACGGAGAAAAGTATCAGTTTCATAAGAGATATATTAAGTTAATGATTTTATTAAGGAAGACTTACTAAGCATTATGAGAGTGGAGCGATTACAATGAAGATGGTGACAAAGGCAGAATCTTAAAATGAAGGATTAGGTGTTTGAAATAAATTGGCTTCTTCTAATATGGAAGGCAGACAAATTCATAGAAGTAGCACTTTTGGCACTCAAAATTGCCTCTTGACATTGGTGCAAATTCATTGCATGCATTAACAGCCCTCCAGAACACACAAAATATTATACAGTAACATGTGTGCAAAAGCAAAACTAACCCACTCAGCTTTTTCTCCAAATAATAATCCAGGACACTAAAACATCATGGCAAAAGTTAATCTAATAAGTCTCTCATTATCCTATAATACTTTAAATCTGTGCTGTTAGCTAAACAGTTGTCAAAGAAATTTGGGGCTCTATTTACATGAAGCTAAAGAGATTTGGAATAAATGGAGATTTTGTGTTGTGCTCTAGTTATGAAAAACAAATTGTTCTCTCTGCAATCTATCTGGAAAGGTTAGAACCTTCTGTTCTGATTTTCTGGGCAGAAATGGTAGATAAAAGAGCAAACCAAATCTCAGGCAGTCTCTATCATGTTAGCTACATGGATTGTAAAATATTATCTATAATAAAAAGACAGACCACCATGCTGAAGATAGGGAAATTTTTTTAAAAAAACCCACACACATCAAAAAACATATTTCTCAGGTGGGAACCCTGATGAGGAGAATTCTGGCCTGAAGAGAATTTTTGCAGTTCAGAACTTATTCTGTGAAAATTCACACATGGGGTTTATGCACAGAAAACAGGGTTTTCTCCCCCCAAAAGTGTGAATTTTGCACAAACTGTCCCAAGCTGTGAGTAGTCTTTGAAAGCTATGTAGCATTTGAAGATTTTTCTCACAGTGGGAAGAACATTGCTAAAATTAGTCATCACTTCCTTCTAGAATGAAATTAGTGAAGAATTACATCTCTTTGATGGTAGATGCAGGAATAAGGATACCAAACACAAATAAAGAGACTACACATATTGCTGGGATATAAAGGGCCACTTTTATTTAGCTGTAATCTCTTTAACCCCATTCTGAGAGCTGCAATGAGAGAGCAACCTAGTGTGGGCATTTTGGGGGCAGGAGGTCAATTCCAAGACCAACTTCCCTTGGGCGAAAACACCTGAACCCCAGAGAGAACCCATAAGCTGGGTTGCTCCCCAGTCAGTCTTGAGCTGGAAAGTCAACCCAAAAGTCCTTCCCTCAATTTGCATAAATTAATGGGAGGGGTTTATCCCTCAGGCCAGCCCCAAAGGAGGTCACTTTCCATACCCTTCAGTTCACAGGACCTAAAGGGGTAGTCCCAGATCCCCCATGCACCTCCAAAAGGGGGTGGTGCCAAGGTGCTCACTGAACTGCCAAAATCTACCCCTCTACCTGCCAAGTGACTGCCTATTTAAGACACTACCCTAAGCCAATTGTCAAGTCCACATCCACAGCATGGGGTAGGCAAAAAGACCCCAGGTAAAAGGGTAAAAATTCCTACCTGGCCCCGAAGCAATCAATTAAATCACACTTATTCAGCGATGGGAGGGTGGGCCGATCAAAGTGACGAAAAAGAGGATGCAGAGGGGAGTTGAGCTTAAATCCCTTCTAGCCTCACCCTCTGCTCTCCTAGCAACAGTACAGCGGCTGCAAAGTTACAGGCCTCCATCCTGCACTCCCTCAAAAGCGGTTCCTACAGCACTGTAACAACCACACTAGGAACCCTGTTACCATACATAACTGATTAGCATTTGAATGGAAAGGGTAGAGTGACAGAAAATGGAGATGTACTTTTAAATCATCTACTTTGTCTCAGACTATGGATATTATCAGACGCATCAAAAATGGTGTTATAACAACACCATGAGATCGCAAAAGGGCTCCTTATCAGACAACGTCATGCCCCAGTGTTATGCAAGCATTCTGCTGCCATTATGAGGAAGTTCTTTTTTATTGTCAGGGAGAAGTCGAAAATTGATCTCCCGTAGTATTTTTGTTCTGGATTTTTGTGTGTGAGAGAAGGTGACCCATTCTGCTGCCATGATTCCAGTGTCAATGGGCAGTCCTGCCAGAACACTTCCAGGTGTGAATGGGAAAACTAGGTACTGTATGCTCTTTTTATGAACCTCCCCATCTCGCTTGCAAGTTTGTAAATGTGCATCTGTGCTTTTCTGAATGTTTTCTTTTTTTAATTTTAGTATCTGGGGGCTTTTAGCGTACTTTGCACAAAAATCTCATTCATGGAGAAATGCAGAAGTAAGTGGCATAAGTGCTCGTATTGCTGGATTCTTGGAGCAATTCTGTATTGTTATCATGGCAGCATGCAAAAATGTGTGGCATTGTGCTAGAACACAAATGCTGTAAAATATAGTACCATAATAACATTTTTATGCACTCATCTGATAATCTGATAACCTCCTAAATTAGCTAATGACATACTGTGCTTCAGACAGCCCGCCAGCTAGTTACCATAACTCCAAATATTGTTATTCATCTGAGTGTTAAAAATACATGAAGTAGTAACCACTACACTTATGTCCATTTATTGTATTAATGTTAGGCCTAGTTTTTACTGAGGTGAATTGGACCACCTCAGATTTCAGAAAGAACTGGGCAGCATCATTACAGACTGCAAGTAGGATCTGACAAGACTGAATACCTCTGCATGCAAGCAGAGCTCACCCAAAGGCAAGAAGTTGATTTTTTTATACTGAACTAAGAGAAAAGGCAAAGTCCCAGGGACAGGAATGAGCTGGGGAAAATGGTAACTTTGTTGTTTTGGTTGTTGTTTCCTTTGTCTCTAATAAATGAGAGCTGTGTGTTTGTGGAAGGAGGGATCTTTATCATGTCTCCCCTACCCCAATATTTTTTTAAATGGATGGGACAGTGGAGTGTTGCCCTCTAACATTTTGCAGAGTGCCAGTGTACCCAGTGTGCCCACTCCTGCCACAAACTAATCCTCCACCAGCAATGTGAAGCAGTATGGATAAGAAACAGGTTTGCCAGCTCACCGAGAACCAGGCCGAACAAATTTCCTTAACATGCCATGAAGTATCTGCTTGAAATGTTGAGTGAAAGTAAGGGTTTCATCAATTTAAACAGCAGTTATCTACAGAAGTATTAGCCAGGGCCCAAAATAAAAATGTACAAAAATATCCTCTTTAAATCAGAACTTAAGAGAGGTCATTCTCTAAGACTCATCTGGTTTGAAGGGTGCCAGTTAGTCAAGGCCAGGCCACAGCAATGGGCAATTGAACTCAAATCCAAACGCACTGTCTGTTTCCCAGTTCATGTCGCTGATGCCAGTTTGTGGAGTAAAGTCTGAGGGCATATCTGAAATGTAGCATGCAAAACATACTGTTCTTTTGCTCGGAGAGGGAAAACTGGCTAATACAGAGATTTCATTTTGCTCATAAGTCACAAGGGAGAATTCTCCATACTTCTGTTCCCTCCTTTGCCTGAAGGGACTCTTGAGGCCATGAGGCACACAATCTAAGATTGTTGTCTAAACGACAAAAATACTCCTCAGGAAATGCAAGAAGAATATGACCTGTCTTAATGGTATCCTATATCATATCACCACATTCAGAAAGAGCGGGGCTAAATATGAAATGCCACGATCACTCCAACTGGTTTATGCACTATATGAATAATATGAATATATATATATATATATATATATATATATATATATATGAATATATGAATAATTATATGAATATATAATATAATTATATTATATATTCATATAATATAATATATCAATAATGTGCTTTCTGCAACCAGACTTGTTTACCTCGGATTGGCCTTTTTAGTCATCAGTGCGCTTGCAAAAAGCATGGGATGAGTCCTTCCTGAATCTTCATTTGCAAAAAAAAGCCAGAGAGAGAGAGAGAGGAAGAGAGAGAATAAGCCCCTTGACTTGGACAAATGTGGGATATTCTGCAAGTAGCCAATGTACTTACATATTATGGAAATAATCCACTGACCACTAAATGTGAGCAAAGCATTGCTCCACAGGAATGTCTGAGTCATACCAATGCTACTCACAGGAATCACAACTTATCTATATATAATGATAAACAAAACCAACAAAAATCAAGGCCTTTGATGGCCACAAAGAGGGAGGGGGCAGTTATCCAGGTGCCTTAATAATTTCTTGCTACCTGAAGTGTACTTAATACCCCCAAAATAGGTCCACAGTGCTTCTTGTCCTCCCAGTCCCTTCCCCTCCTTTTTACCTGAAGAATCTTACTAGAAATACCTCAGAGAGCCTTTTCTTGTGACTCTGATCAATTCTTTAACTTCTGGAGTCTTAGCAGCAGTGTCTCAGAAAGTCTTGCCCTGTTTTCTGGTCCATTTAAAACATGTCTAATGACTCAATAAATCTCTCCTTTTCTCTTTTAGGAAGTCTCCTGTTTGAATTTCAACTTGAAACTGGTCACTGGGAAAACAGCTAAAAAGACTCTGTCAGTTTATGAAACATCTATCCTGATTTCCCAGAGAGTTACAAAAGGGCCGCTTCTGCTTCACTATCACCCCCAGTGGTTTTATTTGAGACAGTGCATTACAACTCAGACAACAGCAACAAACACTCCATCAAATTTTGAGATTTACCACCATTTCCTGATTAATTGTGGCCACTCTTCTTTTTTGCTTCCATTTAAAGGTTTTACTTGAAATGTAGCTCTGCAATTGGAATGGCAACCAAAATCTTTGCCAAATGATTAGGTGTCTTTAATGTCCTGATGAAGTACGACTACCCCAGATGCATACCCAGACTTTCCTTCTTTTTAAATTTTAGATGTTCAATATGCTTCAGAATTTATTGTTCAAAGGTTTTCCTTTCCCCACAAATCTGCACTTATCTGGCCTTATATGTCTTCCTCTGATGAAACAGACAGAATGAAGGGACTGTCTATGAACAGGGTGGCATTTCTGAGCATAACAAAAGTTGAATGAAAATTAACCTTTGGGGAAAGTTATAGCTTTTCAGTGCATCTCACAGGCTACCATTTCAGTAGCCAATTGGTTCTGGGTGGTAATTTGCACTGCAAGAGATGGACAGAGTCATTCTAATAATGGAAATCATTCTGGTTTCCTTTCTTCTTTAACCCTATTTGCAAGTCTGGAAAGTCCATTAGGGAGGAAGATACACTAGTGTTTTGACTGTCTTTTTTGTAATTGCAGATGAGGTATCATGTGGAATTTATTTAAACAGTTCACATGGAGAAGAAGAGATTCTCCCCATACTTTTTTCCTTCTTTCTCTTTGAGAAAGCATATATTAAAGAGTATTTATAGATTTATTTTAGGTATTTATACTCTGCTCTTCAGCCACAAAGGCCCTCAGGGTGGCTGACAAATTGTTAAGCAATAGCACTTTACATATCTACAGCACTTTATACTGTGTTAGTCACCAAGTGGTTTCTAATGTTTCTAATAGCTCCCACAACTAGTTCCACTATCTGGAACTAGTGAAAGTATTCATAGCTGAATATGGTACATACTAAACAACATTTAGTATCTAACAGCAGCCACTGCTGATTGAAAACTAGCATTCATCTATAGGTGTACAATTTCTTTCTTGGGATAATCATTATTATCCTTGCAACTCAATACAATCCATTTCCTCAGCACTGCCATGGTGAGAACAGACCACTACTGTTATGTTATAAAGATTTGTTTTATATGAACCAGTTTCTGCTTGTTTAGCGCCAGACACAATAAGCTTTGGATCATCATTGATATGATATGATTTGCTGTTTTCCTTATCTTGCATCTTAGTTTCAATCTATATTTTTTCACAGTGTGCATTAGGGTCAAAATTATTAAAGAACAAAGTTGCCAGAAATCAGGCTGGCAGGGGGTGGGGGGATGATGTGGAAATACAAGAACATTATTGTTAACACCTCTGATAAGGAAAAGTAATGTCTTTTCAGATATTCACCCTCTGTAACTCTTATTCAGATTATTATTGTTAAATTACTGAGACAAACAAGAAGTAAAATACATGATACTACTACATTATGATTTAATTTTAATTTATGATCAGCAATGGGTCCCAGAAGTTGGGTTTTCTCATGGCTTAGTGCAACACCACCCTTCTTTTATCTGGTCACATTGGGTATTACACCTGATGGCTTTCAACACATGAGAAGCAGGTGTTCTGAGTGTTGTGTGTGTGAAGAGAATATTCCTGATAAATCATTCCTTGGAATTTTGGAGTTGCATTGCAGTCCTATGAAGAATGGCAATTTGTTTTCTGGCCTTCCAACTTCAAAGCTGCTTCTTACACATGCACAAACATAAGCTATTTGTGTCAAGCCCCTAAAACTGAATTCTGTGGAGCAGTAGTGTGGTGCCACACTCCTACAGAGTATCTTAGAACTTTATCACATGTGGGAGTCATCTCATAGCAATCCTGTTTTGGAAGCAAGTGGAAACACAGTGGTAGTGGAATAGTAATTACCACACCTCTGCTTCATTATTGGTATGGTGCTGCACATTACTTTCACACTGCTTGCTTCCTCCCCATTATTGCCCTAAATATTTATAGACCAGTGGAGTGGTGGGGGGAGATCAGGACAGGGAGGGTGGGGGAAGCCAGATCGGGACAGTGGAGGTGGGGGGAGAGGGAGATCATGACGGGGAGGGTGGGGGAAGCCAGCATGGGGGAGGGGGAAGAGAGGGGAAGAGGAGAAGAATCCCACCCCCTTGTGCCATGTGGCAGCTGTCCCTTCTGTTTCTCAAGAAGAAGAGATTGCTTCATGAGTGGGGCTACTGGGATAGCAGCATTATTGGGAGTCATTGACAGGTTTTCCTTGCCAATGATAAGGTGCACTTCAGAAACAACTGAAGTACACACCACCAGTGGGATGAAGACCATATCATGCAGTAAGTACTCCCCAATAATCCTACTATCCTGATCTCATCCCACAATAGAAGCCTTGTGTGATAAAGTCCTTAGTCTGCTGAGTTGGGGTCATTTGGGGATTTGGAGATTTATTTTACTGATAACTTGCTTCCTGACTGGAATAGACATGAAATGAGCATTGTTAGTTGGCTCCATGAAGCACAGTTTTTATAGCCATCTAGTCAGGGCCAGTTTCATAGTAATGGTAGAAAATCAGCTCTTTCTTCATAATGAGTAGAAGTTTCTACAGGCCTGCCACCAAGCCCAAATTTTTGTTTGTATGTTAGTGTCTAAATTCTTGCCTCATCTTCTAGAGCCCTTAGAAAATGTTACGTAACTTATGGATAAGAGTGTCTAATTAGATCAGACATCCTCATGGGTCCCTCTAAATGTTTGGGCTAGGGATGTTCATGACTTCATTCCCAGTTTGTGTACTATCCCACCATTTTTATGTTGTTGTAGTTTTGCTTCTCCCTAAATTACAAACATTTGTGAGCATTTTTTAATATATTATATACATTGTTCACAAATTGCATGATCCCTGACTGAGTGGCCATGCTGGCTGCAGCAGATAGGAGAGGCAAGCCGAAACATCTGGAAAGACCCAGCTTAGGAAAGGTTAAATTTATCCTAATGTATCCCTAATGTATATTTAGACCATTTCAGACATGTTTGATCATCTCCATAACAAAGACTCCTAAATAAATTTAGTTATGTGATAACTGCACAAAGGACCGGAAACGAGTGGTTGGGTGGGTAATACAGTCTTAACAGTAAATGAAAGCAAGAAACTGGATTTTTCAAGAATGTGTATTGGGATGAGAAACATCAGAAACATTCAGGCCAAATAGGAATAACTATTTTTATAAAGTGCAGAGGCTTTTGGCTTCTTATTATGAACAACGTTCTAAATAAATAATGTCCCTAAATCATGCCATTTTAAGCATCCTGTGATGCTCACAGATGCAATAGCTAGAAAGATATTTTTCAGCAATATAAAATATAGTAAGGGTGACAGCATTCCGAAGTCTACTATGAAGTCTAACAAGGGAAATTCCAGAATGGGACAGCTGGGTACAGTTTGGAGCATTAACACTTCCTGGGGTCACCAATTACCATTCTTTGTAGAGTATCCAACTCTTTATTGAGAAGCTGTTCTGAGTATGGTAGATGTTTATCTGAATAAAGCCTTGCATATACCCTGCTTCAGTTCAAGAAATATGAAGGAATCACAGAATATGCCCATATTCACATGGATTAGTAGGGCATGATTCTGGAATCCCTGGAATCTTGGCTTACTATTCTCTGCAAATGCATGTTTCAATAACTATTATCAGCCTCCAACATGGGGGTTGTCTATATGAGGGAATAAAATGTATATTGGTACGCAGTAATGTCAATTCACAGCAGCATCCATTTGTCTGCATGGTTTTTGGCACCATTGCAGGAATGTGCACTTCCCTCACAGTTTTATTTTTGAACTTCAGGAAAAGCTGTGAAGGCTTTTCCAGTGCAGTATATGGTGTTTTTTTGCCCCCCTCCTCCTTCAGAATACATTGAATCTCTGCAGGATACCATGTAGACAAAAGGTATTCTCGAATGATCTAAGGAGTATTTTCACCATATAGACAAACCCTTAGATTAGGGAAGTGGAATTACTTGTCAAAGGATGTGAGTTCTGACAGTACTGAGCCAAGGTTCCTCTAGTGTTAGCTATTAAGCAAAAAAAAAAAAAAAAAAAACCCAAAACAAAACAAAACAAAAAAACACCACAGTAAATCTAACGAACTAGTGGCATGTATCTTTTGAATAAAGAGATAAAGGAGGAGAAGAAAAGTAACAAGAAGAAACCTATTCTTTTCCATTAAATGAAAAACAGTTCAAGAATCAGAGATGAAAAGAACTATTGAACAAACTTCAGTTGAATGTTACCATCGTCTCCCTGAATGGTCTACAAAAGAAAAAGCAGGCAATTAGACCTACTTAATTCCTAATTCTTGCAAATCTACATCACAAATCCAAAAAATTAAGACTCATTTAAAGCTAACCAAGTGGGCAATTAACAGCTTGTTGAAGCCGTCAATCAGCAAGAGATGTGGGAGGAATTTAAACAGATGTACAAACTGCCAATCCTCAAGTTTGAGCCTTCTTTTCTTTACTCCCCAACCCCTAATCTAGTAAGGGAGGAAGACTGAAGTCATTTAAATGAATGCCAACTTTTCTGTCATTCATATGTGTTAATATTAATACCAAATTAGGGAGCTGGGTGTATAGTTTCCCTCCTTAAAGGAAGACAAGCACTGGCAGTATCTGCCAGACATTATCTCTTCCCCATTTTGTGTCTTATTCTATTTAGATGGTAAGCCTGAGGGCAAGGAACTGTCAAATTAAGAATTTGTTAGGTGCTCTTAGAGTCTTTGTGGCTGAAGAGAGAAGTTATACATATAAAATAAAATAAAATAAAATAAAATAAAAATTTCATGAAAGTGCTCCTCAACTGAAAATTAGAATTGAAACCTGCCAGTTTTTAGACAGGAATGGTGAACTTGAGACCCTCTGGGTGATGTTAGACTCCAAGCTCCCATCATGACACCATTGGCCATGAAGGCTGGGCCTGGTATGAGCTGGAGACCAGCAACATCTGGAGCAGTGATTCTCAAACTCTGGTTCGCCAGATGATTTGGATTTCAACTCCAAGAAGAGCCAGCCAGCTTGGGCAGTTGTCAGAAATGTTGGGAGCAGAAGTCCAAAACATCTGGAAGACCAAAGTTTGTAAACTACTTATCTGGAGGATCACAAGTTCCTCAGCTGTAGAGGAGTAGCAGAGTTACTGGCCACTTTCTCTTCCACACTATTGCAGCAGAAAATCACCCTGCCCAAATTAATTTTATCTTTACAGTGGGGGGCATAAAAGGAATCCGAATCTTTTCTCTAGATGGTCAATACAACTGGGGGCATTTCTGAATGGAAAATTGCAAGAAGAGGATAACTTAAGTAGATTCTTCCATTCCTCTATTGCCATCTGAAGCCTAGCATGCTGCCTTTTCTCTTTCTTTTTTTTAAAAAAAATCTCATCTAGTTGGGTGAGCTCTATAAATTCTCTTCAAATGTCAAGATGAAGCACATTACCAAGGCAGAGAAAGATGTTAATGTGATACCTCACAACTGAACTCTTTCAATCTAGAAGCTTTTTTAGAAAGAAAAAAGAAAGTGAAATGTCAACTGTTTCTTGTTTGGAATTGTCATAGGCACAATATATTGTTGTACATATTCTAGCCAGGGTTATGCCAATGTTAGGATCTCAGTGCCATTAACACAGAGGAATGTCATATAGTACCGGTATTCTCAAAATATTCTTCTGTGTACAATGCAAATGGGACCATGTTGTTAAGAGATAATGTGTTCTTTACAATAACAATTCAATCATGGTTTTCACAAGGAATTTGTTTTAGCACATAGACTTTATATTTCATAATAGTCCTCTTTAAAATGCTGGGCTTTAATGTCATTTTTCCAAACAAGAAACTAATTGTTCCCAGAGAAACCCACCTTAATTTTGCTTTTGAAAAGTCTCACTTGTTCAGGCCTTTAGCACAAGAGTTTTAAAGCAAACTAGCTTTTTATATTTTCATCTATTAGTGAAAATAATTATAAAATTATATACTAATATAAATAAGGATGGAGTCACATATCACTACAGCCCTAGCTGTACTATCTTCCTCTGCAGTCTCATCTACCTGTCTTCACTCATTCTGATACTGCAGAACTTTGTCTGGCCCTTTACCTAATTTGTAATATGAACGTCACAACATGGATAGCTTCTGAATTCTCTGAATTTTGTGCTGCAGGTCTTGGCTCACAAATTGCATTTGAACAAGTATATTAGAAATTGATAGGGGAAAGATCATATAATAGGGGACTGTGTGCACAAAATTTAATTTGAATTTTATTCTTGCTTTAAAAATAATATTATATAATGATGTGGAAACTGGTTGTAATAGATTTATGGCAGAACACATGTGAAACTGACATGGGCCAGTAAGACATTATGGAGTCCTTTTCATAGGGGTGCTATGCCAGCAGAGGCCCTTGTTTGGTGGTTTCAGTAGTGGACTAGGACTCCAGGGTTACACGATGGAAAAAAAAAGTGAAGAATTCACCAAGATTCCTAATTGTTTACATGCATTGCGCCACAAAGTCGCCTCTTTCAGAAGGAGGGGGGCACAAAAACCCATTAGTAACACAAGAAAGGATTTCAGGACTTTCCCCGGCTTTTTTGAAAAGTAGCGCATTTTCAATAGTGTGATCTACCATTACACTAAGTGCTGTGTGAATTACCAGCAATCTTTCCTATACATTCACAGCAGAGCTTTGCCATGATTGGTTGAACTCACCAGGGAGGGGTTTGGACAAGGAGGGGATGGAGGAAAGATCCATCCACTGTTGTTTCCAGCCACAGAAAAGACTGTGAGTGCTAGCCTTGTGTGTGTGTGTGTCTTTCCTTCTCACCCTCCCTCCTTGGTATCTTCGTGCTTAGCTGCTGCCATCTGAAGAATTCCAAGCTAGCCTTTTCCAGTCTCTCTGTGTGTGAATGTTCGTCTCAGGCATTCCTGTGGTAATCAGAGGATGTGCTTGGGAGGCTATGCCCCTGCCTCAGTCTGTGTGTGAATATCAAAGTGGAAACCAGCTGAAAACTAAACCGATAGACCAATAAAGCAATAATTCATGTGAACGATGCAGTACTGGTGCGAAACAGCGATACAGCGCAAATTACAGCAATAAAAACTGTTGTGTAACTGAAGCCCAGGAGACTACGGGTTGAATCCCCACTCAGCCATGGAAACCCACTGGGTGACTTTGGACAAGTCACACTCTCCCAGCCTCAGAGGAAGGCAATGTCAAAATCCCTCTGAATAAATCTTGCCAAGAAAACTCTGATGTTACAATCAGCTTAGGGAATTACTTGAAAACATGCAGTAGTAGTAGTAGTGTCATAGTCATAGTCTGGAAAACCATGAGCATCAAAGCTAGAGAAGATCTGTAGGTATAAACGTGCAGGAGGTAGGAGGCCAAGCTTGTCTCCTGTAGTAGTGCAGTGTGGCAGCCCCTCTTCAACAACAACAACAGCAACACACACACACACACAAACCCAAAAACATTTCTACCTCATAAAAAAATGAAATATCAAGCAACCACACAAATAGGACTAGATATTGCTACTGATGAGCAGTAATTTTTGAAGCTGACTGAAATTGCCCGCACAGCTGCAACTAGACTATACTTGCTACATCTTAGCTTTTAGAGTGAGGCCTCTGCACATAACACTCATTTTGCCTCGAGGATGCTGTCATTTAGGCAAATCTGATTCCCTGACAAGCTCAGTGTTTTCATGTGGCACAAACAATGTGGCACAAAAGCCTATCAACTCCAATGCAAACAGGCTTTAAATGGGAAACATAGAAGTTGAGGGGATGATATGGACCATATTATGAGAAAAATGGGAGGTAAATAAAATAAATTAAATGGATGGCCATCATCTGTCTGAAAACTTGTGCTCCTCTTTCATCTGCTAACCTGCAGCTCCGCAAAATGAGGAAAACATACAGGAGAAAATATTTATGTATCTTGCCTCACAAACCCATTTTGGCTCAAGATTATCTAAAACCAATTCAAGAGCCAGGTCAAAATCAATAGGACACTCCCAGGACAGAAGCTGAGTTCCACTCACTGCACACAGAGACAGCTGTGTTCTTCTAGCCCAATGAATCCAGATGGCATCCAGAGTGAAAGTGTCAAAAGCTGGAGGGGAAAATTGCTCTTCAGTTGCTAGCTGTTTTGTGAGAAAAGGCCTCTCCTAAGAACCTAAAATAAAACTCAAATGGAGCAGAGATCAGACCTTTCCATAGATGATTAAAAAATTATCATGGCACAAAACCTTACAGAATACATAATATTTCTTCTCCTCCTGAGGATGATTGTGATACACACTGTGCTCTCTCCTGAGGTCAATTCACAGATGTGGCTTGGGATCCAAATGTGGCACTACATAGCACACTTTCTTCATGATCATGCAAGAAGGAGGAGGAATCAACAGGAGGAGAAGATACCCTGTTTCCCGAATGCCACCTGCTTCCTGAATGTCTGGATTCCAGGTGATTGACAAAGCCAGGGCATTATGAGAGTGGTGGCTTGAACCCAATGTATCCAGTGGTTCTTTTCTTTTTCAATACAAAATTTAAACCTGCTCCTGAGTTCTTGATATAGATGTTAAGGATGCTTAATAATAATAATAATAATAATAATAATAATAAATTGTTATTTTTAACCCGCCCCTCTGCTCGGCAACCGGGGCGGCTTACAGCAAGATTAAAACAACATCAAGTTAAAACAATTTAACTTGATGATGTTAACAGATCAAACAATTTATCCTTCTAGTATATGTCATCTCCAGGGTCTCAGATTTTTCACATCATCTATTTCTACTTCATCCTTTAGGTAACAACCTGAAGGTGCTGGGAACTGAATCTGGGCTCTTCTGCATGCCAAACATGTCCTCTGCATCTCGGTTTGACCAAACAGAGTAGAAAAGAGTGGGATCCAATTAAAAGACATTGGAAAGATAGATGCAAAAACTTGAATAATCTAATCCTCTGAAGCAGAGATATAGGATCAGTTAATGACTGGGGACATGTAAATAAACAATTAAAACATATCAAATTCTATTGAGATTATAAGAAACAAGAAGAAATGTATAAATAGAAAAATAAATATTAAGGAAGATAGCATATCCCAAGAATTTATGAGGGAAGGAAGAAATGTTTAGAGGGATGGGCAAGAGGATTCTTATGTATGTTATATAGGTCATATATGTGATGGATATGGGCATGATTTATATTTGTATCTTTCTACACATTTGTCTGTTTTTTATTTTTTTTAATTTAAGAGAAGGAAAAAAATTACATCTGATAAGAAGAGAGTTATGTAATTGTATGATTTATATTTACAAGTATGGTAACATAATAAAAAAAAATAAAAAATAAAAAAAACCAAACATGTCCTCTGCATTAGAATGTAGAAGTTACTTTTTTAAAGCAATAGATTTAAAAAATCTATTTAAAAAATCCTAAAAAGTGTGATTCTTTTGTTCATTACTGTGTTTCAACCAGTAATATATTTGTGTTACTTCCTATTTTAAAATATCATAGGATTGATAAGTGAATTATATAAAGCCTGAAAAATCACACTCAAAACACCTCTAAAGTACCTTTGAAAATTGGCACTACTCATTGCGCCAGAAAAACAATGCCATTCCCACTCTGTTTGAAATGGAACTTTGTTATGCCCTCATTACCAAGGAAATAATTCATTAAGGTAACTGTATTACTCACAATTCATGCTCTATACTGAAGGTATTTATTCGATAATAAATCATAGGGATGAAAGGAAAGAAATGAGGATGTGTAGTAATAGAATGACAAAATGCTTTATGAAGGATGGCTGGACGTTGATTGAACTTGACTGTGACATGGCCCTCCTTACAATGCTGTTGGGAAAATATCTGAGTTACATAATTCATTGTCTGCACACATCTCTTTATAAAAGGGCCAATGAAGAGTGAAGAAGAAATTAAGAATGGAGGTTTGCCAAAGTAACTCAATGGCATGAGTTCCATAAGTAACGGAGTTGTAATGTGGCCAGGAATAAAGAATGAGAAGAAGCACAAGGGGCAGGGCAGAAGAAGGAGAAGATACACAGAATGTTATGATGCATAAAACAATAAAAAAATCCAACTACAAAGGACTGTGTTAAAAAAATTACAGCTGATGTCACACACTGCTAAGTAAGAACAGGAGAAGAACACTATTTGAATAAATGAAAGGTCCACTTCATCCTAGTATCCAGTCTCCAAAAACTGGACAGCCAGACAACTCCAGAAAGCTCACCAGCAAAGCATGAAGGAGATAACACACTCTATAGTTGGGCATATTATTTTGGTGTTTAGAGATACATAGGAAGTTCCCTTTAGCTAACATGGCAAATTGTTGTTGATTGGACCTCCATAAACTAGTCTAATTTACCTTTTTAGCTGTCTAGGTTGATGCCTAGTAGCAGCCCATGATCTGTGACGGTGGTCTCAGTTCAAATTACCAGGATGAGGCACAAATGAATCCCTTGTCAGGCATGGAATATCCCCCCATCAATGACCATTAACATATCTTGTGGCAATGACATGTGTAAGTTAATTAAGCATGGTTTGAAGAAGTACATTATTTGTCTTATTAGAAACTACCACCAATCCATTCCCACTGATGTCTCCAACTTAGAAGGCACATTCTTTCTAGCTGTGAAAATCTATCCATTTTATCTGTCCAGATTTCTTTCTATGGAATAATATCGTAGTATTAAGAGTTTTCACTGTCAAGTCAAAATATTTATAAATGTGATCTCGATCTCATATGAATATCGTAAGTTCACAAATCTCAGGCACCCTGGACTTGGAATTAGAAAACCCTTTTCTGTCCCATCTTTCCTTTATCGTGGAACTGGGATCACCAATACTGATAGCACATCTGGGTGTTCAGAATCCTGGCACCCTTCCCAATTCAATTAGGAGTGGACTCATGTTCCCTCTGCTATGGACTCACCCCCATTTTCCCAATTCTGCCTGACTTATCAAGTCTAAGAGGGAATGGGTGCATTCCGGTTGCTGTGCAAATGACCTCTTCTAAGTCCTGAATGCTTCTATGATTATGTCCATGATTACATAATCATTATGTCCAGTATCAATCATGATACTGGAGATCATGATTACTAGGATTTCTGGATATTGTTAGATATATTCATACTGATGAGCCCATCAGCTAGGTGTATAAGGGGAAAGAGAGAGTGGGCCTGTTGCAGATGCTATTCCATCTGTTTCATACCAAGTTCAGAAACGTATTTTCTACAATCATCCACATTCTCTTAATTATCTTCTGTGCAGACTTGGGTTGTTTTTGTTCATCTACAAGCAGTTGTTCCTGTTCATGTTTGGGGCTGTTCATATTCCAAAGGTTTTGCCCATAATATGCAGGATATCATTTAGGAGCCAGCATGAAGTAGTGGGTTGAGTTTTAGACTAGGACTCTGGGAAAACAAGGATCAAATCTCCACTCTGTCATTAAAATCTACTTGGTAACCTTAGACAAGTCACAGTATAAGCCTAAGAGGAAGGCAATGGCAAACTTCCCCTGAATAAATCTTGCCACAAAAACTCTAGGATAGGGATTCCATAAGTCAGAGTCAACATGAAGGTACATGAAAAGAGACTTAGGGACAGGACAGAACTTGTCCTTATGCTCTCACAATAGGCAAAATCTCAACACAAAATTTCATATGCACAAATGATTTATTTGCCATTTTGACAAACTGAATTGAATGGTCTACAAGCTGTGATCTATATCGCTATTGATGTGATGTTACCTTGATTGCAGACAAGGCAGTTACACTTCTTTTGGTACAGAGAAATTTGCATACAAATTCAGGCAAATGAAGTAAGGCAAGGAAAATTCTCAAATTACTTGAAAATTTAAGGATCTCCATCCCAGAAGTCCTCAAATACTGTAGTGCCTGGGAGAACCAAGGCAGGGACAATTCACACCTTTCCTATCCAACTTGTCCAACTGATGTGATGCTTGGTGGTTTTTCATGAATTCTCCATTTTACAATATGGTAACACTACATGGGGTAATTTACCCACCACCCCTGCCCTTGCCAATAGGGTAAACATGAGGAGGACTTGCTTGGTGTGTTGGTAGTAATTATAAAGATCCTGTGAAAGGCCTATATCCAATTATTGCACTGCATTAGTGTAAGGCCCATTGTGATAATGATTTCCCATTCTCAGAGTCTGCACAAAGACTGTATCCAGTAGTTCTTATTGCTAAAGCATTGATGCAGAACCAATTGCACAAGTAGTTGCACAACTGCTTTTCACAACTACTTGCAAAAAGATGTATTTTTTTTTCTGTGCTAGTGAGTTGCATTTTCTCTGCTAGTGCTAAATTGTAATTTTGCATCTTCATGGGGCAAGTTGATTTTACATCAAAGTCAAGGTTGTAGAAACTATTAATTTTATGCAGTTAGTTAAATGAGCCTTGTTCATTAATTAATTGGCTTTATATTTTCCCCATTTCTTTCCTGTGTGCACAGGTGTTTAAAAAAGCTATTGTTACTTAGGGCCAAACTACAGATACTTTTACTTGGGTGGCTGAGGAACCGTGAAAGCGAATCATGTATTTTAATTCTCACAGATGCAGATCTTTCCAACTAAATAAAATGTTTAAAATGAGCAAGGCTGTAGCTGAATCAGTGCTTACGTTGCACCTTGCTGACAATTTTTATTACACTTGCTTTCATATCCATTATTCTGAATGTCAGAGAGCTATTTTAAGTACCAGCTTAGTTCAGCTTAAAGTAGGTATTAAAATATCTACATCTGGAACACACACACACACACACACAGTTTAGGCAAAGTAACACCTTATTTTGGCAAAAGCAGATGTTTCCCCACCTGCCTGATTATGAACATTCAGTGTGTTGCTATGAAAAAATGCCAATATAAGTGAAGTTGTCAAGTCCTTCAGCCTGAGACAGGTGGTTGGTACATCCTACAACTGCACACCCAAGGCAAATGCTCTTGTATAAGTCCAATTCAATTCAGCAGGAATTCCAGGTAAGGTAAAGGAAAGTTTTTGGTGGATTTCCCCCCAAGTTGTGATCTATCTGTTTCTCATGTTGCCAATGTGAGATGATGTCCCCAAAGTGCCACCTTAAGGATCCTCACTTTACCATGAGGTAGGGCCACTGGCTGAAGGCGACATTAGACCATCCTGTATTAGGTAGGAAACAGGGATTCCCATTTTGTTAGAGGACACAGAAGAACACAGCCTGGCATGATAACCAGGAGGAATTATGGTGCCATTAGTGGGATGAACTAATATTTATCTTGTGAGTACTGTTTCCCTGCAATGTTTATCCTTCTCCTTTTTCCTTATCTATTTAAGACCACTTCACAGCATATTTGGTCATGACATTTCTTTAAACTAATAGATTATAAAATAACAATATGTGATAAACACATAATACTGAATGATGAATAACATATGGAAAGTCTTTCTGAGCATGCACAGTGTTCCTTTTTCTCAGCAGTGAGTGATGGTAACCTATTACTCAACACCAAGGTTTAACAAGACATGGTGTAAGATGCTGCAGTGCTGCTCTTTCCTCTACTGCCTGAGTAAAATGAGAAGCTGAAGGTCATATGATGTGATCCTTCCCACATCATGGCTGAGTAAGTACTTCCCTAGTTTCTGAATATAGGAAGCACTTGCTTATCTGATGGGTTAGGGACCGGACCACTGTCAGAAAGTGGATTCGGTTGAAAAGTGGGACTTAGTTTTTATAAGCTTCCAAATGCATTTTGGCTGCTGAAAAATGCAATAGCACACTATATATCACTTTTCAATGTGTGCAAAATTAAATTGATACAATAGATATGTATGTGTGCATGGCATGCGCACACACACACATTGACCCCCCGTATTCACAGATTCAGTATCCATGGTTTTGCGTATCCACATCCAAAAAAAATGTTCTCTCTAGGCATTTCTAAGTCTTCCAAATATGAATATACGGTCAACTTCTGGCAGTTGTCTCATTGAAAATAATGGGGTTCCCTATTATCCATGGTTTCAGGTATCCACGGGGTTCTTGGAACGTATCCCCCAGGGATACGACGGTTGACCTATAGTAAAATAAAATGAAGAAAAGCTTACCTTGAATGTTCTTTAATGTCTTTAATGAATTGGTATGATGCACTAACATACCTGTAGTATCCAAATGGGTTTTCAAAGTAATTTTCTTTCAGATAATATAGAAAATTATGTTTTATTGCTTTTTGTGGAATAAAACAACTAGACAATGCTGAAGTACACACAGAAGCATTTCTGAAATTTAATAGGGTAACAATATTCATCTTTTCATTGAAAACAAACCAATTTTACAAAAACTCCTACTGTAGGTAAAAAACAACTGAGAAGGAAAAAAGTTGGTCCTTCATGCATATGCCACAGAAAGCATAAAAAGGTTTTTAAAAGCCACAGGAGCAACATTAGGTGAACTTTGGTAAAAATTTTAAAGTACAGATGGAAATGTTTATGCTTTGACCTCACAACCATCAGGAAAAGTTTGCTTTGTGGGATTATAGCTCCTAAAATGTCATCCCAGAATCTATGCTAGACCACAGGTTGGAAGACTGTGTGTGTGCATGCCGTGTCTGTACACACAGAGGAAGGAGAGGCTGGGAACATCAGTCTTTTTGCAAGTGTCTGCACTTCTACCTTAACTGTCAGACAGCTAGGAATTCTGGTGAATTTCTGTGCATTAAGACTGTAGGATTGTGGGACTTCTATACATTATTCTAACAAACATTGGGCTGTGGATTTAATTGTGCACATCGAAGTCAACAACCGAGAGAATTTTTTTCTATGTTGTAGGAACCTTAAAGGGATAGTCAACTTTCTCACCTCCTGATTCTGCCAGCTCCACTCTCTGCCTTTAATCCCTTCCTCGCTCCCTCAACTCAGCCTTCTGCTTGCAAAACTTCAGTTCCTCTTCCTCCCCAGTCTTTCTTTCCCCCCCCCATAAGAAAAAAGATTGATTGCTGTTTGAACTTTCTTCCTTTTATTTTCCCAATATGCCTTTACACTCCCTCCTTAGAATTACCAGAGTGAAATCCCCCATAGCAATGGCAGAACCCATTAATTTGACATGTGGTTGAAAGAGCGGACCACATGTTGAATTAATGAGTTCTGGTTATAATTTTAAAATGTCGAAAGAGAAGGTCATCAGATAATGGGCTGTAGAAAGGCAGGGACTTCCTGTAATTTAAAAATATGAATGATTGTATTTAGATCTAAATCAACCTACTTAAACAGATCTTTTAAAGCAAAGCAACTTTACTGAAACACAGACTATCATGCCTTCTAATTCTAGTGTCAGAGTTGAGTGCTGGTGCTCCTGCAGCCAAAATGGTGCCACCAGTGACCATGAGGAGGCACCACCTGCTTCAGGCAACATTGAAATTGAATTCAAAAAAGTCAAGGAAATATTAAGAAAAGAGAACACTCCCCCTTACACCCACCAAATCATTCAATGAAGTCAGAGCTCAGAAGTCAGAGAATGCTGCCTAATGAGATGAAAAGGAAAAAAAATGGGGAAATGAAGGGAAAGGGGGAATGAAATACAGTTGTCCCTTCATATTCACTGAGGTTTGGTTCCAGGACCCCCTGTGGACACCAAAATCCATGAATACTCAAGTCCCATTATATGAAAAGGCATAGCAAAATGATGTCCCTTATATAAGATGGCAAAATCAAGGTTTGCTTTCTGGATTATTACTTTTAAAGTAATATTTTCAAGCCATGAATAACTAATTCAGTGGATACCAAATCTGTGGATATGGAGGGACAACTGTAGAAGGAAAGGTGGACAGCAACATTCCATGCTGCAACATTTTGTTGGAGGTTCTTGGTTTTTTGTAATAATAACCTCTTGAGATATGGTACAGCCTTATGAAGTTTTTGCACTGCTGCATGAATGCCATGGAATATATATTTACTAAATGGGCACAGTTGACAAACATGAGTGAACCACTAGCTCAGCAAGAAACTACCCTGCTGCTTGCAACAGTGCCAATTTACCTGTATTGCGCAAATCAGACAATAAATATTACAAAGGTGCCTCTAACATCTCCATAACTGAGCTATTCTTTGATGGAAACCCAGAGGGATCAACATTTTATTATGAGGTTATTTAGAAGAAGGTAAATAATGCTTCATTCTCTTTCCTGGGACGCCCTCACTGGTTGGCCAGAACTACAACCATCTTCTGTAAATGGCATCTGTGATCATACTGATCAGAAAGGAAAAACTCCTAATAATGAGACTGATGCTGAGATGCACACCATGACTCTATAGTTCAAATAATGATACGTGCTGAGTGATGATGAATGGAACTGGGCAATGCAGACAGCTTCAAGTGCCTGCAATGCATATTTGTTTGGATTTAATAAGACTGTGATTGTAAGTTTATTAAATGCCTACTGATTCCTAAACCTATTTGCCAAGAGTAATAGTTGTTTAAAGACCCATCTGTAATAAATGAGCACAAGAAGAGGCTTCTATATTAATATCATTATCAAATGATGTAAAAATTATTTAAAATAAACGACAATTAACTTTTTGTATTACACAAGTATCAGACTTTAGATTACCCTGATTTTTAATTTTGGCTGGTTTGTTTTTCAAGACTTTTTCAAGTTTTTGGACATTTCACCAAATTAAGCTAAATGAACATGTATTTGTTTTCCAATATAACTTCACAAATGGTTTAAATTAACATGGGAATGTTTTTAAAGGTTACAAAATTAATGGTAAAAAGCTTAAACATGCCAGCATATGAGTATCTTGTCTATAAACAGACGGCATGGGTTTCTGTTACATGAGGAGCAGACATAGGTTTGACACACAAGTGACAAAGTTCCTTCAAATTAGTCCAAAGGTTGCACTTATATCAGAATCACAACTCCGGTATCCTTGGGTAACTGGTTTGATTGACCCAAGGGACTTGATGAAAATACTCTTCTGTTAAAAAGATTTTAACTACTGCTGGCATTTAGTATAAACGAGTATAGAGATGGAATCAATTTGAAATGATCAAATTTCAAATTTGCGTTTAATAATCTAAAGTGATATAACTTTACAAGACACTTAACACTGCTGAAATCTATTAGCCCTATCATTCTTGAGGATGAAATGTAAATGTAGTAAAACAGGAAAATTACAGTACACCAGTAATATGGCATGATCTTAACTACTAAAACACACTGCAGTCCAATACTATCAAATATTTTACAATCTACTATCTTCAATCTCTTTCTCTGGCATTCATTTTTATACACACTGAGACACATTTTAAGCACAGTTAGTGGGCTACATTTCCATTCCCAAAGTAATCTCTGGCCCCGAGTCTATTTCATATTTTCTTGAGTCATTGTCATAGTTGATTGGATCTAGTAAAACGCAAATTTAAAAAACTGAACATCTTGAAGTCCATCATTTCTTCTCAATACCACCAAGCAATGCTACCAAATAACTTTGATATGATGATAGATGAGTGATGATACAATGGCTACTCCATCATCAATCATCGCCATTGTCTATCTCATTTTTGCCTCAATGCTGGGACTCAAATTGGATTACAAAAATTCAAACAAATACAGATTAAAATAAATTAAAAGACATCAGTAAAAAAACAACTAGGTATGTTATTTTTCATTGTCTTCTCAAAGAAGCAATGAGTAATTCTAACGATTTTGTCCCCACTGCAAGAAAGTCTTAAAAACCTCACATTTTTCAAAGCCTATTTACAATTCAGGACTTATTCTGTGCAAAATCTGCACATGGTTGTTTTGTGTAGAAAACAGTATTTTCTGAACAGAAATATTATTTTCTGAAGAGAAAAAGCTGTTTCCTATGCAGAAAACGCTGTTTTCTGTGCAAATCAGCTGTATGTAAATCCCCAATTACAGCATTTTCTTCACAGGAAACAGCTTCTTCTCTGCAGGATATAATATTTTTGTGGGGGGGAAATTATTTTCCATATAGAAAATGTTGTTTATTTTAGTCAGAATAAGTTCAGAACTGCAAAGATACTTGTCAGGGTTTCTCACCAGTCAAAAAATGTTTCTTTTATATTTTCCAAATGTTTTTAAATATTTTCCATCCCTACTAAACACATATAACATTATATTTTTAAAAATACAACTGAATAATGTAGAGAATAAAAACCATTTAAAAATCCATTAAAAGCCAAATAAACAAGAACAGCAAAACCAAACAATTTTTTTAAAGCTCATTGCAGTTAGTTTCTAAAAGCCTCTTGGACAGGAAGGGTTTCACTTACTGGCAGAAGGACAGTAAAGAAGGACCCATGCTGCCCTCCTTAAGAAAAGGGTTCCAAAACTTGGGAACAGCCACATACAGTGTATCCACACTGTAGAATTATTGCAGTTTGACACCACTTTAACTGTCATGGCTTCATCCTACAGAATCCTAGGATTTGTAGTTTGTTGAGGCATCAGCACGCTGGCAGAGAACACCAAAGATACTGTAAATTTACAAATCCCAGGATTCCATAGGATGGAGCTATGACATTTAAAGTGGTATCAAACAGCTATAATTTTCAACTTTGGATACACCCATAGAGAGCTTTGTTTCCTTCTAAGGAGATTATCAGATGCTGGCAACAAGCCCGTGAGGATGACGTCACCGTACCACACAGTTTTGCACATGTCACCATCCTCACATGCTGCCTCCATGCAGACTCTGTGCTGCAGTAGAGAATAAACCATTGCTTTTAATTGGCTGAAATGTCCATCAATGAAAAGTGACAGCTTATTCTCAACAGAAGCACAGTGTCTGCACAGAGGTAGCATGTGAGGTTGGCGACATCATGCGAAATCATGCGAAATCAGGACCCGTTCCTGTTACAGTGACATTGTCCTTATGTGCTCGTATTGGGCTTTTTGAAGCATCTGATAATTTCCTAAAAGTCCCTGGGAATGTGGAAATCCCTGGCTCAAGACTGGCCAAATCTACACAGTAACTGAGGGACTGTTCTCTCAGCTTACAGCCCAAGAATGGCTACTGGGGAATAGGAACATCAGCTTGTTATACTTTCCTGTTGTAAGGATTGCCAAGATAATGTATGTGAACCACTTTGAACACTTGAAATGTTCTATATAAATGCTAAATGTTATTGTGATCCTGATAGCATGGTGACCTTAAGTCAACAAGTACATTAGTGCTAGGTTTACCTGCAAATACATAGCTGAGTTTAAAGCTGCACTAGATGTCCTTATTTCTCTTTCCATAGTGCCTGGAGCAAATACACAACCTTTATATATGTTTTTTTTTCTTTTTCTTTTTTTTTCCTGGCACATTTGTGGTTGGTGCTGCATAATCAGCCTGGATGGGTTTCTTTGCTGCTGGGCAGCTCAGATTATTCATATCGCTTACGCTGCCTTTGAACTTTATTTGGGCATGCAGTGCCCTCAAGTAATTTGACCAAAAGTGGCTGCTCAGGTTTTTTGTTAGACAAAGTCTTTTGAGGTGGGGGGGGGGCACTTTGCTGCAAAAAAGGCTGATGTCTCAGGTTGAAGAGAGATTATAGTATTTAAGAGAATCAGAGATATTATAGAGCTGTCACTAACCAGGATGTACATGCTCAATTCTTTCCACATGCATTTATATTCTCCAACTGTCAAGTCAGGTCAAAGTTTTCTGGGCAATTCTTGAAGGCACTACATGAGAAGCAAAGCCTGTTTACTAAAGAAAACCTGAGTGCTTGTTTATCACAGGGGGAGAGAAGAGATGAAGAATCATGACCCCCTCCTTGGACTGATGTGAGCATTCTTGGTAGCTGGAGCAGCTGTGTGGTCTGCCAGGGGCTTAATGCTCACTGTGCTGAACCTAGGGTTGTGGGACGGCTGACTATGCAGACCTCAAAGGGCAGTTTTTCTCTCTATTCTGTCAATCCTCCATAATATCAGACTGTAGATTTTGGTTCCTGCTACAGTATTTTGTAGATTTCAGTTTCTGCTGAGCAGTGCTAGGAAGAAATTTTATTCTTTGACATCACCAGCCCAGTTCACACAATTTTGCCACCCTTGAAAGGTTGGGAAGAATATTCAAATATATATATATATATATATTTTAAATGATGATGATGATTGAGAAATGTGTTTCTCAAGTGTTGAGAAACCCTGAGGAGAAATATCCTGGATTGACAAGAATCTCTGCAGTTTGGGGCTTATTCTATGCAAAATTTGTAAAAGCTTGAGTTCTATGATGGGAGAAACAGGGTATATAAATATGCCTAATAATTCAATATAAGTGTATAGACCATCAACAGCTATGCCTCTAACATAGCACCTTCAACCCTATAAGCTTCCTCTACCCTAGTCTTGGATTTCTGCACACTTGTTATTATTGAATAACTAAACTGGAAAATACTGGTTCTAAGATAATAGGAGACAGTACAAAAATTTTCTCTGTCATTGTGGTTTCATGTTAATCTCTGTGTGGAAGTAAACCACCAACTGATGGTTCAGTCCAAAAATATGATGAACAAATTCAGAATTTTCCTGCATAACTTGCAAAACATCTCCCTGTCTTCCTTTTCACACTGATCCCACACTGTGCCTTGGGCTGTTTTGAGTGAAAACAGAGCTTTTCATTTCCAGAGCCAAAGCCCCATTGTGTGTAAAGCCAGTAGAGTTGAGGCATGCCACTGATGCCCTTCAGCTGTAGCATTCTGTAATGTCAGGATATGATGCACAAATTTACTTCAGAGAGAGAGAGGAGAAAAGGGCACAACATGGCAATATTGTTGTGACATCCAGTTTGTCAACCATTTCCACTCAACTAAACTTTGGCTCAAACCAATTTAATCCTATCAACTTCCACATAATTAACAATTCAGCCTCACCACATTACTTTATAATATTTTAATGGATGAAGGCATAATTAATTCAAAAGTAATCCCACTCGTAGGATAAGAAGAAACACTATCCTTCTTTCTTGTTGTTGTGCCTCCCAGTTGTTTCAGACTTATGGCAACCCAAAGTCTAACCCTAAGGCAAGATTTGTTCAGAGGTAGTTTTCCTTTGCCTTTCTCTGAGGTTGAGAGAGTGTGACTTGCCCAATGCCATTCAGTTGGTTTCCATGCTGGAGCAGGAATTTGAACCCTGGTCTCCAGAGTCATAGTCCAATGTTCAAACCACTGCTCCATACTGGCTCTCTATATCAAAGACATAGCCATGTTTGGACTTTTTCAAATGGGGAAAAATCCTGCCAAGGTCGGGAGGAGGATGGTTCTGCCCCACTTACAGTGCTCCGTTTTGGATGACACTGTCCTCCTCCCGACCTTCCCCCATGCTTCAGACATGAGAAACACACCACTTTTATTAACGGAGAACCATCATCAATAAAAAGTGGTGCATTTTCTCATGCCTGCAGCATGGAGGAAGCACGGGGGAAGGCAGGGAAGAGGACAGAGTTGTCTGAAGTGGACTGCTGTAAGCAGGACAGCACCATCCTCCTGACCTCGGCAGGTTCCCCCCCCCCATTTGAAAAAGTCCTTGTCTGAATAGCTATGCAAAGGGATTCTGTAGCATCATTGAGACTAACTGAGAGAAAGTTGGTCTCAAAGGTGCTACAAGATCCCTTTGCATACTTCTTTACCAGTTTTTTTAAAAATCAGCAAAACACCATGCTGTTATAAGACAATGCTCTTATAAAAATGGGAGTTTAGTATTTTCTAATTTTGATTTGTGTATAGAAATTAGACATGCACAGTGTTGCATAAAATATATACTTTGTACTACTTTTTATCAAAATAAATGATTAAATAACATAAATAATGTCTTGAATAAAATTAATCACAATATCAAAAAAGAATATCAAGAGGAATTATACTAGTGACACAATTCTTTTTTTTAATTTTAATTTTTAACTTGTATTGTTTTAAATATGTTGTTAGCTGCCTTGGGTCCTACAGCAGGAGAAATTTATAATTAATTTATAATTCATATAAATTGATAAAATGAGAATGAGATTGAGAATAACGTCCTGTTGATTTCCCTATATGTACCTGCATAAGAACTGAAATCTGAAGGAGGGGGCCACCTATGTGTGCCACCAGTGGGGCAATATGAAATGCAGAGACATAGGAAAGGTTCTTCTTGGCCGTGGCACCCCAATTGTGGAATGTCTTCTCCTTGGAGGGCCAGCCGGCACTGACATTGATTTCTTTCCAGTACTAAGCTAAAATAACGGGGTTTTACTAAAGCCTTTGGGTAATAATTTATTTCAAATGTTCATAGTATTTACAGATATTTATAGTATTTATACCATTATAGTTCATAGTATATAAATATATATATATATATATATACACACACACACACTTTTAAAGTGATTTTAATGGTTGTGTTTAACATGTTTTTATATTGTGCAAATTATTTATACTTTTAATCTGGAAATGTTTTAAATTATTTCTTTGCATGCCACTCTGAGATCCTGTGATACAGGGTGGAAGAGAAGTGTTTTAATAAATAAAAGCATCCAGTAGGGCTTTATCCTAAGCAGGTGTTAGATCAGAAAATATAAAAATGTCATTGCTTTTTGTGTGGACATGATTACAGATAATTATTAACATTAGTTACCGTGCAGGAGTGGATTACATCAGTACATCAGAATGGTGTTTAATCAGTTCACTCATGGTTTAAGCTTGACTCATTAAAACTTATACCCTGTATTTATATTTGATAATACTGATTTTCCTAAGTGTTTGAAGGGCACGTGAATTGTCTTGGTGTTCTTGACAACCCTGTAAGGCATGCCACAATCATTACCTCTACACTGCAAACCCAAAGAGTGCAGGCTAAGGCTAAAATAAAATGTTAGGTGATGAGAAAACTTCTGCCTGAGAATCCAGAAAGGTGCCCCTAGAAAGAACAAGCAAGATGGATAAATCATCTGACCTACTAGTATAAATAAAGCAGCTTCATATGTCCCTGAGGCCAAACAGGTATCAGTTTGCCCAAGGTCATCTATCATGTTCTGAACTGAAGTGTGCTTTGAGTGTTTCAACCAAGGTCTTCCCAGCTCATAGTTCATTAATCTGACCATTACAGAACTCTACAAACCCTTAAAGTTTTGGACTATTTTCTGTTTTTCTTACTCAAATGAGCAGTCTCCTGATTTCATTGGGACAAACATTAACAGAAGGCATCACTAAATCTGTATGCTATGTTTGCACACTTTAAAGAAAGATGTTTTGATGTCACAGCACAGTTTTGTTAACAATAGAGACAATTGCCCTCCATTTCTGAACGGCACAGCAGATGGAAGGAAATGTAATTTGGCACACCACTCATGGGAAATTATGTAGCATTTGCCCCTAACACCATGTAGTCACAAGCAGCCCCTTCGGAAGAAATTCACAGCAGATCCTCCACATTAAAAAGGGCATGCACCTTTAGAAGAGGGGAGAAATCAAGCATAATATCTGTTGCTTGTGGCATTTTTCCAACAGAAATAAAATTAACACCAACATTACAAAATCCTTTCTGCTTTTCAGAACAGCAGGTTCTGAGAGCACTCAGATCAAGGGAGTTTATAGAAGACATCGACTGAATTTGGGGGATTTGGAAAGTACCATCAATCTAAGGAAATGAACTTATAAGAACATAATACAACTAGGGCTGAGTAAAAACAGCTTGGTCTGGGGCTTTTTGATAAGAACTTCCCAAAATCTACAATTATTTCTCATAAACCTGATGGCCAGGATTTAAAACTGAGCTGTGGGATAAGGCAAAAATGACAGATTTGTTCATCTAAGCAGAGGACTTTGTTTAGCTATCATAATTCCTGCACATTCAAGTATGAATACTTATGAATTTCTGTGTATTCAACTAAGTTTATGGTGCTGAATTAGGGTCATTTTCCTCTTATCTCTTTTTTTTTCTCCTTGAGAGATTCCTTATATTGGAACAGCTATACAGTAGGCATACACCACACAGTCCTCTCCAACAGCTTTACTTAGGGCTTTTCTATACGAGGCAATAAAATGTGGAATGATGTGCACTAATGCCAATTCCCAGTAGCTTTCATTTTTCCTAATGATTTTTTGTCAAGATTACACACATGCAAAGCTATCCGTGTTTGTTGTTCAAACGAGCATGCCTGTGAATCAAGATAATGGGCACAAGTGATTTACTCGCATTTTTATTCCCACCAGTTGCCGTTGCCAAATAGTATTTTTTTTAAAAAAAAAACATATCCAAGAGGCAGAAATGTGATATTCTGCTTAAATAAATAAATAAAAGGCTGTTTCATTGCATGAGTGCACGATCGCTACAGCAAAAATCCAACATGGTGTTTTCGGGTACTTGCTTTGTTAGCAAGATGCACCCCCTGTGCATATCCAGCCAATCAGCTTTATACTTCCACTCTTATCAGGAATGTGCACCAAAGTGAACTGGTTGTCCCAACAAGCAAGAATGTACAATCCCCATGGAGCTTTTTTTAAAATATGGAGAAAGCCACAAAAGCTTTTCCTGCAAAATTTTTGACGTTTTTGGCCCCCCTCCTTCTGAATATGGTGGATTGATGCTTGATCTCATTAAGACAAATCACATTCTTCTCAAATACTATGAGGAGTACTTTCACCGTATAGACAACCCCTTAATGACTTGGCCAGTACATACAGCTGATAGATCTGTTTGGTTCTTTTTTTCTTACCAAGGCTCACAAACTTTTTTCAAATTTGATGAAAAGAACTAGATTTTTTTAAAAAATCAATGTGAGATAGTGAAACTGCCAGATTCTCCCTTCCATCAGTGTAACTGACTAGATCAAAGATCCATCTACTTCAGCATTCTGATTTCCCACAGTGAACTGTCTTAGGACTCAGGGTATTCACAATCACAGAATGCAGGTGCTGACTTTCTCATACTATTTGCCAACAGCCTCTGAACATTGGAACTCTATGTATCTATTGTCTATGCCAGTGGTTCTTAATCTGTGGTCCACAGAGGGGGTCCATGAAGCTTGAGGGCTGCTCAGCCCACTTTCTCCCCACAGTGGAGTGGCCACATGACAGGCTGGTTGGCTGGGCCTGCACATTGCTGTTCAATCCACTCCATTCAGCAAACTGCCAGGAAGAACCAGGAAAAAAGTCTCCCCTCTCCCCCTGATGACTAAGGTAAGGTTACATGGATGGTGTAATTGTTAATGGTATTGTTGTTGTTGTTGCTGTTGTTGTTGTTTTCAATCTTGAGTTAAGTCTTGAGGGTCCATGGCAACAAAATATATTTAAAGGAGTCCCTTGAAAGGAAAAAGTTAAGAACCACTGGTCTATGCTATAAATATTTAGCTTTGGTTATGCTAGGGGTAATCCACACAATTTTTCTCCTCTTAGAGGAGAAAAAAGTCCTCTAAGAATTTGGTAAGAATGCTAATAGTCCTCACAGAGGATGGCCCATATTCACAATATTCAGTAGGAAGGGGGCCGAAAACTCCACATAGTCCGCGATAACTGCTTTCGCTATTTTTCCTGATCTTTTTGAAAAAGTGCATGAAAATGCACACAATAGGTCATCAGTACAACCAATTCGCAAAAGGTCATCTGTACAACCAGTTCCCAAAACCACTCGCAAGGCAGGGCTTGTGATGCTGGAGCCACCATTGTTGTTTTGCCGCTGGCCTGGGCTGAGTCCCCAGTGGCACCTAGGCCATGCTAAAGCTGCCTTTCTTGGTCGGTTTGTTGTGCCTCTGGCCAGCCTTGCCCCCCACCAAGGAATGAGCTGGTTTGGGACTCTTTCGAGTGGCACTGCCATGGTGTTGCAGGGCCGTTGTGCCTTCAGCTGTGCACCCCCACTGCTCCTCCTCAGGTCCCCTGAAAGACCCACTGCCTGTCTGACAAAGGCATAATAAGGGGGGAGAGAGGAGGGAGGGGGAGAGGGTGAAATGCTGCCAAGGGAGGCAACGGGGGCTTTGGGGAGGGGTGCCTTGCCTGACACCTTTCTCTTCCCCACCCCTAGAGATGGGCTACTCTGCAGCAGGTGCGGGGTATGAACAGCCTTCCAAGCTGCCTCTGTGTGAGTGCATGCATGCATGTGTGCGTGTCCCCTCTCCCTCTTCCTCCATCACCTCCCTTTCTGTTCCCCCACCAGGAATGGGTTGCTCTTTGGTGGGTGAGCGGGGGGATGGATGGCCTTTGCCCCCTCACCCAGGAATGGGCTGCTCTTTGGCAGGTGAGGGAGATTGTGGATGGCCTTTGACCCCCCCACTCGGGAACGGGCTGCTCTTTGGTGGGCAAGGGGGGTTTGGGTGGCCTTTGTCTCCCCCACCCAGGAATGGGCTGCTCTGTGGTGGGCAGCGGGGCAGCTTTGTGGTGAGTGTTTTGCTCAGCTTCAGCACTGCAGGGCCCCAGGCTGTGTGAACTGCAAAATCACTACTTTTTCCCTTCAAACAATTTTGAACAAAATCATGGGAACAAATAGGCACTGGAACAAAAGGGAGGTACGGCTATATTTTATGGACTTAATTCTCCCATCTAGCTGACCCTCTACTGTTCTAAACATCAAGACACCCAAACCTATTTTATGATTTCTAGTTTACTCATTTAAAGTACTTGTGGCTAGAGCTTTCAAAAACAAATGACACACTTTGCTAAAGACATGGAAAAATAAGCACTCCAATTATTTTCACAACTGAATATGTACAGAGGAGTATCAAAGCAACTCATGTAGGGAAAATATTATGCAAGAGGCAGTGAGAAATGGTTTCTTATAAAGACAGATCACCAGATATTTCCCACCCATCCCATCAAACAGATTGCTGTTACATCTCCCCTAATGGTACTAGAAGCCAAGGAATGGAAATGCCTACAAGGAAACCACAAAGGAAAAATTCTGTTCTCCCAAGTATTGTTCACCTCTTTCCAGCAAGAAGCACCCATCTGTTGCAGCAGCCTGTGTGGATTTTCGATTAAACTTTCATACCCCAAATTCAATTAGGAAAGAAACTATTATGCATTGCTTTGAGTTTATGTATGTGTGTGCATGTGTATGTGGCAAATCTAAAATTTCTACTGCCTTCTGTGGTAGGTCTGACAAAAGAGGAATGTCCTGAACTTTGATCAGTTGTGTAGAAGAGCACATTGCAGCAGGAACTTTTCCACACTTGTTGAAATCTCCACTTAGAGATACAATTAGGGCTTGTCTATATGAGGCTATAAAATGTGGATTGATGTGCATTAAGGCCAATTTGCAGCATTTGTCTCTACATTTTTTTCAAGACTGCAGGCATGTGAAGCCATATGCATTTGTTGTCCAAACAGGCATGCCTGTGAATCAAGATGGCAGGCATGAGTGAATTATTGTCACCAGTTGCTGTCAGCAAACTGTTTTTTAAAAAGCATGTCCAAGGTGTGGAAGCACAATATTCTGCATAAATAAATAGGGAGTGAAAGGCTGTTTCATCACTTCAGCACACAATTGCTACAGCTAAAATCCAACATGGTGGTTCCAGGCACTTGCCTTGTGAGCAAGCTCTGCCCACAGCACATGTCTGACCAATCATGTTTCTACTTCTGCTCTTATTGGGAATGTGCAGCAAAGCAAATTGATTGTCCCAATGAGTGGGAATGCGCATTTCCTTTGGAGTTTTTTTTTTTTTTTTTAAGTACGGGGAAAGCCACAAAGGCTTTTTCTGCAGAGTATTTGGAGTTTTCGGCTCCCCTCCTTCTGAATATGATGGATTGATGCAGGATCCCATTTAGACAAAACATATTCTTCTCAAATTCTATGAGAAGTATTTTTGCCATATAGACAAGCTCTTACTCATGATGCATAGATCTGTCCACTTCTGCAAATGTTCTCCCTTTAACAACTTTCAGCTCCAAGAACAGAGATGGGCCACAGACAGAAGTGCCCAGAAGTTTTGAGCCAGCACTATCAGGGGAAATAATCCCATAATACCTGTTGAAGATAGTAGAAAGGAAGATGAGAGACAGACAGAAATCTCTTTGTGTAGAATTCAGATATTTCCAAGGGCAGCTTGAAGTAATCTGGTTGACCAAAGTGAAAAATCATAATCCCAATAGCAAGCTTTATTAAAATGAATGCACACCATACAAGAGAACTTTGGACAGACTGTCCTCTGTGCATCTGTTATCTGAGATTTCAAATCTGCCACCTGAGGTGACCAGATCATTGAGTCAAGTCTAACTGGACATCATGACTGGGCCAGGACTGGATGCACCAAAACTTTCCTGATCCCATTTCTATTTCCATATCTTCATTTGATGTGGGTGTGGCTCTATCTCTGCCTAAGTATTGGCATCTATACTAAAATGACATTGTTTTGTGCAAAAATGTTCAGCAGCCCACACACAACTTTCCAGTTCTGCACCACCAGCAGCCTCTCACAGGAAAAGACACTGGGGATGATGCAGTTTAAATTTTCTCCTTCTGTGTGTTTTTCTTCAGAAAGAAGGACATGGCCCATTGTCACATTTAATTATGTGCATATTCTAATTCTGTAATTTACATAACTGGATACACATACACGCACAGACATACAGGCCTGAAATATAATTCTAATGGAGTTCCATGATTAAGCAAGTTAAGTAGGTAGATTTTCATCTCTTTTATGGAAATTTTGGGTTAAGACATTCTTTAGAATGGTAATGAGCTCAGTAATGTAAACTGGTATGTAACAATCAGATTTGCTTCTCCATCAAATGCCAAAATGCCAGGTTTGCTCCTCTACTTTGTCACTGTGATGGGAATAATACGTGTTGCGCTTTACTCATATAAAGTTGTATGCAGTCCAGTAGGAAATTAGGATCCCTACTTCAGTAAAGACACATGTACACTGCAGATGCCTGGTCTAACAGTCAATCCCTCATTGCAAGGGACCTTGTGAGTTGCCATGATTTTCTTTGTGGTAAGAGAAATGGTAATGATCGTAAACAGACAATTGTCAGCGCTCTCACCAAGCTGCACTCTTCAGAGGAAAGGCCTGAACAGTGTACAGTGATCCAAATACAATACAATGTGCACACACTATATATCCCCATTGTTACTTGCTCCTAAATAATAATTTTAATATGCTGAGCTTCATATGATATTTGAGAAAGCTAAAAAAGGAAGAAAATAAAGAAAAACATGTATGAAACCAGGAACAAAAAAAAAAAAAATCTAGACATGCACCCTCTATTCATAATAACCAGAACTGTTAGGAGATTCTCTTTTTCTTCAGTAAATTGTTCTTGTTTTTTAATGTATTAGCTAACTGGAACTAAACATTATTATTCAAGCTTTAAAATAATGAATATTTTTAGACTGAAATGAATTTTGGATTGACTGGCTGTACATGAATACAATATCAGTTCTTAGCATGCTACTAAGGTTGCAAATTGTCAAAATAATAATAATAACCTTAGATGTTCCTTGGTTTTTTTCCGGGCTGTGAGGCTGTGTTCTGGAATAGTTTCTTTCTGATGTTTCACCTGCATCTGTGGTTGGCATCCTCAGAGAATGAGGATGCCATTCTTTCTCTTTCTCTGAGGATGCCAGCCACAGATGCAGGCAAAACATGAGAAAGAAACTATTCCAGAACACGGCCTCACAGCCCAGACAAAAAAAAAAACCAAGGAAAATCTATGGATGCCAGCCGTGAAAGCCTTCGACTTCACAACAACAACAACAACAACAACAACCTAGGCAAGATAAATGGCACAAAGAAGGGAAAGGTGAGAAGTGCCTTCCAATAGTTACTTCCTCACATGAACTTTCCCAGTGCTGAAACCCTGAGGTTTCTTCAACAAAAGGCATTTTAAAACAAATTATAAAACATATATTTGAAATTAAAGTAAGACATGTTTGTTTGAACATCATCAAAATTAATGGATTTGTTTCTAGGAAAATATGTTTTAGGTGGGAGCATTAATGTAAAATGTACCATGATGTCTCTTTCAGAACCCTAACCTGGGCAACAAAGCATGGCTCACTCTGAAGTATGTTCTTAAGAAAGTTACTTTTTTGGTCTATGAATCCCAGAATCTTAGAATTAGTCTATGAAATCCCAATATTGGGGATTCTGGGACTCACAGTCTAAGAATGAAATACTTTCCAAAGTACTGTCACTGCTCTTGCTCGATATGGCATTAGAGGTAGCTCAGCTTTTCTCAAGAGTGTCTAGGGGATGGGGGCCAACTGCTTTTGGCAGGCTTGGGAACACAGCCAAGTGCAAAACCTATTTATCCCACTTCAAAGTGTTGAATATGATTTCCTTCTATTATGTTACTACTATTACTTTTTTTTACAATTGGCTACAGGGATCAAAAAGAATTTCACTGGCACTGAAGTGTTCAATCTATTTTGTACTTCTAGAGATTTGTCATGAGACACGAGTATCACTTGCCTCAGATACTTGAATATCTGCATATTTGTGAGATTTGTGATGTATTTCAGAAAAAAATATGCAGAAAACCATGTGTAAGAAAAGCGAGTACTAAAATATGCTTGAATTTTCATGCAGGAAGAAAAGAAAACAATCTTTTTTAGAACCTAATGCCAAAAAAAAAAAAATGCAGGTGAGATTGAGAAAAATGCAACAATATTAAGTCTGAGTTTTCCACAACCCTAGTTGGTCACTTAGAATGCAGAACCAGTCAATTGATAATCAAAACAGGGGGAAAGACAGAGAAAAACCTATTGGATAACCAGGGCAATGGATCCTAAATCTATACTTGGGGTTTATTCATCAACAATCCAGCCCCCAATCTTCACTGCAGTTTCCTGACTTAGATGGAAGTGAAGAATGGGTATTACGTGCAGGTCCTAACATACAACAGCAAGGTGGTTTCTTACCTGACCTTGTTAGGGGTAACCAACTTGGAGTGGATGGTACTCTTGGACATAAAGTTTCTTAGGTGGAGTCAGAACAAGGAGTGCAGTCTGAGAGCTATTCTCATTTTGGGCACAGAGAGAATGAGAGAGAAGATGCTTTGTCCAGGGGGAAAAACCTATGGGAGGAAGCAATGGTGAACAACATTTCACAGGTTGTGTCATTTTAGAGTGGGACTCCCAAACTAGGCCACACTCACAGTTAGGGAGGCAATCACCAAATGGTGAGGTTTTTGAGAAAGTATCTCAATTTACATTATTTCAGAGATCTAAACTGACTCATGCTACCTGAACCCAATATTTCCTATTGCAATAGACATGCTGCTGATCATATAAGTGTGGGATGGAGCACCGATTTATGCAGTAAGCCGTCCGATATCTACTGGGCTAATCTCCTTCAAGAGCTTTCATTTTAAAATTGTTTCTTGTTTGTTTTCTTAATCATAACTGCAACAGTGAATTCCAGCCAATATGTCACTGCTACATTTAGGACATTCAAAAAATTACTTAGGACTTTATCAGACACTCAAAATATGGCATCATAATGATGCCACATAACTGCGAAAGGGCGTGTGGATCAGATGATGTCACCCTTTCGCAGTTAAAGCAGTCCAAATTCTGTATGTTTTAATTGATGGCTTAAACTGTCAATAGATTCCCCCTGCTGCTTTTGCGCTGGCATTGCTGGCATGTGAAACTTAAGGCTATTAAACTCTCATACTTACCCCGACTATGGCGCAAACACTTCTGGGTAAGATCGGGACATCCAGGTAAGCAGCAAACTTTTTATGACCATCCCTGGGTTACTTGGGTCTTTTAAAGGGTGTGTGTGTGTGCTTTTTTAAACTTTAAATGCTTTGTTTTTGTTTTTAATTTTGAATTTCCCGCATGACAAAGTCTCATGGGAGGTTAAGTGCAGGGGAGGAACATTCTTTTGCTGGCATAAAAATTGGGGTTTTTTATGTCAGCAAAAGAACATTTTAAGGGCAGTGTCTAATAAAGTCCTTAGTAGTGATGATAACTTTAGCTCTCATCTTTAATATCATGAGTGGCTTGAAACTTTAGAATTCATGGCATTTTCTTATTCACAGCCAATATGGAATACAAAGGGACTTCTTTTGTTTTGTTTTTGTTTTAATGGTTAGGACTTTTCTAGGTACTTGCATATTATCAGTGAGACAGGGACATCAACTCTCACTAAGATGCCAAGGTTATCTCTTCAATTAATTTCTACTCATTTCACCTTAGTTTAAGTGTTATGCTTTCCCACCACAATCCATAAGGAGTTGTAGGAATTTAATGAAGGTGCTGAGAACTGTCTGTTAGTGATCCCTCATGCTCTACCACCCACATATAGAACTGCAGTTCCAAATCTTGCCTACTATTCCTAGGGTTACTGGTATACTGTAACATTATTCAGTAAAATAAACACTCATGAGTCAAAATGAAAGTGTTCATGAAAAAGATTCAGCTCCTAGGCTGAATCCTGGTTGTGACATATGTGTATGTAACCTGGGTATATGCAATCTTTTGGACATCATGAAAGGAGATGTTGCATACCTCTTTCCATAATCCACCCCCGCAATAAGTCAGTTTCCAAATGCCGGTGCACACTGCATGTTTATGTGCTATATATTTAGGTGTTATATATTGTGCTGAACAACAACTGTGAACCAGTTTTATCTATTTTTTAAAAAAATGGTGAATTTTTACCAAAAATAAATAATGCACAGTTGACATGATTCATCTATAGTGAACATCTATAGGTCTGATTGATTTCAGCAGTAGAGACCTGAACGTCTGCTTAAACTGTCAATCAGAATGAATGAGATTTAAACAAATTTAACTTTTTAACTTTCACCTTACCTCAAGCCCACTATTATTCTTATATTATGTGCAGCAAGGCAATCCAATGATTTAATGATTTTCCTTATGTTGTTTAGCTGCCAATTGTTGGCCCTATCAAATAAAAATCCAAGACTTCACAAATTCAAGTCTCCCTTGCTGCATGAATGGGAGATAATGTTTCAATCTATGGGATAATGTATGTTTATGCCATAAAATTTCCCATGTATTAGAAGCAACAACTTTCTTTCTATAGCTCTCTGGAGTGGTACAGGTGACAGGACCTGTTCGAAATGGCCAAAACATGCATCCTATGACAGTAGTTGGGAAAATGAAGTCTCTAGACAGTAGAGCTGAAGCAAATCTGCAATGCTGATGTTGCCTTCTTGATGAGATTGATACTGTGGATTCTATTGTGTCACCTAAATAGGAAGTTGTTGTTGTTGTTGCTGTTGTTTCAAGCTATAACTTCTTTTTTTTTAAAAAAAAATCATAATTAACTATCATAATAGTTTCTGATGATAAATATAAAACATTTCTTTCTGAGTTTCTCTCATGGGCAAAAGGGAATGGTTGTAGCAAAAATATTTACAAAGCAAAGCTAAAAATCTAAAACTAAAAAATAAAAGTCCTGTAAGATTATTAAATGGGATACAGGATGGGGCTACTGTAACTTTAATCCTGAACAGATTGTAGAGTAGGACAAGATACTCAAAACTCTGTCAAGTTGGACCAAGGTCTGTTACCTACCCTGACACTCCCTGCCCCCTATCTGTAATAAATTGACAGTATTTAATAATTAGGTCTTCCACGCAGTGCGGCCATTAAAGCTGGAAAATTGTAAGAGATCCCAAAGACCAGCATTCAGATTCAGCCAGGTATGCACTTAAGAAGGGGCCAACCCAAATTCCAATGAAATGTTAATTTGCAAGGCAACTAAAGGTCTGAACACCTGGCTAATCCTATCAGCTAAAGCTGGGATACTCAAACCTGTAAATGATCCCCATACCTTTACCTTTCCCCAAACAAAAACAGTTGCTTCCTCCATTCAGTTACAAAGTATCTGCACATTAAGATGCCATTAACATATCCAGAGTGCCTATTGTCTTACTCTGAAGCATTGCCTTTCACTCTAAATCTCATCACCTGAGGACAATTATCAACTATAAAAATCCCTTCCAAAATATTTTCAGTGTCTTCTGCTGCCGGTTTGCTGACTGACCCTCAGAGTACAACTCTGAGACCCTCATTACTGCAGGAACTTCTCCTCTTCATTGAACTGTGTTGTATCACCCCTGGAAACCCACTGGAAACTCCCTTCACTATTCCTCTATCTCACTCTCCCCCACTTTATTTGCTAGTCTTGTGTGAATGCTTGCAGCCTGAATGGGTGTGAATGATGTTATCATTGCTTTTCCAAAATAAAGATAATTTATTGTACTATCTATCTTATGTCTCCTTCTTTGTACTGGTATAGTTGGTCACAAGGTTCTGCCATTATCCTCCTCTTACATTGCTAAGTCGAATATATTAAATTCCCCAATTTAATATAGATATCCAGAGGGTATTTGCTGAGAGAACCTCAGAGATCACTCTGAGACCCTGTTGCTGCAGGAATCTCTACTCTACAGGACAGGTGTTGTATCTCCCACAAACAACTCCCTTCTCTATACCTGTATCCCAATATTTCCTACTTTATTTGATAGTCTTGCATGAATGCTTGAAGCCTGAATGTGTGCATGAATGTTGTTACAGTTGTCCCTCCACATTTGCGGCTTTCACTTTCGTGGTTCTGCCTATTTGCGGTTTGCTAAGCAAGCACCCTGTTTAAATCAGCTTCTCTCCCTTGCATACAAGGGAGGGGAGACAATTTAAATGGAGCACTCCCCAAACAAACCATGCATCCAACTCCCTGCTCTCCCTGGGCTTGGCTCTGTTTGGGATGGAGACCCAAGCTCTGGGAGAGTGGGGAGTTTGGGGCAAAGCTGCTGAACTCCATGCTCTCCTGGGCCTGGCTCCAGGGGGGGGAGTGGCCGAAAAGCAGCGACAAGGCTTGAAAAGCCCCATTGCCGCTTTGGGAAGGATGGGGGTGGCCAAAAAGCAGTGATGAGGCTTCAAAAGCCTCATCACTGCTTTGGGAAGGGTGGGGGGTTTGCGGGCAGGTGGCAGCAAGGCCTATTTTTATTCACAGTTTTTTTCACATTTGCAGGGGACTTGCACCCCTAACCCCCACAACTGTGGAGAGATGATGTATTATTGTTTTCTCAAATAAAGACCAATTTATTGTACCAGCTAGCTTAACATCTCCTCCTTAGTACCGGTATCATAGGTTATAAGATCCTTCTATTTGTTGTCCCCCATCGCATAGCCAAGCTGATTATATTAATTCCCCAAATTAATATCTACAATTTGAGGGCCCTTAAGACTCCTGAGTGTTTAGGCTAACAAGTCCTTGTTCTCCCTTACCTTCCAAACTCCTACTTTTAGCTACGGCTGTCCCCTCCCAACATGGCTGTTGATGCCTTGGTGAAGAACAGGGCGGAGTGGGTGTGGAGGAGTGCCCAGCTCTGTTCTTGTTGCTGGTGCTTCTGCTCCCTTCCTATGCTTCCCACCTATGGGTCAATAGCTGTGTTGGCAGTGGCTTTAAGTTGGAGTTTGCAAGATAAGAAAGAAGAGGTGCCTTCACCCAGCTTGACAGAATTTCATGGCATCTTGTCCTGTTTCACAACCTGTTCTGGATTAAAGTTACAGGAGCCCCATCTCATATCCAACCTGGCAGCCCTACAACACTGTAAGGTGTCATTGCAGATCAGGAGTAGGCAACTTGTGGCCCTTCAGATGTCCCTGGATAGCAGCTTTCATCTTCTGCCTATAATGGCTAGAGCTGATAAGAGTTACAGCCCAATCACATAAGCAATAGCAATAGCATTGATATTTATATAGTGCTTATCAGTGCCAAAGCACTTCTTAAGTGGTTTAAAATGTTTTTAGCTAATTTCCCCCTAACAAGCTGGGTACTCATTTTACTGACCTATGGAAGCCCAACCACATAAACCTCAAAGTGTTGATTTCTGCCTTAAAACTCCGGCACATTTGAAAGCCTGCTCCCTTTCAGCATTAATTTAATTACCTGTCCCTTACTACCTCAAAGTCTGTGCTAGATGTGATACAATTAATAGGTTACAAAGAACTTGAATATCTGGTAGGGTATGAGTTTAAACTCTAACAAATTGAATTTTGTGAAACAGGAAATTCGGGCCAAGATGCTCTGAATCAGAGTCCTGGATATGTGAAAAGGGATTTGTATGTTATATTAAAAGGAGGAGAAAGAGGAGATGTTGGGGGAGATGAAAGCAGAAATCAACTGATGGGGTAGGCACCTTGCAGAAAATATGCACCATGGAAGAATTGAGACTTCCCTATAGAACAAATACATGCAAATCCAATTCCGTAATAAGCTAGAGGATAATATGGCACTTACTGTATACATAGTGAGGTGGGGGAATACTAACTCTAACTTATGGCTGTAGAGGAAATGCAAAAGTAGAAAACATTTCTACCACCAACGAAAGTACATTCATGATATGTCTTTCCATTCGGGACACACTTTTAGAAGAAAGGAACTCTTTCCCTCATGGCAATGTCTTGTTTATATTCTGCCAAACAATTAAATGAACTGACTATGTTACAATTTAGTTTATGATTCACTTATTAGTAAACACACTCATTTTGTCTAACCCCTGAAAACAATACAGTTGGACACCCGTATCCATGGAACCAATAGCCATAGTTTTAGTTATCCACAGGATACAAGATAGGGGACATATACCATAGAGTCACATTGGAAAATCCCTAGAGGGGTGTCTAGGTCCTCCAACACAATTCTATGGTTTGTTTTCTTTTAACCGAAAGTCCTTTATTTTAATAGGGTTCACTGTTATCCATGGTATCCATGGTAAGTCTGGGAACCAAAACCCCACTGATAAGGGGGTCTGTCGGTATGTAAAAGCAGTAGCTTTAGCCATTGTCACAAAGAACAGCTGCCAGTCTGTCAAGGCCTTACAAATCTGACTTAAGCAGAGTGATTGTCTTGTCCCTGAAATTAGTTGAAGCACCAATTGTGTGTATGTGAGAGATGGGGGGGTGCTACTGCCTTGGGACCTGGAGCTACATTGAAGGTTTATCGTGCTCAACTCCAGCTATTGCTTAATCACTGCAATGGCACAGGTCAAAGCTTCCTTCTCTTTTTTATCCTCTGAAACCAATTCTTCAAATGAAAACTGTAGAGGCTATGCCTGAGACAACAGACATCCATACCCTCAACCGTCCCAATTTCCAGGTACCATGCTGATTAAACATCTGTCATCCCACTTTGCAGCTGTTTTTAAAATGTCCTAATTTTTCCCCCTTGTCCCACTTTGCCCCTTTGACTTCAGCTTACTTCAATTGTTGCTGAGTTTCATGTGCAAAAGTAGTTTGCATTCAACTCAACAGGGGGAGAAGACAGAGTAGGGAAGGATCTTGTCAGTAGGCTCAGGCAAAAGCAAACGGCTGTTTCAGCCTCTTCTGCAGTTCTTCCCCATTAATAACTTTTGCCATTTTGACCATACTCTCATCTTGCTTGGCCACACATGCCCTAGTTTTCATCTGTAAAATATTGGAAGGTATGCATACCTATCCTCTGAGATCAATTGTACCTAGTAGGACCCTTTGCACCAGGGATGAGTAACAATTTTGTGTATAAGGACCCTCCAGAGGTTGCTTCAAATGCCTCCCATTGAAATTGGTTGGAAATCCACCTCAGGATTTTTTAAAAAAGTTACTTTTGGTGTTAAATAGTATGGAGGGAGTCTATGACCTATTCAGAAGATGAACTGTTCCTCTTGGAACTTTCTAATAGTCACCATTTTTTCTGGGACATAAAAAGGTAGCCAAAGGGAGTCTTGGGGTGGGGAGACAAAAGGAGGTTTGGAAGATGTGTGTGGCCCCAGTCCTGTACTTTAACTTCCTCTGCTTTAACCTGCTAGGAAGACAGATGTGTGTCCATGAGGCATGTCCGCCTCCCACTGCACACACACAAATAGTAGAGGGGGACCTAGGCTGAAGGGAAGCAAGAAACCTGCTGACGGCTTAGGTTTGCATGCTGGTCTTGACTGAAAATATTCACTTGTTGCCCAGTTTTGTTCTGAGCCTTGCAGTCTTCTTTTCCTTCTTCTTTTCCTCTGCCTCCAGAATGGTTTTCCTGCATGGCCTTTCCTCATAATGAATTGCAGTGACACACTCTGTTCCTCTTTTTCCTTCCCCCAGGATGTCTAGGATGCTCCCAGGTGGGGCATCCATTTTAAAAATCTCAGAATTAATACCCTCAGATTTACTGAGGAAAGGAAAGAGAAGACACAAAAAGCAGCTAATTGCAATTATTCACTTTGGGTTTTCTCTACAAAAAAAAAATAAATAAAAAAAAATCTATTGGTTTCATACCAGTTTCACTGATAGAACATAATGATTATATTTTTCTGATGGTGCAGAAAATCCCTTGTTAGATGTCTCTATGATTCCCATGATCTTTTGGGAACAACAGACTGAAGTATCAGGATAGGTGAAGGTGTAGATAAAACCTTGTTTACGTGTTCAGTGTAGATTAATCATAATTCATAAGAGGCTAGCCTTGTGCCACTCATTGTCACTGTCTTCATGGAGGTGAGATCCTCTGCTATACTGTGAGGCTTTCCACATAATGCAGAAACACTGGCATGGAGAGAGCATGTGAAGTGGAGACTCTCTCTGTCAGACTATTTTGACAATGAAGCAAGGTAGGGCTAGCCTTTTCCTTTTCCTCATACATTCAGATTAATTCCAAATAGTTGCATAATGATGCAGATAAATCTTTAAAAGGCTCAGTTAATACACACACACACACGTTTGGATTTGATACAAAATATCCACAAATTTGATAACACCGTATGCTAGCATACAATCTTGGGAGCAGAGAGAGTTGTCTTCCCATCTAATTTCAAACCACACATTATCATGTCTTGACTTAGGACTCATCTAATATAATGGCTCCCCTCCAGTATATTCTGCCCACGGATGAGGCCCATTCGTCCCCAGTTACCAGCACGAAATAGGATGGAGTCCATACCACCACACCGGCTGGTGTCTGCAGCTGCCACCACCCACATTGCTCGCTCTGAAGCCAGGAAGCCAGCCCACAGCATATCACATGCTGACTCCTTCCTAGCTATGAAAGACCAAGGCAGATGGAAGATGCAGTGATTGTCTGGCGTGCCAGAAAGGGCTCCTGTTGTGACACAGAGCCTGATCTTTTTTTTTTGTCAGTTGTTAAACCATGTAATGGGCTTTACCCAATTGCTCCCCATCTTGGCCCCGGGGGTCAAAATAAGGCAAATGACCTGAATCATCTGGGTGCCATTTACATGATGAAAATGTAGTGGGAAGAATTTGTGTCGATCCCTGGCAGTTTACACGTACATCGGGTCGAGTACGTGATTTTCGGAAGGGGGGCCACCTTTTATCCCTCAACCTGCAGGACTTCCAGTCCCGCTGTTTGTGCTGGTTTTTAAAAAAGTCACTGGAGGATTCGGAAAATCGGAAATGTAAACATCCTGGGACAAAATGTCTCAGTACTAGGGATGACCGGAAATGGTGACTGGGGGCCAGAAAAGGGACCAGAAAAGGAGGGGTCAGTCACCCGTTCAACAGATCCAGCCTCACCAGCCGAAAACAAAGGCATCCCTTCCAGCTGCACGAAGGTTGATGTGTGTGTGTGTGCGCGCGCGTGTACTCAATCACCTTTTAAAATGGATTTCTACACTGCATGCTACAGAGAGATCGTGGTGGGCAGAGGGTCGCCCATTCATTCCCTGCCTTGGTCACCTCCCTGGATCTGAATGGGCACAGTAAAATATTCCAGCCTCTGAGCCAATAAACACCCCTTAAATTCCCCCTTTCTGTGTCTGTGTCTTTCAAAACACCTATCTGTAGCTGGCTTGAAACATGAACTCTGCAGCTAATCTCTGCTGTAAGGGTTAACATTTTAAAGAGACAACGGGGAATACAATGCCTCCCCCCCCAACTCAGCTTGATTTCAAATGGAGAGCACTCGTTCGTTCCTGCGTCTGAGTGAAAGATCTCAGTCTGGATCTTTCAAAATGCTTTCTGCCTCTTCTTAAAGGGTTAACATTTTAAAGAAGCAAAGGGAATAACAAACCTCTCCCCCCCTCTCCCCCCTAGCCAGCCAATAGCATCGCTCGTGGCGCAGAACTCTAAAGGAAGTGCATCACCGAGGTTGTGAAAACATGAGTAATCACATCCTTGATTGACAGCAAAAAAACAAACGAAAAAACAAACAAACAAAAACGGGACTTTGGATGTGTAAATATCAGTCACGGGACCACACGGGATATCCAGATCAGTGACATAAATCGTATAAACAGCGAGGGACGGATTCGTGATCACAAAATCACGGTAAGCACCGCAACAATTTCTGTCATGTAACTGGCACCCAGGACTGCAGTAGTTCAAGATGGGGTAAATAGCCCATCTAGGCAAGCCCCCAGAAAGCCTGAAATGCTGGCCAGCTTACTGATGGCTTAGCCTGTTTCACTATGCTGCACAGATATACACAAGCAATTATTTCATGGCCATTTCTACTGCCATCAACAATGTGCACAGTACTGCTGGAAACTACAGTGACTTCTTATGCCAAAGGAGCTGTTTGACCATGTTCCTGTCAGCTACACAGTACCATAGCATCTTCACATTTTGGTGGTGGCACATAGAATTGTGCCCATTAACTTGACATTCTTGTTGCAAGGAGACAAAACTGGTTTGTGTGCATACCATCCTGACAACAGTTGGAATAAAAGTGACTAGACAGACCATACAACATCTAAGTTTTTCATGTTCACTCTCCTGTCATCTTTTCTACCTCTACCATCATCACAGAATACTGAAGCGGCACACTTCCACCAGCTCTTTCTGGGATCATTCTAGCTAACACTAGTACAAAAGGCAGCTTTGCATTCCTTCAGACACTAATCAAGAAAACAAGATCCAAATTCAATAACAAGGTTTGCTGAGGATTCTTTCCTTGGCTTCTTTTCATGGGGACAAATGTCTAAATGAGGCACAAACAAAATGTCAAGCTGAACAAATTCCCTTAAAGAGTAGTAAACATATGGAAGGAGCTGCTTAGTAAGGCCACTGAATCAGAGAGCATAAATAAGCTTATGAGACAGCTAGACATTTTTATAGAAAGAGTAGGTAGAGGCTTCCTACAGAAAGCTAGAGTGAAGATAACTTAAAGGGGACATGCATGCTTATAGCACGAGACTTTCTGTCCCAATGATTATGCTTTCTTTTCCAAAAGCCTTTTCTCCTTTAGGCCACCTGCCAAGATTTATCAAAGCACCCTCATTTTTTTTTATTCTCCTTTTCTCTGTTTACTATTACCAAGGAGGCCAGTACAGAACAAATACTGTTGTCTGTGGATTTATTTTTCTTTTCCTAAGTCATGTTTCCTGAAGAGCAGATATTCTTTGCCTTTTGTCTTCATTATTTCCTCTCCTTCCACCAAACCTTGTCAAATGAGATGAGAATAGGGATTATATTTATTTAGCTGAGATATGGAAAGATTAAAGCAAACACACATAGGTATTGTCAAGCATCCTAAACCCAGTTAGGAGATTAAAACAAAACAAAACAAAAAACTTCTCCCCAGATAGATGCCCACAAGAATTGGGCCTCATAGACTATCTACATCATAATCCACTGAAATTAGAAAAAAAAAAACAAACATGTCACCTCAAAGGTTTACAGCTTTGAACAAATCCTAAAGCACTGAATTACCTAACCCCCCCTCGTACCTGGCCAGAACAATATTTCATTTTGCTACTTCAAATCTTCACCAAATCTTTTATCAGATTGGCCAGCCATGTGTACAGTAAGCTCAGCCTTCAGCCAAAAGAGACCCTGAACTTTCCAACCCAGTTCTTTCTCTGTGTTGTGCCACTTCATAGTCTACAATAAAATTATACACATTCATTCAGTTTCACTTCACTTACAACCATGTGCAGCCATTCTAGATGACTACAATGTATGAAAAGGCATGTAGTCCCATCACAAATACAGGGCAGAAACAGTATATAATGTGTGCGCGCCTTCGAGTAACCTATTGACCTATGGTGACCCCATGAATTTCACAGGGTTTTCTTAGGCAAGGAACATTCAGAGGTGCATTCCCATTGCCTTTCTCTGAAATAGAGACTACAGCACTTGGTTATTATATAGGGAAAAAATGTTACTGAAACCAAAATAGGAATTCCAAATGTCTTCTTTATCAAACCGTGCTGAATATTTTTTTTCTGAAAACCATATTTACTCCTATTTCTCTTGACAGATGGCATTTGGAATAGTAAAATACTCTGGGGATTACCCAGCTTCTCCAGAGTTGCAACACTGCTGGAATTGATGCCTCAGAGATTCTAAATCCCTGAGTCCTCCTGGCTCTGAACATTTTGATTTTTTTTCCTAAAAAAAAAAATAGGTTTGAGAAATGACCCAGGTTTTCAGAGATTTGAGGGGGGTGATGTCCCCCCCATGCAATGCTTTAAAAAGACATGTTTTATTTCTAATGTTGTATGTGTTTATGTACGTATGTAATTAAATTATAAGCTTCTATATGTTTCTTCAGCCCTAATGATGCAACCATGTCCCCAGCCACACTTGAACATTAAGGCTGGAGGCTGAGAAGGAGGTACCCAATTAAAAACAAATCAGATCTTTTATTAAAATTTATGCTGGAGCAAAGCCACACAAAGAGCTCAAATCCAGCAGACATCTACATAAATTTCTTCCATGTATTCAACTGTTCCCTTTTTGGCTTCCTATTGTGGAAGAAGTAAAAATAGGTGCATCATTACTCCTTAAACTGCACCTGTAAAATAGCTCCTCTTGTTTTAGGAATACCCAGAGTAACATTATTCCTAGATTATCCTCCCAAGCACATAAAACAGATACATTCACACAATGCCCACAAGTCCCCAAAATGATTTATTTGCTCATCCGTTGCAGTTATTCAGAACAGAACAAATCAGTCCAATCCACATGCAAGGAATGGAAGGACTGGTCACATGAGCTGTTTTTGATAAATAGGACCCTTCACCTAAAATACAATGACAAATGTAAAATTTTCCAGAATAATGTGTATTCTTGCACATGTAAATAATAAGAATCCTAGGTAAACCTGCTTCGTTTTATATTTTTGAACTATGCTGCCTATGACAACCTGTAATACACCCCCACTCCAAAGCTTGCTTCTCTTTTTTCTCCCCCCCACCACATTTTTAGAAAAACAATGTGGGCCTGCAGGAATCTGAAATTATACAACATACAACTTCCAGCTTCCTTGGCTCATGGTCTACCATGGCCCAAACATAGCTTTTGCCCACTTCTGGGAAGCAACAACAGCCTCTGAGTAATGTGTTGACAACTCCTACCTCCAGTCTGCCCCAGAAGTAGTTTGGAAGTAGGGGGAACCAAGGCTCCTTCTAGGGAGTCCCGGGACCCAGAAGCTTCCAGGAGATCCTCAGCCAATCCAACACCTACTGAGACCTATTTTAGGCAATTACTCTGTTCAACCAGGTAAGTGTTGAAATTGATCCGTTAAGAACAGAAAAAACTGACACTGCATTTTCATACAGATTAATGCCCAATTATAAGTAAGAGAGTCACTGGGCTAAAAGGATGGGAGGGGGGTTACCTTTTGATATTTATTACTTGGAAAACAAAATATGAGTGAGGTCCTCCTTGAAAACATATACAGAATAAATCACAAAGCAACATCCTAAATATTCTACACAACAAAATATATTGGATTCTTGACATGATCAAGAAAATGAGCCAAGCGTGCATTTGCTGATGAATGTGATGCAACTCTGACTGTGCTGGAGGCAAAAATCTAGTTCTAATTAATCACCAATTAATAGAAAGCTTAGAATGTATTTCTGCTTAATTATAAATATAGCTTCTCATTAAGAAAGACTTAATTAATCAATTTTTAAAACATCCTCAATGCTGTGAATCATTTTCCACACAACAAGCTGAAATGACTAACGGAGATGAGAAACTGAATTCAAAATAATTCAGCTGTGTTCCTCCTCACTGTCTGGAAAAGTACAAGCAAAATGTACAACAGAGAAAGAGAGAGAGAGAACTACAGCTGGTGTACTTAGTTTATCTGGCACATAAATTGTGTGTAAGCAGCACTTGCAATAAACCAGATCAGACACAAATTTTAAAGGAACCAAAATGCTGCTTTCTCTCAAAGTACAGTAGGACACCAGTATCCACTGATTCATTATCCACTGATTCAATTATCCATGGGATAAAAAACACCACACCTGCCATAGAGCCTTCCTAGAAAATGTGTCCTCACTAGCCATTTTCTAGGTCCTCCAAGGCAACTCTATGGTATTTTAAACTGGAAGTCCCATTATTTTCGCTATTATCCACAGTTTTCAGTATCCACCCCCCACCCCCCAGAACCAATCCCCAGCAGATACATGGATCCTACTGTATATGCGAATTGGGAACAACCACTGTTCTGCTTTAAATCACTTCATTTGTATCACAGTACCCTAGTACTCCTTTCTTTTGTAAAATGTGGATGATTTGTAGAGTCGGTGACTAAATAAGGGGCAGAGTCTGCATGCAGTCTACTGAGGACTTGGACCATGCTTCCATCACATATTCCAGTGAGATAGTGTGTTTCAAACTGTGATTCAGGAAATTCTAGGTATGTCTGAATGCTCACTGGGACATCTCAATAAGACCTTTAATGAAGAACAAGCTCCCTAAAAGTAGAATTGCACACCATACTCATCTTCTCCCTCAATGGACAATTGCAGGGTGTACTGTAGAATGCATGCTTAATTCACATAAGCAACATTAAGTCCAAAAGGGCATAACCTTTGTATTCACTCTGCAATGTGATTTAGACTTCACTACAACATGGAGATCTCGGGGTGCTTTAGTAGACCAGGCAGTGAGGAAAGAGTTCCGTGAAGACAGAAAAACAAAAACAAACAAAGAGCTCTGCAATGGAGCATACAGAGACTTTCCATTAGAATTTTCTGAAAAGACAGAGAGATGCAAAGCAGCAGTACTTGCTGCCATGAACCTCCGTCACCATTTCATCATTTAGTAGTCCAAACTTAACCTCGGTTACTTGAAGTCATTGACTGCAGTAGATCTTACTTCCAGTTGCAGCTTTGGGTATAAGAAAATTGCAAAGCGACCCTTTATAGGGGTGCTTGTTGAGTTTCAAATACTTATCCTGACCATATGGCTAAAAATGAAAATGCATAATTACACCATGGGTCATTTTCACGGCCATACTTTTGTTGCACAAAAAATGCAACTATTGCAGAACAGCTCAGTCCTAGCGACTTTCTAACCATCAGCCTATTGTCACAATGAATCATTTAGGTAAGCAGTATTCCACCTCTGCAATGGGGAAAGGGCACATGTACTAAGTCAAACCATGAGTCTAGCCATGCAAGTGTAGTTTGACTCTTCCAGTCACACTAAGACAAAATGGCAGTATGCTTTACATTTCTAAACAAATCCTCAAAAACTACAAACATACATGCCAGGATCCAAAGAGCTACTTTGCAGTTGCCCAGTGATTTAAGCAGACCTAGCTGGATCAGTTGCCCAGTGATTTAGGCAGACCCAGTTGGATTTTCAAAAAGCAAATCTTTGTGCCATATCACTGATTAGTCCTGAAATGACCCATGGAACTAGTCTTTCAAGCCCACTTATAAAATCTCATGTGACTATTTCTTGTTAATACCTTCTTTTTGAGGCCAAATAGCAAGAATAATTATATGTTCTATCTGACATTTTGAATGCATGCACTGTGTATATGTAAAACAGGTAAACACATGTATATCTACCCTCTGTGTGTGTGTGTGTGTGTGTGTGTATACACAAACATACATACACAGAGAACACACACAGCATGTTTTTGCTGTGAGCTGGCTGGAAAATTTAGTGTTTCCTCTGATAGCATTATCAATGGACTTGTCTAGAATGATAAACTGCCAGCAATAATAGGTTTCTAATCATTGCAGACTTTGCACACAGTGGTCACTTCACTCACCTTGTTCAAGCGGCTGGCTTTTAGTTGAAGTCGTTTTCATCTTGAGTGCCTCCCTAACCGACATGTCGCAACAGGAGCCTTTGTTAGTATCTTGGTCACTGTCAGCTTGGTCACTGTCCCCATGCCCGCTGTCTCTCAAACTGGCTCGCTCAGGGTCCTTGAATGTGGAGCTACTGTTATTTGCGCATTTTAAAAGAGAGAGAGAGAGAGCAAGAGAAGAGGGAAAGGGGGAGAAAGGGAGGGGGAGAGAGAGAGAGAGAGAGAGAGAGAGAGGGGAAGGATGTGTTAAACTTGTATTTACTTTCCTCAATTTGAATTGTACTCTCTGGCAAAGCAATTTTGACAAGAATGCAAATGGAGAAGCCCAGAAAAGTTATTTAATAGGCCTTACCTTTGAACAAACTGCTGCCTGCTGCCCATGTAATTGGGCTCTGCGGGAAAATTGTCTGTCTGTGAAAGAGAAGGAAAAAAATACATCTAGTTGTACACTGGACAAATCTCCTGCAGAGCAACAAGATTTCCTAGAGGAGGAATGATTAATAATTCAAAAAATATTTTTCCCCTTAATCTTCAGATTTGTACATTTTAATTAATTTGGAAAAGGCTGGTATATAATTATGTACTCAGAACAATTAAGTGATCCCGGTCCACAAATTACCTGCTAAAACAAGCAAGGAAGATTTACACAAGTGATGTAAAAATATGTTTTGGCAGTTAGGTGGATACTAAGCTCATCTTAACCTTTATATTAAAGCAATTTGAAATGGTAACATTTTGCTCACAACAGCTTACTATTGTGTATTGCCTATCAGAGTTGCAGCATTCTCATATATTCTCCAGACAAACAATCCACCATGCATTTTTAATGGAGTGTTTATCTATAAGTTCTCAAACGAGATGTTATGGAGCAGGGCTGGCCAGCCTTCACATAGACAGTAACTGTCTATGCATAAATCCCCTCTTTCTCAGCATATGTTTAGTCATGCAATCCCACTACCCAAATCCTTTGCACTCTGAAGTAGCACAGCCTAGTAACTACTACTAGAGAGCTATACTCAAGTACCTGTTAACAAACTTTTTTAAAAAAATGGCCTTAGTCAGGAGATGTTCTCATGCAACAACAAGCTACCCATCAGCTATTGAAAGGAAGCAACCACTCTCTTTTCCCATGTAACTGCTTGCCTGAATACCTGACATAGCATTAAACTTTAAATGTAAGAATGTTATGTGTGCTAGCTCTACTCCTCCACTGTTTCTGTCCTCAAATGGAGAGTCACTGTGCAAAAAAAGAGAGCTTGAACAGTTCCCAGTCATGTGGAGCAGCTCCACACTAAGAAGAAATGTTCTGCTTCAGACTGCCATATTTTTAAAGCTTGTTATGAACAAGGCTCAGCTGATGATACATGAATTCTGCAACTTGGCATGCAAATTTTTGTCATTTCATATCATTTGGCCAACACATGGTCTCATGTACCCTCCAAAGAAAGTTTAAATAGATCGAGTATGGATGGAATCTGGATTGGAGTCAATAAGGCTGAAGTTAAACTAACATTTTAAGCTTAGTGTAAGTTGTTTGAAGCCACATTTCCTGTCCTGAGACTTAAGGATAGAAAGAACACTTTAAAAAATTGTGAAACAATGGTCAAACAACACATTTTTCAAGTGTCAAGAAAACTTGATGAGAAAAACTGGTATGACAAGAATCTTCGCTGTTCAGGACTTATTCTGTGCAAAATTCATATGTACCTTTTTTATATACAAAATCCAGAATTTGCTACAGATAAAATAGTATTTCTGCACACAAAAAATGTGCAAATTTTGCATAGATGAAGTCATGAAATGTGAACAGTCTGAAAATCACAGAGTTTTCAAGACCTTCTCACAGAGGGAAGGAAATTACTAAAATTACTTGTTGCTTTCCTCAGGAATTAAATTAGTTAAGTATTGTGAGCACATTTATTTTGAGGGTACTGAATTTTGCAAACAACTTCAAATATTTGAATTTTTTTGCCATTAATTTAAATAGAGCAATAACCTATTCAGCTTTTCATTACTTGTAAGGGGGGGTTGGCACACATGCTACAGCCCCATTCCTTCCACCCATGACTTTCCTATGATGACAGGAAAGATTTGCAAGATAACCATATTTGACATAATGTGGTTACAGTGCTCAGCATGACTATAAATTTGAATAAGGCAGAGATAAACAGATATTCAGCCATCTTCTTGCTATACTAGCTTGGTATGTACTGGGATTTATTTATTTATTTATGCATCTAATAGAGAAGCAATTTACTCTATTTTATATTTCATCTTTTCTTTCAGAAAATCAGTCCCCCGTCTCAGCCTCTTATGCATGAATATTATATGTTCCTCTCATGTCTGTGACTATGTGAGATGCACCCTACTGAATGCAACCTTTCTAAACATGTCTAAAGGGCAACAGCAGTTGTTGCCATTCTCAATAGCATCACCTTCTAGCACCCTAATACAGTTAATAACTTCCTATACAAGCTTCCTACACACAGTTGTGCTTGATTGTAAATCTCTAGCAAACCCTCATTGGCTCTAATAAGCAGTGGTTCTGATGAAAACACTGCAAATCAAAGTTTGGTGTGTGTTTTTAAGCAGCTGGCTTTCATCTGTTGAATCAGAAAAACAATTAACTGGGATCAATCTAAGATCCATTTCAGAGGGAACGTTACATTGCATATTTCCAAGATCAGTGGATCTCCTTACAAGTACTTAATTTTGACTAGATCTCAAACTAAAGATATAGGGTTAAACATCACTGGGGATCAATTTTAATCAAGGTCCCTTGAGAACATTTGGTTATATCTGAGGTGATATAGTTGTCATGTGTCAACTGTAAAGCTGAGGAAAGCAGAAGATATCAAGAAGGCCTTTCCTGCTAAAGCACCAATAGCAGCTTTTTAAATTTTTATTTTTTTTTAATTATGCCACACATGCTTAAGTATACAACTTTGTAAACAGTTCAAAGGCATATCTATTAAGGCACTGATCGCACATAAATTTATTTACATTGTATCAGATACATGTAATTGGTTAAAAATAAATTATTAGTTTACAAAAAAATAATCCACCTGATTAAGCTGATAACAACAGAAGAAAATTATGAGCAAAATTCAGACAAAGTTAAGCACTTCCGGGTTTCACTGGTTGTGACCAAATAGTTAAATGCATTTCCGTACTTGTCAATTTGGGAGCAAGTCCTACTGAAGTTGTTGGGACTGTATTCTGAGAAGAGAAACATGCAGTTGCAATGTCAAGCATGTGTTTAAGTCTCCAATTGAAATCAATAGGATTTAGAAAGGCTTATCACTGGATGGATTGCACTCTACATTTGGGAATATTTCTGTTATAAACTGCTAAACAAGTAAAAGATAACTAAAGAAGAAAGGGCATTTACAGCATTTGTGGAAACTAGCCAAAATCTAGAACTGAATCACCCTTGTATTATCTTCTGCTAGAATTCTTTGGGCCAAAGAGAATGAGAGGAGCTGGTATCTTTCACAGAATTCCAGCCACCGTATAGACCCGTCACTGATCTTTGCAGCTGACTTGGTGACAAGGCTCCTACTGTGTTCTGCATCACTTCATGCTGTGTCTCTGTGCCCTGCCGCAGCTATGAACTCTGCAACATTATCTAGGGCTATGGTGCTCAACGTGTGAGGCAGACACAGCAAGTTGCAAGATGTGCAGAAATGACCAGGACAGAACAGGAATTGACCATCCTTTCCAGCATTCAGGACACTCTTTGTTCTCAATATTTAATGTGCATGAATAAAATAGTGTACAGAACAGTGTTGGAACCAGCAGCTCTGAAATGTCTCCAGGCTTCTACACAGACTTCATCCATTATGATGTCATTATGGCCTTCTCAAGAAAATATTAATGTGCCAAATGAATAAACTAAAAAAATTACCTGTATCCCATATATTAATAGTGAATGCATTCACTGAGTGCTTGTCTTATGTATTTCAAACAGTATTATCCATGAACAACAGTGGGCTATCAGCTTGTCTAGGAGAATGCTATGGTTTACAGAAATACTGAAAACAAAATTTGGGGGGGGGGGACAAGTCAGATCAGTGAGCAAATAGCAGACACAGAGACCAGGGGCCTGTTTACATGGCAAAATAAGTCTGTGAAGAATTCACTAAGATTCCTAATAGTTCATACACATCGTGCCACAATATCACCTCATTCAGAAGGGGGGGAGCTCAAAAACTCAAAAGTAGCGTAATAAGGGCTTTTGCTACTTTCCCCGACTTTCCTGAAAAGTAGCATGACTTAGTGCACTATCGATTGTGTGAACTACCATTTCGCAAAAGTGTGTATGAATTACTAGCAATCTTCCCGAAACAACAACAGCAGAGCTGAGCTGTGACCATGGAGGGGGTAGACTTGTAAAAGATGGAGGAGCCTCAAATGAAAAGATCCAGCCACTGTTGTTTTCAGCCACGGAAAAGATCCAGCCATTCCCATCCCAATCGCCCAGGTGTCTGCCTCCCAGCTGTAGCTGAACAATCCCCAGTTAGCATGTTCCCGTGTGTGCGTGTGTGAGTGAGTGAGAGAGAGAGAGAGAGTAGTGATCTGCTTCTCTGACTGATCGCTCCCTCACCCTGCTGTGATCGCGTTTTGTGTGTGTGTGTGTGTGTGTGAGAGAGAGAGAGAGGGTGAGTGGGTGAAGGGAAGGGGGGCTTGATGGGGGATGGCTCCTTGATGGCTGAAAGGCTGCCTCCTTCCTCCCACCCTTTTTGCTTTGGGAAGAAGAAGGAGCACTCCCAACTAAAGATTGGAAACTAGCAGGCATTCCTCTGGTAATCAGAGGAGGGAAAGGTGCCAGCACTTTCTCTCTCTCTCCCTCTATTTCCCTCCCTCCCTCTCATCTTCCCAACATCTGCCCCCAGATGTGCTTGGGAGGCCATGCCCCCACCTTTGTCTGTGTGAACTAGAAAGCAGAAAACTAAACAGATCAACCAATTTTGCAGTAAATCATGTAAACTATGCAACACTGGTGCAAAAATGCACCAAAGCACAAGCTTTCACAATAAAAACTGCCGTGTAACTGAGCCCCAGGAAACACTGAATATCATCAATTGAGTAGGAATGGAAGACTGAAAACTAGGAAGCAGGAAGCAACGGGGTGAAGTATCCTGGAAAAGAGCAGGTCTGGTTGGCTGGAATGCTGAACACAAGCAATTCATACTTAACATTTTCTTGTAAAATATGGTACAAAAATGGTAGTCAAGTACCTGGCACTTGACAATATATGGCTGATGAATGCATAAGCCTGGCACAGAAGCTATATTACTTCTTCTTTGCACTGACAATTCCCCACTTCCAGCCCTATTAGTCCTAAACACAGTTACAAGGTGAATCATGCTAGTTCTGTTCTGTGGAGTTCTCTTAGTGAGAATTTATAGTGAATCTGGAAATAATTTAGTAACACTGTTCTACTCACAGAATATATTCAGCTCTATAACCAGGAGCTCATTTTTATGGCCCTTGTAGTCAAGCTAAAAATTGTTACAGGCAGGATGCTATTCCAGAGAGGCTGAGGAGGAGGTCATCTCGTTAACAGACTACTGCCTATACACTTGCCATGGAAGGTATATAAATGTGGAATCTTGTCAATAATGTCGTGGCCTGGAGTAGTGCGTGGTCAGTATTGGCATGGTGTAGTGGTTTTGAGTGTTGGGATTGGACTCCAGCAGATCAGGATTCAAATCCCTGTTCAGCCATGGAAACTTATAGGGTGACCTTCAGCAAGTCACATTTTCTCAGCCTTGGAGGCAATGGCAAACCTTGTTTGAATAAACCTTTAAAAAAACCCTATGACAATGCACCATGTTGTAATCTATATTTACCAAGGCTTTTCATGGTGACACAGTTGTCCCCCACACACACACACACAAACTTATGCTTGGGAGATGTCCCAACATAACTCCATATAGTTATTCAAATAATGTGCCAGAATCTACCACTAGAATCCTTATTTTATTTTCAATGATGGTGGACTTCTTACCATTGGCCCTCTGATCCTTAAGTAAGAACACTAAAAATGACTGCCAACCTGTTCTGTCAGCACAGCAGGAGACTACTTTGTTCAAACAAAGCTTGACTTCTCCAAATATTGAGTGTGTTTTTCTTATGAAGTATTACCCACAAGGCTTCAAAGGCCCAGGGACAGCACCCAGCAAGGTAGGGCAAATGCTGGAGTGTTCTGCAACTGATGATGGCCACCTTTTCTTTTCATTTAATTCATTTAACTCCTCACTTTTAAATTTCTCCCACACTTTTCAAACAAGTGTCAATGCTTTTTTAAGACCATCAAGCAAAACAGCTATCACCACAATTTGATTTCCCCAGTATGCCTCTGGGTAGTGGCAGCTACTGCTGCAACCTCACCCAGAAATTTTCTGTTGAGCTTTCCCCTGCCACGTGTCCACCCACCCACCCCTACCACCAGTAAAGCTGTGAATAGGCTCTGGAGGGTTTTTACTAGGGTGGCACTTGCCCAGAGTCTCCTCAATGTGAAAATGGTCCTGGGTCCTCAGATCTGCCCAATGTGTGATGCATCGACTCGAATCCTACAAACCATCCATTACTGTGGTTTCTAAAACATTTGATAATCCCCTGTTCCTGTTTGAGAAAGCTAGATACTGGCAAAGTAAAAACAGCAAAATCTGGGAAAGTAGTCAACTGTTAATTAGCAAACAAGAATGGAAACTCAGTCCTCCAAAGATTTAGTTCCAGTAACACAGTCCAAAAAATCAGGGGCTTATGGTAGTCAGTGTAGGTCCAAAACAAGCCCATGGGTCATCAGGATCAGGCAGTGGAGTAGTCAAGAACAGCCCAAGGTCTAAGTACAAGTCAAGGCAACAGGAGTCAGCATTAAGCTTTCTCCAGGAAGATCAGTTGAGCCTGCACAAGCTGAGCCTCCACAAGCTGAGCCTCCACATTTCCCCAAAGCGTGTGCACGTGCACGTGCGCGCGCGTGCACACACACATATATACTCTGTGTATGTGTGTGTGTGTGTGTGTGTGTGTGTATATATATATATATATATATATATATATATCAAGGCTTTGCCAGGTGCTTTTGAGGTGTTTCTCATAAAGTCGCAGCAATCTCCTTTGAGCTTCCTTTGAGATCGCTGCTGGCTGTGTGATGGTGGAGGTAAGTTTGTCTCTTCTTCTTCATCCTCATCTGGATTGGCAGGGCTCTCTGCTGGGACTGGTGCCAACCCACTAGGGCCAGGCTCTTCCTCTGCTCAAGCTTCCAAGTTGGCAGGGTTCCCTATTGGCAAAAGTATAGATAAAACTGTGCCAGGGTCCATAGGGCCATTCCCTACCCTGTCCTCCTCCTCCTTTGATTCCATACCCTCAGCAGACTCAAGGGGCATGACAGTTCCTGATTCTGGACTTCCAGGAAGGCAGCAAAAGCAGATTTATGGGAATATAGCACACATGTCAGGTGAGCTGCATTTCACTCAGTGGGCTACCGGATGGGCATAGCAACTCTCTTTCAACTAGGATGGTCTGCCTGGGTCTGGGCCTAGGACAAATCTAGGCCCAAGTTGGTCATGCTGCTTGTCTATGTTGACCAATTTTTATTACTGAACCGTTTAATGTGGCAATTGTGCTCTTAAACCACATCTCAACAGCCTAGTTGGAAATTTCAAACATTGCTTCCCTCACTTAAGATGACCAAGTTTCTTTCATGAGTATTATGAGCAATAACAATTTTTCCTTTTATGTTTTAGGAACATGGGTACATTTGCATGAGTCAATAGCATCTCTGAAGCCATCTGCAGATATAATACATGATGACATGTGCAAGCTGCTAAAAGATAAGACCTAAGAATGTCAAGGCTGTTATGATAACAGTTTGAATCAAGAGAGATATTCACCTGGCAAACTATTGAGCTAGAGGCAGAAGGTGAGAGGAGCCCTAATCAGAAATCAAAAGTAGCTGAAGAAACTTCAGTGGTGGAACCTATACTCTTTACATTAAAAGAGTTGTTAGAGTTGGCCCTCCATATCCACAGATTTTGTATCCATGGATTCAACCATTCATGGCTTGTAAATATTCCAAAGGTAAATAAAACATTAAAAAAACCAAAACTTGATTTTTCTATTTTATATAAGGGCCATAATTATGCCTGACATAATTATGCCTGACATAATTATGCCAAACTGGCAGGAGTCGACTGTGAGGTAGAGAGGGAATTTGCATGTAGGTAGTGATTGGCTGGCTGTGTTTCCTGAGCAGCCAACCAGCACACTGGGGAAGGCAACATACCCAACATACCCATATCTTGGGTATGTTGCCTTCCCCAGTGTGCTGGTTGGCTGCTCAGGAAACACAGCCAGCCAATCACTACCTACATGCAAATTCCCTCTCTACCTCACAGTCGACTCCTGCTAGTCAGTCTGTGAGCCAGATTGGGACCCAGACAGTTAACTGGCAGTGGCTACTGCTGCCACTGCGACGGGACCAAGGCAGTCAACAGGTGGTGGCAGCAGGGCAACAGAGTGACTCACCCTCAGAAATTCTGGGAAAAGTATGGAACACTGAGAATGGGGAGGAGAAATTTTAAAATCCACTGGCCTACCTTACAGGGTTTTCATGAAGTCTACTGGACATTTTTGGGGAGTTTTTCAGTGGCATATGGTACGTCAGCTTCAGCTAGGTGTATATAATGGGACATGAGGATCCACAGATTTTGGTATCCATGGGGGGTGGGGTCCTGAAACCAAACCCCAGCAGATACCAACACTGAATGTTATAATTTGGTAAGTCTTACTACTTAAGGAGCCCAACAAATGTGACAAGGACTGTTTCCACAATTTATTGATCATATTTCTTTCTTCTTTTTTGGCTTGGGTCTTTCTTACTAAATGAGTTGTCTTTTGCTTCATGTTAAATTTATAGAATTTTGAGATGAAAGAATGAGGTGCAAAACCACACCTGTGCTAATGAAATATACTGTGAGAAGAAGCAATTTGAACTAACTGTACACAGACACACAAGATTTCATGAGGTAGTTCAGTCATAAAATCAGCTGAGTTTACCAAAGTTTATGACCATGCAGCTTATATGCTCTTCTTTCCACCTGGTATGCTGGTGTCAGTGCTTTCAGGTAGTTTAAACTAGCTACTGCAGTTTCCCATTACATTAGAACTAGGAAACTATGGGCTATCAGAAATTTATTTACCACTTAGTTTCATATGTCCAGTGAGACTGAGGAGATTATTTGCAAATATGGTATTATAACATCAAAACGAGACCACAAAAGGGCTTCCCTATCACACGACGTCATGCCCCAGTGTTCTGCAAGTGTTCTGCTACTGTCAAGAGTGTGTTCTTTTTTATTAACGGGCAGAAGCCACCAATTGATATCCCATGGCATTTTTGTCATGGTAGTGCTTGTGTGCAAAACTGCACCCCACTCTACTGGTGTGAGTCCAGCGTCAATGGGCGGTCCTCACCAGAACACTTCCAAATGAGAATGTGAAAACTAGGTATGGGATGCTGTTTTTATGAACCTCCCCATTTTGCTTGCCAGTTTCCAAGTGTGTTTCAGTGCTTGTATGTTTGTTTTGTTTGGTAATTTAGGTGTTTTTGGACTTTTAAGTGTGCTCACATCTTCTCGTGAGAACTGTCAAAATCTCGCCCATGCGAAAATGCAGAACTAAGCAGCACAGTCATATTGCTGGAATTCAGGTGCATCTATGTCTCATGATTACAGCAACATGTAAAAAGAAGTGCTATTATGCCAGAATACTTATGCTGTAACATATAGTGCCAAAAGAATCTTTTTAGATGCTAGTCTGATAATCTCGTGAATCAGTTTTCCAGTGTAATAGGAACCTGTAGTTTAACCAGCACCAAGGCTGCTAATAATAATAATAATAATAATAATAATAAAATTTATTTATACCCCGCCCCTCTGCTAAAAACAATCGGGGCGGCTTCCAACAATTAAAACATTATAATAATGACTAAAAACACCACCCACCCCCACCCTCCCACATAAAAAGACATTAAACACAATAAGATTAAAACCTTCTAGCTAAAAAAACACATTAAAAACAAATATATACATAATTTTTAAAAAGCCAGGAGACTGAGTTCCTGAGGCCGGGATCTAATCAGGAAAGGCCTGCCGAAAGAGATCCGTCTTTAGTGCTTTTTTAAAGCTACTCAAGCTCGTCAGCTGACGGATCTCATTCGGGAGGGGGAGGGGTGCTATGGGGAGGGGTGAGCCCACACTGGGTACAAAACTCATCCTTGGCTTAGTAAACACAGTTTATTAAGTGACAGAGCTTAACAGAGCCATTGAGCAGTGGTAGTTGAGGAAGCACTCAACTAAACAGCAAAGGTTGTGAAGGCTGCACACCTTTATTTTGGAACAAGGACTGCATGAACTGTGGAGCAGTGGTAGAAGGAACAATTTCAAAGAGAGCAGGCATATGAAAGAATTGAGCATTTTCTTGTTCTTTCCCTTTTTCTCCACAACTTTTTTTATTTTCTGCCATAGCCTTCTAATTAGACTCAAATTACAAGAAAAGAGATTGTGGACCCAGACTGTTCCAACCCCACGCTCCTCCTACCAATAAGACACATAAGCAAGAGGTAGCTTAACACATTGTATTGAGGACATATTCAGAAAATTGGTTAAATACAGGTTAGTAGATAAACACTGCTGGCAATAAAATGGCTGCAACTTGCAGATGGCTGCACAATGGTTGGCAACTAGGCAATGGGTCATACCATAATTGACCTAACCCATGTTGGTAAATGGCTGCTAATCGGACCCTTCCAATTCTTATGAAGGAGAGAGGTAATGGCCAAGCCGCCCTGCCTGACACTCTCTCCTCCCCTGCAAACAAAGTAACCATTAACCATGGGGAGGAGGGGATCCTGTGAACATCAACTTGGACTTGAACTTGACAGAGACCCCTCCCCTTAAACTTGATCATGACCCATGCCATCCACCTACAAATTGTGACAAGTAAATCATGGAGCACCCAAGGGAGGGAGGGTGGGTCTTCGGCTCTCCTGAGCCAAATGCAGGAGTAGCTGCGGCGGAGTTGCCTTATATCAGCTCCGTTGCAGCTCCTATTACATCATCCAGCCATGCCCTGAGCACGGCCGGATGTCCCACCTTCTTTCCTAGTGGGAGCCAATCGGGAAAGGGTGTCCCCTCCCCCGACTGGCTCCCACTCTCCCGGCTCCTCCTGGCCACTGAACCTGCCGGGAAGGAGACGGGGAAAATATGGCAGCCCCCATGGCAACCGGCCATGAGGTTGCCAGGTTCTGGAGGGGGGGCCACCTGGAGGATCACGGGGGCACAGGCCGGGCTGCAAATGGGCCCGCAGGCAAGCGGCGAACCCCCTTCCACCTAAACATTAGGAAGATGTATTTTTTTTACTGTAAAAGCTGCTTGACAATAGAATAGACTCTCTCAGAGGGTGGTGGACTTTCCATCTTTGGAGATCTATAAACAGAGGATGGATGGGCATATTCCAAGAGTGCTTTAGTTGTGTATTCCTGCATGGCAGGAGGTTGGACTAGATGACCATTGTGGACACTTCCAATTTCATGATTCTTAAAGCAGAGACATGAACAGTGAGCTTTTGGAAGCTGCTGTTTCTCACTTGAGTATTGCTGTTCTCACTCAGGTTACTTTTGCATTTATCTTCCGGAATGAACATGGTTCTTAAGAGTTCACTTGTGCCTTTAAAAACATATTGACAAGTGCTTCTTAGTACCAGCTGATCATCAGATGTGATAATAAAACAACAATTGTAAAGAAGGTTATGTTCTCTTATTAAGGGTGCTGGGAGACATTGTTCAGTCATACTTTTCTAAATAAAAGACACTTGAGATGCTGTATTATGGATTAGTCACTAACAAGCACAGACATTCCATTCAACCAACTTATTATCATTCTTGGAGTAAAAATTGAATTATTCATACAGTTTATACCAGTCCTTGGAGATTTTCAGACAGGAATGAAAAAAGCGTTCCTGTCCCAGAATCTCCACTCCCACCCCTGTTCCATCCTTGTCACACCACAATCACCCTCACCACTGCACCTACCTCCTCTCCCATCGTTCCAGCAGCCCAGGAGTGAATGGAGCTTTAACGGAGCTCCCTTCACTTCCTGGACTGAAATCCCGTGGATTCTCACGAGAAGACACGAGCATGGGAAATTCAAAAATAAAAATAAAGAGAACATTTAAAAAATGACAGCAAGCACAAAAACACACTTTAAAAGGTAGAAGTAACCCAGGGAGAGTCATTAAAAATGTGTCACTTACATGGATGTCCTGATCTCATCCGGAAGTGTTCTGGCAGGGACCTTCCATTGATGCTGGGATCTTGCCAGCATAATGGGGCACCTTTTCGCTCGCAGGAACCACTTTTAACGCAGCTGATAAGCTCCCTTGACTCTTCATTTGGGAGAGCCACTCATCTTCCACCAATCATTAACTACACTGATTCATCCCCTTTTTCTTGCTATTTCCAGCAAGCAAAAGTATGTAGTATTAGTATTAGTATTTATAACTTTTTTAAGGGAATGCATGTTTAGTATGAATATTTTTTTTGAGGGAAATCATGTTATTACAGTATGTAGGCAGATTTTAAAATAAGTGGATTCTGGGAAAATGTTTTCATTTAAGGCACCGCAATATGAACAAGGAGTTCTATTTAACAAATGTCAGCAACCATGAAACTTAGGAAAAAGTGAACACTTTTATCTTTTGAAAGGAAAAATACTTTGGATGCAGGTCACCCTCTGTGTCCAAGGAACCATTATCCAGAGTTTCAGTTATCTCTGGCTGAAAAAATAAGGACACAGAGTTGCTCTGGAAAATGCTTAAAAAGGTGTTCTCTCTAGGAATCACTAGGTCCTTCACCAAAACTCTGTGGTATATTTGTACCAGAAGTCTTTTATTTTAATAGTGTTCTCTGTTATCCACAGTATCATTTATAAATTGTAAGTCTGGGAATGTATCCCTTGTGGGGGGGGGGGGAAACTGTATAGTATAAATTCATTTTGGGGGAGGGGAGAGTTTTTTCTTCTCTTTTCCAGTATAAGAAGAAACACTAAATATTTACAATGTATTTCTTTCTTTATTTTTATATTTTTTAATGAAGACAAAATCCTTCTTATATGAAGTAAACTTCAGGGCCTTAGTCCACTGCATAGATCTCTGTCTGGTCCCTTCAGTACCGCTTCAATGATATGGTAATCTTTGGCTATTTTAGGGCCAATTCATTTTAGAAACATGTGTGTACATTACTTGTTTGATCTCGACTTAATTGCTGTATACTTAATTACTTGGGCAGTCAAACAAGTGAACTATTGAGATGCATTGCACCTGAGAAATTATGAAAAGTGCTGTATGTTGTCTTACATCTGTGGTGATCCTTTCTTACATACATATAACTTGTTAGTCATCAAATGATGAACACGCTTCTGTGAGGTAGGTTACCTTCCATCATCTCTTTCTGCAGACAAATCCAGTTCTATCAGCCAATATTAATTAAGAGGAGGAGGAAGAATTACTATTACTGCCAATGTGAGGCAAGTGAGCTGGTTTGCTGAGTATATATATATATATATATATGCATGCAAAACCTGTTCTGGAACTCTTGAGGCTATGAAAGCCAAATCTCCTGCATTTCCTAATTAAATCAAAGCAATACCTTATCACCATTTTAATGTTCTATTCAGAGCCTTAATGACTTATTTGATGTTCCAGTTAGCATCAAAACACAACCAAATGGAGTCGAGCATCCTCTTCTTGTCAAGGATATTCAACTATCCTCCTTCTTTGTATATCTGGAAATCTTCATCCAGTTACCATCCTAGAGATCATCTACAGGTGTATCCTGGCCATGGATCAGGCTTGTTGTTCCCCTGTTACCAACTCCAAACAGGCCAGAGTCCAGACAGGCATGCTGGTCCATCACTACATCCACCGCTGCCACAATTTCCCTGGCTCTTCTAGAAGGCAGTAAGCTGTCCCACAATTGTGACCAAGGCTAGGGAGACCAGCAGTTGCAGCAAGGGCCAGCCTGCCAGGATGGGCTCCTGTAGACATGAGGGGCCCAATCTGTTCCTTCCTGATGGAAATGGAACATGAGAAGTATTTTTTAAAAAAATATTGTATCAGACTCTACCCGTCTTTCCCCATCTCTGTCCCGGGGTGATGAAGACTGCCCCGGGGCAGAACAGGGCAAAAGCTCTGCATTGTCAGGACTGCAGGGCTCTAAGACAAGGGCAAGACAGGGTATATTGCTCAAATAGATAAGCCCCTAGTCTCTTGTTAGTTTTGCCTTTCCTTTTCAACACTGTAGATGGTGTTATGATTCCTCAACTCAGTGTGACTTCAGGACTGTCTTCTTATTAGCATAAAGTTTAAGGTTCTATCTCTGTGCACACATTCCTAGAGTTCACTTCCCAGTAAATATTTGTTGTGGCTGAGAATGGCTGTTTTTCCTGCCCTATTATTATTATTATTATTATTATCATTATTATTCATACTGATGATTTTGGCATATCCTCACCAACAGTCAGATCATAAAGGAAAAGGGTTAGTGTTTAGCTCTTTCTCTTCTCTCTCTCTCTCTTTCTTCTTCTAGGCCTACCTTCTCCAAGACAGCTTTCAATATTTAACTTTTAAATAGCCTTTTAGGGTTTTTTTTTCCTCAATAAAAATCCCTTGAAAGTGACATACTTTTTGTGGATTGAAGTTGTCCCCAGTCGAAAACTGAGTGGAAAACATTCTTTGCTATGAACGAGTGGATGTATCCAGAGTTTTGAACATGGAGAAACACAATACTCAATAACCAATGCTGGCCATCAATCAAGAGGACAGGGGGCACAAATTTTTACAAGAGAGGGGAGTCAGCGCTAGGTTGAAGCTACACTATGGCTGCAGAATGGCAAACTGCACATAGCACAGATTGATAGTGTTATCAATCTGCATTTGACACAGTTGACAAAGTAAAAGCAGAACAACTGCACAGTTAGAACTCTCTCACACACAATTCCCTCTGCTGCTATTAAGCAACTCCTGCTTTTGTCAGTACTTAATAACAGTGGCTATGTGTTACATTCATTTGCTTCACCTCTGCACAAGTTATCATTTGGTCTGTTACTCATCATAACCTCTCATATGTTTAATCACAAAACAAAACATTAGCTTCCTCTCGGTTTCCACAGAGGAAGCTGAACAAGTAGTATTTGTGAGAATGAAGTACAGTCAATGGAAGAGCATGTACACAGTTTAACAAAGGGCCTTCACTTTCTAATCTGTCTCAAATGGTCAATAAATGGTCTGACAACATTAGAAAAAGATGGGAGACATTGAATGACTCTGTGATATATGACTGCAAGAATTGTTATGTATGTACGCATTGGATTTATACCCTGCCTTTCTCCTGGGATGGCATCCAAGGTGGCTGGTCAACATTAAATGTTCACTGTAACTTCCATGGAAATAACAATATGTGAATTAACCTAAAAAGCCATACCTAAGGTACAAAATACTAGAAACTGCTTGCATGGAAAGGTAGCGGTAGAGGTAATACAGAAATATTGTGGTGCACCTTCCTCTTTAGCCTGCTTGGGTGCCAGTCTGGAGGGAGAAAATGGGTCCATGTATTTCTGATTCTCAGTCATCTCTCTCTCACATACCCAAAGAGAGAGGGGGGGCATCAAATCCACACTACCAAATAATTTCATTTGAAACTGGATTTTCCTTGGGTTTTTTTGCAGGCTGTGAGGCCGTGTTCTGGATGAGTTTACTTCTGATGTTTCACCTTCATCTGTGGCTGGCATCTTCAGAGAATGGTTGGGTACGATTGTGTGTAGGGTTATTATACTGTGATCTACAGACCAACCAAGAAAATCCAAGAAATGCTACGCTCTGCAAAGAACAAAAGAGACCCTCTCACAGCTGCAGGAGTTTACCGCATACCATGCAGCTGTGGACAAGTTTACATAGGGACCACTAAATGCAGTGTGCAAAAATGAATCAAGGAACATGAGAGACACTACAGACTGGGCCAGCCAGAAAAATCAGCAGCAACAGAACATGCTATAAACCAACCTGGACACAAAATGTTGTTTAAAAACTCAGAAATTCTGGACCAGGCTAACAACTATCATGTCAGAATGCACAGAGAAGCTATTGAAATCCACAAACACCTAGACAACTTCAACAGGAAAGAAGAAACCCTAAAAGTAAACAAAATCTGGCTCCCAGTCCTGAAAAACAATAGAATCAAAACTCAACACTTACAAAGGAATTCCACTCAGGGACAGGGGGATTTCCAGAAGATAATGGGCCATCAACCAACCATTAGCTAAACAGACACTCATCCTCCTTGCATATCTAAACCCAGAAACTAACCATTCAAATACACCAATTTTATATCCTCCCCAACAGGGGTTCACAGTATATTAACCCCACACACACTCCTACCCAACCATTCTCTGAAGATGCCAGCCACAGATCTAGGCGAAATGTCAGAAGTAAACTCTTCCAGAACACGGCCTCACAACACGGAAAAAAACAAGGAAAATCTATGGATGTCGGCCGTGAAAGCCTTCGACTTCACATTGAAACTGGATTGTTTGCCATGGTTTCTTCCTATGGAAATCTGGGATTTGTGGTTTGGCATCAGCAGTCTTTGGCAGAGAAGGCTAGAGACCTTGTAAAACTACAAGGTCAAAGTGGATTATTTGTGTAGTGTGGATTTGGCCAAACATTCACCAGAGCTGGTTTGAGGAGAGAACAGATAATTAAGGACCCTGGTCCCTATCACTTAATTCAAACCAAACTCTGTCGGAAGTAAGGACTTTTTCGGATACCCTAAAACCCATCAGGGGAGGGCAGGAGAGGTATGCAGCTATCCCACGGCAGGGGGTGAGTTTCGGATGACGCCATCCCCCTCCCGTCATCGTCCGTGTTACTTCTGTGTTTGATCTATTGCAAATGTGCCACTTTTTACTCATGAAAAACTTCTGTGAGTAAAAAATTGCGCCTATGCAATAGATCGAACACAGAAGTAACACAGACGATGACGTCCTTGTTACTTCTATGTTCGATCTATTGCAAATGTGCCACTTTTTACTCATGAAAAACTTCTGTGAGTAAAAAACTGCACCTTTGCAACAGATCGAACACGGAAGTAACACGGACGATGACGGGAGGGGGACACTGCTGTCTGAAACTGACCCCCTGCCGCGGGATAGCCACGTACCTCTCCCGCCCTCCCCTGACGGGTTTTAGGGCATCTGAAAAAGTCCTAAGACATCATCACCTGATGTCAAGAAGGTTCCAGATTTAAGACAAGAAAAAGTGCTAAGTTATCACATCAATCACACATTTTTCTCCCTGTGGATGATTGTCAGGTTTTAACTCAGCCTGTGTTTAAAGAAATGATGAAAAGTTTTAGTCTAAAATGTACAGTACAGTTTTATGTATATCTGCTTGGAAATATATTTTACTGTGTTCAACAGTTAATTAAGTTGTTGAATGTTCTGCAACTCAACAGTGTGACCAATCTTTTTCATCGTCAATAGAGCCCAAAAACAAAATGGTTGAGTGGTTACTTTCCACTAAAAAAATACAATTACCAATTCACTACAAACAGAAGAAGAAAAGTCAATTATGTAGTAAGTGTCAAAGCCCCAGAAATACACATCTTTATTGTTACACAACCTACTGTCAAACATAGTATTCATTGTTCAGTACTAACACATCTGGGACAGAAATCCCTAATATTTCTGCACTAAAATGTTCACCATTCTGTAGTTCCAATTTACTATAAAAGCTTCGTCAATGAGCCAAAGTATATTATCCATCCTTCCTTCCTAGACACTCAAATTATGTGCCTTTATTGCATTAAAAACTATATTTTTCAGCAGTTATATAGAGACCAGAGACTGTAATAATCAGGAAATAATTTAAGTATTAGAGTCTCTTTTGTTTCCTATAGTTTTGTGCTGTTTGATATACCTGTTTTTGTTTCTTTGCTTGCTTGCATAATATTTTTGCTCTCCATTTCTGCTCCAAGAAGGAGCAGACCAGTATGAAACTAGGTACATTACACAGGAGGAAAAAGTTGTAGAAGGATAAGGGAAACAAACCCAAGGATCAGTTCTCAGAATTACAAAGCAAATCAAAACCTTTTGCTCCGATTTTACTGAAAGCCCAATTTTATTTTATTTTCATGATTTGTGTGTATTGTTATAAAAGATATTTTAATTAAAATGTTGACACTATACAACAGCAACAGTGTTTTGATGTGGAAAACACCCTTTAGGCTTGCTTCTGCCTCCCCACACCAGTGGGGTCAAAATGATCAACTCCTTTGTGCAATTTCTGACTATTCCATGTTCACACAAGCTCCTTTTCATTGCTAAACTAACAACATTCATTGTTGTCACATTTTGCACTTTTCAGATCCTGGAAATGTGTAAATGAAAATTAAGATTTGTATGTAATTGCAGTATATATATAGCTTTGAAAGAATTGAATCCATAAATATTTTTTAAAACACACCAACAACTAAATCCTTGTTAAAGTATGCACTGTGCACAGCTTGCATACAACATGGAAGTGGCTGCTCCCACTTTTTGGAGCACCCTTCCACAGGAGGCTAGGCTGGCCTCCTTCCTCACTGATTCTTTTTGCCAGGAGGCAAAGACTTTTCTTTTCAAGCAGCCTTTTAATGTATAAGGAGCAGTGCTTGTTTTATCCTGTTTGTTTTAGATTTAATATGTTTTAAGGTGATTTTATAATATTCAATTATATTAATTGTATTTTTAATCCGTTTCATGGAAACTGCGTTAGGTACCATCTTGTGAGGAAGGTGGCATATAAATGAAATATAAATAAATATCCCCCTCCCACCTTCTGTACATTCCAAAGGCTGAGAGCAGTATTCCTACAAAACATGGTGGGAGAATTTTCATCTTCAAACTGCACCCAGAATGAATTGTCTTATTAGGGAAAGATTTATTCTAAAATCTAACAAAGATTTAAACATTAATCAGATTTATGAATATGAGGCTGCTGGAATATTCATAGTTTTTCCTCCAGAATTACAAGAACAAGTATCACATTTTCAAAATGTATGATTCAGTGCTGGCCTTAGTGCAGGTAGGTGTTCATACCTGAAATTGTAATAAAGCAAAATGTCTTTGCTGACTTTAACTGCTTTTTAATTAAACATTACTAGGAAAAATGAAATGGAACATCTCTACCCTTTATCAGACTGCCACTTAATATCTCATTGAAGCATATTCCAGATCTTCCCCCAGAAACTTTAATTCCAAGTACTTCCCCTTCACTGCCACAGTAATTTTACATTATGGCAATAGCTCTTCAACACAAGAGAAATGCATCCTGCTAAATCCAGTTTGAAAGAACAGACAATGACTGAGCTTTTCTTATAAACTGTACATTTTGGCTCAGAACAAGAACAGGGGTTTTCCTTCCCCAAGGAAAAAAGCCAGTATAATAAACATGACTTTGAGTGTATATACAGAGCATAGTTTCTTGAACAAAGAAAGTAACTTCTATTTTACAAAATGGAGCAACTCTAGCTCTGACTGCCTGGTTTCCAGTTCTGGTGGGTAGAGCTTTTTTAAAAAGATAAAACAGCGCACCTGAGCACATACAGAAAGCCATTATTCAAAGATTGACATCCTTCCCCCCCTTAAATACTTTTGGCATTAAGTTAAAAATAGACAACATAATTGTTGTAGTGGTTTGCCTTCGTTGTTTCTGACTTATGGTGACCCTAAGGCAAACCTATCCCAGGGTTTTCTTGGCAAGCTTTCTTCAGAGGGAGTTTGCCTTTGCCTTCCTATGAGGCTGAGAGAGAGTGACTTGTCCTAGGTCACCCAATGGGTTTCCCTGGCCGAGCAGGGATTCAACTCCTGGTGTCCAGAGTCCTAGTCCAATGTTTAAACCATTACAGCATACCAAACATTAAAAATCTAATTGGGTACTAATATTTATGTTAGAATGGTCAGTAAGTTATATTTGGTTAGTTAGAAATGCGGATTTCTAACTAACTGCATTTCTAACTAACCCAAACTATAGGCTCTCCAATTGTGGCACCTCAGTCGTTCAATCCTCTCCCAAGAGAGTTTTGCCTAGTGCATCTCTTTAATCTCATTCTGGAATCAGAAGCAACTTCCCCCAGCCTAGGAGGAAAAAAAATCAATCTGCCATGTGATTTTATCATAGTTTTATATATCTTGATATCCAAATTTCTCTTTGTTGGTTGAGTTTTAACAGTGCTGTATCCCTTCACCCAGGAATAAGTACCCCAATTTTTTTAACAGCCTCCCCCGTCTGAGAACGATAGAAAGTAAACTGTACAAAATTTGTACCCATAGTTACTGAATACATGATTGGACTGTGGCTGCTTTCCCCATATCTTTCTCTTAACAGGTTAAGTACAACTTATAAACAGTGTCTATACATGAAAAGTCTCTGTGTAGATTTTGTACATTTCAGAAATTATGCAGAACTAATGTGTTCAAGCAACCACACCTGTAATAGCTGCTCAGTCCTTCAGATTAATTATTTTAAGTTTAAGGGTGTCCAAGGGTGTATCCTCACTGCAGAGTTATGGTAGCTTGACACTACTTTAGGTGCCATAGCTCCATGGAATCCTGGGATGTGTAGTTTTACAAGGCCCTTTGCCTTCTCTGCCAAAGAGTGCTAGTGGTTCACCAAACTACACATTCCAGGATTCTGTAGGATGGAGCCATGACATTAAAATGGTGTTGAACTGCAGTAATTGTCCAGTGTGGATCCATTACAGGATGCAATCCACTGGGGATTTTTTTTTCTAAATTCAGTTGTTATACAAGATGGCTGAAACAAAAAATATGTCTTATCATGGAAAATGCTCCTGCCTTACCTAGCTGAAAATACACAAAGAACATCCTGAGAGAGTTTCTAGATGGGCTCTTTCTTCCTATTTTACACCAAGCAGCCTTCAATCCTCACTAAAATCTTAGTCAAAAAACAGAAAAGGGGGGGGGGAAGTGCTCTGACTGATTAAGCGAAGAGAAGATAGATCTTCTGCTATCTCAATGGGGCTTCTTAAGATAAACTACTCTTCTGAGAAGGTAGATGAGGCTCCCATAAGAAGTGCCAACTATCACAGTATATAAATATTTCTAGTCAGGAGAGAATACAATAGCTTTTCCTTCAGCCATCACCCAGCAGAGTCAATAAATAAACTTAATGAAATTCATGGCACATTATTATGTTACTCAGTATGGCTGCTATTCATTTAAAAAAGAGAGAAAGAGAGAGAGAAAACTGAAGATTTTTGAAATAATTCACAACATGTCAAATACTTGCGAGTGGCACAGCTGAGATGGATGTTTTTAAAAGGCTCTATGAAGACTATGTGACAAAGCTCAGCTTCACTTACATCAAAGTTAAGATGGGAGTGTGGGAAAATGTAACAAAATCTATTTCACTCTAACCCACCTGCATTTTTTGTACGAAATATATTCACATCATTCACCACAGGTATATATTATTTATTGAAGCTACACTGCCAATAATAACCACATTAGGAAAAAAAACACAAAATAAAACTTTAGAACATGCTTCCCTGTCAATTAAACTGAAGATAGAGTTTGTCATGCTAGTTTCCTCATGTCAGTTTAATATATTGGATCATATTAAGAGTACTGGGCTTGTCAATAAGGTAGTTCAGAATCCTATTAATGGAGCCAGCCTGTCAATATAATTGGCTCCCTGTTTATTGAACTATCCACTATTTAGGGGAGGTGATCTGTGAGATGTGATTAAAAGGTTACAGTAGGTGCATGCATTCTGACAGTACACAAATATTGCAAGAATTTGAGCTTATGGACTGAGAGAACAGCTGCCTAATCACTTTTTTTGCACATTACATGAACTTCATACAAAAGTACATCTGAACATATAGGGCATTAAACCATGATCACTTATCACAATATGTTGCTGCTGTCCCTGAGATTCTACATATTGTTACAAGGTATCCTACTTGTGTGCCACAGGTCAGAGAATGTATGCATGTGTGACTGTGCACACACATTCATAAATAAAGAACAGGGATGTACTTCCACACTTGTGCAAATTAAGAATTACACAAGTCAGAATGAAGAAATATAATGGCATTAATACCCATCAGGTTCCACAACATCAATATCTATTCTGTTCTATTACTATTACTATTTTATTATTATATTTATTCTACATTGTGCCATAACTGGCATACACCCTAGAACAGGAATGCAAAAATATGATCCAAGATGTAAGAGATCCAAGAAATAATTTGGAAGGGTAGTATTTATAATTCATTAAGCAACATTAAGAAGTTCAGTAACTATTTTGTTCAATGGATACACTAATGAAGTTGAACATTAGACACTTGTAACTAGCTTGGCAGAATATGCAAACTACGATTAAATTTCTCCCCTCCTCTCTTTCTCCTACATGTATGCATGTGCACACTCACACACAAACACACACACACACAGATACATATTTAGTGTCTGCTGGCTCAAACAAGGCAGAAGATTAAGTACTATAATTGCATTTTTAAAAGGACTGGATAGTGCTGTTATTGAACAAACCTCAAAAGTCTAGCTAATATTTAGATTTGAAATAACGTAGTCCAACAATACAATTAAAGGTTTATGAACTATATTAATATAGTCATCCCTTCACATTCACAGGGGTTAGGGGCAGACAACCGCCGCAAATGTGAAAAAAACGCAAATAAGAAATGAGCCTGCAGGCGAGCGGCTTTCCACCCCAGTCCTTCCCAAGGCAGTGACGGGCTTCATGAGAAGCCCCTCGCTGCCTTGAGAAGGGACTGGGGTGGAGAGCGGGCACACGAGCAGCTTTCCACACACCCCTTCCCAAGGCAGTGACGGGCTTTGTGAGAAGCCCCTCGCTGCCTTGAGAAGGGACTGGGGTGGAGAGCGGGTGGGAAGGAGGCTTTCCACCCCCCTCTTTGCTGCCTTGAGAAGGGACTGGGGTAGAGAGCGGATGGGAGGGAAGCTTTCCACCCCGCCTTCCCAAGGCATGACGGGCTTCGTGAGACGCCCTTTGCTGCCTTGGGAAGGGATGGGGTGGAGAGCAAGGGGGCAGGTAGCTTTCCGCGAATAATCAAAACCATGAATGTGAAAGTCACTAATGTTGAGGGGCAACTGTAGTACAAGACCTAGAACCCACATCCTACAGTCTTCTTGTATCAGGACACCCTGCAAAACATGTGACCAACCTAGTCAAATGCACCCCTCTTGATGTCTTCTTGAGATTACCACACTGTCTCTTGAAATTTAAAAGTATTTGACAGATTACATGATAAATGGCCTTCATTCATCTTAGGACAGACACCCCTGTAGTTGCAAGAGCAACCATAAAATTTCCAATCCATGTGAAATCAAAGACTTTCACAACCAGCATCCATAGATTTTCCTTGGTTTTTTCCCAGGCTGTGAGGCCATGCTCTGGAATAGTTTATTTCTGACATTTCGCCTGCATCTGTGGCTGGCATCTTCAGAGAATGGTCGGGTAGAAGTGTATCTTGGGTTTATATGCTGTGAACCCCTGTTGGGGAGTATATGTAAATTTGTGTAATTGAATGGTTAGTTTCTGGGTATAGAAATACAAGGCTCGTTAGTGTCTGTTTGGCTGACGGTTGATTGATGGGCCATTCCCAGCAGATAATGGGCCATCAACCAACCATTAGCCAAACAGACACAAATCCTCCTCGCATATTCTCCACCCAGAAACTAGCCATTCAAATACACAAATTTACATATACTCCCCAACAGGGGTTCACAGCATATAAACTCCACACACACTCCTGCCCAATCATTCTCTGAAAATGCCAGCCACAGATGCAAGCGAAACATCAGAAAGAAACAATTCCAGAACACGGCCTCACAGCCCGGAAAAAAAACCAAGTAAAATTTCCAACCCATGTTTATCTCATAATGTGAGCGAAAAATCAAGAATGGGGGGAGGGGGGAGAATCAGTAACTAGAAGGGAGGATCTTAACACCTTTCTCATCCATATTTCTCTCCTGCATTCATCCGTCTACTTTTTCTTAAAAGATTCCATCTTCATTTGGGGTCGAAAACTGGAACAACAGATGTGCTGTAAGGGAGAACTGGCTGTCAATTAATCACCCTTACTTCCCATCTGTCAGTTTTCCTTGGTGAGTATCCAGGGCCCAACATTTTTTTTTTTTTTGAGCTTGTAACAAACTTGTAACACAGGTCCACCTCCCACACTAACATCACAACCCATCATCCCTAGAAATTGAATGAATATTCAAAAATCAGAACTAGCAGTTTAAAGGAGAAGTAGGCAGCAAGATGAAAAGGTGGCAAACAGGAGATGAGACAAGTGGCTTAGGGCTGGTTAGCAAGGTTTTACAGGCCTCACTGTTGCACAATCAGGCTTCCTTTAGTTTCCTTGTCTAGTAGTCAGGGAGGTTTTAGGGTGTCACTGGAAGGGTGTTGGGGCACCACTGGTGTGTCCAGAGAGGTGAAGCAGGTTGAGGCTCCCTCCCCATCCCCTTAGACTGATAGGCCTGTACAATTGTACCCCCATCAACTGATCAGCCTGTATGGGCCTTTTTTTTTTTTAAGCCTTAGGACCCAGTTGGACCCAGTGACCTGTTTAGTTGGGTATTGAGCCTTTATTTGCCCTATAGACTTCTTCTTTTTCAGGCTTCCTTAGGTGCCAAGTGGCCACTAGGTTGTGATTAGGCCTTTAGGTCATAGGTTGACCAGTAGGTCTCACATCCCACCCTGTATCCCCCACATACTTCAATCACCCCCACCCAAATTAGACTTCTGTTAACTTGCAGGCCTTACCAGGCTGCCATATAGCAGTTGGGCTGCGTATTAGGCCTCACTTATGCCCATAAGTTGCATTCCCCCCAACCCTGGATAGGCCTAACAGTTTTCTAGTTTTCAGCCTTGTGCCAGGTATGCTACACCAGGCCTGGTATAAGTGATGTTGTTTGTACCCCCTCAACCTTCCCTACTCAACACCTTAAGTCCCTAAGCCCAGGCCTCCATCAAACCCAACTGGGTTAGCAACCCAAGTGGGCTGTCAATAGGCGACACAGGTCCTTTACTTCAGAACCTTTACTGAGGGAGTCAAAATATAGCTCTCTCTATTTGTTCATCCAAAACATATCAGTGTAGGTCTGGGGTCCTCTTGCAGCTGTAGACCTTCAGTGACCTGTACACACTTTGCATGACTATGTTCAAGTCAGGGGGTCACAGCCTGGCCCACACTTTTTTCATGTGGATATGTCACCCTTAACCAAATATCATTTGTCATTAGTCACCTCCAGGGCCTTATCTTTGCTGGGTTTAAAAGGGATTAAATTGAATACCCTGGGTTAAGGGATACATTCATTCCAACCTGGGGCTGCTCTACTCCAGCAGCATTGGACATGGGTCCTCAGCTTATTCAGAGGATTGGGTGCAGGAGGTCTTCAACATAAAAAAAGATATGTTCATTCTTTTCAATATTAATACGTTTTGCTGTTTGTTTTTGTTGTTTCTTTCAGATTCTAGGTTATGGCCAGTGAGGCATTATGTCCTGATCTGTGGCCATAGTATGGTCTATTGGGCAGCATGCCAGACCCACAACTGCCATTTCAGATCCTACCTAGGGATTGAGTGAACTGGCTCACTTTAAGTAAAGCAACTTGGGGGAGGGATTCTCAGGTTGGCCTTCCAGTTCTGTGCCAGCCAGGGAGTGACCCAGATGTTGGGTTCTCCTTGAGTCTCGGCTGTTTCACCCAGTGGAAGCTGTAGAGGAGGTCTGTGACACCATCTATCTCAGCTGCTCCCACACTAGGCTGCTCCCCACTTTTTGTGGCCCTCAAGGGTTAAATAATTATTTAAACTATTTAATTATTTAGAATTAAATAAAGTGGTCCATTTTGAGCCCAATCTCCATGTCTGGTCTCTTTATTTTCCTGATTGGTCAACAATTTGTCTCACCTGCTGAGCTGCACAGTGTTGTGGCAATTAGCTGGCCTTTTATTTTTATTTTATTTTAAAGTATTTATACCCCACTCTTCAGCCACAAAGGCTGTCAGAGAGGCTTACAAATTGTTAAGCAATAGCACTTAACACGTCTACACTGCTATAGTGTGCTAGGCACTCTCTAAGCTGTTTACAATGTGTGTTAGATAATTGCCCCAGCAAGCCAGGTATTCATTTTACAGACCTACAAATGATGGAAAGCTGAGTGAACCTTGGAGCCCTTGAGATCAAACTCACAATGCTGTGGCTGCAGTACCAGCATTTAACCACTTCACCCCCAAGCCTTCAAGGAAAGAGGCCAGGTAAACTTGCTTTATGGCACTGTATACCACAACAGAAAGTGCAGGGGTGGAGCCAGGGGATTTACATGATCCTGCCATTCCCTTCTTTACCATGATAAATTATATAGAGAAAAGGAGGAAACTTTTTTTCACCACTGTAGGACAAGCTGTCCCTGATAGAATTCCCTGTTTTGCACACCAGGTAGTCATTCCCCACTTTGCATCTAGTCCTCTTACAATATAATAGATACAAGAAGCCCACACAGCCATCTATTGGTGGGTGATTTCAGTAATACTGAGTGTAAAACAAAGGAATTAATTAAAGCAATAGCAGGCTTTGGGGAATGTTTCAGAGAACGTTTGAAATTTTCTTTTTAAAATTTCTTTTACATTCCTCTGAAATGTAAAACACAGCCATTATCTAGGGTTTCCTCTGTCCTTTTAATATCCGTCTCTGCTCTCACTGTTGCTTTTTCATCACTTCTGTATCATTTTCATGGATCTCTTCTTTGTGGTTTAACACTCATGTTGCACCCTGGGGGTGCGCCATTCACACTTTATTCTCAGGGAAATAGAGTTGTGGTTATTCTATACTCCTTTCTGCTGTTTCCGCTGAAACAACAGAAAGGTCACAAAGAGAGTGGGAAGGGCAGAAACAAATAGGGATTTGTATAAGATTCTCTCTCTCTCTCTCTCTCTCTCTCACACACACACACACACACACACACACACACACGACCAGATAAACTGGGAAAAACTGAAGTTGTATTCAGAGGTATCAGGAAAATTATGTGAATAACATTACAGACACACCCATTTCTAAGCATTATCTATTGTAATATATAAATTAGCCCTTCTAGCAGGGATGAGAATAATGCTATTCTCCAGATGAAGCTGGATTGCAATTTCAGCAGTCATAGACAGCATAGCCTGTGCTGGGAGGTATTCAGACATTTAAGTTCAGCCATGTAAACCCCATACTTGATTTACACTGAGACTTAGAGCCAAGTCCAATTGTTAGTTCCAACTAGAGTAGACCCAGTAAATCAATGACTTTGAGAAGTTTTGGCTTACAACTTCATACCGACTCAATGGATCCAGTTTAGTTGAGATAAACAATGGGATTTAGACCTTAGAACAGCAATCTAGGAAGACACATCAGTATTACTATACCCTGCAGACAGTGAGCAATTGCTAACAGAAAAGGGCTTTCCTACAGCCACTTAGTGAATTAAGTGCAAGGTAAAATTCAACCTAGGATCTAATTCATAGCTAAGTCATTACCATTCACTGCTATATAATAGTTATGTAACATGTGTTTCCTCTCTTTATTATTGCAGGTTCTTGCAGAAGCAGAGACAAACAAGTAGTAATTTGCTGCAGCTTTCTCCTCTGATGCAAGAAGTGTTCACTGGAGGAGGGGTAGGCAGGTGTGTGCCACTAAGAGAGAGTGGAAGGCTGTGTAGCAGCTGTCATAGCCAACAGCTGCTACAGCTACACACGGAAGCTTATTTATGGAGCCTGTACAAACCAGTCCTAGGGAAAAAATGTTCTCTGAGGGAAAGTCCTTCCACAATACAGCTACATCCCAACTTTCAATATTTCTTTCATGCAAGAGCACCAGTCTTGGCTTACACCTATGTAAATAAGACTATAAATCACAAACCCAACAATTTTTATTTCTATATTTGCTTACTGTAAGTTATGTACTTAATAAAATCTATCTTCCATGATGGATCACATAGAAAAGACATGGTGCCAAATCATCCAAAGTCAGGCACAACTTAATGCATTGTTTTATAACACATTATTTTAATCCATTTTACTACTAATATTTTGGTTTTGTATTTCAAAGCTGGACACATTGCAATCTTGATTTGGATATCAATAATGCCTTGTCCTGGTGCCCAGTATCAGAGAGTGGTACATTTGGGCAGTCACTGCTACTTGGAAGTCATAAGATGTTCCATTGGCCAGTGCAGATCTTCTGACAGCTGCAACCATTTGGTCCTGTTAGTGCTGTCTTAATGGCTGCTAATTTCCCAAAAATTGCCTTCATCACTTTTCAGCTTCTACTGTGCAGTCAAGATTACTTTCTTTTGTACACAGTTGTTAAAATCAGGCTTAGGTTTTAGACTGTTTTAACTGTGCATTTTAAATACTGGTTTTATAAATAGTGTTTTGCTTTATTCACATATATTTTCTCCCTTTTTATCAGTTGTGTATTGCTCCAGGAACCCTAGTGGGCTGAGAGGCAATAAACAAATCTTTAAACCCCACTCCCCCAAAAAAACTGTCTTCATTTTCAGTTTGCTTTCTTTTTTCCCACCCTTACAGGTTGCAGATGCCCAGTGATTTTATCAAAAATGAATCTTTTTTGTACAATAAGGTTTTTATACTCATATCTTTAAAAAAGATGCAAAATATACCATGTATAGAGATCTGAACACCTGGGGGTGGATAGGATTCTCCCCATTTTTTACAAAGCCTTACTTTTCTGGATAAAATAGCGCATGGAATACTTTCTTTTAGAATGTTGAATAAAATGTTTAAGCAAGTTGTTCATATATGTATTCCGTCCCCACATTATTTCTAAAAATGATGTGGCAAGTAGATATTTGTGTAAGATTAGCCATGCTATTCAAAATGGTAGTCTATAGACTGGTGTCAAAGCTTGAGCCATCAGCTGCCAGTCTAAATTTCCAGGAATAAAAGAAAGAGTTGTAGCCAATGGGCACAAATTTGGTACTGGCCCCTGATTCTTTTTATGGGAATGACTGCTTAATGGACACTATGGAGAACTACAGGAAGCAAAATAATTTGCCTTGATCTACTAATCTTGATAGTTTCTTTTGTTCTTACTATTGCTTGACTCACATAAACTATCTAAAAAAAAGTTCTGGAGCCCATCTACCCAAGGGGGGGGAAATCCCAAATACCTTGTACTATTGGCATCTTGCAGCAGCACCAACCAGACCAAATGTTTTCTCTGGCCTCAGAAGGCCCCATAAGCCTCACGTTCATGATGGCGGCCATGAGTGATTTACTTGCATTAGTTCTTCACTGTCGCTGTGTTTTTTTTTTAATCATCACAAGGTGCACTGGTGTGATAGAGCATTCTTGAAAGCAAAACAGAAAATTTTGACCTTTTTAAAATCACCTTAGCAACTGCTCGCTAAGGCGAAAATCCAACATGGCGGCAGCAGATGGTTGCCCTCCTAGCAAGCCACACCCTTACTCTCACCTAGCAAATCAGCTTTGTGCTTCCCTTCATGTTTTATTATTGTTCAATAGTCCAAAAGAGCAAAAATGTACACCAGCCTCACAGTTTGTGGAAAACTATGGGCAAATCTACAAAGGCTTTTATCCCATTGTTTTTGCCATTTTGGGCCCCCCTCCTACCAAATATTGTGGTTTGGTGCTGGATTCTGTTTATATTGGTAGGATTCCCAGCAAATTCCATGAGGGGTATTACCGCCATTTAGACGGGCTTCTGGTCTTTCTTATAGTCCACGACCTTGTAATTCCATTTGGAAGGAGGGGAAAAAATAAATTAAAAAAGCAAATTAAATTTGAATTATTTTCTGAATTAACTGTACTTTTAATATATGAGACATAATATTTTAATGCCAAACAAAATTATACATAACAAATTTGTTGATCCAAAAAAACAAAGTGAGTTTTAATTTGTAAAGAGAGCTAATATTGCATGTTTTCCAGTTTTCAAAACAAAAACACCCTCCTTTTCTGGGAAAAAAAATACACCCCCAATTACCTCTAAAAAATTCCCAAAATAGTCTGTGTAATAGCCTTGAACAGTCAAGAAATCATAAACAGAAGACTGGTTGATCACTAATGAATTGTTGTTAACCTGGAAAGAAGATACGCTGTGGAACCTCCAAATCTGGGGATACAATGAGATGGAGAGAATTTAATTAAGTGCACATAATGTCACAACTCTCCACTCCTAGAATACAATACTGTATAGTCATTATTTTACACTGATATGTATACTCATTAAAAGACATGTCCTTACCACAATGTTAATGAACAGAGTCATGTGATAAGGAAAAGGTAATCTGTTTGCTTTTTTCTGGAATTATACATGGATATGGTAGACTAGAAGATGTAAGAAACAGAGATTCACACATCCTCATCTCATTCTTTAGTCTTCATGTTCAGTAGAGGAAGGCTGGGATAAAATGGACAGATCCAGAGATGTAAACTTGCCAGAAATTTTTAAAGCCATGTAAAAAACTCATTTTGGGGGTTGGGATTATTCCCCTGCAGGGGGAAAATACATTTGGAAAGAAATATGCAATACCTTTTTTTTAAAAAAAAAAAAAGTCTTTGAATATCTAAAGTCACTCAATTTGGGAACATAAAATGCTTTATGTCTAACTTGATTTGATTATAAATTTATCATGTTTGAGTACATTAAATTTAAAATTATAATTTATTCAGTTAAAAATTAGAAATTTACAAATTGGATTTACTTTTAAATGTTTTATCTTTTATTACAAATGGAGCTGCCAGATGCTGAACTTATCTTAGTATTTGCAGCAATCCAGGTTAAAGCTTGAAACAAAAGCCATCAACATTTTAGTAAAATAAAGAAAATTATTATATATTCTGAATGTCAAGAAAACCAAAGATACACTTTTAAAACTGCATAAAGGGAGAACCTAAAACTCACTAACTACTGATTATGCTACATATAATTTGGCCAAGCTATTGTTATCACTAATTTCTACTTTTTTTTAATCTACCTTTTTAATCGCTTTCATGAATACTCATATACTAACAGTCTCCTTGGTTTGATATAAGCTTTTTCAACCTTTCCTATAGCTTTTCCAACCTTTCATATATTTCTTGATTTGGTGTTATTCCCTCCCCAAATATAGTACAGTTTCTTTCACATGCTATGCAAAAATCTGAAGTAGGTGAGAAACATTTTAAATCAGAAGCTGTCCAACAACATCTTGCCACCATGTTGTATGTGGAGTCTATTCTCCAGTGTTTTAAGTCTCTCTCCAACATCATGTCCTAGGTTTGCTTAAAGACTGGCATACTATATGAACACTTCATCATAAAATATTTTATTCAGTATTCTAAGATAAAATAATGTGGGGGGGGGGAATCATTTTAAATAGATGCTACAACTCCTACCCAGACACAGTACAGTATTTATATATCTAGTCAGAGGCTGCTCATATGAGAATGTTAAAAGTTAGCAAATGCAGCCCTATTCTACTTACTCATGCTTGTCTATGTCTACCTTATTCAGGCATAATACTTGAAAAGAGCTCTTTTCAACTGTGGACAGTTTCAACTGACATAAATACATTTTAAAGAATACATTAAAGAAGGTAATAATTACACTTCATATGTAAAGAAGGATTAGACTCAGAGGAAGAAGCTGTGAAAATTGAAGGAAGGAACATCAACAATTTAAAATATGCAGATGACATGATACTACTAGCAGAAAATACCAAAGATTTGGAACAATTACTGGGGAAAAAGTTCAGGAAGAAAGTGTAAAGGCAGGTTTAAAGCTGAACATTAAGAAAACAAAAATAATGACCACAGATAATTTACATAACTTTAAAGTAGATGATGAAGACATTGAAGTAGCTCAAGATTGTCCATACCTTGGCTCAGTCATTAATCAGAATGGAGACGGCAGTGAAAAAATCAGAAGACTAGGGGCTTGCCTTAACTGGGGGAGGGGAAGGCAGACTCATCCCAAATCCAGCACTGGAAGGGAGGATCTGAATCCCCCCCTAACCCAACTTTGCTCCAAATGAAGCAAAGATGGGGGAAATACCAGGGTTTCTGGGAACTCCTGAGTGACCTTGGGTCTTTTGCTGTCTGGGCAGCTGGATGGGAGCCAATTCAGTTATCTACACACAAACATGGCACCATCTCCCTTACCCTGTGCTGAGTAGCACAGGGAGGGGATGGATCCCCTCTGGAGCTGCCACCACTTCCTCACCAACGGAGGACCTCTATGGAAAGCCTGCCCGGTGTGCCATCTTTTTTGCTGAGGTTAGAACAGGAAGGCCATGGAATCAATGAGGAGGAGGCAAAGCAAACCCCTCCTTGTTGATCACTTGGTCTGGGTACCTATTCTGATGTCAGCGGAAGTGATGGTGCACCGGGCAGACTTTCTGCTGAGCTCCTTGGCTGGTGAGGAAGTGGCAGTGATGGCTCCAAAAACAAGGGATTGGCCAGCAGGGCTGATGCGGTGCTAGCCTGGCTGGCCCATGTGGACAACAATAGCCATTACACCAAATTCAGCCCAGTACGTGTAGTCACCATCATGGTAAATCCAGGGCCAGTCCAGAGCATAATGCATTGGAAGGGCAGTTATGAATGAACTAGACAACTGAAGTGTAAAGGTATATCACTGAAAACTAAAGTTAGGAATGTTCATGCTATTGTATTTCCAGTTTCTATTTATGGTTGTGAAAGCCAGACAATGTAGAAAGCTGATAGGAAAATCAGCTCATTTAAACTGTAGCACTGCTGAAGATGTCTACAGATACTATGGACTGCTAAAAAGACAAATAAATGGATCCTAGAACAAATCAAGTCTGAACTCTTCCTAGAAGCCACGATGACTAAACTGATACTGTCATACTTCGGACATATCATGGAAAGACATGACTCACTAGAAAAGCCAATAATACTTGGTATGGTAGAAGGCAATAGGAGAAAAGGAAGACCAAATTACATTCCAGATGGAGAGATTCAATCAAAGAAACCACAGCCCTGAGTCTGCAAGACCTTAGCAGAGCTGTTGATGATACAGAGACTTGAAGTTCTCTTACTCATAGGGTCACCATAAGCCAAAGTCAACTTGACAACAGTTAGCAATTACACTTTGTTTTTCAGGGGACTTGCAAATGGTTTCATCATTGCTGAAATTACAGTTTTTCTTTGAGCCTACACTAGAGTATACTCTCTGACCTTCAAAAGCAATAGGAAAAATGGTAATGCATATATATGTATGCATCCAAAGGGACAATTGAGGTTGATACTCTATCTGGACTTCAAATGTGTTAAGAGGAGACCACAAAAGTGACTTAGGAGATTTTCAGAAGCCTTTTGCCGCCTCTTGCCGTGCTAGCAGCCTCCGGAGCAGTAACGAGGCTGCTGCGCGGCAAGGGATCCATTTTGGACGACGTCGTTTCTCTCTCGGCGGCGTCCGTGACAGTTGCGGCTAGCATTGAAGGCAGCCGCACTGTTTTTTACTCATGGACAACTTCCGTGAGTGAAAAACAGTGCAGCCACCTCCAATGCTAGCCACAACAGTCACGGACGACGCCGAGAGAGAAATGGCGTCATCCAAAATGGATCCCTTGCCGCGCAGCAGCCTCGTTACTGCTCCAGAGGCTGCTTGCGCGGCAAGAGGCATCTGAAAATCTCCTTAATGATTTTCTTTCCCCCCACATCCAATAATAATGTCTACAGTCCACCAAATGAAAAATCACCTGTGTGTCAAACATAAATGGTATATGCACCAAACAAAGCATTGTTATTCAAGCAGGCCTTTAACATCTAAGTATGGGAACTTTTTTATGGGGATGTTTTAGCTATCTTTTTAAATTTATGGGGTTTTTTAATGTAGTGTTTTATCTGACTTTACTGTTTTATTATTGTCTTTGGGAACCACCTTGGGTCTCATTCTGAGAGAAAGGCAGTATCCAAATGCAATAAATAAATAAATAAATTTGCTTCTTTGACTGAAAACTCAGTTCCACTGGAGATCTGCATGAGTCTTACCATCTTCTAGAAGTAAGAGGTGATTTTTTTTTTCCTTCTGAGGAAATGTTAGACAGCTGAGGATTAGTGTCAGAGAGAAATGGAGAAGGGATGTCTCAATTTCTAATGTTCTAACATTTCTTACATTTCATCTTGTCTCAGAACAGGGTAATACTACTGATTCAGTAGCACAAATCAGCTGAAAATGCTTCTCTTTCATCTGTAAAGGGCCTTACAGTGCACAAGGCCAGATAAACCGCTATGCTAAGTGTGCTACAGCGTCAATTCAAAGCCAAATTGTGATCTCTGCAGAGCTGAAATTATGCATTAAGAATGCAAGTGTAGTTTATGTTTGCCTCCTCAAATAATATTTCTCTACCTCTATTACCAATTTGTTTAATGTACAGTATAGAATAAGAACAATTTGAGATACAAAAAATAAATGAACTAAGGATTCTGTTCCTACACTCAAAAAGGATTTTTTTTTTTAAAAAATGATCTTATTTTAAAGGGGATAGAGGAAAAAAATAAATAAAACAAAGGATACACAATATCCCACCTTACCTCTCAGACAACAGAAACTAAAAACTGGTACAGGAATTAAATATAGGACTTCAATGATTAAAAGTCTCTTCTTATAAATTTCCTTTGGTACCCTAAATTGATTATCTATATTTCAAAGAAGAAAAGGTAACAGAGGTAAGAGGGTTGGAGTGCAAAGGGGGGGAAAGCAATCCCTGTGAGGTTTTTTTCCTCATCTAGCCAACCTTAACTAAACCTACGATATTTGTTTCTATATGTTGTCTCAACAGACATGTCTGCCATCCAAGCTAAAACATAATTCAGTTAAACATGTTACATACCACATTGAGAAAATGATTTTTGGATTGTTTCAATATCTGATAACTTGCACCAGTATCCAGTATTAGACAAATTATGATATTTGTTTTTGAGACTTGTCAAAATCAAAGCAACCAGGAAATACCAAGGTACACATTTTAAAGGACTCATCAAATTTTATGTTCAGAATTTGACTGCCACATATGAGAATTTTCCTTGAGTTTAAACACTAATTTCAGTAGCTATAGTAATACACACACACACACACACACACATATATATATATATTGATTGATTGATTGATTGATTGATTGATTTAAAATCTGTCTGCCCTCTTCAGGAGTTACTTAACTTGGTTTTTTGTATTATCACCAACTATTCCTGTGCTGAATGGACACTATGATTATTTTTGCATGCATTTAACCTTTTATTGAGTTGTCACTGTCTGTACGCTTGGCATTTCATTTGCCATTTATATTTATTTTCTATATCCATATGTAGAAATACTTCTTTGAGATTCTACTCTGCCACCTCACTGGGCTTGTAAAGTCTGTGCCGGTAGAGCTAAAGCTCTGCTAGCTTCTACTGGTTTCAAGTATGCCCCTTCCCCCATGGGTGGCAGACTGTGTCAGCTATCTAAGGATCAGTTTGTAGGGGATGATAGGACATTCAATCCCCAGCAGAAGCCAAAAACTGTCTCAGCAGACTAGGTAGCAACACTTTCCCAAGAATACTCACACCCAGAATATTTGGCACCCAGAAAATAGGAGGTGCTTTTAATCTTCAGTAGTTTAAGTATGTACAGAGACAAAGTGCTACGCCAGGCATAGAGGATCATAGGAAGAGAATGAACACTGATCTGGCTCTCTTATATACAACTCAGTATAGCATTGGGTTACCCAAGCACATGGTTACATTGCATCAGATTTCCATACTACATGACTTTGCATTCTAGTAACCCTTCTTCTGATGCAATCCTTCTCATGCAGCTGTAGCATTATTAGCATGACTGGCAGTTCATGGAGTCAGTCATCATGACTCAGCATGATTTCTGCAGTTGTTTGGCCATTTTTAAACTTAGGGTTCAGTAACCAATTCCTGACAATCCCCTCCGCAAAATGGTCAAACTGCTGCACAGGACACATGTTATCATTGCAACAAAACATCATACACATACATTGTTAGACATCAATTGTCTGTCAGTTGACGTTTCCCTTTTTTGACCTTTCACTTTACACACTAATGACAAGGCCCAGCCTCTTTGCCTTCTCCTCATGGCTTCCTGCTGGAAGGGCTTTTGTGAGCAGGTCTGCAACATTGTCCTCTGATGGACAGTACTTCAGACACAGGACACCTTCCTGTATTAACTGCCTCACATTTTGGTAATGTACCACAATGTATTTTGTCCTACATTTCAGGTTTTCTGCTTCTGCCATTGCTATGCAGGCTTGTGAGTCCTCGTGCACCTCAACAGGCATTTGGCATGGCTCCCCAAGTTCTGCAAGCATTTGCCTTACCCACTGTACCTCACTTGCCATCTCAGTCAAGACTGCAAATTCAGCTTCCATTATACTAATGGCTATATAGTTCTGCTTCCTTGATCTCCACACTATGGGACGTTCTGCATACCTGACCACCAACCCGGTCACTGACTTCCTGTCTAAAGTCTCTGCAGCGAATGAACTGTCCACATAGCACTCCAGGGTCACCTGACTTCCTGTCACCTTCAAACGCACATCCCTGGTTCCCTTGAGAAATCTAACCACTCTTTTCAGGGCTTCCCAATCTGCCCTCCTTGGCTTGGAGACTCTTCTGCTGAGCACCCCAACTGCAAAACTAATGTCAGGCCTTGTGTTGTTTGTGATAAACAACAGACTGCCTACCACTGAGTGGTACAGGTCCAGTGTCTCAAAATCCTATTCTGCCTCTAAGTTCACAAAATGATTGGTCATTGGGGTCCTGACCACTTTTCCCTCACTTAACCCACACTTGGCCACTAAATTGTCAATCTTCTTTTTCTGACTAAGGAAAAAATTTCCATTACCAGTTCTTTCTACCTCTACGCCTAAATAACACCTCAGGTTGCCTAAATCCTTTAACTTGAACCGGCTTTCTAACTCCACCTGCACATCTTTGGCACCCTTTGCTGCCACACAGAGGTCATCCACATAGATGATAAGCATGACAGCACTATCTCCTGCCCCCTTGGTATACACACAGGTGTCTGCTGCGCTCCTTGTGTACCCTAATGACACCAGAACTTGGTGTATGCACTTGTTCCAGCACCTGGTGCTTTGCTTCAAGCTGTAGAGTGCTCTGCGCAACAAGTACACCTTGCTCTCACCTGCACTGTCATACCCTGGGGCCTGTTCCATGAACAAAGTGTTGCACAACCATCTTCCTGTTTGGCTGCTACAGCTAACACTAACCTAAAACTTTCTGGCTTTGCTGTGGGAGAAAAACTTTTGTCAAAATTTGTATAGCGCTCCTGCGAAAAACCTTTTGCAACTACACTTTTGTGTCCCATCAGGCATGTCCTTCAGCTTGTAGACACACCAGCAACCAACAACCTTCTGGTCTTTGGGCCTCTCTACTACCTGAAACACTTTCCTCTCCACCAGTGACTCAAACTCAGAGTCCATGGCTGAGTTCCACCTCTCCTGTTCTTCTTGGGGAAGTTTTAGGAGATCCTGAAAACTTGCAGGCTCCTCTGCTATGACATTGCACAGCCTGGCCTCCTGAACTTCAAATCTGTCCAGAGCCTTTCTGACCCTCCTTGACCTTCTGGGGATGATCACCCTAATTCTCCCTGACTCATCTTCACTTTGACTACTGCTAGTTTCTCTCCTTGTGTCAGGTTCCTTCTTCAAAAATATGTTGGGTTCAATTTTTGTTTGTTTGTGTGTGTTGGAGTACTAGGCTTTTCTTCCTCAGCCTCCCCTTCATCCTCATCAGTTTCAACCACCCCTCCATTTTTGGGACTTTGGGGAGTTGTTGGCACATCCCTCCCTAAGGGAACAAAAACCTCCTGCTTGCAATTCAATCTATCCCACCCTGAGTGCATTTCAAATGTTGCACTCCTAGAGTATGTCACCATGCCAGGAGAGAGGGAAAATATGTACTTATCACCCTCATAGCCAAGAAAACACAGTCTCTTGGTCTTAGGCTGCCCAGGCTTCCTTAGGCTACGGTGAAAAAGTACACTTGCAAATTGCCCAAAAATCCTCAGGTGCTTGAGGTTTGGTGCTCTACCATACAATAGACAATATGGGGTCTGATTGACACTGGATGTCCACAGTCTATTCATATGGTAAGCAGCAATTCTCACTGCCTCCCCCCACAGTCCAGTTGGGGCTTGTGCATCTTCCATCATGCACTCCATCATACTCTTTAACATCCTGATCTTCCTTTCAGCAATCCCATCCCCCCCTGGAGACACTGGGTTTGTGGCCTTGTGCCTGATGGCCCTCCTACGCATCCAATTCTGCAGATTGTTGGATAAGAATTCTCCTCCTTTTCAGTCACTAGACTGGAAACCTTAAAAGAAGGGAATTCACATTCCACCATGCTCACCCAATCACAGAATTTCTCTGCAGCTTGACTTTTCTCCTTTAGTAAATACACATAGGTGTACCTAGTGTGTCTGTCCACAATTATACATAAATAACGATTACCCCCCACAGTGGGTTATAGGGGCCTGCCAAGTCACCATGAACAACCTTAAAGGGCCTATTGGTGACACACTTGGTCTTTTTGGCAACTGGGAAAGCCTTCACCTTAATTTTCCTACACACAGCACATCCTAAAAACCTTGGGCAGTGTTTCATATTTAGACTAGGGCAAACCTTTGCTAGCGCCTTTAACCTTTTGTAACTAGCATGCTCCATTACTCTATGGTAATAATGAACACATGTAGGGGCACATTTTCTGCAGGATTCACATTTGCCACCTTCCCTTTATGTAACATGTAATACAACCCATGTTTCTTTCTCCCTTTTGCACAGATATTAATCATGTTACGTCTTTCTGTTGTTGTATATTGATCCCCTTCAAATATCACCTTATAACCTTCTGTGGTAATTTGGGACACACTCAATATGCAATTTTCCAGTTTGTTAACACATAACACATCATCAAAATCTTTGTCAAAAGATGAGACATATGCAGTGCCCATTTTCTTCACCTTGCTGGGAGTGCCATCTCCAAGTGTAATAATGGTTATAGAAGCATTTTTAACATTGTTTAACATTTTCACATCATTTATCATATTGTGAGTTGCCCCACTATCTAATAACCAAGTTTTCCCCTCATTACAATCAGGATAGTGCTTTGCTATTAAGGCATGGTTTCCAGTCTGAGAGGATGCACCCCTCCTTTGCCCTTTAGCTCTGCTGCCCCTCATGTACTCATGTGCAGGAATTTTACAATCCTTTTGCAAATGTCCAGGCCGTTTACATCTGCAGCAGCATCTAACATAGCTGCAGGCTCCTTCCTCCACAATCTGTGGCTGAGTCTCTTCTGTCCTGGAATCAAACTGCTTGCACTGGACCTCTTCCAGAATACGCCCAGCCACAAGGTCTACAGATAAATCACACTCTCTGACACTTTGCAGACTGTAGATCAGGAAATCCCATTCCTTTGACAAACTGCCCAATATTTTTTTAATTTTTTTTAATTATTTATTTATTTATTTATTTATACCCCAGTCTTCAGCCACAAGGCTATCATAGCAGCTTACAAATTGTTTTAAGCAATAGCTATTTACACACCTACATTGCATTAAACAGTTTCCAATGGGCTTCTGGAATCTCACCCCCCCCCCCGTTGGCTACCTCTTGGAGAAGCCGTCTCATCACCTCCAAATGTGCCTTTACACAGCCTCCAGGGCACAGTTTTGCATTATACAGTCTCTTTGTCCAGATCATATTTGATAAGCAAGATGAATTCTGATGAACCTCCTCTAATGTCTTCCAGAGTTGAAAAGCTATGACTTTTTGTGTAGCATGAATCATTTGGGAGGGACTTAGACATAAAAGAATCTCAGCTCTGGCTTTTTGATCAGCCAGTCTGAAAGCTGCAATCTCATCTTCAGAGCCTTCTGGGATTACACTCTCATTCTCCAAAACATGCCACAAATTGTCTTTAATTAATAAAGCTTGCATGTATATTCTCCATACTGGACAATTGCTATCATTCAGATTCTCAAAGCGTACAGAGCTTGCAGCCTCTGCCATGATGCTGCCCCAAAAAACAAACAAACAAACAAAAAACTTCACCAACTGTGAAACTCAAACAGCTGGCAGCAGGCAATACTCCATGGTCAACTGAAGATAAAGCCTGGCCAAAACAGAACCGAGTTGTTTTTTAAAAAAAAAAAAAAAAAAAACTTAACTGTTTCTCAGCCACCTAGCCAAAAACACTCAAAAGAGTTTCTGGGAGACTTCCCGGGTGCACTTTATCTAATCTGATATCAATCAGCTGGGCCCATAACCAATGTCAGGGGATGATAGGACATTCAGTCCCCAGCAGAAGCCAAAAACTGTCTCAGCAGATTTGGTAGCAACCCTTTCCCAAGAATACTAACACAGAGAATGTTGGCGTCCAGAAAACAGGACGTGCTTTAATCTTCAGTAGTTTCAGCTATCCACAATATTTACAGACAAAGTGCTATGCCAGGCATCAGTGATCATAGGAATAGAATGAACACTGATCTGACTTTCTTATATACACCTCAGCACAGCATTGGCTTACCCAAGCACATGGTTACATTGCATCAGATTTCCATGCTACATAGCTTTGTACTTTAGTAAGCCTTCTGATGCAATTCGTCTATTGCAGCTGTAGCATGATTAGGCATGACTGGCATTTCATGGAGTCATGGAGTCAGTCATCATGACACAGCATGATTTCTGCAGTTGTTTGGCCATTTTAAAACTTAGGGTTGAGTAACCAATTCCTGACACAGTCTAGCTAAGCACAGAGAAGTCCATCATCACATGACCACCATGTGATGATCTGGCCATAGCCCATAAGAACATAACAATAGTATGGAAATATTGCCATTTATAATGGTGGGTGGAATATGTACAACCACAGAACTTCAAAAGGTGTGTGTGTGTGTGTGTGTGTGTGTACCTGCTGGCTGAAGAGTATAGTTTTATTTAATTAATTTATTTCAGTTTGTTAAAGCATCATCAATAATAAAGACATTAGTCTTTAAGGCAGTCTTCTCATGCCTGTTTCTCTCCAGATATGTTGAACTAAAGATCCCACAATACTCTGATAACCTGCCTACTGTCCATGCTGGCTGGGCATGACGGGGGGCTGTGGTACAACACCCATGGTGGCCCAAATAGATTAAGACTGCTTTAAATTACTGTAAAAAATCTTACATGGTTACTCCAAGGGACACTGTTGCCATCAATCCTAATGTAGTTTAAGCCAGACTGAAACTCTTGAACTGGAATCTGCATTAGTGTAAGGTGCCAATAAAATGTTGATTAGGCTCTCAAATGGAAGTTTTCACTTCAGCTTCTATTCTTTGCTCCCATGAAGGCAGGTTTTTAACAATTATACCTGTATCTAGGACAGGTTTGAGGGCTTTTGAGATATATATATATATATATATATATATGTATGAAAATAGAAAAACTACTGATGATGGAAATGCTGGGCACCCTTCCCTGCAGTATACACATAATTAGTAAACTATGCCAAACTGCAAGCATCCTTTTAAAAGCCCAACTATTGGCCTGGCTTGCCATGAATTAATCTGCCATTTCACACATCTGCCCAAGGGAGGCATTGTAATTGCAAATTTTTGCATGTCGGCTGCTGAGAGTCATAACAATTATATATGTGTTCTTCTTTTTAAAACAGAAATAGCCACAGGTGGTTAAAAATGGGTTTTGAGATGGGAAACTGGGCATGCATTTTAATTAACCCAAATTACTTTGGGAACTGTGTTGATTAGGGCGGGGGGATAGAAACACAGAAGAAAACCCATTGCTTGAAATGTAACTTGGAACAAAATTAAAAAAAAAAACTTCTCTATCTTCTACTCCCCCAACTCTTTATTATAAAGCTCCTTTTCTTAATATCTGCAACACAAAAGAACTCCAAGTCACTGGCACTTGTCAGTACCAGCTTAAAACTCTCACAGTTACATTTGTATAACAAATGTGCTTGTCTCTCACTTTACCTTCATGCACAGATAAACAGTTGCCTTATTGAGCGGGTCAAAAGCTGGGAAATATAATTGTTCATTTTTTTTTCTTGCCAAAATTTAAAATGCAGGGTTAATGAAAGGAAGTTCCTTCCCTTCCCCCAATTTAACAGAGATAAAATTAATTATATTGTTTTTGGCTGAACTTCTGGCAGTCTATTGAAAATTAGTAGCAAAAAGAGTTTTCTTTTCTCATAAATTCGTTAATTTCATGACATTGATATTACTGTCTATGAAGAAAAAAGCTGTACATAATAGTTCAATCTGTGATCAAACGGGGGGGGCAATTCTGGTTAGTTTTCATTCTTTTGGATTAAGTCATAGAACTGTGAGGATCGACAAGGTTGAACCCTCAGTATAATGTAACATTCGTTTACACATACAACTATAACAGCTGGATTTATGTGAGCCAGTTACTGGCCAGTTGGATATTTAAGCATCAAGTTGTAGTGATGGAGAATGAGTTGCATGTGACAATCAGATATAAAACCATACTGAATTTTTGTATACCCAGGAAGCCATACAATGTGGTAGAATGAAAAAAGTATTAAAGCAGTCCACATCACTACAGACTAAATATTCAATTTTTCAAGAAGTTCACCTGAATCATAGAATCATAGAATTGTAGAGTTGGAAGAGACCACGAGGGCCATCCAGTCCAACTCCCTGCCATGCAGGAAATCACGATCAAAGCATCCCCGACAGATGGCAATCCAGCCTCTGTTTAAAGACCTCCAAGGAAGGAGACCCCACCACGCTCCAAGGGAGTGCGTTCCACTGCCGAACAGCTCTTACTGTCAAAAAGTTCCTCCTAATGTTGAGGTGGAATCTCTATTCCTGGAGCTTGCATCCATTGCTCCGTGTTCCAGTCTCTGGAGCAGCAGAAAATAAGCCTGCTCCATCCTCAGCGTGACATCCCTTCAAATACTTAAACAGGGCTATCATATCACCTCTTAACCGTCTTTTTTCCAGGCTAAACATACCCAGCTCCCGGAGTCTCTCCTCATAAGGTATGGTTTCCAGACCTTTCACCATTTTAGTTGCCCTTCTCTGGACATGCTCCAATTTGTCAATATCCTTTTTGAATTGTGGTGCCCAGAACTGGACACAGTATTCTAAGTGAGGTCTGACCAAGGCAGAATAGAGCGGCACTATTACTTCCCTTGATCTAGATACTATACTTCTATTGATACAGCCCAAGGCTTTCACAGCCAGCATCCATGGATTTTCCTTGGTTTTTTTTCCGGGATTTTTCCAGCCAGAAAAATCAACAGTAGCAGAACATATTATAAACCAACCTGGACACAAAATGTTATTTAAAAACACAGAAATTCTGGACCAGGCCAACAACTATCATGTCAAAATGCACAGAGAAACTATTGAAATCCACAAACACCTGGACAACTTCAACAAGAAAGAAGAAACCTTAAAAGTAAACAAAATCTGGCTCCCAGTCCTGACGAACACTAAAATCAGAACTCACTTGCAAATGAACTCCACCCAGGGACAGGGGGATTTCCAGCAGATAATGGGCCATCAACCAACCATTAGCCAAACAGACACTAATCCTCCGTGCATTTCTATACCCAGAAACTAACCATTCAAATACACAAATTTATATATCCTCCCCAAAAGGGTTCACAGCATATAAACTCCACACACACTCCTACCCAACCATTCTCTGAAGATACCAGCCACAGATGCAGGCAAAATGTCAGAAGAAAACTCTTCCAAACATGGCCTTGCAGCCCAGAAAAAAACCCAAGGCAAATCCACAGTTTGCCTGGACTTCTTCACTATGTGTAAGAAAGGTTAATCTCTCTGGCTTTTCTTCGCAAACGAAGATTCAAGAAGGACTCATCCTGCGCTTTCTGCAAGTGCGCTAATGACTAAAAAGGCCAATCCGAAATTAACAAGTCCGGTTGCAGAAAGCACAGAAGGTCTCCTTGGGTGATGTTTTTGGGTTGTGATCCTTTCTGCGTTGTCATTTCTCTTCAAGACTTGTTCGGCGTGTGTTCTCAAATAAGGCTGCAGCATTGTAGATAGTGCGTCTCCCGATGTGAGGCCAGGGCGGACCACTGTTGGTGATCAATTTGGCCGAGCCTGAGATGTTGTTTCAGGGAGTCTTTGTATCACTTTTTTGGAGCGCCCCTCTTACGCTGACCCGTGGCGAGTTCACCGTAGAGTAGTATTTTTGGGAGGCGATGGTCCTCCATCCTAGATCTTCCATCCACCCTGCCCAGCGCAGCTGCGTTCTCAATATCATGGCCTCAATACTGGTGATCCCTGCTTGCTCAAGGACAGCAACATTCGTCACATAGTCAGTCCAGTGTATATTTAGGATTGTGCATAGACAGTGCTGATGAAAGCGCTCGAGGAGTCGTAGGTGGTGTTGATAGGTGACCCATGTTTCAGATCCATATAGGAGGATAGACAGTACAATGGCTCTATACACAGTGTTTTTTGTGCTTTGCCTCAGGTGTTTATTGCTCCAGACTCTTTTGTGAAATCTTCCAAATGCACTATATGCCTTTGCTAATCTGTGATCAATCTCTTTGTCAATCTTGGCATCTGAGGAGATGATGCTTCCCAGGTGGGTGAACTGCTGAATGAACTTGAGCACAGATTTGCCAACGGCAATGTGGGGATGGTGGTGTTCGTCCTGTGGTGCAGGCTGGTAAAGAACTTCTAAAGAACTTCTGTTTTCTTCAGACTGGAAGAAAGGTTAATATTTGAAGGAGAATGGCACTAGCTCAGCTATAGTAAGGGAATAGATTCTAGCACTTCAGAATTCATTCCCACTTTAAGCCCTATTCAGGAGTAACTGCACAGGGTCCACGAGTGGGTACGCATTTTTGCCAATTCATAGTGAAGTTGATTTGTCTTCACCACTTCTGTGCCTATTTGCATCCATTCACATTCATTAGAATTGAATAGGCATGTGTGCTCATAAAAGGCAATTGAGCAAAAATGTGCAGCAATGCAAATTTGGATGGCCTTGTGTCCAAAAATGTTCATCTATGCACATTTTCCAGAAAACTTTGGGGAAAACTGTGAATCCTTTTACTGTATGGTTTGTGGAGTTGTTAGCCCCTCTCCCTCCGAATTTGTGACACCCCTTCAGCTCTCATTTGGACAGATTGCATTCTCTGCAAATTATATGAGGAGTATTTTCATCATGTAGCCAAGCTCCAAGTGTACTTAGTAGACACAGAAGGCTTATTGACTGTTGGAAGGGGATGGAGAAAGTGAGGTGGTGGTGGAATGGTGCCACACTGGGATCTTGTTCAGATAGCACCCCACATAACATTTTGATGTAGGTGGGTGTAGCCCATGGTTAACTGGGCACTAGGAGAATGTTAAAAATAAATATTATCAGAAGTCTGATGAACTCCAGTAGTGGGATACCACATTTATATTTAAGACACATAGGAACCCTTCAGGGTTTTGCTTTGAGCAGGACACTAGGGATATTTTGAACAGAGACATTTGCACTGCCTTGTATCCCTGCTCAAATACTTTGTGTCAGCAGCACCAGGGCATATAGCACAGCCTGCTCAAAGCCTATCACTTGCCATCTCTACCATAGGAACAGTAATAATCAATCCAATGAGGGAAAAAGAAATTAGAGCTGCTAGGCTCAAATGGATACTAAATGTGATCAAATCAGAAAGTTCAAGCTTCATCCACAACCACTGTTCTTACGGTTTTACAGAGATACTTCTTCAGTGATATGCTGGATCATAGATACAGGAGGGAGGGAAAGTCTTCCATACAAATCAGCTCTTAGAACATTGGTTCTTAACTTGTGGTCAACAGAACCGCAGGGGGCTGTGACATCCTCACAGGGGTCCGTGAAAGCTTGAAGGCTGCTCAGCCCACATGATAGGAGCCAAGGCAGAGCCTGACTAGCTTGACCTGTCCATTGCTATTCAATCCGCTCCAGCCACAAATTTACAGGAAGAAGCAGGAGAAAAATCTTCCTGAGGGAAGGTTTAATGGATGGTGTAATTGTATTATTATTATTAGTAGTATTAGTATTATTGTTGTTGTTGTTGTTTTAAATCTTGAGTTAAATCTTGGGGCTCCTCAGCAACAAAAAATATTTAAAGAAGGTCCCTGATAAAGACAAGGTTAAGACCCACTGCTTTAGAAGGCCTCAGGCAAATAAATAAGTCCATCAAATGGTGATTTTAAGATTTTTTTCATTTTTATTTTATGTTGTAAAGACATAATAATGACTGTCCACATCACAGGGAGATTTTTATTTATTTTTTTTTAAAAAAAAGGCAGCAGGAGATTTAAAACCACCAGGTAGATTGCTCACTATGGCCAGCTGGCTAGGGGGTTGTACAGAGTTTAGGGGGGAGTTTAGCTGTGTAGGCAGATCGTATGCATTCAAACAACTGCCTTTTCAATTTTTTTGCCCTCTGTATGGATTTTTTACCCTTCATGTAGGTGGGACCAAATTGTTTCTCAGTATCTGAATTTTATGTACAACATGAAGATAATAACAGCCAATACAGAGATAATATTCAGAACTTATGCCTAAAAAAAGTAAATAATCTTACTTTGAAAAATAATATTTTTCCAAGGCTCTAAAGGTTGTTATTGTAATAACTGTTTTTTTATAAAAACAACAACAAATTACCCCTTTATTTTCTTGCTATTCTTGAGTAGTTCTTTCTTTGTGTTCAAATGCTGACTCCTCCAGAATACTAAGTATGGGATGAACAGTATACACACAGTTCTGACTTTACTCACACACACACACAGAGAGAGAGAGAGAGAGAGAGGAATTGAGAGCTCACAGCTTTCACCTTTCCCCAAAAATGTCCAAGGCAGGATCCGCCCCATCAGATTTGTGTAGTAAATGTTACATAAGAGGCAGAAAATGGGCAACATCTTTTCTCAGGCTGTTTAACGATTCTTCACAGGTCACACAATATCTCCAGAAAATGCTATTAGATGAGCATTGTTAAGTAAGATTCTTTTCCCATTCACGCTGAAGTGGATCTCTGTCTCCCTTTGAAGCACACTGTTTCTCCCTCTTCCCTCTGACTGCACACATACATTTATTTTGTTTGAAGTATGGCCTAGATATTGAAATAATTTCTAAGGGATTTTTAATGCCATTAAAAAGAGGGGTGCTTTGAAATACATTATTTTCTGGGTTCTCTAAATTCAGCTGTATTCTTACTGTCATTTGATCCAGCAAAATGACAAAGAGATCTGGAAAGAACACAGTGGACAGAGGGGGGGCTGTTTTGTTTTTGTATTTTTTACAGCTGTGGCAGGATAATCTTGCGCCTGATCATCAAAGCAGGATTGTGTGTAGTGGTGGTATTTTGAGGTTTGTTTTATTTATTTTTTAATCATCTTCAGATCTCCATCTCAAATTACACACAAGTGTATGCAAAACAGCTCAGCTATCAAATTGGCAGCCTGTGAGGATTATCTTCACAGAATACTACAAAAAGTACTTGGAGGCTTCTAGTTAAAAGGTAGAGTTGTGCACCATTACAAGAGTGCTACAATAAATGCAGTAAAGAGGAGGCCTCTGTTGAGACAGGTACCACAAAACTTGAACGGCCATTTTACCAGCAGAACTAGACCAAGGGATAAGTGCTTTCAGGGGCTGGGTCTTTCCTTCAATACTCCTTTCTGAAAGGACGTCATAATGTCCAGTTTGACATTTTATCTGAAAGGGTTGTATTCCCAAATGCATTTCTACAGGGTTTAAAAAAAAAAAAAAAGATGGCCAAAGTACATACAACAGGCATTTCTTCCACTTTTTTGTTTGTTTGCCCAAGGCAAACATTTCTCATTGAGGAGGAGAAAAATTATTCCTTCCATCAGTAGTCTTCACATGGCTAGCAAGGAGATAAAACCAGCCTTAGAGGAAAGCTGTTTTGCTGAGATACTTCTAGTATTCTGGTAATAGTATTTTTGTTCATTTCTGTGCATCTCTGCGCTTATTTCTTTGTTTTCTAAAAAGACATTGATCTTGAAACCAGAACTGATATGATTCCCTCCTCTAGTCTAAGTGTTGATTTTAGCAATATACTAGCCAGGCTAATCTGTTGGTGCCAAGTAAAAGAAGTCTGTCCTCCTTGGCAGGTGTATGCACCTGGGACTCTTTCACAGTACATTATTATAGTGCCATGATTCCACTTTAACTGCCATGGTTTCATCCTATTGAATCCTGGGATAGGCAGTTTAGGGAGGGCCACTTCGAATTCTCAGCCAGAGAGCACCTCTAGTGCCTCACAAAACTACAAACTCTAGGATTCCATAGGATGTAGCCATGGAAGTGGAATAGAGCACTGTAATTGTGTAGTGTGTCTAGGACATAAGAGTTATTAAGGACACAAATGCCAGTAATGTCTCTAAGAAATATCTGGCAGTGTGTTCTCCCTCACATGATTGGAAATGCAGACACATTAGCTTGCCAAACACTATCCCAATAGTCCCATTGAGAAGTCACAAGGATGTGGCAAGAGCAGAACTTTGTCTCTGAACTACCCCTATTTGCCCAGAGGTAACACTCTGGGCACTGACAAGTACAATGTCTATGAATGAACACACTGAATGGCCACTGGCCCAGCACAACTGTCCTAGGATTGCTCCTCCTCAAGTGTTTCTGGAAAGATGCACTGGCAAGTTGTCTAGTTCTTCTGCAGCCATGTCTTCATTGAAAATAAGTCTGATTGACTGTGATCCTCCGGATCAAACACAGCTCGCAACAGCTGTATGACAATGTACCCACATCCCAATTAACCTTCCCTTTTTGCTACAGGCTTGGTAATGTAAGGAAGGGAACGGGGAGGAAGTGTGAAGCAGCTAGCAGGTCACAACCAGAGCTCATGCAGTTTGCTTTTTTGGACTACAGCTCCCAAAATCCCCAAGCAGATTCACAATACATGGCTAGAGGGCTGGGTTTGTACCCCAAGTTACACAGGCCTGTTCTAAAGAAATCAAACTATTAACAAAAACATTTTATACAGCTTCACATGTTTCCATCGGCATGTACTTCTGAAAGGCAGTATCAATTGTTCTATGAAACATGGCTGCTCAATTTTGTGAAAACAGGGAAAGTAAAAAGATTTAGTGGCATACTATGAAATTTAAAGCCCCCACTGTGTTGTTCAAAAAATAAAATAAAAACAAAAACCTAAATTGTCACTGGTAAAATGGTGGAAGCAAAAATATCAACAAGAACAACAAAAACAACAAAACCCAGTGAAATAATTCCCTCTACTTACAAATTATTCTCATTTTAAAAACCCTCACAATTGAAATGTTCATGGCACTTAACAGCAAAAGATCCTTTAGCTATTATTAAAAATACATTAAAATCCTTCAAAATTTTGATGATGCCATTATTTACCTTTTGTTTTTCAATCTAATTGTCAAGTATGCTCCCAACATTTTTGGCTGTTTTTTTTTAAATATATATATATCTACAAAGGAAGGAAGTCTTTACAGCTTTGAAGACTTGCAATTGATTTTTAATGCAGCAGCTTTCAGATACTACAAAGGCTGTTCTCCTCTGATAAAGACAGTAAACAAGAAATTGTCCTTTAAATGTTCCCTTTAATGTTTTTTCTTTAATTAAAAATCAATCAAATATTGTGCAGCAATTTTATTTTTAAGTTCAAGGTTTTTGACATAAGTCTGTTTACACAAGGAGGAAGTCCCAAGGTTGTTGGAGTGGCTGATAATTCAGTTACTACTCTTAGAAACCTGGACTGTTTAGGCCAGAGATAAGAAATACATAACACATGGGCCACATGCAATCCCCACCCAATTTTTTGTACATATATTACCCTTTCAGTGCCACCACTGAAATATGATGGCACTGTGGCAAGGACAGATTAAAAAGAAACACCTGCATTTTAGTAGTAAAACAAGGCCTGTTGGAAACAGGTGACTGGTTTTAAAGGAGAATCACATTCCCAGAAGCTTTCCAGAAGCACAATTCTCTTTTCAATGGAAAGGAGGAAGTGTTTTTAAAACTTCCACTGGCATACACCAGAAGCATGTGGCTCAGCAAGTGATGGAGGTCAGAACTTCCCCCTCAAGCCCACCAAATTTGCCTACCCCAGCTTAGGCCAAACTACATATGACTGAGGCAGCCACTTCATTGACATACCTGCCCTGTTCAGGGATAAAGCTAACATTTAAAATAAACAGGAATGCAAGAATGAAGTGAGTTGATTTCTCTGCCTAATGGCAGTTGGTGGCCCCCGTGTCAATAGCACAGTGAATCTGCAGCAAGTTTTAGTCTGCATTTTAAAGGAGCATGGTTCAGCACCTTAGAGAGCTTGTTTAAAGCTCAGCCTAAAAACCTGAATAGGTTTATTGTCTGACTGAGATGGATGCCACCAGCTGTGATGACTTCTACTTCCTGAAATCTCTGGAAGAATGGTGGGATAACAGAGCAGCAACCTTGCTTAGTTTGGCCATCATTATTTTAAGCTGTTCTTGGATGGCACTCAGCCTCTGCTAAACCCATAGCCAATTCCAATGCCCAATGTACACAAAAATCTCCACAATACTATTGTCCTTGTAAATAGTATATGACTTGACTTCCTTGTAAGAGCTACATGGGGAGCTTCCTCAATGTAGCCATCCTATCCCAAAGCTGGTTCTGCCTATACGAGGTCTGTCTATTAAATAACAAGACTGTGTTTCTATCTTTCAGACAAATCAGGGAGAACTGATTGAGAATGCTTTAGCGGTGACTTTGAAAATGTCTGAACCTGCATGACAAACATCAACACTCTCGGCTGCTCAGTTAATTGTCAGTCATTGTTTAAAGCAGCTGTGTTGTCTGTTGTGTGCTGGAAAAATGCTAAGTTTAAAAGTCGAGCAATGTGACATTCTGCAGCAACTTGAGGATGACCCAAACCTTTTAAATCATCACATGTGATGAAACCTGGATCTTCCAGTATGAACCTGAGATAAAATGACAGTCAATGAACTGGAAAACACCATCATCACCAAGAATGAAAAAAGCACATCAAAGCAAGTCTACTTTCAAAGCCATGCTCATTGTTGTTCTTTTGACATCAAGGGCATAAATTTTGGCAGAATGGGTTCCAGAAGGCAGAACAGTGAACCACCATTATTATAAGGAAATTTTGACAAAGCTGAAAGAGTCGGGGGGGGGGGGGAGGCCCGAACTGTGGAAAAATAGTTTCATTCTTCATCAAGTAAATGCTGCTGCTCACACAGCACTTTCTGTGAAGCAGTTTTTGGCTGATAAACACATTCCTACACTTGAACATCCTCCATATTCAACAGATTTGGCACCACATGACTTTTTTTTCTTTTCCCTAAAGTGAAATTGGTGCTTAACAGAACTCGTTTTGAGTCAACTGATGCAGTAAAGAAGAAAACAGCAGATGTGTTGACACAGCTGAAAGAAACTGATCTGTCACACCTTTGACCAGTGGAAAACAAGACTGCATCAGTGTGTGAGTGTGAACGGGGAGTATATTGAAGGGGACAAGAAATAGAATTGTAATACATATAAATAAAGGTGGGTTATTTTATCAGTTTCATTATTTAATAGACAGGCCTCATAGGTTCATTAGGAACATTTTCTTTCTTATTCACTTGCTTACTCAGTCTGTGTAACCGTCAAGAGACTATAATAATTAAAGAACTTTCAGTTTGTTTGTGCCTTAAATTAACCTTTGATCATACAAAGAAATAAATGAATCCCAGACTCTGAGATTATTCGTTATTGTTACCCAGAGACTACTGACTGTGAGAAGAAACCAATGTTGTAGACAAAGAACAAAATGAAAAATGTAATACTTTTGCTTTTTTGCTTTATACTTGCTTACTCTGTTCTCTCCTGATGGCAGGCATTGCTAATTTTCTTATTGCAGTGCTGCATTTTCTCACTGAAAGCAACTGTTTTAATAGAAATGCAACCAACAACAGAAATAACTTACTATTTCAAAAATAAACTGAAACAAAATAATTTTTTAAAGTACACCCAAATTATTTTAATGTATTCTGCTCTTCTAATCAGACCAAAGCCTATTTATGTAGATTAGTTACATCTACAGTCTCATTTATTCAACCTGTATTTATCCTTTGATCACAAAGCTTGTTAACTTAAATGGTCTTTTATTGTTATGATTCGTTTTCCCATAATTATGCAGTTTAACTGCCGGAATTTTTTTCCCCTGAATAAATACATGTAAACGCGCCAATCATATTCAGCCATATTATGCTAGATGCTCAATGAACTGGAAGAGCCATTTCAGTACAATAAAACTGTCTGGATGAGTTCCAGGGCAGGGCCTGAAAATACTAGTAATCATAGCATCAGTAGAACTAGAACAGCAAATGGAAGGCTGACACATGAATCTCAACAAATTGTCTGAAACACCATCCGAAACTCATTTTGTATGTCGATCACTCAGAGGAAAATGATTTTTTAGAAGATGCAGATGCCTAATTTCTGTAGAGTGGGTGGGTCCTTTATGGTTCTTCAGCAGCATAAAATGAACTTTGTTGCTGCACATCAACAATTTGTTACATAGCCTTAGATTCCCGATGGCCTTGAAAACCTCTTTATTAAACGTAAATTGTAGAAAATGCTTCCTAATCTTTTCAAGCCAAGCTGACTACATTACTCAGGTTCTACAAATATTGTGGAGAAAAAGCTGGACTAAGAGAACGGGCAAAGTACCACATCTCCCTATGACTTCCTTTCTTTATTTCTTCTTTTTCTCTCCTCACATTGGGCCCAGTGATGGAAAAGGAGGCAATGCTGTTTCAGTGTATTGCCATTCCCCATTTGGTTACTCATGATCTCTTTCCAGCACCATCTGAGAGTGACAGCTCTGAGGGTGACATACAAAGAGAATGTTGAATAATTTTCTGGGCAATGTTCCCAAGCAAATATTCCAGAAAATTCCAGTGCAATGGTTCTAGGCTTAGTCACATTCACTGAAATCCACAAGACTTAACTTACTTATGACTAAGTATGACCGGGTCTGGATCCAAGCCACAATAGTACTGAACCCTCCAGAAGCCAGTGAGACAACATTTCCAAATAGGGACAGTGACTAATACAGGATAATACATTTAATTCATTTAGAGTGAACTGCTGTCTGTTCTTTTAACCAGACTAGACTGGTTAAGCCAGACTAGACTGGTTAAGCATAAAGCAAAAACAGAGACATTCTTTCTTTGAAAGCTATTTGCAATACAAATTCATCTGGATGACTTAGCTCCAGGAACAGAGATTCCACCTCAACATTAGGAGGAACTTTTTGACAGTAAAAGCTGTTCGGCAGTGGAATGCTCTCCCTCGGATCGTGGTGGGGTCTCCTTCCTTGGAGGTCTTTAAACAGAGGCTGAATGGCCATCTGTCGGGGATGTTTTGATCGTGATTTCCTGCGTGGCAGGGGGTTGGACTGGATGGCCCTCGTGGTCTCTTCCAACTCTGCAATTCTATGATTCTATGATTCTATGACTTGCAAGCCTTCTCTGTACTTGTAAATTCCAGATACCCATGTGTATGCTCTGTCATAGGTGGGAGCACATCATTATGAGGGCATTTTCACCATGTTTGGTGCCTTCCTAGACCATTTTAGGTCTAGGAGAAGCCTTTTTTAACAACGGAAAGTGAGCAGGGGTCATTTCCTGTTCACTTCCTATTTCATAAAGGCCTCTCCTGGGCCAAAATTAAGGGCAAAGAAAATGTGATAGAAATGTTTTCCATGCTCCCAGGGGACATTTTGGGCAAAGATACTTTGTGAAAATTTTGCCCAAAAAAAGTTTTTAACTGCTGGAGGGTCCAGGAAGTCTCCAAACATGGTGGGAAATGTCCTACACACACCCTAGGGTAATTTTTGAAGCTTTTCTTTTCTTTTCTTTTCTTTTTTCTTTTTTCGTTCAAAAAAAATGGCCTGAAGGCCACAAAATATGACCCTGGGGGCACGTGTGGCTCATGGTCTCCACTTTGTCCACCGCAATATAAAGGTTTAGATGGGTGTAATCATTGGGATGAGAAAGAACGGAAATGTGAACCTAAAGATTGAGCTTTATCTTAGCCCTGATCATTAACAAATGTAGCTGGATAGTAGCATGAATATTCTAGCCTAATTAAGTTGATCAACAAGGCCGTTGTGATGAAAAATCAAGCAGGACAAAGAAAATTGAATTAGAGGGTTTTCTAAGTAAAATAAAATGTTAAATCTGTAAGTCTAAAAACATCTTGCTTTCCACCTTGAGATTTCCCCCATTTTCCTTAGTTAATTCTGATTCCCCCCTCCCCTGAACTTGCAGAATGGCTTGTGGCTTTCTCATAAATATGTAATTTTTTCTTGGGGAAAAGACAGAATTTAAATCAAATAAATAAATACATTTTGCCATCAGTTTTTAAAAACAATTAAAGGGGGGACCCCTAAAATGACACTGTGGAAAAGCCCTGGTCTAGATTGTAGCTTCACATACCTGGTTTTCCCAGGAAGAGCCAAAGGCAAAGCATGTTGTTATTTTTAATTGTGATTAAAGGAATTAGTCGTTTCATCTTAATATAAGAAAATAAGAACAGTACTAGACCAGACCAAACGGCTATCTAGTTTAACATTCTGTTCATATACCAGTCAACTGGTTGCCTATGGGACATGAGTGTAACTCTGTGCTTTGTCTCACATTTTCCAGTGAATGATATGCACAGATATACTGCCCCTGTACTTGCAGTACTTCACATAGTTGACATAGTTCAGAGCCCCCACCCCCAGATTCACATCTATGAAACTTACAAGCCTTACCTACACATTCACACCACCGCTTCCCAAAAGTGGCATTTTGCTTCCTAAACCATCACTGAAAAGAACACTCTAAAATTCTATTCAAGTATCACTCTTTAATTGTTCAGTTAAAAGGCACCTGCTATGTCCCTATGAGAACATCTTCTTGCTGAGAAATGTAAAGGCCTTCATTTCTTTCAGATACAAATCTGATTTGGGCAACTGATTGATTGCTCACAAAGATACGTCTAAGATGGAGTTTTGTGGGGGCTTTTTATTGATGAATTTTAGAATTGTATTTAATGTGGTTATGATTTAATATGGAGCTAAATCCAATGTTAGTCCAACTAGGATACAGCAACTGCAATCAAAGGGACAGACATAAGTGATGATTAACAAGTCTCATTTATCTGAGTACATTGGCTCTAGTTGGCAGATGACATTGGATTAATCATATAATTTGTTTAACTGTATTTTAATATTGTAATTATTATGGTTTTATTTGTGCTACATTTTAAAAATCTTGAGCCCCATTTTGGGATACAGGTGCTATATAAATCATATACAAATCGGCCCCCGTATCCATGGGGATACGTTCCAAGACACACACACCGTGGATACCTGAAACTGTGGATAATAGAGAACTCTGTTATTTTCAATGAGACAAATGCTGGAAGTTGACCATAGAATCACATTGGAGGACCTACAAATGCCTAGAGATAACATATTTTTTTCAGATGTGGTAAGTGAAACTGTGGATACAGAATCTGTGGATATGAGGGTCGACCTGTAAACGTTATCACTCTTTGCAGAACAAAGGCACACTCCATGGTAGGCTCTGGCGCAGCTACAACAATGCAACAATTCAAGACCTTTTGCACCTTCAGCAACATGCAAAAGGGGGAATTGTGAAAGACTGCAGAAAACTCTGTTCTGTTCAGTCAAGCTGCTGATGCATGTGCTCCAACATACAGACCAAGGAAAATTTCAGAGAAACAATTCAGGTCAATGTAAAAGAAAGAACATCTATTTAGGCTAGATAAATGAGTTATTTTATTTATTTATTTATTTATTTATTTATTTTTACAAAGAGCATTGTGTTGGACAAAATTGTCCACAATGCTAAAGACCAGGAGGGCAGGTAGTAATTACAGCAAATGAAAACTGAAACCCTGAGGGAGTTGTTGAAATCTAAATTAACAAATCTATTATGAAAATTGAGAATGGCATAGCTTTCATTTTTCAAGTTCCTAACCCTCATGGTTACAAAGAAAATGCAATTAAATGCAATAGAAACTTTGCTAAAGGCTCCAAATCCAGACAACTATCTACATAATCATGTTTCCCTATGAGAACACAGACATTCTTCAAGCATACTTTCTTCAGTGGCAATTAAAGGTTTCATAGGATTGTACCCTATGAAACAGACAGTCCACATTCAGTCCAAGTTTTTCAATTATTCATATGGAATTAAAGTAATTTTAAAACAAAAAAATGCATAAAGACTCACTGCTACATTTTAGCGCTGCAATCAAAGATATCTCATGAGATTTCTTCCCATTTTAATACCACTCTAAAGTCTCACATCTTTCAAGAGACTGACAGTGTTGCTTTCTCAGATTAAGAAATGCAAGATTCACATGTGAATCTAACAGCTGGAGGTAGGAGGAAAACATGCAGAATATACATGCCTCACAAGGCAAACTTGTACCATTGCTGCTAATGAGAAGCTAAAGAGATGCCTCCCATAGGTATACCTCAACACTGCTGATGGTGTGTGGGGAAAAGCTGACCAAAGAAATGCAACTGCTGGTACAAATTGGTGACCATAGTATTAGGTTCACAGCACCTGGATGCACATTGTTTAATACAGCCTTCTACAGTCTGATACCTCTAGATCTTTTAGACCAAAATCTTCCTGAATGCTAGCAGAATGGAAATCTCCACTGGTGTTGTATAAAGGGATTGCCACTAGTTTTCATGGATCCAAGTGACCTGCGTGTGACTTGTTTGCCACTGGTCCGAGTGACTTGGAGAATACACAGCATGGTCATGGTTTCATCATTGGACACAAGGTGAAAATCTCAAACCACTCATGCTACAGTCCATTGTGCAAGCAAATGGTCTAACTCAAAAGGATCTAGGCCATTGAATGCAACTCACATTAGCCCAAGCCAGCATGATCTATTGTCAGGAAAGACATACAGTCCCTTACTGCTAGAAAGGCAAGGTATAAATTAAATAAATAATAGTTTACAACATCTGAGAGAATCTGGGTTGGGTAATGCAAATAAAACTCCAGCTATGGAACAGGATTCCATGGACTTATATGTGATATAAGCTGCTATTCTAGAGTTTCTTCACTTATTATCACCCATTTGTCCAACATGCTGTTACGGTTGAATGTCTTTGGATCAGGGTGTGGTGTTTGGAAATAATTTTTATTATCGAACATTTTCAGCACATAAGATAGCTCCTTGTCTCTAAAAAGGCCATAGCAACACTGCTGATTTAATAAAGGGGGAGGTAATCTAAAATGCATCATTAATTCTTCATTCTCACAAAAGTAATATGTCCCCTCTTGGTTATATTCACATTTAGCATAGCTATCAGTATTCTAACAACCTAAGCCAAAATATAGCAGCAATGATGCAGAAATTTGCTAAGTTGCTTTGATGTCTTGGAAGGTTCACAAACACTTCAGTTGAAGAGAACTGAACTGAACACAGAGAACTGGCCAAAACCTTTCTATTCAGGTAGGTTTTTTAAAGAACAGGCACATGGAGTGGGGTGCTGTATAGTTTTCTTGGGTTGTTATTAAAAGTTCTTTATCTTTTAAAAAAGCTTTTCATATTTTTAAGTATATTTTATATTTTTAAAAAATCTTGATGTTTTAGAGATGTAACTGGTTTAATTCTGTTCAAGTCCGTTCAGCAGCTCACCTACCTGGGAAGCATCATCTCCTCAGATGCTAAGATTGACAAAGAGATCGATCACAGATTAGCAAAGTCATATAGCGCATTTGGAAGACTTCACAAAAGAGTCTGGAGTAATAAACACCTGAGGGGAAGCACAAAAATCAGTGTGTATAGAGCCATTGCACTGTCTATTCTCCTTTATGGATCTGAAACATGGGTCACCTATCGACACCACCTACGACTCCTCGAACACTTTCATCAGCGATGTATACGCACAATCCTAAATATACACTGGACTATGTGACGAATGTTGCTGTCCTTGAGCAAGCAGGGATCACCAGCATTAAGGCCATGATATTGAGAACACAGCTGCACTGGGTAGGGCACGTTTCTAGGATGGAGGACCATCACCTCCCAAAAATAGTACTCTACGGTGAACTCGCCACAGGTCAGCGTAAGAGGGGCGCTCGAAAAAAAATGATACAAGGACTCCCTGAAACAACATCTCAGGCTCGGCCAAATGGATCACCAACAATGGTCTGCCCTGGCCTCACATCGGGAGGCATGGAGATGCACTATCCACAATGCTGCAGCCTTATTTGAGAACTCACACCAAACAAGTCTTGAAGAGAAATGACAACATAGAAAGAATCATAACCCAGAAACATCACCCAAGGAGACCTTCTGCTGTGCTTTCTGCAACCGGACTTGTTTATCTCGGATTGGCCTTTTCAGCACGCTTGCAGAAAGCGCGGGATGAGTCCTTTCTGAATCTTCGTTTGCAAAGAAAAGCCAGAAAGAGAGAAATAAAGCAGTCCCACAGATGGATCTATTAGTCCACTGGACCTTGGGTTTGTGTTCCCAGAGCCCTGGGTAAAAAGTCAGCCCTAGGCACAAGAGGCCTTGATTGTTCAGGTGTTCTGGAGGAGTTAGTACTTTTCCAAGAATCCTTGGAGCTTGTATCCCAGCAGAAGGTATTTCTCTGCAAGCTTTCAGGCACAATAGTTAAATGACAACGCAGAAAGAATCACAACCCAGAAACATCACCCAAGGAGACCTTCTGCTGTGCTTTCTGCAACCAGACTTGTTTATCTTGGATTGGCCTTTTTAGTCATCAGCATGCTTGCAGAAAGCACAGGATGAATCCTTCCTAAATCTTCGTTTGTGAAGAAAAGCCAGAGTATGTACACTTTTTGTATATTTTAATTCTGTGTTGTTGTTTTTAAACTGTGAGCTCCTTTGGGTCCCAGCCTCGGAGAAAAGCAGGCTACAAATAAATATAAATACAACAACAACAACAACAACAACAACAACTGTACTGTGAGATATAGAGAGAAAGCTAATAAAGGAGGGTCTACTCAGCAAGAAAGATCTGAATGATGTCACACTTATGGTGGACTGAAAGAAACTGAGGTAATGATAGCTTGGCAGGCTCGGGCATGTGCAGTACAAGGATGGGGATGGAGAATAACTGCCAAGCTACTCAGCTCTAGAAGGTTCCAAATGGGATCTTTGTGCAGGCACAAAATCCATTTGTGTCAGACATAGAGACCACAAAGAAAAAGCCTGGATTTTGGTGAGGAGAAGAAGTCTCATGTAAGAGTTAGGAGAGAAGTACTTGTAGGATAGTTAAGGCAGCTAAGGGCATTAATGAAGGAGCAGAAATAAAGAAAGAAGGGTCAAGTGGGAAAATGTAGTGGTATAAAATCCTCACATAGGATTCTGAACAGGAAGGGTAACATTTGGACCATGCCAAACGAAGCTCAGACAGTTTCCACATATATATACTGCTATTGTACCTTATCAGGATTTGGAAATGAGAGTCTGTTTAAAGTCCAGAAAGCTGCTGCATGAAACTGATAACTGGTTTGCATCCCACAAAATTGTTGCATGAAACTGAGTTTTGCTTTGCAGCCCAGGAAGCTGTTACACTGGGGATTACTCCTGAGCAGGCATGCATGGAATTGAGACAGACTTTGTATACTTGGTGGGGAAAGGTTCAAAGAGATCACATTTATATCTGGGCTCATCTAATTTGCTTTGGCCCTTCCGTGTGACCTTAGCCCCAGTCACAGATAGAATACAGCCCAAGAGCCTTAACAAATTGGGATCTGTCCTTCGCCCCCCCCCCAAAAAAAATTCATCACCCTATCTCAGGTATACAAATAAGAAGGGTTTGGTGCTACTGAAAGTTGTAGACAAATAAAGGAGGCTTTGAACCTTGGACACTATGGATCAGAGGATTAATGATATGTTGATTCCCAAGTGTGCACCCTAAAAGGTTTTTCTGGAATTTAAGAATGGAATAGAAAGTGTGGCTTGCAAATGTGGAGGCGTTTGAATGGAATGTGTTGATTTGAATGGACCTAATGATGGTTGATGGCTTGCATGTCAGTGAGGTTGTAAATCCATTCTTTTCAGTCTGAACTAAAGGAGATATCTAAGGTGGGTTTTTTTTACTTATTTGGAGGTAGATTTCAGCACCTTGGATAGCTGCTGTAAAGTCTAAACTAAAACCCATCCCAGATTTTCTGCCTCCACTGACATAGAAGCCACAAGCTACTACTGAACTGGCCATTTAACTGCATTAGCTGAAAGTGTCTAGTGTGCAGTATCAAATTCTCTAACTCTTGAGATTCTTTACTAAAAGCTTAAAGGGAGTCTATCTGAACCTACAGCATATACAGTTGGTCCTCTATATCCACAGATTCAACCAACCACAGCTTAAAAATATGGTGGTGGGGGGGAGATTCCAAAAAGAAATTCTTCCTGTTTGCCATTTTATATAAGGGACCCCATTCTACTACATCATTGTATATAATAGATTTGAGCATCCTCAGATTTTGAAATCCATGGGGGGTGGGTTTCCTGGAACCAACTCATAGTGGATACCAAGGGCCCACTATACCACAAAGTTCCCTCCATCTGGGCACGGAATAAATAAGGTAGGTTTTCCAACTCTTCATTTCTAAGGCAACTCAAGAGAGAGAGCAGAAACACTGCAGTCTGTCCTTCACAGAGCACCAGGTTGTTCTAGGCATCCAGACCTGAACAACTGGTTTCGATGGGGTTGTTTTAATGACTTATATACCTGTTTACTAACACATGAAACAAGGAGTCTGATCACACTCACTGACCCCTTCTAAATGGTACATGCAAACAAGCTGTATGCCTGTAGGTTTTGTATGAGCGATCTGTACTCTGCAGATTTTTTATCTACAGTTCTAGGTACTCTGAGAGCTAAAAGTGTGAAATTCAGGAAACTTCTTCTAGTTGAGATGATGTGATATCATCAAAGGTTCCAGAGCATTCCAAATACCAAGAGGAAACTGCTGGATCTTGGAAACTAAATATCTATACCTAGTGTTGTATAGATACAGAGTTATCTAGCTAGACATACAGGAAGATCTCATATAACCATCTCAAGGAACTTTGTTCAGGAATAAGGACAGAAGACCATGTATAAGATTAGAAGGTAAATGTACTATGCAGAGATGTCACTTTATGACAGAAGCATCTAGGGAGCTGTGCAGGAAAGCAGATAAACAAACAGGGAATACCAAGGTTTTGTTCCAGCAAAGTAAGCCTGTGGACTTCCAGATGCTCTTGGACTACACCTACCACCAGTGACATCCCAATCAGTCATGATGGGAGCTGTGGACCATCAGAATCTGGAGTGCCACAAGTTCTCCAACCCTGATTTAATACTAACCAGGAATCTACCATAGTCAACATGGGTCAGATGAGGGAAAACCTTTTTTACAGGAGAGACACAGGTCAATGATAGAGTATATACAAAGGGGCCCTAATTCAGTGTTAGTTCAAAATAATAATACTACAGATTATATTTCATACCTCCAGTTTTTAAAAAATGAAGAAAAACCTCTTGCCAATACTCTGGAGTCTCACTGTCAGACAGATTAGACAATATTAGGCTAAATGTATAAATGCCCTTATCTTGGGAAAGTTAGTTTCCTATGTTACTGTCAACCAGAGAATGTCCCCAGTGTTGTATCAGGCCCTCAGACCCAACCCAAAAACCATTTTGCTAGTGATCAGATCAGAAGAGAGGGGAAAAGACACACACATACACACAGACAGACGGGGGGGGAGAGAAGGGGGGGAAATCATGCAACCTTCCAAATGCTTGACTGCACATAATTCCTATGATTCCTCATGGTAGTAAGGGCTGATTGGATGACAGAGTTGCAATACAACATGATCTGGAAGGCTTCATGACTCCCACTTCTGAAATAAAGGGAAAAAATAGGGAGAAGGGGGCAGAGTAGAAAGAAAGAGAGGGGAAGCCAGGAGTGGCAGACTGAAAGAAACAAACAAAGAAAAGAATATTCCCATCCTCTTTCAGCTCCGGTCCCATCCACTACTGGCTTTGGTTCTGCTCATGAAATAAAAAAGGCTGCCTATCCCTGCCAAACCTCTAGATTTTTTTTTAATAAAATGATGTACAGCTGGTACATGATGCCAGAGAAGTTATCTAGAATGTATAAAAATCTTTCCAATGTATGCTGGAAATATGAACAAAAAGAAGGGACATTTTATCACACGTGGTGGATGTATGAAAAACCCAACAACAAAATTGGATACAAATACACACGTTGCAGAGGATTTTAAAGACTAATATTCAATTAAAATCAGAACTGTTTCTTTTAGGACTATTGGATGCAAAGTTGGAGAAGACCTATGGAAGATTGTTTCAGTATATGAGCAAGGCAGCAAGACTGTTGTACGCACAAAAATGGAAGAATTCAATATCACCTACTGTGGAAGAGTATTTGGTGAAACTGACAGATTTGGCAGGAATGGACAAACTGTCTTGTTTTATTAGAGAAAGGTCATCAGTGACATTTCTCAGAAACTGGAAACCGCATACAGACTTTTTTGTGAAAAATGAAAATAATTTGGTAACTTTTGGTTTTCATAATTAGAAGGAATTGATTATGGAAAAATAGATGATGTCTTAATGTTAGAGAGTGAAGTATGAATAATTATGTAATATGTATACTGCTGGAAAGAAGAATGGAAGTCATCATTTTCTTGATTTCTTTGCTCTTCCTTTTATTTCTCTTTTTCTCTTATTTTTTTCCAATGTCTTTTAGTGTAATGTTAAAATATTTAGTAAAAGTACACTCAAAAACATTTTTTTACCATTTTCCAAACATTTTTCAATATTCTTTCCACCCCTGTGTGAAATTCCTTTCCACTGTAGGGCTAGGTTGGCTCCATTTCTGTTGTTATTCTGTAAACAGGCAAAAACCTTATTTATTCAGCTGTGCTTTCAGGAACTGACCAGCTGATGGGGAAGAGGCTTTTAACAGGTGAGCGTTATTTTTTAAACTGCTTTTTAATCCAATAGTGCTTTAATGTTATAATATGTTTAATTGTATTCTTTAATTATGACAGCAGGTGGGGTAGGGATCGGCTGTACTTTTTTATTTAATTTTGCTGTGAGCCACCTGAGTCCCAGTTTTGGGAGAAAGCCAGAATGCAAGTCAAATAAATAAATGCAGGCGTATGCTAGAGCAGCAAACAGATCTACTTTAAGGATGCTCTAAAATGATACTATGAAATTTCAGGCTGCAATTCACTATACGTCTATCATTTTATTAGTTCAAGCCATGATTTTATTGTTGTTAACAACAACAACTTCATTCCTATCCCGCTCTTCCTACCAGTTTAGGGTGGTAATTTTATGGGTCACTCCCCTTTTATTCCCACCACCACCCTGTGAGGTAAATTAAGCTGAGAATTAGGTATAGCCTCAAGGCTACCCAATGAACCTTGATTTAAAGTTCTAGCCCAACATTCACAATGCTACAGCACCACAACTCACACTTCCTGTTACCCAGCCTCAGATCAGAGGGACATGGCTGACACTTTGAGGGGCCATGATTTTCAATATTTTTAAATCCAAAAGTTTGTTCTCATTCTTCTCATTGATTGCAATGAGTAAAAATGTAATGTAGAGGCTAAGCCGCTGAACTACATGCTGACACGTCCCCTAGCCCAACAGTGCCTCTGCCATGCACTCTCAACGTGAATGCTATTAATCAGCCTATTCTCTCCTCTCTTCTCAGTGCCCACCACACCTGAAATATGGGGTTAATAACACCAGTCATAGAAGAGTGTTCTACAAATTACAACACTATAATAGACCTGAAGTGCTTCAAACACTCTATATAAAATTCTAAGTGTTCACTGGTACCAGTTTACCTTGCAGGTCTAACTAGGGTGGAGTGGGTAGAAGGAATGCTCATTTGTACCAGCAAATCTATTTAAAAACAATCTACAAATGGTCTCACAGCCTTTAGATACCCATTCAGCTGCAACTGACCTTAATAAATGTAGGGAGAAAATAATGGAACTTGGAACTGCTATGGCTCATACAAAAGCCTTGCACTAGGTCATTTAAATTCCTCGCCCCCAACCAGCCACCATCCCATTCCCTACCCACCACAACACCAATTGCTTATGAAATTCCCCTCAATGTCAAAAGTGCATGCCCCGGTAGCATGTCTGAAGGGTAATGTTTAGGGAAGCTTCACCACCCTCCTGGTTTTGTTACTTGCATGGAATTGCCAAAAGGCACTTTCATGCCAAAGATGTAATTCTATGAGTAGGGCTGTTGGCTTGAGGCTTCAAACCAGATTGATGGCCAGACAGCATACTGTATTATGTTAAATACAAGTCTGCATTTAGCATATCTGTTTCATTTGGGGAAAGCTGAAGGGAAAGACCTGATCAGAATCACTGCTTAAAAGAGGAGATGTAATCTCCCCATACCTCCAACTCAACACTTTCCTTCAGTAAGGCATTATTTGCTGTGCCTGTCAAAGAAACAAACACAGAGACCTTCCTCCCAGAGCAAACAGCATCTTTTAGGGGTTATTTTTTATCAACACTGTGCTACAGGATGATAGAATGAAGTCCTTTCCCTGTATGCCATCATCCTGCTCCTGTTTGGATTTTTGTATCAGGACTCTTTTTTAAAAAGGTACATCAGTATTATCAAACATTTAAAGCATGTGTACTTTGGCCACCTATGAGTACTGTTTTCTGATATTTTGAGGAATGGTGGGGGGCATTGCAACATGAATACTGTCTCATTAAAATCTGAGATTTCTCAACCTATAGTTATGAACAGTAGCACAGAGGATAAGAACTTTGACTGTGAGCCAAGGAGACCCTAGTTCTGATCTTGCCTTTAATATTAACTTACTGGCATAGCACTTGATCTGGTTCAGACAATCACATATTGGGTGATCAGGAAGAAACTGTTACAGGCATTTGGCTCATGGTCCCCTGACACTTCTCTTTCTCTTTCACATACAAAAGGAGCCTGAAAACTTCCCCTTCCCCTTGGATTACAAACCACAATTGTGCCTAATAGCCACTGGGGAAAGTTGGGTTTATTCTAACCAATCTAGTTAAAATAAGTAAAGATCAAACCATTTTCACCCCAGATCTGATTGGTTAACTAACTGCAGTTACAACAACTAGAGGTTCTATAGTTTTATTGCAACTTAGACAAAATGCGGAAAGAACTCTTCTAGTCCAAATAGGAGCTCTTTTCTTTTTTCTTTCTTTCTTTTTCTTTTTCTTTTTTTTTCTTTTTTTTTTTTTGCAGTGAAAAGAGGGGAGGAAGTGTGTGTGTGCACATGTGTGTGCTGAAGGCAGCTTTTTCTCCTGAGCCAATTGCCTGAACGAAGTTAAATCCCTACTTCTGAAGCACTCTAGCTATGCTAAGTATTATTATATACAATGAAAAGCAGGCAGTGCAACCACACAGATATATTCAATGGAATACCTGAAAGGCCACTTTGAAATAGTCTTATTCATTCTTTTTATAGCCACACAGTTTGTAACAAGGTCTGGCAATCAGAGTAAGATTCTCCTGTCATTAGATCTAGACCAGAAGCCAAAGGGGAAGACCCCCACTGACAGAACTGCTTCTAGCATCAGGATAAAGAGAGGGAGGTCATATCCCACTTCTCACTACCAAAGCCTGTTGTGGGAGGTGGGTGGGATTGCCAGACTAAAAACTGGAGAGGGCTCTTTTAATGGGTGTGTAGAAGAGAGAAACTGAGCAGGTGCAGACTGCAATTTTCATACAAATTACACTACCACCTAGTAGTCTTTGGTGGGACTATTTAATAGTAAGCACACTTACTACTGAGATGGAAGTCACATTGAAGTGTGAGAAACACAGTTCTGAGTAAACATGCATGATAGGTCTGCAGCCTTGTTTTTCATTTTAAAAAGAAAGGATAGTGACTCAGAACTCCCAGTCCATCAGTGAATATCATTAACACCCACCATATGCATATGGAAGTTCCCACAGGTACGAGGAATAAAAAGCAAACTAAGAAGAATTTGACTCTTTTGATCCTAGATTTTGAAATGGCTAGTGCAAAAACAGCCTTTTAAAACATTTCTCCATTTCCCCCCCCTACTGCAGTGTTCTCAAACCAAATACATAGTGGATGTTTCTTAAAAAGAAGCAAAGGAACAACGGCACATAGTTGAACAGCAGGAACTCAGCTTATGGGGTTTTTCTTTCCCCCCTGAAATCTCTTCTCTTCTCAGATACTATGAAGGACACCTGGTGATGAGGTTGCATTGGGATTTGACAGTAATCTGTCAGCACATGGTAAACATCAGGTGCCTGGAAGTATTACGAACGATCTGTACTTTATCTTAAAATGTAACAGGACTGCCTACCACAGCAAACTGTGGCGATTCCCAGCTTGAGAGTTCCTTGCAAAATGAGCTTTTTTGTTGCCAGTGTTCAATAAAAAGCTGTAGCCAGGGTTCTCTTTTTCTGTCTCTACGCCTGCTATATTTACAAATCTCTCAACACCACTTCACAAGCACAATCGTAAATATTCTCTATGATCATCAACATGACTTGCATATGTAGATAGTTTTCAATGCTGTTGTCGTGTCACTTTAAAGAACCTATATCTCCTGCTTTCCCTTTATCCATCAACTCTTTCATTTCTTTCAGAAATGCAGAGGAAAAGAAAGTGTGGTTTGTTCACCAGAAATAAAAACAAAAACAAGTCTGTTTGCTGCTAGCATTAAATTATTGTAGTTATCCACACAATCCCCCCAGCTCAATTTTACATACAAGTGTGCTTGAATTTAAAAGAAATAGAGTAAATCCCTCTTGCTTTATTCAGGCCTTCATAAGAACTCAAGAACTGCTCTGCTGGATCAGACTAAGGTCCATTTTGTTTCTGAATAGCTTCCAGGAAAATGCAGACCATGTCTCAACTCTATAGCCCACTTAAAATTCATATACCGTATATACTGCCTCTGAAAATGGAGGCACACCTTGGAAGAGCTAAATTTTGGACAACAGCTTCCAGAATTCCCCAACCATGCTGACTAGGTGCTGTTCAGTTGAACCCATCCTGAGATCTAGAATTATCGAGAAGGAAAAATGTATTTATTTTCACTTCATTTATAAGTTTACCTTTATAATGCCCTGCCTCCTTCATAGTGTGTGTGTGTGTGTGTGTGTGTATTGGAAGACTGAAAATACCCAAATACATGGAGAAGATGTGGCCCTGAAGAATTTATTGAACTACAGTCCCCATGATCCCCTGTTGGCTCTGTCATCTAAGGCTGATGGACATTATAGTTCAGCAGCATCTGTAAGGCAACATGGTCCCCCACCACTGCTTTAAATCTTGGTCAGTTTGACACATTTCCTTCTCTCTCTCTTTTTCTGCTCTTGTTACCCAATCTTTAAGTGCAACCTGACCTGCAGAAATTATCAAAGGCAGATGTGACACCAAAGGCCATCTACTCCAATACCCTGCCAGTAAAAGAACCCTCAGCAAAACTGCCCTCAAGAGGCAGGCATCCAACCTCTGTTTTAAAAACTTGGAATAGAGTTCAGCCCCTTTACTTGCTTCATTTCTGCATGTCAGGCTACTCTCAAAGGCACAGCAGTTAATACAGAGAAAGAGTAAGAACTCTACTAGTCAGCTGCACCATGCCTCAAAGAAACAAACACTGATCATTTGCAATTGAGGTTTTCCTTGCTGGAAATGTAAAGTGTAGCTCCTGCCTAAATTTGAGATTGAGCAATGGGGTGGAAGAACCAAACAAAATGCCACAGAAACTACCTTTAAACACCCACATGGCAATGCTAGCAAGAAAGCAACAATATTCACAGAGTACTCAAAACTACCCACTAAGACAAAGACAGCTAATAGTCCTCTACACATATTTGTCTGCTCACAGCCAACCAAGAACTCCAGGTTTTGCTGCCTGCTTGAAATGACGAAAGTGTGTATGTGAATGTGTATGGAAAAGGTTCAGAACAGATGAACGGACCGTTTTCCCCCCCAGAACAGATAAAAGAATATACATTTTTCACACAGCTCATACACAAAATGCAAAAATTCCTGCCAATCTGGATGGCTCTAAATTGGGATTAGGCACATTCATTAAAAATAAGGCTTTCGCAAAGTTTGAAAGTAACTAGCTACAAGCAGTGAGTTATTTTAAAGTGGCTCCTATAAAAATAATTGAAGCATAATTCATTTCCATTTGTAAAGGGTCAATGAATAACTTCTTTCCTTTTAAAATATCATGGCTTTAGATAGTTTTGTCACTACAGGAGCATTGCAGACCCAGTGGTATGTTAGCAGTTTGATGTTGTTTTCAAAAGGAACAATTTTCGTTTTAGTTTTGAACATCAAGAAGGTAACTAACTACTTGTGACTCAGAACTAGAACTAATTACTTTAACAAGTAACTTCTTAGGCTCTGAGCTGTCAGTGACTGTTAGCCACAATGACGAAATGTTTCCAACAGTATCAGTGTTGGTATGCTTCTGAATAACAGTTGTTCAGAACACAAGCAGAAGCGTGGAATCACATTCATGTCTTGCTTATGGGCTTCCGACAAAGAGATAGGTTGATTACTAGTAAAACGACTGCTGGACATATGGACCTTGGTCTGACCCAGCATGTGCATGTGGTAGGAATATCAAACAGTGCAGACAATACAGAGCTACAATTTCTTTTGGTAGCAGGTCTATAGTAATTTAGGTCTGATGACTCACTTCTGGAAATATTTAAACAAATTTCCACAACACTTAATATTAGCTTTAAAATCCCTGATGGTCCATTGTTGCAGCCGTCGCTACTCACATCCCACTCTCCAAAGCCAGGAAGCCAGCCTGCACCATGTGAGCAAGACCTCCTGCATGTGACCACCCTTCATCACATGCTATGGGCCTGCTTCTTGGCTGCAGAAGAGCAATGGCAGACAGCAGCTGCAGTGATGGGCCAGTGTGATGGTCTGGACTCCTGCGGTCACACGGGGCCTGATCCAATTTTTTTCCCAGCTGTAGGGTTCCCTGACCCAAGGTATTTTTTTTAAGGGTGTAATGAGCTTTACCTGGTCTTGGCCCTGTCTTTGCCCCAGGGGTCATGAGGACTGCCAGGGGGCAAACAAGGCAAATGCTCTATCATCTGGGACTGCAGGACTCAAAGACATGGTCAAGACAGGGTAAACAGCCCATGTAGAAAAGCCCAAGGCAGAACTTGCATAAACACTTGATCAAGCACCTATTACAGACAGAGGAGCAGGGCCAGAAAAGTTGGCAGTCTTAATTCAATGTTGTTCTTACCCACTCATCATACTGGGCCTTGAATGAGGCAGAAAAATTAAAGGAATTGACCCAGTAAATTTAAATGCTCATTGTTCAACTTATAGAAGACCCACTAACTCAAGTACAAAGACTGAAACCCCAGAATGTTGGTTTATACCTCTACACACAATTAAACAAATTGGTGTGTCCAGGCATAACAACCTTACTTGAATGACTTTCAGATTCCTCCTCTAGCAATGAACATCTCCCTCTCTAGCTTCCTCTAGCACAAGTCAAGAACAAAACCATTTGCTTCCATTTCCAGCAACATGGTCTGCTTTTATTGCTAAACCCAAAAAAACTATGATTCTTTTAACTACAATTTATATCAAAGGTAGACAAAGTGTGGCTCTCCACATTTTGGATTGCAGGCTAACAGTGTTGTTAGCCTGAAACACTTAGCATCACTCATTACTAGCTATGTTGGTTGGGGCCAAAGATTGCAGTCCATCAGCCCTACCCAAAAAATATGGTACAGCCCAAACTATCTGTCCATTTGGAGGGCCGTCCCTACCCGTCCCTGCTTTATGTAAACAGGTAAACTACAAACCATGGTTCACATTCCTGGCTTACTTTTCTTAACCGGGCTTCTTCATGTGACACCCTCCAGATTATTCAGATAACTCCATCAGCCTCAGTCAGCATGGGCATTGGTCACAAATTGTGAGAGTTATTGGTAAACACACACACAAGTGGAGAGAGCCATATTAGAGCAGGGTACTCTAAACTAGTTGTTCTCAGTCTTTGACATTCTAGTTTCTTTGGATCTTTGTTCCCAAACTCCCTGGCCAGGGCCTCTGGGAGCTGAAGTCCAAAATTTCTGGAGAACCAACATTTAAGAACCACAGCCCTAAATTTAAATTCAGTTAGAGATTGAGAGATGGGGTGGGGAGAAGAATTGTTGTGCAGGGTGTAGAACTGGAAGCAACTGCTATAGATGGAAATCATTCTCACGGGAATAAATCCCATTGAAATTAGTAGAACTTACTTCTGAGTAAACATGCATAACGTTGGGGAATTCATCTACTGTTTATGCCAGCCACCTGTTACAAGCTATAAAATTCTGAGCTAATTGTGTAAAAGCAGCACACTACAGTTACTCAACAACATTCCACAGACAGCTACATTTATTTTTTCAACCAATATAAGTACAAATTCTGCCTCACCAGCTTCCTTAGCACTAAGCAACTGCACCTTAATAAGATATTACACACCCAAAGTAAGGTTGAATTGAAACGTGATTCTTTCTCCCCCTTCATCACCTGGATGTGTGAAATGACTACCATGGATGATTCCCTCTTAGCACATCAGGCAATTTCCTAAAGCAAGGAAGGTGCACAAGCTAATCAGTCTATGACATGCTTGCAAGCATTTGCATTTCTGTGGTAGTTCATCCTAAAAGTGAAAGAAATGGATGAGAATTCTCCACTGTACTTGCCATGCTGTGCTGGGTCATTTGGATTTTACTATTCACTAACTCTTCTAGACTATCTAGTATTACAAAACTGCACCATACACTGTAATTAAACAAGACCTTGAAAAGAGAAATCAGAAGAGGGCTTTATGAGGAGATTTTTTTCTGTAGAAAAAAATCCAGGTTATTAAGCAAGGATGGGGAGCACATGGCTCTCCAGCTATTTTTGGATTGTAGCTCCCATCAGCTTGAGCCAGCCCAGACAATGCTTAGGAATCTTGGGTACTGTGATGCCACATGAGGAGAGATGCCTGTTCCTCACTCCTGATTTAAAGAATTAAGATATATATGTTTGAGGAGACAGGGATCTAAATCCTATTTTTAGTTGTAATTAGGATAGATCTACGAAATCAATAAACACTTTCTGAGTAAACACTTATGTAAACCCCACTGGTTCAATGTCGCAGTTATAGCTGGGGCTAACATTTGGACTTAGGCTAGGATTTATTCTTCAAAAGATATACAAATTATGTTTCATCTGTAGTGATTTAATATATGGTCATTTGCAATGTTGTGATGCATACTGGCAACTTGCCATTATAATACTGATACTATATTCAGGTGCACTGAATATAGTTAAAATATTCACTTATAACATTCTTGGATGCTGTGGTATGGGGGAAAGAAAAGCTACTGTGCACATAGAAATCCATCTCCTTAGCTTGTTTTCTTGTGCAAGGCAGGTTCACTCACACATGCTCAGAGGGAAACATTCATATACAAGCAATACCTGCAGTGTGAGTAGTTTATTGTTTTTGCTGTTGTGTGCCTACAATTCATTTTCAACTTATGGCAAGCCTAAGCTGAACCTATCATGGGTGACAAGAATTGTCCAGAGGAAGGCTGTCTTTCCCTTCCTCTGAGGCTGAGAGAGTGTGGCTTGCACAAGGGATTTCTACGGATTCAAACCCCAGTCTCCAGAGTCACGGTCCAATGCTCAAACCACTACATCATGCTGGCTCTCTAGTGTGAGGTAATATATACCAAGAAAAGCTTTACCATGTGATCCTCCTGCATGTGTAGCTTGGTTCTTAGGAAAGACCCTAAGCTACTTGGTAATACAGCCTCTCGCTGTTTAAAAGCCCTGGTGTTTGAAGGGAAGAAATTTTTAAAAATGTGTTTATTGTATCAAATGACACTTTGAGAGATACTGGCCCACTGAATAGGGAGGCATACTCATTTCTAAATATTTTTCCCTGACTATCACTTAATCCAAGTGCCTATGTCTCCTTCTATGTTGCCAGAAGGATTTATCAAGCTGTGTTTCCATACCTTTAAACCAGGGGTGGGATATCAGCAGCCTTCCAGATATTGCTGAACTGAGCTCCAGAAAACCTTGCCAGTATCACCAAGGGTGAGGAGCTGTGGGATTTTGCATTTCAACAGCATTTGGAAGGCTGTACAATTCCTACCCTTTCTTCAAGAACAAAAGACTGGAACTTTGGCTCCCAAGTGTTTTGGATGTCAAGTTCCATCAGTCCCACTCAGCATGGCCAATGGTGAGTGTTGAAGTTATCCTCCAAAATACCTAGAAGGCTAAATGTTTCCCAACCTTGTTCTAGCAGCTGCGTAAAAGGAAGAAAATAAACAAACAAAGCTTTCCCCAATCACAGTGTTTCCATGCCCCGCCCCAAGAAGATAAAAGTTGTATGTCTGCCTGTCACCTGCCATTAAAAAATAGCAACCTTCATTAAAGATAATGGGTATCTGAAAGGGGTTCTGCAGTTCCAAGAGTCCTGAATGAGGAGAGGATAGACCAGATTACTCCCACAGTAACGCCCATTCCAATCATCTGTCATTTTTAACTCCAGTTTTTAGGTTTCCATTTTTTTTCTGGGAGGGCTGGAAGTAGCTATCCAACTTTCACTCACTTAGTCCCATAACACATACTTCACAAACTAACCATCTAACTATTTTACTGAAACATCTTAACTTCTCCTAAAATGTGAAATACTCACATTACTATTGTTTATGATCTAGACTTCTATGACCCTGATTTTCTGAAGCAGAAAGGAGAAAATGGGCCATTGACTGAGTTATCTTGCTGGATAATGATTTGTGTCATACTATGTTACAGACTTTGCACTTCGAGTAGGTGTAATCAGATATTACATCTACTTCCTGTTCATGGTTGGCATTTTAAAAATTTAACAGAAACCACAGAACACCTTTTTAAATTCTTCTTTCACGTTTATATAACTCTCAGGACAAAAAAAAATGAAATTGTACAGTGCACACTGTTTAAAAAGAATATTTACCAAATGGGACTTTACACTGCATTAAAATCTTTAATGATTCAGTACCATCGATACATATATTATTTGCTCTAGAGAGATATTACATGGTTTTAGCAAAATGTAAGTCTCCATACCTAAGTAACTATTACACTTAATAAAAAAAAAAGTTTTGGGATAGGAGGAAAGGTTTTTGGAGGGTGGTTCAGTATTCTAACTTTTCCACTCATGTTTTTTAAAGGTATATCTTAAACAAGTGCCACTAGCGAAAAAATCCTTTTAAATGCATGAATTATAAATTGAATTACCTTCAGTTCTGCCCTAACCTAATATTCTTCCTCCAAGTGTCACTTTTTGTTAAAATCAATTTCAGATTTGGAGTTCTGTTCAGCTCACCTAATTGATAGCAACACACATCCATGATAAGCATAAAATGAAATTGTTTCTGCAACACAACTCAACAGTGGGTTGAAGAACAGTTTGCAGTGACCTTGTATAGAGATGCATAGTTATTGAAAGGCATCACTCTTTTAAGAGAGAAAACACACAGGGATGACAATTTGGGACCTAAGATTTGCCAGCTAAACTCCGCACCCACAACCCATGCCAGTGTTTGTTCATGATAAACAAAATAAGTGTGGGTGGAAGGCTAAAGAAAGATGGGGGTTGAGACCCCTGGGAGTCTTTCTGGTGATGGCAGATGTAGTGGGCAGGTTTTGCCCTCTTGAGACATTGCTCCCAATTGCTAAACATCACCTTTCCCCATAGGAATGAACAGCAGCCATTCACCTACATAGGAGAAAGCAAAGGGACATCAGCCATTCAGTGACATCAGTGCAGTGGAAGTTAAAGCCTGTTCCAATGTGTACAACCACATTTGAGATTCTATTTCTTGGTCACACTAGAGTGTGACAGTGTCACTTAAAAGGGAAGAGAAAGTTGTGAAATTGGCTTTTGCCTTCTGATCCCATGCATGTTTACAGTGAAAGAATTCTCACTCTTTAACAGAGCTTTCTCCGAACTAAGTGTGCACAGATTGCAGTGAGAGGCTGAAAACAAATTTTAAGCGTGGTGCCTACAGAACCATGTGGAAGAGCAATCAGAAATCCTTTATACATTGCCTTTATGGACATCAAGAGCAAGGCAACAACTTTTCTCCCAGTATGCACAGAACATAACAAAAAGAGTCTGTCACTTTTGATATACTCAGATCGTTCCCTTGTGACTTAGTACAGCATATTAGATGTAGTGCAGGACAAAACATGTGACATTGTCAATTTAACAGCCATTATCCAGAGCTTGCATTGGATTGCATTTCGAGAGGAACATTACTCCACAACTTCTATTTCTAAAGAGAAACAAATAATTGTAGGTCGAGTTCTGTTCTACAGCCCATCAATGCAAATGGAATCCTACAGGGCTTATATTCAATTTACATAGTCACATCACAAATAGCTGTATGATGAAATACTTACTAGTTTACTAAGGTGCAAAAAGATGGTTTTAAACATAGAAAAGAATTCAAAAATGGAATTGCTTGCCTGTAGTCTGAAGTAGCCCATCTTAGAATGTGACCATTCTACACCAAGTGTAGATCAGCTCTCATCTCAGTTAAGCTCACTGGATTCAGTTCAGCTAATTCAGTTTTTGTCATCAGTTGCCTCTGATCCTTTTGTCATCAGTTGGTGACCACATTGGTGAACTGCAGCCTAGAACCCACTTGCTAGAGCAGAAAGGTAGAGAACATGTGCTCTTCCCAATGTTGTTTGACTAGAACTCTCATCAGTCCTGACTGGCAGAGTGATGGAAGCTGTAGTTCAAGGACACCTACAGGGCCACATGTTTCCCCTCATCTATTGCAAATCTATTTTTTAAAACAACAACAGAGACCCCACTTTTCAACCACACACAAGGCCTGAAATGAAACTACAACTTTATTTCATACCAGTCAGTGGACTGATTCCACTTTTAACCATCCTCAAAAAATGGTGTTTGTTTTTGTTTTTTTAAAAAAATATACAAAATCTTCCTTTTATTTGTGAATAAAGGTGTCAGAAAATACAGGACACTATCCAGCTCAAGCTAAACATGTGTAAAGTTCATTAGTTTCAGTGGGAAAAGTTAATTATGTACTTAGATTCCTACCATTATATGGGACCTGAAAGCGTTTGATTTTGGTTGGGTCATTTACCCACTCTCTAGAGTTCATTGAGAAGCATTTTATCATCATTTTTTTAAATGAACTATCTAAGGGCTGGTTTACACATATATGGTCATCACTAGACCTGAAATTCATTTGTATCTGAGAGAATGCTATTTCTGTTGTCTTCGCTCTGTAGTAGCAAGTCATACCTGCAAGTCACCTCTGGATCTGCATTCATCCAACAATGGGCATGCATGTATGCAGAACCATCCCTGAGTCTTTTACAATAAAGCAAAACAATCTGAATGTTGGTTCAGTACCACTCAAGAGACAGCTTTCCTAACTGAGAGCACAATGTGTGTTCCCTTCATTTGTATTTATTTCTTTATTCAGATATATCTATATATCTATAGATATATAGATATAGATATATAAAATTAATATACACAGCCAAACTGAAGTACCACATTTCATTCAGTCAATATTAAGCACATCAAAAACCCACTGACTTCAATGAAAGGGTTAGTCACGTGCTTAAACCTTTTTTCTGTGGAAATCAATGGCACTTTGAAGTGTTTGACTAGGGGCAGAATGTGGCCATACTAAAATAAAATAAATGCTTGGATTTCATATCCTTCAAGAAACAGTGGAGTCCCAAGAGATAGTATTCTGTGTCAAAAATAGCCATCTGTATGGATATATCCACACATCTGTTTTAATAGGGCATTCTAAATGTGAAAAAAACATACACTTTGCAAACAGATTTCATTTTGACATACAGAAATGGAGAGCTACATACGCTGCATCTGCAAGCACCCTAAAATTAAACCTCAATATAGATATATAGAGAGATATATCATATACAGATGTATACCTATTTATCAATATCTACATTGTATATAGAAACATAGATCACTCCAGTGGCCTTCTTTGAACCTTTCCCTGCTTTCCCCAAGGAACATGAAAGTAGGGGGGGGAAACAACCTTCCAGCAAATAACAGATTGGCATAATGGTTTTATGCCTGAAAAACTAAGTGCCCCTGTTCCATGCTACTGCAATGCTCTGCTACTGTTTGAATTTTCATATTATTTTATTGGTGTACCTGATACCAATGAACTAACCTGAGAATCAGGCCTGAAGCCTGGACAGAGGTTGACCCCTGAACCCACAGATTCACTTCTGTGGATGCCTCTAGGAAAGTTCCACTGCAGCCCCACAATGCAACTTAGGAGGGAAGGAGAATGCCCTAGGGAATTTCTAAAAGTCTCCTACCTGTATTATGGACATCCGGCTCGGAGGAGCCTCAGTGACGTTAGTCCCTTGCCCTGTGAAGCTGGTGTGGCAGCCCATGTGTCCCTGGGGTACAGTCAGGTTGTTGGAGGCTGGTTTCAGGTACATCACCTCGGACCTGGGGGAGCTAAGGGGCAAGCGGGTCTGGTAGTCAAAATACATGGGCGAGGTGGCCAAAGAAGGGCTGCTCACCACATTCATGACATTAAGGGGACCTCGACTGTCCTCCCCTTCACTGGGCACAAGCATGATGTCATTCTTGCTGATCTTCTTCTTCTTGCCCTTGCCCCCGCCATTGCCTCCTCCCCCACCACCCCCACCACCCCCTCCACCAAGCTGGGGGTGGCTATACTCGGCAATACGGCAATTGTAGGTGCGGATCTCCTTGTTCTCTCGCTTGCACTTGACGGCGATGGTGATCATGGCAGCCAGCAGGATGATGGATACGGTGCTCAGGGTGACAATCAGAGGAAGAGACAAGTCCCAGTGGGGCCGCCTGTGCTGCTCCCCATTCACTTGGGGCTCCCCTGCTTCAGGGAGAGGGCCAGCCAAGGCCCGGACTATCAGCTTGGCTACAGCTGAGAGGCTGGGCTTCCCATGGTCACTGACCTTGACCACCAGTTCTGCTACAGGGCTCAGCTCTTCCCAGTAAGGGTGCAAGGTGCGGATCTCCCCGCTAGTAGGGTCCATCTCGAAGAGGTGCTCCTCATTGCCTTCAACAATCTCATAGGTGAGGCGCCCACTTTCCCCAAAGTCACTATCCAAGGCACGGACAGTGCCCACTGGGTACCCCACGCCTGCATTGCGCGGGACCTGGAGTTCAGCAGTGTCATTGATCAGGGCTGGCAAGACAATCAGGGGGGCATTGTCGTTGACATCAAGGACAGTGACACGGACGGTGGCATTGCTCTCCCGGTGGGGGGAACCTGAGTCTTTGGCCAGAACATGGAACTCAAAGTGTTTGGTCTGCTCATAGTTGAAGCTGCGCAAGGCATAGATGGCACCGTTGGTAGGGTTGACAGAGACGTAGGTGTAGATGGAGACATCGCCCACATGGCCGGGCAGAATGGAATAAGAGACGGTGCCGTTTTGGCCCAGGTCTGGGTCCTTGGCCAGGACAGAGCCCAGGTACTCACCAGGGATGTTGTTTTCAGGCACCTGCAGCACATAGAGGTTCTTGCTGAAGCGGGGAGGGTTGTCATTCTCATCCAGGATCCTGACTGTGAAGGATTTGGTCGAGTTGAGTGGCGGGTTGCCCCCATCCCTGGCCAGGATGGTGACGTTGTACTCGTCCTGCACCTCTCTGTCTAAGGGCCGGTCGGTCACCACGGTGTACAGGTTGTCATAGTTCTCCTCCAGGGTAAAGGGCACGGCCCCGTCCCCCCCGCTGCCGCCGTCCCCTTGCACCCGGCACTGGAGCTGGCCGTTCTTGCCCGAGTCGCGGTCGGTCACCCGCACCAGGGCAATGACGGTGCCCGGGGGCGCGGCCTCACTCAGGGCCCCCTGGCGCACCGAGACGAAGCCGATGGCGGGCGCGTTGTCGTTGCGGTCGAGGAGGCGGACGGTGACTTTGCAGTGGGCCGGGATGGGGTTGGGCCCCAGGTCGCGGGCCTGCACGTCGATCTCCACCAGCCCCCCCTCCTCGTAGTCGAGGTTGCCTTTGACGCGGATCAGGCCCGTCTGGGGGTCGATGCTGAAGAGCTCGCGGACCCGCTCGGGGGTGTAGCCGCTGAAGGAGTAGAGCACCTCCCCGTTGGTGCCCTCGTCGGCGTCGGTGGCGTTGAGGTCGATGACGGCCGTGCCCAGCGGGGCGTTCTCGGGCAGCTCCACCACGTAGGAGGCGGCCTCGAAGACCGGGCTGTTGTCGTTGGAGTCGATGAGGCGCACGTTGAGCTGCACCGTCCCCGAGCGCGGGGGGTCGCCGCCGTCGAGGGCCGTGAGGACCAGGGTGTGGTGGCTCTGCTCCTCGCGGTCGAGCGGCTTCTGCACCACCAGCTCCGGGAACTTGGTGCCGTCGCCGCGGGCTTTGACGTCGAGGGCGAAGAGGCCGTAGTCGTCGCGGGTGAGCAGGTAGGTGCGGAGGCCGTTCTCGGCGGCGTCCGGGTCGTGGGCGCTGGCCAGCGGGAAGCGGGTGCCCGGGGCGGCGTTCTCCGAGATGTCCAGGTCCACCTGGTCGGAGGGGAAGGCCGGCGCGTTGTCGTTGAGGTCCTGGATCTCCACCTTGATCATGCAGATCTCCTGGTCGTTGGCGAAGACCTCGAGGGAGAGCTGGCACTTGGCGCTCCGACGGCACAGCGCCTCGCGGTCGATGCGCTGCTTGGTGTAGAGCAAGCCGCTCTCGCCGTCCACGTCCAGCAAGTGGGGCGCCGAGTTCTCCAGCACGCGGAAGGTCGACTTGGCGCCCCCCCGGGCCCGCTCCGGCGAAGGCAAGCCGCCGCCGGCCCCGGGCTGCAGCCGGGCATCGCGGCCGATGTTGCCGATCACCGTGCCGGCGCCTTGCTCCTCGGGCACCGAGTAGTTCAGGTTCTTCAGCGTCAGGGCAGGAGCCCAGCACAGCAAGAAGCACCAGGCGGAAAGGTACATCCCAATGGACGGCGCGGGAGCCCACCCAGCCAGTCCTTGCCTGCTCGCAAGCCGGGCTCCCTTCTCCTCCGCCGCCGCCGCTCCCCCTCCCCTCCTCTGCCTCCCCCCCCCTCTTTCCTTTCAAGTTCCTGGACCTGTTGCTCGGAAAGATCCGCAAAGCCCCAGCACGGTCATGGACGGAGCTGGCCAGAGGAGGAGCAGGAGCTGAAGGGAGCCAGCGGCGGTCACTGGAGAAGGGAGGGGGCGGGGGGCGGGGTGGGAGGGCTGGTCCCCCCCCCGTCGATCTTCTCTCTCTCTCTTTCTCGCCCCCGCCTCTCTCCCCTCCTCCTCCTGGTTGCTGCTGCAGTTCCCACTCGCGCGGTCCAACTTCACCGAGGAGGAGGGACGAGCAAATCCAAAGCCAGCTTCTGGTCTGGAGGGGTGCGTGTGTATGTGTGTGTGGGGGGGAATAGAGAAACAGAGAGAAATCTCCGCCGATGTACTGTATGGTTGGGATTTAAAAGAGAGAGAAAAAGCCACAGGCACAATTCAAAATTGAGAGGCGGCGGTGAAATACCACCAAAAAAAAAAAAAGGGGGGGGAAAAAAGGGAGGGGGGCAGCTATAGTTTGTGTGTGTGTGTGCGTGCGTGCCTTTTCAAGGCAGTGGCGTCTGGATCCAAGGCGACTGGTAAACAGCGAAGGCTTCTTTGGAGCGAGCAGGGAACCAAGGTGGAGACACTGCTGGATTGGGCGAGGGGGGAGGACAGAGTCACTCGGCCAAGTCTGGTCGGCTGGAACCGGGAAGGCGGCTCAGGCTCCGCAGGCTTGTATATTTTTCTTCCTTTCCTTTTTTTTTCCCCCAGGGAGCCTTTTTGCTGCATTTAGCGATCAGATCTCGGCTGCCTGGTTGCTGCGGAGAGCCGCATCTCGTTGCCTGCCATGGGGAGATCGCCTTGCTTCTCTCTCTCTCTTCCAGGCAGAAACACAGGCAGACACGCACACACTCGCACGGCTTTTGCCTCCTCCTGCGACGCCGCCAAAAAGAATAGCTCGGAGACAAGAGGGGAAACCGCCCAGGCCAAAGAAGCACAAGCTGAGGAGTCTCTCCGGATTTGTAGTTCCTCTACACCAGGTTTCCCTCCTGGTTCTTCTTCTTCTTCTTCTTCTTCTTCTTTTTTTTTTTTTTGGAGGCGTGAGTGTGTGTATGTGTGGGTGGGTGGGTGGGAGGTGTTGATAAAATCCCTCCACAGACGACCCTCCTCCGGATTTGCAGAGGCTCGTAGAGCAAAAAGTGGGAGCGGGTTCAAAAATTCAGAGAGGGGAGAAGCACAACATTAAAAAAAAAAGAAAAAAAAAGGCAGCCCTGTCAAAAAGGCCCGCTTGGGGGTTCCGCCGGGGAGAGCCAGAGCCACCGCCTCCGCCGTTGTTGCTGCTTGCTGGTGGGGCTGGCGCCGCCGCCGCCACCGCCACGACCACATCGCCCGCCTCTCGCTGCTGCTGTTGCTGCTGCTGCCGCCGCCTCGGTGCGTGTCTGGAGGAGCTTTGCACTTTCCGCTCGCCCGCCGCAGTTTAATTTCAGTTTGCTTGCCTCCCTCGCTCGCCCTGCCTTTGCCAGTCAAGAGGAAATCAACAGGCAACTCATGGCTGGGCGCATAGATTAAAAAAGAGAGGGAGGGAGGGAGGTGGGGCGGGCAGACAGAGAGACACCACACACACACACACCCCGAGCCGCTCTCCCCGAAAAGGGAAAACAGCCTTTGCATTCACAGCCAGGCAATCGCGCCTTGCTTTTTCTGCCTCCCCAAAGAGACCACTTTTCTCCTTTTTTGCTGGGCACCTCTCGTCGCTTCGCCTAGCTTCCAATTTTTTTTGTCCTTTTTTTTTTTAATCGCTCTCAAAAAAGAAGGGGGGGGGTAGAGGACCATAAGCATTTACGAGGCGGCCCCCCCCAGGGTTGCTTGGTGCATTTTTCTTTTTTTTTTTTCTTTTTTTTTGCCGTGTTTAGACAGCTAAGCTAGAGCGTGTCTGCAAGATGGGGACAGGATTCTTCCCCCCACCCCAAGGGTTTTCTTTGTAGGGAGAGGGAATAACGCTTTATTGCTGGTTCGTGGAGGATACCCCCTCCCCCAAAAAGAAGCACCACCACTAGATATATGGAGGGTCGCCTGGATTTCGGGTTTTTTATTTCTTTTTCTTTTTTCAGGGAGCCATCCACAGACACAACTGCAGGTGTCTCGAGCCGGGTTGGTGAGTCACAGCCGGCCAAGCAGGCGAAAAAAAAAAATGAAATCAATCAAGCAATCCCTAATGGTTCGTGTTGCTCTCTGTACATGTTGCAGCTTCTCTCGCTCTGGAAACACACACAGACACAGAGACTGGGGATGGAAGGGGAGTGAAGAAGAGAGGGTGTAATTTAAAAAAAAAATGGGAGGGGGAGCGTTATATTAATTTTTTTAAAGCACAAGGCGAAGGAGGAAAGGGGTTCAGAGGGAGGGTGTTGGCCACAGATCCACTTTGACTGTACCTGGTTCCTTTCCCCCTTAAACAGACAGGAGTAAAAAAAAAAAAAAAAAAGGAGCCCGGAATCCCCCGAAAGCAGTTGGGCTGGAGGATCTCTGCCGCCCCTCTTTTTCCCGAGTGTTACGTGTGAAACCTCCAGAGTTCAGGCTGGGTGGGGAGAGACACGCCACCCGGGCGCTCGCACGACTACACGCCTCTTAGTGCTAGGAAGTTTGAGCCCTGGGTGGGCAGCCGTTGTATATTTCCTGTCGTTTATTTAAAATAAAATGTTAAAAATAAACACATTTTAAAAAAATAAAAGGAAGTCCAGCGCTCAGGCGGCCACCGAGGCGCGAATCCTTCCAATCAATCCCTCGGGGAACGGTGGCTGGGTCCGGTGGCTCCCCCTCTCTTCCCTCGATGAGATCTCCTCGCCCCCCCCCCTTTGCTCCGTGTCACCCCACAGGCAGGAGGCGCGAGGTTCTTCTCCCGGCGAGCAAATCCATCGGGGTCCGCGGAGTCCGCAGGCACAATACCGGCGCAACAGTTGGCGGAGGCGCAGCCTCGACAACAGCCTTCGCCTTAGTAGCTGCAGCAGCACGAGCCGCGGCGCGTCCCCCGCCTCCCTTTCTGCCGCATTCGCTGGGCTCCAGCAGCCGCCTCGCCGCCTCGGCCTCCCTCCATCGCTCTCCCGCTCCCTCCCGACGCCTCTTGCCGACTGACTCTATTCACCTCACGCCGCCGCTTAAACATTGATACTGATTCCCCGCCAGCCAATAGCGGCCGGGGATAAGGGACCTGCCTCCCAAGCCGCCCTCCAATCAGGAGCGGGCGCCGGGCTGCCGGAGGGTGGGCTTAGAATCCCCGGGGCTTCTTCGGGTGTCATTGATAAGATCGGCTCAGATTGGAGAAGCAACCGCGGCGGGGGAGGGAGGCGGCGAGTGGGTTGCTTCCAAGGTGGAGCAGCCTTGCTCTCTCTTCTTCCCGGCGTCGCCTTAGCGATGGGAGCTTCTTTTTTCTCCCTTCCCCCCCAAACCCCGCCCCTAATTTTATAAACTGGGATTTTCGAAGGGAAGGTCTTGGTGATCATCTTCCAGGAGGGGGGTAGCCGTGGGCTCAGGGCAGGGAAACGGGAATGGGAGGCTCAAGGAAGTCACGTTGAAGGAGCCACTTTAGCCTTCGGTGAAGCTCAGGCTGGAGCGAGAAAGGCGAAAGGCTGTGATCCTCAGCCCCGAGCGCTTTAATCCGAAATGCTCATCGGACAAACCCCAGGCGACTTGCAACAAGGGGAGTTAGAACGGGTTGTGTTGGAGAAACACCGTAGCTACTCACGCCTAGGTTTGGTCAATCCCTGTGCCGAGCAAAACGCCAGCCGTAGAACAGTAGTAGTAATAACTAAGAGGAAAACGAGACGGTAATCTGTCCCCTCCACCGCCACGGAAATAAATCCAGCACCTTGGATAGCTCCTTAAAAGTTCAGGGACAGGGGGATTTCCAGCAGATAATGGGCAATCTACCATCTATTAGCCAAACAGATACTAATACTCCTTCATTTCTATATCCAGAAACTAGCCATTCAAATGCACAAATTTACATATCCTTTCCAACAGGGGCTCACAGTATATAAACTCCACACATACTCCTACCCAACCAGTCTCTGAAGATGCCAGCCACAGATGCAGGCGAAACGTCAGAAATAAACTCTTCCAAAACGTGGCCTCACAACCCAGGAAAAAACCCAAGGAAAATCTATGGGTGCCAACCGTGAAAGCCTTCAACTTAACATTAAACCTAACATATGCATTCCGCGCTGCCCTGGAAACAGAAACCGCCGGCCGCCACTTAGGAAAGGCATAAACCCATTCAAAGTGACTACCCCCCCTCCAGTAGCACGATGGTAGGAACAGCCCACCCAGTTTCCAAGTAGATCGCCTTTCTGGGTTAAACCACAGGGCGCTCTGCTGTCTAATAACGAAGTTTATCGGGGGTGGGGGGTGTTTTCAGAAGCAGAAGGGGGCTCTCGCTCTCTGCCTTTTCTTTCATCTTGTTGGGGTAGCACCAGAAGCAGGTAAACCGGAGTCATTTCAGGGTCTCTTGGAACTGTAAAGAAAGCGTGAAAGCAAGGTTCTGGTCCTCATTGTGGGGGAAGAAAGAAGCCTGGAGGTAATGGTCGGTAAAAACTTAAGAAACCAGGGGTGCATCTACACTGTAGAAATAATGCAGTTTGACACCACTTTAAGTGCTGCAGCTCCATCCTACGGAATCCTGGGATTTGTAGTCTTGCAAGTCTTTTGGCCTTCTCTGCCAAAGAGAGCTGCAAAACTACAAATCCCAGGATTCTGTAGGGTGGAGCCATGGCAGTTAAAGTGTGTCAAATTACATTATTTCTACAATGTAAATGCACCCCAAGTCTCCCGCACTAGCGTCTGGACCAGCTCCATGCTCTCCGTTGACCCGATCCCATTCGCATCACTGGAAGGGTCAAAACAACAACAAGATTTGTGGTCACTCCTTCAGAGAGTCCTTCATCTCGTCAACAAAAACGGGAAGAGGACCTGGCACTCTGCGCATGGTCCAGAGTACACTATTCATGTTTTCTAGTGGCAAACTCCTGGCACGGGGAAAAAAGAGCTTCAGATCTGGTCCCTCCTTTTTGCTTAACCTGAACGGCCATGAATTTCCATGAGTTCCTCTCTTTAACACAGTGGGGGGTACTGAAAAATACAATACAAGCGAATGGCATTGCTAGTATCATGTTTTCTTCTCTGAACCGAGGAGGAGGAAAGGGAACAACCTGCCTCGGCTCTGTCTAGAGCCCTTCTTCTCCTCAACCAGCGGAGGAAACAACCCAAAGGTGATTTATGGCCTCTCACCCTATTCTTTAAGGATCCCAAAGGTAGCCTGACTGAGGCTTTGCTGTCTAAGGTCTGGAGGACTGACATTTCGGGGGGGGGGTGAAGCTGGAAGAATCAGGCTGCGGCGATCAAAGCCTTCCTTCCACTGGTAGGAAAGAGAGACAGAGAGAAACAGAGAGGCGGGACAGGCGGATTTATGGACCCTGAGCCCATGTGCTTGTTTCCTCGGAAGTCAATCCCACCGTTTCCTCGGGGAGCCCCGCAGGATCGCAGCCTCCCCCATCGCCCTGGTCCAGACCTCACCCCCACAGCCATGCCACTAAACTGGCTCTCAAAAGAAAAGGAAACCAGCCAACCCCCAATTTCTCCCCCAATCCCCCCCCCAAAAAAAATTCTCAGGCTGCGATTAAAGTGAGGAAAGGTGATCGTTCGTCGAAAAAAAAAGAAAGAAAGAGAAAAAAAAGCATTGGTCTCGGGATTCATGGAGGCGAAAAGCCCGGCTGCCATTTATAAATTGTGAATGACCCCCGTGTAAAGTGACTCACATGAATCATTTAGGACAGGGAAGGGGGGCGGATGGATGGAGGGGGAATCCAATCGTGAGGCCAATGACAAAACGCGCTGGGGAGGAGGCAGGATAACCTTCAGCTTTTTCTCGAGCTGTGAGGTTCATCGATATCTTTGGCTTGAGAGAGTGGATGGGATGGGGTGGGGTGGGGTGGGGTGGGGGAAGAGAGGCGACCGTGGATGGTTGGCATTGCAACCCTCGCTCTCCCGCCTGGCCCTCGCAGCCCGGGCTCCAAGTGAAAGCCTGTTGGGCAGCTTAGAAATGGGGAGTTAGCCAGGCGGAACCGCGGACGCTGCTCACCAGGATCAAGCCAATTGCTGTCGTTGGGCTTTTGAAGAAGAAAAAACAGCAGCAGCAGTAGCATCGAGGGAGAAAGTGCGGGAGGAGGGAATGCAAGCCAGTCCTTCCACACTGGGGGAAGAAGACTATTGTGTTTCCCCTTCTCTGATCAGCTGCGGCTTGAAAAATCATTGGACTGCAAGCGAGGTCTGCGTCGGGAAGACGACGAGCCACAAACGAGGAGATCCGGGCGTTGATCCCTGTCACCAGCACCCTCTCAATCTCTCTCTCTCAGCCCTTTTTTCACGCCCCTGCCCGTTCCTGCAAACTTTATCCGAGCCCATCAACGACCAAAAAAGAAAAGAAAAAAAGAAAGAAAGTGGCTGGCCACATAACCGTGTGCCATCCTGAGATGCCCCCCCCAATACTGTGTTTAGCTTACACAACAGTGCCAAAGGTCCACACACAGCACATTCCTCCTTCCCTTGCGGGTGGGTGGGTGGGTGGGTGGGCAGGAGAACCATATTGCAATTGGGTTATGGCTCCCTCTAGCGCACCCAGTCCATACTGCTACCTTCGGGGCATGTTTGCTAACGAAGAGCCAAAAGAGCCCTGGCCCAGTAGTGCCAGTACATCGATAGAAGGAAATAGATGTAAAGAAAGTAGTTCGTTCACAGACATGAGCGCATGCACACGCGCACATAGAGTAAAAGGAAAAACAAAAAGTTTATTACTTTAAGAGGATTTTCATCAAATGTGGGCTGCCCAAAATATAGGATTACTTGTACCAGTATAAACCAGGTATTTGGATTATCTTCAAATAATGGTAACACAAAGAGAAGAAAAACCCCTGGTGCATATACATTCAGCACAGATTATATACTTCCAGCTGTTTGACTGAACAAAGAGGCTTGATCTAACACACACCAGTGTCTAACACACACCAGTATTCTTCAGCTGCCAGAAAAATCCTGCAGCCATATAGATGGGGAGGGGGCTTCAGCCCTCCTGCCTAATAGGAAGGAGAGAATCTGACCAATGAAGACTCCAAGTCCTGCCAGTCACCACTAGTAGCTCCTATTCTGTTCTAACTGCCATGGCAACATCCTATTGAATCCCAGGATTGGCAATTTAGGGAGGGGTATTTAGAATTGTTAGTCAGAGAGGCCCTTTGATGCCTCTGAGTAAACTACAAGCCCCAGGATTCCATAGGATGTTGTCTTGGCACTTACTGTAGAATCATAGTACCATAATTGTATAGTATGAAAGGGGCACTAGTTTTAGTCAAACTTTAAAGGAGTGATACAAGTCACTGAATGTCTTTTGAAGATACAGTATGTGCAGCACCTTGGAAAGTTCAGAATAAAATCTAGAGTACATACAGGACCTTGTTGAGGAATTAGAGTGCCCCCCCCTTTTTTTTGGGAAACTCTCTGAAGTTAAAACTATTAACTTTCCTCTAGCAGAGCAGCAGTTTAAGAAGGCATGGCTCAATTGTACATTACTTTGCCCTAAACTCCAAGAAATAAAAGACGCAGGTAGCTTCAAGTTAAACAACTTAGAACGTTACTTATGGCTATGCATTTACATATGGTTTGAGAGTCTAAATCCTAACTAAAGTAATGAATAGGTTTGGGTAGTAGAGAGAGAGGCTCCATCTTGACTCACCAGCTTAAAGGGTAGAAAGAACATGGCTGCTGAAGAAGGTAAGACAGAAAGATAGGAGCTGAGAAGGGACAAAATCCCTATACGACAAAGACCAACATGTCATGGTGCCATGTTCATGGGTGCCATGATCTTGTTGCTTAGTTGCAAACTATGAGAGAGAAAAAGGATTTCAACATGGAGGAAATTCTATCCTATCTATTACCCTCTTGCCCTAATGGCATTCTCAGAGAGAATGCTGAATGTTTCCAACAGACCATACTGACATAGGTGCCAACAGCCACCACCGCATCTTGTTCTCCAAGCCCTCTCCTGAGAGGCTATGAGAGAAAGAAATCCCTACAATTCTAACCAATCAGTGACTGGAGGTAACACAGGGATCCCTCTATGTGCTCATCTCCCAACCAACAGTGTGTGAAAGCAGCCACACTCAGCTGGTGTTTGGAGATGCTTGTTGAGAGTACTTTGTTTTTCCTTCCTTTTCTCCACACGAGGAAGATGGAGTAGGCAGTGAAGCTCGGTGCCTAGTCAAAGCACTGGATATAACATTTTCTCCAAGTGTTTCTTCATGAAATTAGATTTGACCACACGTTCAGCAGCATGGGCATGGCTAACTATCATCTAGCCCAAGGCAGGTTGTGGGGGGAACTGTCCGCTCATATTGATCCCCATCTCAGTGTTATGGGAAAACTTTAAAATTTTGGAACCCTCTGAGTTGCACTACACATTACACTTACTATGAGGAAATCAGTCAGCTATGGTACGAATGCAAAGTCTGACAAGTTTAGAAGTCTTTTATATCTATAGCGTATGAAGACTAGGGATGGAAGAATATTTGTTACTATTCATTTTCTAGCAGAATAATAGGCTTCCTCTCATTCAAGAAACCACTGCAAGAAAACTAGAGCATCAGAAAAGATTCTTTGCATTTTATTAAGTCTTGTTGGGGGGGGGGATTATTCTGCCCCAAAATGTGTGTGTGTGTTTTGCACAGAAAACATTTTTTGATCAAAAAAATTTATTTATTTATACAAAAAATGTGCTTCCTACTGAGGAAATTGTGTTTTGTACCAAACATCACTGTTTCTTGCACACTCCAAAAACATTTTTTCTGTGCAGAAAAAAATGGGTGCATTTCTGTGCAAGATAATTCCCCAAAAGACTTCTCAAGATATAAATACCTCTCAAGAAATATGCAGAAATCTTCATTTTCTCCTGCAGCAAGGAGAATACTATGGAGAATATTTGTTTTTTTCATGCAGCACTGAAGAATGTGAAGATTGACTGATTGACTGATATAATTTATATCCTGCCTTTTCCCCAAAATGAACCAAAAGGCAGGTCACAATATGAGCTAAAACAAAATATAGTACAACCCCTGTATCCTTCTAATCAATATCCACAGTTTCAGTTATCCGCGGGACATAAAACAGCATACCTACCATAGAGTCTTCCTAGAAAATGCTTAGACATTTTCTAGGTCCTCCAGGGCAACTCTATGGTATTTTAAACCGCAAGTCCCAGTAATTTCAGTGGTATTCACTGTTGTCTGCAGTTTTCTGTACCTGCAGGGTGGGGGGGGGGGCAGAACCAATCCCCCATGGATACAGGGGTTCTACTCTATGATTAAAATGATGGATAATGCAAAAGTTAAAAAAAATTAAAAAATCATATTAAAACATTCATTTAAAACAGTTTTAAAAGGCCTTAAAAATGAAAAAAAAAACACAACACATCCCATTTAAAAGACCTTCTCCATCAGACAATGAACACTCAAAGGCCTGAGTGAACAAAAAGGTAATCTTTACCTGCCAGTGGAGTGAGGGCAGAGAGGAGGCAGGGAAGATACTAAAGACTGGGAGCAGTCACTGGCAAGGCCACCTCTTGTGTCCTCACCAAATGTGCCTGGAATGGTGGTTCATATTGGGAGATTTATGTCCTTCCTGACATCTGGCAAGTTTAGAAGTCTTCTCAACTAGACCTTGCATTTTAGAAGTTTTCTTGGTGCCTGCTGGTCAAAGAGGACTAGAAGGAAGCGGGAGGTCCACAAGAGGGCAGAACAGAGGGCATCACTTTGATTGTGGGTGCAGAACTGCATTATTTATGAATGGCTGCTGCTGCAGGGGAAAAGGGAAGGGAAGTTATGGCTCTGTAAAAAGAACAACTGTCTTTGATGCTTTCTCAGCTGATACCTAAGGGTAGTCCTTCCATCCCAGCTGGTCCTTATGAGGACTGATCTCTGAGCTTGCTCATGCTCCCTTTCTCTGCTCCTTTATCCCCACCCCATCCACTTTCACTGTTATGTCCTGCCTTTTAGATTGTGAGCCTGAGGGCAGAGACTGCCTTTTAATTGATCTCCCTGTGATGGGGAGTTTCTTTTCTTTTCATTTGCAGGTGATTTTTTTTTTTTTTGAACAAAGTTATGAGAAATTAGTATCTGCCACCTGCAGTTTGAAATAGCATAGTCTCTTCTACTACCTCAGGACACTAACAGCTTATTTGTTAAATCGATTGTTTTAACAGAGGGGCGGGGTATAAATAAATTTTATTATTATTATTATTATTATTATTATTATTATATGTACCCCTGTCAGGCCTGAAATCTCTGTAGGTGAAACAGAAACTAACAGAAAGGACTTGAGTTGCTTCCTGTCTTTTTCTACCACAACTTTGGGGTCAAATTAGGCAGTATGCTTAGTGCATAGTTAGAAGAAGTGCTTCTGTGGTGAAAGATGTCTGTATCTCCCAGCACAAGCCTTTTCTTAGCTCTACATCTTTCATTTAGTATGCTTTGTTTTGTGATTTGGTTAATGGGAGGGCAAACAGGGATGTAATGTGCAACTCAGATTGCTAAAGCATGAATCTTTGAGTCAGTCCCATGGGAAGATGCTTTGTTCATGAAGAATATGCATTCCTGTTAATATCTGGTTTGATCCTAAGATCTGCAAGAACTTGGAATGTCAACAGCAGTACCTTTAAGGAATCACAGACAAGCCTAGATGATCCTAATGTCTTGGAGGTGGCACTGTGCCTTAGCAGATAGAAATGACTATTTGTAGCATTGAGATAGACATAGGCAGGTGACAGATAGCTAGCTAGCTAAACACACAGAGACATATGAAATAGGTAAAAGTAAATAGTTTTTTTTCTTATGAGTAGCACTGTCTTGCTGTTGTGATGTGCAGAGCCTACGCAACTGCTCTGCTAGGTGTGGAGGGTGGAAACAGGAATTATTCATGTCAAACTCCATTATACTGTGAAGTTTTTATTTGTCTGTGGAGATACATCTATGTTCAGAGTCTAGTTTACATGGTCCTTTTAAAATAAAATACATTGCCAAATTGCAAAATGTAAAAAGGGAATGGTAAATCCCTTCCTTCCTTCCTTCCTTCCTTCCTTCCTTCCTTCCTAATCATCTTCTGTTCTTTTCCATGTTATCTATATTACTCCAAGCATCTTAAAATCCTGCTGGAGTCATGATAAAACTCACACTTGGGGATTATCCAGAAGACCAGCTGTCTGTCTATGTGAAAGAACACATCTCTTCATGTGACCCTACCTGAGTTTTGAGATCCTCAGGGAAAGGCGTTCTCTCAGGAGATTATCACATGGGTCCTTTGAAACCATCTCTGTCCCACTACCCCCCACCCGCCCCACTTCCGCCCCACTCCTGTCCCTGTAACACTAAAGAAAAAAACTTTTCAAACACCTACCTTTTCAGGTTATATAAACGACTCCCCTCCCCTCGACTTAAGTGCAGTAAAGGCAGCTGTCGTAAGACTGCTTTTACTGCAGTAAAACCAAATCCTGCTCGTTCTCACGAGAGAATAATCACATGGAAAATTTCCAAATAAAAGGTTTTAAAAAACCAAAAACCCAAGCCCCAAAACAGACTTTTAAGATTACAACTAACCCGGGGATGGGGGGGGGAGGATGTCATTTACCTGGCTGTCCCAATCACACCCGGAAGTGTCCAGCATGGACCTTCTGGTGACGTCATGTTCCATCGTCATCCCGGGAGCAGAACGGGGCTCCTGTTCACTTGCCCATCATTCCATTATGATAATGGAATGGGCATCTTATTCGTGGATTTTTCCATGAATAACAGGAAGCGGGGGAGGAACAGGAGCAGAACGGGAGCATCCCAGGACAGGGATGACGTCATCTAAAAGGTAAGCCTTTTAGAGATCTCCTGTTGTCCCTGTCCTGGGATATTTTTTAGTGTGTGATAATCTCCTTAGTCCCAGCACCAACACAGACCCATGTGGTAAGGACAAACCTTAGTGGCTGGTCTTAAACTGTGGCATTTTCTCCCATAGTAGGCTAGCTGCCTCTTTCTCCAAGTCCAGTCTCCTTCCAGAGGAACAGATCCCTTATTTGGAGAGGGGTTTTACAGGTAATTGATGGTTGCAGAAAGGTTTTCACTGCTGGGGAAAGGGCTTTTTTCCTCACTTGTCATATTATATATTTTTTTCTAAACTGATTTTAATGCATTGCTTTTTTAAAAATATGATAGTTGATCTATTTTGTTTATGTCCAGTTGGCCCTCTGTATCCACAGATTTGGCATCCACAGATTCCCCATCCATGGCATGAAAATATTAAAAAAAAAAAAATCCAAGAAGCAAACTTTGATTTTGCCATTTTGTATAAGGGACAACATTTTACTATGTCATTGTATATAATGGGACTTGAGCATCAGCAGATTTTTTATCCATGGGGGGGGGTGTGTGTGTCTGGAACCAAACCGCAGTGGATACCAAGGGCCCACTAAGCTTGTTTGTTTTGTTATGAGGATTGCTTTTAGCTATATACTGTTATAATTCATGTTGTAATTTTTTTGGGGACCTGTACTAGGAGAAAGGCAGGATATATATGAAATATAATAAGTGCAAGAGACATTCCCTTCATCTCTGCTAATATTAATCTTTGCACATATCATGCACATATTTCTATGTGCCCCAACTGTAAGATGTAAAAACATATGAATTAATCAGACTTTGGATTTGCAACAGTAACCAGTCAAGTTCTTCTAAGAAACTCTCCAATGAGGCATGAAGGGTTGCCTATGCTCCTATTTAGTGATTATGGCAAATAGTTGTTGATAGACCTTTCTTTCATGGATTTGTCTATTCCTTTTAAAAAGCCATTGAAGCAAGAGATGGTAGATTTGTGGTAGCAAATTCATCCATCAGCTAACCACATGTTGTCAGCTGTAATCCATTGCAAATTACAGTACAATCCTGTGTTTGTATACAGGAAAGTAAATCCCTCTGGGTTCAGTGGGTATAACTCTCAAACATGAGTAGAGGACTCCAACCACAAGCCCATTAGGTGACTGTAAGTCCTAATATTATAAGACAGGACCAAAATGTTCTTCATTCATAGTTGAACACTGGTGCTATTTTCTAGTACAAACATAAATGATATATTTTTTTAAAAAAATAATGTTATGTATTACCTGCCTTTTTAATGGCTTTAAATTAAATTAATTTTTTTAATGTGGTTGTTTATTTGATGTTTGTATTATCCACTGTTTTAACTATGTTTGGTTTCAACCTATATGACAAGCTGCCTCAGGTCCCATACTGGGGAAAAGGTCTGATATAATTGAATTGAAATGAAATGAAATAATGAAATAGGGAGGAGAGAGAACGTGTTTCAGTGGAATTATAGAACTATGTATAGTGATTTGGCAATAAGGATGGATGACAGCACCTTGAATGAGTTTGAATAAGTTTGAAACTCTTCTAATAAACAGATGTTTTATAATTTGCAGCATTCTAGCAGTTTTAGAACTGAGTTACACTGTATTGGTTTGTAAGCCCCCTTTCTCAAACATACAAGCACCACAGAATCTTTGGTTACAGTGACAGCGCAAGGCTTTTCTGTCCTTTTTTGGTACAAGAAAATGAACGAGTCCCATTTCATTGTACAGTTGTCCCTTCACATTTGCTGGGGTTTGGTTCCAGGACCCCCCGTGAATACCCAAACCCGTGAATACTCCAGTCCCATTATATGCAATGGCATAGCAAAATGGTGTCACTTATATAAGATGGCAAAATCAAGGTTTGCTTTTTGGATTATTTTTTTTTAAATAATAGTTTCACACCATGAATACTTAAAACCGTGAATGCCAAATCCGTGAATGTGGAGGGACAACTGTATATAGATCCATATGAAATGTGTATCATAATTCTTATGGAAAAGATATAAATAAAAGAGGCAGATGATTGTGGTGGTGGTGATTTCACACACCCCATAAGATTTATAGAAGTCTTATAGAAGAATCAATTAATTCTCATTGATTAAGCAGTGATGTGTGTTTTACAGGACAACTATAACCCAAATTTATATCGGGGGAACCAGGATGGTAGTGGTGAGAGAAATCCCAGAAATGTACCACATGCTATTATGGCTCCACCTGCTCAGAATACCATATCCATTGTTCAACCATTTTGTTGTAGGCTGGGTTCCCCCTGTGATGTGCAGGTGCACCAGCCAAATTTACATTACTGTTCAGCCTGACTGCCTCATCACACTACCACCAAATAAATATCTGTGGAGACTGCAGTTCCACAGTTGCCACCTTTGTCAAACTTCCCCCTTATCCCTTCCTTGGACTGGAGTTTGACTTAATCTGAATAGTACTTGTATTGGTGTGTTTACTCACAGGGTTAGCATGCCAAATAAATACTAGTAAGGGAAATAATTCATGAGGAGTCTGGATTGGATAAACAAGACATAAAGATTGATTTATTGTGTAAACAGCGTAACAGAAAATGCTTTGAACTGTCTTCAACTTGGTTAACTTTAAACAGGTTGCTAGTCCCACTCTGTGGTGACCATATAACTTTAGAATCATCCAGACACAATAACAAATTATGAGTTTTTTTCTCTCTCTCTCACTCTATTCCAATCAGCCTCTATTCCTCTTAACACTTATTCTCACTGCACATACATTCCCTCACCTCCATTCACAGCCATACACACATTCCAGCCCTCTCCTCATCACACCACATCTTCACTCCCCCTTTCAACTATCATCTTCCCTTTCTCTCAACTGTCATGCAGCTCTCTAGGGGACCCCCCCCCATACCAATTTCCTGCCACAGGATTGGCTCTTTCATGCTCTCTTCCCATTTGCTCTCCAACATTGCATCAGATGGTCATCACAAGGTCTCCCCCTCCTCCCTCATCTTTTTTACCAGGCCTGCTGCAGAGTTATGTGTGGGGAACTGAAGCGTCTTTATATGTGCTGCATCCATGGCCACCTACTGACACACCCCGCTTTTTGTCTAATCTTTGACAGAGCTTTCCACGGGGTGGTGGGGGTGGTGAGAGGAACCCGGGGGCACATCCTGCCTCTCTCTTTACTGGTGCATCAGTGCTTCTTTTGCTTCTTAGGGCTCCTCAACCAGTTTCAAAGTGGGACTAGGATTCCCCCCCTCCCCAGTTACTCGGTAAACTCTGAGCTTGAAAAAATTCTCTTTGATGCAGGGCTACAACTGGTAGAACCTCTAAGTCTATGTGGCCCCACTGTCTCGGGGTTCTGGGAGTGTTGTAATCAAAAAGTAACATTTCCAATCTCTATGTGAATTGTAATATAATTATCAATTGTAGTGTATTGTTTATTATCAATATATAATTGATATTTATATTAAAATTCATCTAGATATTGGAAAAGTTAACTTTGTTAATAAAAATAATGACTATTATTTTCTCTGTTGGTTAGGGCCAACTAGAGTAGACCTATTCATTTAATTGCTGAATAGTGAGTCTACACCTAGATAAATCCCATATACTAATGGGTCTATTCTAGTCAGGACTAATAACATGATATAGGGCATTATTTTTTTTAGTATCAATATAATGTACCATAGGTACTAGAAATTCATTTCTGTTTTTTCATTTTTGTTTAGATTAGATTGAATTATTGTTCATAATAATACTATATTGTCACTTTTAAAAACCAACAACCTTGTTTTCCCCAGAATTTCAGATGAGTCATTTATGAGCACACATATAAAGGCACACTCTCAGCCTGGTGTTTGTTTTACCAAGGAGGTTACAGCAGCAAGCTAAAGACTTCCTACTGATCTCAATCAATCAGAATAAAACAGTGTGTTTCCTGTTTACTGACTCCTATAAACATGTTTTCTTAGAATTGATGCACCTCGTACACAATGACAGAGTATAAAGTCCAGGTGCCATTTTTAAGGGATCGCTAGAAATTTGAATCCCAGACATACTTCCATGAATTTCTGAAATACATGAAATTTTATAAGTTATCCAAGAAAGGTTTCTATTTTAACTCAGAAGTCACAGGGCCTTTCCACAATACATTTCCAATGTTTCTCCTTTTTTGGGGAACTTCTCCTATTTTTTGTTTACAATAGCCTTCTCCTTAAAGAAGATCCCTTCAAAGCTTGCCAACTATTTTATAACTTACCGGTTGATCCTGATAAAAGTACTGTCCTATGATTCATTTTATTTAAAATGGACCAGTGAGTCTGCAAACCTTTTGTTTGTTTGGTAACAACCAAATTCAGTTTACCTATATTCTTCCCTCCCTGCAAGACTCTTTCATTGTAAACTCATGAATTATCATCTTTTGCACCTTCATCTTCAGAAAATAAAACAACTATACAGTACTTTTCTAGCCCCATAGTAAGTGCTGGCTTGATTAAATTTCTTTCAGCTTCTGCCACAGCCACTGGTAATGTGCCAAAATCCCCAAAACAAACAAACAAGCCTCACAACAACTAGAAGAAGAACGACAACAACAAATCCATAAGACTATAGATACTTTCCTGAATAATTAGTTTCAGCCTTTCTTTCTAGATCTTGTTTAATAAACGAGGATGGTTAATAGCATTTTCTGAAAACACTTTAGATGTGGGCTTTCTCAAGGAACATTCTGATAAAGCTCTGTGGGGTACTTGTGAAGTAGACATTTATGGTTTGGGTTAGGATTAGAGACTTGGACCAAACCCCTCTGGACCACTAGGTTTCTTCTGCACTGCATTGAGCTTGGACCCTTCATAATAGTGTTATTTGATATAAATTGTCTATCAGAAGCCATTTGTGAATACTACTGAAGAAGTGGGGTGGTCACTCTTTGCTTTTGCCTGGGCTGGCTGGCAGGGGCAAGATTTCACCCCTTCTTGACTCCCCACCCCCATCCCTGCTGAGTTTGCATGGAAACTACTTTTGCATTTTGAGCTCCATTTTCAGCAATGGATGTGGGCTGAGGACAGGGGCAAGGGAGAAGAGTGGGAGGAAGAGAAACTGCCACAATTTTAAAAGCTGCTGAGGATGTGAGATTATACAGGAATAATTGGACAGTTGGTATATACACTCACTTACACAGTGAGTACTGTAATTAAAATCATTCTCTACAGGTACTATTCAAAATTTTGCTGCCATTTAACTGATTCTTAACATTTCATGATGATCTGGATCCAAGAGAGAATAGTGTGTCAACTCAGTTGAGGACTAACACAGAAATGTTCAGGATATAGACATCTTTAAGTGGATCAGAAACCATTTCAGAGCAATTGGTGCTGAGACCCAGTGGAAACCTATTGAGGGAGACATCTGCCAGAAGGAGTGGGTCCAAAGCCAAAGCTGGTGGACTCAAAACTAGCAGGGGGGGGTGAGTCATCCTCCTCTATCTCCTTCCCTCACTAACAGTAATGTGGAAAACAGTTGGGGTGGAAACAAGGCAAAACAACTGGACTCCACAGCCCCTCCTCCAGCTTTTCCCCAGTAGGTGGTGGGAGGTATCCACACCAAGCAGATTTATGCTGTCTTGGAAGGGTGGCAAATTTTTAGTTGTTTACAGTGCAGTTCTAGACATGTCTAATCATAAGTAAATGCCATCAATGTATGTCTTACTGGGTAGCAAATCCCTATATGGCCTGATATTGCTGCTTTTATACTGTTGGAATGGAAGTAAGGCACATGTAGGGTTGTCTATCCCAGGCCAGAACAGAACTATCCAAGTCCCATCTATATGAGGCAAAAAAATCCCCAGATTGCTCTGCAGCAATGGCAAATCACAGCAGCTGTGATTTGTCCCAATGGTGTTTTGGCCCCCCAAAGCTTTGCATGCCCACTAGTAAAGTGATTTACCCATGTTTTCTTGCCTTAATTTGCCACCGTCAAACTTTGTTTTATTAAAAAAAAAAACTATTTCCTATTATGTGCTAGAGCAATATTTTGCATGTATGGGGGAAAAAAACCACCACCCTGTTTTCTCACCTTAGTGCTCATTCACTAAGGCAAAAATTCAAAATGGCAGCACCGGGCGCTTGCCTTGTTAACAAGCCCTGCCCCCATATTCATCTGGCTGATGAGCTTTGCATTTCCTCTCCTATGGGAAAGTGATTCAAAGTGAATCACTTGTTCCAACGAGTAGGAATACCATTTAGATAGGATTCTACTCTCATTCCATGAGGAGTATTTTCACCATTTAGAGAGCCCCCAAAGTGGTGAACTATTGTTGGAACATAGTTCAGGACTTTGGGTAGCTCCTTCAAAGTTCATACTAAGATTCATACTCCTTCAAAGTTCATACTCCTTCAAAGTTCATACTAAAACCCAGAATGGATTCTCCAACCCACTGAAATAGAAACCTCCAAGTTTGGGCCAATATAACTTCACATGCCTTAAGTACTATCTGTCTGTGGGGTGGGGAGCTGGCACATTAGCAGTATCACCTCAAGTATACAATATCTTGGTTCACTCTTGAACTCTGGTATGTTCTCCCAGATGAATGAATCCATTGCCTTTCAATCCTGTGAGCAATGGTGGCACTAGCGGGGTGCGGAGAGGCTGAACCACACCAGGTGACACCGTCAGAGGGAAGGGTGAGGCTGGCCTTAGTAACACCACAGCCTGTGATTAAAATTAAAGGGTTACACTGACTGGCAAGATTACACTAAGCTCAAAACTGACCACTCGGGGCTGCCACAGGCTATGTAGACCTCAAGAATATAGATTTACAAAGGGAAACAGTAGGTGGGCAATATCAGAACATTGAAAAATATTGTCATTTGAATGATTTTTTTAGAAAAGGGGAAAAATTATTTTTAACATAGCTGCTGAAAACCAGCTGCCAGTGATTGTTTAAGCATTTGTTGAAACAACCTTTTAGCTTATACTTTTATTTGGTTTCTCCCCCCGTCTCTGATATTTGTATATTCTTGTGTGAGTTTCCAGCATAAACAAAAAATAAAAATAAAATAAAATGGTAAAGAGCATACTGTAGATAAGCCTTCAAATTGTTATGTGGCATTTTACCCACATATCTGTCAAGTAAAAGGTTAGAATTTTCACTCTTCTGAGGAAAACATACCAATTAGCAGCCAGGCAATACTGTTGTGAGCTTAAGGCTTGGGGAAATGTTTGACATATTTGCAGATACAGTCCCTGCTATTTGTGATCATACATTTCTATGATTAATCATCTGGCTGACCCAGACCTTGTGGTGTCAGTAAAATGCCTGGTTGAACCTAATAGGATAGGACATTGTCCAGCCAAACATATGTGCTATGTAGAGTGACCCTCAGCATTTTTATACTGAAGTGAGGTCAGCTGATTTCAATGGAACTTCAAAGATTATCAGACAGGAACACAAAAAATGTCCCGTCCCACAATCTCCACTCCCACCCCTGTCCCACCACAGTCACCCTTCCCGCTGCACTTACCTCCTCCCCCATCGACAGGGCAGCCCAGGAGTGAACAGAGCTCTAATGGAGCTCTGTTCACTTCCTGGAGTGAAATCCCGCCTGTTCTCATGAGAAGACACAAGCAAGGGAAATTCACAGTTAAAAAGAAAAATAACACAGAAAAAGTGACACCAAGTACAAAAACACACTTTAAAATTAACAAGTAACCTGGGGAGAGTCATAAACAGAGGGTAGCGTACCTGGATGTCCCAATCTCACCTGGAAGTGTTTTGTAATGACCACCCATTGATGCTGGGATCTCCCCAGCAACACAGAGCACATTGTCGCACACAGGCAAATAAGGAACACAAACGGAATGGGGGATCTATTGACAGCTTCTCCCCATCAGTAAAAAACAGTGCCCATGGAATGGGAGCAGAACGAGTGCATAACAATGTGGGATGATGTTGTGTGGTAAGAAAGCCCTTTTGCGATCTCTTGGCATTGTTGTAACACCACTTTTGACTCAATTGATAATTTCCTTCCTCCTTAAAAAGTCTGTTTTTGACTAGACATGGATGATGCACTACTATGCATGTTTATTCATAAGTAAATCTGGTTGAGTTTAATACTGTTAGGGAAGTGGGTGTAGGATTGCAGACTTCATCACACTGATGTCAGGGGGAAAGTTAAGGGTGTACTTAATTAGCTCCCTCTGAAATCCACGTGACTTTGGTGGTTTGGTCCTGTTCAAGCTTTCTTTCTTTTTCAGTAAAATCCCATGAACAGGGAATGCTGTAATTTTCCCTAGTCCCGTTGTCTGCATACCAGACAGTGAACATGAGGCAAGTTGTCATTTCTTACCTAATAGTTGCCCCATTGTTTCTGATGAATATCATCTGGCACATACAAGTTTAGGAGTTGTTTCGAGATGCCTCACACTACAAATCCCATCATTTCCAGCTATTTGTGGTCTAGCACATCTAGACAGTGCTGCGTTGGGGGAAGGGTAGCTTAAAATGGTGCTGATAAAAATATGTGCCACCAGGGGTCAACAGTGGCAGCTGCTGAAAATTAATAAATTAAAGAGCAAATTACCACAATTCAGCAAGTTAAACTGTTTCACATTGTCAGTGTTAATGATAAGAAATTGATCTCCCCTTTTCTAGCATTCAGGATTTACCAATTAATTTTCAAAGCTCTGGCTTGGCTTGGGAATATTGGTAACATGTTCTCCTCAGTGAGCCTGCTTAGGTATTACAGCCTTCAGGGGAGACTCTTCATTCAGTCCTGTCTACTTAAGAGGTAAATTTAGGTGGGGATGCAAGAGAGAATTTGCTTTCTTGGTGACCAGTCCCAAGCTCTAGAACTCCCTGCCTAGCAACTTATGCAGTCACCCTCTCTGTTACTGTTCTTCTAACAGAGCAAGATTTTCATTTAGATATTTAAGCAGAATTACTGCTGAACTGTGATTAACCAGTTGGATGCTGTTGTTTTTTTAAACAAATATTATTGCTGTGTTCTTAATGGTGTTCTTATCCAAATGTTAATATTTTTATTGTACTTGTTTTTACTTGATTCTTTTTATTTTTTATTTTATTTTTATTTGTTTTTGGTTTACTTTACTTGTGCTCCCCTTCCCACTTTTAAACCAGAAAGGCAAGATACAAATTTATTGAATAAATAAAGGGTTTATTAAAGCAACTCAGTGCACAAGTTAAGCCTGTCTGTAAAATATCAATCATTCCTCAAAGGAGGTGAAGAAGTGTAAATGATGGCAGTCAACAAGCACAAAAGCTAGCTAGGCCATGGCAGCATGGGTTCTTTTGGAGTTGTTGAGAAATGATTGGCTGTGAGATATCTGGAAACTCATAAAAAATGAGGAACATTCTTTCCTATTAGCTCCTGGCACCCAGCAGTCAACGAAAGAATGAGGGTATCTTTACACATTAGATTTTTCAGGTTATAACTGAGATATGTTAAGCGTACACCTCCAAATATAAAGCGTGGAAGGAGCAAATACCTGTATCCTATTCCCATAGACACAGCAGGAAGGTAGGTTTGCTTAACTTTGTGTCAGACCTGAGTCTGAGAGTACTAAAAGCCTCTAAGCATGACTACTGTGAGACACCAGCTGATGCCTTAACCCCCCATTGATTTTCAAACAGATATTCAAGACCTGTTTTGCTATTGGCATATTCTTTTGCTGACATAATCCACTCTTCATTATCTCATTACACTCCTCTGTCCTGCTGTTTGCTAAGCACTAATAGTGTCTTTGCTCTTACAAATAAACAAACAGACCAATCTCTCCAGAAGTTTAAAATTTCATTACACATTAGCACCATCTGAATGATCATGTCATTACTGTTTGGTTAATACAGTTTGTTTCGACTACAGCATCTAAGCTTGTTGCAAACTGCTGTCCTCAGTGCCCACTCTTGCTTATGTGAGAGCAGCCCTGCTGTGTACATTCTCTCTAGCATTTTCTGCATTTTTGTTGACCAATAAAGGCAGCACACTTTTCTGGATTTTGGATTTTTTTTTGTATTTTCCTTTCTAGTGTATTTGTGTTTGACGCCACTTTTTTTTTCATTCACACTTTTACAGTTTCAGGTGTAATGGTCTGATTGGCAACAGCTATCCATGCCTTGTTTATTGCATATCTATACTTTCCACAGTGAGTACTGTGTAGGGCTAACCTTAAAGAGCACCCAGAAAGTTCAGTTGGTATAAAATGCAGCAGACCATGGCCTCTTGGAGAGGCCCACTCATCAGCATGCAGGAGAGGGCTTTCTCATTTGTTACTCACAGATTATGGAAAGCATTGCACTCTCCTTGTAATTATGATCAGTATCCACTCTCACTGCTTTTAGAAAAATTGCAAGATACATCTCTGTACCCACAGCTACACAACAAGGATAGAAAAAACATAGATCAGACTCTGAAACAAACCTGGATTCCAACTCTCTGGCTTGAATCCTGGTGGTGCATTGTGCTGGCAGCATCACACAGTGGCTGTGAGAAAAGGCAGACAAAACCCGCCTCCAAGCAGTTTATCTCTCCAGTGCCTCACTTGGTTTTCAGCCACAGTGCCCACATCCCCTTTCTAGTGCTGCCACCACCTACACCAGCATAATTACACTAATGTAAAACAGTCTCCATGTTTTCTCAGACAACACTATTATGAGATTTAATAATGTCACATGCAACATCAGTGTTTCATTTACTTGCTCACCTTACAATGGTACACATTATCTTCTTCCAGCAATGTCCTTGCGTTCTCTCCACTGGGCAAACTGTCCAGTTTCTGTGTGAAAGAATAAATGGACACAAACTCGCATCTGAAATGCAACTCTCTCTTTCTCTCTCATTGGAAGAACCTCCCAAGATACTGTGTCACTGACCTGGAAGAAGCAATAGCAGGGCACATAAACTTCTAAGTGAGATTAGAATAAGAAATTACTGAGTTATTGAGTTACATTTCATTAGGAAGGTCTAGGCGAGCATCTACACAACCAAAAAAGTCCAGCAAGAATGTGGTCAGAATACCTTTAGTTTAGATGAGCTCCTGCCAGGATTCACCATATTCAGAAGGGTGGGGGCTAAAAATTCCATATAAACTGTGATAACAGCTTTCACTGTTTCTCATAGTCTTTTTAAAAAATTGTGTGAAAATGCATATAATAGGTTATCTGTACAACTGATTTGAAAAGGGGAATCAGCAGAGCTGAAACCTGATTGGTTGGACCTTGAAGGGGGTGGGTTTGCAAGGGAGGGCTTGCAATGCCGGAGCCACCATTGTTGTTTTTGCTGGCTGATTGTTCACGTGGATAAGAGTGGCAGAGCAAAAGCATGATCCTTTTTAAAAGCAGAAAATAGCTCTTCCGCATCTGTCATTTTTTTTTTTAAAAAAAAGGAGGGGGGAGAATGGAGGGAGATTTTCCAGATGCAACTCACTCGCAGCTGCCATTTCTTTCAGGGATGTAAATTGCAAGCTATTCCCTTTCAGCAAGCTTGCGAATGAGCCGTGGGCACAAATGGGCACTGCAGCAATAGGGAGGCAAGGCGATATTTATTGCTACAAATTCTCCCATCTAGCTGCACCCTTAGTCTTTCACCAGAGGCTTGAATCAGGATAATCATTTCTTGTCACACTACATATGTTAATTATTTCACCTAATGCCAAGATACTTGCATCACTAGAAAAAGTTTGGTGAATCGGTGTTAAGAAGGCACTTGTCACTGTTAGTACTTTCTAAATCGGATTCCCCTCAGCCTTACTCTCTATGGTACCATCTCATCATGTATATAGCTACCCTGAATTCATAAAACAAACAACAACAACAATAGGCAATAACAAAACTACACATCTGATGAAGGAACCTATAGTCCACAAAAAGCTCATCCTATGATAAATTGGTTAGTCTTTTAAGATGCCACAGAACACTGTTGATTTTATTAGTATTAGCATATTTTTTGTTGTTTAAATGATTTATTGTTTTTAAACTTTCATTATATTTTTAGTGTTTTGTTGATCATTTAAGACTTGATTTTGGTGTATATTGCTGGGCATGTTGGTATTTTATCCACAAAAATGTTGATATATCCTCAGGCTCTGTTTCTTGTGATAAAAGCAGATCATGTTTCACTGCAGTAGTGTGTGGAGTTCCTTTTATGGCTAAGCCATGGGCAGAGGGTCCATGTACTCATGGATGTACTCTGAAATGTATTGTATTCTGTTGCATTGAATGTATTGTATTGAATTTACTGTATATTGTGTGATGTTGTACCCCACCCTGATTCTGATGAGAGAGGTGGGTAATAAATAACTAAGTATTAAAAAGTTCAAAGTCTAACATCTAAAAATTGCATTCTAATTTCAATTTGTATTTGCAGAAAAAAATTAAGAGTGTTGAACATAGAGACACACTGCAACATTTGATAGGTACAAGTTTTCCAAATAGTTAACATAGGATAATTGCCCATACCCTTAATGCCACCCCCATTGGCAAGTCCTTGGTGCTATAAAATATTAGACAGTATATTGTTTGGGTGGGGGAAGTTACATTTTAAATTGTGCTTCCCATTGGGTCATCATAGGGATTTGATCACAGAGTTATCGTACATGAATAAAATATAAAAAAAACTCCTAAAGCACATTTATCCAGGCTTAAATGTGAATTCTTAAGGGTTAGTATTTTCCATTTTGCTCTTTATCAAGGAACAGTCAATAGCCAACATCTAGACATGGTCGTATTCAACCTTAATTAAATGCATATTTGGGAAACTTAATGTAAAGTGCTAGCCTAGAAGATTAGTTAATTTGGCTGTAAAGTGAAAACCATATTGATTGATACAGGCCACAATACTGACATGAATGCCTCTGAAATATAGCATTTGCTGTCCTGACTGTTTGAAGTACCTCAGGTCATCAAATTGATGCAGAGGTTATTGAACTTTTAATGCAAAACTTAATTACTTGGAAATCTGTTGAATATGCATCTTTTAAAAACTTACCTGATATTTTATGCTTTAAGGGACCCTGACCTCTTCTGACTTTTGCCTTGTAAGAATGAAATGTCTTCATCTCAGATTGAAGATGGCAGATTTCCTGAGCCTGCAAATACTTAATGCTATGCATTCCCTTAACTTAAAGTGCCCCTCATGTTGAGCTAGATAACAATGCATTTAGTTAATATTTAATTTTGTCTGGACAAACTCTAGGTGTGCTGAAAAGATCACCTTGATCTAGCAAGAAAGAAAAACATTCTTACATCTGTCTGTCTGTCTGTCTGACTTGGGCCCATTTCTCTGGATGAATAACTCCATCCTCATCACAATGCTTACCATTCAGTAATGCTACTAAGCAGTAATGCTGGGTGGATGTGCCTTCTGATGTGAAAAGCAATTTTGAGTGACACAAATAATCTGCATTTACATCCAAGAGTAGCAGTTGGTATGTATGATTAGTTGCTCTTGATAACTCCTGATGGATAAGAGCTAGTTATTTGATTTATTTATTCATTTTTATACATCTTTTTTTTTAAAGTACCAAGCTACTCTTCCAAAACTCAAAGCAGTGTACAGATTTATTCATTTTTTTTAAAAAAAGATTAAAATACATGGGGGAAAAGAGAGAGAAATACTTCACTCAAGCCATTTCAGATCTGAGCCCCAGTAGGCAAGTGTAATCCTGAACAAACTAATAGTCGATTTTAATTATTTTAATTATTCAGGAGGATCTTATGGAATGGGGTGCTTGGTGAGATATTCTTGGACTACCATACTCTGATTTGACAAGCCCAGTGAAATTCTGATTTTTCTGAAATTAATGGACAGATTTTTCTCTCTCTCTGGCTTTTCTTCGCAACAAAGATTCAAGAAGGACTCATCCCACACTTTCTGCAAGCGTGGGATGCAGAAATGACTAATGACTAAAAAGGCCAAACCAAGATAAATAGGTCCAGTTGCAGAAAGCACAGCAGAAGGTATCCTTGGGTGATGTTTCCGGGTTGTGATTCTTTCTGCGGTGTTTCTCTTCAAGACTTGTTCAGCGTGAGTTCTCAAATAAGGCAGCAGCATTGTTGTTAGTGCATCTCCATGCTTCCCGATGTGAGGCCAGGGCGGACCATTGTTGGTGATCAATTCGGCCGAGCCTGAGAGTTGTTTCATGGAGTCCTCGTATCGCTTTTTTGGAGTGTCCCTCTTACGCTGACCCATGGCAAATTCACCATAGAGTACTATTTTTGGGAGGCGATGGTCCTCCATCCTAGAAACGTGCCCTGCCCAGTGCAGCTGTGTTCTCAATATCATGGCCTCAATGCTGGTGATCCCTGCTTGCTCAAGGATAATACTAAGTAAAACATCATATCATGCTCAATCAAGTGATATAAGCTTTCCTGAGCTGTAATATCAAAGTCTCATGTCCTACCTACCTACCTGCAGACCCAGTGATAAATGCTTTTGGATTGTCAGGTAAGACTTTTTAAATGGTGGCCCTATATTTTTGTAATTCCTTACAAAACTAGGCTCTAAAACATTTTTTTTCTTCCTACCCATGCTGTATGTGCTATGATTGAAAGTGTTCGTCTAATTATGATTTTAATTCATGGTTTCAAAATGTAATGTATTGTTTTTACTGTGCTTCTGATGTTTTAGCAACATTCCTTTTTCTAATCACTGTGTAAGGACAATGTGACCAGAATTGGGTAAGAATTCAATAGACATACATACATACACACATACATATAGACAGACTGATGCATTCAAATTCAGGAAAGAATTGCTAGCTTTTTAAAATGACTAATCATCTACCATTCAGTTGTCAATAGATTAATAATAAACTATGTCCATTTTCACAGGTGTCAATGGCAGCTGGAGAGGGGAGGAACACTTCTGAGGAATGTTATTAATTTTATCAGTCTCTTTTCAGATGCCTTCAAAATTCTTAATACTGAAAACAGCTTTGGTGAACATATGGAGAACCAGATGCTCTTTGGAGCATAAGCCAAAAACACACCAAAAATGAAATTTGTTTAAAAATTATTTAAGTAATGGACAAAATGGTGAAAAGTTATAGATATTCATGAGGAAACAAATACAACATACTATAACATAAAAATATATTTAATAAAAACAATTAATCCTGGTAAATGAAGCAGTTACAGTATGTCCACCATGAAGTGAATGATATAAGAGAAATACCAGGCTAATTACATTGACTAATCAGATCAAAAGAGGTGAGAAATATTTAATAAGACAAAGCATATTAACTATTAGATATATTCTAACAAAAATTCTGAATCTACAATTGTAAGAAATCTTAGTTTCCAGCAGGGCTGTTCATGGTGCCCCGGCTTTGTCTGGAGTCCAATTCAGCCATTTGGATCTAGGTCCAATTCAGATTGGATGAACTGAGATCCAAATCCATTCTGATCCAGACTCTGAATCAGAATCAAGATTGTCAGTTGTCCCCCACTGATTTCCATTGGAAACCCCCCTCCAAAAGCTCTTCTTATCCCCTCCTCATCCACATAAACTTTGGAGACATGCTAGAATCTAAAAAGGGAATTAAACCAGCCCAATTTCAGAAAGGTAAGTCCACGAGTTTTGGGTTTACGCACCCATAAAATCTGCTGGCTTTGACAAAGAAAAATAATTTTGAAAAGCTGTTGTTGATGGATGAATCTTGGTGATCAATTGCTGCCTTTGACTTGGGATTGTTCTAACAGAGCTGTGGTGGGAAGCATGTGGGCTCTGCACCACGTTCAGTCTTTGGGAGGTCTATTGCACCCCTAGGGACTCCCTCCCAACTCTCCAAAATCCCTGGTAACCTCCAGATTGTTATGGCCACTTAAAAATGGTCAAGCCTCCCTTATACTCTTTTTTTTTGGGGGGGGGGGGGCTCCTCACCTTGAAACAGCCAACTCCCCTCCCCCAGTAGAACTCCAAAGGTGACTAGAAGTAAAGGCTCATCACTTCTTGTTAACACAAATAGTGCTGCAGTCCTCTCAAGTTCCAGAATAGCTAAAAATGGGAGTACTGTGGCCATCTGGAGTATACCCCCCCACACACAGCCATAAAGCATTAGTCAGCTATGTTTTAAGCAAATTACTTGTTGAGAGAATGCATTTTTTGCTTAATTCAACCAGCAAAACACTTGGTGAGATTCAGTAATACAACATATGAAAGTAGGAGGGCGATGATGACAGCACATTGTATTACAGTGCAACTGGTGAGATCCTCCCGATAATTCCTTTTCTCCATTTATTTAGTGAGCTGAGCTGAGATTGGAAACTTCCGTTTCCTGGTCCCATACTCCCCCAACCTGTCTCTTCCAGAGTTGCCTCCTTAAGTCTTTTGTTGGGGAGGGGGAGACTGACAGCCACTGCTGCCATCATCCTGTATTCCTGCCCTGTGGGTCTTTTCCCTACTGTCTGCCTGCCTGGACTATACTTTCTTTTGTTTCTGAAATAAACAAAACTGGATCTTAAGTTATTTCAGCAGGCTTCTGGTGCTGTGAGGTGCCTTTTTACTCCTGCTTTTTTGTTGCCTATAGTGAATATAAATAGCAATCCTGGGATTTACTATCACCTCAGACTGATCCCAGATAATGCTGTGCCTTTTTTGTGATGACTCAGACTGCCTGTCTTCCATCTAACAATTAAGCACCACCACCATCACCACCACCACCAGCAATGACAGACAGACAGACAGACAGATGGGGCCTGAGAATAAGTTTTCTACCTGAAACATACTCTCTCTCTCTCTCTCTCTCTCTCTCTCTGGCTTTTCTTCGCAAACGAAGATTCAGGAAGGACTCATCCCGCGCCTTCTGCAAGCGCGCTGATGACTAAAAAGGCCAATCCGAGATAAACAAGTTGCAAAAAGCGCAGCAGAAGGACTCCTTGGGTGATGTTTTTGGGTTGTGATTCTTTCTGCGTTGTCGTTTCTCTTCAAGACTTGTTCGTCGTGAGTTCTCAAATAAGGCTGCAGCATTGTGGATATTGCGTCTCCATGCCTCCCGATGTGAGGCCAGGGCGGACCACTGTTGGTGATCAATTTGGCCAAGCCTGAGATGTTGTTTCAGGGAGTCTTTGTATCGATACACAAACTTATTAAACAGACAAATTAACAAAAGGCAAACAGGAGATTATCTAGGCTACTTGTCAAATCAAAAGGAAACTAAAAGACTCAGAAAGACCAGCTCAGGTGACAATAAGCAAGTGTCCACCTACCACCACAGCTCTTTCTTGGTCTGCCACAAACAGAATGAAAACATGCCAGAAGGAGAATTTAATATATTACATAAATGATTTCACATAATCCTGCCACATAAGCACTATGACTGGAGAGCGCTGGTAATACCCTTCCCTCAGGTTGCACAACAGAGTTGTCAATGAGGAAAGCCCAGTTCTTGTCATCCCCCTCATCACACCACCTTGGCATTTTCCTTATATAGTCAATTTGGAGACACATTGTCTGGCTTATTTGTAATGTCTGGTTCTCCAGATAGATCCAAAGCATTTCAGACTGAGATTTTCTTCTCCAGAACTGAAATGAGCTAATCCATTCTGATCTGGAGCTCATTCAAATCAGTCCAAATCAGCCCTATTTACTTTTGTACACCATAGGTGTAAAGTTAAATTTGAAGTCTTCTGATGCAAATTGAAGAATATTAAAAATAATCTGCAAAGGCTGAGAAAAATCAAGGAAATAAACTAATAGATATATATTAAACACTGCTCTCTGAGAGCACAGCTCAAGAAAACTCAGCAAACTCAGCTTAGCAAAGCCTATCTAACATATGACTTAGCAATAAAAATGAAGTCTACCATTTCACTTGTATTGTAAAAAGACAGTTTCTCATCAATGGACATAAGCATGCTCAGAGCATCAGGAAGGAAAGCTGCAATAGTGAGAGTGAAAAAGATAATCTAATTAGGCATATCATCTGCTGAAGAGAATGAAATTGGCTGTCTTTCCATTTTGCAAGAAGTGGACTAAAGGATATGATCCATGCATTGTTTACAGTGAAGAGAAATAACATGTCTTTGTCTCTGGTCACATGCCTTGTGACCTAATTGGTTGCTATTTACAATTTGAATGGAGAATTCTCACTCTAGTTAAAATGGTCCTATATCAATCAGTGACTGGACCAAATACCTTGGTAACCACTTTGCTCTCTCCTTTTCAGGATCAAGGGAAGTCATGGTTGATAATCTACCAAAGGCCAGGCACAACAGTTGCTTACTGTCAAGACTGCCTTACAGTTGGCCCTTCTCTGCACCTTTGCAACCTTCTTGATCCCCCCCCCATTTCTTGGTGTAGTCCAGACAATGGGGGTGGTCAGAAGCAGCAACAGATACCACTGCCTATCTTCTCACTGGCTTTCTGGTGCCAGTCAAGCAGGTAGAAGCAATGATGAGGAAGAGGAGAAGGAGGAGGATGGAGGAAACTCTTTTGCTTAAAATAGGAGTAAAATAGTTAGAGTTGGGTATCTTGCCAAAAGTTATAAAATATATTCCCAATGTACTTCTTTGTACAGAAGAAAAGAAGTATAGAAATAGACCCCATCAGTTCCCAAAAGTTTCCAAATTTTAATTGAAACAAGGAACATAAATGGCATTTAGCTTTTTTAAAAAATGAGAATACAAATAAAATAAATGCAATCCTTTAGTGTAACAGCTCATCAGTGAAACAATGGTGGTTCATAGGCATTCAAAATTTGTAAAAGGCAAAAGTGACTCGAAAGAACTGTCTATGCTGAATCCTTAGATTTCTGGATTTATAAAAGCGGGAACATAAGTACAAAAACTTTTGTAAGAAATTAGGTATCAAAGCAGTACAGGAAAAATTACCTTAGCTACCAAAATCAAGAAATAAAATAATATTGGCAACTATTATCAAAACTTACAGAAAGTAAAGACTACATTTCCAAGGTTCACAATTTTATTGGCTACAGCTGCTGTTAGGTTTGGCACACACATTGGTCTCTTATCCAGGCAATGGGGACTTGAGAGACCCATGCTAACTGTCACTGAAAAGTTGTGACAAAGAGAACGTAGAAACACATAGATGGCAAATGGCCACATACAAAACATGATTGCAACAACACATTATCAAATAGAGGGTGGGTAGGTCAACGCTTGAAGCACGAAAGTCCATCCGTGTGAAGGAGCCAAGCCTAAATACCCCCACCCATTCAACCTGAGTGAAGCCTACATCTGGGTCACTCAGGCCATGCCCAGCAGCCAGTGAGCTCAAATTCATTGGCTAGCCTCTTGTCTTGCCAGAAAAAATTCAGAATACCTCCACTCCTACCTCAAACATCAAATGGGTGAGTCACATAGCATTCTTGTGTGTTCAGTGGTGAATTCTGCTCCACTTCAATAACACACCAACAACCAATGTGAATGGAAGAAGTAGGCCACAACTTTTATTAGTTGCAGCTGCTGATAGAGTTGGCAGACACACGGCTCTGGATCCAGGCATCGACCAACCTGCCTGTTGATTGATGAACCTGACCATCCAGCCAAGTGCCAGAACTATCAGGATGACAGGTATGGGATCCACCTGGGCAGATCATGGTCCTTCTGCCACCCGGGAGTGCAAGAAAGCAACTCAGTTGCTGTTTCTCTCAGAGAATGTGTCCTGTGCTCTGGGAGCACGTCTTGCATGCTGCTCCTCTTAGGAAATGCTTTAGAAGGGTCCTCTCATGTACATTTGCCATTGGGCTTGAGGCAAGGATTTAGGTCTACTCAGAAGCCAGTCTGCCCCACTACACATCGGAGGAGCCTTCTAAAGCATTTTCTGAAGGGAGCAGCATGCAAGACTTCCCCAGAGTGCAGGAAGTGTTAGGCAAAGGTTGGCTGATTATTTGGAGGGGGCTTCAAAATCCAGGGAGGGAGCTGGCAAAGCATTGGTGAGACACAAGAAAGGGTAAGGAGGAGGCAGTGAGGTTGCAGGCTGGCTGTGGAGATGCTAACTTGAGCAGCACAATCTAAGCATATCAGGAGAAGGAAAGGGGCGAGAAGACTGTCTTGGAGCATGTAGTTGTATTTTGTGTGTGTGTGTTTTCAATGGAGGTGGGGGAAGGAAAGGAAGGATCCAGGTTGTTGAAGTAGATCTGGCTTTCTCACTTTGGGAAACTCTCTTCCTAAAGGCTATGCTGTATTTGATAGCTGCTGCATCCACAGCCAGGGCATGTGACTGAAGGAAGTTACTGAGGTGGTTCAAGAGATGCTGGCCTTGCTTAGGGTAGGCTGACTGCACCACCCCCATGAACACTGTGTACCCCACCAACCAATTATTAAAGGAGTGTACTGTTGTCTCCCCTTTCTCCTCATTCCTTTTCTTTCTGTCTGACTTGGGCATGCATCCTTCCTTGCCATCCAGTTTTATTAGTAACAAAACTTTGACATCATAGCTGTTCAAAATCCTCTCCCTGGTTTTCTTGTCTAAGTGGATCCTTGTGATCCTGAAGGTAGAATAAACTGCCACTGTCCTCACCTCCCCATCCCATGTCCTCCTGGGGCCCCTGACTGTCTGTCCCCTTTTCTGCTTCTTCTGATAGCCCATGAAGGGAGGCTGGGGACATGAGTGGCAGCCCTCCAATAATTCCTCCTATCCTTGCATTCATCCTCTGAAAACTCACTTCTAGATCCCACACTGTCTGATTTACCACCAGGGCTGGACTTCCTGTGCCTCTTGGCCTTTCCTTTTCTATTTTGTCTACATGCTCTCTTCTTTCATGCCAGATCCTCCTCTGAATGTGAAGTGCTGCTTCTGATACTGTTGAATGGAGAATGTGGCCTGTGTCATCCCTATGTCTTCTCCCCCGACCGCTGAAGCTGGGTCCCAGAACTGCTATCTAGGCACCAGGACTTGGTGAACCAACAACTGATGTCGCCTGTGATTCCACCCTCTCCACTTTCTCCACCAGCTTCTCCAGCCTCTACTCTACTAACACCACTGTGCTGCTGGGTCCTGCCTGGGAATTTGCTGGCTGCAGCATCTTGGTGCTGTTAGTGGCCTTCTTCTGCTCTTCGCTGGTGCCAGATCCACCTGGGATTTCTGTGCTAGACATGCCTGACCCTGTGTTCTGGGAAATGGTTGGTGCTGTACCTTCTTAGTCTTCTTGGGTGGCATTGCTCCCACCAACTTGTACATGAGAGAAAAAAAGAGTACAACACAAGCACCCATTGACCTTCAACTCCCACTGCAGCCCCAGCTGCTATGATTTGCACACAAAGTGATCAGTTTTTTTCTGGATGCCATGAATGTTAAAATGTGATAATAAAACACATACATCTATGCCTATCAGTGTGAAAGAGACCAGCTCCCTACTGCATGCACCACTATACTCCTCCCCTGTAATATTTCTGGCAAAAACTACTGGATGATGATAATAGAATCATAGAATCGTAGAGTTGGAAGAGACCACAAGGGCTATCCAGTCCAACCTCCTGCCACACAGGAAATCACAATCAAAACATTCCTGACAGATAGCCATTCAGCCTCTGTTTAAAAACCTCCAAAGAAGGAGAGTCCACCACACTCCAAGGCAGTGTAGACCACTTCCGAACAGCTCTTACTGTCAGGAAGGTCTTCCTAATGTTTAGGTGGAATCTCTTTTCCTGTAGTTTGAACCCATTGCTCTGTGTCCTAGTCTCTGGAGCAGCAGAAAACAAGCTTGCTCCATGTTCAGTATGACATCCTTTCAAATATTTAAACATGGCTTTCATGTGACCTCTCAACCTTCTCTTCTCCAGACTAAACATGCCCAGCTCCCTAAGCCACTCCTCATAGGGTATGGCTTCCAGACCTCCCACCATCCTGGTTGCCCTCCTCTGGACACATTCCAACTTCTCAATATCCTTCCTGAATTGTGGTGCCTAGAACTGGATACAGTATTCCAGGTGAGGTCTGACCAAAGCAGAATAGAGTGGCACTATTATTTCCCTTGATCTAGACACTACTATACTCCTATTAATGCAGTCTAGAATCACATTGGCTTTTTTAGCTGCTGCATCACACTGCTGACTCATGTTCAGCTTGTGGTCCACTAAGACTCCTAGATCCCTTTCGCATGTACTGCCCTGAAGCCATGTGTCACCCATCCTCTATCTGAGCATTTCATTTTTACTGCCCAAATGTAGTATCCTACATTCTTCCCTGAGAAAATGAAATTCATTTTAATGATGATGATGATGATGGAGATGGAGAACACTGGGAGAGGAATCTCCCTCTGATCACTCAACTGCAAGCCTCCCACAGAGAAGGGGAGCTGCAATACACAGAAGTGGAAGGAACTTAGGGCAGCTCTCCTGACCAGACAGTCCTGAGTGATTTAAACATACCATCCAGATACACCAAGGGACCGGCCTCCCCACAGCCTGATGAAGGGAAATCCCCCAGGAGGTAAACCTCTGAAAGCTAATCCAAAAGCTCAAATACAACCCTTTTTCTAGGGCTTACCAGCCTTTAAAAGGGCTGTTGGATTTAACAGCCAGCTTCAATGGGAGAAACAGCCACATACCTGGCAATGATGGTCTCTGGGGAGGTGTCCCAAGTGTTCACCACTCATTCCTCCCTTGACTTGCTTCCCCCTGAAGCTGGAGTCCACACAATGCTGCTACCACTTTCTTCCTCACTGTGTTTGCTTCTCTTGCCACTCTATACTGCCTTTACCCACCTTCCTCTGTCCCTCACCGCTCCAGCTCCACCTGGCTCCTTCAATACTCAAAGTGCAAAGACTACTGCATGTGAAGGAGCCAAGCCTAAATACCCTGATACACCCAACCTGAGTGAAACCTGCATCCGGGACACTGAGGGCCTGCCAGCCAGCCAATGAGTTCAAACTGAGGTTTAAATTTATTGGCTAGCTTTCCCAGCTCACCCAGAGGCTGCACAAGCCACACAGGCCTCTTGGATGAAGATGCGGGCTAGCTGCCATTACAGGTGATTGCTGGCACTCTGCTCCTACCCTGAACCACAAAGAAACCACGTGGACGAGTCATCAGCATTCTTGTGGTGGTGTTTTAAATACATTGGTCTGTAGCTATAGAAGAGCTATAGAGCAGTAAAGAAAAATAGAAAGATGCAAATGCAAAAGATGCAAGTTAAGTACATTTTAACCTCAAACATTTTAAAATCTTTTCTTTGCTCTGCTTTCTCCTTTGTTAAGCACCATCCTAATTAGCTCTTCTGTATTATTTCATAGGTAGACAAGGGCACTTCAGAGATACACTCTCATTTTTTAGGTTTATTTTAATTGGGGTAGGGAAGGCTTTTCAGGAGTTGAGTCATCAGCAAGGAGAATCAGTTGTTTTCACAGGTGTCCTGGCACTCAGTTGAAAGGAGCATCCATGATTTATTACAACCATTACAGCGCCATGTTTTATGGCACTCAGGTATGTTACATGGTTCTCCCCCATAACATTGTCAAGGACCCATTGTCAGTCTTTTCATTCTCCTTGTAATCCCAATGGAGATGGTAGCCATGCTGACCACAAGAAAAATTGTCATGTCCTAATTGTGACACTTTTATTAGGCACCCTCAAAAAAATCACAAAATTTTTCATGGGGGCTTTTGAAGCTCACAGGCTTCTTCATCAGGCAAAGATAACAAGAAAGCATAGAGGAAAGAGGAGTAGAGATGTGATGATGTTAAAGTCACCAAGTCTACCTGTTGCTTTGAGATGGTCTGGAGGAAAGATATGTGTAGACTTTGAAAATAGACCCACCCCCAATGATTAGAACCAAAATTGATTGCCTTTCTTTTAATGTTTTTGCCCACAGTCAGCTCTCAGGCATTGGGAGTGTGGCCTTTTTTATAGTCTACAAAGATCCTTCCTTGGTACCATCTCAAAACAACATGTCCCTGGTGACTTGGTTTTGCAGGAGTTGAATGAAGGCAATGGGGTAGGGCTTGCATGTCCCCTTTGTTATGGGTGAAATATGCATGCTGGCCAAATGCCTGAATAGGGCCAGAGTGTGTAGAAACAAATGTTGGTTTGGCTTCTCTAAAGGATGATATGGTCTAGTTTAGGTTGGATAAGCTTCCAGAGTTTCCTGCATCAAAGACTGAACTCTATGGCTCTAAGTGATAAGTGTCCAAGCAAAAATGAATGCCAGAAAAGAACAGTGACCAGTGCCAAGTAATTTCAACATATCATTTTCAAAGTTACCATTGATACAGCTAACACCTACAGAATCAGCCTGGTGGATTTAGCATCTTGGGCACCTGTCCCTAGCCTAGCAGAGGTCCCAGGGCTGACCTCCAGCTCCTGCCTGCTGTGCTTTTGCTGACTCCTCATTTGTATTTCCAAGCATTCTTACAGTGATAAGAGAAAGAGAATGAATATCCTCCACAGGTTCAGCTCTCTCCATTTGAGCAATAGTGTGGATTGGGCTCAGAGGAAGAAAACCAACAAATGAGCAGAGTGTGGAAAAGTTCCTTTCAGGAGTCCTGGAAGCCACAAGACAGCATGGACCATTGCCACAATATCTGGGAGAATTCTGGAAGTTGTCATCCAAAATGTAATTTTCTGAACCTATGCAAAGGAGTAGTAATAATAGTGCAAACAAATGGTCCCACTCAGGAAGGATGGCCATGAAAGGCATCTTGTTCATTGAGAGCTATTCATGGATCCATTTCTATAGTATTTAGACACAGAGAAATTCTCCAAATTCTATTATATAAATATTGATAAAAAAATAAGGATAAAAAAGACAAAGGGGAATATCTAAGGAGAATATGGGAGGAAGATTTGAAACAAAAAATTGGAGATCATGAATGGAATAAGATATGGAAACAAAGACATTTAAAAAATATGTCGATACAGATAAAAGAAAATTATTATAAAATAATATGGAGATGGTATTTGACACCAGTAAGATTGCATAATATAGATAAGAATAACTCTAAATATTGTTGGAGAAGTTGTCAAGAAATAGGTACATATATGCATATGTGGTGGAATTGTAAATTTGTACAGCAGTTTGGGGAAATGGTTTTCATAGAAATAGAGAATATTCTGAATAGAAATATAGAAAGAAAACCGAGCATAGCATTGATGTCAATTTTTAATGGAGAGAATGGGAATCAAGCAGAAAAGGATTTAATAACAAATTTATTAACAGCAGCAAGATTAATTATAGCAAGACATTGGAAAATGCAAATAAATGTACAAGTGGAGGAGTGGTATAAAGAAGTTTGGAAGATGGCAATAAATGATAATTTAACATATAGAGTTAAAGTAAGAAGAGGAAGTTGGAAAGAAAGTGATTTTGATAAAATCTGGAAAGTATTTGTTAAAAAGTATTACAGACAAAAGATGGGAGGTTACCTCCACGAGAAGAAATGAGATTCTGGAAAGATTAGGTAAGGGATAATAGCTCCGGTGAAGGGGAGCAGTGAGGTGGCGGGGGGTAGGGGAATTAATATTTTTCAATAGAATTATAATAAAGAATCTATGTTAACCTTTGAAATTAGTTAATAGAAAAATTGTGATGTTTATAGTAATTTTATGTGTTATACTAAGTATTGATTGGATAATGTAATGTATGATTATAAAATTAATAAAAACATATTTTAAAAAAAGAAAAGAAAAGTCGAGACTGGGGAAAGAAAAAGATGCCATCCTAGATGCATTTTCAAAGAAGCCTTCAAGTGATCTCTAGAGGGATCAAAACATTACTTACACAAGGCTTATCTGACCTGGTTGTTTCATTTCGTGTGTGCACATTGTTTGTTTTGAATAAAAATTTCATGAAAAAAGAAACCAAATTCTATTTCCTATTCTCTTATTTTATTTATTTTTGAGATTGTTGGGCAAAGGGAGGGGAGAACAGTGTAAATGTCATTTCTATCTGTGTTAGGGGAAGATTGTCACATGTGATTTAGTGCTGACCATCTTGCAAAGCTGAATACTGTAATGGTGGTGGCATTTTTGGAGTTGTGCATCAATGACATCCATCTCAGCTCAAGGCAATTGGCTGCAAGCTCTGGTACACTTTAATTAAGGTCTTAATTCTCATCAGTAGAAGTGGTGGTGGTGAAATCCATTTGTTTTAATGTGAATGGGATGAATTTGCCTATTGGCAACACTATTTATAATCTTGATTTAGCAACTGTAAACAAACAAACAAACAAACAAACCTGTGACTTGATTCCCCTCTAATGGTGAATTATACAATCCCAGGGAATAAGGTTGCCAAAGCAAAGACTATTCTGTTCAAACAGAAAATTACTCCATTCAGTTATTGTCATCCTAAGATGTATTTCAAGGCATTTGATTTTCCTGGATGTTTAGCAAGCACAGTACTTGTAGAAATGAATGCAGAGTAATCTTGTGATACTGCCCACCATGATTGCCAACATGGTGTTGTGGTTTTGGTGTCAGAATTACAGGAAAACCATTTCTGTTCAGATATGGTTCTCGCTGGATGACTGGATGAGTCACTATTTATCTGCATCACAGGTTTGTTGTGAAGAAGTGATAAAAGTCTATGTTTGATGTGATGCCCTGCTATCCCATGAAGAAATAAATATCCCTCCCTACTTTCAAGGAAGGATGGGCACTTCCTGGGATCAGGGAGATAGATTGGACCCCATGGGCCAGGGCACACTGTTGAAAATCAGCAGCTACCACCACAGTTGCAAATGTTGCAGCTGCCACTGAATTTCAGGGGAGACTTTGGTTGCCTTCTATTGTCCAGGAAGGTTCCCTAATGTCCTTCCATAATTGCAAATAGTTGCATGATTGTAGGGCAGATCATCATCTTCCCTGCAGGGAAGGATAGGGAATGAAAAATAAGTTTCTATAATTTCAGTGCTTGCTGCAGTTAACCGTGATGATGGCAGCCCCTACCAATTCTGTGGCAGCTAGTGTTGCATGGGGGTAATAAAACATGTCACATGTGGTCCAAAGGTTGTCCACCCTTGCTGACTGCTATTTATTGCTGCACTAACACATCTAGAATACTTGTAATTGACATGGCAAATCTGAATCTGAGCATATATACACAATGATGCATGGCAGGATGATCTACCATTTAAAAAGAGAGAAGAAAAGAAAATATCTAGCAAATAGGAGTGAAGTTTGTTTAGAATCCCTGTGTCTTCATATTTGCAGAGTATGTCTTAGACTATGTTTGGACTCAAATGACTATTTCCAGTGCTGACAATTAACTTGCTTAACTCACCCTTAATTCACAAGATTTCGTTAATTTTAGGCAATGGAAAAACAAAGATGAAAGGCAGCAATATCTTAACATAATTCACACATTTTCATCCTGGAAACATATGCAAACATGATATCAGCCACAAGATCAGTGGAATCCTGCTTATGTATGGCATGAGAGAAACAGAAGTAGGGTGGGGAATTCAACAATATTTAGAATATCTCATTGTGCTTGGTTAGTCTTCAGGATCCTATGTCTCTTGCTTGGATGACATCATTCCAGGGTCCTGGTCAGATGGAATACTGACAGTTAGTATACTGACTAACAGCTGATGCCATTGCAGGGTATCAACAACATATTTTAATATTTCCTTTTGGGCTCTCACTACAAATCCATGAAGTTCATTTGATTTGGTTCTGCATTGATCTCACTGTGGAAACCAATAATCTCCATGTGTCAAAGATAAAAAAGGAAAATATTTATACATTAGCCCAAAGTACTATATTGTGACTGAACTAAAGTATACAGTGTATACCTAAAATTAAATGTGTACTTTAGAACAATGTGCATCTATGGATGTCGCTGGACAGCAACTCCCATCAGCCCTAGTCAGCATAGCCAGTGGCAAAGGATGATAGTGCTGAAGTCTAAAACATTTGGAGGACCAGATGTCTTCAACCCTAGTGTATAGATATAGTATATAGGTTTCATCTGACCTGGGAGGTTATCTTCTGGCACTACCTCTTGTTTCATTTTGGATTGTCTCCTCATAGGGTTTTTGTGGTAAAAGACATTCAAAGGAGTTTACTATGCCTCCTTCTGTGCATTATTAACAGATATTAGCTATGGTGCCACTGTCATTGTCTCTGAGAGATCTTCTATCAGCACATCACAGCAGCTTTCTTTTCTCTCCATGGCATCTTGGCCAAAACTATATTATGCAAAGCTTTCTGATGTGATGTTCACACAGCTGTGAGTCAAGATGGCAGCCATGTTGTTTTGCAAGGTGGGAGGTGAGGAAGGCAAAGGGGACCCAGCAGTGCCTGGAGACCATGTGGAGGGTGGCCATAGTGAGGAAAAGGAGGAGAGAGCCATGGCTACCTTCCACACGGCTGGGTGGAGACAAAAGAAAGCTGTTGTGAATTGCCTATAATACTTAGGTAGAGGATCTCTCAGAGACAACAGCAGTGGCACAGGACAACTATGAGTAGTGCTGTGGCTAACAATGCAAATGGGTTCAGCTGTTAATGAGCTTGGAGGCAAAAAGGAAAGTCCGAAGCTTCACAACACCTAATAATAATAATAATAATAATAATTATTATTATTATTATTATTATTTATACCCCACCCCTCTGTTAAAACAATTGGTGCGGCTTACAAAAATTAAAATACAATACAGATAAAAATCCCTAAACACCCCCCACCCCACCCTCCCCCATAAAAAAATATTAAACAAATGTAAATTAAAAGCAACTGTCTAAATCACCTTTAAAAACAATAAATACAATAAATAGCCAGCAGACTAAAAGAAGCCAGGATCCCCTGAGGCCGGGATCTAATTTGGAAAGGCCTGCCAAAAGAGATCCGTCTTTAGTGCTTTTCTAAAGCTACTCAGGCTTGTCATCTGACGGATTTCGTTTGGCAGGTCATTCCACAATTTAGGGACAATTACCAAAAAGGCCCTCTGGGAGGTTGCAGACAGCCTAGATTTTTGTGGCTGAAGCAAATTCCTTCAGGGGAGGATTGTATGGGAGGAGGTGGTTCTGGAGATAAGTTGGACCCAAGCCATTTAGGGCTTTAAAGGTAATAACCAACACCTTATACTGGGCCCGGAAACTGATAGGCAGCCAGTGGAGAAATTTTAATACTGGAGTTATATGGTCTCTCCGAGATGTTCCCGAGACCACTCTGGCTGCCATATTTTGTACCAACTGAAGTTTCTGGACCAAGCATGAGGGCAGCCCCATGTAGAGCACATTGCAGAAATCTAGATGAGAGGTTACCAGCACGTGCACCACAGTCTCAAGGTCCTTTACTTCTAGGGAATGGCGCAGTTGGCGTATCAGCCAAAGCTGATAACAGGCGCTCCTGACTGTCACATTCACCTGAATAGTCATCTGAAGCGATGAATCAAGGAGCACCCCCAGACTGCAAACAGAGTCCTTAACAGACAGCATCGGGGACAGGATGGCGCCCTGCGGAACATCACAAGTAAGCTCCTTTCTGCTGGAGCAGCTGTCCCCGAGCAACACCCTCTGGGACCTGCCCGAGAGGAAGGACCGGAACCACCGGAGTGCAGTGCCTCCGATTCCTAACCCATGCAAGCGATCCAAGAGGATGCTATGATTTTTCGTATCGAAAGCCGCTGATATGTCTAAAAGCACCAACAGGGTCACACTACCCCTGTCGATGCTTAGACGCACGTCATCGGTTAATGCAACCATGGCAGTCTCAACTCCAAATCCCGTCCTAAAGCCAGTTGGAAATGGGTCTAGATAACCGGTTTCATCCAAGACCACTTGGAGTTGAAGCGCAACTGCCCTCTCGATCATTTTGCTCAAGAATGGTAACATAGAAACCGGCCTATAGTTGTTCATGTCCAGGGGGTCAAGGGAAGATTTTTTCAGGAGCTGCCTAATGGCTGCTTCCTTTAAACAAGATGGAACACACCCTTCTCTGAGGGATGCATTGATGATGTCCTTAAGGAACACCATCAAGGCAGTCCCCCCCTGGATGGCCAGCCACGAAGGGCAAGGATCGAGAGGGCAGGTCGTCTTCTTCACCCTACCAAGTAGTTTGTCCACGTCCTCAGTACTCACGGATTGAAATTCATCCAGTAAACTTACATCAACGGAGTTGCTGGACACCTCGTCAATTGTTTCTGTCAAATTACTGGCATCTAAGTCGGCTCTTATCTGAGAGATTTTATCTGCAAAGAAATCGTTAAACGCGTCACAGCAGGCTGTCATTGGGTTAAGCAATGGGTTCTGCGCAGGAATAACCTGCGTCATCTCCCTTACCACCCTAAACAGCTCTGCTGGACGGGACTCTGAAGACGCAATATGTGCAGAGGAGAAGGATCTCTGTGCTGCACGTATTGCCTCTCGATAGGACCAAAGAAAGTTCCTATGACGAGTCCTGTCGGATAAGATTCGAGTTTTCCGCCAGTTGCACTCTAGTCGTTGTCCAACCGCTTCATTTTTCTAAGCTCTGTTGTATACCATGGCTTATGGTTTGGAGCGGGTTGGAAAGGACGCTTGGGAGCGATCATGTCGATAGCCTTGGTAAGGTCGGTGTTCCAGGTATTAACCAAAGCTTTGACAGGGTCACCGGCGTTACCAATCCTTAAACCCTCCAAGGCTTTCTGGAATCCTCTTGGTTCCATTAGCCTTCGAGGGCGGACCATTTTAATGGGTCCACCACCCCCGGTGGGCGGGAAGAGACTCTTAGTTCAGTCTTGACCAGGAAATGATCCGTCCATGACAATGCGGTGGTTTTTATAACCTCCGCCCACGGATATTCCTGTTCCGTACTAAAGACCACATCGAGGGTATGACCCGCACAATGTGTGGGCCCGACGACCATTTGGGATAGGCCCATGTTTGTCATGGTTTCCATGAACTCCCGAGCCACACCAGTCAGATTTGTCAAGCTGGTCTCGAGTGGAATGTTGAAGTCACCCAAAACTAAAAGTCTGGGTGACTCCAACAGCAGCTCTGAGACCAGCTGTGTCAGCTCGGTTAGGGAGTCTGCTAGACAACGGGGTGGTCGGTATACTAACAAAATCCCCAAACTATCCCTGGTCCTCAAGCTAGGGTACATACACTCAAAGTGAACTGTATTTCGGACAGGTATCCTGGTCATAGGAACATGGAATGTGAGAAGCACAAATCATGGAAATTTAGACTTAATAAAATAAGAAATGGAACATATAAACATTGCAGTACTTGGGGTGAGTGAGTTAAAGTAGAAAGGAATGGGACATTTTGAGTCAGATAATTACACAGAGCCCCAAGGAGAATCAATAAGGTAGGTTTCTCCCTGGCTGGCTCACACTTGGAAGGCCAACCCAATGTTCGTAAGGACTTGAAGTGAGGGTTTAGGCCTTGGGCTAGTCCCAAGAGAAGTCTCTTTCTCCACCCCCCTAGTCACAGGACTGCCAGATAGGGGCCCAATGCTGCTGCAGTTGAAGCTGCTCCAATGCAAAACAAATGTGTACCAAATTTAACTCCCTTGAGAACTATGGTGGTGAATATCCTGGAAGTGATTGACCAGAATTGGTATTTTGTCAAAGGCAACAAGTCTGCATGGCAGAATAGAAGGCCTGGCAGGGAACCCCTGTCATGTACATATTGTTGTAGCACCCAAAATGGACAGTTAGATTGGTTGCTATAAGGTTGAAGGTTAAAACGAACCCCAGGCTGAGGCTGTTCTGTCTTGAAAATGTGATATGTATTGCAATGTTATTCCTCCCTACATGTACATCCCTGAATTCCAATGCCCTACCGGACTTATTACTATTTGACATCATCACCAGTTCACTCACACACAAGGTACCATAAAAGATGGTCAGCACCACTGTATGGAACAAAAGAGCTTCATATGATGTGGTACAGATTCCTGGACATATTCCACCCAAACCTTTAAGGATGTTAGGGGACAGAGGCTTCTGTTGGCTGTCCATTGGCCCTCTTTCCCTAGACCAACTTTCTAAACCTTTATGGATCTGAAAGTCCCCAGTGTTGTCCACAGAGCCCTGAGCCTTCAACCAAAATGCAATAGCCAACAACCTGGCTCTAATAGACCGGGGTGACAGTGGAGGGATACATAGTGCTGTAGAAAATGAGCCACTGGCACAGGCCATATATCCCCTAAACCCTCCTGCTTCTGGAACTCTAAAAACTCATTTACTGCCTTGCCATAACCCTTCTTGGTACTCGGAGCTATGGACAAACTGATTGCCCTCACTACTTTCTCCTGCCAAGACTCCACAGGTCTACCAGCATTGGATCAGGCATAACTGCTACCTGAAATGCTTCATTTGTGTGTGGGAAAGAAAGTCTGCTATCCCATTGTCTATCCCAGCCACATGGAGAGCCATAAAAAGTATGTTATGAACAGACACTGAAGGGTAAAAACTGTAAATAACCATATAACCCTGGGGGACTTGGATGTTAGGGAATTAATAGCCTGGATGGTAGCCATGTTGGAATACAAAAAAATGGATGAATGAATTAGCTAACTCAGCTCATATCTGAACAACTACCAAAACAGGGGGCGGAGGACAGGTTGGTAGTAACTCCTGCCTTGATCTAATTCTTTGGCCAAGACTGGGCACACCACCATCCCGTGAAATACACACCAAAATCAACTGATCCAGCCACATCAGGTGCAACCTGTAAGGCATTCTGGGGTTTACACTCTTTTTATCAAAACAACACTCCATTGAACCCATCCAAAAATTCCTGCCACACACCCAGGTCCTCTCTAATTCCTCTCATAAGTCTACTTCTATGTTGGGGCTAGACCACCCCTGCAACAGCATGACAAAGGTGTCAGAGAAAGGCCCTGCCAGGTGCCAGAATTTTACAAGCAATGTTCAGGTTCCCAATAATTTCCTGGAGTTGCCTGAGTGTAGCCTTTTTATTTCTGCTAAAATCTGCAAGCCTGAGTCTTAGATCCTGCACTTTCTCCAGTGGCAGCCTACACATCTGATTGACCATATCAATCTTGATTACCCAAAACATAAATTGATGGGTGGTTCCCTCTTCTCTGGTGCCAGGGGAACCCTCAGTTCACCAGCCAAAGTGCTAAATTTTTCTAACAATACAGCACATTTTTTCCTGTTCCATAGGGTCCTATAGAAAGAAAGTAATCTAAATAGTGCACCCCACCTTTCTGGCCTGTCTTTGTCTTGACAGCCCACTCCAAAAAGTAGAGGTTGACCACCATACCATGGGGGATCTATTCCAAGACCACCACCACCCATGGATACCTGAAGCCATGGATAATAGGGAGCCCTATTATTTACAATGAGATGAACACCAGTTAAGTTGACCATAGTTTCACATTGGAGGATGTAGAAATGCCTAGACAGAACATTTTTTCTGGACATAGATAAGTCCAGAATATGGGGAAAGACCTGTACTAAATACCACAAAGGCAATGCAACAAGCCAAACACCCCACTGGTAAGGCATGAGCCAAATAAAACATGCCCTCAAAACAAAATCCCAAGAGCTTAAATCCTACAGGCATGCAGGCAACAAATGAAATGCAGACTGAATGTCACATTTAGCTAGCTTATCTCCTAACCCATATCTACAAACTGTCCTCACTGCATAATCAGAAGCCCTGTACCTAACTGTGCACAACTCAGGAGGAACTGCATCATTGACCAATTCCCCTTTTGGATAGAAAAGGTTATATATATCAGACTAAACTCTCCTGGTGCCTTCTTCAGCATTCCCACCAATGGAGACACCCTCAAATTAGTCACAGGTGGATAAGGGAAGGAGCCGAATACTCTTCCTTCAGCTATCTCCTTCTGAGTCTTATCCCTGACCACATTCTAGTCCCCTAACTGACTTCAAATTGTAAGACATCTAAGAGCACCAGACTCCCTGATATGGAATCCAGAATCCTACCTCAAAACCCTCTGCCAAGTATTGTGCATTCAGCCATCAAGCTGACCAAATCAATGGGGCTGGGTCTGCTTTGAAGGCAGAGAGGGACCCCTGCCACCTTTCATTCTGTATTACTGGTCCTTGGGGCAGTTCTTAAAGGAGTAAAGCACCCCCCCTGACTGAGCATTCATGTTTAAACTTGCAAGGGCTGCAAGTGCACACTCCTTGGAAGCCAAACTCCCAGCACAACAATTTCTGCATCTCAGCCATAGGACCTGAGGGACAAAAGGAACCAGCCCCCCTGTACCTTTGAACCAAATGTCTGTCATGGTACCATTCACCTTGAACTGGTCACACCATGGTCATAAGTTGCATCCAGAGTGTTATTGGATTGCTGGGGGTACATGGGACCCACTCATAACACAGAAAATATGATATTAAATTGGGGAATTTTAATTAGGTCAAATGTATGGCTGCAAGAGGCTTGGTAACTGTCAGGATCTTTTCACCTATGTATACCAGTACTCACTGCAGAAACTCTGAGTTTAATGTAAGTAAAAATGGTTTTTATTGTAAAATAAACATGGAAGGATTCACACATGCAGTCATGCTCACAAGAGACCACAGAAGGCTAATGAAAAATTCAGGTAGAAAGACTTTTCTAAAGGAATAGACATCAGGGAAATAGGCTATAATTACCTGTCCAAAGAGCAGAGATTCGTGCAGAAAAGAAACTCAGACTTGAAACTGAGGGTGTCATAGCAGTCTGGCAGAGTGACAGTATGGGAAGAATGGTGCACACATGACTATTATTTGGGACTGATATTTATACCCAGTTTCAATCCTGAAGGGGTGTTTGGGTGCAAAATAATGTTTAGGTGAGTTTCCCACAATTAAACAATAGAATCTTCAACTTGGTTAATTCCACTAATGGTTGGGATGTTAAGGTTGATGGATTCATGGATGCCTCCTTATTGTTGGAGAGGGAATGTGTGAAGGAAGAAATTTGTGGAGATAGCATAGCAGTAGCATTGCTATTTCTATATCACTTACCAGTGCCAAAGCACACCCTAAGTGGTTTACAATCTGTTAGCTAATTGCTCCCAACAAGCTGGGTATTCATTTTACTGACCAACAGAAGGATGGAAAGGTGAATCAGCCATGGAACCCTCTGGGATCAAACTCATAACGTTGTGGCTTGTATTACTTGCATTTAACTACTGTGCCAAACTGTTCTGGTCACACTTTGTTTTGGTGTATGTCTCCAAATGGAATTGCCCAATATAGGCCTGCATTGTATCCAGTGCTGGTAGTAGTAATTGATCCACCTGTTCTGGCCACTTGCCAAATTTGAGGGTGCATGTTTGTTAAACCCCCATACCACTGTGTACACTGAGGCAAAGCCCAAGGTCTCACTAATTGGTTGACAGGTGCAAAGCCAGGCCCACCAGACAAACTACTTGGGCCCTGCCCAGCAACATGTGTACCAGGAATTACCGAGCCTCCCCATGGCCAACTATAACCCATGTGGTGTTTGTGTCAGTGATCTCACCTGCTCCCACTGGGCTAGCTGATGGTTCGATTGGATGAACAACTTCTTCTGCCACCAGGGGCACTGCCTTTTCATGCTCTGATGATGCCACCATTCCAGAAGACTTACTTTGGAAGGATTACTTTTCTAGAGTGTCAAGGTGAGCCAAAATTTCATTAGCAACCTGCCTCTGCTTAGATGCCTTATCAGCCTTTCATGAGGGAGGCTGCATTGCTTGGGGGAAAAGCCTGCCTCTTCCAAAGCCTCCATCCTGACTAAGATGGGCTCCCATGGGATTTGCTCATCTTCCTCTTCTGATAACAAAGAAATAGCCTCAGGCGGGTGTTCTGGGGGCACACTCTGAAGAAAACTGCATGTTTTTTAAACCCCCTATTTAGGTGGTATACCCCAAATCTGGTGCAGATAGGGCTGTACATTGTGTGGCATTATCATACCAGCTTCAGGGATAAGGACACACATCAGGCCAGATTTTTTGGGGGGTTGGGGATTCTGCTCAGACAGCAGGGTTGTTGATAATTTGGGTGACTTGGAGGTCTTTCATTCATAGGGTCTCCATAAGTCAAAGTGGACTTGATAGCAGTTAAGAGCAACAACACCAAATATGTACATGTCACTACAGGGGATAAATGTGATGATTTTAGCACTGGGAAAGGCTCCTTGTTCCACACTTCTCCCTGTTCTTTTGGTTATTGCTTCCATAGCTAGAGAAACAGGCTGGTAGATAGGGCTGAAGTGCATTTTTCTTCCTTTTGCATAGGAAAATGCAATACTGATAAAGTCTGCAGTCAGTAAATCATGGGAAGCTTAACACATCAGCCTGCATAAAACTATCTTAGCAAATGGCAACGTAAATTATTTAAAATTAAATATGTAAATATATTTTGGTGTCACTCTGAAATATTGCTCTAATTTGGTTCAGACATATGCTGGGGGAAAAATTAGAAAGAAACAGTGGGCTGTTCTGGGGGATTATGAATTGTCTGTCTGAAAAGAGGCTTTCAATCAAAATATTTAGACCGTTACTCTCTGTGAAAGCTGACTCACAAGTGCCACTGAGTTTTGCATACAGTTTTACAAGGAGACATGACAACAAAGCCAACAAGTGATTTTTGATGTAGAGTAGTAACAATGGACAACAAAGACCTTCAGTTAAGACCAGGAACCCAAGGTCAATACCTTTTTTATGAATTTAGAACTGGTGCTCCCTCAAATGGTTAAAAAAAAAAACCTGCTTGTCATGGCATCTGCTCTTCCTCATCTATGAACATTGCATTGAATGTGCTTTGTTGTGTGCCTGTACATTGGAAGTTAAGCATGGATTTAATTTGCAAGTCTTATTGCTGAAGCCTTCATCCAGCTATTTCCCTGTAGCTGGACACATTGTATTTTATATTTGTTTTAATTCTCCACTAGTTTAATTTAGTTTTAAGGGGTGGGAGTGTTAGGATTGGGAAGGATTGTTTTAACTTGCTGTTGTTTTAATCTTGCTGTACACTGCTCCGGTTGCCGAGCAGAGGGGCAGGTTAAAAATAAATTATTATTATTATTATTATTATTATTATTATTATTATTATTTTGAAAGGAGATCACCCATAGGGAGTTCTGGTGGTCCTTGGGAGGTCCTGGGAGATGATGTATTTGCAGTGTGTCCAGCTACAGCAATATAGCTGGATGCATCACTGCTGCCCACCCACCCCCAGTTATCTAACAATAATGAAATGACATGTGGGAGGGGGATAATTGCTTAGAAAATGAGTTGGGGGGAGTTTGGTCTTTGCACAGTAGGCAAAGACTTTCGACTTCTGCAACAACCACAAAAGTGAGTTGGGATCACATAAGTCTGACTTACACCATCATAATTCACCAACAGGATTCAGGCAATTGATATTTTTCATTGGTTTTGCAGACTCATGCAGCTGGAGGCAACATATCTTTAAGAAGTGAAGGCTTTAAATAAACAACAGCCAAAACTGACTTTACATTTTTTTCTGCAGTCATTCCTGGATTGTGTGCCAAGAGCCCTTTGGATGGGTTAGGCAAGCTCACTACATGGGGGAAGCAGAGTGCCTACAACTTCACAATGTCAGTGCCTTAGTTAAATGTGTGCATACATTCTTTGACTGAGGACCAGATGATGTGAGCCAAAGTGCTGACTCTGTGAAAAACATGGGACAGAAGCTGAGCAATTTAAGATTACTCCAGCTTTACTGCAAGTGAGGAATTTGGGCCATCAGGCATAAGAGTCATAAGAGAAATAGGAGAACCAACTCCAAATCATTTGAATATATTAACAAAAATCCTCTGATGTGAAAATCAGGGTGAAAAATCCTGTCTTGGTAAAGATTAATGAAAGTTTTTCCACTGACTTCAAAGGAATTGTAATTTCACCATTAACTTTTAACATTTGCAATGCGTCTGTTGCCATCTTATGTTGAGACAATTAGCAGGTGTCAATTAGGAGAGAGACAATAGATTATGTAACCAATTACTTTCACTTTCCAGACAACAGTTTGCAATCAGAGGGATGTGTGATAAGATTTAATCAAAGATTAGAACTTTTTAATTAAATAGGGCCTTTTGTGGCTAGTCATTTGACATTAATTACTGTTTTAACTTGATGCATTTTGATTTGTAAAAGGCCTTGAGCACTGTACATGGGAGAAATATTGTACTGCATCATAGAAAGTGCAGATTGTTAAAAATGAAAATATAAAATTCTCTTTGTCATCTAACTCCCATCTAAAAGTAAATGTTGTTTTAAATGTTAGGTGGCCAGGTTAGATAAATAGAACAGCAAGTTATAACAGCCCAGTGATTATTGAAAATGAGAAGCACAACAGACTTAATTGTAATGAATGATAAGATCTGCAATCATTGTCCCTTAAACACTTTCAGTGGGCTAAACAGTTTGTGTGAGTTCCATTTGCTGATTTAACTAGTTGACTATCCTTTGGGCATCTTCAAGCTAACCATGCCACCAGCATTAATGAAGGTCATCAGTTAAAATGAAATGCCAAATCTGGAAGCTTTGGAAGAGATTTCAATTGGTAGCCCATAAATTTTACTTGGTGACCCACAGAGAGGTATATAAATGTCAACTGTATTCCTGCAATAACTTTAAATTCAAATCCAGCAATGGTACTGGCAACAGTATTTGCAAGTCATTCTTCCTGAAGTCTTTGCCTCCCCTGTTTGCTCCAGTTATTCATTGTAAAGTGGCTAGATTGACAAGGAAAGCCCTCTTCTGAACTGACTGCAGAATGGAAGGGGAGGGGGAAAGGAAGGAGCAATAACTGTTGCCATTATCTCCTGGAAGGTGTGAGGCTCATATACACAGAAGCAAAAAATGTAGCCTGCTTATTTTAATAAGAAATTCTCTCTCTCTCTCTCTCTCTCTCACACACACACACACACAGAGGAGAGGTAAAATCCTATTCCCTTCTTTTTAGCAGACATACTCCTATATTCTGACACATGAAAAGGAGAGTTTTGTGATTCATGTCCTTGGAACACTCCTGATTCTGAAGGGATAATTGTATCCTGCAACTGCATCATTACTTTCCAGTTCCAACTCCTGTACATTACTGGTACTGACTGGGACTCTGTGACAGAGAATCTGCTTTACTTGCAGAAGGTCTCAGGTTCAATCCCCCATGCTTCCCATTCTGAATTGATATAGGGTAACTTCCTTGGGCTCTTCGCTGTCTGCTGTAGCTGTATTCTTTCTTCCACAATATGTTGTGCTGTAACATAATCTGCAACAGGAGGCATTAAGGCAGCTTCACCCTTGGCATAAGAGTTGTGTTTACCATGAATACATCAATGTTTTCCCAAGAAAGCACATGAAGTATGAGTGGCAGGTGTGTGCCCTTAAATACCGGTGTACACACATCTGAGAGCTCTCAGGCCCATGGACACAGGTGTTGAACAGAGCACACATCTGCTGTTGACACAGTTGATGTGTTTGCTGCAAGAAACTCTGGTACCTGGAGTAAATATGACAGCCAAATAAAATGTTGATCTGCTCCTAGTAAACTGGCCATAGCCATTTCTTTAAAACTTATCAAAGTGAACATGCTGTTTAACCCGAAGTTTAGAAACTTTAATTTTGACTTTGGGCTTAAATATCTGAAAGACATCAGATCCCATCTGATCTTGGAAGCTAAACAGGGTCAGCTCTGGTTAGTATTTGGAAGGGAGACCTGGTGCTTAAGGCTATATTTCAGAGGAAGAAACTGGCAAAACTATCCCTGAGTATTCTTAGCCTAAGAAAACTTAGCCTATGAAATTCATGGGGTCACCATAAGTCAATAGGTGAAGTCGCCCTCCCCATATGAATATGAAATTTGGGTCACAGAGGAAAACAATCCTATGATTTCTCATTGCTAATTTGCATAACTTGTGTTTGTGGAGGGATTAAGAATCTTCAGGCTTATATAAAATTGGATCAGGCCAAACAGACAATAAATAACTAAACAAAGAGTTTTTGGTATTTCATGTATGCACATACCAAACTGCTGGATGATGGGTATAAATGTATTGTTAATTATTGCAACATTTAGAACATAGCTTTGACCCAATGAATTATTATTTATTCATAAGATAGAGAACTTGGTTGGAAGCTGTTTTAATCATGTTTTATTCAATGGGGCTAACCCCATTTTACATTCCATCCCTTGGGTTTATTTTCACTTATGGATTAGGCTGTGTATGCTGTGGTGTTTCAGTTCTTGAAAAGTAGAAATTGCACAAATGTGCTTTCTATAAAACAGAAATTATCATGTCTGTGATCACAAGAGGCTATGTGCATGTTTTAGAAAACAGAAGTCAAAAATACTTTTAAAAGTATTAAAAACATGAGATATGGATTTGGGTAAAATAACAATTTCTGGAAAAGAACATATAGCGCAAAGATCTAAAAATTAACACAGTATTTTGTATTCAATACACCTGTTATTTCTCTAAGAAAGCCTGTCAGTTAGAATGATGAATTTTAACCTTTTCCAGTTCTTCTAGGGAACATCCAATTTATATTCTTCAAGCTCTTTGGTACTGGCTCACCATACTGATGTGAAAATTATTGTTTTTGCAATATTTATAAAGATCTAGTTACAGATTTCAAGAACATAGTACACATTTCCTTTGGATTTGACCCATCAAGTATAATTAAAGGAGGGAAAGAACTTCATAGCTAGTTTAGGTATGGGTGCATGTGATAGTACATTAATTATGCTACTACAGGTTTAATATTAATTCAGCTCTCATGGTCAATAGAAAATACAAAGGTTACATTATCACAGAGGGCAGGAAGGTTATATACATGAATTTAAATGGATATTATTTTTATGGCGAATATTTTTTTACCATACTAGATATGTATTTTTAAAGTTATTATTCTATAGTCATGTGATAAAATAGTTCTGTTTTTAACCTGCAAAGAAAGAAGAGCATATGAAATTTAAGTCCTGTCCTCTAATTGAATCAATACAGTAGTTACAATAGCACAAAGTCTGAACTCTAACCAATTGTAAAGGTCTAAGAAAAATAGGCCCTATTAATTATAATGTCTCATGATGTTAGCAAGTACTTGATTTTATTATTCCTCTTGATCATTATATTTTTGCATATTTCAAGCCCTAGTGTTCTATAGGTTGTTTATACAGGTTACTGTTAATTTAGATAGATTTTATAAATCATTCAATATCTGAAATTTAGGAATGGTGTACAGGTGGTTAAGCTAAACAAGGGAGCTCTGGTGGTGCAATGGTTAAATACCTGTACTGCAGCCACAACATTGCACATTCAATCCCAAGGGCTCCAAGGTTACCTCAGCCTTCCATCCTTTTGTAGGATGGTAAAATGAGTACCTGCCTTTGGGGACAATTAGCTAACACACATTGGAAACCGTCTAGAGAGTGTCTAGTGCACTGTAAAGCTGTGAATATGTGTAAGTGCTATTGCTTAACAATTTGTAAGCCTCTCTGAGAGCCTTTGTGGCTGAAGAGTGGGGTATAAATACTTAAAATAATAAAAATAAATAAACACATTGCAGAAAAAATCAAAACTGAACAAGAATGTTAAATAACACAGTCATTGCCATTTGTTACTCAGGAAGTAACTGCTTGAAAAGGAAGGTCTTCAGTAGAGACTAAAAAGGGCAAGGGAGGACATTCCCTAGGTTGGGGACTGATACACTGAAGCTCTTTTCTTGGTGTTCTCCATGCAGACCCTCAGACTATAGGGAAATACGTCATCATGTTGCAAGTTTGATTCCAGAGGGCTCCAAGGTTCCCTCAGCCTTCCATCCTTTCGTAGATCCCGGCTTGTAGGGGCAATTAGCTAACACACATTGGAAACTGCTTAATGCAGTGTAGATGTGTAAATAGCTATTGCTTAAAACAATTTGTAAGCCACTCTGATAGCTTTGTGGCTGAAGAGCGGGGTATAAATAAATAAATAAATAAATACTGCCTCTTCAGAAAACCTTGGCGTTAGGACAGCAAAATAGCAGGGTACCCTGGTTCTAGACATGTGATAAAATAGTTCTATCTTGAACCCCGGGAGGGGGAAAACATACAAAATTTAAGTTCTACTTGCTAATTTATGTTCTGTAGGGCTTTGTGTACTGGTTCTTGTTCCGTGTCTTTCAGTCATTTCTAACTTACAGCAACCCTAAGGTGAACCTATCATGGGGTTTTCTTTGCAAAATTTGTTCAGAGGTGGTTTGCCTTTGCCTTCCTCTGAGGCTAAGAGAGTGTGACTTTCCCAAGGCCACCCAGTGGGTTTCATTGCCAAACAGGGAATCTAACCCTGATCTCCAGAGTCATAGTCCAACACTCAAACACTATACCATGCTGGCTCCCATATGTACATTGGTACCAATATCTAAAATCTAGCCTTGAAGTGGGGAAGGAAAGAATATTCAAAAGTATGCCCCCCAAATGGTGATGAGAAACTCTGACAAGCAGAAATCTGAACTGACAAGAGTTATTCATAGCTCAGGACTTATTCTGCACAAAATTTGAATATTTATTGCATATAAAGCAGCATTTTCTCCTCAGGAAACAACAGGTTTTGTGTAGAAAATATTTTTGTGCTGACACATTATTTCATGTGTAAGAAATGCTGTTTCCTGAGCAGTGATGTTTTCTGCACAAAATTCTTTATGTGCATTTTGCACAGGTTAAGTCCCAAACTGCAAATTACCTTCACAAACTGCACAGTTTTCAAAGATTTCCTTGCAGTGAAAATGCTAAAATTACTTTCTGCTTCCTTAAAGAATGAAATTAGCGAAGAATTGCATCCTACCTGGTAGCAAGGAGGTGGCCAGTGAAGAATCTTTAGCAAAGATACTACATGCTGATAGGAGTTGGTATTAAATAACAGCAAAGAAACCTCATTCTTCACTAACTACAGCTTCTGGATCACCCTTACGGAAATGCTCCATATAGAGCAGTCCAGTCCTGAGCTTAGGAATGCCTGAACTACTATGGTCATAATTATTTGATTAACTTTGCTAAATGCGAAATACTATGTATATTATAATTAAATATTGACAGAGTTAGTGACAGACCATAATTTGCAAAATCAAGATGCAAATATTCTAAGATTAGGTCATGTTCCATTAATGGCAACTAATGAGGGGAGTTTATTTACTTATGCCTCACTTTTTCTTCCAAAAAGTTGCTGAAAGCTTGATTCATTTACCTTGGAGAAAGTTCTGGAAAGTACTGCAATTCAAGAAGGATATTGACAAGCTGGACATATCCAGAGGAGGGTGACCAAAATGCTGAAAGGTCTGGAAGCCATGCCCTATGAGGAACAGCTTAGGGACCTGGGTATGTTTATTCTTGAGAAGAGAAGGTTGAGAGGTGACATGACAGCCATGTTTAAATACTTGAAAGGATGTCATATTGAAGAGGGAGCAAGTTTGTTTTCTGTGGCTCCAGAGACAGGACATGGAGCAATGGATTCAAACTACAGGAAAAGAGATTCCACTTAAACATTTGGAAGAACTTCCCGACAGTAAGAGCTGTTCAACAGTGGAATGCACTGCCTCGGAGTGTGTTGGAGTCTCTTTCTTTGGAGGTTTTTAAACAGAGGCTGGATGGCCATCTGTCAGGGATGCTATGATTGTGTATTCCTGTATGGCAGGGGGTTGGACTGGATGTTCCTTGTTGTCTCTTCCAACTCTATGATTCTATAAACACTCTCCCAGGTTGAGAGACATGGGAAGTGAAAGAGCAAGAAGTAATTAATCAAGTTACAATCTGGCAGAAATAGAAACCTTTTCAAGCATTACTAAAATGGGCAAAAAACATACACCAGGGCAACATCTTGGTAGTAAGCTCCATCTGTTCTATTATTCTATGGATGTGCAAAATTCAGGCTCATTAAGACTGATTTACACATCAGCCTTATTCTGACTCAGGTATATATTGGATTGTGAGGGAATGCATATATATATTCTTGCACATTGTTCTTAAAGAACTCAATTTTTTGTGCATTTTGGAAATGCTTATATTTCCCTCTTGTTAATTATTACATACTTGTTTGCATTTTAAATGTATGTATACTTTCTCGTGTGTATTTTTCAAATATACATCTTTTATCAAACATGTTTATTTGGGTGTGCAAATCAGGTTGAAGGCTCATAAAGATTCCTGATCACATTGTTTCTCAGAGGCTTGGAGAAGTTCTGGTAAAATACAATGGAAACAGATTACTTCCCCATTTCTATCTATACATGTTCATTTGAACATCTGAAGAGGCCCCATCTGTGTACAGCTGGTCTCTTCAAATGTTCTAATGACTGCAGATAAGGGGAATGAATGCTTGCAATGAACGGAAGCCTTGGAATGAATGCTTGCAAAAAGGAAAGGGGATGTCTACCTGATTAAGCTAAAGCTTGGGATGAACTGAAATTGGGAGGGTGAATTTTGGGGATGGGAAATCAGTTTTTAGGTGAGTTTGTTGGTTCTAGAAGCTTCCAGTTGGTTGAACATTTGTAAATAAAGCAAAAATCAGTAATGCATTAGAAATGTCTATTGTACATTTGTACAATATGTAGGAATAATAAATTATATTGCCCTGGAACTTTTCATTGTTTAAGAAAAGGAGGAATGCAACACAGTCAAATATCTAACACCATTCCATTACAACAATCACACTCTCAAATGTCAAATATAGTCCAGTCTCATATGTGGATGCCAGCTAGTTCTTCAATATTTGGCAAATGTTCACAACATTGACAAATACTTGACAACAAACTTCTCAGACTAGGATTTGCAGGAGAATTTATGCTGCATGTTAATTTCAGCTCCAGAACTGGAAGCTGATACAAAAATATTTTTTGTTTATTTTTTGTTTTTGTTTTTTGCATCAGCAAACTTTTTATCCAATGCTAGCAATATGTACTTGTGAAATGAAATGAACAAGGTCAGGTAAAGAAAAACATTCTGAATCTTCTGCAGGTCACTTGAAGACTTATTTCAAGATGCATCCTTTCTTTCTTTTTTCTTTTTAAATATACTTTTATTAATATTATAATGATACATTATATTATCCAATCAATACTTAGTATAACACATAAAATTACTATAAACATCGCAATTTTTCTATTAACTAATTTCAAAAGTTAACATAGATTCTTTACTATAATTCTATTCAAAAATATTAATTCCCCCCCCCACCTCAGTGCTCCCCTTCACCGGAGCCATTATCCCTTACCTAATCTTTCCAGAATCTCAATTCTTCTCGTGGAGGTAACCTCCCATCTTTTGTCTGTAATACTTCTTTAACAAATACTTTCCAAATTTTATCAAAATCACTTTCTTTCCAACTTCCTCTTCTTACTTTAATTCGACATGTTAATTTATCATTTATTGCCATTTTCCAAACTTCTTTATACCACTCCTCCACTTGTACATTTATTTGCATCTTCCAATGTCTTGCTATAATTAATCTTGTTGCCGTTAATAAATTTGTTATTAAATCCTTTTCTGCATGGTTCCCATTCTCTCCATTATAAATTGACATCAATGCTATACTCGGTTTCCTTTCTATATTTCTATTCAGAATATTCTCTATTTCTATGAAAACCATTTCCCCAAACTGCTGTACAAATTTACAATTCCACTACATATGCATATATGTACCTATTTCTTGACAACCTCTCCAATAATATTTAGAGTTATTCTTATCTATATTATGCAATCTTGCTGGTGTCAAATACCATCTCCATATTATTTTATAATAATTTTCTTTTATTTGTATCGATATATATTTTTAGATGTCTTTGTTTCCATATCTTATCTCATTCATGATCTCCAATTTTTTGTTTCAAATCTTCCTCCCATATTCTCCTTTGACATTTTTATTCTTATTTTTTATCAATATTTTATATAAATCACTTGTAATACCCTTCAAACTTTCATTATCATCCCTCTTTTCACCTTTTTTCACCAAATTTTCAAATTTTGTAAATTCCCTTGTTTCTTTATGATTCTTTTTCCAATTTTTAATCTGTTGCTCTAACTGTATGCAATTAAACCATGAAATTTTCATTCCACATAATTTCTCTCTTATACTCCCTTTCTCATTCATCCGTCCTATCCATCCCTCTATTTTGTCTAGTCCTCTTTTCTTGAATTTCTTTCCCATTTTTTTCCTTCAAATTATTTGGGAATTTTTTCCCCATTATAACTGGTGTTAATACGGAATCAATAGGCAAAAATTCTCTCTTATATTTATACCATATTTCCCATATATTTTGCAAAAATGGGTTCTCAATTCCTTTAATTTCCTTTTTTGTAAAATTATCAAAAAATATGTTCCATATTCTCTTTTCTATTCTCCCTGTTTCTAACTCTAACCATTCTAAATCCCCCTGTCCTACAATTCCTTCTATAACATATCTCAATTGATTAGCTTCATAATATCCTTTTATTTTTGGAAGACCAAGTCCTCCCTCCTTCTGTGATATATACCAAAATAATTTATTTAATTTTGTCCTTTCCCCTCCATTACAAATATTTATTCAACATATTTTGTCATTTTTTCAGTTCTACTTCTAATATTTTTATTGGTAACATTCTAAGAAAAAAATTAGTTTAGGTAATATTTTCATTTTAACTAAAGCTACTCTTCCAAACCATGATAGTTGAATATTTTTATATTCTTCCAACTTCTTTTCCATTTCTTTCCTTAGTACCATAATATTTTTCTCTAATTGTTAGCAATGTATTGTCAGCAAACAAGCTTATCTTATGTTTTGTTTCTACTCCAATTCCTTCTATACTATTATCATTTCTTATCACATTTGCTAGAATTTCTATTACCATTGCAAACAATACTGGAGAAAGTGGGCAACCTTGTCTTGTTCCTCTCGTTATTTTTATTTCTCTTGTTATTCCACCATTAACCATAACTATAGCTCTGTTATGGGAATACTATTGATCTATTAATCCTCTAAACCTCTTCCCCATTCCAAATCCTTTCAATATTATTTTTAATGTTGGCCATTCCACACAGTAAAATGCTCTAAATATAATCCCTGCTTTTACTTTTGTTTTGCCAATTATATGCATTTTATTTAACACCCTTCCTATTAAATTTGACATTTGTCTTCCTTTCACAAATACACACTGGTCCTTTAATATATATTTATACATACAATTATTTATTCTCTTTGCCATTATTGCTGATAATAACTTTGCATCTTGATTTATCATTGATATAGGCCTGTATGATCCAGGGTCCAACAAATCCTTATCTGGCTTTGGTATCAATATTATCAATGATTGTTGCCATGATGGAGGGAATTTGTTTCCCATTATTATATTATTATATAATTCTAATAATTTAGGTATTAACTTCTTTTTAAATACTTTATAATAATCTGGTCCTAAGCCATCCATTCCTGGAGCTTTCCCTCTTTTAAAATTATTTATTGCTTCCTCTACTTCCATTTTTGTAATTGGTTTTTCTAATAAACCCCTATCTTTCTCTTCTATTTTAATCTTCCAATTTCCCCCTACATATTTTTCTATTTATTCCACTGATTTATTCCCTGACTGGTACAGGTCTTTATAAAACTTCTCAAAAATTGTTAGTTTTTCCTTCATTGTTCTACACATTTTACCTGTTTTATCTCTAATCCCATTTATCACATTTTCCATTTTCTTCTTCTGTGTGGATCTAGCCAAAATTTTTGAATTTTTATTACTAAATTCAAAATACTCCCTTCTTAAATAAATTGAATTTTCCTGTACTTTATCTACTTCCATTTTATCCAATTCCTCCGTCTTTGCTCATAACTCAATATAAGTTTGTTTTTCCTTGTCTAATATATATTTATTTTACAATAATTCTATTTCCCTTTCTAATTTCCCTTTTATTTCTTCTTGCCTTTTTTTAAGTTAAAGGTTTCTTTTATGCATATCCCCCTTGTCACAGCTTTCATAGTGTCCCATAAAATTCCTTTTGATACTTCTTAATCATTTAATTCCCATAATTCTTGCCATTCATGCTCAATTTTTTCTACTATTTCTCTGTAATTTAAATCTTTGTACTCAGCCTCCACCTTTTCACCTGTTCATAATCTCTCTTCATTATAATCTCCACATTGACCAAGGCATGGTCTGTTACTTTTATATTTTCTATCTCTGAATTTATGATTTTATCTATCAATTTTTTTGATACAAAAATATAATCATTTCTTGAATAACTCTTATGTACCATTGAAAAGTATGTATATTTCCTTTCATCTCTCTTTACCAATCTCCACACATCTTTCAACCCCTTTCTTTTTATTATTTTATTTAAATTTTTAATATTATCATATTCATCCCTTAATGAATAATTTGATTTATCTTTTATTCTTTCCATTTGCATGTTAAAATCTCCTGCTACAACAATATTTTGTTCTTGAATATTCTCCATTTCTTTAAATAGTTTCTCATAAAATTCCTCTTGTTTTTCATTTGGAGCATATACATTCATTAGAACATATTTATCTTTTCCCATTTCATGTTGTATTATAATATATCTACCATTTTTATCTTTTTTCACCTTTTTAATGACAAAATTACATTTTTGGCTATTAATATTGCTACCCCTCTAGCTTTTGAATTCCCATATGCTTTTTCATATACTCTTACCCAATTCAATTTCAATTCATTTACTCCTTCCCTTTTTTGATGTGTCTCTTGCAAAAATATTATATCCGCTTGATCCTTCTTCAATAATGCTTCAATCCTTTTTCATTTTATTACCGTGCCAAGGCCATGAGCATTTAAGGTTGATATCTTTAATTTATTAACCATTAGATTCCTTATTACATTTTCTATAAGTTTTTCTGGCTCCAAAAAGTGACCTCCCTTCCCAATTCTTCCCCATTCCATTCCCCCCTCCCCCTTTCCCTTCTTTACCTCCCCACCTTGTCTTCCCAAGGCAAACTGTCTTGCTCATGACCCCCCAGGTCTTCCAGGTGAGGAGTGGTGAAGAGATCATCCAATGGCACAGAACAACTCCCTCCCCCCGAGTGCTCATAAAAATAAAAAATAAAAACATTTCCCCTCTCCCCCCCCTGTAATTTTTATTCTTCTTCCTTCTGCTTTCTTCATCTGTCTAAACTTTTCCTCTTCTGCTGTCCGCTCCTCCATCAGCTCCATACTACTTCTTATGTACTCCCAACTCCTCCAACAGTCGCAATCCTTCTTCTGGCATTTCCATTCTATATCTTTTTCCTGCTGATTCAAATTTCAGAAACACTGGGTATCCCCAAGCATATTTTATACCAGCTTCCAAAAGAGTAGCAATACAAGGCTTCATAGATTTTTTCCAAATTACTTTTTGTGAACAGTAGTCATTATATAATTCCACCCTTACATCTCCATACTTCAGTCTCTCTGGATGTTTCTTGACTGTTCTCATCAATTCCTCCTTGTTATTATAATTAATAAGTCTAACAATAACATCTCTTGGCAATATACTTCTCCTTCCTGTCAGTTCTCTATGGATCCGTTCAATGTCCTCGTCCCTCCATTTCACAGCTGGGGTCACTTGCTGTAGCCATTTCAACACTTCAGATTTCAGATTAGATCCTTGATCTTTCCCCACAGATTCTGGCAGGAACCTTATTCTAAAGTTATTCCTGCGTCGATAATCTTGCACGTATATCAATTTTCCCCCCATATCTGTGATTTTATTCATATTGTCCTGGATCTGACTGCTTTGAAGTGTTTGGGGTTTTAATTATTTCTTTGTTCTTTTTTACTATATTAAGAATATCTCCTTGTATTCCTTGTATTTTCGTACTAATTTCCACAAATCTTTCTTCAGATCTTTTCCTCTCCTTCTGCATTTCTTCCCTTATACTTGCAAACTCTGAAAACATTCTCTTTTTGTCTTCTCTAAATTCTGTCATCATTTTTGTAAAGAGAGAATCCATATGAGTTTTAATATCCCCTGTGCTTTCTCCCCTTCTTTCCCTCCCCCTTGGGGGTGGAGAATCTGGGGCTGAGGCAGCTAAAGGAGGGCTCCTTTCTTTTTCCATCCTTAGTCCTTCTAGTTCACCCTTATTGTTCTGTACTTCCAGAGATATTCTTTCTAATCTCTTATGAGATCTATCCAATGGTTTATTTAATGTTTGTGGCCTCAACCAACTTTTTCCTGCAATATTTCTTCTTTTTTTAGACATAAGAAAATCAAAACACTCCAAACTTTCATTCCTCCCCTTCTGTGTATGGCCCCTCCTTCCTCCACCACTTATTTTTAAAAAATCTTTCCACTTATTCTCCAGTTAGAGCAATTATTCCTTCTCCTGTTATATCATCCTTTTCATTTGCCTACAATTGTTCACTGCTTTCTCCAACCTTAGTGATTTATTAGCAGAATGTTCTTTTTAGTTATGTTGGAGGCAGCTCCAATATCAGGCAAAACCGAAAGTAACTATTTGTTTACTTTAGGCTTCTTTGAACTGCAGTTTTCTCTTCTATTAACATTTCTTAGTGATTCACAGCCATAAATCTTCCCTCAAAAGCTCTCATACCTTTTTGAGGGGAAATTATTCTTTTAATTCCATTACCTTGAGCACCCCCCCTGGGAATTGCTTCCTCTGCCATTGAAGCTTGGCTCCTCCCCCAAAAAGCTTGGCTCCTCCCCCAAAATAAATTTTGACTGAGTTCTAATTTCTGTTGAAAATAATGTTTTGAGCATGTAAGGAGGTGTTCTGATGTTTTAAAAAAATGAAGTTAAGTCTGTGTAGTTTAAAAATGAAGCTTAAAGAAAAAAGAAACACAACACAGCCAAGGGGTTGTCTAAACAGTAAAAATACTCCTCATAGAATTTGAGGAAAATATCTTTTGTCCAAATGGGATCCTGTGGTGATTCACCATATTCAGAGGGTGGGGGTTCAAAAATACCATATACTGTGTGGGAAAAGCCTTTGTGGCTTTTCCCAAAGGGTTGTGTTTTTTTTAATGTGAAGGAAATGTTCATTCCTGCTCATTGGGACAATCAATTTGGACTGCAGCACATTACTGATAAGAGCAGAAGTGGGAAGCTGATTGGTCAGATGTGCCTGGGGGGGTTGAACTTTCCGGCAACAAAGTGGCTGGAACCACCGTTGGATTTTCATTGTAGCAATTGTTTATTTTTAAAAAGTTTATTTAAGCAGAAGGTCACACTTCTGCACCTTAGATTGGCTGTTAAAAAAAACAACTCTTCAGCAGCAGCAATTTATGGAGAATAAAAATGAGAGTAATTCACTCATGGTCACCATCTTGATTTACAGGCATGCCCATGTGACATCAAAGATAGCTTCACATACCAGCAATCTTGACCAAAAAAACAACACACACACAAACACATGCAGACAAATGAACGCTGCTGCAAATTGGCATTATTGTGCACCAATCCACATTATATTGCCTTGTTTAGACAAACTCCAAAATTATTTGTGAAGTAAAGTTCTGTCTATCTAGATAAAGATTTCAGAGACCTTGACTATCTTTTTATCTTGACAGCAGGATCAGTCTACTCAATCCTAGTGAACCTTTCCCCAGGACTATTTGCACCCATTTTTCTACTAAGCAAAAGGGGAACATTTCACCTTCCTCAACAATGGTGATTGTGTTGAACCTGTATTAGAGACCAACAACATTTTATTGGCTTTTAAACTATGAAGAAGAAGCAAGAATGAGAGAGAAAGAAAGAAAGAAAGAAAGAAAGAAAGAAAGAAAGAAAATGAATGAATGAAAAAAAGAAAGAAAGGGCAGTCCATAGATATGAATCTGGGCTAGACATATACATTGATATAAGCTGACTATATTTCCAAAAATGTATTTTCTTGAAGTTGGTGTTCATAATATGCATATTCATTCATAGCTAAAGCAGGAAGATCTTCTGACCATTAAATGATAGTTGGTGAACATTTATCTTTCTAACCATGAAGCAGAAGTATTTTTGCAACAGTAGATGCCTGCAGGATACAACATCATTGATCCTCAGTTAAATTCCACATTACAGGAATGACTATGTGCATCTGCAAATGGCAAATATTTTTCTAAGATACAATTAATGCATCCAACCTTTCACTTGGGAAATTCAACTGCTTCTTGCCACATCTTGAGCAATAGACTACAGTAAACAAATGCAGTACAACTATGGGTGAATGTACAAGAGCACTCAAGGACAATATATTTAGTAGCATGTTGGACTTAAATATACTCATGTTGGCCTTACAGGCACTTTTCATTCCACTAGTAAGTAAAGAATTCAGAGAAAGGAGGAATCTCATCTATAACCAGTAGTCTACCAAAAAATTAGATTGGACCAATGGCCTGGAAAACATCTCTTTTGTTTTTCATGGGAGCCTAAAAATATCCCACCTTTTCAAGTGCTGCCTTAAACTGAAACAAAATCTTAAAAACAATGTCTAACCTGATGTATTTAACTGAGGAGATCATCAGATGTGGGGGAATGTGCCAAAAATTGCATTCCCAACCATGCCATAAGATTGCTAGAAGAACAGAAATGGCAACCTTACCAGATGCCTGCATCCCTCTGCCGTTCTGAGGCCATAGTGCTGCTGTGGACAAGACTCCATTTTCCTGTTGATGAGGATAAACCACTAATAAAAAGGAACACTTTATTCATGGCCGTGCTATGCCCCTGGGATGCTGGAGGACAATGTTGTCTGATAATATTGCCCCTTCCTCTTCTTCTAGCGATCTTTTAATGTGGTTTTTGCTGCATCTGATAATATTCTGAGAGAAAACTAAAGCAAAAAAGAAACCCAAGATCAACTAATTCCTCTCTTTTTGCCACTTAGGTCCTTGTTTACCTCTTTACATTTATCCAGTGGGTTTCATTTATCCCCTGCTGGCCAGAGGTAAACTTCTTTAAAAGTCTCATGGGCTATTGATATCCACACAGCTATCTCTTCTAATATAGTCCTGCTACCTATCACATTCAGCCGCTGACCAGCAGTCCCAGTGATAGTTCTGCTTCATGCTCACTTTCATCTTTCGCTAAGATAATTGAGTATGTGGATATGAACAGTTAACACAACTTTTGAAAAGTATTTCAGAGACTACTGATACAGTATTCAACTGGGCCTCTACCAGCTGCTATGAGATAAACTATCACCAGCCTATCCCTTCTCAGAGTATCTTTGTTTTATTAGCCAAGAAACCCTCTGTGGATATTATTGAAGAATTTACAATAGGAGAAGACTAAAATGATAGAATATCTGTGTCAAGAAGTAGTGATTCACAAGCAACTGTAACTACTTACCATTTTGGTAATGAAGGTTAAGAACTTTACATGTCAAAAGTAGTATAATGATTATGAACTAAATTACTTTATTGATACAATGATTATTGCTGTGTTTAGTGCCTAGCACAATATTGGTGCTTATTAGATAGTAATAAACAAAACAAACAAACAAGAAAACAATCCCCAAATTATTATTAAATCAGTTCAGTTCAAGAAAACATGTAAATGCTGACTATGGATTTATCAGACCACCCTCCTCAAACGTTCTTTTGCCAGCATATTTTGTGGCATTTTTATGCTGGCAAAAGACCTCCCCCTACCAGACCTTACCTTACTCCTGTGAAAAGGCAGAGCCAGCACTAACAGAGCAGGAACTAAGCTGTGTTCACTTCCTGGTTCCAGATCTCACTGATTCTCACAAGAAGAAGTGTCTGTGGAAAATTCAAAAAATAAAGAAGAAACACACAAAACGTATGCACAAGCAGAGAGACACACTGTAAAAATCACAAATAAACTGAGGAGGTTCATAAAAAGAGCATCCCCTACCTGGCTGTCCTGATCTCACCTGGAAGTGTTCTGCCAATGGATGCAGTATTCACTGAGAACAATGGCACAAAGTTTCAAATGCTGGCAATGCTGGCAGAAAAGCACCATGGGAAAACAATTGATGGCTTGGCCCATCATTAAAAAGGAACAGCTTTTGGACAGGACATTATTGAGAAAGGATGGCATCATTTGATATATGCAACCTTTCTCGTTAATTAGGCATTGTTATGATGCCATATTTGCCTGGTTTGATAGTCCTTAGTAGAAATTCATGAGATTTTCCTTGTTTTTTTTCTGGGCTGTGAGGCCGTGTTCTGGAACAGTTTCTTTCTGATGTTTCGCCTGCATCTGTGGCTGGCATCTTCAGAGAATGGTTGGGTAGGAGTGTGTGTGTGTGTGTGTGGTAATATACTGTGAGCCCCTGTTGGGGAGGTTATGTAAATTTGAGTATTTGAATGGGTAGTTCCTGGGGGAAGATATGCAAGGAGCATTAGTGTTTGTTTGGCTAATGGTTGGTTAATGGTCTATTATCTGCTGTAAATCCCTCTGTCCCTGGGTGGAGTTCATTTGCATATGCTGAGTTTTGATTCTATTCTTTTTCAAAACTGGGAGCTAGATTTTGTTTACTTTTAAGGTTTCTTCTTTCCTGATGAAGTTGTCCAGGTGTTTGTGGGTTTCAATAGCTTCCTTGTGCATTCTGACATGACAGTTGTTGGCCTGGTCTAGAATTTCTGTGTTTTTAAATAGCATTTTGTGTCCAGGTTGGTTTATAACATGTTCTCCTACTGCTGATTTTTCTGGCTTGCCCAGTCTGCAGTGTCTCTCATGTTCCTTGATTCTTGCACACTGCGTTTAGTGGTCCCTATGTAAACTTGTCCACAGCTGCATGGTATGCAGTAAACTCCAACAACTATCATGTCAGATATTTGTCAAAGGAGGCAAGCCTTGAGATATGAAAACCCTAACTACTAGTACATTGACAACTAGTACTATGAGTGCATCTACACTGTAGAAATAATGCAGTTTAACACCACTTTAACGGTAGAGAACTCACAGAGGATAATGTTAGCTCTGTTGAGATTTTTCTACACACAAGGGGGACAGCACATTCCTTCTGTCACCCAAGTGTTCACAGCCAAGGTTTTATCACAAATACTCTATGGCTTACAATTGTGTACCTATAAAAACTTTGAATCATTTGAAGCAGTACAAATGAATTTCCTCAGAAGCATACTTGGTACTCCTTGTTGTGTCCCTAATGCAGTTTTGCACCTTGAGGCAGGCTTGATCCCCATTGAGGCTCGCACCTGGATCCTTAAGATCAGTTACTGGTTAAAACTTATTTTCTACCCAACCAGGTTGGCCCCTTTAGCATTAGCTGATGGATTCCAATCCACATGGAAACAGGAGTTACACAAGAAGCTTTTAACATATGGGTTTACTCTGAATGTCCTGATAATCCTTGGCTTTAGCAGTGCCAAAATTGCCATCAAACATCGAATAAGGGACATAGAGTTGCAAAACCATCTGAGCCAAATTATTAAATATCCTACCTTAGTAATTACTATGAAACCCTTTATTCGCCCTAATTATCTTACTAACTTAACAAATCCTAAGTATAAGAAGGCCTTTACACTGCCACAGTTTGATGCTTTCCCATCTGCTGTACTTGAAGGAGATATAAGAATTCCCATATCATGAACATATCTGCCCTTGTGATAATGGGACATTAAAATCTCTCAATCATATGTTTTTATACTGCCCCTTTTTATCAAGGAATTAATCTTGCACTAATTACACCAATTATTCAGAGTGTTCCTAGCAGATCAGAACTATTTTATCATGCCCACCTTCTTGCAGACCAGGACACACACATTACAAATAAAGTTGCTAAATTACTTGCATCTGCCATTAAGACCCACAGGCAGATGACAAGCAAGTAGTAGTGCAAGACAGCATAGACCTAACTAGCCAAGGGAGCCAAAAATGGAGTAGGTTTAATATATTTATTGAGATAACGTGCTAGCTTATATGGGGAATTACTATGACTAGTTTTAACATTATCATCATTATGACTGAATTTTAATATTTTAATATTTTAATATCCTAAATGCTAAAGTATCCTAATTACTCAAGCTTTTAAATACAGTACCAGTTGTACTTCATAATAATTTATAGCACCTTTGTGTTTGTACTCATATTTTTTTACATTTATTTACATATTTAATAGTGAAACCTGTTGTTTTTGATCACTCTGGTTGATGACTGTAACAAATATTGATTGATTGACCTGCCTTTGCACTTTATTCCCTGAGTTTCTTCAGCAATAGTTCCAAGTATTTGCTGTTTTCTGCTCGTAGTATGGCATCATCTGCATATCTTAAATTTTTTATGTTCCTGCCTCCACTTTTCAGACCTCCTTCCTCTGAGTCTAATCCTGGGAGATTTTCAGACAGGGGAAAACCCCTCCGTGGAGGCTGGGAGAGAAACGGGGTTGTTCTGCTTCCGACACTCTGTTTTACACACTCCCATCCTCCTCCTGACCTCCATTCATTTTCTCTCTGTCCAGTTTTCATTTTCATTCTGCAGTTTTTTATTAACAGAAGTTTCTGTCAATAAAAAACAGCAGAAGGAAAATGAAAGCAGGATGAAGGCAGAATGAATGGAGGTCAGGAGGAGGACAGAGGCATATGAAACAGAGCGCTGGAAGCAGAAAAGCCCTGGTTTTCTCCCAACCTCAGTGGGATTTTCCCCCATCTGAAAATCTCCCTGCTTTACGTATGATGTATTCAGTATAAAAATTAAACATAGAGGGTGATAAAATGCAGCCTTGCCCAACCGCCTTGCCAACTGGAAACCACTCCATTTCTCCTTATTCTATCCTAACAGTAGCCTCTTGTCCTTAGTACAGGTTACGCATCAGGACAATCAAATGTGGCATACCCATTTCATTAAGAGCAATTCATAGTTTTTCATGATCTATACAATCAAAGACTTTGCTATAATCTATGAAGCACAGGCTGATTTTCTTTTGAAATTCTTTGGTGTGTTCCATTATTCAAAGTATGTTTGCAATACGATCCCTTAGTGCTCTTCCTTTCCTGAACCCAGCTTGCACATTTGGCATTTCTCACACCATATATGGTAAAAGTCTTTGTTGTGGAATTTGAGAGTCACTTTGATTGCATAGAAAATTAATGCAATGGTCCTGTGGTTACTGCAATCCCGTGTCCTCTTTCTTGGGGACTGGAATGCATATTGAACATTTCCAACCAATGCACCATTGTTTTGTTTTCTGTGTTTGTTGACAGATTTTATTTAGAACTAGAATAGATTCTGTCTCTGTAGACTGAAGAAATTCTATGGGTATGCTGTCTGTTCTTGATGATTTATTTTTTTCCAAGTATGCAGCCTCCACTTCACTTTTGAAAACTGGACATTCATCTTCATATGGTTCTTCCATGAATGAGTCTGTCATCCTTTCATTTAGTTCATATAGTTCTTCCATATATTATTTCCATAATCTTTTTAGTCCTATTTGGTAATCTAGTAAGTTCCCCTGATGGTCACAGATCATCTCCACTATTGGTTTAATTTTCATTTTGATTTCTTGGTTCTTGTGGAAGAGGTCTCTTGTTCTTCCTTTTTTTGATGTTACCTTCTATTTCTCTGCATTGATTACTATAGTAGCTTTCTTTGCCCCTGCACACAAGTCATTGAACAGTTACATTCAAGATTATGACTCTATTTCTATCACCTTTTACTTTTGCTTCTCATCTGTCCTTAACTGCTTGAAGAATCTCATTTGTCATCAATTGATGCCTCGACTGTAGGCCTGAAATAATCTGAGAACGAAGTTGCAAATAAATCAGCAGTCACCCAGACATTGACATTACTCTTGTAATAATCTGAAAGGCTAAACTTTAAATAGTTTCTAAGGGCCCTCGGATTCTCTGAATGGTGAATAAGCATAGGCTTTAGCTTGCAGTCACCAGCCGCATTAGCCTCTAGCAACAGCATTAGCCTATTTTCCACAGGTTTGAATCTAGGCATCGATTTCTCTTCTTTTGCCATAAAAGTTCTAGCTGGCATTTTCTTCCAATATAAAACTGTTTCATCTACATTCAAACTTCATTGCTTTGTATAGCCATCATTTTCTTTAATTTTTTCAAGCTCTGCAGGATATGTTTCTGCAGCTGCAGTATCTGTACTAGTATGCTTCTCCTTTCTCACTTTTATATTATGCAAATTGGACCTTGTCTTAAATCTGTTAAACCAGCCTTTGCTAGCCTCAGATATTTCTTCCACAGATGTCTCTCTTTTTTCATTCTTCGTTGCATTAAAAAGTCAGAGGACTTTTTGAAACACGAGGAAAAACACCAAGGAGGTTGGGAGAAGAACGGCACTGTCCCACTTACAGCGCTCCGCTTTGGACGACACCATCTTCCTTCTAACCTTCCCCCGTGCTTCCTCCATGCTGCGGGCACAACAAACATGACACTTTTATTGACAGAAAAATCCTGTTAATAAAAAGTGGCACCTGCAGCATGGAGGAAGTATGGGAGAAGTTTGTGAGAAGGAGGATGCCGTCTGAAACAGAGCATGTAAGCATAGAATCATAGAATTGTAGAATTGTACAGTTGGAAGAGGCCACAAGGGCCATCCAGTCCAACTCAGCCATGCAGGAAATCATGATCAAAGCATCCCTGACAGACAGCCATCCAGTTTCTGTTTAAAGACCTCCAAGGAAGGAGACCCCATCACGCTCCGAGGAATGTGTTCTATTGCCGAACAGCTCTTACTTTCAGAAAGTTCCTCCTAATGTTGAGGTGGAATCTCTGTTCCTGCAGCTTGCATCCATTGTTCCATGTTCTAGTCTCTGGAGCGGCAGAAAACAAGTTTGCTCCATCCTCAATGTGACACCCCTTCAAATACGTAAACAGGGCTATCATATTGCTCCTTAACCATCTTTTTTCCAGGCTAAACATACCCAGCTCCCTAAGTCTTTCCTCATAAGGCATGGTTTCCAGACCTTTCACCATTTTAGTTGCCCTTCTCTGGACACGCTCCAATTTGTCAATATCCTTTTTGAATTGTGGTGCCCAGAACTGGACACAGTATTCTACGTGAGGCCTACCAAGGCAGAATAGAGTGGCAGTATTACTTCCCTTGATCTAGACACTATACTTCTATTGATGCAGCCCAAAATCGCATTGGCCTTTTTAGCTGCCGCATCACACTGTTGACTCATGTTCAACTTGTGGCCTACTAGGACTCCTAGATCCCTTTCGCACGTAGTCTCATTCAGCCAGGTCTCCCCCATGCTGTATCTATTCATTTCGTTTTTCCGTCCTAAGTGCAGTACCTTACATTTCTCTGTATTGAATTTCATTTTATTAGCTTTGGGCCAGCTCTCCAGTCTATCCAGGTCATTTTTAATTTGATCCGGTCCTCTAGGGTATTAGCTACTCCTCCTAATTTGGTGTCATCTGCAAATTTGATAAGTGTGCCCCTAATTCTGTCATCCAAGTCATTGATAAAGATGTTGAATAGCACCGGGCCCAGGACAGAACCCTGTGGCACCCCACTGATCACATCCTTCCAAGACGAGGAGGAGCCACTGCTGAGCACCTTTGGGTTTGGCCAGTCAATCAGTTACAAATCCACTGAAATGTTAACTTGTCTAGCCCACATTTTACAAGCTTGTTTGCAAGAATGTCATGGGGAACCTTGTCAAAGGCCTTACTGAAATCAAGGTATGCAATATCTACAGCATTCCTTTCATCTATCTAGCTGGTAATTTTATCAAAAAAAGAGATCAGATTAGTCTGGATGACTTGTTGCTCTGAAACCCATGTTGACTTTTTGTGATTATGGCATTGCCTTCTAAATGTTCACAGACTCTCTGTTTATTTATCTGCTCTAGAATATTCCCTAGTATTGATGTCAGACTAACTGGACGATAATTGTTGGGATCCTCTTTTTTCCCCTTTTTGAAGATGGGGACAATGTTTGCCCTCCTCCAGTCTGCTGGGACTTCTCCTGTTCTCCAGGAGTTCTCAAAGATTATTGCCAATGGCTCTGAGATTACATTTGCCAGGTCTTTTAATACCCTTGGATGTAGTTCATCTGGTCCTGGAGATTTAAATTCATTTAGATTAAGAAGGTATTCCTGTACTTATTCTGTGCTAGATTTCCCCTATTGTGTCCTCTGTTCCATTATCCTTAGGTTGATTACCCCTTTACTTTGCTGAAAACACTGCGGCAAAGAAGGTGTTGAGTAATTCTGCCTTTTCTCTGTCCCCTGTTAGCATTTTGCCATCTTCTCCACAGAGTGGCCCTACCATTTCCTTCTTCCTCCTTTTGCTGCGGACATACCCAAAAAACCCCTTTTTATTGTTCTTAACCTCCCTAGCAAGCCTGAGCTCATTCTGTGCTTTAGCTTTTCTGACTTTACTCCTACATGTGTTCACTATCTGTTTGAATTCTTCTTTGGTGATTTCCCCGTTTTTCCATTTCTTATACATGTTCAGTTTAAAACCTAATTCTGTTGATATTTCTTTAGTCATCCATCCTGGTTTCTTGAGACACCTCCCATTTTTCTTCCTCAATGGTACTGTTTGAAATTGTGCCTTCAGTATCTCCCTTTTGAGAAAGTCCCATCCGTCTTGAAGTCCCTTCTCTTTTAGTATTTCTGACCATGGGATCACCCCAGTATTTCCCTGAGTTTATTGAAATCAGCTCTCCTAATGTCAAGAATGCATGTCTGACTATACTTGGCTTCTTCTTCCCATTGTATAACAAACTCCAGTAGAACATGATCACTCTCACCTAAGTATCCTACCACTTGCACCCCATTAACCAAGTCATCCCTGTTGGTTAGGATCAGATCTAAAATAGCTGACCCCCTTGTTGCCTCTTCCACCTTTTGGACAATGAAATTGTCTTCCAGGTAAGTAAAGAATTTGCTAGGCCTTGAAGTTTTGGGTGAGTTAGATTTCCAGCAAATATCAGGATAGTTGAAGTCACCCATCACTACTACATCTCACCTTTCTCTGTGTGTGTTCATCTGTTCTAGAAAGGCATCATCCAATTCCTCCGTCTGACTTGGGGGTCTGTAGTAGAGTCCCACAATAACATTCCTGTTGTTTCCCTCCCCTTTAATTTTTATCCAGATGCTCTCCACCTGGCTTCCAGTATTGATGTTATGGATTTCTTCACTGGTGTAAATATCCCTGACATATAATGCTATTCTTCCTCCTTTCCTGTTTGGCCTGTTTCTCTTATAAAGGTTATACCCCTCTAATCTTACATTCCAATGATGAGACTCATGACACCAGGTTTCAGTAATGCCTAATATATCATACTTGCTTTGCAGTGCTAGGAGTTCAAGTTCATCTTGCTTATTTCCCATGCTCTGTGTATTAGTGTAGAGACATCTAAGACCACGTGTTCCCTTTACTTGCTGGCTGTGCAAGTTTTTTTTTGTCTCCCACTGTTGGGTCCGTGCACTGTTTGCCTTGTTCCCTTTATGACAGTTTGACTATTTTATCCAGACCTTTTGCCTTCCAGAATACTGTCTCTCTCCCCCATATGACTCAGTTTAAAGCCCTCCTGATCAAATTCTTGAGACTGTTGGCAAAAACGTTTCTGCCAACTGTTGTGAAATGCACCCCATCCCTTGCCAGAAGTCCCCGCTCATGGAACCACAGCCCATGATCCAATAATCCATCTATGGAGCCAGTAGTTTACATCGGCTATTTTCCTCCCTTTCCTGGACCATGCCCTTCAATTGGCAGAAGAGACGAGATGAGAATCTGGGCATCCATTTCTTTCAGCTTCCTCCCCAGAGTCTCGTAATCTCTTCTGATCTTCGGAAAGCTGTGCCTTGCAGTATCATTGGTTCCTACGTGGACCAGAAAGAAGGGGTAATGATCAATAGGCTTGACCAGTCTTGTCAGCTTCTCCACCACATCATGGATCTTTGCCCCAGGGAGAAAACATACCTTCTGTGACATCTTGTCAGGCCCACAAATGACTGCTTCTGTACCCCTCAGCAACAGTGCTGTTCTTCTCCCAACCTCCTTGCCCCCCCCCCCGTTTGAAAAAGTCCTTAGGGTTTGGGCCTGGAAAATGCCTGTGCTTAGAGGGATATTGTGGCTATTTGGTCTTTAAACCACACATTGAAAAGTTCTTCTGTATCAGCAATTAGACTTCCTTGCTTTCTAATAACTCTGGTATGCATTAGTATACTGTTTTTAAATTCATCTAACACTTTGGCTTTATTCTTAACAATTTCACTAACTGTTGAGTGAGGTATGCTTAGCTTGTGGCCTATATCACTCATGGACATACCTTTCTTACTATGTTTGTTGTTATTCTTGTGTACCTTCAAATTATTTAAGGCTCATGGTGACCCGAAGGCAAACCTATCATGGAGTTTTCTTGGCAAAATTTGTTTGTTGTTGCCTTCTTCTGATGCTGAGAGAGTGTGGCTTGCTGAAGGTCACCCAATGAGTTTCCATAACTGAGCAGCAATTTGAACCATGTTGGCTCTCTAAGTTTGATTGGTTCTAGTTTTTCTTGCAAATAGCAATCTAAGACACACAACAAATGACTGAATGCAGACTAAATGAATACAGATGGCACTGAGTTAACTAAGGGTGGGGGAAGGTACAGAGTTGACCGACATAGAAAAGAGCATGTGCCACAAAACTGATATGCAAATAATGATGAAAGAGTGGGATGCACACCAAGTATACAGTATATATAGTATAAGGCTATAATTTAGAATGGTCAAAAGAGCAGGTTATTGAATAGCAAGTCACTGAAAAGTGGGGGACACCTGTATGCCTCTTTTGCTTATGTGGGGTACACATTCAGGTGCAAGCAGGGACTATGTATGTGTCCATCTTTAGAATTTATTTATGGACTGATTAGTGGTTTCAGTATGCACTAGCATCCCTGCATCTGCTGATTCTCCATCTGCTGATTCAATTATCCATGTATGGCAATGGTGTGTGTGGGGGAGGGAGGAAACGACCTTGTTACCTTTCTCCCTTCTCTGGTGGGGGGGGGAGTTTTCTGTGGCATGGCAGAGCTGATGGGCATTGGGTGGGGAAGGGAGGGCGGAAAAGAGCTCACCTTCTCTCTCCCTTCCACTGGGAGGGCTGTGGCGGTGCAGTGGAGCTGATGGGGGTGGGCAAGAAAGGGAGAGACTTGGGAGCTTGACTCCTTTCTCCCTTCCCCATGGAGGGGGTCCAGTGGCAATGGCAAGGGCATTCACTATTATTCGCAGATTTCACTATTTCCAGTGGAGCCTGGAACCAATCCCCCATGGATAGGGGGGTGCTACTGTATTCACTTTCTTGGAGGGGTATAGGCCTACAACCTTAATTTTGGCTGTAAACCTGAGGTTTTCTTTTCTTTAGCTCAGAAGTGGGGAAATACAGCCCACAGCCACATACAGCCCTTGAAACCCCAAAGTGCAGCTCCTTAAGCCCTCCAAAGTCCCCAGGAACCCTAATAATTTAAAAGGTGATATTTTGCCCCAAATGCTTTTCTCCCACAAGCCTCTGCATATCTTAAAAAGCATGCCAGCATTCACAAAAATAGGATGAAATAGGCTGAAATTGAAATAGGAATTAATGCCAGAGTGTTACCTAGAAGATGGTTCCTAGAAAGCCTCCTTGGATGCTCAGAGGACAACATTAGAGGGCAGCTTTCTCAGACTAGCTCCTAGGCTAGCTCTAGCCACTAGTTCTCAGAGGCATGCCCTCTAATACTGTTGTTAGGATGACAATCAGAAGATGCTCTAGCTGCTACCACTTTCAGTTTTGACCAATTCTTGCTGCTTTTTCAGGTTCTGGTGGGCTTTTAAGGTATATGAGGGGATTGGGCAATTGAGGGAACCAAACTATTGCATTTTGTAGCCATTCAAAGCACTTGGGGGAAGAGTTTGCCCAGAATTTTTAATTAAAGAAAAAACACTACTTCTGAGGGATTTGGCAAAACAGTGTGGCTCAATGGGGTGGTAGTGGTTTTGTTACCCTAAGAGGTGGAGGGGTACTCCAGAACATTACACATGATATATTTTTAGCTGAGAGAATTTTTAGCTCAAATGGAAGCCTGCAAGAGGAGGGTAACTTGGAGGATCTTTTCACCTATGTATACCAGTACTAAATGTAGATAGTACTCCAGCTAAGTAAAACAAAGTACAGTGGGCCCTTGGTAACCACTGGGTTTTGGTTCCAGAGCCCTCCCCACCTCCATGAGGAAACCAAAATTAGTGAATGCAGAAGTCCCTTTATATAATCTCTCTCTCTCCCTCTCTCTCTCTGGCTTCTCTTCGCAAACGAAAATTTAGGAAAGACTCATCCCGCGCTTTCTGCAAGCGTGCTGATGACTAAAAGGCCAATCCGAGATACACAAGTCCAGTTGCAGAAAGCACAGCAGAAGGTTTGCTTGGGTGATGTGATTTTTTTCTGCGTTGTGGTTTCTCTTCCAGACTTGTTCGGCGTGAGTTCTCAAATAAGGCTGTAGCATTGTGGATAGTGCGTCTCCATGCCTCCCAATGTGAGGCCAGGGCGGACCATTGTTGGTGATCAATTTGACCGAGCCTGAGGTGTTCTTTCAGGGAGTCCTTGTATCGCATTTTTGGAGCACCCCTCTTACGCTGACCCGTGGCGAGTTCACCGTAGAATACTATTTTGGGGAGGCGATGGTCCTCCATCCTAGAAACATGTCCTGCCCAGCACAGCTGTGTTCTCAATATCATGGCCTCAATGCTGGTGATCCCTGCTTGCTCAAGGACAGCAACATTCATCACATAGTCAGTCCAGTGTATATTTAGGATTGTGCGTAAACAGCGCTGATGGAAGCGTTCGAGGAGTCGTAAGTGGTGGTGATAGCTGCCCCATGTTTCAGACCCATAAAGGAGAATAGACAGTGCAATGGCTCTATACACACTGATTTTTGTGTTTCGCCTCAGGTGTTTTCCAGACTCTTTTGTGAAGTCTTCCAAATGTGCTATGTGCCTTTGCTAATCTGTGATCAATCTCTTTGTCAATCGTGGCATCTGAGGAGATGATGCTTCCCCGGTAGGTGAACTGCTGAATGGACTTAAGCACATATTTGCTTACAGCAATGTGGGGATGGTGGTGTTCATCCTGTGGTGCAGGCTGGTAAAGAACTTCTGTTTTCTTCAGGTTGACTTTCAGCCCAAACAGCACTGCAGCTGTTGCGAAGCAGGATGTTAGGCGCTGCAGAGGTGCTTCTGTGTGGGCAACAAGGGCAGCATCATCAGCGAAGAGCAGCTCACGGACTAGATAGTTTAGAGTCTTAGTGTGAGCCTTCAGATGGCTTACGTTAAACAAGCTACCATCAGTACAGTAATGTATATAGATGCTGTCGTCTTCTTCGAGCTCTGCCATAGCTCTTTGGAGCATCATGCTGAAGAAGATTGTAAATAAAGTTGGAGCAAGAACACAACCTTGCTTCACTACATTAGTTATTAGAAAGGGTTCTGAAAGAGCATCGCCATATCTGACTTGACCACGCGGCCCTAGTGTAGTAAGATAATTATTTTAAAGAATTTGGGGGGACATCCTAGTCTTTCCAGTATCTGCCACAGACCTTTCCTACTCATGGTGTCAAAGGCTTTGGTGAGGTCAACAAATGTTACATAGAGACCCTTGTTCTGCTCTCTACATTTCTCTTGCCGTTGTCTAAGGGCAAATACCATATCTGTAGTACTCCTATTGGCTCTGAAGCCACATTGGCTTTCAGGAAAAAGTTCTTCTGCAATGGCAGGAACTAATCTGTTCAGGAGTATCCTTGCAAGAATTTTTCCAGCAATAGAGAGCAGTGTTATGCCTCTATAATTTGAGAAATTGGATTTTGCTCCTTTTTTCTTGTACAGGGTGATGATGACTGCATCTCGGAGATCTCATGGCAGTTCCCCCTTTTCCCAGCAATTCACAAGGAGTTCATGGAAATTATCATGGAGTACATGACCTCCGTGTTTCCAAACTTCAGGTGGGATTCCATCAATCCCAGCTGCCTTGCCATTTTTCAACTACTGTATGGCCTTAAGGGTCTCTTCCAAAGTGGGAGCTATGTCCAATTCATTTTTCATCGGCTTTTGTATCATATGGTGGATAGCTGAGCCTTGGACTACTCGGTTGGCACTAAAGAGACTTTGAAAGTGTTCAGCCCATTGATTCAGGATGGAGGATTTATCAGTAATTAATGTTTGAACATCTGTACTGTATAAGGAGCTTTGGACCTGATAAGTAGCTCCAAATACTGCCTTAAGAGCTTCATAAAACCTCTAGAATCCCCCAGATCTGCACAGCATTGTGTTTTTTTTCTGCTATATTGATCCACCATTTGTTCTGCATGTCTCTGAGTTTTTGTTGAAGTTTACTACATGTGCTTTATATACAATCACATAGTAAAATGGAGTCCCTTGTATAAAATGGCAAAATGAAGGTTTGCTTCTTGGAATTTTTTTAGGTGGGGTGAGGTGGGGTATTTTTCAAGCCATGGATGGTGGAATCCATGGATACCAAATCTGTGCATAAAGAGGTCTGACTGTATTTTTGTTGGAAACGATACAGGAGATATACAGTTGTCCCTCCACATTCGCGAACTTGACATTCGCGGTTTTGGTTATTCGCGGTTTGGGGAGGGCCCCCCCGGCCCCCCCCAAAACCGCGACACGGGGCCTCCAGAGGCCCCGTGAAAAGACCTGGAGGGAGCAGGGAGGCCTGGGGAGGCCTCCACGGGGCCACCGGAGGCGCTCTGTAGGCCCCATGAAGGCCTGGGGAGGGGTGGGGGGGCCTTCGCGGGTCCCCCGGAGGCCCTCCGGAGGCCCCGCGAAGGCCTGGGGAGGGAGGGAGGGAGGGCCGGGGAGACCTCCGCGGGGCCTAGGAAGGCCCCGCAAAGGCCTGGGGAGGGAGGGAGGGAGGGCCGGGGAGACCTCCGCGGGGCCTAGGAAGGCCCCGCAAAGGCCTGGGGAGGGGGGGAGGGAGGACTGGGGAGACCTCTGCGGGGCCTAGGAAGGCCCCGCGAAGGCCTGGGGAGGGAGGGGGAGGGGAGTCGTTATTCACGGATTTTTCACATTCGCGGGGGTCCGTGGAACGGAACCCCCGCGAATGTGAAGGGACGACTGTACTAGTATACCAAACACACACTCTTAAGAACCATATAAGGCTATTGGAAAGAAAGGCAGAGAAGCTGGATCAAGTGAAGTCTGGGAAGATAGGGTTGTAGTGACCATTCCTGAAGAGAAGATTTCTGTGAAGATTTCTGTGTGCTGAGGTTCCCAAGAAGGGATTAGCACAATGACTATGTTTACTAAGAGGCTTCTGCAATGTCCTAATATGGGTGTTCTTGCCAAAATATTTGTAAAACCTCCAAGGTCATTGGGACTCCACCTGACCACTTTTTGGCTCACTCTGGCCAACTTGACCCCCCAAAGTGTCCAATATTTCCAAATATGGGATATCATAGGGATGGAATAGTAGGGCATGGTAACAGTTTGCAGTGTGAAAATTTACTCCCTCCACCTCCATAGCTGCCCACCTATGCTTTAGGGAATCAAAGACTAGAGTACACCTCTTGTCTTTATTTAGAGTCAAACTTAAGGTGTAAGGAAGGTCCATCAATGTGTTTATGTTTAGAGTCAGAATGCATGTGGGTGAGCTGACCTTTGGTCTGAATTACTTTCCTTTTGGGGGATACAGCTCCAACCACAACTTTTTATTTTTATTTTGTTTAAAACTCAGGTTTTTTTCTTCATAAAAAGATCTCTTTTTCTGAAACCTAGGAAGACCCAGCCATAAATATTGTAAAAAAAATAAAGACTAACTTTATTTATTTGACAACTTCACCTAAGAGAAAAGTATACTGACAGAATATCTATGTTATTGCTCCGAAATAACAAATTATAAGCAATGTAATTTCCCAGACTAGTTACACTTTTTTGCAAAGAGGTTGTTAACAGAGTTATATTTCAAAACTAACAATGTGACTAGGGACAAAGATACTTTATTGAGGTAAGAAATAATGTTTTCTAGTTGATTTCCAAAGTTACTGATTAAGATCATTTAAAGAAACATTTTACAGACATTAGAAAATGTTTGAAGTTGTATGTAATTTTCTTATCAATCTTAGGTTTTTTTTAAAAAAAATTAAAAAAAGCAAAATAATAAGTGCTGCAACAAGTTAGGAGATTATCACACATACTTAATATCCCAGGACAGGGACAACTGGAGATTGTTAAAAGGCTTCCTTTTCATACGTCACCATCCCTGTCCTGTTGTGCTCCCATTCTGCTCCCGTCCCCACCCTGCTCCCTCTTATTAATGATTTAAAGCATTAATAGATCGCCCATTCCATCTCTGTGATGGAATCACAGGTGTTTAAAATTGAGCCCCGTTATGCTGGTGCGATGCCAGCTGTGGTGGGAGGTCCCTGCCAAAGACTTCTAGGTGCGAATGGGACGAGGAGGTAGTGACACCCTTTCCCCCCATTTCTCTGGGTTACTTGTAATTTTTAAAGTGTGTTTTGGGGCTTGGTTTTTTAATTTGACATTTGGTTTAGTTTTTCTTTTTACATTTCTCATGCAGCCTTTCTCTCACGAGAACAGCCGGGATTTGCTTTATGGGATGTGATTGCAGCTTTGCGATGGCTGCATTCACTCCTGGCCTGCTGAGAGGAGGGGGAGCAGTTCTTATGCTGGAATTAGGGTAGGTTTGAAAAGTTTTTATTTAAAGTGTAACAGGGATGGGTGTGGAGCAGGAGTGGGGTAGGTGGGGATGTACTGAGGCAGAAAGGGGTTTTAAGGGCCCGTCTGATAATCCGCTTAGTTCTCCAACATTATAATGAACAAAAAAAAAATATACAGTACATTTAAACTGATCAAAATTAGTTAATGAGATTAAAAAACCAAATAAATGCACATTCCTATATTTCCCTTAATATCCATGTCAAGATTCAGGGTTTTTGGTGCTATAACAGAAGGAGAGAGAGAGAGTATGGAGATTATCAGATGGTGTTTTTTTTAAAAAAACCATTACCATCCCACAATCTCCTCACCTGCCCCTTTCCCAGCACAATAATGTAAAGTTGTAAAACATTTCATGTTATGTATTATGGGCAAGTTTTGAAAAAGATACATAAATCTGGGAAGGATATTCATTTTAATTGCCTTTGTTTTTCCTAATACAACAAGTTTAATTTGGACCATTTAATTAGATCTTTTTTAATTCCTTCCATAGTCTACTGTAGTTGTTTTCAAACAGATCCATGTTGCTTTTTGTAATCAATATTCCCAGATACTTTATTTTTCTCTCAATCTTAAACCCTGTTTCATTTGAAATTTGTTCTTCTTGTGACTTAGAGATGTTTTTTTGTTAGCACCATCATCTTGTCCTTATTTACCTTGAATCCCGCTATCTTTGAAAATTCTTTCCAGAATTTTGTCTAGATCCCTAAGTTGTTTCACTGGTTCTTCAAAAACAAAACAAAACAAAAACAAAAACAAAAAACAAAAAACAAAACACATTTAAAATTGTTCCAGTAACCCAGGGAGGGTACAAAAAAGTGTGTCACTTACCTGGATGTCCTGATCTCAACCAGAAGTGTTCTGGCACGGACCTCCCATTGATTCTGGGATCACACCAGCGAAACAGGCACCTGTTCATTTGCAGGACATTCCATTTCAGAAACGGAACAGGGGATCCATTCACAGCCCATGAAAAAGCAGTGCCGGCATAATGACAGCTGAATGGGAGCATGAAGACATGGGATTGATGCCGTCTGAAAGGGAAGCTCTTCAGCAATCTCCTGGCGTTTTGATAATACCATATTTAGTGCATCTGATAATCTCCAAAGAAAGCTTTCCTTGTTGGTGTTAACAAAAGGGGGCTTACTGGACTCACTCCAATGGACCATTTGCAGCCCGTCCAGTACCCCCTGGTCCTGTGGGTGGCCCCCATGGACACATGGTGTGGCATGGGGTCTGCTATTGCTGGTGCCTTCTTCCTGGCCTGCCCTGGGGCAGTAAAGAGGGCATGAAAGATTGGCCAATCAGAGCCGGTGTCCCCGGCTCTGATTGGCCAATTCGCCCATAGGGTGGGACATCCAGCTGCAACTTCCAGCGTGGCCGGATGACACAGTCTCTGCTATTTAAGTGAGCCTCCAACATCAGAGGTTCAGTTGGCTCCAAGGATCCAAAGACCCACCCTCCCACCCTCTATTGTTTTGTTGTGTACTTTCCTCTGTCACAGCTCTATGGGTGGATGGCATGGGCCCTGATCCGGTAAAGCAGGGGAGGGCTCTGTCAAGTTCAAGGTCAAGTTGAAGTTCAGGTTCACGGAGACCTTGTTGTGGTGCCAGGCTTCTCCCTAGTGGTACGGGGGCTTTCCTATCCCACTGCTGCCACCAAAAGAATGGGCGAGGCACCAACCACTTTCTATTGGGACAACCCTTTGTGTCCCTGATATCAGGTAGCGTGGTTTAAATTAAATGGAGGCCAAGCAGCTTTGAACTCTAACAAATGTTTATTGAAAAAAATATAAAACAAATAAACTGTAATTAAGTATTAAAGTTGTTAATCTTCTTAAGGCTTAGTTACATCAGATTCCTTTTAAAATAATAACATCAATCTAGTCACACCAGCCCTACTAACTCAGGAACAAAGTCCTAAATCCCCTTTATATCCTTGACTTGCTCTGAGTCTCTCCCTACTAGACTCTCCAAGTCTATTCAGTCCCTCTCTGGACCCTTAAGACCCCTCCGTGGTCATCAGACTGAAAAGTTCCCTCAGGAACTCTAAGAGCACACCCTCCCTTCGGAGTAACTCTTTCTTTCCAGTCAAACCTCAAAACAATTAACCCCCACTCACTCTCTGTCAGGCCTTTTTATAGCCATGCCCAGCTGCCTTCCTATTGGCTGGGCACCTGCTGCTCTCAGATTGGCTAAAGGAGCTGCCTTTTCATCAGGGGCTGCTATTTAAGTGAGCCTCTGACATCAGAGGTTCAGTTGGCTCCAAGGATCCAAAGACCCACCCTCCCACCCTCTGTTGTTTTGTTGTGTACTTTCAATGGGTGGATGACATGGGCCCTGATCCAGTAAAGCAGGGGAGGGGTCTGTCAAGTTCAAGGTCAAGTTGAAGTTCAGGTTCACAGAGACCTCATACCCACCCCCGCCTTTTCACAAGGGAGGTGAGACGTCGAGCATGGCTTGGCCCAGGCTCTCCCCTCCAGAAGTGGGGTTGGTTGCTACTGAGAGGCGCCATTGGCTAACACAGCATTGGGCAATGAAGGGATCTGGACCCATGCAATTGGTGCCAACAATCTGTAACCAACTTCCAGTTGTGGCCTTTTATTGCCAACTTTATATAGTAACCTATACTTGATCTCTCATGTTTATTTTTGTACTCAGTATATTTCTGAAGATAATTATGTGTAGTGTTTTTATTTCTATGGGGAGGAACAGGGTTGTCCAGGCTGGGCCTGCAAGTACCCACCTTCACAAGAGAAACCTTTCAGTTTCCTATTCCATTATTCAAATTCCCTCTACTCCTTTACTTCTCCCTTACCCAATTCTTCTGTTTCTTGCTTATCATCCATCTTGATATGTATTCAAACTTTTTATCTGGACGTAATTCTTTGCTAATTTTGTTCTTGGATAAAGCAATAATTAATTTTAGTAGTTTATTTCATGCTGCCAGAAAGTCTTTGAAAATTGCAGTTCAGGATTTATTCTGCACAAAGTTAGCATACAGGGGTTTTTTTTTGCACAGAGAACAGGATTTTATGCATAGAAATGAATAGTTATGTGCAGAATATTATTTTTTGTTAAGAAAATGGTGTGCGGGGCTTGTGCAGAAAATACTTTAAATAGAAACATATTCTGCATAGAATTTGCACATTTTTTCACAGAAAGCTTTTTTTGGGGTGGGGGGAAGGGAACATGGAAAATAGTTTCGTATTTTCTGTTTTCTGCACAGAAAATGCTGTTTCTTGTGAATATACCACATGTGAATTTTGCACAGAAAAAGTCCTCGACTGCCAAGATTCTTAGCAGTCCAGCCTTCTCTTTGCAAGGTTTCTGGACATTTGAAAAACATATTTTTCAACCATTTATCAAATATTTCCAAATATTATTTCTATCCATTCTCTCTCCAAATACATATATCCTGTTTGGGACTGCCAGAATAATAAAAGGTGCTTCAAACAACCTACTTTCTTATGAATAAAGCTTGCAAAGCTTGAATAACCAAGGCAAAGAAATTGTTCAAGGAGGTACTAGATGCTTCCTTCCACACCTAAAACAATGCTTATATTTACATAGTTGTGGGTTAGGTCATTGGAAGTCACAAACAGGATGTTGAGCCCCCTTTTTTTTGGGAAATGAGGTATAAGTAAAGATTATTAGCATTCTTCTGGCCTAAGTTTTAAGTGTTCAGGTTTCAATGTTTTTGAACCATGGAGGAAGTAGACAGATAGTAACTGGTGTCTGCCCTCCATTTTTATAGACTAGTGAAACTGCCAGCTTTGCCTTGGGCACAAAATCGATTAACCCAACCTCAGTGATACTTCCCTTCTCCTCCCTTCCCACTGTTGTTTGTTTCATTGGTCTTTTTCTTCCTTGACCCCAGTTCTCATTCATCTCAAGTCAGGTTTGCCTGGATTAGAAACTTGGGGTGTTTCATGACTCATGATTTGGTTCTGAACCAGATTTGTCTCAGATCTGGATCAACCCAAGTCCAGTCTGCTCCAGACCCTGAATATGAATTGAGATTTGGGGATACAGATTACTAGTTCTCCCCCACTGACTTGCATCCAGAAACCCAAAATGCACAATTGACTTTTTTTTCTGGTGTGAGAAGGGGAGACTCATAACTCTGCATAAGGTTGTAAACCCTAAAAAAGGAATGAACTCAGACACAGGTCAGATAGGCAAATCTGAGGTCTTGTGTGCAAGGCACTTACAAAGTTATAAAATTATAAAAAGCTGTTATAAAGTTATAAAATTATAAAAAGCTGTTCAATCATGTCAATTCATTCTGTTTTTGTCTTGCTTGTCTAGTATTGGTACACCTTCCTACAGCACCTTCAGGATCCTTAACAACTGAAGAAGTGAACCAAGGAAGAGCAAAAGAGTCCAGAAAAACCAAAGGAATGAGGCCTCTCCCTCTGCATTTGGACCATGGGCTGCCAGTGGACATGGAGAAGGATTGGCTAGCTCAAACTCGGTGGGTGAAGTTGCAAATGGGGATATGGTTGTGGCTGCATACATATACTTTCTGCTCACTTCATTTGTGAAGGTGTTTTTTTTTCCACCATACATACATCATAGTGACACCTCTTGATATATTATGTCTGTTTTCTCTCATACGACTTTATCAGACCCCCCCGACCTTAAACCGGTTCTTTTGCTGGCATAACTTTGCTGTTTTTATGCCAGCAAAAGAACTCCTCATGCCACACTTCCCTTCCCTCCCATGCAAAAGCTTCCCCAGCAATGAAAGAGGAAGTCAATGGAGGTCCATTCACTTCCTCTTTGAAATCCCACATATTCTCGTGAGAATACATGGCATGGGAAATTCAAAAATAAAGACAAAAATAACAGAGAAAAAGTTAGAAAAAGCACCTAAACACACTAAAAAAGTCTCAAGTAAACTGGGGAGGGTCATAAAAGTGTTTCACCTACCTGGATGTCACGATCTCACCCGAAAGTGTTTTTGCCAGACCGGCCATTGACACTGCATTCACGTGAATACAATGCTGTAAAGTTTCAAAGTTGTCAATAAAAAAGCATGATTTTTTTTTTACAGGACATGATCATGAAAAGGTGACATCGTGTGGTATATGCGCCCTTTCGTGATCATTAGGCATCCTTAAGGCACCTTTTTTGCCCTGTCTGATAATGTCCATAGTCTCTTATATGGAAATATTTTGAAATCATTTCAGTCATTTACATAGTTCTTCTTCACACCACTCTGTCCCAAAATGTCACCACCATTATCTATTCATTCCTTTCTCTTCCATCCCTGTCAGGATAATAAGTGTTCAGCCCTACCTCTCTACAATCACAAGACTGGATTCAAAGTCACAAAGGGGGTTATTTTTTAAAAGTACACTTTGGTTTCTTTAAACTTATAGTTCTAAGTATACTTGTTTCAGATTTTCACTAAAGCTGGAAGTGTCTCTGAAGTCAGATCCATATACTCTTAAGAGGCGGAATGAGGGTGGGAACCTAAATGTCTCAAATACCTTGAGATCACAGGAGAGAGAGAGAAAAAAAAAACCTGACTTATTCCATTACACAGTTTAATGAATGGTGAAGGCAGATTCCTAGGGGTGGTTTTTGAGGTTTTGTCCTCAGTCCCTGTATGAAAGTTATGAAAATTACAGGTTGAGTTTTGATGATCAACCAAAGCTGAAGTTTGGACCTAAATATACATTTAACTAAAAACCAAGGAGATTATCAGACAGGAATGAAAAAAAGTTTTCCTCTCCCACAATCACCACTCCTGCCTCTGTCCCGTCCCAGTCCCGAAACAATCACCCTCCCCACTTCACTTATCTTCTCTGCCATCAACAGGGCAGCCCACGAGTGAAAGGAGCTCTAACGGAGGAGCTCCGTTCACTTCCTGGATTGAAATCCTGTGAATTCTCATGAGAAAACACGAGCATGGGAAATTCAAAAATAAAAATAAAAGTAACATAAAATAGTGACAAGCACAAAATACACTTTAAAATGTTCAAGCACCTGGAGAGGGTCATAAAAATTGTGTCACTTACCTGGATGTCCCGATCTCACCCAGAAGTGTTCTGGCAGGAACCTCCCATTGATGCTGGGCTCTCACCAGCATAACAGGGCACCTTGTCACAAGTAGGCAAATCTGGAACACAAATGGAATGGGGGACCTATTGACAGCTTCTCACATCAATAAAAAGCAGTGCCAGCGAAACGGCAGTAGAATGGGTGCATAACAAGGGGGGAACGGCAACGTCTGATAAGGGAGCCTTTTTGCGATCTCCTGGCATTGCTGTAATGCCACTTTTGATGTGTCTGATAATCTTCCAAGTTTAGAGGTTAATGGCAAAAATGTCTCTAAGAGGAGACAAAGAGAATACATTGCTAGCTACAGCATGTTTCAGAAGCCCTTCGACCAGAACCTTAATGTCTGAGGTGTTACAGGCCAAACAAGCTGGCAAATCCTTGGCCAGTTTATAGAACATGAAAAAGGTGCATATAGCCTAGTAAAACCTATAGACTGTAGATTATAGAGCATAAGATCTGTGACAGTGATTGATGATGTGCTGTTTTAGACTAAGAGGGGGGAAAAAGGTTTTAAGTTGGGAAAGACTGTCAGATGTCCCCTTCAGATATGTAAACATAAACCACAAAGGCTGACTGGAGGTACCCTGCGGGTTGGTGCATTAGATGACATCCACAGGTAGTGTGGAGAATTATAAAAGTGCAGTGTCCACTCGAGACCAGCTTGACAAAGATTTCTAATATACGAAGCGTAAAAATAAGATCTAGGCTTCTCATTGCATAATAAAAGTGTTGCTGGGTGGCAGGAGAGAATAAGAGAGTTAACTCAGAGCCACAAAAATCAGGATGCTGTTTAGCATGCCTCCAACACTGTCAAAGAAGATGTACAGAAAAAAATAGTGGAATATCATTCCTGATATCCCTGATAGTCTATGATGTGGTCCATTCCTGCCATTTTCTGTGTCACCAGCCAGCAAGCCAGAGGTTATCCAGCCTGCAGCAGCCATTCACCCCATTCCACTGGGCCAGGAGGCTGTAGTGGGGCCCTGAGGACTTCTTGGCAGTGACGCAGCAGCAGGAGGGGGTGTGGCCAGGAGTGGCTGGCATCTTAAGCCACTCCCACACCCCTCAGGAACACCAGCCAGCAAGCCAGAGGTTCTCCAGCCTGCAGCAGCCTTTCACCCCATTCCACTGGGCCAGGAGGCTGTAGTAGGGACCTGAGGACTTCTTAGCAGTGAGGCAGCAGTGGGAGGGGGCGTGGCCAGGAGTGGCTAGTGTCTTTGGCCACTCCCGCACCACTCAAGAACACCAGCCAGCAGCCAGAAGGACTCTAAGCCTGGAATTGGAGTCAGCTGAGGCTGGGAATGGAGTGGGGGTGGAAATTGGAGTTGTGCTGGGGAAAGGGAGGTATGGTCGGAACAAAGTGAACAGATGTTACAAAAGAAGGTGGGATCGCTGTTTGTTAGCTATCCCACCTAGAGTTCACTCTGTTTCCTGGAATGGATTGGAGAGCGTACCAACCATTCCACAGAACCTTACTTTGCTCCTCTGCAATGCCAGGTCGGTTAAGAATAAAACTCATATTATTTACAATCTTCTCTTGGATGAGGATGCTCACCTGGCTTGCTTCACAGAAACCTGGCTGGGAGAGGATAGCGCTGTCACGTGGGTGCAGGCCCTCCCAGCCGGGTATTCTGTCAGTGAGCAGGTGAGGGGAAGTGGGCGGGAGGGAGAGTGGCTTTGGTTTATAAGAAAAATCTGACCTTGACCAGGATACCTGTCTGAAACACAGTCCACTTTGAGTGTATGTACATTAGCCTGAGAACCAGGGATAGTTTGGGGATTCTGGTAGTATACCGACCACCCCGTTGTCTAGCAGACTCCCTAACCGAGCTGACACAGCTGGTCTCAGAGTTGCTGTTGGAGTCATCCAGACTTTTAGTTTTGGGCAACTTCAACATTCCACTCGAGACCAGCTTGACAAATCTGACTGGTGCGGCTCAGGAGTTCATGGAAACCATGACAAACATGGGCCTATCCCAAATAGTCATCGGGCTCACACATTGTGTTGGTCATACCCTCGATGCGGGCTTTAGTACGGAGCAGGAATATCCATGGACGGAGGTTATAAAAACCACCGCATTGTCATAGACGGATCATTTCCTGGTCAAGACTGAACTAAGAGTCTCTTCCTGCCCCACCGGGGGTGGTGGACCCATTAGAATGGTCCGCCCTCGAAGGCTAATGGAAGCAAGAGGATTCCAGAAAGCCTTGGAGGGTTTAAAGGTTGGTAACGCCGGTGACCCTGTCGAGGCTTTGGTTACTACCTGGAACACCGACCTTACCAAGGCTATCGACATGATCGCTCCCAAGCATCCTTTCCAATCCGCTCCAAACCATAAGCCATGGTGTACAGCAAGCTTAGGAAAATGAAGCGGGTTGGACAACGAGTAGAGCGCAACTGGTGGAAAACTCGACTCTTATCCAACAGGACTCATCATAGGAACTTTCTTTGGTCCTATCGAGAGGCAATACGTGCAGCGCAGAGATCCTTCTCCTCTGCACGTATTGCGTCTGCAGAGTCCCGTCCAGCAGAGCTGTTTAGGGTGGTAAGGGAGATGACGCAGGTTATTCCTACATAGAACCCGTTGCTTAACCAACGACAGCCTGCTGTGATGCGTTTAACAATTTCTTTGCAGATAAAACCTCTCGGATAAGAGCCGACTTAGATGCCAGTAATTTGACAGAAACAATTGACGAGGTGTCCAGCAACTCCGTTGATGTAAGTTTACTGGATCAATTTTAATCCGTGAGTATTGAGGACATGGACAAGCTACTTGGTAGGGTGAGGAAGATGACCTGCCCTCTCGATCCTTGCCCTTCATGGCTGGCCATCCAGGGGGGACTGCCTTGATGGTGTTCCTTAAGGACATCATCAATGCATCCCTCAGAGAAGGGTGTGTTCCATCTTGTTTAAAGGAAGCAGCCGTTAGGCCACTCCTGAAAAAATCTTCCCTTGACCCCCTGGACTTGAACAATTATAAGCCAGTTTCTATGTTACCATTCTTGAGCAAAGTGATCGAGAGGGCAGTTGTGCTTCAATTCCAAGTGGTCTTGGATGAAACCGATTATCTAGACCCATTTCAAACTGGCTTTAGGATGGGATTTGGAGTTGAGACTGCCATGGTTACCTTGACAGATGACCTGCGTCTAAGCATTGACAGGGGTAGTGTGACCCTGTTGGTGCTTTTAGACATATCAGCAGCTTTCGATACGATAGATCATAGCATCCTCTTGGATCGCTTGCATGGGTTAGGAATCGGAGGCACTGCGCTCCAGTGGTTCCGGTCCTTCCTCTCGGGCAGGTCCCAGAGGGTGTTGCTCGGGGACAGCTGCTCCAGCAGAAAGGAGCTTACCTGTGGTGTTCCGCAGGGCGCCATCCTGTCCCCGATGCTGTTTAACATCTATATGAAGCCGCTGGGTGAGATTTTTCGGAGTTATGTGGCTGGGTGTTATCAGTATGGTGATGACACACAGATCTATTTCTCCTTGTCCCGATCGTTAGCCTTGAATTCCGATGGCGTCTCTCCTCTTAATGACTGTCTTAAAGCAGTAATGGGCTGGATGAGGAAAAACAGATTGAGATTAAATCCAGACAAAATGGAGGTGCTCACAGTAGTGGCCCCGAAACCAGGAGTTGGGTTGCAACCTCCAGTCCTGGATGGGGTCACGCTCTCCGTTAAGGACTGTGTTCACAGTCTGGGGGTGCTCCTTGACTCATCGCTTCAGATGACTAGTCAGGTGAATGTGACAGTCAGGAGCGCCTGTTATCAGCTTTGGCTGATACGCCAGCTGTGCCATTCCAGGAAGTAAGGAACCTCGAGACTGTGGTGCACGCACTGGTAACCTCTCATCTAGATTTCTGCAATGCGCTCTACATGGGGCTGCCCTCATGCTTGGTCCGGAAACTTCAGTTGGTACAAAATATGGCAGCCAGAGTGGTCTCAGGAACATCTTGGAGAGACCATATAACTCCAGTATTAAAATCTCTCCACTGGCTGCCTATCAGTTTCCAGGCCCAGTGTAAGGTGTTGGTTATTACCTTTAAAGCCCTAAATGGCTTGGGTCCAACTTATCTCCGGAACCGCCTCCTCCCATACAATCCTCCCCGCACACTCCGGTCCTCTGGGAGGAATTTGCTTCAGCCACAAAAAACTAGGCTGTCTGCAACCTCCCAGAGGGCCTTTTTGGTAATCGCCCCTAAATTGTGGAATGACCTGCCAAACAAGATCCGTCAGATGACAAGCCTGAGTAGCTTTAAAAAAGCACTAAATATGGATCTCTTTCGGCAGGCCTTTCCTAATTAGATCCCGGCCACAGGGGATCCTGGCCTCTTTTAGTCTGCTGGCTATTTATTGTATTTATTGTTTTTAAATGTGATTTTAGACAGTTGCTTTTAATTTATATTTGTTTAATTTTTTGGGGGGGGAGGGTGGAGGTGGGGGTGTTTAGGGATTTTTATCTGTATTGTATTTTAATTTTTGTAAGCCACCCCGATTGTTTTAACAGAGGGGCGGGGTATAAATAATAATAATAATAATAATAATAATTATTATTATTATTATTATTATTATTTAATGTTCCCTTGCTGTTAATTGTGTTTTTAATTCTGTGTGATTATTAACCAGTATTTTTTGAAATGTGAAAAGGGGAGTTTAAAGGTTGCTAATAATAGTGGGGAGATAAGCCGCAGGTAGGGCTTGGAGCTTGGGAAAAGTGGATTTACCACTTGCATCCCCCAGTATTCCTCACTATTGGCTGTGCTGGATAGGGCAGCTGGGATTCACAATCGATAACATCTGGATGGACACATGGATATTTAATTGGGAACTACTACTGTGGATTTCAACCGGCTCTATGCTCAAGTAGGAATGCACAGAATTATCCAATTTTGCAGTCTTATATTTATATTGATAATATTTATTTAGGTATTTATACCATGCTCTTCAGCCACAAAGGCTCTCAGAGCGGCTTACAAATTGTTAAGCAATAACAGTTTACATATTTACACTGCTTTATAGTGTGCTAGGCACTAAGCGGCTTCCAATGTGAGTTAGCTAATTGCCCCCACAAACTGGGTACTTATTTTACCAACCTACAAAAGGTTGGAAGGCTGAGTGAACCTTGGAGCCCTTGGGATGGAACTTGCAACATTGTGGCTGCAGTACTGGCATTTTACCACTGTGCCACCAGGGCTCCCAGTCTGGTCCTTTTACTTTTATTACAGTAAGATATATTGTGTTCTCAGGTACATAAGCCAATAGTTATATTCCCTCCCAAACCCCCAAACTTCTTAGAACTAATCTGATAAAGATCTTGTTGGTATTCTAATTTCTAGTTGTCTACTAGTTTTTGCACATACACAGCTGAAGGTAGTAAATGGCTAATCTTTCTGATAAGATGATGATGATGATGATCATCATCATCATCATCATGATTAGTAGATAGTAGTAGTAATATTCTTAACTATCACATTTTTCTTATATTTTAATCAATTTAGTGACTGTAGTGAAAGAGCAAGTTATAAAATATATGAAAAGTAGACTCCTGTTAAAGGCACATGAATAGGGAGTAATGACACTCTACTTTGGCAATTCTTCCATCACTGCTGTTAAAAACATATTACCGTACGTTTTCACTTCAATTTCTACTGGCCCTGGCTCTGTTCTTTAACAGCAGCTTCTGGAGCAGAGAAGGAAAAGATATGGGATAGATTCAAGTTTCCAAGTGGTCCTGTGGACTACAGAATACAAGGCTTTCCCAGATATTTCTCAAGTGTCTATTTACTTTTTTGTTGTGTGCCTTCAAGGTTGTCTCCGATTTATGGTGACCCTAAAGCGACTCTTATCATGGGGTTTTCTTGGCAAGATTTGTTCAGAGGGGGTTTGCCCTTGCTTTCATCTGAGGCTGAGAGAATGTGTCTTGCCCAAGGTTACCCAGTGCGTTTCCATGGCTGAGTGGGGACTTGAACCCTCATCTCACAGTGTCCTAGTCCAACATTCAAACCACTACACCATACCAGTTGTCTTCTATTTACTTTATGAACTCAAACAATAACATTTTAATTTATATCTCTCTATGAATCTGCTTTATGAATACAAAATCTATAGTTTTTGTTTATATGTTAGTATGATTCCATTTGGTGAGTTTATCACTGATAATCCACATACCCCTCTCAGGCTTTTCTTTGCAAACGAAGATTCAGGAAGGACTCATCCCGCACTTTCTGCAAGCACGCTGATGACTAAAAAGGCCAATCTGAGATTAACAAGTCCAGTTGCAGAAAGCACAGCAGAAGGTCTACTTGGGTGATGTTTCCGGGTTGTGATTCTTTCTGCATTGTTGTTTCTCTTCAAGACTTGTTCAGCGTGTGTTCTCAAATAAGGCTGCAGCATTGTACATAGTGCATCTCCAAGCCTCCCGATGTGAGGCCAGGGTGGACCATTGTTGGTGATCAATTTGGCTGAGCTTGAGATGTTGTTTCAGGGAGTCCTTGTATCACTTTTTTGGAGCACCCCTCTTACACTGACCCTTGGCGAGTTCACCATAGAGTACTATTTTTGGGAGGCAATGGTCCTCCATCCTAGAAACGTGCTCTGCCCAGTGCAGCTGTGTTCTCAATATCATGGCCTCAATGCTGGTGATCCCTGCTTGGTCAAGGACAGCAACATTTGTCACATAGTCCACATAAGGACTGTGATATAAAGAACTTTGCACATCCTTGGTCAATTGGATGGACACTTTGGGGGTCTGTGGGGGAGGTAGTCTATTTAAAAGCAGCTCGACAAGTCCAGATAAGTAAGGTGAAACTCTCAATAGCTTGATGGCATGACTTGTCAAGACTTATGCCTTTTTTATGGTGATATATCACTTCTAGAGCTGCTAACCTCTCATTTCTTGAGAGAATGCACTAGATTTGTTCAATGCACCCTTTCAGAGTAGCTGTGAATGCTCACTTCTATGATTGCCTCCTCCAGCTGAATATAGCATTCCCAACATACACAATTACATGAGTAGAATTTGAGTCTAGTGGCCTACAGGTGCGGCCATGGGGTTGGAGACCAGCTTTGATAGCCATGACAAAATGACTACTAATTTAAGATAAATAGCATTTCTTAAAAAATGACAAAGAGTCAAGGAAAAAATCTTGTGCCTTGCTTTTCTGACAACTAAAACCAAAAGTGTTGGGGGACCTCACACTTCTTTTTCCTTGATCCTTTGGCAGCATTAACTCTGAGGGGATTGATGGTGCCTCTTGTGTTTGATGACTTCCCTCCAACTGTCCCAATTGATAGAGACAGCCCTGATTAATCCTCTGTTGTCTCATTTTTCAGCAACTTTTAAAATGCCTCAGATAGACTCAGCTCTGCTTTTCCTTGTCATTGGAATCAGCTGGGGTTGTGCAGGTTCTGGACCAGTTCCTGGATGTTGTAATGGGCTGGATGAAGGCCAACAGACTGAAGCTGAATCCTGATAAGATGGAGGCTCTGTGAATTGGTTGTTCTTGAGTCTGCAAATTGGGTAAACAGCCTGTTCTTCATGGGGTTGCACCCCCCTTGAAGGAACAGGTACTTAGCTTGGGAGTGCTCATAGATCCATCCTTGTCACTGGAGGCCCAAGTGGACTCTGTGGCTCAGAGTGTTTGGTGACAGCTTTGACTGGTGACCAGCTATGGCCTTTCCTGGACAGAGATAACCTAGCTACAGTAATCCATTCACTGGTATCCTCCCAGCTAGACTACCTTACTCTAATGAGCTTTATGTGTGGCTGCTCTTAAAGAAGATTCAGAAACTGCAGCTAGTGCAAAGTGCAGTAGCTTGTCTGCTGACTGGAATATCATATAGATAGCATGTCATGCCAGTCTTAAAAGAATTACACTGGCTGCCAATACATTTCCGATCTGAATTCAAGGTACTTGTGATGACATTTAAAGTGGCCTGGGACATAAGGACTTGCATCTCTCCCCATATGTGCCTGCCTGAGGATTAAGATCTGCCTGGGGGGCCCACCTAGGTAACTTAGCAAACTCACAATATACTGTGTCAGGACATGGGAGAGGGCCTTCTCAGTCATAGCACCCCTGCTATGGAATGCTCTCCCCCAGAGGCCCAACTGGTACCAACACTCATGTCATTTAGGCACTAAGTTAAAACTTTGATTGTTCACCAAAGCCTTTGGACCTCAGTAATTCAACCCAAAGACTGTTATACATGGTTTTTAAAACTTTTAATTTTAAAAAATCTGTTTTTAACTCATATTGTTTAATGAGTTGTATCTTATTTATATTATCTTACGGTTTTTAACCTGCTCAACCTGCTTTGCTGCCATTTGTAAGCCACCATGAGATCTCTTAATTTATGGAAGGTTGTAAATATTTTAATAAACAAACAAACAAAGTGATACTATGCCTTAAAAATTAATCCAGTTTTGAAAATGAGCAAAGCATTAGTTTTCAGTGATAGTCAATGGGAGTCATGTTGGTTTTGCAAATCAAGATTTGTATTTTGATCATCATCATCATCATATTTATTTCTTACCCTCCTCTCCTATGGATTGAGGCAGGGAACAACACAATAACACATAGACATATCAAGCAGCCTCCAAATTGGTCCAAGCCAAATTCTGAACAGGGCCAGAACTAACTCTTGAGGTTGGTGAATATGCCTAAAAGACATTCGGCAACATGGAGTTTATTAGAGATGCTTCCCCTGTAATGTTCTGGCTTTCGGGTTTTGTTGTTAATCACAACTGTAGACATACTGCAAGCTCAGTATGCAGTTTCAGATCTCATCTTGTGCCGTGTAAGATGAACTTTCAGCAACTTGTGGTTCACCTGCCTGGTTTATGTGAAAGGCTAAGGGAGAATGTTAAACAAGGAGAAAGGGAATTGGGGATGATGCTAATTGAAGCAAAGCATTTTATTAATATGGAGCACTGGCACAAGTCATGCCTGAAATCTAAATAATAATCATAACATCAAATGCTTAAAAATGCTATTTTGTATTCCTTGTTGCACCCACCTCCCATCAGTATTAGTCAGTGTAGAATATATAACTGATCATAAGGAATTAAAGAAGAGCAATAAAGCATCATTTTTATCCCCCACTAGCCTATAACCTACAGCAATGCATCTTTGTACAAGAAACATCCAGGGATAAATTACTTTGACAATATCCCCTTAAACAGTAGTGTAGACCTTTTGGAAGATGTGGTAAGGAAGAGGCATTTCCCCTCTCATACATACTTACACACACAAGGGATGGTAGACACACATGTTTGTTACTGAAAAGGATGTTGTAGGTTACGCATTAGAATCATGTAGCCCTCCAGATGTTGTTAGACTGCAACTCACAGCATTCCTTACCAATGGTTATGCTGACTAGAGCTCTTGAGAGTTGCAGTCTGAAACGTTTGGAGGGCCACATGAATCCCACCTCATTGTTATAGGCAATGTTCAAGGTTGATGTTCTTTCACATGTTTCAACCATTCCTTCACAGAAACTGTTCTTAATTGAGCAAAAGCTAATAAGCAGCATATTGGCTCCACCAGCAGATCCAGTCCTGAGACAAAATGCAAACCATCATTTCCTAACCCCTTCCTTTCTTTGTTGGTGGAAAAATAATAATTGGGAATACAAAGTGCATTTTGGGAGCAGGAGTAGTATGTAATAATTTTGCATGTTACTTTCAAGGAACCACAAAGTCTGAGCAAAGGGTACTGGGTAAGAGGCAGAGAGACAGAGGGAAAGGAGAAATGTCAGAAAGTAACCATAAACCTAAATGAAATAGAAGAAAACAGTTTACTTAGATATAAAAAAGTTGTAAATTCCTTGGTCATGTTCCAAAACATTTTGTTCTGCTTGTTAAGATACAGCTAGAACCATGAGATGAAATACAAAGAACAAGTATGACATACACACTTTTAGAATAATGCTTGCTCCTTATTGGTGAATTTGCATAACCCTTTGTTGATTAATTGTTGCCATAGCATGTTTTTGTAAGACTTCTACATAAAGTTGGTTTAATCGTTTGAGGTGAAATCCTAGGCTATTAAGCCAGAGGACTTTTTCACATGAGGCTGAAATTGCAGAATTATGATGGGATAGTGGCACAAATGGGTTCCCATTATTGCATGACATTATTGTCTTCCCATGCTCTGTCTGTGCACCAGCCATTAATTGCACATTTATTTATTTATTTATACCCCGCTCTTCAGCCACAAGGCTATCAGAGCGGCTTACAAATTGTTTTTTAAGCAATAGCTATTTACACATCTACACTGCATTAAACAGTTTCCAGTGTGTGTTAGCTAATTGCCCCCCATAAGCTGGGTACTCAATTTACCGACCTACGAAAGGATGGAAGGCTGAGTGAACCTTGGAGCCGGCTGGAATCGAACTTACGACATGGTGGCTTGCAGTACTGGCATTTAACCACTGCGCCACCAGGGCATAACTTTTCATTCAGGGGCAAACCCCATGAATGGTTGTCAATAGCACTGTTTTTGCAGTATTGACAAGCATGTGATAATTCTGTCCCGCTGTAGTTCTGATATTACAGCATTAGTGGGCAGTCCTCTCATTTTCTCCCTCCCCATTCCCAGTGAGATCCCATAATTAAGCTTCTGTTGGACAGTGTGGAGAAGACATCCAGGGCAATCTTTTAATGAACTGTCACCTTTTCTTGGATTTTTTTTTTTTTGTTAAATTGGAAAGTTGTTAATTTGTTTTTTTCTGGTGTGTTTAATTGAAGTTGTGTCTTCTCATGAGAACAGCCAAAATCTCACCCATGAAAAATCATGAGAGTAGGATAATTTTTTTAAGTGCCATCTCAAAGTGTTAATACTCTGTCATTACTATGCAATGTGAAAACTAGGACTCAGTTACATGACAGTTTTTATTGCGGGGAGAAATGTGATTTCCTCATCATGAGTTTGTCCCTTGTTGTTTACACAATTTGTCGTGGTAGCATAAGTCTCAGGTTTTTTTTTTAAATTTCTTGTTCTGAGTGCCTCCATCCCAGGATAGGGGCACACAGCAGAGCTGTATTTTGATTGGTCGGACTTTGGAGGGGACAGACTTACAAGGGAAGCCTGGCAAGTCTGGATCTACCATTTTTGGAATGGTCAGCCTGGGAGAACCACCTCCATCCCTGCCAGGCATAGCTACACTCGCCTCTAAAGAGATCCCCTATCCCCTGCCCCCACTTTTTTTCCTTCCAATAGAAAGTAATGCTTTAAGTTCTGTCTGTCCTCCCCACACCTCCCCCACTTTTCCCCTTCCAATAGAAAGCAATGCTTTAAGTTCTGTCTGTCCTCCCCACTCCTCCCTCACTTTTTTCCTTCCAATAGAAAGCAATGCTTTAATGATTGACGCAGAAATGACGAGACCACACACAGAAGTTTGGGTTGAAATATGGGCCACTTTATTGATAGATTTCCTATTTATTGTAGTTTCTTGAGGTATGCCGAATGTGCTAAAGGGGGGGAGATCCCTCATGGGGGGCATGCACATGGGCGGTTGGTCACAACCGACCTAACCCCCAGCGTCCCTGGGCGACTCACCTGAGCCCCAAGGGGGATCCCGATGTAAGGGGTTCCCCTTGGGCGCCAACTGCTGGAGGGCCCCGCGTCGGGAAGGAAATCCCTAAGCCATATGGCTTCTGTGGAGGATCTCCCACCCGAGTCTGACCCCAAGGATATCCTACATCCCTGTACCCTATCCATTAGGGATGCTGGTACAGTTCAGTGGAAGATATCCTACCACTCAATTTGAGGTTGCCATAGGTGAACGCCAAGTTATAATCTCCCCGCTCCCAGTAAGTGACCACCTATTTAAAGAACCACACCCGGAGCCAATTGTCAAAGTCCCAAGCGACAGTATGGGGTAGGCAAAACACCCCTCGGAAAAGAGCAGGTAAAAATTCCTACCCGGCCCAGAATGCGACCAGAAATGTCATACTGTGGCAGAGGCAGGGTGGGTGGGTTTCGAACATCTGGAAAAGAGGAGGAGACCAGGGGAGGCACTGGGTGAAATAGCCCCTGCTTTGGTGCCTCCCCTGACTCCTCCTGGCCGGGGCATGTCCACGCCCAGGCCTGCCCATGGGTTCGCCTCTCTGCTCATCATTAAAACACCTCCCCCGGATCCACCATTCTTCAGGATCCGTGGGGGTGTCTGTTAATGATTGACGCAGAAATGACGAGACCACACACAGAAGTTTGGGTTGAAATATGGGCCACTTTATTGATAGATTTCCTATTTATTGTAGTTTCTTGAGGTATGCCGAATGTGCTAAAGGGGGGGAGATCCCTCATGGGGGGCACGCACATGGGCGGTTGGTCACAACCGACCTAACCCCCAGCGTCCCTGGGCGACTCACCTGAGCCCCAAGGGGGATCCCGATGTAAGGGGTTCCCCTTGGGCGCCAACTGCTGGAGGGCCCCGCGTCGGGAAGGAAATCCCTAAGCCATATGGCTTCTGTGGAGGATCTCCCACCCGAGTCTGACCCCAAGGATATCCTACATCCCTGTACCCTATCCATTAGGGACGCCGGTACAGTTCAGTGGAAGATATCCTACCACTCAATTTGAGGTTGCCATAGGTGAACGCCAAGTTATAATCTCCCCGCTCCCAGCCATAGATAGGGGCAAGTGTCCACTTAGCCCCTATCCCCCCAAGAGGACGCTAACACAGCCCTCACCCCCTGCTGCATACCCTCAAGAAAGAGCTGGATCCCCAAATCCGACAAGTGTACCCCATCAACCTGATAAAGTTCAGGGCCAGGAATTCGGGAGATGTACCGAGTCTCTAAACTCAAAAAATTCCTGTATAGACCGCTTGTACACCCTCCTGGTGCTTGGAGCGATGGAGAGGCTAATGGCCTTAACTATCTCACCAGTCCAAGCTCCCACAAATCCTCCGGCATCGGGTCCGGCATCTCGGCGGCGCCCGGAGCTAATCGCCTGAAGCGGTCCATCTGTGAACGGGAGAGAGCATCGGCAATGCCGTTGTCCACTCCCGCTACATGAGATGCAGTAAACAGAATGTTATACTGGAGGCATTGCAGGGTGAATGCTCTGACCAAATTCATCACCCTTTTGGATTTAGAAGTGAGGGAATTCACCACCTGAACAGTGGCCATGTTGTCACACCAGAAGCGCACTGTGGAGTTTGCAAATTACCTCGGCCACAATTTGACGGCCACTAAGATGGGGAAGAATTCCAGGAAGGTGAGGTCGGCTGTAACGTCCGAACCAACCCAGGAGCTGGGCCAACGCTCGGCGCACCACCTCCCCGAAAAGTAAACACCAAATCCCAGAGATCCTGAGGCATCTGAAGACACCTTAAGGGCATCGCCCAAGCGTAATTCATCCCTCCAGAAGGAAATCCCATTAAACTGTTCAAGGAAGTTATACCAGACATCCAGGTCCAGCTTAATCTCACGCGTGATCCGGATTCTGTGATGTGGTAAAACGACACCTCTGGTAGCATCACATAGGCGTCGAAGAAAGGCCCTGCCCGGGGCAATAACCTTGCATGCAAAATTAAGGTGACCTATAAGTTCCTGGAATTCTTTAAGGGTGGCCTTGTTGCGTTGAAGGAAGGAAATGACCCTGAGCAGGAGATCATCTATCTTATCCGAGGGCAGGCGGCAAAACTGATTCACTGTGTCAATTTCGATACCCAGAAAAGCCAATCGTTGACTCGGGCCCTCCGTCTTTTCTTGAGCTAGAGGAACCCCAAAGACCGCCATAAGGTCTTGGAATTGATTCATAAGGTAGCGACAGACCCCCGTGCCGAACCGCCCCACAAAGAGGAAGTCGTCGAGGTAGTGTACCACCCCACGATGCCCAGTGTGATGCTTAATTGCCCATTCCAGAAAGGTACTGAACTTCTCAAATGCGGCACAGGAGACAGAACAGCCCATAGGCATAGCACGATCCATGTAGTAGAGGCCATCAAATGAGAAGCCCAGGAGCTCGAAATCGTCCGGATGAACCGGCAACAGGCGGAAAGCAGATTTAATATCACATTTGGCAAGTTCAGCACCGAGGCCGTGTCGCTTAACAACCTTGACCGCTGCGTCAAAAGAGGTGTAGTGAACCGTGCACAATTCTTGTGGAATGGAATCATTTATGGATTGCCCCCTCGGATAAGACAGATGGTGGATTAGTCGAAATTCGCCCGGTGTCTTCTTTGGGACAATGCCCAGAGGAGAGACCCTTAAGCACGATGAGGGTGGGTGTTCGAAGGGGCCCAGGACACGACCCTCAGCAACCTCCTTCTGTATTTTTTGTCTAACAACATGTTCTAAGCCGTGCACAGATTTAAGGTTGGGTGCCAAGTAAGGCTTGCGGATACCCTGATAGGGAATTTGAAAGCCCTCGTGGAACCCGTCGCGGAGGTACTGAGCTGCCGACCGGTCCGGGTACACATAAAGCCAGGCAGCCAGAACCTCCAGCCTAATTGGGCTGGGCCCCTTTTCCCTGAGGTGTGGGGTTGTTGGGGCCCTTCTTACCTCCTGGTTGGTCTCTGCCGAACTGTCCCCTCCCTTTAGGGCAATTGCGGAACGAGTGGGAGCCCCCGCAGATGGAACATTCGTGGCGAAAGGCACACGGGCGGCGGGAGCACGTACCTCTGTAACCAAACTCCCAGCATAACAACCGGCGATTGGGTGTCACCGGCTGATTAGGCTGAGCAGCCTGGCGGGAAGAACTGCCAGGATGAGCATTTTGCAGCAGGTGGCCGCTCTGTGCTCGATCCCCCAATATGGGCCGGCTGGGGGACATAATTTGTAACCACAGGTGCGAGTTGATAATGTCCCACCACAAGGTAGGGGAAGAGGCAGCCATTTGCCGGAAGGCTTCGTCATATTGAAGCCAAGCCGGGCCTGCGAAATCGACATAAGCCCTGTAGATAATATCCAGGTATCGAAAAAGGGCATAAGATTTGTGTGGCTGGCTGTGAGAGACCACTCCAGCATAAATGAGGAAGCCAGCTAACCAGTTAGACCAATTCCTGTCAACCCGCCTCTTCCTAATTTTTTCCTTTTCCCTGTCATCCAATTCATCCTTCTCCTTCTTCTCCAGTTCTCAGAAAAGTAGGGAAAAAATATCCACATACTCCCCCTTCAGGATTTTTTCTTTGGTAGCAGGGGCTAAATGCTCGCCCAAAGCAGGGGCCTGCTCCAAGCCTACAGAAATGTGAGGAAGGCCAATGGTAGCCTGGCCACCCGGTGGCGGCGAAGCCAGAGGGTTACCAGTGTAGGGGGACCCCAATGGCATAGGTGGGTACCAACCAAACATAGTGCCAGGCGGGCTTCCAGGGAAAGCAGCAAACGGCTGAGCACCAGGTTCGGTGTGGGGGTCAGGCTGGCTCCAAGGCCACGCCTGAGAGGTGTAACTGTTGTTAGTGTCCTGATTAGACTCACTCTGAGGAAGTGACGCCAGCTGAGTGCTAGGACCTTCACCCGGCGACTCGTCCTCATCCTGAGTGTCACGAGGCGCCGCGTCCCCTTGATCTTCCAAAGCCTGTATGCGAGCAAGAAGTTGGTTAGCTACTTCACTAGAAAGGCCCCCTTCATTATCCCTGGCAGGACGCTTCGGAGGCCTAGGGAGACGAACATCCTCCAAGGCCTGCAAGCGATCCAAGATTTGTTGTAACACGTTCTCAATCCTGTCCCTAGGTACAGGATACGCAGGCTCAACTGGGTCATTAGGGGGGGCAGGCACTACTGGCTCGACCGGATCCCGAGGGCGGGCTGGTTCCGCTGGCACCTTGCCTTTTCCACCTTTCCTGGCTTTGGGGGCCATGACGCTGTAGCAAACGACAAGCACAGAAACTATTAGTGAAGGCCCCAAATTAAAGGCCTAAAATTAGGAACAGCAAATAAAAGGCCCAGCAATTGTAACAGCAAAATAAAGACCTAGAGATTGGAACAGCAGAATAAAGGCAAATAATGGCCTAGAAATTGTAACAGCAGAATAAAGGCAAAGAAAAGCCTAGAAAGTGGAACAGCAAAATAAAGGCAAATAATTCCAATGCCAGAACAAAGAATATAAGAGCAACCAGTGGGCAGTAATAATGGACTAGAAATTAATCAGGAAAACACACTTGAAATTGATCATGGAAGTGAACAGCAAAGCAACCAGTTGGCAGTAATCATAGACTAAAATTAATCATGAAAATACTCTTGAAACAAACAACAAAGCAAAGCAAACAATGAAAAGCAAAACCATGAATTAAATTAAATTGAATTAAATTGAACCAACTGTGCCAAAACAAATTAAATGCAGGTAATTAATCAATGAATTAGAATGATTTTAGTCAATGTGCCAAAATTAAATGCAAGTAACGAAATTCTAATGAATTAAGTGTGCCAAAGCAAATCAAATGCAAGTAATAAATCAATGGAAGAAATGATTTAAAAATGAATTAAAACGATTTAATTAAAAACCCAAATGAAATAAATGTGCCAAAACGATTTAATCAATGGAAAAAATGATTTAAAAATGAATTAAAACGATTTAATTAAAAACCCAAATGAATTAAATGTGCCAACGATTTAATCACTGGAAAAAATGATTTAAAAATGAATTAAAACGATTTAATTAAAACCCAAACGAATTAAACGTGCCCAAACGATTTAATTAAAAACCCAAATGAATCAAATGCAAGTAATCACTCAATTGAAATCAATGAATTAAATTGATTTTAATAAAAAACAAAAAGGCCGAGGGCGCCCACGTGGCGCGATGTCAGCAAACAAACAGCAGGGGGCGCCCACGTGGCGCGGGATGAGCAGTGCGGGCGGCCAAGGTAAGGGCCGGAGAAGGTAGGCGCAGGCCGGAGAAGGTAGGCACGGGCGGGGGGGAGAGCGGGCCGGAGAAGGTAGGCGCGGGCGGGCAGCGGAACGCGGAACGCAGGAGGAAGCGTGGCCGGGCAAGGGAAGGGCCGGAGAAGGAAGGGCCGGAGAAGGTAGGCGCGGGCCGGAGAAGGTAGGCGCGGGCAGGCGGCGGAACGAGGAACGCAGGAGGAAGCGTGGACGGCCCAGGGAAGGGGCGCCCACGTGGCGCGAGGCAAACAAAGGGGGGGGCGGAGAAGGTAGGCGGGTGGGGGCGGCGGAACGAGGAACGCCGGAGGAAGCGCGGACGGCCCAGGGAAGGGGTGCCCACGTGGCGCGAGGCAAACAAAGGGGGGCCGGAGAAGGTAGGTGGGTGGAACGCAGGAGGCCAGAGGCAAACAAAGGGGGCCGGAGAAGGTAGGCGGGTGGGGGCGGCGGAACAAGGGAGAAGGACGAAACCGGGGGCAAACAAAGAGGGCCGTAGAAGGAAGGCAGGTGGGGCAAAGCGGCGGAACAAGGAACGAAGGAAGGCCGGGGGCAAACAAAGAGGGCCGGACAAGGACGAAACCGGGGGCAAACAAAGAGGGCCGGAGAAGGAAGGCAGGTGGAGGTGGCGGTAGGCAGTAGGGGTTGCGGACAAGGAACGGCACGGTCGGCTAGAGAAAGGGCACCCACGTGGCGCGGATGGCAACCAAAAGGGGGAGGAAAGGAAGGGGGGTCGAGAGAGGGAGGGGCGTTGGGAAATAAAAAGAAATTAAGAAATTAAAATAAAATTCAAATTAAAATCCAAGAAGATAAACTTCAAGAAATTAAAATGCCTAATTAAATCGCTTAAGGAATTAAATTGCCTAAGGATTTAAATAAGCAAAAGAACTGCAAGCAGCCAAGGTTTTGAAAGCAAAAGGAGAAAGGAGCACAAACAAAGGAACAAAAGAAACTTATCCTTGTCCAGCGAAGCCGCTCTTCCTTCGAACATCTGGAAAAGAGGAGGAGACCAGGGGAGGCACTGGGTGAAATAGCCCCTGCTTTGGTGCCTCCCCTGACTCCTCCTGGCCGGGGCGTGTCCACGCCCAGGCCTGCCCATGGGTTCGCCTCTCTGCTCATCATTAAAACACCTCCCCCGGATCCACCATTCTTCAGGATCCGTGGGGGTGTCTGTTAAGTTCTGTCTGCCCTCCCCACTCCTCCCCCAGTTTTTTCCTTCCAATAGAAAGCAATGCTTTAAGTTCTGTCTGCCCTCCCCACTCCTCCCCCAGTTTTTTCCTTCCAACAGAAAGCAATGCTTTAAGTTCTGTCTGTCCTCTCCACTCCTCACCCCACTTTTTTCCTTCCAATAAAAAGCAGTGCTTTAAGTTCTGTCTGTCCTCCCCACTCCTCCCCCACTTATTTCCTTCCAATAGAAAGCAATGCTTTAAATTCTGTCTGTCCTCTCCACTCTTCCCCCCACTTTTTTCCCCTTCCAATAGAAAGCAGTGCTTTAAGTGAGGCTGAGCCACAGCCTGGAGGAGGAGGGAGGGGATGGTGGCTTTCAACTGGCTACAGCATCGGCCAGCCAGGCATCAAGAATTGGAAGGCTTCCCTTTCAAGCCCTCCCCCTCCAAAGTCCAACCAATCAATATTCAGCCTATGACCTGGGATGGTTCCTGATTGTTCAGACAACCAATAGCATGGGTTGTCTCGGACTTTCCTAAAAAGGTCCTGAAAAATAGAGGGGTGGAAAGTCACGGTTTAACTGGGCTTTTTGCTACCTCCTCCTTCTGAATAGCCCGTGATGTATATGAACTACTAGGGATATACACAAATTCTTCTCGGCCTTTTTTTGCCATGTAAATGTACCCCTAGTGTTTCATTGAAGTCAACCAATACAAATATAAAAATATCAAGACTTTTAAAAAATCAGGAACCTATATTCACAGATGTTTGTTGGATCCATAGTATATACCTGCTCAATCAATATGGTAGATTTGCATCTCCCTTACTGATATTATAAATGTCAAGTTATTTAAAGTACAGTCAGCCCTCCATGGGTTCTACATCCACAGATTCAACCAACCACAGCTCGAAATTTTTTTTTTTTAAAAAAAACCAAAACCATAAACTTTGTTTTCACCATTTTATATAAGGGACGTCATTTTACTATGCCATTGTATATCATGAGACTTGAGCATCCCTGGATTTTGGTACCCACGGGGGGTCTTGGAACCAAACACTAGTGGATAGTGAGGTCCCACTGTATTTCGCAGAGTGATTGCATTTGGTGGGTTTTACCTATACAGCACCTAAAGGTTTTTTCCAAATGCAATAGTACACAGACTTCTTGAGAAATTCTATTTTGTAGCCTCACTCACGACAAAAACAGCCTGGATCTCAAGGGAAGTTACTTTTTTCTGTTGTGATTGGAGTTTACATTTTATTGCCTGGATAAGAACCCACATGACCAAAGAGGAGAGTGACCTCTGCCTGCACTGATAGCCCTCCAGACCATCTTAACTGACAACATAATTTTTTTTGGCAAAAAGTAGGCCTGTGACTCTAACATTTTTTTTCTTTCTCTGTATGATGCTTAACACCACTGCTCAATGAAGATGCCAGTGGTGCTTTTAGTTTGCACGATGTATTTTGTGCATTTTTGACTGGCCCTAAAAAGGTATTACTGTTTTGTGGATTTTGGATGTTATTGTATTTTGCTGTATGACCAACATGGCTCCCTTTGGATATGTAGTAGGTTATGGTACTTTTTAGACTGACAGAAGCAAGATAAAAACCAGTTCACTTCATTAGAAATTTGTAGCATCGCTCTTGTATATACCACATACACCCATTTGTTGTTCTGAGGTCACTCAGTATTACAAATTTAAAACTTTCCCTTTTTGTACAAGTTTGAATTTCTGTTGTTGTTGAAATGTGTTCACTGAGATTGATCTCTCTGTATTAGTGAAGAAGTGCCCTAAACTTAGTTGGAGTGATAGTCATTTCTGTCTGTGTAGCAGAGGGTAAAATGAAGAGCATCAATTCTGCTCATGAAATGACATTTGGAAAGGCCATCGGAGACAAAAGAACACAGAAGAAGGATGTCGGAATCCTGCACTCAGGCTGTCAAAGAGGCCAATATTCACCCTCTCACTTTGGCCCCCTGTTGAGGGGCAAGTATAATTATAGGTTATCTTATTAAGTGAACATTTTTAAAGGAGACCTGCCACTACAAAAGAGATTAACTTTTAAAAAAGAGTATTTGAAACTGTTTTAACAATAAAATGACATATTGGTAGCTGAGATTTCAAATGTAAATTTAAATTGTTGTGTTATACTGATAAAACATGTTTCAAAATAATTAGTGTATATTTTATTATCAAATTTGCCAGGAGCATACAGACAATCAAATCCACTGCATGTTGTATAGAGAATGATCCAATCTTTCAGACCCAGAGGTTGACAGAATAATTTATAAAGGGATTATTTTTCAAAAGAGGGATGGGATGGAATCCATCTGTCTTATCTTCTACACATTTCATTGGTGGACATTTTTCCTGATGCTTTCTGGGTCCAAAAATGTTTTCTTAATAATTCTGGGGTTTGACATCAAATGTCCACCTCAGAATCTCAGTATTGAAATCTATACATTATTGGTGGCATTTTAAAGCATGATGTTCTTCCAAAATCTTTCCCCCAACATCTTCAAATTTGTCACTGCTATGACATTATGACTGAGAACCTACTTCACTGAGCACTTCAGTTCCACAGGCTGAAATACACTATGGCTCCCCTTTACCATCCCCAGGACTCCCAGTTTTTCTGCGATAGCACCCACTCCATAACCAATCAGCTGGTGGAAAGAGAAGAATTGGAGAAGCATCAGACTTTGTCTCCACAGCCAAATGCAGAAGGGTTACATCATGTGCTGAGATCTCTGGAGGACTCTGCTAGATCTTGGCACATGATATCATTGGATTGTGTCTGGCTATGGGAAATAGCTAGATGCTTCTTGGATCCTCCATACTCTCCACCAGCTACTGGATGGCTGTAGAATGAGGGCTATTGCAGGAGAACAGTGAGTCTCGGAGGGTGAACTTTGGTTGTTGAAGAGGGAGTAAGAGAATACCAACCTCTACAGCAGCAACAGACCCTGCCCCCAAAAACCAAACATACAGTAACCCATATTTATTTATATGTATTACAGTTCTAATGCTTGTACCCTTCAGTATACTCCCTGTTCACACTCACACAGCAACGCCATCTTGTTTTCCACTGGTCGAAGGCATGGATCTGTTTCTGTCAGCTGTTTCAACACACCTGCCTTTCTCTTCTTTACTGCATCAATTGACTCAAAATGTGTTCCTTTATTTATGTATATTGTATTTTATTTAAGTATTTATACCCCCCTCTTCAGCCACAAAGGCTCTCAGAGCGGCTTACAAATGGTATAAGCAATAGCAATTTACACATCTACACCCCATTAAACAGTTTCCAATGTGTGTTAGCTAATTGCCCCCACAAGCCATCCTACAAAAGGATGGAAGGCTGAATGAACCTTCGAGCCCTTGGAATCAAACTTGCAATGTTGTGGCTTGCCGTACTGGCATTTAACCACTCTGCTACCAGTGCTCCCTGGTGTCAGTGTTTCCTGACATTCCTTTAAATATCAATTTAACTTTATGGGAAAAAAAGTTGCAAATCTGCCAAATCTGGTGAATATGGAGGATGTTCAAGTGTAGTAATGTATTAGCCAAAAACTGCTTCACAGTGCTGCTTCACAAGGGTGTAATTTTGGCAGAATGGGTTCCAGAAGGTAGAGCAAAACTTCCTTATAATAATGCTGGTTCACTGTTCTACCTTCTGGAACCCATTCTGTAAAAATTATGCCCTTGATGTTAAAAAAAAAAAAAGAGCATGGCTTTGAATGTGGACTTGCTTTGACATGCTTTTTTCATTCTTGATTATGATGGTGTTTCCCAGTGCATTGACTATTGTTTTGTATCAGAATCATATTGGAAAATCCAGGTTTCATCATAACTGATGATTAAAAAAAAAAAAAAGGTTTGGGTCCACCTCAAGTTGCTGCAGAATGTCATGCTGCTCAACTTTTAAACTTAGCATTTTTCTGGCAGACAACAGACAATGCTCCTGCTTTAAACAATGACTGACAATTAACTGAACAGCCGAGAGTGTTGATGTTTGTCATGCAGGTTCAGACATGTTCAAGGTCACCACTCAAGCATTCACAATCAGTTCTCCCTGATTTCTCTGAAAGGTAGAATCACAGTTTTGTTATTTAATAGCCAGACCTTGTAGATTAGATGTGCACTTATGTATATCAACAGAATGCTGATCCATATCCGGCTTCTTGGACAATACTAAAGGATGCTCAGATACTTCCATCTGTAGAAAACAGCCAATTTAGTAATTCAGTTGATAAAGAATTTACTTGAGTGTACATATATAACTGTATATAAGTCAGAGGTGGGGGGAGGAGGGAATGGGGAGAGATGTATCTGCATGTGTACGGGATAAGGAGCTGGAAGGGAGCTAAAATATGCAGGAAAGAGTCGGGAACCAAACTAAGAACCAGACATTAAAAAATGCTAAATTGATTAACTATTGGAGATGTCACACATCACATCACACATCACAAGTCAATTTTCCTTCTTATGTTCATATTGTATATGTTCATATAAAAATCTCACAAAATATCCCCCAAATTTGACAAAATGAAGAAGAATTCAGCATAGAATTGTTTTTACACACATTCCCAAGTATTTTGTTGGAATTAATAAACACTCAAAGTTTGATTTTTCCCTGTTGTTGTTGTTGTTGTGTAAAATAAATATTAACAATGCTGCTCTGGTGTGTATTCTGTGATAAGGAAAGAATAAGGATATAGGTTTCTGTGGGTTTTTTTCCGGGCTGTGAGGCCGTGTTATGGAAGAGTTTATTCCTGACATTTCACCTGCATCTGTGGCTGACGTCTTCAGAAAGTGGTTGAGTAGGAGTGTGTGTGGGGTTTGTATACTATGAGCCCATGTTGGAGAGGATATGTAAATCTGTGTATTTGAATGGGTAGTTCCTGAGGGGAGATATGCAAGGAAGAAATAATTTTGGCAATTTTCTTCCCACTGTGAGAAACGATTCACAGTTCAGGTCTTATTCTGTACAACATTCATAGATGGTATTTCCCACCCCAAAAAATCACTGTAGTTTGGGACGTTCTCTTTAAAATTGGCACACAGTTTTTGTACACAAAACAGCATTTTTGTGTGTGTGCAGGAAACAGCATTTTCTGTGTTTTCTGTACAAAAATACCACTTGTGAATTTTGGGGAAAATAAGTCTTGTACTGCAAAGATTCTCATCAGTCCAGGATTCTCATTGTCAGGGTTTCCTGACATTCAATAAAGAGATTTTTCAATCACGTTTTGGATTTTTAAAAATATTCTTTCCAGCCTTAGGAAAGATGTTCTTAAGATTACAACTGAAATAGTTGCTCAAAACATGGGATTTAAGTCTTGAATCTGCCACAGACACAAGTGATTGCCCACTTTTTTGCTGTCCCTTATACATAGGACAAAGGTCCACTGTACACATGATTATATATAACAAAACCCTGATGGGCCATTTCTATTCCAACAATGTAGCATCAGGAAGGAACAAAATGTCAAATATGTGGAAGGATTAATCATCCTGCCAAGTTTTTCCATAGAATAATCCCTACTTCAAGTTTTGTTACATACAGCTGCATGTAATGTGTTGTTCCATTCTCATTACCTTTTCTTTCAAATGAGAATCTTGACTTCTCATGAATACCTTAGGATGATTATTAATTTCCATTTCACTTCATTTTATTGAGCATAGTGCTGTGCCATAATTTGTATTCATAGCATGTAGCAAAATTCACATTGGAGACATTTAACAGTAATGTATTTAACCACCATACACCGTAAATAACTTGGCCTGTTAAAAATAGACATCTTCATACATTAGAGAATTATATGCAAGCAGGCCTAACATCAGTACAGTTGGGATATCTTTTAAACTGTTGGCTTTAAGAATTTCTACTGCTTGGGAACCAATTCCTCATTCACCAGCCTGCTGAAGAAGTTATCTCTGTTACAGAATATTCTGGAACATGTTCTAGACTGTACAAGTCAGGGTGGACTGCTTGATCCTTGTGTGAATGAAAGAATATGCCCACTGTGGCTATGCATTCCAGGTTAAGGTAGATAGTAATTAGTATAGTATTTACAAAGATGCTTATCTGCAATTTAAGGAAAGTCTATACATTTTGAATCAATTTCAAGATTCCCTAGGAGTGCTGAATACCCCAAATTTAAAGTATTAATTAAGACATAAGGTAGCTTGGATATTGGGGCAACAGAACCAGACTATTAATTTGTCAGTTTTAGGGAATATTTATTCCATCATTCATAACCATCATGCTCTCTTGAGAACTGTTGGGGAAGTTCTACTCAGCATACTGATGGGGTCCAGAGCACAGACAATGTAGATATGATGAGAGAGCATCTTCTTTTCCTCAGCCCTGTTCCAAGATGCCTCTTTCTGGAAAGCAATTGGCCTAGTGTGACAAATCATGCTCACCTGAGCCTCCAAGAACAAATGGACCATTTAAAAGCAATGGTGGGTGAAGGTGTTTAAGGCTTTAAATAGCATTTAATCAAAATTGGTGGGAACCAGTCTAGAGCATGTTGGTTTTTTTGACTGGGGTTAAAAATAATTGCCCTCAATTGTCCCCCAAATCCTCTAGGGGATGTGGGGCAGTTTCACCATAGTAGGACATTTTACACCCATGAGAGACCTTTTGAAATAAAAATAAATGAACCAGCAGTGCCTTCCAGGTCCCTTTCCCCTCCTCTGGACCTAAGACAGCCAAGGACTAGCAAGAAAATTTGACAACACCTCCAATGTCCCAGACAGTGTTAGAGGGGTGTCTGGGAAAAAAAATGATTTTTTCAGGGGGTGGCAGGGAACCTGAGCCTCCAACCTAATCCCCGAAAGTTGCCTACCCTAGCCATTGACCATTATCTGGATGGGATGTGGTGGTAGTAAAGGGGAAAAAAAGTTTTTCCTACCATACCAACAGAAGTCCACAATGCCATGGGACCAACATGGAATCTTAGAATAAATTTGTAGAATATACAAAGTACAATATCAACTGTGGGGGCAGGCCAAATTTGGCAGTATGAAGATTTTTTCCCCCTTAACTGGGGATGCACAGCTTTTCTGCCTGAAAAAAAAGACTACAATTTGACGACAAAATTTAAAGCTCATAAAAATTACACCAGAAGTGGAAAGATTTACAAACCATGACCCCAAAGTGTTCTACACTTCATCTGTTTAAAGCTCCCCAAATTGATGTTACTGAATTAAACAGCATGAAAGGTCTAACGTAGAGATTAACATTTCAATTATTTTATATTACAATGCAATATCCGTATATTATCTGGTTTAAAATATTCATATTTAAGCTTCTTCGACTGTAGTCTCAAGATTTGATTGATAAAGCTCTTTGCAAAGGCCTGCCATGGTAGGTGGTAAACACATTTGTCCTGTGTGTTCTTCTTCTTCTTTTTTTTTTTTAAATAAGGCACCTTTGATTAAAAATGTTTTTTAATTCTAACCAGTATTGAACTAATTTAAGTCTCAGCTAAACAACCCAGCTGGGATTATACAGCTCATTTGCTGTGGCTTGTCACATTCACGGAAAACATATCCATACTTTATCTTGAGCCTTTTTATAACCCCTTTCCAGCAGTGTTCATTAGCATTAGCTTTACTGCTAGGAACTAGAGAATGTGTAACACTCTGAGACTCCGAGATGTTGTTTTGTGCCACTGGATACTGGTTTTGTGTGTGTGTGCAGGGGGTATGCTGTGTGGTTCAATTTAAGTAGGAAACCAACAGTAGAGTGATTCTGCAGGTCTCTCACTAATACTTTGCTTTGCTCCCTTTGCTAGCATTTAAACACTGAGGTTACCTAACCCACCATAGCTGGCAAGAAGTTCAACAGGAGCTTCATTTAGCTTCCAGGCAGATAGTAGCATAGGCCACACTGAGAACCTTGGAGCTGTCAAGATTTAGCTGCAAGGCTGCAAGGCTGAGCACTTGCTGGTAATGTGACCTCTTGCCTGAGGCTGAGTAGCTTACACACTGCATGTCAGCAAGTCTGGTATAACCTCATGGGCATTAATATGCAACTCCCATTGAGGCAGGTAACGGATAATGTCCCAGTATATTCTTACCTAGTGCTGAAATTCCTCTTGCCCAGTAACATGGTCTACTGAAATCTGTGGGACATAATTCCATGTTATTAGATTTATAATTGGAAAGCCAGGATGGACCCAGATAGTGATGGGGAGAAAAACATGTTCTGATTTTGCACTTTCAAACTAATACTTGAACAGAAATTCAGTTATTTTTCCAAAGTTTCACTTGTTCAAATTTTGTAATGGAATTTTTCAGTGTCAATATGTGCACATGTTGTAGGGAAAAGAACATATAGAATTGGATGCATTTATGCCAAACTGTATTATATTAGGGACATTGTCTTAAAAAAATAGGTATGTATAGCAAATACGACATATAAAAAAATCATGTATTCAGAAAAAAATACACATAAAAACGTGCAGATTTTTATGTGACTCTAAATAATTCATAATGTTTGGGATGAACTGAATTTAAGACTTCTCAAAGTTCAGGATGAACTGAATGAAAGAAATGAAAAATGAAAATCTGAGTGAAGCAAAATTGTGCAGTACTTGATATTATAACCATGCTAGCACTGGTAGTAATATCTGCTCTCCAGTGTATTTATCACAGTTGTATACTGCTATTGTCCCATGAAGTGCATGATTGCATACATGGAGTTTAGAGCATTACTATGTTAACAATCCTACACATTGCATTATACAGGCCACACCCATATGTGTGGGACTGGTACATGACACCTGTCTTTTCAGTTACCCGTCTTCTGAAAAATATGGTCTCTCTGGGCATTTCCTAGGTCCTCCAGCATGACTCTATGGTAGCTTCGACTGGAAGTTACCATAGAGTTGTGCTGGAGCTGCCTAGAGAGGCTTTTTCACTAAAACTTTCCTAAATCCTCCAGCGTGATTCTATGGGGCTCACTATTATTCTGTTGTGAAGCAGGATGTTAGGTGCGGCAGAGCTGATCCTGTGTGGGCAACAAGGGCAGCAGCATCAGCGAAGAGCAGCTCAGAGCTGTTTGGGCTGGAAGTCAACCTGAAGAAAATGGAAGTTCTTTACCAGCCTGCACCACAGGACAAACACCACCATCCCCACATTGCCGTCGGCAAATCTGTGCTCAAGTCCATTCAGCAGTTCACCTATCTGGGAAGCATCATCTCCTCAGATGCCAAGATTGACAAAGAGATCAATCACAGATTAGCAAAGGCATATAGCACATTTGGAAGACTTCACAAAAGAGTCTGGAGTAATAAAAACCTGAGGCGAAGCACAAAAATCAGTGTGTATAGAGCCATTGTACTGTCTATTCTCCTTTATGGATCTGAAACATGGGTCACCTATCGCCACCACCTAAGTCCTCGAAAGCTTTCATCAGCACTGTATATGCACAATCCTAAATATACACTGGACTGACTATGTGACAAATGTTGCTGTCCTTGAGCAAGCAGGGGTCACCAGCATTGAGGCCATGATATTGAGAACACAGCAGCGCTGGGCAGGGCACGATTCTACGATGGAGGACCATCGCCTCCCCAAAATAGTACTCTACGGTGAACTCGCCACGGGTCAGCATAAGAGGGGCGCTAAAAAAAAAAAAAAACCAACAACAATGCTACAAGGAGTCCCTGAAACAACATCTGAGGCTCGGCCAGATTGGTCACCAACAATGGTCTGCCCTGGCCTCACATCGGGAGGCATGGAGACACACTATCCACAATGCTGCAGCCTTATTTGAAAACTCACGCCTAACAAGTCTTGAAGAGAAATGACAACGCAGAAAGAACCACAACCTGGAAACATCTCCCAAGGAGACCTTCTGCTGTGCTTTCTACAACTGGACTTGTTTATCTCGGATTGGCCTCTTCAGTCATCAGCACGCTTGCAGAAAGTGCGGGATGAGTCCTTCCTGAATCTTCATTTGCAAAGAAAAGCCAGAGAGAGAGAGAGAGAGAGGAGACTATTATTCATAGTTTCAAGTATTTGCTGTACGTCTGAGAATGTATCCCCTGTGGATGTCACATGCAATCTATACTAAGAGACAGCAACAGACTTTAGGTTATTTAAACTACATAATGATGCACTGGGTATTTCCAGAGATTTGGAGTAAGGTGACATCAAAGTGCTGGTGAGACCCTACTCCTGCTCCTGTTTTTCATAAGATTCTAATGAAGTAGTAAAAAGTGATGTCCTGTTTTAGCATCTGGAAGCAGTAGCTCTATCTCGATACAGGAAGAGGAGCTGCTGATAAGTGGTAAGTAGACAAAAGCATTTTGTACAACTTGTTTTGGATGAGGTTTCATACACCCTAATGGTCTAGGTTGGAGGGCCAAGTGTTGTCTGTGCCATGAAGCATTCTTTAGTAGCTGACAATGACGAGCCAAAGCAGGCCTGCTATGATCCACTCCTTAATCTTCACTGGATTAAATTACTGAAAAATATTACATATCTTTCAAGATTTCTCATGAGACTGATTGAATGAAACATGTCTTGGCTGCTTGTCTGTCTGGAGTATCATTCAAATTGGTGGTGTTTACTTTTTATACTTTGAGGCTTTTTATACTTTTATATGTTTGTTTATGGAAGATGTCATCATGGAGGCCATTCTTTTGTGACTCTCCTTCTGAAGTTAAGTGGATGGTGATCAGAGAATGGCTTTCCTTGACCCTAGTACCCTGTCTTTCCCAAGAGAGACTTACCTAATACCCACTCTTCTATCCTTTCCTTATTCCACCCCCTTCCCATATCTTATTTTTTTTTCAGGCCATTTTCAGAATCAATTGAATTGGGTTTATTTTATAGGAACAGTTTAATGCTTTTATTGTTTTTTTATTTCATTTTAAATAACTATTGATTTTACTGTTCATGTCTGATTTGTTAGTTTGAAAATAATAATGTTGGAAAAAAAATACTATAATTTCAAGCATGCATACCAACTGAGTGTGAGTGTTATAGTAAAGGCTCACTACTATGCACATCACCACACTGGGTTTCACACCTCATTGGCTTCCATAATGATAGGAGGCCAGTTGTATCACAGGGAGGTAACACTGATATGGATTGATTGTCTCAACATGTTTGCTGCTGACTGTGGAAAAACAATAATAACAGGACTAACTTCTTTTAAAACAGCAGGTGGCCCAAAGTCATAAATATTTCTCAGCCCTCAACATCTACACAAATATTCTAAGGAAGTACTGGGTACTGAGTGGTAGCTTGTTCTTGACTATGGATCTTTTAAACAAATGAAAGATTTCATGAGGGTGCATACATCTTGTAATCCATCTGTAGCTGAAAAATTGTAACATTTCTTCCTCTGCATTGTCCTCCTTGTGAGGATGGAACCAAATTCTTAAACCCTTCTCAGGCACACATAGTGTACAATGAACATGTGTGGTGTAGGGGAGTAGTGTGATGGAGGTTTATTTCCTGACCTATTCAGAAAATCTGTCCATGTTAGAAGAACAACAGAAGTAGTAACAGAGAGGGCAGAGCTACAGTCTTTCTTTCCTCATGTATGTGTGTGGTTTTTTTTGTTTTTTTTTTAAAAACTGCATTGATAATGCCTGTATAAGTCTTCTTACTGTTCTTTTGTTGTGTGCATTCAAGTTGTTTCTGACTTATGATCACCATAAGGTGAACCTATCACAAGTTTTTTTCCCCCTCAAGCTGAGAGTGTGTGACTTGCCCAAGGTCACCCAGTGGATTTTCATGGCCAAGCAGGGGTTCAAACACTGTCTCCAGAGTCATAGTCCAAGCTCAAACCACTACACTGCTATGGTTCCATAAAGCCTAAATCCAATTGCTAGTCCCAGAGAATAAGTTTTTAAATCATAAGTCAATATTTATATGCATTCCATTAATAGGTCCATTCTAGTTGGAGCTAGAAGCTGGAATAAGGCCTATGGTTTCTCCATCTAGGACCTAAGTCATATTATAGACTAACGTGGGAAGATACTTGGGAAATGCGGTGCTCATGTCATTATAGTCTGAATCAGCAACAGATAATACTCTATTACAGCATGGGAAGGCTTTTTAAAAAGTCATTCATTATGCTAAAAAACACCATTTCTTATCATTACCACGACATTTTTAAAAAATATCTCATTGTGTAATTCATTATGTTGCTCGTTTACCATAACTTTCTGTTTTTTTTAAAGAAAATTTGATAGAGAATGATATAAATGATATAAAACTTGAATAACTAAAAATGTCCCTAAAAGTAACTTTAAGAGCCATTGTCTTTTGATAAGCCACATCAGCTGCAACCCTGTCAAGTGACATTTTGGGATACAGCAAGCTTGAGAGAATGCTGAACAATTACAGCAGAACATTACTTCATGTAAAACGTCTTGTACAAGGGTGGCTAAACAATACTGTAGAGCTGCAGTTTATCCTGTTTGCTATATGCTATGTCACTTGCAGTAACAACAATTTTGCTCCCTCAGAAAGTACCCTTAAATATCAGTGAACAAGGCAGTGCATACATTCTTAATAGAAAGTTGTAAACTATCTGTACTAGGAAGGAAATATTTGTAATTCACAAAACTCAATTTCATTTCCAGAGAAGTTTTGCCCACATAAAAATAAATTATCTTTTTTTTTTTTAAAAAAAAAGGTCAGCTCAAGGATATAAATAAATATTTCACACACACACACACACACACACACATATATATTAATGTTTACATTGTTTTTCACATGGTTCTCTACTTCTTTGACTGGTTGGATGTTACAGTATATAGTGATAGTTTTTATTACTCTGTGAGGAGAGACACTTTTTCTAACAACAACAAAAATATATTTAATCACAATTCAATATTATGTGTGGAAAACACTGTCAAATATTTGAGGAAAATGGCATGTTTCCCAAATTCCTCTGACTGAACTCTAAACCAGATGCTGTCCCACACCCAAGCTCCAGTTTGAGACAAAGAGACACAGACTGACACAGAAGAGGCAGAAACTTACCTGAAGGTCAAAAGCATCTACAGGCTGCAGGGATGCCTTTTTCTAGATAGCCATAATTGAATGGCAAAACATGGACCTTATCTGTGTGTGTATGTTCCTTCAAGTTGCCTGTCAACTTGAATTTTATACCATTTTCTTAAGCAAGGGAATAGTCAGAGGTTGTTTTGCCAGTTCTTTCCTCACCTATGGCCTATATCACCTAGTATTCATTGGAGAGCTTATTGGAGGTCTCTCATACAAGTGCAAACCAGGTCTGATCCTGCTTAGCTTGCAGGGTCAGATGGGATCTGGTGCCTTTAGGATATTTGATTGCTTTCCTTTATTGTTTTATGGCTCTTTGAAGCCTTGTGTGACCATTCCAATTAAAGGCTGGGAGATATATTTATTGGTGGCTGAGAGGATATGTTTCTCCACTTCGCCATACAGAGGAACTTGGGTTACATAAATCCTGACTCCTGAGTTTTGATAAGAAAAAAAAAAAAAAGTAAGACAGGCTTTGAGTCAGGATGTGCTAGTGGGTGGCACACAGCAACTGTATGCTTTTCTCTGGAGACCATTGAAAGAGATCAGATCCAAAATCAGCTTTTATCTTCTCTCCTAGCTGGTCTCCACAACTCTCCCCACACCTCAAGGGCCCTGAAGAGACTCACCAACTCTGGTATCCCCTGACAAGGAGCAAGCTACTCTCCCTTCCCATTCCACTCTTGCCTGGGCCAATATGGTGCTTGTCAAAGTTTGATATATGGTTTATTTACACTCATATACAGATTGAGCATATACTAGCATCCCATTGAATGTTAACACTCCATGTGATTTCTTGTCTCTCATTAGTTTTTCAGGGAGTACACTTTAACCCTAATAAGTTCCCAACATTTCTAAGTCAGATCACTGACTTCATCTTGGGGCCCTTTCATACTGAAGTTTCATAGCACTTTGATTCTGCTTTAACTGTAGCAGCAACATCTGGTGGAGTCCTGAGACTGACAGTTGGGGGGGGAGCATTTAAAATTCTCAGCCAGAGAGCTCCTTTGTTGTTTCATCAAGCTACAAACCTCAGAACTCCATATGATGCAGCCATTACAGTTAAGTGGAATCATAGTGCTCTAGTTGTGTAGTGTGAAAGGGACCTTGATCTTTATGAAGAGCTATTTATACATTACAGATAACACATGGGGGGCTCAAAATTGGCTTCAGGAACACAGCTATATGTACCAGCCCCTCCCTCAATGTCCCTTTCATGAATTGAGCAAGGAGGTCTAAACAGGAGTTTCTTTCATGTTCAATGAAACAGGAGTAGAAAGTGCTACATAATTGTCTGCATGAGCAAGAATACTCCACATTCTGACTGGAATATTCCAGGCCAAGGCCCACGTTATCCCCCCACCATTACCTGCCCTTCCATTGTGGCAATGGAGGGGTGTCCACATGCCTGCAGCCCATGCATGAACTGGTGCTGTTCTTCCACCACTCCGGTCACATCTTCTGAGAGCAGGAATAAGGTGCTCAGCCATGGACACGTGGCTGGGAGCCTTGCAGTGACCTTAGCAACTGCAATGCACTTAACCCAGCTGGGAAATGGCTGTGCTAGGAACCGTGCGGGTCCCATGTGTGGCCACCCCTAGTTGTAATAATGAAACTTACCATTTTCTCTTGAAGAATGAGAACAAATGGTGAGGTTTGCTTACGATTCCATTTTAAAGGGTACTTTCTCTGGATTCTCATCAGAACTGCCATGATGTTATCCAGACAGTTCAGACTAGAAACTGGGCCTAAATCCAGTGTCATCTGAACATCTGGGCATGGGAACAGAGGGAGGCCATTTTTTTGGCCCATGGAGACAAGACCCAGACTTCTAGTCATATAGGACAGTGAACTGAGTGCAAGTAGAAATTTGCTCCAGACAGTTCCACTCCACACAATAAGGTCAGGAATGAAGATATGAAGGCAATGGAGTGGGGCCAGCACTTTCGGCCTCTCATGTTGTTTTGAATGTGTGAAGAAGGTGTGAGTCTTCAATCAACTTGAGTAGTTTCTCAAGCCATACCCTCTGAAGGCAGCACTCACTGGAGTCCTAAAATAAATTCTGTACATTCAATTTAGACCAAAAGTTATGAAGGGTGACTAGGTGTTCACACCAAATGCAGATAGCTTTACTAACTGTTGCATGGACGACAGATGAGAAATACATCCATAAACAATTTTCTTGGTCTAGCCTTATAATGCCCCATAGCTTTTTCATTATAAGATTTTTCTATTTTAGTACATAATGCTAAAACATTAATGGGATATTGCATAAAAGCATTTCAATTCTACTTTAACCTTGGAGATGCATACTGTTTGCAGGCCCAGAGCTTTATTAGTAATCCAGGTGCACAGGCAATTTAATGGTAGGATTTTGTTCCTATTTTTGTTTAAGGGACCTGATCAGTACATTTTTTTTTTTTAAGAAAAGGAATTCAACACCTAAAAGCCTTACTCACAGATGACTTATGTATCTCCCTGGCTTCAAACTGAATGTGAATAATAAAATGCTAGAAAATATGTACCCTTGTGCCTTTTGTGTGTACAGTGGGCCCTTGGTATCCACTGGGGTTTGGTTCCAAGGGCCCCCATAGATATCAAAATCTGTAGACGCTCAAGTTCCACTATATACAAGGGTGTAGTAAAATGGTGTCCCTTATATAAAATAGCAAACAGCAAGGTTTTTTTTTTTTTTTAAATTAAAAATATTTTCAAGTCATGGATGGTTGGATCTGTGGATACAGAATCTGTGGATATGGAGGGCCAACTGTACTTTAAGTCACTTGTCATTTATAATATTAGTAAGGAAGAAGCAAATCTACCATATTCATTGAGCATGTATATACTACAGATCCAACAAACATCTGTGAATATAGTTTTCTGAATTAAAAAAATAGCCTTGATATTTTTATATTTGTATTAGTTGACTTCAATGAAATATATTAATATTCTCTCATTCCATATGTTTGTTTTGCATTTTATTTTAGCTATCTCTGAATTATGCAATGAGTCATGATTAAATAAGTATGTTAATAATGACTAGTGCACATTCATAGTATTTGATAAGCATTCCAAATAGAGCAGCAGGTTACAAAGCCATTATTGCTAGGAATGTGCCAAATCTCCCTTTGTTTCTCCCTCTGTTTCAGCATGGGAGTTGTTGTTGATACCACTCTGACTCCCAGAACAAGAAGCTGGACTGTGCAGTGTCACACCAACTTTTCCTAGCTAGGAACAACCCTGAAACTGAAGGATTCAGACAGAATATTATAAAGATGTTGACTATAAGGTAACCTACTAGGAAGCAGCTTAAATGGTCCCTTTGACCTGATCCTCCTTCTTGTCCTTATCTTTATGCTTGTTTCCACCATCATGAGAATATTTATAGACACAGATCTATAAGGAAAACACCTTCATCCCATGAATGGTTAAACGACAACAACCACATAGAAAGAGACAATCACACTGTCATATAATCTCACTAGCTGTAGTGGGTGTAACATATGCCATTAAAAACAAAACAAAACAAAACAAAAAAAACCTCCCCCCAAATGCCCAGTAGGTCTCATGACATCCCTGTAAGGCAGACCAGTGGATTTAAATTCCTCCTTCCCCTTCTCAGCATTCCACACTTTTCCCAGAATTGCTGAGGATGACTCACTCTGTTGACCTGCCGCCGCCACCACCAGTTGACTGCCTGGGTACTGTTGCAGGCAGCCCGTCACTGCCACCAGTTGATTGTCTGGGTCCCAATCTGGGCCACAGATTGAGAGACAGGAGTGCATTGTGAGGTGGAGAGGGAATTTGCATCTGGGTGATGTTTGGTTGGGTGTGGGTTGGGTGTGTTTGGGTGTGTTTCCTGATCAGCCAGTCAGCACACTGGAAAGGCAACATACCCAAGATATATATGTGTGTGTGTGTGTGTGTAGTGCCCAATTCTCCTTCACATTTTTCATTCTGGGGAACCATGACTGGGTCTTTTTTCCTTCTTATTTTTTCTTAAATAGCTCACTTTTTAAAAACAAACAAACAAACAAACAAAACTACCAGTAATTTATTTGCAGCTAAATAGAAAACTCATGAACTACGCTGTCTAGGCTGCATGGAGAGTTTACAGTTCATAATGAGGTTGACAGCATTAACATACAGTATTTTGTAATATTGTAATAGTCCTTGTTGTTCTTATATTTATTTCAGCTTAGTCTGGCAGGTGTTTCTATTATACTCCATGGATCTGTGGAGGTCTTAAACATCCTTGCTGTGATTTATGTGGTAGGATGTAAATTTTTGCCAGGTCTGGTAGAAATTGTCCACATCTTGTGCTCTCAAAGGTCTGACTTGTTTCATAAAGAATACAAAAACCTGAGTTTGACACAAGGAAGGTGCAATACAGGGATACATAAAACATTTGCTTGACACTACCATTTTTATTTCAAGGAACAGCAGTTACACAGGACTCTGGTCTAATATCACATTATTATATAATTAACTGCAATGTGGCTATCTCAATTGACAAATTTTAGCCCATTAAGAAATCTATTGGTTGCTCTCAAAATTTCTTAGAACCTTTGTGTGAGAAAGAGCCCGTATATCTTGGGGTATGGGACCATAATAGGATGGAGGTGGAGCCTTCTTCTGTTTGTGGCATATTAGCCACATGATCAGCTTGCATGTTGAGGCAGCAGATAGAACTTCTGCACTTGGCACTTCCACTGGTTGCTCAGCTTTTCTTTTTCTTTTCCCTCTGTAGGGAGCAAAAGAAAAAGAAAAGGAAGGGAGGAACAATCTACTTTTAACTAGTTCTTGCAGGTGTTGGCTGAATCCCGAAGCCAAGGCTCAGTTGTCACCTGCAAACAGTGGCACTGAACAGCTGTCTTTGTTTCTCTCCCCCCTTTTCCATATGGTGAAGAGGGAGGAAGAGCAAAGTGGTCTCAGCCAGTGACTGTAGGTGCTTCCTACATCCTGAGGCTGGACAGAGTTGGCTCTAGCAAAATTTTTTAGCTGAGGCTGGTGCTAACTTCGGGCCTTGCTCTACCTACCAGTTGAGATAGATAGTGGTGCATGGAAGAACCCAGCACTGCTGTCCATCGCAAATGGGAGGTAGGGCAGGGCCCAAAGTCACTGACTCAGAGAACAGTGGAGACTCCTCTACCCTGTAATGTACAGGTGGTAGGGCTTAAGAATGGGACTGAACCAGGAGCATTTGCATGATAGATTTTGATTTTCCATGAGCCAAATTAAGCACATGGGTGGGAGATGCTCCTATCACTTTATCTTTTAGATATTCTGCTCTAGGTCAATTCTTGTTAGCAACTCTAAGTCAGGAAGGCTATACCCACTTATTGGGTAAAGTGCATTGAAGTAAATGGGACATACCACTTAGTAGACCCATACAGAAGTGCACCATGAATCAACTGGTCAGACAAATCCTTTTTCAAAATGATGAAGTGTGACTAAAGGAAGCAGACCTTGTGGCATCACCTGGGCAATTATAGGGATTTATTTATTTATTTATTTATTTTAGTGGAGAACATTTATAAATATTCGTTATATAATTGCCAACGCCCAGATTTCTTTAAGAATGTTTCAGGATAGTAGCTAAGGTCCTCTAGCTCAAGTTCATTGGGCTGGAAGACCTGTGTCTTCATAATGTAATATAGTAGTGGGTAAGCACAGCAGGAAGCAGAGGGAGCAAACATAAACTTTCTCATGTATTGTGTGAGCTCTGTGCAAGAAAGCATTAAAAAAGGGCAAGTGCCTGCCATATGAACCCCCTATGTTCCACATGGCTGGAAACTGAAGATAGGTTGTAGAGGGACTTTTAGCTAATTACTGGAGCATCAAGAGCTTGTTTGATCTTTTGGCTGTGCAATGTGGCTCCGTTATTCCATATTAATTTTATTCACACTAGTAACTGGTATTCTGAGGGAGAACCACAGGCACTATTCCTATCAAATATGTACAGTTGGAAGATATGAGTGCTTTGTAGTATAGAATGAAACCAGGTAACTAAAAAATGCATTTTTCCTCCTTGCTCAGAAATGATTTTCTTTCAAAAATTTAACACTATAGACTAGTATTCTATTTAAGCATTTTTCTGCCTCTGAAAGTTGGTTGGGTTTGGCTAGGAGACCTTGCTGGCAGCTAATTACACTTACTTGCTTGTAAAAACCAGGGGGCTGGTTACATGGCAGGATAAAGTGTGCTAAATTATGGATTACTGTCCTTTCAAAACAGTAGGGCATAGTTCAGTCAATTTATTGATCAATTGGAAGATGTGGTGCGTTTCAGCTTTCTATAGTTTACACAGACACAAAGGCGGGAGGGGGGCATGGCCTCCATCACTATCATTAAAGGCAGGCAGGAGGTGGAGAGAAAGGAAGGAGGGGGCCAGTGTGTGGGGGAAACAGACTGTACCTTCATAGCTCCATCTGTATATAAAGCTACAAAAAAGGAGGGGAGTAGGAGAGAAATAATGACAAAGGAGAGAAGGAAAGCAGCCTTGAGATCCCTGCACACAGAAAAGAACAATCAAAGTAGCTGAGATTCTGTTCGCTCTGCAATCCCTGCCAGCTGACCAGACTGGCTCCCTCTTCCTCTCTCTCTCTCTCTCTCTCTCTCTCTCGCTTACACACACAGACACACACACACACACACACGAACAATCCAGCGATCAGCCGGTGGAACAATCAGCTTTTGGAGGGAAAGTCAGCTGGCTGGGTCTTTTTGTCTCTATGATCGAAGCAGCCGATACAGACACACACAGAAAAGAATGAGAGAGAGAGAGAGAGAGGAGAGGGATGGAGAGAGGAACATTAATAATGTTAAAAGCAAGCTGGCTGGCTCGATCTTTTTATTTCAGATTCCTCTATGTTTTCCAATTCTACCCAGGGAGGGGCGAATCCAACCAATAGTGGCTCAGCACTGCTGTAGCTATTTGACAAATACTGCTGACTGTTTCCACTGCCGTATGTGAAATGGTCGTTCACACAGTTGATAGTGCGCTAACTTGCGCTACTTTTCAAAAAAGACCGGGAAAATAGCAAAAGCTGATACTGCATTACTTATGAGGTTTTTTGCCCCTCTCCTTCTGAATATGGCGACTTTGTTCTGAAAGATGTGGGAACTATTAGGACTCTTTGGACTTTTTCAGACAATGAAAAAACAACGCTAGCAGCCTCGCCAAGTTGCGAGGCTGCAGCGCTGCAGGGCGTCCATTTCGCATGACACCCATCCCTAGCGGTACTGTTGCAGTACCGCTGGGACATTTGAGCGTTATATTTAGCAGATTTTTACTCACGATCAACGATCGTGAGTAAAAATCGCCGAAATATAACGCTCAAATGTCCCAGCGGTACTGCAACAGTACCGCTAGGGACGGGCATCATGCGAAACAGACGCCCTGCAGCGCTGCAGCCTCGCAACTTGGCGAGGCTACTAGCGTTGTTTTTTCTTTGTCCGAAAAAGTCCATTGTGAATTCTTTGAGGATTTATTTTGCCATGTAAATGGCCCCCTGGAGAAAAGGGAGAGCTCTGGAGTTTAGTGTTAAAAGGGTAGGAATTGGGAGATGAGAACATTGCAAGAAACAGGGAAAAAGTGATACAGCATAATTTTTCAATTCACAGTGCCTTATGTGGTTTTGAACTATGATGCACTAATTTTTCCAAAGTAAAGTACAAGGAACCAATTAAACTATGGCTGCTATCCTACCTAGGAGTAAGTTTACCACGGTCATTTGCCATCTTAAACGTCACACCATCAATTATTATCATTTACAAGCTATTTACCTTTAAATTTTCTAAGCAATACACGAACAACATCAGTTTGAGAAAAGTTTGTTGAAACCAGTAAGTTTTCAGTAGATGCTTTAAATCCAGAGAAGTCAGTGCCTGCCACATTTTAATGGGTGTGTGTGCGTGTTCCAGAGGGTGACTACTATGCCACAAGAGGTCTTGTTCTCAGCTGTCAGGGACTGGATTTCTTAGGTGTTACCAGAAGAATATCTTCTGATGGGTCCAGTGGGGCAGATAGGAAATGGTGGTTTTATAGTATTGAATTGTCTAGGGTTTTGTAAGCAAGTACCATAATCTTAAACATGGTCCAGTAGTACAGAACAAGATGGATGTAACACTCTGTAGTTAGGAATGCTCTCTGAAATGATGATTATTGCTATGATGAATTAATGCACTGTATAGTTGGACACCTGTATCTGTGGATAACAGCAGACTCCATTGAAAATAATGGGACTTCCAGTTTAAAATACCATACAGTTGCCTTGGAGGACCTAGAAAATGTCTAGAGAGGACACCTCTCTAGGCATTTTCTAGGAAGACTATGGTATTTGTTATGTTTTGTGTCCCATTGGTAACTGAAACCATGGATATTGGTTCTGCTGATATGAGGGTCTGACTGTATTATAAAAGCTGAAATGTGACCAAATATTGAAATGTATGATGTTCATATATGATAGACATTATGCAAGTTGAAGTTGCTAACCACTGAAATGTGCTACAAATTTCACATCCATATACAGCTTATAAGAAGAGACATGCCTAGACTAGTGTCTGTGAAGATAATATACCTGGAGTGAAAATGTCTTTGTGATATGATGGACCTCCATAAGGAATATGTAACTGCATAAACTAACTGCTTACTTAATAAGTGTATGACAATAAGATGGGACATGCTTATATTCTACTGCTCCAAAGACTAATATACAAACCAATAGATTCAAATTTCAAGGAAAAAAAAACCTTTCTACCTAAAATCATTAGGAAGAACATCCTGATGGCAAGAGGGACATAGACTGCCACAGAGGGTGGTGAACTCTCCCTCTTTAGAGATCTTTAAACAGAGCTTGGATGCCCACCTCCTAGGAGTGTTTTAGCTGGATTGCAGCATTGGCAGGGAGACTGGACCCTATGATTCTATGCTTATTTCATGATTCAACTTATTCTACTCTAATATAATATTCATAAAAAGCCTGAAGCTTGAGAGATATTCTAAAAGAAAATGTTGGTGTTGACTTTTTTACTGAACAATACTGTTATTTACAACCTTGAGAGCACAGACCACCAAAATTTAAAACTCTGAAAAGAAAAACCCTCTAGATTTTTAGACCAACATAAAACAAACAAACAAACAAACAAAAAACCCTCAACCCTCTGTAAAAAGGTAAGGGTGAGAAGCCCAGTATTTTAAAACACCTTGCTCATATCTTCAAGACAAAAAATGAAAGTGACTCTATAATATCTGACTAAACACAGCACTAAATACATCATTAGCCATAGTGGAATAAGGACAATTATTCCATGGAATAAGGACAATTATGTGCTTGCCTGTGGTTCACTTTATGACCAGATTTTTGCTGCCTGAGCTCACACTTCCATCTAGCCTGTTTTATCATCCTAAGTTCCTAGAACACTAGAAAACCAAACAACCTACACAACACCAGAGAGGACAGTCAAGTGTCATCATATTCATAGCACATTCCGTCTATTTTCAAATGTGAAATCAGGTTTCAGAACAGCCAGCGCTTTCTACTGGAAAATTTCGGGAATTCACCAAATTTCATTAGCCTCTGAAGACTAACTATCCCATTTGCTCCCAGCCACCCCTCCCCTGGATGGTAAATGAAACCATATGTTAAACCTTCAACAGGAAGTGACATGACTATAACAACAAGTTCTGACATCTCCTCCCTACTTTGAGCCTAAGGACTTTATCAAACCACCCTCCCAAAATGTTCTTTTGCTGGCATAATTTTGTGCCACTTTTATGCCAGCAAAAGAACACCCCATATCGTACTTACTTTGCATTCTGGCAAAAGGCTTCCTCGGCAATGAAGGAGGTGTGAACAGAACTCGTTTCACTTCCTTGTCTGAAATCCTGAGGATTCTCACGAAAATACCTAGTGTGGGAAATTAAAAAACAAAACAATAATAACACTTAAAAAGTTACAGAAAGCACACAAACACACTTAAATCTTACAAGTAAAGTGGGGAGGGTCATTAAAAGAGTGTCACCTACCTAGATTTTGCGATCTCATCCGGAAGTGTTCTGGTCGGACTGGACATTGACACTGCATTCACGTGAGTACAATGGCACGTGGATTCAAACGCCGGCCATGCCGGCATAAAAGCACCATGGGGGATCAATTGATGGATTGGGCTGTCAATAAAATAGGATGGCTTTTTTAGCAGTACATGACCACAAAAGGGCGGCATTGTCTGGTGCGCCCACCCTTTTGCAATCATTAGGTGTCCTTATTCTGTCGTATTTGCGTGGTCTGATAAAATCCTAAATATTACTCTGTTCATGGCAAAGATGAAACTGATGGTATTCTGAGCCAAAGCCAACTTGAGACAACCCTATGATTACCGTGGAAGCCATACACTCCTGTGTTCACACTCCTGAATCTTTGGCATGAATGTCAAAGTCTCCCAATATTTTCCAGCACAAAGCTTGAGACTATCATTGCCTGCTTAGTCAAGAAGGCTAACGGACAGCAGGGAAGTTGGTATACTGGGATCCTCCCCTTTGTATTGGAGTTGATGTGTCAGTTTTGAAGATAAATGAAAGCTCTTCATGTTCAGCCATGAAGCTTATTGTGTAATATGAGCCGGACACTTTCAGTCTGACTTTCCTTACAAGCTTGAACTAGTGTATGCCATCTTCAGCTTTCTCTCATATTTTTATATGTATGCCTATAGAAACAGCACTAGAAGAATTGGTGCTGGAAAAATTAATGTTGGTGATACTTGACTGACATTAGAATTAATGAAAATACAATAGGGATCTGATGTGAACAAACAAATATTTAGTGAACATGGCTCACAATGAGAAACAAGTGGAATTTCATAGAGTGAACCACAGAATCTATATTCTATTACTTAGTTTGGAGATGAAGGCCAATTAGAGTAGTTGAAATGAAATGTATTAAGACAAGGGAAAACAGAAGGGTTTGGGACCAGTAACCCATAACTGAGCCTATTAGTCCTACAGAACATGCAGCAGAACATCCATGGAAAACCATGTTAACATTCTCATCCAATCTGCACTGTGCTTTTATCAGAATGCACATGATAAAACTCCTCATTATAAATGAAGTACTTAAAGCACCATTATAAGCTGAATAATTGTGCATTCAACAATCAGAGGCACCCATTTGAAATTCCACATGCACTCAGAAAGATCCTTGGGCTTTATATTAAAAAGATTTCCAGTTAATTTAAAGATCAGTGCAAAAGTGTAGCATCCTTCCACCCTTTGCTCTTCTTCATATTATTATTTCCAGTAGTTTACAGCTTGTTATTCTGACAGAACTCCTTCAGTCTTGATTGTTTACATCCTAATGTAATTTATACAAACTAATTTATAAGAGGAGCTATCTTCTGAAAAGAGGAAAAGCTGAAAAGTTAACAGCATGATGGCCTCTTGCTGAGATCTGAGTCAAGAAGATGTGGGCAAATGGCTCTTTAATCCCTTCTTCACCAGTGTTGGCAACAATCTTGACTATTTAGTTATTTATTTTCTATCCCACCTTTCCTCCAAGGTGGGAATGGAGGCTGGCTTACAGCACATTAAAATATATTAAAATAAAATAAAGCACATTAAAATAAAATAAAGAATGCCAGCACACCAGAGAGAAGAAACACCACGACCACTTCTCCAGAGAAGAGACGTCTGTAGGTGTTTTCCATCATCCACTGTGGGGGCTGTCTTCTCCAAAAACTTCTCCTGCTGCTTGCTGAGGACCATATATGTCCTTCCAGGAGCAGGTGCCACACTCCCCAGGTACTGAGCCAGCAGCTGGTTAAACCAACATTGCTACCACCTGCTCCCCTGCCTGCAAGGAGATCTAAGGGGCTGCCTGGGTGGTGGGCTGTCCACCGGTGGGGTTGGCACTGAAGGGGAGATACCCACCCTTTGGGGGAGCCACTTTTTGGTGGGGGGTGCAAGGGTGAGGGCCAAGTACCCTGCTGAGGCTTTTCCTCTTTTAAATTAGTCTTTAACTGCCCTGCTGCTAATAAGGATGGAATATGCAGAGAGCATGGGAGGAGAAGTGGCCAAGGGAGCAGCCATTGCAACACTAATTGGTAGAGGGAGATACAGTGTGGGGAGACAGAGTTACGAACACAGGGGAAGGGAGAGCTGTAGAGTGTTGGTTGCCACTAAACCTCTCCCCACCTCAAATAGTCTGGATATCCATGGCAACAGGCCCCCTGGGCTGAAAATATTGTTGCTTAACACCAGGTTGGTCAATGGAAAAACACCCCTGATCCAGAACCTGATCCTGGATGAGCGTGCTGACCTAGCATGTATTATGGAGACCTGGCTGGATGAAGCTGGTGGAGGGGGGCAATCTCCCCCAGCTTTGTCCACCTGGGATTTCTGTGGAGCAGCAGACAATGGAGATTTTCACACGCCGAAAATATCGCTGCCAGAAACCGGGACAGAAATATTTCTGTCCCGGAAGCAGCGCCGCGGTTCGCATGCTCACCTCCCTCTCCCGTTGTTCCGTCGTCCTCGCTTTGGGTTTTTTCCTCCCTCTTCTGGAATATTTTACTAATGGGAGTTTGCCATTAATAAAATATTCCGGAAGAGAGAGGAAAAAACCCAAAGCGAGGACGACGGAACAACGGGAGAGGGAGGTGAGTGTGCGAACTGCGGTGCTGCTTCCGGGACAGAAATATTTCTGTCCCGGTTTCTGGCAGCGATATTTTCGGCGTGTGAAAATCTCCAATGTCTGGGGTGCAGGGAGATGGAGTTGCAGTAGTCTATTAGGATTAAGGAAGCCCTGGTGGCACAATGCTTGAACCTTAGCTCATCCCTTGTGTTTGCCTGACTTCTACATTTTGAAGGTGTGCAGCAAACACACACATGGGACAGACAACTGTGGTGCATATAAAGTGAAAGCCATTTGGTGTTAACAGTGTGGGTATGTATGCTTGTGTCCAATGGCATTTTTCCTGCCTATTGCTTAAGAAGAAAGAAGGAAAATGAACATCAGATGACAAGCCTGAGTAGCTTTTAAAAAGTACTAAAGATGGATCTCTTTTGGCAGGCCTTTCCTAATTAGATCCCGGCCTCAGGGGATTCTGGCCTCTTTTTGTCCACTGGCTATTTATTGTATTTATTGTTTTTAAATGTGATTTTAGATCAGTTGCTTTTTAATTTATATTTGTTTAATATTTTTTATGGGGGAGGGTGGGGGTGGGGGGTGTTTAGTGATTTTTATCTGTATTGTATTTTAATTTTTGTAAGCCACCCTGATTGTTTTAACAGAGGGGTGGGGCATAAATAAATATTATTATTATTAAATGGCCAATAGAAGGATGAGGTCCATGGAATGGGGGGCTATGTTGTGAGCCTAATGGACTTCAATATGATTTACATATTTTTAAAAATCTAGTCTGCAGCTGCATTGGAATCCTGAGATTGCTGGGAGGAGTATTTAGTATTCTCAGCCAAACAGCTCTTTGAGTGCCCCAACAGTCTCCAAAGTGTAGGAGTCTGTAGGAAGCAGCCATAAAAGTTAAAGTGAAATCATAGCACCATAATTGTGAATAGTGAAAACGACTTTGAGTAGATGTGCAAAGATATCATGTTGGCCCAGCATCAACATCTTCTTTTCCCCCCTTCTCCATATATATGTAGTATTATTGTTAAAATTATTATTTTGATGATTATTATTTTGGGGTACAAAAAATGATTCTACAAACCCACATTGTAAAAAAATAAATAAAGATTGTGTTCTGGAAGGTCATTGCTTCATGGAAACAAACCATTAAAACCAGAGTTTGGGAACCATTGGGTTTGGGTTTTTTTTTTTTTCCCTTTGAAAATATCTAATGCTTTCAAAAGTGTAAAAAATAAATATAGAGTTGGGAAAAGTTTGGTCTCTGTGTATGGAAAAGCTGAAATTTCAATCAGATAGAGACAGGGAGTTTGTGAACATATTAGGCATTGCCAGCATCCCTACAGGATGGGCAGACATAAGAGAGGACAAGAGTCTTTTCTTCAGGGATGGCCCAAGGCATTTTGATGCCTGGAGTGATGGATAAAGGGGAAACTTTCCCATTCCACATGCAGAAGCCTCCCCAAGTGATAATTAATTCTTACTCCAATGGCAGTAGTAGGATCATGTCTTACTCCATCTTTGAGACAGCAAGATTGCAAAGGGATGCAGGGCAGGCTGCCTAGCTTTCATAACTCTGCTCTCCAAAGAACACACCACTGCCTCCCTGCCTTTTCTAACAGTAAGGCCACCTTTGCTCAAACCTTTAATAGGGGATTTCACCAGCTATAGTACACTGAGGTCCTCTATTCTGCATACCAACTAAAAGTGCGGGAGACCTGTTCTCTTGTTTACAGACTATCCTACTTCCTATAGATCTGATATGGGAAATTGGAGTTTTGGAGTCTTTAGCTGTGCTTATTATACCCTGAAGGCACCAGATTCCATCTGCTCTTGGAAGCTAAGCAGGGTCAGCATGGGTTAGTACTTGAATGGGAGACCGCTAATGAATACCAGGCAATGTAAGGTGCATTTCAGAGGAAGGAACTGGCAAAACCACCTCTGACTATTACTTGCCTAGGAAAACCCTGTGAAATTCATGGGATCACCATATGTCGACAGGTGACTTGAAGGCACATACACATACAACTGTGCAACCGCTGTGCTCAACCTATATTTGTGTATATCCAAGATGAGCAATTGGGGTCTTCCATCAGCCCTAACCAGCCTAACCAATGAATTACAGGAATTTTAATCAAAAAAACATCTGAAATAGTACAATCCTGATGTAAGCAACAAGAAGTAGAGAGTGGTAACAGATATTCTGGTGTTCTTTTCCCCTTTGTGTTCAAAGCAGAGCTTGGAAAATTTAATTTCCAACCAGAGAAATATTTTCTCATTCGTTAGATTTGATGTTTTCATTGGAATGAGCAACTGTGGTTGATGCTTCACATAACATGCTGAATGATGTCCGGGGACCCACTTGTATGATATCATCAGGGGCTATCCCATGGTTCCAGATTTTGGTCCTGAAATCTCTGAACCTGGGATGATTCTGACCTTACAGCCTTATTCATCTTGTGAAGTTGAAGGCTTTCATGGCTGGCATCCATAGATTTTCCTTGGTTTTTTCCCAGGCTGTGAGGCTGTGTTCTGGAATAGTTTCTTTCTGACATTTCACCTGCATCTGTGGCTGGCATCCTCATAGCCTGGAAAAAAACCAAGGAAAATCTTACTGATCTTGTTTCCTATTTTCTTGCTGGCTGCAGAGAGTGTACAAAATAATAACCTGCTTTTAAGACACCCTTTGAATCAAGCTCAAGAAGTTTGTGTAAGGGTTATTTTTAAAGATACATACACTGCAATCAAAAGATACATCAGTCTGAATAATTACATTCTTAATCTTTGGAAATTCCTTTCAATTGACTTCTGCCTTGCACTGTCATCACTGGCATTTCCACAGACCTTGAAAACTATGTTCTTCAAGTCTGCCTTTGATTCATTCCATATGTCAGCTGAACAGCTTGGTAGGTAATGTCTGGGTATCTCTACTGGTGTGTTCACCTATAATTTGAACCTTGTTTTTCATTTCTTCTGCATGTTGCTTTGAGGAGATGCAGTCCTAAAAAGTAGCTTTAACATACTTAAAATAAACAAAGAAATGCCACTTTCTACCATGGTTGCATCCTTGGGAAATCACTCCAGATATGCACATTAGATTTGTGGGTTATAAATGAATTTCTTTATAGAAGCAGCAGTACTGAAGAGATTCTTCTGGGAAACCAAATGAAGATACCTGCATGATTTTGTTTCAGTAAATTCAGTTTAGAAAGATCCAATCAAACTGCAGGTGAAAAGAAGGTGAGTTACATCAAACAGAATACGAACTCACTAGAAATTTCATAGATTTCATTACTTTAACTCATATATATGATATGTTACTTATCTAAGCTCTTTTATGTTAACTTCAACTGTGATGGACTCTTTCCTTACACTTTAAAACTTTCTGTAATGATCACATAAATTGCCATTTTCAAATTTGAAAATATGAAACCAAAAATGCCAATGGGTGCTCAAATCAATTTAATCTCTGTTTCATCTTTGGAATAAACAGACTGGATGTGATACAGCAAATCAGGAAACACTCTTATATATTGGAAAGGTATGAAGACGTGTCTGAGGAAAAGCTAAAGCTTGCAGAAACGATTCTACCATTTGGACCCAACCTAGTTCACTCCAGATACATTGGGCTACAGCTCCAATCTTTTCCAGCCATCACAGCTGTAATCCTAAATTGGACTTTATGAGAATAGTGGGAACTGTAGTCAAAACATATCTGAAAGGCACCAGATCAGTGGGGGAGGAGCTGATGTTGACTTATGACAACTTGATGGTGACCAAGATCAGCGGACAAGCTGCACAAAACAACCCCAATCCACTGTCAAGTAAATGTTTATGGCTTTAAAATGGAACTAACCTGGATTTTAGTTATGGATTGAACTGTATGGCCAGGAGAATTTGAATGGCATTTATTCTCCCTACACCCACATGGAATCTGGAGCTGATGCGATGATTCCAAATCTAGTTGCTGATGTCAGGTGACAGAAATGCTGTGGATGCTTTGGTTAAGGCCTACACTTCAATTGGGAAGGAGATAGAATGGGAAATTTCTGTCCTGTCAAAGTGATGGAGTAACACATAGTCCATGACTCCTGGGTAAGGACTGAAATAATATGTGAAACCATTTTTTTTTAAAAAAAATAATTAAAAATATGTTGCTTGAATTTTGGGAACCCATGATGACAAGAATCCTGGACTGATGATGATCTTCACAGTATAGGACTTATTCTGCACTAAAATAACAGTTATTTTTGCACAGAAAACTGCATTTTCTATGTAAGACACAACACCATATGCAAATTTTGCACAGACTAAGCCCCAAGCTGTAGTATTTTCTGCCCTATATGGTAAAAAACAAAACAAAAAACAAAACAAGAAAAAACACCTACTCAACTAAGCTCTTCATGTGTATCTGGTAATTTCAAAAACTGGGCTGAACTCACTGACTACATGAGAAACCCTAACAATTTGGGGGAGGCATTTGGGGTTGCTTACTTTGTATTTCCTCTCTTTGTATCTCTATTTCATTCCTATTGATATAGTCAACTGCAGAGGCATATGATTTACATCCTGCCTTTATGAACCACTCAAAAAGACTCACAGAAGACTTAAAATATTAAAGCAGCATAAAATGCAATTAAAACAATCAATCTAAAAAGAAAAAAGGCAACAACTGAAAATCACTAAATCCTTCACCAGTCATTAAGTGACAGTCCACCCCACAACCAATGAAATAACTTAACATATGTGGTTGGCATCCTGATGCTCTATGCAAGAGGATTTAGAATTCTTCTTGATTATGATGCTTGCTACAGTATCACCACTAAGTGTTCATTAAGAGAGAGCTGGGCTGAGGCATATGTTATAAGAGAGGCAACACAGGAAAAAATCACAGTGAAACTAAACACATGCCTCTGCCATTATTGTGAAAGCAGGACTAAGGATCTTTCCATTTCTTTTTACATGAAAAAGAGTATATGGGGAATGGGGGAAAACCACTTCCCCTTCCCTACCTTTACTTGAAGGACCTCTCTCCCAACCCTCTGTGAAATCTGGGGCCCATTCACACTACATAAGTACAGTGCCTGATTCCACTTTAACTGCCATGGTCCTGCCCTACGGCATCCTAGGACCTGCAGTTTAAGAAGGAACATTAGGCTTGTATGATCAATTCTCCCTGTGTTCTATCCAGAAACTTCTCCTGTTGTGTGATGCATTGAAGAGAATTGTAGTGCACTGACCTTCTCTTGTAAGAGAACTACCAACTTGCATTTGTTGCAGGTGTAGTTGGTGACATTTTCTGCCAAAAAGACAAACATTGCATAGATTTTGCAGCAGACAATTATGGATCCCTCTGCCTCCATCTCTGTAGTTATTTGTTTCCCCTTGCTCCCTTCTCTACAGAGCTGCATTGCTTCTTGGTATTCCCCATATTCCTTGAAACGTTCTTATGCAGCAGCTCTGCCATTCCCATGAAGTATAGCAGTATCAACCCGATTGCTCCAGGGCTGCCCCAACATCACCTCCAGGCTAGCCAAGGATCTGGACTCCCTAATGGTCTCTGTTGTCATGCTGGTGGAGACTGTGGTCATGGTGGTGGTGGTGGTGGTGGTGGGCTGGAGCCAAGGCTGTTCTCACCACCACCACCACTACCTCCTCCCCTCCGCCTCCGCATCCCCTCCTACCCATCCTCCTCCACCGCTGCTACTGGGCTGCCATTGCCCCCACCACTGCCTGCTGGCTTCCATCACTACCACTTTGCATTGCATCCCTTTGATATCCACACCAACAATACTTTTAAAAAATACTTTCATGGTAGCTTGCTCTTTGTGTTTTGCCACCTTTTTGCATCGATGGTGCTTCTTGCCCCTCATTATGGATCCTTTTGCCTCCAGTTCTATAGTTATTTCCCTCCACTTCCTCCCTTCTCTACAGAGCTACATTCCTTCTCAGTTTTTCCTGTATTCATAGAATCATAGAATTGTAGAGTTGGAAGAGATCACAAGGGCCATCCAGTCCAAACCCCTGCCGTGCAGGAATCACGATCAAAGCATCCCTGACAGATGGCCATCCAGCCTCTGTTTAAAGACCTCCAAGGAAGGAGACCCCGCTACACTCCAAGGGAGTGTGTTCCACTGCTGAACATCTCTTACTGTCAGAAACTTCCTCCTAACATTGAGGTGGAATCTCTGTTCCTGGAACTTGCATCGATTGCTCTGTGTTCTTGTCTCTGGAGCAGCAGAAAACAAGCTTGCTCCATCCTCAATGTGACACCCCTTCAAATACTTAAACAGGGCTATCATATTGCCCCCTTAAACATCTTTTTTCCAGGCTAAAAATACACAGCTCCCTAAGTCTTTCCTCATAAGGCATGGTTTCCAGAACTTTCACCATTTTAGTTGCCCTCCTCTGGACACGCTCCAATTTGTCAATATCCTTTTTGAATTGTGGTGCCCAGAACTGGACACAGTATTCTAGGTGAGGCCTACCAAGGCAGAATAGAGTGACACTATTACTTTCCTTTATCTAGACACCATACTTCTATTGATGCAGTCCAAAATTGCATTGCCCTTTTTAGCTGCCGCATAACACTGTTGACTCATGTTCAACTTGTGGTCTACTAGGACTCCTAGATCCCTTTCGCACATAGTCTCGTTCAACCAGGTCTCCCCCATCCTGTATCTATGCATTTCATTTTTCCGCCATAAGCACAGTACCTTACATTTCTCCGTATTTAATTTCATTTTGTTAGCTTTGGCCCAGCTCTCCAGTGTATCCAGGTCATTTTGAATTTTGATTCTGTCCTCTAGGGTATTAGCTTCTCCTCCTAATTTGGTGTCATCTGCAAATTTGATAAGTATGCCCCTAATTCTGTAATCCAAGTCATTGATAAAGATGTTGAATAGCACTGGGCCTAGGACAGAACCCTGTGGCACCCCACTGGTCACATCTTTCCAAGACGAAGAGGAGTCACTGCTGAGCACCCTTTGGGTTCAGCCGGTCAACCAATTACAAATCCCTTTAACAGTTAATTTGTCTAGCCCACATTTTACAAGCTTGTTTGCAAGAACGTCATGGGGAACCTTGTCAAAGGCCTTACTGAAATCAAGGTATGCAATATCCACAGTGTTCCCTTCATCTACCAAGCTGGTAATTTTATCAAAAAAAGAGATCAGATTAGTCTGGCATGACTTGTTTCTCTGAAACCCATGTTGACTTTTTGTGATTATGGCATTGCCTTCTAAATGTTCACAGACTCTCTAACTGGACGATAATTGTTTGGATCCTCTTTTTTCCCTTTTTTGAAGATGGGGACAATGTTTGCCCTCCTCCAGTCTGCTGGGACTTCTCCTGTTCTCCAGGAATTCCTTGAAACTTTCTTCCATGGTAGCTTCACCATTCCTTTGCAGTTTCGCAGCATTGGCTCAGTTGCTTCAGGGATAACCCAGCATTGTCTCTGGGCTAAGCAGGGACCTGTGTTTCCTGATGGTTGCCATTACCACATTGTATCTGCACTGGCCTTGCTATATCTTGGGAGAAGGTTTCTTTGTGAAGGTGAAGGGAGTCAGGGGGTGAAGGGGAAAGGTAGAAGGAAAAGTTATTCACACTTCCAGTTGATTCTGTGAATTAGCTACTTCCCAAAGTGAGATGTTTAGTTGTACAGGATGTAATTCTTTTCAGGGTTTTGCAACACACAAAAACATGTTTTCCAACAATTTTTAGAATATTTTCAAATATTCTTTCCATCCGTACAGTTTGTAGCTGTTGTGTGTTTTAGATTTCTGCTATTAAATGGTTGTAAATTGCCTTGAGAACTCTATGTTCAATAGAAAAGTAGGACAAAAATTGTCAAGAAAACAGTATTTTTTTAAAAAAAAAACACATTGAAAATGCTGTGAATAAGACAGATGTGACCAACATTCATGGGGTTGACTAATTGCACCCACTCTGGCTTTCTTTGGCTTTCAGAATGAGCAGAGAAATCTGCAGTGAAATCCTATACTTGTCCACTCAGAAATAAGGCCTAATAAATTCACTGGTACTTAGTCCCCCATAAGAGAGCAGATGATAGTATTCTCAGACCTGGGTAGTGTATCATGTAGAACTAATGATGCATAGGGTTGTGCTACTGGTTAAAGTCTCTGGTCTAGTACTTAAAAACATTAAAGTGATTGAATTAAGTAGGCTTTTAGATTTAGTGTGATGTTACCTTGAGTTGTCCTCTCCATTGACGCCCCCCTTGTTGTGGGAGAGGCTTGCATACCCTAATGATATTTTGAGCTATGCTGGCGGTGGCATAATAGCCACTGGTAGGGTCTCCCATGCCAGACAGGTCAAAACTGAAGGGTCTGACAAAGAGTGTCAAAGGGCAGGATGGGCTCTCTAGCCTTATGGTAACCATCCTAGGAAGGAAAACTCTAATACCAAACCCAGGCAGATGGTGCTCATCCAACCTTGTAAGGTCAACCATCTAAGAGAAGGAAACTCTAATCAAACCTACAACCCAAGGACCTCGTTGCTACCACCCATGCTTGCAAGGCCACAGCAGATGAACCTTTGGTTTAAAGGGTGAGGCTAGTAATGTGCATGCTGCGCTCCACCAGAAAAATCCATTGCACAGGCTCAAAGGACAAATCCAATTCTGAAAAAGCCCTGTAGTGATAGGCGAGGGACAAAATGGCAGGTGTAAAGATGCACTGGAAGCCGCAGAACCAACTCTGCATGCAGGCGGTTCAGGACTTTGGTCACTTGAGGCTAACCCAGGGGATGACAGTCTTGTTCGGCAGCATCCTGAACGATCAAGCAGCCTTTTTTAAGGAGAGCACTGCTTTCTCCATATGGAGAGGGGCCTAGAATAGGTGGTCTAATGAAAGCTCATCCCATCTACCTGGTTGGTTGGCCGCAGCCAACAGGCATCTTTTGATGCGGTCAAACCAAGGCAAAGAAACAAAGGCACACACCAGCCTCCAAAGGTGTAAATAAACTGACGCTTGCATGCTAGAACATCAGAACCATGCAAGACTCTGCAGATAGTGGATGGCCTGAGTGTCATTCTGCTCTAATAGCTCATGAACTATCATGACTTAATATTGACATCACTGCTCTTAGTGAAGTTTATCTCCATGAGGAAGGCAGCCTTAAAGAACACGGTACTGGCTACACACTTTACTGGTTTGGCAAAGCCAAAACCGAAGAACATCTTTCAGGAGTAGGCTTTATGATTAAAAACTCCATTGCCTCCAAATTCGAAACCTTGCCAACAGGACACTCTGATCACATTATTTCCTTACGCCTCCCACATGTTTTTCTCTTTAGTATATATGCCCCAACTATGCAAGCCAACCCTGTAGAGAAAGACAAATTCTACATAGACCTATGCCACCTCATACAAAACGTCCCTGTAGAAGATAAAATTATTATCCTTGGTGACTTCAATGCCAGAGTAGGAAAGAACTCCAAAACCTAGAAAGGTGTCTTAGGCAAGCATGGTGTTGGAAATTGCAATGATAACGGACACCTCTTGCTAGAGTTCTGTGCAGAACAACAACTGATTATTAGAAACACTATCTTTTAGCAGAAAGATAGCTTTAAGACAACCTGGATGCATCCCTGATCCATACATTGGCACCTCATTGACTATGTTCTAGTCCGCCAGAGAAATATTTGCAATGTCCGTCATACTCGAGTGATGCCCAGTGCAGAATGCCAAACAGATCATCACCTCGTAATATGTAAACTAAATCTTCATCTTAAATTCAATCCTAAGACGGGTGGCATCTTAAAGAGGAGATTCCATGTCAACAATCTTCAACAAGCTACCAGGAGAGACAACTTCCAGGCAAATCTGCAAACAAAACTTGAAGACCATCCTACAGATCCTTCTCCTACAGTGCTTTGGCAACATATCAAAAACAGTATCCTCCAGTCTGTGAAAGAATCCCTCGGGTTCTTCCGCAAGAAAAATCAAGAGTGGTTTGATGAAAAAAACGAAAAGATCCAGGAGCTGTTGGCAAAGAAGAGAACTGCTCAACAGGCATACCTCACCCAGCCAACTTGCCATGTAAGAAAAGCAGCTTTCGGTCTCACATGTAGTAAACTTCAACAAAAACTCTGAGACATGCAGAACAAGTGGTAAATCAATATAGCAGAAAAGACACAACTCTGTGTAGATCTGGGTGATCATAGAGGATTTTATGAAGCCCTTAAAGCAGTGTTTGGACCTACTTATCAGGTCCAAAGCTCCTTATACAGTACAGATGGTCAAACATTAATTACTGATAAAGCCTCCATCCTGAATCGATGGGCTGAACACTTTCAAAGTCTCTTTAGTGCCAACCGAGTAGTCCAAGGCTCAGCTATCCAACATATGATACAAAAACCGATGAAAAATGAATTGGACATAGCTCCCACATTGGAAAAGACCCTTAAGGCCATACAGCAGTTGAAGAACGGCAAGGCAGCTGGGACTGATGGAATCCCACCTGAAGTTCGGAAACACAGAGGTCATGCACTCCACAATAAATTCCATGAACTCCTTGTGACTTGCTGGGGAAAAGGGGAACTGACATCAGATCTCCGAGATGCAGTCATCATCACCCTGTACAAGAAAAAAGGAGCAAAATCCAACTGCTCAAACTATTGAGGCATAACACTGCTCTCTATTGCTGGAAAAATCCTTGCAAGGATACTCCTGAAAAGATTAGTTCCTGCTATCGCAGAAGAAATTCTTCTTGAAAGCCAATGTGGCTTTAGAGCCAATAGATGTACTATAGATATGGTATTTCCCCTTAGACAACTGCAAGAGAAATAACTGCTCTGTAGAGAGCAGAACAAGCGTCTCTATGTAACATTTGTTGACATCACCAAAACCTTCAACACTGTGAGTAGAAAACGTCTGTGGCAGATCCTGGAAAGACTAGGATGTCCCCCCAAATTCCTTAAAATGATTATCAAGTCAGATATGGCAATGCTCTTTCAGAGCCCTTTCTAATAACTAATGGAGTGAAGCAAGGTTTCGTTCTTGCTCCAACTTTATTTACAATCTTCTTCAGCATGATGCTCTAAAGGGCTACGGCAGAGCTCAAAGAAGAAGACGGCATCTATATACATTACAGTACTGATTGTAGCTTGTTTAACTTAGGCTGTCTGAGGGCTCTCACTAAGACTGTAAACTATCTAGTCCGTGAGCTGCTCTTCGCTGATGCTGCTGCCCTGGTTGCCCACACAGAATCAGCTCTGCAGAGCCTAACATCCTGCTTCAGCAACAGCTGCAGTGCTGTTTGGGCTGAAAGTCAACCTTAAGAAAATGGAAGTACTTTACCAGCCTGCACCACAGGATGAACACCACCATTCCCACATTGCCGTAGGCAAATCTGTGCTTAAGTCCATTCAGCAGTTCACCTACCTGGGAAGCATCATCTCCTCAGATGCCAAGATTGACAAAGAGATCGATCACAGATTAGCAAAGGCATATAGCTCATTTGGAAGACTTCACAAAAGAGTCTGGAGTAACTAACACCTGAGATGAAGCACAAAACTCAGTGTGTATAGAGTCATTGTACTGTCTATTCTCCTTTATGGGTCTGAAACATGGGTCACCTATCACTACCACTTATGACTCCACGAATGCTTTCATCAGTGCTGTACATGCACAATCCTAAACATACATGGGACTGACTATGTTACGAATGTTACTGTCCTTGAGCAAGCAGGGATCACCAGCATTGAGGCCATGATATTGAGAACACAGCAGCACTGGGCATGGCACATTTCTAGGATGGAGGACCATCGCCTCCCCAAAATAGTACTCTACGGTGAACTCGCCACGGGTCAGCATAAGAGTGGCGCTCCAAAAAAGTGATACAAGGGCTCCCTGAAACAACATCTCAGGCTTGGCCAAATTGATCTCCAACAATGATCTGCCCTGACCTCACATCAGGAAGCATGGAGACACACTATCCACAATGCTGCAGCCTTATTTGTGGACTCATGCCGAACAAGTCTTGAAAAGAAACAACAATGCAGAAAGAGTCACAACCCGGAAGCATTACCCAAGGAGACCTTCTGCTGTGCTTTCTGCAACCGGACTTGTTTTTCTCAGATTGGCCTTTTTAGTCATCAGCGCACTTGCAGAAAACCCAGGATGAATCCTTCCTGAAACTTCGTTTGCAAAGAAAAGCCAGAGAGACCTTGAGTTGTAGACCTATTCATGAATTAATCAGCCAGTTTCAACCAACATATGAAAAGGGGAGTGTCTAAGCCTATCTCCTCTATCATCGCTTTCCTTGTGTGAAAAGCAACAAGTGTGAAAAAGAAAAGTTCATGTTCATATGGAAAATCACCATGTGAGCAAAACCCTCATTTTCTAGTCTCTTTGCTTGTGTGGCTGGATGAAATGTCTCCTTTTCAGACTTACCACTTGAGAAAGTGATGATATAGGGGGTGAGATCCTCTACATGTTTACTAACACTGGGGAAATAATGTCTGAGCAGGGCTTCTCTGGGACCTTTGACCTATTGGAAATCTGTAACTTATTATGTGGACATACTGTCCCAACACTTGGCAGTGAGTCCCTTTTTTAAAATGCTAGTACAACTAAGCACTGTTCCACCATTCATCTGAATGTATTTGGATCCCAGTCACCTGAGCGTGCAGGCTCTCCCATAGGGAGGTTTTTCCCCCAGACATTCTGCCAAATTACGTAGGGAATAATGGGCAGAATCAGTGGTCTCAAGAGGCCACTTTTTCTCTCCTCAATTTTATATGTGTCCAGAAAGAGCAGAACCTATTTCTTGCACTTGAAACACATGAACATTTCAGCCTCACAATGACTGCATGAGGTTGGTTGAACATTCTTGAGGCTACATAGTGTGTAACCAGGAGGTATTAGATCTTGGATTTTTCAAATCCAAATTCACAAATGTCATCCCCTCCCTCTCTCTCTACCTTTTCTTTGCAAACAAAGATTCAGGAAGGACTCATCCCGTGCTTTCTGCAAGCATGCTGATGACTGAAAAGGCCAAGATAAACAAGTCCAGTTGCAGAAAGCACAGCAGACGGTCTCCTTGGATGATATTTCTGGGTTGTGATTCTTTCTGTGTTTTCGTTTCTCTTCAAGACTTGTTTGGCGTGTGTTCTCAAATAAGGCTGCAGCATTGTGGATAGTGCGTCTCCATGCCTCCCGATGTGAGGCCAGGGCGGATCATTGTTGGAGATAATTTGGCCAAGCCTGAGATGTTGTTTCAGGGAGTCCTTGTATCACTTTTTTGGAGCACCCCTCTTACGCTCACTTGTGGCGAGTTTACTGTAGAGTACTATTTTTGGGAGGTGATGGTCCTCTATTCTAGAAATGTGCCCTGCCCAGCACACCTGTGTTCTCAATATCATGGCCTCAATGCTAGTGATCCCTGTTTGCTCAAGGACAGCAACATTCATCACATAGTCAGTCCAGTGTATATTTAGGATTGTGCATATACAGCGCTGATGAAAGCATTCGAGCAGTCATAAGTGGTGGTGATAGGTGACCCATGTTTCATACCCATAAAGGAGAATAGACAGTACAATGGCTCTATACACACTGATTTTTGTACTTCGCCTCAGGTATTTATTACTCCAGACTCTTTTGTAATGTCTTCCAAATGCACTATATGCCTTTGCTAATCTGTGATCAATATCTTTGTCAATCTTGGCATCTGAGGAGATGATGCTTTCCACAAATGTCATCCAAAGATTTCCTATTAAGCCCAGGGTTTTGTCAACATTAACTGCATTCAGTGATGATAAGGCCAGAAATATAAGGAGAAGTGCCCATTATTTGGCAACTCCTTGCCACTGGCACATCCCATACCAAACACTGAATTGAATACCTGGAAGAGGTTATTTAACAGAGGATTCATGGTTGCTTGCAAGTCCCTATGCTTATACACGATGTATAACTCTGAGCTCCTTTCAGGGATTAATCTAAGGGTTAGCAATGGTGGCCCTTCAGATGTTGGATTACAACTTCCATTAGTCCTAGCTACCCTATCCAATGGTGAGAAGTGTTGTGGATTGCAGTCTCAAAGTATATGGATGGCCATATTTGCCCATCCTTGGATTAAATCACATATGTGGATATTGGAGCATTTCTAAAGTTCAGACAGGTCTAATGTTGGGGCATGGCTAACTGGTGCAGTTCCACCACCCTTTTCTGTTCACTTATTGTCTAGCAGGGAAGATTTCTAAAAGCAGCTATGGTCAGGGTTATTTGCATAAGAGGAAATAATGGTCTGTTGTTGTGGTGGTGGTGGTGGTGTGCCTTCAAGAAATGTCTGACTCATGCCAACCCTAGGTGAATTTATGTGGCTTTCTTGGCAGAATTTGTTCAGAGGGGGATTGTCCTTGCTTTCTTCTGAGGCTGAGAGAGTGTGACTTGCCCAAGGTAACCCAGCAGGTTTCCAAGCTGAGAAGGGCTAGAACCCTGGTCTCCCAGTGTCCTAGTCCAACACTCAAACCATGACATCAATCAGTCTCAAGGAACAGTCTGCAGGCACATCATTTGGATTTCCCCAGTGGATATGTGTTAGCTGGATGTAGGAGGCAACTCCAGTGACAAGAACTCTGGAGGAAGATGAGGTGAAAGTTCATTCCATGGTATTAGTTCTGCAATGTTTTTTGCATATAATCACTGGATGTTAGTAAATGAATAAATAATATGCCTGTGTGAACTAGCACTATATTTTGGGAATAACAGAATCACTCTTCTTCCGAATTGGGGACCAAAGGAATACCAATACTATCCTCTTGATAACAACTCTGTTTCATCTCCATTCTTTAACTTGGCCTCAGGAAAAAAAATATCCTGGTTTTTATACAGTCTATAGGTTCTATAGTTTATTTAGCACTCTTATTTAAATGTTTTAATAGAGATAATCTTTAGTTAATAGGAACCATCTGATTAATATGTTTTATATATTAATTCCATCCCCACTCTGCCGTGTTCAATGAAAGACAAGCTAAGTTCACATCCTCTCACCCAGATGCCAGTGCAATTTATAAATACAAAAGCAACTCCCCACATCTGTTCTCTTATTTTCTTTTTCGATTTAAGAAGGAAATTGACCTTACAATCTTCAACGTGACTTCAGGTCATTGTTATTAGAGATGAGAAAATGCTGGTGTTCTTCTTTTGACTTAGCCTGGCAAACCTCCCAGATACTTTACAATTGCAGTATAAAAACTCTGAACTGCTTTACAGTATTTTATTTTTCAGGTGGAGACATTTGCTGCCGCCTGTACATTGGGCAAATAGAAAATCTAGCTTGTAAGAGGGCTGAACAATGGTTCCTTTTAGAAGCTCTACAGCAGAGAAATAAATTCTCTGTTTGATGTTCTTTCATGCCAGTTGGGAGATAATGTTAATGTTTTAGAGCAGAGCAGGTTGATTTCACAGTTTGCAGAATTTTATATCCAAGTGCCCACAAACACATGTGTGGGACTAGCACTCAGAAAGCAGGGGTGTAGCCATGGTGGGTTGGGGGTTGGGGAATGAATTTAGGCATCCAGAGAAAAAGGACAGGCAAAGTTACCAAGGGAATGTACACAAGACAAATAAAAGAGTTTTAGGTGTCTCGCTCTCTGCAATGCTAGAAAATTGGGGAATGAAGGGAAATTTCATCTTGTGAGGCAGGATTCTTATCTGAGGGGCAATACCTTTATCCCCCCCCCAATAGCTATACCCCTACAATGTCTCCCCACTTCTTTTCAGGCAGACCTATAAACATCCTTTCCAGCTGGAAATAACCAAGCCTGACCTAGCCATTTCTATTTTTTCTTCCCTCCCTTGTATCCATTCAGGCAATGTGAAGGAGTACCCTTGAGGGAATGCAGCCCTCAAAAGAAGGAAGGTTGTCCTCCCACCCTGTGAAGGAGCGAAGAAAATTCCTGAACTTCATTTTTACCAACTAACCTACAGGGCAAAAGTGGGGGAAAAAATTACCCTTTAGATGTTGTTGGACTGTAGCTCCCAAGATACTTAGCCAGCATAGTCAATGGTGGGAATTCTTGTGGCACTTGCAGTCCAACAACATCTGGAAATCTGCACGTTCCTTTTTGCTGACACAGAACAGAACTCCTTACACCTATTTTAGTGTGAGAGAAATATGCCTACTTGACACCAGCAGGCATTATACCAATTCTTAATCTCAACTCAGATTTAAGAGCAAACAACAAAGTAGTAGGATTTGCTGTTCCAAAGTCATGGCTCCTTTGCCCCCTGCTCTTGTTACTAGCAGGCAAGTCTAATAGCATCTCAGTAACATGACCACAGGGACATAGGAAGCTTCTTTGCAACACTGGTTCATCAATCTCTGTACTGTTTATGTTGACTCACGATGGCAATAGGGTTTTCAGACAAGGGAACTCTGAAAAAACTGTTTGGTTTACATTTCAGTGAACTCGGGAAAGTCACACTTCCAAATCTGAAAATTAGACATCAAATTCTGGAACAAATTTAACCACAAAACTGAGAAGATAACAAAACTGAGCCTGACAAATTTCCAACTAGTGTTTCTAAATACCCTAAAGATGCCAGGATTGAACCAGCAACATTTTGCATACAAAGCAGGTCTGTACCACTGAGCTAAACCCTCCTGCAGCCTCCTTTACATTTTAAGGTGACGGCTGAATAAAAGTGCAGGGTGAACAACCTTTCTTCTTTTGAGGGCTTCATTCCCTCAAGGGTAAATATTGAGGGACACATATTGATAATGGACAGAGATGAAATCAGTAGTGGGTGAAGAAAGAGCTAAATGTGGGCAGGGCCGCTCTTTCTTTCTGTTCATCCTTTCTTTTTGATGCAGTCCTTCAACCCAACTCTACAACCAGCCTGTAGAGTGAAGAATTACTTCATTATCACCAAAGTTTGGAACTGATCACTAGAAGAGAGTTAGGCTGAGTTTAGACTGAGGTTGTTGTTCTTATCTGCCATGAAGTTGGCTTACGGTAACCCTTCGCATGGTAACTGGTCTGTATTAATAATCATTGTTTACTCATGATTTTGACATGATTGCCATGATTATTACTTCTTCCCCAACCTAATTTACCAGGCATCAGTTGCATGAGGAGAAGGTGGTCCATTCTTCTGGTAACTGAAGCACAGGTGAATGTTTCTGTCAGGGATTTTTGTGTGTGTGTGTGGGGGGGAGTTCAGCAAATAGAATTTGACAATATGTGTGAGAGAAAATTCTTGAAACTTCATTTTTAGCAATTAAATTATTGGGCAAATGTGGGGGGAAATCTGACCCTTTTTTATGTTGTTGGACTATAACTTCAATGATACCTAGCTAGCATAGCCAATTTGGTAGCTAGGTTGGGGCGGGGGGGGGGGTAGGACCAGGATAGGTTGCCAGTATGAATGAAAGAAAATTCCTGAAACTTATTTTTTAGCAACTAAACCTAATGTATAGAGCAAAAGCAGGTAAAATCTGACTCTAAGTAGATGATACAGAATACTGGCCCCTGCTTTTAACAGCCCTACTGAAATCTTGTAAACATAGGGTTGTGGCTTCCTTTATATATAATGTGGCCTTTCTCTTTTTCTACGGCCACCATGGGTTTTTTTTTCCCCTCACAGCTTTATTAAATTAGGCTGATGGTTGTTCAATTATTATTATTATTATTATTATTATTATTATCTTTATTTATAGCTCACTTTCCCCCCCAAGGCTGGGACACAAAGTGGCTCACCGTTTTAAAAACACACAATTAAAGCCTACAAAAAGTGCACATTAAAACAGAATTAAACCAATTAGATAATAAAAACAACATTAACATATTTTTTAAAATAAAATACACTTAAAAGTGTGAAGGTGAAGGCTTTCATGGCTGGCGTCCATTTTTCCTTGAGGGAAAAAACCAAGGAAAATACTTAAAAGTATTAAAAACTTTTTTAAAAGATAAAAAGCTTTTAAAAATAGCCTGCCAAAACCACACAGCACCCACCCACCCCCAGTTTATACTTTAAAAAGCCTGCCTGAATAAAAAAGTTTTGGCCTGTTGCTGGAAGGACAACAGGGAGGGGGGCAATCCCTGGGGAGTGAGTTTCAGAGTCTAGGGGAAGCCACTGAAAAGGCCCTCTCTCATGTCCCCACCAACTGTATCTGAGATGGTGGTGGGACTGAGAGAAGAGCCTCTCCTGATGATCTCAGGGCCTGGGCCAGTTCATAGAGGGATATATGGTCTGCCAGATAGCCGGGACCTGAGACATATAGGGCTTTATAGGTCATAACCAGCACTTTGAATTGTGCCTGGAAACAGACTGGCAACCAATGGAGATGTTTCAAATAGGGGTGTGGCATGATCTCTGTAACCCACCTCAGTTAACAGTCTGGCTGCAGCTCTTTGGACCAACTGAAGTTTCTGAACACTCTTCAAAGTGTAGAGTGTGTTACACTCCATGTAGAGTGTGTTACAGTAATCCAAGCAGAATGGAATTAAGGCACATACCACTGTAGCCAAGTCTGGCATATCATGGAATAGGTGCAGTTGACACACTAGCTTTAAGTGCGTTCAAGCACTTCTGGCCACTACAGAGACCTGGGTGTACCCCCAAACTGCAAACCTGTGTCTTGTCATGCCCTGTGAGCCTGATGAGGCTGTAGGGTCAGAGGAGGAGGACATGGCAGGGGATGGCCCTCGGGACCCTGGCAAAGATTTATCTACACCTGTGCCAGCAGGGAACCCTGTCAACCTGGAGGCTCGAGCAGAAGAGTCTGGTCTGAGTGGATTGACATCAGGTCCAGCAGAGAGTCCTGCCCACTCAGATAAGGAAGAAGAAGAGAAGAGGGACTTACCTCCACCATTGTATACCCAGCAATGAGCTCAAAAGGAGGCTCAAAGGAGCTCTCTGATAATTTATGAGAAGAACTTGCTCATTAAGAAACACCTGGCAAAGTCTTAATTGCTTTATATAGACTGGAAGAGGCAATGGAGGCTTTTTCAGTGATCAACTGATCTTCCTGGAGAAAGCCTCCTGCTGATTTCAGTGCCTGAATCCTTGCTGCCTTGAGTCATCCCTTGACCACGGACTGTTCCTGACTACCCTGTTGCCTGATCCTGGTGACCCATGGACCAACTTCTGGATAACACTGCCTTCTGTAAGCCTTGACCTTTGGACTATATTCTGGACTCTTCTCTTTGTGCCTTCTTGCCTGTATTGCTGCTTCTCCAAGAAATGGAACCTTGCCTGTTCTGAACTTTATCTGGCTCTCCCTAATTAACTATCACTATCTTTCCCAGCCCTTGTTTACCTGCTGGCATTTTGAGCTGCTTTTCTGGACATATCTTCAGGGAGATTGTAACCCCATCTAACACAGGCTGAATCCCTATTCCTGGATCTGCCTTCTGACTGTGCAAGAGCACCTCTGTCTTGTCTGGATTAAGTTCCAATTTGTTTGCCTTCATCCAGTCCATTACTGATGACAGACACTGGTTTAGGACCAGGACAGCCTCCTTGGAATGAGTTGGAAAGAAGTAGTTCAACCCTAGATTAAGGGAAAGAGCTGTGCCTGAGTAAGGATGCAGATGAGATACAGGCTGGAGTGAAAGAAAACTGTGCAAAGCCTGCTGAAACAATTGTCTATGTTGTCATATAGCTTTCCATCATTTAGTAGGTCTTTTTCATTTGTAAGCTTTCCGTTGAACAGTGATTGCTGGTAGTAGGGTGAACACCAACAGAAATTGAGCAAAAAGGGGTAACTGAGAAAGAAGAATAAGGCATAAGGAAACCTGAGGTTTGCAATTTTAAAAAATAATTTATTTATATTTATTTATTTATTTTTTAAAAGAACCAACTCTATACACTCATGTATAGGTCTACACACTTTAGTCAAAATATCAACCCAAAAAACCTGGGTCAACTTATCCACAGGTCAGTGTAAGTACTGTACCTTAACACTTATCAAAAAAGGAACCACCCCCTTCTCTGCGTAAAGTGGCAAAAGGTGAGACTTTATTCTATCCCAGAACCTAAAAGAAGCACTCTCTCTGCCACAGCCCTGCTTCTGGCCCTTTGAATGGCTGAGTGGGAAATTGGTGGTGGTAGCTCTTTAGCCCTTCTCTTCAAAGGGGTACTGAGACAGTAGAGTGGTCAGTGCTTCTTTTAGTTGTTCCTGAGATGGACTAGGTGCTCACCTTTTGCGATTGTTTTTGATACTGTACCTTAAATTTAATTTTTTTAAAAAAAAGAAAACATCCCCGTCTCTGAGTAGGATGGCAAAAGGCCTTTTTGAATGGCAAAAGGCCTAGGCAGAAAAATTGCAGTGGTGATAGCTGGGGCAAATGCCCCCTCCCTTGGGTGGTGCTGGCACTTTCCCCTCTCTGTGGAGTGACCCTTGAGTTATCAATGGGTCATATCAAAATCCATAAATTTTGCACCAAAACCTGTCCTCAACTTATACGTGAGGTCGACTTATACACAAGTATATATGGTAAATTCTCATCCTGCCCTCAAAATAGTCTAGCAAGGATTTAGCAGGCTCAGCAAAAGACTGTCAGTTCAAACAGGGGGAGAAAGAAAACTGACAGTGGCAGGGATACTGACCTTCTTGAGCTCCTTCCTGCTTTGGCTGGATGGCTGGTTGAACAGGGCAGCTCCTGAAAAGAGATGATATGTGCTTTTTGTTGCAAGCCCCACTTGCAATAAGTCACAATCTCACGCAAGTTGTATAGCACAAGACCTCCATATCTCCCATTCAATATCATTTGTGGTTTTAAATGTGCATTATCGTATAGATTATTAGCAACCTTGACCTCCTGTGAGGAAGTATGGGTTTCAAATGAAAACAGTAGTAGCAACACAAGCAGAAGTGGCAAACACCGTTATTGACTTATCTTAAAAAAAAATTGATTATCCTCTTAAAATGATATCACTTTTACAATGCTCTGAGAATGAGCCAGCATGAAAGTATTTTAATTTTTTTGTTGTCTTAAAGAGAAACAAATCTGAATGTAAACATTCTGAAGAAAAGCACTGTAGAGTGCATTAAAGACAAATTATTAGACATGTTTTTTTGAACATTCTGAGCAAGTATGAGACTTTTGTAAAGGAGATGTTTGTCAGAATCTCTGAGTAGGATGTATGTACACTATTTATGAGGTTTTCCAGCATTAGCTTTTATTTAATAAATCCTGTGAGCAATAAATAGAGATAAGGTTGTGAGTTAAATGCACAAAAACAGAGGAAATTCAGAGATCAGCTATTTCATTCCAGCGTTCGCTTGGGCCTTTGTGTTCGAATATTGCAAGAACCTAAGCGCTGTGTTTTAGAACATAAGAAGCAAGATAAGAGAATGTAACAGGGAAACAAAAGCTACATGTTATAAATGCAAAATTAATGTAGTGTTATGTGAGCTCATTTGTAATAGAGGGTAACCTGATGATGAATGACTAATCCCTGGAAACACAGTTGGTCTATTGCAGATGGAGACTAGTTTCTCCATAAAGCAATACTTGTTGATAATACATATTTTCCTTGCAGCTTCCTCTAGCATTCTACAAGCAAGCAAGTCATCATTCTCTATGGGTGTATGCACACTACAGAATCCAGGATTGAAACAGGATTATTTGCCATGGTTCCTTATTGAATCCTGGGATTTTTAATTTTACAAGTTTTTTAGCCTTCTCTGCCAAAGAGTGCTAGTGCTTCACCAAACTATGAATCCCAGGATTCCATAGGAAAAAAACCAGGTTAGTTGTATAGTGTGGATGCACCCTGTTGGGGGAGGATAGGACTCCCAGTCACTGGCAGAAGCCAAAAAAATCCCACCAGACTTAGCAGCAACCCGTTCCCAAAATAATACTCACACACAGAGTGTTTTAAAGACCACATCTTTATCATGAAGTCCAAGGACCTATCCAAAGAAGTCTGAGATCAAGTTCTGTAGAAACACCAATCATGGTTTGGTTATAAAAGCTATTAACATCTTCTGGTTATCCAGCCCCACTCCCATACATTGAAGCCCAGCCACAAGGAGGGGATGACTTTGCTTGCTCCAGAGAATGAAGCCAGGGAGGGCCAAAGTGACTGGTGTGTTGGATTGAGACACCAAAATGTGGAGAAACTGAGGTTGAGTCTGCTGGTTTAAGAAGCTTGCTTAGCCTCCACAATCCATCTTTAAAATGTCACTTGCTTGGCCAACCCGCTGACCCTTCAATCAGTGCAGGCAGTTGCTGGTCACCTCTGAGGCCTGGTAGGAATTTTTCCCTCCCTTTCCCACTAAACTGCACTGCATAGATTCATGGGCTATTGACATGGAGTGCAGTGGTTAAACAGGTGATCACTGGCATGTAGGTATCAGGGGGTGATAGGACACACAATCCCCGGCAGAAGCCAAAAAACTATCTCATTAGACATAGTAGCAACCCATTCCCAAGAATACTCTCACACAGAGTGTTTGACATCCAAATAAGCAGGAGGCACTTATATCTTCAAAGTCAAGTATCCGTCAGTAAGTATACATAGGTGTACCTAGTGTGTCTGTCCGCTATCACAAATAAGTAGAAGTTACCCCCTTTGGTGAGCTTATAGGGGCCTGCTAAATCAGCATGGACGACCTCAAAGGGTCTCTTGGTGATACATTGGGTCTTTTTGGCAATAGGGAAAGCCTTCACCTTAACTTTCCTGCACACTGCACATTCTAAGAATCTTGGGCAGTGTTTCATGCTAAACCAGGGCAAACTTTTGCTAGCTCCTTTAACCCTTTGTAACTAACATGGCCCATTAGCCTGTGGTAGTAATGAACACACTTATCATGGAGGGGCACATTGTCTGCAGGGTTCACATTTGCCACCTTCCCTTTAGGCAACATGTAATACAACCCATGTTTCTTTATCCCTTTTGCACAGACATTATTCATGTTATGCCTATCTGTTATTGTACAGTGTTCCACCTCAAATATCACTTTATAACCATCAGTAGTCATTTGGGACACACTTAATATACAATTCTCCAGTTTGTTAACACATAACATATTTTCAAAATCTTTACCAAAAGATGGCACATATGCAGTGCCCATTTTCTGTACCTTGCTGGGAGCACCATCTGCAAGAGTAATATTGGTTATTGAAGCATTTTTAACATTGCATAACAGCTTTAAATCATTAATCCTATTGTGTGTGGCTCCACTATCAAGTAACCAAATTCTTCCCTCAGCACCATCAGTATGGTGCTTTGCTACGAAGGCATGGCTTGCAGCCTGAGAGGATGCACCCCTCCTTTGCCCTGTAGCTGTGACACCCCTCCTATCTGGTGCAAGCATCTTACAGTCCTTCTGAAAATGTCCAGGCTTTTTGCATCTGAAACAGCATTTCACATAGCTGCAGGCTCCCTCCTCCACATCAGATGCCTCTGGGTGTGTTTCAGTGCTTTCCCAATTGCGTGTGGTAATTTGTGGCTGTTTATTCAGGGAATCAAGTTGCTTGTGTTGGACCTCTTCCAGAATACACCCAGCTACCAGATCTACAGACAAATCACACTCCCTAGTAGTCTGCAGACTGTACATAAGGAAATCCCATTCCTTTGGAAAACTGCTCAATAAGATAAAACACTTATGGGCTTCTGGAATGCCCACCCCTCTATTGGCCATCTCTTGAAAAAGCTGACCCATTTCCTCCAAATGGGCTTTCATACAACCTCCAGTAGACAGTTTTGTGTTATAAAGTCTCATAGTCCATATCATCTTTGAGAGGCAGCATGAATTCTGATGAACCGTTTTCAAAGCTGTCCAAAGCTGAAAGGCTGTCCTTGCTTGGGCCACAGTATTAACAGGGAGGGGCTGAGCGGTAAGAGAATTGCAGCTCTAGCTTCTGGTCTGCTAGCCTGAATGCTGATATTTTATCTTCTGAGCCATCTGGAGCCACACTTTCATCCTCCAAAACATGCCACAAATTATCCTTAATTAATAAAGCCTCCATGTATGAACTCCAGGCTGAATAATTTCCATCAGCCAGCTTTTCAAAATGGATGAGGCTGTTATCTGCCATTCTGCTAATTGAGTCAACAATTTTCCAGCTATGAAACATAAAGAGCTGGCAGCTGGCAGCACTTCAAGGTTACTTGAAGATATCTCTCTTACAGAGCCTGGCTGAAACTTAACTGTTTCTCAGCAACTAGTCAAAAATACTCAAAACAAAAGAGTTTCTGGGAAATTTTCTGGGTGCACCTTAATCTCTCTAATCTGAGATCAATCAGCTGGGCCTATGTCATGATGGAGTTCCATCATGCTGCCTTAAGGTGCAACTCCTATCATTCTGCTAGAGAACTATAACTCCCTTTGTCTGTTTATACACTCACCTGTTTAGACACTCTGTTTATAGCCAGTATAGTATCAGGTAAGAAAAGGGTTAATGGGGAAGGTCTCAAGCACCATCTTCACAGAGCTAATGAGATGACATCATTACCATAATAACATGTGAATGGACTGACCAATTACAGCTTTAAGCCTCGGAAATCTGATGAGGATTTAACTGCTTTTGTTTGAAACCAGCGTGTGTGAGATTTGGGAGATTCTGGGAGATGTGAAGGAACAAAGACTGCTATGCTGGTAGAGCAAAGCCTTTCCATCCCTGGCTTGAGCTCCCAGCAACCTGAATAACATCTCAAGGCAACAAACTACAAGTATTTAGTAGAGATTAGGGCCTGTTTAGTTGTGTTAGGGAATTCTTTTTAATTTCTTTATTTTGGTTGAATGTAGCTAAATTAGCAACTTAATGTAACCTGAGTAATGTAATGCTTTGATCTTGATACTCTCTATTGCTATCACTTTAAACCTGCCTGCCTGAGGTAGGGGAGAATCCTGTCTCATGTGAGATTGCATGATTACTTCTCTTGAATAAAGTAAATTTATTAATCTTCCTATACTGATGCTTACCACGTGCCTTACTCTCGACTACGCTACTGTGAGCCTCCTCTGGGGTTAGGAGGAGGGAGTTAGTTGATTCTATAGTGGCAAGGAGTGCCACTGATTACTATAGACTATGCACTGCGTTGTGCATGGAAAAAAAAAGAGGTTCCCAAGGGACAGGGACCCCCCACTTAACTCAGTGGGTGGTGGCAGTTACTGGATGATTTTGGGGTCTGTAGGGAGCATCCTGGAGTGAGGATACTCAGGACTAACCCTACAGGGAGGGCTAACCCAGGGCTCCTGGGAAGTGAACTCTGGTTTGAGCAGCCCATACCGCTGTCAGGGGATGACAGGACTCTCAATCCCTGGCAGAAGCCAAAAAAAAGTATCTCAGCAGATTTAGTAGCAACCCGTTCCCAAGAATACCCATACAAAGAGTCTTTGACGTCCAAATAAGCAGGAGGCACTTTTATTTTCAAAGTCAAGCAGTTGCAATATTTACAAATATTTACAACTGAAGAACAAAGTGCTTCACCAGGCCTCAGCATTCACAAGAAGAGAATGTGCTTTGGAATAGCTCACTTATATACACATCTATAGGGCATTGCCCTCTAGTAACCCTCCTCCTGCAGCTCTAGCATGATTAGGCATGACTTGGCAGTTCATGGAGTTAGCCATTATGACTCAGCATGACTCTGCAGTTGTTTGGCCATTTTATAATGGAGTTCAGTCTCTAACCCCTGACAGTAGGCAGGGGGGAATTGAAGGGCCAGTGATATTGAAAGCCATTACTGAAGCAAAGTTTGAAAAAAGTCATATAGAATAAAGGAATATGAGAAACACAAAAAACAAGTGGGAAAGGAAGAAAAACTGTGGGCAAACCTGCAGGATCCTGAAGTGCAAAGATGATATAGAAGACACATAACTGCAATTACTTTCAGAGATACTTCTATCAAATCTTGACTCAGGTGGGTGTCACCAAAAATTGCCAGTTTGTTTTTTCTTACTTTTGTGGTGCAATAAAAATATTTACAGTTTCACATTGTTGAGTATCTTATGTACATCAAGTGGTAGCAATGCCAATTAGATCCATATCAGTTCTAGATTGTAATACAACAAAATGTAGGAATGGAAAAGAGGTGTGAATACTTTTGCAAGGTACTATAGCAATGCAGCCAAATAAAAATCCAATATCTTAAACATGCTGCTTAATTTAAGTCATTTTTACTGTTCACCTTAAAGCTGGTTACAATGAGAATAGGGACTTCTTCAAATGGTGGGGGGAGACCCAAGGAGGTCAGGAGAAGAACGGCACTGTCCTCCTTACAGCCTTCCTCCATGCTTCCTCCATGCTACAAGTGTGAGAAATGCACCACTTTTATTGATGGAAAATCCCCGTCAATAAAAAGCAGTGCCTGCAACCTGGAGGAAGCATAGGGGAAGGTCAGGAGGAGGACAGAGCCGTAAGCGGGACAGTGCCATTCTTCTTCTTTTTTATTTATTTATTTATACCCCGATTTTCAGCCACAAGGCTATCAGAGCGGCTTACAAATTGTTCTAAGCAATAGCTATTTACACATCTACACTGCATTAAACAGTTTCCAATGTGTGTTAGCTAATTGCCCCCATAAGTTGGGTACTCATTTTACCGACCTACAAAAGGATGGAAGGCTGAGTGAACCTTGGAGCCCGCTGGAATTGAACTTGCAACGTGGTGACTTGCAGTACTGACATTTAACCACTGCGCCACCAGGGTTTCCTGACCTCAGGGTTTTTTCCTGACCTCAGGGTTTTTCCCCCCATTTGAAAAAGTCCTACACCTCTCCTAGGAGGTTGTTCCAAATCTCAGGCCCCAGGGTGGAAAAGACCCTCTTGTGGGTGTCCTTTATTCCACAAGAAATAATTACCTCCTGTGGGTGTCCTCCCAACCTTATCCTGGACAATGCCAGGATTCAAGGTGGATGTGTGAGGTGGAGAAACTCTCCCAGTGAAGCTGACATGGGGAGTAGGAAACAGCACTTCTGTGTTAGAAAATAGCTTTGGAAACTATAGTCTGCTGTGTATTCTCTCCATATGAACGAAGAGGATCTGGATTGTTACCATAGCCACAAGAGTGACCAGAAGAGCATGACTGGGGCACTCTTTCATTTGAAGGCATCATCTGTTTGCAGGACTATCCTGTATGAGTCTAGTTTCATAATAAAGAAACTTAAGAAATAGACAACAAGGGCCTGTATTTTGTCCTTCAGCAATTGGAGCCTGGACATAGGACTTGGTCACAGTCTTCCCCACTAAATAGAGATGCACTGTATTTAAATTCAATTAATTACTTTCAGATTTGTGCCTATACAAATAAATTAGCATAAGCACATTTTATGCAGAGAGAAAGCTCTTATCCTTTGTTGATATATAAGTGGCCACTCAAGCAGCAGCAAATAATAAGAAGCAATCCTGCTTGCTTATTATAATATGAAAAACACCTTGGAGATTTTTTTTTAAAGATATACACTATGATCATAAGAGAGTCCCTTTTGAATTCAATCCCATTCACATTGTAGACCATAATACTAAAACCCAAGGTAGACAACTATCCAAAATCTAGAGGGGCACATATGCCCCTCTTGGACAGCAACAACCCCCATATCTGCTGTAACTGCTGTAACTTCAGAGTAAGAATAACATTAATGTGAATATTCATGAAAACACACATAAAAAATAGTTTTCTAGTGAAGAAGTGCCTACAGAAGGAGATTTTCTTTTCCTCTTTTCAAAATGAAAAACTCTTGGGACTTTCTTCACATCACTTTAGTAGGAAGCTTCTCAAATACTTCTGAAAACCAAACTCCAAGGAAGTAAAAAAAACCAGACCATCAATGTAGCTTGAAAAATTTATCTCCACCATATCTGATCAATATCTACTGTTATACTAAAAAAAATTGTTATAATAATACACAAACTGAAATAATGGATAATCAAAGTGCCAATAAAATTTTAACTACCTAATAAACCACTTTGCCCCCAAGACAAAGTTTAGAACATTGTCCTGCAAATAGAAAAATGCAATACATTTTCCAGGAAAGTGTACATTTTTATTTGTTAGGTGCCGTGTCTAAAACTTCACAATGTTTTTTTTTTAACCCTGCCAATTAATAATGTATATTGTTCCTTAGGAAATCTATGGTAGTTTAGACATAATTAATGTCCACTTTTCATTTCCAAAAAGGAAAACAAATTTATCATGCTCAATGGAACCAGTGTGAAGGATCCATCACAATGTAAATGGAACTGAATGAGACACTTTCATTAGCTATGGATCATTAGTACAACACCCATAATGGCCCTGCTAGAGATTTGAAGGTTTGTCATGTGAAAGCATACTCACATAGCCCATTAATGCATGAACAGCAGTCATTTGACATCAAAACATTTACCCTCTTAATACCAGCAAATTATCCTTGGAAGTCTGCTTATATCTGAGAGTATGTAGTCTCCCTTTCAAGTAAGGTAAAGAAAGTGAGACTGAATAGTGCTACTGTTATTGTATTATAAGTACAGTAATTATAGTATGATTCATAGACATAGGTGTAGAGACCACATTTCTTTCATTTGATTTTGCAACACTGCTGTGGTATAAAAGTCAAATTAGATGGGATCATAGACGATCCATGGTTTAAATCCGCTTGCAAGGCTGTGCTTCTTAGGGCTGTTGTCGCAGTCCAGCAAGACCTCAAGGGCCAAATGGGGTCTCACCCTTGTCTTAACAGAATTATTACTCTTGAAAAACTGCTCTGAGAAGGGCACTTCATGACTGACATAAGGGCCAACCATTCAGTGCTGTGCATATCCTGCTTTCACTGGGGGAAGAAAAGATGTTTGCTCTTAGTTTAATGTTGAGATGACTGTCTTGCTGTATGTACTGCACACAGACCTCATGACAGGGCTATTCAACTTGGTGGTCCTTGCACTAATGCTGGTCCCTGAGCCAGGGGCTGGCGATCCCTGGCGAGTTTCCAGGAAAGAAAGAATAAATTGTACCCAATGGGCACAATTATAGTGCTGCTCCCTGACACACCAGAAAAGAAATAACTGTTGTTAGCCCACATCAGATAACCCAAGAAGCACTATCTTGTGGGTCCCTTTTAGGCAGCTGGAATTGGCTGTGGCTCATGATTGAGCATACACTCAATCAGTCACTATGCTGTTCCTATGCAAAACTTGGAAATTATAGTTAACTGAAATCAAGTCTTCTTCCCTAATAAGAAAAGTACACTCAACTAACAACTGTGAAATACTGAGGGATATCTTTACTACTTTTGTAGGGTAACTGTCCTATTTTAATTACTTTTCTAGTTCTGGAGAGAAGAGGTAGATCATGTGATTCAGTGCCGGATCATTCTCTGCCTTGGGCTATTGCCAGTGCTCTGTGCTGAGGCAACAGCAAAAAGCAGAGTGTGAGAGTCTGGTTTGTAGTACAGTCAAGCAGTTTGTGGCATTCAGATTTTTTTAAAAAAGTAACTGTTTCATTACATTTGAGAACTAAGGAAAACAAAGTTTAAAAATTGTTGGAACTATGGACTTTATCAAGTACACTAAATATGGCATCATAATGATGCCACACAAATGCGAATGGGCTCATGTACCACACAACATCACCCTTTTGTGTTTATGTTCTGAATAAGCCAATCTATTTTATTGATGGGACAAGCTGTCAATAGATTGACTGTGCAATTTTTTTGCCAGCATCATTGGCATATGAAACCTAGCACTTTTCCCTCATGTATTTATTCCGGTCCTGTCTACGCAATGAAAACAAAAAATCCGTTTGGGGGGTAAAAAATTTGAAAAAGTAGTCATTCAAACATGTATGATCTGCCTACACAATTTTTTACCCCTCCTAAACTCTGTATAACCCACCTTGCCCAGCTGGCTGGAGTGATCCAAGCGGCGGTTTTAAATCTCCTGCCTTTTTATTTATTTATTTAAAAAGGTGCCTGTGATCTGGACAGCTGTGATTACATTTTAATATTTAAATATAAACATAAAAAAAGTAGCATGGACTTACTGGACCCTCATGAGCCAGGAATCCAACATGGTGGCCACAGCCGCTTTCCATCTTTCCTTGTCCCACGCCCTCTACCCAGCCAGCCAATGAGATTGCATTCCTGTTCGTATCTGTGCAAACAGGAGTGTACAAATGACAAATCATTTGGAAGCCACACAGATTAATCCCTGTCATCTTGTTCAAGCCCTGAATCTGCCAGACACAGTGTAAAAGGTGGGTTTTGCCAAACACCCCCCCGTGAATGATACGTATTTATTCGAATGGTGGTCTGTACAGATCACCATTTTTTTTAAATAAATATGTGTCATTTTTCATTGTGTAGACAGGACCGCCATCAATGGCCAGACCAGCCAGAACACTTCCAGGTGAGATTGCAGCATCCAGGTAAGTGACACACTTTTTATGACCCTCCTCAGGTACCTGGAAGTTTTTAAGTGTGTGTATGTGCTTTTTAATTTTTTTGTTTTTTGAATTTTGATTTTTGAATTTCCCACACAAGCGTCTTTTTGCAAGAATCTGCTCACGCAGGAAATTAAAAAACAAACAAACACTCCTCTTCATTGCTTGGGAAGCCTTTGTCAGCAGACAAAAGTAAGTCTGGTGGGAGCAATTCTTTTGCCAGTATAAAAATGGCTTTGATTATGCTAGCAAAATAACATCTTTAGATGCTTGTCTGATAAAGTCCTATAACAGCAAGTAATTATTTTTTGGAAGTAAATATTTTCTACTTCCAAAATACTGCTCAGATAAAGGCAGGATGACCTTGTGATTCATAACTTTCCAAACTCTGTTACTTTGTGATGTGTAGCTCTATTTTGTATTTACATGTTTTTACTGGCTACTTCAACATTAAGTAGGAATAGAACCACAGGATACCATGTGAAGATACTTTCAGAGACATGTTAAATAACTACTGGGTTACACCTCACATTTTATAATAAACCAGATGCTCAGGTGGTGTGTAAAAAAGAGAGAGAAAAACTGTCTTGGCTTTAACACAGCCATTCTGAGATACATCAGTACATGGCTGAACCCAGCATTTTAAAATGACAGGAGGGATCACCTCCTCTCTCCATTTCAGCTTTTGAAATAAAATGTCAGAGTAATTTTGAGCCTCAGAAATTACAATGTAACACTTCACCCATGCAAAAATGTGTTTCTAAGACACCAATGTAAAGTATTCTGTGAAGACTGATAAAAGCAGAATATTTCAGGTTCCAAAATTCACCTTCATTGCAGAATGGTGTTTTCTTCATAAAATAAGGGGAGGAACTTGTCTGTGTGTATGTTTGTGTATGTGTTCATGACACAAACATGCATGCGTGTTCACACACAAACCCATATATATATATATATATATATATATATATATATATATATATTTGTGTGCATGTGTGCACATGTGCATTCAAAAAAGTCTTGATATATGCAAAATAAGGAAAAATGTGCAAAACCTCATGTAATTCATATAGTGGGGAGAAGCCTTTTGTTTTCAAGGAATGAAGATTAACATCCCTGCTTGGTTTATATCTGTTTCACCATGAAAGTCACTGATAGCCTCAGCACAGGCCTTGGTTTTCCAATGTAATCTACCAGAGAGAATTGTTGTGAGGTTAAAAGGGGTCAATTCCATGGATTTTAAAAAACTACTTAAATAAATGAAAGATAAGAAATGAAGGTTTTTATAATGTAAATTTGCGGGGGTCTGTGGAACCTAACCCCTGCAAATGTGAAGGGACAACTGTACATTTTATGAAAGTCAGTGTGGTGTAGTGGCTTGAGTGTTCGACTAGGATAGTTAGAGACCAGGGTTCAACTCCCTGTTGGTCTTGGAAACCCATGGGATGACACTCTCTCCATCTCAGAAGAAGGTAAGGGCAAACCCCCTGTGAACAAATTCTGCCAAGCAAACCCAGCCTTAGAGTTGCCATAAATCAGGAATGACTTGAAAGCACACCACAACATTACATTTTATATTCCAATCTATCATCAGGAGCAGGTGTATCAACTGACCACAGGACTGGTAAAAATAAATACTTCATGGTTCCACAAGCCCAGTTTACACTGTTAGCTGGCTTAGATTCCCAGATTTCATTTAAAATGAATGTAAAGGTCCACCTGCATCACACTCTTAAATTAGTTTCATACCAGTGTAATTGTCATAGCTCTTTCATGAGAAGTCCTAGGATCTGAAGGACTGAGGATCAAATCAATTTAATTATTTACTGAAGATAGTATTCAGGAGAGCCTGTGAACTGTAATTTAGGGGAGTGAATTAGCTCTCCAGAAAAAGCAAGCAAGTAAACAAACAAACGAAAAAGTACCTCATCAAACTACAAGTCCTAGAATTCCTTACTATGGAGTCATAATAGTTAAAGTGATATCAAATTGCTATAACGGTGTATTCCACATACACCTTATGTCACTAATCTCTGTAGAAACCAATATATGAGACAAAATCTGTAGTCACTATTCTGCCCAATTGTTCCTCCAGGCCAAATTTGTCACTGCCTTCTAGTTATGTTTAACCAAGAGGTAAAACCACAGCTGTAATTCACATCACACTTTTAGTTTTAAACATTTTTATACATTTAAAATTGCAGAGTGATCCATTGCATTTCAGTGGCCCTGATGTGTTTGGAACTGGGGACTTGCAATCTCAAAAGGATGCTTTCAAATTCATCTTTTTTCCACCACACATAGCACTTTTCCTAGGATCAACAATCCTTACGGTAACCTTGAGTTAAGACAAAACCCCTTACAGGTAGAAGCTAAGGTCTTGTTTATACAAGAGGGGAAAATGCAAACACGTCTGAAAAAGCAGGCATTCACAATGATACGACCTGTCTTCACTGTCAAAAGAGCCCCCCTAAACTCAGCATGGCCCCCTAGCCAAGATGGCAGTCACAAGTGATTTACTTGTGATTTAAAATCTGCTGTCACCATTAAAAAAAACAAAACATGGTGCACACAAGCAATAATTCATATTTAGAAAGAAAGAAAGAAAGAAAGAAAGAAAGGAAGGAAGGAAGGAAGGAAGGAGTATAAGATCAAGATCACCATGTTATTGACTTACCGGACCCTCACTTAGCCAAAAATCCAACATGGCAGCCACAGGCATTTTTCCTGTTTGGTAGCCCCACCCCCATGCTCATCCAGCTAATAAATTATGCTGCCTGTTCATATCCATGCGAATGTGAGCGTTCAAATTCACATGTCATACGGAGCTTTTTAAAAAATTCAGATGAAGCCCTGGATATGATGCACATGGACTTTGCAGTGGATTTGGCTGCCCCCTTCTGAATGACACGTATTTATGTGCATGTCTATATGAACAGATTGCCATATGTTCACATCCTGCTTGTATTATTTTGACTGTATAGACAAGGTGTTAGAAACCCTACTTTCCATTTCTTATCTCTAAATCTTTAGAGTGAAAACAAGGGGCGTGTATGTATCCTTGCATTAGCCAACCCTTTCATAATCCACCAAGTCTTTTGCATAATGAGCAAATAATATGCAGATATTACTGCCTGGATTTGGTGAACTGGAATCTTTCAAGGGGAGGGAGAGATTTAGGTGAGGGGAAGACTGAATGAACATGGGAAAGGGATTGAAGGGAGAGAAAACTCAGCTAGGAAGAAAAAGGGAGCGTGTGTTTTCAGTGTGTGTGTGTTTGTGTGTGTATTAGGGAGAGAGAGAGAATTGGTTCAATTAACAAGCCAGAAGTAGGAACTTCACAGTTCTTCAAAGGCTTATGAACAACTACTCCTGTCATCCTCGCTAGTGCTCATGAGAGCTAAATACAGTAATTTCTGGAGAGCCACAGCTTTCCCTCCGTTGTTATAGGGTGCATGTCTTCATATCTTGTAGATGTGTTGTGAGTCTACTACAGAGTACACATCCACTCAGAAGTAAATTCAGTGCAACTTTCAGGTATTTGGAGATTGAAGCCTTAGTTTCTATCAAAATTAATGGATGTTAAATCAAGAACAATTTGCTTCTTTGATGAGGCCAGAGTTAATTTACTTACCACAGAATTCTGTGTATATCTAATGAGCTATAGTGCCACTGAGTTCACTAGGACTTCCTTGCATGAAAGCTGAAAAGTGGAATGCACATTTAGGCTGTAATCTTTTACAAGATTTTCTGAGAGTATACCTTATTGGACTGAATGGGGTTCACATCTCTGAGGACACACATAGGCTTGTGATCTTAGGGCCCCATCTTAAATTCAGTGACTAGGAAGTACTGAACACACAGGGGCTTACTTTTCAGCAAGCATATGTGGTATTGGGCTGCTCATCTAGACACATGCCTCATGCAAATCTATGTTTTCATGCTGTTTGTTTTCTAATGTCCTGCTTATATAGTGCTTATAGGCTTGAGGGACTTTTTTTAAATATATAAAGTAGATCACAAGTACTAGAAATAATAAATATATTATGGCTGCCACACCCCCACAATAATTTATATTTAGATTTAACTTGGTAGTAAGCACTGCATTAAAGTAAGTTAATAAACCAGCATGTTCTTACTCTAGTTTGTGCTATATTGTTCCTTGTATCTGTAGCTTTCTTTTCTTTTCAAAACAGCTGGATATGGTATTTTAGCTTCTCAAAGGTTTCTTACTATTGTTTGCAGTGTCAACACAAGTGCTGTTCTGCTCCTCGACAGGCAAATTTTTGCTTAATTCAAAAGCCTATTTCAGAGGCCCATCTTCCCTAGTACTGCTCAAACCTTTCCTCCCCACTCCTCTCCTGGCAACTTGCAGAGTTATGTGCCTAATGATGTGAATAGAAGGAGAACACCTTTGTGGCTCATTTGTTGATGCAGTGTTTTGTGGTGCTCCTGAGCTGAAAAGTCTCCAACTGCTGTGTCCATCTTTGTTTAGCTGATATCCAAGGTACCAGTGAAGCATACTGAGTAGCTGGGAGCAACTTTAGATGCCAAAGAGAGAACACTGGATGTTCAAGAGATTTGTGTATCCATTTTTATACGAGTGCCTGCAGGGCTCAAGGGACATGGGGAGAGCAAGGCAGAGGAGGCAGTAACCACAGTTAGACAGGTATTTAAGGAGGCACTTCCCAAAATCGTTATTGATTCCAGCTGGAGTAGGCCAAAAGCCCATCAAGTCCAACATCCTATTTCTGTTTGTGCACAAGTTAACAGGTACTTCAAAACTGCACATGAGAAGGGCATAAAGGCAATAGCTCTCTTCAGTTAATTCTCCTTAGTAACTGACATTCAGTGGCAATCTGACTTGTGACTTGGCAATCTGCCTTGTGACAGGGAGCTGGCTGCTCCCTGCTGGCATATCCTGACTGCAGAGCTGGCCTGTCCTTAACCCAATATCTCAATGAAACAGTCAGTGACCAAATAAGGATGCCAGCCCAGCCCTGCAGCTTCTACTGCTGCCATTTTCTCTGCTGTCTTGGAAGCCAAGAAGGGGGCCTGTAACATGTGACCAAAGACCCCCAGCATATGATCAGACATGGTCACATACTGCAAGAGCCCTACCTGGCTTCTGGAAGAGCCAGGGAGATGGCGGTGGCAGTAAAGGCTGGCATGCCAGATGGGGTCCTGCAGGCACACAGGGCTTGATTTTTTATTTATTTGTTATTTTTGCTGCTGGTAATGGAGTAAACTTGGTATTTTATTATAGCAGTTTATCAGGCCCTACCCTGGCTTCTCCCCATCTCAGTTCCATATTTGCCCTGGAGGTGGTTCAGACTGCCTGGGAAAAGAATGGAGCAAAATCCCTGCACTGTATGGACTACAGGCCTCTGAAATTGGGGCAAGTCAGGGTATTTAGCCCATCCTCCCATGGTTGGTAGCTTTGCTGGCTAAAGGATGCTGGGACTTATAGTCCAAAACTACAAGTTTTCTAGGCTTTAGTGCACTGTCATCCAAAGTGCACTGCCCTTAAACTTCTAAAAGCTTGATGGAGACTTCAAATAATGGCTTAAATCCAACTGTTAGTCCTAACTAGAGAAGGCCCATTGAATCAATGGTATTTACATAAATGTTGACTTGCCATTTAGCAATTGATTTAATGAGTCAATTTTAGTTTGGACTAGCAACTGTATTTACACCAATATTGCTACCTTAGTATATTAATAGGAGGAATAGTGAAGTGCAGGTTTTAATTTTGCTGCTCGTACCTTTTAATGTTATATCTACTGTTGTCTTTGGCACTCATTTACTAACATATCCTTGAACTTGCTACAGTACAGTTCCAAGAGGAGGTGGGGAATTTTACCACAAATTCTGTCTGAAAGATTAGACCAGGGGTAAACAATCCAATTCAATCCCACTGCCTGCAATATTGATTAGAAAGGATCACACACAGTGTATGTTAAGAAAATAAAGAAATAAATTAGGAAATAAGTAAACTGCCTCTCTTTCTATTCTGGCCTTATATAAAAACAGCAGGCCTATTTTCTGGGATTTTTTTTAAAAAATCTTTCTTTCTTTAGAGATATATGTGTCACACAAAAAACAGCAACCAGTCAGAGAAATGTTCATGAGTTTTGCTTTAATACTGTTGACCATACGTGGTGTCCAGCCAACCAAAGAAACATAAACAATCTCTGGTCCATGATTTTTTAAAAATGAAATCTTATATAAAACTGTGTGCTTGGAATTGTGCAATTAGACCCAATTCTCTGCAGGTTGTAAGCCTGTGCCTGGATTTTACCAGGGCTGTACCATTCCTGAGTAAATGTAAGGATGCCAAAGAGAACACCTCTTATCCCAGTCCTTCTCAACCTGGTACTCTCCATGTGTTTTGGACTACATCTTCTCCTTATTCCTTAGCATTGGCCATTCAAAATGGTATTACCAGGAATGGTAGTTTGAAACATTTGGAGGGTACTCAGTTGAGGAAGATTGCTTTAGACTAAGTCGGAACTTGTCTACACTATCAAAACTCCAAATCCCCATGCAAATGGCCCCAAAGATGACGTGATCAGTCCACACATGGCATGGCCTTTTCCCTGAATGTGGGTGATCCAGCCACATGTTGCATGGCCCAGATTCATGGCATTTTAGGGTATTTTACCTAGATGTGGAGTATGTAAGGTTCGTAGTTTTCTCCACATTTTCATCTGCTGCCACAGCTGCTGCCACCACAACAAATTTGAAAACTCTGGAGGCAGCTCCCAGCTGAAGAGAGCCCCTTCTCCTGGTTCAGCAGTACTGCCTCCACCCGCTTTCCATTCACCTGTTGCTTCCTTCGAGCTTTTCCATCACTTTCTTCCCCCAACAGGTGAAAAGGAGAGTGGGCGGAGGCAGCACTGCTGAGCCAGGGGAAGGGAGAAAACTTTTCCCTTTGGACAGGAACTGCATCCAGAGCTTTAAATTATGGTCAAGGTGGTGGTGTTGGCAGCAGTTGGCACTGGATGAAACTCCACAGGGACAGTGAAGACAAGGTACAAGGCTTCAGGGGGAAAGCAGGGGCATGCAGGCAGAACTCTAGATTTTTTGCCCCACATGTAGACAAGCTCTTGTTCCTTGACGTTCAGTTCCCTATGGAGGAATTTTCTCGCCATACTGAAGCTTTCAGTCATGAGAACCTCTACTGCAGCCTGAAATGATACCACCCAGGTATTTCTTACTGGTTGCAGGATCGGAATTATTATTTGGCATAGATTTAATATTTTCTGCAAGGACTTCATCTCTGGCTATTCAGCTAATTACTTTGTGCTGTGATACATCTGTTGTGTCTAATATCTTTGACTAGAATATCAGATTTCCCAATTTGGGGAAGTGAAAGATCGATTTGTTAGAAGCTCCCCAAATGTATTTATTATTTATTTTTATCACATTTTTATCTCACTAAAGTAGGACAATTCCAATTTTGCCCATTCTGTTTCCACTTTTAAAAAGCACTTAAGACAGCTAACAACAAATTAGACAAGAAAACCATTAAAATCATAAATCAAAACAAATTAAATAACAATAAAATTATCAAAAGTCACATTCATTTAAAAGACATTTATACTGTTCTGCATTAAAGTTAGTTCCAAAGTAGTTCACAAGAATAAAACAGTCATGTATTCTTTCTCAGGGGGGGGGAGGGAACGGGAGTGTCCGGGCTGGGTGCACAAAGTGGTCTCCACCTTGTCCTTTGCCTCAGAGAATAAAATGTCTTGAGCCAGCTCCAAACACCACAAGAGGGTGTTCTTCTCTGTAGACATGCATAGGATTATCCTGCCAGAATGCAAAGATGTTCACACTAAGCTAAAAGCAAGTCCCATTGACTTCAATGGGGAGTCCTTCTGAGTATTACTGGCTACATGTCTTTTAAAAAATTCTCATATTTTCTTTTCCTTTAAAAGTATTACAAATATATAGTGTTATGAAGTAATAAGGTGGAAAATCATTAACAATGTTATTGATTCAACATCCTCAAGCCCTTGAGATTCAGCACATGATCAAATGCATTCATTACTAGATGCCTTAATAAAGTAATCATTATGTACAGGCCCCTTGTTGAAATAATGACAGATTCATATTGCTTGCATCATAAGCCTCTCCTTATTCATCTATGAGACAGTAAACAGAGAAGCTTGCTGTCGATGCTCATTTTGGTGCTGTTTTTCTTGTCAGCTGGTTAGTTTTACTCTGTGCTATTTTCCCACACAGATGTTGATGATTACTGAACTGATTCCTCCCTCATTTTAAATAGTGCCCCTCTCCCATCTGCTGATTATAGCTAAAGAAGAAAATAAGGTGCCATAAGGTATTCTCTTAATAAGTTTAACTGCCTGTGTACATTGCTTGTCTTAGTTTAGCTTGGGGCTTCAGCAAACAGCTCTGTTTCTTCCTCATAAAATGAATAGGGAAAATAACAATTTCAACGTAACATCACATTGACAACATGTCTTGATACTTCCTACTTCACATCAAGGATAGCTAACATTTTCACCTGAAGTATTTCATCTCAAACGGACTTTATCAGACCATGTCCCAAAAGCCCACTCTTTTGCTAGCATAACTTTTCTGTTTTCATGCCAGCAAAAGAACTCCCCATGCTGCACTCACCTTCCCTCCCATCCAAAGGCTTCCCAGCAATGAATGAGGAAGTTCAAAATACTGTGGTTTCTCATGAGAAGATGCTCATGTGGGAAATTAAAAGCAAGCAAACAAACAAAAACACACAAAAAGTTACACAAAGCACATACACACACTTAAAACCTTCAAAGTAACCTGGGGAGGATGATAAAAAGTGTGTCACCTACCTGGATGTCTCGATCTCACCCAGAATGTTCTGGCCTGACCAGTCATTCACGCTACATTCATGTGAGTTAAATGGCGTGAGGTTTCATAAGCTGGCAATGCTATCACTAAAGCGCCACAGGCGATCTATTGACGGCTTAAGCTGTCAATTAAAAAGTATGGTTTTTGACTTGACTTAAATGCGCTAAATACAGTGCACTAAATACCACCACACTGTGTGGTATGTGCACCCTTTCGTGTTTATGTGGTGTCATTATGATGCCGTATTTAGTGCATCTGATAAAGTCTCAGGACCGGATAAATCAATATAACCTCAGAGTTGTGGAGCTTAAGCTACTTATGATACCCGCCAAACAGAGCAAGGTTTTTGGTGTTGTGTTCTAGTGTATGAGGGTTGAGATGACAGACGGTCAGACTATGTGTGAAAAAGTAAAGAGAAATCAAGATTTAGAAAATTAACTAAAATGAAGATGACACAAACAGTGCAAGGAAGAAACAATCCTGAGCTAATTTACACATGCATGAATCTCTCTCTCTCTGGCTTTTCTTCACAAACGAAGATTCAGGAAGGACTCATCCTGCGCTTTCTTCAAGTGCGCTGATGACTGAAAAGGCCAATCCAAGATAAACAAGTCCGGTTGCAGAAAGCACAGCAGAGGGTCTCCTTGGATGATGTTTCCGGGTTGCAAAGAAGCCAGAGAGGATTATCACATGGATCACACTTGTTGATTTGCATCTGAATGTGTGAATTGAATCTATGATATTTAACGTGAGTTTAAGATATGGAAGTCTTTGGCTTAAATCTAATTGCTAATTCCAAACTAGAATGGGCTGATAGAATCAACGACTGAATGGGAAATTAACATCTTGCAAGTAACAATAAAAATAGGATAACCCTTACAAGTGTACAGCTCCCATCAAGTGTTTTGTCATAATTTCTTAAGGTTTTGATTATAGAATAGAAACATTGTTTTTTAATAAAAGACTGCCTGACACCCCCAGCTTCTTTCTGTACTTATTTTGTACTTCTTCTCTTGCTTTGGCTTTATTGAAATAATGACAGCTAATACATTTTGTATTAGGTTCATAATCTGGATTTTTTTTTTGTTTCTTTTCCTAGATTAATAATTCTAGCCACTGCCTACCCTCACCAAAATGCAAGTTCGACCTTGCTCATGAATCAGTGTTGCCTTAGCACTGTTTGCTCAATAAGATTTAATGTATGCACATGACTGTAAGTTTGACATAAATGGACATAATTACTCTAACAGGTATGTTGCAAACTATTTGGCTGGTGAACTTTACAGTCAAATATTCTTCCAAACACTGTGACCAGAAAGACAAGTCTATCTTGAAAATAAGAAAACAGAACTATATATTTTCACAACACTCTCTTTAAATATTGATTCTCTTCACCAAGCCATTTCACATTCTATATATTTGTTTTACACAGTAGCTTGCAATGCTTCACAAAGCAATGTGATATAGTGGATAGAGTGAGTGACCTGGAACACGGGACATGTATATTTCAGTCCTCAATAAGGTATATGAAACTTGCAACCAATCTAAATTCTCACATACATTTCTAGGGAGAGGTGGTGGACAGCAAATTACAGGCTAGCAAAAGTAGGATTAGGAGAATCAGCATGGTGCATTGACATCCGTGTGGACTAAGACTCTTGGAGACCAAGGTTCAAAACCCTGCTTGGCCATGGAAACCCACTGGGTGACGTTGGGCAGGATACACTCTCTCAGCCTCAGAGGAAGATAATGGCAAGCCCTCTCTGAATAAATCTTGCCAAGAAAAACCTGTGAAAAACCATAAGTCAGAAGGGGGCTCTGCCAGTCACCAGCAGGCCTTTTTGTGGCCAGACCGGCGTCCCTGGATGCCTCTTACCCCCCCATGCCACCAGAAGTGGGGGGGAGGAGCGGAGGACCGCATGACCCTCCATGGTGGCCACCATGCCACTTTCCCCTTCCCAGGCTGCTTTGCGGCCAGAAGGGGCGAGGAGAGTGTGACCAGCCAATCGGGGCGGGCCTGCTCACGTCCGATTGGCTGGAGCCCTCCCTGGGAGGTGGGTCATCTGGCCAGCTTGGGCGCGGCCGGATGATGTCAGAGGAGGGTGACGGAGCTGTTAAATAGCAGCTCCATCAGCACTTCCTCCTCTTTTGGCTCTGAGGAGCCGAAGACCCACCCACCCTCCCTCAGGGGACTTCAACTTTTGTCACAATTTGCAGGGCGGCGGATGTAATGGATCGTGATAGGGCATGAGGTAAGGGGTCTCCGTCAAGTGCAAGTTCAAGCACTAGTTCAAGTTCAAGTTCAATGGAGACCCCGCCTCTAGTGATTTACCGTTTGTTTTCAGGGGAGGAGAGGGAGTCGGTATGGACCGACAGGTGGTCTTGGCCCACGTGGGTGGGCTCAAGAAGGGATCACGACCCATACATTGCCGCCAACCATCTAGCAAAAATTGCAGCCATTTTATTGCCAAACATGTATTTACTAACCTGTATCTAACCTTCGTTTTCTGAAGATGTAACCAAAATATAATCATTAAAATGTAACCAAGTGTTGAGTGTTTATTCAAGGGGGCGGAGGGGCCGTATGGTCTGGGTCCACAAATGACTTGAGGCACACCACAACCAAAATGAAGGTGGGATTCCTCGGGGCTGGCTACAAATATTGGAACTGGCCATAGGCAAGTCAAAAGTTTTCATACCTAATACATTTCATTTTCTTGAGGCATACCTGATTGTGTGTGTTTTATAAGCGTACATGTAAAAATGACCTGCATGACAAATGCATGGTTAAATAAATCCAGGTTTTCTGTCATACAGTAGAGATGTTCAGATAATCGTTTAACCCAGTGAATGAATGTGTCAGGTACTAGTGTCAATGCGTCTACATAGCTGCTGCTATGTCTACCATCCAGCCCCCACAATGGCTACATAAAGCAAAAGGGAGGCCTAAATGCATATTACTGCTGAACGTGGAGATGTCAGGGAACAAGGAGGCTGTGGGCTCATGACTGACAGCATGCCTTGCAGCTGTCATCCCACTCATCCTTTGTGAGTATTAATCTAAACAGCCTTAGTAAGTGGAGTGGTGTTCAGCCTATCTAAGCTGTCTACGTTTTTGTGGGAATAAAACAGGGAAACTGTATGTGCACTGTCTTCAGCCTCTTGGAGGACAGATAAGTAATATTTTTTGGTACATTAAACCGTTAGGTACAAAAACTAACAATTCTAAGGACTTTGTACCTTACACATGCTCACATTACTCTGTGTGTAGAGTCAAAGCCCCACATTGGTCCCTAGCAATGGAGAGCACTGTAGATGTTTTACCAAGGTTTACATGGATCCCACCAAACTCTAAGATAGGCTTGCAGCATCATGGACTTTATCAGATGATCCCCTTAAAGCAGTCTTTGGCTGGCATTTAAAAAAACAAAAAATTATGCCAGCATAAAAACGCCGCCACCCCACACTTAGCTTGCTTTCCTGACAAAGGCAACTCCGGCAATAAAGAGGAGGTAAACGGAGCTCCGTTCACTTCCTCCTTTGAAATCCTGCAGAATATCGCAAGACTTCATTGCATGAGAGTTTTAAAAAAAACCCACAAAAATAACACTAAAAAGGGGGGGGCATAAAATACACTTTAAAATTTACAAGTAACCTGGGGAAGGTCATAAAAAGTGTGTCACTTACCTGGATGTTGTGATCTCACCCAGAAGTGTTTGTGCCGGACTGGCCATTGACGGAGAAGGTACGGTAAAAAAAAGAAGCAAAGTTTCCCATGCCGGCTATGCTGGCAAAAGAATGCTCTAGGGGATCAATTGATGGCTTAATCTGTCAATTAAAAAGTATGTGATTTTAAGGGGACATAATCATGAAAGGGCAACGTCATGTGGTACACATGCCCTTTCGAAGTTATGTGGCGTCATTATGACACCTTATTCTGTGCATCTGATAAAGTCCCCTGTGAGCTCAGCTCACCAGCCCCACGCCGTGACCAATCAGAAACTCCTGGCTTTCCTACCTGTCTGATATCAGCTATCTGCCACAACACCTCTCATACCATGCATGGTTCGTGCCTGGGGAACAAACTGTGAAGGCTTTATTACTTCTTCAGGCAAACAAATAAGGCTGACTTAAACTGGAAACTATCCTTGTCAGGGGATTTATAAATCTCCAACAGTGTTTTCAGCACCCAAAATACTATGGCAGAACCATAGTGTTAACAAAACATATGCAGATTTATAGCAGAGACCCGGGTCCATTTCTACATCTGTCACATTTTTGACACTAGGATCAGGTGCTGGTGGTGAGACATTTTCAGTGGGGAAATGTTGTATCCATGGTGTGGTCTCCAACTTGAGGATGTTGCTCACCAATGCTTTATTTATTTATTTATTTATTTATTTATTTATAGCCTACCTTTCTCCCATACAGGACCTATAAAGTCACTCCACTAACTCACTTAGAAGCATATGTGTCAAGTCCAGTATTACTATTTTTTTTTACAATTCTTCTTTGATATTAGACACGTCACAGAATGAGGCACTTGAAAATGAGGCTTGAATACTGGTCGCATACATAATCTATGTTTAAGCTTTCTTTCTTTCTTTTATTGTGGCCAGTTTTGCTAAACATTGAAATGGTCTAAAATGTCAGGTATAAAGTGTTCTTAAATATTGTAATTTCGGAAAGAATTATTGAACTGTCTGTTGTAAGAATAATCACAGGTGAGTGGGTGAGTTTTTGGTGTACTGGCTTGTTCCACTTAGACCTGTAATATATAATTATATAAGCTTTTAATGATAATTATGGGGAGGAAGGCTTCTAGGCTACATGGGGAGGGGACCAAAAAAACCTTTAAATAAGACATTCTATTTCCACTCTTTGATTTGTAACACAGTACAGTTTCCGAAAAAAGCATATGATCCTTTCTGAAGAGAAATTAAGCTCCAACTGAAATGCACATATATGTCTTTCATGAATATTGCTAATCTGTCGGCCACTTTTGAATTCTAACAAGATTCACATTATCTGGCAGAATACATGTCATAGAGAGATTGTAAAATAAAATAACATACAAAAATAAGCTGCTTGGAGTTTACAAATATACAAAGTAAAATGGCAGAATATTCTATTTGCATTTCCATACATCACAATTACATGCTGATTTTACGGGGTAATTAAGGATAAAATTTTGAAATGCTAATGAAGGACATTTAGTATTTATTTATTTATTTATTTATTTAGAGAAATGAGAAGAAGCAGGCGGTAGACTGTGGTTTTTTCATGTTCAGAAGTCATGAGTGTCTAAGGCCACCAGATGTTGGGGACAAATAACAGCAGATTCCTGTCACCTTCACACCCTGCCTTCCTTGATGCCTCTGGCTGGCTGATGTTCAAAGGAGAATGCTAGATTGGATGGACTCATGGTTTGATCAAGCAAGGCAGTTTTCATGTCCTTATTTCAAATTGCTTCAAATGTACTACTGAAGAAGAAATGTACAAAAGGTTTAAGCTGTCTTTCAGTCGCTTATTTAAATGATCTTCAATAAAGTAAAAGGTATTACCTACCAGCATTTTTTTTCCTTGAGATACCCACAGAACACATAAGGAAGTTAAAAAGACCTTGACTGGCTTAAATGTATTTAAATTTCTTTTGTGGAGAACTGGATTTTCAACTGTTTGGGATTACAATCAAAATGAATTTGATGGTTCAGCTCAGCTTCCAGTGGATTTACAGTCTGAATGCCATCTGCTTCACATTACAGCAAAATTGTGATCCCTTTCCAAATTTAGAAGTCCAGAAGTGAACAAACAGAATAACTAAGATCCGTCTTTTGATCACAAAAAGAAGAAAGAAGGTGGGTGTCCAGACTGACTCTCCAAAGACTGGCACTCTCTCTTGTGAGCACCTGCTATTTTGACATTGAATGACAATGGAGGGATAAAGAATTTCTTTCAAGTCCTTCTGCTTTCACACATGCAAGGTTTCCTAAACTACATATACCCACAAGGCAACTCTGTCATAACTTGCTTTTAATTGCTGTGACATCATGAATGAGTAGATGGAGAAGCATACATACCTGCTAGTACATGCATGTGTATTATAGTGAGTGGAAAATACAGGCCTAGACCTATATTCTGTCTCTCAATTCAGTCAAGCCACAAGTAGAGTTTGAGCTGGAATGTGCCACAGGAGCAATCAGAAGAAAAAAAACAAAGATAGTAGGGATAAAAAAAAGATTGACAAATTGTCAACTACACACCCCCACCCAACCATTCTCTGAAGATGCCAGCCACAGATGCAGGTGAAACGTCAGAAATAAACTCTTCCAGAACACAGCCTGACAGCCCAGAAAAAAAAAACCCAAAGAAAATCTATTGATAAATTGGTTTGTTACTTCATACTGGTGGCACAGTGGTTAAATGCCAGGACTGCAAGTCACCACGTTGCAAGTTCAATTCCAGCAAGCTCCAAGGTTCACTCAGCCTTCCATCCTTTCGTAGGTCAGTAAAATGAGTACCCAGCTTGTGGGGGCAATTAGCTAGCACACATTGGAAACTGTTTAATGCAGTGTAGGTGTGTAAATAGCTATTGCTTAAAAAACAATTTGTAAGCCGCTCTGATAGCCTTGTGGCTGAAGAGTGGGGTATAAATAAATAAATAAATAAATAAATATTATTACATGCTTTCGAAGGTCCATCATAAGACTCTGGTTTTCAAGTTTTCTAAAGCATTTCAGAAAAGCATCCCCAAAGAAGCAGTAGATAACACGCATTCTAAATTTCTTTTGGATGTTTGCTAGAATACATATAGATCTGGTGACATGACATAAATTTGAGGACTACTATTTGGATGTAAACTGTTATGTTATTTTCCAGTTATAATTCTGCTTTGTGGCTCTTCACAGTGAGTCTCTTACCCTAAAAAAAACCTGGAACATAATCCATTCCCTGTGCAAGCATAGGTAAGCTAGCAGGTATGTCTGGCACACAGGACCAGTAATTAATCAATGGAATTTATGGCCATAATGTACATGACTGCGGTTAGTCTAATATAACTTTTAAAGAGACACAGTCAAATTCTTTGGTGACTGAGCTGTTGATAGTTGGGCATTCTATGGCAAAGTAGTAATAGTGAGTTAATAAAGGCATTATAAATATGGAGATTTTATTTTATTACTCATGCAAAGTGTTGTTCCCTGCCTCAATCCATGGGGAGAGGCTGGTAATAATAATAATAATAATAATAATAATAATAATAATACAAAATGGACGAAATGTATCTACCTTAAGTGTGAATGTTATAGCAGTATAGCAGACACTGCATATCTTATTCAATGGCAAGGAGCATGAGCAGACATTTTATGGCAGGTATGATCTTGGAACTAAGCAGAGTCAGCTCTGGTTAACATTTGGATGGGAGACCACCAACAAATGCACTATTTTTCAGAGGAAGGAGCTGACAAAACCACCTCTGAGTATTCCGTGCCTAAGAAAACCTTATGGAATCCATGGGGTCGATAGGCTGCTTGAAGGCACACACACACACACGAACTTAAATACATTTCTGAAGGGACCCTAGTGATTTTTTTTTTAAAAATTTTCCTGGCTCTAGTTATATTTCAGTCTTATGACTGTAATATTTCAATGTCTGCAATTAATTTTGTGGATTTGGTATTGAACACCTTAGTGAATTAGCCATAAGCTGTAAGTGGAATCCCCAGCTTTAGAAACAGCATACCTTTGATTATTAGTTATCAGGTTTATAAGAAAAGAGCACAGGATAGCCTTCATATCCTGCTTATGGGTGTCCTGGAAGCCTCTGGATGACCACTGTTGGAAACAAGATCCTAGATTCTATGAAGTCTTGGTGTCATCTGGCCCTGTTTCTTACCAAACCCTTGAATTTAAAAGTCTCTTTGAAAAATCTATTTAATTATTTATAAAATTAAAATGCTGGATTTAAATTTCCAAAAGCTGATGGGTTTATGTTGGGGGCGGGGCAGTAGAGATAAGGAGTACTGAATAGCGAACACTGGTCTGCATCTTGCCTGCTATGACTGAGATCAGGATGATTAGATTTTTTTTCTTTCGCTGTTCAGAAACAGCTTGTAGAAACCAGGCAGTCTAAAGTATATATTTAACATACCAGCTAACAAGATGATGATGATGATGATTTTGTTGGAAATAATAGGCATCAACACATTTATCTAGTTGTCAGCAGAAGGATTCAAGGGGCAGATAAATGGTGTTTTCCCCATTTGACTTTTCTAAGATCGATTGCATAGATTTCTGTGCTTGGGGCCTTTGCTTCCTCCCTCTCATCAGAGGTTACATCCTGCCTTGTTAAGGAAGACCATTAGTTTCTTTGTTCCATTGTTCCCAGAGGTCCCATCTCTAGTGAAGTCTATCAGCCTCAGGTGCCACTTTAGAGGCTCATGTAACCAAATCACATTCTTTTATTCCCTTCCCTAAACTGATAAATTTTTAATTGATTTTATTAGACATTATATTTTCTCTTCTTTCTATCTTTTTACCATACTACAAACATCCAGAGTAATTACTTCTGTTTTCACAATAAGTTCATGTTGCACTAGCCATAATTCCCTTCATGTATCCAATGAGATAGGCTGTTTCATGTTCATGCTGCAAGAAAAAAGCCAATCCATAAGCTTTTCATTCAGAGTAATTCCATGGGAATTGTACACAATAAATGGAAATACTGTTCTGCATCTGCCATTCATTTCATAAGTGCCTGTATAAAGCAGCTTCCTATTGGAGTGTGTGTCTTTTCTCTTGAGTAATTACAAAGAGAGCCAGTGGTTTCAGCATTGGACTACAACTCTGGAGACTAGTGTTTAAATCCCTGTTCAGCCATGGAAACTCACTGGGTGAACTTGGGCAAGTCACATCCTCTCAGCCTCAGAGGAAGGCAATGGCAAAACACACACACACCCTCCAAACAAATACTGCTAAGAAAACCTCATGATAGGTTCGTCTTAGCGTTGCTGTAAGTTAAGAACAAGTTGAAGGCACACAACAACAAATTACAAATGAAGGATAATTTTGGGCTACAAAGGTAATTTCTGTATGGTTCCTATGTATGCATTAGAGGGCAGCAGCATTGTGGGCTAGAAATGCCCCAACATTCCTATTCACTCTAAGAAAGACTCATGTCTCACTGCCCCCATTGTACAAGCTATAGTGAGATTCATATAGTGATGTAATCTGAGTTGGAAAAGACCCAAAGGGCCATGTAAGAATTTTTAGAGAGATGCCCATCCAAATTCTGTTTAAAGAACTCCAGTGAAGGTGAGCCTACCGCCAATCAAGATATACAATATCCATAGCAATCCTCTGATCTATCACATTTATAATTTTATAATTAAAGAGAAAAAAATAGTCTGGTATGACTTGTTTTTGAGAAACCCATGCTGACTCTTAGTAACCATGTAATGCTCAATGTTTAGTGATCTGTTTTAGATCTTTTAATGGTATTTACTTGAAGCTGACTCATCACAGTTGCCTGAGACTTCTTTTTCCACCTTTGTTGAAGATAAGAACATTTGCCCTCCTCCAGTCAGTTTCTTCTATCTCCAAGGGGTCGTTTACACGGGCAAATATTCCTCTAAATATACCGCTAAGATAGCTCATAGTTCCCACGGATGGCAGCACAGCATCGCCTCATTCAGAAGGGGGGGAAGGTAAAACACCCAAATATAGCATGCCAGGGGATGTCGCTATTTTTACCAGTATATTTGAAATATAGTGCATTATTGGCAGTCTGAACTAGCATTCCGCTATGGGTTACAGCAGAGCTGCATTGTGATTGGTTGATGATGCAGGGGTGGGTTTAAAAAAGGGGCAGGGAGGAAGGCAAAGACAGTAGCGATTAGAGAGGAAACTTGCAAAAATCCTGTCTGCTATTTTGCAAGCCAGTTTGCAAACAAAAAGGATTCCCAACAATTTTCATTCAGGGAGCATTCCTTCTCATCCTGTCTGCTGTTTTGAAAGTATGTAAAACCTCAGTTCATCAACTTTTTTCCTGTGCATGGGGGAGGGAAAGAAACCATTTCACGAAGGGCTGTAGCAAGCTGAACTGCTATTCTCTCTCTCTCTCTCTCTCTCTCTCTCTCTCTCTCTCTCTGCTTGGGGGAGGGAGAGAGAGAGAGAGAGCACGAGCGAGAGACATGGGGGAGGGAGGGGGGAGGCTGTAACAACTTGCGATAGATTCACCTTAGGATCCACGGCATGGCAGCAAGGTCTTTTAGCAGAGAGATTACTGCCCCTCTGCTTTACGAGTGAGTTCATTTACAGGCAGATAGACAGAGACAGAGCCACTACTTTGATCTTCCCCCCTGCTATTTCTGGTCTATGCCCTTCCCCATAAAGCCTTTGTCTGCTGGGGAGGCCACGCCTCCCACACTTATTCAAGTCTGAACTTAAAAGCGACATACTTCGAAAAAAAACCTTACTGGCACAGCTGCGGAACAGAATTAAAGTGCAAGTTGCCACAATAAATCTGCTGTGTAAACCAGCCCCAAGAATTCTCAAAGACATTATCAATAGAGACTCTGAGATCTGAAAGTTTCTTCAGTATTGCTGCAGGAAAGCACAGGTGTATTCCACTCCACTCAAAAGTTCTTCCAAAATGCCCACAATGTAAACATTCTCCTAGTATTTTACAGAAATTTGGGCACTGTAGTGAAGATTAAGAGATGACAATAGGCACATGTATTTGTAGTTAGCAAAATGTAAAATATATGTGAAGAATTATAGAAATAAAAACCTCAAACATTTTGTGTTCATAATTAGAAAGAATATATGAAGCAAACATAATGTTTTGATTGGTTATACTGATAACAGAACTTTAATATGATTGGGTTTCTATTATTATTAGTAGTAGTAGTATTAGTATATAACAGGGCAACATATAAACAAACACACACAATATTACATAAAACACAAAAGACATACTAAACATGTTACAGGTTTCTTTCCTGAGATGGGATTGGATGATGACATTAAGAGAGCGGTGGGCCAGTTGAAGGGTGGCAAATAATAAAAATAAAAATCAGAACAACTGGAAGCTGTAGATTAAAGGAAAATAGAAATCCCTGCAAAGTAATGGAAAAAAATCTTGCTTTCCAACCTATATTTTATAGATAAGAGTATAAAGTTTGTGCCAAGTTGTTGGGGTGGGATGGGGGCCAAGAGGAATTCATCTAGAACAAATTAGAAGACACTGTTTTATCTGTTTGATTTTGATTAGTTATGTTGCTTAGTTAATTTTGTGCAGAATTGTATCAAAATGTTACTCATAGTTGCTGTTGCTATTGTTGTTCCTGCTGCTGCTGCTGCTGTTGTTCCTGCTGCTGTTTTCTGAAGAATTAAATTAATTCGCCAGAATATTCTTGGGGCTTTATGCTAATATACCTTGAATTTATGCTAATGGATCTACACAATCTCAAATTATGTAAAGAGGTATCCAGTACCTGTTTATGCAAGTTTTATTTGGCTATACAGTTCCTGCTAGATGGCAGTCCAATGCACTCCCACCTCTGATGGATACCAATTAGCCACAGAGGTACACCACAAAAGCTCCCTGTTGCCATTGGTGGCTGGCCACTTTCATCCTCCCTCTCCACTGCTTGGACTTCCACATAAGTATACTGAGAGAACTTTATGATTCATCAGCTACAAATAGATTTTTTTTTTTTTTGCCATTGTCATTTATCCAGTGCTTCTGGGGAAAAAAAATAATTCCCACATTACTATTCCTGAAGTTAACAGCTTTCATAATAACAAGGGTGTTATGTTTGTATAATGTATGGTATGGAATAACCGAAGAAATTTCCTCTGCTGATGGCAAGGGTTTTTCACTTTCATGGGGCATGGTGTCATATGGATACATTTTAAGTTTACATAACTTTTTTGCACCAAGTGAAATGCAGCTTTGCAGCTATGTGTTGTATGCATCCAGAAGCTTAAAAAAATCCCCCAAAACAACAACAAGAAGAACAAAAATCCCTTTGACTGCTAGGACATCAAAACAGGTGTTATCAATCACCTGGTTCTGAAGTTATTGTTGATATTATTATGTGCCTTCAAATTGATTCTGACTTATGGTGACCTTAAGACAGACCTACCATGGGGAGTTTGTGGCAAGATTTATTCAGGGGTGGGGGGATCCCATTGCCTTCCTCTGAAGCCAACAGAATGTGATTTGCCTGAAGTCATCAAGTTAGTTTCCATGGGCAAGCAGGGATTTGAACCCTGGTTTCCCAGAGTCCTAGTCCAACACTCATACCATTATACCACACTTACTTTCTGTTCAGCTTTGTGACTCTTAAGCACAAAGACTCATTCTGCTATGTTCATTTCCATAGTGACTTTACTCCTGTCATCAGACATTGGACTTTGAGGAAATATAATATCAGAATCATGGAAACAGACAGAAAGACAAGAATTAAAAATGTGAAATGCCTTAGCTGCATGCATCTGAAGATTTACAGTGCCGAGGAGGGTGGCTACTTTTATGAGCCAGTTTAATGGTTGACTCATTCATTCCAAGGGGATATAGTTTCTTGCCAATGTCTAATGGTATAATCATTGACACTAAAAATCTGACTGTTAGGTGACAAACTGCTCAGGGCATTCTAGCAAAGAGGTACAACATGTCTGTCAGTTGCTTTCCCAGGTCACTGTTGGAGACCAGGAGCAAGGCAGTAGAAGCAACAATTATCAGGTTACTATTGAGTGTGCAACAAGGGGTCTGTCAGGAAGAACCACAAAACTTTGCTGATATATTATTGTGCTATCATGGCCAAGGAAGCTAGGATTGGATTTAATTCAGAGTTCAGAATTTGATGATATGAGGCTAAGCATTGTGCAGGAGGTGAATGAAGGTCCACAGAAGCTGAGTGCAAAGCAGTGGCTCAAAGGTAATGGAAGGGAAAACAGGAGAAGTAGTGAGCTTTACAAATGGATTATGTCTTTCTATACTGGACTAGTTATAGCAGAAGAAAGATGAAGAAAGAAAAGAGTCGGTGCAAAGAAGAATCCCTAGAATACTGTTGGACTCAGAAAAGCAAATATCAAGCAGAGGAAATCCAGCTTCCTCCCACCCTGATCGGCACAGCTGTGTGGGGGAGAGCTGCCTTTGCAGGACAGAAGGGGAGAGGAGGCCTAAAAGCTTAGCACCAAAGCATGTGTGCTGGTGCTTAGCATGCAGGGGGTGGGGTCAGAGGCTATATAGGGCTCTGCTGTCCCTTGCCTCTTCCTCTGACAACACCTTCCTTTTCTTTTTCAAGCTAATAATGCTGGGGGGAAAGCCATAGGCTGCATGTTGGGACTAATTCTCTCAAGATAGAAGAGGCATCAGTAATTCACTAGAGCAGATAGTTGTGGCATCTGCCTACCATGCATATGTTAAATAGCTCTTTATAATGTGTGCCTTCCCCTTTTGTCTTCCAGGTTTTGTCAATGGTGGAGACGAAGGGTGCTGAACCAGCCACAGTATATCTACTGGGCAGTTTGCAGGCCCGTTTGCACCATGCTGGCATCACCTGACCTTACTTGACACATTCAGAGTTGTTTGGCTGTTAATGAGTAACATTCAGTGGCATGACAGATGCCTTTGTCTTTGGGGAGTGCCAGGGGCCTCCTCCAGATGTTTTCATTCACCACCTCAGTGGGAATGATTTATAAAGGGGAAGGCATTGGTCCTTCAGGTGATACATGATTGGGGAAGACATGTCTAGATGGCCTGTGCTTACCATCATGGGGCCGGCCATTTTGCCCAGACAGCTGGGTGGGGGATGTTGATCCCCAACTGATGTTGGGTGGTGTAGGGTGAATAGCAAGATTAGATCACCTTCGCAGGGAGATTAGGCTTCATTTACGCACCCCCACGTAGTCCTTGAGAGACCCGGGCTCTACAGAGCTGATGAAGTTCACCTTTTGGAAACTGATAATTTATAGTTTCTGGGGGGGGTCTTCAGCGGGGTTGAGGGACCTCTTGGTTCATCTAGTGGGGGATAGGGACTAAGTGGATGCTTGCCCCTATTTGTGGTGGGAAAATGGGGGAGGTGTAGATTTTGGTGTGCACCTTGGCACCAATTTTGGTGAAGGCAGGGTCTCTGGAAGGGCCACTTAAGGTCGTACGACCTAAGGGGACAAAAGGAGACCCACCTTGGGGTTGGCCTGAAGGATAATCCCTCACCTTAATCCGTACAGATTGGGTGAGGGACATTTGGATTGACCTTCCAGATACGGGCCAGCTGGGAAGCAACCCCATTCATTGGGGTTCCTCTCCAGGACCCAAGTGTTCACCCAGGGAAGCTGGGGAGTGTTCCTCAGCTGTGCCCTCACTAGGTTGCCTCCCCACACTGAAGACCTTTAGAGGGAAATAAATAGGTAGGGTTAAATAAAGACCCTTTTACTTCATCCCCTCTCTTGTGTCTGGTCTCTTTATTTTCCTGAATTAGTTGGCAAATGGTGGCAACCAGTCCTGTCAGAGGCCAAAAGACAGAGCATTCCATAAGTCACAGTGTCTCATTCTTCCTGGAGTTTCTGACATCCTCCTTCACAACCATTTCCTACTGGAGAAAATTATTGTCCTCAGTGTTAAATCAGAAACCTACAGACATGACAGGCCTATTTATTTATGCTGGTACCTCCTATGTCAATGGAGACTCTTTCCTTATAAGAACTGACACGTGGCAATGATCAGTGAATACAGCTTTTACAGTGGTTTGCCTCATTATCTTTGGAAAAGGAACTCTGTGACGCAAGTTCACTTCCACTTCAGTGTTTGAAATTTATTCCAGACATTTGCAGTCACTGTCACTTTTGTTATAAACAGTTTATTTACAAGGCCAATCCTACCATTAAACAAGGCAAGGTATCATATTAGGGATGTAAATCTGCACATTTCTTTCTCACAGACAAGAACATATAATTTTACCATTTTTTCTCCTCATTGCAAAACCTTTTTTTAAAAAAAACCACACAGTTTTCAAAGACTATTCACAGTTTGGGATGTATTTTGTGAAAAAGAAAAGAAACATTAAAAAAAAGTAGGTTTTTGCACAGGAAAAAGAATTCCTACACAGAAAACAAATATCTTGTACAGAAATAATTTTAACATTTTTCTCCTTGCTGTGAAAAAAATGCAGTTTTTAAAGACTAATTACAGCCATTTCTGAGCTGGATACTTGTTTCTAAGCAAAAATACTATTTTCAGTGCACAAAATAGTTTTTCTGCACAGAAAATGCCACTTTCTGGGTGATATTATTTTTGTGCAAAAAAAAAAATGCTGAGTTTTGCACAGGATTATTTTCTGTGTAAGGTAAATGTGTATTTTGTGTGCAGAATGAGTCCTGAAGTCCAAAAACTCTTGCCCATCTAGGATTCTCCTTATATTTATTTGAATGTTTTTTTCCACTTATACTTCATATGCAGCAGAGGATCCTCTCATGTTTTTAGTGTTGAGGCATAGTTCAATGGCTAGTCGAACTGGCTACTACTTGGGTGAGGAGGTATACCATCTTGTTCTTTACCCAGGGCCCAGTTAACACATTTAGAAATCATTTCTCACTTGTGGTCCATGGCCTGAGCTTTTTTTGGGTGTGTGTGTCATGCTGCTATTGCTTCCCTTGTTCAAACTACAGGCCACCATTTCAATTTCTTTAACTTAAATAGCAAGACAGTACCTCTTACCATAATGGGGAGATAGTGAGCAGTGATGTATTTGTCTGATCAGTCTCCTGTTGTGTGCTACTCCTTGTTTTGTTATGGAACCTCAACATCCTTGCTAAATCATACTTTGACTGGACCATGTTCAGATAAATTATTGACTGATTCTTTTAAGGAGAGAACTCTCTGCAGACAGCTCTTCATATAGAGGACTGTAAAGTAGGGCATGTGGCCACCAGACCACTACATTTATATATTCAGAAGGCTTTGCAGTTTACAAAAGAGCAACATGGAGATTTTTTTTTTTTTACTGTTGTTTAGTATCCATTCAACAGTCTCCCAACTCTTGCTTTTCTATTTTCTCCTGAACTGCTTTAGAACACATCCTGCTTTTTCTCATGTAGGCAGAGTTCCAAAAGCTGTATGCTTCATTCTGTGATCATTGTGTTGTCCAAAGTCACATCAGCTATGGCTAATTAATCTGTTCTGCAGTGCACATTTTTTAAAAAAGAAATGAAATGAAATCAAAAAAAGAAAAGAAGCTAGTCTGACTGAATTTTCTAAGTAGCGGGACAGGGGGGAGAAAGAGATATTTGCTTTTCCACAACCTCCTCCCCCCATTATTACTTTTCTTTTGGCAAATATTTGGCTGGCTTTTTCCTTCCTTTTTGCTTGCAACAATGCAGTCTTCTCTTTTTTCATCCCTACCCCATTTTTTAAAAACAGTCCCAAGAGTAATATTCACTTTGGAAACAAGTGAGGCAGTTAGCGGAAATTAAACTTCAGACCTCCTCATTCTGATGTGTGACATTCGGCTCCTGCTGCTGAATTGCATTTTGCCAGCCATACAAATCTATTTTCCCATGCAGACAAAATGCTGGCACAAACTGCAGTAGGGCACAGACTACAAGGAAACAATTGGCATTCTGGCTCAGGAGAGAGCTAGAAGGAAGGCCATGGCCTGCATTCAGACTCTTTCTCAGACAGAGGAGATGAAGAACATGGAATACCCAGCTAAGGAAGAAACCAGCTTGCAGCTGGTGTTACTGTTTCACTGGCAACCCACTGCTGAGATGAAAAGGTGCTTTTTTTGCCCCCTCTATTATCCCATTCCTTTTGAAAGCCGAAAGATTGAGTGCGATCAAACATGGCTTCCCACAGCTGATTTTACAGAACTCCTTTCAGGATCTCCAGCAGCTGATAAGAATGAGACACACGATTTGTTACAACTGGGAAAAGAGGTTGTGATCATGGAAATGGAGGCTTTTTTTCAACAGTTGCTTTCCAATTGCTTTGGTCTTCAGATGAGGAGAAAAGTTCATTGGGCCAGATGGTAAATCAGACATTCTGTCTCTTACCCTTGCACTGAGTGCCTCTGAATTCAGATGTTTGCTGGTAGTTTAATGCTTTCAGTCAGGACCCTTCAAATGGAAGCCAGCTGATCAGTTTCTAATTGGTGCTGCTTAGTGCTTTCTTTAAAAGAAAAGAATTGAGTCACAAATAGCATGATTAAAGTTACTCTTAATTGTTCTTAAGTATTTAAATCAGTAATTCCCAGATTGTGTGCCATGAGGGAATTGTGTGTGTGTGCTGTGAGTAATACATTTAATAATTAAAGAATCTGGTGAATCTGAAGTATCTACTCATAGAGGAGGCTGCCTACTCTGTGTGGATGATTCACAACTCACCTTCTTCTTTGATTCAGCCATCACTGGGGACAGCAAGTAGAAAGGATGTTGCTCTACACAGAGTCTGATCACTGGGCCTGCTGCACTTCTGTTCTGCATCTCTCTTGTCATGATAGTTCAGTTGCTGTCAATATAACAGGACTATCTAACTTCAAATGAAATTGCCTGTTCTAAGTCTGCCTGAATACCTACTATTCCAATCAAGAGGCATATCCAGAGTGCTTACATACAGAGAAGCTTGGGGTGTATTCCACTGAGTATATATACAATATTCTTAGTTTTGTCATATAAATTAAAGACATGGGGGAGTAATCTGAGTGAAATGGAGCTCTGCATTTAATTTATCCCACAACTTTCCCTCAGATATCAGAACTTTAGTAAACACTAATCTGGATAACAACACACTTATTTCTTCAAACATTTATGTATTTCATAGTTACTTAGATAAACCAGAGACAAAAAGGAGGAAGCAAGGGGGAGGGAAAATGGAATGTGGCAGGATCTTTAAGCCTAACTGGTTCTTATTTTAGTATGAGTTTTTGTGGCTATAAACATATTTTTTTCAGATACAATACCAAGTGATATTAAGGCCTCTGATAGAAAACGTATTTATAAAGCTGTGGAACTGGGATAGAATGTAATACAACCTAAAAAGATGCAAATCATGTCCCATGCCCTAAATTTTCAAATGGCTACGTGAGGCGATATAGTTCTTTCAGATCTTTACAGTGGTCATTTAGGGCTCATCTACACATGCCAGAATACACCGGCTCCCCTCCAGTGTGTTCTGGCTGTGCATCTAGCTTGTTCCTCCCCCATTCCTGGCATGAAATGGGATGGAGTCCACACCATCCTGTCCCTGCAGCCACTACCAATGCTGCTGCATCCCATTCTCTGAAGCCAGTCCACACCACATGATTAAGACCCCCTCCATGTGACCAGCCTTGGTCTCATCCTGTGGGACTCCTTCCTGGCTTCAGAGAATGTGATGTGGATGGAAGCTTCAGCGGCAGGCCAGTGTGATGCTCCTGCAGTCATGTGGTGCCCAATCTGTTTTTTTTTTTCAGATTGAGTATTTTTTTTTCTTTGTGGTATAATACATGGCCTAACAGGCTTTCCCTATCTTAGCCCCATCTTTGCCTTGGGTGTCATCAGGACTGCCCAGAGGCAAAACAGGACAAAAAGCCCTGCATCATTAGGACTCTAGGGTTCCAAGATGGGGCCATGATGGGGTAAATAGGTTATCTAGACAAGGCCTTGGTGTTGATATGTGAAAGCAATAAATCTATTTACCAAAAGTCAGTTTTCCTGGGTTCAAAACTGTCTCTGAGAAGATCCTTTTGTTATATGTTCAGTAGCGAGGACTCTTGGGTTAATATATGTAGTGTGCCATTGAAGCCATTATCTTTGTTCTGACCTCTGCTAATGGATTGGAATTTGAGAGTATAATTCAATTCAGCAAAATATTTAATATGCACAACCCATTCTATGCATGTTTACTCAGAAGCAAGCCCCAGTGTATTTAATGGAATATATTTACCAAATAGCTGTGCATATTATTGTACCTTTAGGAGGCCACAAGCAATGTGACCCTCCACACTATGGAACTGGGCAGGAAATAGCCAAGGTTCATTGGATGAATAAGCTTAAATTTATTTCAGTATAGGTATACTTCAGTTAACGAAGTAGATATGTTCCTGGACATTACTTTAACAGAAAATTTAGTATCAGAAGTAGAAATGTCATGGAAATAATAAGGATAGGTTCCTAAGAGCAGCTCAACATGTTCCACTCAAGTTTTTATTCAGAACAAACAATATGCACGTGTGAAGTGAAACAACCAAGTCAAGTCAACCATTGATAAGTAAACAAAAACACTTTGAACCTTCTACAAACCACTTCAAAGTTTCTTCCAAAATGCATCCAGGGATTACTTTTTATTTCACCAGCCTCCACTTTTCTTAGGAGTTCCATTTTGATGGTCAAGCTCATAGAGGGATGTGTTTTGTTTTGTTTTTAACATGATGAGGGAACTGGTGAAGCAGGCAAATTACCTTACTTTTTGTTTTGCTGTTTACTCATGCTCAGTAAGGAATTCTGGAGGCAGCTGCTGTTATTTTGTCTGTAGTAGACAGGCACAGACAATTAGAGTAGGACTGGCTGAGGAGTATCCCATTCTTTCCAGCTCAAGTTTTGATGTAAGGTTTACTGAAGACCTTCTGCTACAGCCCAGCAACTGAAAGTCTGAGGACTTTATCAGACCAGCCTCTAGAAACATTCTTTTGCTGGCATATTTTGAAACATTTTTCTGCCATCAAAAGAACCCCCTTTACCAGACCTACCTTGAGCAGCATTAAAGAGACAGCCCCAGAATAAACAAAGCACGAATGGAGCTCTGTTTTCTTCCTGGTTTGAGATCTCACCAATTCTTGAGAGAAGACACAAACACAGCAAATTCAAAAAATAAAGCAAAATCAAGACGTAAAATGTTAACACAAGCACAGAAACACACTTTAAACATTAAAAGCACACCAGGGAGTTTAATAAAAAGAGCGTTCCCTACCTGGCTGTCACAATCTTACTTGGAAGTGTTCTGTCATTGATGCTGTATTCATGTGAGCACAATGGCATGAGGTTTCAAACACTGGCAATACTGGTAGAAAAACACCACAAGAGATCTATCAGGCCATCAATAAAAAGGAATGGCTTTTTAACAATACATGATCATGAAAGGACAACGTCATCTTATATGCACACACTTTTCACATTCATTAGGCACCATTATGATGCCATATTTGCCTTGTCTCATAAAGTCCTGATTGTCTCCAGTTCTTCACCATCCTCCTAATGCCAGCACTGCTTTTTTCTTCTTCTTACGGCTAGGCAGAGGACAAGGAGTAAAAGAGGACAGGCTAAGTGAGCAGAAAAAGACTCTGAAAAGGAGCTTCTTTGTCAGAGGCTTTAGCTGAGGTATACCTGTATAATTTGCTGACACATTGATTCAAAGGTCATCTGGAGATGCTATCTGCACCTAAAAAACACCTGAATTATGTTTACTCAGAGTATGGGATGGGCTTACATCAGCTTCTTTGTCAAGCTTTTAGAACTCCATTGTAATTGGCCCTTTCTTAGTTTTCTAATAAACATGGTGGGTGTTTGATTTGCCATTAAATTCAAGCTGCTGATTTTTAATCCCCTATTTCTTATTTATTATTACTATTATCATTTATTCATATAGCACCATCAATTTGCATGGCACTTCAAAAGTACAACAACCAAAAACAATGGGTTCTGCCAGAGGTGTACAATCTAAAATATATGTGTATACAAAGCAAACTAAGCAATACATGTAAATAAATATACAAGAATGATAAAACAATATTAAAATAAAATTTCAAAAGCTTTAGTAAAGAAGAAAGTTTAACTGCAATGGCTCAATGCTATGGAAGTCTGGGATGTGTAGTTCTGTGAGATATTTAGTATTCTCAGTCAAAGAGCTCTGGTGCCACAGCAAACTATAAGTCCCAGGATTCCATAGGATGCAGCCATGATAGTTAAAAGTAGCGTCAAACTGCATTATTTCTGCACTGTGTCATCAGCCTGAGTCACATTTTGTTGCAGAATCTACAAAGAAATAGTTTGGCAAAGTAGTTATTCTACTCCATTGTCAACTACACAGTTTTAAACAGTGGACATGAGGTGTTTCTTTCCTCTGCAATATATTGAAATCATCACTGGGCTGACCAAATATTGAAGAACTGACCCACACTTTAGGAGATTATCAGACAGAAATGAAAAAAGTGTTCCTGTCCCACAATCTCCACCCCTGCCCCTGTACTGTTCTGTCCCTGTTCCTGAACAAATCACCCTTTCCATTACACTTACCTCCTCCCCCATAATTCCAGCAGCCCAGGAGTGAATGGAGCTCTGATGGAGCTCCCTTCACTTCCTGGACTGAAATCTGACAGATTCTTGCAAGAAGACACGAGCGTGGGAAATTAAAAAATAAAAACCAAAATACACCAAAAAAGTTACAAAAAGCACATACACACACTTTAGAAGGTAGAAGTAACCCAGGGAGGGTAATAAAAAGTGTGTCAATTACCTGGATGTCCTGATCTCACCTGGGAATGATCTGGCAGGGACCTCCCATTGATGCTGGGACCTCAACAGCATAACAGGGCCGTGACAGGAATGGAACAGGGAATCTATTGATGGCTTCTCCTTTCAATAAAAAGCAGTGTCGGCGGAACGGCAGCAAAATGGGTGCAGAATGAAGGGGAACGATGTCATCTGAAAAGGGATCCCTTTTGCAATATCCTGGCATCTGTGTAATGCCACTTTTAATGCATCTGATAATCTCCTTAGTGCATGAGGATAAAGAAATGGTGGAAAGTACATTGTTAATGAGAGGAATGGCCTTTTTAGTATTGGTAGGGGTTTCACAACAGATCTGGACTTTCCTTCAAATTAAGGTGTGGGTTTCCCCGTGTTTCCGTTATGTCTTTTAGAGCTGAAAACTCATTTGCTTCAGCCCGTTCTGTGGGCTAATGAACTAATCATGTGGTCTCATTTCATATATGAATTGCCACTTTCAACTTCAATTTTTAGTCTTTTCTATTTTATTATGGAACTATATGCTGTTGTGCTTGTTTTGTTTACCCTTCTAGATGCAACACAAAAAAAGCTGGGATATTTCTCGCTATCGTTAGCATGACTGGTCATAGAAGTAGTAATTCACAACGCTGGATTTTGGCTACCTCACGTGGTTATCAGTGGGACACAAACCATCCTGGCTTCATTTCCCCAAAGCTGTGTGCTATAATCCATCATCTATTCATGGAGGCTTTCTGGTTCTTTTTCAATAAATGCATCTAAAGCTTGATTTGGCACTGAAAGGGGAAAGAAGCAGGCTATGTGAGCACACTCTAATAAAAACTACAAATATTCAATGGGGTTTTGGAGCACAGCCATGTGAGAAATGTCATCATACAACTAATTAATACCAGCCTGGGATCTTACTCGGTGCTGGCACTAACCTTCCAACATTCTCATCATTATTTTCATCAGCGTTCATAATGCACTGCTCCTTAGTATCAGAACGATGAGGTCAAAAGCCAAAAATCAAAGATTTTGGAGGGTCACACTGCAGAATATAACCTTATGTGCATTTTCTGGTGTCAGGGAAATTTTGCTGTCTAATGTGATTGCCCCAGTCACACTCATTATATGTTCACAGAATAGAAATTTCAAATGGTGACTAGAGCATTTTGTCATTGACATCATCCATTCCAAATGCTATTAAGAAATGTATTTCGCTGCATGCTGGCTCTGTTTTTTGTTATTAAACTGCTATTAAACTGCTGTATTCTTATTTATAAACTGTCAAAAGATTCCCCCCTCCCTTGAACTGTCTGCCTGTGGTGTTAAGCTCCTATATCTTCAGTTACTTAACCCATTTCCCCCCACTAGCTGCTTAGGAAGCTGGTTTACAGAATGGGAAGTGTGGTTCCTGCCTCTGTTCTAATCCCATTCTAGAAACTTGTAAAGCAGCAGACTCTGGGTAGGATACTGAAGAACTTGGATGAACAGGTTCCCATTTTGTCTCTCCTTCCAACGTTAGGGCGTGGCCCAGGTAGGCAGAGAAAGATAGTGGAGGTGAACAACTGGCTGCACAGGTGGTGCCTCCGAGAATGGTTTGGCTTCCTGGACCATGGGGTGCGGTTTCATGGAGGTGAATTATTGGCAAGGGATTGGGTTTCACCCCATAGCAGTGGGCAGGAATGTTTTTGCTAAAAGCCTGCAAGAGCTGATCAGGAGGGCTTTAAACTGAGTTGGATGTGGGGAGGGAGACAGTATTCATGAGGACAAGAGTTCATGAAGTGCTGGAGATAATCCAAATGTTATACAGACAACAAGACAAATACAAGAACCCAACAGTGGGAGGAAAAAAACACTTTAAAAAGCAGATAGGAAGAATGACCCATGGACTTAGATGTCTCTATACTAATACACAGAGAGGATTGGAAATAAACAGGATTAACTTGAACTCTTAGCACAACAAAACAAATATAATAGAAATCACTGAAACCTGGTGGGAGGAGCCTCATGATTAGAATGTAGTAACAGGGAAGTATAGCCTGTTTCAGAGAACAGGAAATGAGGTGGAGTAGCATTATATGTTAAGGAAGTGGACACCAGTGAGGAAATCCATGACCTAAATCCTGGAAACCAGGTTGAGAACATCTGGGTAAAAATCCAGGGGGAGAGAAACAGCAGGGATGTCATTGTAGGGGTTTACTACATACCTCCAAGCCAAACTGAGGACTTGGATTGTGCCTTTGTGGAATAGATGGCCATGCATTCAGTAAGAAGAGATGTAGTAATGGGAGATTTCAACTATCCTGATATTTGTTGGAAGTCCAACGCTGCCAAAAATTTAAAGCCCAACAAATTTGTTACTTGCCTTGCAGACAATTTCATTGTCCAGAAGGTGGAGAAGGCAACTAGGGGATCAGCTATTTTAGATCTGACCCTAACAAACAGAGATGATCTTGTTAATGGGGTGGAAGTGGTGGGATCCTTAGGAGGAAGTGATCATGTTCTTCTGCAGTTTGTTATACAGAGGAAAAGAGAAGCCAAGCATAGTCAGATGTGCATTCTAGACTAAGAAAGCTGATTTCTGAGAACTTAGGGAATTACTTGGGGGTGATTACTTGGGGGTCAGGAATGCTCAAAGAGAAAGGATGGATGGAATTGAGATATTGAAGGCACGATTTCAGACTCAAAAATGGGAAGCATCTAAAGAAACCAGTATGGATGTCTAAAGAACCTCTAACTGAGCTAAGACTTAAAAGGAGCATGTACAAGAAATGGAAAAGGGGCAACATCACCAAAAAAGAATCCAAACAAATAGCCAGCTCATGTATGGAGAAAGTCAGAAAAGCTAAAGTGCAGATGATGCTCAGGCTTCATAGAGAGGTTAAAACAATAAAAATGGCTTTTTTGGTTATGTCCATAGCAAAAGGAAAAACAAGAAAATAGCAGGCCTTCTGTGTGGAGAAGATGGTAAAATGCTAACAGGGGACAGAGAAAAGGCAGAGCTGCTCAACACCTTCTTTGCCTTGGTCTTCTCCAAAAAGGAGAACAGTGCTCAACCTGGGGGAAAATGGAACAGATGATGCAGTAGAGGAAATGCAGCACAGAATACATAAAGAGGTAGTTCAGGAATATCTGGTCAGTATAAATGAATTCAAGTCTCCAGGGCCAGATGAACTTCATCCAAGGTTATTAAAAGACCTGGCAGAAGTAATCTCAGAACCACTGTCAATAATCTTTGAGAATTCCTGGAGAATAGGCGAGGTCCCAAAAGACTAGAAGAGGGCAAATGTTGTCCCTATCTTCAAAAAGAAAAAAAGAAGACCCAAATAATTACAATCCAGTCAGCCTGACATCTATACTGGGAAAGATTCTAGAGCAGATAATTAAACAGACAGTCTGTAATCACCTAGAAAGGAATGCTGTGATCACTAAAAGTCAACATGGGTTTATCAGAATCAAGTCATGCCACACTAATATTTCTCTCTCTCTCTCTCTCTCTCTCTCTCTCTTTTTTTTTTTTTTTTTGATAGAGTTACAAACTTTGTAGATGAAGGAAATGATGTGGATGTAGTGTATCTTGATTCAGTAAGGCCTTTGACATGGTCCACCATTATATACCTCCAAAAACGTTAGTAACATGTGGCCTAAACAATGCAACTGTTATGTGGATTTGTAATTGGTTGACTGACTGAACCCAAAGGGTAGTCACCAATGGCTCCTCTTAGTCCTGGAGAGAAGTGACTAGCAGGGTGCCACAGAGTTCTGTCCTGGGCCCAGTGCTATTCAACATCTTTATCAATGACTTGAATGAATGAAAAGAAGGCATTCTTGTCAAGTTTGCAGATGACACCCAATTAGGAGCAGTATACCCCAGAAGACAAGATTGGAATTCAAAATGGATTTAACAGATTAGAAAGCTGGGCAAAAACTAACAAAATGAATTTCAATGCACAGATACAGGATGGGTGACACCTGGTCTGATGGCAATACATGTCAAAGGGATCTAGGAGTCTTAGTGGACCACAAGCTGAACATGAGTCAGCAGTGTGATGTGACAGCTAAAAAAGCAAATGTAATTCTCATCTGCATCAATAGGAATATAGTGTGTAGACTGAGGGAAGTAACAGTACCACTCAATTATGCTTCTGTCAGACCTCACCTGGAATACTGTATCCAGTTCTGGGCACCACAATTCAAGAAGGATATTGACAAGCTGCAATGTGTCCACAGGAAAGCAACCAAAATGGTAAATGGTGTGGAAGCCATGCTTCATGAGGAGTGGCTTAGGAAGCTGGGTATATTTATCCTGGGGAAGAGAATGTTAAGAGGTGACATGATCACCATGCTTAAATATTTGCAGGGATGTCATGCTGAGGATGGAGCAAGCTTGTTTTCTGCTGTTCCAGACACTAGGACATAGAGCAATGGACTCAAACTACAGGAAAAGATTCCACCTAAACGTTAGGAAGAATTTCCTGACTGTAAGAGCTGTTCAGCAGTGGAATGCACTGCCTCAGAGTTTCTTTCATTGGAGGTTTTTAAACAGAAGCTGGATGGCCATCTGTTGAGCATGCTTTGATTGTGTGTTCCTGCATGGCAGGGGGTTGGACTAGATGGCTCTTGTGGTTCCTTCCAGCTCTATGATTCTATGATTCTATCTAGCAGAAATGAGAGGGGACAATCTCGCTTTCCATTGTAATTCCCTGGGTACTCCCAACACACACACCCCAACCAGATAGCTGCAGTGGGAAGGAAGGGGAAGAACATTCCAAAGTTATTCTAGCAGGATATTAACCTGGGAGTATTGTAACCCTTGCATGCTGTAGAATATTCAAACTGCTGGATTAACAAACACTGAAACTACAAACAGTAGAAATAAGGGATCTGAGTCTCTTTAATAGATTACTTTAAAAAAAAATCAGAAATTTCCTCTGATAACTCTGTCCTACATGAGATGGGAATTAAGCAGAAACAGGGCTTATCTGCACTAGACTTAGGGAATACACCCTTAATCCAGGTTTTACAAAACATACAGGGCTCAGTTACACTGCAGTTTTTATTGTGATACTTTGTGCTTTAGCACTTTTTCACACCAGTGCCAGATAGTTTACATGATTTAGTGGAAAATTAGTTGATCTGTTTAGTTTTTCGCTTTCTAGTTCACACTGACATAGGTGGGGGGCAGGGCCTCCCAAGCACATCTGGGGGAAGATGCCAGGAAGATGAGAGGGAGGGAAAGAGAAAGAGAGAGAGAGAAAGTGCTCGGATCTTTCCCTCCTCTGATTACCAGAGGAATGACTGCCAGTTATCATGCCTTAGCAGGGAGTGCTTCATCTTCTTCCCAACGTGAGAAGGGTGGAAGGAAGTGCCTTTACTTATTACTTTATTACCAGAGGAACACCTGCTAATTTTTATTCCTTTAGCAGGGAGTGTCAGCCAAGGAGCCATCCCCTGTCAATCCCCCCTTCCCCTCACCCACTCTTCCTCTCTCTCTCTCTCTCTTTCTCTCTCTCTCTCTCACACACACACACACAAATGCAAGTGCAAGGGAGAGAACAGATCACTAGTCCCTCTCCCTCCCCCCCTCTCACACACAGGCTAACTGGGGATTCTTCAGCTGCAGCAGCCAAGCAAGCTGGGAGGCAGACATCTGGGTGATTGGGGTGGGGATAGTACTGGCTGGATCTTTTCCGTGGCTGGAAACAACAGTGGCTGGATCTTTTCGTTTGAGGCTCCTCCATCTCTTACAAGTCCACCCCCTCCCTGGTCAGTCCAACCAATCATGGCTCAGCTCTGCTGTTGTTGTTTTGGGAAGATTGCTGGTAATTCACACACACATTTCCAAAATGGTAGTTCACACAATTGATAGTGCACTAAGTCATGCTAATTTTCAAAAAAGTCAGGAAAAGTAGTGAAAGCCCTTATTACACTACTTTTGAGTTTTTGAGCTCCCCCCCTTCTGAATGAGGTGATATTGTGATGTGATGTGTGAACTATTAGGAATCTTAGCAAATTCTTCACGGACTTATTTTGCCATGTAAACGGGCCCACAGTTTTCTCCAGAGTTTGCTTGAAGCTCCAGAGAAATCTGTCATGTGAACCATCCATCCACATCAGATTTGGGTGATTGGGAGGAGAGGAAGTACAAGCACTGCTGGAAGCACCACCATTAATCTTCCCTCCTCAGCACCTCTTCTCATTCAAAGGCAGAGCCCCAGTGGTAGTTGCTCTTTCTGAGGTCAGAACGCCCAGCGAGCCCCACCATCGTGAGGCTAGCCACCCGTTCTGACTTCAGAGAGAGCAACTAGCAATGGGGTTTGCTTTTCCATTTCACAATCACCCATTTTGAGCTCCATCAAAAGCAAAGCCCCATTGCTAGTCGCTCCCTTTCAATTCAGAAAGACTGGCCCAGTCCACCATTGTGAGGCTAGCTGCCTGTTTTAACTTTAGAGAGAGATACTAGTGCTGGGGCTTTGCTTTCATGGAGCTCAGAGTCAAGCCCTAAGTGTAAGTAACAGCATTGAATGGAAGCCAAGTACTTCAATTGGAGGTGGGGATCCAAATGCAGATTCGGGCTTGGGCAGGTGTGGTGCTTAAATCGGGGCCAGAATAGTCAGAATTACATGTGCTGCAGTTCCGGCCAAAGTACTCTGAATTTCGTTCACCCCCCCCCCATAGTCAAGCCCAGAGTAAGTGCCAGAAAAACCTGTTCTACACAGGAAAGACCTTCCAGATGGCTAAGGCATACCTCTGACATATCCAAGTCCTGCGTACACATTTCCCTGAGGTTTGGCCTGTATACTATTGGAAATAAAATATTTAGCTCTACAACCTAAGAATCTGAAGTAAGGGTGGGCAAATGTGAAAGGGACAAGGACCATTTTTACCCCTTCTCAACCCCAGCTTGCTGCACTCATGTGCTTGGCATGACTGGAAGTGATGTCACATTACTCCTGGTTTCAAAATCAGCCTTGTTTCTTTCAAGGTTTGAGGGTATGTAGGGGACTTGAGGGGGGCAAATATGCTGCATTTTTCAGCAAGTCTGATCCATTTTGAGCTGAGTTTTTTTGGGGGGAGGGTCTGGGGCTTCTAGAGAACTCTGGATACCACATTTTGGGGGTTCAAGGGCTGCATACAGCCTTCAGACCACATTTTGCAGAACTAAAGAATGCCAGTCCTTCCAACCCTCTGCCAGTATTAAGCCTCTCAGAAAGTGGATAAAAGACCTTTCAACTACTATCTTAAAGCAGGTTATATTATTTCATACAGGAAAAATACTACCATTAATTGTAAAAATCATTTTCATATGTGTGATTTTATTGCATGATCTTGGAGGTTGCATTAGGGTGAACACCTGAAGATTCACAAAGAGACTATTGTGGCAACCATCATGAAAGAGTTATTTTCTTGCATCAAGTATAAATGTAGACAGAATAGCCTAGTTCAAAGTATAAATGCATTGTTGAAAACCTTTTTCCTTAATTACCTCATTACTAGGACAAGCATTATATACTTTATTCCTTCAGAAATAGGTTTCCTTCCCATTCAAAGGAGATTCTCTCCTTTTACCCATGTTTTCCATTTATAGTAACTTCTGAAAGCTCCTAGAACCTAGAGAACAAATATATAAAATCCAAGGAATGATACCTCCCCTTCTTTTCCTTAGTAAGAAGAAAGTTCACTGCCTGACTGTGTGCCCAGAGCAGCATCAAGTCAGTTATACTCAAGGGTTTTTGTAAACTTTTTGTTTCCTTTATAGCTTATCATACTAACCACTTTCCGAACATTGTAATCAGTAAGAATGTTGTTATTCTTTCATAAAAATGGTTTTGTTTCTTCCTGATTATTATCAGAACTAATTTGATGGAGCCCTGAGTGAATAAGGTCTCCTCAAATAACACAGAGATTCACTTGATTACCCTCCCCCAGAACATGAGACCACCATGGCATAATGTTTTGAGTGTTGGCTTAATGACTCTGAGAGACCAGGGTCTGAATCCCTGCTCAACCAAGGAAACCCACCTCAGGCAAATCATGGTGTCTCAACCTTAGAAAAAGGCAATGGTGTATCTGTCAGGAAATGATATGGATGTGACCACAAGATGGAGCTGTAAGCTTAGCAATGAAAGTAGTTAAGCTCCAGAGGCAGGTGTGTGTGTGAGTTAGCACTTGAGAGTATGCACATCTGAGATGCCTGATATCATGACTGATGACATCCACCACCCCGTAAATTGTGACATGGAATGTGCTCTCCCTGAGGGTGGGAGGGTGGTCAAACCGTCACCTGTACCAGGAGCACTTACCTCTGTTGTGCTCCCAGCACACTGGCTACTTCCCCTCTTTCTTTTGGGCTGTCTTGGGGGGCTCCCCTTTTTCCTATCTACCCGGCCCAGTGGCCTGCAGCCAAGTGGGGTAGTTGATGGTCTCCCATCTGTATGCATGGGGGTTCTGGAAGTTTTCGTTCTGCACTCAATGTCATACATGATGGCATTAGCATCTCCTGCCTGTGACCTCACCTTGATCATCTGTCGAAGGTGGTTGATCAAGTGCCAGGCCTGCTCAGGGAAAACCAAGGCCACCCCCCCCATCAAAACCACGTACCCACTGAGCTAGTTGGCAAAAGTGTGTTCCATTGCCTCAGTGTTTGCTTTCTCTTTCTCCTTCTTGTCACTCCAATGCACCCTTGCCTCCTCACCCAGAGACTGGGCCAATGCTTTAATAAATATTTTCTGTAGATTAGAATTTCCCAGTGAGATTATCTCAGATTTGGGAAGTTCGTTTACTTCAAAGATGATGCAGAAACTATGGGAGGTATGCGGGGTTAAACATTTGACCACAACTGCTTATCGCCCACAGAGTAACGGACTGATAGAAAATTTTAATGGGACATTAATCCACATGATTAAATCCTATACTGGAAAAAAATTGAAGAGATTGGGACACCAAGCTACAACACCTGTTGTTCGCATACCGAGAGGACCCACAAGAAAGCTTGGGATTCAGTCCATTTGAGTTGATGTTTGGACGCAGAGTGAAAGGACCTTTGGATCTCCTTCGACTCGAGTGGGAAACTCCAGGAGAAAGGGAGCCCGAAGATGTGGTGACATATGTCTAGGCCTTGATGTCATTTTTACGTCAAGTCTTACGAACTGCTGGAGACAATTTAAAGACAACCCAATGTCAACAAAAGACTTGGTATGATAAGAAGGCCACAGAGCAAAGTTTCCTGCCAGGAGATGAAGTTTTACTTCTGCGACCAACGAGAGGGAACAAACTTCAATATGCGTGGACTGGCCCAGTTCAAGTGACAGAAAAGATCAATGATGTCAACTATATAGTGGACTTGGGAGATGAGGGGGGATGTAAATTAATACATGTAAATATGTTAAAACCCTATTACAGGAGGGAAAATCTGGTGTTATATGCAGTCAAGGAGCTGAGGGATGAAGGGATTGCCATTCCTAGATGGACCCTTGAAAATACAGAAAAAGAAAAGGTACAAGAGGTTACTCTTGACTCTTCTCTTACTCCCCAACAAGAAGAAGAAATAATGCATGTGTTAGCTAAGTTTAAGGACATCTTTTCCGATTTACCAGGAAAGATAAAAGAGATATTTCATCATATCAACATAGGAGAGGCAAGTCCTGTTGCCACGTCTCTGTACCGAGTAACTGGTCCAGTGGCAGACAACATAAATAAGAAAATTGATACCATGCTCCAGATGGGGATTATTGTACCATCACAGAGTCCTTGGGCATCACCGGTAGAAAAACCTGATCACACTATTAGGTTTTGTGTAGATTATAGGCGGTTAAATAAAATAACCCAAACTGACGCCTATCCTATGCTCCGAACAGAAGATCTAATTGAGAAGATGGGAAGGGCACAGTATATCTCCACGTTAGACTTGACCAAGGGATATTGGCAAGTAGGCATGTGTCCAAAGGACCAGATGAAAACTACCTTTGTTACACATAGGGGTTTATACGAATTTACAGTGTTGCCCTTTGGTTTAAAAAATGCACCCTCTACCTTTCAAAGGATGTTTGACAACATCTTAGCAGGTTTAAAACATTGTGTGGTAGCCTACATTGATGACATTGCAATCTTCAGTAACTCCTGGGATGAACGTATTCACCATCTCACTGAAGTTCTGGAAAGACTTAAAAAGAGTAGGGTGACCGTCAAAGGTTCCAAGTGTCATATAGGGAAAAGAGAGAGCCGATACCTAGGCTATATTGTAGGCAGTGGAACCATTAAGGCTGAAACTTCTAAAGTGGAAGCCATAGTTAACTGGCCTATTCCGACTTCTAAGAAAGGTGTGTGATCATTCCTAGGAGTAGCAGGATACTATAGGAAATTTATTTCCAATTTCAACAGTATCGCAAGTCCATTGTCCGATTTAACCAAAAAGGACAAGCCTGCTAAAGTCCTATGGTCAGAAAGGTGTGACAGTGCATTCAGAGAGTTAAAACATCTGATGACCACAGCACCTGTTCTGATGGCACCAGATTACACCAAGACTTTTATAGTCAGTACAGATGCCTCTAATGTTGGACTTGGGGCAGTTTTACATCAAGAAGACAATGATGGCCAGATACATCCAATCTTGTACATAAGTAAAAAACTCCTCCCCAGAGAACGACACTTAGCCACGATAGAAAAGGAATGCATGACTATAGTGTGGGCTATAAAAAAGCTTACACCATACTTATGGGGAAGAAAGTTCGTGATCAGAACAGTTCACTCCCCCTTATGCTGGTTGAATCAGACGAAAGATAATAACAGTAAGTTACTGGGATGGAGTCTGATGTTACAGGACTTTGATTACTCCATCCAGTATATAAAAGGTAAGGAAAATATAGTGGCAGATGGTCTCTCTAGACAATACAAAGAGAGGTAAGATAGTAGAATGATAAAGAGTCTATGAACAGTTTGATATAATTGTGTATATAAATATGGTATGTATATGTACAGAGTTTGTATTCACATGATGTAATGTATTATGAGTTATAAGGTAAGCATAATTTGGGAGTGATGTTGTATTAACTCACATAACCGTTTGGTCATGTGTGCAAATACACCTGTAAAGAGGGGAGGTGTGTGATGAAAAGGCCGCTCTTTTAGCCAATCTCAGAGCAGCAGGTACCCAGCCAATAGGAAGGCAGCTGTGCACGGCTATAAAAGGGCCCTGACAGAGAGTGAGAGGGGGTTAGTTGTTTTGAGGTCTGACTGGAAAGAAAGAGTTACACCAAAGGGAGGGTGTGCTCTTAGAGTTCCTGAGGTAACCTTTCAGTCTGATGACCACAGAAGGGTCTTAAGGGTCCAGAGAGGGACTGAATAGACTTGGAGAGTCTAATAAGGAGAGGCTCAGAACAAGTCAAGTATATAAAGGGGATTTAGGACTTTGGGCCTGAGTTAGTAGTGCTGGTGTGTCTAGATTTATGTTATTATTTTAAAAGGAATCTGATGTAACTAAGCCTTAAGAAGATTAACAACTTTAATACTCAACTACAGTTTATTTGTTTTATATTTTTTCAATAAATGTTTGTTAGCGTTTAAAGCTGCTTGGCCTCTGTTTAATTTAAACCACACTACCTGATATCAGGGACACAAAGGGCTGTCCCAATAAAAAGTGGTTGGTGCTTCACACATTCTTTTGGGGGCAATAGGGGGATGCAAGAGACCCCACAGGACTGCCATCCTAAAGTCAGAGTGTTAAGGTGGTGGTTTGACCATGTACGGGTCGCCACAGTAATAGCCCTGCAAGATCTTGGAACGCACCTTATGGTCCAAGTGGCCCCCTGGAGGGTCTTCTTTTGTTTTGGCTTCCCTACGCTCCTCACCCCTGGGATTGCTGCCCCCAGCCTTTCTTTCTTCACCAGCTTTCTGCCTAGCCTTCCTGAGCTTGAGGGCCCACCCTGGCAAGCCCGGCTTGAAAGACCTGAACTTGTCTCCCAGTACCTGAAGACTCACCCAAACAGGAGCCGGAAGGTAACCTCCTGCACTTTTTACTTGGGCTCCGCCTACCTCTCGGCCTGCTGCACTGATGTGATGAAGTGCGAGTTGGTGTACCTCAAGTCTCTGGAACCGCTTCTCTCGATGCACCTGTACTGAATAATGTGCTGAGTTCCGCTCTCTCAGCCATGGGCAGTGCCTGGACCTCAGCGCATATCGGGGGAAGCTCCTTATCCATCTTCTGAACCAGGATGGTTCAGAACATCCACTATGGTGGGTACCAGGGCTGCAAATGCTTCCACAGGTGGGTGTTGGGCCTCCACAGGCAGGTGTTGGGCTGGTATCATGTTCATCTCATTGCTGGGCCCAGGCTTTTGCACTGGCTGCCCAGCTTCCCCCCCCCCGGACCCCAACAATTGTTTCTCCTCTGCCAAGGGCTGTTGCTGGTGGCACAGTTTTGCTGTTCGTTTGGGTCCCCATCACCCCATCCCCCTGGCCCAGGCAGTTGATGTGTGCGCATGTATGTGCACCTGTTGTCTAGTACCACTATAGTGTATATTAGGCACCCTGTACCATTAATTCTTATATCACACCAACCACCGCCATGTGGCCTGAACACCAACTACTGTCCTGTGGCCTGAACCATGCAAAAGAAAATTGTTGCATTGGGGTTGCCCCCTCTTTGCCCCCATGAGCAGAGTATAACCCTGTCAGTTCCCTAAGCCAGGGGGGAAGAGGCATGCTGCCGCACCGACCACTGACGGCCCTCCGCTGAAGCACCATCCTCCTCCCCCCTCCCACTGTCCAGTCCCCTTCTTCTGCCCCCATGGCACGGGCAAGAAGCATGCCCATATGCTCCCCACTGGGAGACCGACAATTTTTTTGTGAAAGGAAGGGGGGCTTTCCACCCCCATTGCAGATGGCCCTGGCTGCTGCTGGACAATTCCTCCTACACCTGCTGGCAGAGGAACCACGCTCCAGGGAAAAGTTGAAAGGGGGATTGTGCCCCTTTCCTGCAGCTCCTGGCAATGCCCCCAGTCCCATTTTGGCCCAGCGCTTCCTGGCCACTCCAGCGTGAAGTGCGATGAAAAAAGGGGGTGGGTGGGTGGGTGTTGCCACCCCACCTCCTGGCAATGCCGAGGCCACAGCCCGCCTCCCGGCCATGCCACAGCTGCTCTGGCCTTCTCCCCAAGCACCACCTCTGCTGCCTTGGAGGCTCCAGCCCTTCTTCCCCCGCCCCAACCTCCCTGCCTCACCTGGGGGGGGGTGAGGTTAAGAGCCACTCTCCTGCCAGTGAGATGGGGGAGCGGAGCACTGCCCAACACTACCTGTCCTGTCCTGCTCCGCCATCCCCCGACCTCTGTCTTCTTCGGCTCTCCGGAGCCTAAAGAGGGCGGAGGTCTGACAGAGCTGCAATATATCAGCTCCATTACCCCTCTTTTTGTGTCATCCAGCCGTGCCAGAGGCTGGCTGGAAGACCCGCCCTGCCCTGGTGGCTGCAGCCACCCAGGGGTGAGCAGGCACACCCTGATTGGCTGCCGCTCCCTCCCCACCCACTCCAGCTGCAAAGCTGTCTGGAAAGGAGACTGGGTAAGCTGGCACTGCCAGGGGGAGCATGCGGTCTCCCATTCCTTCCCCACCACCACCACCGCTGGGCAGGGGGTGTGGGAGGTCATTCTGTGGGTGCCAGTCGGGCCGCAAAAAGGCCTGCCGGCAAGTGGCAAACCCCCTTCTCTTGGGAGAGCATTGGACAGAGAAGGTTGCCCCCCATTGCACAATTGTGGATGATAGGGAAAGAAAGAATGTGTTGGGGAGGTAAAGAGATAAATTCTGTACTGTGCATCCCTTCAAAATCTACCTCCCTGGGGCTTGGCACACTGTATTGCAAGCTCTGATTCCACTTACCATTACTTTTGACCCCTGGCTGACTTTTCCCAGGGGTACTGACCTTTTACTAAGAAAAATATTTCCTGCCTCTAACTTATCCCTCAATAATTCTGTGTACAATAAATGTGTATGTGTATTTGTATGTAAAAGGGAGTTGTGGAATCACGCCTGCTGCCTATATTTCCAACTTCCACATGCTGATAGAACTTCTGGATGCAGCTTCTGTACACAGAAATTGTACCTGTAGGGATTCTACATGCTAAAAATTTGTTCACAGCCTCTGTGGAAAGAAAGCATACAGATACACATATGGACACAGTGAAGAAGAGCCAATGAATGAAAACAAGCCATGTATGGGAGCCAACAAGCAAGACCTTGTTTTCCCATTACTGTTTTCTGCAATATAATGGTTTCTTTCTCTCTCTGATCATTGGGTTTCTGCCTAAATTAAATTTGAGTCTTCAGGCATAGGAATTGTTCAGTATAGGGAAACAGTAATAGGTTTAAATCGGGGCTGCTGAACTTCCATCTTGTATCATGTTCTCCCACATTTAAGATCCACCAATATGTTTTAACTTCTAAATTTGCGAAGCAAGAAGGTCTAACTTAGGACTTCTGAATATTTTAAGAACTGGCACACTAAAATATATGCTCTTGACATTGTCTGGTCCAGCCAGTTCATTTTTCTTTGCAAGTATCCCAGAAGCCAATGGACACTAGATGATCCACAAGGAAATAAAAAAGTGACAGAGTGACAAGTAAGACAAGTCTCAAGCTATTGTTTAGAACAGGTGCTGTTACCCTCAGACAGAAATAATTAATGGTCATGGGAGAACTTGGGAGAAGAAAGTTCCATGTACTGAACCAACTCAGACTGGCATCTGACAGTGGCATAGCAGAGTCCTGATCTTTGACATGTCGGAAAAGAGAGTGGCTGGATCCCTCTGCAACACACTTTGCTATAGTGTGGGCTGTAATATTTATAACCCATTTCATGGCTTGAAGATGTGTTCTGGCTTTAACAATGGCTAGATGACCCTTCCAAGTGAGAGACAAAGGAAAAAAAAACTCACTGATTGCTTTACTTGTTGGGAGAATTGTGGTGCCCAGAACTGGACAGTATTCTAGGTGAGGTCTGACCAAGGCAGAATAGAGCGGCACTTGACCTAGACACTATACTTTTATTGATGCAGCCCAAAATTGCATTGGCCTTAGCCCAGAGCTCCAGAGTCAGGAGCAACTGGCTCTGCCTGTGGTGCTTTGTTGACCAGCTGTAGCACCACAGCCACCCCCTTGCCCCCCAAGGAATGGTTTGCCGTTCTTAACTGGAGAAACTGAGTTACCTCAACTGAGGGCCCCTCCCTGGAGTTCTGGAAGCCCAATAGTCCCCTCACACACTGAATATAGGAAAAGAATAGACTAAAACGTATTTACAGGAGACTGGTCTTGTTTAGCTTGGCCAGGTCACTAATTGTTTCCATCCAGATGATCTGGCAGAGGACCCTGTGATGAAAAGGCCACTCTTTTAGCCAATCTCAGAGCAGCAGGTGCCCAGCCAATAGGAAGGCAGCTGGGTATGGCTATAAAAAGGCCTGACAGAGAGTGAGAGGGGGTTAGTTGTTTTGAGGTTTGACTGGAAAGAAAGAGTTACACCGAAGGTAGGGTGTGCTCTTAAAGTTCCTGAGGGAACTTTTCAGTCTGACGACCACAGAAGGGTCTTAAGGGTCCAGAGAGGGACTGAATAGACTTGGAGAGTCTAATAGGGAGAGGCTGGGAACAAGTCAAGCATATAAAGGGGATTTAGGAATTTGTTCCTGAGTTAGTAGTGCTAGTGTGTCTAGATTGATGTTATTATTTTAAAAAGGAATCTGATGTAACTAAGCCTTAAGAAGATTAACAACTTTAATACTCAAGTACAGTTTATTTATTTTATATTTTTCAATAAACTTTTGTTAGAGTTTAAAGCTGCTTGGCCTCTGTTGAATTTAAACCACGCTACCTGATATCAGGAACACAAAAGGGCTGTCCCAATAGAAAGTGGTTGGTGCCTCACACATATTTTGGGGGGCAGTGGTGGGATGCAAGAGACCCCACAGGACTGCCATCCTAAAGTCAGAGTGTTAAGGTGGTGGGTTGACCATGTACGGGGCACCACACATATTTTTGGTGGCAGCGGTGGGATAGGAAAAGCTCCCACGCCACTAGGAAGAAGCCTGGCACCATAGACCCAATAGGTTAAGCCAGACAAGCAAGCAACTAGCAGGACTTGCAACACTAGAATTCCATTAGTGAGCTGCAAAGAAATTATTATTCTAGCTCTAACAGTGCATGAGGATGAAAGTGGTGTTTACTGATGTAATCATCTCTTCAAGGAGGTTTCCACCCTCCAACTAAGTTCACCTTCAGTAGAGTGCCTCCACATGCCAGGGAGATCTGCAGGACTGTCACAGTGAGAGTTGGAGCAACTTTATTGTCCTTGGACTGCTCCAGTGCAGACGAGATAGTCTCGTATGGGGGCCTACCCTTCAATTCTAACTACTTCCTGGGTGTGGCATGGAGAGAATGGGATCTCTCTGCCATTGCCTCAACTAAGTCTCTGGAAACCTCAGCTGTTTCCAACATATCCTTGAGAGGGGGGACATTAATGGGCATGGGAGGTTTGGAGATAACTGCTGCCCTTTGTACTTTTTGTGACCTGTCCGTGATTCTCAGTGTAATACTTAAGGAGTATTTGGTGCCTGCAGTGATGGTTTTCAGGGTCGCAGTTAGGCTTGTGATGTATTTGGCCACTACAGGGGCAACAGGAGGGGTTGTAGTATTAAGGATGTGAAAGGATGCACCATATCTTTCCATCTGCTTTAAGGACAGCACCTCCCATAGGGGTACATTTTAGATTAATTGCATGGGGGTGATAATGTCCCATTTAACAGACCCTCTATGGTGTTTCCTATCCATTCTTCTGCTTCGGCAGAGTATCTATACTGTTTTTGTGGAGGGGAATCTTTTCCCTTGATTAGCACACAGGCATCTTTTATCAGGCCACACTCCACCTTTTCCTGGATCCATATTTCTCAGAACTCTACTATACAGGGATCGTTTGCAATTGGACAAATTGGCTATAGTGCCTTAAGGGCAGCACACCTGTGAATGGCAGAAATTTCAGGGGGGGTACATCTTCAATTTGCCAGAGAAAGCTGTTTGCTAGGTCTATAGTCAGGCAGTGATTGTGGAGGAAAGACATGCCTAAAATGTCATCTTATTTCTTATTTTCACATGTGTTTGTCTCTGTCTGGATTTTACTGCTAAGGGGATCCCATCCCAGATTTTCACTTTGATTGAACCTCCTTCAAATTCAGTGAGTGCTAAGACTTTGGAAATTGGATTTCCCTTAATGGCCGGGTCAGGGTGAAGGACATTTTGGGTTGTTCTGGTGTCTACCAAGAGTTTAGTGTTTGTTGAAAGACAATCCAACCTCTGCTTGAAGACCTTCAAAGAAGAAGAGCCCACCACTCTCACAGGCAGTCTGAATTCCATTGTCAAACAGCTCTTACACTTAGGAAGTCCTTCCTAATGTTTAGATGGAATCTTTTTTCTTGTGATTTGAATCTACTGATTCATGTTCCAGACTCTGGAATAGCAGAAAAGAAGCTCACCCCATCTTCTACATGACATCCTTTCAGATGTTTAAGGATGACTATCATGTCATCTCTCTTAGTCTTTAGTAAGCTAAACATACTCAGCTAAATGTATCCTCATAATATCTTTAATTGTATGTTTTAAATTGTTTTTAGTATTTAGTATTAAACTGGTTTTAAACCCAGGGACCACCCTAAAGGTCTGTACTCTTGGTGATGCTTCTCCCCCTCCCTCTCCCACCCCGCAAGCTGCAAAATACAAACTAGCAGCTTTTCTGGTCGCAGGGGCCTTCATTGATGGTGTGGTGGTCATGGGGCTACTGGACTCCTGGCAGGCTTCAAAGGAGCCAGCATTGTTGTGGCCTTCAGCCTGCTGGGTTTTACAGGTGGAAAACTGATCCAGAGGATGAGGGGGAAGATGATCAAAGAGCTCTCCTCAAGCTGTCCAGACCTCCCTCAACAAAGTGGCCAAGAGTGTCACTGAAGAAGGTCAATCTTCTCACTACCTCTTATCTAACCTAGCTGGCTAATCCCCTGCCCCCATTTTTTATTTGCAGGGGTCAAATTTGTGAGAGTCAAAACCAATCCTGAGTGTTTCCTGATAACTGAAGTGGCAACTTATGACAGACTTTCTTAAACTTCAGTGGAGAGAATACAAGCCATCTTTTTATTTCTAGAAGAATGACACCAACACCATTAAGCAGAAAACAAGAGGAAAGACAAGTCCAAGTGTGTACGTGCATGTGTGTGTCCCCCAAAATGTCTTTATACATCTTTTTTCCTCATGCCAGAGTTGACAGTATTATACTGTTTAGAATCATAGTTAGAAGGGGCATCTAGTCCAATCCCCTGCCATGCAGGAATACAAAATCAAAGCACCCCTGACAAATGGCCATTCAGTTTCTGTTTACAAACCTCCAAAGAAGGAGACTCCACTACAATTCGAAGCAACATATTCCACTGCCAAACAACACTTACTGTCAGGAAGTTCTTCCTAATGTTTAGGTAGAATCTCTTTTCCTGTAGCTTGAGTCCATTACTCTCTATCCTAGTTTCTGAAGCATCAGAAAATAAGCTTGCTCTATCTTCAATATGACATCATTTGAAATATTTACACATTGCTATCATGTCACCTCTTAATCTTCTCTTCTCCAGACTAAACATACCCAAAACCACTCCTCATAGGGCATGGTTTCCAGAACATTCACCATTTTGGTTGCCCTCCTCTGGACACATTGTCAATATCCTTCTTGAATATCCTTCTTGAATTCTTGAATTTTGTTGCCTAGAACTGGACACACTATTCCAAAGCAGAGCAGAGTGGCACTATTACTTCCTTCAATCAGACACTATACTCCTATTGATGCAGCCTAGAAGCTGCTACATCACACTGCTGACTCATGTTCAGTTTGTGGTCTATTAAGAATCCTACATCCCTTTCATGTGTATTGTTGTCAAGCCAGGTGTTACCCATTCTGTATCTGTGCATGTCAATTTTTTTTCTGTGTAATAAATTACTTTCTCCCTGATCAAATTCATTTTGCTAGTTTTGGCTGAGCTCTCTAACCTGTTAAGGTCATATGGTATCCTAATCCTGTCCTCTGGGGTATTAGCTACCCCTCCTAATTTGGTGCATTTGCAAATTTGATAAGCATACCCTCTATTCCACCATCCATGTTATGGCACCCCACTAAGTCACTTCTCTCCAGGATGAAGAGGAGCCATTGGTGAGCACCTTTTGGGCTTGGTCAGTAAACCAATTATAAATGCACCTAACAGTAGCATTATCTAGACCACATTTTACTAGTTTGTCTGCAAGAATATCATGGGGAACCTTGCTGAAGGTGTTACTGTAATTTCAATCATTTACTATGTGCATTTTTTTATATAAACAACAAAAATGTCTGGGACAAAAAATTGCATCAACAAATTAGTTACCCCATAGTTTTCCCCCTATCTGGTTCTCAGTATGCTATCCCCCTTCAGGAGAAATTAAAATTTCTCCCATGATGAGTCACTAACATTCTCTGGGATCTGGAAATACCCTACAAGAAGTACATATGGACTGAATCCTGTTGTTAGTCCTAACTAGAATAGACCAACACAATCCATGAGATCTACCTGTATGCTGTATCCCTGTATGCTGTTCCTATATGTCCTACTATTAGGAGGCAAGGATTTTGTTTTTAATTCTGACAGGCTTTTAGAATGGAATGTTTTTAAAGAAAGTGCTTTAGAGTGTGTTGTACTGTTTTTATTGAACTGTTTTGAAGTTGCTTTTTATCCTTTTTAGGTCTCCCCTTACAAGACACCTTGTAAAATGCAGGATATAAATAAAGATAACGATACTAGTGTTGACTCATCATTCAGCAATTGTTTCAATAGGTCTATTCTAAGTGGGACATTCAGGTTTATGTCTTATTTTAACTTATTTTTATTTCAATTTCATTCTGCCTTTTGTTTTCTTGCTTTGTACATTTAGCTTGAACACACTTGACTCATTTAGTTGGACCCCACAAGTCACAGAATACAAGTCTTTGGACATTTTCAGAAGATCCTTGCAGCGCAAGGATCGAGTGGGAGAGGTTCGTAGCAGCAGCGTGGCAAGTGGTCGATTTCGGATGACGTCGTCCCTGCTACGAAATTGTCCGTCTCTCTTCTGCTTAGGGTTGGAGCCTGCCGCGCTATATTTGGCTAGATTTTATTCACGGAGGTTGTCCGTGAATAAAATCTGGCCAAATATAGAGTGGCAGGCTCCAACCCTAAGCGGAAGAGAGACGGACGATTTTGCAGCAGGGACGGCGGCGTCTGAAATCGACCCCCTGCTGCGCTGCTGCTACGAACCTCTCCCGCTTGATCCTTGCGCTACAAGGATCGTCTGAAAAAGTCCTTTGTTAATATCCTAATCCTAGTTCATGATAGTTAAAGTATTCAGGTAATTGCACTATGCTAGCAATAAACTGTAAAGTTATAAAAGTTTCAGAAATCAAATAATATAAATCAGTAATGTAAAGAGTTTATACTCTTATGGAATTTATTTCAAAAGCAGACATACTTTTACATTTCAGGAAAAGGGTGACTTTGAGTACCTGCTTGACAGTGGACATTACTTTTACAAACAAAACTGAATTCACAAATAAGTCACTTAAAAAAACAACAACATTCCTCTCCCCCTCTGTGTTCCTTGCTTCAGCAGTCTAATTCAGGTACATTGTTGTTAAAATAACTGGGATTCAGGGGAAAAAAAAAAACTTAGCAAGCTACTGCAATCCATTCAGAGATACAGTATGTCAGTAGATCCCAGTCTGCCCACTGCTGATGTAAGCACATGTACAAAATGTAAAACCATTAGGTTTAACATGTGAAAAGCAGCCAGGCACTGCCAATTCAGAACTCTGAAGGCTCCCTGCTAGGAAGCCCAGAGTGCTAGACAAGGTCGAAGCTAGTAGAGGAGGAAATGAATAGCTCTCTCTTGTTATTTAGCTCCAGTTACCTCTCCCCATGCAACTACAGTCGTCCCTTCACATTCGCGGGGGTTCCGTTCCGCGGACCCCCGCGAATGTGAAAAAACCGCGAATAACGACACCCCTCCCCCTCCCTCCCCAGGCCTTTGCGGGGCCTTGCTAGGCCCCGCGGAGGTCTCCCCGGCCATCCCTCCCGCCCTCCCCAGGCCTTCCTGGGGCCTCCGGAGCGTCTCCGGAGGCCCCAGGATCGCCTCCCCAGCCCTCCCCACCCCGTCCCCAGGCCTTCCTGGGGCCTCCGGAGCGTCTCCGGAGGCCCCAGGATCGCCTCCCCAGCCCTCCCCACCCCGTCCCCAGGCCTTCCTGGGGCCTCCGGAGCGTCTCCGGAGGCCCCAGGATCGCCTCCCCAGCCCTCCCCACCCCATCCCCAGGCCTTCCTGGGGCCTCCGGAGCGTCTCCGGAGGCCCCAGGATCGCCTCCCCAGCCCTCCCCACCCCGTCCCCAGGCCTTCCTGGGGCCTCCGGAGCGTCTCCGGAGGCCCCAGGATCGCCTCCCCAGCCCTCCCCACCCCGTCCCCAGGCCTTCCTGGGGCCTCCGGAGCGTCTCCGGAGGCCCCAGGATCGCCTCCCCAGCCCTCCCCACCCCGTCCCCAGGCCTTTCTGGGGCCTCCGGAGATGCTCCGGAGGCCCCAGGATTGCCTCCCCAGCCCTCCCCACCCCGTCCCCAGGCCTTTCTGGGGCCTCCGGAGATGCTCCGGAGGCCCCAGGATCGCCTCCCCAGCCCTCCCCACCCCATCCCAAGGCCTTCCTGGGGCCTCCGGAGCGTCTCCGGAGGCCCCAGGATCGCCTCCCCAGCCCTCCCCACCCCATCCCCAGGCCTTCCTGGGGCCTCCGGAGCGTCTCCGGAGGCCCCAGGATCGCCTCCCCAGCCCTCCCCACCCCGTCCCCAGGCCTTTCTGGGGCCTCCGGAGCGTCTCCGGAGGCCCCAGGATCGCCTCCCCAGCCCTCCCCACCCCGTCCCCAGGCCTTCCTGGGGCCTCCGGAGCGTCTCCGGAGGCCCCAGGATCGCCTCCCCAGCCCTCCCCACCCCGTCCCCAGGCCTTCCTGGGGCCTCCGGAGCGTCTCCGGAGGCCCCAGGATCGCCTCCCCAGCCCTCCCCACCCCGTCCCCAGGCCTTTCTGGGGCCTCCGGAGATGCTCCGGAGGCCCCAGGATCGCCTCCCCAGCCCTCCCCACCCCGTCCCCAGGCCTTTCTGGGGCCTCCGGAGCGTCTCCGGAGGCCCCAGGATCGCCTCCCCAGCCCTCCCCACCCCGTCCCCAGGCCTTTCTGGGGCCTCCGGAGCGTCTCCGGAGGCCCCAGGATCGCCTCCCCAGCCCTCCCCACCCCGTCCCCAGGCCTTCCTGGGGCCTCCGGAGCGTCTCCGGAGGCCCCAGGATCGCCTCCCCAGCCCTCCCCACCCCGTCCCCAGGCCTTTCTGGGGCCTCCGGAGATGCTCCGGAGGCCCCAGGATTGCCTCCCCAGCCCTCCCCACCCCGTCCCCAGGCCTTTCTGGGGCCTCCGGAGATGCTCCGGAGGCCCCAGGATCGCCTCCCCAGCCCTCCCCACCCCATCCCAAGGCCTTCCTGGGGCCTCCGGAGCGTCTCCGGAGGCCCCAGGATCGCCTCCCCAGCCCTCCCCACCCCATCCCCAGGCCTTCCTGGGGCCTCCGGAGCGTCTCCGGAGGCCCCAGGATCGCCTCCCCAGCCCTCCCCACCCCGTCCCCAGGCCTTCCTGGGGCCTCCGGAGCGTCTCCGGAGGCCCCAGGATCGCCTCCCCACCCCGTCCCCAGGCCTTTCTGGGGCCTCCGGAGATGCTCCGGAGGCCCCAGGATCGCCTCCCCAGCCCTCCCCACCCCGTCCCCAGGCCTTCCTGGAGCCTCCGGAGCGTCTCCGGAGGCCCCAGGATTGCCTCCCCAGCCCTCCCCACCCCGTCCCCAGGCCTTTCTGGGGCCTCCGGAGATGCTCCGGAGGCCCCAGGATCGCCTCCCCAGCCCTCCCCACCCCGTCCCCAGGCCTTCCTGGGGCCTCCGGAGCGTCTCCGGAGGCCCCAGGATCGCCTCCCCAGCCCTCCCCACCCCGTCCCCAGGCCTTCCTGGGGCCTCCGGAGCGTCTCCGGAGGCCCCAGGATCGCCTCCCCAGCCCTCCCCACCCCGTCCCCAGGCCTTCCTGGAGCCTCCGGAGCGTCTCCGGAGGCCCCAGGATCGCCTCCCCAGCCCTCCCCACCCCGTCCCCAGGCCTTTCTGGGGCCTCCGGAGATGCTCCGGAGGCCCCAGGATCGCCTCCCCACCCCGTCCCCAGGCCTTCCTGGGGCCTCCGGAGCGTCTCCGGAGGCCCCAGGATCGCCTCCCCAGCCCTCCCCACCCCGTCCCCAAGCCTTCCTGAGGCCTCCGGAGCGTCTCCGGAGGCCCCAGGATCGCCTCCCCAGGCCTTCATGGGGCCTCCGGAGCACCTCCGGGGGCCCCGTGGACGCCTCCCTGGGCCTCCCCGCTCCCTCTATATCTTTCACGGGGCCTCTGGAGGCCCCGTGTCGCGGTTTTGGGGGGGCCCCGGGGGGGCCCTCCCAAAACCGCGAATAACCGAAACCGCGAATGTCAAGTTCGCGAATGTGGAGGGACAACTGTATTTTTTTCCCCCTGATAGAGCGGAGATAAACAACTGAAGGCAAAAACTGGCCAGCTTTCACTGACTTCAGACTTTTCCAGCTTTCTCTGCCTATTAGCAGGAAGCCTTCCAAGTTCTTGGACAAGTAAAGAGAGACTGTGTGCTTCACATCCAGAGTGAGTCCTTCCCTATTCTTTCTTTGCTTCTAGGACTGTTTCTAGTATAGTGTTAGAGACTGGGCTTACTGATCTCCTCTGTGTCAAGAGCTTCAGAAGCCATTCCACTTCTCAACTTACAGCAGAAGCAGGGGGGGGGGGGAAAAGAGAAAATCTGCCTGCCTGCAGTTGCTGCCTTATGGGTTGCACAAACCAGTTATCTGATGTGCTACACAACTGATAGTATCACAAAATTGCTATAGAGAATATATTTATGTAAGCATATACCCAGTTCTTTCTTTACAAGTCAGTAACTGGCATATCCTTGCCTATTTCCTGCAAAGATTAGGTGCCTCTCTAAGCATATTCAGATCAATTTTTTAGTCAATGGTTAAATACCTTCATTCACTGTGTTGTGATTGAAATGTGTCTCATAAAGACCCCAAATCCTGATCATATATTTTTTTTTAAGAATACCCATTTATTTTATTTGTCAGTAATTTTATAGCTTTCGGCACTGAGGAAACCCTTTCCATCTTGATTTGTCTTCAGAAGAACTGAACACTAATGGAGTGTGAATGGAGCTCTAGTCACTTCCTGGTTTAAGATCTCACTGCTTGTCATGAGAAGATGCGAGTGCGGCAAATTAAAAAATAAAAGTAAAATAAAGAAATAGCAAGTACGCACAAGCACAAAAACACACTTTAAAAGTCGCAAGTACATGGTGGGGGGGTTCATAAAAAGAGGGTCTACTACCTGGCTGTTGTGATCTCACCTGGAAGTGTTCTGTCACTGATGTCATATTTACATGAACTAAATGGCGTGAGGTTTCAAATGCTAGCAATGCCAGCAAAAAAGTGCCATGGGAGATCAATTGACAGCTTGGCCCACCAATAAAAAGGAACGGGTTTTTCTCAATACATGATTGCAAAAGGATGACATTATCTGGCATGTGCGCCCTTTCACGATCATTAGACATCCTTATGATGCCATATTTGCTACATCTGATAAATCCTTTGTCATAACTCTCTTAGTGCATTGCAGGGAGCCTGGGAATAGGTTGACATATTCATTTAATTCAGGGCACTAATTAGATCTTATTTACCCTCTGCATAGTGTGAAATGAAACTAAGGATGGATAAAACTTTTATTCCAATTGGTTTTAATAGGAAGATCTGTCTCCAGATTTCCTTCCATGTTCTGGCATGGAAAGAACTTGCGATTTAAAAATCTTTAATGTGGTACAAAATGAAAATGGACAGATACATTAATTCAGGTCTAGGGAGTCAAGTACTTAACTGATCAAACATTGTGTCTATGTATGTATTCAACCATGTTCTAAGGAATTAATTAAGTATTCCCCAGTAATGAAGACATGACTACGGACTTTATCAAACCACCCAACACTGCTGTTCTTTTCCGGCATAAATTGTGGCATTTTTATGCCGGCAAAAGACACCTGCCTAGCAGACTTACCTTCAGCAGCATAAAAGAGGCATCCCTGGCAGTAATGGAGTACAAACAGAGCTCCGTTTACTTCCAGGGTTGAAATCTCCCAGATGCTCACGAGAAGATGCCATGCGGGAAATTTAAAAATTAAAGAAAACACACACACAAAAAGGACAGCAAAGCACAAAAACACACTTACAAAATTCCTAGTACATGGGGGGGGGGGTTTCATAAAAAGAGCATTCCCTACCTGGCTGTCATGATTTCACCAGGAAGTGTTTGCCCATTGATGCTATATTCATGTGAGTACAAGGGTGCACAGATTCAAACACCGGCAATGCCAGCAACAAATTGCTACAGGAGATCAATTGATGGCTTGACCTGTCAATAAAATAGGATGGCTTATTGACTTGACATGATCACAAAAGGGCGATATTGTCTGGTATGTGTGCCCTTTTGCGATCATTAGGCATCCTTATGATGCCATATTTGCATGGTCTGATAAAGTCCTACATTACATTAGTAATATGATGATGGACAACTTCACTACTTTTCTGCATCATCCATAATTTTATACATCTCTATAATTTCTTCTTTTACTCACCTTTTTTTAACTTTATGAAAGCTTTCTTCAAAGGGCAGTTGCTTCAGTTGTTCATTATGGCTGCCCTTTTCTGCACCTTTTCCAGCTCTAGAATATGCTTTTTTTAAAGGGATGGTGATCAGAACTATACATAATATGGTCACATCATAGATTTGTATAAAGGTAGTGTGGTATTTGACAATTTTGTTTTCAATTTGCTTTCTAATTATGCCCAACATGAAATCACGACATCCAAGTAAATTTAATATGGTTGATATTTTTATTGCAGTATCTTCCACAGTCCCAAAATCATTTCCTTGGTCACCCATTAACAGCTCAGATACCATCAGTATATATGTGAAACTGAAATGTTTTGCCCCAATATGCATCAGTTTACACATTGTTATGTTGAATCTCATTTGCCATTTTACTGCCAGTTCCCTCAGTTTGAAGATATCTGTCTGTCTTTTCTATGACCCTATGTTTGCTAAGTTTGCTGTGGTTCCTTGATGTGCAACTTTATCAGAAACATTTGCCAAATCCAGGTGGATAATGTCTCTTTGTATGTTTTTTTGACACAAAGATCTCTGATACTTTTCACCAATTTATTAGGTGATTTGATGTTAGGTGAACTGGTCTATAATTTCCTTATCTCTACTAGATTATTTTTTAAAAAATGTGTTAAATTAATCTCTCTCTGCTCCTCTGGCATTGAGGAGGAACGTCTTACATATTTTAATCATAAGATCAGCAATTTCATCTCTGAGATTTTTAAGAATTCTTGAGTGGACATCATCTGGACCTAGTGATTTGTTTGTTTGTCAATCATATCTTGAATTTCATCTCTTGTCACAAGAGTTGTCACAAGCATTTCAGATGCAGACATTTACCATGTATCTTCACCAGTGAAGACAGATGAAAATAATTCATACAGGTTCTCTTCTACAGAACTCATTTAATTTCATTGTTATTTAGTGGTCCAGCTGCCCCCTGGACTGTCTTCCTGATCCTGATGTATCAAGCTGCTCCTCAGTAGTGCTGGTATAACAAGTGCTTTCAAATTTTGAGCAGCTCTTGGTAGATAAAAGAGTGTCTTCCTTATCAGATGTGCAGTAGTTAGAATTACTCTGAGAAAGCCATGCCAGAGCCTCCTGGGGTTTTGATGGAGATTCTTAGTTTTGAGGAAGATAAAATACTATTCTCTTACATCTCTTTCTCAATGGCATAATGGGCAACAATGGCAGTCATTGTCATTTAGCTCACCTGGGGTAGCAGGCTGGTTTAAAGGATGAGTTGTGTGGTGTTCCTGTAGAGGAAAGGAGCCAGGGAGTCCAGGATGAACTTTTGTGAGGAGACTATCACTGTCCCCAGCATCTGCCATTTGAAATTACTGTCTCACTCTCCTAATGTGTCATAAAAAACAGCCTTCCTTTCATGGACCACAGAATAGGGAGCAGAATGGTTTGAGTCCATCCAGTCCTAGGTTTGGGGGATGAACACCCCCACCCAATCTGACAAAATTGGACCGTCAAGACTCCTATGATATTGAGCCTCCTCAGGAATTACCAATCAGAAGTTTAATGAACATGCAAGTAAAGTCTGCATACAGTCTTATGAACACTTACTTGGGAGAAGCTACACTGAACACATTAAGGGCATGTCTAAGTACACATTCTGCTTATTAAGTCTTTATATTTCAGACTGTCTCGATGAAAATGGATGGGAAAAGTAATTTGGTGTCCCCTTTGCAAATATGTGCAAGTAGACAAAATTAATAACAACCTTTCTACCAATGTTAACCATCCCTACCTGATAAACAGTTCTGGGGATCCTGACTACCTTGGAGAGCTTAATTATAAGGAAGCTTACAAGTTAATTGTGGGTAGGATTGCAGTCTTAAGGGTGGCACAAAGAAGCTTCATATATTTATCTTTTTTTAAAAAAAAAAAAATTGGCTTGTATGAATGACCTGAAAGAGTCCTCACAGATCACAGTCTACTAGGACAGAGTAACTGCATTGGGAGAATTATAGTTCTCAAGCCAGCCTTTTTCTCAACATTGGGCCTGTAAAATTCTGCCCTGTCTGCCAATAACAGAGCTTATGCACAGTTCAGAATATTTGGCTTTGGAGAGTTAATGGGCTCTTTGCTGCCAAAGAGGGATTCATGCTGTCCTACTTATGAATTAAAATTCTGTCATATCTTGGTTAGGTGCCTAGAGACCTTCAGAGTTCAATATATTATACAGCATTATTGCTTGTTACATCTTTGTCATCACACACTATGAACTGTCCTACAGTTCCTTTAAGGCTCTCTCCCCTTCCCACAGATGCCATAAAATTCTGGCTTCTGCCTGTGCTGAAATAGCAAACACATTGAAATGTTAGGGCAGGTTTCCCTTTTTTAAAATTGGTTGAATTTTCATAAGAGTGGCTTGACTTTGATATCAAAATAATTCATGGTTCGTTTGCAACAAATGCTTTTTAATTTTTTTTTACAGTATTCTCAGGATACAAATCAGAACAAAGAAAGACAAAACTCTCTAAAAACAAATGTCATTTTAAAGCTAATACTAAATTAAAATTACTTCTAATATTAGATATGATGTCCTAGAAGGAAAGGAAATGAGTCCAGTTTGAACTATTTTATAGATCCCACTCTTATATGAATGGTTTTGTCATTATTAAAATGATCAAACTTTCTTCGGGAGGTAATACTGTTCTAACATGTCATGTGATTCTTGACATCAAGTGCTTATAAGAAATGTATTTAACAACAACAACAACTGAATTTCTTGATCCGTTGTCTATTGTGCACTAGTACCTTTTATAAAAATGTTGAACTTCATCATCAAAGTGTACCAAATTATTCTTCAACACATGTGAGCTGAGATCTTCTGTATGTTTGCTCTTACTTTCAATGGGACTTCCTCCTTAGTAGTCCTATTTAAGTTTGTGACCTTAAAAATACTTCCATTCCTGACTCTTCCACTTCTCTTACGAAAAGTCATTCACTAGCTGGAAAACACACCTTCTTGAAAAGAGTTAGAATGTATTGATTGACAAATAAAAAGCAAAGACTGTTTGATTGCCTCTCACACACAAAAAGTGCACTCATCTAGTTTGTTGAACTGTTGACATGTTGAAATACTGAGATTTGCAGTGTTGTGAGATATCAGGCTATGTTAAATGTATTCAGTTTTGCTCCCCTTTTATTGGAGAGTTCAGGGCAGCATAAAGCCATTCTCTTGGGGAGTTCTCAAGACAACTATATTGTAGGGCAGTAAAGTTTTGGGTCACTTTTCTGGATTTGGGAAAGTACTGAACCCTGCTTTTTCTTTGTGAAAAAAAAATATTTGTTAAGGAGCTGGCAGAAAAGAATGAGTAGAAACTGGCAGGGTTACTGCTATTGAAATTGCATTTGGTTTAGGATTGGCCTATTTAGTGGGGGGGAAACCGTATGGCATATATTTAAGGCACATTCAAGGCTTCAAGTATAGTCAACTATGAAGTCTATTATTACATTTTCTTACCATGATGCAAGCAAGGTAGGGCTGGTTGCTTTCCTTACTACCATTTAGCATTTCTGGCTGCAGCATGAAAGTGTTCTGGGTCCACTCTAGTTGGGCCTTCAAAGTAGACCAGGGATTTCCTTCCAGGCCTATGCTTCTGATTCGAAACTACTTGCCATGATGAGGACTATCACAGCATTTTTTTAAAATGTACATCTGTTCCCTTGCCACTTTGTAAAGCCTCAGATAGTGTCAGCCATTAACAAAATGATTTAACCAACAGAGCATGAGAGAAAACATGATGCTTCTATGTCATTCAGATACCTTGACAGTGAGGATTCTCATAATTCGAGGGCATTGAAATCTGTGCAAAATCAAAATTGATGCTAATAAAAGTGTGTGTGTGTGTGTGTGATTTCATGGGTTTGGTTTGTCTGTTTCAGGCATAGCCCCAATAGTGTGAAACATAGACACCCTGAAATGTGATTGTGGAAATTATAAGGACCCCGTGGAAGGTGCTTCTCGGTTTCCCCCCACAAAGATTTGATGTAGTTTTGTTCATTTAAATTATTCTGCAGACTGAAGTACAATGTTTAGGTACCAGGCATTCCTCACTTCTCCTGAAGACCAAGCTACTGGGGGTGGGGGTAAGATAGTCATGTTTTCACATGGTCTCTGGACAACTATTTGTACTGCTTCTCTAAGCAGGGCCCAGGGCTCTTCAAGCAGCAGAGAGAGAGAGAGAAAGAGAGAGAAGGAATAACATTTGTACTGCACGGGCCCAGGGCTTTTAAGCAGTCCAGAAACAGGGTTGGGGGATGGGGGAGAATTAAAATTTGTGCTGCTTGGAAATGTACATACATATGTGTGGGGAGAGAGGACAGGAAACTAAGGAAAAGGAAGGCTGAATTAGCATCCATGAACTGAAGGTGGAGGGGGGGGGGAAGTGAGAAATTACAAGTGTAAAAGCAGAAGAAAGAAAAGGAAGAAAAAGGAAGTATCTGAGAGAGGGAGAATGAGTCAATTCCAACACAGGGAAAGATGGTACTTCTGTTAGTAAATAAATCAATTAAAAAACAAACATGCTAATGACAAGTGCCATTCCTTCATGAGTATAGCAGAATGAATGAGAAGATCAGCCCATCTAGCTGGCCCTCAGGCCACATGTATACAAGTATGTATATATGCACATGCTACTCTCATGATATTATGATTCCCCAAAATTTCATCCTGCCCTCTCTTTTCCATGGCTCAAACTTGAGCACCATCAAGGCAGGGAATGGAGAGGTGGTCACTGTATTGATCTCTTCCAAAATAGACCATTGTCCTGCAGGCATCAGAGATGGGTTTGTACCACAACTATTTGTTCGCCAAAACAAAGCAAAGAACACAAATTTTTTTGTCTTGCATACTTTATAAAAAAATGTAATATGTCTTGATTTTAAAGACTTTATCAGATGTGGGGAGAACATGGCACAAAACTGTGCCGCCAATCATATCACAGGAATGCTACAGGAACACACGAAGAGTGACATTATCAGATGCCCGCTTCCCTCAGCCATTCAGGGAGCATTGCACAGGTGTGAAAATCATGTCCCTTTTCTATTGATGGGCTAAGCCATCAATAAAAAGGGACATGATTTTCATGCCTGCGCTATGCCCCTGGAATGGCAGAAGTGCGATGTCATCTGGTAATGCCTCCCGGTTTTGTTATTGCAACATTCTTCTGACATGGTTTTTGCCTCGTCTGATAAAGTCCTCAGATTCCAGAACTCAGTAAACTTTATCCCATTTGTATTTGTTAATTTATTCATTTTGGTGTTGTTTTATATATATATATATATATATATATATATATATATAAAACTAATGGAGTGAAGCAAGGTTATGTTCTTGCACCAACTTTATTTACAATCTTCTTCAGCATGATGCTCCAAAGGGCTACGGCAGAGCTTGAAGAAGATGATGGCATCTATATACGTTACTGTACTGATGGTAGCTTGTTTAACTTAAGCCGTCTGAGGGCTCACACTAAGACTCTAAACTATCTAGTCCATGAGCTGCTCTTCGCTGACACACACACACAATAAAATGAATAAATTAACACACACTGTACACAAAAATTCAAATATCTTGGTTTTTCTTTCAATATTTCTACTGTATGTTTTAAAGGAAAATATTTTCCTTTAAAAGTGTTTATAGCAAAATATAAAATATATTTATTCCTATGTTTTATAGGAAAATGTTTTTTGCTGTATTTTAGTCCTCTACACAAAATAAAGATCTCTAAACTTGAAAATTTCTAAACTCAAAGCATCATTACAATTTTGTGATGTATCAAACCAAAGAAAATCTACAGAAGTATAAGAATTCTATTTGATTTTCTCAGGGGGGAAATCATAAAGGGGAGAGTTTACATTTAATTAGAGAAGGAGAAGTACTCCAAAGCTATCCTCAGATTAACTCAGAAATTATTAGAGCTTTCCTGAAAGAAAAGGAAAAAAGGGGGGGGGACGTGATAAATGTTCTGTTGTGATCTGAGGGTTTGGAACAGGTAGACACATGTTCCCACCTCCCTTTGACATCTGATAAAGGCCTTCTGGCAAGACTCCCTGCCTCAACACTCTTCTACCTTCCATTTTTTCCCCCTGGAAAATGACTATAGCAGGAGCAGCACTGTGGGCACATGAAGAAGAGAGAGAGGAAACACACATGTTCCTTTCCTGCCACCTTCATGGCTATGAAATGACTAACATGGAAAAAAGGTGCATGGGAGAATGCCTAGTAGAATAGACAGTAGTGGGTTAAATGGACAAACAGTCTGACCTGGTAGAAGGCAGCTTCCTTTCTACAAGAAGCAGAACAAGAATCACCCAAATTTAAAATGAAAACAAGCTTTGAGCTTTGTGAAGGTTGGACTATGACTCTGGAAACCAGAGTTTGATGCTCCGCTCAGACATGGAAACCTATTGGGGGAACTTGGGCAAGTCACACCCTCTCAGCCTCAGAGGAAGGCAAAGGTAACCTCCCCCCGAACAAATCTTGCCAAGAAAACCACATGATAGGTTCACTTTGTGGTTGCCAGAAGTCAGCAATGACCTGAAGGCACACAACAACATCATTATTTCCAAGTTCTCCAACCCATAAGCAGTTACGGAAAACCTCCTTACATGAACTCAGACCCATATAGGATCCTGGCCTAGACTTTGAGCCTAAATATGCAGCCCTAGAAGCTAATCATGAGTTTTTGACCTCATATTTCACACAGTTGCAAATCAGCATGACTGCTGCTTAGCTATGGATGACTACGACTGTTACTACTGCTTTAAAAAAATAACTTTCCAAGAGTCAACTGTATTATTATATGACTCTCCTTCTAAATCATCCTAAGCAAACAGGTTCACTCTTAAACTATAAGCAAGTGTGTTTTGAATGTATTATTTATTTATTTATTTATTTTAAATGCTGTAATAGGGAGGTTGTGTCCTAAACTTTATAGAACTAAACTTGACCATACATGGCATTTGTTTGGAGATTAATTTAATACAGGGCCTTGAATATGTAATTGCACCAATTTCCTTAGCTAAACTGGATTGCAAAAACATGCAATTCTGTTCAAAATGGGTCTAGGAAATTGATTTTTGATTGATTTGGAACTCTGCTTGTCCTAACCTTTAATTCCTCTAATTACATTTTGCAGTGTTCATAGACTAAATAAATACAATGCCTTACATTGATTATATATTAAAAAGCTGGAGTCCAAAAACCAGTTCAACCAATTGACCAGTAAATAGCCACTGGTTTAAAAGTAAAGCTGTGCTGCAACTGCACTAAAGATAGTTTTAGACGGTTGCCTCAGAACACCAGAAATGGCAACATTAGTCCTTCACAACTTGTGCTCTCACATACCAAACAGAGCCCACCAAGGATATATGTGAAATCTCTTGCCTCTCCTGCCTGACTTAGGACTTTATCAGATGCACTAAATATGGCATCATAACAACACCACATAAACACAAAAGGGTGCACATATCAGATGACGTGTTTATATCCTGGCCAAAACCCATACCTCTTTATTTATGGCTGAAGCTGTCAATTGATCCCCTGTGGTGCTTTAGTGCCGGCACTGCTGGCGTATGAAACCTCGCACCATTTAACTCATGTGAAGGAAGTGTCAATGTCCAGTCCGGCCAGAACATTTCTGGGTAAGATCGTGACATCCAGGTAAGTGTCACACTTTTTATGACTCTCCCCAGTTTACTTGAGACTTTTTTTGAGCAGTGATTAATGCCTTTAATTTTATAATTTTATAAATTTCCATAAATTTTATTTAGATTTTACAAATCTTTTGTGTGTAGGTCTGGTCATGTAGTAAAGCACCCAACTCACCATGAAAAAAAAAAGATTCAATACAAAGAATGCAATGTAATTGGGTCTTTTAAACTTGAGACTTTTAAAGTACACTTGTCCCTTCACATTCGCTGGGGTTTTGTTCCAGGACCCCCCATGAATACCCAAATCCGTGAATACTCAAGTCCCATTATATGCAATGGCATAGCAAAATGGTGTCCCTTCTATAAGATGGCAAAATCAAGGTTTGCTTTTTGGATTATTTTTTAAAGAATATTTTCAAGCCGTGAATACTTAAATCTGTGAATGTCAAATCCATGAATGTGGAGGGACAACTGTATATTCCAGTGCTTTTAAAAACTTTTAGGTTTCTTACTTTTGTTTTTATTTTTGAATTTCCCACGCAAGCATCTTCTTGTGAGAATCCACAGGATTTTGAACAAGGAAGTGAACGGAACTCTGTTCACTTCCTCTTCATTGCCAGGGAAGTCTTTGCCAGGAGAGAAGGTAAGTGTGGGGGGAATTCTTTTTCTGGCATAAAAATTGATTCTTTTTTTTATGCCAGCAAAATAACATTTTAAGGGGGTCATCTGATAAAGTCCATAGGAGATTTTCACACGGGGCCAAAATGCCACGTTACTGCCCCGCCACCTCCTCTCCCGTCGCTGCCACGGAATAACATAAATCTTTCACACACTTACCTTAATTCCGTGGCAGGATTGGGCTCCCCCTCCCTTTGCTGGCCGTCCATAATTGCAGCCATCATAAGGCTGCTTTTACGACTGGCCATCTGAAACATTATCACGTTATCGCGTGATAATGGCCAGGCGGTAAATTTAAAAAATAAAACTCCCCCAAACGTAAAATCAGTTCATCAAGCACAAAAACACACTTTAAATTACACAATCAAAACAGGGAGTGTAAAATAAAGGGTGCCACTTACCTGGATGTCCAGATCACTCCAGGAAGTGCTCGGAACAGACATCCCCTCTGCGGTTGTCATTTCAGAACAGGAACGAGGCTCCTGTTCGCACACCCATGATTGCATGATAGTGACAGAATGGGAGGTCTATTCATGATGAAAAATCGTGATTACATTGTTCCGGAACAGTCACAGGAGCAGGATGGTTGCAGGACAGAATGGGGTCAACGTCGTCCAAAAGGGAAAATCTTTCCCAACCCTGTTCTGTTCCTGCCATGGGATATATAGCCCGTGTGAAAATCTCCCTAGACTGGAGGGAAGAAAATGGGCTTAGAAAACTCTGGAATGTGTGGTTGTTAGACAGCATTTTTCTTTAAGCTAAAAAAAGTCCTTTGTACAGAAAGAAATGAAATCATGTAGATGTCTTGTTTTGGTGCCAACACAAGACCAGGTCCCTAAAAGAGAGTACAGGAGGCAACCCAAGAGCAGCAAGAGAGAAGTGTGGCCCACCAGCAAGAATGAAGGAAGAGTGTGGTCAGGCCGATCTTCATCAAATATAGTCAGGCAATAAATCCAAACAGTCCAAAAGCATAGTCAGCAAACAGAGCAAGGTCTGAGGTTATCAGGCAGCATGAACATGGGTCAAGAGTGTGGCTTCTATCAGAGAGAACTGTTGTGAGCTACAAGTTTCCCTGAGGGAGTGACCAGAATTTAAAGTCAGTTGTCAACATACAGCTGTTCCCTGATTGTTTGGTTCCTAAACATGCTGACCTCCACAGCCCTCTTTTTTCCTCCTTTGTTTTGCCATGGTAGGTACTGTTAGCTCTGTGTTTTGTAGTTCAGAAACTGTCATGCCTTCTTGGCCCTCTGCCTTACTAGCTTGGCACTCTCACTCAGTCTCACTATCCCCACTATCTGAGTCTGAATCCTGGGGATGAGGCAGAACAGTAGCATAGCTTCACTCGTTTGTGTAATCAAGTAATACCTAAGCTGTAGGGATATGAAAAAAGTTGGAAAATATTTAAAAAGGGTGTGTGTGTGAATAATTCATGTCTCAAGTGTCAAGAAACCCTAATGAGAAAATCCTGGACTGATGAGCATTTTTGCAGTTCAGGACTTATTCTTCCAAAAATGTCATGTGGCTGCTTTGCACATGGTCATTTCTGCTGTGTGTGTGTGTGTTTAATTAAGACAATGCTGTTTTCTGTACAAAAGTACTACATGTGAATTTTGTGTAGAATAAATCCTGAAATGCAAATAGTCATCAACACCTGCTAAGTTTTTGAAGATTTTCTCCCAGTGAGAAGAAACTTCCTAAAATTACATGTTACTTCCTTGTAAAAGAAAATTAACAAAGGAATGCATCCCTACAAAACTGTGCCAGCCAGAACACACTAGTAGGCCTCAAGATGAGTGGAAGGAAACATGTCCTAAAAATTCACCTGTTCTGTTCTGTGCTCCTTGGAGCAATTGTGCTCACGTAGGAGGGGTGTAAATGGTCTGCCAACAAACTTCTATGGGCTCATCTACATGAGCCAGGATACACCAGTTCTCTGCCGGTGTATCCTGGCTGAAGCGCTGGTCCATTCTCCCCCTTTACCTGTATGGAATGGGCTGGAGTCCAAACAGGGACACCAGCCAATCCCTGCAGCCACTGTCATTTTCTTTGCTGACTTGGAATGCAAGAAGGGGACCTGCAACATGTGACTGAAGCCCCCCTGCATGTGACCAACCTTGGCTGCATGCTGAAGGACTACTTCCTGGCTTCTGGGAGAGCCACAGAAATGGCAGGAGGAGTGAGAGCTGGCATGTCAGATGGGTGTGGGTGTGATGACTTCAAAACTGCCAGCCAAGTTTAGCTAATTACTCAGCCTGGCCACCTGTCACTGCCACCTTTCCTTCAAATCTCCCTTCAGTCCCTTTCTGGACTGAGGTATGAATCTTATGTGGATAGATTATGTGTCAGTGTGTTGGTTAGTGTGGCTAATGCCTTTCACTGAGTGGAATAAAGCACATTTTTATTGTTCTTAAAATTACAAGTTCAGCTATTCAGTACTTTGTATATAACTTAGTTCCTTTTCTTAAGTTCACTTATTGTTACTATTGGATGACAGACTATAGCCATATATGTTAATGCTTTAATTTCTGTACTACTTTAACCAAAGTGAAGGTTTGAAGCCAAAAGCCTGGTATCCCCAGCCCAATGCACCCTAATAATTGGTGATATTTAATAATTTGGCCTTAATGTGGTTTTCCATAGAAGCTGTAGTACCAGGGACCCCTGAAAAATTCCAAAGAGACACTCTGGCTGGAAAAAGACTATGCATCACTTTAAGGAAGGGCCATGGAAAATTCTAAATAAGGTGATTTAATGGTCAAACACTTGCTCCAAGGAAATGTTCTCTAGGCACACCAGATAGCCAACAATAAAGCCCACCAACTGTAGTTGAGATATCCTTTGTCTGTAGGCAACATCTTTCCTGATTCCCAGACCCAGCTATCAAAAAAGGTAGTCACTGCTTTCAATATCAAAGCAACCACTCATCAGCGAGTACTTGATATCTCAGGATATCTCAGGAGATCCATTGTCAGACATAAAAATCTCCTGAAATGCTTTGTTCTCACTCAAAATCCTAGCACCTCAGGACATGTTTTTGGGTATAAATAGTAGCCAAAATCTCACTTCAGCACACACAGATCCATTTAGCCAGGCACACAATTCAATTTCCTGGGGACACTCTGCCCCTCTGTGTAGCCACTCCTGTCTCATCTATCCATGCTGCCAGCCTGCTTTGAGACTCGGACTACAGGACAGGTTGTATAACCCACAAAAATCCTTCTTCTATTCCCTCTATACAAACATCTTCCATCTTTCTTTTGTTAGCCTTGTGTGAATGCTTCCCTGTATGAATATGTGTGTGATTGGTGTTATCATTTCTGAAACTTTAGTAAAGATCATTGTAAACTCGACATCTTGTCTGTGTCCATTTAGAGTTATTGGGGTAAGCATAGGTGTAAAAATCTCATCGTTGCCCCCTCTCATATTGCTAATTGAGTTGCTGCTAATTTCCCCAACTAATTAAAAATTTGATCTTGTGTGGAGTTTCCATATCACTAGCAATTGAGGTAATAAAAATGCCTTCATATATAACACTCTTAATATATTTCAGATAACAGACTCATCCACTCTTTGCCTCTCAAATCTCAGTCTCCACTCAGTCTCGCAACCACTCAGCCTCATATCTCAGATTCAACTTCAACTCTTCACCTCCAAACTCAAACTCAAACAAACTCAAAATGAAAACTAACTCTCTTAACAGACATTGACTCAATTCATCCTCTCTAAAACCCCTCCAATCACAGTTTCCTGCTCTGGTATTGGCTCCCACATTCTCTCACCTCATTGGCTTAGATGTATTCTATCTCTAGCTCTCCAGAGTGGAGTGGAGACCAGTCTTGTTTTTGCCGGTGGTAACATAGTAAACTGGGTATTATTATTATTATTATTATTTAAATGTTTTATCAGGCCATACACAACCTTCCCCCAATCTCAGCCCTGTATCTGTCCCAGTGGTGGTAAGGATGGCTTGGGAACAAATGTCCTATATTGTATGGACTGCAGCACTCTGAGATGAGGACAAGATGAGGGCATTTAGCCCATGTAGAGAGATCTATGCCACCCACTCCCTTAGCTATCAAGCTCCAGGAAGAGCCACTGCTCTAGTTGCTTATTAAAAGAGAGGGTATGGAGTGCGAGGAGCAATTCAGACAATGAAGATGTGACTAGACTCAGGGGGTGGAGGAGGAGACACAAGGGCAAAGACGTGAGTGGAGTTCATACTTTTTTTCTCTTTCCTTTGGATTCCAGGGCCACTGGATTTTCAACGTTTGTAATGCTTCTCTCCTTCATCCCCTCCCCACCAGTAAGTAGCAGCAACCCTACCAGACATACACACATATGCCACTAACAGGATCCCACACTCTGTCTCAAAGTGGGGAAATATTTGGCCTTCCCCTGCAATCCCTGCAGTCCCTGCACTCTGTGTTGTGATTGTTGGGTTTTTTGGGAGCTGAACTACAAAACATATGAAACATAAGTTTCCTAACTCTGTCCTATATAGTGCTGATGCTATCTCTGCCTGTCAATACATAGAGAATCAAATTATTCTGAGGGATGCAGAAAGGACATTCTGATGGTTTGAAAAGATGCTTTCTTGGATTACTTAGAAAAGTACAACTCCCAGGATGGCTAGGGATATCTGGGTGATGTTGTCCACTCCCTACCTCCCACACACCTTTCCCAATACAAATGCCACCATTTCATCTATTCAGAAAAGGACTGCCTTTGCTGGCTTCAGAAGGACACAAGGTCAGCAGAAAGGAAATGTGTCATAGAGCAGCACAGCCACACAGCAGTATCACAGCGGTTAAGCACAAAGGCTTATAAACACTGACCACCCTTGTGAACACCACTTTCATCAAAGACACATGCCCTAACCTCTTGCTCTTTTGTGCAGTGTAGGTTTTGGCTGGTTGTCTAAGTGCTGGGGAGGAAATTATATTTTTATATATTTTATTTTTTATATATTTTATTTATATATTATTATTATATATTTTATTTTATTTTATATGTCGTCTTTCTCCCAAAGTGTGACCCAACTCCACCCCATGCCAGCAGGGTCTTCAAAACTGCAGCATCATGTAACTGCTAGGCACCCCCAGACATGCTCACAAAAGACATCAAATAAAATACATCAGTGCAATTTAAAACAATTAAAATCATCACATTTTAAAAAATAAAATTATTTCAGTCATAGTATTTGAGGGAGGGGGTTCCTTGGGTGGGCTTTCTGTCAACTAGAGCAGGCTGGGCAGCAATCCAGTATCATGGAGTGCTCCTGGGGTTCAGGCACTTCACTTAAGGGTGATTGAGGAGAAGGCCTAGCAATGATCCCTTGCCTCAGTGAACCCCACATTAAATGCTCCCTCCTTACAGTTCACAGGGGTCAGTTACATGGCAGAAAAAGTAAGCAAAATTCCGGCTTACCATCCTTTCGCACCAATGCTGCATAGTTTACATGACTTAGTGCTAAATTGGTTGATCTGATGAGTTTTTGGCTTTGTAGTTCACACAGACAAAGGTGGGAGGGTGTGGCCTCCAGATCACAGGCTGTCTGACTGTCATTAAAGGCCAGGCAGGAAGTGGGGAGGGAGTGAGGAGGGGCGACAGTGCGAGGGGCAAGAGGACACCAAAAGACGGCTCATTCAACTGAGCTCCAGCCAGAGAACAGCAGAGAAAGCAACCAAAAAAGAAAGGAGACCATGGGGGGGGAGAGGAATAATGACAACAGAGGCAAGGAAAGCATGCTAGATTCCCCCTTCCCCTCACCCACTGTGAAGTGTAACAGCCAGCTGAGCAGACTCTCTCTCTCTCTCTCTCTCTCTCTCTCTCTCTCTCTCTCTCTCTCACACACACACACACACACAAACATGATCACAGCAGGGCAAGGGAGAAAACGGCCAGTGGAGCAGATCGTTACTCTCTCTCTTTCTCTCTCTCTCCCACACAGAGGAACAGTAATTATGGCTAAGTGGAAAGCAATCCAGGAGGCAGACAGCTGGCTGGATCTTTTTGTTTGAGGCTCCTTGCATCTCTTGCAAGTCCACCCTCTCCTTGGTCAGTCCAACCAATCATGGCTCAGCTCTGCTGTGGTTGTTTTGGGAAGATTGCTGGTAGTTTCCACAGCCGTATGTGAAATGGTAGTTCACACGACCAATTGTGCACATGTTCGTGAACTTTATCAAAAAAGTTGGGGGAAATAGCGAAAGCTGATGCTGCGCGACTTATGGGGTTTTTTGCCCCCCTCCTTCTGAATATAGCGACTTTGATCTGAAAGATGTGGGAACTATTAGGACTCTGTGAATTCTTAGAGGATTTATTTTGCCGTGTAAATAACTCCACAGTTTAATGTTATAGAGCTAAATTGTGTAACTGAAGTGGCCTTATTCAATCCATGGCATTGTGTCTGGTGTCATAATTTCTGGAGTAGGTCAGCAATGGTACATATAGCACTTTCAGTCTTCACTTCAGTGCACTGTATGTTTGAGTGCTTAATCAGTACCAACCCTAGTCAACAATCATTTTTAAAAAGCACTTCCTCCTATTTTACCTTATAATCTACTAATCACTTTGCCCACTGTGGAACACATGAAAAAAGTTGTCAACCCAATCACTAGAAGAATAAGTGCTGATTTTTCAAGATTGCACTTCCCACAAAGGTGGGACAATGATAAGAATCTGTGGGTAGAACAGGTTTGAAAAACCTCTGCCTTTGATTTATTAATAATGAGGTCTATTTGCTTGGCAGAGCTTGCAACACCATCTGTTTTTCACTCTGTAGCCTCAACTGATCTATTTATAAGGCAGATGTCATCCACAAAGTTTAAGTCTGAAAGTTCAGCTTCTATCCATGCAATGCCCATTTCTACCCTGGCAGACTGCCACATGACAAAATGAACAAACATATCAAACAAGCTAAGCAAGGAAGATACTATCTACTCTGCATAGCAGGTTTAGTTTTTTACTAAGCCAATCAGCAATTAAGATGCATTTACTGTAGGTTTGCTCATCCAAATATATTTTCATATTATTAAGGTTATTGGATTTAAATATATCTAAATCCAGTTCTCTCTCTCTCTCTCTCTCTCTCTCTCAATAGCTATATTTTGTACAGTGTTGTGGTTTGAGCATTGGACTATGACTCTGGAGACCAGGGCCGAAATCTCCGCTTGGCCATGAAAACTCACTGGGTGATCTTGGGCAAGTTATACTCTCTCAGCCTCAGAGGAGGTCAATGGCAAATCCTTTCTGAACAAATCTTGCCAAGAAAATGCTGTGATAGATTTGCCTTATTGTCACCATAAGTTGGAAATGACTTGAGGCCACACAACAATGACACCATCTATCTATCTATAGATACAGATAAATATAGATACAGATATAGTTAGATATAGATATTTTGGGAAATAGGTTGAGAATTACTGTTCTTGTTGTGAAACAACATGATGACAGAATCCCTTACCACCAGTACAGAACCCAGAATTTCTACAAGCAGAACCAAGGACATGCAAATTCTGGATGAATAAAACTGGAATTTGGGGGTTAGTTTATCCAAAATTTGAATTTTTTTTCTACAATTGAGGCAAAGTTAAGCATGTCTTGTGTCCAATTGATTTCAGATTTCTGAAAACTAGATATCTGTGTAGGATAGTAAGGTAGGAGATGTGAAGTGTAGCCCATTGTGTGTAAGGTAGTTTGACATTGTCTTAAGAACTGAAATTTGATGCACATGTAATCCAATTCATCCATAATGTATTAAATTAGAGGGCTGACTGTTAGTTTTCCCATCTATAATCTGGCACAGTTATGGAATGACTGTCATTCTTTTTTTTAAAACAACAACAACAACAACAACAAACAAACCTCAAGTGAAGTGTATATATCTAAAATATTAATACTTCAAGAATAAATTTTAAGATGTCATTATCGTGACATAACTTAAAATTACAGATGGTGTTAGAGTTTGAAACCTGACAAAGTTTGAAACTTATAATTTAAGCACTGTTGAAATTTAACATAATTTAAACACTAGATAAAAATAAGTGTGTGTTGTTGTTTTTAAAAAGTTGTCACATGCATTTCAATGTATTAAAAACATATTTCAAGTGAATAGAACCAGTGATCTCTGACTATTTGGCCAGGGAATTGAGGGATGGAGGGAGGGAGGTTCCATGATACAGCCACTTGCCTGAAAGGAGGCAGGTTTTCATCTGGTCAGCACTTGCATCAGAAGTTATTTGAGAATGCCACCTATGCCACTATGAGTTCAAGTATGGAGAAAAGGGTAGTATACCACTGCACAAAATAAATAAATTAAAGACAAAGTTACATTTCCAAATAGCTAGTTTTCAGGTCATTATGGCAAAGCAAAGTTGAAACTTGCAGGTCCAGCCAAAGATATCTAGCTCCATCAAGAAGAACATAAAGCAGCAACACCACCCCCACCACACTTATCAAAGTATCTAAAGCAGACCAAGTTATTCTGACACATGAAGATGAAAATACCACAAATAGCAAAGTAAATAACAATTTGCTGCCTTTTCATCACACACACCCAACTCCATCAGCTGCCTCAGTGGTAGAGCAGGGCCTATGGTTCTCTGGTTATCTCTGGTTTGTTTTTGATAAGGATCAGTTTTGACCTTACATGATTTAGTAAGGTATTTCCATTGAATTCTACTATCTTAATTTCAGTTTGTCTGACCTTTTTCACTGTGCCAGATCCTGTCTGCTATTGGGAGCTAACCGGGGTCAGCTCTGGATTGCCCTTGATGGGAGACAGATCCCATCCCTACAAAATTCATTAATATTGCTTTCTACTATATTGTCTTTACTTAGTTTGACTCATTTAATAGTGCCAGATTCAGGACTTCCGGTAGGGGGAGCGAGGACACTGGACAGGATCTAATGGGGCTCCATGGGGACCTGTTGTCCGTGAGCAGCAAAGGGGGGTCTGACGAGAAGACCACCCCAACTTTATACCTGAGAAGGTACAAGAAGAGTGGGGCTTGCAGTAGCTGTCTATATTGGGTCTGGGGGGGCGGAAAGGAAGACTCCTACCCTCAGTTACAAGTTGGCAGGCTGATCAGCCATTGCTGCACCGGAGCCTTAGGGCACAAAATCCTCATTTCTCCACCCTATTTTTAAGCAAGACATTGTCAATGTTATAATTATTTTGTGAGAAATAACTTAAAGAAGTCAACAGTTGGCTCTCATCCAAAAAATGTTTATAATGCTTACTCTGTCTGGTTAGACATATTCTTACTAGACCTTCATAAAGCTTTTCCCTTTCCCTCTCTAAGTTCTTTTTTTGCCTCTGGAAATAAAAAAAAACGAAAGGCAGTTTGCCATTGGAGAACGTACAGAGGATAATCAACATCAGAGGTAATTAGTAGCAGAGAGGAACAGAGCAATAGAGAGGAATGATATAAATTAAACAAAAGGGAAAAAAATTTCCTACCTCGACAGAAGGGGGGAAAGGGAATATAGAACTGCACCATAGTAGCTATGCAGTGACTTAATTGGACAGCCTGGATTGGTGGAGGGAAAGAAGAAGGGGTCGGAGTCTAAAGGTTGACAAGAATTAGACGAGGGCTAAATAGGATCTGATCCAAATCCAGAACTGGACTGTGAGACTGTGCTGGCTATAAAGTGCAGTATGTGGTGATGTGCAAAGCAGAGAAGGAATGGAGGACTGAATGAGGGTGGAATGAGCAGATGGATAGGCAGACAAACAGATGGATTAAGCAGACGGGAGAGAGAAAGGAGGAGCAGATGAGGACGCGGCACAGACAGACTAGTGAGGGAGCAGACAAGGGAGCGATAGGAGGAGAGGATGAGGACACAGCATAGACAGATAAGCTGACTGACAGACGGAGGAAGCAGATGGGAGAGCATAAGAAGGAGTAGATGAGGATGCGATGAGCGATTAGACGGGGCTAGAGCAAGGAGCAGAAAGGTGCAGATGGATAGGCTGACTAGGGACGTGATGAGGGTATATACAAGGGCTCAAGCGAAGAAGCAGAGCCAAAGAGCAGAGTGGAGTTGGATGGAACGGATTGACAGAAAGGGAGCAGACGATGGTTGAGCAAGTGACAGAAAGGAGGAACAGACCAGGGAGGTGACAGAAGCTCAGAGAAAGGCGGAAGAGAAAGTCCGAGAGCCTGAGAGTGCAGAAAGGATTAAGAGGCAAGGAGGGGAATGGGGCAGAGGATCAAAGATAGAGACATTGTTGATACCAAAGCCAGATAAGGATTTGTTGGAATCTGGATCATACAGGCCTATATCATTGATAAATCAAGATGCAAAGTTATTATCAGTAATAATGGCAAAGAGAATGAATAGTTGTATGTATAAATATATATTAAATGACCAATGTGGATTTGTGAAAGGAAGACAAATGTCAAATTTAATAGGAAGGGTGTTAAACAAAATACATATAATTGGCAAAACAAAAGTAAAAGCAGGGATATTAGCATTAAATATATTTAAAGCATTTGACTGTGTGGAATGGCCAACATTAAAAATAATATTGAAGGAATTTGGAATGGGGAAGAGGTTTAGAGGATTAATAGATCAATTGTATTCCCATAACACAGCTATAGTGATGGTTAATGATGGAATAACAAGAGAAATAAAAATAACGAGAGGAACAAGACAAGGTTGCCCACTTTCTCCAATATTGTTTGCAATGGTAATAGAAATTCTAGCAAATGTGATAAGAAATGATAATAGTATAGAAGGAATTGTAGTAGAAACAAAACATAAGATAAGCTTGTTTGCTGACGATACATTGCTAACAATTAAGGAACTGATTAACGGAATAGGAAAAATTAAAGAATATTTAAAAGTATTTGGGGAGATGACAGGCTTACAGGTTAATTGGAACAAATGAGATATGATGTTGTTTAACTATACTAAGGAAGAAGAAAATATATTTGTAAAAGAGAAAAACTTAGAAGTAAGATTAAAAAGTAATATTAAGTATTTAGGAATAAATATTACAAAAGATTTAAAAGAACTAGAAGAGAAAAATATTATGGTACTAAGGAAAGAAATGGAAAAGAATTTGGAAGAATATAAAAATATTCAACTATCATGGTTTGGAAGAGTAGCTTTAGTTAAAATGAAAATATTACCTAAACTAAATTTTTTGTTTAGAATGTTACCAATAAAAATATCAGAAATAGAACTGAAAAAATGGCAAAATATGTTGAATAAATATTGTAATGGAGGGAAGAGGACAAGATTAAATAAATTATTTTGGTATATATCACAGAAGGAGGGAGGACTTGGTCTTCCCAAAATAAAAGGATATTATGAAGCTAATCAATTGAGATATGTTATAGAAGGAATTGTAGGACAGGGGGATTTAGAATGGTTAGAGATAGAAACAGGGAGAATAGAGAAGAGAATATGGAACATATTCTTTGATAATTTTACAAAAAAGGAAGTTAAAGGAATTGAGAACCCATTTCTGCAAAATATATGGGAAATATGGTATAAATATAAGAGAGAATTTTTGTCTATTGTTTCAGTATTAACACCAATTATAATGAAAAAAAAATCCCAAATAATTTGAAGGAAAAAATGGGAAAGGAATTAAAGAAAAGAGGACTAGACAAAGTAGAGGGATGGATAGGATGGATGAATGAGAAAGGAAGTATAAGAGAGAAATTATGTGGAATGAAAATTTCATGGTTTAATTGTATACAGTTACAAAAATGGATTAAAAATTGGAAAAAGAATCATAAAGAAACAAGGGAATTTACAAAATTTGAAAATTTGGTGAAAAAAGGTGAAAAGAGGGATGATAATGAAAGTATGAAAGGTATTACAAGTGAATTATATAAAATATTGATAAAAATAAGAATAAAAAAGACAAAGGGGAATATCTAAGGAGAATATGGGAGGAAGATTTGAGAAAAAAAATTGGAGATCATGAATGGGATAAGATATGGAAACAAAGACATCTAAAAATATGTCGATACGGATAAAAGAAAATTATTATAAAATAATATGGAGATGGTATTTGACACCAGCAAGATTGCATAATATAGATAAGAATAACTCTCAATATTGTTGGAGAGGTTGTCAAGAAATAGGTACATATATATGCATATGTGGTGAAATTGTAAATTTGTACAGCAGTTTTGGGAAATGGTTTTCATAGAAATAGAGAATATTCTGAATAGAAATATAGAAAGGAAACTGAGCATAGCATTGATGTCAATTTATAATGGAGAGAATGGGAATCAAGCAGAAAAGGATTTAATAACAAATTTATTAACGGCAGGAAGACATTGGAAAATGAAAATAAATGTACAAGTGGAGGAGTGGTATAAAGAAGTGTGGAAGATGGCGATAAATGATAAGTTAACATGTAGAATTAAAGTAAGAAGAGGAAGTTGGAAAGAAAGTGAGTTTGGTAAAATTTGGAAAGTATTTGTTAAAAAAGTATTACAGACAAAAGATGGGAGGTTACCTCCACGAGAAGAAATGAGATTCTGGAAAGATTAGGTACGGGATAATGGCTCTAGTGAAGGGGAGCACTGAGGTGGGGGGGTAGGGGAATTAATATTTTTGAATAGAATTATAGTAAAGAATCTATGTTAACCTTTGAAATTAGTTAATAGAAAAATTGTGATGTTTATAGTAATTTTATGTGTAATACTAACTAAGTATTGATTGGATAATATAATGTATGATTATAAAATTAATAAAAATATATTTAAAAAAACAACCACAAAGATAGAGACATTGAAGAGACTGTTATAAGTGTGCATGTTTGGGACTGTGACTGGGGAAAGTGGTAGATAAATATATAACAGGATAATGAAGTACAGAAAAAAAAAGAAAGGAAAAAAATTAACAACAAACAAATAAAAAACAAATAATTAAAAAAATAAAATAATAAAATAATAAATAAATATAAAAAAAGAAAAATAAAAAATAAAAAAATAATAACATATATATATATTCGTATATCTATACACAATTACTGTCGAATAGAGCGGCAGCAAAAGAAAGGCATTAGAGGAAGAGAGGAATAGGGGAGAGACCATAATTACTAATATTAAAGGGATATTAGCTGGTCATTTTGTTGTTATCTGATAGAAGAAAAGACCAGATTTATCCGGTCTTGAAATAACTTATATCTTTAATTTATTTTAAGTTCATGTTGTTTAAACCACTTTATTGGATTGATATCAATTGACTTTCCATCGGTAGGATTTGGCTTGATAATACTTGGTACCGGTATATTAATTGGTATAAATTAAGCAGATACCCCTGCCCTTTTGATTATAGTTCAAACCACTCTCTCATTCTACTTTTAAGAAAAGTGTTGGAGTAACTTGATAGAGTGAGATTCACTTGAAGTGAAACACAGATCAGAAATTATTGATTATATCAGTTAGCATATATATATATATATATATATATATATATATACACACACACACACACACACACACACACACAGCTATCAGGAGCCACTGATTGGCAATTCGTTTTGCTTTTTTATGAATGGCCTCTGGTCTGAGACCAAGAGCTTATGCCACTTCTCAAGTATCAACATTAAGAAGGACCTCGACGGAAATGCCACCCAAACAAGTTGATATCAATGCCCAGATCCTGGAAGAACTCAAATCTTTCAAGAGAGAGATAAAGGAAGAAATACAAAATCTTAAGAAAGACATGAAGCAAGATTTTGTTAAAATAGAAAAAAGATTGGACAAAATGTCAATGGGCTTGAAAAAAATTAAAGGGGAGGTAGACAGTGTGAAGAATAGGACAACAACCTTACAAAATCGGACAATAAGTTTGGCAAAAGACTTGGATAAAGAAAAACAGACTAATCTCTCCCAAGAGAAAAGATACAGGGAGAAGTGTGTTAAATTAAGAGGTTTATCAGAAATGAGATATGAAAATTTACAAGAAAGGCTGATACTGGCTATTGCGAACTATGTGGAAGAACCTGAAGAAAATATAGAGAAGGAGGTTGACAAGGTATTCAGAGCAATCTCGGCAATTGTGGAGGAGCGGAAACTGCCGAGAGACATTGTGGTTTCCTTCACAAGATCAAAATACAGAGACAAATTAATTCAAATGAATTATACACGCAAATTAATAATTGAGGGTCAAGAAATCCAAATCTATAAAGACATTCCAAGTGAGATTCTTAAAAAATGACATGAATATAAGCAACTTACACAAAGACTAATACGAATGGGGATTAACTTTAGATGGGATCGAATAGAGGGAATTTCCTTTATGTTTCAACAGAGAAGATACAAAATAAACTCAGCTGACAAAGTGAAAGAAATAATGGAAAGACTTGATGAAGAGTGGAAAGATAAGAGGAGAAGGAAAACTAGACGAGAAGACAACAAATAACCATAGAATCATAGAATCATAGAATCATAGAATTGCAGAGTTGGAAGAGGCCACGAGGGCCATCCAGTCCAACCCCCTGCCATGCAGGAAATCATGATCAAAGCATCCCCGACAGATGGCCATCCAGCCTCTGTTTAAAGACCTCCAAGGAAGGAGACCCCACTACGCTCCGAGGGAGTGCGTTCCACTGCCGAACAGCTCTTACTGTCAAAAAGTTCCTCCTAATGTTGAGGTGGAATCTCTGTTCCTGAACGAATAACAGAAAGAAGGAAGACCCAGAGGAGAAAGAGGAGAGGGATGATAATCTTGAAGAAGAAGAAATATCTTGCGAGGGGTCTGAAAAGGAAGAAGAGGAGGATGATGATGGGAAAAAAGAAATAGCAGTAAGAGGAGAGGAGGAAGAGGAGGAAGGCATATAAAGAATGACATTGAATTTAACTTCGTGGAATGTGAAAGGCCTCAACATGTTAGTTAAGAGAAGGATGGTGTACCACTACTTGGAGAAGAACAAAGCGGACATAACTTGTCTTCGAGAGATTAAAATACGCCAGAGTGAGAGCAACTATTTAAAAAATCTAGAATTAGGTCAAGAATTTGCTTCCTTATCACTAAAAAAGAAAAAAGGGGTGGTAATATATGTAAACAAAAATTATGAAGCAAAACAGATATTGAATAATAACGAAGGTCACTTGATTGGAATAGAACTAAACCTCCCCAACCAAAAGATATACATAATCGCAATTTATGGCCCATTATCGAAAAATGAACGATTCTATAAAGATTTGCTTCTGAAATTGACAAAGCTAGAAAAAAGAATAATAATACCTGCTGGAGACTTCAACGGTGTGTTGGATGGAAAAAAGGATAACTCTGGAGGAAGTAGAGAGAGTCAGGGTAGACTTCCGCAGGTCTGCCTTGATCTAATGGAAGAACTTCACTTAACAGATCTATGGACAGCTGAGTATCAGAAGGAGAAAGGGTATACATTCTATTCAGAAACCCACAAGAAAATGTCAAGGATTGATATGTTCTGGATAATGAAGACTCTGCTGCCAAGAATAAGTGAGATGGAAATAACACCAAAAAATACATCTGACCACAATCCCATAAGTTTGAAAATGACATTATTTAAGAAAGAATACACATGGAGACTTAGGGATGGACTTAATAAAGGAAGACTATTTTGTGATAAAAATGAAGGGAGAAATGAGTCAGTTCTTTAATGAAATGAAATGTGCCAGATTCAGATCTTGAAAGCTTAGCTGGGTCTTTCCTCGTTGTTCTTGGTGGGGAGACTGATTCTATCTCTACACAATTTATTAATGTAGTTGCATTAAATACTACTCTTTTAATTTATAGCCAACATTCTTCAATTTATAGCTATTAATCATCCAGGACACCAGACCACATTTGATCTGGGTTCACTGGGTTGGTCCTGGTTTGTGCTTGGATGGAAAACCTCAGGTACAGACTGCTTTCTTTTATTGCTGACACCATGGTTTGTTTCAGCCCATCTTTTAGTGGGAGGTGTTTTGGTGCCTGATTATTTTGGTTGAATCAAGGGGTGCGAATTTGTTCATTGGCACTGGTGGCCATTTGGTGTGAGGCTGAAGGAGCTATTTTGTTGACTGGCACTGGTGGCTATTTTGGTGCTGCCTCAGTGATATTTTACCTTCCTTGATTACACTCTTACAGTGATTCAGTTCCTAGGAAGTATAATGAATAACTACATGCCCACATATTTTCATGTAAATAACAACGAATAAAGTAGTTATTGGCAATGCACAGGTTATTGGCATGATTGGATTAATTAATTAATTAATTAATTAACCTGTTGTTAATTTATTTTTATCAATATTACCTGTGTTTTGCCATTAATAATCTCTCCAAGCCACCAGACAGTTTTACATCTTGGAGGTTAAGGGGAGTTGGTCCTGGTGGTAGCTTGGAAAGGAAGCTTGGAAACTCATGAAGGCTCATTGTAGGCTTTATTTATATTGCTTACATTATCAAATGTATGGCCTCATTTTTGAGGCCAATTATTTGTGTAACCGCATTCCAAGTTCTGTGGTGTCAAATACTCCATTTTTCATGTTCTATGGCAAGAAGCCATCTGTGAAGCACATTAGGATCTTTGGATCCTATGTGTGGGTAAACATTCCCAAGGTAGCCAGGAGGAAGTGTGATCCCAAGGCTAGAAGGCTAAGATTTCTGGGCTATGATCAAGGCAGCAAGGCATGACATTTTACACACCCAAATGACAAAGTTCTGATTTCTAGAAATGCTGAGTTTGAGGAGCATGCAAATTGGAGCCATGTGCATTCTAACCCAGAAGTGCTTCTGCCTTCATGCAGGGATGAGGCACAAGATGACCAGCAACAACAAGCAGCTGGGTCAGGTACCATCTCTTCCTCAAAACCTGAATGGAGAGGTCCAAAACAGGAGAGTACTGAGAGAAAGTGAGTCTAAAAGTGAATCTAAAAGTGAACCTGAGCCTGTCATTCCTCAGCATTCTAGCAGAACAACAAACGGGGTGCCACCTCAGAGATTTATGGTTCAAAATGTGAGAATGTAACTTTTGAACCTGACAGTTACACTGAAGTCCTGAAGTTGCATCAGGATGAGCAACAAAGGTGGAGAAATGTAATGGAGGATGAAATGAAATCCATTGCAGACCATGACGTGTATGAAGTTGTCCCACTGCCAGAGGGGCAGAAGGCCATTGGGTGCTGTTGGTTGTACAAAAAGAGACAAATGCATGATGGGAATGTCAAATATAAAGCACATTTGGTGGCGAAGGGTTATTCACAAATAAAGTATCTGAAATATGATCAAGTGTTTGCATGCATTGCCTGCGCCCAAAGTATCAGGACTGTATGCAAACAGTCCTATAATTGTTCTATGCTGCCCCGATTGTTTTTAACTGAGGGGCAGGGTAAAAATAAATTTATCATCATCATCATCATCATCATCATCATCATCAAGATTGCTTTGCTGTTGCAAGTTTGCACAGGTTCAAAGTTAATCATTTTGATGTGGAAACTGCCTATCTAAATGCCAGTCTGGGTGAGTGTATTTACGTAGAGCAGGCCCCTGGATTTCGTTGTGGAGGGCTGAACTATGTGTACAAACTTAAAAAGCCTCTGTACGGTTTAAATCAGAGCAGCAGGTGCTGGTATCTCTGTTTGGATAAACAGCTGAAGAGTGTTGGTTTTGAAAACAGCATTGCTGTTTGTACACAAGAGGTACCAACCAGAGTTATGAAATCTTGATAGCTTTTGTGGATGATCCGTGTTTGATCACAAAAACTGACAATCAAGTGAAAAAGTTCAAAGAGGAACTGGAGTCAAGACGTAGACTCAAAGATCTTGGTGAAATACAACACTATCTGGGGATGGATTTCCAAAGGCTTGAAAATGGTGGTTTCAAAATGAGCCAAACGCAGAAAATTGAGAAGTTGTTGTCTACCTGTAACATGTCTGATTGCAAAAGTGTTAAGACCCCTTTGTATACAGATTTTATCAATGTACCCGTGTGCCTCCTTGGAGCGGGAGCGTCCATGTGCCTACCAGGAGCTGGAGCGCCTGTGTACCTCCTGGAGCGGGAGCGCCTTTGTGCCTCCCTGAAGCAGAGAATGATATGGCATGCATGTAATCAGGTCTTGGTGGCCTGAGGTTACCGTCATGTGGTCAGCCATGCTGCCTAGAAGGCTTTGGTGAGGGGATGGTGATCCCCATCTAATTGACAAGGCCTGGAGAGGGGCTAATTGGGAAATTAACAATGCCATGCATAAGGGGTTGGGATTTTACCTGTCACATCCATACATTGTGTCCAAGAGACCCAAGCTCTACAGAGCAGATGGGGTGCATCTCTCAGACACTGGAAATTTGATATTCTTGGGTGACCTTCAGCAAGGGGTTAGGGACCTTTTGGACAAGTTGGTGGGTGAAAGGGACTAAGCAGACGCTTGCTCCTTTCTGTGGTGGGGAACAGGGAAGCGTCATTTCAGTGGGCACCTTAGCACCAATTTCAGTGAAGGTAGGGTCTCTGGAAGGAGCACTTCAGGTCATGGGGCCTAAGGGGACAGAAGGAGCCCCACCTTGGTGTTGGCCTAAAGGATAATCCTTCACCCCAATCCATGCAGCTTGGGTGAGGGACTTTTGGGTTGATCTTCCAGATGCAGGCTGGCTGGTGACCAACTCCAGACAAGTGGGGTTCCTTTCCAGGACCCAGGTGTTCGCCCAGGAAGGCTGAGGGGTGTGGTCTAGCATAGACCTACTGCCTCAGCTGATTCCTCACCAGGTTGCCTCTCCCTGCTGAAGATCTTAGAGGGAATTAAATAGGTTGATTTTAATAACATCTTTATTTCACACCATTTCATGTGTGTGGTCTTGTTATTCCTGCAATTGGCCAGCAAATAACAATTTGCTGCCTTTTCATCACACACACCTTGCTCCATCAGTTGCCTCAGTGGTAGAGCTGGGCCTAGGAGAGAGGTATCTGCAGAGGAGAATTCCCCCTTCCTTTTGTAATTCCTTTCCTACAGTAACCTATTACTGTCATTTTCAGGAACAAAACAAAGAATTGGAAATCACATAATCACAGTGAGAGAGTGAATGGAGACATGGCTCCATGTGCTATGCAATGGTAAGAAAATTTCATTTTTAAAATAAACCTAACACATTTTGGCCTTAACACCAATTGGCCTTCTTCAGAGGCTACTCAGTCCTCAGACATTTCTGGAGCTGAAGTAGGCACTCTCTATACACTCACTATTGAATATTAAAAGAAAGGCCTTTCTGAGATTGAATAGTTCCTGAAGAAGACCAAATGGTGTTAAGGCTGAAACATGTTGGGTTTTTTTAAGAAACAAAGGGGTGTTTTTGTTGTTGTTTTTATCATTGGGTAGCACATGGATCTCAGTCTCCTTTCATTCATTCACCCTCATGTTCAGGCCTGTGATTGTGAGGCAAAATGTTTCACTTGTAAAGGAAAAACCATGCATATGCAAAGCAGCCCTTGATGACTCAACCCAACAGCCAACTGTCTCCTTTAAAAAGAATCATGTTAGAGTTGACATCTGGTGATCTGAAGTTCTGTCTGGGATAATTAATCTATGATGCCTTACCCACTCATGCAAATAGTCATTTCATAATGGGATCAACCCACAACTAACATTAATGCAAACCAGAACTTTGTCCTTTGTGGCAACCGTTATTAATTGCCCTGTCCCCTGTAAATAACATTGTTTAACAAGAACTAAACCTAGACTGATTTCTTGGGCAAAGTGAAGGAATCATATCAATCTGTTAAAATATAATCCTGATATCAATCTGTTAAAATATAATCTTGATGGAAGGACATTATACATGAAATAATATATATTTATTTTATCAAATAATTAATTGTGGGCTTTTAAAAAAATTCTTTGTCACTATTATGATTATATTTTAGATGTATTTTATTTCAGTCTGAGTTGTGAGTTACCTTGAGTTTCATTCTGGGAGAAAAGCAGGATACTAATGGAGAAAAAAAGGATACAGAAATTATGGTGTGTGTGTGTGTGTGTGTGCGTGTGTGTGTGTGTGTTTGAGATTCTGTTTAGAGTTCAGGGGTATAGAGCAAGTACTTCAGACATCTATGATGGAATACATTTCTTTAAAAAAGAGAAAACCAGGTTGAGTATTTTGAAAATAAAAACTCTTGCTGTTGTTGTTGTTGTTGTTGTTGTCACTGTGATTATCATCCTCATTATTATTTTATCAAGTTCAAACTCTGTGTCAAATGTCAGCTTACTTTGTCCACTCCTTAGAGCAGCTGGAGAGATTCTGAACACCAGCTGTGGCTTCTGATTGTAGTAGAACTACGGCAGAAGGGGAATCAATTATGCAGCCATACAAAAGCATATCTCTGTGTGAAGCATCCACAGACTTTCATATCTGCCTAAAATCCCCTTGATATAAACCAATACCGGCCTTTGGTTACTAATTGGGCTAATGACTTACTGAGCCAAAACAAGTCAAGTCATTGCCTAAGTTAAACACTGCTTGCAATTCATTCACTTTTGACATTTGCCAAAGCAAACTGTATGAAGCGAGATCTTGGATGTACAGTACTCTGACCTCACTCAGCAAGCCCTCTCTTGTTTTAAAATTGTAAATGCCACTTTGCAAGGGCTTGATGGAGTACAGGGAAGAAGAAAGCACAGCATGAGGGTTAGGGCAGGCAAAAGGACAGGGGAGATGTGAAAGCTCCAAGGACTGTTCCAACATTTGATTGTAAAACAAAATGAGGAAAAACAGTGAGGAAAATAGAGCTTTCTACAGCATACTGTAGAAGACCCTTTTTAAAAGAAAGAAAGAAAGTACATTTCAGATTCCTTGTCACATTGTGCTAGGCAGTCTTCGTGAAACAAGCTTGGATGCCATTTGAAAATGATGTGGGGTAAAAGAGAGGGGGGATAGGGAGAGAATCTAGGAGAGGTTTCAGTGGGGCAGAGGGAAAAGGCAATTCTGAGCAGGCCATTTGGTGAATAGACTGCTTTTGGATATATTTAAGATTAAATTGCCAGAAAGAAAGAAGGAAGGGAAGGGAAGAGAAGAAGGAAGACATGAGAAAACCAATTGTTTTCACAATATTCCCATCGAACACTATTTTTTTGTACCTCAGACTATTCACTTCCTTGGTATGTCTGTACTATATTTCTTTGCCCCCCACATCAAGAGACATAAAAACAGCACATAAACTATTTCTTTAGATCCCCACTATGACAAAATAGCAAACAATTTCTAAAAATTAATAAAAATGATAAGGAGAATTAGGTCTTGTCTACACTGGCCAAATAAAATGACCTCACCTTGTTTTATCTGTGAGCTGTCCAGATGATGTATAGCTTGAATCCAGGGATTTTCAGCATTTCAGGGCTTTAATCTGCATTTTAAAAATGGGGTTTTACTCCAGATCTGAGCAGAAAATCCATGTGTGTGTGTGTGTGTGTGTGTGTGTGTACGTACTGTGCTCCATTGCGACATTGGTGTGGGACAGGGGGTAAGAGTTTTTGGTGGGTGGGTGGAAGACAGTGGTAGGAGGCACCATGGGCCAGGTGATCAGATGAACTTTCCCACCAGGAAATGCCTCTGCCGCTGTTTCAATTTCACTTTTTAGCAGGTTTCTTTTCTTTTCTTGTTTGCATAGGCAACAATTATTCAGAGAAGTGCATACCAGCATGCCCACATTGTTAGTTGCACATACCTCCACTTAATAGGATGTCCGAATCCCCTCTGAGGCATAGAAAAAGATATATGTACATGATCATGCATGGTGGGGAGGGGGAGAACCCTAAAGCAGCCACAACTGTGTGGCTGCACCTACTGTGATTTATTGGACCAGAGTGAGTTCAGAAGGGGGGACTGTGTGGATGGTGCCTCCAAACTCACCTCAATGTGTGTGGTGATTATGTAGACAAGCCCATGGTCGCTGCAGACCAGGGAAACCTGAAAGTAAGCCAGGTTTTCCTGTCAGTATAGATGTAGCTTTAGTCCAAAATCAATATAAAATCAGTTCAATAAATGGAAAGATTGCTGCTGGTCTAGTTGGATCAATGGGTGTGTGAAGAATTCAGTCCAATTTCCTCAGTTTACAGATTAATGTGGAGATGTGAACTAAGTTGGGCTTTTACACATCTCAGTTTCAATATAGTTCCAATACAGTTCTTGACTCAAAGAACCATATAAAAATGTATTTTAAGATGTTTACTTTTGGAGAATATGTAATTAAAGATAAATATTTAACTGCAATCTTTATGTAGAGTGAAAAATACTTAAATTAGCATGGAAAGGGGATGGAAAGGTTTACTAGTGAAAATGTGCAAAAGTGGTTAGTTTTATTCATTTCCTAGATCAAGATTTCTTAAGCAAGCAGGGATCACCAGCATTGAGGCCATGATATTGAGAACACAGCTGTGCTGGGCAGGGCACATTTCTAGGATGGAGGACCATCACCTCCCAAAAATAGTACTCTATGGTGAACTCGCCATGGGTCAGCGTAAGAGGGGCGCTCCCAAAAAAGTGATGCAAGGACTCCCTGAGACAACATCTCAGGCTCAGCCAAATTGATCACCAACAATGGTTCACCCTGGCTTCATGTCGGGAGGCATGGAGAAGCACTATCCACAATGCCGCAGCTTTATTTGAGAGCTCACGTTGAACAAGTCTTGAAGAGAAACGACAATGCAGAAAGAATCACAACCCGGAAACATCACCCAAGGTAACCTTCTGCTGTGCTTTCTGCAACCAGACTTGTTTATCTTGGATTGGCCTTTTTAGTCATCAGCACGCTTGCAGAAAGCACGGGATGAGTCCTTCCTGAATCTTCATTTGCAAAGAAAAGCCAGAGAGAGAGTGAGAGAGTGGGCACACAGCCTTTCAGGTTGTTTTTTGAAACCAGCAGATACCTTCTGCTTGAGTTTCCAAGGCTTCAAGGAGTGGGATTTTTGTGTTTTTTAGAGTCAGCAGACCCTGTCAAAATGGGGGATAATGAAACCAGAAAAAGGCATGAAGCCACTTCAAGTTTTGATTTTTTTGGTTTTGGATTCGATTTAGGGTCTAATGTGGACAACAGTAAGTTTAAGAAACAATAAATGCCCTCACAGACTTTCTAAAGATGCCCATTCAAGCCTTTGATAATGTTGAATTGGTCTGCCAAGGGATTGTGTACTGTATGTTCTTCTGTACAGACAAAAAATTACCATATAATAACTTAACAATAGTGAAAATGTAAACATCTATTATAGTGGTTGTATTGTTGTTGTTATCATTTTCATTGTTATCATCATCACCATCACTACCACCATTTTGTGTCCACCTCTTACTTCATAGAGGTCAAGGTAGTGTATTTCATTCATTGGCCTTCCTCTTGTACTCACAAGAACCTTCTTAGTTCATTGATTGGACCAAGGCCCCAAATAGAGTCTTGTGGCTATTTAGGGAATTGAACTTGTGTCCCCTGATACTTATTATCAGCATTTCAACCACTATACCATTATTATATTTCTATTATACTTCCACAGAATATCTTACTACTCCCTTTTTTTCTCTCTGCTTCTGAACTAGTGCTGTGACAAAAAGAATATCATATCACTTGATATGGCAATAAAACCATAAGATAACTACTTACCAAGTGGCTATATTCATGTACTGGTAAGTTACTTGCAGAATAATTGATTGTATATATCCATTGATATGATGGAGTTCAGGGAGAAAAAAAAAACTAGACAAACAAAAAAAATACATCTCCCCCCTGCTCCCGTTATGATTCAACAGGACTCTTCCTTATTTGATCTCTGTTTTATGGCTAGAAAAGTAATAAACATAAGAGAAAGTATATTGCTAAACAAAATGGAATGGTATATATCAATCATGCTCACAAGGCATATTAATCTCATCAAATCTATTTAGTGATAGAAAGTGGGGAAGAAATGGCCTATTATATTTCTTTCAATGGTTGTATCATAAACTCAGCAGTGATACATTCCCAGTTGCTGAGTGCTTAGTAAAATTCTTTTGTGCTTCAGTTATTGGATAAAATGATCTTTATTAACTTCTCGTCATTGAGATTGAGAGATATCTTCTCCTGTATACTTTTTTTTTTTTTTTTTAAAGGAGAGGAAACTATAACCTGTTTGTCTGGTTTAAAAATAGTCAGCATGGAAAATATGTGAAGCCTGTGAAACATGTCTTTATTATTAATCAGAAAAGTCTAGACAAACAATGTCTAGACACCTTGGATCACGTATATCTATTCAAAGGTGATCTATACTTATTGGACCAATCATATTTATACACAGAGAGAGAGAGAGAGAGAGAGAAAGAGAGAGAGAAAGAGAGAGTGGGGGGATACACTACTGGCATTATGTCTTTCTTATACAGTTTATTCCAATAACCAAGGTCATGGGAATATTAGGGAATACATCCATATGTGTTCCCTAATATTCTAGCTTTCTCCAATATTAGACTTAAGATGACTGACAACAGGATTAAATAACAGATGCGGCAAAAACACAATTAAGTTATATTATTAAATGTATTAATATTATGTTATAATATTAAAAGATGTGAACACTTAACTTGGGGTTTTCTGTCCCTGGGAAGAAATTGAAAACAGCAGATTCTTTTTTCATTTTTTTTAACTTTTCAAGTTACATGCAAACATAACTTCAGTGTTCAGTAAGTTAGAAACTGGACATAGGATCTTGTAATTGCTGAAGATTCATATTTGCAGTAATTAATGACCAAATATGACCCCCCAATTAACTTTTTTTTTAAATCCTGGCAGCTCCCCCACTGAAAGGTTTCCAAAGCACTGTGAATTGGGGCTCTGGGAAATTACATCTACGGTGTTCTCCCAGTTGTGTTGTGCTGCATTGAGATAAGCAATTGTGGTAGGAGTCTGAAGGGTCTCTCCATGTGCCCATCTCAACATGTCCCATGACTGTGACAGAGCTGCAAACATCATTTCCCAGTGAAAATCCTTCAGGTGGGGCACTGTCAGGCTGAAAAGGTAGTGTTTTTTTGGAGGGGTGGCATTGTCAGATGTAATGAAGCTTTGTCATCGTAATCATGTCTGGTAAAGCAGGATCTTGGCTGTTTATTTTTTAAAAATACACAGAAACTAGGTTTTACTCAATGTGAAAACATTTACAAGATGTATATATTAAAATGTGATAAAAATACTTTATGTGCTTTATCAAAAGACTTTCAACAGAGCTAAGTTTTAAACAAAACACATATAGGAAATGGAAAAAGGGGGAAATCACCAAAGAAGAATTCAAACAGATAGCAAACACGTGTAGGAGTAAAGTCAGAAAAACTAAAGTGCAGAATGAGCTCAGGCTTGCTAGAGAGGTTAAGAACAATAAAAAGGTTTTTTTTGGGTAAGTCCAGAGCAAAAGGAGGAAGAAGGAAATGGTAGAGCCACTATGTGGAGAAGATGGCAAAATGCTAACAGAGGACAGAGAAAAGGCAGAATTACTCAACACCTTCTTTGACTCAGTGTTTTCAGAAAAGGAAAAGGGTGATCAGCCTGAGGATAATGGGATAGAGGACACAATAGGGGAAATCCAGCACAGACTAAGCAAAGAGGTAATACAGGAATACCTTCTTAATCTAAATGAATTTAAATCTCCAGGACCAGATGAACTACATCCAAGAGTATTAAAAGAGCTGGCAATGTCATCTCAGAGCCATTGGCAATAATCCTTGAGAACTTCTGGAGAACAGAAGTCCCAGCAGAGGGGAGGAGGGCAAACGTTGTCCCCATCTTCAAAAAGGGGGAAAAAGAGGATCCCAATAATTATCGTCCGGTTAGTATGACATCAATACCAGGGAAGATTCTAGAGCAGATCATTAAACAGAGAGTCTGAGAACATTTAGAAGGCAATGCCATAATCACAAAAAGTCAACATGAGTTTCAGAGAAACAAGTCATGCCAGACTAATCTGATCTCTTTTTTTTTGATAAAATTACCAGCTTGGTAGATGAAGGGAACACTGTGGATATTGCATACCTTGATTTCAGTAAGGCCTTTGACAAGGTTCCCCATGACATTCTTGCAAACAAGCTTGTAAAATGTGGGCTAGACAAGTTAACTGTTAAATGGATTTGTAATTGGTTGACCGCCTGAACCCAAAGGGTGCTCTGCAGTGGCTCCTCTTCGTCTTGGAAAGATGTGACCATTGAGGTGCCACAGGGTTATGTTCTGGGCTTAGTGCTATTCAACATCTTTATCAATGACTTGGATGATGGGATTAGGGGCATACTTATCAAATTTGCAGATGACACCAAATTAGGAGGTGTAGCTAATACCCTAGAGGACAGGATCAAAATTCAAAATGACCTGGATAGACTGGAGAGCTGGGCCAAATGAAATTCAATACAGAGAAATGTAAGGTATTGCACTTAGGGCAGAAAAACGAAATGCATAGATACAGGATGGGGGTGACCTGGCTGAATGAGACTACGTGCGAAAGGGATGTAGGAGTCCTAGAAGACCACAAGTCGAACATGAGTCAACAGTGTAATGCGGCAGCTAAAAAGGCCAATGTGATTTTGGGCTACATCAATAGAAGTATAGTGTCTAGATCAAGGAAAGTAATAGTGCCACTCTATTCTGCCCTGGTAGGCCGCACCTAGAATACTGTGTCCAGTTCTGGGCAACACAATTCAAAAAGGATTTTGACAAATTGGAGCGTGTTCAGAGAAGGGCGACTAAAATGGTGAAAGGTCTGGAAACCATGCCTTATGAGGAGAGACTTAGGGAGCTGGGTATGTTTAGCCTGGAAAAAAGGTGGTTAAGGAGCAATATGATAGCCCTGTTTAAGTATTTGAAGGGGTGTCACTTTGAGGATGGAGCAAGCTTGTTTTCTGCTGCTCCAGAGACTAGAACACGGAACAATGGATGCAAGCTCCAGGAACAGAGATTCCACCTCAACGGTAGGAGGAACTTTCTGACAGTAAGAGCTGTTCGGCAGTGGAACACACTCCCTCAGAGTGTGGTGTGGTCTCCTTCCTTGGAGGTCTTTAAACAGAGGGTGGATGTCCATCTGTCAGGGATGCTTTGATTGTGTATTCCTGCATGGCAGGGGGTTAACTGGATGGCCCTCGTGGTCTCTTCCAATTCTACAATTCTATGATTCTAAAAGTGTATACCAAAATATATAACAATTTCCACATGAATTCCTGTTCCCACACAACATTTGTCAACATGATATAAAGCAAGAATGAGAGGAAAATGCAACTGTGAGAAGTGGACATTTTCACATACCTAGCCAGGAGAGATGCCATGTAGTGTGTAATATGGAGGATTTTGTGTGTGTATTGAAGGCACTTATGTGCATCCTTAATTAATTAATTAGTGATTGGATATTTAGATGGGATTCTTCTAACTAGAGGTAAATGACCGTCTGTAATCTAATGATAGCACTTGGCCTGTGGGAAAAACAAATGTACCTCTAACCACTAAGGATATGCTACCATATCTGGCTTTTATTGACTTTATGCATGGTGTAGTATCTAAAATTAATGTCTAGCTTTGCTAATAAGGACCACTCTGTTTTATTTGGCCTCTTCTGTCTGCTTTACAAGGAACCTGGTCTGCTTAGTGCTAGAGAGATTAGAATAACTGTTGGATTGTATTGTATTGTATTTTCAAAGAGAAAGTGGTCATTGCTTTCTTGTCCCAGTATGGAGGATTTAGAAAGGCAGTGCTAATGACAGGCAAGAGTGTTTTGCCTTCAGGGCTTCGATCTCTTGATCAAAGAGCATTATTAGGGATAAGCAATAATGCAGAATCAAGCTGCCCTAATTATGTTTTGCCTGAAAAGGGAAGGGACTCCTAGGATACTGAAACAATAGACAGAATGTAAAATATACAGTGAATGCATAAATAACTGGATTTTCATCCACATGTACCCCACACAAAATTATAAGGTGTAAAAGCTCTTTGTGTCACACTGATTAATGACAGGCAGGGCATTCATTAAAGGTGAATATGATGAAATAATACCTAAGTCTAATTGCTGTCCCAAGTAGAATAGACCCAGTCAATCAATGGGATTTACATAAGTTTTGAATTACCATCAAACAAATGATTCAATAGGTTTGCTCTTCTTGGGACTAGCACTCTGATTTAGATTTAGCTGGGAAATGACATCTTCATTACATATTAGTATGGGTGACAGCTGTGAAATCACCCATGAATCCCTCCCAGCTTGGGAGGACTTCAGCCAAAGATTTTGGGGTGAAGATGCACCCTTCTTAGACCAGGGGCCATGAATTGGATGGATCACGGGGGGCTGGTGGAAGACAAATGAAAGTTTCTTTTGTGAACTTCATTTGTTAACTTATTTTAGGAATGAAGCCTTTTCCCCTCAATTCTTTTAATTCTCTCCTTCATCTGCACCCCATGTAAAGATCTCAACCATCTGGAAAGGTTCGGGGGAGCTGAAAGGTGCAGACAGGGAACTTTTGTTTTATTAACATTCTTAAATTAACTTATCTTGAGATCTGCTGCTGTGTATTTCTTTTATCACAGACTTGGTGGACATTAAATATTTGTTGGTTGGGCATTTTATGCATGCTGTTTGTACAAATACTGTTGTTCAAGACACTGTGAATTGGACTCTGATTTTTCTTGGCCATCCAATGAGACAGAAAGCAATTCAGAATTTGTAAAAAAGAGCTTGTAGGTTAAAGTTCTATTGATATTAAAAAAAGCCACAGCCAAACCCTACCAGTTCTTGCAAATACAGTACAATGTTACGTGTTGATGTGATCAGCAGGAGAGCATCTTCCCCTTTTCCTTTTATTTCACATACAATATAGAAAGGTTTGCACATCCAGCTAACCAAAATCTAGCAAATATAGTGTGGTTTTTGGTTACAATATGTGCATAAGCAATAAAGGATCTTCTGTTTGCTTTTCTTTCACCCAATTTTCCTTTGCACTTGGAGTTACGTAAAAGCAAGTTACAAATAATAAAAAAAGCAAAGCAAAAACTTGTGACAATATAAGTCACAAAATTCAATTGTTCCTGTAAATGACAGTTGCAGAATTAACAATCTGGTATGCATGACTATGCTAAATTTCAAAATGTTGCAATAAAAATTGCTATAGGTACAGCAAGTTAAAAAGGTCTGGGAGGTGGCATTTTTTTCCCCTTTTAATTCCAGTTTGTAAAAAGGTATTTCACACATACTTCTCTCAAATGTTGGTGGATACTATTGGATGACATCCTGTTGAACAGTTACAAGCGTGTGAGCTAGACTTTTATACTTTCATAAGTGTTTGGTATTCATGTGTACAATTGTGGCACTATTGTCACAATTACAAATGTTCCCTAACCTGCCTTACCAGCAAACAGCTGCACTGAGCAATCGAGGTCTGTTCTGCTGGTGCTAGGGCTGCTGTAAGATGATGTTTCCAGTCCCCTTCCATCAGTGAGTTGGGGTGCAAAAATGAGAAACCAGACCTGTGTTACATTTCCTTATTGCACTGCCGATCAATGGTGGGCGGGTTCTGGCTGTTAATGTAGGTTTGGGGAGTCAGTAACTACTGTTGACCCTCCATATCCATGGATTCTGCATCCACAGATTCAACCAACCAGGGTTCAAAAATATTTTAAAAATGAATAATTAATAATTCAAAAAAGCAAACCTTGATCTTGCCATTTTATATCAGGGACACCATTTTTCTATGCCATTGTATAGAATGGGACTTGAGCATCCACAAGGGGCCCTAAACCAAACCCCAGCAGATACTGAGCATGCACAATTTATCTGTGATTTTGGATCCCAGCAATATTTATTTTGCATTCTTGAGGTTTACTCCTCTGCATAAATCTTGCAAATGAAGCCCTATGACAGGGTCACCATAAGTCAATGTAGACTTGAAGGCACATAACACAATAGGAGCAGCAACAACAACAACCCCATTCAGAGGGACTTTGTTTTGCAGAGGGAATGTTGTGGATTTTTTTACAATGTCTACATTTGCAGTAGACATTACATCCCTAGACTTTACACTAGGGATGCAATTCTTTTACTGATTCTCTCCCCAAAGAAATCAATGAATAATTTTAGCATATTTTTCCTACCGCAAAAAAAGTCTTTGAAAATCATTCAGCTTTCAAAGTCTATTTGCAATTGAAGACTTATTCTGCACAAAATTTGCATATGGATGTTGCACAGAAAAGAGCATTTTTTGCACAGGAAATAATGTTTCTGCTTTCTGTGCAGAAATATTATTTCATGTGCGGAATAACCTGTTTCCTGCACAGAAAATGCTGTTTAGATGCAAAACAACCACAGGTAAATTTGGGGCAGAATAAGTCCACAACTGTAGTATTTTCTGATTAGGAAATACCTTTTTCTGTGCAAAAAAATAGCTATGGATAGAAATATTATTTTCTGCACAGGAAATGCTGTTTCTGCACAAAATAACCACATGTGAATTTTGTTCTCATTACCAAACTGAGACAATTCTCATCAGTACAGAGTTCCCCTCAACAGGCTTTCTTGCCACTCAAAAAACACAAAAGAAAACAAAACAAACACACACACACACAAAACACCATACATCTTTTTGGCATTTTAAAAAAATATTTGGAATATTCTTTCCATTTCTACTTCCCACAGATTACAAATTACTACATTTATTGGGAGCATCATATGTGGACTGGGAAACATTAATACTTTGGGGGGGGGGGTTGAAACCACCAAATATCCATAGTATAATTTTATGGACACCCCAGAAGCTGCCACACAGTATTCTAAGGTGGAGTTTTATGACAGCCAATTCTGAGAGAATATAGACAACCTGAAAGAGGAAAGAAACCACATGACAAATGAGTGAATAAGAAGCAAGAGCTACAGAAAACACTGGAGGAGAGAATTGTAGCTAAATATCCACATACATTATTCATCCAGCAGCAACTTGGGGGGTCAGATACTGAAAGAGAAATGCCTACAGTTGCATTCCAGCCCAGTCATCTGTACATCCTGAGGATCCTGTCTCTCATTTGGTCTGGCTAACTGAAGCCTAACTAGACATTATATTTAAAATGTAACCATGCTTTTCCCCCTTACTCTTTGGCAGACCTTGGAAGAATTACATTAAAAAGAAGGAATTACTTGTTTTCCTTTTCCCCTAACAAAGGCTAAACTACATTATGATTGTTTGATATATTATCAATGTATGATTCTAAGCTCTAGCACTGCAGTTATGGACTGTTGCCTCCCTTGAAGGCCTGATTGGGTCAGAAATTGGATTTATTTCAATACAGGTTGAGTATCCCCTATCTGAAATGCTTAGGACCAGAAGTGTTCTGTATTTCAGATTTTTTTCAGACTTTAGAAAACTTGCAGTATCTTGGAGATGGGACCCAAGTCTAAACATGAAATTCATTTCTGTTTCATATACACCTTCTACACATATCCTGAAGGTAATTTTGTATACAATATTTTAAATAATTTTGTGCATGAAACAAAGTTTGTGTACATTGAACCATCAGAAAGCAAATATGTCACTATCTCAGCCACTCATGTGGACTCAGAAGCTAGTCTCATTGAAATCACTGTGCCTTAATTCCAAGTAAAAATGCTTAAAACATGGTTGTAAATGCACTGGTGTATCTGAATCAAAGGCCTATGAGGAAACCATAGAGGTTCAAGAACAATCTTAGAGCCTGAGCTTTAAAACGTTGCTCTAGCTACTTTGGTACAATGAATTCCTTTCATTTGAATGAAGGCCAAATAAATCCTTGAATAAATTCTTTAATAGTCTTCCTTGTCTCCACTTAACAAGGAAGATAGAGTCAGTTCACACAATTAATCTATACACAAGCACACTTGCTATCTAAAGAACAAGGTTATTTGAAGCATGGATGATTATGCATTATGCTGAACGATGCAGATGCTGGATGATCAGTGACTCTAAGAAAAAAATAGCAAGGAGAATAGATAATGTAAAATGATGAAAAACTTTCAATTTCAACAATATATCAACAGCACTGGAATGCCCCTGTTCTAATTCAGGCAACAATGTAAGTTCTGATGATTCAGATAATAAATAAACTGATGTTGTTCTGTAGTGGGGACTAATATTTGGATTTAGGCCTCTTTCCTTCCTGATATAACAAATAATGTAACATTTTCAGCACTTAGTTCAAAACCCCCTCAATGGCATGGAGAAAAGAAACTTCTTATCATATTTTAAGTCCTACCACTTGCTCTCTTGAGTATGTAAGGCAAATCTACACAGAGAAAATAATGTAACCTTATCTCAGGCCTCATCTACAGTCCTGTGAAAAAGAAAGTATGCTGTCTTCAAATTTTATGGTTTTATGTATCAGAACATTGTAACAATAATCTGTTCCTTAGCAGGTCTTAACATTAGCTAGATACAACCTCAGATGAACAACAACACATGGCATATTACACCATGTCAATATTTATTCAACAAAAATAAAACCAACTGTCCTTCTTGATCTTCTTGAATCAATCTGCTTCTACAGTGAACTACTGTTCTTCACATTGCTTTATTGTTCAGCTATAACTTGACTTGCCTACCACTTTTATGATGAAATTGTTTTGATATTTCTTGGCACCATATGATTGGTTTCTGAAACATTTAATTTGTATTTTGAGTTGCCAACTTTTTTGTAAGGTTGTATTTGTTACTCATAGTTGTTATGGATTTACTGCATATGCATTGTTAACCTGTTCCATAAGATTATATTTATCACTAAAAGCTACCATACTGTATTAGTAAAATTCCGGAATTGTACCAGGTTGTCTTCCATATCCGGGTGTGCTGGCATGGTCTCCTGTGGTCCCATGGGGCCCAATCTGTTTCTTCTGAAAATAATTTTTTTGTCCAGGTGTTTTGCTGTTTATCAGGCTTTACCCCATTTTAGCCCTGTCTTTACCCTAGGGGTCATGAGGACTGCCCCAGGGAAAAACAGAGCAAAAGCCTTGTGTCATTTGGACTTCAGGAATCTAAGACAGGAGCAAGTTAGCCTATCTAGACAAGGCCTCAGTCTCAGTCCTCTCAGTTCTTGTTCCTCCTCCCAAGTATGAAATTATATCTTTTGCATGCCTGAGGGATTTAAGATGTTTGGTTTTTTTTAAACATAACCCTAAATTTTTGTCTGCAGTTTTTGAAACAGCCAGAATATCTTTGTTTTCTATTCAGTGTCTCACAGGTAGGCTTTGGACTAGAGCAAAATTAGGGTGGGGTGGGAAAAGGATGGGTTGAGGGGTGTGTCAGGAGATGGGCCACTTGGCTTGAGTCATATCTATTTGTATCCGTGGCAACTAGGAAGGGCCAGTACTTTCCCCCCTTTGCTCTCCAGACATATGCAAAGCTTGGAATATATGATATTTCATGCATTTATAACTCAGAGCCTGTGAACCCATATATCTTTGCTTGCTGTTGACTTGGTTTTAAGTGTTATCTGGCACCTGAGTTTGCAGGAATGGCAGATGTCCTTTTGGGTGGAGTGAGGATGAAGAGGGAGGGTTGTCTTATGGATGAAGTTCTATAAGCCACTTTCTTGGGAGAAAACACTATTGAACTCAGTGGGACTTACTTCTGAGTGCACTTGTATAAGGCTGCATCATACGCTACAAGCCTGCACCAACTTTTCTGGGAGGAAACACCATTGAACTCAGTACAATTTACTTATGAATAGACATTTATAAGTGGTGTGCTGTTACGGATGCAATTTTGTACACAGAATTTTTTTTGGGGGGGGGCAATGCCAGTGACACCAATGGGGAGGGGGAGGCAGCACTGCTGATGCAGTGGTGCCAAGTAGATGAGCACAGGTGAGCATCTGTGAATGTGTGCGAATACAGGAAAACAAATCAAAGAATGTAAAATGAACCATGTGATCTTTTTTTGAAGCTCTGTGGATAAATGAATGTGTGCTTTAATGGTGGGGGGGGGGGAATCCCACAGCTGGTGCAAGTTCCACTGCCATGTGGGTAAACATAATTTGCTACAGTGAACACATGACCATGGCCAATACACCCCCTTAATTTCATTTGGCTCCATGATGGAGGGACTCATGTGGCTCATATTTCCAATTCCAAATTGGATTAAAGTGGACAGGTGTAGCTCAAGAGCAGCCAAACTGGAAACAAGGATAATTCACATGAGAAGTAGAACATAGCCCTAATGTAGATGCACCATAAATTACATGCTTGATATGAGGAAGAGTGGGAAGTACCATTTTAGAAACCTTGAAGATTTTTTTTCCCTCTTAATAAATTCTGGGATCTTTCTTGGGAATTTCTCAAGAGATTCAGATGTAGTATGAGCTTCCCTTAGGAAAAGTTGTAACTATGGGATAAATTGCTATGCTTGGTTCCTTTCTTCATGCCAATACCATGGGGAGAAAATGGAGGCTACTCTGCCTCCCAAATTATGTCAATGGTTTTGGAAATAGATCTCACAGGTATGTAACTTGAGCAACCATAATCTTGCTCACCCACATTTCCTTTGGGGACTAGGTAAAGAACCTTGCATCTTTTCCTTTCTGTTTTGCACTATAAGATTTCTGATTTCCTAACAAACCTATTATCTTATTGCAGAAAAGTGTCTCTCTGGATTTGAACATTTTGCACTTACCTAGTATGTGACTGTACTACATATTACTTGTAAACAGACACTTGTATTTGGGCCTTCCAGGAGAATAAGTGAATGTATCTAGAGATATTAAGGCAAATTTGTGGTGCTTGCAGCTGACATTCACAAGAGTTGTAAAATTTAAGAGAGAACTATCTGAATGGTTAAGGTAGGAGGTTGCTTAAAATTTCATTTAATCTTATGTATCCCTTTGCTTCTAATGATACTTACAAAAAGCAACAAGAATAGAAATGAAAAGAAAGGATAAATACATTGGCATTTAACTGCTCCCCATCACTGTGTTTTTACCTGGATTTTCATATGTACAACTGCACAAATCATACATTCGTATACTGTGATAATTTTCATTATGTAGTCCCTGTAAACACCCAGCTCCCCTTTGTGGTGTTCTTTCTTGTAGGAATATGTGGTACCTGTATTAAGCAGAGTGCAGCAGGGTTAGTGCAATATAAGCTTGTGGTAGGATTACTCTGCAAGATAAAATGTTATTGACTCAGGAAATCCATTTTAGGATTGGAAGGAGATAGACAAAAGAAGTTAACCTATACTTGGATGAAAGAGCTCCTAAAAGCTGGCTGTCATGGGTGGGCATAAGTTAGCAAAGGTTGTTCAGGCTGGAGCCCCACAGAAGCCTCCTACCCAGACAAAGGGAACAAAGTGAATAACTTCCTAAAGACATGGAAAGTGACTTCCACATGTAAGAAAGAAGCAAAAGGCTTGAATATGTAGACTAAAGAAAGATCTCTGGCTTTTCTTCGCAAACGAAGATTCAGGAAGGACTCATCCTGCACTTTCTGCAAGTGCGCTGATGACTAAAAAGGCCAATCCGAGATAAATAAGTCCGGTTGCAGAAAGCACAGCAGAAGGTCTCCTTGGGTGATGTTTCTGGGTTGTGATTCCTTCTGCATTGTCATTTTTCTTCAAGATTTGTTCGGTGTGAGTTCTCAAATAAGGCTGCAGCATTGTGGATAGTGCATCTCCATGCCTCCCGATGTGAGGCCAGGGCAGCCCATTGTTGGTGATCAATTTGGCCGAGCTTGAGATGTTGTTTCAGGGAGTCCTTGTATCACTTTTTTGGAGCACCCCTCTTACGCTGACCCATGGCGAGTTCACCGTAAAGTACTATTTTTGGGAGGCAATGGTCCTCTCCATCCTAGAAATGTGCCCTGCCCAGTGCAGCTGTGTTCTCAGTATCATGGCCTCAATGCTGGTGATCCCTGCTTGGTCAAGGACAGCAACATTAGTCACATAGTCAGTCCAGTGTATATTTAGGATTGTGCATATACAGCACTGATGAAAGCATTCGAGGAGTTGTTGGTGGTGGCGATAAAGAAAGATACAAGAAGGTAAAACAAAGAACAGGCATTATCTAGATGCCCCTCTCTCGACTAATCACTTCATATAAGTGTTGATGCCTCTTTGTTTCCAACACCCACTTGTTTCAATCCACAAGATTTATCTTCTCTCTTCAGAACTGGAAGTGGTCTCTAGGCTTTGTGAGAATGTCTGCAATCATCACTTTTGATTAACAGTACTTCATCTCAATAAGCTCCTCTTCTTGCAGATTTCAAAACAGATGCTATTTTACATCAATGTCCTTGGTGTGTGCATTGACCTTTCCAGTCTATAAAAGTTTTATGCAGCTTTGGTTGTACTCTAGAAGCTCTATAGGCTTTGGTTTAGTTGTTACATGTTCTTCCAGCAATTGGGATAGCCATATAAGTTCCTCGCATGCTTGAGGATCTGATGCATATCTTGCTTCAGTAGATTAGAGTGGTATAGCATTTTGTTTCTTGCTCATGCAGCTAATAGCTCCATCTTCAAGGAAGAACATATTCCCACTGATTTCTGATCTTTAGGGTCCCCATTCATGTGGCGTTACTAAGGCCAGTGTCACCCCTACCCCCAATGGTGTCACGTGTGAGGTCTGGCCTCTCCACATACCCCAAGTACTGCCATTGTCCCAGTCCAATCTGTACCTGTGTACACCACTAGTCTGGAACTGTTGGTGGCTTGTAGCTTTAACTTGTGCAGTGATTCCTATCTTTTTATTTGTATTCCTAGGTAATAAGTGATGTCTTCTAGCCTTTCCACTTCATTTTCTTTCTTTAGGTGGCTTATGTTTTACTCACAATCAGCTTCATGTTGATAGCCCAATACTAAAACATCAACATAAATCAGTATATAAGTCCATCTGTAGGGTCCTCCCATCTCATTGCAGCCAGAACTGGAGGCCATCGCCACTGCCATGGGGATAGGTGTAGGGCGGGTGGCTCGGTCTCTCTTCCTCTTCCTTGTGATAGATGCCCTCCTTATTGTCTCTGGGTACTTCTGGGTTCCCTCTACCTTCCTGTGAGTATCTTCCCTGATTGCCCCCCACCTTCACAAAAAAATAACCAGACCACCATCTTGATTTGCAGTCATGTGAATGTCAAGAGTGGATAGCTCTTGCCTATGTTTTTGAGAAAACACTGTGGAAATAAAATGATGCTGGTGCAAATTTGCTATAATGCACAGGTATGAGCATTATTTCTTCTCACCTAGACAAGCCCTAGCACACAGAGCAATGGCTTCAAACTATAGGAAATGAGATTGCACCTAAACATTAAAAAGAACTTCCTGAGTGTAAGAGCTGTTTGACAGTGGAATACACTGCCTCAGAGTGTGTTGGAGTCTCCTTCTTCAGAGGTTTTAAACGGAGACTGGATGGCCATCTGCCGGGGGTACTTTGATTATGTTTTCCTGCATTGCAGGGTTTGGATTGATGGCCCTTGTGATCTTTTCCCACTCTATGATTCTATGAAAAGGGCTGATATGGAAGTGAGTAGATAATAGATTAGAAGACTATGGAGTGGTAATGCTATTCTGGCATATTGTATGCTGCAATCTGTTGGAAACTTTGCTTTCAGAGGCTAGTGGCTCCCTGCCTGCCCCCACCCCCCGTGCCTAACCATATACACAATTTCTCTCTCTCTCCACTTCTGGATTCCTACTTTGGCTTTGTTTGTCCTACCAACTTCACAAAAGTCCATCTCATTGCCAATACTGACTACTCTCCACCATTATCTAAGTGTTGCACTGACAAGGCATAACAACTAAGCAGCTGATGCCAGTAACTTCTCACTAAAGAGCCATACAAACTACTTTTAAAAAATAGGATTCCTGATGTCAGGACCTGATCCCCAACCCCCCTGAAAAAGGCTTCAAGCAAAGGGAGGAGTCTCAGGGCAAGGAAACTGCCTGAAAGCATTTTTTTTAAAAAAACACCTGTGCTGCTGGCCTTTACTGGAACAGGCTAAATGAAAGACCACTCTCAAGCTGGTCTACAAGGCCACCCTCTCCACTCCTTTCTCTCTCAAAGTTTTTCAAATTGTATCCAGCACCAGAGCTCAGCAGGAAGGAACAGTCACTGTATGAAAATACTGATCTTCCTCAGGAGTTGCTGAATATGATCCTACAGGATTGCTGGTTTGTGGCTTTGCCTTAGTGCCCTATTCTTGTTCCCATGTTCTCCACCCTATCCTAAATTCAATTTTTCTTAGTCTGAGGTACACTAGGGTTGCCTCATTTCCTTGATGCACAATGGAAAAAGAATTGGAATAGTACAATGCACTCCCTCCTACTTTTAAGCTATCAGTTTCTAGGAATAAGCTGTGAAAATATTCTTTTTCGAAATGCCTGCAGGGAGATCCAAAGTTGTATTGTAAGTATTATTTTGTACCTCAGTAAATTTATTTGGCTTAATAGTCATTTTAAAAAAATGAGACAATTTATATGTATTTTTATGTGATATATGAACATAAAATTTATTTTTAAAATTGTAACCTGTCTCTAATTACTGTTAACCATAGACTTTTTCAGACATTGAGTTTCTGCACCAGAAAGCTCGTAAGACTCGCAATGCTGCTATGCAGCAGGGGGCCCGTTTCGTATGATGCTGTTTCAGTATCACATGAGATTGGAGGCAGCCGCGCCACATTTGGCCATTTTTTATCCATGGGCAACTTCTGTGAGTAAAAAATGGCCAAATATGGCACGGCTGCCTCCAATCTCTCACGGAACTGAAACAGTTGATTTTGGCAGGGAGACGGTATTGTACGAAATGGGCCCCTTGCCGTGCAGCAGCGTTGCAAGTGTTACAAGCCTTCTGGCATGTTAGATCAATGTCCGAAAAAGTCCTATCTATTGTACCTTTTTCTTTTTATATTCCCTGAAGAAGGCCATAAAATACTTTCAGGCTGAAATGTGTTAGCCTATTTTCAAGAATAAAATCATCTCTTTAAAAAAACAACAACACCCTGAGACTTTGTCTGTTTTCCACATCACACCTGAAATCTCAGGACCTGGGACATTATTAATCTGACAACTCTAGAAGAAACTCACTGGAAATAGGTAAGACTCTGCTACAGTAACTATCCTAGCTTACCTGTTGGATAAAAGGAGTAATACTTGACAGTGACAGAGGGATATCTACCACACACACACATATATACTGATCACACATACTTTATCACTTCCAACGATAAATTTATCTTACTTCATAATCTAGAACTTTCTTTATCCTTTTTGTATCTTTGCTCCTTCTCCCTTTCAGTACCTTTTCTTTGATATGTTTTCCTTTCAAGCATTTGGGAAGTCAACTGCCTGTTAGTTTAAAAACCACTTCAAATCAGAACCTTTCCCCTACCTGCATTGTTTGCATTTCCATTCTCTTCCTATTTATGTTTTCTTTCACTTCGTTATTTTGCATGCCTTACAGTTACACCATGAGTCTACCAAGATTTCTGGCCTTTTAAAACTCCTTATGTGCATTGTGTAGTATTTATTATTTACAAAAAATTAAAAAATGTAGAAAACAAGTTTAAGTTTCACCATGTTATTACTGCTATTGTAGTAGGATACAGCTTAAATGTGCCAAATTCATTTGGTAAGCCAAAGACCTATAGCCATCATAAGATGAAAGTTGTTGGCAAGGACAAGAGTGATGAAATGTTCTACACTTTAAAAAAAGAGAGTGAGGACTTTATCAGACTCACTAAATACAGAGTCATAACAATTCAACATAAACACGAAAGGGCACACATATCAGATGATGTCACCCTTTTGAGTTTATGTACTGGCCAAAATCCATACTTTTTTTTATTGATGGTTGAAGCTGTCAATTAATCCTCCATGGCACTTTAGGGCCAGCATTGGGGCATGTAAAACCTTGCACCATTGTACTCATGTGAATGCAGCGTGAATGGCTGGTTCAGCGCAAACACTCCCAGGTGAGATTGTGATATCCAGGTAAGTGACACACTTTTTATGGCCCTCCCCGGGTTACCTGTCCATTTTTAACTGTGTGTATGTACTTTTAAAAACTTTTTGTGTTTTGTTTTTGTGTGTTTTTTAAAATTTCCTAGCAAGCATCTTCTCACAAGAATCTGTGGGATTTCAAACAAGGAAGTGAACAGAGCTCCTCAGAAGAAAATAATCAGGTCAAGGCATATGAATACAGAAAAGAGTATATGCATGCATCCCTGTACATGAGAGTTATCAAATGAAATAAGGTACAGGGCTCTTGTCCTTTCAAGGGTTGTGCAGAAGAGGCAATTTCGGCAGGTGTTGCTTGCATGTCAAGCTACACCAGGTATCTACCCAAGAAAAGTGACAGGTGCCTTGTCCCTTATTACCTCTGTCAATCCTAGTTGTGCACACATGTGCTTAACCCATTCCACCCCCATACTGCTTCTCTGCCAAAGCTATTTAGTTCTCATGAAGAAAATGTTCCATGTGTGACCCCACTGCCAGTGGCTCAAGAAGGCCTGCAATCTTCAAGAGATGAACCTGCATTTTTGCTGTTCCCGTTTTTGTTTATAAATGATACAGGACCCAAAGCTCTACACTTCCACATTTGAATGCTTTAATAGCAATGTTTCAATAGAAAATCACAGTAACATTTTTCTTACTTCACTAGTATAATGCAGTCCTTCTTCTTTCTTTTTATAAGAGTATGAAAAATTCTGCATGAACCTTATTTGGTGCTCGGTGAAATCAATAGAAATATTTCAGTTTGGATTCAATTGGTATTGGAGACTCCATTCTTGGATCAATGAAATGCTGCACGTTTAATGTTGTTTGGCACCAGATGACCATAAAGGGAGGGAAACTAGCTTGCTACCCCTCCCCTCCCCCACACCTTCTCAAAAAAGGACAAAAAACACATTCAGTTAGAACATAAAGAGCAAATGGAAGCTTCTCATAGTCCGAGCATTAAGAGAGGATAAAAGCTATATTATATCTGTCAGTCTGGCAAGTAATAGAAGCAGCTTCAGCGGCAGATGACCACCAAAATGGTATCCTAGCAACATAAAATAGTCCAGTTACAAACAGCACTATCAAGCCCAAATTATCCATTTTCACTCTCTTCATTTTGAAAGCACAGGGATGAATATGTGGTGAAAGATGAAAATTGTTCACAGGGAAAAAGAGTGTGACTTTTCCACTTTAATCAGGGATGAAAGAAAGCCTGGGAAAATTGAGTAAAGAAAGTGTACCCTAAGTAAGTGAGCTGTGATTCTTTTGAGTGATCATAATTATTTCTTTGGCATTCATTTGGGCTGTGCAATTAATTTGGTCAGATCCCAAATTGAATCTAGTACACATTGGATAGGGTTAGTCTGGATTAGGCCTAGGGTGGTTGAATGGGTCTGAAGTGATTCAGGACAATTCATCTATCTGGACATCAAAGTGCAGTACAAGAAAGTGTGTCTCCAGAATGTTACAAAGAAAATGACAGGCACAGTGTAAAGGGGCAACAGAGGTGGTTGACTTTATTTATACACAGTTCTAGCTTCAATCTGGGATAAGAATTCCGTAAATGATTTGGTGAAGGGGGATAATAAAGGGTTAATATTCAGAGCAGCTGCCACATTGCAGAAATAATGCTGTCTGACACTGCTTTAACTGCCAAGGCTCAATGCTATGGGATTCTGGGATTTTTAGTTTTATGATATATTTAGCCTTCTCTGTCAGAGAACTCTGGTGAAAGAACAAACTACAAATCCCAGAATTCTATAGTATGGAGACATGATGATTAAAGTGGTGTCAAACTGCATTATTTCTGCACTGTGGCAGCAGCCTCAGTTATCTTTCTCTTGTGCTTTTTTTCTAGTTGTTAACAGATGGAAAAAAATTGAAAGAGCTTTGTTGGAGTTTGGTAGGAGTTTGGAGGTTAGTTTTTTCCATCCTGCCACTACACCATCTTCAATATTCCTATCCCAATCCTTTCTTAGAACAGCCCTGTCTTTCCTTATCATTATATAATTGCTACATATTTAAATGAATCAATGTATTGTTCCCAGAGTGTTTTAGTAGCCGTTAGTATTCTGTGTTGCATGTCAGTTACATACACACATTAAATCTTAATGCCCAAGCATCATGCAAAAGCCGGTTGTGCAGGACCTACCGGGCGGCTGCCTTTGCAGCCGGTGTCGTACCCATGCCTGGGCCAGCCGCATGGCCGGCATGGGCACCTCCATGCCAGCCGTCCTGCTCTCCCCAGCCTGCTCTAGCTCTCCCCAGCCTGCTCTCCCCAGCCTGCTCTAGCAGGCAGGGGAGAGGATCCTGGAACAGCCAATCGGGTGGAGGCTGCCCCCACACGATTGGCTGGCCCCAGTGAATCAGGGCCCGCGCTCAGCGCGGCCGCTGGTTGGCCGGGGGGCGGGGCCAGTTCCCACCACGGTGTGCCGGCCGGGTATTTATTCCCGGCCGGCTCGCGGCTCCAGCAGTTGGCTCTTGCGAGCCGAAGACCCACCCTCCCCCCCTTAGTTAGTTGATTTGTTGTTAGCTAGTCTTGCTTTCTTGTTGTTAGCTAGTCTTGCTACTGGTCAGCCATGGTTGTGGAGAAGGAAGAAGAGGGTATCTCTTTGATACTCCAGCTTCATCTCGCCTTCCTGGGCCAGGCTGCTCCTTCTCTCATGCTTGTCTGTTGAGCTCAATGTCAGCAGGCTTTGGAGGGCTACTGATGTCACACTGACCAGGCAGTAACTGCTTGGGTCCTCCCCCCCCCTGCCTTTTTGAAGATGGGAACAACATTTGCCCTCCTCCTGTTTTCTGAGACTTCTCCTGTTCTCCAGGAATTATCAAAGATTATTGCCAGTGGTTCTGAGATTACTTCCACCAGTTCTTTTAATACCCTTTGATGTAGTTCATCTGGGCCTTTCCTAGGGCCTTTCTAAATGGTGAAAATACTCCTCAGAGAACTTGAGGAGAATGTGATCTGTCTTAATTGGATCTCACATAATTCCCCTATATATGGAAGTGGGGGCTAAACCCACCCAAAACTCCTTGGGGAAAGCCTCCGGAGCTTTCCCCAAAGTTTTAAAAAGCACTGTAGAGAATGCACATTGTTGATTATTAAGACAGGTGATTGCCTTTATTTGCATACCCCAGAAAGACAGAAGTAGAAAGCTGGTTGTCCGGATGGGAGGAGGGAGCAGTGCTTGCTAAGAAGGCAAGCGCTTGGAACCACCATATTGATTTTTGCCCTAGCGAGCAAGCAATCATGTGACAAAACAGCCTTTTTCTTTTTTTATAATTTATTTAGCTGAATATTGCACTTTCACACCTTAGATATGTCCTTAAAAAAACATTCGGCAACAGCAACTGGTAAAAATAAAAATGCAAGTCATGGTCATCATTTTGAATCACAGACATGCCCTTTGGGACATTTAAGTTACTTTTATAATTAAAGAGAAAAAGAAAAGAAAAAAACAACAACAAGAAGAAATAAAGAAATGCATATCTTTCCCACAGTCGCAGTAAGGCATGTCTCACAAAATGATTTTTAAAATCTACATTAACTTTAACTTTATCATACTATAAACATCCAAGCCATCCAAACCTTGTGCCCTTACAACTCTAACAGCCTTTGGTTTCTCATCATAACCCATTCATTCATCAAAACCAAACAGCAGGCTGTAATTTCAAATTAGGTAAGCCCAGTCTTTGTTCCTTTGCATCTTGTAATACTTATGTTTAACTTTTGACCTTGCTGTACAAACTTCAATATATCTTTTTGTCATTGCCCAAATGGTACATCAGTTGTCAAAACACGTATTGTCTGAAATAAGACCATGATTCTAGGCAAAATTTCATTCCATGTCTTAACATGATTATTTTGAAAAAGCATGTAATTCATATTTGTCATAGTAATACCTAGATAGTTAACTTTCTTCTCAATGTTAAAACCAGTTTTATCCATCAATTCAACGTAATCTTCTATATTTATTCACATTTTCTTCTACTTTTTCTTTCTTTCTCTTTTTCTTTCACTACTTTTGCTTTGCAGTCTTTAAAGTTTTACTTTATAGTATTTCAGTTTTCTATCTTGTCTTTGTTTCTAATCTTTGTAATTTTTAATGTATTTTAAAACTTTTAATTATTTTTTTAAAAGAAGGTAGCTTCACTAAATTTTGGACGAGTAGTTCCAAATTCTTCAGATTCTGGCTCCTGCTGTGCCTCACTGCACTCAGTTTTTTTAAAGTAACTAGAAGTAGCTAACTAGGTACTTTTCAGAAATGAGAAAGAAGAGAGTTTTCTTTTCTTTTCTTTTTTAAAAACCTATTACAGTGATGGAAATAATTATGAAATTTTAAATGTAACTAGGGAGATTATCAGACAAAGCAAAAAACGTATCAGAAGATTCTGACGAGAACAGAAACAGGCAATGTTATCAGACGACAATGTCCTTCATCGTTCCTGGGGCATAGTGCAGGCAAGAATAAGGTGTCCCTTTTTATTGGTGGCTTGTTCTCATCAATACAAAAGTGAAGCCTTGTCCACAGCAGCGCTATGCCTTGGGAACGGCTGAGGACATGGGCATCTGATAATGTCACCCTTTCTGTTCTCATCACAATCTTCTTATACAGTTTAGAATGTGTTTTGTTTTGTTTTTGTTTTTGTTTTTTGCTGTGTTTCACCACGTCCAATAATGTCCTCATACTGACCAATTGTTATGTCAACAACCAGGAGGAATGACCATGGAAAACATCTGTCTCTAACTATGGGGATGGTCATAACAGTGTAGTAAGTGCTTGTTTAAAATGTTTGCTTTGATTCTGCTTCCTGCCAGTTGCAGAAAAGTGATGGCTTAGTAGTTTTAACAGAAGGGACCAAGAACCAGAGAAGGTTCCTAACTGAGATTTCTTCTACCTGGTCAAAGTGCCCGTATTTCCTGCTGTGACCTGGGTGACCTGGTAGCACAGTGAGTTGGGAACCAGTTCCTAACCTGTAAGGCAAAATTGCAAGTGTTTTCCCTGTTGAATTTCTTTCAGCTCAAAGCCTATGTGTGCAAAAACTAGCAAACTTTGCAAAGAATAAAATACAGTACAGCTAATCTTCTTGTGGACCTCCATATTTGCACTGTAGCTATTAAGACTAGCAATGCAAACATTTCCTTCTTATTAATAATTGCTCAAGATTAATACATGGGTGGAAACAGCAATGCAAAGGCCATCGACCGTTAGTGTTATTTACATAGCAAAGTGCAACTATGTGCCATGTGTCTTGTCTCAAAATAATTGGCTCATTAACCTTAAACATATCATTAACCTGATAGCATTATTAAGGTCAAATGAAAGAACAGATAAGTATTTTGGGTTCATGTTCTTTCATAGACAGGTACGTGCAATGTTTAAGGTTGGGTATTAGCAGGCTCTCAGCAAGGACTGTTCAAGACAAAGAAAACTGCAGAGGAGACTTTGGAGATATAGAACAAGAAACATTTTGAACGGTTTGTTGATTTGAATTAAAATATGCAGAAGTGGCTAAATGCTGGAATGCCAATCTGCATAATGGCTAAATGAAAGATGAACTGATCAGTTTAACACAGGGGCTTACTGCACTCGGAAGAAAAGTGGCAAAGCATCAGGAACATTCCATATTCCCTTCTGCCTTACCATGTGACGTTGCCATTCTTCTGGCTTTCTTTCATTCTGGTCCTGTGGGGGACCAAGCTAAAACTGCATCTTTTTGCTAACAGGTTTTTCTGGTTAGCAAAAAGACACAGTTTTACCTCGGTCCCTCATGGGACCAGAATGAAAAAATGATGATGCCATGCAGTAAGGCAGCACAGAAAATAGAACATCCCTGCTGCCTTGCCACTTTTCTTCTGAGTGTAGTAAGCCCCACAGACTTTCCAAATGGTATAGGACACTTCACTGCATACCATACATGGTTTGAGCACCACATGGTGGCTGGATGATGGATGAATGTATACTACAGACATACAAAGCCCCACAAAATGTAACTGAGGGTGGCAGTATCAAACAGGCTCAGACAGGATGATGCAGTCCTTCATATAGCTGTACTTAGGCTATATAGGGAACTATAGGTTGTGACAGGACTTTGATTTGTGCTGAAACAGACTAGTATTCAGTGGAGCTATTGTAACAAGTGAGCCATGTGCTCTCTGTAACTAGTTTACAGTTTGGCTGCAGCTCTTGGGACCATCTAACAATTTTGAACATTCTTCAAGATCAGTTCCACGTAGAGCATGCTATGGGAATCTAAAGGGGATATAACTACGTGTCACCATGGAAAATCAGACATCTCTAGGAACAGGCACAGTTGGTATGCTAGTTTTAACTGTACAAATGCACTCTTCATTACTGCTGAAACCCAAGAATCCAGATTGAAGGCTGAATCAAGGTATACACTCAAATAGCAAACCTATGCCTTCAGCAGGAGTAAAACCCTGTCTTCATTCCCTGATATTCCTTTGACTGACTAAGCCCTGTTTTGTCAGGATTAAGCTTCAATTTGTTCTCCTTCATCTACTGACAGACACCAGTTTAAAACCTAAACACTTTCCTTGGATTTAGATGGAAAGGAGAAATAGAGTTGGCTGTCACCAGCATATTGGTTGCACTGAATTCCACAACTCTGGAACTTCTCCTAAATTAAAGTATATATAAACAATATGGGGGACAGAACAGAGTCATGCAGGAGTTCACAAACAGCCAGGGAGTCAGACAGGAGTGACCCAGCACAACCTTTTCAGCCTGCCCCTCCTGGAAGGAATGGAACCACTGAAAAACAGTGCCCCCATATCCCATTTCAGTGAAGCAGCCTAGAAGGGTATAACAATCAGTGGTATCAGAAATCATCAAAATATTCTGGCAGAGCCAACAAGAACACAGTCCAATTCCTAGTGCACTTCATCCACCAAGGTAACTGAATCTCTTTCTGTCTCATTATTAGGCCTGAAGCCAGATTTAAATGCATCTAGATAATCAATCTCATCCAGAAACCATGTGAACTAACAGGATACCACATGGTCCAGCACCTTGTTGAGAAATGGCATTTTCAAGATTGGCTGGTAATTATGAAGTAGAATGGGAGTCAGGGAAGACTGTTTAATTGGGGGTCTCATAACTGTCTTTGAGGCATGTAAGAACCCTGCTTGCTGAAGGAGGGCATTATTCACTTCCTTTTCCCAATCTGCCAGTCCTTTTAATGAACTAGGAAGGGAGGGAATCTAGCTTACATGTGTTCTCAGTTCTCCTAGAATCATGACTACATCCTCAGGCTGGACAATCAGGAGCCAAGGACAATCCATTGGGCCTGTATTAACTATAGCATCCAAGAAAGAGTAGATTCAAGCAATTTTATCTTCAAAATATTGTACAGTGTCCCCCCCCCCACCCATTTGCAGGTTGTTGAATGATCTGGATTCTTCTCTTCAGGGCCAAGGTATAAACGATCCCTAACTATTTGAAGCACAAATTCTGGATAGATTTTTGCAGATACAAAGGAGCAGAGGGAGGGAGGGAGGGGGAGGGAGGGAGATAAGGTTTCCCCCCCCCCCTGCCCACACTGCTACACAGTAGGCCTTCTGACAGACTCTAGCCCATGCTTAGTTGGACACACTCTTATTTTTCTGTTGACATTGGTCTAATTGCTGTCTCATTCATTTCATTTCCACCAGCTCCTCGGAGAACCAAGACACTAGTTTAGTTACATGCCATGAGAAGGGAAGTTCAGGGGTATTCATGTCCACTACCCTGGCTGTTTCCCCACCCCAGTGATCACCCAGGTCTTCCAACAAAATGACATGCTGAGATGATAGAAAAATCCAACAGGATAGGGTTCCCAGCATGGTTGCAACTGCACTGTAGGAACCCCTTTTGATGGAGCACAGGATGGAGGCCTGTAACTTTGCCTCAGTACCTCCACCATCACCAGGAGAGCAGAGGGCAGGCCTAGAGAGGATTTAAGCCCAGCCGCCCTCTGCCTCCACCTTTTTGTTGCTTTGATCATTCCATCTTCCTGCCACTGAATCAGTGTGATTTAACCAGGTATGAATTTTTGCCCTTTTACCTGGTGTCTTTTTGCTTACCCCACACTGTGATTGTGGACTTGATAATTGGCTTAGGGTGGGATCTTCAATAGGCAGTCACTTGGCAGGTAAGAGGTGAAGATTTTGGTAGTTTGGTGTGCACCTTTGGCACCTCCCCCTTTTGGAGGTGAAGGGGGGATCTGGAACTGCCCCTTTTAGGTCCTGTGAACTGATGGGTGGAGAAAGTGACCTCCTTTGGGGCTGGCTTGAGGGATAACCTCTCTCTTTAAGTCCTGTGACTTCAGGGAGGGACTTTTGGGTCAGCCTTCCAGGTGCAGACTGGCTGGGGGACAACCCATCTTATGGATAGTCCCTGGGTTTCAGGTGTTTTTGCCCAAGGGAATCTTGGGAGGAGTTTTGTGAGTTGACTTCCTGCCCCAACAATTCCCACACTAGGTTGCTCCCCATTGCAGATCTCTCAGAAAGGGGTTAAATAAGTTGTAGCTAACTAAAAGTGGCCCTTTATAGCCCCACTATATGTGTGGCCTCTTTATTTGTGTCTGGTCTCCTTATTCTTGCATCTACCATCAAAAACCTACTTGCCTGCTTGTTCAGTAGCTCTGAATCTCAGTGAGGAGATTTTCAGACCGCGTTTCAGCGTGCCTAGGGTGGGAGGAACTTTCGGGAGAGGGACGGCAATCTTGCGCAGCAGGGGGGCATTTTCGGACGCCGTTGTCCCTCTCCCAAAACCAACCGTGTCACTTCTGTGAAGCTTTGGAAGCCTCAGCGCCATATTTTAACCACGGGCAAACTCCATGATTAAAATATGGCTCTGCGGCTTCCAAAGCTTCACGGAAGTGACACGGTTGGTTTCGGGAGAGGGACAACGGCGTCCAAAAACGCCCCCCTGCTGCGCAAGATCGCCATCCCTCTCCCGAAAGCTCCTCCCGCCCTAGGCACGCTGAAACGCGGTCTGAAAATCTGAGTCTGATCACAACCTGATAGTGATCTGTGATGTCGAAGGCTTTCACGGTTGGCATCCATAGATTTTCCTTGTTGTTTTTTTTCTGGGCTGTGAGACTGTGTTCTGAAATAGTTTCTTTCTGACGTTTCGCCTGCATCTGTGGCTGGCATCGTCAAGAAAAATTCACCATTAATATTATTATTTATTGAATTTCTATACCACCTATCAGTGCCAAAGCACTCCCTAGGTGGTTTACAATGTAAAAAATAAGTTAAAAAGACAATTAAAAATAAACGTAACAATTAAAATTATTTTCAAAACGCATACAACTATACAATAAAAACACATAAAAGAAGACCCCAATAAGGTCTCTGTGTCCACAGCTATAAATTAAAAGCTTGCTGAAATTAAAATGATTTTGCCTGCCAGTGAAAGGAAAGCAGGGAGGGGACAAGCCTAGCCTCCCGAGGAAGGGTGTTCTAGAAAAAGCTCTCTCTTGTGTCCTTACCAAGTGAGCCTGCAATGATGGCAGGATTGAGAGAAGGCCTTCCCTGAGTATCTTAAAATTCAGGAGATACGGTCTTGGGTCAAATAGTTTGGACCCAAACTGTATAGGGTTTATAGGTCGTGACCAGCACTTTGAATTGTGCTTGGAAGCAAACCGGTAGCCAGTGAAGTTGTTTTAACACTGGGGTTATATGATCCCTATTCCTAGCCCTGCTCAGCATTCTGGCCACAGCATTCTGGACCCATTGAAGTTTCCAAACAGTTTCCAAAGGCAGCCCCACATAGAGTGCATTACAGTAGTCCAAATGGGATGTAACCAAGGTAGGTGCCACTGTGCCCAGATCTCACATCTCAAGGAATGGGTGCAGCTGGTGCAGTAGTTTTAACTGTGCAAATGCACTCCTGGCCACTGCTGAGACCTGGGCATCCAGGCTCAGAGCTGAGTCCAGGAGCACACCCAAGCTGCAAGCCTGAGATTTCAGGGGGAGTGTAACACCATCCAGCACAGGCTGAGTGCCTGTTCCCTAATCTGCCTTTTGGCTGACCAGGAACACCTCTGTCTTGTCTGGATTGTTTCAATTTATTTGCCCTCATACAGTTCATTACTGACAACAGACATTGGTTCAGTACTGAGACAGCTTCCTTGGAATCAGATGGAAAGGAGAGATAGAGTTGGGTGTCATCGGCATACTGAATAAACACAGCTAGAATCCATTTTAGGACCTTTTCTGTGACACAGATGGTGGCAAAGAAAGCTTACTTTTTTCTATCACAGCACTTTCTTTTTTTCTACTTAGCATTGACACTATTAGTAATAAATGCCATTCAATGGACCTTTCCCAGAGATGAGAGATAAATTATATCTTGGATTGAAGGCAGGTAGAATAAATATTAGACTGATGTCTGCAGGCTTTGAGGGACAGACTGTGTGGGAACTAACTGAAATCTAATGCAGACAAAATGAGAGTATTATTGGTTGTACCTAGAACTGATATGAGAATAAGCGACCAGCCTGTCTTAAATGAAATGGAACACTTTCATGACTTGGGCTTATGTCTTAAGGGTGGTTCGTCATTGGGTAGTGATCCTGGCTGTTCTATAAGTAGCAGTGACTAGGGACTTATCTACATGGGCAATATACCCTGTCTTGCCCCTGTCTCAGAGCTCTGTAGTGCTGACAACACAGAACTTTTGCTCTGTTCTGCCCTTGGGCAGTCCTCACCACACCTGAGGCAGATACTGGTCTGAGATAGGGGGAAGGTGGGCTAGGGCCCAATAACCATTATAAGAAAATACCTAGTTTACTCCATTTCTGCTGGAAGGAAACAGATTGGGCCACACATGTCCACAGGAGCCTGTCCCCAGTAGGCTGGACCTCTCTGCCACCACCACCACCCTGGCTGTCCTGTAAGGCAGAAAGCAGGCCCACAGCATATGAGCAGCATATCCTGGCTCATGTAGGTGAGCCCTAGGGCTGCTGACACATTGTAGCAATAATACAGTTTGACATCACTTTAATTGTCATGGCTCAATGCTAAGGGATTCTGGGATTTGTAGTTTTTAAAAAAGATATTTAGCCTTATCTGCCAGAGAGCTCTGACAAACTGCAAATCCCAGGATTCCAAAGGACAGAGCCATGATAGTTATAGCAGTGTCAAACTGCATTATTTCTGCATTGTGTCCACAAACTAGGAGTGCCTTTAACTAAAAGTGGCACTTCTCATAGAAGGTGTCAGGCTCACCCCTGAATTCTGGGGTTTAGAGTAGAATTCATGGAAGAACCTGACATAAGGCTGCATCTGGCCTGTTTCCCTTGATTAGGCCCCTGGGGCTTTGGAAAGGTGCCAGCCCGCCTTGTTGGCCTGGGAACACTGCTCTCCACAGCGGCTCAAGGTCAATACTCCAGGTGCGGGCCGGGCCATTCCTCCTTCCTAGATGCCATTCTCACACTGTGGGGGTTTATCTGGGGTGTGTGTGCTAGTCTGTATTCAGTTTTGGCTTTGTTCTATGTTCCTGACACACGTTTCCTTATCAATAAAGAATTTCTATTGAGTGAATGTGAGCGTGTGGTCTTGGTATATCACAGAAGGTAAATTTTGTCATGATCATCATCCAGAACAGACAATTTGAATATAGTCTACATGGGCCTGCCCTAGAAAGCTATTCAACAACTTCAGTGATTCAAAATGCCACTGCTAGTTCATCGTAGCAAAGAAATGTGAAGAGCAAGAATTGTTGAGCCAGGTAACTCCTTAAGTCAGAATTTATACGCTTTGAATAAATCTTGCCAAGAAAACCTGTGATAGTTTCACTTTAGGTCTCCACAATTCAGAAACAAGTTGAAGGCACATGACAACAAACAAATAAATGAAAGATCAAAAATACATGGGAATTTTATTCATACATACCTATTTATGGGTGATCTCTCTCCATCTCCCAGGAGATTATCGGACGGGGACAAATATAGCATCCCTGTCTCGCTATCTCCAATCCCACCCCATTCCCATCCCTGTAATGTTTTATTTTTTTTTCCCCAGAACCACCCTTTCCACACTACAGAAACTGTGTCCCCTCCCCTCGGGCAGCCCAGGAGTGAATGCAGTTCTCAGAGCTGCATTCACTTCCTGGAAAGAAAATTCCCGGCTGTTTCTTGTGAGAGGACAATCACACAGGAAATTCAAAAAGAAAAAAAAAGGTAAAAATTGACACCAAGCATAAAAACATATTTAAAAGGCCCCAAGTAACCCGGCGAGGGTAAAAATTGTGCCACTTACCCCGATGTCACAGTCTCAACCAGAAGTGTTCAGCAGGGACCTCCCAGTGGCATTGCTCCAGCATAACAGGGCACCTTTTTACATGCACATCGTTCCATTACAGAAACGAAACAATGGGTCAATTCACGGCTTAGCTCATGAATAAGAAGAACTGCTGGCAGAACAGGAGCAGTATGGGAGTATAACAACACAGGGACAATGTCGTCTGAAAGGGAAGCCCTATCGCAATCACATCCCTGTAATGGTTTATTTTCATCGTCTGATAATCTCCTCTATCTCAGATTGACAGGCTGGGATTTTTTAACCTGAATTTTCTACATATTTTCTTCTAGGCTCACTTCAATATTTTTTTATTATTTATTTATTTATGTATTTATTTTTATTTTATTTATTTCTATTACTTTAAAATTAATTTCCTCTTCCCAAAATAAAAGGATATTATGAAGCTAATCAATTGAGATATGTTACAGAAGGAATTGTAGGACAGGGGGATTTAGAATGGTTAGAGATAGAAACAGGGAGAATAGAAAAGAGAATATGGAACATATTTTTTGATAATTTTACAAAAAAGGAAATTAAAGGAATTGAGAATCCAATTCTGCAAAATATATGGGAAATATGGTATAAATATAAGAGAGAATTTTTGCCTATTGATTCAGTATTAACACTGGTTATAATGGGGAAAAAATTCCCATATAATTTGAAGGAAAAAATGGGAAAGAAATTAAAGAAAGGAGGACTAGATAAAATAGAGGGATGGATAGGATGGATGAATGAAGAAGGGAGTATAAGAGAGAAATTATGTGGAATGAAAATTTCATGGTTTAATTGCATACAGTTAGAACAATGGATTAAAAATTGGAAAAAGAATCATAAAGAAACAAGGGAATTTACAAAATTTGAAAATTTGGTGGAAAAAGGTGAAAAGAGGGATGATAATGAAAGTATGAAAGGTATTACAAGTGGATTATATAAAATATTGATAAAAAATAAGGAAAAAAAAGACAAAGGGGAATATTTAAGGAGAATATGGGAGGAAGATTTGAAACAAAAAATTGGAGATCATGAATGGGATAAGAAATGGAAACAAAGACATCTAAAAATATGTCGATACGGATAAAAGAAAATTATTATAAAATAATATGGAGATGGTATTTGACACCAGCAAGATTGCATAATATAGATAAGAATAACTCTCAATATTGTTGGAGAGGTTGTCAAGAAATAGGTACATATATGCATATGTGGTGGAATTGTAAATTTGTACAGCAGTTTTGGGAAATGATTTTCATAGAAATAGAGAATATTTTGAATAGAAATATAGAAAGGAAACCGAGCATAGCATTGATGTCAATTTATAACAGAGAGAATGAGAACCAAGCAGAAAAGGATTTAATAACAAATTTATTAACGGCAGCAAGATTAATTATAGCAAGACATTGGAAAATGCAAATAAATGTACAAGTGGAGGAGTGGTATAAAGAAGTTTGGAAGATGGCAATAAATGATAAGTTAACATGTAGAATTAAAGTAAGAAGAGGAAGTTGGAAAGAAAGTGACTTTGATAAAATTTGGAAAGTATTTGTTAAAAAAGTATTACAGACAAAAGATGGGAGGTTACCTCCATGAGAAGAAATGAGATTCTGGAAAGATTAGGTACAGGATAATGGCTCTGGTGAAGGGGAGCACTGAGGTGGGAGGGAGGGAGGGGAATTAATATTTTTGAATAGAATTATAGTAAAGAATCTATGTTAACTTTTGAAATTAGTTAATAGAAAAATTGTGATGTTTATAGTAATTTTATGTGTAATACTAACTAAGTATTGATTGTATAATATAATGTATGATTATAAAATTAATAAAAATATATTTAAAATGAAATAATAAAAAAATAAAATTAATTTCCTAAACATATTAGGAGCCAGGTATCTTAATGGAAGACTCTCCTATACCCACTATCATATACATCAATCAGTATGGAAAGTTCTGCTATGTGTCCTCCGGTGCCCTAATTGAGGTAGGCCTAATGTAGCTAATGGATATAAGTAGCAGGTCATTTCAGTCACAGCACTAATGCTCTGTAACCATCTCTCTATGGATGTCTGTGTGGTTCTAGGTTTACATACATTTTATCAGCTTCTTAAAGTGTGGCTCTTTCAGGAAGTTACTGTCTGACTTTGACCTTTCTAATTCTGTGCTATATTGAATATACTGCTATTGTTTATTTTATATAAAATGCTTGACTCCACCTATCTGAAGCCAAGTAAAGAGTCCTCTATATAAAAGCACTATCCAAATAGTTTTACTGTGTTATTTTTCTTGTATTAAATTTCCTGTTGTTATGTGCTTTGGGTTCCAAAATATAAGAAATGGGGACCATTTTTTGAACAAAGTTCACCTGTACTGTTGCTGGTCATATGGATTGAAAAATAGTAAGTGAAATAACAAGAATTGTATTTATCCTCAATCTGTCACACACAACCCGCTTCCTTACAACTTGACTGAAAGCAACCAGTCTCTCCAAACAATGACATGATAACTCATAACAGCTACATTTGGACTAAGGACTTGTTCAGACATCGATTTACCACAGAAGAAGTCTTGTAACACTCACAAGGGTGCTGCGCGGCAGGGGGCATGTTTCGTACGACACCATCCCCCTGCCAAAATCAACTGTTTCAGTTCTGGGAAAGATCAGAGGCAGCCGTGCTATATTTGGCCATTTTTTATTCATGGGCAACTTCTGTGAGTAACAAATGGCCAAATATGGTGCGGCTGCCTCCGATCTCTCGCGACAGGGGGACAGCGTCGTATGAAATGGGCCCCTGCCATGCAGCAGCCTCGCTAGTGTTATGAGCCTTCTTTTGTGGTAAATTGACGTCTGAAAAAGTCCTAAAACTGTGTGCAAATGGCATCTCAGAATTATCCACCCTTTTTTGGGAAGAGCAGCTGAGGCTACCTGTGACAGATCCATTCACCTAGGCATGTCCCCAAATTCCAAGCCCCCAGGAAGCCTGCCACTAACTGTGCCCTTGTTCTCCCAATTATTCCCTTCCTGTATTGGGTTACTGGGCCTCAGGGTGGCCCCTTTAAATGTTGACTTGTGGTTGTGTTGATGTGTGGGTTCTTTAGTTTTGGCATGTGTGGCCTGACTCCAATTCAGGCTTGACAGCCAGCCAGGACAGGTTTAACACAACAAAAATAATGGGTTTATTAAATACAATAGGAAGATACAATAAGCTCTAATCTATTCTTTAGGCTCCCCAGTGTCATAGGTAGTTCTTCCTTCTTGTTCAGATCCAAATCTCATGCTGTGTAGCTCCACATCCTGTCAGCTTCAGAACCTGCCTACCTGAAATTAAGCCCTTATCTCCCTGAGATTAAGGACTTTATCAGACAAGCATCTAAAAATGCTGTAATGCCCAATTGAGGAAAGCGGAACCATAGTGGCATGATTACAGTAATTATCACACATTGCCATTATAACATGATATTCTCTCTCTCTGGCTTTTCTTCGCAAACGAAGATTCAGGAAGGACTCATCCTGCGCTTTCTGCAAGCGCGCTGATGACTAAAAAGGCCAATCAAAAGCACAGCAGAAGGTCTCCTTGGGTGATGTTTTTGGGTTGTGATTCTTTCTACGTTGTTGTTTCTCTTCAAGACTTGTTCGTCGTGAGTTCTCAAATAAGGCTGCAGCATTGTTGATAGTGCGTCTCCATGCCTCCTGATGTGAGGCCAGGGCGGACCACTGTTGGTGATCAATTTGGCCGAGCCTGAGATGTTGTTTCAGGGAGTCTTTGTATTGCTTTTTTGGAGCGCCCCTCTTACGCTGACCTGTGGCGAGTTCACGGTAGAGTAGTATTTTTGGGAGGTGATGGTCCTCCATCCTAGAAACGTGCCCTGCCCAGCGCAGCTGCGTCCTCAATATCATGGCCTCAATGCTGGTGATTCCTGCTTGCTCAAGGACAGCAACATTCATCACATAGTCAGTCCAGTGTATATTTAGGATTGTGCGTAGACAGTGCTGATGAAAGCGCTCGAGGAGTCGTAGGTTGGCTAGCCGTGGCCAACGGGAATCTTCTGATGCGGTCAAACCAAGGCAAAGAAACAAAGGCGCACACCGGCCTCCAAAGGTGTAAATAAACTGACACTTGCATGCTGGAACATCAGAACCATGCAAGACTCTGAAGATAGTGGACGGCCTGAGCGTCGTTCTGCCCTAATAGCCCATGAACTATCACAACTTAATATTGACATCGCTGCTCTTAGTGAAGTTCGCTTCCATGAGGAAGGCAGCCTTAAAGAACATGGCGCCGGCTACACACTTTACTGGTCTGGCAAACCCAAAACCGAAAACATCTTTTAGGAGTAGGCTTTATGATTAAAAACTCCATTGCCTCCAAACTCGAAACCTTGCCAACAGGACACTCTGATCGCATTATTTCCTTACGCCTCCCACATGTTGTTCTCTTTAGTATATATGCCCCAACTATGCAAGCCGACCCTGTAGAGAAAGACAAATTCTACACAGAACTACGCCAACTCATAAAAAAAGTCCCTGTAGAAGATAAAATTATAATCCTTGGTGATTTCAATGCCAGAGTAGGAAAGAACTCCAAAGCCTGGAAAGGTGTCTTAGGCAAGCATGGTGTTGGAAATTGCAATGATAACCGACGCCTCCTGCTAGAGTTCTGTGCAGAACAACAGCTGACTATTACAAACAAAATCTTTCAGCAGAAAGATAGCTTGAAGACAACCTGGATGCATCCCCAATCCAAACATTGGCACCTCATTGACTATGTTCTAGTCAGTCAGAGAGACATTCGTGATGTCCGTCATACCTGAGTGATGCCCAGTGCAGAATGCCAAACAGATCATCGCCTCGTCAGATGTAAACTAAATCTTCATCTTAAGTTAAAACCTAAGAGGGGTGGCATCTTAAAGAAGAGACTCCAAGTCAACAATCTTCAACAAGCTATCATGAGAGACAACTTCCAGGCAAATCTACAAACGAAACTTGAAGACCATCCTACTGATCCTTCTCCTACAGTGCTTTGGCAACATATCAAAAACAGTATCCTCCAGTCCGCAGAAGAATCCCTCGGGTTCTCCCACAAGAAAAATCAAGACTGGTTTGATGAAAACAACCAAGAGATCCAAGAGCTGTTGGCAAAGAAGAGAACTGCTCACCAGGCATACCTCGACCAGCCAACCTGCCATGTAAGAAAAGCAGCTTTCCGCCTCACATGTAGTAAACTATAACAAAAACTCCGAGACATGCAGAACAAGTGGTGGATCAATATAGCAGAAAAGACACAATGCTGTGCAGATCTGGGTGATCATAGAGGATTTTATGAAGCTCTTAAAGCAGTGTTTGGACCTACTTATCAGGTCCAAAGCTCCTTATACAGTACAGATGGTCAAACATTAATTACTGGTAAAGCCTCCATCCTGAATCGTTGGGCTGAACACTTTCAAAGTCTCTTTAGCGCCAACCGAGTAGTCCAAGGCTCAGCTATCCAACATATGATACAAAAACCGATAAAAAACGAATTGGACATAGCTCCCACTTTGGAAGAGACCCTTAAGGCCATACAGCAGATGAAAAACGGCAAGGCAGCTGGGATTGATGGAATCCCACCTGAAGTTTGGAAACACGGAGGTCATGCACTCCACGAAAAATTCCACTAATTCCTTGTGAATTGCTGGGAAAAAGGGGAACTGCCATCAGACCTCCGAGATGCAGTCATCATCACCCTGTACAAGAAAAAAAAAAGCAAAATCTGACTGCTCAAACTATCGAGGCATAACACTGCTCTCTATTGCTGGAAAAATCCTTGCAAGGATACTCCTGAACAGATAAGTTCCCGCTATTGCAGGAGAACTTCTCCCTGAAAGCCAATGTGGCTTCAGAGACAATAGGAGTACTACAGACATGGTATTTGCCCTTAGACAACTACAAGAGAAATGTAGGGAGGAGAACAAGGGTCTCTATGTAACATTTGTTGACCTCACCAAAGCCTTCGACAGTGTAAGTAGAAAAGGTCTGTGGCAGATCCGGGAAAGACTAGGATGTCCCCCCAAATTTCTTAAAATGATTATCTTGCTACACGAGGGCCAGCGTGGTCAAGTCAGATATGGCGATGCTCTTTCAGAGCCCTTTCTAATAACTAATGGAGTGAAGCAAGGTTGTGTTCTTGCACCAACATTATTTACAATCTTCTTTAGCACGATGCTCCAAAGGGCTATGGCAGAGCTTGAAGAAGATGACGGCATCTATATACGCTACCGTACTGATGGTAGCTTCTTTAACTTAAGCCGTCTGAGGGCTCACACTAAGACTCTAAACTATCTAGTCCGTGAGCTGCTCTTCGCCGACGATGCTGCCCTTGTTGCCCACACAGAAGCAGCTCTGCAGCGCCTAACATCCTGCTTTGCAACAGCTGCAGAGCTGTTTGGGCTAGAAGTCAACCTGAAGAAAAACAGAAGTTCTTTACCAGCCTGCACCACAGGACGAACACCACCACCCCCACATTGCCATTGGCAAATCTGTGCTCAAGTCCGTTCAGCAGTTCACCTACCTGGGAAGCATCATCTCCTCAGATGCCAAGATTGACAAAGAGATCGATCACAGATTAGCAAAGGCATATAGTGCATTTGGAAGACTTCACAAAAGAGTCTGGAGCAATAAACACCTGAGGCAAAGCACAAAAATCAGTGTGTATAGAGCCATTGTACTGTCTATCGTCCTTTATGGATCTGAAACATGGGTAACCTATCGCCACCACCTACGAACATGATATTACCACCACAGAATTATTGCATGACTACAACTAGTGGTTTACGAATGGGATTTTAACTTCTGCTATAGTAACACTTGTCTTCACATTCCCTTTTAATGACCCATTTGTGTACTATCCCATTGTAATTCCATTATTTCCGCCCCATCTGATAAAATCCTAAAACTTTCTCTCTGAGATCAAACCACAATCTCTCTGCATTCTGTTTCCCCTGCAGCCCTCCTTTACAATCTCTCTGAACCATGATTGGTTGCCTAGAAGCCAAGTTTTCCTGGGACCTCCTTCACATTACAATTTTTATGCATTTCTCAAGACATAGAACAAATGATACCAACCGTTTCTTGGAGGTGAGATTGACCATTAGCTGGGAAAGGGACAGGTTTTCTTCTACGCTGATATAGAGCTAGAGCTAGAGCTAGAGCTAGAGCTAGAGCTAGAGCTAGAGACTGAGATAGAGATAGAGATAGAGATAGAGATAGAGATAGAGATAGAGATAGAGATAGAGATAGAGAAGTCGCCACGGGTCATTGTAAGAGGGGTGCTCCAAAATAGCGATACAAGGACTCCATGAAACAACATCTCAGGCTCGGCCAAATTGGTCACCAACAATGGTCCGCCCTGGCCTCACATCGGGAGGCATGGAGACGCACTATCCACAATGCTGCAGCCTTATTTGAGAACTCACGCCGAACAAGTCTTGAAGAGAAACAACAATGCAGAAAGGATCACAACCCAAAAACATCACCCAAGGAGACCTTCTGCTGTGCTTTCTGCCATCGGACTTGTTTATCTCGGATTGACCTTTTCAGTCATCAGCACGTTTGCAGAAAGAGCAGGACGAGTCCTTCCTGAATCTTCGTTTGCGAAGAAAAGCCAGAGAGAGAGAGACACATAGTCACCATTTTGTACTCACTACTATCTTCCTAGACCTAGCAGCATTCTGGATCATTGTGCAGAGCTGTGAAGGTATAGGTCAAAGGGTGGCCATAAGACAAAAGTAAGGAAGAGTCACACTAAAAGAAAAGTATCTTCAATTAGGGGAAATTTTAGGAGCTGAGGAGTTACTAAGCTTTTAGTAATCTCAAGAAAAAGCAGGTTAAGAACCAAAACATTCTGACCCTACCATCAACTAACAGACACTTTTTTATTAATAAAAATAATGATATGAAATGCAAGGGAAGCTTCAACATGAATAGTTTGCAGTTGTTTCTTGCATAGTAATTTTCTGCTATCAATTAATGTATGCCATTTAATGATTGTCTAAAATATATCTAAAGTATAAGCCTGTGTATTGCTAGTATGCTGTTGATTAGTAGATTTTCCTAAACTGTTATAACTGGGAGGGTGTATATTTTCTTCAGTGCCAGATATATCACTTGGACTGCTAACATTTGGACTGGCATACTGTTGCATAAACTGCTGTTTTCAGTACAATAATGTCTCCAATCTTAAACCCTGCAAGGGGCAAGTTTTCTCTATAGCTGGCTCAAGAATTTTTGCTGGCTAAGGCAGACTAGCAAATGTTGCCCCCACCCAACCACCACCAAGTGCATGTTATTCAAAGCCAGCCAAGATATTTTGGACCATGAGGGAGAAGATTCCTGAATAACCTAACTCCATTTCTAGCCAAAGCAAAGAAACAAAAAGGATTATCGTAACAAATTGGCTAATAATTTGCTACCCTTCATCACAGCTAAAATATGTTACCTGAGGTGGTTGCCTGATTCTGTACTTAGCACTGGGGGTATGTGTAAAACTTCTGGAAGTCAACCTTAAGAAAACGGAAGTTCTCTACCAACCTGCACCACAGGACGAACACCATCATCCCCACATTGCCGTCGGCAAATCTGTGCTTAAGTCCGTTCAGCAGTTCACCTACCTGGGAAGCATCATCTCCTCAGATCCCAAGATTGACAAAGAGATTGATCATAGATTAGCAAAGGCATATAGTGCATTTGGAAGACTTTACAAAAGAGTCTGGAGTAATAAACACCTGAGGCAAAGCACAAAAATCAGTGTGTATAGAGCCATTGTACTGTCTATTCTCCTTTACAGGTCTGAAACATGGGTCACCTATCACCACCACTTACAACCCCTTGAATGCTTTCATCAGCGCTGTATATGCCCAATCCTAAATATACACTGGAGTGACTATGTGACAAATGTTGCTGTCCTTGAGCAAGCAGGGATCACCAGCATTGAGGCCATGATATTGAGAACACAGCTGTGCTGGGCAGGGCACGTTTTTAGGATGGAGGACCATCGCCTCCCAAAAATAGTACTCTACGGTGAACTCGCCATGGGTCAGCATAAGCGGGGTGCTCCAAAAAAGGGATACAAGGACTCCCTGAAACAACATCTCAGGCTTGGCCAAATTGATCACCAACAATGGCCGGCCCTGGCCTCACATCGGGAGGCATGGAGACGCATTATCCATAATGCTGCAGCCTTAATTGAGAACTCATGCCGAACAAGTCTTGAAGAGAAACGACAACGCAGAAAGAATCATAACCCAGTAACATCACCCAAGGCGACCTTCTGCTGTGCTTTCTGCAACCGGACTTGTTTATCTCAGATTGGCCTTTTTAGTCATCAGCGCACTTGCAGAAAGTACAGGATGAGTCCTTCCTGAATCTTCATTTGCGAAGAAAAGCCAGAGATGTGTTCAACACTGGGGACAGGGGGAAGTGGCTGGCCACATTGACAGAAGGGGGATAATATTTTGGAGAAAATTCTGCTAAGTGGAAAAAAATATGTAGAATTCTACAGAGTGATGTCCTCTTTATCTGAGGTTGTTGGGAAAGAAAGTTCTAAGGAAAAAAAAAGAGGGGGGGAAGTATGAGAAAATTTATCAGATAAATATTGACCCTCATCTAACATGGACTCAAAAATGTCTGATAAAGAATATTGAAAATCTATGGATATAAAGAAAAATTCACACATATTTTTGTCCTTAGTGAGAAGTCTCTTAACTATGCATCTTTGCGTGTTATAAGACATATACAAATTTTTCAATGGTGTGTTGCATTTCAGGACTTTCTGCAAATTTTTTTAAAAAAACACTAGTGTATATTGTGCCAAACACATTTTTTTCCTGCAGAAATAATTTGTGCAAAAGTTTTATTTGTTCAGAGAATTTTTTTTGCACAAGTTACATTTTCATGAAGTCTAGAAATGTAGAAAGTAATCAGCATATGTGCAAACACTCCTGTAATTTCATCCACATTTCAGAACTTTGCAAAAATATCAACTGTACAATAACATTTTTTGTTGACAAATAGGTTTGCTGTGGAAAACCCTTTGTATTTTTTTGTGAGAATGAAATAAAGATTAACACCTGGAATCAGCTGCTTGTTTTAACATTTGAATAACTTCTGTTGCCTTGCATTAAGCTACAGGCGCAAACCTGTTTAAAAGAGGTGAAAATGGGATGATTCAAGTTCTCCCAGGAGATAATGGCCATTATAATTAAAAACTATAATTAAAAGTTGTAATGTAACACCTCACCTTCTCTTGTCTAAGAAGTAAATTTAGTTGCTTTCAGTTACTTTAAAAAATAAATACTACAAATCAGTACCCTATGGTACAGAATACAAACGCCTCTTATTTACTTATCTTCTATAACTACTGCCAACAGTTCCAACAAAACACAAAACAACAATGAAAGAACATCAAGAACCATCTCTGGAACCATATGACGTTCTTCCTCCACCATATGATGAATCCACAACACTGTAACTACAAAAGTAAATAAATATGTACAGTTACCATTTATTCATTTAATATCCCAGTTTTCACCCATATGGGACCCCCTGTGGCTTACAGCATACATTAAATTGATATAGCTAAAACAGTCTGAAAATGCAAAAATTAAAAAAGCATTAAGCACAATTCACTTAAAAACATTAATTTAGAACAATTAAAAACCCATTAAAACTTCTTATGTGTTAAGAACCAGCACACCCATTCTATTACCACAACCAGTTAAGAGATGAAAGCCTGTTTAAATAGGAAGGTCACTGCAAAAATGCCAAATGAAATAAGTTAACCTTTGTTAAGGTATAATTGCAAATTACTGTAGCTTTACCTTTGCTGTTGAAGAAAGAATGAAGTACCGGTAAATAGATATTCCTGTTTAATGTATAGCCATTGTGGGCATAGCCAGTAGATGTGGCATAGTAAGTAAGGATGTGGCCAGTGAATACAATCAAGCATGTTTCTAGGATGGAGGACCATCGCCTCCCAAAAATAGTACTCTATGGTGAACTTGCCATGGGTCAGCATAAGAGGGGCGCTCCAAAAAAGTGATACAAGGACTCCCTGAAACAACATGTTAGGCTCGGCCAAATTGACCACCAACAATGGTCCGCCCTGGCCTCACATCGGGAGGCATGGAGACACACTATCCACAATGCTGCAGCCTTATTTGAGAACTCACGACGAACAAGTCTTGAAGAGAAACGACAACGTAGAAAGAATCACAACCCGGAAACATCACCCAAGGAGTCCTTCTGCTGCGCTTTCTGCAACCGGACTTGTCTATCTCGGATTGGCCTTTTTAGTCATCAGCGCGCTTGCAGAAAGTGCAGGATGAGTCCTTCCTGAATCTTCGTTTGCGAAGAAAAGCCAGAGAGCGAGATAAGGGTGGTCAATTTAACCCCAATTTCAAATTAGAACTGTTTATGTGGTACATGAGACCTGAGAATTCCTGTTTATTCACATTTGCATGGGATTTACAGTGCATTATTTTCGAATTATCAAGGCTGAACGTTTCTACATGAGGTATTTAATTATTCTTGCAGAGACAAGAGTTCAGTGTTTACTTTGGAAAGAGTTTCCCTCCTTGTATTTAATTGAAGGTGATTAGGGTATTGTTTATGGTACATGGAGGCATAATATTGTTATCTGGTGCCATCTGTCCCCTTCCTAAAATATTTACAGCATGTGCTTTACTTACGCCTCTTTTGAAGAGATGTGCCTGGTAGAGTACATAGAGGTGGAGAAAAATTCTGTGTAGATAGCAGAAGGCTAATTACACTGGTAATAATTAGTTGTGTTCCCATGAAACCTAAAAAGAGGTCATAGGAATGTAGCATGTATATTTAAAAAAAACTTCTCTATGTGCTTTTCCGAGTTAAAAGACACTGGCAACATATTGTCAAGCTGCTAGACCTGTCTCCCTCTCCCTACTGGTAAACACAAGCTAGGAACAGGGATGACCTTGGGTACCTCACATTTTCTTTCAGTACTGACTTGTGTGCCATAAGTAGTCAGCAAAGATACTCATTTATGGCCCCTTCTGAAGAAACAGCACCACACAAATCCATCTTCTCTTCTGAGTTATAACTGAAGTTTTGAGAGAAAGTGAAATGCAGTGAAACAAAATACGACTGAATCCCTATGCCACAGTTCAGGCTTTTCACGTGAGAGTTGAAAACACAGACTAGAAGTGGGTGTACATTAGGGTTGGAGATCATATATTTAAAAATTGGAAAATGGTTGAAAAACATGCTTCCTAAGTGTTGGGAAATCCTGATGAGAAGTATCCTGGACTGACAAGACTCTTGCTGTTCAGGATATATTATATACACAATTTGCACGTGGTTGCTTTGCATAGAAATGCAAAAAAATGGATTTTTTTCTTTGTGGAAAATAATATTTCTGTGCAAAAATACAATGTTCAAATTTTGTGCAGAATAATTCCTGAACTGTGACTAGTATTCAGAAACTTTGGCTGCATCTGCACCACAGAAATAATGCAGTTTGACACCACTTTTAACTATCATGGCTCAATGCTAGGAAATCCTGTCACTTATAGTTTGTTGTGACACCAGAGGTCTCTGACAGAGAGGGCTAAATATCTCATAAAACTACAGATCCCAGAATTCAGTAGCATTGAGCCATGATAGTTAAAGCAGTGTGAAACTGGATTATTTCTGCAGTTCAGATGTAGCCTTTGCAGTTCTTGAAGAGTTTTTTGCAGTGAGAACAATACTGATAAAATTATTTGTTGCTTCCTCCAAGAAGAAAGGACTTATATCACTAACATGCATCCATACACAGAGAAAGGGAACTTAATAAGAATGTTGATGTGTTTAATGAATCGTTAATAAACTTAAAAAAATTGAATTCAGTTACACTTACTCCAGAAGTGGGGAAAATTAGGTTCATGTTTAATGATCATATAGGCTTACATTAAAATGCTATAGTAGAAGACTAACTAGAATGAAGCCGACAAATGCCTTTTATGATTTCAGTCCTCCTGGTCCAGTCCCTGTTTTGAGCATAGGAGAAAAGGAAACAGTTGCATGTTTGATTGCTTTTAGTTCCGTCTTATCAAAACTCCTTCTCTTGCATTTCTCTTCTCCTTTCTTTATAAACGAATCCCATTAAGCTCCATCTTTACTTTCTTTATTGGCTTCTCACATGTTTGCTCACAAAAGTCCCAAAGAGAAGAGCTTCAAAATTCAGTTTCATGGGACAGATGAGGTGTCTCTGTAGGCTAAGCCTCCTTCCAAGTTCCACTTACTATGTGTTCATTTACAGTCTTCTAACACTGGGTTGAATTAAATTGCTGGACTCCATTCATGAACAAAAATAAACAAATATAAATAATTGTGTACAACGTAAGCAATTAAGTTAAAAATAAATGTAATTAGGTTGCCCCATTTGTTAGAAAGTTTCTAACTTAATTAATTTGAATTACTTAATTCCTCTTGCTGTGTATATCCCACTTTCTATTTCCCAGATGTTCCTCATCTCTGATATACCAAATGTACAGAGGAGGAGGAGGAGGCGGCTTGCCTTGTGGGTAGAGTCCTCTGTGAAATTGGGGAACCCACTAAATCAGATTTTCTGATTACACAGAGGTGCCTTGGAGTGTTAAAGCAAACATGATTAGAAGCTCTGTTCAGAATTTCTGAGTGAACATAGGAAGGACAGGATCTTAGTAAGCAGAAGAAGAAAGACTGGAAACTGAGCTTGTGTGTATGCCCCCACCCAACACCCTTTCAGCTTCTATATGCACAGGCAAAAGATGGTGCTTTTATTTAATTCATGGTGCTTTTATTTAACTCAATACAATGTTTCCACCTTTCTCCATCTTAAATCCTATACCCATAAAACCCACTTAAATAGGCTTAGCAATGCTTTCCCACCCCATCCCAAAATGGATGCTTAGACTTGGGTAATGCTGAGGCTGCAGTGGGAACAATTCTATAGCTGAGGAACAATCATTACAAATGCTGTGCTTGATGTTGTTGTTGACAGATGGAGAGTAGCTTTGCAGAGTCTGGGAGAAATGTCTGCAAGGGAGATACTGGTCTCTCAGATATGACAGACCTATGCTAATTTAGGGCTGGATTGGTGATAACCTGTGTTGGATGTGAAGTCAAAGTCTTTCATGCCCAGCATCCATAGGTTTCCATGGTTTTTTTCAGGCTGTGGGGCCATGTTCTGGAAGAGTTTATTTCTGACCTTCTCCTGCATCTGTGGCTGGAATCTTAAGATTCTTCCAGGCAAAACATCAGAAATAAACTCTTCCAGAACATGGCTTCACAGCCTGAAAAAAACCATGGAAAACCAATGTTGGGTTGATGGCAGTTCCAGTCCAACAATATCTGAGGGTCACATGTTTTCCATTCATGTCCTGTAGCCAGTAATCTATAAGCACCATGGGATGGAGTTGCAGGTAGATAACATTCTTCTAATTTATGCTTATTTGTTATATGGGAGAAATGGTAGGGTACAAGGTCTGTCTATTAAATGAGACTGATACAATAACCTATCTTTATTCATATGTATTACAATTCTAATGCTTGTCCCCTTCAATATATTCCCTGTTCACACTTACATACCCATTTAGTCTTGTTTTGCACTGGTCGAAGGTGGGAAAGATCAGTTTCTGTCAGCTATGTCATCTGCTGTTTTCTTCGTACTGGATCAATTGACTCAAAATGTGTTCCTTTAAGCACTAATTTCATTTTAGGGAAAAGGAAAAAGTCTCATGGTGCCAAATCTGGCAAATATGGAGGATGTTCAAGTGTAGTAATGCATTTATCAGCCAAAAACTGCTTCACATGGCTTCCCCAGAGTCAAATAAAATGTTTAGGTGGCAGTAAGGTTCAGTTTACCTATCCATCTATGGCATCATAAGGAAGCCTCTTCTTTTAAATGAATGCAGTGATGTTCAGAAGATTGTTCCTGGCTCTTTCAGATTAACAATGTTATTAAAAGTGGAAAATATAGAAAAACACTTAGAAGGTTGGACTAAACTATCGGACTATTTGGAAAACAAATGGGGAAAATTTGCTGCAATTCATATTTAGAAGAAAAAGAACAAAACTAGGGTTCTCTGATACACAGAATAGAAAGAAACAAATAAACAGAAAATTGATAACAATAATTATGAGGAAATATGATTGAGTAGAATTAGAAATTAAACAGAAATAAGAGGGGAAAATGGAAATAATTGGGAATAAGGGAACACATATACAATAAATAGTGAAACTATCAAATAATTGACATAGTAGAAGATGTAATTCTGAAATGTGTATAAAATATGGTAAGGTCAGATAGGAAGTTTTTCAGAGAGGGTGAGATAGAGTAATGATGTTAGCATGTATGATTATGATGTATGTTGTACTATATATGTTGTATATGTTTTATATTTAAAATAATTGTAATAAAAATATTACAAAAAAGAAAATAGAAAATTGTTCCTGGCTCTTTGACCATATTTGCTGACAAAGTAGTTCATAGGTCCAAGCCCAGAGAGTCTTCCATGTTTTGCGGCTCAGGAGGAGGGCCCCTCTTTCTTTACTATGTCTTGTTTTGATGTGATTGTTCTCCAATAAATGCATAAAACATATTTGTACTTCTGACCTTGCTGTCATCAACCTATGCTGATAGATGTCTAAAATGAACTCTTGTCACTGGCAGAAAAGGAAGAGAATGGAGGGGATGTATGCTCTCTAGGATAACATCTATCATGTACTGAGTGATGCTTTCAGCTTGTGTATTCCAAGACATGAAAAATAAATTGGTCTAGTATGAAGCTCAGTCTTCTTCTCCACACACACACCCCAACACACTCAGGGCATAATGGACTGAAATGATATTTCTGAGGTGCAGACCTTTTCAGTACTTTCCAAAAGGCATGGTTAATTTCAGTGGAATTTACTCTCTCTGATAGAAAATAACGTTTGAATACCTTCAAAGTATATTATTCTTTCTATTCTTAATCTTGGTGGTTCCATTGTTTCACTGTTGATGACAGGAAAGTGAAACTTAAGCTCCAAAGTAAACCACCTGATATATTGGCAAATCATCACAGATTAGCTCAGTATAGCTTGCCAGAAATGTCCTGGCCTTGGCCTCTGAGAAATCTGTGGTTGAAACAGCAGTAGAAAGGGATTCATACTTATGAGAAATACAATTAATGGATAAGGACACAAATCTCTAGAACTGTGCATTTTTCTCCCGACTGCAAATCTTCAGTCAATTACTAAGCAAATGCAGTGAGATGCTGCAGCTGTGAAGAATAAACATCAAAGAAATAGCAGTCTTAAAAAACGCACACGCAGAGACAGACACACAAACCCTGTGGATGATTCTTTATCTGCAAAGGTCGACACATGCAGTTTAAGGTGTCATTGGTACCCAAGCCACATGACAACTGATTACAGATTAAAATGGAAAGTACTTTATTTAATTCAGTAATTAACAAGGTCATCACCTAAAGATGATGAAGAATTTAAAATGCCTCTTTGCTTCACCTCAGAAACATTGAGTTGGACAGGGTAACTACCCAAAAGAAGGGGAAATGGAGGATGTAGGCTGTTCTGCGTGCAGTAGAAACATTCAGATTAACACTCTTTCAAAGGTTTTGAGCTTAAATCAATGAACTAACCAATAAAATTAAAGAAACAGAAACAAGGATAAAAACTGACCCTAGAAATAAAGAAATGCAACCAAACTTGGGTAGACTTTGCTGGCATATGGTAACAGCAGCCAGAATATTTATTGCTAAATATTGTGTGTGGTGGGGGCAGTATCCCCACAGAAGAGGAGTGGTTAGATAGCGGAGATATGCTGAGATAGCGGAATTAGAGAAATTGCCATACATATTGGATGGCAAACCTAATAGCAAATTTGTGAAAGATTGGAAATTTTTGCAAGATTTCTTGCAGAAAAAAATTGATGCTCTTACAACTCTAGGATTCTCATATTTAGAACTAATCCTTATTCGCATAAGGAAAGAATTTGTGGTAGAAGATGGTATCTAGAAAGAGTTCTGAATAAGGAGTTATGAATAAATATTTCTTTTTATGTTCTAACAAGACAGGCTTACAGTCTAAATTAATATATTAAGCAGTTTCTTCATTATAAAGGAAGCTCTATCTTTCTTTCTTTCTTTTTTGTTAGGTTGATATGTGGTTTAGAGTCTTAGTGTGAGCCCTCAGACGGCTTAAGTTAAACAAGCTACCATCAGTACGGTAGCGTATATGGATGCCGTCGTCTTCTTCAAGCTCTGCCATAGCCCTTTGGAGCTGCTCTTCGCCGATGATGCTGCCCTTGTTGCCCACACAGAAGCAGCTCTGCAGCGCCTAACATCCTGCTTTGCAACAGCTGCAGAGCTGTTTGGGCTAGAAGTCAACCTGAAGAAAACAGAAGTTCTTTACCAGCCTGCACCACAGGACGAACACCACCATCCCCACATTGCCGTCGGCAAATCAGTGCTCAAGTCCGTTCAGCAGTTCACCTACCTGGGAAGCATCATCTCCTCAGATGCCAAGATTGACAAAGAGATCGATCACAGATTAGCAAAGGCATATAGTGCATTTGGAAGACTTCACAAAAGAGTCTGGAGCAATAAACACCTGAGGCAAAGCACAAAAATCAGTGTGTATAAAGCCATCGTACTGTCTATCCTCCTTTATGGATCTGAAACATGGGTCACCTATCGCCACCACCTATGACTCCTCGAGCACTTTCATCAGCGCTGTCTACGCACAATCCTAAATATACACTGGACTGACTATGTGACGAATGTTGCTGTCCTTGAGAAAGCAGGGATCACCAGCATTGAGGCCATGATATTGAGAACACAGCTGCACTGGGCAGGGCACGTTTCTAGGATGGAGGACCATCGCCTCCCAAAAATAAAGTTGTCCCTCCACATTCGCGAACTTGACATTCGCGGTTTCGGTTATTCGCGGTTTTGGGAGGGCCCCCCCAAAACCGCGACACGGGGCCTCCAGAGGCCCCGTGAAAGACCTGGGGAGGGGTGGGGAGGCCTTCGCGGGACGCCCGGAGGCCCTCCGGAGGCCCCGCGAAGGCCTGGGGAGGGAGGGAGGGAGGGCCGGTGAGGCCTCCGCGGGGCCTAGGAAGGCCCCGCGAAGGCTTGGGGAGGGTGGGAGGGAGGGCCGGTGAGGCCTCCGCGGGGCCTAGGAAGGCCCCGCGAAGGCCTGGGGAGGGAGGGAGGGAGAGCCGGTGAGGCCTCCGCGGGGCCAAGGAAGGCCCCGCGAAGGCCTGGGGAGGGTGGGCGGGAGGGCCGGTGAGGCCTCCGCGGGGCCTAGGAAGGCCCCGCGAAGGCCTGGGGAGGGTGGGCGGGAGGGCCGGTGAGGCCTCCGCAGGGCTTAAGAAGGCCCCGCGAAGGCCCGGGGAGGGTGGGCGGGAGGGCCGGTGAGGCCTCCGCGGGGCCTAAGAAGGCCCCGCGAAGGCCCGGGGAGGGTGGGAGGGAGGGCCGGTGAGACCTCCGCGGGGCCTAGGAAGGCCCCGCCAAGGCCCGGGGAGGGTGGGAGGGAGGGCCGGTGAGGCCTCCGCGGGGCCTAGGAAGGCCCCGCGAAGGCCCGAGGAGGGTGGGAGGGAGGGCCGGTGAGGCCTCCGCGGGGCCTAGGAAGGTCCCGCCAAGGCCCGGGGAGGGTGGGAGGGAGGGCCGGTGAGGCCTCCGCGGGGCCTAGGAAGGCCCCGCCAAGGCCCGGGGAGGGTGGGAGGGAGGGCCGGTGAGGCCTCCGCAGGGCCTAGGAAGGCCCCGCGAAGGCCCGGGGAGGGTGGGAGGGAGGGCCGGTGAGGCCTCCGCAGGGCCTAGGAAGGCCCCGCGAAGGCCCGGGGAGGGTGGGAGGGAGGGCCGGTGAGGCCTTCGCGGGGCCTAGGAAGGCCCCGCGAAGGCCTGGGGAGGGAGGGGGAGGGGTGTAGTTATTCGCGGATTTTTCACATTCGCGGGGGTCCGCGGAACGGAACCCCCGCGAATATGAAGGGACGACTGTACTACTCTACGGTGAACTCACCACGGGTCAGCGTAAGAGGGGCGCTCCAAAAAAGTGATACAAAGACTCCCTGAAACAACATCTCAGGCTTGGCCAAATTGATCACCAACAGTGGTCCGCCCTGGCCTCACATCGGGAGGCATGGAGACGCACTATCCACAATGCTGCAGCCTTATTTGAGAACTCATGACGAACAAGTCTTGAAGAGAAACGACAACGCAGAAAGAATCACAACCCAAAAACATCACCCAAGGAGACCTTCTGCTGTGCTTTTTGCAACCGGACTTGTTTATCTCGGATTGGCCTTTTTAGTCATCAGCGCGCTTGCAGAAAGCGCGGGATGAGTCCTTCCTGAATCTTCGTTTGCGAAGAAAAAGCCAGAGAGAGAGATATGTGGTGATGCCTTGACAGTTAAGTTTATGAATAGGGAAATGAATAAAAACAAAGCGGTTGGGTGTGAGGGAAATGTGGAAAGAGTGTATACTGCATTGTGTCTGCTTTGTATTTGGGTTTTCTGTTTGTTTTCCTTTTTTCTTAAGTTTTTTTAATGTTCATTATTGTACTATATGTTGTATTATAAAAGTTAAAATGAAATAAAAATATGTTATAAACAAGACTTTCGTGCTTCTGAACTATGGAAAATTCCTTGAGAATTAATTAATTATGCAGTATAGGCCTGCACTATACATTTTCTTCAGTTCCATTAGCAAGTTTCAGAGGAAGGAAAACTGCAAGTCATATAGTCCTCCTATGCAAATGTTGACAAATTAGTTACAATTCTCAATAGATGCACAGCTTCTTCTAGGATTGGATTAAGGGTTATGAACTGTTAAAAAGGTTTCCTCAAAATATATTTCAAAAATCCCATGTATTTCAAAACTATAAATGGGTTTCAGTATTCAATTTGCAACTTCTAGTAAAGAGACCCTGTGAGGCCTTGTTAGGCACAGTCACTATATTAATAGATATATCCTATAAATATTGCAAACTCAGTTTATGAGATTTTGGTTTTAGGAATCTTGATGCAACACATATGATTAAATCTGTGCAAGAGATTTCCACAGAATTGCTGTTATCCTAAAAGAACTTCAGCCTTTATTGTATTACCAGAATCCATAGTCTACTAAACTATAAAAGGGCTTATCTACATGGGCAATATACCCTGTCTCGCCCTATCTTAGAGCCCTGCATTCCTGATGACACAGTGCTTTTGCCCTGTTCTGCCTGCAGGCAGCTTTCATGACCCCCAGGGCCAAGATGGGAGGAAGATGGGATAGGGCCCAGTGCAGGTTTTAAAGTAAGACATGCTTTAATCTGTTCTGTTCCCCTGGCAAAAAACGGATCAAGCCCCATATGACTGTATGACCTTGTTCCAGCATGCCGGGTTGTTGCTGCAGCTGCTGTCACTCTTCTGCAGCAGGAAGGAGTTCCTCAGCATGGTATGAAGGCTGACCACATGCAGGGGGCCTTGAACATGTTTCAGGCTAGCTTCTTAGCTTCTTGGTGAATGGGGGAGACTGTAGCAGCAGCAGCAGCTACAAGCTGGCATGCCTGTCTGGGCTTCCTCCCATTTCATGGAGGAAATGGGGGAGAAATGAGCCTGATTCATGGGCAGGATGTGCCAAAGACTCTGGATTTTATCAGATATGGCAAATATGGCATCATAAGGAAGAGTAATGATCATGAAAGGTTGTGCATACCAGACAACAACGTCCTTTCATGATCATATCCTGCTAAAAAGCCATCCTATTTGATTATGAGCCAAGCCATCAATAGATCTCCCATTCCTCTTTGTTGCCAGAATTGCTGGTGTTTGAATCCTCACGCCATTGTACTCATGTGACTATGGTGTCAATGACAGAACACTTCCAGGTGAGATCATGACAGCCAGGTAGGGGATGCTCTTTTTATGACAACCCCCCCCCATGTACCTGGGACTTTTAAAGTGTGGTTTTGTGCTTTGCTGTACTTTTTTTTGGTGTTTTTTTTCCCCCCTTCTATTTTTCCCCCTTCTATTTCCTGCACTAGTGTCTTCTCACAAAAACTGCTGAGATGAGGAACCTGGAAGTAAATGGAGCTCTGTTTGTACTAATTACTCTCAGGGAAGCCACTTTAATGCCAGCAAGGTAATGTCTGGTTTGAGGGGTTCTTTTGCTAGCATCAAAATGACACAATTTAACCCGGCAAAAGAACATTAAAGTGGGGTGTTCTGATAAAGTCCTCTGTGTAGGCTGTAACCTACATGCTTCAGATCAAGCCATTCCCACAGGATCACTGAAGACAATAAAGGAGATGTAAACATGCAGGTTCAAACAGACATGTTGCCAAACTTCTATTGGTGTATTATGAATTACCTGTTATATGATCACTGAATTTCTGGATACACTATAGAAACAGGAACAATCACTCTGTATGTGTATCACTGGTATCTGGCCAGCATGGATTTTAACCTCTGTGTCAACTTTGACTGATATGGATAAAACAAACTGCTTGTTTTATAACGGAGATAGGCAAACTCTGGGTGTCGACAGGCCAATCCCTCCACCACCCCCTGCCAAATGCTATAAGGACTGCAGCCTCTGCCAAAATGTTTTTTGGGCGCGGGATTTTATTTTCAAAGCTGGAAATGACTTGGTCAAGCTCACATCTAGAATTGAAAAATAATTCCAGAAAAACCCAGACACACCTAGGGGTCAGTTACATGGCAGTTTTTATTGCAATAGTTTGCACTCTAGCGCTTTTTCGCACCAGTGCCGGATAGTTTCCATGATTAAGTGTGAAATTGTTTGATCTGTTTAATTTTCAGCTTTGTAGTTCACACAGACAAAGGTGAGGCGTGGGCTCCCAAGCACATTTGGGGGAAGCTGAGAGAGAGAGAGAGAGAGAGAAAGAGAGAGAGAGAGAGAGCTGGCACCTTTCTGTTCCTCTTCTTCCCAAAGTGAGAAGGGTGGGAGGAAGGAGGGAGCTTTTCAGCCACGAATGAGCCATCCCCATTGCCAGAGACCTGGCAGGAAGGAAGACAGGTCTTGGGGGATGATTACCCAGCTGGCAGAAACAATGGAGTCTTCCTCAAGCCCCCCTTCCCATCACCCACTCTCTTTCTCTCTCTCTCTCTCCCTCCCTCCCTCCCTCTCTCTCTCTCTCTCACACACACACACACATGATTACAGCAGGGCAAGGGAGTGAATGGCTGGTGGAGCAGATCACTACTCAATCTCTCTCTCACACACATACAATACACATACAGAGAAACAGTAATTAGTGGGGATTCCTCAGCCACAGCAGCCAAGCAGGGAGGCAGACAGCTGAGCTCCAGCCAGAGAACAGCAGAGAAAGGAGGAATGGAGGAGAGGAAGGCAAAGATCAAGGGGGAGAGAGTGAGAGAGGGGGGAGACCCACCGCCAGAGCCAGTAAACTATCCCTCCTTCCCTTCATCCACCCATCCCTCCATCCAGGCACAGCTCTGAACCATTGGTGACCCCCAGAAAAGGAGGCATGACTGGCTGCTGCTGCTTCCTTCTCCCCTGATCCTAAGCTTTTTGGTGGAGAGGGAGGGAGGGAGGGAGGGAACATCAGGGCCACCCAGACTGTTGACTGGATCTTTTTATTTGAGGCTCCTCACATCTCTTAGAAGTCCACCCCCTCCATGGTCACTCCAACCAATCACTGCTCAGCTCTGCTGTGGCTGTTTCGGGAAGATTGCTGGTAGTTCAAATAGCCATTTGCGAAATAGTAGTTCACACAACTGATTATGTGAATTTTTGTGAAATTTATCAAAAAAGTTGGGGAAAATAGCGAAAGCTGATAGCAAACACTGATACTGTGCAACTTATGGTTTTTTTTGCCCCCCTCCTTCTGAATATGGCGACTTTGATCCCAAAGATGTGGGAACTATTAGGACTCTTTGTGAATTCTTAGAGGATTTATTTTGATATGTAAACAACACCCTAGAAAATAATTACAGTCTTTTCTGCCATCTCAGTATTTTAGTTAGGAGGGTGTCCTTGAACGTCCAGAGGGACTTGGACCTGTGAAAATAAGCTTAAGATGCCACAGATTCCTACTTCCATCTATAATTTATAGATCACATCCTAGGCAGAGCATACTGAGCACAGGAGAACATTGTGGGATGACTCATATTAATATCCCCCAAATGCTTCCAAGTATTAAGAACAAAGCAAACATATTTCTCATTAATGAGATGTAAAAAGATGATGACATTGCAGTCTAAGGACTTTATCAGACATGGCAAAATCCACATCATAAGGATGTGATGATAACACAAAAGGCTGATATTATCAGACAATGTTGTCATTGAGCCATTCCTGCTGCTTCTCGTGGGCATGAATGAGAGGTCCCTTTTTATTGACGGCTTAGCCTGTCAATAAAAAAGTGATGCCTCATTTGCACCAGTGCTACAAGTGGGAATGGCTGAACGACAAGAACTTCTGATAATTTCACCCTTTGTGTTATCGCCATGTCCTAAATGTCATGTTTTTTTATAGGTATTTACCTTGTCTGATAAAATCCTATGTCTATCTCTCTTAAACCTTTCAAATTCTACTTAGCCACTTGGCATGCTGATTGCATTAGAAGCAGTAGCAATAACAATAACAATATGAGCATGTGTCCAAGCTGTACATATCACGGGACATGATGCCTTGTAAACAATGATCCCGGGATCTCCCAGGATATCCAGTTTAGAGTAAAAAATCATGTAAACAGGGAGGGACTAATAGGGGATCAAGAAGTCCCATGACACCCCGTGACAAAAGCTACCATCTAACTGGCACCCTAGTAATGCATTCCAGAATTGGATGTCTATACTAAGCAATAAAGAACCAGTGTGGTGTAGTGGTTTGAGCATTGGACTATGTCTCTGGAGACCAGGGGGGTCACTTAGACAAGCCAGGATCCGCCGGTTCCCCGCTGGCATATCCTGCCTGCAGATCAGTCTTATTCCTCCCCTGTTACCTCCACCAAAAGGGCAGGAGTCCAGACAGGAATGCTGGCCCATTGTTGCAGCCACCAATGCCACCATCTCCCCTGCTCTCCCAGAAGTGTGAAAGCTAGCCTGCAACATGTGATCAAGGCCCCCTGCATGTGACCAGCCTTGATCACATGTTGTGGGACCCCTTCCTGCTTTGGAAGAGCAAAGCAGACTGGCAGCTGCAGCTACAGGATGGCCTGCTGGGACAGGTTCCTGTGGACACCAGGGCCCAATCTGTTTATTGTTGGTGGGACTGGATTTTCCCAGGTATTATTTTACAATGTTTTATTGGGCCTTACGCCATTTCCCCCTGTCTTAGCCCTGTTTTTACCCCAGGATTCATGAGGACTTTCCCTGCATCGTTTGGACTTCAGGACTGTAAGAGGGGGCAAGACGTGGCAAGTTGCCTGTGTAGGTGAGCCCTAGGTTTAGAATTCCTGCTCAACCATGGAAACCCACAGGGTAATCTTGACCAAGTCACACTCTCTCAGCCTCAGAGGAAGACAAAGTCAACCCATCTATGAACAAATCTTGCCAAGAAAAACCCATGATAGATTTGTCATAATTTGGAAACAACTTGAAGGCACAATAACAACAACAAACTACTTCACACTGCAGGTATATATCTCATATATGACTGTTTCCCTCTGAATGTGGATGAATCTGCCTTTCATATGAAAACAATCTGGAGTGCTGGATTTCTACGTGAACAGTAGCTTTTCTTTCCCCCATACCACAGTATCCAAGAATGTTATATACAAAGTCTGAAGTACAGTATATTCAGTGCACATGATGTTGATTTGCAATGTTGTGTATGCATCACAACATTGCAAATGGCCATATATTAAATCACTTCAGATCAAATATAATTTGAAGAATAAATCCTTGCCTAAATCCAAGTATTACTTTCAGCTATAGCTGAGCCATTGAATCAATGAGGTTTCCATAAGTGTTTACTTACTGAGTTTTCATTGATTCAATAGATCTATCCAAGTTATGACTAATAAGTGGATTTAGGCCTCTGTTCCCTCAAACATATATATCTTAATTCTTTAAATCAGGAGTGAGGAACAAGAATATCTCCTGATGTGGCATTGCAGTACCCAAAATTTCTTACCATTGTCTATGCTGGCTCAAGCTGTTGGGAGCTACAGTCCAAAAATAGCTGGAGAGCCATGTGCTCCCCATCCTTGCTTAATAACCCATTTTTATTTTTTCTAAAGAATAAAATCTATCCATAAAGTCCTCCCCTGATTTCTCTTTCCAAGGTCTTGCATAATTACAATGTGTGGTGCAGCTTTGTAATACTAGAAAGTCTAGAAGAGTTAATAAATAGTAAAACCCAAAAACCACAGCACAGCACAGCACAGCATGGCAAGAACAGTGGGGAGTTCTGATCCATTCCCTTCACTTTTAGGATGAACTCCCACAGAAACACAAATACTAGGATGATGTCATAGAGTGTTTAGCTTGTGTGCCTTCCCCAGTTTAGAAAATTTCCTGATGTGCTAAAAGGGAATGATCTATGGTAGTCATTTCACACATCTAGGCGATGAAGGGGAGAAAGAGTCAAGTTTTAATCCTACCTTTGAGTGTTGGGCTATGATTCTGGAAACGAGGGTTCAAATCCTCACTCAGCCATAGAAACCCACTAGGTGACCTTGGGCAAGACACACTCTCTCAGCTTCAGAAGAAGACAAAGGCAAACCCCCTCTGAACAAATCTTGCCAAGAAAATCACATGGTAGGTTTGCCTTAGTCACCATAAATCAGAAACAACTTGAAACACACAACAACGACAGGGAAATAAACTGAAGGTGTGCAGAAATGATTATCATGCTAAAATGGGTAGGATTATATGACAGTGGGGTGCTTTAGATTTACATTGAGCCCAAATCCAAGCCAAATTGGGTTCCTTCCAACTAGTTCTGATTCTTCTTGAAACAAAACAGACTTAACTGCAAAGCAATCAAAACTACAGACTTTATCAGACCAGGCAAATATGGTGTCATAAGGACACCTAATGATCATGAAAGGGTGTGCATATCAGACAATGTTGTCCTTTCATAATCATATATTGTTTAAAAGCCATACTTGCCATCAATAGATTGGCCATGTCACTTTGTTGCTGGCATTTACATTGTTTGAATCCTCACACCATTGTACTCATGAGAATACAGAGTCAATGGGCAAACACTTCAAATTGTGATTGTGACAGCCAGAAAAATGATGCTTTTTTTATGAACCCCTGTGTACTTGGGACTTTTAAATTGTATTTTTGTGCTTTGCTGTACTTTTTTTGTGTGTTTTTTTAAAAATTTATTTTATTATTTCCCATGCAAGCATCTTCTCGCGAGAATCTGTGAGATTTCAACCCTGAAAGTAAACAGAACTCTGTTTGTGCTCCGTTACTGTTGGGGAAGCCTCACTGATGCTGATCAAGGTAAGTGTGGTGGTGAGGGTTCTTTTGCTGGCATAAAAACACCACACTTTATGCTGGCAAAAGAATAGTAATGTGTGGTGGTCTCATAAAGTCCTATAACTGGGCCTTGCATTAAGGTTTGTTACTGCTGATTGCTTTAGAAAGGTGGGCACTTAGTCTACAGTAATTTTACATTTTATTTTTGTGAAAATGCAGAATGTGGGAAAGAAGGGAAGGACACAGGCAGACTGAGTTGAGTGACTAATGGTCCCACCTTCTGATTCTACTGCACATTTTAGCAATCACTGTGTGTTGGAGAGAGATTGTGACTCAGAAAATTTGCTGCTGCTTCCAAGCTTCTCTCACCCAGTCACTCAGTCATTCTGTAGAGAGCATTCCTGTGCTTGGTTGCTGGGTTGACTTCACATTCTGTTTGCTTCTTACTTCCAATTCTTGCTCAGAAATTTCTATCCATGATTCTACTCTTACTTTGCTAGTGTTTTATTTTCCTTTTGATGTTTCTCTCTCTGTATGTTTGCTGTGTAGAGTTTAGGCAGTGAATACTAGTTCAGCTTGTCATTCTCCTAGTTAGTAAAATAAAATTATTCATTTGAACTTGGTTTATATTGTCCTTCAGTTCTTCTGGTGTGTTTGTGTGTGTGTGTTTCATTAATCATTATATTTTACTGATATCATTTCCTTATTTGTCAGCATTTTCCGTGGGGCTTGTCTATACAAGGAAAAAAAAAATGTGGATTGGTGCACAGTAATGTCAATTCCCAGAAGTTTTTATTTGTCTCCATGTGTTATTTTTAAGATCACAGTCATGCGAAGCTATCCACTTTCACTGTTCAAACAGGAATGCCTGTGAATCAAGATGGCAGGCATGCAAGAATTACTCACGTTTTTATTTACTTCAAGTTGCTGCTGCCGAACAGTTAAAAAAAACATATCCAAGGTGTGATAGTACAACTTTCCACTTTAACAAGAAGCAAACAAAAAAGAGGCTATTTTCTTGCTATAGTGCATGATCGGTACATCGAAAATAAAAAAAATGACAGTTCCAGGAGCTTGCCTTGCCAGCAAGATCTGCCCTCTCCCACACATCTGACCAATCATCTCCCCACTTACACTTTTATCAGGAAAGCACATAAATTTGCATCACTTGTCCCAACATGCATGAATGCACATTCCCTGCTGAGCTTTTTAAAAAGTTCTGGAAAAGCCATGAAGGCTTTTCCGGCATAGTTTTTGGAGGTTTTGGTCCCTACTCCTTTTGAATACAGTGAAATGATGCAGGATTCCATAAAGACAACACATATTCTCCTTGAATTCTATGAGGATTAATTTCACATTTTAGACACCCCCTTGCTTTTCCTTTATCTTATATTGAACAGGCAGACAGGCAGTTTAATTACACATGGCTTTTCATGGATTTGGGAGATGACCAGACATGGGAGATTTTCAGATGCCTCTTTCAGCCTCTTGCAGCACAAGCAGCCTCCGGAGCAGTAACGAGGCTGCTGCACGGCAAGGGGTCCATTTTGGACAACACCGTTTCTCTCTCGGCGGCGTCTGTGACTGTTGCGGCTAGCATTGGAAGTTGCCTGTGAGTAAAAAACAGTGCGGCCGCCTCCAATGCTAGCCGCAACAGTCACGGACGCCGAGAGAGAAATGGCGTTGTCCAAAATGGACCCCTTGCCGCGCAGCAGCGTCGTTACTGCTCTGGAGGCTGCTTGTGCTGCAAGAGGCTGAAAGAGGCATCTGAAAATCTCCATGGGGAAATGCAGAAAAAAAAGGGGGTCTCCAACTGTGTCAGAAGAATGTGATGTGAACAGAAAGGGCAACATTAGCAGACACCCATGTCCTCAGCTGTTCCTGGGGCATAGCCCTGGCACAGATGAGGCTTCATTTTTGTATTGATGGGGAGAAGCTGCCAATATAAAGGGATGCCTTATTCACTCCTGTGCTATGCCCCCGGAATGCTGAAGGATGACATTTCTGATAATGTTGCCCGTTTCTGTTCTTGTTGCATTCTTCTGATGTACTTTTTGCTGCGTCTGATAATCTCCTTGGGAAAAAGTTCTTGTTTTGATTCCCAGTCTATTTGATTCTATTCTCCTTCTCTTCCTTATTTCAGCCAGTAGTTTTCATTAACAACTGTTTCTCCTTCCCTATCTTTTTTCCTTTAAATCTCTTCCTTTATCATTTCACTTTAAAGAAGTGCAGTTCCTGGAGTACTATTCCTTGAATAGTAATTCAAGCTTCATCACTTGGGTCTTGCAAACACATGCCTTTTCCAGTCTGTGTCATTGTTCTGAGTCTATGCTTCCTCTGCTGTAGAAAAATGCAAACTGGTCAGGCAGTTTATACACCATTCTTGTTAGGATTTCTTTTGGATTCTTTTGGATACCTTACATACTCTATTTTGGATACCCTACAAGTGCAAATGCTGTTCTTGCAAAAAACTCCTCCACTGGAACCTTGGCAGCCTTCAGTTACCCCAGAAGAGGCAATGATGCCTAAAAAATTCATTTCAGTTTTGGAAAATATGAAGCAAAATTTTATAACAGTACATTGATATCTAGCTATTGTCAAAGTGTGAAACTTCAGGTTTCTGAATCTCCACTTGGGTTCAGGACAAAAGGTAAGACATATGGCTCCCAAATTTGACCATTTTCCTAAGCACCAAATCTTGGCCAAACTAAATCTTGTGCTTGATACACACCCATATTAGATACACCTCACAACTTCCTTTTTTCTGTATTGCACCTTTAACGCAGAATAATAGGACAAAATTGTTTACTGCTGTTCATAATCACCCTTCTGAAAAGAACCATTTTTAGATTTGAACCATTTTAAGAGAGGAAATTGACCTTACCTGACCCGCTCCAAAAATGCAATGTTAAGATGAAAACTTGTATTTTACATGCAAATTATGTAATTTTGTTTCTCGGCCTATTGGGCAATGGGCCATATTCAGGTATCTAGAACCTTCTCAATGGCTTCACCTACATTCTTAAACTCCCTGCCAGGTTGACCAAAATGGCTTCTACTTTGCTGTCTTTCCACTGACAAATAATTTTTTTTTGTATTCTGACAGGCTTTTCAGAGCTGAAGGTTTTAAAGAAAAAGTTCTTAAGAGGGCACTGTGTTCTTTTTATTATTTAAAAATGGCTTTTTAATAATTTTAATTACATGTTTTAAATTGTTTTTAATGTTATTGATGGTCTGATTCTATTTTAATATCAGTCTTTAATATCTTTTAACTGTATTGTATTTGTTAATATTTGTAGGCTGTTTTGAGTTCTGATTTTGAGGAAAAAGCAGAGTATAAATGATGATGATTGTGATGATGATAGAGAGTTGTAGTAGCCTGAAAACTTATTTTCATTTTCCAAGCAGTTTCTGTGTTGAATTGTTTACAGATACTAAAAAACAAAACAGAACAAAAATCTTCATTGATTTTCCTTGGACTCCCATTGCACAGATGCTTGAAGAACTGCAACTTAAATCTCTTTGTCTTTGACCAATATTTCTTAGGCTGCTGTTCTAAGCCACTTAAATAGAAGTAAGTTCCATTGAAATCCAGGAGACTTAATACCAAATGAATGTCTTCAGGAGTAGGGTGAAAGTCACCTTCAACAGTATGAACAAGATTGCTTTGTGTAGTCAACAGCCAAATATAACTGGTGTTAAATGGCTCAATTGTGGATACGTTAGTTCTCCATGATTTCACTTTGCAAGTGAAAATCTTATGTTAGTTTTCTCAATATGAGAAAACATTGTTTCTCAAATACCTGCTTCTTGATCAATACATATTTATTTTAAATGGGAAGCATGCGGCATATCTTATATAAATCAAGAGTTACTTTTAGGTTGTATTTACACTGGGAGTCAGTGTGGTATAGTGGTTTGAGTGTTGGTCTAGGACACTGGGAGACAGGGCTGAAATCCTTCCTTGGCCATGGAAACTACTGGGTGACCTTGGCACATCACACTTTGTCAGCCCCAAAGGAAGGCAAAGGCAAACTCCTTAATAAATCTTGTCAACCCTGATAGTTTCACTTTAGGGTTGCCTAGAGTCAAATATTTATTGAGGGGATTCAAAAACAAACCTGGGGTCAGGGCTGGCCCTATGAGAAAGCAGAGTGTGCTAGTCACCTTTGGTGTTTCCTGAAAGAGCAGCAATTTTAGAAGTTATTTTATTTATTTATATTTATATTATTATTGTTGTTGTTGTACTTTAAGACAGTGGAAGAGGTGCATGCATTTTACTTTTCTTTTGCTTCAGTTGCCAAAAGTAACATGGCTAGTTTTAGGTACTATGAACCTTGTCTTGAGGCAGTGGAGTGAGTGGGGATGCCATTTGCTGTCTTTTGAAGGAAGTAACCTGTTCTGAGAACAGTATTTCATGAGTGACTGAATGATCCAGTCATTCTCAATTGTTTCAGATTATCCTAGATGCAGAATTATTCACTCTGTTTGGAGTGTGATTGAAAAGGGACAAGTCCAGAAAGGGAAATAATCTAGAGGCACAGCTAGCTCCTCTGTAGATTGATACTTGGGGTGCATAAATAGCTTTAATTGTGATATAAATCCAACAACATATGCTTTTCACATGGAACACTCATAGAATCATAGAGTTGGAAGAGACCACAATGACCATCTAGTCCAACACCTTGCCTTGCAGGAATACACAATTAAAGCACCCCTGACAGATGGCCAGCCAGCCTCTGCTTAAAAACCTCCAAAGAAGGAGAGTCCACCACTCTCCAAGGCAGCTCTTACCATCAGGAAGTTCTTCCTAATGTTTATGTGGAATCTCTTTACCTGTAGTTTGAATCCATTGCTCTGTGTCCTAGTGTCTGGAGAAGCAGAAAAGAAGCTTGCTTCTACTTCTATATTACATCCTTTCAAATATTTAAACATGGTTATCAGGTCACCTCTTCACCTTCCTTCTCCAGGCTAAACATTCCCAGCTCCCTAAGCTGCTTCTCATAGGGCATGGCTGCCAGACCTTTCACTACTTTGGTTGCACTCCTCTGGACATATTCTAGCTTGTCAATATCCTTCTTGAACTGTGGTGTCCAGAACTGGACACAGTATTCCAGGTGATGTCTGACTAAAGCAGACTAGATTGGCACTGTTACATCCCTCGATCTAGACACTATACTCCTATTGATGCAGCCCAGAATCACATTGGCTTTTTTAGCTGCCACATCACACTGTTCAGTCATGTTCAGCTTGTGGTCTACTAAAGCTTTGTCTAAAAGGCAAACACACTCATCACAGAATGTGAGGATTAGACAACCTATTCCAATGGTAATCTGCATTTTGCTGTATTGTGAAGTGGGGGTGGGTGGCAAAAACACCATAGGAAAAGCCTTCTTGGCTTTTCCCTGAGTTTGTTTGTTTGTTTATTTATTTATAAAAAGCAGCGAGGGAAATGTGCAAACCTGATTGGCCAGATGAGCATGGGGGGGTGGGGGTGGGCTTGCTAACAGGGCTTGCTGCTGCCTTAGTGTGTGATTGCTAAGGTGATAAAATGGGGGTGTTGCTCTCTCTTTCTCTCTCTCTCTCTCTCTCTGGTAAAGATGAAATATCACTGATACACAGCATGGAAATAGTTTTTTAAAAAGTTTGGTGGTAGCACATTTAAAAACACAAGTAATTTACTCACAAATACTATCTTGGCTAGAGGGCACGTAAAGTTTATGGGGGCTCTAACACCATTATGTCAAGTCACAGCTCCTGCGACTTGCTGTTACAGTGGAGCAATCCATTTCTTTTGACTTCGTAAAGACAACCCCTAAGACTGCTAGATTCCTAGTGTGGCCCAGACCACAGTATGGGGACTTTTGTGATGAAGACTTTTTTTCATACTATTTCTGTTGTAGATGCTCAAAGCCTAGCAAAATCATATGAACATACAGACTTCTAATTAGTTTGTATAGTAAAACAGAGCAATGGCACATCACAACTCCTCATGAAATACATCTTTTTCTTGTAAATCTCTATTACCATCATATTCCCCCACGCCCATCTAGCACTGAATAATTTTTTCCTAGTTGGCAGCTCTGTTCAGTACATGGATCTTCCAAGTGATGACAGACCCACAAAATGTCACATTCTGCATTTCCCTACAATTATATTAGTCTAAGCCACTGGAGTAGATTTACTTCTGCCTCATGATTTTGCCCTGCTGCAGATATATATATATATATATATATATATATATATTTCCAGAAGGGATTTAAAACTTCCAGGTCAGCAAATCCCTCACCTTGCCTATGGGAAGAGTTTTTGGCAACACCAACATGCTTCCTGAAGTTGGCATCATTTTAAGGCCCTTTGGCCAAATTCCCAACTGAGTAGTTACTTGGTTGTTGTTTTTAATTCTAATTTGTTCTGACACAAAAGGAAAACTTTTCTGTGATGTGCAGAAAACTGTGAGGGTCTGCTCCTGTCATCACTGGCTCATATCTTCAAGCTGTTGATATTGTTCTATAATGGCAAAATGGAGCAGGGGGAATCAAAGCCATGTTCTGTACTGGGGAAAAGAATAACAGTTCTTTGTTGCATGATACGGTGATGGTGGTGGGAAGAATACTCTCTGTCTGTCCTTTGTAAAAAAGAAAAATGTATTAACTGAGATCTGTGAAATGAGCCCCAATGAGACAATGAGAAAGTCTTGAATCCAAAGGACTGTGGGTGGATATCAGCCTTAACAATATTTTGTCACCTCTTCTTGTTGGAGCCCATTGTGCCCCTAAAGATCTATTCCTCAGTCCAAAGAAACATCCCAAACGATAAGCAGTATTTGGGAATCCTGCTGCATTGGTTTTCAAAAAAGCAACCATGCTGTGGGAATCATTGAAAATTAGAAGTCAGTGGAAGTAACCAAGAATATTTGGGTAGCAACTCCATAAATAATTTATTTTAAACAAAAGTTTCCTGTCTTGTCACTTCATTACTGAGGCATCGAACAAGTCTGTACATACCAGACATGTTCAATTAATATGACTGTCAAGGAATTTGGTAGGAGGGTGTGAGGAAGAATAAACTGACTCATGCAAAGGGAAGGAAAAGGTTGTGTGGCATAAATTCATGAAGACCACCATGCACTGTCAAAGCAAATACTAAGCACAGCTGAACCAAAATGAGCCATTTGTGTTAACATGAAAAGTACAGTTTTCAAGATATGTATTACTGGAGAAAGGGGGGAAAAGACTATAGAAAGATAGACACAAAAATCAATGTATCAGATAAAATGCTATAATATTTAATAATAGATCAGATCACCTGCCATTTCTTGGAGAAAAAAGACAACACATGGAAACAAATTTCTTCACAATTTTTGTAGCAACTAGACGACCTCGGGAAATTGAAGCCTCAAGCCTTTTCCCCCTCCATATACCAAATTGCATAGATGTTTAGGGCAAAACATTGCCAATGAGGTCATTTGGCTTGACTTCCTCCATCTCACAGGGGACCACATTTCTTCCTATTAATACTTTACTCAACCAACTATTTTACTTTATGCCATGTGACTGGCAAACCATCATTCGGAAAGTCTTCACATGTCAGGAAATGTCTCAGCATATGTATAAAAGTGGGTTTCATGTTATAACATTTTAGAAAGAGCCTGCCACATGGCCTCTTAGACATAATTTCAGAGGCAGGATAACTCTGAACACAGCTCACCAGACAACCAGTAATGGGAAAGTTTACCTCCCACCCACTACTGATACCAACATCTGTTTGTCTTCATATCTGCTCCCATTACTATTGTAAAAACATATATCTGCCATGCACTTCCTTCCTGCAGGATTCCAGAAGCATCTGGTTGGCCACTAAAGAAAGTGAATTCAGAACCAGGTTATCTGTGGTCTCACCAAGCAAAACCATTCTAGTAAATATGGCCAGACATTGCAACCAGGTTATCTTTGTAGGGGCCATTTCTCTGCTGCAACACTAGTCAACAAGGCTTTTCAGAATGGTGTTGATGATGGACAGGACTCCTATGTGTGTGTTGGTGATTCACAACCTTTTATGTTTCACCATCTGGGAGAGCCAGACCTGGTAATATGCTATCCCCCCTAAAACAAATCTATATTCCACAATTTTTAGGCAGTTCTAAATCCCATGCCTTGGACTAATGTCACCATACCTATGTTACATATTGCTTCCTATTATAGGTGTAAAACCTAATGTGGATGGCAACTGTTGATTTTGGAAATGGGTATTTAAATACATGTTTTATAAACATATTTTCCCTCATAATATGAATTTGAAATGCATTTCCCTCAAAATATGCATTTTAAAATGGTGTGTGTGTGTGTGTGTGTGTGATTGGTTCAAAGTTTCATCAATACATTTAGAAAGTGCAAAAAGCCACCAAATAACTTAATGCTACTCTGATGGTATGGATCAGATCAGTTCATATTTGAATTTGCAAAGATTGAATTCTTTAAGCACCTGAACTTGCAGGGTAGGTGCATTAAATGAGGAAAGGATTAAAGTTCTACTGTCTATAACCTCACTGCCCTGCAAGTACCTCTTGATCATTTATGACAGTAGTGTAGTAAGCCAACAGGGGTGGCTTAAATTGATAGTCAGACCTATATTTGCCACTGGACATCTAGCTTAACCTCAAGAAAAAGGGTTAATAAAGCCAGAGAAAAATACATAGCAGCATTTTCTTGGTAGTAAGGTACCCATAATTATCCTTGCATTGACTTCCAAAGTCCATCATCAGAATTTGTTCTGCTCTGATTTATGGTGTGAAGGACTAGAGCAATGTTCCAAATCTACCATGATTCTTGGCAACTGTGATTAATTATTGGATGATTGTGAATATTCTTTTGAAAATCACAGGTACCGGCAGCCATCTTCTTCATCTGTCAGCATGGCAGAAGCATAATTCTAGGATAAATGAGAACATATATTTCTTTTTGAAATTCAGAGAAATAGTACAATAGTTATTTTAACTGGACTGAAAAGTACCACAATGTGCTTTTTATCAAGGAGCTCAGAGGAAGAGTAGCAGGTGCTTACCGCTTGATTTTCCTTCCTTCCTTCTCTCTCACTGTGTTGTTGGTTGAGACACACATCTCAACTTTGATATAGATTTTCAATGTAGTAAATCTGAGTGGTGCTATCAAGGTCACCAGTCAAAGCAGGTAGACTGTCCTTTCTTGATGATTCCTCTAGGTTCCCTTAGGGAGCATTCTCGTAATTTCATTAACTCTACTCTTTGTGACTTGGTACTGCAAATGGGGCCCACTTCCTAAGGCTCTAGCTTAATCAGTTTATAGTTTAAAAGCCCAAATTTGTGACTTTCCTGCTGAATATTGAATCTTTGTGAGTGACTGCCATGAAAATAACAAAAAAGGAAGGGCAGCTGGAGCCATCAGATTGTTCATATGGCTGGTTTAAAGACAGTTAACAGGGAGATGGTCAAGAAAGATAAGTGGAGAGAGCTGGCAGGAAAGAGAAATAATAGCTGTTAAGAACACACTTTTCACTTTTCTGACCTATCATTTTGAAGTATTTAAATAAAGCAATTCTCTCTGTGGCTCTTACACATTGCCATACAAGTGTAATACATAGCAGAGAAGAAATGAAATGTAGGTGGGGGGGGTTCTTTTTTTTAACAAGGGGGAAATGTAAACCAGATTAAACTTGAATAAGCAAAGGGACCTCCCAGAGGGGGCAGTTGTACAACAGGGTGTCTTGGTGGCTCCCCATTTTACAAGCTCTTCTGATCTTGTATATTTCGTAGCAGTTCATTTCCTATCTGCTGAAAACTTACAGATTTAATATATACAGATACTGTATTAGGGCCCCTCAAGGATAGTAGCAGGGGTATGTGTCCAGTTTAGGAATGGGAAAATGTCCTGTATTTCTGTTAAAAAAAAAAAAAACTCACATTCTTTCTGTCTTGAAAACATGATTCATGAAACAGTAAAACTTTTTTTTTTAAAAAAAGAAGAAACTATCTAAAATGAAATTATCACCAATCCCACTTTCCCAGAGATAAAATCCAATAGCTAAAAGTATTCCCAGAGCTGAAAAGCCCATGTTTTACTTGCCTGCCATTAAGGAGGTAATTCTTCATTAAGTTTCTTTTCAAAGGTAGCAATTCATATTTTCACTACTTTTCTTCCTGCTGTGAGATATTCTTCAAAAACCACACAATGTTTGAAGAGTATTTGCAATTCAGGATTTATTCTATGAAAAAAAATGCACATGGTAGTTTTGTGCAGAAAATAGCATTTTCTGCACAAGATAACAGCATTTTCTGCATAGAAAATGATATTTGAATGGAGAAATATTAATTTATGCACAGAAAATGCTATTTTCTTTGCAGAAATTCTGTTTTCTATGCATATCATCTATGTGTGAATTTTACACAGAAAACATCCCCAATTACAACTTTTTTTCTGTGCAAAAAAACACTATGTTATGTGCAAGAATTAATAATTTTACATTGAAATATTATTTTCTACAAAGAAAATGCTGTTTCCTGTTTAGAAAATGCTGTGAAAACAACCATGTGTGAATTTTGCATAGAATAAGTCCCAAACTGTGAAGATTCTTACCAATCCAGGGTTCTTCTAATCAAGATTGCGTGAAACTCAAAAACTTGTTTGCCAAACTTTTTTTTAATTAAATATTATTTCCATCCCTACCTACCATATAAATGAAGAAACTCTCAAGAAAAAAAAAAGGAAAGGGAGAGAGATGGTTCAGCAGGTGTGTGTTTGGAGATCAGACTCTTCTGAAATATCAGATTTGTTAAAACAGTTGTTTTCTTTGTAATGTAATCATGGCAAGCCTGCTTTCTTGTTTAAGTGAGAAAGCTAAGCTTTATAAAGAGAAATGCATTGAGATAGAAAAGATAAAACCCTAATTCTAACTAACCAGCTGGGCTGAAGAGCAGTAGTGTAGTGTAAATTTTGAAGTTGAAGGGGAAAGATAAAGCCCTTATCATTACAGTCCCTATAGCAATTCTCTCAAGGAGAGTCCAAAAAGGTAGGCAGCTGTGTTTATCTATATCTATTATCTATACAGACAGAGATAGTGATAGATTTTTTTAAAAAAAATCCAGAAGTTTTCATCTCTTACAGGAACAATCTTTTGTAAAACTCAAGACCAAGATACTCTCAAATACTTTGAATTACATCAGTCATAAGTCATAACAATATACTGCATCTGGGAAAAGCCATTTCATCTCTTGCTATGGACCACACTTAAAACATAGGGGACAGGGAAGCCTGTGTAGAAGGGAGGGCAAATGATGTTAAAGTCATTGTTAATCAAAACATCATAGGGTTTGAACAGTGAGGCCTGTCTCCAGTGTTGATGAGGCATGAAGCCATGTCTGCCCCCTGCTATTGGAAAAAAGCCAGAAAGTCTTCTCTTTTAGAGGAGGGGTGGACAAAATGTGGCCAGCAGGCATCATATGGACCTTGGGACCCCCATGTGAAGCCTGGAAAGCCCCCTGAAAAAATTAAAATAAATTAGGGCTGATTTGGGGGAATTTTTTTTTGCCCCTAAACAATAAAAAATGTACCCAAACTATAGCAGTTTACTTGTCCTGATCCTTCAAAGCACCACAAACCTCCCCAAAACACAAACTAAATACAAAAATATGGCTGGAAATCAGACAAAATGGCAGCTAGAACATTGTGTCTCTTTGGGTGTGTCAAAACATGCTGGTGCAGGCTGCTGGGTGGGCACAGGATGGGAAAATGCCCCTTGCCCTTTACACAGTTGCCCTCCCCTGTTTTAGAGGATGACGAAAAACTTGAGAAATATGACCCCAGCACCATAAGAGTCATAGATTAGGTCAGAATGAAGGTCAACATAGGTTCATGGGGAAAAGGAGAGTCAAGGAACTTGACAAGGTCTAGCTCTCTAGCCGCTCCTACCCATGTACATATAAGCATTTTGAGTGTGATCTCAATTGAATTGTGAATTTTGGTGATTTCCAATACAAGATAAACTGAAATGAAACTGACTCCCATCCCTAATCCAGAGAAGTACTTTCAGTCAAGGCAAAATCAATACTCTATAGAATTCAAGAAAATGCTTTTTAAAGATGCATTGCAAATATTGGGGCTTTCTTATCCGTGGGATTCAGGCTACAGTCCTCTTCTGGAAAGATCTCCAGAAGAGGATGTACATCTGAGGTTATCATTTCTGGATTCAATGAGGGATCTCATTGTTGTGCAGTGTAATTATGAGAATCTTAGTTTCAAAATTAGAGTGCAAAGTGATCTGGGGTTGCATTGTGATCTGACATGGGGGGGGGTTGAGGCATGCACACCAGATCCTTTCTGATCTTGGAAGCTGAGCAGGGTCAGCCCTGGTTAGTAATTGGATGGGAGATGGCCAAAGAATCCTGGGTGCTATAGGATGAATTTCAGATGAAGGCAGTGGCAAACTACCTCTGAATATTCCTTGCCTAAGAAAACCCTACAGAATTCATGGCGTTGCCAGAAGTTGACAGGCGACGTGAAGGCACATACACACAAACATTGCTAAAAGGTATTATGGTTTTCTTTAAGTGATGGAAACACCATAGTGGTTCTTAGTTTCTTCCCCAGACTTTATTTTAGTGCCAGTATTCTGGTAGAGGAGAAGGTGTCCATCTTGGTAGTGACTGGCTTCTTCCTCATCCCAGAATATTCTGAAATGAAGCTACAACTCTATGACCTTTCATTTGAGTGGGGAACATGAATTCCAGTTATGAAGAAAGCCTCTAGCACTGCTGTTGCCAGAGGCAGCATTGCTTCTAGAAAGTTTTTAAAAAGTTGTGTGGGGGACCACTGTATCACTGCTTATGCCTATGTTAAGTCCCCAGATCTTTAAAAAACAATATGTAACTTAATGCTATTTAAGATGCAGCACAGAAAATAGCACATTTGAACCTGCACCCATTTAATTTGATCTTTAAAAAAAAGCAGCTGCTTGTGGTTCCATAATGAGCTGATTTCAAACCTTAGCATGTGGAACTGGCTTGAGCCACAAAGCTGTTTCTGGCTTGTAGTATGAATCCATGAAACATAATCTTCAGAAGCAGCCCTACGTGTTTGCGCTTAGCTTGGGTTCTCTTGAGTGGAGATGTTGTTTTTCTTCCTCTTGCATAATAAGCTTGTTGATTGCACAAAGTCTATTTAATGAGAAGCCAAAGAAAGAAAGAAAGAAAGATCTTACAGAGTAGGTGCCTAAACAATTCACATTTCTTAACTTCAAAGGTCTGTTGCACAGGTTCATCCCAACAATGCTATATTTTCTATACAAGCTCCTCCAGAAAGACAGATACTTCCCTTTCTTCTTTTATCTTTATATTGCACTTTAAAATGTTCTCTTTTTTTAAAAAAAAGGATATATTTGCAGGAAAAGCAGTTTAATCTGCTAACGATTAAGAGGGATTTCATTCTTTCATTTTCAGAACGCAGGCATGGTTCCCATTTACGTGATATCTCTCTCAGAAAAAATAATGTTTAGTCTATGGAATATTGAAGCCTTAGCATATGGAAAGGCAAAAATACTGTCATCACATACAGACACACACACACACACAATCAGTATTAAAGATGCTTATACAAGACACTGATCTGCTAATGACGACTGTAGTAAAAGAGTTGTATGAATATGGAGAGGAAGAGGACAGAATTGATCCTGGCCCAGACCTCACTCACTTTATTGAGATTAGATGCATAGAAAAATATATTTTGTAGCAACCAGATGGGTTTTATGCTTGCATAAAATATTACCTGCTTCCTCCTGTCAGAATCCATACACATACAGACTTGGGAAGAGCATAGAAAAGTTGGGCAAACTGTAATGTCTCTTGGTAGAAAAACACATTTATAATTTCCATGCATAAAAGTGAATAACAAGAAATAGGCACTCTCTTTTGCAACGTCTAGAGAAAGAAAGGTAGTGTGGAGTAGAGATGCTGTATTAGATTGATAATGAGGGAACCCAGGTTCAAATTCTTTTGCTTTGGTCAGACACTGCTTAACCTATCTTGTAAGATAAAATAAGAGCTTCATTTTGCTGCTCTTCTGAGCTCCTTTTGAAGAAGAAGGAAAATAATAAAGCAGTGAATATAAGTTTTAAAATTGCAGTACAATCTATTTGCAACTCTATAAACAAAGCTGGAAGTGCTTCCCTATGCACCCATCTGATCACTTGGATCTTGGCATGAAGATGGAAGACAAATGGGGCCATGGGAAGTACATAATATTTCCTGAGCATCTCATAATGTATACTTGTTCCTGCATGTGGTGTTCAGGTAGAAGTGAAAATGTGCCTTGATTAAGCTCTCTCTGGATCCTTCAACCATACTTCTATTGCTCTTGGTGGATGTGGATTGCACCCTTGTTAGATTTCTCTTAATGATGCTAGCAATCTGGTTTATAATTATAAAGCTTCCATATAAAATATGGTGTCTGCTTATCACTTCAATAAAAGGTTTATTATCTGAAGTCCTAAAATTGTAAGTATATGTTTAGCTTTTTCTCCCTCTCTCTAGTGAGTATCACCAATATTCTATATCATCTACTTAGGAGATTATCAGATGAGTGTCTAAAAATGTTTTTGTCCCATTATATTTAAAAGTGTAAGTGTTCCAATATAATAACCCTTTTTATCACATGTTGCTGTGATAATGAGAAAGAGCAGCCCAGAATTATTGGAGCATGACTACTAGCACAGTTTACTTCCATGTTCATGCATGTGATCTTGGCGGTTTTTGTGAGAAGATGCAATCACACTTAAAATTCTAAAAACACCAAAATTAACAATGAAGATAAACACACAAGAACTAAAACACACTTAAAATTTTACCAGCAAAATGGGGAGGTTCATAAAAAGTGTGTCCTGTACCTAGTTTTTGTGTACTCACTCAGAAGTGTTCTGGCGGGGACTGCCCATTGACGCTGTATTCATGAGAGCATAATGGGACATAGTTTCAGATGCTGGCAATATTATGGAAAAAACACCACCAGCAAACAGTTGACAGCTAGGACTTTTAATAAAAAAGAAGGCCTTTTTCACAGGAACAGAATGCTTGGAGAATGCGAAGAGACACAAGCCGGCTGCCTGGGTACTCACTGCCAGCTGCCTTTGCGGCCGGTGACGCTCCGGCTCCCGGGCCCTCCCGCGTGGCCAGACATGGCATCTGCCACGTTGGCTGGCTCCTTCTTCCCAGCAGGCATAGGGCTGGGAGGGGGATTCTAGGCCGGCCAATCACGAAGAGTCAGCTCTTCCCTGATTAGCCAGTTTGACTAACCCCCGGCCAATCAGAACCACTGCCTGAACGCGGCTGCTGATTGGCTGGGAGGCAGGGCTAGTCTTCTGCACGGTCTGGCCACTGGGTATTTATTCCCAGCCGGACTGCAGCCCCAGTCAGTTGGCTCTTACGAGCCAAAGAGGAAGGAGCTCTCCGGGGAGCTCCAGAAGAGGAAGAATTGCCACCGAAGAGCCTGGGAGCCGAGGCTGATGGGGAGAGCTGACTGGTTGGGCCTCGGTGATAAGAGGAAGAAGCAGAGGAGAAGGTGCCGGGAGAGGGCGGCGACATGAAGAGGCAGCGGCAGCAGTGGCGGTGGCGGGAAAGAAGAAGCCACGGCTTGCTGGGTTGAGGCCAGTTGGTCCTCCCATGGTGACCGTGGCTAGAAGACCAGCACGTGGCAGGTGAGGCGGCTCGTAGCCACCAACGGGGCAGACGTCAAGGGCTGGCGGGGCAGCACAGCTGGGCCTCTGGGGCGAGGGGGGCTAAGGGGCTAGCGAGGCAGCTCGCCTGGCCGGGGGGGGCCTTCCGAGGTGGCAGAAAGGGTTAGTGCCACCAATGGGTAGGGCATCTGGCAGCGGGGCAGCCCACAGCGGGACCAGGGGGCTGGCCACTGGGGGTGACAAAGCAGGGTCAGGAGGTGGCAGCCGAGTAGGGCCGCGAGAGGGAAGGCCTGATTCGGACACCCAGCCGAGGCTTGTGGGCACCCAGGCCCAGGCCTCTGTCAGTGGGGAGGGTTGATGGGCGATCCACGGAAAGATATAATGGCAGACAAGCCAGAAGGACCCCCCACTGGGTGGGTAATCCCGAATTGTTGGGGATCACCCGAGCTAAGGGGGAACACAGCCCAAGGGCGGACAAGCCAGATCCTATAACATAACCCAGGGTGGGCCACATTGAACCCAACCGTGTCTGGAGGAAAGGTAGCTGGCGGCGGCTGTGCTGACATCACTACAGGCCAGGCAGGCCAACCCCTCTTTAAGTAAAGAGCTGAAATCACTGGGTTCTGGCAGCATGCCACCCAAAAAGAAGGCCCCGCCTAGTAGGCCTACAACTTGGGCCCAGTCCAGCCGGACACCGAAGTCGTGGGCAGAACTGGCACCACGGGCGCGAAAGACCAATCCCTCCCGGGGAGCGGTTAATAGCCACGAGGCCATGCAAAGCCTCTTGAAGGGCTTGGATGCCCCTAACCTACAAGAGCTGGCCCGGGCAGTCATGCTTTTGGCTGAGCAGGTCAGGGAGCTTAGGTCCAGTAGGGGGTAGGAGGCAGGGGCTGCCATGCCCGATCCAGGGATGGCAGCCGGCCCGAGCTCCGGAACTCACACTCCAGCCCAGATGAAGCTTCACGGCAGCAAGCCAAAAAGACGGGTCAGCGTAGAAAACGCTGTTCCCCATCGCAGAGCGAGGCCAGTGGATGGTCATCAGCAGGCTCTTCCCTGGAGCGGGAGAACAATGCACCAGAGAAGAAGGCAGCAAGAAAGACAGGCGGGACAGGAAAAAGATGTGAGCAAAGCACCAGAGGAGGAAGGAATCAGGCAGTGAGGGTTCCTCAGGTGAGTCCTCGGATGAGGATATAGATCGGGCAGGGTATTGGTCGACAGCTGCCCTGGTTCCTGGCTTACCCTCATGGGCCATTAAGGCACGAGGGACACCAGAACCAGCGGCTGTGAGACTATCCAGGGTTTGGTGGGACGGGGCTGCCAATTCAGGAACCCCCACTCCTAGTCTGTTCCAGGACCACGAGGATCCCCCCGGGATCCACCTGGATAAAAAGATGTGCGATAATATCCTCAAGGGATATTACATGGATGTATTTGCCTTGCAGAAGCCCAAAGGGGAGGTGGGCAGCACCCCTAGGTCAGATAAATCCTCTGAGAAGAGCAAGCCAGACCCTGTGGAGCGCTCGTTTCCCAACTGGCTGGCGGGGTACACTGTATTTATGGGAGTGGTAGGCATGGCGTACCCAGAGAGGGGTTGGCACCTGGCCAACCATTTGAGCAATGTGCTCAAGGCTAAGTCCCTTGCCAGAGAGGTGGCGGCCATTGAGTATGACACCACCTTTCAGAAATGGGCATCTCGTAACCCATTTCTAGGTGGGATCTAATCAATGACAAATTATGGCTTGTCATTGTGGGATCACACATAAATGGAAGTCCGAGGCTGCGAAGCAGCCCCGCAAGAAGGATGGCCGGTGGCTGGTTTGCTGGGAATATAATGCAGGTAAATGTCAGCGATCCTGTTATAAGTTCGAACACTATTGTGAGAACTGCTACGGATCGCACCCCAGGACCAGCTGCACACGTCCGAGCCCTGCCTCCCAGCCCTTTCGCTCAGGATGCCCTGCTTTCTCTGGTGTCAAGAGGGAATCAGGGTCAGACAAAATAGCGGAAAACTCTAGGGATGGGCTAGGGGTGGGCCGCAGGGCCTTCACACCAGTGAAATTGGAGGCACTGCTCCCCCTCCTGGCTCTCTATCCCAACAGGCGGGCGGCCGTCTACCTCAGAGACGGGTTCTCAATGGGGTTCAGGATTCCTGCCATAGGCCCCAGATTAGCCTTCGAATCTGGCAACCTTAAGTCGGCCTCCACACTTCCCGAGGTGGTAGCAGTAAAAATCGCCAAGGAGTGTGCGGCAGGGAGAATCGCAGGCCCATTCTCCACCCCATCCCTTCAGAACCTCAGGGTCTCCCCTCTGGGGGTGGTTCCCAAGAAATTGCCAGGCGAATGTCACCTTATTCATCACCTTTCCTACCCAAGAGGGGCATTGGTTAATGATGCTATACCCCCCCCAAGCTCTGCTCGGTACAGTACGCATCCTTTGACCATGCTCACAAGTTGGTTAGGTCTTGCGGCCCGGGCGCCCTCATGGCTAAGTGCAACATTCAGTCTGCATTCCGGCTGCTTCCTGTGCACCGAGAGGATCACTACTTGTTGGGTTTCAAGTTCCAAGGGCAATGCTACTATGACATGGCCTTGCCCATGGGTTGTTCCATCAGCTGCTTTGCCTTTGAGGCATTCAGCACATTTCTGGAATGGGCCTTGTGCCACAGGACAGGCTCCTCTCTGGTCACCCATTACCTAGGTGACTTCCATATCATCGGGGTGGCCGGGGGGCCAGATTGCGAGTTTCTACTCCAGTCTTTTCAGGAGTTGGCACGGGAGCTGGGCATCCCTTTGGCACTGGAGAAAACTGTGGGACCCGCCAGCAGCATCACCTATCTGGGAATCACGCTGGACTCGGTGGCCGAGGTTTCCCGCTTGCCCAAAGACAAGCTGGAGGGGATCAAGCAGAAACTTCAGCTCCTCCTGGAGAGGGAACAAGCTACCCTAAAGGAGGTCCAGTCCCTCCTGGGCCACCTCAACTTTGCATGCAGGGTGGTGGCCCCGGGCAGGCCTTCTGTGGCCGTCTGTCTAGAATCACCACTGGAATCCGGTCCCCCCATCACCGCATCCAGATCTCTAAGGGGGTTAAGGAGGACCTGAGGGTGTGGCTGCGTTTCTTAGAAGGGTATAACGGGGTCACATTCTGGCACGGGGAGGCTGCACTCGGGCGGAACTTCAAGTCCACTCTGATGCTGCATGGGGTTTCGGGTTTGGTATATTTTTCAACAGGCACTGGTGCGCCCAGCCATGGCCTCCTGCCTGGAGGGAATCCGATATCATTTGAGACCTAACCTTCCTTGAGTTCTTTTCCATCTTAGTAGCTGTTTTCCTGTGGAGAGATGAGTTCCGGAACAAGCAGGTTTGCTTTTGGTGCGATAACCAGGTAGTGGTCCAGATTATTAACTCTCGGTCCTCCAGATCTGACAGGGTCATGCAACTCGTCAGGGAGTTTGTTCTAGTTTGCCTTGCAGCTAACATCTATTTCACTGCATGCCACGTCCCGGGTGTGGATAACAAAATTGCGGATGCGTTGTCTCGATTCCAGGACGACAGATTTCGAAAGTTGGCGCTGGAAGCGGATCCTTCACCGGCTTCCTTCCCAGACGATCTCTGGCTTCGTGGGAAGGAACGGTGCTCCAAGGGGTCCTTAACTCCTTGGCACATTCCACCCGGGCAAGCTACACAAGGGCAGCACGGGAGTTCGGCAGCTTCAGACAGTGCCACGGCTACAGGAGCTCCTGGCCATCGGCAGAGCAAGAGGTCCTCCATTACATGGGGACACTGAGAGAAAATGGCTTGGCACCTAGGGCCATATCCCTTCACCTGGCAGCCATCTCCTTCTTCAGTAAAGCAGCAGGTCATGGGGATCCATGCAACACGTTCCTGGTATGGAAGGCGGTCGAGGGATGGCACCGTGTGGAGGGACATAGGCAGGACTCTCAGAGACCGGTATCGTATGGACTGTTATGCAACCTTATCACATCCCTGCCCTCCATATGCTGGTCCAGGTACGAAACTCTGCTATTTCGCTCTGCTTTCTCAATGGCTTTCTTTGCATCATTGTGCATTGGGGAGTTGTTCTGCGGCTCTAAGGCGTCCTGGGATTGGTGAGCGTTGTAGCGGAGGGATGTGGTTACCTGTGAGGAGGGCCTTCAACTGCGGATTCGGCGTTCGAAGAACGACCAGTGGGGATGTGGGGTTGTCATCCATCTCCGTCCACAGGAGGAGTCACCAGCTTGCCCAGTACACCTCTTGTCGGGCTACCTGGCACAGCGGGCTGAGATTCCCAGCCCCCTGTTCATCCACAAAGACCTTTCTTCATTGACCCAGTACCAGTTCATCAGCATTTTCCGAGCTGCTCTCAGACGTCTTGGGCACCCGGCAAACGAGTTCAGCGGACACTCATTCCGGATCAGTGCCGCTACTACAGCAGCAGCAGAAGGCATGGTGGCATGAGACATTCAGCATCTGGGAAGATGGCGGTCTAGGGCTTATTCCGCTTACATCCATTCGGAACTCGATCTGCTCCACGGTTAGGTTTGGATTCGGTTCCCTTCGGGCAAAAGGTATTTCTCTTTGGTGATAGCAGTGGGTTGGCGGAAGCCAAGCAGGGTGGCACTCGGCTTTGTTGGCAGAGGGCATGGGTTCTGTCTCTCCTGGGGGGGGGTTGGGAGTCTCCAGAGGGGGCCAGGGCAGGCTTGCCGTTCCTTTATCTGGACCACCCCTAGGAGACCTGGCCCTGAGAAAGCTACAGGTCACGTGGGTTCTTAGGAACCTGTCACGTGAACTTTCGCAGGCCTGGTCATGTGGCCAGTCACGTGATATGGTCACATGACCGGTCACGTGATCAGTCACATGATCGGTCACGTGACCTGGTTTCTGGAACTGCCTGACGTTTGGGGGGCGGGCAGTCTTTTGGTAGCAGAGCAAGGGGAGGCCTCTCCTTGCTCAGTGCTAACCCATGCCCAGTCCAACCACGGCAACTATCACCAAACAAACAGTTGTGGCCTTTTCTGCCAAACCATCCTTTATTCACCTGTCTGTTTCTCACATTGTGGTATGTGTTGTTTGGGTAGGGCTCGGGATCAGGGGCTGCCATGTCACTCGACTGCAAGCCGGCTGCCCGGGTACTCATCAGCGGCCGCCCTTGCGGCCGGTGATGCTCGGGCTCCCGGGCCCTCCCACGTGGCCAGACATGGCGTCCGCCATGTCGGCCAGCTCCCTCTTCCCAGCAGGCTTAGAGCTGGGAGGGGGATTCTAGGCCAGCCAATCAGGTAGAGCTAGCTCTTCCCTGATTGGCCAGTTTGACTAACCCCCCGTCCAATCAGAGCTGCCGCCTGAATGCGGCTGCTGATTGGCTGGGAGGCAGGGCTAGTCTTCTGCACGGTCCGGCCACTGGGTATTTATTCCCGGCCAGGCCACAGCCTCAGTCCGTTGGCTGTTATGAGCCGAAGACCCACTCTCCCTCCCTCAGTTAGTCCAGCTATGTATTAGTTAGAATTCTGTCTGCTCTGGTTTTGTATTATTTTGGAAATTGTTGTGTACTATCTCCTCATCACAACTTTCTGGTGGGGCGGTGGGCATGGGTTCTGTCTCACCCGAGGGGGCGGGAGTCTCCAGGGGGGGGCAGGGCAGGCTTGCGGTTCCTTTATCTGGACCACTCCTAGGAGACTCGGCCCCGGGAAAGCTACCGGTCATGTGGGTTCTTAGGAACCTGTCACGTGAACTTTCGCAGGGCCGGTCATGTGGCCAGTCACGTGATATGGTCACACAACCGGTCACGTGATCAGTCACGTGATCGGTCATGTGACCTGGTTTCCAGAACTGCCTGACGTTTGGGGGGCGGGCAGTCTTTTGGTACCGGAGCAAGGGGAGGGCTCTCTCCTTGCTCAGTGCTAACCCATGCCCAGTCCAACCACAGCGACAATCACCAATCAGAAAGTTGTGGCCTTTTCTGCCAAACCATCCTTTATTCACCTGTTAATAAACATCTCTGTTTCTCACATTGTGGTATGTGTTGCTTGGGGTACGGCTCAGGAGCAGGGGCCGCCATGTCACTTGACTGCAAGTGATGTTTCAACAAGGAATTGCTATGGGGTCCTTCTTCCCTTGGTGGGGGGACATAATCTTCCTTGCCCCTGATCAGCAGGTAAACAGACCTTATTTCCCCAATTTGACTGCTGGCCAATTTGGCTCCTGGCCAAGTGGGTGGGGATGGTTGGGTGACATTTATGTAGTCTTAGAGCCAGACAACACATCTTAACTATAAGCTTATTTAGTTTTACTGAATACTGAGCAGTTGTGGATCCATAATTCTTGATTACTATTCTATAATTGCAATACAGAATGCCAACACACACACAAACTTACTTTTTTGGCTCCTTTAAGTATCAATGCTAGTAGAAAAAAATGACTAAATTAAGAAAAGTTTTATTTTTTAAAAAAAGAAATAAAATGAAATGCATCATCCATCATACCAATAAATGTGCTTTGATCATATGTGGCAGACTAATGAAAAGGGGAGGTAGACACCCATTTTGATATTGGAAATAATGTTGATGCATAATCCTTGCATTTTGAGGCATTTGTTTTCTGAACATAGAATGCACATGGAAACTACTTCCACTACACCTGTTGTAATACTACCTGGCTTTATATAGGTTGGAATAGCCCTTTGTCTGGTACCTAGAAGTTTTCAAGCAAAGCTAAATAGAGGTCAGGTCCCACAGTTCCATGAGGGGAAGATATTAACTAACAGGCAATCCATGTATGGGCTAATTCAATGTTTAGCCCCAACTAGAGGGCCCCTTTCAGCAAATTAGACTTATTAAACACCACTTCTGTAAGTCCCATTGAGTGGGTTTGCTCTAGATTGGATTTATCCCTGTATGTAGATAAAGCCTTCTTAGAATATCTCCCCGTTTCTACCATTTTCAGAGATATAGCTTTCTGTCAGATACAGTTCATTTTTATTCATTATGTACAAATTCTTAACATGTACTTAACATTAGAAAATTGAAGTCCAAGATTAAATTCATTCTGAATGTTTGGAATAAGTCTTTGGTCAGTATTTGAACAACAGAAGAAAGGGAAAGAAGATGGCAAGAAAATGTACAGGTGATTGAAAAAGAGATTTAAAAGAACCACTAGCTAAACATTTAAATAGGCTGAAACAAATACGAATGGACTATTTTGCATTTCTATGCAGAGACACAAGGCAGAAGATAGGAAGAATTATCCTTCAGCCCTGAAACTTGGACCTTTTATTTCATTTTCTCTCCTCTTCTCTTTCCCTTTGTTCCTTTGTGTATTCCTGCATGGCAGGGGGTTAGACTGGGTGGCCCCTGTGGTCTCTTCCAAATCTATGATTCTATGATTCTAGTTCTTCCTTTTGGTCTCCTTTAAAAATGGTCACAGTACACGTAAATGTAAAAATCAAACAGAGATGAAACTGGGTATCAAAAAGGGCACAATCCAGTCCTGTTAAAAACTTTTAATGCTACAGTCCAATACACACAATGGTGCTTATTTGCAGGCAAACATACACAAGATTTCAGTGGGAGAGGTCTAAGTCTGTGCTTAACTCTCTAACTGAAATCATTGGGATTAAGGTTGAAGTTATGTTGACATTTATCTGAGAGCTGGCCACACTGAGCGCGGTGGGCTTTACCTCTGAGAATATATGCCTAGAATTGACTTCATACATATTTGCCTCTATCTGGAATATGTTTCATTATTGTGGCACAAAGTTTAAGTAAACAAAAACAAACTGAAACTTGATGGTTGCATAAGTATTCACCCCCTTTGTTTTGACAAGCCTAAATAATTTCTGGTGCAACCTACTGCTTCCAGAAATCAAAGAAAGAGAAGATTGGAGTCCTCCTGTGTGCAATTTCAGTGCCACATGACCTCTTGTTTCTGGAAGGCCCCAGAGTTTGTAGGGAAGTATATCTAAACAAATTGCAGTATGAAAAGCTAGGAGCTATCAAAACTGGGAGAAAGTTGTGCAGAAGTATCGATCAGGGTTATGTTATTTATTTTTCAAAAGATCCCATACTATCAACATCCCCTAGAACAATTAAATCTATTATAATAAAAAATCAAAAGAATATGATTGAACCACAACTGTCCCTCGAGAATGTCATCCACTAAAATTCATTGACCAGGTAAAGAGGGCATTAGTCAGAAAAGAAATCAAACGGCCAATATCTTTGAAGAAGATGGAGATCTGAAGCTGAGATGTGAGAAACTTTCCATGGGACAACTATTACCTGGATGCTTCACAAAGCTGGGTTTTGTGGGAGAGTGCCAAACCCATAATCAAACACCTTTGGAGTTTACAAAAAAACCTAATGTGTGTGGCAAGGAAAATGTGGTAAAAGATTTTCTGGTCTGAGTAGACCAAAATTGAACTTTTTGGCCTTACCACAAAACACAATGTGTGGTAATTTCTGTGCTCATTTCTCTGAAAACACCATCTGCTTTTCCCTGGCAGGGACTGGGAAACTGGCCAGGATTGAGGCCAAGTTGGATGGGGAGCAATTCAAGAGGAAAAGCTTTATCAGTTCACAAGGGACCTGGAACCAGGACAGAGGTCCCATCTTCTGGCAGACAATGACTCTAAATACCAATAACATTGGAGCATTTTAAAAACATGAGCCTGAATGTCTTTGAATGATCAACTCAAAACCCAGAACTCAAATCTTTCCGAGAATCCATGGAAGGACTTGAAAGTTGCTATTCATCAATTGTGCCCATTCATCCTGAAAGAACTAGGTTAATTTTATCAAGAGGAATGGGTAAAAAACTGGAGGATCCCAATGTGCACAGTTGATAGACACTTGCCCAAGAAGTCTTGAAATGATAATTGCTAAAGAAAGTGTTTCTACCAAGTAATTATTCATGAGAGTGAATAGTTATGTAACCAACAAGGGCACCCTCACAGTGTCGAGTATGCCCGTTACAATTATTTCAATTTCAGGTTGTAACACAATAAAATGTGGAAAAATCAGCAGCAGGGAGGCATACTCTTGGAAAGGACTGTATAGGGCTGCAGTTGCTAAATTATCAGCCTTTTCAGAAAAGAATGGAAGATTGGGCCAGCATCAGAACCAACACAGATATTTGGCTTCCAGAGAGAGTGTTGGCCCTCTAGATAATGGCCATATGCATTGCAGCAATTTCATTTCTCACTATGGCACATGACTTCCCCAACCCTTCCATCTCCTTTTTGGTCCACAAAGCACTGCAGGGTTAGTGCATGTGCAAGTTGAAATCCCTGCAACTAGACAGGATGCAGCTGGTCACTGGACACACAATGCAGGAAAATAATGAGGGTCATGCCCCAAATTTGTGGGTTGCCTTATGAGACCAGATTATTTAAACCAGTTAAACTACTCTTAATTTTGATATTTTTGGTACTTCTGAAGTTTCAAAGTCAAACACATCCAAGCCCATGTCCAAATGTGCCAAACTCACCATGCTTACCTTGAATCTGGTCCTGGAAGTCCTCAAAACATATGGCTGCTTCCAGGGAGGTAATGCAGTTTTTAGCCCTTAACCCTAAGTAAAATCAGGGATGCTTCGGATGGGCCCTGGATTAAGCAACCAGTGTGGACAAGGCTCAATAGGGCCTTAGGGGTCTGCGATGTTTCCTTTTGTGAGCAAGGAATATCCATCCTATTCAGGTATACAAAAATGAAGCCCAGGGCCCTGTGATGGCAATCTCATTAAAAGAACCAGATGTAATGGACCCATGCTCCGTGGAAAGAACTAGGGCATACCTGGAAGTGCATTCCAGACAAAAGGGCCCATTCACAATACATGAGGATGGGAAACCAGTCAGTAAATGTCAGTATGCCAGGGTTGTGTTCTTGCCATATTAAGCCTTCCCCTATGGAGTTTGAAGAACATTTATTTTGCATCAGGAACAGCCACCTCTGCATCCCTCTTAGGCATACCAGCTTCAAGGATTAAGACACTAGGCAGGTTCATTACCAAGAAACATATTCAGTAGTAGTCATGTTGGCCATGCAGCAAAATACAACAAAATCCAAAATCAATGTTTCTTGCCTAAGAAAGGGATAGGTAGTTTCGCACAGGACAGGGGCAGCCTGGATCTCAAGGGAAGTTACTTTTCTGTTGCTAATGGAATTGAAATTTGATTAACTATTTTTATTGCCCTTTGTCCCTGGTCCCACATGGCCAAGAAGGGAAGTGGTCTCTGCCTGCATTGAGATCTCTCAATACCATCTTAACTGACAACAGAGTAACATCTGACACAAAATGTAGGCCTGTGACTCTAACATCATCACCTTTATTCTCCTGTATGATTTTTAATTACCTACAGTGGTGTAGTGTTTTGAGTGTTGGACTACAAATCTGGAAACCAAGTTTTCAATCCCCACTCAGCCGTGGAAATCCACAGGGTGACTTTGGGCAAGTCACACTCTCTTAGCCTCAGAGGAAGGCAAAGACAACCCCCTTCAGAACAAATCTTGCCAAGAAAACCCTGTGATAGGTCTGTCTTAGTGTTGCCGTAAGTTGGAAATGACTTTAAGACATACAACCACAACAATGATTTTTAACACCTTTGCCTGTTGAAGAAGCCAAGGAAGCTGTGAAAGCTTGCATGATGCATTTTCTGCATCTTAGTTGGCCAATAAAGGCATCACTCTTTTGTGGATTTTGTTATACTGGGCAGGTTGAGTCGAGATTATGAGTTCTGGCTGCAGGACACCCAGAATGGCCATTTAGACTTGTAGCAGTTTCAATAAGAGATGGGCAGCAAGGTAGGGGCAACATGATGCTGATAATTTGGTGTATGCTTGGGTATGGGGCCATATCCAAGTTTGGGTGCAGATATGTTTATCCACCCTGTTGGATGAGGGTCTATCGGTGATGCTTAGAGGCATCGGCCATGCTCAGAGGCCCCTGCAGGCTAGTTGTGCTCCCTGAAGGTGATAAGTCTTCCACCTTGCAGTTCACACTGCTGTCAGACCCATTTATACCTGCTATTGCCATGGTTTCTGAACAGGTGGGCTTGATTAGGCCTTGGTTGGCAGGTAGGTCAACAGATTTCAGAGATACAGTCACCATCAGAAGCCAAAGCTGTGCTGAAGTTATAGCCAATAAAGTTATGGTCTTTCCATCCCAACAAAATGTGTGTCAGCTTTTAATTCTTCTCATCAGCCTTGGGACTCACACTTAATTGCTAGGGGTGCAAAGGGATGTCACTTTCGGCAGTAGCTTCATGTTAGGTCCAATGTGTAGTTCCAACCTACAGGTATACTATACAAGGATTCTTAAAAAAAAACAAAACATTAATAATAAAGTAATCCAATTTTTTCAGTTGGTAAAATACGATGCCAGCAAACCTAGTAAACAACTTTCCATTATTTCCAGGCCTGGGCTGTAAACTCAACACATACTCATAAACTGTCATTTGGGGTCCATAAAGTAAAACCACATCATTTTCCCAGGCAAAAGGGTAAAGACTGTTGTCTCTTCCATCTCTAAAACCTGATAATTAGTCAGTTGTCCATGTATAACAGCCACCATGGAAGCTCAGCCACTAATTGCTAGGGCTGTTTAACAATTAGGAAATGTTTACTGTTTACTAAGTTAATTCAGTGTGTATATTAACACAATCTAATATAGATGACTGCTTGTGGTACTAAGGAAATGTAAGATGGCTTGCACTCTAAAACACAGTAATTATGATAGCGAGAAAAAGAAAGACCACTTTATTTAATTCCCTCACCTTCTAATATCCTAATAGTACAACACATAAGATCGAAGATTTCCTAAAAGTAGCAATGTGAGTCTTAAACCAGTTAATCCTCATTGTCTGTTGTAAACATGTTGTGAACTGCATGAAAGAATCAACCATTCCAATATTTCTTCCTTATTAATTTGTAAAGCGAGAAACATAAAGACTCAGATCTGAAAGCCAGCTTCTTTTAATTGGAAAGCTCTTCAGCTTTGTCTCAGATGGTTGTTGCTGCTCAGTTTTTAAGGACAAAGCATTCTGACATAATGCAACAACAGACATTCATTTCTATTTGTATCACCTGTGACAAATTAGGTATACATTGTGAAGTTACATTTTGATATATTGTATGAGCCATGTATGGTGGCCTCCAAGGGACTAAATACATCACCTGTATGTTTGAGACTGCAGACATAGTGAGGAAACAGAAAATAGGTGACACAACACATGTGCTATGCTGTGGCTTGTCTCAAAACTTGATTGTGGCAGTAGAAGTTCTTTAGTATAGACCTAAGGATTTTAACATATGGTGTTGGGAGTTATGTAGATTAGCTGCTTCATTCAACTTCTGCTAAGTAGTAAAGGTATTTTTATTTTTTAAAAATGTATTTATTTTTAAAAATTTGAATGCTGTTTTTGAGGGTGTTCTTAGGTCAAGGTTCTTAAATCTGCTATCTAAATTGTTTTAATATTTGTTCTCTCTGGTCCCTTAAGAGCTTTTGTTGCTGAAAGCTGGCCTATAAATATTATAACTAATAAATAATATATATGGAGGCACTGCTTCAACTGGGCAGATATTGTAGAGAACCCTTAGCACCCAGATCTTAACCATGCATTAATAAAGTTATGTGTCCCATATTAAAATGGAATAGACTTTTTATATTATGGAAATGGTGTTGACATTTGCACCCTCCATATATTTATGCAATGAACTCAGCTAGATTGAAATTCAATACAGAGTGTAAAACCACCATGTGTTTTCCACTGGAGATTTGAAAATCTGCTTCTGCACTGATGTCCCAATTAAAATGTGTGGTACAACTGGGATATTATGACTAAGTTACACATCTACTGAATGTTTAACAGTAATTGCAGTTAGTTTCAATAACAGACTCTCTAAAGAAAGATAGGATTTCATAGCTGAGAACACACAAAACTGTAGAACATTAATAAGCACATCTGTACCACATTGCATATAATTTTTGGGCTGGTATGTTAGCTAAAGATTAATGGAACCAAAACAAATGTACTCTATAAAATTCCCATCAAAACTCTACTTTCTACTTTTAAAAAAAGTTAAATGTCATTTCTTCAAGAGTTTCATAAAGATTTTTCTACTTTGCCTGACTAGGAGTCTCCAAAATGTCAAATCTGAAAGCAGGGACAGGAAAAACTATCTCTTCCTAGTTTGTGCCACTTTCACATGTTTTCACTTCAACTCCTGTTCCATTTCTGCATTTATCTGCATTTTTTTAAAAAAATAATAATCTTCAGGCATATATTTAAATACGTATTTTTCTCCTTAAAACAGTATTTTCCTTTAAATTTCCAAGTTCTGTGTTGCAAATTTTTTGAAGAATTTTGGTGGACAGCTAGGTTCTGATCTACTCATTAGACCAAAACAGGGATCAGGTCACTTCATCCTAGAATTAGCAAAAAACCATAATCTTCAGGTATCTCTGTTTGATGAAAGGTCACTGGTGGTGGCTGAGAAACTTTTGACTGAAGACTACAACCAGGGTCTTCAACTAAAAAGACCTGTTGAAATTCACAGTGCCCCTTTTTAAAACCTTCTCCAGTTGTATGGAGAGGATCCAAAGCAGATCAACAGATATTCCAATCAATTCCACAGTTTTCTTCAAGTCCCTATGATCAGTTCCTTTGGGGATTATTTCTACATAAGCATAGGAAGCCTGATCTTGCTGTACAGCACATATATTGTAGCTGGGATAACAGCCAAAGAGTTGGCAGAAGAGGCAATACAAAATGATGTTAGATATTACAGATCAATCATATCCTGGCTGACAAATCTTGAGGCTGGATTTGGACAGACAGACAATTCTGCTGTCAGTTGTGTGAAGCTTTTCTTTTTTGGAGCTGACAGGGACACTATGACAGGCACAAGATGTGCTTGGGAGCCTTAATCAAAGGGGTTGTACATGGTAAAATATAGCTTCATCCCCACATCATGCTACCATATGTTCCACTGACATGACGAAGAAAGCTTATGATAACAGGTATTGTTAGGGCAGGAAGTGATATCAGAAAAGCATTAAGAGTCAGTAGAAATGATCTGAGCTGTGATTTTTTTTTAAAAAAAATATTTCTATCAGGGTTAGCAAATAATGACACATTTTTATCTCATCTTGCCATGCATCCTGTTTCTTTACTTCTTTGTTGAACCACTTGCCATTAACCAGCTCCAACCTAATGAAGAATGTTCATAACTCTAATATATGGGTGGGGAACCTCTGACCCTTCAGATGTTGGGCTAAAATTTTCAAAAACCCAGACCACTATCCATGTTTCTTGGGGCTGTTGGCAACTGGGGTTCTGCAGCATTTCATCAACCACATGTTCATAGAATCATAGAATTGCAGAGTTGGAAGAGACCACAAGGACCATCCAGTCCAACCTCCTGCCACACAGGAAATCACAATCAAAGCATCCCTGACAGATGGCCACCCATCCTCTATATAAAGACCTCCAAGGAAGGAGACTCCACCACACTCTGAGGGAGTGTGTTCCACTGCCAAACAGCTCTTACTGTCAGAAAGTTCCTCCTAATGTTGAGGTGGAATCTCTGTTCCTGGAGCTTGCATCCATTGTTCTGTGTTCTAGTCTCTGGAGCAGCAGAAAACAAGCTTGCTCCATCCTCAATGAGACACCCCTTCAAATGCTTAAACAGGGCTATCATATCACCCCTTAACCGTCTTTTTTCCAGGCTAAACATACGCATCTCCCTAAGTCTTTCCTCATAAGGCATGGTTTCCAGACCTTTCACCATTTTAGTTGTCCTCCTCTGGACACGCCCCAATTTGTCAATATCCTTTTTGAATTGTGGTGCCCAGAACTGGACACAGTATTCTAGGTGAGGCCTGACCAAGGCAGAATAGAGTGGCAGTATTACTTCCCTTGATCTAGACACTATACTTCTATTGATGCAGCCCAAAATTGCATTGGCCTTTTTAGCTGCTGCATCACACTGCTGACTCATGTTCTTCATCCCTGCTCTAAATCATCAAGTTATGAACTTAGAAACTCTTAATTCACATTGTTACCATGTTAGGGTCTTTAGGCCAGTCCTGGTTTCTCAACCTCTGCCTCTGCCTGCATTATGGAGATAATCATGCTAATGATAACACAAATTTAGCTATTGTTAATAATTATCAGAAAATACTGGGTGAAGTTCTTTTTACATAGCAATGTATTAGACAAAGTTGCCTCCTCTTCATCCTTCTCTCTCCCTCCTCCTCCTTCTTCCCATCCTCATTCTCCCCTCTATTTCCTTTGTTTTTCTATCCATCCCAACAGTCAACAAAAGAAAAGTTAACAACAACAACAGTAACAACAAGCATTCTCACTTCTTCAATCTAATATCTGATCAGGCATGACATGCAAATGTTCTCAAAATAAAATAACATCTAAAATCCACAAAACAGTGATACCTTTATTGGGCCAACCAAAAATGTACAAAATACATCATGCAAGTTTTCAAAGTTCCACTGGCTTCTTCATCAGGCAAAAGTGTTAAAAATCATACAGAAGAAAAAAAGATCATGATGTTAGTCATAGGCCTATTATCTTTTTTTCCTTCTGTATGATTTTTAACACCTGTTTTGCAGATTTTCTTGAATATGTCTTCATGCTGGTTATGCTATTTTCTTCCCCATTCAGCCAGGTCCAGTTGTTTCTAATCCAAGACTTCAGTCTTTGGACCTGCATTCAGTTTCCAATTTTGCAGCATCGAGTATTTGGTGACAGCTTTCACCCTGTGACTGCAATCCAGGTAGCCATATTTCAGTTTTCAAATAGATGGAAAGTACTCCAATATCCAACATATCAAGTTTCAAATTACTGTACAGTATTTGACTGAATTTATTCTCCAGTACTCTTCAAGATCCTGGTTTCCACGGGACAATTCCAGTCTGTACGACTAAAGCTGACAAATGCCCTGTTTTATCACCAGTGCCTCTGGCTCATATTCAAGCTGAATCTTAATTGTAACTATTTGCTGGTCAAGACTGTACCACAAAGGTAAACTGATCAGGCAGTTTCTTGAACAAAGGTGCAGCTGGACTGCAGCTATTGGTCAATGTATCTTTGCAATATGACATTAGCAGCTACTAGTTTTACTGGTGCTATACATTAGAATCATAGAATCATAGAATTGCAGAGTTGGAAGAGACCACGAGGGCCATCCAGTCCAACCCCCCTGCCACGCAGGAAATCTTGATCAAAGCATCCCTGACAGATGGCCATCCAGCCTCTGTTTAAAGACCTCCAAGTAAGGAGGTCTTTTTATATATATATATATATATATATATATATATATATATATATACACACCATTGACTGGGTATATGCCATTCAATATTTACTCCTGTGGGTTGTATTACAGGCAGCTAATGCAATTTAAAAAATAGGTGCTCCTTCAAACAACAAATACAACTAAAATAATGGATTATATAGGAACACTTGCTGGATTGTGATGTGCAGTTTTCAGTGGGTCAAGCACAGAACTGAGGAGATCTAGGGTAGAGTAGATAAAAATAGAACATATTTTTAAATTCCATACTGTACATACTCTCGGCAGATTCAAAGACCCATTTACCTATTTCTGCACACTCAGGAGAACATTTGTGTTTCTTGAAGCACAGTTCCCTTTGGAAACTAAGAGAACTTAGACAACCCCTTAGGCTTGTCTACAGTTGCTCTTTGGACTCCCCTAATAATATGAATTCTCTTGTACTAATAATGATTGGATGAAGGGGCACACACTTACCCAGAATAAATGCAAATATACAATTAGGGATGCAAAAGTGGATTTTTTTGGGGGGGAAACATAATATGGAAAAAATAAAGGCCTCAGAAACACAAAACTGTCTAGGGAGGCAACTGGATCATTGGATAACAAAGACGTTAAACCTATGTTAAGAAGGGATAAGAAGATTTCAGAGAAGCTGAATAGATTCTTTGTTCCTGTCTTCTGTGAAGAAGAAGTTGTCATGATGGAGTTCCATCATGTTGCCACAAGGTGCAACTCCCATCATTCTGCTAGAAAACTATAACTCTCTTTGTTTGTAAACAGATTGTCTTGGCAGCATAGTATCAGGTAAGAAAAGGGTTAATGGGAAGGGGCCCAAGCACCACCTTCACAGAGCTAATGAGAGGACATCATTAACATAACACCATGTGACTGGACTGACCAATTACAGCTTTAAGCCCGGGAAATCTGGAGAGGATTTAATTGCTTTTGTTTGAGACCAGTGTGAGTGAGATGAGTGGGATTTGGAGAAAGAGGTTTTGGAAAATGTGAAGGAACAAAGACTGCTATGCTGGTAGAGCACAGCCATTCCATCTCTGGCTTTTGCTCCCAGCTGCCTGGACAAGATCTCAAGGCAACAAACTGCAAGTATTTAGTAGAGATTAGGGCCTGTTTAGTTGCGTTAGGGAATTCTTTTTAATTTCTTTACTTTGGTTGAATGTAGCTAAATTAGTAATTGAATGTAACCTGAGTAATGTAATGCTTTGATCTTGATACTCTGTATTGCTATCACTTTAAGCCTGCCTGCCTGAGGTAGGGGAGAACCCTGCCTCATGTGAGACTGCATGACTACTTTTCTTGAATAAAGTAAACTTCTATCTTCCTATGCTGATGCTGACCACATGCCTTACTCTTGACTATGCTACTGTGAACCTCCTCTGGGGTTAGGAGGAGGGAGTTAGTTGATTCTATAGTGGCAAGGAGTGCCACTGATTAACATAGACTACGCACAACTTCCCACTGCATTGTGTGTGAAAAAGGGGGGGTTCCCAAGGGGGAAATAAGCCCCCCCAGTTAAAACCCAGTGGGTGGTGGCAGATGGATGGTTTTTTGGGGTTTGTAGGAGGATCCTGGGATGAGGACACTCAGGACTAACCCTACAGAGAGAGGGCTAACCTGGAGCTCCTGGGAAGGGAACTCAGGTTTGAGCCCCTGACAGAGGTAAGGAAAGGTACCCATGCCTGAAATGGCATTTTCATGAAAGGTATCTGAGGAACTGAGGAAAATTAAATATTAGACAAATTCAAAATAATAGCAGCAAATAGCTGGAATCAGATTACACTCATGTAATAATTCTTGAGGCTAAAATCCACACAGTTACCTCAAAGTACATCTCATTGAAAGAAATAGGATTTACTTCTGAGTAGATTTGCATAAGATTGGATTGTAAAGAACACAAATTTGAAATGGACATTCTTGATGTGCTATGCACCCCCTCTGGAACTCTGTACATGCTCAGAGAACCAGGCAGGCTGAAAACAGTAGCAGAGTAGTAGAAATTCGTCCAGACACTTGCCAGCATGATCCCATCAATTAGAGGCTTGGAGACATGTAGACTAAACTATCTATTATTTATTTAAGCATTAAAAATCTCTACATACAGATTACATACTTCCAGCTCTATAGCAATGTAACCAGAGAGTAGAAATCAAAAACAGCTTCTGTGTCTTTCTAAGACCAGCACAGCACAACTAATACAGCAGTACATAGTAGTACAGACAGCAAAAACACTCCCTTCTCATCCTATGCTGATAACACAGAGCTGTTAGCGAATGTTTACACTTTTTTTTATTTAGTTATTTATACCCCGCACTTCAGCCACAAGGCTATCAGAGTGGCTTGCAAATTGTTTTAAGCAATAGCTATTTACACATCTACACTGCATTAAACAGTTTCCCATGTGTGTTAGCTAATTGCCCCCACAAGTTGGGTACTCATTTTACTGACCTACGAAAGGATGGAAGTCTGAGTGAACCTTGGAGCCGGCTGGAATCGAACTTGCAACGTGGTGACTTGCAGTACTGGCATTTAACCACTGTGCCACTAGGGCTCCCTGGGCTGCCCTTCAAGCCAGTCTGCCTGGTTTCAAAGTCAGACAGATTTCTGTTTACAGTATGAATTTTTAGGCCTGCTCAGGACTTCATAGCCTGACACCCCTCTAAATTCATACTTAAATTACTTAAATTCATACTGTATTTCACACATCAGGTACCACACCCAATTTCTTACACAAATAACGATGTTTTGTTGGACCCAAAGCATTTGTAAACAAATCAACAATATTTTCTGCAGATGGACAGTAAGTCAGTTTAACCAGCCCTGCTTGCAGTTTCTCTCACATTTTGAAACTTCACAGCAACATGCTTGGTTCTTGACTTAACCCCTTCAGAACTTGCCATCTGAATACAGGCCTGTGAGTCCTCAAAAAATTCCACAGCCTCCTGTATTGGAATGCCCAAATCAGTAAACACTCGGTTCACACAAACCAGCTCAGAAATCAGAGAAGATAGACAAGTGAATTCCGTTTCTGTGGAACTGAACGCAACAGTTGACTGCTTTCTTGACTCCCAATATATAGGATTCCCTGCATACATGATGACCATCGCAGTTGAGGACTTTCTGTCAGGGACCTCATTTGCAAAATCACTGTCACAATAGCATTTTAACTCATGGTATTCTTGTGAACTGATTATCACACCATGGTTCAAAGGGCCTTGAAGATATCTCAGGATTCTCTTCAACCCCTGCCAATCATGTTGAGTTGGCTTTGACACTTTTCTGGACAGATAATTGACTGAATATTCAATATCAGGCCTAGTCCACATTGCAGTGTACAGCAAACTCCCAATTACTGAATGAAACAATAAAGGACATTCAAACAATCTTTCATCAGTTACACTTACAAAATCTGTAACCATTGGTGTTTGTGTACTTTTGCAGTCACTCATGTTGCAATCAGACAACAGCTTCACAATTTTCTACATTTGACTCATTTTGAAACCACCATTCTCAAGCCTTTGGAAATTTACCCCCAGATAGTGTTGTATCTTACCAAGATCCTTGAGTTTGAACATTGAACTCAGTTCTTGTTTGAACTTTTTCACCTGCTCTTCAGTTTTTGTGATCAGACACAGATCATCCACAAAAGCTATCAGGATTTCATAACTCTGGTTGGTTCCCCTTGTGTACAAACATGGATCAGCAATGCTGTTTTCAAAACCAACACTCTCCAGCTGTTCATACAAACACAGATACCAACACCTGCCACTCTTTCTTTTAATCCATACAGAGCCTTTTTAAATTTGTACACATGGTTAGACTCGCCACTATGAAATCCAGGTGCTTGCTGAACATAAATGCACTCCTTTAGTGGAGCATTTAGGTAAGCAGTACCAACATCAAAGTGGTTAACCTTGAACCTGTGCAAAATTGCAATGGACAAGGCAATTTTGATACTTTGTGCACGGGCTATGGGTGCAAAAACTTGGTCATAATTCAGATACTTTATTTGTGATAAACCTTTGGCAACCAATCTTGCCTTATATTTTACATGACCATTGTGCATTTGTTTTTTGTTTTTTGTATACCCATCGGCACCCAACTGCCTTTTCCTCCTCTGGCAATGATACAGTCTCATACACATTATGGTCAGAACTAGATTTCATTTCATGCTCCATTGCACACACCCACCTCTCTTGTTCATCCTGAGGCAACTTTAACATTTCAGAATAATTGTCAGGCTCACATGTCATCTGACACAATCTAATGTGTTGCACAGTAAACCTCTTAGGTGGAACCGCCCTTTGTTTCTCTGCTAGAATGCCTGGGAGTGAAAAATTGGGTTTAGATTCACTCTCAGAATCATTTCCCTCCAATTCTGGGCTCCTGCACTGTGCCCATTCTTGTTTTAGAGGCAAAGGACTGTGTGGACTTGACCCACTAGGGCTAGCACTTGTTCCAGCTGCTTGCTGCTGCTGATCTTGTGCATCATTCTCACTTAAAGGCAGAAGTACTTCTGGGTTAGAATGCACATGGCTCCAATTTGCATGCTCCTCAAACTCTGGAAATCAGAACTCTGCCATTTGGCAATGTAAATTGCTATGCCTTACTGACTTGCTTATAGCCCAGAAATCTCAACCTTTTAGCTTTAGGATCCCACTTCCTTCTAGAAACCTTAGGAATGTGCACCCACACATAGCTTCCAAAGATCCTGATGTGCTTCACTGATGGTTTTTTTACCATACAGCATGAAAAATGGGGTATTTGACACAACGGAATTCCAAATTCAGTTATGTAAATAATTAGTTGTCAACATGGTCTCACCCCAGTATCTATTTTCTATTTTAGCATCAATCATCAGGCTATCTTTCATTTTTTTGCAGAACTCCAAAGCAGTGTTCTGATATCCTGTTGTGAGTGGGAGTTTTCGGAGCCTTGCTCCTATGGAAAATTCCTTTCTGCTTCAGCCACATTTGAAATTCATTTGACATGAATTCCCCCCCCCCCCCCACGGTGGCTCTGCAATGAGGAAATTCTCTCAGGATATCTCCTCTCAATGTAAGCAACCCACTGTTTGAAAATCTCAAAAATTTCAGCCTTACTTTTGAACAAAAAGCAATGAGAAATGGCTGAAATCATCACCTATTATTAGTACAAATCTAGCCCCTCCCAAAGACATTAGGAATAGTCCAGCCAAATCTACATGGACCAACTCAAAAAATATTGTTGACCTCGTGGCACTGAATTTGGGGATGGGGAGAGTTTGAGATTTGGGTTGAGATTTGGACTGTGGTGTGTGGATTCTTTACACACACCACAGTCCAAAAAATCTATCACACTCCTTCACTTTTAAATCATGACACACCTCAGGCATTTGCTTTAGCACCTTATAAATTGGATGACCCATTCTCCTATGCAACAAATTTATACAATTGTCATGCATTGGTACATTGGACATCAAAGTTTCAGCCTGAATTTGTTGTGGCTTTTCCTTCATTTAATACAGCTTGATACCTTCAGCTGTAACAATGCCACCCTTCATGATATAGCATTTGTCCCCAACAAACTTAATTTCATGTCCTTCCTTTGTCAACACAGCAACAGACAGAAGGCACATTTTCATGCTAGGAACTAATTGGACATTTTTAACTTTTCTGTTAAGACAGGACACATAGCAAACACCCTCCCCCAGGCATTTTGACTTAGATCCATCAGCTAAACTTACATGGCAAGGATTAGTCATTTCAATGTCCACAAAATGGTCTTTAGAATTGCTGATATGCCTGGAGCACCCGGAATCCAGTACCCAGCAACTGAGTATATCGTTGCAATTCTTTTGTTGCTGCAGAACCACAGCAGACATCAGCTAGCTTTGGCCAGGTTTCTGTTTGCTGGCTTGGCTGTCTTTCTTTTTCTTTGATTTATGTCCACAGTCTTTGACCAGATACCCCTTAGAGCCACAATTCCAGCACACTCTGCCTTTAACAGCAAATGCACTCCCTTCAGCTTTGCTATACTCCTTAGAGCTATTAGAATTATTGTTGGATTTAATCTTGGACTTTGGTGGTCATTCATCATCCATGCATTGATGGTATTTTTGTTCCTCTTCAAGCAGATGTCCAGCAATAAAATTCATGCTTAAATCTCGCTCAGGTATGGCCTCAGTCAGATGGACCAGACTGTCCCACGATTGGTCAAGGGTCAAAAGGACAACATAAACTTTGTTGGCCTCATGAAAATGTATTCCCACTTCACTGAGTCTGTCAAACAGATCACGAATCAGGGCCAAATGAGTGCTCATATCCTCCCTAGGCTTCAGCCGTGTCCTATACAGCCTGCGTGTTGGCAAAATCACAGAGCCAGCAGTTTCACAGATGTAAATCCCTCCAGCATTCTGGTGCCATCACACACGTTTTGATGTACATAAGCTGGCTGTCTTCCAACCCCCGGATAATTGAAGCCTTGGCCTTTTCTTCAGCTTTCCTCTACTTAGCTGAGGAAGAAGCCATTGGAGCCACTAAGGCAGGCTCATAAATAATTTCTCCCCTCAAATAAGACTCCATTTTCAGAAACCAGTTTAGATAATTACTGTCATTAAACCTTTCAGAAGGCAGACCACCTGATGCAAGTGCCATTGCTGCAACTTTGAACTATCAAACCCCTTTCAGCTGGGTAATCCTTCCAACAGAGTACCTCACCAGCTAGGATTTTCAGACAGCTCCACAGCAGCTTACAGACACCTCCAGCACTCAGGACCTCGGTCTGTTCCTCCAAACTTGACAGGCGTAGACAGAAATCTTAGTAACAGCTCAAATAGTCTGGTGACACACCTGGACAACCTGGCAGTGCCCTGGACAGCTGGGCCCATAACCTGATGTGCTAAGCAGCCCCTCTGGAACTCTGTACATGCTCAGAGAACCAGTCAAGCTGAAAACAGTAGCAGAGTAGCAGAAATTCATCCAGACACTTGCCAGCATGATCCCATGAATTAGAGGTTAGAGACACATAGAATAAACTATCTACTATTTATTAATTCATTAAAAATCACTACTTACAGATTACATACTTCCAGCTCTGTAGCAATGCAGCCGGAGAGCTGAAATCAAAAACAGCTTCTGTGTCTTTCTAAGAGCAGCACAGCACAGATAATACAGCAGTACATAGTCGTACAGACAGAAAAAAACACTCCCTTCTCATCCCATGCTGATAACACACAACTGTTAGCGAATGTTTACACTCGGCTTGCCCTTCAAGCCAATCTGCCTAGTTTCAAAGTCAGACAGATTTCTATTTACAGTATGAATTTTTAGGCCTGCTCAGGACTTCACAGCCTGACAAATCTTCTAACAAAAGCGTGCACAATTAGCCTGTGTACGAATGCAATGCCAATTTTTTTCCTAATGGGAATTTGGCAGTGAGGTGAATCCTGTAGAAAAAAAGGCCTTTTAGTTTAATACAGCTTCCAGATAGATTCCATGTAAGTTCCAGGGGAGAATTATTCAAAATAAAATTGCAATTGGGAAATATGAGAGATTGTAGTTGATCTCTAAGGCAGAGCATCCGATGCTCTAGGCAGAAATTTGAACAGCTCACCAGCCCACTTCATCTCACACACAGTATCTAAGAGAGAAAGAAATAAAACTTAGTCTTTTTCATACAGTATATAACCAAGTTTTACTCATGAATACTTGTACACCTTTCATGACTGTTGGCATGGTTTCTGGATCCAGGACATCAATTCCAGGTTTCTCAGTCATTGGTAGGGATTTCCTGCATCCCCTGGTGGCAGGGGGACCACAATGGGGCATCTGACCAGGTAGGTCCCTGTCATGCCCCATGAGCCTGATGAGGCTGTAGAGTCAGAGGAGGAGGAGGACATGGCAGGGAACAGCCGTAGGGGCCCTGACACAGGTTTATCTATACCTGTGCCAGCAGGGAACCCTGACAACCTAGAGGCTCAAGCAAAGGAAGAGCCTGGTCCAAGTGGGTTGCCATCAGTCCCAGCAGATAGTCCTGCCAATTCAACTAAGGGCAAAGAAGAAGAGAGGGACTTACCTCCACCAATTGTATACCCAGCAGCAAGCTCAAAAGGAGGCTCAAAGGGGATGTCTGAGAATTTATGAGAAGAACTTGCTCATTATGAAACACCTGACTAAGCCTTAATTGCTTTATATAGGCTGGAAGAGGCAATGGAGGCTTTGTCAGAGATTAACTCATCCCCCTGGAGAAAGCTTCTGCTGACTTTGGTGCCTGCATCCTTACTGCCTTGACTTGTGCCTTGACCTTGGACTGTTCCTGAGGACCCCGTTGCCTGATCCTGCTGACCCACGGACTGACGTCTGGACTACAGTGCCTTCTGTAAGCCTTGACCTTTGGACTGTATTCTGAACTCTTCTCTGTGTGCCTTCTTGCCTGTATTTCTGCCTCTCCAAGAAATGGAACTTTGCTTGTTCTGAACTTTATCTGTCTCTCCCTAATTAGCTATCACTGGGGCTTGACACTTTCCCAGCCCTTGTTTATCCTGCTGGCATTTTGAGCTGCTTTTCTGGACAGTCCCAGACCTGTTATCCCATTGGTTCTGGCAGCAGGCTGGATGGCTGGCTCATCAATCAACAGGCAGGTTGGATGATGCCTGGATCCAGATCCATATGTGTGCCAACCCTATCCAGAAGCTGTAACCAATAAAAGTTGTGGCCTACTTCTTCCAATTTACATTGGTTGTTGGTGTGTTATTTAAGAAGAGTGGGACTTGTCCCTGAACACACAACAAGAACCAGCATGTTTCCCTGTTAACTGTGATTAGTTTTTACTTGATTCCACCACCACCACAACCCTTTCCCCACAGTTGAACAGTCTAGGTGATAAATTCTATGTAGGCCTAAAGCATGCCAGGACCTTCAACTGATGGAACTGCTTCCATAAGATGGGACAATTTCACCTCTCCACTGAAGACTGCCAGGTACCCCAGAATCCTGTGCTGAAGGGCAAAGACATTTACTAGTCTTGGTCCTGTTTTGGTGCTGAGAACTTCAGAGGGGAGTGGAAGGGATATAAAGGAGTTGATCTGAATATGTAGAACCAGCACTGACAACATCAGTCCTGGTGTTGTTCACCCAAATGGAAATTTGGAAGAGGTCAGAATGATGTTCATTTGTTTTGAAAAACTTTCCATGCAATTATCTCCATGGGCATGTCCACACATGCAATATACACCACCTTGCCCCTGTCTTGGAGACCTACAGTCCTAATGATGCTGGGCTTTTGCCCCATTCTGCCACTGGGTAGTTCTGGTAACTCCCTGGGCAAATTTAAGGCTAAGACAGGGGAATATGGGGTAGGGCCTGATAAAACTTTGTAAAATAATACCTGAGACAATTCAGTCCCATTGGCAAGGGATAGAGAGCAAGGAAGATGACAGTGGTGGCTGCAGTGATGGGCTAGCCTGCCTGCCTGGACTCTGGACAATTTTATGGAGTTAATGGGGTAGGAATGGGCCTGGTCCACAGGCAGGATATGCCAGCATGGAGACGGCATATCCTTGTTCATGTAGATGAGCGCCATGTCTACTGAGAAGTAAGCCAAAGCAAATTCAATGAGATTCAGTGGTACTTAGGTCTCACTAGACATGCATTTCAGAAGGCAGAATTCAGGTATTAGTAACCCTGGCAGATAAGCTTGAAAGGATATTTTTAAAATAATTTCAGGTCTATAATGCAGTTGTTTTGGTAGAGCTGTCAACAGTAGTATATGAAATACAAAAGGATGACCTTTGTATTAAAATTCAGCCCCCTAAGCCTCGGATATATATATATATATGTTTTTTAAAATAAAAATAAAAATAAAGGAAGCTTTGAGGGCTTTTATTTGCAGAGGAAAGCTTGAAATAAGCCAAATGCACTCTAAAATCTCAAAAGGCAATAAAATTCCTGCATTTAAGTAAGGTTCATTGTCTTAAATACATGACTATTTTTAAAGGTGGTTAGTAAGTTCTTTACATGAAGATGACAATGAAAATTTTGGTTGGCTGTACAGTACTTAATGTCTAGACTTATATAATGTATATGGGTAAGTCACAGCAATTCTCAAAACATACGGTTTATTGCCTCTTTTGTAATTTTTGGATAAAAAAATGGTGATGCCATAGTGCAAGTAGATTGATAGTTTGGAATCTTCTCTCGTAGACAAGGGATTCAACCTTTTTACAATGCATTTCTTCCAAGCAAAAGACTTATATCCTAGTTTTTATAAGGGTTTTTCTCCCCCAAAGAAGATTCAAATTAAAACACCCCAGCTTACAGAAGACGTCTTCCAGAGAAATGGTTGAAGATTACAGTTATGCTTCTAACAGCTTCTAGAGAAGGACATTGTAATGCAGCTCACTCTTTCTTCCCCAATATTTTGAACAATAGCTCTTGCTGAGAGTATTTGGAAGCTGTGTTTTTATCCCATCCACATCTGTTCAAGCCCTTCAACTTTTCCCAGGGCAAAAAGTGCCTCATGTTTATGATCTAATATTTTTAGAAAACACAGCTCAAACCCACCTCTCTCCTTGCTAACAAAGGGGAAGAGGATGAAAAGGCAGAAAGGGACTTACTGAATGCAGGCAACAACACAGACGCCACCAAGGTAAACGTGACTGCCATTTCCATGTTGTGCTTCAATGTCTCCATGCAGGGCTGTAACTTGGTCCTATGATAAAAGAATTATTTGGTCTATATCCTAAATTGTATTAGGAATGAGAGAATCAGTCTGTTCCCAGCCTGTTTTGCATAAGGGTTTTCTGTCCAATTTTAGCACCAGGGTAGGATTTCTTTTCTTTTCTTTCTTTTTTTTTTTTTTTAATGTTTCCCAAAATTTCAACCCCCAACCCCAATTGCAGTTTGGGCTATACATTGTAGATGTAATTTGCTGGAACATTTTTTTGTACATAATTTTCCCTGAATACACACTTTTTTTTGTACACAATGTTCCCTAATATACAGTTGTCCCTTCACATTCGCGGCTTTGACATTCACAATTTTGATTATTCGAGGTTTTCCCTCACCCAACGCCCCTCTCCTGGGTCTTCACTCCCCATCACAAAGGGAGTGAAGACCCAGACAAGTGTGTGGGGTGAGGCAAAGCCTCTTAAATCACCACTCTGCTGGGCCTTCACTCCCTTTGTGGTTTTCCCTCACCCACCACCCCTCTTCTGGGTCTTCGCTCCCCATCGCAAAGGGAACAAAGACCCAGGGAAGCATGGGGGGTGAGGCAAACCCTGTTAAATCGTCCCTCTGCTGGGGCTTCACTCCCTTTGCGGGGAGAGCAAAAGCCCAGCAGAGGGACAATTTTGGGGGTTTCCCCTCACCCACCACCCCTCACCTGTGTCTTTGCTCCCCATCACAAAGAGAGCCAGGCAAGCGGGGGGGGGGGTGAGGCAAAGCCTCTTAAATCACCCCTCTTGGTGGGCCTTCGCTCCCTTTGTGGGGAGAGCAAAGGCCTAGGAGTGGGGCGATTATTATTTGTGTGTTTTTTTCACATTCATGGACGTCTGGCGGCCCTAACCCCCGCAAATGTGGAGGGACAACTGTACATAGTTCTATATGCAATTTTGAAGCCAAGCACTGCATCACATTTGGAGAATAATGTGATACAAATGATAACTCTTTTCTGCATATATGTTTGTAAAGGGCGGATTAAATTATCTTCCTTAATGGTGACCAAACAAAATTCCCTCATGCCTAGTATTTATATAACATTATATGTGGATAAAGTGTTTTATGTTATCTCACTAATTATTACATTGATAATTATAGTCTTGTCTATATGGTCAAAATAATACAAACGGTATATGAATGTATAGTGATCCATTCATACAGAGAGGTACATAAATACATGTCATTCAGAGGGGGGGGGGCAACCAAATCCACTGAAAAGTCTGTGTGCATCATGTCTGGAGCTTCATCTGGATTTTAAATAAAGCTCCGTACAACTTGTGAATGTGTGATCGTTTGAATACTCACATTCACACAGATACAAACAGGCAGTGTACTCTGATTGGCTGGATGAGCATAGGTGGGTGGTGCTAGAAAATAAGGAAAGTGCCTGCAGCTGCCATGTTAAATTTTCTGCTAAGCGAAGGTCCAGTAAGTCGATAACACGGCAATCTTATACTCTTTCTTTCTTTTTTGTAAATAAGAACTATCGCTTGTGCGTACCATGGGAAACTGGTTTTTTTTTTTTAAAAGAAATTTGCGGCAACAGATTTAAAATTATGAGTAAATAACTTGCATCCGCCCTCACGGGTCATGCAGAGTTTAGGGAGGCTCTTTTGATCCTGAAGACAGGCTGCATTGTTGTAAATGCCTACTTTTTTGTGCATGTCTGTATTTCCGCCCCCCCCCCCCTTGTATAGATAACACCATAGTCAAGTAAGCACTATTATCCCAGAAAGAACATTATTTTTCTGAGGTGGTGGCTCAAGCTGAGAAATATCAGCTTTCCTCAGGCCACTTCACACCACTCAATTATAGCACTATCATTCCACTTTAACTGCCATGGTTCCACCCTATGAAATCCAGGGAGATGGATTTTAGGGAAGGCATTAAGACTTCCCAGCCAGAGCTCTCCAGTGGCTTACCAAATTATAAACCCCAGGATTCATTAGGATGGAACCATGACAAAGTGGAATAATAAAACTATAACTCTGCAATGTGAATAGGCCACAGGGAAGTGACTTCAGGGACCACAACATATAATCTAGGCATTTTGTGAGCCTCCTGTTAAATGTTCTTAATCTTATTTGCCAAAAGTTTCTGTGAGATATCCAAGCCTTTTATAAGCAATATATGATTTAGGTTGGGAGTTTCATCACATACGGTAGACAAGATCTTATTGGCTCACTACTTTGTTTACTGCAACTTGAGTGCAAACTCAGCTCTCCTTTCCAGGGGTGATAAAATAATAATAATAATAATAATAATAATCCTGCCCCCCTGTTAAAAACAATTGGGGTGGCTTACAAAAATTAAAATACCAATACAATTTAAAATCCCCAAACACCACCCCCACCCTCCCCCATAAAAAGATATTAAACCAAATACATTAAAACAACTTATATAAAATCACATTAAAATAAAAAATAATAAATAGCCAGCAGACTAAAAAGAGCCAGGAGCCCCTGAGGCCGGGAACTAATCAGGAAAGGCCTGCCGAAGGAGATCCATCTTTTTTAAAGCTACTCAGGCTCATCATCTGACGGATCTCATTCGGCGGGCCATTCCACAATTTGGGGGCAATTACCGAAAAGGCCCTCTGGGAGGTTGCAGACAGCCTAGATTTTTGTGGCTGAAGCAAATTCCTCCCAGAGGACTGGAGTGCACGGGGAGGATTGTATGGGAGGAGGCGGTTCCGAAGATAAGTTGGACCCAAGCCATTTAGGGTTTTAAAGGTAATAACCAACACCTTATACTGGGCCTGGAAACTGATAGGCAGCCAGTGGAGAGATTTTAATACTGGAGTTATATGGTATCTCAAAGATGTTCCTGAGACCAATCTGGCTGCCATATGTTGTACCAACTGAAGTTTCCGGACCAAGCATGAGGGTAGCACCATGTACAGTGCATTACAGAAATCTAGACGAGAGGTTACCAGCGCGTGCACCACAGTCTCGAGGTCCCTTACTTCCAGGAAAGGGCACAGCTGGTGTATCAGCTGAAGCTGATAACAGGTGCTCCTGACTGTCGCATTCACCTGATTAGTTATCTGAAGCAATGAATCAAGGAGCACCCCTAGACTGCGAAAACAGTCCTTAACAGAGAGTGTGACCCCATCCAGGACTGGAGATTGCAACCCAACTCCTGGTTTTGGGGCCGCTACCGGCTGTTTTGTCCAGATTTAATCGCAATCTGTTTTTCCTCATCCAGCCCATTACTGCTTTAAGACAATCATTAAGAGGAGAGACACCATTGGAATTCAAGACCGACAATCGGGACAAGGAGAAATAGATCTGGGTGTCATCAGCATACTGATAACACTCAGCCCCATAACTCCAAATAATCTCACCCAGCGGCTTCGTATAGATGTTAAACAACATCAGGGACAGGATGGCGCCTTGCGGAATGCCACAAGTAAGCTCCTTTCTGCTGGAGCAGCTGTCCCCGAGCCGTACCCTCTGGTACCTGCCCAAGAGGAAGGACCGGAACCACTGGAGCACAGTGCCTCCAATTCCTAACCCACTCAGGCGATCCAAGAGGATGCTATGCTCTATCGTATTGAAAGCCGCTGAGAGGTCCAAAAGCACCAACAGGGTCACCCCTGTCAATGCTTAGACACAGGTCATCTGTCAAGGCAAACATGGCAGTTTCAACTCCAAATCCCATCCTAAAGCCAGTTTGAAATGGGTTTCATCCAAGACCACTTGGAGTTGAAGCACAACTGCCCAAGATCACTTTGCTCAAGAATGGTAACATAGAAACCAGCCTATAGTTGTTCATGTCCAGGGGGTCCAGGGAAAGATTTTTCAGGAGCGGCCTAACAGCAGCTTCCTTTAACCAGGATGGAACACACCCTTCTTTGAGGGATGCATTGATGATGTCCCTAAGGAATATCATCAAGGCACCCCCCCCCGGATGGCCAGCCATAACGGGCAAGGATCGAGGGGGCAGGTCATCTTCCTCACCCTACCAAGTAGCTTGTCCATGTCCTCGGTACTCATGGATTGAAATTGATCCAGTAAACTTACATCAACGGAGTTGCTGGACACCTCATCAATTGTTTCTGTCAAAATGCTGGCATCTAAGTTGGCTCTTATCCGAGAGATTTTATCTGCAAAGAAGTTGTTAAACGCATCACAGCAGGCTGTCATTGGGTTAAGCAATGGGTTCTGTGCAGAACTAACCTGCGTCATCTTCCTTACCAACCTAAACAGCTCTGCTGGACGGGACTCTGCAGACACAATACGTGCAGAGGAGAAGGATCTCTGCGCTGCATGTATTGCCTCTCGATAGGACCAAAGGAAGTTCCTATGATGAGTCCTGTCGGATAAGAGTCGGGTTTTCAGCCAGTTGCGCTCTAGTCATTGTCCAACCCGCTTCATTTTCCTAAGCTCTCATGTATGCCATTGCTTACAGTTTGGAGCGGGTTGGAAAGGACGTTTGGGAGCGATTGTGTCGATAGCCTTGGTAAGGTCGGTGTTCCAGATATTAACCAAAGCTTCGACAGGGTCACCGGCGTTACCAACCCTTAAACCCTCCAAGGCTTTCTGGAATCCTATTGGTTCCATTAGCCTTCGGGGGAAGACCATTCTAATGGGTCCACCACCCCCGGTGGGGCGAGAAGATACTCTTAGTTCAGTCTTGACCAGGAAATGATCCGTCCATGACAATGCGGTGGTTTTAATAACCGCTGCCCATGGATATACCTGTTCCGTACTGAAGACCACATCGAGGGTATGACCCGCACAATGTGTGGGTCCGACGACCATTTGGGATAGGCCCATGTTTGTCATGGTTTCCATGAACTCCCAAACTGTACCAGTCAGATTTGTCAAGCTGGTCTCAAGTGGAATGTTGAAGTTGCCCAAAACTAAAAGTCTGGGCGACTCCAACAGCAACTCTGAGACCAGCTGTGTCAGCTCGGTTAGGGAGTCTGCTAGACAATGGGGTGGTCGGTATACTAGCAGAATCCCCAAACTATCCCTAGTCTTCAGGCTAAGGTACATACACTCGAAGTGGACTGTGTTTTGGACAGGTATCCTGGTCAAGGTCAGATTAAAAATATTAATTCAATAAGTGAGAAATCTCAGAGCTATTACTGAAATGATTAATTAGGAAAAATGATTTCCTCAAGTCCTTTTCAGAGGTTTGAAGATACTCCCCAGAATGTGCTGGCTTGTCCTAGACACTGCACATGTTCCTCACTCCCCAAGGAATTATTGGTGTCAGTCTGGAGGGGTGTATGCCATTATTCATTTCCTGGCCTGGAAGAATAGCAGAATGACAAGACATTTGCACAGTTTTTGCCTGTTATTTGAACATCCATTTTTTTTCATGAAATTACATGCAGAAATACTTATGGGTTTTCTGCATGTGAGCTGTGGATTTTTTTAAAATCTTAAAAAAACAAAACAAAAAAACAACAACTCCATACTATCTTTTTTTTTGGGGGAAAGCACCTATTGTTTCCAAAAAGCCAAGGGGTTTTCTAAATGATGAAAATACTCCTTGTTGAATTTGATGAGAAGCCTATTTGTCTTAATAGGAATCCATGTAATTACACCATATTCAGAAAGAGGGGACACAAAATGGCAAAAACTCAGAGGGAAATCCTTTACAGCTTTTCCTGGAGTTTTTGAAAAACAGCGGGGGGGGGAGTACAGGAAGCATGACCCTGATTGGCTGGACAAGCATAGAGGTGGGGCTTGCTGATAGGACAAGTGCCCACAGCCACCATTTTTTTCACCTTTAGCAAGCAATCAGGGATTGCCGCTGTGGGGACTGGGGTAGGGAGGAGGGCTCTCTCATCCTCTTCTACCTTCTCTGGTTCCCCCCTGTTGTGCCACCACAGGGTTCAGGGAAGGGAGGAGGGCTCTCTCATAAGTCTTCTCCCTTCCCCTGTTCCCACACCCTGTGCTGCCACTGCAGGGACTGGGGAAGGGAGGAGAGTTTTCATATCTTGGCTGTCATCCTGGATGAAAAATGTATGGGGGCTGTTGGGGCAAAAACATCATTAAGATAAGTTGCAGCTGCTGCGAATTGCTATTACTGTGGGACACTATGCTTTTTCCCCTCATACAGATGGGGCCCATGTGTTTGGATGGTTTTTAGCTTCATTTTCTGTACAAATCTCATCAATCTAGCATCCTGAAAAAAAATCTTACAGAAAACCCAACAATTTTACACAACCCCCCCTTTTTTTGGTGCAAGATTGATCCATTCTGTACCACAAAACAATCTTGCAGAAATAAAGGTGATTTAATGTGCAAGATTTCTATCTTTTGCACAAAATTTGTGCAAGATTTTTTTTCATGCAAGACAGTCGTTTTGTGCACATAAAACAGCAAAACATACACACATGGCTGTTTGGAAATAGTGGACAGTTGTGTGTTTTTTGAGCAAACCCCCACAATTCTTATGCCAAAAGCCCCACATGTATTTCTGTTTAGAATAATTTCCTGAAATGCATAAAAATGTGTGAATACCAGGCAAAAACAGCACAGATATATTTGTTTTTGCAGCAGCAGGGAGAAAATTATGGAAATCATTTGTATTCACTTGCAATGACAAAATAGTTGATTTTTATACCTCTCCAAGCTCGCTAAGCATTGTTACCTCAGTTGATTGTTTCCTGCCAAGACTACACATGTGCTTTAATATGTAATGTGAAAGCTGACTCATGTACTCAGAGCCAGAATATAAGATATAAGATATATATAAAAAAGGAAAATGAACACTGCCTTTCTCTACTGTTATACTGTTTTATCTATTATATCTCTGTAATATAATATATTGCAATATCATATTGTGATAGAATACTTTTACAAATAGAACAGTAATGATGATTATAATAATCTGCAACAAATTATAGCAGTGTGGAATGCTACTGTTCAATATTTGTTACATCTGTCCATTCCTTCTTTTGGGATATTCTAACCCTAACCCTATCCTGAGGACTTTCTTATCTTCACCTTTCAACAGGCAATGAGAATTCCATCCCAACTGAGCCTGCTCTGCGTTCATTGGGTTCTCTGGGGAATGATACTTCTTATTCTTCTGCAAACATCAAGGTTCCCTCAAGCATGCCAATACTTTCCTCTTGCAAAGGGTATAATGCCATTATAGGAGTATGAGGACAAGCACTTGGGAATGAATTATTGCTAAATTTATTATACAGTGGGCCCTTGGTATCCACTGCGGGTGGTTTCCAGGACCCCCAATGGATACCAAAATCCGTGGATGCTCAAGTCCCATTATATACAATGACTTAGTAAAATAGTGTCCCTTATATAAAATAGCAAAATCAAAGATTGTTTCTTTGATTTTTTTTTTAAATAAGAATATTTTCAAGCTGTGGATGGTGGAATCCATGGATGCCAACTCTGTAGATATAGACAGCTGACTGTATTTATGTTCTGTTTCCCCCACTAAATTTTGTGTTGCATACATGAGTCTCCTCCTCCAGAAAACATGATGCTCTTGATAATAAAAATTCCGTGGAGGGCTGCATTATCTACCTGACAGCACTGGGTCCAGTGGAGTTTACTAATTTGGTTTATGTTGACCCATGTGCATAAAAATATCCAGATGTAACATATCGTATAGTGGATATGAAGGAAAGGATAAATGGATTTTTCAGAGAAATGTGAAGTCAAAGGCTTTCATGGCCGGCATCCATAGAGTTTCCTTGAGGTTTTTTTGGGCTGTGAGGCCATGTTCTGGCCTTCCAGAACATGGCCTTACAGCCTGAAAAAAGCCAAGGAAAATATATTTTCAGAGAAACTTGTTCTGAAAATTGGAAAGGTGCAAATGGCACATCTTTTTTGTACAATGGCATACTGATAAGGATGTAGATAAAGGATCACAGTCACCATGGGTGGATCAAGATAGCTTGATCTATCCCATTTTTGCTATACCTTTAACTCCTGTGATATTGAATGGCTAAAGAAAGAGAAGCAAACTGCAGTAAAGAAAAAGGGGTTTGATTTGAGATCTAGTTTGGAGGGTCCTCACCAGGATTTCTTTGTTTTACATTTCAACCATTGCCTCATATCATCATCATCATCATCACTCCCTTCCTCCCAATATAGGAACTCAAGACAGCTAGCAATGAGTTTAAAACAGTCCAAGTTAAAAACAATACAAAATATTAAAAGTATAAATGTAAAGTTTAAAAACAAATTAAACAATTTACACAGTTAAAATAACAAACATCAAAATGCTTAAATATATAAACACTTTAAAATCCAAGTCACACAGCATTTAAAAGCCTAGTACACATCAGATTGCAAATGTCGGATGGCACAGAAATATTTTGACCTGTTGCTGGAAGGAGAGCAAGTGCAGAACCATCCTGGCTTCTCTAGAGAGGGAGTTTCACAGTCTGGGAGCAGCCACCAAAAAGGCCCTCTCCCTTGTTTCTGCTAAACAAGCATGGTGTTTAGGGTGGTGGGATAGAGAGAAGGGCCTCCCCAGATGACCTTAAGAGCTCTAGTGGGCTTATAAAGGGAGATAAAATCCATCAAATAACCTAGTAAGCTAAAAAAAAAAAATCACATCTGTATACAATCAGAATATAATTTTGTTTTTGAAGGAAGCTATGAGTAACTTTAGTAGGCTTTTTTTACTATTGCACTTACTGTTCAACAAGTGCAGTTTTCAAACACAATTTTCAGTTGGGAATTTAATTTGTTCAAAAATTGCATGTGGTAGTTTTATCCAGAAAATGGCATTTTCTGCACTGGAAATAACTTTTTCAGTACAGAAAACAATATTTCCATGCACAAAATGCTGTTTCCTGCACAGAAAATGTTTTAGTTGAAGATTTATTCTACAAAAAAAATCACACATGGTTGTTTTGCATTTTCTGTGCATAAAATGTGGTGTCCTGTGCCAAAAAATAAGTTTTCAATGTAAATAAATATGTAAATAAAATCCCATGGGTGAATTTTGGATGGCATAAGTCCCAAACTGCAAACATTTTTGTGAGTCCAGAATTCTCCTCATCAGGGTTTTCCAAGACTCAAGAAATATGTTTCTCAGCAATTATTGAATATTTTGAATATTCTTTCCATCCTTATTATACTTGTATATAGAATAACCTCACGTTGTCCAAGTAAAGATAACAAATAAGAAGTGATAGAATGAAGAAATGGAAGGTTAAGTGGAAAGATGTGGATTTATAGGAAAGTCTTTCATCTGAATAGAAAATGCAGTTACAAAGCGAACAATTTCCCATGGTCTGACATTATTATGTCTCCAGATAGACCACATGATCAGTGTAAAAGGTCTTTATTTATAACCCTAGATATCTCCTTTTGTCTTTGAGTTTGTTCCAGGAGGATACATGGGAAGATCCTGATTGCCCAACCCCCATTCAGGAAAATGATGGAAAATAGGGAAAAGTTGGTGAAAAGATCATTATAGCACAGATATTTCTATGAAAGGCATTAGGAAACAATATACAAAAAGAAGAACATAGAATCCTTGGATACCTTGGTGGACTTTACCAGCTGATAAGAGTTTCTTGATTCATTTGGAAGTCTGATTCCCCATTCTCTTGTTTCTAAAGCAATTATGTTGCTGATGTTAAATGTACTATCAATTTCTAATTACAAACTCAGCATCTTACGGTTCAATCCAAGCTGCCTTATGTAGCATTTTCCATGCATTTATAAATTAACAAATGCAATCAACATAGGGAGTAGAGGCCAGATTGTGCCATCACAGAGGAAATGGGACAGGTTTGTTCTCTGCTGCCTCATGGGTAGAACCAGGTCTAATGGTTGTAAGTTACAAGAGGGTAGATTCTGATTGAACATAAGAAGGAATCATTTGACACTAAGAACAGTTCACGAATGGAACCAGCTGCCTCATTTTCCTGCCTCTTCTCTTCAAAAAGAGACTGGACAGTTACCTGCTAGGGATGCTCTAACTGGAAATCCTGCGATGAGCAGGGGGTGGGACTTGATGGCCCATGCAGCCACTTCCAGCCCTATGATTCTATTATTCTATCTGGTTACTGATTGTATGAGATAAATTTAGGGCTACCAGATATCTCTTTGGTCTCATTCAACATGGTGTTTCTTACATTCTTTGTTTTAAAATGAAAGATCAAGGTGTAGAGTTCAGGGAGAAGACTGCAGGACACAGTCCTTCTTCACCTTCTCTGTTGACTATACAACAACCTACAAACATTTGAAAAACATTCAAAAAAAATTCTGTGTCTCTCATTCATAATAAGGAAGGAGCCATATGAAGTTAATTCAGGCAATCTATTTCCTTTTAACTATTAGTAAATGTGTCCACTCAAAACTTTTTGTTTTTCAACACATCTTATTTGCACATAAAACTCAGTGACCAATAGATTGCTATCCTGGAGTCTTGGTCTTGACTATTCTTTCTCCCCGAGTATCCTTGTCATCTAGCCATAGTCCCATTTTGAAATCTGTGTCTCAATCATAAGTATTGAAACTTGAGAATAATATATTCAGTTTCTAATGAGAAAATCTTAAGACATTTAAATTCTGGATCCAGGAGACAGAAAAGCTAGAATTCACAAAGTTTGGTAGCCTTTGCTCTCCTTCATCTGATCAGCCTTCAAGAGAAGTAAACAGGAGAGAAATGCTTGATTAGTGAGAGCATATGCAGATTAATATAAATACTCCTGGATAGTGTAGAATTGCTCATGACACTTAATGATATTTGGCATTCAAATTTAAGCTTATGAACAGGTGCCAAGAGGCTGTCAGTCTGGAAACAACAGCAACAGCAGCAGAAGCAGCAGCAGCAACAACAACAACAGGCTTGAGATGTGAACATTGGCATTGCTAAGCACTATTTAGATTTCAATTTCTGATTTGCAATTTTTTTTTTATTCTTTATATCATTGCTCTCATTTTTGTTACATTGGTAAAGGCTTTGTAACTTGGTGCTTGAACAAATCCTCAAGAAGGAATTAACATTCCCATTTCTGTTGCACAGTGGAATCTCTGAATATGAACATCAGGCTATTACTTCACCCATGGTGTTCAAAATGAAATATGGGATGCAGTTTGTATTTCATTTTTTCCCCAATATTTTTTTCTCTCTCTTGATGTCTGATCAGTTTGTTGGTGTGTGCTTGGTGGCAAAAGGTGGGTTATCTTCTATTTATCATTCTAATGAACCGAGAGAGGATAAAAAGGAATACTGGTTGTTTAATTGCTTCCTGTCTTAACTATTTAAATGTACAAAAATGTTTTCATTTTTGTAAAAAAAAAAAAATCCATATGGTGGAACATTTTGGATTGGATCTAAATTTATTCATGCTTTGTGTAGGCCAAGTGAGATCAATAGGACTCAAGTTAGTTCTGTGGGTCATATAGGTCAGTTGGGTCTATCGGAAGTTTGACTAACAGCACAATCCTGTGTTCAGCATAATGCCATGCTATCTCTCAAGTCCAAAGTAAATTCCACTGACTTCAGTGTAGGATTGTAATGGAAGCCTAAGTGCAACCTGTTGTTCCACATTCTTGTTTTTTTAAGAAAAGAATATGAGCTGCCTAGGTCAAACCAACACTCTAATTCCAAAAGCAGCCAGCTCAAGGCTTCGAGGAAACCCAGAATGCTTATTTATACACTGCCCTGCACCCTCTTTCCAGAGTCTGGGATTCAGGGGCAAGCTGTCTCTAAATGTTTAGGGTTCCATTTATCTACTGTGGCTAACAAGTGCTAATAGACTTGGCTTCCCTTAATTTATCTAATTTATTAAAATGTTTTATCCATCAACTGAAAGTATTTTGAATGTAGCTTCAGCCCATAGATGGAAAATTAAACCAAAAAAAGAAATAATCTTGGTGCAATTGTAGCAAAATCTCATTCCATAGTCAAATTGTAATAGAGTGACAAAGGAACCACCATTTGATTTGGGGGAAAAAATCTATAGAATAATAATAAAATTATTATTGTTGTTGTTGAACAATAGTCTACTGTTTAAGGTTGACAATGTCCAAATGGGTGCACTTGGAATGTGCAGGAATAGATGGTGGAGAAACCAAGGACTTTATCAGATGTGGCAAACATGGCATCATAAGGATGCCCAATAATAACAAAAGGGTGTGCATACCAGACAATGTCGTCCTTTCATGATCATATCTTGTTAAAACCCATTCTATTTTATTGCTGGGCCAAGCTGTCAATAGATCTCCCCTGGTGCTTTTTTTTGCCAGCATTGATGGCGTTTGAAACTTAACGCCATTACGCTCACGTGAATGCAGGGTGAGATTGGGACAGCCAGGTAGGAGACACTCTTTTTTTTATTTAACCTCCCCAGTTTACTTGTAATATTTTTGGTATGTTTTTGTGCTTGTGTGAATGTTTTTGTGTTTATTTTTCTTTATTTTTTTAATTTCCTGAGCTTGCATCTTCTTGCAATATTCACGGCATATTTAAAAAAACATTTTAAAATATGCTGGAAAAAGAACAATTATGAGGAGTAGTCTGATAGAGTCCCAAGATAGTCCAAGGTCATACACTGTCAGAAAAGCATGAGTGTGGTTGAGGCACTGCAGGGTTTAAACATGAAAATCAGTGTTGTGAAGGGTCCAGTGCTAGTGAGGGAGTCACTGATGGACTAATCGCGCTACATGCTCCAGAAATCCACAGAGCAAGAAATGTCACAAAATGGAATAGTAGAGCTCTTGCTCATAGCAAAGGCATGGCCTTGAGCATGCTAATTTGTAGCTGGCTGAAAATCAGCACAGCTGGCCTAATAAGCTCAGTGCTTTCATTTTATGGAAGATCAGGGTATTTCCTGTTCCTTTCTAATTGGTATTTCAGTCTGTGATGCTCCACGTGGTAAACTGGCTTGATATCTTGATCCTTAGAAACTACATGGGCTGGTCCTGGTTCTCCTTCTTGTCGGGAAGCCAACTCAAATAGCTGATAAGACAGCCTGGCTCGGCAACAACTCAGTTGAAGAGCACAGTACCTGGTGTTGTCAGTAGCAGTCCTATAGGATCAGTAGTACACACACAGACAGAGCAAAGAACGAAGAGGCAGTCCGAGGTCAAAAGGATTCCAGCAGGTGGGTCAATGAAGGCAGTCCAAGGTCAAGATATCCGAAGATAGCAAGGTTCCAAGAGGCAGGAGAGTCACAGGCAGAGGCTTCCTCCAGGAAACGCAGACTGCCTGAAACAAGGAACTCAGTGTCCCCCAGCTGCTTATGTTGGCCCAGCTCCCACTCCCAGCTGTGGGGTGATTGATGAGCTTCTGTCTCTTAATCTCCGGGAACGATGAAGCCACACCTTCTCTGCTCTCCTTTGGCTAAAGGTAGGTACCTGCTCTTCTACCTCTTGCTCTTCTTCCACTATGTCTCCCAGGCTTGGACCCTGAGCTGGAGGAGGGCTAGGCTGCTGAGCTTTGGGTTCTTCAGGGCTAGACTCAGACTCAGCCAGCTCTTCTGCTACTGGCTCAGCCTCCTCGCCTTCTGAGTCCTCAGAGTCCTGGCTGACCATGACACTTCTTGCAGTTCCAAGGCAGACTGTCAGCCGCCTTTGGCTGTGACTGGAGTTTGTTGTCTGGATTGTTTTCCTTGTCTGAGGAGGTCTCTGGATCTACAGTCATGTGAAAAAGAAAGTACATCCTCTTTGAATTCTATTGTTTTACATAGGACATCTGTTCCTTTGCAGGTCTTAAAATTAGATAAATACAACCTCAGATAAACAACAACAATGACATATTACACTGTGTCATGATTTATTCAACGTGTGTGTGTGTGTGTGTGTGTGTGCACTGGACTGACTATGTGACGAATGTTGCTGTCCTTGAGCAAGAAGGGATCACCAGCATTGAGGCCATGATATTGAGAACACAGCTGCACTGGGCAGGGCACGTTTCTAGGATGGAGGACCATCGCCTCCCAAAAATACTACTCTACGGTGAACTCGCCACGGGTCAGCGTAAGAGGGGCGCTCCAAAAAAGCGATACAAAGACTCCCTGAAACAACATCTCAGGCTTGGCCAAATTGATCACCAACAGTGGTCCGCCCTGGCCTCACATCGGGAGGCATGGAGACGCACTATCCACAATGCTGCAGCCTTATTTGAGAACTCACGACGAACAAGTCTTGAAGAGAAACGACAACGCAGAAAGAATCACAACCCAAAAACATCACCCAAGGAGACCTTCTGCTGTGCTTTTTGCAACCGGACTTGTTTATCTCGGATTGGCCTTTTTAGTCATCAGCGCGCTTGCAGAAAGCGCGGGATGAGTCCTTCCTGAATCTTCGTTTGCGAAGAAAAGCCAGAGGAAACACTTTATCACACTAGGCTCTTTTAGTGTGTGCAACAGCATACTTAATGAAATGGAAACATACTGACATAGCATTTCTCTCTTTCACTTCCTCTTTGTAATAGTGCTGTATTTCCACTATGGTTATAAATGTTTTGGCACTCAGTGTTCCGCTCCACATCATTGACCCCCTTCTTCCTACCAATGTTTGCCTTTCCCAGCATGTGCTTTCCCAGCATATGCACTTAATTTTGTGTGTGTGAAATTGTGAATTTTTTTTAAATAAAAATACCAGTGAACAGAGCACAGGGGGACATTATTTTTAACTGCACCATAGGCCCTCTTCGTCTATTCACTAGAAGTTAACTGACCCAGGACAGCTTGGGAATAGGGAAGAGGAGAGGAGGTAAGTAACACCCACTAATGTAACGTGTATGCCACAATATTGGAACTGCAGCAGGAGGGATGTATCACACCTGGGGTAGCAGTGGAAAAGCTAGTGTATACTGCGAGCTATTGATGAGTTTTTCCTGAAAAGGTGCATCACAATAATGGTTGGAATGCACACCAGTGACAGGAAAGTCACAATTGTGCAATAAGGAATGGTCATGTGCTGCACAAGTGTCAAGTGATAATGTCCTTAAACTGTTTAATTACTTTTATGCTTAGGGGGTACTAAATGGTAAATGGTAAATGGTAAAGGACAAATATCACATTGTTTTAGTGCTGTTTATGTCATCCCTTCTGCTCCTCCTTTGTGTTCTGCTATGCATGTTGAGGCATCAGTGAGAAGGGCAGGAGGATTATGGGTTCCATACAACAAGCCAGCAACATGTATTATTATTATTATTATTATTATTATTATTATTTTAAAAAGGAAACTTTAAAAAAAACAGTTATATGGTGAGATGGAGCTGTGCCTTTTGGATAATAAACTCCAGCACTAGCACTACCCACTTATTCAAAGGAAAATCCTTATTTTAATATGTGAAATTACTAGGCATGAATGCCAGCTCCAGCTGTTAAGAGTTTGTCTATTTTCTCCTGTCCAAAAATTAAGTTATTCTTGTTATTTAACAAAAGAAACCAGTTCCTACTCATGTATTTGACAGAGTTTCTGGAAGAAACAGCCTAAAGGGATGGGGGGGTGGTTTCTACTGATTATATGAAATTCAATTTTAGAACAATAATTTCTTGACAATGTACTACATTTATTAAAGGAATGTGTGCAAATGTTTTATTATAACAAATGATGCAGCATACTCCCATGCAATTTATAATTAAATATCACCTATATACAATTTAATGTGTGTATAGAAAAAGGCACAAAATGATTAACTGATGAATTGATCATTGGACTGTTGCAGACATGTTTGTGTATTTAAGAAATTCACATCTTGTCAGGTTGCTTAAGCTATATTTTATTCAGACTCATCAAAACATGCCTCCAGGAGCAGTGATAGATTCGTTCCATGCATTTTTTCACAGATTTTTTTGCAGGGTGGGGAGAGGAGGAGAGAGGCTTGGGGGCTGAAAAACATAGTTTGAAACATTATTTCCTCATTCAAATAAACCTCACCACACAAATAACAGCAATAGTTCTTAAATATTGCACCCTTCCTTAAAAAGGTTTAGCATATCAACCCAGACACGTGTTGATTATATCAGTGAGAATTAGGACCAAGAAGGAGTGTGAATGAACCATGGCAGGAAAGACTATGTTCTAAGTTCTCTTCATGTGTTACTCATATGAGCAGGCTTCACACAACCGAGGTCTTGTCAGTGCCCTTTTCCCTACATGTTCTTCCCTTATTCCTGATCTATGTCTGATAGGAAGCACACTATTTGTGAAGCCTTCTCTATATGATAGCTTTTACTCTCTTAGTGTTGTCTTGATTCATCAATTGATCTGTAATGCATTTTCACCTATTTTTGTTGATCTTAAAGATACAAAAATGGCAATTTCCTTGTTTTTTTCTAATCCTCCCCCTTTAAAAGAAGCAATGTCAAATAAGAGTTTAATGAGTATCTTGTTTTTGGAGCCCTTTGTTTTTCCTAGAAGATATGTATCACCCATTAGAAGTGTGTATTTGTAAATTAGATGCACATATGCATGAAGAAAATCTAAGTGTTTGATTGCAATGAACCTCAGTGTGAAAATAAGATTGGAAGTCAGTTTGCTAATGTCTATATTCCTCATATATGGTCACAATAGTACCATTAATAATAATATTGAAGGGGGAAAATACTTCCACTTATTATCCAATCACCTGAAATTCAAGTTGCATTTTTTTTTTTTGGTGGGTGGACATTTTAAAATATGAGATCAATTATTATTATTCTATAGCAGGTTATCTTGTAGGGAACCTGAGAAAGAGAATAATAGAAGTGTAATTTTGCATATTTCAAAAGCTTTATTCTTATTCTTGGCCAGATTGGATGCAAACTACACATTATAGATTATCAGATGTGGCAAAAGATCATGACAGGAACAAAAATGGGTGACCTTACCAGACCACGTCATCCTCCAGCATCCTGGGGGTGTAGTGCAGCCATCATTAAGGCATCCCTTTTGATTTGTGGCTTCTCCCCATCAATGAAATGGGATACCTCAGCGGATGGCTGAAGGACACGGCGTCTGGTAAGGTCTCTCCTTCTGTTCTTTTAGAAATCTTCTGATATGGTTGGGAACACATTTTTTGTCATGTCACCCTGTGTCTGATAATCTCTAAAAAGTATCTTTCTGAGGTCTGTTTCTCCTCTGCCTCCTTATTGTTCCTGCTCTTCTTGCACATGGCCACTGCCATTCTGGATATTGGCAAGAAGGCCTTTGGAAAAGACAGTGGCATTTCTAGAAGCTTAGTTGTGCCTGAACTGAGCTATTGCACTGGAGTTTGAAGAAGGAAAAGTAGGGGGCATGAAGCAATAGGGGAAGGTTGCAAGAGTAATAGATGCCCCAAAGTGTCTCTCTGTGTGACAGATAGAAAGAAAGAGTGTGAAAGAGGACAAATAGAGGTTGTATAGTGACATAATAAGAAAGGAAAGGGAAAGGGGGGGACAGATAGGGCCTGAGGAGTATTTTTATTTCTTTCAGTGCCTTGCATGCAATGACAGAAACTAATACAAGTAATTAAATTTATCAATTAAATTAGTCATTTTCTAATGAAAAGTGATTAATTAATTAATTTTAAGATGCAATTATTGTCTTAAGTTGGACTTTCAACACTAACTTAACTTCAGAATTGAGTTATTCATTGAATTATTAGTTAATTAAATGAGATACTTTCCCAAGAGCCAACAACTTTTATTTTCCTCTGTTCGGTTTTTTTTTTTTTTCTTTTTGGCTTATTTTGTTCATTATTACAGCATAATAGATTTTAAATAAACAAGGAGTAAAGGCAGCTTGGAAGAGGAAATTAGTCTTTGTTCCTCCTGTGTGCTACACTGGACACTACATAGAGACTCATTAGCCCAGGAAAATGAATTCCCTGGGACTTTTGGGGGGTATCAAGTCACCAATAACATTTCTGAGCTTACTCTTGTAAGGTTTCCATACAGACTTTTAAATTAAACATACATGCCAGTAATTAAATTTTCCTTATTTCTAATGTTAGTTTAATTAAATTGGATATTTTAAGATTATTATTATCTAAACACATTCATGTTTCCCTGATAACAGTACCATCTAACACAGAGAGATGTTGAGTATTAGCATGCCAATAGCATCCAACTCTCTAAGACTTCAGGGTGAGTCCTTGTGAGTCCTGCTTCAGAGGTAAAGCAGGAAGTGGTTGGCAGGTGGACCAGAACTACTTCTGGGTCAGTTGATTATAAAAACAGATGTGAGGGGAATCTAGGTAAATGTCCCATAATCTGGGTGAAATATGGCTAATCTAAACACAGAGCCGGAGTTGTGCGGAAGCATTTTTGGTCACTAGGAAGTCAGCAAAATATAGCCATTATTTACAGTACATGCTGATATTCCTGGTGGATAAACACACACAACACACATAATGCATGCAGAGGTTTTCTAGGCTCTGTATTTGGAACAAGGTGGAACTTTTATCACATATTTTTCTTGGTCCTTCACTACTGATGTCAGTATATATACAACATGAAAGCTCAAGAATCACAATGTTGGCACTTGACTCCTTGCCTTGCTCCAAATGGGCTCCAATGGATTCACACATGTACATCCACAGACTCCTCTCTTGTTCTGCCATCATCTTGGCATTTTGGTTCATCCACATTGCACATATACGACACAGACAAACAAGTTCACACTGAGCTGGAAAGTCCTGGCATATGCTAGAAATGGGTGAAAATAGATTCCCAACTTTAACACCACCCCACAAAAATCAAACTTGTGCCTCTTGCAGAGCTGTTCATCCTGAGATTTGTCTGTCTACCTGGAAACATGGAGAAATAAACAATTTCCTGAGACTTCAGAACGTGCCCTAAGGTAGAACTATCCTAGTTTTCTTCTCTTTCACACACTTATTTTCTCTGGAAAAAGAAAGTTGGCTAGTTGACAGGGAGAAAAAGACAGGCACCTTGGGGAAAACTTTTCCCTCAGTGAAATTTGTGTTTTGCTTACTGTAGAATGGCTGTTCTTTTAGGGCAGGGAAAGATTAGTTCTAAGGAGTCTGTCCTTTTGGCACCCAGCTCACATCTCTGCCTTGGAAACAGGTTTCTGAGCATGGTACTACTATTTCCTTCTCACCATTATGACCACCATTTTGTGACTTTGTACATGCTCTATGCCCTCCATTTTGTGATAGCACTCACAACACTCTCAACACTCCAAATATACCTACAGGAATCCAAAATGTTGCAGAACCTTCCTCCTCCTGTCTCTGTTCAACTAAAATCTTCCTTGCCAAACACATCAGGAAAGGGGAAAAAATACAGAGGGCATTTGTGGCTTTTAAAAGAACACAGTTAAAAAAGACCCAGACCTACCATCAGTACATAATTTGAAACTTAAGATTAAAGTAGTTTAGATGACAGAGATTTATGATCAGATCTCCCATCTCTTTAAATATTGTCACACAACATGAGATTCCATTGCTGGTCTGCTGTCTTTGGGCAGGGTGGAATATTTGTTTCCCTCATAGCATTTTCCTGATTACAACTCCCCTCACAAACCCTCATATGATTGACACTTGAGGGATTACCAGGCTTCACATACTCTGATATTGACTGACCTGATCTGCATGTCCCAAACTAACAGGACCACCAAAACTTAATTATCACACTCCCCCAATGAACTTGGCTTTAAAATATTATAAAATATGCATATCTTTTATATTTTGAGAGTAAATGTATTTAAAATACTGTGCTAATGCACATTTTCATGTGGATTTAAAAATCACAGATAAATGCAGAAAAAGGATCGGATGGGTTTATGGATGAGCACACATGAAGCATTCTGGAAATAGACTCTCCCTCATCCCTGCCTGATATTTTCCCGGATATAGAAAATGAACATACACAGTTTGTGTAAACACATGTTTTTCCTAATGGGACAAATATCAACTAGAGAGAAGGTGTGTTTGCTTTGTTTGTTTGCTTGTTTAAATAAGGAGAATGTTTTGTGTGAGGAAGGGGTTAACCCCCTCCTCAGTATTGTAGTCCCAATTCAAATCATACCTCTAAGGCTGCTATGCAAAGTGATCTTGTAGCACCTTTAAGACTGAGAGAAAGAAGTTGTTAGCATAGGTGTTTGTAAACTTAAATCTACTTCATCAGATTCATGGAGTAGTGTCTAGGAACAGATCTTTATAGCTATGAAAGTGCAGGTGGTATGTGTGAATAGCAATAGAAATGCAAAATTTGTGGGTATGGTGGTGAGGAGGCAAGTTCAGTTTTAATGATCATTGGGGGACAAAAGCAGGAGGAAAGATATTGCCTAAAGCCAATGTGAATAGATAACCATATGAATGGTTGAGGGAATTATTGAAATGTAGTGTGATGCTGGCTGGGAATCAGAAAAGAGATATAATAAGCTGGCCAAGAAAGCCCTCATGAGGCTGGGGTGTTAACTAGTGGTATAATATATTTAGTGTGCCAGGAAACTAAGTGTCAGGAGATTATCAGACACAGGGAAGCGTGGCAAAAGAACATGCCCCAAACCACATCAGAAGAACACTATGATAACAGAAAGTGTGACATTATCAGATGTCTACGTCCTCAACCATTCCCAGACATAGCGCTGGTGTGGACAAGGCTTCACTTTTTTATTGATGGGGCTATGCCATCAATAAAAATGGACACCTTATTCTTCCCCACACTATGCCCCCAGAATGCTGAAGGATGACGTCATCTGATAATGTTGTCTGTTTCTGTTCTTGTCACAATTCTCTGACATGGTTTTTGCCACATCCGTTAATCTCCTGTCTCTGAACAACCCACTGTGAATGGGATTTGTCAAAATTAAAGGACTCAGTCCTTTAATAATATGGATATCAAAGATATCCATAATACTATGGAAATAACAGATCTCCCTCATTTCTGTTAATGTGCATATTTCAAGATTGTCACATGCTTTGCAGTGCAAACAATTTGAAGATGTATATATTTATTAGTATTTCTATTGCATTGCATTATTTATATTACATTATTAATGTATTTATATTTTTATCTTGCTTTTATAATTCATTAAAATAATAATATTGTTCCTCACTTTTTCTCATAATGCTTTTTGTTGTTTTAGATGATGCTTTAGACCAACCTAGCATGAAAAGTACTCTGACCAGAGTTGAGGCATAGGAATGACAGAGTTGGGCTTCTCTTGCTTCCTGAAACACCAGAGCCTCAAAGGTTTAAGGGGAAAACCATAAAGGTGGCTAAATGTTTTTGCTTTAAACTGCATGGTACTTATAGGAAAGCACTTTGGACCATCAGCATGGATCACTACTCTTGCATTTCCATTTTCATCTTTAAATATGGGCCAAACTGTGTGTGCTATTAAACACAGGCAAGGATTTAGCATGCATCTTTTAATCCCATAATAAATGTCAGGTTCTGTGTTTGTGTGTTCATACACATATACCCAGGTACACAGTATCAGGATGGAGAGTACAGAGCATTTTTTTTAATGGAATGTCATTTATCTCTCTTAAGTTCCAAAAAGCTTCTTTGCAATGAGGAGGGGGAGGAGAGTCCTGATTTTCTGTGGGATTACAGTAAAGGTTGTTGTTTTTTTCTTTTTTTAATGTTCTTTTGTGCCTTAGGCTTGCTCCTGCTTGCTTTCCTTATTCCCACCTCAGGCCTTTAAATTCTGCTTACAGAAAGGATGGACAACATCTAGCCCATGAAATGTATGCAGCTCCCCAAGGCTGTTGTTGCAGCCCCTGCTGCCCCTTTTTGCTGCTGCCAACAGAACCCCTTTCTAGAATCACTGGAATGAACACTCTGTCCTGAAGTCTGAGCAATATGGTGCAGGAGACTACTCTAATGGCTTTCTCTACCATAAGAGAACTGATACAGTTGCTGCTAAATTTCTCCCATCAGCTGCCTCTGTTTCCCCAGTGGTAGTGGGGAACACATGTTTCCCACTTTTGTTGCTGGTTTTTATTGCCAATCATTCTCTTATTCACACCTCACCCCTGAATCCAGGAACATTAGTAGCTGCTCTGACCTTGACCTATCTCCCTTCACACAGTGCCTGGATCTCTGCCTACTCACCATTTACCTCTTTATCCACCCCAGTCTCTGAGTTCCTCAGGGCCTACATCATCATGGTTAAGGGGCAATACGATAGCCCTGTTTAAGTATTTGAAGGGGTGTCACATTGAGGATGGAGCAAGCTTTTTTTCTGCTGCTCCAGAGACCAGAACACGGAACAATGGATGCAAGCTCCAGGAACAGATATTCCACCTCAACATTAGGAGGAACTTTCTGACAGTAAGAGCTGTTCGGCAGTGGAACACATTCCCTCGGAGCGTGGTGGGGTCTTCTTCCTTGGAGGTCTTTAAACAGAGGCTGGATGGCCATCTGTCAGGGATGCTTTGATTGTGTATTACTGCATGGCAGGGGGTTGACTGGATGGCCCTCCTGGTCCCTTCCAACTCTACAATTCTATGATTCTATGATTCTATGATCAACTTAAGCCAAGAAAGTTCCCACTCTTGGTTTTCAAGCAGGAAGAGGGAGATGCAGAAGATCAGAGGGTGGTTGAGGAAACAGACCTTTTTACAAGTCAGGGGAAAGGGAGAAAATATGATGGAATTGGAGACAGCTAGTGCTACAGCATTTTTCTAGGATGCTCTACCATACCCCTTGCTTCTCCTGCTCAGCTAATCACTTGCTATACTAGTACTCAGACTATCATCATCATCATCATCACCATCTTGGGTTCACAGTCTATGAGGCATTATTGACTGGAGTTTTGAACCATAAGTAATTCAGATTCTGTCCAAGAATTTAGGAATCACTGAGGTATCATTGGATAATGTGGTATGTACCAAATAGTGTCACTTTTTGTAATTGTGCTATTGTGGTCCCATCTATGGCAATTTCATTCATATGTCTTATGAAATTGCTTCCAGAATATCTATCACAAATGGAAAAAATGATTGTATTCTATTCCCTGAAGCTTTTTTGTAGGTAATAAATAATTATCTACAAATAATTATTTCCCCACAAATAATTACTTTCAAGTAAGTAATCAACAATATTACTGCTACTACTATTACTACTATGACTACTTCTAACAGACAGCATTTGCCCTGAGTTCTTTGATCTCACTTGGAGGCCTGGAGACATTCTGTCAGGCTCACATGACTGTGGTACATGACACTGCCCTGTCCCCAAAATTACAATTTTGCAGCCAGTTTGTACATCATTATTGTTGTTGTTGTTGTTTGTTGTACATGGTACTTTACAAGTAAAACAACTCAAAACAGTGAGTCCTGCCAAAGGCATACAATCTAAAATATGTATTCATGCACATATATTCAAAATATACAAATTATAAAAAAATATTAAACTAAAATGTTCAAAAGCTTTGGAAAACAAGGAAATTTAATTGAGATTTTGAAATAACAATAAATTGAGATTTAATTGAGATTTAAAAATAACAAGGGAAGGAGCAGCTCACAAATGTTCAGGGAGGGAATTCCAAGAGTATGGAGCAGCAACTGGAAAAGGATGAAGCCACCAAAGAAGAGGAAACCCTTGGTTGGGAGAGAAGCCTAAAGTTCCTGGAATGTAGATCTTGAACAAGCAGGCAAAAAGAAATAACAGCTGAAAGATAGAGGAGAGCTAGATTGTCTAGGGCTTTGAACTTTAAAACAAGAAGTTTCTACTGAATCCTAGAAGGAATGGGTAACCAATAAAGAGATATCAAAGTGGGGTGACAAGCTCAAAACAACAGGCCAAATAGATAATCTTAGCAGCAGAATATTGAATGGAAACCAGAGGACTAAGATAATGGAATAATGGAAGACTGATCCAAAAAAAGATTACAGTAATCAAGGCAGGAAATGACCAACACCTGAACTAAGGTCTTAGCAGAGAAAGCAAAAGGAAAAGGTCTGACTTTGGCAATATAAAGAAAAAATAACATGACTTTGCTACAGCCTCAGTGTGAGGAACAAAAGACAAAGACAATTCAAAAATAAAGCCAAGACTATATGCTTCATTCACAGGATAAATGGGAACATTATTAACAATGATAGAGAATGTATGTTATAAAGGAAGTTTTGAAGGAAAGCATAAGTATTTCTGTCTTTGCCATGTTAAGTTTTAGGTGGCAATGAAGCATCCATGCTGAAATAGCTGAAAGACATGCTGTAATATGATGTTCAGTGTCAGAAGGGAGTTCTGGAATGGAGAAATACAGCTAAGTATCAATATCATAAAGATGATATTGAAACCATGCAAACTGATAAGATTACCTAAAGATAGTGTGTAAGGAGAACAGACACCCCCACGGATCCTGAAGAATGGTGGATCCGGGGGAGGTGTTTTAATGATGAGCAGAGAGGCGAACCCATGGGCAGGCCTGGGCGTGGACACGCCCCGGCCAGGAGGAGTCAGGGGAGGCACCAAAGCAGGGGCTATTTCACCCAGTGCCTCCCCTGGTCTCCTCCTCTTTTCCAGCTGTTCGAACGGAAGAGCGGCTTCGCTGGACAAGGATAAGTTTCTTTTGTTCCTTTGTTTGTGCTCCTTTCTCCTTTTGCTTTCAAATCCTTTGCTGCTTGCAGTTCTTTTGCTTATTTAAATCCTTAGGCAATTTAATTCCTTAAGCGATTTAATTAGGCATTTTAATTTCTTGAAGTTTATTTTCTTGGATTTTATTTTTTCTTGAATTTTATTTTAATTTCGTTTTATTTCCCAATGCCCCTCCCTCTCTCGCCCCCCCTTCTCCTAGGCGCCTGCGCCGCTGCCTGTCCCGGACTTCCCCCTTTTGTTTGCCTCACGCCACGTGGGCGCCCTTTCTCTAGCTGTCCGCGCCGTTCCTTGTCCGCTTCCCCCTCCCGCCTACCGCCGCCCCTACCCGCCTGCCTTCTCTGGCCCCCCTTTTCTTTGCCTCTGGCCTCCTGCGTTCCTTGTTCCGCCGCCCCCACCCGCCTACCTTCTCCGGCCCCCTTTGTTTGCCTCGCGCCACGTGGGCGCCCCTTCCCTAGGCCGTCCGCGCTTCCTCCTGCGTTCCTCGTTCCGCCGCCCCCACCCGCCTACCTTCTCCGCCCCCCCTTTTGTTTGCCTCGTGCCGCGTCTCCTCCGATCGCTCCGTTGCTTGTCTCTGGCTCCTGCCCCCCCCTTTTTGTTTGCCTTGTGCCACGTCTCCTCCGTTCGCTCCGTTGCTTGTCTCTTGCTCCTGCGCTGCTCTCGGCGCCCCTTCTGGCCTTCTGGCTTAGGCCGCCGCACCGTTGCCTGTCCCGCCGCCCGCCTACCTTCTCCGCCTACCATTGGCCTTCCTCACATTCCTGTAGGCTTGGAGCAGGCCCCTGCTTTGGGCGAGCATTTGGCCCCTGCTACCAAAGAAAAAATCCTGAAGGGGGAGTATGTGGATATATTTTCCCTACTTTTCCGAGAGCTGGAGAAGAAGGAGAAGGATGAATTGGATGACAGGGAAAAGGAAAAAATTAGGAAGAGGCGGGTTGACAGGAATTGGTCTAACTGGTTAGCTGGCTTCCTCATTTATGCTGGAGTGGTCTCTCACAGCCAGCCACACAAATCTTATGCCCTTTTTAGATACCTCGATATTATCTACAGGGCTTATGTCGATTTTGCAGGCCCGGCTTGGCTTCAATATGACGAAGCCTTCCGGCAAATGGCTGCCTCTTCCCCTACTTTGCGGTGGGACATTATCAACTCGCACCTGTGGTTACAAATTATGTCCCCCAGCCGGCCCATATTGGGGGATCGAGCACAGAGCGGCCACCTGCTGCAGAATGCTCGTCCTGGCAGTTCTTCCCGCCAGGCTGCTCAGCCTAATCAGCCGGTGACGCCCAATCGCCGGTTGTTATGCTGGGAGTTTGGTTACAGAGGTACGTGCTCCCGCCGCCCGTGTGCCTTTCGCCACGAATGTTCCATCTGCGGGGGCTCCCACTCGTTCCGCAATTGCCCTAAAGGGAGGGGACAGTTTGGCAGAGACCAACCAGGAGGTAAGAAAGGCCCCAACAACCCCACACCTCAGGGAAAAGGGGCCCAGCCCAATTAGGCTGGAGGTTCTGGCTGCCTGGCTTTATGTGTACCCGGACCAGTCGGCAGCTCAGTACCTCCGGGACGGGTTCCACGAGGGCTTTCGAATTCCCTATCAGGGTATCCGCAAGCCTTACTTGGCACCCAACCTTAAATCTGTGCACGGCTTAGAACATGTTGTTAGACAAAAAATACAGAAGGAGGTCGCTGAGGGTCGGGTCCTGGGCCCCTTCGAACACCCACCCTCATCGTGCTTAAGGGTCTCTCCTTTGGGCATTGTCCCAAAGAAGACACCGGGCAAATTTCGACTAATCCACCATCTGTCTTATCCGAGGGGGCAATCCATAAATGATTCCATTCCACAAGAATTGTGCACGGTTCACTACACCTCTTTTGATGCAGCGGTCAAGGTTGTTAAGCGATACGGCCTCGGTGCTGAACTTGCCAAATGTGATATTAAATCTGCTTTCCGCCTGTTGCCGGTTCATCCGGACGATTTCGAGCTCCTGGGCTTCTCATTTGATGGCCTCTACTACATGGATCGTGCTATGCCTATGGGCTGTTCTGTCTCCTGTGCCGCATTTGAGAAGTTCAGTACCTTTCTGGAATGGGCAATTAAGCATCACACTGGGCATCGTGGGGTGGTACACTACCTCGACAACTTCCTCTTTGTGGGGCGGTTCGGCACGGGGGTCTGTCGCTACCTTATGAATCAATTCCAAGACCTTATGGCGGTCTTTGGGGTTCCTCTAGCTCAAGAAAAGACGGAGGACCCAAGTCAACGATTGGCTTTTCTGGGTATCGAAATTGACACAGTGAATCAGTTTTGCCGCCTGCCCTCGGATAAGATAGATGATCTCCTGCTCAGGGTCATTTCCTTCCTTCAACGCAACAAGGCCACCCTTAAAGAATTCCAGGAACTTATAGGTCACCTTAATTTTGCATGCAAGGTTATTGCCCCGGGCAGGGCCTTTCTCCGACGCCTATGTGATGCTACCAAAGGTGTCGTATTACCACATCACAGAATTCGGATCACCCGTGAGATTAAGCTGGATCTGGATGTCTGGTATAACTTTCTTGAACAGTTTAATGGGATTTCCTTCTGGAGGGACGAATTACGTTTGGGCGATGCCCTTAAGGTGTCTTCAGATGCCTCAGGATCTCTGGGATTTGGTGTTTACTTTTCGGGGAGGTGGTGCGCCAAACGTTGGCCCAGCTCCTGGGTTGGTTCAGACGTTACAGCCGACCTCACCTTCCTGGAATTCTTCCCAATCTTAGTGGCCGTCAAATTGTGGCCGATGGAATTTGCAAACTCCACAGTGCGCTTCTGGTGTGACAACATGGCCACTGTTCAGGTGGTGAATTCCCTCACTTCTAAATCCAAGAGGGTAATGAATTTGGTCAGAGCATTCACCCTGCAATGCCTCCAGTATAACATTCTGTTTACTGCGTCTCATGTAGCGGGAGTGGACAACGGCATCGCCGATGCTCTCTCCCGTTCACAGATGGACCGCTTCAGGCGATTAGCTCCGGGCGCCGCCGAGATGCCGGACCCGATGCCGGAGGATTTGTGGGAGCTTGGACTGGTGAGATAGTTAAGGCCATTAGCCTCTCCATCGCTCCAAGCACCAGGAGGGTGTACAAGCGGTCTATACAGGAATTTTTTGAGTTTAGAGACTCGGTACATCTCCCGAATTCCTGGCCTATTCCTGTCCCTCACCTGTTACACTTCTGTGTCTCCCTTAAAAAGAAAGGCCTTGCCCCCCAATCTATTCGGTCCAGGTTGGCCGCCTTGGCCTTCTGGAGTAAGGCACAGGGCCTACAGGACAACACCTCCGACTTTAGGATCCGGAAGGCGCTGGAGGGTTGGGCCAGGCAGCGGGGCAAGGCGAACGACGATAGGCAACCACTCTCACCGGCCATTCTTAAAGGCCTTTTCCAGATATGGCCCAGCTGGTGTTCTACCCCATTTGAGGCCGCGTTGCTGCACGCCGCCTCCTTGACGGCCTTCTTCGGGGCATTACGCATCAGCGAGCTGGTGGTGGCATCCAAAAAGGACTTTACGGGCCTTGCACTAGGCGTGCAAACAACAAAGGGCCCAGAACTGGACAATGTGGAACCCCACCAAAAGAGGAAAAGAAGAAGATATATGATCTCCAACCAGTGGCGACACTTGGTGTGTGTGTGTGTGTGTGTGTGTGTGTAGAGGCCAAACCACACCAGATGAAACTGTCGGGGAGGAGGGGTGACACTAGCCTTAGTGATGCCACAGTCTCCAACAATTACATTAAATGACCAACCTGAGAGATAAGATGTGTACCAGCTGAGGACTGAATGAGTAAACCTTGGGGGAATCCACATGACACAAATAATCCTGTTTTAAACTGGATTATTTGCATTGCTCCTGCCTACAGCATCCTGGGATTTGTAGTTTTACAAGGTCTTTAGCCTTCTCTGCCAAAGAGTGCTCGTGCCTCACCAAACTACAAATTCCAGGATCTCATAGGAAGGAGCTGTGCAAATAATCCAGTTTCAACCTGGATTATTTCTCTAGTGTGGATACCCCCTTAAGTCATGAAGTGAATGCAACAAAAGAGCAAGATCAACTGTGTCAAAAGCCACAGAGAAATCAAGCAGAATAAGTACTGAATATAGGCTTTTTGACTTTCCCTGAAAAAAAAATCAGATTTCACAAGAGCTGTCTCCATAGAGAATAAAGGGCGAAATCCAGATTGAAAAGGATCCATTACAGAAACGAGAGAAAGAAAGCTGAGGTAATGTACATAAACAGCAGATTCCAAAACTTTTGAGAGGAAACAGAGTGATATTTACAAAGAGAAGATGGATCAAGTTAAGGCTTCTTAAGAACTGGAGAAACAGTTAGCATGCTTAAACTCTGAAGGAAATATGGAAAAGGGAGAATGGCAGGGGCAACTGTAACATTAAGGAGAGAGAGAGGGAACAGAACCAAGACAGCAAGATAGAAGGATATGAAGACATCAACAATTTGGATAGTTCATCTAACAGGACAGGGGGGAAGTAGAAAATGTAGAAGAAATCTCCCTAACATGGATGCTACAGACTCCTTTCCAGCCAACAGCCCCACCCCTTAACTCCTATTCCTACCTTCCAACACAAAGCCCCATCCAAGTTTCCAGCATGAATTGACCATCTCATTCTGCTCCTTCACCCTTTAACTCCCTTTCAAACCTTCCTCCAAGATGCCCCATCCAGGTTCCCAAACCCTCGATCCACTTTCTCACACCACCCCTTCACTCCATATGTCCATTTTCCTCCTTCCTCAAATATCCAGAGCCTGGATCAGGGCTTGGAAACCTGGATGGAGGCTCTTGGATGAAGGTTTGAAAGGGAGTTGAGTGAAGGTGAGGTGCGAGAAGCTGGATTGGGGCTTGGAAACCTGGATGGAGCCTCTTGGAGGAGCATGGGAAAGGGAGCTGAGGAGTGAAGGAGTGGTGGGGATCAGGGTTTGGAAACGTGGATGGGGCTTCCTGGTGGAAGGTAGGAAAATAATGAATAATAATAATAATAACTTTATTTTTGTACCCCACCTTTTGCCTATTAGGCAATCAAGGTGGCTCACAACAATTGGATATAAAACAAACAGATCCATAAGAGCAGTAATAAGTTAAAACAATTTACCCCCCTTAAAAATACGTATAATAGTACATATATTTAAAATAACTGGCAAATTCACCAGTGAAATAAAATAACTACCCTAAGACTTTAAAACTGAATATCAAAACATAAAGACATAAAAACATAAAAAGAGGGAGAAGCATCCATAAAAAATGGTCTGTTCTATTAAAGGAAGGCCTGCTGGAAGAGATCCATTTTGGTGGCTTTTTTGAAATTCTCCAAGCTAGTTGCTTGACAGATCTCCGGCAGGGCATTGTATAGTCTGGAAGCAGCAATAGAAAAAGATCTCTGGGAGGCTATTGTTAATCTAGATCTCATTGGTTGCAATAAACTCCTCCCAGAAGATCTAAGGCTGCGGGGCGGGTTATATGGGAGGAGGCAATCCCTTATGTAGGTTGGACCTAGGCCATGTAGGGCTTTATAGGAGGTGATACCTTATGTAGGTTGGACCTAGGCCATGTAGGCATTACCAACACCTTATACTGTGCTCAGAAACTGATAGGCAGCCAGTGAAGGGATTTCAAATTTGGAGTAATATGCTCCCTTCTCGATTTCCCGGTGACTAACCTGGCTGCCATATTTTGCACCAGTTGTAGTTTCCGAACTAGGAATAAGGGTAGCCCCATGTAGAGGGCATTGCAGAAATTGAGTCGTGAGGTTACCAGTGCATGCACTACAGTTTCTAGGTCCTTGGTCTCAAGGTAAGGGTGCAGTTGGTATATCTGCTGAAGCTGATAACAGGCGCTCTTGATTGTCGCGTTCACCTGAGCAGTCATGTGAAGCAACTAGTCTAGAAGCACCCCCAAACTGTGAACACAGTCCTTAGCAGAGAGTGTGACCCCACCCAGGACTGGTGGTTGCAACCAAATACCAGGTTTAGGGGCCCCCACTGTAAGCATCTCCGTTTTCTCTGGATTCAGTTGGAGTCGATTTTTCCTCATCCAGTCCATTAGTGCTACAAGACAGTGACTGAGGGGAGAAATACCATCTGTCGTCATGGCTGATGACCAAGACGTGGAGAAATATATTTGGGTGTCATCAGTGTACTGATAACACCCCACCCCATGTCTCCGGATGATTTCTCCCAGCAGCTTCATATAGATATTAAAAAGCATCAGGGGCAGGATTGCGCCCTGAGGGACACCACAATTAAGCTCTATTTTTGATGAGCAACTGTCCCTGAGCATCACCCTCTGGAATCTATCTGAGAGGAAGGAACAGAATTACTGAAGTACAGTGCCTCCAATCCTCAGTTCTCCCAGGCGTTCCAAGAGGATGCCATGATCTATCGTATCAAAAGCCGCTGAGAGATTCAAAAGCACCAACTGGGTTCATGCTTCCCCTGTCGATGCTTTGGCGAAGGTCATCTACCAGAGCCACCATGGCAGTCTCCACCCCAAATCCCGGTCTGAAGCCAGTTTGAAATGGATCAAGAAAATCAGTTTCACCAAAGATTAATGAAGGTGTTGACAGAGGAGGATACAGTGAGGAGGAGGTGGAGCCAGTTAAGCACCATCTACAAACTTTATAAATAATTGAATATGAATAATTAAATTTGCAAAAGAGAAACCCGCAAATGTGGAGGGCCGACTGTACTGTGTGTAAGCATTAATCAATGAAGTATAAAATTTCTGTTTGGCCAAAGAGATAGCACAAGAGAAAGAAGAAAGAATGAAATGTATGTGGATTGGATCAGGACACCAAGAGGTTAACCTTCTTCAGTATGAACCAGACTGTTCATCAAGATGGCCTGGAGTGGCCCTCTTGTATGTTCTACCAGTCTCTAATTTGTGGTTTGCTGAGATGTGAGAAAGATCCTTCTCAGTGGCTGTACCTAGAACTCCTTACTGAGTTTTTTTTCAGTGTTTTAGTCTTTACTCTGTGTGGTAAGACCCTTCTCTTCTAGCAGGATTTGGCTTGCTAGAGTTCTCAAGTTTTTTAATCCAGGGAAATTAAATTAAATTAAATTAAAATGGATTATTAAATGCTGCTAATATAATTATAAGCTCTGGGAAGTTATATGATTTGTTAACCATTCTATCACCCACCTCTTTCTTCCCTTTTAGCTATTTAGTGGGGTTGTGCTACTCTGTTTTATTATACTGTTAGCTGTCTTGAGTTTTTAAATGGAAAGGTGGGATATACATCCCTGGAACAAACAAACAAATAATATGTATTTCTGTGTTGGGAAACTCTTGTTCAAAGCAGAGGAGGAAGGCTGTCCTCCCTGCCCCCAGTCACCTGGCACTTCCACTGATAATAGCAAAGCATGCACTAGAGGAAAAGTAATCTCCTGGATAGTATCAAGGTCAATACAATTTAGATGTTATTCTTAGCTGCAAATGAGAAAAATATGATAGAGTTCGAGCTATATTTTAAAATTAAAAACATATTTTAACCAGGAAGCCTTTGCAAGCAGGATAGGCTAATGCCCCCAGCACCTTTTTATTGATACAATATGCTATATAATCTTTTATTCTATCATATCTTGAGTCTCTCATAAGGGAGCTCATAACCTGCAGCTATGCCTAACATTACTACTTGACATGGCTGTGCATGATATGTAAGTGTTATTAATTTTTATTATTTTTTTAAAGAGAGAATTGATCCAGAGCAGAATTCCCTAGCAAATTCAAAAGCTGCAGCTATATGTGTCTAAAAATGCTCTTTAAAAATAAGCTTATGGCTTTGCTAAGGGATGATCTGACTCTGAATATTTCTGGTTGTCAGCCAAGTCCAACTGGAGTATTGGTCACCAGGCTAGTCTTTAAGGGCACATACAGGAGGCTCATCCCCAGATTAGAAATAGAAATAGCCATAATTCCCTCAAAAACAATGTTAAATCCTCTCCAGAGCTGAATAAAAAAGCACAAAAACACAGTCAATCATACTGGCTTCACTCTATGGGATCAGGGCAACCAAAGCTAAATTGACACCTCAGATTTACTCTGCAAAAACCTTGGTACTGAACAGATTGGAAAATAAACTTGGCAGCCTGTCAGCCACCCCACCACTAGAAATCAGAGGACAGAATCAGTCTAGGACACAGTTAATACGGCTGAGTGCTAGTAAGTGACCACAATGTGTTTTAATATGCATATAATGCCTTTACACTGTCTAGATGGGCATTATCAGAGTGAAACATCTTGTCACATCACAGAGTCATGACGTCAAAGTCTGGAGAATCTTGAGACAAATCTCTTTCCCCTGTAACAAAATTCAAATTACAAACAGTAAGCTAACTGCTATTAATGCTTCAATTAAGTTCTGACCTGCCTTCATGAGGTGGCTTACAATAATAAGCATCTTTAACAAGACAACTGAACAACCATATACTAAAGACAGCATCGGCTAAAACCATGTCTAAGAGGCCAGATATACAATCAATAATAATATTAATAATAATAATTACATTGTTGAAATAAAAATGCTTTTAGGGACTTCTAAAGGTTGCAAGAAAGGATGATATTTAGCAGTGTAGTAGCAGTACATCATTACTTTGGCCTCTTCCCTGTTACCTTTTCCATCAGGCAAAGCCATTTTATTCAGGAAGAACTTTGATGTCTACATTAGCTTGTTGTTAAGTAGGACCTTAACTGCAGCTTGTTGTTGTTGTTTCCCATTTCTTGGGCCCTTTCACGCATTAATGATTCCACTTTCACTGCCATTGGGAGCATCTTATAAAATTCTGAGATTTGCAGTTTAGGGAGAAGCATTTAAAATACTCCTTCATAGAACTTCATAAAACCACAAACTTCACCAAACTACAAAACCCAGGATTCTGTAAGATGGAATCAAGGCAGTTAAAGAGGAATGACAGTGCTGTAAATATACACTGGACTGACTATGTGACAAATGTTGCTGTTATTGAGCAAGCAGGGATCAGCAGCATTGAGACCATGATATTGAGAACACAGCTGCGCTGGGCAGGGCACGTTTCTAGGATGGAGGACCATCACCTCCCAAAAATAACCACCGTACTCTACGGTGAACTCACCATGGGCCAGCGTAAGAGGGGAGCTCCAAAAAAGCAATACAAGGACTCCCTGAAACAACATCTCATGCTTGGCCAAATTGATCACCAACAATGGTCTGCCCTGGCCTCACATTGGGAGGCATGGAGACGCACTATCCCCAATGCTGCAGCCTTATTTGAGAACTCACGCCGAACAAGCCTTGAAGAGAACCGACAAAGCAGAAAGAATCACAACCTGGAAACATCACCCAAGGAGACTTTCTGCTGTGCTTCCTGCAACCGGACTTCTTTATCTCAGATTGGCCTTTTTAGTCATCAGCGCGCTTGCAGAAAGTGTGGGATGAGTCCTTCCTGAATCTTTGTTTGCAAAGAAAAGCCAGAGAGAGAGAATTGTGTAGTGTGAAAGGGGCTTTTGGTGTATTTCAATAGTTTTTTTAAGGACTTTATCAGACAGACACAATATGGCATCATAACAATGCCACATAACTGTGAAAGGGTGTGCAGATCAAAGAACATCACCCTTTCACAGTTATGTCCTGTCAAAATCCCATACCTTTTAATTGATGGCTTAAGCCATCAATAGATCCCCCATGCTGCTTTTGTGCCAGAGTTGCTGCTGTGTAAAACCTTGGATCATTTAACTCTCGTTACCGCAGCGAGAGTGGCTGGTCCAGTGTGAACACTTCCACATGACATTGGGACATTCACTTACGTTTTGCTCTTTTTACGAACCTCCCCAGATTACTTGGGACTTTTAAAGTGTGTGTAGATGCTTGGTGGCACTTTTAAGGCCTTTTTTTTTTTTTTGCTTTTGTTTTTAAATTTCCCATGTGATGAAGTCTCGCAGGATTTTGAACGAGGAAGTAAACAGGGCTCCGTTCATGTCCTCTTTATTGCCAGGGAGCCTTTGCCAGGAGAGGAAGGTAGGGTTTTTGTTTTTGTTTTTTTGGGGGGGAGGAGCATTCTTTTGCCAGCATAGATTTTTTTTTTCAAATGCCAGCAAAAGGACGTTTTATAAAGGATTGTCTCATAAAGTCCCAAGTCTGTTTTTTTTTTTTAAATGTATTTGTCTTCATTTTATTTTACCACTGTTAGCCACATAAAGTGTCATTTGCTGGCAGAAAGGCAGAGTTTAAATTTTATTAAATTTAAAAAAAATGAGAGAAGAGGGCTACTGGGGCTGACCTTAGAGTCAGGCAATTTCATGTGAGCACAAGTTCTCCTTTACATAATTTAGTGCCAAGGCTTTCAGAACTTCAAAGCACTTTAAAACTGACCCAGGAATCTTCTGTAACTGGCTCCTGTGCAGTCTGGAGATACTGTATACCCCTATAGAGTGTAATGGCATCTTCTCTGACTTGGGTCTTGTTGACACTGACAGAAAAATGCAGACTCACCAAGAATCTGGTGCTGGCAGTCCAGGCATATGACAACTTCTGGGGAGGAACCACATCTTTTTTTTTTCCCCCTTAACCCAACTTTGCTCTGAACTAAGGAAAAACTTCGGGGTTTCCTGGAAACTCCAGAGTTACCTCAAGTTCTTTTGCTATCTGGACAGCTGGATCAAGTTCGTTTCAGCCCAGTCCAGTTGTCCACATGCAAACATTGTGTTATCTCCCTTATCCTGTGTTGAGCAGCACAAGGAAGGAGATGGATCCCCAGTAGAGCCTCCACTGGTATTTCACCAGCCAAGCAGCTCCCTACAAGAGCCTGGCTGGTGGTGTTACTTCTGCTGAGGTCAGAATGGGGTGCCTATGTGATCAACAAGTAGGGGGTAGAGCAACCCCCTCCTTGTTGATCACATGTCTGGGCACCCCGTTCTGACCTCAGCAGAAATGACACCGCTGGCCAGGCTCTTGCAGGGAACTGCTTGGCTAATGAGGCCGCAATGACAGCTCTGAAAATAGGGGCTGATGTGGTGTCGGTCTGGCTGGCCCATGTGGACAATGACATGCCATCACACTGGATTTAGCCTGGTGCGTGTGGATGCTGTCAGAGCATAATGCTCCAGACTGGCCTCAATTAAGCAGCCAGTGTTGACTATTGGATGGTATAATTAATACAAATCCAGTGGATGTAACTTTGGCCCCTGCTTGCCCAGTGACAAGGGATAATTTTCAATTTGTGCAACCTGAGGATGCGTACAGGCTTTTTGGAGAGGTGAGAGCCACCAGGTGTAGATTAGATCCTTGCCTTTTCTGGTTTATTAAAAAGCTAGAAGGGGAGTGGGTGAATGGGCAAAGGGAGTGGTTAATGCCTCAGCAGAGTTTCAGCTTGTCTGAAGGAGGCATTATTAAATATCCCCTCCCTGGATCCCACCAATCCTTGATAATTATTGGCCAGTTTTCTAACATTCCAGGTTGGGGCACATTTCGCATATCATGGACTCCCAGCTCCAGGGGTTTCTGGATGAGACATTTTGGATGACACCCAACTCTATTATTCCTTTCCACCATTAGCCAAGGAAGCTGTTTTGGTCCCAAACCAGTGCCTGTCATCAGTAATGGGCTCATGTTAGACTGGCACCTTCCCTATTTTCTTTTCGCATTGAACCAAAATAATGTGTTGAATCTTCCTAATTGTTGTGCTGGCATGTGCGCACATGTTTAACGACATATGTTTTTATGTGAAATCTAGGTAGCTGGGAACAGAGTCCCTGCTATTTCAGATCATTTCTCAGTGGTAACAGTAAGGATCCCTCTGACACTGGAAATGACAAATATACCTTACTCATTCTCCAGCTACATCTACACTGCAGAAATAATCCAATTTGACACCACTTTAACTGCCATGGCTCAATGCTATGGAATTCTAGGATTTGTAGTTTGTTGTGGCACAAGAGAAGGCCTAAATGTCTCAGAAAACTACAGAACCCAGAATCCCATAGCATTGAGCCTTGACAGTTAAAGTGGTGTTGAACTGGATTATTTTTCTGCAGTACAGATGTGTCCTCAGTTGGCCCTTGCAGGTGCTATCAGAGTTCCCAAGATCAGAATTCATTTTGGTCCTGCAAGCACTCTCAGCCATTGTTTCCTTCCTGGGAATGGAGAGGAGGCGCTAAGCCAACCTTTTCCTCAACTAGCATTTACAGATGTCAGCTGATCCATTTTTTACATATCCCCATCCTGATAAAACTCTGAGTTCTATCCTTATGCCCATTTGATGGTGAAGATTTCACACCATCATATGCACACGCGGCATTCAGGAGGGAAAGCAGATCACAAAGAGAAATCCATACACGGTTCGGATGGCTGACGGGTCTGTACGGTCCGTTCACACACATATGAACAGGCAGGGTAATCTGATTGGCTGGCCGAGTAGAGGGGGCGGGGCTAGCACGGAGGGGAATTGGGAGCGACCACCATGTTGGTTTCCCAGCTAGCGAGTGTCCGGTAAGTCCGTGAATTTATATGTTTATTTTTATTTTATATTGTAAATACGGAAAACCGACTGTCCGCAAACCAGGAACCTTATTTTTTTAAAAAAATCGGCGGGAGATTTAAAACTGCCACTTGGCTTGCTCGTTCCAGCCAGCTTCAGGAAGAGGGAGTCATAGGGAGTTTAGGGGGGTTAAAAATCGTATAGCCAGTTCGTATGCATACGAACGACAGGCTATTCATATTTTTTGCCCCCCATACGGATTTTTTTATGATCGTATAGCTGCACCCTATGTACCAATTCTTGAGTAATTGTATTTTCTTGAATTCTATCACAAACTGACCTGATCCATACCTTTCACATTAATGAGAAGTCAAATCTTAAGTATCAACTGGCTTTTGTACTTCCCAGATGCTTGAACCCAGTTTAAATATACATTTTCATTCAGAGATTATTTAAATAAAACATAGATTATTGAGGAAACAGAACATACTGAATGTATAGGGGAATGCACACTATAATAGTGTATATATAAAATTTAAACAGACTGGCTTCCCAGGTATGTCTGAATGTGCATAGTTGTGATGACTTCACAGCTATGACTTCCCATGGGTTTGAAGCCACAAAGCAGTAGGTTGGAAGGAACCCAGGCTTAATTGATCAGTCCATAACTAGGTTTCCTACTGTGATCTGTGAGTGTTCTTCCCTCTCCACAGGTTATTTAGCTGCTTTCGGGAGCTGTGGTGCTTTACTATGTGTCAGTTATTACTGAGATAGCGTAATGAGCTTGTTAGCCTGTCAAAGAGCATGTTAATTTCACTTCAGCTTTGTTAATTTCCCTCCCTTTGGTAAGTTCCCTGAAGCTGCCTCTGATCTTGATAACTTGACAGCACTGCTGCTGCTGTTTATGAGCAATGCCAAACAAAACACATACTCAGGGGATAAGTACCTGTTTTAGGGGGAGACTTCTGAATCAGGGGTATCCATAATATTAAGTGGAAGGAGACATTAATTAAAGCTGTGTTTCAGGGCTCCAAAGACATATCCGGATGATATTTCACATAACTGAGTACACGGATAACTTGGGCAGAGCCGAAAGTGTAGTTAGCATGCACAAGGCAATGTGTTTTCTTTAGCTCATGAATATATTTATTATATGTGAGCAATGGGAACAGGTCATTGCTCAGTATTATAGTAAACACTGTGAAAATAGTCATCCCTAGGCTCAGTCCCTGGCCTCTTCAGCTAAAATGTTAAATGGAGTTCAGAGGGTCAAACTATATTTTACACTAGGGATGTTTTACAAAGTGTTTTAGGGAGATGCAAGATGGTCTCCGCATTAATTAGAGACTTGGGTCTGAGACCTCAGAGAGCTCTTGACAGCTGAAGAAGACACTGGCTAAATCCACACTACACAAATAATCCAGTTTGAAACTGGATTATTTGCCATGGCTCCTTCCTATGGAATCCTAAAATTGGTAGTTTGGTGAGGCACCAGCACTGTTTGGCAGACAAGGCTTATAAAACTACAAATCCTAGGATACAATGGGAAGGAGCAATAGCAAATAATCAAGTTTCAAACTGAATTATTTGTGTAGTGTAGATTTGGCCACTAATGACTAGATGGTGAAAGAAGACAGCAAAGGTGGACAACACTCTCTGTAACAGCATAACTAATGTGTTTGAGAATAGAGATGGAAATGGTGGCAGGCAGGCATGACGAGTAGTACAGTAGGACCCCCATATCTGCCGGGGATTGGTTCCGGGCCCCACCATGGATAATAGTGAACACCATTGAAAATAATGGGACTTCTGGTTTAAAATACCATAGAGTTGCCTTGGAGGACCTAGAAAATGGCTAGAGAAGACACGTTTTCTAGGAAGACTCTATGGTAGCTGTGATGAAACTGAAACCATGGATAACTGAATCAGTTGATAATGAATCAGTGGATACAGGGGTCCTACTGTAATCACTCTGAATAATTATGTCACCAGCCCTCTCTTTTTCTTGGCAGGAGCTGGGTTGCTGTGAGCCAGGTGAGGAAAGCATGGTGAGTAGGTGCTGCATAGCCATCAGAGGCAAGGAAAGAGCCAAGGCTGAAGTGGGGAGGAAAGCCTATGAACCCAATAATCTGATAATGCAAGCAGCTAGTGCACAACAGTAGTTTGTTGCCTTACTTATATTTAGTCCAGTCCAATCCATGTTGCCAAAATGGTTCACAAAATACAACCAAAACTATATCCTCCCACAAATTTCAAACTGTAGCAGCACAAAATAATACCATACAAATAATGTAAATTTTATCAGGTTGCCATTTTTGTTCATGCTCACAACAGCAGCCTTATGTGCTAGCTCTCTGTTGTTCTATTTTTCTGAAAAATAATTACAGGGGAAAATGCAAATGAAAAAGGAGAGCATAACTCTGTATTTGGACTATATATTGTGGTGTCTGATCTCAGGCAAAGACATAGTTGTAAAGCAAGACATTCCAAATTTTGCAATAATGATATCCCAGAATACTCATATTCACAATGAAACATGTAATATGATGGAACACAAGGGAGGTGGGGAAACCAACATTTAAATTCACAGAAATGAATAAAATTCCTTCCTTCTAGCTTCCCATTCAAACCTTGATTGATGTTTTAGTGCTCATCCCAAGTTACTCTTCAAAGCACCAATAGTTTGTGATTCAAATAGACATTGCTTTTTACTGAAGAGACAATAGTTAATAGCAGAGTGTGCTCCTCAGGATGTGTCAAATGTGTTGGGAGGTGGCTGGAGGTTGTGGTATTTATCACTCAAATTCTAGGATTTTTTTTTTGTTTGTCTACTTGCTTGTTTGTTTTTTAATTTATCCAAATGATGTTTCTCTTGTCCTGGATTATATTCTGGCATTTCCTGGCACCATCTGGAATATTTTATTCCCATCCTCAAATGGCTTTCATTTAGACACATATCTCCTGCTGTCCTTTTAATTTTTTTAAAGAGTGGCAGATCTGAGAAATCACTACAAATAGTTCCCTTCCCCCCATGGACCAAGTGTGCATGAAGGGAACAACAACTGATAAAACCCAAGGAGTTTTGTTGTGAGAAGTCATGCTTTTTTAGACCAAGCATGGAAGATCCCAATAAGTTTCAGAACACTTTCCCCACTTCTGCCCTGTAACTTTTCAGAAACCTACTGCCATACTCCAGATACTTCTCTTTAATTGTGGTTAGATATTTTCTGTTTTTGCAGATTAAAAGTGAAAACAAAAACTTCAGATATCATGGGGTCCATATTCTGTTCTCAGTCAGGCTTTCCTATCACACCTCACACCAACAAGGACTACCATTCAGATTAATAAAATTTGCCCTTAAACAGGAAGAACAACCAAGCAAGTATGTATATGAACAGGACAAAACTGGCACAACACAATCTAATGTTAGATAGTTGTTCAAAACAAAGGAAAAACAATTTTTGGCCATCTCTTATGTCCCTGAACATATTCCAGGAGTAAATGATGCATTTCTAATTGAAGGAATGTAGAAACCACTCCAATAGGTAGCCTAGGTAAAGGTTTTTTGTTTTTGGTTTTTTGGGTAACTTGCCACAGATATATAGCATGGTACAAGAACAGAGCTTGGAATATTAGATTTGAAGATTTATTCAATATTTTTAACTAATAGACATTTGAAAATTAGTTCACTGCAATAAAAACATGTGGCTACCTTTGTGCCTGCTCTGGAAACTTCAATTGCTTCAAAATATGGTAGCCAGGCTATCACCAGAACTTCTAGGGGTGATCATATTATACCGATATTAAAATCTCTTCACTGGCTACCAATCAGTTTCCAGGAATGGTATAAAGTGTTGGTCATTGGTTTGGGGCTAGCCTACCTACAGGATCTCCTCCTCCCACATAATATGTCCCGTACCCTTAGGTCCTCTGGGAAAAATATCATTCAGACAGTTAGAACTAGGCTGGCCACAGTCACCCAGAGGACCTTTTCCACCACTGCTCCCAGACTGTGGAATGGTCTGCTGGAGGAGATCCAACACCTGTATTTTATATTTTAAAAATTATTACTGTATAGTTGTTTTAAATGATGTCGTATTAACATTTTGTGCTGGAATATTGTTCAATGTTTTATATGATGTTTGCCACCCTGATCCTGATGGGAGAGGTGGGTATTTCCTCCTCTTTCTCTCTCTCTTTGTGTGTGTGTGTGTGAGTGAGTGAGTGAGTGAAAGAGAGAGGAAGAGAATGTTAGGAGGGGGGGCTGTGATAACAAGCTTCAGATTACTCAAGGAGGTGTCATTTCTCTGTAGCGACTCCCCCCTACTTGGGGACAGTGAGGGAGAGGAGCAGAGTCATGCCCACTCACACCATGTGACTTCCTGAGAAGTGGAACTGTCCACTCCAGTTGGACAGGCACTTATTGCATGGAAATAATTGGTGGAGAAGCAGCATGATTGGGAGGCACTGATGAATTTTAGCTGTCAATGAAAAGGAGTGCTTCAGGAACAGATGGAATGCAAAGCAGCTACAGGACAGACACAGTGTTGCTTGATAAGTAACAGCCAAATACACTATTATCCTGTGGAAATAGCACTTTATCACCCTTGAACCCCAGTAGTTCGCTGAGTGCCATCTGATCTGGGAATTTCATCTTCTGGCAATATCTTTGCCTTCATTTTAAATGGTCTCATCATAGGTTTTTTTGTGGCAAAAAAAAAAGTTCAAAAGGGGTTGACTAGTACCATGCATGCCTCCGTCTGCATGGTACTAACAAGTGTTAGCTATGGTGCCACTGCTGTCATCTCTGAGAGATCATCTACCAGTGTCTCCCCCCCCCCCACTACTGCTGCTGCCCAGTAGCTGTTTGGCACATTTAATCTGGCTTTTCAGCAAAATCCTGCCTGACATGAGAGACCCTACCAGCAACACTCCTGGCATTAGTGCAGCCTCTTGCCTTACAGGACCATGTGATCCCAACATCATGGAAAGGTAGTGTCACTGGTGGGAAAGCAGTAGTTTCACTCATACATGTTGAATAAATTAATCCTGGGTCTAAAAAGTAGTGTCCAAAATGAACCAATATATCTAAGAGACCCAAGAATTTCTCTGTTGGATCATCTGGAGAAAATGGGCTATCATAGAAGTGATCCTACTTGCCAATCAAGTGTCTGACATTCTGAATGGGCCCAGATTTGAGGCCCTTGGTTTTCTGCTAAGCAAAGATATTATTACCTCCCCAACCCTTTCTATTTTAAGATTCACATTTCCTCTTTTTCCGTTCTTTTTTTCTCGTTTCTTAAATCCAGGTGTTCTTCAGCTCCACAAACTCACATCTTCTGCTCCAGAAAGTTCTCCCTCCCACTTGCTATCCTCCCAAAGAAACTGTCAGGGATGATGGGAGTTGTAGCTCTTCACCTCTGGCTCAAACTCACCACCTTGTTATGCAGCAGAGCCGACCAGCTTAGATCAGTGGTTAATGCTTTTCTCCAAAGCAGCAGAGTTTCAGAGAATAGGCTGAAGATCCTGACAAACTCTCCAAGCCTTCTCACTCTTCTCCAGGTGTCTCCAAAACATCTCCAGGATTCACTCAGGCAACTCAGTAGTTTTATATAAAACCTACTTTATTCTTCTATATAAATATACTATATGGTCAACAAATCACAATCTCTACACACTACTCCACAATATCTCCAAACTACTCCACCTCTACTCAACAACAATATATTGGCAAACATTGCAATTTTATAGCCATTGTTTATCACCACCCACTAGTTAGTTTCCACCCAGTGGGTGTGTACTTCCATTCTGATTGGTCCACGTTGTTCCACCCATACTTAAGACCAACCCATGTATTTCAACATTTCACCTTGTACACTTAATGATTCTCAGGTGTTTCCATTCTGCATTCAGTACCTCTGTCCTTGGCTCTCAGGACTTCTAGATTACATTAGCAGTTTCACCTGTGTAGCTTCATAATTGCTCTTGCTTAGTCATTGTGACTTTCACATACATATTGTATTTCTTTCACTGTATGTCCCATGTTGCATTTTCCTTAACATGGGCTATCATAGAAGTGATCCTACTTGCCAATCAAGTGTCTGACATTCTGAATGGGCCCAGATTTGAGGCCCTTGGTTTTCTGCTAAGCAAAGATATTATTACCTCCCCAACCCTTTCTATTTTAAGATTCACATTTCCCCTTTTTCCGTTCTTTTTTTCTCGTTTCTTAAATCCAGGTGTTCTTCAGCTCCACAAACTCACATCTTCTGCTCCAGAAAGTTCTCCCTCCCACTTGCTATCCTCCCAAAGAAACAACAGAGATTAGCCTGTCTAATAACAGAACCATATGATGCTTTTCCTCTTGGTTTAAATATCTCTTCACCTGAGCCAGGAAAAGATAATTCCAAGTTCTGAACAAGAGAAATGTAAATGTACAGAAGACTAAGTCATATCTAAATGAAGGAAGAAATGACAAAAGAAGGATTGTTTCTATTACAGTCAGTGGTCATGCTAGTATATATTCTTTTCCTGTTTTGTTGCTGGTGAATATTCATTTTTATTATTTTGAAAATTTAATCCTGTTACAATTTCTCTCAGATTTGGAATTAAATACAGGTTTGTAAACCAAATAATGGTTTATCTGTAATTAGCTCTCTTTACCAATAATGAAGATAACCTAAAAAGAGGTTACAATGTAACAAAACATTATGCTTTTTGAGAAAAATCTGTATTTTTTTCATAATTTGAATCATTACAGGGATGTAGCCTTAGTAAATGCTGTAAGAGAAAGAGGGTGCAGCTATACGATCATAAAAAAATCCATATGGGGGGCAAAAAATATGAACAGCCTGTCGTTCGTATGCATACGAACCGGCTATACGATTTTTAAGCCCCCTAAGCTCCATATGACTCCCTCTTCCCAAAGCTGGCTGGAGCGAGCAAACCAAGCAGCAGTTTTAAATCTCCCACTGCTTTTTTTTTAAAGGTTCCTGGTTTGCGGACAGTTGGTTTTCCGTATTTACAATATAAAATAAAAATAAATAAACATATAAATTCACGGACTTACCAGACGCTCGCTAGCCGGGAAACCAACATGGTGGCCGCTCCCAATTCCTCTCTGTGCTAGCCCTGCCCCCTCTACTCAGCCAGCCAATCAGATTACCCTGCCTGTTCGTATGTGTGCGAACGGACCGTACAGACCCGTCAGCCATCTGAACGGCGTACGGATTTCTCTTTGCGATCCGCTTTCCCTCCCAAATGCTGCGCGTGCATATTTCAGGGTGGAAAACCAGCCCCCCTCTTTTGCATTCGTGAGCATCCGAACGGCCATTTGTACCGAAGCGCAAACTTCCGCACGCCGTACGTATTATTTAAATCGTGTAGACGGGACAAGAATAGTACATACTTTGTGCTTGCTTGTGCTCTTTTTGAGTGTTGAGGTGGTGATGACAAGTTGGATGGGAAGTGAATAGAGAGAGCAAGTGAACAGAGCTATCTGAAACCTGAAGAGAGTTGGAAGTGAACCATTAGTTTCTAATAAGTTTCCTACCAAGGGTGGTTTTCCTATCAACCATAACACCCAAATGAATTGTCTACTGCTGATATAATTGTGCTTAGTTCTTTCCCACCTGACCATGAGAGAAACAGGGAAATAAGACTTTGTCCTGATTATTACCCAGAAATAACACATCAATATGTTATTGACCTGAGTTAGTGAAGAAAGGATGGTTCCTTCCAGTGATGTATACTCGAGTTGATTGACTCATACCCAAGTCTGACTCAAACCACTTCAATGACTTGACCTGGACTCGTATGGACAACAAATTACACACTGACTTGACTCAACTCACAACTTGTATATTTTTAACAACTGAATTGCTTGCCTTGATTTAGTAACATAACATATTCATGCAGAAATGTTATATAATGGAAAATGGTTTTCCTCCTTTGAATAACACTTCCATGATCTCACTGCTTTTTGTCTATCAGTCAAATGATGGAAGTGGTAACAGTAAATGCATTAGGCAATGTGCTTGAGGCAGAAGGATCTTTCTAAAGTTTTTCAAAAGCTTTAGAAAACTCCTCTGATGTGCAACAGAGACAGGCTTCCAAGTAGACTGCACCCTGCAGCTGAAGCCCATTGCCTAACATGTTTGCTGATAATTGTTTTTACCTAACCTTGTGTACATCTTTTTCATTTTCTAGTTATTGAAACTTCACCCCCCACCACCACCAGTTGGCTCCCAGACTTGAGACTCAACTTGAGACTTGACTTGAAATCTTACAAGGACTTGAGAGTTGAAGGTAGAGACTTAAGACTTGACTTGAGACTTGGAGTAAAAGATTTGAATATACTAGTGGTTCCTTCATTGTGGGATTAGAAAGGCAAAGAGAGGAGTGACTACATGAGAGGACACACAGAAGTCTGGGTGGGTCTTACCACATCATGACACTTGATGTGCCTGTGTATTCATGTTCAGTGTCTTGTTCACCAGTATCATTCAGATGGCTCTAAAAAAATCCTATAAAGTAATTGGTCTAGTTATTTCAAATAACAAAGAAGCATAGCTTTTAAAAAGTTGTGATTGTATCCAGTTACTTTTTTGTGAACCTGAAATTATAACAATGAATAATTACATTTTTAAACTAAATGTTCATGCCTTCCATATTCTGTTAACTCTTAAAGAAGGATTTGTCTTTTTACCATAAGTAGTTTCAGATATTTTCCTCTTTTTCTCTTCATATTAAAAAATGAGTTAGTGCATAACAGAACTGCAATAGCCAGTCAAATCTAGGGGAGTAGGATGTGTCTGTCTTATGTGAATTCTTGGTCTAACTCAAACTGAAAGTTGAGAAATCCTGTAGCATGTTTAAAGTTAGATATGCCAGATCGCTCTGTCCCTTACTGTGCAATAATTTGTAGCCACATAGATCTTTTGAACTCTTGATCACATTAAGCATCATTTAGTAATGCTGGCTGACTGATGTTATGTGTAGTTCTTTTGTTCTTTTTAAATATCCTTTTTGTTACAGGCCAGAGATATTTGACTGCCAACTTCTCAGTCTGCTGACCTAACTTTAAAGGATGGAATTTAACCTCTATATTGTAAGATAAATGGCGTAAGAACTAACACAGGCAACTTAGTCCTGTGAGAGTGTCTGTGCATGGCAGAAGAAAACTGGCCTCAACTTTAATGACAGTCTGGGATAAATTCCAGGTGCTCTGAAATACAAATAAGAAAAGCCTCCATGACTGTAGTCAAAAGAGGAAGATAATCACTAGCCTGATGTGGGAAAGAACTCTCTCACAGCATTAGCTGAGGCAAGTAGGATAGTTACTTCTATTGGGGGTATAGATAAGAAATGTCTTCTCATTGGATAGAGATAAGCAAAGGTAGTGAACCTCTTTAGCATGGTTTATTTTGATTGGTCAACTGATTAGCTGAGTGGGCATGGGGAGAGAATAAAAAGGAGCCAAGAAACAACTCATATCCAACTGAATTATGGTGAGTCTTCAATGCACAAAGACATTGTTCAATAAACAGTGACAACCATTCCTGATAGTCCTGACAATGCATGCTGTCCTAAAATGCTGATTTATGCTGATGCTGGTAAGACTATGCTAAGAAGAGATATATTCATGAATTAATGAATGTTAAGATTTAAAAAGGAAAATAACTTTTGAATTTCCCTGTAGGCACAGTTGCCTCTTTAAGAGACGTGTAATTCTTCAACATATGAAACTGTATCTCTCTGGCTTTTCTTTGCAAACAAAGATTCAGGAAGGACTCATCCCGCACTTTCTGCAAGTGCGCTGATGACTAAAAAGGCCAATCCGAGATAAAGAAGTCCGGTTGCAGAACGCACAGCAGAAGGTCTCCTTTGGTGATGTTTCCGGGTTGTGATTCTTTCTGCGTTGTTCTTTCTCTTCAAGACTTGTTTGGCGTGAGTTCTCAAATAAGGCTTCAGCATTGTAGATAGTGCGTCTCCATGCCTCCCGATGTGAGGCCAGGGCGGACCAATGTTGGTGATCAATTTGGCCAAGCCTGAGATGTTGTTTCAGGGAGTCTTTGTATCACTTTTTTGGAGCTCCCCTCTTACGCTGACCCATGGCGAGTTCATGTAGAGTACTATTTTTGGGAGGCAATGGTCCTCCATCCTAGAAACGTGCCCTGCCCAGCACAGCTGTGCTCTCAACATCATGGCCTCAATGCTGGTGATCCCTGCTTGCTCAAGGACAGCAACATTCATCACATAGTCAGTCCAGTGTATATTTAGGATTGTGCGTATACAGCACTGATGAAAGCATTCGAGGAGTCGTAGGTGGTGGCGATAGGTGACCCATGTTTCAGATCCATAAAGGAGAATAGACGGTACAATGGCTCTATACACACTGATTTTTGTGCTTCACCTCAGGTGTTTATTACTCCAGACTCTTTTGTGAAGTCTTCCAAATGCACTATATGCCTTTGCTAATCTGTGATCAATCTCTTTGTCAATCTTGGGATCTGAGGAGATGATGCTTCCCAGGTAGGTGAACTGCTGAACAGACTTGAGCACAGGTTTGCCGATGGCAATGTGGGGATGGTGGTGTTCGTCCTGTGGTGAAGGCTGGTAAAGAACTTCCATTTTCTTCAGTTGGACTTCCAGCCCAAACAGCTCTGCAGCTGTTGTGAAGCAGGATGTTAGGCGCTGCAGAGCTGCTTCTGTGTGGGCAACAAGGGCAGCATCAACAGATATTATTAACATTTTTAAGGATAATACAAGAGAAAGAATTCTGTACATGTAAAAGCATTTATACAATGTCTGTATAATAAATATCTTAGTAGAGACTATGAAAAAACTATGGAAAATATGGAGAACCTGATGACTGTGATGGATAAAAGAATGTGAAATGGTTTAATGGTTAATTATTACCCAGCCTGTTAAAGAGCTGAATAGAGTGATAAAGTCCCTATGAAATGGCCTTATGAAAGTATGAACATCTGGAAAGCCATGTGATGAAATTTAATGTAATAATATGTATTGAAATGATGTTAAACATGCAGACATTGCTGTGTCTGCATTTCCCCCTAAGAAAGGTGTATATATCTATGAATGCTTACAATAAATAGCCTAAACGAATGCTAAAGAGATTGCTAATTTCCATGTAAGTATCCTGAAATTCCAATATTTGAGGATGTTTAAGTGCAATGTTAACTCAGTCTGTCTGGTTTAACCACCATTAGGAGTTGGGCACTAAGGTGACCAGAAGCTGTTAAAGGTAACCCTATACAGAATCCAAAATGAGCTGACAAATGGGAAGGGCCCCCAGTCCCTAAGTCTAAGAGACAGGGGTGGGGAACTATGCCTGTTTATTTATTTTTTTTTAATTTCCCTAGCTTCTAAAGTTGTGATCTGAAGTAGGAGTCTAGTGTGTTGAGGGAAGGGAGTTTCTTAAATCTTTTTCCTCATGCTGTTTTACCACTGAGATTTCCCTTTCTAGCTGGTTTTATCTCAGCTGGAGAAAACATGGGATTATTTACATCTCTTCCCAATATGGACATTGGTTGAGATTAGTTTTCCAGATAAAAATAGTGTAAATAGAAATAAGCAGGCACTTTTTTTCCTGTGTTGCTCTGAGATTGTGGATCTACTTGTTTTAGAAAAGGCATGAAGATATATATATCCATACTGGACTTGCTCTTTTGATGTTTATTGATTATTGATTTTAATATTTTTTATTATTGAAGTAATTTGTTCCTAATAATGATTTTAATTATTACATGTTTTGATTTGGTTTTTAGTGAAGTTGTTAGCCTCCCTGAGCCTATATATTTATTTAAGCAAAAAATAAATAAATAAAAATAAATATTGAAATGAAAAATAAATAAATAATTCAAGAAACCCTTATGTTAAAGCCTCAGTCTTGAAATTGTAACCTTAGGTCAAAAAATTCTAGCAGGGTTTGAAAATAAGGGATCTCAGAAAACCATCTTGACAGGCAATTGTTGGTTGGTATTCATTGGTCTACCACAACAGTTTTCCACCATTTGAAACCAAAAAGTAACCTAGTTGATACATTGGGTTTTCACAGTCATTACTTAGAGTCAGGCTGGAGGACCTCCCTATGCCTAGAGAGTGCATCTCTAGAATGACTCTGTGGTCCTCCAGATGCTTAGAGAGACTTTCCCTCCAATGACCGCATTTAAGTGAAACCACGGATACCACGGATAGAGGGGCAGGTGGGAGGAAATTAGGGTCTGTCCTCCCAAATAAGAATCCTGTTGTCTCAAATGAAATTTCCCTGCATCCCCTAATTTCTAGTATCCCAGAGACATTGAAAACTATTCACACTTAGTATTCTTATATTTGCTGTTCACATCCCTTAGTATTTTTGGCTGCTTCTTTTCTTTTCAGGCCTAAACTGTATTTCTAAATGTTCAACTGAACTTTTAATTAGTACAATGCTAGCAATTTGGGAAGTGAAGGAAAATTTCATTGGGGCAGAATTCTCATTTGTGAATATCCTCATTTTGTCCTAATTTCCCCTGTAGATAGATCAAATGCTAGAATCAGAAGAATGTTATGCCCTTCTCTTTGATTTTGTAAAATGTTTTGAAAAATGTACATTTGAGTAGAAGGAATGGATGGTGCAATATGATACCCCACAATGTTTTACTTCTTTGAAGTGCCTAATTCAGTGCGTGGCTACTCAATGGTTCAGGTTCCTCACATGAGAAAGAATAATCTAAATATCTGTCACATTTCAAACTTTTCAAGGCCTTTATTAGTGCCCAGAGTAAAATGGATGATGTATCTGGAGATGACTGTAAGGTAGAATTTATCCATCCAATTATGAATGTGCCAAAAATATTTCCCCATTTTCAAGGAGACCGTTTATCCTCTCAGAAATGTGTTTTTTGGCTAATTTGTAGGGAGGATTCTGATAAATGCTTAAGGAAGGTTGTCTTCTTTTAATTTATTGAAAAAATGGAAAACATCTACCCTTCTTTTTGAACTTTCACAAAGGTCTCACATTCAGTAGCTGCACACTTGGAGAAGCTGTCAATCTGTACAGATTTCTGCATTTCCTTTTCCTATGCAAATTAAAGGCCTATGAAAATGATACCATGTCTTGTTTAAGCCTGGCTAAGTTTGGACCATAGCTAACTGAAAGGTTTTACTCACACATTGGGCTTGTCTATACAAAGCAATAAACTGTGGACTGGTGCACAGTAATGCCAATTCCCAGCAGCTTCTATTTACAGTCGTCCCTTCACATTCATGGGGGTTAGGTTCCCCAGACCCCTGTGAATGTGAAAAATCCATGAATAATGATTGCCCTCCCCCTCCTCCACCAAAGCGACCATGGGGCCTCTGGAGGCCCCATAGTCACTTTCTCCGGACTCCCCAGTCCCTTCCTAAGCCTTCATGGGGCCTCATCACACCTTCCCGAGGCCCCGTGGATGCCTCCCCGGCTCTCCCCCCTCCCACCTAGGGCCTTCATGGGGCCTCCAGAGGGTCTCCGAAGACACCGTGAAGGCCTCCTCAGCTCTCCCCCCTCCCTCCCCGAGCCTTCACGGGGCCTCCGGAGGCCCCGTGTCGTAGTTTTGGGAGGGCAGGGGGGCCCTCCCAAAACCGCGAATATTCAAAACCACGAATGCTGAGTTCGCGAATGTGGAGGGACAACTGTACTTTAATGTTTTGTTTTGTTTTTAAGATTGCAGGCATGCAAAGCTATCTTCTTTTGATGTTCCAACAGGCATGCCTGCAAATCAAGATGTCAGGCATGAGTGAATTGCTTCCATTATTATTTACCTCAAGTTGCCACCACTGAACCTTTAAAAAAAAACAAAACAAAAAAAAAAAAACTAAAATAAAAATAAATCCAAGGTGTGATCTTCTGCTTAAACAAAGAAGCAAGCAAACAAACAAAAAAGACTATTTTGTCACCGTAGTGCACAATCACTATGGCAAAAATCCAACATGGTGGTTTCAGACTTTGGAAGACTTCACAAAAGAGTCTGGAGCAATAAACACCTGAGGCAAAGCACAAAAATCAGTGTGTATAGAGCCATCATACTGTCTATCCTCCTTTATGGATCTGAAACATGGGTCACCTATCGCCACCACCTACAACTCCTCGAGCGCTTTCATCAGCGCTGTCTACGCACAATCCTAAATATACACTGGACTGACTATGTGACGAATGTTGCTGTCCTTGAGCAAGCAGGGATCACCAGCATTGAGGCCATGATATTGAGAACACAGCTGCGCTGGGCAGGGCACGTTTCTAGGATGGAGGACCATCGCCTCCCAAAAATACTACTCTACGGTGAACTCGCCACGGGTCAGCATAAGAGGGGCGCTCCAAAAAAGCGATACAAAGACTCCCTGAAACAACATCTCATGCTTGGCCAAATTGATCACCAACAGTGGTCTGCCCTGGCCTCACATCTGGAGGCATGGAGACGCACTATCCACAATGCTGCAGCCTTATTTGAGAACTCACGACGAACAAGTCTTGAAGAGAAACGACAACGCAGTAAGAATCACAACCCAAAAACATCACCCAAGGAGACCTTCTGCTGTGCTTTTTGCAACCGGACTTGTTTATCTCGGATTGGCCTTTTTAGTCATCAGCGCGCTTGCAGAAAGCGCGGGATGAGTCCTTCCTGAATCTTCGTTTGCGAAGAAAAGCCAGAGAGGTTTCAGACACCTGCTTTGTTAGCAAGCTACACCCCCTGTGCATGTCTGACCAATCAGCTTTCCACTCTGAGAATGTGCAGCAATGTGAATCGACTGTCCTAATGGGCAACAGTGTGCATTTCCATGTATTATTAAACACACACACACACACACACACACACGGGAAAACTCTCAAATGCTTTTTTTGCAAAGTGTATAGATTATATGCCCCCCTGCCACTTTCTGAATACAGCAGATCAATGTGGGATCCCATTAAGATAGATCGTATTCTCCTTGAATTTATGAGGAGTATTTTCACTGTTATAAATAACCCCATTCTCTCATTCTGTGAATGAGAGAAAGGTTGTGCCTGGTAGTTGTGCCCTGAGATAGCACATGCTAACTACTGCATCTCCACTCCTTCACAACCAGGCATATAATATGAATGTCTCCAGAGCAGAACCTTCATGCATACAACTCAACTCCACAGATTTTTGTGGCATTTGCATGGATGCAAGGGCTGGTCAATGCCTGTCCACAATGTTGCCCCATTGTCCCTGTGGGCATCAGTAGAATATGTCAGTACATTTTCTGAATCAGGTTTAAGTGATACCTTGATCCTCTTTCCTGTCTTATTCTTGCTGAAACATAGTCTTCTTTACCCTGTGTTCAGCATCTTGTGAGCTTAAAACTTTCCTGCCAGAAAGGACACACATAAAGTCATAAAGCAACATAGTAAATTGAATAAGACACCGACATGCTGCTACATGAGCACATACTTATGTAATGATGTGCTTCAGTGAAGTCCTTCACCATTCATATCCAAATGAACATTTCCAGAGTAGTGAAAATTGGCTGAAAAAGCAGCCAGTTTCCAAGGAAGTTGAAAATGAAAAGCAGCAAGAAATATCAGTTGAGTTCTAGTTACGAGATTTAATATAATCCAGTGGGAATAGGGATGGGGATGGGAAAATGCTATTGAGATTTGTCAATTCACTGCTCACAAAACTCAGCCAGTTCTTGTATTTTTATTCCATTAGACCATAATAACAAATTGATAGCAATGTAAAGCTGAGCAACCAATTAATCAACATTAGCCCCAAATGGGGTTTCAAATACACTATAATTGATCTATAAACATAGAGACTGAGTGGTTTGAACAGGTGGCCAACTTCTAACAACAGTTTTTGGACTTTTTCAGATGATACTTACCACACAAGGAGGTCTAGGGAGAGGCACGGTGCTGTCGTGTGGCAGGGGATCCTTTGTGGACGCCACCGTCCATCTTCCAAAATCATTGGTGTCACTTCCGTGAAGGATTGGAAGCGGCTGTGCCATATTTAGCCATTTTTTACTCACAGGCAACTTCCGTGATTAAAATATTGCACAGCCGCTTCCAAACCTTCACAGAAGTGACACCAGTGACACCTCTGAGGCAATTCTATGGTATTTTAAACCGGAAGTCCCATTATTTTAATGGTGTTTGCTATTATCCACGGTTTTCAGTATTCACGCCCTACCCAGAACCAATCCCCAGCAGATACAGAGGCCCTACTGTAGTGCCAACTCTCATCAGATCTTGGCAGCTAAGCAGGGTCAGGTCTGGATTGCCCTTGAATGGGGGACTGATTTTTCCCCTACATAATTCATTAAAATATTTCTATTGCTTTCTACTATCTTATCTTTAGTTAGTTTTACTCTCTTAATAGTGCCAGATTCCCATTTGATCTTGGAAGCTAAGCTGGGTAAGCCCTGATTTATATTTGGAGGGAGACTGATTGTATCCTATCATAATTTATTAATGTATTTGTATTAAATTCTACTTTCTTATTTTATTGCTGACATCCTTGCATTTATAGGTATTAATCATTCAGGACACCAGGCTTCATCAGGGCTTGGAAGTTAAGCAGGGTTGGACCTCGTTGGTGCTTGGATGCGAAACCTCAGCTACAGCCTGCTCTATTTTATTGCTGCCATCCTGATTTGTTTCAGCCAATCCTTCAAGGGGAGGTGTTTTTGTGTCTGATTACTTTGGTTGAAGCAAGGGGTGCCACTTTGTTTATTAGTACCTGCTGCCAATTTTTAGGAGACTGAAAGAACCATTTTGTTAACTGGCACTAGTGGCCATTTTGGTGCTGCCTCAGTGATATTTTACCTTCCTTGATTACATGCCTACAACTTACAATTATTTAATTCCTAGGAATTGGTAATGAATATCTACAGTCCTCCCTTCAAATTTATGGGGGTTACGGGTGGAGCACCCCTGCAAATTTGAAAAAAAAATGTGAATAACGGGGGGCTGGAAAGACTCCCCGCCCCTGCCCCTTCCAAAGTAGTGTGGAGGCTAGGCAAGCCTCCCCACTGTTTGCCTGTCCCCCCGCCACTTCCAAAGCGGCAGGGAGGCTAGACAAGCCTCCCTGCTGCCCGCCCATGCCCCTGTCCTTTCCAAATCAACAGGGAGGCTCGGCAAGCCTCCCCACTGCTCGTCTGCCCCCACCCCTTCAAAAGCAAGCCTCCCGCTGCCCACCCATTCCCCCACCCTTTCCAAAGCAGCTGGGAGTCTAGGCAAGCCTCCCTGCCTCTCATCCACCCCTCCATCCCCCCACCCCTTTGATTACAGCAACTGCCCACCCATCCCCCCTGCCCTTTCTAAAGCAGCGGGGAGGCTAGGTAAGCCTCCCCACCACTCCTCCACTCCCCACCCCTTCAAAAGCAGCAGGGAGGCTAGGCAAGGCACCCCACTGCCTGCCCATCCCCATGCCCTTTGCAAAGCAGTGAGGAGGCTAGGCAAGTCTCCCTGCCACTCATCCCCCCACCCTTTCAAAAGCAGTGGGGAGGCTAGGCAATCCTTCCCACTGCCTGTCCATCCCCCTGCCCTTTGCAAAGCAGTGGGGAGGCTAAGCAAGCCTCTGCTGCCACTCGTTCCATCCCACCCCTTCAAAAGTAGCGGGGAGGCTAGGCAAGCCTCCCCGCTGCCTGCCCATTCCCCCACCCTTTCCAAAGCAGCGGGGAGACTAGGCAAGCCTCCCTGCCACTCGTTCGCCCCCACCCCTTCAAAAGCAGCAGGGGGGCTAGGCAACCCTCCCCTCCACCTGCCTATACCCCCCTGGTTGGGGCCTCGAGTGGTTTGGCTGGGAAGGTGGCAACTTACCTCCTCCCCAGTCAAGCCACTCAGTAAACCTGCCAGCTGGGGCCTAGAGTGGCTTGGCTGGGAAGGTGGCAACTCACCTCCTCCCCAGTCAAGCCACTTGGTAAACCTTTTGGCTGCGTCCTTGATCAGCTTGGCTAGGAAGGTGGTGACTTGCCTCCTTCCCAGTCAAGCTGCTTGGTAAACCTGCCAGCTGGGGCCTCAAGCGGCTTGGCTGGGGAGGTGGCAAGTCACCTCCTCCCCAGTCAAGCCCCTCTGTAAGCTTGCCAGCTCAGATTTGGTTGGCTTTCCTTCCCTGTGGGGGGAAAAGCCGAAAACCTCTCACCCCGCATATTAGACGGGATGACTGTACATACTTTCCCCATATAAATAACAAATAAATAATGCAGTTGTATGCAATGCACAAGTTGGTGGTATAATTGAATTAATTGATTACCTGTTGTTAAGATGTTCTTATTAATAATGCTTGTATTCTACTAATAGTTTCAGCAGGGTCAGTCCTGGTTGTGGCTTGGATGGGAGACCATTCACAAAGGCTCATTGTAGTCTTTATTTTTATTGCTTACATTATCACATTTATTACTTTATTCTTTGGTGCATTAGTTATTTGGGACTTGAACATTGGACTAACACTTTTGTGACTGGATGTTAAGGACACCAGGTCTTGACTGATGTTGGAGGTTAAGCATTGTTGGTCTTGTTTGGTGGTTTGATGGCTCATGAAGGCTTGGTTCCAGGCTTTATTTTATCACTTACATTTTGACATTTATTGCCTTACTTTTTGGTCCATCAGTCAATTGGGTTTGAGCATTGGGCTAGCACTTGTATGCTTGTATGTTAAACAGGTTTAGACATGGTTGGTGCTTGAAGGGGAGACCACTGTTGAACACTTGCTTGCAGGCTTGAGCTGGTATACTAATAATTCATCCCACACATCAGATCTTGGCTGATCTTGGGGGTTAGGCAGGGTCAGTTCTGGTTGGTGCTTGGATGGGAGACTGCAGGTGCAGACTTGGTCATAGGCTTTATTTATGCTTGACATAATCACATTTATTGCTACACTTCTTCGTTATTAGTCCTGTTTCTGTTATCAACTCTTATTGAGCCTGATAGCACCAGCTGCATCCATTTATTTAATTACTTACTTAATTGGTTGATTAATAAATCTGTGCTTAAGTCCGTTCAGCAGTTCACCTACTTGAGAAGCATCATCTCCTCAGATGCCAAGATTGACAAAGAGATTGATCACAGATTATCAAAGGCATATAGCACATTTGGAAGACTTTACAAAAGAGTCTGGAGTAAAAAAACACCTGAGATGAAACACAAAAATCAGTGTGTATAGAGCCATTGTACTGTCTATTCTCCTTTACGGGTCTGAAACATGTATACATACAATCCTAAATATACACTGGACTGACTATGTGATGAATGTTTCTATCCTTGACCAAGCAGGGATCACCAGCATTGAGGCCATGATATTGAGAACACAGCTGTGCTGGGCAGGGTATGTTTCTAAGATGGAGGACCATCGCTTCCCCAAAATAGTACTCTACAGTGAACTCGCCATGGGTTAGCGTAAGAGGGGTGCTCCAAAAAAGTGATACAAGGATTCCCTGAAACAACATCTCAGGCTTGGCCAAATTGATCACCAACAATGTTCCACCCTGGCTTCATGTCACTATCCACAATGCTGCAGCTTTATTTGAGAACTCACGCCTAACAAGTCTTGAAGACAAACGACAATGCAGAAAGAATCACAACCCGGAAACATCACCCAAGGAGACTCTTTGCTGTTTCTGCAACTGGATTGTTTATCTTGGATTGGCCTTTTCAGTCATCAGTGCACTTGCAGAAAGTGTGGGATGAGTCCTTCCTGAATCTTCATTTGTGAAGAAAAGCCAGAGAGAGAGAGAGAGAGAATATAGTTAAGACACTCCTCCTTATAGGATGCTTCCTCCTGCAAAGCCTTCGGTTTGTTCTTAGAGGGGAAACCATTGATTTGCCATTTCATCCTTTATTATTTTGTATGTCATTTGCTCTACTCTTTTTTAAAGGCACTGGAGTCTCTTTGATCCTGGGTGTTAAGCAGGATCAGCTCCAGTTTGGTTTTGGAGGGGAGACAATTGAGTCAACCTTTTGTGCCTTCACCTCTAGTTACTCTCTTGTTTTTTTGTGACACTAGGACTTGTGTCCTGTTTTCATCTTCCACTGTATTGTTCCTTGGTAGCATCAGCAGCATCTATTTGCTTTAATTAATTATTTAGTTGATTAATAGATTTAATACACTTACTGGTGTAATGTTTTTATATATTATTCAATTGATAAATACATTGCTATTCTTTATTCTAGATCATTTGTTTAACTATCTTTTATGCACCAGATTTTTGAGGGCACCATATCCTGGCTGACCTTGGGTGCTAAGCAGAGAATGTTCTCGGATGGGAGACTGTTACCTATTTCATTTCTAACCTATACATTTTTTCTTACAGGGTTTACTGGGCCATGCAACAGGCCCATTTGAGCACATTTCCTTTGTCAGATTGATGGGAAGGAGCGACCTGTGCTGTCATGCCCTTCCCGTTCCTGGAGTGCCTTGGGCTTCCACCTGATAATTCTGTTCTTATGTTTCAGATTTGCCATGGGCCTCCACCTGATGCTGCTCTTATGTTCCAGGAGTGCCTGTGTGGCCTTCTTGGTCCAGGTTTTGTGCCTCCTTGGTGAGAGAGTGCCTGTTCACCTCCTTGGTACGGGAGCACCTGTGTGCCTCCAGAAGTGCCTGTGTGCCTCCTCTTATTTGGGTTTTTACCTTCCTCATCCTGACATCCTTTTCCAGAACCCACAGTTTACAGGGCTGATGGCATTCACCTTTCTGATGAGGGAGACTATTCTTGATGGATCTGCATAGGGGATCAAGGACTCTTTTGGATGACTTGGTGGAGGGGGGAAAGATTTTAGTTTGGTGTGCACCTTGGCACCATTTTATGGTGAAGGGGGATCCCTGGAGTTGCCCCTTTTGGTCCTGCAACTAGTGGTGTGGTGAAAGGGCCTTTAATTGATGTTGGCCCGAGGGATAAACCCTCTCCTTAAGTCCTGTGACTTGGGGGAGGGATTTTCATGTTGGCCTTCGAGATACAGACTGGCTGGTTAGTAACCCAGAGTCTGGTTCTCGCTCAGATGTTTCACCCTGGGGAAAATGGGGAGAGTGTCTGGGGACTGACCTTCTGCTCCAGCTGCTCATATACCAGGTTGCTTCCCCCCACATCAGTTTGAATGTTTAAATAGGTTAACAATTAAATAAAGTGGCCCTTTTTATCCATATCTTGTGTCTGGCTTCATTATTTCTAGTTCCGTCTACAAACATTTCCTCTTCCACAGAATCTCTTGAGACAGTCATTTTCTGAGTGTGTGTATAGATCTCTCACAGCATATCCAGAACCCTCATCAAGTTACAATTCCTAGGAATGATTGGGGGAAAGCCACAATTTTTAAACTGGTACCATACTGATAACACATGTGGGTAGGTAGCAGAAAGATATCCCACAAAGTCATGAAAGTTTTATACTAGAAATGTGGTTAAAATACTTGGTATCCATATGATTGGTTTGCCTACATGCAGATAATTTGTCAAATAATATGATAAAACAAAGAACCCCAGAATTCCTGGAAATGTTGATTTGGCAAATTAAGCAAGAGCTAAGAATATTGGCACTTCAGGGTGTTTTTTTTTTCCAATGAAAAGGAACAAACACAGCTTTCTTTGTTTTGAGCCACCTTAACTCTGTTTTAACTTTTAAAATAGATCATACATTTTTTAAAAGTTTTACATCTTTAGGTATACAAATTAAAAAGCTGTACATTTTTTTTCTTTTAAAAATGCTGCTTTACAATCTAGCATATTGTGAATGCTAATGATGATGAGCAAGCAGCAGTTAAGATGTTAAACTTGCAGAGACAATTTGCATCAATTTTGTCTCCTTAAAATGTGTCTGCAGCAAGTTGGGTTTTGGTGTAAATGAAAATACTTAGTAAATGTCAGTAGCAGTAATAAGTGATTGATATCTAATTAATGTGTCATATGTGATAGTTTTTAAATGTTAATTAATGCCTAAAATCTCTCTAAGTGCTGCTTGACCTATTAATTAATATTAGACAAAAACATATAATTGTCTCCTAAATGAAGTGGATCCCATAAGTGTTTCACTGGAAGTGGTTCCAGAAGGGGAGGGTCATGATGGCATCCTCTTTTTACAGGATGTTTTGGCATAGATATTATCCATGATTGGGTGGTTGTTAAGTTGGAAGAGAAAGGAAGTTCAGTATCAAGGTGATAAGACTTCAGAACTGCTGAGCCACCAAATTGGTACTTTTATCATGCAAATAAAAGCATCATGCCAGCAAAATGATCATAAAATTTTATCAACAGTGCAGGTAGTTTGGGAGAGACACATACTGGTGCACTTGATTATGATCGATGTTTTCTCATGCTCACATAATGATGGTTGTGTGGGTGTACTCTGTGATTTCCTTAGTGCACATATATACTCATGTTCATTGGTAAACTGTAGGGGAGAAAAGAAAACTGCTGAACTCTATATGCATAGTGATCTGAACAAGATCTGGGGGGAAATTCAGTTAGAGAGAATTTCAGAAGCTATCCCTAGCCATTCTTTTGCTGAAAGATCTTATATAACCATGAAAGAAATTCCAAGGGATCCATTTGGAAGAACCAGTGGTTGGACTTTATCAGATGCTCTTAAACACACACACACACACACACACACACAAATGGAGGTCGGGAGGAGGATGCCGCTGTCCCACTTCCGGCAGTCAACACCGCATGCCCCGTCATCCCCCCATCCTTTGTTCATTCTCCCTCCATGCTGGAGTGACAGAAAAGCCACCACTTTTTATTGACAGAAACACAGGGGTTTTTTTTAGAGCATCTGATAAAGTCCATTGGTTTTGGTAGAACTGTGACTGAATTTCATAGAATGCAAAATTTCAAGAGAAATTTGCAAAACTGTGTACTAGTTTGAAATCCCATTGATTTAAATGTAGAAAATTTAAATACAGCAGAGAATTCAGTAAGGTGCTGCTTTTCACATTTGCAATCAAGGCTATGGATTAGGATGCATGGAAAACCTGATGGGGAAAGATTATATCTTTATGTCTGTTGAATTAAAAGCCTCCCTCCCTCCTTAAATCTTGCATGTTGGGTGAAAGACTGTGGTAAGAATTGGGATGCTATGCTTTCATTATTGCCAGTTACAAGATAATAGTATTATAACTGCTACAAACCAGAACTTAAGGATATGAAAGAACACTTAAACAAAAAAGGAAAGAAAAGAAAAGAAAAGAAAAGAAAAGAAAAGAAAAGAGAAAAACCGTGAAATGCAAATGTTTGGCTTCAACATTTCCCAGATTTTCCATAATAGCTGGGTAATCAAATGTTGTTACTCTTGCAGAAAAAGTACTGAATTAATTCATCTCAGGTTCTAAGTCATTTGTTCATTCACTTCATTCATTCATTAATGTAATTATGTTTCCATCCAACCAGATGGCTCCTAGAGAAGTTTTCAAGAAAGCCAAATATCAGTGCTACCATACATGAAAGTAAAATGACAGTAGTGCACATGTAAACATTTGGATGCTTACTGAACACATTTTCTGAATCCTAGAGCATTAAGGTGGTAGAAGCAAGACAGCTGTCAATTGATGATAACCATCAGTAAAATTTGTTTGGCTTTATTCATTTTTAGTTTATAGTACAGCATGTTCCCCCTAATTTTCATTTCTTCTCTTTTTGCCAGAGAGACTTCAATGGTCAGATAAGTGATCAAATTTTGTGCAATCTATCATGGTGTGCAGCCACCACACATCAAACCTGAGCAGCAGCTTGGCTCCCATTAAAAAATGGTGCCTCTCTGTGAGCAAAGTGAGTGACTACTGTGGTGAAGACAAGCTTCATGACACAAGGAGAATCAGAATGACTGGCAGTAGTGGTGGCAATTTCACAAATGGGCCTTTCTAGTCTTTGAGACATTGGCAGGTGCTCAACCACACTGGTCTCGACTGTGAGGCCTGATTTCCTCCCTGCATTGCTGTCATGATGGAGTTGCCATCATACCCCATTGGCCAGTTGACTGTGTTCAAGCAGTCAATAAACAAGTCATGAAAGTGACACCTCTAGCCATTTTTTTTGCACCCAGCATCTATTATGCATACATTCAGAGTCAATTGATAGCCCTTGTAAATTTGTGTGATCCTTTTGTAAAGAAAACCCATCAAGAGAGCCATGCCATTCTCTATGTAGTTCCTGCACAACCTCTAATTCACAAGAATAATAGAATGACTGCAGAATGTTTCAGCTCTGTAGCTTAAGGTCTTTTATTTTGGTTAGAGAATATCAATCCTTTAGGCCATATTTCTGTTGTGAATTCCTCCTCACTGATCCTTCACTTGTAAAATGACTTTGATTTACATTTCTGAGTGCTCAGAGCAGTTATACTGGGTTGGAACCAGACACAATCATAGCAGACCAAGAGTGAGAAATTGTACGGGGAGCAAGGGCCAATTTTTGCCTCCACAGGCCACATCAGCACATTCAGGCACAATGAAAGCAACCTTGACTTCCTTTTGGTCACCATTTTGGTCTTTTTTTGTGTGCAGGGGGACAATTTTGATGGGATATGTGGTATAAGCCACCTTTTTGTGTGGTTATGGGGAATTTTGGAGTAGTTTGAGGATGAAATCACCTGAAAAATACCAACCTTTAAAAAAAAAATGGGGATCTTTGTTTAACTTGTTTGAAGGCCTTTTGCACTCACCTGCAAATCACATGATATTCTAGCATTTTCACACTTGGTAATAGAAAATACTTTGGAAACATTTACTCCTTTTCTGAGTGACAAACTGATATAACTACTCTCAGAGGACAGTCATGATGTTCCATCTTGCAACCGCCAATAATGATACATATACAAATGAGAGCATTAAATGTATCAGTGCACTGGGAATAAAATAATAGATATTATTATGAAAAAAATGCCTTGGGTGGGTTGTTCCACATTTGGTGTTTGGTCCCTGGTGTAAATGAACCAGAATTAAAAATCCATTTTTTAAAATTAATGACAATTTATACATGTTGCATGGTAGTCTTGCTCATAGTTGCTTGGAAGTGAGCTTTATTTAAACCAATGGGCTCCCTTTTCCCAGGTGAATGTGTAGGATGCAAAGTGGCTTTGCTGGTTCCCTATGGCAAATAGGGAAATTTGTGGAAGAGGGTGGCCTATAGATCAGAGAGTTGGGGGTATGGCGGATTCCTGGTGGAGCACATGCCATCTGTGATTTCATCTCTTCTTTCACAGAACCAGAGAAGAAAGCTGAATCTCTAAAATGTCAGACCAGACTCTGAAACATAGCATATATTGTAGCCAGGTGGGACTCTTAATTACCTAATCAATGTATAGAGTGATTAAAGAAGTATTTTCCTGCTTTTTAAAAAAGTTTTTTTAATCATATTTTGTAATAAATTGGCTACAGAGTAACTGAAAGGAACTATATGATGTGCTTAGACCATCAAACTCTTAAAACAAACCACAAGAAAGACAGTCTTTTGTGAGGCACGACATTCTTTCTCTACTCCACCTCTTTTGAGCTAGGGTGGGAGAAGCAGTGTAACAGCCAAGGATTAAGCAAATTCTTAGAGGATTATCAATGGTTACTGGATATACTACCTCCATGGTCAAAGGGAACATTTCTCTTAGAATTTTATCAGAAATGGCAAAAATTGCAGGATTATGATGTCATGGTAGTGGGAAACACTTGCCGTCACCTCGTGGTTACCCTGTGCCTTATCTGTGAATAAGGCATTCCTTTTAATTGCTGGAATAAGCCATCAATAGATCACCAATATAACTTTTTTCACAGTATTGAGGGCGTGCAAAAACATTTCCCATTGTAATCATGAGACTATAGCATGAATGGGTGGTCTTCAGCAAGCAAACTTTTGGGTGAGAACACAAAAATGAAGCCTAGGATACTCTTTTTATGAATTGTCCTGTCTAGTTTGCATGTTTTAAAGTTTGTTTCAGTGCTTTTGTGTTCATTTATTTTTTTTGGGGGGGGGAGATTTGGAGTTTTAAGCACACTCATGTCTGCTTGTGAGAGCAGCTGAAATCTCGCCCATGCAAAATCCAGAAAGTAACTTCCCATTCTTAAAATGCTAGTGGTCATTGTGAGATAATTATGTTGCATTTCTTTTGCATGATTACAGCTACATATGATGACAAGTGTTATAGATGTTCCTGCTATCTTTATTAGCAGAATTACAGCATTTTTAGATGCTAGTCTGATAAAGTCCTTAGTGCCAGTTATTGAGAACATCATTGGGAAGTGCTATTATGCTTGTTTCCTGCTTTTGGCCTTCTTGTGGGCATGCAGTATATTGTGGGAAAAGAATGCTATACAAGACAGGCTTTTTTCTCTGAGCCAGAATAGCACTTAAAGTTTTTACTCTCATACTATCCTTAGCTTTTTCTTTCATAATTTCCCATAAAAACCTATTCATGCCTGGATGTTTCTGTCTTGTTGTTTTTCATGCCTTTTCTGAGGAAAAAGAGACAAGACTCTGCCATTCACACTCCCTCATTGGGGCTTTCTTGTGTTCTTTGTCCAGAAACTAATGTGCCTGTCAAGCGCCCCTTTAAAATCCAACATATCCATTCAAGTCCTATAACTGTGGTCTAGTGCCACTTGAAAATATTCTAAATGCTAACCATTAGATACAAATACTCACAGTCTGTCTTTCCTGATTTCATTTTTAATAAAGAATTCCAGGCCACTGACTGAGCAATATGTTTCCATTTATTGAACTGTTTGTTACCTTAACTAAACTGACATACGCAATAACATTCGAGTGGCTGGTTGCCATACAGCTCCAAGCACTCTTGGCTGAAGGTGATTAGCTAGATCCATTTCAATCTGTTTTTCAGCCTGGATTTGGCACAGAAATTGCCTTCTTCATCCTGATAGACAACCTCTGTTGGAAGAGAAACATAGGGAATATGACCGTACCAATTGTGCCTGGATTTTAGATGGCATTTGAAATTACTGACCATAGCATCCTTTTGGATAAACTCTGGGGGAAGGAGATTGAGGGTGCTGTTGTAGAGATTCTGTTCCCACCTGGAATGCCTGTTACAAAAGTGATGCTTGAAGATTGCTGTTTGGCCTTGAAATCCATTGTTCAGTGAGATCTCCCTGACATACATGCTGCTCACCACCAACATTTAGAAATAGTATGAGGTGATCCACAATGTGGGGCTAGTTTTTAATCAGTACTGTAATAAAAGTAAGTTTTGTTTTCAAGAGATTTATGAGAACCATTGGGATGTTAAGTTTGTGTCTGAGATCCAGAATTGATTGACTAAGAGCCGATAAATTGTAATCCAACCCATATAAGGTAGACATGCTGTTGATGATGGGTGGTTCATGTACCTGGAGGTTGTTCAGCCTGTTCTAGATGGATTTACCTTCCCCATAAAAAAGTGAATTTTCCAATTTGTGGCTGAACTTAGATTCAGTTTTAGGAGGCCCAAATAACTTAGCAAAAATGTCATCATTTAGCATTTGAAGATGCCACATCAAGTACTGCTGCTGATGGAGAGAATCTTCTCATTTTTATCCATGCTCTGATAATCTTCAGATTAGATGACTATGGACTTTTTCAGAGGTTGATTTACGGGGCAAGAAGGCTCGTAACACTCGTGAGGCTGCTGCGCAGCCGGGGGCCCATTTCGTACGACGCTGTCCCCCTGCAGTGAGAGATTGGAGGCAGCCACACCATATTTGGCCATTTTTTAATCTCAGAAGTTGCCTGTGATTAAAAAACAGCCAAATATGATGCAGCTGCCTCCGATCTCTCCCGGAACTGAAACTGTTGATTTCAGCAGGGAGACAATGTCGTACGAAACGAGGGCCCTGCCACGCAGCAGCCTTTGAGCGTTATGAGCCTTCTTGTGCTGTAAATTGACGTCTGAAAAAGTCCTATGTATAATACGACCTACACAGACTGTGAGGAAACTGCAGTTAGTTCAGAATGCAAATACTGTGTCACTAACTTGGATCAAGGAAAGAACCATGTCTTAGTTGTGCTTATACAACCAATTGGCTTCCAATTAATTTCAGGGCACAAACAGCTGGCATTTGCCTTACTTGGTGTTTACTGCATATTTTATTATTTGTATTAATTGGAGGACAGAAAGACAGAATTTCTTCATCAAGAAATATCCTTGAATTGATATTACTATTTTGAATGAGGCAAAAGTATGCTGTGCACTGCAGCATAAAGTTTGCATGTATTCAACACCAAACATTGTTAAGATTATTTATCTCTCACCGAAAAACATCACATTCATTAATGTCCCAAGCAATTTGAAAAATATTTTTGACAGATCAATTAAAAAAAGCACAACCAAGACATGGCTCTTTCCCTGATCCAAGTTAGTGACACAATATCTGCATTCTAAACTAACTGGAGTTTCCTTACTGGATGCATAATTAAGACAAGTGAAAATACTGATACACATGTGCGGCACCATAATGATACAGATCTGATTTATATTGTTGGTGGTGCTTTTGAATGAGGCATATGAATCCAAGTTAGGCCAACTACAGATAAATCAAGTTGGGTAACAAACATTTAATCAACATCACATAAACTGCACATATGATTGCATATGCATGTCTGAAAAAATGGGACAGTGGCACATGAGAAGCCATAAAGAGAAAAGGAAAGGTTCTGGGAATTTCTTATTTTAGTTCATAATGCCATAGAATATTAAGATTATTTTGTCTAATGTAGATATTCATGGACAAGTATGAAACATTTTATGGATGTGATTCTGTATTCTAATTTAATAAAATACTTGCAAATGTAACAAAGTAAAAATGCACCCACCCACCTTAAAACCAAACTTTCTTCCAGTAAAATTAATCCTAGCTCCCAAGATCTTTCAAAGTATAGTTTCCTTGTTGTTCCTCCAGGTACTGAAATGATAATGAAATATACCAACTGCAAAGATGAAAAAAAAAATCCTCTTTAATATGGAAAAATATCCTCCAGTTGCTCAGGTTTTCAAATAAAAACAAATGTTCTCCTCCTTGTGACTATATATGTGTGTGTTTGTGTATCTTAATGGTAAAAAGAGACAAATTTCTATCTGTGTTATATATTCATGCTCTATTATTGATTTCCAGGGTGGCACCTAACAGTGCAACAGATGTATTTTATTTTATTTGAAAATAAAGTGGTAGAAGGGAAATGATGCCTCCAATTAATTTCTATTGACATTTTGTTTTTCATTTCTTGCATTATCACATTTCATTTCCTTGGTCCTTCTTTAGCTTCAAGCTGGAGGAAATTAACTACTGATCTCCCTGCATTTGAAGTTTTGATTTGGCAGTATATTGCACTTAATATGATTCAGCAACTGAGAGGAAAAATTCACCCACAGAAACACTTCTCCCTAGCCCACTGGTTTTTTGACAAGTGGCTAGGAGTGGACAATGACACATAGTCCAGGGCTGCTTCCCTGAATAGCACAAGGAGTAACCTCACTTCAGTTGTTTGTGAGCCATGAATATGAGAATGAGCAATTAGGTAAGAAGTACAGTCAAATGCCAAGAGAAAGACGTACAGCAAGATACAATAATTGAGAAGCTCATCTGAACATCCTTTTGAGTTTATGGTTGGAGATTTCCTAGCTCACATTTATATTATCCCAGCCCTATAAACTATATAAATGAAAGACAGCCTTCATCCTTAAACTCTATATATTCTCTCTCTCTGGAGATTATCAGACACTCTAAATATGGCATTATCATGACACCAGCCGATCACTAAAGGGCTTCCCTTTCAGACAGCGTTGTTCCCCTCTCATAATGCTCCCATTCATCTGCTGTTATGCTAGCACTGCTTTTTATTAATGGGCTAAGCCATCAATGGATCCCTGTTCCATTTCTGTCACAGAATTGACAGCAAGTGAAAAGGTGCCCATTGTGCTGGGGTGATCCCATCATCAATGAGAGGTCAGTGCCAGAACACTTCCTGGTGAGATCGGGACACCCAGGTAAGTGACACAATTTTTTGTACCCTCCCCAGGTTACTTGTAAAGTTTTAAGTGTGTTTTTGTGCTTAGTGTAACTTTTTTCTAGTTGTTTTGCTTTTTATTTTTGAATTTCCCTCATTCTCTTCTTCTCATGAGAACAGCTGGGATTTCATTCCAGGAAGTGAATGGAGCTCCATTAGAGCTCCATTCACTCCTGGGCTGCTCTGTTGCATGAACAAGGTAGGTCTGAAAAGTTTTTTTATTATTATTTTTTAGCATGGCAGAGATGGGAGAGGGATGGGAGAGGAGATTGAGGGATGGGAACACTTTTTTGTTCCCATCTGATAATCTCTCTCTCTCTCTCTTTGTTTCCCCAGTGAGGGGCATTGATTGTCAAAGAAATGAGAAACATTGCTTTCCAATAAGCCAAAGACATTTCCTTAACTGAAACTATGTGTGTTACACTGTTCAATTTCAATGTTTAAAACCTGATCTGTTTCTTTTAAAATAAGAAAATTCATCATGTAAATAAAATATCCTGAGCCAGTTAGCTTACTGATTTGATTTTCTGGCATCTAGTTTCCATTTTTAATTGAAATGGAATATTGAGATCTAAAGCTGTATTTTTGACCTTTTGTGTGAACATTTGGATTATTTTGAAAGGTTTTCTCCCCTGCCTCCCTCCCTCCCTCATGATAGAAAAGTTAATAAGATAATATTGGTCAAAAATTAAAAATTCTGTTCATGTATAAGTAATAATAAAAGTACACGAAACACACAATTAAGACGTGCTGCTCTCACCCTTTTTGTCATAGTTTCTATTACCCTTTATGCATGAAGGGTGACATCTGACGAGGACAACTTCCTTCATTCTTAGGGAGACTCTCCATGAGATATGGAACCTTGATTTTCTGTCTTCATAGAAAGCATGGCAGAAATGGCACAAGAGGAGGGGTGGGCTAGCAAGCTCCCCCCCTCCTCTTGTATTTACTATATGCTAAGGCCTCAATAGAGTTATTATTTCCAGTTCTTGAGACAATTTCTTTAAATACTCTGCCCACACCAACGTACCAATATTTGTACAATTTTTTAATTAGCTTACTAGTAGGAGTGGGTTAAACTCCCAGAGACTTCAACAACTAGTTCCCCTTCACCAACACACTAGACATCAAGACATTGATGTCTAGTGTGTTTGTGAAGGGGAACTAGTTGTCAAGGCTGGTAGCTAGAGGAAGATCTAGCTCAACGTTCCAGAGTCTACCCAGCCTTCCATTCACTTAATATCAAAATTGTGTTGGTGTGACTGTGTGAATGCATGATAGCATACAGTGCAAGTTCATCACTCAGTGACTGCGGTATGTATTCATATTGTTGCACAATACAACACAGAGAGAGAGATGAACCATGAAAAAGACATTAAAATTGGCAATAACACTTTAGACTACAGGCCTTTTGAATGCTTCACTACTTTATATTTAAAAAATGCAAAAAAGAAAGCTAGCCCAGCAAGGAGTAAACTTTAGCCTGACCCCTGTCCTATACAGCTAGTTTTTAGCTTCCCAAAAGCTGTTCTGTATAGGAATATAGAGTAATATGGTCTCTCACCTGAAGCCTGAAGTAATACAATCTATTCTGCCATCACCAAACCTTATTCTAAATGTAGATCTGGAAATGAACTGATACTGTCCAAGTATAGCACAAACATCACAAAACACAGAGCAGAACTAAAGTGGAAGGAGTTGGAGTTGGACCAGAGAACCATGGATTCTTTCTTACTCATATCCTGAATTCTGATTGCTGGGAAACAACAGAAGAGAGCTACTGCCCTTGTGCCCTGCTAGTGAGCTTCCCAAGGGGAGCTGGTAGATCAACAGAGAAACTGGAATTTGTGAGAATTAGACATTGGTTTGATCTATAAGGGTTCTTTCTGTTCTGGTGAAATGTATTAAATGTCACTGAACAAATCAGTGCCATCTCAACCAGGCTTATGAGAATCGAGGGTTTATACCACCTTTGCTATTCTGAGTTCTATGAAAATAATGTAGTAAGTACATAAAGAAATGGGTGTACCACAACATTAGATTATCTTAATGTGTAACCTGTACTCTGGACCAAAGGCCATCATTAGGACAGAATATAGAGAAACAATGATTTCCAGTTGGCAGTGGGGTCAGGCAAGGCTGCATTTTATGACCCTATCTGTTTAACTTATACAGAGAATATATCATTTGTAAAGCAAGATTAGACTTGGAGAAAGGAGGTGTGAAAACTGGAGGAAGGAACATCAACAATTTAAGATATGTGGATGACACCATTCTACAAGCAGAAAATAGCAAAGACTTGGAATGACTACTGAAGAAAGTCATGGAAGAACATGCAAAGGGAGGTTTACAGTTGAACATTAAGAAAACAAAAGTAATGACTACAGGTTATTTATACAACTTTAAAGCAGACAATGAAGGCATTGAGATAATGAAAGATTTCCTATACCTTGGCTCAGTCCTTAATAAAAACAGGGACTGCAATCAAGAAATCAGATGAATACTAGGACTTGGAAAGGCAGCTATGAGGAAAATAGAGAAGATCCTCAAATCAGAATTGCCCATACCATTGCATTTCCAATTTCTATGTATGGTTATGAAAGCTGGACAGTGAAGAAAGCTGATAAGAAGAAAATCAACTCATTGAAACGTGGTGCTAGAGAAGAGTTCATAGAATCACAGAATCATAGAATTGTAGAGTTGGAAGAGACCATGAGGGCCATCCAGTTCAACCCCCTGCCACACACGAAATCTTGATCAAAGCATCCCTAACAGATGGCAATCCAGCCTCTGTTTAAGTCTCTCCTCATAAGGCATGGTTTCCAGATCTTTCACCATTTTAGTTGCCCTTCTCTGGACATGCTCCAATTTGTCAATATCCTTTTTGAATTGTGGTGCCCAGAACTGGACACAGTATTCTAGGTGAGGTCTGACCAAGGCAGAATAGAGTGACACTATTACTTCCCTTGATCTAGACACTATACTTCTATCGATACAGCCCAAAATTGCATTGGCCTTTTTAGCTGCCGCATCACACTGTTGACTCATGTTCAGCTTGTGGTCTACTAGGACTCCTAGATCACTTTCGCACGTAGTCTCATTCAGCCAGGTCTCTCCCATCCTATATCTATGCATTTCATTTTTCCGCCCTATTCTATGGATCATTCTATGCATCATTCTATGGATGCTGTGGACTAAAAGACTCATACATGGTTCTTATAGTAAATCAAGCCTGAACTCTTCCCAGAAGCCAAGATTACTAAACTAAGTCTGTTGTACTTTGGACATATCACGAGAAGACATGACTTAGTAGAAAAGACAATAAAGCTTGGTAAGGTAGAAGCAGTAGGCAAAGAGGAAGATCATATTCCAGAGGGATAGAGTAAATCCAGCCATGACCCTAAGTCTGCAAGACCTGAGCAGGGCTGTTAATGATAGGATGACTTGGAGATCACACATTCATAGGGTCTCCATAAGTCGAAGTTGTCTTGACAGTAGTTAACAACTAGAAATACAGTTGGTCCTCGGTATCCATGGATTTGGCATCCACACATTCCATCATCCATGGCTTGAAAATATCCCCACCCCCCCAAAAAAATCCAAGAAGCAAACCTTGTTTTTTGCCGTTCTATGTAAGGGACACCATTTTACTATGCCATTTATTATAATGGGACCTGAGCATAATGGGACCTGAGCATACATGGATTTTAGTATCCATGGGGCGGGGGACCTGGAACCAAACCCCAACAGATACTGAGGGTCCACTGTACATAATATCAGTGATGTTTATGTTCAATAAAATCTGTTACAATTCCCAGGATTTTAGTGCTTGGACTGGCACGTTCAGAGGCAGGAGCTTCACAGAACAAGCCTATACATATCTACTCCAAAGTAAATCCCATTGATAGTGGGGCTTACTCACTAATTGCAGCCTCAGGTTACTTTTTATGCATCTGGTATGCACAAGTATAAAAAAGTATTCTTTTAAAGGAGCAGTTGTGGGGATGCAATTCTTGGTTAATTTCATTATTTAAGGAAACAAGTAATTTTAGCATTTTTTGCATTACAAAAAAGTTTTTGAAAACTGTAATTTGGAACTTATTCTGTGAAAAATGTATATGTGGGGATTTTGCACAAAAACCAAGCATTGTGTGCTGTGTCCTAAGCAAAAAATGCTGTCACTGGGGGCATATTCTGTACAGAATTTGCACATGGCTTCTTTGTTCAGAAGACAGCATCTTCTCCCTAAATATTCTGCAGAAATATTCTTTCCTGTACCAAAATTATTATTTCCCCAACAGTCAATGTTGTTTTCTGCACAAAGAAATCATGTGTGAATTTTGTGCAGCATAAATTCTGAATTGCAAAAATTTTTCATCATCCCAGGTTTCTCCTTGTCAGAATTTCTCATCCCTTGAGAAACATATTTTGACAATTTTTGAATATTCTTTCCATCTGTTAGTACTTCTCACTCAGGGTAAATGGAAGTTTACCATTTTAGATTTCAATAGTGACAGAGCAGATCCTCATGGAGGAATGTAGTGTTGGATCCATATTTAATCAGAATATTTCAGAAAAGGAAATAAGTGGGAATTTAGTTATCCATGATTTAAACCTAATTGTTTTCCATGGTTCTACTCTTAGTATGAGTAAGTTAAAGCAGCTGTCAGGAAAACAAACAGTTTTATGGATCCTTTGTATTTTTTAAAGGGTTGAATGCAGGTGTCCCTGCCCTAAAAAGGGAGTAGTAGTGTTTTGTTTTTTGTTTTTGTTTTGTTGTTGTTGTTGTTGTTGTTGTTGTTATTATTTTGTTATTTTTTTCATGCTAAGTGATAAAGAGACTCTTACCAGGGTTTCCAGGACAGGAACATTTCAGCACTGAAATTTGAAGGCCAAATTGTGAGCCCTAGATATGGTTCATGGTAACATCACAGGATGGATCCCAGGGATGACATTAAGCCACAGCTATTCACAGCAAAACTTCAAATTAAAAACCCTCAGAATTTAATAAATGAGAAAATATTTATATGGTTTGGAATTCAAATACCTGAACTAAAAGAGGGTGTTCCTTGAACCAGCTGAAGTGAATGGATAATTCCTTCTCACCTACTTAGGAAGTCAAAGTAGGAAACATCTCATTTATTCTGTTGGTTTCTGGAAGGGCTTATCTACACTGGGGGTAAAAATCCAGATGAAATCCTGACTACTCTGGCCCAGAGCTGTGCTGCAAAAATTTGGACTACATTCAGACTACTCTGGCCCAAACTTAAGCACCATACCTTACCTGGCCAAAGCCTGAATCTGCACTGTTTGTTGCTGGGCTAGAATAAACAAGGGATTCATGGGGATTTTTACACTCAGGTGTAGATAAGGCAGGTATGCATGCCACTGGTGGCATGCAGTTGCTTGCTCTGAGGTCAGAACAAGATGGTCAGAAATGCAACCTCATAGCTGGCTGCTCGTTCTGACTTCAGAGAGAGTGACTTTGCCAGGTCACTCTTCCTAGCACACAGATGCTCACTCTGAGGTCTGAACAAGGCTGCCACCCATGTGATCACATGGTTGGCTGCTCATTCTGACCTCAGAGTGAGTGACTGCACAATGGCAGTGGTGGTGCCAAGTAGGGGGAAATGGTGGTGCTTCTCAGCCACATTTTTCCAGCCAGCCTACTGGATCGCATGGGGTTATGCTGTGAGTTGTTGGCCTCCCCCCCCTCCTTCTTGTGTGCCTTCAAGTCAACTCTGACTTGTGTCAATTGTATCAGAGTGTTTCTAGGCAAGATCTGTCTGTCTGTATTTCGGTCTCTCTGTCCTTCTATCTATCTATCTGAACATTTCTTTCTTTATCATAGTGGTGTACAGTATAAACAATTTAAAACAACTCAAGATTAAAAACATAAATAATTTGAACAAGATAAAAACATATTGAACATATTAACAGTTAAAACCACTTTAAAAAGCAACAGATCAAAGCACCAGTCAGACCTCCAATAGGAGGGCATTTGACAATCAGGGTGCCACAGTGGAAAAGGACATCTCCCATGTCCTTTGTATTGCCCCCACAGGTTGGACACAGATGAGGGCCCCTCGTGCAGACCTCAATTCTCAGGCAGCTATATGTAAGGAGAGAGGCACTCCTTTACATATCGAGGCCTGAAGGCATTTGGGGCTTTAAATGTCATCACAAGCTGAATTCAGACCGGAAACAAATTGGCAGCCAGTGCAGCTCCTTTAAGACTGGTGTTATATGTATGTTGTCTACTGCATTTTGCACTAGCTATAGTTTCTGAACCATCTTCAAGGGCACTCCCATGCAGTGTGCATTGCAGTAGTCTAATTGGGTTGTTACCAGTGTATGGACTACTGTGGCTAAGTTATCCCTGTCCAGAAAAGGCAGTAGCTGGTGTACCAGTCTGAGCTGGTGCCAAAACACTGTGCCATGGAGTCCACTTGGACCTCCAATGAAAAAGATAGACCTACGAGTACTACCAAGCTATGCATTTGATGCTGTGTAGCCCCATCCAGAAATTAGGTAATTAGGCCCTTACCTAATTTCCAGATTTGAGAACTACTAATCCCCAGATTAGTAATCTTATTGTGATTCAGCTTCAGTGTATTGGCCCTCATCCAGCCCGTTACAGCCCCTGGACACTGATCTGGCACCTCCACAGCCTCAGCACTCTAATGACAAGAAGTATAGTAAAAAGTATAGTATATTCTCCCTTTCCCACACAAGAAAGTAGACTTGTACAATTTAAGATGGGCCTGGGGCTACATTTAGGGAAGATAGTGTGAAATGCTCTGAACAAAGGGTGCCTGAGTGAATGATGAACTCAGAAAAGTCTGTTTTCATGTGGTGGGTATGTCTGGTGCAGTCAAAAATTAATTATACCCCCACTGACAAGGATGAAAGTAGGAAAACAAACACACATTTTATGCTGCTCCTTTTTTTATCAGTAGAAATATTAAAACCTCTGAGCACACTACATAAGACTATGGGTAAATGGAAACTGTCAGAATGCAGAAATGTAAAGTAATTGTAACCTGAAGAGAATACACTTTGTGGCAGTAGAGATTTTGCAACCTGGAAACAACAGAGAAAACACTTCCCAGCAGGATTTGAAAAGGAGGAGGGGACATATGAAAATATGTTTGTGGCTTCATCTTTCACTATAATAACTTGGTTGCAGGCTTTTGTGTATTTACTGGAACTTTTGAAATCATCTTCTTTTAGAAACAGAAACAATGTTTCTTCCATTTTGTCTGGACCCAAGGGCCCACTTTGGACCACAGGAGGCAGAGAAAGCAGTAATCACAAAGATGGCAGAAGAATCAGGAAGATCGGAATAAATAAGAGTTAAACAAGCTGGGGGCAAGAGAAAAGTCTTTACTATATCTTTGTCTAGGTACATATTTTTATTTTATTATTTCTCAGCTTTCCTAAACTTGGCATCTTTCAAATGTGTTGGACAACAAGTACATTATCCCACAGAACTCCTGCTGGCCATGCTATCTAAGGATGCTAAACACTGGAGTTAAACAGATCAGAGGGGCACTAGGTTTTGGGGTTCTGGTCTGTGCATTTGTATTTTTTAAAAAAATGGTGGATGCTGCCCCACTTTTTTTATTTCTTTTTCATTTATTTAATTTATATCTCGCCTTTCTCCCCATATGGGGTCCAAAGAGGGGTTTAACATAAGTTAAAACAAAAAATATATAAAACAATATATAATACAAAAGTTTAAAAATCCATTAAGTAGACAATTCAATTAAAACAGTTGAAACACTTTCAAAACTTAGTGAAGATAAAGGCACACAAGCCTATTACAAGATTCTTCTGAGAACACCTATTAAAAGCTGAAAGTCTGTTTAAATAAAAATATCTTTGCCTGTCAGTGGGAGAAAAAAGAGCAAAGAGGTGCCAACTGAGCCTCCCTTAGGAGGAATTCCATAACCTAGGAACAGTCACTGAGAAGGCTCTCCCCCATGTCCTTGCCAGAATGGCCTGTAGTAGGACAAAGAGAAAACTCTTTCTCAAAGATATTAAGACTCAAGCAGTTTCACATAGGGAGCTGTGTCCTTTGAAACAGTCTGGGCCTAAACTATGTAGGGTTTTACAGGTTCTAACCAGCACTTTGAATTGGGGCCACAATCAGATTGGAAGCCGGAGAATCTTTTTCAACAAGGAGTTTATATATTCTCTATAACTCACCTAAGTCAGTCTTCTGGCCGCAGCATACTGTTCCCATGGAAATTTCTGAACAGTTTCCAAGACAGCCCTATGTAGACTGCATTATAGTAATCTAAACTGGATGTAATCAAGGCATGTGTTACTTCAGCCAGATATGACATTTCTAGGAGTAGGCCTAACAAGTACACTAGCTTTAACTATGCAAACACACTGTCCTCACCAAATCTGAGTACTCCAGCTGAAAACCTGAAATTTCAAGTGATATGCAGTATTTCTGTTTCTTGATCTGCCTTTGGAATGACTGACAGCACCTTTGACTTGTTTGTTTGTTTATTTGTTTTGGAGGGAGGAATGGGGGGGAAAAGTTAAGCAAGCAAGGAAGCAAGCAAATAAGAAAGAAAGCAAATAAAAATAAATAATAGTGATTGGGAATATAGACCTGCTAGAGGGGTTTATGTTGTCATGTTGGTATGGACCACTCAGAGCATTCAGGGCGAGTAGTAGAACAGGGAGTGTGAAAGGAGTGTGTATGGAAGCTGTAGGACCTTCCTTTTCTTGTCTGTGTGTCTTCTGCAAGAGATATGTGCTTGTACTCTAAATGACATGGTCTTTTCTGTGCCTTCGCTCAATGGTGACGATGAAGACTGAGTTTCTGGATCTGGAGAGGCATGTGCACCTATGATGTATCTCCTGTCCAACACCTACCCCAACCTACATTTTGTTTGATGCAACTCCTCAACACAGCCATTTCCTACCCAGCAGAGGAGTGGAGGAGAAATGTACAGCTATTTTCTTACGGCAGCAGCAGAGAAAGGGTGAGGGCAGTAGAGTCAGTCCAGTGGAGTCAGTACAATATTCCAGCTCCTGCAACAGCCGAAAAAGTGAGTTATGATGGCATATGCTGGAATTAAAACCAACATACATGCACAGCATCCAGGGGCAGAGTGGTGTCTATACTCCCCTCCCACTGGATGCTACTTCCAGCATGGATTGTGTGTGTGTATGTGTATGTGTGTGTGTTGTTATTTGCTTTTCTTAGGACTTTATCAGACTAGCCTCTGAAAACATCTCTTTCCTACTGTATTTTGAAGCATTTTTTCCCCCGGCATAATAACCCTTTTTTTTTTTCACATGCTGCTTTAGACCCAGCATTATTGGAGCACAAATACTAGCACCATCTATTTCCATGTTTGCTGGGGTGCATGATCTCAGCAGTTTTTGCGAGAAGATGTGAATGGCCTTAAATGTCAAAAAACAGCTAAATTAAAACCCAAAACATACACACAAGCACAGAAACACACTTAGAAATTTCAAAGTTAATAAAAAGAACATCCCGTACCTATAGAATCATAGAATCATAGAATTGCAGAGTTGGAAGAGACCACGAGGGCCATCCAGTCCAACCGCCTGCCATGCAGGAAATCACGATCAAAGCATCCCCGACAGATGGCCATCCAGCCTCTGTTTAAAGACCTCCAAGGAAGGAGACCCCACCACACTCCGAGGGAGTGCGTTCCACTGCCGAACAGCTCTTACTGTCAAAAAGTTCCTCCTCATGTTGAGGTGGAATCTCTGTTCCTGGAGCTTGCACCCATTGCTCCGTGTTCCAGTCTCTGGAGCAGCAGAAAACAAGCCTGCTCCATCCTCAGCGTGACATCCCTTCAAATACTTAAACAGGGCTATCATATCACCTCTTAACCGTCTTTTTTCCAGGCTAAACATACCCAGCTCCCTAAGTCTCTCCTCATAAGGCATCATTTCATGTTCTCACCTGGAAGTGTTCTGGCAGGGACCGCCCATTGATGCTGGAATCATGAGAGCACAATGGTGCGTGGTTTCAGATGCTGGGAAAACTGGGTGTGGTGGGGAAACACCACAGCAGATCTATTGATGGCTTTGGTCATCAGTAAAAAGGAATGCCTTATTTGCCATTTTAAAACACCAAAACACAACATTGTGCAGTATAGATGCCCTTTTGCAATCATTAGGTCTTGTTATGATGCTGCATTTGCCACGTCTGACAAAGTCCTTATCTTCTTCTTTTGTAATTTATAAATTTTACATTTTTCCCTGTTGGCTAAAGTAAACAAGTGCTCATTTTTCAAAATACCCCCCCACACACACACAAAATGTGTGCAATATTTTGTGCATGTGATTTCCCCCCAAAATGTTTTGTAAGCCATGGAAATGTGTGGATTTCTGAGGCAACGTGCTTCATCCTGTTGCCAGTATTGGTAAGCATGTAATGGCTATTTCCATGGCGATTAAAACGTAAGGAAATATAAACCTAAGAATTTTATTTTCATTTCCACATAGTAATTCAAAATTACACATCAAGCCCTTGCCTAAAGTTCTGTAATGAACAGACAGTTCAAAAAATCTAGGCAGTATTATTGCTCCCCTCACCATGGACCTGCGTGTCTGCTAACATCTATATGCTGAGTAACTAAATTATATCTCAGGGACATGCCTCCATTTTTTTTACTGTAAAATTATAGTACTTTTATTTTCAGAGATATGGTGGAAGACATGCAGGTGGTATTCTTCCCAGTTGTCAAGAAGCATGCCAGTGTCTACCTTTTGGTGCTATGGACAATAAAGGTACTTCTAGACTTCCCCCTGCATCACATATTTTAGAATTATCAGAAAGTTGTAGATGTCAAAGGTTGGGGGAAAGTAACCCCCCTCCCTAGAATAGTTGCTGCAGTTTGAATCAAAGTTCTTTGCATTTGCCCTTTTAAAAAGATACAGGAGATTCAGTAATGGATCTTCCAATCTCTCATCTAGTTTGGCCTTATGTAACTTTTATTATAAAACCTGACCATCCATGAAAATGTCTCAACAAAGCCTGGAAATAATACAATAGACCCCAAGAGTTTTTGGCATTGCTGATTTATATATTATAATACAGGAGTCAGCAACCTTCCAAGGGTTGAGGGTAGAAATGGCCCTCAGGAAACCAAGGTGAGCTGTTGTCACAGCCACCACTGAAAGCTGGCCGTAGATATTAAAGTTGGTGTTGCCATACTCATTACCAAATTTGGTGGCAAATACAGTGGTTCTATGCTATGCAGGCAGCTGCTAGAACATCCATATGAATCATAGAGGCCTAGAAGAGCTCAGGACAGAGACCAGTTCCTTTTCTGAAGCAATGAGAAGGAAGAAATATGAGGGGAAAAAACTATCACAAGTTTGATGGTAGGAATTTTGGTACTGACTGGTGCCATCAATTCAGAACTAGAAGGATAGTGAAGGCTGGAAAATAGGGATCCATATATGGCCTTCTCCTAAAATGTGACTTGTAAATTGTTATGTTTAGCAAAAGTATTATGCCAGACCCTTTCCTAGCCTGGCATGGAATTCTGACATGAGTAACCATACTACTATTCATTCCCAATAATCCAATAACATTATTTTCTATTGTTAAAGAGCCCATTCAGATGATGATGATGATGATAATAATAATAATAATATTTTATTTCTATCCCACCCCTCTGCAATGCAATCTTACTTGAGCTTACTTGAGCTGTTTAAATTCCATCATGGCTGTTTTACATATATTTTTATTATTATTTTTAAGACTTGAAAAAGCATCAACAGTTCAAAAAAGGAAGTAAGATAAAATTCAAAGTATAAATGTTAAGGGAAATATGCAACAATGTACAACAATTACAAATATAATGGAGATGTTGACCATAGTTTTCCCTCATGTAATGCCCCAGCTTAAGTACGTTGCCACAATCAGTCCAAGATAGCTTTCCACAGGGAGTCATGTTGAGCTGGAGGAATATATGCATGCCTGTTATCACTTACATATGCAATAAAGAAATGTCAGTTTTCATAGAAGGCTTCACCACTCTTTGAAGCTCAGCATCACTACACAGAGAGGTGCTGGCTGGTAGTAAGCTAGTTTTAAGAATCATATTACTAGGTTTCCTTCTGGTTGCAATTAAAGGAGAGATGTATTCTTTTGTAGTCGCTTTTCTGAATGCTTCATTTTCAATAGATCCTTAATTACTTCTTCTGTCAAAACTGACCATTTGACTTTTTTTGTAAATTGACTTCATTAAATTATTTTTCTCTGAAATAACTGGACTCATTATGAAAGCTCTGTTGATTTCCTTTTCAGAAGGTATTGCTTTCCTGTGTAGATCATGGGTTAGAGGTTTCTCTTTGCCTGGCTTTATGGATTTTCACCCTGATTTTGTTCTTTAATGTCTCTGAAAGTGTGTTACTTTGGATTCCTGTGTTGTTTTCCCTGGTACTCAGCTACTGTTATCAGTAGCTAGAATGATAATAACGAAATATCTTTTGCCCATTTACTGTTATATGGACCATACAATAGTATTCTGGAAGACAGACAATTAGGTTTTTGCTAAATCTGATAATAACGGGTGACATCAGTAGTTGGCAGTGCCTTTCACTATTTGGGGTTAGTGTGCCAGTTAACTGCATGCCTTCCTCTAGAAAGAAAACATATACACAGTTATATACACTCTGATACATGCAGGCTAGTATAGGGCTGCCTTGGAAAATGGTGGGTATCATGCAGACTGTGGTCCAAATACAGCTTTTGACCTCTGCCCCCGCCAACACTTCAGTTCACCCCTCCCCCATATGTTGAACATATACTTTTCAGCCAAAAGTTGCATACAGGGTGTGTCATTTCCAACTCTTGCACACCAAATTTTTTTAGCTGAAAAGTGTCACTTCTGTTCCCCTGAAACAGTAGCAGTGAAGTCTGTGTGGAGTTAGGAGAAGTCAACATTGGCCTTCAGACTCTTTTATATGTGCCTACTCAGGTTTAGAAAGTAAAACTGATATAACATTGCTTCTTTTCCCAATCTGCTCTTGTCTTCCAAGCAGCTCTAAGGGAAGCTGCTTCCCTTTGAAGCAGATTCTGTAGCCTAGGCTTAGGCCATGCAGTTTGGAGGAAAAAGGGTATAGCTATTGACCCTCTTCAGTTCCCCTTCCAACTGTGCACCTCTGCACACATTAATGTGGTGGGGTTACCTCTCCCCTTTCTTTGAAGTTTTTTAAGGATTTTAACACACATTTACAAATTTTCTTGTCCTCAGCAGGTCTTGATTCTTGACCCATTGAGACACTCCATGAAAAGAACTTGTGAATTCAGAAAAAGGCCAGCCCTTCTTTTATCACTGAAGAAATAGAAAAGAAACAATAGCTTCTATGTGAAAGCCATTGTATTTGGCTTTGTATTTGGAACCCCCCCTTTTTTTCCCTTCCTTTCTCCCCTGATAATTACCAGCATGGAGATGCTGACCATGCTTGCCCCTTAGCTGACAAGGAAAGGAAACATGGCTTTCCTAATCCTGTTTAATATTTGTCTCGGTGCTCTCCCCATTATTATAGCACTACTGTGAGAGTAACTGATTGCCAAAGGGTTGAATAGGACTTTTTGCCACCAAACTAATTGAAAATTTGCCTACAAATCAAATGGTCAGGGTTTTCTGCTAGTCTACACCAGGTGCCTTGGGTAGAATTGGCAATCAGTTTGGGGGGAGGGAGGCAGATGCTTCCCAAATTTAACACAAACTTTTTCCTTGCTATATAACTGTCATAACTCACCCTCTGGATTCTGGTGATTCAGAGGGAGAGTAGGAGGCAGATTGCCAAGAATCTGCACTTCTAATAACAATGGTCTCTCATGAGTCCATGGAAGACTCAGTTGCCTGAGGTTGAAGCAGAGGGGTATACTACTCCCCAGCAGGAGGCTACAGATAACCCATTACCATCATTCATTGAGTGACAAAGATACAAAGAGAGATTGCATAATTCCCAGTGGCACCTGGTATCTTGAAACAACTGCCTACAAATCTCCCAGCCACTCCCTGGCAGTTTTACTGCTTTCAACCCTTATTGGCAACTAGCAGTACTTTTCAGTGCTAGTGTTTTTCCTATCCTTGGACTGGATATGATTTATGACTCTGTTTTATTTCTTGCTGGCTTTGTGTATCTGGACTACTGTCTGGACCAGCTTATGACCATTCTATTGCTTCTCACTTCATCCTGCTGAATAACCTGTGACTGACCTAGACTGAATTAACTCCTCAACAACTCTTACATCCAGCCACCTGGTTTCTGTGTCACTTGCTGACTGGAGCATAGGATAATAACTCCTTTTTATAATCTCTCCTACATAGTAGCTGTTTTGTTTACCTGCTGTAAATAACTGAAGAAATGCCTAATAAATATAAATGTATCAGTGTCCAAGCCACATTTACTGAGGTGTAAGATATCCAACTTGCCAAACAACAGAATTATTGCAAGTTGTGAGCAGCTTGTTGGGATCAGGCCCATAAAAGTAAGGAATGGAAATTTGCAAGGCAGTTTGAGAAGCAAGTTAACTGTATTCTCTTACAACTTGCTGCCACACTTATCAGGGAGTCTCAGAAGTGCCCAGTGCACCATTTGGTTAGATGCTGAGGGGACAGTTTCAGTAATTGCATCATGATGAATATGGGCAAGACAGCCTACCACATGTGAACTTGACCCATGCCCATCTTCACTGTTATAAGCAAGGAGAATGGAATTGATTGAGTCAGTCCAGGGAGTGATAAATGCCTCCTTCTGTCAATGGGAAGTGTCTCCACCTTTGAAAGAGGTTGTAATGCTGAAGATAATGTCCCTTGACCAAGAGGCCCATACAACTCTGTTGCTAATATCCTCTATCTGGGCAAGGTGCTTAGACATGTGGTGTCTGAGCAACTTCAGACATTCTTGTAGAAAATGGATTATCTGAATCCATTTTGTTTTCATTGGGGGTATGCCACTGAAACAGACTTAACGGCTGTGACTGCCTACTCTGGGGAAAGGATGGGGATTCCTATCCTGTTGATCTCCCTGGATGTCTCAGTAGCCTTTGATACTATTTATCATGGGATCTTACTGGAAAGGCTCTGAAGGAGGCTGTATTAGATTCATTCTTCTCCTTTTTGCAGGGCTGATTTCAGAGAGTAGCATGGGAGATTCCTGTCCAGTCCCATGCCTACTAAGTTGCTGAGAGTGACAGAGTTCCAATTTATCCCCCATACTATTTAATATAGACAGGAAGAATATTCATAAATATTTAAATCCCAGGCAAAAAAGTGGGAAACCTTGATAAGGACAATTCTGGAATCTTTACAGTTCAGGACTTGTTCTACACATAAAAGGTTTTTGGGGGGTGGATGCACAGAAAATGGCATTTTATGCACAAAATTGCTGTTTTCTGCACAGATAGCAAGTTTCCTATTCAGAAAACATTATTATTATTATTATTATTATTATTATTATTATTTGCACACAGAGAAGCATGACTGTGCAGTAAATGCTTTTTCTGTGCAAAAAACTGTTGTATGTGGGGAAATAATCATTGTAATGTAAAAGCAATCTTGTGTACCTCATTCACAATCTTAGGTAAGTCTAGGGTTTTTCCCTGCATGCATTTTGTTCTCCCAAAATTCCCTTCTCTTACTTCACTGGGCACTTCTAGCCAACTAGAAGTGCTGGATGATTCACACATGACCTAATTTGAATTTTACTGCTTTTGTGTAACTTGCTTCCTTCTTCTGAATCTGACTCTCCATGAGAATGGAGGCATCCTAAGCTTTCCTGTAACCATGCCATGATGCATCGGAACCCAGCCAAGGCTGGTGAGTCTTTCCTACCCATTCCTAGTCAGTTTAGGGACCTTTTCTTATGTTTGTTTTAGTATGTAGATTGAGACTGATATACCTTCAGTAAACTTTGTTTTGCATTTTAAACGGACTCCTTTGTTTTGTAATGAGTCTAATTTAACTGGGTGATCCCAGATCTCTGAATACACTTTCAAATGATAATAGAGCTTAAGTCTTCTTCTTAATCGCACTCTGCATAAAGCGTGAAGTCAAATGTGACTGAATGATTTTACCTTTTTAAAAAGGAGATAATTCTTGTTGTTTTTAAAGGACTAGATCCTGCAATTTTATTTTTAGACTCATTAACATCATCATCATTATTATTATTATTTGCACACAGAGAAGCATGACTGTGCAGTAAATGCTTTTTCTGTGCAAAAAACCCCTGAATAAATACTGAACTGTACATACTCCTTGTAAACAGCACATTTTTCAAGGGCTTTCTTGCAGCAAGAAGGAAAATGGTTAAATTTGATGCTGCCCATGAGAACAAAATATACAAAGATTTGCATCTTTACTATTTAATATCTATATGAATTCTTCTGTTGGATCCATCTATTGCTAAATGAGATGATTAATAGTTTTTTGGATTGGTGCCATCACTATGCAGATGACATTCAGCTGTACTTCTTGTTCTTGGAGTTAGCTGGGCTAAGTAGGTGCTGGAGCAGTGCCTGAATATTCTAATGGGATGATTTAGAGCCAATAAACTGAAGCTGAACCCTGTTAAGATGGACTGTTTGGACTGGTGGGTTTTAGATCTGGGAATTAAGTAAACAATCTGTCCAGTAAGGGGGACATATGTGTAAGTAAACATTATGGATGACCGTCCTACAGACCCAAGACAAATAAATGAGGAGTTAATCCTCACAAAAGAAATTTGTCTTTCTCACTGAATGTAGAAGTTCTCTTGGTCCTAAACTATTGCCATTTCCTTCCTAATCCTTTCCTTGGGCCAGTACCCTTAAGCTGTCTGCCTTAGACAACCGAATGAATGGTTGGAATTGCACCTGTCTTATCTTGAGAAACCTCTGTTGCTGCTGCCTTGCCTCTCTCTATCTGTGCTTCTAACTTGCTTTACCCTCTTTCTTCCCCATCAGTGGTCTCACCTTATCCTGCCACAATGCCTCCTTCCCTCACACTTCCTACTCTCCCTTCTCTCCTTCTCTCAGTTTGTGCTACCTCTCTTGCTCCTTGCAACATCTTACTGTACCTCTCACCTTCTCTTTTCTCAATTTCCATGCCTTGGTTCACTTTATATCCTTGCAATACATATCCCCCTTGCATTTCTACACCCAGAAACTAACCATTCAAATACAAAAGTTTATTATCCTCCCCAACTGGGGTTCACAGTATATAAATCCCACACACACTCCTACCCAACCATTCTCTGAAGATGCCAGCCACAGATGCAGGCGAAACGTCAGAAGTAAACTCTTTCAGAACATGGACTCACAGCCTGGAAAAAAACCAAGGAAAATCCATCCCACCCTTGCTTGTTGCACTCCACTACTGCACCTTCACCCCTTCTTGTCAGTGCTAAAGCAGGAGTAAAAAGGGGTGAAAGTAGCAATAAGGGGAGTGGCTATATTCCTCCTACATCAGGTAATAGAGGAACCTTAACTATCCTTTATAAATTGGAACTTGATTTGTTTCTGGACATCCAGTAAAAAATTATAATATTGCTACATCAAGCAAGTCATGAAAGATGATATACAGATCACCCCCTGTATTCACAGGGGATACATTCCTGGACTTACTGTGGATATGTGAAACTATGGATAAAAGTGCACCCTATTGAAATGAATGGCTTCCAGCCCAACTTCCAGCAGAAGCCTACCATAGAATTGTGCCAGAGGACCTAGAAAATACCTAGAGAGGACATATTTTTTTCAGACATGGATAAGTGAAACTGCAGATACCAGTACTGTGGATATGGGGGTCAGCCTGTATTTGCTCAAAAAAATAATAATGCAATGTTTAATTTTAATCATTGTATTGTAACTTTTATCCTACTGTGCTGCAGTCTTCCGTATCATTCAGTCCAATGACTCCATTATTTCAGTACAATCTTTGAAGGAATGACTGCACATTTCACCCTGTAACTACACCTCTACAAGAGCTGTGGATTTTGTTTGTTGTTGTAAATGAAAAAACATAAATGAAAATTTGGAATTCAGGCCAGCTAATGGTCCAAACAGGTACCTGATGGCATTCCTAAACTCTTGGTAAAATTTAACCAGCCAGGCAATATCACAACACTACCCTTATGGCAAGGGGCAAGCCCTTTCGATCCAAGTAAAATTCACCAATTTCCTCATGCTTCCCTTCCCATGATTTAATTTATGGAACTATTCAGATATTGCACCTTTCACTGACAATATGAATTAATAAGACCCATTGGACATTTCCAGGATTCTACCACTACATGTTGCTGATCTTTTACTGTAGCACCTTTTAAAATAGCAATTTTAATATACTCAGGTAGGTTATAATTCTAAGGTTTCTCTAGAAAAAAAACATTCAGTTTTAATGAACTGTTTAGCATTGCTAATTCTGGTGTTATGTCTCCCTGTTTGTCTGGGTTGGAGAGCTTCCCCAAAGGTTCAAGTGTTCTATTTTTGAACAAAACAAATGAAATGTTTAAAACTCTGGGTTAATAATAGAAGTTGCCATTAGAAACAAATTCCCACACACTTGAAGAGAGTGTTGAGGATATGACCTCAGCAAAGTTATTGTTACAATTTCTTTTAACCCTAATTCACCAGGACAGAGTATTTTAGTTCTCCACTTTTTTCTTTTCTTTTCTTTTTTACAGAATTTGATGTACAGTGTAAGCATCTTACAACATTATCACTTGTAGAGTTGTAAATAACATCTCCCACATTTCAGCTCCTTGCCATGTCTCCCCTGCTCTCTTTTAATAAAAGAAACAGCTGGAACAAACATAAAAATGTAGGAACATTAACAGGAGACTGAAGTCTTAATTGGATGGGCATTTTATATATGGTGAAGTAAGCATATATTTACAACACAATCCTATGCCTGTCTACTTATATGTAAATCCTAATATGGTAACTGTGCATAGGATTGCAATTTTCTTTAGTTTCAACTGATAGTTCTATATGTAAACTGAAAGCTAATTACAAAGTGTACTGCTAAGACATACCAAATTAAAGGTCTAGTTTTCTCTGAAACCTACCATGATCTGTGCATGATTTTAGCTGTGAACTCTTTTTGCCTCTCAGGATCTGAAAGTTTGCCACCCTCCCCAAAATAAAATGTGCAAGGCAGCAACAGAATCAACTAAATATTCTTGCAGCTGTTTTGTGGTGTGCCAGACTCCTCACTGATCAGAATTCCGCCCCCCCAGGGGAAAAAACAACAAGAGGAATCTTCCTTTCTCCCAATTGCAGTGCTTAAATCTTCCTGGCTTAACAACTTCTCTTTCCCTGCACCCTTCCATTCTCTCTCACCATCACCCCTCCCTCTCCCCCTGATACATATGTGCAGAAATCTGTGAAATGGGAACCCTGGAAGTGCAAGTATTAGAATGTGCAGGTACTAGAATGCTGGAAATGTGAGGATGAGATGCATTTCATTAATTGCAGTAGTCAGCTTCTGCAAACTAACCAGATACACAAACCCTTGATGACTTAAGCAAGAAGTGATGATTTCCACATATGATTGGGACATCACAGATATAATGTCACAGGCCTTTTATATGGTATCATGTCACATCATCTCAATTTTCTTTGCATCCCTGTTGATAAGTTAAATAGATAATTCATGCAATGTGTGTATATTTGAAAGTCAGGTTCCACCCTCAATAGCATGTGTATATTCATTAGAACTTTTTGAAAGGGACCCTGCAAATCCAATTACTATATGCTAAGACCTCTCTTAATCAAACACTCTACAAAACCTTCAAATGGTGAATGCCTGTATTTTCCTTTGCATTTCTGGCATTTATCTACATTCATTGATATCCAAGTAGACTGTATTAACTGACAACAGAAGTAACATATGAGACAAAAATGTAAGCCTGTGATTCTAACATCATCACTTTTGCCCCCTTCTGTATGATTTTTGAGTGTATAATTTTTTTATTCAAAAATTTCCAAGCTAAATAAAATAGAACAATATCAATATATAATAGTAAAAAAAGAAAACAAAAGAGAAAAAAAGACAAGAAAAGAAAGAAAGATAATATGAAGTCAGAGAAAGAAAGTAAAAATGGGGGTGGGGAATGACTCCCAATATTTTACATTGGTTATTAAGATATATAATCAATCTAGGCCTCATTCATCTATCACAATAAATCCCCCTCTTCCTTTCCATCAGATGTTCATATTAATAACCAAAATCATGACTTATAAAACCATACACACACATACATATTACAGAAAGTCAATACAGCATTAGTAATCTGTATCAATGACTATTGTCAATCTTCCCCTGAGATTTTTTTCCTTAATTTTCCTTAACTATTTCCAAAACACCTCTCTCTCATGACAATATCCCTTCTAATTTGATAGCTCTCCAGTACACATATAAATCAACCCTGATATTATTTTAAACGTTTTCTCAAATTTCATATATCGAAAAAGCCTTATTTTATACCAACTTCTTTTATGCTAAATAAACATCAAACATCAAGCTGCTAAATAACATTTTAGATCCAATACACTCAATCCTTGTTTAATTCATACTTTAAATTTAACTAGTTTTTTGCCAAACCTTTACAATTGTACAGATTGGACATCAATCATCAAACTCAATAAAACCTGGAGAGCAAGAATCTTTTCATTAAAAAAATATCCAAATTGTCTTACAAATACTCTCCCCCCTACGCACAACTGTCACTGTCCTCTCTAGTAACTTTGGTGTAAATTTTAATGCTCTTCCTTTCAGATGTTCCAAGAAAATCATCCAAATATTCTTCTCCTTTCAAAATTTCCAAAACCTCTGATGCTCTTCTCCCCTGTTTCCTCCAAGATCACTTCAAAATCTCCTGAACCACCTTGGTCTGGCTGTGAACCCCATAAATTCTTCTCCTTCATATTCTGATGTCTCCCCTCGATCCTAATCTACCATCTAACAGTCTGTTACTCCATCTGATTCTCTAACTCCCAGCATATCATTCATCACTAATCTGTAATTCTTGAAGTGGTTTTTCATCAACTTAAATTCCTTCCTTATCTCTTGCCAAATCACTGGATTGCATACATTTTCTGTGGGTGGAATCATTGACATTCTTCTATTGGACACAAGCTTGGCATATATAGAGTTAACAATTTGTCTCCACAGTGACTCCTATGATACAGTGTTGCAATGGAACAACCTGGCTATTTAGCTTCTCTTGTTGTTCAAATTTCTTTCAACAGGATACCTCTCCCAGACAAAACAATTCACTTTCCCAAAACGAACCAATATCTTTCCTTAAAATCTGTTTCCTCAGTCCAGTTTATTTGCAGAATGCTCACAAACACAATCACTCTTCCAACATAATTTCCCTTGTAAATCACAATCTTACTGAACTTTCTGATTTCAAAATAAAATCATAAAGATTCTTAAAAATAGTCCTCAAGGTGTCTCACATTAATACAGAAAACACGAAAATCACCAAGGCATTGTTTTCGCCACTGAGTCAAAAATTTATTTTTGTTAAGCAAATTCAGATGTTTTTAAATTGTAATTAGAAAGAAAGGTACATTACAGTTTTAATGTCCTTTAAAGTCGTGCATACAGCAGCATGACCTTGGTAGTTTTTCCCCACATCCTTCCACCACTACTTTACTTGTGATTGACTACTACAGTATCCATGAGCTTGGCAATGTTCTTGGACCCTTGTAGAGAATCTCCATGCTCTCTCCTTTTCTGGGGAGAGAATCACCAGGTAGAATTTGCCTCTGTACTGATAGTCATTACTCCCTCTTTGCCTATATGATTTTTCACATTTTTTGCCTGATGAAGAAGCAAGGGAAGCTTCAAAAGCCTGCATGATGCATTTTATGCTTTGGAGCTGCCCAATAAAGTTATCCATACTTTGTGGATTTTGGATTTTGTTGTATTTTGCTGCATGGCCAACACGGCTATCCCAGAGCACTAAAAACAAACAAAAAACATTCAGTTACTTCCAGATGTGAAGAAAAAGCTTCCTCCCTCCAACAAAAGCTCCAAAAACACAGCAAAATTTCCTCTATGCTAACTTTTCCCCAGAGCATTAGAACTGCCTTTCAATATCTGGAGGGAGTTACATACAGATCCCAGAGCTCTGGAAGTTTCCTAGCTTTGTTTTGAGGTGACTAAAAGTCTAAATAAGAATTAGATTCATATTGAGGTACATGTAACAGGGATAGCAGGCGTGGAGTTATTTGCACTCTCCTTCCCATGTCTGATCCTTGAAAATGTTGCATAGAGGAGCTGGGGACCATATTGGATGAGGCCAATATGAGGCCATATTGGATGACACCAAATTGGGAGGAGTAGCTAATACCCTAAAGGACAGGATCAAAATTCAGAATGACCTGGATAGACTGGAGAGCTGGGCCAAAGCTAACAAAATGAAATTCAATACGGAGAAATGTAAACTACTGCATTTAGGGCGGAAAAATGAAATGCACAAATATAGGATGGGAGAGACCTGGCTGAATGGGACTACGTGCGAAAGGGATCTAGGAGTCCTAGTAGACCACAAGTTGAACATGAGCCAACAGTGTTATGCGGCAGCTAAAAAGGCCAATGCGATTTTGGGCTGTATCAATAGAAGTATAGTGTCTAGATCAAGGGAAGTAATAGTACCACTCTATTCTGCCTTGGTCAGACCTCACTTAGAATACTGTGTCCAATTCTGGGCACCACAATTAAAAAAGGATATTGACAAATTGGAGCGTGTCCAGAGAAGGGCAACTAAAATGGTGAAAGGTCTGGAAACCATGCCTTATGAGGAGAGACTTAGGGAGCTGGGTATGTGATATGATAGCCCTGTTTAAGTATTTGAAGGGATGTCACGCTGAGGATGGAGCAGGCTTGTTTTCTGCTGCTCCAGAGACTGCAACAAGGAGCAATGGATGCAAGCTCCAGGAACAGAGATTCCACCTCCACATGAGGAGGAACTTTTTGACAGTCAGAGCTGTTCGGCAGTGGAACACACTCCCTCAGAGCGTGGTGGGGTCTCCTTCCTTGGAGGTCTTTAAACAGAGGCTGGATGGCCATCTGTCAGGGATGCTTTGATCAAGATTTCCTGTGTGGCAGGGGGGTTGGACTGGATGGCCCTCGTGGTCTCTTCCAACTCTGCAATTCTATGATTCTATGATTCTAAGTTGTGGATAAGGTGAGCTGTGGTGTGGCTCTTCCTCCTTGTTTTTGTGGGTCAAGCTCACTCTTGAAACTTGAGAACATTCCAATAAACCAAGTCTATATACAGAGATGCTTTTGGTACACGAAAGCTGCACAGCAGGTTCTGAGTTGATGGATAACTCAAGGGAGCAGAAACCCTTTTGGTGTGATGAAGAAGCTGCAAGAGAAAGAAGGGGAGCATGGAAGATGAGGAACAACCAAAGCCCTTTCTTTCCTTCTCACCTCATTCAGTGCCTCTTCACAATGCAGACCTGGCACACACCCCCTACAAAAGTAGAGATGGGTCATAGTTTCAGTATTTGATTCTGGGATTTTTTTTCCATGGAATTATTGGTACTTTGACATACATCCTTAGGGCAACAATCTTAAACCAACATTGTTGTAATATTACTTTGCTTTTATTGAGACAGTTATGTTCAGACTAACTGTCATGTGTTATATAAATGCAAGAGTTTGAGGGGCATTTATTTTGAAGCATAATTAAATTATGTCAGTTTGGCTCTGTGGGAACTTTGGTTAGGAGACAGATACACTGCTGCTAAAAATTAAACAGTGGCTTATTTGTTAATAGGTAACAAAAGGAAGGGAGGATATGAAGATGGAACAGAATAAATATATTGTACATATGATTAATGCAAAGACACCTTAAAGGCCCTAGACAGAACAGTAGGTTAATATATATATATATGTATGTGTGTGTGTGTGTGTATATAATAAACAAATCAACCAGAAGGGATAGAATATAAGTTATGTGGAAAAAGTGTTTAATGTCTCCACTAATGGACTCAGATATACATAACTGAGGATGACTATGATGACTGAACTAGTAAGGAGCTGCAAGTCAAGGCCACTATAATTCCTTCTGCTTGTGTGCTGTAATATGTTCCTAAAATAATGATGAAATTGAGTGCAATTAATATTGCTATGAAAGAGACAGATTACTCTCTGGATGGGAGGTGGCAGAAATTGAGTTTTCTCCCTCAGAATTTCATTTTTTAAAAAAAGAAAAAAAAGCTTGAAACATGGATATTGGGAAATTAAATCAGACATCAGTTCTGTTATTATTAGTTGGCCAACCTTAACAGACCACAGCTTTCTTGAACACAAATGAATCCAAAGTACATATGCATTCTGATCTATGTTCTCTTCATTTAATAAAAACCAGGCATATGACACATTCATCCCCATATCTGAATGAGGTAGGGTGCAGCTGCATTCATGTCCTGCTTCTAGGCTTCCCAGAGGCAACTGGTTGGCCACTGTATGAACAGAGTGCTAGACTAGATGGTCCTGCATAACTCTTACATTTTTCTTCCTTATGATCTTAGCATTCGAATTTGATTGATAATTATGGCCTCCAGAAACCAGCCTTGAAGGAGTTTCCCATGACAGTCGCTGAAAATGTTGAAATGGTGTCTTTCAAGATATAATCATAGAGCAGGAAGATGGTTGTTTGTTGTTTTCCTTAAGCCTCACAAGAAAACAAAGGCTTCCCCTGAGGAGTAATGGACAATCATTTTCATTTGTGACCACTTTCCTAGCTTGAAGGAAATTAGAAGAAGAATAGATAAATGAACTCATGAATTGTCAGTGTCACTGACTACACCAGGAAATCCTGTGAAAGAGATGAAAGCTCAATCTCTTGACTGGTTCTTAAGTCAAATTAATGATAGCCAGACAAGATACACAGCAGATCCGACCACTTGTCTGATTCAAGCCACAGTACTCCTTAGGAGGAAAAGAGTGAATAGACTATTTTTGGTTAATTGTATAGGAAAGAGAATACATGTTTGGCTTTATATTTCTGGCCACCCATGGATTGTGTCTAAAGAGGCAAGTCTGCCTGGCTACCCTCTGACTCAAGCAGTGTAGGAAAGGGTGGTTGACTTTATAGTCAATGCATCTTTCAAATGAGTGGGATAAAGGAGATTATCAGATGGGGACCAAAAAAAAGTGTTCCCATCTCACAATCTCCTCTCCCACCCCTCTCCTGTGCCTATAAACAGGAAAAAAACGTTTTCAGACCTACCTTAACCATGTGCCGTTCCCTCAGCAGGGCAGCCTATGAGTGAATAAAGCTTTAACAGAGCTCCTTTCACTTCCTGGTTTCAAATTCTGGCTGTTCTCACAAGAAGATGAGAGCGTGGGAAATCCAAACATAAAAAGTAAAAGACAAAAAGTTACACCAAGCATGTAGACATAGTTAAAACATAACAAGTAAACCAGAGAGGGTCATAAAAAGTGTGTCACTCACCTTGATGTCCAGATTTCACCCGGAAGTGTTCTGGCACGGACTTTGCATTGACACTGGATTGCACCAGCATAACTGGCCGCCTTTTCAGACACAGGACATTCCATTACAGAAAAGGAATGGGGGATCTATTGATGGCTTAGCCTGTCAATAAAAGCAGTGCCGGTGGAATGGCAGCAGCATGGGTGCATGATGAGATGGAAATGATGTTGCCTGAAAAGGAAGCACTTTAGCAATCTTCTGGCATTGTGATAACACCATATTTAGCGCATCTGATAATCTCCTTAGACTCTGATGGATTTCTTCAATGGGAAGCATTTTTCAATATTTGGGTTATACTGAGCATAAAATCAGAGCCTACAAATGTTCATGTCTGTAGTGATACTTTAATGTATTGTTTTCAGATACTAGTTAATAATTATTGGCTTTGCATTCTACTTGGGCGATCATTCTATATCAGCCACAGAGGAAGACAAAGGCAAACCCCCTCTGAACAAATCTTGCCAAGAAAAACCTATGATTGCATCACCTTAGGGTCACATTTAAATCAGAAACAAATTGAAGATACACAACAATAAGAAATCAATACCTCTCCCCATGTATTTGTTGAGAATGATTCCTGGGATCTTTTTCGTTCCCATACCTATTAGGGAATGATGCATCAAATGTGTTACTAGGGATTTGATGGAGTGGGCCTTGTGGCTGGTGCTTCCACATCTCTAATCAAATTGGTGATAGCATAGATAGACTTTTGCTGGTCAGCATTTCAGCAGCCATAACAGACTTTCTACTCAGCCACCCTTACTAGCTGTACAAAAATAGCTTGTGGCTTGCTTGAGGAGCTAAATAAGTAGGAATTTTTCATAGTTCTCCTTGGTTGATCTCAGGAATTGTGATTTCACTCACTTAGGGCAGGTTAAACATAGGTTGGGTGAGTGAGACAGATAGGTAGACAAATGAAACCTAATTCACAAAGCTGTGGTCCTAAATGAGGGTAGCCAACATTAGGCAGAATCCAAAAACATAGCTGTGTTAGTCTAGTATATCAGTATACAAAATGATCTTGCAGAATGTCTGAGACTGAGAGAAAGAAGCTGTAGCATGAGCTTTCATAGACTTTGGGCTTGTCTAGATCAGCCAGAATATACCACCTTCCAGCTGTCCCAGAGCTGGCCTGGATTCCCCTCTGTTACCATGACAAAACAGGCAGAGGTTTGTATGCACACACTGGCTACCACACACACACATGCTGGCTGGTACCGGCAGGCATCTCCCCCACCATTGTGTCTCACTCTCTTTAAATCCAGGCCCTCAGCATGTGATCATGGTTGGACACATGCAGGCGGCCTGCTTGGGGCCTCCTTCCTAAGCTGCAGAGTGGAGGCAGCTTCAGCATCCAGTGAAAAAGATCCAGCATGCCAGACCCATCCAGATTTTATAAAATAATAATAATAATAATAATAATAATAATAAATGTTTATTTTTAACCCGCCTCTCTGCCGGCAACCAGGGTGGCATACAGCAAGATTAAAACAACATCAAGTTAAAACAATCCTTCCCCATCCTAACCCTCCCACCCCTTAAAACGAAATTAAACTAATGGAGAATTAAAACAAAAATAAAATACAATAAATAAATAAATAATGGCAATGACGGCAAGGGGGTGGGAAGCAATCAGCTCCACTTGAACCGGGAAGTTATTCCGGGAAGGCCTGCTGGAAGAGTTTTCCTGCTTATTTGTTTCTAATGTGTTGTAGATGGGTTTACCTCAGCTTCCCCCTGGCTTTGCCTTGCACGTCATCAGGATTGTCTGGAGGCGAAACAGAGCAAGAGCCCTGAGTCCTTTGGACTGCAGGGCTTCAAGATGAGGTGGAAGCCAGGGTAAATTGCCTATTTACACAAGGCCTTCATCTACTTGCTTAGATGCAGCTCTGCTTCCTCATATACAACTGAGGAAGTAGACCAAGTTGACAAATGCTCAATCTAATGCTTGTGTCTCTCAGGACATTATCAGACATGGCAAAAATTGCAGGATTAAGATGTTATGCTAGTGCAAACAGGCCCCACTACCATACATTATGGTCTTTGCATGGCTACTCCATGCTCCAGCCACAAAAAAGCCATTATTTCTAATTCATGGAACAAGCCATCAATAGATTGCCAATAGCACTTTTTTCACGATATTAATTCACTGTATTACAGCATGAATGGGTGGTCCTCATTGAGAAAACATCTGGGTGAGAACATGAAACCATAGCACAGGACACTCTTTTATGATCTGTCCCATTTAGTTTCAACATTTTTATGTTTGTTTCAGTGCATGCAGGTTCATGTTCTTTGTTAATTAAAGTGTTTTTGGAGGTTTAAGCACACCTGCATCTTCTTGCAAGAACCGTCAAAATCTCACCCATGCTAAATTGTGGAAGTAAATTCCCATTCTTAAAGTGCTAGTGGTTGCTGTGTGATAATTCTGTGGTGGTTCCTTCACAAGATTACAGTGATGTGTGATAATAAGTGTTATAATGCCATGATATTTCCACTATCCTCATTCATGAAATCACAGCATTTTTAGATGCTTATCTGATAATGTTCTTAATCTCAAAGGCACTTTTGAGATTATAAAATCTTTTTTGCATACCATTAAGCAGAGTAATGCAATTGCCTTTAACTTGCAGGTCCTTGGAGCATTGGGGAACCCTGGTTGCAGGCCTCTTGGCTGTTCCTATTGGGTGTCTCCTAGCCATTCCCCTCTCACAGAAGATAGAGCTCTGTGTTGCACACCCTATTGTGCATATACCAAAGTAGTCCCCCCCCCTCCTCAAGAACAGCACTGGATGATTTCTCATCACCATACATATATTACTTAACTTATAAAAAGAAGGGAGAACAAACATATCAAATTCAATTACTTTCTATCTCCATTTGTGATGTGTATTTCTGCCATTAGAGAATATACAGTTCAGCCCCAAACATCTTACATTCTTGTTCTGCACTGATGATCTCTGATAACAGGTAAGCTTAACTAAAATACATAAATCCCATAATTTCCTTAACCATTCATTTTTTAAAGTATTGTACAAAGAATGCTTTGCAGTATTTTATTAATCCTGGTGGTACTGCAAACATAACATAATACATTGGGTCACTGAAACATGATGATTTTTTTTTCATAGCTGAGCAAAGAAAGACTTGACCCAAAAGAACATTCGATATTTCCTACACAAAGCAAAGGTAGTCATGCCAGTCATATTCCTCCTCTGTTCACCCCCCCATCCATATTAGTGCAATGCTTTTCTTAAGACCAACTGTGAGAACACAAAAATGTGTACAGATTTTCAGAATTAGGTGAGATGTTACAAAACAGTTTGGAAGATGGGGGGAGGGAAAAACCTGCCTTGCTATTGAATTGATGCAACCTGCATGTGGTTTTGAAATGAAAGAGGAAGCACTACCAGACCTTCAAATGAAATTATGGAAGGTGATGTGGTTTTAGGCATCACCTGGAGTGTAATCCTGAAGAATACTGAGAGCAAAAAATGTGGGAAAGTTCACTTTTCCCATTTGAAAAATATATAATCCAGCTGTAAGCACAGAACAGTCATCATGTTGTGTAGAGAACACCAGCTCCTTTATTAACAGAAAATAGAGAAGCTTCATAGTATGACATTGGAGTAGTCAACTTCTCTTGCCCCTGTTCCAGACCCCTGCAGTTTGGATGATGCAGGGAATTTATCCTAACCTGCTCCCGGGCAGTTCCCACAACACCCGGGACAGATATGGGGCTGGAACAAGGACAAGCTGGGATAGGGCCTCTTACCATGTTTTAAGATAATACCCAGGTTAATCCTGTACCGCTGGATCAGGCCCGGTGTGTCCATGGGAGCCCATCCTGGAACACCATCCTTCACTGCCACTGCCAGCTCTTTGGCTCTCCCAGAAGCAAGGCAAGGGTCCCTCAGCATGTGACCAAGGCTGGTCATATTCAGGGGGCCTGCATTCACATGTTGCAGGGCCCCTTCCTGGCTTCTGCATCAGCGGAGAAAATGGTGGCAGTGGCAGCTGCAGCAATGGGCCCATTTTCCTGTATGAACTCCAAACTGTTTTCTTCAGGTAATGGTGAAGGACAGGCTCTATGGGTATATGGGTCATTTCACTCCCCAAATCATGACATGTACAACCCCTCAAACAAATATTTTTTTGCATCAAAATTCATGTGCCACTCCAGAAGGCTTTGGGGATATTCTTAATTGTAATATCCCTGGGCAGGTATAGGTATGAAATGGGAAGTGATATTTACGACATAAAACAAGGATGGAGATAAAATTGGGTTAATTGGCATATTCCTTCAACACATAACACATTGACCACACTTCACAAGCCCTCCTTTATATAACCAAAGCAGGAACAAAAAGGCTAAATAAATAAATAAATAAATAAAGTTAAAGACCAAAGCCGGGGGGGGGGGGGCGTTGGCAGTTGAAAGCAAACTACTGTATTAAGCAAACTTAACCGATTTAATGGCAGGCTCCTTTTCCTCTTCATCATTTTTTTAAAATAAAAAACCAAGTGTTGCATCTAAAAAAAATTCCCATCATGTTGATGGAAAGATATATTTACACAATATAAAATGCCATTTCAGGCACCTTTGTATGGAAGCAAATAATTCTTTATGTATTGCGGACCCAACCATTTCAGGTTTTAAAGAAAATAACCAGCACTTTGAATTGAGCATAATGACCAATTACTGCTGGAGATAAATCTACAGCCTGTTTAAAATTAGATTTTAACTGGTTGAATTTCAGTGCAATGTTTTATGTTTTTAACTTCCTTATTGTTTTCTCTAAAGTGAAGGGCTATATATGGTTTCTGTCTAAAATACCATTGCACAAAATTGAGATCTGGCCCTGAGCATATGTCTAAACATGGATCTCTTTAATGTATTTTTTTCTATTTCATTTGACATCCAAAACTATGATTAACGTAAGAAACTGTTATAAACAACAACATAATTAGCTCACTAGATTATACTTTTAACTTCCAAAGATTATAAATACATTGTATTATACATTCAGGAACATTAATCCTATTCTTGCCAAACATGTCAGGCTCTAAAACAGCCTAACTGTAAGCTGCATTCAAAGATTTGCTTCTCAAGTCAGAAGGGAACATTTACTTATAAAGGGGCTATTTTCTATACTTTCTGCTAGAATGTGTAACTTGCAACTTCCAGCCCACCAACATGCGTCCCGGAACTTCAGTGGGCAAAAGAGCCAGGAAAAGGCTACCTAAAAGTGTTAGTGTAATGTACAACCCTATCTGATAGGATTGTGCCTGCTTACGATGAAGATCACTTCCAGGCCTTCAGGAAAAGCATGAAAAATCCTCAAAAGAGGCAAGAGCAAAAAACAAAGCAGGGACCAAGGCAGAAAACTGAACCCCATGTATTGCCCTGGGAGAGAAAATTTCTCTCCGTCCTGTGCATTGAGGGACTTGCTATGTACTGTCTGCATCTCACCACGTTTTCTTCATTTAAATTGATGGGAGGGCCTCCAGCTTTGGGAAAAGGTCTGTCTGGGCCAGTGGCAGCACTGGGTGGGTGGGTGGGTGGATGCAGAGGGGCAGAACCACACCAGGTGACACAGTTGTAGAGAAGAGTGGGACTGGCCTTAGGAACATCACAGGTCCGGGCACTGCAGCCTCTGAGCAGCTCTCTCTCGGGAAGCTATGGCATCTCCAGAATTCAGATTTGGCTCCTGTCAAATTATAAACAGCTAAAGACTTCCTCTTGCATCCTGAGTGTGGAAAGTAAACAGGTTATCATTAAAGAGAAGACACTCTGCCACTTCTGGCTTATGCTGAGTCACTTCAGTATAGTATCTTTGCTCAGAATATAATTATTTGCTAATTTTATTCTTGAAGGAAGCAAGAAGCAATTTTGACAATTTTCTACTCACTGCAAGAAAAACTTTGAAAACTGTGTGGTTTTTGAAGCCTATTTATATTTCAGGATTTATTCTGTGCAAAATTATCACATGGCATTTTTGCTTTTTTTTCTGGCTAGAAAATAATATTTATGTGCAGAAATATTATTTTCTGCATAGAAAATTCTGTTTCCTATACAGAAAATATTGAAGTTGAGGCCTTATTTTATGTAAATTTTACATATTTTTTAAATAAAATAAACCACATTGGAAACAGCATTGTCTGCAAAACATATCCAAATATTGTGCAAAATAAGTCCTGAACTGCAACGATTCTTGACAGTGTAGGTTTCCCTAGCCCTTATAGGAGTGGAGTTATGGGTCAAAACACAGAGCCATGTCTGTTTCCAATTCTTTCTGCTTATGTCTTTTATGAATTTGTTTAGCCAATACAGGCAATGCGCAATGAGCAGGTTAAATGCAGCTGGTGAGCATATCTAGATTACATCTGGGAGTGGGAAGGGCATGTGAGGGATAGGAGATTTCAGACGCCTCTTTCAGCATCTTGCCACGCGAGCAGCCTTCGGAGCAGTAACGAGGCTGCTGTGCTGCAAGGGGTCCATTTTGGACAAAGCTGTTTCTCTCTTGGCATCGTCCATGAGTGTTGTGGCTAGCATTGGAGGCAGCCGTGCTGTTTTTCACTCACGGAATTTGTCAGTGAGTACAAAACAGCACGGCCGCCTTCAATGCTAGCCGCAACAGTCATGGATGATGCCGAGAGAGAAACAGTGTCGTCCAAAATGGACCTCTTGCCGCACAGCAGCCTCATTACTGCTCCGGAGGCTACTTGCGCAGCAAGACACTGAAAGAGGTGTCTGAAAATCTCCATAAAGCCTTATCTATATTGGAAAATATGTGAGAACCTCTAACTGTATAACCCATGACTGTACTGTATCTGTACTGAATAACTATATCACCCCACTCTCTGTCTCTGTGCTCTTGACTTGGTTTTCAGACTGTGTGCTTTCAGTCTGGGATATATAGTACAAGACTGCACTGTACATTGTGCTGTGTTATGTCGTCTGTGTGCTCATTTCTTCGCCTGATGATTGCAACTCTGGTACAAGAACTTTTGCTCCCTGGTCCTCTTGATATGCCCAGAGACACCAGTGTGCTACTGTGACCGTTACATAGGTTGTGTTCTCTTGCTCTCTATCTCTCTGAGCCATTGGTTGATTACTCAAATCAATATTTGCTTTTCCTTGGCTGAATCCACACAATACAAATAATCCAGTTTGAAATTGAATTATTTGCTATGGCTTATTCAAATCCCAAGATTTGAAGTTTTACAAGGTTTTTAGCCTTCTCTACCAAAGAGTGCCAGTGCCTCACCAAACTACAAATCCTATGGTTCTGTAGGATGGAGCCATGGCAAATAATACAGGTTGAAACTGGATTATTTGTAGACAAAGGATTCAGTTAAAAAAAAAAAACAGTTTTGGTTGCTTATGCTGACTTAGGGGAGAGAACTCCTTAAAAATCTTTTTTTTTTTTCAAAATATAATAATAAAATACATTGACTTGAGCACTCATCCAATGGTTGATGTGGGATTCATCTTCTTTCCCTCCCTCCTGCTCCTTTCCTGCTGGTCCTAGGCTGAGGAACCAGAGTGACCCTTCCCTTGCTTGCTTCAACTTCAAAGCAAACATCAGAAGCAGGCAGCACAGGTTCTCAGGCAGCTAAGATGCTCCCACCTCAAAGGTCTCTCAGAAAATTATACTCCTATCCTCACAGATCCTTCAGCATCACAGGTTGAAACTCTCTTTCCTGTCCTCAGAGTCCATGGGGTAAGAATGGTAGAGACTACCTACATATCTTCCTTTATCCATTCAAACTCCTGCTTCTCTCCCCCCCCCCTTCCTCTTTCTCCTTTCCTATTCTAAATTTTCCTGGCTAGGCTTATCTTCTCTCTCCTTCCCCTCTCTTCTTCTCTTTGCTGTTTTACCCCCATTTTCTATGACAATACCTTTTTTCCTCCTCTCTATGGACTTTTCCAGATAGTGGGGGAAACCCCAAGAAGGTCAGGAGAAGAATGGGGCTGTTGCACTTACAGAGCCCCATTTCAGACAGCCCCGTCCCCCTCTGTCCTCCTCCTGACCTCCTCCCAACCTTCCCCCGTCCTATGAGTGCCACTTTTTATTGATGGAGGTTTTCCGAAAAAGTCCTATGTGTGTCTCCAAACGTTTTTTTCTCCTCCTAAGAACAACTTGAAACTATTATTTGTGGTATTATCAGATTTTTATATTTGTGTGACTTATTAAATTAAGTAGGTCTAGCATCTGAATAGATAGGATCATACATACATAGATAGGATCACCTTGTTGATGTCTGCTGCCTGGATGGTGGTTGTTATTTATAAAATCCCACACTGTATTAGACACCAAAGATCACTCAACTCATGAGCAGCAATTTCATGGGGTGCTGCAGGGTGCAGAGGGAAGGGAGGAGAGAGGGTACTCTCTTCAGTTTCCAGAAGGGAAGTTAGGATAAAAGCATAGAGAGTGTTTGAACTTCCTTTGGAGAAGTTCAGCAATTTCACCAGAAGAGGATACAACTTTGCTTTGATGATGGTCTGGAGATTATATATTCTTTCATGAAGCAATTCCACATTCCCTAGTTATATATAGTCCATTGATAACACCAATTAATCTCAAAACACATGAAAGAAAATGAAAAATGAAAACAAACCTCAGGTCTCCAGAACTACTCCTCATATGTGTCATAAGTCATAAAAACCAGTAGATTCACAAGATAGAATCTAGGACTGTCCAAGTTCATGAAAATTTCACTTCAAGACACACATCATTATCAAGAAAAGGTGGGGTTCCAACACATCACAACACCAAGTGGACACAACAGCTATAATTAGCAAGGGGATTGACCACCAACTAGTCATCTAAATGATGTTCTTTCTAAGAATAATCTGCTACTATAAAATAACTAAAATGTGCATTACAGCAGACCAACATGCCAAATACAAATTGATGGTTCTCTGAAATTAAAATTTTCATTAATAAGTAGTAGTAATGAAGACTTTGATAGCTCAGTGTCTTGTTCTGATGAGTTCCTTTTCTACCCACTCTTATTGAAGAATGTATGCAGAACTGTAGCTGTGAGGGAGATGCTAATGGAAATCAGTAATAATAATTAAATCACGGGAATTAGCATTACCAGCATTTCCTCCTCCTCTAAGCATATGCAACCAATAATGAGAGGTTAATTAGTAATGTAATTGTGCTTTATGGTCTTTTCTGTCTCAGGGCACAATATCCATCCACAGACTTTATCAATGGGGCTTTGAAGTTTAGTTCATCATTGCAACCGGTTGGGTTTCTCTTTTACTTTGAAGTGAATGCAGAAATAAACCTAGCCACACTCCTTGGTCTGAAGTGGTTACAATTGTTCTAAAGTTTTTCATGAAATAAAAAGTAATTTCCTTTACTGTGTCCTTTACAGGGACACAAAGATGCACAAATTCAAATCTAGTTCAAAACAGTGGTCCCTGTCTGCAACAATGAACATGCTGTGCTGACATACACACAATCACACACCCTACTGTAGTGGCACAATGTCATTTGAAATTATGGGAACAGTGTTTAAAAAACAAAGTCAAGAGCTTTGGATGCTTACTGATTTCTGGAAGTGGGATTCATGTACATATTTAATAGCTCCACTGCAATTGATGGGACTTCAAAGACACGTGCATCAGATTTAGATGAATCCCAAACACATTTGGTTTGATGATACCAGATTTGGGATTCATCTGAAGCAAAATAAAAATCCCCTGAATTTCTCTGAAGTGAATCTAGGTCCTCTCACTTGAGCAGTTTGGAAAATACGCAAACTGTATAGGCTACTGCTGCAAAAAGTGCAACATTGAAACAGTTTGTCCAAGGTTTTCCATGCAAGAAAATAAACAACCAAATACCAGGATGGGAGAAAAGGAGGTGAGATAATAGGATGACAGGTTCAGCTTCTGGATTGATCTGATCTGATTTAAGCAGGACTTACCAATCACAATGCTAAAAGGATATTAAAGTAACTTCATTAATTAATTAAAAGTATTGTTTTTTTTTTTAAATAAACAGCTCTATTAAAAACACTAAATTGCAACAGTTTAAAACACAGTAAAACATAGTAAAAAGGTAAAAATATAACACACCCCATTAAAGGAATGACCAAACAAACTGACTAACTTACAGTCTGTAATGTTATCTCTGGTAGTTGTATGTTCCAAGTAGTAATGCTGAAGTACTTGTGGCATTCAGGTGGCTTTTGGCTTCTGGTCTTACCAGAACCCATCTTATACCTAAACAAGTTCCCTTCCTTATTCCCACCAATCATTTCTAACCCAATCCTACTCTAAAATCCAGTTCTGAATCATTTTCATTTATTCTTGCTGTTATTTTGAGTCTATCTTAAGTTTTTGCTTCTTAATAGCTACAGTATATGGGGACAGTGCCTCTCCTTATGTCCCCTGTTAGTTTAGTTGCATAAGATGGCTATTGATTAAACTCAGTGTTTTCTGACTGTCTCCTTGTGGCTATAGCTTCTGTCTATAGTAATACTGTATTTTCTGTCTCATTCAGTGTGTGTGTGTGTGTGTGTGTGTGTAAGGGAAAGCTGCATAAGTGATCAAGTTTCCTATATGATTTGACACTAAGGTTACTGTGGAATCAAAATACACTCGTCCCTTCACATTCGCGAGGGTTACGGGAACAAGACCCCCACAAAATTGAAAAAACCACAAATAAAAGTATCCTCTGAGGGTTTAAGAGGAGCCCTTCCTAAACACACACATACACACACACATAGGGAAACTCACCCAGCCTCTGAGCATTTAAGGAGGAAAGAAAATCACAGCTCACATGCAAGCAAAGTCCCCCCTTGCCACCCCCCTCTCTGTGTCTTAACAAACTGAATTGCTTCTTTAAAACTCACATTTCACCCCATGTCTCCTCATGGCCCAAAGAGAAGCACAGCTGAATGCTTGCCACCCCCTCTCTGTGTCTCAACAAACTGAATTTAAAACTCAGCTCTTTAAAACTCACATTTTGAACTTTTCCTACACACATTCACACACAGGGAAGGTGCGGGTGGTGTCTCCCAGCAACCCAGCCTCTGAGCATTTAAGGAGGAAAGCTTCCTGCTGGCCGAAATAAAAGCACAGTCCCATACTGTGAGCACACAAGCTTTCCTCCTTAAATGTTCAGAGGCTGGGTCTGTTGCTTGCTGGAAGATGCCACCTGCACCTTCCCTATGTGTGAATGTGTGTAGGAAATGTTTGAATTTTGAGTTTTAAAGAAGCAATTCAGTTTGTTGAGACACAGAGAGGGGGTGGCAAGGGGGTGACTTTGCTTGCGTGCTCACAGCATGGGGCTGTGATTTTCTTTCGCCTTAGATCCTCAGAGGCTGGTGTGGGGGTTGCTTGCTTGCTGGAATCTTCCCTGTGTGTGTATGTGTGCAGGAAATTTTCCTCCTTAAATGCTCAGAGGCTGTGTTGGGGAGAGCGGGGGGGGGGGGGAAGGAACTTCCATGAATACATAAAACCACAAAAGTCAAAGCTGCAAATGTAAAGGGACAACTGTGTCATCTTTATGTAATAGCACGATGTTCCATAATCCATTGTCCTCAAACAAATGCCATACTTTAAACATCATCAAATGCATTACGTTGTTTAAAATGTGAGATCATTACTTATATGGTTTCAATTTGATTTTACTGCTATACTAGGTTAAGGGTTTTTTTCCTTTCCTTTTTTTTTTTTTTTTACAAGCATAGGGTACAACATCATGTTGTTATATTGCTCCTGCCCTTTTTTCATGCTACAGAGCCTTTTAACTGGCAAAAGGAGAGGCAAAAAACATTCAAGTCCCCAGTAGGGAGTCAATTTAATTTTCAAGCTAATTTTAAATAATTGTCCCCAGTGGCTGGAGTTTTCTGAAAACCTTTGGGATCCATCTTCCACCTCCCCCTGCTGTGCACAAATTCTCCCTAAACACAACATTTAACACTTCTGCATTTATTTAAATAATTCCCCAAGCACTGAAACATTCTAATATCATTTGGCATTTCTGCAATGCTACAACAATACACAGAGTAATGAAAGAATCCAGTTCTAAGACTTGTGCATGTGTTTGCCTTCAAGTCACCTGTCAATTTATGGCCATTTATGCCATGAATTTCACAGGGTTTTATCAGGCAAGGAATATTCAGAGATGGTTTTGCCAGTTCCTTCCTCTGCAATATAGCCTACAACACGTACAGAGACATTTATTATTTTTGTTGTTTATGAAATAAATAATTGAATGGACCACTCAAAACCCATCAATGACTGACAGATTAGTAACTTGAAAGAAATTAAATGATCTCACACACAAATTTTTGGAATGCCCACTCACACTTCCTCTTTGCTTTTAGAATGGTTCCTCCCACAAGTGATATTTGCTTTGACTAGGGCATGTATAGTGGAGAAAAGAAATTGTTACAATTTTTCTCAATGCAAGGACAACATCTCATTTGCCAAGTAGTTGTCCACTTACCCTGCTTTGGCAGATTTCCTGCATCCAATGTCTTTAAATACTTCATATTGTTTACATTTTAGCAATATGCTGCTCAAACTGTTGGTTTCTCTTTTCTTACTGTCAATTTATATCTGCATTGCCAAAATATGCTCTTTTTATCCTCTTCATTTGAGACCCTGCCCCCCCCCAACACACACACTTTTAAAGGGAATTTTGTTGCCTTTTATACCTTTATGGCTCTACTCATTAACAATGCTGTCATTCTTTTGGTCTTGTTAAAACCCTTGATTTAGACTGGATATACAGTATGAATTCCATATCCACAGGGAGTACATTCCAGGACTTCCCATGGATACATGAAACCATGGGTAATAGCAAATGCTCTATTTTTGTGTTCAGAGGAAAAAATAGAGTGTTTGCTGTTCCCCCACTCACCCGCTGCTCTGTGGAGGGAAGAGTAGCTCTCGTTCCTTTGCTTCATCACCCAGGAGAAAGAGGCAGCCCCCTCACCCCCCCCCCCGGTGATGGAGGTCTGCTTGCAGTGGTTCATTGCCAGGGAGAAGGCTGGGCAGTGGGGCAGATTGCCGGGCAGTGGGGTGATGAAGTGCTTGCCATGTTTTGTCACCTGGGAGAAGGTGGGGTGGTGGAGTGACTTGTCTCCAGTGACAAAGCACTTGATGTGCTTCATTCTCCTGAGAGCAGGTGCTGTGTTTCATTACCTGGGAGAAGGGAGGCTTCCCCCTTCTCCCTGATGACAGAACTCTGCTTGTTGTGCTTCATCACCCAGAAGAAAGTCAGGTAGTGAGGAGGATTCTCCCCAGTGCTGAAGCATTTGCTGTGTTTAACTGCCCCAGGAGAAGCTGGGGCAGTGGAACAGCTTCTCCTTGGTGATGAAATACTTACTGTGTTTCATTGCCTGGGAGAAATCTGGTTATTGGGATGGATTCTCCCCAGCAATGAAGCACTTGCTGTGCTTTGTCACCCAGGAGAAGGTGGGGTAGTGGGGTGCTTCTCTCTGGCAACAAAATTCTTGCTGTTTTTCATCACCCAGGAGAAGTCAGGGCAGCTGTAATGAGATGCATAGCTATGTGATAGCTACTTTGATTTCTTTTGATTAAATCAGCACCTTGATATCAATATAGGGCTGTCCAAGAATGAAGCAGAACATGAAGACTGTGCAGGGTCAGCCAAGAGCATGCATTGTATTGAGTTGCAGATGGGCCCCCGTTTGTGGTTGGGAAAATCATACCTTGAGCACTGAGAAAACATTTTGTCAGAACTGGATACTTCTTTCTTGCATCTGTTTCTGAGAGGAGCAGACAGCAAACAAACAAGAGGCTCCTGTTATTTTTGTAGATGGAATTCATATGACAATGCAGAGAGAAATATAGGGTTTTTTCAAAGCATCCATCTGTACTAAAGCACCCCAATATCCCCCCAAAGCCTGGTCTTTAAGAACTAATTTGTATAAATGCTTGAGAACTGTTAAAAGCCATAATATTTCTTTCAAATTACAGACTTCAAAGGATAATTTCCTATAAAACCCCCAGAAAAATGAGTTTGTGGTTTTCAGTCTCAATGCCTAGCTGAATCGATGTTGCTTTGCCTTCTGTTCCCCCTTTTTTCCCCTTTGTCCTCACAGAATCCAGTACCTTTGTGTCTGAATTCTCGCTGACTTGTCCCCTCTCCCCATCTCTTATACTACCCAGTTTCACTGAAATCCTAACAACCCTCCTGTGATGAACCCAGTCAAACTTTGATCACTCGAACAACAGACATTCATTCAAATGCTTTATTGCAAGGAATCCAAGTGCGCTGCATCAGGTAATTGACTGTTCTGAGGTTTGCCCGCCAAAAGCACAGCAATAATATCACAGTGAGGTTTCACTTCCCCTCACCCACCTGGCTAATTGGGGCTTGACTGTACAAAGCATTGCCTCCCTAATTCTGTTCCCAAGCACAATATCCTTGAGCTGTCTGCAGATAGTACCAACACATTCTAGCCCTGTACCAGCTGTTCTCATCAAGCCCTCTGCTCATGTCAGACTCTGGCCAACAAGCAGGCCTAACCAGAACTAATACAACAGTATTTATCTGTATAGCTAATAGCCAGAGTCGTGACATACCACCACTACCACAAGCCAAACTCCCCCCCCCCCAAGCAGCAAAAGCAAGCAAATGAGTAAAGCAACGAAAACAGAACAAGCAAACAAGGTAAAGCAAACAGAATAAAACAATTAGAAAAGCATCATCCAAATTTATCTGGGAAGCGTTTGTGGAATTTGGCCACCAGCTGTGGGGACCTGACATGCTGCTCGGTCACCCATTCCGCATGTCCCATAGGGATATGTTTCCACTTCACAAAGTATTGTAAGTGTCACTTTCACTGCGTAGAGTCTAGGATATCAGATATTTCTGTTTTGAAATGTTCATTTTCATCCACCATCAAGGGAGGGGGCTCTGTAGGAGCAGGGTGCCAGGAACTTGAAGGAGGAGTGGGTTTCAGAAGACTAGAAAGAAACACATGATGCACATTAGAATAAGCTTTGGGGAGTTTCAGCTCATAAGATACAGGATTGATCATTCTGGTGATCTGGAATGGATCAATATACTTAGGACCAAGTTTCTTAGAAGGTTGAGGGCTTTTCAGAAATTTAGTGGAAAGATACATGTGGTACCCCCATTTGTAGGCAGGGTTAGGGCTCCTCTTTTTATCTGCTTGCTTTTTTGTATGCAGCTTTAGCAAACTCCAAAGCCGAAACTACTTTTGGCCATGCCTATTTAATTTTATTAGTCCATTGAACCAAAGGCACAGGATCATGTTTCTTTACAGCCCCCAAAAGCAGTGGCCCAAATTCAGTTCCGTATATTACTTTGAAGGAGGAGAGTCCAGTACTCTGGTGTACCACATTGTTATAGGCTACCTCGGCAAAGGGTAGCAGGTCAACCCAGTCAGACTGTTGGAAGTTAATGTAGCACCTTAAGTACTGCTCAACAATTCCATTTATTCGTTCCATTTTTCCATCCATCTGTGGATGATGGGCACTGCTTAAGCCAAGTTCAATGCCCAACAGCTTGGTAAATGCTTTCCAGAACTGTGAAGTGAACTGGGTACCCTGATCCAAAATTATCCTGGTAGGGGTACCATATAGTCTATATATGTGTGTGTGTTGCATAAACAACTTAGCCAATTGCTGGGCAATAGGAATACTTTTACAGGCTATAAAATGTGCTTGCTTGGAAAAAAGGTCCAAGACTACCCAAATGACTGTCTTTTTCTTGCTCTTGGGTAGCTCTACAATAAAGTCCATACTGATCATTTCCCATAGTTTACTTTGGGTGTGTAATGGTTGTAACAGTCCATGTGGCTTCCCTGCCCCTCTCTTGGATGTGACACACCTGTGACACCCCTTCACATAGTACTCCATGTCTTTCCACATTTTTGCCACCAAAATTGCCTGTGGACTAGGTATAAGATTTTTACATAACCAAAATGTCCTGCACTTTTAACAGCAAGACTCTGCTTTAAGACCTGTGACCTCTGATAGGATGGCACATAATTTTTTTTCACCATTCCAGGCCAGTCCTTCTTTCTATGTCAGTGTAACCTTCCATTCTTGGTACCACTGGTCCTTGTTCAAAGCTTGGGAGTCTCAGTGTTGCCCTGAACAAGGACCCACTCCAGGATGTCAGTGCTGAGCCTGTCCCAGAAATACTGGACTTTGGTAGCTTCTGTCCAGTCTGATATCTTGCTCGCCAGCTGCTGAAACTGTTGCATACTCTGCCATGGGCCGGCCATCCTGGTGCATTCATTGCAGTTCGGTGTGTGCCTGCTCCTGCCAGAATGGGTCTTTGAACCTGGCTCATAAGACCACCATAAAGTTGTTTAGGCTGTCCAGCTCAGGAGTCACCATGTCATACATCCCCATGAGAAAATCCACCATCTCACCCTCAAGTTGGCTGGACACATACTGGACCTTCTCGTCTTCTGACTGGAACACTCCTTCCCATAGTACTCATGAACCCCTTCACCTGGGTCAGAAAGTAGGGCAGTTTCTTAGTTTTTCTCCATTGAATGTCACCTTCAGGCCTCTGTTGGTCACTGACTGTGTCATATGGCTTGGTTCTGGTGTGGGGGTGCTGGATGTGCTAGGGGTGCTGGGGGGCATCCTGGGGCACCTGGGCCAGGTACTGGTGGGATGGGGGCTGCTTCCTCCTCCTCCTTGCAGCTCCCCTTGAGGTCATCATCAGCGGCTCCAGCTGCTGCACCCTCCACTGCATCTGCTCGCACCACCACCGCAGTTGCGGGAGTCGTCGGTGTTGGCTCCTCCCTTTTCCCATGCACCTTTGCTAGGACCTTGGCTAGGCAGATCTGGATCACATGAAACTCTCCCCTTAGGGCTTCTACCTCCACCTCTAGGTCTCTGAAATGACCTGCTGAACTTTAGGCTTCACTGGGTTGCATATCCCATCACTGCAATCCTCTGACATTGTGCTCATGTTTGTCCAGGCCTGGGCACCAGGCCCACTGATCCTTCATCACAGCTCCCATGTCTCTGGCTGGGGTGAAGGTAAATGAGGAGACCACCTCCTCTGCTGTTTTAGCTGCCTGCCATTGGGTCTGCATGCCTGCCTTGAAGCGTTCCCATTTGCAGTTGGCTTTCCCCTTGGAGGGCTCCTCAGCGCTGGCCTCAGTCACAGCATCAGCCTTGTCTGGGACCAGTTCTTTGGGCCCTTTTTCAGGCACCTGCTTGTTGGTTCCCTGGAACATTTAGCACCAAAGTTCACAGCAGGGAGTTTAAGGGAGAACAATCCATCTGTGATGAACCCAGTCAAACTTCGATCACTTGAGCAACAGACATTCGTTCAAATGCTTTATTGCAAGGAGTCCAAGCACAGTGCATCAGGTAATTGACTGCTCGGATATTTGCCCACCAAAAGCACAACAATAATATCACAGTTTTCACTTCCCCTCACCCACCTGGCTAATTGGGTCTTGACTGTACAAAGCATTGCCTCCCTAATTCCGTTGCCAAAACAATGGTCCTTGAGCTGTCTGCAGATAGTACCAACACATTCCAGCCCTGTACCAGCCATACTCATCATGCCCTCTGTTCGTGTCAGACCCTGGCCAACAAGCCGGCCTAACCAGAACTAACTAATACAACAGCATTTACCTATATAGCTAATAGACAGATTCATTACACCTCCCTTAAGTTTCTTCTGCATCAGCCACTGCTAGTACTCAAGGGTAATGCTGCTTCTCATAAGGGGACCTAGCTGCTGGAGCCGGTGTAGTATTGACTTAATGCCTTGACTGAATCCTTTCTACTTCTTGCTTCTCACTCTTAGTAGTCTTGTTGATTGATAACTGTATGCATGGGGCGTGAATGTTCTCTGTTATACCAATAAAGATACATTAATTACTTTTGCCATCTGTCTCCCATGTGTTTTCCATACCTACTCCTGTATACATAAGATCTTGCTGATTGATACGCCCTCTTGCTATGCCATTTGAGTTGCTTAATTCCCACAAACTATGCACAGTAAATGAATGGAGATTTCCATGGACACCAGTGATTAGCGTAACACAGCTTTTCCCTGGTGATGAAGCAATGGCAGTTGGGGCGATTCTTCCTGCTTCTGCCCCTGAAGCTTGAGGCTGTTGTTCATACAGGAGATAAGTGAATCCACAGATATGGGTTCTGTGGATAGAGGTGCCTTATGGTACATACCAGCTTAAATTAATGTGGCTATTAATAATCTCCAGGTTTCCTGAAGGGATTTTACCCTCTTGATTATCCCATTTAACATCCTTTCAATTAATCCCCCCACATTTCTACATTTTTTATAAGTTTAATTTGATGTGTTGTTGGACTTTCTGGGCAACTTTATATGTTTATACACAGTCATACACAGATACGTGCATTGAAAAGCACTGTGATTGTTGCTGTTCACAAGTTATTTTCTTGCAAGTAGATTCTAATTTAGAATGACCTTGTTGTAGGGTTTTCTTAGCAAGATTGGTTCAGAAGAGGTTTGTCATTGTCTTCCTCTGAGGCTGAGAGACACTGACTTGCCCAAGCTCACCTAGTGGGTTTCCACAGATAAGCAGGGTTTTCAAACCTGGTCTCCTATGTGCCAAGTCCAGCACTCAAACTACTATATCACATCATCCCCATGACTTGATTTTATCTCCCAACTTTTTTGAGTCCTGGGACTCAAGGGAGCTTTAAACATAGTTATAAACAAAAGAGCAATACAAACTTACAGGATATAATTAACAATAGACTTAAATTAGATGGGATTCATCCCAAATGAAATGTCCCTATATCCTGATAATTTTTTAAAATATATAAAAATACCAGCAGTCTGGTTCCAAAATGGTTTGAGACTGTATCACCTCTACTCACTTTGATTGCCCAAGCAATCTCCCCCTTTACCTAAAAAACAGAGACCTTTCCTCCTTTTTCAATTACCCAATTATTAATGATGAATTCAATTTCTTTGAAATATTATACATAAGCACCACGTAGTGAGATGTTATCATTCATCCTGATATAAAGAGCTTAATTCTTCAGCTCAGAAGTATTAATTGGAAGAGAATTTTCAGTATGTTCTTTATTCTTCCTTTTGTGCTTATTTGCAGCTGCTAATTATCCCCATTTTCTCGCTATTTCCTTCTTCTACTGTGTTCTCTAAGCTGTTTCTTCTATTGTATGCCTCCCCTTGGCAGAATTGACACAGGCTAAATAATGTCTCCTTAATTCAGTCCTAGTCCTGTTGGAACACACAATGTTCCCCTCCTTCTGATAGAAAAAACACTTCTTTTCAATGCCTGAGGTCTTTAAGGTGATTACAAAAACAAAACAAAACAAAACAAAATTCTTCCAGTTTACTCTGCTGTTTTGGGGAAGGCCCTATTTTTGACACACACCCATTGGGATTCTGGTTGAATCAGGTGGGAGGGAGTGGGAGGGAGGTTGGGACAGGTTGGTCATCCAGGTCACCTGATCATTCCACCACAGAAGAGAATCCCCTCAATTGTATTGGTATCTGGAAAAGAAGGTGTCACCTGGGGGTGTTGATGTTTATATGTGAAGCTTTGCATACAAATCATTGCACATATTTTCAGGCTGACATTTCACCTCTCCCTTTTCTACTGGCTTCACTTTATAGAAGCACTGTTCGGCAATCAGAATGAAGGGAAAGCAAAGACTAATTGATTTAAGCAAATATGAAAATATGTGTATGTGTTGTGCAAATCAAAAAACAAACAAACCCACAAACCTCACTGCTGCTGCAGTCATACAACTGGATATAAACCAATATGGTGAATCCATTCACACAGTAGAAACAACCCCCTTCTACTGATCTGGCTATCAGTGTGTGTGTGGGGGGGGGTTCCTGTTGGGTTTCCAAACTGATTTTAGTTTGGATTAAAACGGGTGTGTGTGGCAGTAAAGGGGTCAAACCAGGGCAAGGATACTACGCAGTGGAGCTGGGATACAGCCCCAACTAGATTCAGCCCCAGTGATCTCAGCCAATCTGAGACTAATTACTAGATATGATAATGTCACATTGCTTTGAGTGATGTCATAGTACAATGTAACTTAAACTGTTTGAGGGCTCGCACAAAGACTCTAAACTATCTAGTTCGTGAGCGGCTCTTCGCTGATGATGCTGCCCTTGTTGCCCAGACAGCAGCAGTTCTGCAGCTCCTAACATCCTGCTTCGCAACAGCTGTAGAGCTGTTTGGGCTAGAAGTCAACCTTAAGAAAATGGCAGTTCTTCACCAGCCTGCACCACAGGACGAATATCATCATCCCCACATTGCTGTCAGCAAATCTGTGCTTAAATCTGTTCAGCAGTTCACCTACCTGGGAAGCATCATCTCCTCAGATGCCAAGATTGACAAAGAGATTGATCACAGATTAGCAAAGGCATATAGCACATTTGGAAGACTTTACAAAAGAGTCTGGAGTAATAAACACCGGAGGCGAAGCACAAAAATCAGTGTGTACAGAGCCATTGTACTGTCTATTCTCCTTTACGGGTCTGAAACATGGGTCACCTATCACCACCACTTACGAATCCTGGAACACTTTCATCAGCGCTGTATACGCACAATCCTAAATATACACTGGACTGACTATGTGACAAGTGTTGCTGTCCTTGAGCAAGCAGGGATCACCAGCATTGAAGCCATGATATTGAGAACACAATATGCGCTGGGCAGGGCACATTTCTAGGATGGAGGACCATTGCCTCCCCGAAATAGTACTCTACAGTGAACTCGCCATGGGTCAGCGTAAGAGGGGTGCTCCAAAAAAGCAATACAAGGACTCCCTGAAACAACATCTCAGGCTCAGCCAAATTGATCACCAACAAAGTTCCTCCCTGGACTCACATCAGGAGGCATGGAGATGCACTATCCACAATGCTGCAGCCTTATTTGAGAACTCACACCAAACAAGTCTTGAAGAGAAACGACAATGCAGAAAGAATCACAACCCGGAAACATCACCCAAGGAGACCTTCTGCTGTGCTTTCTGCAACCGGACTTGTTTATCTTGGATTGGCCTTTTTAGTCATCAGCGCGCTTGCAGAAAGCATGGGACAAGTCCTTCCTGAATCTTCGATTATGAAGAAAAGCCATAGAGAGAGAATTTAAATATGTGGTTACATTTTGCTAAGGTAAGTCCTATAATGAAGAAACTTGGACTAATTCTGTGTTTTAACTTGACATATAAACAAGGGGGAAAAACTGTCTCTACGAAGAGAGGATTTCATAAATAGGGTACTTTAATCTAAAAGGATTTTCCTTTTATCACCTTACATTTAAAAAAATGTAATAATGTAATAATAAGGGTTGCTTCTATGGCTGGGATCCTGTTAGTGTACAGTATATGCCAGTGTAATACTAATGTATCTTTAAAAAAAATGGAAGATGAAAGAATTCAACCTCAGTCTTAAACCCCTTTAAAAGCCCTTCTATACTATGTCAGAGGTGGCCACAAATATTTAGTGTTCAGTGGAGAGAGTGGTTGTGTTGGAGGAGGAACATAGGCACAATGAAGATGAAATCTTGTTGGACCTTTTGGAGTACTCCTGATGTCTGGATGATGACATTGTTGTATATCCAGCTATAGAGTCATAGCCATAGATCTCTACACCAGAACCCCAATCTCCTTTTGCCACTAAATGGCCATATTGGGGAGTTAGCATGATACGCATAGGTTTTAATGGAAGTAAGGGGGAGATAGGGTGAAGTTTTTTGTGGGTGGAACTCTGTGGCCCTTTCCTGGTGCGGGATTTCAGACTATGGCTCTCCCTTCAGCTAGAAAATGTACCTAGTCCCAACACTCCAAGCCACAACTTTAACACCATTGCCAAAACCCAACTTCTGACACAAGCTCCCCCTTATCTTAGAATCCATCATGTGGAAAGGACATCCTGTGGTGTGTGACAAAAACATCACACAGAAGAAAGAGGAGAAAGAGGAGAGTTTGATGAACAAGCATTACAAGTGACATCCTGTCGGACCACCAATGTGATGATGAACAATTTTCATACTGAGGGGATTGCCAGGACAGTCAGTGCTAGATCTGCTAGCAGATGGATGTTTGTCTTTGACAGCAAACACAGCCTTCCCTGTCTCCCATGCATCATGATACCCTGAGGAGCAAAGGAGAATGCTTTCCCATCATTACTGCTGTAGAAAGATTCAACTGTCACTTTTCTACATGGAACTTGGGAGCCGGGAGAGAAGGAGGGGGGAGAGTTCCATCTGCATTCTCCTTCAGGCAGTAAAATGTCTTAGGCTGGCCCTGAAGTTAGCTACTAATGTCCAGGTGCAAATATAGGAATACTAATCAAGTTCTCATCCTGCTCCCTAGTCTCTATAAGGTGCTTATTTTCAAATAGTGCTTCAGGGTAGCTTCATAATTATGTGAGTTTTTTTCTTTAATTCTTAAATTAAATAAGCATCTATAATGCTAGGCACATTTGCCTCATACCTTGTTTCAGCAGCATGCCACTTTTTAAAGTAGTGTTGCTGATTTATAACCAATATGGCTTGATTTTCAGTCATTTCTGTGATTTATAAATCAGGACTTTATATACTCTGAGTATTAAGATCTATTTTATGAATCCCGGTTTATTTGTTAAAGCAGACTGATTTAGGAGGCAGATTTATTAATCATTGCATGGAAATTCAAGCTAAAGTCTTGGTTTAAAGTCTTACATTTATAAATTAGATACTTAAATCAAATTCCAATTTATACATAATAGGTTTGGTTACAAGGGATGTGCAGGGAAGTCATACATCTGCTACCTGCTTGTACCTGAGGATACAAAAAAATATGTCATGCTCATCAGGAGTAACTTAGTTATTACCAACCTAGCTGAAAAGGAAGCTACTTTTAATCAAAATCTCTCCCCTGGGTAGAATTCATACATCTTGGGGTCAGCAGTTACCTCCATTTCCAAAGGCTACAGCCCTCAGTATACTCCAAAATGCCTTATTCTTCTAAAGTTTAATTTAAGTCAACAGTGCTACCCCAGGGCTTTTTCAAAAGTAATAAGTAAGGTGACTAAGCATACAGTAAATGGCAAAATTGTCCCCCCCTCCAAAGCAGTAATATTGTAAACATGTTTTGTACGTTTAACCCAAATTTCTTAGCTTACTGTGTTCATTCATTAGTAGGTGAAAATATCTGAGAAGTAAAAGTATTTTCAAAGAAGTTTCCCCCCCCCTTTATTTACCATCTGTAGCTACTCAGGGATTATTCTCAGCACTTCCTAGAGTCCCCATATTCAAGGATAGGGTCCATAATGGGAAGAAATCCCACTGTTGGTTGGTTTTCTTGACCTGGAAAGATGTTTCCTCATGAGCAATGCCGTTCATGCATAAAGGTATGTTTTCCGTTTTGAAATTCTGAACCTAGAAGGCAAGAGAGACAGAAAATGGATATGGTTGGAGAACCACATGTAACAAACAGAGGAAAGAGGTTAATAAGAATATGAAATGTTCTTAGTTAAGCATATATATATATATATATATATATATATATATATATAAAATTGTTCATCTCCCAGACTGAAATTGTGAAAATTCGTATTTTTTTCATATTTGAAATGGAAATAAATTGAGATTTTCTGAAAAAAATTGAACATGACAAAATCCTGCACTTGACAGGTTCATCCATCTAGTCCCAAAGTTCTTTGAGCTTCACTCTTAGAAATCTGAGTATTAATTGCTGCGTATTCAACCATGTTTCTGCTTAATTAGGGTCAGAAACTTTTTTTCCTGAGAGATGCAAGACTTCTAGTAGCTACATGGCAGAGTGGTGTATCGTGGTCCTCTCCATGTTGTATCTATTTGAATTTTGCTGGTAAAATGGAAGAGAATTTTGTTTCAGTTGCCTTCAAAATAATTCACCTAAATTTGCAATTTTTACATATTTAGGCATAAAGAATTGGAGATTTAATTTTTTTATGTGTCTTTAGCTGACTCCAACTTTTGCAGACCCTATACTTGGATATTTATTTATTTATTTTGGCAAGATTGATTCACAGGAGGGTATGTCATTGCCTTCCTCTGAGGGTGAGAGTGGCCTGGGTCACCCCATGGGTCTCCATGGCTGCACAGGGATTTTAACACTAGACTTTGGGAGTCATATTCCAATACTCAAACCACTTTACCACATTGGCTCTTTGAGATTTTAAAATCCTGTCAGAGAATGACACTGGGGGAAAAAACACACATCTGTTTAGTCATACTCCTAAACCACGATTACTGTTTTCCCATCTTTCCATCCTTCCCCCCACTGCAGGTGAAGAAAAGGAAACAATAATTTGCCGTATAATTCTCTTGTTTTATCATGCCTTTCCATATTTTGGTTATCATTTTTCCTTGCAGGAACAGAGTTGAGAAAACTCTTTTCATCTTCTTCCCCAGTGAGGGAAGTGTGACCCCCAAAGATTCACATAAACATTTCTCAGTGAGAAAATTATACAGGTCAATCCCCATATCCACAGTGGATAGGTTCCAAGACCACTCCCACCCATCCCCTGTGGATACCTGAATTTATGGATAATAGGGACCCTGTTATTTTCAATGAGATGAACACCAGAAGTTGACTATAGAATCACATTGGAGTAGCGAGAGAACATATTTTTTGAACATGGATAAGTGAAACTGTAGATACTGAATCTGTGGATAGAATGAGTCTATCTGTATGTATGAGGACCTGTGGGAGTAGGGAACTCCTGTCTCCTGATCCACATTGCTCTTTCTTTTTTCTAAGGAAATGAGTAGGGGTAAGAGTGATCTGCATGAAATCAGCAGGAATTTGGCACGGAAAGAATACAAGAGGGAGAGTGGGTCAGGTTGGCCATAAAGTTAAATATTTGGGAGAGGAAGCCTGCAGACTCAGAGGTTTGGGTTGTGCATTTTGACTTCTTAGAGAGAACTGTTTCACCTCTGGGAACTAGGCCACACTATGTTTATCCCCCCACCAGATGACTTTGATAAGATATATTTCCCCTTACTTATACAAAACAAGCAATAAATTCAGGTGGTGTCAATTTTACTTTCTTTTGATGTAGAAAGAGACAGGTGATTATCTGACTAATGGCAGCTAAAACTAGTAAACCACTGCCAGCATCCTAGATTTACAGACTTTTTGTTTAAATTAAATAAAAATACTAAACTGACACAGAGCAATTTTTTTAAGTTCCAAAACTGTAAGAAATATAAGTAGATTGTTGAGCATGTAACATCTAAGGTAGATAAGAAACATTCACTTTGCTTGACTAAAATGACTCATTTACTTACTAGAGTAACATGATTTATTATTGAGATATAATTAAGTGAAAAGTTATGCGACAAAACATAGTATTTCTAGTCAACTCCATGAATTATCTTTGACTCTGGACATCCCTTAATATTTAATCAAAATACTAATGTGAAGATCTGTGCACGTCCTTGGCAAAATGCAGAGGCAGCTAGGGAAGATAGGCTGGGAGGTGCTCAGTCCATAAATAATGTCAGCAAAAATGTGTATCATATTAAGGACTGTATGGCTGGCTCTTGAAAACATATGAAAACATGTGGTTAGAAGGTCTAATGATAAGATTTGATGGAGAATCTACACAGGGTGTTTGATATGCACATGGAAATCCAGCAGAAATTATGTATGCCAGCAGAAGCTGTAAAGATAGAACTAACATTTTCCTTCACACAAGGCTCTGGCATGACAGAGAAATGACTTTTGCAGTTATGTGTTGGAGTTATTTTATATCTGTTGCCAAATGCTTGATTTGGGAAATCATTAGTAGACATTATCCTTGAGGTTCTGTGACTCGGGAGATGATGGGCAGAAGCAGAAGCAGCAGCAGCCCTCCCACTCCAGCCGATCCTCTGAAAAGATGAGTCTTCAATGGAGAGAGCTTTCCTTTTGTGTTCATCCAGGTTCTCTGCTGAAATCCCTCCACATCTGTTCAACAAGCCCACTTCCAACTGAGAAGAAGGTACTGATAGATTGCACAGTCATGTTCCACATTCTGTTGTTCTTGGCAGTAACTCCCCCTTCACAGCATTCATAGTCTATGATAATGGCAAGTAGGTTTCATGAGCTACATCCTCTCTTGTATACTGAAACAAATTGGATAGCTTTGATATGACATGTACGATCATAAAAGGCCTTGAATCTGTCCCTGGAGGTGTCAGCTGCCACTATAAAATAGATCTTAAGCAGCATTTGACATTCTGATGTACAGGGCCGGTTTAACCTGTCTGCCAAATCAGCATTGGCAGGGGGCCCCAAGGTCAAGAGGGGGCCCCGAGGTCAAGAGAGGGCCCCGTGTTGGCCTCCTTAATATGAAAATAATGGGATTTCTGGTTTAAAATACCATAGAGTTGCCTTGGAAGGCCTAGAAAAGGGCTAGGGAAGACACATTTTCTAGGAAGACTCTATGGTAGGTGTGCTGTTTTGTGTCCCATGGATAATGAATCCAGGGATACGGGGGTCCTACTATAATCTGAACATCCTGTACGGTGAATAGGTTAGGTTACATTGATCTGAGATAAACATATGGGGGCCCCAAAGTAAAGCATTGCAGGGGGCCCCAAAATTCCTTAAACCGGTCCTGCTGATGTAATAGTGAGTACAGACCCTTGGGAGATATGGAAGCTAAAAGAAATGGGTGTCTCTTGAACAGGATGAGTTTATTATTATTATTATTATTATTATTATTATTATTAAAAATAGGACTTCATGAAACTAATAATACAATAATGGGCTTTTAAAATGAACATGTTTGAACTGGACTTTCTGTGGAGTTTGGGGAAAAAAGTATTTTCGTGCAGACATTTTGGACTTTATCAGACCAGGCGAATATGATACCATAATGATGCCTAATTAATGTGAAAGGGCACACATATCATATGAAATTGTCCTTTCATGATCATGTATTAACCAAAAGCCATTCCTTTTTATTGACGGCCAAAGCCTTTAATAGATCTGCCATGGTGCTTTTTTGCCGGCATTGCCAGTGTTTGAAACTTCACACCATTGTGCTCATGGGATTGTGACAGCCAGGTAGGGGACACTATTTTTATGAACCTCCCTGGTTTACTTGTAATTTTTAAAGTGTGTTTCTGTGTTTGTGTGAATATTTTATGTCTTAATTTATTTTATTTTTAAAATTTTCTGCACTCGCATGTGGAGAGTAGAGGATAACCCCAGCAAACCTTAGGCAGGTAGAGGTTGCTATATCTTTCCCCTGTGATTCCTATGTGTAATTCTGTCCTTAAACTACTAGGTCTACACTACCTTTGACATTCCACTCTGAAAACAGATTGCTAGCCATGTAGCAAGAGTTTCCAAAATATTATTGAGATTGACTGCAAAATAATAATAATAAAAAATAATAAAGGGGATTGTAGAACATTCGGCAAGTACGTGGCCAATGGGGTGTCTTTGGCTTTATGGACCACAATTTAAGTAATTTAGATATATAGTGAAATGAACAGTTAAGACCAGGGCTGAACTCAGATTTATACCTCAAGTTTAATGATTTCCTCTTATTTTTTTAAAAAGAAAGGTTTAAACCTTTTTCTAACTTTTAATTTTAAGCTGGTTTGGGGAACTATCCAACATGCTAACATGCTGAACCTTCTGGGAGATAAAGTTCTGCATATTGGCTGTCTCTAAAGTTTGCACTAACACCTGGCACAGATTTGCCCTGCTGTGAATCAGCTCACACAGTCATGACCACCACCACCTTTAATAAACCTTCATATAGCCTTTTTTCTAAATGTTCAAAGCATTTTTCATATATGAGTCATTCTTACAATAACTCTGTAAGTTAGATCAGTACATTACCCCTTGATCGTAAATGAAGAGAAGGGCAGAGAAGAATGATTTGCCTACGGCTACTTAGCAAGGTACCTCATACCTAGGGTGACTGTAAATTGAAGTGTAGTCTTCTCAGATCATTTTCTTAGCCACTACATCACACTAACATTCCTCTTTCTCAAGGGGCAGTTCCATGCTACCAATTATTTTGGCAAACTGAATAGCTCAGAGTCCCTGGTCTCCTTAAAAATCAATGCCAGAGTCTGTGATTTAAAGCAGTGAGTGAATGCATCCTCTATTATTTTGATCTCAGCACCACAAGTACCTCTTTGTTGTTCTTGAGGGAAGTAATGCCTTTGAGCAACTAGTCAAATGCCAGTCAAATCACTGTAAAATTTTGTACAGGTGCCTGCATAGACATCTATGTTTTGCACTAAAAGATGTACAGAAAGGGACAGAAAGACAGCTACTGGACTTGCCATGAAGGAAAGATGGCAAAAATGAATATTAAAAACAAAGCCACCACAGAGGTAAATACTGGTTTTGACATAAATACCTGGCAAAGATAGTCAGACAAATCACTATTGGAGAATAATATAAGTAAACCAAAAAAGACAAGAATGCTGAAGAAGGCACATGTAAACACTGGGCAAATCCAAGAGTAACAATGCATTTTGGGACAAAAAAAGTTTAAAAATGTCATAAAAATGAGATAGTAAGAGGGGAAATGAAGATGTATGGATTTACCAACTAGATAAAATAAAACCTGGCACTAAAGCATGACAAATGTTAGAATATTTTTTAAAAAAGAAAAAGGAAAAAAAAAGCTTAATGTTGGGAATGAAGGGAATAAGGATTTATATTGCAAACTTTGTAATCTGGGAAGAAGGACCAAAAAAGCTGAATATGGACAGAATGAGTATCAAACTGGAGATGTAAAAATCAAATGGATTTTACTTGGTTATATGATAGGGGAGTTTTGTAGTATTTAAGAAAAGAACAGAACAGAGATCACTGGTAGCATTTCAGTTTAGTTCATTCTGGATGAAACAGCTTTTGTGAGCTCACTAACATCCATGTCAGAATTTTACTCCAAACTTTCATTTAGTATATTCTATGGGAGATTATATATCTTGCAATAAATAATGAAAGGGCATTGTAAGGGAACGAAAATAGAACTGAAAATGCTCATTGTGCTTCACAAAGTAGTTTTGTTGTAGTCAAAAGCAAGCAGAAAGTTTTTGCCAAATACTGAGTAACTTCCATTCCCAGTTGCTTTGTAAAGCAGTCTAAAGTACAAATTGGCTGATGGAATTACCTCAGCAGCTGTAGGTTGCAGCTGGGGTAGCCCTGGAGATCGCCCACCTTGTGGCAGCGCCATGGGCGCCACCATCTTGCTGGTCATCCTCTCTCCGGCTGGCTCATGCTGGCCAGAGAGAGGATCGTAAACCAACCAATGGGGGAGAGGCAGCTCTTCCCCTATTGGCCGGCCAGAAACTATCTTGGCCAACAAGAGGCTCAGGGCCTGCTGGGCCTCTGATTGGCCAAGAAGGAAGGACTGCTCCCTGCAGTCTCCTTTCAGGTCCGGCAGCCGGGCATATATTCCCGGCCCCGTGCCGGACCTGAGCAGTTGGCTCTTGAGAGCCGATGACCCACCCACCCTCCCTTAGTTAGGTTTTCTTTGTATTAGCTAGGAATGGTTAGCTGCTTATCATACAAATTATGTTCCATGTTGTTAACTTTGTCACAACTTTCTAGGGGTTGGTGGTGAGCATGGGGGTTCTAGATCCAAACTCGGGGTCTGGGGTCTCTGGTACTGGGCCAAGGTCATCCATAGGTCAAGTTCAAGTTCATGGCCACGGAGACCAAAGGGGGGAGAGGCAGGATTCCTCCCTTCCGGGTTTGGAGCACATGACCCTGTCACATGACCACATCACGTGATCAGTTAGCAGATGGGCTAACTGATATATCATCAACCAACAGGTGGGTTGGTTTATACCTGGTCCCTACCCATGCTCAAGCGCCAACCAGGCAACTATCACCAAGACAAGTTGTGGCCATTTATTGCCAAAATCAAATTTATATGTATCATTTATATGTATCCACTTTACTTACCTGTATTAATACATCTTTCCACATACTTGTTCTATTGTCTTTATTGGGACTGGGAGGTAGGGTGACAGGAGGGGGAACCATCTCACCTCAGCTTGCAAAAAGAAAACAGAAGAAACAATAGTAAAGGACAATCCTGATTGCACAGAGGTTTCATGTCCGGTTGAATACAGGTAGAGATCTTTCACAGACCTTCCTGCTAAACATGGGAAAGTCTTTGGAGAATCATGAATTTGCACTGGTATTTGAGGCATGAGCTTAATGTGGTCCTTACACAAGCCCTGTTCAAGCATTATTCACAACACTCTTAAGCAGTTCCATGTCCAGCCCCCTCTGACATATTTTTTCTTAAATATAAAATGACATGTCTGAAGAGTTAAAACTCCTCTTCATGTGGAGGCTTCCCAGAAGCTTGTCTACACTGGGGGTAAAAATTTGATTGAAATTTGGACTACAGTTAGCTGTATCCATGGATTCTGTATCCATGGATTCAACCATCCACAGATTGAAAATATTCCAAGAAAAAGAAAAAGAAAAGAAAATCCAAAAGCAAACCTTGTTTATGCCATTTTATATACGGAACACTATTTTACTGTGTTGTTTTCTATAACGGGACTTGAACATCCATGGATTTTGCTATCCACAGAGGGTCCTGGAACCAAACAATCATGGTTCCCTTCATATTGCACCCATCAGCTGATTCATATACAGCACTCGGGAAACCATGATTTGATCATGCATGTCTTCCCTCCTTCCCTTGCCAGTTTCATGAAACCATACTTTGCCCAGTTCAGACATGATCACAAAGTATGATTGATTAACCTAAGAAACAAGGATTCTTATTTTGGATGAATGAAATGTTATCACCTTTGGAATGCATTGAACAATACTTGTAGATTGGACTACTTCATGATAAATAAGTATACATTTTCTTCAACACCCTTCATGGTTCTCTTTCTTACTTTCTTCTTTGGTGTGGTGACATGTAAGCCCAAGACCAGGCTGTAAATAGTTGAAGCACGGAACATGGTTAAATTTGGCCCATCTATAGCTGGACAGAAATGCAGTGTGTAATTTTGCCTGCTAAATTTTATATAGCTTCATAAAATAGTGTTAACTGCATCCCAGAAATCCAAATCCAGCAAAGTAATACACTTCAGAAGAGCCAGCATAGCTTAGTGGTATGAGTGTTGGACTAGGACTCTGAAGACCAGTGTTCAAATCCCTGTTCAGCCATGGAAATCCACTGGGTGGCTTTGGGCAAGTTATATGCTCTCAACCTAAGATGAGGCAAAGGCAACCCCCCTCTGAACAAATCTTGCCAAGAAAACCCCATGAGAATTGTGCCTCAGGGTTGGCATAAGTCGGAAATGACTTGAAGGGACACAACAACAAACAAACTCGAACTTTGTAAGGAATTGTGTTAGTGTTAAAGAAACTCCTTTTTTATGCCTGCATCTTTTAATCAGTTCTAACCCAGCAACCAATGAAGACCATGATTCCATGGCCTGAGAGTGTTGCAGAGTTTAATTATAATAAATGCCTGTAAAGCTTTCTAAAATCCCTTGTACCTGATTGAAAGTGCTCTAGAACTCCAATTTGTTATTACATGTTTTGATCCCTTGAAAACAGTCACTCAGTTTTAAATTTACACTAAATATCTCACCTCTTGCCCCCCTGCTTTTTTTTTGTAAGGTTACAGCTGAGCATTTAAAATTACTTTGCCTAGTGTTGGAAGAGATATGCAGGAGTAGCCGTGCAGCTCTCGGAACTGATTAAACCAAATCTTTTTTCAACTGGAAGCTGAAACACTTTATCAGGCACAGACAGCACCTACAAAGCAAATTCAATGGACTCACCTGTGCCCCTAATAGTAATAAAGTGGAAAGCAGACACTGCAGCTGCAGCCAGAATAATAAAAGGGGTAGAACTAGTATTCTCAGTAAAGTTATTCCATCTGGAACACCCAATCCTTGCCTGAATAAATTTGCAAATAAACACTGGATGAGCCCTTCTAATAGGACACCCTCCCTTTTCCACTACAACCCTTGTTAGGGAAAGAATGTTGCCATATGCTTTCTTATTCACTCCCTCAGAGAGAGAGAGAGAGAGAGAGAGAATTTCTGTCTTTTTATGTCACCTGTCTATCTATAATAATAATAATAATAATAATAATAATAATAAAAAATAATAAAATTTTATTTCTATCCCGCCCCTCTGCAATGCAATCGGGGCGGCTTACAATATAAAAACTCCATAATCATAATACCCTAGCCCACCCACCACTTAAAATAATATTAAATTATGAAGGATTAAAAACAAACAATAATTAAAAATATATATAAATCAGAAGAAAAAAAATTTAAAACATACAATCACAGCCTAGAAAGGACAGCTGAGTCTTTGGCCGGGATAATTATTCAGGAAAGGCCTGCCAGAAAAGATCCATCTTGACAGCTTTTTTAAAGCTGCCTAAGGTGGTAATAAGACGGATCTCGTCCGGCAGGCCATTCCATAATCTGGGAGCAGCAGCAGACAAGGCCCTCTGGGAGGTCACCGACAGCCTTGTTTTCATAGGCTGTAACAGATTCCTCCCAGAGGACAGAAGTGTGTGTGGAGGGTCGTACGGAAGGAGGCGGTCCCAGAGGTAAGTTGGGCCCAAGCCATGCAGGGCTTTAAAGGTCATAACGAACACCTTGTACTGTGCCCAGAAACTAATAAGCAGCCAGTGGAGAGCTTTTAGCATAGGTGTTATATGCTCTCTTCTGGAAATGCCAGAAATCAACCTGGCTGCCATGCTCTGGACTAGTTGAAGTTTCCGAGTCAAGCACAAGGGTAGCCCCACGTAGAGCGCATTACAGAAATCCAGACGGGAGGTTACCAGTGCATGTACCACAGTTTCGAGGTCCCTAGTTTCCAGGAAAGGGCACAGCTGGCGTATCAGCCAAAGTTGATAACAGGCACTCCTGTCCGTCGCATTAACCTGATTAGTCATCTGGAGCGACGGGTCCAGGAGCACCCCCAGACTGCGAACACAATCCTTGGAGGAGAGTGTAGTTCCATCTAGGATTGGAAGTTGTATTCCCAGAGCTGGTTTTGGGCCTGTAATTGTTAGTACCTCCGTTTTGTCTGGATTCAGTCTCAATTTGTTTTTCCTCATCCAGTCCATTACTGCTTTAAGACAATCATTGAGAGGAGAGATGCCATCTGAAGTCGAAGCTGATGACCGAGACATGGAGAAGTATATCTGGGTGTCATCAGCATACTGATGACACCACACTCCATGCTTCCGAATGATCTCTCTCAGCGGCTTCATATAGATGTTAAATAGCATCGGGGACAGGATGGCACCCTGAGGAATGCCACAATTAAGATCTATTCTAGTCGAGCAATTGTCCCCGAGCCTCACCCTCTGGGATCTGCCCGAGAGGAAGGAACGGAACCACTGCAAGGCAGTGCTCCGATTCCTAACTCCCTCAGGCGATCCAAGAGGATGGAATGGTCTATTGTATCAAAGGCCGCTGAGAGGTCCAAGAGCACCAACAGGGTCACACTACCCCTGTCGATCCCCAAGCGGAGGTCATCAGCCAGAGCAACCATGGCAGTCTCCACTCCATATCCCGTCCTAAAGCCAGTTTGAAATGGATCTAGATAATCGGTTTCATCCAAGACAGCTTGGAGTTGGGAAGCGACCACCCTTTCAATCACTTTGCTTAGAAAAGGCAGCAAAGAGACTGGCCTATAGTTGTTCCTGTCCAAGGGGTCCAGGAAAGGCTTTTTCAGGAGCGGCTTAACCACCACTTCCTTCAGACAAGGTGGAATGGACCCCTCCCTGAAGGACGCATTGATAATATCCCTAAGGAGTACTCTCGATGTGTCACCCCCTTGGGTGGCCAGCCAAGATGGACAGGGATCGAGGGGACAGGTTGTTTTCCTCACTCTACCAAGGAGCTTGTCCACGTCATTGGTACTCACAGATTGAAGCTGATCCAATAAAATTTCATCAATGGAGTTACTGGACACCTCGTCTATAGATTCAGTCATAACACTGGCATCTAAGTCGGCTCTTATCCGAGAGATTTTATCTGCAAAGTGGATGTTAAATGCATCACAGCAGGCCATTGTCGGGTTGAGTAAGGGGTTCTGCACAGGTGGAATCTGTGTCAGCTCCCCCCCCACCCTAAACAGTTCTGCTGGACGGGACTCTGCAGATGCAATACGTGCAGCGGAGAAAGACTTCTGCGCTGCACGTATCGCCTCTCGATAAGAATTAAGGAAATTCCTATGAAGAGTCTTGTCGGCTAAGAGTCGAGTCTTCCTCCAGGTTCACTCTAGTCGTTGTGCAGCCCACTTCATCTTCCTAAGCTCCTCTAAGTACCAGGGCTTACGGTTAGGAGCAGGCTGGAAAGGACGCTTGGGAGCAATTGTGTCAATAGCCTTGGTGAGGTCGGTGTTCCAAATATTAACCAAAGCTTCAACAGAATCACCAGCGTTACCAACCATTAAACCCTCCAAGACTTTCTGGAATCCAATTGGTTCCATTAGCCTTCGAGGGCGGACCATTCTAATGGGTCCACCACCCCTGGTGGGGCAGTCAGTGGCTCTTAGTTCCATCTTGACCAGGAAATGATCCATCCATGACAATGCGGAGGTTTCAATAACCTCCGGCCACGGATATTCCTGTTCCGTACTAAAGGCTGCATCGAGGGTATGACCTGCACAGTGAGTAGGCCTGACAACCATTTGGGATAGGCCCATGTTTGTCATGGATTCCATGAACTCCCGAACTGCGCCAGTTAGATTTAGCAAGCTGGTCTCAAGTGGAATGTTGAAGTCGCCCAGAACTAAAAGTCTGGGCGACTCCAGCAGCAACTCTGAGACCAGCTGTGTTAGGTCGGTTAGGGAGTCTGTTAGACAACGGGGTGGCCGGTATACTAACAGAATCCCTAAGCTATCCCTGGACCTCAGACTTAGGTACATACACTCGATGTGGACTGTGTTCCGGATAGGTTTCCTGGTCAAGGTTAGATTGTTTTTATGAACCAGAGCCACTCCGCCCCCCCCCGGCCCACTTTTCCTTACCTGCTCACAAACTGAGTACCCGGCCGGGAGTGCCTGTGCCCTAGTTGCAGCACTGGCCTCTCCCAGCCAGGTCTCCGTAAAGCATGCCAGGTCGGCAGCCTCATCTAATAAGAGGTCATGGATAATATGTGTCTTGTTTTTAACTGACCTGGCATTGCAAAGGAGCAGAGTAAGGGTCTGTGGAATGGTTGGTGCGCTCTCCAATTTATTCTGGGAAACAGAGTGAACTGAAGGCAGGATAGGTATTAAACATCGATCCCGCCTTCTTTTTTAACAATTTTTTGCTCTGTTGCCACCATACCTTCCCTTCCCCCACACAACCTCAATTCCCGCTCCCAGATCATTCCCGTCCCCTGGTAGGTGTTACTGGGGTGGGGTGGTGGAGTGACTTTTAAGACCAGCCACTCCTGGCCACACCCCAACTCCCTGCTCAGCTGCCCTTACCCTGGTGTAAAGGGGAAGGAAGTCTTCCTTGCAGTCCTCCAGAGTCTTCTCTGGCTGGCTGGCTTGCTGGTAGGTGTTCCTGGTGTACTCTGTCCTGCAGCAAAGTACTGGAACTGAATGCTCTCAGTTTCAAACTAAATAACACATTCTAAGTGAAACCGAAGACTTGTTCTTCAGAAATGACCATGTTTCTGATTCTGAAATGAAACATGAAATTCTCCTCACAGAGGCAGCAAGATCTGGCCTATGATCAGCAATATAAAAAGCGCTCCTATACTTTAAAGAGATGTGCATAAGAGGGCATTTCAGCAGGTTCTGGGTTGTTGTTGTTTTTAATGTAACAATGGTGCAATTTTAGAAATCTGCATCAGCCAAAATATTCTCAATGTACAATTAAAATACAATTCACCTAATATGTGTTTCTCAAAGTCAGGTGCTATTGTCTGCTCCATTGTCTGCACAGTGTCCTTTCTAGTTCCTGCCTCCACAACCCCGCTACCACACTAGAGGAATTTGGGCAGAAAATAATATGCAAAACAATATGCATTCTTTATAACAAGGTATGTGATTACAAAGCTATTTATACACATTTGCATATACAAAGAGGTGTTTCTCTTTTATTTCCATGTCTTATATCATTATCCATAATCTTCAAGGTAACACAGTATTTTCCACAGACATATATGTAAGTAATTCCTGAAATCCTCAGGGCAGCAGCTTCTTCCTGCCTGGCCACAGATTCGATTGAGATTGAAATAAGGCAATCCAGAGTCATGAGGATGGCCATCTCTTTGGAACAGGGAATACCTGGATCACATTCACTCTATAGAATGATTCTATTCTATTGAATCCTAGGACAGATAGTTTAGGGAAGGGAATTCAGCATTCTCAGCTAAAGCTGTCCAGTGCCCCAACTGAACTACAAACCCCAGGATTTCATAGAATGGAACAACAGTAGTTAAAGTCGAATAATAGCATTATAACTGTATAGTATGATTGGGCAGATTCTCTGGCAGATTTTACTGATATCCAAATTCTTTGGAGAAAGCCAAGAAGCTTAAACCTTGCTTAAATTTTGTTGTGTAGGTAACTCTCGAACAGGACTAAATAGCAAAACTCTCTCTAATTTGTACATTTTGTTCTCTCTCAATTCACAGAGATGCAGTTTTTCCCACTCTCCTCCCCCAGCTCTAGTGATCGCTCACCCAAACTCTACTAGCATATTAAAATATATGTTTCACTTTTTCTACTAGGCAGGTTGCTATTACTTGAAAATCTCCCTATGTGTGGCCATTATGTCTGTCTCATAAGAAGCAGGATCTCTCTCTTTGGCTTTTCTTTGCAAATGAAGATTCAGGAAGGAATCATCCCACGCTTTCTGCAAGCGCGCTGATTACTGAAAAAGCCAATCCGAGATAAACAAAACCGGTTGCAGAAAGCACAGCAGAAGGTCTCCTTGGGTAATGTTTCTGGGTTGTGATTCTTTCTGTGTTGTCGTTTCTCTTCAAGAGTTGCTTGGCGAGAGTTCTCAAATAAAGCTGCAGCATTGTGGATAGTGCGTCTCCATGCCTCCTGATGTGAGGCCAGGGCAGAAAATTGTTGGTGTTCAATCTGGCCAAGCCTGAGATGTTGTTTCAGGGAACCTTGTATCACTTTTTTGGAGCTCCCCTCTTATGCTGACCTGTGGCGAGTTCACCATAGAGTACTATTTTGGAGAGGCGATGGTCCTCCATCCTAGAAATGTGTCCTGCCCAGCGCAACTGTGTTCTCAATATCATGGCCTCAATGCTGGTGATCCCTGCTTGTTCAAGGACCGCAACACTTGTCACATAGTCAGTCCAGTGTATATTTGGGATTGTATGTATACAGCGCTGATGAAGGCATTTGAGGAGTCGTAAGTGGTGGTGATAGGTGACCCATGTTTCAGACCCGTAAAGGAGAATAGACAGTACAATGGCTCTATACACACTGATTTTTGTGCTTCGCCTCAGGAGTTTGAGACTCCAGACTCCAGAGTCTTTCAAATGTGCTATATGCCTTTGCTAATTTGTGATTGATCACTTTGTTAATCTTGTCATCTGAGGAGGTGATGCTTCCCAGGTAGGTGAACTGCTGAACAGACTTAAGCACAGATTTGCCTACGGCAATGTGGGGATGGTGGTGTTCATCCTGTGGTGCAGGCTGGTAGAGAACTTCCATTTTCTTCAGGTTGACTTCCAGCCCAAACAGCTCTGCAGCTGTTTATAAGGCCTTTATAAGCATATGTGTGTTCAAACAATTATGCTGCAGCTGTGATGTAGTTCCAATGTACTAGTGAAACTATTCATGAACATTGATCTATTTCTATACTTCCTAAGGTTCACTTACATTTTGTGTGTAACAAAAAGCCCTTTCGTATTGAACTATTGTAGCTCTATGATTTCACTTTAACTATGGAATCCTGGGATTGGCAGTTTAGGAAAAGCTATTTAGAATTCACAACCAGTGAACTTGAGAGCCTCACCAAACTACAACCCCAAGGAAACCATAGGTTAAGGTGGAACCATAGTGGTACAATTGTGTAGTGTGAAAAGGGCCTAAGAAATGGCATAGAATGGGACTGTGCAGTTGCAATTAGAGGTAGACATCATTCTTAGTAGCTGGGATCACTGGAGACAGAAAACACTCTGAGCCTCATCAAAATGGTGTCCCTTAAGTGTTCCTAGCTCTAATGTTTACTTTCATTGAATTGAAGTGAAATATACCTAGATAAAAATGTAATTTATCATATCAGTGCAGTTCACTCTTATGTGAGAGAAGGAAAATAAACAAGTACATATTGGGAACAATGTTGTGGTCTCCATCTCTGACAGAAATTCCACAAGGGGACGGAGGTGGAAGATGTGTCTATGCCCAGAGCACATAGAAATCCACTCTGTTTCTACCCTCAGTTCCAACACACACACATGCACACACACCTCTACCTGTCACAATGATGGGCATTTTGCTAGTTAGCATTTATTTCAGACTAGTAGTAGAACCTTAGAGATACCAGACCTCGAGAATTGGATTTGACTGATAAACCTCTTAGGTTTATGCATTTAGACATTCATTAGGCATCTGTGCACAAACAGTTGTCTGCTGCTACCTTCTCACTGTCTCCTGGGCCTTAATCTTGTTCCCCACCAGATGCCTCCATTTTAAAGCACAAAGTGTCTGTGTGGAGTGCATTTAAAATGGCTGCTCTCTGGAACTAAGCAAGTCAAAGTGCATACTTACTCTCCTCCCTCCCTCCCTCCCTCCCTCCCTCCCTCCCTCCCATTAGAGCTAGGAAAACAGGAATACATTTGTGTACTTCTATCACCCCTCTACTTGTGCTGAGAATCACTGTCTGAGAGACCTCTTACTGCATGCAGATGAAGCTTCGTCTTGTCTTCTACCTTCTTCATTTATCTACTTTGGAAAAACCTGTCCTGCATTGGCTTTTGAAGCATGGGACATTAGTAAACAGACCATAACATTTTACTTGGGAAGGGAGTACAACTTTAGGAAATGATAGGGTAAATTACATATACCTTATGTCTTTATGCAGGGTACAAAAGAAGGAAAGGGAAATTAGGCTGCCTTCTTCCATGTTAACCAATGGCCCATATTCAGAACCCTTGACAGTGATCCTGGAAACCTGTTTTAAATTTAAATCCCCCTTTTCTTACTTAGATCTGCTTAGCCCAGGCTTGGAATCAGAGGCATAGAGGGCTTTTTAGCAAACCATTGCACAGCCATATTATTCTTTGCACTCACCACATCTGACTAGGCAATGAGAATTATTGTTGCTGATCTTAGCTGGGGAATGAAGCCTATATTTCAACATTTCTGATATCCCTGTATTATTGGCTGCCACCCCAAGGTCTCCCTCTTAGCACTTTCTTTGTCCTAACTTGCAACATTTCTAGCCTGCCCAGTACCCTGTTGTGCTGATCAAAATTATGTATGTAACTTGTTTACTTGTCTGTCATGAGAAGGTGGAAACTTTACTTTGCACATGTGCTGTTAATCAATATGATAGGCTAATCTGAATTTATAAAAATGCTGCTTCAACCAATAAAGCTGTTCCTCTTGCTGACTGCAAGTGCTGGTGTGGCTGTTATTCTCTTGAGGTGGGGAGGACCCCTTTGATCAAAGGTAACTTGAGTTTTAGGTGCCTTCCTAGACTGATTCAAGGCTCACCTGCAATACCGCATTCCAAAGGGGAACCCAGTGGGAGGTCTGGTATTCCAGAACTTACTCAACATTTACAGTGAATCTGAAATATGGATCTGGAGCTCAATGGCGGAGAAATACTTGGGATGTCCAGAGAACCCATGTTCAGCTCTTGGCAACTCCACATAGAGTTGAGAAAGACCTCTGTCATAACCTCTGCAGCCACTCAGGTAGACAGTATTGAAAATGCTAACCAATAGTTTGACTCTGTATAAGACACCGTCCTATGCATGTAATACAAGGCTGTCCAAAACATTTTGCTTCTTTTTAAACAAGTTATTTTTTATTACATAAAAAACATAAAATACAGAAAAAACCCACAAACTTATGAGAAATACAAAACACAATACAAGAGAATAAAAGAAAAACAAAACCTCTTACATAAAAAACCCAGTTCCACCAACATAAAATACATCCTCCCCCCACCTCCCTTCCTCAGCCTTAACTAAAATAATTTACATTAACTAAAATTGATTTCCCATTCTCTGACCTCAGGAAAATTAAGTAAAATATAGTATACTTCTCTAAGACACATATCTATTTCAAATCTACGTCTGTGCTAATTATACAACAAAAAATGCTTCAAGCATCCCAATCAGAAAGCATAATCTTCTTTTCTTTCTTCTTCATTTAAAGTATAAAAAGTCCCCAGTCTTTGAAAAAGTTAGCCAATGATTTTTCTTTCAGTAACTTTGAAAGTTTATCCATCTCTGCCAACTCCAAAACTTTTAAAATCCAATCTTCCTGTGAAGGAATATAGTTCATCTTCCAACTCTGAGCATATAACAGTCTTGCTGCTATTATCATATAGTGAATCACTTTAAAGTTAATACTTTTATATTTCTCTATAGGTATGCTCAATTTTTTAAAAATCTGGTTTTAACTCAATCTTACATTTGAAAATTATTTGCATTAACATCTGTATTCCTCTCCCCCAAATAAATCTTTACTTTATTGTAGGACCACAACATATGGTAAAAAGTACCTTCATGGACCTCACATTTCCAACATTTATTACTAAGTCCACTATACAACTTAGACAATCTTGCTAGAGTCAGTTACTGGTATACATCATCTTATAAAAATCCTCTCTCAAATTATAACAAAGTACCTCTTGTAGACCCTCCATCCACATTTTCCCCAATATTCCAGTTCAATATTATAACCAATTTTTGTGCCCATTAAACCATATATTCCTTAGCTTGTTCATCTTCCAAATCCAGTTTTAACAACATTTTATACATCTCCCCAATCAGGTGTTCCTCATCTTCGCACAAGATCAGTTCAAAATCTCACCACCACCACCACCAAACAAACAAACAAACAAACAAAAAAACACTTTTTAGCTATAAACAACTGGTTGAAAGATTTAAAGTGGCTATAAAGAAGGGATTTGAAAAACAAAATATTTTGCTTCTTGAAGGTGGAGTAGGCAATGACCCTTCTGCCTCCCAATTCAAGATACATACTACTAAAAACTAGCCAGAATTTGGCATTTGGCAGAAAGTCCCAAATATACCATAACTCTTCTATGCCAGGGAAGCATGGATACAATTATAACAAATTTAACAATAACAAGTTACTTTCTTTGCATAACATCCCAAATCTGCTGCCTGAGACAGCTGACTCATTTTTATTAAATTGTTGTTTGAAAAAAGTATTTTTTTTTTCTCAGAATGTCCCAGCTGATATGGTTACTGGCCAAGCTCAGTTCTGTTTAATGATACGGCCAGCCCTGACCGAAGGTATGAAATGACGACATATTAAATGGCAGGCTACACATGGCATGGTGCCTTCTTAATCATGTATGTTCAGGTATAGTTGTGTGCACCAGAAGTTGTTTCAAAATATATTTGCTTCTTATACTGAGACACTAGAAAAATAAAATTTGTCTGTGAAGGATCACAACTTTAATGCTTGCACGTGTGCACAAACACAATTTTTAAAGAATCAGCCCTGACAGACAAAATAAGGATGATGATTTTCCAGAGATGGCAGCAGAAAATAAGAATTGTTCTTAGGAAGTAGAGCTCATTGAAGCATATGACATTTTGATCTATACTTCTTTTGTAAGTGGTACTACTTAGGTGCTGGGCTGGATAGCAGACAAATATTAATGTTAAATCTCTTATTATTTCAGCCTGCTAAAAAACAAAATCACATGTAGCACAGTGTCAGGTGGAGTCAAAAGCAAATGGAAGCGTCTCCATTGCCTTTAGGGAAATCACTCCTCTCTGAATTAGATTAAGAACATGACTTCCAAAGAAAACTCAAGCAATAGACTAATTCATTGTGAGCTGCTCATTCAATATGAATGGTCCAGAGCCAGGTGAAAAGAAGATAGGACCCAGAAATTACACAAGCAATTACTATGTAGACTTCTTGTACCACCATTTTCCACTTTTAATTAACAAAACATATCCATATAGTCAAGTAGCCATGCAGAGCAAAAAAGGTTGCCTAAGAACAGTATTTGAATTATGGTGAATAGGAAAGATAGAAGGACCATCATGGGATGTAGAAGCATTATCTTCCTCCAATTTTCTAATATTAGCAAATCCATACCCTTCCTGCACTGTTCTAAAACCAATGGTCCATAGAGCTTTCACAAAAGGCAACTTGAACCCCTGTGTACTTTTTGCCCATGGTAATTTAAGAAGTTCCTCAGATGCAGATTCTACCAGTTAATAAGCTGTCAGTCGGTACATATTTAAGTAAACAGAGAAATATGGATTGGAAGAACATTTAGACTAGGGAGAAGTATTAGAATGGTGCTTAGAAAGTGTTGATCTTTACAGGCCTTCTGTCATTGGATTGAAGCAAATGGGTGGAGGAACCCAAAACATAGTTAATTATTTAATTAAAAGTTTATTAGCCTACTCTTCAGCTAAGATGACGGGATTTTTTGTGTATTTATAGTATTATGTTTTATTGTCCTTACCTTTGACTGCATATATTTGATGTTTGATGTTCCTCCTTTTGGTGGAAAGGACATTAAAAATCATCATAATTATTGTTGTTGTTTTTGTTAGGTCACCCAGACCAGCTTGCACAATCAGATAATTAACAAGATAGTCCCTGTCCTCATGCTTACACTCTAAAAGACTGGATACGAAGTGGGGAGGGCAGTTGAAGAAGATGGGGGAGGGAGAAGCAAATGTTACCCAAAGAGCTCTTGGAAAATCCAAGAAAATATCGAGTTTCTAATATGTTGGGAAAATTAGCAGCAACACAACTTAGCAATGTGATAGGGGGCAACAGAGAAGGGGATTTTTACACCTTTGTATACCCCTACTCTCTCTCTCTGAACAGCCACAAACAAACACAAGATGAAAAGTTAATAATATATATTAAAAACATAATAATAACACCAAGCATGCACACATTCATATAGAAAGCATTCATACAAAACCACTAGGAATGAAAGAAGAGAGATTGCCAGAGGGATAGGTAGGGAGATTTCTGGTGGGAATACTACACCTGTCTTGTAGTCCAAAGTTTGTCAATCAAACTAGCAGAGTGGATGGATGAAAGTGGTGTGGCTAACACAAGAGTGACATGGAGTCACCAGGAAGGAGCTCTGTGTGCAATGAAGCCTGATTTTTGGCCCATATTTATACACACACACACACAAATGCCCTAAGAGGAGCAAGTTTCCTGGGTTGGAACAATAGACTTCATGAGCCTTCACAGATTGCACAATGAGTCTCCTGGACTTTGAGAATAGGTGGCTGAAAATGCTAATGTGTTGCAATGCCTAATGATTGGATTCACAAAGCTTGAGCTGCCTCCTCTTAAGGTTGGGTGATTAATATAATTTAATATAATTTATTTATATTCCACCTTTTCCCTAGGGAATCAACAGTTAAGGAAGGGAAGTTCGAAACCAGCACACAAAGGATTGCTCCATCCATCTGTTGTCTACCACTTAGGTGAATAGTGGAAACTGTATCCCCTTGACCTTTGATGTTTCCTCACAGTTTGGAATGTGTCTGTAGTCCTTCTTTTGGGTAAAGCATGGGTTTCAGCATGTCTCTGAAACTATCTTGCTCTTCCCCATGGAAGACCACATTAATAAGCTGAATTATTAATAAGCCAATTTTAGGGTTTCTGGGGGTAGGGACTTATTACGGGTACTGACACAAACTCAAGCATAAATTCTTAAATTAGAGCTGTGTAGTAGTTCTTAATCTGTCAGCTGGGAGAGGAACACACTTGAGAGAAGTGGAGCCAAATGTCACTGTTCTCAAGGTAGTCTGCCCCCTGTGCTGCTATCAGATAGAATGGCTACTGAGAGTAGGAGAAGCCTGAAAGACTTTGGAGCCAGTGGAAGATGCCCTGCTTCCCATGTCTCCCTCTGCTGTAGGCAAACTGAATAGCTTCTGTTAAGATATTCCTGAGAAAGAGAATGTACTTTGGATGTAAAAGGCCCATATCTATTTCCTTATATTAAAAGAATTTCATATTCAAATATTGGACCCTTGTTTGAAACCTTGGAAAGTTATTGCTTACCAGAATAGAGCTTCAGCTAGATGGATATAGGGTCTGACTTGGCGGAAGAAATCTTTATGGGATATTTTACTTCAACTTGACTTCCCCCAAAGATATTTCAGAGTGATATTTAAATGGCCTAGGTGCTGTTTTAGGAGTCATTTAACCTTTGATATACACTAAATCAAAAAAAGTAGGAGAAGGCAAGCAGCCTGATCCTAATCTGTTTAATTGGAAGCAAGTGCCACAGTTTTTCTTCCAAAGAATGTGCATAGAATGGAACCCTTAATTCTTGGACCACTGTGTATGACTGTGACTCAATGCAACATTCGTTAGGAGTAAATCCTCACAAATTTGGTAGAGCTTCTCTAGAACAAATGGATGATGTCACTCTTTTCTGAGCTAGAGGTACTAAAATATTTTTTTTAAGAGTAACATTAAAAATTTAAATTAAGATTTAAAGATTTTATTTTATTTAATCAGGGAAACTTTGCAGCACCAGCAACACCAAACATACAGTATATTATCTCTAGAAAATTATGTTTATATTTCAATTTATAAAATCAGCTTTAATAATGTTGCCACAGGAGTAAACACAGGGTTTCAACAAGAATTATGGATCAAAAATGCTCATGTTTTATTAAAACTGAGTATGTATACTGTCTACCAAGGAAGGAACAGCAATAAGGCACTATTCTATGGATACTGATGTGTCAATAATTCTCAGGTGATTGTTATATTCATTCATAGTTCATTAAAGATGTATAAGGGTTTAATTTCACAGAAATTCTAATACAAGGATCATCCTTGATAAAAGAGACAAACTTTTTAAATATCTTCCTGTGTGTGATTATTTTTTTAATATAATCTATCCATAATACTTTCACAGCAAAGTGTTTGTCACTCAGCCTAAAATATTATATCATTAGTTTATTAAAGATTTATTGCTATTTTACCCCAGAGGAAAGTTTACATGACATACATTATGAAATACTAAATAGTGTGAAGCTAAGCTAAGAAGAACCCTATTCATTAATACAAGATTGTGCTGTTTTAAGAATGGAGCTACTTTCAAAAACTACCATACTTATTTACTCAGAATAAAATAAAAGTAACTCATATTTCATTTGCCATCTCTAGATTTGACTCCTAGGCCTTATGCACATTTTTAAAATTATTTTTAAAATTATAATTATGATTCTGGGTGCAGCATGCAAAAGCAACAACATGAAAACCACTTCATGCATCAAAATAGACTGTCATGTGGTCAAGAGTGTGAGTTAACATAACAGGATAGATGGTGCTGAAAAGATGGCAAGAATCTAGGACAAATGCATTTGTGTGAAGATCTGAGTCAATTTCATTGTAACAGCTAGAAATATCTGATAGATTACTTTAAGGAAAGGATGAATTTACCATCACTGATGTGGCTCTAAAACAAAATGTCATGGGGTGCACAAAAATGGCAGTTATTATTAGACACTTGAAGTGGAAATACATAACTATGTTATTAATGCTGTAGTATTTAGTTCTCTTCTACATTAAGCAGGCATGCATACACTTGCAGTGTTTCTGAACATTCAGACAGCCATTCTTTCATTCTTATGCTTCTGGTTAGTAATACCACATTTCTCATCACTGACATATGACAAATTAGCAAGGTCTTTTCTGCCTCCCATGTCCTCCTCCCCCCAATTTAGTTTCTTAGTCTACAGTAGTGCTTCTCAAGCTATTTGATGTGAGTTATCAGCCAGGTACCACAACCAAATTTGTGTCTTTTATTCACAATTGTTCCTTTCCCAACTGAAAACTCTCCAAGGACCAGCAGCTGATTGCTTGTGGACCAGCAGTGGTCCATGGACCACTATTTTCAGTAGCATCCCCTTACAGTAAACTGTAATGATCCGCCAGATGGGGAGACTTCTGAGGCTATATTTTGTAGATGAAGGAGTGGTGATTAGCATTATCTACATCTATAAAGTCCACATCCAGTAGCCCCCTCGGTCACCTGTCTAGTCTTTGCCTGATTCTCTGTCTCTCTCTGTCTGTGTTTAATGAGACCAGATCAGCCCCTTTCTTTGTTTGCTCCCATTCCATGTATGCATGATTGTGTGCATATTTTAAATTGTATGCATCAGTTGAATGCATTCTCCCATTGACTAAAGAATTTTAAGCATTTGGAATGTGAGCATTTCTCTATGCACATTTTCCAAGCATACACATATTCTCCCATCTGTCTACATGAGAATTAAATATTCCAAGTTGCACTCACTATTCTAGGAAATGTAGACCAAGACAAGCCAATCATAGAACCTTGGACTCAAAACTGATTCCTCTTTCATACCCCATGAACCTGATGAGGGTATAGAGTTAGAGGAGGACATGGCAGGGAATGGTCCTAGGGACCCTGACACAGCTTTATCTACACCTGTGTCAGCAGGGAACCCTGCCAACCTAGATGATCAAGCAGAGGAAGAGCCTGGTCCAAGTGGGATTATTATTATTATTATTATTATTTATACCCCACCCCTCTGCTAAAAACAAAACAATTAAAACACTACAATACTGACTAAAAACACCACCCACCCCCATAAAAAGACATTAAACAATATAAAATTAAAACCACCTAACTAAAATCACATTAAAAACAAATATAAACAAGACTAAACAAGACAAGACTGGTTGCCATCAGACCCAGCAGAGAGTCCTGCCAATTCAGATAAGGGTGAAGAAGAAAAGGACTTACCTCCACCATTGTATACCCAGCAGCAAGCTCAAAGGAAATCTGAGACTTCATGAGAAAAAAACCCTGCTTATTAAGAAACATCTGACAAAGCCTTAATTGCTTTATATCTGCTGGGAGAGGTGATGGAGGCTTTGTCAGAGATCAACTGATCTTCCTGGTGAAAGCTTCCTGCTGACTTTGGTGCCTGGATTCCGGTTATCTTGACTTCTGATACCTTGACTCATGCTTAGACCTTGGACTATCCCTGACTACTCTGCTGCCTGCTCCTGCTGACCCTGGGACTGTTTTGGACCCACTGCTGACTTACTGCCATAAGCCTCTGACCTTTTGGACTGTACTTGCATTCCTGTGAGCTAATTAACAGTTGGCTGCCTTCCCAGACTAGTGCTGTTTATACTTTACTGGTAACTAGTTGCTTTCCAGACATCCTGACACATCCCTATCCTTGCTATCAGTGGACCATGTGTAGTACTAGCACTATTTTACCTGGAGAGGAATATGAGAGAAAATGGGATCGATCTTACTTGTGCTGCAAAACCCATCTTAGTAGCCATATAAGTAGATGGCTGGGACTTCCTCTCTGCTTTGCAGTTTATAATCCAAGATGGCAAAGAACTTGGAAGGGAAGTATTCATACTGAGCCAGGAAGTAGACGTTCAGCTACCTTGTATGTGTATTAATTCTGATTAGGTGCAACAAGCAGATTATCATGCCCTTAACAGAATGACTGCATGAATTATTAACATTCTTCCATGATACAAATAGTTTCTTATGTACTTAGTAACTTTTTAAAAACTGTGGACCTTTGTAGAGGTACATGATTTTAGGACTTCTTCACAGCTATTCTGGATTGATTTGCAAACAGACATTCACTTTTCTCAGAGATCTCTGAATATGCCAAAGTCACATACTTTGTGAAAATAAAAACCTAAACATCCCAAGTTTAGTCTGAAGAAGCAATTTTACAGAATTGAGTAGTCTATAAAAAGACAAGTAAGCAGATACTTTAAAACTACTAATAGGAAAAAAGCAAGTAATTGGCTAAAATATGTTGCAGATATAACACTAAGCAAATATATATGTATATATTTCAAGCTAGTCCCAATTAATCATGATTTTTCTGCAGCATTTATCAGAAACAGAGCAAGAAAAAATGTATATGTGAGCTGTTTGTAGGCTAATGAAATATTGCAAAAATCCTCATAATATGCAACAATATACTGGGTGTTTTTGTTTCTATTTTTATGGACTTTACTCAAAATTACTGTAATTTATTTTCCAATGACATATTTTCAGTTGAGATATGTTTTTGTGTGTGTACACATGGGCATAGAGTGAAAAGGACAGAACAGGTAAAGAGACTGAAAATTATCCCCCTTTTTTATAACTATGGTGGCAATAGAGCTAGTCCTTCTTTGTTTTACACCATATATTCAATGTGTGAAAATCACTTTTAGTCCCTACATATGCTTACATAGCTTGTAATAGTGTAAAGTGAGTAAGCAGTAGGGAATTTCAGGGAACTAGTGATTATTCAAAAAGAGAGGCTAGAAAAATAAATCACTACATTTCTCCTCTATTCAGAAATGGGTGTCTGGTTTTACCCAAAGACAACCAAGTCACACAGAGGCCTTATCAAGCCCAGTTCTTGAGACTGTAAGGATTTAGAGGTCAGAGATTCAGGGCCCTGAGAGTGGTGGGGAAAGGCCAATACAATATTTGTTGGGAAGAGGGGGATTTGAGGCAAAAGATAAATGCCACACATGTCCTGTCAGATACAATAGAAGACTGGGCTCATGATTCAAAAATGGCAAAGGGGCAGAATTCCTCACTGCATCTGAGGCAGCAGGCTTAAGTAGAGTGCTTAGAACTCTCTATATGGTAGAGTTCTAAGAACTCTGCCATATAGAACTAAGAACTAAGAACAGAGTTCTTAGAACTCTCTATATGACTACAAGTTGAACATGAGTCAACAGTGTGATGTGGCAGCTAAAAAGGCCAATGCGATTTTGGGCTGCATCAGTAGAAGTATAGTATCTAGATCAAGGGAAGTAATAGTGCTGCTCTATTCTGCCTTGGTCAGACCTCACCTAGAATACTGTGTCCAGTTCTGGGCACCACAATTCAAAAAAGATATTTACAAATTGGAGCATGTCCAGAGAAGGGCAACTAAAATGGTGAAAGGTCTGGAAACCATGCCTTATGAGGAGAGACTCAGGGAGCTGGGTATGTTTAGCCTGGAAAAAAGACAGTTAAGAGGTGATATGATAGCCTTGTTTAAGTATTTGAAGGGGTGTCACGCTGAGGATGGAGCAGGCTTGTTTTCTGCTGCTCCAGAGACTGGAACACAGAGCAATGGATGCAAGCTCCAGGAACAGAGATTCCACCTCAACATTAGGAGGAACTTTTTGACAGTAAGAGCTGTTCGGCAGTGGAACACACTCCCTTGGAGCGTGGTGGGGTCTCCTTCCTTGGAGGTCTTTAAACAGAGTCTGGATTGCCATCTGTCGGGGATGCTTTGATTGTGATTTCCTGAAAGCAGGGAGTTGGACTGGATGGCCCTCGTGGTCTCTTCCAACTCTACAATTCTATGATTCTATGATATATAATTCTGTCCATCAACAAAGAAGAACAGCCATAGACTCTGGGGGAAAAGTCAAGAAATGTCATCACTGCCTTCCACCAAAGTCTGTTACCTGAGATATTGTGTCATTCCTCCTATTGAAACAGCCTGAACTAGTCCTAAGGCTTCCTATTTCAGGTCTTCCTGGGCTGAGAAGTCAGAGATTCTTTTGGGCAATCCTCTTTTTGCAACTTTACTTCAGAGTGTTCATCAATGCCCACAATGTGGACTCCCAAACCTGAGGGAGCTAATCTTGCTCAGGTTGTGTAACCCCCACCTGTCAGCCATGTGGGAAGTGGCCTAGAAATGTCTGGGGTGGGGGGGAGTAACATATCATCACCCCTTAAATAGTGGTTGGGGGATAAGTGTAAAAAAAAAGTCAAGAGACCAAAAGCCCTCCCCTTGGATTGCCCTGTGTCAATGGCCCAGCTTCCAGAATACCCTTTTGCCAGCAAACAACACAAGTGTCTCATCGGGATTGCAGAATATCTTGCTGCACGGTGCATATATAATAAAAACATCCCACAAGTGATAACATATGCAATAAAAATGATCTGTCAACATATTAACTTACATCTCATATTCCCCTGCCATACACACTGCAAAATTCCACCATGCCTTTTCCCACAAGCAGTATGGACTGCTTACCCTATGATATGTAACACCATGGAATGAACAGGCAGCAAGTCCACCCTAAGTTTTAACTTGCAAATAAGCCAAACAAGTCTGCACCCTTTGTTCCCATGCTATATATATATATATATATATAGAGAGAGAGAGAGAGAGAGAGAGAGAGAGACCTTAAATGGTCCGGTTTTAGCACCCATTCCCTCTCAGCATCCACAATTTTTTTGTGGGGGGGGATCCTGGCTTGCATCTGGGTCATCTGTCCTACATTTCTACTGGCACAATACCTGTGGCCACCTCAATGAAGAGGAATGCAGGATTAGAACCCACAACCTCATAAGCCTTCTCCAGTTGAAAACACCATATTCTAGTGAAAGTATCATAAAGAGCTACACCTCACTGGCTCTCAAATGCACACTCTGAAAAATGTAAGAACATCCACATGATTCATTATTTTACGTGCATTATGTACTCCATAAATTTCAGTCTATTCCTGCCTGCTGGTTACAATCCATGTACTTAGACTGCATTAGAAATGTATAATATTCAGAAAGATGATTGAGAAGTGCCTGGCAATAAATCTGTGAAATAGCATAAATATAGCATATTTATAGGGTAAAATTCTGTACACATGCAATGTGTGCATCTTTGGCTGGAATGTAATATTTAGGGAAAGAGCATCGCCTTAAAAAAACCAACAACTTGTATTCTATTCATTTCTCTCCCCAGAGCAACTGATTTTTCATGTAATGTTTATTCAATAAATCAGCTAAAGCTGTGAGAGATTAGTTGGGTTGGTGTGATCTTTGACATTAAAAATACATGTAAGGAAGTGTATGCAAATGTATGCATAAGTTTTACAGATATTACCAAAATTCTCATCCGAGTTTTCACCTAGAACTTAGCTATACATTAAGTTAAATGAACTACTGCGGAATTTCCACTGTCTATAGCTAGGATAGTCTCTATTGCATCTAGTTATTCCACAAGTGCACACATAGCCCCTTCTCATAACCTTGACTTAGCGGTTAGGTAGCTAGTTGATCACTGTACAAAAACTCAGAGCCTTAGTATTGGTTATATAACCAAGAGATCCATTATAACTATGCTGGTGAAGATGCATGCTATGCTAAAAGTGTATAGGACACTGGCCTCCATCTTTACCCATAAAATTCAGAGAACCACCAAAGTTCTGATATTCTGCATATATAATATAGTATTAACCACTATCTCAGAGGTCAAAAGCATAGCTAGCAATGCAATCTTCTAGTTGGCTGGTTTTCCTGTATCAAAATCTAAGGGTGGATAAGACAACCTACACAATAGATACTACTAATAAAAAAACACAGCCTAATACATCCCAATATCATAGCAAGAGGGCCTGAAAATACATGAAGCAGAGCAGTATCATAGAAGGAAAACAAATAGAATTCAAGCCATATGCTCCCTGCCCCTGGATGCCTCAGAGGATAAGACCTAGGTGCACAAAGTCTTTCTTTAAAAGGGAAAGACCCCAGTCATCATTGGCAGCCATACTTCAATTTTTCCTCTTAGAAATTCTTCTAGGGATTCTTGTGTTCTGCCTTAAAGTGGAAATTAAATCCATTCCACTTGCCCCGGCATGACGGCATCCCGTTCGGCTGTAGGAAGGCACAGCTCCTGCTGCAGCAGCTTGTAGAGGTAATCTGGTTCGGAATACACAGAAACCGGCAAGTCCTCTCCAGGAGGAGAGGTGCGTGGGGGCTCAAAGGGGGTGAATTCTGGCTCAAATTCCCCCTCTGGGGGAGTGAAGATGAGGAGCCATAAAACCACAAAACCTCTGCAAGACTCGCCCAGGCAACAGCCTTGACGAAACCAGGGATGCCACACCCTTTTTAAAAAGAAACAACAAACAGCGATATATAAACACATGGGGACAAACCTGTGAGTTCCTGACCCAGGTTTGTGTCTACAGAAAGGACTGCTATAACAAATAAATTTGAAGCAGCAATAATCACAATGGAAGAGAAATAAATAAGTAACTTCTTACTAGAAGGGTTGAGGCGAATTGGAAATTGAAGAGTACGGGGAAGCGGGCATCTGAGGCTCGATGTTGCAAATGGACTGAGTTAAATTAAAAGGCCAGAAAACCGGGAACATGAGCAGCTTGGAGCGTGAGTAAGGGTATAGAGCAGCGAGGAAGAGTGAGGAAATAGTAGGTTGAGATAGAACTGAGACAGAACAGAGTAGAGAAGTGGAGATAAAGGAAACGAGAAAAGGCAGTTTGCATCAGAACGGAGTTGGAACTAGATTAGAAGCAGAGACCAGGTCGAACAGATGGATATGGGAAGATAAAGATAGACGCAGATAGAGACGGAACAAAATTCGAGAAGACGGAGAGGGAAGTAACGAAAAGGGACAAAACTGAGTGGAGAAAACTTTGCACGGACTGTAGCAGGAGGAGTTAAACATAGCGACGGAGGAGAACAGAGAGAGTACAGAGGACAAAGACAAAGCAGTCCAAAACATGATAGAGCAACAGAATAAGGTGAAGACTGAGAGTAAGAAAAGCGAGAAGCAAGGAGGGAGGACTTGGTCTTCCCAAAATAAAAGGATATTATGAAGCTAATCAATTGAGATGTTATAGAAGGAATTGTAGGACAGGGGGATTTTAAATGGTTAGAGACAGAAACAGGGAGAATAGAAAAGAGAATGTGGAACATATTTTTTGATAATTTTACAAAAAAGGAAATTAAAGGAATTGAGAACCCATTTTTGCAAAATATATGGGAAATATAGTATAAATATAAGAGAGAATTTTTGCCTATTGATTTAGTATTAACACCAGTTATAATGGGAAAAAAAATCCCAAATAATTTGAAGGGAAACATGGGAAAGGAATTAAAGAAAAGAGGACTAGACAAAATAGAGGGATGGACAGGATGGATGAATGAGAAAGGGAGTATAAGAGAAATTATGTGTAATGAAAATTTTATGGTTTAATTGTATACAGTTAGAACAATGGATTAAAAATTGGGAAAAGAATCATAGAGAAACAAGGGAATTTACAAAATTTGAAAATTTGGTGAAAAAAGGTGAAAAGAGGGATGATAATGAAAGTATGAAAGGTATTACAAGTGAATTATATAAAATATTGATAAAAATAAGTATAAAAAAGACAAAAGGGGAATATCTAAGGAGAATATGGGAGGAAGATATGAAACAAAAAAATTGGAGATCATGAATGGGATAAGATATGGAAAAATATGTCAATACCGATAAAAGAAAATAATTATAAAATAACATGGAGATAGTATTTGACACCAGTAAGATTGCATAATATAGTTAAAAAATAACTACATATTGTTGGAGAGGTTGTCAAGAAATAGGTACATATATGCATATGTGGTGGAATTGTAAATTTGTACAGCAGTTTTGGGAAATAGTTTTCATAGAAATAGAGAATATTCTGAATAGAAATATAGAAAGGAAACTGAGCATAGCATTGATGTCAATTTATAATGGAGAGAATGGGAACCAAGCAGAAAAGGATTTAATAACAAATTTATTAACGGCAGCAAGATTAATTATAGCAAGACATTGGAAAATGCAAAAAAATGTACAAGTGGAGGAGTGGTATAAAGAAGTTTTGAAGATGGCGATAAATGATAAGTTAACATGTAGAATTAAAGTAAGAAGAGGAAGTTGGAAAGAAAGTGATTTTGATAAAATTTGGAACGTATTTGTTAAAAAAGTATTACAGACAAAAGATGGGAGGTTACCTCCATGAGAGGAAATGAGATTCTGGAAAGATTAGGTAAGAGATAATGGCTCCGGTGAAGGGGAGCACTGAGGTGGGGGGGGGTTAGGGGAATTAATATTTTTGAATAGAATTATAGTAAAGAATCTAAGTTAACCTTTGAAATTAGTAGAAAAATTGCGATGTTTATACTAATTTTATGTGTTATACTAAGTATTGATTGAATAATATAATGTATGATTATAAAATTAATAAAAATATATTTTAAAAAAGAAAAGCGAGAAGCAAAAGTTCTCCACAAAACACAGCTGAGGTGGAGAAGGACAGACTGCCACAATAGGTATTATATATTAGAGAGTCTTACAGCAAGTTTAGACAAATAGAGAGGGAGAAAACTGAGATTGTGGGATTGTGGTAAGAGATCTGATAGAGAAAATTAAGCTGTCAGGGGACAAGGGGATAAGGGGCCAATCTCCAATCTCCAAACTGTGATTTGCAAATTAAAGCAGTTTAACTATTGTAACTCTGTATCAAATTATGAATTCTGAGGCAGTCTAGAACAAAAGAGGAAAGAAGAGAAAGAAGAAACAGGAAAATTTATATTCTTGTTTCTTTTTTTAACACTTCTAGTGATACATCTTTGAAGATTATTACTTCTTTCTCTTCTATCTCTAATCTGTTTTTGTAGCTTTGTTGTATAATTTGGTCTTTTATCCTGTTTCTTGTAAAACACAGCAATTAACAAAAAAAATATAGGTGGGAAAGAATAGAGGGTGTGTCCTTTCTCTATTTGCAGAGAAGATACAGAATAAATTCTGAGGAAAAAGCAAAAGATTTTTGCAAAAAGCTGGACAAAAGAAACAAAAGCGAGAAAGAACAAAAAAGACAAAAAGACAAGACAGAGACATCAGAAGAAAAGGTGTCAGATATAAGTAATGGAACACGGAAAAAAGATATGGAAGAGGAAGAAACACTAGAAACCGAAGTACAAGAGCTATGAGAAGAAGAAAACTCAGAGAGAAAAGAGTATCAGGAAGATGCAGAGGAGGAACTAGAAGGAGAAGAAGAACAAGAAGAGGAGGACGAAGGAGAAGAAATTTAAATAAAATAAAATAAAATATAATAATTGAAAATGGAGTGCAAAGTTGTTTCATGGAATGTGAAAGGAATAAATTCCAATGTTAAAAGAAGACAGATCTTTCATTATTTAGAGAGGTTAAAAGCGGGAATTATTTGTTTACAAGAAATACGTATCAAGGAGAAAGACATAAAATATTTTAAAAACCCTAAATTAGGACAAAACATCATCGCAGCAGGAAACAAGAAGAAAAATGAAGTGGTTATATATATAGACAGAAACTATCCAGCAAGAGAAATGTTCAAGGATCTAAATGGAAGTTATGTAGGAGCGGAGGTAAAATTGGAGGATCTTAAGCTTTTAGTAGTGGGTGTTTATGTGCCCTTACAAAATAAAGAAGCTTTCTTCAGGAAGTTACAAACGGAAATTGAAAATTCTGAAGCGGATAAAATTATAATGATGGGAGACAGGAATGGAGTAGTTGACCCCCAACTAGATAGATCATCTAAAAAGCAAATAAGGAAAAATCAAGGGAAACTCCCAAGAGCCTTTTTGAGATGACGACAGATCTTTGCTTAATGGATATTTGGAGGGGGAAATATGGAAAAGCTCAGAGTTTCACTTTTTTCTCAGATGTGCACCACACTTCATCAAGGATAGACATGTTCTGGGCAACAAAAGATGTTGTACTTAAAGTCAAAAAGATGGATGTATTAACAACGTGGATCTCAGATCACAATCCAATTCAAATAGTTCTGCAAAACAAACATAAAGAATTCAATTGGCATCTCAACGAAATACTACTAAAAGACATAGAAACCTTAATGAAAGCAGAAGAAACCTTGAAGAGATATTTCATAGGAAATACTACAGAAGATGTAAAGATGAAGACAGTATGGGAAGCAAGCAAAGCCATTATGAGGGGATTCTTCATAAAACAAATGAGTGAAATAGAAAGAAGAAAGAGGAAATGTTACAACTATTGGCAAAAGTAGAATTAAGAGAGGAAAAATTAAGAGAACATCCAAATGATAGACAAGTGGTGGAGGAAATCAAAATGATTAGAAAACAAATGCAATCTCAAATGATAGAAGAAATGGCTGTGAAGCTAAAGATGGCTAAACAAGATCACTTTGAGTCAGCTAATAAATCAGGAAGATGCCTGGCACAGAAACTTAAAAGAAACAAGGAAAGAAAGATAATAACAGAATTGAAATACAGGGGGGAAATTGTGTCAGACCAAAGTCTAATTAAAAAGAGGTTTTTTTGAATTCTATGGGAAACTCTATGATGAAAAAAACCAATGAAAATGGACATTAGAAAAATCAATCAATATTTAGAGAGACAAAGCATGTTAAAACTATCAGAGGAACAAAGGCAGAGTCTGAACAGTAAGATTACAGCTATGGAGATAGTAGAAGCAATCAGAAAAATGAAGATTGACAAAGCACCCGGACCTGACGGGTTTGCAGTGCTTTATTACAAAAAACTGGAGAATGAATTATTGATCCCACTGCAAACAACTTTGAATAAATAAGTGAAGATGGTATCCCAGAATCTTGGAAGGAGGCATATATATCTTTAATACATAAGGAGGGAAGAGAGTCTGAAGAACCAAAAAGCTATCGGCCTATCTCTTTGTTGAATTGTGATTACAAATTATTTATGTCAATTATAGCCCAAAGGTTAAAAAATATCCTCTCCAATATAATACCTGACGATCAAAATGGCTTTCTTAGCAATAGACAAGCCAGACATAATATAAGGACCATCCTCGATATATTGGAATACTACAATACTAACATAGGAAAAAAATGGCAATGCTTTTTCTAGACGCAGAAAAGGCATTTGATAAAGTAAAGTGGACATTAATGAAGATAGTACTGGACAAAATGAATACAGGGGAAAGGTTTATAGAATGGATTAATCTAATCTACAATGAACGAAGTGCCAGGCTGATAGTTAACAGAGACATGACAGAGAAAATAAAAATCAAAAAGGGCACAAGACAGGGGTGTCCACTCTCCCCTCTTCTTTTTGTAATGGTTGTAGAAGTATTGATAAGTAACATAAGATCTAACATTAACATAAAAGGTACTAGAATAAAAGGTTTTGAATATAAGATAAGAGCATACGCTGACAACCTGGTAATAATATTAGAGGAACCAAAAGAGCAATTGGAAGAGCTGGCGAAGGTGTTAGAAGAATATGCAAATATGTCTGGCTTCAGAATAAATAAAGATAAAACAATAATACTAACAAAAAAAGCATGTCTAAGAGTGAGGAAGAGTTTATACAAAGAATCACAAGCTACAAAATAGAGAAAAAAAGTCAAATACTTAGGCATATGGATAACGAAAAGGAACCTGGACTTATATGATAACAACTATGGAAAATTATGAAAAGAGATTAAAGAAGATTTAGGTAAATGGTCCAGACTGAATCTCTCATTCCTCGGTAGGATAGCCGTAATTAAAATGAATGTTCTACCTAGATTTATGTACCTATTTTACAACTTATTATTCACAACAACAAATGTTTTAAAAACCGGGAAAAAGAGATAATAAATTACTTATGGCAAGGAAAGAAACCACGAATATCAATAAAACTATTAAAAGAAAAAAGAAAAAGAAAGAGGTGACTGCGCACTACCAGATCTACAATTATACTATCAGGCATGCGTGCTCACATGGATTGAAGACTGGATAGTGGTGAACAACAGAAGAGTATTGGCCTTGGAAGCTATAGAGTTAAGATATGGATGGCACGCATATCTATGTTATAACAAAAGAAAAGATAACGAAGAATTCGATTTGCATTGCATAAGGAAAGCATTGCTGAATACATGGGTAAATGTAAAGAAAAATTTTTACAGAAATATTCCAATGTGGACATCAACAGAAGATGCTTTCTTTGGAAGAACTAAAGGAGTGGGAGAGATCTGGCTCAAATATAAAGATATTACAAAGAGAGATGAACAGGGACAAGTACAGATAAGATCCAGAGAGCAATTAGAAGAAATGGGTTATAAACTAAATTGGTTCCAGTATAAGCAGATCTACGAAAGGTTCAAAATGGATCATAAAATAGAAAATTTTGAACTGGAGAAAAATAAGCTAGATGAGATAATATTCAACCAAAATAAAAAGCATATATCAAAGTATTATAGGATATTACTGGAGAGAGAATTAGAAGATGAGACAGTTAACGATCAAATGATAAGGTGGGCACAAGACATGGGGCAATGTATCGATTTAGAAAAATGGGAAAGATCTTGGTTGAAAACTCAAAAATTCACTTCATCCCAAAGTTTAAAAGAAAATTATTTAAAAATGTTTGGAAGATGGTACCTCACACTGGTAAAGCTGAACAAAATGTACAAGACGGGATTACGATCATGCTGGAAATGTGAGCGAGCGAAGGGTACTTTATACCACTTATGGTGGACATGTCAAGTAGCACAAGAATTTTGGAAGAAAATTCATGTAATGATAAATGAAATTCTAGGAGTTAGATTCCCAATGATACCACAAATTTATTTATTAAACATGATACGATAGACCAAAACTCAATGAAAAAGACATTGGAGAATAACGCTATATATGATCTCAGCTGCAAGAATTCTCTATGCAGCTAAGTGGAAAAGAAAGGAAAGTCCTACTATGGAGGAATGGCTGCTCAAGATGCGTGAGATGATGGACATGGATAGGCTCACTGCCCAGCTTAAAGACATTCCAAAGAATAAAATAGAGAAGGAATGGTTCCTGATGAAGAGATATTGTAAAAGGAAATGGAAACCCTGGTTGCGCAGTGGTTAAATGCCAGTACTGCAAGCCACCACGTTGCAAGTTCCATTCCAGCGGGCTCCAAGGTTCACTCAGCCTTCCATCCTTTCGTAGGTCAGTAAATTGAGTACCCAGCTTGTGGGGGCAATTAGCTAACACACATTGGAAACTGTTTAATGCAGTGTAGATGTGTAAATATATTGCTTAAAACAATTTGTAAGCCGCTCTGATAGCCTTGTGGCAGAAGAGTGGGGTATAACTAACTAACTAAATAACTAAATAACTAAATAAAAATCTGGCCAACTTGGACCTATGAAAAATTCTACAAAAGTATATCATAATTAGAATTAGGTTGGTCGAAGATTTCACCAAGGACACAATGAGTTTAGCAGAACTCGGAATAACTCAAGTAAAAGACACTCGATAAGTACAACCAGAATAAAAGTTGGGAAGAACAGGGGATAGTATGGGAAAAGCCAGAACTAAGATTAAAGGATTTCAAAACAACAAAAAGAAATAAGAAGATAGATAAAAGGGGTCTTTGAAAATATAGAAACTGAAAAAAAAAATTCTTCTTGGTTGATAAACTGAACATAATAAGATAACGATTAATCTTTCTATTTATGTTTTTTTTTAATCCTGTAAAAAGTTACATTGTTTTGGATAATTTCCTGAAAAGCAACTATGTATTAGTGCATACAAAGTTGGATGTAACAATACAAAAATTATGAATAAAATAAAAAAGAAATTATTGCCCCTTTGAACCAAAGGAGGTGGGAGGGAGCTGGCGAAAGGTAGAGCTGAATATTTCATTCTCTATAGGCTACCAGCCTGGTGAGGCTGACAGTTGGTTCTTTCCTGCATAAAGCCTTTGTTGGCGAGACTGTCTTGGCTGTTATAGTTGTAGAATTTGTTGTGTCTAATGGTAGTGCTGATTTTGTGCTGGCTGCAACTATAAAGCTAAAGAATCAGGCAACCAGATTGAAGAAAGCATAGAGGCAACAGATCCATTTATTTGCTTTCTTCTCCCATTAACCTGCCCCTTGTTCTCCAGTTCAGGCCTCTTTTCAGGTACTGGGGATGATAATTGGGAGTAGTCCTTGACTAACTACTCTCCTCATGTCTGTTTGCAGGCAAATTGGAGGGAGCTAGAAGGTGTTGCACTTGTACTCTGCTGCCTCACACTAACACCCCCAATTTTTCCAGGTGTGTTGAAGTATCGTGACTGCCATCACAGTCAGTGCAACAGTGCTAATTGAGAATAGGGACATAAAAACATGAACTAGTAGTTAAGGTCACATTTTAGAGGTGATACAGGACATGAATACATCACTTTTCTGATCTGTGTGGCCCCTCCCCAAAAAGCATTGCAGAAGCCTGTGATTTTGAATAGAAGATAAGTGAGAAGAGGGACTCTTTGTTCTTTGCCATTGAATACTGCCCTCCTTCCCATAACTAACCACATGCTTTTACATTAAGCAGTAATGGCAAAAGGCAAAACTGAGTGGTAAGGGGCCTGGGGGAGAGTTAAATATCTCCCATTGTTATTGTCTGATAAACTACTTTCTGCTTTAAAAAAAAAAACCTAAAACCGTAGGAGACCATTACATGCACAAACTATAGAATATCAGTTTGGTGGTTAGGGCACCAACCTCTGAACTTGAAAGATGTTCTGTGATTTAAAAAAAAAAAATTGAGCAGCATTCCTTTATGGTGTTCTTCTATGCTTTTGACTAGCGAACATGATATGTAACTGTACATAGCATACTTTCAACCCATGGCTGGGGCCATTGGTGAGTACACCTGAAGCAAAAAAAATGTTAAGCAACAGGAAACTGGAGCTTGAAGGTCAGTGAGAACAAAAGATCCTGCCAGGATCCAAGGTGTGGGTGTCCAGGAGCAGAAAGACCATGGCTGGGTCAGGAACACAGAGACAGAGTCCAAAGTCCAAGCACAGTCAAAGATAAGCCAAAGCCAAAAACAGTCCAGGATCAGAGCCCATACTAAGGAGTCCATAGGGCCAGAGGCAAGGTGAGATCCAGGAAGAGAGCGCCGGCTCAGGAATACAGGAATCAGAGGTCAAGCAATCCAAAGTCCAAAAAGAGTCTAAGATCAGAGCACGTACCAGATATCTAGGGCCCAGAGGCAGGTCCAAGAGGCAAGTAAATGTCCAAACCCAAGCTGCAGATTAAGGCAAGGGATCAAGGTCCAAGAGCAAGGAGCAGCTACAAACAGCACAGAAGACCATGCTCTTGTGGCAAAGACTGAGGGCTGAGTGCCGCTCTTAAATAGCAGTTCCCCTGGCTGCTTCAGGTGTGATATGTGATTGCAGCTGGCTGTGTCTAACAGCTGGGCCCTGGTTCTTCCAAGACTCCAAATAACTCTGATGGAGGGTGTCTGATTTTGGCACTCCAAAACAACAAAGGAAGTATGCTAATAATAAGGTTATGTAACTAGTTTGTTAATACAACACTATTTTTTTTGGTTTTTTCAATACAGTTAGTTCAATTTAATGCAATACAACCACAAAAAAAGCTTATTTCAGCATGAAAAAACAACTTATTCTAGCATAAAGTTTGACAATTATTTCTATACACACAAATGGCTTAATACAGCATAATAATCCTTACTGATTTAATACAGAATAAATAAAATCAAACCCAGCTCTTTTACAGAAAATATTAACAACAATTATAACAATGACCAATTGTATTTGGCTTAATACAGCATCAGCTACCCAAACTTCTTGCTGTGGCATATATAACAATAGACCACACCCAAAACAGCTTTTTAGCAGTGTATATCACCAGCTTTTTTACAGCACATATAACAAAATGACCATATATCATAAGCCACCCAAACTGCTTGCTGTGGCATATATAAAATAGACCACACCCAAAACAGTTTTTTAGCAGTGTATATCACCAGCTTTTTTACAACACATATAAGAAAATGACCAAACAACTTTTATCCAGACTCTTTATCTAGTTGTTTCGATCCTACGTGGATCTTCATCAGTGCCTTTATCACCAGGATATTTAATGACTTTAGTATTCTTTCCTACATTAATATAAAATAAATTGTTTTAACAGGTTAAACTTTTTAGCTGTATTAAATATTTAGCCATAAGTATTTTAACTGTGCTTACCACTGTTTTCGAACTGCTGTGAGCCCTTTCCCAACTTCTGCAGCACAGACCTTGATTTTTACAGTCTGTTCATCTAAAGAGTTTTTTATTAGTTATAGTGCTCTAAAGAAATTTACTTCTTATGTAATTTGTATATAATGGAAGTTAGGCTTACCTTGATTGCCTTGAGTATTCTCTCTCTCTCAATGATGCAGTACCATAGTGATTGTTAACTCCATTTTTATGATGATCTGTGAAGCTTCTAAGCCTATAACTCACATTATATTTAAAGGGACTGTGTCCTGTTTTACTTATAGTACTCCCTACTTAGACACCCAATTAGGGCTGTAAAATTAATACTTAGAGGAACACAGATAAATCCATTCTGTCATTCAAACCATCAGGGTGCATAGATTTTAATTTGTATATCCACAATGCTTCTCTTCTAAGTAACAATGTGTTAATCATGGTACCTTGAGTAGATTGGTCCTGAAGTGACTCTATAACAAAAAACCTGAAGGAATCAGATGAGTGATTTAATGTGATAAAATCGTCCACTAATGGGTTATCTGGAGTCTTATTTTTGATTTTGCTCCTGTGCTCTGTGATTCTGGTACGAAGATTTCTTTCAGTTTTTCCGATCTAAAGTAAATTGCAAGCACAAATTATTACATAAATGACATGTGTGGAACTACAATTTGTAAGGAGTGTAATTTATATTCCAACCTTGTTCGTGGATGTTTGAATGTTTTAAGTTCTAATGCCTGCTTACAACTATTACAATGTCCACATTTATAGTGGTCTCTATATTTCTGTACTGTAAATCTACTAGTATATAAATCTGTATGCACCAATACATCTTTCAAATGTTTAGTTCTCTGAAATGCTACAATAGGAGAAAGCTCACATCCAGTATGTGATTAACCAAATGCCAATGCTTTACTATTAATTTCCTGATGTCCTGAAATGCTTGGTTAAACATAAAAACTCCAACAATTCGACTTGAGGAGGAATGTTCCTTTTCTTGAAAAAAGAGAATCTCTATTTCTTGTGAGTGCCTGTATCCTGGCTGCTTTAATGATTTCACTGGGATATGCCCTATTTTTTTAATGCTATTTGGTACTTATCAGCTGCTTCTTGATAATCATTTACTTGTGTTGAGTTTCTTCTGAGTCATAAAAATTGTACAAAGGGAAGATTTCTCTTCAATGAATTTGGGTGACAACTAGAAAAATGAAAGAGAGAATTGCAGTCGGTTGGCTTTTGATAACACCGGACTCCTAATTTATTATTTTCCACATATGTCATCACGTCCAAAAAAAGGAATTTCTTGTGCTGAGAAATCTCTTGTCTGAGATTTAAAAACTTTTCAACAATTATTCTTGCATCCAAATGGGGGATTGACGTATACAATGAATTTATGTTCATAGTTACGAGACAAGTATTATCTGTAATTGTCATACCCTCAATTTGTTTTGTAAAATGTCTAGTACACTTTGTATAAGATGTGGATTTTGTTACTAGAGGTTCCAAGAATGAATCTAAATACTTGGCAACGGGTTCTAGAATTGAATTGCTGCTAGATACTATGGGACATCCTGGAGGTGGAAAACCCCTTTTGTGAATTTTGGAAGGATGTAAAATATGGGTGTGTGGGGATTACATTGTTTAAGATATTCCCCTATCAATGGACTGATGTAATTCAAAGCTATTGCTTCCTGTGTCATTATTCTAATGGTAAATTGTATCGATTTTGTGCAGTCCTGTTTTAACTGTTTATAACTGCTCCTGTCACTTAGTTGTCTCATTACTTCTTGCACGTTTTTCATCCATCAACACAATTGCCCCTCCTTTGATGACTAAACCTGGTTTTTGGGCTAAGGATAATAATGTTCTGGATTCCTGTCAGGTTAAATTGAACCAAGGTTGTTTTACAGATTTCTCTAAAATTTCAATATCCCTTAACATAACCCTCTCAAAAGTAGATATGTTGGGTAGTTTATGCTGTATTAAGCCAAATAGAATTGGTCATTGTTATAATTATTGTTAATATTTGCTGTAAAAGAGCTGTTTTTGGTTTTAATTATTCTGCATTAGGTCAGTGAGGATTATTATGCTGTATTAAGCCATTTGTGTTTGTAGAAATAGTTGTCAAACTTTATGCTGGTATAAGATGGTTTTTCATGCTGAAATAATGTTTTTTGTGGTTGTATTGCATTAAATTGAACTAATTATATTGAAAAAACAAAAAAAAATAGCATTGTATTAACAAACAAGTTACATAATCTTATTAGCATTCTTCCAAGACACCCACAGCCAGGGCCCAATTCTGCAAAGAGGCTGTGCCGGCTGCTGCAGCCAGGGGCCTGGTCCTGTTAGGAGAGGCAGATCCTGAGAGTATCCCCCTTCTCATACGAACCGGGGTCCACCCAAGTTCAAGGGCCTGGCTTTGTCAAGTGGCTGCAGTGAAATCCCCAGAGTGTGTCTGAGGCATGGACATGTGTTGCTGGTTCCCAAGAGTGTTTTTCTGGGCCATAACCCACTGAGTCAATGAGTTAGAACAGCTAGCCATGGCACCACTTGGAATCTAGGATTTGGGCTACCTGATATTCCTTGGGGACATCAACCAACACGGGGGGAGGAGGCTGGAAGACACAGCCCCGGAATGGATTGGCATGATATGACTTCAGTTGCGAGACATGGAATACGGGATGAAACTTCATGGAATAGGGAAGCTCCAGCTTGAATACCACCGGGTTGATCTGTTGTGTGATACGGAAGGGTACCTGGAACTTGTAGTCCAATTTGTCAGAGGGGCAACTAGACTTATACTTGTCCATAGACAGCCAGATTATGTCCCTGACCTGAAATATAGGTCCTGCTTGCGAGTGCTTATCTGCCTGCATCTTGTAGTCTGCCTTGGCTTTTTTGAGATGCTGTACCAACTTGGCTGGAGTCTCTTGTACATGCAAGACCCAATCATTGGTGGTATGAGGTATGAGGGAGGCAGCAGGCACACATGGGTGGTCCTGGGGATGACAACAAATGTTGCATAGAAAGGACTCCATCCCATAGAGATGTGATGGTCATTCTTGTACACAAACTCAGCCAGAGCGAGTAAATCAACCCAATTGTCCTTATGATAGCTGAGGGAGCAGCTGAGGTATTGCTCTAGGATTCCGTTGACACATCCTGTTTTCCCATCCATCTGGGGGTGGTAGGCAGAGGACAACCATCTCTCGATGCCAAGGAGATTCAGGAATGCTGGCCAGAAGCAAGACATGAACTGGGAGCCCCGATCTGAGATCACAATATCAGGCAGTCCATATAGGTGGAAAACAAGATCAAGGATCATCTGGGCAGTCTGCTGGGTACTTGGAAGCCTCTTGGCCAGGATGAAGTGCACCATATTTGTGAGTGAATTAACCACCACCAGGATAGTACAGTGTCCCCAGGAGGATGGTAGGTCAACAATAAAGTCTAGGGAAATAGTTGACCTGGTACGGGTTGGGAGTGGTTGTAACAGACCCTGAGACTTCTTTTTCCCCCAATATTTGTTTATTTTACAGATTTCCAAATTATTTACAGCTTATATTTTACAAGAATGAATCTGATAACATATACATATGCTATGACTTCCCTTGTTTTACCATCCCGAAGGGTTTAACAAATTAGAAGTTTTAATTTCATCTTCTAATCTACCATTCTAATACTGATAAAATACTACTTTTCCATTAGACATTTACACAAATTATGCAATTCATCTATTAATAATGATACTAATTCTTCTATTGTATCAACTACTCTTATTCATCAAGTTAGCTCATTTTGCCTCAGTAACAGTCAGTTGTAATGTTCCATCTAGTTTTACAATAGTTTATCACTGGAGACCATTCCAAATCTATTTTGTCAGTAAATTTCTTATTCACTATGTGGGTCAGTTTATCATTTTCTTTCATCTCCACCAATCTACGTAACCATTCATCTATCTCTGGGCTTTCTTTACTCATCCACTTCACCACTAAGTTCATCCTTACTGCTGTGATTAAATATAACAGCACTCACCAGTTTTTATTTTCTTCTTCCTTTCCTATACCCGCTGTAATATTTAGTAGGTATAATTTAGGATCCATAGTAAATTGAATTCTGAGCATTTGTTGGTTTTTTTTATGTACTTTTAACCAATATTTTCAAATATATGACGAGTTCCACCACATATATGTAGCATCCCTCCAATCTCTTTATCACATTTCCAGCATTTGTTTTCTTTTAATTTGTAAATCTTGCTTATTTTTAGAACAGTGGTTCTGAACCTGTGGTTCCCCAGATGTTGTTGGACTACAGTTCCCAGGAGCCCTCTGAGATCTGACCTTGACAGCCAGGTGGTCCTCCCGATCATTAGTGAGGCTGTAAGTTCAATCCTACAGTCTCACTAATGACTAGGAGGACCACCTGGCTGTCAAGGCAAGACCTCAGAGGGCTCCTGGGAACTGTAGTCCAACAACATCTGGGGAACCACAGGTTCAGAACCACTGTTTTAGAGGCTTAAAGTACCATCTATTGGACATCTTCAACTGGTTCTCCTTAAGATCTTGGCATGCCATAAAAAATTGGTTCTCTGCCAGGCCTTTTCCCATTCCTCTGAATCTATATTATCACCAATGTCCCTTGCCCATTTAATCATAGGTTCCTTTATAATTTCACTTTCCAATTCTCTAGACAGAAATAAATTATGTATCTTTGATATTTTCTTTAAAGAATCATTTCAAATTATCTTTCCTAGGTCATTTTGAATTGGTTCTAATCCATATTCTTTCTTATATTCTTCAAATCTGCTATGCAGCTGTTGATAAGCAAACCAGTGTATGTTAAAACCATCTTCCTTTAATTTTTCTCTTTGGCCCTAGATCTTCCAAGACTCCTTCAGCCAGGGCCTAAATCTACAAAGAAGCTGTGCTGGCTGTTGCAGCCAGGGGCCTAGTCCTGCGAGGAGAGGAAGATCCTGACACGTCCAGACACTTTCTACTATTTATATTGGACCTGGGCAATCTAGGGATCCCATACTATCTGCCTGTCAAGAGTAAAACAAACAAAACAGTGCAGGAAATGAAGAATCAGAAACTCAAAGGAACCTGGGAGTCTGTATATTAGGACTCCAGGAGTTATATTATTGATAGTAAGTGAGCCACTCAAAATAATTAATCAAAGTAATGGGTAAGTTTGCAGAGAAGAGTCTTTTGACTCAGCATCCATTGGACCCTAGTAGACTGGTTCATGGGCATCAGTGAGGTTCCCTTTTTTCTGTTGCAGTGATCTATGTTAAACCTCTACTCTCTATCTGAAAAGGGCTCGAAGCATACACAGTCCTGGGTTGCTCACCAAGCTAGCTTGTGTCTCTGCTGCATATGCTGCATGTGAAGTCTTTTGTTCATGCCAGAACCCTTGACACACATATGCACTATGTAAAAGTGATGCATGTACACTTTGCCAAAATCACATACCTAGTGATGTGGGTCGACTCCTGGATTTTGTCCACACTTTCATGGAACAATCCAAGGGGCTGAACCTTGAAGTTCATTCTGCAGATTGCACACTGCCTTGAAAATTTAAACAAAAACTCAGAGTGGATTTAAAGCCCTGATGACTTGGAAGCTTTTACATGTTTATAGAACTAAAACCTACCACTGCATATACCCATTTTTGTGGAGATGTGTCCCAAGCAATCAATGCCAAGATGCCATAGGTTGAAATAGACACAAGAATTAAAAGACAGGCTTTGCTTATCTTAGTGTTTATAAATAGAAGTCTGTGTATACCTACCCACACATACACATGCAAAGGTAAAGCAAGTACTGACTCTTGAGTGCAGTATCAATAATAAAAACTTTGTCTTAGGGATGGAAAGAATATTTAAAAATATTCAGAAAATGATAAAAAAATAACCCCCACCCATGTTCTTTGAGTGTTTAGAAAACCCAACAAGAGGAATCCTGGACTGCCAAGAATCTTCAGAATTTGGGACATACTCTGTGCAAAATTTTCATGCAGTTGTTTTGCACAGAAAACAGCATTTTCTGTGCAGTAGACAACATTCTCTGCATAGAAAATAATATTCCACTGCATAAATATTAATTCCTGTGCAGAAAATGCTATTTTCTTCATAGAAAATGCTGTGATTAGGGATTTATTCTGTGGAAAATTCACACATGGTTGATTTGCATAGTAAACAACATTCTCTGTGCAGAAAACATGATTTTAATTAATAATTCTGCATTGAAATATTTTCCACACACACTGTTTTGTTGTTACTAAAATGTTTCAAACATTGTTAAAACTTGAGATATAATTAAATGTTGTACGATAAAATGTGCCCAGGATCTTGAATATAACATACAGAGGTCTAATGGGAACGGATATGGTCAAAAGGGTTGAAATTTACTTTGTGTTGTGATCTTAAAGAGAACTTTTACAAAATGATGTATGATTCCATTAAAATAGCTAGATGCTTCAAATGTATGTTGGAAGTGTGAACAGCCAGTAGGGTCATTTTACCATATGTAGTGGACATGTGAAATGCTAAAGGTTTTTGGTGCAAATACATACTTTAATTCAGAAAATTTTGAAAATGAATATTCAATTAAATCCAGAACACTTTCTTTTGGGACTGATGAACAAACAATTGGAGAAAAGTCATGGAAGACTAGTGTGATATATAACTACTTCAGCTCAATTGTTATATATACAAAGATGAAAAACTTCAACAATACCAAAAAAGAAGATTGACTGCAAAAACAGAAAGACTTTGCAGATGTGGACAAATTATCTGCTGTGATCATCAAAAAATCACTAGAGTCTTCTTCTTCTTCTTTTTTTTTTTTTTCCAAAGACTGGGAAACCTTGATTATCTTTTTTGGGGGGAAAACAAGTGGTATATTAACAGTGGATTTTGATAATTAGTAGGATTAACTTAATGGAAGGAAGAAATATAGGTAGTAATTTGAAACTGGAGAAGTAAGAATAACCACTGAAAAGAAACTTGGAAGACAATTACTTTCTTTTTTTCTGTTTCTGGCTTTTCTGTATTAATTTTTTCTCTGCCCCACCCAACTTTTTTATTTTCTATATATCAGTATATTTGTAGTCTTTTAGTGTGTTCAAAAATGTCTTTTAAAAAATTCAGCAAAAAAGAGAAAATGCTGTTTTCTGTGCAAAAAAACCACATCCGAGCTTTGCGCAGAATAAGTCCTGAACTGTGGTTTTCAAAGATTTCCCCACTATTGGAAGAAAATGTCTGAACTTATTTTTCTCTACCTTCAAGAAGAAATTGCACCCCTAGTCTTCCATACAATGAAAAGACAAGTTGTAATTGCTGCAAAAAGCCTAGGAAGAGGTTTGAGTTGAACCATTCCTTAATAAAAAGGTTCAGTTTCCTGAAGGGACAAATTAGAATGAACAGTTCCCTGTACATCTGTACAGTTTTCTTTGTACAGTTTGCAAAAACAAAGAGAGGCCTTGGGATTTATACTTATTCAAAACAGGATTATACATTTCTTTTTTAAAAAATAAGCAAGACGACAATAATTTAATGTCTACACAAGATGAGAAATTTTAATTCCCTATTGATGGTGTAATAACATTCAGGAATTCAAAGCTATATGGCTCAACTGTTTTCCATCTAGGAGCATGTCTCTCTCTCTCTCTCTGTGTGTGTGTATGTGTGTGTGTATTTAAATAATTATTGTTATTGTGGTGATTATGTTGCATGAGTGAAATACACAGACTGTTACCTTTTGTCCATCACGACTAAATCTTCATTTTTTAGTACTTGGAGAATACACTGAGAGGAAAATCAAATGACAATAATTTAATTCACTCCATAACTTTTAAAATAGATAATTCCATTCTTACAGCATAGATATTTAATCCTATTGAAATTGTGATTATACACTCTCTGCATTTCAATTTTTGCTTTAGTGATTTCCCCCTTCTGAAGCCACATAACTGTCTTTTATATTCTTTTTTCATCTTTCTTTTATAGCTGATTCCTGTCCTGCAATTTCAGATACAAATTTCCAGAAGACATATATTGTTGGCTCTCTGCTGTGATAATGATGCTAGATTTATCCTTATGCTCTCAGCAAGAACTGTTACTACTTAGGGACCCTGGAGTGCTCCATTCCGTATTGATGGCCACTTCCTTAGTAATGAAGTCCTTCAAAGAGAAAGTCTATTAAATATAAAGAAGTGATTTACTTGTCTTAACTCATTACAAATGTGTAGCTGTAAGAATGCAATTGGTGCTGTGTTGATATTCGAAAATGTGCAGGGATTCTTTCCTTGTTTATTTGGGATATATCAACAAAAATCCAGAGCAGCAAACTCCATTTCATCAACAGAGAAAAATAATGAAGGATACAAAAAAGATGCCTTTCCAGAAAGCCACCATGTTCTAGTACAGGAGAGATCATGCCCATAGGATGTAGTCCAGAAAAGATGGACTAGTTTGACATATTGTGAAGTTGAAGGCATTCACGGCCAGCATCCATAGGTTTTCTGTGGGTTTTTTTCCCCAGGCTGTGAGACTGTGTTCTGGAAGAGTTTATTTCTGATGTTTCACCTGCATCTGTGGCTGGGATCTTCAGAGAATGGTTGGGTAGGAGTGTGTGTGTGTGTGGGGGGGTTATATACTGTGAGACCCAGTTGGAAAGGTTATGTGAATATGTGTATTTGAATGGGTAGTTCCTGGGGGAAGATATGCAAGGAGGATTAGTGTCTGTTCAGCTAATGGTCCATTATCTGCTGGAAATCCCCCTGTTCATGGGTGGAATTCCTTTGTAAGTGTTGAGTTTTGATTCTATTGTATTTCAAAACTGGGAGCCAGATTTTGTTTACTTTTAGGGTTTCTTCTTTCCTGTTGAAGTTGTCCAGGTATTTGTGGATTTCAGTAGCTTCTCTGTGCATTCTGACTTGCTAGTTGTTGGCCTGGTCCAGAATTTTGGTGTTTTTAAATAACATTTTGTGTCCAGGTTGGTTTATAATGTGTTCTGCTACTGCTGGCCCAGTCTGCAGTGTCTCTCATGTTCCTTGATTCATGTTTGCACACTGCGTTTAGTGGTCCCTATGTAAACTTGTCCACAGCTGATGGTATGTGGTAAACTTCTGCAGCTGTGAGAGGTTCTCTTTTGTCCTTCGCTGAGCATAGCATTTCTTGGATTTTCTTGGTTGGTGTGTAGATCGTTTGGAGGTTGTTTTTCCTCATCAGTTTCCCTATTCTGTCTGTGACTCCTTTGATGTGTGGTAAAAATATCTTCCCTTTGGGTGGCTATTTTTCTTTATTCCTGTGTTTTTTTCTGGGTCTGGTTGCTCTTGTGATGTTTGATCTGGAGTAACCATTAGCTTATAGAGCCCAGTTTAGGTGCTTCAGTTCATCCTCCAGATACTGGGGTTCACAGATTCTTTTTGCGCAGTATACAAATGTTTTTATTGTGCTTCTTTTTCGTCCTGGGTAATGATTGGAGTTCTTGTGTAGGTATCTGTCTCTGTGTGTGGGTTTTCTGTATACATTATGGTCCAACCGTTGGTTTGGTTTGCGGATGAGTAGAACATCCTCTCCAACATGGGCTCACAGTATAACCCCCCCCACACACACTCCTACCCAACCATTCTCTGAAGATGCCAGCCACAGATGCAGGTGAAACATCAGGAATAAACTCTTCCAGAAAAAAAAACCCACAGAAAACCTACAGTTGAAATATTACCCATGCTGGCTATGACTCAAGGCATTTTCTTTGAGGAAAGAGAATATGGTGTCATCCTTACCACCACCCTGCCCATTTCACAAACAGATGCCCACCAGAACTTTCAGTTGAATCTTACTTCAACACTGATGACAAAACACTTTCCTCTGTCACACTAAGGGCCACAGACTAGCATTAATCATATCATGCATACAGCTGTTGCACACACAGGATTCTCCAACCATGTCTCTGCAACCTATGTAATGTGCATAACATCAGACAAATAGTTTCTGTTTAGTTACTAGGCAGTTGATATCTACACATCTGGACAAACCATATGCGTATAGTACTATAGAAAATCATTACTCAACTGTCCAGTGATATGGAAGATTTTTTTTTTAAAAAAAAAACTTGCTAAGGTTCTTCATCATTAATCTTTTTTTAATATAAATTTTATTACATAAAAAATTATAAACAAGACATAAACATAAACATATAATTAAACGTACAATCACTATTCAATCACACTTATATTTATACATATATACATATATGTGAAACATATATAACATAAAACTTCCGTATTCCTTCTTCTACCATTCAAATATGTATTTTCCATACTTCTCTTCCCCTTGCCTTGTCTATTATAAAGAGTTTCTGTTTCTCTTCATTCACACTTTTTTCTAAATATTGATTATTCAATGCTTATTGTTGCTAATTCCCCCCCTGTTTTTTTTCCACAGGGGTATCAGCATCTTCCAGTCTTCACAATTTTTCAGAGTTTTATTTTCATCTAAAATAATAGTTAATTTGTCCATTTCATATATTTCATAAAGACGAAATATCCATTCTTCAATTTGTGGGATTCCTTGATTTTTCCAATGTTTTGCAAAAATCATTCTAGCCACAGATATCATATACAATATAATTTTCCAATATTTTTTTCAAATCTTGACTATTTATTCCATGTAGAATATTCAATAGATAGATCTCCGGTTTGCACCGGAAATCTATCTTTAAGCAATCACAAATAGTATTGTGGATCTTATCCCAATTTTTTTTAGCTTCTCTACAGCCCCACCATACATGATAGTATGAGCCCACCTCTTTATTGCATTTCCAACATAGATTTGTTGAATTTTTGTATATCTTTGCAATCTTCTTGTGTGTTAGATACGATCTGAAGATGGATTTGTAATAATTTTCCTTTAAACTAACAGTTCTAGTAAATCTAATATTTTTTATCCAAGAATTTTCCCATTCTTCTAAATTTATTGGTCTCTTAATGTTATGGGCCCATGCTATCATGTATGGTTTTATTATTTCTTGTTCGAGATTTACTTTTAAAACCAATTTGTATATTCTTGATAGCATCTTATCTTTACTTTCCCAAAGTATTTTGTCTAATTCTGTCATTTCCTCTTCAATTCCTTCTAATCTCAAATCTTTTTTAAAGTTTTCAGATATTTGTCTGTAGAGAAACCAGTGGCAGTGAATATTGTCTTTTGTTAGCTCCTCCTGGGGTTTCATAGTATAAACTCCTCCTACTTTTTTCAATATATCTTTATAGGTTAACCATCTATCTCTAAACAAATTCTCTTTCTTGTGAAACGCCTCGTGGGTGGACAGCCATACTGGTATCTTTTGATAAAATTTTGTTTTGTATTTCAACCGTATTCTTAATAAAGCATGTCTAACAAAGTGATGTGTGAATTCTTTATGGATCTTAGCTTTATTATACCAGACATAGGCATGCCATCCAAAGCGTAGATTAAAACCTTCTAACTGTAAGAGTCTGGTGTTCTTCAAAGTCAACCATTCTTTAATCCATAAGATACCGCTTGCATGGTAATAGCATCTAAAGTCTGGGAGATTTAGACCTCCTCTTTCTTTAGAGTCCTGCAGTATTTTCCTGTTAATTCTAGGTTTCATATTCCTCCATATAAATTTGTTCAAGTCCCTATTCACCATATCAAAAAATTTCTCATTTTTTAGTATTGGGATATTTTGGAATAAATATAACAACTTTGGAAGCACCGTCATTTTTACCGTAGCCATTCTACCCAACCATGATATCTCCATTTTATCCCACCTCAAAAGATCTTCTTTTATCTTCTTCCAAGTTCTTATACAGTTATTCTCATATAGATCTATATTTTTGTTTGTTATGTTTATTCCCAAATATCTTGTCTTATTTTCTACGTTAAACCCTGTTTTATTTTCCAGTTGCTATTTCTCTTTTTTATTTATATTTTTTGTTATTATTACTGTTTTTCCTCTATTTATTTTTAGCCCTGCCAATTCCCCATATTCTTCAATAGTTTTAACTAGCTTTTCAATGCAATCTATTGGATTATCTAGAAAGAAAACCAGGTCATCAGCAAATGCTTTATATTTGTAGTGGAAATCTTGGATCTTGATCCCTTTTATTTGCTGATCTAGCCTAATTTTCCTACATAATACCTCTAATACTATAATAAACAGAAGTGGAGAAAGGGGCCACCCCTGGCGTGTACCTCTCTTTATTGAACATCTGTTTGATTTCTCCCCATTGATTATTATTTGTGCTTCTTGGTTGTTGTAGATTTTTTTTTAATCCAATCTAAATATCTATTACCAATTCTCATTTTTTCCAGTACCACCATCATAAATTCCCAATCAATGTTGTCAAATGCTTTCTCGGCATCTATGAATATCATTGCCAATTTCTTCTCATTGTGTTTTTCATAAAATTCTATTACGTTTAGTAAAGTTCTTAAATTATTTTTTGTATCTCTACTTGGGAGAAAGCCATTTTGGTCCTCATCTATCCATGATACTAATATTTTTTTTTAGCCTTTCAGCCAAGATAGTCATAAAGATCTTATAATCAATATTTAACAAGGATATTGGTCAATAATTTGATACTTGTGTTGTATCTTTTCCCTCTGCAACCTATGTAATGTGCATAACATCAGACAAATAGTTTCTGCTTAGTTACTAGCCAGTTGATATCTACACATCTGGACAAGCCATATGTGTATAGTACTATAGAAAATCATTACACAACTGTCCAGTAATATGGAAGATTTTTTTTTTTTTAAAAAAAACTTGCTAAGGTTCTTCATCATTAATCTTGGCAGAACACTCCAGTGCATAAGCTCTTGGTTCCTTATGAGAATGTTTGGCTTAGCTGGAAGAGGTCCCAGACCCTTAATAATTTTAAAAAATGATTTTAAATGTTGGTTTTACAATAAAAGATGTGAAGTTATCTCTCAATACATTACAATTGTGGTGTTATATTTTCATAACTTTATTGTTATAGAAAGAAACTAATTGCAAATAACTATTTCCAAGCTCTGATTTAGGGCTTGTCTATATGGAGAAAATATATCCTTTATGGATCTGAAACATGGGTCACCTATTGCCACCACTAACGACTCCTCGAACGCTTTCAGCAGCGCTGTTTGTGCACAATCCTAACTATACACTGGACTGACTATGTGACGAATGTTGCTGTCCTTGAGCAAGCAGGGATCACCAGCATTGAGGCCATGATATTGAGAACACAGCTGCGCTGGGCAGGGCACATTTCTAGGATGGAGGACCATGTTCTCCCCTAAATAGTACTCTACAGTGAACTCGCCACAGGTCAGCATTAGAGGGCTGCTCCAAAAAAGCGATACAAGGACTCCCTGAAACAACATCTCAGGCTCGGCCAAATTGATCACCAACAATGGTCTGCCCTGGCCTCACATCAGGAGGCATGGAGATGCACTATCCACAATGCTGCAGCCTTATTTGAGAACTCACGCCGAACAAGTCTTGAAGAGAAATGACAACGCAGAAAGAATCATAACCCAAAAACATCACCCAAGGAGACCTTCTGCTGTGCTTTCTGCAACCAGACTTGTTTATCTCAGATTGGCCTTTTTAGTCATCAGCGCGCTTGCAGAAAATGCAGGATGAGTCCTTAATTAATCTCCGTTTGTGAAGAAAAGCCAGAGAGAGAGATATGGAGAAAATACTTCTTATAGAATTTAAGGAGAATACTTTTTGCCTAAATGGGATCCCTCATCAATCCACCATATTCAGAATGAGGGGGGCAAAAAACTCCAAAGTGGGAAAAGATTTTGTGGCTTTTCTCATTTTTTAAAAAATAATACATGGGAATGCACACTGTCAATTGTTAGGATAACTGATTTGTATACCTGCACATTCTCAGAGTGGACAGCTGATTGGCCAGATAGCTGCAGTGGGCAGAGCTTGCCAGAAACACCTGAAACTGCCATGTTGCATATTCACTGCAGTGATCATGCATTGAGGTGACAAAACAGCCTCCCACCTCTTTATTTAAGTGGAAGATCACACTTCCACACCTTGGATCTGCTTTTTTTTTTTTTAACTGTTTGGCAGTGGTAACTGGCAACAATAAAAATAAGAGTAATTCACTTGCACCCACCATCTTGATTCACAGGCATACCTGTTTGAAGAACAAATGTGTATGGTATGAAATCAAAGGCTTTCATGGCCAGCATCCATGATTTTCCTTGTTTTTGTTTTGTTTTGTTTTGTTTTTTTCTGGGCTGTGAGGCCATGTTCTGGAAGAGTTTATTTCTGACGTTTCACCTGGAAGAATCTGGAAGAATCTGAAGATGCCAAACAAAGATGCAGGGAAAGCATCACAAATAAACTCTTCCAGAACATGGCCTCCCAGCTCAGAAAAAACAAAACAAAACAAAACAAAAAAACAAAACAAAACAAAACAAAAACCCAAGTTAAATCTGTAAATGTGTATGGCTTCACATGCCTGCAATCTTGAAAAAAACTCCATGTAGACAACTGAAAGGTGCTGTGAATTGGTGTTACTATGTGTTAATCCACATTTTATTGGCTCATATAGATAAGCTCTTAGAGCAAATTCATGAAACTATTAGGGATACTTGATGAATTTGATCTTAATGAATACAATGTAACCTGATCTACACCATTCAGCCTCATGTATGTATACAATGACTTTTCAAATCCCCATTGTTTCAACACAATTCTCCACTCAAAAATGTTATCAAAATATATTTTAAAATGAATATATTGGAAGAAAAGTTATAGTAAAAGTTATATTTAAATGCATATGAATAAATGATTAGAAATGAATGAAGACATGTGAATGTAACATGTACTGAGAATAGGACTGATCTAACCATTCTAAGTATTGCTTGAAATTTTGCTGGTGATGGTAACTGGAAGGAAATGACAGAAATAATTCCTTTGGGCCAAGAAGAATATTGTTTTTACATGGCATAGAACTTTGATATCCCAATTTTTCTACAATCTGGTATTTGCATGTGCTGTATCGGGGTCAAGGTCTGTGCTGATGTGTTATTCATAGGGCGGGCTGGCAGGCAACTAGGCAGAATCAGCTAACTGCTACCAAGAATAGCAGAATAGAAGATTGCAGAAACTACCCAAAATCCAGCGACTACACCACATTGTGAATTACTTGAACATGGATAAATAATCTTTACCTCAGTTTGGCTGAATATCCAAAAACTACTGTGCTGTCCTGATGCTTTCTGAATCAGTGCCAGTGCTAGTAGCTGAGATGAAAGCCAATTTAGAAGCAATTGATTGATTTTTTCCATGAATCATGCTGAATCTTGATAACGGAGAGGATAGGCATGGCCTGCCATGTTCTGGGGCTCTGCTATGTCTATAAATGCTATTTATGTGCACCCCCCCGCCCAATATATAGATTCTCTTGTAGAATAGGTCCCAGATTGTGGGTAGTCCCAATAAGTGCTCAGTTTTTGAGGACTTTCTTGCCATGGGGAGAAAAAAGAGGTTTAAATTATTTGTTCTTGTTGACAATGGTGATATTTATGAGCATTTATATCCCTGCTACTTGTACTGTGTCAGACCACTAAGTTATTTTAAGGCTTAACTCCACAGGCCAGAATACCCACTGGTGTATTCTGGCCCCAGAGCAGGCCCGTTGCTTCCCTGTTACCTGAACGAAATGTGCAGGAGTCCCCACAGACATGCTGGCCCATCTCTGCAGCCACCACCACTTTCTTCTGCATTGTACTCTCTGAAGCCAGGCAGGAGGCCTGCAGCACATGATCAAGACCCCCTGCATGTAACCAGCCTTGGTCATATGCTGCGGGCCTCCTTCCTGGATTCAGAGATTGTGATGAGGATGGTAGCCACAGAGACGGGCTGGTGTGGCAGTATGTGGTTCTGTGGAGCCTAATTTGATTTTTCTGGAATGAGACGGGTTTTCCTGAGTATTTTGCTAAAATGTTTTATTGGGGCTTTACTACATCCTCCCTCTGTCTTTACCCCAGGCATCATCTGGAGTGTCCAAGGGCCAAAAGGGGAAAAGCCCTGTGTCATCTAGACTGCAGGGATCTAAGATGGGGGCATGATGGGGTAAATTGCCTGTCTAGACAAGGCCTTAGTTACTTCAACCTGCAGAGATTTCCCAGGGTCTTAGAAGCAGGTATCAAATCTCCTACCTAATACCCTTTAAATCAGGTGTTGGAAAAGTGCAGCCTATGAGCCACATCAACCATGGCTGTTTTTGAGTCTCCAGGGCCCCAAAATTCAAGGGTTTTGTTTTAAAAAATGTCCCCTATGGCACATAATACGGCACTTTCCTGCTAGACTGTTTTAACCAACATCTCAGTCACATTTTGTTTTCAAAATGCCTTTCTTGGGCCTAAAATGTCCTAGGGATTCCTGAAAAAGTAACCAACTCCCCCCCCAATCGCTTAGGGGAATTGGGGTATTTTGGGCCAATACAAGTTTTGTAATTTTTTCAGGGGTTGGAAATGTGATTCTCCAAGGCCCTTTCAATCTTCACTGCAACTGCTAGCAATGGCTCTGATTTAAACTAAAGGTGCACATCTTTGAACTTAGGACATGCTGCCTGCAAAACCTTGGTCTAAATGGTTCTGTGTAAAGACATCATTTCCAAGATGAGTGGATATCTAGCTGACCTTCTAGAGGAGTTAGGATGAAATATGTTGAAAGGAAAGAAATAATTTTACTTACTGCTATAAAGCAAATGCTTACCTGGCATGCAGATTGAATGGATATGAAACTTTGCTTTGTATATTTTTGAATCTAATATAATTTTGTAGCTCAGCTTTTTTTCTGTTCTCTGTGTTCTGTTTTGTGGACTGATGATTTCATTCTTGATCATTCAGAACATGTTACTTTTAAACTACAAAGTAGACACAAATCAGAAGTACAAAAGGAAGAATAGAAGTGTATTACTGGAAGGGTTGTGAATGATGGAGCTATTGCACAGGGATTTTATTTCCCCTACACTGTGAAATTACAACCTGTCTTGACTCCGCTAAGTCACATACACTAAGCACAAAATAAATAAAAGAAAACACTGCTCCCGTAGCATTCTGAACATCTGTTTTATCAAAGTAAAATGCCTAGATATTCTACGTAGCTGCCAAATAATGTGCTTTTCAGCAATAAAAATAAAAATAATAGAATCTGAGCTTGGCATTATAGTATTATGTTCAAATATAAGAAATGCCTTGAACAAATGTTACAATAATGTAAGGTGATGGATTGTGTGTATGTATGTGTATAAAAACGAAGATATTCCTGACTTTTCATCAAGAAGATAATGGATCTAGATATATATATCCAAGTATACACAGTGAGTGGACTACAGTTCATTGAGTTGCTTGATTTTTCTTCTTCCTTGGTGGGGGGAATGTTAAAGATAATTCTAATTTTCCTTTTAAGGTCACAACACTCACAGTGCTTAACATGTTGTTGTTGTGGGGCCTTTGCTGCCTTTTGGGGACTTTTTGAGGCATCTCACTTTTTTCTCTCCAGGGCTTGTGCTGTAAAATGGCAGTGATTAACCTGTCATTTCCTATCCAGGCCTAGAACAAATAAGAGAAGGACATAAAAGTGTGTACAGATGAGGGAGGCCTGGTATGGAGGGAACTTGCAACATGGGGGAAAATAATTAATATTGATTCCCCCAGAGGGTTTTGGGAGCACTACCAGCTATTTTGAGAGGTGAAACAAAAAATGCATGTCCCCAAATTTTACTGGGATGGAGGGCTATAATGGATGCATGTGACTGATGCAGTACCTGAACCTTTGACAGTTGTTACCCCTGCCCTAAACCCATGAGAGGCAGCACAGACCCCTTGGATACTAACACTGGGATCTGAAATGGAGTGGGACAAAATGTATTTGGTTCACAGGGTAATATGGAAATGTGGGGAAGTTACAGAAAAGAATGGGTATGAATATCCATGCAGGCTTGTTTCTTCTGAAAAAGAAAATCGCAAACCAATGTGGGAACAAAACAGGACTTTTTTTTTTAAAAAAAATACAAATGCTATAGAAAGCAAAAGAGAGAGATTTTCATCTCTAGTCAAAACTGGTCCATTCGCCATTGAAGTTAATTCTTTCTTTTCTATCCATAAGAAAGCAGAACCTGCAGCCTGAAGTTATTCAGCCATAGTACAATACTTCAAGCCATACTCTCTAGCTTTGCTTAAAGAACAGTCTCTGCTGACCACAAAACTTTGCTTGAGGGATAAGTACTTCACTAGCATTACTGTACTCTAGATATTTTGGACTATAACTCAAAGGAATTTATAAGACGCAGCAAATACAGTATCATAATGACACCACATAAACGCAAAAGGGTGCACATACCAAATGGCATCATCCTTTCACATTTATGTCTTGTAAATAAGCCATTCTTTTTTATTGACAGGACAAGCTGTCAATAGTTTGGCTGTGGCACTTTTTTGCCGGTATTGCTAGTGTTTGAAACCTCACACCTTTTTTCCCTCATCATTACATCATGAATGGCCAGTCTGGACAGAACATTTCTGGGTGATATTGCAACATTTAGGTACGCGATGCTCTTTTTTGACCCTCCCCAGTTTACTTTTAACTTTTTTAGTGTGTTTCTGTGCTTGTATGTACTTTTTCTTTCTTATTTTTGCTTTTATTTTTCAATTTCCCACACTTGCATCTTCTCATGAGGATCTGCAGGATTTTATTCCAGGAAGTGCACGGTGCTCTGCTCATTCCTCTATCATTGGTGGGGCTGTCTTTGAATGGGATTTCAGGTAATTGGAAGGGGGTTCTTTTGCCGGCATAAAAATGTCACAAATTATGCCAGCAAAAGAATGAGAAAGGAGGGTGGTTTGATAAAGTCCCTAGTATATGATAGAAGTACATAATCTTGATCAGCCTGTGAGAATTATCAGCATTTTTAAAAAGTGTCCTGGGCACTACTACAAGTTGTCTGTTGAGGGTGTGGGTTTGCAAGTTACAAGAACACTGAGAGTGCCTCCTTCTCCGTACAAATATACGTACTTGCTCTATCTCTGGCTTCTCTTTCTCTACATCACTGCCTTCTTTCTCTCTGTTTGCTTTGGTTCCTCTTATCTCTCTTTTCTTCTTTCTTTCTCCATCTCTACAATTAAGTGAGAGACATTTCTCCATCCATTTGTGTGGGAGGGTGGGAGCTGCACTGCTGGAAAAAAATAACAGTAGAGGACAGAAACCACCCTGCCCAAGACCATCTTGCCTCAAGGATTTTTTAAAAATATTTTTATTTTTTAAATCCACTTGATTTTCTCTCTCTCCTGTTGTGTTTTGTGAGGGCAAGCTTTCCTCCATTATTTGATTAAATGGGGGATTTGCTGCATTTACTTGAAAGTGAGAGGTGGGGGGGGGAGTCCTCTGCTGAAAATCAGCCATAGAACATAAGAAGTGCACTAGTACCATCAAGGACACAGTTGCCCCAATGATCCTTGACAAGGTTGGCCATTTGTGCCCTCCACTTCTTTTTCAGTACAGCAGTTCCCCTATACAAGTGAGGACCCATCTGGACGGACTGGAAAAATATAAAAGTCCCTGGTTTTGTTCTTGTTCTTTCTGATTTTTTAAAAAATATATTTTATTTTATTTTGGAGAGCCACATGATACTTTCCCCATTCTAAAATATCCCCAGGGAACTCCCAGCACTTACAAGGACTTTATTCCCACACTCCAGGTCAGTTTAAACCAACCTAGTAATTCCCCAAACGAAATGTATCTCTCCATGGCTATCTGTCTGTGTTATCCTGGAACTAACTAAAAGTCAAAAGAGATTGAGAAAGGGAAACAGGAATGCTGGCAATAAAAGAAAATGATCTTAATGCTTAACTAGTGTAATACTGTTAATTTGATGATAATTTCTAAATATTTGATGATAATTTCTAAATAATAATTTTTAAAACGGTCAGTATAAATGGATGAAAGTCAGCTTCTGAAATGCTGCCTTTGTCTAGATGTAATACATGATCAGTGGGAGAGAGAGGAAGAAGAACATAAGGGAGGGGGAGTGAAGGAAAGCCACGATTTTCAAGAAAGAGTTTGGATGCAAAACCAGGAATATGCAGGTAAAATCAAAACAAAAAGAACCAAAAAAATCTTGATACTTCCAGGCACTTCCCCTCCCTGCCTTTTTGGATAAGCCCTTGATGGAGAAATTGTTCCATTTATCTGACAAGAAGAAAAATAAACTGGTAAGTTCCTCAGTCTCGCCATGGGTGTCCAGTGGTGCCAGTGAAAACTGCCCTAAGGACTTCAGGTATATCTTGAGGCCTGAGTTATGTAACTGTAAATCAAGAATATGTTGAAGGCCATCATTCATCGGGGGGGGGAGCCTTAAACATGTCTCACTACTTACTTTAACAGTCAATACATCCATTAAGCCAACTAAACAATATGTTCTTTAACATTAAACCATTTTACATGGCGTCTTTGTCTTATTGCACCAATAACTAATCTTTCCCTTCACCCTCATCTTCATTCTGAATTTTCATTGTCTATTAGACCATATAATGACCAAGTCAATTAACAGCAGAGTTACTAGTTCTGCTTTGTACAGGTGCCACACAAGCCTGATAATCTGATATCACAGTTCTTCTGTACAACTGTGTAATTTTAAGTCCCATCCGACACATAATTTCCAAACCTAGCAGATGGTCCCAAAAATCCAGCATCTGCCATCTAATTGCCTTAGTTCTTGATATCATAATATTTGAGACATAATGATTGGCTACTGTGGAAATAATTATAATATCAAACACAATGATTTATCAGTAATTGGGGGGGGGCAAGAAGCAACCATTCTTTCTTATTCGAACAAGCATAGACAAACCTTTGCATATTATAGCTTATAGGTATGACTGCATGTTAATGGAAAAACCACCTAGAATATTTCCATGTTTTACAAATTTTAAACATGAAATATGCTACCATTGTTTCAAGTAGGAGTATCAAGTACTGTATCATGAGAAGCCATCTTACCATTCTATACTGGGACACACGAAGCATAACAACACTGAGTGAGTATAATCAATTAAGTATTCACTGTTTGTGTATTGGCAACTTCAAAATATTCCACATAGGGCTACCATTGAATAGTGTTCAGCAAGTTTCAAGTTGGAAATGAGGCAGCTAGACAGCTGATTGTTGCAAGGTACTAGGAACCTATCAGCCAAATCTGACCTTCAAGAGTCTCCAATTAGTTTCAATTTACAAATGAGGCAGCTAGACAACTAACTGGGACATTGTACTAGAATCATATCATCCCAACTCAGGAAGATATGACTTGGTAGTCAGCTGATTTTCTTGCATTCCATTTACAGAATGCTTAACAGCTTAGTGCCAGGTGATCTAAAAAACCATGTACCCAGTCATTGAGACTTGTAGTAGATGTTATCATTAAGATCTGTCACTTTAAGATCTGTCATTAAGATCTCCCACTTCTGTCACAGAAGTGGGAGAAAACTTTCTCCTGTATTGGTCTCATGGGGAATGAATTTGCCACTCCACACACCACCACCACCACCACCACTCCTGCGCCAGAAAGACCCTAAGTCACCATAAGGGTTTTCTTGGCAAGATTGCTTTAGAGGGATTTTACCTTTGCCTTCCTCTGTGGCTGAGAGCATGTGACTTGTTTGAGGCTACCAAGTGGGTTTCCATGGCTGAGCAGGGATTTGAACCCTTGTCCCAAGTCATAGTCCAATACTCAAATCACTACTGGTTATTAAAACTCAGTGACTTAGTAGAAATGGACAAATTGGCTATTTTGATTTTTAAAATATCTTAAACAAGATTTTCAGACCAGAAAATTCTAATGGTTTTTTGAAAAAAAATGAAGGTGATTTGTTGATTGTCAGTTTTATCGATTAATACAAGTTAGCTACATAGATGAAGTATATCTATAGTTCAGTTAGAGTGGGATAGATGTCAGGAGTAAAATATAACTGCAGAAAGGATAGTTGGAAGTCATCTTTTTTTGTCTCATCTATTTTGTTAGTTGTAGTTTATACAGTTGTCCCTTGACATTCACGGGGGTTAGGTTACACGGACCCCCGCGAATGTCAAAAAACCGTGAATATTGATTGCCCTCCCCCCACCCTCCCCAGGCCTTCATGGAGCCTTCCAAGGCTCCATGAAGGCCTCTGCAACCCTCCCCCCTCCCTCCCCGGGGCCTTCACGGAGCCTTCCAAGGCTCCGTGAAGGCCTCCCCCCATCCTCCCCGTCCCTCCCCGGGGCCTTCACGGAGCCTTCCAAGGCTCCGTGAAGGCCTCCGCGCCCTCCCCCCACCCTCCCCAGGCCTTCACGGAGCCTTCCAAGGCTCCGTGAAGGCCTCCCCCATCCTCCCCCTCCCTCCCTGGCGCCTTCCCCCACCCTCCCCAGGCCTTCACAGAGCCTTCCAAGGCTCCGTGAAGGCCTCCCCCATCCTCCCCCTCCCTCCCTGGGGCCTTCACGGAGCCTTCGAAGGCTCCGTGAAGGCCCTCGCGGACTCCCCCCAACCTCCCCCCCAACCTCCCCCCCAACCTCCCCCCCAACCTCCCCCCAACCTCCCCCCAACCTCCCCCCTCCCTCCCTGGGGCCTTCACAGAGCCTTTCAAGGCTCCGTGAAGGCCTCCGCGGCCTCCCCCCAACCTCCCCAGGCCTTCACGGAGCCTTCCAAGGCTCTGTGAAGGCCTCCCCCCAACCTCCCCCTCCCTCCCTGGGGCCTTCACGGAGCCTTCGAAGGCTCCGTGAAGGCCCTCGCGGACTCCCCCCAACCTCCCCCCCAACCTCCCCCCAACCTCCCCCCTCCCTCCCTGGGGCCTTCACAGAGCCTTTCAAGGCTCCGTGAAGGCCTCCGCGGCCTCCCCCCAACCTCCCCAGGCCTTCACGGAGCCTTCCAAGGCTCTGTGAAGGCCTCCCCCCTCCCTCCCCCCTCCCTCCCTGGGGCCTTCAAGGAGCCTTCCAAGGCTCCGTGAAGGCCTCCCCCCATCCTCCCCCCTCCCTCCCCGGGGCATCCCCCCAACCTCCCCCCTCCCTCCCTGGGGCCTCCCCCCACCCGCCCCAGGCCTTCACGGGGCCTCTGGAGGGTCTCCAAAGGCCCCGTGAACGCCTCCCCGGCCCTCCCCGCTCCTTCCCAGGGCTTTCAAGGGGCCTCCGGAGGCCCCTTTTCGCAGTTTTGGGGGGGCCCGATGGGGCCCTCACAAAACCGCGAATAATTAAAACCGCGAATGCTGAGTTCCCGAATGTGGAGGGGCAGCTGTAGTTTGTATTTGCAAAATGTTTTACTCAATTTTATTTTATGTAGATTTTACTCAATAAAAATGATTTACCAAAATGGGGGGGGGGACAGAGTGTTGATTCTGTCTTCCCTAGAAGGAACCTTTAAGGACATTTCACACACACACAAATATACCTCACATTTAACAATGTGCTTCTTTTGCAATTTGAACCCAAGCCAGCCAGATCTTTGTATCATGAGTCTGTAATTTTGATATATTGTAACTGCAAATATCCCATTTTCCTTCTGGAAAATGAAAATCACATATAGATGTTGCATTCCTAATGAAGATGACCTCCTGTGAAATGCGAAGTGTAGTTATATCTGAGAATACATTTATATTGCAGAATTCAGAATAAAAACTAACAGTGGGAGTAGCCGAGAGAAGAAAAAAAAAGAGATTTTAGCATTGCCAGTTAAGTCACAATATTTATTTTCTTATTCGGTTTTAATAATCAGAAGTCAGCATCTACTTTTATTTTTGTAAACATGTAACATGTACTGCATTTTTTTTCTGATGGGGTCATACGTCCCAATTCATTTTTTTGTTTTGTTTAATGTGCTATGTTATTTTATTATTTCACTTTTATTGTTTAAAGTTAAATATTGTTTAAATTGACACATGGAATCCGTGTGTGTGTGTGTGTGTATACACACATATATATACATATATATATATATATGCATATAAATAAATAATATTATTAGTAGAATATATATTAATAAGTATGAATAAATTCAATTGAATACTAAGCAGTTAAAATAACTTGAACATTATTTAAAGTGAACCATCCTTTCCTGAGTTGGTCCTGCTGTAGATTGGGGAAAAAATGACGTGAAACAATTGGTTGAATATCATTTGGACTTTGGGCTATCAGAGCAGCTATATGAGATCTACTAGCAGATGAGTTCTGCACATCTATGTTGGTAGTGGTATGTCTGGGCAACTAATAAATTGCTTGGGCTTAAAAATTCATTCTGTTTCTAGATAAATAGACAAACTTGGAAAGAATCTAGAGGGAATTTGGGGAGTGATTTTTGAGGAGGCCTGTATATCGCTGCTACAGGAAGGGCTCTGAAGGCAATCAATAATATCATGATGGCAGTCAAGCAAAATCACTGGAAGAGAAAAAATAAAAAAGAAGGGGTAGTGAGTTTTTTGGTAGACGAATGTGAATAATTTTGCAGCACTTGTACAGATCTGGACCATTCATTTCCATCTGTATGCATTAATTATTAGAAATTGATTTGATATTTCATAAGAAAATCAGGGTACAAGGTCTGTCTATTAAATAACAAGACTGTGTTTCTACCTTTCAGATAACTGATTGTGAATTCTTGAGTGGTGACCTTGAACATGTCTGAACCTGCATAGCAAATATCAACACTATTGGCCATTCAGTTAATTGTCAGTAGTCATTTAAAGCAGCTGAGTTGTCAGTTGCGTGCCAGAAAAATGCTAAGTTTAAAAGTCGAACAACATGTCAATTTGAATTTTTTAATAAAATTGAACAAAACACCAACAGGATCTTTTCAAACACTTACTGAGAACTACAGGGAAGACTGCATGTCTCATGTGTGTGTGTCTGAGTGGCACAAAAGATTCAGAGAAGGCTGTGAGAATGTGGAAGACAATGAATGCCCTGGATAATCTTCCACTTCGAGAACCGAAGAAATTGTGGAAAAAATCAACCAGATTGTTTAAGGAGAGCACTGACTCAGTGTCTGAATGATAGCTGAAGCTGCAAACATTGACAAAGACACTGTGTGGAAAATTTTGCACGAGGATCTCAACATGAGAAAAATCTGTGCCAAGATGGTCCCTAGGCTTCTCACACCAGAGCACAAAGAGTGCTGCAAGGCAATTTGTGCTGATATTCTGCAGCAACTTGAGGCAGACCCAAACCTTTTTCAAACAATCATCGCTTGTGATGAAACCTGGATCTGCCAATATGATCCTGAGACAAAGTGACAGTCAATGCACTGGGAAATACCATCATCACCAAGAATGAAAAAAGCACATCAAAGGAAGTCCACATTCAAAGCCAAACCATGTTTACATCAAGGGCATAATTTTGGCAGAATGGGTTCCAGAAGGCAGAACAGAAACTAGCATTATTATAAGGAAGTTTTGACAAAACTTAGAGAAAGAGGGGGGAAAAGGCCAGAACTGTGTCTGCTCACACAGCACTTTCTATGAACCAGTTTTTGGCTGATAAATGCATTATTTCACTTGAACATCCTCCATATTCACCAGATTTGGCACCATGCAACTTTTTTCTTTTCCTTAAAGTGAAATTGGTGCTTAAAGGAACACATTTTGAGTCAATTAATGCAGTAAAGAAAACGACAGATGTGTTGAAACAACTAACAATCTGATCTGCTCCACACTTTCAACCAATGGAAAACAAGACTGCATCAGTGTGTGAGTGTGAACAGGGAGTATATTGAAGGGGACAAGCATTATAATTGTAATACATATAAATAAAGATGGGTTATTGTATAAGTCTCATTATTTAATAGACAGACATTGTATAAGGACTATAAATGAATAAATGAAACTATAAATGGAGTTAGAAACTTGATCCTCAGTCCAATCCTGTGCAATGACATCCCTGTTACCAACACAAAGTCAAATGCGATGCTGCCGAAGATAGAGTATACAGCACCAGAACCAGGTATGATGTCATAATGCATGATAAGGGCAGTTATGGGCTGTTCCGTCACCTTCTACTTACTTCCTAAGGTAGCTTTCCAAGAAACCTTAATGTATTTACTGGACATATTTGAAAAGGTTGTCCCTCAGTGTATATATTGGCACCAGAACCCATTTTAGCATGAAGGCTTCATTTGTATCTGAGCATCCTATGGAAAACTAACTCTTAATAAACAAGTTAACTGTAGGCTTTAATCAATATGTGAAACACTAGATCAAGATTTTTATCTGTCCTAAGTTAATGAAATACTGGCACTTCATAGGGAAACCTATTTGTCTTGCACAATAAATCTTCAAAGGTTGAAATCTGCAAATGGTATAAATACTGCACTATGTGAGTTCAGCAAATTTACACATGTGGACACAAAGGGGTGTATGGGTCAGCATTAAATACTATTCCAACTGCCCTGCAGAAGTACTTAATCTTTGTTTCCACATTTTACAGCCAGGGACTGAAATGGATGTAATTGGCATTATTATCACTTGATGTACACAAAATGCTCAAAATTGTGAAAAAGCAAAACTTTTTTTGTAGCACAAAACTTAAGTAACTGGCACTTGTTTAAAACATCTGAATCCTATTTTTAGTCTCAATTGGAGTAGAACCATTGACTCAATGGGATTTACATGTTGAGTTATCATTCAGCAACTGATTCAGTGAGTCTACCCTAGTTGGAACTAGTCAATAGGAACAGACAATAGTTTCAACTTTTTTTTAAATGGTGAACAATCTAACTTGTTTGCCTAAAAAATATTAGCAAGTAAAATACATCCAGGTGAAAATAAACATAAAAAAGAAATTAAACAAGCTAATTTAGCAATTCATAATTGATTAATTCAGGTTGATTTTAATTTGTAGTAATCAAGTTTTAATTAAACGTAAATGCAGCTCTTTCATATTTACATTTTTTCTTTCAGATTGCCTTCTTAGCACAAACTGAGGTCCTACTTGATTTCTGTCTCATGTCTCACAATGAAAATGCAGGCTACTGTCACTTGTTGACTTGAGAGCCTGGCTTACAATTCCAGGGAAGCCTGTTCAGCTTCCAACCCCATTGCCTTGAAACCAGAAACCTAGATGGGACCAAACCCTACTGACTGGTGTTTCTTGGTCTAAGGAAGGCACTACACCACATTCATCCCCAGTCATTATTGTGGTCCAGGCTGTCCCATAAGGATTTACTTCCCTATTAATGTAGCAAACCAACATTATCTCTTTATTGGAAATTAATATCAACAACATTCACACAAACACTCAGGTGTCAGACACTCACACAAGGCTATCAAAGATAGTTAGAAGTATTTTGATAGAGGAATAGAGTAAGGGGATGGTGATGGAGCGGAAATCGTGAAGTATACTAACAGTGAAGAGGTCCAGAACACAGGATGGCTACACAGTCTGATGTGGAGTCAGTAGGAAATCGAAATGTGCACCTGGCTACAAAGACTGGAGTGGGGTAGATAGGAAGGAGAACTGTGTACAACTGGGTGGTGTTTTAGGGTGATATTTATAAGAAATTATTCCCCTGAAGGGATGGAGTTTGAGTGGAATACAATGTTACTCAGAGTTTCTCAGAGCTAGAAAATGGGTGCTCTGGAAGAGTTAATGGTCACTAATGGGTGCTATAGTTTGGATTTCAATAGGAGCAGGCAAGGTCTTTTGTTGGAAGGGAGCAGGAGAGGAAGAAACTGTTTTACAAACATTAATATCTCTGCTATTGTTGAGCGGATTAGTGAATTATTCATTTCCACGTGTTAATTTTTTGACCTGAGCATTTGTTTGGGGAATTTCCAAAGGCCCCTCCCTTGGTCTTACATGAATCCTGCCTTAGTATTGGGGGGTTCCTGGTTTACCTGTGAGCATGTAGATGACCACCATAAGTCAAGTTATAAAATATAGCCAATTATTTGATATTCCAAGATGGGGGCTATCAGTGTAGATAACTACTGTTGACAGAGACTATTTGGGGACTAAAAATAACATCTCACCAAGCAAAGTCCTACTGCACCCTATGTTGATTACTGCTGCCATCTTCCAACCATTCACCTGAAGATGCACCACCCAGGCTTCCTGAAAACACCCTCCACCCACTTACCTAGGCAGCCACCCATGCTTTGGGTCAGGAGCATTGAATAACCTGTTAATGCTTACACAGATGGCTCTCCAGACTGCAGGTGAAACAGGTCAGTGACTTCAACTGTGGACCTTTGGGGCTAGTAAAAGTTGTTCTTCCTGAACAGCATCAGATCTGGCTGAGACCCTTTACCCTTCATGGGGTAGCTGTCAGAAGGTGAACTCTGTTCAGTCCAGCCCCTGGATAGAGTCACCTAGGATGACTATTACAGCTTAATTGGTACCATTTGTATCCAGCCTCTTCCAACCTTGTGAAGGATTCCATAATGGTGAGGGCCTGCTCTAAAGTCTGAAGCTTGTGATACATCACCCAGCTTTGGGTGGAAGGGTAAGGCAGATACAAATTGCTCTATGGGTACAAGCTCATCACCTTCTCTCCCAGGGTTATTGGGCATATGTTGTGTCTCAGCTGCAGGTCATTAAGACAATGGAGATATGTGACCTCTGAAATGGTGATGGTGTTCAGGATGGCCTCTTTGAATTTATCCCAATTCCCTGCCTTGTCTATAGTTAAGATGTGTATAGCTGCTGGGGCAGGCCTCAAATGCTACAAGATTAAGATCAAAATCTAGTGAACTTGGTGCCACCAGAAACCATTGCTACATTTAGAAAATGTATTCAGAAAGGCCTCTGGATTGTCCCATGAGTCCATATTCAACATGTGTACATCAGCTGCTGTGGTTGCTGTTGGCTGACACTATCCAAAAGTTGATTTGGTGGGTTGATACCTGTTGCAGCATCCACTGCTGTTGTTCCACAAATCAAAAGAATAAGTTCTCAGATGAGTTTCTGGTAGCTCCATCCCCCCAGGAACAATAACATACTCTCCACCAGTGTGGCTGTACACAACCCCAGTGGAGGGGATAGCTCTCTGGTATAAAAAGAAATCCTATGCATACCTTCAGATGTCAGGAGTGGATTAATCTCACTTCCCACCCACCCCGTCCTCCAGAAGGGGCTCAAATGAAATGTAAACTAATTAGCTTCATTCAGTCATGCAAAAGGCATTCAGCATGCACCATCATAGTTACAGGCTGCCCTCATACTATACTCAATTGTTGAACATGCTTTGAATATTTGAGAAAGGATCAAGTGTAGATCTATCAGGCAATAAACATGCATATATAAAATGAGTCAAGCCTACCTTTTTTCTGGCGTCACTCTTGATCCCTTTTGGATTATACCTAGGATGTCTAGGAGGTTCATGTATTCCACAAGTGAATGGAGTTCAAAGGCTGTTTTCATTTTGTTTTTGTTGGTATTGTTGCTGCATGTTTCTATTTTCAGAATGTTATAAGAGAAAGAGGATGTGAAGAAGAGGCAAAGTCTCAGGGTGTTTTTTTAAAAAAGACAAATTTATATTTCCAATCAGCCCAACTTGTTTCAGCCTGGTAATATTTTATGGCCTTCTTCAGGGGAAGGACACTTCAAAACCACCTGCAGGGATTCCTTACATTCTCCAGAAAAAGGCTATTAAATATTACCAGGCTGAAACACATTGGGTTAATTCGAATAATAAAATTGTCATTTTCAAACATCCTGAGACTTTGAGTACATCTGCACTGTAGAAATAATGCTGTTTCACACCACATTAACTGTCATGGCTCCATCCTACAGGACCCTGGGATTTGTAGTTTTGTAAGGCACCAGCACTCTTTGGAAGTGAAGACTAAATAGCTTGTAAAATAACAAATCCCAGAATTCCATAAGGGCTACAGCACTTAATGTGATGTCAAACTGCATTATTTTTACATTTCCTTTGTCTCTTCTTCACATCCCTTACATTGGATGTTACCAGTCCTAAGTGTTGTGTGTTTTAAAAAATAAAATAATAATAATAATAAAAAAACAAAATAAAGAACTAAAGCTCAATCAATTCTGAAAAGGGAAAAGTGCTCACAGAATCTGTCTTATCATTTACATCATAGTGGGCAAGAAGGAAGAAAGGGAAGAAAGTGCTCCCTAAATGATGGGGTTGGTCACTTGATATTTAGGCTTATTAATGCAGATCTGACATCTCCACCATGTAGCACCAGCTAGGACTACACTGAAATTGCTTTTCTAGAGCTTGGGAGTTGTATTCCCCTCAAAAAACTCAAAAACAAACAAACAACTTTAAAAAACCCTTTCACATACTCTGACTTTTCTCATAAACTTTCATGGAATGTAGCCTGTATCAATCACATTCTTCTCTCATAGCCTGCAACCCAACATCCTCTCTGTGTAGAGTAAATATCTACATGCAGAGACACACTATGCCAGCACTATACTGCCCCCATGAAGAACAGTAACATTGGCAACACATGCTAATGACTGAATGTCATTGCACAATGTGAAATGTGCAGTGCATAATGTGTGTTCACAATGTTTATCCACAATGTGCAACCACAGTGCACAAATCACAGCCCAACTGTGCAATGCATGGCTGCAATGCACATTGTTGCTGTATGTGCAACTCCTCTGCTGAAAGAGAATGTCTGCTGTGCTATGGTGAATAATTCATCCCATATGTGTAGCATGACTTACACATGTGTAGGTCACTTACAGGATACCAGCTAATGTTTTCCCCAGTACTATACCAAGTATAGTATGAGCCCTGCTGCTGTAGTAGTTAAATGCTAGTATTGTAAGCCACAATGTTATGAGTTCAATCCCAGAGGGCTCCAAGTTTGTCTCAGCCTTCCATCCTTCCCTAGGTTGGTAAAATGAGTACCCAGCTTGTTAGGGACAAATTAGCTAAATCCATTGTAAACCTCTTAGGGAGTGCTTTGGCACTGATAAGTGGGATAGAAATATCAATGTCATTGCTATTACTAGTCTTCTCAAGATTGTGGTACCTTTAAAAGCAGCCTTTCAGCAAATTATGAGCGATTTTAAATGCATTTCCTTTATCTATGGAGCATCTGCCATTTCTGAACTTGGTGTAAAGTGCCATTCCATATGAATCTAAAAAGGGATCCTGCTGAATAAGTTCAGTATGCAGCTGGATCAGTAAAGAATAATTCGTCCAACAAAATAAGTACTAGAGCTCATAGAGATAACAATATCCATTTTCATAGTATGAAAATAAACAGCTGAATCAATAAAATACTGCTTTATCTATACATAGTTTGAATTCAAACAAGTGATAAAATATAAAAATGTACCACAAAAATATCCAACATGTATAGTAAAGGAGGATAAGACATAGGAATTGCTATAGTGACAGTAATGCTCAAAAATGTATTCTGTAATAAAACTTGCATGCAAAAATATGTATATTTGGCCTAGTTTCATACAGAAATAATCTAGCTGCAGAAAGGTATGCAAACATGCATATATTTTTTGTACAAACTTTTTAAAAAATCCTCAAAGTTCAGAACAAACTGAAAAGACTAGAAAAATGAGAACTAGAAGAAAATCAGAACTGACAAATTCATTCAGCCCTAACTTAAACTACCACAGACATTCTGCCTCACTTAGTTGCATACAGTATATAGACTATGGGCTTGTCTATGCTGGACAGAATAGTCCACTTTCCAGCCAGAGTATTCTGCCTCCAAAGCTGGCCCGGATCCCCCCCTCCTGTTACCATGACAAAATAGACAGAGGTCCACGAACACATGCTAGACGGTATTGCCGGGTTCCTCCACTGCTACCACATGTTGCACTCTCTGAAACCAGGAAGGAGACCCTCAGCATGTGATAAAGGCTGGTCACAGGGGGGTCTTGAGCACATGGTGGGGGACCCCTTTCTGGCTTCAGAGTGACACCAGTGGCAGAGGCATCTGGCAATACAGCCCAATATGCATGTACAGACCCCTGTGTTCCTATGCTTGACCCACCTGCGTTTCTCACATGATGCAAATTTTCCCAGGGGTTATTTTGAAACATTTTTAAAGGGTTTACCTTAGCTTCCCCTCAGATGCCATCAGGACTGTCTGAAGGTGAATCAGGGCAAGACCCTTGTGTGTCATTTGAACTGCAGAGCTCCAGTGGGGGGAGAGTGGGAAAAGCCTGGGTAAATTGCCTGTCTAGACAAGCCCTAGGCCTTACCTTAAAATCCAAGTGAAGATTGAAAGGGGGATTATAAGGGAGGGGAAAAGGGAGGGGAAATTGCTAAGTATAGCAGCTCATTTACTGCTTCTGTAATGTATGCTGCAATACTCTATGTTAATATACTGAGTGTTTTCCTTTTGTTGCTGTGATGAAATCTGTCAACATCCAGTCACCAGAACAACAGGCATCACTTGAAATGTTTTATTGTATCAAGATATAGATGTGTACAGTAACAGTCCATTGACAGTTCTGAAGTCTTGGCACCAAAAGCCCCTCATTAATACATTCCCAAGGTTTCAATTTCCCTTCCCCACCAGCTGGCTAATTGGTACTATCAGCCCCATGCTTCACTCCTTAAATTTTCCCAAGAGAAATGACCTTGACAAGCTGCGCTGACTTCCACCTCCACATACCAACCACACCAACCTCCCATAATGCCCTCTGCTCATGTCAAGTCCCTGGTGCAATTAGTAGCAGGCCCGACAATGTTAATAAGGTACTTAATACAGCAGTGAAAGCTACCTATATATTCTTATGTCATCAGGGACATGACACACCTCCCCCCAAAGCCAAAGCCACCCCCCCAAAGCAAGTGTGAAACAAGACGTCATTGAAATAACAGAAAGGAAAAGAACACTTCAGCCCGGTTTATCTGGAAACTGCTTGTGGAACTTGGCCACAAGACACACACTAATATGTGTTCCCTGTCCACCCATTCCGCATGTCCCACAGGGAAATGTTTTCACCTCACAAAATATTGCAAGTGTCCTTTGCGCCACCTAGAGTGCAGAATCTCCAAGGTCTCAAAATGCTCATTCTCATCCATCATCGGGGTGGGGGGATCACCACTGGAACAGGGTGCCAGGAATTTGAAGGAGGAGCAGGTTTCAATAGACTGCAATGGAATAGAGGATGCACATTACGATACACTTTAGGGCGTTCAAGTTCATATGCCACAGGATTAATTACCCGGGAAACCCGAAATGACCGAATATATTTTGAACCCAGCTGTTTGGAAGGCTGAGGGATTCTCAAAAATTTGGTGGACAGATACACTCAATCTCCCATCTCAAAAGCAGGATTGTGGTCTATCTTTTTATCTGCTTGTTTCTTATATACAGCCTTAGCAAAGTCCAGAGCAACCACAACTTTGGGCCATGCCTCTTTAATCTTAGCACTCCACTGTACCAAATGAACAGGATCCTGTTTATTAACTTCTCCTAGAGGCAATGGATTAAAGTTTTGACCATACACTACTTTAAAGGGGGAATGGCCCATGCTGAGATGCACCGTGTTATTATAAGCCACTTCTGCAAAGGGTAAGAGATCTTCCCAGTCCAATTGTTGGAAGCTGATATAACACCTTAAATATTGTTCCAAGATTCCATTTATTCTCTCAGTTTTTCCATCACTCTGTGGATGATGGGTACTGCTCAGGCCTAGTTCAATCCCCAACAGCTTGGTAAAGGCTTTCCAAATTGTGCAGTAAATTGGGTGTTCTGGTCCAAGATAATCTTGGCAGGCATCCCGTGTAGACTACAAATATGTTGCACGAACAGTTTGGCTAGCTGTTGAGCAGTTGGAATACTCTTGCACGCTACAAAGTGTGCTTGCTTGGAAAACAAATCAGCAACCACCCAAATAACAGTCTTTTTCTTACTTTCAGGTAGTTCTACTATGTAGTCTATGATTACAACCTTCCAAGGTTAGGTTGGGGTGGGGAGTGGTTGCAACAGTCCTTTAGGCTTCCCCACTCCTCTTTTCGCCGTTGCACAAACATGATACCCCTTCACATAATCCTCCACCTCCTTTCTCATTTTTGGTCACCAAAATTGTCTGTGTACTAGATGCAGGGTCTTTATATACCCAAAAGGGGTAGCACTTTTTACATAGTGACTTTGTTTTAGTATCTGAGTTCTCAGTATACTTGGCACATACAATTTGTTCCCTTTCCAAGCTAAGCCCTCTTTCATGTTTAGTTCTCCCTCGTTATCCTTGAACCAGGGATGGTGTCTTAAGGCTTGCTCTAACTTTTCTTTCCACCCTTTGCTTAACTCAGGTTTCACTCCCCTGGGTGGTTCATTCTTCACTTCCAACTCAGGAGGTGGCTTGTCGGCTGCCGTAGAGGGGTTGGAAGGGGCTGGTTCTTTTCCCTTAGCTTTGGCTTGACTTCGGGTAAGGACAGCAAGACCCAACTGAGATGGGGCAAATACAGTATCTACTACCTCCTTTCTCTTACTCTTGTGTTGTGGCTACCTTGACAAGGCATCAGCTAGGAAGTTTTTCTTGCCTAGCAGGAACTTTAAAATGAAATTGAACTTACAGAAAAAATCTCCCCACCGTATCTGTTTGGGGCCCAGCTTACAAGGGGTCTGCAGTGCTTCTAGATTTTTGTAATCAGTCCATATCGCAAAAGGTTAGGTGGAACCCTCTTGCGAACCCAGACTGGACAATCCCCACCGCCCTCCTGAATAATACACTCACACATGTTATTGCATAACAAAGATTATATTTTGGTTACATCTTCAGAAAACATAGTTAGGTACAGTTAGTAATACATGTTTGGTGGCAATAAATGGCTGCAACTTGCAAGCTGAATGGTTGGTGGCAATGTATGGGTCGTGACCTATCCTTGTGCCCACACATGTGGGCCAAGGCCCCCATGTCGGTCCATGTCAACTTCCTGGAGGAGAGAGAGGATGGCCGAGCCGTCCAGTCAACTCCCTCTCCTCCCCTGTAAACAAAGAGTTAAACGCTGGGGACGGAGTCTCCCTTGAACTTGAACTTGATCTAGTGCTTGAACTTGCACTTGACTGAGACCCCTGGACCTCATGGTCTATCACAACCCGTGACATCCACCAGCAAGGCTTTCCCCCTGGGAATGCCTACCGCCAACCATCCTCCTTATCAACAGGTAGCCCTACAGGCCCGCCAAGGGCCTTTGCCTGGTAGGTAAAATCCTCCTGGGCTGTACGTATGCTGCGTAAGCCTTGGACCTCCATCAGCCCAGCTTCATGATGACGTCCACCGACAAGCCCCCCTTCGCTGCCATGGTAGCGGCCCCTATCCTGAATGAATGACTACCGAATTCTTCTGCAGGCAGCCCCATCTGGGCCCAGGCCTTCTTCAGCATACCCACAAATTGGTACCTAGTGATTAGTGTCCTGTCTTGGTGTTGAAACAGAGGGCCCCCCGAGGCCCCCCGTGCCCGTACAAACTCCTGCATACAAGTAGCCGGGCATGGGGAAGAACCCCTTATCTTCTGCAGACGGATAGTGGCACTACGGCCATGTTGATCTGCCTTGGATCGTCTTATGCATAGAGTCATATCCTTGTCCGTGATCCCCACATCACACATCTTCAGTGCCCTGCCGGACCTGTCCTGCTTGGAGGAGCACACCACCTCCCCTACTCTCAGTGCCCCAAAGAATGCTGTGGTGTATGCCATTCTGAAGGGCAGCACCTCATAAGCGGAGTGGCAAATGGCTGACAGTCACCCTGCCAGCTGGGAAAGCATTTCATAGGACAAAGGCCACCTCAAGTCCACTGCCCATGGCGCCACCCTTCTCCAGCCCTCCAGAGCCTTCCATACCATGAAGGTGTCACAGGGGTCCCCCAGGCCAGCTGCCTTGCTGAAGAAGGAGATTCCAGCCACATAGCCCACGATGGTTCTGGATGCCAACCCTTTTTCCTTCAGTGTAGCCAGGTAGTGCAAAGACTTCCCATTCTGATGCCAGCCAAGGTGCTCCATACCCCTGCTGCCTGCGGAACATCATGAATTGGGAGGCGGCCCTCTTGTAGCTGGCTTGAGTTGAAGGCGCCAAGGAGTCCACAACTTCCTGGATCACTACATGTTCCCAAGTCTCCAAAGGTCTGCCAGGAAGGGGGTCGCCATCTTGTCAGCGTTCGGGGCCAGCAGGCGGAACTGCTCCTCCTGAAATCGAGATAATGCATCTGCGAACTCGTTATCCATGCCTGGGATGTGTCGGGCATGGAAAGTGATGTTGGCCTTAAGGCAGACCAGCACGAACTGGCGTACCAGTTTCATGACCCTTTCGGACCTGGAGGACTGCCTGTTGATGATCCTGACCACTGCTTGATTATCACACCAGAAACAGACCCTCTTGTCCCTGAAATCCTCTCCCCAGATAGTGATGGCCACCAGGATGGGAAAGAATTCCAGAAATGTGAGGTAGCCCATGTCTGGGGCCACGGCTGAGCGCACCAGTGGCCATTGTAATACACCCCGAATCCCAAGCTGCCCACCACATCAGAGTGCACCTGCAGACTGCCCTCCAGGTCCGATCTCCCCTACCAGGCAGAGACTCCGTTGTAACTTTCCAGGAAAACCAACCACACCCCCATGTCATCCTTGCCCCCTTTGGTTAGACGGATGCAGTGGTGTTGCACCCTTACACCCCAGTGAGCCTCACAATGCAGGCGCAAAAGGCCCTTCCTGGGGAAACCACCCTGCATGTAAAATTCAAATGCCCCAACAGCAATTGGACTTCCTTCAGCGTGGCCTTCTCCCTCAGCCAGAGGTTGCCCAGCATGTCCCTCAATCCCCTGATCTTGTCGTCGGGCAGCCTGGACAATCCTGCCATGGAATCCAGCTGTATTCCCAGGGATGTGGTGGGGCCCACTGTCTTATCAGGTGCAAGGGGGACTCCGAGTTCATCTGCCAGAGCCTGGAAGGAAGAAAGCAAGAACCCACATTCCTCTCCCCCAGCGGGTCCCATCATGAGGAAGTCATCCAGGTAGTGTGTGACAAAGGGGGATCCTGACCTGTGCTGCAGAGCCCACTCCAGGAATGTGCTGAAAGTCTCAAAGGCCATGCAGCTGATGGAGCAACGCATGGGCAATGCCATGTCATAATACCACTTATCACGGAATTTAAAACCCAGCAGGCAATGGTCATCTGGATGCATAGGTAACAACCTGAATGCTGATTGGATGTCACACTTGGCCATGAGGGCCCCCTGGGCCGCATGGTCCAATGACGCGTAACAAACTGTGCACAGTTCCTGAGGGATGGTGTCATTGACCGAAGCGCCCTTCGGATATGATAAGTGGTGTATGAGATGGAATTCCCCAGGTGCCTTCTTGGGAACCACCCGCAGTGGTGAAACTCGCAAATTGGGCATGGGAGGTTCATCGAACGGGCCGGCCATGCGGCCCGCCTCTAGCTCCTTTCCAATCTTGTGGGCCAGCACCTCCGGAAGCTGTGCCACCGATTTGAGGTTGCCCGACATGGATGCCACCCTCGGACCCTGGAAAGGTATTTGAAAACCAACTTGGATGCCCTCGGCGAGGTAAGCTGCTGCCTCTTTTTTGGGGTATGCTGCCAAAAGAGGACACATGGCCTCCAGTCTGATGGGAGTTGCTGCCATGCGCCCCAAAGGCCTGGTCCCGGGGAGGCCCTCACTTTGCAGAGCTGCTGCTGGTGCCACTGCCCAACCCTGCGTCCTTCCTGGCACCTCCTGAGGCAGGGCGGCTGTTCTGAAAGGACTGGCTGCCCCCAGTCTGCCGAGAACAATTGACCTTTGGATGACTACGCCCACAGCTGTCACAGGATGCAAACCAGCACTTGTACCTAGAGCACTTATCCCCATTGTACTCCCAGCACACTGGCTTCTTTCCATCTTTCTTGCGCCCTGGTTTTGGAGGATCACCCTTTTCACGCCTGCCAGGCCCAGTGGCCTGGAGCCAAGTGGGGTAATCGACCGCACCTTGATCACCTGCCGAAGGTGGTTGATCAGGTGCCAGGCCCGCTCTGGGAAAACCAGCACCACTACCCCCATGAAGACTGCATAGCCATTGAGCCAGTTGGCAAAAGTGTGCTCCACAGTCTCCGAGCTAGCTTTGTCACTTTCCTTCTTGTCATTATGATGCACCCTTGCCTCTTCCCCTGGGGGAGGGCTAAGAGAAAATGTCAACGTAATAGCCCTGCAAGATCTTGGAATACACTTTGTGATCCAAGTGACCCCCCTGGTGGGTCCTCCTTCGATTTGGCTTCCCTCAGCTCCTCACCCTCAGGGTTGCCTCCCCCTGCCTTCCACTCTTCGCTGGCCTTCTGCTTATTTTCTGAGCCGGAGGGCCCACCCCGGCAGACCCAGTTTGAAAGACCCTTTTCCCCAGTACCTGTACTTGTCCTCGTCAGAAGACTCACCTGATGAAGAGCTGGAATGTGACCTCTTGAACTTCCTCCTGGGGCTGTTTCTGCCTCCCGATTTGCTGCATCTATGTGATGCCGAACCCCGGGATTCGGACCATCTGGAGTCATTGGAACCACTCCTTCCTCTGGACCTGGATCACCCAGAACGACCACCGCCGCTGGATGTACTGGGATCAGAGCTCACCACCACGGGCAGCAGCCGGACGTCCTCCCGTGCTGTGGAAGGGGGATCCCTTTCCTTCTGGACCAGGATGGTAAGCATTCCCATGATGTCCCTTAAGGTGGGAGCCAGAGCCCCAAAAGCCTCAATTGGGGAGTGGTGAATCTCCACCGGCGGCTCCTGGGAGGTTGGCCAAGTTGCTCTGTTGCTGGGCCCAGGCTCGCAAGCCAGCGGCCCAGCCCCACCATCCCCTGGAGATGGCTCCTGTCCTACTATGGGTTGTGCTTCTGCCGGGGTCTGATGGTCCTGCAGATGGCGGAGCTTAGCCGTGCGTTTTAGCCCCATCTCCCCACCGAGGCCTAGTAGATCCTGCAGTCCAAACCCTGTAAAATAAATTGAAGCCTCTGCTGCCTGAATGTTGTGTTGTTTTCCTTTATTTATTATTATTTTCTTGCTCCCTTCCCCCAGACCACTTGCCAGGGTGTTGGGAGGGAAGGAAAGGTGCCAGCCTGTTAACCCCCCGGCTGCTGCCACGGCCCTCATGTTTGTTGCATCCCCCCATGCGTATATGTATATGTATGTATTTTATTATTATTTTTAAATAAGGGGGTGCTGTCCACGCTAGGCTGCCTCACTGCTCCAGGGGTGGTAGACTGCCAGCCCTTGGTGCCCCCGGTGGCAGGGGGGTGTCCTGCCTGATCCAATGAATGGGCTGAAGGATCAGTCCCCACCTCCCCCCGTGCCGCCTGCCCCGCTGCATGGGGGGGCAAAGGCACACAGCCCAGCCTCGGCCAATGCGGGCACGCCCCAAGCCCTCTTGGAGTGGCCCACCCTGCTGCATGCGGGGGCGGGGGGGAGAGGCAAGGTGCACCATCCGGCCCGGGGTGCTGCTGCACCCCAAGCCCCTGCCATGCCGCCCGCCCATTGTGCATGGGGGGGAGTGCACCATGGCCCAGCGCCATGTCCAGTCCCCCAAGCCCCGCCATGCTGCCTGCCTGCAGCGTGTGGGAGGGGGGAGTGTGCCATGGCCCAGCACCATATCTGATCCCCCAAGCCCCTGCCAAGCCGCTGCAGTGGGGGGGCATCAGAGGTGGGCAGTGTGAGGGGGAAGGTTCCCATCCCCCTACCATGTTGCCATCCATGCCGCCTCTCTCCCCCTTTTTTTGTCCTCCCCCCTACCTGGGGAGGGGGGAGGAGCACTCCTGCTACCTTTTTCCAGGGCTCCTCCGTCCCCGACATCCTCACTCTTCGGCTCTCTGGAGCCAAAAGGGGTGGAGCCTTTTATCTGTTCCGTCGCTCCCCTCTGGCCGGTTGTCCCAACCCCCTTGTGGCCGCAAGCCATTCAGGAGCCAGGAGGCCCCGCCTGATTGGTCGGCCATGGCTGCCCTGCCCCTTCTGGTCGCAGGGCAGCCTGGGAAGGGGACGTCAAGATGGCGGCCACCAGGGGGGATCCATGTGGTCCCCTGGATCCCCCTCCGAACCACTGGGCCGGGGGGGGACGCCTCGGAGGGCTTCATGAAAACAACCGGTAGGCCCCCTAGTAAGTGATGCCAAGTCTGTAAGGCTACTTTTATGCCCCCTGCTTCCTTCTCCCACACTGGCCAATTTTGCTCCATGACATTAAACTTCCTAGACAAATAGGCACAGTGGCTCAATTTGCCTGCCTCATCTTTCTGCAGCAGTACTGCTCCCATGGCCACATCTGAGGTGTCAACCTGCACTACACATGTTTTCAATGGATCAGAGTGCTTTAGCACAGGTTTGGAGATGAACAGATGCTTAAGCCTATTGAAAGCAACCAGAAATTGTTCAGTCCACACTATCTTTTGGGGAGGTTTCTCTCTGCCCTGCGGTGCCCCAGTTTTCTTAGCATTTTTCTTCATCTTTAATAAGTCCATAAAAGATAGTGCTACTTCTGCAAATTTAAGGATGAAGGATTGATAGAAATTTTTGAACCCCAAAAGTCTTTGCAACTTCTTACGGATCTTGGGGGCTTCCCAGGTGAATACCCCCTTCACTTTCTCTGGATCCATCCACACCCTGTTACTGGAGATATGGTATCCCAAGTAGTCCAGTTTAGATATGTGAAATTTAAATTATTGCATTTATACAGCTTGGCGTACAGGTGGTTCTCAGCTAGTTTGCTTAACACTTTCTGTACACAATTTTACATGGGAGGAATAATCTTCTGAGTAAATCAAAACATCATCAAGATACACCAACACTCTGTACAAAAACTCTCTTAGCACATCGTTAATCAGGTTTATGAAAATCCCTGGGGCCCCAGATCGTCCATATGGCATGACCAAAAATGTGAAAGAACCCAGCTGGCAGTTAAACATGGTTTTCCGCTCATTTCCCTCCTTGTTTTGGATTCTATAATATGCCTCTTACGACTCCAATTTTGTAAATATCTTCCCCTTGGCCAAATGGGCTAACATGTCCTTCATCAGGGGGAGTGGGTATTGATTTATTGAGTGGGTCTTTAAACAGAGGCTGGATTGCCATCAGTCAGGGATGCTTTGATCAAGATTTCCTGCATGGCAGGGGGTTGGACTGGATGGCCCTCGTGGTCTCTTCCAACTCTACAATTCGATGATTCTATGATTCTATGATTGGATACGCTTACTGCATTTAAGCCATAGTAATAAATTCTTAGCCTCAGGCAGGAATCTTTCTTGCACCTAAATAATACTGGGGCCCCCAAAACTGAAGTGGCATGTTTAACAATTCCTCTGACCGTGTTTTTGACTATATATTTCCTCAGCACATCCATCTCAGCTGCGGTCATAGAGTACAGTTTCGACTTGGGGAGATTTGCCCCTGAGACCAGTTCTATAGCACAGTTGGAGGACTGGTGATGGGGAAGTATATCACATTCTTTCTCCTTAAATACTATCCGCTACTGGCAGTTCACTCACTTCCTCCATGACAATGGCCACTGAACAAATGTTTTTAGCCTTTTTGGACTGCACCTCATCTGGAGAGCTTATGGGAGGGCTATTCCCATCCAGTTCAGGCCCGTTCCTCACACAATGTTCTTGGATACAAGCCAGGTAGGAAAATATAATAACTTCCTTAATCCAGTCTGTATCCAGGTTGTGACATTTCAACCAGTTCAATCCAATTACCACAGATTGTATAGCACCCAGAGCAATCATGAACCTGAGGTTTTCCCAGTGCCCTCCCACCTTTAACTGTACAGTCTCGGCAAGTGTCTGGCGGGCTCCCCCCTTCATGGGACCACTGTCCATTTGTGTGAATTTTATTGGGGTGTGGAGTTTCTGAGTCTCTAATCCCAGTTCTGTAACTAGGGCTGGGTGGATCAAAATTTGTGTACACCCACAGTCTACTATAACCATTATTCTATGGGAGGCCCTTTACCCTGAGCACAAATTTTAGCTTTTATGAAAAATGGGGCTGTGAGTCCACTCACCACAGACTCTGGGCACCCTTCAGGATGAGCTCGCCCTCTGGTGCATACTAGGGTGGCCTTTGCCCATTTCCCACTGGCTCTCCATTCGAGAATGATGAGAGTTCCATTTCATTGGTCTCCCAGGATGACACGCTGGTTGGGTGGACCACAGCCATGGCTTATACTGTTTCCTTAGGCTTAAGTTTTCCTGGAGTTTTCTACAGAGAAGGTTGTCCCTCGGCTTTCTTCATAGCTTCCTCTTCCTTCCACCCACCAGAGTTCCCTTCAGGGCACTCTGAACTCCATCAACATCCACTCATCAGTACAACAGGCATGACTTGAAATGCTTTATTGTCTCAGGATATAGATGTGTACAGTAACAGTCCATTGACTGAGGTCTTGGTGCCAAAAGCCTCTCATTAATACATTCCCAAGCTTTCAATTTCCCTTCCCCGCCACCTGGCTAATTGATACTATCAGCCCCATGCTTCACTCCTTAAACTTTCCCAAGAGAAATGACCTTGACAAGCTGTGCCAGCTTCCACCAACACATACCAACCACACCAACCTCCCATAATGCCCTCTGCTCATGTCAAGTTACTAGCAGGCCCGACAATGTTAATTAGGTACTTAATACAGCAGTGAAAGCTACCTATATATTCTTATGGCACCAGGGACATGGCAGTCACCTTTAAAACTAACAAATTTATTTTAGCAGGATGTTTTGTTGACTCCAACCCATTTTATGTGCTGTAGTACTATTAACAAAGTGTAATCATTGAGCCTTCCAGTATACATTAACACTGGAACAAAGCAACAATGAATGAAGAATACAGCAAATAGGTTGTTAACACTGCCCATTAAAAAAAAAAAAAACCTCAGTTTAAAGAGCCTCACAATAAGTAAGGTACTAGATTTTCACACAACAGTGTTATAGTGTTACTATTCCACTATATTTGCTATGGCTGCCTCCTGTTGAATCCTGGGATTTGCAGTTTAGGGAGGGGCATTTGCAACTCTCAGCCAGAGAGCTCTTAGGCCTCACTAAACTACAAACCCCAGAATTCCACAGCTGGAAGCCAGAGCAATTAAAGTGGAATAGTAACACTATGGCAGTGTAGTCTGAAAATCTCCGTAGTTAACGGTTGTCATATGTGATACAGCAGAAGTCTGTTCCTCAGTATATTATACGTGAAGTAGTAACAATGAGAAGGTTGTTTGTTTCAAGGTGCATCTTGTAGACTTATGAATATTTGACCATCAAAATTTGACCAGGCAGGTTCAGTTTCAGTTACAGCTGCATCGTAAACCCATAACCTCATTTGATATAATCCTATAATTAATAATTAAATAAGGATAACTAAATATTTGCAGATTATTTATAAATCCTGGAACAAACAAGAAGTCATAATATACATATTCAAAAATTATAAATGAATACACAGTGATTAACTGGCACTTGAGGAAAAGCAAAAGAATTAAATCTATAGACTGTAAAACATCAGAAAAAGAAAATCTACAAGTTTACAGAACTTCCAAAAGATCTCTCTCTCTCTCTCAAAATTGTTATACTCACAAGTAATGCATGAACCAGGACTAAATTTGGCACCAAGTGCTGAATAAAGTAAAATGTGATATTTTTTTTCTTTTTAGCAATATCTATACCTCAGTACTCTAACTGTAAGATAATCTGCCAGTGCTGTTGGGATCCATAGAGAGACTCTTGTAATCCATGGTTATCTGCTTTGAAGAAACTCCTCTAGCTGTTTCCAGTCTCAGTTAACTCAGCTTCTTCATAGTTCACCAACTGTATTTGCTGATTCCTAAGTCCTGTACTTGCAATCCTCCTTTCCACTCAGAAAGTCTTGTTTTAGGAATTATCACAGGCCCTGCATGCACCACCCAGCTGAAATTTTGTAGTCCCTGAAGCTCTGTACATAATATATTTCTTCAACCAATACCCCATACCCATTAAAGCCTTTAATACATATCAGATGGGGAAAGGGGAAAAAGTCTAGCTAGCTTGGAAATGGATGCAGAAGTTACCCTAGTCATCAGGAATGCATTTGTCTCATTTGTACAAAGTTGACTGATAAGTATTCTGTCATTTCAGCTCACCTCACCCTCTCTAGTCACCCTCTTCCAGCCACAGAGGTCAAGGCAGGGTGATCTGCCCATGCTGAAAGCCAGGTTTTCCCTTGTCCATGGGTGAGGATGGCCACAGTCTCACTAATATCTAAAGACCCTGCTTCTTCTCAAGGAAGGGGGTGATGTTGCCAGCTCAGGTACAGTAATAATGATTTGTCTTATTCTACATCCCTTCTTCTTTCTTTCAGGCAGCTTCTTAATCCAGACATATTAGATGCTCTCATACTTCAAGCGGTTTATTGGGATATTGGATTCTTCATCTTTTTCTCACTTTTCAAGATTTGCACACTTGAAAATTAACAACAAGGATTGCTTTCTCATCCAATTCTCTCCCTTCCTATAAATCATGAATACAAATCTAGAAGGAAGAGAGAGAGAGAGAATATACACACTCTCTTCCCTCTCCTGGCTGTAGGTGTAGCTAATGGAAAGGGAAGAGAAGACACAACCAGAACTTTGAGCCATTGAGCCATGATAAAATAGTTGTTACAGCAGTGATTCTCAACTGGTATGTGGCGGGGGGGTCAAGATGTTGGACTTCCAATCCCAGAAGTCCCAACCAGCTTGACCAATGGTGTGGGATTCTGGAAACTGAAGTCTAAAATCAACTAATAATAATAATAATAATAATAATAATAATTTCTATCCCACCCCTCTGCAATGCAATCGGAGCAGCTTACAGCATAAAAATTCCATAATTACATTAGTACCCTAACCCACCCACCCCTTAAAACAATATTAAATTAAAAAGATTAAAAACATATAATAATTAAAACGAGGGGAAAATAGAATAATTCAATGGCAGCTTATGGGAAAAGACAGCCAAATCTTCGGGCCGGGATAGCTATTTGGGAAAGGCCTGCCGGAAAAGATCTGTCTTGACAGCTTTTTTAAAGCCTTCTAAGGTGGTAATAAGACGGATCTCATCCAGCAGGCCATTCCATTATCTGGGAGCGGTAGCAGAGAAGGCCCTCTGGGAGGTCACCAACAGACTTATTTTCATAGGTTGTAACAGATTCCTCCCAGAGGACCGAAGTACACGGGGAGGGTCGTATGGGAGGAGGCAGTCCTGGAGGTAAGTTGGACCCAAGCCATGTAGGGCTTTACCAAGCCATGTAGGGCTTTAAGCCATGTAGAGCCTTCCTAAGATAAAATCATTGGGTTACAGAATAGATTAGATCCGGGGAGACCTTAGCTTAAACCTTCACTCATGTATAAAGATTGTCAAGTTGCCCAGTCACTTTATTTCAGTCTAAGGCATAAAAAGGTTATTGTTAGTATTACTAGATAGTCCAAGCCACTCATAGACTTAGTTTGCCTTATGCTTCTCTGCGCCTGGATCTGTCTAAGCATTGTAAAAGGGCTCACAAGGTCCAAATGCCAAAACAAAGTGCTTAGGAGGAGAAGAAGGAAGAGGTGGAGAAGAATGAACCAAGAACTGTTCCCAGTGCCTGAAATATCACCCTTGAGATGATCCAGTTTTCTTCTGCTTGATCCACCACCACCAATGATAAGAATACCAGTTATGTAAAATCTACTTCTTTGTATGCCAGCAAAAATGAGATAGATCAATAGATAGATAGATACATGGCTTGATAGATTCTAAGGAAATGATGTCACACACGCACACAGAGAGAAAGAGAGAGAGAGAGAGAGAGCACATTCTACAAGGCACTGATTCACAAAATTGTAGAAAACATATGTATTACAAGGAATGGAAAAGTATTAACACTTTTGTTAAATGCAGCTGCCATTTGGGGCCATTGCTTCTTATACCTTTGGTCAAATCATTCAAGATTAAAACCATAAAGCTCTTTCCTAACTAAGGGCTTACCTACATGGGCTTAATACCCTGGCTTGTCCCCATCGCAGAGCCCTGCAGTCCAGATGCTGCAGGGCATTTACCCCAATATGCCTCCAGGTAGTCAACACCACCCCCAGGGCAGATACAGGGCTAGAACAAGGGCAACTGGGGGTAGGGTCCAATAAACCCTTATATGAAAATACCCAGTTTAATCTGTTTCTGCTGCATCAGGACCCACATGTCCATTGGAACCCATCCTGGCACACCATGCTTCACTGCCACCACCACTTCTCTGGATCTCCTGGAATCCAGGCAGGGGTCCCTCAGCATGTGATCAAGGCTGGTCATATGCAGGGCCTTCACTCACATGTTGCAGCCCCCCTTCCTGACTTCTGCATCATCAGGGAAAATGGTGGTGGCTGCAGCAACAGGCTAGTGTTCTGTTTGGATGCTGGCCCAATTTGTCCTGGTAATGAGGGAAGAATGGGCCAGAGCCAGGATACAGGGAGCTGTTGTATCCTGGCTGGTGTAGTTGAGCCCTAAGTGTCAGACATTGCCCAATTAATATATTTCATGATGTTTAGTTGTGTGTGTGTGTGTGTCTGCATGTTTTAAAGAGAGCTATTTGCAGGGGGCAAAGAAACTTGTCTGCTATGGATTTGTAAATACCTGGTACCTAAGCCATGGACAGTTCTTAGGAGATAAGAACTGCCTTCAGCAAACTTTGTACATTGATTACATCTCTGCAAATGAGAGATAAGTGGAGAGTAAAGGTCAACAGATTAAATATGTAGTTTAATCAGCAAATTATGTAAATGAACACAAATGAAATACACCATTCAACCGTTATGATCAGTAAAGCATGCAGCTCCATTAAGGAAAGTGTATGAGTGCTTGGCTTCTTACCCAGGTGCCTATATCAGGGAAAGTTGTTCATAACTCTAGAAACTGATAAAGGATACACTTCACTGAGAGTGATAGGGAGGTCAACAAAGCAGGCAAAGTGACAAAAAAAAACCAACCCACCATCACCATGAGATGTTGCAATAAATAGAAATGTGGCAGCCAAGGACGTTAAGGATCAATGGGCAGAACTATGGGGTGAAACCCAACTGAAGTTTGCTTCTGACACTCTGGAGGGTAAAGATCAGGGAGGAAGCTGTGGGAGGAATTAACTGCTTGAAATATGTCTCTACCTGCCCTCAGCTATAGTTCACAGATCAACAGCTAAATATGTTCTCACCTCCACATTTAATATGTTCCCTCTTCAAAATCAGCCTCCATTCTGTCATTATCATGGCTGAAGCTCTGATGCAAATCTTAATAATCTATGTTCTATGTTATTAAGAGGGATTTTTTAAAAATAAATAAATAAATAAATATCCTGAGACCTTTTCCTAGTACAGGGATGTAACTTTAGGATTAGGAAACACAAAATAGTTAGGCATGAGGATGTTCCACTGAACATTTTCTCATGTCTCTTGTTTATAGTATTATTTGATTTTACTGTGTCTTGAACACTAGTGACATATAAAAAGGTGATATAGTAGGAGGTGTGCTCCATAAAATAAGTCTCTGCAAGGTTACTTTTAAGATAAATTATGAGCTAAAGTTCAAGATAACTGTTTGATGAGACCCAAAGCATAATCCTATCACTGTGCAGTTGTGGATTACCTCAGCAAGTTTCTGTATTCTTTCTTCTTAAAAGTAACTTTCCAAGTTCTGCTGAAAAGCAGAGCATCCAATACAACTTCTAAGTAAGCAATGATTATGGAGCTAATAAGACAGCACAAGAGTTTCTTACAGGCTTATTGCACAAGGGAAGGGAAACGGAATAGCAGCTGGATAATATCACCTCCTGTTCTACCTTATTGCATGATGTCATATTTCTTCAGTAGTTCTTCACAGAATCATAGAGTTGGAAGAGACCACAAGGGCCATCCAGTCCAACCCCCTGCCATGCAGGAATACACAATCAAATCATTCCCAACAGATAGCCATCCAGCCTCTTCAGTTCTGGCCCTGTGGGAGACAGTTGTAAAAGTGAGTCTTTGTTCTAAAGAATTTTTTTCAATTAGAAAAAACTTACTTTTACAACCATCTCCCATGGGACCAGAACTGAAGAACTACTGAAAAAATATGACAACATGAGGTAAGGCTGAATGGAACGTGCCATTAGCTGGCTGCACTTTCACTTCACTTCCCTCATGTGAACCGTCTCTTAGGACTCATCTACCCTAATACAGATATTTTTTTTTCTGGCTGGAGCAGAATTTTCCAGGTATTATTTTTTAAAAAATGGTATAATTGGCCTTATTCTATCTTCTCCATGTCTTGGCCTTGTCTTTGCCCCAGGGATCACGAGGACTGCCCAGGGGCAAAATGGGACAAAAGCCCTGCATCATCTGGACTGCAGGGCTCTAAGCCAGGAGCAAAGTGGGGTAAATAGCTGATCTAGACAAACCCCTAGTAAGGTTTAATCAGGTTTAATGTGGTTTAAGTCCTGAAAATAAAGTATGTCTTCCTGAAGTAAATAGTTTCTGTTTCCTGCTTAGTACAAGGATTAAACTTACCAGAAACATAGTATAATGCCCTTTCTCTGGGGCTGGTTTAAGGCATCAGCGGTGTCAGCCTCCATAGTAATCCTCCTCCTGCAAAAACATTATTAGTAATAATCTGAATATCCTGTACTGTGAATAGATTAGGTTGAGTTAGGTTACATTGACATGAGATAAACATATGGACCCCAAAAAATAAAGCATTGCAGGGGACCCCAAAATTCCTTAAAATGGTCCTGCCTTTCTCTGCTAACTCTTTGAACCCCCTTCATTTGTTATCCTATGTGCAGTCATAAATGCATGGAGTTGAGTGTCTATGTGGAATCAAGGTCATGTTCACTGTCCCTGTCTATGTGTGAAATCGCAGCCTGATTATCCTCTCTGCCCCATCCTTACAGAGGGCTTGTGTGTAGAGGGAAGCCTGCCTGAAGGAGGTAGCCTTCCCCACCCACTGTTATATAGAGCCTTGTATGAACAAGGCTCAATGAGGTGGGAAGCCTCCACAGAGTGGATTAATACCCACTCCATGTCAACAGAGGTCATGATGTAATGACTGTGGTGTAGCTAGTGGAACTAAGCAGGAACTAAAATGACTGAGTTCTCCCTATCACACAATTACAATTGCATGGAGGAGGGCAGTGAAACTCCCATGAAACTGTTTTCCTTATGTAAAATGTTTTCTTAGAGAGGTCTACCAGAGACCTTTGTTGTAGGCTTTTTGATAGCATGAAGTGTTTCTTTCTTAGAGTAAAATTTGGGTTATAGTATGGGTTTAATCTTCCTCTTCTCTTGAAATTCAGTTACACATCCTAAATGTGTGCAAACGATGTACTCCTCTAGGCTGTTTTTCCTTGGACCCATTTGGACAATAGTCTTCATAACACTCACAGTTCACATTAGCTGCTAGAGCAACTTAGGATTTGTTCAAGGTTCCTCTCCGTAGGCTTCTGTTAATAAAAAATAAAATCCATTGGAGATGGAAGGCTTCATTATGACAGATATCTCCATGGATGAAAAGCTAGTGATCATGTTTTTCCTGCCCATGGTAGTAGGTACAAGGTCCAAAAGCAGGATATCTTAGACCACCGACAGACCACTGTTTAGAGCTGCTGGATACAAATGGATTCCATTTCCCCCAGGTGCCTAGTCTGGAGATCTCACCTATGCTACACTGGAGCTAGTGTTGCAAAAAAACAAAACAAAACAAAAAAACACCCAAAACTCTTCTGTGGAAGAGGTGGGGGGATTTAAACACAGACATACAAATGCACACAAGTGCATACATGCACTCATAGACACATGTTACAGCTCCATAGGAAATGATTGTTCAGTAGATCCACCTAGACGACCTCCTTACCCCACCCATTTAGGATTGCATTGTATGTGTCAGGCTCATCCCTGAATTCTGGGATTTGGAGTGGAATTCATGGAGGATCCTGACATGAGGCAGTTTCCCCCTGGCTGGGCCTCTGGAGTTTTGGAGAGAGACCAGCCTGCCTGGTTGGCCTGGGAACGCTCCTTTCTCAGAGAGGCTCAAGGTCAGAGTGTCCAGGTGCAGGCCAGCTCCTTGCACTCCCTGAATGCTTTTCTCATGCTGGGAGGGTTTATCTGGGGGGGTTGCTGTGGCTGTATTCAGTTTTGGCTTTGTTCTATGTTCCTGACACATGAATCCATGTCAATAAAGCAATTTATTGATTGCATGCGAGTGTGTGTGCTTGGTACATCACAGTATGCAACTGCCTAATTGGAAAGAATATTCAAAAACTAGTTGAAAAAAGTGATTCTTTAGTGTTGGGAAACCCTGATGAGAAGAATCCTGGACTGATAGAATCTTCACAAATATCATAATTTGCAAAGAAAATAGAATTTCCCAACAGGGAAATTCTTTCTATGAAGAAAATATTTTGGGTACAGAATATGCTATTGTCTGAGTTTTTTTAAAAAAAATTGTGAATTTTGTGCAGAGTAACTTCCCAGTAACATTATTTGTTCCTTAGGAAACAGCATTTTCAGCACATAAAATACTATTTCTGTACAAAAGATTATTCTTGGCACATAAAATGCTGCTTCCTGTGCAAAAATACCATGTATAAATTTTGTGCAGAGGTCCCGAACTGTGAATAGTTTTCAAAAAAGCTCAGTTTTCACTGCAATGGGAAGAAAAATGATAGAAGCATAGAATCATAGAATTGCAGAGTTGGAAGAGACCATGAGGGCCATCCAGTCCAACCCCCTGCCATGCAGGAAAAAATTGTCATTGCTTTCTCTGGGAATGAAATTAATGAAGAATTACATCCTTGTGTGCTAAATACCTGAAGACACATATAATAAAAAAATATGACTAGAACTCCTTTAATGTGTCAGACATATTCTTTTTTTCCCCCTTATAGAAGTTATATTTGCTAGCAAATTTGAGCTCAGAACTGAACTGCCATCTCCTGCAGGGAACTTGTTCAGTAATTTGTTTTACATTTATTCGTCCAGCGCTTAATATTTCACTGGGTTTCCATCTAGCAATATTTTTTGCATTTTTTTTTTTACTTTCCAGGTTGAATCTTGTTACATGCTTTATTTTTGAGATCTCTCTCAGTCACCTTTGTACACTGTTCACAGTGGTATCTGTAATACTGCTCCATTTAATTTCATTTCTAAATTTCATTAACGTGCTGTTTTCTAGCAGTTATCAGATTATTAAAGGTGCTAAATTAGGGAAGGCAGAGAGCCAATTCCTTTAAGAACCCACTACACAGCTGCCTCTGAGAAGATACAGTCTTGCAGTCACAGGAAGTGATTATTAATCATTTTTACAGCACCTCAGCGCACAAAGTGCAATGTAATCCCTGTCTCAGTCATATGTACAATAAAGCTCCTAAGCAGGTAATTATTCTTCCTCCTTTTATGGGAGGAAAACAGGCTGAGTGGTTAAGTGAGGCCTCAGAATCAGGCTCTTGTGTTAAGAAGAGAAATGCAAAGGTTACATAATGCATTGAATCAACACTTTAAAGATTGTTTTCTCCTCTTCAGAGCCTAACACTGTGCAATCCTTATTCAGAAGTAAAACCAGTTGATTTCATAGGGGCTTCATTTACAGCACAGTAATTTTCCTGCTGTTTTTTTGGGAGGGGGAGGAGGGGGGATTCTGAAATAAAAGCACTTATGGAAGTGCACTAGCAGAGAGAGATTTTAACCCTTTTCTGATCTGGATGAGTACTCCCCCCCTCCTTCTAAAAAAATTGTTTGTTCTGCAAGAGAAAATATAAGAGGAAAATGTTTTCATAGTGATGGAAATATTTTGAACTCATATTTTTGCCCCTAAAATCCATTGCCTCAGAATGGGTATTTAAAGCATTCACCAAAATATTAAAGCCCAAAATATCTTTAGTGCCCATTCTTATGTTCATAGACATCAGTTTATATGGTAAATATTTCTTGTACACAATTGTCAGCAATACCACTTCCAAGTGAGGACATTAACTCAGGCTGCAGATTTGGGGTTCAACAAACAGGCAGCAGACTATTTATTCTTTAATTGGTAGTCATAGTATTTTTAGAGAGGGCAGGGAGTGCTTGTGGAATTTTCTGCTTCATGTGCCATAGTAATTTGGCTGACTACACACCTGATCCTGTGTGGGTGAGCACCATCCGTGGATCTGTCTCAGGCAACAAAAGGTTTGGGGCAAATTCTGATTATTGTGTCCCTCTGTAACAACATAAGCCTGCTAAATACCCGAAAGGCATCAGCTCCTGACTGATCTTGGAATCTAAGCAGAGTCAGCCCTGGTTAGTACTTCAATGAGAGAGTGCCAATGAATTCCAGGTGTTGTAGGCTATATTTCAGAGGAAGGAACTGGCAAAACAATCTCTGAGTATTCCTTGTCTAAGAAAGCTCTATGAAATTCATGGGGTTGCCATAAGTCAAATTGCAACTGGAAAGCACAAACTCAGGTAAGAACAATTCTACTTGTAATGCCAAGGATTCTTCTAAAACTCTATCTTTTTAATGGTAACAACTATCAAGAATCCACAACATTGACTAAATTCCTGGTTGGGGCAGGGTGATCTAGACACAAGTAACAAATACAAACTGATTTAACATGCCTGTTTATGTACAGATGATTTTTGTTGTTGTTCAGAGACATCTGTAAATCTACCAGTCATGAACTTAACAAGTAACAAACTAAGGGCCAAACAACATATTGTAACAGGCAAGTGTGGATGCATTTGCCTTTCTTTTAAACATTTACAAATAGCAACTGCAGGGAAGGGGAGGCATTTTTGCATGGAGTTGGGGGCTGTAAATCCTTTTCCCCATATAATTTCTTTCATAACTCAGCCTCTCTTTGTTACCTGAGGACTGGAGTTCTTGAAGGTCTCTTATTCTTATTTTTAGGGTCACCATTAGTTGAAGCTGACTGGACAGCAAATAACAAATTTGCCTCATTTGAAACATCTGAAACACAGACATGCTTTCACTTCTGATTGTAACAAATGTCAGGCATGTGGATGATTCACATTAATTGCATGTGGATGATTCACAGTAACTCCTGCTGCATCATGTCAAGGTCCTTATCCATGTTGTCCTGTCCATGCAGTTCCATTTGTAAACGTTTAAGTAAGCATGCAAGTGTAGTGGGTTGTGTTTGTTTATTTGTGGATTTAAACAGTAGGGCCAAAGTTTTGTATAATGCTTAAAGGCCCCCAGACCAACCCTGTACAAAGCAACCATGATAGCATAACCTAAATGTATGTGCAACTGCTGTTAGGCCATGCCAGTCTCCATACCAAAGTGAACGTTTACCTCTGAGAACAGGAATCTCTTGCTGCTTTCAGTCCTAGTGGGGAAGAAGGGGGGGATCAAATCCCCTTCCAATCTGTAAGCATTATTTTAGCATCTAGAACACCAATCTTGTTGGGATATATATAACCCAAATCTATTTCGGTATTGCTATGTTCCAGTTTCCTATTGAAAGAGTATTTCTCATTTCTATGTATGGTTGTGAAAGCTGACAGTGAAGAAAGCTGACAGGAAGAGAATCAACTAATTTGAAATGTAGTGCTGGAGGAGCATTCTGTAGAGATCATGGACTGCCAAAATGACCAATAAGTGGGTCCTAGAGCAAATCTAAGGAGGTAAAATCTGTCCTTAGAAGCCAAAATGACCAATCTGTGGTTAGATCACTTTTGGCATATCATGAGGTGACATGATTCATTAGCAAAGGCAATAATTTTTGGCAATGTGGAAGGCAGTAGGAAAGGAGGGAGACAATACTACACCTGGATAGACTCAAGAAAGTCACAGACCTGAACCTGTAGGATCTGAGCAGGGCTGTTGATGACAGGGTGTCTGGGAGGTCTCTCATTCTCAGGATCATCATAAGTTGATGCAAACTTGATGACAACTAAAAACAACAAACTGGGACTTTTTTTTCTTGCTCTCAGAAAGTGGAATGCTGGTACCTTTTCTGGATTAAATATAACAAATTATTAAATGATTACAAACACTTCAACAATCAATACAACTAAAAAGAACTTTAAGAATAATGATGAGTCAGAGAATCAACAAGCAAGCATATTTTTCTTTTAAAATTAGGCCATGGAATGTCACTTCCTGCACTGCCTGATTTTCCTTGCAAAAACTTACTGTTGTAATTCTATAAACTGAATCCACTTTAAAGACTAGGCAACATTTGTAAATATTTCCTTTTTTTTTGTTTACTCATTGGGGGAAAATGTGATAAGCCATAGTGTAGTTCTAGATAGTCTGTGATAGCAAAACCCCATTATAGATAGCAGGGTATCAGTGACTAGCAGGATATTCACTTGTGAAGTCAGAGTTATTTGCTAGGTTTTAGGCAAACTTTTTTCAGTCCTGCAAAAGCAAATAAAATAATAAAATAAAAATATCCTGAATGTGAGAGTCTGGTATCAAAAGTGATGTTATTTTAGTTGGAGGAAAAACCCTATAAAAGACTACATTAGCCTGGGGGTGGTGGGGTGTGTGCCCTCTCTTTGCTACAGAATTGTATAAACACATCCTTAACTGGGATTAGGGACCCTTTCACACTACACAATTCCACAGTTCTATTATTCCATATTAACTGCTATGGCAACATGCTATCAAATCATAGGACTTGCAGTTTAGGGAGAGCTTTCAGAATTCTCAGCCAGAGAGCTCTTGTGCTTCCACAAACAACAAAACCAAGAATGCAAGCATGACAGTTAAAGTGAGTCACAGTATTACAACTGTGTAGCATGACAACTGTGTAGCATGAATGGGCCTTAGTGTGGAGTGAACGGGTTGTACAATCAGAATTTTTTTTTTAAAAGGATCTATGATTTCTAACTTGAACCTCATTCCAGTTCAGGTCCATGCTGGATCCCAAAATTTCATATATTTTTTTCCTGGACAAAAATGTGCATGCCTCTTCTCCCTCTCAACAAAGTACAAGTTTTTTGAACATTTTTAAATGTTCACAGCCTATGAGGCCGGACAACCAAGTAGGGTTTCTTAAGGGCCACTTTATTAACTATGTGAATCTTAAAACCAGCTTTAATTATCTGTATGGGGTAGGAGCCTCAAGTGGGTTCCAGCTGCATCCGAGGGTCCCAACCTGACCACCTCCTCAGCCACACCTGGGCAAAGCACACAAGTTCTGAGTGCCAGCCACCATTTTGGCTCAACACTTAGCTAGCCCTCAACAAGAAAAACCTTTCCTGGGAAACTTTCTCCCCAGGTCCCATGACATAAACTGAAAACATGCCCAAAGCTGACCCCAAAGGTAAATTCCTTCTAATCCCCCAGGCCCTGTGGCTCACACGAGAAAGGCTGGAGACTTTCCTTTCACCAAATAGGCACCCAGGAGTGTACACCATTACTGTTCTTTCAGTTCCCACCAAAACAACCTATCTTCCAGTGTCCGCCTATTTCCAATGACCACCTATTTCACAATCCACACCTGGGTTAATTTCCCAGCTCCAGACAAACACCGTGCACAGTAAGCAAAAAAGAAGAAAGCTTGGAAAGGGGGCAAGAAAATTACTACTCGGTCCCAAAGGCAACTAGAAAATCTTTGCACTTACTGAATCCTGGGAGGGTAGGCCAAGCAACAAGAAAGAGGGAAGATTTAAGGTTGAGTGGGCTCCCACCCTGGTCTCTTTCCAACAGTGGGCAAAGGAGTCCCCTTCCCACAGCTTGTTTTGCCACAAGGAAGTAGGACAAAAATGTCTGCATTGACAAAATGTCTTCTTCTTCTTCTTCTTGTTATACTTATCAACTGCCATCAAGCCAATTTCAACTTATGGTGACCTTACGAATGAGGGACCACCAAGTCACCTCATCATCAGGTCTTGCAAACTCAGAGCTCTGGATTTTCCTTTGGTTTTTTCCAGGCTGTGAGGCCGTGTTCTGGAATAGTTTCTTTCTGATGTTTCATCTGCATCTTTGGCTGGCATCTTCAGTGAATGGTTGGGTAGGAGTGTGTGCGGAGTTTATATGCTGTGAACCCTTGTTGGGGAGTTTATGTAAATTTGTGTAATTGAATGGTTAGTTTCTGAGTATAGAAATGCAAGGCTGAATAGTGTCTGTTTGGCTAATGGTTGGTTGATGGTCCATTATCTGCTGGAAATCCCCCTGTCCTTGGGTGGAATTCCTTTGTAAGTGTTGAGTTTTGATTCTATTGTATTTCAAAACTGGGAGCCAGATTTTGTTTACTTTTAGTTTCTTCTTTCCTGTTGAAGTTGTCCAGGTATTTGTGGATTTCAATAGCTGCTCTGTGCATTCTGGCATGATAGTTGTTGGCCTGGTTCAGAATTTCTGTGTTTTTTAATTAACATTTTGTGTCCAGGTTGTTTTATAATATGTTCTGCTACTGCTGATTTTTCTGGGTGGCCCATGAGTGTCTCTCATGTTCTTTGATTCGTGTTTGCACACTGCGATTAGTGGTCCCTATGTAAACTTGTTCACAGCTGATGGTATGTGGTAAACTCCTGCAGCTGTGAGAGGGTCTCTTTTGTCCTTTGCTGAGTGTAGCATTTCTTGGATTTTATTGGTTGGTCTGTAGATTGTTTGGAGGTTGTGTTTCCTCATCAGTTTCCCTATTCTGTCTGTGACTACTTTGATGTATGGTAAAACTACCTTCCCTTTGGGTGGCTGTTTTTCTTCTTCATTCCTGTGTTTTTTTCTGGGTATGGTTGCTCTTGTGATGTCTGATTTGGAGTAACCATTAGCCTGTAGAGCCCAGTTTAGGTGCCTCCGTTCGTCCTCCAGGTAGTGGGGTTCACAGATCCTTTTTGTGCGTTCTACCAATGTTTTTATTGTGCTTCTTTTTTTGTCCTGTGTGATGGTTGGAGTTCTTGTGTAGGTATCTGTCCATGTGTGGGGTTTTTCTGTATACCTTGTGGCCTAACCATTGGTTTGGTTTGCAGATGACTAGGACATCAAAGAATGGCAGTGTTCTTTCCTTCTCTTTTTCCATTGTGAATTGGCTATTTGGTTAGATGCTGTTCAGGTGGTTCAGGAATGAGGCCAAATCTTCTTCTCCATGGTTCTAAATGGTGAAAGTGTCATCCACATATTGGAACCATGTTGTGGGCTTTTTTGGTGCTGTTTCCAGGGCTTGCTTTTCAAAATGTTCCATGTAAAAGTTTGCTATCACTGGGCTCAGGGGGCTGCCCATGGCTACCTCATCTGTTTGAATGCACAGAGAAGCTATGTAATTGCAGAATCACTGTCTCGATTTCAGGAAGATAGGTTCACGAATTGGTGCCCATGGTATTCCTGGGCAATCTATGGCAGCTTGGGAGTGAAGTGTGATGCAGGAAGTATTGAACTTGGTCACCCCTTATAGCAGGGCTACAGGAAGGTTCTTTGCCTTCAAAAGGTGGAAAGGTTATCATGAGGAGTGGTCTGCATCTGAGCAGCAGGTATTGCACTACTTGATTTATTTAAAGGAGCTAGGCATGGCTCTATGAGCCATGTCCCTTCACCTAGCATATATATATATATATATATATATATATATATATATTGAGAGAGAGAGAGAGAGAGCGGTGGAAGGATTTAGATAACCTTGTGCCTCATTTATAGTAAGTAAGGCAGTGAAGGGGAGGAGGTGGTCGGTGCCACAGGGGGCAGATGGGAGGAAGCCCATCACGTTCCAGCTGCTTAGGAAACTGGTGGGGCAGCTGCCAGCTATTTGCCACTCAAAGTTTGAGTTAACTATTTAAAGCTGCCTTTATGGTTGCTTTTTTCAGACCAATGAGGGGTGTGAATTGGTGTCCAGGGCTAGCATTATGGGTGGGAGAAGTTTGCTTTGTAGGAGATGTAGTTCAGATATGGGTGAGCTGCTCCAAATGCAATCAATTGGGGTGGAGGTTGGTTATCTAGCTTCATGGGCTAGATGTAGAGGGTCTTTGCCCTGTAAAGACACTATACGAGTTCATGGGTATGTGGCATTCAGGGACTGGCTCCCCCTTTTCCAGTTTAGACAATACCCCTCCAGATGATATCAGTTCTGGATTCAGTGCTGGGCATTTAGAACTCCTGGTAGATTGATATGGGGACCATTAATTTAAGATAGGGGCTGCAATGGTGGCTGTGGCATGCAGGCTTCCAGTGGAATCCACTGAAAAGTTAGGGAGATGGAAATCCAGGACTTACACAGGGTACATTCAGCTGGGGTTGCAGTTGGACATCCCATAACATCCCCTTGATTCAGTGCAGATGCAACTGGGGGGAAGGTGCAGGGGTAAATGAGCACATGAGGCTGATGCTGAGAGAGGTTGCTATGGTTCTCAGAGGAGACAGAGCTTGAGGTCACCTGGGAAGGCAAGGGGCATTCGGCTATGAAAGGCACAGAAGCCACAGACTAAAATGGACTTTGTGGGGACTTATAGTTGAGTAGCTGGAGTACCCTCAGTGGAATTGTGGTGGGCCTGGAGTATGACAGGCTTCAGGCCTTGGGGCAGATTTTGCCATAGACTGCTGCAGCGGTGGGTTGGCAGAAGTCAGGCTGCAGGGGGTACCACTTTGCCCACCTTTTGTCGTGGTTAGTATGGGTCCTGTATCTGTGATATTGAGTACCAGTGTCTTCCTGGCATTGGTAATGTATCAGGGTCCCCTTAAAGGTCTTGTGGTGTGTGGGGCAGATCTGGTTTTGGGGGTAGACACTGTTCCTGCACCACATGGTGGCAGGGGGACCATGCTGGGGAACCCACTCAGTTTGTACCCTTTCCTGTCATCCTGAAGGTTTCAGCAGTGGGCTGGAAGATCATGCACATTGATCAACAGGTGGATTGTTTGATGCCTGAATCTGGACCCATGCAGGCACCAACCCTATTTATAGCTAACCAATTAAAGCCGTGGCCTATTTCTTCCACTCTTTGTTATCATATGTGTTGGTGGGCTATTTCATGAGGAGTGGAACTCACCCCTGGGCAAGCAACTCTTGTTTCATTTACGAGTGTCTCATCATAGGGTTTTCATGCTAAAAAAACATTCAAAAGGATTGTTACTGTGCTTCCTTCTGCACAGTAATAACAAGTATTAGTTATAGTGTCACTGCCATTGTCTCTGAGAAATCCTCTGCAAGTGCAGCTGTTTGAAACATTTAGTCTGGTTCAGCAAAAGCCTGCCTCACATGGGTGACCCCACCAGCAGCACTGCTGCCATGACCATAGCATATTATCTCACAGGAGCATGCTATCTCTTATGAATGATATGCATTTTACAAACATATTTTGTTGCATCAATTGTGTTAGAAGCTTTAAATGTGGATATTTTCAATCAAAAATTACATTTGGATTGTCTGAGGAAAATCTGGGGGAACTTTGTTAGTGTACACATACACACACACAAACAAACACAGATCTTGCTATCACAAACTATCACACTGGCAGTCTGCCCGATATAGAAATTCATTCCACATTGAGAGAAATTGATGTGACCAGGAACTATCTTTTTATTAATTCCAACTAGAGTAATCCCAATGAATTAATGGAATGTATGGTGACTCACCATTCAGCTACTGAAGTCAGGACTAACAGGATTCAAGTTTATGGCTGCTACCTAAGGTGAAATTCCAAGGTGAATTGAGATGGTTATGCTCAAACAACTGTCAAGAGAGTGTTAAGAGAAGCACAAGTAATTATTAATAAACTCAACATTTTTTTCTCATGAAACTCCACAGCCACACACCCATACTTGAGACCTAGAGAAAATTAACCACAATTAGTGAAATGGAACTGTGGGTGTCAACTCCTGTACAACATCACTAGATATTGTTACCTACCCTGATAGCCCCCATTAAATATTAAATAATAGGGAATATTTAATTTGGCTTAATGTGACCATCCACATGGTTAGCAGGTAAACCAGGGATCTCCAAATACCAAAGTTGGAGTCATGTATGACCAAATGAGGGGCCTTTGGAAATTCCCCAAACAAATACTCAGGTCAGAGATTAACACCGGGAGGTGAGTCATTCACTAATCCACTCAACAATAGCAGAGTCCTTGATGCTTGTAAAATGACTCCTTTCTTCCCTTGTCCCCTTCCAATGAAAGACCTTGCCTGCTCCTATTCAGTTCCAAACACAGCACCAATTAACGATCATTAACTCTTCCAGAGCACTCATTGTCTAGCCCTGGGAAACTTAGAGAAACACATTCAAAATTCTATCCCTTCAGGGGAATTATCACATATAAATATCACCCTAAATCACCACCAAAGTGTGCATGAATCCCCTGCTTTCTGACTTCATGTCAATTCGTGTCACTAGTCTTGTCGCCCGAACCTTTTTGTTTTTGGTTTACTTCATGATCTCAGCTCTGCAGGATCGGTACAGTATAACCCGCAACTCCCATACTCTATTCCAATATCGAAATACTTCCAGCTATTTTCAACACCCTTGTGTGAGTGTCTGAAGCCTGGGGGTTTGTGTGAATGCCACTGATATTAATTTCCAACAAAGATCATTTAATTGTACATTTTGGCTTAAGCATCTTCTCTATTACTACCAGGTTAAAAGATCCTGCTGTTACACAACCTCTCACTGCTATATTTGAGCTAATGAGCATTCCCTATAATAATTTTGGACACTAGTGGGATCCTAGTGGACCCCATGCAATATAAGAGTGGGAGAATTGCAGACTATTTAGCAGTAGAGTTTCTGGTAAAATTCACCAAAAGCCAAATTTAAAAAATGAGGCTGAAGTGTGGTGCAACATTCCAACAGCACTGGGGAAAGACAAGAGGGTGTTAATATAGCAAGTGAAGTTTCTATTATGTTTTCCACGCTTTTCCTACTTTAACAGGATGTAAATTAGTGACTTACTCACCAGGTATGGAGGCAAATGCTATGACAGGAAATAACACTATTATTTTTTTAAAAATTGTTACAGCTACATAAAAGAAAAGGAGAGTGGTAGCGGGTTCTGCTTTGGGCAGACACTACAGATGTAAGTGTGATGTTAAAAATAGAACTAGTACTGTATTTCCCACAGTCTTTACACATGGTGGGAATACCACACATATATCAAATAAAAGTTGCCACAACAGCAGGGGAGAATGCAAATATATGAAGCAAGTCTACGGAGATTATCACACTACACTGTTATGGCACAAATCCTATGTGTGTTAAAATAGAAATTTTAAAAATATCTGCTTATAGCTTAAGCAAAATGCCTTATTTGAAAATTTATACTTGAACTTCTGCTTGTAGTATTCAGCAAAAAATGGATGATCTTTCCCTCCACATGAAGCAAGAAACATGACAAGCACTGTTTCAAAGGTTGTGTGTGTGTGTGCCTTCAAATCACCTGTTGACTTATGGTGGACATGAATTTACAGTTCTTCATATGGTCTCTCATGTTTCTGTCCTACTAGAGGGGTATATCTATCTGTGCAAAGTTAGAGAATGCAATTCCTAGCACAAAATTTTGTTTCCTGTCTAAATAGCAGGATATAGATCTTGCCTCTACAGTGTTCTAGCACTAAATTTACAATAGCAAATGTTCTACATTTGCTTTCACACAAATGCTCTTGGGGTGCATTTACACTGTAGAAATAATGCAGTTTGAAACCACCATGGTTCTATCCTACAGAGTCCTGGGATTTGTAGTTTTGTGAGGCACCAGAAGTCTTTGACAGAGAAAGCTAAAGACCTTGTAAAACTACAAATCCCAGGTTTCCATTGGATGGTGCTACAGCACTTAAAGTGGTATCAAACTGGATTATTTCTACAGCGTAGATGGCCCCTTATCCTATCCCTGACAAGAAAAGTTAATCTGATTGTGGAGATTTACCAGAAATTCCACAGTTAAAGTGTGACCCGAATGGGTACAGAGAAACATGACCCAAGCTTGTTTCCCTCATCTTTCCTAAAGGAAAGTGTGGCTGTGTGGAGGAGGATAACTTGGACTTATGGAGCCAGTGTGGCATAGTAGCTTGAGCATTGGACTATGACTCTGGAGACCAGGGTTCAAATCCCTGCTTGGTCATGAAAATGCACTAGGTGATCTTGGGCAAGTCACACACTCTCAGCCTCAGAAAACCCTGTGATAGGTTTTTCCTTTGGGTTGCCATAAGCCAGAAATGACTTGAAAGCACACAACAACAACAAACTTGAACTTGAATGCAGTTGGGGAGACCATAGAAATCAGACAGAAGCTAGCAGGAGAAGGAAGAGACAAGATACTGCCTCTTTTGTGAGGGGAAAAACAGATATGCATTCAACAAAGAAATGTAGGAGACACAGGGACTTTATTACACATTCTCTGAGTTACATGGACACATACCTCTAACATGGTATTAAGATAAATAGTCAAATGATCTACATTGGGACTTGGGGGCATACTCTTAAATCAGAGGTGGCAAAAGTGTGGGCTCTGGGCCCTGAACCCCATCTCTTCCTGCCCCAAAGGCTCTGGCTGTGCCTCAGTGATCCCCGCTCCCTACTAAACTTTTTAAACATGATCTTTGGGAATTTACTATGCAAACATTGTACCATCCTTCACCAAATACACCCAAATGGGGCAGTCTGCCTTTCCCCAACCTCCAATTCCGCACTCTCCCCCAAGACTTCTATTGATGACCACAATTTGGCTAAAAATTGTAACCAGAGGTGGTGTGTTGTCTCTGTAAGTTCACCCAGATATGCCAATGTAGTCCAAAGAAGGAGCCAAGGGGTCAAAGATGGGTCCCTGCCTTCACCTGTTTGTCCACCGTTGTTTTAAATGGTATAGGTCTCTGAGTGAGATGTCTGATCCTAACTACAACTTGGGATAAGTTATTTCTAAAGACAACCATATTTTGCTGACAGGGGGATTCTAGTAGTAACTTCTAAGTTCTGATCTTGATACAATTTAACATCATGAGCCTCCTTCTTAATATTTGATCTATTAAGCAAAATAAGATCCTTTAAAAGACACTGGGACTTTGTATGTACCCTAGATAATTTTCCACTCCTATTGAAATGTAATTTTAGGTGTGACTGTGCCTCATCTATTAAACTTCCTCAACTATTACAAATATTACAGAGGCTTTAAAAGAATCCACTTTCCCTGTGAGGGTTATTGATATGTAGCCAGCTATGGGACAAAGACAATATCTGGGTCTAATATTCAAAAACATCAATAATTTCTTCCTTCTCTGTATCTTTTTACTGTTTACCTTCAATTCCTTGCAACAATCCTTGCCTTATGAATTGACAGCTGTGTGATATGCTTAGAGAAGCATTTTCAAGACTTATTTCTAAGCCCCGCATTTGACAAAGAGTTGGGCTGTTTTGCTGTGTTTTTGCTCTGCTTATGCGGCAATACTTCTTTTCCTAACTGCATTCACAGGAGCACTGTAAATCATATTGACCTGCAAGACTCTCACTTATATTTGGCATTTTCCCATTTGCCAGCTGCTGTTATGACACTTTCCTAAACTGTTAGAATGCAAGTACAGCTATCAGTATTGCATCTCTTTCTGGGGACAAGGATTCATATCACTTAATGCCTTTGTCTGAGACTTAAGGACAAGAAAAGGGCAGTAGTGGATGCAGCAATCTGACAAAACTTTCACAATAACAATTCTGTTGTACCCACCTTGTCTGCCAAAATTTAATCTACTGTCTTCAATAAGTCTGTGTTCCAGAGTTTTTAGGTGCCGTATTACAAAGAAAGAGCACTCTTTCCCATGCTATAAAAGAGCAGATTATTAAAGCCTGGAACATTATTAAGATAACAAAGCTTACTAAGGGTAAAATAAAGAGAAGGTAAGCAGATCTCAGAAAAGTTTGCAAACACTTGGCAGTCTTTAAAAATTGGAGGCATAAACACAACATTCATATTAGTGAATATTGAAGAATTACCCAGTTTCATACCATCAGAATCAGGACAGACAAATCTCAGTGCCTTGTAATAATTACTTAAATTCTCAATGTCTACAATTAATCAGCAGTTAATTCCTTGACTATCAAGGACACTATGGGCTCATCTACATGGGCCAAAATATACCAGCTCCCCACTGATGCATTCTGGCCATGGATCTGGCCCATTCCTTCCCCATTACCCGAACAAAATGGAATGGAGTCCATATCAGCCCACTGGGCTGTCTCTGCAGTTGCTGTCAACACTACTTTCTCTGAAGCCAGGAAGCCATCCTGCAGCATGTAATCAAGGCCCCCTGCATGTGACCAGCCTTGATTACATGCTAGAGGACTCCATCCTGGCTTCAGAGAGAGCAATGTGGATGGCAGCTGCAGCAATGGGCTGTTGTGCTGCTATGGGCACCTGTGGTTTTCCCTGAGTATTTTAATATAATGGTTTAATGGGCTTTACCCCATATTCCCCCTGTCTTTGCTTTTATTAGGATTTCCTGGGGGCAAAACAGAGCAAAAGGGCTGCATCATTAGGACTTGCAGGGCTTTAAGATGGGGGCAAGGTGAGGTAAATAGCCTGTCTAGATAAACTCTAAATCTCTGGATACCAATTGTTAGGGAAGGCCTATTGCATACCTGTTCTGTTTGCAGGTTTTCTAAAGGAAGTATGATCTGGATACTGCATGAACAGAATCTTGATCTAGGTACATCTAGGTACGTCAGAGATAGGTATATCTTTTGTCTGATCCAGCTCTTATAAAACATACACATACATGCACACTTTTCTCCATTTTAGATTTTAATCCAAGTCAAAGAAGAATTCTACTCCTAACTATCTCTGAAATATACTCCCTTCATCTCTGGTTGATTCCAGAAGTGGGGGGAGATCTTCCCCCTTCGTGATTTTCATGCAGGTAGCAGTGGTTTCACTCTACAGAAGCAACCTTGAAGAACAAAGGTTTCCTCAGTCCTATTCCTAGAGTCAGATAGGAATGTAATTCCGCATTAATTCTTAAATGAAGCAACAAGTAATTCTAGTAATTTTCTTTATACTGTGAGAAGGTCTTCAGAAACTGCAGAGAAGAACATTTTCTTCATAATTTGGGACTTATACCACACAAAATGTATACTTTTTTTGCACAGAAAACAACATTTGCTGCACAAAAAAATGCTGTTTCCTGTACAGAAAATGTTGTACAAAAGATGCAAAAGATTAATGTATTTTGTGTTTCTGTGTGCAGGAAACAGTATGTTCTAATATATATATAATATTATGTGCAGACATTTGTACACAATAATTCCTGAGCTGCAAAGATTCATGTCGATCCAGAAAGCTTGGATTTCCCAACACTAGAGAAAACACAATTTTCAACTTTAACACACACACACAGCTCACAAGAAAGCAGATTGGTAGGGATCTCAAAGAAACAGTAAAAGCAAAAAAGAACCAAATTTAGCAGTCTAGACCCCCCCTTGCATTGCTAAATAAATTCTAAGCAATATATAAATCTAATGTATTCAAAAATGAACACAACATATTCAAAATAATGCCAACAATGAAATAGAAATACATAGCAATATCAACCACTAATACATTCCATGGCACATAACATACATATCTATATCATAAGAAAGTACAAAAAAAAAAAAGCGCGCCTTAAAGTGATTGCCGGCCGATTGCGGAATAAAGAGACCACACACATGAAATGGGGTAAAATAAAATGATTTTACTTGAATCAACCTATTTAAATCCCTTCTAAGGTCTTCAACAGGGGAAGGCAACCTGGTGAGGGACCAGCTGAGGCAGTAGGTCTATACTGGACCACACCCCTCAGCCTTCCCTGGCGAACACCTGGGTCCTGGATATGAACCCCAGTTGCCTGGGGTTGCTACCCAGCCGGCCCACATCTGGAAGGTGAACCCAAAAGTCCCTCACCCAAGCCCCACGGATTGGGGGGAAGGATTATCCTTTAGGCCAACCCCAAGGCGGGTCTCCTTCTGTCCCCTTAGGCCCCAAGACCTGGCCCTTCCAGAGCCCCTACCTTCACTGAAAATTGGTGCCACGGTGCCCACTGAAGCTATGCCTCCCCCTTTCCCACCTTAAAGAAGGGATTAACCTATTTAGACACCTCCCTAGACAATTTCCCAAATGCCGCCATCCTAGTATGGGGTAGGCGAAAAAAACCCTGAGAAAAGGGGGGGGGAATTCCTACCTGGCCCCGTAGCGACCAATTATCATACTATTCAAGCGGTGGGAGGGCGGGTCACTGATCGCTAGAACTGAAGAGGAGGATGAGAGGGGCGGTGGGGCTTTCATCACCTCTGGCCCCGCCCCTCATCCTCTGTCGCAGGCGACGCTGCCTGAGATGAGTTAAATGGTCTCCAAGCCACAAGAATGGTGGCAAAGGCGGCTCCCCTGCTCTAACGGCTCTGCCGAATGGCGGGGAGCCGGATTGCCGGCCGATTGCAGAATAAAGAGACCACACACATGAAATGGGGTGAAATAAAATGATTTTATTTGAATCAACCTATTTAAATCCCTTCTAAGATCTTCAACAGGGGAAGGCAACCTGGTGAGGGACCAGCTGAGGCAGTTGGTCTATACTCGACCACACCCCTCAGCCTTCCCTGGCGAACACCTGGGTCCTGGATATGAGGGCCTGCTACCCAGCCAGCCCGCATCTGGAAGGTGAACCCAAAAGTCCCTCACCCAAGCCCCATGGATTGGGGTGAAGGATTATCGTTTAGGCCAACCCCAAGGCGGGTCTCCTTCTGTCCCCTTAGGCCCCAAGACCTGAAGTGGCCCTTCCAGAGACCCTACCTTCACCGAAAATTGGTGCCAAGGTGCCCATCAAAGCTACGCCTCCCCCTTTCCCGCCACAGAAAGGGGCAAGCATCTGCTTAGTCCCTTCCCCCACCAACTTGTCCAATAGGTTCCTCACCCCCTGCTGAAGATCATTCAAGAACATCAGATTTCCAGCATCCGAAAGGTGAACCCCATCAACTCTGTAGAGCTTGGGCCATTTGGACACAATGTCAGGGTGTGGAAGGTAATATCCCAACCCTTTATACATAGCATTCTTAATTTCCCTGTTGGCACCCCTCCGGGCCTTGTCCAACGATCATGGATCACCTTCCCCTCTCCATTGCAGCCTAGGCAGCATGGCGGACCACATGATGGTAACCGCAGGCCACCTTGACTTAATCAATCACATATCATGGATCACCTGAAGGACAAGGGCCTTGCCCTTCCACAGGCCTAAATCATTTCTCCCTAAATGCAAAACCAAAATGTTAGGTGGAGGCCCTTGGCGCTCCTCAAAAAGCAGTTGCAACAGGCCACGCCAACGTAAACCCCTTTTCTCCAACCACTCAACTGTTGCCCCAGTCCCCAACCCCAGGTGAGGTCCATAGTGACCCAGTCGGGCCTGCCAGGCCGCCCAGTACACCATACTGTGGCCACAGATCAACACCCGCAGCTTCACTGACATCGACCTAAAATCAGAAAAACAAAAGGGGAAGATAACTAATTAGTAAGTCAATGGACGTATGTAACGCCGATAGGAGGAGGACCTCCATCGGCCAATCCCTTGGATTGCAGCTGATGGCATGCCCAATGCAGAGGCCGTGGAAGCGGCTCCTATACGGAAGGAATGGGTGGCAAAACGCATCCCTTGAAGACCCAACTTACCTAGCGCTTTAGCCGTCAGCGTCCAGAACTGGTATTTGGTCATTGGGGGAAAATCCACATGCACAAAGAGCGGGTCTGGATGTGGCCCACGACTACCTAAAAATTGCTATAAAGCCCTAACCGGACATAACTCGGGGTCACTGCATGGCAGCAAGCAACAACGCTTGCCTTTTCCGCGCTGATCCATTTTAGAAAAGCACAGGGTTAGGGTAACCTGGCGTTCTTCCATAATGACGTCCCTCAATTCTAAAGCTCGATGAGAAGCATCCGTCCTGGATGCCAGCACGAGCTCGCTAATGCGTAGAGCTCCAAAAAAGGCCATCAACGCAGCTGCATGAAACAGCAGCACCTCATATGGAGACTTACAAATGTCTAACCAAACGTTTGCCAACCCTTTCAAAATGGTGGGGGAAATCAGGACCCGACTGTCTGCCCTACGTCCCCGTTCCCTGGACCACCCTTCCGGGGCTTTCCTGAGACGGAAATCACCCGTAGTATCTGGGACACCCTGGGCTTTGAGCCAAAATGCAATTGCTAAAAGCCTAATCTTAATAGATTGTGGAGATAAGCCCTTACGATATAAGGAAACGCAAAACTGAAAGAGGTGCTGAAAAGGAATTGGAACGCCCTGACCCAAGCCTGACTGCTCCCTGAACTGAAAAAATTCACGTAAGGCCCTGGCATACCTTTTTTTGGTGCTCGGTGCCATGGACATACCTAGTGCCCTTACGAGCTCAACCTCCCAAGCCTCCACAGGCTTGCTGGCATTGGATCGCCCTCGGGTGCTGCGTCGGGGGCCAGCTCTCTGAAGCACTCCATCTGCATACGGGAAAGAGCATCAGCAATTCCATTGTTAATGCCCGCCACATGCTGAGCCACAAAAAGAATATTAAACTTCAGACACTGTAACGTAAAGGCCCTGACAAGCACCATCACCCGAGGGGATTTCGAGGTGAGGGAGTTTATCACTTGAACGGTTGCCATGTTATCGTACCAAAAGTGCACAGATGAATTTGCTAACTCTTTAGCCCAAATGGTGGGTGCCACCAAAATTGGGAAGAATTCCAAAAATGTCAAATAAGCAACAATGTGTGAGGTAGCCCAGTCAGGAGGCCACCTGCTTGCACACCACCATCCCCCAAAATAAACTCCAAACCCTGTGGACCCGGTTGTGTCCAAAGCAATCTGAAAACTACCTTGTAATTTCCAATCCTCACGCCAAAAAGAGACACCATTAAAATGTACTAAGAACTGTTGCCAAACAAGCAAGTCAGCCCTAACATCCCTAACTATACGGATTAAAAAGTATGGCTGATGTATACCCTTAATGGTGTCACATAGTCGGCCAAGGAAGGCCCTGCCCAGTGCTACTACCTTGCACGTGAAGTTCAAGTGTCCTATAAGGACCTGAAAGTCACACAATGTAGCCTTATGTCTACTCAAGAATAGGGAAACTCCATCCCACAGATCGGCGACTTTAGCCTCTGACAATCGACAGTGTTGGTTAACCGTGTCGATTTTGACACCCAGAAAAGTCAACACTTGGGTGGTACCTTCTCTTTTTTCGGGTGCTAGGGGGACCCCCAGTTCACCCACCATCGCTTCAAATTGACGTAACAAATATAAGCATTGGCCAGATTGATAGGGTCCTATCAGCAAAAAATCATCTAGATAGTGGACAACGCTACTCAAGCCAGTCCTGGCCTTCAAAGCCCATTCAAGAAAGGTGCTGAATGTTTCGAATGTGTTGCACAAAACTGAACAGCCCATGGGGAGAGCGCGGTCCATGTAAACTTGTCCCTCAAACTGGAAACCTAACAATTCAAAGTCATCTGGATGAACTGGAAGAAAGCGAAAAGCAGATTTAATATCGCACTTTGCCAACTCAGCTCTCCAACCCTTTGATCGGACTGCCCTGACGGCCATATCAAAAGATATATACCTTACGGTACATAGATCATGGGGAATAAAGTCATTCACTGACTCCCCTTTTGGGTATGACAAATGGTGAATGAGCCTAAACTCCCCAGGTGCCTTTTTGGGCACCACACCTAATGGGGATACTCTGAGGTTGGGAACCGGAGGACCAGGAAAAGGACCTAAAACATGACCCTCGTTAACTTCTTTTTAAATTTTCTCCCTAACAACGTGTTCCATACCAATAACCGATTTTAAATTGCGGGCCCAAAAGGGGCACCTAACACCCTGAAATGGAATCCTAAAACCAATCTGAAAACCTTCAAATAGATATTTAGTGGCTTTTTTGTCAGGATAGACAAGAAGCCATCGCCGCAGCACCTCATTGTTGATTGGGCTGGGTCCCTTTCTGAGGGTGAGAGGTTGCAGTGCCACCCCTCCCTCCTCGATTGGCCCTACCACCGCGGGCAGCCAACTTGCCCCTTGGGCAATTCCGAAAGGAATGCCCCCCGCTACATATGGAGCACTCATGGTTAAATCTACAGGGTTTCCTGGTACAAAATCCATGGGAACTAAATTCCCAACAGACCTGTTTGGTGGCCAGAGCAGTGCTACCGGGCAACCGAGCCGCCGGAGTGCTAGATGACTTTACCAGGTGTCCACTATGGGTCCTTTCCCCCTGGATTGGGCGAGCTAGAGTCATAAGCTGCATCCACAACTGTGGATGCATCATATCCCATCTCAAAGAAGGGTAAATAGCAGCCCTCATCCTAAAAGCCTCATCGTACAGGAGCCATGCAGGACCTGCAAAGTCACCATACACCCTGTGAATTATATCTAAATATTGAAACAAGGCAGCTGCATGATGAGGATGAGCCTTTACCACAACCCCGGCATAAATGAGAAACCTGGAAAGCCAATTGGTCCAGTTCCTCTCTACCTTTCGTTTCCTCAATTTTTCCTTATACTTCTCATTCATTTCGTCCTTATCTTTCTTTTCCACTTCCCTATAAAGCAAAGTAAATAAGTCAACATATTCCCCTCTAACTATCTTATCTCTTTTAGATTGAAGCAAGTGGTCACCCAATGGAAGGGACATCTCACCAAACGGAATGGCGGAATAAGCCACTGCTTCATAGCCCAAGCTTGGGGCCGTACCCGGCGGGTATTGGCCCAACCCTGGGTGACTAACCAGAGATCCAAGTGCGTAGGGTGACCAGAGTGACCATTGTGATGTGGTCCAATTCAGCACCTGTGGGTGCATGGGCCATGGTGACTGTGCTGCCTGCATACCTGAATCCCGAGGTGTAACATTTTGTGTGAAGGGAGACCAGTGTCCCCAAGGCCAAGCCATTCCTTTTACCATGGCTACCAGCCTTAACCACTTCATCAACCTGAACACCTTGTAACTTTTCCAGATGCTGAATCCTGGCTAATATTGCCGGCCAAGGGATCTGATCCTCCTCGTCGCTAGAAGAGGAAGGATCAAGACTAATTGGTATTTGTGGGGGCTGTTTAACAGCCCGCCCCTTCCCTTTACTGCCCCCTTTTCCTTTGCGTGATGCCATCATGCAACACCCAATGAACTAACTTCAATACAAAACAGAACTTAGCACTGTGACTAGAATTGCTGGGAGTATGAGACAGCTGTAAATGATGCTGTTAATATCACGCGATCAACAAAATAATAACAACAACACAAAAAACAGCCCACAGCAATATTATTCTTATTGTTGTTGTTGTTGTTTTTGTTATCCAGATGCAGCAATGGTCCAGTCGCAGCTGCAAGTGTAAGCAAAATTCAGTCCACAAAATGGCTACCCCCACACAGAATGTGGCCACAAAATGGCTGCCACCCAGGCCTTATCCCACTTGAGACAACTGTCACTATAGGAAGCCCCCTGGTGGGGCCCGCCAGAGGAACCAACCCAAGGCAAAAGAATAAAAAGCCCAAACAGCCCCCTGGTGGCCCGCCAAAAAAAACAAAACAAAACAAAACAAAACAAAAAACAAAACAGTGCTAAGAACTGGAAGGGGGTGGCAAAACCAACCTTCAATGACCGTTGAACAACGGCCCCCTGGTGGTCAACACCCGATTAAACTAACCACATTAAGAACGTCAGGTAAGGCGAAAGAGAGTGGGGGGGAGTGGCCAAAAAAAACTTCCTAAATGAGGAAGGGGCAGCACAGACCTGCTCCAGGCCCCCAGACCACCCACGGAATGTTAAGACCACCCAGAAACTCACAAAGAGTCAGGGGAAATGGTCGGATGTCCCAAGAATGAGCCCTGTTGTGTTGGTGCAATGGGCTCTTTGAAAAATATGCTCCCGCGCACTACCTGTGACCATGGAGGTGACAAGTGTCCCCTCCCACCTCACCCGCTCGGCCCTGGGTGCTTCTTGGCCAAATAGGGGGGGATCTTAGGAGCAATCCCCTGGAACGGGGCAAAAGGCTGGCAATAGCCAGCAACAGTTAGCGGTGTGGTGAACGATCCGCCCCGCCCCGCCCCAATACTCCCTGCTGAAAATGTCCTTGAAGCCTTCCGCCTGCAACAGACAAAAGCCGGGAGGGTTGGGGGTCACCGCCGCCTGCCAGCCATTCACGCAGCTCCTAGGATCCGACCACAGCCGTGGTGGACCAGGAAACCGCTGGTACTCGCTATCCTCTTCAGCCTGGCAAACCGCTAGCGATCTCACTGATTGCTAGAACTGAAGAGGAGGAGGAGAGGGGCGGCGGGGCTTTTATCACCTCTGGCCACATCCCTCATCCTCCGTTGCAGGCGACGCTGCCTGCGAAGAGTTAAATGGTCTCCAAGCCGCAAGAACGGCGACAAAGGTGGCTCCCCTGCTCTAACGGCTCTGCCGAACGGTGGGGAGCCAGATAGAATCAGAAAGAGCTAGGCTGCCCAATGCATTGCCCAATAGGCCAAGTTACTGTCACTATCAAAGCCCCAACAAATCCATGAAGCATCTGAGTTAGCAAATGAATCCAATTTAGACAAAGTAGTCAATATTCCAACAGATAAAGGAACCATTACAAATATTTTAATAGTAAGCAAACAGCTACTCCTGAATAGTATAGAACCATTTCATAAATCTTCTTCTGTCATGCCTTGTGATATGGTTTTTAGGTTTAGGGTATTTTCTGTGTTATTTTTGAAGGCCAAGGAGTGCGTTTGGGTTTTATCCCCTTGCTACTTGATAGAACTCTGTCCCACATACCTTTACACTTATATGCATGGATTTCATCCATAAGTGGAAGCTGATAAGAAATAATAATGTTGTGAGGAGCAGGAAGAGGAGGAGGAGGAGAGAGCAGCAGGGCCTCCAATATCACACCTGCACCAGGCTCCATAAACCTTTAGACTGGCCTTGCTAATCTGACTATTTAACATATGGCCAACCCACAACCCTTTAAAAACATCTCAGAGTTCCCAATCAAATGGAGGTACCACACATGTAGAAGCACAGTCCTTTACATTGTCATTCTCCAAATGGAGAGAGCAACAGGAAGGAGGTAAATCTCCCTCTCTCAAATTTTCAGATCAATTCTATCCTGAATACCTGAACATGGCTTAACTTCTTGATGACTGTAAGCAGAAAAATTGCCTACACATTTCCCCCTTCATACTTCCCAAACAGAAAGGCAAGAGACCTACTTTTTACATTTTAAAACATGAAAGCTGAGAATTCGGTGAAGCGCTTAGAATCTGCCTGGGGGTGGGAATAGGCTATATAAGACTTCAAGAAACATATGTCTATATTTAGGATATATTGCAACTTTCCCAGAGTCATATACACACACACATTTATACACACATGCATTCTCCACACAAAATAAATGGTCTTGCACTAACACTGGACAAAAACATGCTAGGGCTTGCCCCTTTTGCTCAACCCTTTGCATAAGACATTGCTGTCTGTGGAGCTGTTCGACTGAGGGGAAAGCCATTTTAAAAAAAGGTTCACCCAACTGCAGTGCTTCTGGAAAAATTGAAAATGTGGTTATGACTTATTATAACTTGTTTATGAGGTAACACAGATCAGAGTTGCAGACTTGCAAACTTTTTAAAAATTGAATTAAATTTGGAAGTATGCTCAAGAGCAGTAGGAAGGAAAGCATATATTTTATTCTTATTCTCCTGTATATTGATCAAAACAAGTTTCTCCAGCTATGTCATACTCAAAGTGCAATTCTTCATCAGAAGGGACTTACTTCTCGTCTGATGTGAGACTTACTTCCAGATAGATATGCTTGTGATTTCATCCTAATTTCCCCAGGAAGCTGGATAAAAAGAATGAAATCTTATAAAGGATCCTTATGAAATAGGAAACTGTATTAACCCAAGCTTTCTTGTGTTGGGATAGCCTGGACATCTTTATTGCTTTGTTTCATTTGTTAGCTTGTTTCTACTATTTGCTTCATTGCATGCTCAGTTGGGGAGAAAGTAATTTCCCCCTGTTTTATTTCCATTCACTGGAAGGATATCTCAAGACATTTTGCTGCCGGAGGGTGTGAATGAAGGTGTGGTCTCCCCATTCCATATATAAAGGCTGGCTGGATTGGCAGTTGACTTATATTTTGATTCTGGTGATGGAATAACATGCTCTAGCTGACTTGAGGCACTAGACTAGTTTGGAAGTGGGCAAGTCTAGTTATAATATGTGGCATACAATTGTTCCTCTGTATCCATGGATTTAAGCATTCACAGCTTGAAAATATTCTTAAAAAAATACAAAAAGCAAACCTTGATTTTGCCATCTTATAAAAGGGACACCATTTTGCTATGCCATTGCATATAATGGGACTTGAGTGTTCACGGATTTTGGTATCCATGGGGAGTCCTGGAACCGAACCCCAGTGAATATGAAGGGACACCTGTATATAGCACTGGCCTCTGTTTGAGGAGGCAAAAGAGGTTATCACCTTCTGGCAAGGTTATTGATTCTCTCTGCCTAATGGTAGGGCTGGCTGTCATTCACTGTAAATCAGTACAGAATGCTCCCCCCCCCGCCCGAGGAATGGAATGTATGTGCTAATGCAATAGATGACTTTTTTTTTTAAAAAAAATACTTCTTTGCTTGACCTCTCTCAACTGCTTGGAAGCTGGTTTCCAGATATTAAAAAAAGGTGCCAGGCAATTAGACAGTAGATAGCAGTAGAAAGGTGGGACAAGTCTAAACAAAGAAGCTAGACATTTGGATGCCTTGGCTTGTAACCAAAATGCTTTGGAGATCCCCTCCTCTGGAGGGGGCCCTATGAAGCAACATTGTAGTGGGCAATTTGTTTTGAGGCATGGTTTGTTCTGAAATGAATATTCATTTCTCAAGGGGCTTATGTCCAGTCTTTCAAAAGTGTTTCTGAAAGACACAACTGAAATTATAATCAATGAGGGCTAGCTAAGAGAGAAAGAACATTCAGCCAAATGAGGTTCTCTTTGTCTCCCTACATATTCTTCAGATGGGGGAATGCTTTTTCCTGAAGAGGAATCTCCTCCAGTTTTGCTTTGAATCTCACTTTAGTTGGAACAGAAGACAACTTAGGTAACTTAAGAATGTTGCTGAGAGAACATGTGTTTTGAGTGTCAAGAAAAACTGAGAAGAAACCTGGACTGACAAGAATCTTTGCAGTTCTGGAATTATTCTGTGCAAAATTTGCACATGGTTGTTCTGCACAGAAAACAGCATTTTCTGTGTACAAAATAATATTACAATGTAGAAATATTAATTCCTGTGCATAAAATGTTGTTTTCTGCACAGAAGAAAGTTGTAATTGGGGATATGTTCCATGTAATGAAGGAGCCTGACTGAGGGGGTTATGTGTCGGGGCCGGCTTATATACCAGCCCTGTCACTTGCCCCCATGTCTTCCGGCCATGCCAGAAAAGTGGCCGGATGTCTCGTCCCTTCTCCCTTGGCAGCCAATAGGGGCATGGCCAGCCAGCCCCAATTGGCTCCTGGTTCCTGCCTTGCTCCTGGCCACGGAGGCTGCCGGGAAGAAGAAGGGGCCTAATGGTGGCCCCCTTTCTTGCCACACGGCTGCGGGGAGGCTGCAAAGGGACAGAAGGGTGGGAGCCAGCCGGGCCGCAAAAGGCCCCACCGCCCAGCCGGTGAGTCCCCTTTCTGTGTTGAAATATTGGTTTCTGTCATGACTCTGGCTATTAGCTATATAGTTAGGTATTGTCTGCTGTTGCATTAGTTAGATATTATTAGGCCTGCTCATTAACCAGAGTCTGGACATGAGTGGAGTGCATTGTGGGAAAGATTGGTTGGGGCTGGAATAATAATAATAATAATAATAATATTTATTTATACCCCGCCCCTCTGTTAAAACAATTGGAGCGGCTTACAAAAATTAAAATACAATACAGATAAAATCCCCAAACACCCCCCACCCCACCCTCCCCCATAAAAAAATATTAAACAATTATAAATTAAAACCAGCTAATCTAAAATCACAATTAAAAACAATAAATACAATAAAATACTATCAATGGCCAGTAGACTAAAAAAAGCCAGGATCCCCTGAGGCCGGGATCTAATTAGGAAAGGCCTGCCGAAAGAGATCCGTCTTTAGTGCTTTTTTAAAGCTACTCAGGGTTATTATCTGACGGATCTCGTTCGGCAGGTCATTCCACAATTTGGGGGCGATTACCGAAAAGGCCCTCTGGGAGGTTGCAGACAGCCTAGATTTTTGTGGCTGAAGCAAATTCCTCCCAGACGACCGGAGTGCACGGGGAGGATTGTATGGGAGGAGGCGGTTCCGGAGATAAGTTGGACCCAAGCCATTTAGGGCTTTAAAGGTAATAACCAACACCTTATACTGGGCCCGGAAACTGATAGACAGCCAGTGGAGAGATCTTAACACCGGAGTTATATGGTCTCTCCGAGATGTTCCCGAGACCACTCTGGCTGCCATATTTTGTACCAACTGAAGTTTCCGGACCAAGCATGAAGGTAGCCCCATGTAGAGCGCATTGCAGAAATCTAGATGAGAGGTTACCAGCGCGTGCACCATGTGAATGTGATGGGTACTATCTGCAGACAGCTGAAGGACATTTATAGCCTGGGAAAGGAATTAGGGAGTTAAAGCTTGGTACATACAGACTCCAATTAGCCAGGTGGATGGGGAAGAATGATACCTAAGTTAGATACTAGTGCTGGACTTTTGGTGTGCTTGCTTCAGATTGGTCAATGACCTGATGCAGTTCACTTTGATTCCTTGCAATAAAGCATTTGAACTAATGCCTGTTGTTCGAGTGATTGAAGTTTGACTGGGTTCATCACAGTTTCCATGCAGAAAATGCTGTTTCCTGCACAGAAAATACTGTTTTAGTGTGCAAAACAACTACATGTGAATTTTGCACAGAGTAAGTCCTGAATTGCAAATAGCCTTCAAAAATTGCATGGCTTTTTAGGACTTTCTTGTAGCAAGAAAAAGATTATCACAATTATTTGTTGCTCTCTTTGAGAAGAAACTTAGTGAAAAGAGTTACATCTCTCATCACATCATCAGCTAGTGACTTAATGTCATTCACTGAGGCGTTGTAAGCTACCATTTTAATTTATCAAAATCACTTTATCTGTTTTTTTTAAAACAAACTAATCCTGAGATATATACCTTTGGGGTTCCCTTAATGGATGGAAGAAATTTAGGTTTCATAGCCTTTGAGCTATGGAAAAAGCAGATGGACATGGGCACACATATACACCATTTCTTTATTATTATAGATTTATTTATATTTTATTATTTCACTTAATTTTATCCATTACCCATTATTCTGCTTAAAAAAAAAAAAAGATCCTAAAGAAGCAGCCCAAACCGTGAAGCTCCTGGTCAGTCAGATCTGTTAACATTCCTTGCAACTCATACTTGTTCATGTGAAAAAAAATGCATCTCAGTATGCTTCTATAGTCATGCAGAGTGCTCTTTTTGTAGTATTTGCATTATTATTTAAATGTTGGGCTTCTAAATCCAAATCAAATATTATTATGAAATATTAGCATTAGGCACTTCTCTACCAATTACACAGCTATTTGCATACATTTTAATTCTTTTTCCTCCTACTGTGCCAAGGAAATTGATCACCACATTAGGTAAATATGTGCTTCTGTTTTGTTATTCAAGATGCAATGAGAATGTATAACTGCTCTTACCTTCCTAGGACTTTTCCCTGTGAATTTCTTACAATTGTTACTTGCAAAGTATTTTTTTTTAAAAGTCCAGAAGTATGTTTGTGTACGTGTGTGTGTGTGTGTGTGTGTGTGTGTGTATATATATATATATATATATATATATATATATATATATATCACTCTTTTCCATAACAGTCCTAATCTTATGGACTATATTTGATTATGAATCTGACTGTTGTGGGTATTTCTTTATTTGCTACTATATTCCTCAGGTTATTTTGATATGTATTTCGGTTATTTGTTGTTCTCATCAACATCTCCTCTTTATGGCATTTTCAATTGCTTTCTGTTTTGTCTTACTCCCTGCCTATTGACAAAGGATTTTGTTCTTCATAGGCTTCTGTAATAATATCAGTTCTTCATTGAATGTCAGTGGCTGGAAGGAAGATCCCTTTCTTTTGATATCTCTCTGTATGTGTATGTGTATGTGTATGCTTTTGAGCATGTGTGTGTGTGTGCATATGTGTGTATATGAATAATATTCTTCTCTTCGTAACCCACCCCTCACACACACAAATGTTTAAGATATGATGAAGTAAACTTCCTCCGCATATGTCAGAAGACAGCTTGAGCAAATGAGTGAAATTGGTGTGTTTGCAGAAGAATGCTTGAGTAAATGGCATAACCGTCAACTTTCTTAGTTATGAAAAGTTATGCTAAAGATTGAACAGAACAGAATTTCAGTTTTATAGTACTTACATTTCACATTGTGTACATTGAAATGCCTTTTCCTTCTATTGATGGCTCCCTAAATCTTTGAAAGTATGTATGCTCATGTTGAAAATACACATGCCATGTAATACAGCTTTTCTTTGCATTTTTTTTCCTTTTTAAAGAGAAACCCTGCTCAGCCATGGAAACTCACTGGGTGACCAGGGGTAAGTCACATTCTCTCATGCCTCAGTGGAAAACAAAGGCAAACCCCTACAAATCTTGCCAAGAAAACCCTGTGATCACCATAAATTGGATATGACTTAAAGGCACACAACATGTTCCATTGCATTCAGTGTGGCTTACACTGCAAAGAATAATTTGAATTGTAGCTTAAGTGGGGAAAATGTGGACAGAGACAGGCTGTTTAGCATTCCTCTTTGCCATTTCCCCCACATGCTGTGGGGAAGAAATGAGGTCCCCATATAATGTCCTCCATAGGTGAAAAAGCAAGTGTGTCAGATTTTGAACTTGCAATTATGTTTAACCAGCCTCATTGCTTGCTTTTTCTCTAGTCAGATTCATAGTTTGTCAAGGGTAATTATAGCTTAATACAAAGACACTGCCCAAACTACTCAGAGGAAAGAAAATTGGATGTCAGCTGAGAATGTGGGTATATAGGAGATCAGCAGACATTCTCCCCTGCCTTTTTTGTTGTTTATACCCTTGCAAGATTCCACGCTCCCCTTGCATTTAAGTTTTTGGACTACACAGTAGGATTTGTTGTTGCAATATTCTCCCTAATGCCAGCTTCTTAAACTTTTTAGTTTGTTCCCTGCTTGTCACAAAAATGTGGCCTGTAATGTGTTAGTGCAAAGTGGCCAAGACCTAAACAAATTAATTCCAAGAGTTGGTTAAATTATATCTCCCCATCCCAGACATCAAACACATGTTGTTTATTCAGTATGAAATTCTGAAGAAGGAAATAAAGAAGGAAAGAAGCAGAGCCCTACAGTAACACTACCAGGTACAGACAGACCCCTGATGTGCAATTTGGTAAAAAGACTGATGGACCATGTTCTTCTTGGGACACACCATCATCCTGTGTTAAAGGCAAACTCAGCAGTCAAGAAAATCCCCTTTGAAAAACAGCAGTTATGTTTCTTTGCAGTAAACTGATTTCAAGAGTTCTTATATGTTCTGAATTACTGTTATCATTTCTTTTCTCTCCAGGTTGCTTCCCCTATTGTTTTGTATTGTATTGTATTACATGCCAACATTAATAATTGTAAATTGAAATTCTTTTCTAAAAAAACTTAAGAAGAGAGAAGGGGGGTCAGTCAGACTGCTAGACTAGGCACTATTCCATTAGATTGACCAGTGGGCTGGCTCATTACAAAGCAGCCATACATTTCTTGGTTGCTAAATTAGAGGCTTGCTGCGATACTAACATAGTTAAGATAAAATCACTGATATTCAGGGATATATATATATATATATATATATATATATATGTAACCTCCACATTTGGCAAGATTTTGATTGAAAGAGACCATGACAGCAAGTCAAGACAGCCAGTCCATCAAGAACTCCCTAAGTCCAGGACAAGATGAAGACACTGCCCCCTCACCCTGTTGTGTTTTCTGCAATTTGCACAAAGTATCTCTATGCAGAACCAGTTTTTTCTCCCTTTGTGTAAATACCCATACAAACACAAAGGAAACACAAAAGGATGGGTGGATTTTTTTTTTTTAAATCAGACAACCTTTTCAGGACTATTGTTTTTTTCAATAACCCTTGCAAAAGGCAATATTTATCACAGTTCAATCTGATGCCCATTTAAAGAGATGTGTAAGAATCAGTCTTAAAAATGCATAAAAGCTCTCCAGTACAAAAACCCATGCCTCATGATCTCATTGTGAGGGCTCCCCCCACTTTCTTGGAAGAGAATTTCATATGTAGCACACAAGAATTGGGGCGGGGGAATTACAATTTATATCTCTGCTCATAACTTCAGCCAGATGCACCATGTTCATACAGTTTAGTCTCAGTTTAGTCTCATGCTGGCTGGGGGATTGTGGAAGTTCTAGGCCAACACAATTCAGGGACCTAAAACAGTGGAAGGCTGCTCTGTGGAGATCTCCAGAGCACTGTCTGCTCCAGTATTGATAGATAAATTCATGTTTGAAGGCCTTATATTATTTTCCAAAATACTTGCATGAACATAGTCTACTTCACACTTGACCCTTGACACTTACAGGTTATTTCGTATATTGATTAGACAAGGATGCTCAGCTGAGTCCAGGTGGTAGCAAATGCCACTTTGAGAGATGAATTTGCCCTGGTTGAATTAAAAGAGCTGGTATAACACCTTGGCGGGGGGGAACATTCCTGTGACTATGAAGATTCCTACAACTACAGGCACTTGCTAATACTGCCTTCCTTGACATTCTGCTCAAGCAGTTCAACCCCAGCTCTGTTGAGTGTGAATGAGTGTCTATATCATTTTCAGTTGAATTTAGGGCCTTGGTTTGTTAAGGAAACTGCTTTGGTTGACTTGGTGGATGACCTATTAGGAGGCCAGAAGGAAATAAATCAATTAATTCTCCAAGACTTCTACAATTGACCATAGTGTTCTATTAGAGAAGTCTTTGTGGAATGGGGATTGGCTGTACTATGCAAATGTTAGTCCTGTTTTTCCTTGATGCCTTTGCTTAACTCACCTGCACTAGGGTACAAACTAGCATTTTTCTGATCCTAATGAAAAGCTCACTGTATTCTAAGATATTAAATGTCCCTTCCCACAGGAGTATTCATTTGCACAGAAGTTTGAGTTTAATTTGAGTTTCCCTCAAGCCAGAAACATGATGGAATAAAAGTAAAATAAAATTACACAAAATAAAGCATAAATTTCAGATATTTCCTGACCACCGTGAATTTCAATGTCTCCCAAAGGGGAAAAAATATTTTTTGCTGCAATGGGAGCAACCTACTGAGAAACAATGTGAAGTCGAAGGCTTTCACAGCTGGCATCCATAGATTTTCCTTGTTTTTTTTCCAGGCTGTGAGGCCGTGTTCTAGAATAGTTTCTTTCTGATGTTTCACCTGCATATGTGGCTGGCATCCTCAGAGAATGGTTGGGTAGGTGTGTGTTTGTGGAGTTTATATGCTGTGAACCCATTCGGGAGTATATGTAAATTTGTGTAATTTAATGCTTAGTTTCTGGGTAGAGAAATGCTGCAATGAGGGTAACCTACTGAGAAACAATGTGAAGTTGAAGGCTTTCACAGCTGGCAACCCAAAGGGAAGGTATTTTTTACCATACATAAAAGGAGTCACAGACAGAATAGGGAAACTGATGAGGAAACACAACAAACAATCTATAGACCAACCAAAAAAATCCAAGAAATGCTACGCTCAGCGAAGGACAAAAGAGACCATACAGCTGTGGACAAGTTTTACATAGGGACCACTAAATGCAGTCTGCAAACACGAATCAAGAAACATGAGAGACACTGCATACTGGGCCAGCCAGAAAAATCAGCAGTAGCAGAACATGTTATAAACCAACTTGGACACAAAAAGTTAATTAAAAACACAGAAATTCTGGACCAGGCCAACAACTATCATGTCAGAATGCACAGAGACGCTATTGAAATCCACAAACACCTGGACAACTTCAACAGGAAAGAATAAACCTTAAAAGTAAACAGAATTTGGCTCCCAGTTTTGAAATACAATAGAATCAAAACTCAATGCTTACAGAAGAATTCCACACAGGGACAGGGGATTTCCAGCAGATAATGGCCCATCAACCAACCATTAGCCAAACAGACACTAATCAGCCTTGCATTTCTATACCCAGAAACTAGCCATTCAATTACACAAATTTACATATACTCCTCAACAGGGGTTCACAGCATATAAACTCCACACATACACACCTACCCAACCATTCTCTGAGGATGCCAGCCACAGATGCAGGCAAAATGTCAGGAAGAAACTATTCCAGAACACGGCCTCACAGCCTGGAAAAAAAAAACAAACAAGGAAAATCTACTGAGAAACAGTAATAAGCTTCTTCTTCTTCATATAATGCCTTTGCCAAAATACACATTTTGTTGAATATTTTACATTGGTTGGAACAAAAAAATATCCCAACGTCAGAAATCAGTTGATGTCTGGGAGCATATTTTGTCCTTCAGTGGCAGTACCTTTCTGTGCTGTAGGAGTTTATGCTTCTGTGAAGTAAAAAACTATGCTGAGGGTAGCAGTGCTGAAGCACTGCAGGTAAGTTCTCCTATGATGAGACAATAAAAAATGAAGCAAGTGATTGTTCCAGAAAGAGTCTCCCCGGTCTGAAGGTACTCCATGAGCTACCAGGGGAGAGCAAAGGACAAATATGAGTAGGGTGCTATATCTAATGACACAACTGAACTCAAGCTTAAAGACTCAAACAGAGATGCCACTACCCTGGGTTTGTAATACCTGAGCAGCACTGTTAATCACAGGGTGTCCTAGAGATCTCTTTTTCATGAGGTCACCATATGTGAAAGTCTTGAAAACTGTTGAGAACAACAAATTTGGTTCTAGCATTTTTTGTCTATGGCAGATATACCCTGCAAGTAGCTGTGCTGGTGCTTATGTTACAGAAAGACCTACCATGAAAGTTTACATTTGTGTACATAGCACAAAAGTGCATTACAGAGACCAAAATTTTCTCTCTTTTTAGTGCATGTGGATAAAAAAAAAAATCTTTAACTGTAATGGGTAACTTCTGAAAAAAACAGGGAGGAGGGGTCATATTTGAAAAAAAAATAATCATTACATTCAGTTCTTAAGGGTCAAACATAATTGCTCTAATAATTATGACTGTACTGAGGAATTCACAGACCTTAGCATAATAGGAAAAGATTCTGTTCATGTTGTATGCACAGCAATGAACAAAGCTAACATCCATGGCTGATTTTCTTTGCTACCCCCTCGAGGGATAATTATTTCCGAAAGATTAACTTGTGTCCTCTCATTCAATCCAGTTACCTAGAAATTACAAATGTGTATTCAAGTCGAATTGGCATTTGTTGCAAGAACTGCCAGGTTTTTCATCCAACCCCCAGGTGGCTTTTTGAAAGGTCCAGGAATCTCAAAAGACTGTGGGGTATATACAGAACACACAAATGTAGTGGTGAACAAAACCCAATCTACCATCATACATGTGCTTGTTATTTCTTGCAAATATACGAAAAAGATATTGGTTTTCACCCAAACAATAAATGGCAAAAGCCACAAGTTCACATCCAGCATTTTCTGACCTGTAATGGTGTAGGAGTTGTTTATGCTGTTTCTTATCTATGCAAATAATCTATATGGATTAAAACCTCTTACGGTGGTAGGAGATCATCAACAAAATTTGCATAATCACAGAATGAGTGTTCCCTAGGTTAAATAGTTTATTGATAAGCAACCTAAAGGCAATGAGTTTTTCTTCTTGGCTCTGACAAAGCTAGACAAGAATGGAAAATTACTAAGTATGGGACAGCAATTTTGTATTTCTCCCACTTTAAAACATTTAGCTCCATAGGATTGAGCATATTTATTTATTGATTTTGGTGTTTTTGTGAATTACCGTAGGTTTTTTTTTCCCCTCTGGGAACATCCAGAATGATTAAAATGGCCAAAAATTCCCAGTTTTCTATTCTTTCTAATTTTATTTTGGAGATCAATAAACATTTTGTTTATCCCAGAATATTTTTATCAGCTCCTGGTAAAATAAAGTCTTTTTCTACCAGCTCCCCAGGTCAGTTTATTTTGACCCAATCTAAAGTCAGAAAGAACAGACATAAAATCTGGGACTTTTCAATCAGTCTGGATGCACCCCCTGTCTTGAGGTATTTACATACAGCATTATATGTGGTTCAGTCCATATAGCATGATAATTGCTCTTGTCTGTTACCCAGCAATATGGTGTTACGCAGTTTGCAAGATTTTGCTTCTAGAGCTAGATTTTTTTATTTGTCACTCAGCATTTTCCTAAGGGGTATAGGAACATGAACCTTTTATTTGAACACCCATTAGCAATTTCTGAAGCATTATAAAAAGATTTTTATAATTCAGTTCTTCAGCCTCTTTAGACTTTAAAGGGACTATTAACATTGCTATTCACTTTAGAGTTTCTTTATAAGAAACTCAGCTTTGGTCTTGCAGGTCTGTTTCAGTGAAATTGTTCACAAGGAGATGGTGGGAAAGTTTTGTATGTTTGATGCTTTATGGTTTGTTTTGTTTTTTAAAAAATGAGTTTCATCTTAGTTTTGTTTGAAAAGGGCTTTATACGGTGCTTTTATCTTCTGTACTGAATATGTGGCTCTTTTCAAAGATAAACCTTGATATGTGTTTAAATACTTTGATAGAATCATTGTGAGTTTTCTAGAGAGTGCTTTATTTTGATCCTTTTATGGTTTGTTAGCATATCTTATAAATGTAAAGTCTGTTGCTTCTTTTTTCTAATAAGTGTCTCATTTTGGTATCTAGCATTGACTTTAAAATGTGTTGTTTCCTGTTTTCTTTATATTACCAATACATGAAGAAGGAGAGACTCATAGAGATGTTATTTTATCTTTTAATGACAATTTTGTATTTTATGTTGTATTTTATTGTTCACCATCAAGTGAAGGGTATACACTTAATATTTCAATTACAAATATTTTATTATTCTTTGTGCATTCTTTTATAATAAGGTTTTTTTAAAAAACCTGTTCTAGAAGCTGTTGAACAGAGGACTACAAATCCAAGAAATAAATTTAGCAGCTAGGACCCTCACAGTAATCAAAGTATAAATTTTAGGTGAGGTTTAGGATCTGCCAGGTATTTGGAGATTGTTGTTGTTGTTGTTGTGTGCCTTCAAGTTCTTTCTAATTTATGGTGACTCTAAGACAACCTTATCACAAGATTTTCTTGGAAAGATTCATTCAGAGCGGGTTTGTCATTGTCTTCGTCTGAAGCAAGAGAGTATGAGTTGTCCAAGATCCCCTGTAGGCTTCCATGGGTGGAAAATCCTAGTCCAGCATTCAAACAACTTGACCCATGTGCCCTTGAAGTAATGGGGGATTTCACACACTGGGCAGCACTTGAACAAGTAACTTTTTGGACTACATTTTCAGCATCCCCAATGGTCGTGCTGACTGGAGAATTCTGTGGCTCATGGTCCAAAGGGTAGCCTTAAAAGCTCTGCCTTCAGATAGGGTAAAAGTTGAAAAAATACATAGTTATGAAATTGTACCAAGAAATGCTGTAGTCTTATTCAAAATTCCTCAAGTTTCCACTGAAATTTATTTAGTGATACTTTCAACATCCAACCAGAGGCACTCCAGTGAACTCAAACTATAGAAGGAATGGTCACACATTGATTAGGTCCTACCTTGATTAGGAACAACACTTAGGAACAGAAAATGGATCTTGGGAATTTTATAATCTTGGAATGATGCTGCCAGGAAGTCTAAATAAACACTGAATGAAGAGAAGTTCCATGAGATCCAAAGCCTAGACCCAAGCCTTCCACAGATATACTCCTCCAATATGTTTATATTATACTGTGTCTCATTCTTCAGAATTGCAGTTCCACCCACAACAATTACTAATAGTAAATAAGAGTAAACAAAAATAAGCCCAATCCAAGAACTAGATGGTAACTATCATGTGTACCGGACTTCTCCTGCCATGGAAGCATATAATATGCACGATGAAACATCATATTCCCCATTTGCCTTCACCTTGGAGATTGTCAAAGGGGAACAAAGAAAGTGTTCCCCTCTCAAAATCTCCTCTCCCTCCCCTCTCCTGTCCCTGTAATGACATAAAAAAAAAACACTTTTCAAACCTACCTTGTTCACACATCCTTCCCTCTGCAGGGCAGCCCAGGAGTGAAAGGAGCTCCTGCTGAAAAAAGAACTCCCCCACAATAGAGCCCCTTTCACTTCCTGGTTTCAAATCCTGGCCATTATCGCGAGAATACTAGCACACAGGAAATTCAAAAAGTAAAAGCAAAATACACATCCAAAAGTGACAGCAAGCACAAAAATACACTTAAAATATACCAAGTAACCTGGGGAGGGTCCAAAAACTGTGTCACTTACCTGGATGTCCCAATCTCACCCAGAAGTGTTATGGCACAGACCTCCCATTGATGCTGGCACCGTGCCAGTATAACGGGGCACCATTTCAATCACATGTCATTCCATTACAGAAACGGAATGGGGGATCAATTAATGGCTTAGCCCATGAATAAAAAGAAGTGCTGGCGTAAAGACAGCTGAATGGGAGCATGATGACATGGGAACGACGTCATCTGAAAGAGAAGCCCTTTAGCAATCTCCTGGCATCGGTATCACACCATATGTAGCCCATCTGAAAATCTCCCTTGTCCGCTTCACTTCACCATGGAGCTGGAGGAGTTGTACAATATAATAGCAGTGTGCCATGCTGTTTGTTCTACTTTACATTACTTTGAAGAGGAAAGAAAGAGGCATGGGTCTTACTGACTGGAGCTCATTGCTATTTTTAATTTCTAAGCATGAAATCATGAACCAAATAATGAAAATCTATGGACTTTATCTGACACATAAAATGTGGTGTCATCACATAACCATGAAAGGGTGCACAGATCAGATGATGTCACCTTTTCATGGTTATATCCTGCCCCAAACCTGTACTTTTTTATTGACTTGATCCCTTGTGGTGCTTTTGTGCCAGCATTGCCAGTATGTGAAACCTCAGGCCATTTAACTCATGTGAATGCAGCATCAATGGCCAGTCTAGCGGAAACACTTCCGGGTGAGATTGGGACATCCAGGTAAGTTTTGCTCTTTTTATGACTCTCCCCAGGTTACTTGGGAATTTTACAGTGTGCTTAGGTGCTTGGTGTAATGTTTTATGCTTTATTTTTTGTTTGTTTTATCTTTAAATTTCCTGTGTAATGAAGTCTTGCAGGATTTCGAACAAGGAAGTGAATGAGTCTTCGTTCGCTTCCTCTTCATTGCGGAGGAAGCCTTCTGCTGGGAGAGAAGGTAAGTGTAGTGTGTGGGGGGGGGTGTTCTTTTCTCAGCAATAAAATGATTTTTTTTAATGCTGACAAAAAACATTTAAAGGGGCTAGTCGGATAAAGTCCTATCTTTCAATTAAAAAAAAAAAACACGAAAATTCCAGATCTATGCCTATTAGAGACAGCCAGTGTGGTGTAGTGGTTTGAGAATTGGACTACGATTCTGGAAACCAGAAGCCTTACTGCACTCTGAAGTAGAAGCTGCAAAGCAGCAGGAACATTTCATCTTTCCTGCTGCCTTCCCTCATGCTGCCGATGTCCTTCCAGTGTCCTTTCATTTTGGTCCCATGGAGGTTTAGCTAAAACCATGACTTTTTCCAAATGGGTTTTTCTGGTTCACAAAAAGACATGGTTTTACCTCAGTCTCTTATGGGACAGGAATGAAAAAACAGTGATTTCATGCAGGAAGGCAGCAGCAAAGATGGAATGTTCCTTCTGCTTTGCTGCTTTTCCTCAGAGTTCAGTAAGGATCCAGGTTTCAAATCCCCATTTGGCCATGAAAACCCACTGGGTGGCCGTGGGGAAGTCACACACTCTCAGCCTCAGAAAACCCTGTTAAGTCTTATAGGTTTGCCTTAGAGTCACCGTAAGTGAGAAACAACTTGAAGGCAAACACCACCACCACCTTATAAACTAATGTTCCATTGAAACTTAGTAACCAAGGCAGCTTTCCATAGTTCTAAGCAACTTGAATGGATTGAAATATTGACTGAAGTAAGTTTTGTGAGGAAAATATGCATTTTAATGACCATTTTTAAAGATAAAATGTGCATTTAAACATGGGTTTAAACAGCATTTTGTCACTGCTTGTAAAATGTTACAATTAAATGCAGAAATGGAACAGAATGAGTAAAAACACATGAAAGTGTCACCAATATATATATATATATATATATATATATATATATACAGGCGATTTGCTCCCTCCTAGCTATGTGTGATATAGTTAATATTCAGCAGTTCTGTTTGTAAGCTGCTCAGTGTATGTCATGCAAGGATTCTACAAAAGAAATTTTAATACCCAATCTTTATTCATAAAAGTTCTCTTCACATAGCAAGCATATTCATTATTTGTAACCCTCTCTCAGGAAATTATACTGTTCTGATGCAATACACATACCTAGCATTTTCTGTAGTATGTGTTTGTCCACACCAAGAAAGCTTACATTTTCCTTTTGAAATCGCTTATTGTTACAAAAAATAAATATGTATAGAAAATAACACGACAATAAAATGAAACTACTTTACTTTGTTTTGGGTTTTTCACCTTTCTCAGCAAAGGTTAATTTGCTGAAATGTACATTTAAGAGAAATTCAGTACAACAACCTCACAGAGAAATCTCTCTAATGATTTTGCTCCCATTATTTCTGTTTCATAGTAGTAAAGAATAGGGAATGTTTAGCCACCTTATTTATACCCTTCTTTTTTTCCCAGGAGGGGATGCAAGGTGACTTGCAAGTTAAAAAGAAATGCAAGTAAAAACATACGTAGTGATAAACATACGAAAAATTAAGATTAAAATTGTATTAAAGTGCCTGTGGAATTCAAATCATTTAAAACATTAACATTTGATTACATTGGCTACTGTGCACTTACATCTATCAGCTAAACTTTCAAGGCATCACAACTTCCACCATACCATGCTTATCTCAACTGTCACTCACCATGGATGGTGGTCTCATGTCTGATCAATGAGATCCTTTTGTGTGTGTCTGTGTGTTGCAGTTCTGTACATGCTTGGCTGAAACTAAGCCATACTCAGTTGTTTTTCAGTATAGGACTATGCTCTTACTGGAATTTTAGTAGACTTTAAAATTATTATTTAAAAAAAAATCCTTTAAAATTCTGTGGCTGCCTAAAGGACTGCAACATAAAGAATCATTCATAGTCCAATGTTTTTCAAACTGTATTTCCTCAATCAGACAATCAATAATAATGGAAAGACCTTCATGACAAACAGCTTGTCCACCACTACCAAAATCCTTCTGCAGTATGCAGCTGCAGCTGCAGGAGAGTATTGTTTATAATAAAAAATGCAATCTTCATTTACAGTATGAGAAAGAGGCCTAGTGCCCTACAATATATGAATTGAGAGGGCTACCTCAAAAGTTTGATAACTGTTTTTTGTTACTAGTTTTCTAGAAAATTGATAAATACTTTTTTTTTGCCATCCCTTGCTTCTTTATATGATTCTATGTATATTCCCATCCCCAGCATATGGTTTCATAGGTACTTCTCAAAATTGTATTAATTGTTGGCTGCATGAACCTATTTTGTTTTGAACCAAACTGCAAGGACTATTCTATGAAGAGAACATCAGTCCAAATATTAAATAGATCTGAGGCCACTTGAAGATGTTGAGGTATTTTTAACCAAGAAACATCACATGAACAACTTTATCCAGAGGGTCCAAAGTCTTGTCTTTCCCTGTTTTGCACTGGCCATAAAAAGTTAACTGTTTCTAAACACACACACACAAACAGAACAAACAGTCAGAAATTCCCCCGCTCCATATTATGACTCAGATGTAGGAACTGCATCCAAAATAAGCACACATTATTTCATTGTGTACCTTTTTCTGATGATGTCTGGGCATGTTCTCTTATAATGCATTTACTTCATCTCTTATTCTTTTTGATTTTAGAAAGTAAATATCCTGTAATCTCACTTTTGTTTTTGTTTTTCCTTCTTAAAAGACATCTATTTCCATAAAAAGATCATAAGAACTTCTTTGACTTTTGAAAACTAAATACATTTACTATTTTCTGACAGGTTTTTCCCCAGTTTCTTTGATGTATTGGATGGACCTAATGCTATACCATATTTAATTTACTAGGAACCCATTTGGAAAAAAATATATGATATGGAAATATGCCTGGAGTGATCAAATACTGCCTACAAACTTGAAATGCTGCAAAATTGAAAAACTGAAGGTAGCAGAAAATGTTTAGCTAAAATATTGCTGGATTGCACATTTCACTTAAGCTCACTCTGTGCTATTGGCTTGCCTTGATTAAGTGTCAGGCTTGTTGAGTAATCTAGATTCCAGGGTGTATCTTTTAAGATAATAAAAGAGGCATCAGAAAGGAACCCAATTTGCCCTTTCTGTACGGGAAAAGTAAATCATGCTAATGGCCTTATTACAATAAGTTAAGGGTCATTCACACATTATACACCAACAAATATGTGTTTACCAATAAGTGTATATTTGAAGCACTCATTGGTCACATTCAAATTATATGATTTGAAACAATGGTATCCATATTCCTAAAAGGTGCAATGTGTGCAGAGAATCTAAGTGATGGTGTTGGGATAAGCAATCTCATATCATAACTCATGTTTGTTCCTCAATCCACAAAAATAATGAACCGTAAACCATTTCTTGTTTTCTCCCAAGTGAAGTGGGGGAGGCCATCAGGGAGATGACCTCCTGCCCCAGCAATTTGTATACTAGGTTGCTCCCCCATTGCAGATCTCTTCAGAAATTGTTAAATAGGTTAAGTTTAATAAAGTGGCCCTATTTTAACCAATGCATGTGTCCGTCTCGTTGTTTCCTGAAAAGCATATCAGCAAAAAATCAACATGGGTTTCTCAAAAATAAGTCATGCCAGACTAATCTTATCTCTTTTTTTGATAGAATTTCAGACTTGGTAGAGGAAGGGAATGCTATGGATGTAGTGTATTTTGATTTCAGTAAGGCCTTTGACAAGGTCCCCCATGATAACCTTGCAAAAAAAGTTAGTTAGAAATGTAGGATGCTACACTTGGGCAGTAAAAATGAAATGCACAGATATAGGATGGGTGACACCTGATGCTAGGCTGTATCAATAAGGAGTATAGTGTCTAGATCAAGGGAGGTAACAGTAACACTATTCTGCTTTGGTCAGACCTCACCTGAACTACCAATTCTGGGCACCACAATTCAGGAAGGATATTGAGAAGCTGGAACGTGTCCAGAGGAGCAACCAGGATAGTGGGAGGTCTGGAAGCCATGCCATATGAGGAGTGGCTTAGGGGGTTGGGTAAGTTTAGCTTGGAGAAGAGAAGGTTAAGAGCTGATAGATAGCTATGTTTAAATATTTGAAGGGATGTCATACTGAGGATGGAGAAAGCTTGTTTTCTGCTACTCTAGAGACTATGACACAGAGCAATGGGTTCAAACTATAGGAAAAGAGATTCCACCTAAACATTACAAAGAACTTCCTGACAGTAAGAGCTGTTTGGCAGTGGAATTCACTGCCTTGGAGTGTGGTGGAGTCTCCTTCTTTGGAGGTTTTTAAACAAAAATTGGATAGCCATTTTTCAGGAATGTTTTGATTGGGTATTCCTGCATGGCGGGGGTTGGACTAGATGGCCCTTTTGGTCTCTTCCAACTCTATGATTCTATGATCCTTAATGCTTGAACTCAGACTGATTTGTCCTTGGCTTTGGATGCCCTTGTCTGGTTTTCTACTCTATCCTTACATTCTGCTGCTTAGAATTTAGATGGCTATAACCTTGGCCAAATCCACACTACACAAATAAACAAATTTAAAACTGTATTATTTGCCATGGATCCTTCCTATTGAATCCCGGGATTTGTAGTTTTACAGGGTCTTTGCCAATGAGTGCTGATGCCTCACCAAACTATAAATCCTAGGATTCCTTATGAAGGAGCCATGGAAAATAATCAAATTTAAAACTGGATTATTTGTGTACTGTGGATTTGGCTTTTGTCCCTGGGTCTGCCCTGCATAAAATAGAATATTGAGCCTAAAAGCACATGAATTTTTGTGTTTTCTTTGGTTTGCTTACAACTTGGGCAGGTCTGTTATATGTTCTGAAGGGATTTAAACATGAATCACAGATAATTCTGTCCCCTCTATGCAAGGACTAATGTAACCATATTAAACTATTTTAAAATTATTCTGTAGAAAGGCTTACATAGACTGTACCTGACCTAAACTGGAACATATCATTAGTAGAGCAAAGCTCTCTGACTTAAATACAGACAGAGTCAGTCCAAGGGACTGGTCAAAACACATGCACATTTTTTTGATTCAACATGCTTATTCTGCTTGTGACTAACAACTGGTTTTAGACCTCTGTGTTTGTCTTTGTGTTTTGTTTTGTTTTGTTTTGTTTGCATGAGAGGATTGTGTATAAGACATTAGCAGGAATGGGTTCCCACTATCACACAATGTCATCCTGCACCTGTGGCCAGCCTGTGCTCCACCCACGAATAAGGCAACATTCACATCCCTCTGTAATCGCGAGATTACAGGATGAATGGGTGGTCCTCTTTCCCCTGTCCCCGTTGCCACTGAGAAAACCTCTAGATGACAATATGAAGTTGATTGACAGGACACTCTTTTTATTTAAATTCCCATTTTGCTGGTAAGTTTTTATGTTTGTTTCAGTGCTTGTGTGTGTATTTCTGTGAAGTAGCCCCCCCCTCTGCATGGTGGGTGTGCGCACGCACACACACACACACACAGAGAGAGAAGGCTACATCAGAATTACATTTGTTTTTTACAGTGTTTTTTTGGTGTTTTTACATGGACTGACATCTATCTTCTCATGAGAACTGCTGTGATCTTGTGCCTTGGCTAACACAAGTGCTGCTGTAGTGGGACCTTTAATCCCATTCCTAAAACACTAGTGGTGGATATTCGATAACTTCAGTTATAATGTCATGATGTTTCCACTTTCCTGAATCTTGGAGATACAGCATTTTTAGACACTAGTCTGATAATGTCCTTGGTCAGGATTAGCAGGATATTATTTAATTTGTGGGAGAAGGGCCTATAAAGTCTTTCCTAGCAATTTGTGGGAGGAGTGTAATGTTAACTGTATTCTTGGACATCAGATATGTGAAAGACCCACTCTCCCTCCATGGGAACACATAGTCAAAATTACTGATCTACCTGGAGACTGGGATGTGATTGAAGGGGCATGATAATGTTTGGAACATATATTCCCTATATTCTGGGACGAACAAGTCTTGAAGAGAAATGACAACGCAGAAAGAATCACAACCCAAAAACATCACCCAAGGAGACCTTCTGCTGTGCTTTTTGCAACTGGACTTGTTTATCTCGGCTTGGCCTTTTTAGTCATCAGCGCGCTTGCAGAAAGCGCGGGATGAGTCCTTCCTGAATCTTCATTTGCGAAGAAAAGCCAGAGAGATTTAAATTGTTGTAAGCTGCCCCAATTGTGTTTTGTAGAGGAGCGGGATATAAATAAATTATTATTATTATTATTATTATTATTATTAGGAATGGCAAAGAACACCCAAATAATATGAAAATTGGCTGGTATTATGGAAAGGATAGCAAATGCTACAGCAGATAACTTCTGGATAGTGAACTTAGAGAAGCATGGCCCTGGATTTCATTTTAGTCTCCAAAGGAGGAATATGTGCATTAATAGGGGGAAAATGTTGCACCCTTGTAACTGATGGACAGAGGACTATAACTGGGGATATAGATATTATCCAAGGTGCAGCATTTGAGCTGCACCATTAGGAATCTAGTGATCTGTGAGATTGGTTGACCTCGTGGTTTTTGAATGTGGCCTGGCTCAGGTAATTATTTTTATTAGGGGTGGCCAATGTTTGTATATTGTTAATGATGTATTGCTGCATTCAGTTCTTGTCAGCGATTATGGCAGCTCTTTGAGGGTGTATATCCAACACCCAAATGAGTCAACAAGTAATAGTAGTAAAGGAGTATTGTAGTATAGGAGAAGAGGACCTGAAGGAAGCAATTTTATATATATATATATATATATATATATATATATAATCCTGGAGTGAGAACTATGAAGAGATCCCTTAAAAAGTTTCATAGTTCAAAGGGGAGATTTAATGACCATATAAGGAACCAGGAAGTGTTTAAAAGCTATGAATAGTGAGTGTGTAGGACCTGCTTGTAATAATTATTGAAGAAAAAATGATGAAGTGCAATAAAGCTAGTGAAGCAATCAAAGAAAAATGTATGTGCATATATGGAGAAGGTTGTATGTAAGGAGGAAACATGATGAGTGCAAAAGAGATGTGGGTGCAGACTGTGCTGGCTGAGTGCAACAAATAACCAATAAAAAATTGTCCTGTGTATAACCTGTAACCAATGAAGAAGAGGCACATCAGTAGACCAAGCTAAATATAAGTAGTACAAAGACACTCTGCAGTGTGCTTGCTTTGCAAAGTATTGCCAAGCACCCCTTTCTGCACAGATTAAGAATAGATATCCTTGTTTGATCCTCTGACCCTGTGTGTTCATTGGCTTGTTATCCAAATTGTGTGGGGTCTACAAGGATCCCACTAGTATCTGAAATTAATATGGAGAATATTTAATTAGCTCAAAATGGCAGTGAGAGGCTGGATATTGGCAGGATCATTTGACCTATTTATACCGGTAGTAATGAAGAAGACTCCAAGCTAAAACATACAATTCAATGATCTTTACTGGAAATTAATATCAACAGTATTCACACAAAAACTCAGGTTTCAGGCAATCACACAAGACTATCAAAGATAGTAGGAAGTACTTGGACAGAGGAATAGAGTAATGGGATTGTGGGTTGTACTATACCGATCGTGTAGAGCTGAGATCACAAAATAAACTGGCAGCAAGAAGGTCCTGAAGACAGAATGGTGACATGAACTGATTTGGAGTAAAAAAGCAGGGGATTTGTGCACACTTAGGTGGAGTTTTAGGGTGATATTTTTATGTGATACTTCCCCTGAAGAGATGAGATTTTGAGTGGAATACAATGTTTCTTGGAGTTTACCAGGACTAAACAAAAGGTGATCTGGAAGAGTTAATGATTGTTAATGGGTGATGTATTGGAAATTGTATAGCAACAGGCAACTTCTATTGTTGGAAGTGAAGAAAAGAGGGGAAACAATCCATTTTGCAAGCATCAAGGACCCAGCTATTGTTGAGTGGATTAGTGAATGACTCATCTGACCTGAGTACTGTATATTCTGGCATATAAGACAACATTTTCAGCCTGTAAAATCAGCTGAAAAGTCAGGGGCCATCTTATACGCCAGATACAAGCCTGGCCCCATCTCGGACTCGTAACAATGGAGGTGGCTGGCTGGGGGGGAAAGCCTGCTAGCCACCTTATTCCCCCCCCCAAAACAACAGCAGCATGGGGGGGAGCCTTGCTGGGTGGGAGGGGGTCTTCTCTGTGACTCTGAGTCATGGAGAGGACCCCCTCCCAGCCAGCGAGGTTGCACGGGAGGGGGAGCCTTGCTGGGCGGGAGGTGACTGAGCCTCTCCCCAGCTGGCCAGCCATCCCCTGTGATTCCCCAACTCGCAAGGAGGCTGGCCAGCCTCCTCATGGGTTGGAGAATTGTGGGAGGTGGCTGAGCCTCTCCCCAGCCGGCCAGCCATCCCCCATGATTCCCCAACTTGTAAGGAGGCTGGCCAGCCTCCTCATGGGTTGGGGAATCATGGGAGGTGGCTGAGCCTCTCCCCAGCTGGTCAGCCATCCCATGTGATTCCCCAACTTGTGTGGTCAGTGCTGTCAGCTACATTTCAGAGGAGGGAACTGACAAAACCACTTCTGAGTATTCCTCACCTAAGAAAACCCCATGAAACCCATGGGGTCACCGTAAGTTGGCAGTTGACTTGAAAACACATACATACACAGTGGGACAGGACAGAAATTGACCAAAATGCATCTTCCTTTTAAATTTAGGAGGGACTGAATAATCAGGAAAAAGCAAGTCAGGCAAAATGAAACCCAATTCTTATTGCAAAGTGATCAAGAGGTCACCAACTAACCACTTCTGATGGGTGATTCCCCAACTGGCCAGCCTCCTTGTTGGTTGAGGAATCGTGGGAGGTGGCTGAGCCTCTCCCCAGCTGGCCAGTCATCCCCCGTGATTCCTCAGCCAGCTTCGGGAAGGCTTCAGGAAGTGTGGCTGGCTGGAGGGGGGAAGCTTTCCAGCCACCAGCCACCCTCGCCAAAGCCATGAAGGGGAGCCCGATCGTGGCTTCAGGGAGGATGGGTGATGGGGGGGTCATCTTATATGGCGAGTATACCCTAAAGTTTATATTTTGACTTAAAAATTGGGGGGTTGTCTTATACGCCCAGTCATCTTATCCACCGGAATATACGGTATTACTTGTTTGGGAAATTTCTAAAGGCCCCTCCCTTGGTTATACCTGAATCCAGCCCTGGTATCTGGGGGTCCCTGGTTTTCTTGTTAACCACATAGAAGACCACATCAAGCCAAATTATTAACTGCAGTGGGGCCTTGGTATCTGCTGGGGCTTGGTTACAGGACCCCCCCACCATGGATACCAAAATCCATGAATATTCAGGTCCCATTATATGCAATGACATAGCAAAATGGTGTCCCTTATATAAGATGACAATATCAAGGTTTGCTTTTTGGATTATTATTTTTAAGAATATTTTCAAGCTGTGGTTGCTTAAATCCTTGGATATCAAATCCGTGGATATGGAGGGTCAACTGTATTGCCAATTATGTGATATTACAGGATGGGGACTATGAGGGTAGGAAACAGGCTCTTGGGCACACTGAGCACAAACTCATCTTGCTTAGGTGGCAACATTTGCACATACTTCATTTTTATTTTAGACTTTGTTCTCTCCAATAGAAATGGGAAATTGTTTTAAACTATAGGGAATCTAACTTTGCAAAGAATGAGATACCAGTAAGTTGTTGACCTGTTGTGCTGACAATCTCATCTCCCAGAGGATGGCAAAAGGAACAAAGGGGTCTGGCCATCATCCTGACCAAAACAGAATGAATGGTGGGTAAAGTGAAAGTGACAAGAAAACAACCGTGACATCCTAGAAATGGGAGAGAAAGAATTTGAAAACTTAGCTTAATCAAATATGTACATTGGACTTTATAATAAACACTTTTCAAATTCAAAAAGAAATATTGTATGGGATCCCATGGTTGGAAATACTGAAGGGGAAAAAAAGAGAGAGGGAGAGAGATGGGAAGTCCTGAAAAAAAAAAAAACAGCAAATACTAAAGACAAAATTTTAGACATTGCAGTGTTTTGAACTGTAAATAAATTCTATGTGAATAAAAAGCAAAAACATTTGGCCAGAAGTATAAGGAAGATGAAGCACTAGAATGATTGTGAGAAATGCTTAAAGCAAGAAATGTTCCTCCCTTCTACATAAGAACAAGAAGATTTTTTTAAAAAGGGGGGGTGTAGATCTTTTCCTTAGAGAGGATAATGAATTATTAACAGATGACAGATAAGTATTCCTCTTTTGCCCAGATCTTCTCCCTCAAGGGATTTTTATTCAATCTGGGACAATTAGAATGAATGCTAAGGAGAGTGACTTGCAGTCCAGACAAGTAAGACACATTAAAGAGTAGCTGCTTTAAATAAGATCATGCCAGACCAGACTAGACATTATTTCAGAGCTGCTGGTAACAATCTTTTGAGAATTCCAGAAGAATCTCCAGGAGAGATGCCAGAAGGTTCAAGTTGGGAAACATTGTGACCATTTTCAGGAACAAGGAATGGGCAGGTAGAGATGAGTGAGAAATTAACCCAATTTGCATTTTAATAGAAAGTTGTCAAATTTCACACTTTTGAAACAATATGTAACAGGAAGTTCAGCTATTGTTCTAAATTCACATAACTCTGAATGTTGCAATGGAGACAAATCCAATGCACGGAAACTTTTGTATTAGTGTGGTGTAGGGTTTGAGTGTTGAACTATGACTCTGGAGACGAGGGTTCAAATCACTGCTCAGCCATTGAAACCCACTGGGTGACCTTGGGAAAGTCACATTCTCTCAGCCTCAGAGAAAGGAAAAGGCAAGCACCCTCTGAGCAAATCTTGCCAAGAAAGTCCCATGATAGGGTTACCTTAGGGTCACCATAAGTCGGAAATGACTTGAAGGCATACAGCAACAACAAAGACAAAATGCATATATATTAATAAAATTTTGTTCAATATGCATTATACCAAGGAAAAATACAAAATATATTAAGCAAAACTTCATAGAAGAATTCAAGTATTAAGAGAAGTACACATAAAATGCAAATTAATTTTCATGGAAATTGTAATATATATATATATATATATATATATATATCCAAGTTTGGGATGTACCAAATGTAAGATTTCAAACATTCTTAAGCTTTAGGACAAACAGAATTTGATTGGGGTGGGGGACCAAAACCTAGACCACAACCAGATCTGCCCATTCCTACAGGTTAATCCAGGAAACTCTAATTCAGTCAGCCTGATGTCACTGGTGGACAAACTCTGGAAGGGAGTGTTAAGTGATTAGTCCATCTGTATCTAGAAAATAATATCTTTGTTTCTAGGACTGTAACACCCCACCACCACATGAACATATTTAACAGAGTTATTATTCTGTTGGTTCATGGAATGCAGTGAACATTGTATAACCTGATTTTAGCAAAGGATTTGACAAGTCTTCCCATGATATCCTTCTTAACAAGATACGAAAATCAGAGTGGGCTGATACTACAACTGGGTGGATCCACAGTTCATTGAAAAACTATATTCAAGAAGTGCAAAATTATTTAGTGAAGCAGGCAGTGGCAGCACTAGGGCGGGTGCAGAGATGTCAAACTGCACAAGGTGACACTGTCAGAGGAGGGGTGACATTGACCTTAGTAATGCCACAGCCTCCTGGAAAGAATCCCACAACATTCTGTCCTGCACACTGTGCTGTTCAGTATAAATCACCTCAGTGAGGATGTAGAGAGGTTGCTTATCACTTTTGTAGATGCCATAAAGCTGAGGAGGGCAGGCAGTGCCAAAGAAAACAAGATCAATATTAAAAAGACCTAGGCAGGCTGGAATACTTGGCTGAAACTAACAATATGAGAAAAGTGTTTAATTATACTGAGACTGTTACACATCTATTTTGTGGTGTAATGGGATTTATTCTGGTGAGTTCACATGACCTGACTCCAGTCCTTTGGGAAGGCACTACTTTTGAGCATCTTTTGAGAAAGGTGGTTTTCTTTAGGAAACCCTTTAGCTTTCTTCTCGTTTGATGCCCTGTAATTTCATGTCATCTTCTTGAAATTAAAAACAACTTTGCTCTGCATCCTGATTGCAGTGATATATATTTTGGCCAATCATTGGGTTAGCCAAGTTGTTTCCTCTCTGCATTCTACAGTATTAGAATGATTTAATAATGTTTTAAGGGGGGGGGGAAGGGATTTTGAGTTGTTTTATACTATGTACTATTTTACTGTTGTAAGCCGCCCCGATTGTTCGCAGAGAGGCGGGATATAAATAAATTTTATTATTATTATTATTATTATTATTATTAGGGTACTCAATACTTGTTCCTCCTTGATCTCCTGGTCTCAAAAATCTTTTTTTTTCCCCCTTTTGATTCTGACCTAGATATGTTAAATGTGTTACTCGACAATTTTTCTATTCAACACTGTTTTCAGTGCTGTTGATATTGTTAGTACTTGCCATAAGGGAATAACTAATCTCTGTGGATTTAAAATTTGGGAGTAGCAGCTCTGCACTGGGGATGAAAATAAACTGTTTTGTTGACTGTACATACTGATGTGAAAAATATTGTTTCTCTATATTTGTAATCAGAAGCTTGGACGGAATGCTTTCACGTTGAATTGTCCACAGGATATTTATATACATTCAGAAGAGGAAACACTGATACAGAAGGAATATTTTCAATACTGGCATGTGATCAAATGCTAAATGAATTAGGCTCTAGTCCCAATCCCCACTTTACACACATGTACACAATCTGCATGATGTGCAACCCATAATTTTGCTAAATGTTATGAATTTCATTTCAGTTCATTCTGGATAATAGGAATGTAGTTTGTCACTGTTTTTGTCCTAGAAGAAAGCAACAAGTAATTTTAGCAATTTCCTTCCCATTATAAGAAGGTTTTAGAAAACGTGTAGTTTTCAAAGATTTTTCAATTTCAGAACTTATTCTGCACAAAATATGCATGTGTTGTGTGAGTGTGCAGAACACAACATTTTCTGCACTTGAAACAACATTTTATGCACATTTAAAATCCGTTATACTTTTTTCTGTTCAAAAAATGTTGTATATGGGGACTTATTCTATGCAGTCATATGTGGTGCTTTTCCTGCTAAAAGTAGCAAGTTTTTTTCTGTCCAGGAAAAAGCATTTTCTCTCCCCAAAATAACCTTTCTATGCAGACACATTATTTTATGTTCAGAAAATGATGAAGAAAAAGCTGTGAATTTAGCACAGAATAAGTACCAAACTTCAAAGATTGTCATGCGTACAGAATTTTCTCCATCAGTGTTTCCCAGCACTTGAGACAGATTTTTTTTAACATTGTCAAATATTTTTGAGTATTCCTTCATACCTACTACATAATAATTTATCACCCTTCACAGATATCTCCATGTAATTGATTAAAATAACTTGATAGTTTTTTTAAAAAAAATCAAATGTGGGAGAAACTGAATCTGTCAAGAAGCAAGTGCTACAGTTTTAAGGTTTTTAATGTTTAAGAATCTAATGTTTGAATCTGTGTGTATTCAGTAACGTTAGTGCTGCATTTTTTTTTCTGTGATGCTCTTCATTTTTAAACTATACATCAAGTGAGTATAATATGGTTTTCTCTACCCAGGATAGCTATATAGTTTGCTACCTATCGTAAATGCGGAAGAAGAAACTCACTGTGAGAGGTGTGTTGCAACTAGTCTGCCCTAAGATGAGAAGCTGCCTTCTAAATCTATATATCTATATATCTAGATCTAGATCTAGATCTATAGATATATAATTTTACAGACTTCACAGGAACATAGCAGCTTGGATTCCGAATACAAACAGAATAATCACTCCTAACCAGTGCTAGATGGGTCTGTAAGGAAACTCATACTCATTCACAAAGAAGGCGTTGTTGTTACAATCTAAACCTGTGTCTTATAGAGACAGCTAATGAATGCAGCAAGCTGGGCTTATTGGATTTGGCCATAGCAGATGAAAGAGAACATGATTTCAGTTCCTTTTGGAATTATTTATTAAAAACCACATATTTCTTCATACTTAAGGAAGGGGAAGAACTTCAGTTTGTTGTGGGGTTTGTTTGTTTTTAAAACCAAGTGCGGGAGAAAGCAAAACTGGCAGATATCGCCATACTAATTTAATACTCTAGCTGCATGGATAGGATTGGTGAAACTGATCTTTCCTTGATGATTTGCACCTAGCCAAAGTGGAAGATCAATTACAGTCAACTGAGCTTGGCAGCACACTTGTTGCATGAATTATACCTTCCTCCCATCTCCATTTGCTCCTCGGTGGTGTTGAATGGTAAACATTCAATCTTTGTCCAACTCTTCCTCTCCTATTCTTCTCTGTGGTGACCAGGATATATAATGCTCTTTGCACTGTTGTTGGTTTGAAACTGTGATGGTTGATATCACTGCTCTTTCAATGAATATGTAATATATTTCTGATGGACTGACAGATTTTCTTTATATTTTTTATTGCAAAGGAAGCCAAAGTTCAAATTTCCAGAGTCTACTTTGGTTTTACTAGAATGTCAAGATGGATCAATTAACTCCATGTGCCAAAGAGTGACTTGGAAGTCGTCTACACCCAAAGGAAAATCCAGTTTACCTTTGGGTTTCCCTGGTCCACAGTGACCATGGGCTAGTCCACACAATTGCCACACATGCTGAAGCAAGTTCAGGAGCGCTGTCTTCACAGTTTTCCCTTCCAAACTCACCCAGATTCAATAAATCATAGTATGTGTGGCCAGTCAGCTATGGCTGTTTTGAGTTTCCCTCCCTCCCCCATGCATACAAATGTACATATGTCTGTGCAACAACTGCTATGGGTATGTTGGTATGTGCTTATCTGAACAACTGCTCTGTGTACAAAATAAACTGCGAGTAAGGATTTGCTAAAAAGTGACATTGAAACAGAGAAAGAGACATTTCCTAGCAAGAAAGGTCAGTGGTTTGCCTGGCCTAGGGAGCTCCTCCCGACCTCTTCTGCCCACCTGCTGAGACTCCTCCCCCCAAACCCCACACTATGGAGTGCAGTCCATACACATGCTCATATACCTGGATTTTCCATTTCAATTTGGAGAGAATCCCAACTCTTTTTTAGAAGGATTAAAGCCATGAGGCACTGAAAAGACTTGGATTTGAGCCTACATTACCTGGACAGCTCAGTGTGAGAAGAGGCGAGATTGTTTTATTTGGCCAAGCCCTTATGTAAGCAGGTATTAAGTAAGAAGATACCTCTGAGTACTTGCTCAGTTCAGGAATTGTTTTCACCATCAAAAGTAAGGATGGAAAGAATATCAAAAGTATTCAGAAATGGTCAAAAGCATTTTTTTGCTAATCAGAAACTCTGATGAAAAGAATCTTAGACTGAAGGGAATCCTCACAGTTCAGACTTGTTCTATGCAAAATTTGCACATGGTTCTTTTGCACATGAAACAACATTTTTTGGTGTAGAAAATGACATTTTCTGCACAGGAAACAGTATTTTCTGTACAGAAATTATTTTCTGCACAGAAAATGCTGTTTTCTGCAATTTCTGCATAAAAACACTACGTGCAAATTTTGTTCAGGATGTCCTGAAGTGCAAATGGCCTTTTAAAATGCAATAGCTTGCAAAGATTTCCTTGCAGTGTGAACAAAAATGTTTAAAGTTCCTTTGAGATGAAAATGAGCAAGTAATTTTATCGCTAGTAAACTTTAGTTTTCACACAGAAACCCAATCATGGTTTTTGCACCCCTGCAATTTCTTTATTAGAGAAGTTTAAATTGGGAGGAGGGGAAGAGATATTTCAGCCCATCTGTCAAAAAGTGTAGACATATTGAACTATGGGGTAAAACAGACATAAAGATGATTGATGACAGCTTGTAACATATCGACACTCCATAGGACATGGATCCAGTGTCTGGATAGTCTGCCTAATGACCAAAGCTACAACTACAGCCAATTTGCATTTTATTTTCCAGGAGTTTAGGCACAGCATATACTTATGGTAACTTTCCATTTGTTAGGATTTCCACACACACACACCATTTTTCTTCCTGCATCACTACATTTTTCTGCTGCTTTCTCTCTCCTTCATTAGACATATATTTGATTATACAAAATCAAGTAAAAACTAAGCCCTTATCTACATCAGCGAAATACCCCAGCTTGCCCCCATCTGAGAGTCTTTCAGTCAATATGACACAGACATTTGCCCTGCTCTGCTCCTGGGCAGTCCTCACCACCTCAGGGTTGATATGGAGATGAGACAGAGGAAAGGCAGGGTAGGGACCTATAAATAGTTTTGTCATGGCCAGCCAGGCTGAGGACTCAGAGGACTCAGGAGACAAGGGGGATGAGCCAGCTCTAGCAGAACTGGCTGAGCCAGAACCTAGCCCTGTTATGCCAATTGCAGCAGAACCCATGTCTCAGCAGCCTAGCCTCCCCCCAGCACAGGGTCCAGGCCTGGGAGACATAGAAGAGCATACCTACCTTCAGTCAGAGAAGATCAGAAAGGGCATGTCTTCGGTGATCCCAGAGATTAAATGAGAAATGCTCAGCAATCACCAAACAGCTGTGATTAGGAGTGGGTCAACATAAACAGCTGTGAGACATCGAGCTTCTCCATCAGAGCCTATCTTCGTTCCCTGGTGAAAGCATCTGACTCTGACTATTTTGTTGCCTGAAACCTTGCCTCCTAGACTTTGGATTTACCTGGAACTCTTGACCTTGGACTGGACTCACTGACCTGCTTGCTGGAACTCTTGACCCTGGACTGGACTCACTGATGTGCTTTCTGAACTTTTGGATCTTTGGCTTGCCCCTGGTTTCTGCTATTGGACTGGTACTGTGCTTCTGCATTGCTTCCATGTTGTTGCAAAGCTTTGCTTCTTGTATGTTTCCATCTTACCATCTATCCAGTTGGCTGCTTTCCCAGATAAGTTTAATGTGTTTCTGCCAGCCACAACCCAGATTGGGCCCTGTGTGTCTGCAGGAGCCCACCTTGGCACGCTGGCCCTCACTTCCACCACCATCTCCCTGGCTGTCCTGGGAGCCAGGCCGGGGGGGGGGACACATGTGACCAAGCCTGGTCAAATGCAGATGGCTTTTAGTCACATGTCGCTGCCTCTCTTCCTGGCTTTGAGACAGCAGAGAAAATGGTAGCAGCAGTGGCTGCAGCAATGTTGCAGTGTTCCTATGTGGCTTCCAGCCCATTTTGGTGAGGTAATGGGGGAAGCATAGGCCAGCTCTGCAACCAGCATATGCCGTTGGGGAGCTGACATATCCTGGCTGGTGTAGATAAACTCTAACTTTGTTTCTTTCTCTGCTAGGCCCTGAGTGTGACTGGTTGTTGTACAGCTTTTGCCTCACCAATTTGATGACTCTGTTTGAGAAAGCTGCTGCTATTTCTTACATTTCCTAACAAAAACAACCGAAGCCTGTGGCACATTAAATGCTACCATGAACCCCTGTACATTATAGTGGACCGTAGTCCAGTAAAGCACATGCTTTGTTGGCCTTTAAGGTGTTATTCAATATTCACCTTAAACCCTCTGCACTAGGTGGATTCTAAGTCTAAAGAAATGTGTGATCCGCACGCACATGTCATGTTCTTGTGAACTACATTCTACAAGTTGATATTTCAGCCCTTGTTTCAGAAATGCAAAACTTAAAAGATAAGGAAGGCTAAAGGATGAATGTTTGTATGAGGCTGTGTCAATTTAAAATATTTTTTACTATGGTTGTTCTGAATATTTAAAACACTAGATTCTAGGTGTGTTTGTTTGTGTGTGTGTGTGTGTGTGTGTGTGTGTTTGCAATATCTACTGAAGCCCAGTGGTTAAAGTACAGTTGTCAATAGATGTAATTTGTGGGTGTGAGTGGGGTTTTTCTACCAAATAAGGTGTCATGCTGCTCTTTTCCTCCTCCTCCTCCTATTGTGGTTGTTATTATGTTAATTGGCAAAGGAAAGTCACAGCTCACAGCACAGGAGCCAGGCTTATTTAAAACAAATGCTTAAATATTTAAGTGTATATTTTCTCAAAAGATGTATTGAAAACATTTAGAACCTTTAAATGTTTTTTTTTAAAAAAAAAAACATTTAAAATGCCAATAACTGCATCTGAACATTTTAAGACTACAAAATCCAGTACAGAGTGATTGGGTTAGATTGTGAAGGAAATCGGAAAGAACATATTGTATAAGAATTTGCAAAGTAATGCTTAACAAGGAGAACAATGCTGAACATATTCCATGTATGCTAGTAGAGGTTAGTGGGGAAAATGATATATGGGGTCTCAAGAGTCACATAATCGTAAGAAGACAAAGGGAAAAGACATCATAAAATTGGCTTTATAATATGTCTCAAAGGAATAAGATGCCAATGGGTTGATTTGTTTAAGTCTGTAAAATAATAGCTTAGGGTGCTTTTGAGGATGATACTTTCAAAGACATGGTTTATGGATGAATGTCAACAGCCATAAAAAAAATTTCACTGCAGAACCATAGTTTTATTTTAAATGGGATAACATTTTAAGAATTATGAACTGAACCTCAGCTAAATATATTATTTATACGAAGCAACAAATAACTTTCAAATAACGATAGTATCCCAGAATATACTTGAGAGGAAAACAACAACCCTAATTTCTAACTTTCCTAGAATGAATTAATCTGCCTACATAAAAAGATATATATGATATTCACATCCATGAAATGTTGGATAGAGATATCTGGTGCAAAATAAAACAATATACCAGAATCTTAAATTACTAGATCCAAGGTACCCACTGAGAAATGAACTATGCTGTATCATTTTTGGTTAAAGTGGGGCCTCTCCTCCTGGGAGAGTAAATAGGTTTGTTGTACAGAATGTTCCCCTTCTCCTTCCCAAAGAATATGTGTGTGTGTGTACGCATGTGCATGTGAACATTTGCATATACACTGTGAAAGTGGGATGACTTGCAGAGGAGACTGAGTTTTTGTCTATAGTGGTCATAATATTCCATGTTCTGGCTAGAGTATCCTGGCATTGGAGCTGCCCCAGATTACTCCTATTACCTCATGTGCTGTGGTGCAAATTGGCAGCTGTCTCTATTGGCAGCTGACTCTGCTGCCACCACCAGTGTCCCCTATCTTGCTCTATGAGGCCAGAAATGAGGTGCCCAGCCTTGATCACATGCTGAGGGGGGTTGTTTTGACCTCAGAGAGCACAGTGTGTGATGACAATGGCAGAGGTGACCACCAATACAGAGCAACGTACATGTGCAGACAACTACCTGTTCACACCATGGAACGCTCCAATTCTTCCTGCAGGATTGGTTTTTCCCAGCTACTTTTAAAAGCCATTTTAAGGGGATTTCCCCGAATTTCTAGTAGGAACTGCCTGTACATTGTCCAGACAATTCAGACTAGAATTGGGGCCAAAATCCTGCATCATCCAAACAGCTGGGTATAGTAATGAGTGGAGGTTGTTTCATTAGGCCTGTACAGACAAGACCTGGGTCATACATAATCAAATCCCTTTATTGATAGTTGTCTGTCCTGAAAAATAGGGGCACCTACAGAAATCAGTCTTTGTGGAATTTGATACCAACTGACCTGACTCATACCTCCAGGTGTTACCCAAAGAGTTCTTGGAAATTCCAAGAAAATATCAAGTTTCTAATATGTTGGGAAATTAGCAGCAACTCAACTTTAGCAGTGCAAAAGGGGACAACAAAGAAGGGGATATTTATACCTTTGTATACCCTGACTCCCTCTGAACATATGCACACAGACACAAACTGAAAAATTAATGATATCTATTAAAGGCATAAAAATAATAACAACAAGCACACACACATTCATGCAAAGAGCGTTTACACAAGACCACTAGGAATGGAAAAAGAGAGAGATTGCCAGAGGAATAGATAAGGAGGTTTCTGGGGATATAGGCCACCTGTCTTCTAGTCCTGAAGTCATTGAACAATCCGGCGTGGTTGGATGAATCTAGAGTGGATAACAGAGTAATGGAATTTCCCCTGGAAATGGAATCTGTGTGCTCTGAAGCAGACTTTGAGCCCAATATTTATACCAAAAATATGCCCTGGGGTGAGCAAGTTTCCTGGGTTGGAACAATAGATTCCAGGAGCCTTCAAGGATTGCACAATGAGTTTCCTGGTCAGGACAAATGTCTGAAGATGGTAATGTGTTGCAAACGGCCCTTAATGTCTGATGATTAGATTCACAAAGCTTGGGCTACCTCTTGTAATGGTTAGGTGATTGGGGGAAGGGATGTTCTATACCTACAAACAAAGGATTACTCCACCCATCTATTGTCTGCCACTTAGGTGTGTGATGGAGACTGTGTCCCCTTGACCTCTTGATATTTCCTCACAATTTTGGAATTTGCCAGTAGCTGTTCCTGGGAGATTTTAATTTTAAATATTTAAATATTAAATTTAAATATTAAATTTAAATTTTAAAATAATATTTTTTTTAAAAAAAAAAATTAACTGATGCCAGGAAACCAACCAACCAACCAACCACAAATTATATATTTACAGGGTTCTTTATGGAATTTGATACAAACTGACCTGGCTTTCTGTTAAAAAGTATGCTTAGCTTGTGTAGAAGAATTGTTTTGTTGGTCCACAAGTGTATGTTATTTGGTTGGTGAAACTCCAGGATCCCCACAAGGAGAATCATTACCTTAATCTCATTTTAAAAGTTACTGTCCATTAAATGTTACCAATTCGTAATGTTGTTCTTGGTAGTGAGAAATATAAAAAAGAAGTAATTGCAACAAATGCTTCTAAAAAGACCACTTCTCCTTTAATCAAAACACAATTCAAAATTGAATAAGTTCTAGTGTGGTGCACTGGTTTGAGTGTTAACTCTGGGTGACCAGGATTCAAATCTCTGCTCAATCATGGAAAGCCACTGGGTGGCCTTGGGCAAATCACACTGTCTCACCCTCGGAAGAAGAGAAAGGCAAACCCTCTCTGAAGAAATCTTACCATGAAAACCCCATGATAGGTTCGCCTTAGGGTTGGCATAATTTGGAAATGAATTGAAGGCACACAGCTGTTCATGTGTAGTGCTCTTGCAAGACAGCATGAGATAGAAGAAAAGGAAAATGTGTCAGAGAAGGAATATATATCAGCTCCTTTTCAGAGTATGCTATGCCATCTTAGCAATACTATTACAGCCAAAAGGGCCAGAAAAACTTTTTTTAAAGAATGGAATCTGAGACTCTGCACAGTCTGTGTTTCTTTTTTCCCCTTTTTTCTAGTCCCCATGGAACTATAAGAGACACAGGTAAACAGGGTTTAAAAGGAATAATTAGTCTCTTAACTGGCTCCATATTCCTTTGTAGTGAAATGATGCTTCCCTTCTTTTTTTTAAGTGTGTTTGTGAAAAAGCACAAAGCCTTAGTAAGTGTGTCTTTTAAGTGTGTTTGTGAAAAAGCACAAAGCCTTGAGATATTTTCCAGCCTGCACAAGTCAAGGTTAGTGCTGCTGCTAAATTAGCTGTTGTACCTAAGAATGAAATGAATTAAGTACTCTTTGTGTAGCTGGAGTGCATTAAATAATAAGAGTGCAGAAAGGAACTACCGATGAAGTGCCAACAGGAGCCAAAGATTTAAAGGGAAATGTCCTGTTCCCCCAGTTGATTGTAATGTCTTCTGTAACAAAAACAGACCCCAAGCTGAGAGAGAAGTTTTTAGCAATGAAAGTGAAATCTATCTCATTATTCCTTGTTGCCTTTGTCATTTGTCATTCAGGGTTTAAGCTTTTGCTACTACATAGCCTTTCTCTCTCTGCTACTTCTACTCAAGGGGTATAATTAGGAAGGGGAGAAGATTAAGGATGAAAAGTCCCTCTTGAATAGGATGAATAAATTTCAGATGTGTTAATTTTAAATTGCATGTTTAAACCTAAAACATCCAAACAGACAGGTGTTTTGAATAGGAATACAGCACATGCCTATTAGTTTCTGCTTCGGAAGCAAAATATTTACAGTTACAGAAAAAAAATCTTAAACAGGACTGTTTGCTGACTTATTTGATTTATTATTATGCCCTTGTTCAGAGGGGCCCAGGATGTGGCATTTCTAAGGCAGATGTCACCCCTCCCTCTGATGGTTTCACCTGGTGTGGTTTGGCTTCCTGCACCCCCTGGTTCTGCCACTAAGCCCAGGGTGGGTAACAGTCTATGTAAAAATATACTGTTAAAAACACAACATTAAAATTAGAATTATTTAAAGCTGTGAGTTAAATATCTAAAATTGCATATTACAAATGTCAGCTAAAATATGTTAGAATGAAAACAATGCAAGCGAACAACAAAAAGGAAAAAAAGCAAGCACTTGTTTACGCCTGGGGAAAATAGCATTAAAAGAATACACTGGCACATAAATGTATGTAGGGGGAGGAACATGTGACAGGCATGAATCTGGATGAATGAGATGAGAACATGAGGGAACAAATCCCTGAACAGGAGGGGTTTCTGTGTGTTTGAATTTAGGCATGTCAGTTAGGAGCTGAGTTGAAGTCCTGTGGCAGTTGAAGTTGATGTTTGAAGTTGAATCTGTGTGAGGTTCTGAATGAGGTTTGAATCCAGGAAGATTGTGTGCAGTGGCTGGAAAGTCTGAGTGTTGAGGCTGAATGAAACAAAGGGGCTGGTTCCATGACAGGAAAAAGTTCGCCAGATCCTGGATTACTGTTCTTTCGCATCAGGAGTGCATAAATCACACGATGCCTGGTATCTTCGGATGATGAAGCCAGATCCAGCAACTTTCTGTTTTGCTTAATTCACACAGGCAAAGGTGTGGGGGGAATCACCTCCAGATGATTAAAGCCAGGCAGGAGGCAGGGAGGGAGCAAGGAGGGGGTTATGGAGACCATAAATAATGAGGGGAAAGAAAAGGGACAAACAAACAAGCGACCAAAAGAGCGATATGTCAAACCCCCTGTCTTCCCCAGCCCCGAAAGGCTTCTATAAAGAAAGGAGTCAATGAAAGCACGAACAAGCAAAAGCATGGTGGAACAATCTTCGATTCCCTTCATGCATGCACACACAAACACACACCACAGAACTAGGGCTTGCCTCATTTGTTTTCCCTCCCTCTGAAGCCTTGAATAAAGGCAACTAAATGGAAGGACAAACAAACAAAAGAACGAACATGCGATCGGCTGTTTCCCAGCACACACACACACACACACACACACACACCAGTGAAGTAGTGAAGCATCTTCCCACCCACCCGCCCCCCGAAAGGCAGACAGGAAGGGCTCGGTTTTCCAAAGTGGGTTGCAAGCAGAAGGAGGGTGAATTTCTTCTCTCCAACCCCTCAGTCTTTTCAGATAAAGCAGAATGGTCACTCCAACCAATCAGGATTCAGCTCTGCTCACAGTAATATGAAAAGGCAGATGCCAGTTTACACGATCGTTAGTTCCCATGATAAATTATGCGCATTTTCGCTAACTTAATCAAAAAACTGCGGAAAACTAGCGAAAGCTGACACTGCGCAACTTATGGGTTTTTTGCACCCCCTCCTTGTGAAAAGGGCACTGTTGCTTCGAAATGCATGGGAACTATCAGGCTTCTTGTCGCATTCTTTGATGATTTATTTTGCTGTGTAAATGACCCCAAAGAGAGAATGAGTCTGGGATCTACTTAAAAGCATTAGGATATGCAAGGGTTGATCTGTGTGCTGATATATTGGAGGTTGGTCACTCAATAGTGATCTCCTGTACTGATAAGACAACATAGTAATAGGCACAAGATTGCATGATTAATGTTTCATTTTTATTATTTAATAAATCAATCCTTTATTTGTTCAAAATATCCAGACTCGTGATACATTCATTATACAGACAGTTTAAAGGCACATATACCAGAGAACAACATCCACATATTTGGTTAAAAAGGTTCAACCCTAGTTCAGAGAAAAGGAACTAGGGGGGAAATCGGAAGCAAGGTAGTAGGAACAGAGGGTGGAGATGGCCAGGCTGAACATTTAGTTGAAGTTGGCTGGCACATCTTGAGGTTGCCCTTGGGGTTTCCTGCCATGGGGGGGTACAAATGGATCTCTAATGGAAACAAATCGTACAGCTGAAATGCCACAACCAATAAGGTCCTGCCATGTTTGGCAATCCTCAGAAACCATGCTAAAGATATCCTCCACAGCTAATCTCAAATCCAAGGAAGGTGGCATTGGGAAAGATCGATCTGTAAACCCATAAGCCTTGAGCCATTTAGAGCTCTGCAGATTAGCACCTAGCTACCTAGAATTGGCCCAGGAAGCTCACTGGCAGCCAGCAATGAGCTTTCAGAATAGAGGTATTATGCTCAGATTGTGCAGCGCCTGTAGAAAATCTGGGCAGTAGCATTCCATATCAGGTGTTGCTTTTGTTCCACTTTCAAAGGAAACTCATATTGTGCATATTGTAACAGCCCAACTGGGAAGTTATTGGGACATAGACTACTTAGGGTGGGTTATTCCTGTCCAAAAATAGCTATAGCTGGGGGAACAACTTCAGCTGTTCACTTAATGAGAGAGGCATACTACCACACTGGAAACCTGTTTTATCAGGGGAAGTGGTACACTATCCAATACAGGCTCTCTCAGAGCTTGGAATGTTAGGTCTTGGAAATTAGCTTGATAATGTTGACATTATAAATTATAAATAACTAGCTGTACCCAATGTAACATACACAGGTGGTGCATTAAGGGTGAGTTGCTGTGTTTCCCTGTCCCTGCTGCTGCTGCCGCCAACACCACCAATTGACTGCCTGGGTCCTGTAGCAGTGGGAGCAGGGGTGGGGTGGGGATGATGTGACCCCCCCTGGCTGCCCTGGCCATATCAAAACCCATATCAAAAGTTGGTGTAGTTCTGTAACAAAGTAAATAAAGTTTACTATCCCAAAAATCCAATTAATTAGTTGGCAGGTCCATCTTCACTTGACACAATTCTTACAAAATAAACCACACACACAGTTTGGGTATGTTTCCTTTTCCAGTGTGCTGATTGGCAGCTTAGGAAAAATACCCAACCAATCCCCTCACTCCCTCAGCTAATCACCACTCCCATGCAAATTCCATCCACCTCAAAATGTACTCCTGTTGCTCAATCTGCATATACATCCTTAGCCTCACAAGGGCCCCTCCCTCCTCCCACTCCCTCAGCCAATTAACACCCACATGTAAAAAAATGCAATATTTTCCCGTAAAATAATATCCTGTAGCTGAACCATGTGAAATGAACATTGCCACTCCAAGCTCCACAGCTTGAAACCCCAGCAGGTCACATAATGGTGTATGTTACTCCGGGTACACTGATACTAATACTAATACAATTATGCCAGTGGCTCTTAACATTTTCTTTACCAGGGACCCCCTTTAAATATCTTTTGTTGCCATGGGCCACCAAGATTTAATTCAAGATTTAAAATCCTAACAATAATAACAATAATACCTGATAACAACAATAATAATACAATTACACCAGTGGCTCTTAGTCTTTTCTTTACCAGTGGCCCCCCTTAAATATCTTTTGTTGTCGTGGACCCTCAAGACTTTAGATTTAAAACCCTACTAATATTCTCTCTCTCTGGCTTTTCTTTGCAAACAAAGATTCAGGAAGGACTCATCCCACACTTTCTGCAAGTGCACTGATGACTAAAAAGGCCAATCTGAGATAAACAAGTCCGGTTGCAGAAAGCACAGCATAAGGTCTCCTTGGGTGATATTTCCAGGTTATGATTCTTTCTGCATTGTCATTTTTCTTCAAGACTTGTTCGGCATGAGTTCTCAAATAAGGCTGCAGCATTGTGGATAGTGTGTTTCCATGCCTCCCGATGTGAGGCCAGGGCGAACCATTGTTGGTGAGCAATTTGGCTGAGCCTGAGATGTTGTTTCAGGAAGTCCTTGTATTGCATTTTTGGAGTGCCCCTCTTACGCTGACCTGTGGCGAGTTCAGCATAGAGTACTATTTTTGGGAGGCAATGGTCCTCCATCCTAGAAACATGCCCTGCCCAGCACAGCTGCATTCTCAATATCATGGCCTCAATGCTGAGGATCCCTGCTTGCTCAAGGACAGCAACATTCGTCACATAGTCAATCCAGTGTATATTTAGGATTGTGCGTATACAGCGCTGATGAAAGTGTTCAAGGAGTCATAAGTGTTGGTGATAGGTGACCCATGTTTCAGACCCATAAAGGAGAATAGACAGTACAATGCCTCTATACACACTGATTTTTGTGCTTTGCCTCAGGTGTTTATTACTGTAGACTCTTTTGTAAAGTCTTCCAAATGCTAATACTAATACTATTGCACCATCTTCCCTCAGAGGCACTGGAGTGGGAGGGAAGACATGTCCCTGCTTCTTCCTGCAAGTGTCTGGCTGGAGTGGATTGAATGGCAATGCACAGGCCGAGCTAGCTAGCCAGCCTTTGCCTTGGCTTCTGTCACATGGCCACTTCACTGCATGTAGGAGGTGGTCTGAGCAGCCTTCAAGCCTTTGTGGACCCTCTGTGAGGACATCGAGGACCCCTGAAGTCCCCAGACCATTGGTCTTGATACTTGGTGGACCCACTGGTCTAGAACCCACTGGTCTAGATAACTTGTTGAAAGTAGCATGCAAAAGCTCTGCCTCATTTAGAGAAGAGGAGGTCCAGGGACCCTTGTGTACCACTTGTTAAAATAGAAATGAATAGAAAAGGGAGCAAAGGAGTCACTCCAGCAAGGGGTGGAATGGTCACCTCTAACTTTCTTGTGAATCTTTGGGCTTGCCTTTGTGTCAGGGGAGGATAGGACATTCAGTCCCTGGCAGAAGCCAAAAACTGTCTCAGCAGACTTGGTAGCAACCCTTTCCCAAGAATACTCACACAGAGAGTGTTTGGCATCCAGAAAACAGGAGGTACTTTTATCTTCAAATATTTACAGTCATCAGTCAAAGTGCTACATCAGGTATCACAGAATCGCAGAAAGAGAGTGATCTCTGTTCTGGCTCACTTATATACACATCAGTATAGCATTGGCTTATTCAAGCACATGATTACATTGCATCAGATTTCATCTTACATGGCTTCACCCTATAGTAACCCTTCTCATGATGTAACCATTCTCATGCAGCTGTGGCATGACTGGGCATGACTGGCAGTTCATGGAGTCAGCCATCATGACTCAGCATGATTTCTGCAGTTGTTTGGGTCACCAGCTGCTGATACTTTGCTCCACCCACAGACTGCAGAGCCTCAACCTTCTGCTCAGCCTTCTAGGGCATCATGCTGGATTCCAATTGGGGGAGGCTGGCAGGCAATGAAAGCCACTTTGCTCCATTCTATTCCCCCTCCCTCACTACCTTTGGCTCCTTCCACTGGCTGGTGGGTTTTTTTAAGCAGGCAGCAGCCCATCTGGTGCGCCATTTGCAAAGAAAGCCTTTCTCCACATGGGAAGCAGAGCTGGAGCAGCCAGAGGACCTAAGGGGTCCCCCCAAGGATGACAAAGTGGGCCTGGAACCCCAGGATGGCCTCCCACCTCCTTCCCACCCCTTTCCAGGTTTTTTTTTTTTTTTTTTTTTTTTTTTTGCAGCCTGTAAGTTCTTCAGGGCAGAAGGTGTTCACTAAGTATATGATCACTGAGAAACACCAGGCACAGCCTGGGGACAAACTAACCCAGGAGTAGCCAAAACAGCAGAACTGTGCAGCAGAAAGGGGACAAAAACAAAGGTTTCAGCTAGCAGCTGTTCCATAGCTTTAACTCATGTTCACACACACAAAAATCCTTACAGACAGCGAGGTTCATCCAAAAATATCTGGAATTCTTTATCTTCAGTTTCAAGTATAAACAAACACATTATATACACAGCAAACCTCATTAAGAAACTCAACAGCAACACTCCCCTTTCTCCACAACACTAACTCATACACAACACAACATGTGCTTTGGCTATATAGGAGTGTTTGCTAGTCATCCCTCTGCCTAACCACAGCTGTAAACAAACCCACTTCAGCTGTGGTAGTCTGTGGTCTGTTACTCTAATATTTTCCTTTTGCACTTAAAGCAATATTACCCTGGCAGAAGGAGGGGGAAAATGGCTCACATTTGTGGGTGCAGAATGGGTAAAGATCAGAGAAATGGAAAAAAACTACCCTGCAAGTTAGGACAGGAAGAAAAAGAAGAAAGAGGGTGGGGGACACATAGAAAGCAACATTAATTTTCCTCATGAATGTAATATTAAGACAGCAAGGGGGGCTGGCTGAGTATTTAGTTACTGCAGCTAAGCATGCCAAGATGTGGCTATAGGCCAAGGAGATGGTGCTGAAAAACACCTTCAAGCTGCTGATTGACCGTCCAAGAGAACACTATGATTGGTTGGGTGTTTCCTAAGTGGCGAATCAGCACATTGGGAATGGCAACATACCCAAGGGAATTATAGATAGGTAGATAGGTAGATAGATAGATAGAAATTGTTTCATCAGTCAAATTATCATTGAATTACTCATGATTTCACAGAATCATAGAGTTGAAAGGGGCCCCATGGGCCATTGGGTCCAACCCCTTGCTTAGTATAGGATCTTCTGCTAGACCATTCCCAGAGGTAGCTGTCCAAGCAGGTAGTTTTCTGAATACACCCAAAGAAGGAGACCATTTAAAATGTTAATTTTCAAAGCAGGACATAGGATTTACAAAGAATGAACTGTTAACTTTGGGGAATTATTTAATTATCAGCAACTTCAAAAGTGCTCTTTTTGTCATTTTAAAGTTTTTAAAAACTTTTTTTTTAAAGATGGACTGCAAAACCCATAAAGTAATTGTTCTATGGGAAGAGTGGGAATTAAGGTGCATCCAGACTGACTGAAGTCCCAGCTTTTGTTCCTCTTCTTTCCAATTGTATATGGGGTTAAAATAAACTAACCTGGGGAACTGTTATAAATAGTCACTGATAGTACTTGGAGTAGACAGAAAATATTCTGTGATTAAAAAAAAAAACCTGTTTGAATTCTCTGAAATAAAATTTGAAAGAATAGCAAAAAAAAATCTGAGACTTTCTGACCTTTTAAATTGGGCTGGATGTGCCCTTAGACCCATCTGGAATTTGATAATTTGGGGAGGCAATCCTAAAAAATGGGATCGTATTTTAAAACCCGTTCAATCAAGTTTTGACACTGATCTGCATCTCTTTCCTCTTTGTTCTAACCCTCCCCCCCTCCCATGATAGCATGTATATTGTCCACTTCCTTTCAAAGAACAGGTTTCTTAAAGGTTAATATAAAGTACAGTTGTCCCTCCATATTAACAGATTTGGTATCCACAGATTTAAGTATTTACAGCTTGAAAATATTCTTAAAAAATAATAATCCAAAAAGCAAACCTTGATTTTGCCATCTTATATAAGGAACACCATTTTGCTATGACATTGCATATAATGGGACTTGAGTATTCACTTATTTTGGTATCCACAGGGGATCCTGGAATGAAACCCCAGCAAATATGAAGGGACAACTGTAATGTCAGAAGTTAGCAAACGTTTTTCAGTTAGAGGATAGTAATCCACTGTAAGTGAAGTAATGAGTATCTAGCTAGGAAGATGAGCTAGCAAATCAAAGGTAGAGAATTCTTAATCAGAAATGTGTTTAGAGGATGGGGTGCAAACTGTTGGAGATGAAGATGGTGTCATAATTACTAACTCAGAACAATGATCACTGATGACTAAAAGGCACACACCATGACTTTAAAGGGGGAAAATGCTTCAAACTGCTGAGGAATGAGCCAGGGTTCTCACTCAATAAAATATTTTTCCTTGAAATTTTCTTTATGACCCAAAACAGCATTGATGAACTGCCACTTTGCCCACTGATAATGAAGACACCATAATGGGTAGGAGAAACCAGAAAGGTTCACCTTACATTGTTAAGGGCAATAAGTTAACTGCTGGTGTTTGAAAAAGTAGCTGAAATATTAGACTAGGGCTTCAGTTACACGACAGTTTTTATTGCGGTAATTTGCTCTGGATCGCTGTTTCGCACCAGTACTGCATTTTTCACATGAATTATTGCTTTATTGGTCTATCAGTTTAGTTTTCAGCTGTTTTCCGCTTTGATATTCACACACAGACTGAGGCGGGGGTGTGGCCTCCCAAGCACATTCTCTGATTACCACAGGAATGCCTGAGATGAACATTCACCTACACAGAGACTGGAAAAGGCTAGCTTGGAATTCTTCAGATGGCAGCAGCTAAGCACGAAGATACCAAGGCAGGAGGGAGAGAAGGAAAGGAACGGGATTTCAGGAGGGGAGATGAACATTCACACACAAAGGCTAGCTTGGAATTCTTCAGATGGCAGCAGCTAAGCACAAAGATACCAAGAAGGGAGGGAGAGAAGGAAAGACACATACACAAGGCTAGCACTCACAGTCTTTTCCATGGCTGGAAACAACAGTGGATGGATCTTTCCTCCATCCCCTCCTTGTCCAAAGCCCTCCCTGGTGAGTTCAACCAATCATGGCAAAGCTCTGCTGTGAATGTATCGGAAAGATTGCTGGTAATTCACACAGCACTTAGTGTAATGGTTGATCACGCTATCGAAAATGCACTACTTTCCAAAAAAGTTGGGAAAAGTCCTGAAATCCTTTCTTGCGTTACTAATGGGTTTTTGTGCCCCCCTCCTTCTGAAAGAGGCAACTTTGTGGCGCAATGCAGGTAAACAATTAGGAATCTTGGCAAATTCTTCACAGTTTTTTTTCATCGTGTAACCAAGCCCTCGATCACACAACAAAGCAAAGGACAAGAATGGACAGAAGTATTTATGCAACTGAAAGGAGAAGTCAACTGAATAGCTGATCACTTAGAGGAAACAAAAAATACAGCAAACAAAAAGTTGGAAAGAGGAATAAAGCAGCACAGTTCTATTACCTTATTGTGTTGTTCATCTGATATGCAACCATGATTACAAATGAACAGAAAGAGCAGCCTAAAGATAAGAAGTATTGGTTATTTGTTGAAAAATGGGAAACTACAGTGGTGAGAAAAACGTTCTACATTCACCAAGTCTACTCCTTTGGAGGTTTTTAAGCAGAGGCTGGATGGCCATCTGTCAGGAATGATTTAATTGTGTATTCCTGCATGGCAGGGGGTTGGACTGGATGGCCCTCGTGATCTCTTCCAGCTCTATGATTCTATGATTCTATGAATTGTCCCTCATTTAGGATTGTCATGTCATATATTTCCAACCTGAAATAGTATTACACCATAATCTAAGTTTATAATCCTTTTTAAAAAAATAACCAGATTAAACAAATGACACATGGGTATGATACATTTTCAAAATGTATTTCTCCATTATTTATTCAATAGTCAATGGTCATATGAGAAACAGCATGTGAACCTTTAGAGTCAGTAACTGAGGACACCCCCTCGAGCAGCAATGACCTCAAATATAACTGTGGGCTTGTCTACACAGATGGGGGAAGAAAACATACATCATACTGGGGAATGGTAGAATATATGACGTTCTTGAGAATTTCAATTGAATATAGTTCTTTTTAGTGCCTGAGGGCTTAGATCATTAAAAAAAAAACCTACAGTGGGCCCTTTGTATCCATGGGGGTTACTTAGTTCTAGGACCCCCTGTGGATACCAAAATCCAGGGAAGCTCAAGTCTCTTTATATTCAATGGCCTTGGGCCTGTCTAAATGGTGAAAATAATCCTAGAATCAAAGAGTTGGAAGAGACCACAAGAATCTTACCTGTTGTAATGGGATCCCACATAATTCCACCATATTCAGAAGGAGGGAGTCTAAATCCATCATAAATCCTGAGGGAACAGCCTTCGGGGTTTTCCCCAATGTTTTTTAAAACTCCGTGGAGAATGCACATGATCATCCATTAGGACAGGTGATCAAATTCATTTGCATAGCACAAAAAAAGCAGAAGTAGAAAGATTGGTAGAAAGAAGTAGAAAGATTGGCTAGATGGGAGCTTACTAAGAAGGCAAGTGTCCCGGAGCCCCCATCTTGGATTTTACAGTAGCAACAGTGTGCTGAGGCAACAAATCAGCCTTTTTCTTCTATTTTTTTAATGTTTATTTAGGAGGAATTTCACACTATCACATTTTTGTACCTTAGATGTGCCTGTTTGGTGGCAGCAACTGACTAAAATAAAAATGAGAGTCACAGCTGTCATCCTGAGTCATAGGCATGCCCAATTGAGACAGCAAAAGCGGATAGCCTCACATGCCTGTGATTTTGCCAAACACCATTAGGACAAGTTGATCCTGCTTTGAATTTGCGTGAGTACGCATCAACTCACATTTCCCCCCTCATATATATGGGACTGTAGTAAAATGGTAACCCTTATATAAAATGGCAAACTCACAGTTTCCATTTTTGGGACTTTTGGGGGGAGCAATATTTTCAGGCTGTGGATAATGGAATCTATGGATACCAAATCCATGGATAAAGAGGGCTGACTGTAACTTTTATACCACATTTTCCAGAAAAATCAAGTTTATTTACTTGTGGCTGCCTTTAAGTTGGTTTCTTTGTGGAGCCAGGGTGGGATGGGGTCACCTGATCACTCCTGCCAGGAACGGCTACTTCCTCTGTGTGTATTTACATGTTACCAGCTTGCAGTCACAATTATTTTTGAAGGTACATTTGTGTGCATACTTGTATATCATTATTAGGACACCTCTGCCATTTGCATAGTCATCTGCATGACAGGAAGAAAAAAAGCAGAGTGGTCATGGCCATGTGGCCAAAAATAAGGAGAAGTATAGGACATGTGATCATAGCAGGACTGCCCTTTTTATAATGAAGTGAGCTCACCTAGGAGAAATGTGTGCTGATAATACCTTTTTCACTTCACTGTGGAGATTTTCAGACAGGGAAATTATTCCCCGGGGAGATCGGGACAGAATTATTTCTGTCCCGGAAGCAGCACCCCGTTTCGCATGCCCACTTCCCTCTCCTTGTTCTAGTTCCCTGCCGGTATATTTTATTAATGAGAGTTTGTCGTTAATAAAAAGAACTAGAACAAGGACAGAGTCAGGACAACGGGAGATCAGGAGAGGGAAGTGGGTGTGCAAAACGCGGCACTGCTTCCAGGACAGAAACAATTGTGTCCCGATCTCCCCGGGGAATAATTTCCCCATCTGAAAATCTCCTATTGCATTGTAAATCATGGTATTTCTTCTTCCATAGTTATTCTTTGGTATATATGTTTGTATATTTAATTTCATTTCTGGGCTGCATGACCATCTTCCAGAAGTCTTGTGGATTCTCTGTGTGATCTTTTGCAAACTTCAGATGAATATCATTGTTCTCAGACAAAAGTGGATTCCTCCTGGCTATCCTCCATGAGTGCTACTTTTGTTCACTCAAGAACAGTAACAGTAACATAAGCAGGGACAGTTGGTGAGGACACAGCCTTCTCTGTGGCTGCTCACAGACTGTGGAACTCCCTTCCATGAGAGGTCTGGTTAGCCCCCTCCCTGCTCTTTTTTTGTCAGCAGATGAAGACATTTTTATTTAGGCAGGCCTTTGAAAAGTAAATTTTAATTATGAAATTATGTGGTGGGTGGGTGAGTGTAATTGGTCTGCTGTTTTTAATGTCTTTTAATATTTTTAATTTTTATTGAAACTATGTTTTTAATCTATGTTGCATTTCTAACTGCTATGTTTTAATAATAGTATTTAATTCTTTTAAACATTTGTAACGTTTTAGTTGTATTTTTTAAATTATTGTATGCCACCTTGAAACCCATCCTGAGAGAAAAGGCAGGATATAAATGCAATAAATAAATAAATAAATAAATAAATAAATAAAGGCTGAGAGTGGCATGCAGATGCTTAGATATTATTCTGGGATTCATTGTGACCCTCTGGATGATGTGCTAGGTTAGTCTGGCTGAAATGTTGATTGGAAGACCACTCTTAGGTGCAGGGACTGTGGCCTTGAATCTTTTCCATATGTGGACTATCAGTCAAGAAGTGGACTGATGGACCCTCAGATCATTAAAATGCTTTTATGACTTTCTGGACTGATGAACACCAATAATTCCTTTTCTGAGGTTTTCAGAGGTGTCTTTTGATTGTGATGTGACACATTTTTACACAACCATATGGTGTAGACCAAATTTACAAGTTCCTGATCCTTTAATAGTGTGCAGGCTCCAAAGCTCATCAGAAGTAGACTTCTAATTATAGTGTGTTCACATTTGAATCAATAGGATCAAGCCCCAGAAAGTCCTTCATTTCTCTGCTAAAGCATTTAATACAATAGGATGTAGTTATGTTAAAAAAATCTTCACTTAGACTTTGAAAAAAAGACAAATAGTTTCAAAAATAATTACCAACATGCATAGAGATCATTACATTGTTACGCATATAAACAATACCAATTCTGTCCCATTTACAATACAGTCAGCTAGTTGGCGGGAGTGTCCTTAATATTTTGTTTTTTCATGCTCACTGTGGAATCCTTGGATGGGGCAATTAGGAGGAAAAAGCATATACTTAAGATTCAAATGGACAAAACTAATACATTTTTCAACTTGCTGGCAGAAGATTTCATCCTTCATCCTAAATCACACATTGATATATTGAATGAAACAAAGCAAATGTTCTTCTTGTTATTTCTGTAGACTATCTTTATTAGCTCAAACGTTGAGCAAACTGGATATATATTGCATATTATACAGTTGTTGCAAAGTTATACAATTCTGTTATTATATAAAAATGAAGAAAAATTGTTAGCATTGATAAAACAATGACAAGAAAAGATTTTTTTTAAAAAAAAGTAGAAGGAAAATCTTGAGTGTCTCTGTGTAAATATAGAATATTTTTCTCCACAATGCTGAATCACTGCAACCTGTATATGTTCTTACTCCCCATCAATAAATGTGATTTTCAAAAATCAGTGAGTTTGCGGGAGAACTCACGTTCAATCCATGGCATCTCCTAAAAACAAAAAAAAACAAAAACAAAAACAAAAACAAAAAACAAAAACAAAAAACAAAAACCCTAACAGGCCCACTATTTAATACTTTTATTTTTATTCAATTTTCTTTATCTTGTACTGTAGGCCTAATGAAATAAAGTATTGTTTGCATTCATTAATTTTGTCATCTGTCTGTCTTTCACATAACATACTGTATTTGCAGGATAGGAATAAAAGTAGTCCAGGGACTTTTATAAATGATTGCTAAAATAACCCCAAATATCTCCTCTTGCAACCTAGACTTGATGAAGTCATCCAGCTGTAAACCCTTCTTCACCGCTTTTCTTGCTGACTAAGGAGATTTTCAGATGGGAAAATTATTGCCCGTGGAGATCGGGACAGAATTATTTCTGTCCCGGAAGTAGCACCATGGTTCGCACGCCCAGTTCCCTCTCCCGATATTCTGTCATCCTCATGCTGTCCTTTTTCTAGTTCCCTGCTGGTCCCTTCCATCATATTTTATTAACAGTTCATTGATAATAAAAAGAACTAGAAAAAGAACAGTGTGAGGACGATGGAATATTGGGAGAGGGAAGTGGGCGTGCGAACCATGGCACTGCTTCCGGGACAGAAATAATTTTGTCCCGATCTCCCTGGAGAATAATTTCCACATCTGAAAATCTCCTAAGAATATCATTGAAACACACAGTGCTCGTGGGTGGAAACACATAAATGTTTCAAAAAAATAAAGTTATGGGTGCCCAATTCTATAATTCCTAATTTCAAAATTTGTTGTTGGTGTTGTCTGCCTCCCAAACGGAATCTATCATAGGGTTTTCTTGGCAGAAATTGTTCGGAGTGGGATTGTCATTGCCTTTCTCTGAGGACGAGAGTGTGTGACTTGGCCAAGGTCACCCAATAGGTTTCCATGGCCACACAGGGATCTGAACCCTAGTCTCCCAGTTTCCTAGTCCAATGCTCAAACCACTACATTGTGCTTGCTTTATTTTCCAAAATAGGGTTCCCCATACAACTTCTGAACTAGATGTGCCTGTCCAGGATCCCTCAAACTACTTTTCAATAAGATTCAGATTGTATTACTCTGTGTACAGGCTAAGCTGAATTGCATTTATGAAAAAAATTGGGAAATTTTGGAAAATTTTTATAAAAAATGTACCAAATGAAACATCATCTATATACTAAGACACTCTCTCTTGGCTCACTCTCCTTTCCTGCTTTTCTGACCCTTATCTTATTATATCTCAATTGTTGTGTTCCAGCTTTTTTTACAGAATTGAGTTATCGGACTCCATTCTTCCTCAATTTCATCTTTCGTCGATTTTTTGTTTAGTATGTGTGTTAAAATATCGTTATCTTTCATCTCTAGGATTTTAAAGGTCCAATCTTCTACCTGTGGTTGTTCTTTTGTTTTCCACTTTGCCGCTAGGGTAATTCTCGCTGCAGTGCACAGGTATAATATTAGTCTCCAGTATTTTTTTTTATCATGTTCTTCCAAAATTGATGTAATATTTAACAAATATATTTTTGGGTTGAAAGAAAATTTAAAGTTGAATATTCTTTGTATTATGTTATGGATTTTTAACCAGTAGTTTTTGATGATCAGGCAATACCACCACATGTGAATTTGGGAACTGACCTCTTTCTCATATTTCCAACAGTCTTTATTCTTAGTTCCATAGATTTTATTCAACTTTAATGGTGTCAAATACCATCTATTGCTGATCTTTAGATGATTTTCTTTTAATCCCTGACACTTTCCAAGCATTTTCCCATTCCTCCATTGTTATTTTTTCCCCAATGTCTCTAGCCCATCTAACCATTACATCTCTGACCACTTCAGTTTCCAGTTCTCTGGTTATGAATGTTTTATACAATTTAGCTATTTTTTCTCATTGTTATCATTCCAAATTATTTTATGTAGTTCCGTTTCATCATGGGAGAAACCCATCTCTTTGTTGTCCTCTTTAAATCTGTTTTTAAGTTGTTGATATGAAAACCAGTTCAACCCCATCCCTCATTGTTCAACATTTCTTGGGATTTAATAGGTCTCTGATGGGTCTCTTGTGCCCAAATCCTTGTATGTAATCCACTTTCCCGTTCTTTCCCATCTTCCAAAAAAAGCTTCCTGGGGGGAATTCCAGCTCAGTAGTTTTAAGTAATATTGTTATTTGATTTTATTCCAATTTTTCATTAGTGGTTTCCTAATGCTATGGTCATTGAAGCCTTTATGTATTGTCCCCTTATTATACCCTATGCACATGTGCCAACCACATCTTAAGTCAGCTCCTTCCAGGGTTAGTAATCTTGCGTCTTTTAATTTAATCCATTCACTAACCCACAAGAGGGAGCAGGCTTTATAGTAAGTTTTTAAGTGTGGAAGAGCAGCTCCACCTCTTTCCGTTTGTTCAACTAGTGTCAGCCATTTTATTCTTGGTCTTCTGTTGTTCCAAACAAAATCCATTAAGTCCTTTTTCCATATTTTAAAGGGTTTTTCGTTTATCAAGATTGGAAGATTTTGAAAAAGAAAAAGAAGTTTAAGTAATAGTGACATTTTAATTGTTGCTATTCTTCCAAGTAGTGATAAGTTTAGTTTTTTTCACTGTTCCAGATCCTGTTTTATTAAAACCCACATTTTTTGGTAATTATTGTCATACACATCCAGATTTTTGTTTGAAAGCCATATTCCCAAGTATTTTACCTTTTTTTCGATTTTGCATTCCGATCTTAGTTCTTCTACCTCCTTCTTTGTAATGTTTTTCGTCAAGATTATCGTTTTTTCTTTGTTAATTTTGAACCCTGAAAATTTCCTGAATTCTGCTATGCTATCCATTAGAGTTCTTATATTTTTTACCTGGTCTTCCAGAATTATTAGTAAATCGTCTGCAAAAGCTTTTAGTTTGTATTCTTGATTTTTAATTTTCAGGCCTTCTATTGCTTTATTTTTCCTGATTCAATTCAACAAGATTTCCATGACTACAAGGAATAGCAATGGTGATAAAGGGAAACCTTGACGCATGCCGTTTTGAATTGTTATTGGTAATGTTTTTTTGCCATTGATTATGACATGCACTGTCTGGACGTTGTAAACTTTCTTAATATTTCTTACTATAAAGTCTCCGAATCCCATCTCAGTCAATACTCCTAACAGGAAAACCCAATTCACATTATCGAAGGCCTTCTCTGCATCAGCATAAATTATTGCAACCTTTTTATCATAGTTTTTTTCGTAGTACTCCCATGCATTCACAATTGCTCTTATGTTAGCTGAGAGATTTCTGCCAGGAAGGAAGCCATTCTGGTCTGAGTGAATTTTATCTTTCAAGACCATTTTAAATCTATTCTCTAATGCCGCAGCATACATTTTATAGTCCATGTTTAGGAGTGATATCCGCCGATAATTTCTGACTTCCATCCTATACTTCCCTTCTTTTGGAATCACCATAATATTAGCATCTTTCCAAGTCTCTGGCAGGCCATCTACACGTATCACATTTATTGTTTCCAGAAAATGTTGTATTAATTCCTTTTCGTATGTTTTATAAAAGAGTGCCATGAATCCATTGGGGCCTGGAGCTTTATCATTTTTAAGATTTTTTATTACTAACAGGATCTCTTCCTCATTGAATGGATGGTCAATACTTAATTTTTGTTCCTCTGTTAGTGTTGCAAATTTGTTTTCTTTAATATATGTGAACATTTCTTCAGCCTCATTTCCCTCTTGCTGTTGTTCCTTGTATAGTGAGGTATAAAATCCTAAAAATGCCTTTTTTATATCCTCTTGATTCGTTATCGTTATGTCTTCTGACCTGATTTCCATAATTAACTTCCTTTCCGCTTCTTTCTTTAGTTTGAACGATAGCCATCTGCCCGTCTTGTTAGCCTGTTCAAAATGTCTTTGTTTTATTTTCTTCAACTTTTCACCTATTTCTTCAACCAAGATTGAGTCTATTTTTTTCCTTATCAGTTTTATTTCATACTGTAAAATCTTGTTCTCCAGCTTTAACCTCAGTTTTTCTTTCCTTTGTTCCACGTCTTCTAGCCATCTCTTGCTTCTTTCCTTCTTTAATCAGGCCTTTTCTGCACCTTTTTGTAGAAATAGTCCTTTTATTGTTGACTTGAAAGCATCCCATAGTGATCTCATTTTAATTTCTTTCAACTTATTTTCCTTAAAGAAAAAGCTTATTTCGTCTCTTACTTTTTGAGCAAATTTCTTGTCTTTCAACATGGATTCTCTTAATCTCCAAACATAGTCTCTCTTTTTATCCTCATACTTGTTGATATTGGATTATGGTCTGAAATAATTTTAGGCATTATTTTCATGGTTCTTCTTTTCGGCAGAACGTCTTTGGTTGTCCAGAACATATCAATTCTGGACATTGTTTTGTGAACCTCCGAATAGAAGGTATAGCCCTTCTCACTGTAATATTTTGACATCCATACATCTGATAAATTAAATTCATCCATTATATTAAATGAGGATTTGGGGAGTTTGCCTTGATTTTCCTTCTGCGTGCCAGATCTGTCCCTTCTCCCATCCAGAACCTGTTGAAGTCTCCTGTTACAATTATTGATCCATTATCTAGCTTCCCCATCTCCTTCTGGAATTTCCAATAAAATTGTTCTTTTCTTGCTAGTGGGGCATACATCACTACTATGTATAGTTTCAAATCATTACGTTTAACTTCCAATCCTACATATTGCCCCTCAATATCGTTGAAGATTTATTTGGCCTCATATTTTTTGTTAATGTAGATCACCACCCCTTTTTTCTTTTTTTGTGAGGAAGAATAGAATTCTTGGCCTAATTTTTAATTCTTTAAATATTTGCTATCTCTTTGATGAATCCTCGTTTCCTGTAAGCATATCATATCCTTTATATTATTATTATTTTTTTTGAGAATCTGGAATATACGTCGTCTTTTAGATATTGTGTTTAGCCCTTTGACATTTCATGATATGTCTACCGACATTGTTTATATGTCCAGGATGCCAGCCTCTTCCCCTCCTTCTGCTATGCTCTTTTTCTCTTCTTCTTCTGAAGAGTCGCTATATTCATTTCCTTCACCTGCTCCATTCTTTGTTGTCTCCTCTTCCCTGTTTTCTCCTTTTTCACCCGTTCGGTTCTGGTCAGTTTCTAATGATTTCTCTGCTTTTTCTTCCCTTTTCTCCCCTTTTCTTTGTTGTTTCTTTCCCTCGTATCTTTGTTCCTCTTCATGAAGTTTTCTCATGAATTCTTCTGCTTTCTCTAACAAAATTATTTTATATCTCTTCTGGTGTTATGTAAAGGAGAGCCCCTCTATTCTTTCCCATCTAAAGTTAATTTCTCTTTTTAATAGTTTCTGTGTCAGAGGCATATAGAGTTGTCTTTTCTTCAATATCTCCACCGGGATATCCTTAAAGACCTGAATCTCTTTATCTTCTATTGTCAGCTTCTCCTTATAGATCCTCTGTACTATTTCATCTCTTGCTTTAGATCTTGTAAAAGATATGACTATATCTCTCGGCAGCTTCCTTTCTTTTACTGAGTTAGCTCTAAAGAGTTTGTCTACTTCCTGTACCATGTCTTGTTCTGTGAAATCCACATATTTTGCTAAGGGGGGAATTATTCTTTCATATAAGTTCTCATACATCTTCTCTGGTAAGCCCCTTAATTTTATGCATTTGTTTCTATATCTTATCTCTTGAAGAAGATTTGTACTTTTTTCTTTACCTAAATCTGAAGTTATTTTTTCAGTTTGGATTTCCAAATTCATCATTCTTGCTGTCACTTTATCTACGTCTTCTTTGATGTCCTTCAATTCTGTAGACATTTTGTCCAAACTTTTTCCTATTTTCTCTAGATCTTGTTTCATTTCCTTCTTAAAAATTCGTATATCCTCCTTCATCTCCTTCTTGAGACATCTTATCTCCTCTAGAATTTGTGTGTTAATGTCAGTTTGTTTTGGCGGCATCTCTGTTGAGGATCTTCTTTGTGTTATAATTTGGGATGTGGTGTAAGCTCTAGGCCTTAGCCCTATAGCCATTAATAAGGTGCTGTTATAAGACAAATGTTCCTTTATATTGAACTTCTTACAATACTTCCCTCTTAATTCTATTTCCCAATTCTTGACTTATTCAGATGAAGGCTAACTGGCACACAACAATTAGAGAAAGTCAAGCTTTCAATCAGTAAATCAAACTTTCAATCAGTGGTTAGTTCTGAATTCAAGAAATAAAAATAAAGGTACCTCTATCCATTTACTACATTCCTATATAATACCCAGGGTGAATTTCAATAGTCAAGGGATTTGTTTGTTTGTTTGTTAACAGTCCCTAAAATTTTTTAGCAAGTCCTGTAATTAATGTTTCTTCCCAGGGTTTCTCTCTTATACTGGGGCTAGCCAAATATGAATGATTATTTGGCTTGAATCCTTGTTTATTAGTTAATAATCTGGCACTAATAATGAATTTCCCTTCAGTTTCTTACTGCTTTTTTCCAATATGTCCAATATTAAAAATAAGGGGATATCTTTAATTCTAATTTGGTAGGTTGCTTCCTACTCCACTCCCCTTCTCTCACCTAATTTTATATGAGTTTCAATAGTTCTTAGTAGGGTTCATTATATTCCCTGTTTTTCTTTCCCTTCTTTTTCTATCAAATTGTCTCAGGTTGCCTCAGACTGCCATCTGTCCTCTGTTCACTGTCTGTATTCCCTTCGCTCTGTCTCCAATCTCCATCTGTTTTCGCAGAAAGAAAATATTTAGAACTCCCCAATCAGATGTAGCTCTCTCCAAACCCGTCTGTCCCCTGTTGTCATTCTGTGTCCTTTCCTCCTCTTTCCGTCTGTCCCCTGTTGTCCTTCTGAGCCCTTTCCTCCCTCTTTCTGTCTGTCCCGTGTTGTCCTTCTGCTTCCTTTTCTCTCTCTCTCTCCATAGATTTCCCTGCTCTTGTTCCTTCTCCTCTCTGACCTCTACTCCGTTTATCCTGACCAGATTTTCTTTAAACCACCCACAGTGTTATACAGTTCCTCTTTAAATTATGTCTATCTTAGATGACATCACCAAGACTCCTCAGCTGAAGCTGCAGAGCTAACAGCCTACGCACCAATCTTTGAGGGCTTTAATTGTTTTCCACCCTTGCTCGAAAACACTCCGGGTAAATTTATACTTTATAGCTGTTGAAATTGTATCCTTGACCCCTCTCTCTTTATTGTTCTTGCTGTTAGTGTTGTTTTCTTTTCATTTAAACAAGCTTCGCCCCCAAGCAAGTCTCACTTGTTCTTTCAGCAGCAAAGTCTGTTTATTTGATTTATTACCAGCCTTTCCTTCAGATCTGGTTACCCTGCAGATGGTAAAAATAAATGTCTGAAGAATCAGACCTCTTTGAGAAGACACCTTAAATCAAGTATCAGTTCTCTGTTTCTGCTTTAAAGTAGGGGGGGTATTGAAGACTAGTAGCCTAATGGCTTTCAGAGCCAGCAGTGACTGCTCTTATTCTGTTGTCTCTCTAGTGAGAGGTGGGAAAACTTCCCTTACCTTACTCACACTAACTACAAACAGAAGGTGGAAGCTCTGTTGGGACCAGTCCACCATCTTCACTCCCCCTGCTGGAAGCCCAAAGCAATATGCACATTTTGAAAATGTATTTGAAAAACAAAATTCTCAGCCTTTCTTAGCTTGAGTGAACACTTGAACCAGAAACATCCCATCTTCTTCACTTGCACTCTGAGGCTGAAATCTTATTAATGTTATCCCAAACATGCAGAGGTCTTAAAGACCCTCCAAATACCAATATTAATTTGGGGAATTAATATACTAAGCTTGGCTGTTCAAGAGAGGGTAACAGATAGCAGGACCTTTTGACCTAGGTATACCAGTAATAAGGAGGAGACGTTAAGCTACATAGTACAATTATTTGGTCTTTATTTGAGAAAGCAATAACAACACCATTCACATGCACACTCAGGCTTGAAGCGTTCACACAAGGCTAGCAAATAAAGTAGGAAGTATTGGGATACTCTATTGGAATAGAGAAGAGAGGTTGTTTTTGGGTGATACTATACGGATCTGAGGAGATGAGATTGTGGAGGAAACCAGCAGAGTGGGTGTCCTGAAGCCAAAAAGCCTACACAGTCTGATGTGGAATCAAGAGGAAGATGAATTGTGCACACTTGGCTACACAGGCAGATATAATGTCCACAGGAAACAAATCTGTACATGCTTGAGTGGGGTTTTGAAGGGGCTTATATACCCAATAATTCCCTTTAGGGGATGGGATTTTGAGTGAAATGCTTCTCAGAGGTTCTCAAGCTGAGGCAATGGACACTCTGGATATACTAATGACCCTTCATGTGCTGATACTTTGTAACTGAATAGAGGAAACAACTCTCATTGGGGGAAGGCAAAGATATGGGCCTCTTTACAAATTTGAGCATCTCAGCTTAGGCTGAATGTATTAGCCAGATGTTTAGGCAGGAGTTGCCTTGCATTACCTTTCCTTGGAATTTGGGTTGGCCCCTCTTTAAGTGCACTCCTGGTTGAATCTCAGTGCTAGTCATTTGGAATTCCTCGTTCTTGTGAATTCCAAGTGTACTGGCCATACTACACTACATGGGAGGACACATTTGGCCAAATTATTAAATATTGCCAATTACTAAAAATATGGGGCAGGGGGTGTCAGGGTAGGTAACAATAAGGTGGTAAACATATGACTTCCTGACTTTAGGCTACAAGTAAATGCTTTACATGACTGAATGTTCTTCTGTTAAAACATTAGTGTCAGAGAAAAGCTTTCCAGCCTACCCTTTTCCTTGAAGTGATTGCTTACTCTGTGCAGTTTTAATTTTTGAGGATTTTTTGGTCTTTGTTGTTGTTGTTGTTGTTGTTTGTTTTGTTTGTTTGTTTGTTTGTTTTTGCTTTGCTTTGCATTTGTTTTGACTGAAGGATAACTTACTAATGTGAACTTGAAACTGCAGTTGTGCAGCCAAACATAAGTGTTCCACCTCCTCAAAAGTATCATCTACTTCCTGGTTCTAGAATTTTGTCCAAAGTTCTTCTTTGGAAGAACCAGGACTAGCTAGGAACTAGAACTTGAAATAGCCATCCCTGACTCTTCCTGGCAAGGTATCTGGAATTCTCCACCCTTCCACTCCAAATTGGCCACTCTTAGGGAATGTACCTTGAAAACTATACACAAATGGTACTTAACCCCCACCTGGTTGTCCATAATTTCAAAGCACTTGTCGTAAGCCAACCCCAGAATTTCTGCTGCCTGAAGTCCAGGGTTGGCTCTATTTTCAATCCCAAACCCGAGGGATTCCCATTCACTCGCCACAACTCACTGAGTTCTCTACCCTTTACAGCCTGGTCCAGTGAGAAACCCGGCGGGGTGTGTGTTAAAGATCAGTAACACACTTTCCTCTTTCCCAGAGGAGTTAGATAGCTGACCAAGAAGACACATGAGGCAAGTTATAGAGAAAAGAAGATGAACCTTACCTAGTTCCAAAGGTTTATGCTACTTGGGGAAGCAACCTAATCCCCCCCCCCCAGGTTTTCAGCTTAGGATTTACAGACTCATACATTCTGTACAGAGCACTAAAAGAAAATCATAAAAACTAATGCAACTAGCTACACAGTTCCTAAGCTAAGAATAAAAACATAACTCACAAGTCTGGTATCATGCCAGCAGTCTCTGTAGATGGAATTCAGAATCCTTTTTGGATAAAAACTTCCCCCTTGAAGTTTCTAGTTATCATTTTAGGGCTTTTTGGTGTTATCAGCCCTTGGCAGAGATTGGCTCCCCCAACCTCTGATATCACAGTTTTGCATTTTATTGGCTACTCCATCTGGTTTTCTCCATCTGCACCCATGCAGATGGCTAAGCCAGAATCTTGAGCATGTGGTCTCTCAGAACAAAGGAGAGGTCAGCACTTTGTAATTCTTATGTGGTTATCTGTGATTGGGTCTGCATTGCCAGCCTCTGATTGGCTCTCCAGTCAGGTGATGTGATGTCATGTTTAGGAAATGAGGTTCCCACCCCCTTAGCCATACCTGATGATATGGAATCCAGGGACTGGAATTCCACTGCTGTGAAATAGGTTTGGAAATGAACTCCATGATGGCTGGGTAGGCCATCATGACAGTACTCCTCACCTAAATGCTGACATGGATGTGAAGATAAAAGCACATACCTTCACATGTGGATAGAATGTGACTATGTTAAGAAATGTTGGTCAGAAGTATTAAGTGTAATTTCAAATAGCACCAACCAAAAAAATTACATTGTGCCCAGCTATTTTGCTCCTCTTGGTTTTCATCAGGAAGAATGAGAAGTTATATCACAAAAAGATTATTTTCTTCCTGGTGGTAGTCTTGAGGCTTGAAGTAGCTCAGCATTGGAAAACTGTGTTATGACCACATAGAGGTCCTTTTAATCAGGTAGTGTTTAAGATTTTCCCAGACAAGTGACAGGCAAAAAGGCACAGAGAGACCATATTTGGTTTTCAGTCACTATGCATGTAACATTTATTTAGACATAAGACATTAAACATTCAGTTAACTATCAAGAGCTCTTTTCCATTCACACACACACTCACACCACATACTCACAATGATCCTTCCCTGAATGGTGATCAGACATCCATGAAGGCGTGGATGGTCTGTTGCCACAGGTACAGGAACCATGAAAGCAAAGCCGAAAATGTCCCAGCTCTTATATCTTCTTCATCTCCTTCCTTGAGAAAGGCAGGCTTTTCAGGTTAGAACAGTTCCTTAGGCAGAGCAAGGTATGTTCTGTGTTCGCAAAGAACTCCCTCAATCATGCCGACAGCTGGTATGGTCTATGTTATGCATGGTCAGCAGTCCACTAGCAGTCCACTGAGAAGTTCTGTTTGTACCAAACTTCCCCAGGCCAAGCTGACAAGTAAAATTATTCAAGTTCTGCTTGGTTAACATTTTCGCTTCGTCTGCCAAGTCTTCCTTATTTCTCGGTCCGGCTTCCAAGATATACCTCTTAGCAATGCTTTGTGCGGCATCCATTTTATTTGGGTCTTTTAAGGCCTTGCTTCTCTAGGATCGACAGGAACCCATACATACACACAATCATACATGCAAGCATACTCTCACAACTGGACATCTTTATATAGACAATTGGTGGTCCTGTATTTGGAACATTCTGCTAATGGAAAAACTGTTGGCAGTGACGGAAATGAAAAGAGACCCTGTGAAGAGCAATCCCTTCATCGATACCTGGTTTCCCTTTATAAACTTTGTATACAATGATTATTCCCAAGCCCAACTGCCTGCCTCACATCTGCACCTCTGGCAAGATGTCATTTCTTTGGCTCAGCATTGACAATCGACAAGAAAGAGTTTTTGGCTGTAAATATTGATATTTTATTGTTCTGCACCAGTATTCAGAAGTACATGAAAAAAAAATACATTTTAAAAAGTAGCATCTACTTCCTGGTACTGGAATTTTGTCCAAAGTTTTTCTTTTATTAGGTAGTATGCAAAGTAGCACAACTCTTCTGTAATAAGGTTAATAATTCAGTAGTAATTTCTCTACACAGCCTAGCAATGATGCTAGGAAAACAATGTTTGAGTATGATGGATGACCCAAAAATATAGGAGGAAAGGGAAGGGAAAAAAACCCAGTTTTGTCTTTCTAGTGCTTCATAAATAATAGGGTTCATGCACATATTCAAGCATCTTCTACAAAGATTTGTAGTAAACTTCCCAAACAAATGTTATGGTGTAGAAGCAACACTAATAAAATTATTCTTGGAGGAATTAACAGTTATTCAAACTAAGACTGTGCGGTCTCAAAGAAAAATAATCATATAGCCTTCTTCCTTCACAAGTTATTAGCAATTATTCTATTGCTAAGTAAGCTACTTGTGTTTCTTCTTTTTTCAGAGTTACTTGGGTCCTATGATCCTTCACACAGAGAGATATAGGGGGGAGAGGAGAGGAAGGCAGGGCAGGAGGGAGATTTTATAGGGATGCACAAGATAACTGTACGAAGATGATAAAATGCTGTGTTCATGAAAATTACCAGTTTTTCCTCTCAGTTGCACAGTAGGCCTAATTCTCTTCTAGAAGAATACAAATATGTGACTGAATAAATAAGTATGGAAAACCCACCATCCAGCATCCAAGGACATCCATACAGTGCTTACTGAGGCCAAATGACCATATTGTTGTTTCTGACAGCACAAAATATGTTTGATGAGGTGATGACTATAGTTCTTTGAATGGTCTGTGAATTCACATAAACCCACCCTCCTCCCCTCTGGTGTCCTACCTCTCACTTACTTTATTTAAGGTGGCTAAAAGGAACTGAGCAGTTGGTGAGAGAGATGGGCTTTGTTATTCTTTTTCTCCAACTCTTCCTCCCGGCTCTGAGATAGCATTTATTATCCCTTCTCCTGCCTCTCCAAGATTGCTTGTGCTGGACATCTTCACTGATTAGCTATCTCTCAAGACCTTCATGACTCTGACCCCTAATAAGCTCTAAACTTACTCTCATCACCTAGTTAACCCTTTGTTTACTTGGTTGGCTGTGCTGGCCAAATAATGGGGGAAGAGCCCCTTATCACAGAGGTACTAATGCAGCTTTCCTTACTACCATAGTCTAGTCTCTCTGGTTTATCATGCATATTTTTAACTAAACAGATAGGTTCAAAATGTCATCACCAGCTATAAAATGATTCATTGAGAAAGGAGAAGGAGGCTAGTGGCTTCATTTGTTCACAGCAAATCAGCAAATCTGGAAAACTGACTTTACAAAAAGGAATAACGTGGGTAGATCTGGGGGAGGGACATTATGTTCTGACTCTGCATGCAGAATTCACACAAATGTAGGTACCACTTCAGGCTTAAGGTGCCTCAGCAAGGCATCCTTTGTAGGTATCCTGTTAGATGTGTAGGAATCACATATATATTTGAGCCCTGGCGGGCTTACTTGTAGCCCTTTTTATATTACACAATTATAACACTGTGATTCCCGTTTCACTGCTATGACAACATCCCATGTAATCCTGAAATGTGCAGTTTAGCCAAAATACAAACTCCAGGATCTCATAGGATGCAGTAATGGGAATTAAACTGGTATCATAGTGTTATATTTGTCTAGTGTGAAAGGTAGCAGCAGTCAATTGATATTTTGATCAGCACTTGTGTGGTAAACTGATACTGATATCTTTCACAGTTCTCAAGGATGGCAGAACAACAGTGAGCTCTTCTGGGTTCATGGATCTCAGATGCCCAAGGCTTCCACATGCTGACACATCTCCTGTAAATCATAAAGAACTACTTTTACTTTGGCATCAAAATTGGGCATTTCACGTCATTTTAGGTTATGTTCTCATTATGTGCAAATGTGGGGTATTTCCTAATTAGATTCTCATTAGGTGTCCAGAGGTTGGCAGTGATTTTTTTTGCAGTCTTTGTTCAGATGGACTTCATTATCTGAAACACTTAAATTCAGTTGTTTTACAACTCTTGGGGCCGAAGCTGGCAGCACTCTAAGCTGTACATTGAATTGCATGCTAGCCTTTACCAAAATAATATTTTTTTCAAACTTTACTTTAAAAGCTTTGGGAGGCCCTGAAGTCATTCTGTCTGGGTTTGATTCTTTCCCTATATACTGCCTTTCATAACTGTGTACCCCATAGCAGTAAACAAAATAGAATCAATAATATCCATTGAAATTTGAACTCTACTTCACCTTTAGAGATTGCTGTTTCTTGTAATGCAATGACTACACTCCAATGTGAATAGACTGGAGAACTGGGCCAAAGCTAACAAAATGAAATTCAATACGGAGAAAAATGAAATGCATAAATATAGGATGGGAGAGACCTGGCTGAATGAGACTACGTGCGAAAGGGATCTAGGAGTCCTAGTAGACCACAAGTTGAACATGAGCCAACAGTGTGATGCGGCAGCTAAAAAGGCCAATGCAATTTTGGGCTGTATCAATAGAAGTATAGTGTCTAGATCAAGGGAAGTAATAGTGCCACTCTATTCTGCCTTGGTCAGACCTCACTTAGAATACTGTGTCCAGTTCTGGGCACCACAGTTCAGAAAGGATATTGACAAATTGGAGCGTGTCCAGAGAAGGGCAACTAAAATGGTGAAAGGTCTGGAAACCATGCCTTATGAGGAGAGACTTAGGGAGCTGGGTATGTTTAGCCTGGAAAAAAGACGGTTGAGAGGCGATATGATAGCCCTGTTTAAGTATTTGAAGGGATGTCACGCTGAGGATGGAGCAAGCTTGTTTTCTGCTGCTCCAGAGACTGGAACACGGAGCAATGGGTGCAAGCTCCAGGAACAGAGATTCCACCTCAACATGAGGAGGAACTTTTTGACAGTAAGAACTGTTTGGCAGTGGAACACACTCCCTTGGAGCGTGGTGGGGTCTCCTTCCTTGGAGGTCTTTAAACAGAGGCTGGATGGCCATCTGTCGGGGATGCTTTGATCAAGATTTCCTGCGTGGCAGGGGGGTTGGACTTGATGGCCCTCGTGGTCTCTTCCAACTCTGCAGTTCTATGATTCTATGATTCTATGATTCTAATTTCTGGATTTATTTAGGATCAGCTGATGGGGTTCTCTTTGTGTAAAATGTTAATAGTACAGTAGCTGTAGAGCACAAATAGATGTGGAAGAATGTATTAACTATAAGCAGAGAATTGGTGGTCTTTCTCTTGTTCCCTTCTCCATGAGTACCATATGGAATGGGGATGGACAGTTTCCCAGAAAAGAGAACTATTTTCTGGGCTGGGACACCATCACCACAAATGGCAGCAACTTGTCAGCAGAGTCAGCCAATGGGCCTCTGGATCTGCACACAGTCTTTGGTTATCTGGAAAGCAGGATTTTGAAGTAACTTGTTTAAACAACTAGTAACTTTTAAATTATTCATTTCTTAATCACAAAATTATTTCTACATCACATTATGATTGTAACTTAAATGGAAAATTTCACAACTTTCCTAGTCCTTTTGTAATCAATGGTAGAAGACAAACATTGCATGATTCAAGTGTGCACTCCTGCTATTGTTTTGCCCTGTTTTTATGGCTCTTAAGATAAGACAGGAAGAGAATATGTTTTGTGTCACAGGCCAGTGGCTTATAGCATTCAAATGTTTTTAAACTAAAAGTAACTATTCTTCAGAAATACAAAAATAGTTGCTTTAAAATGTAACTATAATGGTCATAATTATTTTGGACCCTTGGTGTGCTGACTAATTCCTTTTAAAAGTATTTTTTTTCTATTTTTGGCAAACATATATGCACACACAAAGATTGATACCTGCGGTGTCATCTGTACACTTAGCATTTCATTTTAACTGATAAACTTTGGATCTTTGCATGTCATTATAGTAGAACCATGTGTTTACTTATGACATTTCTGTCCAGTTCCTCTAGTCTGGTTTATATTACCTCACTTCTCATGCCTTCCTAGACTTCCTTAAGCATCTACTTCCTCAATAATACAGTTTTCTTTTATTAATGATTCTGCAGTGGCGTCTACCAGGAATAGTTAAAGAAACAAAACTGACAGATTTGGTTATCTCTTGTATCTGCTTCACCCACTTTTTTCTCTTCCATTCAACTTCTTCCAAATTTTCCCATTTAGAGCTTATGGTATGTCCTTTGGTTAATAAGAGTCAGTTAGTGGATAACCAAGCTTTCAGTGGACTTATTTTAGTCTTCATTGAGGAGAAAGACGTGAGCATATGAAATTACCTTGGCCTAAATCCATTTGTTTGTCCCAATTAGAGTAGACCCACTGAATCAACTAGATTTATATTAGTCTCATCTTATAATTCAGCAGTTGATTCAATGTTTTTATAGAAGTTCATGCTAACATTTAGGAGATTATCAGATGGGAAACAAAAAAGCATTCCCATCCCAGAATCCCGCCCCTCTCACACGCCTGTTCCAGCAGAAAAGAAAAACTTTTCAGACCTACCTTATTCACAGATCGTTGCCTCAGCAGAGCACCCCAAGAGTTAATGGAGCTCTGAGGTCCATTCACTTCCTAGCTTGAAATCCTGGCTGTTCTCGCAAGAAAATGAGAGCGGGGAAATTCAAAAATAAAATAAAAATACACATCAAAAAAGTGACAGCAAGCACCTAAACACACTTAAATCATTACAAGTAACCCAGGGAGAGTAAAAAAAAAAATGGTGTCACTTACAAGTGTCCTGGCAAGGGCCTCCTATTGACACTGGCATTGCACCAGCCTAAGGGGCATCTTTTCAGTCGCAGGACATTCTGTGACAGAAATGGAACAGGGGCTCTATTGACAACTTAGCTCATCAATAAAAAGTAGCACCGGTGTAATGAGAGCCAAACGAGAGGGGAACAACATCATGTGAAAGGGAAGCCCTTTAGCAATCCCCTGGCATCGTGATAACACCATATTTAGAATGTCTGAAAATCTCCTTAGACTTTGACCCTTGTATTTATTAATGCTACTGGTTTCTCTTATCAAGCATTATCTACTATTGTGGTCACTAGTTTTCTGTTATCTCAGATAAATTGGAGTTGTCAGGGACTTACATACTTAGTGGGGGTGTGCAAGGAGCCCATTTCCAGTGTTGGATTCATTGGGCTTGTGTTTTTAACACATCCCAGACTCTTCATAGGCTGGACACAATTTATATTCCAGAATGACTCCGCATGGGGGAGGGGGGATGTACATGTTTCAGATGCACACAAAACACTGCTTACATATATGTTAATACATATTCAGAATGCATTTAAGAAATGTGTACAATTTAAAATAAGTGTGCACAAACATGCACATATTGGGGGGGGGGACATGCAAAGAATGGCCAGAATATTTCCCATTTTAAAATAAGTCATGGAACCAGGTATCAATCAGTCATGGAGGTAGGAAAGGAAGGATGCCCATGGATATACACTTCATAGAGATGCACATCCCTAAGAGTAAGCATGCACTCTGGAACTGAGAACTAGAATAACACTGCTAGATCAGATTGTAGGATCATTAAGTCCAGCAACAGGTCTGAGGAAGCCTACAAACACAGCATGAAGCAAACAAGTTTTGCAGAGCCTACCAGCCATTGTACTGATAGAATGATAGCTCATGGATTTGTCTTAATCCTATTGTAATGCCATCAAAGCTGTTTGGCAATCAATACGCCCTATGGGGTAGAATTCTGCTAACTATAGTCTATGAAATAACATATCCTTTGGTGCATTCTGGATGAACTGTCAATCACTTTCATAAGGTGAGCCCCCAAGTGCCAATAATAAAGGGTGTTGGTATTTTCTATTCACTGTCTCTGTATGCCTCCATTTGTAAGTTTAGATGATACTGTGTTATTTGATTTGTGTATGTGTGTGTGTGGAGCATTTGTTGTCCTGCCTCAGCAAGGAAAATGTGTTGGACAGGCCCTGCTGATGTGCTATTCTTAGCTTTAGGTTTTATGCTGTTTTAATTGCAACTGAAAAAGTGAAGTCAAGGAAAGGATGACTACTCAAAAACATCCATTTTAAGATGAGCACAATGAAAGCAGTAGCATTATCTATTGTCATTAATGACCTATGAAAACTTCATTTTTTCCTAATGCGTACAGCTGTCCACAATAAGTCTGCATTGCAGAGTGCACTGTGTTGTTGTTGTTTTTAATGCATGTTTTATAAATGCTTTTTAAGAACCTTTTTCAAATTTGCAACAACAAAATAACCAACTGATTGATACTTGAACTTCAATGGAAGATTAAGCCTATTCCAAATTGACCCCTACTGAGTTCCTGCATAGTTAAAAGTACCACTGAAAGAGAGAAAGAAAATGATGAATCTAATGCATTTCATAGATTTCCATGGTACAAAGTAGAGGCCGAGTATTCATCAAAGTGAATGAATATTCAGTTTTGACATGTGAATTTGAAAAGCACCATCTGTTCCCAGACCAGTGAAAAGTAAACTTTCTTCTCTTTTTTTTCACTCTTGTCTTCTGAAATATTCTGTTAAAAAAAAAAAAACCTGCACAAAACCACCACTGTTTATCATGAAGAAAATGAAAATGCACTTTAAAATAAAGTATAATTTACAATCAGCATTTGCCAGCCATTTGCCAGTGGAAGTCATCTTTCTGATCTCAACATTATTTGTGATGTGGCACCATTATTGGCTGAAGGAAGAAACTCTAAGTAAATCACTTTTTTCCTATTCTGCTTTTGTTCTGATTTGAATAATCAGCAGTGGAACTTAACTGGTGAATTTTTAAACAAAGACTTTAATTTTTAAACATTAAAATTCCTATTCTGATTGCTTAAACAGACACTGAAGCTGGATGGAAATTGGTTTTATGCCATCTTTATTTTTATGATGCTGGAGTTGCAAGGAAGCAACATAATTTGTGAGATGACTGCCACAAGCTGTTAACTCAGAAATGCCAATTGTAAATAAACACTTCATTTTAAAATACAATTCAAAGTCAGTATATGGGGATGAGGATTTTTGTGTGTATGTGCATAATTACTTTCAGATTGCAGAGAGCTGAAAAGAAACAATGAGCCCCATTTTCTTTCAAAATCTTCAGATGACCTTGAAATGTGAAATCTTCAATTCTTCAAATACATGACCTTGAAATGTGAAAGAAAGGGTTACTTACCATAACTATAGTTCTTCAAGTGATCTTCTGTGAATTCACACAATGGGTTAATCCTGCACCTGGGCAGAGCACTTCAGAAACTTCTAGCACCTCATTTTAAACTTTTGGGCGGTAGGACCACCCACCTCACGCCTGGTGCATATAAGCCCATCCCTCTCACCAACTGCTCAGTTCCTTTTAGCCATGTTAAATAAAATAAGTGAGAGGTAGGAAACCAGAGGGAAAGAGGGTGGGTTTGTGTGAATTCACAGAAGACCACTTGAAGAACTATAGTTACAATAAGTAACCCGTTCTTCTTCTTCATGGTCTGTGTGAATGCACACAATGGGTAGACTAACAAGCTCAGGACATAGGTGGGAGTGTCCAGATCAATAAAAACACTACAACAACATGTTAGAACAGAAACCTGTATTATAACTGGGGTAGATTGAAAGAGTGTTTCAGTCATCTGAAGATGATTGTGCATGGACCAGGGCTGCACCATCCATAAAGGTAGAGTCTAACTTACAGTTTTTGAGAAAGGTAAGCAGCATCACCCATGTGGTCACTCTGCAGATGTCTGGTAGTGGCACACTATTCAGGAACGCCATTGACATTGCTGCTGCTCTAGTAGAGTGGCTTCATATTGAAGAGGGCGGGTGTGTGTGTGTGTGTGAAGCCTCATATGAGATCTTGATGGACAAAACCACCCACTTGGAGAGGCGTTGAGAGGAGACAAGGAAGGCACTTCTTGGGGCCAGAATAGAAAATGAAAAGCTTATTAGTACAGCAAAATGCCTTAGTCCTGCTGAGCTACAGTTCCAGTGATGATTGTACATCTAGGGGATGACATGACTCTGGTGTATTTGATGAAGGTATAGTTTCCATAGCCGGAAGCAATGTCTTGATTGAGGTGGAAGGAGGAAACCACCTTGGGCAGGAATGCCACATCCAGCTGAATTCCACCTTGACCCTGTGGAATTGAATGTAGGGTGCATCTGCCCTGAGGGCGCTAAGTTCCCTGGCCCTTCTGGCTGAAGTGATGGCAACTAGGAAGGCCATCTTAAAGTATAGAAGGCAAACGTCCAAAAAGTCCAGTGATTCAAAGGGAGAGCGCAATATGGCTTTAAGAACTAGCTGAAGGTCTCACGATGTGACTGGTCCAGCCACTGGTGGGTGTAAGTTCTTGTAGCCCTGGGGGAAACATCAAACCATCAGATCTGAGAAGCAGGAGCCCTTCCCTAGACTCTGGAGGTTAGAGGAAATTGCAGCCACATAGTTGCGTACTGATGAGATTGATAGGCCTTTCGTTGGCAAAGAGGCCAAAAAGTCAAGGAGAAGCAGAGTTGAAGCATCAGCTGGTGAGATTCCCTTGGCAGCAAGGAACTCGCAGAATTTCTGCCATTTGTAACTGTATGACTTTAGCATTGATGGTTGCTGAGCTGCTGGAGTATCACTTGTGCTGAATCTGAAAGCTGGTTCAGTGGTCTATGAGCCATGCTGTTGGGTTAATCATCTCCAGGTCTGGATAAGAATTGCCTGTTCTGCGCTGACAGGAGATCATTCCACTGAGGAAGGTGGCGGAAATAGTGCTTGAAGAGGAAGAGAAGGGGAGCAGACCAGGGCTGTCTGGGCCACTGTGGTGTGATCAGTATTTAATTGGACCTGTCTCACCTGGGTTTGGCCACAACTCTGGAGAGGAGTGGAAATGGGGGGAACACATATAGTAGAGCCTCCATCCACTTGAACAGAAATGTATTCCCCAGATTTCTGTGAGACATCTGTTGCATTTGGCATTCTGGGATGAGGCAAAAAGGTCTATTGAGGGTAAGCCCCACTCTGAGTAGAGTGTTGACAACACCTCTGGAGCTAATGACCACTACCCTGTAAGTGGTAGGCAGCTGCTCTGGGTTTGACTCAGTGAGTCTGCAATGTCGTTCTGGGTCCTGGCTAGATGGATAGCTGTCAGAAATATGCCTCTGGGTATGCACCGATCCCAGACCTGAGTCGACAGCTCTATGAGTGTCCCGGATATGGTTCCTCCATGCTTGCTGAGGTAAAACACTATGGTGATGTTGTCTGACACCACCTGCACCACCTTGCTGTGGAATGAAAATTCGGATACCTTCAGTACTTTGAATACTGCCAGGAGCTCTAGAGCATTGATGTCAAGATCCTTCTCCATTGCTGACCAAAGGCTGTGAATGTGGAGGCTGTGAGAGTGCGCTCCTCATCTGTCGTCAGTGACCTGGAGGGGTGGGGAACTGCTAAGGGGTGGCACACCTCACATTCTGTGGAAGAGACCAACACCGTAGTTGTCTGAGGACTGCCTATGGAACTGACAGCAACCTGAGGGGGTCGTCCCATAGAGGGGTGAATGACTGGAGGAACCAAACTTGAAGAGGGTGCATCTGCAGTCTGACGAAGGGGGTCACTGCTGTGCTCGAAGCCATGTGACCAAGAATGGTCTGGTTAAAGTGTGCTGTCAACCTCCTCTATGTAATGCAGTGACTCACCATGTCCCACAAATTGATGAAGCAGTCCTCTAGAAGAAAAGCCTTAACCTGTACAGAGTTTAATTGGGCCACAATGAACTTTGTGACCCTCAAGGGGGTTAAGTGTGACTTCTCCGTGTTGATCCTGAGGCCCAGATCTTGGAGGAATAAGATTGTGGTGGTGACGTCTTCTGCCACCTTTTCCTTTGAAGGACCCATGACCAAACAATCAGGAAAATATGGGAAGATTACGATTCCTTTTGGTGTAGGTGGGCAACCACTGGGGCCATGCATTTCGTGAATACCCTTGGGGCTGTGCAGAGGTCAAACAGGAGCTATTTGAAGCAATACATTCTGTGACCTACTCCGAATGCCAGGAACCTCCTGTGGGGTTGAGCTATTGCGATGTGAAAGTAGGCATCTCAAAGGTCGATAGTAGCAAAAAAGTCTCCTGCATGGAGGAATGGGAGGATGGAAGAAAGGGTCACCATCTTGAAGCATTTGTGTGTAATGAAGCGGTTCACCTCTCTGAGGTCCAGGATTGGACACAGTCCACCATCCTTTTTGCTGATGAGGAAATAGCGGGAAAAGAAAGATTCCCTTTTTCTCAGTAAGGACTGAACTTCTTCGAGATGTACAGAAGGAGGGGTAGATTTGAGAAGCCCTGTATTTGGTAGACTGTCAAATTCTATGAAGTATCCATTCTGGATAATACTGAGGATGCATGAATCTGTAGTTATTGTGCACCAATGGTGGTAGGCAATGAGCAGTCCATCTGATGGTGGCAGGCCTGGTGACATGGAGGAAGGGAGCAGGTAGTCAGACTCTCTGCTTGGTAGGTTCAGCTTTCTTCTTTTGGAACTGAGACTTATGTTTGGTGGCAGTCGGGAACTTTCTTTAATATTGAGCATAAGTTTGGAAGGAATGCTGGGTGTGTGGCGCTGAAGGGCTGAACCTTCTCTGAAAGGAGGGTGGGAGCCTCTTGCTGTAAAATCTGAAGCATGGAGCCTGAATTGGATGAAGTATCCCAAAGCATTTTGCTGTTGTTCACATCTTATGTGTGTGTTCTAGCTTTGTGTCTGTTTCTGAGTGGAAGAGGCCAGCCTCATTAAAGGGAAGATCTTCAATAACTGACCTGGCTGTTGAAGAAAGGCCAGACGAGTGAAGCCATGCATGTCTGCAGACAGCGATGAAGCTGACCTGGATCTTCCCAGCACAGCCAGTCACGTGTTTAGCAGACTGGCATTGGTAATCAGCTAGTGCAAGACCATCATTTCTCATATTGTGGTTGAGGTCCAGGTCCTGCTGGGGAACCTTATCCAAGAATGGAGATATAGTGTCCCAGAGATGCTTCTGATATGCTTCCATGCATGCAATGTCATTTGCTATCTTCATGAGAAGACACACTGATGAGTAAAACTTTTTCCCAACAGTGTCCAACTTCTTGCCCTCTCGTTCCATAGGTGAAGAGTGGATTTTATGTGATGTGTGCATCTGTGCCACATCAACTATGATGGAATTTGGTTTTGGGTGTGAAGACAACCAGGGGACTGTCTTGTCAGAGACCCTGTATAAATGTTCCAGTCTCTTAGACATTGGTGGGACAGAAGAAGTGGTGCTCTAGGCAATCTGTGTCAGGAATGAAGAAAAGGGATGTATTGTGTGTACTTCCTGTTGTTAAAAAGCCCTCCCTTGGGCCTAAAATGGCCCAGACAGGCTCTTCACATACACACATTAAGAGACTACAGGTCAACCCTCATATCCATGGATTTGGTATCCACAGTTTCACAGTATCGACAGAGTATGGGTGTCCCTGTTGGTACTCTTGAACCTCTCAGTGGCTTTTGATACCATCGACCATGGTATCCTTCTGAAACGCCTGAAGGAGTTGGGCATTAGGGGGACTGTGCTCCAGTGGTTCCAGTCCTATCTCTCAGGTAGAGGCCAGATGGTGATGCTTGGGAATAGCTGCTTCTTGAGGAAGGAGCTTACGTGTGGCGTCCCAAAAGGAGCGATGCTATCCCCAATGCTGTTTAATATTTACATGAAACTGCTGGAAGAGATCATCCAGAGACATGGGGCAAGGTGTTATCAGTATGCTGATGACATCCAAATATATTTCTCTATGCCTCTGGTAACAGCTGCAACTAAGGATGGTGTGTCTCCACTGGATGCATGCCTTGGAGCGGTAATGGGCTGGATGAGGAAAAACAAACTAGAGCTGAATCCAGACAAGATGGAGGTACTTACTATTAAGTCTCCCAAACTGGGTCTGGAGGTGTGTCAACCAGTTCTGGATGGGGTTACACTCCCCCTGAAAGACTGCGTTCACAGCTTGGGAGTGCTCCTTGATCCGTCGCTCCATATGACAGCACAGGTAGATGTGATGGCCAGGAGTGCTTATTATCAGCTTTGGGTGATACGCCAGCTACCCCCTTCCTGGAGTTGAAGACTTAAAGATGGTAGTACATGTGCTGGTAACTTCAAGGCTTGGCATCTGTAATGCACTCTACATGGGACTACCTTTATGACTGATCCGGAAACTCAAACTGGTTCAAAATATGGCAGCCAGGCTGGTCACAGGAACAAGGGGTGACCATATCACACCAATATTAAAATCTCTTCACTGGCTGCCAATTAGTTTCTGGACAAGGTATAAAGTTTTGGTAATTACCTTTAAAGCCCTTCATGGCTTAGGGCCAGGCTACTACTGGATCACCTTTTCCCATACAACCTGCCCTGTACCCTTAGGTCCTCTGGGAAAAACTTATTTCAGATGACTAAAACTAGGCTGGCCACAGTCACCCAGAGGACCTTTTCCACCACTGCTCCCAGACTGTGGAATGGCTGCCGGAGGAGATCCAACACTTTGACAATCTGGGGATGCTTAAGAAAGCTATTAAGATGGATCTCTTCTGGCAGACCTTCCAAGATTAGATTGGATGCCCGGCTGTAACTTTCCAGTTTACTACTCTGTCGTTTTTTTTAAAAAAATGTTTTATGCCTTTTCTTATTTAAGTTATTTTTAATAGTGTTTTTATTTGATAAAATTTGAATTAATTACCATTGTATAGTGGTTTTAATTATGTTATTTTAGTGTTTGTGGATTATAGATTAATGTTTTAAATGATGTTTGCTGCCCCAATCCTGATGGGAGAGGCGAGATACAAATAAGTGTTATTATCCACATCTGAAAAAAATATCTCTCTCTAGGTATTTCTAGTTCCTCCAGTGTAATTCTATGGTCAACAGCCAGGGTTCATGTCTTTGAAAATAATAGGGTTCCACTATTATCCACAGTTTCAGATACCCACAGGGGGTCTTAGAATGTATCCCTCGCAGGTATGGGAGCCGACCTGTATGCAGAGATTACATAGATAGAAGTCTTTTCACAGGGCGATCAATGGCTACATTTCACAAACTGCATTCAAGGCAAAAAAAGAAAAAGAAAAAGAAAGCAAAATTTAGTTTCTACTCTGTGGTCAATTTATTTTGAAGTAAATTTCAAGTGAATGCATAAATCATTATGTCCTACTGATTTCCGTTAGTACCTGGGAATCTGAAGGACTGTTGATGCAACCATGGCAGGTAAAGTGGTATCAGAATGCTATAATTATGAATTGTGAAAAAGAATCTAGGATTGATTTTGCTTGGTACATGCAGTAAGTGTATTCAACAATCTGGCTAAAATCCACTTTTCTGTCTGAAATTAATTCCAAGTCATGTCCCTTCCCACACAAATACATTAGGGCATCACTTGCTACTGTACTGAGATATTGATCACTGTCTTTATCCATGCCCTCTCCCACCATGCCAGGTGCAACTGGTAGTTTCATAACAAATCCACTTTATTTTTTTTTAACTACCGTTCATCCCACAACTCCTCTGAATTGACCAGGAGTTATCCTGGCACTTGATGCTATCCTTTTGAAGGTCTGGCACCAGCCATCGTCATGTACCATAGAGAGGAGCAGCAGAAAAAAAATGGATTTTCCACTCCCACAGCAATGATCACCCCTGCCACCCCTGTACCATGATGCTGCTTGAAAGAAGTCACTTCACCTTGCTCAGGTGATAGCGTAACTACTGTATATTTAGCACCAGTTTAGATAGCTAAGAATATAATAGATTTGTTACTGGATGTATTTAATTAAGTAGCAATTGGAGTTTAGTCTGTAATCCCACTTTTTAAGCTTATCATCTAACTAAACAAAACAAAACGATTTTAACCTCTACCTGTTACTCTTCAGAATATGTAGCTACTTAGCTTGATACATGCTGGGAAGAAAATGAAAGGGAGAAATTGGCACTAGACTTGAAAAGTACTTAGTCATCAAGGCAACATTTAGAAAATCTTTAACAGGGCAGATGCTAGTGTGACATACAATACACACAGATGCCAGCATTGGCATCCTTACAAGGAGAAGTATTATATGTCTCACCAATATCTCCTGTCTATTAGGCAAATTATTTTATTATTTTATCAGAGGATTTTCCCCCTTCTGTTGGAGCTAATGGACTAAATCCTTGCTAAGTCATAAAAACAGTGTTGGAGAAGAAATCTTCTAGACTGGGACAATGGTTATATGATAGTCATGTTTAAATATTTGAAGAGATATCATACTGAAGATGGAGTAAGCTTGTTTTCTGCTGATCCAGAGACTAGGACAGTGGTTCTCAACCTGTGGGTCCCCAGATGTTGTTGGACTACCATTCCCAGGAGCCCTATGAGGTCTCACCAGCCAGGTGGTCCTCCCGGTCATTACTGAGGCTGTGAGTTCAATCCTCTCTCTCTCTCTCTCTTTGGCTTTTCTTTGCAAATGAAGATTCAGGAAGGACTCATCCCACGCTTTCTGCAAGCGCGCTGATGACTAAAAAGGCCAATCCGAGATAAACAAGTCCGGTTGCAAAAAGCACAGCAGAAGGTCTCCTTGGTGATGTTTTTGGGTTGTGATTCTTTCTGTGTTGTCGTTTCTCCTCAAGACTTGTTCGGCGTGAGTTCTCAAATAAGGCTGCAGCATTGTTGATAGTGCATCTCCATGCCTCCCAATGTGAGGCCAGGGCAGACCATGGTGATCAATTTGGCCGAGCCTGAGATGTTGTTTCAGGGAGTCCTTGTATCGCTTTTTTGGAGCACCGCTCTTACGCTGACCCATGGAGAGTTCACCGTAGAGTAGTATTTTTGGGAGGCGATGGTCCTCCATCCTAGAAACGTGCCCTGCCCATCACAGCTGTGTTCTCAATATCATGGCCTCAATGCTGGTGATCCCTGCTTGCTCAAGGACAGCAACATTCGTCATATAGTCCGTCCAGTGTATATTTAGGATTGTGCGTAGACAGCGCTGATGAAAGCGCTCCAGGAGCCGTCGGTGGTAGTGATAGGTGACCCATGTTTCAGATCCATAAAGGAGGATAGACAGTACAATGGCTCTATACACACTGATTTTTGTGCTTTGCCTCAGGTGTCTATTGCTCCAGACTCTTTTGTGAAGTCTTCCAAATGCACTATATGCCTTTGCTAATCTGTGATCAAACTCTTTGTCCATCTTGGCATCTGAGGCGATGATGCTTCCCAGGTAGGTGAACTGCTGAACGGACTTGAGCACAGATTTACCCACAGCAATGTGGGGATGGTGGTGTTCGTCCTGTGGTGCAGGCTGGTAAAGAAATTCTGTTTTCTTCAGGTTGACTTCTAGTCCAAACAGCTCTGCAGCTGTTGCAAAGCAGGATGTTAGGTGCTGCAGAGCTGCTTCTGTGTGGGCAACAAGGGCAGCATCATCGGCGAAGAGCAGCTCACGGACTAGATAGTTTAGAGTCTTAGTGCGAGCCCTGAGACGGCTTAAGTTAAACAAGCTACCATCAGTATGGTAACGTATATAGATGCCGTCGTCTTCTTCAAGCTCTGCCATAGCCGTTTGGAGCATCGTGCTAAAGAAGATTGTAAATAAAGTTGGAGCAAGAACACAACCTTGCTTCACTCCATTAGTTATTAGAAAGGGCTCTGAAAGAGCATTGCCATATCTGACTTGACCAGGATCTGCCATAGACCTTTTCTACTTACAGTGTCGAAGGCTTTGGTGAGGTTGACAAATGTTACATAGAGACCTTTGTTCTGCTCCCTACATTTTTCTTGCAGTTGTCTAAGGGCAAATACCATGTCTGTAGTACTCCTATTGGCTCTGAAGCCACATTGGCTTTCAGGTAGAAGTTCTTCTGCAACAGCAGGAACTAATCTGTTCAGGAGTATCCTTGGATGGATTTTTCCAGCAATAGAGAGCAGTGTTATGCCGCGATAGTTTCAGCAGTCAGATTTTGCTCCTTTTTTATTCTACAGGGTGATGATGACTGCATCTCAGAGATCTGATGGCAGTTCCCCTTTTTCCCAGCAATTCACAAGGAATTCATGACCTCCGTGTTTCCAAACATCAGGTGGGATTCCATCAGTCCCAGCTGCCTTGCAGTTTTTCATCTGCTGTATGGCCTTAAGGGTCTCTTCCAAAGTGGGAGCTATGTCCAGTTCATTTTTCATTGGTTTTTGTATCATATGTTGGATAGCTGAGCCTTGGACTACTCGGCACTAAAGAGACTTTGAAAATGTTCAGCCAAACGATTCAGGATGGAGGCTTTATCAGTAATTAATGTTTGACCATCTGTACTGTATAAGGAGCTTTGGACCTGATAAGTAGGTCCAAACACTGCTTTAAGAGCTTCATAAAATCCTCTATGATCACCCAGATCTGCACAGCATTGTGTCTTTTCTGCTATATTGATCTGCATATACTTGTTCTGCATATCTCGGAGTTTTTGCTGTAGTTTACTACACATGAGGTGGAAAGCTCATGTGTAGGTTGGCTGGGTGAGGTATGCCTGGTGAGCAGCTCTCTTCTTTGCCAACAGCTCCTGGATCTCTTGGTTGTTTTCATCAAACCAGTCTTGATTTTTCTTGTGGGAGAACCCGAGGGATTCTTCTGCAGACTGGAGGATACTGTTTTTGATATGTTGCCAAAGCACTGTAGGAGAAGGATCTGTAGGATGGTCTTCAAGTTTCGTTTGTAGATTTGCCTGGAAGTTGTCTCTCATGGTAGCTTGTTGAAGATTGTTGACTTGGAGTCTCTTCTTTAAGATCCCACCCCTCTTAGGTTTGAACTTAAGATGAAGATTTAGTTTACATCTGATGAGGCGATGATCTGTTTGGCATTCTGGACTGGGCATCACTCGCATATGACGGACATCACGAATGTCTCTTTGACGGACTAGAACATAGTCAATGAGGTGCCAATGTTTGGATTCGGGATGCATCCAGGTTGTCTTCAAGCTATCTTTCTGCTGAAAGATTGTGTTTGTAATATTCAGCTGTTGTTCTTCACAGAACTCTAGCAGGAGGCATCCGTTATCATTGCAATTTCCAACACCATGCTTGCCTAAGACACCTTTCCAGGCTTCGGAGTTCTTTCCTACTCTGGCATTGAAGTCACCAAGGATAATAATTTTATCTTCTACAGGGACTTTTTGTATGAGTTGGCGTAGGTCTGTGTAGAATTTGTCTTTCTCTACAGGGTCGGCTTGCATAGTTGGGGCATATATACTAAAGAGAACAACATGTGGAAGGCGTAAGGAAATAATGCGATCAGAGTGTCCTATTGGCAAAGTTTTGAGTTTGGAGGCAATGGAGTTTTTAATCATATAGCCTACTCCTGAAAGATGTTTTTCGGTTTTCGGTTTGCCAGACCAGTAAAGTGTGTAGCCCGCGCCATGTTCTTTAAGGCTGCCTTCCTCATGGAAGCGAACTTCACTAAGAGCAGCGATGTCAATATTAAGCCGTGATAGTTCATGGGCTATTAGGGCAGAACGACGCTCAGGCCGTCCACTATCTTCAGAGTCTTGCAAGGTTCTGATGTACCAGCATGCAAGTGTCAGTTTATTTACACCTTTGGAGGCCGGTGTGTGCCTTTGTTTCTTTGCCTTGGTTTGACCGCATCAGAAGATTCCCGTTGGCCGTGGCTAGCCAACCAGGTAGTTGGGGATGAGCTTTCCTTAGGCCACCTTTTCTAGGCCTCTCTCCATATGGAGCAAGCAGTGCTCTCCTTAAAAAAGGCTGCTTGGTCATTCAGGATGCTGCTGAACAAGACTGTCATCTCCCGGGTCAGCCTCCAGTGACCAATGTCCTGAACCGCCTTTGGTCTTGCACTAGCTTTTTTGGACCTGGATTTGTCCTTCGAGCCTGTGCAATGGATTTTTCTGGTGGAGTGCACCGTGCACAGAACTGGCCTCACCCTTTAAACCAGAGATTCGTCTGCCATGGCCTTGCAAGCATGGACGTGGCAGCGAGGTCCTCGGGCCGTAGGTTTGATTAGAGTTTCCTTCTCTTAGATGGTTGACCTTACAGGGTTGGACGAGCATCATCTGCCCTGGTTTGGGATTAGAGTTTTCCTTCTCCTAGGATGGTTGCGACAACGCTAGAGAGCCCATCCTGCCCTTTGACACTCTTTGTCAGACCCTTCAGTTTTGACCTGTCTGGCATGGGAGACCCTACCGGTGGCTATTATGCCACCGCCAGCATAGCTCAAAACATCATTAGGGTACGCAAGCCTCTCTCCCACGACAAGGGGGCATCAATGGAGAGGAGTTCAATCCCACAACCTCACTTATTACTGGGAGGACCACCTGGCTGTCAAGGTGAGACCTTAAGGGTTCCTGGGAACTGTAGTCCAACAACATCTGGGGATCCACAGGTTAAGATTTACTGGAATAGGGAAATTATCAGTTGACCTTAATACCCTTGGACAGGGACACCAGGAGATCGTGAAAGGACTTCCCTTTCAGACGTCATCACCCCTGTCTCGTCCTGCTCCCATGTCCCCTCCATTCCACCCACGTTGCTTTTTATTGACAGGCTAAGCCAATAAATTGCCTGTTCCATTTCTGTAATGGAATCAAGGGCAAGTGAAAAGGTGCCTCGTTACGTTGGCATGATGTCAGCATCACTGGAAGGTCTGTGCCAAACACTTCCGCGTGCGATCAGGACATCCAGGTAAGTGACAGCCTTTTTCGTACGCTCCTTTGGTTACTTGGCTTTTTAAAAATGTGTTTCTGCGCTTGGTTTTACTTTTTGGCGTGCATTTTTCTTTTTGCTTTTAAAGTTCCTGCGTGATCGTCCTCTCACAAGAACGGCCAGGATTTCTTTTCCAGGAAGTGAATTCAGTTCTGTGAGAGCTGTGTTCACTCCTGGAGTGTCAGAGGGGAAGGGAGCAGTTTTTATGCAGGGATTGAGGTAGGTCTGAAATTTTTTATTTTAAATGCTACAGGAACAGGAGTGGGGTGGGAAATAGCTGGCGAGATGGAGATGCTATATTTGTCCCCCATTTGAAAAAATCCTAGGAGAAGGAGTAATAGACTCAAACTACAGGAAAAGATATTCTGCCTGAACATTAGGAAGGACTTCCTGACAGTAAGAGCTGTTTGGCAGTGCAATGCACTGCCTTGGAGTGTGGTGGAGTCTCCTTCTTCAGAGGTTTGTAAACAGAGACTGGAAGGCCATTGATGGCGCTATATAAATAAAATGATAATAATAATAATGCCTTGATTCAATATTCCTCCATGGCAGGGGGTTGGACTAGATGACCCGGTTCTATGAAAGACACAAGCTCCTATTGTTGTCCAGGAACACAGCCATGGCTGTCTGCAAAATTAAAGACAGACAGGGAAAAACACAGGCCTCCATTATGAAAAGTGGACTTGCTTGGTGTAGAGATTAGGAGCACTCTGTATGCAGGAAGGGATCAGAAAATCTAAAAATATGTAGGTACCATTGAGCTGATAAATGGTCTAGGATTGCTAAAGTTTAAGTGGATGCCCAGTGTTGTGCAGGATGTAAAGGGTGGGAACTAAGGTATGGTGGGAAACATTTGAACAAGGGCAATCTTATGACCTGACTGTAATAATATTTCACTGAACATAGAAATTAATTTCATCACATCTGTAGTGAATCCTAAACAACTAAGACCATACCAATCTTGTAAATGGCAGATTGGATCCAAAGCTACAAGTTCACAGCCACTTGTGTAGCATGGCTTCCTCACTCCCCTTCCCCACTGTGTTGTCCTGGGGTGCATAGCAGGTCACAGAATATGCCCCTTCATTTCAGGTAACATTTTTCACAGAGATTAAGGAAAAACTGAAAAAGGAAGCATTTATTTATAAGAGAATTATTAATGGCTTCATTATGATTAATATCAGCACTATAAATTTTATTGTATTTGATGTGTGTTGTTTGTTGTCCTGACAGGAGATAACTGAAACATAAGTCAAATGAAAATAAGCAGGGTGCCAGACTTACCCAGCAGTTGTTTTGCAGTCTGGCCGAGGACCATCATCACCCCACGTTGAAAGGCATGGCCACTGCCATGCTTCCATCTTCATCCTGGCTGGTCTCAGACTGGCTAGGTGGAGGATTGTGGAGCAGCCAATCAGAGAACAGCATGTCTGGCTCTGATTGGCTGGGGGGAGTTAGATTCAGCCAATCGGAACAGAGTGTACAGCTCAAATCTGATTGGCTAAAAGAAAAGGGGAAACAGTCTTCAGCTGCAGGCTTCCCTCTGGTCTGGAGGCCAAGTACAATTTCCTGTCTGCCCGGCAGTTCAGTCAACAGCTTGTTGCGAGCTGAAAAAGGACAGATTGAACTAAAGAGTATGGGGGCACAGAGAGACAAAGGGGAGACAAAGAAGCTTCGTGGTTGTCCCCAGTGGCCATGGGAGGAATAATAATAAGAAGACATGCCTGTGAGGAGGAGCAGCGAGGCACATGGCCTTAAAGATGGCCACAGCAGAAGAAAGGAGACTTGGAGGCAACCAGGAGGCTTCTGGAGGAGGGTTGCCATGTGGTGGAGTTGAAGGTGTGGTGAGACATTTGGCAGAGGCAATGGGGCCCCAAAGACAGCTGTGGGGCTTGTGGGTCACTGTGGTCTGCTCTGGACACTCTTCCCCCTGTGGAGATCACAGGTCTCCGGTGGGGGTGATTGGACCAGAGCTGGAAACAGCAGTGGTGACTAGATCACAGGTGGGGTGACAGGCAGAAGCATCCCTCCTATCTGGGCACCTCCCTCTGGGGAATTCTTTGTTCTTGGTGGGGGGGATCAGCACTCAATTGGGGCTAGCTACAGCAGTGGCAGGGATCGGGGTGAGGCATCTGTCAGGAGGTGTCTGTCCACCTAGGGCCCCTCTCCTTCATGGGGAATCTCTGGGTTCCAGGAGGGGGAGATCAAGGCCAAGGTGTGGGTGGTGGCAGTAGTGCACGGGACCCAGATGGGGCACAGGCATCCAGGACATGACCCTCCACTTCAAGCCCCTCCCGGACACATCACCAGTCCACAGAAAGGGACCTGAACTGATTCACTAGAACAAGAGCTGAAATCACTTAGAGCTGCCATTGCTACACCCAGGCAGCTCCTGGATAACAGGAGTTTTTGAGCTGCAATCATTCAACTTAGGTGGGGGTTAGAGCTGGAATCACTGCATCAACTGGGGAGCTGAAGGTAGGAGCCAGCATGCAGCTCCCTCCTCAGGATTTGGAGTATTTGGTTTATTCATCACCAATCAATTAAAATACTCAGGGTCCCTATCTTGGTTATTAGATACCATTGGGACACTGGGAAGGCTTATGGGGGAAAGGTTTGACCTTTATAAGAAGCTACAACATAAGGGAAAATATGTATAAGATGTGGATGAGATGGTATCTAACACCAGCAAACCTAGCAAAAATATATAAAAATATGACAAATCAATGTTGGAAATGTCAGAAGGCCATAGGCACATATCTTCACATGTGGTGGAAATGTGATAAAGCAGTTAAATTCTGGGGGGAAATTCATAAAACAGTATTACAAATATTTGAAACAAATTTTCCATTGGACCCAGAGATTTACTTGCTTAACCTATTCCACAAGATAGACAAACAATTACAAAGGAAGTACTGGAAGGTATTATCATATATGGTGACAGCAGCAAGAATAACTTATGCTAAATATTGGAAAACACAAGAGATACCAACGATAGAAGAATGGTTAGAGAAGCTCCATGATATGTTTGAAATGGATAGACTCACGATTTGGATAGATGAGAAAAAAAACTCAAAAAGGTTTGGAAGAATGGGAGATTCTAAAACCCATCTGGAAAGAAAGATGGGGGATAGAATGGGATATAAGAGAGAACTGAAAAAAATTATAATTAGAGACAAAACGAAGGAAAACAGAGATGGATTGAGATTGATGGTAAAAAAGGGGAAAGTAATGCATAAACTAAACAATATGGTTAAAAAGGAAACAAGGAAGTAATGTGAGAAGTGTGTAACAGGAAATATGGAATATGTAACATGAGATAATGTGAAATATAAACAGGTTGTGTTGTGTAGAACCTGTCTAAAGTGTATGTGTTAATAATTAATTGTGTGAATGTATGAATGTTTTTAATGTTTGAAAATATGAATAAAAATCATTTAAAAAATTAAAATACTCAGGGTCCCAAGTCAGAGGAGCATGGCATCCAAGAAGGCACAGCAGCTTTTCAACCCCTAACCAGAGGGCAAGCAGGACAACCCCACAAATCTTTGGCACCTAGAAAAAAGATGACAGCTCATGGTGCTGAGGGCAACCCCATTTGCCCTAGTAGTGCCATGGAACCCTCCTGCTTGCAGGTGCCAGCAGGACTAGGTGAGCTTCCATATCTGAAGGCCTTGTCTCAGGGTATCTCTTCACTGGCTGAACAACTGGGGAGGCTGGAATCTGAACATACATCAGCTCTTAGGAACCCACACCACTATTGGTTCCTGCTGTGTCCGGGGATCAAGCTACACACTGACGCCTACTCAAGATACACTTCTTTGGCAGAGGAGGTGTGAGGCAGGCCTCCTCTTTCCCTCTGTGCATGTGCACCAGCACAGAGTGGGCAGGAAGGGCTTGCTGTGTATACAATCAGTTTAAGAGTGCTTTTGCCAAAAACTCCTACCATGATCTCTCTGAGACACACTCTAAGGGTTCCCTAACCTGGAAATCCCTTAGAACTATATCTCTCCTCTGCATCTGGGTGGGGGTAAGCTGCCACCACCCAGATGCAGTATTTTCTCAGCCTGCTGGGAAACTGATTGAATTCTATGGTTAACTAGTGGAACTACTCACTCTGCATGTAAGGTGTGACTTAGTAAGAAAAAGTAGAAAGGCTTATTTTTATTCAAGCAAGTTAAAACAAGTGTAAGAGGAAATTTGTTTCATGAAGAAAAGGCTTTTTTCTCCAGGCTAAAGTTTAATGTTACAGAGATAGAAAGCAGGCATACATTCAGTAAAGGAAAACAAATAAAAAGTAACCCTGGCACAATCTAACTAAACTGTTCCCTGCACAAGGAAAATTACTTAGATTACACAGTCTCTGAGGGTTCAATCTTGTGTTCAAGTTGGCTGGGCCACATGCTTTTCCTAAGCCAGGCCCCAGCCATATGCTCACTCAGCATGGTTCTCTGAGGTACTTCCATTCCCTCAGAGTTCTTTCTGTATGTCTCAATGTCTCTCTCTGGCCACATGCCCAGGCAAGTATAAAAGCTTTTCCAAATTACCATACCCAAGTTCTCATTGGTCAGTCTAGTGTCTGGTGATGTGATGTCGCTATGATGTTATCTCCAGAGATGATCTCTACCTCCCACGTTGGTCTTCACCCTTAACTCTTAGTTCACCTAGTCGTGTTGATCAGACAATCAATTTTTGCTGATTGGAAAATGTACTTAATGCAGAAAGATGGGAGTTCCACCACCTTTGCAGGAGGATGGGACTTCCATCATGACAGGAGGGCAAGAAGGTGAGTGGTAGACAAAGGAAGAAGAAGAAGCATAAGAAAGGGAAATGGAAGCGGCACAAAATGCACCAGAGGAGCAAGGAACCAGACAGTGATCGGACTTCAGTTGAGTCCTCAGGGAAGGAATGCATGGACAGATCAGCCTATTGGAGGTCTGCAGCATAGGTGCCATGTCTCCCTTCATGGGCCAGGACACAAAAAAGCAGCCTGCCCCTGGACCTAGTTCGGCATGGCAGGGGGAGGCAGATTCTTCAAACATCACTGCCGTCAGCCTTTTCCAGGATCATGAGGATCCTCCAGGCATCCATTTGGAAAAAAAAGACTCAGGATACAATCCTCATGGGATATTATGTCGTTGTCTTTTCCCTCCTCAAGTCAGAAGGGGAAGAAGGGTGTGTGCCGAAGGCAGACAAGAAGAGCTCGGGAAAAGGCAAGGCAGATTCAGTTGAATGCTCTTTCAACAACTGGCTAGCTGGATACACAGTTTTCATCGGGGTGGTCCAGATTACATACCCTGACCATGGATGGCATCTTTTCAAGCACTTGGGGAGCATCCTTCATGCCAGAGCGCTTGCGAGGGATGTGGCGGCCATTAATTACCACACTGCCTTTCACAAGCAAGCTTCTCAAACTGACTGGACAAGGTGGGATCTCGTCAATGTCAAGTTGTGGCTTGTACTTTTTGGGCCCTACATCAAGGGCAAGGTGGAGGGTGGCAAGGCATTGTGCAAGAAGCACCTGTGGTGATTGGTATGCTGGGAGTTCAACCAGGGTATGTGCTTCCATGCGTGCTGCAAGTTTGACCACAAGTGTAAGGACAAACTGTTCCCATTCCACATCAGGGCACCAGTCTTTTCAGAATGGGTGCCCTGCTTCCAACGGCAACAAACATGAAGTAGGGTCTGGGAACAACACTGGTCAAGGAGGTACCAAACAGAATTAAAAAGGGGGGTGAGCAGGTAGGCAGTTTGGCCTTCACCCCAGTAAGGCTTCAGGCTTTCCTTCCACTCCTAACACTCATCCTGACAGGGAAGCTGCCACCCTTTTGTCTGACAGATTTTCCAAAGGTTTTCGAATCCCTGCAATGGAATCCAGGGTGGTGTCTGATGCTGGCAATACAAAGTTGGTGATTGAGTTGACTGACACTGTGGCCTGTAAGATTGCCAATGACTGCAGGACAGGGAGGGTTGCTGGCCCCTTTCTGGAGTCCCCCCCCCATGGACAACTTGAAGTTTTCTCCCCTAGGTGTGGTCCCCAAGAAAATGCCAGGTGAGTTCAGACTTCTTCAATACCTTTTTTATACCAAACACTCTTCAGTCAATGATGCCCTCTCTCCAAAGCTGTGTTCTGTTAAGTATTTGTCTTTCGACCATGTGATCAAGCTGGTATGAACTTGTGATCATGGGGCCCTTATGGCCAAGTGTGATATCCAATATGCCTTCAGATTACTTCTGGTTCACCCAGAGGATCATTGTTTGCTGGGGTTCAAATTTCATGGTCAATGGTATTACGACAAGGCCATGCCCATGGGTTGTGCCATCAGCTGTGCACCATTCAAAGCGTTCAGCACTTTTTTTGAATGGGCATTAAAACACAGGACAGGGTCCCCATTTGTTGTCAGGATATTGGGACATAGAATAGTTAGATTTATTATGTAAAGAACTGTAATGTAGCAAACAGTCCGCACAGATCTGGAGACTAGTGGCAGTTTCAAATGTATCAATATTGACTGAGCCAAGGATTTGAGCTGGTGCAGAGCTGACTGGGGGAGGTGATAGGAACTCTGCAGAGCTGGCTTTTCAGTTTGTCCTGTAGAGTTGAACTAAGTAGTTTTGTGTTGGATTTTACAGAATTGATATGTTTTCTTTTGAATCCTGTATATATGTGCAAATAACCTTTATTATGCCCAAGTAAAGAGAAGCTGTTTATTTTAGACACAAAGCTATATGTCTGTACCTTTGTTCAGATGCCTGAAGGAAAAACAGTTTGCTGTCTATTTTATGCTGCCTGGGACCTGCTTAGGTTCCCAGTGCACACTACCACCTGACATTTGTTACCCATTACCTGGATGATTTTCTCATGATGGGGAGGGCCTGTGGCCCAGACTGCAGGTCTTTGCTTCATTCCTTCCAGGTTTTGAGCAAGAAGTTGGGGTTCCCATAGCACTTGAGGAGATGATTGGCCCTTCCATACCACTTGTATACCTGGGGATCATGTTGGATTCCGTGAGGGGTGTTTCCTGTTTACCCTCCAACAATTTGGGTGGGATATGGGACCGCTTGAGGAACCTCATATCCCACAGCAATGCCACTCTCAAGGAGGTGCAATCTCTACTGAGTTGCCTCAATTTTGCTTACAGGGTGGTGTCTCAGGGCAGGACATTCTACACTAGGTTTGTGGTGGGCATGGGTCCTGGATCCAAAGTCATTGGTATTGGGAATATCTGTCACTGGCAGGTCACAAAGATTCCCTTTGGGGGGGGGGGTGAGGGGCATTGGCCAGGAGGACATGCCAGCAGAGTATGCACCTTCTGGGTGCTCCTCCTCGGAGGGGGGAGGAGGAGGTTGGACAGCAGGCCCCAGGGGCCTGCAGGAACTCCTCCCTCTCCTGGGTTTCAGGAAAGTGGACCAACAAGGGGCTGATCAACCAACAGGTGGGTTGGTTGATCTCTGGATCTGGACCCATGTGTTGAACCAACCATCTGCAGCTGTCATCAATAATGTTGTGGCCATTTATTGCGAAATATGTCAAAATTTGTGTCTCTGGCTTTTATTTGGAAAAGGGGGGATGAACATCTGGCTTGGACATGCAAATAAGTGTAAAAGTCTCATGTATTCTGGCTTAGATTTAACAATCTTATGGTGGTGGGAAGGAATCCCCCAGAATGAACAGGAAAAGTCCTATCTCATAGGGGTTTGCATGCAGACCTCTATTCATCATAGCCCCACTGCTGAAAAGACACACATTTGCTAAACTGCTGCATGTGGGGTTTCCCTGGAAGATTTTCAAGCACAGGAGGAAGTACATGGAAAAAGCATTCCCCCACATATTTAAAACAAGTAAGTATTAGAGTTCTGTTAGTCAAATCCAGCCCTTTGAGTTGCAACCACTTGATCTCAGTAAGAAAAATATGTTGTGTTGTTCCCAAGTGAGCAAGCCAAACTGAACAGCCAGTCCATTCCTACAGGCTTTCTTTACATTTTCTTCCTACATGTTATAGAAAGAGCCCAGAAAATATACAAAATCACTTCCTTATTTGAAAGTGGCATCTTCTGTTTTTATGTTTTCTTTTTTAAAAAATCTGAATATTTCATAGAGGCCAATGATTCCCAATCTGATTATTTACAAACTCTCTTAGCTGTTGTGACTCTGATAAAATTACATGCCTAATAAATATTTTGAGTATAATTAGCACATAAACAATGTGTATGCATGTTGTTTGCCTTTTAAGCCTCTGTTGAGCAGTCTGATTTTATTCAAAGCATTTCCAACTTTTCATATTTCCCCTAACAGCTCCAAGCTATCTGTAAATCTCTTCCCAGTTCCTTCTTCTAGGTGGTAAAGACTTTTCTGCTCTTTTAAACCTTAAAAAAAGTAAAACACAAATCTTACATTAACAGATTCTTATACGAATGTATCCCGAAAGAAGTAATGAATTATCTGAGGTGTAATTGCACAGCAATACCATGACATTCAGCAGCATATCAGAACATTCAGTTTACAAAGACTACTGGGTCTGTCACAGACTATATGAAAACACTCTTCCAATTTTATATATTAGTGCTTCCTGGCACTATGGCTGCTGGAAGACACAAAGAGTACGTTGGTTAAGTATGGCGTGGAAATCCTCCTCTGTCAAAATAGATGCCAAGCTGACCACTTCCAGCAAGCATGGAAGCAATTCTGTAACAGTTCCTGGATAAGAGCTCCCCTTGTCAGGAGTTCTTTGGTTGTATATTCCTTCATGGCAGGGGGTTGGACTGGGTGGCACTCATGGTCTCTTCCAACTCTATGATTCCATGACTTCAGAACTAAAGGAATGCTGCTAGAAAAGGGAATGGGAGACGTTCCATTTTTAAAGTGTTATGTTACCATCTTCTCCTTTTCACACAGAGAGGCATTTGGCCATGTGAGGACTGCACAGGATCCCAGGCTTGCTTGTATATCCCTGGGTGGAGACTTTTTGGTATGGTGAAGGGAAATTAACAACATGCTCCTGTTATGAGACAAGATTTTTCAATTGGTATTGATTCAATTGGCACTCTGGCACTGTTCAATCTAGAAAAGAGAGTTTTCTATACATACAAAGAAAAGTAAAAACACTTCCACTTCAATGGATCCCAGAGTCTCTATGATACATGGGAACTAGATTGACGTCTGGGAGCATTACTTCTTTTGGCTAGAACTCCCAGAATTCCCCAGCCAGATTGACCCATGTCCATGGTGGTTCAGGAATTTGGTTCACTCTATAAAGTAATGTTGAATTACTTTGGATGTTCCCTCGTATCTCCCATGTCTCTAAGAGTGGGCATGTTGGTATTACCTTGGACTTGTGTAACTTGCAGAAGCCATTTGTGTTGTAGCAGAGGAAAATTAATAGCAATAGCACTGATATTTCTATACTGCTTATCAGTGTGAAGCACTCCCTAAGTGGTTTACAATATTTTTTTAGGTAATTGCCCCCAACAAGCTGGGTACTCATTTACTGACCTACAGCAGGATGGAAGGCTGAGTCAGACTTGGAGCCCTCTGAGATCAAACTCATAACCTTGTGCCTTGCAGTACTGGCATTTAAAAACTGCACCACCAAGACTCCTAACTAACCCTTTCTGGGCTCCAGCAATTATAACCAGCAAATGAATCACAGTCACCGACAAAATGTTTATGTAGATAGATTAGTATTTTAAAGAATCACATATTAAACTGTACCAAAATTACTTTATTGGATGCCATATTCTATTTTAGCATGTAAATCAATGTCAATAACTCATTTGGGAACAGTTAAAAATAATCAATACTGTTCAGAATTTATCAAGAAATGCTATAATTGTGGAGTTTAGTTCAAAGACTCATAGACTACAGTTAAATATAGTATTAATATTTTATGTGACAATGCTGTCTTGGATTGCACATTTTTAAAAATCATTGGCATATTTGAGAAATTCAGATACAACACAAAGGATATCCACAGTAAACTTGCCTATAATATATGCATCCTGACTTGCAACATTGATTTTTCTTTATATATGTCCACATTGATTTTTAAAGTTCACATCAGCATGCATCTTTCTGAAAGAGAAGCCAGCAAATTAATATGATCTTTGGCAGAAATTTACATTATGTATTTTTTGTTAATGGATTGATGTTGTGGAATGCCTATTCTGAAGATGTACAAATATCTTTTGATAATTCATATGTTGGAGGTATTTAAATGAATGGCTCACAAAAGTTCTTCTGAAATTCACACAATAGCTCCAGAAAAGCTATTATTACAAGACATAATTTAGACAAGAAATGGTAGGAAATAAGAAAGTGGAATGGTTTAAGTAATTGGCCCATGCCTACTGTAGCAGTGGACTGTTGATGATTTTATATGCATATGTATACATGTACACTGTGGGAGACCATTTCACTTCTCTTTTATGTGTTTATTCATCATTCATTTCTTGTTCAGTCTGGTTATTTGTCTTAACAATAATCACAATTTATCTACTAGTGACATACAAATATGCAGGATTGATTTTACTCCATATTCTACGAGTAGATGAGGTAGAGAACCATTTATCCTGTAGAAATTGTGTTCCTTTGTACTGAGGCTATTTTAAAGGGTCATGGAGGTCGCAAAGAAAACATTTCTGATAGCCCTTGGAATTCTGTGAATTCCTGTATGACTTTAGATTAGATGGTCTTAAAGGTTTTTCCACTTCTCCATTTTTTATTTCTGTGATGTATTAATATTGTGAGATCAAATGATTTCTGATAACTCCAGGTATGTTAGGCTTGTTTGCTCTGCAGCATACCATTCCCTGAAGTTTTAAGGTCATAACCAGAGAACAAGAAGTAATCCCCCTGTGATGTCACAGTGGTGGTTGCTTGTGATATCATAGAAATGAGGTTGGCAAGGCTTAGGAGGAAACTAGAATTGTTTCTGGCAACAGGCACAAGTGCATTTGGGTAAATGAGCCTGCAGTTTGCCTAAAACCAAGTACAGTTGTCCCTTCATATTTGCGGGGGTTGGGGTGGAAGACCCCCGCAAATGTGAAAAAACCACGAATAATAATAGTCCTCCCCCCACCCAGCTGAAACAACCCACCCCATTGCCACTCGCTCCCTCCCCCACCCTTTCCACAGTGGCAACGGGGCTTCATCAGCCCACATCGCCAAGCGCTCCTGCCCCCACCCTTTCCACAGTGGTGATGGGGGCTTCAGCAGCCCACGTCACCACTTGCTCCTGCCCCCCTGCCCTTTCCACAATGGTGACGTGGGCTTCAGCAGCCCACGTCGCCACTCGCTCCCCTGCCCTTTCCACAGTGGTGATGGGGGCTTCAGCAGCCCACGTTGCCACTTGCTCCCGGCCTCCCACCCTTTCCACAGTGGCGACGGGGGCTTCAAGAGCCCCCGTCGCCGCTTTCTCCCCTCGCTGCCTTGGGAAGGTACAGGGAGGGAGGGATGGAAGGAGGGTAGGAGGCTTTCAACCCCCCCCTTCCCAAGACAGCAACAGGCTTCATGAGAAACCCTTCACTGCCTTGGGAAGGGACAGGTTGGAGAGGGGGGCAGGTGGCTTTCCAAGCATAATCGAAACCGCAAATGTGAAAGTCGTGAATGTGGAGGAGCAACCATAATATAGAAGCCCTGAGCCAGAATTTTTTTTTTAAAAAAACTGTTTTAAAATGGCAAAAGACTCCCCACAACTGATATGGCAAAAGACTACCAGCTGCCCAATCTATTCCTGTTAGTACTCACATCCTATGCAGCCTCACCTTTAGCACACATGAAACATTTTGGAGATTTTCTTCACTACTGAAGAAACTTGTGGGGGCCTTTTTGTCAATTCCTTTTTCCTTCTCCTCTATTGGGGGGGGCATTAATCAAGAACTGCCACATGTTATAGCACTAGTACTCTATCTACTACCCTTGTTCCAAATGACAAAACAGGTCAAAGTGCATATATGCATCAACCCTCTTCCCACTCGCCTACATTCCTTGTTCCTGCCTTTTTGGTGTGTTGATGTAACACATGTGCAAATAACTTCATAATGAGCCAGTTAGTCTGGTGTGAGCTAGAAGTGAGTAGAGATGGGTACCCACACTTTCATGCCATTTTACACATAAAACTTAAACTTTTTCCTCCTTCAGAAATATTTACCCAGAAGTTTGTCTCCCTGCTTGGAGTCCTAGAAAACACAGAGTTGCCCTGAAACATGACAATCCTTAAGTAGACAAGTATGTATCTGTATGTGTGTTTTGTCTCCATATATTTGATAATATAAAAAACAAGAAAACACAAATAATTTGTATGTCTTCAGCCTTGTTTATAAGAGGAAATTTAAGGGGTTTTTAAAAACTGGGGAAAAGGGGTCCTTAGTCAGATCTTTGATTTCAGTATGGCTTAAAGCATAACAGTAGAATATGCAGGTCAACCCCACACCTCCACCCCCTGTATCTGTGGGGGATACATTAAAAGACCCTCCAGTATTCCATAAATACTGGAAACCATGGATAATAGGGAACCCTACTATTTTTAATGAGATGAATGTTGGAAGATTACCATAGAATCACATCAGAGAACCTAGAAATGCCTAGAGGGAACATATTTTTTGAATAAGTGAGTAAATGGATAAGTGAACAGTGGATACTGAATCCATTGATATAGGGGTTGCCCTGCATATATCTGTATGTAGATGTACAATAAACTGTATGTATATGTATATAAAATCTGTTGAAGCTGTTTGCTTTCTTGTTTGTTCTATTGCCACTAAGTATTTAGGAAACAATATAGCATTCCAACAGTATAGAGAAAGGAGAAAGGAGACAGGCAAGGTGACAAGTGATGAATATGAGGAAAAGCAATTAAATGCTGCTACATGAAATGCTTATTAATTTTTCAGGTTTATATTATTTGCCCGTTCCATCTGCTGAAGTTTACACAACGGGGAGGAGAAGTATGGTGTACTTTGTGAACAAGTTAAAAAAAAGCAAGGAGGGGCAATTACTGATTAAATATCCCACCGATCTATTTGTTCCCTCCCGTGTCACTGTTACCTACCCTGACAGCCCCCATCTTGGAATATTGCACAATTGACAATATTTAATAATTTGGCTTGCTGTGGCCTTCCACATGGTTGGTAAGTAAACCAGGGATTAACCAAAGGCCAAGGCTAAATTGCTTAACAGCACGTACAAACAAAGGAAAGGCCATCCAAATCCCTATATCTCAGTCAAAGTATTTCCCGAGACCATCCAGAGATGAATCATCCACTAATCCACTTAACAATAGCAGAGTCCTCAATGCATGCAAAATGGTTTTCTCCTTCCTGCCCCTCCTCACAATATAAGTTGCTTGTTCCTGTTCAATTCCAAATAGATTGCCCATTAACAATCATTAACACATCTGGAGAGCCCTTTGTCTAGTCATGGGAAACTTCAAGAGACATTGTATTCCACTTTAAATCTCATCCCTTCAGGTGAATTATTAAATATAAATATCACCCTAAAACTCCACCAAAATGTGTACAGACCCTCTTACTTCTGACTCCATGTCAGTCTGTGTTACCATTCTGCCTTCTGGACTCCCTCGCTGCTGCTTTACTTTGCAATCTCAGCCTTCCACGATCAGTATAGTATAACCCCCAATTCCCTTGCTCCACTATCCAAATACTTCATACTTTCTTCGATAGCCTTGTGTGAGTGCTTGAAGCCTGAGTGTTAGAGTGAATGCTGTTAAGATTAATTTCCAACAAAAACCATTTAAGTGTATGTTCTGGCTTGAAGTCTACTCAGTGACATAGGTCAAAAGATCCTGCCATTACCCAGCTTCTTGCTGCCATTTGAACTAATTAAATATTCCCCATATTAAGATTCAAACACCAGTGGGAACCTCATGGAGCCAACCCAATTAGGGTAACACCACTGAGGATTTCATTATCCACAGGCCATACTAGGCCTCACTTTTCATGCTCAAAGGCATTTCAGTGGCAAAGTTTGTGGTTTAACCAATCACTCACCACCACATTTTTGGAGACTGGAGATCATTCATAGATACATCTAGTCTTACTGTAAATGGCAAGACTGGATTGCAGAACCCCTAATTTCATAAATATAAAGATATAAATATTCAGTTTCATTTATCCCTTATTCTTTAATGTTTGTGCATTGTTTGTTTAGTAAATAAAATTACTTTTTTCAACTCTTCAAATCCAAATAGATCACAGAACAAGCCTCCAACTAGATCCTGCAAATAAAATGATCCTGTAACCCATTCAACATCTCATTTGCCACTTTTAACAACTAGACAACAAAATGACACAAATGCCAGCAACAAAATCACTGACATTGATACTAATGTAAAACAAACAAACAAAAAACAGTTCAAATAAATCCACTGCTAATTGGACTAAGATCCTATTAAGAGTCAAAAATGAGGCCAAATGTGCATGAATGGATAGGTAGTACTAGATTATCTTGCCCTTATTTGTTTAGCTGTTGGTTGAGATAATCACTAGTATAGCAGCATTCCTTCTTTGAAAGTCCCTTATGTTTTATGGCAGATAGAACAGAAAAGTTGACATAAATTTGCAGGAACTGTTTGGAATAAACAGTGCAATGCCCTGTGGATGCTCACATGTAAAATTAAGTTGTCGACCCTAATGGGAAAATAGAGTAACATTAAGAAAGTGGTTAATTCCAGTTTCTAGGAAACAGAGTGCACAAGGAAGGAGTAACAGCTAACTCTCAATTCTATGCTGGAAAAATCTCTTGAGCAATCTTTGCATTTAAACTCATGTTTGACAGATTAGTAGGGTTGGAAGAATCCTGGAATGCCTCTTGTCACCTTCCCAGTCTGGAGGAAGGCAATAGACTTCATTGCAAATACCAACACATTAGGCTCTCCAAGCCACAGATTCTTGTGCATATTTTCACAGTGTCTGAGCACAGTTTCACATTCAGGAAAACTAGGAAAACCGACATATGAATGGTTTATGTTTCTATAGATCAGGTCTAAGGATTACTTTTTTTCAAAATATCTCCTTCCCACAACATCCTAATAGCATAATTATCCCCAGGTTTAGGAAAGAGTTTCTGCCACAGGTTGTTCTCATTTGATTGCACTCCAGTACCACAAGAGGAGTGGTGATGATGTAGGAAGAAGCTACATTACTGCCTCTTCCCACATGTCCTCACAATGACAATGTTTCCAGACTATTACTGAAAGAAACATGTTTAATTAGCTTTCATGCTGCTCAATTATCCTTGGATGGCTAGATTAGAATCAGCTGTACAAATAGCCCAATCACACAATGAGGTCTTCCTGGACAATAGCACTTCAGGCCAGAGGAAAATGAAATGTTTGAACCACCGTCTCTATAAAGCTGACTCCTTACTCATTAAAAAAACAAACAAACAACCCCCCCCCCACACACACAGAGGTATGCACACAACAGGGAGAAGAGTTGTAAACTGCCAAGGGTTTCCCACATGGGAGAGCACAGGTCACCCCCTATTATACATTCTGAAGTGTCAGAACTCAGCAAAAAACTACATTGGGTTAGGCAACAACCAAGGTCCAGGATCTTGAGGAAGTGTCTTGAGAAATCAAAATGGCCCTTGCATCCTCTTGGATCTGTGGGGACCAACTTTGTCATGTTCCTCCTCCCCCAATTGTTGCAGGCCCAGGACAGGACTTCCTTTTAAACCAGAAAGGAAACTGGAAGTGATTTTTTGTTTTGAACTCCATCCTGCATCCTAAAATTGCCCTGGGACAAAACATAAAATTGCCTCTGTGCTGCTCCCCTCTGAGAGTATGGGGATTATTTTGAGTTATTTTTTTTTTTTTAATCACAATAGGGGTTTGGGAAAATGGGTTGCCATTCTTCACACATAATGTGATACTACAATTTTGCTCATAGCATAATTTGTTTCTTGCCCAGAATAGTTTCCATACCATTACTTTACCAAAGTAAAATATGGATGCAGGGACGCATGTAGACATCTACCTGATGTTCCTGCAGAGAAACAGGTAGCAGGGTGGTTACAGGGTGGATCTGGTGCAGAACAGTTCAGGGAATCTATTCAGACTTTTTCCCCTTAGTGTAAACAAGCCCCTTGTCAAAGGCCTTACTGAAAGCAAGGTATGTAATATACACAGCATTCCCTTCACCTACCAAGCTTGTAACTCTATCAAAAAAGAGAGATAAAATTAGTCTGGCATGACTTGTTCTTGAGAAACACATGTTGACTTTTAGTGATCACAGCATTCCTTTCTAAGTGCTTATAGGCTATCTGTTAAATGATCTGCTCTAGAATCTTTCCTAGTATTTATGTCAGGCAGACTGGGATGTAACAGTAAGGGACATTCCCACCTACAGATCCCACCACTTCCACTCCATTAACCAGGTCATCACTGTTGGTTAGATCATATCTAAAAAAGCTGGTCCCCTGATTACCTCTTCCATCTTCCTGACAATGAAATTCTCTTCAAGGCAAGTGACGGAATTATTGGACCTTGTATTCTTGGCAGAGTTTTACTTCCGACAAATATCAGGATAGTGGAAATCTCCCATTGCTACTACATCTCTCCTTTCTGAATATCTGGTCATCTGTCCAAGGAAGGCATCATACACATCCTCAGCATGGCTTGGGGTCTATAGTAGAAACCCACAATGATATCCCTGCTGTTTCTCTGTCCCTTAATTTTTACCCAGATGCTCTCAACCTTTTTTCCAGGATTTAAGTCATAGATCTTTTCCAGGTGTAAATATCCTCGACATATACTGCTATTCACCCTCCTTTCCTATTTGTTCTATTTCAGCTTCCTACTCAGAGCCTCATAATCCTTTCTGATATCATGAAGGCTACACCTTGCAGTGTAATTGGTTCCCACATGGACCAAAAGGAAGGGGTAACTGTCAGTGGGCTTGATGGGTCTTGTCAGCCTCTCTGTTAAGTCAAAGATTATTGCCCCAGGGAGACAGCACACCTCTTGAATCATTTCTGTTAGGCTTCCTAACCACTGCTTCTGTTTCACTCAGCAGAGAATCTTCTACCACCACCACATATGTCCTCTGAAGGTTGGAGGGGGTCATTCCATGTGCTGAACCTGCCAATGTCACCTGACACTGTTACTGTTGTTGTTGTTCCTTGTCATCCCTGATAAGGGAAAGCACTTCAAAATGATTATGTAGCTCCAAACTCACAGAATGATCCCTGGTCCTCTACTTTTATGTGTCACATTCCTCCAAAGCTTTATTTGGGAACTAACCTGCTCCTTAGACACCTCAACTATGTTTTCCTCTTCCAGGACAGTTTGCTCTACTCTGTTCAAGAAAACCTTATGTTTCCTAATAGGACAAACAGTTTGCACTTGATGCATGTATAGCATTCCCTGGTAAGAACACAAACTTAACAGAGCTGTTGCAGGTAACTGTAGCAGCTCCCTCACATTTCCTATTCAGTAGTCTTAAGTAGCCATTGAAACAGAACTCCAGGCCTCCCACTCCAAACTCCCCTGCTAAATGCTCTCACAAAATGACTGTTGCCCTTGCCTGTTAGCAGAGTTCGTATTCAACTATAACTGACATTACTGTAGACACTGCAGGCCCTCAGAGACTGAGCTCAAAGGACAGAGGCAGCAGTTACATAGAGCTAGTGGCTGCTAACTCCACCCCCAAGCAAGTCAGTGACTCAGCAGAAGCCCCACCCCTTTAGACCACGTGCTCAGGGAGAGTACATAGCCAAAACCCAACAAAAGTCCACACACAAGGTTTTAAAAAAACAGTCAAAGAATCAAGAGTGACCCCCCCCAAACAATACGTATGTTCTGCTCTCCTGTTGTTAGCTAACTATTATTGATAGAAATTAAAGTAACAACACAACAAATGAAATATTTTTCCTTCCAAATATAAAAAATGTTTTTTGAATTTGCTAAATTTAAACAAAATGAGTATTCATATTCAGTAAGCCAGCATGGTGCAGTGGTTTGAGTGTTGTACAAGGATTTGGGGAGATCACATTTCAGATCCCTGCTCAGCCATGGAAACCTATTGGGTGATCTTGGACAAATCATACTACCTCAGCCTCAGAGGAAGACAATGGCAAACTCCTTCTTTACAATCCTGCCAAGAAAACCCCTTGATAGGTTCACCTTAGGGTTGTCATAAGTCAGAAATGACTGGAAGGCACACAACAACAAGAAGTAACCATTCTAAGCATTGTTTTTCAGTTTCAAACAATGAATCAGTAGGGAGCTAAGACAGTGGTGTGTTTTGTTGTTTGTAAAGTCTTGCAAATTAAAAATGGTTAATCTTGTTGAGCATGTGATGCAATTCTATATAAGCTGCGAGAGAGAATGGGTGTAAGATTCATGTTTCCCCTTACCACATCTGAAGGGTTGAAATGTGCACTGTTACATTCACCAATATTCTTGAAATGGTCAGAACTTCTAAAAGTGCAGCACTTGGTTTTCTTTAGGAGATGATCACTGGAAGAATACTATGTGTATATGTGTGTGTTTACAGATAGATAGGTTCAGCCTAAGCTTTCAAAGAGATAGTCATGTTAACCTGTTTCAGCATAAAATGGAAAAAGGGGGTGAAGGGTTCAGTAATTGTTATAGCATGACTTTTCATGGATTTCAGTGAAGTGAACTGATACCCACAAAAGCTCATGCTATAATATTCAGCATAAGTTGAAGCACACAACTGAAAACAGAATGTGAGCCAGCACTTTAGCACTGTAAAGATAAATCAAGATCCTACTTCACTGTGTTCTGCAAAGAGAGAACATCTGAATCAGTTCTCAGTCAAGTAAGGATGGTGAAAAAGAAATAACACAATCACTCCTATAATGGTGTCTAACATCTTTTCTCACAATTGCACCTGCCGCTTGAAGTAAGAGTGTTAGTAGCTGATTTCCATCCCCTGGAAATTACTTCTGATAGCTGATCCCATGAATGAAGTTGCACATGACAATAGGAAGCAGAATGGAAGGCAGAGAGTTGTCAGTGAGTCATGCATGGAGGGGAAGTGAGAGTTAAAGCAAAGCTGGGTTCTTAAGACTTAGAGAAAATGGTCCCTTTGTTCTGTGGGATGAATATCTGTGCTTACAGCAAAATTATATATAATATAGAGCAGAACTTTCAGAACAGAACCTTTTCCCTGGAAATGCTGAAAGGAAGCTACTTAGACTCATTTTAGAAACCTAGAGCCAAGAACTAGTTGGACAGTTGAAATAATTAAACTGTTTCTTGGTCCTTACCCACTCCTTGGAGATGTTGTTGTTATTGTTTGCCTTCAAGTCATTTCTGACTTATGGAGTCCCTAAAACTAACCTATCATAGTTTTGTTTTTGTTTTTTTGGCAGGATTTGTTCAGAGGAGGTTTGCCTTATCTTTCTGAGGCTGAGAGACAGTGACTTGCCGGAGGTCACACAGTGGGTTTCCATGGTGGTGCAGTGATTCAAACCCTGGTCTCCAGAGTCCTAGTCCATTGCTCAAATCACTACACTATGCTGGCTCTCCTTGGAGTTACCAAGTCATAAGCAACAGTTGAATTTCTTTTCACTCCTTTGCTCTTGGATTCTATTGTCTGACCCAGGTGGAAGACTAAACTATGCTTTAGTATTATGTGAACAATATCCAAGTTTGAATGTGTTTCCCCTTCTCCTCTCATACTCTAGCAAGGCCACAAGGAAGACATTAGAAAATTTTGCTTCCACTTCTCACTAATTACAATTTAATGTTATCTCATCAAACTACAGTCAAGTCTTACATACAGTTGTAAAAAATTCTTGCAATTCTTCTTATCCTTTATCATCACAAGTAAAGGTCAACTACTAGAAGAATTTTGTGCATTTGTGGACTTTCTTCTGGAAATTTTTTTCCAGAGTGTTTCACAACAGAATGATTTTAAAAAAAAAAACATTTTTCATAGATGTCAACTAAAAATGTTGTTTTATACACACAAACACAAATTTGTATATTTCTTTTTTCTGAAATAGCCCTTAAGGATGTCAATTAATAGAAAAAATGTGCTAAAATACTCATGATCTCATCCATTGAGGGGAAGACTTTTGAATCATCATCATCATCATCATCATCAATTTATGTAACACCATCACTGCTATACATGTTGCTTTCCAAGTAAAAGAACAACAAAACCGTCCCCTGCCCTCAGGCTTAGAATCTAAGGCATGACACAAAAAGAAAAGGAGATGGCAGTGTGGGAGGGGATTAAGTCCAGCAGATACTGTCTCTTCTTCTCCCTTTCCGAGGCCTTGGCATTTGAGAGGGAGGGAGGCCTTTCATCTGCTTTTGGGCCTAGGCATGATGGAGCTGTGCCTACATCTTATTCTCTCCCTCCAAGGCCATAGTAGTTGCAGTTCAGATGGAAGGAGGGCCTTTCATCTGCTTCTGGGCCTAGGTATGATGGAATGCCTAACAGAACTGGATATTTCTGCATAGCCACCACATTCTCCACCAGCCTGTAAATGGCCATGGAGGGTTGTAGTATGTAATAGGCCATGCTGGTGGGGTGTTCTGGTCATTGCTCAAGGGAGGAAGAAAATTCCATCATCTACAATGCCTAGAACAAAGGCATGCATAGGCTTGTTGGACTTACACTTTGGCATGTCACTAGGCATGGTGGAGCTGTGCCTGCCACTTATTCTTTCCCTCCAATTAATTTGAAATAATTATATTTGGAAAGAAGAAATTAAATAAGCAAAAATTATATTCTTTGTCTTAATCTGTAGAAATCATAACTGTACTGAAAAAAGCCAGGTTTAAGCATGCTGGGGAAAAAAAACAGGTTTAAGACCTGGTTTATGATGGTTTGTGATGCTGATTTGTTTCAGTAAAGATAACACTACACAGTCTGATACAAAATTATGCTTTTAAACAGAAAACAGAAGTAAAAGCTTCCCATTCCCATCTAGCTGTCACATCAATAACCTTCTCCTAATCTTGCCAAGAACACCCTATGACGGGATTGCCAGAGTTGAGTTGATGGAACATAACAAAAAAAAATTATCACATTTGCTCAGCTGAACATTGTCAATTGCTTCATAGCCACAAGCAGTAGAGTAGAGAGATTCTGTATTTTAAATTTCTTAGGATTATCTGTTTTTCAAGCCTTATAAATAGCCAATTTGAACCTTAATTGTTGAAGCTGACTCTAAGACATTTGAGTTCAGGATATATTTTTTTTTTCTTTGGAAAAAAAAATGTGTGTTCAGTAATAACTCTCTCCCCCAGCTCTGTTCATAAGTGGGCTGGGAAAATTAGTCTATTTTCCCTCCAAATTGGAAAAATGGTATATATTTCAAGCCTGTTATGAATCAAATTCAGATCTTGCACCACTCCTAATAACCTTAAATCCCAAAGTACCTTTGTTGATGAGTATTTTATTTGACTTAGAGAGATACCATCAACAGGACAGAAAACAACTTATGAGATTTCATAAATAAAGTCTAAAAAAAATCAAGTTGATCAAGAACAATGATTAATAAGGCAAAACTTGCATTTTAACTCCCAAAAAAATTCTAGATGTTGTGCTGAATTTCTGTGATTTTTTATTTTTATGGAAACCATACCTTCAACACTCCCCCACACACACACATATACTTTGTTGCTGCATTGGGCTTTTCTGTTGCATAATATGAATTGCCAAAATGGTTTGAGAAAAAGTAATTTTGTGGGTCCAAAAATAATTGCACAGTTATGTTTTTTAGTTTTGTCTCAGTACTGGCCTAAAGTTCATATTAAAATTTCATTAAATATGAAGGCTTCCTTTGAATCATTCAGCTGATTTCAAAACTTAGGAATATTTGTGATTTCTGTGGCTTTGACAGGAAGATGGTGCACCTCCATCCCACAACCATTTTTTTAAATTCAATAAACATCCAGGACAAGGTCCCATATAAATCACCATGGCAGACTGACAATAAAATGTCAACCTGTAGTGAGAAAATATATGTGTGAATCCATTCCTGGACTTAAGAGAGACTCCTGCTTGAGAGATAATGGGTAAAATCCTTCAAGGTCCTTCCAGGTATTTGCTGCTGGAAGACAGAAAAGCACATCTTCTGTGCAAATCCCTCTCAGTCATCACTGAGTGCATGGGGACATCTACCACATGAATCATTGTTGGATAAGAATACTGCCACTGCAATTTCTGTGATGGCAGAAGGTCAAAAGAGCACTGCTCTGATCCTGTCAATTGTAGCTGCATTATATCATGAGAGCACTGTTTTGTACATTATGATTTTCCATATTATTTTTTTCCTGCCTGCATAAATGTGTTAATTTCTGTGCTCATCAGATTATTTTGATTTATTTATAAAACTGGTAGAGTTTCAAGCTTTCATTGATTTAGACAGTTGATCTATGTTGCCAATGAAAGCAGTTAATATCCCTGAAAGGCACTTTTATGAAGGATTTGGCAATATGCCAGAACTTGGAAACAACTTGTTACAAATATTGAATTACTTGTAATACATCTCTCTTTGTAATGAGTAAGGTATTGCTGAGCTACATTATAACTACCATTGTTTCACATTCACAGTTTTGCATATTCGCAGTTTGTACTGCTGCTCAACTAGCTCAAACTCCAAGACCCCACCCCCTTCTCCCTTCTCCTGTCCTGGCAACAAAAAAACTCCAGCTTGCATTCTTACCTTGCACCAAAAGAGCACTGCCCATTTAAAACAGAAAGGTAGCTCCTTTCCCAAACTGAAGCTAATAGTTGGAACCATAGCAACCCCCACCCCTGGACACATAAATCACGCCCTTCACACACACTTGCCTCCCCCCCCCCAGCTCTCCTTCCCTCTGTCCTGGCTACAAAACAACTCCAGATCTCTTTCTTACCTTGTACCTAAACACCACGGTCAGTTTAAAACACTCAGTAAGGTCATGTTGTTGGCAGGGCAGAGAGAGGGAGAACTAGGGAGAGGTGAGTGTGGTGAGGGGAATGGTTTGTGCATCCGAGGGCAGATGTTGTTATGGCTGCAACTTTTAACTTTGGTTTGGGAAAGGAGCGACCTTACTGAATGTTTTAAACTGGCAGCACTGTTTTGATGCAAGGTAAGAAAGCAAGCTGGACTTGTGTTGTTGACAGGTCAGAGGGAGGGAGAACTTGTGCGGATGTAGGTGTGGATGACAGGCATGGTTTCGGTGCCTGGGGGTGGGTGTTGCTACCATGGTGGCAGGTATTAGCAGTCCTTTTGGTGGGAGAGGACTACAATACTCTAGTGTAGTATGCATGTTGTGTGTAGGGATTAACTTATTTGTGGTTTTTTCAAATTTGTGGTGGTGCTCTGCCCCTAACTCCCGCGAGTGTGAAGGAACAACTGTACAGTTGCCCCTCCACATTCACGACTTTCACATTCACCGTTTTGATTATTCACGGAAAGCCGCCTGCCCCCCCTCTCCACTCCACCCCGTCCCTTCCCAAGGCAGCAGAGGGTTTCTCATGAATCCCTTTGCTGCCTTGGAAAAGGGGGGTTGGAAAGCCTCCCTCACTCCACCCCAGTCCCTTCCCAAGGCAGCAAGGGTCCCCCTACACCACTCTGGGAAGGGTGGGGGTGGCGGTGAGGGAGAGTGGCGGTGGGGACACTCTGGGAAGAGCAGGGTGTTGGTGGTGAGGGAGAGTGGCGACAGGGGCTCCTAAAGCCCCCGACACCACTCTGGGAAGGGCGGGATGGATGTGTGAGGGAGAGTGGTGACAGGGGCCCCTGAAGCCCCCAACACCACTCTGGGAAGGGCAGGGGTGGGTGGGTGAGGGAGAGTGGCAATGGGGGCTCCTGAAGCCCCCGACACAACTCTGGGAAGGGTGGGGTGGGTGGGTGAGGGAGAGTGGCAACGGGAGCTCCTGAAGCCCCCGACACCACTCTGGGAAGGGCAGGGGTGGGTGGGTGAGGGAGAGTGGCAACGGGGGCTCCTGAAGCCCCCGACGCCACTCTGGGAAGGGTGGGGTGGGTGGGTGAGGGAGAGTGGCAATGGGAGCTCCTGAAGCCCCCAACGCAACTCTGGGAAAGGCGGGGGTGGATGGGTGAGGGAGAGGGAGAGAAGTGACAGGGGCTCCTGAAACCCCCATCACCACTCTCAGAAGGGTGGGTGGGAGGGGGAGGGAGAGTGGCGAGTGGGGCTGCTGAAGCCCCCATAGCCACTCTGGGAAGGGCGGGGGGAGGGGTGATGGAGAGTTGTGACGGGGGCTTCTGACCCCCCCCACATAGCCACTCTGGGAAGGGCAGGGGAGGGGGGAGGGAGAGTGGCGACAGGGTGGGTTGTTGCAGACAGGTTGGGGAAGGACTATTATTATTCGTGGTTTTTTCACATTCATGGGGTTCTTCCGCCCCTAACCCCGCGAATGTGAAGGGACGACTGTATATCTTAATAACAGATAACTTCACTTCTTTTGCAGTGGAACTATAACTGTCTTGCATACTTTTATAGTTATGAGGTGTATGCCTTAGGACTTCTGCATGTTTTGTATCATTGGTCCATGGTTTTCAATGTTTTAGAATGAATGAAAATAGTCATCTAGTTACTTTTAAATAATAGGAAATGAGACAATCACTTTAAAGAAGGGGGCTTGCCGCTGACCGGCAGGCTGTTTTGCTGTCCGGCTGGCCACCCCCTCTATCCAACCCTCCTGGGCCCCCTCATGTCCCTTTTCTTCATTACCTGGAGGGGGTGCAGCTGCATGGCGAGCCCCTGGGTGCCGCCATCTTCCTGTCTCCTTCCCAGCAGCCTTTGCAGCTGGGAGTGTGGGAAAGGATGTGGACCAATCAGGGCTGGCCTGCCTGATCCTGATCGGCCCATAATTAGGCAGGCAATCTTGACTTTAAAAGGCTGTGCCGAGGGTGGCCTGCCCAGAACAGAGGAGGTGACGGAGACGGCTGCTGGAGAGCCTCTGAAGAACCAGCTCCAGGAAGCCGAAAAGGCAACCCCACCACCACCTCTATTACTCATCGCTGGCAGGTAGGGGTGCAGGGCCAGGAGACAGCCGGGTGGCAGCTGTCGGTGTTGCACAAGGCAGCGGCAAAGCTGCGATTGCTACAGATGGACCCAGGGGGGTCCTCGGTGGGAGTGAGGGGTGGTAGCAACAGCTGCCAACTCTGCGGCTTTGGGCTGTGGGGGAGGGGGAAATCCCCCGGCAAACTGGGTCTGCATGGGCAGGGATACGAAAAGCGTCAGGCCTTCGGGGGGATGCACGGTTTGTCACGGGAGCCAGCAGGCAGTTTGTTTGGCTACTGGCAGCCCCTCTACAACCTCCTCCCATGCTTCTGCCCCCCCCAATCAGCACCCAACCCAGCCAGCGATTGCAGGTGGCAAGTGTGGGGTGGGGGGCACCAAGGGTGGCACGGGTGGTTTGGCAGCTTGCCAAAAGGGGGGGAGAACCCCAGCTCCCCTCCCCGAGCTGCGATTAGCAGCAGGGGCCGCACATAGTGTGTGGGCTTCAGAGGGGTGAGGGTGTTTGGGGGGTGCTGGACCAGGCTTCCTCCCCTTCCTTTCTCCTTCTTCCCAGGAGTGGGGTGCCTTTGCCTGTGGTAGGGGGCCACATGAGTATAGTCTGGCATGAGCTAGGAAGTGAGGCGGCTTGAGCTTTACAGCCTGGCATGCGCCAGGAAGTGAGGTTGCTCAGGCTCCCCGACTCCTCTCCCCGCCATCCACCTTCTTCCCCCAACAGAACCGGATGGGATGGATAAGGCTTGGGTATGGGGTGGCACACAATGGAAGAATTTTTCTTTTGCAGGCTTCGGGCCGCAAGGCGGTGGCTGGTGCTTAATAATAAACAAATCTTTAAAGTACACCACACAAGCACATCTCCCACATAGCCAAGGGCTGAGGAGGTCTTAGGAGCCATGGGGCCCAAAAGGACATCAAAACAGTGCCACTTGACAGAGCTGCAGCTCCAGCAGGAAGAAGAGCCTACAACCAGCAGCGAGGAGGTGGGGCAAACAGGACAGGAGCCCAACAGCATTCCCGTTCTGCCACCAGCCACCCGACCTCCAGTGGAGGCTTTTGTCCAGGTGGCTCCCACCATAGCAGATGTCATGGGGGCATTGTCTGTGGTCCTTCAGAGGATGGACAATGACTACCCCCCTGGGAGTACGGAGGGACAGGCGCTGCCGGCGGTCGCTGAGGGGCAGGGGAACCCTGTACTTCTTCCAGTATAGGAGCCTCCAGCGGCAGTGGTCAGTCCAGATATTCCAGATCCAGGGGGAGGAGCGGTTCCAGGGAATCGAGACATTCAGACTCCCATGGCTCTTCATCCAGGTGACACAACAGATCCAGAGGTAGGCAGAGCCCAAATAGGAAGCACAGATGTTCCCATGCAGGTTCCTCCTCAGGTGAGTCCTCGGATGAGGACAAATACAGGTACTGGGAAAAGGGAGCTTTCAAGCCAGGTTTGCCAGGATGGGCCCTCAAGCTCAGAAAAGCCAGGGGAAAAGCCAGGGAAGATAGGAAAGACGGGTGGCAAGAACCCTCTGGGGGAGAAGCTCAGGGAGGCCAAGTCAAAGGAAGACCCCAAGGGGGGCATTTGGATCACAAGTTGCATTCCAAGATACTGCAGGGTTATTACGTGGATGTTTTTTTGCTGGCACAACCCCTGGGGGCAGAAGCGAGTGTTCACAAGAGTGACAAGAAAGAAAGTGATAAGGCCAGTGCAGGGTCAGTGGAATGCACCTTTGCCTACTGGTTTAACGGGTACACGGTCTTCATGGGGGGGTGGCTTTGGTTTCCCCAGAGCTGGCCTGGCACTTGATCAATCACCTCCACCAAGTGTTGCAAGTGCGGGGTCAGGCGGGAGACTCCAACGCCATTCTGTATGACATAGAATGCAGGAAGAAAGCTTCCAGGTCTCCTATGCACAGGCGACTATCCCACCTGTCTGCAGGCCATGGGCCCTGGCAGATGGGAAAAGGGAGACCCCCCAAAAGCAGCTCAAAAAAAGGATGGGAAGAAACAGGTCTCCTGGGAGTACAACGGAGGTAAGTGCTCCAGGTACAAATGCCGGTTTGACCATTCTTGTGACAGCTGTGGGGGAGGCATCCAAAGGTGAATTGTTCACGACAGGGTGGCAGCAGCCAGTCCTTTCAGAACAGTTGCCCTGCCTCATCTAGCACCAGAAAGGAGGCAGGATCTGGTGGCAGCACCAGCAACAACTCCGCAAAATGAGGTGAGCCCGAGGGCCGGGGCGGGGGGGTGGTGTCGCATGGCATTCACGCCAGGTAAGTTGGAGGCCATGTGTCCTCTCTTGGCAGCCTACCCAAAGAAAAAGGCAGCTGATTACCTGTCGGAAGGTTTTGAATTTGGGTTCCGCATCCCCTTTCAGGGCCCAAGAGAAGCCTCCACCTCACGCAACTTAAAATCAGTGGCGCAGCTGCCTGAGGTGTTTGTTCACAAGATAGGGAAGGAGCTTGAGGCAGGGCTCATAGCAGGCCCCTTCAACCAACGACCAATGTCCAACTTGTGCATTTCACCATTGGGAGTGGTGCCCAAGAAGGCCCCTGGGGAATACCACCTAATTCACACCTCTCCTACCCAAGGAGGTCATTGGTCAATGACGCTATACTACCGGAGCTTTGCACAGTGAGATATGCGTCATTGGACCATGCAGTACGACTCCTACAGAATTGTGGACAGGGCACACTCATGGCAAAATGTGACATAAAATCAGCTTTCAGATTGTTGCCGGTTCATCCGGGCAACCACTGCCTGCTGGGCTTCAAGTTCCAAGATAAGTGGTACTATGACATGGGTTGGTCCATCAGCTGTGCAGCCTTTGAGATGTTCAGCACAATCCTGGAGTGGGCCCTGCAGCACAGGGCATGTTCCCTATTTGTCACACACTACTTGGATGATTTCCTAATGATGGGCCCTGCTGGGGGGGGAACAAATGTGGATTTTTGCTGTCTTCCTTCCAGGCTCTGGCGGCCAAGCTTGGGGTCCCGTTGGCACCTGATAAGACAGTGGCCCCGGCGACGTCTCTGGTGTACCTGGGTATACAGCTAGATTCAGAGAAGGAAACTTTGAGACTGCCGGACAACAAGATTGACGGCCTGCAGGCGATGCTGGCTGACCTCCTAGGGAAAGAAAAAGCAATGCTGAAAGAAGTGCACTGCTGGGACATCTGAACTTTGCATGCCAGGTGGTTTTCCCTGGGAGGGCTTTCTGTGCACGCATTGTGCATCTCACTGGGGGGGGGGGTCAGGGCACAGCATCACCACATCTGCCTGACAAAAGGGGTGAAGGAGGACATGTGGGTGTGGCTCACTTTTCTGTAGCACTACAATGGGGTCACCACATGGCAAGGGCGGCTGGAGCCGGGTGGCGGCTTGCAGGTACACTCTGATGCAGCGGGCAGCCTGAGCTTTGGGGTATACTACGATGGCCACTGGTGTGTGCAGCCATGGCCTCAGGAGTGGGCCGCAACAGGGCTATCCAGAGACCTCACATTCCTCAATTTTTTTCCCATTCTGGTGGCTATCACCCTGTTGGGTGGGGAATTCAGGGACAAGAATGTTTGTTTCTGGTGTGACAATCAGGCTGTGGTTAGGATCATCAACAGGTAGTCCTCCAGGTCAGAGAGGGTCATGAGGCTGATGCAAAGGTTTGTGCTGGTTTGCCTGGAGGCCAACATCAGTTTCCATGCCTTGCACATTCCGGGCATGGATAATGAGATCACGGATGCCTTGTCTCGGTTTCAGGATGACCAGTTCCGTTCTCTTATCTCGGACGCAGACAAGACAGCAGCCCCATTCCCGGCAGACCTTTGGAACCTTGGGAGCGAACTGTGATCCAGGGCATAGCAGACTCCTTGGTGCCTTCAACACAGGCCAGGTACAAGAAAGTGGTATCCCAGTTCCTGGCCTTCAGGCTGCAGCATCGTTACGGGACAGTGTGGCCAGCATCAGAAAGAGAGGTACTGCACTACCTTGCTTCCTTGAAGGAAAGGAGTCTGGCATTGCAGACTATCGCAACTCAGGCAGCTGGGATCTCTTTCTTCAGCAAGGCGGAAGGGCATGGGGACCCCTGTGACACCTTCATGGTAAGGAAAGTGATGGAGGGCTGGAGAAGGGTGGCGCCAAGGGGCTACTGATGCAAGGCAGCCAGTGTCATACGTGATGTTGGTGCAAATGGTAGGGTGCCTGCCGTCCATATGCCATTCACACTACGAGGCACTGCTTTTGGGCACTGCGTACACTACCACTTTCTTTGGGGCACTGCGGGTAGGGGAGGTGGTATGTTCCTCCAAGACGGACGTGTCTGCCAGGGCTCTACAGATGGGTGATGTTACTATCAGTGACAAGGAATTAATTCTGCGCATCAGGTGCTCAAAGGCTGACCAGCACAGCCACGGGGCCACTCTGCATTTGAAGAAGGTGGAGGGCTCCACTCCATGCCTGGTGGCTAGCATGCAGGACTTTGTGAAGGCACAAGGCACCGTGCAGGACCCCCTGTTCCAGCATAGAGATGGGATCCTGTTCAGCAGGTTCCAGTTCATGAGTGTGCTGAAGATGGCAATTCATCAGATGGGGTACCGGCTGAAGACTTCAACAGCCATTCCTGCCAGCTGAAGGGGGCCTGTCAGTGAAATCCATCATGAGATTGGGGAGATGGCACTCTGGGGCCTATGCAGCATACATACGGCCAGGCAGGGCACTGCCTGCACTGCCAGGGGCTTTGCCCAGCTGGTAGGCCTGCCTGTTGATGGAGGTAATGGTTGGCGAAAGGCGATTCCCATGGGGAACACCTCAGTGGCGGATGTAATGGGTCATGATAAGGTATTAAGGTTCAGGAGTCTCCATCAAGTACAAGTTCAAGTTCAAGGGAGACTCCTCCTCCATTTGCTAACAATAACTTGTTTCAAGGGGAGGAGAGAGAGTTGAGAGGATGGCCTGGCCATTGGCTCTCTCCTCCAAGGGAGTTGGGATTGATCGACTCACAACCATTGCCTGTATGGGTGGGCAATGAGGAGGTCACAGCCCGTACATTTCCACCAACCATTTAACTTGCAAGTTGCAGCCAATTTATTGCCAACAATATATTTACTCAACAATATATTACTAACCTGTATTTAACCATGTTTTCTGAATATGTAACCAATACAAAATCAAAATAAATTGTGTGTATGTGTGTTATTCAGGAGGGCAGAGGGGCTGTAAGGTCTGGGTCGCAAACATTAGCTTTAATAATACCTAATTACCATTAAGGGCCTTGGAAATATTGCTATGTGCCTTCAAGTCGTTTCTGACTTGCAACATCCTTAAGGTAAACCTATTGTGATATATCAGACACACACACTCTCATTAACTCAATAAGGTATCTTTATTAAGCAAGGAAACGTGGTTCAGTGACATAGACAAAGCCAGATCTAAGCACATCCTAGTACAGTCTCCAGATAAACCCTTACAGCATGAGAATGGTATGTAGGGAGGGCTGTAGGTGGGCAAGCAGCTCCAGGTGCTGTGACCTTGAGCTGCTTGAGGAACAGCGTTCCCACACCCAAAAGGTGGGCTGGCACCCGACCAAGGGCTGAGAGGCCCAGCCAGGGAAACAGAGAAAACAGGCCAAGAACCAAACTCATGTCAGGGTCTTCCATGGAGTCTACTCTGATACCCAGAATCCAGGGATGAGCCTGACACCTATCATGGGGTTTTCTCAACAAGATTTGTTCAGAGGGTTGTCCTTGCCTTCCTCTGAGACTGAGAGTGTGTGCCCAGTGGCTTTTCACAGCTAAGCAGGGATTTGATAACCTGGCCTCTAGAGTCATAGTCCAATGCTCAAACCACTGTACCAAGCTGGCTCTCCCTGGAAATGTAGCTATATCTAATTAAAGAAATAATTGCTTTGAAGAAATAATACCATTAATTGTGCCTAACTATGTTTGGAGGCCTTAAACTGTATGTGTAACTAATTACTCTAACTAAATAATTTTAAAAGTAACTTTCCAAGTTCTTTGATATACACATTTAAGTAATCAATCTGTTAAGAGGGATATTGAGTAATTTGTACAGATTCTCTGATCCATTTATATACTCCCCTTATGGTTTTGTTCAAAACCTTAATGAAGTGAGCAAATGGAATGAAAAGAGGCTTTGGTCACTATTCAGACTTGACTCCTCCCTTCAGACCTCTTCCCCACTATTGCTCCTAAGTCAATGATTGTAAATCTCATTTTTCATCCTTCCCAAATAACAAAATTTTCTCTTCAGTGAAAATACACTTTTGTTAATGGTTGTTGCACAAGTTTCCATCTAGGCCAATAGCTCCTTGGCTTATGGATTTCGAAGTGTGCAAATAATAATATGGCAATTGCTAAAAATCAGAGATATGGAAGGATTTGGGGTTCCTTTGTGAGCAAAGACCTTCCCCACAGCCTGGTCCTGATAGCAAGTTCAGGCTGTGTTCTTTCAAGACTCTGATGCCATGCTGCCACCTCATAGCCAACCATACTTTTGCTTGAGAGTGGCATATATTTCCTTTATAGCTTGTCAGTACTAATAATCTGGCCAGACAAATCTTGAATAGGATAAGACATTTCTTCACTACTGGGAATTGAGTGCAGTGTTTCCATAGCACCAAGACTATATCACTTCAGAGTATGAGGGGGACATGACTTGAATAAATCCCAAAGATCTCATTCCCAGCAGGCTATCAGACTGACAATGCAAGTCAATGGTTCTATAGAGTTTTTTCTCACACAGCTTTTGACTACATATTGAGGTCATCAGTTTTATAAAATGGATCCTTACATGAGTATAACCTAGATGGATTTCTCAAAAGAATACTTGTCTTGAGGAACAGATGGCTTTGCTGGCAGTGAGGCAAATGAGAATTTGTCCCACTATTAGGCAGGTAATACCTCAGTAGAACTCTGTACCACAGAGAAGCTACTAATCGTACACTGCAATTCAGGCTGCATTTGCACTGCAGAAATATTCCAGTTTGACACCACTTTAACTGCTATGGTTCAGTGCTATGGAATCCTGGGATATGTAGTTTGTTCTGCCAGAGCTCTCTGACAGAAAAGGCTAAATATCTCACAAAACTACAAATCCCAGAATCCGATAGCATTGAGCCATGGCAGTTATAGTGGTGTCAAACAGGATTATTTCTACAGTGCAGATGCAGCCATAGGCACAATTAACTTGGGTCTTGTCTACACAGGCAATTTGCCCCATCTTGCCCCCTTCTTAGAGCCCTGCAGTCCTGACAACATAGGACTTTTGCCCAATTCCAATCCTGGGCAGTCCTCACCATCCCAGGGCAAATACAGGCTCAGATGGGGGAAGAATGGGTAGGGACCTTTACTGTATTCTGAAATAATACCTGGTTTAATCCATTTCCATATGAGAAAAAGAGATTGGGTCTGTGTGCATGTAGGACCCCATCCTGGCAGGCTGGCCTGTCACTTCAGTTGCCAGTCTACCTCACTCTCTCAAAAGCAGGAAGGAGTCCTGCAGCATGTGACCAAATCTAGTCACATGCAGGGGGCCTTGACTGCAGGTTGCAGGTTGGCTTCCTCACTCCCAGGAGAGCCAGGAAGGCAGATACAGTGATGAGCCAGCATGCCTATCAGGAATTCCTCCCATTCTGTGGAGGGAAAGGGGGAGGAACAAGCCTGTGTATCCTGGTGCATGAAGATGAGCCTTTAGTATTACTTTTTATAGGGTCCTTGCAATGCCTGAATCTAGCCTTAGAGAACTCTATGAAAAATATTGTTTTATTTTTAAAAAAATATGAGTATGATAGTGTTGGCACAGCATATTATTTTGTGGAAGATCACACAAAAAGGAAAATGGGCATGATCAGGCCATGGCCCTATTACTTGGGAATAAATCTTATTTAACTCAAGCGTCTCATTTCCAAGTAAGCATACATAGAATTGGGCTACCTGTATTTTGTTTTATTACAAAAAAGGGAAAGAGATTGATTTCTTTTGAAGAAGCACTATAGATTTCTGTATGATACCTATATCAGAAATTTTACAGGACAAAATAAATACTTATTAAGCCCATTCCTTTTTGATGACTGCGTAGCAACTGTCCTTTCATTTCAACCATCTATTTTAGAAGTGAGTTCAATCAAATATAATTTGTCTTGAGTGAGACTTTCAAATGGGCTCCTAATCCTAGTCTCTGTGTTACTCTTCAATCATAGTCCTGCTATGTATCTGTATCAATTTTCTTTGGTCAAAAAGTCATGTTTCCTCTTTGACATATTAGAGACAAATACAAGGCAATTTTGTGGTTTTTTAAAAAACAAGAATATTACAGGGATTGACTTAGGGCTTATCTACACTATCCAGGATACACTGGCTCTCCATCAGCATATCCTGGTTCCAGATCTGGCCCATTCTGCCCCTGTTACTGGGAGCAAAGGGCCGGTGTCCAAACAGAATGCCTGTGTGTTGCTGCTGCCACCATTTTCACTGATGATGTGAAATACAAGAAGAGGGGCTGAAAATTGTGGCTGCTGGCCCCCTACATATGACCAGCTTGGTCACATGCTGAGGTACCCCTGGGTGGCTTCAGAGAGAGCCAGGGAGCTGGTGGCAGCAGCAGGGGCTGGCATACTAGACGGGCTTCCACTCTCATGTACTTGCATTCCCAGATACAGTCATGATCAGTTTCAGAGTTAAACAAAAAACTTTACTTACAAAGTAATCCAGAAAGCATATCACATAAGGTTGTTGCTCAGACCTGAAAATCAGAGAGCAGACAGTATACTAAAAGCATTTTGCAATCTATGAAATCTGGCAGGCTACAAAGCTATTGATTACCTATCATCCCCTGATCCTTTCTTCCCAGACAATCATACCTCCTCTTTTTTTTCCAGATAAAATCTGCAGTTGATGGTCACTTATATTCCCTTCTATAGTGGCCATATACTCCCCACTATAAAGCACTCGTTAGCCAGTACAGAGAAATGGGGGGGGGGGGAAACAACAACAATTAATAGCAAAATTACAGAACCACACAAAATTTGGCAGGAATAGGCACCTTCAGGGAGCAATTCTTATACCTGTGGACACATGGGGCCCAATCCATCCTGACCCAGTGGTACTCGATTAAACTGGGTAATTTCTTATAGCGCTTGAAAGAGCCCTTTCCCGACTTGCCCCTGTTATATCCCCATATCTGCCCTGGTGATCATAAGGATTATCCAGGGGAAGATTGGGGTAAATGCCCTGCATCATATGTACTGCAGAGCTCTGGAACAGAGGCAAGCCAGGTTATAGGGTTGGACTGGATGGCCCTCGTGGTCTCTTCCAACTCTGCAATTCTATGATTCTATGATTCTATGATCTTTGGGGCCAGCATCGGGCTGTGATCTTCCTCAGAGGCTATATGGCTTGAGAATTTGTGGCCTGGTGCCAGGCCTTCCAGCAGATGGCGCCCAAAGGGAACCCCAGGTAATGGGATTCCCTTTGGGGTCAGGTGAGTTGCACAGGGAAGCTGGGGGATAGGTCACAGGTGACCATCTGCTCCAGCTGCCCCCCACTATGGACCTCCCCCTATTGGTTTGCATACCCTAGGAAATAGACAAATAAATAGGTAAGATAACAATAAAGTGGCCCGTACTTCAACCCATTCTTCTGTGTCTGGTCTTGTTATTTCATGTGTCAATCATTAAGTATGGTTTCTTTAAACATGGATGTTCTATTTTCCTCCACAGATGTTATTGCTTTAAAAAGGTATTCTAAGCTACTGCCCAATACCACATCTGGTTCAGTATCTATGATGGCTGCATTGCCTATGTTAAAATATGGTTTTGTGTCATGTTTCTAAGTTACCAGGAAACTCCTCTTCCTCTGATGGCCAAGTAGCATATCCTCTGTAATACATCTTCTGAGAAAGTGTAATTGCTTTAACATTTATGCTAGTCACAACATGATCGCTTCCATTTTTATTACTTCATCTTGCCAGGGTTGAAGTAATAAAGCCACCCACTGAGCTCATATCTGATGTGTAGATCTAACACCTCACATTCTTAGCCACTGCACCACATCAGCAGACAAGATAGTTAGATAGATTACAAATAGGAAAGGGGGTAGTAAACTCCATTTACCCAGTTTTGCAACCTCTAAAAATTTTGTAACAAAGGGTAATACAGCACTGTTCATACAGAAGTTGATAGCTTCACTGTAGCACCTGTCAGTCTTTCATGATTTCTGTGTTGGAATGACATATGACATTGCTTTTTGGGCTGTGTGGTGTGTCATGGTAGTGGACTTATTGAACCCCCATAATATCTATATAGTCATTTTTTCAGACAAAATAATTTGCAAAATAAGAAGTGTCAATCAGAGTCAATCCTTAAAAATCTCACTTGAACTCTGGATTCCTCCACTGTTGTTGTGTGCCTTCAAGTCATTTCCAACTCATGGTGACCCTAAAGCAAACCTATCACAAGGCTTTCTTGGCAAGATTTGTCAAGACCCCCAAAGGGGGGTTCCTTTGCCTTCCTCAGCTTGTCTCAAAACCAGGTTATACTGTGAAAATTCAAATGCACTGCATTCTTCAAGCCCTAAGGTGAGCTTATAATAGGATGAGTAAATAATTGAAAAGATATTTACTAACGGAAAAATTAACTTGTAGCTTTACACAAAATATGTGCAAAAGATAATTGGTTTAATAAGATGTCCTGCACAGCCTGGAGTCTTTATATATCCTGTATTTAGAACAGCTCCAAGGTATGTGAGTACATATTCCCAATGAGCACAGGTAAGTTAGAAATTATTAATATTATTCCCTGTACCACCAACTTTACTTCATACTACAGATATTCTTAACCTAACAAGCCACAGTAGTTCTGATGGCAAAGGAGAAGCTGCTCAGATCTTATGGTGATACTTATGGAGACACACTTAGTCCATCTAATTCACTGCATATCCTAAACTTGAGCAGTGGCTTTCCAATACTTCACTTTTCCAATGCTTCAATTCCCCAGTCCTAATGGGGAATACTGAAGCGTGAACTTGAAACTTCTCTATGAAAACCATCATTCACTCACTCACTTTATTTATATCCCAACTTTTCCCCAAAAGTGGGACACAATATGTAATTCCATTACTGAAGTATGTCCCCTTCTCTGTTTTTTTGTTCCAGAAAAGCAAACTTATATCCTGTGTCATTTTAAAGACTAACATGTTTATTGTGGTGTGGGGTTTTGAAGGCTCCCTCTGCCTCAGAGATAAACAGCTGTGCTCTACTAGGGGCTCGTCTATACAAGGCAATCAACTGTGGATTGTTGTGCAGTAGTTTTCAATTGTCTCACCAATTATTTGGCAAGATTGCAGGGATGAGAAGCTATCTGTGTTCATTGTTCAAACGGGCATGCCTGTAAATCAAGGTGGTGGGCATGAGTGAATTACTCACATTTTTATTCCCACTAGTTGCTGCAGCTGAACAGTTTAAAAAAATAAATAAAAGCAAATCCAAGGTGTTGAAGTGCAACCTTCCACTTAAATAAATGGGGGAGGGGAGTCTGTTTCGTTGCCTCAGCACACAATCACTATGGCAAAAATCCAACATGGCAGTTCTGGACACTTGCCATGCCCGCAAGCACCACCCTCTGTGCACATCTGACCAATCAGCTGTCCACTCTGAGAATATGCACCAATGTGAATTAGTTGTCCTAACAAATGAAGATGCACATTTTCAAGCATTAATTTAAAAAATACAGGAAAAGTCATGATTATGGCAGATTGATTTCGGATCCCATTTAGATAAAATGTATTTTCCTCAAATTTATGAGGAATATTTTCACAATATAGACAAGCCCCAGATGTCTTTGGACTCCAGTTTCCATAATCTCTCGCCATTGGCTGTGCTGTATAGGGTGAAGGACTGTAAACTATGGAGACTAAGAATTTCTTACTTCAAATAAATGATGTAAAATTCCACTAAACTGTTGTGTGAATTTTATTTCCCTATTTTGGTGTGCTATTCATGTGCAATATTTAATATCATGCATGCATAAGCAACAAAGTATAAATAATCCTGAATCCATAAATAGTATTCTATACCATCTGAATTGCTATAGCTGAACACAATACCATATACATCTATGTACAAATATAACACATTGTTAATATCATAATTTAACATATTGCAAATGTAATATAATGTTACCTAATCAATACAGGGTTGTTGTTTTTTTGCAGTTCACCAGTTTTGCATGAACAGAATGTATACAATATATACAACTGAACTAAAAAAATGAAAGGCACGATGTTACAATGAAGTAATTCCAAAACACTCATAAACAGATATTATAGCATAAAGTCAATTATACACAATCACCTATGACACTATTAATCTATGCAATGATATTCTACGTTTCTGGATCCTCCATACTAATGTTTAATACAGAGACTTTATCTGGGAAATTAGAATCTATCCTGATATGGAAGCTTCATCCTGGGGAGTTGAAATTGGTCCCAGATGGCAATCTCTGCAGCTCAATTCTAAAAGCCATTCTGAATACCTGCCTTCCTCAGTGGGTACTTTTAAGGTGGATTCTGAGTTCTTATGCACTATTTTGTATAATATAAAATGGATCAGTATATATCCTAATTTATTTTATTTAAAATCTATATAATTAATATACTTACCTCTGGTGATGCTATCAATTTTCAAAGGTGTAAGAAGCTTTCAAATGTCATATGATGCTATGATAAGTATATATTAATTATGATATATAATAGCAATAATGTTTTAATAATATATTTTAATATAATTTGCTTACCTTCTGACATGTCTTTTAAGCTAAGGTAGTCATTCAGTGTGCTAGACTACTGTTAATCTCCACATTTTAAACATCTTTTCTGATTGATGCTAATTATTGTGCTGTGAACTAATTAACTATCATTTCCTCCAAGTCAATTTTACAAAGGTTGAAGTTTGTCCTACAAACCTGTATTTGTGTCTCTCTGAGTATAGGAACCTATAAGCTGGCTGAATGAAAATATCTATCCTTAATTCATTTGAATGACTTAAAGAAACACTGTAAAATCCACATGATCATTTAAACCTGACAGTTTTAATGATCCCAATTTATGTATCAAGTATGTTTCTCTTTGTGTCAATTTATAAGTTATATTGCATTTGTTAAATGGACCTGCATGCAACATTTCTATAATAAAAAACCTTAAAGATTCCAGAGGATGATTAAAGTGAATAAAGTGTTCTATCAGAGAACATTCTAATTTTTTAATTTCTAATGCAACTTTTATGCTCTGAAATGCTTACATGGGTGGGTCTTGAACATTATCCTATATATAACATCTGACAGGAGCATACAATAACATATATTACATTTTTGGAGCTACAATTAGTAAAACCTTTCAGCTCTTAGTGTTCTTGTGAATTAGGATGAATAAAGGTTTTTTTATATTCAAAGACTGGCAACAGCATGCACAATGTTCACATCTATAGTGCCCTAGAATATTAGATTGGTTTTTATACAGTGAATAAAAATCTGTATGAACCAACATATCTTTGATGTTTCTTGTTCTCCTAAGAGCTATCAGTGGTTTCTCCTTGCACCGTGGTATATGTCGAACTATATGTTGATAAATTATCTTCTTGATGTGATGAGAGGCATGATTAAATTCAAATGAACATATAATTCTTGTGTTAACAGATTTTTCTTCTGATTTAAACAGCATAGATCATTCTTTGTGATCTGATATATTCCTGGCCATCTGAATAGTATTACAGGGATAATGTCTCTCTTCCTAAACCAACTGATACAAATCTGCGGTTTTATTATACTGAGCAATGTCTGTTGAATTATTTCATTATAACATCGTGTCTTTCAGTTTTTTAGTTCAGTTGTATATATTGTATACATGCTGTTCATGCAAAATTGATGAATTGTAAAAAAAGAAACAACCCTATATTGATTAGGTAACTTTATATTACATTTGCAATGTGTTAAATTATGGAGATATTAACAATGTGTTATATTTGTGCATAGATGTCTATGGTATTGTGCTCAGCTATAGCAATTCAGATGGTATAGAATACCATTTATGGATTCAGGATTATTTATACTTTGTTGCATATGCATGCATGATATTAAATATTAGACATGAATAGCACACCGAAATAGAAAAATAAAATTCACACAACAGTTTAGTGGAATTTCACATCGTTTATTTGAATTAAGATATTCTTAGTCTCCATAGTTTACAGTTGTTCAATTAGGACCCTCCTGCAACACTTTTCGAGTATAGGGTGAAGGAGGCTTGTAAGTCAGAAACATCTAGAGGTCCACAACTGCCCACTGTTATTTTACACATACTACTTCCTTGTAGTGCCATCCCATGTGGCTGCGGTGTGTGGAATTAATGTCTTGCCAATACATGTGGCACCAATCAACTCGGTCTTTTGTGAGGTATCTACTCGATAGGTAGAAAGAATGCTGATTGGGAGGAAAGTCTTGACCACGAGGTTCCAAACATTCCCACACATATTGCAGCCATGGATAGTACACCATTAAGCAAAGAAGCGTCTTCCACATAGTCCAGAAGAGCTAAGGACACTAGCTTTGAAAATTAATTTGATCATGAAATTAGGTAAACAGTCATTACCAGCAACAATAACAATCGAATTTGATTGATTTAATTAACTACCTATATGAAACCTGTCAGGGGATGATAGGACACTCAATCCCTGCAGAAGCCAAAAACTATCTCAGCAGGCTTAGTAGCAACCTGTTCACACACACAGAGAATACTCACACACAGAGTGCTTAATGTCCAAATAAGCGGGAAGCATGTTTATCTTCAAAGTCACACGGTTGCAATATGTACAAATATTTACAATTGAAGGACAAACTGCTTCACCAGGCCGCAGCATTCACAGGAAGAAGAGAGGTGAGCTCTTTTCTGAGCTCTCTTATATACACAGTTACAGGGCATGGGCTTACTCAATCACATGATCTTGCACACCAATAAAAACCCTCCTTCTGTAGCTGTTAGGCAGTTCATGGAGTCAGCCATTATGACTCAGCATGACTCTGCAGTTGTTTGGCCATTTTATACTGGAGTTCAGTCTCTAACTCCTGACAAAATGTTAGTCTCTGGGGGAGCTGATTTACCAAAAAAGGCATGGAGATTGCATACAGACTGTCATCATTGACCCTAGGGACACATTTTGTTGTTGACACTTTCAAAAGTTGTCTCCCAGTATTTTCAGAGTTGCTTTCATCAAACTGGACTTTTATCCCAGAGAGAATCCAAACCCCCAAATATATTCATACCCAGGAAAAGTGAGATTTCAGTTTCTCTGGACACTGTCAGCTTGGGAAGGATGGCCTAAATTATGAGGCTTCATATTTCAGTCAGTCCCATTGTTTTGTCACTGATCTGCATCTCAGTCTGTCTTTCTAGCCCTTCCAGCCCTCACCAACATGTGCACTATTCATTGACCTCTCAAGATCTTTTGTTTCTTAGAGGATGGTAAGAAAAGAAGTTGGAGGTTAGTAAGGTTAGTAGCTTTTTTGTTGTTGTTCTGACAAAGAAAATTTTAAACTGTCTTTCTTTTTTTAAATGGAACACTTTTCTCCCAGGGATTGGAAGGTGTCAGTTTAGCTAGCTATATCTTTTAGCTCCAGGCACCAATATTATCAAACCCCTCAAATAGTGATATGCTCAAGAAGCAGGAGGTAGTAAGAGGAATAGGAAGGGTAGGGAGGAGAGAAAGGAAAGGAGAGAAAAGGAAGAAGAAAAGAGGAATAGAAATGGGGGGTGGGGAGTACAAAAAACCCTATCCAAATGCACAGCACTCTGCAATTAATAGTAAGTTTACTAAAGGATTGAAAAAAGATGTTCAATAGGATTTATTGCTGAATAGACATGGGGATGGCATGGATTGAAATAATATCTTTAGCTGGTGGGGTATGTGCTAGTGTTTTATGCCTAAAGAGACTAAGCATTCTTAAGGGCATGGCTATTTGAGGGCAAAACAAACAAATCAGTCCCTCATCCCACCCCATTCTATTTCATTCCAAGACTCATTTTGTGTGTGTGTCATCCTTTCCCTTCTTCTTCCAATGCTTCCCTATCCCAGCTCTTTAATATTTTCCTGGCTATTATTTTTCTGGGATTCCATCACAATTTCTGTCTCAGATGACTATTCAAGACAACAATGATAAAACAAGCAGGATATATGGCCTAGCAACAAAATGATGTGATACATTTCCTCTGCTCCTATATCTTCCTTCCTTCCTTCCTTCCTTCCTTCTTATCTTAGGGCCTTTTCAGACCATACAATTGTTGTTGCTGCTGCTGCTGTGTCCCTTCAATTCATTTCCAACTTACGGCAACCCTAAGGCAAACCTATCATGGGGTTTTCTTGGCAAGATTTGTTCAGAGTGGATTTGCTATTGCCTTCCTCTCAGGCTGAGGGAGTGTGACTTGTGCAAGTTTACCCAATGGGTTTCCATGGCCAAGCAAGGATTTGAACCCTAGTTTCTAAGGTCCTAATCCAACACCCAAACTACTAAACCATTCTGGCCAGCACTATTATTCCACTTCAACTGCCATGGATGCATCCTATGGATTCCTGGAAATTTCACTTTAAGGAGGGATATTTAGAATTGTCAGCCAGAGAGAGATTTGATGCCTTGCCAAACTATAAGTCCTAGGATTCTGGAGGATGCAGCTATGGCAGTTGACAACTAAAGTACAGAGGAGGTTTCACTGTGAACAGTGCAAAATGGTTACAGAGGAAATATTACTTTATATTATCTTCAAACTCAATAATAAAGAATCAATTTTCTATAAATCTCCAGTGTATATTGTGATTCTGAATAAAGTTTGTTTTAATGCATATATTATACCAAAGTGTCACATGCAAGTAATAATTACTCAAAATAATAAATAAATATATATAAATTTTTACAAACACTTAATCAAGTCCTTGCAAATTCCAAAGTATCCACAATATCAATAAATGCTTATTTGCAGGGTTTGGGGAGGCATTCACTTGTATGCAGTCATTTTCCTTTCATCATTCCAATTAGACAGGAGAAGTATCTTCTTTCAAACAAGATGTGCAAATATCATAGTACAGTGATGAATGGGGTAAGCCACGCACTCCAATTACTTTCCAGAGTGCATTGCATACGACAACCTCCAGAGATTAATTCTAGTTGACATTTCATTTCCTTTATCAATGCAATGCTAGGAGTCTATAATTAATTTACACAAAAACATTTAGTGCCAAAATGCCCTATTATCTCTATTAAACATTGAAGATTAAAGAGTACAAAGCCCATAGCTGCTTACCTCAACTGTATGTTTATAATTCAAGTCATGAAGAGCCCCCAGAAAGTAGATCTTTTTTAGAGTCCATTCCAGGTCCCCACCATTCCAATTGTACCACCACTCAGAGGAATTCCGGATCTCATCAAAAGCACAACTTGAGGAAACCAAGAACATAGTGGTTAATTTATCAGATTATAAACTAACATCCCAAGAAGTCAAACTCCTTAATAAGGGTTTGTCTTTTGTCCCTACTCTTAAATACAATGCTTTTAGTACTAGAGTAGACTTATTCAAATTGGTGAGACAACTACAATTAAGAGAATTCTTTGGAGAAAATACCTCAATGCTGACACATAAGTTCAAAAAGCCATCTAAATTCATCCCCAGTACTTCAAACCATATGATTTCCACTTTTGAAACAGTAGTCCTGAAAGATATTATAAAATTGGAAATGAATGAACATCGTCCTTGTTTCAATTTAAATTCTAGTGAGTATGAAACTCTTAATTAGCGGGCTTCCCAAAAGGAGCTGGTCATAAAACCTGCAGACAAGGGGGGGTGCAATTGTCATCCAAAACAAGAAAGATTATGAATTAGAAATATACAGACAACTAAATGACAAGAAAAGTTATCATATATTACCCAGAGACCCCATTGATTCCGTCAGAAATATCATCAAAGTCATGATTCAGGAGGGTGTGATACTAGGTTATATTGATCAGTCAATTGGGGATTATTTACTTGTTGAGAATCCAAGAGTACCTGTTTTTTATACCCTTCCAAAAATCCACAAACCAGGACACCCTCCCAAGGGCAGACCGATTGTATCAGGATCAGGCTCTCTATTGGAACCTTTAGCAAAATATGTTGATTGTTTTTTATCACCAGCTGTGGCATCAACTGAATCATATATCAAAGATACAGGACATTTCATTCAGAAGGTAGAGGGCATTCATATAACAAGTAATACATGTTTGGTCACTATGGATGTTAATTCCCTTTACACATCCATACCACTCACTGAAGCCAGGCCAGTGGCTGAAAAAAATCCTTTTTGAATGGAACATTACAGAGCCTCCCCCTCCCACTTTCTTTTGGACATATTGGATGTAGTCCTTGATAAGAATTACTTTAGATATGACCCCAATTATTATTTACAGATCAAAGGGGTGGCCATGGGCTCCCCTCTAGCCCCCTCCTTATCCAATTTATTCATGGCGGATCTGGAAAAATCTTATATTCTCAATCCAACGCAAAATGCATTTGTTAAATACTTTAAAATCTATACCAGGTTCATAGATTATATTTTTATTGTATTCACTGATCAGACACAAGTACATTCCTTTTTTTGAATGGACAAATTCTTTCAATGAACATATTAAATTTACATGCCATCATGACTTGGAAAAATTATCTTTTTTAGATGTAAATGTTTGTGTGAAAGATTCCAAAATTGCTGTATCAAATTTTAAAAAACCTACAGATAGGAACAGTCTCCCTCACTATCAGAGTTGTCATCCTAGACATATAAAAAACAATCTATCCTTTTCACAATTTCTTCACTTAAAAAGGAATTCGACACATCAGGACTCTTTTGTGTTTGCCGCAAATGTTTATGAACAAGAACTATTAGATAGGTCTTATCCACAAAAAGTGATTTCAGTCACAAAAATTAGGGCCATGAACAAGGACAAAAATTCCCTTTTTAAGAGTCAGGATAAAAATACTACCAATAGGATTATTACATCCTTGGAGTTTAACCAGCTGTCTCAAAAAATAAAATATTATTTTCAAACACTGGCATTTGGTGCAAGATATTCCAGGGTGTGCTCTGCCTCCTATAATTGGTTTCAGGAGAACAAGAAATCTAAAAGATTTCTTGGAACACTCAGATATAGTAACACCTGATAAACAACCCATTTCAGTGACTGGTCATTATAAATGTGAGAATTGCTCTTGTTGCAATCAATCACTAAACATGAAGCACTTTATACACCCTCAGACAAAGCAAAAGTTTGTACTAAGAGGTTTTACAAATAGTGCTTCAAAAATGTGATATATGTAATCATGTGCCCATGCAATCTTCTGTACACAGGAATGTCTAAAAGAGAAGTTAAGACTAGGGTCATAGAACACAAATCTAGAATAAGAAATCAGACATTGGGATGTCCTCTGATAGAGCATTTTTCAGAGATGAAACACTCCCAGAGTCTTTAAGATTTTTTGTGATAGAGAAAGTTTCTCCTAGTTCTAATTTTATCTCACTAGCTGAAAATAAATTGCAACAAAGAGAAGCATGGTGGATCTTTAAATTAAATTCTAAGAAACCAGCAGGACTTAATGAAGTAATTGATTTTACTGGGGTTTTTTTATGAATGAACTAGTTTCTGTGAATGATGTGATTGTAGCCGTGCATACCGGGGTTTCCCTACTACTGAGGAAGTAGAGCAAAGGTTAATTGAATACTCCACATATCCAATAATGTGTCAACTTGCAGGCTTTTGTGAATTGGATTTAAATACTTGGGGGAATTTAGTTCAGCACAGACAGGGAGTGGAAGGAAATTATCATTGTGACTGCTAAACGTGCAGTTGAGGTAAGCAGCTATGGGCTTTGTACTCTTTAATCTTCAATGTTTAATAGAGATAATGGGGCATTTTGGCACTAAATGTTTTTGTGTAAATTAATTATAGACTCCTAGCATTGTATTGATAAAGGAAACAAAACGTCAACTAGAATTAATCTCTGGAGGTTGTCATCTGCAATGCACTCTGGAAAGTAATTGGAGTGCGTGGCTTACCCCATTCATCACTGTACTATCTCATATTTGGACATCTTGTCTGAAAGAAGATACTTCTCCTGTCTAATTGGAATGATGAAAGGAAAATGACTGCATACAAGTGAATGCCTCCCCAAATCCTGCAAATAAGCATTTATGGATATTGTGGATACTTTGGAATTTGCAAGGACTTGATTAAGTGTTTGTAAAAATTTATATATATTTATTTATTGTTTTGAGTAATTATTACTTGCATGTGACACTTTGGTATAATATATGCATTAAAACAAACTTTATTCAGAATCACAATATACACTGGAGATTTATAGAAAATTGATTCTTTATTATTGAGTTTGAAGATAATATAAAGTAATATTTCCTCTGTAACCATTTTGCGTTATGGCAGTTGAGACAGAATCACAATGCTATAATTGTGTAATGCGAAAGGGCCTTTGCGCCGTGTGCTACATGCGCCAAAATTATTTAACTGCTTAGGACATGGGATTAACTGCAGCATCAATCAGAAAAACTAAAAATAAATAATAGTAAGCCTGGTCACTAGGGAAACCTAATTAGCTAGTTGATTAGCCATGTCTTTCCAAGTACTGTGGTCCAGTACATATGAAGGAGCATAGCAAGTCCCAGGAAGATACATGGACCCCTATTTTTTTCCTGTTCTCTCAGCTGATGATGTAGGATCTTAATCTTGGAGCAGACATTAATAGAAAATGTTTCTTCATGCTGTAACAAACTTCTGTTGATTTGTACAGGTCTAATTACTTTAAGGCACAAGGGCAGGCCAGACCAGTTTTTCTGTTCAGTTGGCAACTTCAGAATCTTTCAGAATTTGTTAAGCAGGCAATATGTGAAGAAATTCCAAGAAATTAAGGAAATATTGATCTTTTGAAAGACTCCACCTATTCATCTTGTGGTCCCTACCTTCTGACTAAAACTGCATGTTTTTTAAAAAGCAACCTTTTGTTGCTGTCCCCTTCAATTAAAAAAACCCCACATTCTCTATGATGCCTTTGGCTTGCAAATTGTTAGTGTTCATCCCCATCTGGAAATATAATGCTTCATGATAAGCCCTACTGAGTTCAATGGGCCTTACATTTGGATTGCTTCCATAATACCTTCTGTGTCATTGCATCTACTTACTGCTATTATTTATCTCACCACATACATTTAGACTGAAAATTATGAACTTCTTAAAACCATGATTGTACAAATCCCCATAACAGCAGAAGTATGAAAAGATAATAAATTTTCCCACCTCAGAATTTCAAGGTCTATTTTCTGGACATGTGAAAAAATTCCATCAGAAACAATGTAGTCACAGCAAAGTAGCTTTAGCTTTGTTTCCTTTATTTCTCTGGCATCAAAACAGGGTTGCAAGGCTTACAACTTGGCATTTGCACATAAAATGTTATCTTAGCTAAATCCTTATTTATGTAGACACAATCAAGTAGCAATTCTAAAAGTGATACTGCCAGAATAATCTCACTATATATACAACAAATTTGGAGTGGGTTGAAATGGAAACGTGGAGCCCTGGCATGAATAATTTAGTAAAGTTGTTCTCTCCATCTTGGATAATTGTATTAACTATATTAAGATACAGCAGCTACAATTAATTAACACTTTAATTAGAATTTTAGAGAAACTGTTACCCAGTTTCTTCTATAGCCTACTAATCAGTGTACAAATGCATAAGAAATCACAACGAAATAAAGGTAATTAATCTTTGCAATATCAACCTATGAGAGTGTCCACATTCACATACAAAATGTTTGTCTGTATACACTACTGGCAGTCTCAATGTATTTACAACATCTATTTCTAACATGTCTGGGAACAACTTGTATTGATCCAATGATCTAATACGAGTTCAAATTTGCACTCTAAGCTGAATTCAAATGTACACAAGTAAGAAATAAGTTCACAAATTTTACAATGGCTCTTGAGATTTTCCACCTGAAATGCAGCTCACTTTAAGAAGCCTTTCTGACTGCTAAGTTTGTATTCAGGAGATTGTCAGATCTTTCTTGGTCATTTCTAGAAATCAACGAACACCTACCAAGAGTGAAATTGTAGATTATATTTCCCAACTCCTAACTGCTAATTGAAGTGTCATTTCTGGGAGATAGGAATGTCAAGTATATTGGCAAATTTGCTCATCCTGCATTACAAAAAGGGTGCCTCAATATATTGTGAACTGTCAACTGCTGTGGAATTTTCTGTCCTTGAACAAGAGTTGAAAGGCCAGTGCTTCATTCCTGCTGTTACTCTTTTTTTAAAAAAAGTAGATTTTATGGAGCTCAAAGGCCTTGGTAAAGCCCACTCTTGATTTGGATGTTTAAAATCACCCCTCCTCTACTTTCCCAAAAAGGCAGAATAGTGACCACACAATTCCAGGAAATATAAACAGATGGTCCATGTGTAGTTCGGGTTCAAATTCTTAAAGCAAACAAGTGATAAGATGGCAAAGCCTGTTGATTTGCTACATTACATTCACACCCTAAGGCCACCCCAGCCCCATTCTCTGGTACATAAATATCCAAGGTTCATGTCTGCCTGACATCAAGTTATTGAAGGCACATAAGCTTTTCTACAAAACATAGGGCTCATCTACACTAGCCAGGATATATTGGCTCCTGGCTGTAAAGCTGGCCTGTTCTTCCCCCATTACCTGTATGGAATGGACCGGAGTCCAAACAGGCACACCAGCCCATTCCTGCAGCCTCTGCTGGCATTTTTTTTTTCTGTCTCAAATGCCAAGAAGGGAGGCCACAACATGTGACCGAGAACTCCTGAATGTGACCAGGGAGATGGTGGGGGCAGTGAAGACTGGTGTCCTGGATGGGCTCCTGCAGACAGGTGGGGTCTGATCCACTGTTTGCTGCCTATAACAGGTATTTTTTAATTATTTTTTTAAAAAATAGTTTATTGGTCCCTACCCTGCCTTTCTTCTGTCTCCGTCCAGACAAAGTCTTTCACCAGCCCACTGGGAGACTGGTAACCAATCTATGGAACTACTTGCCATTGTAGCCCCAACCAACTTCTCCCTTCTATTCCCACAGAGAAAGAGAGAGAGAGAGAGCAATGTAGCAATGACCAAGAGATACAGGTGCGTGCAGCATGAGTGTATAGGAAGTTAAGAAAAACATTTTTTTAAAATTCAGACAGAGCTTAATGCAAGTTAAGAGATAAATCACTTCATTAAGAAACACTTCTTTCTTCAGTTTAAAGCTTAAGGTTACAGAGATATCAAAGCATTCAATACAGTCAGTCAAGGAAAAATAAAAGATAATCCCTAACATCACTAACTAAAGACTGTTCCCCACATAAAAGAAAACTACTCACATTCTGATGTAATATGAAGGTTGCTGCTGGTATCCAGGCTGGGCTGAGCCACATGCTTTTCTAAGCCAGGTCCAGGCATGTGCTCACTCAGAGCATCTTCCTCTGAGGTACATCCATCCCCTCAGAGGTTCCCCTTTGTCTCTCCCTGCTTCATGGTCTAGGCAAGGTATAAAACCCTTTTCAAATTACCAGTCTCAGATTTTCATTGCCCAGTCCTGTGTCTGGTGATATGATGTCATGATGATGTTATCTCATGAGATGATCTCCACCTCCCACCTTTGGTCTTAACCCTTAGTTTACTTGGTCATGCTGACAAGACAATAGCTGATTGCAGATAATGGGGAATGTAGTCTTTGCAGAATGATGGGAGTGCCACCACCTTTGCAGGACGATGGGACTGCCTTCATGACACTGTCTCAGCCCCATATCTGTGGTAAGGACTGCCTGGGAGTGGTACGGGGCAAATGCTCTGCATCACATGAACTGAAGGGTTCTGAGAAGTGGGCAAGATGGAGTATTTTGCCCATGTAGACAAGCCCTCAGTCACATAATCTTTTAACTCTTGTCATGACTCTTCCACTATTCCATTATTCCTGCTCATTCTTTTACTGTTTTCAAATCTCATACCTTTTTGTTTTCTAAAGTGTTTGGAATTTCAGTTTAATTTCATTTTCATAATTTTGTATACCCAGATTATATGTATCTGGATAGGATGTTCTTGCCACCATATTGCATTGTTTTTGATATATGTATTAGGCTCTTCATAACCCATATTCCTTTTTAAAAAACTTATTTGATTATGAACCACTGACAGGACTATTGGTTTGTTTTTGCTAACAGCAGTATGCTGGTGGTAAGTCTACTCAGGAGTGCTGAAAGAGGGAGGAAGACCTAACAGACATACAAGGGAAGTTAGGAGACACAGATGCCAGAAATATTGCTCTTTAGGTCTGTGTTGATAACACAACATATTTTGCTGCTTGAAGTGCAAAAGAAATGGTGGTCTTTGCATTCACCACAACCACTTCACAACCTTCATAAATCCTGCTGCACCATTTTAATTAATTAAGATTATAAGCTTTTCAAGAACAAACAACAACAAGAAGAAGATTGCAAGGTCTTGCTTAATCTGCCCCCACTCCACCCTGACTGGAGTCATCAAAGTGTAAACTCTAGGGAATTGGTAAGATCCAATCCTCACATTCATTTCAGAGATTTGAGAGTCAGAACATTTTGTACCAGAATTCACACAGAAAGAGGGCTTGCCTAGATGATAAGATACAATGCTGGTTGCTGCACATTAACATAAATTTGCAGCAGCATTTATTTGTCACCAAGTGTTTTATGGCAAAATTGCTAATATACAAAGCTATCCATTTTGAAGTTCCCATGCAGCCATGCCTGTGAATCAAGATGGTGGCTGGAAGTGAATTGTGTTATTCTCCACAAATTGCTACCATTGCACAATTTTGTTTTGTTTTTTTACTGTGTTTTACTGTTTGTTTTTTTGTTTTTTTTTAACTAAGGTATGCTAGTTCAACATTCCATGTTTTAAAAAAATGCTGTTTGGTCACCTCAGCACAGCAAAAAAAGTACACAATCAATACCACAAAATTCCAAAATGGTGTTTCCCCCATGCATGTCTGACCATGGGAGAAGCTGCAAAGGAGTTTTTGAACCCCCTCCTTCCAAATACAGCGAATCACCACGAGATCTCTTTGGGCCAAAAGGTATTCTTATTGAATTTTATCACAAGTTTTTTCACCATCTAGACAACGCCAGAATTCCTTAAGCAGCTTTGGATCAGGCTATCTTGCCTAACACTGATTGTATGAATCCATTTCAAGTATTTTTGTACTCACCTCAAGCCTTTTAATTTTCAAAAATCTTTTACATGGGTTTTAATTGGTTTCTTCTGTTGCTCTGTTATTTTTATCTGATTTGATCTTTTTTTTGTTTTTAACCATTTAAAATTAATGATAACATCTGTGAGAGGCATGATTTGAAGCATGCTGGTATTTTATTCCCTAAACAAAACTAGCATAAGGTTTCATCTTCCTGGATAATAAATAGATCATGCCTAGTAACATTTCTGGCTCACCCCCATCTCTCTCTTTTGGAATGGAATGAACATAGTCATGAAATGTGATTCAGGTCTGAAACATTCTGATTGGCAGAATGATCCAGCAGATTTCTTAGGTGCATGATGAAATTCCTCATGTAAGTTAAGAGGGAAAGTAATTGGCTTCCAGTGCTGTCTACTGTCTAACTTGGACTGCTCCACTTCAGTCTATTGATACAGCTTCAAAATTTTGATGTGTCATATGTTTAATGATCCATATTTCTCCATGTCTTCTGACTTCTATTTTTGGAAATTGTAGGGCAAAGAAATTCAGTAATATGAGTCCATTCCTATTTTGATGACCAACCTTGAAATAAATTGAGGCCAGACACAAGTTAATGGCTTAACAAGGGCCATTTTATTGTCCAAAAACCTATTTAATTAATTTGTGCCTGGGGGGTGACAAAAAAGTGACATAAGAAAAAAAAGTGGAGAACAATGTGGGTTCAGCTAAGAGTCAGGAGTCAACCTGTGAACAGCTTCCTCAGCCTTTCCTTGGGTGAAACAACAGACCCTGAGAATAGTTCAAAACCATTGGTTGCTACTCAGTCAGTCATTTACTGAAAGGCAAATGCAGGGGGATCCCTCACATGTCTCAGGACTTTGCAGGAAAGAATAAAACCCCAGGTCAGCCCAAGGGCTGACTCCTTCTCCATCCCCCCAGGCCCTACAACCTGAAAAGGCAGTTCTAGAGCCCAACCCTTCACCAAAAGGGTGCTAAGGTGTACACCAATCTCTTACCTTCTCTCCCCACCCTCCGGTTACCTGTCAGTGGACACAATAGAAGTATAGTGTCTAGATCAAGGGAAGTAATAGTGCCACTCTATTCTGCCTTGGTCAGACCTCACTTAGAATACTGTGTCCAGTTCTGGGCACCACAATTCAGAAAGGATATTGACAAATTGGAGTGTGTCCAGAGAAGGGCAACTAAAATGGTGAAAGGTCTGGAAACGATGCCTTATGAGGAGAGACTTAGGGAGCTGGCTATGTTTAGCCTGGAAAAAAGACGGTTAAGAGGCGATATGATAGCCCTGTTTAAGTATTTGAAGGGATGTCACACTGAGGATGGAGCAAGCTTGTTTTCTGCTGCTCCAGAGACTGGAACACGGAGCAATGGGTGCAAGCTCCAGGAACAGAGATTCCACCTCAACATGAGGAGGAACTTTTTGACAGTAAGAGCTGTTCGGCAGTGGAACACACTCCCTTGGAGCGTGGTGGGGTCTCCTTCCTTGGAGGTCTTTAAACAGAGGCTGGATGGCCATCTGTCGGGGATGCTTTGATCAAGATTTCCTGCATGGCAGGGGGGTTGGACTGGATGGCCCTCGTGGTCTCTTCCAACTCTGCAATTCGATGATTCTATGAATACCTTTTTAAGATGTAATCCAAAGCTAGTTCTCAAATTCCAGTCATACAGTATGGGGTAGGCAACCCTCCCAAAACCCCGAAAACCAAACCACTAACAAGGGGAGGGGATTCCAACCCAACCCTATTAAAGTGACTAGCTTTGCTCATATTGCAAGAGGGTGCATGGAGGAGTGACAGAGCCTTAAATCAGCTCTGGCTCCACAAAGAGCCAAGTGCCTGAGATTCTGGCCTCTTCACAAGGAGGAACACATAGAAAAAACCTCTAACAAACTGAATACAGTATCCCCCAGAATGGATCAAGAAAGTACCATAATTGTAGTCCAAAATCTACTATTTATAAAGTAAACCTAAATATATGACTGTATAATCATGAGAACATTACAGAAATGACCAAGCCATGAAAACATAAATGAAAGCACACATTTCAAGATGTAATGGTGTGCTTACAAACAAAAGATGATAAATTCCACAATCATTGTCAGTTAAAAATTAAATATTGACAGATGTCCATTCCCGGGATATTAGCCAAGACATTTCGACCTGGTTGGTCTTTGTCAACAGGTTAGCTTCTACTAAAATGTTATGAAATTCCTTCTTTATCTGTCTTACTGGCTAAGTTTAATTGCAACTGGCTACTAAGCTAATACATACAAACAATATAATAAGTATATGTTTTAAACTAAATATCACCAAATACTAACTGGATGAGTTTACTTAAAATTTCAGTATTCTTTACAAGGAACTTTAATATTATGACTTACAATAACTGACAATGATTGTGGAATTTATCATCTTTTGTACATAAGCACACCATTACATCTTGAAATATGTGCTTTTGTTTAAGTTTTCATGGCTTGGTCATTTCTGTAATGTTCTGATGATTATACAGTCATATATTTAAGTATAAATAGTAGATTTTGGACTACAATTAGACTACTTTCTTGATTCATTCTGGGTGATATTGTATTCACTCTCTTCAAGGAGGCCATCAAACCTCCCCCCGCATTGTATCTTGCTTCATTTCATGCTGAGGGGAGCACAGAATGACAAGTTACTATGGTTGTCATGTCTGGATTATTCAAAGCCAAAGCCTAAGACCTAGGAAGAACTCTTGTGATGTCATAGGAAACAGATGGTGATGTCACAAGGGTAATCTTACAAGGGGTAGCCTGTGGTGATGCCATTAAGCATGATATATAGTTGTCCCTCCGTATCCATGGATTTGTTATCCATGGATTTAAATATTCATGGCTTGAAAATATTCTTAAAAAAAATAATCCATAAAAGTAAACCTTGATTTTGCCATCTTGTATAAGGAACACCATTTTGCTATGCCATTGCATATAATGGGACTTGAGTATTCATGGATTTTGGTATCCATGGGGGGGAGGGTCTTGGAACCAAACTCCAATGGGTATGAAGGGACAACTGTATTAAGCATCAGCCACACTGGCACAGAGTGGGGGAAAATAACTGTAATAAATGAGAAAAATGTGTATATATAGACACACATTTTTCAAGGCAGTGCCCTTGCCCTGAGTTTCTCCCCCCTTACTCCAAAGACTGGAAAACAGGAACCAGACCTGAGAGGCATGGACAGGCCCTGAGATCTGGCAGCCCTGAGTATTGCCACAAATGCACAGATTTAAATTAACAAAAAATTAATTCATTTTAGAAACATATCCCTAAAGTGCATACCTTTAGAATCCTTTTAGTATGTACATCAAGTATCCTGGCTTCATGGCCTGGAGCTAAGCTGGAATGACACACATATATACACATTTATTAGCATAGATTAGTCTTTCATTCATTAGTCTCTAACATTTCACAGATGAATATAGGGACATGTGTGACTGAGCAACATCACTGTGTGTTCAAAAGGATATGGAGAGGCAAGAAGAAGGCAAAAGCTATTAATGAGAATGAACATGCAAAACAACTACTTTAAGTGACTGTAGAGGCAGCTATGTCTCACATATATTTCAATGTTCAAGGATACTGGACTAAATTTTGTGCAGGCCCACCATGAATGTGTCAAATTTGCACATATTTATCCATAAGTTTCTTTCCCCCCCACCATTTTTGTATTTTAAACTCATATTTAAAATTATATTTATGTGTGTTGATTCTAAACATATTTCATTTAATATTGTAGTTCTAAATGTATTTTGAAGTTTATTAACTGAATCAGAACATATAAAACTGTTCTAGATGAAGCTTTTACTTTACAATTGCACTGCAAAGTGTGGCTCCTACCGTTGTAATTCTCCTGTATTCTTTTGTCTGTTTTTCACCAGAAAAGCTTTTTAATGAGGGGGAAAGAAAATCAAAATAGCAGCCCAATTCATTTTGAGTGTTAGTGGAACAACCTCTCTGACTAGAAACAGCCTGAGGACTTTATCAGATGAGGCAAATACTGTCAAAACCCCCTTGTCATTTAGGATGTGACAATAGCACTGCAAAATTATCAGATGTCCTCATCATTTACCCATTCCCACTGTGTCGTGTTGGCATGAAGGATGGTTCACTTTTTATTGATGGGCCAAGCCATCAATAAAAAGTGATGCCTCATTTGCATTAGCACGATGCAGTGGGAACAGGTAAATAACTATGTCATCTGATAATTTGAGCCCTTTGTGCTATTGTCCCATTCTAATGACACAGGTTTTGCCGCATCTGATAAAGTCATGAGTCCAAGTATGCTCATAAGGGCTTGTCTACATGGGATGCCATTCCCTGTAATCCCACCCACCCCCCATCTCAGAGCCCTGCATTCCTGGCAATGCAGAGCATTTGTCCCTTTCTACCCCCAAGCAGTCCTCGTGAACCTCAGGGCAGATACAGTCCTGAGAGAGGGGGAATTTGAGGTAGGGCCTGATACAACATATTGTAATAATGCCTGTTTTACTCCATCCCCACCAGAAGGTAATGGCTGGAGCCCCAGGTACCCACAGGGGCCTGTTCCTTCAGGCAGACCCTCACTGCCCCCACCATATCTCTGGTTCTCCTGGAAGGCAGGAACCTGGTCTACAGCATCTGACCAAGGATGGTCACATTCAGTGGGATTTGGTCACATGTTGTGGGGCCCCTTCCTGCCTTCCAAGACAGAGAAGGAAATGGCGGCTGCTGCAGCAATGAGCTGATTGTCAGTACTTCCTCCCATTCTGTGGAGGGAATGGGGGAATGGGCTTGATCCATGGGCATGATATGCAGGTGGGGAGCCAGTATATCCTGGTTCATGTAGATGAGCCCCAGGAGGTAAGGATCAGGCTTGTTTCATACTGGAATTTATGAAGACCAAATTTCTCAAGCATTCCAAGTTATGGTGCTGCAATTGAGATACTAAATGGCTAAATGGGCTTGCCTCACACAGGTTGCTGTAGTATTGGTAGCTTTCTATCATGATTGCTGTGGGGAGGGAGAGAGAGAAAGAGATTGAGATTATTTATTTATTTAAAATATTTTTGTATAAAAAAATAACACAAAGGCTGATGACATAGATATTAATATAGAAGAATGTGAAGTAAACTGACAAAGTGATTATAGAGAATAATGTAATACATATTCTAGCAAATACCATATCCATAGGAACTTTGAGGGGGAAAGTATTGTAACACATAGGAGTTGATACTACTCAGTTGGAAAGACTGCTCCTGGAGCTTTTTGTTTAAACATAATGGAAGTGTTTTGTTTACCTCTTTTTTTTTCAAGTGACAAAGAATTTCACACTCATTACTGAATCAATACCATCTTTGTATGCATACATATTGCGCACAAGACTACTGTGCCATAGACAGTAGTCCTAGTAACAGTAAAGTGTTTGGGTGGAACGACAATAAAATATGGATTTCTCATTAGATTTCCCTCAATATGGCATAGACAAAGCAATTCAGAGACGTTACATTCTGTACATTCTACATGAAGTGATAAACTCACTATTTTATAGATGCTTTGTATATATTCTATTACTATTAAGAATTTTATTTGAAAAGAAGTACAAGAAGCTATCTGTATTCTGAAATGTATGTATGTATTTGGTAATAATTAAGGCTTTGGAAATACTGGCTAGGATATTCTAATGAAATGGAATGTTAATGAATATTCTAATTGCTGGAGGAATTATGTTGTCTATAACAGGAATGTTTGAAAAGTGGCTTCTGTAAGAGATAAGTAAAGAAATAGGCTGCAGTAGATATCAAGTCTTAAAAAACAAAGAGAGTTTGAAACATAGAGTGGAATTTTAAAAATAAATAAAGAAGGAATGGGAGGAAGAGAGGAAATGGAGTAGGAAAAGGGAAAGGGAAAAGTAAAGTAAGTTTCAAAGAAAAGTAAGACAAAGACTAGGTCTAGGGACCAGATGATGAACTAATAAATATAGGCAGATATGGCAATGATGATGATCATGTAGTTAGTTAGAAGGTTAAAACAAATGTACATGACCACATGGGCTGTGCCCTTATTTACAGTTTACAAATATAACAGTGACAGTGACAACAAGGAACACAATATTGCCTAGTTTTCTCCAGTCATTTTTCATGGTAACAGAGGGTTGGGAATGTAATTTTCACTTATTTTACATGTATATAAATATAAATATATATGTATATATATATATATATATATATATACACACACACACACATACATAATGTGTTTATTACACTTAAATTAACTCTACTATGCTAACAAACCTACTGGAACAAAAGCCCTGGCTTGTGGGGGCAATTAGCTAACACACATTGGAAACTGCTTAATGCAGTATAGATGTGTAAATTGCTATTGCTTAAAACAAATTGTAAGCCGCTCTGATAGCCTTTGTGGCTTAAGAGCAAGGTATAAATACCTAATTAAATTAAAATTAAACATTAAACAAATCTTCTCCATGATTCCCCCCCCCCATCCTGGTTTTGAACTGGGGAGAGAAGGGAACAGCTGATGGATTTTGGAAAACTCCATTTCTCACCCACTTAGTCATTGAAGCAATTTAGGATTTTATCAGACTAGCATCTAAAAATGCTGTAATCCCACCATTGAGAAAAGCCAAAACACAGTGGTTTGATTACAGGAATTATGGAACATCACTGTAATTGTGTGATACTACCACAATGGAATCATTGAATGACCACCACTAGCAGTTTAAGAACAGGATTTTACTTCCATGATTTTGTATGTGTGAGATTTCAGCTGTTCTTGAAATAAGATGTGACTTTGTTTAAACACACCAAAAACACATAAATAACAAAATAAATTAACAAATAAACATTAAAATGTACTGAGAGAAGGTGGCAGTTTATTAAAAGAATGTCCTGTGTCCTCATTGGGAAAGGGGAGGGGGGAAGCACTGCCCATTGACACTGTAATTGTGTGATTGCAATAGGGTGTGATTTGCACACTCAGCAATACTGCAAAAAGAGCAATATGGAGGGCTATTCACAGATTTTCAATGAAAAGTGATAGCACTTAATGGGTGGAGCACACTTTGACCATGGGAGGACAATGACATTGTGTGATAACAGGAACCCATTCACAGTACTGTTGTGTTTTAATTCTGCTGTTACAGCCCCATTGGATAAAGTCCTTAGTAAGATCAGAAGGAATTGCACACAGAGGAAGGCTGAAGTTTAAAAGAAAAAAAGTATACAGAAATATAATATGGTGAGCAATACCAGGCTCATCATGCCAATTGATACCAATACCAATATCAATAATTGTGGCTGTTCTGTGCCTTCAAGTCATTTCTGACTTTTGACAATCCTAAGGTAAACCTATCAAAGGGTTTTCTTAGCTAAATTTGTTTGGGGGTGGGTGGACTTGCCTTCTTCTTAACCAAAGAGAATGTGACTTACCCAAGGTTACTCAGTGGGTTTCCATGGCCAAGCAGGGATTCACAACCTGGTTTTCTAGTGTTCTAGTCCAACATTCAAACCACAACACCACACTGACTCTCAATATCAATAATACCCTACAATAATAAAAAAAGAAGATCTTACATACATGATAGATATATATTTTTTTAGGAGATAACCAACAAGCAGAATTATTTTATTCTTGGTCAGAAGTGTTTTGGAGAAACAGAGAGTTCAACTTACTTGATATCCATTGCTTCTGGGATGGGGCATTATTAAATATGCGCAGAAGGCTACTGGGTTATTCAAGCCAAGAGTGAATGATGGCATCCCCCCAGATCTTCCTTGGTGTTCAGAATGGCAGAAGCCACAACTAAAACAATTCTTGGAAAAAAAGATGTATAAAACAGTTCTTTTGAAAATAATAATAATAAATCTATTAATTTCTAATAATCCTAAACAATCATGATCGAGTCTTGCACTAAAAACAAAAAAGAGTCCAATATGCAGTTGCATGTATTAATGCCTAATGTTGAAATTGATAGTTCAATTAATAATTAAGTAATAGGATTGTTTTTATACTGCTTTTAGGCATTTTAAAAGAGTATTTTAATGTGTTTTTAAAATATTTTCATACCTGGATTGTTTTAATTGGTTTTAATTTGTTTATCACTTCAAGAGCCATAGTTGGCTGGGAGGAGATGCATAGACACTTCAAATAAAATAAAATAAAATAAAATAAAATAAAATAAAATAAAAGTATACTCATGTGCATGTACAGTGGGCCCTTGTTATCCACTGGGGTTTTTTCATCCCCCCAGCCCCGTGGATATCAAAATCTATGGATGCTCAAGTCCCATTAGATACAATGGCATAGTAAAATAATGTCCCTTATATAAAGTGGCAATATAAAGATTTATTTTTTGGAAGTTTTTTGGGGGTGTTGGTGGTGGAATATTTTGCATCTGTAGATGACTGAATCCATGGATGTAAAAACTGTGGGTACAGAGGGCCAGCTGTATGAGTGGGTTATAGTTGGAATAATTAATTCTACATTGAAATCCTGCTTAACCTCACAAAAACACAATTTAATAATTGTCAAGGAAGTTCTATTTAGAAAAATAAATGATTTCTACATTGTAGGAAAAATTGGAGGCATCTTCAGTCAATAGACAATTGCTTCATTTAATTCAAATACTGCATGGAGGGAGTTCCCTTAAAGCAAGATATATACCCCAGGGTCATCTTACCAGAGCATTAAAAACTGAAAAGGGAGTAAAGCAAAGCTTCATACTGGCACCACTCCTGTTTAATTTTTATATCAATTCCATGGTGTGCAATCTCCATAATACCAACTTTCACCCCCCAAAATTAGCTGGAAGAAATATTGTGGTGCTGCTTTATGCAGATGATACAGCCCATTTTATCAAGAATGCCTGTCAGCCTGAGAAGAGCACTGAGAGCATTGTCTCTTTTCCATAAAGAAGATCATTTAGTGCTTAATTACCAAAAAACTAAAATTATGACTTTAGCAAAAAAAAACCTAGGTATTACTCCTGGACCATAGATGGTCATAGGATAGAATAGGTTTCCTGCTTTAAATACCTGGGTGTAGTCTTTCATGCTACAGGAAACAGAAAGCGCATGAAGATTATGTTACTGGCAATGCTCAGAGCAGCTCAATGGCTGTACAAAAATTCTTTAGAGCTAAAAGAGGGCATTACATACTGGCAGTCCTGAAACTTTTTGAAGCAAAGTCAATCAATCAACTCTTACATGTTGCCCAGCTAGACTCTTTTCCCAATTTTGCTCCACTGGAGTGCATACAATCTAAGTTTTTGAGATCAATTCTTCAGGTTACAAAATGTGTCTCCAATGCAGTCCTGCAGCTGGAGGCAGGTTTTTTTTTAGTATTGAGGACAAAGGTTGGATGGCCATTCTTATTTACTGGATCAGGTTATCCTTTTTTGCCTATTGGGCTTGCTCCCCTTCTTCTGAAGGATGACTTTCAATCTACATGGTATCATGTGGTTACAACCAAGTTTTTGGCCTTGGACCTCTCCCCTGATTCTTTATTAAATATAGGTTTTGACCAGGCCAAAACAGTTATGAAACACTGTATCACTGATACAGAACATCAAATGGATCTTGAAAGGTCCCCTTCCTTTATTGTCAGTGAATACAGCAGATACCTTACAATCCCTATGGCATCTTTAAGTAATTTAGAATTGCCAAAACATTGTAAAGCCTTTACTTTGGCTCAATGTCATGTTCTTCCTTCAGCTGTCCTTGAAGGATGTTATATGAAAATTCCTTATCTGGAGAGACGCTGCCCATGTGTCTCTGGCCAAATTGAATCTATAGAGCATATGCTTCTTCTGTGCTTGTTCTATAGAGACTTACAATCTGATCTTATCCTGCCAATACTCTGCAAATATCCTGGATATTCTGAGCAATTCTATGTCATCCTGCTACTCTCTGATACTAATCCTACTATAACATATAAGCATATAAGGTAGCTAAATTTTGCACAGCAGCAATTAAAGTGAGACAAGTGATGATTAGAACCAAGAATTAGTATATAATGGATTGTTCTTTCTGGTAGTTAAACACCTACCAGATATATATTATGCAATTCTATTCTGTTTTACTTTGCTTATGACTTTTAAATATTTTAAACGTTTTTAAATATTTGTATTTGGACTTCCGGTCTAGGTTGGAGCGGTTAGAGACTATCGATTTGGGGCTCAGGCTTCATTCTCTCTGTATATCAGCTTTGGGGGTTTAAAATCCTGGATAGACCCCAACAGAAGGCTCCCCAGGCAAGAGGGAACTCGTGGACTGCCAAAAGAGCTGTAAACCCTGGTGTTAAAACCTGTTCCCGCTGCTAAAGATGGAGGACTGAGAGTGAAGAAAGTGGGCCGCGCAGGGTAGCTTGGCAGTCAGCCGTCTCAGAGAGGAACTAGGCGAGGGGGGAAAGCCTGCACTAAACCAGAAGCCGCTAGACCTTACGGAAAAGAAGTTAAGTAATTATATGCAATTAATTAAAATTCATAAAGCTTATTGATTGTTTGGAGCACTAATCCCTCTGGGAAGAGGAGACTTCCCTTTTGGTTGTCTAGAGTACTTAAATATCATTTGCTATTATAGAGCTATTACTATATGTGATCTTAAGCTACTTGAGCGAGCTTAAGTAGCATTGCTGGCTGTTGTTTCTTTGCTTTTTTGTTTTTCTTTGTTTATTTACTCAATAGCTTGTTTTTCCTTTGACCTTTTTATTGAGGAGTTTAAAGATTTTGTTCTTAAAGATATTCTTGAATGGTATTTTGGGGTTCGTTTCTTCCTTTTTCCTTTTTCATTCTTGAGTCCCTAAGAGGTTGGCTTCCCTTTTTTTTTTCCTCCTTTCCCCCCCTTTTTTCTCTCCTTTTTTCTTCTCCTGTTGCTTTCTGGTATTTTTCTTTGTGAGTTCAGAAGATGTGGAATGTCCATATTGCTGGGAAGCCAGCCAAGTCAAAGTGACCTTGAAGACATGGAGAAATTGTACAGCTGGCGTGCACAGCAGAGATTAGTGCTGGATAGTGAGCAAAGCTGTAAAGCTGTAGGAATTGTAAAGATTGGCAAGTACTTGAAGAAACTAAAGTAGGTTAATTTAATTTAAAGTAGTTCATAAGACTCTCTTAAGGGACTCAAAGAACCACAAGAGTGTCGATATTTACTTGCTTTTGTAAAGGTTTTTTTTTTTGTTTTTTTGTTTCTGTGTTTAATATATTTTTTCTTTTTTCTTTTCTTTTTCATTTTTTGGTGTTTTTCTTTCTTTTTTTTTTCTTCCCTTTTTTGTTGGTTTCATTTTGTTCCTGCTTTTTGTTGTGGGCCTTTTTTCTTTTTTCCATTGTCCGTTTTTTCCCCTCTTTTTTGCCTTTGTAGCCATTTTTGGATTTTATATTTTTACTTTTTTTGTGCTTTTGCTTTTTTGTTGCTGACCCTTTGGCTCTCCCCTCTCTTTCTTTTTTTTTCCTTTTGGCCTTTGTCACCCTTGCATATTTTTGGGCATATATTTGGGCATACCTTTTTTCCCCCCACTGGTCAAGAAAAGTAGAAGAAGATGGCATCAGGCCTGAGAAATAGAACAAAACTTTCAGATTTAAACTATATACAAGGAAGACGTAACTCATCTGAACAAGCAACACCCCAGTATATGCTTAAATTAATGGAAGAAATACAAGATTTTACAAAGGACATCTCGGTCCAATTGGGAGATATGAATACTAAGTTTAATGCTTTACATAATTTGTTAACGCAAACAAAAAAAGAAGTACAAGAAAATACAGAATATATTAAAGATTTAAAGAACGAAAATGAAGAGTTAAATTTTGAAATTGATAGAATGTGTGATCAATTGGCATTGGCACAGAAAGAAGCATGGATTTGCTTAAGAGGATTAAAGGAACAACCAAATGAGGACATAAGAAAAAGAGTGATAGATTTGTTAGCGAATACACTAGAATGGGATGAAGAACAAGGAGGAAAAGAACTGGACCGAGTATATCGAGTGACATCTCCATCAGCTGTGAAGAAAAACCTTCCTAGAGATGTGATAATCCAGTGTGTAAGAAAATTGGTGAGAGATTTTATTCTGGAAGTTCATTTTAACAAAGGATTTTGGTCTGATGGGAAACTTCTCATAATGATGAAGGAAACCCCTATAAGGTTACTCAGGAGATGAAAGGACTACCAATTCTTGGTAGGAGTCTTGAAAAAAGAAAAAAATCCCTTTCAGCTGGGACAAACTGGAAGGGGTGACTTTTACATATAAAAAAGAAAGACATAAAATTGATTCAATTGAGAAAGCAAAAGAATTTATAAAAAGAAATAAGAGGGATTTTGATATGAAGAGGAAAAGTCAACAGGAAGATGAGGATCCAGAGGGAAATATAGGAAATCAAAGAAGAGAAGTGCAAGAAAGTGAGACACATAAGAAAAGTGGGAAAGAAAACACAAAGAGAAGAAACCACAAGAAGGAAAAAGATTCAACAAGTCAATCAGAGCCACAAACACAAGAATAAAAGGAAGACAGAATATTATAAGGACTGATAAGGTGAGGGGTAGGGGGATTTATCTAAATAAAAGTTGAATATACTTACTTAACTGATGTCAGGAATTAGATTTGTCACCTGGAATGTGAAAGGTCTGAACTGTATGAAAAAAAGAAAAGCTGTTTTCCACCACCTCAAAAAAACTAATGCAGAAATAACGTCCTTACAAGAAATTAGGATTAAAAAATCCCATGAACATTTATTGAATCAGAAGTACCTTGGGATAGAATTTATGTCATTAGGGGAGAAAAAGAAAGGTGTGGTTTTATATATAAAACCAAATTTGAAACCAAAATTAATCCTATCAGATGTAAAGGGAATATATCTATTCATTGAAATTAATATGGACAAAATAAAGATGTTGGTGGTAGGTATCTATGCACCTACAGAAGGGAAGGGTACTTTTTTTAAAGAACTGAGATTGAAATTGGCACAACTCAGGAGGCTTTTGAGAGAAAAGAATTAGGAAGCCACAATTGGTCAAGATATAGAGATTTAATGGTGAAAAAACTAGGAAAATGCGAAATTAAGGAATGGGAGGATTTGAAAAAAGAAGGGAAAAATGCATTGGTTAAATTATTATTCAGTAAGAGTAAAAATGAAAGATCTAAGGAAAAAAAATTGAAGAAGAAATGTCTGAATTTGAAAAAATATTAAACTCAGAAAAGGGTCACTTAATAAGCTCCTTATATAAATTATTACTAAGATTTGATACAGAAGATGAACAGGTGAAACACTGTATGGTTAAATGGGCTCAAGATCTTGGAGATAACATTCCTATGGTTCAATGGGAAGATGTATGGAAAAGAGGTCAAAAATTTACTTGTTGTTATAATCTCAAGGAAAATGTCTATAAAATGATGTATAGGTGGTATATAATCCCAGTTAATATAGCTAAAATAAATACGAAATCTTCTGTTACCTGCTGGAAGTGTGAAACCCAGACAGGATCTTTCTACCACATATGGTGGAAATGTGACAAGACCAGGAAATACTGGTATAAAATTAACAAAGAATTTGAGGAGATGATGGGTTTTGAAATAGGATTAAGACCAGAGCTATATTTATTAAATATGGTAAAATTAGAAAATAATAAGGAAAAAGAACACAGGGATTTATTAACTTACTTAATCACGGCTGCAAGAATTAACTTTGCAAAAGGATGGAAGTCTAAAGAAATTTCTACACTGTCAGACTGGTGAGCAAAAGTAATGGAGTTGGCATACATAGATAAGTTAACAAATTTAGTAAGAGGGAACCCAAAAGAAAGGTATCTTAAAAAATGGAAACCATTCATAGAATTTATAAAACAAAAAGAAGGGGAACTTAATATACAGTAATTGGATTTGACAAATAAGCAAATGGACATAGGGGAAGAAGGTAGTATAAATAATTAATATCCATAAAGGAATAGAGTTTTAATGGTAGGAAAGACAATTTGAAGGATTTGAAATGGAAATTTAATAGTGGAGGTAGTTAGAAAGGTAATATGAACTGTTAGTAAATGTTTATAATCCAGATAAGATAAGAATAAATTGTTCAGTCGTAATTAATATGGATAATTTATTAAAGTGAGTAATAAAAGGGAAGTCATGAGATGCGGAGATATATATTTATAACTTGGTGTAATACTCATTCTAGGACATTTAGTAAGTGAGGAGTAAAATAATTATAATTATAGAGGACCTGACATAGATAAGTGGGAAGTCATTTTAAATCTGTGTGTCTAATGTAATGTTGCCGGGGGGAGGGACAAAGGGAAAGGGAAGGGGGTAGAGGATATATGTGGTGTGTTTAAGTGTAATGGTATGTGGTCTCAACGTGTGTTCGTAAACATTGTAACCGTAATTTTTATATATATAATAAAGATATATTAAATTAAATATTTGTATTTGCATTTATTGCTAGTTCTTATCTACTGGTCTTTGACCGTAATAAAAATGTTCTACTACTACTGCTACATTTCTTTAAAAAGCATCCAAGATTGCAATATCTTTATATAACTTTAAAAACAAAACCAACCAAAATGTTTTAGGATACTTTTTTTCCATTTGTGTGTTTTTAAAAAGATACCTTTGCTAATATGTTGAAAATTCATTATATTACCCACAAAATAATCCCTAATTTTTAAAAATATTATTACATTTTGATCAGGCCACATTAGAACTTTCCTTCCCCTTCCCATTTCTCCTCAGCTCTCCTCTTTTTGTCTCTCCCTTATCTTACCCTCTCATCTCACTACTTTTAAAATCTTATTCTCTCATACTTTCAACAATGCCCACATTCTTATTACTCACCTTATGTTCTGTTTCCTCTGTTTTCCTCCTCTATTTTCTCTGCCTGTCATTTCCACTTAGTAGCTCTACCTGCCTCTTCTCTCAGTCCATATGCTCTGTATTTCTATCCCTTTTCCTCTGCTTTTCACTCGCCCACCACACACCTTTTACCATCATTCTCCTACATAGCATCTCTTCAGTCATGTTTGCAGTTAGATCTAGCATACTATTGAGTGTTAGGAAATGAGAATCTAAAAGCAGCAACATTTTCCATCAGTTGGTCTTTCCAAATATTCTAAAAATGAATGCTTCAGTTGCCAATATTTGGGAAGCATTTTCTGCCTGTTCTCTCCAGTGTCTCTTACAAGATTCATAATGAACCAGTGCTGGAGAAAATGTTTGTTTCTGACATCACAGTATCAAGCATTCTAATTGTATCTGTAGCCTTAGAGGGCCTGGCATGATACACTAGGATTTCACTTGTCTATCTAATACACATTTTAAATTAAAAAGGCTTCTGAATAGATATATTTGCAAGTTCTCTTGAAATACATTTTACACCATTGACAAACTCTCTCTCTCTCTTTCTCTCTCTCTTTGTTAAATAAAACATGGAAGTTTAATGTTGTGCTACAATTGCATGCACATATTCCATTGAGTATTTTATCATGTGCTTGAAAGCTGTAGAAAATGCAGTATTGATTCTGAACAATGTGTTTCATTTGGTTATTACTTGAAGTTTGCCAATATAAGGGATTGTATCCAGAGATGTGCTTTACTATCTAAAAGCAATTTATCTCATGACAAAATAACAATAAAAATAAAAGAACAAATAAAAATGAAAAGAAATCACACATTATCAATCCTTCAACACTTTCAGTGACTTGTGTATGTATGTATGTATGTATGTGTATATATATATATATATATATATATATATATACACACACACACACACACACACACACACCGGTATATATCCCAGCGTATAAGACAGCCCCCAATTTTAAGTTAAAATATAGATTTTGCCCCCACCCTCCAGCCAGCCAGCTCAGTGGCTGTAGATGATGGAATAGTCTGTGAAATTAAAGGACTGAGAACAGCTAAAAAAGCATGGGATACTTTGAAAAATCTCTGTGGTGTTCAATCTTTGGAAAGTAAGGTTGCATTAATAATTAAGTTGGTTAATATGAAGCTATCAAATCCCAAATTTTTGAATGAGCACATTAATGATTTTAGAGCCACTTGCAAACTCCTGGAGAGGAAATTCCCCCAAAGCTATGCAAATGGGAATCTTCCTGGCAAGTATACCAAAATACAATCCTGCAATTAAAGAATGATTTAACTCCGCCAGAAGCTTTTATTCAGATAAGAGAATTTCGCCATAGACAAAAGTTGATGCAAAATGATAAGTTTGAATCCAGAAATTCTAATTTTAGGCTAACATCATTTTAATGGATTGTTTTTCTTCTCTCCTGAGCTAAATGGAGGGCAATTTAACGATTCAAAGGCAAAGCAGTCATTCTCACAGCAGGGAGAAGAATCTGCTGGGAAAACTGCTCAGGGAATTTAACACTTCAAAGAAAAGGCAACATTCTCACAGCAGGGGAAAAGATATGCTGGGTCTATAAGATGATCACCCACTTTTGAGGAGATCCACCACTTGTTCTGCATGTCTCGGAGTTTTTGTTGTAGTTTACTACATGTGAGGCGGAAAGCTGCTTTTCTTACATGGCAGGTTGGCTGGGCGTGGTATGCCTGGTGAGCAGTTCTCTTCTTTGCCAACAGATCCTGGATCTCTTGGTTGTTTTCATCAAACCAGTCTTGATTTTTCTTCTGGGAAAACCGGAGGGATTCTTCCACAGACTGGAGGATACTGTTTTTGATATGTTGCCAAAGCACTGTAGGAGAATGATTGGTGTGATGGTCTCCAAGTTTTGTTTGTGGGTTTGCCTGGAAGTTGTCTCTCTTGGTAGCTTGTTGAAGATTTTTGACTTGGAGTCTCCTCTTTAAGATGCCAACCCTCTTAGGTTTGAACTTAAGATGAAAATTTAGTTTACATCTTATGAGGTGATGATCTGTTTGGCATTCTGCACTGGGCATCACTTGAGTATGACGGACATCACAAATGTTTCTCTGGTGGACTAGAACATAGTCAATGAGGTGCCAATGTTTGGATCAGGAATGCATCCAGGTTGTCTTCAAGCTATCTTTCTGCTGAAAGATAGTGTTTGTAATAGTCAGCTGTTGTTCTGCACAGAACTCTAGCAAGAGGTGTCCGTTATCATTGCAATTTCAAACACCATGCTTGCCTAAGACACCTTTCCAGGCTTCGAAGTTCTTTCCTACTCTGGCATTGAAGTCACCAAGGATAATAACTTTATCTTCTATAGGGACTTTTTGTATGAGGTGGTATAGGTCTGTCTAGAATTTGTCTTTCTCTACAGGGTTGGCTTGCATAGTTGGGGCATATATACTAAAGAGAACAACATGTGGGAGACGTAAGGAAATAATGCGACCAGAGTGTCCTGTTGGCAATGTTTTGAGTTTGGAGGCAATGGAGTTTTTAATCATAAAACCTACTCCTGAAATATGTTTTTTGGTTTTGGGTTTGCCAGGGTAAACAGGGTACACAGGCCTCTCTCCCACAACAAGGGGGCGTCAATGGAGGGGTGACATCACATTACTCTTTTAGGAAACACTTTTTATCTATCCATCTTATGCCACTCCTGTAATGTCCAAACATACAAATAGGGAGCTAACTAGTCCCTACATCTTCCCAGACCTGTGACAATTGATTTATTGCTTTCTGCCATTGTATGTACCTTGATTCACTGCCTTGAGTAATCTTTTAGCACTTTGCTTTTCAGTTTTCTTTGGACAGAGCACTTCCTCTATAATTAGAGCACATTTTGATTTGGATGGTACAAATTAGTATGTATTTTTGATGGATAGCTGAAATCTTCTGGTTTTTGAGCAGAAGTGTGACAAAAAATATATATATTCTGTTCCAACTCACCCACACAGGTGATTACTATGCATTGATGATTCTAATTAAAGTGTGTAAACAGACACTGTTGAAAAGTCCCTGATTTAGAGAGATATGACAATTTTGACAGTAGTATTTCATTCACTTGTTCAAACATCCACAATGCTGCAGTCATCAGATGGTGATAATGAAGGTGTAACTATATGATTCCATAAAGTACATTAGGCCTGAGAGTGTCACAACTCATGACTGAGGCAGAGGTGGGTGTTCTTGTATATTTCATTCAAATAAGTCCCTTATACATTTTAACAGACACGTGTAAACTATGTCATCCTATGTATTTATAATGTTAGTTCTGAAGCAACTCTAAGATTTAAGAGAGATAAAATAGTTTAAACTATTTAAAATTGTTGAAATTGTTGAAATCTTTTAATTGGCAAGGCTAGTTTCTACAATTTTATTTATTTCTTTGTAATTTTAAAAGCATGATAGCAGCTGGAGACAGCATTACCGTATGAATTACCATTCACTTAAAATGTTTTTTTTAAGTAATATCCATAACTTTTAACTGTCCTTTCCCCGTTTCAAAATGAAAATCTTACCTACCAATCATACAGTTTCTTTTCTTCACTAGATATTGTGTATAAAATGTGAAGCCATCAAAGAAGTGATTGGCAAATGTGTACCTTGCTTTCTAGCTGGCTATTGAGGACATAATTCCTAACTTTTCCCAAGTGATATAGTGACATTCTTGGCTATTAAAGAGTCTTCATCTTTTTAAAAAGATGACAGTGCCAGAAGAAGGATTGCTAGTTCTGAGAAAGTTCTTCCCTCTGCTCTTCCTCTTTAGTGTTTATGGGTGTGATAGTCCAGATATTTTTTTGATCAGAATAACAGATATAAGATATAAGAAGTTGATAGTGTTTGTGATAAAGTCAACATTTTCGTACTTATTTTCTTTCCTTCCTTTCCCTTTTCTCTGTCAGCAGTCATATTTTTTTTTAAAAAAAATACTACTTAGTTATTATTTTTTTTTCACTGACGTTTTAAAGGCTTCTGGACACATTATACCTTGAGGTATGAACATGTGTTTTAATTAGACTTGCTTTGAAACCACACACAGGATTTTCACGATTACTTGTGGCAGTGATGGGGAGAAATAAAATGCCATTACTCTACCAGCAGTGTTTTAATAGTACTCACAAAAAACACAGGGGATTATTTGGTGTATTGCTGACTTTAATAAACCATGAAACATGTGGATGTCAAAAACACAGGCTGGAGTAGAACAAAAAAGTATGCTAATTTTTCTCAAATAGTCTTATTGAGGCTATTGTACATTTCCTTTTATTACCAATAGTTCCCTTGTCAGCCATTCCAAATTGTTCCTTAGGTGAATTCATGGAGGCATGTGAATTATTTACCTGAGAATTTTTACTGGTTCTTTAGCTTCCTTCAAATTTCTGCATCCGTCATCTGAGTGGGACTCCAAAATGCCTGACATACTTACATAGCTGGACATACTCTAATTTCTGAACATGAATCATTTTACGTCTTTAGGTCGACCCATATATCCACAGGTTCAGTATCCATGGTTTCACTTCCCCATGTCCAAAAATATATATATTCTCTGTAGGAATTTCTAGGTCCTCCAATGTCATGTTATGTTCAACTTCATCTCTGAAAATAATAGGGTTCTCTATTATCCATGGTTTCAGGTAACCATGGGGGGGGGGAACACATCCCCTGCAGACATGGGGGTCAACATGTATTTATCAAAAATTTGGAATTTGATACCCTCATAATACAAGTAAACCTCTCCATTAACACCCCCTTGTCATGGGAGAAAGGCTTGCATACCCTAATGATGTTTTGAGCTATGCTGGCGGTGGCATAATAGCCACCAGTAGGGTCTCCCATGCCAGACATGTCAAAACTGAAGGGTCTGACAAAGAGCGTCAAAGGGCAGGATGGGCTCTCTAGCCTTATGGCAACTGTCCTAGGAGAAGGAAAACTCTAATCCCAAACCCAGGCAGATGGTGCTCATCCAACCCTGTAAAGTCAACCATCTAAGAGAAGAAAACTCTAATCAAACCTACAACCCGAAGACCACACTGCTACCGTCCATGCTTGCAAGGCCACAGCAGATGAACCTTTGGTTTAAAGGGTGAGGCTAGTTCTGTGCACACTGTGCTCCACCAGAAAATCCATTGCCCAGGCTTGAAGGACAAATCCAATTCCGAAAAAGCCCTGTAGTGATAGGTGAGGGACAAAACGGCACAGGAAGCTGCAGACCCAACCCTGCATGCAGACGGTTCAAGACTTTGGTCGCTTGAGGCTGACCTGGAAGATGACAGTCTTGTTTGGCAGCATCCTGAATGACCAAGCAGCCTTTTTAAAGGAGAGCACTGCTTGCTCCATATGGAGAGGGGCCTAGAAAAGGTGGCCTAATGAAAGCTCATCCCCATCTACCTGGTTCACTAACCGCGGCCAACAGCAATCTTCTGATGCGGTCAAACCAAGGCAAAGAAACAAAGGCAAACACCGGCCTCCAAAGGTGTAAATAAACTGACACTTGTATGCTGGAACATCAGAACCATGTGAGACTCTGAAGATAGTAGACGGCCTGAGCGTCACTCTGCTCTAATAGCCCATGAACTATCATGACTTAATATTGACATCACTGCACTCAGTGAAGTTTGTCTCCATGAGGAAGGCAGCCATAAAGAACATGGCGCCGGCTACACACTTTACTGGTCTGCAAACCCAAAACAAAAAAGCATCTCTCAGGAGTAGGCTTTATGATTAAAAACTCCATTTTCTCCAAACTCGAAGCCTTGCCAACAGGACACTCTGGTCGCATTATTTGCTTATGCCTCCCACATGTTGTTCTCTTTAGTATATATGCCCCGACTATGTAAGCCAACCATGTAGCAAAAGACAAATTCTACACATACCTACCCCACGTCATACAAAAAGTCCCTATAGAAGATAAAGTTATTATCCTTGGTGACTTCATTGCCAGAGTAGGAAAGAACTCCGAAGCCTGGAAAGGTGTCTTAGGCAAGCATGGTGTTTGAAATTGCAATGATAACGGACACCTCTTGCTAGAGTTCTGTGCAGAACAACAGCTGACTATTACAAACACTATCTTTCAGCAGAAAGATAGCTTGAAGACAACCTGGATGCATTCCTGATCCAAACATTGGCACCTCATTGACTATGTTCTAGTCCACCAGAGAAACATTTGTGATGTCCGTCATACTCAAGTGATGCCCAGTGCAGAATGCCAAACAGATCATCACCTCGTAAGATGTAAACTAAATTTTCATCTTAAGTTCAAACCTAAGAGAGGTGGCATCTTAAAGAAGAGACTCCAAGTCAACAGTCTTCAACAAGCTACCATGAGAGACAACTTCCAGGCAAACCTGCAAACAAAACTTGAAGACCATCCTATAGATCCTTCTCCTACAGCGCTTTGGCAACATATCAAAAACAGTGTCCTCCAGTCTGCAGAAGAATCCCTCGGGTTCTCCCACAAGAAAAATCAAGACTGGTTTGATGAAAACAACCAAGAGATCCAGGAGCTGTTGGCAAAGAAGAGAGCTCCTCACCAGGCATACCTCACCCAGTGAACTTGCCATGTAAGAAAAGCAGCTTTCCGTCTCACATGTCATAAAATTCAAGAAAAACTCTGAGACATGCAGAACAAGTGGTGGATCAATATAGCAGAAAAGACACAATGCTGTGCAGATCTGGGTGATTCTAGAGGATTTTATGAAGCTCTTAAGGCAGTGTTTGGACCTACTTATCAGGTCCAAAGCTCCTTATACATTACAGATGGTCAAACATTAATTACTGATAAAGCCTCCATCCTGAATCGATGGGCTGAACACTTTCAAATTCTCTTTAGTGCCAGCCGAGTAGTCCAAGGCTCAGCTATCCAACATATGATATAAAAACCAATGAAAAATGAATTGGACATAGCTCCCGCTTTGGAAGACACCCTTAAGGCCGTACAGCAGATGAAAAATGGCAAAGCATCTGGGATTGATGGAATCCCCTTGAAGTTTGGAAACACTGAGGTGATGTTCTCTATGATAAATTCCATGAACTCCTTGTGAATTGCTGGGAAAAAGGGGAACTGCCATCAGATCTCTGAGATGCAGTCATCATCACCCCGTACACCAAAGAAGGAGCAAAATCTGATTGCTCAAACTATCGAGGCATAACACTGCTCTCTATTGCTGGAAAAATCCTTGCAAGGATACTCCTGAACAGATTAGTTCCTGCTATTGCAGAAGAACTTCTTCCTGACAGCCAATGTGACTTCAGAGGCAATAGGAGTACTACTGATATGGTATTTGCCCTTAGACAACTGCAAGAGCAATGTAGGGAGCAGAACAAGGGTCTCTATGTATCATTTTTCGACCTCACCAAAGCCTTCGACACTGTGAGTAGTGAAGGTCTGTGGCAGATCCTGGAAAGACTAGGATGTCCCCCCAAATTCCTTAAAATTATTATCTTGCTACACGAGGGACAGCATGGTCAAGTCAGATATGGCGATGATCTTTCAGAGCCCTTTCTAATAACTAATGGAGTGAAGCAAGGTTGTGTTCTTGCTCCAACATTATTTGCAATCTTCTTTAGCATGATGTTCCAAAGGGCTACGACAGAACTTGAAGAAGAAGATGGCATCTATATATGTTACTGTATTCATGGTAGCTTGTTTAACTTAAGCTGTCTGAGGGCTCACACTAAGGCTCTGAACTATTCAGTTCGTGAGCTGCTCTTTGCTTATGATGCTGCCCTTGTTGCCCACATAGTAGTAGCTCTGCAGTGCCTAACATCATGCTTTGCAGCAGCTGCAGAGCTGTTTGGGCTGGAAGTCAACCTGAAGAATATGGAAGTTTGTCACCAGCCTGCACCACAGGGCAAACACCACCATTCCCACAGTGCCGTAGGCAAATCTGTGCTCAAGTTCATTCAGCAGTTTGTGGTAGCCATGCTCAGGAACTTAGTAAAAGTATAGTTCAATATGCTTTTTCATATTCATATGCTTTCCCATATTGCTAATTGCTGACTGCTAAATTGTAACTTGCAAATAAGATGTGCTGAGAAAGCATGAACTTATGTTTGAACTTATGTTTGAGGTAAAGACCAGATAACAAACAATGCAAAATGTTCTGTCAACAATTGAGGTTAAAGTGACAGCGACCTTAACATAGTGACATTGCTAACTGCTTATCTTGCTACCATCCTGTAACTAATTTCCTGGAATGTAAACAGTGTTGTAAGGAAGGGAAACCAAATATGGGTTTCGGAAACCATGAAACCACCAGATGGGAGGAGGGAAGTGAAACTGTTTGTATTTCATAACATAACGTATTTTTCTATAAAAAGCTGCTTTCAAAATGACACGATACCCTTAGTTACTGGAAGCTATTCCTCTAGGGGTCTGCGCGTAATATTAATAAAGCTCACTTTCTCAGATTCTCTGTGGTCTCGAGTCAAGTTCCTGCTACAGTTCACCTACCTGGGAAGCATCATCTCCTCAGATGCCAAGATTGCATTCTTGCAAACAAGTTTGTAAAAAGTGGGCTAGACAAGCTAACTGTTCAATGGATTTGTAATTGGTTGACCGGCCGAACCCAAAGGGTGCTCAGCAGTGGCTCCTCTTCGTCTTGGAATGATGTGACCAGTGGGGTGCCACAGGGTTCTGTCCTGGGCCCAGTGCTATTCAACATCTTTATCAATGACTTGGATGAGGGAATTAGGGGCATTCTTATCAAATTTGCAGATAACACCAAATTAGGAGGAGTAGCTAATACCCTAGAGGACAGGATCAAAATTCAGAATGACCTGGATAGACTGGAGAGCTGGGCCAAAGCTAACAAAATGAAATTCAATACGGAGAAATGTAAAGTACTGCATTTAGGGTGGAAAAATGAAATGCATAAATATAGGATGGGAGAGACCTGGCTGAATGAGACTACGTGCAAAAGGGATCTAGGAGTCCTAGTAGACCACAAGTTGAACATGAGCCAACAGTGCGATGCGGCAGCTAAAAAGGCCAATGCGATTTTGGGCTGTATCAATAGAAGTATAGTGTCTAGATCAAGGGAAGTAATAGTGCCACTCTATTCTGCCTTGGTCAGACCTCACTTAGAATAATGTGTCCAGTTCTGGGCACCACAATTATAAAAGGATATTGACAAATTGGAGCGTGTCCAGAGAAGGGCAACTAAAATGGTGAAAGGTCTGGAAATGATGCCTTATGAGGAAAGACTTAGGGAGCTGGGTATGTTTAGCCTGGAAAAAAAGACAGTTAAGAGGTGATATGATAGCCTTGTTTAAGTATTTGAAGGGGTGTCATGCTGAGGATGGAGCAGGCTTGTTTTCTGCTGCTCCAGAGACTGGAACACGGAGCAATGAGTGCACGCTCCAGGAACAGAGATTCCACCTCAACATTAGGAGGAACTTTTTGACAGTAAGAGCTGTTCGGCAGAGGAACACACTCCCTCGGAGTGTGGTGGGGTCTCCTTCCTTGGAGGTCTTTAAACAGAGGCTGGATGGCCATCTGTCGGGGATGCTTTGATCGTGATTTCCGGCATGGCAGGGGGTTTGAGTGGATGGCCCTCGTGGTATCTTCCAACTCTGCAATTGTATGATTCTAAGATTGACAGAGGTCGATCACAGATAAGCAAAGGCATATAGTGCATTTGAAAATCTTTACAAAAGAGTCTAGAGTAATAAACACCTGAGACCAAGCACAGAAATCAGTGTGTATAGAGCCATTGTACTGTCTATTCTCCTTTATGGGTCTTTAACATGGGTCACCTATCGTCAACACTTACGACTCCTCAAACGCTTTCATCAGCGCTGTATATGCAGAATCCTAAATATACACTGGACTGACTATGTGACGAATGTTGCTGTCTTTGGGCAAGCAGGGATCACCAACATTGAGGCCATGATATTGAGAACACAGCTGCGCTGGGCAGGGCACGTTTCTAGGATGGAAGACTATCGCCTCCCAAAAATAGTACTCTACATTGAAATCGCCACGGGTCAGTGAAAGAGGGGTGCACCAAAAAAAGTGATACAAGGACTCCCTGAAACAACATCTCAAGCTCGGCCAAACTGATCACCAATAATGGTCAGCCGTGGCCTCCCATTGGGAGGCATGGAGACACGCTATCCACAATGCTACTGCCTTATTTGATAACTCACGCTAAACAAGTCTTGAAGAGAAACGACAACGCAGAAAGAATCACAAACCGGAAACATCACCCAGGGAGACCTTTGGCTGTGCTTTCTGCAACCAGTCTTGTTTATCTCAGATTGCCCTTTTTAGTCATCAGCGTGTTTGCAGTAAGCATGGGATGAGTCCTTCCTCAATCTTCGTTTGTAAAGAAAAGCCAGAGAGAATACAAGTAAAACTGAAAAAGACATAATGTCTAGAGGTAGGAATTTTGATGTTCCTTGACATACCTGAAACAGTCCTGGGAATGGGAGAAGAAAAGAAAAAACCAGGAAACAACAAGAAATATGCATCTAGATTTGTAGAACACAAGCAACATTATCTTAGCTGACTCAAGCATTATGAAAACAATTAAGGAACATTTACATTATTGAGGAATCTGAAATCTGGAATGCACAGTACGAAATACACCCTAATTAACATAGGGAAATGGAAGTAGAATATTGTAAATCCTTCCCTCACTCTACCCAGCTCTTGAAATGGGTTGAGTTGAATTCTTTCTCCATATAGTTATCAAGTCATTATACTTGATTGCATATTAGCAAAAAGCCATCATATATAATCCACAATCTTTTGATTTTCATGCAGGTATAAAAGCATGATGTAAAACAGAATAAAAAAAATAGTAAAGAAAAATATATTCGATAACAAACTGATACAATCTTACCTTAATAATACTTAAATTTTCACTCAGGTTATAATGCTTTTTTAAAAGCCAATACACTGAATCTAGCCACTCCAAACATATCAGTTCGGACCAGACAACAAATAAACCAGCTTATGCTTCAGAGGCTTCCACCACAGCACATCTTGTACAGTTGGTGAATACACAAGTTGGGGTCTTCTCAGCAGCTGCCCCTGGATTCTGGGATTACCTCCTTAGGGAGGCTAGAATGTCCCTTCCTTGCTTTCCTCCTTCCAACAGGCTTTTAGAATTGAAGGTTTTTTACATAAATAAAGGGCTTTTCAAAGAGTGATGTAATTAATGTTGTAAATTCTACTAATGTTGACTGCTTTTTATCATTTTAAAGTATATGTTTTACATTTTTAAATACTGTTAATAGTTTAATTCTATTTGAATTTTAACTTTTCAATATGGTTTTTTTTCTATGCTTAAACAATGCACAATACACAGTACAAACTACTTGACTACATACAAAAAATGAGCAACATTAAAGTTAAACATAGAAGAAAAAGAGAAGAAATGAAAAAGAACCCAGCCATACCCACATAGACCAAATAAAATAAAATAAAAATAAAAATAAAAAAATGAAGTAAATAAATACAACAAATATTCCCCCCCCCCCAAACTTCCCGCTTGTCACGGATTACATCTAGTTAGTATAATATTACTCCTCTATAACCTATTACCAAATATTATTACAACCTTTATCATACATAAAGAAAAGGGATTCTCTAGGTCACATTTTTTACAAAGTAGAGTCTCCAATTCTATTATTAACAAAATCAATAAAAGGCTGCCATGTCTCTAAATGTAATTGTGTGGGATTTCCTTTCATCATGTTTGTTAATTTATCTGAGTCCATTAATTCCTATGATTTTTCTATCCATTCTTTGATAGCTGGAATCTTCTTTTGTTTCCAATATTTAGCATAGATGATTCTTATGGCTATAACCAATTAACAATTTAGATTCTTATTCCCTCTTTCAATGTTGTTTTCCATTACCATATTTAATAAAAATTGTTCAGGTCTAAATACTATATTTTCCATTAAAATTTTTGGGATTATTCCATTAACTGATAACCAAAATGTCCTAGCTTTATTGCACACCCACCAAAGATGATAAAAGAAACCCACATGATTCTTGCATTTCCAGCACTTATTACACACATTTGTGTACATTTTAGCCAATTTATCTGGGGATGTGTACCACTTGTACACCGTTTTATACTAACGGTGTTATGACATCTTTTAAGTCATAACAACAGGTGAATTTTAAACCTTTACACCATACTAGTTCCCATTGGTCTAATTGTAATGTATAACCAATATTTCTTGACCATTTCACCATGCAATGACTGTTGACTTTTGTATTTTTTTAACTAAAAGAATTTTAATTTGTATGCTGCCTTGTGTCCCACTTTGGGAAGAAGGTGTAGCATAAATGATGGCGATGGCAATGGTGATGTCTTCTACAGAGGCATATTATAAAAGCAGACCCTTGTATTTCTTGGGGTTCATTTACATAGATCACTATGACTGTCTAGACAACATCTAGTAATGCTTGTGGGAAAGCAATCCTTGGTTCTCTTTTGCACCAAATGTTCAAAATAATAATGGAACCTGAGTTGACACTATCATTAAACTATGATGCACAGTATCTGAATTACATTAGGAGAATACAAGCAATATTATTGGGCAATGAGGTATCTTCCAACCATTGCAGCATCTCTCCTATGGCCACTTCATATCCGAGAGTAAAGAGAAGGTGGAAGAATAGAGCCTTACAATTCCAAAAGGATATGGCATTAAAAGCCAACGTTTTGTCCTCACTCTGGTCGAAGTCTGTAATAAGGATTGATTAATTGATTGAAAGTTTTATCCTGTATCAGTCCCAAGATCCCTTGATTATTGGAAATTTTGTTTCTTTACATCTAATACACAAAGCTCAAGAGGAATCTGTCACTCTGGTCAGTGCTGGCCCAAGGCATTTTGCTACTGAAACCAAAAACATTGTGAACCCTGCTCCATTTCACATGCAGAATCTGATTGGACTGATAATTGAGTCTTACTTTTGTACTGGTAATAGGGCCAGTGTAGAGGTACTGTGGAAGCAGATCCATGGGAGAGCATGCTGTTCTCCAAGAGAGGGTATTTCCCAGGGGCTGAAAAGGAATGGCTGGAAATGTGCCACTGGTGCTTCCAACAACCATGACCACAGATAGTTTCCTAATGGCAGGGTCAGTTCTCCTGACTCTCATTAAAAAAGGGAAGCACACAGCGGACAGAATACTATTCAGTGGGATGTTTTTTGATCGAAAACACCTGAACCCCAGGGAGAACCCATAAGCTGGGTTGCTCCCCAGCCAGTTCACACCTGGAAGGCCAACACAAAATTCCCTCCCTAAATGTACATAAATTAAAGGAATTTATCCCTCAGGCTAGCCTCAAAGGAGGTCCCTTTTCCCCTCCCCACAACTCCCATGAATTAAAGGGGCCATTCCAGATCCCCCCTTTCACCCCCAATGGAGGAGGTGCAAAGCTGCTCACCGATATACCAACTCTCCCCCTTTTCCTGCCACAAAAAAGGGACAAGTGTCTGCTTAGCCCCTTTCCCCCTCCAAGCCATTCAAAAGGGGTCTCAAACCCCATTGCAGATCACTCAGAAACAGTAAATTCCCTGCCTCTGACAGGTGAAACCCATCAGCCCTACAATTCCAGCCATTCAAAAAGGATATCAGGATGAGGAAGGTAATGCCCCAATCCCCTTTCCATGGCATTCTGATTTTCCTTGTTGCATTGCCTGCGGGCACGGTCAAGCAAATGAGGGTCACCTTCACCCCACCACAGCTGCCTCAGAAGTATTTCTTTTCCAATTCATGGTACAGCAAGGAGAAGACATCTACATACTCCTGTTTTAATATCTTCTCTCTGGTAGCTGGCAGTAAGTGATCACCTAATGGGAGAGCTATTTCCCCGTAAGGGAGCGCCAAATAAGGCATGGAGCTATAACCCACCCGGGTGCTCTGGTATAAGTCTAAACCTCCCCATATGGTGAATGACCCAAAAGGAGGGTAGGCCAGATCATCCAAGGTGGAATGCCCCACACCCATTGTGACTGAGACACAGGCCATTTCCCTGAGGAATCTCCCACTGCCCATGCCGAAGCACTGGGTGGCATTAGGAGCAAAAGGAGTGCCCCAAGACCAGGGACAACTAACGCCCCCTTGTGAAGGTGTAACTGTATCTCCAATCTCACCAGCTGCTAATGTAGAAGCATGTATTCCGTCGTGGCCATCTCCCATACCAGGTACAGCTGGCACCTCCCGTCGGCTCTGGCACCTCGCCCCCAAACTGCTCTGGCACCTGTGAACCGGAAACGTCTCCTGCTTTGATCTGCCACTCTAGTACATCTAGGTGAGATAAAATTGTGTGAGCCACCAGTTAATGCTTGCCCATCTTAGACTTACCTGGAAAGGCACAGGCACCTGTGCAAGCGTTTCCAATTTAGACTCCAAAGATTCAATCTGTACTAGGATAGCCCCAAGGGAAGGTCATTCTCCTCATCAGAGGACAAACTAACATTGACAAGAAGTAGAGGAAGTTTGGGCTGCTTTGGCGCTGGCCCCTTTACCTTCACCCCCTTTTCCCTTCTTGGGAGCCATAACAAGTGCAGAACTACACAGAATCAAATGACCAAATAGCTGAACAAGCAAGAAAAAAGGATGGAGATGATACCCGTTGTATCCACCAGGGGGCCACCCACAAATCTGCCCCACGACAATATGCTGGCTATAACCACCAAAGGACCTACCAACTAGTCTGTCCAGCAACAGCAATATACCCAGCAAGTGCTCCCAGATGTATCCACCAGGAGGCTGACCAGTAGTCTGCCCAGCAACAGCTGCCCAGGCCAGCCTCCCCACCAGGGACCCCAGAAATTCAAATGACAGAGATGACGGTTGGGAAGGCAAAAGCAAACACCTAAAAAGCCAAGGCTTGCCAGGTGACTGTCCTTCCAAAAACTGCACAAGCCAAAATAGGCCCATCGAACCCCACACTGCTGCAAACAGAGGCTAGTGGGAAGCTATCTGCTTAACTCAAGGGCCCCTGATCACAGCATGCAACCATGCCAATCATCTAGCCACTGGACCACCCTAACACCCACACACACATGCAGTCCATGGAGAAACTACACAGCAGCCAGTGCCCACCACCCTGCTCAGCAGCACAAGTCGCACACCAGTCACCTCCATATACATGCACACAAACACTCGCACACACACAAAAAACATCAGCCACCCATCCACTGCACACATCATTGATCCAGCACCCACATGCAGCAGCTGGAACCACCCAACTAGACACCTCCCTGCCTGTCTGGGACAAGATGGAGAAAGGATCGGCAGCAGTGACACAAGAGAGCCATGCTGATCATTCCCCTATCTTCCTCCCTTTCACCCCTGTATCTTTCCCCCAATCTGTACCTCCACAGCTCCTCCCCCACCATTGTGAGTGCTCCATTCAATACTCAATGAAAGGGATTGCTGGGGCGGTGCTTCACTAAATAGGCTATGGCTGCACCCCCAGCTCGTGCTGAGGCGCATTAGCCCCAGCCAACAAGCCCTGTCTCTTCCTGCTCCTCGTCAAAAGCAGCCTCTTATGTCACGGCTGTGCTGGCTGTATGGAGCCAAGTTATGCCAGCAAAAGAACACCTTAAGGCTATCATCTGATAAAGTCCAGAGATACTAGGAGACCAGGCTCAAATCCCCACTCAGCCATGGAAACCCACTGGGTGACCTTCAGCAAATCACACACTCTCAGCCTCAGAGGAAGGAAAAGGCAAACTCCCTCTGAACTAATCTTGCCAAGAAAACACTATGATAGGTTCCCCTTATGGTCACCATAAGTTGGAAATGACTTGCAGGCACACAACAACAAAGAACATGTGAATGACTGTGCATGTTATAGATGTTAATCTTAACTAATTTTTTTCTTAAATGTAGCTAAAGGTAATTTCAGCAATTTCCTTCCCACTGCAAGAATGTCCTCAAAAAACATGCTTTTTTTGAAGACTATTCTTCAATCAGGACTTATTCTGCACAAAATTTGCTTGTGGTTTTTTGCACAGGAAACAACATTTTACATATGTAAAACAATATTTCAACAATGAATTATTAATCCCTGCACTGAAAATGCTGTTTTATGTGCAGAAAATGCTGTTTTCTGTGCAAATCAACCATGTGTAAATTTTACAGAGAACAAATCCCCAATTACTTCTTTTTGTGTGTGTGCAGAAATCACACAAGGAATCAATACTTCCTTGCTGAAATACTATTTTCCATGCAGAAAATGTTTCCTGCACAGAAAATGTCATTTTATGCAGAAAACAACAATATGCAGATTTTGTTCAGGATATGTCCCAAACTGCCAGGATTCTTGTCAGTCCAGAATTCTTCTCATCGGTGTTTCTTGACACCTGAAAATAAGTTTCTGACCATTTAAAAATATTTTTAAATACTCTTTCCATCCCTAGTACATATCAATTCTCTCTGTACAATGTAAACATGTACATACCATTACACATGCAATTTTATATGTGAGAATATAACACAACATACCGTTACTCTAAGTGCTCTTGGATATTCCAAGAAAATATTGAATTTCTAATATGTTGGGGAAATGAGCAGCAACTCAACCTTAGCAATGTGAAATGGGGAAACAGAGAAAGGGATCTTTATGCAATTGTATACCCTGACTAACTCTGGACAGACGCACACAAATACACAATGAAAAATTAACAATGATATTTATTAAAGACATAAAAATAATAACACCAATCACACACACATTCATATGATAAAGCATCCACTCAAGACCACTTGGAATGGAAGAAAAGAGGTTGCCAGAGGGATAGATAGGGCGATTTCTGGGGATATACAACACCTGTCTTGTAGCCCGGAGCCATCAAGCAGACCTGCAGTATGGATGGATGACTGGAGTGGCTAATACAGAGAGAAGTAGTGTCCCCATGATGAAGCTCTGAACACAATGAGCCATGGTTTTCGGACAGTATTTATACTAAAATGTGCCCTGAGGTGAGGAAGTTTCATGGGTTGAAACAATAGATTCCAGGAGTCTCCAAAGGTTGCACAATGAGTTCCAGGAAAACTCCTGGTCTTGACAATAGGTGTCTGACAATGCTAATGTGTTGCAACTGCCTTAAACGTCTTAGTGATTAGATTTACAAAGGGTTGAGCTGCCTCTTTGATGGTTGGTTGTGTGGTGGAGAGGAGAGCAATACCTTTTAGACAAAGCATTACTCCATCCACTTAATGGGATCATTGTCTGTCACTTGGGTGTGTGCAAACAATGTCCTTTTGACCTCATTATGTTTCGTCACATTTTGGAATTTGTCAGTTCTCCTTCCTTTGGGCAATGCATGGCTTTCAGTGTGTGCCTTTTGGGATCCATACAGAGAGCCCCTGATATTTTCCTGATCTTCCCCATTGTTAGCACCCTTAATAAAACCCCACCCCCCAGAAACCCTCCAAAATGGCTTTTTAATGTGGCCTTCCATGGGGAAGAGCAGTGAAGTGTCAGGGACTTGCTAAAGGTACTGGTATGGATTTCAAAGAGACACATACACATCTCCCAGGAAGAGCCACTGGCAAAATTCCAAATTCATGAGGAAACATAAAAAGGTCAAAGGGACACAGTCTTCACTACACACCTAAGTGGTAGACAATAGAGATGGATGGAGCAATCCTTTATGTGCAGGTTCCCTTCCCTTAATCACCCAAACCTTAAAAAGAGGCAGCTCAAGCTTTGTGAATCCAATCATCAGACATTGAGAGCAGTTTTCATATCTTCAGACACCTATTGTCAAGACCAAGAACTTTCCTGAAACTCCTTGTGCAATCCTTGAAGGCTCATGGGATTTTTTTTTTTTTTTGGTATAAATATGGGCCAAAACCCACACTTCATCACACACAGAGTTCATTTCCAGGGGAAACTCTGTTACTCTGTGTTAACCACTCCAGATTCATCTATCCACTCTGCCAGACTGTTCAACAACTTCAGGACTACAAGACAGGTGTTGTATATCCCAGAAACCTCCTTATCTATCCCTCTGGCAATCCCTCTCTTTTTCCATTCCTAGTAGTCTTGTGTGAATGCTTTTTGTATGAAGGTGTGTGTGCTTAGTGTTATTATTTCTCTGTCTTTAATAAATATAATTGTTAATTTTTCATTTTGTGTTTGTGTGTGTCTGTTCAGAGTTAGTCAGGATATACAGAGGTGTAAAGATCCCTCTCTCTGTTGCCCCCTTTTGCATTGCTAAGTCAAGTTGCTGCTAATTTCCCCAACATATTAGAAATTCAATATTTCTTGCATTTTCCAAGAGCTCTTTGGGTAACACTGTGGAAGACCACATTAACATGCTAAATTATTAATAAGTCATTTGGGGTCTCTGGAGATAGGGCTCATTAGGGGTATTAACAGTACTTTCTATACATTTACACATTGTATAAGAAGGCAAGACATGTGAACAAACCATTTCCCAGCAAAAGGGAAATGTGCACTTGTACAACTAGACTTCCTTTGTGTACAAAAGTGGCATTCCATAAGTAAAGTTCTTCTCCCCTGTTTTATAAAATGGCTGTTGCTGCTGTTTTGGCTGTTGCTGCTGCTGCTGCTACTACTGTTGTCTGGCTCCAGGACATCTACAATTCATTACATGTTACCAACTTTCTGCTGAAAATACTGGGGCTGGTTTACACAGCAGGTTTTATTGCGTTAAGTTGCGCTTTAGTACTTTCCCGCATCAGTGGTGGGTAGTTTACATGGTATATGTGTACACAGCTATATTTTGTGGCTCTTTGATTTTTTCCGTTTTGAGGTTCACACAGCCAAAAGTACTGGGGGCATGGCCAAGCATTGTGAGGAGAAAAAGGAATGCCATAGGAATGTCTGCCCTGGCCCCAACTCCATGCTTAACAGCTTAGAGGCAGTCCCCCTCCTCCCCCACTCCCTTCCCACAAATCAAACGGAAGGTTTTCCTCCTTGCTTAACAGCATTTTATTCCAAATAGAGGAAAGCCAGAGAGAGAGAGAGAGAATGAAAAACAGACTGTCAAAATAGCAGTGCAGCTCTGCTGCAGCCCTTCGTGAAATGGTTTCTCTCCCTCCCCCATGCACAGGATCACTGCTGACGAACAGAGTTTTACCTACTTGCAAAACAACAGAGAGGATGAGAAGGAATGCTCCCTGAATGAAAATTGTTGGGAATCCTTTTTGTTTGCAAACTGGCTTGCAAAATAACAGAGAGGATTTTTCAAAGTTCCTCTAATCGCTACTGTCTCCCCCTCCCTCCCTCCCCCTCTTTTAAGCCCATACATGCATCATCAACCAATCACAGCGAAGCTCTGCTGCAGCCCTTAGTGGAATGGTTGTTTACACTGCCAATAATGCGCTACATTGCAAATATACCTGCAAAAGTAGCGACATCCCTTGCCACGCTATATTTGGGTGTTTTACCTTCCCCCCTTCTGAATGAGGTGATGCTGTGCTGCAATCTGTGGGAACTATGAGCTATCTTAGCGGTATATTTAGAGGAATATTTGCTCGTGTAAACGACCCCCTGGTTTTAATTCAGAGAACTTCTCTACTTGTTCTGTATGCCTAAAACAGCTCCAGACATCCCTATTCCACTGCAGCACAAACTTCAGTCTCCTGTGCTACATACTGGGGGCAATTTGAAAAGCAGATTTGAAAAGCTGGATTTGAATGTCTATGTTTAGGAGATTTTGACTTTAAAAACTATTGAGCTGTTTTTAATAATGAATACTCCACCATACAGTATGCCCAATGGTAAATTCTAGAATTCATTAGTTCCTTCTATTGATTGACTGAATCGGCTTTTATCTCTTGTTTTCCTTCCGTTGCTTTAGAGATAGTTTTTGCAACATGGAGCAAAGCTTTTATTTAAAGCAAAACAAAACACAGGGCACAAATATGTGAGCTGTAAAACTGTAATGACACCTGATTAGTTAGCTGAGTGCCAGCTACTTTACATGGTAACTACCTTGTAATGGGAGACCAATTATGTGATTAGTTTCTCCTTCTAAGCTAAAGAGTTACCAAGAGATCTAAAAGAGCAGTTTATGTGGTAATTGTTCTTGAATTTTTTCAACTTACTTCATATATCATCACCAAGTGATACTAATTACATTACCATCTAGTTCTTCTGGGGTGGTATGAATGATATTTTTCATTATGAACTGTTTTGTTTCCTAAGCTTGGTTTGCATGTTTTGTGTGTTCTTGTGTCACATTTTCCTAGTGTTTAATTAATGTGAATAGGAAGCACATTGCATAGAGAAAATGTTAAAAATCTCAGTTGACCTGTGTAAGTGTGTGAGGAGAGACAGGGGCTTGTGCTGAGTCTGCTTGCAAAGTGGTTTTCATACCCTCCATTCCCAATTTTTTGTCTATATGGCTAAAGAACTCTTCAGGAGAGGGACTGAGGAGACACTGGTGGGAGAATAAGGCTGGAAAGAATGTGGAAAAAATTGTGGGAGAAAAAGTAAAAAGGAGCTTATGAAGAGCCAGGACCCACCAATGAAACTAATCCTTGTCAAAAGCCCACAGGGCCATAGCTGGGAGAAGGTAGGGACAACTGAGGAACATGCAGCTATTTTCTGATCACTGGTGCACAACAGCACAGACATAGTCTAGGGCAGGCCTGCACAACCAGAGGCCCTCCAGATGTCTTGGCCTCCAGCTCCCAGAATTCCTGCTCATTGGACCTGCCGGCCCAGGTTTCTGGGAGTTGGAGGTCAGAACACTTGAAGGGCCGCAGGTTGTGCAGGCCTGCTCTAGGGCCTCCTGGGAAACTATGGGAGTTATAGTCCAAAAACTTTTTTTTTTGCAAGTTGTCATGTTATACTGAAGATATGTACAAGCTGTCTGTGCCTGTGTGCAACTGTGTGAGAGAAATATTCACACCATTTTCATTTTTTGTATCACTCTAGGTAGCTCTTCCCAGCTAGTACATCTCTTCATGTTACTTGTAGCTCTGTTCCCTCTGTCTGCATGGTGTTGTGTGCAGTTTTCTGTAACATTTGTGGTATTGCTACAAGGAGCTGTAGGAGTTCTGCTTCATTCATTTTCCTTATGCCTCCCTCCGATACCATATACTCTCTTCTGAGAAGGTAAGAAATTGGAAACTGTGTTACTGTTCAAACCTGCAACTGAATTTCTTGAGTTTTCAGCATTTGATTACTCCACACATGTTGAGCTGAACTTGAACATGAGATCTGCCCCCTGTTATATTTAAGACCCACTGAAATCAGTATATCTGAAGTTTGTCATGACTAAACTTTCACATTGATTTCACTGGGGCTAATGTGTGATTATTGCAGTCAAACTATAGAATTTTTAAAGGACATCACATAAAAATACTAACTTTTAGTCTCCAATGGCCTGCTTAATTTCCAATTGCTCATTCCAAATAAAAAATCATGAACCTACACCCAAGGAATGAAAATGCAGGTTAGCAGAATAAAGGATTCAGGTTTCCACTGCAGCTTTCCATTTTAAGCTTTTTCAGTATGCAAATATTGGTCATTATAAAGTATGGACAGTCCATTATTAGAAAAAAAAAGTGTTCCTTTTATTGCGGAAAAGAGGGAGGGAGGGAAGATAAAGACAGTTCTTTCTTCTGCAGAGCATTGTATGTTTTATCCCCCAGCCCCCGAAGAAAGCAGGCATTCTCTCTGGTTTTAATTCTCAATTCAGCAGTTGTTTCTCTTATATCTACTAAGGAAAACACTTTCCTAGCCTTTATAAATAAAGCATTACTGCTCTTACCAGTCAATATGGAAATGATTCCAATACAGTAAATACCACTCAAAACATGTTACACTTGCTTTCATTTTCTATTCCTATTCTACTACATTAAGGCTGTTGACATTAACTGTTTCATTAGTAAGTGCTCAGTACATATTCATGAATATTATTAGCAGAATGGCATAGCAATTCATGCAGAATAAGCATTGTGAGAAAAGCACACAATTTATTCTGAAAAGCATGCTTCTGTGCTATTTAAGTGATCGCTTTGCAATATAAGGTGGACGTGTTTCTCACTACACAATTCCGTTAGTCACAGAAAAGCAAAGTTAATACAACAGCTTTAGTTAGGTGCACTGAAATATCTTATTTCAATATTTGTTTTGAAAGTAACATATATGACACAGATGAACAAATTCATAAAACAAACACCTGACAAAGAATTTGTTTTAAATTAATGCATTATTTCGTTCCAGTGCTGTACTATTTTTTTTCTCCTTCACCCTCACTAGTCCTCAGTTGTCCACACTAATAATAAACATGGTTGATTATGGTTACCTATAGTAAGGCAGTGTTGTCTTTATCAGGATCCATCACATAATTTTGCAAATTTTGTGATTCCATTGTCAAAGTTATATAGGCCAACCAATAAGGGTAAATGGCAGCAACTGGAAGGAGGTCCAAGAGAATTAAGGTCAATGAAGGAAAAGGACCCTGAGCAGTAAAACAGTATGAATATGCTAACAATAAATGCAAAAAAAATAAAAAATAAAAAATAAATAAAAAATAAAAAAAATAGAAGGATTTTTTTTTTTGCAATTCACAAAAAGGAACAGGAAAAGGATATACCTCTTTTCAGCTTATACCATAATGAGGTAGATTTCTAGTAACCAGCTGAAGGTATCAAAAGTTACAATATAGTAAGATCTTAAAGCAAATCTTTTAAAATTAAGTATTGCTCATGTATGATGTTAGAAAAAAATATATACACTAGCAGTACCTGATGTAACATACGCTGGTAGTGCATTATGGGTGAGTTGCTCTGTTGCCCTGCCCCCACTGCTGCCACCACCATCACAAGTAGACTGCTCAGGTCCCATCACAGTGGCAGCAAGGGTGGTGGGGTGATACTATGACCACCTGGGTGCCCAGGTGATATCAAAACTCATATCAAAAGTTGGTCTAGTCCTATAACTAGAGTAAATAATATCTACTATTCCAAAAATCCAATTAATTAGTTGGGAGGTCCATCTTCACTGACACAATTCTTACAAAATAATGGGTTTATATGTGTGTGTTGATTGGTTCAGAGATGGAGAGGAGGGAGGGGGCCCTTGTGAGGCTGGGGGTGTGGATGCAGATTGAATGACAGGAGTGGATTGTGAGGTGGACAAGGAATTTGCATGTGGGTGGTGATTAGCTGAGGGAGTGAGGGGATTGGTTGGGTATCTTCCCTAAGCTGCCAATCAGCACACTGGAAAAGGAAACATACCCAAACCATCCATATATATATGTGTGTGTGTGTGTGTTTCCTTTCCCAGTGTGCTGATTGGCAGCTTAGGAAAGATACCCAACCAATCCCCTCACTCCATCAGCTAATCACCACCCACACACAAATTCCCTGTCCACCTCACAATCCGCTCCTGCCACTCAATTTGAAACTACAACCCCAGCCTCACAAGGGCCCTTCCCTCCTCTCACTCCCTCAGCCAATCAATACACACATGTGAAAAGATGCAATAGTTTATTCCGAAAATAATAACCTGCAGCTGAACTGTGTGAAAGGAACACTGCCACTCCAACTTCCATGCTGCAACCACTGCTTGAAACCCCAGAAGGGCACATAATGGTGTATGTTACACCAGGCACACCTATACTAATACTAATACTAATACTAATACTAATACTATTATGCCAGTGACTCTTAACATTTTCTTTACCAGTGACCCCCTTTAAATATCTTTTGTTCCCACAGGCCCCAAGACTTAACTCCAGATTTAAACTCTAACAATGACAACAACAACAACACAATTACACCACTGGCTCTTAACCTTTTCTTTCCAAGAGGCCCACTTTAAATATATTTTGTTGCCATGGGCCCCCAAAATTTAACTCAAGATTTTACACCCTAACAACAATAACAATAACATCTGATAACAACAGCAATAATAATTCAATTACAACAATGCCTCCTAACCTTTTCTTTACCAGGGGCCCCTTTAAATATTTTCTGTTGCCAAGACATTAGATTTAAAACTCTAATAACACTAATAGTATTTTTAAAAAATTAATTAGGTATTTATACCCTGCTCTTCAACCACAAAGGCTATCAGGGTGGCTTAAAATTTGTTTTAAGCAATAGCAATTTACACATCTGCACTACATTAAGTAGTTTCCAATGAGTATTAGCTAATTTCCCCTACAAGCTGGGTTCTCATTTTACCAACCTATGAAAGGATGGAAGTCTAAATGAACTTTGGAACCCTCTGAAATTGAACTTGCAATGTGCTAACTTGCAGTACTGGCATTTAACCATTGCACCACCAGGGCTCCCTAGTACTAATACTAATACAATTACACCATCCATGAAATCTTCCCTCAGAGGCACTAGAATGGGAGGGAAAACTTTTCTCCTGCTTCTTCCTGCAAGTTTGTGGCTGGAGTGGATTGAACAGCAATGCACAGGCCCAGCTAGCCAGCCTTTGCTCCTGTCACATGACTGCTTCTCTGCATTCAGGAGGTAGTCTGAGGAGCCTTCAAGCCTTCATGGACCCTCTGTGAGGACATCGAGGACCCCTGAAGTGTCCAGACCACTGGTCTAGATACTTGGTGAACCCACTGGTCTAGAACCCACTGGTCTAGAACCCACTGGTCTAGATACTTGGTGAAAGTAGCATGCAAAACCTCTGTCTCATTTAGAGACGAGGGGGTCCAGGGACCCTTATCTATCACTTGTTAAAATAGAAATAATTAGAAAAGGGAGCAAAGGAGTCTTTCCAGCAAGGGGTGGAATGGTCACCTCTAACTTTTTTGTGAGTCTTTGGGGTCGCCTTTGCCCCCACCCACAGGCTGAAGAGCCTCAGCCTTCCAGTCTGACACCAGCTGCCTTTGAGGGCAGCATGCTGGATTTCCATTGGGGAGAGGCTGGTGGCCAATGAGAGCCAACTTTCCTCCATTCCATTCCCCCTCCCTTGCCAGCTTTGGCTCCTCCCACTGGCCAGAGGTTGTTTTTTTTTAGCAGGCAGCAGCCCATCTGGTGCAGCATTTGCAAAGAAAGCCCTTCTCCACACAGGAAGTGGAACTGGGGTGGCCAGAGGACCCCAAGGGGTCCCCCAAGGATAAAAAAGAGGGCCTAGAACCCCAGGGTGATCTCCCACCCCCTTCCCACCCCTTTCTAGGTTTTTTTTTTCTTGCATCCTGTAAGTTCCTCGGGGCAGAAGGTGTCCACTCTGCATAGGCTCACTGAGAGGCACCTGGCACAGCCTGGGACAAACTAACCCAGGAGTAGCCAAAACAGCAGAACTGCACAACATAAAGGGCACAAAAACAAAGGCTTCAGCTAGCAGCTATTTCATAGCTGTAGCTCACTTTTACACACACAATAACTTACAGATAGCGAGGTTCAGTCCAAAAAAAATCTAGATACCTTTATCTTCAGTTTCATTATAAACAGAGTATATACACAGCAAACCTCATTAACAAACTTAATGGCAACCCACACACAATGCATTGTGTGTTTGGCCATATAGGAGTGTTTGCAAGGATCCCTCTGCCTAACCACAGCTGTGAACAGACTTCTGCTGTGTTAGTCTGTGGTCTGTTGAGCCAACGTTTTTTCTTTTGCACTAAAAACAATATTACCCTGACAGAAGGAGGGGGGAAAGGGCTCACAGTTTGGGGTGAGGAAGGGGTAAAGAGCAGAGGAAGGGGAAAAAAACTACCCTGAAAGGTAGGACAGGAGGAAAAAGAAGAAAGAGGGTGGGGGATGCATAGAAAGCAACATTATTTCCCCCCATGCATTCATATTAAGACAGCAAGGGGAGCTGGCTGAGTATTTAGTTACTGCAGCTCAATGGGCAACAGTGTGGCTGTAGGCCAAGGAGGTGGTGCTGAAAAACACCCTCAAGCTGCTGATTGGCTGGCCAACAGAGCACTATGATTGGTATACTAACTAAGCGGCCAATCAGCACACTGGGAATGAAAAGATACCCAAGAGAATTTTATATAGAGATTTGTTGTAGAGGATGGATTAAAAATGTTGGTTACAATATGTTGGTTACAAAATGTGGATTAAGAGAGAATATGGACAAAGGAACTGGATATCATGTTAAGTTCTTAAAGAGATTTTTAAAAATATGTTAGTAACAAGTCAGTTGCAGACTCACCCAAAGGCTGGTTTGTGGGGACGGGTGGGGTCCCCAGTCCACCCCTTCCACGTGGTGAGGAAGGGGGAGCATGGGAGCCACCATGCCCTGCATCTTCTTCCCAGCCTGCAATGCAGGCTGGGGAAGAGGATCGTAAGACAGCCAATCAGGGAGAGGCGAGCCTCTCCCTGATTGGCTGATTCAAACAACTCCAGGCCAATCAAGAGCAGGGATGAGCTTCACCCTCTGATTGGCCAGGAGGCGGGGCTGGGTGCAGCAAGCAGCCAGTTTTCCCTCTGGTCCAGCGGTCGGGTATTTATTCCCGACTGCAGAACCAGACCAGCCAGTGGCTCCTTGGGACCCGAAAAGAGAAGACCTCTTTGGAGCAGACCAGCGGATCTTCAAGGCATAGCAGTGGCAACAGTGGGCTCCCGAGTTCCCGAGTGCCCGGGGGATGAAGCTCTGGGTGGTGGTGAAGCTCTAGGTAGCAGAGGTGGTGATCCCAGGGAGCACTGGACCAGCAGCAATGGGCTCCAGATTGACACGGGTGACTGTGGTGGCAGTGCTCCGGGCAGTGGCAGTGACTCTAAGACAGGTGGTGGCAGCAGCGGGGATCCCAGGAGTGGTGGCAGGCCCAGCATTGGGGGGATGAGGCTGTGGCCCTCCCACTGGGGGGGAAATGAGTGGGCAAGTGAGGTCCTGGCAGTGCAGGCTGCCAGGAGGGAGGCAACCTCTGCATGGGGGGGGTGCCCTGTGTGCATAGTGGGCAAGCAAGGGCCTGGCAGTGTGGGCTTCCAGGAGGGAGGTAACCTCCTTGTAGGGGTGCCTGGGGTGCATAACAGGCTCTTGGGTGCCCCCCTAGGGGCCAGGGCTGTACATGGGACTACCTCTGTGTAGTGGTGACTTAGGGCACAATTGCGAGCTGAAATTACTCATTGACTACACAGCCATACCCAAGAGTTGAAATATTGGATTGGTTGGACAGCTACCATCTGAGGGTAGTGGCACGACACCCTCCTTTTGCTCAGAGCTGATATCACAGAGGAATAGCCAACTGTTGCCTCCCAGGTGCAAGTCTGCACAGGACAAGGAGGGCTAAGCCATGCCTCCCAAAAAAGGGGCACAGGCCAGCAGGACCATAACCCGAGGCCAAGCTGGAAAACCCCCCAAGGTCCTAGGCATCTCTTGCCCTAAGGGTTAGATTGGTGGCTAAGGTGGCCAAGAAGAGCGTTCCAGGGGCTGCATTGGACACCATGTCCATCCAGGGGTTTCTGGGAGACATCGATACTCCTAACCTGCAGGATTTGACCCAGGCTGTTACCCTCATTGCTGAGCAGGTGGTTCAATTGAAAGTGAAGGGGACCAGTGACTCGGGCACTGCGGGGCCATCTCAGTCTTTTGAGGGAAGCACCAGTGCTAGATCATAGTCATCTTGGCACAGCGGCAAAGGGTCTTCACAATCTGCGTGGACGGTAGGCAGGCAGAGAAGGCACTGTTCCTCTTCTCACAGCGATGTTAATGTGGAGGACATTATTTCCAGATTGGAGCAGCTACGACGGCAGCGGGAGCAGGCCTAACAGTGGAGTCCATCCAGTTGTTAAGGAAAATGCAACATGGGACATACAGTGAAAGAAATAAAATATGTATGTGAAAGTCACAATGACTAAGCAAGAGCAATTATGGGGCTACACAGGTGAAACTGCTAATGTAATCTAGAAGCCTGAGAGCCAAGGACAGAGGTACTGAGTGCAGATTGGAAACACCTGAGAATCATTAAGTGTACAAGGTGAAATGTTGAAATACATGGGTTGGTCTTAGGCATGGATGGAACTATGTGGACCAATCAGAATGGAAGTACACACCCACTGGGTGGAAACTAATTAGTGGGTGGTGATAAACAATGGCTATAAAATTGCAGTGTTTGCCAATGTATTGGTGGTTGAGTAGAGGTGGAGTAGTTTGGAGATATTGTGGAGTAATGTGTAGAGATTGTGGTTTGTTTACCATATAGTATATTTATATAGAAGAATAAAGTAGGTTTTATATAAAACTACTGAGTTGCCTGAGTGAATCCTGGAGACATTTTGGAGACGCCTGGAGAAGAGTGAGAAGGCTTGGAGAGTTTGTCAGGATCTTCAGCCTATTCTCTGAAACTCTGCTGCTTTGGAGAAAAGCATTAACCACTGATCTAAGCTGGTTGGCTCTGCTGCATAACAAGGTGGTGAGTTTGAGCCAGAGGTGAAGAGCTACAACTCCCATCATCCCTGACAAGGGTTATGGGCCCAGTTACTAGAGCACCCAGCATCCACAGAAGCTGAAAGTTCCAGAGAGTGGAAGAAAGCTTTGTGGACGACATCAGAGCACGTTGTTTGTGCTGCACTGATAAGCCTCATGAGTAAATCATTTTGTGTTTTGCTTAAGCCCAGACGGGTTGGCTGTGCATACTCAGAAGGACTGTGTCAAATTGAGTCACTGCACAAATCAAGATGGAATTTCTAAAGTTTAGTAAATTGAATAGAAACAACTACTCTACCTGGAAGATTTATGCCCAATCTCTACTAGTAAAGGAAGGTCTGTGGTCAACAGTTGAAACAGGGCTGGCAGCTGATGCTGATGAAGCCACTAAAGAGAGAGATAGTAAAGCAAAAGCCTGTCTTTATCTCATGCTTGAAGAAGACTTGATTAATGACGTCAGAGATAAAACGTCTGCCAAGGATGTGTGGGATACCTTGCAGAGATTACACACTCCTTCAACTGCTTTTGCAAAAATGCTATGGTCTAAAAGAATATACAGGCAAAAGATGGCTAAAGGGCAGTGTGTGATAGAACATTTAAAAATAATGCAAGATTTGTTTGTGCAAGCTGAATTGAGGGGAGTGCAAATTAGCAAAGAGCAGCAATGCTACATTTTAATAGAATCGCTAGACTCTTCGTGGGACAACATAACGAACAGCTTGCAGAACTTGCCAGAAGCTGAGCTTAACAGAGATTTAATTGTGGCCAGAATACTGGAAGAGAACCAGAGAAGAATGTCTGAGCAGGGTGACTCAGCAAGCTTAAAGACTGTGCCAAAACAACAAACAACTCCTGACTGGCAAACGCAGGAGGAAGCAGCCTCTACAAGGGAGCAACGGAGGTGCTTTTATTGTAAGAAGATTGGTCATCTGCAGAGACATTGTAAACATTTTGCAGCTGAGAGACGCAAGCAAGCAGAGAGCAGATGGCAGCCGCGGCAGTATCAAAAACAGTCCAGACCTCCATTTTTGAGGGACAGTGGTAATAAAAAGGGGGTTGCAACCATGATTAAGGAAAAACAAAATGCAAATTCTAAATGGCTAGTTGATTCAGGAGCCACATCTTTGATGTGTAATGATATAAATTTAATAAGTAATAGAAAATCAGCTAATGTAAATGCTGTAGTTTTGGCTGACGGGAAAGAGCTAAGTACTGTAAATCAAATGGGTACTGTGTACATTCCAGGGCTAAAAGAGAATTTTAATGATGTCTTACATGTAAAGGAGTTAGAAAATAATTTGTTATCAGTAAGCAGATTAACAGAAAGAGACTACACAGTCATCTTTGAAAAGAACATGTGTAAGATAAAACTGAATGGGGAATTGCGTGGCATAGGTTTGAAAAGGGATAAACTTTATTATTTGGAGGACAATATTGATAGCTACAGGGTTGAAGAAGCTAATAACATAGAAAATATTCCAATCCACAAAGACTGCATACACGAGCTTCACAGAAAATTTGGCCATGCGAGCTTCAAATGTTTAAAGAATTTAATCAGTATGTGTCCAGATTTAAAAGTTACTGAATGCAAAAACCACTTAGATTGTACAGTGTGTCAACAGGTAAAGGTCAGAGCTTTTCCAGTAGCTAAGAAAACAAAAAGAATTGCTCAAAGACCATTTCAGTATGTACATGCAGATGTCGCCCAAGCTAATTGCTTGTCCTTAGGGGGAAGCAAGTATTTCCTAGTAATTGTTGATAGGTATACAAGGTTTGCATTTGTGAGAATAATGAAAAACAAATCTGATGCTGGGCAAAGTTTAAAAGCATGGGTAAGAATGGTGGAAAGACAATTTGATAGCAGAGTAGGCACCATCATTACTGATAGAGGAGGAGAATTTTTAAATAATCAATTGTTTAACTGGTTTCAAAAGGTGGGAATAAGGCATGAAACTACAAACCCTGCTTGTCCTAGTGAGGATGGGTTAGCAGAGAAGAAAATACAAGATATAAAAAGAATTACTGCTTGTATGATGGCAGATGCAGGGGTGAAAGATAGTTTTTGGGCAGAAGCAACTTTGACTGCAATACATATCAGTAACAGATTGTATCATTCAGAAATTGAAGACATTCCCTACAGGGTATTGTATGGGAGAATGCCAAATTACAAGTACTTAAGGGTTTTTGGACAATTTGCTCATGTTTACACACCTGCTTGTTTCAGGAGGAAAGGAGAACCCAAAAGCAAAAGGCTTAGGTTTTTGGGGTATTCTGGAAATAGCTACAAGTTTCATTTGGATGGAAAACAAGTGCAGTATTCTAGGTCTGCAAATTTTGAGAGACATGCTGGTTGGGACAAACTGCATGCCAATAAAGAAGTGTTTTTGAGATTAGGGAGTTCAAATGAGCCAGAAGCACTAACTGAACCAACCTCAGGAAACGGAGGGGTTTCAGTTAAGCAGGAAGCATCACCTAGCAGCAGTGGTAGTTCTTCCGATGATGAGATAGCATCTAGGCCTACTACTACTCGAATGACTGAAGACAAGAGATTTAGTCATAGAACTACAACTCCTAGTAGAGAAAGTGAGGATGAAAGAGACAGAACAGCAGATTTTATTCCCAGGCGTAGTCATAGAGTTAGAAAGCCTCCAGATAGGTTTGTTGTGACAAAGGCAAGAGCTTGTTTAGCACTAGAAGAGCCTGAAAGTTTTGAAGAATTGGAAAGTTTTTCTAGTGAAGAACAGGAAAGATGGTTTGATGCAATGGATAATGAGTTTGGTTGCCTGGTAAATAAAGATGTTTTTGAAATTGTTGACAGACCCAAAGAAAAGAAAGTAATTGGTTGTAAATGGGTATACAAAAGGAAAGAAATGCCAGATGGAAGTATCAAATATAAAGCTAGGTTAGTGGCTAAGGGTTTTGCACAACAGCAGTGTGAGAACTATGATAAGACATATTCTCCAACTGCAAAGCCAGAAAGTCTGAGAATGGTTCTAGCTGTAGCAGTAAAAAGGAATTTAGTTGTAGAGCATTTTGATTTTGAGACAGCTTACTTGAATGCGGTTCTGAATGAAGAAATATTTATGGAGCAGCCACAAGGTTTCAAAGAAAATGGTAGTCAGAGAGTATATAAATTAAAGAAAGCGTTGTATGGTTTAAAACAAAGTGCCAGAGCATGGAATCTGTGCATCAATGATGAGCTAGTTAAGCTAGGTTACAAGAGGAGCATTGCAGATGCTTGTGTTTATACAAAAGGAGACATAGTATTAGTGATTTATGTAGATGATTTGTGCATAGCAGCAAAGTCAAAACAGGAAATTGAGTCAGTAAAAAGAGAATTGTCTGAGAAGTTTGTTTTGAAGGACTTAGGTGTATTGAAGTCTTATTTAGGTATTTGCGTTGAATGGACAGAAGAAGGACATTGTTTATTAAGTCAGAGAAATAAAATTGAAAGATTGATTGAAAAGTGTGGATTACAGAATGCAAAAATAGTAAGAGCTCCAATGACAACTGGTTTTGTGTCTGAGAAAACAACTAGAGTGTTTGAGGACAAGACTCTCTTCAGAAGTATAATAGGATCTTTACAATTCATATCTTGCCACACCAGACCAGACATTTCTTATGCTGTAAATGTATTGTCTAGAAGGGTTAATGATCCAAAAATTGAAGACTGGACAGCGGTAAAACATTTATTGAGATATTTGAAAGGAACCTTAGATAGGAAATTGATTATAAGAAGCAGTAGTTCAGATCTAGATTGTTATGTAGACAGTTCATTTGCATCAGAATTAGGAGACAAGAAGTCAGTTACAGGAATGATAATTAAATATAGTGAAAGTCCAATAGTTTGGAGAAGTAGAAAACAAACTAATGTAGCGTTAAGCACAACAGAAGCAGAATTCGCTGCTTTGAATGAGATAGTAAATGAGGTACAGTGGATTAAGCAATTGTTAAATGATTTAAATGAAAGTTACAAGATACCAGTGGAAATTCTGGAAGATTCACAGTCATGCATAGCGATGGCTGAAACTGAAAGTTTGAAGAACAGAACAAAATATGTTGGTGTAAGATATCAAAATGTGTGAGACATGGTTCAGAAGGGTGAAATAGAATTGAGATATATAGAAACACAACACAACATAGCAGATTTGTTCACAAAAGCATTGACAGCAGAAAAACATGAAAGGCTGACTCAAATGGTTGGAATGACATTGTAAGACACATACAATATTTTATTTCGGAGGGGATTGTTAAGGAAAATGCAACATGGGACATACAGTGAAAGAAATAAAATATGTATGTGAAAGTCACAATGACTAAGCAAGAGCAATTATGGGGCTACACAGGTGAAACTGCTAATGTAATCTAGAAGCCTGAGAGCCAAGGACAGAGGTACTGAGTGCAGATTGGAAACACCTGAGAATCATTAAGTGTACAAGGTGAAATGTTGAAATACATGGGTTGGTCTTAGGCATGGATGGAACTATGTGGACCAATCAGAATGGAAGTACACACCCACTGGGTGGAAACTAATTAGTGGGTGGTGATAAACAATGGCTATAAAATTGCAGTGTTTGCCAATGTATTGGTGGTTGAGTAGAGGTGGAGTAGTTTGGAGATATTGTGGAGTAATGTGTAGAGATTGTGGTTTGTTTACCATATAGTATATTTATATAGAAGAATAAAGTAGGTTTTATATAAAACTACTGAGTTGCCTGAGTGAATCCTGGAGACATTTTGGAGACGCCTGGAGAAGAGTGAGAAGGCTTGGAGAGTTTGTCAGGATCTTCAGCCTATTCTCTGAAACTCTGCTGCTTTGGAGAAAAGCATTAACCACTGATCTAAGCTGGTTGGCTCTGCTGCATAACAAGGTGGTGAGTTTGAGCCAGAGGTGAAGAGCTACAACTCCCATCATCCCTGACACCAGTGGCTTGGCAGATGGAATTCCAGGGCATGCATTGCATACGTTTATCCAGAACTCAATATGACCAATGTTTAGGTGTGGTTCAGTAGGGATCTCCCTTCACTCAGGGGCAGGGCCTATTTTTTTTTGGCAGCTGTGTGGGTTGGCAGAAGTCAAGCTAAGGTGGGGCTTGTCTTTTATGGTGGTTGGCATGGGTTCTGATCCAAAGTCATGGTAACTGGGGGAGGTCTCCAGCAAGTTCATGGTCAAGGTCAAGGTCAAGGACATGAAGATCCTGGCAGAAGGGTTATGAAGTTGGTACATGCCAACTTGGGACATATCGTCAGGAGCCCCCCCCCCAGTTTGGTTCTGGCATCACATGTTCTGGTGATGGGGAGAGGAGCAGACACGGGTGGCCGGCAACTTGTGCCTGCACAGACTCCTCCCCTTCCCTGGACTGGTGATTGTCAGCAGGTGGGCTGACAAGAGTCTCATCAACCAGACAGGTGGGTTAGTTGATTGCTCTATCCAGACCCATGCATTTGTGCCAACCAAGCAACTGTCATCAAAAAGTTGTGGCCTTCATTGCCAATAACTGTGGGATGTGGGGTGTGTCCCCTCTCCCCCTTCCACCCAATAAACACAAACATGAAATTCTTTCAGAAATATATTATAATATACACTTATCTCTTCTCATATTTTATATCCTATATCATGTTACAATATATTTCTGAAAGAACTTCATGTTTGTGTTTATTGGGTGGAAGGGGGAGAGGGGACACATCCCATATTGACACGCAGTGCATTCTGGTGTATGATGTTAGAAAATTGTTTAGCATATATACAAAAATGGTAGAAAAACTGTGGTAGCCAAAAGACAGTGATATTTAATGTTATTTATGCTGGGGAAGGGTAGAAGTTGATAAATTTTGCCAGAAATAGTTATGTTTTTTGATGTATCTAGAGATTTTTAATGTCAGATACCAATGACTGGACCCCTTTTGACTTTTTATGATAAAAAATGAAATAATTTGGTAACATTGGGGTTGATTATTAGAAAGGGTAATCTATCAAAAGACATGTATTTGTTGTTTGTTTAAAAGAGAGGAATAAAAAATTAAATGTATGCATAATCATTGATAGGAAAATTGGAAGTTACTTTCCTTCTCTTTCTCTTTTCTTTCTTTTTTGTTTTCTCCCTTTACTTAATTTCTGTTGTTTTAGTATATTGTAAAATTTCAGTAATTTTTTTTAAAGATATTATAATAAAAGTGATTCTTCCTGCCTGCATCTAGAGTGATGAAGAGATGGTGAGAAGTAGCACTTGCTAGTAATGGGGAACACATCTGTCATCACTGCATTTGACAACAAAGGAAATTTTTGGAGCTGCAAAAACAATGAAAGGATGGTTTCATGTAAATACAGCACACAACATCTAGTCTCCCACCGTTTGATTTTTAAAATTTTGAAAGTTATTGACTATATTGTGTATTACCTATATTATGTATAATTTTATTAGAGAGAGGGGGGGAAGAGAGAAAGATAATGTTTTCATGTTTTATTAGTAGCTTGGCTGATTCACCTGGGATCAGCTGGATATGTTTCTATCCAGAGGCTCAAGATTCTGCTTGGCACCTTTGCAGAACTGTTTCCAGGGGAGACAATGCTGGGCTAAATGAATGTACATACTGATGTGACTCACTATAGAAGGACAGTCTTGTATAACTGCAGGTGGGGCACAGAAACTTCAGCTCTTCATTCGTAACCATGTTTCCCCTAGCAACTGTGCATGAACACTGCCAGTCACTATACTTATCAGAAGTAATGGGAACATGCTGCCCTCGCTGTTTCCTTTAATCCTACCTACACCAGTGTTGGTCACTCTATAAAGAAAATTACATCTTGCTACAAAGTACTATAAACACTTTCATGAAGCCAAAGACATTTCTTTTCAAGGATATTGATCTTCTGACAACATTTTATTGCAATGACTTTATTTCTATTATATCAAATGATAGATGTAGATTTAATAACTTTAGGTGATGGATGTTGATGGAATAAATTGATGGTATTTCACCTCACTATTATTAACCTCCAGGATTTGAAGTGGTTTAGTCACAGAGCATTTTTGTGTATGCTGGTGTTCACTGTTCTCTTATGTTTGCGTTTGTTTTATTCACTGTGGTAATGCAGGCACACAGGGATTAGATAACACAGGTTAAAAGTGAGGCACTTCTTCTGAGAAATAGAATATGGAATAATGTTGAGTTATCACCAAGGCACTATGTGTCCATCTGTGCCAGAGCCCTTTAGACCTCTCATGACAGGGTATTATTCCTCAGTATAGAAATTGACTCCTCATTTTCTTCCTTCTTTTTTAAAGCATCACGGGGACAAGGCTAGATTAGAACTGTCTTTTTTTCTAGCTTTATATGAACAAAACTTGTTGTCACTGCAGAGAGAACCACACAAATGTGCATATAAGCACCGATCATGTCATGGCCCCCACATCCTGAAGCAGGCCCCCAGGCCAGGAAATTTGGCAGGCCTCCTACCTACTGCTAAGGTTAAGGGCAACAAGATGCTCTACAGAATTTAGGATAAAAATTAAAATAAGTCAGTTTAAAATGATGACACCAAAGTAATGTTTATTTTTTTTAAAAAAAATGGATTTACATAATAAAAAATTACAATATTATCACGCTGTGCCCCCCTCCTAATCCTGGGTGCTCAGTGTGACAGATGGCTGGACGAGCAAATGGGAATAGTGTGTTCCAGGAGCCAATCCTATGGCAGGAAACTTAAAGGGGCGGGGCTTCTGGATGTTTTAAGTATGCATGACAGTTGGAGAGAGGTCAGTTAAGTGTCAGTTAAGCTCTGAGTTCTGGCTGACAGGAGTTGATGACAGTTGGCTGGAGTGGAAGGCTCCATACATGTGTGCTGTATGAGAGGTTTAGATGAAGTAAAATGCTAGGTAGAGGTCACTAATTTGGAATAGAGGAGTGAATGGACAAAGATCGAATGAGGCTGGGAAATAAGGAATGACATTATGAACATATAAGTACTGGTTAAACAAAAGATCCCACCCTGAATTATGTTTATTCCCTTTAATAAAGTTGCCCTTTGTTGTTAATACGAATACAGGAGATTTTCAGACACGGAAAAATCGTCCCTTGCCGCGCGAGCAGCCTCCCGAAACTGCTGCGCGGCAAGGGTATTTTTCGGACGACGCTGTGCCTCTTGCGAAGCCGTCCGTGTCACTTCCGTGAAGCTTGGGACGGCTCCGCGCCATATTTCAAGCACGGGCAGCCTCCGTGATTGAAATATGACGCGGAGCCGTCCCAAGCTTCACGGAAGTGACACGGACGGCTTCGCAAGAGGCACAGCGTCGTCCGAAGAAGACCCTTGCCGCGCAGCAGTTTCGGGAGGCTGCTCGCGCGGCAAGGGACGATTTTTCCGTGTCTGAAAATCTCCACAGACTCTGACTCATTCCTACAGAATAAAAATAATTAAAGGCAAGCGACCATAAAACTCTATCCACACATTTAGGTTAAAGGTATATCCCTGGTTCAGAAAAAGGAACTAAGGGAACCTTATAGGAATTTAGGTGGGAAGAACAGAGGGTAAAGAGCCAGCCAGGCTGAACCCTGAGGTAAAGTGGGGCTGGCACTTTGAGGATTGCCCTTGACCACCTGCTTGTTGTGAGTTGTCACAAATTTTGTGGCAGTGTCACACTCAGGCCCCTAGACTAGAGCCTTGTCACACATACACACCCCGTGGGGGCCATGAATCATGCTCTACCTGGAATCTGTAGAGATAAAGCTCAGACAAAAGTTTGCCACCTTAGTACAAAGTAGATTTGCTATAAAAAGTTGTTGATAGAGATAGCACCCATTGCCCTTGTAGGAGGCATAACTGTCAAAACACCTTGGGCAGTGGTAGTCAATGCACTGTTTTTAATTTTTGTTTTTTTAAAAAAAAACTATTTTATTGAGTGCAACTAGTTTGAGGTTCTCTTCAAACATTTTGGCGTGTTTTTTTTTAATGGATGTTTAAAGTGTGCACTGAAGACTGTAATGCAGGGATGCAATAAACACAGGTGTAATTGTTCATAAATATGTATTAGTGGTATATTTATAATGTATTAATGAGTGCTGCAAAGAAAATAAAGCATATCTACAGTACCCAAGAATTAATTGGAACAAAAACCTGCCTGCAGGCTGACAGTCTACATAAAGAGACCCACGGGGAAAAGAAAAGAAAGGAGGTGAGGAAAGACAGTGGAGGAAAAGAGAGGGATGAAATTAAAATGCCTCAAGGCAAAACTAGATATGTGACTAGATAACATGCGTGCCTCTCTACCCCCCCCCCCCGTATAATTACTAACAGTTTGGGATAGGGTTAGAAGAATTGCCTGAGAGAACCATCTCAGTGGAAAATGAATAGACCCTGTTTTCCTTGGTCAAGGAATAGACCTAACATAAAGGGTTCTCCTTAATATAAACTATGTTCTTTAACCCATATCAAAAAGACATTGGAATGGATTCAGGTATTTTTGACCTCCCATCTATTCTGACCTCTCTCAGTTGGAAAAAAGTAAGTGAATCTTGCACATCTCATGAGAATGAGGAGTTTGCCTGAAGGTGTGAGATAAAAGTTCTAATCTTTTTCTAAGATTTAACTAGGAGTTTGGTACCAGAGGAATATAAGACACTGGAAGGAGTCAATGGAGAAAGAGGAAAGGTATACAGTAAAGCCAAAGCAATGGAAGTGAGAACCAAACTTTTAAAATAAATCAGAACAAGAACTAATGTCAGACCTTTGCTCTATCTAGTCCAGTACTGACCTCTCTGAGTGGCAGTGGCAGTGGCTATCAAGCATTTCAGGTTTTATCCTTTCCCAGCTCTGCCTGAAGGTACCTAGCATTACCAGTATATCCTCCATCCAAGTATTAACCTGGCCAGATGCTGCTTAGGTTCAGAAATCAGATGGTGATAGTAAATGCATTGATTTTAATCCAGATTTTAGCTCCAACTAGAGAAAATTCAGTGAATCAGTGCAAATTTGTTAAGATTTATGTAAATTCCATTGATTAATGGGTCTACTGTACTGAGAACTAACAGTTGGATTTGGACCACCAATTAATGAGGGAGTGGACAGTCCAACCATTCCAGGAAGCGAGATAATGATGGGCTGCACAGTTGCCTAAAACTGGCTGAATCCAGATCTATGCTGGGGTCACCCAAATGCTTAACACAGTAAAAATCACACCCAGAAGCAGAGTGCTTATATGCTAAATAGCTTCTTCCCCCAGGCTTATTATGGGATGTGAGAACATAATAGTGCCTCTACACATGTGCAAGATATATGGTTGGTAGGTGCTGATGTAATTATGACTGTCTATGCCCCCTTCTTCCCCTCCTTGTCCCTTTTGTATAAATGCTACCACAGATTAACATTTGATGTGCCTTCGTTGAGGAAAGATTCTCTGGGCACTTTTTATTGTGCAGTAGAATAAAGCTTTGTTGGATCTCTCCCCCATATATTCTTTGAATGGACACAGGGTGCACCAGGCACACAAACCCAGATTTGGCCTGGGATAATATGATGGAAATGAAAACCAGCACAATGTGAGAATGCCAGTATTCACATTTAAGTACTTCTACATCACACAGGTATATTTGCTACATATCCAGGGTAATCTGTGGATTTTGGTCATGTGTACACTTAGTGGTAATCCTGGGTTTCTTCTGCCTCATATGTAAAATAATGTTAATAATCTCCTTGGTCTCTTCAGCATGTTTGGTGTAAACAGCTTTAATCAGCTAAATCACTAATCCAATTGTTGAGGAAAAGAAAACCATGATGATAATGAAAGGAAAGCATTCAGGATTTTGTAGCTCTTTCTACTTCATCAGCACAAAAAAAAAAAATCAGTAACAGAGTACCTTTTGTGCTATTGTTAAGGATTTTATTGAGATATCATTCTCTGAAGTTCTTGTGATAGAGGGAAGCTTTGGCTTCCATTTCTTGTCACAATGTTGCTACAGCTTGTCTTGTTGCAGTGTTGTAGCAGTCTCCCCTCACAGCTGGGGAGTTTTCTTTCCATTTCAGCACATGGATGAAAAGGGAAGTTAAAGCCCTGAGGTTAAGAGGCCTGGGTCTGTCATTACAAAATGTCTCAGTTCCTTGAACATTAATGATACTAGCCTCACAGAGGCATCTCATGGCCTCCCCTAACTGTACTCCATAGAATGTTATCCCAGTTCTCGCTAAAGTAGTAAACCTTTTTGGGGGTTCCAGAGCACTTGCAGGGCTGCCAGGGGCAAGTTCACGCCTCAATTAAATATTAGTGTGTTTTGGGGAGGTGGGAATCCCTCAGCAAGGGTTGTCAGGTTTCTTCAACAGCGATAAGGGACAGCCCTTTCTCTTCCCAGGCTCAAGGCTGGCTGGTACACTTGAGGCAGTCCTCATGCCTTGCTAGAGGAGGGTCCCTCATTAGAGTTCCAGGCTTCCACAAGATTGAGAGATATTGTGAGAGCCTACAAGTCTTGAGAGATAGACATTTCCTCTTTCTTGAGATGCTCTTAAGGCAGGTCTCCTAATGCTACTGACTTCAATTGTCTGGACCCATACAGGTGAAAGAAGGACCAGCAGGAACAAACCACACTTGCAACAAATGACCCCCCCCCCGCCAATTTGATATATAAGTTGTGGCCATTTTGATGTGTGCCAAAATACTCAGGACTTTATCAGATTCAACAAATATGGTGTCATTATGATGCCTAATTAAAATATATGGGTGCAGATAGCAGATGATGTTGTCCTTTCATGTTAATGTCTTGTCAGTAAGGTGTACTTTTTTATTGATGGGCCAAGCCATCAATTGATCTCCCTTGGCGCTTTTGTGCCAGCATTGCCCGTGTTTGAATCCTCACACTATTGTGCTCATATGAATATAGTGTCAATGGGCAGAACACTTCAGGGTGGGATCATGACAGCCAGGTAGGTAGGGATGATCTTTTTATGAACCTCCCCAGATCACTTGGGGCTTTTAAACTGTGTGTCTGTGCTTGTGTTTACATTTTCGGTCTGTATTTTTGTTTATTTTTTAAATTTATTGCACTCGCATTTTCTCACAAGAATCAGCGAGATCTCAATCCCAGAAGTGAATGAAGCTCCATTCGTGCTCTATTCATGCTGAGAGATTGCCTATTGATGCAATTAAAGTAGGTCTGGTAGGAAGGCTTCTTTTGCCGGCAGAAAAAAAGTTTTAAAATATGCTGGCAAAAGAATGATTTTAGAGGCTTTTCTGATAAAGTCCTCAGAGGAAGTCAAATTTTAGTATGGCTGGCTACCCATCTTCCAGCTCTCACTGGATCTTAAAAATAAATAAATAAATAAAAATGGAACATCAGTCTATTCTGTCCTAAGAAGAAACCTATGCAATTTAGGTGGGTACTAAGCCCCTTTTTGATTACTGGGCCCTGGTAATTTGTACATCTCCCTCCTCATAAGTCCTGTGTACACATACTGTATTTCTTACAGAACTTTAGTCATAGCTCTGTCCCTGAACAACAGCTTACTGGGTATGACTACTCAATGCTATTTAAAGAAATAAATAATGAAATCTGAAGTATAAAACTTTCAGCTGTAATTTCTGAGGGGATTATCTTGTGTTTGAACAAATAGATGATGGGAGTAACAGTTTGTTCTCCCTATGGAAACATATGACTTGACTCACATGGTAATCAGTTTTCTTCTTGCTGCAGTGGGAGTCATTAAATGCTAGATGTTTCCTACACTATGGCCTTTGCTTCATTGTGGCATTTTGGTTTTATTCCCTATGCTGAATTGTGATACATGTTTCTTGCTAAAAGTGAATAATGGAACGTTAAAGGAAACTACTGTGACAACTATACAAACAGATAAATGTACTTTCTATTGTATTCATATTCTTGTTGTTGCTTTACTATCAAAGAATGTTATTTTTTATGAGGGGTTTACATTTTTAATATTATATGCCTAGAATAATTGGAAGACAGGAAGAACTGGGCAGGTTTTACAGGTGATAAAACTGTAGTTCAGTTTGGTTACACATTGTGAGAATTAGTTTTAATTCAGTCACATTATTGAACTTTATAGTAGGGATAAGTATTAAGGTTCCTTTCATATACACTTTTACTTGGCAGTAAATACAAAATATTGCCTACCAGAATGTAAGCTGAAGAATATCCCTGTAGAACTTAAAGGTAATATAAAAAATAGATTTTGCACTATTAAGCCTACCTGATAGGAAGCAGAAGAACCCCAGGCTGAAGTCAGGGACATTGTTGGAGTGGAATGCAAAAAGACATTATCTGCAGGCAAAGGGAAAGCCAAGTCTCAATGGATGACAAGTGAAATTCTTCAAGCACTTAAAAACAAACAGGAAGCAAAAGTAAAAGGTGACAGAAATTCAATCAGAACTCTGAATGCAACTGCTCAGCAACTTGCAAACAAAGATAAAGATAACCACTATAATAGTCAAAACAGAGAAATAGAAGGTGACAACAAAAAAGGAAGAAGAGCTCTCTTACACAAGATCCAAGAAATCAAAGAGAAATTCAAACCAAGAGTGGGGATGTTCTACAACCAGCAGGAGAACACCTTACATGACCAAGTAGAAATAAAAAAGACAATGGAAACAATATATGAAATAAATATATAAAAAGTATGAAAGGGTGAAAGATTCCTTTGAGGAAGAACCACATGAAAACAAGACTCCAATTTTAGAAAGTGAAGTGGAAGCTGCATTCAAAGCACTTGGGACAAATAAATCACCAGGATCAGATGGAACACCAATAGAACTGCTTCAGTCTACAGAGACAGAAGCTACTCTAGTTCTGACTAAAATCTATCAACAAACTTGGAAAATAAAAGAATGGCCCACACATTGGAAACACAAAATATATATTCCAGTCTCTAAGAAAGGGAACACCAGGAATTGTGGTAACCACAAGACTATTGAATTAATTTCCCATGCAAGCAAAGTGATGCTCAAATTTCTATAATAAAGCCTTTTACCATCTATGGAGTGAGAAATGCCACATGTCTCAGCTGAGTTCAGGAAAGGAAAAGGCCCTAGGAATCATATTGCAAACGTATTGGATAATGAAGCACACTGAATAATTTTAAAAGAAAATCAGCCTGTGCTTTATAAATTATAGCAAAGCCTTTGATTGTATAGATCATGAATAACCATGTATTGCTCTTAAAGAAATGATTGTCCTGATGTGTAACCTGTAATCAGGTCAAGAGGATAATATTAGGAGAGAATACAGAGAAACAAAATAGTTTCCAATTTGCAAGGGGGTCAAGCCAGGTTGTGTTTTATCACCCTATCTGTTTAACTTATATGTTGAACATATCATACGTAAAACAGGATTAGACTCAGATGGAGGAGGAATGAAAACTGAAGGAAGGAACAGCACCAATTTAAGATAGGCAGATGACACCATACTACTAGCAGAAAATAGCCAAGACAGAACAATTCCTGAAGAAAGCCAAGGAAAAAAGTTCAAAGGCAAGTTTACCCTTGAACATTCAGAAAAAAAATATTAATGACCACAGAAGGTTTACATAACTTTAAAGTAGATAATGAAGAAATATTTCAAGACTTTACATACCTTGGCTCTGACATTAATCAGAATAGATACTTCAGTCAAGAAATCAGAAGACTAGGACTTAAAAGGGCAGCTATGAAGGAATTAGACAAGATCCTGAAGTGTCAAGATATATCATTGAATACTAAAGTTAGGATTGTCCATTCCATGGTACTTCCCATTTCTCTGTGTGGTTGTGAAGGCTGGAGTCTGAAGAAATCTGATGGAAAGAAAATCAATTCATTTGAAATGTGGTGCTGGAGAAGAGTTCTATGGAGACAGTGGACTGCTAAAAAATCAAATAAATAGGTCTTAGAGCAAATCAAGACTGAACTCTCGCTAGAAGCCAAGATTATTAAACTTTGACTGTTGTACTTCGGCCATATCGTGAGAAGACATGACTCACTAGAAAAGACAATAATGCTTGGTAAGGTAGAAGGCAGTAGGAAAAGAAGAAGGCCACATTCTAGTTGGATAACCTCAAATAAGAAAGTCACGGCCCTGAGTCTGCAAGAGCTGAGCAGGCTGTTGAGGATAGGGGGACTTAGAGATCTTTCACTTATAGGGTCACCATAAGTTGAAGTTGACATGACTGCAGTTACAAACAACAAATGACAAAATGGGACTGACATATGAGTACAACGGTATAAGGAACTGTAAGGACTTAATATAAAGGGGTAGCATATGGAGTAATAGTCACTTTCAAGAAAAGATCTAAGGGCACAAGTATCATACTAGTGTATATTGTCTGTGGAATTTTGGGATCTGCTGGAAATTCCACCATGTCAGACACACCAGAATATGCTATTAGTGGCAAAATAGCCAAAATGAGGTAATGTCATGGATGGGTCATATGTAGAACAACACCCAGAGTTATGAAACATTACTTATTTTGGAATCCTCTTCCTTCATTGTGCAATGTCCAAAACATCTCACCAGCATGACCTATTACACACTGCACACACACCCATGACCATTTACAGGCTGGTGGGGAATGTGGTAGCTCTGGAAAAATATCCAGGTATGTTGAGCATTCCATTAGGCCTATGCCCAGTAGCAGATTAAAGGTCATCCCTCCATCCCAATGGCCACTGCTGTGGTCTTGCAGAGAGAGATTAAGAGGTTGGCATAGTTTCACCATGCCTAGGCCCAGAAACAGATGAAAGGCCCTACCTCCATCCCAACTGCCAATGCTATGGCCTTGGATGAAGGACTTACTCCACACTGCCATCCCCTTTTCTTTTTGTGTCATGTCTTAATTAGATTGTAAGCCTGGGAGCAGGGAATTGTTCTGTTCTTTTATATGTACTATAAATAAATGATGATGATGATGATGATGGAGGATCCTCCTCATCATCATCATCATCATAAACCAAGAGCTTCCAGGGGTCCTTCAGAGGTCCTGGAGCATCATGTCATCACTGTACATCTGTGTACAAGAATAGCTGGATATTTCTTTGCCACTGCTGTCCTTACTCTCTACTAGCCAGCAAATGGCTTCACTGGGGCTCACAGGCTGTGAAAGGTAATTTTGTTGAGAGTGGAAGAGGAGACAAAGTGTAATTCTGCCTAAGTGTGCCTTTCTACCTTATCTGCTGGTGTATGATCTTAGTTTCCTAGTTAGATGACTTCTGAAGTATCAAGACAAGTTTCAAACTGCTAGCCATTTATGGTGACCATCCCCAACCAAATAATAGTTATGGACTTCATGATGATATACATGTTATTAATCAATACAAATTCATACATACATACATACATACATATTTCATTTATTTGTATTTGACTAAGGAGTTATTCAAATGGTTGAAAAAAATCCCAGGTAGTTTGGGAGAAAAATGGGGCTGTCATGCTTACACAGCCCCATTTCAGACAGCCCCGTCCTCCTCCATCCTCCTCCTGTCCTCCTCCTGACCTCCACCCATGCTGCTGGTGGCACTTTTTACTGAAGGAGGTTTTGCGGCAATAAAAAGTGGTGCCTGCAGCATGGGGGAAGGACGGGGGAAGGTTGGGAAGAGGACGGAGGAGGACTGCATTGTCTGAAATGGGACTCTGTAAGTGTGACTGCCCCGTTCTTCTCCCAACATCCTCGGGGTTTTTTCCAACCATTTGAAAAAGTCCTAAAAGTGATTGCACATCTGATAAAAGAATACATACATACATGCATGTATATAGAAAGAGTCAAGTTAACAAGTACATTCTATACCAATAGCTGTCAAAGAGATAGCACAAATATTTTTAGCAGCCTTAGCAAATAAGGATGTTTTATATGTGACATATGGGTCACAAGATGATAGCCAGTATATTTTCACGTGAGAGCTCTCATTCTGTAAGGGAGCCATCATCTGTTCCAGGAATCTCTCCCTGGGATTTTGTTATAATTGACAATAAAGTAAATAGTGTGAAATATCCTCTACCTCTCCCAGATCACAGATGCAGAGCCTTATGTTTCTTTGAATGTTTCTGTATCTGCTATCCAAAAATGATATTGGCATAATTTGGAATTTTAATTCAGAAATCCCACTCTCTGTCCCACCTGTGCATTTACCACGTGTGTGGTTTTCAACTCAGACAATCACATCAGTGCCACCAGCTGTGAGGATTCTTCTCAGGTAATCCCACCACTGTGGGTAAATTTGGGGGTCTTTACACTTAACTCACCAAATGTGAAAGCTACACAGTATTCCCTGCAAACAGTGTGAGGGCTTTCTCTTATCACCACCTCTGCTACACATCAGTACTCCTCCCTGTCCCCCTTGTGTGACAGCTACTGCAGGGTCAGTCTAAATGCCCTCAAGGTTCCTATGATGATTTCTACTACTTTTATCTCCAACAGGACACTAGTCTTCTATCTTGAATACTGCCACCATAGACACTTTGTCTGAAACTTTGTCTGAAAGATTGTGATTTTGGAGTATATAGAAACAGAAGAACAAAACTTTATTTACTGAAGTTAAACATAAAACAGCAGATTATTTGTATATAACATTTAAAACAGCACACTGTCTCCTTTCAGGCTAAATCGAATCCTTATCAAACACATGTAAAACTCCTTTCTCTCACTCAAACCCTCCAACTCAAACTACACTCAAACCCCAGGCTAAAACTACTCTCCACTCAAACTGAACTTCGAACTATCATTCACCAACACTTCTTCAATCAGCATTTACTTCAACACTATTCTCTCTCATTTCCAACCGCTCTTTACGCAATGAACCAAGCAACATTTTTATATACAAACCCATGACATCACACTCTCACTTCTTTCTAAATGTTATATTATATCTTAGGAGCCAACATGGTGTGAGTGTTGGACTAGGACTCTGGGAGGTCAGGGTTCAAATCCCACCTTAGCCATTACAACCCAGTGGGAAACCAAAGGCAAGTTACACTCTCTCAGCCTTAAAGGGAGCAACAACAAACTTCCTCTGAATATATCTTACCAAGAAAGCCTTAGGATAGGGTTGTTATAAGTCAAAGTTGACCTGAAGACTCATAACAGATAATACTGTATCTTAGCAGCTCTGCCTGTATGCCTTGGAATAGTATTAATAATTTCAAGATAATATCATGTTGGCAAATAAATGAAATACAGCCTGTGGAATTTCATTGCTTATTTCTATATTTTTGTATGTGTTACATTTTTTTTTCCACTTCAGCATTTCTTGCTAACAGTTAAGGAATGGTAAATATTTGCTACAAATAAATCAATATTCCTTAAAATTTTCTCACCCAGGACCCATATTTAGCCCTTTACCAGCTATGGCTGGATTTCATTCCCGCCCCCCCCATCATCTCCTCTCAGTTTCTTCTTTTCTTGCCTTCTTTTACTTTTTCTTAACTTTTCCCCTCAAAAAAATATCAACAGTACAACAATGGGTAAAACTGTTGGTATAACCCATTTTATGCTAGAAAGAAAACATAATCTATTAATGGGCAAAGCAAATGAAGATGACTGCTCTTCCTGTCATATTGTTTCTGTTGGTAGACCTGTGAGGATATTTGGTGTATATGTGAAAGGGTTACTGGGATCACACTGGCCTGCATGCAGACAGAGCAGACAAGGAACTTGAAGACACTGGGGGCATTAACACGGCCAAATAAATCCTCAAAGAATGAGACAAGAAGCCTGATAGTTCCCACACATTTTGAAGCCACAGTGCCCTTTTCAGAAGGAGGGGAAGCGAAAAACCCATGTCGCGCAGTATCAGCTTTCACTAGTTTCCCTGACTTTTTTGATAAAGTTCGCAAAAATGCACACAATTAGTCGTGTGAACTCACCATTTGCAAATGTCTGTGTGAACCTGCAGCAAACTTTTCAAATTAGCATGAGCAGAGCTGAATCCTGATTGGTTGGAGTGACCATTTTGCCTTCTCCGAATAGACGGGGGGGTTGAAGAGAGAAATCAACTGAGCCTGCCATTTGCCCCTTCTTCTGCGTGCAGCCCACTTTGGGAAATCTGCTCTGAGCCCTTCCTGTTTGTTTCAAAGGAAGGCTTTGGGGGCAGGGAAGACGATCAGGAATGGGGCTAGCCCCCGATTGGATGGTGTGTGTGTGTGTGCGTGTGCGTGCTGCAACCAGCTGATCGCTCCATTATTCTTTTGTTTGTTTGTGCTTTCCTTCACTCACTTGTCTTTATTTAAGGCTTTGGGGACAGGGAAGATGATCGGGAACTTGGGTGGTGTGTGAGTGTGTGTGTGAGCGTGCTGCAACTGACAAATCGCTCCATCATTCTTTTGTTTGTTTGTGCTTTTCTTCCCTCCTGGGTGACCCCCTCCTTGCTCCCTCCCTGCCTCCTGCCTGGCTTTAATCATCTGGAGGCCATGCCCTCCCCACCTTTGCCTGTGTAAACTATAAAACCGAAACTGACCGTATCTTCCAAATAAGCAAAAATTTGTGTGAATTATGCACTGCTGATGCAAAAGAATAGTAATCCAGAATTTCATGAACTTTATCCTGTCGTGTAACTGGCACCATTATCTAGCGTTTGCTGCAACCCCATGAGCAGCACACACTTGAATGATTGCACACACACACACCCCAGTACAAGTGGGTAAACAGCAATCTTGAATGTTGGATTGTTAGAAGTAAGAACAGGCTTTCACTCTTACCTGCAGAGATGTAAATCTTCATTAAGTTTCTTCTCAAAGGTAGCAATGAGGAGTTTCAACAATTTTCTTCCCATTGCAAGAAAGGCTCCAAAAACCATGCCATTTTGAATTTATTCTCAATTCAGGACATTCTATGCAAAATTCACATGTGATTGAATTGAAAACAGCATTTTCTGCATGACAAATAATATTTCAATGCAGAAATATTAATTCTTGCACTGAAAATGTTGTTTTCTGTGCCAAGAATCCCATTCTCTATGCAAAGCAACCATGTGTGAAGTTTACAGAGAAGAAATCTCCAGTTACAGCATTTTCTGTGCAGAAAACAACATTTTTGTGAAGAAAACAGCATGCAAAATAATATTATAATGCAGAAATATTAATTCCTATGCAAAAGTGCTGTTTTCCACACAATAAATGCTGTTTTGTATGCTAATCAACTCTGTGTGAATTTTACCATAACTTTTTGTGCATAAGTGCAGGAAATGCTGTTTTTGGCACAAAGCAACCATGTGTGAATTTTACACAGAATGAGTCACAAAAGATTCTTGTCAGTCCAGGGTTCTTATCATCATTCCAAAACCATGTTTTTCAACCATTTTCTGAATATTCTGGAATATTCCTTTCATCCCTACTTCCCAGCCATCAGAGATCTACACAGCTGGGTTGTAGTCTTGTGGGAAATGAGTGGGTTTCATCAACTATGGGGCTGCATGGATTGCCCAAGATCCAAGAGTCAAGAATTTTAGATGGTTTATTCCTGATACAGAGATACAACTACCTAAGACCTAGTTGTATAGTCTACACAGGGCCAATCTATACGAGCGGAAAAAATGTGGATTGATGCAACTCACACATATTTGAAGCAGGATCAACCTGTCTTAATGGTGGTTTGGCAAAATTGTAGGCATATGAGGTGACCTGTTTTTGCTATCCTAACAGGCATGCTTATGATTCAAAATGGTGGATGTGACTTGAATTTTCATTTTCACCAGTTGCCACCACTGAACAATATTTTTTAAAAGGCATATCTAAGTGCAGTTGTGTGACAGTGCAATATTCTGCTTAAATAAAAGAAAGAAAGAAAAGTAAAAGGCTGTTTCATTACCTCAGCACATGATCACTAAGATGAAAATCCAAGAGGGGTTTCAGGGCTCTGGCTTTCTTAGCAAGCCCTGCCCCCTTCTCCCATCTGGCCAATCAGCTTTATACTTCCGCTTTTCTGGGACTATGTGAATAAATGTGATCACCTGTCCTAATGATTGAATATGCACATTCTCTTCTGTGTTTTTCAAAAATTTCAGGAAAAGCTCCGGTGTCTTTCCCTGAGAAGTTTACAGTGGATTTGGCCCCCCCTTTCCAAATACAGTGGAATTATGTGTTATCCCATTAGGACAGGTCATATTCTAAGCAAATTCTATGAGGATTATTTTCACCTTTTAGACAGGCCCTTAAATCTATAAACATGACACCAATGATCAGTATGTTATACTTTATGCTCAGGAGGGAGAAAGCAATCCACATCTATATATTAGGCCTCTTGGGAGTCATTCCTTTCTTTACATGGACAATAAATGCACTGATATTTGGATGGATAAATGGCAGGCACAGTTTATACCTTCCCTGTGTTGTTTTAGCAAAAGGCTACTGTTATGTGTGCTCCTACCCCACTGCACTCATGTGGTTGGTTGCTCTAGAAAGACATGATTTCTAACAAGTCAAAGAATGCATCCTGATGTATCTAGCAGAACATATATCCTTATTTTGTCCCTTGTGAAAGAAATAACACTGCATCCACACCCACGTGGTTTATATTTTCCTTCTAGACTGGTTTTGTTTGATCATTTTATATTTCATTCTACAGAAGACAAATTAATAAGATGGGAATGAGTACAGCAGCTGAAAGAAGCAGAGACAAAACAGAGGTTATGTAACAGTGTACCTCCTAAGACAGACTACCAATTGGAAAGTTTATTTGGTTAATTACAAGGCATTTTAAAGGAGAGAATTCAACACATACTGCTGTTGCCTCCCTGACAGCAATAGCTTTACAGCAGAGGAAAGGGGCATTGTATTCCCATCTCTCCTTTCCAACATGCTGTTGCATGAGGGAGCATTCACTAAATACTCAGTGTAGGGCATAAATAACACAATAGCAAATGAGATTAAAGTACCTTGAGGCTATTTCTGGAGGTGGATGTAGTTTTATTAAGTCCACTAGCCTTGGAGGACTTTTTTAAAAAAGCTTTTCACAAAGGCTTGGGCCTTTTATCCTATTTCCATTCTCTATATTATAAAGAATAACTCATCATCCAAAGTATTTATGGAAGCATTAAGGTCATCTTTATACAACAAATGGATCCACTTGTCAGTATTTTATCTAATAGGGGGCATTAAAACAGGGGAGCACTGAGCAAAATACACAAATGTCTTCAGAGGTGAATTTAAGGGATTGAAAGAAGCCAAACACATTATGTGATTATTTTGTTCCACGTAAGAATGTTGATATTGGCTCTCTGTAGCTTTAAAAGAGGTCTTGTGCTCAGAAGCCTATGATTCATTTAAAAAAAACACACACCTGAATTCATAACAAGCTTTGAAAATGCAGAGTTTATCTTACAGACCCTTGTATATATCCAAAGATAGATTGTCTATGGCTTCCTAGTCTTCCTTCCTAGCATGGGGTGGACTACTTGTGTATAGCCCAGGGCATTCTGGAAACCTGGCCTGGATGAAAGAATGGCTCATTCTCTAACAACATAGAAAGTATGGACTTTACCAGACACTCCAAAAAACATGTCATAATGATGCCACCTAACTGCAAAAAGGGCACACAGATCAGGCAACATCACCTTTTCACGGTTCAAATCAGCCCCAAACCCATACTTTTTAATTTATGGCTTAAGCTGTCAATAGATCCCCCTACTGCTTTTGTGCCAACACACACACACACACACACACACAAATCTTTTTTTTTTTTTTAAACACTGGCAGAGGAACATTTTCAGGAGCTAGTCTGATAAAGTCCTCTGTCTTCTGAAGCCGGTTGCCCGGGACTTACCGGGTGGCCGCTTTTGCGGCCGGAGCCCCCCATCCTGCACCCAGGCAGCTGCTCCACGAGGCTGGCATGGGTGCTGCCATGCCGGCCGTCTCTCTCCTTCCTCTCCCCGGTCTGAGCTTGCAGGCCGGGGAGAGGATCGTAAGCTGGCCAATGGGAGGGAGGCAGCTCCCACCTGATTGGCTGGCATCGGCCAATCAGAGTCCGCGCTCGGCACGGCTGCTGATTGGTCGAGGGGCGGGGCTAGTCCCCAATGCAGTCCGCCGGCTGGGTATAAATTCCCGGCCGCCTCCCTGCCTCAGCAGTTGGCTCCGGAGAGCCGAAGACCCAACCCTCCCACCCTTTAGTCAGTTGTTTTTTGTTAGTTAGTTTTGCTTTGTTTATAATGGATTCATCTTGTCGCAAATTTCTGACTGTTCGGTGGGTATGATTTTTTTGTCCCGTTTGAAGGGGGGGAGCTGGGAGCTACTGTTGGCTTCCAGGGTCCGGGGTCTGGACCCACCCCCAGGGCGGCTCCCCCTCCCCCCAATATATTTTGGGCACATGGTTGGTCACATGTTGTCACATGAGCTCCGCATTTTCCGGACATATGACTGGTCACGTGACTTGTCTCCACGGCCCGGCATGTGATCTGTCACATGATCCTCACGTGCCCGAGCGGCTAGCCTCACCTCCCTGGGCGGCCTTTGGCTCTATGACAGGTTGAGGGCTCTCCTCCTGTTCCCCCTGCTAACTCATGCCCAGACCAACCTCCTACGTCTATCACCAGACAGAAAGTTGTGGCCTTTCCGCCAACCTTTTACTTCTTTTAGTAAAACCTTTTGTGCATGTTACTTTGCATCTAGTCTCGTGATTTGGCTGATTCGGGGCGAGGGGGGGCACCTTGACTCTCGGTCGCAAACAGTGGAATGACTGGGCATAAGCACACTGACATTCACATTCTACTGTGTCCTAAATAGATTACTCTCCCCTCTATTTATTTATTGAGGTCTATCAGGAAGACCACTGTTTGTGGGGGAAGAAAGGCAGTCAACACCAGGCAACTCAGCAGCAGAGCAAAAAGATCTAGATTCAGTCCCGGGCATACCAAATAACTGGGCATCATGTGGCAGCATAAAGTGAACATCCTCTGCCTTGGAGAATTGCTGCAAGGATCAGACAATGCTGGATGCCTGGGTCAGGGGTCTCACACAGGTTATGGCCACTTTTTATGATAATGTGCATAGCTTGGATGTAGTGCTAGAAGTAATGGTGTCACCAGCAATGTATTACTTTTGGGTTAACAAGAACATAGTGATGCCCCCTGCCCCAAAACATCTAGCAAAGTCACTATTTTTTTAATCTGTAATGAGTAATATTTATTTTTTTCCCATTGCTTTTCCCCATCTCTTTAGGGGCATTTTCAGATGACCTTTTTTTTTTCAACTAGTAGTCCATTTTATTGTATTTTAGTTAGATCTGTTTTGAGAAGGAACTAAATAGCTGCACAGTAATATTTGGGTGTTTGTGTGTAATGCATAATAAATGCCTTGAGAGGACTGTAAGGAGTTACATGATGAATTCCTTTTAAAAGTGACTTTCCAAACTCTGATGATATGTCTCTTCATAAATTCATAGGTCAATAGTACATATAAAAGCTGAAACAAATCTACTCTCCCACCCACCCCATTCTTCTTGCCAAATTTCAATGTGAGTGCATTGATGTTCATTATTTGAAATCATTAAAAAATATTTGACTTCAATATCTGATAGCTAGTATTTGTTACTCAGCATGCAATGATTCAAGATGGTTTAAATCAGGGTGACTGTTAATTAACAATTGTCCTCTAACATACTGATTCAGTTCATATATAAACTACAGCATCAATGTGCCCATATCTAAATTACTTCGCATAACCCTATTTATTTAATGTTAAGCAAATCTTAAAAAAAAAACAAAACACCTAAATCAGTTGCTAATTCCAACTAGAATGAATGTGATTTGTATGATTGTAGATTTACCATTCCACAAGTGATTCAAAAGATGTACTTTAGTTGGCACAAGAAATTAGCTGGGACAAGATAGGAATTATACTATAGAGTTTATCCATCTTTTTTTTTTTAAAGTAATTGACGGCACTGATAGCTGATGTGTAATATTAGAATAGTGTGTTTCCAAATTTTCTACTGTTAGGGAAATGTTGTTCTACAGTCATCTTCTGAGGTGGAAAGTATGGCAATTGTCAATGCATGCAGTGTTTCATCATCACAGAAGTGAGAATATGTTCAAGTCCAGAATTTTCAAAGTAGTTAGTTACAACTACAGTTCTAAAATCCCCTGGTTAGTTACAAGTATAGTTACAATTTTATAAATATAATTATGTTTTCTTCTTATTAAAAAGTTATGTTTTTTTACTTAAACAGAATCATTGGAATGCTATGATGTATTGGTCTGTTGTACAATACACCTGAGTAGGAAAGTGCCATACACTCAGAACTATAAAACTAAAAAATAGCTTCAGTTATGGTGCAAAAGAAGTGATGTTGTCCATCATTAATTAAAACTGCAATATAACTTACTTATGCCTTAGATTAGTTCTTCCTTGTAACTAGTGATTTCCAAGGTCTATCCAATATTATAACCATGATCTTACCTGAGGTTTATGCAGTGTAATACTTGAGACTTTTTTTCTATCATCAGTCATGCAAAGCAATTTCCCAGTGGCTGCAAGCATCCCCATAACCATTTAGTGTCTAGGGAGAACAAGGACTGCCTACACAGCATCCAGCTACAGTTCTCCAGCCAGGGGAAAAGAGCAGACAGTACGTCCTGAATCTTAGGCAGGCTGGAATGGCAAATTGGCCAGCAGCTGATCAGGTCAAAGGTGCACAAGCAGTCCAATAAAAGCTTGGGCCAATTTCAGCCCAGAAACTGATTAACTGTGGTTACAGCCAGCATTGTATTGCTTCCTGATAGGTGCTGGTGGCACAGTGGTTAAATACTGGTACTGCAGCTACAACACTATGAGTTTGAGCCCACAGGGCTCCAAGGTTCATTCAGCCTTCCATCCTTCCATAGGTCGGTAAAATGAGCACCCAGCTTGTTGGGGGCAATTAGCTAACACATTGTAAACTGCTTAGGGAATGCTTTGTACTGAAAAGTGGTATAGAAATATAAATGCTATTGCTATACTATTGCTAGTGCCCCCCACACCTATACCCCATAAGGTTCTCCTTATCTTAAGCACTTCAAATTCAATCAGAACCTCTTTCTGCTCCTTGTCTCAATTCTTGCTGCATCCTTTTGTTCAAGGCTCCGTCTCCATTGATACTTCTATGAAGTTCATCTTTCTCACTCCATTGCCCACTCTTTGTGTGTTTCCTTTGCCCTCTTAGGCTCTTGACATTTAATCCCTTCAGCTTCCTTATCTTCTGGGACCTCTTCCAAAGCCTCAACCATCCCTTATGTGAGATTTTATTCTAAATCTAAACTGGCAACTCTCCCTTCCTCACAGAAGCTGAACTGCAAACAGCTTTGTCTTTGAGTAACTGAACTTTTCAAGCCTCCAGACCATCTCAGCCAAACTCTGTAAGAGGATTTCTTGCGACAAATGCAACACAGTACAGATTCTCTAACTTTGATAAACTTACTACTCATGACAGACATTTTAAATGAAATATTGCTTCTTCTTTCAACAAATAAAAGTAGTCACATCACTTTAAAGTATCATTATATAAAGATGGAAAGTATTGATATGCCAGCTAATCAAGCTATTACTAAGCCTTCTGAGTACTCCAGCTGTACATAAAAGAGGTGTGAAAAAATTAAAGTTCAGCATTCTAAAACAGAGAAAGAAGAGGAAGGGACACCAGCCGATTTCTATTTGTGGGTTGACAGTGGCTCAGGAGGATTCAAAATAGCATTTACTCAGTACATGAATTTCACTCTCATCTAATTTCATATCATAACCCTAAATTAAGTATATTTTTGAAAAGAGATACTCTCAGGATGTGTCAGGAATTATGGGATATTAATTTTGGATGGGTCTATAGAAAAGTAAAGCCCATTGGGTACAGTGGGATTCATTTCCAGCTAAATGTGCATATAGGTCTGTAATCTGAGTCATTTTAACTCTCTGTTGTAAATTATACTGAGAAAATTCAGCAAATTGAGATAGCTCCTCTAAAGTGATTAAAACTCTTGTAGAGATGGGCAAATCTTTCTTTCACTTTCTTTAAATAAAAAAAGGTTTCAAGTTGCTTTCTTCCAGAATATGAAGAAATGTACAGTTGTCAGTACATTTATATTTTTAAAAACTGAAACAAAATTATCACCTATCTGTGCTGGAAAAAATCAGTAGGTGTACAGCTGTCTTCAGAATAGAGAGAACCACATTAGACCTGTCTGCCATAAAGCTGGCTTAAAGGTAAAACACTGCAATCCAGGGATGCAATTCTTCACTACCTTTGTTCTTGAAGAAAGTGACAAGTAATTTGAGCAGTTGGCTTTCTGCTGTGAAAATGCCTTTGAAACCTGTACAGTTTTTGAAGACTATTCACAGTTTGGGACTGCATTTGGGACACAGTTTGAGACCTACTTTTTGAAAGAAATATGTAGGGGGGAAAAACATTTTTCTACACACAAAACAGTGTTTTTAGTGAAGAAAATAACATTTTGTGCAAATTCTGCTTCCTGTGGAAAAAATGCAGAATTGTGGACTCCCTCTGCAATTTGCACTTCTTCACACACACACACAATACCAGCATTTTCTGCACAGGAAATGGAATTTTCTCTGCCGAAAATACTATTTTAATTTCTCTCTCACACAGACACAATTCACATACATTTTTTACACAGAATAAGTCCTGAATTGTGAAGTTCCTTGTCAGTTTAGGATTCTTCTCCTCACTGTTTTCTTACAATTGAGAAACTTATTTTGGGGGCATTTTCTGAATATTTTCATACATTCCATCCATCTCTTTTGCAACCCTGATTAATCACTGCAACTATGGCATAGGGATTACATGCCAGATAGTTAAAAGTAAACAGATTGACATCTTGTGCCCAAATCTGGAAAAAAAAATAAATGAATCCCAATTTAAATATTTAAATTTAAATTTAAATTTAAGATTAAATATCCGTAGAAGCAAAATAAAGAGATTTTCCCATTAGGGCACAAGATGTCAAGCTATTTACTTTTAACTCATAGAATCATAGAGTTATACAAGAGTACAGGGGTCATACAGCCATGCAGGAATACACAATCAAAGCATTCCTGACAGAAGGCCATCCAGCCTCTGTTTAAAAACCTCCAAAAAAGGAGACTCCACCACACTCTGAGGCAGTGTATTCCATTTCCAAAAGCTCTTACTTAATGTTTAGGTGGAATCTCTTTTCCTGTAGTTTGAGTCCATTGCTCTGTGTCCTAGTCTCTGGAGCAGCAGAAAAAAAAGCTTGCCCGATTGTCAGTATGACATCTCCTAAAATATTTAAACATGGCTATCATGTCCCCTCTTTAACCTTCTCCAGGCAAAACCTACCATAAGCTCCCTAAGTCACTCCTTATAAGGTATGGTTTCCAGATCTTTCACTATTTTGGTTGCCACCCTCTGGACACGTTCCATCTTGTCAATATCCATCTTGAATTGTGATGCCCAGAACTAGACACAGTATTCCAGGTAAGGTCTGATGAAAGCTAAATAGAGTGGTACTCGTACTATTTTCTGCCCAGCTGTAGTGCCTTACATTTCTCCCTGTTGAAATTCATTTTGTTAATGTTGGCCCAGCTGTCTAATCTTTTAAGGTCAGTTTAAATTCTGACCCTGTCCTCTGGGGTATCCACTACTCCTCCTAATTGGTGCCATCTGCAAATTTGATAAGCATGCCCTCTATTCCATCATCTAAGTCATTGCTGAAGATGTTGAATACCACTGGGCCCAGGACAGTACCCTGTGGCACCCCACTAGTTCCATCTTTCTAGGATGAAGAGGAGCCATTGGTGAGCATCCTTTGGGTTTGGTTGGTCCACCAATTACAAATCCATGTAACAGTAGCATTGTCTAGCCCACATTTTACTAGCTTGTTTGAAAGAATATTATGGGGGACCTTGATAAAGGCCTTACTGAAATCGAGATATGCTACATTCACAGCATTCTCTTCATCTACCAAAAGAGAGATCTCAAAAAGATTAGTCTGGCATGGCTTGTTTCTTGAGAAACTTATGTTGACTTCTAGCGATCATGGTTTTCCTTTCTAAGTACTTATAGACCTTCTGGGGAAAAAAAAAAAAACACCCTGTGGATTCTACTATGATGAACCAGGATTGCAATAGGGATGGAGTTTAGAGGCCTCAATCCCCTAAAAGCACCAGATCCCATCTTATCTTGAAAGATAAGCAAGATCATCCATCTCTGGTTAGTACCGTACCTGGATGGGAAAATGCCAATGAATACCAGGAGATGTGGGCTATATTTCAGAGAAAGAAACTGGCAAAACCATTTCTAAGTATCCCTTGCCTAACAAAGCCTATGAAATTAATGGGGGCACCATAAAACAGTAGGGGACTTGAAGACACTTACACACACATGAAAATTTAGGTATGCACATTGTGTGTCTCTGTGTGTGTGTGTGAAGGTGTAGAATGTTTTATCTTACAATTAATGCCATGTTTATAGATCTATGAAACAATTGTTGTAAAAACAACTGTAGTCATTGAGAAAAATAGTGTAGTATTTCTCTTAGTTGATCCTGATATTATTTATGTACATTGGCAGGTGAGGCTCATTGAGGGCTTAGGGCTTAGAGATACTTTGTCACACAATTCCAAATAAACTTTACCTGACATAGGTAATAGTAAGATATGATGGGAGTTGCAGTTCATAAACATCTGGCAGGCTAAAGGTATCCACACCTGTTTTAATGTCTAGCCCTCAAAAAGTAGATTTCATAATAAATACACCTAACTAAAATTAACAAGACCTCTCAATAATGATACAATATGAGCATGAACCAATGCATAGGCAATATTAGGGAAATAAAAGACACTCACAATATCTCTTGCCCTGCGTGAGAAAAGCTGCCTTGTCATATTAAGGCATCCTATTGAGAAAACAGTCAGCCACTATTAGATTTTTCACATTTCAGGAAGTTTTTTAAAAAATATTATTTGCAGAAAAACTGTACTTTTTAAGGCCTTCTTTAGAATATAACAATTCCCCAGTCAATTTTTTAAAAAAATGCAAAGAGCAGTATATTTTTCAGAAATGACTCTTCTTTCTGTGAAAATTCAAATCTGTCTGTGCAAATTAATATGTTGCAAAGACGTGCCAAGTACCAAAGAAGTACCAAAATGCAAACAAAAGCACAAAATACTCATAATTTCAGTCTGCATAGAAACAAATCGTTAAATTCTTTGTTCTTGCATTCAAGAATGAAATAAGTATTTACATCCCTCACCCAGATAGTTTCAAACATTAGCAAATATGTCAACTTCAACTCCATTAAACTGATATCAATAAAATCATATCCTAAGATCCTAAGATGTTTCATATCAATAGCATAAAAGAGCTTAAGAGAAAGCAACTTATTTTTTACAAAATTAAATCTTACAGATGTGTAATGAAAGTCCTAAATGAACCAACCTGGGAGCTACGGCTGAGAAGATCCTTTCTCTTGTAGTCACTCATTAAGTTGCTCTTACTGATGGCCCTGCAAAAAGGGTCATTGAATTAGAGCTTGGGCAAGCTTGTATAAGTTCTGGTAGTCCTTCAATCAACCTGGCCCCAACTCATTTAAATTTTTGAAGGTCAGAACCAGTACTTTGAGTTGAATCTGAAAATACACCAACAATGCAACTGGTATAGAACTGGTTTTACATACAAAGACAACTTAGTCTCAACAAATTAGCAATCAGTCCTCTGATTAGTGAGGAGAGGATACCTAAAGGAAGGGTATTAAACTCTCCTTGCCTCCCTTTGATATTGGACATAGACTATGACAGGTGCTCTGCAATGGTGCCAAGTTATTACTGTGGGGATAGCCTCAGCATCATAGCCTACTCTCACAAAGAAAAGGAGTAGCTTGAATATTTGGGGAAATCATCTTGAAGGGAATGGACCACTGTTATGTATCTGTGTGGAGCATAAAAAAGTATTTTGTTTGTGGTAATGGGTGTACACATGGCACTACAAGTATTCCAATAAGAGACCCTAGGGAGTGGGTACCCTGTGCATATAAAAGATGGGATGGACTTTACTATGAGTTTGTTTTGGAATATCCCCTGTCTTTTTCATTAGTTGAGTATTCATTAATCCACTCCTCTTTTTACAATCTTCAGAATGGTCTCTTAAGTAAAGAAGCAGAATATTAACTTCATCAGGTAACTGAGAAAATCTAAGCCCAGACATTTTACAGTAAACTTCTGTTCATTACTTTTCAGTTCTTATATTTGTTCCCTATAATCAACAGGTTATTGTCACCCAAAGCTCCTGCTTTCCTCCTTGTGCATCTGACCTTTTGTACGTGAGTCCTCTGTTGTAGAATACTCTGTGTTCTCTTGACACAAGAACACTGTAGCTCTAATTGTCATTTCATTGGAAATACTACCAGTGCATACAGACAGCAAAGGATGGCCTGCAATAAGTGCAAATGTTTTGATGAAGGCAGTAGCCATCCTTCCAGGAAGAAAACATTCTTGAGGCAATGGTGAAAAGTGACCATGATTAAACACTAGGGTTTCCTTATAAAGGAAGATGGGTGTATATCTGCTGAACTACTATGTCAATGTAATGCTAATATGACAAAAGTTCTGTGTGCTTTTGGGATTCTTCCTGGAATCTAAAGTAATTCAAAGCTTAGAGGAAAATTAAGTTTGTGAGCCATGTACAAAAGAGAAGTATCTCATGCATTTATTCCCTGGTTATTTCTCTTTCTCTCTTTATCCTTTTGTATTTTTCTCCCTCACACACTATTCATCTTCCTACTTTGGTTTCTCTTGTATTCGGGTTTTTATTGCAAAGTTCAAGGATAGTGTGAAATAAGCACATTAATCTCTTGTACAGTGGAGTAGCTGGGCCAAATTCATTCTTAGTTGAGCTGATGTAAATCTGTATTCCTGCAGTTGCAGTTGACAATGATGGAGGTGTCCCAGATGGATATCAGTGTGCTTGAATGAAGACTCTCGCTTCAGATTCTTGGTTAGCAGCACTGCCTCCTTGCTTCTGTATTCCTTATATAATTGCAACCATCAACAATGAGAATTCTAGTAGCGGGGGGAAAAACACTACCCTTAAACTCTAAACCACAACCATTATGAAGTAAATATATCATGAGATGGTAGGTATCTTGATTGTTTGAAAGTATGGATTAACATCATTGAAATGCTAATCAGTTTATGGGAGAGGCAGGTAGATAAATAGACTGACCAAGAACATCCCACAAGTGAGTTGGTTGTTGGAATGAAAACGAAAAGGGGCACAGTAAGTGGTTTTTTTTTTAAAAAAATAGAATAATTGAACTTCAGAGTTTAAAAAAACACCAACGGTCATCTAATCCAGTTCATGCCAATGCAGGAAATCCTCATTTAATGAGCACTCCATATTCGCTGAAGGAAGAAACCTATTGACCACACTCCCATGCCACTGTGCATATTGGCTATGCTCATGCCAGCCACACATTGCACACCAACCACATGCCGTAATATACAGTACATCCAGAAAACCCCCACAAAAAACAAAACCCAAGATCTCAAGATAATTGCAGTCTCTGCCTTGTGTGGATAGGCTCTACACATGTACTCATACTCTTGCTTCCTGTAAGCTTTCTGGTAAGGTTATCATAGCTGGCATGTATAGTATGGTGAGAGATGGGGCATGGCTGTATGACTTCATGTTCCCCTTATACATGATTTTAACATATGAAAGGATTCATCAAAACCTTTCTGGTGAACTGTGTTCTAAAGGCTCGCAAGTGCTTTCCTACCTGATTGTCCTGGTCTTTTGTATAATAGAGCAGATTCTGTTTGAATAGGTCCATTGAATCAATGGAAGTTACATACGCAGTTTCTTTTTTTGTGGGGCAGGGGGAGATCTGTAGTAGTAGTAAATATTTATTATGGTCAAATACCAGTAAACAAGAACCAGCAATAGCTGCAAATACAAACATTTCAAAACATTTAAAATATTTAGAAGCCATAAGCAAAGTAAAGTAAAACAGAGTAAAATTTTGTATTACATATCTGGTAGTTGTTTAAATATATAAAAAAAAATTCCATAATATACTTTTAAAAACATTTAAAACATTTAAACATCATAAGCAAAATAAAGTAAAACAAATCTGCTGTGCAAAATTTAGCTACCTTATATGTTGTAGTAGGATTAGTATCAGAGAGTAGCAGGGCAGAATAGAACTGCTCAGAGCATCCAGGATATTTGCAAAGTATTGGCCGGATGAGATCAGATCGTAAGTCTCTATAGGACAAGCACTGGAGAAGCACATGCTCTACAGATTCAATTTGGCCAGAGACACATGGGCAGTGTCTCTCCAGAGCTGTAATTTGGTTGCACCTTAAAGTATCTGCAATGCTGGGGGCTTAAATCTGGGTTTGGGGCATTTTTTTAAAAAAAAAAGTGTATCTGGGGGCTCAGGTAAATTTTGAACCAGAAGCTTCACAGCTCACATTTTCAGTCTCCTTAGCACTCATCCTTAGCATGGTCTCCTTAGCACTCCTTAGCACCAAGTTTATTATGCTTTGTGATTTGTTTCTATTTGCCTTGATATGTGGCATATGTGCAAACAATGAGATAAAACCATCTCTTGCATTTGAAGATAGTATTGCTGAGTGTTTGGCTCAAAGACAAGCTATCTAAAGACAAAGCAACTCCTTCTATAAGCAGAGGATTGTAACACAGCTAATATACCACTACTCTTTTGAAATGACTCCACAGAGAGTTCTGGAAGACCCAGGGCAATTACCATGCCATTGATAACAACAGTAAAATAATATAGTAGTTTTTTAAAAAATAATGGTTTAAGAGATCAATAAACACAGGAATTTAGCAAAGAGAAAATATGGAATGTATAAAAGGTTAATACTTATGACAAATCTTACTTTTGGGACCTATTCTGGGAGAAAGGTGACATATATATCAAATAAATAGATAAATAAATATAAATACTCTTGAATTTTTTTAAAAAATATATCAATAAGGTTTGATAAAGCTGATTTAGACCAAAAAGCGTACTTACTTAGACTTGTTAAGACATTTGATACAGATTCCAACCAAAGCTCCTTAATATATTCAGCAATTAGTATAGCAAGATGATTTTTCCATTGATAGTTTGATGATAGGAAGGTGAAAATGGGCATGAATAGTCAATGCTAAGTGTAGGGAAAGATAAACAGTGGGGAGCCCCAATTATCAGCTTTGCAACTAGTGCATTCTTAAACAAGAAAAAGAGGTTCAAAGAGGGACACTTTGGTGATGAAATAAAATGATTCACAATATTCATAAATGATCTCTTTGGAAGCTTCTTAAGATTATTATATTTTTCAGTATGTGAAGTTCCAGGAGGATTTCATAACATGAACAGAGGAGAATGTGAAAGGGCTGTTAAAATTGGTGATAGGAAACATATCTAAACTGGGCATAACTGTTTACACCTAACTAATGGAAATGCACTGAAACATTGTATTTGCAAGCATCTTTTAAGTCAATTAAACCTACACAAGATGAGTGGTATCAAGTTCTATTTCACTGCAATGAAATTGTTTCTTCAGAATGTCCTAAGGATGGAAAGCTGTGTGAGAGGCCAGTTTTCACTTGGTGGGCTGCACCATTGCATTTTGGGCTGAAAACTGACTGAAAATGAAAACTAGAAGTGAAGGATCATCTACTTCTAATTTTATATTTCCTGGCATTTTGGCTGATATTTGACTGTTTTTGAAATATGAGAGACATTTCGAGGTTTGGAGGTTAAATGTCAAACTGTCATGTTTGTGGGTGTTTTGGTCTTATTAAGATTAAAGTTTCACCTTTTTATGTCCAAGGGCTTTGGTGGGGTGGTCAGAATGGATTGAGAGTCACAAAAATGATTGGGGGCTACAAGACGTGGCCAGAAGTTCAATTTCTGGATAATTTTCTGTTAGAAAAAGGGCTTCTTATGAGCCCAAGTCCAGAAGTCCATGGGGATCCCAACATATGCAAAAAATATTTTCTTATCCCCTAGGGGTTACTGGGAGGGGCATTTTGGCACAAATTTCCCATTCAAATTTTGTTTTCAAAATAATTTGGGGGTCCTGGGGGGCAAAAAAATGCCTAGAAAGCAGCTGGGAGCTGCAGTTTCCCCACTCCTGCTCTAAATGCACTAATTAAGTATATAGTAAGTGGCTTATTTGTTATTTTCATTCTAGAATTCCTTCAGAATATTTAATCACCAAATATATCCATGTTTTCCAAAAACATATTCTGTATTTTGCTTTGGAATAAATGAGAACTGCATTCAATTTTTGATAACACCAATATTTTAAAATATCTTTGTAAACAGGATACAAAGTATTTAAAATCTGAAAACACTAAACATGAGAAAAATTAAACTTGCAGATTTGCCCATCCAGGTAGAACTCTTTGATTTCTTAGTAGTTAGAGGCTTGGCTTTTGGAATCCCTATGCATTATACCAGTTTTAGTTTGCTGCATTGTGGCTGCTTCCCCTATTTTTTTGACAGGCTCCTCAACTTTAGAATTGACACTGTAGGCATGTACAACAGGAATATCTTCATGCTGGCGATAGTTGTATTTATTCAAGTAGTCTAGTTCAGATGAGTGAGAAAATTGTTTGTTTGTTTTAAAAATAAGAATTTGCCAAACTTGGTGAATTTTTTTCAAAAACAAGATAGAAAGAGCCTGAAATTTTAACAAAATTAATTAATTATTTGTGACAAGGAGCTGTATCTGATTTTTGATCAGGTTGGGAACAGCCAGAAATGTTTCTCTACTGCATTTCTACTACTCCTTCAGGAAAAGGACAGATAAATTATAGTGTTATCACATGGGGGCCTGAACATAGGCGCAGACAGAGATGGAGATATGCTGCTTGCCCTGGGGAGCTTCTCTTCTTATGAAGAAGGAAGTAGACAACTACATTGGCTATAGTGCATTAGGGAGTATCCCACTGGAAAGGGGAACAATAGTTTGCCAATTTAAGGCACCCATTATTCTGCCATGCCTCCTTTGAAAGGGGCCCCCAGCTACCCTGCATAGTTACTTAGAAGGCAGGGTCAACTGAGTAGGATATTTTTTTGGGGGGGGTGTTGCTCTTTCTTTATTGTTTCAGGAAAGAGAGCTTTCTCTGTGGTTTTGTATGATTAGTAATTTCCTGAATTTTGCACTCTGTTTGTTCATTATGTCATGACAATAAGATCAAAGCAGATTGAATACAAGAGAACCAGAGAGAACAAGAGAACAAGAGAAAGCAGTAACTTCAGGCGTCAGAGTGTCCGTTTGCCAAACCTAGTCTGTTTAGATGATTAGTATGGGAAGAAACTGACGTTCTGAAAGTAGATTCCATTGTTCTTATTAACACTAAAGGTTACTGTTTTTATGCTGATGGTGCCAGAAGGGCATATTGGCACACAATTAGTATGTGCAGGCAGCAAGCAATATGTTTCCATTTTGTCCAGCTTATCTGTTGTAAATGAAATAGATTTTACAATGCACCATTAGATGCCACTTCCAAAGGAAGCAAAAGTCTGGAGAGTTTCTCTGATAACTTTAATCACTCAGTCAAGTGAGATATGGATAATATTTTCTATGTATTTTGTCTTCACCCCAAATTTGCCTCCTAATGTACCTGTTCTTGTCAACAACTAGCAATGAAGTAAGTGACTATATAATCATAAAGACCCTCCAGTTTCTGATCAGAGGCTGTTTGAAAGGTGAAAAGTTCCATTTGGATTGAGTGCTGTGTTCCTTTCCCACCCAAATAATAGGTGATTGATGGCACTGCAGCTGAAACCTTGATAACCCATCGGATGGGTTGGAATGTGTATTTTTTTTTCTGCCTACTAATAATAGAAATATTTTGGTGCCCATGGCAGATATCTGAGAGCAAAAACATATTCCCGCTCGGGGATTTCTTTCACTGGAAAACATTAATTATAAGAGCATTGATCTTGAACTGACAAGCTGTTGTGCCTGATTGAGTTAGTGAGACATGGTGCATGAATGACTTCATCAATTGTGGCATTAATGGCAAAGAAAATAGGGATGGGCACATCTGTCACTTCCTTCTGCATTAAGATTTTGAGAATTTTTGAAAATGTTTTTCAAACATGAAGCTAAAATCTCACCCATCCAAGAAAGGAAGGAAAGAAGGAAGGAAGGAAGGAAGGAAGGAAGGAAGGAAGGAAGGAAGAAAGATGGCTTCATTTTCCCTAAACAACTCTTCTCTGACTAAGCTGACTAAGAATAGTAGTGGATACATTTTTCACATTTTAGTTTGAAGTCTAATCTAATCCAAATGAATATGAGGGCACAGAAATATTCAGCATATGTATGGATTTTTCCACATTTCTTTATCGTATTGCAGCTTTCCCCCTCCTGGCTTTCCTCAGTCTTACTATGAGTTCAACTCGCTATAAATACTGTATATACTCATCCCAAACGCTATTTGTTTTTTTGTTTTTTGTTTTTTACAGTGCAATGACAGAAGCTTATGGTTCTGATTTTCAAATTGGTCTCTGCCCAATCACCTTTTCCACTTGATCAGCTTTGCAAGAACAGACATCTTTGCACAGACGTGAGCCAATATACTCACACCAAATCCATTTGGAGGAAGAGAATATCATTTGAGCTGTATTGATACATTTGTCTCTGTAATATGTTACAAGAGTACAAATATCATACAGTGCTGTGAGCTTCTGAAATGGGAGATCCTGTGATTCAACAAGCTCCAGGTGTTTCCTGTCCATTAACTCCAGTGTCATCTTTTGTAAAACTTGTCCTCATCTACAACTGTTAATCATCCCTTTGTCACTATGCAAAGGAATCTGGGTTGTCTCTTTTACAATTTGCTTTATAATTATGGATAAGATATGTTTTCTCTTTCAATTTGCTCCCAGTTGCTAACCATTAAAACTGGAACTGGTTCTCCTAAAATTTTGTGAAATTTGATAGTAAATACTCAGCCTCTGCCCTCCCCCACTTTTCCAAAACACAGGACACAGAGTGAGCTGTAAAGCACACTCACACATACACACACCTCAGTCTCAGGTTGAAACAGGACTCAGAGAAAGCTCCCAAAAGCTCCCTGAAAGCATGAGAATAGCAATTAAAACCACTTGAACTAGAAAGCTACAAGGGTCCACCAAAGGCAGAACACTTGTTTTATTCAGCCTCCCATCACTCCATGCAGTTAAAAAAAAAACACCTGCCACCACCACGTGATAAGCTGACCCTTCTCTTCCAGATTTGTACAATCTGAAAACACACTCTCAAGGGTTCCTCTAGTCTAGAAATCCCTTTCTAAGGTAACGCCACCACACTCACTGAGTTAACCCTTTCCCTTTTGTCTAGCGTAGCAAGAAGCCAGACATGATGGGCAGGCCATCATGACATCATGACATATGCAAATAGAAATACACCAATATACAACTTCATTTGACATTCAGTGCATTTGCAATAGTGGTCAACAGGTGAGATATCACACACACACACACACACACACACACACACGAGAGAGAGAGAGAGAGAGAGAGCCCTAAGCATACGTATTTCAAATTTTGAGCCCAAATTTTGATTCTGAAATATAAATATTGAATTTTGGGATAGAATCACAGAATCATAGAGTTGGAAGAGGCCACAAGGGCCATCCTGTCAACCCCCCTACCATGCAGGAATACATAATCAAATCATGCCCATCAGATGACCATCCAGCCTCTGTTTAAAAACCTCCAAAGGAGGTGACTCTATCGTATTCCAAAGTAGTGTAATCCACTGTCAAACAGCTCTTACCATCAGAAAGTTCTTCCTAATGTGTAGGTGGAGTCTCTTTTCCTGTAGTTTTATATATCTGTACTTTGGTAATATATCTACAATAAAAATCAAATGTGCAATTTTTATTTCCATAACAAATGTAGGATGGCATTCTGTATCACAGTTATTATGGATTTGTCACCTAGAGTTAAGGATCTGTAACTGCTCTGTAGTCAGTAAGACTATATAGCTTTACTGTAAGACTATGTAAATGTACCCCACCCCCACTTTAACAGCCATCAGCCACATTGGGTGAAGGAGGTCTGTTCAAATGCCAGTCAGGGCATAAGGAGGACAATGTTTCTAGTCCCCTCACACCAGTGAGTGAGGTTGGGACAATCAGAAGCAGGGCCACTGTTTCAAGTCTTTTTTGTAGCCTGTCTCACTTGTGAGAGGGGGGAAGAGTATCACTCTTGTGCACTGAATGGAAGCTGAACAGTCATCCTTTGCCCAATGCAGCTGTTGACTATTAAGGTGGACTGGGGTGATGGGGGTGTGGGGTGGGCCAGGGCATGTTACTTAGTTATGCAAACATAGGTAAGTGGACAATGTAGAATATCAACTGTAATGCTATTTTCTTTTAAATAAAACATGCTGTCAATAACACTGTAAAAAAAACTATAATACAATTTAGGATCATATTCTACACAAGGATCATTAATACAATGTTGATCATATTCTACACAAAAAAGCAGAAGCAATCTTGTATGCTGTTTCTGAGAGTCACTAAGGAGATTATCAGACTTGGGGGAATGCACCAAAAGTCATGTTCCCAACTGCACCAGAAGATCACTAGAAGAACAGAAAGGCTGACCTTACCAGATGCCCATGTCCCTCAGCCCTTTTGGGGCTGTAGAGTTGCTGTGGACAAGGCTCTATTTTCCTATTGGTGAGGACAAGCCACTAATAGAAAGGAATGCTTTACTCATGGCTGCACTATGCCGCTGGGACGCTGGAGGACATCATTGTCTAGTAATCTTGCTCCTTCCTGTTCTTCTAGCAATCTTTTGACATGGTTTTTGCAGTGTCTGATAATCTCCGAAGAGGACATGTGGGCTTTTTTATTTGCTTCTGGGGAATCATGGGGCTTGTAGTTCAGCTCATGGTACTGTAGTATTGTATGAGTGGTGGTGACTTCTTTCCATCATTTTCTGGCTGCTTAGGTATCCTGTCAACCATTTTCAAGACTCAGTGAGCTTTTCTCCATCTGTCTCTCCCTGTTCCCCATGGTTAGTCTTTTAAGTCATGTTTTGGAAAGATGGTGCAGAGTGAAATGTGAGCTACTGCAAGTGTCTGTCTCTGTCTGCCCACCTATTTGTCTGTTTCAAGTGAGTTCATTTTTTAACATTCAGATCAGGCCAGATCACATGGACAAGGACCTTTGTCTGAAATTCAAGACACATCATCAGATGGACGAAATATGAGGAAATATGTATCTTCGGTTGGAAAATATTTCTATGATGATATCCATACACTCATACAGTGTTGCACATAGATGAAGATCAGAGAGACTGTTATTACCAAGTGAGTCCATCAAACAGGGTGTTCTCCTGTTTGATGCACCTGAAATGCTGTCAGATAACAGTGTTCTATTTCATGGGGTTTTCAGCCTACTTCTGGTTTAAGAGTAAATTAAAATTAAAATTAAAATTAAAAAATTAAAAGGAGCCCTGGTGGCACAGTGGTTAAATGCCAGTACTGCAAGTCACCACATTGCAAGTTCGATTCCAGTGGGCTCCAAGGTTCACTCAGCCTTCCACCCTTTCGTAGGTCGGTAAAATGAGTACCCGACTTGTGGGGGCAATTAGCTAACACACATTGGAAACTGCTTAATGCAGTGTAGATGTGTAAATAGCTATTGCTTAAAACAATTTGTAAGCCGCTCTGATAGCCTTGTGGCTGAAAAGCAGGGTATAAATAAATAAATAAAATAAAAAATAAATGCAGGAGAGCAGAAAGGACCTTAAAGCAGACCATTAGCACCTGGGCAGCAGACTGAGTTGGCCACAGGCCATCCATCCAGTCTTCCTCTCCATTGTGGTGAGATGTGTTGTGTTTAAATTGCTGCAATCATTTCTAAATGTGCATCTATACGCAGCATGTGAAAAATTAAGCAAGTCTCTATCTGTCTGGTTGTTGTTGTTTTTGTTGTTGTTGTTGCTGCTGCTGTTGTTTGATGCATTTCTTCTCTTTGGAAATGAATGTATGGCCAACAAGGCAAGCATTGGATGTATCCTGTTACTATCCAATACAAACAAGGATAAAAGTCCTGATCCAAGTGGGGATGACCCACTTCTAACTGTTAATGAAGATAAATAATGTAATAAACACCTAATGTGAGGGAATTACTTTCATTAGTATGCTAATTTCCCTAGTCTTTATTTAACCCAACCATGATAGTAGATTTATATACAGATTAGGCAGCCAAGCAGCTTCATATTGAAATATGTTGTAGATCAAATTATATGTTAAAATGTAACTTAAAAGTGTGTGTACACACATGGCTGATATCCATCCATAGATGCTTTTTGAAATCAGGTTAATTAAAAGGCAAGGATTGTTTGATATATGATAAATATAATTTGAAAGTCATATATTGAATAAGTACACAAATAGACACATACACACCATTCATAGCTACATTTGGAAATTGTGTAAATTAAACAGCAGGAATGATTTTATATGGAATTACAAGGACATGATCCAGAATTGTGTTTAACATGAAATAAGCTTCAGGGATCAAACATAATTCACTGGATAAATTGAAGCAAGCCCTCTGTCTTCCTGCCAACAAATCATTCCTATTCTTCCAAAAGCCACATTGCATGTTCCATTTTCCCCCTAGATGTTCTTCATATGTTTTAAAAGTAAATAAAACCCAGAAGCTTGTTAATGCATTTTGTTAATAAGCAGTAGGAGTGGGAGTGATCTATTGTCAATCACTCACCAGGGATTACCATAGCATTGCTTTAACTTTTCTTATTTCTTGGCAGGATAGAGGTAGAGAAATATTGTCAAACAAGATAATATAGGAAATAAATTAAATTCAGGAATTCAACAGATTCAATAAAGTGGTGTGGATGGTGGGGAGAATACTCAGCCACCATCATATTAAATGTCCATAATATTTTGGAGATAACAGGATTTACCTTGTCTGGAGCAAGGGAATTTCCAATATATAGACTCTCCATAGACAGCCAATATGGTGTAGTAGTCTAAGTGCTGGATTAGGACTCTGGGAGCCCGGGGTTCAAATCCCCACTCAGCCATGGAAACCGACCAGGTGACCTTGAATAAGTCATACTCTCTCAGCCTTAGAGGAAAGCAATGGCAAACCTCCTCAAAACAAATATTGCCTCCAGGTGAAATTTTTGTTTTTCTAAAGGGGGAAAAAAGAAAGAAATAGAAACACCATTAACATCATAGACCATCTCTTTCTGTGAACTTCTATAACAATTTGGGCTTAACAGAATAAAAAAACTAATTCCATGTCTTTCATCTCTTATACCTGTTATCATACAGTTTCTGCTATGTCATGAAAATGGGGGGGGGGAGCTCTATTTGGTAAATGGTAAGATTTTGGCCTGTATAGATTAGACTGTAATAATTGAGTTTATATTTTTAGTGACATTCCCTTAACATTGAAGAGTTGGTATTTTGAGGATTGGTCATTAAAGACTTCATGAGTAGTAACCAGAAGGCATCATGGTACAAGAAAATATTGAAGCTTTTTTACTTCAGTGGTGCACTATGCTCAGTGTAACTGGCACAGAAGACAGAATTATCAGAAATGGAGCCAAAGAGTCACCAGAGGTGGAGCTGAATATATATAGATTGTTACACACAATTTCCTCTCTCCTAAACACATCAAATACAGTAGTAATCTAGTACAGGCATTTCCATGGAAACAAGACTGAAGAAAAAGTCACTTGCCTAGGCTTAAAAGGGCTACATGCTTTCATATTCAGGTCTCTGTTGTGCTGGGAGAAAAGGTGTGTGGTCCCCAGCACTCTTTACATTTCCCATTATAAGCACTTAGAAGTGAGGAGAGATCAGAACAAAAGAATATAAATGAGCCAAAATTTAGAAGTGAAAGTCAGGAAGTACCTTTCTTTCTTTCTTTCTTTCTTTCTTTCTTTCTTTCTTTCTTTCTTTCTTTCTTTCTTAATAGGGGCAATGGAGTCTTGAAATGTCCAAGATTCCAAATATTCCAAGGTAACTTGAGGTTAAAAGGTGATAAGAACAAAATAAAAAAGAAAACAAGGGACATTATCAGACCAGCTTCTGAAAACATTTCTTTTCCACAGTACTTTGAAGCATTTGTATCCCGGTCCTTAAAAGTTTTTTTAAAAAACCACACAACTAAATTTAAAACATAAAATATATGCCCTAGCACTGAATCATACTTAAAAACTTCCAAGTACACTAGGGAGGTCCATAAAAAGAGTGTTCTCACCCAGAAGTGTTCTGGCGGGACCACCCATTGACACTGGAATCATGAAAGCACAATGGTGCATAGTTTCACATGCCAGAAAAATGGCAAAAAAAAAAAAAAAAACCCAGCAGATTTATTGATGGCTTGACCCATGAATAAAAGGGAACACCTTATTTACAAGTTAAAATCACCATAGCACTACATCATGCAGTATAGGCACCCTTTTGTGTGCATTAGGCATTGTTCTGATGCCGTATTTGCTGCATCTGATAAAGTCCAAGAACTACAGAAGTAAGAGGAGAAAGAGGAAAGTTAAATAACAGAGATAATGAATACTATTTACAACATAAACTCCAAATTAGGAAGAAATAAACTATTCTGCAAAAGTGTGTAAGACCACATATGGCAGAATATTAGTGTAAATTAGACAAAAGTTTGAAATATTTATATAATTATTTTATTCCTTTTTAAGCTGATCACTTAACACACGGGAAGCTCAATGTTTGTGTTATCATTGTTATGTTTTGCTGTTTATGTTCATAACTATTTTAATATGTTGGTTTATTTTATTTTGTATAATGTCTTATGTGCTATTTTTAAAACATTTTTTTTTAAAAAAAAAAGAACAAAATAAAACATGTAAGCAGATATTTGCCAGTCATTTCAACCAGTGGAGCTCGGATGTCAGTGCAACAGGAAATTTCTTCTGCATTTCAATCCATGCTTAAAAGGAGAAATCCAAGGACTGACTGTTAAGTACAAAATAGATTCAGTACCTTGGATAGATAATTTAAATAATAATAATAATAATAATAATAATAATAATAATATAAGATTTATTTATATCCTGCCTCTCTCACCAGGATCGGAGTGGCAAACAACATACAAAACATCAAACAATAGTCCAATACAAATTTTAAAATGGCATCATTAAAACAGTCTCTATCATAATAAATTAACTAATATTTTAAATATAAATACAAATATTAAAATAAACTTATACTTAACATAGAGAAGATCATAAAATGGAGAATAAAAGTAGTAAAATGGAGAGTACTAAAATGGTGAAATGGCAGCCGAGCGTTAATCTGGGAAGGCCTGCCAGAAGAGATCTGTCATAACAGCCTACTTAAAAACATCTAGATCAACAAGATGCCGGATCTCCTCCATCAGGCCATTCCACAGTCTGGTGGCAGTGACAGAGAAGGTCCTCTGGGCTACTGTGGCCAGCCTAGTTCTAATTGGCTGGAGTAAGTTTTTCCCAGAGGACCTAAGAGTATGGGGTGGATTGTATGAGAGAAGGCAAACTTGCAGGTAACCTGGCCCTCAGCCATGAAGGGCTTTAAAGGTAATGACCAACACATTATGCTTCGTCCAGAAACTGATAGGTAGCCAGTGAAGTGATTTTAATATTGGTGTGATATGGTCACCCCTGGATGTTCCGGTGACTATCCGGCTGCCATATGTTGAACATTTTAAAGTTTCCAGAGCAGGCACAAAGGAAGCCCCATGTAGAGTGCATTGCAGAAGTCAATCCTTGAAGTTACCAGTGCATGTACTACCATCTTTAAATCCTCTAACTACAGGAAGGGGTGCATCTAGTGTATCAGCCAAAGCTGATAATAAGCAAGTTCAAATTAAAAGAAATGCGGACCTCCTAGAAAATAACCATATAAAAACTTGGCCAGAAATCAAAAGAGATATTAATAAATGGAATAAACTTGATCTCACTCTGTTAGGTAAGATTGCTGTAATTAAGATGGTTATACTCCCTAAGGTATTATACTTATTTCAGAATCTACCGATTCTAACAAATGATAAAAATTTTGTAGCATGGAAAGAGATCTATGTATGTTTATTTGGGGGAAAAAGAAAGCAAGGTTCAAATGGAATCCGGCTTGCCGATATGCGGCAGAGCCGCTAGGCGCGGGGAGCCACCTTTGCCACGCTGTTTGCAGCTCTAAGACCACCCCAGTAGTCGCAGGCGTGTACAACGCCTGCGACGGAGGATGAGGGGCGGGGTCAGAGGCTATAAAGAGCCCTGCCGCCCCTCACCTCCTCCTTCTGGCTTTGAGCGATCTTTGAGATCGCTGTTTTATGCAGAGCAGAGGGACGGAGCAGGCAGTGGCTTGAGTGCCAGATTCTGCCTGGCCCCCACCCTTGCTCTGGGTGTGCTTCTACGTCTAGTGATCTTTGAGATCGCTGTTTGCCTTAGCCGAGTGGGGTGGACGGAGCAGGCAGCGGCTTGAGTGCCAGATTCTGCCTGGCCCCTACCCACACTGTACGAGGTCTTCGACCTGCGATTCAGCAGCTGCTAGGCAGGGAGGAGCAGGGCAGCTGATCAGCCGGGCGGAGCAGGCGGTGTCCGGTGAATCAGGGCCCTGCATGGACCATTCATCGAAGCGGGTGGTCTTCTGCCCACGGTTGGCTTCCGAGGCGGTTGGAGCCCTGCAGCCCCGCCTGCTCACTTCTCTCCGCTGCCTCAGTTGGACTGACAGGGAGTATTTTTCTTTGTTATATTAAAGGGAGCGATTGCTGCAGTCTGGGAGGGGCGGTGCGGTGTCTCTAGTGAAAGGGGGGCATTTTCTCCCCGGGAGAGGGGGGTGCTCCTTTTGAGGGATTAACTGTAGGACGCCATTGCTTGATACCCAATCACCCCCCCAATTGTCTAGATTGCTTGAGTTGGAATTGCTTGTTCATCCTTATATGTGCGTGAGTTATTACATGCATTAGTTTCTAGTCTGGCGGGCCTATAGGGGGCGGTTCCTACTTGCTGTTGATTCCTTTGGTTAGTCTTCGGGTGCCTGATTCCTATGCTGCTTTACAATTTTGGCGGGCCACCAGGGGGGGTTGGTTGCAGACTGTTATTACATCATTATAGTTGCCTGCAGTTTTTTGGTGGGCCACCAGGGGTCCCCCCTTTTTTCTTGGGACTAAGCCAGGGGCCATTTTGAGATCTTCTGTTATAAGGCAGCCATTTTGTAGAGGGGCCATTTTGTATCAGGGGTCAACCATTTTGGGTGTTTGAAGTGCTGCATCCATACTGTGACGACAACCGTAGTTGATTGCTTCTGCTGGATAGTATTAAAATTGGCCCTTATGGGGATATTAATAATAATAATAATAATAATAATAATAATAATAATAATATCTCAGTTGATTGCTTCTGCTGGATAGTATTGAAATTGGTCCTTATGGGGATAATAATAATAATAATAATAATATCTCAGCAGCGACGGTACTTGGGTTTAGTTGTTTGCAATATCAGCACTGGTTTGGCAAGTTTGTTTTTCCCTGTGGTTGACCATGGCTTCTAGAAAAGGAAAAGGGGGGGGGACAGAAGGGTAAAGGGAGAGCTGTCAAGCAGCAGTCGCTGGTCTCCATGGTACCTGATCCTCATTCATCTAGCGATGAGGAGGATCAGATACCATGGAAAGAAATCTTGGAGCAGATTCAGCATCTTGAGAAGCTGCAGGGTGTTCAGCAAGGCAATGTGTCAGGATCTCAGGAGCAGGGGAAAAAGAGGAAGCTTACTCATGATATTCTTTCCCGACTAGATTCGTTGGAACGTAATATGCATCCAGGTGGGGCTTCTGGTTCCAGACATGACGATGACAAGGCTGGGACGGAACAGCTTTCAATCGATCCGGCGGAGCAGACGGTTATTGACAATATGGTACCGGGGAACTCAGGTGAGTCAGTTGTTCCTCCACATAATTCTAATATGGGAGAGTCTTGGCCTTGGGGAACTTGGCCTCACACGACACAGAATATGGGAAATACAGCCACTTGTGCACAGGCTATCCAGGGGTCATGGCCATTGCAGCAACAAGCTTCGGCGTGGGCCCCTTCACAATGGTCCCCCTGGCCACCTTATGGGCCAGGAGCTATGGTCCCCCCCCTTGGGGATGGCCCAGGGTTTCCCTGGTGCGATGCCAGGGTGGGGTTATGAGACCATCGCATACTCTGCCATTCCTTTTGGAGAAATGTCCCTTCCCCTAGGTGATCATCTGCTTCAATCTACTAGAGATAAAATAGTGAAGGGTGAATACGTGGACTTATTTTCTCTACTGTATAGAGAAGTGGAGAAAAAAGATAGAGAGGAAATGGATATGAAAGAGAAAGAAAAAGTGAAGAAAAGGAAGGTTGAGAGGAACTGGACCAATTGGCTGTCCGGATACCTCATTTATGCCGGGGTTGTGGTTAAGGCGCATCCTCATCGTGCGGCAGCCCTGTTTCAATACTTGGATATAATTCACAGGGCGTATGGTGATTTTGCAGGTCCAGCATGGCTTCTGTACGATGAGGCCTTCAGGATGCGGGCTGCACTCTATCCGTCCTTGAGATGGGATATGATGCATCCTCAGTTATGGATGCAGCTTATGACTCCGGCCCGCCCCATCCAAGGGGAAAGAATACATAGTGGTCACTTAATTAAGGCATCTGCTGGCCTAGTTACGCGTTCACTCACCAGCACAGTTCTAGCTGCTAAACAGGTGTGCTGGGAATTTAGTTCTCATGGATGTTGCTCCAGGAAACCTTGCAGATTCAGCCACGAGTGCTCCATCTGTGGAGGGGGACATTCCTTTCGGAACTGCCCCAGAGGGAAATCAAGTGCCCGAGGTGGTAGGGCAAATCAAGGAGGGAGGGGTGGTGGTTCCACCACTCACCCTCAAAAAGGGCCCCAGCCCAATAAACAATGATGTTTTACAGCATTGGCTTAAAGCCTATCCTGACAGGAAGGCTGCCAAATATTTACTTGAGGGTTTCCTGTTTGGGTTTAGAATTCCGTTTGAAGGGGTTAGGCGGCCTTTTTGGGTTCTCAATTTAAAATCTGTTGTTGGTATGGAGCAGGTGGTTAGGGAAAAAAATAGGAAGGAAGTTAAGGAAGGGCGCGTTTTAGGTCCTTTTCCCTGTCCTCCGGTTCCCAATTTGAGAATCTCTCCTTTGGGTGTTGTCCCCAAAAAGGCTCCTGGAGAATTCAGACTCATTCATCATCTATCGTATCCCAAAGGTGATTCTGTGAATTACTCTATTCCCCATGAGTTATGTACTGTTAGGTATACATCCTTTGATGCGGCCATCAGGGCGGTTCGTCGGCAGGGCTGGGGGGCTGAGCTGGCCAAGTGCGATATTAAATCTGCTTTTCGCCTTCTGCCAGTTCATCCGGATGATTTTGAACTGCTAGGTTTCCAGTTTGACGGGCAGTCTCCCCATGGGCTGTTCAGTTTCTTGTAATGCCTTTGAGACCTTTAGCACATTTCTTGAATGGGCACTGAAAGCTAGGACTGGTCTACATAGAGTTGTTCATTATTTGGACGATTTTCTTACGATGGGGCCTCGTCAGTCTGGCCAGTGTGCTTATCTGTTACATCAGTTCGAGACATTGGCAGGGGAACTGGGGGTCCCTCTAGCACCTGAAAAGACGGAGGGACCATTGCAGGTTTTGACCTTTTTAGGGGTCGAAATTGACACGGTTAATCAACAATGTAGACTGTCCATGGCCAAGGTTACTGAGTTGAGGGATAAGGTTTCTCAGTTCTTAGCAAGACATAAGGCCACTTTGTGCGAATTTCAGGTCCTTATAGGTCATCTGAACTTTGCTTGTAAGGTGGTAGCACCTGGAAGGGCTTTTCTTTGTCGCCTGCGTGATGCCATTAAGGGTGTGCAACAGCCCTATTTTCTAATACGTATTGCTGGGGAGGTGCGGGCCGATTTGGGTGTTTGGCATCAGTTTTTGGAACATTTTAATGGTATTTCTTTTTGGCGGGAGGAGCGGAAGCTCAAGGGTAATCTTCAGATAGCCTCTGATGCGGCTGGATCCACGGGGTTCGGGGTTTATTTTGGTGTACGGTGGTGCGCAAGCAGGTGGCCTCCTGATTGGGCAGCATCAAACATTGTGGCGGATTTGACCTTCCTCGAATTTTTCCCAATTTTGGTAGCGGCCACCATTTGGGCAGACCAGCTGGCAAATTCTTCTGTGCACTTTTGGTGCAATAACATGGCAACCGTCCAGGTAATAAACTCCCTTACCTCTAAATCTCCTTGGGTAATGGTACTCGTCAGGGCCTTTACGTTACAGTGTTTAAAGTTTAATATTTTGTTTTTCACTCGGCATGTGGCGGGTGTTAACAATGGCATTACTGATGCTCTTTTCCGCATGCAGATGGAGCGATTCAGAGAGTTGGCCCCCGACACAGCACCCGAGGGCGATCCAATGCTGGCAAGCCTGTGGAGGCTTGGGAGGCTGAGCTTGTGAGAGCATTGGGTATGTCCATGGCACCGAGCACTATGAAAGGATACACCAGGGCTCTACGTGAGTTTTTCCAGTTTAAGGAGCAGTCAGGCTTTCCCCAGGGTGTTTCAGTTCCGTTTGAGCAGTTGTTTCAATTCTGTGTAAGTCTATATTGTAGAGGTTTGTCCCCTCAATCCATTAAGGTAAGGCTATCAGCGATTGCTTTTTGGCTTAAGGCCCAAGGTGTGCCGGATTGTACCAGAGATTTCCACATTCGGAAGGCTCTGGAGGGATGGTCTAGGGAACGTGGGCGTAGGGCCGACACTAGAGTTCCCATTTCGCCTACTATTTTGAAGGGGATGGCTACGGTTTGGGCAGGCATTTGTTTATCGCCATATGAGGTGCTGCTCTTTCATGCAGCGGCATTGACTGCCTTTTTTGGTGCTTTGCGCATCAGCGAATTGGTGCAGGCATCCAAGAGGGATGTGTCCCATAGAGCTTTGGAATTCAGGGACGTTAACATGGTGGGGCACAGTGTCATTCTGACGCTGTGCTTTTCTAAGACTGATCAGAGAGGGAGGGGCAAACAATGTTGTTTGCTACCTTGCAGTGACTCAGAATTATGCCCCATACAGACTTTACAACAATTCCTGAGGGCTCAGGGTCCACGACCAGGCCCGCTATTTGTGCACGAGGACTTCTCCCCTTTGACCAAATATCAATTTTGGGCGCTCACATCTACAGCATTGAAAAAGATGGGTCTTCATGGGATTCGCTTTGCTACCCATTCCTTCCGCATAGGTGCTGCTTCCATGGCCGCGGCAATGGGCATGCAGACCACAGCAATCCAAGGGATTGGCCGATGGAGGTCCTCCTCCTATCGGCGCTATGTACGCCCACTCACTTTCTAACTTGTTTTCTTCCCATTTTGTTTTTGCAGATTTTGGGCCGACGATGGTGAGGCTGCGGGTGCTGATCTGTGGCCACAGTATGGTGTACTGGGCAGCCCGACAGGCCCGGCTGTGTCATTATGGGCCTCACCTGGGTTTGGGTAATGGGGCAACCATTGAGAGGCCCAGAAGGGGGCCAATCGGGAAATTAAAAATGCCATGTCCCGGGGGTTGGGGTATTATCTGCCACACCCTGACATTGTGTCCAAGAGGCCCAAACTCTACCGAGCTGATGGGGTGCATCTTTCGGACTTTGGAAATTTGATGTTTTTGGGTGATCTTCAACAGGGGTTGAGGAACCTTTGTATGATCTGGTGGGGGAAAGGGACTAAGCGGACGCTTGCCCCTTTCTGTGGCGGGGAAGGGGGAAGGCGTAGCTTCGGTGGGCACCTTTGCACCAATTTTCGGTGAAGGTAGGGTCTCTGAAAGGGCCACTTCAGGTCGTGGGGCCTAAGGGGACAGAAGGAGACCCGCCTTGGGGTTGGCCTAAAGGATAATCCTTCACCTCAATCCGTGGGGCTTGGGTGAGGGACTTTTGGGTTCACCTTCCAGATGGGGGCCAGCTGGGGAGCAACCCCAGGCAACTGGGGTTCCTCTCCAGGGCCCAGGTGTCCGCCAGGGAAGGCTGAGGGGTGTGGTTCAGTATATACCTACTGCCTCAGCTGGTCCCTCACCAGGTTGCATCCCCCTGTTGAAGATATTAAAAGGGAATTAAATAGGTTGATTCAATAAAATACTTTATTTCACCACATTTCATGTGTGTGGTCTCGTTATTCCTCAATTGCCTGGCAAATACCTCATGGGTACTAGAGAGAGGGGTGGTTGTGACCTTCCATACCTTAAAGTATACTACCAAGCATCGGTGTTATCATGGATTCTCTGGGTTTTCTTCGAAAACGAAGATTCAGGAATGACTAATCCCGCGATTTCTGCAAGCGCGCTGATGACTAAAAAGGCCAATCCAAGATAAACAAGTCCAGTTGCAGAAAGCACAGCAGGTCTCCTTGGGTGATGTTTCCGGGTTGTGATTCTTTCTGCATTGACGTTTCTCTTCAAGACTTCTTTGGCGTGAGTTCTCAAATAAGGCTGCAGCATTGTGGATAGTATGTCTCCATGCCTCCCAATGTGAGGCCAGGGCGGACCACTGTTGGTGATCAATTTTGCCGAGCCTCAGATGTTGTTTCAGGGAGTCTTTGTATTGTTTTTTTGGAGTGCCCCTCTTACGCTGACCCGTAGCGAGTTCACCATAGAGTAGTATTTTTGGGAGGCAATGGTCCTCCATCCTAGAAGCGTGCCCTGCCCAGCGCAGCTGTGTTCTCAATATCACGGCCTCAATGCTGGTGATCCCTGCTTCCTCAAGGACAGCAACGGTCAGTCCAGTGTATATTTAGGATTGTGCATAGACAGCGCTGATGAAAGTGTTCGAGGAGTCATAGCTGGTGGTGATAGGTGACCCATGTTTCAGATCCATAAAGGAAGATAGACAGTACAATGGCTCTATACACACTGATTTTTGTGCATTGTCTCAGGTGTTTCTTGCTCCAGACTCTTTTGTGAAGTCTTCCAAATGTGCTATATGTCTTTGCTAATCTGTGATCGATCTCTGTCAATCTTGGCACCTGAGGAGATGATGCTTCCCAGGTAGGTGAACTGCTGAATTGACTTGAGCATAGATTTGCCGACAGCAATGTGGGGATGGTGGTGTTCGTTCTGTGGTGCAGGCTGGTAAAGAACTTCTGTTTTCTTCAGTTTGACTTCCAGCCCATACAGCTCTGCAGCGCCCGCTGCTTCTGTGTGGGCAACAAAGGCAGCATCATCAGCGAAGAGCAGCTCACGGACTAGATAGTTTAGAGTCTTAGTGTGAGCCCTCAGACGGCTTAAGTTAAACAAGCTACCATCAGTACGGTAACATATATAGATGACGTCGTCTTCTTCAAGCTCTGCCATAGCCCTTTGGAGCATTATGCTAAAGAAGATTGCAAATAAAGTTGGTGCAAGAACACAACCTTGCTTCACTCCATTAGTTATCACAAAGGGTTCTGAAAGAGCATCACCATATCTGACTTGACCATGCTGGTCCTCGTGTAGCAAGATAATCTTTCTAAGGAATTTGGGGGGACATCCTAGTCTTTCCAGGATTTGCCACAGACCTTTTCTACTCACAGTGTCGAAGGCTTTGGTGAAGTCGACAAATGTTACATAGAGACCCTTGTTCTGCTCTCTACATTTTTCTTGCAGTTGTCTAAAGGCAAATACCATGTCTGTAGTACTCCTATTGGCTCTGAAGCCACATTGGCTTTCAGGAAGAAGTTCTTCAGCAATGGCAGGAACTAATCTGTTCAGGAGTATCCTTGCAAGGATTTTTTCCAGCAATAGAGAGCAGTGTTATGCCTCGATAGTTTGAGCAATTGGATTTTGGTCCTTTTTTCTTGTACAGGGTGATGATGACTGCATCTCGGAGGTCTGATGGCAGTTGTCTGATGGATAGCTGAGCCTTGGACTACTCGGTTGGCACTAAAGAGACTTTGAAAATTATCAGCTCATCGATTCAGGAAGGAGGCATTATCATTAATTAATGTTTGACCATCTGTACTGTATAAGGAGCTTTGGACCTGATAAGTAGGTCCAAACACTGCTTTAAGAGCTTCATAAAATCCTCTATGATCACCCAGATCTGCACAGCTTTGTGTCTTTTCTGCTATATTAATCCACCACTTGTTCTGCTTGTCTCGGAGTTTTTGTTGAAGTTTACTACATGTGAGGTGGAAAGCTGCTTTTCTTACATGGCAGGTTGGCTGGGCGAGGTATGCCTGGTGAGCAGTTCTCTTCTTTGCCAACAGCTCCTGGATCTGTTGGTTGTTTTCATCAAACCAGTCTTGATTTTTCTTGTGGAGAACCCGAGGGATTCTTCTGCAGACTGGAGGATACTGTTTTTGATATGTTGCCAAAGCACTGTAGGAGAAAGAGCTGTAGGATGGCCGTCAAGTTTTGTTTGCAGATTTGCCTGGAAGTTGTCTTTCATGGTAGCTTGTTGAAGATTGTTGACTTGGAGTCTCTTCTTTAAGATGCCACCCCTCTTAGGTTTGAACTTAAGATGGAGATTTAGTTTACATCTGACGAGGCGATGATCTGTTTGCCATTCTGGACTGGGCATCACTTGGGTATGACGGACATCACGAATGTCTCTCTGGCGGACTAGAACATAGTCAATGAAATGCCAATGTTTGGATCGGGAATGCATCCAGGTTGTCTTCAAGCTATCTTTCTGCTGAAAGATTGTGTTTGTAATAGTCAGCCGTTGTTCTGCACAGAACTCTAGCAGGAGGCATCCGTTATCATTGCAATTTCAAACACCATGCTTGCCTAAGACACCTTTCCAGGCTTTGGAGTACTTTCCTACTCTGGCATTGAAGTCACCAAGGATAAAAATTTTATCTTCTACAGGGACTTTTTGTATGAGTTGGCGTAGGTCTGTGTAGAATTTCTCTTTCTCTACAGGGTCTGCTTGCATAGTTGGGGCCTATATACTAAGGCCGTCCACATACTAAGGCCGTCCATCATAGTTGGGGCATATATAGTCAGGCTGTCCACTATCTTCAGAGTCTCGCATGTGTAGAATTTGTCTTTCTCTACAGGGTTGGCTTACATAGTTGGGGCATATATACTAAAGAGAACAACATGTGGGAGGCATAAGCAAATAATGCGACCAGAGTGTCCTGTTGGCAAGTTTGGAGAAAATGGAGTTTTTAATCATAAAGCCTACTCCTGAGAGATGCTTTTTTGTTTTGGGTTTGCAGACCAGTAAAGTGTGTAGCCGGTGCCATGTTCTTTATGGCTGCCTTCCTCATGGAGACAAACTTCACTGAGTGCAGTGATGTCAATATTAAGTCATGATAGTTCATGGGCTATTAGAGCAGAGTGACGCTCAGGCCGTCTACTATCTTCAGAGTCTCACATGGTTCTGATGTTCCAGCATACAAGTGTCAGTTTATTTACACCTTTGGAGGCCGGTGTTTGCCTTTGTTTCTTTGCCTTGGTTTGACTGCATCAGAAGATGCCTGTTGGCCATGGCTAGCCAACCAGGTAGTTGGGGATGAGCTTTCATTAGGCCATCTTTTCTTGTCCCCTCTCCATATTGAGCAAGCAGTGCTCTCCTTTAAAAGGCTGCTTGGTCATTCAGGATGCTGCCGAACAAGAATGTCATCTCCCGGGTCAGCCTCGAGCGACCAATGTCCTGAACCGCCTGCATGCAGGGTTGGGTCTGCGGCTTCCAGTGCATCTTTACACCTGCCGTTTCTATCCTCGCCTATCGCTACAGGGGTTTTTTTTGGAACTGGATTTGTCCTTCGAGCCTGTGCAATGGATTTTTCTGGTGGAACGCAGCATGCACAGAACTGGCCTCACCCTTTAAACTGAAGGTTCATCTGCCGTGGCCTTGCAAGCATGGACGGTAGCAGTGAGGTCCTCAGGTTGTAGGTTTGATTAGAGTTTCCTTCTCATAGATGGTTGACCTTATGGGTTTGGACGAACACCAGCTGCCCAGGTTTGGGATTAGTGTTTTCCTTCTCCTAGGACGGTTGCCACAAGGCTAGAGAGCCCATCCTGCCCTTTGACACTCTTTGTCAGACCCTTCGGTTTTGACCTGTCTGGCATGGGAGACCCTACCGGTGGCTTTATGCCACCGCCAGTATAACTCAAAACATCATTAGGGTACGCAAGCCTCTCTCCCACAACAAGGGGGCGTCAATGGAGCGGTATCATGGATTAAGGAGTGGGTAGATCTAAACAATGAGAAATTATTGAATCTGAAAGGTCATAATGTTAGATTTGGCTGGCACGCATACATGTGTTATGAGAAAGCTAAAGCAAACAGAGATTTCATGTGCAAAGAGGCCTATTGAGTGTATGGGAAAAAGTAAGAGGCATGTTTTACTTTAGAGTGCCACTATGGATATTACCTCAAGACACATTTTTATCAAGATGGGGCAAGGCAGGTCAGTTTTTAAGATATTCTGACATTACAAAAGCAGTTGGAGACATAGAACTCAAGATGGAAATGAGAGAAAAACTTCAGAAAGAACATCACTTAACCTGGTTTACTTACCTGCAATTAAATGAACAAATTTTAGAGGATAAAAAAAAGGGAGGAGTGGAAATAGAATATAACGACCTAGATAAAATCCTGCGGGAAGAGAAAAGTCCCAAGGAGATTTCCAGTTTCTATAGAGTACTATTAAAAAGATATACAGAGCAGGACTGTGTTAAGGAATATATGATAAAGTGGGCAGTAGATATATGCAAACCTATATCCATGGATGATTGGCCAAAAGGAAGGCAAAGAACATTCTCTTTTACAGCATGTCAAAATTTAAAAGAAAATTATATAAAGGTTGCCTTAAGATGGTACTACACTCCAATGAAATTAAATAAGATGAATAAATCTATTCCAATGCGTTGCTGGAAGTACGGAAAAAACCAGGGTAATCTGTATCATATGTGGTGGCGGTGTCAGAAAATAATGAAATTCTTGACATGAATCCATGAGATAATTAAAGAAATATTACTAATAGACCTTGAATTTACCCCTGAGCTATATTTGCTAAATATAATTAAGGATCCAAATAACAAAGGAAACAGGCACTGGAGAATTTTATTATATATGATTACAGCAGCCAGGATTGTCATAGCCAAGAAATTGAAGCTGAAAGAGTATCCCACAATAAATGAGTGGAAACTAAAGCTGGTTGACATGATGGAAATGGACATGCTTACAAATAAAATCTGCAATAGAAAAGATATGAAATGGAAAGAAGAATGGAAAAAAGTAATGGATTATTGGAAAGAAAAGGGAAAATGGTTAGATAATGAAATACATATAAATGGAAAGTTATACCAGGTTAAAAAGGGAGATAAAAATTTTATAAAAGGAAAAAGGAAGCCGGTTGTCATTTAACAGTAAATAATGTATAAAAGAAGTCATTTAAAACATGAATATTAGCAAACGATCTCTTATCATCAAAATGACTAATTCGAGGAAGTTACATTTGACATGTGTTGTATTTCCTTTTTTCTTCTTTACGTATTATTATTTCTATTAAAGTTCTCAGATGTAAAAGCCATGTAATTTAGCAAAAGGAATATACATAAGGTATTATATAACAGGAATTTTGAAGTGTACATGCACAATATGTGTATTTTACATCTAAGAAATATATATGTAGTTGCATATAAAGCTTAGATGAAAAGAGCAATAAAAAATACAATTAAAAAAATAAAGTTCAAATTAAAACCAACAACAGGTTGACCACCCCACTGTAATTGGAATCACCAGCCATCACTCATTTCAGACCTATTTAACACTGGGAACAAGGCAGGGGGATGTATTTCTTAGACAATGATTTTTATAAAATTAGGATCCAGTAGCCAAAGTGAATTGGAGAATTGGCATGGCAAGATAACACATATGAGCCAAAGGCTGCCCTATTTTATACCAGCAGCAAGCAAGAATAATACCTTCCTGTGCAGTGTGGCTTGGAAACTTAACCTTTGGTTACCAAAATGCATCAGGGAGGTGGCAGAGAAAGATAAGAGAGATGTACCAAAGACAGCAAATGATGTTCACTCTGTTTAAATCCCAGTAGCAAACCAGAATAATACCTTTACTGGCCAATGGGGTCTAGAAACATAGGGTCTAGTGAGCTTAGGGATGGCAAGAGCAAAACAAACATATAAACCAATATTTACAAATGAATTCAGTCCCAGGAAGAAACGCTGACAACCAGCCAGGAAAATATTATAAAACAGAACAGCAAGTTCCCATACCTGCTGCTGTTGCCCATCATGATCTGGCAGGGAAAAGGATGAAAACAGCTAGATATATACCCAGTGCTTAGCCATTTTCTTTATTTGTGGAGGCAAAGGTGGGAAATTTATAGAAAAACACAGTGCATTGACTCCAGGGTCCTGGGAGCTTACCATCCTGGTATCCACAAATGTAGGTCTTAGTGAGAGTGCAGCAGGGAGCCAAACAGAGCCTTGAGGAGGCAACATTCAAAAAGATGTGACTCTCACTGCTCTTCTTATTACCTAAAGTGCCAGGATTCATCTCTGAGTGTATCTCCCTGTGTACATGCTCAGACGTTCTCAAGAAACTGAAGAGAGTCTGGAACCACTTTAAGCATGTATGAAGCTGCTTTACAGAACTTCTAGTTTTTCATGGGGCACGCACAGCATGGGTTCTGTCTAGAGCAGTGCTTCTTACCTGTGGTCTGGGGACCCCCAGGGGCCCACAATGTCCTCACAGGGGGTCTGTGAAGGCTTAAAGACTTCTTAGCCCAACTCCTCCCTGCAGTGGAGTGGCCCTGTGACAGCACTCAAGGCAAAGAAGGGCTGGCTTGGTCTGTGCTTTGCCCTTCAATCCACTCCAGCTACAAACTAGTAGGAAGAAGCAGGAGAAAAGTCTTCCCTCCCACTCCAGTGCCTGTGAGGGAAGGCTTAACGGATAGTACAATTGTATTATTATTATTATTATTATTATTATTATTATTAATCAGGATTTTGAATCTTGAGTTAATCTTAAATTAATCTTAAATTAAATCTTGAGTTAAGGCAACAAAAGATATGTGAAAGTGGTCCCTGGTAAAGAAAAGGTTAAGAACCACTGCTCTAGAGCAAAAATGAAAGAAACAAAAGGTATTTATTATACAGAGATCAGTGGGTTGGTTTGCTAGGCACCGTGCTGCCTTGTGCACCACCAGAAGGAAATACGGAAGCTTGGTCCATGAAGGAGGGCTAAGAAGGAGAACACTGATTGGATTCCTTCCATATGCAACTGATGAGGAGACATCAGATGTGTTCTGCACTAGCCACTGCTGCTTACAGGGTTCTGGGTGATGGAGATGAGATTAAATAGCCTGCCTCAACATACCAGAGGCTATCTTCACTCTTTTCCTGACTTCAGATATTGTCCTTTAAATTGGGACCTCAGTTTCAGTGAGGAAAATGAAGACCTCATTTTCAAAAAGGCAAGGAACCAATGAGGTATATCTTGTCATTATCATTTCAGAAGGGAGTATGTGTCCTGTTATTTTTTTTCCCCCTCACTCAAAGGAAAGGCTGCATTCTGGAAGTTAATTTCTTTCCAAAATTTCTAGCCCATGCTGATTTGGAAGGGTTCTATGTGCATTGTATTATATTTTATTAAACTTTTGAGAATGAACCTAGTTATACACAATTGGAGCATTGAGCCTGCTTTGGAAGTCTATTGGAAGTCTAGTCATTTCATTTTGTTCAGATGTACAATGTTCTCTTAAGGATTGAAGTCCAGGTAACCCATTTTTGCTGTATGCAGGGACAGCTGGCTGTGCAAATAGCTGGTGCTCTCGCTCCCTGTGAAATCACAGCCTGCACATGTTTTGAAAGCAGTAACAGTTATTTGGAAGTTTTGGTGGGCATGCTAATCTATACAGTATATGTAACATATGGAGGCTAATTTTACTAATATCAATAATTTTATTGTGTCCAAAGATATGTGCATTGTATTTGAATTGAGCTCCTTTTGGGGTATTAATGCACCATAACTGGCAGTTCCACCCTTTACATGCTTGCATAAGGGGTATACAATGTACCCTTATGAAAACAGCTCCCATTATCCCATAGCCCAATCAATTGACTTAAAGGCTGGTTGGTGTATTTAGGGATGCAATTCTTTGTGAATTTGCTTCTTGAAGAGAACAACAAGCAATTTTAACAAATTTCTTCTCATTGTAAGAGTTTTTTGGGAGTTTGTTCAGTGTCAAGAATAATTTATGAAGACTTATTCTGCACAAAATTAGCATGTGGTATTGTTGTGCAGAAAACAGCATTTTCTGCACAGGAAACACATTGTTGGTTTTTGAACAAAACAACCACGTGCAATTTTTGTATAGTAGAATAAGTCCCAAAAGATTTTCATTAGTCCTACGGACAGGTTCCACGACAGGGAAAAGTTCACAAGATTCCGGATCACCATTCTTTCGCATCAGAAGAGCATAAATCACATGACTCCCCAGCATTTTCGGAAGATGAGCAATTGTTTTCCTTATAGTTCACACAGGCAAAGGTGGGGGGGATCGCCTCCAGATGATTAAAGCCAGGCAGGAGGCGGGGAGGGAGCAAGGAGGGGGTCATGGAGACCATAAATAATGAGAGGGGAGAAAAAGTACAAACAAACAAGGAATTGAAAGAGCGATCTCTCAACCCCCCTTCCCCAGCTCCGAAAGGTTTCTATAAAGAAAGGAGCGAATGAAAAGATGAACAAGCAAAAGCATGCTGGAGCTGTCTGCTTCCCTTCCCTTCGTGCACACACACACACCACAGAAGCTTGCTTCATTCCTGATTGTTTGAAGCCTTGAATGGCAGGCAATTGAATGGAAGGACAAACAAACAAAAGGACGAACATGTGATCGTCTGTTTCTCTCGCATACACGAATGCACGCACACACACACACTCACAGCAGCGAAGCACGGGTGGGTTGCAAGCAGAAGGAGGGTTAATTTTTTTCTCTCCAACCCTCTATTCAGATAAAGCAGAAAGGTCACTCCAACCAATCAGAATTCAGCTTTGCTCACAGTAATTTGAAAAGGTAAATGATCGTTAGTTCCCATGACAAATTATGCACATTTTTGCGAACTTAATAAAAAAAGTGCGGAAAACTAGCAAAAGCTGATACTGCGCGACTTATGGGTTTTTTGCACCCCCTCCTTCTGAAAAGGGTGCTGTTGCTTCGAAATGCATGGGAACTATCAGGCTTCTTGTCGCATTCTTTGAGGATTTATTTTGCTGTGTAAACGACCCCCAAGATTCTTTTCATCAAGGTTTCTTAACACTTGACAAACACTATCTTGTTACCATTTTAGAATATTTTTTCCTGTCCTGAATGTATAGGCATAGCTACTCCCTCACTGGACTAGAACATCACTCAGAACATTGCTGGAAATTTGCCACGGCTGTGTTGGGTTCATGTGTAACTCTGTCATTCAGTGTTGCTCCCAAAAACTGAACTGGGAAGAAAATTGTCAATGAGCACTCAGTTTGCCCAGTGACTGATGTTTGTAGTGTCAAATGTATAAGTTTTAACTATTAAAGTTATTGTCACATTTCATCCATTTTTGATGCTGTGTTGTCTATTCTCTTTCTGCTTTCCTTTCCTTGCCCCAGTTAGCAATGTTGGTTCATGCTGAATTGTAATAGTCTGGTAGGGACAATTCAGAATGCACTGGGGGTCTGCAATTGGCAAGAAATCTAACAATGAGAGCCCAGTTATTGATATTGTGCCAATATGTTTGTGCTGTAAAATTTTACTAAATGTTTGAAAATGCTGGTGTGTTTTGCTATTTAATGCTTCTTCATTAATCTTGTTTCATGTCTGTGTATGAAGTGAATTGCTTTTGTAAGTACCATCATTGATGGGAAATTTAATTAACCAATTAAATGATAATGTACTTAAAAATCAAAATACCTCATCCAACTTCAACATTCCATTTGCAGGTGAGTAAAAAGGGACATAATAATGATTTTCAAGGGATTTGTGGGCAATACGGTGGATATAGGCATCACCACTATATGGAAGGGTATTAGCAGTTGCTTTTCATATGTTCCACAAGTCCCATGAAAACAACTCTACATGATCATATAATATCTTGTACAGGAAAATTCAATGGCAAAATGGTAGACAGTGTTGTTGGCTGCAATTCTCTCCCCAGAAATCACCTATAAATGACACTGTGCTGTTGCACAACAGAACTTGTGTCAAATAAAAATCATACTGTTGGAATCCATCCAATTGATCACTGCTGCCACAAAACTCATGGTAGAGTTACAAAAGGTGGGGATACAGTTTGAGAGCAATGCCCCTTTCCTACATTTCAAGCTAAAATAGAACCACTTTTCCCTTTTGGTATAACTGTCACTGAGTTCCAAATGGGGAAAGTGAAGCACTATATTTGAGGACATTGTTGTGTAAATCTGAAAACCGTACCTTCTGACATTAGATGCTTCAGAGGTCAGTGCATTTTGGCACAGCCCACAGATATGATAGGCCTCCATCCATCAATGGCTTGTGCAACAGAAAGGCAATTGCCTCCAGCATCACACCACCTGTCAAAATGTAGATACTTTTCCTAGCACAGAATCAAAACAAGTTCAAGGGTTTTCATTTAATTTACTCCATTTTTTTTACTTAATGATAGCATTAATGAAATATGGTATTTTAATTTTGAAATTAATCTTGGCAGGCAATTTATTTTATAAGAGTAATGGTCAAGGTAATTGGTTTAGTATTTGGGGGAAAATAATAAAACTAATGAGTTCTTTCATTATAAAAACTGAGACAGGAGACATGAAATGAGTATTTTTAACTACCTACATGTCATAACATTTTTTTTAACATTTAAAATGGCTGTACAGAAGGGAGTGTGATTTTAGTGCATATCCAACATTAATGGCTATTTCTCCTTGTTCCTGCTTCCACATGTCAATAAGGAAGACACCCATCTTTCCATCCCTTCAACAGCTGAATGGCTACTAAATTGTTGTTTGAATAAAGAAGAAACAATAAAGTGATTAAGCATTGTGAAATTGAAGGCTTTTCGTGGTTTCTTCCTGGGCTATGAGGTCATGTTCTGGAAGAGTTTATTCCTGATGGTTCGCCTGCATCTGCGGCTGGCATCTTTAGAGAATGGTTAGGTAAGAGTGTGTTGGGGGGGTTATAGACTGTGAGCCCCTGATGGAGAGGATATGCAAGGAGGAGGAGTATCTTTTTGGCTAATGGCCCACTGTCTGCTGGAGATCCCCCTGTCCCTGGGTGAAGTTCATTTGCATGTGTTGAGTTTTGATTTTGGTGCTTTCAGGACCGGTAGCCAAACTTTGTTTACTTCTTTCTTTTTGAAGTTCTCCAGGTGTCTGTGGATCTCAGTAGCTTTGCTGTGCATTCTGACATGATAGTTGTTGGCCTGGTCCAGAATTTCTGTGTTTTTAAATAGCATTTCGTGTCCAGGTTGGTTCATAACGTGTTCTGCTACTGCTGATTTTTCTGGCTGGCCCATTCTGCAGTGTGGGCCAGACAGAAAAATCAGCAGTAACAGAACATGTTATAAACCAACCTGGACAGGAAATGTTATTTAAAAACCCAGAAATTCTAGAACAGGCCAACAACTATCATGTCAGAATGCACAGCGAAGCTACTGAGATCCACAAACACCTGGACAACTTCAACAGGAAAGAAGAAATGTTTAAAGTAAATAAAGTTTGGCACCTGTCCTGAAAACCACCAAAATCAGAACTCAACACATGCAAATAAACGTCACCCAGGGACAGGGGGATTTCCAGCAGACAATGGACCATTAACCAAACAGACACTACTCCTCCTTGCATATCCTCCCACCCCAGGAACTAGCCATTCAAATACACAAATTTACATATTCTCTCCAACAGGGACTCACAGTACATAAACCCCACACACTCATATACCACCATTCTCTGAAGATGCCAGACACAGATGCAGGTGAAACATCAGGAATAAACTCTTCCAGAACATGCCTCACAGCCTGGAAAAATAACATGAAAAACCTATGATTAAGTATTGCAAATCATATCAGTAACAACTTCCCTCAAAAATGTACAGAAAGTTGCTAGTGATATACATTGCAGTTCCCATTTTCTTATTCAGGCATTCAAATCCAGGAATGGCAAATTGACATCACTACCACCTTACTAAAGGGAACTGCAGCATTTATAGTTGGCCTAAATACAGCAATTTGTCAGACCCTGATTGTTAGTGTGACAAGACTTTCTTGCTCTGTCCTCCCCCTACACTACCTAAAGACCTGCTCCTGGGATTTTGAAGGTTTATGGGGCAAGGCTGCTGATGGATAAGGGCATCACCCTCTCCTGGGGCCTGTGAACACTACACAATTATAACACTATAGTTTCACTTTAACTGCCATTGTCTGTCCTATGCAATCCTGACATTCAAAGTTTAGGGAGAGACATTTAGAATTCTTAGCCAGAGAGCTCTCATGCTTCACCAAGCTCAAACTCCAGTCATGCAGGTAAAGTTGAATCATGGTTCTATAAATTTTGTAGTGTTAAGGGGTTCCTAGTTCTGTTGGTGGAAGATGTTCCACCAGTGAAAAAACTGTAGTGAATCCTAGTCAATAAAAAGAAAAGCACTGATCTTTTGTCTTGGGGAGCTGGTTGATGCTGAAATTCTACATGCTCACTACTGAGACAGTGTGTGCTTGCTGCTTCATTTTCTGCTCTGGATGAACTCAGGAACAAGCACTATTCATTTGTTGTAAATTCAGAGAATTCCACGTCAGTAATGAGAAGAGTCTACAGCACTTGCACTGTTCTTAACATCTCACAACCATTGCTGCCCCCACCATACATACGTAAATGCCATCTGCTCCAAAACTCAGAGTCTACTTTTTTTTGTTTTGCCACGTTCTGAAGGAGGGGTATTTTTCCACAGGCATCTCTATCAACGATGCAAAGCTGACCTTTAAATGTTGCATTTTGTGTTTTTTTCCTACTTCACCATTCTCAAGAAGGGAGAGAGAGAAGGAAAGAAAGAAAGGTTAAAGCAACAGGATTGCATTTGTCCTCAGCTGCCTAACTCCCAGGAAGTGGCTTATTTTGTGACAATAAGACAAAAAGAATAACATCAGTTTTCCTTTCTACATCTCCCCCACTTGTTTTATAAATGTCATGTTAACAAGCAAGAAGATGGGTTAGGTTGACTTTAAAGCAGTTTGTTTTACTTGTCTCCAGATGATGCCTTTGTTTTCACTTTTTCAGAGAAGGTCCTCTATTCCCTTTCTTCCAATGTATCACTCAAAAGAGAAGAATGAAAGAAACCAAATGTCTGAATGAGATGTGGCAGATGGTAAAAAAAAAGGCTCAGAATTCTTTGATATTCTTGCACAGTGAGCTCCTTAAAAAGATGCTTGTGTTTGTGAGATGTTTGCAAAATGTATACATGTCATTCTTTATTTGCTTGAGAGCATATTCCCCCTCTACACACACATGCGGGCGTGCACACACTCACTTGAGTGTTCAGTTTGAATTTGAAATATGTGGAAACAGGAGGATTGTAGCAGATTATATCCCTGGATATGTATCAGGGAAAACAAACCACTTTCCTCTGGAATGGAAAACTGCTTTCCTGCTTTCTAAATGATCCATCATTGACCACACTGTTTCCTCAGTCACTTTTATAAGTGCAGATCACCTAGAAGTGTTAGAATCTATCTGTTTTATTGTCATAGATTTCAATAAGAATGTTCATCTTTTTAAAATTCCACACCAGGGTATAACACAGCTGAGAAGTAATGAGATACAAAAACATTGTCACCTGGGACCAGTTATTTGGGAGAGGAAGGGCACAAAAAAGTTACATCGCAAAAATGACAAAATCAGTGAGAGCAAAGTTAGTTCATATTCTAGTTGTTTTGAAGAATTTTTAACAGGCTTGTTAAGAGGCATTTTGGCAGAATTTTTTCCTGTCATTTGTGCCATTCTCTTATGAATCTTGTTTCTTCCTCAGTTTAAAAAAAATGGAAAGATTAGAGAAGTAACAAACAAATGTAGCAATTAATGCAACAAATTTGTTCTTCAACACTGAAATAAGTAACACCAATTTCAAAAATTGCAAAGAATAACAGTAATTAATTACCTTTAATAAAAGAGTAAGTTTCTAAACTCTAGATTGAAAGACCTCACACCCCACACCTGGCTACAGCATGGAAATTCATAAGTGTGTGTATGTGCTTTTAAAAACTTTTGTTTTGTGTGTGTGTGTTTTAATTTCCTGCACAAGCCTCTTCTCATGAGAATCCATTGGATTTTGAACAAGGAAGTGAATGAAGCCAGGAGACAAAGGTAAGTCTGGTGGGAGGTGTTCTTTTGTCAGCATAAAAGTTGCTTTAATTATGCTGACAAAAGAACATTTTTAGAGGATTGTCTGATAATGTCCTTTGTGAAGCATTTTCCCCCACTCCCACCTTAAAAGGTTAAAAACACTGCTCTTAATTTTTCTTGGAAATTACAGTGATCAAAACAGCAGACCCTAGAGAGGGCACATATGATACCACATTTTGTCCAAACTGAAGTCTCTCTGCACTAACAAAAGACAGACCCAGGTAAGGTGTATTGTAGCAATGACCACTTGGAAAACTAGGAAAAATAATTTGGCAATGTTAAATGTTAGAAATTGGAAAATTATTATTGGAATTATTGTTATAATTGATTGACATTATTTGATGCATTCGTGTAGATGGACTATGGGGTTTACAAAACTTAACATGGATGTTGTCAACATTGACCTTAGGGAAACATATTTTGTTACTAGTTCCTTCAAAGGAGCTCATTTTGTCCTTTTAAAGTCACCTCCCTTCACCATGGAATTTTCTTCACATGAACTACAAACCCAGAATATGATTGTTGCCTGGGATTTATGAGAATAGGGATGCTCAAAATTGCAAAGCAGACTTTTACCATATATGCAATGAGAAATGCCAGATGCCCAAGTTGGGTTCATGAAAAGAAGAAGCTCTAGAGATCACATTGCAAACCTACATTGGATAATGGAGCACACTAAAGAATTTCAGAAGACAATCAGCCTATGCTTTATAGATTTTATCAAAGCCTTTTATTGTATAGATCATGCAAAACTATGGGTTGCCCTTAAAGAAATCTATGTGCTACAATATTTGAATGTCTTGATGCATAACCAGTACTGAGGACAAGAGGTTATCATCAGGACAGAATACAGAAAGAATGGAATGGTTTCCAAATGGCAAGGAGTTCAGGGAAGTCTGCATTTTATCACCTTATCTGTATAACTTGTACGCTGAAGATATCAGATATAAAGCAGGACTAGACATGGAGGAAGGAGGCATGAAAATGGGAAGAAGTAATAATAATAATAATAATAATAATAAATTATTTGTACCCCATCCCTCTGTTAAAATAATTGGGGTGGCTTACAAAAATTAAAATATAAATACAGATTAAAATCCCTAAACACCACCCACCCCCACCCTCCACCATAAGAAGATATTAAACCAATATAAATTAAAAACAACTAATCTAAAATCACATTAACAAAAATAATAAATAGCCAGCAGACTAAAAGAGGCCAGGAGCTCCTGAGGTCGGTATCTTATTAGGAAAGGCCTGCCGAAAAAGATCCATCACCAATTTAAGATATAGATAGGATATCACATTTCTAGCAGCAAAGATTTGGAATGATTACTGAGGGAAGTCAAGGAAGAAAATGCAAAGGCAGGTTTACAGTTGAACATTAAGAACAAAAACAACCACTGACGATTTACATGATTTTAAATTAGATAATGAAGACACTGAAAGTGCTCAGGATTTTCCACACCTTGGCTCAGTCACTAATCAGAACAAAGACTGAAGTCAAGAAGATAGAATCTATCAAGGAAGCCACAACCCTGAATCTGCAAGACCTGAGCAGGGCTGTTGATGATGGGAAGACCTGGGGTCTTTCATTTATAGTTGAAGTCGTCTTGGTGGCATCTAACAACAATCCAAGAGCCTAGCATTTTGTGAGCAGCACACTAAAGAATTGCAAAGTGAGCTCATTGCAGCTTGCCCCAAGTAATATTCTATGTTAATTTTATTTTATACCATTGTATAAAATAGAAACCAATCAAGAACAAACTCAACTGAGGAGAAACTGCTGAAATTAGTCATAATACACCCAACCACTCACCCACCCAAACCACCTCCAAATATGTTCCTTTTTATAAGCACATTTGATACTGGGGGGCATTGTGAGTGGGTCCTGGCTGTTGGAGGGCTTTGGTCTTCTGCTAAACAGAGAAGTTATTCCCCCTTCTTCACTGCATTCAAAGACTTTTTTTCTTCTTCTTTTGCCTTATACTTTTTTCTTCTTTCCCAAAGTTAGCTATTTTTCCAATCCACAAACCCTGGGCTCCAAATCTGACCTGGGCTCCAAAGTTTTCTCTCACACACCTTGGTCCTCCCTGCCTTCTTCCCAAAGAAATTATGCCTATTAGTCTATTTAATAACAGAACTATGTGACACATTTCCTCCAATTCTAGTCTTTATTCTCCTTAAACAGCAGACCTTCCTGTGTTACTGAATGTGCCAGAGGGAGAAGTATCCACCATAACAAACAGTTTAATTAACTAAAACCTATTTTTAACTTAAATGTTAATTGGGGAATCTAGCAATGTAATACTTTAGCAAGTTGACTAAAAAGTTCATTTCATACTCTTGTAGCAATCTTATGTAATCTGGATAAAACAAAACAATAGCAATCCCATCTGCCTTTCCCACAAAAAGGTGTAGCTGACATATTAGGAGATTTTCAGACGCGATTTTCGGGTCCATATATTCCAAAACAGCTCCATTGCTGCCACGTGGCAGGGGAGCAGTTTTGGATGACGACGTTCCTCTGGCGAACCCCTCCATGTCACTTCTGTGACAGAATGGAGGAAGCCGTTCGTATTTCACTCATGATTGTTGCCCGTGAGTGAAATATGATGCAGCTTCCTCCATTCTGTCACAGAAGTGACACGGAGGGGTTTGCCAGAGGAATGGTGTCGTCCAAAACTGCTCCCCTGCTGCGCAGCAGCAACGGAGCTGTTTTGGAATATATGGACCCAAAAATCGCGTCTGAAAATCTCCTCTGTCAAATCTCAGCAAAAGCATTGTCAGCCAGAGCTGTAATCTGAACATCAAGTGGAAATGCTGGGTCTAAGATAACTTCCAAAGGTGATCTTTAAGGAGAATCATCAGAGGAAACATACCATTTCACCAATCTTAGCTCCCCATACTGGGCAGCACTACTGATTTTGTGTAAGAATGTCTCACGCAAAACAAAGGTAAGATCTCAGATATCTGAAAACTGAAAAAGTGTTAGATGAAGAGCTTATCCTTGTACACCGACAAGAAAATCCAGCTTCCCTTCCCTGTTGTTATTGCCAGAACTACCAGCAATAGATTCAACATATCTAAGGAATACTATTTATTTGCAGATTTCATCTAAAGTACACAGGGAATATTAATATTTCTTTTATACATTGTAGTTCTGTATTAGATTATAGAAATACATTCTGATAAATTGTCCATAGGACAGTCCCACAACAATAAGCAATGTATCATACTACTAGGAAAGCTGAATTTAAATCTGTTAGCTGTATATCTGGACTGCAGTTAAATAAGGCAAAGGACCAAGAAGAATAAAATATATGTATGCTAATGCTATATGACTAATGCTAGACAATATTAATAAACAATTGCAATGCTGCAAAGTACCAGCTGGGAGTTACAAAAGGCTACAGGATAATTATAGTGCCAGGAAAAAGGCCCACATTCATGACATACGGTTCAATCAAACAAAACATACTCTTTCGAGCATCTCTTACCTGTGAAGAATATAAAATGAATTACTGTTAAGGAATAGCAATGTGCTGCAGTTGCTTCTACATGCATGCAGCTTTACTACACATACACAACAGAATTCCTTCCCGAATTCTGGATAATAAATTTATTAGTGCCACATGCACACTCAGATTTGGAGAACAGCTTCAACACAGCCTGTCTAGAATTTATGAAGTGGGAATGATTCTGATAAGCATGGAGTCCAGGCTTTTAGTTAATTGTGAACGCACGAACACATACACACCCATAGGATGTTATTTTAAGCTCTAAATTAGGCACCAGAAGATTTTTACTCTTCTGTCCTATTACAGGAACCCCCTGCTTATCTGACAGGTTAGGGACTGGACCATTCTCAGAAAGTGGAATTGGTTGAAAACTGGAACCCAGTTGCTTTAGCTTCCAAATGCATTTTGGCTGCCCAAAACCACAAATAACACATTATATCGCTTTAAAATATATTTTGATTAAACACTTATTTTCTAGTCTAAAAACAACATACAGGGGAAGACATAATACATAACACACCAACATAACCCCCTCCTAAACTAACTTACCAACCCCTCCCTTCTTAATATTATCCTAAACAAAAGAGAGAGAAAAATCTTACACACACAGGGGACATTTTGGTTCCAACCTACCAAATAAAAGGCTATAGGACATTTTCTTAATAGACCCCTTATAAATGAATCTTATCTAACTTTAATAATATACATTTCTTTCTATTCACTGTAAACTATAAATCATTTTTTAATTGCATATAAAAAACATTATCTTACACCATTCTCATTCAAAAATATCAAATGTTGCAATTGCTAAATTACCATTGTTATTCTTCAGAAATTCTATTGTTGAATTACAAAACTTAATTTCTTCTATAGTTTTATCATTTAACAATGATTTGTCCATTTCAATATCATAAAGCTTCAACAACCAAGCTTCTACCACTGGGATAGTCTCTTGTTTCCAATTTTGCTCATATAACCGTCTTGCTGCTGTAACTTATCTTATTATCATAACAACATTCTAAGGCCTCTTCTATAAATCCCAATAAAAATAATTCTGGTTTCAGATGAAATTTAATCTTCAATATCTCTTTCATGATTTTATGTATAGAAATCCAAAACTTCTTTCCTCTTTCACAGATCCACCACATATGATAAAATGTCCTATCACATGTCAAACATTTCCAACATAGATTTCATGAACCCTTATGCATTTTTGATAGTTTATCAAGTGTTAAGTGCCATCAATACACCATCTTAAAAAAAACTTTCTTTTAAGTCATAATTTAAAGTAAATTTCAAACCTTTTTTCCCATATATTTTCCTACTTGGCCCTGAAACCAAGAATTGAGTTGCAACCTCCAGTCCTGGATGGGGTCTCACTCTCCTCCAGTGACTGTGTTCGCAGTCTGGCGGTGCTCCTTGACTCGTCGCTCCTGATGACAAATCAGGTAAATGCGACAGTCAGGAGCACTTGTTATCAGATTCAGCTGATACGCCAGATGCGCCCTTTTCTGGAAGTAAGGTATCGTGAGACCGTTGTGCATGTGCTGGTAACCTCACATCTTGATTTCTGTAATGCACTCTACATGGGGCTACCCTTGTGCTTGGTTCAGAAATTACAGCTGATACAAAATATGGCAGCCAGGCTTGTCTCTGGAACATCTAGGAGGGACCACATTACTCCGGTTTTGAGGTCCCTCCACTGGCTGCCTATCAGCTTCCGGGCCCAGTACAAGGTGTTGATTATCACCTTTAAAGCCCTAAATGGCTTGGGTCCAAGCTATCTCAGGGACCACCTTCTCCCTTATAATCCTCCCCGCACTCTCCGGTCCTCTGGGAGGAATTTGTTGCAGCCACAAAGATCCAGGCTAGCGACCACCTCCCAGAGGGCTTTCTAGGCTGTCGCCCCCAAATTGTGGAACGGCCTGCCGGATGAGATCCGCCTATTGACATTGTTAGACAGCTTTAAAAAGGTTGTCAAGATGGATTTCTTCAGGCAGGCTTTTCCAGAATAGCTAATCCCGGCCTCAGGAACCCCCTTTGGAAGTTGATTCTAGAGCTCCTAACTGTTGCTGCTCGCTAGGAAGGGTTTTTAATAATAATTGTATTATATGTTGATTTTAATTTGTATTGATTTAATAATGTTTTAAGGGGGGGAGGGATTTTGAGTTGTTTTATATTATGTATTATTTTACTTTTGTAAGCCGCCCCAATTGTTCTCAGAGGGACGGGATATAAATAATAATAATAATAATTATTATTATTATTATTATTATTATTATTACTGAGACAATTGTGTTATGCCCAATATTTTGTGCCCATTTTACCATACATTCCTTCACCTGTTCTTTCATCTCAAAATTTAACAGCATTTTAAACATTTTCTTAATCAGATTTTCATCATTTGAACACAACAGTTCAAACTCATTTTTCATTATCTCAAATCCAAATATTTTCCTATCCATCTTACATCTTTCCAACATTATCTATAAAAAATACCACTTCGAGACAAAACCTTGTATTTCTAACTCATCAGATGATTTCATCATGATTTGATCTTTGTAAATTTTAACCAGATCTCAACTATATATCACTTTTGAATGTGTGCAAAAAATAAATCAACACAGAAGTAAATTAAAATGATCAATAGTTCACATGTTCTTTAATGTCTTTAATGAGAAGTGTGTAACACACTAACATACCTGCAGTATCCAAATGAGTTTTTAAAGTAGTTTTCTTTCAGGAGATGTAGAAAAAATTATTTTATTACTTTTTTGTGGAATAAAAAATAATAGACAAAGCTAAAGAAAGCACAGATGTGGCTCTGCATTTCCTTAGGGTATCAGTGTCTACATTTTCCTTCAAAATAAACCACTTTACAAAAATTTCTAATGTGGGTGAAAAAGGCAGGGGGGAGCTGGCCCCTCATGAGTACACAATAGAAATCTTTGGGAGGTTTTTAAAAGCCACAGGAGCTTTTATAAATACAATAAATAAATAAATAAAAATAAAGCCCACAGCTTGGAAGACACACTTTCTCTTTCTCTGTACGCACATGTATATGCACATATGTCTGTGCACACAGAAAGCAGAAGATGGGAACATTAATCTTTTTGCAAGTGTCTGCACTTCTGCCTTAACTGCCAGACAAGTAGACATTCAGGTGAATTTCTGTGCATTAATGTTGTAGTATTGTGGGGCCTGTATACAAATACTTGTACAGTATTCTAACAAACACTGAGCTGTGGATTTAACTGTGCACAGTGAAGTGAACTAAGATAAATTTCCTCTGTATTAAAAGAACAGTAAAGGGACAATCAAAATTCCTGCTTCCTAATTCTGCCAGCCCCTTTCTCTGCCTTTAACATTTTCCTCGCTCCCTTAACTCACCCCTCCACTTTTTGAACAACTGTTGCTCCTCCTCCTCCTTCTCCTCCCTTCCTTCCCTCCATGAGATAAAGATAAATTGCTATTTGAATTCTCTTCCTTTTATTTTCCCAGCATGCCTATAAACTCCCTCCTTAGAATTATCAGATGGAAATCCCCCATAGCAATGGTGGAACCCTTTAATTTGACAGATGGTTGAAAGAGTGAACCACAAATCAGATTAATAGCTTCTGGTTATAATTTAAAAGGGTTGAAAGCATGAGTCAGTGGGGGCTTTCTGTATTGTCCTTCAGTTCATCTGTCCTATATTCTATTTCTCCTAGATCCAGTTTTACTAAGGAGAATTTAGTAAATTAATCTCAAAATTGAGCATGCAAGCTGTGATACTGTTCATTCATTACCTTCAGTTTATTTGTATTGTACTTTACATTCTAATATACATGTACTGTGCAGACTGAAAAAGAAAAACAAAGAAACAAATTTAAAAAAAACAGCTTTACTGCTATTCTAATGCTAAACTACCTGGGAAACCATGGAATAAAGTTTTAATGTTTGTTTTCTTCTCTGTATTACTATACTACATTTTGCATGTTGAATTATATGTGTTCTTCTTCATCAGTTGTTGGAAGTATTAGATGATATAGGCATTCCAGGCAGAAATGAGAATTTACAATGCCCCAAACTAAGTTCATGGCACTCACTCTTGTTTATTTTTCAGAGTAAAGTATCCTGTTGATCAGAGTGTGACACACATAACAACCCTTGCCTGATAATCTGTTTCACACAAATTATATGATGTGCATGGATCTGTGGAAGGATAAACATCAAATCAGTGCCATGTAAATCAGAGGCTCAACCAATAGCTCTTCTGAACCAAGACACTGTGGGTTTTGTTTATTTTACAATAAAGTGTTCCAAAGTGGCATCTAGGGGCATGTTTGCTGTCATACCTAAATTTATCAGACTTGATAAAATGAGGTCTTCCTTGGAAGATCATTGAACTCTACCAACTCTGTTTAATGTCAACATAGCTGCTCCTGCAGTTTTGTTTGCTTTGCACTTAATGATTTGTCTGCACCAGTTTTCTTTATCATATTCATTTCAATCGCAGTTTGCCATTTGTTGTTTCTTTGTGTACCTATTCTACATGCCTACGTCTCCTGCTCTAGATTGTGAGAAGTTTATTGAGACTGTGAATTCAGAATTCTGAAGCATATTTTACCAATTCAGAATTAATTGTACTGGCACACAATTGGACCAATTCAGTTCCAGAGGACCATGGGGGAAAAATCCGAACTCTGGAGAAATATCCAAACAGTCAAGGAGCAGGGGCAAGACCCATAGGGTAGAAAGAAAGGGAATTGGATCCAAGCAGCAGCAGCTTTCACTCCCTGCCCACAGGACTTAGGCAGGCAACTATAAAATAATTCATATGGTCAAAGTGTGGGACTGTGAAATTAAAGTTTTCAACACCCAACTGGATCAAACGTGTTGAGGTGTTCAGGTGGATTCATAAGGGGAATATCACCATTTGGACTGCTGGTAAAGCATCTAGTCATCACTCACTACTTCATTATGCTGCTTCATAAAATGAAGCATCTAGTCATCACTCACTACTTCATTATGCTGCTTTCACCATTGGACTACTCAAAATTAAGTAAGGTTGGAAAGAACATTCAAAAATATTTGGAAAATAATCCTCTTCCTTCCTTCCTTCCTTCCTTCCTTTTTTCCCCCTTTTTTTGAGTATTGAGAAACCCTGACAAGAAGAATTCTAGACTCATTAAAATCTTTGCAGTTTGTAACTTATTCTGCACAATATTTGCGCATGGTTGTTTTTACAAAGAAAACAGTGTTTTCTGCACAGTAAACAGTTTTCCTTTGAAGAAAATAATAATTCTGCACACAAAAAGCTGTCCCCAGTGCAGAAAATACTCCAATTGGGGATATTTCCTTTAAATCTGCATATGGTTGATTTGCATTGAAAACAGCTGCATGAGTATATTTTCTATGCAGAAAAAGCTGTTTCCTGTGAAGAAATACTGCAATTGGGGACATTCCCTTCAAACCTTCTCATGGTTGATTTGCATTGATAACAGCTTTTTATGTATGGAAAATAATATTTCTGCTATGTGTCTGAAATTTAATTGGAATAATCCCCTGTTTTCATTATACCATGTCTCCAGATTGTATGCATACCTGTAAAAAACAGAAACAAAATGAAGGAAAAACAAATAAACAAAGTTATAGTTCAAGATCCAGTACTGACTTGGTGGAGTATTTGATGACCAACCATGGAATAACAAGACCAGACACAAATAATTAGGTTCAACAAGGGCCACTTTATTTAACCTAAACCTATTTAAGATGTGTTAAACCTGAAAGGAGCAAGGGGGGAGCAACGTAGTGTGGGATCAGCTGAGGCCAGGTGTCACCTCTGACTTGTTCTTCAGCCTTCCCTTAAGTGAAATACTTAATTCCTGAGGACAATCCAATAATTGGCTTGCTCCCAAGCCAACCATCTACTGGAAGGCAGATCCAAGGTCTGAACCTGCACATGCACGCACACACACATGCACACACACATATCACAGGACTTAAAGTGAAAGCAAAACCCCCAGGCCCACCTTCCCCACTCCTTCCCCACCTCCTGGGTCACAGGACCTAAAGAGGCTGTTACAGAACTCTGCTCTTCATCAAAGCGGTGCCAAGGTATACACTGAAACTCATACTTGATCTCCTCCCACTACCTGCCATGGACAAGGGACAAGCATCTGATTTGTCCCTTACCCCCACCAGGCTGGCCAATACAGCCCTCATTCCCCATTGCAAGCCCCCCCCCCCAGGAATGACTTTTTACCCACTTCCAACAAATGAACACCACCAGTCCCGTACAGCTCCAGCTACCAAAATAATATAGTGAGATGTGGGAGACAGTGGCCTAGCCCCCTCTCAAAGCATTCTGAATCTCTCTGTTTACCATACTATTCTGTGGGCTAGGTAAATGTGTTGGGGACTTCATTCACCCTGCCAAATTTGGTGAGGTAAAATAGCAGACCAGATAAGGGTTATTCCTGACCATCTACTCTGGATGACCAAGAGATCATGCAAAGCCTGCACCTTCAGCAAGCCCAAGTCATTCCCACTGAGGTGAATGACTAAAACATGAGGAGGCCTAGTGCACTCCTTGAATAACAGAGGAAACAAGCCATTCCAATGCAGGCCTCTTTTCCCAAGCCACTCCACTGTGGCATGCTCGCTCAGCCCCAGGTGAGCCCTAAACAGGCAGTTCTGGGCCTGGCACACCTCTGAGTAAACCATACTATGGTCACAGATCAGGACCTGACTTCTCTCCAGATAGAACTTAGAATCTAGAATAACATTAGCAAACATCAGCATGATTAACATGTTTTTAAACAATTTTTTTAATGTCTGCACGTATCTCAGCAAAACACAAAAAAACACAACCCCCCATATTTACATCTATTCCCACATCACAAACAAAAACAAGTCTACACCCTTATCTATCCATTTGACACACACACCTCCACTCAACACATTACATTACATATAACACATCAACTTTAAAAGTGACTTCATACTTTCTAGTCTTTGGCATATATTCAATCATTTGATTGTGTTTCCACTTTCTATACCTATTCCCCATCCTTTATTCCTCTATTCTTTAAATACAAGAAATTTTAAATTTCAAAGTCTAATTGTCTTTTGTCACTCAAGTCAGGGAATAAAGAGACCAGACACAAGATATATGGGTGAAATAAAGGGTCTTTATTGAACCCTACCTATTTAAGCCCTCTAAGATCTTCATAGGGGGGAAGGCAACCTAGTGAGGGAGCAGCTGAGTCCATAGGTCTAACTTTGACCTTACCCCCCAGCTTCCCTGGGTGTACCTGAGCCCTCGAGAGGAACCCCAGCATTGGGGTTGCTCTCAAGCTGGCCCGCATCTGGAAGGCCAACCCAACAGTCCCCCACTCAAACCGCATGAATTAGGGTGGGGGATTATCCCTCGGGCCAGCCCCAAGGTGGGCCTCCTTCCCTTCCGCTAAGTCCCACGACTTTATTGGTCATTCCAGAGAACCTCCCTTCACTCAAATAGGTGCCAAGGTACACACCGAATCTATGCCTCCCCCAAATTTTAGGCCATGAATAGGTTCAAGTGTCTGCTTAGTCCCTATATCCCCACCACCTGACCAACAGGCCCCTCAACCCCCCTTGAAGTTCAGCCAGAAAAATTTGATTTCCTGCATCCAACAGGTGTACCCCGTCAGCTTGGTAGAGCTTGGGCCTCTTCAATACAATAGCGGGATGCGGGATGTACCAACCCAAACCCTTGGCGGGAGCGTTTTTAATTTCTCTATTAGCTCTACGCCGCACCCTATCAATCAAACGGGGATCTCCATCCCCTCTCCAAACTTGTTGGGGCAAAATGGCAGACCAAATGATGGTAACTTCTGGCCATCTTGACTGGATTACCCAAATGTCATTGATCACCTGAAGGACTAAAGCCTTCCCTTTTAATAGACCCAAATTGTTTCCACCGAGGTGGAGGATGAGAACATCATGGGGGGGGGGTCCATGGCATTCATCGAACAATAATGGCAACAAGCTGTGCCAACGGAGGCCCCTCCTTCCCAACCACTCAACAATCAACTGGTCCCCCAAGGTGAGGTGAGGTCCAAAATGGCTCAATCAGGCCTGTTGCGCTGCCCAGTAGACCATAATGTGGCCACATACGATTACCCACTGTCTCACCAACGCCAGCCCAGGACCTGTAAGAACAAGAAAAGAGAACATGTTAATATTGCAGTGGTCTGACGTACCTTCGGTAAGCCAAAGAACGCCAACAGCCAATCCTTTGAATCGCTTGGGGACGAAATCCAAGAGCTGCTGCTGTAGATGCTGCTCTAATCCGAAAAGAGTGTGTCCCAAAACGTCTACCTTCAGGCCCAGCTTTACCAAGGCCTTGGCCGTTACTGCCCAAAACTGAAACTTAGTGGGAAACCATTGGCATGCACAAACAATGGTCCCTGTGTAGGCCCTCTTACCAACATATACCACCTTAAGGCTCGCACAGGGCAGATGTCCTTTTGAGTGCAGGCATAGAGCCTGCATTGAAATCCTAAGCATCTTTGATCTGTTTTAGAAGATCGTAACTTAAGTTGCATGTGCTGGTCACCCAACTCTACATCCCAAAGCTCCAAGGCCCGGCCAGTCTGATCATTCTTGGATGCCAGCACCAGCTCACTGATACGTAAGACGCCAAAGAATGCGACAAGTGCTGCAGCATGAAAAAGCAGTTGCTCGTTGGGTGAAGTGCAAATGTTGGGCCAGGTGGCAAAAAGTCCCTGCAGGACCCCTGGGGAAAGTGGGGCCCTAGTGTCCTTTACTTTCCCTCTTTCCCTGACCCAACCTTCTAGGACTTTGTGTATTGTAAAATGATTTGTAGTGTCTTCAAACCCCCCTGCCTTTAGCCAAATGGCCAGAGCAGACAATCTGGAGCGTATGGACTGCGGGGCCAATCCTTTGTGGTGCAAGTGGACACAGAACTTCAACAACGGTGGCACAGGTACTGACCTACCCAGATGCCACCCCCATTGCAGCCCAAATTGGCTGAACTAATGCACAGCCCGAGTGTAACTCTTCCTAGTGGAAGGTGCCATGGACATACCTAACGCCCTGATCACCTCAACCTTCCAATCGCCCACAGGTCTGCCAGCATCAGCTCGCCTTTGGGCATTGCGTCGGGAGCCAATTCTCTGAAGCGCTCCATCTCTCAGAAACGAAGGTCCAGCGGTATCCGCCAGCTGGTCCATGGCACCTGGTGGTTCGTGTTCCACAGGATTGCCAACTTCCTTGGATCCGGAAGCCCCCTCAGACTGCACCTTTTGTTTTAGAGCACCCAAACGAGCAAGAATATCATGAGAAATCTTGCGCTTCTTACCTTGCTTACCTTCATTAGGATTTGGTGGACTGGGAACCCCATGAACCTCCTCTAGCTTCCTAATCCTATCCAATAGAGCGTGCCATGGGAGATCCTCCTCACTATCGCTAGAAGAAATGGGTGCAGCTGGCTGGTGAGGCCTGTTTGCCTTGGGGGAAGGGCCCTCGCCCTTGCCTCCCACCTTGCCCTTCTTAGGGGCCATGACAAGCCCTACTGCAAAGGCGGACCCAATTACCAATTTTTTTTTATTATTATTAATAGTATTAGTATTAATGTGTGTGTGTGTGTGTGTGTGTGTCCAATTTATTTGAATATATATAGGATCCCCTCAGACCCAGGACAATAGCACTGTTCAATACAGGGTGCCCTAAAGCTGGATGGTGGAAGATTCAAATGGCCTAGGAGCAGTAGGCCCAGAACAGCCAGCAGGCTTTGAGGCCAAACAACTCACAGGGGGCCTCAAGGTCTATGCCCAGTGCAGGAGGCCCAGATAAGGCCACATGGCCCAGCAGGCTCTGGGGCAAGGCAACCAGCAGGGGCCCCCAAGGCCTATGACACCTCCAGGCAATCAGGTCCAGGGTGGCCCAGATAAAGCCATGCGGCCAAGCAGGCTCTAGGGCCAGGCAACCAGCAGGGTGCCTCAAGGCGTATGGCCCCTCCAGGCACAACTAGGCCTAGCGCATGAAGCCTAGATAAGGCCACGTGGTGAAGCGAGCCCAATTCAAATATTGGGGCCTAGGCCCAGGTGTCTCCCTGCCCCCAAATTGGCATCCCAGATGCCCTGACTCGCGGCCCCCCTGCCGTGCCAACTCCCCCAGCTGCTGTAACGGCGGAAGCCCTTCCTCGCCTCGTGGTAAGGCCCGGATCCCCAGACCCAGCCAGGAAGCTGCGAGGAAAAAACAGCCAATTGGAGCCTCGTAGAGTCGTGCACTGGCAACAATCCCCAAGGAAAAGGAGTGGCCGCACCACCGCAAGCGGCCAATTGGGGCTCCATGAAGCCGCACACCAGCAACCCTTCCCCGGGAAAAACAGCAGCCACGCCGCCACATGCCACCACAAGGGCCAAATGGGGCCCAGCGGAGACAAGTGCCAGCAACCCTCCCCCGGGAAAGACAGTGGCCGCACCGCCGCGTGCTACCGCAAGCACGCAGCAACCCGCCCTCTCGGCACTGAGGCAAACAAGCGCCCAGACAAAGCACTACCTGCCCGTCCCAGGTACTCCCTGCTACAATAGGACAAAATTTCTTCAGAAGAATCTCGCTGCCAGTGGCCTGCTCAATTCAGTCAAGAAGAGGGAGTAGGGAGTGGAGCAGCTTTAAATAGGCCTCCTGCTCAACCCCTCCCCCTTCCTGACATCAGACTCTGCCCCTCCTGAATGGCAAAGGCCAATCCCCACCCGTAACGGCTGCGCCTAATGGGGGAAGATTGGGATTCTCCTCTTTCTTGTGGATATCTCAAAAATGGTTTCCAACTCTCTCTAAATGTGTCCACTGACCTTTCTCTTAATATTAATTTTCCATCTCCACTAGATTTATCCATTTCCAGCAAATGTCTTCATAATCCACTCTTCTGTTGACAGAATGTCCACATTCTTCCATTTTTGTGCTTATGTTAATCTTGCTGCCATAATCAAATTTGCAATATTTTTTCATGTCGTCTCAATATCTTATCAGCCTCAAGCAGGCCCAAGAGTTAAAATTCTAGCTTTAGACACAATTTCATTTTAAACACTTTTTTCAATTTCATGAGGAATTTCTTTCCAATATCTTTTTGCCTTTTTACAAATCCACCACAAGTGATAGTATGTGCCTGTTATCATGTACTGGCTTCTTCAGACTCAGTGACCAGCAGTTTCGGAATTAAAAATACAAAACTTTATTGTCACAGTAATCCAAAAAGCTAACCCTACATGTTCATTGCTCAGAATGCAACCGAACTAAGAAGCAGTAAACTAAAAGCATTCTATAATCTACAAAATTTGGTAGGCTATATAGTCATTGGCTATCAGTCATCCCCACTCTCAGCTCCCATTGTACCTGGATTAAGCCCATTTTCCCCAGAGCTGAGTCCAGGTGCTGGCATTATCAATTACAGGCATAGAGCACATTTACATTTACCCACAGAGTGATATAACAGAACTGAATTTGGCAGGAAAAGGACACATCCAGGACTGATCCTGACTCCTCTCATCTCATTACATTTCTACCATTTGTTGTTTGCCCACTTGTAGATTTTTGATAATTTTTCCAGAGTCAAATACCATCTAAACATCAATTTATAGACATTTTCTTTCAGTTGATTAGATAATCTAAACTTCAGGTCTTTTTGCCACATTTTCCCCCACCTCTCTAATTTAAATGTTGTATCCAAAGTTTTGCACTCACTTGTCCATGCATTCTTTAAGCTGTTATATCAACAAATGGTAGTAACTGTGGGTTTCTTCCCACCAGCTGTGTCTTATCTCTTTTTTCTCAGGGCTTGGCCAGTGAAGTAGTAAAATGTTATGGCTAGCTCTAATCATTGTCACTGACATTGCTTCAGTGCTGTACCAGACACATTACCCCTTAGACAAGACTATTAGCTCACTAACTCACAAGGCCCCAAAGAAGACAGTTAACACAGTGTCATGAAACAAGATTACCTCATAACCTGAGACACAAATGTCTCACCATAAGTTCCCCCAAACCCTAAGCACCTCGGGAGACAATGACTCATGCCTGTCAGACACTCTACCCTTCTCCCAGGACCACCCTTCCAAAGCCTTGAGAACTCTGAAATCAACCATGTTGTCCTTATACCATTGAGCCTTAGACACAAAGGCCAACACTGACAACCTAGTCCTCATGGACTCTAGAGCCAAACACCTGCCCCTCAAATGCACACAAATTGCAAAATGTTAAACACAGATATAGGCTAGACGACCAGAAGCCCACTCCGCAACTGAAACTTCCTACCAGCCTTCTTATAACCCCCTAGTACTAGGAGCTAAGGAGAGACTGATAGCTCTGACAATCTCACCCCTCCAAGCCTCCATAGGTCTGCAGGCATTGGGTCCAGATAGACCTCTGCATCCAGAGCCAGTTTTCTGAAGAGCTGTTGGTGGGGGAGAGCATCAGCAATCCCACTGTCTACCCTAACTAACTAAATTCCTTCCCCAGGGGGACCTGGAAGACACAAAATTAATGACCTGAACTGTGGCCATATTGTCACACCAGAAATGGATCAAGGAGTTTGCCATCTCTTCAGCACACATTCAAACAGCTACAACAATTGGAAGAAATTCCAAGAAGGTCAAATTGGACAACAAACCTGCCCTATGACACTCCACTGGCCACACTTAAGTGCATCAATGACCACAAAAACAAACCCCAAACCCAATAGAACTTGTAGCATCTGAACATGCCTTTAAGGCATCTCAGATCAAGAACTCATCCCTTCAAAATGAAATCTCATTTAATGTGGCAAGGAAATCCTGCTAGACACATAAGTCTTCCCTTGTGTAATCCCAATCCTATGACAGGGTTTAACTAGCCCAAAAATTGCACCACAAAGCTGTTTTAAGAAAGCTCTACCAGGCACAGCAACCCTACAAGCAAAATGCAGGTGACCGTGAGTTCCTGGAACTCTTTCTATTCCCCATAAATGTTGACAACCTTTCTTTCAAATCACTAGGCTTCTCAGGAAGAAGTCTGCAATGCTGCTCAATGTTGTTGATCTCTATACCCAAAAAGACTAAAGAGTTACTAGGCCCCTCTGTTTTTCCTGAGGTATGGGCACACCCAGGTCTGTCATAAGTGAATAAAACTCCCTCATCAAGAAGTCACACTGCTCTGTACCTGACTGGCCAATGAGTACAAAACCATCAAGATAATCAACACCCCCTTTTAGCCCATACCTCACCTTAAGTGTCAATTCAAGAAAAGGACTACACTTTTCAAATGAAGCACGTGACATTGAACAACCAATAGGAATGACATGGTAGTGCACTGGTGCTTCTACACATATCAAGAGGACCAGGCAGTAAAAGTTTTTGTAGCAGAGTTGCGTTCATCAGGTGAAGTATTGAGCACACAGACACAGACATGTGTCTAAACTACTTCTCTTTACTAAAACATAATTTAGTGATATATACAATAATTTTGAGACTCCTATCATACAGACTACATATCACAGCACAATGTACAGTGCAGTGATGTCACTGTCCAGCCCAGACAGAACTATACTGTCTCAGCATAGTCCAACTAAATAATACAGACATTCTCTCACAGAGATAAGTATTTGGCCTTCTCACTTCCCATGCTAACTTCCCAGGCCTAATCAAGATATGCTAGCCAGTTGTGTTTATCCTTCTCATTACTGGCCCTTGCAGGCTGTAACATATACTTGCTCTTTAAAGTATAAATTTCCAGGTTGTATATCTCAGCACCCTGACAAGGAAATCCATGGGTTCTGATTCCTTGAAATGGAATCCAAACCTCCTCACTAAACCCCTCCGTTAAATAATATGCTCCAATCTGATCTGGGTAACATTGCAAAAGAGCCTCCAACCTGTCCAACTTAATTGAGCTGTGACCCTTTTAGAGGTGGACCTCCCCTCCCCAATTCCCACCTACCTGATTGTTGGTCTACCTGCTCATTTACTTTTGCACAGTTCTGAAAGGAATGCAAGCCCCTGTGAACCAAACACTCCTGCTGGAATCTACAAGGTTGGTGTGCACAAACACCCTGAATCCCAAATTCCCAACAAAACAACCTATGCTGAGGGCTTGCAACAGCCTGTATCTTGGTGCTTGTCCCAGCATGTGCCTCCTGGACAATATGACCGCTGTGCAACTTTTGCTATGGTGTCGATTGTGTAAGTGCCTACAACAGTCTGTCCCACTGGATTGCTCCAAACTCCCCAAGCTCACCCAAGTGCACTTCTATATTCTTAGTGCATTCATCTATGGACTCTGTGATATCGTCATGAGGCTCACCTGACACTTGCTGCACTAGTGTAGTCTCCTCAGAGGCTTTGCCCTCCTCACAGGCATCTGGGCTACCAGATCAAATCACCATTCACATAAAAGGCTGAGTCCTCGGTTCAGCTGCAGTTCTCCAATGCATCTAATCAGGACAAGATTTGTTTAGTAATGCTCACTTTCCCTCCCCCTTTAATAACCTTGGTAGCTGGGGTCCCCTGCCACTTGGGAGGGGGCTAAGCCATCTCCAAAGCCTCCAACCTAGTCAATATAGCTGCCATCCCACTTCTATCCACCTCCTCAACAGATGAAACAGCTGCCTCAGGATCTGGGCAAATGGCTGGAGGCTGCTGAACTGGGTTGTTATCTTTGGGCACCACTTCCCTTTTTTGGATATCATGAAGGCATAGATGACTATATGCTAACCTGATACTCAAACCAATGGACTTACAACATCCATGGGAAACATCGGGACCAGTGAGCCTGCCATCAACAACATTAGTGCAGCAAGTTCATCCTGGAGAGAAGTGACTACTGGGGTGCCACAGGGTACTGTCCTGGGCTCAGTGCTATTCAACATCTTTATCAATTACTTGGATGAGGGAAGAGAGAGCATGCTTATCAAGTTTGCAGATGACACCAAATTACGAGGGATAGCTAATACCCCAGAGGACAGGATCAGAATCCAAAATGACATCAACAGATTAGAAACCTGGGACAAATCTAACACAATGAACTCCAACAGGGAAAAATGTAGGATACTACGCGTGGGCAGTAAAAATGAAATGCACAGGTATAGGATGGGTGACACCTGGCTTGATGTAAGTACAAGCAGAAGGGATCTAGGAGTCTTAGTGGACCATAAGCTGAACATGAGTCAGCAGTATGATGCAGCAGCTAAAAAGCCAATGCAATTCTAGGCTGCATTAATTCTAGACACTCCTGTATAGTGTCTAGATCAATGGAAGTAATAGGGCCACTCTATTCTGCTTTGGTCAGACCTCACCTGGAATACTGTGTCCAGTTCTGGGCACCATAATTCAGGAAGAATATTGAGAAGCTGGAACGTGTCCAGAGGAAGGTGACCAGAATGGTGGGAGGTCTGGAAGCCATGCCCTATGAGGAGAGGCTTAGGGAGCTGGGTATGTTTAGTCTGGAGAAGAGAAAGTTGAGAGGTGACATGATAGCCATATTTAAATATTTGAACGGATGTCATACTGAAGATGGGACAAGCTTTTTTCTGCTTTTCCAGAGACTTGGACATAGAGCAATGGGTTCAAATTACAGAAAAAGTGATTCCACCTAAACATTTGGAAGAAGCTTCCTGACAGTAAGAGCTGTTCAGCAGTTGAATGCACTGCCTAGGAGTGTGGTGGAGTCTCCTTCGTTGGAGTTTTTTAAACAGAGGCTGGATGGCCATCTGTCAGGAATGATTTGATTATGTATTCCTGCATGGCAGGGGGTTGGACTGGATGGCCCTTGTGGTCTCTTCCAACTCTATGATTCTATGATTCTATGAACAATGTATCAGGTCTGTTTAGATGGGGATGAGGTAAGGCCTAACAACCAGGCTGTACCTAAGTCCCCCTTCCCAGTGCTTACAGGCACGTGGCCTGATGAGGTCTGCTGACCAGTACCTGACCCAGAACACTCTAGGCTATGAAAGCCTAAACCCAACAAGGACATATAGGAGGCCTGAATGAGGCCTAGCACCAGAAAAGGCCCAACGAGCCCTATGCAATTCCCCCCCCAACATGAGACCTAGAAGAATAGGGAGCATAATGAGGCCTATGCACGTGATCTGACACAAGGCCAATTGAGGCACAGACCAAAAGAGGCCTAATGAGGCCTATGCACAGCACAACCCAACCCTGGGAGCTTTAGTGAAGCCTATACAATACCCAACTCCAATTAGGCCAATATCAGAGAGGCCTAATGAGAGCTATGTGGGCCCAAGCACAGTCAGAGGCGTAGTGAGGCCTATATGGACCTAATTCAAGAAGAGGCCTAATGAGTCCAAATAGGGCCTATAATGGGGCCAAAGAAGGGGTACCCTCTATTACCACCTACTGATCTGACAATCGCCTTCACACAACCTAAAAGGCCTAGATGCCGAGAATGACCAAAAAACCCCAAGGCCTTATGATGCCTCCTTGGGGACCAAAGAAAGACCTTTTCAACCACCTAATGTTCCTGATAACCCTCCAATCACACCTGTGTGATCCAAACCCTCTGCTTCATCCCCACAAGGAACAAGGAGTCACCACAGCGATTGAGGTAGAAAATGAAAAAGCCACTTGTCCCTGCTGACTCTGCACTCCCTCCCAATCACTGAAGAACAATGTCTGATGATCCACACATTGGCGATGAAGACCACCAGCCCTCTGATGATCAATGCATCTGTGATGCTGGCAATATCAAAATCAACATAAAAGAGACTGGTAATGGGAGCAGAAAGGACTTAAAGCCTCTGGTTCCATCCCCTGATATAATGTATCATGGCACCTTGTGCATTATGTGATCTGAAATGGCTTCTCATCAATGGAGGCCATCAAAGACAATTCTTACCCCACAGCACCTTGCAGAAACACAGCTGTGTGTGAGGGTGTGTCTAGACAGCACACAGGCAGGTGATTCAGGCAGGAAGTCACTCTAGATAGAGGACTGGATAGATACCTCTGACCATTATAGTGATACCAGGACTGTGTAGGTGTAATTTGACATTATGCCTGCATATGTCACCAGTAGGATCATAAACATAGTCATTGATGTCTCCCAATCCAAGCCAGTTGAGGAAGTGTAATCATCTGGATTTTAGTGGAGTTTGATAGCCACCTAAAAAGTAAATATGGCTTGAGCTGTCTTTGGTTACAGTGAGGAGAGGAGGAAGACATAGTAGTAAGAAAGGACCATTGGCTTTCCTATGCCAGTGCAAAGAAATACTAAATGCCTCCTTGCACATGGTTTCAAAAAGTTCAAACTATCATGCAATAAGACTTGTGTGAATGTACTGCTGCAGGAGGATACTGGGCAGTGTTTACAGTGGGGCCTTGGTATCTGCTTGGGTTTGGTTCCAGGATCCCCCATAGATGTCAACATCAGTGGATAATCAAGTCCCATTATATAAAATAGCATAGTAAAATGCCATTCTTTATAAAATGGTGAATTGCAAAGTTTGCTTTTTTTTCCTCCCCCCCCAAAAAAATATTTCCAAGCCATGGTTGGTTAAATCTGTGGATATGGAGGGGATCCAAATCAACCATTTAAAGGGTAGAGAGCTTACACTTTTGAAACCACTTCCTATACAGAGATTGTACTAATTCAACCCTAAATAGCATGAGTAGAGAAAGAAAAAAAGTCTTTCTGTCCATGGTCACTTCACAATCTCTTATTCTGCAGATCTTTCTTCCTCCTTCCTAAGCTAGGATATATTTCAGTATTACGTTGAGTTAGAGAGGTTGCTCCCAAACCTTCCATGATTCTCTTGCTTCGTAGTGATTGTGACCCATCATAAAAGTCACAGGTTTGTAGATCCAGAGGGATTAGAACTTATAGTGAAAAGTTCATTCTCATCAGTTTGCAACAAAGTTCCTCAGCAGGAAGGCTGGGAATTGTGTATGTTGTGAACAGCTGCACCTTTCTCTACAAAAAGCCAGTATTGCTCTATGGGGATTAATAGCACAGTGGTCTATGTGGGTGAGACATGACAACAGAGAAAAGCTGTGAGGAATTTTTATAGATGTTGGCTTGCAGAAGGTGATGATGTATTTTTTCTCCTTTAATTGCTCTTTCTGCTTTTAACTTCTCTCCCAGCTGCACAGTGAAATCCACTTTAATATCACACTAAATGCATGGAAGAACTAGGAAGAACTGAATCTGCTGTTCCTCTTAGCTTGAGAACAAACATTGGGCCCATACAAAAATGGATCTGTCTGCCTATCTAAAATGGCTCCTGGCATCCAATTTGTATCACAATAAGATTATTACTTGAAAAGAAACCCACACATCTCCTGTGCTAAAGATGTAAAGTTATTTCTGCCTAACAGCTGCAGATCAAGAGGGGAGCATCTCTCAACAGCCATTTAATAAGACTGACTGAAGTTGCTTTGAACTAAGCAGGTCATTTTGCCCCACTGAAAAGGTCATGTCTCAAAATCATTGTTGTATGGCTGGCCGTTTCATTAGGTAACTTGAAAGTATTTCTTTTAAAGTATGTTGACAGACATGCTTATAACTCCTGTTACATGCAGTCTGGTTGTTATGCTCCATGATTCATACGTATTCCTTTGATGGGTGTTGATAGACATACTTGTACCTACTACAGCATAGCTTAGCCATTACACTACATGATTCACATGTATTTCTTTTGATCTATGTTGACAGACATGTCTGTACTTAGCCAAGAATAAGGGTATATAAGAATCTGGTCCAAGAACTATTCCTTGTCTCTTCTGAGGAAGGCACCTGTATCTGTCAGACAGATCTTTCTATTGTAGCTTGAGCAATTTTGATATTAACAAATAGACTTAGGTCTACTTTGCACATTGGCTTCTTTTTTCTATTTTCTATTAACCTTTTCCTGAGTCAAGAAATACTGAGTCTATACTGGCTATATTGGCCTGTTCTAAGCTGAGTTATCTTTTAGGGGAGTAAGGTGACAAGCTCTGAACTGACTGGATGACATTGGCCAGTTGGTAATTCTTAGGGTTGTTATAAGGCTAAAATGGAGGGGCGGAGAGGGAAACTCCCTACCCAAAGTTTGTTTTTCAGTTCATTTCAGGAAATTTCATAGTTTTTCTAAGCCACCCAAAGTAAGTTCTGAAGAAAAACACATTTAGGGATGAGGCATTGATTCCTCTCTAGTTTCTCCACACCCGGTGAAAGTATGGGTGCTCTGAGCATAGGATTTGGTTCTGATCTCTCAGTGGTGGTAGAGAAAGCAGCCTAATTTTGCTGATTCAACTTAGCTTTGAATCAGAATCTCACTTTGGGAAATCTGAAACTTCATTTATCGTCACCCACTAAAAGGGGATATGCTTTCCACACCATCTGGTTTTATTGTCAGGACATTGGGATATACAGTAGATTTATCCTGGAAAGAGCTGAGAAGTTGCAAACAAGCTGCAGAGTTAGCTAGCTGAGTAAATGTATCAATGTTGACTGAGCCCAGGAGCTGAGCTGGTGCAGAGCTGACTGGGGGAAGTGCTAAGAACTCTGATGCAGAGCTGGGTTTTTAGTTTGTCCTATAGAGAGGAACGGAACAGTTCTGTGTTGGATTTTATAGGGTGAATATGTTTTCTCTTGAATGCTGAATGTATCTGTAAATATTATTCATTATGCCCAAAACTGTTTTAGACACAAAGCTATGTGTCTGTGCCTTTATTCTGATGCCTGAAGGAACAACACTCTACTATCTATTTTATGTTGCCTGGGTTCCCAGTGCACGCTACTACATAGGCAATGTCTCTCTGCTTAAATATCTCTCAGCCTAAATACCCCAAAGGTACCATATTCTGTCTGATCTTGGAAACTAAACAGGGTCACCCTGGTTAGTACTTGGGTGGGACACCACCAACAAATACCAGATGCTGAAGGCTATATTTCAGAGGAAGGAAATGGCAAAGCCACATCTGAGTATTCCTTTCCTAAGAAAGCCCTATGAAATACATGGGTTCACCATAAGTCAACAGGCAACTTGAAAGCACATACACACAAGTGAATACATTGTGAGATGTCCTTAGTGAGAAATATAGATGATAGGTAGTTACTGTATATGAATGAAGTATAATCCAAAAGCGCAAATGTACAATGACAGGTAGCTTGTGTCTATTTAATAATTTAATAACATACTGGTAAAGGAGCATACTAGTGCTTCTTTATGTAAAGGAAGACCCAAAATTCTATTGCTTAAAAAAAGTGATACCTGTTGTGCTACTTAACCTGACACTTGGCACCCATGATTGACTATGGAGATTATCAGACAGGAATGAAAAAATGTTCCTGTCCCATAATCTCCTCTCCCACCGCTCTCCCATCCCTGTAACACCATAATAGTAAAACTTTTCAGACCTACCTTTGTAGCATCTTCATGACAGCCCAGGAGTGAATGGAGCTCTAACGGAGCTCCTTTCACTTCTTGGAATGAAATCCCTCCTGTTCTCTTGAGAAGATGAGAGTATGGGGAATTCAAAAATAAGAAGCAAAATATAAGACAAGAACTGACAACAAGAACAAAAACACACTTTAAAACTTCAAAGTAAACCAGGGAATTTGTTTAATAGTGTGTCACTTAACTTGATGTCCCAGTCTCACCAGGAAGTGTTCTGGCAGGGACCTCCCATTGATGCTGGGATCACACCAGTGAAACAGGGCACCTTTTCAGTCGCATGAACATGTGTTACAGAAACAGAATGGGGGATGTCTTGATGGCTTCTCCCATTAATAAAAAGCAGTGCTGACAGAATGGCAGCAGAACAGGTGCATTATGAGAGGGGAACAAAGTTGTCTGAAAAGGAAGCCCTTTAGAGATCTCCTGGCATCATTATAATGCCGTATTTAAGTGAGTCTGATAATCTCCTACATGAAGCTTCCATATGCCCAATTTCAAACTGATCCAATAAGTAGTTCAGAAAAGTGACTCTCTAAAAAGAATGCCACAGGTGTATCCTTCTTATAAAGTGGTGCAAATAGAAAAATGTGTCCTTTTCTCCCAATTTTTGGAAAGACATGACATGTTTCTTTCAAATTTTGGAGAAAATTACTGGCATCTTTTATTCAGGTTTGTTGAAGAAGGAAATCTGTAACTGGTTTCAGCAATAGTCCAATGATTACTTTGTTCATGTCATTAAACTCTATAGCAGCAACTGCTGGCAAATTTATGCCAGCACTCTCAGTTTTATTCTTAAACTTGAATCTTGCCTGTACACTTTAGAGGGATAAGAGTCTCCCACTCACTATCAACAGAAATCAGGAAATGGCTATAATGTTTGGGTTAGGTTTTTTTGTCTGTTTGTTATAACTCAAGTACATTTTCAGACCACATTGAGAGGATTATGCCTCCCAATTTGCACTCAAATAAAGGTTCAGAAATTTTTATGTGGACACGTTTTGATTATGATTTTTTTTTAAAAAAAGAACTCTATATTTTTGGCAGAAATGGATGAAATTTGTCAGGATGGTTGCCCCTTCTAAAAGAGATAAAGTTTAGAAGGGGTAACCTGCCAATTTTCTGATCAGTAAATATAGGGAGATTTTCTAAGCACGACCTATAATGTTTGGGAGTTTAAAAACACACACACACAAAGAACCCCACACCCAAATACACCTTCTCCCAATACATATGTTTGTGTTTTGTAGACAATTTTTTATGAAAATCACTTAGAGCCTAGAAGCAGTGTTAGTTTTAGAAGTCTACAACATTCCAAGAGTGCTTAGTGTGGGAACTGAGCTTTCATATTTGGAAAGCTCTTGTTCTCCTGTCCAGTTGACTTCGTTCAATATTACTCAATATGGAGTGCACTAAATGCAGGACATTGTGTAACTGGAGCTTCTCTTCAATTATTTCAATTCTTGGAGTACCTCTTTGTTTTGATATTTCCTTTATGAATTGTACCAGAAGGAGAAACTTGAAAATCACTGAGTTTCATTCTTGATTGTATGGCTTAACTATTAAATTCATACCACTCCTGTTTCATCAACATTAGGATAGGATATTAAGGTAGGACAGGATTTTATTTGCAACTGGAATACATTTAATTTCAATGCAATAAGGAAGGAAACTGCCTTAGAAACAGATAAGATATATACTGACAAAAAAGACACGCCAAAAACCTCCGAAATGTCACCGTAACTATTTAAATATTTTTTCCCCAGAAGAGAAAAACTAGCAAATACAGAACAGATATGAAACATGCTGCTATATTGCTTCAATGTCTCATTCACAAAGCATGGTGATTACAGAGCTCTGGTAAAATCATTCCCTCAGATTAGAAGTTAAACCTATCCATCTCAAAATTATACCCCTCCCAACACTCACTCCTAGCATTTCCTACACTTGTGACTTATATGGAAACCTTAGAGAGAAATGTTGCAAATTTCAGAAAGCCAGGGGTCAGTTACATGGCAAAATAAATCTGCTAAGACTTTGCAGAGAGTCCTAATAGTTCACATGTCTTTCGGATCAAAGTCACCGTATTCAGAAGGGGGGGTCAAAAAACCCCATAAGCTGTGCAGTATCAGCTTTTGCTATTTCCCCTGACTTTTTTGATAAAGTTTGCGAAAATGCGACATTCGCTTGTGTGAACTACTGATGCACAAAAGGCTGTGGGAACTACCAGCAATCTTCCCGAAACAGCCACAGCAGAGCTGAGCTGTGATTGGTTGTACCACAGAGGGGGCAGACTTGCAAGAGATGTGAGGAGCCTCAAACAAAAAGATCCAGCCATGGTTGTTATACCATCCCCATTGCTGTTGGTTGCTATCTCCATCCCAATCGCCTGATGATCTACCTCCCAGCTTGCTTGGCTGCTGTGGCTGAGGGAACCCCACCCAGCCATAATTACATTCGTGTGTGCGTCCGTGTGTGTGTGGAGTTGTGGTCTGTTCTGCCAGCTGTTCGCCCCCTTGCCCTTCCATGATTGTGTGTGTGTGTGTGTGTGTGTGAGAGAGAGAGAAAGAGAGAGAGAGTAGAGGTCTGCTCTGCCATCCATTCCCCCGCACCCTGTTGTGATTGCATACGTGTGTGTGTGTATGTGTACCACGGTGAAGCCGCTGCAGGCATACTACAGCTCCAGGGCCCTCTTATCACTCACGTCTGCATCAGTCAGGCCATCTGGGGAGGGGTGGAAGAGAGAGAAAGGTGGGTCAATCTTGGGGACCCCAAGGCTGCACTCCTCTCAGGGGGGATCCCTGGGCCAAGGTGAGCCAAGCCGGACTAGGCAGGCAGTTGCCTCTTCTCCCTACTGGGGGAAGTGGGCATCTGTTCCCTCACTTTGTCCCCCGCCGGGTTACATGTTGCAGTGGGTGAGGGGAAAGGGGGCTTGAGGAGGAGGAGAACAACATGTGTCACGGGTCTCAAAAGGGCCGGTTGGCTGTATCAGTGTGTGTGTGTGTGTGTAAGTGTGGATGATCTCTCCCTGTAGCAGCCCATTCCTCTGGACCTAGGGTGGCTGATTTCTCTAGGCGGGAGGGAGGGCCAGTGCGGTAGCCAAGTTCCAAGGCTGTCAATCACAGAGGGCCATCTAGCCCAGGGCTGGCAAGAGTGGAGCTGGGATGAGAGGACCAGCTGGCAGCGGAGGTGGCATGAGAGCGAGTTCTGTGGTGGAGTTATTGGCCTCTGTGACTGTTAGTCAGGGCCGGTTTAAGGAATTTTGGGGCCCCCTGCAGTGCTTTATTTTGGGGCCCCCATATGTTTATCTCAGGTCAATGTAACCTAACCTATTCACCGTACAGGATGTTCAGATCACAGTAGGGCCCCCGTATCCATGGATTCATTATCCATGGGACACAGAACAGCACACCTACCCTAGAGTCTTCCTAGTAAATGTGTCCTCCCTAGTGGTTTTCTAGGCCCTCCAAGGCAACTCTATGGTATTTTAAACCAGAAGTACCATTTTTTCAATGGTGTTCACTATTATTCATGGGTTTCAGAATCCACCCCCCCGAACCAATCCCCAGTGGATAAGAGGGGCCTACTGTATTACATAATTTGACACCAATAATTTAGTTTAAAAACTATATTATAGGCACTAACATAATATTTTTAGTTTATTAGCAATTAATGTAATGATGTAGATTTCCTCAAAGAAAAGAAAGAGTGGACTACAAGCTAAACATGAGTTAGCAGTGTGATGCAGCAGCAAAAAATGCCAATGCGTTAGGCTGCATTAATAGTGTCTAGATCAAGGGAAGTAATAGTATCACTCCATTCTGCTTTGGTCAGACCTCACCTGGAATATTGTTTCCAGTTCTGGGCACAACAATTCAAGAAAGATATCGAGAAGGATGTTGGGAGGTCTGGAAGCCATTATGCCCTATGAGGAATGGCTTAGGGAGCTGGGCATGTTTAGCCCAGAGAAGAGAAAGTTAGGAGGGGACATGATAGCCATGTTTAAATATTTGAAGGGGTGTCATACTGAGGAAGGAGCAAGCTTGTTTTCTGCTGCTCCAGAGACTAGGACACGGAGCAATGGACTCAAACTATAGGAAAAGAGATTCTACCTAAACATTAGGAAGAAGTTCCTGACAGTAAGAGCTGTAAGGCAGTGGAATACTCTGCTGCCTGGGAGTGTGGTGCACTCACCTTCTTTGGAGGTTTTTAAGGAGAGGCTGGATGGGCATTTGTCAGGAATGCTTGGATTGTGTGTTCCTGCAGGGCAGAAGCCGATCGGATGGGATGGCTGTTGGGGTCCCTTCCAGCCCTATGATTCTAGGCTGCATTCAGAGCCTGGGAAAGTTACTCTTGGATTACACCTCCCAGAATCCCCCTGCCAGCACCCTTCTCAAGGTCTGGTTGCATTGTTCCTTTTCCAGCATTCTCTAGCCCAGTGGTTCTTAACTTGGGGTCCGCAATGTCCTCACAGGGGGGTCCACAAAGGCTTGAAGACTGCATGGCCCACCTCCTCCCTGTAGTGGAGTAGCCATGTGACAGGAACAAAGGCAAAGGCTGGCTGGCTTGGCCTGCACATTGCCATTCAATCCACTCCAGCCACAAACTTGCAGGAAGAAGCAAGAGTGTCTCTGAGGGAAAGTTTAATGGATGGTGTAATTGTATTGTTGTTGTTGTTAGCTATTATTATTAGGGTTTTAAATCTTGAGTTAAGTCTTGGGGCAACAAATTTAAAGGGGGTCCCTGGTAAAGAAAAGGTTAAGATCCACTGCTCTAGGCCAATGCCTCTCACATAACACTAATGGGATACTGGTGTTTTAGTGACAACAATAAAACCATTGTTCCCAGTAATATTACTCCAAATTTTAATTTATATTCTTTATACAGTATTCTTCTGTTAAAAGAGTTAAGAGTGTTGTAAAAGTTTCAGCATTGCACTATGACTATGGAGACCAGGGTTTGAATCCTTACTCAGCCATGAATACCCCACTGGCTGACCTTGGGCAAGTCACACACTCTCAGCCTCAAAGGAAGGCAAAGGCACACACCCTTTGAACAAACCTTGCCTAGAAAACCCCATGGTAGGTTTGCCTTAGTCAGAAATGACTTGAAGGCACATAGGCAAACACACACAAATGCAGGCTGAACTCAGTTGGCAAGGGAAGGGAAGGGAAGGGAAGGGAAGGGAAGGGAAGGGAAGGGAAGGGAAAGAAAGAAAGAAGCCCTTTCCGAGACAACGCTCAAATTCCCTGTCTCTCTCATAAACACACACTCACCGTCTCAGCGGTAGCAGCAAACTCCCTCCAGCTTCTGCCACAGAGGGCTGCTGTTTCTTTCGCTAATGCAGCCAGGGACTGTCTCCAAATTACAACTTCCCAAGAGCAAACCCTTTCTCTATCTCCCGCACTAGCTCAGTGCTATTGCCATGCCCTGCCTGAGGAGGGAGGGGGAAGGGGCTCCAAAGGAGCGGAGGAGCCGGCTGCTGTCTCCTGGCTGTCTCCTTCATCAGATAAGGGCAACACTCACCAGGGGGCCCCCTTCACCCCCGAGGCCCCCCGCCAATGCGGATCTGGCAGACAGGTTAAACCGGCCCTGCTGTTAGTTACAGAGGCCATGCCCCCCTTGTGTGAACTGCAAAATCACTAATTTTTCAAAACTACTACTTTGCACCAAAATCATATAAACAGCTCTGCACTGAAGTGGAAGAGAGGTAAACCAGCATTTTCCGCATTAAAACTTGTCATGCAACTGACCCCCCAGGTTCACTTTGAAACATTTTGGAGAACCCTTGCTTTGCTTAGCATAAATCATAAACTGGTTCAAATAGCTTGATCCCATACAGGATTTGGGGTTCATCTTACTTTTCATTTCAGGAGGGCTTTTGAATGGAGTTGGCATCAAAAAGTTCTAGAATTACCTTGCAATTCTAACCAGCTGGCACATGCAATCTCCCCTCAATGTCTGAGAAGTATTCAGGAATAGGGAAAGTGCTGGCAGTGGATTGGGAGGTCAGCAGTTTCCCCAGTATTATCCTTAGAAAAGCAGCATATAAATATTTGATGAAAATAGTAATATTAAAAGGAAATAAGAATAATCATTTTAATCTATTTAGAAGAGTTTGTATGTTCAGGTTTAATTTTCACCTTTTGATATTCAAAATGGATTTCAACAATTTCATGGCAGTGCTATGAAAATCCAGTGCCTGGATTTTTGCATTTTTCCACTGTGTTTTTGTGCATTTTCACCATATTATTTTTATTTTTGGTTGAGGCCTGATTTCTACTTTTACCTTAATTTTACTATCTACGTGCCACATTTAGGTCTGACGGCCTTGAAAAGAGGTTCTTTTTGAGCTCATCCTTATTTCATTGCTTGTTTTCAAATATGAGATCAAATCATAGTTTCCAGCTTAGGCAAAGCAATAAATAACTTTAACACATCCTTGACATGTTCTATTATAAGTATGATTTTTCTGTGCACAAGAGGCACATGTGAATAGACTTCCCAGTCCTCATAATAGGCTGCCACTGTGTGAATCAAATCAAAACTTTATTACAGTAATAGATCAGCACAGGTAAAAAGGAAATATAGAATAAAAAGAAGGTAAAAAGGGAAAAAAACAGGTTAAAACTGGATAAAAGCAGTATTAAAATGACCCTTCAGACTGCATAGTTCCAGTATAACAAGATAAAGTTGGTACTATTCTACTGCGGAGATCATTGTCTGACAATTTCTAACCACAGCTGCACACAATCTGGCACCATTATATGTTGTTTCAGGACAGGTGTTTGAAAGCAATAGAGTGGTATAGAATTGTTTGGTATATCCTTGGTATTTAGCATGGGTGAAATAAGGCTGAGACAGATGTCCCTGTAGTATGACTACTGGAGTAATACATGCTCCGTTGTTTCTATTTTGCCACAGTTACAGGGGCATAGTCTGTCTGAGAAGGGGAACTTCTCATATTGGCCATTAAGGACAGCTGAGGAGAGGGCATGACAATGTGCCAAAGTAAAAGCCCTCTGGTGTTTATGTACTTCAAGTGTTGCTAAGTATGCCATAGGTGAGGCCAGATAGCTATTGGAGTCACTAGCAATAAAAGTTGGAGTACTGGCTAGATCCAGTTGTCACTCTATATCTACCACCCGTTGTTTGATAGTTGTCTTAGTGCTATTATATCCCAGGCTAAGCAGAAAATCTGGAGAAAAGCCCAGTGTTGAAATTTTAGTCATCACTCTGTTTCCACCTGGACTGGAAATTATCACTTAAAGTTAGTGGAGCAAGGCTGGTGAGAAAGAGGGATAGTCTGAGCCAGTAGCTCAGTATGGTCACCCACACTCTGGCCTCCAGTCTCCAGAAGTTGTGTTGGAGACACATAAAGCCTGGCTCCAGTCTCAGAGTTGTGTTAGAGACACATTTTGGAGCTTGGAAAGCTGATCTTAAAAATCTGGATTGCACAATTCTAATGGTGCAGAGTCGGGGAAGGCTCCCAACTGAGATCCATAAAGCAGTTGTGCTACTGATTTGGTTTTGCAGAATTTGAGTGCTGCGGGTAAATAGTGGCCTCCTCTTGTCTTAAGAAATCTGAGAATGGCTGATGTGCTCCTCTGCGCATTGCCAGCAGTATACTCCCCATGTGCTTTCCTACTACCAGTGGCATGAAAAATTACCGCCAAGTATATGAAGCAAGAGACCTGTTCAGTTTTGTAGCTATCTATATTCCAGTTATGGTTCTTGGGCCTTTTAGCAAATGCCATGATTTTAGTTTTTTGATAGTTGAGTTCTAGTTGATCTACTCTGCAGTACTGTGTTAGTGCTCTTAGGACTCTTTTTAGGCCAATGGGAATTCGTGAAAGTACTGCTGCATCATCTGCATATTGCAGAGTTAAGATGTGTCTTCCCTCTAATTTTGAGGGATGGAAGTTAGTCTTGTTGAAGTGACCACCATATTGTTGATACTCTTCTCAGTGACAATGGCATTGGTGAGATGTCCCTGGGGGTTACATCTTACTTTAAGTGAGGTCCCTTCATTCAGCTTGCAAATTAGATGGAGTAGATGTCAGTAAATTGAGGAAGCTATGTTTCCCCCATAGTTTGCTTTGGGATATGGATTCAAAACCTGCTTTAAAGTCTATAAAAGCAACATAGAGAGAAACTGTGCTGCAGGTGAAATATTTTTCAATAAGATGGTGAAGTATGACTTATTGTGTCCCCAAGGCAAACTTATCATGTTTTTTTTTGTTTGTTTGTTTTTTGTGTTTTTTTTTTTGTTTTTTGTTTTTTTTTTTTTTTTGGGCAGAGGGCAATATTTCTTCAGAGGGGTTGCCTTTGCCTTCCTTTAATGCTGAGAGAATGTGATTTGCCCAAGGTCACCCACTTGGTTTCCATGGCTGAACAGGAATTTGAACCCTCGTCTCCAATGTTCAAACCACTACACCAGGCTATCTTTATAATGTTCAGAAGTACTCTCCAAGTAAATAAATAAATAAATAAATAGCATTTATAATGCCTGTTTTGAGATAAAATATATTTAATAATGTCATGATTATGGTGTTTTGGAATGAATCATAGATTCACAGAATCACAGAATTGTAGAGTTGGAAGAGACCACAAGGACCATCCAGTCCAACCCCCTGCCATGCAGGAATCATGATCAAAGAATGAAATAGGTGAAGATTTGAATCTCTATAAATATCTACACAAGCAGTAGACAAAAGTAATACAAATATACAACTTTGTACTGCTCACCCAAAAAATGTCTTGGATTTCAGCCATCATCCCTTTTCCATTGTCATGAATAAGAATATTTTTATTTTCTCCAATAGAAGGAAGACTACTCCTTCAGACTTTTCTGTATAGAGATATATTTCTATTTTAATCTAACAGAGCTTTTGGCTCTCTAGATGTTTTTGGCCTTCCACTCCCATAAACCTCAACTGGCAGTTTTAAATTATATATTTGAATACCTTTTAAGTATTAATTTAAATAATTTTAAATCACTACTTCATAATTTTTTTTTAATTTCAGATTAATTGAAAAATTGAACAAAATGAACGTACAAGTGAACATATATCACAGTGACATGGACCAGACAGGCATTAATTTGCCTATCCATATAATTGCCTCTAGAATAATTTTTTTCTCTTATTTCCAAATTCAAACCTGCTTTATGTAGTGAGATTGGTCCAACTTGTTCAGGTTGGTCCTTGTTGCTTAATATGGATCTACATCTTCAAAAATTTCCTTCTAGCAGCCAAGAAATAGTAATTCTACCATTGTTTTCCTCTGTTGCCTGAATTGTGTGGTGTCTGTGAGGACCCTCCAATGTCCAAATATTAAAATGGGGAATATTTAATTAACTCAGTTATGGTAGTGAGAGGACAGGCAACACCAGGACCTTTTAGCTTATGAATACTGGTACTAAGGATGAGACTCTATCCCAAAAAGGTACAATTAAATGATCTTTGTTGGAAGTTAATATCAACAACATTCACACAAGGCAAAAAAAAATAGTAGGAAGTATTTGGATAGAGGACTAGAGTGAGGGGATGATGGTTGATATGACACCAGTCCTGTAGAGCAGAAATTCCTGCAGCAGATGCTCAGAATTGTGTTCTGAGGGTGTAGCAGCAAATTGGCAGCATGGATATAGGAGGAAAAACTCTAAACCTGGCTACACAGTCTGATGTGGAGCCAAGGGGAAAAGGAACTGTGCACAATTTGTTGGTGTTTTGGGGTGGTATTTATATGAAATACTTTTAGTTAGTTAGTTATACCCCGCTCTTCAGCCACAAGGCTATCAGAGCAGCTTACAAATTGTTTTAAGCAATAGCAATTTACACATCTACACTGCATTAAGCAATTTCCAAAGTGTGTTAGTTCCCCTGAAGGGATAGGAGTTGGAGTGAAATACAATGGTTCTCTGAGGTTCCCAGGCCAAAACAATGGGTACTCCAGAAGAGTTAATGATTGTTAATGATTGAAACTTTTGGAACTGAATAGGAAACAGGAAAGTCATTTGTTGGAAGGGAGCAGGAGAGGAAATCCCATTTCACAAGCAATAAGGGACATTTTCAGAAAATCCTTGCAGCGCAAGGATCAAGCGGGAGAGGTTTGTAGCAGCAGCGTGGCAGGGGGTCATTTCAGATGACGCCGTCCCTGCTGCAAAATCATCCATCTCTCTTCTGCTTAGGGTTGGAGCCTGCCGCACCATATTTGGCCAGATTTTATTCACAGAGGTTGTCCATGAATAAAATCTGGCCAAATATAGTGTGGCAGGCTCCAACCCTAAATGGAAGAGAGATGGATGATTTCGCAGCAGGGATGGCAGCATCAGAAATCGACCCCCTGCCACGCTGCTGCTACGAACCTCTCCTGCTTGATCCTTGCGCTGCAAGGATCATCTGATAATGTCCAAGGTCTCTTGCTACTGCTGAGTGGATTATGTGATTGACTCACCTCCAGGTGTTGAGTCTTACTTGAGAGTTTTGTTTTGGGGAATTTCCACAGGCCATTCCCTTGGTCTTGCATGAATCCCACCTTGGTATTAGGGGGTCCCTGCTTTACCTGTAACCATGTGGATGACCACTTTAGCCACATTATTAAATATAGCCAAGATGTTATCAGGGTAGGTAACACCTCAATGTGAGAAAGTCATAAAAAACTATGCAGTTTTTGAAGACTATTTGTAACTTGGGAGTTGTTCTGTTTGAAAAAATGCATGTGTTTTTCTGCACAGAAAATGCAGTTTTCTGCACAGGAAACTTGTTTTCTTCAGAGAGAATGCCATCATATTTTTTGGACAGAGCATTTCTTGAACCTTGAAGATTCTCTCCTGTCTAGGACTCTCCATATCAGAGTTGTCCTCATTCAAAAACCCCATATTTTTTTTAAAAAAAATCAAATATTTTCAAATATAATTTCCATCCAGCAATAACCAGAAGAGATCAAAACATTTCACTACATTTTATTTTATTTTATTGTTTTCTTTTGGTATCTATCACAAACAAAGGGGAACAGGATGGGCTATAAATTAAAATGGATGGATGGAAACTTGCTTTACAATGGTAACTGATCCCCTCCCCACCAAAAAAAAAAAAATGCTGAGGAGAAAAACAGAACACTTTTAATTATATACTTAGTTGTTTACCACATATGGCAGTGATTAATGTCTCTTATTTTAAAATAGGCATGATTCGTTCCTTCCTTCCTCAGGTTTCATACAATGACATTTTGAAACAAGAACAATTTGAAATCATCACCTATGATTAAGATGTTTGTTTTCTTCCTGGATGGGGAAGGTAAAACAAATGAACAGCAGATTTGTTAAAAAATGCTTTCTTTTCATTTTTTAAAGAAGATGATTCAGAGAAAAATGAAGACGTTGGGCAATAAAGGTACGGCTCAGATGATAAAAAAAAATGTAAAATTAATGAATACAAAAGGTGAATCTTTCCTACTCTATTACCAAAAGGATGACCATAAAGTATGTCACATTCTTTAAAGCCATCTTACATGACTCAAAGTTCACCTCATTTTAACTGAGTACTAGATTATCTTTTGTGACCATGTTGCTGTCCCCCTTCCTTTGTTTTGTTTGATATATTTCACTTTAGGATGCTTTTATTTTCACCTTCGACACAGCTAATATATCCTGCAACTGAGCTAAAAACCAGGGTTGTTTTGAAACAATTTGTTTCCTGAGGAAGAGATGTAAAATAGCACCAAAGGTCCATGTGAAGATGTACAGCATGGGTAGATAACTATGGAAGGGTACAGCACTACATTCCCCCCCCCCCGGAGATTTTGGGTTGCTGTACTCCCCCACTGCATCCACTCCTGCAAATTAAATAAATAAAATTGTGTCTCCAGATGTTCCAAAAGCCATCTAGGGGACATGGGGGCTAGCATGCTATTTTATATCTCATCATATTTGGGGGCCTTCATCAGCCACTTTAGGACACTTATGTATGAGCATTTTGGGATACTTATGCATTTATGCATGAGCATAAGTCATTTCCCATTTCATAAAGGCTTCCTCTGGGTAGAAAGTGGCCCTGAGAGGGTCAAAGTCTCATGGAAATGCCCAATACATTTGGGCATTTGGAGTAATTTTGGAGCAAATAAATTTGCATTTTTTAAATCTCTAAGGGCAGCAATAAATGGCCCTGGGGGCCGCATATGACCCACAGGCTGCACTTTGGCCACCCCTGGTGTATAAGATCCAAAATGGGATGGAGGGGGGGGGAAATGAGACATACAATCCCACAAGAAAGTTTCATGCCATTTATGTCAGCAAATGAAAGGGGGGGGGAAACCCCACTAATTATTGGCTAATTATTGAAGTGGTTGCTTCACTCTAGAGGCCTTAACAGAGGCCAGCCCTGGTTTAACCTGTAAAATATGAAGACTTGTAGAGGGTAGAAATCATGTGTTACAGCTCTCAGAAGTTAGTAATCTCCCTGCCATATTGTTGTTGTTGTTTCACTTATAGCCCACTCATGCCTCAAAACTGGGCCTTAGGAACCCTTAAATAATTTAACAAATAATATTAAAAGTACTTACCAAGATATTATATACAGCATACAGAAAGCCATTGTTAAAGTTCAATTAAACCATCCATTGGATTAAAACTATTTAAAACAAATCAATAAAAGAAAAAAAGTCATTGAAGCTAGACAGTATGAACAGGCCTTGCAATTAATTTGAAAAATCTTTTCAGAACAGAAAACTTTTCACATGTCAATGAAAGGACAGCAAGGAGGGAGCCATCATAGTCTCTTTAGGGAGGGAGTTTCAAATCCCGAGAACAGTCACCAAAAAGTTGGTCTTCCATATTTCCACCAAATGTGCTTGTGGAAGTGGTGGGACCAAAAGAAGAACCCTACCTGAAAATCTTGGAGAGCCAGCAGGTTCATGTAGGTAGATATGGTCCTTCAGAAACCATATTCAGGCATATTCAGATATTCATTCAGTTTACTCCCTGAATTTGTGTTTAACATCTGCATTTTTCACTGACCTATCTTCTAAAACAAATTTATTAAACCCATCTTAGGGTGCTAGCATCCATTATAACACTGGTATTCCACTCCCTGCCTGGGTCCTAATTAAGTAATGAGCCCAAGAGTATGTGCTCATCAGATCTCTCTAGTACCCTTCCCTCATTGGCAAGTGCAACAGAGAATCCTGGTGCCAGCTGGGAATGCTGGAGGTGATTGCTAAAGATTTAAAAACAACTCACGTGCAAAATGTGAATCTTTCTCCTCCTTTAGTACCTCTTACAATGAGTTTTGTCTTCCCACCCAGAAATACAGAGAAGCATGAAAATTCTCTGCAAATTCAGTAAATGCTTGAAACCCTGCAGCCCTACCATTGAATCGTTCTAACAGTCCTTCCCACTCCCACATGTCCAACATTTATCTTCCTTATGTAAATTCACACCATCTGACATTCTATACCTACTACTGAAGCTTCAAGCACTCTCCTGGTCATTTAGCACAAGACAAAAACACAAGCTGATTGTACAAAATATGTATTGTCACAGTCAATGTCATTTACAACAATGCATTCATATATTGAAATAAAAGTTAGAAAGAGAAGTTAAAGAACATTTACAGGGTTTCAATAATGATTCTGTGTGGTCCTCTTTTGGCTAAAAGTCATTGCATAACCACTCAGAAGAAAGAAGCAGACATGGGAGTTAGATGACTAGGGCCACATTGTATAAACTAATTATATCAAATTGTGTGCAGTGGGGCTTCAAGACAGTGTGGGATAATGGTGATCCTGTGGATCCTGGTACTAGTACTGGATCCTGGTACTTACCCTTTCTCTGGTGTCCAAGGAAAGCCACCCATAGCTTCACTGACAAAACAACACAGCTTGTCTGTGATCAAGCACACAAGCTAAGAAGACCATTTATTGACAGAAACAACCCAGTAAGCCATGAGATACAGCAGGGGGACCTGCCCTAGAATGGCCTCAAAGTACAGTCACCCACAAGGGTCTCAGAACATAAAAACAAAGAGTCAAGAGTTTCTGGCATCCACAAGTTTTTGACATCTTGCAGGCTGTAACTCTTCCATGTACATTGACTTGTCAGTATGGCCAACTACTTAAAAGTACCTATACTTTACCCATAATTACCATCATACTACATTATAAGATAGGCACACCCCTGTACTGACCACTAGGAAGAGCAGGTGATCAAGAAAAAAAAGCCATAAGGTGGAATGGCACCAATCATTAGTAGATGTACTATGTTGGCTTCCCACCAATGTATTCTGGCTCCAGATCAGACCTGTTGCCCTTCTGTTACCTGCATGAAATGTGGTGGAGTCTGCACAGACACATTGGCCTGCCTCTGAAGATAGCGCTGCTGCCTTCATCCTCTCCAAAGCCAGGAAGGAGCCCACAGCACTTTATCAAGGCCCCTGCATGTGATCAGCCTTGGTCACATGCTGCTGCCCTCCTTCCTGGCTTCAGAAAGTACAGTGTAGACAGGGGTGGTGATGGTGGCCTCAGAGATGTGCTGCTTTGGACTCCTGCAGTCCTACAGGGCCCAGTCCATTTTTCTCTCCAAATGAGGCAGTTTTTCATGGATATTTTGATGAAATTGTTTAATGGGTTGTATCCCACCCCGCCAACTTTTTTCCTGGGCATTCTCAGGACAGCCAAGGGGCAAGACAGGGCAAGAGTGCTGCATCATTTGGAGTGCAGGAGTCCAAGATGGGGGCAAGATGGGGTAAATAGCCCATCTAGACAAGCCCTCAGAGTCATCACTACAGCTATCATGACAGGCTTCATCTTTCTCTTTCTTCAGAAAGTGAAAATGGATGCCATTCCCAGGAGGTGTCCTGCAGGATCCATGTGGAAGGACCAGGTTGTATCTTATCTGGTGTTATGGGACTGATTAGTATTCAACCTGTGATGTCCTAAAGAAAGAATGATGTGGGATGATAAAGTTTGTAGCCTAGCTATGGAGCTTTAAAAATTAATAACCTAATATTTTTTTTGTTATCTTGGAAGTGTGATATATTGTCTTCTTATAACTTATGCCATGTTCCACAATATATACATAGGTATAGAAACATAAATATAGATTCAGCTGTATTGTATACCCACTAACCTTTTCAACATACTTCATACACCTAATAAAATAAAGTGCTAATCACAGATGATCTAACCTTGAAATCAGTTACTCTAAAAGTTAGCAGTTAATAGTTATTTTTAGTGTGTCCCACGTTTGTGTGCTAGAAGCTAGAGCCTGCTTTGTTTTGTTTTGTTTTGTTTTGTTTATATCCCCCTTTCTTTCAATATGAGCAATTTATAATGTAAGTTAAATCAAAATATTGAAAATAGTATGTAGTACAAAAGTTTAAAAAGCATTAAGTAATTGAATGAAAATGTTAATGAATAGCATATTAAAGATATGAAAACAATTAAAAACATACTCTGCATATACTGCATATTAAAAATAAGGCATACCCATTGAACATCCTTCTGCCCCAACCAGTTAGACTGAAGGCCATATGAATAATGCCTTTGCCTGGCAGTGAAAAGACAGCAGAGAGGAGTCCAACTGAGCCTCCCTTGAGAGGGACTTCCATAGACTAGCCACCAAGAAAGCTGTCTCCTGGGTCCTTAACAGATGAGCATTATGAGGGTGTAGGGACAGAGGGAAAAAACTCCAAAGACCGTAAGACTTCAGGATTGTGTGATGCTATTCCATGTTCATACCTTCTGTTTTAATATGTTGTTTCCTTGCCACTTTTTATTGTTTTTTCTATTGTATTTTAGATGGACATCCTCAATGTTGTATTGTTTTCTCCTTTTTTTTTTTTACTGTGCTTTTAACTGTGCATTTTTTCCCAATAAATAAATAAATAAGACTTCAGGCTGGCTTACAGAGGGAGATGTTTGGCCCAGCTTACAGGGGGCTTTCAGATAGTTTGGACCGAAGTCATATAGAGCTTTAGATGTAATAACTAGCACTTTGAATTATGGCCAAAAATGGTCTGGTAGCCCATGAGGTTATTTCAATAGAGGGGCTATATATGTCGTATAACCAGCCTCAGTTAGCAAGCAGGTCGCTTTGGGTCCCCCACAAAAAGAAAGGCAAGATATAAATCAAATCAAATCAATCAATCAAGTTAGTTTTGGACCCAATGAAGTTTTAGAACAATTTCCAAAGACAGCTCCATATAAAGTGTGTTACAGTAATCTGAACAGGATGTACTGTATATATTCCTCATGGATAAGCCGAGGGCAGGTTTTGGGCCCCAAATTATGGAATTTGCTATGACCTATGGATACGTTAAGGGTACAGCTTAGAGGCATGTAACAAAGGATATAAAGGATTGCAAAGGAAAACAATGCCAAATCAATGTGAGGAGACACCATCAAGGTCTGTCTTGCTAAGAAGATTGTGGGAACAGCCCAGGGAGAGAACATCTGGTGGAAAAAGTTTGCTTCTTGCCAGCAAACCATGAACCTTCTCTGAGCTTCTGTGCCCACATGATCTGAAACATCCCAGCTCCTATCCTCACTCCATGTGCTGCCTGAGTAATGAGGGCATATTCTTTATCAAGTGTCTCCACTGACTTCACCAGGAGAGTGGAGAAGGAGGTGACAACTGAAAGTTTACTGATTCCTTGACCAAAGTGCTGCAACCTGCTGCCTCTTTGTGCTCATTTGCGCTCTCTTTCCCTCTCACTCCAGGTCTCATCCTCAGATTTTTCCCCTCTCTGCTGCAGCAGGAGAATGAAACTGGGTGGCTTCTCCCACACTGCCCAATTTACTGTACCATAGCAACCCCACCGCTCTTCTCCCTCACTTTCTCTTTCCCTCAGGCTTTTTCAGATGCCTCCTTCCTTCCTTCATCAAGGCAGTGCTTCCCTCTCTCCCCAAATCCACCTTTCTCTCTGTAGTGTGGGAACAGATGGCTGCCCCTTCTTGGGAGAAGAAGAAGAAGCACATCTTCTAGCATCTGAATATGGTGTAGCAATAGGGGTGGAAGAGGGGTCTCCCATTGGGACTAGTGTGCATGGGGCATGTACTCTCTGTCTCACTCTCCCACTGACTCACTACTGTAGCAGACTTCTGGCAGATCTCTTTCTCAACCCCAAAGTTTTTTCATCTCCCTCCTGCTTCCACTCTCCCCCTCCCCTTTCTGGACCCATATTTCATAGCAGCCAATAGTGGGCTGGTGGAAATAAAGCAGGGAAAATATTGAGCCAATGGTAGGCAAAGCACCACCACCTTCTACTCATCCCACATTCCTTGGGAGGGGATTTCAGAGAAGTGAAGGTGTGCCTCTCTGTATGTGGGAAAGTTCTTCCTCAGCCTAGGTGATGCCAAAGTAATTCTAACCAGCACAGCCAATAGTGAAGAATGATGGATTCTGCAGTCCAACAGCAACATGAGGAACAATTTTTGACCCCCTTGTTTGTATACTATGGGTAAACATAGCTCTGTCAAATAGTTTTTTTTCTGGGCTGTGTTCTGGAACAGTTTATTTCTGATGTTTTGCCTGCACCTGTGGCTAGCATCTTCAGAGAATGGTTGGATTGGCTGTCACATGGAATGAAAGCAAAACCTCTGGGTCGGGAATGTATTCCTATTTAAGTGCTTAGGGTGATGAGTGCAAAGCCTATAGCTTGTGTGCAAAGGGCAGATGTGAATGTGACCTCTGCCTTTCACCCTCTGGGCAGTGCTAATGACTCTTAGATGGTCTGGTATATGAATACACTGGAAATGCACACCTTGAGACAATTTCAGTCAGGTGCCCCCTTTGAAATCCAATCAGGATTGCCCAATATATCTGGAAACTGTGCAATACTTTACAAGGGGTGGGGTGGGGTAATACCAGTCTGAGCTAGTTTGACAGAGCCTCCATTCAATGGAGGTAAGCAAGGCAGTTCAGCACTGATTGCTCTCAATGAGACAATTTCCTTGTCAGCAGGAGGGAGGAAAATTTCCTATCTTTCCAATATATGCCTCTTACTTTGTGTGCAGAGCCTGACAATAGGCAGCTCCCTGCCTTAAGCATCAAAAGTCTACTTGTAATTAATATTTATCGAGCATAACTCGTAACATAATGGCAAACTTATTCAGCTCTCCTGGCAAAATGTTTTTGGTGCTTGCCTTTTATGCAGGGTCAAGTAAAAAAACAAAACAAATCAAAACAAAAAAACCCCTCTTCTGTTCATTCTTCATTTCCTCAAACAGGCTACATAGCTTCCAATTGTGTGTAATAGAACATTACCTTATTTTCCTTTTCACATTCTGTTTAAGAATTTGTTGCTCACTGAGGACAAGTGTCTGTGTGCATGTCTGTGTGCACATATGTCCCAATATAAATCAAATATTTTTTTTCATTCCTGTCTTGAGTCCCTTTATTCCTATCTTGCCCCCACCAAATAGCAGATAGAAGAAGTCTTATTGGAGAGTTGAGAGAAAGGAAAGGTAACATAATTGATTGGGAGACTGAGGAGATTATCAGATGTGGCAAAAACTGTGTCAGAAGAACTCAACAATAACAGAAATGGGCAATGTTATGAGATGACGTTGTCTTTCAGCATTCTGGGGGCATAGTGCAGGAATGAATAAGGCATCCCTTTTTATTAATGGCTTAGCCCCATCAAAAACAAAGTGAAGCCTCATCTGCATCAGCACTATGCCCCAGGAATGGCTGAGGACATGAGCATCTGATAATGTTACCCGTTCTGTTATCGTTGCATTCTTCTGACACAGTTAAGGATGCTTTTTTGCCACGTTTCCCCATGTCTGATAAAGTTCTGAAATTTAAGGGACAACTTTCCAAAAGTCTAATTTTCCATAGGGATATTAGTACATAAACCAGCAGTAATGTTACAATACACAGAGTAATGCCTTTGTGAAATCAGCAAACACGGTCACTACACCAGTTTCTTATATCTGTTTACAACATAGGTGTAGTATTCAGCACTCCTCAGGAGAATCATTACTTATCATTAATGATCATTGAGTTTCAACTACTCTGGGGGGATGGCTATCTTTTTTTTTTGGGTGCTTAAACATTCCTCATGTTGCACATCAGTCTCAGTTGCCCTTGAGAGAGTGTGCATCTCCCTGCTGAATGCCAAACAAACAACTCTGCATGAATTAACAAATAAATTGGGTTTCTCCCAGGACCCTACTAAAGTGAATTTCATGCAGAATTGGTAAGCTAGGCCAACCCATCTATCCATCCATCCCAATTGGATGAAATGCTGTAAGAAACAGAACAAACAAAAATAAACTTAATTTTATTTATATAATTACAGCAAAACTTTTTCATTTTTTAAAAATTGACTTATCAAAATCTGTCATACTGTGCCACAGTACACTGTGTGAACAAAAATATTAAAAAAATAACTAGGGCCCTATAATTCAATTTCATGTACATCACATCAGATAAACTGTCAGACCATCCCAAACATACCCATAAAAATTTGGCGACTATCCAATGAAAAAAATAATTTGGTTCTCCCTGAGGCTCCCCTACAGTGAGTTGCATGTACAACAAACATATAGCCTATATATTAAGTCAGATCACCCTACAAATACCCTAAATTTTTGTGAAAACACATCCTGCTGCTTCTTGCCCCCCCCAAAAAACCCAGAAACAGTTATTCAAATTTAGGGGGGGGGACACCTTTCCTAGCTTGCAACTGGGCCTGCTATTGATTCAGAAAGTTGTTATCAACAAAAGTTGTTTATCCACTTCCAGTGGAGATGGCATTGAGGAAGGCTGAGCTGGAAGGAGCTCTTGAGACCAGCTGCTAGGCTTGGAAAAACTCCAAACTTCTACAGAGGTGAAGGGGAAAACTTTGCTCAAGGAAAAGTGGCAAGCAGACGGGGCGATAGAAGACCCTAAGTCCTGAGCTAGGCACTTTGTGAAGAAAAAACCTTTCAGACGGCAGAGGCTCATAGCAGGGTTGGCACCATTGACACGTCCAAGCCAAGGCAGCCAATTTCGGCTAGAGCAACACCTCCACTTTTTAAAAGAAATATAAAGACAAGAAAGTGGTTGATAAGAGACTTTTCTCTTTCATTTCTAGAAGAAACCCAGAGGGTGAGTCTGTTTTCTTTTATAATATCATTATAAACTGCAAAGTAAAAGGACTGGGAGGAAACCAGCTGATTAAAGACAATAAATAACAGAGATGTTTCAAGGGGAAAGATTGCCAAAGTGCAGAGCCAGAAAGAATCTCACATAGGAACACTCATGAGGTATTTTTGCATGGTTTATATTAGAACAGAAGATAAGAGAAGTATGGAAATTAAAAAAAAAACAAGATAAAGATAAGAGGAATCTAAGAACTATTTAGAACAAAACTCAATTAGAAGAAGGAACACCTGACTGTAATTATAATGTGAAGAAAGGAAGGATGTGGAAAGAACTGTCGGATACTGGGGAAAGTAAAATGAAACTAGCAATAAAGTAACATAGTAATACAATAATGAAACAAAACACAGCTAAACAAGTGAATTAAAGAAAAAAGGACTTGAGACCACAACCAGAGTGACAATTAATAAATGGGGAATGAAAAATGGAGAGAAAAAGACAAATATAAATTAATAAATAAGAAAATAAGAAACAGAACACAAGGGAGTGGTTGAAAACATACAGAAGAGACGGATATAGAAGAGATGGATACAACTTAGAGAATATGAAAGCAAACTCAGAAAGGAGAGAAGAAGAGAAGGAGAGAGATAAGTGGGAAAAAAGGGGGGAGACTACAAAAACAATGGAAAATTATAAGTGAGTTAAATAAAATTATAAGAGAACAAAGTACAACAGTAAATAAAGGAGGGGATAAACTTAATGGGATTCTGGTTAGAGTAAATAAAGAATAGAATAAATATTGACTTGGAATCATTAAGGTGAATATTTTGGGTCAGAGAGAAAGGAAAGACCTAGAGATTCAAGTTAGAGCTATATTTAGATCGAAAGTGTGGGAGCAGACAAAGGAGAAATAAATATTAATCCAATCCTATAGACACATATATACGATATATAATATTTACATGTATATATTTAAGCTTATTCCAGAACAAGTAAACAAGTCCATTGACAAACAAAAGTGTATTGACAAACAAAAAATATTGGAATAGTCTATTACAGGAAATCTATTGGAGTTTATTTTGGTAGATAAGTGGTTGGAATTAATTTGGGTTAAAAAAAGGGTGGTGAGAGAGTCGAACATTGGTAGAGTGAGAGAGGGCAACCCAAATTAATTCAATTAAAATATTTTTGCTCTGTAATTGTTGGAATATAATTGTTGGAATTGAGATATCAATGTTGAGATACTTGCCTTGAAAAATTTCATACTAGTGTGTTTTTTTCCCCCTTTTCCCTCTTGATAAATTGATGAAAGAGGAAATCTTTGGTGGAAAAACTGATATATTTGTAACAAAATTGATTACAATTCTGTGGAGAAAGCATGCCAGTGAGAAAAGTTAAATTCCGTATCACAGTGGGAAATATCTGTATAAGGTGTGTGAGATAAAATAAATTAAGTATAAATCAAAGAAGAAAGGAAGAAAGAAGAAAGGAAGGGAAGGATTGAGGAGGAAAGAAAAAATGAATGATACCAACCACTAGAAAAACCCTAGCACAATCAAAAATGTAATTGCAAAATGTAAGGAGATCATCAGTAGAACTAACAACAAGGATTGGGGATACAAGCTCAATATTGTTACCATTTATTTTTTTATTTATTTAATTATTTATACCCCACTCTTCAGCCACAAGGCTATCAGAGCGCTTACAAATTGTTTTAAGCAATAGCTATTTACACATCTACACTGCATTAAACAGTTTCCAATGTGTGTTAGCTAATTGCCCCCACAAGCAGGGTACTCAATTTACTGACCTACTAAAGGATGGAAGGCTGAGTGAACCTTGGAGCCCACTGGAATTGAACTTGCAACGTGATGGCTTACAGTAATCAGTTCAGATATAAAACAAGAGATGAAGGACCTAAAAGGGGAAAAAAGGAATGACATCCAGTTACAATTAGATAAATTTGGATCACAGTTAGAAGCCACAGTAAATGACACCTCAAAGATTAGCAAATTGCAAGATCTGCAACTAAAAACAAACATCAGACATTAGAAAACAGGACCAGATTATTGGAAACTAGAGCAGACCAGGAAAATAGCATACATACAGCACTGGAATTGAGAATTAGAGGGAAATGAGATTATTGGAAACCAGAGCAGACCAGGAAAATAGCATACATACAGCACTGGAATTGAGAATTAGAGGGAAATGTATTAAAATCAGGGGTTTACAGGAAAGTCAAAATGAAGATTTGGCAGTAAAGGTAATCCCTGCATTAGCCAAGTATATTGGATAGGAGATCGATTTACTAGATGTTGAGGTGGACAAACTGTTTAGGACTGATTCATGGATTGCAAAAAGAAATAAATTACCAAGGGATATAGTAATCTATTTTGTAAGAGAGAGAGTGAAGGATATCATAATACAACAAAGTTTAAAAGAAAACTTAATAGATGGCCAGGAAGTAAAAGTTTACAAAGATATCCCTATGCAAATATTTTTTAAAAAGAAAGGAATACAATTTCTTGATGCAGGTCCTTCAGAGGAAGCAAATACCATATAGGTGGCATAACGTTGAGGGAGTGGTGGTAACGTATCAGGTGAAAACAATCTTGATTAATTCAGTGAAAAAAGCTGAGGATTTCCTTAAAAAGTTACAAGGAGAATATAAAGAAGAATATAAAGGTCAGAAACAAGTAGAGAAATTAGATAAAAGTCCTAACAAAGACACAGAAAGAGGCTACATTCAAAAGTTAAAGACAAGTAAATTACAAGATAAAAATAGAAAAGGATTAGAATTCAGAAAGGAAAACTGGAGAAAATAATAATAATAATAATAATAATAATAAAATAATAAAATTTATTTATACCCCGCCCCTCTGTTAAAACAATCGGGGCGGCTTACAAAAATTAAAATACAATACAGATAAAATCCCCAAACACCCCCCACCCCACCCTCCCCCATAAAAAAATATTAAACAATTGTAAATTAAAACCAACTTATATAAAATCACAATTAAAAACAATAAATACTATACAATACTATAAATGGCCAGTGTACTAAAAGAAGCCAGGATCCCCTGAGGCCGGGATCTAATTAGGAAAGGCCTGCTGAAAGAGATCCATCTTTAGTGCTTTTTAAAAGCTACTCAGGCTTGTTATCTGACGGATCTCGTTCGGCAGGTCATTCCACAATTTGGGGGCGATTACTGAAAAGGCCCTCTGGGAGGTTGCAGACAGCCTAGATTTTTGTGGCTGAAGCAAAAGTAGACTTAGAAAAGAGTGAAGTAGTAAGAGTCCCTTACCAGAGGTAGGAATCAGAGGGGAGTAAAGACAAGAGAGGGAAGGAGGAAGAAGTATTAGATGAAGAAGAAGAAGTAGAAGGGGAAGGCTCAGAAAAATTAGAAGAAAGAATTAGGAGCAGTAGGAGGTATAGAGGAAGATATCTAGAATAATCTAGAAAATAATAATATACAGTGAATTATTGAAAAATGAGAAAAATCTCTTGTCTTGGAATGTAAAGGGACTCAATAGTCCACATAAAAGACGGATGGTATATCATATTTTAGCTAAACAAAAATACGATATTATTTGTTTACAGGAAACCCACATTAGAGATGGAGATAAAAGATTGTTGAAAAATGTTAAGTTAGGGAAATTGTATGCCACAAAATTTTTTTTTTTAAAAAAGTGTGGTGATATACGTAAATCCTAGCTATGAATCCAAGGAAATCTTCAACGATGAGCAAGATTTTTATCTAAGGGAAGAATTGAGCTTGCAAGAAAGAAAGATTCTTCTAGTAGGATTTTATGGTCCCAACAATAATAAAAAAGGATTTTTCTAGGAATTGAATAAAACAATATCTGACTATGAATATGAAAATATATTTCTTGCAGGGGATTGGAAATGGAGTCTTTGATGTGACTAAGGATAGGACACCTTAAACTGGAAGGGAAAAAATCAAGGAAAACTACCCTATATGGTCCAAGTAATGATGGAAGAATTGGCGTTGGTAGACATTTGGAGATTTCTACACAAACAAGAAAAGGACTATACATATTTTTCAGATTGTCATAATTCATGGTCACGACTAGATAAGTTTTTGATTCCAAAGACACTACAAAAAGATATTAATCAAGTTGAGATATTACAGAAAACTATATCGGATCATTGCCCAGTATTGTTACAAATGGGAGAAAGGAAGAGACAATATAATTGGAGGCTAAAATATATATTATTGAAAAGAGAAACAATTATAGAATCAACAAAAAAATTTCTGAAACAATATTTTGAGGAGAACATAGATAAGGGAACAAACATTGATATAGTATGGGATGCTGGAAAAGCTATAGTTAAGAGGTCATCCAATACAGCGGGAAATAGATATTAGGAAGAAGAGAAAAATGAAAGAAAGAAAATTAATGGAGGAAATAGCTAGAAAGGAAAAAGAAATGAAGTTGAACCCAACAAATGAAAGTGAACATTGTTTTGATCCCCAAAGAAGGGAAAGCCCACATGCTGACTACAAATTACAGACCTATCTCGTTGTTAAATATAGATTATAATGTTTTTGTTAATATACTAGTGGAGAGGTTAAAGAAAATATTGAGTGGATGGATCTATGAAGACTAAAATGGTTTTTTGCCCTTCAGACAGACAAAAGCCAACTTAAGAATGTTATTAAATATAATCGAGGTTTATGAGAAGCATAGTGAAAAGAAACTGTTAATGATTTTTGCAGATGCTGAGAAAGCATTCAACAATCTACATTGGGAATTTATGTTAGAAGTCTTGCAAAAAATGAATATACGGGCAAATTATATAGATTGGATTAGTAAAATATGCAAACATCAAGAAGCCTGTATAATCATCAATGGGGAAAAATCAAAAGAATTTAAAATAGAAAGAGGAGTGAGGCAGGGATGCCCACTCTCCCCCTCCTGCTTATAACAGTTCTGGAGGTATTAAATAGGAAAATAAGACTCAATCAACATATAAAAGGAGTGAGATGGCAGGGTCAGGATTTTAAATATAAGGCTTTCACCGATGACCTGGTGTTTTTCTTGGAGGATCCCAAAGAAAGCATAGAAAAACTAATAGAGACAATTGAGGAATTTGGAACCCTGGCTGGACTGAAGCTAAATAGAGACAAAACAGTCAAAGAATATCACTAGAGTAGAGGAACAAGAACTAGAGGGGAAAACAACATTTAAAGCAGAAAAAAAGTAAAATATTTAGGGATTACAATAACTAAGAACAATGCGGAATTGTATGAAAACAATTATATTAAGACATGGAATCAGATAAAAGAAAATATTAAAAAATGGGATAAATTGGAGTTATCTTTGTTTGGCAGAATAGCTACCTTTAAAATGTCTGTCTTACCAAAGATGTTGTACTTATTTCAAAACATACCAATATTAAACAATGATAAAATATTTAACGCATTGAATAAAGATCTATCACAGTTTATATGGAATGGAAAGAAACCCAGAGTTAAGTGGAAGATATTAATAGACACCAAAGATAGAGGAGGACTAACATTGCCAGATTTGAAAACATACTGTAATGCGTGCTGTTTATCACGGTGTTTAGAATGGATTACTTTGCGAAATGAGAGACTCTTGAAATTAGAAGGGTTCAACAATAGATTTGAATGGCATGCATACATCTGGCACAGTAAAACTTCTGTACATACAGAATTCTGCCATCATTGTATAAGAAGATCTATCATAAAAGTGTGGTTAAGATACAAAAGGAATTTTTGCCCTAAGACACCATGGTGGTTATCAAATCATGAAGCTTTTTTTAAAAAAAAGAAAATATTCATAGAGATAAATGGTTAAACTATAGAGATTAACTTTAAAAAGAGGGCAATATCTACACAATGAAAACACAAGAAGAACTACAATATAAAGGGATAAAGTGTCATTGGTTTCTGTACTGACAACTAGCAGAAAATTTAAAATAAATCAAAAGTTAGCTGGTATAGAAACAGAAAAATCAGCTTTAAATGAAATATTACAAGGGGTTAAAAAGAAGATACTATCAAAAATATATCAGACCCTATTAAGTTGAATCTTGAACAAGAAACAATTAAACTTTTATGATTAAATGGGCACAAAATTTTGAACATTCTATAGATCTTAGTCAGTGGGAGATATTATAGAATAAAAATTCATCTTTCTCAAACAGTGTATATGTAAAAGAAAATATATAGAAAGTGATGTGAAAGTGGCATTTAACACCTAAAAAATTGGCAAAGATTTATAAGAACTCATCTGATCAGTGTTGGAAATGTCAGAGACACACAGGATCATACTACCATGTATGGTGGAAATGTAATGAAGTTCAAAAATTCTGGGTTAGGATTCATAAGATAATTATAACAATTCAAGAAACTAGTTTTCCTTGTAGTCCTGAGATATACCTCCTAAATATGCTGGACAAGGCAAATAAGCAAATTCAAAGAAAATATGGGGAAATCTTAATATATACCCTTATAGCAGCTAGGATTGTACTGGCAAGGAATTGGAAAAAACAGAACATGTCCACGATTGATGAGTGGCTAATAAAACTTTATGACATGTTTGAAATGGATAAATTGATGTGTTTATTGAATGACAAGAAGACAACGAATTAAATATCAGTTTGGCAAATCTTGAACCCTTTATGGAAAAGTAAATGGGGAATAAAGGTAGAAATAAATACAGATTAAGAACTATGGTGTAAATAAGCATATATATAGAATTAGGAAGAAGAAAACAGAGAAAAAGAAAAAAATGATAATTAACTGAGAACAACTAAGGGTGAAGAAATAATAGAAATGGGAGAGAAAATAGGAAGTTGATTACTAGTGTATTTGTTTAAATGTTTAACTGTGTGTATTTTATGGTTTTTTAAATGTCTATGTTTGTATGTAATTTGGTTGAGTTTTGTACTTTTTAACTTGAAGAAAATCAATAAAAATAATAGGGGAGAAAAAGAATGTTGTTTATCAATTAAACTGACATTTTCCACAGACCCTTGGTCTTCCTGCTCTCCTTCCAACCCTTTAGCCATGCTCCCTGCTAAAATGACTGTCCTCATAACCTCTCTAGCTGTACCACAAACAGCCTTTCGAGTCAGGTCCATTGGCACTTCTTGGAGGACTGCCCAGCCATTTATTTTTAAAGCGTCTAGATCTTCCTAGTACCATCTGTCCCACTATTAAAATGTCTATAGCACATTTCAATGTAGAAAATCACTTTACACTTTAAATGCCATTTTGCCTCACAACACTTGCTGTCTCAACGTTTACATCCCATTCCATCTACTATTAGTTTCTTTTTCATAAATGTCTTAAAAAGTAGTATAAAAATTCCCTTTATAGTTACTGTCATTCTTTAATTCGGTGCTTTATGTGGGGAACGGTAAAGAAATAGGAAAACCCAGTGCATTAATCAGGAAGCAAAAAGGGCCTTTTGGTACCCAGGATCTCAACCATCAGTTTACGGTTTTTTGCATATTAAAATATTAATATTTTAGACTTGCAGTTCTTTCCATTATGATTATGAAGAACTTTGAGGTAATTCTTTTCAACTGAACTAAAAGAATATTGCCTGCTACTAATGCTGGCTGTTTCAATAGTTATATCTTTTCATAGTGTGGAGAGAACTGCTTAGTATTGGCTTAGTCCTCCCCTGTCTAAGATGAACTCTAGTTACCATACTACTTTCCAGTTACTATTCTGCTTCCATGAAAAATGATAAAAGCCATCTCAGATCAGCAACACAGTACCATGCCTGCCCCTGATAATAAAATAGCATAATATTAGAATGGAAGGGGAACAGTGCTGACTGTAATGCAAATTCTAAAGTTAGTATCATGGAAATACTTTTATCAGGCCAATGAAAGAGGTTCCAAATTCATTGTGCTAGCACTCAAAGGCTACAGGATTCTTCATCTGGTACAGAGGGCAGGGAAACATGTAGGGGAAGGAAAGTGACAATGTTAGAATCACACAACCAATAAGTTTTGTGAAGTAGGCTAGGCCATACCCTGAATGGCCATGAATGGACTGAGGACAAAGGCAGTAAAACAAAGAAAATACAGTTTGCTTCTCCATTTAAAAAGGGGGAAAAGAAGGACTTTTCAGTGGGTCAACTCATGGACATTAATTTTATATTCTACACAGAACCACCCCAAAGCAAGATGTAAGTTGTGTGGTCTAATACCGGCACTTTTCTTCCCCACTTCAGGAGTAGGCAACTGACAGGCAAAAGGACCCTCATGAAAACTTGGAAGGCTTCATGCACACACACAATTTTAACCTTCTTTCCCCAATTTTATTTTGGCTGAAAATGGCCCCATGCCATTCTTCAGGTTGATTTCTTTTTTTCAAAAAGATCTCTTGTGGGTCTAAAATGGTCCAGTACCCTTCCCCTCCTCTGTGGCAAAAGTGGTCCCCATCTCCCCTCAGGGGCATTTTTGCAAACAAGTATGGAAGCTAAGTGTGTGTAGGGGGAGTGCCCTTTGGCCTTCACAATGCCATTGGGTAGCCACATTTTCCCTACAGCTACCATATGTGATTTGTAGCCAACATAATATTTTCACTGTTGCGGAAGTGGGGGACACAATGGAATCATGATGTTTCTTGTTCATTTACATGCCAGGGAACCTAAACAATCTCCTTCTATCTCACTGATAGCCTCTGTATTACTTTATTACAGACTGCTTGACAAATTAATACGGTTCTCTCCTTCTTCGGACTACAAAAACTCAATAAAACTGCAGGTTTGAAATCATCAGACTAATGAGATTGGGGCTGAACATGTACTATTTCTTTCCTTCTTTTTTTTTCTCTCTCCAGAATTTGTGTCAAACTGATTTATGTTGTGCTTCTTTCTGCTCTCATTAAAATCTTTGTCACAAAATGAGTTATTGGAATTTTTTTTAATGGCTAGGACATTCTGTGCAAATGAAATACTATGTTAAGGTGTTGTGTTATTTTGGCCATTCTGAATGTTAATTAGTTGCCCCGTGCTTTTTGTCTCCAATAGTTAGCATAGGTTGCAATCCAAAAGTGTCCAGATAATTAAAATACAAGATGCCAATAAGGTCACTGTGTACTGGTTACAAGACTACACAAGTTTCATTTGCATAATATATACAAAAGATGAAATCATGATATTAGGTTCTAATGAAAAGGCTTCTAATGAGTACCAATAATAATAACATAACAGCATTTTGCTTTTTAAGTAGAAGACCTGAAACATTGAGACCAAATTAAAAAGTAACAATGACATTGTATATTATATGAATGAAACAGTTCATTGATTATTGGCATGGATGCGGTCACATGGTCTGCTGCATTGGCAAATGCTAATAGTTTGTTTCTAATTAAATTCTTTGACATCTGAAGCTTATATTTAAAATCTATCTTGCCTTCCTTTCGCCCTTTTATCCCCAAACAGCTGGAGAGCATACCAAACAATCCACTGAATCCTTCCCTGCTCTTGTGTAACACAAGGTCAGTCAGAAATAAAAACCCATATTGTCCATGATCTATTGATGGATGAAGAGGCTGACCTGGCATGTTTTACAGAGACCTGGCTGAGTGCTGATAGTTTGGCTATTTGGGCTCAGGCCTTACCAGCCAGATACTCCTTTAAAGAGCAGGTGAGGGGATGTGGGCAAGGGGCGGAGTGACTGTCGTCCATAAAAACAATCTTACTCTGACCAGGACACCTACCCGTGGAATGGACCACATCGAGTCTATTTACCTTAGCTTAAAGACAAGGGAAAGCTTGGGGATTCTGTTGGTATACTGTCCACCCCTAACAGACTCCCTAGCCGAGCTGATCCATCTGGTCTCGGAGTTGGTGTTGAAGTCACCTAGGCTTTTAATCCTGGGTGACCTCAACATCCCTCTTGAGGCTGGTTTAACAAATTTAACAGGTGCAGCTCTGGACGTCATGGTTTCCATGACAAGAATGGGCATTTCCCAGATAGTCTCTGAGCCATGCATTGTGCAGGTCATACCCTCTATGTGGTCTTTTGTATAGAACAGGCATATCCATGGGTGGAGATAGTTGATATTACTGCATTGTCATGGACAGATCATTTCCTGGTCAAGCTTGGACTGAGGGCCATTATTTCCCCCATCAGGGGTGGAAGACCTATTAAAATGGTCTCCCCTCGAATGCTGATGGAATCCATTAGGTTCTAAGAAGCTCTAGAGGGTTTAATGTTTGATGATGCTGGTGATACTGTCAAAGCCTTGGTTAATACCTGGAACAACGATCTTACCATGGCTATAGACACTATTGCTCCCAAGCATCCTTTCCAACCCGCTTCTAACCCTAACCCCCAGTATACTGAAGATCTCAGGAGAATGAAACGGGCTGGACAATGATTAGAGTGCCGCTGGCAAAAAACTCATCTCATATCCAACAAGACACATCATAGGAAATTTCTTAAATCCTATCGAGTGGCAATAGACACAGCTAAGAAGTCCTTCTATTCTGCAAGTATTGTGTCTACGAAGTCGGCAGAGCTGTTCAGGGTGGTAAGGGATTTAACACAAATGCCTTCCACCCAGAACCCTTTATTAGAGTCAACTACAGCCTGCTATGATGCCTTAAATAATCACTTCACAGACAAAATCTCTCAGATAAGAGCCAATTTGGATGCTGGCCTTGTGGCAGAAGCAATAGGAGAGGTATCTAGCATCTCCATGAATACCATTATACTGGATCAATTTGCATTTCTGAATACTGAGGATGTGGACAAGATCCTTGGCAGTATGAAAAAGATGACCTGCTCTCTCGATCCCTGCCCGTCTTGGCTGGCCATCCAAGGGGGAAATACGATCAAGGTGCTGTTGGTGTACATAATCAATGCTTCTTTCAGGGAAGGCCGACTTCCATCTTGCCTAAAAGAGGCAGTGGTTAAGCCATTTCTAAAAAAGCCCTCCCTTGACCCCCTGGACTAGGCCAGCCTCGCTTTTACCATTCTTAAGCAAGGTGATAGAGAGAGCGGTCGCCATTCAACTCCAAGCAGTCTTGGAAGAAACAGATCTTCTACATCCATTTCAAACTGGATTTAGGACAGGATATGGTGTTGAGACTGCCATGGTTGCCTTAGCCGATGATCTCCATCTGGACAGAGAAAAGGCAGAATTACTCAACACCTTCTTTGCCTCAGTGTTTTCAGAAAAGGAAAAGGAGGACCAACCTGAGGAGAATGGAACAGAGGACACAATAGGGGATATCCAGCTCAAAATAAGTAAAGAGGTAGTACAGGAATACCTTCTTAATCTAAATGAATTTAAATCTCCAGGACCAGATGAACTACATCCAAGAGTATTAAAAGAGCTGGCAAATATAATCTCAGAGCCATTGGCAATAATATTTGAGAACTCCTGGAGAACAGGAGAAGTCCCAGCAGACTGGAGGAGGGCAAACGTTGTTCCCATCTTCAAAAGGGGGAAAAAAGAGGATCCCAACAACTATCGTCCAGTTAGTCTGACATCAATACCAGGGAAGATTCTAGAACAGATCATTAAACAGAGAGTCTGTGAACATTTAGAAGGCAATGCCATAATCACAAAAAGTTAACATGGGTTTCAGAGAAACAAGTCATGCCAGACTAATCTGATCTCTTTTTTTGATAAAGTTACCAGCTTGGTAGATGAAGGGAATGCTGTGGACATTGCATACCTTGATTTCAGTAAGGCCTTTGACAAGGTTCCCCATGACATTCTTGCAAACAAGCTTGTAGAATGTGGGCTAGACAAGTTAACTGTTCAATGGATTTGTAACTGGTTAACCGGCCGAACCCAAAGGGTGCTCAGCAGTGGCTCCTCTTCGTCTTGGAAAGATGTGACCAGTGGGGTGCCACAGGGTTCTGTCCTGGGCCCAGTGCTATTCAACATCTTTATCAATGACTTGGATGAGGGAATTAGGGGCATACTTATCAAATTTGCAGATGACACCAAATTGGGAGGAGTAGCTAATACCCTAGAGGACAGGATCAAAATTCAGAATGACCTGGATAGACTGGAGAGCTGGGCCAAAGCTAACAAAATGAAATTCAATACGGAGAAATGTAAAGTACTGCATTTAGGGCGGAAAAATGAAATGCATAAATATAGGATGGGAGAGACCTGGCTGAATGAGACTACGTGCGAAAGGGATCTAGGAGTCCTAGTAGACCACAAGTTGAACATGAGCCAACAGTGTGATGCGGCAGCTAAAAAGGCCAATGCAATTTTGGGCTGTATCAATAGAAGTATAGTGTCTAGATCAAGGGAAGCAATAGTGCCACTCTATTCTGCCTTGGTCAGACCTCACTTAGAATACTGTGTCCAGTTCTGGGCACCACAATTTAAAAAGGATATTGACAAATTGGAGCGTGTCCAGAGAAGGGCAACTAAAATGGTGAAAGGTCTGGAAACGATGCCTTATGAGGAGAGACTTAGGGATCTGGGTATGTTTAGCCTGGAAAAAAGACGGTTTAGAGGCGATATGATAGCCCTGTTTAAGTATTTGAAGGGATGTCACGCTGAGGATGGAGCAGGCTTGTTTTCTGCTGCTCCAGAGACTGGAACACGGAGCAATGGGTGCAAGCTCCAGGAACAGAGATTCCACCTCAACATGAGGAGGAACTTTTTGACAGTAAGAGCTGTTCGGCAGTGGAACACACTCCCTCGGAGCGTGGTGGGGTCTCCTTCCTTGGAGGTCTTTAAACAGAGGCTGGATGGCCATCTGTCGGGGATGCTTTGATTGTGATTTCCTGCGTGGCAGGGGGGTTGGACTGGATGGCCCTCGTGGTCTCTTCCAACTCTGCAATTGTATGATTGTATGTATGTATGTATGTATGGACATCGACAGGGAAAGTGTGACCCTGCTGGTGCTCTTGGACCTCTCAGCAGCTTTCGATACCATTGACCACAGTATCCTTTTGGAATGCCTGGGAGAATTGGGGGCACTGCTTTGCAGTGGTTCTGTTCCTATCTCTCGGGCAGATTCCAGATGGTGATGCTGGGAGACAGTTTCTCTTCTAAAAAAGAGTTAAGATCTGGCATCCCTCAGGGTGCCATTCTGTCTCCTGTGCTTTTCAACATTTACATGAAGCTGCTGGGAGAGATCATCCAAAGACATGGGGTGGGGTGTTATCAGTATGCTGATGACACCCAAATATGTTTCTCTATGTCTTGGACTGCTGCAGTGGCTAAGGATGGCATCTCTCCTCTGAATGACTGTCTTAAAGCAGTAATGGAGTGGATGAGGGAAAACAGACTCAAGCTAAATCCAGGTAAGACGGAAATACTTGCTATTGGGACTCCAATCCGGGAATGGATATATGTCCACCAGGATGGGTTCACACTTCCTCTGAATGACTGTGTTTGCAGCTTGGAGGTGCTCCTTGACTTGTCTCTCCAGCTGACAGCCCAGCTAGATATGATGGTCAGGAGTGCCTGTTATCAGCTTTGGCTGATATATCAGGTGTGTCCTTTTCTGGAGCATGGTGACTTAGAAATGGTGGTACACATGCTAGTAATCTCTCAGCTTGACTTCTGCAATGTGCTCTACATGGGGCTACCCTCATACCAAGTTCAGAAACTTCAGTTGGTACAAAACATGGCAGCCAGGTTGGTCACGGGTACATCTAAAGCTGACCATATAACACCTGTCTTCAAATCCATTCATTGGCTGCCAGTTAGTATCCAGGCAAGTTACAAGATGTGGGTTATAACCTTTAAAACCCTATGGTCCAGGCTACTTGTGGGAGCGGCTTCCTCCATATAATCCACCCTGCACACATAAGTCTTCGAGAAGAACCTGTTGCAGCCAAAGAAGACCAGATTGGCTGTGGTGACCCAGAGGATCTTTTCATCTGCTGGTCCCAGGCTATGGAATGACCTGCTGGATGAGATCCATCATATTACCACTCTAGAAGCCTTTAAAAAGGCTGTTAAAATGAATCACTTCCAACAGGCCTTTCCAGATTAGCCTTCCAGATCACCAAACCCCCCCCCCACACACACCACTACCTACCCACAATTTTATTGAATTTGTATTTGTAATTTTAATATATTCTCCTGTTTAATTTCAATTTTATTGTTCTTTGTTGTTTTTATGATTGGGGGGAGAGATGGGAAAGGGATTCTTTTTTAAACAAAAAACCAGGCCAGTTCATAAAAAAAGCAACCTATGGATAGTTCTAACATTGCAGGCCCAGGCCGTACCGCCCTCGGCCCTCCTGAATGATGCAGACACACAACACTTTCTTTAACTTTGTATTGGTTATATCTTCAGAATATAGGTTAGGTGCAGGTTAGTAAAGTGAATACAAAATAGAGGTAGATACATGTTTGTGGTATGTTAACATTTGGCAATAAAATGGGCCGCAAATTGCAACTGAATGGTTGGTGGCAATGTATGGGTCATGACATCCGCAATGCCCATCCCTGTGGCCCAAATGGTGGGTTGGTCCATCCCAACCGCCTCCTAGAGGAGAGAGCCAAATGGCCGGGCCGACTGACCGACACTCTCTCCTCCCCTGTAAACAATTACATGTTAGCCAATAAGAGGGGGAGGGGCCTCCTTTGAACTTAAACTTGAATTTGTGCTTGAACTTGAACTTGAACTTGCTGGAGCTCCCCCTTCATCCTGCCTCATCACGACCCAATACATCCACCACCAAGGCGTTCCCCATGGGAACTGCCTTCCGCCAACCATTGCCCCATCAACAGGCAGGCCTCCCGGTCATCCGTGGCCTGTGTCTGCTGAGGCAGCACCCTCCCAGGCCTTATCTAACCGGCGAATGCCCTGGATCGCCATTGCCCCAATCGCATGATGGACTCTTTGGACAGGCCAGCCTCCGGTGCCATGGTTGTGGCCCCTATCCTGAATGAATGGCTGCCGAATTCTTCCGCTGGCAGCCCCAACTGCTGGATTGCCATCTTCAGGACGCTCACGAATTGGAATCTGGTAAGAGGGACCCCATCCGCATGTCGGAACAGCGGCCCCCGGTTGCGGCCCCGGATTTCAAAATAAACCTTCATGCTCACCACAGGGCAAGGGGTGTATCCCTCCAATTTCTTCAGGTGCAGGGTGGTCCCGCGACTGTGCTGATCTGCTTTCGAGCACCAGATATGCAGGGCCAAGTTATTCACACTAATGGTGACATCTCCCAGTTGCAACGCCCTGCCGGACATATCTGCTTTGGAGGCACACACCGCCTCCATGACCCTCAACGTGCCGAAGAATGTGATCACATAGGCTGCCCCAAATAGCAGGTAAGCATAATTTGGGAGTGATGTTGTATTAAGTCACATAACCATTTGGTCATGTGTGTAAATACACCTGTAAAGGGGGGAGGTATGTGATGAAAAGGCTGCTCTTTTAGCCAATCTCAGAGCAGCAGGTGCCCAGCCAATAGGAAGGCAGCTGGGCATGGCTATACAAGGGGCCTGACAGAGTGAGAGGGGGTTAATTGTTTTGAGGTTTGACTGGAAAGAAAGAGTTACACTGAAGGGAGGGTGTGCTCCTAGAGTTCCCGAGGGAACTTTTCAGTCTGATGACCACAGAAGGGTCTTAAGGGTCCAGAGAGGGACTGAATAGACTTGGAGAGGCTCAGAACAAGTCAAGTATATAAAGGGGATTTAGGACTTTGTGCCTGAGTTAATAGTGCTGGTGTGTCTAGATTGATGTTATTATTGTAAAAGGAATCTGATGTAACTAAGCCTTAAGAAGATTAACAGCTTTAATGCTCAACTACAGTTTATTTGTTTTATGTTTTTCAATAAACATTTGTTATAGTTTAAAGTGGTTTGGCCTCTGTTTAATTTGAACCACGCTACCTGATATCAGGGACACAAAGGGCTGTCCCAATAAAAAGTGGTTGGTGCTTCACACATTCTTTTGGGGACAGTAGTGGGATGACAGAGTTCAAGTCAAATATCTGCTGACTTTCAGACATGTGTACATTTGCATAAATACAGTCTCACCTGGCCTAATGGCTAAAAACAACAACACCCTGTTTTCCCATCCACCCATCTACTGGCTGGTTGGCTTACTTACTAGATGAAGATAAAAGCATCCCTGATAGAAACAGCAATACCAAATTATTGTCTTTAGCTTCCTGTATTAGACTGCATGCAGTATGCATTAATGAAGGCAAAATCTATTCCTGTACAAAGCTCGCAACTGGCAAGATAGAACATCATCTCATTCATTTGTATTGCTGTATGTTTTGTTGAAAGCATCATGCTGCTTTTTTGACTTTAGGAAGGTTGATTTGGGGACCCATTAGAGAGTGTTAGTGCACAGCATGTTTAAAAAGCATTGTTTTGGTGCACATTAGATTCCTTTTATCTTCTTCCTGTATGTATCTTGGGTCCCCCCTCCTTCATTTCTTCATGCTGTGATGACAGCTCTGTCTACTAATGTGGCAGTATTTGCCTTATACAAGGCTGTCATTTTGGGTGACATTTTTGTTTATAAACATCTAATGTGCACTTTCCCATATTTTAGATTACTGAAGGTATTCAAAATTATCATAGCAAACATGATCACGATTCAGATGAAGAGAGGAGATACTGAATTAACCAGTTATTGTAAAATAAAGTTGAACTGCAGGAGTTAATCATGAAAAGATAACCTCCACCACACCCAGTGGCATCACTAGGAGAATGCAGAGAGGCCAAAACACAAGGTGACACCAGCCTTAGTAATGCCACAGACCACACATGCACACACACACACACACACAAAAGAAAGAAAAAGAAAGAAAAAGAACAGAAATGTGGAGCATAAAATCCCATTTGTAAACATCAGCAAGACTGCAACCCTATGCATAGTTACGTGGGAGTAAGTTCTATTGCACTTTGGATGCTTATTCCAGACTGTATAAACTCAACATGCAAAATGCATTGAAGTTTAGCAAAACATCAAACAGCTGAAATTCAGCTTTTAGCTTTTAATTTGAAATGCAAACAAAATGCTAAATTAAAGTTGGCAGCAAAGAAAAAGAGGGTGGTATCAAGCCACTGCTTAATAATTTTCCTAATTCTTTCATTTACTATATGATAACCTGTCTTAAACAATAATTAAACTTGAAAGCCTCCTCCTCATCTTATTTTCTTACTAGAAAATGGAGATCCTATCAATTGCACTGATGTTCTGCCAGATGACATCACACCTACACTGCAAAATGTCCTTGGGGTTATGTTCACTCACACTGCACCACTGCAGTTAACTCCCAATATGTCTCTAACAAAAGGCTTCAGTTAATGTGGAGAACAGGTTTCAGATCATGTGTTGAGTACAGAACTGTGGTCAGACTGAATAGATTCAATTCCCTTATATTTTGTGAATCCTTCATGAGTCCACAGTGATAGAAAAATTAAGAACATTTCCTTGTAAACTGTGCCACTCATAATCTCTGTCTTCTCTTATCCTAACAGAGATGACTGTCCTCTGGAGTTTTGGTCCCCCCACCCTTCCCCAGTGTATTTGTTTATATATGTATGCTTTCATTTTGGGGATTCATTATACTGGCACCAAGACTAGTTCAACTAAAAGGGAAAGGGAGAATCTAAATATCACATACCTAAGAGGATTGGAAATTATAACCCTATTGAGTCCTGTTAAAACATGTCAGTTCAGTGACCAAGGATTGATAGAGTGCAAGCTCCACCACTCCCACCCTCAGCTGCATCACCCTCTTTATGTGGAAGAGAACATTCTAGAGAAACAAGTCCCTACTGTGTATGAATGCTCTCCATAGGATTCAGAGCCATGTTTCCAAATTGTGTGATGAATCTCCATAGACAGTCGAGGGTATCCTTTTGAGATTTAATGCATACAGGCTGAAGGAAATGACAATTGATGGTAAGTGTCATTTCCCTCTTTTGTGTTGAGTGCACATATTTTAATAACACTTGAATAGAGCTACTGTGACTTTGAACATGGTGAAAATTTTAATACTTTGTGTCAATGTAGCAAGGAATCATAGAATCATAGAGTTGGAAGAGACCATGAGGGCCATCCAGTCCAACCCCCTGCCATGCAGGAATAAACAATGAAAGCATTTCTGCAAGATGATCATCCAACCTCTGTTTAAAAACCTGCAAAGGAGACTCCACAACACTCTGAGGCAGGGCATTCAACTGCAGAATAGCTCTTGCTGTCAGGAAGTTCTTCCTAATGTTTAGATGGAATCTCTTTTCTGGTAGTTTGAGTCCATTGCTACATGCCCTTTTCTCTGGAGCAGCAAAAACAAGCTTGCTCCATCCTCAATATGACATCCCTTCAAATATTTAAACATGGCTATCATGTCATCTCTTAACCTTCTCTTCCACACGTTAAACATACACAGCTCCCTAAGCTGCTCCTCATATGGCACAGCTTCTAGACCTCCCAACATTCTGGCCAACCTCTTCTGGACACGTTCCACCTTCCCAATATCCTTCTTGAACTGTGGTGCCCAGAAATGGACACAGTATTTCAGGTGAGATCTAACCAAAGCAGAATAGAGTGGAACTATTACTTCCATTGATCTAGACACTATACGCCTATTGATGCAGCCTAGAATTGCATTGGCTTTTTTATCTACCATGTCTCAATGCTGACTCAGGTTCAGCTTGCGGTCAACTAAGGAGATTTTCAGACAGGCAAAAATCGCTCTTTGCCGCGCGAGCAGCCTCCCGAAACTGCTGCGCGGCAAGGGTCTTCTTCGGACGACGCTGTGCCTCTGGCGAAACCGTCCGTGTCACTTCCGTGAAGCTTGGGACGGCTCCGCATCATATTTCAAGCACGGGCAGCCTCCGTGCTTGAAATATGACGCGGAGCCGTCCCAAGCTTCACGGAAGTGACACGGACGGTTTCGCCAGAGGCACAGCGTCGTCCGAAGAAGACCCTTGCCGCGCAGCAGTTTCGGGAGGCTGCTCACGCGGCAAAGAGCGATTTTTGCCTGTCTGAAAATCTCCTAAGACTTCTAGATCTCTTTCACATGTGCGGCCATCAAGCCAAGTGTCACCTATCCTATATCTGTGCATTTCACTTTTACTGCCTAAGTGTAGTATCCTACATTTCTCCCTCTTGAAATTCATTAGCTACTCCTCCTAATTTGGTGTCATCTGCAAACTTGATAAGCATGCCCTCTATTCCCTCATCCAAGACATTGATAAATATGTTGAATAGCACTGGCCCCAGGACAGTACCCTGTGACATGCCGCTAGTCACTTCTCTCAAGGATGAAGAGGAGCCATTGGTGACTACCCTTTGGAGTCAGCCCATCAACCAATTACAAATGCACCTAACCATTGCATTGTCTTGCCCACATGTTACTAACATTTTTGCAAGAATATCATGGGGGACTTTGTCAAAGGCCTTACTGAAATCAGGATACACTTCATCCACAGCATTCCCTTCATCTAGCAAGTTTGCAACTCTATCAAAAAAAGAGATAAAATTAGTCTGGCATGACTTGTTTTTCAAAAACCCATGTTGACTTCTAGTGATCAGAGCACTCCTTTCTAAGTGCTTACAGACTGTCTATTTAATGATCTGCTCTAGAATCTTTCGTAGTATTGATGTCAGGCTGACTGGGCGGTAGTTATTAGGGTCTTCTCCCCCCCTAATGGGGACATTTGCCTTCCGCCAGTCTGATGGGACCTCTCCTGTTCTCCAGGATTTCTCAAAGATTATTGACAGTGGTTCTGAGATTACTTCTGCCAGATCTTTTGGCACACTTGGATGTAGTTCCTCTGGACCTGAAGACTTCAGTTCATTTATACTGGCCAGGTATTCCTGAACAACCTCTTTACCTATTCTGTGCTACATTTCCCCTATTGCATCATCTGCTCCATTTTCTCTAGGTTGAACACTGTTCTTTTTTTGGGAGAAGACCAAGACAAAGAAGGTGTTGAGTAGCTCTACCATTTCTCTGTCCCCTGTTAGCCTTTCACCATCTTCTCCCTGTAGTGGTCCTACCACTTCCTTGTTCTTTCTTTTGCTAAAGACATACCCCCCAAAATACCTTTTTATTGCTTTTAACCTCTCTAGCATGCCTGAGCTCCATCTGTGCTTTAGCTTTTCTGATTTACCCCCAACACTAGCTGGCTATTTGTTTGAATTTTTCTTTGGCGATTTCTCCCCTTTTCCATTTCTTGTATATGTTCCTTCTAATTCTTAGCTCAGTAGAAATTTCTTTAGATATCTTTAGATACCTTTTAGACACCTGCCATTTTTCCTCCTCATCGTAATGGTTTGAAGTTTTTTCTTCAATAACTCACTTTTTAGAAACTCCCATCCATCATGTATTCCCTTCTCTTTTTAGTATTCCTGACAATGGGATCACCCCCAATAGTTCCCTAAGTCTTTCTTAAAGTCTGGAAGGCATCCCTGACTATGCTTGGCTTCCCCTTTCCTTTATATAATAAACTCCAGGAGAACATGATCACGCCCTCCTAAGGATCCCACCACTTCCACCCCATTAACCAGAACATCTCTGTTGGTTAGGATCATATGTAAAATAGCTAATCCCTTTGTTGCCTCTTCCACCTTCTGGACAATAAAATTGTCTGCAAGGCAAGTGAGGAATTTGTTGGACCTTAATTTTTTGGCAGAGCTGGACTTCCAACAAATATCAGGATAGTTAAAAGCCCTCATTACTACTACATCTCCTCCTGTCTGAATGTGCAGTCATCTCTTCTAGGAAAGCATCATCCAAGTCTTCAGTTTGGTTTGGAGGTCTATAGTAGACCCCCACAACGACATCCCTGCTCTTTCTCTCCCCCTTGATTTTTACCCGGATGCTGTCAACCTGGCTCCCAGGATTTAAGTCATGGATCTGTTAACAGGTGTAAACATCCTTAATATATAACACTACTCCACCTCCACCATGGATCAGTTAGTATGCCAATCCTGAGAAGGTGCACGTAGCCTGGATTTGTGTTCTTTTTGCCCAGCCCAGAAAATAATTTACTTTAAGAAACTTAATTATATCAGGCTATTTCAGGCTCTACTTTTTATCCATGTGGTAAGTTTGTGTCTGGATTTTACCACTTCTCTAAAATAGGTTATACCCCTCTAATACTACATTCCAGTCATGAAACTCATCCCACCAGGTTTCAGTGATGCCTATTAAATCATACTTGCTATGCTATGCTATGAGTTCAAGTTCATCCTGTTTTATTTCCCATGCTCTGTGCACGAGTATAAAGACATCTAAGACCATGGGCCATTCCCTCTATCTGCCTTTTAAAAGTTTCATTCCTCCCACTGTTGGGTTCTTGTACTATTTGCCTTGTTGTCTGTATAACATTCAGGGTATTATTTCCAGCACTTGATGAACTCCTGTCCTCATGAATACTGTCTCCCTCCCCCACACAACTCATTTCAAAGCCCTCCTGATCAGATCTTTCAGACTCTTCACAAAAACGTTCCTGCCAACTGCTGAGAGGAGCAACCCATCCCTTGCCAGTAGTCCACCTTCATGAAACTGCACTCCATGGTCCAGGAAGCCAAACCATCCCTGGCAGCACAATCTGTGCAACCAGTTGTTCACCTCAACTATCTTTCTCTCCCTTCCTGGGACATGCCCTCCCACTGGAAGAACAGACAAAATAACTACCTGTGCATCCAAGTCCTTCAGCTTTCTACCTAGAGCCTCATAATCCCCTTTGATATTCCAAAGGCTATGCCTTGCTGTATCATTGGTTCCCATGTGGACCAAAAGGAAGGGATAACTGTCAGTGGGCTTCAGGAGTCTCGTCAGCGTCTGTTACACTGTGGATTTTTGCACCTGGGAGACAGCACACCTCACGAGACATCTTATCAGGCCTGCAAACTACTGATTCTGTACCCCTCAGCAAACAGCCACCACATGCCTCCTCCACCACAGCAAACTCCTACCACCCCCACATGCCTCCTCCAAGGATTAGCAGAGGCCAATCTGTGTGCTGATCCATCCAAGGTATCATGCACATTCTCTGAGGCCTGGCTCTGATGTTCTCCTTCCCATTCCTTGTCATCAGTGACAAGGGAGAGAGCTTCAAACCAGTTCTATAATGCCAAACTTGTAGAATGGCCCTTTTTCCTTCTATTTCTACAACTCACATACTTTCAAACATAAACTTCCTGTGTATCAGAATTAACCTCTTCCAGAGAGTCGTTCCCTGTGTTTTCTTGAACCAGGACCTTCTGCTCTGCCTAAGAAAACCTCCTGCTCCCTAATATGATGTATGGTGGCTAATCAGGCCTCTAGCTGCTGGGCCTTCTCTTCCAGCAACACAACCATCTTGCACTTGCTGCAGGGTAGCTCTGCACATCCACAGGCAAGAAGACAAAGATCCCACAGCTGTTGCAAGTGACTGCAGCAGCTCCCTCACTGTCCATATTGAATACTCTGAAGTAGGCACTACAACATAACTGTGGGCCTTCCCCTCAAACTCCCCCACTTAATACCTATGCCAAACACCCCTGTTGGCCTCTCTCCTGTACGCCGAGCTCCAGGGACTGGGACTGCAGCTATATACCGTGCTACTGGGTGCTAGCTGTTCCTCTTCCTGCCTTTCACCTACTTCCTCTCAGCAGTCTCTGACTCACTTCTTCTCAACATAAGCAGCTCACCAAATGAATGCTGAGTCCCCCCAGGCAAGCCTACATTCAGAGGACACAAACAAACAGCCTTGATGCAAGCAAGCACACTAGCGTTAGCCCAACAAACTCTCTGGGGCTGAAGAAATTTAATTAAACAGTCACAAATTCATCTAATGCTGTCTCACCCACACCAAACACCCCTGTTGTCCTCTCTCCTGTTTGCCAAGCTCCAGGGACTGGGATTGAAGCTATATACAGAGCTACTGGCTGCTGGAGATGCAAACTGGACAATATTTTTTTCACTCATAATTCTTGCTTTTTTTTTTTTGTTCACCCCATGAAAAAGTGTCTGACTATCAAGGGGTTATGAGGCCTCATAAGAATTAGTACTGGGTGGTCATTTCAGATCTCAGATGACATCCTTGTAAATATCAATCATTAATAATTTAGCATTTAAAAAAATAAAGTGGACTTTTAGTTTTCAATCAAATATAAAATTTAAATTTCTTTGATTCCAATATCAGATTAACAAAATGTCTTTGTCAAGCATAGAAGGATTAAATCCAGGTATTTGAATCACTAACCATAATCTACACAGCATGGATCAATTAGTATACCAGTCCTGAGAAGGTGCACGTAGCCTGGAATTGTGTTCCTTTTGCCCAGCCCAGAAAATAATTTACTTTAAGAAACTTAATTATATCAGGCTATTTCAGGCTCTACTTTTTATCTGTGTGGTAAGTTTGTGTCTGCATTTTACCACTTCAGACAACACATGGATGGTTATAAGACTAAATCCTCTGTCAAAAAACACCTGCATGTAGAAAACTAGCATCTCGCACCTGCATGTAGAAAACTAGAAAAGTGGTACAGAAGCTTTATTCTTTTTATTTATTTATTTTTTTGGTAAATGGAAGGAATATTTGTCTCATATAGTTGTGTTGTGGCACATTCAGTCACATGACACCTTTTGGCAATACCATCTCCTCTCCTCTCTCTGCTGTATCAGTGTGTCTTATATTACACAAAGTGAAATTACATCTTCTATGTCTTTTATTTACTGTTTCTTCTTCTGTTGCCTCCTTAATCTATATTTTCTAGAGGGAAACAATATAAGCCTCTTGCAGGTGGGGATCTATCCTGATTTGTAAAATACATTGCTGATACAACCACCAAAAGCAAATAAGAATAAGGAGGAGGACTGAGGCAGGGAGCAACAAAATAAAATACAACAACAAATAACACACTTAACACAGTTAAAAATACAAACATCAGTTAAAAATACATAATCAGTTAAAATACCATTACATTAGTTTAAAAAACATACACGTTAAAACAATCAATTCATAATTTGAAAACTCATAATTTACAAATCATTTTGTACAGGCTTGTTGGAAGAGATTGGTCTTTAATTCTGTTTTAAATTCAGACAACATATCTAGCTGTCAGATCTCTTCTGGCAGGTCATTCCACAATTTGAGAATGGCTGATAAAAAGTTCTCTAGTTAACATTTCCAGCCTGGTTCTGGCTGACTGAAGTAAACATCCCCCAGAATTCCTGAGTGTATGGGACAGGTTATATGGGAGATGGAGATCCTGTAGGTAACCTAGACCCAAGGCATGTAGGGATTTAAAGTTAACAATCAACACTTTGTACCTTACCTGGAAACTAATTGACAGCTAGTGGAGTTATTTTAATATAAGTGTAATGTGATCACTTCAAGCTGTACCAGCAACTGATCTGGCTGCCATATTTTATACTAATTGAAGTTGCCAGACTTAGCACAGATATAGCCCAAAGTACAACATACTGAAGGAGTCCAGACTCAAGGTTACCAGTGTGTGCACACCATGCAGTGTGTACATAGTCCTCCAGGTCTAGGAAGAGGTGCAGCTGGTGTATCAGCCAAAGCTGATAGTCAGCACTTCCACCCGTTGTATCTATCTGGGCTGTCGTTTGGAGTGATGGGTCCAGAAATACCTACAAGCTGTGACCACAATCTTTCAGAGGAGTGTAATCCTATCCAGAAGCCCAAGTTAGAACCACCAGCAGTAAGCAACCCTGTCTTGTCTGGATTCAGTTTCAGTTTGTTTTACCTCATCCAAACCATTACCTCCTCCAAACATTCCTTCAGGAGGGACAAACAATCCTTAGCTGATGCTGTTTTTGAAGCCATGGAGAAGTGTATTTGGATGTGGTCAGCATATTGGCAGCACACCGTCCCTTGCCTCTGGATAATTGCTCCCAACAGTTTCATGTAGTTGTTAAACCACATTGGGGATAAAATGGCACCTTGTAGTATGTCATATAATTTTAAAAAAATTAATTAGGTACATATACCTAATATAAAAGTTCCTTTTTTGAGGAACAGTTATCCCCAAGCACTACCTTCTCGAATCTACCCAACAGATATCACTGGAACCACTACAGCACAGTGTCCCTGATTCCGAAACCCCTCAGGTGTTCCAGAAAGTTACTATGGTCAATGGTATTGAATACTACTGAGAAGTCCAAAAGCACCAACAGGGTCACACCCCCACTGTCCATACTCAGGCAAATATTATCAACTAAAATGGCCACATCAGTCTCCCCTCTGTATCCTGCTCTGAATCCAGTTTGAAATGGGCCTGTGTCATCCAAGACAGCATGGAGTTGGAAGATAATTTCCCTCTTAACTAGCTATACCTGGCATAAGATACACCATTATCTACATATATAAAATGCTTCAGTATGTTTCCATTCTCACTGTACTGACTGGCCACTTAGGAAATATGTCAAGAGTATGATCATTTGATCCATTAACATATAATACAATCATTTGACACATTAACGTATAATCTTTCAAATCAACTATAATGGCTAATTTCATTCAGAGAGCCCCGCCGCCACTGCCATGCAACCACACATACACATGGACACATAGACAAACATGTACAACACTACATATATATACACACACACACACACACACCATGTGCACCAGGATGTGAGAGCCCCTCTCCTGCCATGGAACTGTTCAGAAGATCGCTCTTGCGTACACACAGACGTTGGGATTCATATGTGTCATTCAGAAGGGGGGCTAGCGAATCCCCCATAAACTGCGTGGATTCAGCTTTCGGGAGGATTAGCGGATCTCGGCATAAAATACGTACAGCCGTTCGAATGGCTGACGGTCTGTACACCCCGGTCGCACACATAAGAACAGGTGGTGTAATCTGATTGGCTGGCCGAGTAGAGGGGGCAAGGCTAGCAAGGAGGGGAATTGGGAGTGCCCACCATGTTGCATTCCTGGCTAAGCAAGTGTCCGGTAACTCTGTGAGTTGTATATATTTATTTTTATTTTTCATTGTAAATAGGGAAAACCGAATGTCCACAAAGCAGGCACCTTTTTATAATAATAATAATAATAATAATAATAATAATAATAATAATAATAATAATCAGTGGTGGGAGATTTAAAACCGCCGCTTGGCTTGCTCATTCCATCCAGCTGGGGAAGGGGGCTCCTATGGAGTTTAGGGGGGTAAAAAATCGTGTATGCAGATTGAATGCATACGACTGGCTGACTATTCGTATTTTTTACCCCCAAACAGATTTTTTTAAACCATATAGACGCGATCTTCCGAATGGCATATGTATTTTTTTACCATGTAGATGGGGCCCACGTGTGCCAGCATGTGAAAGCACCTCCTCTGCCACCATGCAACTGTGCATACACACACACATACCATGCTACACACACACAACACACTACAAACCCACACCATGCTTGCCAGGACATTAGAAGCCCTCCACTGCCACCATGTAACCACATGTACACACATACTGTGCTACACACACACAACATACCACACACCACATGTGTTAGGACATGAGAGCCACTCCACTGCTGTCATGCAATTGCACACACACAAACACTATTACACAAACAATGCCACACACATACACATCACACTACACACATGGCAGGATGTGAGAGCCTCTTCACCACCAGCTTGCAACTGTGCATAGACACACACCATGCACACCAGGATGTGAGGACCTTCTGCCACCATCATGCAACTGCACATACATACACGCAACATACCATGCTAGACACAGCTGCCAAGGAGCACCTTCAGACAGCACAGAAGACAGAAAGCCCAAGGTACAGCTACAGACAGCACAGAAGGCCCAAAGTAGAGACAACACAGAAGGCCCAGCTAGAGACAACACAGAAAACCCAAGGCCCCAGAGCAGCTACAGACAACACTGAAGGTCCAAGGCCCAGCTACAGACCATGCAGAAGACCATGTTGTGGTGGCCAGGATTAAGGGCTGGATGCAGCTCTTAAATAGCACTTCCCCTGGCTGCTTAAGGTGCGTTGCATGATTGCAGCCAGCTGCGTTTGATAGCTTGGCCCTGGTTCTTCCAAGGCTCCCTCAGTCAGGGCCTGAGTCTGCAAAGATGCTGTGCTAGCTGCTGCAACCAGGGGCCTAGTCCTGTGAGGAGAGGCAGATCCTGACACCTAAGAAACCAATCAGCACATTGAAAAATTGCAACACGCCCAAGAGAATTATATGATTGTCTTGTCCCAAAAGGGAAGATTCAATACTGGTGTATAGCTGTTAAAGTCCAAAGGGTTCAGGGAGGACTTTTTAAGAAGAGGTTGCACCACCACTTCTTTTGAACAAGATGGAAAATTTGCCACCCTGGGAACTGCATTAACAATATGTTGCAGCTGAGATCTAACTGCATCCCCTGCCTGGATGAACAGCAAAGAAGCAGAGGATCAAAGGAACAAGCTCTCCTCCTTGCTTGTCCTAGCAGTATGGCCACATCTGCGGTACTCACCAACTGAAACTGATACCATTTAATCCTAACCATGGTGTTGCTGGACACCCCATTGTCACCTTATGCAAAAATGATGGCCTCTAAATTAGCTCTTATCCAAGAGGTTTTACCTGCAAAAAGATTGTTAAAAGCATCACAGCAAACTGCAGAAGTCTCTAGAACTTGATTCAGCAGGGAAGGTGCCTGAAATTAGATCCCTCACAGCTCTGAATAGTTCAGCTGGATGTGAATTTACAGGTGCAATGTTTTCAGAGAAGAGTTTCTTTGCTGCATGTATTACCACCTTATCGGAATAAAGATGTCCTCTATATTGTGTCTTGTCAAATATAGCTGAGTTTTTCTCCATCTGTTCTCCTTTTATCATCCTTTCTGTTTCATCTCCCTCTGGTCTTCTGTATTCCAAAGAGCCCGGTTAGTGATGGGTCAGAGAAGACATTTTGGAACAACTCTGTCAATAGCCCTAGTCAGGTCTTTATTCTATCTATTGACCAGGGCTTCAACAGGATCATTGGTGATATCCACCATAAAACCCTCTAAGGCTTTCTAGAATCCTGAAGGATCCATTAGCCTTTGAGGGTGGACCATCTTAATAGGTCCACTGACCCTGCAGGGACAGACAATAGCTGTGAAGCTAACTCTGACCAGAAAATGATCTGTCCATGACAACTCAGAGGTATTAATCACCTCTACCCACAGATCCATTTGCTCAGAGCTGAAAACACTATCAACAATATGACCTGCTGAGGAACTTGGTTTGAAATGCTACCTGGAGGCTATTTGAAGGACCATATCTCCCTGTATGGGCCCATTAGAGCACTGACATAATCTGGAGAGACACTTCTCTCTGTCCCACCACTTTCCAGGCCCATTTGGTGGGAACAAGGGAGAAGGCCTTCTCAGTGGCTGCTCCTAGACTTTGGATATCCCTCCCTGGAGAGGCCAGGATGGACCCATCATTGCTCTTCTTCTGGAGGCAGGTCAAACCATTGTGGTGCTGCCAGACTTTTGCAAACTGTTGTTGGGCTTTTAATGCTATGCAGTGCATTTTAATTTTTGCAATGTATGTATATAGTTTTAGTGCATTTTAATATTTTTAACTTATAAATAGTTCAATCATTTTTAAATCTTATACTTTTGACTTTTGAGGAGTTTGTAACTTGTATTGTTTTAAATATGGTGTTAGCCCCATTGAAACCCATTATTGGGAGAAAGTGGGATATAAATAAATAAAATAAATAAATAATAAATCCCTCCCCATTGAGTTGGTCACTTCAGTTTGTTTGTTGGATTTATATCCTGTCTTTCTCCCAAGATGGGATTCAAGGTGGGTATATGCTTAGAGGGCCACAGTTTGCCTCTTTTCAACTAGGTTGCAGACTAAGATTGCATCTTATTTAATTTCTAACCTAGAACACAATGAGAGTCCTTGAGAATGGATCTCAATCCATTTTTTGATATTGACACACAGTGTTTGATAGAGCCCTGGGGGCACTCTTTGACTAATCCTATACTATCATCATCATGATACTGCCTCCACTACCACCACCACCAATTTCCCATCATCTCACTCTGTAATGAGAGACAAAAATGTTTTTCTCCCTGCAATCCCTCTTTCATCAGTTTCCTCTAATGAATGAAGAAAAATAATAAGTGCAAAATGGAATTGAAGAAAAAATGGTCAAGGAGTCAATGGGGCAGAAAAAGGCAAAAGGAACAGGGAATAAGCAGGTGTGGATGGTGATGGAGGAAACTGAAGCAATAAGCAGCATAAAGAGGCAGCAAATCCATTTTGTTGGCAAATCAATACAACAAAAGATGAGTTAGGAGTTTAATAAATAGGTCTGATTGAGCCATCGGGCACATTAATTAGATTTAGAACTCTTTAACTAGTGAGAATGTAAGCAACTGAGAGGAGAGAACATTTTTTTAAAAAAATAAATAAATCCAATGTTGATTAAAATAGAGATTCCCAAAGTGAGGTGAAAGGGGTCCTCAGAGAGGTGCTGTGTACATGGGCAGAAATGTAAAAAGGGTGTGGGAATGAGGACAATTTGGAAAATTCAAATTGTCTGGTAATTTTCTTTTCTTTTTTATTGGCCATCACAGCAATACAGTTATCAGGATCTGAAGAGTTTATGGCTCTCGAAGCACACAGCCTGAGGGAAGAAATGTGTGATTGTTTCATGGAATTGGATAGGTTTCACACTCTGATTTTCCCTTAGCTACTGAGATCACCATTGCATAAAGCACCTACAATAAATTGTCAATTTTGTTTGCTACAAAATCTAGCAAACCTAAGTATTATCATATGCAAAATGGTTCTACATGGAAAACTGAAAAGGCAGATTGGCCTGCTCTTTGTGTTTTCTTTCCACTGCTGTCATTTGCTGGTCTTCTATCATTTGGTGAGTAGGAAAACTAAGTGGGTGTTGGGATCACAATCTGTTCTGGATGGGATTGCACTCCCACTGAAAGGTAATGTTCATAGCTGGGGATGGTGTTGAACCCAGCACTACTCCAGGAAGGCCAAGTTGCTGCAGTGGCCAGGAACACATTTGCTCAGCTTCAGTATGCAGGCTTTGCCCTGTCCTAAGGAATAAAGATCTGGCTGCAGTGGTGCATGTCTTAGGAGATGTGGTAAATATGTCAGAACAGGAAAGAAGAAACCCTAAAAGTAAACAAAATGTGGCTATCAGTACTGAGAAACACCAAAATAAAAACTCAGCACAAGCAAATGAACTCCACCCAGGGGCAGGGGGATTCCCAACAGACAAAGGACCATTAGCTAAATAGACACTAATCCTCCATGCATATCTCCCCCCAGGAACTACCCATTCAAATACAAAAAGGTACATATCTTCTCCAACAGGGACTCACAGTATATAAACCCACACACACCCTATGCCACCATTCTCTGAAGATGCCAGCCACAGATGCAGGTGAAACGTCAAGAATACACTCTTCCAGAACATGGCCTCATGGCCTGGAAAAATAACCCATGAAAAACCTATGATTGGATGGGGTTTACTGGTTTATAGGCATGCCAGCCAGTGACTATTTGGACCATAATCTGGCCTAGATTACTAGTTTTCATTTAAAAATAAATAAATAAAAGAATGTCTTTAGCCCTTGTAAGAGTGGAGTTACAGGATGAGGGGAAAAGTGTGGTCACTTGTTCTACAAGAAGCCGGCTGCCAGACTTACCTGGCTGGCCGCGTTTGCGGCCGGTGTCTCCCCCGCCCCGGTGCTCCGCATGGCGGCATGGGCGCCACCATGTTGGCCCTCCTCTTCCCAGCCTGCTCCTGCAGGCAGGGAAGAGGATAGCAGGCTAACCAATCAGGTAGGGGGTGGCCCCACCTGATTGGCTGGAATTGCCTCGCCGGGGCCAATCAGGGCCTGCGCTCAGTGCAGCCGCTGATTGGCCGGGAGGCGGGGCTAGACCCTTTTTTGGTCCGTTGGCCGGGTATTTATTCCCGGCCAGCTCCTGGCTCTGTCAGTTGGCTCTTGTGAGCCAAAGAGGAAGGAGCTCTCCTAGGAGCTCCAGAAGGGAGAAGAGGCTGTGAAGAAGCCGCAAAGAGGAGCCGGGAGCCGAGGCCGCTGGGTAGAGCTGACCGGCCGGCCTTGGCGAGAAGAAGGGAGCGCGGTGGCAGCGGAGAAGGCCGAAGAGCAGCGGCGGCGGCTCGACGAGCGGCGGCGGCGACGGGCAGCGGCGGCTAGCGGTGAGGAGGGATGGCGGCTGAGCCATGCAGATGGCGGCGGCTTGCAGCGGCCGGAGTGGGCAGGCCAGGAAGGCCCAGCGGGGGTCAGTGGCCACGGGCACGGGGCGGCAGGCCCGGGGGTTGGCGGCATCAGGGCTGATCATTAGGCCCAGTTGGGGCAGGCTGGTTCGGGGACCCGGGTGCCCGCGGAGGCGGAACCCAGTGGCTGGCTAGCAGGAGCAGCGGGCAAGGGAGGACCCAGTGCCGGGGGTGCCCGTGGGGGCGGACCCAGCAGGCAGGAGGACGGGCCTTGGCTACTTGCCCGGCGGGACCCAGTGCGCAGCTGCCACTGGTGGGTAGGACTCCGAGTCCGCGGGAGGGGCAGCTATAGGGGCCGGCAGGGGGCAGCCTCTATAGCGAGCCCAGTGGGAGGCTCATGGGGCTTTCAGGCCCGAGCCTTGTGGGAAAGGGTCACCGGGACCCTACCCAGGGCAGGTCAACTGGTGGCCTGCAGGGGGCGGACAAGCCAGGAATAAGACTGCCCAGTGGGCGGGTAGGGGTAGGGCACCCACCTCCCTATATATAGAGCGGACAAGCCAGAGAGCAATCTGCAGGTACCAAAAAGGGTGGACAAGCCAGAGAGCGATCAGCAGGTACCCAAAAGGGGTGGACAAGCCAGGAATAAAACTGCCCATGAGGGCAGTAAAGGGGAGCACCCCCTAGCAGGTGCGGACAAGCCAGAGAGCAGTTGGGGCGGACAAGCCAGGAAGGAGGCTACAAGCCCGGGGGGGCTGTAGTAGATAACAGGGCGGACAAGCCAAGAGAGACCCCCACATGCTTAAAGCTCACAGAGCCAATCTGCGGGCCAACCACTCAGAGCTGAAATCACTATCACGTTCCTTAGAATGCCACCTAAAAAGAAGCCTACACCCAGTAGGCCCGCGACTCGAGCGCAGTCTGGCTGTACGCCCAAATCCTGGGCATCCCTGGCACCTCGTGCCCGAAAGGCCTACCCCCTAGGGGGGCGACTGCTGGCTCTGAAACCGTGGAGCACCTCCTCGGAGGCACCGCAACCCCCAACCTCCAGGAGCTGACTCGTGCGGTCACACTCCTCGCAGAGCAGGTTGGGGAGTTGAGGTCCGGCAGGAGACCAGAGGTGGGTGCGGTGGCGCCAACCCCAGAGCCTGCTGAAAACCTTGATGCCGTAGCTTCCTCTTCCGCCACGGATCAGGCCACACAGCAGTCAGCAATGTCGGCAGGACGGCAGGGAAAACGCAGGACGCTTTCGCCTGGCGAGATCAGCATGGTGTCCTCTGTCGACTCTTCCCCAGTACGGGGGGGGGTAGAGCCTCGGGAGGAAAAGACCGCAGGAAGGGGAAGGAAGGCAGGAAAAGGCGGGCTAAGCATAAGAGGAAGGATTCAGACAGCGAGGGATCCTCAGTTGAGTCCTCCGATGAGGATTTGGACTGGGCAGGGTATTGGTCTATGGCAGCGCTGGTCCCGGGGTTGCCTTCTTGGGCCATTAAGGCCAGGGCCACCGCGGAGCCGGGCTCTGCCAGACCATCCAGGGCATGGCAGGATGGGGCGGCCTCCGCTGGCCCCCCCACGCCCAGCCTTTTTCTGGACCACGAGGACCCTCCCGGGATCCACCTGGACAGAAAAACCCACAACAATATCCTGAAGGGATATTATGTGGATGCTTTTTCACTCCTCAAACTTGAAGGGGAGGTAGGCTGCACCCCCAAATCGGAGAAATCCTCCGACAAGGAGAAACCAGAACCGGTGGAACGCTCTTTCCCCAACTGGTTGGCAGGGTTCACGGTTTATATGGGGGTGGTGGGCATGGCTTACCCTGATAGAGGGTGGCACTTGGCCAACCACTTGAGCAATGTGCTCAAGGCCAAGTCACTGGCAGGGGAAGCGGCAACCATCTAGTATGACTCCGCCTTCCACAAGAGGGCTTCCCGGAACCCCAGGGCCAGGTGGGATCTCATCAATGACAAGCTTTGGCTTGTCATTGTGGGTTCTCACATCAGGGGGAAACCCGAAGCAGGTAAGCCTCGTAAGAGGGATGCCCACTGGCTGGTTTGCTGGGAATTTAATGCTGGGAAATGCCAGCGATCCCGTTGCAAGTTCGAGCATTACTGCGAGAACTGCTATGGGTCACATCCCAGGACCAGCTGTCCTCGACCCGGTGCTTCTGCTCAGCCCTTTCGCTCAGGACGCCCTGCTTCCTCCGGCGCCAAGAGGGAACCAGGGTCAGGCAGCAGCACCAGGCAAGGAAGCAGGAAGCAATAGTAGCAAGCCAGGTAGGAGCCACATGGCCTTTACGCCCATCAGGCTCCAGGCGCTCCTCCCACTATTGGCTTTGTATCCTGACAGGCAAGCAGCCTTGTACCTCAGGGACGGGTTCGCTGAGGGGTTCAGGATCCCTGCCTCAGGCCCCAGGGTAGCTTCGGATTCTGGCAACCTCAAGTCGGCTTCTGAGCTCCCCGAGGTTGTGGCCGCCAACATTGCCAAGGAGTGTGCTGTGGGGAGGGTGGCTGGCCCCTTCCCCGCACCAACTTTTAGCAACCTCAGGGTGTCCCCCTTGGGTGTTGTTCCCAAGAAAACACCAGGGGAATTTTGCCTTATTCACCACCTGTCCTACCCCAAGGGGGCATCCGTGAATGACACCATACCACCTGAACTCTGCTCAGTACGGTATGCGTCATTTGATCATGCAGTTAAGCTAGTCAGGTCCTGCGGCCCGGGCGCCCTTATGGCAAAATGTGACATCCAGTCCACATTCCGGCTGCTCCCAGTCCACCCTGAGGACCACTGCTTGCTGGGGTTTAAGTTCCAGGGCCAATGGTACTATGACATGGCTCTGCCTATGGGGTGCTCCATCAGCTGCTTTGCCTTCGAGGCATTTAGCACCTTCCTCGAATGGGCCCTCAAGAGTAGGACTGGCTCGGCCCTGGTCACGCACTACCTTGATGATTTCCTCATGATTGGGGCGGCCGGGGGGCCGGAATGCGGGTTTTTGCTTGAGTCTTTTCAGGAGTTGGCTCAGGAGCTTGGTGTCCCCTTGCCCCCCCCCCAAAAAAACCGTGGGCCCAGCCAGCAACATCACCTACTTGGGGATCTCATTGGACTCGGTTGCGGAAGTTTCGCAACTACCCAAAGATAAGCTGGAGGGGTTAAAACGGTTGCTGCTTTCCCTCCTGAATCAGAAGAAAGCATAACTGAAGGAAGTCCAATCCTTGTTAGGCCACCTCAACTTTGCCTGCAGGGTGGTGACCCCGGGCAGGGCCTTCTGTAACAGACTGGCTCGTATCACCGCTGGCGTGAAGTCCCCTCACCATTGCATCTGGCTCACCAAGGGGGTTAAGGAGGATCTTAGGGTGTGGCTTAGATTCCTGGAATCCTACAACGGGGTGACATTTTGGCAGGGGGAAGCGGCCCTCGGGGAGGGGTTGCAAGTTCACTCTGATGCGGCGGGGGGCGCAGGGTTTGGGATTTTCTTTAATGGTCACTGGTGTGCCCAGCCTTGGCCTTCTGCCTGGAGGGATTCTGATTTTATTTGGGATTTAACGTTTCTCAAGTTTTTTCCTATTCTAGTGGCTGTCCATCTGTGGAGGGACTAGTTCCGCAACAAACGAGTTTGTTTCTTGTGTGACAACCAGGCAGTGGTCCGCATTATTAACTCCCAATCTTCCAAGTCTGACCAGGTCAAGTGACTTGTCAGAGAGTTTGTCCTGGTCTGCCTCTCAGCCAATATTTCCTTCTCTGCACGCCACGTCCCAGGAGTAAATAACGAAATAGCGGATGCTTTATCTCGATTCCAGGATGGCAGATTTCAGGAGCTGGCCCCGGATGCGGATCCTTCTCCAGTCACCTTCCCAGTCGAACTCTGGCACCTTGGGAAGGAACGGTGCTCCGGGGAGTCCTTAACTCTCTGGCACCTTCCACCCTGGCCAGTTATTCCCGGGCGGCCCGGCAGTTTGACAACTTCAGGAGACGTCATGGATACGGGTGCTCCTGGCCTACCATGGAACGAGAAGTGCTCCACTTCATCGGGACCCTGAGGGACGATGGCCTCGCCTCCAGAACCATTTCCCTCCATCTAGCAGCCATCTCCTTCTTCAGCAAAGCCGCCGGGCAGGCTGATCCATGTGGCTCCTTCCTGATTCGCAAAGCAGTGGAGGGATGGCGTCGCTTGGAAGGAAGCAAACAGGACACACACAGACCAGTCTCACTTGGACTCTTGTGCAAACTTATCACGGCCCTTTCGACCATCTGCCGATCCAAGTATGAAACTCTTCTGTTTCGTTCAGCCTTCTCGGTTGCTTTCTTTGCAGCCCTGCGCATCGGGGAGGTGGTCTGCGGAGCCAAGGCGTCTGGGACTGGGCACGCTATTCTACGTTCAGACATCGACCTAGGAGATGGGACCCCCACCTGCGGCTCCGGAAGTCCAAGAACGACCAGCGTAGCCGGGGGGGCCGTCATACGTCTTCAAGCCCTCGAAGGTTCTCCGGCTTGCCCTGTACACCTGGTACGGCGATACCTCGAGCAGCATGCAGACATCCCGAGCCCTCTCTTCATCCATAGGGACTTATCCTTCTTCACGTGCTTCCAGTTCATCAGCGTTCTTCGGGCCGCCTTGAAGCACCTTGGACTTCCTCCTGGCGACTTCAGCGGTCACTCCTTTCGGATTGGCGCAGCTACCACGCAGCAGCAGAAGGCATGCCATCGGCGGACATCCAGCACCTAGGAAGATGGAGGTCCAAGGTCTTCTCCGCATACATCTGCCCGGAACTCGTCCTCCTCCACAGTTAGGGCTGGCGGCAGACCCCTCCAGGCGGTGGGCCTTTTCTCTTTGGTGATAGCTGTTGGGTTGGCGGAAGTCAAGCGGGCCCCGCTCGGCTTTGTTGGTGGTGGGCATGAGTTTGTTTACCCATCTGGGGGGTGTGGGAGTTGCAGGCTGGTGGGCCAGGTCATGGGCCTGGACCTCCACTGGGCAACCACCTCCCCCAGGGGGGGTTAGGTCCAGGCACATGGGATTGTCATGTGATCCCTCACGTGAACAAACTGCTTCCGGACACATGACCAACACATGTCATGGTCTTGCGACCGGGCACGTGTTTGATCACGTGATCCCCCACGTGACTCCTGAAGTCTGCCTCGCAGGGTGGACTGGGGTTCACGGGCAGGTTGAGGGCTCTCATCCTGCCCAGGTTGACTCATGCCCAGTCCAACCGCTAACATCTATCACCAAGCAGAAAGTTGTGGCCTTTCCGCCAATTATCCTTTTCTTCTGTACAATAAACCTTTTGTGCATGTTACTTATGTGTGTGTATCCTTGTGGGCAGGCATAGGGGCGGGGGGCTTCTTGACACTCGGTCGCAAACAACTCTGCTTGTGCCTTTCAGTGTGTTTAATCAATGAGTAAGTCTCACATTTTATGGCTGATATTTTGTATTTGTCCTCTCTTAATTTTAATTTCATTCCCTGGGTCAATGTTATCACATGGCAGGGCAGTCTAGCTTTTGAGGAGATTCTAGCTGACTTCTGTTTTTCAGAGCCCATCACAGAAGGTTGTACAGAAAGCAACTTAGCCATTAGAATGAAGATGGTAGGATAGTATAACAACATGGACAAAACCAGAAATACAGTATTTAGTATTTAAAGTTCACTTGCTTATGTAGCAATATTATGTGGTTTATTAGATGTCTAGAAAAAAAATCAAGCTCCATGTTATGAGGTGTAACTAGGGTTCTTCCATTGACCAACCCAATTATTGCTACTTTCCCTCCACCCCACCTTGCCTTCACTGTCCACCACCATTGCTACAACCTCTTCTCCCATCTTGCCTTTACCTACCTGAAGCAAAATGGAGGAAAGAGTTGGATGAGCATCTGTGAGTGTAAGAGAGGTAAGAATGGCACAGAGGCAAGGTGAAACAGATTAGGAAAAATGAATGGAAGTAGGACATGCAACAGATGGGTGCAACATGCAAGAGAAGGAATGAGTGGCAACACAAGGTGAGAGGGAAGGAGGGAAGAGAAGGTGACACATCCAAGTGATGGAGTTCAAGAAACAAGGGGGAAGGTGTTGTGAAGGTGTGAGGTGTGACACAAGGAAAGAAGTGCCAAAAGGGTAAGAGATGGAAATGTAGGCATACAATGCAAAGTGTGATGCAAATAGTGATGCAAATTGAGAGTTTTAAAATGGTATTGTTTTTTTAAGGTGTGTATGCTACCTTGGGTCTCAAACTGGGAGAAAGGCAGGATATAAATTAAATAAATAAGAAAAGAAGTGGTAATGGGACAAGGTGAAGCAAGGAGAGAAGGAAGGGTAAGAGATACCAGCAGCAGAGAACAAGAATCAAGGGAGGGAAGCATGGTGAAATTAAAGGATGGAGGCATTGAAGACACAAGGAAAGGAAAGAGCAGAAAGGAGCTAAGAGAGGGTGAGAATTGCAGTGGGGGGATACACAGAACAACTGAAATTGGTACAAGGTGAGTCAAAGTGCAAAGGAAGGAGATATAGTTTGTAAGTTTGTCCTTACCTTCCTCTGTGTTTCCCTCTGTGGATAGATGGCAGTCATTATCAGAGGGGCTTCCTGTAATATTTTCTGGACTTGTTGTTGTGTGCTTTCAAGTTGATTCTGATTTATGGTGTGTCAGGAGATGATAGGATATTCAATCCCCAGCAGAAGCCAAAAAAACTATCTCAGCAGACAGTAGCAAACCGTTCCCAAGAATACTCACACACAGAGTGTTTGATGTCCAAATAAGTAGACGGCACTTTTATCTTCAAAGACAAGCAGTTGAAATATGTACAAATATTTACAATTTTAATACAAACTGCTTCACCAGGCATCAGCATTCAGAAGAAAAAGAGAAGTGAGCTCTGTCTGAGCTCTCTTATATATACAGTTACAAGGCATTGGCTTATTCAATCACATGATCTTACACACCAATAAGAACCCTCCTTCTGAAGCTGTGGCATCACTAGGCAGTTCATGGAGTCAGCCATTATGACTCAGCATGACTCTGCAGTTGTTCAGCCATTTTATAATGGAGTTCAGTCTCTAACTCCTGACATGGTGACCCTAAGGTGAACCTATTATTGGGTGTTCTTGGCAAGATTTGTTCAGAGGGGGTTTTGTTTTTGCCCTCCTCTGAGGCTAAGAGAATGTGACTTGTTGAATGTCACCCAGTGGGTTTCCATGGCCAAGCAGAGATTCAACACCTGGTCTCCAGAGTCGTAGTCTTACATTCAAACCACTATACCACACTTCTGGATTTGTACATTTTTGCTATCAGTTAAAGAAAACCTTGATGGTAGGGGGGGGGAAACATAGTGGTTTTACTGTGGCATAACTAAGGCCAGTGTCACCCCTCCCCCTGATGGTGTCACCTGGTGTTATTCAGCTTCTCCATACCCCCCCAGTGCCGCCACTGTGGTTTTATGAGAACAATATTAGCACCTGAGTGTACACATCCAATTTACATAGCTCCTGCCTTGCTATTAATTCCCAAATCAACTCTGTAATATATATTTCGGTTGTGGCTCTATTCCGGGGCAGTTATCATCACCCCTGGAAATTAGGCTAACACTGGTGTGGGCAGAAGTGTTGAACTAGCTATCCTCACATATCCTGGGCCTTCCCAGATTACCTGCTCACTGTGAGAAAGAATCCTTGTGCAGCAGCTCCCAATGCCCAAAGAAGGACCAAACATCCTTCAAGCACCATTGAGGTGTCATAATGGATTACATTATATATTAAGTATTAGGTATCACATATACTAGACTAGCTAAGCAAACCAGCAACTCTTCTTCCTAACACTCTTCAAAGAGTGCCAAGATCTGTAAATTCCCAAATGATTATTTCTGTAAATTCCCAAATGATTACTTCTCCATTGACACCCCCTAGTCATGGGAGAGAGGCTTGCGTACCCTAATGATGTTTTGAGCTATGCTGACGGTGGCATAATAGCCACCGGTAGGGTCTCCCATGCCAGACAGGTCAAAACCGAAAGATCTGACAAAGAGCGTCAAAGGGCAGAATGGGCTCTCTAGCCTTATGGCAACCATCCTAGGAGAAGGAAAACTCTAATCTTAAGCCTGGGCAGATGGTGCTCGTCCAACCCTCTAAGGTCAACCATCTAAGAGAAGGAAACTCTAATCAAACCTACAATCCATGGACCTCGCTGCTACCATCCATGCTTGCAAGGCCACAGCAGATGAACCTTTGGTTTAGAGGGTGAGGCCAGTTCTGTGCACACTGTACTCCACAAGAAAAATCCATTGCACAGGCTTGAAGGACAAATCCAATTCCGAAAAAGCCCTGTAGCAATAGGCAAGGGACGAAACGGCAGGTGTAAAGACTTGTTTATCTCAGATTGGCCTTTTTAGTCATCAGTGCGCTTGCAGAAAGCGCGGGATGAGTCCTTCCTGAATCTTCATTTGGGAAGAATAGCCAGAGACTTTCTCCTGGATGAAACTGACCAGTTTTCCAGACCTTCTGCTAAAGGGTCTTCTCTCATTCTTCCTGACAGCTGATATGTGTCTTCCAAGAACCTGTGCAAAGCAACAGCCAAAAGGGAGAAACAAAGTCCATGTATGTGCAGCACCCATTTTTATTTCATACAAAATACATTTATTTCTTTTGCAGAAAACATTGTTTGGAGCAGATGAAATCTTCACAAAAAGTCCTTTAAAAAAAAAAAAAAAGCTTGAACTAGTTGATAATTCTGTCCTTGATCCAAGAAACCCTTTCTCATCAAGTACAGGAAAAATTGCAAGCATTCTTTTTATCTGTAAACCAAAGAGAGGAGCCTCACTAAGGTTCTGATCTCTATCTGATTCATTTTGTTGGTGGACTTCATTAAACAGGCAAAACCTTTCTGTTTAGAAACTTACCTGAAACATATTTGTTTTGTTTCCTATTGTCTGTTTGAACCTCTATTAATTTAATAATTTTTAACTGGATGCTTTTGAATATATTTTCACATGCTGTTAATTTTTCGATAGAGTTATATGGTTTATGATTGCTTATTTGTGGATTGTACTGTTCATAGCATCCACTGATATATTTTCTGAAAAGTTGTGAGTTAAAAGAAAGAAAGAAGTTGTGGCAATGAACAAGAAAATACATTTTTCCCCATTTAAAGCAAGAATCATTAGCCTTTTCTTCAAATACCAATGCTAGACATTGGTAAATTGTAAAAATATGTAAGACTGCCAGAAGTTAGGTAACATTTTGGTGTCAATTTGGGGGGAAACAACCCTCTCCTCCCCCCCTCCTTTAAAAAAGTCTCCAAAATGGATAGTTTGATATTTAGTCAATACATTTCAATATTATATATGCTTGGGTTACAATGACATTTTGGTTACTATTTGAAGTGATATAGGAAGCCAATATTTCATGAACTGAAGTTCAAATTTAAATGTGGGCATTTGAAGATCAGAGCCATTGGTCTTGCTGTCAAGGTAACTTGCTTCTTTGGTGTTCTAGGAACTTCCCAAGGACATAAAATGCTCAGATCTAAAGTATTCTATATATTAAACACTAACAGATGAAGGAAGAGGGAAGGGTCTCATTTAGAAAAGCATTCTCACCATTTTATAACCTCCCAGTGCCACCTTTTGTAGGAACCAAGCCTAATTGTATCACACACAATCATGCTGCATTGCTTCCCTCTCCATACCCTGACATACATATATAGTGATTTATCCAGTACAGACAATCTCATGAATCATTGAACGAACATTTCTATTATAATATTGAATGTTATGTTTCATACATTTTTGCAGTTACACCTTGCTCTATATAGGACCCATGCCAAAGGAGCCAAAGTTGACATTTATAAATAAATAAATAAGTAAATAAATATATAAATAAATCCTCACCTCACACAGTTTTTTTTTTAAAGGGGGAAGAGTTTCAAACCAAGTGTAAATATCAATTCTGGACAAAATTGGTTCAAAGATGTGTATTACAGAGCAGAATGCATCTCTTTCTCTCTCTCTCTGTATGAGAATGAAATTTTTGGGGTGGGGAATATGCCTCAGGTAGTTGACAGATTGGGTGCAAAACCTTACCATGGTCTTTGTTTTTGTCCCATTACATTACACACCAAGTCTTGTGACTCTGTGATCAAGCATGTGGATTCGTATAACATACTAGATAGAAAAACCCTTTGACATATGGTATCGATAAAGCACCATCAAAGTGAGTGGTCTTTTATAACATATAAGAGGGTGTTTCCTTAACCCCAATAAGTTTATAATCTGTATATAATTTATAATCAAAGAGGAAATTATAAATAGGAGGACCTTCCCATTCATGTTGACCTACTATATATACCTTTGTTTATAATCAAAGAGGAAATCATAAATAGGAGGACCTTCCCATTCATGTTGACCTACTGTATATCACCTCCAGGTACTAGAAGGAATCTATATCATTTTGGTAAGGAGCTGTTGGAAAGAGGGAGAGAATAGAATGTTGAAGTAGAATCATAGAATCATAGAATTGCAGAGTTGGAAGAGACCACGAGGGCCATCCAGTCCAACCCCCCTGCCACGCAGGAAATCTTGATCAAAGCATCCCCGACAGATGGCCATCCAGCCTCTGTTTAAAGACCTCCAAGGAAGGAGACCCCACCACGCTCCGAGGGAGTGTGTTCCTCTGCCGAACAGCTCTTACTGTCAAAAAGTTCCTCCTAATTTTGAGGTGGAATCTCTGTTCCTGGAGCTTGCACCCATTGCTCCGTGTTCCAGTCTCTGGAGCAGCAGAAAACAAGCCTGCTCCATCCTCAGTGTGACATCCCTTCAAATACTTAAACAGGGCTATCATATCGCCTCTAAACCGTCTTTTTTCTAGGCTAAACATGGCCAGCTCCCTAAGTCTCTCCTCATAAGGCATGGTTTCCAGACCTTTCACCATTTTAGTTGCCCTTCTCTGGACACGCTCCAATTTGTCAATATCCTTTCTGAATTGTGGTGCCCAGAACTGGACACAGTATTCTAAGTGAGGTCTGACCCAGGCAGAATAGAGTGGCACTATTACTTCCCTTGATCTAGACACTATACTTCTATTGATACAGCCCAAAATTGCATTGGCCTTTTTAGCTGCCGCATCACACTGTTGACTCATGTTCAACTTGTGGTCTACTAGGACTCCTAGATCCCTTTCGCACGTAGTCTCATTCAGCCAGGTCTCTCCCATCCTATATTTATGCATTTCATTTTTCTGCCCTAAATGCAGTACTTTACATTTCTCCGTATTGAATTTCATTTTGTTAGCTTTGGCCCAGCTCTCCAGTCTATCCAGGTCATTCTGAATTTTGATCCTGTCCTCTAGGGTATTAGCTACTCCTCCCAATTTGGTGTCATCTGCAAATTTGATAAGTATGCCCCTAATTCCCTCATCCAAGTCATTGATAAAGATGTTGAATAGCACTGGGCCCAGGACAGAACCCTGTGGCACCCCACTGGTCACATCTTTCCAAGACGAAGAGGAGCCACTGCTGAGCACCCTTTGGTTTCGGCCGGTCAACCAATTACAAATCCATTGAACAGTTAACTTGTCTAGCCCACATTCTACAAGCTTGTTTGCAAGAATGTCATGGGGAACCTTGTCAAAGGCCTTACTGAAATCAAGGTAAGCAATGTCCACAGCATTCCCTTCATCTACCAAGCTGGTAACTTTATCAAAAAAAGAGATCAGATTAGTCTGGCATGACTTGTTTCTCTGAAACCCATGTTGACTTTTTGTGATTATGGCATTGCCTTCTAAATGTTCACAGACTCTCTGTTTAATGATCTGTTCTAGAATCTTCCCTGGTATTGATGTCAGACTAACTGGACGATAATTGTTGGGATCCTCTTTTTTCCCCTTTTTGAAGATGGGAACAACGTTTGCCCTCCTCCAGTAAATGCTGCTCAGGGGAATAGTTGAACAAATTTGCATAAGGCTGGGGAATGACAGTTGGGGAATGACAGTTGTGAATTCAGTTTGAATGGGGAGTTTGTTAGGCTATGGTTTAAGTAGAGGGCAAATAGAGGAGGGGTTTGAGTTAGACTAGGGGCTTGTCCACACTGGTAGGAAACTCCAAACATGCCTTATAACCCCCACAGATTTTTTGTTCTGCGGTGGCCCTGTAAATACCATGCTCACTGGGGCTTCTCTGGAGTATCCTGCTACACTGTAACCCATAGTTCGGGACAACAGAAACATTTTTGGCATAAAAGGGTGGTCCTTTTATCCGATACACAGCATTATTTCTGCCTACATGGCAGGGGCTCCTCTGGTTTCCCCCTCCCCCCCTATTTGCTTGTATATGTGAATATATGCTTATCCAGATATACACACAATCATTTTTTTTAAAAAAAATTAAAAGTGCCAGATTGGAGTCCCATCCACCAAAAGTCCCATTCCCAACTTTGCTCCAAATCCAATCTGCATTCACCACATGGCCAATAATCTGGATTTTCCCTTCAAATGTGGAGCAAACAGTTAATCTTTCAGATCCACATTTTCCTTCAGAAACTCTCCTGAAAATGTAAATAATCATAAAGGTCATGTGGTAACTGCACCACAACTATGGGATGAGTATTTTTGCCCATGTAGACAAGTCCTAGGATTGGACTGAGAGAATGGAGTTTAGTTGGTAATTGTCTGAGTTAACATGAGATGAATGTGATACAAAGTGTATGGTGTTTTAAATGTAACAAATAAATAATCTGTTGTGTTATGTTTAATTTCAGTAAATATGTTTTGTTTACATTTTTATACACTTCTGACCTCCAGAAATGCTATCTATCTGAGAGCTCTGATTCAGACAAGGTGTCTGTGGTGGCAGTGTTGGATATAGAAGAGTAGTACCCACTGGGGATAGAAGTTGCATAAATTCTCATAGGTACCTTGAGGACATGTACATTGGTGTCACAGAACTGAGACATGAGGAAGTCCTCACATGGTTACAGAGATGGGGATTAGGGAAAGCCATCACTCTTGGTAATTGCAGTGAACACCATGGAGTGATCCAAAGTGTGAGTTCTCCTGACATAGTTGCTTGGGTTTTGCTGATTTTTGCTGCCTCTGCATCCACTCATTCCATTCTTTTGGGGTGCTGTTTCTAGCAATGTTGTAGATCTGCACTAGGTCTCTACAAGTTGTTTTTTGTTTTTTGTTTTTTGTTTTAAACTGGGTTGTGGTTTGTTAAGATGGTCCTATGGCTAGAATGGCCAATATTCTTCTCTCTGATTTTATTTTTAAAAAAAAGAATTATAGAATGGTTGAACCAAAGTGCCATTTCACTGATGCGCTATAGCACTATAACTCTAAAAATGATAATTAAAAAAAAGAAAGGAGGAAAAGAGAAGGGAGCATATTATTTTTATATGTCTTGGAAAAGAAACCCAATTGAAGGTGGGGATAAAATATTGCATTGTGTGCTGGGAATGAAGATCATTTGAGACAACAGAAATATTATTTGGGTATATTTAAAAACATCTTGAGAACTATAGCAACAAATACTAAAACGTCCCAATATATTTGCCCCATTTGGAGGAAGCTTTCACCACCCATCTGAGCATATTAAGTTGCTCTACCCTTCCCAGAAGTCCCTTGCATCCTCCAGGCATTTTTCCTTAAGTCTCCACATATGGAATACCTTATATATTTATGTCTTCCATGTGTCTCTGTGTGGGCCTTCAAGTTGCCTGTCAATGTATGATGACCACCTGGATTGCCTGCTTATAAGGTGTGTTCCTAGGCACCAGTTCACTCAGTGCATTTCGGGAAGTAGACCATGTCTACAAAATCTTATGCTACAAATTGTCTCTGAGTCACAAAGTTGCTACAATATCCTTTTGCCTACTGATATTCTAGACTAACATGTCTATGTCTTTAAATTTTATGCAACAGTAATGTTGCTGTTATCTTAGTCATTGCAACAAATCTCATATCTCCAGTAGGAAAGACTGTAGAATAGTGTGACCTTTGTAATCAAAACCTGAACTTGTATTTTGCAATCAGAATTTGAATTTCTAGGATTACAGAAGGGCAGGTCTCCAATGATATTTGAAAATATAGTAAGTGCATTGTTAACAAATAAAGCCAGTCACAGGATGGAAAAATCTATCATAGAATCATAGAATCATATAATTGGAAGAGACCTGAAGGGCCATCCAGTCCAATCCCCTGCCATGCAGGAATACACAATCAAATCATTCCCGACAGATGGCCATCCAGCCTCTGTTTAAAAACCTCCAAAGAAGGAGACTCCACCACACAATGAGGCAGTGTATTCCACTTACCAACAGCTCTAACTGTCAGGAAGTTCTTCCAAATGTTTAGGTGGAATCTCTTTTCCTGTAGCTTGCATCCATTGTTCCGTGTTCTAGACTCTGGAGCAGCAGAAAACAAGCTTGCTCCATCCTCAATATGACATCTCTTCAAATATTTAAACATGGCTATCATGTCCCCTCTCAACCTTCTCTTCTCCAGATAAATTTTGCTTTCTTCTGCTTTGAAAATTTTTAAATCTTGACTTCTTTCAATTCTAGATAAGAAGAAATGTATGAGTTCAATAGATCCATCCATTCCCAGCATGGAGAGAGCCATGTTGTACCTCTGTGCCATACAGGTGTTAAAGATAAGCAGTCTGTCAGAATGGAAGAGCTGGCAACCATAATTTTGTACTTAGGTTACTAAATACACAAGGATCAACACCAAGACTTTTTAAAGATTTAAACACTCAAAGCCATCCACCTGAATGGAAATATTTGTTAGCTGGTTTCCCCCACAGTCAAATGTTTGTTCCATCCTCAATATGAAGAATTGCACACATTTTTGCTAAATTGTTATCAAGAGGGAATTGAAAAGTTTCTCATCCATTCCAGTTCTCATTCTGGATAGGTTAAAACTCTTTCTAATGTGGAAGCATGTGTAGAAACACCAGGGGTTATAGTTACTGTGCTATTAATCCTGGGATCCTGATAATTCTTGTAGGACTTGCCTAAGACAGTGATAAGTGTCACAGAGGCCCAGACAGATTAAGTCTTGCTAACACTGCCAACTAATGACATAGCTAAATCCTTCAACAGATTTCAACATATTGAGCACTATCAAATGTAGACTGCAGCAAAATTCCTTTTAAACAGAAATCAGACACAATTGGTTTTACTTAAATGTCAGCCAGTTTCCTTATGTGAAGAAGCATATGGAGCAATCTTAAACAAAGTGTCTCAGGCACCACTTTGTAAATTTGCAGTGGCTTTCTTTATTGTGACTAAGAGTTTTATTCAGTGTTAAACCAGTATCACATGGCTTCACTCTTATTGCAGTGTTTACCTCTTTACCAAATCCTTTGATTCAAATCCAAACACTCGAGCTCAAACACTCAACACTCTTCAAACTGCTTGCTTTGAAACAGGAAATTCAGCAACTGAGAGGGCAGAAAAATTGTTTCGGAAGTGAGCCCATTTTGTTATATCAGTCTGTTTTTACTTCCCTCAAGAAAGTAGCAGGAAAGTACAAACTGGAGACTTTTTCTGTGCAAAATTTGTTTGTTGCTCATTTGCATGGAGAACATTTTTTTTTTCTGAACAGGGAACAGATTTTTTTGTGCAGAAAATAATATTGAATAAATCCCAAATTGAGAATATCTCTGATATTTTGGATAGACTTTGAAAACTATAAGGTTCTCAAAGACATTCTCACAACAGAAAGAAAATGGCTAAAATTACTTGTTGTTTTCTTTGAAAAGAATATAAGTAAAGAATTCCATCCCTAATTTCAAGAGATCACCAGAAAGAGAGAGTGGTACAGAAACTGATTAAATAATCAAAAGTAGTAAATAAAAGAATCAGGCTCTCCTCCATTCGGCAGGACCATAGGAGATGGAGCCTCCTTTCCTACATGCGAGGGGGGGGATGAGGCCCCCTATGATGAACTGGTGTGTGTGCCAGTGACCAAGAGTGAGGGGAGGGGCAGAGGCTATTTAAGGCCCTGCTGCCCTTCACTCCTGCCTATTTGATTTCCAGCATGGCAGCAGTGTGGAGGCTGCTGAGTGGAGCTAGAGTGTTGGCGGAGAGTGAGCGGAGGGGAGGGAGCAGAGAAGAGGTGGCGGGGGATGGTGTTGCATGTCCGGCCACAAGTTGGCTAGCAGGCCAGTCCCCAAGGGGGTGGTTCTGTTGGCCATGGAAGGGGATCCTCCAGCAGATGGTGATGCGTCACATCCCCCTTACCCTGAGAGTGGGGTGGGTTGGCCCTCCAGTGGGTGGTGGTGCATTGTGCTGCCACCTTACCCTGGGAGTGGGGTGGGTTCATGGACCACTGTGGGAAAGGGTGGTGGCCTGCCGTGCACTTGGGAGGATGGCTAATCCATCTTGGGGTTGACTCAGTTGGCAGGGGGGGGGAGTTAGGTGGCTGGGCATCCACCCCTGAGGCCACAGACTTTGGCCAGTCTCAGCCTGAATGGGTTGTGGGGTGTCACCCAGGGTTTTGTGGCCCCACAGCATGGCCCAAGGGCCTTTTTGCCTGTTGGGCCACGTGGCATGGCCTGATTTGCCAGTGGCTATTTTGGGGCATTGCCTTGGCCATTCGGGCCATTAGGTCACATGGCATGGTTGCTGCTGGCAGCCATCTTGGCACCTTGCCTTGGCCAGTTGGACCATTAGGCCATGTGGCATAGCCTGCTTTTCTGGTGCCATTTTGTGGCTGGCAGACATTTTGGCAGCTTTTGGGCTCTGAGGCCTCTCAATGGCCATTTTGGGGGCTCTGGGGCTAGGGCCTGGGTGGGCCTGCTAATTGTATGCCGGAGAGGTCTACAGCATGTGGCCTATTACAGCCTTTACTTTGAGGCTTCATGGGACTCAAGTCTGGTTGAGGGTGGGGCCTGGCACACAGTGAGGCCCGGTGGCCAATCAATATATATCATTCTCTTAGGTGTGTTGCCATTTAGTGTGCTGGTTGGCTGCTTAGGAAACTGACCAACCAATCACAGTGTGGTTGGGCAGCCAATCAGCACACTGGAGGTAGGAACATGCAGAGTTTTACCTCCAGTGTAACAAGGTGTATGTGAGTGCACGTGCATATGGCGGGAGGGTGGCAGGGGACAGGACGACCACAGTGGGGGGGCAGGTACTATAGGGGGAGGGAGGCAGTGGGGGAAGGGAGTGGTGTGTGTGTGTGCATGCACGGGGGGTGGGGACAGTGGCAGGGGATGGGAGGGCTGCAGTGGGGTGGAGGTGCCACATGGGGGAAGGGAGGTGGTGGGGGAGGGAGTGGTGTGTGTGTGTGTGTGTGTGTGTGCACATGGGGAGTGGGGAGGGAAGCAGAGGATGGGAGGGCTGTGGTGGGGGGACCAGGTGCCACGTGGTGGGGAGTGAGGCATTGTGGGGAAGGGAGCGGTGTGTTGTGTGTGCATGTACATGTGGGGGGCAGGGAGGGCAGCAGGGGATGTGATGGCTGCAGTGGGGGTATGCAGTGCCACATAGAATCATAAAATCATAGAATTGTAGAGTTGGAAGAGACCATGAGGGCCATCCAGTCCAACCCCCTGCCACGCAGGAAATCATGATCAAAGCATCCCTGACAGATGGCCATCCAGCCTCTGTTTAAAGATCTCCAAGGAAGGAGACCCCACCACGCTCTGAGGGAGTGTGCTCCACTGCTGAACAGCTCTTACTGTCAAAAAGTTCCTCCTAATGTTGAGGTGGAATCTCTGTTCCTGGAGCTTGCATCCATTGCTCTGTGTTCCAGTCTCTGGAGCAACAGAAAACAACCCTGCTCCATCCTCAATGTGACACACCTTCAAATACTTAAATAGGACTATCATATCACCTCTTAACTGTCTTTTTTTCCAGGCTAAACATACCCAGCTCCCTAAGTCTCTCCTCATAAGGCATGGTTTCCAGACCTTCCACCACTTTAGTCGCCCTCCTCTAGACCCACTCCAGTTTGTCAATATCCTTTTTGAATTGTGGTGCCCAGAACTGGACACAGTATTCTAGGTGAGGTCTGACCAAGGCAGAATAGAGCGGCACTATTACTTCTCTTGATCTAGACTCTATACTTCTATTGATGCAGGCCAAAATCGCATTGGCCTTTTTAGCTGCTGCATCACACTGTTGACTCATGTTCAACTTGTGGTCTACTAGGACTCCTAGAGCCCTTTCACATGTAGTCTCATTCAGCCAGGTCTCCCCCATCCTATATCTATGCATTTCATTTTTCCGCCCTAAGTGCAGTACCTTACATTTCTTTGTATTGAATTTCATTTTGTTAGCTTTGGCCCAGCTCTCCAGTCTATCCAGGTCATTTTGAATTTTGATCCTGTCCTCTAGGGTATTAGCTACTCCTCCTAATTTGTTGTCATCTGCAAATTTGATAAGTATGCCCCTAACTCCGTCATCCAAGTCATTGATAAAGATGTTGAATAGCACTGGGCCCAGGACAGAAACCTGTGGCACCCCACTGGTCACAACTTTCCAAGAGGAAGAGGAGCCACTGCTGAGCACTCTTTGGGTTTAGCCGGTCAACCAATTACAAATCCAGTGAACAGTTAAATTGTCTAGCCCACATTTTACAACCTTGTTTGCAAGAATGTCATGGGGAACCTGGGGGGAGGGTGGCAGTGGCGTGGGGTTGGGAGGGAGCAGTTTGTGTGTGTGTGTGTGTGCATGCACATGCATGTAGGAGGGTGGCAGGTGGCAGCGAGGACCATGGTGTGGGCTTGGGGGGCAGGTGCCACATGGGGAGAGGGAGGGGCTGGGGGCTGGGGAGGGTGACAGCGGACAGGAGGGCTGCAGTGGGGGGGATCTGCATTGGGGGAGGGAGGCAACAGCATGGAACGGAGAGGGAGCAATGTGTCTGCCTGTGTGTGCGCACACGGGGGAGTGCAGCAGGGGCAGCAAGGATCGTGGTGGGGGTGGGAGGAACAGGTGTTGTGGGGGGGAGGGAGGAAGCAGGGGGACGAAGCGGTGTGTATGTGTATGTGATGGGGTGGCAGGAAGGGCGGCAGGGAATGGGAGGGCTGTGGTGGGGGGCAGGTGCCACATGGGGGGAGAGAGTGTTGTATGTGTTTGTATGGAGGGGGACAGGGAGGGCAGCAGGGGCAACAATGTATGCTACACTGTGTGTTTAGCTAGGAATAATAATAATAATAATAATAATAATAATGGCAGTGCTTGTGTGCCAGGCTTGCTTATTGGGGCCTGGCATACAATGAAGCCTGGTTTGAGCCTAGTGTGTTCAATAATGATGAAGATGATGATGATGATGATGAGAACAACAACAATAATAACATTTCTTAGGAAGAATAATAATATTAACAATAACAACAATAATAACATTTCATTAGGGGGGATTTAGCCCCTGGGTGCTTTTGCACCAGGCTTGCTCATTGTCTGTACCATTATGGCTCCTGGGAAAGGTAAAGGGGGCTGTAATAGTAGTAATAAATATAAGTAATAGAAGCCTCAATGGCTGATAGATGAAACACTTCAAGCAGTTAAGGACATGCAAGAAGTAAAAGGGGTCAGAACCCTGAATGCGACTGTTCAGCAACTTGTGCACAGAGACAAATAGAACTGCTATAACAATCAGTGCAGAGGAACAGATGGCGATGACAAAAGAGGAAGAACCTCTATCACAAGTTAAGAGAAACTTAAACCAAGAATGGGGATGCTCCATAACCAGCTGGGGAAAACATTACATGACCAAGTAGAAATAAAGAGATGATGGAAACAATACACAGAAGAAGTATATAAAAGAGATGAAAGGTTGACAGATACATTCAACAAAGGACCATATGAAGATGAACCTCCAGTTTTGGAAAATGAACTGGAAGCTGCACTCATGGCACTTGGGAGAAATAAATCTTCAGTAACATATGGCGTACTTATAGGGCTTCAATCTACAGAGACAGAATCTAGTCTAGTTCTAATTAAAATCTGTCAACAAATATGGAAAACAAAAGATTGGCCCACAGATTGGAAATGCTCAGTATACACTCCAGTCTCCAAGGAGGGACTGCAGTAACCACAAGATCATTGCATTAATTTCCCATGCAAATAAAGTGATGTTTAAAATTCTACAACAAAGTATTTTACTATATACGGAGTGAGAAATCTCAGAGGTCCAAGCTGGATTCAGGAAAGGAAGAGGCATTCGGGATCATATTGCAAACATATGTTGGATAATGGAGCACACCAAAGAATTCCTAAATAACACCAACCTGTTCTTTATAGATTATAGCAAAGCCCTTGATTGTGTAGATCATGAAAAACTATGAATCACTCTTAAAGAGATGGGTGTTCCACAACATTTGACTGTCTTGATGCATAAACTGTACTCCAGACAAGAGGCTATCACCAGAACAGTACACAAAGAAACGGAATGTTTTCCAATTGGCGAGAGAGTCAGGCAGGGCCATTACCCAATCTGTTTAATTTGTATGGTTAACGTATCATATATAAGGCAGGATTAGACTCAGAGGAAGGAGGTGTGAAAATTGGAGGAAGGAACATCAACAATTTAAGATATGTGGATGACACCATTCTACTAGCAGAAAATAACTGGCTTGGAACAACTACTGAATAAACACAAGGAAGCAAGTGCAAAGGCACAAAGGGTTTACACAGGATTTTAAAGTAGATGATGAAGATCTTGAAATAGTTCAATATTTTCCATACCTTCACTCAGTTGTTAAACAGAATGGACATTGCAGTCAAGAAATCAAAAGGAGTCAAGGACTTGGAAGGGCAGTTATCAGGGAATTAAAAAAGATCCTGAAGTATAAAGTTATATAATTGAATACTAAAGTTAGGCTTGTCCATGCCATGGTATTTCCAATTTCTATGTATTGTTGTGAAAGCTAGACAATGAAAAAAGATGACAGGAAGAAAGTCAACTCCTTTGAAATGTGGTGCTGGAGAAGAGTCCTACGGATACCGTGCGGTGCTAAAAAAGACAAACCAAAGAGTCCTAGAGCAAATCAAGCCTGAATTTTCCCTAGAAACTAACACAACTAAACTGAGACTGTTGTACTTTAGGCATGAGAAGACATGACTCACTAGAAAAGACATTAAAGTTTGGTAAGGTAGAACAACTGGTTCCAGGTGAGATCGGGACATCCAGGTAAGTCACACAGTTTATTACCCTCCCTGGGTTACTTCTACCTTTTAAAGTGTGTTTTTGTGCTTGCTGTAATTTTTTTTCATGTTCTTTTTATTTTTGAATTTCCCATGCTTGCATCTTCTTGTGACAATCCACAGGATTTTGATCCAGGAAGTGAAGTAAGCTCTGTTAGAGCTTCATTGACTCCTGGGCTGCCATAACAATGGAAGATAAGGTAAGTTCAGTGGGGAGGATGATTTTGATGTGACAGGGACAGGAGTGGAGATTGTGGGACAGGAACACTTTTTTTCGTTCCTGTCTGATAATCTCCATAGTCTTAAACACTTTTGTTGTTGTTGTTGTTTTTTTAATCTGTTTTTAATTTATTATATGGTTTAATATGTTTTTAGCTTATTTAAAGCATCTTACCATTTTTTGAACCTGTTCAAGTGCTATTTGTAAGCTGCATTGAAATCTCTTGGTATAGGATGAGGTATAAATATTTTAATAAATAAATAAATAAATAAAGCATTTTAAACAGAATATCAGCTCATTGTACCAGCAAAGTATGTTAAAGAATGCAAAGATAACATGGATTAAATTAATTCAGCAATACCCATTTCAGTATCACCACCAGAGAAACAAACAAAAACCAACACCAAGTTGGGAGACCTGTTTGCAGTCCGAGTGACAGACCTCCTCCCCAGGTCCCCGAGCCCGCCAGACACAATAAGGACACATGTAATACGGAACCAACAAGGATTTAATACAAGAGAATAATATTGGCAGAGAAAAGGCCACAACTTTCTTATTTTGGTGATAGTTACAGTGGTTGGTCTGGGCATGGGTTACGGATGAGCAGGAGCCAGGCGGACCCCTGCTCAACAGGTCAGATCTGTCAGCCAGCCGGCTGGCAGAAACCGGTGCCAGGTCACGTGACAAACCCAGGCACGTGACCAATCACGTGACCAGCCGTATGACTGAATCACGTGATGGATCACGTGACAAATCTCGTGATGGCACATGACCAGTCACGTGAGCGATCGCGTGACCACTCCCACGTGACCGGTTCCTCACCCAAGGCCGGAGTCTCTCTGGAGAAGCTAGGCCATGACTGGCCATCAGGGCTGGCACGAGAGACCCCAGCCCCCCCCGGGTTATACCCAAAACCCATGCCCACCGCCAAAAATGCCGGGCTCAGCCGAGCTCAGCTTCCACCAACCCTGAGGCTATCACCAAAGAGAAAGAACTACCTTCTGCCTGGAGGAAACCCCGTGCAGCCTATCCTGGGACAAGAACGAGTTCCAGATGGATGTACGCGGTGTAGGCCTTGGACCGCCACCTCCCGATGAGCTGAATGTCAGCCGAAGAGAAGCCTTCTGCTGCAGCAGTGGTGGCTGCGCCGATGCGAAAGGAGTGGCCGCTGAATTTGGCTGCTGGGTGGCCCAGATGATCCAGTGCTGCTCGGAGAATGCTGGTAAACTGGAAACGAGACACAGGGCAAGAGTCCTGATGCAGAAACAGGGGGCCGGGAATATCCGGCCGCTTACACGGGTAGCATTGCAGGAGGCGCACGGGGCAGGCCAGGGGGTCCTCAAGCTTGCGAAGAAGAATGCAGGCTCCCTTCCCTCGCTGATCAGCCTTGGACTTGCGGATACGCAGCTGTAGGGCATTGTCCGTGAGCGCCACATCTTTCTGTTGCAGCGCATATCCGGGATGGCTGGACTTGGAGCTACAGACAGGCTCCCTGATGTGCAGAGCTGCAAAGAAGGCCAGAGAGAAGGTGGAGCGAAAGAGCAGAGTTTCGTACCTGGAATGGCAGACTGCTGCCAGGGCTGTGATCAGCTGGCGCAGCAGGGCGTACGAGACTGGACGACGCGTGTCTTTGGTGCTGCCTTCCAGGCGCCGCCATCCTTCGATCACCTTCCTCACCCAGAAAGTGGAGCATGGGTCCGCATGGCCAGCCAGCTTGCTAAAGAAGGAAATGGCCGCCAGATGGAGGGATATGGTTCTGGGAGCCAAGCCTTTTTCTCTTAGTGTCCCAATGAAGTGTAGGACTTCTCGCTCCTTGGATGGCCAAGCCTCCCCGTATCCGTGCCGTTGTCTGAAAGAGAAGAACCGCTGGATGTCCCTGGAGTAACTGGCCCGGGTAGAAGGTGCCAGGGAGTTGACCACCCCCCAGAGCACTGTTCTTTCCCAAGAAGCCAGAGCTCTGCAGGGACCGGCGTAAGCGCTGGGTCTGCCTCTGGAGCCAAATCCTGGAATCTGTTCTCCTGGAACCGAGACAACGCATCTGCGATTTCGTTATCCATGCCCGGAACGTGTCGAGCTGAGAAAGTAATGTTAGCTGCAAGACAAACTAACACAAACTCTCTGATGAGCCGCATGACCCTGTCAGACTTGGAAGATTGTTAATGATCCGAACCACCGCCTGGTTATCACACCAGAAGCAAACCCGCTTGTTCCGGAACTCGTCCTGCCACAGGTAGACCGCTACCAGGATGGGAAAGAACTCAAGGAAGATGAGGTCACGAACTAAGTCAGACTCCCTCCAGGCAGAAGGCCAAGGCTGAGCACACCAATGCCTGTTAAAGTAAACTCCAAACCCGCCCCCTCCTGCCACGTCAGAATGTACCTGTAACCCCGCCCCCAGCGCTGCCTCCCTCTGCCAGAAAGTGACCCTGTTGTATCCACCCAAGAAACGAAGCCACACCCACAAGTCCTCCTTAACCCCCTTTGAGAGCCGGATCTGGTGATGGGGGGACCGGACCCCGACGGTGATTTTCCCCAGCCTGTTGCAGAAAGCCCTCCCAGGGGCCACCACCCTGCAGGCGAAGTTGAGGTGTCCCAGCAGAGACTGCACTTCTCTGAGGGAGGCTTTTTTCTTCACCAGGAGGTCCCTCAGCATGCGCTTGATCCCTTCCAGCTTGTCTTCCAGCAGGCGAGAGACTTTGGCCATGGAATCCAGCGTGATGCCCAGATAGGTGATACAACTGGTCGGCCCCACCGTCTTCTCCGGTGCCAGGGGGACCCCTAGTTCCTGTGCTAGTTCCTGAAAAGACTTGAGGAGGAAACTACAGTTTGACCCCCCCCCACCTTCCCGATAAGCAGGAAGTCATCCAGGTAGTTGGTGACTAATGACAGGCCCGACCGGTGCCGTAAAGCCCATTCGAGGAAGGTGCTGAATGCCTCGAAGGCGAAACAACTAATGGAGCACCCCATCGGCAAGGCCATATCGTAATACCAGAGGCCTTGGAACTTGAACCCCAGTTAACAGTGGTCATCTGGGTGAACCGGGAGCAGCTGGAATGCAGACTGAATGTCGCATTTTGCCATAAGGGCACCAGAGCCACATGCTCGTACCAGCCTGACTGTGTGGTCAAATGAGGCATACCTCACTGAGCACAGCTCAGGGGGGATGGCGTCATTGACTGATGCCTCTTTCGGATAGGACAGGTGGTGGATGAGGCAGAACTCACCCGGAACCTTCTTAGGCACCACCCCGAGGGGGGAGACCCTAAGGTTGCTCATGGGGGGGAGGAGAAGGGGCCTGCAACCCTCCCAGCCGAGCATTCCTTGGAGATTTTGGACGCTACTACCTCGGGGAGAGCAGTGGCTGATTTTAGGTTGCCGGACTCAGTGGCCAGTCTGGGGCCCAGAGCGGGAATCCTGAACCCTGCAGTGAATCCCGCCCTGATGTAAGAGGCCGCCTGCTTGTTGGGATAAAGAGCCAATAGGGGGAGCAGGGCCTGCAACTTGACAGGTGTGTGAGCCAATCTGCTATCTGGCCTAAGACTAGGGTTTGCTGCTCCCGTGCCTGTTGCTGCTCCCAGACTCTGCTTCTTTTTTGGAGCTAGAGAAAGCAGGGCGTCCATACCGAAAGGACTGGGATGCCGTGCCAGGCGAGGGCAGTTGGACCTGGGGTGGGATCCATAGCAGTTCTCGCAGAAATGCTCAAACTTGCATCTGGACCTAAGGCATTTTCCTGCGTTGTATTCCCAGCAGATGAGCCGCCGGGAATCCCTTTTGCGAGGCTCCTTGGCTGCCTCGAACTTTCCTTTTATGTGGGAGCCCACAATGACTAGCCATAGCTTGTCATTGATAAGGTCCCACCTGGCCCTGGGATTGCAGGAAGCCCTCTTACGGAAAGCGGTGTCATATTCGATGGCAGCCGCTTCCCCGGCCAGGGTCCTCTGGCCTTGAGTACGTTGCCTAAGTGGTTGACCAGGTCGAACCCTCTCTCTGGGTAGGCCAAGCTGACCACCCCCATAAAGACTGTGTACCCGGCCATCCAGTTAGGGAACGTGCGTTCCACCGGATCAGGATTGCTGCTTTTTTCAGAGGCCTTATCGGACTTGGGAGTGCTGCCCACCTCCCCCTCCAGTTTTTGTAGCGAGAAGACGTCCACGTAATATCCCTGCAGGATATTCTCGCGGGTCTTCTTGTCCAGGTGGATCCCTGGGGGATCCTCATGGTCCTGAAACAGGGGAAGAGCCGGGGACCCCGAGGAGGCCATGCCATCCCACCATGCCCTAGAGGGGACAGAGGTCGCAGCCCCGGAGGGGGAGCGTGCCTTGATGGCCCAGGAAGTCAGCCCCGGAACCAGGGCCGCCACCTTCCAGTATCCCGCCCGGTCAAGGTCATCATCTGAGGACTCACCTGATGATCCCTCGCTGTCTGAGTCCCCTCTTTTCCGATGCTTGGATCGCTTCCTCTTCCTGCCTTGCTTTGTCTTTCTGCCCTTCTCACCTGCCGCCTTAGCTGCGCGCTCCGGAGAGGAGTCTGCCGATGAAACCACATCGACATCACTGTTGGATGGTGAGCGCGGCCTCCTACGCTGACCCGCTGTCCTGGCCAACTGCTGAGATCTCCTGTCCTCAGCCCGGGTCGCAGGCCCATTGATGGAACCTTCAGCGGGCCCCCTGACAAGCATCTCGTCTCCAGACGAGACCCCGTTCCTGTACCTGAGCTCCCCGACCTGTTCGGCCAGGAGGCAGACCGCCTGGGTCAGGTCCTGGATGTTGGGTGTTTCGGTGCCAGACAGGAGCTGTTGCACCGCTGCCGGGTTGGAGTTTGCCCCCCGGGAGGCCTTGGCGTTGCGTCCCAGGACCTGGGGGTCCTGCCGGCCTGAGCCTGGGTGATGGGCTTGCTTGGTGGGGCTTTCTTCTTTGGTGGCATGATGCCAGCAAAGCAAGAAGATTTCAGCTATATATATATATATATATATATATATATACTATGAGTCTGGAACTGGCTTGTCTGCCCTCTTTTGCTTGAGCCGCCTGGTCGGCTCAGCCCGCAGCTGCCAAGCTTGGCTGTGGCAATGCCACTTATCCTGGGCTTGTCTTGGCTTGTCTGCCCTTATTAGCCACTTATCCTGGGCTTGTCCTGGCTTGTCCACCCTGTCCTGGCTTGTCCGCCCTATCCTGGCTTGTCCGCCCTTGTTAGCTTGGTTGGGAGTTACCCCAAACCTTTAAGGCCTGCGGCCGCCCCACTAATGCTGCCGCTTATCCTGGGCTTGTCCTGGCTTGTTCGCCCTTGTAGCTTGGGTGGGATTCCCCCAACCCTTCCGGCCACTGCCGGCTGGCTGCTTAGCCCTGAGTACCCTCGTACTGTTGCCTGCCAGCCCTCCTAGGCTTGTCCACCCCGGTGGTCACCCGCCGACCCCCCTGGGCCTAGGCCCGGACCCTGTGGCCTGCCTGGTGAGCCGTCCTGCCCGGCCTCACCTTGGCCCGTTTCCCCTGACCCTCGTGGGTCACCCCTAGTGGCCGCCTCCACTGGTCCCGATTGGCTGGATGCCCAGCCTAACCCCCAGTGGGTACCTCCCACTGGTCCACAACAGGCTAGTCACTGGTACTAGCCTGTCCCCTCAGGGGGTAGGAAGGGGCGGTCCGGGGCCCAGGAGGAGCGCCCCCAGCCGCAAATGGGCGGTTGCCGGTATGTCCGGCAGCTTACTTCTATAAATTTAAGTTTTGATGGCCATAACTTTTCAGACTTTGTGATGTGTCTAGTATGGCAGGGGATTTCTATTCCAACAGTTGAAGAAAGTGAAAAAAAATGACTCCATATTTGTAAGTCACATTTTAAAAACTGGCATACATACACACAAAAACTGCAAAGAAAGAGAGGAATGTGTGTCTATTTTTAGGGGGAAAATCCTCCTAGTTATCCCTGGAGAGGCATAAACATGCATAAATATACAGTCCTCTTTACAAGATAGAAAGATAAGAAATTAGATGTATGAGTTTTAAACCACCAAGCAACACTTCTGACAAGTCTTTTCCTGATCCCAGGATTATGTAGTTGATCAGTTTCTGTAGAAAATGCAGAGCTGAAAATTTTTGGTCAAGCTTTGTGACATTTAAACGAAAAATGTCGTCAGCATCTTCTCAGATAAACATGGTCAAATGGAATAAAGATAGAGAATATATGAACGTATCTGTGAATATGTTGACTATATTTTGCAGGGTTTTTTTCTCATTAAATTATGAACAGTTTACAGTTTCTAAGAGTTCTTGCTTACAGAGTAAGAAAGAGAGAAGGAACAGTTTTTTTTTAAAAAAATATCCAGAACTGTCTGATTAAAGAAGATGCAAAGAACCCCCCCCCCTCCACTGCACCCACCAATTTGGAAATGTCCATGTTACAAGGTAGCAGCTGTTTTAGGATGTACAGATATCACTCTCCCACTTTTGACAAAAATCACCACACAAATGATAAAATTATCACAAAGAGCACAAAGAATATTTCTCCTTCACACAGAACACTTGTTCTGCTCATGTGCAAGGACAAGACAAGCGAGGATTTACATCCCTAGCTAAAACTCATATTGAGACCATAAAAACTGACAAATGTGAATTTTACCTGGCTATTTTCTTCATTTGTGGAAAAATGAGGCATACTTAAGCAGAGGAAAAAGAATTGTGTTTGGTGTGCTGTCAGAAAATCGAGCATCATTAGGCATCAGCAATCCAGTCCACACCATGAGCCATTTAAGTAGGAGTATTTGGATTTAAGCCACATCCTTCATGCAAATTCCAATCATTTACACATTTTCAGGAACTAGCCAACCTGTGAAGTTGGTCTGTATGATAAATTATGGCAAAGCGAATTTTTATGCTGTCATGCTGTTCATGGCAAACCTTTAAGATTCACTATAGTGAAATAAAAGAATTATTGGATTAAGTTTTCATAGAGAAAATGGCCTATATAAAGCCTTTTTATTACCATGGGTTTACAGGTAATCTCACAGTTGCAAGCAGTCTGCCAAGTATGGGGAAGAATGTTTGGTCCCTGGCAAACTTGGACAAAATATTACAGCTCTGTTCTAAAAAAATGTAACATCTTTTGTAATTTTTTCTATTCATTTAGCTGCAGGAAAATAATGATTCTAAAATTATCTTCAGTACATGGGGGAGATTATCAGATGTGGCAAAAACCATGGCAAAAGACTGTGCTGAGAACAGGAAGGGGTGAAATTTTCAGATGACGATGTCCTTGAGCATTATGGGGGTGTAGCATGGCTGTGAGGTGTCCCTTTTTACATATTAGTGGCTTGTCCCCCTCAATAAAGAAAGGAAGCTTCATCCATGGCAGTGCTATACCCCTGGAATGGCAGAATGATGCGGGAGTCTGGAAAGGTCGCCCTTTCTGTTCTTGTAGCGATCTTGTGACACAGTTGGGAACACGGTTTTTTGGTGTGTTCCCCTGCATCTGATAATCTCCATAGACATAGGAAACTGCCTTATAGTGAAGCAAATCACCTACCCTAACATTATGAAATGTCACTGGAAGCAGCTCCCTCAGATTTTGGGCAGGATACTTTCCCTGCTCCTACCTGTTGATTTCCTAGCCAAATATTAAAAAGGTCCAAGCCTATTTAGCTTTGAAGATCAGGCTCAGGTATTTTTGGGGGTATGTGCTGACATGGTGGGATCATTCAAATTTTATTCAAATTACATTATGAATTATCTTATTTATTGTTTCATGAGAGACTGGCCATTGCTGGCTGGGGATTATGGGAGGTTTAGTCCAAAACAGTAACTCTTCTGAGTAACATTGTGAAGGCTGTTGCCGAACAATAAATGAATAAATATTTATTTCAGACTATATATTTTTATTATACTAGCTTACTATTTTGCATATCTACTAATCTACATCTGAGGCAGCATCTTTCTTTTCCTTTTTTTTTTTTACAGCATTGCCATTTATTTGAGGAAAGTTCGAATCAATATGGTAATTTTATGACTGAAACCTGGATTTGAACTAACAGTGCTTAAAACTTTGTCTTACAATATTTTGTTCGTCTTGTTTAATGATCTTTTTGAGAAACATTGGTGATTTTTTTTTCTCTCCCCCCCCCCCCATGATAGCCTCAGCAGAAAGATGTCACAGAAACAGAGTGTTGCTATTCTGGAAGTGATCAAGACAGAACCTTTAATATTATTGTTACATTGTTTTATGCATTTTTATTGTCATTTAGTTCAGCATGAGTGGATAAATTGGGAAGGAATAAAATTGTAAGAAGCAAGCAGCTCCAGGAAGACAATTAAAATAGATGCATTTTTATTTCATGAGGGATCCTTCATTCCATTCCCAGCTAGATTTGTTTAATAAGCATGTGAAAAATCTCATCTTATCAACAGATGTGGTGATGGGGGAAGGAAGCCTTCAACTAAAAAGTGGAAATTATTTAAATTGTATCAGTACTATGACTTGCCATCCTCTTGGATATCTGGTAAAGGAGACTGAAATCAGCTAAGAGCAAACGAAGATAAATATGCAGTGGGATGGCCATACATTTGTGGCACACAGACTGGTCATTATTTCTTTCTGTACCATTTAGAGCAGAGAATTTATTTAGCACAGAGAATGGATGTAACTAATCAGTTTATGTCTAGTATGAAGGGTTTCTATAGATATGAACTGTCAAAAGGCTTATACAACTAAAGTTATCATTAAAATTTTTATGAGACTGGATGGTGGAAGAAAAGGGATAAACTAGTAAAGTAATACAGTATTGGTTGAAGTGAGGTTTTTGCAGCAGTGACAACATTTTGCAAGTCCAAGGGCAAAGTCGCTTCACATAAGAACACACAACACAACTGGTATAGTGTCAGGGGAAGACCACAACTTTTATTCGTTACAGCTGTAGCTGCGTTGGCCTAGGCATGGGTCCAGATCTGGGAGTCGGCCAACCCACATGTTGATCAGTGATCCAATCCAACCAGACACAGTTGGTCTATTGTGATGACTGGAGGACCACACAGCCCTGAGCCCCATGTGATCCCCATAACCAGGGGTGCCGGACATACCACGCAAACCCAAGTCAGGCCAAATGTACCCAGACTATGTCCCACACCTCCATCTTCTTATTATTTTTATCCTGTCAGCAGAAAGCCCAGTCAGTCATAGAGATAGCTGCCCCTATTCTAAAGGAGTGGCTCCCTAACTCAGTCCTGGGAAGCCCCAGTTCCCTGAGAGTTTTTCTAAGTACTACCACCAGCTGGAAGCAGATGAGGGGGAACTATCCCTATGAGAAAAAAGAGGCCCACAACTGGGCAGATGCATCTCCAAGAATTTTTGCAATGTTTTTACTGGGCATTGTTCAGCTCCTATCAAGTAGTAAAGCTTAATGGTGACCCCTTTTCCTACCTGATTGCACTTGGATCACCTAACTTGCATTGACTCAGTCCTCCAAAAAAGAAACATCCCCAGCTTGTAGAACCCAACCTGATGTGTTGGCCCTAGAGTTGACTACTAGCTCGCCTGCCTAGAATGCTCCCCAAAAGGCCATGGTGAAAGCTGCCTGGAAGAGGAGGGCTTCCTCTTTCAATTGGCAGACTTTGGGGAACTGGTCATAGAGAATTTTAAGCAGTTGGAATGTGACAGGTCTCCTGCCATTGGCTGCTGGAGGCCTAACCCACTTCCACCCTTCCACAGTCCTTCTGACTGACAGAAAATATGGACAAGGGTCAGGGAAACCATCCATTTTGCTGAGAAATTATATGCCCACAAGGTGGATGGATGGTCATGGAGAGGGGGACACACTCACCTCCTGTAGCTGGGCTATGTGGAGGAGAACATGCCTCTTGGAGGCTGGCTGCATTGTCCCATAGCCTTGCTCCTGTTTGAAAGCAAGGAACCTACCCACCGCCCTACTATAGAGCCTGAGAGTAGCTGGGACGAGAGAATTTAATACTCCCTATATGCCATTTCACTCCCAAGCTGCCATAGCTCTTCTGGGAATACTGTGGGATGCAGATCTGCCTCTGGTGCCAAAGTGCAAAATCTGTCCTCCTGAATGTAAATTGAGGAATTTGCCACCTAGTTGTTCACATCTAGCACAAACCTAGCTAAGAATGTTATGTTGGCAATCAAGCATGTCAATACAAATTTTCTTGCCAGCCCCATAACCCTTTCCAACCTGGATGATTGTTTGTTGATGACACTCATCACCACCTGGTTGTTGCACAAAAAACAGACCTTGCTGTTTTAAAACAGATCTGTCCATATGCTGCAAGTGAGAGGAGCACCTCGTAACTCCTGGAATCCAACTAGAGTGGAGGCTATGGGGGTTCACTCCAGTCGGATTCTACAACCAGGTTTAAACTCATTGGCTGCAGATCCTGCCTCCCCCAGAAGGTACCACAATATGTTTTGAGACATTGAAACAAAAGGTATTCTCCTTTTACTCCCTCTTCTCTATTTTCCTTATTATTATTTTAAATAATAATAATAATAATAATAATAATAATAATAATATGTGTATACAGCGCTGTATATGCACAATCCTAAATATACACTGGACTGACTATGTGATAAATGTTGCTATCCTTGAGCAAGCAGGGATCACCAGCATTGAGGCCATGATATTGAGAACACAGCTGCGCTGGGCAGGGCATGTTTCTCGGATGGAGGACCATTGCCTCCCAAAAATAGTACTCTACGGTGAACTCACCATGGGTCAGCTTAAGAGGGGTGCTCCAAAAAAGCGATAAAAGGACTCCCTGAAACAACATCTCAGGCTCGGCCAAATTGATCACCAACAATGGTCCGTCCAGGCCTCACATTGGGAGGCATGGAGACATGCTATCCACAATGCTGCAGCCTTATTTGGGAACTCATGCCAAACAAGTCTTAAAGAGAAATGACAATGCAGAAAGAATCACAACCTGGAAATATCACCCAAGGAGACCTTCTGTTGTGCTTTCTGCAACCAGACTTGTTTATCTTGGATTGGCCTTTTCAGCCATCAGCGTGCTTGCAGAAAGTGCGGGATGAGTCCTTCCTGAATCTTCGTTTGCAAAGAAAAGCCAGAGAGAGAGAGAGATTTTTAAGAATTATAGTGCTATAGTGGACCAATGAAATAGCACTCTTACACTAAAACTCAAAGACATTTTTAAACATTTCAGAGAGGAGAAAGTTTCCCCTTCACATCAGAGGACCATCTCAACAAACCAGACCCAGATATTTTATTTTATTTTCTAAAAAACCAAAAACAACAACAATGAAATCCTTTGGAAAAGCCCTAGTGCAGATCCAAGAAACTGCAACAAATAGTATCAGAAAAGAAGGAATAGGTAGTCAAAGAAGTGACAACTGGTGAAAGCTGGAAAAATCTGTGAGAACTCACACCTCCTTTGACTAATCTGGAATACCTCTAAGAGGATAAAAATGAGCTTTGGTTTGTTTGTACAGTTATATCCTACAAATACAATTTTTAACAAGGAATATATGTATGTGTGTGTGTGTATATATATATATGTGTGTGTGTGTGTAGATAGATACAGATATATATATTTCTACTAGAATTTTAGAATGAGTGGGTGTGTTTGAAGGACTTGGACAGTTTGTGGTTGGAAAAGCAGAAGCCTCCAGTATTTAGAAAGAAATTACTTGAGTAATGATGATTCCCAAATTTTCTCCATGATCTTCCTGCTTTTTTTTGTATGCACCTAGGCCAATCTCCTACTCAAAAATCTCTCCTACAATAACTATGCTATAGTTTCCCAGGACTCTATATGCAGATAGCTATTTTCTCAGTGTCCTATTTCAAAGCACTAAAGGTTGGCTTAGAATATTGCCAATGCCTTGGCCCAGGTTCTTTTTCTTGTATTTTTTAAATTGCATTTATTAAAGTTTTTCATTTAAACAATACAAAACTGCGAGTATTGAACAGAATGGTGTCGATTAAAATAATTGGTAATATATTAGGGGAACTTACAGTACAAAATACAAAGGTAAACATAAAATTCCATGTAACCACGGAAGTCAAGTGAGTTTATTTGGGGTTCTTAAAGTCCAGACAAGATTATCTGTCTGTTGCGCTGTACGTGATCAGTCCAGTACATCTTTCCATAACATGCCATGGTGCGGCAGGGGGTTGAGGTTGATCTTGGTGGCATTTACGTAGTCTACCAGAGGGAGGCATTTATCGATGAAGCTCCCAGAAGTGGGATGCCCAGATACTCTCTTCATAGTGTCTGATAATTTCTCCATTAGCCAGCTATACGATAGTCTCCCCCACCAACCCGATATAGTAAGTTCTCCAGTTTTCCAATGGTGGACTATCTCTGCTCTAGTTGTAGCCAATAAAAATGTTAGTAGACTTTTGTACTTGAGAGAATTATTTGTGCCCAAGAAAATGGAGAGCAGGAGTAATTTGGGTGCAAGTGTATGCTTTGCTTAGTGATTTTTATTATAATAGCTAGTGTTGAGGACCAAAATGTTAGTATAGGTGGGCATTCTAACCACATGTGTAAGTAGGTACCTGTGACAGCACAGCCTCGCCAACAGTTGGAGGCAGTTCTCTTTGTTATATGTGCTACACTGATTGGTGTTACGTACCATTTGTGTATTAATTTAAATGATATTTCTCTGGGGTGCAGTAACTGTAGTAGATCTTCTTTTGTTTTGGGACCATTGGCATTAAAGAGGCCCTTGATGATGTAAAGCCCCTTGTGCTCCCATGACTTAAGGGCCAGAAATGGTCTTGATCATAAAAAGAAGGGTGCAAGGTAAATGGTTGAATCGGTGAAGGACTGGACACTAACATATGTTTCCACACCTTCCACGTAGATGCTGTTGTGCATAGAAACAGATTGGGGATACATCTAATATGTCTATACGTGAGATCAGCAAAGAAGAATTGGAGTTCAAGCTGTTTATTTAGATTAATTTCCAAATTTATCCGGTTGGTTTTGGGTTTTCCCTGCAATATATGTGGAATTCTGAGAATCTCAAAGTCCTCAAAATAGAAAGCAATATTTGGTATGCTGAAACCACCATGTTGGGGCTTGCTGAACTGGGTACATTTGGGGATTCATGGACGTTTTTTAGAAAAGATGAAAGAGGATGTCAAAAACTGCCAAGAAGAAAAGCATTTGTTGGGGGGCTTCAGGAGTACAGTCTGGAAAAAAAAACAAGAATTTGGGTAATATGAACATCTTAATGAGGGCAATCCTTCCCAAAAGTGATAAGTGAAGTTATTGCCAGTTTTTCAACTTTAATCATGTCCATTTAAGAAGAGGTTTATAATTGCATGGCAACATTTGGGACAGATCTTTTGTAACCAGGATGCCTAGGTATTTAAAGCCAGATGGTTGTAAGTGAAAGTTCAATAATTTTTGCCATATTAGCTGCATGTGTAAGGGAGTATTCAGGTGGAGAAGTATTGACTTTTGATGGTTAATCCAAAAGCCTGTATAGGTATCAAATGTGGCCAAGACTTTATTAAGTATAGGGAGGGAGGTTTGTTCATTGTAAAGGTACACAAAAACATCATCTGCATACAGACTCAGTCCGTGTTCTTGGTTATTTATAACAGGGCCAGAGATCTCAGGGTTATTTCTGATGGCTTCTGCCAAGGGTTCAAGTGCCAGAGAGAACAGGATTGGCAAGAGGTGGCAGTCCTGTTTGGTTCCTATGTGTACTGTTATAGGGGGGGTGTCCCATCTATTGACGTGTATGTATGCCAAAGATCCAATATATGTGCCCTTAAGATATTTCAAGAATGTGTCTCCCAAGTCCATTGCTTGGAGGAGGCCAAACAGGTAGCCCCACTCCAACCTGTTAAATGCTTTGAGTGTGTCCAGGGAAGCCAGGGAGACAGGGGAATGAGTTTTGGATGTGTAATAGATTATATTGAGGGTTTGCCGGAGTGCATCTGCCAGTTTGCATACTGGCATAAAGCCTACTTGGTTGATGTGTATATATTGAGTGATGAATGTGTTTATTCTTTTGGTGAGGATGGAAGACAGTATTTTTAGCATCTACATTAATAAAAGCTATGGGTCTGAATACTTTAGCTGTAGGGTGGTCCTCCATGGTTGTAGTAAGAGGGATGATTCAGGAGTATTTCCAACTTGTTTTTTTGTTTGTTTGTTTGTTTGTTTGTTTAAAGGGTGAGTACTTCATTATAAAGATTGAGCATATGGAGGGTCAGCTCCCCGGACACGAGTTTGGAAAATTCATTTGAAAATCCATCTGGGCCTGGTGCTTCATTTGGACAGAGATCATGAATGTCCCTCTCAATTTCTGTTATGGTTATTGGGCTGTTTAATTGTTGCTTACATTCTGGTGCAAGCATTTTAATGTTTAAAGACTGGAGGAAAGTGTCTAGGTCTAAATGCTCAGGTTGTTCAGATGTATCTTGAGTGTGTTTGTGGGTTGTGGCAAGTTCTTGAGTGTGATCTTGAGTGTGTTTGTGGGTTGTGGCAAGGTCTGTTATCTCTGTTAGAATTTAGAATCTCTTGGCCTCTCTAAGATTTTTTCTATCTGGTGCCTTCCTGAATTAGTAAACCTGTGAGAAGAGCTTTTAAGGTGCCCCAAAGAAGTGTTTCATTAGCTCCAGTGGTTTTATTTTTGTTATAGGAGTGTTGAATTGTTTTTTGAATTGAGGATTTGAAGTGTTCATCTAAAAAGAGTTTAGAGTTAAAGCACCAGATTCTATCTATCCAGAGTGGCATCCAGATCGAGTGACCATGTTAGGAGGAGTGGCAAATGGTCAGAATAAAACATCAAAGATATAGACACTTCTTGGATCTGGTTTAGAAGATGCTTGTTGATAATGAAGTGATCTATTCATGAATAGGAATCATGTAGTGGAGAATAAAAGGTAAAGTCCTTAGCTCTTGGATTAAGTGTTCTTCATGGGTTGATTAAGCTTGTAGCTTCCAGCATGTCCCTCGCAATGACTTGTGGGGGGGGATGCTTGGCAGAGCAAGGTCTATAGGACCTAACAAGGAAGGGATCCAAAACAGCATTGGACCCCCCCCCCAGATAACTTGCCCTTTGGCCATGTCTGTCAATGTGTGTAGGAAGGTGCAAAAAAAAAAAAAATGGATTGGTGTTTGTTAGATGTGTAGAAAGACCCGAGAGTAACCAATCGACTATGCAGCTGGCCTTGTATGATGATAAACCTCCCTCCAAGTCTTTCTTGAAGCTGTGTAGTTGAAATACAACAGATTTATCCATAATAATGGCAACCCCCTGGCTTTCCCCAAACCTCCCACCACAAATTGTTCCCCAAAGCAGGAGGCCGGGAGAACTGGCTTTGAAGATTTATTATGTGTCTCATGCAAAAAAAACCCAAAAGGATGTTAGGCTTAAGGGGTTTAATTTGTTTGAGAATTCTGGCCCTCTTTGCAGGAGACCCCAACCCTTTCACATTGATGGAAATGAAATGGACACTAGACATGGCCAAGGGTCTCCTTGTATGAGCTCAATCCCTCTCCCTCTTCCCTCTCCCTCTTCCCAGCGCTCAAGGGTTGGGGGAACTGGTTAATAAGAGGAAAGTTCAACTGTAAAATGCTTAAAGTGTTACACTTCACTTTTAAAGACACACAGAAAAAAACATACAAGTAAAAGTAAAATCAGCAAACATATCTACTAGGGGGAACAACACAACCAAGAGGAGGGGGTTTGCACCTGAGGGCTTAACCCTGACTATGTCCGTACAGACCAGTCTCCTCTGGTAGAGCGTTTGGAGGTGAGGACTGGCCTAACCATCACTGTCAGCCTCAACCTCTAGACCATTTAACTATCAACTTAGAGAGTGACCTGCAGGGGGAAATACCTGGCAGAGAAAAGAAACAGCTTCTATGCAAACCATTTTGCACCTTGTGCTGCTGGTTACAATGTTGCCAATTCCCACTGTTCGTTCAAGATGGAGGATTTCACAAATGAGAAAGTGAAATATGAGAAAGAAGGCAACATGGCATCCTGTAACCCCACCCAGAGGACTGCAGTTTTCAAACCTTCAGCATGTCAATTCTGCAGCACCAAGTGAAAGATATGGCTCAATGACAGCCCTGGTCAGGGAGAGGGTTGGGGTTGTGCCATTGATCTTTTTTCCCCCTTTGGACAGTCTTCCACTCAGATGTTGGGGGGGGAGGGGTGGTTTCCCTTTGAATCTCCCTTTCCATCTCACGGGGTACCAGAACATCTAGTGTAGTGAGGATGTCTAGTAACTGTACTGGACTGGAGACAATCATAGTGATGGTACCTTTAGTTATGATGATTTTGAATGGTTATCCCCAGTGGTAATAGATGCCTTCCTTTCTGAGGATGGTAGTTAGGGGATTTGTTGCCTGTCACTTCCAAAGTGTGTCTGCAGAAAGGTCCTGGAATATGGACAATGGTGTGCTGTCACATTGGAGATCTGAAATGGAGGACAGTTTGGCAAGAATCAGGGCCTTTTTTGGATACTTGGCAAACCTTATGAGTATGTCTTTAGGAAAGTTGCCTTTCTGTGGAAAGTAAGCTGATGTCCTGTGCACTTGTTTTATCTCAGCTGACAATACTTCCAGGTCAGGGCAGATCTTATTAATCCAGGCAGTTATAAATTGCAATAGGTCGCCTTTTTCCAAGCCGTCTGCTATCCCACACAGGCGGATATTGAGACATCTGTTTCTGCCCTCAAGGTCAGCAAACTTATCATTCAGGACTGCTTGGGCATTATCTAGGCATTTGAGATGGGTTTCTTGGACTGTAGATAATTTCAGGGCCTCATTTGCAGTCTCCTCGATGGAGTCTATTTTATGCGTAAGAGCTATCAGTTTTGATTTGACAGGGTCTAGTGCTGTTTTCAGCTGCTTTTGCAGATCCATCAACAGGTCTTGCTACAGCTTTGCAAGTGAGTCTGATAGTGATGCATCTGTAACCAAGGAAGCTTCTTTCCGATCATTCTTGCTAATTTTGCTAGGCCTGAGTGCCATGTTGGAATCTGTATTTAGCTGATTGTCCAATGGCCCTTTGCACTCTTTGGGTGCAGGATAGAAGTCTATTATGGACTTATCTGCTGCCCTTTTACTTCCCAACATAAAGGGATGACCTGTCCAAGGGCTGATTGTAGTGGGGTCACTCTGATTGCATTGGATTAGGTTGAGGCCTTTGACAGCTTGGTCTCTAAGCATCTGCCATCTACAGCTGTTGGCCACACAGCCTGTGCCAGGTCCTTTTTCAAACCACCTGTTTCATAATGCCTTGGCTCCAAGGACTTATCAGAGCCAGACATTGAGAAAGTAGCAAGTTCTATATTAAGCCAACCTTAGATAAGAGGCACATAATGCATGGCCACCTCTTTTTCTGCCAGTGCTGCCATGTGTAGGTAGCAGCTGACCAGGACTGTCTTCCACCATTTACTGCTGACACAGCTCTACTTTTTGTGCAAGGAGGTCCTGGAGACCTCCTTGCATGGAGGCCAAAACTGTCAAACCACTTGTTTTGCTATGGCCATTGCTTGAGCATTTTACCTTAATTGATCCTTGTCCTAATGTTCTTCATTATAGAGGTTTTGTCAATATGCACATTCTGCACAGAATAAGTCTTGAATTGTGAATAATCTTGAAAAAATAATATTTCTGCACATAAAAATATTTTCTGTGCACAAAAGGCACAGAGTAAGGACTTTTTTGATGGGGTTTTGCAATGCTAGCAGCCTCATCCCCATTGCGAGGCTGCTGCACTGCAGGGCGCCCCTTTCGGATGATGCTTTCCCCTGCCAATCCTCTGTTGATACTGTTGTGTAACTGCTGGGATGCTGCAGCACCATATTTGGCGCTTTTCTAATCATGATCAACTTTCATGATTAGAAAATTGCCAAATATAATGGTGCAGCATCCCAGCAGTTACGCCACATTATCGGCAGGGCAGAGAGTCATCCGAAAGGGACACCCTGCAGTGCAGCAGCCTCACAACAGGAACAAGGCTGCTAGCATTGCAAAACCCATCCGAAAATGTCCTTAGTCTCAAAATGTGAATAACCTTCAAAAACTGCAAAGAAAAGACAAATGCTAGAATTATTATTGCTTCCTTCAAGAACAAAATTAATGAAGAAATACATCCATATATTTAAAAAAAATGGGTGTGTCTCTGTGGACTTTTTCGGACAGGGTTTTGCAACACTAGCAGCCTCATCCCCGTTGTGAGGCTGCTGCGCTGCAGGGTGTCCCTTTTGGATGATGCTCTCCCCTGCCGATCCTCTGCCGATACTGTTGCGTAACTGCTGGGATGCTGCAGCATTATATTCGGCAGTTTTCTAATCACGATCAACTTTTGTGATTAGAAAAGCACCGAATATAACACTGTAGCATCCCAGCGGTTACACAACAGTATCGGCAGGGGAGAGCGTCATCCGAAAGGGACACCCTGCAGCGCAGCAGCCTCACAATGGGGATGAGGCTGCTAGCATTGCAAAACCCTGTCCGAAAAAGTCCTGTGTGAGCAATAGTCAGTCTTTCACAATTATTTATGTGCCATCTTCTAAGAGGGAGACAGAGAACACAGCAAATTGAATCCTTGTTTTTAGTGTCTAGAATCTCTGCATAAAAGACACATTTGATTCAACTAATCACTTAGCCTGCTGAGTACATCACAGACATTACATCAGTTTCAAGACTGACCCAACTTCAATACTACAGGAAAAGTGCTCCCAAGAACACAATTTGTACTATAAATATCTTACTGATAAATCATATGAGGTAATCATGTGATATTATACTTCCTTAGCAAGAAGGTTATTTCCCCATCACTACCACCAACAATAACTTAGTAGACATGCATGACTACATATGCTGGCTATCTCAAAGTTAATGAAAAATGAAGCTACATAATATTATTTCAATGCAATTATCAAAATCAATGCATAAAAGTTTCCTGTGTAGCATGAAAAAGCCATTAAGCATTAATTAAGATTTAGTGGCTTCAAACATCAAGTTATGCCAATTAGGAATGATGATCCTATTTAGTATTGATGAGCCATTTTTCTTGTGTAGAATTATCTCCTTCTTCTAACACTTCTACCTAGTCTACCTATTTCAAACCTAGACAAAAAGAAACCATTATTGTCAGATTTCATCTGGTCAGGACTGAAGCCAAAGGTGAAGCTAATAACTCTTAGCAAACTCCAGAAGAAAGGAAGTATTTCAGTACCAAATATAGAATTATATTCAAATCCTAATTATTTGTAACATAGATTAATTTCTCCTCAGAACATCAGTGTATGCAAACAGAACAGCCAATTTTGGGGGACAAAATATTATTGTTGATCTGTGGTTGATTGAATCCATGGATCCAGAGCCCATGGATAGGGAAGGCCCACTGTAATTAGTAATACAAATGAGTACCAGCAATACAACTTAAAGTCTTTTCAGAAAACAATATCTACGATATAACTATACATCCAATTCACAGTTCCTTGGACACACTTAAGTATGCATATATTAGTATGTAACAGTATGTGTGTACATAGGATTTCTCCCTTTGAACACCTATATGTTGTACATAATTTTCATTTAGGAGGAAGTACAGGAAATTCATGTTGTCTCTCTCTCTCTCTCTCTCACACACACACACACATAGTATTTTGCATTTGTTACACAAAGTCTGTCCCTGTTACATCACAAGGCCCCACCTCCTGGCCTCAGGTTTTGGCCTTGAAATCTCAAGGAATGGGAAGCTGCTGACCTGAAAACCCATTAGTCATTCTATTTCCCTGTTTTCTAATGTTTAAGGCCTCTGTGGTTGCTAAGTAGACCTTTTGTTGCATACTTCATAAAACCTGCTTTGGTAGAAAGCTAATGGAATTCAGAAGGGTGGAGGAGACACATGAAAATTTACATTTCAGAGAAAACAATTCTCCCTTTTAGACTGAAGTAACCAGTTACTATAGAAGTAATTTTTTTTAATGTTTTCTTATTGTGTTTTAAATTTTCAGCAATATTTGTCAGGCTACACATAGGAGGCATTTTCCGTCACTGAAACACAATAATAATAAACATTTCTCCTGACTGTTTGAGTAGCAGTACTAAACGGCATAGTATTTTTTAAAAAGTGAGACAAATAGAAGAGTGCTGCCAGGAATCTTGCATTTTAGAAAGAAATATGCTATTTTAGCAGAAGTGTTGCCTGTCACTTTGTGGTAGAAAACCACTAGACTTATACAATAGAGGATACCCTTCTTTTTTGGCACAAGACACAGTGGAGATTATCAGACACAGTGGAATGCAGCAAAAAAAATGGTGTTACAAACTGTGTCAGAAAAGACAGTAGGAGAACAGAAAGGATGACATTATCAGATGCCCACACCCTCCTCAATTCCTGGGGTATAATGCTGCCACAGACAGGCTTTCCTTTTTCATTGATGGGGACAAGCCACCAATAAAAAGGGATGCCTTACTCATGCCAGTGCTACACCCCTGGGATACTGAAGGATGACATCACCTGATAATAGTCCCCCGTTCCTGTTCTCATCACAGTCTTTTGACACTGTTTTTGCTGCATCTGATAATATCCAGTTTTTGATTGGTTCAGTGTGATGCTAGTCACTCAGCTGCTCCAAATGTTTATAAGTGCTTGACAAAGTTATACAAATTGACTAGACCATGCACAATTTTATAGACTGAGGGAAATATTGACAAAAGAAGGGGAAGAAGATAATTTTGTTACAAAAAGGACTTCCCTCCCACTCAACAACTCATGTTTCTTCTAAAATGAATGGCTGTGTAAAGATGCTTAAAGCATCGACAAAGTACAGTGTTTGCCCACCTATGACAACATCCCCCAATATAATATCCCCACTAGCTTCATAGAGATACAGCATGAAAAAAAAAAGTTTCCATTCTGTGCTTTAACTGGTTTGTTTTCTGACCCAATGTAAATTTCAGTGCATTGCAGTGCACCAAAATGTCCTGTGTTCACAGGAGCACTTGTGGGTGAAGAGTTAAAAGTATTCCACAATACAAAGATAACTGTTCACATGAACAAAACATGTTAACATGAAATGAAACATTTGATCTGAGTAGGTATCATCCCTCCTTTTTTTACAAGAATAAGTAAAAGTAACCAGAATAAGAAAAAGTGGGTACCAGGAAATGCATGACACGGTGTTAAAACTTGTGTTTCATTATTGCAGAAAGGAAAAACACAAAACTTGCTTCCTACAGGGATCCTGTATTTTGGGGGGATTTATTCTACTCACATTCAGAGTTACCATATCTAATAAAGTTGGTGTGTGTGTGTGTGTGTACATACGCACACACACATATTAAGTATATTGGGAACAAATATCCCAATAAATCTGAAGGGAAATTTTGACCTCAAAAGGAACCATTTTTGCATGTGGAGTTAAATGTGATGGAGAATCTACACAGTCATTGTCACATTAGGTTTGAACATGTGAGCTGACTCAGCTGAACAAACTCCCACTCTTAAATGTGATCTAGTTATTTCTTAATTAGGATTCAGTGCACTTTGTAGGAGACAGAGAAAGCCACGTCACCTTTGCTGTCCTTTGCCCTTCTTATGGTACTGCTTTATTGGGTCTTTGTGCTTTCCCCCTCTTTGTTTTGTTTTTGTTTTTACATACCATCTCATTCTCAAAATAGAATTCTCCATTTTGCTTCTCCAGCTGACCCTGTGTAGAATATTTCAGAGAAACCTGCCTTGGAGGTCCTAGCAACCTACATTTGATTTCCATGGAATTAGTACTGACATTTACTTCAGCCACTTACATGCACACTAGCAAAATCTGCCCAGCTACCTAGATGACACATGACCTGCTACCATATATACCATGGCAGGGAGGTCATAATGCACTCTGTACATCCATTGCAAGCCAGATATCTTTGTTTCTAATGATCAAATTACTCACTACTGTGAGTGCCTCCCACCTGCAGGAGGAATATCAGCAGCACAAGAGGATTATCTATTCTCCCCCAGGCAATGGGTTTCGTCTAAAGGAATATGTTATCTTTTTTTTTGAGTTTTCACCATCCTTTCCTGAAATCCATTTCCTTCATATGGACGGAAGAGCTGTAATTCCTATACTGGGACATTAATACTCTGCCAGAACAAAGCTGCTAGAATAGCAACTTTCCACATATCCCCCGCCCCCTGGGAATCAGTTTCTGAACTATACATTTCTCAAAGATTGCCCTTCTGGGATTTACCTTCAGTCTGTACTGTCTTTGCTATACTCTTGTTTCAACTTCCATTGATTGATAAATTGAATGAAGTTCAATAAATTAAATAGTCCTTATCTTATTGCCATAACCGTGCTGAACTTGCTTGTTGTTTAACGTCTTATTACTTAGACAGCTTGCTACTGGGGCTGAGCAACTTTTTCAACTTGTTCAGCTGTGGCTCCCCCTTATATTGAGAGCTCTAATTAATATATTTTCAAACTATTGTGACCACAGGTATTGTGGCTGAGATTAGGAATGAATATATATGGTTATTTCAATTTTTCTTCCTTTTGTTTTTTTCCCCATTGCAAGTTCTTCCATTGAAGTGGACTAATTTGAAATGTCTATTAAGTTCTTATTAAAAGACAACCAAACAAAATTTTCACCTGTGACATCACTAAGGCTGGTGTCAACCCTCCCTCCAAAGGTGTCACCTGGTACTGTCTGGCCTGTTCACATCCCCCTAGTGCCATCACTGATTCTCACTCATCTATGCTAGTCAAACTCAATGGGTATGGTTATTACCAGCATAAAGAAGACAAATTGTACATGCCATGTAGCTAAAGGTGAGAAGCCTGTCAGAAAAAAAGGACAAACCCTAATTGGCTATCCTAATGGGATTTTGTTAACTGCTGTCAATTCAATCTGGATTTATGGTGACCCCATGAATGGGAGACCTTCAAGTCACCTTATCAGCAACAGCCCTGCTTGGGTCTTGCAGATTCAGGGATATGGCTTATTTGATTGAGTCTATTCATCTGGAATGTGGTCTTCCTCTTTTCCTACTGCCTTCCACTTTACCAAACATTATTGTCTTTTCCAGTGAGGACTTTGTGAGACCACCCTCCTTCCCCGTTCTTTTGCCAGTATATTTTGTGGTGGTTTTATGCTGGCAAAAGAACCCCCATTTATCTCACTTACCTGCAATCCTATCAAAAGGCAGCCCCAGCATTGACTGAGGAGTGAATGGAGCTCCTGGACTCTTGCAAGAAGATGTGAGCATGGGAAATTAAAAAATAATAATAAAATAAAGCAAAAGTAACACAAAAACATTAACACAAGCACAGAAACAGACAAAAAAAATGTTAAAAGTAAACAAGGGAGGTTCATAAAAAGAACGCCCCCTTCCTGGCTGTCACAGTTTCACCCAGAAGGGTTCTGGCATTGATGCTTCGATGATGGGAAGACATTAGTGCGAGGTTCCAAATGCCGGCAATACAGGCAAAAAAAGCACCACAGCTGATCTATTGAACACTTGGTCCATCAATAAAATAAAACGGTTTATTAACAACACATAAACATGAAAGGACAGCATCGTCTGATAGGCATGCCCTTTCTCGTTTATGTGGCATAATTATGACACCATATTTGCTGTGTCTGGGAAAGTCATATGTCATGTCTTCTCAAGATATGGCCAAAGTATGACAGCTTCAGTTTAGTAATCTTGGTTTCTAGGGAGAGCTCAGGCTTGGTTTGTTTTAGGACCCACTGGTTTTTCTTTTTAGGTGTTTCATTTTGGAATGTCTCATCAAAGGGCTTTCAACATAGAAGATCTCCAAAAGGAGTTTTGCTGTGCCTCCCTCTGCGCAGTACTAACAAGTGTTAGCTATGGTGCCAGTACTGTTGTCTCTGAATGATCCTCTGCCAGTGTTGCCCTCCACTACAGCTGCTGCCCAGTAGCAGTTTGGCACATTTAGTCAGACTCCTCAGTTAAAGCCTGTCTGACATGGAAGGCCCTACCAGCAGCATAGTCTCTTGCCTCAAAGAATCACACTCCCACTACTACAGAAAGGTAGCACCACTGGTGGGAATCCTAACTGAAGCCAAATTCAATACTAGGGTGTAATTGAATGTGCAAGTGTTCAAATCAAAACTTGTTAGACCTTAGTACTTAGAAGTTTATCAGATGGGCTCAAATATAGCATCCCCGTCTCACTATCTCCTATCCCACCACACTCCTGTCCCTGTAATGGTCTATATTTTTTTTTCAGACCTACCACAGTACAAGAGAAACTGTGTCCCCTCCCCTTTGGCAGGCCATGAGCATGGAGCTACATTCACTTCCTGTAAAGGAAATCTCGACCGTTCTCACAAGAGGATGATTGCACAGGAAATTCAAAGTTAAAAAGAGCAATACACATCAAAAATATTATTATTATTATTATTATTATTATTATTATCATCACAAAATTTTTAAAAAATAAGTAATCCGGGGAGGGTAGGAAAATGTGTGTCACTTACCTCGATGTCCTGATCGCAACTGGAAGTGTTCTGCATGGACCTCCCAGTGATGCTGGCATCACACCAACGTAACGGGGCACAGTTTCAGATGCCTGTTATTCTGTCATAGAAATGGAACAGATGATCTATTGATGGCTTAGCCTGTCAATAAAAAGTAGTGCCAGGGGAATGAAAGTGGCAATGGAGCATGACAACCAGTGAACAACATCATCTGAAAGGAAAGCCCTTTTGTGATCTCCTGGCATTCCTGTAGTGGGATATTTAGGTTTTCTGATAACAACAACAACAACAACAACAACAACAACATTTGTTCCTATCCTGCCCCTCTGCAACACAATTGGGTGGCTTACAGTATAAAAACTCCATAATTACCTCAATACCCTAACCCACCCACCCCTTAAAATAATATTAAACTAGAAAAGATTAAAAACATAAAATAAAATAAAACAAAACATACAGCAACTAATCACAGCAGCATAGAATAATTCAATGGCAGCTCAAAGAGGGAAAAAAAACACAGTCGAATCTTTGGGCTGGGATAACGATTCAGGAAAGGCCTGCCAGAAAAGAGCTGTCTTGACAGCTTTTTTGAAGCTGTCTAGGGTGGTAATAAGACGAATATCGTCTGGCAGGCCATTCCATAATCTGGGAGAGGTAGCAGAGAAGGCCCTCTGGGAGGTCACCGACAGCCTTGTTTTCATAGGTTGTAACAGATTCCTCCCAGAGGACCGAAGTGCACAGGAAGGGTCATAAGGGAAGAGGCGGTCCCGGAGGTAAGTTGGACCTAACCCATGTAGGGCTTTAAACATCATAACCAAAACCTTGTACTGTGCCCAGAAACTAATAGGCAGCCAGTGGAGAGCTTTTAGCACAGGCGTTATATGCTCTTTTCTGGAAATACTAGAAGCCAACCTGGCTGCCATGTTCTGAACTAATTGAAGTTTCTGAGTCAAGCACAAGGGTAGCCCCATGTAGAGTGCATTACAGAAGTTGAGACTGGAGGTTACGAGTGCATGTACCACAGTTTCGAGGTCCCTGGTTTTCAGGAAAGGGTGCAGCTGGCGTATCAGCCGAAGTGATAACATGCACTCCTGACCATTGCATTTACCTGATTAGATATCAGGAGTGACGGGTCAAGGAGCACCCCCAGACTGTGAACACAGTCCTTGGAGGAGAGCTCCATCCAGGACTGGAAGTTGTATTCCCAGGCCTGGTTTTGGGCCCGCAACTGTTAGTACCTCTGTTTCGTCTGGATTCAGTCTCAATTTGTTTTTCCTCATCCAGTCCATTACTGCTTTAAGACAATCATTGAGTGGAGAGATGCCATCTGCTGATGACCAAGACATGAAGAAGTATATTTGTGCTCCATGCCTCCGAATGATCTCTCCCAGCAGCTTCATATAGATGTTAAATAGCATTGGGGAGAGGATGACGCCCTGAGGGACACTACACTTAAGCTCTATTCTATTAGAGCAACGGTCCCCGAGCCTCACCCTCTGGGATCTGCCCAAGAGGAAGGAACGGAACCCCCTGCAAAGGCAGTGTCTCCAATTCCTAACCCTCTTAGGTGATCCAAGAGGATGGAATGATCTGTTGTATCAAAGGCCGCTGAGAGGTCCAAGAGCACCAACAGGGTCACACTACCCCTGTTGATGCCCAAGTGGAGGTTGTCAGCCAGAGCAACCATGGCAGTCTCAACTCCATATCCTGTCCTAAAGCCAGTTTGAAATGGATCTAGATAATTGGTTTCATCCAAGACAGCTTGGAGTTGGGAAGCGACTGCCCTTTTGATCACCTTGCTTAAAAAAGGCAGCAAGGAGACTGGCCTATAGTTGTTCCTGTCCAAGAGGTCCAGGGAAGGCTTTTTCAGGAGTGGCTTAACCACCACTTCTTTCAGACAGGATGGAATGGACCCCTCCTGGAAGAACGCATTGATAATATCCCTAAGGAGTGCTCTCAATGTGTCGCCCCCTTTGATGGCCAGCCAATGATGGACAAGGATCAAGGGGACAGGTCGTCTTCCTTACTCTACCAAGGAGCTTGTCCACATCATTGGCGCTCACAGATTGAAGCTGATCCAATAAAATTTCATCAACGGAGTTGCTGGACACCTCATCTATAGATTCTATCATAACAATGGCATCTAATTCAGCTCTTATCCGAGATATTTTATCTGCAAAGTGGATGTTAAACGCATCACAGCAGGCCGTTGTCAGGTTAAATAATGGGTTCTGCGCAGGTGGAACCTGCATCAGCTCCACCACCACCCTAAACAGTTCTGCTGGACGGGGCTCTGCAGACACAATACGTGCAGAAGAGAAAGACTTCTGCCCTGAACGTATCATCTCTCGATATGAATCAAGGAAATTCCTATGATGAGTCTTGTCTGATAAGAGTCGAGTCTTCCGCCAGGTGCACTCTAGTCGTTGTGCAGCCCGCTTCATCTTCCTAAGCTCCTCTGAATACCAGGGCTTACGGTTAGGAGCAGGCTAGAAAGGACCCTTGGGAGCGATTGTGTCGATAGCCTTGGTGAGGTTGGTGTTTCAAGTATTAACCAAAGCTTCGACAGAATCACTGGTGTTGCCAACCATTAAACCCTCCAAGGCTTTCTGGAATCCAATTGGTTCCATTAGCCTTCAAGGGCAGACCATTCTAATGGGTCCCCCACCACCGGTGGGGCAGACAGTGGCTCTTAGTTCCATCTTGACCAGGAAATGATCCATCCATGACAGTGTGGAGGTTTTAATAACTTCCACCCATGGATATTCTTGTTTCGTACTAAAGGCTGCATCGAGGGTATGACCTGCACAGTGAGTAGGCCCGACAACCAATTGGGATAGGCCCATGTTTGTTATGGATTCCATGACCTCCTGAGCTGTGCCAGTTAGATTTACTAAGCTGGTCTCAAGTGGGATGTTGAAGTCGCCCAGAACTAAAAGTCTGGGCGATTCCAGCAGCAAATCTGAAACCAGTTGTGTCAGCTCGGTTAGGGAGTATTTTAGACAATGGGGTGGTCGGTATACTAACAGAATCCCTAAGCTATCCCTGGTCCTCAGGCTTAGGTGCATACACTCGATGTGGACTGTGTTCCGGATAGGTTTCCTGGTCAAGGTTAGATTGTTTTTATGAACCAGAGCCACTCGGCCCCCTCGCCCACTTTTCCTTACCTGCTCACTAACTGAGTACCCGGCCGGGAGTACCTGCGCCCAAGTTGCAGCACTGGCCTCTCCCAGCCAGGTCTCTGTAAAGCATGCCAGGTCGGCAGCCTCATCCAATAAAAGGTCATGGATAATATGCGTCTTGTTTTTAACCGACCTGGCATTGCAAAGGAGCAGAGTAAGGGTCTGTGGAATGGCTGGTGTTCTCTCTAATTTATTCCGGGAAACAGAGTGAACTGAAGGTGGAATAGATATTAAACATCAATCCTGCCTTCTTTTGTAAGAACTCTTCACTCTGTTACCACCATACCTTCCCTTCCCCCGCACAACCTCAATTCCCACTCCCAGATCATTCCTGGTCCCTATACATAATGAGAATGGCAGAGGATCCAGCTGTATTCCCACCCTATGTTCTCATGGCCACTTCAACAAAGGGCTTTGATGGCGCTTTGGATGGTATTTCTTTGGGTGGATTGGCCTCCACCTGTCCTCTCTGCAGCCCAGTCATTACCGCCGCCGCTGCATTGCTGGAAGAAGATGTTCCTGGGCATGGTTTTATACCCGCCTGAGATTCTCCCCGGCTTCACTGCTGCTGCGACTGCCAATGCACTGCTGTGGATGATGTTTCTCTGGGTAGTTTGGGCCTCCACCTTTCCTCCCTGCAGCCCAGTCACTGCCGCTGCCACCACATTGCTGCCTTTTGCCCCAGTGTAATGGGGGAAAGAAGGCTTCTTTGCAGTCATCTAGAGTCCTCTAGCTGGCTGACTGGCTGGTAGGTGTTCCTGAGGTGGGGGTGGTGGAGTAACTGTTAAAGCCAGCCACTCCTAGCCACGCCCCAACTCCATGCTCAGCTGTCTCAGCTGCCTTTTGCCCTGGTGTAATGAGTGAAAGAAGTCTTCTTTGCAGTCTTCTAGGGTCCTCTGGCTGGCTGGCTGGTAGGTGTTCCTGGGGGTGATGGAGTGACTTTTAAAGCCAGCCACTCCTAGCCACGCCCCAGCTCCCTTCCAGCTGTCTCGTCTCATTTTTGCCCCAGTGTAATGGGGGAAGGAAGGACAATTTGGCATTTAAAATATTTTCAGATTTTTTAAAAAATTAAAAGTTAATAACAGTAGCATGATAGTAATGCAGTTTCAGTGTGGCATTCTTTAACATATAATGCCAGTAAGTTGCTTTTCACATTGCTAACATTCAGTTATTTTGATGTTAACCTCTTTCTGAAGATAATAATAATAATAATAATAATAATAATAATACTGTCTTACCCACCTCTTCCTGTGGAGCAAGGTGGGGAACAAAAACAAATAATGTGATACATAGCATCAGTTAAAAGATCATATACAACCAATACATATTTAAATCCATCAATACATATTCTAAAAACATAATTTTAAATAAATCTGGATAGGTCTCCTGGAAGAGACTGGTCTTTATTGCTGATTTAAACTCAGATAGCATCCTGAGCTAACTAATCTCTTCTAGCAGGTCATTCCACAGTCTGAGGGTGGCAAAGAAAATGTTCTCTGGATTACAGTCAAATGAAATGATTTTTAAAAAAAGTACTCATCAAACAAGACTCAAACCAAATTCTGACCCAACCCTACCTGAATGTCTTGCTATTCAAGAGTGCCAGGCAGTACATAGTTGGTGCATTCTGACAAGGTTGGAATAATGGTTTTGGATTTTAACATATTTTGTTGGGTATTGACTGATCATACTATTCAATGCTTGATTGCATGCCAATAGTAAGAGTTATTGATTTAAGTCAAGGTAGTAGGTCTGTTCTTCCACTCATGCAGGAAATATGTGAAGGAGGAAGCATATTTGTGTGATTAGTCCTGTCTGAAGCACTGGCATATCTGTGTTTTATGCATTTGGTGCTTGCACATTCAGCTAACAAGAGGAGAGTCTATGGAAGGACAGATATACTTGCACAGGTTTCCTCAGTGTTTGTGGATGGTCCTTTCATGCTAACACTGAATGTGGCCATTAACGAGGATAATACAGAAAATAAACAGTGTAAATAGAAACAAACAAGAAAGAGTAGGTACAATGAAAGTCAACAGAATAATTTGTGAGAGGTGAAAATTGATGGAATCTTAAGATCAATATAGCAAAAGTATAAAATATCAGACAAATAGAAGCTGAAGGTGAATATAAAAAATTGGAAAAGGAAAAACCCCTTTGGATGGTTCTATGAGGGGAGTCATGATTGTAAGGAGAAATGACATTTAAGATGGGGAAGAAAAGTTTGCAATTTATGCGGGTTACTTTGGGGAAAATTATTTTTGCATGTATATAATGCATGCTTGATAATATCAGATAAATATTGAGAATATTTGAGTTAAGAATAAATGATGAACCATGTGGATATATGTCAATGCTGATGTTTAGGAGGATTGTTACTGTGATTGTGATTGACACTCATATGTGTTATCAACTAATAAAAATATTTTAAAAAATAAAAACAAAAATAAAGTATAAAAAGTTACACCAAGCACTTAGACACACTTAAAAAGCCCCAAGTAACCTGGGGAGGGTCATAAAAAGAGCAAAACTTACCTGAATGACCAGTCTCACCCAGAAGTGTTGCCACTGGACTGGCCTTTGATGCTGCATTCATGAGAATTAAATGGCCTGAATACCTGCTTCCACAACTTCCAAAACTTACATGTACTAATGTAACCCAAAGAATGTCACTAACAGGATTCTAGCCAGTGTATGAAGCATATAGAACAATCTCACCGACAAAGGGCATCCTATGTACAGTTTAGACATTGCAGATATAACTCTTTGGGTTTGTTTATTTATTTATCTGTAAAACTATATAACTCATCTTTCCTTATCATGTCATCCATGGGCATCTAAATAAGTAAACCAGCAAAACCACACAAGCCCGTCAGTTTCAAAATATGACACATAATTCTTTTCAATTGTCTTCCTTTAACAGACAGTGCTAGATGTCTGATCAAAGGGTCCTTACCCTGCAGGTAAAGGGTTGTTTTATTTTATTTTATTTATGTCCCACCTTTCTCCTAGTATACGATCCAAGGCAGAGTACAACTTTTTAAAAACACAATGCAGTTAAAAAGTTCTTGATACAACAGTTAAAACACAATTAAACTGAAATTCTACTTTTAAAACTCAAGTTAAAATGCAAGTAAAAAATATTTAAAAAAAAACTTATATAAACATAGTAAAACCAGCTATACCCTGCCCCATTAAAAGTGCCAGCTGAAGCAACATATTAAAAACCAAATGCCTCCTTTAATAAATAAAGTCTTTACCTTCTGGTGGAAAGACAGCAGAGTCCTTGAGGAAGAGTGTTCCACAACTTGGGAGCAGCCACCGAGAAGGCTTGTCCCATGTTCTCACCAGGTATGCTTGTGATAGTGGTGGGACTGTGAGAAAGCCTTCCTCTGCAGATCCTAGATCTTGGGTATGCTTGTATTGGGAGATACAGTTTTCACTTGAGTTGAAAATCTAATCAGAGTTGGTACAAGGCAAACCGCTGGAGGAGGGATTTACACAACTGGGTATTCCCAGTCAAAATTCCTAGAACAAATTCTGTAAGTCTGGAACTCATTAAGAGGTTGTATAACCAAAAAGTCTCCCCAGCCAATCTCAGTTAATGAGCAGGATGCTGCAAGGCGACTTTTTAAGGTAGGCACTTTATAAGTCATTTATAGCTTTACACATCATTACCAGAACCTTCAATTTGCCTTAATGTCTAAAAGGCAGTATTTGCAATTATAAAAACTGTGGTGTTATATGGTCCTGAAGAGATGAACCAGTCAACAGCTATGTGGCTGCATTTTGCACAAACTGCAATATCTGGAGCATTTTCAAGGCAGTCCCTCATACAGTGCATTGTAATAGTCTATCTGGAATGTCAACAGAGCACAGGTTACTGTAGCCACACTGTTTCTGTCCCAGAATATGTATATCTCTTCTTCTGGATTTGAAAACAGGCCTTCTAAAGCCACATAGACCTCCAGTAACAAGAAAGAATCAAGGAGATCCTCAAACTATACACCTGCTGCTTTAAAAGAACACAAGCCTACCCAGAAAAGGCCATGCCTTTTCAGTTCAACTGCTAAGAGACCAAGCAGAACTTCTTAATCACTGCTTTCTGATATTGATCCAGAAAATCAATATGGTAAGAGGGGAACCACTGCAATATTGCACTTCCAGTTCTGAGGAAGTGAAAGTGGAATAGGCCTAGATAATTCTTCCAAGTGTATCTGAAGATGGCTAGTCACTACTATGTCAAGTACATGAAAAAGGTGATACATAATGGAAATATTTCCCTGTATGCTAATATCTATTGTCATTGGAGTAGTTTAAATATATTTTAGAGAAAAGTGTTTTCTGTTACCGCTCCATTGACACCCCCTTGTCATGGGAGAGAGGCTTGCGTACCCTAATGATGTTTTGAACTATGCTGACGGTGGCATAATAGCCACCGGTAGGGTCTCCCATGCCAGACAGGTCAAAACCAATGGGTCTGACAAAGAGAGTCAAAGGGCAGGATGGGCTCTCTAGACTATGGGAACCATCCTAGGAGAAGGAAAACTCTAATCCCAAACCAGGGCAGATGGTGCTCATCCAACCTTATAAGGTCAACCATCTAAGAGAAGGAAATTCTAATCAAACCTATGACCCGAGGACCTCACTGCTACCGTCCATGCTTGCAAGGCCAGCAGATGAACCTTTGGTTTAAAGGGTGAGGCCAGTTCTGTGCATGCTGCGCTCCACCAGAAAAATCCATTGCACAGGCTTGAAGGACAAATCCAATTCCAAAAAAGCCCTGTAACGATAGGCGAGTGATGAAACGGCAGGTGTACAGATGCACTGGAAGCCACAGACCCAGCCCTGCATGCAGGCAGTTCAGGTCTTTGGTTGCTCGAGGCTGATCCAGGAGATGACAGTCTTGTTCGGCAGCATCCTGAACGACAAAGCAGACTTTTTTAAGGAAAGCACTGCTTGCTCCATATGGAGAGGGGCCTAGAAAAAGTGGCCTAACAAAAGTTCATCCCTAACTACCTGGTTGGCTAGCCGCGGCCAATGGGAATCTTCTGATGTGGTCAAACCAAGACAAAGAAACAAAGGCTCACACCGGTCTCCAAAGGTATAAATAAACTGACACTTGCATGCTGGAACATCAGAACCATGCAAGACTCTGAAGATAGGGGACAGCCTGAGCGTCGTTCTACCCTAATAGCCCATGAACTATCACGGCTTAATATTGACATCGCTGCTCTTAGTGAAGTTCGCTTCCATGAGGAACGCAGCCTTAAAGAACATGGCGCCGGCTACACACTTTACTGGTCTGGCAAACCCCAAACCGAAAAACATCTTTCAGGAGTAGGCTTCATGATTAAAAACTCCATTGCCTCCAAACTTGAAACCTTGCCAACAGGACACTCCGATCACATTATTTCCTTATGCCTCCCACATGTTGTTCTCTTTAGTATATATGCCCCAACTATGCAAGCTGACCCTGTACAGAAAGACAAGTTCTACACAGACCTACACCACCTCATACAAAAAGTCCCTCTAGAAGATAATTTATTATCCTTGGTGACTTAAATGCCAGAGTAGGAAAGAACTCCGATGCCTGGAAAGGTGTCTTAGGCAAGCATGGTGTTGGAAATTGCAATGATAACGGACACCTCTTGCTAGAGTTCTGTGCAGAACAACAGCTGACTATTACAAACACTGTCTTTCAGCTGAAAGACAGCTTGAAGACAACCTGGATGCATTCCCGATCCAAACATTGCCACCTCATTGACTATGTTCTAGTCCGCCAGAGAAACATCTGCAATGTTCGTCATACTCGAGTGATGCCCAGTGCAGAATGCCAGACAGATCATTGCCTCGTCAGATGTAAACTAAACCTTCATCTTAAGTTCAAACCTAAGAGGGGTGGCATCTTAAAGAAGAGACTCCAAGTCAACAATCTTCAACAAGCTACCACGAGAGACAAATTCCAGGCAAACCTGCAAACAAAACTTGAACACCATCCTACAGATCTTTCTCCTACAGTGCTTAGGCAGCATATCAAAAACAGTATCCTCCAGTCTGCGGAAGAATCCCTCAGGTTCTCCCACAAGAAAAATCAAGACTGGTTTGATGAAAGCAACCAAGAGATCCAAGAGCTGTTGGCAAAGAAGAGAACTGCTCACCAGGCATACCTCAAGTCAGATATGGCGATGCTCTTTCAGAGCCCTTTCTAATAACTAATGGAGTGAAGCAAAGTTGTCTTCTTGCGCCAACTTTATTTACAATCTTCTTCAGCATGATGCTCCAAAGGGCTATGGCAGAGCTTGAAGAAGAAGATGGCATCTGTATACGTTACCGTACTGATGGTAGATTGTTTAACTTAATCCGTCTGAGGGCTCGCACCAAGACTCTAAACTATCTAGTCCATGAGCTGCTCTTTGATGATGATGCTGCCCTTGTTGCCCAAACAGAACCATCTCTCCAGAGCCTAACATCCTGCTTCACAACAGCTGCAGAGCTGTTTGGGTTGGAAGTCAACCTGAAGAAAACAGAAGTTCTTTACCAGCCTGCACCACAGGACAAACACCATCATCCCCACATTGCCTTCGGCAACTCTGTGCTTAAATCCATTCAGCAGTTCACCTACCTGGGAAGCATCATCTCCTCAGATGCCAAGATTGACAAAGAGATCGATCACAGATTAGCAAAGGCATATAGCACATTTGGAAGACTTTACAAAAGAGTCTGGAGTAATAAACACCTGAGGTGAAGCACAAAAATCAGTGTGTATAGAGCCATTGTTCTGTCTATTCTCCTTTGTGGGTCTGAAACATGGGTCACCTATCGCCAGCACTTACGACTCCTCAAATGCTTTCATCAGCGCTGTTTACGCACAATCCTAAATATACACTGGACTGACTATGGGACGAATGTTGCTGTCTTTAAGGCAAGCAGAGATCACCAGCATTGAGGCCATGATATTGAGAACACAGCTGCGCTGGGCAGGGCACGTTTCTAGGATGGAGGACCATCGCCTCCCAAAAATAGTACTCTACGGTGAACTCACCACAGGTCAGCGTAAGAGGGGTGCTCCAAAAAAGTGATACAAAGACTCCCTGAACAACATCTCAGGCTCGGCCAAATTGATCACCAACAATGGTCTGCCCTGGCCTCACATCGGGAGGCATGGAGATGCACTATCCACAATGCTGCAGCCTTATTTGAGAACTCATGCCGAACGAGTCTTCAACAGAAACGAGAACGCAGAAATAATCACAACCTGGAGATGCACTATCCACAATGCTGCAGCCTTATTTGAGAACTCATGCCGAACAAGTCTTGAACAGAAACGAGAACGCAGAAATAATCACAACCTGGAAACATCACCCAAGGAGACCTTCTGCTGTGCTTTCTGCAACCGGACTTGTTTATATCGGATTGGCCTTTTTAGTCATCAGCACACTTAGAGTAAGTGCGGGATGAGTCCTTCCTGAATCTTCGTTTCCGAAGAAAAGCCAGAGAGATTTTTCTGTTAAAAAGAACAATACCATGCACTGAATTAGACTGATCTGGAAAACAAAACAAACCAAAATAATGAATGGGCAAAATCAGCAGTATAAATGTGTGGTGTATTTATTTCTTTTAGCTGGGAAGCAGTGCCTTGTGTTATCCAGCTTCTCCCTGGAGTCACTGCCCCCATCTTTTCTATTCTCATTCTAGTGTGCCATCAGCAAGCCAGACGTTAATAGCTTGCATGATAAGTACCACCATTTTGTCATCTTTAATTCAGGTTTAGATTTGTCTAAATATCAGTATCCAAAACCAAATCAAAACCAATCTTCAGCTTGTAGCATGATCGAAGGATTAATCATAGCTGATTCCAAAAGCTTTGCTGAAAATTTCGCATGCCAATCTCTATCATGGAATAAAGAGCTGGCTTTAAAAAAAATCCAACACAGGTTCTAAAGCTTGTTGCTCACATTCAATTGCTTAAAATTGATGTAGATTGTACTTGAAATAAAGTACTTAAAGAAGGTTCTTGCTCTCCTTTCTTGCTTGTCTACCTCTTCCCCTTGTAAAATGTACAATAATGAAGGACCAACACATTTCCTGTTTCAGGCAAATGCTCATTGTTAATCTCTCTTGGATATGACATTAATCCTGTGTGGAGTTTGGGGGTGGGGGGTGGGGAGACACATCATTCTTTGAACTCACATTTGTTTTTTCTTTATCCTTGCTCTCCCACCTTACACCTTTCCCCACAATCTGTCAGTGTTTGTTATATGTTCAGAGAGGGATACAAGCTACATTTTCTGACATCATGATAAAATGAAAGCAGCTCAAAGGTAAAAAATAAATAAATCTTGGAAAGGCACCAGATTAGAGGTAGCAGGCTATGCTAGTGAGGTGACACTTAAAGGTCCCTCTGGGAAGGTGCTCACTGAGCTGCAGTAACACTGCCTTTGTTGGTTAATTCCCAGTGCAACAGGAGCCTGACACTAGCCAACAGCAAAGGCAATGAAGGAGATGGAAAAAGCTGGAGGAGACCAGTGATATAATTGTAACTTTACTCTGTGGGTAAAGGGCAGAAAGAGCAGGGCAGAGGAAGCTATCAATAGGACTGAGACATATACAATTTGTTTTATTTCTAAGTAGCAGCAGAATTAGGATGCTATGAAAAAGAAAGGGCTGCTTCTGAAAGGAGTGGCCTAATATGTTTCATTGTTCTGGAAGGCTGCATAGGGCAGCTAGGAGCAAAAGGATCCTGATGTTAATGTCTGAGCTACTAGCAACTGATGTACTTAAAGTTCATAGTCTGGCTGTCCTCTCTCCTAACTAAATTAAAAAGAATTGCCTTTCTCTGTGTCTGTTCAAAGCAAGGGAACTCTGGATATATTCTGAGGACAATTAGGATGACTTGTCAGGAAATCTATGAAATAACCAAAAATGGGCCCAGTCTAAAGCTCTGGTGAGAAATATCTTGTAATGCTTAAGTATCTTAGCCTCCTGGTCAATTGTGTTAAACACCAAAGGTTATTCTCCATGGTCCCTTTTTTCTATAAATTTTCACCTAAATTGACCCATAAAGGCATGTTTTTGTAGTAGTTAATTGTATTGTTAAAGTTGCCTTAAAGTTGACCCTGACTTATGGAGACCTTACCTTCAAGCTTTCTTGGCAAGACTGATTCAGAAGAGATTTGCCATTGCAGGATGTGTAAAAGCGTTAGTTCAAGACTTTCCATACATCAGCTGAGCCATTAATTAGAATGGAGAATGCAGTCAAGCAATTAGGGGGGAATCCACACGACATAAATAATCCAGTTTGAAACTGGATTATTTGCTTGGTTCCTTCCTATGGAATCCTGGGATTTGTAGTTCTACAAGGACTTTAGCCTTCTCTGACAAAGAGTGGTGGTGCCTCACCAAACTACAAATCCCAGGATTCCATGAAGGAGCCATGGCAAATAATCTAGTTTCAACCTGGATTATTTCTCTAGTCTGGATGCCCCCTAGGACTTTCAGGCGGAGCTTTGAAGGGACTAGACAGGATCCTCATTGTATCATTGAATACTAAAAGTTGGGATTTTTCCATGTCATGGTATTTCCCATTTCAATGTATTGTTGTGAAAGCTAGACAGTGAAAAAAGCTGATAGGAATCATAGAATCATAGAATTGCAGAGTTGGAAGAGACCACGAGGGCCATCCAGTCCAACCCTCCTGCCACGCAGGAAATCTTGATCAAAGCATCCCCGACAGATGGCAATCCAGCCTCTGTTTAAAGACCTCTAAGGAAGAAAGTCAATTGCTTTGAAATGTGGTGCTGGAGAAGAATTCTGTGGATACTGTGAAGTGCTAAATGACAAATCAAAGAGTACTAGAGCAAATCAAGCCTGAACTCTCCCTAGAAACAAAGATAACTAAAATGAGATTATTGTTCTTTGGCCATATCATGAGAAGACATGGCTCACTACAAAAAACAATAATGCTTGGTAAAGTAGGAGGCAGTAGGAAAAGAGGAAGACCACATTCCAGATGGATAGACTCAATCAAGGAAACTACATCCCTGAGTCTGCAAGACCTGAACAGGGCTGTTGAAGATAGGGTGACTTGGACATCTCTCATTCATAGGGTCACATTCATATGCTGAATTCAACTTGATGGTAGTTAACAACAACAAATATGTGTACTTAGTTTGTTTTAAAGCCTATGTTTCATAGCTTCATTTTACTCTTCAAGTTGTTTAGTAAAGAGTCCTTAAGTCTAAAAGTAAAGAGATAGTCAAAGTGATAGTATTAGTCCTAGTACTGGTAAGTAAGTTCTCTCTCTAAGAACAAGAATCTTCCTTCTCTCGTAGCCTCAAGTGGAAAGGAAGATCGGGAACAACATTTTCCCCAAGCCTAGGAATATCATCCTGAAGCTTCCAGAGAGCTTGTGAGTTTATAAAATCCCCACCTGAGAGAGATTTCCTTTGTCCTGGTCTTGGAAAGGGAAAACACTGGCTCCTTGCACAAAATCTTGAAGGTCCACCTGGAGCTAAGAGAACAACACAATATCTAGCAGCGCAGACCCAGAGACCATATGGACTCAAAGTTGTCAGCATTCAGCCGAAGGAATGTAATAATGCTTTCTTGCTTATATTTTCTGACTCAGCATCTTTTTCCATCTATTTATCTGTAATAAAGCTATAACTTGTCTTACTTCAGTATATCCTTTGAATCTAAATAGAGGAGGACCTGATTGGCGCAAGTGTTCCAGGTCAATACACCACACCATTTCTTCCTTTGTTTAATCCTATCCTTAGCATACCCAGACTAATTGCTTTCTTGAAGTTTTTTACTGACATCCACACTCATAATGTTGTTCACAAGATCCTCTGTGATGTGAATGTAACTTCTTCTGTGTTTGCCCTTGTGTCTCTGAAGATCTCTGAGCAAAGCTGTCCATTCTAGGTGGTCCACTCCTAAAGCTACATGTTCACCGATTTTAATGTTGGTTTTGGTATAGGAAACTTTTTTTGGGGTGGGGGTGGGGGTTGAAGAAAACACCATTTTCTATGCATAAAACATTTGTGTATTTTGGGGGGCATAGAATAGTTCCCAAACAGTGATTAATTAATTATTATTTTGGAAATTGAAAAAGTTTTGATGCCTTTTTATCATCAAGGAAAAAATTGTAAAATTATTTGTTCTTGCTTTCAAAAAAAACACAAAAAAAATCTTGTTTTTGAAGATACAAGTCACTAGCCTAGAACCCTAAAGTAATGTCTTAGTTTATACTTATGTCACTTCTAAATAAGTATAGCCCAGCTGTAGACTTGGTGACATCCCCAGAACATGCTCCTCAAGATTCCAGTATGTGGGGGTCAATCTCATATTTGGCCACCATTCTGACATATTAGCTTCTATATGGTTATCTTATCTCTCTGGCTTTTCTTCGCAAACGAAGATTCAGGAAGGACTCATCCCACACTTTCTGCAAGTGCGCTGATGACTAAAAAGGCCAATCCGAGATAAACAAGTCCGGTTGCAAAAAGCACAGCAGAAGGTCTCCTTGGGTGATGTTTTTGGGTTGTGATTCTTTCTGCGTTGTCGTTTCTCTTCAAGACTTGTTCGTCGTGAGTTCTCAAATAAGGCTGCAGCATTGTGGATAGTGCGTCTCCATGCCTCCCGATGTGAGGCCAGGGCGGACCACTGTTGGTGATCAATTTGGCCAAGCCTGAGATGTTGTTTCAGGGAGTCTTTGTATCGCTTTTTTGGAGCGCCCCTCTTACGCTGACCCGTGGCGAGTTCACCGTAGAGTACTATTTTTGGGAGGTGATGGTCCTCCATCCTAGAAACATGCCCTGCCCAGCGCAGCTGTGTTCTCAATATCATGGCCTCAATGCTGGTGATCCCTGCTTGCTCAAGGACAGCAACATTCGTCACATAGTCAGTCCAGTGTATATTTAGGATTGTGCGTAGACAGCGCTGATGAAAGCGCTCGAGGAGTCGTAGGTGGTGGCGATAGGTGACCCATGTTTCAGATCCATAAAGGAGGATAGACAGTACGATGGCTCTATACACACTGATTTTTGTGTTTCGCCTCAGGTGTTTATTGCACCAGACTCTTTTGTGAAGTCTTCCAAATGCACTATATGCCTTTGCTAATCTGTGATCGATCTCTTTGTCAATCTTGGCATCTGAGGAGATGATGCTTCCCAGGTAGGTGAACTGCTGAACGGACTTGAGCACAGATTTGCCGACGGCAATGTGGGGATGGTGGTGTTCGTCCTGTGGTGCAGGCTGGTAAAGAACTTCTGTTTTCTTCAGGTTGACTTCTAGCCCAAACAGCTCTGCAGCTGTTGCAAAGCAGGATGTTAGGCGCTGCAGAGCTGCTTCTGTGTGGGCAACACGGGCAGCATCATCGGCGAAGAGCAGCTCACGGACTAGATAGTTTAGAGTCTTAGTGTGAGCCCTCAGACGGCTTAAGTTAAACAAGCTGCCATCAGTATGGTAGCGTATATAGATGCCGTCGTCTTCTTCAAGCTCTGCCATAGCCCTTTGGAGCATCGTGCTAAAGAAGATTGTAAATAAGGTTGGTGCAAGAACACAACCTTGCTTCACTCCATTAGTTATTAGAAAGGGCTCTGAAAGAGCATCGCCATATCTGACTTGACTACGCTGGCCCTCGTGTAGCAAGATAATCATTTTAAGGAATTTGGGGGGACATCCTAGTTTTTCCAGGATCTGCCACAGACCTTTTCTACTTACAGTGTCAAAGACTTTGGTGAGGTCGACAAATGTTACATAGAGACCCTTGTTCTGCTCCCTACATTTTTCTTGCAGTTGCCTAAGGGCAAATACCATGTCTGTAGTACTCCTATTGGCTCTGAAGCCACATTGGCTTTCAGGGAGAAGTTCTTCTGCAATAGCAGGAACTAATCTGTTCAGGAGTATCCTTGCAAGGATTTTTCCAGCAATAGAGAGCAGTGTTATGCCTCGATAGTTTGAGCAGTCGGATTTTGCTCCTTTTTTCTTGTACAGGGTGATGATGACTGCATCTCGGAGGTCTGATGGCAGTTCCCCTTTTTCCCAGCAATTCACAAGGAATTCGTGGAATTTTTCATGGAGTGCATGACCTCCATGTTTCCAAACTTCTGGTGGGATTCCATCAATCCCAGCTGCCTTGCTGTTTTTCATCTGCTGTATGGCCTTAAGGGTCTCTTCCAAAGTGGGAGCTAGGTCCAATTCATTTTTCATTGGTTTTTGTATCATATGTTGGATAGCTGAGGCTTGGACTACTCGGTTGGCGCTAAAGAGGCTTTGAAAATGTTCAGCCCAACGATTCAGGATGGAGGCTTTATCAGTAATTAATGTTTGACCATCTGTACTGTATAAGGAGCTTTGGACCTGATAAGTAGGTCCAAACACTGCTTTAAGAGCTTCATAAAATCCTCTATGATCACCCAGATCTGCACAGCGTTGTGTCTTTTCTGCTAAATTGATCCATCACTTGTTCTGCATGTCTCGGAGTTTTTGTTGTAGTTTGCTACATGTGAGGCGGAAAGCTGCTTTTCTTGCATGACAGGTTGGCTGGGCGAGGTATGCCTGGTGAGCAGCTTTCTTCCTTGCCAACAGCTCCTGGATCTCTTGGTTGTTTTCATCAAACCAGTCTTGATTTTTCTTGTGGGAGAACCCGAGGGATTCTTCTGCAGACTGGAGGATACTGTTTTTGATATGTTGCCAAAGCACTGTAGGAGAAGGATCTGTAGGATGGTCTTCAAGTTTCGTTTGTAGGTTTGCCTGGAAGTTTTCTCTCAAGGTAGCTTGTTGAAGATTGTTGACTTGGAGCCTCTTCTTTAAGATGCCACCCCTCTTAGGTTTGAACTTAAGATGAAGATTTAGTTTACATCTGACGAGGTGATGATCTGTTTGACATTCTGCACTATGCATCACTCGGGTATGACGGACATCACGAATGTCTCTCTGATGGACTAGAACATAGTCAATGAGGTGCCAATGTTTGGATTGGGGATGCATCCAGGTTGTCTTCAAGCTATCTTTCTGCTGAAAGATTGTGTTTGTAATAGTCAGCTGTTGTTCTGCACAGAACTCTAGCAGGAGACGTCCGTTATCATAGCAATTTCCAACACCATGCTTGCCTAAGACACCTTTCCAGGCTTCGGAGTTCTTTCCTACTCTGGCATTGAAGTCACCAAGGATAAAAAAAATTATCTTCTACAGGGACTTTTTGTATGAGTTGGCGTAGGTCTGTGTAGAATTTGTCTTTCTCTACAGGGTCGGCTTGCATAGTTGGGGCATATATACTAAAGAGAACAATATGTGGGAGGCGTAAGGAAATAATGCGATCAGAGTGTCCTGTTGGCAAGGTTTCGAGTTTGGAGGCAATGGATTTTTAATCATAAAGCCTACTCCTGAAAGATGTTTTTCGGTTTTGGGTTTGCAAGACCAGTAAAGTGTGTAGCCGGCGCCATGTTCTTTAAGGCTGCCTTCCTCATGGAAGCGAACTTCACTAAGAGCAGCGATGTCAATATTAAGCCGTGATAGTTCAAGGGCTATTAGGGCAGAACGACGCTCAGGCCGTCCACTATCTTCAGAGTCTTGCATGGTTCTGATATTCCAGCATGCAAGTGTCAGTTTATTTACAGCTTTGGAGGCCGGTGTGTGCCTTTGTTTCTTTGCCTTGGTTTGACCACATCAGAAGATTCCCGTTGGCCGCGGCTAGCCAACCAGGTAGTTGGGGATGAGCTTTCATTAGGCCACCTTTTCTAGGCCCATATGGAGCAAGCAGTGCTCTCCTTAAAAAAGGCTGCTTGGTCGTTCAGGATGCTGCCGAACAAGACTGTCATCTCCCGGGTCAGGCTTGAGCGACCAATGTCCTGAACCACCTGCATGCAGGGTTGGGGCTGCGGCTTCCAGTGCATCTTTACACCTGCCGGTTTTGTCCCTCACCAGTCGCTACAGGGCTTTTTTGGAAATGGATTTGTCCTTCGAGCCTGTGCAATGGATTTTTCTGGTGGAGCACAGCGTGCACAGAACTGGCCTCACCCTTTAAACCAGAGATTCATCTGCCGTGGCCTTGCAAGCATGGACGTGGCAGCGAGGTCCTCGGGCCGTAGGTTTGATTAGAGTTTCCTTCTCTTAGATGGTTGACCTTACAGGGTTGGACGAGCACCATCTGCCCGGGTTTGGGATTGGAGTTTTCCTTCTCCTAGGACGGTTGCCACAAGGCTAGAGAGCCCATCCCGCCCTTTGACGCTCTTTGTCAGACCCTTCGGTTTTGACCTGTCTGGCATGGGAGACCCTACCAGTGGCTATTATGCCACCGCCAGCATAGCTCAAAACATCATTAGGGTACGCAAGCCTCTCTCCCACGACAAGGGGGCGTCAATGGAGAGGGGTTATCTTATAAGGTACTTTTAAAACAGAAAAAAGACACAGTGGGAACAATTGGCTCTAGCTGTGATAGAAAATAATGAAAAACAATTTTGGGATATTGTTTCCATTGGAATGTGCATTGTTAGATCCATAAACATTGGACAAATTTCATCACATCAATGGTATGTTTACTTTAACAGGCTTTATTAATTTACCAGGCTTTATGAATAGAAGGGAACCATCCTTCTATTGTTTTTGAAAGTCTCATTTGCCTTATTGGTCTCTTGTGTTGGTGTCAGAGATAGAAAAGTTGACTGCAGCTCTTGCTCATGTCAAGGCCCTAGGAGAAAACATGATGCCTCCAGAAACATCTAAACACTTTCCTGAGTGGTAGGCTCTGATAGCAGCCAAAGTATGTACTCAAATTAACAGTATAAATATATTTCCAATGAACTGGAAACAGAGGACTTTATCACGCTACACTGTTATAGTGCTATTATTCCATTTTAACTGCTATGGCTGCTTCCTGTGGAATTCTGGGGTTTGTAGTTCAGTAAGGCCTAAGAGCGCTCTGGCTGAGAATGCTAAATGCCTCTCCCTAAACTGCAAATCCCAGGATTTCACAGGAGGCAGCCATAGCAATTAAATAATAATGGTGCTATAACAGTGTAGTGTGATAACAGAGTGTAGTTATTCCTATTCACAAGGAAGTTGATAAGCAAGACCCCAATAATTATCAGCCTATTAGTCTTCTGGACATGACTGTAAGCTATATAGTAAATATATCTATTAAATAAATTGGAGGACTGGGAATCTTCTACCCTGAACAAGCTGGCTTTAGAAAAGGGCAAAGTACTACTGACCATTATTATATTCTTTATTTTTTAGCCCAAAAAGGAATTGCCAGTCCCACCAAACATCTGAGATGCTGGGTGATGATAGGACACTCAATCCCTGGCAGAAGCCAAAAATATCTCAGCAGACTTAGCAGCAACCCGTTCCCAAGAATACTCACACACAGAGTGTTTGTCATCCAAGTAAACAGGAGGCACTTTATCTTCAAGCTCAAGGCAGTTGCAATATGTACAGATATATACAGCAGACAGACAAACTGCTTCACCAGACATCAAGGTATTTCAAGACAAAGAATGCTCTTATACAGATTCACAGAGCATTGGCTCCCTCAACCACATGGGTGCATTACATCAGATTTTGCACTCCAGACTAATGCACTGCAGTAACCTTCTTGTGCAGCTGTGGCCTCAAGGCTTGTTCCATCAAAGCTAGCATGACTTGGCAGTTCCTTGGCCTTGGCTAGCATGACTTAGCAGATGTCTGGCCATTTTCTAAAGAGTTCAATCTCTAACTCCTGCCATGAGAGCCAGCATGATGTTATGGTTTGAATGTTGGATTACGATTCTATAGACAAAGGTTCAAATCCCCACTCAGCCATGGAAACCCACTGGGTGATTTTGGGCAAGTCACATTCTCTCAGCCTCAGAGGAAGGCAAAGACAAACTCCCTCTGAATATATCTTGCCAAGAAAACCCTGTGATAAACCTATCACCTTTGGGTCACCATGAGTCGAAAATGACTTGAAGGCACACAACAACAACCAAATATCTATTTGCAATCTTTGTTGACCTAGTTGCAGCTTTTGACTCAATTGACAGGAAAATGTTATGGCGGAAACTTGCCAACATTAATCTAGATAATTGCATAACTGTTTTTAATTAGGGAACTCTATTTCAACATGGTAGCTAGAATAAGAGTAGGCATTTCCAGCTAATAAAAGAGTATCTGTTGGCAACATCACTTTTTGATTTGTACCTAAACAACATAGCTTCAGCACTGTCTAGTCCAGAATTTTTCCTGCCCTCAGCTGTTTCAAAGAAGGTTGTTATTCTGTTATACACTGATGACATGCTTTTAATATCACATACAGGCATAGGTCTGAGAAGGCTACTCTCTAAGCCCAGTGTATTTTGTTCTAAAGGAAAGCTGAATATTCTACAACAAAGGAGGTGGTGCTCAGAAAAAGGCATTCTCATTTTCGATGGACCATCAATGATCCCCAGGTTGAATAATGTCAGGAATTTGGCATTCATTTTATAGAAAATCCTATAAATTCAATGTAGAAGCTACTCAAGCAGAGGCCTTGAGATCTATTGGAGCTATCTTTAGATTTTTATATCACTGCAGGGAGTCACCTGTTTGTTCCAGCCCTGAAGATATTCTAGGGCAAAGTCATTGCCCAGAATTTGTATTGTACTATCTGGGGGATGGGATGATTCTCAGATGGCTAAATTAGAGGCATTTTAGAAGAAATGTTTAATTCCACATGGCACTTCTGCAGCCTTGTTTCAGACAGTGGTTGTTTTGTTTCCATTAGATTTCAAATTTATTTTATTTAATTACTGAAGTATTTTAAAAGATTCCTCAACCAGGGCTTTTCCCAAGTTATGTTTTGAATAGTTATTGAACTGCAAAGTTTGGAGTTCAAGATTTCACAAGCTGCTTTGACTTTATCCTCCTCCACTTCACACATCCTGAATTCAAAAGAGAAGGTCCATAAATATATTTTGTTCACCTGGACAGACAGTCTATTAATAATTCTAATTTTTCAAAATGGTATAAATGCTATAAATTTGACCATCAAAGGATTGTTTATGTGGTAAAGCTTACATTTCCAAAAGTTAAGCAAGCTTTTCTGATCCTTTGCTTTCAAACCATGCCTACTGCTATGATCGATGGCAGATTTTACAATACACCTTTGGCCCTTTGTTTATTTGTGGGGCTCCGGAAATTGAGGATTCGACTTGTTATTTGTTTTTCTGTTCTTTATATGCAGAGCCAAAAACTAAATTTTGGGGATCTATTCTATCTTACCTACACACTAATAGTGCTCCCCCCCCCAAAAAAAATCTGTCTCCTGTCTGATAAAACTCTATAGTAACTCACAAGGTTTCTCTTTTTGCCCTGACAAAAATGAAAATTTGAGCAAGATTTATCAGTGATATTGCAGTTGGTTGTTCTACAAATGTTCTTAGCTAATCATAGCATTTTTATTTATATGCAAGTGTTTCAGTTTTTAAAAGTATTCAATTTTTAAAAGTATTTTAGATTTATATGTTATTTTTCCATGTTGTACTTTTTACATTGTACTTACATCTTTTGTATACAAATGGCCTATTGTCCAAGCATTAATAATAAACAGCTACTGTTGCTACTACTACTGCTGCTACTACCACCACCTTTTGGGCTATCATCCTCACATGTCCCTGAGGTGTTCAGATGAGGGATTTTGGAAACTGTGAAGCAGTTTGTGAAGATTTTGAAGCAAACAACAGAAGATTCTAAAGCAAACAACAGCCCCCCTTCCTTCCTTTTAAAATACATTTTAATTAGAAGGTTATGTCAAAGAGAATATCTAAATGTTTTAAGAAATATGGAACATGTTTCTGTTTGGGACACAGATCACAGACAATACACTGGAGAAGATGACTGTTTAATGCTGGCCAAATTGGATTGTGGTATTTCTGGAACTAAATCCTCATTTTGGAATATAAATCAACAAATCATCAGATCCTGTCTTCCCTCATCATGCTGCAAAAGCCAGACATTCTGATCCAGCATTGAATTAGGGTTGTGTGCAACTGGACTTGTTTAGCTCGGATTGGCCTTTTTAGTCATCAGCGCGCTTGCAGAAAATGCGGGATGAGTCCTTCCTGAATCTTCGTTTGCGAAGAAAAGCCAGAGATAGAGAAGAGTTCTGCCCCTTGTGAGGTTCTGCCTAAATCTCCATTGCCATCAAATGTGAGGACTACCACAAACCTCACTGCAACTGCCAAGAGTAAGGACTTCCCTTCATCCCCACCTCAGTCAACAATATAAGGAGTTCTTCCTCCTGTCCCAACAATGTGACCACCTCCTAGAAGCCCTCAAGTTTCCTGTGTGAGATATTGTGTAACATCTCTCCCCATGACGTGCCATCCCTCTTTATTCACTGCTGCCACCACAGAAACCATACATGAGCCCAATCTTTATATATCTAGCATTCTCAGAGGCCAAAAACATATGATACAAAAACACTGTTTTATTAAAAGAAATGTAACACAACAAAACAGATTAATGGTTAATATATTTCAAACAAATATTTCACTCACACACTTCTAGCTAACTCAGGCTCTTAATTACCACTCATTAATCCCTAAACCTGACTGACTCTCAGTTCTAATCCAACATTCTCTTATGCCTCCACCCTTTCTCTGACTGTTTAATTATACCAACTGTCATCCACCAACTGACATTCACCAGCTTTATTCAGATCCCCTCAGACATCCCACCAATCACCACTTGCTTCCACATTCCATTCTTTCACTCCCTCCTGCCAACTCCTTACATTATAACCATAGTATCTAATACATAAAACAACATTTTTCATTAAAAGTCCATGACATCACAGGGCGACAGGAAGGTAACCTCAGTTTTCACCCAATATAATGGATAGATTTTGGTGCAATATTGCAGATGTCATTTCTACCACTACATCTACTCTTCTCTCACTTCCCCACACAATTGTTCATTTTTTTCACGATCATGCCATTTCTTTGTCACTGTCATTTCCCTTTGTTTCTGTTTACCATTTCTAAATGAACTCATGCTTCCTTCACTACCATTTTTTGCATGTTTCACTTGCTGCATCACTTTTGTGTTTCTGTCAGTAGCAAAGGGACACTGAAGGTTATAATTTACTTTTGTCAACAGGGACACACACTCACCCTCCTTATACTTAGCCTGTCACTGTCCCCATAGCTCAGACATTTCCCTGTAGTAGCTTAATATCCTTCTCTCCCACAAAAAAAAGAGGAAAAAATTTACATATTAATTATATCTTGTCTGGTAAAAATGAAACAGACACCTGTAATTATGCAGAGGCACCACACACTTCCACATAGCTAAATCAGTGATGAATGGGAAAGAGAGCTCATTAAAATGAATAACAAATTTGCTGCATAATACATCTAGATTTACGGAACATATTAATTCAATGAGGTTGAAACATGTGATATTAAGAAGCATGTGAGAAGAAGCCTTCTAGAGTACGATTTAAATAATGGTGTCATATCTGGACTCTTTAGTCATTTTCATCATTTGCTCTTTCTAAATAACTGAGAGAGAGAAAAGGAATGAAAAATATGTTTTTAAATAAGCTGATTCCTACAAAGGCTATTTTGTTATTGATTGATGCACATTTCTGTCCTCAAGACATAGTTAATGTTAATATGACACCTTGATTCCTAAAGCTCCTGGCAGCATCAAAATGGATAGCTGTGAGGTCAAGGAATGTTCATGAAAACATATTCTGAGATGCCACAGAAACAAGACAGTAACCAGAGAATATTCACAGAGCAGCTTCTGTGGCAGTCAAAAGGTCATTCAGACATGTAGGAAGCATACTGGCCTTAGCAACAAAAGGACTCCTGTGTCCCAATTAGGGAAAGCAAGGCCTAGAAATCATGGTGGAGAAAAAAATGCAGACAGTATGGAACCTTTCAAGTGCTAGATAATGCTGGAGGCAGAGTAGAGGAATTAAGAGGACAATGGGGCTGTTGGGCTTGGCCGGTGGCCAGTTTGTGGCCTGGTCAGCTCCCAGCACCGAGGCAACCCCCAACCCCCGTGCGACCACGCGGCAGCCAGCATGGGGGCCACTGTTTCAGGCCTTTTCTTCCTGGCCTGCCTTGCAGGCTGGGAGAAGGGTGTAAGACAGCTGGCTAATTGAAGCAGGCCTTCCTTGCTCTGACTGGCTGATGAAGCTGGGGAGGAGGGTCTTCCAGCTCTGCAGCCAGATGATGCCACCTCTCAGCCTTTTGCAATGGCTGTTCTATGGCTGTCACTTTATGGTGTCGGGGCCAGTATTTAAGTCGGCCCCAGCATCATAACCCTCATTGGCTAGCATGGAGCTGAAGAGGTAGGAGGGTCGCCGAAGAGGCTGAAGTGGGTTGGGACCTGGAGGAGACCGAGCAAGCAGCCTAGGTCTGACTGAGGCCTGGCGAGGTGGGCAGCAGCCTGGATGCGGTGGCAGCTGGACGGAGCAGGCTGTAGGTTTTGCTGTGGCTGCAAGGAAGGTGGCAGCAATTGTGGGAGCCATGCAGTGGGTGGTGGTGGCAATGATGACTGTGGGGCCACAGAGTGGGTGACAGCAGTGACAGTGGCAACAGCAGTGGCTGCATGCTCGGGCTGCTGGTTGGTGAGTGGCGGTGAATAAGTTTGGAGTTTTGAGTGGCAGAAGGGGGTGGAACAAGAGCTAGCAGCTGCACCAGGCCACCGAAAGAGGACAAAGGGGGTATCCTCACCAAATGGCCACCACTGGGCTGCAGCAGGCACCACTAAAGTGAGCACCACAAGACTGCCACCATGGCATGCCTCTGGGCCACCTGGAGATGTCACTGGGTGGCCAGGGTTGCACTGGGCCACCAGGGGCACCACGGAGCCATCAGAGGGACCTCCAGAACACCAGGGACACCACTGGGCCACCAGGGATGGCACTGAGCCACCGGGATGACACTGGAACACCAGGGGGAGCCACTAGATCACCAGGGACATCACTTTGCCACCTTGGAATCCACTAGGCCACCAGGGACATCATCAGACACACCACTGGGCCACTAGGGTCTCCATTGACCCACCTAGTACACCGCTGGGCCACCAGGGACTCCAGTGGGCATACATGTGCTCCACGGGACTTCCAGGGACTCCGCTGGGCCAGCAGGTGAACCCATTGGTGGCCCACGTTCAGGGTGATGGTTACTTGAGTCACCAAAAAAGCCACCCTGGTGAGGCCTCACACCAGGAGCCAGTCTGGCATGACTCCCAGATCATGGGTGGACTTGGGCATGTGCAGGAGGCCCAGGTCTCATGGGGGTACAGATGAACTTGAGCGGGCATCTGACATGAGGATCCTTCTGCAACATTTCCTGAATGAAAACCCTAGTTTTGAGGACGTCTTTGAGGTGTTCTTATGTTGTAGAGAAGCTGGATGAGATGGGGAAACAACGGTCTGTGGACAAGCGGGCTTCCACCACGTGACACAGCTCTAATGAAGTCAGCCAGCTGGGGATGTCTCAAGGCAGTGACATTCCCAGTGAACCATCAGCTGGGGGGAGTGGAAGGAATTGTTCCTGGCCTTCCACATCAAATAACAAAAAACAAAAAAATAACAACAACAACAAAAAAACACAAGCTTGTAAAATGTGGGTTAGACAAATTAACTGTTCAATGGATTTGTAATTGGTTGACCGGCTAAACCCAAAGGGTGTGCAGCAGTGGCTCCTCTTCATCTTGGAAAGATGTGACCAGTGGGGTGCCACAGGGTTCTGTCCTGGGCCCAGTGCTATTCAACATCTTTATCAATGACTTGAATGAGGGAAATAGGGGCATAGTTATCAAATTTGCAGATGACAACAAATTAGGAGGAGTAGCTAATACCCTAGAGGACAGGATCAAAATTCGGAATGAAATGGATAGACTGGAGACCTGGGCCAAAGCTAACAAAATGATATTCAATACGGAGAAATGTAAAGTACTGCACTTAGGGCGGAAAAATGAAATGCATAGATATAGGATGGGAGAGACTTGGCTGAACGAGACTACGTACGAAAGGGATCTAGGAGCCTAGTAGACCACAAGTTGAACATGAGTCAACAATGTGATGTGGCAGCTAAAAAGGCCAATGTGATTTTGGGCTGTATCAATAGAAGTATAGTGTCTAGATCAAGGGAAATAATAGTGCCACTCTAGTCTGCCTTGGTCAGACCTAATTTAGAATACTGTGTCCAGTTCTGGGCACCACAATTCAAAAAGGATATTGACAAATTGGAGCATGTCCAGAGGAGGGCAACTAAAATGGTGAAAGGTCCGGAAACGATGCCTTATGGTGAAAGGTCCGGAAACGATGCCCTCTCCCTCCTCCCTAGGAACACCTGGCCTCTGAGTGCCTTGAAAGCCAGCTCCAGCCAGACCATCGGCGGCAGCAGCAGCAGCAGCAGCAGCAGCGTGGCTTCAAGCTGGGGGTGGAGAGTGAGTGCTCTTCCGTCTTACCTGAGGCCGGGAAGGAGGCGGGGGCAGCCATTGGAGTAGTGTTGGGGAATGGGAGATATGGCGGGAACAGAGCGAACAAATGTTGCAAGAGAAGACGGGATCGCTGTTTGAAAGCTATCCCGTCTTCAGTTCCCTCTGCTGCCCAGAATGGCTTGGAGAGCAGACCAACCATTCCACAGAACCTCACTCTGCTCCTCTGCAATGCCAGGTCGGTGAGGAATAAGACTCATATCATCCAGGACCTTCTCTTGGATGAGGACGCCGACCTGGCTTGCTTCACGGAGACCTGGCTGGGAGAGGATAGTGCTGTCACATGGGCACAGGCCCTCCCAGCTGGGTACTCTGTTAGCGAGCAGGTGAGAGGAAGTGGGCGGGGGGGGTGGAGTGGCTCTAGTCCATAAGAACCACCTGACCTTGACCAGGACACCTATCCGGAACCCAGCCCACTTCGAGTGTATATACCTAAGCCTGAAGACCAGGGATAGCTTGGGGATTCTGCTAGTCTATCGGCCACCCCGTTGTCTAGCAGACTCCCTAACCGAGCTGACACAGCTGGTCTCAGAGCTGCTGCTGGAGTCCCCCAGACTTCTGGTTTTGGGGGACTTCAACATCCCGCTCGAGATCAGCTTAACAGGTGCGGCTCGGGAGTTCATGGAGACCATGACAAACATGGGCCTATCCCAATTGGTCAACGGGCCCACACATTGTGCAGGTCATACCCTCGATGCGGTCTTTAGTTCGGATCAGGTATATCCGTGGGCGGAGGTAATCAGTACCTCTGCCTTGTCGTGGACGGATCATTTCCTGGTCAAGATGGAACTTAGAGCCTACATCTGCCCCACCGGGGGTGGTGGACCCATTAAAATGGTCCGCCCTCGAAGGCTAATGGAACCTATGGGTTTCCAGAAAGCCTTAGAGGGCTTAATGGTTGGAAATGCCGGTGATCCTGTCGATGCTCTGGTTAATACGTGGAACACCGACCTTACCAGAGCTATCGACACGATTGCTCCCAAGCGTCCTTGCCAACCCGCTTCTAACCGTAGGCCATGGTATACACCTGAGCTTAGGGAAATGAAGCGGTTTGGACAACGACTAGAGCGCAGATGGCGGAAGACTCGACTCTTATCTGACAGAACTCGCCATAGGAACTTTCTTTGGTCCTATCGGGAGGCAGTGCGTGCAGCGCAAAGATCCTTCTCTTCTGCACGTATTGCGTCTGCAGAGTCCCGTCCAGCAGAGCTGTTTAGGGTGGTGAGGGAGCTGGCGCAGGTGACCCCTGCACCGAATCCCCTGCTTAACCCGACGACTGCCTGCTGTGATGCATTTAATAACTTCTTTGCAGATAAAATCTCTCAGATAAGAGCCGACCTAGATGCCACTATTGTAACAGAAACAATGGACGAGGTGTCCAGCAACTCTGCCGATGTAATTATACTGGATCAGCTTCAATCTGTGAGTACCGATGACGTGGACAAGCTCCTTGGTAGTGTGAGGAAGACAACCTGCCCCCTCGACCCTTGCCCGTCTTGGCTGGCCGTCCAGGGAGGGGATGCATTGCGGAAGTTCCTGGTGAGCATCATCAATGCATCCTTCAGGGAAGGATATATCCCATCATGTTTAAAGGAGGCGGCTGTTAAGCCTATTTTGAAAAAACCTTCCCTGGACCCCCTGGCTATGAATAATTATAGGCCAGTCTCTTTATTACCATTTTTGAGCAAGGTGATCGAGAGGGCAGTTGCTCTTCAACTCCAAGCTGTCTTGGATGAAACCGATTACCTAGACCCATTTCAAACTGGCTTCAGGACAGGCTTTGGGGTTGAGACTGCCATGGTTGCTTTGACCGACGATCTGCGTCTGAGCATTGACAGGGGTAACGTGATCCTGTTGGTGCTCCTAGACCTCTCAGCGGCTTTTGATACGATAGATCACAGCATTCTTCTGGATCGCCTGGGGGAGTTAGGCATCGGAGGCACTGCTTTGCAGTGGTTCCGGTCCTTCCTCTCAGGCAGGACCCAGAGAGTGCTGCTCGGGGACAGTAGCTCCAGTAAAAGGGAGCTCACCTGTGGAGTACCACAGGGTGCTATTCTGTCCCCGATGTTATTTAACATCTATATGAAGCCGCTGGGTAAGATTATTCGGAGTTATGGAGCTGGGTGTTATCAGTACGCTGATGACACTCAGATCTATTTCTCCGTATCTCGTTCGTCGGCCTTGAATTCTGACGGCATCTCTTCTCTCAATGAATGTCTTCGGGCAGTAATGGGCTGGATGAGGAAAAACAGATTGAGACTGAATCCTGACAAGACGGAGGTGCTCACGGTAGCGGCCCCGAAACCAAGAATCGAGTTGCAATCTCCAGTCCTGGATGGGGTCACACTCTCCTCCAGTGACTGTGTTCGCAGCCTAGGGGTGCTCCTTGACTCGTCGCTCCTGATGACAAATCAGGTAAATGCGACAGTCAGGAGCGCTTGTTATCAGCTTCGGCTGATACGCCAGCTGCGCCCTTTTTTGGAAGTAAGGGATCTTGAGACCATTGTGCACGCGCTGGTAACCTCACGTCTGGATTTCTGTAATGCTCTCTACATGGGGCTACCCTTGTGCCTAGTTCGGAAATTACAGCTGGTACAAAATATGGCAGCAAGGTTAGTTTCTGGAACATCTAGGAGGGACCACATTACTCCGGTTCTGAGGTCCCTCCACTGGCTGCCTATCAGCTTCCGGGCCCAGTACAAGGTGTTGGTTATCACCTTTAAAGCCCTAAATGGCTTGGGCCCAAGCTATCTCAGGGACCGCCTTCTCCCTTATAATCCTCCCCGCGCTCTCCGGTCCTCTGGGAGGAATTTGTTGCAGTCACAAAGACCTAGGCTGGCGACTACCTCCCAGAGGGCTTTCTCGGCTGTCGCCCCCAAATTGTGGAACGGCCTGCCCGACGAGATCCGCCTATTGACATCATTAGACAGCTTTAAAAAGGCTGTCAAGACGGTTCTCTTTGGGCAGGCTTTTCCGGAATAGCTAACCCCGGCCTCTGGAACCCCCTCTGGAGGTTCCTTTTGGATCTCCTAACAGATGCTGCCTGCTTAAAAGGATATTTAGCATATGGTAATACATATTGATTTTAACTTGTATTGATTTTAACTTGCATTAATTTAATAATGTTTTAAGGGGAGGGAGGGATTTTGGGTTGTTTTATACTGTCTACCATTTTATCATTGTAAGCCGCCCCGATTGCTTGCAGAGGGGCGGGATATAAATAAATTTTATTATTATTATTATTATTATTATGAGGAGAGACTTAGAGAGCTGGGTATGTTTAGCCTGGAAAAAAGACGGTTAAGAGGCGATATGATAGCCCCGTTTAAGTATTTGAAGGGATGTCACGTTGAAGATGGACTGGGTTGGACTGGATGGCCCTCGTGGACTCTTCCAACTCTGAAATTCTATGATTCTATGATTCTATGAAATAGCCACAGTCCATCCGGTGAGTTGCATCACTCCACCTCAGCTGAACCTGACTTGAGATGTCATAAGAGCAAGAAGAGGTGCCTCAGAAGAAATGGAGGTGCTGCTCAAGACATTGACATGGGTTTGACTCAGATATTGACACGATGGCAGGTAAGTCGTCTGAGGAGGAGAATGCAGGCAAATTCAAGTACTGGTTGACAGGGACCAGGAATCCTGGGTTGCTCCACTGGGCGAACAGGCTTCACTCATGACAAGGCCAGGGGGAGAAGGGCTCTCTGGGGAGAAAGGGAGACAAAGGGGGGGGTCACCTGGAAAGGAACTCTCGCTCTTCAAGACCAAGTAAGACCAACTGGGCATACATTTGGATAGGAAAGTGAGATCCAAGAACCTTAAGGGGTGTTACACAGATTTTTTTTCTCCCTGGTAATATCTGCTGGGGAAGAGGCAAGGACCAACAAAAGTGACAAGAAAAGGTCTGATACGGGTAAGTCAGACCCCATTGAGTGCAAATTCAGCAACTGGTTGATGGGATATGCGGTTTACATGGGGTGGTTACCATTGTTTTCCCAGACCGAGGTTTGCACCTCATCAACCACCTGCACTGTGTGCTCAAGGCCAAAGCATTGGCCGGGGAGGTGGCAGCCATCAAATATGATTAGGAGTGTTGCAAACGGGCATCCTGTAATGATAATTACAGGTGGGATGTCATTAACAGTGGGCTTTGGTTGGTCACCATGGGGATGAATGCTTGGTGAAAAGGGGACACAGCCAGGGCATCTCGGGAGAAGAAGGGGAGGTGTATGGTGTGCTGGGAGTTCAATGCAGGTAAGTGCACCAGGTCCTGGTGCTGGTTTGATCACACTTGTGAATCCTGCTTTGGCATGCACCCCAGGGTCAACTGCACCAGGCAGTTGTCAGGACAGCAGTCCTTTTGATCTGGCCACACTGCCTTGACCAGCACCAGGAGGAAGGCACAGACAGGAACCAATGCTGGATAAGGGGGTGCCAAACAGAACTGAACCATTGGGTACAAGGGGGGAACATGGTGTTTACCCCCATAAAGCTTCATGCCTTTCTTCCCCTCCTAAAATTTACCCAAATAAGAAGGTGGCTGCCAATTTGGTGGAAGGATTCAAACATGGATTGGAGCATGTCCAGAGAAGGGCAACTAAAATGGTGAAAGGTCTGGAAACCATGCCTTATGAGGAGAGACTTAGGGAGCTGTGTATGTTTAGCCTGAAAAAAAGATGGTTACGAGGTGATATGATAGTCCCGTTTAAGTATTTGAAGGGATGTCACGTTGAAGATGGAGCAGGCTTGTTTTCTGCTGCTCCAGAGACTGGAACACAGAGCAATGGATGCAAGCTCCAGGAACAGAGATTCCACCTCAACATTAGGAGGAACCTTTTGACAGTAAGAGCTGTTCGGCAGTGGAACACACTCCCTCAGAGCGTGGTGGGGTCTCCTTCCTTGGAGGTCTTTAAACAGAGGCTGGATTGCCATCTGTCGGGGATGCTTTGATCGCGATTTCCTGCATGGCAGGGGGTTGGACTGGATGGCCCTTGTGGTCTCTTCCAACTCTACAATTCTATGATTCTATGAATAACTTTTGTGGCCCCTCGGGAAGCCATGAAGTCTTGCAATTTGAAATCCACCGTAGAATTTCCTGAGGTGCTGGCCAGAAAAACTAACAAAGAATGGGAGGTGGAGAGGGTGGCTGGTCCCTTCACTGAATCTGTCTTAAGAGCTTTTTAAAGGCTATTTAGGGTGGCGGTATGATGGCTCTCATCTGGCAGGCCATTCTGTAATCTGGTTGCAATACCTGAAAAGGCCCTCCAGGAGGTTGAAGAAACTCTAGTTTTTAAAGGTTGTAACAAATTCCTCCCAGAGAACCTGAGTGTACAGGGAGGATTATATGGAATGAGGTGGTCCCCAAAATAGGTTGGATCCAAGCCATTTAGGGCTTTAAAGGTGATAACCAACACCTTGTACTGGTTCCAGAAACTAATGGGCAGCCAGTGAAGTGATCTTAAGATTGGTGTTATATAGTCTCTTCTGGATGTACCCAAGACCAATCTGGCTGCCATATTCTGTACTAGTTGAAGTTTCTGGATCAAGCACGAGGGTAGTCCCATGTAGAGTGCATTACAGAAATCAAGACAGTGAGTTACTAGAGCATGTACCACTGTCTCAAGATCCCCAACTTCCAGGAAAGGGTGCAGCTGGTGTACCAGCCTGAGCTGATAACAGGCACTCCTGACCGTCACATTTACCTGATTCATCATCTGGAGTGGAGGGTCCAAGCGTACCCGCAGACTGCGAACATAGTCCTTAGAGGAGAGCATGACCCCATCCAGGACTGGAGATTGTATCCCAATGCCTGAGTTTGGGGCAGCTACCATGAGTACCTCCATTTTATCTGGATTCAGCTTCAATTTGTTTTCCCTCATCCAGTCCATTACTGCCTTAAGACAATCAATAATAATAATAATAATAATAATAATAATAAAATTTTATTTTTATCCCGCCCCTCCGCAATGCAATCGGGGCAGCTTACAATATAAAACTCCAAAGACACAGTACCCTAGCCCACCCACCCCTTAAAATAATATTAAATTATAAAAGATTAAAACATACAGTAATTGAAATATATAAATTAGACAGAAAAAATTAAACATACAATAGTTAAAAAATCTAATTGCAGCTAAGAAGGACAGCCGAGTCTTGGGCCGGGATAGTTATTCAGGAAAGGCCTGTCGGAAAAGATCCGTCTTGACAGCTTTTTAAAAGCTGTCTAAGGTGGTAATAAGATGGATCTCGTCCGGCAGGCCATTTCATAATCTGGGAGCAGCAGCAGAGAAGGCCCTCTGGGAGGTCACCGACAGCCTTGTTTTCATAGGCTGTAACAGATTCCTCCCAGAGGACCGAAGTGCGCGGGGAGGGTCTTACGGAAGGACCCATTAAGAGAAGAGATACTACCTGAAGTCAGAGCTGAAGACCGAGGCATGGAGAAATATATCTGAGTCTCATCAGTGTACTGATAACACCCTGTCCCATGCCTCTGGATGATCTCTCCCAACAGCTTCATGTATATATTGAGTAGCATCGGGGACAGGATGGCACCTTGTGGGGTGCCAAAATTAAGCTCTTTCCTTGCAGAGCAACTGTCCCCGAGCATCATCCTCTGGAATCTGCCCGAGAAGAAGTAAAGGAACCACTGCAGTGCAGTGCCTCCAATTCCTAACCTTCTCAGGCGATCCAAGAGGATGTCATGGTCTATTGTGTGAAAATCTGCTGAAAAATCCAGTAGCATCTACAGGGTCACACTACCCCTGTCGATGCTCAGGTGAAGGTCATCAGACTAGCCAGTTTGAAATGGATCTAGATAAGCGGTTTTTCCAAGACAGATGGAGTTGGAGTGCAACTGCCCTCTTGATCACCTTGCTCAAAAAAAGTAGTAAGGAGACTGGCCTATAGTTCTTCATATGCAGAGGGTCAAGGGAAGGTCTTTTTAGGAGTGGTCTAACTACCGCTTCCTTCAAGTAAGATGGAACATGACCTTCACTAAGGGATGAATTGATGATGTCTCTAAAGCACATCCTGAAGGCTTCACCCCCCTGAAAGGCCAGCCATGAAGGGCAAGGGTCAAGAGGGCAGGTAGTCTTCCTCACTCTTACCAAGGAGCTTGTCCACATCATCAGTACTTACAGATTGAAATTGATCCAGAATAACCTCATCAATGGAGTTACTGGACACCTTGTCAATCAAATCTGATCCAACCCCGTCGTCCAAGTTGGCTCTTATCTGAGAGATTTTATCTGCAAAGAAGTTGTTAAATGTGTCACAGCAGGTCATTGTCAGGTTAATAATGAGTTCTGCACAGGTGGAACCTGTGTCAGTTCCCTCACCACCCTAAACAGCTCAGCCAGGCGAGACTCTGCAGATGTAATACGTGCAGAAGAAAAAGATTTCCTTGCTGCATGTATTGCCTCTCTATAGGAACGAAGAAATTTGCTATGACAAATCTTGTCAGACAAGAGCCGAGTTTTTCACTAGATGCACTCTAGTTGTTGTCCAACTTGCTTAAACTTCCTAAGTTCTTCAGTATGGTGATTAGAAGTGGGTTGGAGAGGACGCTTGAGAGCGATCATGTCGATAGCCTTGGTAAGATCGGTGTTCCAAGTATTGACCAAGACTTCGACAGAACCACCAGCATTACCAACCAGTGAAACCTCTAAGGCTTTCTGGAATCTAATTGGTTCCATTAGCCTTCAAGGGTGGACCATTCTAATAGGTCCTCCACCCCCGACAGGATGGACAGTGGCTCTGAGTTCAGCCTTGATCAGGAAGTGATCTGTCCATGAAAATGCGGTGTCTTCAGTCACCTCTGCCTATGGATATTCTATACTAAATACTGCATCAAGGGTATGACCTGCACAATGAGTGGGCCCATTGACCAATTGGGATAGGCCCATGTTTGTCATGGACTCCATGAACTCCCGAGCTGCACCTGGTAAATTTGACAAACTGGTCTCAAGTGGGATGTTGAAATCGCCCAGAACTAATGCTCTGGGCAACTCCAACAACAACTCTGTGACCAGTTGTGTCAGCTTGATTAGGTAATCTGTTAGACAATGGGGTGGATGGTATACTAACAGAATCCCTGGACTCTCCCTTGTCTTCAGGCTCAGGTACATACACTCGAACATACACTGGACCGATTTCTGGACAGGTATTATTTATTTATAATAAATATAAATGCATTTGGCTAATCAGTTAAACATTGCTTTTATGTCACAACTGGCAGGGTGCAGGCACTTAACATCAACTGGCTCTCTTTGAAGGCTTTTGGTGGCATCACAAGGGGAACGAACTCACCCATTTCCTTATCACTGCCGGCCAGCTTGAGGGGAGAAGTGTAGTGAGATCTTGTTCCAGGATGACTTCCTCAGTTAAGAGTGCCAAACAGTACCACCAGGTCGGATCCCTTGCAACCCTCTGGATCCTTCATGGGATCAGGCTAGTATGAAATACAGGGTCACACTCTGGGTTTTCAGCCTGGAGGTCTCAGGATGGCTTAATCAGGTTCTCACATCCAAATCCATGCCTGCACATCCCATTTGCTGTTGTGTTGCAGATTCTTGAGGTTAATAAACTTGTGGCCTTATTTTGTCCTGCTCTGTATTTGGCAGCATCATTTGTGCAGGAGGGCAAACACCCTCAGCTGTTGAAATCATTTCCTCTATGGAACTTTGTTGTTGTGTTCCTTCAAGTCATTTCTGACTCATGGAGACTCTAAGGCAAACCTGTCAGGGAGTTTTCTGAGGCTGAGAGTGTGTGACTTGCCCAAGGGAACCCACTGGGTTTCCATGACTGAGTGGGGAGGTGAACCCTGGTCTCCAGAGTCCTAGGCAAACACTCAAACCACTACACCACACTGGCTCCCTCTGCTAATATTTGTAATAGGAACAGCTAACAGCCTTAATCAACCACTCAACATTTATTTAATGTAAAGCCCTTATTCTTAATGGACTTCTCATTGATTGATTTTAAAACATGTGACCATCTTCATTAGGCATGTACTTGAGAAAACAATGTTGTGTCTCATGAAAAATTAGTATTAAGCGTTCTAGAAGTAGTGGCACTTTTGCATTCATATTGACTGTGACATGAATTTTGCCATGTGTTGCAAAACCAGTTCAGATAGGGCTGCATGATAATGTGCACATACATCCTTGGTTTGCATGTGCCAAGAGAATGAGCTTTTAATGAGCACAACTCAGGAAAGGTTATGAATCCCAACCAGTTCTGATTCATACCAAGAAAACTTGCCCACTACTGACTGACAGTAGGCTTTGAATTTTCTTCAGTCTATTTAGATAATAATAAAGACGCATTGGCTGAAATAAGCAATCTGTTAGAGGGTACTTTCATTTGGTTAACAAGAGCCCTATTGAGGCATGTACACAAGCTAAACATCCTCTTGTTCACCACCTCCACTTCTGATCCTCACATGTTTGGTTGAACAGACTTTGAATTCTCCTCACAATGAGAAATCATTATCATTCTCTGTGCTGAATGCAGCCCCCAACATACATACATATTCATCTTGTATGCCTGAAGAGGGCTAAGAGATCCTTGAGTGGGGGAAAAAGCAAGTGTTTCCCAGTAATCTCCTATATGTAGAGACAGAGACACCAATTGCAGCTTCAAAATCTCTGGCATTTAAATTGATACTTAAGCACTATTCATTATTTTCTCAACACTGCTATAATGCTTTGGCAAGCAGGAGACCATTTGAAAATGCTACAAGGTAGAAAAACTGTTACCCGAATTATGTGGGGTCCATGGGGAACCCCCTGATGTCCAGATAGTAATATGGGGAATTTTAATTAACTCAAATATGGCAGTGAGATGCTGGATAACTATGGGAGCTTTGGACCTACAGTATGTATACCAGTACTCACTAATGAGACTCCAAGCCAGAAAGTAAAATAAAATGATTTTTATTGAAAAATAATCATGGAACCACTAACTCATACACTCATGCTTCAAGCAATCACACAAGACTATCAAAGAAAGTAGGAAGTATTGAGATAGAGGAATAGTGTTTGGTATGATGGGTTAAACTATCCTTATCTGAAGAACAGAGATAAGTGCAGGGAAAGAGGTACAGCTATGCACACCAGGTGACACAACAAACCAACAGAGTAATGGCCTCTGGGAAACTGAGCACACTTTGGCTCTGTTTTGGGATGATATTTACACTCAATATTTATCCGTAAGGGGTAATTTGGGCAGAAAACAACATTTGAGAGAGTTTCCAACAGTAAGCCAATGGAAGCTCCAGCTGTGTTGATTGCTCTTAATAGTGGGAGAATTAAGATTGATGGATTTCAGGCAACCTCCACTTTTACACAAAGGTGTAAAGGAAAACCATTTGCAGAGCAATGGGTGTTCCAGTCACTGGTTTGTGTTGGAAGTATGACTCAGTGCCAGGTGTGTTCAGGAGAATTAACACATCCCACCCTAACTACCATCTGAGGGGGCTGTGCGTAATTACTGCCAGTGCATGTCTGCATTTTGGGAATTTTCCATGACCTCTTCTCAGGCTTTGAGCAAACCTTTGCTTAGTCCCTATTTTGGGGGAAGCCCTGATCTACTTCTAACTACATGTCACAACAAGCCAAATTATGAAACATCACCAATTAATGAATTATTGGATGGGAGGGGGTGTCAGGGCAGTGTTATAAGACTGTTGGAGATTGTGATTATAAATAATCAACTTTGAAAAGGGGGGACAGCTGTTCCTCCTTTCTCTCTTTCTTTCTTCCCCCACCTCTTTCTCACACACATTTTCCCTTCCTTCTCTCATATTCATTCCTCCCCTTTCACTCTTCCCCATCTCCGCCTGTGGGCACAGGGAGGTTTTAAACCAGAAATCCCAGTGCAACCTCAACACTGTCCAGCTGACTGGTGTATCCTCTGACCCTTCCATATGAGCAGGAATACATTATTTTTGTGATAATCATGACAGTTTTGCTCATAAACATACAATTGTATGATTGTGCATTCAAAGTCCTCGTGTGCATGTCTGTGCAGATTCATTTCTTTAAACACTTTGGGATATGTACATGCCAAATGAAAAGGGAGAAACAATTCTTGCCACTATGTGGTTTTTCCTGAGTGGAGAAACCTCCTCCTCCTCCTCCTCCTCCTCCTCCTCCTCCTCCTCTACTGATCTGTATCTGGAATGAAGGAGGCCCTAAAAAGGAAACATTTGGAGTTACCAACCAACACCCGCAGAGGTCCTGGTCACTGTTGCTAGTCACGGGATGGACCTCTTACATAGACTGTACTTTTTCTTAGATCCCTTGGAGATCTCAAAGAATTACATACATAAGAAGCAAAAGCCCAGTTGCTAGACCTGCAGGCATAGCAGGTTTGTGAAAGAGTGAGAGGGGACAGGGAGAGCTACTTGAGTGCTCTACTGGTGATTATAACCTATTCTTACTTCTCCATGGGGTGTGGGGAATGAAGACATACATTAGTCTTCCTTTTCCTTGTACCTCATGAAGATTACAATGAAACATGATGAAAGCTGCTTGTTTTTTTCTCCTTGAATTGGAACTGTGATTCTGCAAAAAGTGCTTGTGCATGTTTGGCCAGCAAGTAGCAATGGCTGCAGACTGGAGCATCTGACTTTTGCTGAAAGAAAGCTTATATGAGATAATGGCTTCTTCTGTGTGAGAGATCCTCTTCTCTGCATACTTGGGGTGGAAGAATGTTAGAAAAAGAATCATTCAGACAAGTCACAACAAGCCAACTTATCTATAGTCATGTATAGATAAGATGTATTAATGATTTTTTTTACAATGTGTTTTTGTATTTAGGTTTGATTTTGATCATTGCACACTACCCCGAAACTTTTTTTTTATTCTCTTTATTAAAATTTTTCACACAAATATTCCAACAATCCACCCGACAAACCATATCCACAGATACATACATGAAAATGACACCAAACAAACATACATACTAATACCCCGAAACTTTTGTTAGTGAAGGGCAGAATGTAAGGAGATTATCAAACACGGGCGAATGAACAAAAAATTGTGTTCCCAACCACATCAGAAGACGGCTAAAAACACAGAAAGGGAGACCTTACCAGATGCCACATCCTTCTGCCGTTCCATGGGCATAGTGCCACCATGGATGAGGCTTCCCTTTTCCACTGATGGGGAGAAACCGCTAATCAAAAGGGACACATTATTGATGCCCACGCTACACCCCTGAATGCTAGAGGACAACATCATCAGATAAGGTCACCCTTTCCTGTTCTTGTAGTGAACTTCTGATGTGGTTTTTGCCATGTCTGATAACCTCCAAAATGTTAAATAAACAAACATTGGGAAACAGTCATGACAGTTCTCTGTGTGTGTACCCTGCCTTCAAGTCACCTGTTTACTTATGGCAACCCCATTAATTTCACAGGATTTTCTTAGGCAAAGAATAATCAGAGGTGATTTTGCTAGTTTCTTCCTCTGAAATATAGCATACAGAACCTGATATTCATTGGCCTACAGCATCCAAATACTAATGAGGGCTGACCCTGCTTAGCTTCTAATATTAGATACAAGTTGGTGCTTTGAGGGTAATTAGGTCCGATGATAGTTTCCAGTTACTTTCCAGCAAATATTGTCTCCACACTTTGCTTTCTATGGGGTACTCTGACTGGACATTCCCAGAAGTTGTAGTGAAGCTTGATGCTAGTTGTGCTACCTCTGGGGGCCATCATAGATGTGTGGAGTTAGTTTTGCAACTACTTGAATTCCAGCAACAGTTCAGCTTATAAATCTACTTCCACATGGAATTATAAGCATGTGAAACACAAACTGAGACTTTTACTAAGCATGAATTTCAAAATGAAGATTGAGTAAGAAGCCATGAGTAATGCTGGGAACTGTGACTTAATAAAACAATGGGTATAGATCAGTGGCTCTTAAACTTTTTTTTACCAGGGACCCCCTCTAAATATATTTTGTTGTCATGGACTCCCAAGACTTAACTCAAGATTTAAAACAACAACAACAATATACAATTACACCATCCATTAAACCTTCCCTCAGAGGCACTGGAGGGGGAAGACAGACTTCTCTCTTGCTTCTTCTTTCAAGTTTGTGGCTAGAGAAGATTTAATGGCAATGTGCAGGCCAAGACAGCCAGCCAACCTTTGCCTTGGCTCCTGTCATGTGAACACTCTACTTCAGGCCTTCATGGACCCCTTGTGAGAATATCATGGCCCCCTGGGGGTCCCCAGATCACAGGTTAAGAACCACTGGTGTATGTAATGATGGGGTGAAAGGTGTAACATTTTGTATGCTGTGCCAATTACACACACAAAAAAAACCTCATGATATTAAGGGAGAATACATTGGTTGTTACATTGAATAGTGAGGAGGGAAAAAAAGAGAAGCACAGAAAATGAAGCAAAATAGTTAAAGATAAGGAAAGAGTGAAAAAGTGTGATTTTGTAGATAAGACAATTAAAAATAAATGATTTCACAGTAGAGGAAAATGGGTGAAATGTTTGAAGGAAAGTAGGGATATGTTTGAACATGTTAAAAATGGTGTTGTGGTTTTTTTGAAGGGAGAAAAGGTAATTGGCAGAACTGGCTTCTGAGAAGACAATGGCTCAGCATAAGATCACACACAAGCACATTTCTAAAGTTGGTAGAACACATGGGAAGTGAGTGATGATGAGTTCGTGTGGTACAGTGTGTCAGGCTGATAACTACCTGCAAACTGCCCCAGTCCAATTTGGCCAGACGAGTCCCATTAAAAAAAGAAACTGGGAATAGAAGAAATCAGCAAGATACATGGTGACAGAAAATGTTCTTCATTTTTCAGACTTAATCCCCCTTGGGCATCCTGATTCTCCGTATCTGTTTCTACTTGTGGAAACTGTTATGGTGGTACATTTGTACATAACTGCAGAAGTAAATGGAAGATATTGTGTATGTGTTCTGCCTTTACTGGGGCACATGTTGTCCCAGAACAAAGATGGAAAACATTTAGCCCTCTAGGTGTTTGGTTTGTAATCCCCAGAATACCTGATCATTGGCTATACAAGAAGGAGATAATAGAAATTGTAAGCCAAGACATATGGAGGGCCAAAAGTTCCCCACCCAACTTTACAAAACATTTTCAGCTTAGAAATTCTAACCTTCTGCCACCTTTTCTACCCAACCAAGAACAAATTATTTTTCTCTTTACCAATATATGAATAGATCTTTGACTGACATCTTACTACTTGTGTCAGTGGATTGGGATGCAAGTATTACAGTGGGAAAAATAGAACAGAATCTTTCTGACCCCATCCTAAAGCCCACACAAGGAAATAGAAGGAGACATGAACTCTGGCTGTAAACTCCCATCTTCATAAATCACACTGGAAAAACAATATTCTGGGTAGGTGAGTATTGAAATAGTTGAAGATTTTCTGTATGCTGACTCAGCCATAAATGGAGACAGTAGTCAAGTAATCAGAAGACTAGGACTTGTAAGGGCAGCTATGATGGTACAAGATAAGATCCCCAAATGCTAGGATGTATAATTAAACACTAAAGACAAAATCCTCCATGCCACAATATTTCAATTTATATGTATGGTAGTGGAAGCTTGACACAGTGAAGAAAGTAACAAGAAGAGAATCAACTCATTTAAAATGTAGTGCTAACATATAATACAATGGCATTACTCATTAGAACATTTATAGTGTTTGGTAAAGTTGAAGGCAGTAGGAAAGAGGAAGACCACATTATAGGTGGAACAAGTCAGTCAATGAAGCTATGGCCCTGAGTTTGCAAGACCTGAGTAGAGTTGTTGATGACTGGAGCTCTTGGAGTTCTCTCATTCATAGGGCTGCCATAAGTTGAAGCAGGACTGAGGACAATTAACAACAAGAAGACTATTACTTTCTGGGAACATTCGGCCCACCCAAGTTCTGTCTGGAACCTGGGGAAAAAAAACCCTTATGAAAATACTTTTCCTATCATTTTCCAGAACATTGTACATGGACCTTTCACTGCAGGGATAATATTTTCACTTTTAGTTTTAACAACCACTCCTCCCACAGCTGCTCTGAACTGAACAGGAACACCTGAAGAGGTTCTACACAACTTAAGCTGCAGGAGCAGCAGCACTTTTTTTTTTTTTTTTTTTTTTAAAGGGGTGATTTACCACCCAGTTGTTGAGGATTCCCTGGTTCACCTCCCCTCATTCAGTTACGCCATGACACCATATGAGTCTCCATCCTCCCATTTGAGAATCACAGCTGTCACATCCCCCTCCTTTGTAAAACTCATGACCCAACAGCCAAAACAACCCATGATGAGCCACATATGGTAAGTCATCCTGGTTCCTGCTGCTGCCTGGGATTGTCAAGCCACTGATAGGCCACTACATATAATGGCCTGGACTCAGCTTGTGGGGAGTGGTCACAAATTGTGTGGTCGAATTTGCATGTTCAGGATTGACACAAAAGATGCCTGTGTCTTTAAATCCCTTCACAAGCATCACCCTCAAGCTGAAGAATGTTATAGCCTTAGCTTGGAAATATGTAGGCTATTTTCAGTAGTGAGATAGAATAATTCCCTTGATGCTACATGTTCCTCTAGGCTTTTTAGTATTCTGAGTTGCCCTTCAAGGCCAAGTGAAGATCCTGTTCAAAGAGTTATAAATGATTAATTTGTTTAATTCCAACCAATTCTTCTGTTTTTTTTTCTTTTGACAGAAGTGTAGCACCAATATGCCATTCTATGCCATTTCAGATTAAGTTTTTGGGTCCAGAGGACAAAAAGTTATAACATGTTAAATCAGGCCATTGTTTTGTAATTGTCTAGTTGGTCAAAAATTACAAAAGAAACTAGTGAAATTATTAATACGGGGTGGGGGCTTTTATATATAATTTATTTCCTTCAGTATGGAAAGCATACAAATAAAGAAAACTGTGCATGGCTCACTAACAGTGTGATCCTAATTCAAATATGTGAAGTTTGTAGGAGGTTAAGAATAATTAGAAGCATCTTATACAGACTGAACTGGCCTTCTGCCAGCAAAACTACCCAACTACAGTATAGCCTTCTTATCTCAGAAATCAGCCATCAGAGAGATCTATTGGCAGAACTGCTTTGCTAGTGAGATCAGCTAACAGAAGGGTTTAAAAGGGAATGAAATGAAGAAGAAGCTGAGTTCTGTCAGATTCCTCAGCCCAAGGAAAAGGCCTCTAGGCCACCATAAAGTTAAGTCAGGGCAAAGATTGTCTTTAGTAACTCTTGACATCACTAGGTTATGACAATTTGGATTCAACATAATTCAGTAAATAAACATACAGGTCGACTCCCATATCCAGGGATTCAGTATGCATAGTTTCACTTATCTATATCTGAACATATATGTTCTCCCTAGGCATTTCTAGGTCCTTCAATGTCATTCTAAGATCAACTTCTGGCATTCTTCTCACTGAAAATAATCGGGTTCCCTATTAGCCACCTTTTCAGGTATCCATGGGGGAATGTCTTGGAACATTCCCCCCATGGATACAGGGGTCACCCGGTAATTACTCTGGTGGTCCTCAGTCATTTTGGTGAGTTCAGATTGTGCTCTAAAGGAGCAGATCTGGGTCTAGCTTTACCAATTAAAAATGTGAGTAGATATGTATAGCTCAGTCTTCTGTTAAAACAATACCCAACAACCCTTCACAAAAAGCAGATAGGCAAGAAATTGGTGGAATGATGATGATGAAGAAGATGATGATTTTGTCTGGACCAACTGTGTGAGGATGCATAATTCTGAATAGGGAAGGGTGGGAATATTGTTTGGCTATTGTTTTGTTTTTTCCCCTAATAAGAGCTTTCTGAAATTTACCAACATTTCCACTTCAGATTTTTATTGGTGGTGGTGGTGGAGGAGGACTGCCAGATCTGTCCATCCAGGTATGGGAGTTGTGTACTTAGCTCTTAAAGGGTAGGTTTGAATACCCAAGCATTCAGTCATGTTTGTGCTGTTGAATTGGAGATGCCACATGGTTTTTCTGACAAGATTTCACTTCTTTAACAGCTACATAATTTGTTCCTTTCCACCTGCAAACAGCTATAACCTATTCAATTTAGTCAAATTTTTATTTATCTGTTTCTTTAAATAATTTGCTAAGATTTGCAATGGAACACCTTCATAAATAGGATAGAAACATTTAGAGATTTAATTTTAATGTGGGAGAAAGCAAAACCAATAGCTGTATCTATTCTTAGTCTTGAATGGTATTGTCCAGAGTTAGTGTTGCCTCCATTGTGAGTTGAAGGCCTATCTGTGCAGGAGGGAGTAAAAATGAAACACAAGTCAAACTAACATATGTTCTATGAAAAGACCTGAGCATCAGTAATTTACTTTATTCAGATTGCAAAAACAAAATACAGTAATCCTTCCCTGAGATAAATCAATAAGGAAGAAAATAGGTGTGATATTCATATGTCTGATTTCTGTTCCCTGGATGAAAACCATATATCTGCAAGTCCTGAAAAGGAAGAAAGTTTACAAATACTGTCATCAGATGCACAGGAAAATAAGCAACAAATTAATAGTTCAAAGTGTTGAACAATTAATCCAGTTTTAAATCTGCATTTGTTGATTAGGCTCTTAATGGCTTGAAAGAAAGGGAAATATGTGCAAATACAAGTGCAATGCACAGACATGGGAGAAAAAAATCACCTATTAGACTAGTGCATCAATAGAAGTATAGTGTCTAGATCAAGGGAAGTCATAGTGCCACTCTATTGCGGACCCAGACCGTATGACCCCTCCGCCCCTCTGAATAAAACACTTTACACATGTGGTTGCATAATGATGATTATATTTTTGGTTACATCTTAAAAAAACATAGGTTAAATACAGGTTAGTAAATACATGTTTTGGCAATAAAATGGCTGCAATTTTCTAGCTAGATGGTTGGCAGCAATGTATGGGCCGTGATCCCTTCTTGAGCCCACCCATGTGGGCCAAGACCACCTGTCGGTCCATACCGACTCCCTGGAGGAGAGGGATGCTGGCCAAGCTGTCTGCTCGACCCCCTCTCCTCCCCTGAAAACAAACGGTTAATCACTGTAGGCAGGGTCTCCCTTGAACTTGAACTAGTGCTTGAACTTGCACTTGACAGAGACCCCTGACCTCGTGTCCTATCACAACCCATGACATCCACCACCGTACAAATTGCGACAAGGAATGAAGTCCCCCGAGGGAGGGTGGGTGGGTCTTCGGCTCCACAGAACCAAAAGAGGGCGGAGAGCCAATGGAGCTGCTATTTAACAGCTCCGTTGACTCCCCTCTTGCGTCATCCAGCCACTTCCACAGCTGGCCGGATGACCCACCTACGTGGGAGGGCCCCAGCCAAACAGAGGCGAGCAGGACCACTCCGATTGGCTGGCTCCCCCTCCCACCGCCCCTTCCCACCAGGGAGGACCATGCGGTCCTCTGCTCCATCCCCCCTACCCCTTTGGTGGTGGTGGTGGGGGTCCAAAGGGGATCCCGGGGCACCGGTCGGGCTGCAAAATGGCCCGCCGGTGAATGGCCAAGCCCCCTTGCAGACCCAGACCATATGACCCCTCTGCCCCTCTGAATAAAACACTTTACACATGTGGTTGCATAATGATGATTATAGTTTTGGTTACATCTTCAGAAAACATAGGTTAGATAGAGGTTAGTAAATACATGTTTTGGAAATGAAATGGCTGCAATTTTCTAGCTAGATGGTTGGCGGCAATATATGGGTCGTGATCCCTTCTTGAGCCCACCCATGTGGGCCAAGACCACCTGTCAGTCCATACCGGCTCCCTGGGGGAGAGAGATGCTGGCCAAGCTGTCTGCTCGACCCCCTCTCCTCCCCTGAAAACAAACGGTTAATCACTGTAGGCGGGGTCTCCCTTGAACTTGAATTTGAACTTGAACTAGTGCTTGAACTTGCACTTGACGGAGACCCCTGACCTCGTGCCCTATCATGACCCATGACATCCGCCAACAAGGCTTTCCCACCTGGAAACACCTTCCGCCAACCATCCCTTCTATCAACTGGCAACCCTATAGGCCCGTGAAAGGCCTCTGCCCGGCTGAGCCACTCGCTCAGGCCGTATGTATGTTGCGTAAGCCCTGGACCTCCATCGGCTTCATGATGGCCTCCGCTGACAGGCCTCCTTTTGCCGCCATAGTAGTGGCCCCTATTCAGAAGGAATGACTGCCAAATTCTTCTGCTGGCAGCGCCATCTGGCCTAAGTCCTTTTTCAGCACACCCACGAGCTGATACCTCGTGAGCAGTATCCCATTCTGATGCTGAAAGTGGGGGCCCAGCGAGACCCCCCGTACATGCAAAAATTCCTGCATACAGGTAACCAGGCATGGCAATGAGCCCTCAATTTTCTGCAGGTGAAGAGTGGCTCCATGGCCACACTGGTCAGCCTTTGACCGGCGTATGCACAGACTCATGTCCTTGCCAGAGATAGTCACATCGAGCAGCTGCAGCGCCCTACTATACACATCCCATTTGGAGGAACACACCACCTCCCCCACTCTCAGGGCCCCAAAGAATGCAGTAGTGTATGCTGTTCTGAACAGCAGCGCCTTATAGGTGGAGTAGCAAATGGAAGGCAGCAAGCCCGCCAGCTGGGTAAGCATTTCAAAGGACTCCGGGCACCTCCAGTCCACAGCCCTCGGTGTCGCCCTTCTCCAGCCCTCCAGTGCCTTCCTTACCATGAAGGTATCACAGGGGTCCCCTTGACCTGCCACCTTGCTGAAGAAAGAGATGCCCACCACATGGCCTCCAATGGTCCTGGACGCCAAGCCTTTTTCCTTCAATGTGGCCAGGTAGTGCAAGACCTCTCATTTAGACGCTGGCCACGATGCTCCATAGCCCTGCTGCTTCTGGAATGCCATGAATTGGGTGGCCATCCTCTTATAGATGACTCGTGTTGAGGGCGCCAAAGAGTCTGCTACTCCTTGTAATACTATTCATTCCCAAGGTTCCAAAGGTCTGCTGGAAAGGGGGCCGCCATCTCGTCAGCTTCGGGGGCCAGCAGGCGGAAACGCTCCTCCTGAAATCGAGATAATGTGTCCGCAATCTCATTATCCATGCCCAGAATGTGGCAGGCATGGAACGTGATGTTGGACTCCAGACATACCAGTACGAACCGACGTACCAGTCTCATGACCCTATCGGACCTGGAGGACTGCCTGTTGATGATCCAAACCACTGCCTGATTGTCACACCAGAAACACAACTTCTTGTCCCTGAACTCCTTCCCCCAGATTGTGAGGGCCACCAGGATAGGGAAGAATTCCAGGAATATGAGGACCCTTGCCAGGCCGGATGTTGACCATGCCTGAGGCCATGGCTGTGCACACCAGTGGCCATTGTAATACACCCCGAAACCCAAGCTGCCCGCCGCATCGGAGTGCACCTGTAGGCCGGCTTCAAGGTCCAGCTGCCCCTGCCATGCAGAGACACCATTGTAGTTTTCAAGGAAATCTAGCCAAACTCCCATGTCATCCTTGATCCCTCTTGTCAGTCAGATGCAGTGATGTGGCGCCCTCACTCCCCCGTGACGTACACGATGCGAGCGCAAAAGGCCGTCCCTGGTGAAACCAAACTGCATGCAAAATTCAGATGCCCCAGCAACGATTGGGCTTCCTTCAGCGTGACCTTCTCCCTCTGCCAGAGAGCATCCAGCATCCCCTTCAGTCCCTTGATCTTGTCATCAGGCAGCCTGGAGACTCCTGCCACAGAATCCAGCTGTATTCCCAGGTACACTAGGGACGTGGAAGGGCCCACCGTCTCATCCGGCACCAGGGGCACTCCGAGTTCATCTGCCAAAACCTGGAAGGAAGAGATCAAGAACCCACATTCTTATCCCCCAGCAGGGCCCATCATGAGGAAGTCATCCAGGTAATGGGTGACAAAAGGTGATCCTGCCCTGTGTTGCAGGGCCCACTCAAGGAATGTGCTGAAAGCCTCAAAGGCCGTGCAGCTGATAGAGCATCCCATGAGTAATGCCATGTCATAATACCACTTATCGCGAAATCTGAAACCCAGCAGGCAATGATCATCCGGATGCATGGGTAACAACTGGAATGCCAACTGGATGTCAGACTTGGCCATGAGTGCGCCATGGCCAAAATTTTGCAAGAGCCGGATAGCATGGTCCAATGACGTGTAACAAACTGTGCACAGTTCCTGCGGGATGGCGTCATTGACCAAAGCCCCTTTCGGGTAAGATAAGTGGTATATGAGATGGAATTCCCCGGGTGCCTTCTTGGGGATCACCCCCAGTGGTAAGACACGCAGATTGGGCATGGGAGGCTGTTCAAATGGGCCCACTATGCGACCCGCCTCCAGCTCCTTCCCAATCTTCCAAGCCAGAACCTCCTGAAGCTGGCGCTGCTGATTTTAGGTTGCTAGAGGTGGTTGCCTCCCTTGGACCCTGGAAAGGTATGTGAAAGCTAAATTCGAAACCCACGGCGAAGTAAGCCACCACCTCTTTTTTGGGGTAGGCAGCCAGAAGGGTCGCATGGCCTCCAGCTTGATTAGAGTTGCCGCCATGCAACCCAACCCCCTGATCCTGGGAGTCCCTTCACTTGGCTGAGTTGTTGTTGGTGCGGTTGCCAGACCCTGCTTCTTTCCTCGCACCACCTAAGGCAGGGTGGCTGCTCCGAAAGGACTGGCTCCCGCTCCCTTGATGGGAACAGTTGACCTTTGGATTCCCCCCACAGCTGTCACAGGAGTGGTCAAGTGTACCGGGAGCACTTGCCCCCATTGTACTCCCAGCACACTGGCTTCTTCCCCTCCTTTCTGCGGTTGTCCTTGGGTGGATCACCCTTCTCCCGCCGGCCTGGCCCAGTGGCCTGCAGCCAAGTGGGGTAGTCAATGGTCTCCCATCTATGCATGGGGGATCTGGAAGCTTTCTTTGTTCACTCAATGTCGTACATGATGGCATTGGCATCCCCTGCCTAAGACCTAACCTTCATCACCTGATGTTGATGGTTAATCAGGTGCCAGGCCCGCTCTCGAAAGACCAGAGCCACGACCCCCATGAAGACTGCATAGCCACTGAGCCAGTTGGCAAAAGTGCATTCCACAGTCTCTGAGCTGGCTTTCTCGTTCTCCTTCTTATCGCTCCTGTGAACCCTGGCCTCCTCCCCTGGGGGTGGTGCCAGCGAGAAAACGTCAGCGCATTAGCCCTGCAGGATCTTGGAATACACTTTGTGATCCAGGTGGCCCCCTGGGAGATCCTCCTTTGATTTTACTTCCCTCAGCTCTTCACCCTCGGATGCTTCCCCCCAGGCTTCCGCTCCTTGCCAGCTTTTTGCCTGGCATTCCGGAGCTTGAGGGCCCACCCCGGCAGGCCTGGCTTGAAAGACCCCTTTTCCCAGTACCTGTACTTGTCCTCGTCGGAAGACTCACCTGATGAAGATCTGAAACGTTACCTCCTACATTTCTTCCGAGGACTACACCCACCTCCTGATCCACTTCGTCGACACGATGCCGAGCCGCGTGACTCGGAGCGACCCGAGTCTCTTGAACCACTCCTACCTCTCGACCTGGATTGCCCTGACTGCCCACAGCCACTGGACGATGTGCTGGGTTCAGTGCTCAGGGCCACTGGTAGCATCTGCACCTCCTCCCACACTATGGGAGGGGGTTCCCTATCCCTGTCAACCTTCTGGACCAGGACAGCCAATATCCCCATTATGTCCCCTAAGGTAGGTGCCGGCACTCTAAAAGCTTCCACTTGGGAGTGTTGAGCCTCCACCAGCATCGTTTGGGGCAGCAGCCCGTGTGTCACCTGGCTGGGCCCAAGTTTGCTTGCTGGGGGGCCAGCCCCCTTCCCGCACTGGCACCTCCCCCCACCGGGGGTTGTTCCTCAGCAGGGGGTTGTGGGTCCTGCAGGTGGTGGAGTTTTGCTGTGCGTTTTGGCCCCATCTCCCAACCTAGCCAGTTGAGGTGTGCATGTTGTCAATCGTGGTTGGGTGCCACTATCCCTTGGGCAAAGGCAATGAGGGCCTCATAGTTTTATTTAGCAAAGACCGCTGCCCTGCGGTCCGAACCCTGCAAAAGAAAATCACTGCCTGCAATGCATGGAGGATGTGCCATTCACTAGCATTGCCAGCCCCCAGCAGAGGCCAGACTTTGCCTCACCCCCCAGGCCCCAAGGGCATGTCCTGCATTGCCTTGGCAACCCCCAGCTGTGGTGTTGACCTTTCAGGCATTTCCCCAACTTGATGCTTTGAGGGGGGCTAGGGGCTGCCAGCAGCAGGCTATGTGGTATTTTCCCCCTCCCCTCCCACCTGCCTTCTCAGATGTCGAGAAGCCAACTTAAATAGCTGATAAGATTGCCCAGCTTGGCAACAACTCAGTTGAAAAGCACAGTACCTGGTGTTGTCAGTAGCAGTCCTATAGGGTCAGAAGTACACACACAGAGAGAGAGAGCAAAGAACGAAGAGGCAGTCCGAGGTCAAAAGGATTCTGGCAGCTGGGTCAACGAAGGCAGTCCAAGGTCAAGATATCCAAAGTCTCAAGATAGCAAGGTTCCAAGAAGCAGGAGAGTCACAGGCAGAGGCTTCCTCCAGGAAACGCAGACTGCCTGAAACAAGGAACTCAGCATCCCCCAGCTGCTTATGTTGGCCCAGCTCCCACTCCCAGCTGCGAGGTGATTGATGACCTTCTGTCTCTTAATCTCTGAGAACGACGAAGCCAGGCCTTCCCTACTCTCCTTTGGCTAAAGGTAGGTACCTGCTCTTCTACCTCTTGCTCTTCTTCCACTATGTCTCCCAGGCTTGGACCGTGTGCTGGGGGAGGGCTAGGCTGCTGAGCCCTGGGTTCTTCAGGGTTAGATTCAGACTCAGCCAGCTCTTCTGCTACTGGCTCAGCCTCCTCGCCTTCTGAGTCCTCAGAGTCCTGGGTGACCATGACATCAGCCCACCAGAGGAGGCGGGGGAAAAGAAACCCCTTGATGGTGGTGTGCATGTGGGGGGGGGCACCGTGCCTCCCTCAAGCCTCCCCGCCCCCTCCTCTGCAGCCATGATGGGAGGAGGTGCCACACTCCCTTCTGTCTCCCCTACCCCGCTCACCCCCCCATCCTGAGAGGGAGGGGTGGGGGGTGTCCACCAAAAAGAGGGGAAAGGTGGCACCCAGCTGTGGCCCCGCCATCACCGCTTAGCTGCCGCTGCCCATCCAACCCCCCATTGCTGTGGCAGCGCCCACCTCCCATCTGCCCAGGCACCCCAACTGGGGAGGGGGTAGCTCAGGGTGGTGCCCAGCTAGCGGCCCAGCCACAGCTGCACGGGCCCACCTCCCAGCCCCTGACCCCCCTGCCACCCCCCGAGAGCAAGTATGGGGTGGTGGGAGGGGGAGACTGGTGCCCACTGGTGGGTAGGCTCCTGGCCCTAGTCCTGCCATAGTGCCCTGCCACACCATGCCACTGAACATCCCTTCACCGTGGCAGCATCTCCCCCACTCCGCCCAGCCACCCCGACCAGGAGGGGAAGCAGTGGGGTGGCGCAGGGCAGCACCTGCCTAGCGGCCCAGCCACAGCAGCACAGGCCCAGTTCCTGGCCCACAACCCCACCCAGCAGCCACCCGAGAGCGAGGATGGTGGGAGGGCAGCAGGTGCCCGCTGGCATGGGCAGGCGTGCTCCTGTCCCTTGGCCTGCCATGGTACCCCGCCGTGCCATGCGGCCAAACTACTATCCCCCAACCTAGTGTGGTGAGAGGGGGGTGGTTGCCTGCTAGGAGGAGGGGGGTGGAGTTCACTCTCTACCTGGTCCTCTTGCTCCACCGCCCCCCCGACGTCCTCCTTCTTTGGTTCCGCAGAGCCAAAAGAGGGTGGAGAGCTGACAGAGCTGCTATTTAACAGCTCCGTCGCCTCCCCTCTTGCATCATCCGGCCATGTCCAGGGCTGGCCGGATGACCTGCCTACCTGGGAGGGCCCCAGCCAACCAAGGCGAGCAGGCCCACTCCGATTGGCTGGCTCCCCCTCCCACCACCCCTTCCGGCCGCAAAGTGGCCTGGGAAGAAGGTGGCATGGCAGCCACCAGGGAGGACAATGTGGTCTTCCGCTCCATCCCCACCACCACTTTGGCGGTGGGGGGGTCCAAGGGGGCAACCGGGGTGCCTGTCGGGCCACAAAAAGGCCCGCCGGTGAACGGCCAAGCCCCCTTCTGTCTTGGTCAGCCCTCACCTAGGATACTGTGTCCAGTTCTGGGCACCACAATTAAAAAAGGATATTGACAAATTGAAGCGTGTCCAGAGAAGGGTGACTAAAATGGTGAAAGGTCTGGAAACCATGACTTATGAGGAAAGACTTAGGGAGCTGGGTATGTTTAGCCTGGAAAAAAGACAGTTAAGGGGAGATATGATAGCCCTGCTTAAGTATTTGAACGGGTGTCACATTGAGAATGGAGCAAGCTTGTTTTCTGCTGCTCCAGAGTCTAGAACACGGAACAATGAATGCAAGCTTCAGGAACAGAGATTCCACCTCAACATTAGGAGAAACTTTCTGACAGTAGGAGGTGTTCGGCAGTATAACATACTCCCTTGGAGCGTGGTGGGGTCTCCTTCCTTGGAGGTCTTTAAACAGAGGCTGGATGGTCATCTGTCTGGGATGCTTTGATTGAGATTTCCTGCATGACAGGAGGTTGGACTGGATGGCCCTCGTGGTCTCTTCCAACTCTACAATTCTATGATTCTAATGCCTTGAACACATGAAGGCTGTGTATGAGAAAGACACAGAGGAGCTTGCATTCTCATATAATTTATCTCCTGAGAAAGTTGTACTATGCATTCATTCGTTCCCAGTGTGGCTAATATTTGATGACAACCTGGGGTTGTCAGTGTAAATATGCAGGATCTTTCTGTTATTGAAACATATTTAACTTTTCTTGTAGATGTTTGACTTCCCTCTCAATTACTCACTTGAGCATGAACTCCAAAATTCACGTTGAATTGTGTTTTGTATGATAAATTTCTGCCAACTCCAATGTAAAGAACTGTCTAAACAAACTTCAACCTAGAACACTACCTCAGTTTTAAGAAAACATAATGAAACTGACTTCATTATCTTCCTCTGTTTACCATTCCCTTCCTCTTTCTTCTCTGTGTTGTAGATGGAAAGCTCATTAGGACTGGCGTGATTCACATATTGAAAAACATCATGCATATGAATGGTGGCATATTACTATTATTGTTACTGCTGCTGCTGTAGCAGTGGTAGTAGTTACTCTTCTTTTCATTGTTGTTATTATTACTACCAGTAGTAGTTATATGAGATATAAAGCTTCATATTTAGAAAGAAGCCTCTTCTCTGAGTGATAATACACTAATCTTTCATTTTGAGATCTCTAGATGGAACAAACACTCTACAGTAATTGCTAGACATCATTATTTTTTGCACATTGAACTGAACAGGCCTAAATGCATACTTACAGTTGTCACAAACAATTGCCTGTTTTTGAGAAGTCTGTTAAGCACCTCATAGAAACACTTGCAGTTGACAAGAAACTTTTCAGAAAGCCATCTATTCTCAGAGTGCATTTTAATCTGAGCATGATTTTTTTCTTCTGTCTCACAAATGGCTTGTGTTTATGTTTTGCAGTAACCTTTCTGCACATTAAACATGCACAGTTTTAACAGAAAAACCCACATCTATATAAAAAATGGACTCAAAAGTGTAAAACAACAACAACATACAGTCTGTCCTTTATTTTGTAAACAAGAACAATAAATAGGCAGCTGGCTGCTAGGCAGCCTGCAAACAATAGTACATAAATAGTACTTTTCAAGAAGTGCAAAATAATCTTTAACATTCAGAAGTGCTTATTTCTTGAGCAGATTGTTTTCTGTAGCATAGGTACAATTCCACCCCATTTTTAATGAATTATGAAAGAATTATAGTGTCTATTGAGCACATTTAAATTGATATCTGTTCTATCACACAGGAAATAATGTACTATATTTCTTAAAAAAATATTTGGACAAAGCAAAATTATGTTCACAAGTGTTATTATTTAGGGTGACCACTTATGCATGGTGGGGTAGAAATAACCTCTTGATTTAAATAGACACATAATATACATCATCGTATACCTCCTAAACATTGTCTACGTGCTAGCTGTTGATGAAGAACTTAAGGATGTTTGCAGTCTAATAGAATATAGAAGGCTGTCCTTTATACCCACCCTCAATATAAGACTTTCAGGTAAGTCCAGAAAAGATACTAACTCATATCATTTTTGAAATCATGCCACTTAATCTGTGATTGCCATCTCAACCCAGGGCTTGAAGGAATTTGATGATGATGATTCCATTGCTAGAGCAGTAAATATTGATGCTTGCAGCAGATCCATTGGAGGTAGCATAGTGCAAGACAATTCTGTCTCTGTGCTGATAGGAAACATCATTCTGTGTTTCTGCAAGAGCAGGTGCTCTCACGAGGCCTCATAGTGAACTGGAAACATACATCACTTAGATGAAGGCTGAGAAATCTGTGGTCCACCAGATGTAGTTGGACTACAACTCCTATTAGAATTAGCCAGAATAACCAATGGTGAGATCTGATGGGATTTGCAATCTAATGAAATCTCAACAACCAGAAATTAAATAGCTCTGGTTCATTGAAATTGGGAAGGGCCAAAAACCAAGGAAAACGACCTCTAGTTCTGATCTGAGTGGCAAGGAAATAGGTGTAGGTCTGCCGTGAGGCACTCTACCATAAAGGGAGGGGATAGCTGATGGAAGGAACTATTGTGTTAATATTGTTGGAAATGTTTGTAATCTGAGGGCCTAATAAGGGGTTTTGTTTGTTCAAGGTGAAGCCACAGGAATGCAGAAAGAAATCCATTGTGATATCAAGACTTGACAGGGACATTCCTATGTCATTTATTATTTCAAAAGTTAATGCAATACTGGGAGTTAACAATTTGACATGATATAATTTTATATTTTTTACAGAAACCATTAATTTATTTAAGTTACAAATATGTCCACTTCTTGTGCTGATATATAATTTGCTATATCCAAAGTATATAATATTTTACACAACCAAAATAGCTATAGTCATCAACATACAATACTTCCTCATGAGTTTCTTGCACATAAAGATTCTCATTTAACAGCATGATTGTGCCACCTTTATCCGCTGGTTTAATTACCAATCTTGGTTTTGAAGCTAAAGTTTTTAAAGTTTTTTATTTTTGCATTGATAAGTTAAGCCATGGGCATTTTATGGTTTGTTCTAACTGTGTGATATCATGAAGCATGACTCTCTCAAAAGTGGATATGTTGGGTTCATACACTTGTGGATTGAAAACTGATGGATGTTTAAATTTTTCCATTGTGGATGATTCTGACTCACGGAAGAAATGTCTAAGTTTTATTTTTCTTATAAATTTGAATAAATCAATATGGGTTTGAAATGTGTCATATTTAGGGGTGGGAACAAAAGAAAGCCCCTTATTCAAAATTCTGATTTCCTGAGTTAATTGTATAGATGATAAATTTACAATTAAGTCCTGGGTTTTCTCTTGTCATGATAATTGGAATTTTTTCTTGTTATTCGATTTGACTTTCATGGTCCTTGACCTTTTTGTAAAACAGTCTCCTCAGAAAATTCTTCCCTGGAAGTATCAGTTGAATATCCTCTTTCTGACTCTATGTCTGACATAAAACTAGTTTTTTCTGCAAACGACACTTTTTAAACTGTATTTTCTGTTAACCATGGATAAACCTTTTCGTTTAAATAATCATTTTCATCCCATTGGTTTTTTTTTTCATTTTGTAAGTTTTCAACTTTGTAGATTTTTTTTTAAAAAAAATATATTATTTCAGCCATTTGTACTGAGCCAATGCTGTGAAATGAGGATAAGGAGTAAATAGACACTTCTGTTTTACAAAGTTTTCTCTTGGGAGACAGCCTTACTCATCACATACAAGTAGATACATGTAAATCTGATCAGAGTATATAACTGATGTGGACAGATTTTGTTTGGTAATAAGCAGAAGTGGCTCATGGGCCAAGCAAAGGGAAGAGGTGCTTTGAGATGAGGTATCTGCCTGGCTTGGCCTATATAATCTCTCAAAGCATGGATTAAATATATTCAGGAGCCTCCAAAACCAAGTCTGAAAATGTACTTATTTATTTATTTCATTTATATATTTATATTTCATATATATCCCACCTTTCTCCCACAAATTTGATTCGAAGTGACTTACAGCAAATTTAAAAACAAAATGAATTAAAAACTATACAAAAAACTTCAATAGAAGTATAAATATAAAATTTATTTAAAAGACAATTAACAATTTATGAAGTTATAAGATTAAAATGTATTAAAAGATTATATATATATATGCTACAAAACATCACAGAACACCATTAAAAGCCCATCCCAGTTATTTTCTAAAAGCCTGGTGGCATAAGAATAGCTTAGCTCACCAGCAGAAGGAGAGCAAGGATGGAGCCATCCTGGCCTCCCTGAGGAGAGAGTTCCAAAGTTTGTGAGAAGCCAATGAGAAGACCCTTTCCCCAAATGAGCCTGAAAAGGCAGTGGGACATAGATAAGGGCTTTTCCAGAAGATCAGTGGCCTCATACATAAAGGGAGATACGTTCCTTCAAATAGCCTGGATCCAAACTGTATATGTGAACAACTGTATGGTGTTTGAAAGAATGTTACTGCAGCTGGGATAACTGTGGTATCTCCTTTGCACCTCAGTCCTGTCCTGTTCCATTCTTCCCTGCCATCATGAGAGACCACTGCAACTGCTGACAAAGGAGACTACGAGATGCATCAAAAATGGTGTTATAAAACACCAGGATATAGCAAAAGGGTTTCCTGACTAGACAACGACATTCTGCATTGTTATTGTGGGAAGGTAATGAGTCTAAAAATAAAATTGTATTAAAAAATTCCAGGATCTAGTCCTTTTAAAAACAACAAGAATTATTTCTTTTTAAAAAGAGTTAAAATCATTCAGTCACTTTTGACTTTGTGTTCATGCAGAATGCGCTTAGGAAGCAGACTTAAGCTCAATTATCACCAGAGGTCTGGGATCCCCCAGTTAAATTAGACTCATTACAAAAACAAAGGAGTCAGTTTAAAATGCAAATCAAAGTTCACTAAAGGTATATCAATCTCAATCTACATACGAAAACAAACTTAAAAAGAGGTTCCTAAACTGACTAAGAATAGGGTAGGAAAGACTCACCAGCCCACAATGATAGAAGGCTGCATGGTGAAACATCACAGCATTGTTTCAGAAAAGCTTAAGATGGCTAAGATGGTTCCAGCCTCATGGAGAGTCAGACTTAGAAGGGAACTTACACAAAAGCAATAACATTCAAATTAGGTCATGTGTTGAATGACCCAGCACTTCCAGTTGGCTGGAAGTGCCCAGTGAAATAAGAGAAAGGGAATTTTGGGAGAACAAATGCATGCAGGGAAAAACCCTAGACTTATCTAAGATTGTGAATGAGGTACACAAGACTGCTTTTACTTTACAATGATTATTTCCCCACATACTACAGTTATACAGTCATCCTGCTGCCATTCTGTGAGCACTCTTTTTTATTGACAGGGGGAAGCTGTCAATAGATCCCCCATTCCATATCTGTTACAGACTTGCCTGTGTTCAACAAAGTGGCCTGTCCTGCTTGCAAGATCCCAGTGTCAATGGACGGTTCCTGCCAGAACACGTCCAGGTGAGATTGGGACATCCAGGCAAATGACACACTTTTAAACAACTTTGCTGGTTTACGTGGAAGTTTTAAAGTATGTGTATGTACTTTTTGTTGTTTTTTTATTTTATTTTTATTGGCAAACATATATATGTACATACAACTTTTATCATATACACATAGCTACTATACCTTCATACATTCCTTCTTTACCACTTTATACATCACAATGTGATAGTCTCTCTGGCTTTTCTTCGCAAACGAAGATTCAGGAAGGACTCATCCCGCGCTTTCTGCAAGCGCGCTGATGACTAAAAGGGCCAATCCGAGATAAACAGGTCCGGTTGCAAAAAGCACAGCAGAAGGTCTCCTTGGGTGATGTTTTTGGGTTGTGGTTCTTTCTGCGTTGTCGTTTCTCTTCAAGACTTGTTCGTCGTGAGTTCTCAAATAAGGCTGCAGCATTGTGGATAGTGCGTCTCCATGCCTCCCAGTGATAAGGTACACTTCTGTTAGCCTGTTTTAGTTAAAATATTTAAACTAAATATGCTATTTACGTCTTACTGAATTATTGTCTTGTGAGTATATATCTTAATGATTTCCTGACTGGATGCCTTCCAAATCCCTCATATTATAATGAACATCATCATCCTTCCCCCAAAATGGGAGAAATGTCCTTCATTTAGTTGGCTTCTATACTTCCATACATTCTTATTAATTACATTTTATAATAGATCTCTGATGTTTCTACAATATAAAGAATAGAAAAAGAAGACTTAAAAGATTATTATCTTTTTGCCCCACCTGCCCGTTAAATATGTAACGATCATTATCCAGTCTTTTTGATGTTTTCCTTCCAATTCACCTTTTAATTTCAAGGTTAGTCTGTCCAAAAAATAAGATTCAAAAAGTTTCTCCAACCATTGATGTATGGTAGGAGAATTCTTATTCTTCCACATTTTCGCATAGACTATTCTAGCTGTTACAATCATGTAAAAAATTATTTTTCCATACTCTGTCTCCTGTGATCTCTCTATCATCCCTAAAAGAAAGGTCTCAGGTTTCCATTGAAGAGAAATATTCAGTATGTGGTCTATTATTTGTTTGATCTGTAACCAATATTTTTTTGCTGCCTTACATTGCCACCATAGGTGGAAAAAGGTCGCATTTTTCTCTCCACATTTCCAACATATATTCTGGGAACCTTTATACATTTTTGACAACTTATTAGGTGATAAATACCACCTGTAATACATCTTATACACATTCTCTCGTAAATCTTGACTTAGTGTCCTTTTTATTTGATTTATCCACAGATGTTCCCATTTATCTAAACCAATTGTATGACCAAAATTTTGCGCCCAGGCAATCATATTTGATTTAACAGTTTCATCTTCCGTATCCCATTGCAATAATAATTTGTAAAATCTCGTAATCATGTTTTTATTCCCTGCTTCAGTAATGTTTTCCCATTGTGATTTTTCTGTCATAATTCCACTCAGTCTTTTATCCATTTTGAATCTTTCCTTTATCTGTGTGTGTAGGTACCAATGGCAATCCAAACCTTCTCTTTTAATTTCCTCCTGAGATTTCATTAAATAACCGTCACCACCCAGTTTAAGAACATCTTTATATTTCAACCATTGGTTCGACGGTATACCTTCTCTATTATAAAATGCTTCGTGGGGTGATAAGCATAAAGGTAGTTGGTGGAAGAATCTCATTTTCACTCTTTTCCAACACTTAATCAATGATCTTCTTATACAATGGTTATGAAAATTTCTGTTGATTACATCCTTATCATAAAAGAGGTAGGCATGCCATCCAAAATGATTCCCCTCTCCTTCAATCACTAGTAGCTTCTCGTTCTTTAATGTAACCCATTCATTTATCCAGGTTAAACAACACGCTTTGTAATATAGTTCAAGATTTGGCACATTTAATCCTCCCCTTTCTTTAGCATCCTGCAATGATTTCATTTTTACCCTCGGTTTCTTCCCAGCCCAGATAAATCTAGATACATCCGTTTGCCATTCTTTAAATGTTCTCTGCCCAATTTCTATCGGGATAGTTTGGAAAAGGAACATCATCTTAGGGAGAACGTTCATTTTTATTATACTTATTTTACCTAACCATGACGTTGTAATGTTCTGCCAATTGTTAAGATCTCTTCTAATTTGCACCCATAGTTTTTTATAATTGTTATTGAAAAGTTCTTGGTTGTTGCTCGTGATGTTTACGCCCAGATACTTTACTACTTTAGCTATCTTAAAACCTGATTGTTCTGCCAAATCACTTTCTTCATTCTTGCTGAGGTTTTTAGTTAGCATCATTGTTTTCTCTTTATTTATCTTCAGTCCTGTTAGATCTTCAAAATCCTTCAAGATGTTAATCAACCCCAATATCTCTTCTTGAGGATCGCTTAAGGAGATTACTAAGTCAGCTGCAAACATCCTTATCTTGAATCTTGACTTTTTTATTTTAACTCATTTTATTTCTTCCCCTTGATTTATTCTTATACTCAACATTTCCATAATAATTATGAACAGGAAAGGCGAGAGGGGACATCCTTGTCGCGTCCCTTTCTGAATTGGAAACTTATCTGTTTTCTCCCCATTTATTAACAATTTGGCAGTATGGTTTTGATATATGGCTTTAGTCCATTTGATAAAGTTCTCCCCTACTTTTATTTGATTTAAGATTCCAATCATTGTGGTCCAATCAACGTTGTCAAATGCCTTCTCTATATCAAGAAATATCAATGCCAATTTTTTGTCCTTGTACATTTCATGATATTCGATCAAATTTATAATGTGCCTAATATTATCTTTCAAAAGTCTATCCGGTAGAAAGCCTCGCTGATCTTCACCTATCCACTCGCTTAATACTTTTTTCAGTCTGTCGGCCAAAATTGAGGTAAAAATTTTATAGTCCACATTTAGAAGAGATATTGGATGATAATTCTTAGGATCTTGAGGGTCTCTACCTTCTTTATGGATCAAAGTAATGTATGCCTCTCCCCAAGACGTTGGGTAGGAACCTTTGATTATTGCATCCATGGTCTGTTTAAAAGGAGTTAAGAATTGGTCTCCTAAAATCTTATAAAATTTAGGAGTGAATCCATCCGGGCCAGGGGCTTTTCCAGATTTTAATTTTTGAATCTTTTCAATGATCTCCGCGACCCTTATTAGTTGGTTTAACTTATCTCTTTGTTGCTCAGTAAACTCTGGAATGCGGAAATTTTTAAGTTGATCATTAAAGAAGGCTTCTAAACTCCTTCCATTTTTGCCTCTTTTCTGATAAAGCAGATCATAGTAATTCTTAAATATCTGCTTTATTTTTATTTGGTCTGTATATGTACAGTCTCCTTGCTTCACTTTACTTATATTATTCCTTTCTCTGGTTTTCCTTAGCTGATATGCCAACCATTTTCCCGGTTTATTGGAGAATTCAAAGTTCTTTTGTTTTAAGTATTGGAGTTTTATTCTGATTTCATCCATCGCATCCTGCTCTGCTTGTTCTCGAAAGATTTTTAACTCTCTACGTGTTGATTCATCATATGGATTTAATTGCAGTTTTTTCTCTCTTATTCTAATTTCTTCTTGTATTTTTTCTATTTTTTCTTTTTTCTTCTTTTTCAGAATACTATTTTGTTGAATGAAAAACCCTCTCATGACTGCCTTGAAAGAGTCCCAGACTGTTGCAATATCTGTACCTTTATTAAGATTTTCCTCAAAATACCATTTTATTTCTTGCTTCAATTTTTGTAAGGTTTCTTCCCTCTGAAGCAGGTTGTTGTTAAGTCTCCAATTAAACTCTATCTGCCTTCCAAACTTCAAATCAAGCATCACCGGGTTATGGTCGGAGCAAGTTCTGGGTAAAATGTTGATTTTGTGAATGGAGTTACATATGCTATGAGAAAGCTTAAAAAAATCTATTCTAGAAAACGAGTGGTGTCTTTCAGAATAGAAAGTGAAGTCTTTAGCCTCGTTGTATTTAAATTGCCACGCATCCACCAAGGAAAGATTTTCCCCCAGTCTTTCAAAGCTCTTGGGTAGTTTGCCTTGGTTTTCCGAAATTCTTTTTGTTGATTGCCTGTCCAATACAGGCGAGATTACGCCATTCCAGTCCCCACAGAGAATAAGATTATCATGATCGTACTGCATCAAATGGTTTAACAATTTATGATAAAAACTGCTTTTCCCATCTAAGGGACCATATAAACCCAGGATTAATATTTTTTTTTTTTGTATGATAACTTCCACAATCAAAAATTGGCCTTCTGGATCACTATACAGTTCTTGAGATTGTATTCTATGATTAATATAAATCACTACTCCTTTTTTCTTATTCTTTGTCGTGGAGACATAATCTTTTCCAAGTTTTTTATTCTTTAATAAATATTCATCACCAGTTTTAATATGCGTTTCTTGAAGACAGATTATGTCGCATTTTTTCCTATTTAACATACGAAATATTTTCTTTCTTTTCTCTGGGGAATTGAGACCTTTGATGTTCCAAGTCAATATCTTCGTAGTCATCCTTCCGTTTTATGTTTTTCCTTAACTGATTTTTTTAATTCCCCTTTACTTTATCTTCCGGAGAGATCTTCTTCTTCCCCTTGCTCTTCTTCTTCCTCTTTCTGTAGATCCTCTATTTCCTCTTCCTCTACCTCTCCTTCTTCTTCTTCTTCAGCTGCCAACTCTCCTCCTTCAGCTCCTTCCACTTGTGATTTTTCTGCCTGCATTTTCTTTTCTTCAGTTTTTAAATCTTTACCGTACTTCCCCAGAAATTCTTCAATTTTTTGAGGAGATGTTATTTTGAAATTTCTCTGATTAAATCTGAAGGAGACTCCTTCTAATTTTTCCCATTTATAACGGATCCCATTCAGTCTCAACAAATCTGTCAATCCTCTGTAACTCTTCCTTTTTTTCAAAATCCTCAAGGGGACATCTTTAAATATGAAAATGTCGCTTCCTTCGATTACAAATTTTTGTTCAAAATTTTTTTGCAAGAAGAGGTCTCTAGTTCTCTTCCTTACAAAATATACCACAATGTCTCTCAGCAAATTTCTCAACTTAGCAATCCTCGATGGCAGTCCATAAATTTTATCTATCTCCCAATCAAATTGGGATTTAGATTTCCCCATAAATTTAGCAATTTTCGGTACAAGATATTTGTATAAGTCCTCATTCTGCTGTTCCTTTAAACCTCTAATTTTTATACAATTGTCCCTCCATTTCAATTCCAAAATCGCTGATTCATCCAGATCTTTTTCTCTGCTTTCTTCCCAACTTAATGTTTTCCCCTCTAACACCTCCACTTTCTTCTCAATCAAATTTACTTTCTCTTTCACTTTTTTAGATTCATCCAAGACTTTATCTATAGCTTCTCTAATGTTTTTCAATTCCCTTTTCATCTCCTGTTTTAAATCAGTTTTCATTTCTCGTAGTTCTTCTCTCATTAATCTTATCTCATCCAAAATTGAGTTCTGACTAGCTTGATTAGTGTCCAACGAGGGTCTCCTAGTTGTCTGTAACGTTGTTTGTGTTGTCTTTCTCATTGTTATATGCTCACTTAATTCACACGGGGGTTTCAAAAATAGCACCTTAAGCAGACCTATTTCTCACTTAAACAAACTTAACAAACAAGGGGATATCCCTATTATATAAATCAACCACTATGCTCCCACTGAAATAACATTAACTCTATTAATTTTTCTTAATATAGCCTTAATATAGCATATTATAATATATTCCACATATCACCATATATCACCAATAAATATCACCAATAAATATCACCATAAATGAGATTAAATGTATTTGTATATTATATCCCTCTATGAATATGAACTTCACCCCCAAATTTTTCTCAATGAACACAATGTAAATGTAAATGAACTCAATGTAAATGTAAATGTAAAATAGTTGAAGTGCTTCCCCTTAAAATGTTACCCCAAACGTTCTTTTCAGTTCCCACTTTTTGCGCTCACAAGGTCTCTCACATTGATCAATTTATGTCCACTCAATTCCGGTTATACAGTTGCTATCTCTGTATGTACTTTTTGTAACTTATTTTTGAGTATTTGTGTTTTTATTTTTCAATTTCCTGCTCTCATGTCTTCTTGCGATAATGGGCAGGATTTCAATCCAGGAAGTGAACAGAGCTCTAACAGAGCTCCATTCACTCCTGGGCTGCCTGAACTATAGGACAGGAGGTAAGTGCGGTGGGGAGGGTGATTGCTTTGGGACAGGGGCAGGAGTGGATATTGTGGAACAGGGACACTTTTTGCATCCCTGTCTGATAATCTCCAAAGGCTAAGGTTTCAAAAGCTACTCTAAATACTCTCAAAGATTGGACAATGGCATGTAAGGGTACTTTGCTTTTTTCCACTGAATAGGAGGCTCCAATGCATATCATAATCCATATTTACAAGTTGTCTCAGTTTCTAAGATACAGATTTAGTCACTGACATAGTAAGAAAACATAACCTTGTAGGTTTAGGAACAAGGGGATGCAATAAATCACAAATTATTTTTTTCAAAAAAACAAGTTGCATTGCATTTTGATCTAGATCCATGGTAGTGCTCAGTCAGTCACAAATACAACTATGTAAGTAAGTGACTGATAAAAACGAAGGTCTGTCTAAAATTATCTTGGTTAAAATGGATTCCATCTCCATGAAACACAGCTTAGTTTAATTATATCCAGGCACTGGACTAGTGCTGATGACTATTACAGGTAGTTCTAAGAATGTTGGGGGTTGAGCTAATTTTCAGGAAGTTTAGGTGGCATTCAACATATAGGACTTTATCAGACGCGCTAAGTACAGCATCATAATGATGCCACATTAATGCCAAAGGGCACATGTATCACACAATTTCACCCTTTTGTGTTTATTTACTGGCCAAAACCCATACTTTTTAACTGATAGCTGAAGCCATCAATTGATCCCTGTGGTGCTTTAGTGCTGGCATTGCTGGCATGTGAAACCTTGCACCATTGTACTCACATGAATGCAGTGAGAATGGCCAGTCTGGTGTGAACACTTCCAGGTGCGATTGTGACATGAAGGTAAGTGGCACATTTTTTAATGACCCTCTCTGGGTTACTTGGGACTTTTAAAGTGTCTTCCTGTGCTTTTAAAAACTTTTTCTTTGTTCTTTTTGGGTTTTTTTTTTTAATTTCCCGCATGAGTGTCTTCTCATGAGAATCTGCAGGATTTTGAATGAAGAAGTGAACGGAGCTCCATTCACATCCTCGTTCATTGCTGGGAAGCCTTTGCCAGGAGAGAAGGTAAGTGTGGTGGTGATGGGGTGTTCTTTTCCTGGCATTAAAAAATGGATATTTTTTTTATGATAGCAAAAGAACATTTTAAGGAGCTCGTCTGATAAAGTCCATAGACAGGGAAGCTTCTAGGTATTCTTCACCAATGTCTCCAAATCTGAAAGTGTAAGATCAAAGTTCATGATATAGGCTGATGACTCAATAAAATACTAGCATTAATAGTGTGTGCCATATATATAAAGGCAGGACCTATACACTTTTGTTTTCTTTGTAACCTACTCCGGCATCTCTGAGATGACAATGACCTACTCTGACATTTTTTGCTATCCACTGCTCATGTCAGGCTGCTTCTATCTTTAGAACAGATCTTCTCTCTAAAACTGGGGTCATAACCTCAGAATACCTACATTTTTCCTTCCTTCCACCCATCCTTTAGGCATCCAGAATTAAATGTTCCTAAACCAAGCAGAACAGAAGGAATGATCCCTTGCTTCAGCTGTGTGCTAGGCCAACTGCCTTTTACAAAACTATTTTCTTGATTATTTAGAATCTGTACTTTTTATTTCAAAAACATGCTCTGAGCAACTGTTGTCAATGATTAATGTATTTGAAAACTTAGTCATATTATCATTTCATAATCTGTGCCTGTCACAAACACACTTGCACTCGTATACACATAGCAATTTGCTACTGTGACTGAAGACTTGCTCCTGTGACATCACATAGCACATAGCTCTCAGATTTTAGTTCTTGATCTGGCATTTCTTTACATAATATAGATCCAGATCTTACCTTCAAGTAGCATGGATTTGACCCCAGACAGCCAACTGATAAACCCTGTTATACATGAATAGTATGGAAATGAATGGCAACTGCATGTAATGTTTAGTGGACTGCAGTGGACTGAGACATCAATATCTGCACTGAAGGGATGAAATCTGGCCAACATTGGAAGATGTAGCACAATTGGATTTCCCTCTCAATTATGGTATTTTATAACCTGTACCAGAGATAAGGGGAAATCCCAACCTTTCAATAAGTTAAAATTCAAATGGTTAAAAAAAGAGGAGTGGCTTGCTTTTGAAGGATTTTGTAAAGACCTACTGTTTAATTCAATATATCTACGTGTGCAAAAAAACAGTTTTTTTTAACAAAAATCAAAGTGAAAGAAAAAGCAGTTGTATTGAGTTTCCAGTAAGCCAATATGTCAGCACATTCAGTTTTTAGTGATATTTTGTCTTGAAAGGTTTATAAAAGAATGATTTCCTTTTCTGTATTAAATTAGCTGTATTTTATTGTACATTATATATTTCTGTAATCACATGGTACGATTTGCTATTAATACTGCCTCTGGCACATGGTATCTAAATGGAATTCTCCTGTCTAGAAGTACTGTTGCTCTGAATATGAAGAGCTAGGAACAAACATGTGGGCAGGGCTTTTCCTATCAGGCTCTAGGCTGAATAAGGTAAATACTACAGGCAGCAGATGCCAGGGCATGTCAAGGGAAATGGCAGTATCCTTGCCTGCCATTCTTCCTGTGCCCTTTAGCTTTCTTTGAAGTATATATGTGTGCAACTTAGCCTGGCCTGCATCCTAAGTTAGTCTGATACCCTCAAAGAAGGTTGAGGATGTTTTCTAATCATTATTGATGAAGCAAGTTCACCTGTCACTTCTATTGTTACATAGAATGGGATGAGGTGTCATCTTATCTGTCATCTAGGCAGCAAAAGTTTGGAACCACTACTGCTTGTTTCTGTGCTCTCAGAATTTCCTGATATGACATGCCCATAGATTACATATTTACTCCTGTTTTGAAATAAATGGGTTTTAATCTTAATAATTTCATTTATAAACAAATATTATCCACATCAAAATATATAGGACTGGTGAAATGGATGGCACCTTCTATATGGAATTCTGTATAGTATCAAACATGCTTCAACAGTTTTTATTTAGTGACACATTTTGAAGACTTATCAATTTTTGCCAGTCTTCCCAGTGTAGTTTAGACTGCCATCTATTTTATGAATAATGAAAATATTGTGTCTTGATCTTATGCATCATGTTTTTCTATTGTATGCTTTCTTGCTGTGCTTCTATAGCTTTTGAAATCATCAGATGTTGGGTGCTTTATAATATCTGAAAATTGTGACAATGATGATGATGATGATGATGATCTTCTTCTTCACCACCATCATCATCATGATTGTTGCAAAGTCCAAACACATTTAGGACATTATCAGATTAGCATCTTAAAACACTCTAATTGTGCAAGTAAGGAAAGCAGAAACATAGTGGAATAGTCACAGTAATTTTCACACGTCACCTTAATGGCAGGATTAAAACCTGTACCACAGTAACACTTGTCATCACAGTGCCTTCTGTTAACACAGTACTTATGGTTTGTAGTGGCCTGCTCATGCTCCTTTAAGGGAAAATGTTTACTTACTTCTGCGATTTCCCATGGGTGCAATCCTGGCGGGTCTCACAAGAATAAGACAGTAATGCTGCAACAAACCTAAAAATGTGTTAAAAAACAAACACCAAAACCAAACCTGGGACAGTCCATTAAAGAGCATCCTGTGGCTCATAAAAGAGCATCCTGTGGCTCTTTTTCCCATTGTCAACAGGAAGTATTCTTGCTGGCAACAGGGAGGCACAAAAGAGGACCATGCCACGTTCCCACTGTAATCTCACAATTACACTAGGATGAGTTTTCACATGTTCTTCAAGATCATGAAAACAGCAGTATTGAAGAGCTATTGATGGGTTGTCCCATGAATTGAAAGTGATGCCTTATTTGCAGCTGGAGCATGCAATGAGCACACTAAGACTATGACATCGTGTGATAAGGGGGACTCCTTCATGTTCACATGACATAGTAATAACATGATTTTTGCCACATCTGATAAAGTCCTTAGATGACAAATTTAAATTAATGTGTGTAGACAATGGCAAAAAAGAAAAAGAAAAAAGAAAAAAGAAAAGGAGTGTGTATGAAAGTATCCATGCAACTGTTTCACTAGAAAGTGTTGGTTAAACAATATGAGATATTTGAAGGTGAACAAGCAGATACACCATGTTACACTAACATTTAGCTGATCCTGGGGTCCTGGTTACATTACTGCACATTGAGAAGATTCACAACCTTTTAAAGGGAAGTGGTCTCAGGTGCACAGTGGTCTCTCCCTCAGCAAGGTTGGGGCTGGCGACCATCCTTTTGTATGGGTTGGCCATATCTGTAACCTGCTGCTTGGCTCCTGGGTGAAGGGCAATTAGCAGTTTTCTCTTCTACTGCAAGCTATGAGGTGGTTCCCTACTCTGCCATCCCTTATGGGGAGCTGCCTTTCCCTTCAGGTGACAATCTCCTCCCATCCATTCAAGGAAAAATGTTGAAGGGGGTGTTTGTGGATGTTTTTAACTTATTACACAGGGAGAGGGAGAAAAAAGTCCACAATCACTTAGATGATAAGGAGAAGGGACAACTCAGGAGGCACAAGGTGGAGAGGAACTGGTCAAACTTGTTGACCAGTTTTCTCATTTATGCTGGTGTTATCTTAAAGGCACAGCCACTGCACACTATATCCCTGTTTCAGTATATTGATATTATACACAGGGAGTATGTTGATTATGCAGGCCCAGCATGGCTCTTATACAGTGAGGCCTTTCATATGAGGGCAGTGATATATCCTACTTTGCACTGGAATATGGTGTATTCACAGTTATGGATGCAATTTATGACCCCTACATGGCCTACTCAAGGTGAGAGGTCTCATAGTGGGCACCTGGTTACTAAATTCTCTGGGAGTGATACAGCTTGGGCTCATGGGCCCACAGATTTGAATCAGAGACCCTTGTGTTGGGAATTTTCATTTTAAGGGCACCTGCACACGTGAATCATGTAGGTTCGGCATGAGTGTTCTGTGTGTTGTGGGCCTCATTCATTTCAAAGTTGCCCAAAGAGATGAGGTCCCTTAGGTGGAGCTGGAGAACATCAGAAGGGCCATAAGGGAGGTGGTAGCTCCACTTGTCCTCCCAAGGAGACCATCCCAGTTGAGCTGTAGGTCCTCCATAATTTAATTCAATTTTGCCCTGATCTTCTAACATGTATAATTTTGTCTTCTAGACCCAAAGTTTTGGCCTGTTTGCCTGTTTATCCTGGGGTTAGAGGAGATGAAGAGGCCTGTGCTGTTACAGATCATTGCCTTTTCTTTCTGAGAGCACTGGGAGCCTCCACCTGATATTGTTCCTCTATTCCTGGAGCAGAGTGCTGTGGGCCTCCTCCTGGAGTATTGCTCTTCTGTTATTGGATCGTCGTGGGCCTCCAACTGATATATGGGAGTGCCATTGGCCTCCGTTGCTGTGGAGTTGGCCTCCACTTGAGATATTATGAGCGCCATTGGCCTCCATACAATATATTGCTTCTCTGTCCCAGGAGCACTGTGGGCCCCCACTGAATATCATTTGCCCCTCTAGGATATTATACTTGGAAAGCCTCCTCTTACTAGGGCCATTGGTTTCATTGTCAGATTCAGGGACTTTATTTTCTGGGAGATCCGCAGTGGGGTGTGAGGCCCCTATTGGATAATCTGATGGGGGGACATTTAGAGTTCAGTGAGCACCCCTAAGACACTCCCCTTTTGGAGGTGAAGGGGGGAATCTGGATATTCCCCTTTAGCTCCTGCAAACTGAGGGGCAGGGAAAGTAACCCCATTTGAGGCTGGCTTGATGGATAAACCCTCTCTTTAATTCCTGTGACTTGGGAGAGGGACTTTTGTGTTGGCCTTCTGAATGCAGACTGATTGGGGAGCAATCCAAGGGAAGTTGGGGAAGGGGTTTGGTGCTGACCTCCAGCCCCAACAATTCCCACAGTAGGTTGCTCTCCCGTTGCAGATCTCTCGGTTAGAGGTTAAATAGGTTATAGTTTGTGTGTGTGTGTGTGTGTGTGTGTGTGTGTGTTTTTAAAGTGGCCCTTTACAACCCATCTATATATGTGTGATCTCTTTATTGTGTCTGGTCTCTTTATTCCTGTCTACAAAGAAATAATCTGCAAATAATTTACAAATATCTTAGTTATGTGTGAATTGATACTGCATGAGAGAGAATTTGGTTTAAGGCTTCTAACAATTATCATGATATGTGTCAGCTGGAAACCTAGACACTTGTTCTGTGTATTATATCATTCATCATGTGGAGGATATCATATGACACTAATGTTACTTGGGTTAAATTGCTCTTGAAAACAGTTTCCTTCATGACTGCAAAGAGGAGTCATACTAAAAAAAGCATTGTAGCACTTGCAAAAGTCTCTACATGCAGTTACAACACTTCTGACTTCATTCAAGAGTTGTTGGCTTTGGTTGCCATTAAGATCCACCTTTCCTTCAGCCTACAGAATTTGGCTACTTTGTATTCTTTTGAAAAATTATCCTGTATAAATGTATTTCCTCATAGAACAAGTGCATTTTGTATTCTCTAAGAGACATTTGTGTTGGTGGAATGTCTTCAAGGAACTGTGACCTTCTTGAAAATAGATGCTGCTTTACCTCATTGTCATTGCACAATACATTTGTTTCAAAAGTGCTAGAAACCTTTCAAGTAGCCCCATGGTATTCTCAGGGATGTGTGCTCAGGTTTTTTCCTCAGTATGAGAAATGGAGCTGTTTCTTCTGGAAATATGCTTCATGCATAACAAGCTACCTTTTTGACTTCCTCAACAAAGAAATACTTCACACCACACATAGTGGTAATGGACCCATGAGCATGTTGGTGCTGAAATGAAGAACTGGTCTGGGTGCTGATGGTAGCCACTCATAGAAGACTCTACTCAGGCAACTTGTCAGTTTGATTTATGGTGCCCCAAAACTAATTTTCAGAGGCATTCATTTCTGTGTACATTGGGGATTATTTGCATGGAGGCACTTTGGTTGAAAATGTGTGCTTCAAAATCTGAGTCTATAATTTGAGATGTACCAAAGCTTTGTTTGGAGTATGCTCTCCCAGTTATTTTCCATTTGTATTGTTGTTGGCATAAGCCTGGGTACTTGATAGTATCTTGGATGACAACACCCCCCTGAAAAAAAATTGTGATGAATATAGTGGTATGCCAGATCTTGAGGATAGTATACTAAAAGTTTGAGGTTTGAGCATATGATCTGGAGTGACCCAGATTTTATTGTTGGTGCACATCTACTGTGCCACAGTCATTTCTATGTACAGTGTGTCTTGTAATCATGTAGGTGCCTTGACAGTATCTTTGTACCCAAAGCATTGGACCAGATATGCTTGTATACCAGTTTAATGAGGACAATCCCCTGGTGGTATGTATGATTTCAGTGGCCCAAACATTTTATGTGTAATGCTCATCACCAGTCTGTAGTCTTTGGGTATTACTATTTTGTCAATATCTTATGCCCCAAAGAGCATTGGACCAAATATTATGCTGTGGCATCTCATAAAGGCCACTCTCCCTCTAGTCTGTATACTTAAAACAAACAAACAAACAAAACAAAACAAAACAAAAAAAAAACCTCAGTCTACACTCAGGTTACTTTTCCTTTTTTATTTTTATTTTGGTATACTGGCCATTGGCTCCTATTGACATGGAGTCATCATAATTGTGAGTGCTTAGTGGCAAGTAAAGATGGAGCTAGATATAATGCTGTAATGTCTTGTGCATGCCATGCCTCTGTAGGTTTGAGTGTATAATCCAGCTAGCCTAAAGAATGTATGCACATCCCCAGTCACTTCTTTGTTTTGAGCATATTGGGTGTCATGCATTCAGTATTTTGCCCTCTTCTATGTTGGGCTTAAAGTCAATCAGTAGCCTACTATAGAGGTCACTCTGTCTGAGGTTTGTTTACATAATTTGGGATGGAGCAAAGCTTGGGGCCCATCTTAACAAGGGGAATAAATACCGAGTACCTCATAGTAATGGCATTTTGCAGCAGCAGCAGTGACATGTCTTAACAGGTTTTTGATTTCAGAAGCCCCCATAAGCCTCCCATTCCAGATGGCAGCCACAAATGATTTACTTGCATTAGTTCTTTGGTGCTGCTGGTTTTTAAAAAAGTCTCCCAAGGTGTGCTGGAACAATATAGTGATTTTCTGTTTTATGAGGAAAGCAAAACAAAAAATGACCACCCCTTTTTATCACCTTAGTGAGTGATTGCTAAGGTGAAAATCCAACATGGCAGCAGTGGCCACTGGCCCTGTTAGCAAGCCCCACCCCCTCTCTTGCCTGGCCAATCAGCTTTGTGCTTCCCCCTTCTTCCGGTGGCGAAGGCAACGGGAGAGGAGGAGATCCGCGGGGCTCACGAAACTCCTCCGCTAAGCTTGGGGAAAGAACCCCCGTAAGCTGGGAAGAAGCAGGGGTGCAGAAGTTGCCTGTGGTACAGGCACTCAGAGGAAGCTAGCAAGACCCAAGTTTCCAGTCTCTGCGTTCCCTGACACTAAACAAACAAACAACATTAGTCAGATTGGAGAAAACGCAGTGAGACTGAGGTGGGCGGTAGCTGGTTCACTCCCAAGCTGAAGCAGCTGTTCTTGACGAACAGCCTTACTGTCATCACCACTTTTAAAAGGATTTTACTATCACACTGAGCAAGCTGAAAAGAGTACTTTCCTTCTTTCTAAAGTGGGAAAATCCTAACATTTAAGGCTGTTTTCTTGAAAACAAGTCTGGACTGAGTGGAGAAACTCAGGCGTGGCTAAAACAAACACCCGGAGGGAAAAGTTTACCTAAGGAAAGTGCAAGTAAGAAGTGAGGAAAACTGACAATTAGAGTGGTGGATGGAAAGTTTTCTTATGAGAGCAAAGGATACCTACTTTGGAATCATTTGAAATATCTGCTATCTAGACTTTTTACAGCTAACAAGTTGATGATTGATATAAATTGATAAATTGGATACATGGTGTAGGAAGTGAAAGCAGAAGAATACAGAAGAGGATATAGATAGAGTGGTAAAATTGAAACAATTGTATCTGTAACTGTGGTAAAATTGAAACAATGGTAACTGTAACTTATAACTGTAACTGTTTGTAACTTTTGTAACTGCAGCACTGAAATAATTTGGATACTCAAAGAGAATGATTGTCTGAAGAGAAGACAAGGAAAGAAAGCAGAGAAAGAAAAATAAAGAAATATTAGAGAGAAGTCAAGAAGAGGGAGGAAAACATACTATGCACAAGGCCCTTGGATAGTATTGCATGGTGGTTCACATGTATTGAATTGAATACAGGTATCTATATAGTGGAATGCTGTTGTATTATATGACGGTAATAGTATAAGGGAGCCTTGTATGGTTTAAAAAAACTAAATTATAGGACCTTCTAACTCTACCCCTTCTAACTTTTTGAGGTTTGGTTTCTCAGTGAAATAGTTCTGGGTTGATGATAAGACTGAGATGTAAACTATATATACAGAACTTATATTTAAAAAGGGAGGGTAATTCGCTGTAGTACAGAACTATACCAAGTCATACTGGTTCAAATTATACCTTCTCACTAATGGATTCTATGGGTTCTATGGATATAAATACTTGAGGTTTATAATAAAAAATAATACATTTGGGCTAATGAATGTTCAATGTTAAACGATTGTTGTTTGATATCAGAAATTGTAGATATGATTTATGTATAAAATTAAGGGTGGAAGTAAATGGTCAGTATTATTTGAGTGGCTAAAGTAAAATAAGTGGGTGTTGTACTTGCTGTACTCAAAATAGTAGTAGTAGTAATAGTAATAAGAACAAGCAAGAGAGAAGGCTTTAGAGAAGTAAGAGGTTATGCCTACTACTAGGAAAACTTTGGCTAAAGCTCAGAACCAATTACAATCTAGAAGAGCATCAGTAGAGATGGCAACAAAAGTATCAGAGACAAATCAACTACTCTTAAATGAATTTAAGAAATTAAGCAATGGATTAAAAGTAGAGATGAAAGAATTGAGAGAAGAGGTCAGACAGGATATACAGAAACAATTAGATAAATTCGGAGGCCAATTGGAAGAAGCTACAAAAAACATTGCAAAGATTAGTGGAGAACTAGTAGAAGTACAACGTAAGACAAGAAATTTAGAAAACAAAAGAACTTGAAACAAAATTAGACCAAGAAAGTACATTAACAACTATCCAAGAGACAAAAACTAGAGCTAAATGTATTAAGTTTAGAGGGTTGAGTGATTTTATGAACAGATTAATTCTGGCCTTGGCAGAATATATTGGGTGGGCACCAGATCAGTTGGATATTGAGGTGGATAAAGCCTATCGAATAGAGTCATGGAGAGCTAAAAAGAAAAAACTCCCACGAGATATAGTGGTATACTTTGTACGAGAAAGGGTTAAAGATATTATCATACAAGAAAGCTATAAGACTGCTTTGAAGATTGAAGGCCAGGACATAAAAATTTATAACGACATACCACTTCAAGTATTAAAGAAACAACAAGAATATAAATTCTTAACACAATTTTTAATTTCTGAAAATATCTCCTATAAATGGAACACAATTGAAGGGGTATCTTTCACTTATAAATATAAACATTATACAATAAATACAGTAACTAAAGCAAAAGAATTTATAGGAAATATTAAGAAGACGCTAAACAAAAAGAATAAGGAAGACGAAATAGGAAATAAAGATAATAGAGGAAAGATAAATCAAGAGAGCCCAAAAGAGCAGAGAGGTATAAGGGAAAAGGATAGAAGGGAAACAGAAGAGAAGGAAGAAACAACTGAGGTTAACAAAAAACCTTCAAGGGAACTGATAAGGGAAGGAGAAGCAACCAAGAATTAGAAGATAGTGGGGAAGAAGATAGATTAGCTGTAGAGGAAGAAAAAGAAATATTAAGAGGTGAATCAAATTTAGAGGAAAGTGAAGTTGAAACAGAAGAGGTAGGGGAAGAAGGAGAAGGAGAAGAAGAATTAGGAGAATCAGAAGGAGAGGAGGAGATAGAAACATAAACTACAAAGAGATAAAGGATAAAGATGAAAGAGAAAATAATAACATGGAATGTGAGGGGATTAAATATACCAAATAAAAGAAAGAAGATTTTTCATTTTCTTGAAAAATATAAGGCAGATGTTATAACTCTCCAAGAAACACATATTAAAGGAAAAGATATAAGATTGTTAGAAAATTCAAAATTGGGTAAATGCTACTCAACGAAATATGACAAGAAAAAGAGGGGAGTGGTAATATATGTAAACAAGAAATATGAATCTAAAGAAGTATTTAGTGACAAGAATGGTTATTTTATTGGAGCGGAAGTTAAATTATTGGATAAGACTATTTTGGTTGTTGGGATATATACACCATAGCAAAATAAAAAAAGTTTCTTTCAAATCCTGTTAAAGGTGATATCAGATTATGACTATGAAAGCTATATTTTGGCTGGAGATTGGAATGCGGTATGGGATTTGGAAATTGACAGGTCAGCTAGGGTGGTAAAGAAAGCAAAACAGGGAAACTTGCCGAGAACAGCATGGGAATTGAAAGACCAGCTAGCTCTTATGGATATATGGCGTCATATGCATAATATTGAAAAAGACTATACATATTATTCTGATAGATATCAGGGCTGGTCGAGAATAGACATGATATTGATATCTAAAACAATGCAGAAGGATGTAAAGAGGGCTGAGATACTACAAAGGATAATCTCAGACCATGCACCTGTGGTACTAGAAATTGGGAGAAGAAGATCACTATTCAATTGGAAAGTAAGTGATATATTGTTGAAAAACGATAAGATAGTAGAACAAATGAAAAAAATTATAAAACAATACTTCCACGAAAACATAGGTAAAGGAATAACAATGCCAATGGTGTGGGACGCTGGAAAGGCGGTTATAAGAGGAGAATTGCTGCATCAAGAAATAGAAGTTAAGAGAGAAAAGGAAATCAAATGGGAAAAAATAATTAAGGAGATAAAAGAGAAAGAGAAAGAGTTGAAACTAGGCATAAAAAACAAGAAATCGGATAAAGAACTTAAAGTTTTGAAAAAACAACTATAGAGTTGAATTTAGAGATAAGTCAGAAGCTGAAATATGCCCAACAAAGATATTTCGAACACTCAAACAAACCGGGAAAGTGGTTAGCTTGGAAGGAAGGAAAGAGAAAAAAAAATTATATCTGAAATTAAATTAGAAAATGAGAGATTTGTTAAACAAAAAGATATTATGGATATTTTCCATAGATATTTTTGTAAGGTGTATAAAAACTACCCCAATTCAGGGGAAATAAGTAATAAAATTAGAAAATATCTAGAGAGATAAAATATTCTGCAAATAACAGAAAGCCAAAGAAGTTAATTAAACCAGCAAATCACACTAAATGAGATTAGGGAAGCGATAAAGAAATTGAAAAGTGGGAAGGCCCCCGGGCCGGATGGTTTCTCGGTATTGTATTACAAAAAGTTTGAAGAAGAGTTGATACTACTGTTGCATAGATTATTAAATGAAATTAACCATATTAAATGCCCAGAAACCTGGAAAAATGCAAATATCGTATTGATACCAAAAGAAGGGAAAGACCCAACCCAAACATCTAATTATAGACCAATTTCATTATTAAATATTGATTACAAGATTTTCACAAATATCCTAGCTGAAAGATTGAAGAAAGTACTAGTGTCATGGATATACGAAGATCAAAATGACTTTTTGCCAGGCAGAAGTTCTAAAAATAATCTGAGAACATTGTTAAATGTAATAGAGTTCTATGAGAAACATAACGAGAGAAAATTAGCGAAGATATTTATTGATGCCGAGAAAGCTTCGACAACATCCGATGGGAATTTATGGACACGACACTGGAAAAAAATGGGAATTGGTGATAAATATTTGGACTGGATAAGGAAAATCTATAATGATCAAGAAGCAAGAATAATAATTAATGGAGAAAAATCTAAAATATGCCCAATTGGTAGAGGGACACGTCAAGGGTGTCCACTGTCTCCTCTATTATTTATAGTGATACTAGAGGTGTTAAATAGAAAAATAAGGTTAAATCAACAAATAAAGGGGCTTAGGATACAAGATTGCCACTACAAGTATATGGCATTTGCAGACGATCTGGGTTTTTTCCTAGATGAGCCAATGGAAAGTGCTGAAATGTTACTTAAACTCTTTGAGGAATTTGGGGAATTACAGGGATTAAAGATAAATAGAGAAAAAAACAGTAATATTAACAAAAAATATGTCAAAAATAGAAGTACTACAACTAAAAGAAAAAACGGGATTTAAAATAGAAAAGAGAACAAAATATCTAGGCATAATAATAACAAATAAAAATACTGATTTGTACGAAAACAACTGTAGCAAAATATGGAAATCGAGAAAAGAAGATTTAAGTAGATGGAGCAAATTAAATATATCGTGGCTGGGAAGGATAGCTACAGTAAAGATGTCAGTACTCCCCAAACTACTGTATCTATTTCAAAATATCCCAATACTTCACAACGAGAAATTTTTCGATATGGTGAATAAAGAGGTATTTAAATTTGTTTGGGCAGGTAGAAAGGTTAGAATAAACAGGAAAATATTACAAGACACTAGAGAAAGAGGGGGACTAAGTTTTCCTGATTTTAAAGTGTACTATCATGCCAGTTGTATGTTATGGTTTAAGGAATGGATACAACTAGAAAACTCAAGACTCTTACAATTAGAGGGTTTTAATTTGCGATTCGGCTGGCATGTGTACATCTGGTATAATAAAGTAACAGTCCATATAGAATTTGTACATCATTTTATCCGAAACTCTTTGTTGAGAGTATGTTAAAAATATAAAGCTAAACTATATCGAAAGATACCGATATGGATATCAAATCATGAAGCTTTCCATAAAAAAGAGAATCTTTATAAAAACAAATGGCTAACTTATAGAGACATCTTGAAACGGGAAAGTGGGGTATACATTATGAAACATCAAGAAGAATTAAATATCGAAAATATTCAATGTAATTGGTTCCTCTATAGACAATTAACAGAAAAATTTAAGAAAGATAAGAAACTAGAAGGTGTAGAAAGAGAACTGAACGAATTTGACAAGATAATATGGGGAAAAAAGAATAAACTACTGTCTAACATATATAAAATATTGTTGAAATTAAATTTGGAACAAGAAATAATAAAGCCATATATGGTATTGTGGGCACAGAATATTGGCAATCAAATAGACCTAGAAGACTGGGAAAAATCATGGAATAAAAATATTTTATTTACTAGAAGTAACAACCTGAAAGAAAATTACTATAAATCAATATTTAGATGGTACTTGACTCCTGATAAAATAGCAAAGATCTATAAAAAATCATCCAACATCTGTTGGAAATGTGGTAAAATGGTGGGCTCATATTTCCATATTTGGTGGAATTGTAGTGAGATAAAGGAATTTTGGAACGAAATCCATAAAAATGTTACTAAGGTTTTGAGGATAGAATTCCCTTGTAAACTGGAAATTTATCTCCTGAACATGCTGCAAGACATAAATAAACAAGATCAAGGAAAATATTGGAGAATTCTTTTGTATATGATTACAGCGGCAAAGAATTGGAAAAATCCTAAAAGGCCAGAAATAGAGGAATGGATATTCAAGCTATATGATATGTATGAAATGGACAGATTAACAATGATTCTAGATGAGAAAAATTTAGAGAAAAACTGTGATGATTGGAAGATACTGACACCCCTGTGGAAAGAAAAATGGGAGGGGGGAAGCAACAATAGGCATTATATAACAAGATGAGGAAATTTCAAGTATTGAAAACAGAGACTTTTAGATATGAATGAAAAATGAAGGAGAGGAGAGGCATGAACAAATCACACTCGAAGAAAGAAGGAAAAAGAAGATTCTAGGAAGTTTGTATGTGGGGTGATACTGGCCTATTTGTGGGTAGTGGGTATATGTATTGTAAAGGTATTGTATATTTGTATGTATGTATTGTATGTTAATGTAAGTTCACTGTATTGTATGTTTATTGTAAGTTTATTGCACAAAATATATATTAATGTATTTTAGAATATATTATCGAATAAAAATATATTTAAAAAAAGCTTTGTGCTTCCCTTCGAATCACTAGTTGTTCAATTGTCCAAATGAGCACAAATGCACATCACCCCTCACATTTTCCTTAAAAGCATGGGAAAAGCAGTGAAGGCTTTTACTGCATTGTTTTTGACATTTTGGACCCCCTCTTCTTCCGAATAGTATGGATTGGTGCAGGAACCCATTAGACAGGTAGGATTCCCAGTGAATTTCATGTGTGTGTGAGGTTTTCTTTTTTACCATTTAGATGGGCCCCCAGTCTAGAGTAGTGGTTCTTAACCTGTGGTCTGGGGACCCCTAGGGGTCCGTGATGTCTTCACAGGGGGTCTTCAAATTCTTGAAGGATGTTTGGCCAACATCCTCCCTGCAGTGGAGTGGCCACATGACAGAAGCCGAGGCAAAAGCTGGCTGGCTGGCTTGGCCTGCACATTGCCATTCGGAAGGCTTAATGGATAGTTTAATTGTATTATAATTATCATTATCATTATTAGGGTTTAAAAACTTGAGTTAAGTCTTGAGGGTCCATGGCAACAAAAGATATTTAAAGGGGGTCCCTGATAAAGAAAAGGCTAAGAGCCACTGGTCTAGAGTATACATCCCAGTTCCTTATTAATTTATTAATGAGGGGATGGGGCAAGCTGGACTTGTATTACACTCAAACGAGCATGGAGCCAGAAGTAATGTCATAATAGCTCATAGAAGACATTTTGTCAGAAAGATAACTGAAAGACCATACAAAGCACTCTATATCTGGTACTTCATCCTTCTGCCTCCACTGCTGGTGCTGCCTTCAACTTGCTGCATGATAGGATTTAAATGAGCTGTTATTACACACAAAGCCACCCTATATTTGCCATCCGCCATTCTCATCTCTTGGGATACAGATTTCATTAAAAATTGCATTCAGCATGATATGTGTTAAAAATACTTGTCCTGACAGCTGCACTAACCAACAGAATATTTGTTAGTCTCCTGCATCTAGAGTGGTGGTGGGTAGGCATTGCTTATATTGTTTCAAACATAGTGAATGCATAGATGTGTCAAATTTCACATTTTTAACCTAAAGAGCAAAATTGTAGGCTAACTTGCTCTATTAGATTTAGGTTTTGGCACCAATACCCAGGTGAGTGGCATAGAAGTGAACTCAGTCTCTTACTGGTATACGGAACATGTGTCCCTCAGAGTGTCTATGTTCTTCACTAAATTTATTTTTGAAGGAAATAACAAATAGTAGTTTTCTTCCTGCTGTTCAAAAGTCTTGAAAAACTGCATTTTTCAAAGACTATTTGTAATTTGGGACTTATTCTGTGCTAAATATGTTTTGCAGGGAAAATAACATTTTCTGCATTGGAAACAGCCATTTATGTGTATAAAATAATAGTTCTGCACAAAAATATTAATTTCTGTAGAGAAAAGGTTGTATCCTGGCCAGAAAACAGCATTTTCTATGCAAAACAACCACATATAAAATTTGGGTAGAATAAGTTCCAAATTGCAACATTTTCTTTTTAGAAGATAGCCTTTTCTGTGCAAAAAATTTAATAATGCACAGAACTATTATTTTCTGTGCAGAAAAGGTTGATTCTTTTTCAGCCACGAGTGTATTTTGTACAGAAATTCTCTACTGCAAAATTCTCATCAGTTGAAGATTCTACTCATTAGGATTTCTCAACACTTGAGAAACATATTTTTCAACCATTTAAATAATATTTTTTAATAGTGTTTCCATCCTTAGCTGTAAGCTGAATCTCAGGAAAACAACATAGCACACAAAGAAACCAGTAGTTGGCCTTTCTCTCTGTCTCTCTCTGCATTCCTTTGTCTCTTTTACGGTCTGTCTTCTGAGTCTCTGAGCAATATTCACAGGTCTCATTAACAGTGTCTTATGGTATTCTTGTGCTGGAGGGAAAATATGAGCTTTAAAAGTTGCCCAGAATAAACAAGCTTTACAGTTTTCTTTATAGAAAGCAAACATTTGATTGGCCTATATAGGGTTGCTGTTCTGGGTGTGTCTTGATGGACTGACCATTGAGTTCTTTAAAAAAAACAAAAACAAAAAACTGCCTTACTTTGCAGAAGTTAGTCCTTGTAAGAAGATAATGGAAAGTGCTCAGAGTCAGCCTAAATAAGATTTGAGCTATTGTCCTGACTACATCTGTGGAAGAAAAATGCTTCTCCCTTTTAAAGATAATCTTCCTGGGCCAGTGAATGGGTTTCTCTGTTAAAAAGTAGCTGGCTGCCACATCTTACAGGTACACAGCATGAAACACCTAACATACCATAAGACAGTCTACCAAGAGTAAATAGGGAATGTCTTTGCAATTCTCACCTTTTACTTCTACCTTCCTGGGTTGTTGAAAAGTGTTAATGGTCAATATCTCTTTGCCTACTTCTTCATTGCACTGAACAAGTGTGCCCAGCTCAAGGCTGACATAGTAACACCTGACTGGAGGATTCTCCTCCACCTGTCATCCCACCAGTGCCAAAATCTTTAGGGATAAAATATGGGGCATTTCCTATCACATTTGACCTCAGTTTCTCAGAATGCCTTAGCCAATGCTGTATATTGCAGCATTAGTCAGTTGTTCGCATGTAAATTAGGAACCTGTTTTAAGACTACTCAGGTATTACTTCCAGTGGAAGGAAACTGGTTTGTTTCTTTTTAGTGCTGCTTCCTTACTTCTCCTTCAGTCCTCACCCAAGGATCTACCAACTGCATGCTAGATCTGGTGCACATTTTAGCAAAGGAGAAGAAGGGTGGAAACATGTTAAACGTATCCACCAGGTTTAATCCCTACATGTGCACATACAATTAAATCGTATGTGGACTCATTCATACATGTACTGCACAAACACACATATGACATTAATTAAAGCTTGAAATTTGAAGAGCAAGCCCACTGGTTAAGTCCCACATGCCTTCTAGTATCAAAAAGCGATCAATATACTAGTTAAACATTGCTCCTATCATCTGTTTTAGCTATTGTAATGTAGTACCTAAGGACATAAATAAGGGCATGAATGTTCAAATCTCACTATACTCAGAAATTTACTAAGTGACCATAGACAACCTTCTGATCTCCAAATGTTTTAATCTGTGAGCTGGTATGTCAACCTCCTATTATCATTTGTACTGCTGTTTAGTAACATCTTCATGGTACTGTATTCATAATTTTCTTCATCCTTGACACTGATGATGATGGAAACATAATTTACGGAGCTGCACTGAAATTCTAATGAAGTAATGAAGTTTTAAGGCAAATGTAGAGATGCTTAGATAGGCAAAACAGAAATTTCTTATGAAGAGTGTACACTCCCCCTGAGATTTAAAAACTGTAAATACACAAAGAAAAAACAAACAGAAACAGCCCATACTTGAGTCCTAAAAACCATTACTTTCATAATGTGTTGGTTTCAGAATACTGCTCCAAACATATCTTTCAAAAAATGCCAGCTGTGGATTGTCCATGGAGATTTTTTTAGTTCTGCACTTCAGCTGGATTTACTGGGTACATCTGTCTAGACCCTTGTGTCACAGTAATGAGGTAACATTAAGCCTTAAGGAAGCCAAAAAAGGAGGTGTGGGGGGAGAGAGAGAGAGAGAGATTACAAATCGGTTAGCAGGAGATACATTTTATTTTTAGACACATGACAGAGAATGGGAGGGGAAAAGTCCCAGTGATCTCAATCAATTTTAGGTCAGGTTTGCATTTATCTATATGTAGTTTGTTATCAACATCAGTTCCAATCTTTCTGTGATGACAGATTTAAAATAGAATGTGTGACAAGGAATCCTTGGCATTAGTTTTCCTGCCCCTTTATTCTTGTCTCTGTTTGAGTTCTGTTCTCTAACATGACTCTGCAACAAAATGTACAGATGGACTGCAATCATAGATACCAACACCCGCAATCAAACAGGATCAGAGGCATGGCCAGGAATAGGAAGGGTCAGGAGAAACACAGCAGGGCCTCAGTGGCTCTCCAATATCAATTTAGCAGGCAGGCAGGCAGGCAGGATCAGATGGCATTGAAAAATGCAGGAAAAAATGTGCCAAGCAGGGCAAAGCTAAGGCTGTGGTTTAGGATTAAAGAGTGTGAGTGAACTGATCTGTCTTTTGGAAACCGAAAAAAATGACATCCCTCTGGTTTAAAAAAGAAGGCCTGTTTGGCAGGGTATGCCTGTGGCTTACCTACCACTAATGAAAAGGATGTACATTAGACATTTGAGCTAATATCGATTTGGAGCTGAAAGGAAATGGTATGAATTGCTGTACACATTGCAGAGTTTAAATTGTATCATAGGAATCTCCTGGTTCACATTTCAGCCCAGTCACAGAAATGCAAGGCTGACCTAGGCAAGTCACCATTTTCTCATCATCTGCAATTATGGAATAATAACAACTATATATTAATCTCCTCCATAAAATTGGGCCAGTAAGAACATCCATTAAAAAAAGTGCTTGCAATTAGAAAGTGGAAATGGGGAGCAGTAGAATTAAGGGTTCTAAAATGAAGATAGCAAGACAAAGAGGCAATTGGTTATTTCATACTAGGATTTAGAAATAATAATTGTGACAGCGAAGTGCTCTTACTGATGTTACAGAGTAACATATTTTTCTATTTTTAAAACACACCATTAATTACACAATCACTGAAATCTCTTCATGTTACACAGTGGTGTTGTATATTTATTAAACTGATCTTCTTTCATCAAGTTGTGTGTGTGCATGTACGTGTGTGTGTTCAGTGGTATAAATGTAACTATGGGAACCATCCCTCTGTGATGTGAATGGTAGAATGAAGCTGCATCATCTTGCAAAACCTCAAATACTATGGGAGTCTGAATTATAATAAATGATATCCCATAATTCCTAGTTCCAAATATTTGGAATTAGGTTGACATGGATATCAAATCCCCAAGGCTTGAAAGGTTGTGCTTTAAATCTAAACATTCTGGATATATCAAGCTGAGGCTCAGACTATTAACTGTAGATAAGAACCCCATTTTATTGTAATATTACTTGCATCATTTTTAGCTACCATAAACATCTGTATGATATAGAAAGATCAACACAATATCAACTTTTGTAGAAGTAATTAGTTTCAGTTACATGTCTGAGGAGATTATCAGACATCCTTAATACCCCACGACAGGGATGCCACAGGATTGAGAAAGGGCTTCCTTTTCAGAAATGTCATCCTTGTCCCAGTATGCTACCATGCTGCATCCATTCTGTTCCTTTTTGTTGTTGTTGATGATGATGGCCAAAGGCCATCAATAGATTGCCCGTTCCATTTATGAAACGGAACCATGGGCGAGTGAACAGGCACCCTGTTCCTGTGGCGTGATCTGGGAGGTCCATGCAGAACACTTCCTATGGCCATTGGGACATTCAAGTAAGTGACAGGCTTTTGTGTACCCCTTTGTTTACTTGGGTTTTTTTAAGGGTGTTTTTGTGTTTTGCTTTACTTTTTGATGTTTAATTTTGTATTATATTTTTAAATTTTCTGCATGATGCTGGCCTCCCCTTTGTAAGGTCCTGTAAGGTCCATGCTGAACACTTCCAGTGGTGATCGGGACATCCAGGTGAAGTGACACCCTTTTTTGTACCCTCCTGTTTACTTGTTTGTTTGTTTAACTGTGTTTAGGTGTTTTTTGACTTTTTTAAAATTTTCCCATGTGATGCCGGCCTCCCTGTAAGGTCCATGAGAAATACTTCAGGTGGCAATCAGGACATCCAGGTAAGTGGCAGTCTTTTTTGTACCCTCCCCGGTTTACTTGTATTTTTTTTTTTAAAAAAAAATAATATGTTTGTGTTTTGACTTCTGCATGTGTACTCTTGCTTTAAACTTTTAATTTCCTGCACGATCGTCTTTTTGCGAGAATAGCTGGGATTTGCTTTGCTGGAAGTGAATGGAGCTCGCTGAGAGCTCCATTCATGCATCAGCTGCTGGAGGGGAAGGGAGAAATTTTTATTCCGCTATCAAGGTAAGTGTCTGAATTTTTTTTTAATCTGTTACAGGGACGGGAGCAGGATGGGAATTAGAAGGTAAGACAGGGATGCTTTATTTGGTCCCTGTCTGATACTCTCCCTCAAAACAATAATATGTACTCCAAACAATAGTATGTTACCAACATAGTTCAACTTTTTAAATTTCTAATTCATCCAAAGTAAGTAAATATGGTTATGTTTGCTTAAAAAAATATGAATGCTAGAAACCATTGTTATATAGTATAAAATATATTATCCTCCCTCCATCTTATTCTTGCCTTAAAATCCACAACAGAGAATGAGTCAGAGGACTTTATCACATGAGGCTGAAATTGCAGAAATATGGTGGGATAGTAGCACAAATGGCTTCCCATTATTGCATGACAATGTTGTCCTACCATGGTCTGCGTGCACTAACCTTTAATTGTGTGTAACTTTTCATTCATGATCATGAGCCATGAATAGTTGTCAATAGTGCTCTTTTCATGGTATTGATGAGTGTGCAATCATTCTGTCCCACTGTAGTTCTGATATTACCATGCAAATGGGTGTTCCTCCCTCTTTCCCCCCTCCCCATTCCCAGTGAGAACACATAATTAAACATCTGAGGGAGACCATGAAGAAGACCTCCAGTTTAATGAACTGTCACCTTTTGTTTATTTTTTGTATGTTTAATTGTTAAAAAAATAATTAAAGGCACATGCATGGGCCATCTTCCAAATATCGAAGTATTATACTCTGTCATTATGATGCAATGTGAAAACAAGTGTTATTATAGCACAAACTTCAATCCCACTCTTAAAACGCTAGTAAATGATCATGCAATCTTCCATTAGCGGTAGTGTTGCACTATTATGGCAATGTGCAATAATTACCGTATTTCTGCCTCTATGTTTCTGTTTTCCTCAGTTGTGGAATTACAGCATTTTTAGACACTCCTGTGATAAAGTCCAGAAGCAACAACACAGCATGAGCCAGCACTTGAACCAGGAAGTATTTGTTGCTTATCATGTAGTGAGGCCACACCCTTGTAACTACAGAAATAAAAGTTAAAATTACACAGCAAAAAATGAGTGAAGACACCCCTTGTTAACTTACATTTGTAATGTAATGTTTGTTGTTTGAGAAAGGAAATAATTAGAAGTTACTAGCTACTTGTACCTCATTATGTCCAAGCTCTGGAAATCCTACAGGGCTACAAATATGCAAATGGGACAGCAGGATTCCCACTCTTACACCATGCACAGAAAATTCGGAGTTGAAAAAGTTGATAGACCCACAGAAACCATTTGAGACTTATTTAGAACCATGTCCCATCCAGTCGCAAGGTTGTGTCCTGAATCTTTATGACTGAGATGTCCTTGGATCTGAATGAATGAATCAAAATATACAAACAAGCAGATTCTGAGACTGAAAGTTAATCACTTCCATTAAATATAGAATGAAGGAAGGAGGTCAAATAGGAAAGCGAGAATGCACTTGCTACTACCTCACAAACTCCTATATTCATCTTTGGTTCTCCTCATAAATATTTTTTCTTCCCCCCTTTACATTTCCACCCCCCCCCATTTTCTTCACCAACCCAGTATTCCACTTCAGCATGGAACTGGCCTCAATCTCTCCCTTTCTCAGTGTGATTAAGAATACAGCATGCAAGCATCTCCTTTTGATATTAACAAGGAAAAAAAGCTGCAGCACACAGACACATAAAAAAGGGAGAAAATCTAAAAGCAGTGACAGGGCCAATATTTTATGCATTCCTTCCTCATAAGCAAAAAAAGAAAAGAAAAAAGAAAACATCATTTTGTGACAAAATCACAGCATTTGCCAAATATTATTCTTGTGGAAGTGTTTCAAATCCCAAATGATCATTTTAAGTGCTTTTCATTGCAAATGTTTTTCCCTTTCCTTCCAAGATTAGTCAGAAAGATTGTCAGATTGATACACCAGAAGGAGGAGGACTGTGGGCTGTGTAGTAAACAAACAAGGCACTCTCCTTTCCCCAATGCGCTGAAGAGCATTCACAACATTGAATGCATTTTGTACTTCTCTGAAGGGTTAAAGGCTATGTTTGATGTTCTTTCTTAAAATGGGATATTTTTCACAATGCCCATGAACCCTAGAGACCTTACTTTGGAGTAGCACTGGTGACTTGTACAGAACACAGCAGTTAATAGCTTGAGACTCAATTTACCTAGTTACCTACCTAATTATACCTTATCTATATGCCTACATAATTATTAGATTAAAATGTATAATTTGAAAGAAATCTTTTAATGGTATGGTCAGGTTCACAGATATGACTGCCAGCTCACTGCACCTGCATACTAAATTGTTTCCCTGCAATCATAAAGTAATATCTCCACTGGATAAATAAATCTGAGAACTAAGCTCTCTGGAAAAGGATGTTGACTACATAGAACACTAGACCAAATGTAAATGCATGGATGGTTTTACCTTAGTTATTGCATTAGAGAATTTTGCTCCCACTTTTCTCTCCAATACTCAAAAAAATATTTACAATAAATGATATATAACAGAGCAAATGTTTCTGCTGTAAATTGATATTATACTCTGGGGCTGGTTCAAGATATTTTATTGCTGGATGCAAAGGACAAGATGGTGGCTCTTCACATTACATATATAGAAGACAACTGGATCCTGTATTTTGGTACTGAAAATGAATAAGGATTGCAGGACAGTTGGTGGGGGAGGGGGATTGACATACAGGGCAGGGTAGCTTAAGGAGTGCAAGGCAAGCCACATATCACACCTCTGCAACATTTTGCTGTCACTCCCCACACCTTAATATCAGCTATCTGAGAAGGCTGCTTCACTATGCCTAATGGTTGTGCTAGCCATGCTTCATAGTCTTCTTCTGCAATCTGGGAGCCTTTCATACTACAGATTTATTGTGCTGGTGGCACCCTATGGAATCCTGGACAATACAGCTGGGGATTCTAAAAGCCCCTCTCTCAACTGCAAATCCCAGGATTCCACAGAATGGAACCATGACAGTTAAGTTGGAATCATAGTTCTATAACTGTGTGATAGCAAAAGGCCCCTGATGTATCTTAATAACTGGGCCTTGGCAACAGAGGCCAATCCAAGTCACTTTTTAAAAATAAACAGTGCTCACGTGCTTTTTATTAAAGCACTCATGACTGAAGTAAAAATAATAATAAATGGCAATTTGCCCCTTCTCAGATGGACTATACCCCTGTAACTCTGGCCAAATAGAAACAACAGAGCATGTACTTATCCAGTGCCCATACTACAGGGGCATCCGTCTCAGCCTTATTTTACCCCTTTTGCATAAATACCAAGGACACACTGGACAATTCTACACTCCTCTGTTGCTTTCAGACTCCGGCCTTGCTACAACATATAGTGTTGCCAGATTCTGAGCAGTGGTGGTTAAAATCTGTCAGGCATTGACTTCCACAGCAAACTAGTACCAACCTTGTCTTGCCTTGATGTACTGGAGCTATACTATCTGAAACACTGCTTTTAACCTATGCTTTTATCCTCTTTTATTCTGTACCCCATTTTTACCTGTGCTTGTCTATGACCATAGTAAAGATTCTATTCTATTTTATTCTATTTTATTCACTACTAATACAGGGCAGATGACTACATGTGGTGGAGTAGGGAAATTGTCCCAGCACATGTACTTTGAAGTAGTGACTTGGCAAATATATTAGAATGTGAAAGCTCAGGGCTACTATTCTGGTCTGTCACAATGGGAGGAAGCAATGCTTTTCTTTCCCAATTAAAGTTGTATCCTTGATTCACCAGGATTTCTGGTCTTCTAATTTCTCCTAGAGTTCCAGGGGAAGGAAAGTCTCCTTCAGGGAGCTACCTGATATAGTAAATTCCTGTTTTAGAAACTTTTGTAGAGGCTGAAGAAATGCCTCTGCTCCCCATCCCAAATAAGATGGGGCTGAAACTAAATACCAAGAAAAATGGTCAACAGTGGCCCAACACTTGGAGAGCTATATGCCATTTGGGGGATCCTGGGGGTCTGCAAAATCATTTTTTTAGGGGATTTATGCATCTCTGGTTTATATGAACACTGTTTGAATTTACACAGATATTGTAAACCTGTATACAATACAAATATTAAAAGAATGTCAACTCAACAGCTCTCTAGATCAGTGTCCTGAAGTCATCAGGTGGCCATTCTAAGTGTGAGGTGGACTGTTATGCCCTGCCTCTCAGAGAACAGTAAGGAGGAATCTGAAAGTTTTGATAGCATGCCCAAGCTAGAGCAGAGTGACCAGCAGCCAACACACACTGAGAAACAGAGTGTCCAACAGGTACAAGCCTCTGAGGGAAAGAGGGTCCAGTAGGCTCACTCATCTGAGCAATAAAATTTTCCACAGCCACAAACGCCAGAGGAACAGGATACAGATTTACCCAGGTGCCAGTTACACGACAGGATAAAGTTCGCAAAATTCCGAATTGCTGTTCTTTTGCATCAGCAGTGCATAATTCACATGAATTCTTGCTTATTTGGAAGATGCAGTCAGTTTCAGTTTTCATAGCTTACACAGGCAAAGATGGGGAGGGGCATGGCCTCCAGATGATTAAAGCCAGGCAGGAGGTAGGGAGAGAGCAAGGAGGGGGTCATGGTGAGGCAAAAATAGACTGTAAATAATGACCAGGAGGGAAGAAAAGCACAAACAAAAGAACGATGGAGCGATCTATCAGTTGCAGCATGCTCACACACACACTCACACACCACCCAAGTTCCCTATCATCTTCCCTGCCCCCAAAGCCTTAAATAAAGACAAAGGAGTGAAGGAAAGCACAAACAAACAAAAGAATGATGGAGTGATCAGCCAGTTGCAGTGTGCACACACACACACACACACACCCCACCCAAGTGGGGGCTAGCCCCATTCCCAATCATCTTCCCTGCCCCCCAAGCCTGAAACAGGAAGGGCTCAGAGCAGATTTCCCAAAGTGGGCTGCAAGCAGAAGAAGGGGCAAATGTCAGGCTCGGTGGATTTCTCTCCCCAACCCCTCTGTCTATTCAGAGAAGGCACAATGGTAACTCCAACTAATCAGGATTCAGCTCTGCTCACGCTAATTCAAAAAAGTCTCTGCAAGTTCACACAGGCATTTGCAAATGGTAAGTTCAAACGACCAATTGTGCTCATTTTTGCGAACTTAAAAAAAAAAGCTGGGAAAACTAGCGAAAGCTGATACTGTGCAACTTATGGGTTTTTCGCTCCCCCTCCTTCTGAAAAGGGTGCGTAGCTTCAAAATGTGTGGGAACTATCAGGCTTTTTGTCACATTCTTTGAGGATTTATTTTGCCATGTAAATGGTCCCCCAGTTTCACTCGTGTCATCAAGAGAAGGAATTTCTCAGACACTCAAAGAGATTAAATAGGAAGCACAAAGTAATCAGGAACCACCTGTAAGACTCAACTGGATCATAAACAACCAGCACCTCCTCCAGAAGAACATGATGACAACTGACCTGTTTGGGTGGAAGCCATGCCAGATTGTGCTCATTGTACCCCATGTCTGACTGACTGCTATCTCAGACCTCGCCTTTACCTTGTCACTTCACTTCTGGATTACCCCTTTGGATTATTTGCCTGGTTTGCTGTCTCTTTGTGTACGACCCTGAACTGGACTGCTTTTGGTCTAAGGAAGAGCTTTGGCACTTTTAAGAGGTACAGAAATGTTGATAATAAATAGTAAACAAAAAAATGATGTGCTGGTAAGTTGAATAGACTGGGCTACTCCCTTTGAAATATGAAGCTGATTTATTGGGTCTCTGCAGCCTGACCTGAGAAGTATAGGACATGGGCAAAGTGTGCCTCACAGATTATATATGACTCCCTAGGTAATTTTTTACTTTCTTCCAGGGATGCATGTAGTAGTAGTAATAGTCCCGGCCTCAGGAGCTCAGTCTCCTGGCTTTTTAAAATTTATGTATATATTTGTTTTAATGTGTTTTTAGTTAGAAGGTTTTAATTTCATAATGTTTAATGTCTTTTTATGGGGGAGGGTGGGGGTGGGTGGTGTTTTTAGTCTTTATTATAATGTCTTAATTGTTGGAAGCTGCCCCGATTGTTTTTAGCAGAGGGGCAGGGTATAAATAAATATTATTGTTATTGTTATTGTTATTGTTATTGTAGTTTTGCCTCCAAACAGCTGACACTTTTGGCTTCTGGGAGCAAAGGTTATTTGAGTGGGGAGAGGACTGACTGTTCTTTGGTCTAAGACCAACTGGGAACTGAAGGATAAGAACCTAAGAACCATACAAGAACCTAAGTCTAAGAACCATACAAGGCTATAGCAGAGTAAGACAGAAAGATTAGATAGAGGGAGAGATTCTGGAATATACAGTGATAGTTACCAGTCTTGGAGAGAATAACTTCATGCAGCGAAGATAACCAGACAGGTACCTGAGGGTGGCACGGAAGTTTCTGATCCGGGATGTCCTGAATAAGTGAGTGGCCAGGTCCATCCACTGTGGCATGCTTTACTATTGTTGGAGGACTAGTATTTATACCCTATTTCATATCCTGAAGGGATCCTCTGGTTATGATAAAGCCTGGATGGCTTTCCCACAGGATAGACAAAAAGGAAACAGAAACCCAACTGATTGCCTTAATGGCTGGGAGATAGGAAATGATGGGTTTATGACAATCTTGTAAGGTTGGACAGGAGGAAGTATAGGAAAGACTTCCATAGGAATAGATTTCGAATGGTCACTTAATTGTTTGGTTGAATGAATCATTGCTGTGTCACCCTGGGCTGGAAGAAAGGATTAGCACACACCTCCTTAATTATTGTATTTACTAAGGAGGTTCCACACAATCCTAATTTTGGCTTGATTGCCATAATATTTTTAAGATATATCCCAGATCATTGGGTCCTCCAGCTGACCTTTGGTTTGCCCCAGCCAACCTGACCCCAAAAAGTGTCCAATATTTTCAGTTATGAAATACCTTGGGGAGGGGGTAGTAGGTCATACTAACACTGTCTGATCTGATCGGCACATTGAGATACACTATGGGTAGAATGATTCTGCTCTTGGCCTATATCTGTTTGCAAATCAAAACCTCATATTCTAAAGTATTAAGAGTCCATAATTCTGACACCTCTATTAATTACCTCAGTTTATGAAATGTTTATGAGATGTGCTCATTGGTTTGAAGTAAGGAAATGCAAAGGTTCTAAATATTCACTCACAGAAAGTCCAAATTTCAAACTGCTTAATTAGGCCAAATCCCCAGAAAGCTAGCAGTGATTTTTTTCTTGTATTTATGCCGCTGTTTCAGTACTTCATGTTATGTTCTCTTCTTGTGAAAAGCAAAGCTTTAGAAAACTTTAAAATAAGTTATTAAAGGGACATAGGATCATAGTAGTTTTTATAAAAGATACTAAAGGATCTAGGAAATGAGCAGAGCATGAAAAAAATTCAGTATTTTATTTCACCTTTCTTTCCCCCCCTCTTTTTCTAAATATAATAAATGTAATTTTTTTCTATGTAATGAGAAACCTGTCAGAAAAACTTCTATGCAGTAAACTTAGTATAATGTTCCAAATAGCACACACCATATCCTCCAGAAAGCCTTTAGCTGGTAGATGAAATTTTTGAAATTTTGCTCTATCTTTGTTTAATAAATAGAGTAAACCAGAGTAATGTAATATGAAGAGACTTGCTGAAGCCACGGAAACATTACACTTGTTCCTGATTTATATAGTTCTTGAGAATTATTTTATAAAATACATGGTTAACAAGCAGATAAAAATCAGAATTCTTTCCAATCTCTTCATAGTCTCACACTATTGACTTCATCACACCAGCCTTCTGTCTCATAATAGTGTTAGTACATTGAATGGAAACATATCAACTTGGGAATGTCCCTTATCACAACCCTCTTGAATCATGCAATTGCACTGCTTTGGTTGTGTACAGTTACGCGATCTGTCTTCTCCTCTGGTGCCAAAACTCCACCTTTCTGACCTATGCCCTATCCAGCGTGACTTTCTTTGTGTGTGTGTGTGTGTGTGTGTATAAAACAACCTTTTTTGCTGTTATTTTGCAGCTATGGCAATACAATACGGAAAGAAAGAAAAAGAAATAGAAAATAAAAGGAGAAAGAGCCTGCTTTGGAATAGCGAGGGGAGGGGGGAAGAGGGAGATGAGGAGACTCACACCCACTGATGCCACATGACTGCTGGCATCCTGCTACTGCAATGTAAGAGACCTATCTCATAGAAGGCTCCCATGGAAAAGTAATGATATTGGGAGCCATTGAAGAGTTTCCACCATCGATGAAAAGGTGCACTCCTACAACAGGTTGAATACCAATTGGCATCAGGACAGAGATGGCATTGTGTGATAAGGTATAACCATAGATGTTATTATGTAGATGCAATCGCACTCTACAAACTTTGTGTGCTAAAGTCCAATGTCATTCAGGAACATAACTGTGGTGGCTAAGAATGGTATATGACCTCAATACAATATGGTTATTTTAGTCCCCCCCCCTGCAAACCTCTATGGGTTGAAGGTTTTTAGCTTGCAATCTATCCCCCTCTATTTATTTTGTCCTCAACTATTTTAATCACTGACACTTTGGGTACTTTGTACACCTAGGACAGTTTCTCTGTTCTATGCCCCCACCAGAAAGTATTCCATTATATTTTTACCACTGGAAGAATAGTTATGGACAGTTAATGATGCCAGTGCTGAAATTCTAACTTCTCATTCAAAAAAGTTTGAAAGATTACATTTTTGAACTGGTAGTCCCAGAATCCCCAGGTAAGATGTTAAGAACAAATCACAGTTTGGAGAGACTAGTATGGTTCACATAAACTACTCCTACCATCAGCACCCCAAACAATCCTATTAGCTGTTACTCTTCATTGTCACATGTTTCTAATGCACTTCTCCTGCATTAGGAATTATATTTGAGGTGGTGCGGCTGCAGGTGCAGTACAAGTTGGAAGGTAGGCAGATGTCCAACTGCATGGTGTAACCTTCTCTGACAGGCCCCCACCTTTTTCATAACTCATTAATTGGCTAGATTTCATAAACTGGCTTATAAGTAGTACTCCACGTGGTTCAAGGTAGACCAGGGACCCCCAAACAAGGAGTCAAGGTTTGTTCAGAAAACTGAAGGAAGTAGCTTGCTAAAATTCCTAAAAAGGGCACACCCAGGTAAGAATTATATTAACGTCCCATGGAACTGATTAGTTAGGGAGAAATATTCTAATTCCTCCTGGGCAAGCTGTGGAAGTGAGTCATTCACTAAACCCATTGAAGTGGCTGAGTGCTCTTAGCTTGCAGAATGGTGTGTGTTTTTTTCCTTGCACTTAGCCCTAAAACAATAGAGGTTTGCCTGAGACACTCAGTTTTAATGTTCCAACAATTAGTGATGATTAACATATCCATAGAATCCACTGTCCAACCTTGGAAAACTCTGGCAGATATTGTATTCCACTCAAACTCACCCCTTTAGGTCTGTATTCCACTCAAACTCACCCCAAAGTCTACACAGCTCCCCTTCCTCCCTCCACTCTGTCTGCTGTGTAACCCTCAGAGCTCTGAGTACCTTCTGCTGCACAAATCTCTGCTCTTCATTATAGGTATAGTATAACCAATTATCCCCAAAATCTATTCCTCTATCCAAATACTTCATACTTTCCTCATTAACCTTGTGTGACTGCTTGAAGCCTGAGTGTAGATGTGTGTGTTCCCCTATTACTATTTAAAAAAAAAAAAACCTCAAGCAAACAAGGAAAAGGAGGTATTACAAAGATATGAATAAATGCATCACAGGACTTACCTGAAAACATCCTACCAAAAGCAGCACCTCCTGAAGCCCTAATTTTTCACCCTTACATGTGTTTCTCTGATATGCATGGCACTGCAGATGAGGAAAGCAATTCATAACTCTGCAGCAGATCAGACTCTTTGAGCTCTAATTCCCAGACACAAGCTTTAACTACCTCACTAAGTGCCATGCTCCGGCTCACAATATTAAACTTTCTTGGTTAGGCTTTGTGTAACAATCAGAGCTGGATTCCTGCAGGAAATCAGCTGAAAGATTCATAGGAAGAGATGCTTGTATGGAAATGTCCCATAAGCCAGGTTGGAAGACACTAGCTTAGAATGTTCTCTAATATGGAATTTGTGGCTTTGTCTGATGCTCCTCATTTCCATTTTTGCCTGGCTCCCCACCTCCTCTCATTTCCTTCCCATTTAGTCTCTCCATATTTTAACATTGTTTTTCTTAAGCTTGCATATTTCTAGTTCACCCTATGATATTTTTATGATCTGTTTTATACTTTTATCTGCTGGCCCATTAAGCCTAGAGCAGCCTTCCTCAATTCCTCCATGATGCCATCCTTTTCCTTCCCTACAAACCTTAGCTCAAAGCCAATATCTGTAAAGTCTTAATATTTGATCAACCAACTTATTTATTTATTTATTTATTTATTTATACCCCGCTCTTCAGCCACAAGGCTATCAGAGCGGCTTACAATTTGTTTTTTAAGCAATAGCTATTTACACATCTACACTGCATTAAGCAGTTTCCAATGTGTGTTAGCTAATTGCCCCCCACAAGCTGGGTACTAAAAAAAAATAAAATAAATAAAGAGACCCAGTGCACTGCAATGGAGAGTATAGGGGGAGGAACTGGAGGGTTTATAAGTTCTGGCCACCCCCTCTTCTTCCTCTTTGAGTGGAGTTCATCAGCCTTTCTTGAAGGGATCAAATTTGTTGGAGAAATCCAGATCCTTCTTTCAGAGTTTGGCTGGCAGGTGATCAAGTGGTTGGCAGGTAATTGGGCAGCTAGCAGGTGGCTAGCTGGCCATTGTTGACTGGGGAGATTTGTGAGCCTGGTGACATAGTAAAAGAAACTTTTTGTGCTTTGCTGCTTCATCACCAAGTCTATAGCAGCCATAGGCTGTTACAGGAGGGTTGTTCTTGGAAATTGTGTGGGGTGGTGGTGGTTGGGCCACAGTGATGTTGCTTAGGCCCCATTGTACCTTTTGAGTTATTCCAGGATCCTGTCCACATCCTCAGGCTACAATTGAAATATGCCCAGTAAATCAGAACAAGGATGGGGGACAATCCCTTCCATGGGTCCTCTATCAATTACAATATCCATGTCAGAGGATAGTCCTCTGTTATTTTGTCTGTGAAGTATTGTGGAAAGTTTTTATACCCTTCTATTGAGTGGTATGCATTCTCGTCTTGTGGCTATTGGCCAAAATACAATAGGTCCTTGACCACTTGACACAGCTTCCCTGAATGACTCTGTTCAGATACAACAGGGACAGAGAAGAAAGATTTCATCACTGCCAACCATGGAGTAGGCCTTCCACTGGGGTCTAGTCAATATCTGATTGATTTACTTTGGGTTTTCTGAAATTAATAATCTAGTCTCCATCGCACTTGTTTGATCAGCAACAATTCCCTAGTAGACCAATGACCTATCCTTGATCCACTTCATGGGAGGGTATGCTTAGAAGAAATCATGCATTTTTCCATTCAAAAAAGTTAACTACATCTTCAAAAGGATCACCTGTCAAGATGAGAGGAAACTCTGCAAGAACCATCAAGAAACCATTTAGATCCATTGGTGTCCTGGGTAGACCATCATAAACAAACTTCCATTCAGGGCTTGGCTACACTGGTAAAAAAATCATGGACTCTGCTAAAATCTGTTTACACAATGTATGGCCAGCTCCATGGTGAATCCAGTTCTTTTGGTTGGTAATCCTAATTAAAATAAGTTTCCTTTTACTCGGGAGTCCTCCAGAAAATGTGTTGTTTTGCTGGCTGTTGCTGCATATGCACAGCTGAATTGGGCTGGATTCAGGTGGGTGGTGAGCACTGCCATCCTTAAAGGGCCAGTGCTGCCTGCCACCCCCTCCCCATCTGAGCTCAGCCAATGGTGGGGAAGGGAAAAAAGTCTTCCACCCCAGTACTCTGCTGCCATTGTCATCCTAACCAAATACACACACATGGCAGAACCCCATTGGTGATGACAATGCTAGCTGTGATGTCTTCAGGGGCCATCCAGCCATGTGCTCAAGGAAAAGGGGGGATATTGCCATGTGATCTGGCCATGTGATCAAGGAAGCAGGGTGAGATCTCATGGTTGGATGCCTTCTGGAGATGTCACAGCCTGTGATCTTGCTTACCTCCTTGATCACATGGCTGGATGCCTTCTGGAGATGTCACAGCCAGTGGTGTCATCGCCAGTGGAGCTCTGCAGGGTGGTGGTCTACGTGGTCAGGATGGCAGTGGCAGTGGAAGACCCACCGAAGTTGGGGACAACAAAGCAGTAACAATTTTCATTCAGGCTGGGGAATTGTGTAGACATCCATATGACATTGGTCACTTTATTTACAGCTCTGGGACAGCTCTGGGGTAAAAGTCCCCACTCTTCACCTGGAATATTTGGCCAGTGTAGACAAGCCCCATGTGATTCTAAACTCCATCTGGTAGTGATCTTTCCATAGCAACAGGACTACCAAGAGTTTACTATTATCTTGGACACCACATAAAACTAGGTCCAGATTGTGGCCTACATCATGAGATGGAGCAACACCACTTGAGGCAGACCCATAGTGGAGATAAAAGTTATTAAGTTTTGAGCTGAACAGTCTAAGCATGGGTGTTGAAGTCCCCAAGTCCTGAAGCCATTGTAAAACTAAATAAAACTGCTTTTCTAAAATCATCATCATGATCATCATCATCATCATGATCATCATCTTCATCCCAACCTAAAAGGATGTCATTATTATTGCAATCTCCCCAGGGATTCCTCTGACTCCTCATGATTGCAAGACATGGTCAACTTTCTTTCTTACAGCATATTATGAGAACCGCCCTGCACTTCTACAGCCTCTTTGTGCCTCTTTGTTGTTGTAGGAATATGAACAAGTCTTTCCTTCTGATCTAGTCATTCTGAGGGTTTGTTGAAGTTGAAGCTACGCGGGGTTGGGAACTCTGCTATGCCCTTCAATTCTTGAAAGGTTTAAAGCTTAGACTGTTAACACTATATCATGGCTATTTCAAAAAGAAGCCTGAACAAAATGGCTGGTGCACACTACTCTGGCTACAATAGGCTCTAAACCTATTAGTATTTGAAGTGTTGTTGACCTCTCCATCCATGAACAGCAGGGCAAAAGGAGGAAGACCATTTTAGTCATGGTAATCCTCAGAAATTACTGGAAGGCCAGAAGGATGAGTTTTAGAGGAAAGTAAAACTGGAAGGGCGAATGGGCAAGAGGGGAGAAGACCATATTGCCAAGAACTGCAGAGGTAAGGAATGGCATATTGATTTGCAATAAACTGCCCAATATTTGGCTTCAAGCCTTTATCTTACAAAATATGAGTTACATGACTGTGAAATATGACCATTCTCCAATACAACCAGCAATAATTATAAGATACATACTGCATGGAGTATTTCTGAATACACAAATGAAATACACACTATGGTGGGACTATTCCAGCCTGTTCATCTGGCTATCACAGACACATTTCTTAGAAGGCATTATGATTGCAGAACACTATAAAGGATAGACTAATTAGTACAATGAACTGATTAATAGAAAATAATGGGAGTTCTTCCACTCCCTGCTTTCAGAAATTATTCTTTGCTGCTTGAAAAAAAAGGCACTTAGGAAGGGTGGGGGAAATAAACCACAAAGATAAATGAAATGTTAGAGAGCAGGCAAAGAAAGAAGAAAACTCCTGGCATGCTATAGGATTCAATTTTTCCCCTCACATTTGAGTCAATGGGAGTTACGTATGGCATTTGGGAGGAAAGCAGGTTTCCACTTCACTAATTAGCTATATACTGTAGCTGGTCATCTATGACGATTTTTACAAACTGAAGAAAGCACTCTCATTTTGCTTCCCACATCTTATAACTTGTTCTATGAACTTCACTATATTTTCTATAAGCAAATATTGTAAATGCTACTTTTAAAAACAGCGTTCTCTTTTATGGTATGAGAATATGTCCAAGAGTAAGAAGACAAGTTTGGAAATTGACAGTCTTCCTCTAAATGGAAGTAAATTTGAATTTATAGTTAACTATGATGGGATTACAAGTATACATCAGATAATGAAGTGGATGTGTTTCTGGGAATTACTACTTTAACAGAAAATTTGGTTCTAGAGCATCCTTTCTCAACCTTTTTACCATGGCAGAACCCTTGCAACAATTTTCAGGTCCCAAAGAACCCCTGCCTAAAGGTTATTATATGTACAGCTCAAAAAAAAAAGACCCCCCCATCTCAATATCTCACAGAACCCCTAGCAACCTCTTGTAGAATCCTAGAGTTCCTAGGAACTCTGGTTGAGAAATCCTGTTCTAGAGGCTGAAATAACATGTACTGAGGAGAAAAAGTTTCCTTCAGCACACACAAAAAGATCAAACAGTTCAATATATTTTCAGCAAACCTTTTATTCGTAACTAATAATATATACATGTGAAATGAAACAACCTGGTCAGGCAAGCCATGCATAAGTAAACAAAAACATACTGAACCTTCTAAAGATGACTTGAAAGCTTCTTCAGAAATGCATCCAGGGATTTTTTTTTTCCTTTCATCATCCTTCACTTTCTTATGATTTCCATTTTCATGGCCAGATCTATACTTTTTCAATACACTGGAGGTAGTTAGTGAGGCAGGCTCATCTTCTTCCCCCTTTTCTCTCTGTTCTGCTGTTCCTGCATGCTCAGTAAGCAATTCTGGCGGCAGCTGCGGTTTATCATTCCTGTTGTAGACAGGCACATACAATTATGGTAGGATCAAATAGAATAAAATCCTGCTCTTTCCAAACTCAAGTTTCATTGCATTCTTTACTGCAGACACAGTGCTGCAGACCAAAACCAAAGGTTTGTGTTTCTCTAGCCTTCCTTCATCAGCCTCTCAATGCCATTGTTGCAAAAAACCTCCAGCTAGACAAAAGACGAGGAAGAAAAGCAGGGGCTTGGAAAGTGTAAAAAGACTTCTTATAAAGGAACTTCTTTGTCAGAGGCTTTGTTAACTGAGGTATGCCTCAATATAGAATCATGTTTAATGCAGTTTGTCCCAATTTTACAATAAAATCTCATACCTGATATTGTTTGACACAAGTGCCTTGGGCCTAGAGGCTAGAATCCTGTTAGGAACTTACCTCTTTGTAACTGGACTATGTATGTAGGAATTAAAATTGTGCAGTCATGTAACATCTATATCTAGTAGAGGGCTGCTCTTACATTACTACGTAGCAGAGACAGGGAAGTGCCTGACTCACATTGGCTCCTGATTCACATCACCAATGGGCACCAACGCATATCAGACACTCTTGTTGGTGTACCATTACACATATTTTCAATTTAGTAAAGGGGTTTGTTAGCATCCCTAATAAATAATTTAACATTAACAAGCCATATAGGATTCTGGTGAAAGATGGTAATTAGTATGTATACCCAATGCACTGGAAAAGTGAATATTTGTGTAAAAAACTGTAGGGTGGTTGTGGTTGTTGTTATGTTTGTAAAAAAGTGAAAAATGTGAAAATTCACTGGAAAATATACAAAACAAAAATCTGTCATCTTACCCAATTGAAGACAACTTCTGACATTTTTTATTCTTGTATGAAGAAATAAGCAAAGTTGTCCATTCCTAGGATGTAGAGACATAATCCCACTCACATGTCAGTATAGCCATTCTTTCCTCTATCATCACCAACAACTATTATTAACATAATTGTTGTTTAATATCCCACTTTTTATATCAGTATGGTATTCAAGAAAGCTTAGAAAAATTAAAACTGATACAGCTAAAAATTCACATCATGTATAAGTTAAAAATATAGGCTAGTATCCTGTCAGTGAGTTGCAATCGTGTAAGGACTTTTTTGGATGGGGTTTTGTAACGGAAGCAGCCTTGTCCCTATTGTGAGGCTGCTGTGCGGCAGGGGGTCCATTTCGGATTACGCTCTCCCCTGCCGATACTGTTGTGGAAGTGCTGGGAGGCTGCAGCACCATATTTGGTGATTTTCTAATCACAAAATTTGATCGTGATTAGAAAATCGCCAAATATAGCACTGCAGCCTCCCAGCACTTCCGCAACAGTATCGGCAGGGAAGAGTGTCATCCGAAACGGACCCCCTGCCACGCAGCAGCCTCACAAAGGGGACGAGGCTGCTTCCGTTACAAAACCCCGTCCGAAAAAGTCCTAAGTATGCTATTTTCACCCATTTTTTCATCATTGCGGAGGTCAGAATCCTTTACTGACTACATACATACATTCAAACTCATTTTTTAGGCAAAACCTCCCAACATGGCCTTTTCTGTGCCATTGAACAGTAGGAACATGAACAGAGATGTGTCCAGATACTTCTCTATAGCAGGATGTGCTGCAAGAAAGTCATCTGCAGTGACCTCCTGATGACTGCCAGAGGTCCCTGTGAATGCCTGTTTCAGTTCATCCAGCTATACGAAAAGAGCAGGACAAGTCTCTGATGACCCCTCTTCTCTCCAATGCCAAGAAATGTGCTATGATTCCACTTTAACTGCCATGGCAACTTCCCATGGTATTCTGGGAGTTGTGGTTTAGGGGGGTGTATTTAGAATGCTCAACCAGAGCACTTTAGTGCCTCACCAAACTACAAGCTCCAGGATCCCATAGGACCGTTACCCCTTCCTTCTGATACACATTGGAATAAATCATACTGTAAGATGTGGCTTTCAACATAATGAAAGGGACTATGAGACTCCAGAAAGAAAGTTAAAATACCTTGGGACACAGATTATTTCATCACTCGTTTCTATTGAAGGACACAGGACAAGCAAAGGGAGACAAATACTAGAAGTGAGCAACTAGCTCCACAGATGGTGCCATCAATAATGATTTCTAGACCATGGTTTGCACTTTCATGAAGAAGAACTTCTGGCAAGAGATTGGTTGCATGTCACAGCAGTTGGAAAAAACATATTTGCTATGAGTTTTGCAACTGTGACCAGGAGGCACTTAAAGTGAGTAACATGGAGAGGGAAACAGTATTCTGGGGGGGAGAGGTACACTGAGGACAATAGCCTCAGTGGTACAGAGGGAATTTGGCCAATAGTGCAAGTGCCCAACAGTTGGGAGGAAAAGCCAGCAAGGGATCAGCTGGAGAGAATGACCAATGGTCTTAGATGTCTCTACACTAATGCACAGAACATGAGAAATAAACAAGACAAACTTGAATTCTTAACACAAGAAGACAAATCTGATTTGGTCAGCCTCATTGAAACCTCATGACTGGAACATAGTGATGGAAGGATATAACCTATTCTAAAGATATAGACAAAGCAAGAAAGGGAGAGGAGTAGGATGTGTAAGAGTAGGATATGTCAGGGATGTGTACACCTGTAAGGAGGGCCATGACTTAGAACATGGAAAACAGGTTGAGAGCCTTTGGTAAAAATTAAAGGGAAGAGGCATCCTGGGGAGAAGTGACTAGTGGGGTGCTTTAGGGTTCTGCAGTGGCAGCACTAGGGGGGTGCGGACAGGTCAAACTTCACGAGGTGAAACTGTTGGGGGGAGGGGTGACACCAGGGGTTCTGTCCTCAACGTGGTGCTTTTTAACAACTTAATTAATTACTTAGATGATGGAATAGAAGCCATGCTTCTCCAGCTTGCAGATGACACTAAATTGAGGGGGTCAGCTAATAGCCCAGAGGACAGGAACATAATTTAAAATAACCTTGACAGATTGGAGATTTGGGCCCAAACTAACAAAATTAATTTCAACAGGGACAAATGTTAAGATGCTACATCTAGGGAAAATGAAATGCACAAATATAGGATGGTTGACACCTGGCTTGAAAGCAGTACATATGAAAAGGATTTAGGTGCCTTAATATACTACAAGTTAAACATGAATCAACAGTGTTATACAGTGGCCAAAAAAGCCAATGCAATTATGGGTTGCAACAACAGGAGTACAGTGTCCTGATAAAGGAAAGCAATAGTGCCACTCACCTGGAATACTGTGTCCAGTTCTGGTCATCACAGTTCAAGAAGACTATCAACAAGCTGGAACATGTCCAGACAAGGGTGACCAAGATGATCAAATGTCTAGAGGAACAACTGAGGGAGCTGGGTATGTTTAGCTTGGAGAAAAGTAGACTGAGGCTTATCCATACAAGCCAGGATATGCCAGATCCCTGCTGGCATATCCTGGCTATGGATCAGGTCCATTGTTCCCCCATTCCCTCCATGGAACAGGAGGCATGCTAGCCCATCACTGCAGCTGCTGTCACCATTTTCCTTACTATCTCAAGAGGCAGGAAGGGGCCTCACAACATATGACTAAGGCCCCTGTATGTGACCAACCTTGGCCACATCCTGTGGGACTCCTTCCTGCCTTCCAGGAGAGCCAGGGACATGGCAAGGGCAGCAAAGGCCTGCCAGCCAGGATAGGCTCCTGCAGACATGTTGGGCCCAATCCGTTTTCTCCCAGCAGTAATGGAGTAAAACAGGTATTGTTCTAAATCTTTGTATCAGGCCCTACCCTGCCTTCCCCCATCTCAGCCCTTTATCTGGGTGTGGTGAGGACTATCCTAGGGAAGAATGGGGTAAATGCCCTGCATTGTTATGGCTGCAGGGTTCTGAGACAGGGTCAAGATGGTATTACCCATCTAGACAAAACAAGACCTGAGAAGTAACATGACAGCTATCTTTAAATATCTGGCAGAATGTCATGTAGAAGACAGAGGAAGCTGGTTTTCTGCTTCTACAGAGATGCAAACCAATGGATTCATATAGAATACAAACCAATGGATTCAAATTACAAGAAAAGAGATTCCACCTAAACATTGGGGATTTATTTATTTATTTATTTATTTCTACTGTAAGAGATGTTTGACAGTGGAATAGATTGCCTTGGAGGGTGGCGGACTTTCCATCTTTGAAGGTCTTTAAAAAAAGATTGGATGAGCACCTTTCAGGGGTACTTTGTTGTGTATTTCTGTATGGCAGGAGGTTGGACGAGATGGACCTTGTGTCCCTTCCAACTCTAAGGTATAAAGGTGCTATAATTGTGTAGTGTGCATGAGCCCTGCATTGGCCATTTAGGGAACCTTTAACTGGAAATATAAGAGACAACTTAAAAACCTCTACATGTGGTGCCCTTGCCAGAAGGGGTTCATCAACAAGGTGTAACTGTTAAGACAGACAGAAGCTAGAAATATGTAAAAGTATCATGGAGGTCTCCAATAAAATGTATGGTTTCTCCCGTCATGCCAGCTGCCTTCTCTCAGCAGCTGGAAAGTTAAAACCTCACAGAATACTCCAAGCCTGTTGTTTGGCAACACTTGTTGCCATGGCAACAGAAGCCACTGTCATTTCTCCTGTTTGCTGATAGCTCTTGTAACCAGAATACAGAGTTTTAATTTTTTAGCATCTTAGATTGATGTGACAGCCTTAGAGAAGGCATGAAAAATCACCGACTCATAATGAAATACAGAACAGGGTGGACATTTTTAAATGTTAGAACTTGCTTTTGGGGGAAAAAAAATCTTTTACTGCTTTCAAATTTACAACCAGTTGTTTCTTTAAAAGGCATAAAGCTTCAGTTGCTTATAAAGACTATAACAAAATGGCCAATGGAAGAATGCAGAATAATGGTTGCACTTACATGTATTTGGGTTTATTAGCAAGATAGCTATAAAAACAGGATTGTCTTGCAAGCAATAGTTGAATGTTTATTTTCTTTCCCCTTAGGATAATGCTAGCATGTTTATTCTTGTCTGTGCAGATAGATTAATAGGGAAGAGTCATTGCTCTATGGATCTCCAGGGCTGGTACAGAGACAAATATAGATGGTGCTTCATTGCTGAATATTTGATCACTGGCAGGTGAACTGTGAATTGACTCCACAGGGAAGCTCTGTGTTGGGTGTGATATGGGGTGATATGGAAGCTCTATGTCTGGTGCAGGATCTGTGGTAACTTGTTCACATGTCCATGCCATTACTTGATGCTTATGTTATTCCATAATATGTGAGTAGCTTTGATACCTAAGAGATATTTTACTAGAGGTGTGTGGAAATTTTCAACCTGGGTTTCTTCAGCAATTTGTGGGGAATGAGAATGAAAGGAAAATATCCCCAAATATAGAGGTTTCTAAAATTATACATTTTGAGGGAGGAGAGGTCTGCTTTACCTCACTGAACTAATGCAACTACAAGGGAAGCAAATCTCCATTTGCCACTTTCCTCTGCTTTTTTTTTTTCTTTTAAATCTTTGTGGACATTCATTTCAGTTTCAAGGGTCTCTCAGTATCACCAAGTTTACTGGAGAATGTAGACATTCTAGGAAACACAGCAGGAGCAGGAGGCTATCTATGGAGCTGGGAAAGGTTTTTTGTTTGTATGAAACTTAGGGAGGGGGCCTACAGTGGGACTTGAGGGTTACATAGGCCTTGTCTACATGGGCAATATACCCTATCTTGCCCCTGTCTTAAAGCCCTGCAGTCCTTATGACACAGGGCTTTTGCCCCATTCTGCCCCTGGGCAGTCCTCACCACACCTGGGGCAAAGATGGGGCTAATATGGATGGACAATGGAATAGTTTACCACATTTTTTTTTAATAACTGCTTTAATCTATTCTTGCCAGAAAGGAACATAACAGGCCCTGTGTTTTCACAGGAGCCCATCCTAGCAGGCTGCCCTGTCGCTGAAGCTGCCAGTCTTCATCACTCTCTCTGAAGCAGCAAGCAGGACCACAGCTTGTCACCAAGGCTGGTTACATACAGGGAGCCCTGGTCATATGTTGCAATCTGACTTTCTGCCTTCAGAGAGAGTGAGGGAGACTGTGGCAGCAGCAGCTGCAGTATTGGGCCAGCATGCCCATCTGAACTCTGTCCTATTTGGAGGTGGTAGTGGGGGAAAAACAGGCCTCATCTGTAGCCAGGCTATGCCGGGAGGGAGCCAGCATATCCTGGCTTGTGTAGATATGCTGACAGAGGCATAATACTTTCAAAAAGAGGGAGAAGACATAGAAGGATGGAGAAGCTATAGGGTTTCTTGCAAGCACCAAGGAACATATACCTCAATGCCACAGATGCTGACCAGGGAAAAACCAGGCCAGTCCTAAGTTGATACCATTGTTGATAGAAGTAGAAGTGTAAACTAAACAGTCTGAAGTCAAACACAGCACACAGTCCTGAGCCAAGTCTGAAACCAAGAAGGGAGTGACGAGAGAGATTAGTCCAGATTCAAGCCAGATTTATGGGATATCACACAAAGCTGTGCATGTCACACAAGGTTACCAAGAAACATTGGATCTGTTGCCTGAAGCACTAGAATGGCCTTGGCTAATTTATAGCCAGTAGTACATTACACAACTTGCTTCCATTAACTCAGCATAGTTTAAGGCAGAGAAGGGGGCTTGCCACTGACTGGCAGGCCATTTTGCTGCCTGGCTGGCCACCCCCTCTACCCAGCCCTCCTGTTCTCCCCGGGCCGCCTCCATGTTACCTGGCCAGGGAGGTGCCGCATGGCGAGCCACTGGGCACCGCCATCTTCCCATCTCCTTCCCAGTGGTCTTTGCTGCTGGGGGAGAAGGAAGAGAATGGGCCAATCAGGGTCTGGCCTGCTGGGCCCCGATTGGTCCAAAAAGGGTGCAAAATTGGAGCTTAAAAGGCTGTGCCTCAACACGGCCCACCCCAGAGCTAAGGCAGTGATGGAGGTGGCAGCTGGGCACTCTGTTGTGGCCTTCAAAAGATGGCTCCGGGGAGCCGAAGGGCCCCCCTCTCCCGCAACCTCCAGCAAGGATCGCTGGCAGGTAGGGGTGGCAGGGCCAAGAGGCATCCAGGTGGCTGCAATCTTTGGGGCATGGGGGCAGCAGGCAAGCCGCAATCATCAGGGACGGACCCGGGGGGGTTCTCAGCAGGAGTGCAAGGCAGCAGTGACTGCCAGCTCCATGGCTTTAGGCAGCAGGGCGGGAGATCCCACAGAAAAACGGGCCACACTGGTGGAAATCCAGGGGGCCATTCGGCCTTTGGGGGGTGGGGGATACACGGTGCGGTAAGGCAGCACCCAGGCACTCATGACAGGGTGGCTCTGCGGACTGTGCCGGTACCCTCCTCCTTCTCTCCCCCCCCACATGGCACCCTCACACAGCTGGCAGGGGCAGGCGGCTGGTGCAGGGTGGTGAATGGTGCCAAGGGAGGCATGGGTGGTCTGGTGGCTGGCCAAAAGGGGGGAACCCCTCTTCTCCCTAGGGGTGCAGAGCAGCAGGCAGCACGGGCTGCATGCGGAACACCCCCCTCCCTGGGCGGTGCAGAGCAGTGGCTATGTGCGCAGTGTGTCGACTTTGGAGGGTTAGGGGGATGGGAGGGCTGGTCTGAGCTCCCTTCCCTGCATTTGCTTTCTCCCAGGAGTGCGTGGGGGCACTTTTCCTGTGGACAGAGGGCCGAGCAGGGCAGCCTGGTATGAGATGGGAACGAGGCAGATCGAACTTTACAGCCTGGCACGGGCCAGGAAGGAGGTCTTCCCCCGGCATTCATCTTCATTTTCCAACCAAATGTATGGGGTGGATGTGGCCTGGGTACAGGCTGGAACACACTTGAAAAATTTTCCTTTGCAGGCTTTGGGCTGTAGGGCGGCGGCCAGTGCTTAATAAAAAAAAATTAAAGTACAACACAAGCACATCTCCCACATCGCCAAGGGCTGGGGGAGGACTTGGAAGCCATGGGGCCCAAAAGGACATCCAAACAGCACCACTTGACAGAGCCGCAGCACCAGCAGGAAGAAGAGACAGCACCCGGCAGTGAGGAGGTGAGGCAGATGGAACAAGAGCTCAACAATGTTCCCATTCTGGCACCAGCTCCCCGACCTCCAGTGGAGGCCTTTGGCCAGCCTGATCCCACCATAGCATACGCTATGTGGGTGTTACCCCTAACCCTCCCAAGTCGACACACTGCGCACATAGCCGCTGCTCTGCACCGCCCAGGGAGGGGGGTGTTCCGTATGTTATCCTGCATAGGATGGATAAGGACTACTCCATGGGCATGTGGAGGAGCTGGCGCTGCTGGTAGTCGTGGAGACGGCTGAGCCAGGGCAACCCAATACTTCTTCCAGTATAGGAGCCTCCAGCGGCAGTGGTCAGTCCAGACATTCCAGATCCAGGGGGAGGAGCGGTTCCAGGGAATCGAGACATTCAGACTCCCATGGCTCTTCATCCAGGTGACACAACAGATCCAGAGGGAAGGCAGAGCCCAAATAGGAAGCACAGATGTTCCCATTCAGGTTCCTCCTCAGGTGAGTCCTTGGATGAGGACAAATACAGGTACTGGGAAAAGGGAGCTTTCAAGCCAGGTTTGCCAGGATGGGCCCTCAAGCTCAGAAAAGCCAGGGGAAAAGCCAGGGAAGATAGGAAAGACGGGTGGCAAGAACCCTCTGGGGGAGAAGCTCAGGCAGGCCAAGTCAAAGGAAGACCCCAAGGGGGGCCCTTGGATCACAAGGTGCATTCCAAGATACTGCAGGGTTATTACGTGGATGTTTTTTTGCTGGCACAACCCCTGGGGGCAGAAGCGAGTGTTCACAAGAGTGACAAGAAAGAAAGTGATAAGGCCAGTGCAGGGTCAGTGGAATGCACCTTTGCCTACTGGTTTAATGGGTACACGGTCTTCATGGGGGTGGTGGCTTTGGTTTTCCCAGAGCTGGCCTGACACTTGATCAATCACCTCTACCAAGTGTTGCAAGTGCAGGCTCAGGTGGGTGATGCCAACGCCATTCTGTATGACATTGAATGCAGGAAGAAAGCTTCCAGGTCTTCTATGCACAGGTGGGAGACCATTGACTATCCCACCTGCCTGCAGGTCATGGGCCCTGGCAGATGGGAAAAGGGAGACTCCCAAAAGGCAGCTCGGAAAAAGGATGGGAAGAAACCAGTCTGCTGGGAGTACAATGGAGGTAAGTGCTCCAGGTACAAATGCCAGTTCGATCATTCTTGTGCCAACTGTGGGGGAGGACATCCGAAGGTGAATTGTTCACGACAGGATGCTGGCGGTCAGTTCTTTCAGAACAATCACCTTGTCTCATCTGGCACCAGAAAGGAGGCGGGATCTGGTGGCAGTGCCAGCAACAAATCCGCAAAATGAGGTGAGCCTGGGGGCCCGGGTGGGGGGCTGCATGACATTCACTCCAGTGAAGTTGGAGGCCATGTGTCCTCTCTTGGCAGCCTACCCAAAGAAAAAGGCAGCTGATTACCTATCAGAAGGTTTTGAATTTGGGTTCCGCATCGCCTTTCAGGGCCCGAGAGAGGCATCCACCACAGGCAACTTAAAATCAGTGGTGTAGCAGCCTGAGGTGTTGGTGTGCAAGATAGGGAAGGATCTAGAGTCAGGGTGCATAGCTGGCCTCTTTGACCAGCAGTCAATGCCCAACTTGCACATTTCTCCATTGGGAGTGGTGCCCAAGAAGGTCCCTGGGGAATACCGCCTCATCCACCACCTCTCCTATCCGAAGGGGTGGTCGGTCAATGCCGCTATACCACCGGAGCTTTACGCAGTGGGATACGTGTCTTTTGACCATGCAGTACAACTCCTACAGACTTGCGGACAGGTCACACTCATGGCAAATATGACATACAATCAGCTTTCAGATTGTTGCCAGTTCATCTGGACGACCACTGCCTGTTGGGCTTCAAGTTGTAAGATAAGTGGTACTGTGACATGGCATTGCTCATGGGTTGCTCCAACAGCTGCACAGCCTTCAAGACGTTCAGCACATTCCTGGAGTGGGCCTTGCAGCACAGGGTGGGTTCCCCCTTTGTCACACACTACTTAGATGATTTCCTAATGATGGACCCTGCTGGTGGGGGGAGGAATGTGGGTATTTACTTTCTTCCTTCCAGGCTTTGGCAGCCTAGCTTGGGGCCCCATTGGTACCTGATAAGACAGTGGGCCCAGCGATTTCTCTGGTGTACCTGGGTATACAGCTACATTCGGAGAAAGGAATTTTGAGACTGCCCAACGACAAGATTGATGGCCTGCAGGCGATGCTGGCTGTACTCCTAGAGAAAGAGAAGGCCTCGCTGACAGAAGTCCAATCCCTACTGGGAGATCTGAACTTTGCGTGCAGGGTGGTTTCCCCAGGGAGGGCTTTCTCTGCATGCATTGCACGCCTCACTGGGGGGGGGGTCAGGGTGCAGCATCACCGCACCTGCCTGACAAAAGGGGTAAAAGAGGACATGCGGGTGTAGCTTACTTTCCTAGAGTACTACAATGGGGTCACCACATGGTGGGGCAGCTGGAGCCGGGGGTGGATTGCAGGTACACTCTGATGCAGCGGGCAGCCTGGGCTTTACAGTCTACTACAATGGCCACTGATGTGCGCAACCATGGCCTCAGGAATGTGCCGACACGGGGATTTCCAGAGACCTCACATTCCTTGATTTTTTTCCTATTCTGGTGGCCATAACCCTATGGAGTGGGGAATTCAGGGACAAGAAGGTATGTTTCTGGGGCGACAATCAGGCTGTGGTTAGGATCATCAACAGACAGTCCTCCAGGTCGGAGAGGGTCGTGAGAATGGTGCGCATGTTTGTGCTGGTTTGCCTGGAGGCCAACATCAGTTTCCACGCCCAGCACATTCTGGGCGTAGATAATGAGATCGCGGATGCCTTGTCTCAGTTTCAGGATGACCGGTTCCGTTCTCTTATCCCGGACGCAGACGAAATGGCAGCCCCATTCCCGGCAGACCTTTCGAACCTTGGGAGTGAACTGTGATTCTGGGTGTAGCAGGCTCTTTGGTGCCTTCAACACAGGCCAGTTACAATAGAGTGGCATCCCAGTTCCTGGCCTTCAGGCAGCAGCATGTTTACAGGATGGTGTGGCCAGCATCAGAAAGAGAGGTACTGCATTACCTGGCTTCCTTGAAGGAAAGGGGGCTGGCATCTCAGACTATTGCAGGTCAGGTGGCTGGCATCTCCTTCTTCAGCAAGGTGGCAGGTCATGGGGACCCCTGTGACACCTTCATGGTAAGGAAAGCATTGGAAGGCTGGAGGAGGGTGGCACCAAGGGCGTCTGATTCAAGGTGGCCAGTGTCATATTTGATGCTAGCACAGTTGGTGGGCCTCCTGATGTCCATGTGCCATACAAGCAACGAGGCACTGCTGTTCAGCACAGCATACATGACTGCCTTCTTTGGGGCCCTGCAGGTAGGGGAGGTGGTATGTTCCTCAAAGATGGATGCATCTGGCAGGGCCCTACAGATGGCCGATGTTACTATCAGTGACAAGGAATTGACTTTGCGCATTAGGCTCTTGAAGGCAGACCAGCACATCCGCGGGGCCACCCTGCTTTTAAGGAGTGTTGAGGGCTCCACCCCATGCCCAGTAGCAGGCATGCAGGAGTTCTTGAAGGCACGGGGCATGGGGCAGGGCCCCCTGTGCGGCACAAAGATGGGATCCCGCTCACCAGCTTCTAGTTTGTGAGTGTGCTGAAGATGGTGATTCATCGGATGGGGCTGCCAGCCAAAGACTTCAATAGCCACTCCTTCTGGATAGGGGCTGCCACAATGGTAGCAGAGGCAGGCCTATCAGCAGAATTCATCATGAGATTGGGTCGATGGCACTCTAGGGCCTACACAGGATACATACAGCCAGACAGGGCGCTGCCTGCACAACCAGGGGCCTTGGCCACCGGTAGACCAGCCTGTTGATGGGGATAATGGTTGGCGGAAGGCAGTTCCCATGGGGAACACCTTAGTGGTGGATGTAATGGGTCTTGATAAGGTATTGAGGTCCATGGGTCGCCATCAAGTACAAGTTCATGTACAAGTTCAAGGGACACCCCGCCTCCATTTGCTAACATTAACTTGTTTCCAGGGGAGGAGGGAGTGTTGAGTGGACAGCTCAGCCAGTGGCTCTCTCCTCTAAGGGAGTTGGGATGGACTGACACACAGCTATTGCCCACATGGGTGGGGCAATGAGGAGATCATGACCCATACATTGCCACCAACCATTTAGCTTGCAAGTTGCAGCCAATTTTATTGCCAACAATATAGTTATTCCAACAATGTATTTTCTCAACAATGTATTTAATCTTCATTTACTAACCTCTACTTAACCATGTATTCTGAAGATGTAACCAATACATAATCAAATATACTATGTGTAAATGTGTTATTCAGGAGGGTGGAGGGGCTGTTCGGTCTAGGTCCGCAAGTGTCTATGACATTTATGTTCCCTGCTCTTTAACTGTTAATGCCCAACAGGGTGAAGAGACTCCATCTTCTCCACATCTGTGGGTGATGTCTTTGATTAACTAGGCTCGGCTTCTATTTCAACAGGGCTGCCAGCCACCTTTGGCTCCAGCTAGGGACTGTCCTGGTGTTTCTCTTCTCCTTCTTCATCCAAGAAGTCCTCCTCCAGGTAAGGCAGAACACTGGGAGACTTGTGACTGCAATGAGCAGGTTTCAGATGGGTTTCCTTTAAATGTAATGGCTGTGAGCACCTTGTGACCCCATGGGATGTGGGTCCTTGGTATGTCATAGAGATTGAGGGATCAGGGGTTGACAGAGGGACTAGAGATGTTTTTAATCAACTAATAGTGGAAACAGGCATGAGGACAACTTGGGAGATGTGCTGACACTTTCTTTTTTAGTTATTTATACCCTGCTCTTCAGCCACAAGGCTATCAGAGCGGCTTACAAATTGTTTTAAGCAATAGCAATTTACACATCTACACTGCATTAAGCAGTTTCCAATGTGTGTTAGCTAATTGCCCCCACAAGCCAGATACTCATTTTACTGACTTACGAAAGGATGGAAGGCTGAGTGAACCCTGGAGCCCGCTGGAATCGAACTTGCAATGCGGCGACTTGTAGTACTGGCATTTAACCACTGTGCCACCAGGGCTCCCTTTGTCCAGAAAAGCAGCTCAAAATGCCAGCAGGATAAACAAGGGCTGGGAAAGCAGCAAGCCCCAGTGATAGTTAATTAGGGACAGCCAGATAAAGTTCAGAACAAGCAAGGTTCAATTTCTTGGAGAAGCAGCAATACAGGCAAGATGTCACACAGAGAAGAGGCCAGAATACAGTCCAAAGGTCAAGGCTTACAGAAGACAGCGTTGTCCAGAAGTCGGTCCATGGCTCAGCAGGATCAGGCAACAGGGTGGTCAGGAACAGTCCATGTCAAGGCATGAGTCAAGGCAGCAAGGATTCAGGCATCGAAGTCAGCAGGAAGCTTTCTCCAGGGAGATCATTTGATCTCTGACAAAGCCTCCATTGCCTCTTCTAGCCTATATAAAGCACTTAAGGATTTGTCAGGTGTTTCTTACTGAGCAAGTTCTTCTCATAAATTCTCAGAGACTTCCTTTGAGCCTACTTTTGAGCTTGCTGGTGGGTTTACGTTGGTGGAGGTAATCCCTCTCCTCTTCTTCATCCTTACCTGAGTGGGCAGGACTCTCTGCTGGAACTGATGCCAACCCACTTGGACTAGACTCTTCCTCTGCTCTAGCCTCTAGGTTGGCAGGGTTCCCTGCTGGTACAGGTGTAGATAAACCTATACCAGGGTCCCTAGGGCTGTTCCCTGCCATGTCCTTCTCCTCCTCTGAGTATATAGCCTCATCAGGCTCATGGGGCATGACACATTTTGGGGAAAACTCAGCTAACCAGGTCATGTGGCAACTCAGAGCAAAGGTGGGGTAGGTTGTAGATTAAAGCCAGTCATGGTTCTAGGGGGTGTGGAGTGAGTGGTGACACCGGCCTTAGTAACACCATAGATTAAAGCATTTTTCAGCAGCTGGATAGCAGCTGCAACAGTTGCTGCAGTTCCTACTGGTAGTCACATCCTGTGTAGCCTTAGCTACAGTGCACAGACATGTGAACAGTTTTCCAGGCCCTATGCTATTCCTGGGACATGTGGAAGGCTCAGCACCAACCTTGAGGAGGTCCTCCACTCAGGCCGTATACCACTGCTCATAGGGCTTGCAGGGGGAAAAATGTCTAATGGATTCAACTAGGGCTCCACCTCTGGTTGTGGTACAAGCAATACCTGCTGAATTTCCCTTTCCTACACAATAATTGAAGGTACAAGAGCCCCCTTCCGTTTTCAGTCTGGCAACCCTAATTGCAGCTATGGCATTGCACTTTGCTCCAAATGACAACATGAGCTAAACACATATTCTCAGTATGTCTCTTCCCATTCCTTTCCTTTCATTCCTGGCTTTGGTGGCAGCAGTGTTTCACAAGCACAACAATATATGGAAGTATGTATTTATGTTGCACTTAAACAGAGAGTTCTAGTGGGCTGATATGGGTGCCCAAGATTTATGGTTGTGTTGCATACAAATCCTCCTTGTCTCCCACCACTGCCATTTGAATGGAGGTTTGTCTCTAACCAGAAAACTGGAAGAACACAGGAATTCCATAAGAACTCATCTGGCACTCTAACACCTAACAACCCTAAGAATAGTACATAGTATTAATAACAATTGGCATAGTATGTTAACATAAGATGTTAATGAGGACTGTGTAGCACAACAGGTGACAGACTGAACGATGAATCAGGAACTGCCTATTAACCTCAGTCTATAACATCTTACATTATACACCCATCTTGGAATAAGTTACTGTTTTAGAACTACAGCCCCAGAATCCCTCAGAAGCATGGCAGTGTGTCAGATTACTATATAGATTATAGCTAGTCAATGCATATGGCCAGCTTTAAGCATTTGAAAACACAATAAAAATGTTGAATAATATTATGTAGTCTAATAATCACACAATTGGGGGGTGGTATTTACAGTTCAACAATTCATTAATGCAAGCTCAGTGAATGGTACCTAATATCAATAGCTTATCACCATTGAGCCCACATTAAGCAATGCATTCAGTAATTCATAGAAACAGATTCAATAAAAGATATATAACAAATGAAAAGGAGCATCAAAAGTATGGGGGGGGTATCTACCTTTAGCAAAATCCTCCAACCATATCAGGCCAATTAATACTATATTCTTACAAAGAAATAAAGCCAGCAGACCCAAATATATGTTTCCATTTTGTCTTAGCTGACACCCTTCACTCACTGGGCTCACATCTCTAGCCCCAAAAGTTAAGATGACCTCCTTCTGCTCCTCCTCTTCCCCAACTCCCTTTCTGTTTTATGATACACTGGGGACTTTATCAGACACAGCAAAAACTGCATCAGAAGAATGCTACAAGAACAAAAAAGGGGCAACATTACCAGACAACAGACTTTAGCAGACATGGGGGAACACAGCACAAAATCATATCCCCAACCATGTCAGAAGAATGCTACAAGAGCAAAAATGGGCAACATTACTAGATGATGTCATCCTTCAGCCATTCCAGGGGTGTAGTGCAGGTATGAATAAAGTGTCCCTTTTTTATTGATGGGATAAGCCATCAATAAAAAGGGATGTGTTATTCACACCTGCACTACAACCCAGGAATGACTGAAGGACTATGTTGTCTGCTAATGTGAAATCAAAGGCTTTCACGGCCAGCATCCATAGATTTTCATTGTTTTTTTTCCAGGCTGTGAGGCGGTGTTCTGGAATAGTTTCTTTCTGATGTTTCACCTGAATCTGTGGCTGGCATCCTCAGAGAATGCCTGGAATCTCTGAGGATGCCAGCCACAGATGCAGGTGAAACATCAGAAAGAAACTATTCCAGAACACCGCCTCACAGCCTGGAAAAAACCCCGAAGGAAAATCTATTATCTGGTAATGTTGCCCATTTTGATTCTTGTAGCATTTTTCTGATGTGTTTTTTTTTTGCCTAGATTTTCCTTGGTTTTTTTCTGGGCTGTGAGGCCATGTTCTGGAATAGTTTCTTTCTGATGTTTCACTGCATCTGTGGCTGGCATCCTCAGAGAATGCCTGGAATCTCTGAAGATGCCAGCCACAGATGCAGGTGAAACATCAAAAAGAAACTATTCCAGAACACAGTCTCACAGCCCGGAAAAACCCAAGGATGCTGGCCATGAAAGCCTTTGACTTCACATGGTTTTTTGCCATGTCTGGTAAAGTCCGACATAGTCCTTCAGCTGTTCTGGGGGCATAGCATGGGTATGAATAACAAATCCCTTTTTATTGATGGCATAGCCCATTGATAAAAAAGGGATGCTTTATTCACATCTGTGCTATGCCCCTGGAATAGCTGAAGGACATGGGCATCTGGTAATGTCACCCTTTCAGTTCTTGTAGCATTCTTCTAACACAGTTGGGGACACAGTTTTATGCTGTGTTGACCCACATCTGATAAAGTCCTGGCTCTACCATTCAGTGCTAGAAGCGAGCCTAGAGCTTTGAAGCTCACAATTAAAATTCTAGTTAATGGTCTTACCTGAGCAAATTATGATCATCATCTCAAAAATTTCTCTTTGGTGTATAAATCATTCATATTTTGGGGGTTAAAAAAATCACAAAATGTCAGCTGAGAGGTTGCCTATATAATTTTGAACTCTTAAAGATCCCAAGACCTGCCATTTTGAAACTTGCACCAGGAACTATATAAACAGAAGGTAAAAGGAAAGTAACATGGTCACCAGCTGGGGTCTGGTTCCATCATGGCAATGTAAATCTTATGCTAATTATGTTGAAAATGTTATTTCCCCTTGGAATTGGATTATGTGGATTAAGATTTATTCTCCTGATTTAAATTATGCTAGCTCATGGTCCTTTGTAAATTCTTAACTTCTGAACTTACCAGCCACTCATGTTCTTGGAGTGGTTAAAAAATCATTGGGGAAACGTTCTGTGTTTTTTTAATGTTGCTTTACCAAAAAGATTTACCCATGCTAATTAAAATGTGAAAGGATGAATAGGAGGAAAGCCTTGTGTGTTTTATTTATTCATTAGGGAAAATTTCTTTTCCTGTTCTTTTATTTAGAAATACTTAAAAGCTACAGGAAATTATTTTACAGACATTGACTAAAGCAATACATCTTATGAATTAAATGTATTTCATGTACAGTAAATTGGAAAATTATGCATGCATTCCCCAAGATCTAAGTATAAAGAGTAGCTTTTGTTTAGTACAGGGGCTGAGCTTATTCCTCATAGTAGCTGTGGATATAATGCAGAGGCTGCAAGAAAAATAGAGACCAATTGCTCGCATTAATAGTGGTTAACAGTGAGATAAATTTAATAGGAAAATGTGGAAGATTTAGAACTCTCAAGATATAATTATTCATTTTCTGTTCAGTTTCTGGATATTAGAAATATTTTAATGGTTATACAGAAATATGGGTTGGTGATTTAAAGGGACTTCAATCCCGCTCCTGCCATATTACTGGACATAAATCTCCAATAATTATGCTAACACACACACACAAAAATCAGTGTATTCTAGGGAAAAGAAGCTCTTTGATTTGTACAAGTTGTACAACACATTATGAGAAATCTAATATATGCTGTACATACCACTCTACAAGTAAGGTGCTGCACTATGCAGCCTATGAATCAATTTATATGCTATTTCCACAATTAATTTGGGTACCAATGCTTATAGTCTTTTCTATTTTTCTTTCACAGAATGTGAATGTGAATTGCTATTGCTTCATGGCTGATAGGTAATTAGCATTTCTCGGGAAATTGAGGGCCAAAATAAACTTTTGCCTTGAAAAGAGCTTTAATTTTTATATTCTTCAAATTGCTATAGAATGCAAGACTTTTTTTTGGTGGGGATCTATGTGAATAGTACATTTTTTCCTGTGGGAACACTGAGAACAGTAATTCCAGTCTCTGTGCCTTCCATACATGAAACATGGGCACCCTGTGTATCTGTATTTCCATTGTACCCCCTCTTCATCTCTCCTGTGAAAGGTTTGTGCACCCATAGATGAGCTGGGGGAGGGATCAGTGGAGGTGTCAGTAGTTGTAGGAGGAATGAGTCTAAAAATAAAATTGTATTTAAAAATTCCAGGGATCTAGCCCTTTTAAAAAAGAATAAAAATATCTTCTTTAAAAAGTTAAAAATCATTTACTTTCAAATTCATGCAGAGTGGCTTAAGAATGCTGAGACAAGCTCAATTAACATTTAAAGGTGTATTCAGAGGTCTGTGGTCTGTGATCACCCAGTTAAATTAGACTCATTACAAAAACAAAGGAATCAGTTTAAAAAGTTTACTGAAGGTATATCAATCTCAATCTACATACTAAAGCAAACTTTAAAAAGAGTGTTCCTAACTAACTAGGAGGATTTAGGGTAGAAAGACTCACCCAGCCATTAGCAGTAGAGGCTGCATGGTGAACATCATGGCATAGCTTCATAGCAGCAGCATGGCATCCATGGCTAGGCTACAGCCACATGGAGACTCTACTTCAAAGAGACTCACAAAGAGCAATAAAATTTAAATTAGGTGTTGTGTTGAATGACCCATCACTCCAGTTGGCTGGAAGTACCGAGTGAAATAAGAGAAAGGAAGTTTGGGAGAATAGAAGCATGCAGGGAAAATTCCTAGACTTATCTTAGAATGTGAATGGGATGCACAAGATTGCTTTTACATTACAATAATTATTTCCCCACATACTACAGTAGTGCCTGAGGATTAAAGTGCAGATGACTTGCTTGGAATTTTCTGATGGCAGGGGCCTGCTTGACCTGATCTTATTTGTGAGGAATCAAGAGGGTTGTTTGCTTTTCCTGCTATCTCTGTTCACTTCCTCATGATATGCTTAATTGGGACAAGGTGAGGGGTAGTAGTTTAAAAATATGCAAAAAATGTGGTACATGAAGCCCCTAGATTTCAACAGCTTGTTATCTGATGACTCGCTCGTTCGACACTTGCAAATTAAGGACCAGTTCCATTCATTCAGCAAGTAATTCACTCTCTCAATTGTTTTTGCTGACAGAGGCATGCTGTATATGCACACTGATTGTAAAGTGAACTGGGGGGGGGAGTCACCAAGCCAACTGGGAGATGTTGCAAGCAGTGCACATGCAGGCAGGTGTAGATGGCCACAGGCATCCACAGACAAATTCCCATGTGAGCCACCATAATTCCCTCATGTTCCCTACATGGGTTCTGCTTTTCAACCAATTCTGCTTTCTGTCACTGCTGCAGTCCCTAACCTGTTGGATAAGTAGGTGTTACCCTAAGAGGTGGGCAGTCCATTGAGACCCACCCATGATATCAAAGTCTAGGTGGGGTTATTATTAGCTCAAACAATATACCTGTGAGAGGAGGGAAACTGCCGGGATCTTTTCACATTGTCTCACTCTCTGGCTTTTCTTCGCAAATGAAGATTCAGGAAGGACTCATCCCACGCTTTCTGCAAGCGCGCTGATGACTAAAAAGGCCAACCCGAGATAAACAAGTCCGGTTGCAAAAAGCACAGCAGAAGGTCTCCTTGGCTGATGTTTTTGGGTTGTGATTCTTTCTGCGTTGTCGTTTCTCTTCAAGACTTCTTCGGCGTGAGTTCTCAAATAAGGCTACAGCATTGTGGATAGTGTGTCTCCATGCCTCCCAATGTGAGGCCATGGCGGACCATTGTTGGTGATCAATTTGGCCGAGCCTGAGATATTCTTTCAGGGAGTTTTTGTATCGCTTTTTTGGAGCGCCCCTCTTATGCTGACCCGTGGCGAGTTCACCATAGAGTAGTATTTTTGGGAGGCGATGGTCCTCCATCCTAGAAACGTGCCCTGACCAGCGCAGCTGCATATTCAATATCATAGCCTCAATGCTGGTGATCCCTGCTTGCTCAAGGACAGCAACATTCATCACATAGTCAGTCCAGTGAATATTTAGGATTGTGCGTAGACAGCGCTGATGAAAGCGCTCAAGGAGTCATAGGTGGTGGCGATAGGTGACCCATGTTTCAGATCCATAAAGAAGGATAGAGAGTACGATGGCTCTATACACACTGATTTTTGTGTCTCGCCTCAGGTGTTTATTGCTCCAGACTCTTTTGTGAAGTCTTCCAAATGCACTATATGCCTTTGCAAATCTGTGATCGATCTCTTTGTCAATCTTGGCATTGGAGGAGATAATGCTTCCCAGGTAGGTGAACTGCTGAACGGACTTGAGCACAGATTTGCCAACGGCAATGTGGGGATGGTGGTGTTCGTCCTGTGGTGCAGGCTGGTAAAGAACTTCTGTTTTCTTCAGGTTGAATTCTAGCCCAAACAGCTCTGCAGCTGTTGCAAAGCAGGACGTTAGGCACTGCAGAGCTGCTTCTGTGTGGGCAACAAGGACAGTATCATCGGCGAAGAGTAGCTCACGGACTAGATAGTTTAGAGTCTTAGTGTGAGCCCTGAGACGGCTTAAGTTAAACAAGCTACCATCAGTACGGTAATGTATATAGATGTCGTCGTCTTCTTCAAGCTCTGCCATAGCCCTTTGGAGCATCATGATAAAGAAGATTGTAAATAAAGTTGGAGCAAGAACACAACCTTGCTTCACTCCATTAGTTATTAGAAAGGGCTCTGAAAGAGCATTGCCATATCTGACTTGACCGCGCTGGCCCTCGTGTAGCAAGATACTCATTTTAAGGAATTTTGGGGGACATCCTAGTCTTTCCAGGATCTGGCACAGACCTTTTCTACTTACAGTGTCGAAGGCTTTGGTGAGGTCGACAAATGTTACATAGAGACCCTTGTTCAGCTCCCTACATTTTTCTTGCAGTTGCCTAAGGGCAAATACCATGTCTGTAGTACTCCTATTGGCTCTGAAGCCACATTGGCTTTCAGGGAGAAGTTCTTCTGCAATAGCAGGAATTAATCTGTTCAGGAGTATCCTTGCAAGGATTTTTCCAGCAATAGAGAGCAGTGTTATGCCTCGATAGTTTGAGCAGTCGGATTTTGCTCCTTTTTTCTTGTACAGGGTGATGATGACTGCATCTCGGAGGTCTGATGGCAGTTCCCCTTTTTCCCAGCAATTCACAAGGAATTCGTGGAATTTATCATGGAGTGCATGACCTCCGTGTTTCCAAACTTCAGGTGGCATTCCATCAATCCCAGCTGCCTTGCCGTTTTTCATTTACTGTATGGCCTTAAGGGTCTCTTCCAAAGTGGGAGCTAGGTCCAATTCATTTTTCATTGGTTTTTGTATCATATGTTGGGTAGCTGAGCCTTGGACTACTCGGTTGGCACTAAAGAGACTTTGAAAATGTTCAGCCCAATAATTCAGGATGGAGGCTTTATCAATAATTAATGTTTGACCATCTGTATTGTATAAGGAGCTTTGGACCTGATAAGTAGGTCCAAACACTGCGTTAAGAGCTTCATAAAATCCTCTATGATCACCCAGATCTGCACAGTGTTGTGTCTTTTCTGGTATATTGATCCACCACTTCTTCTGCATGTCTTGTAGTTTTTGTTGTAGTTTACTACATGTGAGGCAGAAAGCTGCTTTTCTTACATGGCAGGTTGGCTGGGCGAGGTATGCCTGGTGAGCAGCTCTCTTCTTTGCCAACAGCTCCTGGATCTCTTGGTTGTTTTCATCAATCCAGTCTTGATTTTTCTTGTGGGAGAACCCGAGGGATTCTTCTGCAGACTGGAGGATACTGTTTTTGATATGTTGCCAAAGCACTGTAGGAGAAGGATCTGTAGGATGGTCTTCAAGTTTTGTTTGTAGATTTGTCTGAAAGTTGTCTCTCATGGTAGCTTGTTGAAGATTGTTGACTTGGAGTCTCTCTTCTTTAAGATGCCACCCCTCTTAGGTTTGAACTTAAGATGAAGATTTAGTTTACATCTGATGAGGCGATGATCTGTTTGGCATTCTGCACTGGGCATCACTCGGGTATGACGGACATCATGAATGTCTCTCTGACGGACTAGAACATAGTCAATGAGGTGCCAATGTTTGGATCGGGGATGCATCCACGTTGTCTTCAAGCTATCTTTCTGCTGAAAGATTGTGTTTGTAATAGTCAGCTGTTGTTCTGCACAGAACTCTAGCAGGAGGCATCCGTTATCACTGCAATTTCCAACACCATGCTTGCCTAAGACACCTTTCCAGGCTTCGGAGTTCTTTCCTACTCTGGCATTGAAGTCACCAAGGATAATAATTTTATCTTCTACAGGGACTTTTTGTATGAGTTGGCGTAGGTCTGTGTAGAATTTGTCTTTCTCTACAGGGTCGGTTTGCATAGTTGGGGCATATATACTAAAGAGAACAACATGTGGGAGGCGTAAGGAAATAATGCGATCAGAGTGTCCTGTTGGCAAGGTTTCGAGTTTGGAGGCAATGGATTTTTAATCATAAAGCCTACTCCTGACAGATGTTTTTCGGTTTTGGGTTTGCCAGACCAGTAAAGTGTGTAGCCGGCGCCATGTTCTTTAAGGCTGCCTTCCTCATGGAAGCGAACTTCACTAAGAGCAGCTATGTCAATATTAAGCCGTGATAGTTCATGGGCTATTTGGGTGGAATGACGCTCAGGCCGTCCACTATCTTCAGAGTCTTGCATGGTTCTGATGTTCCAGCATGCAAGTGTCAGTTTATTTACACCTTTGGAGACCGGTGTGTGCCTTTGTTTCTTTGTCTTGGTTTGACCGCATCAGAAGATTCCCATTGGCCGTGGCTAGCCAACCAGGCAGTTGGGGATGAGCTTTCGTTAGGCCACCTTTTCTAGGCCCCTCTCCATATGGAGCAAGCAGTGCTCTCCTTAAAAAATGCTGCTTGGTTGTTCAGGATGCTGCCGAACAAGACTGTCATCTCCCGGGTCAGCCTCGAGCTACCAATGTCCTGAACCGCCTGCATGCAGGGTTGGGGCTGTGGCTTCCAGTGCATCTTTACACCTGCTGTTTCGTCCCTCGCCTGTTGCTACAGGGCTTTTTTGGAAGTGGATTTGTACTTCGAGCCTGTGCAATGGATTTTTCTGGTGGAGCGCAGCGTGCACAGAACTGGCCTCACCCTTTAAACCAGAGATTCATCTGCCATGGCCTTGCAAGCATGGACGTGGCAGCGAGGTCCTCGGGCCGTAGGTTTGATTAGAGTTTCCTTCTCTTAGATGGTTGACCTTACAGGGTTGGACAAGCACCATCTGCCCTGGTTTGGGATTAGAGTTTTCCTTCTCCTAGGACGGTTGCCACAAGGCTAGAGAGCCCATCCTGCCCTTTGACGCTCTTTGTCAGACCCTTCGGTTTTGACCTGTCTGGCATGGGAGACCCTACCGGTGGCTATTATGCCACTGCCAGCATAGCTCAAAACATCATTAGTGTACGCAAACCTCTCTCCCACGACAAGGGGGCATCAATGGAGAGGTTTTCGCCTATGTATACTAGTACTAACTGTAGAGAACTCCAGTTTAAAGTGAAATAAAGTATTTTTCTTGGCAATAACAAAAAATGCATTCAAACACACACAACATATGTTCCTAAGAACCACACGAGGCTATCAAGAAGTAAGGCAGAAAGATTGGATAGAGGGAGAAATTTGGGAAAATAAGATGATAGTTACCACTCTTGAAGAGAGCAAAATAGTCAGACAGAAGTCAGAGGGTGGCACAGGAGGTTCCGATCCAGTGGAGTACCAAGAAATAGAGTGGCCATGCTTGTCCACCGTGGCAAACCTTTTTATTGTTGGGGAATTTATATTTATATCTTGCTTCATGTCCTGAAGGGGTACTCTGGTTAGGAGAAAGCCTGTATGGTTTTCCCACCAGGGAAACAAAGAAAACCAAAACTTAATTGATTGCTTATAATGGATGGGAGATTAGAATTTATGGGTTTATGACAACCTCACAATGTAGGACAGGAGGGGCCTCCAAGGTGAGATTTCTTTGTAATTGAGGTTGGAAAGGTCACTTAATTGTTTAGTTGGATGACTCATTGCTGAGGTGCCCAAGAAAGAATTACTGCATACCTCCTTATAATTGTTTTGTTTGTCAAGGGGCTTCTGCACAATCCTAGTTTGGTCTTGCTTGCTGAAACATTCCTAAAACACACGCCAGGTCCTTGTGACCTCTACCTGTCCTCTTTGTGGATCACTTTGGTCAATTTGACTCCTAGAAGTATCCAATATTTCCAATTTTGAGATATCATAGGGAGGGGGTAGTAGGGCATGCTAACACAGGGGCTTCCTGTACCTGTGTATAGTGGAGGATACTATCCCTGGACATTTTTAGATGTTTTCTAATACTTCATGTTTGGCAGGCATAGCCTACTAGGGCTATTAGATTTGAGAGCCTGGTCCTAAATCTCAAGGCCTGAACTGTCTTCTCTAGACCTCAGTGTGGAGGGAGGAATCCTATGGTGAGAGCAATGCCTTTAAATGTGAGTGCATACATTTGTTTTCATTTTTTAGACTTGATGTTTTGTATTTGAATGGTGCACTCTGTGCAACTGTAATTGATGCTTAATGTATCAGGCTTAATGATATCACCAGGACTTTCTTTCTGTAACATCAGGTTTCATGCTTGGCCCTGAAATTTCAGGGACTGGGATAATCTTGACCTGGCAACACAATGGCCTCCAAACTTTGAAATATTATTTTTCCTTTCTACAGTGCAGGTTAAAAATATAATCAATGAGAGACATGACATGAAGACAGGCCCTTAATAAAATGGATATGCCTGTCACTGTATCCTTACTACAGTCGTCCCTTCACATTCGTGGGGGTTACGTTCCAAGTACCCCCGCAAATGTGAAAAATCCGCGAATAACGACTGCCCTCCGCCTCCCCCACCATAGCGACCATGGGGCCTCCGGAGGCCCCATAGTCGCTTTCCCCACCCTCCCCACTCCCTTCCTAGTCCTTCCTGGAGCCTCCGGAGACCCTCCCGAGGCCCCGTGGATGCCTCCCCAGCCCTCCTGCCCAAGCCCTCAATGGGACCTCTGGAGAGTCTCCGGAGGCCCTGCGGAGGCCTCCCCAGCTGTCCCCACTCACCCCCAAGGCCTTCGCAGGGCACTGCGGAGGCCTCCCCCAGGCCTCCCCCTCCCTCCCCGGGCCTTCGTGGAGCCTAGCAAGGCCCCGCGGAGGCTCCTCCCAGCCCTCCCCCCTCCCTCCCCAGGCCTTTGTGGGGCCTAGCAAGGCCCCGCGGAGGCCTCTCCTGGCCCTCCCCCTCCCTCCCCAGGCCTTTGTGGGGCCTCCGGAGCATCTCCGGAGGCCCCAAGGAGGCCTCCCCGGCCCTCCCCACCCCCTCCCCGGGCCTTTATGGGGCCTCCGGAGCATCTCCCGAGGCCCCATGGAGGCCTCCCCGGCCCTCCCTGCTCCCTCCCAGGCCTTCATGGGGCATCCGGAGCGTCTCTGGTGGCCCCATGTTTGCCTCCCCAGCCCTTCCCACCCCCTCTCCGGGCCTTCATGGGGCCTCCGGAGCATCTCTGGGGGCCCCGTGAAGGCCTCCCTGGCCCTCCCCCCTCCTTCCCAAGGCCTTCGCGGGGCCTCCGGAGGGTCTCCGAAGGCCCCGCTGAGGCCTCCCCAGCCCTCCCCCCTCCCTTCCAAGGCCTTTGCAGGGCCTCCGGAGGGTCTCCGAAGGCCCCGTGGAGGTCTCCCCGGCTCTCCCCGCTCCCTCCCAGGGCTTTCACTGGGCCTCCGGAGGCCCCTTGTCACGGTTTTGGGGGGGTCCGGGGGGGCCCTCCCAAAACCGCAAATAATCAAAACCGCGAATGTCAGGTTCACGAATGTGGAGGGTAGACTGTAGTTTGCACCTCTGTAGGTTTCAAAACATAGTGAGGGAGAGTGGTGGTTCATAGAATCCCCACTAATTTTATTGTTGGTTCAGATGAATTTACCATCACCTTTATAGCTAGAAATGTAAATGGGTAGATAGCAGGCTTATATCTACAAAACAGCTTGATAAATTGAGCTGAAATTTGACAATGCTGGAGAAATGCTTTTGTGAATGGTCCTTGATGCTTTAGAGGTAAAACCAAGCACCCAGACTGCCTGAAGTGTGTTCTGACATGCACCTCTCCACATTGCATGGTTGTCATCATGCCCCATTTCCCCCAGAAAAGGAAGAGAATGCAGTGGAAACAGAAATAATTTCAGCCTGCCCACACTACATCATCAGAAAAGGAAAAGGTAGCAGTGGCACCTCTCCTCTGATGCAGCAAGAGGTCATGACTCTGGTGCTTTTGCCATGCTGGAAGCCAGTTCTACTACACAGCAATTTATTGGATGCCTGACTCTGAAGTTCTTTAGAGCTTCTTTCCTATGGGAAGAATTACTAAGAAAATTGCCTATGTTACAGGAGGCGATGGGGAAGGGGCAAGAAACGATAAAGCAAAACAACCATTTTTAAAGCTCCACTAAGTAAATTACTACTACTCTAAAACCATTTAGAGCCTTTAAGAATGCAGAAAATGAATTTCCTAAATTCATTTGGTGCATTGTTCTAGCACTATTTACCTCAGAAGTATGAATGTTGACATTTTAGTACATCTGGTCTTTTTATTATTTCTTTAGGGATGTGTAATACTAGAAATATTATTAAGATTTCATTTCAAGAACCCACCTTGGAATAGAGTAGTTATGGGAATTTTTGGCTCCTTTTTGAAAATAGACTGGATGTTAGCGTTCAACACACATAACATATTGACCTAATATAAACAAGACAGCCTCTTTCTTTGAAACATGATTTTTAAAGTAAAATGTTATGAGATTGACATTCAGTAAAAAAAAAACATGAGTTAGAGCCAGAGCTGGTCACATTTACAGTAGTCCCATTGAAATCAGTGGATTTCACTTAGTCACAATTAAGCTTAATTAATTAACTTTAATTAAATTAGCTATAACTTGCTTAGATTGTTTTAATCAATTTATCTAACTTGTTCTCTTATGTTTGTAAGACACCTCAGTTATACTTTGTATGGAAAAGCAAGGCAAAAACATAGGGGAGGAAAAGGCAGGGCACAAAACATTTTATTGTTTAACTTTACCAATTTTGTTCAGTGGTGGTGGGTGTTAACTGCTGTCAAGTCAACTTCAACTTATGGTGACCCCATTAATGAGAGACCTCCAAGTCACCCAATCATCAACAGCCCTGCTCAGGTCTTTCACACTGAGGTCTTCATATTTTCCTACTGCCTCCTACCCTGCCAAGCATTATTGTCTTTTCTAGGGAGTCATGTCTTTTCATGATATGGCCAAAGTATGACAGTCTCAGGACTTTTTCAGATGAGCTTTAGTAGCGGAAGCAGCCTCGTCCCCGTTGCATTTGGGTTCTGCAACATGAGATTAGCAGTGTATGATTCCAGTTCAGCCCACAGGCTTCTGATTGGGGATTTCTTCTTCATTGGAGGCATGTAGGCATTTATTATCAGCAAAGTGCAATGGTTAAATTGAATTAGCACTGCCATGGCATATATTTTAAAAGTGGAAAGAGGCCTTGATATGGCATGTAGGGTGGTGGAAACCAGAATGCCTAGGCCACCTCTAGCTCTTCCATGCTTTTCCCCTGTTTCTGCCAGAATTGAGAATGAGTGAAAGCCATTTAATAACAGATCCTTATTAGTCCATGTTTCCTGGATCAGTATAATGTCATATTGGGTGAGGAAGTCACTAAGACAGGGATCTCTGTGGGCCGTCGGCCACCCAGCAATGTTCCAGGTCATAAGGGTAACCTTGTGCTGGTCTGTTGGAAGTCAGGCAGTTGCATTGCAGGCCACAGGCTGGATGGGTAATTCATCTGATGGCAGTTGGTTAAATGGCTGGGTTGACTGTGGCTGTGTCCTCCTCTGTGGATGGAGGGGTAGTGAATCACATTCCTGTTCTTCCTGCCCTGCCTGTTCTGGAGGAGAGATTGGAAGAACCAATGCAGCATGGGAAGTGAAATGAGGATCACAAGCAAGCAAGGATCCCATATCTTTAGTGAGGGGGGCATTCTTTGGCTTAGGAGATGTGGTAGGTGGCAGTGAAGACTGTTTTTCCCTTGAACTAGGTTTGCACAGGGATGTTTGAGACCCCTAGAATTTAGTTGTAGATGGAGGTGCATCTGCAGTATTTTGTATTTTTGAAGAGGTGTTGGGTACAACTCGGGATTTCAAGGCTTCCTTGATTGTAAGTAGAGAGTCATCACTTTCGCTTTCATTGTCAGAGAAATGCACTGACAATTTTCTGCAAGGGGTGGGCTGATTTCAATGGGGCTGGATTGCTGTTAGATTGACTCAGGATGGTATCTCTCATCAGCTGTATTGTTGGAGTGTGTTCCCAAATTTCTGTGAGTTTTTCTCTCAGTTTAATTACTTCTTGATTTATAGCCTGAGCTTCTTCCTTTGAGGTGTGTTTAGGTTCTCCCTCTTGGTGTGCAGAATTATTGCTTCTTTGTGTTTTTGTTGCTGTTTTCCCTGTGATGAGGTCACGGACTGTCTCATCCTTAAAAACTCTGTAAATTTCTATATAATGTGCATTCCAGAGGAAATTTCTTTTCCGTAACAGCCTGTTAGGAATATTTGCCTGGTTAAAGGTCATAAAAATTCGTTTAGTAGCTCTTGAGCTGGGTAAAAAGTGGCAGTCTAGTAAATCAATTGTTCTGCTGTGCATGTTTAAAAGTTGGGAAAGATATCTTACAATTGAATTCTGGGTGTTCCACCTATGGACATTGTTATGTATTTGTAGCAGGAGCTGATTTTTCTGTAACACTCTGCAGTGATTAACTGCATCCTGTGACGTGGCAGGGCATATTTCCTCCAAATCTGCTACATTTTTAACCCCCTGTGTACCATGTGGGTTTTGCCTTTGAAAAGCTTGTTGAGAAAGCTTATTTGTAATGTTGTTTAATCTTTGCAAAATAAGGATCAATGTCTCTATGGACAGTTTGCAAAAATCATAAAAGAGCTGAGCGCTGTTATTGTAGGGAATGCTGCCAAGCTTCAGGAGTTTCACTTTGTTATCAACTTTCTCTGGCCCATAGTTTATATTTACACTTTGAGGAATTGAGGAGGCTGTTTTGTTTAGTTCAGGTGTCTGTGATGGCTTAAGGAGTAAAGAAGGAGCTGTTGTTACAAATCTGTTACTCACGGGCTGTGTTGTCTCTGCCGCTGGGAAGAGTGATTCAATCCTCATCTGTTTTTCTGCTTTGGAGGTTTCCTGATTGTCATTGTTGTTGCTGGGGCTTGTCCTATTTCTTTTCTTGCCTTTGGGTGGCATTTTTGAGGTATGTGTAGGTGGTAATGCCAGATGTTAGTGGGAGGACAATTCAGAAGTTGTTAGTCCGTCACCTTCTTGCCCCTCCTCCCCTAGTACTATAAAGCCTCTGGTATTAGAGAACATACATGTTGAGTCTGCCTTATCCAGATATCTGAAATATTTCAAAATCCAAAATGTCTACATAGGTGGCTGAGATAGTGACACCTTTGCTTTCTGATGATTTAATGTACACAAACTTTGTTTCATGCACAAAATTATTAAAAATATTGTGTATAAAATTACATTCAGGCTATGTACATATATAAGGTGTATATAAAATGTAAATTAGTTTCATGTTTAGACTTGGGTCCCATCTCCAAGATATCTCATTTTGTATAAGCAAGTATTCCAACATTCAAAATATTCTAAAATCCAAAATACCTCTGGTCCCAAGCATTTTGTTTAAATGAGACTCAGCCTGTTCTGCCAATCATGGAAAAAGTCTATTGCCTAAATTTTCCAATTTGCATTTGGACCCAATTCAAAATGCTGCTGTTAACTTGAAGAATTAACTGCAGACCTAACCAAGTGTAAAGATTTTTGCAAGCTGAAGGTATGCCCCATTAGAATAAAATTTTAAGAAATTTGAAGTCCCTATCCAGTTATGTCCACCTCCAGAGGTAAGGTGGATGGCCAGAAGAGTAGGGCCTTTTTTTTAGTATTGTGTTGTCTGTGAACATATCCTACTTCCTACTGTCCTTGCATTGTCTGTGATACCATTTTCCTGCTAGTTAAAGATGTTATTTTCATAGGCTTTTAATGAGCGTTACTATTTCTGATTATACTTCTACTATTTAATTGATTGGAGGTGATTACTGCTGCTCCACAGAGATGTTGATGGTAATAATAATGGTGGTGTTGATGATATGTATATTAATACACAAACAAACTCACCCACAACTATAGATATAAATACACAGATTGCACTATATGCCACTTAGAGAATTGAGATTGCCAATCAGAGTATAAATAAATGTTTTAAGTAAATAAAGAGTAAATATGAAGCTCTTTCAACTCTTGAAATCTGCTAGATATTTATGGAAAATATTGTCACTGTTTACCTACACTTAACAGATCAGAAACTAATGAGCTGCATTTCACCAATGACATTAAAACTAATTACTTCTTATTAGAGTTGTATGTTGTCAACAATTCTGTACAGAATGTCTGAAAGAAGCAAGCTGTCATTTAAAAAAAATCAGAGGGGATACTCAAATGCTGACATCATGAACAAAATCTTTGTAAATTTAGTTTTAGGAAAGCACCAAATTTTCTACTTTTAAAAATAAATGCCATTTCATTAAAATAAGAGAAGTGTTTGTGGTTCATCTAAATTATCTTGGGAAGTCCACATGCAATTTTGTTTAGTGTTTAGATCACCAGGGGATCATGATCTCAATGGAGAGTGGTTATTTGATTTAGCTGTTGTTTCCTCCCATACCCATCGCTCAGGGAATGAATGTCTTTGCCTATTATTCTGGGGAGGAATTGGATGATGCCTTTCTAGAACAGACGACTACACACGATTATATCATGTCTTTGCCTATTATTCTGAATGGAACCATTCTCACACATAGCTGTAGTGTCAGCATAACCTCAATGGAAGGTGGAAAACTCACTCCAGAATGGGGGAAGAGAGAGAGAAAGAAAGATTGTAGGATGTAAAATCTAAGCAGCTGAAGCCAAAAGGCACATAATCTGGGATACTGCTTCTTATTGTATCCTTGCATTTCAAAGAAGTATTGATCTGGAAGAATGTTCTCACAGTCTCACATCATGTCCCTCAAAAGCAGATGTGTCTCCCACCTGAGAAAGGAGAATACTGAATCAGACTGGCTGACAGTTGACCACTCAAGGCATTTCTCATTAGAAGAAAGGCTTTCCTTCTCTGAGAAGCATCTTTACCAGGAATGGCAAAGCATTAAAAGTGAGGACCCGGCTAATTGGCAGCCAATTTGATCAACATTTTTGTAAGCTGGACTCTGCCTGGTAGTGGGGGTGTTGATGGTACAGATCTAACTATAGATCTTACTAGCTGTTAGTCAACCCAGTCCAAAAGCAAGCAAATCTTTTTGCAGGGTTCACTTGTTCTCATATACCTATAATGCCAGCTGATAAACCTGTTTTTCATTAATTTGTCTAAGCCTCTTTTAATGCCCTCTAAACTACTGACCATCCTTACATCTTGTTAATCATGCACTGTGTGAAAAAAAAAAAACTATTTTCTTTTTATCTTTCTTGCCTTTACTGCTAAACAATTCCATCAGAGGTCTCTAGGATTTCCAGAGAAGGAGAAAAGTAGCTCTCCAATTTCCTCATCCAGTTTATAATTTTACAAGTGGGAACCTAGAACAAAATGTTTGTGTCACCAGTTCCTGCACTCATTTTCAGGGATTCAGCAAGCCTGTACCAAACTTGTAGTGTTTTGTGGGATTCATAGGCACTTTTTCTTCTTCTTTTGTCTAGCCCACTGAAATTACCCTCCACACTGTTTTATACAGTTCTTAAGAAGTTGCCAGCCTTGACCCTGAGCACTTTATTAACCATTTTACCAACATACCTCTTGGTATGCTTTCTCCCAACACTGATGCACCTCTCTAAGGAACGATAAGCTGGCAGCTGAAGCCAGCTAGCTTTCCTAGGCAAAAATGATTACCTCCACTACCTCGCCAGAGAGGACAGTGGCATTTGGGGGGAATTTCTGAAAGACTTGGGGCTTGTCTACACTGGCTGCTTCAATCTGGGACCAGTCCAGATAATTATGCTCCAAACAGGCCCTGGATTGACCAAGATGGGGGTCACACACACTTGGCTGAATCTGGTGTGGTGTTCATTGTTGTCCATGTGGGTCAGCTGGCCCAATACTGTATGGGCCCCACTGGCCCACTCCCTGTTTTCAGAGCCGCCACCACCACCACTTCCTTGCTGGCTGAGGACCCCCAAGGAAAGGCTACCTAGTACACTGTTACTTTTGCTGACATCAGAAAAGGGCATCCAGACATGTGATCAACAAGGAGAAGGGCATGCTACTCCTTCCTCATAGATTGCATAGGCACCCCATTCTGACTTCAGGAGAAGTGACACCCAAAGGCAAGGCTTTCCATGCTCCTTGGCAGGCAAGGAAGCAGTGGCAGTGGCTCTGAAGGGAATCCATCCCCTTCCTTGCACCGCTCAGCAGAGGGTAACAGACATTGCACCATGTTTGCATGTGGACCACTGGACTGGGCCAAATCAGACTAGATTCAGCTGTTCAGATAGCAAAAGACCCAGAGATCATTCTGAAGTTTCTGAGAAATCTGGGGTTTTCCTCAACTTTGCTTAATTTGAAGCAAAGTCAGATTAATGGCAAAAAAAAAAAAATGTATTGTGGATCCTTGCCATTAGTAGCTGTACATCTTCTGGACTGCCAGCACTGTATTTGGGGTGAGTCTGCATTTTTTTTTCTGGTGTAGACAGGCCCAATGATGATATATATTTTTCAGTTAAGCTTCTGGAAGGAGACACCAATGAGGATAGTAAAGTTAACAAGATCAATAAGAAGGTTTTTTAAAAAATGAAAGGGTGCTTCCACTCCAAGATTTCTTGAATTTGATGATTAATGTTCAACTTATACAATTGCAAAGATTTGGCAAGAAGAAGAAGAAGAAGAAGAAGAAGAAGAAGAAGAAGAAGAAGAAGAAGAAGGTGGTTAAATTTAAGGTATGAATGGATAAAGAAACAAGGTTTCGTTTTACTGGGTCTAAGATGCTATTTAGTTGCTTGATGTTCAATGTTCACTTAGGACTTTTTCAAATGCGGGGGGGAATCCTGAGGAGGTCAGGAGAAGAATGGTGCTGTTGCACTTACAGCGCTCCATTTCAGATGGTGCCATCCTCCTCCTGACCTTCCTGTGCTTACTCTGTGCTGCAGACACTGCTTTTAATTGATGGGGGTTTCCCATCAATAAAAGTGGTGCATTTCTCATGCCTGCAGCATGGAGGAAACACAGGGGAAGGTTGGGAGGAGGACGGCATTGTCCGAAATGGAGCACTGTAAGCACAACAGTGCCGTTCTTCTTCAGATCTCCTCGGGGAGTTTTTTCCCCCATTTGAAAAAGTCCTTAGTGTAAAAGAAGTTGTTATCAAACAAGGCTTTTGGGGTATATGAAATTTGAGGAAATGCTTAAAACAATATTAAGGCTGATTTATATGTGTGCTAGATGGCTGGATAATTAGAAAGGATATCAACATGAGAGAAGAAATAGTTAAAGAAAAAATAGGAAAAATATTGAAGTACAATAAGGTTGAGATTGTTTTAAAGATGAAGGATTGAGTAGAATTTAATTTTCCTGTAGTGGGTTGTTGGGAGACATAGCTGGAAAAGAGTCAGAGGACAGGGAGGAATAGTTGGAAAGAGTTGGGGAAAATTGTTTTAATATAAAGATGAAAGGATTTAACATTTGATATTTCACATTATGATAAATTGTTGTTAAAATAGGACAAGTTACTGAGAGAGAGAGAATTTGTTTCATTTAATTTAAGGGAAGTTAGTAGTAGTCATTGATGAAAATTACTAAACCTGTACTGACTTTCTGTAGAAAATATGTGATTTTATAAATTTCAATTTTGATTATTAGCATGTCATAGAAAGGAGAAGGATGATTTATTATGATAGATGAGCGAGGTTTAGACTATACACTGTGTTTTAATAATCACTGAAAGAAGATTGGAAGTCACTTTTATTTCTTCTATATTTTTTCTTTTTCTTTTTTCTTTGACTCGTCTTTCTTTTCTTCTCTTTTTTTTTCTATTATGTACAGTTATTGTTCTATTTTGTGTAGCTTGGAAAATTTTAAATAAAAATGAAAACCAAGACTTTTGGGCAAATAGACAGATTCATTGTATTATTTAGGGTTAGTGCTAGTATATGGAAATATGATAGAAATTCTTGCTTAGTCATTTTTACCAATGATGTTTCTTATTGCTATATATATATATATATATATGTATGTATGTATTATTGGCACCTTCATTTTAAGAATGAATTTGGAGGAGCTATCAATGACTCCTCATTTCTTGAAAAGTATCACACCACTAAAAGGAACTTGTTATGTTCCTGTTTAATGTATCCATGGCTACAGAAAGAGTATCCATGAGTCTGTAGCCCACTAAAAAGCCAATGCCTGTGATTTATGACCTTTTAAAAGCCTCTTCATAATTCTAAAAATCTACCAATGCAAGTCATTAAAGGGGAAAAAAAGCTTTTATATATCACAGGAAGGATACATGGAGAAGTATTCTGAGTGCTAAGAAGGCTAAGCCGAAATTACCAGGGTACTAATCTCATTTTTTTCCCCATGTGAATAGATCAACAAAACAGTTCCTTTGGTTTAGATTCTGTCCATTCCTGCAAATGCAGATCAGCTCATAATGTTCTCAGACATTAGTCTTTTGGCAACAGAACTGTTACCCCCTTCCTTCCAATAATTCATCAATTGGCTATACAATATTTCATGACTTGGCTTATTTATTGGCCTTGTGGTTGGCTGTAGACCAGGGTTTTGCAAATACAAGGACTCAAGGTGTAATCCAAAAACCTAAGGAAGAGGCCATCCCAAATTCCTAAAAGACACACCCGGGTAGTAATTCCATGAACCCCCCTTGTACTGATGAGTTAGGGTGGAAATGGGCTAATTCTCCTAGACATACTGTAGTCCCTTCATTTCATAGAGATTAGGGATTCAAGACCCCCACGAAAATGAAAAAAAAATGAATTAAAAACAGGGGGGCCTGGAGCAGAGTGGCCGTGTGGCTACACCCCCTTTTTTCTCATTGGGCCTTCTACTGCACATCCCACCCAGTGCTCCTCTATTGAGCGGTGAGTACGCCGCTGGGTTTTTCAGCCCAGGGGACCTTGATTGGCATGGCCACATAGCTTGGGAATGGCTGGGCCTTTGGCTACACATACCACCTTCCCCGCTGCTTCCCAGGCTCCCAGAGCCCACAGGGAGGATGCTGTCCAGCCAAAAAAACAAGCAGTGGTCCTGCTATTCAAGTATGGAGCAGTAGGGGGGTTGCGTGGCCGGACACCCAACCACCCCCAAGCCATGGGGCCATGCCAATCAAGGCCCCCTGGGACAAAAAATTCAGCGGAGTACTCACCACTCAAAACAGGAGTTCTGGATGAGGTGTGTGGCTGAGGCCTCTGCCACTCATTTCCTCAGCTGCCTGACCTCCTCATCATGGGTTCTGGGGGAATGGGAAGTGGTGCACCCCTCCCATCGCTCCACTCTCAAGCGGAAAGTCCCAATGACTGAGCAGACATGTGGCAGTGCCACCGAAAAATCCCCAGTGTTGGAATTGGTGCTCAGGTTCAGGGTGGTAACCCTAACCCTGCCCTCCCACCCGCATGCAAAAGCTGTTTTGGGCCATGACAGCCTCATCATTGCCTGGCCTGCCTGCCTGCTCCCCCCTGAAAAAGCCACAGAAGGCCAGGACTGCATTGCTGCCAGCCTGCCCTTCCACCAGCCCAAAAATACACAAAACCATGAAAAGGAAAACTTTGAAAAGGAAGGGATGACTGTACATGGAAGTGAGTCACTCATTAATGCAATCAAAGTGGCCACACACCTTTTGCCTTGCAAATCTGGTTTTCCCTCACACCTCTCCTAAAACAATAGAAGGTTGCCTGATGCCCACTAGTTTAATTGTCTCAGCCATTAATTATTGTTAACAGAACTGGAACTTCCACTGTCTAACTATGGGAAACTCCAGGAAACATTGTATTCCACTCACAACTCCCCTTCAGTGGTCTATCAGGTATAAATATCACCCCAAAATACAGCCAAAATGTTCACAGCTTCCTGCATGCAATTACGCTATTTGTCTGCTGTGCAATCCTCAGAGCTTCATCTGAGTATCTTCTGCTACACAAATCTTTGTTTGTCAGATATGTATAGTATAGCCCATCACCTCAAACTCCATTCCTCTATCCCAATACTTCTTACTCTATTCACTAGACTTTTGTGATTGCTTGAAGCATGAGTGTAGTGTGTGTGTGTGTGTGTGTGTGTTCCTGATGCCATGATATTGATAAAGCAGCTGCGCTGGGCAGGGCACGTTTCTAGGATGGAGGACCATCGCCTCCCAAAAATGCTACTCTACGGTGAACTCGCCACGGGTCAGCGTAAGAGGGGCACTCCAAAAAAGCGATACAAAGACTCCCTGAAACAACAGCTCAGGCTTGGCCAAATTGATCACCAACAGTGGTCCGCCATGGCCTCACATCGGGAGGCATGGAGACGCACTATCCACAATGCTGCAGCCTTATTTGAGAACTCATGCCGAACAAGTCTTGAAGACGAACGACAACGCAGAAAGATTCACAACCTGGAAACATCACCCAAGGAGACCTTCTGCTGTGCTTTCTGCAACCGGACTTGTTTATCTCGGATTGGCCTTTTTAGTCATCAGCGCACTTGGAGAAAACGCAGGATGAGTCCTTCCTGAATCTTCGTTTGCGAAGAAAAGCCAGAGATAGAGTGTTCCTGAGATTATTTTTTAATAAAAATCAGTTTTCTTTTATTCCCTGGCCGTGAGTTTCATCAGTTAGTACCAGTGTATATAGGTCAAAAGATCCTGTCATTACCCAAACTCTCACTGGCATATTGAGCTAATTAAAATTCCCCATATTAATAGCTGGACATAAGTGGGTTCTTCATGGACCCCATGCAATTTGGGTTACAAGAACAATTGTGGAACACTGCATTCTGTCAGAAAATTTTTAAAAGTATATACAACTATTTTAGCTATCCTGGATTTAAGCTGCTGGTCAGGAGTTGTGGACAGATCAAAGCTTTGCCAAATTTGCTAACAAAAAGATTGTAATAAAAAAGGTTTTTGTTTGTTTGTTTTTTATAAACAGAGGTGTGTTTTCCACCCCAAGGGATATCCCCCCAATACACAATCCAATTTTAAATCTGAATGTTCCACCACTCCTGGAAATGTGGTTCAGAGAAGAATGGGGTTCAATCACTTTTGCATAACGCATGAAATGTCCAACACTTGCCTTTGATCCTCTAAATTGGTGGTATTGAAACAGTGGATGTCTAATCCCAGAAGCCCCAGACAGTAAGTCCAGGGACTCTGGGAGTTACAGCCCAATAATGACCCAGGCTTGGGAACTACTCTCCAAACTCTCTGCTATTGGACTTCCTTATCCCTAATTCCAAAACTGGGACATCAGCAATTATGGAAGACTGGTGTTGCTGGCATCTTCCATCTCAGATCTTGTTCCTTCCTTCGCTGATACCCAAAATGCTACCATGGCATCCTCCCATGGAACCTTGGTAATGGAATTACCCAGAGTATCCAAGTCTATATGTATCTGTCTCCAGCACTAAGTGTCCAGAGGTCCTTGGAACACAAGTAGCAGCTCAGTGTAATGGGTACTCAGAGACTGTGGAGACCTCCTTGGCATTTAAAATGCTATGGTGTTTGAAGTGGAGCAAGACAGAGGGACAGGCAGATGTGCTAGTCCAAGACAATGGGGGGTATTTGAGGGGAATTGTTCTCAGCTCATCTTTATGAACTAAGCAAATTTACATTCCAAAATAGGTACATATAATTTAGGCAACATTACTAGTTAGGATTTTGCAATGCTTGTGATAACAGGTAACACTGCAATGCCGCTTCATTGGTAAAATTAGCAGTTGTATAACTACTGTTGATGACATAAAGTGGCCTATATTTGTGAGACATAATTTTACATTGTTAAGGTTGAGAATAGTATTTGATTGTTTGCCATTGCTGCTGCTGATTTTAAAACATTATTTCTCATCACAGGTGATTTTTTTTCCCATAAATATTATTTACAAAATTATTTACAAAAATATTTACAAAAATACTGAAATCAGCCTGAGGGGGACTGGCAGATTGGGTAAGGGGAGTAATGAATGCCTCAGTACAGCAAGGTGGGCTTCCAGCTTGCCTAAAAGAAGCTGTTGCGAGGCTACTGTCATGATGGAGTTCCATCATGCTGCCTTGAGGTTAATTGCAACTCCCATCATGCGTCAGAACTACATTCCCCATTATCTCTAATCAGCAATTCTCTGATCATCAGGAACAGGTAAACAAAGAGCTAAGAGAAGTGGGAGGTGGGGCTCATCTCCTAGGCTGACATCATCATGACATCACATCACCAGACTGACTGACCAATGAGATTTGGGTAATGGCAATTTGAAGACTTCGTAGCCTTTTGTTCAGAGCATATGGCTTGGGGTCTGACCATGTGGTTAGACCACAATACTCTCTCTGAGAATATATGAATCTCAGAGTCTGTGCTGGGCCTGGCTTACTAATTAAGCATGTGGCCTAGCCAAATTGGACACCAGATTTGCTCTTTATGGACCTCTAGAATATGAGCAGACCTTCTTTTGTGTAAGGACAGTGTTTTAGCTAGATTGCATCAGGGAATGTTTAATTTGTTTTATCCTTGACTGGATGTAATTCTATACTGCTATATTCTGTAACGTAAGCTACACCTGAAGAAAAAGGGTATTTTCTTCATTAAATGGTTACCTCTGAAATGTGTTTGCTTGCTTGAATAACATAGCCTTTAAATTTTCCTCTGTTGCTATGAGTCATGCTACAGTGGTTCTCCTCTGTTTCTGTAGACAAGAGAGGGGGGTTGGTAAATCTCAGTCAGGGCTGAAAAGCCTAGATACCCTGTGGTTTCCTCTTGAATCACACAAAAAAGAGGTTCTCTTAAAATCAAGAGGTGGTGGTGGCAAGACATTTCTAGGATTTCTAGGTTAGACACATCCCTGGGAGTGTGTCTAGAAGGATCCAGCTTGAGAGTTCTCCAGGAGTTCATCTGAGTGGATCAAAAAAGGATAACCTGGCTTCTAAAATGTGTGTGTGTGCACAGGCAGACACACATAGAGGCTAGGCTTAACCTTACAGTTACTATTGGGGGGGGGACCCTCCCTGAATCCCACTAGACTGGAGTACTCTCTGTCAGTCTCCAATGTCCCCTTACTGGGCAAGGTATTGAAATGTGTGGTGGCCTCCCATCTCCAGGCATTCCTGGACGAAACGGGTTATCTAGATTCATTTCAATCTGGCTTCAGGTATGGCTATGGTATAGAGACAGCTTTGGTCACCTTGGTGGATGACCTATGCAGAGAACTAGACAGGGGGAGTGTGTGCCTGTGGGTTCTGCTTGACCTCTCAGTGGCTTTCAGTAACGTTGACCATGGTATCTTCCTGGGTTGCCTCACTGGGATGGGGGGGCACTGTTTTACAGTAGCTCTAGTCCTTCTTGGAGGGTGAGACCCAGAAGGTGGTGCTGGGGAATGCCTGTTCGATACCATGGCCACTACATTGCTGTGTCCCTCAGGGCTCAGTTTTGTCCCCCGTACTATTTAATATCTGCATGAAACTGCTGGGAGAGGTCATCCAGGGTCTTGGGATTCAGTGCCATCAGCATGCTGATGATACACAATTCTATTTCTCCTTTTCACCTGACTCCAAGGAAGCTGTTTCTGTACTAAACCAGTGTCTTCTGTCCATAATGGACTGGATGAGGGTGAACAAATTGAAACTTAATCCAGACAAGACAGGTGCTCCTGGTCAGTTGAAAGGCAGATCAGGGAATAGGGATTCAGCCTGTGCTGGATGGTGTCACACTCCCCCTGAAATCTCAGGTTCGCAGCTTGGAAGTGCCCCTGGGCTCAGATTTGAGCCTGGGTGCTCAGGTTTCTGGTGTGGCCAAGAGTGCATTTGCACAGTTAAAATAAGTGTACCAGCTGCACCCATTCCTTGTCAAGTCAGACCTGACTATAGTGACACATGTCTTGATTACATCTCGTCTGAACTACTGTAACATGCTGTATGTGGGGCTGCCTTTGGAAACTTCAGAAACTTCAGTGGGTCCAAAATGCTGCCAACCAGGATGTTGACTAGGGCTGGGAACAGTGATCATGTGACACCACCCCGCCCAGATGAAACAGTTGCATTGGCTACCAGTCAATTTCCAGGCAAAATTCAAACTGCTTGTTCTGATCTTTAAACAGCTTGGATCTAAACAGCTTGGATCCAAACTATCTGAAAGACTGTATCTCCCTATGCAAGTCAGCCTAAGTATTAAGATCAGCAGGGGAGACTTTTTCTCAGTATCACCACCTTCACAGGCACGGTAGGCAGGGACTCAGGAGAGAGCCTTCTCTGTAGCTGCTCCCAGACTGTTGAAACCTCTTTCATGGGAGGTGCAGTTGGCCCCCTCCCTGCTCTCTTTTTGTTGGCCGTTGAAGATGTTTTTATTTAAGCAAGCATTTGAAATGTGAATTTTAATTGGTGTGCTGCTTTTGATGTTGTATTTTTATGATTTTATGTTTTTAATTCATGTGTTTTAAGTACGTTTTTACAATAGTAATTTAATTTATATGTTTTAAATTGTTGTAACTTGTGATGTTTTATCTGTATTTTTTTAATGATTATAAGCTGCCTTGAATCCCATTTTGTGAGAAAATCAGAATATAAATCTGATAAATAAATAAATAAATACCTTCCTACTACTGAATATTCATGGAAGACTAACAGTTTTCTACATAGTTCTCGAAGACCACGTGGTGTTCCAAGGATCTGAAACTAATCTGGAGGTGATCAGGTATAATCATAAAAGCTCCTTCCATAAATTAGTATATGTTGATGGAGGGCACAAATATAATTATCTCTATGAACAGAATAGATAGAATGTCTGTTTGTCATCACCTTAGATAAGAATCACTTGTACAGAGAATATTTAATCCATATTCACCCCGATATTTCGATTAAAATGGGTAGATTCAATTCAGAATCTTCTTGGCGCCCTACGTTCATTAGGTTTCCCAGGTCTTGGATTTGGTCTTGTTCCAAGGCCTCGGCATTCTTCTTCTGTCCTCGGGGTGTGAAAAAGAAGTCTCAGGGCAAGAGCATTGCCTTGAAAACTGTGTGTATGCAGGGGTGCCTCACCTACACTAGCCTGGATATGCTATCTCCCTGCTGGCATATCCTGACTGCAGAGCTGGCCCATTTCCTCCTTCCCCCATTACTTGCAGAAAATAGGTCAGAGTCCAAACAGAATGCCAACCCATTGCTGCAGCAACTGCTGCTGCTACCATTTTCTATGCTAATTCAGAAGCCAGTCAGAAGTCCCACAACATGTGACTGATGTGACCAGCCTCAGTCGCTTGCTGAGGGACACCGGCCTGGCTTTTCATAAGAGCCAGGGAGCTGGCAGTGGTAGTGAGGAATGATGTTCTAGAACAGACTCCCACAGACATGCATGGCCCCATCCAGCGGTATCAGATTAAACCAGATATCATCTTAAAATGCGGCAAAGGGTCCTATCCTGGCTTGTCCCCTTCCAGTCCTGTATCTATCCCAGGGGTCATTTGGACTGCCTGGGGGCAGATCAGGATAAATGCCCTGCATTGTTTGGACTACAGTGCTCTGGAATGGGGGCAAGCCAGAGTAAATGGCCTGTGTAGATAAGCCCTGTGTCCTTCGTTAGACTTTTTAAAAATCTGTATGGCATATTTTGTGGTTGATGCTTAATGTATCATGCTTCACAGCATCACTACGTGCTGCCTCTTAATCTTCTGATCTTGAAATCTTATGGCTTGGGACAATGATGACCTGGCAACACCTATGATAGTGGTTTCCTCAGGCTGTGCAGCCTTTTTTCTCTGATCTCTTCCTTTATCTACAGCTTCTGTGGCCTTTTTCCCTTGTACCGCCATTGTCTGCACCAGCAGCATTTTGCAGAATCATTGTGGTCTGTATCTGTGTTAACTTTGGAGCTGTGTTAACTTTGGAATTATGCTAGCATATAGTCATTGCCTCCACAAGTTCAAGGGTAATGAAAGAGAAGGAACAAAGTGGAAACAATTATGAACTAGAATATTCATAAATAATTGGAATATTTTCAGATATATATAACCTAAGCATATGAGATATAATGATAATTCTCTGTGCCTTTAACAATCTGGCTGGTTATAAAACCTGGTGGATAATGTTTTACAGTGGCATATCTATCTTCAGAATATCAAGAATATCAAACATGGTTATATCTTCATCATCCTTTGTATACTCAGAACAACAAGCTATTAGCACAAAATGAGTACAATTATGATCAAAATACCTCACAGTCCTATTGAGCTATTGAAATTGTTTAGAGGAATCTGGATCTCCTTCCTTTCCACTTAAGGTCTGCAAATGATCCAAGATAGAGTCAAAAATTATTTTGTAAGGCCTCCTCAACACTTCTGGAGCAGCTCCTGCTTTTCTGGGCCAAGATAGAATTAATCAGCCCACCCTGGGAATGCCACATAGTGAGCAAGTTTCAACAGCTAAATCTAAGCAGAAAAAAATATATAATTGCCATGCCTTATGTAGATTACTACAGGCATTTGGGTTTGCATCATCATCATCATCATCACTACCACCACCACCACCATTGTCACTGAAACCATCCAAGCTGTAATAGCAGCATGGATCACAAATCCAGAATTCCAGAGGAACTGTAGGCTTCAAGCAAGAATGGCAGTTTTCAAAGATCCTCTCCTCACTCCTGGGTGTGATCTTTAGGGTCTGCACTGGCTTAGGTCTACTCTTGATGTTCTTGGAACATTTTGGGAACTATTCACAATTAGCAATAATGTTGTCTGGCTGTTTCCCTTCCTTGACTTGGCTGTAGGACCTCCACTAACTTGAGGGTGAACTTTGGCTTCCACTGTTACTTCTACTTTTCCTCTGCAGGACTCTGAGCTTAAGCTGAATGATGTCATATTTGTAAGATAGAACTGGCATGACCCTGGCTGGAGGGTTGACATAATCAGGTGGAGGTAAGAGGCTATGCAGCCAATGCAATCTTTCCCTTATACACACATTTAGACGTTGAGGATAAATAAAATGGCAACTTTCTTGAATCTGGAAACATTGCCATTACAAACCTTTCATCCAGACTCTGCAAAGACAATAATAAAGATTTTAGAAGAGAATGGCAATTTGGTATAGCGATGAAACTGAATCTTAGTTCTTTGCAATTTTCAGGCGAAGGACAAACCAGCTCATAAAATCAAGTTTAATTTCTCAGAATGTGAGACTAGAGAGTTCCCTGTTTACCCTAGAGTCTTTTTAAAACCCAAGCACATGTCTCAGTTTATTGTGTACTTCTCAAAACAACATGCTTTGCTCTTTTGTTTGCAATAATTTTATTTAAAGCACATCAGTGTAGCATTATAAAAATATTAATGCTAGTTCATGTATAAGCATGTTTCTTTGTAAACCAAGTTAACTTCTTACCTACATAGCCTGCAAATTTAAGTTCTTTTCACAGAGAGATGTACTTTATTGTTGCTACTGCAGGGGTAGGACATCCTTTTAAAAAACCCCAAAAAACCGAGCTGCCCATGCTAATAATGTTGTGTTAATTTTTGAAATGGACTGCAGAAGTATCAGATCATTTAGATGATTTTTCTCTGAAAGTATACTTGAAAACTTATGCTGTCCTCCATGAAAATAAAACTACTATATATAATTGTTATAGTTAAACAGCAGTCTGTTTGGTCAACTCACCAGGATATAGGTGTTTAAATCCTATTGTTAGTGTCAATTAGAGTAGATCCATTAAATCAAGGAAATTTACCTGCATGCTTTTCTTATCATTCAACAATTTAATGTGCCTACTCTACTTGGGACTAACTAATAGGATTCAGGCCTGGGAGTCTTCACCACCCCATACCAGCAACTATGAGGCAATGATGTCATATGATAACTTCGCACTGAGCAAAAGATGCAACATCAGGATGATCATCTGCTTCAGTAGTCTCATTAAGCTTAATCATGGGAAGGGGCAAGAAGCCATAAAGGCACATTTAAGATCTGCTCACACTCCCTGGGAAAGCAATGTAACCGTTCTTCAGATAACATAGTAGAAGATGAGCATGACTGGATTAGTGCAGCTCAGAATTCTGTTTCCTCTCCCTCTTCCTCCTCTATCCTCAATTTGGTTGCATGTGGAAGAAGTTAATATTTTAGGGTGCAACTATATGGATCCTCTTTACTGATACCCCCCCCCCGCTCCTTGGGGAAAAAGTAGATACTGAATAATTTAACTGGTGAATTGTCTGTTTCTTCAAATTATACCCCCCTTTGTATGTCTGCCTATGCACAGGAGCTATGTTGCATTCATCTGATGAAGTGGACTGTAGTCAATGAAAGCTTATGGTTGAAATGTCTTTTTCCTAATTACAGTTGCCCCTCCACATTCGTGAATTTAGCATTCACAGTTTTGAGTATTCACGGTTTTGGGACGGCCTCCCCCGCCCTCCCAAAAGCAGCAACTGGGCTTTAGAAGCCCTGTGGCTGCTTGGGGGGGGAGAGAAGCAGGCCAGAGGGGTGGGAGAGGTGGAGATGGGGCCTTCCAAGCCCCCCCTCACCACATTAGGAGGCCGGGCGGGGAGTGGGAGAGGTGGCAAGGGGGCCTTGGGAGAGAGGGGGAGGGCTGGGGAGGCAACCATGGGGCCTCTGGAGGGCCTCTGGATGCCCTGTGAAGGCATTGGAAGGGAGGGGGAAGGCTGGGGAGGTGACCACGGGGCCTCTGGCGGGCCTCCAGAGGGCTTCCAGAAATCCTGTGGTGGCCTTGAGAGGGAGGGGGAGGTCTGGGTAGGCAACCACGGGGCCTCTGGAGGGCCTCTGGAAGCGCTGTGGTGGCCCTGGGAGGGAGGGGGAGGGCTGGGGAGGCAAACTGGGGCCTCTGGAGGGCCTCTGGAGGGCCTGTGGTGGCTTGGGGAAGGACGGGGGAGGGGGGAAAGTGACTATGGGGCCTCCGGAGGCCCCGTGGTTGCTTTGGCGGGGGAGGGGAAGGGCAGTCGTTATTCACGGAATTTTCACATTCGCAGGGGTCTGTGGAACCTAACCCCCATGAATGTGAAGGGACGACTGTAGGCTCAAAGGATCCATATATATATATATATATATATATATATAAACCGACTAATATGCCTGTTTCTTTGAATATATCTGAATGAGAATAAGATAGTTATTTTTGGTAGAGATATTTTTTTTTTAAAAAAAAATACCAATGTTGATATTATTTCTAAGAAACAGCAAGAAATATGATTTGTTCCCCAGAAATAATCCATCTGTTTCCTTCTCCCCCAAGCCCAAAACAAAGAGATGGGATGGATGGGATTGATTGCCTTCATATGATGAGGCAATATGAGCTGGTAGAAGCCACAATGTTTGCAAAAATACAAACCAATCTAGTAAGAGGTGGGGGGACATGAAGTAAGACATCCCCAGATGAACCTACTGAAGACTTTAGCATACTCTTTCATGACAGAATGGAGATCATCAGACATGGCAAAAAAAAACCACATCAAAAGTTCGCTAGAAGAACAGGAAGGGGTGACCTTACCAGACAACGTCATCCTCCAGTTTTCCAGGGGCATATTGTGGCTGTGAGTAAAACGTCCCTTTTCATTAGCAGCTTGTCCTCATCAATAGAAAATTGAAGCCTTATCTATGGCAGCACTACACCCCTGGAATGGCTGAAGGACACGGGCGTCTGGTAAGGTCGCCCTTTCTGTTTTTTTCACGATCTTCTGTTGTGGTTGGGAACATGATTTTTTGGCATGTTCCCCCACTTCTGATAACCTCCAATGTTCACTCTTTGTTGCAGAAAAAGTTTTACAAAAACTGAGTGCGGGGGTAGGAGGTAAGGATGGACATTATGACTAGTTGAAACAGCAAATGGGAACACTCCTCACAGCATATTTTGCTCCTGGTTGCACCAGTAATGTGTTGTCTTTGCTGAGGATTGTCCTTTGTACTAAGTAGCCCTGTTGATTTCTTTGGGAAGTTCTGTGAATGGAGGATTCAAAATTTGTTCTCTTAATCATATTCTTTTACCCCTTCATGTTAAATTTGCTTTCTCCTTAGAGGACGAACTGTGTTCCTGAATAGAAAAGTAAACCTGGAAGTAATTGTCAGCATTTTAGATCTATTTACTCCAAAGGAATTCAGAAGCAAGCACCCTTGAAAAAGTGACTTGCCTAATGTGTCTGTATTCTCTCTTCCTCTCTCATTTCTGCACCCCACTGTGTTCTGCAAGAGAAACAGTTTTTAAAAATATCAATCATTTATAATCAGCTTTCCATAACATTTCATAAAATGGAGCAATTACTTATACTTTAGAACTTGTCACTACAGGAAACTTCATGACCCGAGTCTCTTACACTTAAATGGCATAATTATGTTGGTCATGAATTAATTCTCAGAACAAAGTCAGTGAAAGTACCAGAATAGGCATCGTTAGGCCTCTTGAGTGACTGCAGCATCTTCTGATGAGAATCAGAAAATAACCATTTCCCTGCTTTTATGGCATGTATAAAATAAATGTGGATCACATTTCAAAAGCCTCTCTTTTATTCCAGAAGTGCATATTTATTTGGTCTCATTCTAATTTTTTTAAAGATTTATTTTTTATAAAATTATGTCAAAATCAAAAATACATTAGCAGCATATAAACACAGAATAAAGAAAAATAGATTGATACACTAAATATAATAAATAAGTCTTATACTCGGAAACAAAAAATCATATTACACCATCAAAAATAAGAAAAGAAAAGCTGCTTTCCAAATGTATGAAGTATAATAATAATAATTATTATTATTATTATTATTTATACCCCGCCCCTCTGTTAAAAAAATCGGGGCGGCTTACAAAAATTAAAATACAATACAGATAAAATCCCCAAACACCCCTCACCTCACCCTCCCCCATAAAAAAATATTAAACAATTAAAATTTAAAACCAACGGATCAAAAAATAACAATTAAAAACAATAAATACAATAAAATACTATAAATGGCCAGCGGACTAAAAGAAGCCAGGATCCCCTGAGGCCGGGATCTAATTAGGAAAGGCCTGCAGAAAGAGATCCATCTTAGTGCTTTTTTAAAGCTACTCAGGGTTGTTATCTGACGGATCTCGTTCGGCAGGTCATTCCACAATTTGGGAGCGATTACCGAAAAGGCCCTCTGGGAGGTTGCAAACAGCCTAGATTTTTACTTCCTATTCTCTAAATTCCAAGAAATTGGGTTCTAAGTTTGAAAACAACTAGCCCCTTCAGTAATATAACAATTATGTTATATTAATGAAACATCTGCTGATTACTTTGATATCTTAAATATAACCATATGGATCAGGAAATATTCTGAAAGGATTGGAAAGTAATAGAAACAACTGTCAAAATATTTCAAAATGTATCTTATGACTTTACATTAAACTTCAGAAGCTCACTATTGCCAATTTTCTCCTCTTTCTCATTTATGTCAGGCAAGATTTGCCAGTAACTTCTCAACAATTTAACAGAAAGTAAACTCTTCTTTAGGACTTAAAAACAACAACAAAGTAGAATCATATGAGTCAAATCAGAACTGGACCACTAAATATGAGAACATAGGAGGAACCGTGCTGGATCATACCAAAGGTCTGTATTCCATTTACACAGTGACCAACTCATTACCCATGGGAAGCCCACAAGGAGGACAGGTGTGCAACACCACTTTGCCGCACTTGATCCCCTACAGCACATATATACAGGATCCAACACGAGAGTCAGTATCATGACTTGTAGCCACGGATAACCCCATCCTCAATGAATTTGCCCAATCCTCTTTCAAAGCTGCTCAACATAAGTGCCATCACCCATTTCAGGTGGAGTGAGTTCCACGAGGTATTGTGTGTTGTCTGAAGAAATACAGTTGTCCCTCCGTATCCATGGATTTGGTATCCATGGATTTAAGTATTCACGGCTTGAAATTATTCTTTAAAAATAATAATCCAAAAAGCAAACCTTGATTTTGCCATCTTATATAAGGGACACCATTTTGCTATGCCATTGCATACAATGGGACTTGAGTATTCACTGATTTTGGTATCCACGGGGGGGGGGCTTCCTGGAATCAAACCCCAGTGAATATGAAGGGACAACTGTATTTAATTTAATCTGCCCTGAATCTTCTACCATTCAGCCCCCAGAATATCTTAATGGGGCATGTATATATAGGAGAAAGTATTCCCTCAAATCTTGGTAACCTGAGTAATTTCAGCTTTTGAAAGTGATGACCAATACTTTTTATTCAGACTAGAAATATATTAGCAGCTTGTGCAATTCCTTTAAAACTGATGCCATATAGTGTCCACATGGTGTTCCTGACAACAATTCAAGTGCTCCTACTTCCATGTTAGTTTCAAAGATAGCCCGAAGTGGTAATAAAATTAGGAAGTAACCAGTGCATGAACTATTGTGGCCAACTTGTCCATGTTCAGGAACAGTAATAGCTGACGGGCTAACCAAAATTGGCTTTCGGGTTTGGGGAAGGCTATTATGGTTTCTGGTGGTGGTGAAACTTGGAGTACTCCCTATGTAGACATTAGTTCCATCAAGAGATGGTTCAGTCCCATCTGAAATAGATCAGTTAACTCATCTATTCCTTTACAGAATCTCCATCTTGTTAGGATTCAGCTTCAGTTTACTGGTTCTCATCTAATATATTACAGAATACAGATACAAGGGCAGCACCTGCATTGCTTCACCTGGCTCTAAAGGGTGAATACTGGTGTCACCAAACTCCAAACCTCTGATGACCACAGCAATCTATATAATTTGCAGCACTGGGTAGGGCGATGGTTGAGAAATTATGGCTTTTGAAAATTATATACCAAAAAAATGGCAGTGGTTCTCTTTTCCTAAATTCCTAATGATATAATGATTACAAATTAATGCAAGCATGTCTCTCTGGCTTTTCTTCGCAAATTAAGATTCAGGAAGGATTCATCCTGTGTTTTCTGCAAGCGCGCTGATGACTAAAAAGGCCAATCTGAGATAGACAAGTCTGGTTGCAGAAGGCACAGCAGAAGGTTTCCTTGGGTTATGTTACCAGGTTGTGATTCTTTCTGCGTTGCCGTTTCTCTTCAAGACTTATTCAGAGTGAGTTCTCAAATAAGGCTGCAGCATTGTGGATAGTGCGTCTCCATGCCTCCCGATGTGAGGCCAGGGCGGATCATTGTTGGTGATCAATTTGGCCAAGCCTGAGATGTTGTTTCAGGGAGTCCTTGTATTGCTTTTTTAGGGCACCCCTCTTACGCTGACCCGTGGCGAGTTCACCGTAGAGTAGTATTTTTGGGAGGCGATGGTCCTCCATCCTAGAAATGTGCCCTGCCCAGCACAGCTGTGTTCTCAATATCACGGCCTCAATGCTGGTGATCCCTGCTTGCTCAAGGACAGCAACATTCGTCACATAGTCAGTCCAGTGTATATTTAGGATTGTGCGTAAACAGCGCTGGTGGAAGCGTTCGAGGAGTCGTAAGTGGTGGCGATAGGTGACCCATGTTTCAGATCCATAAAGGAGAATAGACAGTACAATGGCTCTATACACACTGATTTTTGTGTTTCGCCTCAGGTGTTTATTACTCCAGACGCTTTTCTAAAGTCTTCCAAATGCGCTATGTGCCTTTGCTAATCTGTGATCGATCTCTTTGTCAATCTTGGCATCTGAGGAGATGATGCTTCCTAGGTAGGTGAACTGCTGAACGGACTTAAGCAAAGAATTGCAGACGGCAATGTGGGGATGGTGGTGTTCGTCCTGTGGTGCAGGCTGGTAAAGAACTTCTGTTTTCTTCAGGTTGACGTCCAGCCCAAAGAGCTCTGCAGCTGTTGCGAAACAGGATGTTATGCACTGCAGAGCTTCTTCTGTGTGGGCAACAAGGGCAGCATCATCAGCAAAGAGCAGCTCACGGACTAGATAGTTTAGAGTCTTAGTGCGAGCCCTCAGACGGCTTAAGTTAAACAAGCTACCATCAGTACGGTAACGTATATAGATGCTGTCATATTCTTCAAGCTCTGCCGTAGCCGATTGGAGCATCATGCTGAAGAAGATTGTAAATAAATTTGGTGCAAGAACACAACCTTGCTTCATGCCATTAGTTATTAGAAAGGGCTCTGAAAGAGCATCGCCATATCTGACTTGACCACGCTGGGCCTCGTGTAGCAAAATAATCATTTTAAGGAATTTGGGGGGACATCCTAGTCTTTCCAGGATCTGCCACAGACCTTTCCTACTTACGGTGTCGAAGGCTTTGGTATGGTCAACAAATGTTACATAGAGACCCTTGTTCTGCTCTCTACATTTCTCTTGCAGTTGTCTAAGGGCAAACACCATATCTGTAGTACTCCTATTGGCTCTGAAGCCACATTAGCTTCCAGGAAGAAGTTCTTCAGCAATGGCAGGAACTAATCTGTTCAGGAGTATCCTTGCAATGATTTTTCCAGCAATAGAGAGCAGTGTTATGCCTCGATAGTTTGAGCAATCGGATTTTGCTCCTTTTTTCTTGTACAGGGTGATGATGACTGCATCTTGGAGATCAAATGGCAGTTCCCCTTTTTCCCAGCAATTCACAGGAGTTCGTGGAATTTAACATGGAGTACCTGACCTCCGTGTTTCCAAACTTCAGGTGGGATTCCATCAATCCCAGCTGCCTTGCCATTTTTCAACTGCTTTATGGCCTTAAGGGTCTGTTCCAAAGTGGGAGCTATGTCTAATTCATTTTTCATCGGTTTTTGTATCATATGTTGGATAGCTGCGTCTTGGACTACTCAGTTGGCACTAAAGAGACTTTGAAAATGTTCAGCCCAACGATTCAGGATGGAGGCTTTATCAGTAATTAATGTTTGACCATCTGTACTGTATAAGGAGCTTTGAACCTGGTAAGTAGGTCCAAACACTGCCTTAAGAGTTTCATAGAATCCTTAGAATCACCCAGATCTGCACAGCATTGTGTCTTTTTTGGTATATTGATCCACCACTTCTTCTGCATGTCTCGTAGTTTTTGTTGAAGTTTACTACATGTGAGACGGAAAGCTGCTTTTCTTACATGGCAAGTTTACTGGGCAAGGTATGCCTGGTGAGCAGTTCTCTTCTTTGCCAACAGCTCCTGGATCTCTTGGTTGTTTTCATCAAACCAGTCTTGATTTTTCTTGTGGGAGAACCCGAGGGATTCTTCTGCAGACTGGAGGATACTGTTTTTGATATGTTGCCAAAGCACTGTAGGAGAAGGATCTGTAGGATGGTCTTCAAATTTTGTTTGCAGGTTTGCCTGGAAGTTGTCTCTCATGGTAGCTTGTTGAAGATTGTTGACTTGGAGTCTCCTCTTTAAGATGCCACCCCTCTTAGGTTTTAACTTAAGATGAAGATTTAGTTTACATCTGACGAGGCGATGATCTGTCTGGCATTCTGCACTGGGCATCACTCAAGTATGACCGACATCGCAAATGTTTTTCTGGCAGACTAGAACATAGTCAATGAGGTGCCAATGTTTGGATCGGGGATGCATCCAGGTTGTCTTCAAGCTGTCTTTCTGCTGAAAGATTGTGTTTGTAATAGTTAGCTGTTGTTCTGCACAGAACTCTAGCAGGAGGCGTCCATTATCTATGCTATTTCCAACACCATGCTTGCCTAAGACACCTTTCCAAGCTTCAGAGTTCTTTCCTACTCTGGCATTGAAGTCACCAAGGATAATAATTTTATCTTCTACAGGGACTTTTTGTATGAGGTGGCATAGGTCTGTGTAGAATTTTTCTTTCTCTACAGGGTCGGTTTGCACAGTTGGGGCATATATACTAAAGAGAACAACATGTGGGAGGTGTAAAGAAATAATGCGATCAGAGTGTCCTGTTGGCAAGGTTTCGAGTTTGGAGGCAATGGAGTTTTTAATCATGAAGCCTACACCTAAAAGATTTTTTTTGGTTTTGGGTTTGCCAGACCAGTAAAGTGTGTAGCCAGTGCCGTGTTCTTTAAGGTTGCCTTCCTCATGGAGACAAACTTCACTAAGAGCAGCAATATCAATATTAAGCCGTGATAGTTCATGGGCTATTAGGGCAGAACGACAGTCAGGCTGTCTACTATTTTTAGAGTCTTGCATGGTTCTGATGTTCCAGCATGCAAGCGTCAGTTTATTTACACCTTTGGAGGCCAGTGTGTGCCTTTGTTTCTTTGCCTTGGTTTGACCGCATCAGAAGATTCCCGTTGGCCGCGGCTAGTGAACCAGGTAGATGGGGATGAGCTTTCATTAGGCCACCTTTTCTAGGCCCCTCTCCATATGGAGCAAGCAGTGCTCTCCTTAAAAAATGCTGCTTGGTCATTCAGGATACTGCCGAACAAGACTGTCATCTCCTGGGTCAGCCTCGAGTTACCAAAGTCCTGAACCGCCTGCATGCAGGGTTGGGTCTCTGGCTTCCAGTGCATCTTTATACCTGCCGGTTTCGTCCCTCACCTATCGCTACAGGGCTTTTTGTGTGTGTGTGGAATTGGATTTGTCCTTTGAGCCTGTGCAATGGATTTTTCTGGTGGAGCGCAGCGTGCACAGAACTGGCCTCACCCTTTAAACCAGAGATTCGTCTGCCATGGCCTTGCAAGCATGGACGTGGCAGCGAGGTCCTCGGGCCGTAGGTTTGATTAGAGTTTCCTTCTCTTAGACGGTTGACCTTACAGGGTTGGACGAGTACCATCTGCCCGGGTTTGGGATTAGAGTTTTCCTTCTCCTAGGACAGTTGCCATAAGGCTAGAGAGCCCATCCTGCCCTTTGACTCTCTTTGTCAGACCCTTCGGTTTTGACCTGTCTGGCATGGGAGACCCTACCGGTGGCTATTATGCCACTGCCAGCATAGCTCAAAACATCATTAGGGTACGCAAGCCTCTCTCCCACAACAAGGGGGCATCAATGGAGAGGAATGCAAGCATGTGATCATTCCTTAAAAACATTTTTGTTTTCTGCACAACAAGCCTGCATGAGTTATGGGGTGGGTGGGTTGCATTAAAAACACATTTTTTACACATAAAATAGTGCAGAAAACAATCTCAAAACACTTTCAGATTTGCAAATACTGGGGAAAAACACTGTGTGTAAATTTTCTCCCACAGAGAAAATTATAGAAATTATTTGTCCTCACATGCAAGAATGAACTTATCAGATTACACCACTGTGGACTCCACATGTATTTGTATTTGTGTATTTAGTATTTTGTTATTAATTGCATTCATATGCCATCTCATAATTTTTCAAGTAATAAGTAATAGATCATCTTCAAGTAATAAATAATAAATATGTGGTAGCCAATGGTGTGATTTTTCATTCAACTTTGTCATTGTCTATTCTGACTACATTGCTTGGAAACTGGAAGAAAAAAAAAACAGAATTGAATGAATACCTCAAAAGATTGAACATGTATATTAATATATGTATTTTAACATGGAGAAATAATTGGAGAAGAAATACTTGGAACTGAATATGCTGATGTAAGGATAAGCCTTTATATGTATATTTTCTTATAATTTTGATGTGCAAGGAGTTTTTGTATGAATATTTTTGTTGTGTAAAAAATATAATAACAGCAATACTAATACTAAGAAGAAGATATAATCTAGTAGACTTGTATGTAGAGTTAATCAAAGCTTGTGTTGATGCTGGACATTTGGCCAGCTTCCCTTAGCCAGCTAGAACCTGTCACTACTACCATGGACAGTGAAGGTGTCATCTCTTTGTTGAAGCAATGAAAGAACAATGTACTTTGTATGACCATTTTTCTAGCATACATGAAACAGTGAAATGTCATAAATTGTACCAACTGTTTGTGCTATGGCTGAATAATCTGTGATAGCTTCTATTACCAATAATTAAGTGTACTAATTATTGCACTTTTCTACTTGTGCATTTCCGATAAATGGGTGATGTTTTCCTGGCAGAGAAAAGTGACTATCCAGTTTTGTTACACATACCAGTGTGCAAAATCTAGTTAGGCTGTCCATTTGAATGAATTCAGCATTATCTTACATACGCTAAACACTGAGGGATCGATTACACGGCAAAATAAGTTTGTGAAGAATTCACTAAGACTCCTAATAGTTCCCACACATCGTACCACAAAGTTGCCTCATTCAGAAGGGGGGGGGAGCTAAAAACCATAATAGCATAATACAGGCTTTTGCAACTTTTCCTAACTTTTTTTAAAAAGTTGTGCAACTTAGCTCACTATCAATTGTGTGAACTACCATTTTGCAAAAGTCTGTGGGAACTACCAGAAATCTTCCCAAAGCAGCCACAGCCACAGGTGAGCAATGATTGGTTGGACTGACTGTATAGGGGGCAGAATATCAAGAGATGTGAGGAGCCTCAAATGAAAAGATCCAGCCACTGTTATTATACCAGTGCTATTCCCAATTGCCCAGCTGTCTGCCTCCTGGCTTGTTTGGCTGCTGAGGCTGAGGGATCCCCACTTACTACTTATCCTCTGTGTGTGAGTTGTGTGTGTGTGTGTGTGTGAGAGAGAGAGAGAGAGAGAGAGGGAGGGGGGCTTGAGGGAAGCAGGACAAAGGGGGAGCCTGTGACTCCATTGCTTCTGCCAGCTGGGTGATCATCCACCCAAGACCTGTCTTCCTTCCTGCCAGCTCTCAGCAATGGGGATGGCTCCCCCTCCTTCCTCCCACCTTCTTGCTTGGGAAGAAGAGGAGGGGAAAGGTGCCAGCATTTTCTCTCTCTCTCTGTTTCCCTCCCTCCCTTTCAGCTTCCCAGCATCTCCCCCCCCCAGATGTGCTTGGGAGGCCACACCCTTCACCTTTGTCTGTATGAACTACAAAGCCAAAAATTAACCAGATCAACCAATTTCACACTAAATCATGTAAACTATGCAGCACTGGTGCAAAAATGCACTAAAGTGCAAACTATCACAATAAAAGTACCATGTAACTGAGCCCTGAGTTTATTTTGCAGCAATTCTATTAAAAATCTGTCTAAATACATATTAATTCATTGGAATTCTTGATTTTACAAAATGTTCTTTCAGGCAGGAATGTAATGATTTACAATCAGAAAGGAATGCCTCATGGATACGGTGTATGCAATGGCCTTTATTGATTTTTGCATGTGTTGAATCAAACTTTAAGTGTCTGCTCCTAGTTTAGCAAGGGCTCTTGACTTATGTTAGCCTCCAAGGTCAAGATAGCTGAACTTTCTGCCTATAACTATGATGTTTGAATACTAATTCAGAAAAGGATATTGGTTTGTGGTGAAAATGCATGAATACTTTGTACTGTATTTAGAACCAAGGTGGTGAGGATGTAGGGTCAAATTCAAAATCTCATTGATTTCAGTGGCAGAGTTGAGTTTGCACTTAATTTCCTGCTGCTAGCATCAATAAAATGTTGTGCTGATATACACCTGGATGGATCATGTCAGTATTTTATTGGCTCTTTTTTCCTATTCTCTGTAATGCGGCTAACATGTGGGAAATGACTTGCTTTCTTTTAGTCTCTATGGTCACAGTACAGAGAATAATCTACCTATAATGTATACTCATTCTCCTTTCAACAGTATTTTATGAAATAATTTCATTATTGAAATGTATTTGTTACCTATACTATAGGCACCATGTACATATTACTTAAATATCCAACACTGCAAGAAATTTCCCTCAGATTTTCCTTGTTTTTTTCCAGGCTATGAAGCCATGTTCTGGAATAGTTTCTTTCTGACGTTTCACCTGCATCTGTGGCTGGCGTCTTCTCTGAAGATGCCAGCCACAGATGCAGCCGAAACATCAGAAAGAAACTACTCCAGAACATGGCCTCATAGCCCGGAAAAAGAAAAAAAAACAAGGAAAATCTATGGATGCCAGCCATGAAAGCCTTCGACTTCAAATTTCCCTCAGTCTACAAATATTGCATCAATGAGAGGAAGCGTAGCAATTTCTTAGGTTGCTGCCACACTGCAGAAATAATGCTCATTGACACTGCTTTAACTACCATGGTTCAATGCTATGTACTTCTGGGATTAGTAGTTTTGAGAGATGTTTAGCCTTCTGTCAGTGGGTTCTGCTTCCACAACAAACTACAAATTCCAGGATTCCATAGGATGGGGCCATGATAGTTAAAGCAGTGTCAAACTTGATAATTTTTGCAGTGTGGCAGCAGCCTTAGCTGACCCATCAGAATTAGCCATTACAGCACCCACAGACTTGAAGTGGAAGACATCATGTTATAGCTAAGGCAAGCACTGTCAACAGTCTTCATATACAGTGCCAATAGTCCATGCTTATTCAGATGGCTCAAGCTCCTTGGGTCTATCCTTCTGTGTCTTCTTCCCAATTCTAGCTGTTTTTGGCTGGCCTGCAGCTAAGTAGTTGTCTACAAGCTACTATATCTATAAATTATTAAATAATAAATTCTACATCTGAAAAAATACATTTCCCTGAGCACTGTGTCTACTTCCTACTCACAAATATATTTTCCCCTTAAAAAAATATTTATACTGTTTGATGCACATATTTTTGTGAGATGACTTTTTTTTATTTTGTAATTTAAGTCCACAAAAGAATATTTAGTCAGTTGGAAGCACAATCTATCAGAAAATATGGAATTTACTTTTGAGTAAACATGTATAGGTTTGGGCTACATGGACACCAACAGCCACAAAAAGTAGTTTTGGATCAGGTATTCCAGCTGTATCTATACTCTACCTAAGAATCCAGACACATTTTGGTCTTGATGTTCCTTTCAACTCTTGACTCGGTCAGTTCATGATCCAGTGCACTTTTCCTAAATATTCTATCTTATTCATCATGGTAAATGAGATGAATTTGAACTATTGTAAGAGAAAGTCAGGAAACTTGTTTTTTTAAAAAAAGAAAAAACTGGGTTCACAGCACTGTGAGCTCCGCTGACAGAATCCCATTTGCTGAAGAGCAGGAGAGAGGCCATGAATGCAGCTATGGTGCTTCCGCTGTTGCTGGGGCAACAGCCATAGGCTATTTAAGCCCAGGCACCCTCTGCCTCCTCCTCTTCTTCATTGATCGGCCCACCCTCCCGTTGCTGAATCAGTGTGATTTAACTGGTCACTTCAGGATCAAGTAGGAATTTTTGTCCTCTTCTGGGGGGCCTTTTTGCCTATCTCATACTGTGGATGTGGAGTGGATAATTGTCTTCAGGTGGTGTCTTAATTAGATAGCCACTTGGCAGGTAGAGGGGGAGATGTGGTACTCAGTGAGCAGCTTTGGCACCTCCTCCTTTTGGAGGTGAAGGGGGGATCTGGAACTGTCCCTTTAGATCCTGTGAACTGAGGGGTGGGGAAAATGACCTCCTTTGGTTCTGGCCTGAGGGATAAACCCTTTAAGTCATGTGACTTGGGGGAGCCACTTTTGGGTCAGCCTTCCTAATGTGAGCTGGCTGGGGAGCAACCCAGCTTATGGGTTCTCCATGAGGTTCAGGTGTTTTTACCCAAGGGAGGTTGGGGAGGGGTTTTTGGAGTTGACCTCCTGCCCCAACCATTCCCAAACTAGGTTGCTCCCCCATTGCAGATATCTCAGAATGGGATTAAACAGGCCATAGCTAAATAAAAGAGGCCTTTTACAACCCAGCTATATATGTGTGGTCCCTTTATTTGTGTCTGTTTCTTTATTCCTGCATCTTCCAGCAAAGGGGTAATAAATAAATCTGCATCTTTATTCTTAAAGCACATGCATTGACTAGAAGACACACTTGCACAACCTTTCAAAATGGTGTCACCATAGGGGAATACCTCAGCTGACCATTTATGTGATGTCAGATAATACTTTCTGTGTTTTTCTTTGTCACCTCCCTATTTGCCAGCCAATTTGGAATCATACTTACTGTTTTATTAATCATTCATTGAATCCAGCAGATATTCTACACACTTTGATTGTGGCATCTTTCCATGGGGATACTGCAAACCACAAATGGTGAGGCATGTTATTCCTCAATGCTTTAACTATATACAGAGGATCAATTTTATGTAAATGATATTGACTAAATTTATTTCTGTACACATGATGTTTGATGTCAGGAGATAGGATAGTGAAATGAAGTGAAACTTATGAATTTCTAACTGTATTTTGTCTGAAAATATGAAGTTTTATAACAATTTTTGAGCAAAGGTCTACACTGCAGAATTCAAAGAACTGCAAGATTCAAAGTCTAATTTCATTCTGATCTACAGATTAATCTGGGCATGCCAAATGAAGTCAATTTGTTTCAAAACTTGGACTGAACAAAAGCCTCAGACATTCCTATAGAACTCTTCAGTATCTTCAGCCTGTTCACAGTTCTGCTATTTGCCTTCTGATAAGCGGATTCTAGAGTAGCATATTAGACTCCAAGACAAGTACCATTGAATGAAAATTCATATAAAAGTTTTACACTGCTTGTTTGTTCATTCTCATAATGTATTTAGTATATCAAATGCTACTTCAGAAATATCTTACGAATCTGTCTCAGTTGTGTTTGGAAATGTCAGAGTCATGACAGACAAAGGATTCATACTGCAGGAGGGTTCATATATTTGTTCTCTTTTCTTCTGTTGACATTGTCATTAATCCATTAGTACACACTTTGGCATGTGTCAAAAGCCATTGCCACCTTTTAAGTGTATTGTTTTATGGATTAGTGTGATAAAAGTTATGTTGAGAACTCCAGAAACTAGAGTGGGGAAAATGCAGTCCTCCAGAGTTTGTCAGAGTATAACTCTCAACACAACAAACACTAGTTATATTGGTTAGTATACACACAATCCTAAATATATACTGGACTGACTATGTGACGAATGTTGCTGTTCTTGAGCAAGCAGGGATCACCAGCATTGAGGCCATGATATTGACAACACAGCTGCGCTGGGCAGGGCACATTTCTAGGATGGAGGATCATTGCCTCCCAAAAATAGTACTCTACAGTGAACTCGCCATGGGTCAGCATAAGAGGGGCGCTTCAAAGAAAGCGATACAAGGATTCCCTGAAACAACATCTCAGGCTCGGCCAAATTGATCACCAACAATGGTCTGCCATGGCCTCACATCAGGAGGCATGGAGACACACTATCCACAATGTTGCAGCCTTATTTGAGAGCTCAAGCCAAACAAGTCTTGAAGAGAAATGACAACTCAGAAAGAATCCCAATCTGGAAACATCACCCAAGAAGACCTTCTGCTGTGCTTTCTGCAACCGGACTTGTTTATCTCGGATTGGCCTTTTTAGTCATCAGCACACTTGCAGAAATTGTGGGATGAGTCCTTCCTGAATCTTCGTTTGCGAAGAAAAGCCAGAGAGAGAGAGAGAGAGAAGAGGGGATAAGGCCTGTTACACTGTTTTAAAACAATACTTGCTTTAATCTGTTGCCATTGGCAAAAACTGGATCATGACCTGTGTGACTCAGGAGCCCGTCCTGATATGGCAGCCCACTGATACAGCTGCCAGTCTGACATCACTGTTCTGCAACTGGAAGGAGTCCCACAGCATGTGACCAAGCCTCTCATATGCAGGGGGTATTGGCCACAGGCTGTGGACTGGCTTCCTAGCTTCCGGGAGAACAAAGGAGTCTGTGGCAGTGGTGGCTGCAGTGATGGACCAACATGCCTATCTGAACTACCTCCCATTTCATGGAGGAAACAGGGGAGGAATGGGCAAGATCCATGGGGAGCCATTTTATCCTGACCCATGTAGATAAGCCCTTTCTATACTTAACTAAAAAACATCGCCTGGCCTGATCACCTCCCCCAATCCTAACTTGCCAGGCAGCAGCCACTGTGAGTGATGAAAATTTATTCTCCAGTTTTGGGATGCAGCAGACTGACATTTCCATCCCCATCCCAGCACCAATCTCCAATGCATTGATCAGAACCAGGAACCCTTTTGCAATTCCTCCTCACATCAGAGATTGCTGGTGGGAGAGGGATGGAAATGTCAGTCTGCTGTGTTCTGTCAACAGGAGAACAGACCCCCATCACTCTCAGTGGCTGCTGCCTGATAACTAAGGATTGAGGGACTTTTATTATTACTTTGTATTCCCTACATTATTAAATACATATGAATATGAATAATTTCTGAATGTGAAACTTCATAACTTACACATTACACACTGTGGACATGATTTACAGCCTATATTTTTTTTAAAAAAAACACATTAGATCTAAAGCTTGGTTATATACTCAAATTCCCTAATTTTTTTCAGGAATCAGTTTCTCTTTAGGTACTTCCAAACTGGACTTATATCATAGAGCTGTGCTCCCCCATTCACTGAATTTTACAGGACCTCCAGACATTGGACTTTATCAGACATGGCAAAAGCCATGTCAAAAGAATGCAACAAGAATAAGAACATGAACATGACCAGATGATGCCATCCTTCAGCCTTTCCAGGGGCATAGTGTGGGCGTGAATAATGTGCCCCTTTTTATAGATAGCTTAGCCTGTCAATAAAAATGTGACACTTTATTCATTCCCATGCTACACCCCTGGAATGGATGAAGGACATGGGTAATGTCACCCTTTCTGTTCTTGTAGCGTTCTTCTGACATGGTTGGGGATGCAGTTTTGGCTGCATTCCCCCATGTCTGATAAAGTCCATTGTTACCTTCTTCCTATGTTTTCCTACTGCTACTTCTGTTTTTTCCCCTCACAAACACACATACACACACACACACAAAGGGGGGGTGGAGAGAAAAAAAATAAAGAAGGAAATACAGAAGTACAGTGCTGTTCCCTGGGTGGAATCAAGGGCACCATCTTGAACACTTGACTCACATGCAAATTTTACACATGGCTAGCTGTTGGAGTTTTCAAATATGGATTACTTTTTTCTGAGGTATCATGCTAAAAAATAATGCTCACATAACCCAGTGAAGGAAATTAGGCTGAGAAAGTGCAACACACCTTCTGAGGATGACAACTGAATTAAGAATAGAGCTGGACAAAATGGCTTCTTGAAAGTCACAGTCTAATTTGTGGACAGTTATTGGAGAGAATATTTCATTGTATTTTTCCATAAGAGAAGATATTTTTCAAAAGTTTCTGCAGAACAGTAGGCCACCATTTTTCATTTCCCACAATATCCTTTATCTGATATTCTAGGTGAGGGGTAGAATGATATCATCAAATGTTGTTGAACTGCAACTCCCAGCATTACTTATCATTTCCTCTGATGGCTAGGAATCCTGGGAGTTTCAATAAAACAACATGTCATGTTATAGATCTTTGCAGTGAAAAGATGGAAGCAAGGTGATTGGAAAATATTCAGAGAAAATTATTTGAAGAGGGGTGAGAAAAAGACAAACATCTCAAAATTTCCCCAGAAAAATATCTTCTGAAAAAAATGAACTCAAAATGTATTTTTCTATGTATATTTTTTATGTACTGACATTCTATTTACTTTGCCACACACATTTTCTAAGCCCCAACAGTACAATCCTATGCACACAAACTCAAAATGTGTGTTCAATACAGCCTACATTCTGGTGTGATTAGAACTGCAACAGGGCCAGTTTAAGGGATTTTTTGGGGAGGCTGCAATGCTTTATTTTGGGGGGCCCATATGTTTATATCAGGTCAATGTAACCTAACCTGTTCACAGTACAGGATATTCAGATTATGACATAACTTGTCACCAATAACATGTGGCGAGGGTCAGAAGCCTTCCTCATAATAACATTTTTGCAGGAGGAGGGTTACAATGGGGCCTCCACAATGATGGGGTTCCCTGTGGCTGCAGGTGCTGCAGGGCCCTTAAACCAGCTCTGGCAACCTAAAACATTTAAACAAAGCCTCAAGCAAACAATAATCTATCTTTCTCTGTTTGTTCTTTTGCTCTTTTCATAGGTCTTCTACCAAAAATCTCTCCTGTGACTTAAGATTACAAGATCCTGTTTACAAAACTCTCTTCTTCATTCACAAACCCTTGTCTTCCTTATTTGATTGCAAAATCCCATTAAAATTGAAGTCTTACCTTTAGAACCTATGACAATAATGAGAGCATTCAAAAGTTTCTGAATAGCAGGTAGTGATTCAGAGATTTCCATTAACATGCAATCCTTTAGGTGCATTAATATAATCATTTCCTCCCTTTTTTTTTTAAGAGGAAATAATTTGTGAAGTAATTCAATAGTGATGAAACAACAGTCATCTTTCAATTTTGGAAAGCATTTCAATGTAATGCCAAAAGCGTTTTCTGCTATCACTCTTCTCATATTATTTTGAGTCTACTGTTGTAGAACAGGAAGGAAATGAATGCTTTCTTCCAATCTCTAGTTGCCTGGAGACTGGATCCCTAAAGTACAAGATGTCTCTCCTGTTCAAATTGAAACTCTAGGTGCATGGCTCATCTGTCATTTCTAGTTCATACATTTGTTGTGTGAATACCATTTCTCTTGTACAGCTACTCTTGTTCCCAGGCTTATAAACTGAACATAGTGGTACTGCTTCAAATATCAAAGGATAGTTAAGTAACCCAGCTCATTGTGCCAAAATCAATGTGGTATATAAATCACAAATGCACATTTTTTTAATTCAATACCTAGTAGAAATATTGGAGGGAAAAACAATGTAAGGGATTGCTGATATAAAACTGAAAGACAAATACGGTGAGACTACTAAAGTAGAAAACAGGTTTAAAGCAGCAGATAGTTTGTTTTACTCCTATTGCATTCTTTAAATAAAATGAACAACATTCAAAATTTCCTGTATTCTAACTTCTCTATTATCTTCCACAGAGTTCGCAACTCTCTTACATCTACATGTTGGGATTACAATTTGGTCACATTGCATTACTATATACAAACCCAGTCTAAATCATATTCCCTATTACGTATAATGGATCCAAGGTACAACGCAGAAAGCCTGCTGAAACAGGAAGGCTTTCTGTATCTCGTAAAATGCCCACAGACATTGGAAGGTTTGAACTGAGGGTGCTATTCTACAATATGGATTCCATAATTTATAAGGCTGTGTGTAAATCCTGTGTTTGTCAGAACATATTTATATGGCAGAATAGGAGATACTTTGTTTTCCCATAGAATACACACATGCACATATTTCTTTCTCACATTTACTGTATATGCTGCACAAAAAGAAAAGTTCTCTCAGAGGTCCACAATGAATGCACACACTAACACATTCAGAATAATAACTGTATTACAGAATTAATATTCTTTCTGAGACTATGGCTGTGTAGAGAGAGGAATAATATTTCCATAATATGTAGAATTTGTTCTTTGGAGGGGGATTTTGATAACAGAGAGAATCTGCTTTCATTAGTGCCCTTCAAAGCATGTCCCATTAAATTAATTAACTTTGCATCTGAAATTGCAGGCATCTGGCTATTTTGTGGCCATCATTCACAGCTGGGATCCTTGTAAAGCTTCCTTACTTTTGGCTTTCCTGGATTGTCAAGGTATGATGATCAAAGAGAGACACAAGAAGTGAATCACAGTCACAAATGAATAGATTTCCTTTCCTTATCTTTGACAAATGGCATTCAACAAGGAGGAATAAATTAAGCCAACTTACTTACAGATAATGGTACTGGGAAATGTGTAAGGCAAAGAGGAGACAGTGTAGGAACCCCGGTATTGGTACTTAAAGACATGCTTATTTTGGATGTAAGTATTTGGTGGTTAAATCTTTGGGATAGAATGGAGAGGCAGTTACATGAGTTGTTCAAAGGACAAAGGAAAAGCATTAGAGTCCTTTACTATGAGGTAGCTGAATGAACAGACCTTCCTTCTTCTCCTCTCACAAGATTTATTTGTTTTTAAATGCTATGCAGTTCAGGAAGTAAAGCTCATATTTTAATTATCCCAGTTTGAATTGGGAGAAGAGGAATATAACTTCAAGACTTGCCTATCAAATATCATGAATTTAGGTGAGGTATAGAACCAAATGTCTTCTCCATTGCCTTCCTTTTTGCAGGCAAACCCAGATCTACTTGGGGTGTGGTCTTTGGAGCCTGATTTGCTCTTCTACACACTGTTGCTGTCAAACCATCTGAAAACAAGATGCAATATATTTGGCTCTAATATCTTCATTCCCTTACCTTCCTACTTCATAGTTTCATTAAATTCTTTGCTGATCAGGATACTTTGTTTCTGAAGAGCAGCGCCAAGATTTTTGGTGAACGTTTATTTGGCTTAATTATTGTATTAGAAATATATAGGCTCTAGAATTTGCCTTAAGGTCAACACGGATGTGATAATGGGCTCCCCATTGTCTGGGCAACACAGCCAAGCAAGTAAACCAAGGGTTACAGATGTATCAGGTTAAGTTACACTTTATTGAAGGTCAGTGTTACAAGAAGTCACAGGTCATGAGAGAGGGAGCTAACCAATGAGAAGACCATCTGGAGGGAGCTTCTGTTAATGCTTCTGTTAAGAAGTGATAAGTTATTTCTTGGGCTACAAGCCAGAGAGAACAACAAAGAAAAACCTGAGCCAGGGGTACTCTCATCACAGCTAAAGATGGGAGAGGGGGTCTGAGTTGAAAGGCCTCGACTCCCAACCCATATGAACATCCAGTGCATCTGGACTGCACTCCTCATGAGTAGATTAGGGAACTGTTTGGCTTAGTTTATGTTACAGCTTATGTTTATTTTATAAACTTGGCTGAAATGACTAGACTTATCTCTAAATTTGTAACTCCTAAGTATGCCTGAAAGTAAGGTGTCTTTATGAAAAGAGTGATGATGTTGTTGTTTTTGTTTAGAACTCACTGCCTTTTAAAAGTTCTCCCTCTGCATACCCTTTTTCACATGCCTTGTTTGGTTCTTTCCCCACAGAGGTGGAATAATAATAATAATAATAATAATAATAATAATAATACTGAGTTATTTATTACCTGCCTCTCCCCTCAGGATCGGGGCGGGGTACATACATTGCAATACACACAGTAAAGTTCATCACATACAATTTTTAATACAGTTCAGCAAGTTATACAATGTTACACAGATCAGAAATCAGTACAAACATAGTACAGCAGTTATACATTACAAATAGTTATAGACAGTTGCACAACACAGATAACGCAAGTGCCAGTAGATGGTGCTGTTGGCATGCAGAAGTGACTCTTTTTTTTTCTAGAATGCATTGTACATTAAATAAGCGACTGCTGCTGTTGTTTTTCTTATTGGAAACCATATTAGTAGTTTCACAGCATGTCGCCCCAGCTCTTATTGTGCTGGTACTCATTTTACCAATTTTTTTATGGAAGGCTGAGTCGACCTGGGGGAATGTGATATTAGCATGATCTACCACCCCTTTCCTATAATATCTCATAATTAGAAATAATGGACACTTTGAAGGAGTCAAGTAGACCAGAGTGATCCAAAAAGAGGTCAGGTGGAGGTCATGATGGGCTGGGAAAATGTCTTAGAAAGATTTTAGCAAGCAAGCCCAAACTAGGACTGAGTGGAAACTGTAAACAAATCCATTAAGGAGGTATGTGTTAATCCCTTCTTGGGCACCTCAGCAATGAGTCACCCAACCTTAACAATTGAGTGACCTTTCCAGCCCAAATCCCCAGGAAATACTCCCTCAGAATCCCCTCCTGTCTTGCAATATGAGGTTGTTGTAACCCATCCATTCCAATCTCCCAGTCATTAACAGCAATCAGCTAAGTTTTGCTTTCCTTTGTTTACTGGGGTGGGGTGGGGGAGCCCATCTAAGCTGTGTTCTAGCTGAAGTGCCCCTGCTTCAGGATATGAAGCAGGGTATAAATATTAGTCCCTCAACAATAGAAAGGGTTGCCACTGTGGATGAGACTAGCCACTCTCTTTCTCAGTATGCCCCCAGACTGGAACTTCCAGTGCCACTCTCAGATTTCTGTCTGAATACTTCAAAACCTGTTCTTCAAGACTGGTAACTATCTCCCTTTCTCTGAATCTATCCCTCTATCCAACCTTTTTGCCTTACTCTTTGATAGCCTTGTGTGGGCTTTGTGAGCATGTGTTGCATGTATGAATGCTTTTTGTGTTATTTCCAATAAAAACATTTTATTTCACTTTAACCTCAAGTTCTCTGCAGTTAGTGTTGGTATGCATAGGTGAAAAGATCCCACAGTTATCCACCTCTCACAGCCTTCCATTTCAGCTAATAATAATCTCTCCATCTAGATTTTGATATCACAGGTGGGTCTCAAAGCACCTACCCACACCTCTTAGGGTAACAGTGAAGCTCTGCAGAGATTGAGTGGAAAGTACAAAGGAAACCCAGGCAACATCCCATTGTGTTGCTATGGGTGGGAAATGTAATTCAATGGGTGGTGACAGTGAGGTTCTAGATTAACTCTGGAGTTGTTGGTGTGCCAGTGCATATGCACAGGAGACCTCCAGAGCTACACAATGGATAACATTTCCTTTTTAAAAATTGCATCAATTCCCCATATGTTGTTTTGTGCCTTCAAGTCATTTCCAATTTATAGTGATGCCCGCAAACCTATCATAAGGTTTGCTATGCAAAATTTGTTCAGAGAAGGTTTGACTTTGTCTTCCTCTGAGGTAGAGAGAGTATGATTTGCCCAAGGTCGCCCAGTGGGTTTCCATGGCCAAATGGGAATTCAAACCCTGGTTTTCAGAGTTGTAGTCTAATGCTCAAACCACTACACCATGCTGGATGCCTTTCCCATACAGATGTGCTCAAATAATGTGCAGAAAACAGTGTATTTAGTACCTCCACCATTCCACTGTTACCATGTAAAAACACTGGCCTGAATCCTACTGTTACTACTATGCAGAGTATGCCCATTAAATCAATGGGACTTGCATAAGTGTTTACATACCAAGAGACCACTAATTAGTTGGGTCTACTCTGGTTGAAAGCCTAAATACGTTAAAGGCACCAGATCTAATCTGATCTTGGAAGCTAACCAGAATCAGCCTTGGTGGGTACTTGGATAGGAGATCACCAACAAAAAACCAGGTGCTGAATGGCTATATTTTGGAGGAAGGAGCTGTAAAACCAGCTCTGAATATTCCTTGCCTATGCATACTCTACGAAATTCATGGGGTGGCATAAGTTGGCAAGTGACCTGAAGGCATATACACACATAGAACATTGCAGATCAGGGCTACTCAAAGTGGTGAGTTGTAGCCAATGAGCACAAATATGGGGCTGGTAAGTAATTAGCAAAACCATTTCTGAGTATTCCTTGCCTAAGAAAACCCTATGAAATTCATAAGGTCACCATAAGTTGACAGGTGAGTTGAGGGCAGGCAGGCACGCACACACACACACACACACTGGTTGGACTAACAATTGGATTTAGGGCATTTTTGTGTGTGCAAAAAGGTGTTTTGTTGTGGCCTTTTTTCATCAGAAATGAAGTCCCAAAATGCACATGGGAAAAGAAAGAAAGAAAGAAAGAAAGAAAGAAAGAAAGAAAGAAAGAACAGCAGCTGACTATTTCGTTCAACCAGATGTTTCAATGTACTAAGACACTTACTTTGTATATCAAACTTAGCATGTCCCATTACTGAGGCTGTTTCATGGGGGAAAAAAGGGGCTTTGCCAGGCCATGTTTCCTCTCCTCCTCTGACCATAATTTGAGAATGAGGTTAAAATATGTATGCACCCTCACTTAAGTTAAAAGCTTCTCTGCTTCTCTTTTTTTCTGAGCTGGGGAGAATGGAAAGTACATTTTCCTGCACTTGCCCTTATAAATACAGTGGGACACTACCCATCTCATCATGCCTTCATTAGCACTAGCTGGACTAACTAAGGACTTTATCAGATGAGGCCAAAAGCGGCCAAAAACACGTGATTTAGGATGACAGCACCAAAGTCAAAACTAACAGATGTTCTCATTGCTTGCCCATTTCCATTGTGTCGCACTGACGGAAATGAGGAGGCACTTTTTATTGATGGGCTAAGCCATAAATAAAAAGTGATGCCTCATTCATGCCAGCACGATAAAGCAGGAATGGGTAAGCAACGTTGTTGTCTGATAATTTCAGCCATTTCTACTATCATTGAGTCATAATGCTGCAGTTTTTGCTGCATCTGATGAAGTCCCTAGTGTTAAGGATCATGGGCAAGTTTTTCCCTCACCCTAGCCTCATCCACACGTGAGGCACTTTATTCCCCCCACCCCATGGGGATAAACAGAAGTTCTTTTTTGTGTGGGAGAAAGCATACCACATGCCTGGGGGGGTTGCTGGGCTGGGTTGTGGAGATTAAAGCAATACCGACATGAAAATTGGGGGGAATCTCAGGGATTTTTTTACTAAAATCATAGAATCATAGAATTGTAGAGTTGGAAGAGACCACGAGGGCCATCCAGTCCAACCTGCTGCCACACAGGAAATTGTGATCAAAGCATCCCTGACAGATAGCTATCCAGCCTCTGTTTAACCTCCAAGGAAGGAGACCCCCACCACGCTCTGAGGGAGTGTGTTCCACTGCTGAACAGCTCTTACTGTCAAAAAGTTCCTCCTAATGTTGAGGTGGAATCCCTGTTCCTGGAGCTTGCATCCATTGCTCCGTGTTCCAGTCTTTGGAGCAGCAGAAAACAAGCCTGCTCCATCCTCAACGTGATACCCCTTCATAAACTTAAACAGGGCTATCATATCGCCTCTTAACCATCTTTTTTCCAGGCTAAACATACCCAGCTCCCTAAGTCTCTCCTCATAAGGCATGGTTTCCAGACCTTTCACCATTTTAGTCGTCCTTCTCTGGACACGCTCCAATTTGTCAGTATCCTTTTTTAATTGTGGTGCCCAGAATTGGACACAGTATTCTAGGTGAGGTCTGACCAAGGCAGAATAGAGCGGCACTATTACTTCACTTGATCTAGACACTATACTTCTATTGATGCAGCCCAAAATCGCATTGGTCTTTTTAGTTGCTGCATCACACTGTTGACTCATGTTCAACTTGTGGTCTACTAGGATTCCTAGATCGCTTTTGCACATAGTCTCGTTCAGCCAGGTCTCTCCCATCCTATATCTATGCATTTCATTTTTCCGCCCTAAGTGCAGTACCTTACATTTCTCCATATTGAATTTCATTTTGTTAGCTTTGGCCAAGCTTTCTAGTCTATTCAGGTCATTTTGAATTTTGATCATGTCCTCTAGGGTAGTAGCTACTCCTCCTAATTTGGTGTCATCTGCAAATTTGATAAGTATGTCCCTAATTCCCTCATCCAAGTCATTGATAAAGATGTTGAATAGCACTGGGCCCAGAAAAGAACCCTGTTGCACCCCACTGGTCACATCTTTCCAAGACGAAGAGGAGCCACTGCTGAGCACACTTTGAGTTCGGCCGGTCAACCAGTTACAAATCCATTTAACAATTAATTTCTCTAGGCCACATTTTACAAGCTTGTTTGCAAGAATGCCATGGGGAACCTTGTCAAAGGCCTTACTGAAATCAAGGTATGCGATATCCACAGCGTTCCCTTCATCTACCAAGCTGGTAATTTTATCAAAAAAAGAGATCAGATTAGTCTGGCATGACTTGTTACTCTGAAACCCATGTAGATTTTTTATGACTATGGCATTGCCTTCTAAATGTTCACAGACTCTCTGTTTAATGTTCTGCTCTAGAATCTTCCCTGGTATTGATGTCAGACTAACTGGACGATAATTGTTGGGATCCTCTTTGTTCCCCTTTTTTAAGATGGGGACAACGTTTGCCCTCCTCCAATCTGCTGGGACTTCTCCTGTTCTCCAGGAGTTCTCAAAGATGATTGCCAATGGCTCTGATATTACATTTGCCAGCTCTTTTAATACTCTTGGATGTAGTTCATCTGGTCCTGGAGATTTAAATTCATTTAGATTAAGAAGGTATTCCTGTACTACCTCTTTGCTTATTCTGTGCTGGATTTCCCCTATTGTGTCCTCTGTTCCATTCTCCTCAGGTTGGTCCCCCTTTTCCTTTTCTGAAAACACTGAGGCAAAGAAGGTGCTGAGTAATTCTGCCTTTTCTCTGTCCTCTGTTAGCATTTTGCCATCTTCTCCACGTAGTGGCCCTACCATTTCCTTCTTCCTCCTTTTGCTGCGGACATACCCAAAAAAACCCTTTTTATTGTTCTTAACCTCTCTAGCTGTCGAGAAGCCAACTCAATAGCTGATAAGGAGCCCGGCTCGGCAACAACCCAGTTGAAAAGCACAGTACCTGGTGTTGTCAGTAGCAGTCCTACAGGGTCAGAAGTACACACAGAGAGAGAGTGCAGAATGAAGAGGCAGTCCAAGGTCAAAAGGGTTCTGGCAGGTGGGTCAACGAAGGCAGTCCAAGGTCAAGATATCGAAAGTCTCAAGATAGCAAGGTTCCAGGAGAGTCACAGGTAGAGGCTTCCTCCAGGTAACGCAGACTGCCTGAAACAAGGAACTCAGCCTCCCCCAGCTGCTTATGTTGGCCCAGCTCCCACTCCCAGCTGTGGGGTGATTGATGAGCTTCTGTCTCTTAATCTCTGGGAACGACGAAGCCACGCCTTCTCTGCTCTCCTTTGGCTAAAGGTAGGTACCTGCTCTTCTACCTTTTGCTCTTGCTCCATTATGTCTCCCAGGCTTGGACCCTGAGCTGGGGGAGGGCTAGGCTGCTGAGCCCTGGGTTCTTCAGGGCTAGACTCAGACTCAGCCAGCTCTTCTGCTACTGGCTCAGCCTCCTTGCCTTCTGAGTCCTCAGAGTCCTGACTGACCATGACACTAGCAAGCCTGAGCTCATTTTGCATTTTAGCTTTTCTGACTTTACTCCTACATGTGTTCGCTATCTGTTTGAATTCTTCTTTGGTGATTTCTCCCCTTTTTCCATTTCCTATACATGTTCCATTTAAAACTTAGCTCCATTGGAAGTTATTTAGTCATACATCCTGGTTTCTTGAGATACCTCCCATTTTTCTTCCTCATTGTTAATGTTTGAAATTGGGTCTTCAGTATCTCCCTTTTGAGAAAGTCCCATCCATCTTGAGGTCTCTTTTAGTATTCCTGACCATGGGATCACCCCCAATATTTCCCTGAGTTTATTGAAATCAGCTCTCCTAAAGTGAAGAATGCGTGTCTGACTATGCCTGCCTTCTCCTTTCCATTGTATAACAAATTCCAGGAGAACATGATCACTCTCACCTAAGGATCCCACTCCTTGCACCCCATTAACCAGGTCATCCCTGTTGGTTAGGATCAGATCTAAAATAGCTGATCCCCTTGTTGCCTCTTCCACCTTTTGGACCATGAAATTGTCTTCCAGGCAAGTAAGGAATTTGTGAGACATTGAGGTTTTGGTTCAGTTAGATTGCCAGCAAATATCAGGATAGTTGAAGTCACCCATCACTACTACATCTCTCTTTTCTGCGTGTGTGGTCATCTGTTCTAGAAAGGCATCATCCAATTCCTCTGACTGACTTGGGGGTCTGTAGTAGAGTCCCACAATAACATCCCTCTTGTTTCCCTCCCCTTTAATTTTTATCCAGATGCTCTCCACCTAGCTTCCAGTATAAAGCCCTCCTGATCAAATTCTTGAGACTGTAGGCAAAAATGTTTCTGCCAACTGTCGTGAGATGCACCCTATCTCTTGCCAGAAGTCCCCCCTCATGGAAGCGTAGCCCATGATCCAAGAATCCAAATTGTTCTTGGCGACACAATCTATGGAGCCAGTTGTTTACATCGGCTATTTTCCTCTCCCTACCTGGACCATGCCCTTCAACTGTCAGAAGAGACGAGATGACAACCTGTGCATCCATTTCTTTCAGCTTCCTCCCCAGAGCCTCATAATCTGTTCTGATCTTCGGAAAGCTGTGCCTTGCAGTATCATTGGTTCCCACATGGACCAAAAGGCAGGGGTAATGATCCATAGGCTTGATGAGTCTTGTCAGCCTCTCGGTCACATCACAGATCTTTGTCCCAGGGAGACAACACACCTCCCAAGACATCTTGTCATGCCCACAAACCACTGCTTCTGTACCCTGCAGCAAGGAGTCCCTCCCCACCACACGCCTCCCCCGATGCTTTGCAGCTGCTGTTCCTTGCGGTGGTACTCTCAAGGTCCCCTGCTCTGCCCCTGATGTCTGTCCATGCTGTTCTTCCTCATTTTCCTTGATAAGGGAGAGGGCTTTGAATCGATTTTTAGCTGCAAGCTGCTTGAAGAATCCCTGGATTTTCTTGTTCTGTGTGTGACATTCCTCCAGCTGTCTACCTCCTGTGTCTGTGAAGTGACCCTCTCCTCCACAGCCACTTCCTCTGTGCCGTCCCCATCCAAGACTCTTCATTCTGTTCTGTCCAGGAAAACCTCTTGCTCATGAATCTGTTGAAGTGTAGCTACCCGTGTCTCCAGCTGCTGGACTTTCTCCTCCAAGAGTGTTACCAACTTGCACTTGGTGCATGTTAATTTCCCCATGTCTGTAGACAAGAAGACAAACATCCCACAAGTGTTGCAGGTGCCTGTAGCAGTCCCCTCAGTGTCCATGGTGAGAGCTTTTAGGTAATCTAAGAACTCTTAGGTAATGCTGAGAACTCTAAGCTGTACTTTTAGGTATGCTGTATTTTTGTTTGGTTACTGAAATTCGCGTGCCATTAGGCACACACCTCAGCAACAAGCAGCCTTCCCCAACAGTTTTAAAAAAATTCAAACTCACCCACTCAAAATGGCTGCCCAGAAGCTGCTCTCCTTCTTCTCCCTGGCAGGAAACTGGCCTGGAAAGCCTCTGCAAGCAGTTATATGGAGCTAGGCTCCCAGCTCCACCCCCTAGTGACTCACAGATGTGACTCACAGAAGCCCCAGCCCCTCAGCAACAAGCAGCCTTGTTTGCTGCATTTTGGACAAATATATTATTTGGTCATTGGGACAGACTGATAAAGAGTTTATGAAAACAGTTGAGAATTCTCACCTTATATCCCTTCTTTTTTGGAGCACATAAACCTTTGATCAACTTGCTCTGATGAAGGGATTTTATACTTTCCCAAAACACATGAGGTGTTGTAATAAATACTCTTATCTCTTGGTATCATTTTAGGTAGAGGAGGGTAAACATGGGCCTGATAACAGCACCCATTTATACTCAAGTATTTTCCTGTCTGTAGTTCTGCCTCATCATCTACATAATCATCTCCTGGATGATTTGTTGCTCAGACTGTTGGATAACAGCCACACCAGTCCTGACACAATGTTTCCTATGAAACAAAAACAAAAGGGTGCCTTCATTTGCAGAAGCTAACTGTTGCATTTACAGATACTAAGGAGATTTTCCCATGGGCTGTATATCCTGTGGCAGGAACAGAACAGGGTCGGAAAAGGTTTTCCCTTTCGGACGACATCAACCCCGTTCTGTCCTGCATCCATCTTGCTCCCGTGACTGTTCTGGAACAATGTAATCACGATTTTTCATTGTGAATAGACTCCCCCTTCCGTCGCTATCATGCAATCACAGGAGTGTGAACAGGAGCCCCGTTCCTGTTCCAAAATGACAGCCATGGAGGGGAGGTACGTTCCAAGCACTTTCTGCTACAATCTGGACATCTGTGTAAGTGGCACCCTTTATTTACCCTCCCTGTTTTGATTGTGTGATTTAAAGTGTGTTTTTGTGTTTGGTGAACTGATTTTACGTTTGGGGGAAGTTTTATTTTTTGAATTTACCACCCGGCTGTTATCACACGATCATGTGATAACGTTTCAGATGGCCAGTCATAAAAGCAGCCTTACAATGGCTGCATTTATGGCCAGCCAGTGAGGGGAGGGGGAGCCCGTTCCTGCCACAGAATTAAGGTAAGTGTGTGAAAGATTTACGTTATTCCGTGGCAGGAATGGGAGAAGAGGTGGTGGGGCAGTAACGGGGCATTTTGGCCCCGTGTGAAAATCTCCTAACTGTATTGACAGCTGATTCTTCTTTCAAATCTAAGGAGAGGAGATATTCTTTCATTAATACCTGAAAGCAGCAGGCTAGTTTGGGGGTTACAGGACAGGTTGGGCAAAGAAAACCCAAGCGGGTTAGGAGGAATGGCTGGGATAGCTTGCCACCCTAGCATCTGCTATCTGAGGTGGTACCTTCACTCCACTTCCCAAGCCTTTTCACATATTGATGATGTTAGTCACATTGAATTTAATATTTATTGGCACTAGTTGCTCACGAAGCCAAGAACAAAATTTAGCCAACCCAATTCCTCTTAATTCCAGCCTATGCTTAAGAAACAGGTCTATACAAAAACTCCAGTTCTCTTGTGATAAATTTAGTACAAAACAAAACAACAAACAAACAAACAAACAAATTAGTCTGGATTCTTGCACTCCTTTCATTTGCTAAGCACCCATTAATTTCAGTGCATTTTAAATTGTCTAGCTGTGTGGAATGTGCAGAAGGCTAGAAATGTGTATACTGAATATTGTGGAATAATCAGTAATCTTTAAAATTAAGGTTTGAGATTTTTTTTTAAAAAAACAATCTCTTTTAAATATATTTCAAGTTAACATGCAGACAAAAATCTCATTATAGAACTTTTCTTTTTCTATACAAAATGTTTATATTTAGTGATGATAAAAAGTATTAAACCTCCTCTGTTCCTAATAAGTAGAAATACTGAATGCCTTGAACCAGTCTGGAGCTCAGTGAATTACATTTCCCCATAGCTTCCTTTAAGGCAGGATTGTAATGAAAGGTGTGTGTGCGGGGGGGGGAAGGATTCCTCTCCATTATCAGAGTAATTAGTTCCATTAATTTCTTTATGTTTTCTGTGAAGAAATGGGGGTAATTACACTGTGAAATTTCATTTTCCTAAGGGGAGCCCTTTAATTTATAGGCACATGTTATATTTGTTTCAGCACTAGGTTTCCACACACTCTCCCTGCATTTCTATGTGGAGGGAAAAAAAAGGTTTCTAAGCATACCTAAATGTCTATATAACACCAAAAGGTAGGTGTAGGGTTGTGTGTTTTTGTGTGAGAGGCAGAGGGAGAGAGAGAGAATAGGGCTATCACTATGGGCAGCCTATTGGTAATACATGGGGGCCATCTAAACAGTCAAAATAATCCAAATGGAATGTGAGGAGAATACGGGCTGTCTTAATGGCATCCTGCATCATTTTTAAGCAGAGGCTTGCTGGCCATCTGTCTGGAATGATTTGATTGTGTATTCCTGAATGGCAGGGGATTGGACTGGATGGCCCCTGCCATTCAGGAATACACAATCAAAGCATTCCAGACAGATGGCCAGCAAGCCTCTGCTTAAAAACCTCCAAAGAGGAGACTCCACCACACTCCCAGGCAGTGTATTCCACTTCCGAACAGCTCTTACTGTCAGGAAGGTCTTCCTAACGTTTAGGTGGAATCTCTTTTCCTGTAGTTTGAACCCATTGCACCATGTCCTACTCTCCGGAGCAGCAAAAAACAAGCTTGCTCCATTCTCAGTATGACATCCCTTTAAATATTTAAACATGGCTATCATGTCCTCTCTCAACCTTCTCTTCTCCAGACTAAACATGCCAAGTTCCCTAAGCCGCACCTCACAGGGCATGATTTCCAGACCTCCCACCATCCTGGTCGCCCTCCTCTGAACATGTTCCAGCTTCTCAAGATCTTTCCTGAATTGAGGTGCCCAGAACTGGACACAGTATTCCAGGTGAGATCTTACCAAAGCAGAATACAGTGGCACTATTACTTCCCTTGATCTAGACACTATGCTCCTATTAATGCAGCCTAGAATTGCATTGGCTTTTTTAGGTGCTGCATCACACTGCTGACTCATGTTCAGGTTGTGGTCAGCTAAGACTCCTAGATCCTTTTCACATGTACTGCCCTCAAGCCATTTGTTACCCATCCTATATCTGTGCATTTCATTTTTATTACCCAAGTGTAGTATCCTACATTTCTCCCTGTTGGAATTCATTTTGTTAGCATTGGGCCAGCTTTCTAATCTGTTGAGGTCATTTTGGATTCTTATCCCATCCTCTGGGGTATTAGCTACCCCTCCTAATTTGGTGTCTGCAGACTTGATAAGCATACCCTCTATTCCTTCACTGATAAAGATGTTGAATGAATCACTTTCCCATAGGAAAGTAAGCACAAGCTGATTGGCTAGATGGGCATGGGAGTGGGGCTTCCTAACAGGGGAAGCGCCCGCTGCTGTCATGTTGGATTTTCACAATAGCGAGGGATCTCTAAGATGATAAAATGGGGCTTGTCTTTTATCTTTTTCTTCTTTTCTGTAAAAATGATATATTGCTTAAGCGCACAGTGTAAATAGGGTTTTTAAAAGTTCAGCTGCAGCAAATTTTAAAAAGCATGGCTAGAGGGCAAAGTTTATGGGGTCTGTAAGACCATTAAGACAAGTTGCAGCTGTTGCAGCTTGTCTTTACTGTGAATAACTCTGGTTGTTTTGGGTTCATATAGACAGGCCCCTAGTCAGCAGCTTAAAAAATAAGAAAAAAGAGAGTTACTAGCCTGGACACCACATATTAGGGAATGCTGGCATGTGGAAGGGGAAGTGCTGGAGCACATATCAACACCTCTATCTATTTGTTACCCTAAGATGTGGGGGGGGTGCTTTAGAGCTCCACCCATGAGGACAAAATCTTTGTTATTTTGGATGGGAATTATTAGCTCAAACAGAACCTTGTGAGAGGACGGTAACTTCAGGGATCTTTTCACCTCTTTATACCAGTACTAACTGTAGAGAGGGCTCCAGTTTACAGTGATATAAAGTATTTTTATTGGAAATAACACAAAGTGAACTCACACAACACACATTCCTAAGAACCATACAAGGCCAAAGCAGAGTAAGGCAGAAGGATTAGATAGAGGGAGAGATTTGGGAATATAGGATGATAGTTACCAGTCTTGGAGGGAAGAGTTTCTTGCAGAGAAGATACTCAGAGAGGCATGTGAGGATAGCACAGAGAAAGAGCCGAGTTTGTCCACCATGGCATACCTTACTATTGTCAGGGGAATGATATTTATACTCTATTTCATATCCTGGAGGGGTACTCTGGTTATGACAAGCCTGGACAGCTTTCCCACAGGATAGACAAAGAAAACAAAAACTCAACTGATTGCCTTAATGGCTGGGAGATTGGAATTGATGAGTTTACGACAGCCTCACAGGTTTGGACAGGAAGGGGTACAGAAAGGACTTCCATAGGACAGGATTTGGGAATGGTCACTTAATTGTTTGATTGAATGGATCATTACTGAGATGCCCAGGGCTGGAAAAAAGGATTATCACATATCTCCTTATCAACTGTGTTTACTAAGGGCTTCTACACAATCACACAATCCTAATTTGGGCTTGGTTGCTATAATATTTCAAAGATACATCCCAGGTCATTGTGACCTACAACTGACCTTTGGTTTGCCCCAGCCAACCTGAACCCCCAAAACGTCCAATATTTCCAATTATGAGATATAGTTGGGAGGAGGTAGTAGGCATACTAACTAACATATTCATGTGGAGAAAAGCACACATGAAGAGAGCTGTCCTTATGATTGGACAAGAACCATTATATTTTCCCTTCCCCATCTGATTGGTGAGAGAGGGCAAGGCTTTGGGAGCAAAAGCAGAGCAGAAGCAGAGAAATACTTAGAGATATAGGCCATATGCAGGTATTTGTCTTTAACACAAGAGGGATGAACCTGAGGAGGAAGGATGAAGTGGGAGCACATTTAAGCTCTTCCCCAATGTTTCTGCATGTGCAGCCCAGAGATCTTAGCCAATTAGTACAAAGATATGAAAACATGCTGTAAACATGCTAAACTGAATTCACTTGTCCAAATATTAATTCTGCCTTACTGGGTTCTGCCAAACATGCTTACACAATCCTCTTTCAGATTGCTGAACATATGAAAATCTCAAATACTCACCAAGGGACATTGGGTGGGGCTTGTATGTATAAGCAAACCCCCTTCCTAGTTTTTCCCCGTAGGTGTTGTATGTGGGTATACAGAGAGGCTATCCTTGGGTCCTGGGTATCCTTGGGTAGTACACACACACACACACACACACACACTCCTTTTTAAAGGAGTATGTAAGGGGAACCTCCACCAAAGTTCAACCAGTATATTGATAAATTGGGGAGATGGTATCTAACACTGGTAAGATTGAACCAAATAGATAAAAAAAAAATATTCAGCACAGTGTTGGAGGGAATGTGAAGAATTGGGGAAGTATATTCATATGTGGTGACATTGTAAATATATGCAGAGTTTTTGGCAAATGGTAATGAAGGAGATAAATGAGATAATGGAGATAAATATACCCTTATGTCCTGAAATAGCATTATTATCATATTATGACAAAATAAAAGAGTCCCAAGTTACTAAAGATTTATTAAAATTTGTTGACAGCTGGAAGGTTAATAATAGCAAGGAAGTGGAAAGTACAAGGCAACTATCAAAGAAGAATGGTACAGTGAAGTAAGGGATATAGCTATAAATGAGAAACTCACAAATAGTATTAAAGAAAAAAAGGGAATGTTCAATAAGAAAGATTTTTGAGAGAAATGGAGCAAGTTTTTAGAATTTGTATTAATAAAGGGGAGAAGAAACAAACCAGTGTTGGAAACAATGGAATTGTGGATAGAGGGATGAATGTAAGGTTGAGCTCCCAGGGTGCAGGGAATCACTTTATGTTAATAAGTATAATTGTTGTATGAGTTGGGTTTGTAATTTGTATGTTTTAAATTATTATTATTATTATTATTATTATTATTTACTATACAGTATTGGTAAATTGGTCACTGATGTATTGTGTAGGTACACAAATGCATTTAACTTTGGCTGCATTTGCACTGCAGAAATTATCCAGTTTGGCACTGCTTTTACTGCCATGGCACAATACTATGGGATTTGGGGATTTGTAGTTTTGTGAGATATTTAGCCTTCTCTGTCAAAGAGCTCTGGTGCCACAACAAATTACAAATCCCAGGATTCTATAGCATGGAGCCATGATAGTTAGAACAGTGTGAAACTGCATTATATCTGCAGTGTGGCAGCAGCCCTAGTTTCAAGTAGGGATGCAGCTATGGGGATGGGGTGGGACCATGGCTAATGGGCCATCAACCTACCATTAGTCAAACAGGCAGTAATCCTCCTTGCATTTCTACATCCAGAAACTAACCATTCAAATACACAAATTTACATATACTCTCCAACAGGGGCTCACAGTATATAAACTCCACACACTCCTACCCAATCATCCTCTGAAGATGCCAGCCACAGATGAAGGTGAAACATCAGAAGTAAACTTTTCCAGAACACAGCCTCACAGCCCAGAAAAATACCCAAGGAAAATCTATAGCCCCAGAATTCTTTTAAGAAATTATGCAAACTTACCAAAATTCTCTCCCCTCCAGTTCTGAATAGGTTCTAATTTTTTTCAGATGTTTCACCTGAGGAACAACATTAAAGACATTTAAGTATTATCCAGTAGCAACCTAGTCCTATTTGGTACTAGTAGAACTCCTCAAAATTATTCATAGTAAGTGACACTAACTGACCAGAACATGTTTTTACAAAAGATTACTGATGTGGCATAGTGAATATTGGAGGCGGGGGAAGGTGGAAAAACATATATGAAATCAAGCTTCCGTGAATCTGGATTTGTCTTATCATGTACTCATTAGCTAGATTTAGGTGGGGAGCACTCTATTAGTACCTATGCAATATGAGTGGAAAGTATTACTCTATCTTATAGAGTTGTTTTAAGAATTAACACAAGATCATGTATGAGAAATATTACGAACATTTAAAAGCATCATGTTCATTGCCATTGAAAAACACCTGAATGCTTCTATGACATATACTGTGATGCAGGCCCTTCCGCTCCTCAGTTTGGGACACAGGGGCCTTTTTATCCATCTGCTGCCACCAATTTTGGGATGGCCAACCACATTAGGCCAAACTACATCTCTCACAAATGAATAACCCATGTAGTTAGGTGTGGATGTTCCTCAATAGTTGTGAACTAATTATCAGAGAAGTCACTCATAACCAGATGGAATGTAAGAATTAACATAAAGAACAATTTATTGGTGAATAATAGAAATATAACTGAGGTAATAATTCATTTCCCCTGCACATCCATTCCCTTTAAGCTTCTCATATCAAATGTCATACTCCAAACCTCTTAGCTATCACCCAAGCTGTCTCTCACTGCCCTGCTTCAAGCCTCTCTCTCTGACTTCACATTCTCAACTGCTCAGCTAGACTGCTATGTTTCTCTTCACACTCTCTCTTAACCCTCCAGAAGCCCCTCCCCTTTCAGCCTCCTCTCCTAAGGTTGCTTCCTGGAGCACACTGTTTCTATTTGTTCACTTAGCTGTCTGTCACATATACCAAGCTTGTTTAGTTAATTGGTAGAAACTCTGAGAAGAATATTCTTGGACTGACAAAAATCTTTCCAGTTCGGGACGTATCCTGCATGTGGTTATTTGGACCAGAAAATAGCTTTTTCTGAATAGAAAGTAGTATTTCTATGCAGAAATGCTATTTCTAATACATAAATATTATTTTCTGAACAGAAAATGCTAATTCCTGTGCAAAAAATGCTGTAATAGGAGATTTATTCTGCACAAAATTTGGACATATGGACATATTTGATTTGCATAGAAACCAGCATTTTATGTGCAATAACTAATATTTATGCATATAAATATTTTTCTGTGCAGAAAACACAGTTTTCTATGAAAAAAAACAATGTGAGAATTTTGTTCAGAATAAGTCCTAAATTGCAAATAGGCTCAAAAAAAAAAATGAATGGTTTCTAATGACTTTCTTGTAGTGGGGAAAAAAAATTATTGGAATTACTTGTTGCTTACTTCAAGAAGGAATTACATTTTTACATTCCTAGTTCCCAGGGCAAATTTCTAGTATTTTGTGATTTGTATACTTCAATTTTACCTGTGCTTTGGTCTTTGGACAGCTATGTGTCCTAGGTAGCTACAGGTCTGGCACTGTATGACTCAAGAACGAACTAATCATTCTTGAGTCATACAGATTAGTAAACACATTACTTTGGAAAATACTTTGACTTCTCAGAAAATCAACAACAAAAGTGAAATACAGAAGGCATTGTACTAGGGAAGAATTAAAAAATCTTGCTCTGTGAATCTGAGTTTGATTTAATGCGCATAATAAGACAGTCATTACGTTGGACCACAAGTGGATGGCATGGCAGTTATGTCTGAATCTGTTTCATTAGCAATGGCTTCTTCTACTTTACACAAATATTATCTTGGTAATAAAGATTGTTAAAGGGACATGGTCTACATAACTCTTCTTCTACAAGGACATCAGGGTTAGTGACCAAGTATATATTTCAGCTTTACTTACACCAAACAAAACCAATAGAAAATTTAATAGGCATGGATTTTGATAATTGCTGACTCAATTCCATATTCTAGGAACATCAAAAACATAATGACATAGGGCTCATCTACACTAGGCAGGATACACTGGCATATCCTGGCTGCAGAGCTGGACAGTACCCCCCCCCAACCCCATTACCTGCAGAAAACGGGCTGGTGTCCAAACAGGACACCAGCTTGTCACTGAAGTTGCCACTGCCATCATTTTCTCCACTATAAGATGGAAGCCAGGCAGGCCCCCAAATCTGGAGTTTAAAATTAGAATAGGCAGTGGGGTCTCTCTTGTAACACCTCCTAGAACTTGTCCAGAGCTGCAGCAATAATTGATCCTTAGATGTTTGTGCTTTGACACAAATGGCTGGTCTCCTCCACTTAGTACATGGTTCTTAACTGCTTTGTGTTCTCTTCAGTATCTGCTTAGCTTGCATTCTAGGACCAGAAATGTGGTAGACTTGAATTTGTATTCTTTGCAACAGCAGCTACATCACCTTTTCCCATATACAGTGCTAGCATATCAGATGTTGTTTCTATCATAGTTCAGTTGGTTTGGAGGGATCTCAGTGCAGGCAGAGGCTACTCTCCTCTTGGCCATGTAGGGACTGAGACAAAGCACAGTAAAAAAAGTAAACTGGTGATACATACCTCTCACATAGCTTTATGTTATTTAATGGCCTTGGGAGACTGATAAGAAGAAGATGAACAGTGGCAATAAAACCAGAAACTTACAGATAAGACCTTTATTGTAGAATAAGTGAAACTGCTACAGACAAAATCTTTGCTTTAAGTCCATGTCCTAACATGGAGGTAAAGTTTAACTTAGCATGAGTAGCGTTGCAGTATTCGCACATAAAATTTAAAGTTAACACTGAGAGCTAACAACATTTATTAATATTTGTTGCTCTGAATGTTACTACTATAGATTTTATTCGATAATCACCTTATGTAGTTGGTGGTATGCATCCAGTTTTGCTTCTCAAATATTTTCTTTAGGGCTTGTCTACACAGGCTATTTACCCTGGCTATCCGCCCCCTCAAATAATCTTGGAGGCTTTCAGTCCAAAAGATGCAGGACCCTTGTCTAGTTTTACCTCTGGGCAGTCCAGATAATGCCCAAGGGACTCCTTCCTGGCTTCTGGGGGAGCCAGGGAGACTGGCAGCTTCAGTGAGAGCCAGTTTGCTGGGACAGGCTCCCACAGTCTCATAGGGCCTGATCTGTTTCCTTCTGGCAGAAATGGATTTAAGCAGGCATTATTCTAAAACATTGTATCAGGCCCTACCCCATCATCTGAGCCCTGTATCTGCCCTGGGGGTGGTGAGGACTGCCTTGGGGCAAAACAGGGCAAATGCCCTGTGTCATCACAACTGCAGGGCTCTAAGATAGCAATAACAATAGCACCTGCATTTCTATACTGCTTTATAATGCTAAGCACTCTCTAAGCAGTTTACAATCTGTTATCTAATTGCCCCAACAAGCAGCACTCTCTAAGCAGTTAACAATCTGTTAGCTAATTGTCCCCAACAAGCTGGTTACTCATTTTACCAGCCTTGGAATGATGGAAGGCTGAATCAACCTTTCTTACATTGTTGATGTTCCTTCCTGCAATTTTCACACCTACTTCCTCTAAGTCTAACCTGCTTTCCATAGGATATGTTCTACTTATAATTTATACAAATAGGGCAGCCTTGTCCATCCCCCTTGCTATAGGAAACCATTCTTTTTCTCCATATTGTGTCTGGACAATGGCTATTCATCCAGAGTAGAGGTTATGTATCAGGACAATTAGACATTTCTTCTACAAAAAACCATAAATTTTCATGATCTACACAACCAAAGGCTTAGCTGTAATCTATAAAACACATGACAATACTATTACTTTAAAAAAAAAACCTAAAACAATGCAGAAGTTTAAAAGTTGTTGACTATTACACAATTTTGCTTGTCCATAAGAGTAAAAAAAAAAAAATCTCCAAAATCCATATTAGGACTTTTTTGGATGGGGTTTTGTAATGGAAGCAGCCTTGTCCCCATTGCGAGGCTGCTGCGTGGCAGGGGGTCGGTTCGGATGACGCTCTCCCCTACCAATCCCCTGCCGATACTGTTGCGTAAGTGCTGGGATGCTGCAGCACCATATTTGGTGATTTTCTAATGATGATCAACTTTTGTGATTAGAAAATCACCAAATATAACGCTGCAGTGTCCCAGCACTTACGCAACAGTATCGGCAGGGGAAAGCGTCATCCGAAACAGACCTCCTGCCATGCAGCAGCCTCGCAATGGGGACGAGGCTGCTTCCGTTACAAAACCCCATCCGAAAAAGTCCTTAGTCTAATGAATCTATTAGACCAACTCAAAGGTCACAAAATATACAATTTGCACATTTTTGCAATCTTTCAGTTGGCCTAATATAAGTATTCTTTTAGGCACTACCAAGTAGAATAAGTGAATAATGTCGAAGTCCAACAGTAAGGTTTATACTGCCCTGAGGGTCAGTGATGAAAGCAGTGAGTGATAACTCATAACCTGAATTGATGAACATCTGCATACAATAATCCCTCAGTTAATCTGATATTTAAGTTTAAACCATATTCTGCATAAATTCAGAGACAATTGTCATAGTTCTCCAGTATCAGAAAAATTAGACTAGTAGCCCAGATTCAAAGTGTTAGGAGATTACCAGGCAAGCGTCTAAAAACTTTTTTGTACCACTATATTTAAAAGTGTAAGTGTCCTGGCATAATAACCATTTTATCACACATTGTTGTAATAATGAGAAGTGTAGTCCCAGAATTATTGGAGCATGACTGCTAGCGCTGTTTACTTCCATGTTCGCTGGGGCGCATGATCTCAGCAGTTCTCGTGAAAAGGTGCAAGCACGCTTAAAAAGACTAAAAACACCAAAATTAACAAAGAAAACAAACACAGAATCACTGGAACACATTTAATATTTTACCAGCAAAACAGGGAGGTTCATAAAAAGAGTGTGTCCTGTACCTAGTTTTCATGTTTTTACTCAGATGTTTTCTGGCAGGGGCTGCCCACTGATGATGCATTCATGAGAGCATAATGGGATATGGTTTCAGATGCTGGCAATAACATGAAAAAAATGTTATTGGCAGTCAATTGATGGCTTGGCCTGTTAATAAAAAAGAATGCCTTTTTCACAGGAGCAGAATGCTTGGAGAGCATGAGGGGGACAACATAGTGCAATAGGGAAGCCCTTTCCTGGTATCATTTCACCATTATCTTGCCATATTTGCCGTGGGTAATAATCTCCTTACTCTTCCCAAACCTACTGCAAAACTGAGGTTTTTCAGTTAACCGGGTTATTTGCACAATTAAACAGCAAAGATTTATGTGATGCATATCAGTTCTGTCATTAAATAAATTTCTTAAAGGAAGCCCTTCAAACTCAGAGATTCAACCCCACAACTAGAAAGTTAATAAAATAGTTTCCAAGTCCATTTGCTCTCTTCCTCACATTATTTAACACCCTTGTGTTGAATATATTAAATGCAGAATCTTATTTCCACTAATAAATATCACATGGAGTGAGCTGGCCTCAAATTCATTTAACATCTTTAAGGGCCAAATTCTATATCTACTGCTGTGTAACAAAACAATTTGAAGTCAACTTGGCTTGTTTCTGAGTAGATATGCATAGCAGATAACAATAGTAATAGTAATCTTTGTTAGAGTGTTAGTCTGAGTATTTGGAGCCATGAAGTTCACTAGATTGTCTGCTCTACCTCACTGGACCATTGTGAGGATAGATGATAGAAGTGGGTAGATGAGCCATGGACATCACCTTGAGTTCATTGGAGGATAGGCAGGATATAAATGGAACACATAAATACATTTAAAAATAGTAGTCTCATTAATTATGTCTCAAATTGTGCTATGAATAAAGAGAAACAAACACAAAACAGTGCTTCAGTAATACTGCTTTAAAAAAAACAATGGTGAAAGTCTAGTCAATTAGATTCAAATTAAGACACTTTTAAAACAAAACAAAGCAAAATTGTTAGCAGATCCCTCTGGGCTCAATCTCTTAGTCAAAAATAGCTCAGAAAGATGAAGGATAATTAGAATTTTATTTTTTCCCCTTTCGTTTCATTTATAGGCTCTTATGCCTGCAACAGCCTCATAACAGACTTAAATTCAACAGGGGAACATTTCTCAACCAGCAGGGGAATAAGGGCAACTGAATAAAGTGAGATATCTGCCTGTTGATTTCTCCTTCTTCTGCTTTGGAGATGCTCCACTTCTGCTCTATCAGATTTGGAACCAGTCCATTTTTACTTAGGCTGCTGCCACACTGCAGAAATAATGCAGTTTGACACCGCTTCAACTATCATGGCTCCATCCTATGGAATCCTAGGATTTGTAGTTTGCTGTAGCACCAGAGCTCTCTGCAAAGAAGGCTAAATATCTCAGAAATTTACAAATCCCAGAATTCCATAGCATTGAGCCATGGCAGTTAAAGCAGTGTCAAACTGCATTATTTCTGCAGTGTGGCAGCAGTCTTACATACAAAATCTGAGCTAGAATATCTAAATCAAAAAGTTTGTGTTTCCCATGAATTATGATTACAAATACAAAGGGGGATTGGAACAAATTTGTAGATGCAGTAGCCCCATGAGAGGAAATGAGAGGAAATTGTAGCTGTCTCTTTGCAGACAAATACCAGTAGGCGTAGTTACTTATTTATGCTATGTGCCTTTCGATTTCGATTTGATTTTTATTCACTTCTGCTCCTTCTCACTGTGTTTTTCAGGCAAATTGTAAGAACAGCCACATATCAGATACCCAGTCAAAACTATCAACATTTTAAAGAAATGTAGGGTGGAGGCTATGGTATTTTTAACAAAAACAAACAGCTTAAAGCTTCTAAAACAGCAATTAAAGAGGAAGCTGGAATCTTGTTTTAGGCAAGTCAAAGTTCTTGACAACCCACCCAAACCACAGCAACTGGTAGCAAAATGTTCCCAAGGAGTAGATGTTAATTCTGTTAGTTACTCAACCCTTTGCGGACCCAGAATGTACAGCCCCTCCGCCCTCCTGAATAACACACATACGCCCAATATATTTGAAAGTTGTATTGGTTACATATTCGGAAAACATGGTTAGGTACAGGTTAGTAATGTAGAAGATAAAATACATTGTTGAAGAATAATACATTGTTGGCAATAAATTGGCCGCAACTTGCCAGCGAAACGGTTGGCGGCAATGTAATGGGTCGTGATTTCATCATTGTCCCACCCATGTGGGCAATGGCTGTGAGTCGGTCAATCCCAACTCCCCTAGAGGAGAGAGCCAATGGCTGGGCCATCCGATTGACTCTCTCTCCTCCCCTAAAAACAAATTATTGTTAGCAACAGAGGTGGGGTCTCCCTTGAACTTGAGCTTGAACTTGTACTTGCTGGAGACCCCTGGACCTCAATAACTTATCATGACCCATAACATCCACCACTAAGGCGTTCCCCATGGGAACCGCCTTCTGCCAACCATTATCTTCATCAACAGGCAGACCTACCGGCTGGCCGAGACCCCTGGCTGTGCAGGCAGCACCCTGCCAGGCCGTATGTATGCTGCATATGCTCCAGAATGCCATTGCCCCAATCTCATGATGGACTCTGCTGACAGGCCCCCTTCTGCTGCCATCATGGCAGCCCCTATCCAGAAGGAATGGCTGCCAAAGTCCTCAGCTGGTAGCCCCATCTGCTGTATCACCATCTTCAGCACGCTCACAAACTGGAACCTGGTGAGCGGGATCCCATCCCTATGCTGGAACAGAGGGCCCTTCCTGGTGCCTTGAGCCACCACGAAGTCCTGTGTACTTGCCACTGGGCATAGCGTGGAGCCTTCCACCTTCTGCAGATGCAGAGTGGCTCCATGGCAGTGCTGATCTGCCTTCGAGCACCTGATGCCTAAAGTATGCTCCTTGTCACTGATAGTCACATCTTGCATCTGTAGAGCCCTGCCAGATGCATCTGTCTTGGAGGAGCATACCACGTCCCCTACCCTCAGGGCCCCAAAGAAAGCGGTGGTGTATGCCGTGCCGAAAAGCAATGCCTCATAGCTGGAATAGCAGATGGATGGCAGCCACCACACCAACTGTGCCAGCATCATGTATGACACTGGCTGCCTTGAATCAGGTGCCCTCAGCGCCACCCTTCTCCAACCTTCTATTGCTTTCCTTACCATGAAGGTGTCACAGGAGTCCCCATGACCTGCCGCCTTGCTGAAGAAGGAAATGCTGGCTGCATGGCCTAGATGCAATGGTCCTAGATGCCAGACCCCTGTCCTTCAGTGAAGCAAGGTAATGCAGTACCTCTCTTCCCGACGCTGGCCACGCTATCCTGTAACCTTGCTGCCGCTTGAAGGCCATGAACAGGGCTGCCACTCTCCTATAGCTGGCCTGCCTGGAAGGTGCCAAAGATTCTGCCACGCCCTGTATCACGGTCTGTTCCCAAGGTTCCAAAGGTCTGCCGGGAATGGGGCTACCGTCTCGTCTGCATCCGGGGCAAGCGAATGGAACCAGTCATCCTGAAACTGAGACAAGGTGTCCGCGATCTTGTTATCCACACTCGGAATGTGCCATGCATGGAAACTGATGTTGACCTGTTGCACATTAGTACAAACCTGCACACTAGCTTCATGACCCTCTCCGACCTGGAGGACTGCCTGTTGATGATCCTAACCACAGCCTGATTGTCGCCCAAAAAACAAACCTTCTTGTCCTCGAATTCCCTTTCCCACAGGGTGATGGCCACCAGAATGGGGAAAAAATCAAGGAATGTGAGGTCTCTGGATAGCCCCATGTCTGCCCACTCTGGAGGCCATGGCTGTGAACACCAGTGGCCATCGTAGTAGACCCCAAAACCCCGGCTACCCGCTGCATCAGAGTGTACCTGTAAGTCACCACCTGGCTCGAGCCACCCCTGCCATGTGGTGACCCCATTGTAGTGCTCCAGGAAAGTAAGCCAAACCCTCATGTCCTCTTTCACCCCTCTTGTCAGGCGAATGCAGTGATGCTGCGTCTTGACCCTCCCAATAAGATGTGCAATGCGTGCAAAGAAAGCCTGACTGGGGGAAACCACCTGGCATGCAAAGTTCAGGTGCCCCAGTAATGACTACACTTCTTTCAATGTGGCTTTTTTTCCTTTCTAAGGAGGTCTGCAAGCATCACCCGCAGGCCGTCAATCTTATCCCGGGGCAGTCTCGAGATCCCCTTCTTGAATCCAGCTATATGCCCAGGTACACCAGAGACTTTGCTGGGCCCACTGTCTTATCAGGTGCCAACGAGACCCTGAGCTCGGCCGTCAGAGCCTGGAAAAAAGAAAGTAGAAACCCACACTCCTCCCCTCCAGCAGGGCCCATCATGAGGAAATCATCCATGTAGTGTGTGACAAAGGGGGAAACCGGCTAGTCTTGCAGAGCCCACTCCAGAAATGTGCTGAATGTCTCAAAGGCTGCGCAGCTGATGGAGCAACCCATGCCATGTCATAGTACCACTTATCCTAGAACTTGAAGCCCAGCAGGCAGTGATCATATGGGTGAACCGGCAACAACCTGAAAGCTGATTGTATGTCACATTTCACCATTAGTGCACCCTACCTGCAAGTCTTTAGGAGGTGTACCGCACGATCCAAGGACGCGTATCACACCGTGCAGAGCTCCAGTGGTATAGGGTCATTGACCGACGACCCCTTCGGATAGGAGAGGTGGTGAATTAGGCGGTATTCCCCAGCGGCCTTCTTGGGCACCACCCCAATGGAGAAATGCACAAGTTGGGCATTGGCTGCTGGTCGAAGGGGCCTGCTATGCACCCAGCCTCGAGTTCCTTCCCAATCTTGCATGCCAACACCTCAGGCAGCTGTGTCGCTGATTTCAAGTTGCCCGAGGTGGAGGCCTCTCTCGGGCCCAGAAAGGGGACACAGAACCCACATTTGAAACCCTTGGGCAGGTACGTAGCAGCCTTTCTCTTGGGGTAGGCTGCCAAGAGAGGACACATGGCCTCCAACTGTACTGGTGTGAATGCCATGCGACCCCCTGCGCCACCCCCCAGGCTCACCTCATTTTGTGGAGTTGTTATTGCCACCGCTGCCAGACCCTGACTCCTTTCTGGCGCCAGCCAAGGCAGGGCGACTATTCGAAAAGTACTGGCTTCCGCCACTCTGTTTTGAACAATTCACCTTTGGATGCCCTCCCCCACAGTTGTCACAAGAATGGTCAAACTGGCATTTGTACCTGGAGCACTTACCTCCATTGTACTCCCAGCACACCGGTTTCTTCTCCTCCTTTTTCTGTGCGGCTTTTGGGGGTCCCCTTTTTCCCTCCTGCAAGGACCCATGGCCTGCAGCCAGGTGGGATAGTTGATGGTTTCCCACCTGTGCATAGGTGACCTGGAGGCTTTCTTCCTGTCTTGGTTCAGAATGGCATTGAAGTCCCCAGCCTAATCCCGAATCTGCAGCACTTGGCGGAGGTGACTGATCAAGTGTCAGGCATGTTCAGGGAAGACCAGGGCCACCACCCCATGAAGACTGTGTAGCCATTAAGCCAGTTTGCAAAGGTGTGTTACATTGGCTCCACTCCAGCCTTATCATTTTCTATCTTGTCACTCTTGTGAACCCTCGCATCTGCCCCAGGTGGTGGCGCCAGTGAGAAAAATTCCACGTAATAGCCCTGTAGGATCTTGGAGCACACCTTGTGATCCAAGTGGCCCCCAGGGGGGTCCTCCTTTGACTTGGTTTCCCTGAACTCCTCACCCAGCGGGTTCTTACCATCCTCCTTCCTCTCCTCCTTGTCTTTCTCCCTGGATTTTCTAAGCTTGAGGGCCCATCCTGGCAAGCCTGGTTTGAAGGAACCCTTTTCCCAGTACCTGTATTTGTCCTCATCTGGGGACTTACCTGAGGAGGAACCTGAGCGGGACTGTCTGCGCTTCCAATTCGGGTTCCACCAACCTCTGGATCCACTGTGACGCTGGGAAGAAGTGCCATGGGAATCCGAACGTCTCATTTCTCGGGAACCACTCCTCCGCCCGGATCTGGAACATCTGGACCTTCCGCTGCCGCTGGAGGCACCTATATTGGAAGAAGTACTGGGTTGCCTGCAACCTATCTCCTGGAACACCCGGGGGGTAGTCCTTGTCCATCCTCTGAAGGATCATGGACAACACCCCCATGACATCAGCTGTGGTGGGAGCTGGCTGGCCAAAGGTGTCTACTGGAGGTTGGGAGGGTGGTGCTGGACTGGTGACATCATTGGGTTCCTGTCCCATCTGTGCCACCCCGTTGCTGCCCGTTGCAGGCGCCTCTTCCTGTTGGAGCTGCGGCTCTGCCAAGTGGTGCTGCTTTGAAGTCCTTTTGGGCCCCATGGCTTCCAATGCCTCCCCAGCACCTGGCGATGTGGAAGGTGTGCTTTTCCAGTGTACTGTACTGTAGTGTTGTTGTTGTTGTTGTTGTTGTTGTTATTCTGCACCAGCAGCTTCCCTGTGCCCCGAAGCTTGAAAAGGAAAAAAAAATCCTAAAATGCTAGCTCCCCCTGATCTGGGGCCTCATCCAACACCCACTGTAGGTGGGAGGCTGTGAAGAAGGGGGGTGCTGTGAGCCAAAAGGAAAAGGGGGGGTTCTGAATGAGGGAGGCCCGGTCTCCCATCTCCCAAATGTCTGTTGGCTCCTGTGGGCAAGCAAATGAAAAAAGGTGGGAGGAACAGATGCTGGTATGTGCCCCCCTTCCCCACCCCTCCCACCCTCCAGGTCTGGGAGAGGGCGGATGCTGCTGGTGACAGGCCGCCGAGCCAACCTTGCAGCCCCTTCACGGAGAACCACCCTGCTCCACCAGCCCACCACAAGCAAGCACAGTACAACTGGAACAGGAGGGGGGAAGGCCCTGCCCATGTGGAGCTCGCGGCTGCACGCCCCACCCCTGCACCCCATCCTCCGAGTCCCCCATCCCCGCCAGAAGCCTGGAGACATGGCAGCTGATGCCACTCCTGTGATCCCCCACTTTGGGACATTCCTACCTGCCCTCAGTGGCCCGGGGGGCAAAGGGGGGGCTTCTTTGGCTCCCCAGTGCCCTTCAAAGAGAGGCTGTGACAGAGCCTCCAGCCAGCAACCTCCATCGCTGCTTCTGTTCTGAGGCAGCTCGCTGGAGGCCGGCCCATATAAGGGACCAGATCCCACCAAAATTTGGGCCAATCCGGTCTGGGCAAGACACCCCAAATGGCCCATGTCCTTTCCCCTCCCTCCCAGCCCCAAAGGAGGCTGGGAAGGAGATGAGAATATGGCAGCACCCAGGGGCTCGCCATGTGGCTGCCCCCCCCCTCAGAAAACAAAGCAGGGGAAGGGGGTGAGAAGGATGGCTGAAAGGGGATGGTTGGTGGGGCTGCAAAATGGCCCACCATCCAGCAGCAAGCCCACTTCTTTCTCCTCCACCTAAATGTTTTCACAAAAAAAGGAACCTAAACCATGCAATTGGAGCTCTCCTCTCTTCATGAAACCTGAATCATTCACAAAGTTATACCCTGTGGTGAGTCTTTGATCTTGATTTTAATTTTAGACAGTCTTTGGTTTTAGGAAGAAGCATGCTTCACCGATGCACCTGAAATGGTATGAAGGGGCCCAATTTTGGCTCAGACATGGTCTGTATCTCATGCACATCCCTAGTTCAGGGCATAGAGTTTGCATCAATAGTAATCTCTCCTGGGCAGAAGCTGAATTCTGACTATCATTTTTCCCCTTGTGATGATTTTGTCTGACAATTTTTGTTTGTTTGTCTTTGTTTGCTCTAAAAGGTAAAAATAAAATCAGGATAAAGTTTCAGCACAGTCCAAATGTCAACATGATTTAATCCCCAGGAAGAGGTATCCACATTAGGGAACGTGATCTATTGGTTGGCCAGTAAGACCAGGGATTTGTGGGAGCAATTAGGTTTCATTGCTTTCCATGGGGTTTGTGCAGTCCCAAGGAGCCCAGCCCATTTTGTATACTTCCTAGCTGAATGGCCAACAGTTGTGCAGGTTCAGACAGTTGAATTACATGGAATCATTATGGCCTTTGCAAATGAGGTCAGTTTCTACCTCTGGAAAGTGAAAACATTAATTTAAGGACACATTAGCTCTTGAAAGGTACAGAAGTATTTATGGATGCTCCTTATCTTTTCCTATCTTCAAAACACTCCTATATTTTTTTCTTTGACTGAAGGAAAATATTTGAGTGGATTTCACTGAAGAATTTGCTTTCCAAATAGCTCATTTTGTTACTTAGTTCAAATGCATTTGTTTCAGCCTCAAGCCATAAAAAGTTTGTGCAAGTTTTTCATGTAATTAAAATTCCAAGATCATGAGATAAACAGTATATAAAGAACACAAGCAAAACCATGAATTCATAGCCCCTAGAAATGATTGTGTCTAAACAGGAGCCAGGCTGAAGTTTTGTGGTAGAGCTGATGCTGATGCTGAAGTAGCCACTTCCTGGCTGACCTCCTTGCTAGTAGGTGAAGGTAAACAATCTTTTTTTATTTAATATACTTCAGATCCACATGTGAACCAGTGCATTCATAAGTTAATAGGTTGTTTCTCACTAGCAAACATCCAAGATGATAAACTACTCTTAAAACAAACCTAGAGCAAATAAAAGAATGCAAGAGGCATCAAAACAACTTAACAACAACAAAAGCAGAGGTGTATCCAGAGTACATAAGATCTAAATTTAATTAAATACTGGTGAGCTAGATATCCCTATTAGCAACTGAGTTGAACATTGTTATGCTGATTAAACAATTGGTTGCACAACTTCTTACACAGCTACTTCTGCATTAAAAAATACATATTGGATGTCACCCCTGTACTTACTCAAAAAATGCTCAACCTTCATTGCAACAGACTGTACTGGTGTAATGACCTAACTATGTGCCACCCTAAATTAGCTGATCTTATATCAAATTGAAATCAAAAGTGATAAAAGTTAGTTGTGATTAACTTAAATTTCATTGATTTTGATGGGTCTTAATAAATACAATGAAGTCTGGGTCTACCTTAATGTGAATTAAGTTCACCTAACTCAGTTTGGATCCAACCAGATCTTTTTAATAATTAAAAATGTTTGAGGAAAATTGATTTTAAAAATGCATAGCTGGATGCCTTCAAAGGAGTAGAGTTTTCCTGGATAATTGGTTTCAGGACAGAGAATAATCTGGTCATTTCTGAGTTCCAAAATTCTCAGTTCACATAAGGATGGACTTTGGAGAAAGGCCTCCATGTTTGGACGTCCATTTTGACCTATTCCTATGCTCACTGGAATTAGCCTGTCTTAGTTTAGGCTACCAAGTGATGGAATACCCACCCTTATAAAAAGAGATTCCTACTCAGAGAAAACTAGAATTTTCTGAGATTATGTTTCTGGCCTAGCCTTATAATCCTGTTATCTTGTGTAGAATTATTTAATTATTTATTTTACACTATACTGTAGAGTGTAGCATTTAATAGTGAATCGTCTTCTCAAATCAGAATTGGTTCACTATTTATGAACATCATGGGAGAGTTAAGAAAGAACACCTCTTTCCCCAAGAGTTGTAAGTGCCTTTGTGAAGCCAAATACAAAAGAAAACCTTTTCCCCCAAGAGTTCTAAGTTCATTTGTAAAGCCAAATGCATTATATCTACCCCCCAAAAAAATATTGGAGTTCACTTGCTGTCCAGAGGGAGAGAGGAGCTAAGTAAATATCCACAGGGGACAGTATTTAAAGGACAGGGTATTTAAGGACAAAGATAAATAAGCTCCAAAATCTTTGGGAGAAATAGTTTATGCAGTCCCTGAAAATGAGGAAGAAACAGTGAAGTCCCCAACTTTACCAATCTACTGCTTTAGCAAAGTTTTTGTTTTAATACTAATTATTAGCTATTCCCCATGCCTATATTTTCTCAACTTTTTCATCTTCTATCATGGCCAAAAAAGCTTTCATCTCAGAAGTCTCAATGAGCCCAGTGGAAATGCTCTAATTTGCTAAAGAAGAACCTCTGAAGGAAATAAATGTTATAGTGCATATATGCATTATGGACTAGGAAACCTTGTCTTCACTGCATCCAAAGTCCAACTTCTCAAACTCACTCTTGCAGGTTTTCCTTGGTTTTTTTTCTGAGCTGTGAGGCCGTGTTCTGGAAGAGCTTATTTCTGATGTTTCACCTACATCTGTGGCTGGCATCTCCTTGCATATCTCCACCCAGAACCTAGCCATTCAAATACACAAATTTACATATCCTCCCCAACAGGGGTTCACAGTATATAACCCCACACACACACTCCTACCCAACCATTCTCTGAAGATGTCAGCCACAGATGCTTGCCAATCAACTCCGGGAAAATAAAGAGACGAGACACAAGATATGGGGTGAAATATCTGTCCAGGTGGCGAATAGGCCACGAAGGATATTTGGTGAAAGGGGGGCTCTAGCATCGTTTGTTCTCCTTCTTTCTCTTGTCCAACCCTCCAGGACCTTGCGTATTGCAAAATCACTCATATTGTCTTCAAATACCCTGGACTTAAGCCAAAAGGCAATTTCTGACAGCCTGGAACGAATGGATTGTGGGGCTAACCCTCTATGATATAAATTAACACAGAACTTTAGTAATAATGAAACATGGACAGGTGTACCCTGTTTCCAACCGAAGTTTTGCCCAATTTAGCTGAATTCGCGAACTGCCTGCGTGTAACTACTCCTAGTGGAAGGAGCCAGGGACATACCTAGTGCCCTAATCACCTCAGCCTCCCAATCGTTCACAGGTGTGCGGGCATTGGCTCGCCTTCGGGCATCCCGTCTGGAGCCAACTCTCTGAAGCGCTCCATCTGCATGCGGGAAAGAGCATCAGCAATACCATTGTCAACACCCGCCACATGCCGGGCCACAAACAAAATGTTGTGCCTTAAGGAATGCAGAGTGAAAGCCCACACAAGTCGCATGACCCGGGAAGATCTGGAGGTCAAGGAGTTTATGATGAAAAACGGGGACATGTTATCGCACCAGAAATGAACAGTGGAGTTTGCCAGCTCTGTTGACCAAATGTGAACTGCCACTAAAATAGGAAAAAATTAAAAAAAAAATTAGGTCCCTGAAATTTCTGAAGCCACCCAATCCAGGGGCAATTCCGATGCACACCAACAGCCCACAAAATAAACCCCAAACCCTATTGTGTCTGCTGCGTCAGACGCAATTTGCAGGGCACCCTGTAACTTCCTCTCCTCCCGCCAGAATGAGACACCATTAAATTGCTCCAAAAACTCTCTCCAAACTTGGAGGTCGCTACGCATCTCCGTAGTAATGCGAATCCGGTGGTGAGGTATGGAAACACCTTTAATGGCATCGCACAAACAGCGTAGGAAAGCCCTCCCCGGTGCTACTACCTTACAAGCATAATTCAGGTGACCTATTAGCACTTGAAATTATCTGAGGCTGGCTTTCTTAAGTAACAGAAACACTGCCACTCTGCTTCTCAGATCCGTCACCCTAGTGTCCGCCAAGTGGCATAACTGATTAATGGTTTAGTTTAGTACGTTAGTATTCAATTTCAATACCCAGGTATGTGATTTGCAGCACTGGGCCCTCGGTTTTTTCAGGGGCCAGAGGAACTCCCAATTCCTCCGACAGTAGCTCAAACTGACACAGCAAATGTGCGCATCTGCCCGAGCCACCTTCCCCAATGAACAAAAAATCATCCAAATAATGCACAATACCTGACATTCCTGTTCTGGCCTTCAAAGCCCATTCCAAAAACATACTAAACGTCTCGAAGGCATTGCAAGACACGGAACAACCCATGGGGAGAGCCCTGTCCATGTAAAATTGACCCTCAAAGCAAAAACCCAATAACTCAAAGTCCTCGGGGTGGACCGGTAAAAGGCGAAAGGCCGACTTAATATCGCATTTTGCCATTTCGGCACCTGAGCTGTGCCTCCGGACCACCCTAATGGCTTCATCAAAAGAGGTATACTTAACAGAACACAACTCGGCCGGTATAAAATCATTAATTGATTCACCCCTTCGATAAGATAGGTGGTGGATCAATCTGAACTCCCCAGGAGTCTTCTTAGGTACTATATCCAAAGGGGAGACCCACAGGTTGGGTAATGGTGGCTGTTTAAAGGGACCTACCACCCTGCCCTCTGAAACTTCCTTTAGAATTTTGTCCCTAACAATTATTTCTGGACTCTTCATGGATTGTAAATTACTCGCCATGTAGGCACACCTAGGGCCTTGAAAAGGAATCCTAAACTCAACTTTAAAACCATTAAACAGATAACTGGCTGCTTCGTTATGAGGATAAAACTTAAGCAAATGGCTCAATACTTCTAACTTAACTGGGCTGGGGCCCTTTTGGAGCTGGAGTATTGCTGTTTTGGCCTTTGTTACCCCCTTGACCACCTCACGCACCTCGAAATTGCCCCCTACTTCTCAGGCAGTTGCAAAAGGAGTGGGGAGCCCCACAGATAGAGCACTCGTGGCTATACCTGCAAGGCTTTCTATTGCAATTCCCCTGAGAAGAAAAGTCCCAACATAGGCTTATGCCCCTGTGTGTTCCCTGATAGTGTCCGCTGTGTGGTGACCATGGGGCCTTTCAGGACAAGATGTCCACTATGCTTCCTCTCTCCCTGAATCGGCCAGGCCGGAGTCATAAGCTGCATCCACAACTGAGGATGCATCATATCCCATCGTAATGATGGGTAGATGGTGGCCCGCATGCGGAAGGTCTCATCAAATAACAACCAAGCCGTGTAATCAGTATAAGCCCTATGAATGATGTCCATGTATTGCATCAGTGCTGCTGCACAGAGGGGGTGTGCCTTGACAATAACCCCTGCTAAAATCAAAAACCCCGACAGCCAATTGGACCAAGTGTGTTCTACTTTCCTGTTTTTAATCTTTTCTTTCTCCTTATCATCCAATTCCTCTCTGTCTTTCTTCTCTAGCTCTCGATATAGCAGAGAGAATACGTCCACGTATTCCCCTTTTATAATCTTATCACGTGTCGACTGTAATAGGTGATAGCCCAAAGGTAAGGTCAGATCACGAAAAGGAATAGCTCCATATGCAACTGCCTCATAACTCGGAGCTGAAGAATTCTCCTGTACTGGCTGAATGACTGGTGGATTGCCAGAAAACTGACCAGCCCCCCATGTAATCCATGTGGACCACTGTGGGGGTGTCCAGCCCAGAGGGGATTGTGGCATGGGCCACCCCATATGCGTTGTGCCACCACCCCCGGCCAGTCCTGTATCACCCTAGGTGTGTGATGTTAAACCCCCCCAGGGCCAAAAATAACTGGGCATGGCTGATGTATTCATGTCCGAAAACTCACCTACAGAGCCTGAAGGCCCCCATGCCTCCGTGGCCTGATCTGGATTCCCTGGCGATTCAAGCATCCCAACATTCCCATCATCCTTGGATCCTAAAGCTCCGTCAGACTGGATCTTTTTTTCTAGGGCATCCAAACAAGTGAGAATTTGGTTAGAAATCTTGTGCTTTTTATCCTGGTGCCCCCCTTTGGATATCGACGGTGCACTAGGTACACCCTGGCTCTCCTCTAATTTGCGGATTCTCTCTAGGATGGCAGGCCAAGGAATATCAGCCTCACCCTCGCTGGATGAATCCTGCCCAGGTATCTCAGGAGGTTTTGGCACTGCCTTGGGAGCAGGGCCCTTGCCCTTACCCCTTTTTTTGCCCCTTATGGGGGCCATATTCAGTTATTCGATTGTTACTGTTCTAGTTGATAAAGTTATTATTATTATTATTAATAATAATAATATTATTATTATATTGGCAATATCAAAATGTAATCACCAGAATTAGAGCACCACACAATATACCTTTCGAATAACGCAATGCCTCACATTAACCCAGGAACATTAAATGGCTGCCCGTGCCTGATAAAATGGCTTCCTGTGATAAAATGGCTGCCTGATAAAATGGCTGACAGAGCCCTCTGGTGTCCCACCCAAATAATTGCAGCCGAGACAAACTGTTGCCACACACACCCCGGTGGCCCGCCAAAGGAACTCGCAATCTGCCCAAAAATTGGCACAGCAGCCCCAGTATGCTGCTGAACACCCCCCTGGTGGCCCGCCAAAAAAGCAAAAGCAATAAGCCCGGCTAGCCCAGCCAAACCAGGAGACTGGACAACACCTAAACATCCAGGCAATCGCCTCGCAAATCAAACAAGCAGCCTCCGCCTCCCCCATGAACCGCCGGCTGCAGCCGCAACCAAGGCAATGTAAGCATGGGGAAAATCCCCTCCCTCGGAGATGAGGGAAACAACCCCACCCCGGGGATCAAAGGCCACAAGGCCGCGGCCCTCCCCCCCGGGCTGGAACCAATCCCCCCAGTGATCGCCCCGGAGGTCAGGCAAGCAACCTACGCCACCCCCGCCAACTACTGGCCGCAGCCACGACCGAGCCCAGGGAGAAAACCTCTCCCAAGTAAGTCAGGCCGCCGTCCTCTGACCACGGCCAATCCCCACAGCAAAGTCCTGGCAAGCAGACTGCAATCGGGCCAGCAATCTCCACCTCCCCTGAGGCCCCCAGGGAAACAGAGAGTGACAGAGGGAAAAAACCCTCCAGGGACACAGGCAAACCAAACTGCCGTCCATCCAACAGCTGTTTATCCACCCAGACCGCTCGCTTGATTAATCCAAAAGAGAGAAGGGGGAGGGCGGAGCAGCCTTAAATAGACTCTCCGCTCGCCCTGCCCCCTTTCTTGACGCTGGCACTAGCACGCCTAGCATCAGAGAAGCTGGTCTCAGCCCTTCATGTCAGGCAAATGCCGCTCCCCCCTTCCACAGGCTATGCCTGATGAGGGGGAATCGGGGATGCGAAACGTCAGAACACATCTTCCAGAACACGGCCTCACAGCCCAGAAAAAAACAACCAATGAAAATTTATAGATGCTGGCCGTGAAAGCCTTTGACTTCACCCTTGCAGCCTGCAGTCCAGTCATATCAGTAGAAGCAGATAATTATAACTTTCACCAACATCACTAGAATTCAGTCACAGATACACCTGCAGTCTAAAGCAGGCACAGGTTTTCCATCTGATTTACTACTTTTACAGCCTACATTTTTCAGAAGTGATAAAAGCAATAAGCATGGTTCCTCCACCCTTCCATTATTCTTACAATCACCTTTTCAGGTAGGCTAAGCTGAGACTTAATGAAGACCTTCCAGTGGTTTTGACCCTTGCAGTAATATCACAGCTTCCTGTTGTTTCATACCAATAGTGTTTTTTTTTCTGCAAGTGGAAACATAGCATTATGGGTGTCATGATGGAGTGCCAACCTCATCATGGGGAAATAATTCTCACAACATCTGGAATTTTCCAGTCTTGCTTCCATAGCAACAGATAAGAGGGTATCCAACAGATAAACATGACATCACATCACCTGACTGAAGAACCAATCCAAATCTAGAAATGCAGAACCAATCAGATCTGACCAAAAGACTTTTAAGTTTCTGATTCCTTTGTTCTGAGCCTCAGGCTTGAGCACACAGCTTGACCAGGAAGATAACCAGACATGATAACTGAGGTCGGGGGAGCAACCTCCCTCATGGCTCTATCACATCAAAGATCCTAAATGATACTATGAAGTCTAAGGAAGTGACTTCCAAATGACTCTGAATTTTCAGCTCCAGAGACTAGCTAGACCCATCCCAATTTCCACATGGACTGATTGTATGAACATCATAAACATGAGTTATTATTTTCTTAGAATAGGGAACATGTCTAGTTAGTATGCGTTAGTTTTATGATTTACTTTCTATCTTATGACTGAATGTATTCCTATAACATGGTTAAGCTGAGATCCTGGAGGAGTGATTTCCCTCCATGCTGTTTCATTGCTTGAACTAAAAAATAGTCTACTTTCTTTTTCTCTACCAACTTGCCTCATGCACCTTTTGGTCAGCTATCTTGAATCTCTTTGGGCTAGAAATGGGGGGGGTGTTAAGGTTAACCCTCATCTAAGGTTGGAAAGTTAAAGTAACAATGTGATTGTCTCTTTGTAATCACATTTCACAATTCATCAAATCAAGGAGTGGTGGCGATCTACTGAAGGACAGGTCTCCAGGGACTTCTAGACTAGAAGAACCCTTGAGAGTGTGTTTCAGATTGTACAAAAAGTCTCAAAGACCTTATTCCTGTCAAGACCCTGAGGATTTCTGCCAAAATGCAGATCAACAGGGAGCTAGGCAGAGGAGGTCGGACCCATTTTCCACTATTGCGTGTGTTTGCAGCTGAATTTTTCAGGAAGCGCCACCACCAATTTTAAAATCTTATACTTTACATATTATAATTTAACTGATGATTTTCAAATTCTGACTGATTCTGAAGACAGAGAAAGAGACATCTAACTTAATGGTTTCTTGCACAAAACAGCTGATTTAGAGGGAGAACCCACTGACAGTGAGGAATGGCACAAATCAGCTGAAATAGCTGTAAATAATTCTTATGTATAAAGACATTAATTAAGTTTTTCATTTCCTTAATAAAGAAGAGATTTGGACTATGAAATATCAATTCAGGAAAAAATATTGTCTGACATTTTGATACTTGTCAGAGAGTTCAGAAGTGGAAAGAACTCAAAGCAACAAAGTAACAAACCAAAAGATGAAGAGAAAAGAAAAGGAAAGTTCTGAAATTATATTGTGGATTATTACAATTTTAAAGATATTTGCTGTGAGCATGCAATTCATTTGATTGCTAACATTCCCCGAGCTGATTTTTTCTTTTTCTTTTTCTTTGTCGAGCGAGACATGCGGAGTTGAAAAAGGAAGCCATTACTAACTGGCACACATGGACTGTAAGCCTTGGGTGTACTGAATTGCAGTTCAAAAGACTCGCCCAACCAAAGAAAATTAGAAAATAACAAGAAGTTTGAGTTTTGTCACTCAGTTTGTGTGATGGAGATTTTGAAGTGATTTATTTTTTAAAAAAAGAATCTGTAACAAGTTCTGATTCAAATCTTGAGTTGTTTTGGAAGACTGTAAATTGGAAAAGAGAAAACATGACATGATTGAAAGGACAATCACTAAAAGGAGAGTGTGTGTGTGTTGTGTGTGTGTGTGTGTGTTTTGTTTGTTTCCATTTTATTTGCTTTTATTATTTGTTTGGGATTTTTGTTTTGGTTTGTTATTTTTCCTCCTTTCCTTTTTCATTCATGTTCCTCTGCAGGAAAACAGGAGTGTGGGATGCGATCCGAGTGGTGATTGGGGTCAGTGAGATGCTTTGACTAAAGATGGAGGAAAAGAAGAGGGGACGAAGGCAGAAAAATGAAGGAGTCAGAAGGTGGAGATTTAAACTAGCGGATGTGAGTTAAAGTGAACTAAACTGAACTGTAATTTGCTATCACCTCTGATTGGTTGAATCATTATTAATTTCTGCTATCTCCTTTGATTAGTTGCAATCAAGGTTGACACTGAACTGATATTTGAAAGATTGTCATAATTTGCCTTAGAAAGGGAAAGCTAACACTTAGGAAAGGTTGGTGGATGAAGATTGACTTGAAGTATAGAGTATAGGTTTAAAAGATGATAAGGATAATAGGCAGGTCTAAATAAAGTAATGCAAAGGAAAGAATACAGGAAGAAGGGTGAGTGTTATTTACAGAGAGGGTTAAATAAGTTGAAGTAGGTAAGAGAAAATGTTAAAAGGGAAAAAATAGGAGCAAACTGAAAGTTATAAGAAACAGCAAGAGACACTAGTGAGTGAATATATATACTGATCTTAAAGTTAGTAGGGAAGCAAGTTAGTGGAGTAGGTAGAAGAACCGAATTCAAGAAAAAAAGAAGAGGTGGGTGAGGAAAAAAAAGAGGGGAGATAAGGCTTTTTATAAATATGATAGAGAAGGAGAGAGTGGAGCAAATTTAATAAACATAATAAAAACACATTCTCTTTAATATAAAATATACAATAAGAAGACTTGTTCGTCAATTTATTTGATTTATTTTATTTTTAAAACTTGAATAAGAAAGTCTGAATATACTCATCTGTTAAGTATTGATTGATAATAATTCAACTTAATTAATTGATCGGAAAATAGCAGAAGAAACTAAAGTGCTTGTTAAATACTATTTGACAACAAATGTATTGACCATATATTGATTTAATATTGTATATATTGCACAGTTACTGAATAAGAGTGATCTATTAAGTGATATTGTTTCCTTACTGAATTTTATTCTTTTTATATGGGTTTATATTGAAAACTTATTAGTAAGTACAGATAGTGTTCAATTTACTGATTTATAGATTGCTCAGTATTGATTGCTCTATGTTAAAAATCAACCCCTAATGGTTAAGATTTGATTGCTGCAATGGAAGAAATAATTAAGACATATCTATGGAAAAGTAAATAAGATAAGAAATAAAGATGGGGAGAGATAAGTGGAGAGAAAGAAACTAAAGGGAAAAGAGAATCAGAGAAAAGAGAAGAAAAGTTAGATAAAGGAAAAAAGTGGAAAGAAAAAGTGGGAGAAAGGAAAGGAGGATAAATAAAAAGAAGCAAAATATAATGATACAAAAGAGATAAATAATGAGGAAAAACAACACAGACAATGTTGCTTGGGTCCATCTTATCTCCGGGACCACCTCATCCCATATGATCAACCCATATGATCCCCCCCCCGCGCGTACTTCCGTCCTCTGGGAGGAACCTGCTGCAGCCTATGAAAACTAGGCTGTCGCAGACCTCCCAGAGGGCCTTCTCTTTTACGGCTTCAAGCTTCAAGAAAGCTCTAAAGATGGATCTCTTCCAGCAGGCCTTCCCGGAAAAACTTCCTGGCTCAAGTGGAGCCCCCTTGCCGCTGTTGCCATTTTTAATTTTATTTATTTATTTATTGTATTTTATCTTTGTTTTAATTCTCTATTAGTTTAATTTAGTTTTAAGGGGTGGGAGGGTTAGGATTGGGAAGGATTGTTTTAACTTGCTGTTGTTTTAATCTTGTTGTATGCCGCCCCAGTTGCCGAACAGAGGGGCGGGTTAAAAATAAAAATTATTATTATTAATATTATTATTATTATGTTACATCCAACAAGAAGACTGTCCTTCGACTCTAACCAATCAAGTCAAAGCTAACTACTGCGTAGGACACATGTTATCATTACAACATAACATGATCAACATACATTAACAGACAAATGATGTCTAACAATGTATATTGATCATGTTATATTGTAATGATAACGTGTCCTGTGCAGTAGTTTGACCATTTTGGCCAACTTGTTTGACTTCTAGAAATGCTGAATGATTTCCAGATTAGAATCTCACAGCTTCCAGTAGTTAGGTTCTCTTTCACTGAGATCCTAAAGTCCATGCTCAAGGTCTCCACCACACCATTGGTACTATTATGAAACCAACCCTTGATGGTATGGATGTGATTTTGGGTGATATGGCCATAGGGATTTGGAGAGGTATAGGTCCTACCAGATGTGCTCCCTGTACAATTGGTGTGCATGCTTTCCAGCCATGAAGTTTGCTTACAAGGAGTTCAAGGGAGACAGGTACCATTCCAGGGACTTAGATCCTCGCTACTACCATCATGGATGTTATTGTAAATCAGGGCATGTCTTGCTTCCATCCTCGATGGTACCAAGCAGGCACTGGTCTCCTATCCAAGAACACTGCAAAGCAGAGTGGACTCTAAAGGAATCTGATGAGCGTTCAAGGTTATGTGAATGGTAAGTTGAGGCAGGGAGGTTATTCACAGAAGCAGATATGTATTTTTTGCAATGAATATCCAAGTCACTGTTGTATATGTCATCTGTGTTATTTACATAATTGGCTAAGTTGTGCATTGTGTGTGCCCAGAAGGCATAATAAAACACAGAAAGTAGAACAATGCAAGTTTGGATTATATGCGCAATTGGAGTTGTGTCTTTAATCATTAATTTTATATAGCTCCAGACATATTACTCTGAAACTTGCTACCTGTTTTGTGATAGTTTTCTTCAACACATGCATGTGTGAAAGAGTGTGTAGCAATAAGAATAAAAAATCACAGCTATTTGTGTCACTCTACTATGGCCAAAGCCATATGAGCCATGGGAAATAATCCAGTTTCAAACTAGATTATTTGTATAGTGTGGATTTTGCCTATGACTTTCTCTGTGTATGCGCGTGTTTTAAAAAACCATACCTATCTACAGTGAAGAAAATAGCTTTAATTCTTTTCTTTTTTTTCCAGCTGTGCTTTGCTTCATCCTGGTCTTGGCTATGCTTAGAGTGTGGTGAAAGTACTTTTCTAAAGCTCTTACAAAATGATTGCTGTTTGAATTAATCTTGAGCTGCTACTATCAGGACTTCTAAAAACATGCACATAAAGAAGCTGGTAGATTAATTAAACTATTTACCTACTGAAGGAACACTGCTTTCCAGTCTTTTGCATGCACATACACTCTTCATTTTCAAGTTAATATAGGCAAAGTCTCTCAGGCAACAGCTACAATTTACATTGTGAAACCCTGTTGAGAATGTTGATAACCATCAGTTCTCCAGCAAACTGCCCAAGTAATGGAGAAAGGTGTTAACATTTCAAAATTTCCCATGCAGATATGATTCATCAGGGATCCAATATGTTTTTCTTTAATTACGTGTCTCTTCAAACTCTCAAAAAAAGAGTAGATTCTATTTTACAGTTGCTAAAATTCCTTCAGTTAGAAGCAGCAAAAACCTACATTTCGCACCTGTTCAGATTTACATGTATTCTAACTGCTTGTGTGCCCACATTGTTCTGTACTTGCAAACTGTTAACAACACAGTCGAAGGTGGGTTTAACACTTGAGTCCTACTATGAGGGCTAAAATATGTGCTCCATTGCTAAATTATGTGCTCTGTTGCCATTTCAATAGAAAAAGTCATGTAGTGCTACTGCTAATATTACTGCTTCTATCAAGACCAACTATCTTGATTCCTCATTCCTTGAAGACCTTTTTTTTGGGGGGGGGTTGTTTCAATATATATTTAAAAATGTACACATTATATACTCTCTCTCTGGCTTTTCTTCGCAAACGAAGATTCAGGAAGGACTCATCCCGCGCTTTCTGCAAGCGCGCTGATGACTAAAAAGGCCAATCCGAGATAAACAAGTCCGGTTGCAAAAAGCACAGCAGAAGGTCTCCTTGGGTGATGTTTTTGGGTTGTGATTCTTTCTGCGTTGTCGTTTCTCTTCAAGACTTGTTCGTCGTGAGTTCTCAAATAAGGCTGCAGCATTGTGGATAGTGCATCTCCATGCCTCCCGATGTGAGGCCAGGGCGGACCACTGTTGGTGATCAATTTGGCCAAGCCTGAGATGTTGTTTCAGGGAGTCTTTGTATCGCTTTTTTGGAGCACCCCTCTTACACTGACCCGTGGCATGTAGAGTAGTATTTTTGGGAGGCGATGGTCCTCCATCCTAGAAACATGCCCTGCCCAGCGCAGGTGTGTTCTCAATATCATGGCCTCAAAGCTGGTTATCCCTGCTTGCTCAAGGACAGCAACATACGTCACATAGTCAGTCCAGTGTATATTTAGGATTGTGCGTAGACAGCGCTGATGAAAGCGCTCGAGGAGTCGTAGGTGGTGGCGATAGGTGACCCATGTTTCAGATCCATAAAGGAGGATAGACAGTACGATGTCTCTATACACACTGATTTTTGTGCTTTGCCTCAGGTGTTTATTGCTCCAGACTCTGTGAAGTCTTCCAAATGCACTATATGCCTTTGCTAATCTGTGATCGATCTCTTTGTCAATCTTGGCATCTGAGGAGATGATGCTTCCCAAGTAGGTGAACTGCTGAACAGACTTGAGCACAGATTTGCCGACGGCAATGTGGAGATGGTGGTGTTCGTCCTGTGGTGCAGGCTGGTAAAGAACTTCTGTTTTCTTCAGGTTGACTTCTAGCCCAAACAGCTCTGCAGCTGTCGCAAAGCAGGATGTTAGGCGCTGCAGAGCTGCTTCTGTGTGGGCAACAAGGGCAGCATCATTGGCGAAGAGCAGCTCACGGACTAGATAGTTAGTGTGAGCCCTCAGACGGCTTAAGTTAAACAAGCTACCATCGGTAGCGTATATAGATGCTGTCGTCTTCTTCAAGCTCTGCCATAGCCCTTTGGAGCATCGTGCTAAAGAAGATTGTAAATAGAGTTGGTGCAAGAACACAACCTTGCTTCACTCCATTAGTTATTAGAAAGGGCTCTGAAAGAGCATCGCCATATCTGACTTGACCACGCTGTCCCTCGTGTAGCAAGATAATCATTTTAAGGAATTTGGGGGGACATCCTAGTCTTTCCAGGATCTGCCACAGACCTTTTCTACTTACAGTGTCAAAGGCTTTGGTGAGGTCGACAAATGTTACATAGAGACCCTTGTTCTGCTCCCTACATTTTTCTTGCAGTTGCCTAAGGGCAAATACCATGTCTGTAGTACTCCTATTGGCTCTGAAGCCACATTGGCTTTCAGGGAGAAGTTCTTCTGCAATAGCAGGAACTAATCTGTTCAGGAGTATCCTTGCAAGGATTTTTCCAGCAATAGAGAGCAGTGTTATGCCTTGATAGTTTGAGCAATCGGATTTTGCTCCTTTTTTCTTGTACAGGGTGATGATGACTGCATCTCGGAGGTCTCATGGCAGTTCCCCTTTTCCCCAGCAATTCACAAGGAATTCATGGAATTTTTCGTGGAGTGCATGTCCTCCGTGTTTCCAAACTTCAGGTGGGATTCCATCAATCCCACCTGCCTTGCCGTTTTTCATCTGCTGTATGGCCTTAAGGGTCTCTTCCAAAGTGGGAGCTATGTCCAATTCATTTTTCATTGGTTTTTGTATCATATGTTGGATAGCTGAGGCTTGGACTACTCAGTTGGCGCTAAAGAGACTTTGAAAATGTTCAGCCCAATGATTTAGGATGGAGGCTTTATCAGTAATTAATGTTTGACCATCTGTACTGTATAAGGAGCTTTGGACCTGATAAGTAGGTCCAAACACTGCTTTAAGAGCTTCATAAAATCCTCTATGATCGCCCAGATCTGCACAGTGTTGTGTCTTTTCTACTATATTGATCCACCACTTGTTCTGCATGTCTCGGAGTTTTTGTTGTAGTTTGCTACATGTGAGGCAGAAAGCTGCTTTTCTTACATGCCAGGTTGGCTGGGCGAGGTATGCCTGGTGAGCAGCTCTCTTCCTTGCCAACAGCTCCTGGATCTCTTGGTTGTTTTCATCAAACCAGTCTTGATTTTTCTTGTGGGAGAACCTGAGGGATTCTTCTGCAGACTGCAGACTGGAGGATACTGTTTTTGATATGTTGCCAAAGCACTGTAGGAGAAGGATCTGTATACTACACTGTAGGAGAAGGATAGTATACTATATATACTATATATTGTACTTTGATTTACCTTGGAACTCAAAACCTATTTTGGAACTTGGATTAGGTATGCAGAAAAAATCAAGTGGAAATGGATTCAGCTGGGAATGAATCACATGGTTATGATTGTTTATGGAATATATATACAATTTTCAAAGTTCATTAGCTACCAGACAGAATCCATATTTTCCAGTAGCTGTCTCTGATAAACCAAATCACTTGTTGGGGTTTGCTTTATGCACATTGACTTCAGAAGGATTTACTTCTCTGTGATTATCTACAAGGAGAGGCTATTATTTTCCTCAAAATGATTTTTTTTAAAAGTGGCATGCACATAGGCAGTATAACAGACACACATAACAATAAGGTTCTCTAAATATTACATCTCTGTGATGTAGAGATCTTGAGGAATTTGATCTCATCCTATTGTGCAGATTGGGATTTAGTGATACATTGGGTTTCTTCCTTCTCAAATGTGGCAAGATAAGACTGTTCCAATAATGTGGTCCAGTTTTGATTTCTGGCTATTTACTGAGTGTTTATATCTCTGAAAAGAAGGGCTGAGATGAAGAGGAGGGTAATAGTGAGAATTATGGAGTTGGGGGTGCATACTCTCCTTAGCCATCACTGGACTAAGGATCTTGTAAGCCTGGCCATAAAAGAAAAAGATGGGAAGAAGTGTGTGTGTGTGGGGGGTGAAGGTATGGTCTACATCTTGGAATTATTCAACGTTTAGCTTAAATGTGTAAAGGAATATGTAATTTGTTATACAAATCCCACCTTATGGGTTACCTCCTCCCACTTTCTGTTCCCCCTGCCCATCTTTTTTCTCTTGTGTATTTGTTTTGTCTGTTGTTGTTTTAAAAATATCTCTATGTGCAGCTGAATTTCAGGTTATAAAGCTCCTCCTAGTTATACATATAGAATGATTTATGAGGTTGGTGGGGAAAGTAATGGCTGGCATTCCTTTGCTACAATAAAAATATTAATGAGAACTTTAAAAATATGGTTAGAAGGAAGTTTCCCATGATTCCTAGAATGATGAGGGATGAGGAATGAACAACCTGAGGGTGTTCTTGGAACCTAGTAGAAGCAGCCTGCAGAGCACTCACAACTGTTTTCTTTTATTACAATAAAAAGGCTTCCATTCAGGTTTAAAATATATTGTGGCATCCAGTGCTCCCTATGCAGTCTCCTTAGCTGCTCACCTCCCACCTATGGGAGGGCCATTGGGCAATTGAGGTGATTGTGTGAGAGAGAGATACATTTTTTTTAAAAAAAGAAGTTGTTTTGCTATGTAGCTCTCAAACATCCAACAGACATCTTCCTAGTGGGATTTCTCATGATATTAGATATTCCTATGAACATTTCAGAAAACCATAGGAAACAGCAGAATTCCACAGAGTAGTTTAACTATGTCTTGCTCATTCTTAATTCTCAGCTGCTTGCGCCCTTCTGAAAACAAGAAACAAGCTCTGTTCCCCTAAAATTGTTTGAATAAATTTTCACCATAAGAAAGGCGGGGGGGGGACAAAATAAACTAACCAGCTACCTGTTATATAGGGACAAATAATCAAAACTGGTAAATAGGTTTAAAAATATCCCTAGTCCAAGTTCCAAAATAAAAGTAAGCTACAATGGATATAAAACTACAATTAAAATGTGTGTTTTGGGAGGAAAAAAATAAAAATGCATATTAAAAGAACTTTCATGTATGTTTCTATGAAGTTAAGATTAAGGCAGAAGGAGAGTAAAACAGGTATATAAAAGTGGCATTAAATAGAAATAGACTGTTGGTGCCTCTTAATACCAGTGTATCCAATGTTCCCCACACTCTGGCAGATCTCCAGAGGATTGGACATACTTAGAGACAGCCATGCTCATTCCCTCCCAATAAAAGGACTTCCCTATCCTGTCCGTGGTACGATTCACCCTCACATGTCCGCTAGGATGATCATGAGCCAGACTCAGGAGTCGGGATGATCATGAGCCAGACTCAGGATCTGTACTTAGTGGGAACCAACAGCTGTCTCCACGGCTGTCAGCCATCTCCCTGGCCATCTGGCCAAGTTTCTCTGTAGAAAAAATCATTGACAATCACAAATCTGGCCTGCTGGGGTCCTGAAGGTGTGTGGTCAACATTCTTCACCTTCTGCCACACAGCTTGTAGGGTATGATCTTCTTCCTGCTCCAGTTGGAATTTCTGGCATCCCATCGGCCCGAGTTGTTCCATCTGGGGTGCAGGGAGACTTGCTTTAGACAGTTGACCTTCCAGATTTGAAGATGCATCAGTGTTGCCAGCAACAGGTTCTGCAGTGTGGACTGCAGCATCCTGTGGGGCTACATCTGTAGCCATGGTGCCCTCTGGAGGGAGGCCCTCCTCATCACAGTCCAGAGCTGCTGGTGGTAGACCAAGGCTGCATGGCTACAAAAGGGTCCTGCTGCTGAGACTTGTTAAATTGTTCCACATGATATGCCAAATTTTCACTTAATATAGCAGGACAATTATAGTTGTAGACTGCGAAAGTCCATTGGCCCTCCCATCCTTTGTATTCCGCTGGCACATGGGCCATAGGAAGCTTGATAGGTGGGCAGTGAAAAGAGTAGAAGAGAACAGTGTGTAGGCACGATGAATTGCAGACAGTAGGGCTCCTGCATCTTGATATGCCACCACCTCTTTGCCATTGACAATCAGTGTGTGCCAGCAACGGGGTGGGACAGTGGCAGGATCTGGGGGCACCTTGTTTCCAGCCTCCATAGGTGTAGACGTTGGTGCTCCTATCATGTTAATGGCTTTGGGCTTCTGTTTACAGTTTAACCTAACACAACCAGTTTCTCCACATGAGAAACATTGCATGGCAGCTTTTTCCTTTGGCTGCCCTTGAACAGGTGGGCTCGCCTCCTTTGGTGGAGGAGGTGACGGTGGCTGCTGCTGCGGCAGCTGCTGCTGCTGCTTAGGAGTGTTGTGAGACTCTGCTTTGTGGAATTGATCAAAGCCTTGGCAAAGAAACTATTCGCCTGTTGCTGCTTAGAAAAGTTGTTCTTGGGCTTCGGCTTGCGACCATCCAGTGGTGCTGATGGAGGCCCCTTGTAGAGGGATGGGTTATTCCACTGATTAAATCAGAGCCTTCACAGCTTCCCACTGCACTGTGTGGAAAGGGCGGCGATTCAACAGATGGTGGCAGAAGATATGAAGTGAGACAAAGTTCCCAAGGGATTTCTAGGCTAGAGGAACCCTTGAGAGTGTGTCTCAGATTGTACAAACACACAAGCCTACCTTCCCCTCTCTGTGATGGTGTGAATTCACAGACAAGGAGGGGCTTCATATCACAGAACCACTCATGCTTGCACTCTTGCTTCAAGCAATCACACAAGCTAGAGAAGAATTTGGAGGAAATATTTAGATAGAGGAATAGATTTAAGAGATAATGGGCTATACTTTACCTGTCTGGAGAGCAGAGATTTTTCTAGCAAAGAATACTCACACTTCATGTTCAGGGTCACACAGCAGACTGACAGACTGACAAGGTATATGGAGCTGTGCACACATAGCTATGATTTGAGGGTAATATTTGTACCCAATACCATACCCTTAAGGGGTGTTTTGAGTGTGGAACAATGCTTGAGTGAACTTCCCAGAGTTAAACAATGGAAGCTCTGGCTTCATTAATTGTTGTTAATGGTTGGGACATAAAGATTGATGGGTTTAGGCAACCTTCACATTGTAAGCAAGCAGGGGGGGGGTGAAGGGAGACCTTTGCAGGATAATGGACATTCTGGTCACTTGTTTGTTTTAAAGTATAACTCACTGCCAGGTGTGTCCAGAGAAAATCAGTACACTCCACCCTAACTACCGTCTGAGGGAGCTTCACTTAAAATCATCCTGGGCATATCTGTTTTGGGGAAATTTCTGAGATAACTTTGTTAGGTCTCTGGGTGACCTTTGCTTCAACCCATTTGTGGATGGCTTGGTCTACCATGGACCTATGTGAACTGTCAATTATTGCCAATTTATGAAATATTGGCAATCTATTAGAAGGAAGGGGCATAATGGTATGTAATGGTGGCAGCTGCAGAGAAAAGGAGGAATTCAAATTGTGAAAAACTGACAACTGTAAAAGGATGACTTGGAACACATCAGGGCTTAACAGCTTCTGATAACTGGAGTGGGGGGCAGGAATCAAGAGGGAAGGCACATTCAATCTTCCAACATTTTATGCATCTTGAAGTCCAAGGTAAAATCAGACAAACCCCGGGTATGAATGAGCTGGAAATTCACCTACTACAGTGTGGGCATTGCTTTGTCATATTATTTTACTGTATGTCAACACTATTTACTATTTTGTCACCCGTAACTGAAATATGGTAAAAAAGCAGAAAGAAGGTAAGTAAGAAGGTAAACCATTGTTGCCACTATGTGTTGCAGTGTGACATAATAAACTCTCCTGGAAAATAGCAGCATAGCTTCCTACCCCTCTTTATTTCTTACTGACATATCATGATGGCAAATGATAGAGGAAAAGAATCTGGCCAGGTCATACACTTTATTCATGTTATACTTCATTTAAGAGTAACACAGGCCTTCTACACTGGAGGCCACAGGTGGAAGTATGAGAAGGCTAAAAATAAATAAGTGGCAGCATAAATAATTTATGCCAACTGAGGCAGGAACACAATTAAGGTGACATTACTTTTTCTCGAGCCAGAAGGCATCTTTCTGCAAAAGGTAAACAGCAACTGGTGAACTTGTCCACTGACTAAACTCACACATTTCCTCATAAATATTTGCAAAAGAGTTCACATGGTCACTTGCGCTTCTATTATGTTGATCAGCTCAAGAAGGAAATTGCCACATCTCTCACTGTACAATAATTCAGAGGCGCAACAGCTTCCTAATCATGAAACCTGCTCTTTTCATCGAGGCAGGCTTTGGCCTCTCTTTTCCCTTCTGAATCTTTCTGTAGAAAGGGACTGACTTTGCTCAGACCTTTCTTGTATTTATGATGGCCTCTGTCTCCCCGAATTAATTAACACAATAAATTTTAAAATTCTCGTTAATTTTGTTATTGCCTGCAAGCATCTCTCTATACTTGCACTGACCTTCCTGGAGCATAAAGAAAAAAATGAAGTAGATGAATAGTTTCCAGTGCACTCAATGCCAGACGCAGACAGAGTCCCCCACAGAGTTCAGGTAAACTGACATCCATGGACATGGAACAGTCTTACACTTTTTCAGTTCTGCATGTAGGGACATGCTTGAACATTAAATGCCACAGAAGTCAATTGCACCACATGTTTTAAAATGTAGAGTGAACAATTCTTATATCAAATGAGCACTGAAGAGGTGGTATCTGGATACTCTAGCAATATAAGCAGAATCAACCCCCTCTACAGAAATGATACACCATGTTTGAATAACATTTAATTGTGCATAGTGTTGAATTTTGTCTAAAGCTGAATTCAAAGCAAATATGAGGGTCTCTCTTGTGGTCACTATTAGCAAATTTTGTGTGATACTTTATTTATTCATTTCCTAATAAATCATTTTTACAATGAATGACATCTACTTTGTAATTAGGATGGTTTCCTCCTTCTCCTTTGCTTTACCCATGCTGACCTATAAAAACTCTGGGTTACACTGGAAATTTACTTTTAAAAATTTAAAAGCAATACCTCTCCATACTTTGATTTACAGATCAGGCATATTACCAGACACATTAAACCAAGAAGTATAGAAAAGATCTTTAATTTGCCTTTCAATTGACATAGCAATTGAATCGGAGGTATAATTTGTTCATTCTTGATCAATAGCCTCTTTTGATCACTCTTGATCAATATCATATATTTAATACAATAAAAATCTTTTAATTCCTGTTTTAACCTGGGGTGGAGTAGGAAGAGATCCACAAAGTTACCAAGGCAATTTGCAGGAGAATATGTTTTTGCTGACTGTTAGCAACTTTTATTACTTGCAGGTAGTTTATGGTGGTGAATATTTCACAAACTACAAGAATCTGGAAGTGGTTAACTCTACCCAGGGATCTGAATAATTCAGAATTCTTGATATCTGTTTGCTAACTTATGGGGGCTTTAGCTAAGTGAAGTATATATTAAAGCAATGCTTCAGCTAACAACTGTTGTTTCTCTCAACTAAAGCTTTATGGACTTTGGATTGCAACTTTGCAAGACATTTCAGATGCATTAAAAAGGCAGGATAGTTATATCAAAAGAAGTCTAAAAACCCTTTTCTGGGTCTGATGGATGAACCACAAGACATGGAAATGAAAAGGACATGGTCTGTGGCAGTTAGTCTGAGAAAGTGAAAGCTCTTTAAATAAAATTAAAATGGCAATTGACATTCTTCACTGGCTGCTTTGTTATGCATGGCCCATCCTTCCTCCAGCCCACTTTGACACCTAGCAGCAGCATTGGGAGAAGAAAGTCAGTTTAGCTGCTGATGTTTCCAATCCTCTCCCACCAGTGTGTGAGGCTGCTACAAGGAACTGCTTCTGATTGGAGAGGCAATGCTGTTGGGAGGGACCTCAAAGCATCATGCTCCTTGTGCCCTGATTAGCAGCTAAAGAGACAAAAGAATGAAAGAAACCTGGGAAGAAGAACCATACAAACAGGAACCTCAAATTCTGGCAAGTGAGGTGAAAGATGCACTCAAGTCAGTGCGGAAGAATACATCACCAGGAACATGTGACAATCCAATAGAACTGCTACAATCTACAGAGAAAGAGTTGACCAAAGTTCTAACTACAATTTGTCAACAAATATAGAAAACAAAACAATAGCCAACTGATTGGAAATGATCACTATACATCCCAATCCCCAGAAAAGGAGACACTCAAGATTGCAGCAGTTATAGGACTACTAGCTATATCCGGTGTAACATACACCATTATCTACATATATAAAAGGCTTCGGTATGTTTCCATTCCCACTCTCCTGATTGGCTATTTAAGAAACATGTCAAGAATACAATCATTTCACACATTAATATATAACCTTTTAAATCAACTATAATGCTAGTTTCATGCCGAGAGCCCCTCTGCCACCACCATGCAACCACATAGACACATATACACAATGCTACACATACGCCACGTGCACCAGGACATGAGAGCCCCTCCACTGCCACCATGTAACTATGCATGCACACACACACATACCATACTATACACACACAGAAACATACTACACATACAGCATGCTCACCTGGTCATGAGAGCCCCTCTGCTGCCACCATGTAACTGTCCATACACACATACCACACTACACACACACAGAGCACACTACACAGAGACACACCACGCACGCCAGGACGAGAGAGCCCCTGCACCACTGCCATACACAAACACACATAAACCATGCTTCAACACCCCCACACGATACACCCAATACTACACCCCCATGCTACCTATACACCCCACACACTACACACACCACATGCACCAGGATGTGAAGCCCTTCCACCGCCATGTTTAGAAAGGACCTGAAGCTTTCCACATGTTTCCACCCCAAGAGCAAGGAGCAGCTACAGACAGCACAGAAGGCCCAAGGCCCCCCCCAAAGCAAGGAGCAGCTACAGACAGCACAGAAGATGATGTTGTGGTAGATAAGACTGCGGGCCAAATACTGCTTTTAAATAGCAGTTCCCCTGGCTGCTTCAGGTGTGCTGCATGATTGCAGCCAACTGCATTTGATAGTTTGAGCTTGGCCCTGGTTCTTCCAAAACTCCCACAGCCAGGGCCTGAGTCTACAAAGAGTCTGTGTTGGCTGCTGCAGCTAGGGGCCTAGCCCCGTGAAGACAGGCAGATCCTGCAGCCAATCAGCACACGGAAAATGGCAACATACCCAAGAGAATTATATAGAGAGAGATTGCATTCATTTCCCATGCTAGCAAAGTTGTGTTCAACATTCTGCAACAAAGACACCATATATGCTTCAGAGGAGCAAACTGGGTTCAGGAAAGGTAGAGACCATATAGCAAACATACACTGAATAACAGAGCACACCAGGGAATCACAGAAGAAAATCAGCATGTGCTTTATAGACTACAGCAAAGTCTTTGACTGCATAGATCATGAAAAATTTTGGATTGCTGTAAAAGAAATAGGTGTACCAACACACTTGATAGTCCTGGTGTACTCAGAACAGGAGGCCACCATAAAAAGGGAATACAGAGAAAAAGAATTGTTCCCTATTGGAAAGAGAGTAAGACAAGGTTCTGTTCTATCACCCAGCTTGTTCAGCTTGTATGCAGAAAACATCATGCACAGAAAAGGTTTAGAACTGGAGGAAGGAGGATTGAAGATTGGAGGAAGGAACATTAACAATCTAAGATATGCAATACTAGCTGAAAGCAGCACAGACTTGGAAAATTACTAAAGAAAGTCAAAGAAGAAAGTGCAAAAGCATGCTTTACACTGAACATTAAGGGGGGGAAACAATGACCATGGAAGATTTATATAAATTCAAAATATACAACAATGAAATAGTGAAAGACTTCCCATTCCTTGGATCAGTCATAGACTAGAGCAGAGATTGCAGCCATGAAATCAGAGGAAGAATGAAACTGGATAGGGCAGCTATGAAAGAATTAGACAAGATCATAAAATGCAAAGACACAACACTGAGCACTAAAGTCAGGATCACTCAAGCAATTGTATTTTCCATCACCATTTATAGATGTAAGAGCTGGACAGTGAAGTAAAACAATAAAAGGAGAATCAACCAATTCAAAATGTGGTGTTGGAGAACAGTGCTGAGGATACTGTGGATGGCCAAAAAGACAAACAAATTGATCTTAGAACAGATCAAGCTAGAGCTCTCACTAGAGGCCAAGATGACTAAATTGAGGCTGTCCTACTTGGGTCATATCATGAGATGACATGGCCCACTGGAAAAGTCAATAATGCTAGGAAAGGAGGAGGAAAAAGAAAGGAAGGCTGCACACCAGATGGATAGACTCAATCAGAAAGGTCACAGGCCTGAACCTGCAAGACCTGAGCAGAGCAGTGGAGGACAGGGGGTCGCCATGAGTCGAGGTCAAGTCAAGGACAGTTAACAACAAAAAAGACCTCCTTTGCCTGATGTGTCTGCTACCTGTTAAGAGGTATGGGGGGCATTTCCATAGTTTTCTACAGAATGCCAGCTGGCATTTTGTCTGTTCCAAGCAACAAAACGGCCAGAAGAAAACATTGTCTATTGATTAATCAAATATTTCAGATATTTACAAACTAAAAGTAAAATACTGGGCACACTCATTTATTAGATCAAGTACTCTAGCAAATGGGAAATTATGCTAATTTAAGGTGTCCCCCATGCAACATATCTCAAATGCAAATTCCAGATGAAACAGAAGATCCTGTTGTTGCAGACAATGCAATGAACTGAGTGGCAGTCTTCACTCCTGTGGATTCAATGAACTACTCAGAGAGCTAAATGTAGGGATGAAGAAATCTGAAGTTTCACATTCTACAGCATTCACACTTTTAAAATCTCAAACTCTTTTGATCCCAGATATGTAGAAATCAGTGATTTTAGTACATTTTTCTTTTTTTATTATTCATTAATATTTTATTAACATATTGCTTATGCATCGTACATTGAGTTACTCTCTTTAAACATTTTATATAATCATTAATTAATCAACATTTCATGTTACTAGTATTCACAACTTTGTGTCTTCAATTACAAATCTTTACCCTTGATTAACTTCTTTACATTCAACAAATTAAATAGAGTGACCATGTAACAATCAATTTGACTTCCAATAATGTGATGCTTTTGGAATCAGCATCTTGCTCATACCAATCTTCTAAGTACTTTGTTTAAATTTCACCTTGTAATATGTATCTCTACAGTTTCTCTTTTTTGTTACAAACAAAACCATATTCCTTTAATCTTCCCCTCTTTATCCCATTAATAATAAATTCTCATCATCATAGCATATTCCTCTTGCCTCCCAATACTTTAAAACTGGTCTCCATTTCTCCAATGTTTTTTCCTTGGGGAGATTATGTATTTTTGAAGTCAATATGTCCATTTCAAGCAGATCTTGGGATTTCCTTAACCATTCTTCTATTGTAGGAGCTTTATGTGATTTCCACATCTGAGCTATTGTCAACCTAGCTGCTGAAATTAAATACAATATCATTTTCCAATTTTTTCTCACCACTCCTTCTTCTAATCCCTCAATCATATTTAACGAAAAATTTTCAGGTTTTAGATCAAATTGGCATTGAAAGATTTCTTCCAAGATTTTATGTATTTTGCTCCAGAATTTCTTTACTATCTTACAACTCCATCACATGTGTATTAAAGTTCCAACGTTTTCTTGGCACTTCCAACAGTTATTACTGATGGAGTTGTTAATTTTGTTAAGCCTTGCCGGAGTGAAATACCACCTATGAACTATCTTCTGATAGTTCTCTTTCAGATTTTGACAACTTGTAAATTTATAAGTTCTTTTCCTAGCTTTTTCCCATGCTTCTAACTCTAATGGATACCCCAAGACCTTAGCCTACTTAATCATATGATTTTTTATGTTGTCTGGTTCTAGAATTCTTTTTAATAATAGATTGTAGAATTTGCTGATCTTTCCTTTTTCTTTTTCTCCCCATAAAATTTTATCTAAGTCATTTTCTTCTCTCTATATATTATCTGATTTCATATCTTCCTGAAATCTCGCTTTTATCTGTAAATACGTAAACCAGTTAACTTTGCATTTTTCTTCCATCTCTTCTATAGATCTCAAAGTGATTTCCCCCTCTCCATTTTCCTTCATTAAATCTTTGTATTTCAGCCAATAGATGGTGTTTTTCCATTTGTTTTGAAATGCCTCCTGGGAGGAGGTCCAATAGGATAATTTAAAATAGAAGAATTTTTTGACCTTTTTCCAAACTTGTAGTAAAGCTCTTCTTACAAGGTGGTTATGAAAGTCTCTATTCACTTTATCATTATCAAAACACAAATAAGCATGCCATCCATAACGATTGTCATAGCCTTCGATAGCTAACAATTTTTCATTTACTAATTTTACCCACTCCTGCAGCCACGACAGCAAAGCTGCATAGTAGTACAATTTGAATCTTCCTTTGCGAACATTTTAGTACATTTTTCAAATATCAGCTGAAAATAAATTCTCCTCCATTTACAATGGGCAAATTCAATAGTTTTTTAAAATTATTTTTTATTAAACAGAATATAAAATGGCAACATAGTATACACCATATTCCATATATCTATCCTTCCATTCTCAATACATATAATATCTTCTTCATACATTAATTTTTGAATAAATTTCAAATTATCACAATATTCTTTTTAATTCTTATATACATTATAAGACTTCCCCTCCAGCAAACTCCAGTTCAAAATTTAACCAAGTTTCATCCCTTGATTACCTCACTGATTAAACTTACAATTTCTTATGTATTTTGTAATTGATTACTTTATCTATTATACTCATTCTTAGAAAAAACAAGGAAAGAGGTTTTACCATTAGTTACATTATTTGGTTTTGCTTCTCTTCCTTTCTTTATTCCTTCCTTAAATCCATCTTCTTAATTATTCCAATACATTCTCTTACCTTATATATATATATTATCCTGTCATTTCCGCGACTAATTCCAATGTGTGCATATTTCACTTTTTTCCCCCACTATTTTTCTGTATTTACAAGCATATACCATTCTATACCTGTTGGTCTACTTTTATTTTGACTCCTACCTCTTTCTTCTCATTCCTACTCCCATGTATCTAATCTTTCTTCACTCTTAAGTATTCCATCAGAGGATTCCATCCTTCTAAAAAAGATTTAGCCAGTTTGTTCTCTAAAATATTCATGAGCTTGTCCATTTCTGCCACCTCAAGTAATTTCACCAACCATTCCTCCTCTGTTGGAATATTCTCTTTCCTCCAATATTCTGGCATTTGTACATATATGTCATAATAATATTTTGTTTTCATATTTTCATTTACCATATTTGAATTTTCATAAATCCCTAACAGAAATATTTCTGGCAGGAAATCAACCTCTTTTTAAAGATTTTTTTGTATTTCGCTCTAATCATACGCCAATATTTTTTTTGCTTTTTTGCATCCCCACCAAATATGAAATAGGCTACCTTTCATCTCCTTGCATTTCCAGCAAATGTTTGAAGTCCCTTTTATCATTTTCGCTATTCTATCAGGGGAAAGATACCACCGTGTCATAACTTTTAAGGCGTTTTCCTGCAGACTAATGGATCTAGAAGTTTTCATTATTCTATACCAAGCTGATTCCCAACCTTTAAACTCTATGTTAACGCTATGTAAACTCTATATCAATGGCCCATTTTATCATGTAATCTTTTATCGGTTCTGTCTCCATTTCTATTTTAAGTAGCAATTGATATACTCTTGACAGTAAATGTACATTTCCCTTATCCAGTATTATTTCAAAGTCTGTTTTTGATAAGTCAATACTTCCTTCCCTTAGATCTTTTTTAAATCTTTCTTTTATTTGAAGATAAGGGAACCATTGTATATTTTTACCTTCTGCATTTAACTGTTGACTTTCTTTCAAATTATAATCCTCCTTTGTACCATTGACAAGATCTTTATAGGTAAACCAGCTTATTTCATTTCTTAAACTTCTTAGGGATAAAGCTTCTCCTGGGGATACACAACCTGGTAGTTTTTTAAACAACAATGGTTTATATTTAGTCCAAATTTTATAAAGAGGATTCCGTATAGGGTGATTAATAAATTGTCTTTGTGCTTTCACTTTTTGGTACCAGAGAAATGCAAGCCACTCAAAATTAAGTTCGTGACCTTCCAATAAAAGGAGTCTGGAATTATCCAAATTGAGCCATGGTTTCAACCACATCAAACAACTGGCTTCGTAATAGAGTCTCAGGTCTGGAACTCCAAATCCCCCTCTAGTTCTGGTTTTGGTCAGTAATTTAAATCTTATTCTCATTTTTTTCCCCAACCATAACAGATTGCTCAGATCCTTATTGCATTCTTTAAACCATCTTTGTGGGATTAGGACTGGAATTATTTGGAACAAAAATAATATCTTGGGTAAGATACTCATTTTAATTAACGACATACTTCCTATCAAAGACAATTCCAGTTTCTTCCACATTTCCATCTTGTTTTTAATGCGGGACCATGTTGGGCTATAGTTATTCTGGAAAAGTTGTCTGTTTTTACCAGAAATAATTATGCCCAGGTATTTAATCTTCTCTGCTGTTTTCACTCCAAGCATTTCTTCCAGCTGCATCTTTTCATCTTTATCTAGATTATTAATCAAAATGTTCTTATCCATATTTATCTTAAATCCAGCCCATTGGCCAAAATCTTTTAACATTGTCATCATTTCTATTCCCTGTTGTATCGGATCTTCCATGTATAGTACCACATCATCCGCGAAAGCTTTATAGATGTATCTTTCTTTCCCTATCTTAACACCTCTAATTATTTCATTTGATCATACTTCTCTTTAAAAAAACTTCCAAAGTTAAGACAAACAACAAAGGAGAGAGCGGACAGCCTTGGCGGGTGCCTTTTTGAATAGCAAAACTGTTTGATCTTTCCATATTAACTGATAGGTGGGCTCTCTGCTCACAGTATATAGCTTTAATCCATGATATCAAATTGGTTCCAAATTTCATCTTTTCTAATACCGTGATAAGAAAATCCCACCTAATGTTATCAAATGCTTTCTCGGCATCTAAGAACAGCAGAGCTCCTTTTCTCTCTATATGATGCTCCAGATATTCGATAATGTCTATGGTGGTTCTCACATTGTCCGCATCTGTCTACCTGGAAGGAAACCTGTTTGATCTTCCCCAATATATGGAGGAAGTATCTCCTTCAATCTATATGCTAATATGGAGGCAAAAAATTTATAATCCTCATTGAGGAGTGATATTGGTCTGAAATCTTTAACTGCTGGGTACTCACTTTCGGTTTTTGGAATTAATACAATACTCGCTTCCTTCCAGCTATCAGGTAATTGTTTTGTGTCTTTAATTGCATTTATAGTTTCTTGTAGAGGTTTTAAGAGTTGGTCTTTAAAGATTTTATAGTACTTTACTGGCAAGCCATCTGTTCCTGGCGCTTTGTTCGATTTTAATCTTTCGATAGCCTTACTGATTTCCTCTAAAGAGACCAACTTGTTCAAAATTTCCTTATGTATTTCATCAATAGATGGGAGATGTTTAGATGACACATAATTTGCTAATTCATTCATTTTCTCCATTGCCTGCAATCCATATACGTTTTTATAATAGTTATATAATTTCTTCTGTATTTCTTTTTCTTTTACAATAATTCTATCTCTTTCATGCAGGCCGTTAATAATCCGTTTTTTCTTTTCTTTACATATTTTAACAAAATGAAATTCAATACGGAGAAATGTAAAGTACTGCATTTAGGGCGGAAAAATGAAATGCATAAATATAGGATGGGAGAGACCTGGCTGAATGAGACTACGTGCGAAAGGGATCTAGGAGTCCTAGTAGACCACAAGTTGAACATGAGCCAACAGTGTGATGCGGCAGCTAAAAAGGCCAATGCAATTTTGGGCTGTATCAATAGAAGTATAGTGTCTAGATCAAGGGAAGTGATAGTGCCACTCTATTCTGCCTTGGTCAGACCTCACTTAGAATACTGTGTCCAGTTCTGGGCACCACAATTCAGAAAGGATATTGACAAATTGGAGCGTGTCCAGAGAAGGGCAACTAAAATTGTGAAAGATCTGGAAACAATGCCTTATGAGGAGAGACTTAGGGAGCTGGGTATGTTTAGCCTGGAAAAAAGACGGTTTAGAGGCGATATGATAGCCCTGTTTAAGTATTTGAAGGGATGTCACGCTGAGGATGGAGCAGGCTTGTTTTCTGCTGCTCCAGAGACTGGAACACGGAGCAATGGGTGCAAGCTCCAGGAACAGAGATTCCACCTCAACATGAGGAGGAACTTTTTGACAGTAAGAGCTGTTCGGCAGTGGAACACACTTCCTCGGAGCGTGGTGGGGTCTCCTTCCTTGGAGGTCTTTAAACAGAGGCTGGATGGCCATCTGTCGGGGATGCTTTGATTGTGATTTCCTGCGTGGCAGGGGGGTTGGACTGGATGGCCCTCGTGGTCTCTTCCAACTCTGCAATTCTATGATTCTATATGCCAACGAGCATCCGGGTTTATTTGCGTTTTCAAAATAGTTTTGCTTAGCAAATTTCATTTTTGTACCTAGTTCCTCTACAGTCAACATAGATAGCTGATTTTGCAAAAATTTCATCTTTTTTACCTGTTCCTTATTACCTTAATCTCTTACCTTAAAAGAGACTCCTTAAGTCTCTTTTCCTGTTTATTTACTTCTTCAGTTAATTCCTCTATTTTCTTCGTCTTTTGCTTTTTCCATTCCCAAGGTTTTGGTTTTTTTAATGAGGATACCTCTCATTACTGCCTTTGACGTATCCCATACTGTCTGGATCTTAACTTCACTATTAATATTAGTCTTAAATAATTCTTCCAGCTCTTTTTTACAATACATTATCACATCCCCTGATTTAACACATACTCATTTAACCTCCAATTTCTTCTCATTCCATTTTTAACTAATTGGATTTTGATTAAATTATGGTCACTAAAGGATCTAGGTAATATCTCTGAAGTTTTAACCCAATGTAGTAATGATTCTGATAACCATATCATGTCAATCCTAGACCAGGAGCAGTGACGTCCTGAATAAAAAGTAAAATCCTTCCCATCGGTGTGTTGAAATCTCCACACATCTTTCAATTGGTATTCTTCTATCAATTGAACACAGTCTTTTGAAAGTTTACTTGTTGTTTTCATCTTAGCTTGTGCTCGTGAAGGATTTCTATCTAGACTTACATCTACCACCTCATTTAAGTTTCCTAGGGGACACATCTGATCATAAGAATAGTTAGACATATGTTTTCTTAGGTCTTCATAACATTTTTTATTTTCATTACATGGTACGTAGATACCAGTTACCAGAACAGTTATTCCCATCAACTTAACCTCTGCCCCCAGGAATCTACCTTTGTTGTCCTTAAATATCAATTTTGATGAAAGATTGGATTTAATAATTAGTATTACACCTCTTTTTTTAATAGCAGAAGCACTAAATACTTCTTCCAGGTTTGGAAACTTTAATAATTTTTCATCTTTCTCCCTTATATGAGATTCCTGCAGGCAGCTGATGTCAGGATTGAGTTTTTTCAGATAATGCACTATTTTTTTTCCTTTTTATTGGAGAGTTCAAGCCATTAACATTCCAAGAGATTATCGTGTTTAACATTTTCCTTTATTGCCTAAAGAAGCCAGTACATCCAAGTCCAAATCGAGCAGACTAGTTTCTGGGTTTATCCCGCTTTCCTTTTCATCCATTGCTTGCATATTCCCTCTACTTTTTCTGTCCAATACTCCTGATATCTCTGATTTTTTAACTCCTTTCCCCTCCTTTTCCTGATCATCTCTTGCTATCACAGATTTAGGTGTTGATTGTCTTTCCCCTCTCAAAATCGAACCATGTTTTGTCAAGAAGTCTTGAGCCTTGTCAACTGAATTCAGACAGAACCATTGCTGTTGAAAATTAAAAATCACCCCTTCTAAACGGTCCCATCTGAACAGGATTTGGTTAGCTTTTAATTTATACACCAAAAAGTAATAATCTTTCCTCTTCTTCAAAATTCTTATTGGGATTTCTTTCATTACCGATAAAAGCTTCCCTGAAACCACAATAGGTGATTTATTATGCTCTTCCATTATCTTATCTTTGGTTGACTTCTTTGTAAATTGAACTACTACATCTCTTGGTAGTTCTTTACATTTAGCAAAGGTTGATTGAACTCTATATACCGTATCACTTTCATTTTCCATTATTTCAACTTCTACTTCCATAAATTTTGCCATACTGTTAACTATCTTATCTTTTATCTTTTCATCCTTCTCCTCCTCCAATCCTCTAATCCTCAACCATGAATCCATTTGCTTCTGTTCCAATAAGGCCATTCTATCTAACTTTTTCCAATTCCTCTGAGGTGCATACTTTCTGCTTTAAATCCTGAATTTCCTTTTTATTAGTATCAATATCTTTCTTATTAGAAGCCACCTCTTTTTTTAACCTGTTCTAAAGATTCTTTCATTTCTCCCACTTGGGACTTTATTTCTGTTATATCTTATTTAATCTCTCTCATGAAGGATCTCATTTCCTCCATGAATTTCCTATGATAGTCTGGGGGTTCATCCCAAGAGTCTCTTCTTTGTTGCATTGGTAGCTGTTCCATACCACATAGTTTCCCTGTTCTCAATTTAGACATAGCTTATATATTTAGTTATTTCTTCCAAACTTACAACAAGATTAGGAAGAGCACTCAGATATCCCACCTCTTTGTTTTCCTTTTTCTTTTTTTTCTCCTTTCCCTTTTTCTACATTTTCCTTTCCTTCTACCCAATATTTATGTCAAATTATATCAAATTATATCAAATTATCCCCACAGTAAATATAGCCAACAGAAGTCCAACGCATTAACAAATTAACAAATTATTGGTTTCACATGTAACTACATCAAATTAATCTTCAGGCATAATCTTCAAATCAATTGATTGATTAATTAATTAACTAATTATTAATAAGTAAATTGATTAATTAGTTAAATAAGTAAATAAATATTTATCTGGTCATTTTATCACCTTCCACCCCAACAATCATCCAATTCATCCGAAATTAATTCTGAATTTTAATAGTCACTAATCATTTGTCCACTCATTGCTTATCCCTGTTGGTAGGGGAATAAAAAAAACTAATATCTTTTCACAAACAATTAGTCCCTTAATGATATCTTCTCATGATTAATTAATTACCTCTAATCACCTTTAATTAATTGATCACTTAATTCCCTTAATTAATCAATTAGACCATTTAATTAGATCTACCATAGCCCCCGATAAATCTCCCACTTATATTCAGTACATTCATTAATATGTCCTTCCAATTAATATGTCATTCCAATTATTCAGTTCTTAATTCTTAATTCATTTCTTCCTTATCCCCTATGTCTGCTTATCCACTATATCACACCCTTTACCCAATTATTACACTTTCCTTTAATCTCAAAGGAGAGGGGATATTTTTTTTGAGAAATAAGAGTTGATCCCCCACCCGATGTCTTTTTCTGACTGCTTCCAAGACACTTTTCTTCCTCCACTTCTTCCTTCTCCTTTTTAAAAATTGTCTTATATTTCTTCTGTTACCTTCTTTCTTTCTTCTTCCTCTTTCTTCCTTTTGACCTTCTGTCTACTCTCACCTTATTCTCCTCCTTTTCTTTCTCTTATTTCCACAATCTTGTCGCCCTCTTTAGTGTCTTTTCATCAGGTCTTCCACTCTCCAATTCACGCCTTATGTCAGTCCATTGTCAATAGAAAATACACTCGCATTGGGCACAACTCCTTACCATCAGGAGAGGGAGAAGGAGAAAAAAAAAACCCAGCAGAGTCCATGTCCCAAAATCCAAAAAGGAGAAAAGAGAAACAAACGTGGAACCGCCAGCAATAAAAAAAAAAAGCAAAAACATGTCTTTTCTTGAGGTGGGAGGGATTCCAAAAAGAAAAAAGAAAAAAGAGAGATAGATAGAAAAAGTTAAGTAAAAAGGACCAGCACAGTTGGTAGGAGGGAAAACTCCCCACCTTTTCCAATGCGGAGCTTCTTACTCCAAGGTACACTACTGGAGGTTGTTAGAGTTTTCCCACCTTCTAGCCCACTGGGGTCCACCTTAGAATCATAGAATCATAGAATTGCAGAGTTGGAAGAGACCACGAGGGCCATCCAGTCCAACCCCCCTGCCACGCAGGAAATCTTGATAAAAGCATCCCCGACAGACGGCCATCCAGCCTCTGTTTAAAGACCTCCAAGGAAGGAGACCCCACCACGCTCCGAGGGAGTGCGTTCCACTGCCGAACAGCTCTTACTGTCAAAAAGTTCCTCCTCATGTTGAGGTGGAATCTCTGTTCCTGGAGCTTGCACCCATTGCTCCGTGTTCCAGTCTCTGGAGCAGCAGAAAACAAGCCTGCTCCATCCTCAGCGTGACATCCCTTCAAATACTTAAACAGGGCTATCATATCGCCTCTAAACCGTCTTTTTTCCAGGCTAAACATACCCAGCTCCCTAAGTCTCTCCTCATAAGGCATCGTTTCCAGACCTTTCACCATTTTAGTTGCCCTTCTCTGGACACGCTCCAATTTGTCAATATCCTTTCTGAATTGTGATGCCCAGAACTGGACACAGTATTCTAAGTGAGGTCTGACCAAGGCAGAATAGAGTGGCACTATTACTTCCCTTGATCTAGACACTATACTTCTATTGATACAGCCCAAAATTGCATTGGCCTTTTTAACTGCCGCATCACACTGTTGGCTCATGTTCAACTTGTGGTCTACTAGGACTCCTAGATCCCTTTCGCACGTAGTCTCATTCAGCCAGGTCTCTCCCATCCTATATTTATGCATTTCATTTTTCCGCCCTAAATGCAGTACTTTACATTTCTCCGTATTGAATTTCATTTTGTTAGCTTTGGCCCAGCTCTCCAGTCTATCCAGGTCATTCTGAATTTTGATCCTGTCCTCTAGGGTATTAGCTACTCCTCCCAATTTGGTGTCATCTGCAAACTTGATAAGTATGCCCCTAATTCCCTCATCTAAGTCATTGATAAAGATGTTGAATAGCACTGGGCCCAGGACAGAACCCTGTGGCACCCCACTGGTCACATCTTTCCAAGACGAAGAGGAGCCACTGCTGAGCACCCTTTGGGTTTGGCTGGTCAACCAATTACCAATCCATTGAACAGTTAACTTGTCTAGCCCACATTCTACAAGCTTGTTTGCAAGAATGTCATGGGGAACCTTGTCAAAGGCCTTACTGAAATCAAGGTATGCAGTGTCCACAGCATTCCCTTCATCTACCAAGCTGGTAACTTTATCAAAAAAAGAGATCAGATTAGTCTGGCATGACTTGTTTCTCTGAAACCCATGCTGACTTTTTGTGATTATGGCATTGCCTTCTAAATGTTCACAGACTCTCTGTTTAATGATCTGTTCTAGAATCTTCCCTGGTATTGATGTCAGACTAACTGGACGATAGTTGTTGGGATCCTCTTTTTTCCCCTTTTTGAAGATGGGAACAACGTTTGCCCTCCTCCAGTCTGCTGGGACTTCTCCTGTTCTCCAGGAGTTCTCAAATATTATTGCCAATGGCTCTGAGATTATATTTGCCAGCTCTTTTAATACTCTTGGATGTAGTTCATCTGGTCCTGGAGATTTAAATTCATTTAGATTAAGAAGGTATTCCTGTACTACCTCTTTACTTATTTTGAGCTGGATTTCCCCTATTGTGTCCTCTGTTCCATTCTCCTCAGGTTGGTCCTCCTTTTCCTTTTCTGAAAACACTGAGGCAAAGAAGGTGTTGAGTAATTCTGCCTTTTCTCTGTCCCCTGTTAGCATTTTGCCATCTTCTCCACGTAGCGGCCCTATCATTTCCTTCTTTCTCCTTTTGCTGCGGACATACCCCAAAAAAACCCTTTTTATTGTTCTTAACCTCCCTAGCAAGCCTGAGCTCATTCTGCGCTTTAGCTTTTCTGACTTTACTCCTACACGTGTTCGCTATCTGTTTGAATTCTTCTTTGGTGATTTCCCCCCTTTTCCATTTCCTATACATGTTCCGTTTAAAACTTAGCTCCATTGAAAGTTCTTTAGTCATCCATCCTGGTTTCTTGAGACACCTCCCATTTTTCTTCCTCAATGGTACTGTTTGAAATTGTGCCTTCAGTATCTCCCTTTTGAGAAAGTCCCATCCGTCTTGAGGTCCCTTCTCTTTTAGTATTCTTGACCATGGGATCATCCCCAGTATTTCCCTGAGTTTATTGAAATCAGCTCTCCTAAAGTCAAGAATGCGTGTCTGACTATTCCTGGCTTCTCCTTTCCATTGTATAACAAACTCCAGGAGAACATGATCACTCTCACCTAAGGATCCCACCACTTGCACCCCATTAACAAGGTCGTCTCTGTTGGTTAGGATCAGATCTAAAATAGCTGACCCCCTTGTTGCCTCTTCCACCTTTTGGACCATGAAATTGTCTTCCAGGCATGTAAGGAATTTGCTAGACCTTGTAGTTTTGGCTGAGTTAGATTGCCAGCAAATATCAGGATAGTTGAAGTCACCCATCACTACTACATCTCTCCTTTCTGCATGTATGTTCATCTGTTCTAGAAAGGCAACATCCAATTCCTCCGTCTGATTTGGGGGTCTGTAGTAGAGTCCCACAATAACATCCCTGTTGTTTCCCTCCCCTTTAATTTTTATCCAGATGCTCTCCACCTGGCTTCCAGTATTGATGTCATGGATCACTTCACTGGTGTAAATATCCCTGACATATAATGCTATTCCTCCTCCTTTCCTCTTTGGCCTGTTTCTCCTATAAAGGTTATACCCCTCTATTCCTACATTCCAATCATGAGACTCGTCCCACCAGGTTTCAGTAACGCCTATTATATCATATTTGTTTTGTAGTGCAAGGAGTTCAAGTTCATCTTGCTTATTTCCCATGCTCTGTGCATTAGTGTAGAGACATCTGAGACCATGTGTTCCCTTTACTTGCTCCCTGTGCAAGTTTTTTTGCCTCCCACTGTAGAGTCCTTGCGCTGTTTGCCTTGTTCCCTCTATGACAGTTTGACTATTTTCTCCAGCCCTTTTGCCTTCCAGAATACTGTCTCCCTCCCCCATTTGAATCAGTTTAAAGCCCTCCTGATCAAATTCTTGAGACTGTTGGCAAATATGTTTCTTCCAACTGTTGTAAGATGCACCCCATCTCTTGCCAGAAGTCCCCCCGCATGGAAGCGCAGTCCATGATCCAAGAATCCAATTTGTTCTCGGCGACACCATCTACGGAGCCAGTTGTTTACGTCGGCTATTTTCCTCTCCCTTCTTGGACCATGCCCTTCAACTGGCAGAAGAGACGAGATGACCACCTGTGCGTTCATTTCTTTCAGCTTCCTCCCCAGGGCCTCATAATCTCTTCTGATCTTGGGAAAGCTGTGCCTTGCAGTATCATTGGTTCCCACATGGACCAAAAGGAAGGGGTAATGATCCGTAGGCTTGACGAGTCTTGTCAGCCTCTCGGTCACATCACAGATCTTTGCCCCAGGGAGACAACACACCTCCCGAGTCATCTTGTCAGGCCCACATACCACTGCTTCTGTATGTGTACCTTAACAGTTCATTGTTTCTACTTTCCTCCCCTCTCGAAATAGGGGGGAATAACGAGGCCCCTGAGGAATGAAAAAAACCAAAAAAGAAAAGACAAAATGCAAAAACAAGTCTAACGTCTCCGGCTTTACGAGGAGAGGTTCAGCAGCCGGGATATGGGAGGGCGTTGCCTTCCCATAACTTGCTGTGGAGGGTGGTTGTAAAGCTCTGGCTTGCCAGACCTCTTTGCTCCCCAAGACCTCCCCTGGCCATGGAAAGAGAAAAGAGAGTCCAATCAATATAGACAGCCACATCTAGCCTTCTTCCTTTACTTGGAAAAAGGACAAACAACTTTTTAGTTGTGGCAACCCTCTTCAGCGGCGAGCCAGCAGCAGAGCGCTGAAAGCTCGTGGCTCCTTTGCTCGCGTACTGAACCGGAAGTTGGTAAATTCAATAGATGAAGCTAATATTTTTTTGAGAGGCCCATGTTCTACTTGCCTATCATAAAGGTGTTAGTGAGAAGGAGCATCTCAGAAAAGGAGGCAACACTAATTCAGTGCTTTGCTGATAACACACAGTGGTTCAAAACCAGAATCTTAATAATTAATCCAAAGCCCTCAGTCTGGATGGATGGATGGATCTGCTGGTCTTGGTTTCTTTCCTACATACTTAAAACAAATCAAAACATAATGCCCTCAATTTGTATTCATCCCATATATGAAACCATTTGCAATTTTTGCTAAATTCTTGTCAAAATTGACTGAAACTTAATTCTCCCTGATCCCTAGCTAAATGTATTGTTTGGGTGGTCATGGTGGTGTTGGTATGCTTTAAAGATGCAAATAACATTTGCAAAAGGAAGGACTGAAAATTATGAGGACCACAGCAGGAATAAAAAGAGAAGTTAAGCTTTTCCTCTAGAGTTACAGTTCTCAGGAAAAACCCTCCCCTGAAACTGCTTTTTGCATGAGGAGGAAAATTGTACATTGGCACCAGAGGTCTTTCCATTTTTCCTAATTACAAACTGCAATATTAAAACAAGAATTAGCTTAGAACACTGTCATGAACTTCCTTCTGATTGGATAACAGCCTATGCTGAAACAAGGGGCTTCTTTTCTTTCAGGGAAGATAGAAAGCCCATTGCATATATTTGCTACTCTACCATCTTATGGATTTTTTTAAAACAAATATGTTTAAATAAATAATAACTAAAATTAAAAGCTTCCTTTCTAGGGGGAAACCCCATGTTAATAAAATAGTGAAAGGAATGTATTTCAACCTAAGCTTTAAAGAAGAGATTTTTCTCAGTACTCACAGCAGGGGAAGACTGGGTTAAATTCCCTCTCTGCCTACTGTGATTCCAAAAAGTCTAGCAATCTATCAATTAAACAGCATTGCCTCTTCTTTAGTGAAGGGTCCTCATTCCAGTAAAGCACAGGAGAAGTATGCCAGATATCACAGGTTCAGTCCCCATGATCTCAAAAGGATGGCTGGGAATGATCACTGTCTGAAATCATGGAGAACCACTGCCACTACTGTAAGCAAGACTGAGCTATGGGCAGAGTTGATTGCATATGCTCCTATTAACCTCTGATGAATTTATGCATGACTTTTCTAAGCAGTTACTTTCTCTTTGTACAGTAGCACCCCTTCATCCATGGGGGATGTGTTTCAGGGGCGCCTGTGGATGACAAATTCTGTGGATAATAGTGAACATCATCCTGGGGGTAGGAGTTTGCTCCTCCACCCCCTTCGCCCCACCATGGCCCCACCACGATGGTGATCATGGGGGCAAAGGGGGAAGGGATGAGACTAGTTCACTCCTCTGCCCCCTTCCCCCCACCATGGCCCTGCCACAGTGGTGATCATGGGGGCAAATGGGGAAGGGGACAAGGCCAGTTCACTCCTTCCCTTCGCACCCACAATTGCTGCCACGGCAACAGGAGCCCTCCCAGGGGAAGGGATGGGGGAAGTAAGATCCCCCTCCCTTCCCCCATCACCAACCATGCATAACTGAATCTGTGGTTGGAGAATCAGCAGATACGGGGGTGCTACTATATCATCATTGTTGCTGTGTGCCATCAAGTCCTTTCTGGCTTATGGTGACACTAAATCGATCCTACCATGTGGTTTTCTGGGCAATATTTGTTCAGATGAATTTTTGCCCAGGCTCAGAGAGTGTTCTGAGGCTCAGAGAGTGTGACTTGCCCAGTGGGCTTCCATGGCCAAGAAGGAATTTGAACTCTGATCTCACAGAGTCCTAGGACTTTATCAGACCACCCTCTGTAAAAGTTTTCATTTCAGCATATTATTTACAAGTAAGCCCCATTGAATTCAATGGGTTTGCTTCTGATTAGGCATGCCTAGGACTGCATTATCATTCTCTCATTCCTCCATCTCCTCCTGACAAAAGTATGACATGGGATTCTTTCAAATATCTAGAAGACTTACCCCTGACACCTTCAAGGAGGGGGTCATCTTGTGCTGAGCCCATCATGAGACTTCAGAACAAGATTTGGGTGAAAATCTCATACGAAGTCTCACAAGACCCAAAATCTCACAGTACTTCCTGGGTGACCATTTTTGGCCAGACCATCAGTGCAACCCACCCTTTGTACCATTAAGCTTGTTTGCAATTCCCCAGGCTGCAGCTGGTTGCCTTCCGGGGCCTGGAAGGAATTTTCACTGTTACTGTAACATTCCCCCCACACACACACACATACACATCTTTCCTGGGGTTTTCATGTGATTCAGATCAAGACCATTCACCTTTTTAACTTTGTTAACAAGCAGGTTCCTTGTGTTGATTTATCACAACTGGTGGGTATGGAAAAAAAAAGAGTGGGAGATGTTAGTTGCTATTAAATTGAGGGGAGGGAAGCCCTGTGACTACTGGATGTTTGGTGAAGAAAGGGTTACACTACAGTTTGTGCATCGGCAGTTTACCTCTCCTCTGACAGGTGGTTTTGCTCAACCCAAGGACTGGCAAATATGGTAAGATCCCTATTGCTTACTACCCAGCTAGGGCATGTATTGGCCTGGAATCCAGTAAGCCTAGCATCCCCTCACCCTTTTCCTTTCCATTATTTGCTAAGGGTGGGGCGTTGTATTTAATTGTATTTGTGTGTATTTGATATATTAAAGTTCTGGCTATCCCATTTAACCCATAGCTCTGTATGTGTCCTCTTTGTCTTGGTTCAATTGCTTTTGAATAAAGCATAACTCAGGGTTGAGTTGAACTGGCTAGAAAAGTAACAAATGGAAACAACCCGCTTCAGGAATTTTTCAAACCACCCCCTAAACCTGTTCTTTTGCAGGCATAATTTTTGCTATTTAAATTTTATTGCTCTTTGTGAGACTCTTTTAAGTTAGAGTCTCCATGAGGCTGTAGCCATCTTTTCTTTGCTATCTTTTCTTAGCCATGCTGTTGCTATGATGCCATGCCATGATGTTCACCATGCAGCCTCTACTGCTAAATGCTGGGTGAGTCTTTCTACCCTAAATCCTCCTAGTTAGTTAGGAACACTCTTTTTAAAGTTTGTTTTAGTATGTAGATTGAGATCGATATACCTTCAGTAAACTTTTGATTTGCATTTTTAAACTGACTCCTTTGTTTTTTGTAATGAGTCTAATTTAACTGGGTGATCACAGACCACAGACCTCTGAATACACTTTTAAATGTTAATTGAATTTGTCTGTCTCAGCATTCCTAAGTGTCACTCTGCATCACTTTGAAAATAAATGATTTTTATTGCTTTCTAAAAGTTCTAGATCCTGTAATTTTTAATACATTTTTATTTTTTAGATTCATTCCTCCTACACTCCCCATGCCACACTTCCCTCCTACCCACATTGAAAGGCTAACCCGACAATGAATGAAGAGTGGATGGTGCTCCATTCATTTCCTCTATTGAAATCCCGCTGATTCTCATGAGAATATATAGGGTGGGAAATTCAAAAATAAAAACAAAAATAACAAAGTAAAATTTTTAAAAGCACATAAACATACTATAAAATCCCAAGTAAACTGGGGAGGTTCATAAAAAGAGCTTCACCTACCTGGATGTCATGATCTCACCTAGAAGTGTTCTGGCCAGACCGGCCATTGATGCTGGAATGATGAGAGGACATTGACATGAGGTTTCATACACTGGCAATGCTGGCAAAATATCACCATAGCTGATCTATTGACGGTTTGGTTCATCAATAAAAAAGTATGGCTTATGGCCAGTACATAAATGTGAAATGGCATCATTGTCTAATATGTGCACCCTTTCAAATTTATGTGGCATTGTTACGACGCCATTTTTCATGTGTCTGAGAAAATCCTCAGTCTGAGTCAAGCAGTATCAAAATTACCATTGCCAATTTGAGCCAGTATTAATTCCAGGGTGTCTGGCATGGGCGACCCTACTGGTGGCTATTATGCCACTGCCAGCATAGCTCAAAACATCATTAGGGTACACAAGCCTCTCTCCCACGACAAGGGGGCATCAATGGAGAGGATGTGTATAGAGCCAGTGTACTGTCTATTCTCCTTTATGGGTCTGAAACTTGGGTCACCTATTGCCACCACTTACGACTCCTCAAACGATTTCATAAGCCCTGTATATGCACAATCTTAAATATACACTGGACTGACTATGTGACAAATGTTGCTGTCCTTGAGCAAGCAGGGATCACCAGCATTGAGGTCATGATACTGAGAACACAGCTGCACTGGGCAGGGCACATTTCTAGGATTGAGGAGCATCACCTCCCAAAAATACTACTCTACGGTGAACTCGCCACGGGTCAGCGTTAGAGGGGCACTCCAAAAAAGTGATACAAGGACTCCCTGAAACAACATCTTAGGCTCGGCCAAATTGATCACCAACAAAGGTCCACCCTGGCCTCACATCAGGAAGCATGGAGACGCACTATCCACAATGCTGCAGCCTTATTTGAAAACTCACGTCCAACAAGTCTTGAAGAGAAACAACAACACAGAAAGAATCACAACCTGAAAACATCACCCAAGGAGACCTTCTGCTGTGCTTTCTGCAACCAGACTTGTTTATCTTGGACTGGCCTTTTTAGTCATCAGCGTGCTTGCAGAAAGTGTGGGATGAGTCCTTCCTGAATCTTCATTTGCAAAGAAAAGCCAGAGAGAGAGAGAGAATTCCAGGGTGTAGTGATTTGAGTGTTGGACTAGGAGACTGGAAGATCAGGGTTCGAATCCCCACTCAGCCATGGAGGACTTTTTCAGATGACTGAAAAAGGTTTGGGTGTGCAATGCCAGTACCGTGGTGAGACCAAACTCTTTTACCCAAAAAGGCTCTGATGCTGAGTATAAAGTTCAAAAAAGAAGTTTATTTTAAAGAACAAAATAAAGGGCTTTCTCCTCCCCTGCTCTAAAAGCTTGAAATAAAAGGTGCTTCACAGTTTGAGTTTCAGCAATCTTCAAGGTGTCATCTCTCTGGGTTTGATCTTGGTTTGATCTCCTCACTCAATGGAGCTGGTGCAGGGTTTTTCAGCTCCTGATTCCTTTGACTTATTTGAGTAAGTCACAAATAAGTGACTTACACAAGTAAGTGTAAGAAATGCCCTTCCTGGCTGTCTGAAATGCCCTTCCTGGCTGTCTGGGCCTGTTTGCCACCAATAAAACAGCTCCCTGCAAGCTCACAGCAAAGACTGAGTAAAAAAACCCCTAAAAAACATCTAGCTAAACAGAGCTTGCTGGGAAGGGACAACTCAAATTTGGAAAAATGCAGGGGAATTCTTCAGCTTCTCCCACAACTCTAATACAATGAAACATTCCTATGCTCAGAAATACTAAGGCCTGAACTAAAACAAAGGAAAATGCAGGGGAGATTCAAACAGTCCTGGCTGGGCTTCACAGATGATATTGTTTTACTTTGCTGTGTGATTCATAAGACAAAAATCAGATGTCAAAAATAAATGAGCAAAGCTCCAAATGTTAAAAATTACCTTCTAGAGGCAGTGGGATGATCAATGCTTTTATGCCATTCTGAAAGTGAGGAAAGAAAGTACATCCTGATCCCTCAGTTTATATTTAGAATCAACTGGCTACCATTTCAATTTTTCTGGATTAAAGGTGAATGCCACTAGATGTTCACTGTATCACTCCACTGTAATTTTGTTTCTTTCTACTGCCTCTTGCTACTACTTATACAGCTCTGCTCTCTATTAGTATATTATTCCTTCTCAGTGTTCATATGGAAAGGTGTTGGAAGCAGTTGGATTATGCAGTCAGCACGTAGAGACACTTAGCAGCTAAATACCAGCCTGAAGAAATGCAGGGAAATACCCAAAATAAAATTGTTAGTATCTTGGAAGGTGTCTGAGTGGAACAGGCTTCTCTGGGGGGAACATCAACTCTCACATCTTCTTCGTCTAACAGTGTTTCATTTTATCTTGCATTAAGTTTCAGAGGCCTAACGCTTAACCAATCATTGCAGCAGGCAACAAAATGGGGAATTTTTATAGTGACTCATGCTTAACATTTGCAAATTACTTCCTTCCCTGCTGTATTTATGGCTGATATCTCTTTCTAGACCTCTCAGACTCAGTGGATTTTGTAAGTGACAGACTATATTTCATATTAGTCTCTGACATTTTTCCAATCCTGTTGCTATAAACTGAATTATAAAATGTAAAAATCAGCTCAGATCATTGTCAGAGATCACCATTCCCAAAACCTGGTTCCTTTCAGATGTCTTAAACTACAGCTTCTGGTGTCCATTTAGAGGGAGTTGTAGTCTAACACATCTGGAGCATCCCAGGTTAGACAAGGCTGCCATACAGCTCATCTACATGAGCCAGGATATAGAGCTGGCCCATTCTCCACCCATTACCTGTACAAAATGGGCCTCAGTCTTTGCTGACTTGGAATGGAGGCTGTGACATGTGACTTATGACCCCCTGCATGACACCAGCCTTGGAAAGATCCTGATGGACTCCTTCTTGGAGAGCCAGGGAGATGGTGGTGGCAGTGAGGAGTGGGGTGCTGGACGGGCTCCTGCAGACATGCAGAGCCAAATCCAGTTTTTGCCAGTGGCAATGGAGTCAACTTGGTATTTCCCTGTAACACTTTATCAGATGCTATGTCACCTTACCCCATCTCAGCCCCATCTCTATGCTGGTAGTTGTGAGGATGACCTGGGGGCAGAATGGAGCAAATGTCCTGCATCATGTGAACTTCAGAGCTGTGACACAGGAGCAAAATAGGTTATTTAGCCCATGTAAAGCCCATAAGCTTCCTTTGATCTGACGACAAGCTTGTACCATCTTGTACATGAAAGTCCTTTAGATACTGCTAGATGATTATGAAATCACCAAGACTCTTTGAGCCATACTGATAGAATGGATTCCAAGAGTTGTCTGAAAATAGAGCAAATGCTAAAGGATCCCTGAGTCAATCTCAATTTAGAAAGCTCAAGCAAAGGAGATTCCACAGCCTTTTAAGTTAGCCTGATTCACTGGGAAAACACCTCATACCTGTGAATCCTTATCTTCTGTGGGATGAACATACCCAGCTCCCTCAACTGTTTCTGATAGGGTTTGTTTTCTAGACCCTTTCCCGCCTTTGCTTTCCTCCTCTGGAGATTTCCAGCTTATCAATATGCTTCTTAAACTGGGATGCTGAGACCTGGATGGAGCATCCATGGTGAGGTCTGACCAAAGCAGGACAGTATGACACCATTCTTTCTCTTGATCTGGACGCTATGCTTTTCTTAATGAAGCCTATATAATGAAGCCTAGAATTACATTATTTTTGTTCTTGTTGCTGGATCAAATTGTTGACACTGATTCACCTACTAAAGCCCATAGATACTCCTCAAATTTGCTGCTCTCAAGCTAGCCGTTACCCATCCTGTATCTGTGCAACTGATTCTTTTCCTGCCTAAATGTATTTATCTCTGTTGAAATCCATTTTATTTGTTTGTGACAAATTCTCCAATTTGTTAAGTCATGCTGAATTCTGATTTACCTGGGGTATTAATTACTACTCCCAGTTAGGCGTAATCTGCAAATTAGTGTCATCCAAATCAGGCCCTTGGAGGCCTAGTTGGCACCAATACTGGCTTCTTTCTGGAGCCAATTTAAAACATGTTTTTTTAATTACAGCCTTTGAGCAACTGATCTTTCCCAAATCTGTCCAGATTTTAAACTATTCTAATTTGTTTTAATTGTTACATTGTTTAATGTTTTAATTGTACCATTTGATTCATGTTTGCTGTTTAAATTATTTCTCATACTGATAAATTTAAATTGTGCTGAATTGCTTTGAAATGCATTTGTCTGTATGCTGCACAGAGAACCTGTGATACAGGAAAGGATATAAATATTTTAATAAATGAATAAAAATAAATACATTTAATGAGCAACCCAAGTTATTTATAAAAATGTTGAACACCAGGCTCAGGATTGATTTCTATAGTATCTCAATGGTCACGATGAAGAGTTATTGATACAGTCTTTTGGCTATGACCCATCACTTAACTACAAATCCCCCTAATAGTAGCATTATCTCACCCACTGTATAGTATCAGTTGCCGGGTATTAAGACATAATTCTCTTACTTGGAGATGGTAACAAGGATATTGAGAAAACACTCTCACTTTCAAAACTGAGTAAAGTTTGGTCTGATTAAATATAGATTAATCAGGCTACATGATATTGTTTAAATATATATTTTTTGTCACAAGAGACTGTTGTATCCCTATGAAATTAATGTAGTGTTAGTGAGTTAATCAATTAAACTCCTTGACTAAACTTTCTTTAACCAAACGGCAGCCTCACTAAACATCACTACATACTGACTGTTAAACATTGCCATTTGCCAGCTCTCATGTATCAAAAATAATGTTGGATTCAGATAGAGGGCACTGCGCTATATAATAACTAGGAGTAAATGAGTAGACATGTAGGACTTTTTCAGATGCCGCTTACCATGCCATTTTTTATTAACGGACAACTTCTGTGAGTAAAAAATGGTGTGGCCACCCTCAATCCTACCCTGAACAGTCATGGATGATGCCAAGAGAGGGACGGCATCATCCAAAACAGACCCCCTGCCACGCAGCAGCATCATTACTGTTACAGAGGCTTCTTGCATGGTAAGGGGTGTCTGAAAAAGTCCGTAGACATCGCTATTAGATTTGACCCACTCAAATCAAGATCTAATTAAATCATGACTGGCTTCAAAGGTGGAGTTGCCCAAGCTCCTAGAGCTCCTTTTACTCCTGGGCTGCCCTGTCAACTGGAGAGGTGGTAAGTGCAGTGGGGAGGGTGATTGTGGCAGGACTGGAACCGGACAGGGGCAGGAGTGCAGATTGTGGGACAGGGACACTTTTATTGTTCCTGTCTGATAATCTCCCTAGTCTGGACAGTTTCACACTTCTGCGGATTTGAAAAGATAAAATCGGAATCTTAGTAGGAGACAACCTTTAAAATAATCTAGTCGTACCTTACTTTCAGGCAAGTTTTGTCTGTGAACTTGATCATCTGATACAGTGAAACTGGCATGCATAACTTATGATTGAGCATTCTAGATTCAGGCATCTAGCTTGATAGAAAATTAAGGCAGCTGAATTACACTGGAAAGCTGGTTCTTCCTGTAAAGAAAGGTGAGTTACAGCATGGAAGGAGTAGATATGAATTGTAAATTTTGGTGGTTTCCCAAGAGGAAGGCTATGTCCAAAACATATCTCAAAATAACATTTCGTAGAAGAAAGTTGCCAGTGTCATAAATTTTGTGTGGAAGAAAAATAAGAAAACCCAAAACTTGAATCCCTAGGGTGTTACACTATTTTTTATTTTCTTTTTGCTGTGACAGGCTTCAGCAAGTCATGCATGGACAGTCTTAGAATTTGAAACATTACCATACCAGCTGTTAGGGTCCACCATTTTACTCTTGCCTGTACAGACATCACCTTAATTTTGCATTTTGATTGCAGATGAAAATATGAAGTGTGCCATTAGAAGGAAATTATTTTAAATAACTGAAGAATATTTTAATTAACTGATCCTATCTAGAAAATTATTCCCCCAGTAAGGAACTATATGGGCTCAGCGACGTCACAAATTCTGAGCTAAAATGGGTCCCTTAAAGCTGTTTCTCATGCTTTGAGGCAAAGGAATCTTCACTCTGAAGTGAACAGATCCTGAACTGGACACCAAATGGAACTATTTTGGTGGCATAGAAAGGCATGTTTTTCCTTTTGTGTTGCATCATTTTGAGGTCCTTTACATTAAAGGAGCTCCAGATCAACATCTTCTGCTGCCACACACACATAAGTATATGAAATGAAGCTTTTTAAGGATATGCAGGTTGTCTCTCATTTACACAGGATCAGTACACATGGTTTCACTTACCTGTGGTTGGGGTGAAATGGTCTCTAGGCATCTGAAGGACCATAGAGTTGCACTGGAGAGGGGCTCTCTAGGCATCAAGAAGTCCTCCAGCACAACTCTGTGGTCAACTTCCACCAGACGTTTACCATAGTCATTTCAGATGTCCAGATAGATGTAATCTCTAGGTATTTTCTAGATCATCTAGCACAATTACATGATATTCTATGGTTGTTTGCTATTATACATGGTTTAATGTATCTGTGGTAAGTCCGGGAATGTATTCCCATGGATATTGGGGGAGGGGTGCAACCTGTAGCATGGTGTCAATGTCCAGGACATGGGCAGCAGGATCTAGGAGAAAAGATGTCAGGGACGGATCAGGAACACAAGAGACAGAGTCCAAAGTCCAGTCAAGGTCAAAAATAAGCCAAAGTAAAAAACAATCCAAGGTCAGAACATGTGTTTAGGAGTCCAGAGGAAAAGCAAGGTCTAGGAAGGAAGTGCTGGGTCAGGAATCAGAGGTCAAACCAAAGTCCAAAAACAGTCCAATGTCAGAGCACATACCAGATATCCAGGGATCAGAGGCAGGTCCAAGAGGCAAGCAAAGGTCCAAACACAAATAGGAAGGCCAGGGATCTAGACATCAGATACATACAGCACAAAAGACCATGTTCCTGTGACATGGGGAGAATGCTACTCTTAAATAGCAGTTCCCCCTGACTTCAGGGGTACTACGTGATTGTAGTCAGCATGACTGATAGCTTGGCCCTGGTTCTTCCAAGACTCCCATAGCCAGGTCCTGAGTCTGCAAAGAGGCTGTGTTGGCTGCTGCAGTAAGGGGCCTGGTCCTGCAAGGAGAAACAGATGTTGACACATGGTTTCATAGGTATTGTCATTAAAAAGGTAGCTATAAAAAACCATCAAAAGATAACTTGTGCAGAGGGTAACATTTTAAGTGTCAGGCTCATCCCAGAATTCTGGGGTTTAGAGTGGAATTCATGGAGGACCCTGCCATGAGACTGACTTTGACCTGTTTCCTTTGCTTAGGCCCCTCTGTCTTTGGAGGGGTGCCAGCCTGCCTTGTTGGCCTGGGAACGCTGCTCTCCACAGTAGCTCAAGGTCACAGCTCCAGGTGCATGTTGGACTGTTTCTCCTCCCTACATGCCATTCTCACGCTGTAAGGGTTTATCTGGGGGTTTGTGCTAGCCTGTATTCAGTTTCGGCTTTGTTCCATGTTCCTGACACACGTTTCCTTACCAATGAAGAATTCTTATTGAGTGAATGCGAGCGTGTGTTCTTGGTATATCACAGTAAGCCAAAACTGACCTTAAACCTACTTATTTTGAGGGGTTCTACCCGCAATGTCGGACGACGCGGAGGCTGGAACCCAGATGGAGAAAGACCTGGCCGCAGGCGGCGGCCAGGGAGCCGGTGCACCGCGGGATGGTGCAGACGTATAGGGGGACGCTGCAGGAGTGTCTGAGGAACCTCTCAGAGGGCCTTTTTGGTAATTGCCCCCAATTTATGGAATGGCCTGCTGAACGAGATCCGTCAGATGACAAGCTTTAGTAGCTTCAAAAAAGCACTAAAGATGGATCTCTTTTGGCAGGCCTTTCCTGATTAGATCCCGGCCTCAGGAGCTGTGTCTCATGGCCTTTTTTAGTCTTGTTTATATTTGTTTTTAATGTGATTTTAGCTAGGTGGTTTTAATTCTATATTGTTTAATGTCTTTTTATGGGGAAGTGTGGGGGTGGGTGGTGCTTTTAGTTGGCATTGTAGAGTTTTAATTGTTGGAAGCCACCCCGATTGTTTTTAGCAGAGGGGTGGGGTTTAAATAATTATTTATTATTATTATTATTATTATTATTATTATTAAGATAAAAATATTCTAAGTAGCTGTGGTCTCTTTCACTCATTCTAGGACTATATAGAGCACATTCAGGACATTCTTAGCAATCACACATGCCCAGAATATTCCTTAAAGCCTTTCATGATGGCCTGCCTGCCATCATGGGAGTTCATTTCAACAACTACAGTTTACAGCATTGGAAACGTCCACCCCTTATTTGGAAATGGGAAGGGGGTGGGAGAACCTCATTGAATAAACATGATGTCACATCACTTGATTAAGATAGCCACTCTGATTGGCAAGGCAGAGCCAATCAGCGATCAACACAAAAGACTTTTAAAAGTTCTGATCTTCCCTTTGTTCTGAGCTAGGCTGGTGGGAGCACATGGTCTAGCTACATTATGGGCTGAGCACATGGCTAACTGAGATGGACTCTGGCCACATGGCCTGAGCCCATGGCAGAGAGACCACAGAATGGAACAAAGCCATGGAGTAATCAACAAGATACCAAACTGTGATAACAAATGGTTGGGCGGAGCCAACTTTGCCCAAAGACCTCAAAAGGATCCAAAAGGACTCTGAATTCCATCACAGAGACTGTAAGTTACCTTGCATTTAGTATACAGGGAAATGTTTAGTTAGGTTGTGTTAGATTATGATTTATTTTGTTAAGTGATCTGAATGAATGTATAACTTGTGTAAGCCTTAAGTTGAACCTGGGAACGTTTTGCCTTCTCAAGTAACATAGACTCCTAGAATTGAATAAAGCCTTCCTGTTATTTTCTAACCTGCCTTGAATTGCCTGCTTCTGGTCAGCTATCAAAACCTTCTCTAGATTACAGAAAAGAGTTATTATTGTTCTTTAACCCACTGCCTAGATGTGGAAAGAGAGAAAGGGGGATAGAGTCAGTGAGTGGTGGTGGTTACCCTTAGAGAAGGGATTTCTAGACTACAAACCCTTGTGAGTGTGTTTTTTCAGGTTGTTCAAATAAGCTGGAAGCCTTCCCTTCCTGCTGGAGAGAGGGCCAGCTTATGACAAAGCCAATCAGTTATCCAAATATAAACAGTGAAAGAGGAAATCTTACATGTGGGAGTAATCAGAGGTATTAAGGGAAGCATAATTATTTACTCAGGAATTGGGTGGCCATGAGCTCTAGTCCTATCTTCCATGGGTGGTTTGTTTGTTTTAAATATTAACCCCTGTCTATACACAGAGAAGTGGCATTGCAGTAGCAAGTAGTTAACTCATCTTCATGTTTTTACAAAGGAAGAAGTTGAGGACAAAACATGATTTAACTGCTTGTCTCTACAGACTACAGTGACCCTGTGGCTCCATCTGCCATTAGCATTGCTGCCCTCTTTCCCCATCACCATCCATTGCGCACTAGTTACCACTGGGTTCAAAAATGCAAGTGAGGAAGGGGTATGGACAGAAATGGGCATAAGGCATTGCTACTCATCAGAGAGAGAGAGAGAAATAGACCCAGACCAGCTTGATTATGAGTGAGAATGTATAAAGTCTGGAAGGGAGAATATCTTGTTAACCATGTTCTCACCCATCATACACAGATGCTAGCCATATGGTCAACAAGAGGTCTGTTTTTCTATAAATATAAATATGTGTGCAAACTGGAGTCAAAACGTATTTTCACATTACAAAAAATATGATGAAACTTCATAAATCAATTCTTCTAAAATCTGAAACCACTACAAAGGGCTTTCCAGTTTAATAAATGTTTATGTGGAATATACAATAACAAAAATCTCTTTTCTGCCTGCCCCTCCTCTAGAAATTATTCTGCATAATAGAGACGTTACTGGGGACCAATTCACACATTTCCACACTGATGTGAGATACTTTTTTAATGGTGTCTTCCACTATATTCTAGTAATAGTGGATTCAGAACTGAGCGGTATATTGTTAAGGAAGAGCCAATTCATTGACCCTGATCCTACAACCTGTGAGTTATCCTTACATGGATATTGTCACAGAAGAGTAGAAAATGATGAGGAGGAAGCAACTCAATGCATAATTCTTGTGACTTTATGAGTTGGGACTAGAATCAAACAGATGGAAGACAACTTTTGGATCTTGCAAGTAATATGAACAAATAAATGGCTGAACCATTCCCCCCTCCCATTTCCATTGTTACATGCAAAGAGAAATGTATGAAGTGGAGATACATAAGTTTGTGCTGCCTATAGGTTGGCATCCTCCCTTTAGTAAATACCCTTATAGAAGCTAAAGAAGTGTAAAAGCAGAAATGTGTATGTTCTGTACTGTACTTGGTCTCACTCTTTCTCCACATCATAGAGAGTACCAACAAAAAATATGGTTCAGTCACTGAATACCTAATAAGGAATCCTGTGCTTCAAATATACAATAGCTCAAAGAATTCCCTCTACACCTTTATTTTGATGGCACATTCCCTCTGGTGTGTCAGTGGCAGGTAATGCTTTCCCTGTACAAGGGAATTTCCCATGATGTTACACTCAGATTTAAGTTTGCAGAATATACCAGTAACATGCAATGACTTGATGTCTGCCTTAAAGCAATTTGATACATTGAAAAGGTTTATTTTGAGAACCTTCCTTCAGTGATGTCTTCACAGTATAGGTGTGAAGTGCACCTCCTAAATCTCTTCCTACCTTACTCTACTGGAAAAGCCAGAATAGTGACATTAAAGCTATGTGTGCTGTAAAGCAGTGCTTAAGCTATCTCATGTGGGGAACTGGCAGGGTTTTCCCCCCTTGATGTGCCAGACACTCATATCTTATTTGTGCCTATTGACTACAACTGTTTCTTTCCATCCTGGAAATTCACCATGTTCCACTAGCCAATGGCTGGCAGACCTATACCAGACCAGAATACCACTTTGAGTAGTCTCTCATCTTGATCCCTAGAATATTAAGGGAATTAAAATGATATATGCCAATGACAAATATGGTTGGAGGACACAGGAAGTGGTGAGAAAAATCTCCCATCTAACCATGGAGAGTCTAACAATCATTCCATGGCAATTAGTATTTTATAGAATGAAGTAAAGGAAACTCATTTCTTTCATCCCATATTCCTGTCATTGGGCTCTCTAAAGACTGGTAACTTACAAACTGAATAAGAGGTTATTCAGGAAATATCAATTAATTTTCTTTTCCTGTATAGGGATGCTATTTTTCTTTTCTTTTTTACAAGAAAGTATACCTTAGCAAAGGAATTGAGACATGATCATCACCTTTGCAATGGTAGATAGAGTATTTAATGAAAATGCTGAAAAAAGACACAGGTTTTTCACTTGGGGGAAGAGCTATCCTACCTTTGATCCCAGAGAGTTCCACCATAAGAGATTCCAAGACACTGAGTTTCCTGCCAGAGTCATGTCAGAAGAGTAGAAGTGAAGGAACAGAAGATTTTTGTTGTTTTACTCCCTTCCCAAAAAGGTTTCCCCTTTCTCCTTACAGCTCCCACTTTCTTAAACAGATTCATTCCAATTGAAACCAATGGGAAATGGAATTAATCTGTACCACTTTCAAAGCTGCTTTAGGTAATTGGCCTGTTTGTGGCTGTTTCTGGTAAGTGAGGAATCAGTGGGTCTCTCAGATAACCAACCCCACCTAGTATGTCTACTGTTGCAATCTGAGCCACTCCCCTTTCCCCAACATTGGAGAGAGACCACCTCTGGAGATTTCCATGGGAGTGACCAAGGTCAGATCTCCTCTACACGAGTGGACCTCTCTCTGTTCTTGGAAATGGAAATCCAGTCAGGTCGGTGGCCCCTTTTCCTGTCTAGTCTTCTTTCTTTTCTTTTCTTTTTTTTAATTAAAAAAAGATTTTTTAAAAAAAAAAAATTGCAAGCAAATGTAATCTACTGGCTAGGTTGTATAAGCATTAGCTGCTTAATAGTATTGAAGACTATCTGCAGAAGAACAATCACTGCGATATAGGCTGCACACAAAATGAAGCTACAAAGCAAACAATCTTACTTGGGAGTAAGGACATTATCAGACATGACAAATATGACATGATAATGATGCCAAAAGAATGCAAAAGGGCACCCATATCACACTATGTTGTGCCATAGCATTATGCAGTTGTTAATAAGGCATTGTTTTTTATTGATGGTCCAAAGCCATCAATTAATCTGCCATGGCATTTTTGTCACAGTATTGTGAGCATCTGAAACCACATCCCATTATGCTCTCATGAATACAGCATCAATAGGCACTCCCCACCAGAATACTGGCTAGATACAAGATGCTCTTTTTATGAATCTCCCCATTTTGCAATGAAGTTTTTAAGTGTGTTTCAGTGCTTGTGTATTCATTTTGTTTGTTTTTTAATTTAGTTGTTTTTAAACTTTTAAGTGTGTGCTCATCTTCTCCTAAGAAGCACCGAGATCACACGTCCAAGCAAATGTAGAAGTAAACAGTGCTAGCAGTCATGCTCCAATAATGCTGGGACTGCTCTTTCTTGTTATTACAGTGACGTGTGATAAAAAGGGTTATTGTGCTGGGACACTTACACTTTAAAATATAGTGGGACAAGAATATTTTAGAGGCTTGTCTGATAATCTCCCAAGTCACACTGAACTCAATGAGATTGTTTTCAAGCAAACATCTATAGGACAGGAGATTCTTTTGCCTTTCATGCTTGCAGCTGAAAATTATCATCCAGTGCATATCACAAGCATGTTTGATTACTTGGAGCAAAGCTTCTTCTTTTTTTCTGAGAAAGTTTGCATATGATTATTTGGTGTTGCCTTTTTTTGCTACATTGATGGTACTTAACCTGTGGCCCGCACCCCGCAGGAGGCTGTGATGTCCTCACAGGGGGTCTGCAAAGGCTTGAAGGTTGCTTAGCCCATGTGACAAGAACCAAGGCAAAAGCTGTCTGGTTTGGCCTGCAAATTGCTTTTCAATCCATTCAAGCCACAAATTTGAAGGAAGAAGCAAGAGAAAAGTCTTCCCTCCCCTCCAATGCCTCTGAGGGAAGGGTTAATGGATGGTGTAATTCTATTGTTGCTGCTGCTGCTGTTGTTGTCCTTGGCAACAAAATATATAAATACATATTTATTTTCATATATAATGAATAATCAGGAGCATTATTAAGTCATATCTTTGGGAGGGGGGCTTCCATCATATAGCACAATGGTTCTGAAACTTTTCTTTACAAGGGACCTCCATTAAAGAACCATTGTGCTATATGATGGAAGCCCCCCTCCCAAAGATATGACTTAATAATGCTCCTGATTATTCATTATATATGAAAATAAATATGTACAAAATAAGTGTAATATTAGTCCTGATGTTAGTTTGAGTAGACAATATCTGGAATGTGGCATCTTGAGTTCATAGCTCAAGTACTCTGGAAAATTGTTGTTACTGGGTTTCTCTCTAGAATCTGCTGTTTAGATCTGTCTCAACCTACACAAAGAATGGAATAATATATTAGTCCATTTTATTTCTTTCTCTATTTTATTGTGGAGAGGGCATTGAAAAAGTGATGCGTATGATTTTCCACTTTTTCCAAGGTGTATTGACCATTGACCTCTGTCAGACTAATTTCTGGTACATAACCCAGGATGGCTGGTTGATGAGAGCTGATGGTTAGGATATTTCAGCCTTATAGAATCCTCATTGAAAATGTACAGTGTGTTTTTCTTTGATTTCACAGGACGAACAGTCATCTGCATGCTCACAGAAGGATTCATTCCAGCATATTGGTTATGTGAATTTGTGTCTGTATATGCATGTGCATGTCTCTGTGCATGTTTTTAGCAAGAGAGAGAGAGAGAGAGACTAATTGCATCTTCTATGGCACAGTGGAGCCTCACTCTGCTGCAGCAGTTTACCAGTATTAATCACAATTCAAAAAAATGTGGATTTGGACCCACGAGATCCTATGAGGAAGGACCTGCTTTTGCTGGCCTCCAATGGAGGAGAGGCCAGCTGTTACTATGTCAGGTGCCGAATGTCGTGGCACCAGGCTTAGGGGCCGGGGTGGAGCTAGAGGGATCATAAGCTCTGTTTGCCTCCCTTCACTTCCTCTTTGGATGACACTTTGACCCACCCTCCCACCTCCAGTACAGTGTGAGCATAGCTGGTCAATTAGGGGCCAGGTAGGCTTTTTTCTTTTTTTCTTTTTTTATTATTTTCTTATTTATTTATTTTGCCTAACACTCTATCTGAAGGAACCTGACAATTGACTTAGGGTGGTGTTTTTAAATAGGCAGTCACTTGGCAGGTAGTGGGGCAGGGAATATAAGAGTTACAGTGAACACCTTGGACCCTGTTGGTGAAGGGAAGGACTCTGGAACAGTCTCTTTAGGGCCTGGGACCCAGAGGTGGGGAAGGAGATTATCTTTGGGGCTGGCCTTTGGCTTTGCCCTCACTTAAGTCCTGTGAGTTGGATATGGAGTTCCTCAGGTCTACCTTCCAGTAGATGGGGCTGGATGGGGAGCAATCCAGTTATTGGGTTGCCCTTGGGGCTCAGGTCATTTTCCAGGGGAATGCTAAGGAGGAAGTCAAGGAGTTATGCCTGCCACAGCTGATCACACACTAGGTTTCTCCCCTTTCCATGTTCAAAGCACTTTAAATATAGTGGCCTTTATTCAATTCAGTTCTCTGTGTCTGGTCTCGTTATTCCATGGTTGGTCAGCAATGTCTTGAACCTTTGAGAAATTAACATGCATAGAACAGCCACACAGACCTTCTGGCCAGCAAGAGCCTCACTTCAGTGTTCAAGATATTTTAATGATGTCCCTGCCATGCACCTTCAGTTTACATATACTGCAAGATTTTAAAAATTGAAATCATATGCTAAATCTGTGATCTTAAACCACTTATAGCTAAGTAGCTTGCATTCAAATGGAAGAGGCTTATGTCCATGTATGTGTATTGAGGATCAGGACAGTAAGCTATTTAACAGCACTTTCAAGATAAAGTTCTTTTAAAAAAACCAGGAAAGTAAACAAACAAGAGATTAATAACAGATTGAAGAAGTTTTTACAATTTGGGTTTTTAAGCCATCATCCTTTTGCTAATGGAAAGAAATATCTACATCAGAGAATTAGCTACAAGAATATTGCCTAAAGCTTTGAAATTATGAGGAGCACTTCGACAAAATACCAAAGAATTAATCATTAGTCACACTTTTATCTGGGGGTTTACAATATCATTTTCTCTAATTATCCCTGATGTTTCACTATCATGTTAAGAGGCATTTTCAAATGAAAGAATTTGAAGAGACAAGCTCTTTTCAGACTGTGTCTCAAGTGGCTGGCAAAGCGCATTAGAAGGAGTAAACAAAACTTGGTATTCTTGGCATTTGGAGACGAAAGAGGCCTAGGACTGAGCTGGCATCAAAATGCCCTTGAGAAGGTGGTTCTGCCAGTTCGGTATTGTGAGAAGGCTCACATTGTTAGAGCTGTATGCACCCCACATCATGCATGAATAACAAGTACTTTGGAATTCCAGCTTTGTTTGCCTCGCCATTTGTATGATATTGTGATGCATAACTAAAGGCGTCTCCAAAGGCAATTTATACAGAAGTCAATAGGTTTTACTGCACTTATCAAGTTACAGCTAGCCACTAGTGTCACTGCAGATAAAAAGAAAGCTAGCTGGGGTAGAGGGAAGAAAAGTACTAACAGCTAGGATTTATTTGTTCTCAGATATGAAGACAAACAAATAAAATATACAGGGAACACACGTGTGAAGCTGGACTAACCTTCTTTCTGTGGAGATCAGCTGGGCTGCCACTATTTCCAAAGACACTCATCTATGGGATAGTACACAGAGTAGGCATGGGTGCAACCTTTCCATGTGTTTTGCAACATATTAGTACCTTCCTAAATAATAGTATTCTATGTTGAGGATACTTATCCAAAGATAAGATTATAGATCCATGACTGGACAGAGTTCACTCATAAACACTGTTCTTCATATTCTGCTGGAAGACACTACACAACAGTATATTTGGAATGGCAGCACCATATAGACAAATATTGTGCAATTATTTGTCCAGGCATGGGGTGCATTGAGTTACCTATGGACAAACTGTGGTTGATGTGCAAACACTTGCCTGTTGTAGTCTTTGCAACAGCTATGTGCCAGGAGGGTCATTGGAAAATAAGGGTTGGTTTGAGCTCCAGCTTTGAGACGTAGATGTGTTCTGCTTTGCAATGGGGAACTACACATGCAAGTCTGCATGGGGAGTAAAATAGGGCAAAAACCCTGCATTGTCTGGGCTGCAGGGCTCCAAGACCAGTGGGGACAAGGCAGAGTAAATTGCCTGTCTACACAAACCCTTCTTCTGTCTTTTTACTTTGTTTGATGCAAGAAAATGCAATTACTCCTGGGATTTTCTGCTATCTGGTAGGCTTCACAGCTGGTTTTTGTTTGTTTGTTTGTTTTGGATAAAAGTCATCCAAGAAATAAAAATGCAACCTGTTAACCTACTAGCAAGTCACTTCCATAATCGCACTTTTATAGTTTTTCAGCAGTTTTCAAGTGGTTTTTGGACTTCTCAGTGAAATACCTTATGAGTATTTTTCCACTGGGAAAAATATATCTCAAAACTGAATGGATTTGGAAGCTTGGGGGGAATCAGGATCTCTGATTAGGTCTCTACTAACCTCTTGTTTTCTTTTCACAGCATGCCAGTAATCACACTGTCCTTTTTGAACTCTTAAATGGGGGTGGGGGGACTAAACTTTTCTTATGCCTGGTTAATTTCTGATTGAGCTCCATGGCTTCAGTGCAATTATTCACATGAGTGAAGTTAATAGTATTGCTCCCTTGGCAAAAACCTACTCATGGACATAAGCATTTACCTTCTGTCTAAGCAACTGGTCCAGATCATACCTTACAAGCACAACTGTTTTCTATTCACTGTGTGTGTGTGTGCTGTACACTTGCCAATAACCAAGGGTGGTGAATATTTTGGAAGGGGAAGATAGGTCATGTTTATTCTAGAGGACAGGAGGCTAGTAATATGCAGGCTATAGCCAAATGTATAGAATTGAAGAAATGAATAAGGTCACATTCATCTGTGAAAATATACATTCCTATACCTATTCAGCCCATAAGACTTATAGTCAGATAAGAGGCAAATAGATATTTGTCCATAGAGAAATGTTTTGTTTATACCTGTTCATGCATATCTTCACAGTAGGGATGTAATAAGTATTCATCAATTTCCTTCCAACTGCCAAATCTGTGTTCCCAACTGCTGAAGAACACTCTATGGAAAGAATATCCCTCCCCTCAGATTTTCTTCCAAAGCCTTAGGAATGAAGAAACTATTTTTTCTAATGTACCGTATGTAGTATGAAACCTCATAAACAACAGATGTTGTACTTGCCTTTGTTGAACACAAATGGTGGGGATTCTTACAGGGTTTAAAACCATTAACACAATCAGATTTGCTCATCATCCTCCTTCACCTTTTTTTCCATCTAGAAAGTGAGATCAGTTTTCAATTATTTCAATGGGATAAATCCTATTAAGCTCAATAAATCCCTTAACTCTCTGTGTATTACTTAGATGGGCTTTGAGAATTCTTTCATATCAAACTGTAGCTTCTTCTAGGACAAGTGATAAAGGTGTGTTAGACTGATTGTCAAAATTTTAATAAGTTGTTAAATCCCAATAAGCACAATGGGGGTTCCTTTTGAACAGATGTACATTGATAGCTGTGGTTGTCCTCACTCATCTTCCTGTGATGTCAGACACCGCTGTGATTGCTGCATCATGCATGCATGTGTACATGTATGCATGCACGCACACACACACCTTTTGGTTAACACACTACATGGATTTGATTAGATAGGCCTCTCTAAAATGAAATAGGGAAAAACCTTGGGAAGGCATAAGTGGTTGGTTTTCTTTAATGCTTTTGGGAACCAAAAGAGTCCTCCTCCTCTCCCCGAGTTTTCTGGATGTATTTGCAAACAATTTCTGGGATGTGATAATAGATTCTTAGCATTTTAGCATGCTAAGTCCCATTGCACTCAATAAATCCCAAGATTTCTGAGTTTTGATTGAGTGGGCTTTGCCACCTCTTTGAAAACATATCCTAGAAGCAGCCATGAGGAGAAGCTAGGACTTGCTATGAAAGACCACTCAAGAAAAACACAGAAATCTGAGGGTTTATTGAGTTCAATTAATATGCTAAGAATCAATCTAACATACTCCAGAAAAAGTGTCAACTAGCTATACCCGGTGTAACATACACCGTTCCCTCCTGTGCGCTACCCCCCCCCATGGTACATATGCCATTCCGTCATGCTGCTCTCCCTGTGCTCACACCTCCCCACCCTCTGTGCTGTACCCATGCATTCGCACTGCTCTCCCTGCACCCTGTGTCATCCTCCCCGCACTCATACCACCCTCCCTGCACCCATGCTGCCTTGTGCCACCCTTCCCATCCTCGCACCACTGTACCTGCACCCTGTGCAACCCTCCCCGCACTTGCACCACCCTCCTCACACCCCGTGCTGCCCTGTGCCACCCTCCCCACCATCGCACCACTGTACCTGCACCCTGTGCCACCCTCCCCACACTTGCACTGCCCTCCCTGCACCCCATGCCGCCCTGTGCCACCCTCCCCACATTTGCACCAGCCTCCCCGCACCCCGTGCTGCCCTGTGCCACCCTCCTCACACCCCGTGCCGCCCTCCCCACACTCACACCACCCTGTGCCACCCTCCGTGCACTCGCACTGCCCTCCCTGCACTTGCACCACCCTCACCGCACCCCATGCCGCCCTCCCTGCACCCTGTGCAGCCCTCCCTACACCCCATGCCACCCTCCCCACATTCGCACCACCCTGCCCACACCCCATGCTGCCATGTGTTGCCCTCCCCACACTTGCACCACCCTCCCCACACAGCATGTCACCATGTGTTGCCCTCCCCACACTCACACTACACTCCCCACACCCCATGCTGCCTTCCCTGTGCCTCCCCCCACAATCATGCCACCCTCCCTGCACCTTCTACATGCCACACACACACCATGCCACACACCCCATGCTACTCACACCCCTCTGCCTCCACCATGTTTAGAAAGGAGTGAAACTTCCACATGGTTCCACCCCCAATGTGCTGATTGGCTGCCCAACAGAGCTTTGATTGGTTGGTCAGTTCCCTAAGTGGCCGATCAGCACACTGGAAATGGCAACATACCTAAGAGCAAGATAGAGATAGATAGATAGATAGATAGATAGATAGATAGATAGATAGATAGATAGAGATATTTTCTACATAGAGAGAAGGAAGGATAAAGATGATGAACAAGTCCAGTTGTGTTTAATGGGACTCAAGACAATGGGTGAAAAAAGAGGGACAGAAGGGGGAAGGTGACAAATGTATCCAGAATAATTCAGGGTAAACTGGGTTTCAAAAGTTTTTATAAAGTGCATCTTGGTGAAGTCAGATAATCTCTACATAAACTGTCTCCTCTCTGGCTTTTCTTCACAAACGAAGATTCAGGAAGGATTCACCCCACGCTTTCTGCAAGCGCGCTGATGACTAAATAGGCCAATCCAAGATAAACAAGTTCGGTTGCAGAAAGCACAGCAGAAGGTCTCCTTGGGTGATGTATTTGGGTTGTGATTCTTTCTGTGTTGTCATTTCTCTTCAAGACTTGTTTGGCGTGAGTTCTCAAATAAGGCTGCAGCATTGTGGATAGTGTGTCTCCATGCCTCCCAATATGAGGCCAGGGTGGACCATTGTTGGTGACCAATTTGGCCAAGCCTGAGACCTTGTTTCAGGGAGTCTTTGTATCGCTTTTTTGGAGCACTCCTCTTATGCTGACCCATGGTGAGTTCACCGTAGAATACTATTGTTGGGAGGCGATGGTCCTCCATCCTAGAAACATGCCCTGCCTAGTGCAGCTGTGTTCTCAATATCATTGCCTCAATGCTGGTGATCCCTGCTTACTCAATGACAGCAACATTCATCACATAGTCAGTCCAGTGTATTGCCACCGGCAAATCTGTGCTCAAGTCCGTTCAGCAGTTCACCTACCTGGGAATAAACTGTCTACATAAGTGGTATAAGCAGTACAGCTTTTTCAGCTGTCTTCACCAGTTTCTCCCTCCAGGAATTTTAACTTTGTGCAGTTTTCTGAAGAACTGGGGGGGGGGACCAATTATCTCAGCAGATACAAGTAGAACAGTATATTTATTTGACTCAACCATACTCGGGAATAGGAAGGATGAAGTTTTACACCTCTATTTAACAGTAGGATTTCAACTTGCCTTGATTTATTTGCCTCTCAAAGAAGCTAGGTGTTGACTCCTTTATATCAGGGGTGGGAATCTTGCAGTCCATCAGAAACTAGGCCAGCATACCTAGCCTATCATGGTATATCAAGAGGACCAGGCAGCAAAAGTTCATATAGCAGAGTTGCAATAATCAGGCTAAAGAAATGAGCACACAGACACAGGCTTGTGTCTAAACTACTTTCCTTTACTAGAGCCTGGTGAAGCAATATTTACAATGAGTCTGAGACTCCTAGCATACAGACTACATAACACAGCAGAATGTAAAGTACAATCCTGCACTGTACAGCTCAGAGTGAATGTGCACAGTCTAGGGGCAAAATCCAAGTACATAGTCAGTGTGTGGGAACATCTAGTTATACAGATACAGTACAGTCATGGGTTATACAGTTAGTGTTTCTCATGCACATGGGCTACCCAACAATTTCCTATACAGATAAGGGTTCACTCCCCATACTTCCATTCCCATGGCTGCCTATTAGACTTAATCTAGATATGCTAGCCAGCTGCATTTAGCCAGCTCACTGCGGGCCCCTGCAGGCTGTAGCACATTATACAATGCCAGCTCTTTACAGTATAATTTTTCTGTGATTGTATGTCCCATCACCTTGACATAGCCAGCATAGCCAATGGTAAAGAATGCTGGATAACACAGTCCAACAACATCCAGAGGACTTTGTGATTCTCACCCCTGCTTTATATGAATAGTTTGCTTTGATGGTTGGTTCTGGAAGAGTATTTCTCTTGGGAAAGGGGATTTCTAGATCATGCATGTTTCTCTGAGCTGGAGCTGAAGGCAAGTAGGATGGCTGGACTGAGATAAAAGAGGCAAGTATGAGTTTTCTGTCAGCTGTACTTCAATGATCAAATATGTTGAAATTAATGGGTGGGATGGGAAAATCTGGGAAATACTTCACCCTATCTTAATCCCTCTGTATGTGGTGAGTTTGAGCTGTTAGAAGATGGATCTTGTCCCTAATTTGTATGTTATGCTTATTTAAATAGTAATTTAGAGAATCTGGTATTTTGCTTGCCCTGATAAACATTGTGTGATATACACAGAACACAAACTCACACTTCTTCAATAAAGTTCTTTATTGGAAAGGAATCATGTATCAGGAATATAGGCAAAGCTGCAACTGAGATTCAGACTAGCAGTGATAGAGATAAAAAACACCCAGCGTGAGAAAGCAAGGGGGAGCGAAAGCTCTGAACCATCTGCCTGACCTTGAGCTCCTGGTAGGACCAGGGCTCCCATGGCAACCAAAAGGCCTGGCTCCTTTCCCAGACATTCCAAAGCCTAGGACAGAACCAAACCCAAACTGACTAACTGTCAGGGTCTTCCATGAACTCCACTCTATAACCCAGAATTCATGGACGATCCTGACACATTGGTTAAACCAGTGCAAAATGCGTCTCTAATTTCTTTAGCAATTAATGGTAAATCTGCCTGTAAGTTAGAATATAATGATTCAAGTATATTAATTAAAATAACATACTTTAATTAAGATGAGTGTCTTTTCTCAAAAGCCTTTTGCTTCCTAACTTGTTAAAGCTTTTACACATTTTTGGCCTATAACGCAATTACTTGCATCCACTTGTGAAGCTTTTGACCTTAAGGGGATAGACTAAGCCTTTCCCTTGAGATCCATTTATGACAATTTTAAGTATGAGAAGCAGACAAGCATAATCACAAAATGAAAATTATTTTCATCAAGTAAATGTATATGTTTATGCTTGTCATAATCATCATGACTTTGAGAGCACAACCAAGCAAGATCTGATCATAAATTAATAAACCAGTATACATGAAATAGATATCCCCACATGCCCCAGAAGTCCCCAAAATTATATTCTAATAGCTTTTTTGTTTCTAAGTAATTAACATTAATATCAGTGGTGACATCAATGGCAGATCCAATTTAATAAACTCGGTGCTAAATAATGGAATGCATGTTCAGTAGAAAACAAGTCCTAAAGGACCTAGAAGCTGATATAACCATGAACAATAAATTGCATTCTTACATATTTGAGCAATAGTTATGAAATAACATGTACTCTTGGAGGAGGAGAGAGGATATGCAAAAATAATTTTAAAAATTGCAGGAAGAAAATACAAAAGTAAAAATAGTATATCAAAAGATCTGCATATGAACTTCACAGGAGGTAATTAAATATCTAGAAAATTGTCCACGTGAGTTGGTATCTATATGCACCATATTCCAATGTTGAAAGGGTTGTGAAGCTCTTTATCTGCTCAAAGTTGATATATGTGCTTCTACTGTTACTGTGAAATATACTTTTTAGGCTCCAAAAGGAATTTTCAGTGCTTGGAATTTAATTTCTAAGAAACAGATAAGTAGTTTAATGTATCTGATTTCTGAAAATTTCAAGCATTGCTCCAGCACCAAGACAGTGTGACTCATAACCTCTAGAAGTCAAAGAGGTTCCAGTGGGGATATTGGGGAATCCAAATGGAATCAGTTTGACATAGAGTTTGGATGTTCTGACATAATTAAAGCTACATAGGATGGGATGGATCAGTGCCCATGGAATCCCAGGCCAGACAGAGAGAATTGCCAGTCAGCACAGCTTATGTATTTAAGGAAATACTTCTGCAGTAGTCACAGTTTTTTAAATTTTCCATAGCTTGGAGTGGAATCTCTCATCCATCATGATTTTGCAAGTTAACAAACTTGTATCATTGTCCTTTCTGGGTAGGGCAGCAAATGATGAACAAAGCCATGGTGACAAGCAATCCCAGAAGCAAAAATGGAGGTTGTAGAGAAAGGGGTAAATAAAACGCTGGAGAAAATAAGCCCATGAGTGGAGGCTGGAAGAAAGGAGAATAGAAATAAGGGCCTACTCATAGCAGCGGTGAGCAGTGCTAGAAAACTGGTGTTACCTTGCCTGATAGCTCCCATCTTGGAATATCAAATAATTGGTTATGGTCCTGCCTATACGAGGGGAAAGTAATACGTAAAGATATGAACAGGCAGGCATTCAAAAGAACGCGAACAGCCCATACAGTTTAAAAGTCCCCCCTAAACTCTGCATGACCCCCTAGTCCAGCCAGCCACTACAAATGGTTTACTTGTGATTTTTAAATTTCGCGCTGCCTATTTTTTAAAAAAACAAGCTTCCTGTCGTGCACACAGCCATCGTTTCATCTTTACAGCAGTAAAATAAAAGAAAAAAAACAGTAAAAGTCATGGTCTTACTGGACCCTTGCTTATCTGGAAATCCAACATGGCAGCCCTGCCAATTCCCCTCTTTGCTAGCCCCACCCCCTGTGCTCATCTGGCTAATCAAATTCCCCTGCTTGTGTATATCTGTGCAAACGTAAGTGGTCAAATGATCACCCGTTCACACGTTATACGGATTTTTTGAAATAATCTGTATGAAGCCCTGGACATGCTGCAAATGGACTTTAGGGTGAGTTTTGCCACTACCCCCTTCTGAATGGTGTGTATTTGTGCAAACGGCCATGTGAATGGATCACCATTCATTCTCATGGTGTTTGTTTTATTTTTGTTGTTAATAATTCAGCTAAGGTGGTCACAGGTAAACTAGGGACCCCCTCCCTGCAAATTCCAAGGTGGGATTCATGAAAGGCCAAGGGAAGGGCCATTGGAAATTCTCCAAACCAAATACTCTGATTAGGACTCAACTGTGATTAGGACTCAACACCTGAAGGTATGATAGTCACTAATCCACTAAATGATAGCAAGAGACAATGCTTGTAAAATGAGTCCTTCCTTTCCTATTCTCCTCCAAACAAAAGACTTTGCCTGTTCCTATTCAGTTCTGAAAGCATCGAACATTAACAGTCAATAACTCTTCCAGAGTACCCTTTGTTTAGTCCTGGGAACCTCTGAGAACAATAGTATTTCACTCAATCACCTATCTGTTCAGGGGAATTATTTCATATAAAAATCACCCCAAAACACTACCAAATTGTCCACAGTTCCTCCTCCTGCATCCATTCTGCCAGTTTGCTGTGAGACTCTCAGAATGCATATCTAAGAATCTTCAGCTGCACAAATCTCAGCACTTCTGAGAGGTATTGTATCACCCATCATCCCCTTAGTCTATTCCTCTATCCAAATACTTCCTACTTTCTTCATGTTTGCATGAATGCTGTTTTCATAACAAAGCTGCATTAGATCTATATAATGGAGCCAAAGTACTATTATGGTGTGTATGTGTGTATTTGTGTATGTGTGTATGTATGAGAGATAGGGGAGTTGGACAGAAAAGAGGTTTCAATGGGACAGCAGGAGGGGAAAAAAGGTAAAATATGTGCTTTATTGGTATGCATTTCGCTCTCTCTCTTTCTCTCTGGCTTTTCTTCGCAAATGAAGATTCAGGAAGGACTCATCCTGCACTTTCTGCAAGCACGCTGATGATTAAAAGGCCAATCCAAGATAAACAAGTTTGGTTGCAGAAAGCACAGCAGAAGGTCTCCTTGGGTGATGTTTCCGGGTTGTGATTCTTTCTGTGTTGTCGTATCTCTTCAAGACTTGTTGGGTGTGAGTTCTCAAATAAGGCTGCAACATTGTGGAAAGAGCGTCTCCATGCCTCCCGATGTGAGGCCAGGGTGGACCATTGTTGGTGTTAATTTGGCTGAGCCTGAGATGTTGCTTCAGGGAGTCCTTGTATTGTTTTTTTGGAGCACCCTTCTTACGCTGGCCCGTGGCGAGTTCACCGTAGAGTACTATTTTTGGGAGGTGATGGTCCTCCATCCTAGAAATGTGCCCTGCCCAGCACAGCTGTGTTCTCAATATCATGGCCTCAATGCTGGTGATCCCTGCTTGCTCAAGGACAGGCACCATTTGTCACATAGTCAGTCCAGTGTATATTTAGGATTGTGTGTATACAGCGCTGATGAAAATGTTTGAGGAGTCTTTATGATGTACAAAAATGCATATAAGCATCCTTGTAAAATCCATAGGCAAAAGAAAAAAGAACCTGTGGCTCAGCAGACACATGTGTACATCTAGCCAAAAGACCTGTCAAATAGATAAAAAGTGATTCATACATTTCTAATTAACATTTCCTAGTGGTAGAAAGTTCCTGATAATGTTTCCGATGTGTACATTCCCTATGTTTTTCTTTCCTTGGTCATGGTAGACAAAACCTGAAGTACTTAGCTGCCATGAGTTTAGTTTTCACTGAGGTGGTGACTCTCTGGAGATTATCAGATCGACCCTTAGGGTCCGTTCCTGTCCTGCTACCCCCACCCACCCACCTCACTCCCATTCCTGCCATGGAATAAAGAAAAAAGTTGCACACACATACCTTTATTCCGTGACAGGAATGGGATCCCCCTCCCTTCGCTGCCCGGTCATAAATGCAGCCATGATAAGGCTGCTTTTATGACCGGGAACTCAAATCCCAGCTGTTCTCACAAGAGACTGGCTGGGCAGCACATTTAAAAAGAACCCCCCCTCCCAGCTGTCAAAAAAGAAAACAAGCACTAAAACACATTTAAAGAAAAAGGCTACCAGGACAGGGACGACTGGGAAGGGGATTTTTTTTAACTTACCTTGTCATCCTGATCACACCTGGAAGTGTCCAGCAGGGACCTCCCGGTGATGTCACATCCAGTTGTCATCCCAGGAGCAGAACGGGGCTCCTGTTCACACTCTCATCATTCCATTATAATAACAAAATGGGCCTCTTATTCACAGATTTTTCCATGAATAAGAGGAAGTGGGGGAGGAACTGGAGCAGAATGGGAGCATCCCAAAACAGGGACGACATCATCTAAAAGGTAAGCCTTTTAGTGATCTCCTGTTGTCCATGTCCTGGGATATTTTTACCATCTGATAATCTCCACTCTCTTGTGTAGTGCTACAGACTCCAGATTGAAGCTCCAATGACTGAATCCTCCTTTTTATTAAAAACAACCACAATCCCTATATAGAGAAAATTATTATGTCAGGAAGAAGGCTCAGCAAGAATTATAGATGGCTTTCATGCTGAAGTAAAACACGGGCACATCTTGCCTTGAATTATGTATTTTGACTAGCAGTAACTCTTCAAGATCGCTGATACAGAATATGAATGGGACCCTTTAATTCAAGAGTGGACAAAACATGGTCTTTGGGCCACTCAGCCCACAGGCATTTGGGGCCCCCAAACTCGAGTCCCTTCTATTTGTTCCACTGAATACACTCTGGCAACAATGGTGAAATTGCCACTTTCCATTAGGCTTGATACCTGTTCTCTCAAAACTGTAGTTTCCCTGGGCCCTTTCAAGCATCCTTTGAAATTATAGTATTTGGATACTATTGATAAGGCTTTCAAGGCTTGAGGTCCCTTCACTTCATGCCCTCCTGTTTCTCATTTCCAGTTGGAGAATGTGCATCAGAGAAAGGGAAGTGGAGGCTTGCAAAGGATTGGTAGGGAACAGGGAAACATTTTGAATAGCACAAGTCTTTCTGTGTTTTCACAGAAGACTTAGAAGAAGCCCAAGACCTAAATCCAATGCTACAGTCACAGAGTAAAATATCTTACTAGTACTGTTAAACTGGATAAAGACTATGACTGAAGTAGAGACCCAGAGGACTCTCATTCATGACTAAGTAGCCAAGTGGAGATGGGAATGCACCTCAGCTGGCAAGATATTCTCCAGACTGACAAAGCCTTTGGCCCAATATAGATTAATAGTGTTACAATGAACACTAAATACACTGAAGATGGATCTATTGTTCCAGTCCATGAGGAAACATTTTGTTTTAGCAGCACAGAGCAAGCTTTTGTAGCTTTAGCTGTTGCTGCAGCTGCCCTGGTGCATCTGGTGATGGAACAGGGTGCTGTCCATACCATACAGGCCCATTAGTGCTGCAGGCACCCACACAATCTCCCACCTGTCCTAGGAGGGAGAAAGGGTTTAGTGAATATTATTGTGCCTACTTCTGCACATCATCTTGTACTTAAGCAGCATCATTAATAGTGAGTTTGCTGCTACTGATGGTGTTGGTGATGATGCCTGATGACTACAAGCTCTCTTCTTTTTTCTTCCCCCCCCCCTTCTTTTTGATACCATGAGGCCCTTTTCTTCCTTCCTTCACAGTGAATGCAGTGCAACAAAGCATGTTGAAGCCATAATAGGGGGAAATGTCAGCGGTGCCCCATTGCTTTCCTATCTATTCCGTTAATAAATAAAAGAAACACCTAGAGATTGTATGTTGTCTTTGGACTTTATCAGACTAGTGTTTAAAAATACTGTACTTCAACTATTGAAAAAAGCAGAAACATAGTGGCATGATTACAGTAATTATCACACATCACTGTAATTGCGCAATACTACCAACAGAGAATCATCACATGACCACAACTTGCAGTTTAAGAATGTGATTTTACTTCTGTCATTTTGTATGGGTGAGATTTTGGCTCTTTTCATGAGAAGATGTGACTATGTTGACACACACAAGGAACACATAAGTAATGAAAGAAATTAACAAATAAACACTTAAAACAAAGATAAAAATATACCAAGAAAAGGTGACAGTTCATTAAAACAGTGTCCTGTACATCCTGTGTTCTCATTGAGAAAGGGGAGGGGGAAAGGACCAACCAATCACAATGTAATCATGCACTTACAGTGAGACGTGATTTTGCATGCTCATCAAAACTGTGAAAAGAGCAATATTGAGGGCTTTTCATGGATTTTCCCATCAATAAAAAGTGATGAGCCATTAATGGGTGGAGCACACATTGACCATGGGAGGACAATTATGTTGTGCAATAATGGGAACCCATTTATAGTACTGTCACACTGTAATTCTGCAATTACAGCCCCATCTGATAAAGTCCTTTGTCTAATATTGAACTGCCTGTGAAAACCACTTCTGTAACTAGATATTGGAAAACATCTTACAAAGCATAGAAAAAAGCCCCACTGCTTGTGCAAATCAGAGTTGCACAAGAATGGTGACACAATTGAACCCATATCTAAACGTTTTCAATGAATTTCTCAAAAAGCTCAGATCTAGCAATATGTATGTGGGGATCTAATTCAGTCTCAGTTCTCACTTCCCAGACTATCTTTGGGGCAGATCTAATTTTCACCTCAGAATCCACAGAATGGATGGCTGTAGTTACATCTGGCAACAAAATGTGCAGACGTGAAAATGGATAGACAATGCTGTTTAAACATGGCGTAGTCAATGGGGAGGGTGATTTCAAGCATTGTGTACAATTTGTAACATGCAGAAAAATATGACCACAGTGAAAGAAAAAATAAGCAAAGAAAGAGGTACAACTCATCATGGGGGAAAGAAAAAAGATAACAAAAACTATACTAAACCAAGAACAACATATGACAGAACTGGGCATGGATCAGACAGGGAGACAGGAAAGAGAGGGTATCCACCCCAAATGAGACAAGGGAATTTATTTATGTAGCTCAAACTGAATATTATTGACTCCTTTGACATAATCACAAGCTACTTGGTGAACTGACTAAACTGTAGTTTGGGTTAGTGATCTCACATGTCAGATAGATTTGTATGAATCAAAAAGCATTTCAGTTATAATTCTGAGGAGAACAAAAGTTGAAGGATGAGTCACTGTGTGGAAGGCAGGTCAGTTGTCAGTTGCAGGGTGATTAACACTTAACAGAAAATTTCAATGAGGATGTCTGTCTAACATCACACTTGAATGGATGTGAAATCTATACAATACACATATAAAAGAAAACAAGATATCTTTGTCGGGCAGGCTAGATGCTTAATCATTAGATGTAGCAGGACTGACATTAGTAAAATGGCTGCACTTTGGAAGAAGAATACCAAAATTAATATACAGAAAGGCATTTATCATTTCTCTGCCACAAGTGGGTAGTTCAGTGAATGTTATTTTGTAGGAATTATTGCTGATCTTTCTTTCAAGGACAAAACTCAAGGCTAAGTTTTAAAAAAGCCAACTGAAAGCAAACTTTAAAAACAAAAACAAAATACCATTTCACATTTTCATTGAGCTTTAGCTCAAGAACTGCCTTGATTTGAAAGCAGCCATACATAATCAAACTCTGATTGCATGAAGGTCACAGATTAAAGTTTTATTGTCAGTCAACAAGAATGATAAAAACTAATGGAGAAATCATGCACTTAAAATAAATCCACTCTATTACCAGTAATTATTTTAGGAAATGAGTATGTGAGGGAACAGTTTATGTAATGTTGTTATATACTATGCTTTTCATTGACTTGACTGCAGAAACACAGGACCAAAAAACTAGACTATAAGTACGTTGCATCTCAGAGGTACAGTACATCAGGTTTCTAGAATGATGTAATGACACCTCTGAATGAAACTTTTAAGATAAATAAAGGGTATTTTTTTAAAAAAAATCTGTTTGCAGGAAAAGAAATTATAGCTGGCCTTAACTGTTCAAAGTAAGTCTTAGTTACAGCTAAGCTCTTAATAACACTAAGCATTTAGATGACTTTTGCTCAGTGCTCTAAGCATTTCACATACATTACGTTAGTAATCAGCTAGTGCCATTATCCCCATACTGCAGAGGAGGATTGAATATATGAAGGGAAATTGCCTCAGGCAACCCAAGTGAGTTCATGGCTCAAGATATTTTTGTGTCACATTTCACTGGAAACTTTTAAAAAATTACTTCCTGAATTTAAACATAAATGAGAATAATGTTCATCGTCAAAATCCATACTTTCTAAATTTTGTGATGCAGTCTGCAAAAAAACAATGTGTACAAACATTGTTTTTTTTTAAAAAAAATACATACAAAATTCATACATTAAAATAAGACGTTGCTGTTGTGTGTCTTCAAGTCATATCTGACGTCTGACCCTAAGGTGAACCTGTCACAGGGTTTTCTGAGGCCGAGAGTGTGTGACTTGCCAAATTGTCACCCAGTGGATTTTCATGGCCAAGCAGACACTTGAACCCTGGTCTCCAGAGTCGTCATCCAACACTCAAACTACTACGTTACACTGGTTCCTAAATAAAAAAAAACGATAAGATATTATAATTCACTGGGTAATTGCTCTAAAATCTTTCCACTTACAAAAATGCACACACTCAAAAATAAACATTTAAAAAGTATATCAAAAAATCATATTTTATAGTAATCATCATCATGATATCACTAACTGGCACTGCCTTTTCATGGTGGTGGGACTGTATGCTGGATTGCATGATTTCATGAGGCAAGAGACTATCTTTATGACAGCTTTGCTACTGGTAGTTTCTCCCATGTCTGACATACTTTTGCTGGTGGAGGCACATACTAAAGATACAATGTCCATACCAGATTGGTTGTTGCCTGAGTTAATGACTACATTACATATTGGATTTCCTGGATATCAGACAAAAAATGGACAACCTGACTTTTTGCTAGGAAACCAGGACAAAATAATGTGAATCTACTAAAAGGCTAACCACAGTGGAAGAAATAGACAGTAACTCGAAACTGAATTTGCTAATAGAATGCTACTATAAAGCATCGCTGCCCCAGCTCTCCCTCTTTCTTCTTCCACACTTTAAATCCAGGTTTTATTTTTGTTATGAGCTCATAAAAATAAAAATTTTAAAAAAATAAAAAAAATGTTATGAGCTCATAAAAGGGGGGGGGAGTTGGTAGATCTGTGTGCATGTTGGTACCTCCTCCTTTTGTGGGTAAAAGGGGGGATCTGGAACTGCCCCTTTAGGTCCTGCAAGCTAGGAGACAGGGAAAGGGACCTTCTTTGGGGATGGCCTGAGGGATGAACCTTCCCTTTAATTTATGCAAATTGCAGGGGGGACTTTTGGGGCAGCCTTCCAGATGCAAACTGACTGGGAAGCAACCCAGCTTATGGGTTCTCCCTGGGGTTCAAGTGCTTTTGCCCAAGGGAAGTATATAATAAATTATTTTTGTTCCTCAATCCACAAAAATAATGAACCATAAACCATGTCTTGGTTTTGCCCAAGGGAAGTTGGAGAGGTAGTCAGGGAGATGATTTTCTGCCCCAGCAATTCCCAGACTAGATTGCTCCCGCATTGCAGATCTCTTCAGAAATACTTAAATAGGTTAAGATTAATAAAGTGGCCCTATTTTAACCCAATATATTACGTCCATCTCATTATTTCCTCGGTCTATCTGCAATACCCAACAATGGGTTTATCCCCAGTAAGGATGACGTGGTTACTTTTTGGAGTAAACTGTGGAATAAACCCAAAGTTCAGTTGCAAGTATGAGCTCATAACAAAAATAAAACAAAAAAAAAATTAAAATGTGGAAGAAGAAATAAAATCAAGAGAGATAGAAGATACTGTAATTGCAACAGAGAAAAAAAAACCTGAGTGAGCAAAGAAGATAGGACATTCATGGATTCTGGATGAAAACTCTAACCAGTCTTCATCCAATTAATTAACAGGAATAATAATTAATTCAGTCCAGGCCCATTTCATTCAAAATGCTCTTTATCAAAAGGAATAGAAAAGTAACTGGCCCAGTTCCTAAGAAATGAAAGAAATAAAGGATCAGTTATTTATTGATAAAATGATATTGAAAAACTGTAAAAGACATGTTTGCAAGTAGTGTGAATTGAGTGTAGAAAAACATTTGATTCTTTGCCACACACTTTCCCAGTTGGTGAAATGATGCATACATTTTTGCGATCTGCATTTTCAAATTGTATGCATGTTTTCTTTTTTACATAAAAGCTTTCATGAGTCTTGAAAATATACAAATTTCTGATATAGGGTGCCCTTTATTTTGCTACAAGTTTTGGAAGGTGCAAAATGCACAATTTTATTGTGCCAGGAAAGACCCTCCCTCCATCCCAACTGTCACTGCTCTGGCCTTTGAGAGAGAGAGAGAGTACCCAGCAGGGGGCTTTGGTCACATATTATGGGCCAGCTTCCTAGCTTCTGGGGAGGGAAAGATGGCAGTGCTGGCAGCAGTGGCAGCAAAGAGCCAGTGTGCCTGTCTGGACTTTCTGCTACTTGGAGGTGAGGAACAGGCTTGATATGCCTGCAGGGAACCACCATGTCCTGGCTTGTTGCAAATGAGCCCTTAGTGGATTTTTTTTTTTTCCTTTTTGTACACATTTTCTTTGAACAGCAGTCCAACTCCCACAAATGCTGCTGAATATTAATCAATTTGCCATATAGAATGGAAAGGCAGAATTTACAAGCAGAAAAGCTTTTGTGTGGAACTGAGTACTGAAGGCAGGAAAGATATTACACTGGTGTTCCTCTGAATAACCATCAATAGAAGCAAGCTAGGCTTTGTATATTTGTTGGGAATATGTTGAAATTGCTAAGAAACATATCTGGACCTGCTCATTTGGATTTTGCCCCTCCTATTCTGTCCTCGCCCCCACCCTGTGCCATTAGGTCAGGGTGGGCAACTACAATGAGTCCAGGGCCAATTTTCTCCAGGACTGTCCAAAACAACAACAACAAAGCTGCAAATCAGCTTCTGGTTCTGGGGTGGGGGGAATGAGCATTTTTTTTTACACTAGACAGTGCAGCAGGGTCGTACAACCTTTAAAAAAAATGAATCGATCCTCCAAATGATACACTTTACTCTCTCATTTTGGCTAAAAAGAGAGAGAAAGAGAGAGAGCAGCCTAGAGAATCTGGAGCACCTGATGGCTGCAAAAACAGCTGTACAAGGTCTCAAGGTTGCACTTTGCTTACCCATGCCTTAGGGCAGCCCTTACTAGAGTACTTTCCTAAAGTAGATTTCAGCCCAAAAGCAAAAAAGAATTTCACATCATGCACTATGAGGTATCAACATGTAAATTCAAACTTTGCATCTTAATAACAACATAACAGCCAATTTTAATCCAGAGAAATAATTTTCCTAGTATGATACATCTCATGTAAAATAAGAGTGGTAGTACTGTACCAAGTGCTATTGCTATTCGTGCAAAATCATTTAGCACCCTGCTACACCTGCCTGGGAGATAGGACTTTTTCATACAGTTGAAAAAACCCACAAGGAGGTTGGGAGAAGAATGGGGCTGTCGCACTTGCACAACCCCGTTTCAGAGGATGCGGTCCTCCTCCATCCTTCTCCCAACCTCCTCCTGACTTTCCCCTGTGCTGCACGTGCTGTTTTTTACCGACAGAAAAACTCCATGAATAAAAAGAAGTGTGAGCAGCACAGGGGAAGGTCAGGAGGATGTCAGGAGGAGGACTGCGTCATCTGAAACGGGGCTGTGTAAGTGCGACAGCCCTGTTCTTCTCCCAATCTCCTTGTGGGTTTTTTCAACCATTTGAAAAAGTCCTTAGTTGCATTGAACTAAATAGACATGTATAGGATAGCATGATAAAACTACCACTATCATCTCTAGAGGGCTAAGCTGCTTTATACACACACACTGATATACAACCACAGTGTTTTCTATAAGCATTCAGTTCTTATTACATTATGTGCACTTTAATGACTTTGTAAATATTCAGTTTCATGGTATAATGAATTATAAATTGAGCAACATGTCATATAAAAGTAGTCACTCATTGATTTATTAACAAAAGTAGTTTTCTTCTCCATGGTATGTACAAATAGCTTCGCTGTCAGTGCCATGAAATGCATTTGGGGAATTGAAAAAGATTCCAGAGAGCATCACATCTATGCCAATTTGCCAAACATACAAACAGCTTTTCAATATAAGAAGAAGGGTGTCAAGGGAGAGTACTGTGAATGAATAACTCCACAAGCCCATACAGATATAAACCAGATCTGAGTTCTGACAGAACCAAGAATAGCTACTAGGGATGTAATTCTTCACTAGGTTTCTTCTCAAAGGAAGCAATGAGTAATTTTAGCAATTTTCTTCCCACTGCAGGAAAGCCTTTAAAACTCATGTAGTTTTCTAAGGCTATTTTCAATACAAGACCTGCATGTGTTTCTTTTAAACAGAAAATGGCATTTTCTGCAGAGGAAACAGCAGTTCCTGCGCAGAAAATAATACTCCTTCATAGAAATATCATTTTATGCATAGAAATCCCTGTTCCCTGTGGCAAAAAGTGTGGTTTCTGCAAAAAACCACTACATGAGAATTTTGCACGGAATAAGTCCCAAACTGAAGATTCTCATCTGATGATGATTCCTCTCATCAAGGTTTCTTGACACTCAAAAACATGTTATTTTTGTTTATACGATTTCCCAATCATTTTTGAATAGTCTTTCTATCCCTAATGGCTACTGTGACCAGAAACACGGTGGTAAAGTATACCGGCATACCCTGGCTTTTCTTTGCAAACAAAGATTCAGGAAGGACTCATCCCGCGCTTTCTGCAAACGCGCTGATGACTAAAAAGGCCAATCTGAGATAAACAAGTCCGGTTGCAAAAAGCACAGCAGAAGGTCTCTTTGGGTGATGTTTTTTGGGTTGTGATTCTTTCTGTGTTGTCGTTTCTCTTCAAGACTTGTTCGTCGAGAGTTCTCAAATAAGGCTGCAGCATTGTGGATAGTGCGTCCCCATGCCTCCCGATGTGAGGCCAGGGCAGACCACTGTTGGTGATCAATTTGACCGAGCCTGAGATGTTGTTTCAGGGAGTCTTTGTATCACTTTTTTGAGCGCCCCTCTTACTCTGACCCGTGGCGAGTTCACCGTAGAGTAGTATTTTTGGGAGGCGATGGTCCTCCATCCTAGAAACGTGCCCTGCCCAGCGCAGCTGTGTTCTCAATATCATGGCCTCAGCATAACAGTCTGGTAAAATGGCGTGCCATATTTTTTTCCCCCAGATTTGGCACTAACAATAAATGCTATCTCTGTCACCATCAGGTAGAAGAATCTCATCTTCAGAGAAAGTGGTTCTTCAATGCATGACATCTAGGAAAGCCCTTGAGGCTAACGGTATTTTGGGAAGGCTTCTTTGAAACATTACCTTTCCTGCATAGATTATTGTCCATGACAGCCATTCCAGAACACCTTTAGCTTTGAGGACCCATCTAAAAGCCAGACATTATTTAATATGCTACTTAGGAACTGATAGCCTTCTCTCTGGATGGTGATGAAGGTGGCTTTCTCTGCAGTCCCTCCACTATTGCTCCATGAACATTTTCTCCTGTTGTTGTCACTGCACCACTGCATGTGGAGGCATAGTTATGTCTGTACTTTATTCTTAAAACAAAACAAAACAAAACACTGCATTCATTCAAATCATTTTATGCTCCTTATCTCAAGCTTATGCTTGTTTATCAGATAAAAGAATAAATCATGCCACAGATATATCATATAACATATGGACAGACAGACACAAACGAAAAGAAGGACAATTGATCAACTGTCATGGTATCTGGAAGTGTCAGTCCCTTCAAACTGAAATCCACTCAAACATGAGGTGCTTTGCAGCCCTTTCTAGCAGCAACCCAGCAAAAATGAAGAACTTTCAAGGGGAAGGTTGTTTTATAGGCCTTTATCAGCCATGGGGAAATGCAGCAAAAAACTGCATCCAAAACTGCATCAGAAGAACATGATAATAACAGAAAGGGAGATATCAGACAACTATGTCCTCATCTGTTCCTGGAGCTTAGCACTGGTGGGGACAAGGCTACACTTTTTTATTGATGAGGCTAAGCCATCAATTTAAAGGGACATCTTGTTCATAATTGTGCTACACCCCCAGAACACTGAAGGATGATGTCATCTGATAATGTCTCCCATTTCTGTTATCATCACATTCTTATGACACGGTGTTTGCCACATCTGATAATCTCAAGGCATTTGTTGTAAGGGCCCAGATTCCAGTAATGGTGGAAAGAATATTAAAAAATATTCAGGAAATGGTCAAAAACATGATTTTTTGAGTGTTGAGAAACTCTGATGATAAGAATCCTGGACTGATGAGAATCTTTGCAATTCAAAAGTTATTCTGTGCAAAATCCACACATGGTTGTTTTGTGCAGGAAACTGCATTTGCTGCATGGAAAATATTTCAATGCAGAAATATTCCTACACAGAAAATGTTCACAGAAAAAAAAGCTGTTATTGGAGATTTGTTCTAAATAAAATTCATACATGCTTGATTTGCATCAAAAACAGTATTTTCTGTACAGGACACAGCATTTTATACACAGGAATTAGTAATCTTGCATTGAAATCTTATTTTCAGACACAGAAAATGCTCCTTCCTATGCAGAAAATGTTATTTTCTGTGCAACCCAACCACATGAAAATTTTGCACAGGACAAGTCCTGAATCACAAACAGCCTTCAAAAAAAGTGTAGTTTTCAAAGATGTTCTCAGAAGAAAATTGCTGAATTTGCTTGTTACCTTCAAGAAATTGTTTAGTGAAGAATTGCATCCCTAGATTCCAGCAGCTGCAGTTCATATTTCTCATAGTGCCAGAATCTAGAAAAAAGTCTGATTGGAATACTATACTATACTATACTATACTATACTATACTATACTTGGCATGGGTAGCAGCACTCATGTAAGGAAAAGCAGCATCTAGGATATAAAGGTGTTAAGCATTTGGGCTTTAAACATGATTGTGGACCCAGGCCAAATGTTCTCCCCTTCCCCTCTCCCCCAAATGATGACAGACACAATGTATATTTCACGTAAGATATATTGGTACATGATGAAGTGTCTGTGTGTGTGTGTGTGTGTGTATATATATATATATATATATATGGGCAATAAAGGCCACAACTTTTTTGATAACAGCTGCAAATGGTTGGTTCCAATTGCATGGGTCCGGATCAAGACATTGACCAACCCGAATGCTGGTCGATGATATCACTCTCAGTTGCCACCGACACCACCACCACTTAAAGCGGGGAGGAGTCCTGGCCAAGCTCCCCGTGCCTGATGACCCCTCCTCCTCCCCTAAAAGGGGGTCTCAGTGAACTGGAACTGTAAATTGACCTTGAACTTGTTGGAGACCCTCCCTCCATTGCTGATGACACTGGATCAGGACCCATGTCAACCGCCACTGAAAGTTGTGACAGAAAAAACAAAAGAAATATGTGCCACAAATAGCCTACATGTCTACAACAAGAAATAAAGGAAGGGAGGGTGGGTTTTGGCTCCTGACAAGCCACTGGCTGGTTCAGCACTGAGACCGGGTTATATACCCGGCCTCGGTGCCATAAAGCATCAGCCGCAAAGCGACTGCTGCAAAATGCTGCAAGTTGTCGTAAAATTGATATAAAACTGCTGCAAAGGGCAACAGTGTCCCGCCTCCCTCAGAAGCAACCAATCAGGGCAGGAATGACCTGTCCTGATTGGTGCTCCATTTCATGCCCCTTCCCAGCCAGAAGCAAGCCAGAAAGGGGAAGACAGCAATGGTGGACCGCGGGGGCCACGGGGACCACGAGGAGGCCAGGGAGGCAGATGGGCCGCAGAAGAGCTGCTGGGTGATGGGTAAGTCTTGCAGCTTGATTACCAATAAGAATTAGGCCAAAACACATATGGCCAACCTGTGTTAGAATTTAGAATATAGACCTGCTCACTGAATACTATAGAGCCATCAACAAAGGGAAGGAGAAAGATTCTGCATCTCTGTTTTTCAGGGAAGGCTAAAACATTTTGGATTTATTTACTTTATTTACTTTATGCACTGTAGCCCAATAGTTCAGCTCTTCCTATTCTCCCTCTTTAATACAACACTGTTAGTATGCATATATGTTTATAGAATAACTCAGGAAAGAAGGGGGAAAGGTCCTGTTGCAAGCAGCTCACACTCTTAACAGTGAAAGAAACAACTAAGGATATATTTCAAAACTGGACAAATGCTGAAAATGATTAGACTGACTCAAACATCTGAATTGAAGTGGGGCTCCTCTGAAGGAGAATGGATCCAAATCTTTACACTTAGGAAGATTATCTAGAAATTTATTTTCAGAATTTTTCTCCAAAACCACATACTTTTCTCTGAGATTTCCACACAAGGAAAACTGCAGCATGGGGAGAGTGAGGAGGCAGAAGAAATGTTTTGTGAGTGACAGCCCCAACTTCTAATTACAGTGAATGGTTTTACAGGAGCTTTGTAATCACAGTCCTTGGGGGTAAGAAGTTAAAGCAATGTATGTCAGGACTGTTCTAGTGTTCAATACTCTTTGATAGTTCTTTCTCCCAGAAGCAAGACCATTAAAAGGGTTTTTGTGGAGGCGGTAGGACTTGGGAGGGGCTAGCATTGAATGCTTGCTTGGAAAATGGCTGGATACTAACATTCTTCTGCATCTGCCAGTATAAGTTGTTCATTTACTATCTATCCTTGTCCTATTTCAGCGCTTCCTGTTTGGTGCTTCCTGAGCAGAAAACCAAATAAAAAGGCTTAAACAGATTTTCAAACATCACCTCATCACAGCTTATCATTCTGAAATTTTCAGATTTCTTCTCTAAGGACACCTCTGTGGCATATTTCTCATACAAATTGTTCCTTTTCTGCAATTTTAAAGGAAGTATACCAAAGCAAATCTTTTCTCCTGATTTGAACATTCTTTTTTCCATAAACTGCACTGCACCTATCCTTCTAACTAGCAAAGGAAAGAATATTTGAAAATATTTTTAAAAGGTTGAAAAATCTGTTTCCTGAGTGTTGGAAATTTATGATTACAGCAGACTTGGACTGATGATAATCCTTGTAGCCTGGAACTTATTCTGCACAAAATTTACACATTTTTGGTGCACTGAAATATTTTCTGCACAGAAATTTTATTTTACTGTTTTCTGTGCAAACATACCACATGTAGATTTTATGCAGAATAAATCCAGAACTGTGAATAGTCTTTGAAGACTTTCTCACAATGAAAAAAAAATATTGCTAAAATTACTTGTTGTTTGCGGACCCAGACCGGACCACCCCACCGCCCTCTTGAATAAACACAGACACATGATTACAAATAACAGTGAATTGGTAACAGATATAACTTCAGAAAATAGGTTAGGTACAGGTTAGTAATATAAATCATGATGAGGTAGATAAGGTAATTTGTCTATGCTACTTGGATAGCTTGGCAAAAATTGGCCGCAATTTGCAAGCAAAATGGTTGGCGGCAATCTATGGGTCGTGAAAACAACGCGGCCCATTAACAAGGGCAGCGCGGGGACCGGTCCATCCCAGTTCCCTTGCGTAAAGGAGAGAGACCCTGGCCGAGCCGCATGCTCGACGCTCTCTCCTTCCCTGAAAACAAGCATTCGTTAATAACTAACAGGGGTCTCCTTTGAACTTGAACTTGACATTGAACTTGAACTTGAACTTGTACTTGGTCTTGACGGAGACCCCTGAGCTCTTGCAATTTCCACGACCCAATACATCCGCCACTAAGGCGTTCCCCATGGAACCGCCTTCCGCCAACCATTCCCCATCATCAGGCGGGCCTAACTGTCCCCTTGGGGCCCCGGCCTTGCAAGCAGTGCGGTTCCAGGTCTGATGTAAGTGGTGTAAGCCCTGGAGCGCCATCGGTCCAAACGCATGATGGACTCCGTGGACATGCCGGCCTCCGCAGCCATGGTCGCTGCCCCGATCCGGAAGGAATGACTGGTGAAGCCCTCATCTGGCAAGCCCAAATCCCTGAGGGCCATTTTAAACACACTCACAAACTGGAATCTGGTGAGAGGCGACTCGTCCTGGTGCCTGAACAAGGTGCCTGATCCAAGTCCCCGCACTTTGAGGAACTTCTTCATGCTCTCCACGGGGCACGGGGAGGAGCCTATGACCTGACGAAGATGCAGAGTGGCCCCATGGCCTCGTTGATCCGCCTTGGAGCGCCGGATGCACAGGGACAGGTCCTGGGACCCTAACGTAACATCACCAATTTGCAGCGCCATGCCTGAAGAGTCTGTCTTGGAGGAACACACCACCTCCCCAACCCGCAAGGCGCCAAAAAAAGCGATCGTGTATGCAGCGCCGAAAAGCAGCGCTTCATAGCTGGAGTGGCAAATGGACGGCAAATGGCCCACCATCCGCGCCAATGTTGCGTAGGACAGGGGGCGCCGGGCATCCCGTCCCCTCGGTGCCTGCCTCCTCCAGCCCTCCAACACCTTCCTTACCATGAAGGTGTCACAAGGGTCCCCATACCCTGCTGCCTTACTGAAGAAGGAAATGCCCGCTGCCTGGCCAGCTATAGTCCGAGATGCCATCCCTCTGTCCTTCAACGAAGCCAGGTAATGCAAGACCTCCCTCTCTGATGCCTGGCCAGTGGACCCATAGCCGTGCTGTCGCCTGAAGCTCGCGAACTGTGTCGCCGCCCTCCGGTAGCTGGGCTGTGTGGAGGGGGCCAATGAATCCGCTATGCCCTGGAGCACAGTTCGTTCCCTGGGTCACCCTCTCGTCCGCGTTCGGTGCCAGCAAGCGGAACCGGTCTTCCTGAAACCGAGACAAGGCATCTGCGATCTCATTATCCACCCCAGGGATGTGCCAGGCGTGAAAGCAGATGTTGGCCCCCAGGCATGCAAGCACAAACCTGCGCACCAGTCTCATGACCCTTTCAGACCTGGAGGACTGACTGTTGACGATTCTTACCACTGCCTGATTGTCACACCAAAAGCAGACTTTCTTGTCCCTGAATTCACCCCCCCCCACAATGTGATGGCCACCACAATGGGAAAACATTCCAGAAACGTGAGATCTCTGGTAACGCCCCTCGCAGCCCAGTCCTCTGGCCACGGCTGAGCGCACCAGTGCCCATCGAAATATACCCCAAAGCCCAAGCTGCCCGCCGCATCGGAGTGGACCTGTAAACTGTTGCCCAAGTCCATGCGGTCCTGCCATGTGGTAACCCCGTTGTAACTCTCTAGGAAAGACAGCCACAGCCTGATGTCCTCCTTCACCTCTTTTGTAAGGCGAATGTGGTGGTGCTGCACCCACGCCCCCCCCCCGGTGAGCCTTGCAATGCACATGCAGAATGCCCTCCCCGGGGACACCACCCTGCAAGCAAAGTTCAGATGCCCCAGCAGCGACTGGACTTCTCTGAGTGTGGCTTTTTCTTTCCCCAGCAGTTCAGCCAGCAACGCCCTCAGGCTGCGGATCTTATCATCTGGCAGTCGGGATATCCCTTTTTCTGAATCAAGCTGTATGCCCAGGTACACCAGGGAGGTGGCTGGTCCAACTGTCTTGTCCGGCGCCAATGGTACCCCCAACTCTGCCGCCAAAGCCTGGAACGAAGAAAGCAGAAACCCGCACTCTCCCCCCACAGCTGGGCCCATCATCAGGAAGTCATCTAAATAGTGCGTGACAAAGGGGGAACCTGTGCGCCGCTGCAAAGCCCACTCCAAAAATGTGCTGAACGTTTCAAATGCGGAGCAGCTGATGGAACAGCCCATGGACAATGCCATGTCGTAGTACCACTGTCCCTGAAACATGAAGCCCAGGAGGCAGTGGTCATCAGGGTGCACAGGCAAGAGCCTGAAAGCCGACTGGATGTCGCATTTTGCCATTAGCGCCCCCGGCCCACAATTTTGCAGCAGGCAGACTGCATAGTGCAAAGTTCCGGTGGGATCGCATCATTGACCGATGCCCCTTTTAGGTACGAAAGGTGGTGAATGAGCCTGTACTTGCCAGGGGCCTTCTTGGGTACGACCCTCAGTGGGGAGACCCTCAGGTTGGGCATGGGCCGTTGGTCAAAAGGCCCCGCGATGCGCCCTGCTTCAATCTCTTTCTTGATTTTGCAAGCCAGCACCTCAGGCAGCTGTGTTGCAGACTTCAGGTTACCTGAGGTGGTGGCTTCCTGTGGGCCCTGAAAAGGTATGCGGAACCCAAATTCAAATCCTTCCTCCAGATACATGGCTGCCTCTTTTTTGGGGTAGGCTGCCAAGAGAGGGCGCATGGCATCCACCTTGACCAGAGTGAATGCCATGGGCCTCCCGACCACGGCCATATCACTTTGAAGCGTGGCTGCCCGCGGTCCCGCTGGGCCCACTCTCCTTTCTGTTGCCTGATGTGGTAGGGCAGCTGCCGCAAAAGGACTGTCCACTGCCTCCTTGCCGTGAGCAGTTGACCTTCGGGTGCCCCCCCCCGCAGCTGTTGCAGGCATGTTCAAATCTGCATTTGTATCTGGAGCACTTGCCCCCATTGAACTCCCAGCACACCGGCTTCTTCCAATCCTGCTTGCGTGCCGCCTTTTAGGGGTCACCCTTCTCCCGCCTACCCGGTCCTGTGGCCTGAAGCCAATTGGGGTAGTCCATGGTCTTCCATCTGTGTAAGGGTGACCTGGATGCTTTCTTCCTACATTCAATGTCATACAGTATGGCGTTGGCATCCCCTGCCTGGGCCCGCACCAGCAGCACCTGGCGAAGATGGTTGATGAGATGCCACGCCCGCTCAGGGAAAACTAGAGCCACCACCCCCATGAAGACCGTGTACCCATTGAGCCAATTGGCAAAGGTGCATTCCACAGGCTCCACGCTAGCTTTGTCACCTTCTTTCTTATCACTTTTGTGTACCCTGGCCTCAGCCCCTGGAGGCGGGGCCAGAGTGAAGATGTTCACGTAGTAGCCTTGTAAAATCTTGGTACGGACCTTATGATCCAAGTGCCCCCCTGGGGGATCCTCCTTGGACTTGGCCTCCCGAAGCTCCTCCCCTTGAGGGTGCTTCCCCTCTGCCTTCCTATCGGCCCCGGCTTTTTCCCTGGCCCTGCGCAGTTTGAGAGCCCATGCTGGGAGACCCGGCTTGAAGGCCCCTTTTTCCCAATAACTGAACTTGTCCTCATCCGAGGACTCACCTGACAAAGACCGTGAACGGGACCGACGACGCTTCCTGTGCGAGCTCCGCCTCCCAGCAGATCTGCTGTGCCGCCACGATGATGACTCATGTGAGGCCGACCTCCTGGAATCTCTGGAACCGCTCTTCTCCTTCGACCTTGAGCGCCTGCCCCATTCGCCGCCGCTGGGAACACCTAGATTGGAGATAGTACTGGGCACCCCTGCCCCCATGGTCTCCGCCACGGGTGGCGGAGCTGGGACTGGCGTGCCGGCCTCAGCAGCTCCTTTGTCTATCCTCTGCAGGACCACGGACAATGCCCCCATGACATCAGCCAGGGTGGGTGCTGGTTGGCCGAAAGCTTCCACCGGGGGTCGTGGAGCAGCGTCGGTCCCACTGGCATTCTCCTGCCCTGGTGCCCCCACCCCTTCGCCCAACGGTGCAGCTTCCTCACTGTGCGGCTGACCGGGGTCTGGTCGTTGGCGCTTCTTTGAAGCCCTCTTAGGCCCCATGGTCCTTGCAGCCCTTGTGCTGCGAGGGCTGTGACCCTGGGCTTGCTACTTTGGCAGTGACTGGTGAGTGCTTGGTGACTGTGTTGCGATATGAACTCTTTTTTTGTTTTTTTATTCAGCGCCGGCCGCCGCCCTGCGACCCGAAACCTGCAAAAGGAAAAACAAGCCTCCCCATAGGCTGCTGCCCGCGCGAGAGACTGTGAGCCCCCGCATGCCCCCCCAGTGTGCATTCATTGCCCACCGAAGTAAGGGAGGGGGTGACCCGGGGGGGTACGTAAGGCCTGGCCTCTCCCCTAAGGGACCATCATGCCCCCCCGCAATGAGTCCCCTCGACCTGGGACCCCCCTGAAGAGGCCCGGCAGCCCAGCTGGGAAAGCCCCCTCCAACGGCCCATGGCCCCGCTCCAATGGCTGGCAGAAGGGAGAGGGGGTGGTGGTCGCGGCCATTGGGGATGCTGGCCCAGGCCAAGAGAGCCCCTGGCGGCCCTAAAAAAAAACCCCGGCTGGGGGCCGTGAGAAGGCATGCTGCTGCTGCCCGCGGAGGCGGCCATGCCACCGCGCCATGCCGCGATGGAGGGGACCCGCTTCTCCCGGCTGGTGGGCAGCCACACCCCCCGCCCTGTTTCCACCTGAGCGTGGCCGCAATGCCACGCTCCATTACCCCCACCCCGGCAGTGAAGGCATCCGGGAGCGGGGCGGTCACAGCGCCGTGTTCCGCTGCCCCCCCATGCTGGAAAAGTGTGGAGATACAGCCGACAGGCCACGCTAGAGAGGGGCCCCACCTGCGCTCCGCTCCCCCTCAGGGGAGGCATACAGGAGTGGGGTGACTGCCACGCCACAGTCCGCTGCCCCACCATGTGGCTGAGTGGGTGATGCGGCTGCCAAGCCGCGGCCGCGAGGGGCCCGCCCGCACACCGCTCCCCCCCAGGGAAAGCGTCCCGGAGCGGGGTGGCCGAAAAGCGTGTCCCACCGCCCCCCCCCCCCGCCAGAACGGTTTTGACCCATGTGGGCGGGCGGGGTGGCCCGAACACAGCGCCCCGTTCCTTCCCCCCTTCCTTCCCCGATTGCTCCATTACCTGCGAAGGGGGGGTTTGCCAATTTGGCGGCAAGACGGAGGGCGCTGCTGCCTGCTCCGTTGCCGCCTCAGATCTGGGAGGGGCACGCCCATGCGCCTCCTTTTATCCCAGATCGTTCGGCTAATCGGGAGCGAGCTGACTCGCTCCCTATTGGCTCTTACTCCCTTTCCCCTCCCCAGCCGCAAAGGCGGCTGGGAAGAAGAAAGAGGAAGATGGCGCCGCCCGTGCAGTGCCACGCGGCCCTCTTCCCCCACTTCTCCCTCACACCTGCCTCCGCCGAGCCCAATGGGCAGGGGTGGGGCTTTTTGGCGGTAGTTTGGGGCACCGGCCAGGCCACAAACAGGCCCGCTGGCCAGCGGCGAGCCCCCTTCCTTTCAGATTGAAACTAGTGAAGAAGTATATCCTTACTTCTTACAGTCCATGCAGTGTTTCAGCAGGTATCATAGTTTAGCTATGTGTTTTCTGTGCTCTCTGCAATTTTCATAATCTGTACAAAAATTATTCTCACAAATGTACAGACTCTTTCAGGATGACCAAAAATGTCAACTCAGGACAGAAGGATGTGCAGCTCTACACAAAAATGAGAAAAAATCAGGATTTTCATCCCTTTCTTGCTGCTGGTTTTGTGTGCCACCATGGAAGAAGTATAGCTAAGCAGCAGAAGAACAGCAAAACATTTGATGTGAGCCCAGTTTCAAGGGCAATAGTGACATGAACTTGTACAGTCATTTGGTTGAGGAGTCAGGTGTAATATTTCTGTTATAATAACAGCAATTATAGTTGTAACAATTTTCTCTGATCTTTAAAATATGTAAACTTTGAAAGCCCAACAGAATCTAGGAGTTTAAAATTTGTAAATTTTGTACTTGCTGGCAAGACTGAATAATTTTACTAATTTTCTCCTTGATGTTTTTCTCCTTTAAAAACCGCAAAGACTGTAAACCCCTAATAGAGTTTTTGCGGGGGGGGGGGGAGGGAAGAAAAACAACTTGGTAATTTTTGTTTTTGATAAATAGAAAGAATAAACTATTGAAAGAAGGGAATATGTTGTTATTTTGGAGAGAGAGGTATGATTAACTGCACATTCCAGGACATTCCACAGATACCTGAAACTACAGATAGTAGTGAATCCTATGTTTTTAAGTGAGATGAGCAATTTACAAGCCCACACACTTTACACAAGCAGTATACTGTACTGTGATCAGATCACATGAAAGGGGTACTAAGTGACTAATGGGCAGATAGCATACAGTAAATAGTGAGGAAATGTGAGACCAAGCCACAGATGTTTGCAGGCCTGCTGATGGACACATACAAAAGTAAGAACAATCAACAATAAAACCCACATATGACGGAAACATATACAATTCTTAAATTACACTATGGCCATTTCTTTCTACAAAAAGGGTTCTAATCATGGCAGCTTCAAAAGAAATTTGGCTACAGCTACAGTAACCTTTGGGTATTTGTCTTCCATCAAAAATTTTACACAGAAGATTTCTGATCTTCCCTTCATCATACTGACCAGGGGAAAGAATATATCTTGACGAATGTAACAGAATATGATTCAAGGACTCTATTCCATGTTCTTGCAAAGACAATGCTCACTGGTCCAGTGTTCCTATCTCCTCCATTTCTGCCAATATAACACACTGTAACTTGTTTTGTACAAAGGTCTAGTGTGAGGCCATTTTATACTTCTGTTGTATTGCCATGTTGCTTTCAACTTTTAAATTTCATTTCATTAGTGTTTGTTTTGTTGTTGTTCCTTTGCTTTGCTTACAATGTGGTTATAATTTAGTTGTTTTTGTTTACTCAGTTTGTTAGATGTTCTGGAAATATATTGGCTATAAATGTATCACATGAATGAATGTATTACATAAAGAATCAGAGATGCTTTTCCAGTTTCCTTTTCTAACTGTGCCTTTCTGCCCTGAAAATATTGCTTTCTCTTTCTAGAGGTGTCTTTCTCATCCCATCTATGTTTCCCTTGGGATTCTATTTTTTCTTTCCATGACTGACACTGTTCCACGTTTTATGTATGTCTGGATTCTTTCTCTTTTCCTTCCTTTTATGTTTTTCTCCAAGTGATTTCCCCACTCATTTTCTGCATGCATACTTCTTACGCTTGCCAGTTTTTCCTACCTCTATTCATTTTCAGCAAATATTAATGTTCCTGGTACATTTAGAAGATCAGTTGAAATATTTATCAGCATGCCATGATATCAGAACATCTCAGTGAATAGTTTCTCTCTCTCTCTCTCTCTCTCTCTCTCTCTGTATGTATGTGTGGGTAGCTTGCACACCACAAGTGACAGTCGACAATTTATCTCCTTCAATACTTCTCATGTCTGCATCCCTTTTCTAGCTCCCTCTCAAACACGGTATCTGACTTTATGCATATACAATAAGCAGGATGGCAAAGAGGGTAAAAGAAAGTTTTAAATTATTTATTAAATAATTTTTTTTACAGTGAATTAAGAATGGGAGGGTGTTTCATCTGGTTCATTTTTATAGGAACTTTCCAAAATTCAATTCAATTCAAGGCTTAGAATATGAAAATCTCTCCATCTCAGTTTTGTCCCATTTCTCCAAACACATCTATATTTTCTTTCCATCCTTGCTTTGTAGCATGATGTAAGACTTTGCCAGGTGAGAGGTGTTTAACATGGAAATCGGTGAATATTTTTCCTAATACATCCACATTTTGGGTACCTTTCTTAATATTCAAATTTTGTACACATATTTCAAGTAAAGGTAATGATATATGTCTGCCTAAAGATGGAGATCTGTTGGAGGGAGCCCTCCTTTGTGCCCCACCACTAGGACACAATGCATGTGAAGATGTACAAAAGGATCTTCTTTGTTGTGGCATGCCAGCATGCAGTGCCTACTGCTTAGAGGCCTAATTGCACCAGTGGTGTCTTCAGTTTGGCACCCAAGTTAAAACAAGGCTCTTTATTAGAGCCTTTGAGGGTCTCATGACTTTATCCAGTGTCTACATACATGTAGGAAAGAATCTACTTCAGCCAAAAAAATCTAGATGAACATCAGTGAGCCAGAGGGCCTTCTCCACTACTGCTCCAAAACTGTGGAATGACCTGCTGAAGGAGATCTGTCACATATCTACTTTTACAGCCTTTAAAAAAGGCTCTTAAGATGGATCTCTTCTGGCATGCCTTCCCAACTTAACTCCTCTCCCCAAACAAGGTGATCTACGTCACTCTGTCCACCAATTATCTCCCTTTTAAAACTTTTGGATTCTTGTTTTTAAACGGTATTTATTTAATTGTAATTTTAGTATTGGTTTGCGGGGGTTGGGAAGGGACTAATTTTGAATTTTATTGTGATCTATGTGTTTTTATTGTTGTAACCTGCCCAGATTCCTTGTGATTGGGTGGGCAATAAATAATAATAATAATAATAATAATAATAATGGGTATTTTTTATAACAACGACAACAACGTAGTTTATTGATTAGTCACTAGACCATATCAAGTTTATTAAGTTCCAACATTATATAAAATTGTAAAGGCAAATGAGAAGAAATACACCACTACATCCTTTAAAAGGCACCATAGAATCATAGAATCATAGAAATGTAGAGTTGGAAGAGACCACAAGGGCCATCCAGTCCAACCTCCTGCCATGCAGGAATACACAAAGCATCCCTGACAGATGGCCATCTATCCTCTGTTTAAAGACCGCCAAGGAAGGAGACCCCACCATGCTCCAGGGGAGTGTGTTCCACTGCCAAACAGCTCTTACTATCAGAAAGTTCCTCCTAATGTTGAGATGGAATCTCTGTTCCTGGAGCTTGCATCCATTATTCCATGTTCTAGTCTCTGGAGCAGCAGAAAACAAGCTTGCTCCATCCTCAATATGACACCCCTTCAAATACTTAAAAAGGGCTATCATATCACCCTTAACTTTCTTTTTTCCAGGCTAAACATACCCAGCTCCCTAAGTCTCTCCTCATAAGGCATGGTTTCCAGACCTTTCACCATTTTAGTCACCCTCCTCTAGACACGCTCCAATTTGTCAATATCCTATTTGAACTGTGGTGCCCTGAACTGGACACAATAATCTAGGTGAGGTCTGACCAAGGCAGAATAGAGTGGCACTATTACTTCCTTTGATCTAGACACTATACTTCTATTGATGCAGCCCAAAATTGCATTGGCCTTTTTAGCTACCACATCACACTGTTGACACATGTTCAACTTATGGTCTACTAGGACTCCTAGATCCCTTTCGCATGTAGTCTTGTTCAGCCAAGTCTCCCCCATCCTATATCTATGCATTTCATTTTTCCACCCTAAGTACAGTACCTTACATTTTTCCGTATTGAATTTCATTTTGTTAGCTTTGGCCCAGCTTTTTATTCCATTCAGGTCATTTTGAATTTTTATCCTGTCCTCCAGGGTATTAGCTACTCCTCCTAATTTGGTGTCATCTGCAAATTTGATAAGTATGCCCCTAATTCTGTCCTCTCCATATCCATTAGTCCTATAAAATTTCAGATATATATATATATATATATATATATATATATACACACACACACACATACATATATACACATACACACAAACACACACATATATATACACATAGATACATATACACATACATACATATACATACATATTTATTTTCACGCATACATACACACATATACCACACACACACACTGTTGCACGCGTGTGCACACGCACACACACACACACATATATATACATGTATATATATATATTCAATCTAACTTATAAAATAGATAACAACAATTTAATGAAATATAAATAAATATAAATAAAATATAAAATAATAATAATAACTGACCCCCTAAATAACATTATTAATTAAAATTAAGATACAGGGGGGCAAACATGTCAGGAGTTAGAGACTGGACTCCATTATAAAATGGCCAAACAAGTGCAGAACCATGCTGCATGAACTACCAAGTCATGCCTAGTCAGGCCACTAGGGGGCAACATCCTGTGTGTGTGTGTGTGTGTGTGTGTGTGTGTGTATATATATATATATATATATATATATATATATGAGAGTTCAGAACAGAGCTCACTTCCTTCTCTTCCTGTGAATGCTGAGGCTTGGTGAAGCAGTTTCTCCTTCAAGTGTAAATATTTGTATATATTGCAACTGTTTTGACTTTGAAGATAAAAGTGCCTCCTGCTTATTTGGATGTCAAACATTCTGTGTGTGAGTATTCTTGGGAAAGGTTTGCTACTGAGTCTCCTTAGATTTTTTTTATTTATTTTTTATTTTTGCTTCTGCTGGGGACTGAGTGTCCTGTCATCGCCTGACAGTGGTTATGGGCCGAGCTGATTGATCTCAGATTTGATAAGGTGCACCCAGAAAACTTCTCAGAAACTCTTTTGTTTTGAGTGTTTTTGGCTAGGTGGCTGAGAAATAGTTAAGTTTCAGCCAGGCACTGTAATATCTTCAAGTAACATTGAAGTGCTGCCAGCTGCCAGCTGTCTGTGTTTCATAGCTGGAGAATTGTTGACTCATTCAGCAGAATGGCAGATAATAGTCTTGTCCACTTTGAAAAGCTGGCTGATGGAAATTATTCAGCATGGAGGCTTTATTAATTAAGGACAATTTATGGCACATTTTGGAAAATAAAAGTATGATCCCAGAGGGTTCAGAAGATGAAATAGCAGCATTCAGACTAGCAGACCAGAAGGCTAGAGCTGCAATTCTCTTATCACTCAGCCCCTCCCAGTTAATACGTGCGGCCCTGGCAAAGAGAGCCTTTCAGCTTTGGAGAGCTTTGAAAATAGTTCATCAGAATTCATCCTGCCTCTCAAAGATGATATGGACTAAGAGACTTTATAACACAAAGGTGTCTGCTAGAGGCTGTGTGAAAGCCCTTTTGGAGGAAATGAGGCAGCTTTTTCAAGAGGTGGCCAATAGATGTGTGGACATTCCAGAAGCCCATAAATGTTTTATTTTATTGGGCAGTTTGCCAAAGGAATGGGATTTCCTAATGTACACTCTGCAGACCACCAGGCAGAGTGATTTGTCTGTAGACCTGGTAGCTGGGCATATTCTGGAAAAGGTCCAACACAAGCAATTTGATGAAATGGGATTTGAGGAAATCTACCATATCTAACCATAGTGTCTAATCGTTCAAACCTAGCTCTTCTTAATGCTCTCCTATGGTGATGAATCAGACTAATTTTTAAATACTTCTCTATTTCAAAAGAAGACTTTTTTTGCCAGCCATTTTAATGACCCAGTGTGGGCCAGTGTTTATTTGTCAGATTGGGCATTTATATCCAGAACTCTCTGTTTAAATAATGATTGCGCTGATGTCTAACAGAGAATAGCTATTGGAATGAAAAACCATAGGGGTAAAAAGTAATGATAACACAAAGTCTTGCCATCTATCAATTGATCCCTTTAGCTGGAATTCTGTTGGTTAGGAACAATTAGAGTAGGCCTATTGAATCAGTTGTTGAATAGTGAGTCAACACATAGGCAAATCTCATTGATTCAGTGGGCTTATCCTAGTTAGGACTACAAATAGGATTTAGGCCAGAATTTATACCATGGGATTTAGCAATGGGGGGAGAGCAATGAATGCATCACCCCCCAAACACACACACACACACACACACAAAGATTCTGCCTGTCCATGTATTTTCTTTCAGTCCTCATATTTCTAGCATTGCAGCAACCTAAAGCTTAATTTGTCCATTTAGAAATACTGTGCAGGCATCCAAAGAAAAGGTACAGGCAAAGTTATCAAGGAAATGCTGACACGAGAAAACATAGGAGATCAGGGTTTGAATGATTCCCAATGTTTCACATGTAGTTCCTCACTAAGTTTCTTCTCAAAGGAAGCAACAAGTAATCTTAGCAAGGGTTCATAACACCTGTAGTTTTTGAAGCCTATTCGCAACTTGGGACATATTCAGTGTAAAATTTGATGTGGTGGTTTTGCACAGAAAACAGAAATGTATGTGCAGGAAACAGAATTTTTGTGCAGAAAACAGTTATTTCTGCATGAAAATGTAATTTGGTGCACAAAATGCTGTATCCTATAAAAAATATATTATCACAAAAATATTGTTTTCTGAACAGAACATGTTTTCTGTGAAGAAAATTCTCTTTCGTGTTCAAAACTGCCACATGCAAATTTTGCACAGAAATTATTAATTTGTTAATTTAATTTATTTCCCACCTTTCTTCCAGTACTGGAACCAATTCAGTGGACATACCTTAAAAAATACAAATGCTCTCAATACAAAAGTTAAAATGTAATTAAATTAACTATGATTTAAAACAAATTAAGAGCACAAGTTAAATGGCATTAAAAACATTTAAACAGACTAAAATATAAAATATAAATTCTCTGCTCTCCCTTTACATTAAAACTCTATCTGCTATCACCAATAAAATAAAATAAAATAAAAACTTTTTTCACTCCCCTGTGGAAAAATAGCAGAAGGGGCCAACCAGATCTCATGTGGAAGGGAGTCCCACAGCCTGGAAGAAGCCACAAAAAAGGCTGTGTCTCAAGTCCTCACCAACCACACTTTGAAAAACAGCACTTTGAATTCTGTCCAGAAATGGACTGATAGCGGATTTAGCTGTTTCAATAGGGGATTCACGTGATCCCTGTACCCAGTCCTGGTCAATAGCCTGGCTGCAGCATTTTGGACCCAGTGAAGTTTCCAAACAGTTTCCAAAGTCAGCTCTACGTAGAGCATGTTACAATAATCCAAATGGGATGTAATCAAGGCATGTGTGACTGTAGCCATATCTGACTTCTCAAGAAACAGGCACAGCTGGTGCACTAGTTTTAATTGTGCAAATGCACTCCTGGCCACACTCAAAACCAGGGGTCCAGGATCAGATCCAAGTCCAGGAGCACCACCAAGCTGTGAACCTGAGATTTTAGGGGGAGTGTGACCCTGTCCGGCACAGACTGAATCCCTATTCCATGATCTGCCTTCTGACTGACCAGGAGTACTATGTCTTATCTTGATTAAGTTTCAATTTGTTCACCCTCATCCAGTCCATTACTGACATCAGACAATGGTTTACTACAAAAATAGCTTCTTAGGAATTGGATAGAAAGGAGATATAGCATTGTGTGTCATCAACGTATTGATGACACTGGACCCCCAAATTCTGGATTACTTCTCCCAGAGGTTTCATGTAAATATTAAAAACCATGGGGGACAGAAGTGAGCCCTGAGGGACACCACAGGCCACAAGCTACAGTCATATTCCAGAACCACCTTCTGAGTCCACCCCTCCAAGAAAAACTGGAGCCATTGTAAAACAGTGTACCTGAGCCCCTAGAGGTGATCCAGAAGGATACCATGGTGGGTGGTATTGAAAATTACAGAGAGGTCCAGCAGAACAGGAACACACTCCCCCAGTCTAATTTCCTGCATAGGCCATCCACCAAGGTGACCAAATCTGTGTCTCATATCCAAGCCTGAATTAAGATGGAAATGGATCTAGATAATCTGTTTCATCCAAATGCCTGGAGGCCACCACACATTCCAGTACCTTGCCAAAAAAAGGATATTGGAGACTGGCTGATGGTTCTCCTATGGTGGGATTCAGGGAGGCTTTTTTCAATAATGGCTTCACCACAGCCTCTTTAAGATGAGATGAAAACCTGCCTTGCTGTAGTGAGGCATTCACTACTCCCCTTACCCAATCCAGATCTTACAGATTTTTATAGTAGTCAGTCAGTTAGAGTTGGTGTGTGAAAGCACCAAAACTGCTTACCAAATATCATGTTCCCTGGGCTCAAAATTATCTCTGAGAAGATTCATTTTGTTATATGTGGAGTAGCAAGGACTTTTGTGCTAATATAAGTAATATTCCATGAGGTAATCACTAGCACTTTCAATTGTGCTCAAAAAGAAATTCACAAATAATGGAATTGCTGTAACAAGGGAATGGAATTTGGAGGCTCATAGGGAAGGTAGATGATGATCATGGAGGAAGGTTCAATTGAGGGCTGTGGTGGCTATTATAGTAAATTTAGAAATCTTCTTGTATGAGTCTTATTATGTATTTCCATTGCACAATCATTCTGTACAGGAGTCCAGAAGCAAAAAATGGTACTCTAATTGAACAGTCACTGAGATGCTGAGACACTGCAATCTCTTGCATTAATAAAACTAGGTCTGTCTCAGACATAAAAGAGTCAGTTATAGCAGTGCCATGTTGTTGAGAATAAGGTCTCTGTTGAGGTCTAGGCCACCCTCCTTAGTGCTTGATATGAAGTCTGTTTGATTTGCCTTCCAAGATTGAAATTAAATGGTTTTATTCTGTTGGCTATAGATTATCCTTATCTGGTTTACCTGACTTGTTGGTAGGACTCTGATTTCTGTTTTGCCTTTAGATCCTACTTTTGGATTTTTCCTGATCTGGATATCTGTTCTCTGTTTAGACCCTACCAGCCTCAATCATTCAACAATTTTGTCTGTGCTTCCAGATCCTGTCCAGCCTTGGATGCTAAGCTTATCTATAGTAAAGAAAATGGTTGAAAGGCTTTGTCACAGTGGCTTTTGGCTCATGATGGTCACATGGGTGATCCTAGAAAACTGTTCTCTCAAAAAAAAAATGAGCAAAAGGTGGGCTTACATTTCAATTTCAATTACAAGGTTTAAAAAAATCAATCACTTTCCCTGGCTCAGCTATATGGTAGACTTGTTTATCTTTTTAATTTGACTTTGCTACAGCTAGCAGCATTTATTTCCATCCATCCGGCTTCTCCCCGCAAAAACTGCTGGCCTTTATACTTCAACATATGCAACATATTGATGTAGCAGCACCCCCCCCCCAATTAAAGAGACTTTCATCCACAAAAACATATTTTAACAATATTTTCACACTTAAACTCTATTTAATGTGAATTCAGACAGATTGTTGCTCTGCAGATTGGATACAACCCTGTCTTTATCATACAGTAATAAGAGTAAGGAGATTATCACATGTGCCAAGTGTCCCACCAGAGGGACGACAGGAGAGCACTAAAAGGCTTCCTTTTCAGATGATGTCATCCCTGTGGAGATAAACCCCTGTGCCTCTTCTATCCCCCCACTCCTTATTAACGACTGAAGCCGTTAATAACTTGCCTGTTCCATTTCTGAAACAGAATCACGGGTTTGTGAAAAGGAGCTCTATTCTGCTGGTGCGATGCCACGGAGTCACAGAGAGGTCCCTGCTGAACACTTCCAGATTTGATTGTGACATTGAAGTGACACTCTTTTTTTTTTTTTATCCTCCCCAGGTTACTTGGAGTTTTTATAGTATGCTTTTGTGCTTGTTTTGTATTTTTGAAGTTTGTTTTTGGTTTTATTTTTAAATTCGCCGTGTGATGGTTCTCTCACAAGAACGGCCGGGACTTGATTTCCAGGAAGTGAATGAAGCTCAAAGATGGCTGCATTCACTCCTGGGCTGCTGGAGGGGAGGGAAACAGTTTCTGTCTTGCTACAAGGTAGGTGCTTGAAAAAAATTATTTAATTCTGTTACAGGGATGGGAGGGGGCAATAGGGGGTAGCGAGACAGGGATTTTTGTAGGACCCATGTGATAATCTCCTCTGAAACAGTTGACAATCTCCACATATTAGCCTACGTATTCTAATGCTTCCGAGAAAATGTATGCTTCTGTATAGTTGATTGTATAGTAAGTCATCATCTGCATCCACTAAATGCAAAATCAGGAATGGCAGTTGATTCTTGGAATATTGGCATATTACACAACTCTCTCTCTCTCTCAATCTCTCTCTCTCTCTCTCTCTCTCTCTCACTCACTCTTTTAAGCAGTTGGAATTCACACCCTCACTGCTGGATCTAACATTCATGACACAAACCAATCATTTGTTCAACTCTCTTCTCATTGAAATATGACAGAACGGAACCAACCTCATAGGATGATGCATCACAGAACAGGTCAGATCTTTCCTGGCATCATAATGTAGTAGCAAATAGAATGAGTTTAGCGGCTTTGAGGCAGAGCTGACAGATTTCTTCCCTGTACCTGAACAAGACTCTAGTTCATGTTTACACTGTATTACATCAAACCATGGTTATTAAAGCAATTACCTTCAAAGAGTATGACTAGATCCTTGAAATATTATAGTTGCCACCAAAAAAAAATTACCCCAAACAATATTTGAAGGGAACCAAGGAGTTCTTCCTCAGATAGATGATCTGCAGAATGGCAAGGGAAAAGAAAAGTATCATGATAAGACTGGAAACTTTTCTCAGAGGACCTTTATGCATTTCTACTGAAAATACCTTGAAGGTGTGATATACTGAATGTGAGGGAGTGTGGTGGAACTAATTTGAATGGCTCAAATATTAATATATTACAGCCAATCTACAGATTCTCTCTCTGTATGTGTGTCTTATATGTGCCCTTAGCTACACACTCATATAATCAAGAACATGTTTTAGAACAGGAGGCAGACATATAAAATAATAATAATAATAATAATAATAATATTTATTTATACCCCTCCCCTCTGTTAAAACAATCGGGGCAGCTTACAAAAATTAAAATACAATACAGATAAAAATCCCTAAACACCCCCCACCCCCACCCTCCCCCATAAAAAATATTAAACAAATATAAATTGAAAACAACTGTCTAAAATCACATTTAAAAACAATAAATACAATGAATAACCAGCGGACTAAAAGAGGCCAGGATTCCCCTGAGCCGGGATCTAATTAGAAAAGGCCTGCCGAAAGAGATCCGTCTTTAGTGCTTTGTTAAAGCTACTCAAGCTTGTTATCTGACGGATCTCATTCGGCAGTTCTGATAAACTAATGATAAACTGATAGCTAATGATAAACTGACAGATAAATAGATCTTTTAAAATATTCTCACTCAAAGTATTATCTTTTAAAATATTAATCTCATCTCCAAGATGAAATAAAATGAGGACAAATACAAACAGAAACGAAAACATGCCTCCTGATATATCCGGACATTTTAAATATTTTGTTCTTCTTTGTGCACAAAGATCAATTACAGTAGATTCATCAAATTACAATATTTGCTAACACATAGAGATCATTTTAAAGTGTAAAATTTTAACAATTATTAACTTTTAGAAATGTGTGAAACTTCTATGAAAATGTCCATAGGCAATTGGCAGCTTGTACTTTCCTTCCAAAGTTTGGAGACTCCAGCAGAACTTTCCCCAGATTCTTCAGGAATAACTAAAGTTCCCCAAGTACTCCAGGAATTACTAAAACAAAAACAACAATGTAAAATTGGATGCACAAATAGTCATGCTTAAAATAGATCTATTAGAATCACTCAGATCTATTTATTCAAGTATATTCTACTGTGCTTCATAACCAAATCTGTATCAAACCCTAAATTCCTCACACAACCATACCAATTAAAAACAAAAAGAACTCAAAGCAAAGTTGCAAAACACATATAGTTATTCAGAGATTAATGCCCTTACATATGCCCATGGGAATACATGTTCCATTTGTGTGACTGCAACAGAGTCTATATATATAATATTTCTGGGAAAATATGTCCCTTTATCAATAGGTCACTATTATAAATCAGCTGTGCAGAACTATGTTGTCAGTCATGTCTCTCTCTCCATCTCTCTCTGGCTTTTCTTCGCAAACGAAGATTCAGGAAGGACTCATCCCGCACTTTCTGCAAGCGCGCTGATGACTAAAAAGGCCAATCCGAGATAAACAAGTCCGGTTGCAAAAAGCACAGCAGAAGGTCTCCTTGGGTGATGTTTTTGGGTTGTGATTCTTTCTGCGTTGTCGTTTCTCTTCAAGACTTGTTCGTCGTGAGTTCTCAAATAAGGCTGCAGCATTGTGGATAGTGCGTCTCCATGCCTCCCGATGTGAGGCCAGGGCGGACCACTGTTGGTGATCATGTGGACTAGTGAATATTTACTTCTTGTCTGAAGCTCAATTTGCATGGATGTAACAAAGGTATGTATATTGTACTTAGGCCCAGAAGCAGATGAAAAGCCCTCCCTACATCCCAACTGCCACTGCCACTGGACTGGGAGGGGGATAAGAAGAGACAGTATCTGGTGGACTTAATCCCCTCCCTCATTGCTATTGCCTTTTCCTTGTGTGTCCTGTCTTATTTAGATTGTTAGGCTGAGACCAGGGGACTGTTGTAAGCCACTCTGAAGGCCTTTGTGGCTGAAGAATGGAGCATGAATACTCCAACTAACTAACTAATTAAAATATAAGTGATGTTAATATGTATGATATACTCCCAAGATCTCTCCCCTCTTCCATCTACTGGGTTTTTTTGGGGGGGGGGTGGGGAGGACAGAACTACCTACAAAATTATTCAATTTTCAGTTCAGGTGAAACATTTAGATTTGCCTTGAATTTTATTTCAAAGGAATTGTGGACATTACATTTTGCTTCTAAACTTCTCTTTGATGATAAAGCTGAAAATGTTTAGACTCATGTCATGTTCAGAGACCTGCTCCTTTGCTTGCTATACTGTTTAACACCCTTGCACTCATCTACAGATGGTCCACACCGATTGCTGTTCTTGACATTAGTGGGGGGGGGGAGGAAGACTCACTGAAGGTTGTGACAGTGACACAGTGTAAATGCCAATTGAGAAGAAACCCTTGTATCCCTTCATTCACTTAAATTGTCCATCATATACCTCCCCCTCCAAAAAGTCTGGTCATTATCCTTAGGGCATTAAAAGACATTCAGAAAAGCACACTGTGCTTTGGAATGAATTGTAAGACTACTAATGTTCCTGTGGATTCAGTTACAACTATATAAATCTCTCCAAGTAATTAGAATGGTGACCTAAGGACTTAGTAAGCCATTTGCAGAAGAACAGCAGCTCCTTAACATTTGACTGGAAAAAAGGGTCCATGAAAATAGATACTCCACTCAGAATCTAAATTGCCCATTAAGAAATCACATAGGATATTTTATATGCACACCCATTTGTAATGAATGCATATGTTCCCACTCTCGGTGATCATTTCTAGCATAATATGACACCATACAATATATGTCTCCCCTAATTGCACATTGCAAAATGCACACCATGCTGAAAGCTAATCCATCAGTTTCAGGCTACCTTTGGCTTCCATAGTTTCCTCTCTTGTTTCTATAACAAGCAGTCTTTAATAATTATATCTTAGATAAATTCATTTTGTCCTGTTTGCTCCCATCTAAGTGCTTGGAAGTATGTGAACAAGAGGTTGGAAATAGGCAGTTGTGGTGGTGGGGAGCACTGCATGAAACTCTATGTATGGTTCATATTAAACATGAGCAAAATCTGAAGGCAAAGTCCCATTTTTATTTTGTTTGCCACATCCATGCAATGAGTTTCTATTCAACAGCTATCTACTGAATCTATTAATCACATATTGGATTATTTACATTGCACTGTTATTTCTTCAGTATTTCCAATTGCCAACATAGTTACATAATTCAAAAGGGTCCAATATATATATATATATATATATATATATATGTATATGTATTTTTTTGGGGGGGGGAATGAGATCTTTGTGCTTATGATGTATCATAAGTTTCATGTCTTTTCAGAATATTTCAGTTGCAGGAACAAAGTTGGATTGATCAACTGTGCAACAGTTAAGAACCATAATAATATTGATTGTAGTGTTTGTTTGCTTTTGATATACAATGTGGCTTAAGGTGAAAGGCTTACCTGAATTTATTAATCTGGGTTATCCTTCCCCCAAAAGGTTAAACTGCAAGAACAATTCAGATGGTATAGAATGCGAAGATGGGAATTATTTTTTTCAATAACTCATATTTCATTTTAAAATGGATTCAAAACCATATCTCTGAGATGGTTGGACTATATTCAAACAAAAGTATTAATAAGGATTCATGCTATGCTGTGGGTGGTGTTACACACCTCCAGAAGACATAGGACTGCAGCTCAGATGTGCTCCTGGATTCAGATGTGCTCCTGAAGTCTGGAAGCTCAGGTCCTGACAGTAACCAGGAGTTCATTTTCAGAGTTAAGGCTTGTGTGCCAGCTGCATCTATTCCTTGAGACATCAGACTTGTCCATGGTGGCACATGAACTGGTTACTTACCTATAGCTGTAGTTCTTTGAGTGGTCATTGGTGAAATCACACAAATAGTCAGTTTTTTTCTGTCCACCGCAACAGTAGCAATGGAAGTTCTTTGGTAGCAGTTTCATTTCTTCACTTTTTCTTCTATATTGACTGCACACATATGGGGAGACCCCTGGAAGGTGAAACCCAGACAGTTGTTGGCATCACAACAGGGGTTACTGCTGGCAGAAGAGGCTAAGCCATCAACATCAGAATGAGTGGCAAGAGAATTGGACTTTCTGAATGCTCCACTCTAGTATTTTTTTATGCTTCTTGGTGCCCTTAGTCAGCTGTTTTTTGAGACACTTTCTGGGCATTGGAGGCTTGCCACCAGGACTGGAGTGTGCCAAGATGGGGAGTTATGGCACATAACAGTAATCGAGGTAAGAGTGGGCAGCCGCCACACTCTTTGCATGCTTAGAAGTTGAGGGTTCCACAGCCAATTCACCCTTAGCATGTTAGGATGTTGTAGACGCCGACGTTGAATGTTGAGGAGCCGGAGGGACTTTTGATGACTGTTGATCCTTGGAGGTCGATGTTATGGCTCATGAAGTGCCGGGAGCACTCTTCTCTTTGTTGAGGTTCCTCAATATCGAGGGAGAAGCCTGCATCAGCTGAAGCAATTTTTCAAAGAGCAAGGCCTTCAGACAAGACTGCTGAGTCTTCTGAGCCTGAGGGGTGAACACCTTGCAGTGAATGCACGAGGAAGGGACATGAGCTTCACCATGGCAGAGGAGGTATTTTGCATGCCCATCCATGCTCAGGCTCTTCACCCTACACACCAAGCATCACTTGAAATGCATAGTCAACATAGAAGAAAAATTGAAGAATTGAAACTGCTACTGAAGAACTTCCATTGCTGCTGTTGCAGAGGATGGAAAAGAACTGACTATTTGTGTGATTCACAAAGACCATGATGAAGAACCTTTTGTTACCTCCCATTTGGATTATGCTAAAGTATTCTACATGTGGTTTCCTTGAGGTGCTTGGAAATTTCAGCTAATACCAAGAGATGCAGCCAGACTGTCAAATGGATCTGGCTAGAAGGGACATACAACTTTTCTCTGGCTAGAAGGGACATACAACTTTCTTGTTGCATCAACTCCACTGGTTGTCCATCCATTACGGGGCACAATTCAAAGTACTGGTGATAACTTATAAAACCCTATATGAGTCACTTCTAGGTTATTTGAAAAACCATAGTTTCCCATACAAACCTGCCAATGTTTTGAGATTTTCTGGGAAAGCCTCTCTGTCCACCACCCTCACAGATACATTTGGATGGAACACAGGAAAGGGCCTTCTAAGGCTGCTGACACGCTGCAGAAATAATGCAGTTTGACACTGCTTTAAGTATCACAGCTTCATTCTATGGAATCCTGAGATTTGTAGTTTGTTGTGGTACCAGAGCTCTCTGACAGAGAAGGCTAAATACCCCACAAAACTTCTAATCCCAGGATTCTATTGAGCAATGGTAGATAAAGTACTGCCAAACTATATTATTTCTGCACTGTGTCAGCAGCCTAAGTGGCTGTTCCTAGGCTCTGGAACTCCCTTTCCAGATGGGCTACACTGGCACCCTCCTTACTGTCTTTCAGAAAGCAGGAAAAACCCTTTTTATTCAGCAAACAGACCATTGATAACTTTTTTTTAAAAAAAAAAAGTAAAACAGGTCTTGCACAATGTGGTGGACTTTCATTTGCTATTATTTTTAATGATGTATGTTTTCTGGTTTCAATTTTTAGTATAGTTTAACTGCTTTTTACATTTTGAAAGCTGTGGATTTTTAACTACATTTGTTTTAACTCTTGCAAGCTGCCTTGGGTCCCAAACTGGGGAAAAGGTGATCATGGTGGTGGTGATAGTGATGGTGATCATGATACTGATGATGCTTCATTTCATCAACATATCTAATAGATAATGGTGAGAAAACACTATGAGATCAATCCACCATGAGTCTATGGAGATTATCAGACATGGCAAATATGGCATGATAATTATGACAGGATGCCATGAATGGACACCCCATCACATGACGTCATCCTCCTCACGTTCTGCTACTGTGAAAAAGGTGTTGTTTTCTATTAGCGGGCCAAAGCTGCCAATTGATATCCCATGGCATTTTTTTCACAGTACTCCTTGTGTGAGAAAGCATGTCCTATGCTCAATAAATGATAATTTAACATGTAGAATTAAAGTAAGAAGAGGAAGTTGGAAAGAAAGTGATTTTGATAAAATCTGGAAAGTATTTGTTAAAAAGTATTACAGACAAAAGATGGGAGGTTACCTCCACGAGAAGAAATGAGATTCTGGAAAGATTAGGTAAGGGTAATGGCTCTGGTGAAGGGGAGCACTGAGGTGGGGGGGGTAGGGGAATTAATATTCTTGAAAAGAATCATAGTAAAGAATCTATGTTAACTTTTGAAATTAGTTAATAGAAAAATTGTGATGTTATAGTGTTATGTGTTATACTAAATTAGTATTGATTGGATATTAGAATGTATAATTATAATTTATATATATATATATATATATATATATATATACAGAGAGAGAGAGAGAGAGAGAGAGAGAAATACGTGAGTCAAAAGATGCTAAAGATTGAACTTTGGTGTCCAAAGTAGGTATTCTGCTACTGAGCCATGGCCCATTTCCATGGTGAATGGCAGACAATAATGTCTTCCTGTGTGTTGAGAATGAGCCTGTCTTTCCTTCTCTGCAGGCGTTGCTTCCCTCTTATGAAGAAATTTTAGCACCAGTGCACCAAAATCACAAGAATGTGGAAAGGAGCCATAAACTCAAGGAAACTGGAAGGGCAAGCAGCCAATGGATGAGACAGGATCGGACCAGCTTAATCAAATCTCTTTAGTGCTATTCTCAGGTGTAGGTAGTAAGTGAGGAGAACTCACACTGAAATCCCTAGTCACAAAACTTGTAGGATCCAGGTATCACTTGACTTCTTATAGAGAAATGTAAAATAAAAGGAGATAGTTTATTTAAAAAAGAAAGAAAGAAAGAAAGAAAGAAAGAAAGAAAGAAAGAAAGAAAGAAAGAAAGAAAGTCCTATGCTGCTGGGGTGATTACAGCATCAATGGACAGTCCCTGCCAGAATACGTCTTGGTGGGAAGGCAAAAACTAGGTAAAGGATGCTCTTTTTATGAACCCATTTTGCTAGCAAGTGTTTAAGTGTGTTTCAGTGCTTGTGTGTTTGTTTTGTTGGTTAATTTAGGTGTTCTTAGATTTGTAAGTGTGCTTGTGTCTTCTCACGAGAACTGCCAAAGTCTCACCCATGTGAATACGCAGAAGGAAACAGTTCTATCGGTCACGTTGCAATAATTCAGGGGTAGCTCTTTCTCATGATTACAGGAACATGTGATAAGAAGTGTTATTATGTCAGGATACTTATGCTTTAAAATATGGTGGTACAAAAACATTTTTAGATGCTTTTCTGTTAATCTCCTATGTGCTTGATGCCATACATTTGAGAATTATTCTATGTAAAAATACTAGAGAATAAGTTGTATTCCATTTGAAAGACATTGTTTCTAAATAAAAATGTTTGATTCACACAGACTTTGTGTCTAATTATAAGTAGGTGTCTAGCTGTAGTGTATCTTCCTGTATGTAGGACTTAAAGATGTATTGTATATCACATTCCGAACTTCTGCACTAGAGCTTTAATCCCAGTGTTTCACAGATGTTCAAAACACAAGAGATTGAATGGAAATTTATCAATTTCCTGAGGGTGTGTGTGTGTCAAATTTTGAAGTTCCCAACCCCTCAAGAAATTTGGGCAGGAAGAAAAATGACAGGTCAAAAGTTCCCACAAATTGTGGGAACTTTTTCTTTGTTCCTGGTACAACATGAACAGTTTTACATTGTTTTTCATTATGTCTTGGAAAAAGTGCAGAAAACAGAAAACTGAAAATAGGAAACTACAACCCTATACAAATAATGTGGTGAGGAAATCCACATCATAGCTGTAGCCTTTTCCAGTTTGAAAGTTGCACAACCCTAATGTTATACAGCAGAAAAAGAGACTCGGGGCTTGTCTAGATGAGGCAATAATATAATGTGGATTGGTGCACAGTAACACGAATTCGCAGTAGTGTTCATTTGACTCCACATTTTGTTTTGTTTTTTTTGCAAGATACCTGGTATGCAAAGCTATCCATCTTTGATGTTCACATGGGAATGCCTGCAAATCAAGATGGTGCCCATGAGTGAATTATGTTTTTAGTCTCTGCAAGTTGCCACCTTCAAACAGTTGTGGTTTTTCTTTATTTTACAGCAAATCTAAGGTATGGAAGTGTAACCTTCTGCTTAAATAAACTTTAAAAATATGTTTCATTTCCTCAGTGCATGATCGCTACCATAGAAATCCAACATAGCAGTTCCAGCCACTTTTCTGCCAGCAAGCTCCACCCCTTGCATACCTCTGACCAATCAGCTTTCCACTTATGCTCTTATCGGGAATGCTCTGTGATCTGAATAGGGTGTCCTGATGATCAGGAATGCACATTTCCCTTGCATTATTTTAAAAAAAACTTTGGGAAAAACTGCAAAGGCTTTTCCCACCTAGTATATGGCAGTTTTGCCCCCCTCCTTCCGAATATAGTAGAACACTGTGGGGTCCATTTGGACAAAAAGTATTTTCCTCGAATTCTATGAGGATTATTTTCACCGTTCAGAAAAGCCCTCAGGCAGAAGGAAGTTGCAGCGACACATGTTGCTGATTTTTTTTGTACAACATTTTTGTAGTGGAACACTGCTGTTTTCAAAAAGTAGCATTGTTGCACAACAAAAAGTTTGGACAGAATCAGCAATGTTGCACAATAAAACATGTGGCTCTTTGTTGTGGAAAGTTTCTGATATTGCACAATATTTGTGTTGTCCAGCATTGCTGTTTTCTACATAACCCCCCCCCAGTAGTTACATAATGAAAATGTTGCACAAGAAAAATGTTGTGCCAAATCAGCAGTGTTGCCCAACCAATAGCCAAATGGTTTGTTGTGAAATATTGCTGATATTGCAAATCTTCATTGTGAAATATTTTTGTTGTACAACATTGCTGTTTACTAGATTTAAAAAAGCAATCTTGCAGAAAACACACACATGGCTGTCTGAAAATGGTATTTTTTATATGAAAAACTCCACAGATTTCAGGGCAGGCTGTACAGGTCTCAGGAGGAGCTGCATAGCTTCTAAAAAGCTGCAGTTTTCTGGAGAAGCTGCACAGCTTTCATAGAAAAGCTGTACAGTTTTCCATCATTGAAGGGGGGGATACCTGAGTGTCTTAAGGCTATGGGATGAACAACTGTTTCATTGTTCTTGATATCTGTTAGGACTAGGACTGTTTCATTGTTCTTGATATCTGTTAGGACCTTTTTGTGGCAAGGCCAGCACCCCCAGAGAGCCCTCTGGTGCCTCCCCCCCATCCCAGCAGGGCGAGGGAGAGGGAGTGAGAGACTGCATGGTCCTCCCTGGTGGCCGCCATCTTGCCTTCCCCTTCCCAGGTGGCTTCAAGGCCGGAAGGGGTGGGGAGGAAGTGGCCAACCAATGGGGGGCTGCTCACCCCTGATTGGTCCGCAGCTGCCAGGGTAGGTGGGACATCTGGCCGGCCTATGGAACAGCTGGATGACGTAAGAGGGGAGGTGACAGAGCTGATAAATTGCAGCTCCGTTGGCCCTCCGCCCTCTTTAGGCTCCAGAGAGCTGAAGAAGGAGGATATCGGGGGGCGGTGGAGCAGGACAGGTAGGTATTTGGGGGCAGTTCTCTGCCCCCTCCAACAAAGGCACACACACCCTCCCTTGAGTGCAGGGGGGGTTAGGATGGGGGGAAGCCACAGCCTCTACAGCAGCGGAGGTGTCTTCGAAGTTGGGGCTTTCTAGTGGCCATGGTGAGGCCGGAGGACAGGAGCCACCCTTCCCGCCCTGGCAGGCACACCCTGCCTCCCCCAGTGTGGTGGGGGATTGCGGTGGGGGGAGGAAGGCTAGCTCCTCCTTCACGGTGGAGGTGGCGGATCTCTGGCCACGGCCGCTCTGGTCACCCCCCCTCTCCTCAGTGGACACCACTCCCCTCCTCCCCACGGGCACAGCGGGAGGTTGGGGGGAGCAGACTGCCAGATCCTCCATGGGGATGGAGGTAGTGGTCGGGGGGTTTGTGGCAGGGGGGGAGCCATTGGAGGAACACCGTGGGCTTCCTCCTCCCTCCTCTTTTCATCCTGCGGATCCATCACAGGAGCGATTCCCCTTCCCTCCTTCTCCTCTTCCATTGTGGCTGCAATGGTCCTGGGGGAGAAGCCAGAAGGGGCACTATGGTTTTGATGACCCCTTCCCCCCTCCCTTGGCACCAGGGGGCTGGGGACCTGAGGGGGGCTGGGAGTAGGTCACAGGATGGCTTGGCATCCATCCCCTCTCTCGTGGGAAAAAATTTAAAAAATACCATTATAAAAAAAATCAGTATGGCAGAGCCATCACAACAACACTGGGAGGAAGGGGTGGGGGGCATCAGGCAATGGGGGCTTTGGGCAGCCTATCAGCCCCCCGACAGGTGGCCCCAGGCCTGGGGGGAGGCAGCCTGATGCCTCAGCTTGCCGTTTGGCAATGCAGCAGCACAGACACATCCTTCCCGCCATTGGATGCACCAATTTTCTCTTACAGGGTTCGGACCGCAGGACGGCGGTCAGCGCAAAATAAAACGGTAATGTTCTAAGTTGCCCTATACACGAGATAGTGGCATTTTGACCACGAGTCACTACAAGCATACATCATCTGCCTGGTTGGGGAGATGGGATCAAAACGAACAGCGAAACTCCACCACCAGCAGGACAAACAGCCCCTGGCTGAGGAGCAACCCCTGGCTGGGAGAAGCTGTCCATGGGGGATGGGGGGGGGATGGGCAACCAGTGTGCAAGCCTGGGCCCAGCAATGAGATAACCTGTCCACCTTCTCAACTGCTGCCGGTGGAGGCCCAATGCTCCACGGTGGAGGCATTTGGGGCCCCGGCACCCACCATAGAGGATGTAATGGGGGTATTAGCCATCCTGGTCCCGAAGATGGACAGGGACAGGGAACCCCTTCCCAGTGCATGTGAGGAGGTCCGGATGCTGCCCGTGGCAGTGAACACGGAACCCAGCACATCATCCAGCAGCTGTGGGTGGCCTGGGCGATCTAGATCCAGAGGCAGGAGTGGTTCCAGGGATTCGGGGCAGTCTGAATCACGCTGTGCCAATGTGTTTGGCATCACATCGGCACAGTGGAGCAAGAGGTGGATGTAGCCCAAGAAAAAAGCGCAGGAGGTCACGTTCCAGCTCCTCATCAGGTTAGTCTTCCGATGAGGACAAGTACAGGTACTGGGAAAAAGGGTCTTTCAACCCGGGTTTGCCCGAGTGGGCCCTCAAGCTCAGGAAGGCCAGGCAAAAAGCCAACAAGGAACGGAAGGTGGGGGGAGGCAATCCCGAGGGTGAGGAGATGAGGGAGGCAAAGTCAAAGGAGGATTCCCCCAGGGAGCCATTTGGATCATAACGGACATTCCAAGATCTTGCAGGGCTATTACATTGACATCTCACTGGCACCACCTCCAGGGGAGGAGGCGAGGGTACATCGGAGTGACAAGAAGGAGAGCGAGAAAGCCAGCTCAGAGACTGTGGAACACACTTTTGCCAACTGTCTCAGTGGCTATGCAGTCTTCATGGGGGTGGTGGCTCTGGTTTTCCCAGAGCGGGCCTGGCACCTGATCAACCACCTCTGGCAGGTGATCAGGGTGATGTCTCAGGCAGGGGATGCCAATGCCATCATGTATGACATTGAGTGTAGAAAGAAAGCTTCCAGATCCCCCATGCACAGATGGGAGACCATCGACTACCCCATTTGGCTGCAGGCCACTGGGCCGGGCAGACGTGAGAAGGGAGATCCTCCCAAGACCAGTCACAAGAAGTAAGGGAAGAAGCCAGTGTGCTGGGAGTACAACGGGGGTAAGTGCTCTCGGCACAAGTTCCAGTTTGACCACTCTTGTGACAGCTATGGGGGTGGACATCCGAAAGTCAGTTGTTCCCATCGAGGTGGTGGAAGCCAGTCCTTTTGGAACAGCCTCCCTATCTCAGGTGGTGCCAGTAAGGACGCAGGGTCAGGCAGCGGCACCAACAGCAGCTCAGCAAATTGAAGGGCACCCCGGGACCAGGGGGGAGGGTCACATGGCAGTAACACTGATCAAGCTGGAGGCCATGCAAACCCTCTTGGTAGCCTACCCCAAGAAAGAAGCAGCAGCTTACCTAGCCGCGGGTTTCGAATTTGGCTTTTGCATACCTTTCCAGTGTCCGAGGGAGACATCCATTTCTGGCAACCTTAAATCAGCAGCACAGCTGCCAGAGGTGCTGGCTCGCAAGATTGGGAAGGAGCTGGAGGCGAGTCGCATAGCTGGCCCATTTGACCAGCCTCTCATGCCCAATTTGCACGTTTCGCCACTGGGGGTGGTCCCAAAGAAGGCTCCTGGGGAATTCCGTCTCATACACCACTTATCATATCCATAGGGTGCATCAGTCAATGACACTATCCCGCCAGAACTGTGCACAGTTCGATATGTGTCATTGGACCATGTGGTCCGGCTCTTGCAGAATTGTGGCCACGACACACTCATGGCCAAGTGTGACATCCAATCTGCATTCAGATTGTTGCCCGTGCAGCCAGGCGATCATTGCCTGCTGGGTTTCAAATTCCGTGATAGGTGGTATTATGACATGGCGTTGCCCATGGGCTGCTCCATCAGCTGTGTGGCCTTTGAGGCTTTCAGCACATTCCTTGAGTGGGCCCTTCAACACAGGGCGGGATCCCCCTTTGTCACGAACTACTTGGATGACTTCCTCATGATGGGTCCTGCTGGTGGGAAGGAATGTGGGTTCTTGCTCTCTTCCTTCCAGGCTCTGGCAGATGAACTCGGAGTCCCCCTGGCACCGGATAAGACGGTGGGCCCTACCACGTACCTGGTTTACCTGGGAATACAGCTAGATTCTGTTGTGGGAGTGTCCAGGCTGCCCGATGACAATATCAGGGGACTGAGGAAAATGCTGGACACCCTCTGGCAGAGGGAGAATGTCATACCGAAGGAAGTCCAATCGCTGCTGGGGCATCTGAATTTTGCAATTAGGATGGTTTCCCCAGGGAGGGCAATTTGCGTGCGCATTGCACGCCTCACCGGGGGTGTAAGAGCGCAGCACCACCACATCCATTTGACAAAAGGGGTCAAGCATGAAATAGGGGTGTTGTTGGATTTCTTGGAGTGCTACAATGGAGTCTTTGCCTGGCAAGGGCGATTGGACGTGGAGGGCGGCCTGCAGGTGCACTCCGATACAGCAGGCAGCTTGGACATTGGTGCGCACAGCCGTGACCTCAGGCATGGACAGCCTCAGGTCTTGCTAGGGACCTCACATTCCTGGAATTTTTTTCCCATTCTGGTGGCCATCACGATCTGGAGAGAAGATTTCAGGGACAAGAGGGTTTGTTTTTGGTATGACAATCAGGCAGTAGTTAGGATTATCACAGGCAGTCCTCCAGGTCAGAAAGGGTCATGAGACTGGTACGCAGGTTTGTGCTGGTCTGCCTGGAGTCCAACATCAGTTTCCATGTCCGCCACATCCCGGGCATGGATAACGAGATCACAGATGCATTGTCTCGATTTCAGGAGGAGCGGTTCCACTTGCTGCCCCGGAAGCCGACGAGATGGCTGCCCCCTTCCCGGCAGACCTCTGGAAACTTGGAAACGCATAGTAATCCAGGGAGTAGCAGACTCATTGGCACCTTAAACGCAAGCCAAGTACAAGAGAGCGGCCTCCCAATTCATGGCGTTCTGAAGGCAGCATCATGGCCAGCATCAGAGCGAGAGGTATGGCATCCAGGACAATTGCAGGCCATGTGGCAGGCATTTCCTTATTCAGCAAAGCAGCAGGTCAAGGGGACCCCTGTGACACCTTCATGGTAAGGAAAGCACTGGAGGGTTGGAGACGGGCAGCGCAAAGGGCGATGGATTCGAGGCGGCCTATGTCCTATGAGATATTTTGCAGCTGGCAGAGTTGCTATCATCCATCTGCCACTCCAATTATGAGGCATTGCTCTTCAGAATTCTTTGGGGCCATGAGAATAGGGGAGGTGGTGTGTTCCTCCAAATGGGACACGTCTGGCAGGGTGCTGCAGATGTGCAATGTGACAGTCACTGGCAAGGACATGACTCTATGCATACGCCAGTCAAAGTTTGACCAGCGTGGCCATGGGGCCACTCTCCACCTGAAGAAGGTAGAGGGTTCCTTCCCACGCCCAGTCACCTGAATGCAGGATTTTGTATGGGCAATGGGAGTCTCTCTGGGACCCCTGTTCCGACATCAAGATGGAATACGGCTCACTAGGTATCAATTTGTGGGTGTGCTGAAGAAGGTCTTGGCCCAGACAGGGCTGCCAGCAGAAGAATTTGGCGGTCATTCCTTCCGGATAGGGGCCACCACCATGGCAGCAAAAGGGGGCTTGTCGGCAGATGCTATGATGAAGCTGGCCGATGGAGGTCCAGGGCTTATGTGGCATACATACGGCCCGGATGGATGCTACTAACCTGGCAGGGGACCTCGGCTGGCCTATAGGGCTGCCTGTTGATGAGGATGGTTGGCGGAAGGCGTTTCCCAGGGGAAAGCCTTGAAGGCAAATGTCATGGGTCGTGATAGGGCATGAGGTCTAGGAATCTCGGTCAAGTGCAAATTCAAGCACTAGATCAAGTTCAAGTTCAAGGGAGACCCCACCTCCAGTGATTAACCATTTTTATTTACAGGGGAGGAGAGGAAGTCGAGTGGACACCTCAGCCAGCATCTCTCTCCTCTAGGGAGTTGGTATGGACCGACGGGTGGCCTTGGCCCACATGGGTGGGCTCAAGAGTGGATCACGACCCATGCATTGCCGCCAACCATCTAGCTTGCAAGTTGCGGCCATTTATTGCCAAAAAACATGCATTTACTAACCTGTATCTAACCATGTTTTTTCTGAAGATGTAACCAAATATAATCATTATTATCCAACACTATGTGTAAGTGTATCATTTAGGAGGGCGGAGGGGTCGTACGGTCTGGGTCTGCAAATTGAGATCCATCCCTATACAACACTTGCAGTGGCAGTTTCCTGTTTCCTCTTTTTCTGCTATGCCTTGGTGTCAACACCCCAGTACATTACATGTGTTCTCTATGAAATTTATATTTTAAATTGTTTAAACAGGAGTGGCCTCTCTGTACATGAAACATTTGGAGGACAATGAATAATGCTGCAGTTCAAGACCTAATACAACAAGCTTAATGAATTATTAGATCAACACTGTAATGTGAAATAACCCCATCATGTTTATCAAGATTTCCCTTGGCATCACAAATGATGTTAGAAAAAATAAGCTAAAACTTCTAATCAAAATTATATGCTAAATTGACTGTGACATCTTTTGGAAGAAGGAGCAAAGAAGTAGAAAGAAAAACAAGAACAACAACAAAAACCGTGAGGTATATCATGACTGACCAGGCTTGATCCAACTTGCTTAAGGCCAGTTTGCCACATTCTCTGAAGTTTCAAAATTTAACTGGAGCTGCCTCTTCGAGAAGAATCAGTGATGGAATTTTGACAGGTATTTGGGAAATTTGTAGGAACATAAAATAATATTGATCATTTGGTAGGATTAGGTCTGCATTTATCAGAAAAAGACAACTCCACTCTGTCCTCTTCCCTCCCAAATCATGCAGCAAACCAAATGGAAGAAGAGGCCTGCAGCAAAAAACATAGGAAAGCCCAAAGGAAACCACACCAACTTTCTGCCCCAGGCAAGAGTAAACATACACAAATGTTATTTCCTTTAAAAAAATGTTTTTGCTTTTTTTCTCTCAGCTAGAAATATGTACAATGGAAAAATATGCACAAGTATACTTTAGTAAATGGGGGACATGGGTACAAAATGCATACATTAGGAAAATGCATACTAAATATGTACATTAGCAGAAACATGTAGAAAACTGCATATAGAATTGCATGCAGAGAGAAAAAGTAATTTTTTTCCAACCTGATGTAATAATGGAACAAGAACGCAGATAGGATGTGGTGAATTACAACAAAATTAAGAGAACAAAAATTCCTCTTAATAAATTCCCAGTCACACAGAACTTTACATCCATTTCTAGACTATATATTGATTGATTTTAGGCTACATATTACTGTGCATTTTTTTCAAAATAGTGTATGTTTGAGAATTCTAACAGATACAATTATAATTAGACTTATTAATGCTAGAGATGGGTATGCTCTACTATGCTTACCTTGTATTGACAAACAACACTTAACACTTTCCTGGAAAACTTGGAAAAAATTAGATAAATTTATATGAGAATCTTTAACTCAGACAAGGAAGAAGGACAGCAGTCTCCAGTTTAAATCCAACTGCAATTTTTATTATTATTTATTTATCCCATTTATTGCATTCATATGCCACCTTTCTCTCAGAATGAGATGCAGGACAGCTCGCAAAGGCAATCATAAAAACCATAAAACCAGATAAAACAGTATAAAAACATTTTAAAAACTGACACACATTTTAAAATGTAGATAAAACATCCCCATAAGTGTTAACTAGAGCAGACCCATTGGATCAACACTGAGGTAAATCCCATTAATTTAAGAGACGTACTCTAGTTGCATTCAGCAGTTGGTTTTAGGTGTGATCTCTACACCTTCCAGTTCTCCACTCCATCCCCAAACCATCCATTCTTCTCTATAATTTACCTGGCCAATGGTGGTGGAAGCAGCAGTGGGGTATAGGAACAGGATGTCCTGTCCCTTTCCCTCTTATTCTTTGTTGGTGTGCTGTCCCTCACAACTCACTATTATTTTTATTATTATTTTACATATTTATATCCTGCTTTTCTCCATATAGAAGGACTCAAAGTGGCTCACAACATTTTAAAAGAACACTAGCTAAAAATATAGTATAATAAACAGCTCATGCTCAGAGTATGGGTAATCTGTGGAAGTAGGGTCAGAGAATAACAAGGTGGCCCAGGTTGTGTGACTAACACATTATACAGAATTAATAATTTCCAAGATATTCAATCACTAAATGAAGATGAGAATATTGGGGGGTCCCCCATCTTTTTTGTGTGAGGGATTCACTCTCAAATGATATTACCTGAGGTGTTTCGTCCTTGGGACCCAACATTCATCCCAAAATGTAACTGTAGTACATGTGCATGTGTGTGTAATGTACATGTTAAAATGTTTTTCCTTGCATCAGACCTTTAAAGCTTGTTATTAATTTTATGTTTAAAATATGCCCAAGTCTTGACGTTCATATAACTTTCCTCTAGCTAATGTTACTACTGCTTTAAAAAAAGCCTACTATTTAATGTTATTTTGAAATCACTGTTAGCTGGAAAGCTATTTATAGAGAGCTGTTTTTAAATGTTCACTGCTAAATCATTGATAATTGGATTTTAGTGTGAACCTTCAATCTGGATGTTAATAATTGAACTTGTAGCCATGGCAATAGTTCAGCTTCCCTACTCTGTTTTGAAGCATTTCATCTCCTGATGTGAAAAGGCACCTCTGTTTCCCCTACAGCAGTTAGGCAGGTGGTGTTTTTTTTTTCTTTTGAGGGAAAAAAACAAGAGGAACATTCATGATACATGAGAATTATGCCAGCAGTCAAAGAACACTTGGGGAGTGGAGAGTTTAATCAAGATAATGATCCACAAAGTTGTTATATACTGGGGTTGACATTCACAAGTGTTTGTGAAGATCTGTGTCCCAATTCAGCATGTGCTACACACAGGTCTCCTGATTCCAGTCTTCCATGCCATATATACTTAGCTCTGGTCTTGTCATTGGTAAGGGTGTTGATGATCAGTTTAGGAGCAGGAGAAGAAAGCAAAGAGGTGGGTTCATCTCCCCTGTTTTCTCTCCTTGAATGATGATAGGCATTATCACACAAGATATCACCAGAGTTACACATGCAGAGCTAGAAGAGTGATATTGACCATGGACCCTGAAACTTAGAAAAGAAGAAAAAAATAATTATTCAACAGTTAGTCTGACAAAAATAAAAATAAAATCAACGGAATAATTCAAATCTTCAACCCTCCAGGGTTTCAGCTGTTTGGAATGCCCAAGTGTGCCTTAGTTTACAACTCTCCATATACCATACCATCTACAGTCACCAACATTTTAGAAGGATTTCACCCTAGTTCAAAGTCAACAATTAGGTCAAATCCTTTTCCCTCTTCCTAGCTAGGGTTTTGGCCTTACCAGCTCCCTAGCTCTTTGGCATTGAATGGGTGACAGAATAATCCTCAAATTCTATGCTTTCTTGTCCCAGTCTTAGGCTGCTGACACACTGCAGAAATAATGCAGTTTAATACCACTTCAAATGCCATGGTTCAATGCTATGGAATTCTAGGATTTGTAGTTTTGTGAGATATTTATCTTTCTCTGTCAGAGAGCTCTGGTGCTACAACAAACTCCAAATCTCAGGATTCCATAGGATGGAGCCATGATAGCTAAAGCAGTGTCAAACTGCATTATTTCTGCAGTGTGTCAGCGGCCTTAATCTTCTTCATAAGGTATATAAAAGCAGTTTACTCATGAATACTTGTCTGTAATCAACACATAATCAACACAATTAACATAATATTTTTGAGGAAGGTAAGAAAAGGAAGAGTGCTACAAGATATCAGGAAATTTGGAGCATCTCAGAGTTCTTCTCACACATGCTTAATGGAGGACAGGCAGGGAGACAGAGATGTGAGAGCAGATGAGACCCCAGAGAACAAGGAATGTTACCTACCCTGACCCCCCCCCCATCTTGGAATATCACATCATTGGCAATATTTAATTATTTGGCTTCCTGTGGCTTTCCACAGTGCTCAGCAGGTAAAACAGGGACCCCCCCAAATACTGAAGCTGGAATCATGTACAACCTAGGGAGGAGCCTTTGGAAATTCCCCAAACAGATCATACCCAGGTCAGAGTTAACACCTGGGGATGAGTCATTCACTAATCCAGTCAACAATAGCAGAGTCCTCAATGGTGTAAAATGGGATTTTCCTCTTCCCTTCTCCCTGGCAATAAAGGTTGCCTGCTTCTGTTCAATTCCAAATGTATTGCCTAATATAAATGGTTAATTCTTCCAGAGAACCCGTTGTGTAGTCCTGGGAAACTCCAAGACACCTAGTTCTCCACTCTAAATCCCATCCCTTCAGGGGAATTATCATGTACAAATATCACCCTAAAACACCACCAAAGGGCATACAGATGCAGTTTTTCTTGACTCCATGGACTTTTCCAGATGCATAAAAAGTGCTGCGGGGGGCTCAGGAAAGGTTCACACCTGTTTTGTGGCAGCGGGTCCTTTTCAAAGCCCGCCATCCCTCTCGTGTTACCCTCTGTGTTCCTTCCGTGTCACATGGAAGGAAAAGGTGCCACTTTTTATTCATGAAGAACTTCCATGAGTAAAAAGTGGTGCCTTTTCCTTCCATGTGATATGGAAGGAACACGGAGGGTAACGCAAGAGGTACTGTGGCATCCAAAAAGGAACTCCTGCTGTGAAACAGGTGCGTGCCTCTCCCGAGCCCTCCTCAGCATTTTTTACATGTCTGAAAAAGTCCCATGTCTGCCTTTATAGCCATTCTGTCTTCCAAACTTCCTCGCTGTTAGTTTACTTTGCAATCTCCACTCTCCAAGATTAGTATATTATAACCCACAATCCCCTTACTGTATCCCTCTATCCAAATACGTCCTGATTTCTTTGATAGCCTTGTGTGAGAGCATGCTATTAAGATTAATTTCCAGTAAAGATCACTGTACATTCTAGCTGGGAGTATTCTCATTTACTACTGGTGTACATAGGTCAAAAGATTATGCTGTTACCCAGCCTCTTGCGGTCATTTTGAGATAATTAAATATTCCCCATATTAAGATTCAGACACTAGTGGAATCCTCACAGCCCCCACACAATTCAGGTAACAGGAAGTGTATGAGATACTGGAAGAGAGTGGGTGTGACACAAACAAACAGGAAGTACCATAATCATGATGTGCCTAAAAACTTAGAGAAAAACAGCAATCTAACTACCAGTGAGTATGGGCATGCAAAGGTTACTAACTCCAACACCTCCTCTGCTCATTAAAAGGACTGCTCCTATCATCTGCATACTGGTGATCTAAACTTCCATTCATGAGCTGCAAAGAAATTCATCATATCATGTTCAGATATAGGAGGCTGGAACAAAGTGACAAGAATATGACAAAGTTTGGGTGATCTTGACAAGGCAACCCTAAAGGGACTGCAGCTGACATAGAACCGATTACAACAGTACAACTCAGTGAGTCTCACAAATTATTATCATCAGGAGTGATTGTCAGACCTACCAATGTCCACCCTAAAACTAATCACTGGGAGGAAAAACCCTAATTTTTCAGACCTGTGCCAGACAGTCATCAAGTAAGGTAAACTCAGCATTCTCCAAAGCAATGTTCTTTAGGATTCGAGACCACACAATATTCTTTCTTCATTAAGTGCAAATAATTTGGGTACTGTGTCTCAGTTTAAGTGAAATACTGCATTCTTCGTAACTAAGTTTGGGGATTTGCTCTCTGGGTATTCTACAATCCCACGTTACAGTAGCAGTGGGGGGGGGATGCAAGGGTTCATGTTTTGAGGGTGCTGCCATTCCCTTGACTTTCTGGTGAGCTGTCAAAGTGGTGTCTTCTGCTCCTAGAAGTTCATTCTCTCTCTTTTCCAACCAACCTTGCAACCTGAACCAGTCTTAGTAAAGAATACCCAGTTCTGGAAATCCCTCCTTAAAACCTAATCTCTATCTTCTGAGGTTAGAAGTCTCTCAGAGGTGGAAGAAAAAGCCAGAGGGGAATGTAGAAAATATGCAAGGGAAGCAATAACCAATGGTGCCTTTCTCTATCAGTTGTTTATCTCTGCTTATCTGATGTATCCCTTTGTGTCTAATTTTTCTTAGGGGTTGACAAATAGAAGAGCCAAGACAATTAGCAGTTCAGTGAGATATTAGACAAGTGGAAATAAGCAATGGGTACAGAAAGACATTATAATGGGGAAGCGTTAAAGAAGGGTTGGGCTAATATATTAATAGTACTCAAAATGTATGCCACCAATGAGAAAATGATCTACAGAACAAAATACAAGAACACTTTTACTTTTGAGAATAGCAGTAAGCTAAGTTGCCCCTTCCAAATGAACATATATTATAAATGTTTGCAGTAGGAAAGGGAGAAAAAAAACAGAAGGAGGAAGAAGAACGAAGAGATATCAAAGACACGAACACATCAGGAGCCCTGGTGGCGCAGTGGTTAAATGCCAGTACTGCAAGTCACCACGTTGCAAGTTTGATTCCAGCGGGCTCCAAGGTTCACTCAGCCTTCCATCCTTTCGTAGGTCAGCAAAATGAGTACCTGGCTTGTGGGGGCAATTCACTAACACATATTGGAAACTCCTTAATGCAGTGTAGATGTGTAAATAGCTATTGCTTAAAACAATTTGTAAGCCGCTCTGATAGCCTTGTGGCTGAAGAGCGGGGTATAACTAACTAACTAAATAAAAAATAAATAAATCAGACTAATTCAGCAGATCCTAAACATTTCCAATGTAGTGTGAGCGTATAGCATGACCTCTGGATTTCTTCAAGTCACACCCTCCCACCACACATAGAAATGGACAGGATCTTGGTTTGCATACCCTAACATTCACGATGTGGGGGCAGTGAGGTCAGTTGGACCCACAAGGCCTCCCAACCAGTTTGCAGGTGTCAAAATTTTCCCGGCTGTACTGAGATGGTCCAATTCATCTACAGAGATAGTTCTGTGTTTGTTTCTCTCTACTCCCATTGCAATGAAAAGCTGTGTAATCCCAAACGAGCTGATGCAGTTGATCTCTAATGTTGAAACAAATCTATAAAAACCATTAAAAAATGTATTGTCCCTGAACAAAAAAAATAAAAAATAAAAGAATGCCAGTGCATTTCCAGAGTTAGAGTGCTACATTGAGGGATCATTAAAAACAGCAACTAAGAAAACTGTAAGGGCTTGTCCAGATGGGCAAAATACCTCAACTTGCCCTCAGAACTCTGCAGTCCTATTCTGCCCCCAGGCAGACTTCCTCAGTCCCTGGGCAGATATGGGTCTGGAACAGGGGGAAGTTGGGGTAGGGCCCGATACATTTTTTTTTTAAAAAAAACCAGTATCTGGTTTACTCCATTACTGCTGGCAAAAAAAACAGATTGGGCCCTGTGTGTCCACAGGCGTCCATCCCTGCAAGCTGGCCTCCACAGCGGATGTGGTCTCTCTGGCTCTCCCTGATGGCAGGAAGGAGTCCTGCAGCATGTGACCAAGGCTGGTGATATGCAGGGGACCTTTTAACATGTTTCAGGGCCCCTTCCTATCTTATCAGTCAGCAAGGAAAATGGCAGCAGCTGCAGTGATGGGCCACTGTGCTTCTCAGGACTTCCTCCCATTCTGTACAGGGAATGGGGAACAATGGGCCAGATCTTCAGCTGGGATACACCAGCAGGGAGCTGGTATAGAATAGAATAGAATCTTTATTACGGTCATAGACAAGGGAGCTGGTATATCCTGGCTCATATAGATGAGTCCTAAATCCATTTTTGTGCACTTGTTATATTTTGGTGTTTGTTGTTGCATTCCTTCAAGTCAATTCTGACTTATGACAACCCTAAAGTGAACCTGCCATGGGGTTTTCTTGGAAAAAAATGGTCATAGGAGATTTGCCTTTGTCTTTCTCTGAGGATGAGAAAATGTGACTTGCCCCAAGGTCATCCAGTCAATTTCCATGGCCAAGTGGGGTTTCAAACTCTGGTCCTAGTCCTAGTCCAACATTTAAACAATCTTTGCCTCCTAATAAAAATGTTGATATTCTTGCAAAGTCAGTTTCAATATTATGAATTTTCCCTCTGTTTCTGCTCCGAGTGCCAACTTACTGCCCAAACTGAACAGACACCCCCATCTCTGCATTGTCTGGGGACAATGGGAACTGCTGCCCAAACTGAACAGAAACCAGTCACAAACCTGCCAACACTAAGGCATCAGGGAATCTGTTTCACCCACTTTTTCTCACTTGCACTTTTGGTCCAAAGCCTGCTGCCATCCATGTAATGCTTGAGGCTCCCTCCTTCACTGTGCAATCCAACTTCACAGAGAAGGGAAGGAAGGGCTCAAAACCTTTTGGTACAATTTATACTTCGGTAGTCCGCCACCACTCCTTGATTTACTTGATTTTGAAATGTGATTACAAGGAGACAATCACAGTGTTATTTTAAAACTCCTGCCTTAAATGAGGGTTACCCCTAGTCCCTCCTTCTCAAACCCAAAGAGTCTCCAGATAGCTGACTGAAGAAAGCATGTGAAGCAAGTTTGTAGAAAAAAGAGAGAAAACTATTTATTTCTAGTTACAAGCACTTAAGTACTTAGCATGGAGGGAAATCTCTCCTCCAAGATATCAGCTTAAGTCTACAGGAAATACATTCAGTCATAGGATTAAAATAAATCACAACAACTAACACATTTTCTAAGTAACCACATTCCCTAAGCTAAGAAAATAGTAACTTACAATCATGCAGTCCATGTAGCAGTCTCTGTGATGTAATTCAGAGTCTTTCAAATGGGCCTGCCCTTCAGGCACATGGTATCATTAATCTCTTAGATGTTATAGAGTCATATGGGGAGGTTGGCTCCTCCAGCCTCATTACCGCGTATGTCTCTTGCTGGTCTCAACCATGTGTCTCTCAAACAAAGGAGTTCTAAACTGAAGACTCCATTGGTCAAACCTGATTGGTTCTACATTGCCAGATCTGATTGACTCTTCAGTCAGGTTATGTAATGCCATGTTTAAGAAATGAGATTCCCACCCTCTACCATACCTGTTGCTATGGAAGGAGGGAGTGGAATTTTCCAGATACTGTAATCTGTAGGTTTTTGCAGATGAACTCACCATGATGGAGTTGTGCCCTCCATCATGACACCCCAGTCTCTGTGCTCTCTGGGGACGATGGGAACTGCTGCCCAAACTGAACACACCCACCCATATTTGGGCTATCTGGGGATGATGGGAACTGCTTCCCAAACTGAACAGAAACCTCTGTCTCTGTGCTGTCTGGAGAAGATGGGAACTACTGCCCAAACTGCCAGTACAAGTGAAAATAATGAGAACAGCACCCATCCCACAGCTAGTCCAGAAGCCAGTGCTGAATGTGGGCATGCACCCACATTTGAAGGTTCATGTTTTAAAAAAGTAGACCCTATAGATTTGTGGAGGAGTGTGTGAAAGACTGTTTGTAAGTTGAAACTGAAATGTGTGCTGAAAGTTGTCTTCATGTCACAGAATGTACCATGGAAGTATTTTCATCTTGATATGCAATTTGTCTCCTGCATGCCCTTGATAGAAACGGTGTCAAGAAAATGCCTCAGGACAATAGTGATAACAGCAAAAATGTTTAAGTTAATTTATGGAGAGGAGGACAATGAGAATGTTCCCTGAACTGCTTTAAACTTTCTCAAAATAACATTGCAGCAGGAGACTGTGAGTTGGATGGCTGTGTTCCTTGATTGGTAACCTTGTTGCAATTTTTTTCTGAAGAAAGATGTTCTTCACTGGACCTGTCTCTGCTTTGTATCTCCCCCTCTTTTTTTCTTCCTATGAGCCAACACAGTTATTGCAACATTCTCAAATATTTATATCATGCACTTTTTTGAAATAATTAATTTTTCTTTGCATGACTTGGCTGATAACATGTCATAATGTAAGTTGCCAAGTGCCAAATGACTCTGAGACTCATTCAGGCATTCAAAGCAAGGAAAAAACCATTCATCTAGATAAAATCTTGTCTGACAACTCAAGCTGAAGGAATCTTGGTATAATTATATAGTGTTAATGAAGGCCATGTGTACAGGCGGTTCTCACTATTAACCTCTGTGTTCTTCCATCAAGAGTGATGCAGATCAGTCATTTTAAGTTAAAGCAAATAAGTATCTTTTAAACAAAATATATTTTTTGACTAAAAGGTTCTTTGTAGCAAATTATTGTATTATTGCTTTCATTAACGTAGCATTGGTGCTACACACTTCCAGTTGTGCACCTATGTCAAGAATGCATCAGATGAATAACATCCCACCATTATAACCAGAAATGAGGTGAGGTAGATAGGTAGGTTCTAGATCCTATACTCAGAAAATGGCTCAATTGGTTGATATAAAACTTGTAGAAAATGTATCTGAAGGAAGGTCTGTGACTATTTTGAAGTAGAAAGGCCAAGAAACTACTTTTAGACAAAGGAGTTTAATTCTGCTAACTGATTTCCAGCAGAATCACAGGTGTCTGTTTATTCCCCATAAACTTTACTGAAGTAAGATTTTCTGGGTGATTTATCAGTTAATATAACATCTTTCAGGAAAAGTTTGTTGTTTTAAATGGTAGAAATGATGTAGTATCTGTGGCCTAGTATAATGTATGAGTCATTTTTATTTAAAATGTGACTATTTTGGAAGCCCATTTTATTCTATGTACTTCATAAGTTCTGTTTCACATGCACTTAGCTTGTCATTCCTCTCTAGTAAATCTTATGGGGAAGAGACCCGCAAGAAGGGGCTTTTAATTGCACTAAGAGTGCAATGGGAAGGATTATAGGGCAAATGGGAGGGGCTATAGGAGAAGCATCCAATTCTATCTCAGAGATGGAAGATTTTGGAAGAATTCTGAAATTGCTCCTGACTCCCAGAGAATGAGAGATGTCTTAAAATTAAAGAACATATATTGCACTTGAACAATGTAACTCATTTATGCTATTATTGTTGTATAGCACTGTATTCTTGACCTACATGTTATTTGCTCTAAATTTTGATCCAGTTATTTGTAAAATCTGTCTTAATCTAGTTCTTGGGAAAAGATCAGCAATGTATTTTTTTTAGACAGAATCCACTTTATGAGGATTTCAGTAACTCCCCACCCACACTGCATACATGCCAAAAACAGTGACATGGTAGTTCCAGAGTCGGTGCCCATACTTAACTTGAGGGAAGCTATATTAAGGAACTTTCTACTACATAGCAATCACTCTAGCAAATAAATAAATAAATAAATAAATAAATATTTCCAGGAGAAAAAACTGTGTAGATATCATTATGAAATTTCCGTGAGACAAGCTGAAGTATTAGAATTCAGTGCTGTGAAGAAAGCATAATGGTACAGAACTGGGCAATTTCCAAAAAGCTATTAGATATCTATAAAATGATCGTTCAGAAATTGCCAGCTGGTTATGCCAAATTCTACCACCACTACTTTGTGACTGCGTCTATCTTTGCACTGTTCTTTTGCAATTGGTGGAGCTCAGGCATTTTTGGTTCTCTCAAAGAGAGCCTGAAGGTGGAAAGTATGAGAATCCTCATTTTAGAGTGCTAATCCCAATAAGGTCATGGGATTGATTTCAAACAAGCTAAGACATTTTCACCTTCATTTTAACATCTCTTTCTCTTGTTTGCGTCTGAAAATTGCATGGTCTCCCCTCCCCCCACTGCATAGCTGCTGATTCTTTCATTTAAAAATTGCCTGAAAAGAATATTCCTGAATGTGAGAAGAATTCCAGTCCACTGTACCCAAAAAAAATGTTGTGCAAAACTTTCAGCCACAGCCCCTTTTATTTGTTTATTATTATCTTATTTATATCCTGCCTTTCTCTTTTGTCCAATCCAATAAAAGTAATGGAATAATGCACCAATCCCCAATAACAGAAATCGTTTCACAATTGGGGTGGCACAACTAAGAAGACTCTTCTCCCAATAGTTATTTACCACACCTTGGATTGTAAGGATCTCTCTTTAAACTCTTACTGCAGGCAGGAACATGTGGCAATGGACATGCATTTAGGTATTTTATAGCAAGTTATGAAGGGCTTTCAAGTTCAAAGCTGGCACTTCCCAGTTGGATCTGGAAATGAACCAGGAGCCTATATAATTGACAAAGCATTGGCAAAATGTTATCAAGAAGGCATATTTCTTTAAGCAACTGATGTGATTGATTAATAGTCCTTACACAGAAACCACTGTTGTGTCAAAGTTGTGATCACAATGTAATCTATTTCATTGCTGGAAAAAAATTCCTTAAACACCACTGACTCAGTTTAACATCCTCAATCATATACTCAGACAATTATGAAGTTATAAGAGAGTTTGAATAATGCATTGCACACCAAAAGCCCATTATGTTTACTTCTGTTGTCTGAGTTAGATTTGTTAAGCTGACTGAAGTTGGATAGAAAGTGAAATGGAAAGAAGTTAAAGTGTTGTATATGTGTTATCTCTAAAAGCCTATTAAAGAGATAAGAACTTGGAAGTGGTAGAGTTGAAGGCATATAATATACAGTTAAATGTTACAGTGAGAGGGCTCTGGCTGTGTGGAGATGGGTCCCACTGGAAGTGAAAGAATGAGCTTCCTGTTAACAGTGGAGGTGCTCTGGGATTTTTATCCTATCAAACTTTCTACCGGTTGGCAGTGTCAAACCAATTCAGTTTTCTCCAACACTTGTGTATATAGTGGCAGCTAGTGACTTCCATGTTAGTAGGGCACTGCATTCACTCTTTGTTTTAGTCTGAACTGTCCAAGGTGCTGAAACTATTTGAATGCTAGGGCTTGGCACTTTGGATAGCCATTTGATTGTTTAGACAAAAACTCACAGTGAATGGCTACACCACTCCACTGAATGGAAGCCACCAGCCTCCACAATATATGTTCCTGAAGAACTGAGGGTGTCCATATTCAAATTTTAAAATTAAATTACAACTGGAATAAACTCAGTGTCTTATCGATTCAGCCTTTACACGATCCCTGTTCCAGGTTAAAAAAAAAAAGGCTCCCCATAGTATTCAGAGAGTTGGGTCATGCTGCATATACTGGTTCCAGCCCTTGGATATACATGCATTAGCTGTGATAATAAAGACAACAAAGGATCACACATAAGCAGAGATGTCTCATCAGTGAGATCAATTGTGTATTTGTTTGTTTGGTCACTTCACGGAGCTCTACTCTCATACAGAATGTATGAAATGGTGTATGGAATGTCTGAAAAATGCTTTGTCAATCTGACACTATGTTGAAAGTTACTTATTAGGACATGGCCTGACCAAGCGATTTGGTTCAGAGCCTGCATTGACAGTGTAGGAAGCCCAGTTCATCTCTGCTGCTGAGGCTAACCAATGTTCAGTTCTGAATAAGAAACTCACTTCAGGAAATCAGAAGCTTTGTGCTCCCTCATAGACTGTCACTTGAAAACCATTGGGGTGGGTTATGACACACATAAATGCAAGTACGCACATGCACAAACAGACAGATTGTGATTGGAAGCTAGACCCGCCAGATACAACAAAACAACTCCAATTCTTTCTGCTCCTTGTCTCTGCTTTGGAAATTTTCCTTATATAGAAAGCTTAAAGAGAAATCGCAGTTTTTACCATTTTTTTCAGTCTATTTTTGCACAGACTGACAGACTCCCTTTTTGCTTCTGACTCTTCATAGCACTCACTAAGCTTTGAAGGACCCAGGCTTGCTTCTGGGTGATTCATGAAGACTTTAAAGGCTTCAGATGAATTCTGAACCAAATAGCCTGATTTCATTTGGGATTCAGCATTTATCTGAATCTGTTGCATGTGCCTGCTACTTACTTTATGTGTCACTTCATTTTAACACTTGAGACCTGTATTCCAATGAAATAAACCTTTTCAAGATCCATTTGGTATATTCATTCCATTTTGATTAGATCTTGTGACTGCATTTTCCTTCCATACAACCTGGAGTGCAAGTCAAGGAATCTCCTTTCACCTAAAGGATGTGCATAGGGTGTTAGATCAATTGTAATATCCCACACTATCTCACCAATGTGGCAGAATCAGATTTTAGACACCACCCAAGCCAATTTTCTGATATCCATGGGTATGCAGTGCAGAGTACACAAAAATTCCCTTGCCACCTTTTAAAAATTGCCAATGAAACAAACACAGGTAAAAAATTCCTACCTGTCCCCAAAGCAGAGAGCATATTCTAGGGAGGGTGGATGGTCAGAACAAAAAGGGAGAAAGAGGCCAAGGCTAGGTGGCTGAGGCTTATATAGTCTCTCATCTCTGCCATCTGCATCAGCAATGCTGCAAAATTGATGCTGCAGGTTTGGTCTGCCTCATCTGTAGAGGTGCACAAGTCTGCCTCACCCTTTCCGTCATCATGGTGGAGTGCAGCAGCCATTCTACAGTTAGTGAGTGTAGTGTTTTTTTTTCCATTTGTATAATAAGCAGGTCATATCCAGCTGAAGCCCACATAGATGGAGTAGCATATGTTGGACTACGGTGCATGCAGTAGTACATTACAGTACATTAACATGTGAATGTGGCTTGCTTCCATGTACTGTTTTTGTACATTGTACACTGCAATTGCAAAATGGTTTCTCAGCTATGCACATTGACCATTGATCCACATAACTTGTTCTACATTCTTATTCAGTATAGGGGTTGCACAATGTAACTCCACCTGAGGATATTTCAGTTGCACTGAAGTGATGTATGATCTCAACCATAGAATCTGACTTGCCCTGCTTCTGCTGAGAGCAGGACTATAAATTCAACAAAAAGTTATGTCAGGGAAACATGCAGTAGTCTGTCCATGTTGAAGAATAAATCATATACCCATCCCTAAAGGAACACCAGGACCCCTAAATGAGTGCCACCTGGATGTGTCTTTGGAGTTCAGTAGGGTAACATGTATTCAGAACTATTCCCTTGCAATAGTTGATATGAACTTTGTAGTATGAAGGTTGTGGAGGGTTGTGACCTATAGCTTTAATGATTTTACCATTGTTGGATTACCATTAATTTAAATTCTGGTAAATAATTGTCTTGTGTAAGGCATGTTATGAGAATATAAAGAAATCAAGTCTACTTTGCAAGAGTTTTGAGTGACATATTGTATCTGGGTGAAATGTCTGTGTATGTGTGTGGACAAGACAGAGAAAGATTGGTTTTACTATAAATATCTAAACATCATGCCAGGCAGTGACACAATATGTTTGTAATTATTTTTTAAAATGCTATTTCTAACATTTACAGAAAGAATAATTGAAATTTTCCTTGAAGAAAGTGTACAGTATGAGTTTAGTTAATACACCCCAGATCTTGCATCATTGCATCTACAGTCAAAAAGATATTGATAAAAGGAGATACGTTTTCAGCATATTCATATGATAATTAGTCTACAAGGTACAGTGTCTTCAGGACATATGAATCATATCTTCTGGAAGATAAATTTAGCATCTCGTCTGAGATGAAGGAGAGTACTGAGCTTATATATATATATATATATATATTACAATAGCCTAATTCAATCCTTCTTCAATTAAAGTAGTATGAACTTCAAGATGGAAATAGATAGTAGAAAACAGATTAGGAGGCAAGAGTAGCAGCACTGCTCCCTCCCACAACTTCAAAGTGTTGTTCTCATGTTGATTTAAGTGCAAAATGAATAGACCAATAAAGAAATCTCAGAGACTCAGTGGGGAAAAAAAAAATCTTTTAAGTCCAATTGTCACTTGGTCTGATTGCTTGAAGCCTCCCTCTATATTTAATACAACTTTTGCTCTGACTGAACCAGCAGGGTGAAGCTTCTAACTTGTCAGAAATTATCCAAGGACTTGATTTTGAAGATGGAAGAGGAGAGAACCAGGCTTGTTTGCTGGGCTTTGTTTGTTGGATGGGGATGACCAATCATTTTCCCATAGTAGTTGAAGCAGTTGGCCTTAATCCCAGCTTTTTCTTTTCCCACTCTGTTATGAAGGGGAATTAAGAATTGGGGGCTCGGTAGTCTAAGACCTATCTTCCATCATGGAAGCAATCGCCATGTGCAAAATAAGGTAAATGTACCACATCACATGAGAGATGCTATGACTCTTCCCACCACCACATTATTCACTGATGTGAAGTTTAAATCCCACCTGGGAATGAATTTAGGAAAATGTAAAGCAGTACAGACAGTGGTACTATTGAGTGAAGGCTAGAATAAGACTGCCTGAAATAAAATCTGCTCTTATCTGCATATCCCTATGTTGAGTTATGTTGGAAATTTGTTGGAAATTTGGGTGCTACGTCCATTGGGGGAATCCACAGGACACAAATAATCCACTTTGAAACTGGATTATTTGCATAGCTCCATCCTATGGAATCCTGGGATTTGTAGTTTTACAAGGTTTTTAGCCTTCTCTGACAAAGAGTGCTGGTGCCTCACCAAAGAACAAATCCCAGGATTTCATAGGAAACAGCCATGCAGATAATCCAGTTTCAACCTAGATTATTTCTCTAGTGTGGATGCCTCCCCATCAGACTTTGAGGGAGAGACAGAAATAGTATTCTGAAAGTGTTTTCAGGCAATGTTTAACTGGAATAAGCTAAAACTGAAACATTTACAGGGATGGAACAGTATATATATATATATATATATGGGCACTAAGGACAGAAGATACCCAATTCCCAGACACACCCTCACAACCAGCAAGAAGCAATGCTATAAATTATATAATTAATCATTTACTAGAAAACTAGACATGACCACTGATGCACTTCCTTGTGTTCCTCCATGTATATGCTGAATTCACTCAGCCGTTTTTCCTTTATTTCTGCTTGATAAATAGGAAAACTGCATGAGCCTGTATAGAATATTCTGACTATCCTAGAAGGTGGCAATATAAGAAGACATTGCAAAAAAATGCCATATGTAGAAATACAACAGTTCCCACAATGACCTATTGAAGCCCTGGTGGCACAGTGGTTAAATGTTAGTACTGCAAGCCACACAGTTATGAGTTCTATCCCAGAGGGTTTCAGGGCTGACTCAGCCTTCCATCCTTCCATAGGTCAGTAAAATTAGTACCCAGCTTGTTGGGAGCAATTAGCTAAAAACAGTGTAAATGGACTTCTGGTTGTGAACAGCTGGGCTACAGCTGCTGGAGGAGAGAACTTTGAATCTGGCGCCAAACTACCTGTGGTGTATTTACTCCTAAATTCAACAAAGAAGAGCCCCACTTTGGGAAAAGAGGGGGATAAGGAGGTGCTCAATTGGGCTGGGTATTTTTCCTTTAAAAGATTGTAGGGGAGCGGAGGCTCCTCGTCAAACTGAAGGAAATGCAAGACAATACCAAACCCTGCACCACGGAGAGAGCCTTTTGGCTGAAGCCAAGGCTGCAATTTTTTTTTAAAAAAGAAGCAGAAGTTCAAAGAAGATTGTTTTAATTTAAAACCTGGAGACATAAGGATCTCCCCCCCCCCTTTAGCATGTAAGCTGCTCTATCAAAGAATAGAAGCTGACAGAAAAACAGAGAAGCTACTTCATATCTAAGATCGATACTAAGAAGCAACTTGCCCAGACACCAGAAAGAACAGAGAAGGTAAAAAAGCTACATAAGAAACAGCAATATAATATTCTTCTCTTTTGAGGCAAATATCTACTTAATGCTTTATAATTAAAGAGTGAGGCTGTTTTTGCTTCTTTTTTGCTTCAACTTTTGGACATTGCACTTCAAAAACACAGACTTAGAATGATTCACAGCTGACGATATTTAAAGTTTGGGGATATTTAAAGCTGATGCAAGCTTCAGTTTATTTTTTCTTTCATCTTCTGTGACTAATTTCTGTTTTTCTGGTGGACTTGTAGATTGAACCCTTAAAGAAGAGTTGGAGAATAATTGATTTGTACTTTAAAAAAAAAGAAAAGAGAGAAAATTTGAACAAATAAAGAGAGAGAATAAATAAAGGAAAGAAGCAAAAGGAAGCAAAGATTAAAACAAGAAGGAACTCTTTGAAGAGAGAAGAAGAAAGAAGATAAGAGGAGGGAAGAAAAAGAGGGAAGAGAGTGGTAAAAAATAAGTGTGAACTGTAAAACCTGAAAATAGCCCAAAATAAAAGAAAGGAAAGAGAAGGAAAGAAATCATCTAGCAAAAAGATAACAGGATATTCAAAGAGGAACCCATTTGTTTAACTATGTGAGTTGGAGATTTATCATTTAAATTTGTGAAATAATTCATTTTTTGTATCTCGTTTATAACAAATTGAAACATTCTAGATAGAGAATAATTCATTTGTAAGAAAGGAGAGAAGGAAGAGAAAAGAAAAAGGAAAAGGAAAAGGACCAAAAGGAAAGAAAGAAACGGGAAAATATTACATTTTATAAAGTTTCAGAACAAGGGAAAGATAACCAATTATTGGAAGAAATATTGGTAAAATATCTATCTATCTATCTATCTATCTATAGCTATCTATATCTACAAGTATAGATATATACATAGATAGAAGAAGGTGGGAATATGTACATATATATAGATAAATATAAATCTTAGGTGTAAATCATTGTTTATGTGGCGAATTTATTTTGGAATCTGGTGGAGACATTGCACAACTGTCACATTGTACAACTGTATTCTTATGCTGGTTTGTTGATATTGTTATTAGTACAAAATAGAAAGAAGTTAAAGTGGTTGGGAGGAAGCAGGGGAAATAATAATAATTTCAACAAATGGTGTATGGTACCAGGAAGGCAACTTATCAAACACCATCACAACATTGACAGTGAGGAGAGGTTCAACAGAGATGGCAAAGATGCGAGAATTACATACCATGATTATGGAAGAGTTAAGGTCTGAATTAAACAGCTTCAAACAAGAGATAATGTCAGAGCTAAAAGATCTAAGAAAAGAATTAGAGCAGATTACAAAAAATATCTGAAATATTAGGGGGAAAGATAGATAAAATAAATAAAGAACTGGAAGGTGTAAAAATGGAGATTGGAGAGGTGAAATCTAAATCACAAGCTATGGGGAAAATTACGAAGTCAATACAAGAATTACAAGAAAAAGAAGAAATAGAAATATTAAATCAAGAATTACGATACAGGGGAAAATGCTTGAAGCTGAGGGGAATCCCAGAAAAAAATAATGAAAGTCTTACAGGAAAAATTGTACCAGCACTGGCTAAATTCATTAACTGTTCAGAGGAACAAATAGATGGGGAAACTGATAAATCATTTTGGATGAACTCAAATTAGCCAAAGAGAAGAACCTCCCAAGAGATGTAATGATAGCTTTGACCAGATCTAGAACAAGGGAAAGGATTATCCAAAAGAGCTATGAGGAAAATTTTAAGATAGAGGAGAAAGAGATAATTTTTTAAAGACTTACCACCAGTAATATTCATATAAAGACAAGATTAAAAATGTTTAAAGCAAAAGCTGACAAGGAGAGGTATAAATTATAAGTGGGAAAGATTAGAAGGCATCTCTTTCACTTTTAAGCAGAAAAGATACAGGATAGGTTCACTTAAAAAAGCTGAAGAATTTTGTAAAAAAAATTAGATGAAAGAAGGAAAGAAAAATCAAAAAACACAACAGTTGGAAGAAAAGAAGAAGAGGAATAAAGAAGAAAAGAATCAGCAAAGAGAATCTGACTAGAAGCAGAAGAAATGGAGGAAGAAGGAGAAAAAACAGCAGAAGAAGCTCAAGAATCTGAAATAGAAACAGAAGAGAAAAGGGCAGAAGAAAAGGAAACTGAAAATTAGAAGAGGTAATGAATATTGAAGATGCCAATTAAAATCTTCTCATGGAACATAAAAGGATCCCATTCAGAATACAAACACAGGCAAGTTTTTCATTATTTGAAAATATTGAATGCAGATGTGGTATGCTTGCAAGAAACAAAGAGGAAAAGAAGAAGAGACAAAATATCTGAGAAACGCAAAATTAGGTCATGTTTTCTGTTCACCCATCAGCCAAAAGAAGAAAAAAATAGAGGAGTGGTAGTATATGTAAGCAAAAAAAAAAAAAATCACCAAAAGAACTCTTTAAAGATGATGAAGGACAATTTGTAGATATTGAAGCACCTCTACAAAATTTAAAATTAGTACTTGTGGGTGTATATGCACGAAATACAAAACAAGAAAAATTCTTTGCACAACTATATAGAAAAAAAATAGATGAATATGATACAGAAAATCTATTAATCTTAGGTGATTTTAATGAAATAATAGATCCATTATTAGATAGATCATGTGGGGAAAAAATTCCAAGGTAGGTTGCCCAGAAGTTTTTTTCAAAATGGCACATGAATTGGAGATTCAGGTTATATGGTCATATAAATATAGTAAACAGAAGGGGTTCACTTTATTTTTGGACTGTTACAAAACAATGTCCAGAATAGATTTATTTGTTATTTCTAAATATCTATTGCCTAAAGTGAAGTGTATGGACATATTGTCAAAAGTGGTATCTGATCACTTTCCAACTGAAATGAGAATAGAAACAAATAAAAAATTCCCAAACTGGAGGTTAAGTGAAACTTTGCTTAGATATGAGGAATTTGTAAAAACAATTTAAAAGAAATAAAATATTATTTTAAGGAAAATATGATACCAGACTGCTCAATGAAGGTAATATGGGATGCTGGCAAGGCAGTAATATGTGGAATATTCATGAAGCGAGGAGCAGAAGTGAAAAAAATGAAGTCAGAAAGATGCAATTATTTAACAGAAGAATTGAAAAAGAGAGAAGAAAAGTTGAGAGAGAACCCAAAAAATGAAGACGTTATCAAACAAATAAAGTTAATACAAAAAAGTAAAATATTGACACAACAGAATTGATAGAAAAACAACTGAAAAAAGCAGACAAATAAATTTTGAGCTTTCCAATAAAATGGGGAAATGGCTGGCGTTTAAGTTGAAAAAAGAAAGAGAAAATAAAATAATTATAGAAATAAGACACGATGAAGAGGTGACAACAGATTAAGAAAAAATTAAGTATGTGTTTCTGGAAAATTATAAAAAGTTGTTTGAGAAATAAAAAATATATTTAGAGGAAGAGGAAGACATGGAGAAATATTTAGTGAAACAATCATTCCCTGTATTGAAAGAAGAACAAATTAAAGCACTCAATGTGCCTATATCAATCATGGAATCTCTACAGCAACACAGAAAATGAAAAACAATAAAGCAACAGGTTAAGATGGTTGTACTGCCATGTATTATAAACTATTTCAAGAAGAAATAATATTACCACTCCAAAAGGCTTTTAACAAAATTGAGGGAAAAGGCATTCCAGACTCATGGATTAATGTTGGAGAGGCTAATCAAATCCTGGAACATTAATACATATGTGGTGGAGATGTAAAAAAAATCCAGGAATTCTGGTTGAAAGTCTGCATAAAAGAATTAGGCAAATATTACAAATAGAATTTGAATTGAAACCTGAGATTTACTTGTTGAATATGACTAATATATTAAACCAAGAAACCGAACAAAAATATAGGAAGATTTTATTATATATGATTGATGCAGCTAGGTTACTAATAGCAAGAAAATGGAAGTTACCAGAAATACCAAGTATTAATGAATGGACAGAAGAATTATTGGATATGATAGAATTGAATAATCTGACAAACAGAATAAGAAATAGGTCAAGCAAGAAATTTTTGGAAGAATGGTTGTAGATTATAAGAAATTGGGAAAAGAATGGTTATATAGTTGATAAGCAAATAATGTTACTATAATGTATTAGTAGAGAGGAAGATAGGAGAAAAAGGAAAAGAGTGATGATAATAAAAGATGGGGTGATGGTATAAAATATGACTTTGAATAAACCAAGGACCAAAATAAAAATTTCAAGTTAACTCGCTAAATCTCTAAGAGGTGACTAAAAGGAAGTCTTTTTAATATAATGGATGAAAATGAAAGTATGAAAATAATTTGTATAAGCTTTGGAAAATATATAAAAGATAGTGGATAACTAATTGTAAGTAGACAACATGGAGAAATATGATTGTGTAAATTAATAATGTAAATAAGTTGGCACTATATTTAATATATTTAATAAAGACAATATTAAAAACATTGTAAAACACTTAGGGAGTGCTTTGGCACTCATAAGTGGCACATAAATTAATGTTATTGCTATTGCTATTGGAGTGGAGTAAAAAGTTGTCTAGACAGTCTATTTACTCCATCTTGCCCCTGTGTTAGAGTCATGTAATCAAAACAATGCAAGGCTTTCCCCCTGTTTTGCCCCTAGGAGGTCCTCATTATGCCAGGGGCTAAGATGGGGGGAAAGATGTGGTAAAGCTTGTTAAAACATTTCAGCAAAATATCCGGGAAGAATCACCTCTTTTAAGACACACTGGATCAGGCTCCTCAGGCCATACCCCTCAGTTCATCTCTAAAGCTGCCACTGCTTCCATCCACGTTGCATTCTCTGAAGCCAGAAAGCTTCACATGCTCACATGCTGTGGGCCTCCTTCCTGACTTTGGACAGTGTGACACAGATTGACATGGTGATGGCTGCAGAGATGGACCAGTGCGTCTTTACAGACTCCTGCCCATTTTGTGCAGGTAACAGGGCAGCAATGGGCCTGATCAAGGGTCAAAGTACTCCAATGGGAAAATGGCATATTCTGACCCATGTGGATGAACCCTAAATGATTCTGTTTCATACAGAGCAGTGTCTGAGATGTAGTGCACATGCTTAGATATTCCTGTCCAAGCTTACACCTGAGTAATTCACTTTTTCTCCCTTTTGAAAAGAACTGTGCAAGCTGGATTTTTAAAAACTGGGATATTTTTTCTCTTTAACATCTGAGCAGAAATGGAGTGGGATGTTGTGGTGGGAACTCTATCATAAGCAGGTGGAGATTTGGAGATGTTTTGCTTGCTAGTGAAGCAAACAACGTGAGTTCAATCAAATGCTGTTCTGGTGAGTACTGTATATCAGATACACCTTCCAGCAGACCTTTTGCTTTTCAGTCCTGGGGTCAAAGTTGAGTGTCTTGCCTCAGTTCTCCTTTGATATTTGACATGATGCTGCATAGGAAATATCTATGAAAAGACAACACATTGGTATGGTAATGAGACTATGAATGCAAATGGTTCCCCCCCGCCGCCCGGTTTGGCTGTTGCTTTTTTACCTCCCTGAGACTTTGTTTTATTCCAGTTTGTAAGAATGTACACGTGGCAAGAGTATGGACAAACTTCTTCTCTTTCTTGTTACACTAAGCCAGACAGTTCTTTTTGCCAGGCAAAAATATTATCTCCTCCCTCCCACCTCATTACGGCTTTACATTCCCTCCTGTCCAGAAGTCAACCAGAAAGTCACTCTATGATCATTGACTGACTGAACATTCTTGGATCTTTGGGGCTTTTTCTTTGTCCAGAAATGTGTTACTTCTAGCATGTTTGGCAGTCTTGTGTGTTTATTCAATGGGTCTTTCTTTCATGGGATCATGTATAGGGTTGAATCCTTGTGATGTAATAAAATGGGCTGGTTCTAAGGGGTCTTAACTGGTTCTAAGATGTGGTAAGGTCTCACCCCTTTTGCTTCCAACATAGGGCCAAGTGTGTTCATTTCATTTTCCCTCAAAATATCTTCTTTTAAGATTAATGGAAAGGTGGACTTCCAGCAGGGGGAGCGAGGACGAAGGACAGGCTCTAATGGGACTCCATGGAGGAGCAGCAAAGGGGGGGAGGAGAGGACCACCCCAACTTTGTACCTGGGAAGGTAAACAAGGACTGGGGCTTGCAGCAGTCACCTGTATTGAGTCTTGGGGAGGTATAGGAAGTTTCCTATCCCTAGATGCAACTAACTTTTTAGCTTAGGTTATTTTTAACAATCACAATTTAAGTTAAAAAATAACTCAAAGAGCTTGTGGATACTTCACACAGTGAGCTCTCATCCAAAGGATGTTATCTAAAGAACTATGATATTGGAGTATCTTTCATTTTAAAACTCTCCCAAATATAAGTAAATAAAGTAAACATTAATTCAGGGAGAAGTACAAAAGAAATAGGTGGGTTAAAGACCATACCTTAAAGATCATGTTTCAAAAGAGAAGATAACAGATACGACAGGCTGTGTAGAATTGTTAAATTTACAAATGAAGACCCTCTCAAAAAGCAGAAATTACACTGCATGGCGGTTGGCTATGCAGCAGAAAAATCAGCCAGCAGTTTCGATTGGAGGAGAGAGACAGAGGGAGGAGTGAGAGAGAGAGGGAGAAAAGCTGGCTGAACAAGGACCAGGGGGCAGCTATAAACTGTGGACTGGACTGTATAAGTTGGAGACAAATGAAAGGCTTGTCAGGCAAATAGAAACTGAGGGTGGAAATAGTGAGGTTGGGAGAAACAAGCCGAAATTGGAGAGACCGGAAAATAACGGATAAATAAGAGAGCAGAGGGAGGTAGCGACGGGGGAATAGACGAGGGAGCGGATTGGAAGCAAGCAGATGGCAGAGAAATGAGGACGCAGATGGAGGAGCAGCTCGGAAGCAAGCAGAGGGTGGAGAAACAGAGACACAGATGGAGGAGCAGCTCGGAAGGAAGCAGAGGGCAGAGAAATGGAGACGCAGATGGGGGAGCAGCTCAGAAGCAAGCAGAGGGCGGAACAATGGGGCCACAGACGACCAGTTAAGCAGACTGAGATAGACGAAGGTGCAGACGGAACAGACAGATGGAGTGATAAACGGATGGTGTGGGGGAAAAGACCGGGCTGACAGACAGAAAGAGGAGCGAACGGAAAGCTGAGGGCAGAAACAGATGGAGTGGGGATTAAGAAACAAGCTGAGAGTGGAGACTGACAGACAGGAGAACAGATGGAAGCTGAGGCATGGGACTAGAAGGGTGTGGAGCTGAGGAATAAGCAGAGATCAGGGAGTCACGGATGTAAATGGACAGAGGAAGGGGCAGATGGAGTAGGCGGACGGAGTGAGGGAGCAGACTAGAGAAGGGGCAGATGAAGGTCATAGGCGGAAGGTGGAAGGCTTGGATGGGATTGGATTTTGGAGGAGATAAAGGAGTTGGATCGTAAAAGAGACTGGGTGACTGGCATTGGGGAACTATAAGAGTCTAAAGGGTAGAGAAAGCCCATGATCTAAGTAAGAAACAACACTAGCGAAACAAGCATTGAGTATCGCTCTACCATTTAAATTGATATAGCTGCAAAGTCAAATAGACATTCAAGGGCTACTTTGGGGGCACCTGGCTCTTGAAGAAAGAACAAATATAGTAGAAATCTATCTACAAGATTAGAGGACCAGGAGTGTGAGCATATATACATATATGTGAATTTACATATATATTCTATATTTACATTGTATATACATTATATGCATCACCTTAAATATTTGTTTACCAAAATATACAGATATAGAGAAATGCATATACATATATAAATAGACTTATTGGGGGATATTTGCTTGACAGTTTGTATAGTCACATCAATAGATGGCCTCAGGTTTAAGACCTAGAGCTTATACTACCTCACAAGTTCACACGTCAAGGAGGGCCTCCATAGAAATGCCACCTAAACAATATGACATTAATTCTCAAATCTTGGAAGAACTCAAGTCCTTCAAGAGAGAGATTAAGGAGGAAATACAGAGCTTAAAGAAGGACATGAAACAAGATTGGGATTATGAAAGAGCTGGAGAAGGAGAAACATACAAATATACTGGAGAAGATAAGATATAGAGAGAAATGCATGAAACTGAGAGGCCTCCCAGAAAAACTATACGAAAATCTGCAGGAGACGTTAATACCAGCCATAGCATGCTACATAGAAGAAACAGAAGAAAATCTAGAAAAAGATATCGACAAAATATTTAGAGCAAGCTCGATAATTGCAAAGGAACGTAAACTGCCTAGAGACATTGTGATCTCCTTTGTAAGATCAAAATACAGAGACAGGATAATCCAGATGAATTACTCACAGAAACTGATAATTGAGGGGAAAGAGATACAGGTGTATAAAGATGTTCCCTCCGAGATCCTTAAGAAGCGTCAAGAATATAAGCAACTTGCTCAAAAACTAACATGAATGGGGGTGAATTACAAATGGGATCGTATAGAGGGAATATCATATATGTACCGGAAAAAAAGATACAGAATAAACTCAGTGGAAAAAGCAAATGAGACATTGAGAAAACTCAATGCGGATGAACAGGAAGAAGAAGACAAGAGAAGAAGGAAAAAAGATAGACAAGGAGAAAGAAAGGAAGCAACGGATATTAGAAACCCGAGAGATGATGAGGAGAAAGAAGGGAGTGAAGGAAACCTAGAAGAAGAGGAAGAGACAATACGAGAGGATGAGCTAGAGAAGGACAAAGAAGCAGAAGAAGGGGAGGAAGAAAAGAAGGATGAATCTGAAGAAGGAGAGAGTGAAGAAGATAAAGGTTTATAAAAATGTCAATAAATATAACATCCTGGAATGTTAAAGGCCTCAATACAACAATTAAGAGGCGAAGAGTATACCATTATCTAGAGAAGAACAATGCAGCGATCACGTGTTTACAGGAGGTCAGGATAAGACAAAATGAGAGTAAATATCTCAAAAACTCAAAACTGGGCCAAGAATTTGCTTCTCTATCAAAAAAAGAAAAAAAAAACAAAAAAGAAAGAAAGAAAAAGAAAAAAGGAGTGGTGATCTATGTTAATAGGAAATTTGAAGCACGACAAATTATGACTGATAATCAAGGTCACTGGATAGGTGTGGAGCTTAATCTTCCAAACGAATATATATATATATAATTGCAGTTTACGGCCCACTGGAAAAAAAAGAATGGTTTTATAAAGATTTACACATGGAAATGACGAAACTGGAAAAGGGAACAATAATACTAGCTGGAGATTTTAATGGCGTACTAGATGGAAAAAGAGATCGATCTGGAGAAACTAAAGAAAATCAGGGTAGCCTCCCGAAGGTACACTCTGAACTAATGGAAGAACTCCATTTAGCAGACCTGTGGACAGCAAAATATCAAGAGGAGAAGGGATACATGTTTAGGTCAGAGGTCCACAAGATGATGTCTAGGATTGACATGTTCTGGACATTGAGAACTCTATTGCCAAGGGATAAAGGTGATGGAAATAATGCCAAAAACCATATCAGATCACAACCCTATAAATATGAAAATGACAGTTCTTAAGCGAGAATATATTTGGAAACTGAAAGATGGTCTGTTAAGACAAGAGAACTTTGTACAAAGAACTAAAGAAAGAATAAATCAATACTTTGTTGATAATAAAAAGGAAGATACAAAAATGAAGACAATATGGGATGCATTTAAAGCGACTATCAGAGGTATCTTTCTACAAAAAGGAGCTTAAAATGCCAAAGTTAAGAGAAATAAAAATCTAGAACGTCTTCAAAAATTAAAAGAAAAAGAGGATAAATTGAGAGAAAAACCCCAAAATAAAGTGTTAATCAAAAAAATAGAATTACTAAAAAGATCAATTAATGCCATGATGGATGAAGAAATAGGGGAAAAACTGAAAAAATAAAACAAAGATCGTTCGAACAGGCCAATAAGATGGGAAGATGGCTGTCATATAGACTGAAAAAGGAGAAAGAGAAAAGGATGATAAATGAAATTAAATCAGAAGGAAAGATTCTAACGACTCAAGAACATATCAAGAAAGAATTCACTAGTTATTATTCTTCATTATACAGGGAACAACTACAAGGAGAGGAGTGGGAAGATATGATGAATAACTATATAAAAGAGAATAAATTTACAGTATTATCAGACGATCATAGGTTGAATTTATCTAAACCTTTCAGTACAGAGGAACTGATCAAAGCGATCCAGAGTTTAAAAAGTGGCAAAGCCCCAGGTCCGGACGGGTACACAGATATATTCTATAAAATCTTCGAAAATGAAATAGCAAAGCCATTACTAGAAGTAATTAATCTAATACATTCAGAGGGAATGCCCGATACGTGGAAATCAGCAAACATTACAATGATATGGAAGGAAGGAAAAGAAAAAACGGATGTCAAGAATTATCGTCCGATATCTCTCCTTAATGTCGATTATAAGATATACGCAACTATGCTAGCAAATAGAATAAAAGCAGTATTAAGAGAGATAATAAATGAGGACCAAAGCGGTTTCCTCCCAGGAAGATCACTATCAAAAAACAACAGAAATATAATAGACATATTGGAATTCTTAGAAAAAAATAATGAGAGAAAAACAGCTATAATTTTTGCGGACGCCGAGAAGGCGTTTGACAATGTGAACTGGCGTTGTTTAATCAAAACGGTAGAGGAACTGGGATTCGGTCAATTTATAACAACTAATATCAGTAAAATATATATGGAACAAAAAGCTTTGATCATCATAAATTGAGAAAGGTCTCAAGAAATTTCAATCCAAAAAGGAACTAGACAAGGATGTCCTCTCTCCCTGCTGTTATTCATAACAGTATTAGAAGTCCAACTGAACAAAATCAGGGGGGAAAATATGATACAAGGATTGAAAATTAGAAATCAAGAGTAAAAGGTTAGAGCATTTGCTGATTTGGCTATAGTATAGTATAGTATAGTATAGTATTAGAAAACCCCACAGAAAATATCAACTACTTAATGGAAACTATTGCTGAATTCGGAAAATATGTGGGATTTAAGATCAATAAGATCAATAAAGAAAAAACCATAATCCTTACAAAGAATATACCTAAAAGTGAACAAGATCTACTAAGAATAAAATCAGAATGTAAATGGGAAAAGAAAGTGAGATATTTGGGTATCTGGCTACCAAACAGAAATTTGGATTTATATAAAAACAACTATGAAAAAACTTGGGAGATTATAAAGGGGAACTTGAGGACTTGGTCTAAATTGAACCTCTCTATAACAGGGAAGATAGCCGCCATTAAAATGTCCGTATTACCGAAAGTAATGTTTCTATTCCAAAACCTACCAATTTTAACGAATGACAAACCATTTAAAAGCTGGAAGAAGGATTTAAGCGACTTCGTTTGGAATGGTTGGAAAGCTAGGATTAAATGGGAAACCTTAATTGAGAATTCAGAAAGGGGAGGACTAGATCTCCCAGATCTCTTAAATTACTATAATGCTTGTAGTCTGCTATGGATAGGAGAGTGGTTTAAACTGGAAGATGAAAAAACACTAACACTAGAAGAAGCAGGATTGAGGTTGGGCTGAGGATATGACAAAGCGATAGTTCATAAAGATTTCAATAATCATATTATGAGGAAAGCATTATTACTGACATGGAAGAAAACTAAGAAACAATATTTTGGTAAAATACCAAAATGGATCTCGCCTGTTGAAGCCTTTATTGGACGATGGGGATGAATTGGCAAGACAGACAGATGGATCACATATAAGGAATTGTGTAAAAAGAATAGTGATGGAAAGTGGGAAATAAAAACGAAGGAAGAGCTGGAAAGTGAAGGCTGGTCCTTCAACTGGTTTTCATATCAACAAATATATAGCAGATTCAATAAAGACAAAGAAGAATTAGGTTTTTCAGAAGAGGAAACAGAGATGGAAAAATAATTTGGGATAAAAAGGAAAAGAAAATTGCGAGACTATACAAAATACTAAAATCCAGACAACTGGAGGTAGAAGCAGTGAGAGATGCTATGATCAAATGGGCAAGGGACATTGGAGAAGTGATCGAAATGGAAGAATGGGAAGGTGCCTGGAGGAAGACGGAAAAATTCACGGCTTGTCAAAGTCTAAAAGAGATTTTTTTTTAAAAAAAAAAATAAGCAACAGGTGGTATCTAACCCCACAGAGAATAAACAAAATGTTCAGAACCAAAGACAAGAATTGTTGGAAATGCCAAAAAGTAACAGGTACCCTGAAACATATGTGGTGGAACTGCCCGCATATACACAAATTCTGGATGAAGATACATAAGATCATCCAAAAAATATTTAACAGACAGTTTGAACTAAACCCAAAACTTTACTTATTAAATATTACATCGATACTGATGAAAGAAATAGAAAAGAAATATTGCTGTGTATTACTATATCTCTGTACCACGGCACGTATAATTATAGCAGCAAAATGGAAGATTCAGGAGGAGCTGCGGATAGAAGAATGGATTGATAAGATACAAGAAATGAGAGACAATGATAGACACACATACTAAATAAAAAACTAATAGAAGAAACAGAAACAGAATGGCTACCTGTAATCAACTATTGTAGAAAAAGGTGGAATACATCAGCAGACATTGAAATTTAGGAAGAAATCGAGGTAGAGAAAAGCGGGATATCAATAAATAAGTCGATAAATTACAGAAATAACATGGATGAGAAAAATAATGGGAGAAGAGACAATGAGTCAATAAGCAAACAAAAATGAGGATGAGAAGAGTTAAACATAAGTGAACGAGGAGAAAGCTAAAGTAAAAGGAGGAGATATAAGGAGTTAAAAGGAAGACATGAAGAAAGGAGGTTGGGAAAGATAAATCCTTTGAGTTATTTTTACGAAGGAAGTCAGTTTTTATCTTAATATTAGTATTGCTTTAATTTAAAGGTTCATAATTTAAATAAAAGTAACGATAAGTGGTGGGAAAGTAAGACTGAGAACCTGTTTTGAGCTTACATTTTCTGTATCTCAATTTGTGATGTTTATGCAATAAATATATATTATAACAATAATAAGATTAATGGAAAGGTGGGCTGCCAATCTGCTTCTTCAAGGGGATGCAAAATTGGAGGTTCAGGCTCTAAAGTGTGGTGAAGGCTATGCAAATTTTCTTCAGCACAAAACCAATTTGACTCCAACTCTCATAATCCCTGACCATTGGTTGTTTTGATAGTGGCTGGCAGAAGCAGAAATCCAAAACATCTTGAGATTTAGTGTATGCCCATCCCCACTTACACAATGTAAGTTAGGTGTGTAATTAACAAAATAGATGCAGCCCCTGGTGAGTCCCTCCATGTCCATTGGACAACAACCATCACTGTTTGGGGTGGAGTTGCTAGTTGCATAATTAATTTGAGCATTAGTGGTTAGCTTGTGCTACAAGTTTCAGGAGTCTCTTCGCTTTCAAAATATTCAGTGCTTATATTTGTAAATAAACAGATACTACAGAGAAACCTTAAGCCTCTGGTGCCCTCTCATTGAGAGAACAGTAAATCATGTAACTCTCTACTTGGAACTTCTTACCTCTTGGGGAAGTGAGAAAGATGTGGCTATCCAGATACTTAAATATTCTGTTTGTTCTGATTTATAGGAACTGTAAAGGCAATAATAAAGAGAAGAAATCATTCCAGGACCTGATGACCTTAAGGCATGCTGTTTGTGCACCATTAATAGATGCACATTAAATAACAGAACAGGAATCTCTGAAATTTCATTTTAGGCCATACCTCTGATCTGCATTTCAGCACTAAAGAAAGAATCTAGAGTTGTTCTGTAAAGGTAAATTGGGTGCACAACGTTTCATCTTCTCATCTTTTCCATTTCCCCCCTTCCCAAACATGTCTAATTTCAAATTTAGCTGTCATTTTCATGCACAGCAGAGTGGAAAATGAAAATATTCCCTGTGAGACATTTCATAGAGGAAAAATCATGATCAGAAATTGTTTACTAAAAAGTATGAACCATTTTCATCAAAATTAATTTCTTGTTTCTGACTTGGAAACTAAAAAGATTTTTTCATGCAGCAGCTTTCTCAATCAACATAGCATATTGCTATCCTGTTTTATTCTGCCCCCTCCTCTGTTCTTTTTTTTTTTTAATATGTACAAGCTGATTTCTTCTACATTTTCAGATGCTCATATTAGAAATTTTGGTAACTGCATGTTAGATGACTTGCACATAATCAGCAAATACATGACAGCTCTTAAGCCAGGGCAAATACAGCCTATGTGCATAATTATTTATGTCAGTTGTGAATCAATTCTATGCCTTCCTATTTTAAGATCCTATTTGGATCACAATTAAAATGTTTAAGTAGATGGGGAATACAAGGGTTTGACCTGCCATGGATTTTACCTCTTTTCTGTATTTTGTTGTTGTATGCTGTCAAGTTGTCTCTGATGTATGGTAACCTTAAGCCAACCCTATATCAGGGTTATCTTGGCAAGATTTGTTCAGAGGGGATTTGCCTTTGCCTTCCTCTGAGGCTGAGAGATGGTGACTTACCCAGGGTCCCACACTGAGTTTCCACAGCTGAGTAGCAATCTGAACACTGGTTTCCAGATTTGTAGTGCAATGTTCAAACCACTACACCATGCTGGCTCTGGATTTTAGGGGTCTCTCTCTCTCTCTCTCTCTCTGGCTTTTCTTCGCAAACGAAGATTCAGGAAGGACTCATCCCGCGCTTTCTGCAAGCGCGCTGATGACTAAAAAGGCCAATCCGAGATAGACAAGTCCGGTTGCAAAAAGCACAGCAGAAGGTCTCCTTGGGTGGTGTTTTTGGGTTGTGATTCTTTCTGTGTTGTCGTTTCTCTTCAAGACTTGTTCATCGTGAGTTCTCAAATAAGGCTGCAGCATTGTGGATAGTGCGTCTCCATTTTAGGGGTAAATAATCAATAATTATTCCCCCTACTGGAAGTTCATAATCAATAATATGTTGAAGTCGAAGGCTTTCACGGATAGCATCCATAGATTTTCCTTGTTTTTTTTTTTGTTTTTGTTTTTGTTTTTTTTGGCTGTGAGGCCATGTTCTGGAATGGTTTCTTTCTGATGTTTCACCTGCATCTGTGGCTGGCATCTTCAGAGAATGGTTGGGTAGGAGTGTGTCTGGGGTTTATATGCTGTGAACCCCTGTTGGGGAGTATATGTAAATTTGTGTAATTGAATGCTTAGTTTCTGGGTATAGAAATGCAAAGCTCATTAGTGTCTATTTGGCTAATGGTTGGTTGATGGGCCATTATCTGCTGGAACTCCCCTTGTCCCTGGGTGGAATTCCTGTGTAAGTGTTGAGTTTTGATTCTATTGTTCTTCAAAACTGGGAACCAGATTTTGTTTACTTTTAAGGTTTCTTCTTTCCTGTTGAAGTTGTCCAGGTGTTTGTGGATTTCAGTAGCTTTCCTATGCGTTCTGACATGATAGTTGTTGCCTGGTCTAGAATTTTTGTGTTTTTAAATAGCATTTTGTGCCCAGGTTGGTTTATAACATGTTCTGCTACTGCTGATTTTTCTTGCTGGCCCAGTATGCAGTCTCTCTCATGTTCCTTGATTCATGTTTGCACACTGCATTTAGTGGTCCCTATATAAACGTGTCCACAGCTGCATGGTACATGGTAAACTGCAGCTGTGAGAGGGTCTCTTTAGTCCTTTGCAGAATGTAGCATTTCTTGGACTTTCTTGGTTGGTCTGTAGATTGTTTGCAGGTTGTGTTTCCTCATCAGTTTCCCTATTCTGTCTGTGACTCTTTTGATGTATGGTAAGGATACCTTTCCTTTGTGTGGCTGTTTTTCTTCTTCATTCCTATGTTTGGTTGTTTTTCTGGGTGTGGCTGCTTCTTGTGATGTCTGATCTGGAGTAACCATTAGCCTGTAGGGCCCAGTTTAGGTGCCTCCGTTCGTCCTCCAGGTAATGGGGTTCTCAGATCCTTTTTGCACCCTTTTACTTAATATGTTGGTTTTATTTCTGTCCTAGCCAATAGATGTACTGTGTTGGTAGCATGGAATGTTCACAAATGTTGTTCTTTCTTTGTGCCAACAGAATTATGTAAAAGGTAAGATAGGAAAGCAGGAGATATTTAGAGATGAGAAGTCTAGTATACAGTTGGCAGAGAGGTAGATGGTGAAAATGTTAAGATATGAAAATTTAGTAGGAAGGCAGCATTAGAACAGAGGTACTGAAATAACTAGTGGATGGAAATGAAAATGCAGTGGTCAAAGGACAGAGTAGCAAGAGCTTGGGAAAGGAAGGATTGGCATGCTAAATACTAGAATTTAAGCTTACTGGGGTTGGAATAGATGGCTTGTAGAGTCATTTCCAAATGTTCAGTTTTATTACTCTGTGATTCCATGTAATGAAACTAATGAACAGTCATGACTTACAACAAAATACTTCTTCATATATTGCATAGTTCAGGGATTTGTCAATGCAAAATGTGATGATGGCCACTAGCCTAACTGGCTTTATGGAGGCTTCATTATTTTCAGGATTGTGTCCTACTGTATATTACAAATGCAGAAAACAATCCTTCTTTCATACTAGTGTATAATGATTTATGCAGTGACTCTATGGAAATCTTTGTTTTGTTTTGTTTTCCGTTTGTTATTTTTAGAATATGAGGGATCCTTTCAACCATTCTGCTTCAAATAAACCTTCAACACATTGTTGTCATTACAGTTCATGCCACTGTGACTAACTGAAGTATAAGGCTGGATACAAACAACATTTACCAATTCAGATTTATTAGAATAGTCATGTTGGTCTTTCCTTTCTTTTTATCTTCAAACTCTCTTCGTACCTCTCCCTAGCATTTCTGGTTGAAAATATCATCCTGACTGGATGTCATCATAAGACACTTTTCAAAACTTTCTAGAGACTATGCCAGGCTAACGTACTAGTAAGAAACATTTCTTTTGTGATTGCAAGAGAGAAGTCAACTTTTAAGTGCTCTGATGCAGGTGGGATTTCCTTTTTCCCAGGCATGCAAAATTGTGGCTGTTCATTTCAGACTTGAACTGCCTCTACAAATGTGTGAAACTACATATATACTGGTTGATTTTGAGAGATATTTGTAAAAAAAAATCTATCTATTAAATACAAGTACAAGCAACAAGTGTGAAAATAACTCCACTTTAAAAATGCTTGTTATTCATGGCTTCATCCTTGTCTCCCTTTTTATAAATGCAGTGGGTTGGGAAATACAGGGAGGAAAAGACATTCAGTCCACTAGTAGTATCAATAGGATGAAATTGGACAGAAGGATGGAAGCATGGCAATTAGAGGGGAATCGTAGCCCTATAACTGAGCAAAGTGAGAAGGCCTTGAGTTGAAAGCAGTGGTGCACCACCAGCAATGTATCAATAGTCCAGTTAATCTCCTCTGCACATTTACTACTAGATCTGGACTAAAAAACAAGCAAACAAAAAAGCTCAGCCACAAAGGGAACTGAAGTGGCTGGCACAATATATAGCTGCTAGGTAACATTTGGCTTGGTTGGCCACAGGTTTCTCAGGCCTGTTGAATCTAAAATAAGCATCCATAAACATTTTGGAAAATGGAATAAATAAATGGTATAGATAGTCCTGGGGGTGGGAAGTACTTTGTAGGAGGGGGTGGAGAGTAATTAAATTCATGTCAATAATTGTTGAAAATTATGTAACATTTAATATAAATGGAAGATTGAATTATGAAAAAAAAATTAAACCAGTCTAGAATATAGAAAGTTTGCATGTTAGGTTTAAAGATAACGTTACTATTATTACATTATTACATCCTTGCATTCCCAGTGGCATAAAATTTAACAGACTCCAGCTGAGAAGCAGTAGTAATGCTGCAGAGCAGAAAGCTTGCTTTCTGCCATTCCCTTTTCCTTATGTGTTGTGTCTTATCTAGATTGTAAGCCTGAGGGCAGGGAACTGTAAGCCGCTCTGATAGCCTTTGTGGCTGAAGAGCGGGATATAAATTAAATTAAATTAAATTAAAATTTAAAAAAAAATCATTGGCTTGAATCTTGTTGGTTAGCCCACAATAGAGTAGACTTATTGAATCCATTGTCAAATGGTAAGTTAACACATTGGTAAATCCCTTTGATTCAATGGGTATACTCTACTTGGAATTCCGAACAAAACTGAGGCCACCGTGTTTTATGACATCTCAGAAATCAAGAAGGGATCACATTCAATATGCACTAATTCTGGACATCTCTGAAAATTAGCTTCTGAGTTATTTGATGACAGATGCAAACCAATGATTTTGATGGATTTGCAGGAGTACAAAATGTGCACCCTAACAAGTTGGATGCAGCCCATCAGCTATGCATTGTGATGTTCCAGGAGCTTGACAATCCCTTTTTTTCTAAAGCCCTATCTAAGCGACAAAAAGTGCTGTGTGAAGCCCGTGATAAGCCACTCATGACTGGCATGCTACATTGCAGACTTGTCCTTAAGTGTACAAATGGTAACTCAGTTGAATAGAGCATGTGGAGGAAACTCTATCACAATGCATACTAAGTTGGGGCACCCCAGGAGAAGTTAAATACTCGGTGACAAACATGTTTCTAAGACAGTAGTTGTTGTCAAACAGTGGCAAAAGCAGAAGTGGGGATGGTCAGGGATATGAAGACCTCAGGAGAAGTTGGAAACTTTGGGCAACTTGGGGGGGGGACCCTCCAATGAAATGGAATGAAATAAATTTATTTACAAAGATACTCAAATGCTACACAGTTATGATGCCAGGATTCTACTTTAACTGTCATGGTTCCATCTTATGAAATACTAGGGAGGGGCATTTTGGATTCTCAGCCAAACTTTTCTGCTAAGCACCTTACCAAACTGCAGACTCCAGCATTCCATATTAGGAAGTCATGGCAGTTAAAGTGGAGCCATAGTGCTATAACTGTGAGGTAAGAAACAGCCCAAGATTTTACACACTCAGAATGCCAGGAGCTGCATAGTATGAGCTTTTTACTCAATATACTCTACATAGTTAGAAAAGGATAGTATCTGTGCATGTGGTTCACCAGTGCAGCTCTTAGATCTGCAATGTATTTCTTCACCTAGTGAAAACTGCCATCTTCCAGACTGGAGCATACAGAGATGGAGGGTGGCCTCATTGCTTGTGATGAGAGCATACTGTTGAACAATTTGAACATTTTCAATGATAAGTCACATCTTATTGCCATCTCTGCTGCTATCCTAGTCCTTACAACTGTGGTTGTATGAGGTTGTTTCTGTTCAGATAATACACTTTCCTCCTCCTCCTCCACAAATAATCGTAATTTGCAATTTCTGTTTCCATTTGTCCCCAGCTTAGCATCACTGAATCATACAGTTGGAAGGGATTGTTAGGACCATCTAGACCAATCTAGAGGAAAGTGATCCCTGTCATACAGGAATACACAACAAAAGCTCTCCTGACACATGGGCATCTAATCTCTTTTTTAAACTTCCAAAGAGGAGAATTCTGCCACTTACCAAGACAGTCTATTCCACTTTAGAACAGCTCTTACAATTAAGAAGTTCTTCCTAGAATCCCCATTGTAATTTGAATTCATTGGTTTGTTTTCTTAGCTCCATCTTTCACAATCTATCCCTTCAGATATTTAAAGATGACTATCATGTCACCTCTTAAACTTTTTTCTCTTTGCGGACCCAGACTGTACGACCCCTCCGCCCCTTTGAATGAAAACTCAACACTTGCTTTGAATACAAAAATTATATTTTTTGGTTACATCTTCAGAAAAACATAGGTTAGATACAGGTTAGTGAATACATGTTTGGCAATAAAATTTTGGCCACAATTTTGGCTGGATGGTTGGCGGCAATGCCTGGGTCGTGACCCCATTTCTTGAGCCCATCCATGTGGGCCAAGACACCTGTCAGCCCATGCTGACTCCCTGGAGGAGAGGGCTGTTGGCCGGGCCATCTACCCGACTCCCTCTCCTCCCGTGCAAACAAACAGTTAATAGCTAGAGGCGGGGGTCTCCCTTGAACTTGAACTTAAACTTGAACTTGAACTAGTTCTTGAACTTGCACTTGATGGAGACCCCTGACCTCCTGCCCTATCACGACCCATGACATCCGCCAACAAGGCTTTTCCCCCCGGAAACACCTTCCGCCAACCATCCCTTCATCCACAGGCAGCCCTAGAGGCCCGCACAAGGCCTCTGCCCTGATGGGGCCCCTCGCTCAGGCCGGATGTATGTGGCGTAAGCCCTGGACCTCCATCGGCCCAGCTTCATGATGGCTTCCACTGACAGGCCCCCTTCTGCTGCCATGGTAGTGGCCCCTATGCGGAAGGAATGGCTGCTGAATCCTTCTGCTGGCAGCCCCATTCGCGCCAAAGCCTTCTTCAGCACACCTGCAAACTGATACCTCGTGAGCGGGATCCCATCCTGATGCTGGAAAAGGGGGCCCTTTGTTGACCCCCAGACCTGCAAAAACTCCTGCATACAGGTGACCGGGCACGGGAACACGTCTGCGATCTTCTGCAGGTGAAGAGTGGCCCCATGGCAGTGCTGGTCAGCCTTAGACCGGCAGATGTGCAGCGTCATGCCCTTGCTGGAGATGGTCACATCGTGCCGCTGCAATGCCCTGCCCGATGCGTCTCGCTTGGAGGAACAGACCACCTCCCCGACTCTCAGGGCCCTGAAGAATGCTGTGGTGTACGCCGTTCTGAACAGCAGCGCCTCATAAGCGGAGTGGCAAATGGAGGGTAGCAAGCCCACCAGCCGGGCAAGAGTCTCGAAGGACACCAGGCGCCTCCCATCCACCGCCTTCGGTGTCGCCCTCCTCCAGCCCTCCAGAGCCTTCTTCACCAAGAAGGTATTGCAGGGATCCCCGTGGCCTGCCGCTTTACTGACGAAGGAGATGCCCGCCACGTGCCCTGCAATGGTTCTAGACGCCCAGCCCTGTTCCTTCAGATCGGCCAGGTAGTGCAATACCTCCCGTTCAGATGCTGGCCACGATGTCCCGTAGCCCTGCTGCTTCCAGAATGCCATGAACTGGGAGGCTGCCCTCTTATAGCTGGCTTGCATTGAAGGCGCCAAGGAATCAGCCACTCCCTGCAGTACTAATCGCTCCCAAGGTTCCAGAGGTAACCATCTCGTCGGCTTCGGGGGCCAGCTGGTGGAAACGCTCCTCCTGAAATCGAGATAAGGCATCCGCGATCTCGTTATCCACGCCCGGGATATGGCGGGCGTGGAACGTGATGTTGGACTCCAGAAATATGAGTACGAACCGGTGTACCAGTCGCATCACCCTGTCAGACCTGGAGGACTGCCTGTTGATGATGCTCACCACTGCCTGATTATCACACCAGAAACATACCCTTTTGTCCCTGAACTCCTCCCTCCATATTGCAAGAGCCACCAGGATGGGAAAGAATTCCAGGAAGGTGAGATCCCTCGCCAAGCCAGATGCAGACCATGCCTGTGGCCATGGCTGTGCACACCAGTGGCCATTGTAATATACCCCGAAACCTAGACTGCCCACCGCATCAGAGTGCACCTGCAGGCCGGCCTCCAGGTTCAGCCTCCCCTGCCAGGCAGAGATACCATTGTAGTATCTCAGGAAATCAAGCCAGACTCCCATGTCCTCTTTGACCCCTCTCGTCAGGCGGTGTCGGGCTCTCACTCCCCCCCGTGAGTTGTGCGATACGGGCGCAAAAGGCCCTCCCTGGCGAGACCACCCTGCATGCAAAATTCAGATGGCCCAGCAGTGATTGGACTTCCTTCAGCGTGATTTTCTCCCTTCGCTGTAGGTTGACCAGCATCCCCTTCAGTCCCTCGATTTTGTCACCAGGTAGCCTGGAGACTCCCACCATGGAATCCAGCTGTATTCCCAGGTACACTAGGGAAGTAGAAGGGCCCACCGTCTTATCCGGGGCCAGGGGGACTCCGAGCTCCTCTGCCAATGCCTGAAAGGAAGAGAGCAAGAACCCACATTCCTCCCCCCCCCCCGGCGGGGCCCATCATGAGGAAGTCATCCAGGTAGTGAGTGACAAAAGGTGAACCTGCCCTGTGCTGCAGGGCCCATTGGAGGAATGTGCTGAAGGTCTTGAAAGCTGCGCAGCTGATGAAGCAGCCCATCGGTAATGCCATGTCATAGTACCACTTATCCTGGAATTTGAAGCCCAGCAGGCAATGATCATCCGGGTGCACTGGTAACAGTCAGAACGCTGACTGGATGTCACACTTGGCCATAAGGTCCCCTGGACCACAGCTCTGCAAGAGCTGGATAGCCTGGTCCAATGACGCGTACCAGACCGTGCATAGCTCCAGAGGAATGGCATCATTGACAGAAGCCCCTTTTGGGTAAGATAAGTGGTGTATGAGACGGAATTCCCCGGGCGCCTTCTTGGGAACCACCCCAAGTGGTGAGACCCGCAGATTGGGCATGGTAGGTTGATCAATTGGGCCAGCAACGTGACCCACCTCCCGTTCTTTCTCAATCTTCCGGGCCAATACCTCCGGCAGCTGAGCTGCTGACTTTAGGTTGCCCGAGGTGGACGCTACTCTTGGACCCTGGAAAGGTATGCGAAAGCCCAATTCAAAACCCGAGGCCAGGTAAGCCGCCGCCTCCTTCTTGTGGTAGGCGGCGAGAAGGGGTCGCATGGCCTCCAATTTTATTGGAGTTGCCGCCATGCGACCCCACTCCCCGCTCCTGTGGGTCCACTCACTTGGCTGCGCTGGCATTGGTGCCACCTCCAGTCCCTCCCTTTTTTCTGGCACCACCAGAGGCAGGGCGGCTGTTCCGAAAGGACTGGCTCCCACGCCCTTGGTGGGAACAGTTGACCTTCGGATGCCCACCTCCACAACTGTCACAGGAGTGGTCGAACCTGCACTTGTACCGGGAGCACTTGCCCCCATTGTACTCCCAGCACACTGGCTTCTTCCCCTCCTTTTTGCGATTGGCCTTGGGGGGATTGCTCTTCTCCTGCCGGCCTGGCCCAGTGGCCTGAAGCCAGGTAGGGTAGTCGATGGTTTCCCATCTGTACATAGGGGATCTGGAAGCTTTCTTCCTACACTTAATGTCATACTTGATGGCATTGGCATCCCCCGCCTGAGACCTGACCTTGATCACCTGACGGAGATGATTGATCAGGTGCCAGGCCCGTTCCGGAAAAACCAGAGCCACTACCCCCATGAAGCCGTGTAGCCACTGAGCCAGTTGGCAAATGTGTGTTCCACAGCTTCCAAGCTGGCTTTCTCGTTCTCCTTCTTGTCACTCCTGTGAACCCTGGCCTCTTCACCCAGGGGTGGAGCCAAGGAGAAAACATCAACATAGTAGCCCTGCAGAATCTTGGAGCGCACTTTGTGATCCAGATGGCCCCCCGGAGGGTCCTCCTTGGATTTCGCCTCCCTGAGCTCCTCCCCCTCGGCTGTGCCCCCCAAAGCCTTACGCTCCTCACCTGCTTTTTGCCTGGCCTTCCGGAGCTTGAGGGCCCAACCTGGAAGGCCTGGCTTGAAAGACCCTTTTCCTCAGTACCTGTACTTGTCCTCGTCGGAAGACTCACCTGATGAAGACCTGGAGCACGACCTCCAACGCTTCTTCCGCGGACTGCGTCCCCCACCAGATCCACTGCGCTGACGTGATGCTGAACCCCATGACTCAGATCGCCCGGAGTCTCTTGAACCGCTCCGCCCTCTGGACCTGGATCGCCTTGACCTTCCACTGCGACTGGATGACGTGCTGGGTTCCATGCTCAGAGCCACCGGGAGCATCTGCACCTCCTCTCGCACCATGGGAGGGGGATCCTTATTCGCATCCACCTTCTGCACCAGGACATTCAGGACCCCCATGATGTCCCCCAAGGTGAGTGCTGGGGCTCCGAAGGCCTCCACCGGGGAGCGGTGGGCCTCCATCTGCCTAGGTTGGGGCAAGGTCCCAGTTGTCACCTGGATGGGCCCGGGATCGCCCACCGGGGGGACCACCCCCTGTTCCCCACCTGGTTCCCCCCTGCTGGAGGTTGCTCCCCAGCAGGAGGTGGTGGGTCCTGAACGTGGCACTGTTTTGTTGTCCACTTAAGCCCCATCTCCCAACCCCCCAGGTGATTGACTGTGTGGCGACTTCTGGACGGGTGCTATTTGCCCTTGCGCAATTGATGGGAGCCTCACGGCTTTATTTAGCGCCGGCCGCCGCCTCACGGCCCGAACCCTGTAAAAGAAAATCACTGCCTGCAATGCATGAAATAAGGGGGAGGGTACCCGGGCAATCCTTGCTGGGACCCCCCATGCAAGGCCTCTGCCTGTGGGCCCCCAGGCCGAGGGCCCCCCTGCCTGCCCCTTGGCAGGGAAGAGGTAGTGGCTGCCAGCACCTGCTGCTTGTTGTGTGTGTATGTATATGTGCATGTAGCTTTTATATGGCTTACCTGCCCCCACCTGAAAAAGGGGGGTCCCTGGTAGGGGGGCATTTGGGGGGGCATGCCCCCCCAGCCCCTTCTCACACCCACCCTACATTCGAGAAGGGGTGGGGGCGACCCGCTGCCCCCCAATGGAGGCGGGATACTGGTGGCCACGCCATTGAAACCCCCCCAGCCCTGTTGGCCACCACAGCCTCTGCGGGGGGGTGGCACCCCATGCTGCGGCCCCCACCCGTCCCTCGGGACATCTGGTCCCGCCTCGGCCCCCTCTGTTGCCACCCAACGAGTCAGGCTGTCCAAGGATGGTGGAGGGGGGAGGGGCAGGGGGCACTGGCCAGCAGGAGGGTGATTCCCAGTGATGCACTGCTGCCCATCACCCCCAGCAGCCAAGCCAAGGAAACCCCCCCTCCCCACCGCCGCCAGCTGTCCCGCCTGGGTGCGGCAGCGGCGGGTGAGTGGGTGGAAGGGGAGTGCCACTCAGGCACTCCGGCCCTGCCATGGCCGATCGGGCCTGTCCCCAGGCCCCCCCAACCCAGCAGCCCACAAGCGCCCTGCTGCAGAATGGTGGTGAGGGGGGGTGGATAGGAACGGGGGGCACTCTAGACCCCCGGCCCCGCTGCGGCCGTTCGGGCCCATCCCTGACTAAAGCCCCCCCCAACCTAGTGGCAGCACCGGCATGCTGCCACGAAATAGCAGCAGTGGGGGGGCGCCGTGGCATGTCCTGCGGCTCTGCTCCGCCCCTCCTGATGGCGCTCCTCAGACCCCCCCAATGTGGTGCCTGGTGGGGGGGAGATGCCCCCCCAGGAGAAGGGGGGCAGCGGAGCTCGCTGCCTACCTACTTCAGCTCCGCCACCCCAACGTCCGTCGTCTTCGGCTGCTTGGAGCCAAAAGAGGAGGGAGAGCCGACGGAGCCGCCTTATATCAGCTCTGTCGCCCCTCCTCTGATGTCATCCAGCTGCGTCAGAGCCGGCCGGATGACCCGCCCCTCAGGGAGGGGTCCAGCCAATCGGGGGTGACCTGGCCCACCCCGATTGGCTGGCGCCCCTTCCTCCGCCCCTTCCGGCTGCAATGTGGCCTGGGAAGGAGATGCCAACATGGCGGCCGCCACGGAGGACCATGCGGTCCTCCACTCCCCCCCACCCCTGGTGGCGTGGGGGGGGTGCGGCCAAGAGGCATCCGGGGGCACCGGCCGGGCCACAAAAAGGCCCACCGGCAAGCGGCTGAGCCCCCCTTCTAGAACTTTTATCATCTTGGTCACTTTCCTCTAGATATGTTCCAACTTGACATTATCCTTTTTTAATAGTGGTGACCAGAACTGGACAAACTACTCCACATGAGGTTTTACCAAAGCAAAGTTATTTGTACTGTTACTTCCCTTGATCTCGACACTTCTCAGATGACAGAAATTAAGATACTGTACATGGGCTTAGGCAGTAGAGGCAAGGCAGTTTCTAGCTCTTCCTTTAGTGTAAGACATATTCACAATTTTCATGTATAAAATAAATGGTGGTATTACTTTTCAAACAACAACAACAACCCAGTAAATATGCCAAATACCCCTTCAGGCAGTAATTATTAAGGGATTGATAAAGGTCTTACTAATACATTTGTTTGTTTAATTTATATCCCACCTCTCTCCCTATGCAGGATCCAAGGTGGCCTACAGCATTTTTTTTAAATAGGGTACAGTTAAAACATTATTTATACAAAAGCTTAAAAAGAGTTAAATAGCTATTCAATTAAAAGTACAATATAAAAAACAGGGATCGTAATAATTTTTCTTTAAAAAAAACAAAACAAAACAAGCCACCACAAGCCCCTTTTGTTACATAGATTTTCAATCAAAACCCTTACCGAATAGGAAGGTCTTTCTTTGCAGGCAAAAAAAAGGAGAGAGGGAGCCAACAAAAGGAATTCCATGGCCTGGTAGCTGCCACTGAGACAATTCTCCTCAATCCTCACCAAGTGTGCCTGTGATGGTGGTGGGACTGAGAAAGAGTCTTCCCCAAAAGATCTTAACATTCAGGCAGACACATACTGGGAGAGACAGTCTTTCAGAAAGTGTGGAACCAAGCTGTATATGGCTTTAAATTGTATAACCAGAAACAGACTAGTCACCAGTGAAGTTATTTCAATGTGGGGTGAGGGTATATGGTCCCTAGAACCAGCCCTAGGCAATGGCCTGGCTATAGCATTTTGGAACTACTGAAGTTTCTGAACATTTTCCAAAGGCAGCCTCACACAGAATACATTACAGTAATCCAATTGGGATGTAATCAAAGCATGTGTTACTGTGGACAGATCTGATGTTTGAAGGAACACACTCAGCTGGCACAAAAACATTCCTGGCCACTGCTGAAACATGCACACCCAGGCTCAAATCAGAGTCCAATAGTGTGCCCAAGCTGCAAACCTGAGACTTCAGGGGGAGTGTAACCCCATCCAGCACAACTTAATATCTATTCCCTGATCAGCCTTCCAACTAACTAGGGTGACTTCTGTCTTGTCTGGATCCAGCTTCAATTTGTTTGCTGCCATCCAGTCCATCACTGACCACAGATACTGGTTTAACACTGAAACAGCTTCCTTGGAGTTAGATGGAAAGAAGAGTTAAAGTTGGGTATCATCAGCATACTGGTGACACTGAACTCCAAAACTCCAGATGACCTCTTCCAACAGTTTCATGTAAATGCTACATAGCATGGGGGACACAACGGGGTTCTCAAGGAAGCTCAAAGGCCAGCAGCCTGGGGATAGAACAGGAATCCCTCAGCACTACCTTCTGAGTTCACCCCTCCAAGAAGTACTGGAACCACTATAGAACAGACCCCTCAAGTCCTATCCCAGAGAGGCAGCCCAGAAGAATATCATGGTTGATGGCACTGAAAGCTACTGAGAGGACCAGTCAAACCAACAAGGACACAGTCCTCCTATTCACTTCCTTATGTAGGTCATCCACTAAGGTGACCAAAGCTGTCTCAGTCCCATAGCCAGAACTGAAATGGATCTAGATAGTCCATTTAATCAAGGGACCCCTAGAGCTGAGAGGCCACCATGTGCTCCAGTTGTGTGTGCCTTCAAGCTTTTTCTTATGTGTGACAACCCTATCATGGGGCTTTCTTGGAAAAATTTGGTCAGAGGGTGTTTGCCTTTACCTTCCTCTGAAGCTGAAAGAATGTGACATGTTCAAGGTCACCCAGTGGGTTTACATGGCTAAATGGAAATTTGAACCCTGGTCTCCAGAGTCATAGTCCAGCACTCAAAGCACTACACCATGCTGGCTCACATGCTCTGGAGCCTTGGTCAAAAAAAGGAATATTTGCTAATGCAATTGGGTTCAAGGAGGGTTGTTGTTGTTGTTGTTGTTGTTGTTGTTGTTTTCCCCAGTAAAGAACTCATCACAGCTTCTTTTAGACAGGATGGACCTCTGCCTTGCTGCAATGAGGCATTCAGCACTTCTACCAGTCCCCCTCTGGCAGCTTTTATAAGAAAAGGAAAGGCACAGACCTAGCACACTGTAGTGACTCTCACCTCTTGAAGAATCCTGTCCATATCCTCAATAAGAGTTATCCTGTTTCCATCTCTGAAATTTTGGAAGTTATGCAATATTTGTTTTAGTTTTATTTTAACAATGTTGACTTTTTCTGCATTTGAGATAACTTTTAAAATATTGTAGCTGTATTTTTCTCTCAGCTGCCTTGAGTACTTATGCAAAAAAAAAAAAAAGCAGGATTGGTATTTAATAAATCATCAACATAAATCAGTGGACATGTAAGTGATTTTCTGAGACTTTTTAGTGACTGAAGTATTATTATTTGGGGAGGGATCACTGTTTGTGGTTTTCCTTTGGTTTTTTAGGTGATAGGTTTTTAAAGGACAGGTGTGACTCATACCTCTTTCTCCCCAAACATCTTTGTTTTAAACACCAACAAACTACTTTTTTTCTTTAAATACAAGTGGATTCAAAACAATCATTCATTAAAAATGGATGTCTAATAGTTAATTATTAATTATCAGAAGGAGAAACTGTGCGCCTTTGCCTGAGGCTTAACAAGCTGTCACAAAAACTTGCCAAAGCTGCTGGGCTTATCAGCCTCCTGTGTGGTTGCCACATTAAACAGGGAAAGTTAAATGACATTTCCAGTAACCTGGAGAATAGTATTTTGGGCTCACAAAAGAAACCTCCCCCCCCCTTTGGCATCTTTTTATGATGTGCTCCACTTGCCTTTGCATGTGTGTCACTGCTGGCAGTACAAAGAAGATAATAGGAAATCTGTTAAGCTGACACTAAGTGGCACATTAAGTTGTGAAACATCTAATAGAGTTTTATAGCAGCACCTTAAGAAAATGATTTGGAAAGCCAATAAGCACAAAAGGATAAGCCACCCTTCTTCATAAATATATCTTCCATAAATGTAACAGAGGAAAACTGAAGAAGGCATACATCAATGGAAAGCAGAAGTCCCACCTGCACTGCTAATATACTCTGAACCACTTGCACAAGGATTACATACCAGATCTTATGCTTAGATGAGGCTCTAGGTTTTTCTACGGTAAGAAAACTAAAAACTGTCCTAAGCATATTGCATACTGAACCTCACAGTCTTAACAGCCATAGTAATCATACAAAAACGCAAAGCTAAATTTAACCAAATTTATTCTGACTCCGTAAAATAGTATCACCATCATACCAATATGCTGACATTTAGAATTGGTGTCTAACAAGGATAGAAATGTAGACAGATGTAATGTAGATAAAGGCCTAAAATAGGCTTTAAAGATCACATGATGTAGGACTTTATCAGATGCAGCAAATGCGGCATCATAACAACATCTTATGAACACAAAAGGACACTTATACTGCACTACAACATGCTATGGATTTTAAGAGATGAGTAAGGCATTCCTTTCTATTGATGGCCCAAGCTGCCAATAGATCTGATGTGATGTTGGGTTTTTTTTCATGGTTTTGCCTGCATCTGAAACTATGCCACCATTGTGCTCACGTGAATACAACGTCAATGGGCCGAACACTTCCAGGTGAGATTACAAAAACCAGGTATGGGACACACTTTTTATGGACCTCCCTGGTTTATTTGGAAGTTTTAAGGTGGGTTTCTGTGCTTGTGTATACTTCTGTGAATTTATTTTACTGTTTTTACATTTTTTACTGCACTTGCTTCTTCTTGTACGGATTGCTGAGATCACAAACAAGGAAGTAAATAGCGCAAGCATTCGTCTTCTGATAATGCTGGGGCTGCTTCTTGTTACTAATACAGGTAGGTTTGCTAAAGTGGGTTATTGTGCTTGGACAATTATGCTTTAAAATGTGGTGAGGAAGATGTTTTAAGAGGCTTGTCTGATAAAGTCTGTAGTGCCAGTTATTTAAAAGTCATAATTATGGGAAGACTTAACTCAAGTAAGGATTCTTAGCAATCCAGTGCAGTTCTGTTGGTATTCCACAGAGAGACATATTTCATGTCCATAGAATTTCAGTCAGAGGTGAGGCCACTCTGTGTTTGGGGAAGATCATTTGAATAGTTTTCACAAGTCCAGAGCTTTATATTTTTGCTTAGAAGATAATCAAATCCTTCAGCCTATGGGTGAAAAAATCAGGGGTACTCCAGGGCAACACTGAGACACAATTTAAACTTCTCTCCTCTTCATGTCCTCAAATTCTTTTCTATACTTCAGAGTATGGCCAAACATTGAATAGACTGTGTTAAAGTTAAAGGATAAACAAACAAAAATTTCTATCCTGAAAGAGCTTGATTCTTTGCATGTGTTCCTTCACAGCTTGTGAAAATGCATAAATAAAAAAAAAACTATGCCCCATTAAGGGACTGGTTGGAGCTAATGTAAGATACTGTACTATTGCCTGTGTATACAAAAATGGAGCCAGTGTGGTGTAGTGGTTTGAGTGTTGACTATGACTATGGAAGCCAGGGTTTGAATCCCCACTCAGCCATGAAACCCCACTAGGTTAACATGTGCAAGTCACACACTCTCAGCCTCAGAAAGCCTTAGGGTCTCCATAGATCAAAAAGTTGAGGCATACAACAACAACATACAAAAATAGAAAATCCTAATGACAAATTGTTTCTTGACTTTAGCAAAGTCTCATGTAAAGTTAAGGTGCTATACAAAACAGGACTGATCTCATTGGCTAAACTGCAATGTTTGTGACATACAGGGACCCTCTTTGTTAACTAGGTTTAATTAAATTAAGAGTTGTTGGATTTAAATTCTCTTTCAGTACTCTGTAAACTTTACTGAAGCATGGAAGGGGCCTGTCTTAAGTGAATCCATCTTTAACACATACAAGGTTTTTGTTTGTTTGCTTGTTTTTGTACTGGTCCTGAGAGATCAGTTGTGGTTCTTCTGTTTCACTGTTTTTCCTTGGTCCTACTTACTTTCACATTGGGCAAGCTGTAGGTAATTAACAGAAGAGACCTCATTGTTACCTCATGGGAATGTAGCCTACTTGTTGTCTGCCCACTTGTCAGCCTATCTGTCTCTCTACTTGCCTGACTACCTACCTAATCACCTCCCTCCCACTTCCTGCCCACTTTCTGGCTGGTCATGAACCTCATAATGGATATCTAGGTGTCTTCCAACTACTGCAGTACCACTTCTTGCCACCACTAGGCCAAGAGGGAATTCTAATAGTGTGGGGCTTGGGAATGGGTGGAGAATGCTCTTTGGCTGCCAGTGATGGCTTTTAAGGACCACATAAATATTGTCAAAACAGAATATACTGCTGAAGCAAAGTATTTTGTGCTTTTGGTCCTTAGCACACGAGTACATGCACAATTCTACAAATAGCTACACTTCTTCTTGAGTCCCAGAGAAGTCAGTGGCTGTTCAGCTGTTTGACTTGAATGCAGGACTGTAGCTTTTTTGCATAGAGCTGATGAAGAGAATAAGGATACAGGGTTTAGAACAATAACCATATATGTTCTGAATGACATATACTATTCTCCTGTCCCCCAAAACAAAGATTAGGCCATATGCATAGGGCAAATATGCCACTGTCTTATTATTTCCTGATAGTAGAATTCCAATTACAGGGTGAAGCAACAGTAAAATAATTGCCACAAAGTTGGCATGAATCTGTTGCCATGATTCCATATATCCTGGCTTGGTTTTGATTTCACAGTCCACCAGAAAAAGAGAACCAACATGCCAGCTACAGTAAAAGTTGGCTCATGCAACATAATAAGAAAAAAAAAACTGCTCACATGACTAGTTTATTCATGTGAGCAGCGTGATATCACAGGTGGCTGGAGATCTATAGACAAAGCATAAGGTTTGCATGCAAAGCTCCTCAGGCTCACTTGCAAGCATCTTCATTTGAGAGGATATCTGATCACTAGAATGGGAAATACATGTACACTATTGCCATCCAGAGCTGCTTCTGTGTGGGCAACAAGGGCATCATCATCAGTGAAGAGCAGCTCACGGACTAGATAGTTTAGAGTCTTAGTGTGAGCCCTCAGACAGCTTAACTTAAACAATCTACCATCAGTACGGTAACGTATATAGATGCTGTCTTCTTCTTCAAGCTCTGCCGTAGCCCTTTGGAGCATCATGCTGAAGAAGATTGTAAATAAAGCTGGAGCAAGAACACAACCTTGCTTCACTCCATTAGTTATTAGAAAGGGCTCTGAAAGAGCATCACCATATCTGATTTGACCACACTGGCCCTCATGTAGCAAGGTAATAATTTTAAGGAATTTGGGGGACATCCTAGTCTTTCCAGGATCTGACACAGATCTTTTTCTACTCAGTGTCGAAGGCTTTGGTGAGGTCAACAAACGTTACCCTTCCTGAATCTTCATTTATGAAGAAAAGCCGGAGAGAGAGAGAGAGATTGCCGTCCAAATCATTGGCCTAGAGATTCTTGGTGTAAGTGGCAACATGTGTTCAGAGAAAGGACATGCAAAAGTGTTCAGGTCCTCTTTGGTGAACAGCAGAGTGTATATGTGTGTATGTCCCATTTTAATGGCGGAAGCTGTATTCTTCATAATATTTACCACTTGAAGTGATGAAAGTACAGTGGGCCCTTGGTTTCTGCTGGGGTTTGGTTCCAGGACCCCTTCTGCCCCCCCATAGATAACAAAATCCATGGATGCTGAAGTCCCATTATATATAATGGCATAGTAAAATATATGTTTATATATATATATATATATATATATATATATATATATATATATTGGACAATCCTAAATATACACTGGACTGACTATGTGACGAATGTTGCTGTCCTTGAGCAAGCAGGGATCACCAGAATTGAGGCCATGATATTGAGAACACAGCTGTGCTGGGCAGGGCACATTTCTAGGATGGAGGACCATCACCTCCCAAAAATAGTACTATACGGTGAACTCACCACGGGTCAGCGTAAGAGGGGCGCTCCAAGAAAGCGATACAAGGATTCCCTGAAACAGCATCTCAGGCTTGGCCAAATTGATCACCAACAATGGTCCGCCCTGGCTTCACATCAGGAGGCATGGAGACACACTATCCACAATGTTGCAGCTTTATTTGAGAACTCATGCCGAATGAGTCTTGAAGAGAAACAACAACGCAGAAAGAATCACAACCCGAAAACATCACCCAAGTAAACCCTCTACTGTGCTTTCTGCAACTGGACTTGCTTATCTCAGATTGGCCTTTTCAGTTGCTTGCAGAAAGTGCAGGATGAGTCCTTCCTGAATCTTTGTTTGCGAAGAAAAGAAGAAATATATATAAACAACAAGCTTTGCTTTGGGGAATTTTTTTTTTTAATATTTTCAAGCCATGGTTGGTTGAATCCATGGATAAAGAAACTGTGGATATGGAGGTCTAACTGTACTCTACATGTCTGAATAAGTTGTTATTTTTACAACAATCCTATAACACAAGGCAGTAATATTATAGTCCTAGTTGCCAGTCAGACATGTAAATGGGGAAGAAGGATATAAGATGGTAGAGAGCAGCTTGTCTATGGTCTAAAACATAGAAGAGGTCAATGGAAGCCATTAATAAACTGTAGAATTGTATCGATTTTAACATGGTGATAAAATGTTTGTAGCAAAAGAAATGCATGTCACAACAAAACCTGTACAATAGGCTAAGGCTGAGAAACAAAGTATGAAGGAATTGTTGCTGTCCTTGTCATCATCATGACAAAATCTCCAGATAATGTGTCATATCAATATTTCATCAAAACCAGTTTACGTACAAAAGATGTTACTTTTCATTGAGAGCAGTTGAAAATAACCATATGGCCTTTTGCAATCTCTTCCATAACATTTATTCTCTGAAAAATTCACTCAGGCTGCCTTAAGCAGAAGAACATCAAAAAAGGGGTGGAGTCATAGTTCCCCAGAAATGCCAGCGTGAAAATCTCTCTCTCTCTCTCTCTCTCTCTCCACTCCCTCCCTCTCCCCTTTTTCCTTCCCCCCTCCTTCCCACCCACCCCACTCTCACCGCACACACACACACACACACACACACACAGAGAGAGAAATCTCTGGAATGGAGACTGGCTCAGATCCATTTTATATTTTTATTGTTGCTGTTGCTGTGTGCCTTCAAATTGTTTTCAACAAAATGACCCTAAGGCAAACCTATCATGGGGTTTTATTGGCAAGATTTGTTCAGAGGGTGTTTTCCTTGCCTACCTCTTTAGTTGAGATAATGTGACTTTCCCAAAGTCACCCAGTGGGTTTCCAAGGCTGAGCAGGGATACAAACGCTGGTCTCCAGTATCATAATCCAATGTTGAAAGCATTATACAACAGACCAATTTGAACTGCAAATTGCTGATTTTTAGTCCATTCTCTTGGCCTTTCCTTCAGCATTGTATTGTTCTCATAGGTTGACCTCTTCTGCAGGATTTATCTGCTCTGTGAAGCAGAGTTTAAATAAAATAATTTCTACAATTACTTCTGGAATTAAAGTGTAAAATAGTCTTTCTTATCCAATTGTCTCTTTTCATTTCCTCTGCTCTGAGGTATACCACTAGAAACCAATTGCAACAAAAACAATTGTTTTCCAGTGGTGAACATACGCATGATTTAGGACTGCTGCACAATTTTCTATGCATGTACTATACGGATCAGTATCCTATGCAGCTCAGAACATAGTAGACTTAAAATTATTTTCAGCTCCTTCACAACCCTGGAGAGCTACAACATTTTGGATTACCAGCAGCCACCATTTTGGATTACCAGAAGTGGCATTTGTGTCATTCCTGCTCACTTTCAGGAGGTACTTGGGAACCTCCCTTTTTGCTGTTTTGGGATGAGTACGGCCTGAAACAGATATCCAATCTTTTGTTTGTTTGTTTAAAATGGAAAATATATATCCCTAACATGGAAGTTTTTAAAAGAAATGTATTTTCCCCTAAGGAAGAGAACTCTGATTATTATTAAGTGAAGTTGGTAGTTCTTTTTGTGGAGGTTTACCAAGGACTTCAATGCAGTATTAATTATTTCAGATACAGTCCACTAGCTCTGTGCAAATGGGGATTAAACAGTACTATGAAGCCAATTAAGAAATCATACATGTGAGTCTACACCTCATTATGGATTTGAGTATCAGATATCTTAATAAGTCCAGATGGCTATTCGGATCATCATTAACATTAGTACATGATTGGATGACTATGATTATGTGTGATTGTTACAAGTAAGTGGATTTAAAGGGGGAAAAATAACTGCTGACGTTGAGAGAGAAACCAGTTATTTTTTCCATTTAAATCAATGTATTTGTAAAAAATAAAAAATAACAGTAATCCATGTACTAAAATTAACAGGTTGTTGATGAATTAACACCATTCACTTTTTGTTGAAGAATGAGGTTCCATAGTATATAAATATGCGACTGAAATTAGATGGTAGGTTCATACTAAGTTAATTGAAATATACACTCTCTTTCAACATAATGAACAAAAGCTGTTTGTATTTTTTTTTTTAGTGTAAGCATATCATTGTTACCTGTGCTGACAGTCCGCATCTTGGAATACTGCATAATTTGCAATATCTAATAATTTGACTTCCTGTGGCCTTCCATGTGGTTGGCAGGTAAACCAGAGACCTCAGGATAGTCATGTACAATCTAGGGAGGGTCCTTTGGAAAATTTCCAAACAGGTCATAACCAGGTCAGGGTTAATACCTGGAGATGAGTCATTCACTCATCAACTCAACAATAGCACAGTCCTCAATGGTTGCAAAATGGGTTTTTCCTCCCCATTGTCTCCCCATGACAATAAAAGTTGCCTGCTCCTATTCAATTCCACATGAATCGTCCATTAACTAATGGTAACTCTTCTAGAAAACCCTTTGTCCAGTCCTGGGAAACTGAGAAACATTGTATTCTGCTCTAAACCTCATCCCTTCAGGGGAGTTATCACATATAAATATCACCCTAAAACACCACCAAAGTGTGTACAGACCTCCTCCTTTTTGACTCCATGTCAGTTTGTCTCACCATTCTGCCTTCCGGCCCTCCCCTCTGCCAGTTTACTTTGTGATCTCAGATCTCCAGGATTGGTAGTATAGTATAACCCACAATCACTTTATTCCTCTATATAAGTACTTCCTGCTTTCTTCGATAGCCTTGTGTGATCGCTGGAAGCCTGAGTATTTGAGTGAATGATGTTAGATTAATTTCCATTAAGATCATTTAAGTGTATCTTCTGGCTTGAAGTCTCCTCAGTTACTACATTATACATAGATCAAAAGATCCTGCTGTTACCTAGCCTCTCACTGACATTTTGAGCTAACTAAATATTTCCCATATTAAGATTTGGACACAAGTGGGATCCTCATGGAACCCACGCAATTTGGGTAATATCATAATGGCACTTTCTCACAACACCTCCCATCTCTCCCTCTACCTTAGACTGTTCTTGACTCAGGGCTTTCTCAGGAAAACCTCCAAAAACATTTATTTCCCATATTTTTCGGCATAATTGTTCCAGCAAAATAACCCTTTTAAACCTATGTACGTGTAATAGGCCTTGTTGCCCACACAGAAGCAGCTCTGCAGTGCATAACATCCTGCTTCGCCACAGCTGCAGACCTGTTTGGGCTGGAAGTTAACCTGAAGAAAATGGAAGTTCTTTACCAGCCTGCACCACAGGATGAACACCACCATCCCCACATTGTCGTCGGCAAATCTGTGCTCAAGTCCGTTCAGCAGTTCACCTACCTAGGAAGCATCATCTCCTCAGATGCCAAGATTGACAAAGAAATTGATCACAGATTAGCAAAGGCATATAGCACATTTGGAAGACTTTACAAAAGAGTCTGGAGTAATAAACACCTGAGGCTAAGCACAAAAATCAGTGTATATAGAGCCATTGTACTGTCTATTCTCCTTTATGGGTCTGAAACATGGGTAACCTATCGCCACCACTTATGACTCCTTGAACCCTTTCATCAGTGCTATATACGCACAATCCTAAATATACACTGGACTGACTATGTGACGAATGTTGCTGTCCTTGAGCAAGCAGGGATCACCAACATTGCGACCATGATATTGAGAACACAGCTGCGCTGGGCAGGGCACGTTTCTAGGATGGAGGAGCATCACCTCCCCAAAATAGTACTCTACAGTGAACTCACCACAGGTCAGCGTAAGAGGGGCACTCCAAAAAAGCGATATAAGGACTATGTGAAACAACATCTCAGGTTCGGCCAAATTGATCACCAACAATGGTCTGCCCTCGCCACACATCAGGAGGCATGGAGATGCACTATCCACAATGCTGCAGCCTTATTTGAAAACTCACGCCAAACAAGTCTTGAAGAGAAATGACAACGCAGAAAGAATCACAACCTGGAAACATCACCCAAGGAAACCGTCTGCTGTGCTTTCTGCAACCAGACTTGTTTATCTTGGATTGGCCTTTTCAGTCATCAGCGTGCTTGCAGAAAGTGCGGGATGAGTCTTTCCTGAATCTTCATTTGTGAAGAAAAGCCAGAGAGAGAGAGAGAGAGAGTCCTGTAATAGCATGAGAAATCAGTCCCAGCATTACTGGAGTATGAAGGCTAGTGCTGTTTACTTCTGTGTTTGTGATATTGGCAGTTCTTGCAAGAAGACGTTGAGTGTGATAAAAATTTTAAAAACAGCAAAATCAAAACAGAAAGCATACACACAAGCACAGAAACACACTCACAACCCCCCAAGTAAACTGGGCAGGTTCATAAAAAGAGTGTCCAGTTCTTGGCTTTCCCATTCTCAACCAGATGTGTTCTGCCATTGACACTGTAATCATGAGAGGAAAATGGCATGTGGTTTCAAATACTTGCAATACCAGCACAAAAACACCATGGCAATCTCTTGATGGCTTGGCTCATCCAAAAAAACAAAACAAAAAACAAAAACAAAAACAAAAACACCTTATTAACAGCTACAGAATGCTAAAAGACAATGTTGTGTGGTATGTGCACCTTTTCACATTCATTAGGCATCATCATGATGCCACATTCGCCATGTCTGTTAAAATCCTTAGAGAAGCAAACTTTAGGCATAGTTTCCTCATGGTAGTAAGGATGGCCATACAAACAAACATATTATTTTCACCACAATCCTACCTAATGTAATAACTATTCATCTATATTTTTGATGCATTAGCCTGTCTTGTAAGTGGGCCAACACCTGGCATGCTAAAAATAACACTCCATGAGAGATGCTTCCCAATTCCTTTGCTTGCATTATTAAGCCATGCTTTACAAAGAAGATTTCACATTATTTTCATTAACATGTTTATTAACAAGAACTTTTCCAGTAGTGTACTTACCATATGCATACTGTCAAATACTTAAAAGAAAAGGCTATAGTGCCTTGGAGGGAGAGAAAAAGAGGCAGGCAGAACTCCATCAGGACTGGGCCCAGAAGCAGGTGAAAGGCCATCCCTCCAGCCCAACTGTCACTGCCCTGCCCTTGGAGGGAGAGAAGAACCAGCAGTATCTGCTGGATTTATCCCTACCCCCACTGCCATTCCCTTTTTCTTATGTGTCATGTCTTATTTAGATTGTAAGCCTGAGGGCAGGGAACTGTAAAATTGACCATTTGTAAGCCACTCTGATAGCCTTTGTGGCTGAAGAGCGGGGTATAAATAAATGAATGAATGAATACATGAAAGTCAAAACAGACAAAAGTGGCCAAATAAAACTTTCACTCGGTATGTGATGACTGAGACATATAGCATAGGAAGTATGGTTAAGAAAGAAAGAAAGAATCCTCAACAACATAAATCAGTGTGCAGTGAGGACATAACAAAACAGAAAAAATCCTGGGGACAACAGCACCAACAAGAGATTAGGAACTTTTTCAGATGGGCTGTATATTCTGTGTTAGGCATGGAACAGGGTTGAGAAAGGGTTTCCCTTTCACGTGATGTTAACCCAATCCCATGGTGCCTCCATGCTGCCCCCATGCTGCTTTCCAATTTATATCAATCATGGGAAAACATTGTGAATAGACCACCCATTCTGTTCCTGTCACGGAATCACAGGTGGTCTGAAAGGTGCCCTGTTCCTCTCCCATTATGCTGGTGTGATGCCAGCCACAGGGGGAGATCTATGCTGAATAATTCCGGTGGATATTGGAACGAGGAGGTATGCGACACCCCTTTTCCCCCCTCCCTGGGTTACTTGTAAACTTTAGAGAGTGTTTAAGGGCTTTTTTAAAAAAAGTTTATTTTGACTTTTATTTTTACATTTCCTATGTGACTGTTCTCTCACGAGAATGGGCAGGATTTGCTTTCCGGGTCATAAATGCAGTTTTACAATGACTGCATTTACTCCTGGCAAACCAAGGGGAGGAGGAGGATGTTCCTGTCCCAGCAGAAGGTAGGTGTGCGAACATTTTCCTTTTATTCCATTGCAGAGATAGGAGTGGGGCAGGAGGGTGTTTAATGAGGCAGGAATGGGGTAAAAGTCCCCCTCTGAATAAGTCCTAGATCAAGTTCTGTCCTTTTGGTGCCACTCTTTTATTCTATATTGTTCATGTGGTGCATAATACACAACAACATATTGGGATTAGACAGATGTTTACTTCCTTGCCCCATCAAATATAATTTTGCCCATGGAGTTTGATCAACATAAAATATATCAAATAGTAATGAAATACTCAGTTCCATTGTTGTTCATAAGTGGTGTTATTTTGTAGGGATCGTCTGATATTTCACCCAGTTAAGCATTTGGAAAAGTACTCCAGCATTAGGTTGTAAAGCAGACCAGGATTCGGGGTGGCACAGGTGGCAGGGGTGCTCTTAGAGCCCTAGCACAGTTGATAAAACATCATCTCATTGATTTCTTTCTGCCTTATATGTAGTGCAATTTCTTCAATATCCTACAATCCTTTCTACAGTTTGATTGAATTCATTTGGCTGTATTCATTCTGAACTACCCATTTCAGTCCATGACATTTAGAATTGCCAAAGTTAACTTAGACTGTCTCTGAAGTCTGTACTATGTAGCAAAGACCAAAATGTCTAACTCAAGGGTAGGCAAAATGCAGCTATGGGTCACATCAAGCCCTTGGGACCTCAAAGAGTAACCCATGAAGCCTCCAATATTGTACCAGCCCACAGCACATTAGAAAAAATAATTCCAAAGAACACAGCCCCCAATTTAATTCTCTTTAGGTTGAACTTTGGGTGATTTTTCAATGAACTCCCAGTCCCAAATACCCCAAACCACTCCCAAAAGTGGCTGGAAGAATATTATGTCACTTTCCACATGCTAAAACATGATGGTGGGGGCATGCTCCCCATTCTTCCATATGTGCCTATCCTTGGTCTAGTGCTTGCTTTGAGTGATCATCTGTCATCATATCAGCCCAGGCTTTCTTGCAGTCTGCAAGACTGACCATTCTATGTGTCTCCATACTTTGTGAAATGAGAACTTCTGTGAGAAGAAACAAATCAGAATAATTCCAGGAATATGACATTATTTTGCTGTTGAGTTTCTGTATCCTTTTCAGAAAGGCTACAACTCTAGATATGTAACCTGTAGATGTTTTATGGAACCCAAAGAGCAGTACTTCTTTTGCAATTTTTATTGATATATATGTGTGTGTGTGTGTGTGTGTGTGTGTGTATTGGATGCTATCAGCTATAAATATTTGGAAAAAATGAATTCTTATTATAAAATAAAATAATATAAACTCAAGATACCTGATTATTTTTTTTATCTTGTATGCAACCTATTTTAGTTTTCATTTATTAATACAGTTGTCCCTTCACATTTGCTGGGGTTTGGTTCCAGGACCCCCCGTGAATACCCAAATCCGTGAATACTCAAGTCCCATTATATGCAATGGCAGAGCAAAATGGTGTCCCTTATATAAGATGGCAAAATCAAGGTTTGCAATTAGGATTGTTATTTTTTAAAGAATATTTTTCAAGCCGTGAATACTCAAATCCGTGAATGTCAAATCCGTGAATGTGGAGGGACAACTGTATTTTCCCCATTATTCTTTATCCTATGTACTTCCAAAGAATAAATTTTAACAAAACAAGAATTTAACAGCATATGGAGGATGAGGATAAGTATTAACTGGAGAAATCTTCTATAGGTTAGAAACAATTGCTATTTTGTAGAGTGGGGCATCACCACAGGAAGGAAGGAAGGAAGGAAAGAATCACTTCAGTACAGAAGGTATCATTAGAACCAGCTGTTTTGTGGCAAAAGTTTCTTTTTTTCCTTTTTTCAGTTTCTTTTGCTTCCATTTTCAACTAACTCTGGTTATTAGTTACATTCAAACTGAGAATACTGATTTCCTGTATACTATCTATTGTTGAGGGAAAGAAGAAAAATACATTAACCATTGCCTGAAGTTGGCTTGTTTTCCTACACAAACCCTTGTTGAAAACAGAACTTAAAACTTATGATCTGTCTTTATAATCATGCCATAGGGCAGAAAGGAGTGCCTATGAACCCAAGTCTCATGTAGGCTTATTCTCATAGTGTTAGAGTATGTGATCATTTGTATCTGTGGCTGTATGTATGTGTGTGAATGTGTTCATGCATGCACACATACATTTGAGAAAGAAGGACTATGTCCTGATTTGCACAAGTATGTGCAACACTGGATAGCTCAGCACATAATTATTGTATAATAGAATAACTGGCAGTAAATGTGTGAACAACCAGCACTGAAAACCATTGGAATAGGGACTGGAAACATAGGGGCCATTTACATGGCAAAATAAATCTTCTAAGAATTCACAGAGTCCTATTAGTTCCCACATCTTTAGGATAAAAGTCGCCATATTCAGAAGGAGGGGGGCAAAAAACCCCATAAGTCACACAGTTTCAGCTTTCACTATTTTCCCCATCTTTTTTGAAAAGTAGTGCAAGTTAGCGCACTATTGATTGTGTGAACTACCATTTCACATACAGCTGTGAAAACTGCCAGCAGTCTTCCCAAAACAGCCACACCAGAGCTTAGCCATGATTGGTTGGACAAGGAGGGGATGGACTTGCAAGAGATGAGCCTGAAATGAAAAGATCCAGCCAGCCGGCTTGTTCTCCACTTAGCAATAATTACAGTTTGTGTGTGTGTGTGTGTGTGTGTATGAGAGAGAGAGAGAGAGAGAGAGAAAGAGTAGTGATCTGCTCCACCAGCCGTTTCCTTGATTGCCTTCTTGTGTGTGTCATGTGTGTGTGTGTGTGTGTGTGTGTGTGAGAGAGAGAGAGAGAGAGAGAGAGAGAGAAGCAGTCTGCTCAGCCTGCAGGGCGAAGGAAATTAGCCTGCTTTCCTTGCTTCCTTTGTCATTATTCTTCTCCCACACCCAGTCTCCATACTTTTTTGGTTGCTTTATCTGGTTTTCTCATTCAGATGAAGCTACGGTCTTTCCCCCTCACACTCCCCTCTCCTCGCTTCCTCCCCACCTCCTGCCTGGCTTTCATGACAGTGATCTGTAGGCCATGCCCCTCCTCCTTTGTCTGTGTGAACTGGAAAAGCGAAAACACACCGGACCAACCAATTTAGCAATAAATCATGTGAACTATGGAGCGCTGGTGTGAAAGGATGGTAAGCCAGAATTTGCACACTTTATTCTGCTGTGTAACTGGCCCCATAGAGAAGAGACTAAGTGGGAACAAGAGCAAATGGAGAAAAGGTGGTGGATCCAAAATGACACTTCCCATTGCATTGGGCTTGGGTCACACTGCCTTGCATTTATTTAGTCAATTAGCCTTTCTTGAACCCTTTTGGAGTACTGTTTCGACTCTCAATAATTTTTATAGATCTGTTATTGCCTGCAATGTTGTTGCTATCTATTTGGTCTGAAATCTATTAACCTCTCCTTTAATTTTTGAAAACTGTTGAAGCAGCATGACCCAACTAGTCTCTTTTGGTTGAATCTGTTGAAACATCATACAGGTTGGTGAAGAAATATGCATTTTCTGCTGCTTCATTTTGAAGTTGATAATGAAATATAATATTGCAAAATGTAATCCCAGCTGGTCAAGGGTTTGCAACATCTGATGAAGCCTAGTATCAGAATGCAGAATGAACTGCTAGCACATGTTCTGACTGAGTTTCAGCTTTATGTACATTTTACATGCATTCAAACTGACCAGTACTATATAATAATTGGATAAAGACAGATATACTGATAGAAGGATGACATGGCTCCCCTCTTCAGAATTCAAAGTAAGCACATGTTCTAGTGGAATATACAGATGTTTATGAGTTCACTCATGGAACAGAAATCTTGACCAAAGTGCACAGTAATTAATAATGACAGAATCCAACCTATCTAACATGTGCAACAATTGGTACTTGTCATGAACATGGGTTCTTACACCATTAGGCCAAGTGAAGCAACCACCTCGGGTAGCAAATGCTGGGGAAGCAATAGTAATATCCCACCTGTTCCTTCTGAGCCTTTCCCATTCCTGTCTTTCTGTGTGCCACAAGCCCTTTCCTGCACCCCAAAACTAATCTGCTTTCCTCATCTGTGATTCACAATCAGACCCCATTACCTATGTGTAAAAGATTCAACTGTCAGTTCAGTCACATACTATATATGAAATAGAGAGGAACACAATTTTATCCTTTGCTTCAGTGAACAGACTATCTTGGACTGGCCCTCCTAACATCACAGATGCATTGAAGGTTGCTATCTAACAGAGTCAGGGATGTTGTTTAAAGAATCACAGGAGATTATCAGATGGGAACAAGAAAGTGTTCCCATCCCATAATCAACTCTTTTGCCCCTCTCCTGTCCCTGTCCTGGCAGAACAACTAAAGTTTTCAGACCTAACTTTTTATGGAACGCATGGCAGCCCAGGAGTGAGTGGAGCTCTAATGGAGCTTCTTTCACTTCCTGGTTTGAAATCCCAGCCATTCTCATGAGGAGATCAGAGCATGGAAAATTCAAACTGTCTCTGGCTTTTCTTTACAAACGAAGATTCAGGAAGGACTCATCCCACGCTTTCTGAAAGCACTCTGATGACTAAAAAGGACAATCCGAGATAAACAAGTCCAGTTGCAGAAAGCACAGCAGAAGGTCTCCTTGAGTGATGTTTTTGGGTTGTGATTCTTTCTGTGTTGTCGTTTCTCTTCAAGACTTGTTCGATGTGAGTTCTCAAATAAGGCTGCAGCATTGTGGATTGTGCATCTCCATGCCTCCCGATGTGAGGCCAGGGCAGACCACTGTTGGTGATCAATTTGGCCAAGCCTGAGATGTTGTTTCAGGGAGTCTTTGTATTACTTTTTTGGAGTGCCCCTCTTACGCTGACCTGTGGTGAGTTCACTGTAGAGTACTATTTTGGGGAGGTGATGCTCCTCCATCCTAGAAACGTGCCCTGCCCAGCGCAGCTGTGTTCTCAATATCATGGCCTCAATGCTGGTGATCCCTGCTTGCTCAAGGACAGCAACATTCGTCACATAGTCAGTCTAGTGTATATTTAGGATTGTGCATAGACAGCACTGATGAAAGCGTTTGAGGAGTCGTAGGTGGTGGCAATAGGTAACCCATGTTTCAGATCCATAAAGGAGGATAGACAGTACAATGGCTCTATACACAATGATTTTTGTGCTTTGCCTCAGGTGTTTATTGCTCCAGAATCTTAAACTGTAAAAGAAAAATAAAAAAATAAAAGTTACACTAAGCACACAGAAACACTTAAAATATTACAAGTAACCCAGGGAGGGTACAAAAAAGTGTGTCACTTACCTGGATGTCCCAATCTCACCCAGAAGTGTTCTGGCACGGATCTCCCACTGACTCTGAGATCGCACCAGCAAAATGGGCACCTTTTCACTTGCAGGACATGCTGAACGGAACAGGGGATCCATTGATGGCTTAGCCTGTCAACAAAAAGCAGCACAGGCATAACGAGAGCTGAATGGGAGCATTACAAGAGGGGAATAACGTCATGTGAAAGGGATGCCCTTTACTGATCTCCTGGTGTCATTATAATGCCATATTTAGAGCATCTGATAATCTCCACACTCTTCATTTCCACTTTTTTTTATTACTGTACTTCTCTGCCTTGTATTCTATCCCTGCTGAATTCTACATGTCTAGTGTTCTGCAGGGGGAAAGAAGTATAAACACAAACCCTGCCCCAATGTAAATGTAGGGCAGCCAGAGAATTTGCCATGTGGACATGGTGAATCCACTCTTGATTTTATCACCACCTCTCCTGCAGCTTCTCTGATTTAAGCAGGGGACTTAAATCAGAGTTTTGCACCAGCTGAGCTTCCATTCAACTTGGAGAAGGTGCAGGAAAAGTGTGGTAAGATCAAGAAAAAAAAATCAGTGTATCCGGTGATAGAACTTTTGTGCATTCTTGTGTAGTTTGCAGTCAGCATACACATTTGCAGTGACACTTTGGGGGTTAGGAAAGACATTAAGAAAATGAAGATTCTGAAGCCAGTGGGAAAATGCTTGGCCAAGGAAAGAGCATGTTTCTGTTTGCTTATTTGATTCATACAGTAGAGTAGATTTTTATTCTGTTGTTCTCCCAAAACTTGGAATTCAGGTGGCTCACAGTAGGAGTGAATAAAACACAAATGAAGTACAAAAGAAGTCCAAATATTAAAACCAATTAAATTAAAAAATACATCAGTCCAGGATTTATATGGAAAGAAGAGATAAATCTAGCATTCATATGGCACCAAATCCCAAAACTCCAGAAACCCTTTGCAGTTGTTTCATGTATATGTTAAACAACATGGGGTTGGGGGGCACAACCTTGAGGGACCCCACAAGCCAACAGCCATGATACTGGAGTCCCTTCTGATCACATCTCTCCAGGAAGGATTGGAGCTACCCTAAAATATTTTCTTCAAATGATATCACAAAGTGATAGCCCAGCAGGACATCATGGTCAAGAGTATGAGAAAGACATTGGGAGACCCATCCCAACACTCCCTGGGACAAGTTCCTAGTAAATATCCTTTACTAAAGTGCCTTTGTCCCATGACTAGGCCTTTGTCCCATAACCAGCTATATTGGAATTGGTGTAGCCTGTAGATGATATGTGTCATCCTGAGGTGGAATACCACCACATACTCCTGCAGCTTGCCCAAGTATGAAATGTTAAAGATTTGCTGGAATTTTTAGCCACTATGGTAAGACTCAGAAGGGTTTTTCAGCAATGATATCATCATGCCTTTTTCAGGCATAGTGAAATCCTGCCTTGCTTAAAAGAATAATTCACCACCACCCCATACCCATGTACCCAGTCCTATTCTCCCCTGGAAGAACAAGAATATACTACATGATAGCTTTCACTTTTCCAATGATCCTGTCCACATTTTCAAGCTGTTTAAATGGCAGTTTAATTATGGGTAAATATTTGGTTTTACATAACAAAAGTAGAATTTAATATGATGGGAAGCTTTTTACAGAGCTCTTAGGCTGACTGATAAGATACATGCACAATGTATTAACATTTATTTCCTATTAATAACTCCACCAGTTTTAACGAAGAGGTGAGGTGAGCCAGCAGGGAGAGCAATGGTGACCTTCCTTATGTTAGCCAAAATTGGTTAACCAACAGGATCAATATGGGTGGCACAGCCCGAAACAGAAACTGTTGCTGAAATCCCCTTATGATCAGTGCATCTTGCTTCTTCTTGTGTTTTATCTAGGCCAGTGCTTCTCAGGCTATTGGATGTGCGGGACCAGCAATTATTTTTTTCTAATGTGCCATGGTCTGGTACCATATTTGTACTCACTGCTTACTATTGTTTCTTTCTTTCCTGGAAACTCACCTCAGGCCAGCTGCTGATGGCTCACAAATCAGCACTGGTCCATTTGACTAGCACTGGTTTGTGGTCTTTTCTACTGGATGTCTTTGACAGACACACTATTGGTATAGAAAAACAACTTGGGGTGGAAGGCATATTTTCCCTTTTTGTTTTAAAACTTTTTTTTCTTGAGGAGAAATAGTTGTGCCACCCCTAGGAACCATATCATTTTGCACCCCTTTGAAGGGAGAAGTTTAGGCCAAGAAGGGACTTTGAAACTGGAAAACAGACCCTGTCCATCCTCAGTCTGTTTCTTTTTGCATACTGGTGATACATCTACACTGGCAAAGTTTTCTGCTGGTGTAACTGAGGCTTGCAGGGGTTCTTCTAGATAGCACTTGCACCCTTTCAAAAGAAAAGAAAATATTTATTGACAGAAAAAGTGGGGAACATATTATTTTCTTTTCAATTAGAGTAGTTATATTTTGAAGAGAGTGGAAAATGTTAAGTATGCCCTTATGTCATAACACTCACACATAAGTAAGTAATAATTGCATATTATAAGCACAATTTAATAATCAAATTTTCTCTTTGAAGTTAATGACTGGGCTTTTTTAAAAAAATCAAAACTATTCATTACTGTGCACAATGAACTTAAAACATGTGCATTGTTTCCTTCAGCTTCTGTATAGAAAATCTGCATTCTAAATTAATTAACTGCAGTATTCGTCATCATAGATATCTTGAACAAGTGTACATGATATGCACTGAATTGACCTGAAAATAACATATTAATGAAGACAAATTGAGACATATATTCAAATACATGTGAACACATCTAGAGATAAGTGGACATCATTCAATAGCATCTAATCATTTTAAAGGGTTGTTAAACATCCCAGCACAGAAGCAAATAAAGGAATGTGTGATTTTCAGAAGAGGAAGAGAAAACATGATTTCCAGAAGAAGTGAATAAAGCTTGAAGATTACATATTTTCCTCAGTTTTATTTTATTTTTGAAGGAAACAGTAGGAATACTGGGAAATTGTCTTTGGTTTGTATTTTTAAGTGAACCCATGAAATTCATGTTTCCCTAATGTATGAACTCTGAGGTAGAATAGAATCTTTATTACGGTCATAGACCAGCACAGGTAAAAAGAGGATACAGAATAAGGTAAAAACACAGGATAAAAACAGGCTAAAAGCAGTATTTAAAATGTTACCTCCAGTATACCAAGACTAGATTGATACTATTCTACTGTTGTGGACATTGTCTGTCGAATTTTAACCGCAGCTGCGCAGAATCTGGCAACATTATAAGTTGTTCCTGGGTTGGTGTCTAAAAGCAGCAGGGTTATGTAGAATTGTCCAGTGTGCCCTTGATATTTATGCAACAGTGGTGAAATTAGGCTGAGACGTATGTCCCTGTAGTATGAGCACTGGAGTAATACATGCTCTGTTGTTTCTATTTGGTCTGAATTGCAGGGGCACAGTCTGTCTGAGAAGGGGATCTTCTTGTATCTGCTTTCAAGGACAGCTGAAGGGAGGGCACGACACTGTGCAAGAGTAAAGGCCCTTCGATGTTTAGGTATTTCAAGTATTGCTAAGTATGCCAAAGGAGAGGCCAGATATCTATTGGAGTCACTAGCAATGAAGGTTGGATTACTGGCTAGATCCAGTTGTCACTCTATATCTGCTACCCATTGTTTGATAGTAGCTTTCGCTCTATCATATCACAGGCTAAGCAGAAGATCTGGAGAAAGGCCCAGCGTTGAAATTTTAGTCATCACTGTCTGTCTCCAGCTGGATTGGAAATCATCACTTAAGGTTAGTGGAGCAAGGCCAGTGGGAAAGAGGGATAGTCTGAGCCAGTAGCTGAGTATGGTCACCCAAACTCTGGCCTCCACTTTCATAAATCCTGACTCCAGTCTCAGAGCTGCGTTAGAGACACATTTTGGAGTTTGGAACTCTGATCTTAAAAATTTGGATTGGACAAGTTCTAATGGCGCAGGGTTGGGGAAGGGTCCCAACTGGGATCCATAAAGCAGTTGAGCTACTGGTTTGGCTTCAAAGAGTTTGAGCGCTGCAGGTAAATAGTGGCCTCCTCTTGTCTTAAGAAATTTGAGAATGGCTGTTGTACTCCTCTGCGCATTGCAAGCAGCATACTCCCCATGCGCTTTCCTACTACCAATGGCTTGAAAAATTAACCCCAGGTATTTAAAGCAAGAGACCTGCTCAATCTTGTGGCCATCTATATTCCAGTTGTAGTTCTTAGGCCTTTTAGCGAATGCCATGATTTTAGTTTTTTGATAGTTGAGTTCTAGCTGTTCCACTCTGCAATATTGTGTTAGTGCTCTTAGGGCTCTTTTTAGTCCAATGGGAGTTCTTGAAAATACTGCTGCATCATCCACATAAAGCAGCATTGAGATATGCCTTCCCTCTAATTTTGGGGGGTGGAGGTTGGTGTTGATAAAGTGATCCACCAAATCATTGATGCAGAAGTTAAACAGGAGTGGAGCTAGAATGCAGCCTTGCTTGACACCCTTCTCAGTGACAATATCATTGGTGAGATGTCCCTGGGGGTTACATCTTACTTTTAATGAGGTCCCTTCATGCAGCATACGTATTAGATGGAGTAAACATCGGTCAATCGAAGAAGCCTCCAGTTTTTTCCACAGTTTGGTTTGGGCTATAGAGTCAAAAGCTGCTTTAAAGTCTATGAAGGCAGCATAGAGTGAAACTGTGCTGCAGGTGGAGTATTTTTCAATAAGGTGGTGGAGTACAAGGCACTGATCTATGGTGGAGCGGCCTAAAGCCAGCTTGTTCTTCTGCCAGTATGTTTCCTTGTTCCAACCAGGTCTGAAATTTCCACTGTAAGGGTCTTGCATAGAGTTTGCTGATTGTACTGAGGAGACTAATTGGTCTGTAGTTGACAGGATCATCCTTGCTTCTTTTTTAATATATGGGGACGATGATTGCAAGGCCCCAATCCTTGGGTGCTCGACCATATTTGTCAATATAGGTGAAAAGTGAGGCCAGGATGGGGGCCCAAAATTCAAGCTTGTTTTTAATGGCTTCTGCAAGTATTAAGTCTTCCCCTGGAGCCTTCCCCATTCTCAGCTGGGCTACAAGGTTCTTGATCTCTGTCGCTGTCACTGGTGGCCACCCTTGGATATTTTCTATATTTTGGCTAGTGTATCCACTTTCAATATAGTTGTCCTTATAAAGAGCTTGAAAATGATCCTCCCATATCCCTGAAGGGATGTGACAATCCATTTCTCTGGAACTTGATGTAATATGCCAGAATAGAGCTGTGTTGTTGGATCTGACTGCCTGGATAAGTTGTGTCCAGTCATTCTTCATGGCTTCTTTTTTCTTGTTCATCAGCAGCTTTTTGTAGTCTCTTTTCTGCTGAAGCAGCATTGGTGCAGCATCTGGGATGTTATTAGATAGGTAACCCTGACAAATATCACTGAGGGCTTTTTTAGCATTAACACATTCCTTGTCAAACCATGGTTTGGAGTGGTGCTGTTGTTGTTTCCACTGATGTGCGCTACTTTGATGGATTAGATATTGGTGTAGAGCTTGGGTAAGTGTATTGTAATTTTCCAAGATTTCATCAGGGGACTCAGCTGATATCAGGGCAGTCCTAAGATGCTGAAGTTGGTCTGAAGCCAATACCTCACTTATTGTTTGGTTTAGTTGGGGGGTCCATTTAGCTCGGCGATAAGTCCTTCCTGATGGTGTCACAGAGAGATGATAGTGCTCCCTGGTGTGTGTCTCCTGAGTGAAGTCACTAAGATGTAGCCGAATTGGAAAATGATCACTTTCAAATCTGGGCATAACTTCTAATTCCTTGGTATAGGTAAGAAGGTCCCTAGAAATGATTATGTAATCAATGTCACTCATTCTGGACCCAGAGAGATAAGTGAACTCAGCTGGGCAGTCATTTTTCAGGGCACCATTTAGGATCTGAAGGTTCATCCTGAATGCTGTTTGATCCAGACAAAGTCCTACAAAATTTGATTTCTTGTCCTTTGAGCATCAGATGAGGTGGGTTCCATCATCTTCAAAATCAGGAGGAGGGCATTTGTGCTGGGCATATAGGGTATGATTGTTGGGGCCCAGTCTGGAATTCAAATCACCCCCCAAAATTACAAATGCATTTGGGTTCTGCAACATGAGATTAGCAGTGTATGATTCCAATTCAGCCCACAGGCCTCTGATTTGGGATTTCTTCTTCATTGGAGGCATGTAGGCATTTATTATCAGCAAAGTGCAATGGTTAAATTGAATTAGCACTGCCATGGCATATGTTTTAAAAGTGGAAAGAGGCCTTGTTATGGCACGTAGGGTGGTGGAAACCAGGACGCCTAGGACGCCTCTAGCTCTTCCATGCTTTTCCCCTGGCTCTGCCGGAATTGAGAATGAGTGAAAGCCATTTAATAACAGATCCTTATTAGTCCATGTTTCCTGGATCAGTATAATGTCATATTGGGTGAGGAAGTCACTAGGACAGGGATCTCTGTGGGCTGTTGAACACTCAGTGATGTTCCAGGTCATAAGGGTAGCCTTGTGCTGGTCTGTTGGGAGTCAGGCAGTCACATTGCAGGCCACAAGCTGAATGGGTAATTCATCTGATGGCAGTTGGTTAAATGACTGGGTTGACTGTGGCTGTGTCCTCCTCTGTGGATGGACGGGTAGTGAATCACATTCCTGTTCTTCCTGCCCTGCCTGTTCTGGAAGGGAAATTGGAAGAACCAATGCAGCATGGGAAGTGAAATGAGGATCGCAAGCAAGCGAGGATCCTATATCTTTAGTGAGGGGGGAATTCTTTGGCTTGGGAGATGAGGTAGGTGGCAGTTAAGACTGTTTTCCCCTTGAACTAGGTTTGCATAGGGATGTTTGAGTCCCCTGGGGTTTAATTGTAGATGGGGGTGCATCTGCAGTATATTGCATTTTTGAAGGGGTGTTGGGTACAACTCGGGATTTCAAGGCTTCCTTGATTGTAAGTAGAGAGTCATCACTTTCGCTTTCATTGTCAGAGAAATCAGAGAAATGCACTGACAGTTTTCTGCAAGGGGGGGCTGATTTAATGGGACTGGATTGCTGTTAGATTGACTCGAGATGATATCTCTCATCAGCTGTATTGTGGGAGTGTGTTCCCAAATTTCTGTGAGTTTTTCTCTCAGTTTAATTACTTCTTGATTTATAGCCTGAGCTTCTTCCTTTGAGGTGTGTTTAGATTCTGTCTCTTGGTGTGCATAATTATTGCTTCTTTGTGTTATTGTTGCTGTTTTCCCTGTAATGAGGTCACGGACAATCTCATCCTGAAAAAACTGTGTTTATTTCTATATAATGTGCATTCCAGAGCAGATTTCTTTTCCGTAACAGCCTGTTAGGAATATTTGCCTGGCTAAAGGTCAGAAACATTCGCTTAGTAGCTCTTGAGCTGGGTAAAGAGTGTCAGTCTAGTAAATCAATTGTTCTGCTGTGCATGTTTAAAAGTTGGGAAAGATCTCTCACAACTGACTTCTTTCTGTTCCACAAATGGGCATTGGTATATATTTATAGCATGAGCTGATTTTTCTGTAACACTCGACAGTGATTAACTGCATCCTGTGACGTGGCAGGACACATTTCCTCCAAATCTGCTACATTTTTAACCCCTTGTGTACCATGTGGGTTTTGCCTTTGAAAATCTTGTTGGGAAAGCTTATTTGTAATGTTGCTTAATCTTTGCAAAATAATAATCAATGTCTCTATGGACAGTTTGCAAAAATCATAAAAGAGCTGAGCGCTGTTATTGTAGGGAATGCTGCCAAGCTCCGTGAGTTTGACTTTGTTATCAACTTTGTTATCAACTTGCTCTGGCCCATAATTTATATTTACACTTTGAGGAATTGAGGAGGCTTTTTTGTTTAATTCAAGTGATGGCTTAGGGTCTGTGATGGCTTAGGGAGTAAAGAAGGAGCTGTTGTTAGAGAGCTGTTACTCATGAGCTGTGTTGTCTCTGACGCTGGGAAGAGTGAGTCAATCCTCATCTGTTTTTCTGCTTTGAAGGATTCCTGATTGTCATTATTATTACAGGGGCTCGTCCAATTTCTTTTCTTGCCTTTGGATGGCATTTTTGAGGTATATGTAGGTGGTAATGCCAGATGTTAGTGGGAGGACAATTCAGAAGTTGTTAGTCCGTCACCATCTTGCCCCTCCTCTCTCAATGTATGAACTCAATTATGTTTCTCCAGATTTTCTGAGGATAATGGAACAGAGGACACAATAGGGGAAATCCAGCTCAAAATAAGTAAAGAGGTAGTACAGGAATACCTTCTTAATCTAAATGAATTTAAATCTCCAGGACCAGATGAACTACATCCAAGAGTATTAAAAGAGCTGGCAAATATTATCTCAGAGCCATTGGCAATAATATTTGAGAACTCCTGGAGAACAGGAGAAGTCCCAGCAGACTGGAGGAGGGCAAACGTTGTTCCCATCTTCAAAAAGGGGAAAAAAGAGGATCTCAACAATTATCGTCCAGTTAGTCTGACATCAATACCAGGGAAGATTCTAGAGCAGATCATTAAACAAAGAGTTTGTGAACATTTAGAAGGCAATGCCATCATCACAAAAAGTCAACATGGGTTTCAGAGAAACAAGTCATGCCAGACTAATCTGATCTCGTTTTTTGATAAAGTTACCAGCTTGGTAGATGAAGGGAATGCTGTGGACATCGCATACCTTGATTTCAGTAAGGCCTTTGACAAGGTTCCCCATGACATTCTTGCAAATAAGCTTGTAAAATGTGGGCTAGACAAGTTAACTGTTCAATGGATTTGTAATTGGTTGACCGGACGAACCCAAAGGGTGCTCAGCAGTGGCTCCTCTTCATCTTGGAAAGATGTGACCAGTGGGGTGCCACAGGGTTCTGTCCTGGACCCAGTGCTATTCAACATCTTTATCAATGGCTTGGATGAGGGAATTAGGGGCATACTTATCAAATTTGCAGATGACACCAAATTGGGAGGAGTAGCCAATACCCTAGAGGACAGGATCAAAATTCAGAATGACCTGGATAGACTAGAGAGCCGGGCCAAAGCGAACAAAATGAAATTCAATACGGAGAAATGTAAAGTACAGTTGTCCCTCCACATTCGTGAACTTGACATTCGTGGTTTTGGTTATTCGCGGTTTTGGGAGGGCTCCCACGGGCCCCCCCCAAAACCGCAAAACGGGGCCTCCAGAGGCCCCGTGAAAAGACCTGGAGGGAGCGGGGAGGCCCGGGGAGGCCTCCACGGGGCCCCCGGAGGCGCTCCGTAGGCCCCATGAAGGCCTGGGGAGGGGTGGGGAGGCCTTCGCGGGTCCCCCGGAGGCCCTCCGGAGGCCCCGTGAAGGCTTGGGGATGGGTGGGGAGGCCTTCGCGGGATGCCCGGAGGCCCTCCGGAGGCCCCGCGAAGGCCTGAGGAGGGGTGGGGAGGCCTTCACGGGTCCCCCGGAGGCCCTCCGGAGGCCCCGCGAAGGCTTGGGGAGGGGTGGGGAGGCCTTCGAGGGACCCCCGGAGGCCCTCCGGAGGCCCCACGAAGGCCTGGGGAGGGAGGGAGGGAGGGCCGGGGAGACCTCCACGGGGTCTAGCAAGGCCCCGCGAAGGCCTGGGGAGGGGGGGAGGGAGGGCCAGGGAGACCTCCGCAGGGCCTAGCAAGGCCCCGCGAAGGCCTGGGGAGGGGGGGAGGGAGGGCCAGGGAGACCTCCGCAGGGCCTAGCAAGGCCCCGCGAAGGCCTGGGGAGGGGGGAGGGAGGGCCAGGGAGACCTCCACGGGGCCTAGCAAGGCCCTGCGAAGGCCTGGAAAGGGAGGGAGGGCGGGCTGGGGAGACCTCCGCGGAGCCTAGCAAGGCCCCGCGAAGGCCTGGGGAGGGGGGAGGGACGGCCAGGGAGACCTCTGTGGGGCCTAGCAAGGCCCCGCGAAGGCCTGGAGAGGGAGGGAAGGAGGGCTGGGGAGACCTCCGCGGGGCCTAGCAAGGCCCCGCGAAGGCCTGGGGAGGGGGGAGGGAGGGCTGGGGAGACCTCCGCGGGGCCTAGCAAGGCACCGCGAAGGCCTGGAGAGGGAGGGAGGGAGGGCTGGGGAGACCTCTGCGGGGCCTAGGAAGGCCCCGCGAAGGCCTGGGGAGGGAGGGGGGAGGGGAGTCCTTATTCGCGGATTTTTCACATTCGCGGGGGTCCGCGGAACGGAACCCCCGCAAATGTGAAGGGATGACTGTAATGCACTTAGGGCGGAAAAATGAAATGCATAAATATAGGATGGGAGAGACCTGGCTGAATGAGACTACGTGCGAAAGGGATCTAGGAGTCCTAGTAGACCACAAGTTGAACATGAGCCAACAGTGTGATGCGGCAGCTAAAAAGGCCAATGCGATTTTGGGCTGTATCAATAGAAGTATAGTGTCTAGATCAAGGGAAGTAATAGTGCCACTCTATTCTGCCTTGGTCAGACCTCACTTAGAATACTGTGTCCAGTTCTGGGCACCACAATTCAGAAAGGATATTGACAAATTGGAGCATGTCCAGAGAAGGGCAACTAAAATGGTGAAAGGTCTGGAAACGATGCCTTATGAGGAGAGACTTAGGGAGCTGGGTATGTTTAGCCTGGAAAAAAGACGGTTAAGAGGCGATATGATAGCCCTGTTTAAGTATTTGAAGGGATGTCACACTGAGGATGGAGCAGGCTTGTTTTCTGCTGCTCCAGAGACTGGAACACGGAGCAATGGGTGCAAGCTCCAGGAACAGAGATTCCACCTCAACATGAGGAGGAACTTTTTGACAGTCAGAGCCGTTTGGCAGTGGAACACACTCCCTCGGAGCGTGGTGGGGTCTCCTTCCTTGGAGGTCTTTAAACAGAGGCTGGATGGCCATCTCTCGGGGATGCTTTAATCAAGATTTCCTGCGTGGCAGGGGGGTTGGACTGGATGGCCCTCGTGGTCTCTTCCAACTCTGCAATTCTATGATTCTGTGATTCTATGATTCTCATGAGAATGAGCCCTAACAATTTAGGCATATTTGCATGTAAACAAAACTTCCAGAAAGCTGGAGGACAAATCTGAGTCCAGTATGAACCTATGTAAATGAGATGAAATTTCTCAAAATACATTTTTCCTAACAAAAATTCTCAGTTTTTTTTCTTTTTCTCAGTCCCTTTCCAGGCAACTTTTCATAATTGTATGGAAGATATTAGGGAAAGCTGCATCCAAAGGTGCAGTTATTTAATTTAATATTATGTATAAAAATATGTGTATTGGGAAAAAATGTGCATATTAGACAATGTTCCATAGACAAATGAATGACAATTAACACATGTGTATGTGTGTGGGTTTTGTTTTTGTTTTTTTAATTGCAGAGATAAAGATTTTAGATGGAAAAGTCTAACCATAGAATACCTGCAAAACTGATTGAATCTGCAGTGGTTTGTGTACCTTTAGGGAAGTTATCTCCAAAATTTCCTGGAGGGTTTTTCATGGGACAATTTTGAAGGAACGGTCAATCAGTGCAGGCTTGTGGGTCCCATGGCAGTATGATAGTGAATTTGCTTTGTTTTTAGTCCAAACTTTAAAAGAGATATCCATGATGTTGAGCTTATTTTGGAGATAGGGTTCAGAACCTTGGATAACTCTTTAATGGTTTGGACTAGGACCAAGGGCAGACTGATCATGCCACTGACATATATCCACCAGTCACCAAAGGCTATAACTGGTGAAAGGGACAATAACTTTGTTAACCTAAACATGGACCTTGGAGTTTCAAAGTCATTGGAAAATATCCACAATGCATTGAAATATTATGTAGAAACATAATGGAAAATTTCCAGAATCTACAGTGTAAAATGTGTATTACTTGCATAGAATAAACTCTATTTTGCTTGAAGCAGGAAAATAGGCCCAGAACTCTGGCATGGCCTTTCAACTACTTAGCTATACATCAAAGGTTTCTTCAATTAACATGTTATCAGAAATGATTTAATAATGAAATGAAGTGCTGTTGGGCTATAATTACTAGGACAAAATACTTAAAATGTATCCTGCATTTAAAAAAAAAAAAATCCCACAGTTATCAATCGATTGGCTATAGAATAGTGTTCATCCCTCCACCCCCTGCCCAAAAAGAGAATAACTTTTCAGTGAAATTATATGAGATGTAATTCTTGGACTTTTCATTTCTCTCTGTGTGTGGGGTGGGGGAAAATCTGTTTTGTCTTACAAAATAATGACTATGGGAGTCTGTAGTCCTGCAAGTTTCCCATACTTCATTTGAAAAACAGGAGAAGCAATATGTTATTAAGCAAGTCTTCCCACTGATCTTTTTCATATTAGAAAATGTGGGTAGTTGGGAAGGCTGCAGAGTGATTGGGAAATGTATACGAGAAAGAGGGGAATACACAAGAACCTTTTGTTACCCAAAGAGCTCTTGGAAATTCCTAGAAAACATCCAGTTTCTAATATGTTGGGGAAATTAGCAGCAACTCAACTTAGCAATGCAAAAGGGGGCAACAGAGAAGGAGATCTTAACACCTTTGTATACCCCTAGTCCCTCTAAACAGACACAAACACACACAAGATGAAAAAAAACCAATAATATTTATTAAAGATATAAAAATAATAACACCAAGCATGCACACATTCATATAGAAAGCATTCACACAAGACCACTAGGTATGGAAGAAAAAAGGTTGCCAGAGGGATAGGTAGGGAGATTTATGGGGAAAATACTGCACCTGCCTTATAGACCAGAGTTTGTTGATCAAACCAGCAGAGTGGATGGATGAACCTGGAGAGGCTAACACAGAGTGATGTGGTGTCTACAGGAATATCCTCCAGGCACAATGAGGCAGATTTTGAGGGTAATATTTATACCCAAAAATCCTAAGAGGAGCAAGTCTCCTGGTCTGGAACAATAGATTCCAAGAATTTTCAAGGGTTGCATAATGAGTTAATTGCCTGATGATTGGATTTACAAAGCTCGAGATGCCTCTTCTTATGGTTGCAGGATTAAGGGAAGGAAGTTTGAAACCAGCAAACAAAGGATTGCTCCATCCACTTATTATCTCCCCTTTGGATGTACAGTGGAGACTGTGTCCTTTTGACCTTTTGATGTTTCCCTTGCAACTTAGAACTTGCCTTAGTTCTCCCTTGGGGAAAGCATGGTTTTCATCTCATCTTTCTAACAACATCCTGCTTTCCACTGTGGGAGACCACCTTAATATGCCAATTATTAATACACCAATTCTGGGGGTCTCTGAAGGAGGGGCTTATTAGCGCTAACAATCCGGCCAGCCACCTCACAACAATAGCTCAGGAACACCAAAAAAATATTGCAAAATGAATTCTATAGTGCCTTGAGAATGAAGCAGAAAAAAGGACACTTCTTTTGCAGTGGAGAAAAAACTCTTAGGGAACTAGAAGAGAAATTTCAATACAGCATGAGTGGGATCTGAGCTGAAATTTATCTTAAGGATTTTTTTATTATTATTATTATTATTTTTTACTAAAACAAAAACAAAATTTCCTCAGCCTACTAGGAAGCAAAGCTAACAACTTGACTTACTTTTGTCTGAACATTTTTAAGTTACCTTTCTAGGATGGCTGACATTTCTTCTCTACAATGCCCCATAATGTTGCTAGGTCATGGGGATTATGGAGGGTGCAAAATAGAGCAGGCCTATAAAACAGCTGCTTCTGCTGCTGGTATTGCTACCATGAGGTCACCAGGCAGGGTGTTACTGCTGGTGCTAGTAAGTGACCCCATTTATGAGTAACTGAAGAATTTCTTATTCCCTTGGAAAAGTCCCCCCCCCCCCGCAAGTTTTTATCACCACAAACAGAAAGGAGAATTTTGAGTTCATTGGCATATAGTTCTAGGGAAAACATTGTCCTCCTATTCTACCATTGGCAATATTCATAGGACTGTACCACTGTATGTGCCCCTAACCAGCTTAGCTAATGGTAGGGTAATGCTGATAGTTGCAATTCAACACTATTGGGAAGGCCCCTTGTTTCCTATGTCTGATGTAATGTATTAGGCATGGCCATCACTGGAACAATGGTACTATATGCTTCCTTATAGGACAATTATAATATTCCCCTCATTTTTTTCCTGATAAGGCATGTATGCTATTCAGTGAGGATAAATTATCTTAGATAATGTTGTACTTGCAATGCATATCATAGTTTACTTTTTATTTTATGTTATATTAGTGTGTGCTTACATGCATGTGTGTGCATATTCAGCTTACATGGTGAAAAGCTTTTCTAGACCCCCCTCCCATTTATGGTGTTAATTTCCTGTATAATAGTTTCTTATGAACCAGCATTTTATTTCAGTGTCCTGGTAACACTGGAAATGGGGTGTATTAAATAAACTGAAATTGTAGTTACCTTGCATTTGTTTGTTTGTTTGTTTGTTTTACATTTTAAATGTGTGCCCCACTTTTAGGCCCTCCAGGAGTTTAAGTCTTCTGAAATTTGACATCTCAAAAATAATTTAAAACACACTCCCAAAGGCAAACTAGGGAAATTCAGCAGACCTGTTGCAGATAAACAGAAAAATTGAATGATACAATTTAATCTGGCTTTGTGTCGGTTTACTTGGCAGTACTTTTCATTGAGTTTCATGGGATTTATTCTCAAGCAATCATATACAGAATTGCAACCACAAGTTTGCAAGCTTAGTTTTATTTATACAAGACAAGCATGGATTAAAAAGAGGGCGGGGGAGATCTTGTCACCAGCTAAAATATGTAAGTGGATCTCCTGAAACATTAAAGCATACCTTTGCTCACCATTTACATTGCCTTTCCCCTCTGGGGTTTACAAAGTACAGCTTTGATCAGCACATTTGCCTACTCATTATAGCAATGCTAGAAAAGATTGTGCTTAGTTTATGTGTGCATACAAAATTGAGTTGTATTGATATTTATCAGTGCTCATGAAGGATGTTTGTGTAGCTGTACTGGCAGAGAGGTTTAACTATTGAATGGTAGGTGTTTATGCATATTACCAAATATCAATCAAATACTCATGGCTCTTTTAACTAGCCGTGTAATGTGGGCCTTCCCAATAGCATGTCCCTTCATGGCAAGATGCATGGTTTTCTACATTTCATTAAAGCAACACCCAGGGCTTCTTTATATTTGCATGTTCATCACTTCAAGAGTCCACCATTAAGTGCTGATTTGCATGACTAGGTGAGCCATTCTGAATCAATGTCTCCAGAAAGACCTTGATCATCATCCAATGTTACTTCTGAATGCAAAAATAACATGTTTTGTGGGACAAGCTAGTTGATATTCATAAAATCATCAGTTGTCTGAAAGGCTTATTAAAAGAGAAACAGCAGATAAAGGGAGTGGTAGGAAAAGGTGAAGACCACATCTCAGGTGGATAGCCTCAATCAAGAAAGCCATAGCTGGAAGTTTGCATGGTCTTGACAGGGCTATTAATAACAGAGTGTCTTGAAAGTGTCTCATTCATAGGGGTCCCATAAGTCAAAGCTGACTTGATGATGATTAATAACAATACGGGGAAGTGGGATCCAGATCAGTACACTTTATCCTATTCTGCAGTCCATGTTGGGAATGGGGGGAAGTGAAGTGAACCAGGTACGAAAACAGCATATTTGGAAGAGCACACTGTGTAGCCCTCTAACCACACACACACACTCATCTAATATCAGAAGTTAAACAGAGCCAGGACTGGTTTGTACTTGGATCGGAAGACCACCAAGTTATCCCAGAGATCTTCAGGTAAGTCCAAGAATCTTGCTTGAAATCCTGGAAAGTCACTGCTGGCAGACAGGATGACAGTACTAGGCTACATAGACCAATGGCCTGATTTGGTACAAAGCAGCTTCCTATGCTCCTATGGACTAAGTTTCAGCAGGCCTCAGTCTGCTCAAATTCTTCATCCCATCTCTTGTTCTCTGAGTCCGGTATCTCACTTTGCCATATCTCAAGACCAGGGCTTTAATTGAAGAGTATCTGGAATTTGAACTGAGACACAGTTGCTTTCAATCTATTTCTTCCAAGACTGAAGAATTTTTTTCTTTAGCTGCTATGCTAGATTTGTGTCGTTTGTAGCAAAGGTGAGCATCTAGAAACATAAATAACATCCCTCTATTTTGGGGTGGTGGTGGTGGTTAGGACTGAAGTGCTGCTGCCAATCTCAAAAACTGTTCAACTGAGTTGAATGATCTTAAATAAACTTTTAAGCCCTTTTAGGGGAACTGGGAAGGGAGCAAAGGGTGTGTGTGAAGAGCCCATGAGGCTGAAGAAATGTGCAAGACTTTCCAGGGTACTTTGAGGGTTGGTTCCATTTCTGGCTCAACCAAAACATACCTTCAATTCATTTTTCTGCCTATTTAGACTCTCCATGGTGATATACAATCTCTGATCTGTGTGTGTTCATGCCTGTGTGTGTATCTATTTTAGTTGTGCTTAACAATTGGATTTAGTCCTATACCTAAACTAATTACTATTAAAAGTAACTTCCCAAATTTTCTTCTTCTCTCCCCATTGATGTTTGTTGTTATTCTGATTCCCCCTCCTCCATTAGATTAAACTTTCTCCCCTTGAAGGAGGTGAGAACACTTTATTAAAAGTAACCATGAGTAATTTCTCCAGCTCACATTTTTTTTTACCTTGTGAGACTTCATGTTTTTGTTTTTGTTTTTTAAAAAATATTTGTGTTCATGCTACTCTAGTCTCAATAAATTACTGCTGGAGGCTCTTCACAGCTTTGTGCTAAACTGTGCTAAATTAGTTTGGAGAGAGCCCTAAATGGAGCTTTATAATTTTACATATTTGATGCTGTGCAGTTTATGTATTATTTAGATTTCTTTTTCCATGAAGTTATTTTTGAAAGAGCCATTAGGGGATGATTTCGTGGGCTGGAATTTCTTATTTCAGTAATGCCAATGGAGACATACAAGTAAATTGAGATTTTTCTCTTTCCAGAAATAAGAAACATCCTTTAAATAAAACATTACATTTTTTTAACCCTTATGTGTTATAGGTAGCAATAGCATTTATATTTCTGTACTGCTTGTCAGTGCAAAACAATCCCTAAGGGGTTTACAATGTTTAGCTAGTTGCCCCCAACAAGCTGGGTACTCGTTTTACTGACCTACAGAAGAATGGAAAGCTGAGTCAACCTGGAGCCCTGCAGGATCAAACTCACAACATTGTGGCTACAGTACCGCCATTTAACCATGGCGCCATCAGGGCTCTTTAGCTGGGTACTCATGAAAATTCTAATCAGCAACATATATATGGAAACAGATGCATTTTTCTTCTGTTAGATCCATATCACGACCATAAATATGTCAGCTGTTTTGATAATAAGGGAAGACAAGACAAGATAAGAGGTCTATGCAGGCATCCTCCCTCATACAATTACAACGCTGATTGATGAGGGAGGCTACTTTCTGTGAATGAGGAGAGAAGTCTCTCTTCCATGTATATTTGATGCACTGTGTGACAAGAGAATATGCCTTCTCTTCCAGAGAGGCCATGTTGTGGGTTGTGGAAAACCCTCCCCATTGAAGCACCACCAGTGCTGGCCAGCATTGTATACTTGTTGATACCAGCTTGAAACCTAGTTGGATATTCAAACATATAAAACTGGTTCAGTTCTAGCTAAGTGGTGTGAGTTGGCTACTTCAGGTATCTCTCATCTTTTACTATTGCCACTTTCATGTTCTTTTAACTGCATATTGTAATTATCATTTTCTCTTCCTGAAAAAGCATTGAATCACTACTGTTCCCTGTTAAACATTTTTTTTTACTTGCATAGTCACTGATTTCTATTTCTCTCTTCCTTGTGCTCTGCCCACCCTAATACTCTGAATAGACCCACCAGCATGATTGGTGTCCTTATTCGGAAGGGCAGAGCTGAGAGCTCTGTGAAGGAGAAGCTTCTGGGAGAAGCTCTGAAGAGCTGTTGGTTACAAAGGTGGCATTAAGCCACAGCATCACACCAAATGCAATGCTATGTGAGCACATGGTATTTGCATGGATTTACCACTCTCTCTTCTTCATTTTTCGTCCTCTGTCTCCCCCTCTGTGAATTTTTTGTTTGTTTGTTTATATGATATTTTCCTCCCAATATGAGACCCAAGGTGGCTTACAATGAGGAGTGAAATAAAATGCAGGTAAAACCCATATTTTAAAATGTTTTAAACCAATTAAATAAACAGTTCAAATAAACTTCAAAACAGTTTAAAAGCAATGCTTAAACACAGCAGTGTGAATAAGAGTACATCATTCCCCCTGATTCAAGGAATAGTACTACAAGTTTTATTACATTTTGTATACCATCCTACATATTTCTAGGAAATTCAAAGAACTACTGCCTCTACTACTCCTACTATGCACCTATTACCTGTCCTTGCTGCTTTCCAACTGCTGGAGACAATGTCAGACACTCTATGAATGGAGGCTCCCTGCAGAGCTTAGAATCCAGACAGTAGGTTTCCAACTTCAGGGTGCCTCCCAAACATGTACACTGTGGTGGAAATGGGCAAGAAGTATACAGCAGAAGAGATGGGACCACATAATATATGAGAAGAAATATCTTTAAAGAGTTTAGGAGAATTTCTAAAATGAGTCTTAAAATTATCTTCAGTTCCACTTCCTTTACCTCATTAGGGTCCTTCCCTCATTTTTCTGACAGTTATGCATATCTTGATCTTATAATGTGTGCAATTCCATTAAAGATTTATTTATTTTTTTTGCAGTCCTACAAAAAGAAATCAGTGTTTTCAAAGCACACAAGTATGGATGGATGAGTGCAGGTGTGCACTCACCAAGCTGGCATTTAACTACACCAGAAGGTATAGTTAAAAGAAGTTATGGAATGCCCATACATTTTCTGGACAGAGGCAAGGGGATGCTAACCAGTGGTTGTTCAGTCATAGCCAGGCTGGGCCATACCCTAATATAATGAAAGTTATATTAGATGTTCATTAATGCAGGTGTTTCAGAACTTAGAAACAGAAAACCTATCTAGCTGTCCTAGACAACTTGTCCCAATGACTCCCAATGGAAAATAACCTACCATGGTGTTATCATGTCAGTCATATACTCATTGAACTAGTAGGGAAGCTCTTTCGAGTTCACACTGGTGACCTGCCATTAGAAGAAGCCACATCTGCTCAAAATCTTCCACTCCACCAGAAAGCCAACTGTGTGAAAGGATATGTATATGGCTTTGGTTCCACACACTGTTTTCAGTCCCATGCATCATTGGAATTTAGTCACAGACATTAAATCCAGATGGATCTGACCCTCAGAGTGGGGGGGAAATCCCATCACAGGTATACTACAATAACATACTAAAGTATGTGTGAGCTTTTGTTAAAAATTTCTACTTCATTGAATTAGGACTTTTTTCGGACGACAGTTTACAACGCTAGCAGCCTCGTCCCCGTTGCGAGGCTGCAGCTCTGCAGAGCGTCCCTTTCGGATGATGCTCTGCCCTGCTGTCCCTCTTGCGGTACTGTTGCGTAACCGCAGGGACGCAGCAGTGTCATATTTGGCATTTTTCTACTCACGAAAGTTGATCGTGAGTAGAAAAATGCCAAATATAATGCTGCTGCGTCCCCGCGGTTACGCAACAGTACCACAAGAGGGACAGCAGGGCAGAGCGTCATCCGAAAGGGACACTGCAGCGCTGCAGCCTCGCAGGGGATGAGGCTGCTAGCGTTGTAAACTGTCGTCCGAAAAAGTCCTTAGCTTGATGATTCAGATGCAATCAATTTGTTGAAACACAATAATGTGAGTACAGGTTATACTATTCTTTCATATAGTAGTAATAGTTGTAGTAAAGTAGTAATGTAACTTCGGAATATGGTCGGTATGATTTGCTAAAACCAACAGTTAATGCTGAAGCACCTGATATTTCCCACTAATGTCACTACCTTTCTGTTGTGGTGGGATTGCATGTTCCTTTGCAGCAAGAAACTATGTTGATGGCAATAGTGCTGCTGGTAGGATCTCCCATTTCAGACTAGGTTTTTGCTGAGGAGCAGACTAAATGTGCTGAACAGCTACTGGGCAGCAGCAGCAGCGGAGGGTGACACCTGGTGAATGATATCTCAGAAACAGCAGTGGCACCATAGCTAATGCTTGTTAGTACTATGCAGAGGGAAGTACAGTAAACCTCCTTTTGAACATATTTTCCCACCAAAAAAAAACAACAAAAACCTATGATGAGACAATGCAAAACAAAACAAGAGATAGTGCCAGAAGATGAAACTCCCAGGTACTCAGTGAGCTACTGGGATACATCAGAGGACAGCTACAAGAAGTGCTGTGTTTAATGATGTTAATGGATTCAACCCAGAAGGACATTCAGCTGTTGACATGCTAACAGATGAATGGAAAGTCTGAAGCTGCACAACACATATTGTAGGAACATGGAATGTGAGAAGCATGAATCAGAGGAAGTTAGACATAGTAAAAGAAAGAAATGGAACGTATAAACATAGCAATACTTGGGGTGGGCAAGTTAAAGTGGACAGGAATGGGACATTTTGAGTCAGATAATTTGACAGTGTTTTACTAAGGAGATGAAAATTGATGGAAATTTATAGTGAGGTGAGATGTAGTAAAAGCAGTCAAAGGTTATTGCTGGCTGATTGTGGAATAACGAGACTACACACATGGAATGGGGTGAAATAAAGTATTTTATTAAATTTGACCTATTTAAATACCCTCTAAGATCTTCAGCAGGGGGAGGCAACCTGGTGAGGGATCAGCTGAAGAAGTAGGTCTATGCCAGACCACACCCCTCACCCTTCCCGGGTAAATGCCTAGGTCCTAGAAAGGAACCCCACTTGCCTGGGGTTGCTCACCAGCCAGCCCGCATCTGGAAGGTCAACCCAAATGTCCCCCACCCAAGCCGCACTGATTGGAGTGAAGGATTATCCTTTTGGCCAACCCCAAGGTGGGTCTCCCTCTGTCCCCTTAGGCCACACAACCTGAAGTAGCCCTTCCAGAGACCCTACCTTCACCAAAATTGTGCCAAGGTGCCCACCAAAACTATGCCTCCCCCTTCCCCACCATACTAAGAGGAAATTAACCTATTTAGACACCATCCTGGCCAATTTCCCAAATGCCGCTAGTATGGGGTAGGTGAAAAATCCCGTGAGTAAAGGGGGAGCCAGATAATGTAAAGTCTGATCAAATCATATCAATAAGACTTGGGGGAAACCCATCAATATAACCATAATGCAAGCTTATGCTCCAACTACAGAGGTAGAAGAAGAAATCTAAAGATTCTATGCAAGAGCCCAGGACGAAACTGATGACACACTGAAGGCACTTCTTGTTAATCATAGATGATGGAATGGAAAAAGTAGAGCAAAAGTAAAGTTTGTAGCAAAATTTGGCCTAGGATTAAGAAAGAAAACAGGAGAGAGAATGATTGAGTTTGTAAGGCCAACATTCTGTTTATCACAAAACCATTCTTGCAACCCAAGAGGCAACTGTATGCGTGGACATCACCTGATGGTCAATATAAAAATCAAATAGACTACATAATTGGAAACAGAAGATGGGGAAGATCTATTCTCTCTGGAAAAACAAGACCAGGAGCAGGTTGTGACACAGACCATCAACTGCTAATATCAAAAATAAGAATAAAGCTAAAGACCACTAAACCAACCATCATGCTGAAATACAATCAGAGGAACATCCCTGTAGAATTTAGAAAAAAAATGTAAAAAGTAGATTTGTACTATTATGTCTAACTGGCTGGGAGCCAGAAGAACTCTGGACTGAACCCAGGAATATTGTCAGGGAGGAAAGAAAAGTAACACTATCAGTAGCCAAAAAGAAAGAGGAGCTTCAATGGATGAAAGATCAAACTCTTAAAGCAGCTAAGGACAGACAAAAACCAAAAGGAAAAGTGGACAGAAACAGAGTCAGAACCCTGAATGTAACTGTTCACTAACTTATGTTCAGGGACAAAGAGAACTACTATAATAATCAATGCAGAGAAATAGAAGATGGCAATAAAAAAGGAAGAGCAAGAGACCTCTTCCACATTATCTGAGAAATCAAAGGGAAATTTAAACCAAGTGTGGGGATGCTCTAAGACCACCAGGGGAACATATTGCATGACCAAGTAGAAATAAAAAAAGACAATGGAAACAATACATGGAAGAACTATATAAAAGAGATAAAAGTGTATCTGTTCTGCTGCCTGATAGCCTTAGACCCTTTTCTCTTTACCTCTTGGATCTCCCTTTGGACTGTTGCCTAGATTTATTGCTAGACTGTATATGACATGGACTGAACTGACTTCGGTCAATTTAGCTTCCTTCCTGGTGAGCCATGCTTTTCCCTGTGATTCTCTTGGCTCCATAACTCCCTGTATTCTTTCCTAGGGGTCTGGTCTTGTGCTGAGACCAAAACAGGACAAAAAGGGTGACAGGTTCCTTTGAGGAAGAAGCATATGAAGGTGAAACTCCAATTTTAGAAAGTGAAAAGGATGCTGCACTCAGAGTACCTAAGAGAAATAAATCACCAAGAACAGATGACATACCAATAGAATTACTTCATGCTACAGAGACAGAATCTACTTTAGTTCTAACAAAAATCTGTCAAGAAATATAGAACACAAAACAATGCTCACAGACTGGAAATGTTCAACATACATTCCAATCCCCAAGAAAGGAGAAGCCAGGGATTACAGTAACCACTTGGCCATTGCATTAGTTTCCCATGCAAAGAAAGTGGTGTTCAAAATTCTACAATAAAGACTTTTAACATACATGGCGTGAGAAATGCTAGATGTCCAAGCTGGCTTCAGGAAAGGAATCACATTGCAAACATATGTTGGATAATGGAGTACACCAAAGAATTTCAAAAGAAAACCATCCTGTGTGTTACAGATTATAGCAAAGCCTTTGAATGTATAGATCATGAAAAACTATGGATTGTTTTTTAAAAAATGGGTGTGCCACAACATTGGATTAGCCTGATGCATAACCTTTACTCAAGAAAAGAGGCTACTGTTAGGACAGAATACAGAGAAACAGGATGGTTTCCAATTGGCAAGTAGGTCAGGCAAGTCTGCATTTTATCAGCTTATCTGTTTAACTTGCAGACCCAGCTCGGATTCTCCCGCTACCGCTCCCAAGAAATAACACACGGCAACAACATAACTTCACAAATTCTACTGAGTACCTATGAAAAAGATAAAAAGTTAGGTATATGGTTAGCACATGGAATATTGGCAATACAAGCCACAATTTGTTAGTGTCTGTAAATGGATGGCACCAATTTCATGGGTTCTGCCAAAAAATAACCAGGATAAACTAATCCCACTTCCAATCATAAAAAGGCAACAATATGAAGAAATAAAAGGATAACTAAACCCTGGATCAGAGAATCCAATAAAATTAAATTTCTAAAAGGGTAACAATACCCCACTGAAGAGTGTGCAAATGCTAAAAATAAAATATTATAATAATAGTGAATTGTAAAAACTCAAGGCCAGACACCTTTCAACAATAGTCTTCCTCAGTGGCCTACAAGCATTCAAAATGTATAACAACTGCTCAGCTCACACAATGTGACTCTGCTCAATTCAAAAGCAACAACGTAGTACTCCTGCTCACAGAGTATCTTATATAACCAGCTCAACTGGTAATGGGAACGATCCTGCCAAGACTCAAGAAAAGATCCTAGGGAAAACTTAGGGTGTGGAAGGACATTGAAAAATCAACCAACCACTTACACCCACACCTTTACCCACCAGGGGTACAATTTTACCAACCATGTGTCCATCTAATTACCAATATTGGTAGTAGTTTTATGTACTTAGTATTAGATATCCCATCAATGCTCCAGAATTTTAAATGAAGTTCTTCTCCTGTTCACAGAATCTTTTCTATAACCAGTCAAACTGGTAGAGGCAACCATCCTGTCAAGACTCAAGAAAAAGGGAAAATATAAGGTGTGGAAGGACAGCAAAAGACTCAAACTAGCCAATTCACATTTTCACTGGGGATTCAGATTTCAAATGATGAATCCATTTGAGTTCCAATATCTATAATTGTTTTATGTTTTTAGTATTGGATATCCCATCTATGTGCCAGAATTTGAATGAATCATGAGTATGATGTTTCTCAAGAAAATGTTTTACCAATGGAGCTTCTATTTTATGATTTTTAATACAACTTCTGTGTTCTGTGATCCGAGTTCTTATCGCTCTGCTGGTCATCCCCACATAAATTAATTTGCAAGGGCATTCAATTATGTATATGACATTTTTACTAGCACATGTAAAAAGTTTGTATATGTCATAACTTCTACCATCAGCAGTATTCACAAAACATTTCAAATTGCTGCTGTGTCTGCATACCAAACAATGTCCACAGATGTAATGTCCCTTGGCAATCAAACTATTTTGAAAATCAAAATCTGCCTGTACTAGTATATTCTTGATGTTTTGAGTACGTTTATAGGCAAACATCGGTTTATTTTTATATCCAAGTATATTTTCCAGCAAATACCAATGTTTCATAATACTTTCTTTAACCCTCTGTGAATGTGTGTTAAAAGTCAGTGGTATAACCACCCTGTCGGGTGCTCTCTTAGGTCTAGAAGCAAACAGAAGTTTCTTTCAATCTAATTTACGAACTTTGTCTTGTGCCTCTTTTATAACCTTTAAGGGATACCCTTTCTCCAAAAATTGGAGGCATGTAATATTCGATTCCCTTTCAAACCCTTCCAGTGTTTTACAATTTCTTCTAATACGTAAAAATTGTGAGTACGGAAGGTTGTTTTTAAAAGGCATTGGATGATAGCTGTCATATCTTAAAAATGAATTAACATCCTTTGGTTCTCTATATAGGTTCCTTTCAAATGAGCCCCTATTTCTTTGAATGTATATATCTAGGAAATTCACTGTACAGGCATTATATACCATATCAAATTTAATAACTCGAACAGTGACCATATTGTCATACCAAAAGCGAATTGTGGAGTTGGACAGCTCATGTGGCCATATTGTCACTGCCACTAGAATAGGGGGAAAAAAACTTAGATCAGCTGTAACTCTGGTGTCCACCCACAATATAGGCCACTCACCTGCACACCACCTATCTCTGAAATATACCAAAATATGATTGCACCAGCCACATCCGATGAAAATTGCATCTTACAATCATCCTGCCAGAAAAAAATTCCATTAAAGTTCATTAAAAAAAAAATCCATCCATGTCCTCAAATCCTCCCTGAACCCTGTTGTGATGTGAACCCAGTGCTATGGTTTGGAGACACCACTGATGGCATTGCCTAAATGTCTAAGAAATGCACTCCATGGGGTAACTACCTTGCTGGTGAAATTCTGGTGCCCAATGAGCTCCTGAAATTTGTGCAATGTAACTTTCTTTCTCTGAATAAAGGCCAACACCCTAGCCCCGAGATCCTGTACCTTAGTGTCTGGCAACCTGCATAACTGATTAATTGTGTCAATATGAATTCCTAAAGCTGTTAACTGATAGGCATGGCCTTTGGTCTTCTCCAAAGCCGAAGGCACACCTAGCTGCCCAGTCAATCAGCAAAATTCCTGCAATAGCACCAAACTTTGGCCACTTCCATGCTGCCCAATAAACAAAAAATTATTGAGGTAATGCACTGTACATCTTACACTGTCCACCTCTAGAACTAACTAAACCTGCCATATTAAATTGTGTTGATGAAGACGTGGGAGTAGACTATGGTCATGTGTAGCTGTCATATGAGTGCTTTTATGCATCAGGGGTCTCACCTTCCATTGCCAGGGCTGACACTGTAGGAAATAGGTCCTCCAGATGCTCTTGTGATGGAATCTCTTCTACTTCCTGCACCTTTGCCAATGAGGTCCCCGCTGCTGCCTCCAAGCTTATGTGCTTCTCCAAAGCATCTAAATGAGCCAGAATCTCAATAGCCATACATCATTGTTTAGATACCCTGGGTGCCTTTTGGGAATGAGGGTGAACCAACACAGGAGTTGCCTCCAGGGGCCTTAATCCTGCCCAGAATAGCCTACCAGGGAACCTGATCTTCCTCAGCCCCAGAAGAAGTGTTGCTCTTAGCAGGAGGGCATTTAGAGGGATGCATCTTGGCAGGGCCCTTGACTTTACATTCACCCTTTCCTTCTTGGGTGCCATATGGCCAAAGTACACAAGTCCCAGTTGTTGTTGTTATTTGCATATTGATGTGTATGTACCTATAAGTTTTGGGGTTTTTAAAATCCAATTTCCTTTAAAAGGGGTGTGAAATAATGTGGGTACAGAACTGGGGTGTACTGAAGACTTCAGAGGGAAGGAAGAGGGGCAATGGCCCTCTAACTGAGGGAACATGCCTACTGACTGTTAGGCCAATTAGGCCAAATGGACTTGCCTGTGAAGTTTTAGTCAGGCTGAATAAGATCTGGCACCACCCTGAAGCCTGAGCCTGATTTTCAAACAGTTTTCTCTTAACATTAGGTCTGTTAAAGCTTTTGCATCTTTATCTTTTTCTTAGAATTTCAAACACAGGAAATTATCCTTGTATTATCCTTCCATTGGACTTTCAGTTTTATTTCTGATTTGAAAATAGTTTAGTACCATGGTGATGCCTGTTGGAGACCTTTGTTTTTCCTGTGAAGTCTTAGAGCTAGTTTCAGTCAGACCCTGACAGTACCTGGCAATGTGTCAGACTTTGATTTCAGTTGGATTTGCTAATAAATTTAAAAATACAGTATATGCAGCTGTATATGTGATACACAAGAGGGATGTAGAAATTCCATTAGCGTTTTCATCCATGCTGTAAGTATTAGTTAGGATGAGAGATCTTGGAAGAAGAATAAAGAATGCATTCCTGTATTCACTTTTGTGCTAGCCTCATAGTTTAAAGTTTTCAACCTCAGGTCCTCCAGATATTTTGGACTCCAGATCTCTGAATCCCTGACCTTTAACTATGGTGTCTGGGACTTCGGGGTTAAAGTTCAAAATATCTGGGGGACCATAGGCTGAGAACCACTGGTACTCCGCTCAGACAATCTAAGGTACTCAACTCAGCAACCCTCATATATTCAATGAATGTGTGTGGGTTTAAAGTGATGGGAGCAGGAGTATACATGTAAACCTCAACATAATGAACCTATTTGTGACTACTTTACATCTGATTTTTGTGTGCTTAGCACAAAGATCTGACAGAAGATCCTAAATTATTCAGCTGAACCGCTTTAGTTGCCTCCTTTGATTGGGCACTTTGCTATTAGAATTCCTAATTGTGAGGGAGTGTTTTATATTTATTTTGAGTATTTGAGGAATGACTTTCTGTCAATATTCAGTATTCTATGTACATAAATGTACAAGTCTATATATGCCCAGAAGCAAGTTCCTTGGAACTTACTTCTGGGTAAATGGGTGTATACTGAACTCAGTGGGACTTATTTCTGAATATATATGTGGAAGATTGCAATATTAATAATAAGTTAGAAAGAAAATTCAAGAATATCTTATAAATGGTAATCAATTGTGGGTTTTTGTGTGTCAGGAAATGGTGAAAAGGAGAATCCTGGACTGATGAGAATCTTCACAGTTCAGGACTTATTCTGGCAAAAATTCCCATGTGGATTTTTTTGGGGTGGGGTTGCTCCCAAAATAGAATTTTCTGCACAGGAAACAGCATTTTCTGCCCAGTGTAAAAATACTATTTTGGGAGCAAAAATGTTTTAAATTTGCATAGGATAAGTCACCAACAACAGCATTTGATGCAAAGGAAACAATATTTGCAGAATCAATTTTATTTATTTTTTTTTATTTTTTTTTTTGGTACATCAGATAGGATAAAACCAAAAACCAGGAAGTATTCATTCAAATACTATTATCAATACATTGCATTCCAAATAAAAATGCTTCTTGTCATATGATGTACATTCTTGCACTATTTATGACTTCCCTATGTTCCACCTATTAGACATTTCTCCCTTTGTTTTTATCTTTTTTCACTTCAGTGTATTTTGGTTCTAATTTGTATTTCTATCTATTCATCATAGTCTTAATAATGAAACACAAGGGATTGTACTAACCTATTTCTTCCTCTTTCTGTAGATTGATATTTTATACTTTTATGTCTCTGTGTATATATGTCCATGTCTGTATTTTTAATGCATATTTATTACCTGTCTTTTTATTCCTGTTTTGTTTTATTGCATTTTTATTTTTTTTTACTTTTTTCCACCTCTATCTTCTTTAGATTTCCTTATTGTAATAATTCTTCATTCAGGTCCCATTTCTTCCCCCAGTATCTTGTAATTGGGAACCATTCTTTACCCATCTTGTTCAAGTCTTTATCCTTAATTACATGGGTTAATTTGTCCATTTCCTTCATGTTGCTTAACTTAATTAACCACTGTTCAATTGCTGGAGGTTCTTTTTACTTCCATTTCTTTGCCAGTACTAGTCTTGGTGCTGTTACAATATAGAAGAATAATCTCCAGTACTTCCTCTGGATTTCTTTATCCAAAATGTCCATTATATTCAACAGGTATAATACCAATTTCATAGGGTAGTTAATTTGTAGCATTTCTTAAGCTGTTATCTGAATCTTTACCCACTACTTTTTTTATTACTGGACAGTTCCACCATGCATGCATTGAAGTACATATTGCTTCTTAACATTTCCAGCATTTGTTATTTCCTGTCTAGTAAATTTTCCCTAATTTGGTTTAGAGTATTGTCACAATGGCCCACCCACGGACTTCTGCTGCCTGAAGTCCAGGGTTGGCCCTTGTTCTTATCCCAAACCCAGGGATTCCTATCCCAAACCCAGGGATTCCTCTTCATTGCCACCACTCCCCGTCTTGCTGGTTTTTCTTGTCTAGGCAGGGAGATCATAGACAAGATGAAATCAAGGAACAATAATAACTCTTTTCTCTACTCTAGAGAAGGTTCTTGATAGCTGACCAAAGCAGGCGATTTCAAGGCAAGGTTGAGAAATAACAGAAGCTTTTATTTCAATCTTAGGATTTATGTCACTTGAGAAGGTAAAACATTCCCAGGTTCAGTTTAAGGATTATACAAATACATTCATTCAGAGCACTTAGAAATAAAACCATAAAATCTAACGCAATCTAACTACACATTCCCTAACTACTACATGCAGACTGACTTACAGTCTCTGTAGATGGAATTCAGAGTCTTTTTGGATCCTTTTTGGAGGCCTCTGGATAAGGTTGGCTCCTCCCAACCCTTTGGTATCACAGATTGTCTTTTGGGGCATTTCATGGTTGTGTAGGCCATCGGGCCCAGAGCTAGGCCATGGGGTCAGAGTCCATCTTAGCTAGCTCCATCTAGCTGACCATCTGCTCAGACAGTCTGACTCAGAACAAAGGAAGGATAAAGAACTTTTAAAAGTCCTCCTTGTTGATTCCTGATTGGCTCTGCCAAAACTTCAAGGTCTAGCAAATTCCTTACTTGCCTGGAAGACAATTTCATTATACAAAAGGTGGAAGAGGCGACAAGGGGGTCAGCTATTTTAGATCTGATCCTAACCAATAGGGATGACCTGGTTAATGGGGTGCAAGGGGTGGGATCCTTAGGTGAGAGTGATCATGTTCTACTGGAATTTGTTATACAATGGAAAAGAGAAGCATTCTTGACTTTAGGAGCACTGATTTCAAGAAACTCAGGGAAATACTGGGGGTGATCCCATGTGTCGAGAAGCCAACTCAATAGCTGATAAGGAGCCCGGCTCGGCAACAACCCTGTTGAAAAGCACAGTACCTGGTGTTGTGAGTAGCAGTCCTACAGGGTCAGAAGTACACAGAGAGAGAGAGTGCAGAACGAAGAGGCAGTCCAAGGTCAAAAGAGTTCCAGCAGGTGGGTCAACGAAGGCAGTCCAAGGTCAAGATATCCAAAGTCTCAAAATAGCAAGGTTCCATGAGATTCACAGGCAGAGGCTTCCTCCAGGTAATGCAGACTGCCTGAAACAAGGAACTCAGTGTCCCCCAGCTGCTTATGTTGGCCCAGCTCCCACTCCCAGCTGTGGGGTGATTGATGAGCTTCTGTCTCTTAATCTCTGGGAACGACGAAGCCACACCTTCTCTGCTCTCCTTTGGCTAAAGGTAGGTACCTGCTCTTCTACCTCTTGCTCTTGCTCCATTATGTCTCCCAGGCTTGGACCCTGAGCTGGGGGAGGGCTAGGCTGCTGAGCCCTGGGTTCTTCAGGGCTAGACTCAGACTCAGCCAGCTCTTCTGCTACTGGCTCAGCCTCCTCACCTTCTGAGTCCTCAGAGTCCTGACTGACCATGACATCATGGTCAGGAATACTAAAAGAGGGGGGGGGGCGCAAGATGAATGGGACATTCTCAAAAGGGAGATACTGAAGGCTCAATTTCAAACAGTACCATTGAGGAAGAAAAATGGGAAGTGTCTCAAGAAACCAGGATGGATGACTAAAGAACTTTCAACGGAGCTATGTTTTAAACGGAACATGTATAGGAAATAGAAAATGGGGGAAATCAACAAAGAAGAATTCAAACAGATATCAAACACATGTAGGAGTAAAGTCAGAAAAGCTAAAGCGCAGAATGAGCTCAGGCTTGCTAGAGAGGTAAAAACAATAAAAAAGGGGGTTTGGGGGTATGTCCGTAGCAAAAGGAGGAAGAAGGAAATGGTAGAGCCACTAGATGAAGAAGATGGCAAAATGCTAACAGGGAACAGAGAAAAGGCAGAATTACTCAACACCTTCTTTGCCTCAGTGTTTTCAGAAAAGGAAAAGGGGGACCAACCTGAGGATAAAGGAACAGAGGACACAATAGGGGAAATCCAGCACAGAATAAGCAAAGAGGTAGTACAGGAATACCTTCTTAATCTAAATGAATTTAAATCTCCAGGACCAGATGAAGTAAATCCAAGAGTATTAAAAGAGCTGGCAAATGTAATCTCAGAGCCATTTGCAATAATCTTTGAGAACTCCTAGGAAAACAGAAGAAGTTCCAGCTGACTGGAGGAGGGCAAATGTTGTCCCCATCTTCAAAAAGGGGAAAAAAGAGGATCCCAATAATTATCGTCCGGTTAGTATGACATCTATACCAGGGAAGATTCTAGAGCAGATCATTAAACAGAGAGTCTGTGAACATTTAGAAGGCAATGCCATAATCACAAAAGGTCAACATGGGTTTCAGAGAAACAAGTCATGGCAGATCTCTTTTTTTGATAAAAATCACCAGCTTGGTAGATGAAGGGAACGCTGTGGCTATCGCATACCTTGATTTCAGTAAGGCCTTTGACAAGGTTCCCCATGACATTCTTGTAAACAAGCTTGTAAAATGTGGGCAAGACAAGTTAACTGTTCGATGGATTTGTAATTGGTTGACCGGCCAAACTCAAATGGTGCTCTGCAGTGGCTTCTCTTTGTCTTGGAAAGATGTGACCAGTGGGTTGCCACCGGGTTCTGTCTTGGGTCCAGTGCTATTCAACATCTTTATCAATGACTTGGATGAGGGAATTAGGGGCATACTTATCAAATTTGCAGATGACACCACATTAGGAGGAGTAGCCAATACCCTAGAGGACAGGATCAAAATTCAAAGTGACCTGGATAGACTGGAGAGCTGGGCCAAACCTAACAAAATGAAATTCAATACAGAGAAATGTAAGGTACTACACTTAGGGAGGAAAAATGAAATGCATAGATATAGGATGGGAGAGACCTGGCTGAACGAGACTACGTGCAAAAGCGATCTAGGAGTCCTAGTAGACCACAAGTTGAACATGAGTCAACAGTGTGATGCGGCAACTAAAAAGACCAATGCGATTTTGGGCTGCATCAATAGAAGTATAGTGTCTAGATCAAGTGAAGTAATAGTGCCGCTCTATTCTGCCTTGGTCAGACCTCACCTAGAATACTGTGTCCAGTTCTGGGCACCACAATTAAAAAAGGATATTGGCAGATTGGAGCATGTCCAGAGAAGGATGACTAAAATGGTGAAAGGTCTGGAAACCATGCCTTATGAGGAGAGACGTAGGGAGCTGGGTATGTTTAGCCTGGAAAAAAGATGGTTAAGAGGTGATATGATAGCCCTGTTCAAGTATTTGAAGGGGTGTCACGTTGAAGATGGAGCAGGCTTGTTTTCTGCTGCTACAGAGATGGGAACACGGAGCACTGGATGCAAGCTCCAGGAACAGATCATCTGCAAATGCTTTTACTTTATATTCTTGACCTTTGAGTTTAGTGCATTGTATTATTTTGTTCACTCTAATTGCTTTATTTAGCATTTCAAGCACTATTATAAATAGAAGAGGAGAGTGTGGGCAGCCTCGTCTGGTTCCTTTTTTATTTTGATTGTTTCTGACCTTTCACCATTTAAAATTAATTGTGCTTTCTGGTTTTTATAAATGTTTTCCACTTTTTTGATGACATCTACACCCATTTCCATCCTTTTCATAATTTCTAATATTGAGATCCATTTCACATTATCGAAAGCTTTCTCTGTGTCTGTCATGATGACCTGCCAGTCATCATGGACACTTCATCACAAACTCACAGTAACAGCAATGGAAAATTCCACTCCTTTTGGTATGGTAAGGGGGTGGGGAGCCTCATTGGCTAAACATCACATCACCTGACTGGAGAGCCAATAAGAAGTTGGCAATGCAGACCCAATCAGAGATGACTACACAAGAATTAAAAAGTTCTAGCCTTTGTTTTGTTCTGAGAGACCTCATGCTCAAGACTCTGGCTTAGTCATCTGCCTGTGGGAAGATGGAGAGAGCCACATGAGGTAGTCAACAAGATGCAGCTGTGATAACAAAAAGGTTGTGGGGGAGCCAACCTTTCTGAAGGGCTGGATAACCCCAAGGCCCTAAAATGATATCTGGTGCCAGGAGGAGACTTCTATTCCAAAAAGGACTCTGAATTCTATCTCCGGAGACTAAATAGGGGCCGACTAAGGTCAGCCTGACCCCGTATCTCCTTGGGGATAGAACAAATGATGATGGACAGCCTAAATTATAAGTAATCAATAACCTTAGCTTAGGGACCATCTAGCTAGTTTGCATTAGTTTTTATGATTTATTTTGTGTACTCTGACTGAATGTATTTCTACCCTAAGTTAAAATCCTGGAGGGCATGTGCCTCCCAATAACCTTACACCTGTGGAACTAAATAAAGTTTTTCTGTTATTTCTTAACCTACATGAATGAAAAATGTTATTATTGTTTTCTTTAACAAAGCCTGTCTGGTTTCTCACTGCACCAGACATGAAAAGGTGGCAAAACTCAGTGAGTGGTGGTGGCCTGCCTTATAACAGGGATTTCTAGACTAGAGAAACCCTTGAGTGTGTTTTTCAGATTGTGTCTATGAAGACTATCACCATTTTCCCCCCTCATTGCATTTCTTATGTACTCAATTATATCTAGTATGGTCCTATATTATCTTTTAGATATCTTCCAGGTAGGAATCCTTTGGTCTTCAGGTATTAGTTCATTCAGAATTTTTTAAAACCTTTCCATCAAAATTGAAGTGAATATTTTATAGTTGGTATTTAAAAATGAGATTGGTCTGTAGTTTTGGATTACTTTCTTATCGTTACCTTCCTTGGGTATCAATGATATGTTTGCATAATTCCATGTTTCTGGCTTCCCTTGGGTGGTTATTTCACTTATAGTTTTTATAACAGTGTAGTTAGTTGTTCTTCAAATCTTTAATATGTTTGTCAGTGCATCTATCCCTGGTGCTTTTCTTGGTTTCAGTTTTTTTATTGCCATGGAAATCTCTATTTTTGTTATTGGTGCATTTAAAGCTTTCTTTTGTTCATTTGTTAGTTTGTCTATGTTAAGTTTATCTAGGTAGTTTCCTATATTTTCTAGGCCTTCTTGTAAGGTTTCTTTTTCATCATATAATTCTTTAAAGTATTTGACAAAAATCTCCGTTATTTGTCCCTGAGCTGTATATGTTTCACCTTCTTGTACAATTTCCATAATCATGTTTTTCTGTTTCTTTCTTTAATTTGTGGGCAAGCCAGTAACTTGTCTTATTAACTTGTTCAAAATATGTTTAGTTTGCCCTTTTACAATTTTTAGTTATTTCTTCTGTAGCTTCAGCTTTGAATTGTTTTTGTAACAAGTTTATTTCATTTTGTAGGTTTTTTTGTCTGTTTGGCCACTCCTAATTCTCTCTTCTTTCTTCTTTATTTCTTGCAACAATTTTTGAGATTTCTCTTGTTTTTGCTTCTTCACCTGTGTTCCTCTTTCTATGAAGATTCCTCGCATAAATGCCTTGCTGGTGTCCCAAATTATTTTCTTATTTGTCTCTTCTGAATTGTTTTCCATTAAAAAAAGACTTTAATGTGAATCAAAAATATCTGAGCAGAAATTTTCTTATCTGTTTCCTGCAGAATATTCTGCTTTGAAGAAATACCACATGCAAATTCTGTAAAAAAAAAAAAAAAAAAAACCATATTGTGAACAGTCTTTGCAAGCTGCATAGTTTTAAAAGAGTTTTCCACAGTGTGTGTGTGTGTGGGTGGGTGGATGGGTGGGTGCTAACATTGCTCAATGCTTCCTTTGAAAATGAAATTCACCCAAAGATGGTAGTTTTACAATTAAATAACAGTTAAAGCAATGAGTATATAAAATAATTGAGAAGGGTATTCACAAATTACAAATAGGAAAACAAACTAGTGTCAAAAAGTAAATAATAAGAGAGATGCCAAAAGGTCAAGGAGCAGAAGTCATTTAAAGAATGTATGTACAATCATAAGTCTTTAGTTGCCAAGGTCATATGATGGAAGTCATGTTTAAGCATCTTGGATACAATATGTATATAAGATATGGATATGTAAATATGGTATACAAATATGTTGATAGAAATGTAAGATGATAAGGCAAAGCTTTGATTTTATGAGAGCTATAATAAGCATATAAGATGTTTTTTGAGAATGGAAAATAAAAAAAAGACTATCACAAAGAAAATGAAATTCACAAAGAATAGTGACAAGAGTTCACGTGGGTAGTTAATTAGTTAGAAGAGGTTTGACACGGAACTCCCTATTGAGTTTTCTCTTGTGTTGCTATCTTAACATTCCATCTTTCCACCCTGATTCTAGGTGTAGCTGGAGACTTTGGGGCACAAGAGATTTTTCGGTTACTCTGGTCACTTTTCAGATTGGTATATGGATGCACCTGCCACCATGGGGGTGTCATGGTGGCAGGTGCATCATCCTGCAAGGAGATGGCACTCCCATCATTCTCCAAAGTACTACATCTCCCACTATCTGCAAACAGCAATTGTCTTGCCAGTATGGTGTCAGGTAAACTAAGGGTTAAAACAAGAGGGACATCTCCTGACTTAGCATCACCATTGACGTCACATCACCAGACAGAGAATTGGCCAATCAACTCTGAGACTGGTAAATTTAAAAAGTGTATAAATACTTTGTGTGGAACACATGGTTTGAATCAGACCATGATTTGAGAGACACACAAAGAAGCTGAGAGATGAACTGAAACAAAGAGGCTGGGGATAGCTGTTTGGAGCAGTCTGGCTAGCCTAGCTCATAGCCCCCTGATTCCAGATGGACATGGACTACTACTGCATGAGGTTGTGAGTAGAATTTTAGGGACTCTTCTCAGTTAGAGATTTTGTCAAGACATTTTTACTTGATTTCTTACTTTGGCTGAATGTAACTGGATATAACTGAATGAATACTTTGCTATCTTTGTAACCTTAAGTCTGAACCTGAAAGGAAGAGCTTTTCACGAAGTGATTTGTTTTAAGTTCTGCATGAATAAACTAAACTTTCCTCGTTTATCTTAACTGATTCGTACACATGCCTTTGTCTCTTGGTCATTGCTACATTGACTCTCTCTCCGGGGAAGGATGGAGGAGTTGGATGGGTTCTACAGTAGCAAGGAGTTCTACAGGTTATTCCAGTCTCTCGCTGGACTGGTCACAAAGAACTGAATGAGTGGTGGTGGTGTTTTTGTCCTCTAGGGGACACTCTTGAAGGAGGACTCTCAAGATTGCTTTAGAGAGGAGCTAGCTATGGGGATTCCAGGCTAAGCCCTAGGCTAGCATCACATGGTGAGACACAATTCTGAGGGATTTCCAGGCTAGAGAAATCCCGAAGAGTGTGTCTCTGAGGGAACAGCTTCAAGAGTTCTCAGCAGAAGAATTCCTGAACTGTATTCAAAGATAGCCTTGCTTCCCAGATGGGTGCATGCCTGTGTGCATGCACACACAGACACAAGAGGCTACATTACAAGGGGACACCTCCTCCATAGGGTGGGGATCATGGGATGCCTACATTCCAGGTGTGCTATTTGATACAATGGCAGGACTGTGGGCATGTCTAGATGGGAGATTTACTCCATCTTTCTCCCTTCTTAGACTCTGCTGTCCAGACAAGGCAGGGTTTTCTCCCAGGGTAAAGTCCATTAAAAAATTACATCAAAATACCTGTGAAAAATAATTTCATTGAGGAAGAAATGGATTGGCCCTTTTGAGACCACATGAGGCCATACCACCATGCAGGCCTGTCTCTGCAGCTGCCATCCATGTTGTACTCTCTGTAGCCAGGAAGCAGGCCCACAGCTTTTGACCAAGGCTGGTCACATTCAGGGGGCCTTGGTCACATGCTGTGACCCCTTTCCTGGCTTCAGAGGCCACAATACAGACAGCAGCAGTGGCAGCTGAAGAGATGGGCTGGCAGGTCCATGAGGACTCCATCCCATTTCATGCCAGTAATAGGGGACCAACAGGCCTGATCTGGGGCCAGAATATACCAGCAGGAGGATGACATATTCTTCCTATGTAAATGAGGCCTGTGTGAAAAAAGTAACAGAAAGTCAAGAACATTGGAAGGTATCCTGAGGCACATCCAAGGTGTTTGTGGATTCTTGAGAGGCTTGTAAACTAGAATTGTGGGAGCCAGGATTATAGAAAACTTTGGGGGACAACCTGGCCTATCCATGCAAGATTCTGTAGCTTGGGGAGTAACTCGGGGAAGACTCTGGGAATGTGGGGCAAATACTGAAACAAGTTACTCCTGTTGTTTTGTCTATTTTTATATTCTTTGTATGCTCTCTTTCTACATTATTTCTGAATAATGGCACAGTTGTCTTTTGGAAAAAAATGTTGGCATGGATAACTATACCATAAATATATGTGTGATCACTTCATTATAATGGAACAACTGTATCATTCTGTAAAAATAGATGTTGATATATTGTTCTCTTCGATATTGATTCTAACCTACTTTTACAAATGTGCAAATGGCTGAAATTTTGACAGTTATTAAACACCTGAAAGAAAAGTAGCATTGTGCACTATAAAAAAGAATCAGTAAGAACAAGTACCTTTGAACCTTTTAAAAAAATCAGACAAGCCTGTGTTATTAAACAATAATGAACCAGTTATTAGAAGAGCAAGCATTAAAACCATGGCATAGGTTGAATTTGTTGAGAAACTTTTGCCAGAGTTTAGATTTACTCGCACAGTTATGCTCATCATGGATTTAATCTGTTGTCTTTTGTGACAGAAATAGGTCATAAAGTTGAGCACCAGCAGCAAACTGAATTATGATAACTAAAAGTGGGGGTGGAGGAGGAAAAACATAAATGAAAATAAATACAGTGGACAAGTATGATTGCAAAACTGCTCTTGGAAATCAGTGTGAAAAGATGAAAAAGGCTAAGGCATGTCCCTGCTCTCCTCTTACATCTTGAGCCATTCCAAAAAAATGGTGGGTTTTTTTCTGCCACAGACCTGCTTGTGCCAGTCCCTCAGATTAGTGGTTCCTCTTCTTCTCTCAAATGATTAAGGTCTGGTAATAGTGTGGCTCAGAGAACTTGTTGATAGGCATGCCAGTCAGGATCACCCAGCTACAGCATGCTATTAATTTTCCGCTCTTCATCTTTGCAACAAGTTTGGAGAGCAGGACCTTTGCCTCTAAACATTCCTGAAGAGACTAAAACAAGTTTGTTTCTTTGTTTGTTTTTAAAATATCTTCTGTGTGAGGCAATGTCTCAAAAACAGAGCTTGGAAAATTACTTTAAAAAATAATGAATATAAAGATACACTGAAGTCAGAAAAACAGGCTGCTGCCGCTACTCCTCCTTATCCTCCTCTTCTTCCTACTTCTTCTTCTTTCCTCCTCTTCTTTAGGCCCTAGAACATCATCCTTCCATTGCTCCATTATGGATGGCCTCAGCATGGGATAATTATTTTTTTTTACTAATATTAAGCTCTGCTTGACAATATACTAAGAACGGGTGGGCATACTGAAGCCTGGAGGCCACATGCAGTTCCTTCCCTTTGGACCCCCACCATCTTTCAAAGACTTTTTAAAACCTCCAATTTTAAAAATTGTGCAATTTTCAGTCAGTGTTAGCTCCATGTCACACAAAAAGTCCCACAAATGTATTTTTTTAAAAAAAATTGAAAATATCCCTTTCCCCAGAGAACTCCAGAATCCTGTGGTCTGTAGGCTTCAGTATGCTCACCTCTGCTTGATATATTGTCAAGCAGAGCTTACTCTCAAATACCTGTTTTCCTCTGCAGTCCCTCTTAAAATGGCATTTCCCTTCCTGTCACCATTTTGAGAGGGGCTTCAGAGCAAAATGTGGATATTTGGGCTTCATTGACACAGAGCTCCATTGACTTTCTTGTTGAAATCCCGGGCTGTTCTCGTGAGAGGACGAGCGCAGGGGAAATTCAAAAGTAAAACAAAAAATACACTTTAAAAAGTAAATAAAACCAAGCACCTAAACATACTTAAAAGTTTACAAGTAACATTGGGAGGGTACAAAAAAGTGTGTTACTTACCTGGATCTCCTAATTGCACCCTAAAGTGTTCATCATGGTCCTCCCACTGACACTGACATCATGCCAGCATAATGGTGCACCTTTTCACTCACCCATCATTCTGTGACAGAAACGGAAAAGGTGATCTAGTCACAGCTTAGCCCGTGAATAAAAAAGAACGATGGTGGAACGGAAGGAGCACAGGAGCATGACGATGCAGGGATGATGTCATCTGAAAGGAAATCAATTTCACGATCTTCTGGCGTCATTATCATGACTTATTTAGCCCATCTGATAATCTCCTTAGTGTACCACGAGCTGAACACCAGTCAGCAGTGGGATGCAGCAGCTAAAAAGGCCAATGCAATTCTAACCTGCATTAATAGGAGTATAGTGTCTAGATCAAGGGAAGTAATAGTACCACTCCATTCTGCTTTGGTCAGACCTCACCTGGAATACTGTGTTCTGGTTCTGGACAACACAATTCAGGAAGGATGTTGGAACGTGTCCACAGGAAGATGACCAGGATGGTGGGAGGTCTGGAAGCCATGCCATATGAGGAGCAGCTTAGGGAGCTGGGCATGTTTAGTCAGGAGAAGAGAAGGATGAAAGAGGACATGATAGCCATGTTTAAATACTTAAAGGAATGTCATACTGAGGATGGAGCGAGCTTGTTTTCTGCGCCTCCAGAGACTAGGACATGGAGCAAGGGATTTAAACTACAAGAAAAGAGATTCCACCTAAACATTAGGAAGAACTTCCTGACAGTAAGAGCTGTTAAGAAGTGGACTACATTGCCTCAGAGTGTGGTGGAGTCTCCTTCTTTGGAAGTTTTTAAACAGAGACTGGATGACCATCTGTCAGGAATGATTTGATTGTGTATTTCTGTATGGCAGGGGGTTGGATTGGATGGCCCTTGTGGTCTCTTCCAACTCTATGATTCTATGATCCTACTCCCGACCAGTCTAAAGGGAGGGGGGGTTAGAGGGGTATAGCTGAGTTAAAGGGCCTACAGCCTAAGGACTTTATCAGATGCACTAAATATGGCATCATAACAATGCCACAGAAACAAGACAGGGCACATGGATCAGACGACATCGCCCTTTCATGTTTCTGTATAGTCAACATCCTGTACCTTTTAATTGACGGCTTAAGCCATCAATAGATCCCCCTGCTGTTTTTTTGCCAGCATTGCCAGCATGTGAAACATTGGGCCATTGAACTCTTGTACTTCCCCGACAATGGCCGGACTGGCCAGAAAACTTCTGGGTGAGATAAACAACATCCAAGTAAGTGGTTACTTGGAGGATTTTTGTTGTGTGCTTGTGCTTGGTGTGCCTTTTAGATGTTTATTTTTTTTTATTTTTGAACTTCCCATGGGATTTCAAATGAGGACGTGAACTGAGCCTCGTTCACTTCCTCATTTGAATTTCCATGGGAAATTCTGAAATTCCCATTCACTTCTTCTTTATTGCTGGGGCTGCCTTTGCCAAGAGAGAAGGTAAGTGTGGGGGAGGGGACATTCTTTTGTTGCCATAAAAATTGATTTATTTTAATGCCAGCAAAAGAACATTTTAAAGGAAATGTCTGATAAAGTCCTAAAATACACATGGATTTCCCCTCCTTCTTGGTGAAAAGAAGATTCCAGGTCTTCTGGGGCAGAGCTTCTAGAGGGTGGAAAAAGAATGAGAGAGAGAGAGAGAGAGAGAGAGAGAGAGAGGTCAAGAGCGAGGAGTCAAGAGAGCAAAGGAGCCAAAAAGGACTGACCCTCCCTCTTTCTAGCTTATATTTAGCCCTTTTCTAACTTGGGAGATGTCTTCTAAAGGAAACACCTCTGGGTGGAGTATGTTATTCTATTGAAGTGTTTGAAAGGCCCCATTTGCTTAGTGATGTGTGCAAAAGTCAGATGTGATTTGACCTCTGACTTTCATCCTCTGGGCACTGGTAATGACTCTTAGATGGCCTGGGAGAGAACAATGGAGTTTCACACCTTGAAACAATGCCAATCAGATATCCTCTTTGAAATTCAATCAGGGTTGCCCAATATTTCTGGAAACTAAAGAATGCCTCACAATGGGGGATGTATACCAGTCTGAGCCAGTTTTGGAAGGTCTCCTTTCAGTGAAGAGAAACAGAGTAGGCATTGATTGTTCCCAAGAAGGTATCAATGGGACCATTTCCTTGTTAGCAGAAGGGGAAGGACAATTCTAGTTTGTACTTTAAAATGATCCATGACTTCTCCAAGATAGAAAGGGATCCAGGCTTTTCCCCTATGCTTTTAAATATATACCTCTTATTATGTGTGCAGACTTCTGCCAATAGGCAGCTTCCTGCTTCAAGCATCAAAAGCATACTTGCTATTCATATTAATCAAACATAACCCATAACATTGGGAATAGGATAACCCTCAGATATTAGACTATGAATAACCTCAGATAATGGTGGTACTCATTCAATGATATGCACATGGACTTCAGTAATCAGTATGCATATGTATGTCAAAAGAAGGTATGTTTGTTACTGCCAGCCTCTGGAAATACAGACACAGATACAAATACCTATTTACCTGCAGTCTTATGACATTTTACAGTGGAAAACATATCACTACCAGACTCAATAGAAGTCATGGATGTATGTAATACTGGCTTGAACTTTCATCTGATTCATACAGTAAAGCATATCTCCAAATAGTGCAATGGTGTTCATTGATGTGGCATGGATGCATGTCGTGGTACTGGCATATCTCTTGGGCAGTACAGGTAAATATAAATTGGCCACAGATTATGAAGTGAAATTTGGACTAGTTCAGATTTTCATCCCTGCCTCAGCTCATATCAGCTGGGTGGGTATGCCTGGCTGTCAGTGGACATACAACCAGTCCAAGAGTGTGCAGATACATCAGTTGTATGAATAAAATCTTACTGGGCTGTATGTGTAAGAGTCAAGCAAAAATAGTATCAATCTCCTAGAATCACTTACCAGGACAATCAAATGTTGGGGTACACCAATTTCTTTAAGAGCAAGCCAAAGTTTTTCATGAACTACAAAATCAAAGTCTTTGCTATACTTTATAAAGGCTGGTTTACTTTTGAAACTCTTTGGTGCCTTCCATTATCCAGTGTATTTTTGCATAATGCTCCCTAGTGTCCCTTCCTTTCCTAAATGCAGCTTGGATCCACTTAGACATTTCTCACACACGTATGGTGTCCTGAACACAAATCAGCAAGTGCCTAGAGAAGCAGGTGGCTGGTGTGTAGGAACTATCAGGTAGTCAGTCCAGTTTGTGTCAGTTACGAGTTATCTGAGTGTGGTGTAGGGAGAAGTATGAGGGTAGTCAACAACCAGTCCAGAAGTCATATCAGCAGTTTGGAAGTCCAGATACACAATCCAGCAAGGAGTAGACATAGTAGTCCAAAATGCAGCCAGCCCAAGTTCATAAAAAAAAAAAAAAAGAATGAGAGTACTGCCAGTCAACCAGATAAGACAATTGTCAGCACTAAGGCTGAGAGAGAACTGCTGAGATATTTTTGGGCAGCTCCTTTCAAGCCACAAGCGCCTAAATAGGTTGGTGTTTATTAACTCACACTGGGATTGGTGTTTATTCTTCTGTTGCTCAACAAAGGACAAGGTTATGTCATTTTCAGCATCTTCAGTCTTTGCCAACTCCTGCTGGGGAGCGGTGTTCCCTACTGCCCCAGCCACCATCTCCTCAGACTCAGAGAGAGTTCCATTATCAGGAACTGCAGCTTCCAGGCACCCTGACTCTTCCTTGTCTGAGATGGTCAGGGAGTGAAGTATGACACGTGGTAAAAGTCTTTTTTGTAGAATTTTAAACATCACTTTGCTTGCATGGGAAACAAATGCAATGGCCTTGTAGTTACTGCAACACCTGGTGTCCCCTTTCTTTAGGAGTGGAATGTATGTTGTATGTTGAGCATTTCCAATCTGTGGGGCATTGCTTTGTTTTCCATATTTGTTGTCCAAATTTAGTGAGAACTAGAGTATATTCTGTCTCTATAGCTTGAAGCAGATTAGTATGTCATCTGTTCCTGGTGCAGCTTCCACTTCATTTTCTAAAACTGGAGATTCATGTTCAAATTGTTCTTCCTTGTATGAATCTGTCACCCTTTCATCTCTCTCATACGAGATGCTTCCATGTATTGTTTCCATTATATTTTTATTTCTACTTGGTCATATAATATGTTCCTCTGCTAGTTGTATAGCATCCCCATACTTGGTTTAAATTGTAGGGGAATTAGAGTTGCCTTGTGTTGAGAACTCTAAAAGTTAAATTCCTTTTAACTTCCCTCCAGCAGAGTGCAGTTTATAAGTGTGACTCAAATGTATTGCTTTGCCCTTAACTATATATGACAAAAGAAGACATGTAGCTTTAGGCTCAAATACCTCAAGAAACTTTACTTAAATTAATAGAGTGAAGGAGAGATAGTGATCCTGACTCAACAGCTTAGGAAAAAGGGAAGAAGATGGCTGCCCAAGAACAAGAAGGCAGGACAGACAGAAGCATATTAACTACAGAGGCTGAGAGAGGACAAACCAATATACACAGGAAGTCCAACAGGGATTGATCTATAATAAGATTGTGTGGGGAAAAGAGAATGCTTCAGTCTTTTCCAACAAAAGTTCCCTTTGATTTCTCAGATAGTGTGAAAGAGGTCTCTTGCTCTTCCTTTTTTATTTTTATCTTCTATTTCTCTGCATTGATTATTATAGTAGTTATCTTGGTCCCTGCACACAAGTTGGTGAACAGTTGAATTCAGAGTTCTGACTCTATTTCTGTCATTTTTTAACTTTTGCTTCTTTTCTGTTCTTAACTGTTTGAAGAATTTCATCTGTCATCCATTGAAGCTTCTCTTTGTTGTGGCTGCAGATACTGTCTTTTTACATTCCTGGCTTCAATCCAGAATTTTTCTGATTAAGTCAAAAACATTTTTATATCATCTTTAAATTGGTTGTATTTCAGCATGATGGTTGGTTTAGTGGTCTTCTTTAGCTTGACTTTTATTTTTGATATTAGCAGTTCATGGTCTGTGTCACAACCTGCTCCTGGTCTTGTTTTTGCAGAGAGAATAGAGCTTCCCCATCTTCTGTTTCCAATTATGTAGTCTATTTGATTTCTATATTGGCCATCAGATGATGTCCATGTATACAGTTGCTTCTTTGGTTGCCTGAAGAATGTGTTTGTGATGAACAAACTATTGCCCTTGCAAAATTCAATCATTCACTCTCCTGCTTTCTTCCTTAATCCTAGGCCAAATTTTGCTACAATCTTTAATTTTGCTCTACTTTGTTGCATTCCATCATCTATAATTAACAAGAAGTGCTGTCAGCGTGTCATCAATTTCCTCCTGAATCTTTAGATTTCTTCTTCTGCCTCTTTAGTTCCAGCATAAACTTGGGTTATGGTTATATGAATGGGTTTTCCTTGAAGTCTTATTGCTATGATTCTGCCAGATTTTATATTATATCCTTTGACTGTGTTTGCTACATCTCTCCTTAGAACTAATGCCAACCCATTTCTTCTTAGATTTCCATTTCCTGAGTAAAACATTGTGTAATTATCTGACTTAAAATGTCCAATTTATGTCCACTTTAGCTTGCTCACCTGAAGTATTACAATGGTTATATATTTCATTTCTTGTTTTACTATGTCTATATTCCTTTGATTCATGTTTCTCATAATTCATGTTCATATAACATGTATCGTACAGCTTTGTCAACAGTTGAACATTCTTTTGGCTTGAAGCCAGTGGCATCATTAGCCACAGTGATACTCATAGATGTCCTCTGCTATACTCCGGTAGCTCCCAAACCGGGAGTTTCATTTTCTGGCTCTATCTCTAATTACACTTTGGATTGTCTCATCATGGGGGTTTGGGGTTAAAAGACATTCAAAGGGGGCTTACCATGCCTCCACCTGCATAATTTTAACAAGTGTTAACTGTGGTGTCACTGCCATTGTCTCTGAGAGATCCTCTGCCAGTTTCACCCTCCACTACAGCTGCTGCCCAGTAGCTGTTTGACACATCCTCAGCAAAATCCTTGCTGACATGGGAAACCCTATCAGTAGCACTGCTGCCACCAACATAGTCTCTTGCCTCACAGGAGCATGCAACGCCACCACTGTGGAAAGGTAGGGCTATTGGTGGGCTCGCTGATGTAGCAGCTGAGGCTCATAGATATTGCCACAGGATTTCAACAGTTTCTAAGATATATAGAGAAGTTGTTAATAAAATTTGTCCTGAAAACACCAGCCATCAACCCAGGAACACATCCTTATGTTTCAAAGCATTGCATCACTTGTAAATAACTTTAACAGACTGTCACTTTTAGGAGCACAGTGATAGGGAGGACCTACTATATTAAATAACACATCACCTATTGGTCCTGTAATCTTATTTATGTGATTGAATGCAGACATACAGGAAGTCATCTGCAGTGGCCAAAACAATCACAGACGTGCACACATGTCAGGAACAATAAGTCTGCAATCCTGATGAGGAAGCTGAAGCAACAAATGACCAGGCATTTCAGCTTTGAACATCACAGACTCTCTGATTTCTCCCTGTTTGGTAGTGAGGTGACTTCTCTTTGAAACACTTTGGATGGCTTCAACTCAGAGGATAATACAACCATCCACTGAAGAATGTTGGCAACAGTATTTTAAGCTGCACCCTTGCATGCAGCTCAGTTTCATCTTTAGTGACTGAAAGGTGAAGAATGAAATGTTTTGTTTGTGTTATTTTTTTCAGTTCTGCTTATTAATTGTTTTGTTTGTGTGTATGTGTGTGTGTGTGTGCATGTGTATGTGTGTTTGTGGTGGTTGAGGGTATAGGTTAATAGTGCATATGTTACTGTAAATATATATACTTTAGTGCTGATCTGTTGTGTTCTTTTAGGAGTCATAATTATCCAGGTATGCTGCTTCTTGTAGCCTCTCATCAGTTTTGTTGTAAATTACTTCTGTGTTGTCAGCACCATTGTTCTGTGGGCTGGAATATCTTTCCTTTATGGAGTTCCTGGCATCTGTCTCCCCATGTGGGATTCACTGGCAATTGACCAATTGTCAAAGTTGTTTTGTTCCTTGTCTTGAGTTTGTTTATGAAATTGTGTTTCCCTTTGCCCATACTTGACTGCTGCCTTTGCTTATGTCTCAGTCCCTGGAACAGCCTCACACAATCTGTCTTCCACTACCTCCTGAATGGTGGCCCTTTGTATGCAGACATACTGGTTCTGGAAGTGTGCTGTAGTCAAATTCACTCTCTACAACTTAGATCAGTCTTCACACACATTCTTAGCCTTGCTTACCAATGGGACATAGTGTGAGATGCTTCAGAAAAAAAGGTAGTTGGGAAAACAGAGGACCCCGATGGATCCCATTTGGAATATTAGGTACAAGTCTGCTAAAGCATTGCTGCCTAAGACTCCTTTGGCAAGAAAAAAAGCTGGAAAACAAAAAAGGGCTAGGGTATTGCTGCTAACGTTCTTGAGGTTTAAAGGGGGATAGAAACTTATCAGAGTGGTCTCTGAGGGCTTGTCTACATGGGCAGTTTACCCCATCTATCTCCCATCGGCAGGTTCTGGCATGCCGGTCTATCACTCAAGCTTCCCTCTACCTCAATCTTCCATTGCCAGGAAACGGACCTGCAACTTTGTTGCCAAGGCTGATCATATTGCAGGGGCCCTTGCTTATGTGCTGCAGGCCTGCTGCCTGACTCCAGAGACTATGATGCAGAAGGCAGTGGAGGTGACTGCAGGGACAGGCCAGCATGCTCCTCTGGACTCCATCACATTATGTGCCATTAATGGGGGATGAACAAGCCAGATCTGTGGGATGAATACACTGGAGGGGAGCTGGCATATTCTGGCCCATGCAGATGAGCCCTGAGTTATTGCTGTTAAGATTCCTGACACACAAAGAAAGGAAGTAGGAAATCAGGAAGCTCCTTGACACTCATTTGGTGTTTTAGGTATAGACCAGGTAGCACCTGGTACTCTTCAGTTCGTAATTAATAAGTAAATAAAATTTGTCACTATTTTGTGTGGAGCCCCATCCTCATCTAAACTATGACTCATAAAAGAATTAAAAAGAGATTATATTTTGTAGTCTACTGTATTTTCCTTTCCTTTTCTTCTTCTGGACAAAAAAATCTTCAGACTTATAATATTCCCATATAAAATGGACATCAAATAGCCCTGTTCCAGTCTTCAGGACACAATTGCACAAATACAAGGGGAAAGTGAGCAAGCTAAACCCACCATCTTCAGTCAAAGTTCTTTTCATGTGGAGAGAGAGAATCCAATGGGGACAGAGTTCTCTATGTGTAAAGGCTTTCCATGTAATACAGAACCCTTAATATTCATGGTTTCTGATTACTTGAGGAGGATGTTTTCTTCTTCAAACTGCACATTAAAAGAGTGATGATGGAGGGGGTGGATGTAGCTTGCTTCTTCCTTCCCAGTGTTCATGTAACACTCTCTTGAATGTCTGATTAGGTCCACAACCATATCATAATCCATATCTAACAAATATTTGTGGAATCCCTAAGTAGCACTTAAGAATGACAAAGCTTGCTGAATGCCTTGCTGGAATAATTGGTTTCAGATTTGGTTTAAGTAAATTTCATGCTCATTGTTTCTGTAAGGCACTTAGAGAAAAAAAAGAAGTCCTCTTGTACAAATCTCAACAGTATTCTAATTCATTTTGTCTAGCATCTCCCATGTGGTTCTATGATACTCAATATATTAGTGGGCTTGCTGTTTTTGTGACTTTATTTTCCTACCTAGAGATATGTGCTGAAGAGAGAGTTCTGTTTCCACGTTTTTTTTTTAAAATAAAGTTATTACTGCAGTGTGAAAACTTCCCATTCCACACACAATATAAATGGACACTACAGTGAATAGATGTGAAATAATTAACACTAGCCTTGGAAAAAATATCACATTTCCACTTTGATTGCTATGTGAACATTTCTTTATGCTCCATGTAGTGCAAAGAGGCAATTTATATTACAGATCTGCTCAAAAAATGCACAATATATGCAAAAGTGAGCGTTCCTTGGGAGTAAATTTGTCAAAATCATTATGTTCTGGAGTGAATAGTAACAGCATACAAAATTGGTGTGTGATGTGAAAGGTGATAATTTGTCATTTGAAATTCATTTGAAAATTGAGAAATATGAATCTTTGTACACTTTCTATTGTCAGATATTGATGTAGCAAATCATACAGGCTGTGAAAGGCAGGGAAAGGGGTAAGTCTCACAACTACTACTTAGGACAAGTTAAATAATCAATTAATGATGAATGCAGCTGAACATACATAATATGTTCAATGAATGTTCATGAAACACTTAAAATAGAGTTTTGTTCTGATCACTAGCTTATATGTGAGACCACTAGAAAGCCCACTCATGAATAGGGTAAAAGTAAAATAGGCCTCTTATTGGAGGTCATCAGCCTTTTATTACTAACTGTTGAGGAATATTGATTCAGGACTAATTGTCGGGGAGAGGACAACAATAACATACGAAGAACAATTCTGTATCAGACTAAAGGCCTTGGCAGTCTTAGCTCTTGTTTGCACTGTGGTCAGTCAGTTGCCTATGGGAACCCTATCAAAAGTACATGAGTATGACTCTATCCATTGTATGCTTTGGAACTGTGTGAGCAAGAAAAAAGCTGTTTGAGGCCTAAAGGCAGACTATCTCCAGGGAACAAAGATTCTGGTTTAGGAAAATGTTGGTTCACAAATTCCATGATGGACCTTTACTTTGAAGATGCACTATGGGACACAAGAGTGGAAGACAGCCAATGATGGAAAGGTCACCCCTTTTCAGATGTGGAAGGACATGTGATGATAAAGACAACACTCCTGCTGGAAAATTCCCCCAGTTAAAAGTAAATACTAGAAAACTGAGAGATTTATTTCATAAGTATCTATTAAACTATGAAATAATACAAAAATATAGCAGTCAAGAAATGCATTGTGTTAAAAGACATGTAACTTGAACCAATTTTTAACCAATGTCATGTTTATGTGTTAATTTGTTGTTACCTGCCTTGATCCATAGGGAGAGGTAGGTAAAAAAATAAATGTTGTTTTGTTTTGTGATTCTTTTACACCACAATGCTGTAACTTCACCACAGACTGGGAAAAAAAGTTTATGTTGAATTAATTTTATGTCTTATTTTAAAACCAGTTTGGTCTTAGTATATGCATTTTTGATATTAAATGGTGGATGGCAGGTTTAAGACACCACATTTGGATATGCAGAAGATTTTGGGGACACAAGGATTTATGTCTTTTACGTTTGATAGTGTAAGTTCAATACTTCACATTTAAACATGGAACATCAATAAAGAAGTCTTGTAAGCTTTGGGATAGTAATTAATCAATGTAGAGATAGTTTTAATACAGGTGACTTGATACCTAATAGATTGTGCAAAACTGCTTCTGTGTTACCAAGCCCAAACAGACTTTTATATCTATGCTTGAAACAAAAGATAGCAGGGACTGCGGGGTCTTAGTGATATCTCTGTAGAAGTTTTTCACCCTTTCAGCTGTTTTAACTGGGGGCTTGAGGCCTTCTCTTTCTACTAGAGAGGTTGTTTACTCTAGACATATTTAGCTATACTTATTTTGGGGGGGTCTACTTCACCTTTTCTTAAAGACTGAAAAATGCATGCATTTTAGAGAAAAGCTATTTTTCTTTTACATTTTGCTATTTTTGTTGCCTACTACAGCAAAAACACTTTTAAGGCCTTTTTAGAACTTTTGGTGGAACTTTCTGAGATCCCTGGACAGTCTCCAGCAGTAGCTAGGAAGTTAACATGCTTACGTTCGTTAGACTATAGTGGATGTTTGATCAAGTTACAATTCAATGTTTAATATTTGTTCTGATTTCCTTAATATTTGTTCTGATTTTTATTCTTGTATTATTTCACCATGGCCTTTTATGCTAGTTGCATACTTTAATTATGATGGCAGGGGCTACCTTCATTGTCTCTTCAATAGTTGTGCTTTAGCCATTGTATTACTATTTTTATTTGCTAGACACATTCTAATTCCTTAAGTCGTTATGCTGTAACCATTATTATTACTACTACTGTAATTTTACTACTACCTCATATTTTATGTTCTTTACTGTTTTCATAATCAATTGTTGCTTTTCACCATCTCATCTATTATTTCAACAAATTTCAGATTTGCTTTACTTTTGGATATGCTGCTCTTTCAACTATCATTCATTTTCCTGTTCACTTGCTGGAGCAATATATCAAGATACACAAATGATTAGTCACTGTGTGGAAAGAATGCTGTGAGAAATAGGCTTTTAGTCTTATCCAATACAGGTCTTCTTAAAGAGGCTAATGTATTAGATAGGCTAATGTAAAATGTATTGCATATTACAGAAATGGCTAATCTAGAACACAGGGGAAGGGGAAGAAAAATACGTTTAACTTGTTCCTCATTGTGTCAGCTGCAGCATATATACAACACTCTAGGGGGTCAGTTACACAGGAGAATTAAGTGCAGAAAATGCCGGCTTACCTCCCTTTCACTCCAGTGCCGAGTTGTTTACATGATTTTGTCTGAAATTAGTTTTTCCAATAAATTAGTGATTTTGCAGTTCACACAGCTTGGGGGGGAGGAATAAGTTCATTGCAGGGACGGGGCAACACCTCTCAAAAGGGGGACCTTGGCAACTTCCACGGCCTCCTTGGTGAACCCCCCAAAAGAGGCTGTGGACTGAGGGTGTCCCCTTGCCCCCATCCTTGAGGGAGGGAGAGGCATGGCAGGATGCCAGAGGCCTCCAAGCCAAAGTGGGCCCTGATTACCCCTCCACCTGAAAGAGCTTGAAGCCCAGCTCTGCAGCCAGCATTTTCCTTTCCCTCCCATCCCCTTTGAAGGGCAGCCTGCCCCTTCCACGCAAACTTGGCAGCCTGAAACATATTTGTGGAGGTTTCTCCCAAAGTGGCCCAGGAAGTGGCTGGTGGGGAAACACCCTAGTGACTTCTGTGGGTTGAGCCGGGTCCAGGCAAAGCCTGCATAGGCCAATCTGGGGAGGAGGGAAGGCAGCCCCCATCTTACCCCAGCCCCTATGAGGGAGGAGCACGAGCCATTGCTGGTGCCTCTTGGCTCTGCCCAGCCAGGCGCCTGTGGTAGAAGCTAGCTGGCTTAGCCCAAGGGCAGGGCACAAGGGCAAGGTGCAAGAGTGCTACTCCACCAGCCACTTCCTGGGCCATTTTGGGAGAAATCTCCATGGATATGCTTCAGGCCACAGTGCCTGTTCATTGGGCCATGGATTCTGAGTGGAGGGGAGCAGGCTGCCTTTTGAAGGAGATAGATGGGAGGGAAAGGGAAAAGCCGACCCCAGAGAACACCCTGCCCAGGGGATTTCTCTTGCCCAAGTGTGGCAGAAAGTGGGCCCCCACGGCCCTCACGGACACACCACAGGGACATGGCAATGCCGCTCAAAAGCCCTGCCTTGTAAGCTCACCCCCTTTGCAAATTTGTTGTAAACATGGCCTTTTGTGAATTGGTTGTACACACCACCTATTGTGTGCATTTTCATGCACTTTATCAAAAAAGCCAGGAAAAATAGCAAAAGCTGTTACTGCACTATTTTCGGGTATTTTTGCCCCCCTCCCTCTTCATAATGCGACTTTGGCCCAAAATCTATGGGGACCATTAGGAATCTTGGTGAATCCTTTGAGGATTTATTTTGCCATGTAAACGGCCCCTAGGACAGTGTTTTTGGACATTCTATACTACAGTACTTTAGAATATTTAAAGCATTTCACATTAGGGACATATTTTTTCACTAACTTCATCAAGTAAGGAAGCAATGAATAATTTCACTAATTTTCTTCCCACCATGAGCAAGTCTTCAAAAATTGTGTTGTTCTCAGAGACAGTTCATGATATGTTCTACACAAAATTCACATGTGGTTCTTTTGTGCAGAAAATAGCATTTTCTATAGAAAAAAAAGCACTGCTTTCTGTGCCAAAGAACTGTGTGGAAATTTTGCACAGAATAATTCTTGACCTGTGGTGATTCTTATAAAGGTTTGTTGATACTCAAGAAAACATTTTTTTTACCATCTTTCTGAATATTTTTGAATATTCTTTCCATCCCTGCATCATATACATTTATTATAAATGTCTTCTAAAGTATGCCAGTATTATTATCCCCATAAGGTAGGTGGTTATCTGAGGCAAAAACAACAAGAACAAAAAAGCCATCTTTCTTAAATTGTACATTTTGTGGTAAAAATGGAATTTTAAGTAAGAACTTCCCGAGTCACTATTAATTACCTTAGTTACGATGAACTGTCTATCCATTTTAGTCTTGGGTAAATGGGCTATGTTCCCAGCCTGATGCAGGACATTGATGGGTTGATTATTCTAAAATTCACCTACCAAAGAAAGTCATACTAACATCTCCAAGCAGCCCAAATTCACTTCTACCAGAAATTAAGAGAACATCATACATCACTGTTCATCCTGTAATCTACTATATATAATGGAAGTTCTCGGTAACTAAAACTTGGTTTAGTTATGATGACATTTTCTGAATGTATGTTGTCTTTCTGTAGATCAACTATCATTGGAAACTCAAAGTGCTGAGAGCTGTTTCAGTGAGTTCACAAGATATCTGAAAACTGTGTGGTTCTGGTTGTTTTTTTATGATGTAGGACTTTATCAGACACACAGAAAGTGGCATCATAATGATGCTACATAAACACAAAAGAGCATGCATATCAGATGATGTTGCCCTTTTGCATTTATGTCCTGCCAATAAGCCAATCTATTTAATTGATGGGACAAGCTATCAATAGATTGGCTGTGGCCTTTTTTGCTGGCATAGCTGGTGTGTGTAACCTCACAGGTTTTTTTTCCCTCATACTTACTCCATCAATGGTCAGACTGGCCAGAACACTTCTGGGTGAGATCACAACATCCAGGTAGGTGATGCACTTGTTTTAACCTTCTCTGGTTTACTTGGAAGTTTCTAAGTGTGTTTTTGAGCTTTGTGTCACTTTTAATGTTTTTGTTTTTGTTTTTTTTATGTTTGAATTAACTGCCCAATGAAGTCTCACAGGATTTCAAATGAGGAAGTGAATGGGGCTTCATTCACTTCCTCTTCATTGCTGGGGAAGTCTTCTGCCAGGAGAGAAGATAAGTGTAGTGGTGGGGCATTCTTTTGCTGGCATAAAAATTGTGGTTTTTAATGCCAGCAAAAGAACGTTTAAAGGGGCTCATCTGATAAAGTCTGTAGACTGATGAGATAAACAGTTAGCAACAGTACTAAAGCAGTCAAAATGGCAACAGATATCCTTTAAAATTGCAACTGCTTTTAATGATACAGAAGACATTTCTGTTAGAGAGGGGGAGAGAGAGAGAGAACAATTTAATTATACTTGTAAAAGAACTTAACGGGTAAATGTGCAAATAATGAATTCACTTCAGTACAAGTTTCTGGTTCAGGTTCCTAAATGTCATTTGATTACTGTACCAGGAAATACTGTTTGTGATCACAATCTATTTTAAAAAGTATTTTCATAAAAGAAACCTCATATTGCATCTGTGCTGAAGACTTGATTTTCAAGAGGCAGTTGATGTATATCTAATACCAATTTGTGCCTGTTGCTAACATCTTGCCTGTCCTTGACAATTATGTGTCATGTGGCCTCTTTCTGTAATACTGGAATAAGTTTTGGTCTCAATGGATAGTGCAGAAAGTATTTGAGAAACAGTCACTGATTTCCAGATATAAATGTCATTGATTCCCCCCCCAAAACAAAGTTACATAAATACAAGAGGACATTCTTTGACAAAACAATCAATTCCCATTAGAATATTTTTTTAAAAAAACACACACACCAGTTTGCTTAGGGAAAATGAAGCCACCATAAGGATGCAAAAGTCCTTGGTAATTTACAGTAATCTACTGAATTTGTGTTACAAATCCTATGGTTGTATAATGTATAGTGATGCAACATACATGGCAGGGGGATGGACTGGATGGCCCTTGTGGCCTCTTCCAATTCTATGATTCTATGATTCTATATAATGCAGACTTTCTCAACTTTTTTATCCTGAAAGAACCCTTGAAACAATTTTCAAGTCTCAGGGAACCCCTGCATAAACATTATTCTATATACTGGTATTGCTTTCCCCCCACAATCACAATCTCTTGAGGAACCCCTAGGAAACTCTTGGGGAACCCTAGTTGAGAAACACTGGTATAATGTATGTGGTGATGTATGAAGTGATGTAACATATGTACTCATGTGTCCTTGTGAATGTCTGTTCATGTAGGGGTATGTTTTGCAAAATAGGTGCTGTCACCCTTCCTTGTTGATGAACTTAAATTGGACTGCCAAACAATTAGGCATTCTAGCACAGGGCCCAATTCCACACACGTGGTTTCTATACAGAAGAATGGCTCATACTTACCTCTCATCACGCTACAGCATATGTCACCCCAGCAGATTTTCCTATGTGAAGCATAATCTAGCATTGTAGACATGCTGGGTTTTGTCTCACTGCTAAAATCTTCCAACCCTGCCTCTAGCTCAGACATTTTGCATAGTCCAAGGGTTTCATGATCCAGAATGAAAAAGATATCTTCACAAAACTGAATGTCTGTTTTACAGAATTATTCTTCTGGTTCATGGGCAGACAAGGTCTGATGGGAGGAGATATCCTTTCATATTTATCCTGCATAGACCAGAGGTAGCAAAATCAGATCAGACCCTTGTGGTCTGAATTACCTCGTCCTCACCTCCCCACAAGTAAATGACAGAAACGGGGGGTTTCCTAGAGCTTGACAACTGCTGAGCTGTGGAAAGAAGCAAAACTGTATGTGCAGAGTTATGCACTCATGTAGGAACTTACCCAGAGAGTGTATCTGCACTACACAGTTTAATATAACTTTAACTGGCATGAGTCCACCATATGTAATGTTGGCTAGGGATTTCTATGTAGGTGGGGTGGGAAGCCCACTCCAGGTTTTAGTCTGAACTTTAACGGGACTGTCCAAGATGTTAAACCTATTTTGGAGATAGGGTTCAAGTGACATTGGTAGCTCCTTTAAAGTTCCACAGATTCACCATTCCACTGATGTAAAAGCCACTAGCTGCTAGAGGTCTTAAAGAAACCTGAGATTTGTAGTTCAGTAGTCTCTGCTGGAAAACTCAAGTGTACCCCTGTGAGCCTGCAGTACTAAAATTCACTAGCACAGCATTATAAGTACCTCAACAAGCTGTAGATCCCAGAATTCTGTTCAAGTACACACATAGTTTCAGACTTGAGCACTGATGAGGCACTCAGGTCACGTCCCAAGGAGGAAGCAACCTATATGATTGTTAAGGACTTGCTCCAAGCTAATATTTCACTTGGTATTCCTTCTTATAGGATTCTCTGTATGCACTGTACCTCCCCTGAAGGGATGCTGAAGTAATTGTAAATTTGCATGTTATTATATTCATGGTAACCAAGCTAAATTTATTTGAGCTACACATTATCTATTTCTGGAACTGATAAAATATGCCATATTTGAGCATCTAGTACAGTCCAAGCTGTGCGTGAGGACACCTCACCTCATAACTATGGAATGAGTCTTCTCCTCCTCTGCTTGGATCATCTCAGTGAGCATGGCTATACTTTTCTTGAAGAAGATTATCAAATTATCCAGACTATAGGTCATGACCAGCACTAAGAATTGTGCAAAGAAAAAACCCGGTAGCCAGTGCAGCTGCTTTAACAAAGGAGTTATATGTTCCCTATAACTGGCCCCAGACAGAATTCTGGCCACAGCATTTTGGAACTGCTGAAATTTTCAAACAGTTTCCAAAGGCAGACCCATATAGAGTGCATTACAGTACTCCAAATGGGATATAATCAAGGCATGTGTCATCATAGCCAGATCTGGTGGCTCGGGTAGTGCACTAGTTTTAGCTGTGCAAATGAACTCCTGGCCACGGCTGAAAGGAGGGCACTTAGACTCAGTGTTGAGTCCAAGAGAACACCCAAGCAGCGAGCCTGAGATTTCAGAGGGAGTGTAACCCCATCCAGCACAGGCTGGGTCCCCATTTCCTGATCTGCCTTTTGACTGACCAGGAGCACATCTGTCTTCTCTGGATTAAGTTTCAATTTGTTTGCCCACATCCAGCCCATTGCTGACAACAGACATTGGTTCAGTACCAAGACAGTTTCCTTGAAATTAAATGGGAAGGAGAGATAGAGTTGGGCGTCATCAGCACACTGGTGACACTGCACCCCAAAACTCTGGATGACCAATCCCAGTGGTTTTATGTAGATGTTAAACAGCATGGGGGACAAAACTGAACCCTGAGGAACCCCACAGGCCAATGGCCAGGCTATCAAACAGGTGTCCCCCAGCACCACCAGTATACTGCTCTTCAGTATAAAACAGACCAAGGTACCCCTGGGCCACATTGAGCTCTTTCCCCTGGGCCATTTTTCAGCCCCCAGCATCCCCTTCACACCATCCCCATTTTTTTAGGGGGGCGGGAGCAAAACAAGCAAATCTCCAGGAGTTGTGATTCCTCTCTAGATCAAAGTACAGAAGACACCCCTTATTTTAGAAAAAAACAAGCCAAGATTTTCCAAAGTGGAATATTGTCCACTTTCAACAGCAGCAGTCTGTGGTAGAAGTGGGGTAGTGGGAAAGGGCCCTGGACTATGCAAAGCTGCCCACACCTGCTTTATAAAATTTCTAGGGCATCTTACACAGGCATCTAGTTCTATTCTAGCTTCCTTTCATTTGGGCCTAATGGGCTGAATTAAGAATGCTTATATGGTCATCTGAGAAAAATCAACTATTTTCAGTAATATAATAGACTTTCTTGCAAATGAATAGCCAGCTGAATTGTCACACAGAGTGGAGAAAGCTGACATCTGAGTGGTAAATGTGTTTAGACTTAGAACTCTTTACTTAGATTTTTCCCCCAAAGCACTAGTTTTTAGTCATAATATTAAAGTCACTATTATAAATATACAATAGATCTTTTGTGCCCTGAGCAAGAGGCTCATAGCTGCTTATTTAAAAGGAATACAACAGAGTATTTCTAGATTTCAAGAGCACGTTTAATATAAAATATAATTGTTGTATGCTGTTGAAGATTTTCATAACTACTTATCTGAAGTCATAGGAGAATATTGTTAGACTGCAAAAAACAATTATTTGAAGACAAAATGTGCGTACTTTAAAAGGGACTGGTACTAGTGTAATCTGGTCAGAGTCTAAGTACAATTATCCAGACTATCAAAGAAATCTCAGACTGACAAGAATTTGTTGATTTCAAGCAGCCCCACTACTCCAGTACAAAAAACGGGTAATAGTGTGTCCCATGTACTTAGACTCTGACCAGATTATAATAGTACCAGTCCCTTTTAAAGTACTCACATTTTGTCTTCAAATAAATAAATAATTGTATTATTGCAGTCTAACATATCATCTTTGGGTAAGGTTCTGGAGTGTCTGGTAGTCTCCCAGCTCCAGTGGCTTCTAGATGAAATTGATTATCTAGATCAATTTCCATCTGGCTTCTGGCCTGTTTGTGGGAAGGAAACAACTTGGGTTGCCTTGGTGGATGACCTATACAGGGAACTGGATGGGGGAAGTGTGTCCCTGCTGGTACTGTTGGACCTCTCAGTGGCTTTTGATACCATTGATCATGGTATCCTTCTGGACTGCCTATCTATTATGGACCTTGCAGACTTTGCAGTGGTTCTGGTCCTTCTTGGAGGGGCAAACTCAGAAGGTGGTGCTGAAGGACTCCTGTTTGATGGCCTGTCCATTGGCCTGTGGGGTTCCTTGGGGTTCAGTTTTGTCCCCCATGCTGTTTAACATCTACTTAAAACCACTGGGATCGGTCATCCAGAGTTTTGGGGTGCAGTGTCACCAGTATGCTGATGACACCCAACTCTATATCTCCTTCCCATTTAATTTCAAGGAAACTATCTTGGTACTGAACCAATGTCTGTTGTCAGCAATGGGCTGGATGTGGGCAAACAAATTGAAACTTAATCCAGAGAAGACAGATGTGCTCCTGGTCAGTCAAAAGGCAGATCAGGAAATGGGGACCCAGCCTGTGCTGGATGGGGTTACACTCCCTCTGAAATCTCAGGCTCGCAGCTTGTGTCTTCTCTTGGACTCAACACTGAGTCTGGATGCCCAGGTCTCAGCAGTGGCCAGGAGTTCATTTGCACAGCTAAAACTAGTCCACTAGCTGAGCCCATTTCTTGAGATGCCAGATCTGGCTATGATGACACATGCCTTGATTATATCCCATTTGGAGTACTGTAATGCACTCTATATGGGTCTACCTTTGGAAACTGGAAATTTCAGCAGTTCCAAAATGCTGTGGCAAGAATGCCGACTAGGGCCAGTTATAGGGAACATATAACTCCCTTGTTAAAGCAACTTCATTGGCTACTGGTTTGTTTCCAGGCACAATTCAAAGTGCTGGTCATGACCTATAAAGCCCTATAGGACTTGGGTCGAAACTATTTGAAAGACTGTATCTCTCGATATGAAGCAGCCGGAATTTTAAGATCATTATAGGAAGGCATTCTCTTGGTCCCACCATCATTATAGGCTTGCTTGGTGAGGACATGAGAGAGAGACTTCGTGGTGGCTTCTTCTACCCTCTGGAACTTCCTTCCTTGAGAGGCTAGGCTGTCTCCCTTCCTGCCTTCCTTTTTCCAGCTGGCAAAGACATTTTTATTCAAGCAGGCTTTTAATACATATCTGTGTGCCCAGAAACCTTTTAATGGGGTGTGCTTTATTTTAAAAAAAAACTTTTATATGTTTTATGTAATTTTAAATTATCATACTTTTAATTGTCCCATTTTTAATTTTATGTTGTATTTTATCTTTTGTGAGCTTCCTTCAGTCCCATTCTGGGGGAAAGACAACATATAAATCAAATAAATATATAAATAAAATAATATTCTTTACAAAACTAACTGTATCCCTTTATATTAGCCTGTCCGTGCTGTTAGAGCTACAGGGGAAGACTTTGATGACCAACAGATGAAATAACAAGGCAAGACACAAAGCTTGGGTTAAAATAGAGGCCACTTTATTTATTCTATCTATTTAATCTTTATTCCTTGGGATATGCAAACTAGGGGGAAGACCAGGAGATTATCAGATGCAGCAACTGTGGTGTGATCACAACACCAGTGAAACGCAAAAGGATGCCAGTATCAGACAACTTTGTCCTTTTGCATTAAGCTGGCATTATGCTAATGTACCTTTTTATTGACAGCTGAAGCCATCAATAGATCCCTATGGTGCTTTTGTGCTGGCATTGCTGGTGTGCGGAACCTCAGGCCATTTAAATTTCATCACTTCAGTGAGAATGGCCGGTCTGGGTCTAACACTGCCAAGTGAGATCGGGACATCCAGGTAAGTTTCATTGTTTTTATGATCCTCCCCGGGTTACTTGGGACTTTTACAGTGTGTGTATGTGCTTTGTGTAACTTTTTATGTGTTAGTTTTGTCTTTATTTTTGAATTTCCCACATGACAGTCTCATGGGATTTTGAACAAGGAAATGAATGGGGCTCTGTTCATTTCCTCTTTATTGCCAGGGTTGGGTTTGCTGGGAAAGGAAGGTAAGTGCAGTGGGGAATGTTCTTTTGCCGGCATGAAAATGTTTTGTTTTGTTTTGTTTTTTTATGCCAGCAAAAGAATGTTTTAAAGGGATCGTCTGATAATCTCCCAATGTGGGAAAAGCTGGAATTGTAACAAAAGAGGAGGAGGGAAGAGGTAGCCTTCATTTAAATTGTCTCCTCTTTACCCCAAACCTCCTAGGTCATGGCATGAAGTAGTGTGATCCAATTAAAGGGCCTCTTCTCATGTGAGGCCATCAAAGCACCTCTCTCCCAAACAATGCTGCACTGTGCTAGGGCTGGTGGTTAATTGTCTCCATCCCACCTCCATACCAGGCACGTTTGATGAGGATACAAGAAAGAAGCTTCTTGGTTGTTGCTTCCAAGTAGTGGAACTCCTTTCCCCAGGAGGTCCAGTTAGCCCCTCCTTGATGTGTTTCTGACAGCAAATAAAGACCTTTTTATTTATAGATGTATTTGGTTTTAGTATGCTGAAGCAGATAGAGCTTTTAATGGAGGGGGGCAAGATTTTATTTTATTTTTAACTTATGTCTTTTAAACCAAAGTTTAGTTTAATTATGTTTTAACTTTTGTACAAAGAGTTTTAACTGTATGGCATTCTTTAAAAACTTGTACACCATGCTGAGAGAAAGGTGGGATATTGATTAATTAATTAATTAAAGATTCTGAATCTTGCTAGCTAAAACAGCCACACGGGACATGCAGTACTTCTTCAGCTGCTCCACAACTAGAGTATTAGCACTTTAGGACCCCTTATGGAATCAACAATACCAGTGTAAACAATGCATACATGTGTGCGTTTGTGTTTAAAAAAGTAACACTATTTATGGAAAGAAACTGTAAATGAGAGAACAGAAAATAGAAAGAGAGAAAGAGAATGACAAGGATTTCAGATTTTGCCGCTACAGTGAATTTAGTGCAGGGAAGGGCTTGGTTCAAAAAAGTGTGCTATAATAACTGAAGCAGCAATAGTACCAACTAAGGAGATTATCACATGCACTTAATATCCCAGCACAGGGATGACAGGAGATTGATAAAAGGCTCTCTTTTCAGACGCTGCTGTCCCTGTGGTGCTATTCCTTCGTGCTTCTTCTGCCCCCCCCCACTCCTTCTTACTGATGGTTTAAGCTGTTAATAAATCACCTGTTCCATTTCTGTAAAACAATCATGGGCTTGTGAAGAGGAGCCCTGTTCAGCGGTGTGATGACAGTGTCACAGGGAGGTCACAGGGAGGTCCCTGGTGAACACTTTTGGGTTCCATTCAGGACATTGAGGTACGTGACTCCCATTTTTTTTAACCCTCCCTGGGTTACTTTGAATTTTTAAAGTGCGTTTTGGGGCTTGGTTTTTGTATTTGATGTTTGGTTTGGCTTTTATTAAAAAAAAAATTCCTGTGCAATCGTTCTCTCTCAAGATTGGCTGGGACTTTGTTTCCAGGAAGTGAATGGGGATTGGCAAGAACCCCATTGACTCCTGGGATGCTGGAGGGGAGGGGGAGGACCTTCAATAGCATGGCAAGGTAGGTGTGTGATTTAAAAAAAATCCAGTTACAGGGATGGGAGTGGGACAGGAGTGGGATAGTGAGACAGGGACAGGGTTTTTGGATGCCATGTGATAATCTCCAAACAAACCATTTTCTTTTTAAAAGTAATGTTCCAAGCACCAAGGGACTATAATGGTTTTAAAAAATCATGAAATTCTGAGAAGAAGAAACCTGGTCTGACAAGAATCTTCCCAGTTAGGGAGTTATTCTGTACAAAATTGCCACATAGTTGTTTTCTACAGAAAACAGCCTTTTATGTGCAGAAAAGAATATTTCATGGACATATTATTTTCTACACAGAAAGTGCTGTTTCCTGTGCACAAAATGCTGCAATTGAGGATTGATATCTTTGCATGTGATTGAGTTGTGGGGGGCAGGAACATTTTTCTATACACAAAACAGCATTTTCTGTTCAGGACTGTCATGATGGAGTGACCAACTCCATCAAGGGGAGTTCTGCAAAACCTACAGTTACAATATCTGGAAAATTCCACTCCCTGCTTCCCTAGCAACAGGTATGGTAGAAGGTGGGAACCTCATTTCCTAAACATGATATCACATCTCCTGACTGGAGAGCCAATCAGATCTGGCAGTGCAGAACCAATCAGCATTGACTAATGGAGTTTTCATTTTCTGAACTTTTTGTTTGATGCCACTTGGCTGAGGCTAGCAAGAGAGACACATGGTCTGAAGAGCAGATCCCACATGGCTCTATAACATCAAAGGGCCACAAATGATACCATGAAGTCTAAGGGGTAGACTTCACATATACTCTGAATTTCCATCCACAGAGACTGATTATGGACTTCATAACTGTGAGTTATAATCATCTTAGCTTAGTAGCATGTCTAGTTAGGAATGTGTTATCTTTTGTGATTTATTCTTAATCCTATGACTGAATGTATTCTCTGTAACTTTGTTCAGTTGAGAACCTGGAAAGACTAGATTTCCCTCCATGCTGTTTCATTGCTTGAATTAAAAGATAAAGTTTTTTTTTTCTGTTTCCTATTACCACACACGTGCCTAGCTTGGTTCATAGCTATCTTGATCCTCTCTTGAAGGGGTGAGGGGTAACCCTCATTTAAGGCTGAAAGTTAAAAGAACAATGTGATTGTCCCCTTGTGATCGCATTTCACAATTCATAGCAAATCTGGCGGGGGGGGGGTGGCAGCTACCAAAGTGTTCAAATTGTACAAGAAAAAGCTTTGAGTCCTCCTTCCCCTCTTTGTGAAGGTGGAAGTACAGAGAAGGAGGGGACTCAAACATAACAAGGACATAATGTTTCTGCATAAATATTGCTTTCCTTGCAGAGAAAATGCTACTTTCTGTGAAGAATTACCAGGAGCAAATTTAGTACAGAAGTACTCCCAAATTGCACTAAATGTTGGTGAAAAGGGTGTTATAAATAAACATTGCTGTTGTTGTTGTTACTACTATTGGAAATAGGCTTCGAAACATGTAGCTTTTGAAGGCTTTCTTCTAGCAGGAAAAAAAACTGTTAAAATTAATCATTGCATCCTTTGAGAAGAAACTTAGGGGTTGTTTAGATGATGAAAAAAAATCCTAAAAGAATGTGGGCAGAATACCTTTTGTCCAGATGAGCTCCTGCCAGGATGCATTATATTGAGAAGGAGGGGGGATGAAAACTCCAATTAGTTTGCAATAATAGCTTTTGCTCTTTCTCGCAATATTTTGCAAAAAAAATATATATATGTGAAAATGTGCATAACCCCCCATCAGAACAACCAATCTGAATTGGGGTGCATCCAGGAAGTCAAATGTGATTGGTCAGATGTGCACCAGGGCAGTCTTGCTGGCAACAAAGCAGCCGGAGCCACCATTGTTTTTTTTTTCCCCCCAAAGGGGAACTATCCAGTGCTCTTTTTTTTTTTTTTTTTTTTGAGTGGCAGAGCAAGAAAAAAATGTTTTTAAGCAGATGATCGCTCTTTCTCATCTCTCATTTAGCAAAGCAAAAAAATGGGGGGAATGGAGGGAGCTTTTGGTTAAATAATAAGGCAGGTAATTCACTTGTGACCACCATCTTTTCTCACAGTCATGCTCTGTGTGAACTTCAAACTTGGATAGCTTTCCATGCCAGTGATCTTGTGAATAGATCGTGGGAACAAATGAACACTGCTGGAATAGTGAGGTAAAGTGCTATTTCCACAATTAATTCTCCCATCTGACTGAGCCCTTAGTGTAGAATTGCTTCTTTAAAGAAACTGCTGTCAGTGTAGACACTACTGACATTGATTGGGACACTTATCTGTTCCAGTACAATGCAGCTTCCTGTTTAAATTAATATTTTAAGCAGACTAAAGTACTTCTTCACATGGTTGTATGCACACAGTAGAAAACACAAAGTAGAATGCAAGTGTGTGCACATGCACACACACACATTTTTCCCCAAGGCACTTTTCTCACCAAGAGATCCCTTCCCCCTCAGCTGGGGAACACTCAAATTATTGCCCCACACTGCCTCCCAGGCCCTGAAATCTGAGAACCCCACAAGTAGAAGGAGATCTGGGCCCTGGTATGATGGACAGCTAGATGAGCGAATGGGAGAAGTGTGTTCTAGAAGCCAATCCTATTGCAGGGAAGCTGAAATGGGAGAGGCTTCTGGATGTTTAAAGGTTGTGTGACAGTTGAAGAGAGTCAGTTAAGCTGAAGTTAAGGTCTGAGTTTTGAGTGGGAGTTGATGATGGTTGGAGTGGAAGGCTCCATCTGTGTGTGCTGTATGTGAGGCTTAGATGAGGTAAAATGGTGTGCAGAGGTTACTAATTTGGAATAGAGGAGTGAGTGGACAAAGACTGAATGAGGCTGGGAAATAAGGAATGACATTATGAAGATATAAGTATTGGTTAAACAAAAGGTTCCACCCTGAAGTATGTTTATTCCCTTTAATAAAGTTGTCCTTTGTTGTTAATACAAATATAGACTCTGGCTCATTCCTATAAAATAAAGAGAATTAAAGGCAAGTGACCATAACACACTATCCACACATTTAGGTTAAAGGCATATCCCTGTCCCTGGTTCAGAAAAAGGAAATAAGGGAACCTTATAGGAATTTAGGTGGGAGAAACCAAGGGTAAAGAGGCAGCCAGGCTGAACTCTGAGGTAAAATGGGACTGGAGCTTTGAAGATTGCCCTTGACCACCTGGGTGTTGTGAGTTGTCGGTGGCAGCGTCACAAAAGTAGTGGCAGTTATGGGATTCAAAAGACCCCAGCATCACACCTGGGATTACTGTTGTTTATGTGATTCTAGTTGACTCTAACTTATGACAACCTCTTCATAGAGCCTTGGCAGAATTTATTAGAGGAGGTTTGCATTGCCTTCCTCTAAGGGTGAGATAATGTGACTTGTCCAAAGTCACCCAGTGAGTTTCCATGGCTGAGCAGGGATTTGAAACCTGGTTTCCTGGAGTCCTAGTCCAATACTCAAATTATTACTCTACACTGCCTCCTAGGCCTTGAAATCTGGGAACCCCACAAGCAAAGTCTTTTGAGGAAAAATGTATCTAGAGGATATTCCATCCAATTTTGCATGTGCCAAAATTGTGACTATTCTATGCACATGTCTTTAGAACAAAGGCTAACCTATACTTCATGTTAAATTCATCTTTACATCTAATATACTGCTGTTTGAAAAAAATAAAATAGTATCAGCTGAAGGAATGCGATTAATGTGAAGCAAAAATGTAGCCCTTTGGAAGCTACATAGTTACTTTTCAGGAAATTCTCTGTTGATGTCATTGGGTTAACATACTATAGTGTTCAGCAATATTAGATGTATAGTATTAACAACCCTATGTGTAGTTTTGAAGTTTTAACAATGAAAGAAGTATTTGATACCATAGGCTTACAACTGTCTTGAGTTCCTGTGTTTGCTGGCTTGGGTAGCTGAAAGGGGCTGAGCATCCCTTTGAAATCCCCATCTGCTTACAGATATCACCTTAATGGATTAGGAAACTGAAACAGCGACATTATCACAAGTCATTTTTAGAAGTAAAAAGATGGCCGTGTCAAAAAATAAGGGGATCTTATTTGCAGAAAGTCCCTGTTCCTATTAATTTGACAACTAACAACTAACAATGTTTCCTTTAAGGGCTTATTGTACACTTATTCAGCTTCTTGTTACTGGAACTCAAAAAGCTTTTCAAACAGAGCTGTTGAATCAGAAAATAAGCCTGGTGGAGACAGGGTGCATTTCAAGGTGTGCAGTGCATGCATGTTGGTATCTTGTATTTTTCTCTCTTTATCTTTGCCAAGTATCAAAATTCTCTTTGATATGATTCATTGACAACCCATAAAATCATCTTCTCTGCAGTTCTCCCACTGCTCACCTATTGTCCCAATATTTCATCTTGGGAATACATACTTAGTGGAATAAAGATACAAACATTAAAGCCTCAGAGATGACTGTGTGCTATATTATTCTCCACTGCTTCTTATCTTTAAACCCTAGTTAAAGAAAGGCTTTCTTAGTTCCCCCATTATTGTGTGTGTGTACATGTATATATGTATGCCTCAGAGTTGCATGAGCCTTTCAATTTTATTGGAAGTCATGCTAAAAACTTTCAACAAAGCTTCAAAATTTGTGTGAAAATTGCTATTTAGTGGCTTTTCCGTGAGGGCAGCTTTATTTAAATAAATTGTCCAGTTTGCTATTGAGATGATGTGCAGGGTTTTTTCTCCCCCTTTCACTGCAAATTTTAGGCAGCCTCTTTCTCATTTCAGCTAATCTTTCATGTTAATAATCAGTTAGTGTCTGAAGACAAAACTTGCTGAAAACTCCTGGTGCTTGTCATCAAATTAGTTACTGTCCTAACAGTGCAATGTTATAAATGTCTGCTGAGAAGTAAGCCCTATGAAATGAGTGACTGTGCATGTGAATTCACTAGAAAATTCACTTAATGAGTGACTGTGCATGTGAATTCACTAGAAAGAGGGCTCGCCGCTGGCCAGCAGGCTGTTTTGCAGCCCGGCCGGTCACCCTTCTTTTTAGCCCTCCTCTCCCTCTCCCCCCACCCCACTCAGCCTCAGGCCCAGTGCAGGAGGGGAGGCTGGCTGCATGGTGAGCCCATGGGGGCCGCCATCTTGGCATGTTCTTCCCAGTGGCCTTTGCTACTGGGAGGGAGGAGGGAGGAGGAGCCAATGGGGGCGAGCCTGCCTCACCCCAATTGGCCATGGGAGGGGCGTGAAGCAGGGCTATTTAAGCTCAAAATGTGGTCACGCCCCTCCCAGAAAGAAGGCTGCGATGGAGGAGGCTACAGGGCACTCCATTGCAGCAGAAGAAAGGGCCATAAAGGGAGCTCCTCCCACCCCCTGGAGCAGGTATGGTGGCCGTGGCTGGGTGGCTGGCCAAGCGCGGGGAGCGGGCAGCAGCCTCCCCACTGCGGAGGGCACTGGGGGGCCAGAAGACAGAGGGATTGGGCTGCCTTCGAGTGGCGCCACACCAGCTCCCGGGGTCATCTGCTGGGAGGAGGCTGGGAGGTCTCTACCGCAAGAGCGGGCGGCCGATGCTCCCGAGCCTGGGATCGGGCCCTGGCAGCCAGGCTTTTGGGCCCGCAGCCACAGGTGCACGAGCCGACAGGGGGACCTCCCTGTGGCTCTGCTTGGGGACCGGGTGTGGGTGGGTGGAGAATGCCACACCACGCTGCAACATGCACGGGGGGGCATGTCGCCCGGTGGCCAGGGCGGTCGGGCCAGAGCCCTCCCTGGGGCACCGGGGGGGGGGGTTCGCTGGTGGCAAGGTGGTGCTGGGGGACCGGCAGGCCGGCACTGGGTCCAGCTCTGGACCGGCTACTGGGGGCCAAGGGGAGGCCTGGATGAGAGCAGGGGGAACTTGGGAACCCTCAATCCACTTGCTCCCCCCTCCCCATATTGGTCTTCGGCTCTGGTGGGATGGTGGGGGGGCTACCCAGGCCACATGGCCTTCTGCCTCTCCATCCCCCTCCCCCGCTCTCGCATCCAGCTCCAGCTTGCTTGGTGTCCGGTGGGTGTGGGCATGGCCTGCTGGGGCGTAGGGCCCAGGGGGGGAGGGGCCAGGTGGGGCTGGGCATCCCCCCAGATGGGGGGACATCTTGGCCAAAAAGAAAAGGGGCAGACAGCAATGGACAGGAGTGTTTTCCTTTTGCAGGTTTCAGGCTGCGGGGCAGCGGGCGGCATTTGAATAAATTTTAAAAATAACCACAACAAATACAGATCCACAAGCATCAACGTCAGAACACACAGAGCACATCACCTTCCACACAAACGGCTTGGGAGGTCTGCTGCAAATGCCATGGGTCCCAAGAGAGCATCAAAACATCGGCATGTGTCGGAGGCATGGCCCCCACAGGAGGTGAAAACGGCAGCTGGTAGTGAGGGGTTGGGGCAACCAGAACAAGGGGGCAGCCGTGTCACCAGCCAGTTGTCAGCCCCCCAGACTCCAGTGGAGGCGCTTGGGCAATCAACCCCACCCTAGCCGATGTCATGGGGGCCTTGTCTGTAGTCCTCCAGAGAATGGACAAGGATGCCCCTTCTGGCAGTTCCACTGCCATCCCTGGGGTCACCGAGGTACCTGAGGCAGGGGATCCCAGTACCTCTTCCAGCCTAGGTGCACCCAGTAGCAGCGGCCAGTCCAGGCATTCCAGATCCAAGGAGAGGAGTGGTTCTAGAGAATCGGGGCAGTCGGGATCCCGAGGTTCCTCATCAAGGTGGTGCAGCAGGTTCAGTGGCAGGAGGAGCCCTCGCAGGAAGCGCAGACGATCCCGTTCAGGTTCCTCATCGGGTGAGTCCTTGGACGAGGACAAATACAGGTATTGGGAGAAGGAAGCCTTCAAACCTGGCCTGCCGGTGTGGGCCCTCATGTTCAGAAAAGCCAGGAAAAAGGCGGAGGAGGACAGGAAGGTAGATGGCAAGTGTCCTGATGGGGAAGAGCTACGGGAAGTGAGATCTAAGGAGGACCCTCCTGGGGACCACTGGTTTTGAGGTGAGCTCAAAAATTCTGCAAAGTTATTATGTGGATGTTTTCACACTGGCACCACCTCCTGGGGCTGAGGCCAGGGTGCACAAGAGCGACAAGAAAGATACTGACAAGGGCAGTGTGGAACCATCGGAGTGCACCTTTGCCAATTGGCTCAATGGGTACACGGTCTTCATGGGGGTGGTCACACTGGTCTTCCCGGAGTGGGCCTGGCACTTGGTCAATCACCTCCGCCAGGTCCTGATGGTGAGGGCTCAGGCAGGGGAAGCCAATGCTATCTTGTACGACATTGAGTACAGGAAAAAGGCATCCAGGTCCCCTATGCACAGATTGGGAAACTGTTGACTACCCCACTTGGCTGGAGGCTACGGGGCTGGGCAGGCGGGAGAAAGGTGACCCCCAAAAAGCGGCACACAAGAAGGAAGGGAAGAAGCTGGTGTGCTGGGAGTACAATGGTGGCAAGTGCTCCAGGTACAAGTGCAGGTTTGACCACTCCTGCGACAGCTGTGGGGAGGACACCCAAAGGTTAATTGCGCCCAGCAGGGCAGCGGGGGCCAGTCCTTTTGGAGCAATCGCCCAGCAGCAGCCAGCTCCAGGAAGGAGGCAGGATCCGGCAGCACCCCCAACAGTGGCACCACAAAGTGAGGCAAGTGGGGGCGGGAGGGTGCATGTTTTTCACTCCGGTCAAGCTGGAGGCCATGCACCCTCTCTTAGCAGCCTACTTCAAGAAGCAGGCTGCAGTATATCTAGCAGAAGGTTTTGAATTCGGATTCCGCATCCCCTTTCAAGGCGAATGGTGGCCACTACCTCAGGCAACCTAAAATCAGCAGCACAGCTGCCTGAGGTGCTGGCGCGCAAAATTATAAAAGAGATAGTAAAAGAGATAGAGGCAGGGCACATAACGGGCCCTTTCGAATAGCATCCCATGCCCAATTTGAGGATTTCACCATTGGGGGTAGTGCCAAGAAGGCCCCAGAGGAATACCACCTCATTCATCACCTTTCCTACCCAAAGGGGGCATCAGTAAATGATGCGATCCCACAGGAACTTTGTACGGTGAGATATGCATCATTGGACTATGCAGTCCACCTCTTGCAGAGTTGTGGTCAAGGGGCACTCATGGCAAAGTGTGACACACAGTCGGCTTTCCGACTGCTTCCGGTGCACCCAGAGGACCATTGCCTGTTTGGCTTCAAGTTTCAGGACAAGTGGTACTATGACATGGCGTTGCCCATGGGTTGTTCCATCAGCTGCTCCGCATTTGAGATCTTCAGCACATTCCTCGAATGGGCCCTGCAGTGCAGGGCGGGTTCCCCCTTTGTCACTCACTACTTGGATGACTTCTTGATGATGGGCCCTGCTGGGTGGGAGGAATGTGGGTTTCTGCTCTCTTCCTTCCAGGCACTTGCCAACGAGCTGGGGGTGCCGTTGGCACCTGACAAGACCGTGGGACCAACGACATCCCTGGTGTACCTGGGTATACAGCTCAATTCTGTACGGGGGATCTCCAGACTGCCTAATGACAAGATCGAGGGCCTACTGGACAACATCCTGGGGAAAGAAAAAGCCACTTTGAAGGAAGTGCAATCACTGTTGGGGCATCTGAACTTTGCATGCCAGGTGGTGTCCCCCAGGAGAGCCTTTTGCACTAGAGAATACTTAACCTCTCCTACTAATTTTTATTTTCCTACCCAAATAGTTGTATTTTGAAGAATCTGGGACTGAATAACATTTAAATGTACTCTCAATTTACTAGGTTTTTGACCCCTGTTTTCTCTGAAGAAAGCAGACATGCCCTTCTTCCATCATCTTTTAACTTAACGAAAATATGAGCTTGGTTAGATTAAGGACTTTTTTGAACATTTAAAAAGTAACGCAAGCAGCCTCGTCAGCTTGCGAGGCTGTTGCGCTGCAAAGCATCAGTTTCGTATGACCCTCGCCCCTGGCAGTACTGTTGCGGTACCGCGGGGAGAGTTGAGCATCATATTTCCTTGATTTTTACTCACAATCAACTTTTGTGAGTAAAAATCAAGGAAATATGATGCTCAACTCTCCCCGCGGTACCACAACAGTACTGCCAGGGGTGAGCGTCATATGAAACTGATGCTTTGCAGTGCAGCAGCCTCGCAAGCTGACGAGGCTGCTTGCGTTACTTTTTAAACATCCGAAAAAGTCCTAAGAATGATAGCACAAAATTAACAGGGTACCAGCTCTAAAGGGAATCATCCAGATCTTCTACCAAAATCTAGTCCTGACCTAAACTGTCACATGGATCAGAATGCAACAATGTAGAATGTTTTTATCATTTCCCAATCGTCACAGTACAATACATGGTTGGAAAAAAATATCAAAAATACACATAAAGCATGTGCTTTAAACTATTTTTTTAGAAGTACATACCTTGATAGAATATATTAGAAAATGCATTGAAGTGCATATTTAAATACAAATGTTTTTGTGTATTTTTAAAATCACAGCTGAGAGTGGAAGCAAGAGTGGACAGACTGAGGGTGAACATAGGTGTAACTGAATTGACGAGTAGGATCATCGCTAATGCTTGCATTTTTATATTACTTTTCTAAGTCCTCTTCTTTGGTCACTTGTTCTTGTTTAATTAAGCTGTTTTAATTAATGGACTGGTCTTATTTGCATCTCTAAAATTAAACTGTTCATTGATATCCAGTCCTTGAATTTTACTCACATTACTTAACATAGTAGATCAATCCTGTTTTGTTTTAGAAATACTTTTGAAGAAGGTGTGGAAGCAGAGAAATGCAATTTTACTAGAACTAATCTGGTTTTATAAATATCTCCAGCATGCCAAAATATAATCTGTTTCTCTTTGCCATCACTGTATTTAATAATAAAAAGCCTTTTCTATTTACATATACATTTGATTCACTAAAGATAGACACTAAAGATAGTACAAAAATGTACTAAAATAGATTTCATTTTTATACAAGTAAAAAAAGCATAAACTATATCCTGGGTGATGGGCTTTTTAAACAGTCAGAATTATTGGTCTTCAATTTTATTTGGAAGATGAGATATATCATTGACCTACAGCCCTTAATTGTGTTTGTTACTGGAAATACACTTCACCCAATGGAAATATATGAAATTTATTGTTTAGAAATCACACACACGCCATTTGCAGGGTTACTTCTCTCTTTGAATAGTTTCTCTGCTAAACAATAAAATCATGTAGATTGGTTGAATTAAGGTATTTGAAGTCTTTCTAATCTCCCCACCCCCAGAAAAAAAATCTGCTGTAGTTAGAAACATTAATAAATTCTGAAATGGCAGAGAGAAATTCAGGTATTCCATTTCCCATCTTTTGCAGCCAGATGCTGGTGTCCAACTTAAAGCAACTCCAAGCAGTTTTTCTGCCTGAAATGAATTTGACTTTGTTCCAGAAAATGCTCCCCATCACTTTGAGTGTTTGGATAATTGAAAAAGTTTGGGAGCCTTCTAGGAGAAGGGAGAAATTAATCAAATTTAGAATTGAGCTGGGTTCTGAAGGGCTAAGACACCTGATATCTATGAAATCTGGTGTCTTTGTTGAAGACAAAAATATGTTCATAGCTCAAAGTGCCTATTATTTTAAAGATGTAATTAGTGACTATATTTTCACACTTATTTTACTCTAGTGTAACCATGGGGAGACCAGATCCAGACTGCTATGTAGAATGGATAGAAAAAAAGAGAGTTTTAGTCCATTAATCTCTGTCGAGGTCCTGATCTACATCAGAGGCATCTCCCCTATAATTTCTGTTGCTTAAATCTCTTCTATTGTTTTCTGTTTTAATCTGGATGATCATATGGCCATAATAAATATTGATTGGTTGATTAATACTCTAGTTTAAAAATGGGATGGGGAAAGACATAGTTGTCATTTACATCTTCAAAGTAATGTTTAACTTTTATAAGCTGCCACATTTTGGGGATCTTTAATGTCACCGAGTACAACATAGAAACTACATTAGACATGTGAGTTCAAGGTGATGAGGTTCAGGTGAAACATTATCTTCCTGCCATTATTTCTCTTTAGCAGAATATTCCTCTCTTTCTTTTTTTCTGAGTAACTTGCTGAGTACATGAAGGTGAAATCTGCATAATTCATCTGAAATATAATTTGTGCTTTTTCTTCTTTTGGTATGATAGAGTAGATCTTTGTACAAAAAATAGTTCTGTCAGCAGGAAAGGTGTTATTTTTAAGCTTTCATCTCTGGAGAGTGTGCTCCCCAGAAGAGAGAATATGTTGTTTATTATTTGAGAGATGAAGGTAGCATGGGAAGCCTCAACTATTGCTCCTTCCTTTATATGTGATGATAAAATTATTTTTAATGTCTTTGATGTTTCTCTAGTAGTTTTACTACCTTTGGTTCTTCAGGGAATAGCTTCTTAATGGCATGCAAAAAATATTTTGTCACATGTGGTAGAGAGAATGGTTGTGTAGTATGCAAAGAACCCTGAATATTTTTTGCCTTTTCTAATTTCTTTCTTGCTCATTAATGTTTAAATATATTATTGCATATAATTCACATCCATGAACAGCTTTACTGATACCTTTCTCTCTGTCCTGAACTCACAATAGCAAGTATCTGAAGACCAACAGGATAGAAAATCAGGATCAACAGAATAGAGGGTACAGTCCTAGTCTGTCACCAATTGTCTATATTCGATGCAAGAGAAGTCAATAGCCAGTCCAGAGGTCAGTCACTGATTGTCCATACATACAAGATGCAAAAGAAGTCAATAGCCAGTACAGAGGTAAGTCACTAATTGTACATAACAGATGCCAGGGAAGTCAATAGCCAGTCCAAAGATCAATAGAGACAGGTCTGAAGTCCAGATACTTGGTGAGCATGGGTTACTGCAACAGTCCAAGGCAAAGCAGGAACACTGAAGAGTGCAACAGCTAAGATACACCATTGTCTGTAGTGAGATTTGAAGAAAAATCATTGGGAGATTTATAGCCAGATTCTCAAGGCCAGATGGGCCTCATTAACGAGTAATCAGGTTACTATTTAGTATTTAAACAACACCGGGCATGGTGTTTATCCCTCCTGCATTCAGAGAAGAAGGGCAGCATGTCATCTGGATCATCTATCACCAGCTGGCAGGCTGTTTGCTCTTTAGAATGAGGTATGTTTTCTCTATGTACTTCTGCTGTCCTCTCATAACTTTTTCAGACACCCCTTACCACGCAAGAAGCCTCCGTTACAGCAACGAAGCTGCTGCATGGCAGGGGGTCCATTTTGGATGACACCATCCCTCTCTCGGCATCGTCCGTGACTGTTCCAGGTAGGATTGAGGGTGGCCACGCCATTTTTTATTCACGGACAACTTCAGTGAGTAAAAAATGGCACGGCCATCCTCAATTCTACCCGGAACAGTCAGGGACGACGCTGAGAGAGGGATGGCAGTGTCTGAAATGGACCCCCTACCACGCAGCAGCTTCATTTCTGTTATGGAGGCTTCTTGCGCAGTAAGGGGCATCTGAAAAAGTCCTCAGAGAGAGCCAGGACAGTCTCTTCAATTGAACCAGGTTTTCTCTATTTACTTTGTCTGCATTCTTTGCTTCTTCCTCCTCCTCTGAGTCCTCAGCAAGGGGGTTCATGACACTCTCTGCTAGAATATTATTATTACTGTTCTTGGTACTGTCATTCAACAACAATTTTTGTATATTTGTATCCCAGCTTTCATCAAGCACAAGGCAGCTTAGATGGCATTTCCAGGTCTCCCACCCAGATACCGAACCAGTAGAGACCAGGTGAACTGCCATGGCAATTCTAAATGCCCCTCCCTAAATTTCAAATCCCAGGATACCATAGGATATTGGATAGTATGCTGCCATTGCAGCGAAAGTAGAATCATAATGCTATATCTGTAGCATTATGTAGTTTGAAGGGGGCTCACCCTACCAGAACAGTTACATCATATGCCCCTGAGTCATTGGGATTGGGTGGGCAACTTTGCTTGAACTGGGTTCAAATATTTGCTCCTGTTGCTGGCCATAAAAGACTTGAAAGCAGAAAAAAAACTTTGAAATATATAGGAAAACAATAAAATAAAAGTGACTGTATGCCCACTTTCAGTTTTAAGTTTTCGCAGCTCCAGGATTTAAGATGGGAAATGAGCAGCCCAAAACCAATATTTCCACTCTTGGAACATGAAGAACACTGCAGGTGTTGGAGGTTGTTTTGTGACCGTCACATAACCTTTTGCCCTTCTTTCTGAACTGAGGCCATTCTTGCGGATATATTCTAAACATTCTATGGCTGTATTTGTCAGAAATTAGTGACTGAACTCCATTTTAAAATGGCCAAACAAACTGCAAAGTCATACTGAATTAAAATGGATGACTCCATGAACTGCCTAGTCTCCCTTAGCTACAGAAGGAGGGTTCTTATTGGTGTGTAAGATCATGTGATTGAGTAAGCCAATGCCCTGTAACAGTGTATATGGGAGTACTCAGAGCAGAGCTCACTTCTCTTCTTTCTGTGAATGCTGAGGCCTGGTAAAGCAGTTTCCCCTTGGAATGTAAATATTTGTATATATTGCAACTGTTTTGAGTTTGAAGATAAAAGTGCCTCCTGTTTATTTTGATGTCAAACACTCTCTGTGTGAGTATTCTTGTGAAGGGGTTACTACTGAGTCTGCTGAGATAATTTTTGGGCTTCTGCTGGAGGAATTTTAAGATCAACATGAGTTTTAACAGAGCTAACAATATTTGTCAGGGAGATTTCTTTCTTTTTTTCAAATGTTTGAATATTTCAAAATACATTTAAGAATAAGTGAGACCTCTAATAGTGTACACACAATGATCTTAATTTGTAGCAGAAGAATAATACCCACAGAATCTTGATAATCTATTATCATGTATGCCTGTTCTCTAAATCCTTCAGTGTATTCTGGATCCAATTTGGAGAACAACCTTTGAGCAAAAATTCAGGCAATGAACTATTTCTGCTTATGCTTCCTCTGGCAACAACTAGAGTGTACAGCATAGCTAGAAAAGAAGCCAAATAAATGCAAATATTTGGGTGCAGACTATCTGAGTCCTCATAAGGGATGGAATGTTTCTGTTAATTATCTCTTTGAAGTGAGCAGCAAAGTGATTTTAGCAATTTTGTTCTTGCTATGAGAAAGTTTTTGAAAACTACACAGTTTTCAAAGACTATTTACCTTTTTAAAACTTATTTTTGTACAGAATTTGTATATAGTGGATTTTCTGCTCAGGAAACAGCAATATTATTTTCTGCAATGCTGCAGTTGAAGGTGTATTCTGTGCAAAATTCACTTTTTGCACAGCAACATTATTTTCTGTAGAGAAAATTATGTTTCCTGCATAAGAAATTGCTGTTTTCTGTGCAGAACAATGATGTACAAACTTTGCATAGAAAAAGTCTCAAACACCAAAGATACTCATTAAACCAGGATTCTTTCTTGTCAGGGTTTTTGAACACTTGAGGAAAATGTTTTTCTAGTATTTTTTAAAATATTTCCATCCTTAATCTGTGCACACTTGGCCTTTTTGCAACCCATGGCAGGAATGCAGACACATTAATATTTGAGCTTTAGAGGGTTTAAAAAATGATAAAGGGATTATTGTAAAGTAGCCTATTCCAGTGTGGTGCCTTTTAGAAGTATTGGGCTACAACTCCCATTAACTTCACTCAATATGACCAATGTTTGGTGATGATTAGAGTAATGATACAAAATATCTAAAGGATATCCCATTGGTGAATGTGCTGTAGGATCATCACATGGGCAGGAGCCTGTGCATTTGATCAATTACCCATAGAATGAAATACATTTTGCATGTTAACTCTGTTTTAATTGATTTTATCAGTTATAGCCACTGTGAGTGCCATTTCTTAGGAGAAAAAGCAGAATATAAATCCAATAAATACATTGGCTGAAGAGGCTACTATACATGTGTAGCTGAAGAGCTACATTTCCACCCATCTTTTTGTGCTGCAGTGTCTTCTCTATGTCTTTGAAAACTTTAGGAAATGATATTTTGAAATTAATTGTAATTACAATTCCAAGGGGAGTCCTCTGATTAGTTACTATTATGGTTATTACATTAAAAAAATCTAACTTTTCTATTTTTTCAAAAGACTATTATTCTAATTTTAGTTACAGTTGTCCTGCCGTATCCATGGATTTGGTATCCATGGATTTAAGTATTCATGGCTTGAAAATATTCCTTAAAAAAAAAAAATCCAAAAAAAGCAAACCTTGATTTTGCCATCTTATATAAGGGACACCATTTTGCTATACCATTGTTTATAATGGGACTAGCATATTCACGGATTTTGGTATTCAGGGGGGGTCCTGGAACCAAACCCCACAAATATGAAGGGACAATTGTAATTTCAAAAAAAAAAAAAATCTGATAGTTACAAACCAATGGCCTGTGAAACAAAACTGAAAAACATTCCATTCACCTCATTGCCTCAACAATTGCAAGAGGACATGCAGCAGCAGCATGGGACATCAGTTTATCCATCTTCCTTTTCAGGTTTTTAAAGCTTTTAAAGTTACAGTTTGACAAGAAATGGAATGAAGTTATTTCTCATTATACTACAATCATTGTTAATTGCTAATAACAAGTTATTTGTAATTAGTTGCTTCAAAGTTCTGCTTTGGAGAAAAACACTGCCACACCAACAATCCCCTACCTCATATTTCTTCTCAGATATATTGTGGAAGATCTACTCATCATTACTGGGCTTCTCTGAATGTTTACTGTGATGCTTACTCTTATATTTTTACTTTTAAACAAGGATGGAGACATCCCTCTAAATCTGAGCTCTCCTGCTGTTCCTGTATGCTGTGATAACTTGATCTCTGTCCTTTGCTCTTTGTAAAATTTAATGTGCTAAAATGTTAGTTTGTTGTTAGTAAATCTGCTCTTATTCATCACCTTTACCTCCCTGAATATTTAGTTGCTCACATTAAGGACTTTATCGGACCAGACAAATATGATGTCATAATGATGCCTAATGAATGCAAAAGGGCACACATATCAGATGATTTTGCCCTTTCACAATCATGAATAGTGAAAAAGCCATTCTATTTCACTGATTGCCCAAGCTGTCAATGTATCTGCCATGGTGCTTTGTTGTCGGCATTGCCAGTGCTTGAAATTTTGCACCATTATGCTCATGGGAATGCAGTGTCAATAACAGAACACTTCCGGGTGAGATCATGACAGCCAGGTAGGGGATGCTCTTTTTATGAACTTCCCTGGTTTACTTGTAATTTTAAAAGTGTGTTTCTGTGCTTGTGTCTATGTTTCATGTCAGTATTTTGTTTTACATTTTTTTTGCCGTGCTCACATCTTCTCATGAGAAGCAGCGAGATCTCAACGCCAGGAGTAAACTGAGCTCTGTTCATGCTCCGTTATTGCCAGGGCTGCCTTTCTGACACTGTTAAAGTTATTTGCCACAAAATATGCCAGCAAAAGAATGTTAATGGGGGTAATCTGGTAAAGTCCTAAGACAGACTTTGATAGCTTCACTTTATTGATGCCTATGACCTGGCTCCATTTTCCTAGCAAATCTCTTTTTGACCATTTTCCTTGCACTTTTGGACAAGGAAGGGCTGTGGGTCTCCTTTCCACTCTATTATAGGAATATCAAGGATATTTTATTTTATCAAATACATTAGAATTTTATCCAATCTGATGCAGATCCTATGGGTAATACTAACTAGAGCGGTTATGTTAAATCAAGGATATTTACATTGATGACCAACCATGAAATAATGAGACCAGACACACAAAGATGGGTTACAATAGGGCCACTTTATTTGACCTACAACCTATTTAATGAATTGTACCTGGGGCTAAACAAAAGAGAGAGCAAACCCCCAGGTTAGCCCCAAGGGCAGGCTCCTTCACAACCTCCCAGGTCCCAGGATATAAAGGAGCAATTCCAGGGCCCTACCCTTCACCAAAAGGGGTGCCAGTGTGTATACCAACTAACCTGTCCCTCAAAATTTGCCACTGACAAGGGACAAGTGTCCACTTAGTTCCTTTCCTCCACAAAGCTAGCCAAAGTGGTTCTTACGCCACCCTGCAAATCCTCAAGGATCAAATTTTTACCTTCCTGTAACAAAGGAATGTCATCAGCCTTGTAGAGCTCTGGCTGTTGGAAAATTATATTGGGATAAAGGAGAAAGTACCCCAACCCTCTGCTCAGGGCATTCTGGACCTCCTTATTTACTCTATGGCAGGCCAGGTCCAGCCACCAAGGGTCACCTTCACCATGCCAAACTCATTGAGGCAGAATGGCAGACCAGACTATGAAAACTCCAGGCCATTCTTGCTGTAAAAAATACAGGTCATAAAAGTCTGCAATATAATGGTTTTCCATTTTAGTAAACCCAAATCATTACACACACACTCAAATTAATAAGTAACACATCTGGAGGAGGCCCTGTGCAGCAGAGGCAGCAAACCGTTCCATTGTAGGCCTTTTCTCCCAAGTGACTCTACTGTGGCTGCTCCACTCAAACCCGGGTGAGCCCCAAAATGACAACTTCGAACCTGTCACACCACCCAGTAATTCATACTATGGCCAGAAATCAGGACCTGACATCTTTCCAAGATGCACCTGGAAACTTAACAAACAGCATTAGTCAGGTAAGCTGTCAGGAAGGGGTGTACATACCTTTTGAAAGCTGTAGATCTCCAGCATCCAATGTGCTGAATTGACTTGGGATCCAACCACATAGCAGCGGCTGTAGACATGCTACAATCCTAAATGGGTGCATGCCAAACCTAACTTCCTGCAGCACCAAACACTGCAGTGCCCTAGATGTCATGGACTGGCATTGATATTTGGTGAGGGGAGAAAGGTTGGCATGACAAAAAAGGAATCCAGGCTGATCCCCCCTCACTTGAGCATAACATTGCAGGGCACACAACAGACAGTAGTGGATCCACGCACCTGTTAAATGAGATCTTGACTCCCTTCGCCTTCTGGTCCATCTTAGAAGACTGAATAATTAGAAATGTATGCAAGTTACCAAGGCATAAATTGTTTAAGGTCAGAGCTCTGCTGGACACATCATTCCTGGGTGATGCAACCAGCTCGCTTATACATAAGACCCCCCCCTCAAAATGCTGTCAATGCTGCTGCATGAAAAAATGTAAATTTTGTAGGGAGAAGAACATATATGTGTGCAGAGGTCACCTAACCCTTTTAAAATCTCAGGAGATAATGGTTTCCACTGATCTGCTACACAGATCCTTTTCCTAGACCATCCCTCTAAGGTCTTGCACACCCTGAAATCACTGGTGGTATCAGCAATCCCTTGTGATTTAGTAGCAAAAGCTAATGCAGACTGTCTCAATCCTTTGTCATGAAAATAAACACAGAAGTGAAGGATCTGATTGACTGGGATGGGCCAAACCAACAACATCCCTTGAGCCAACTGAAAATGCTCGAACTCTCTGCCCCCATGCCTATAGCTGGATGTTGTACTAGCAGCTAGTGTCAGTCCAATGGCCTGCATAGCCTTACTCCTCCAAGACTCCTCAGGTCTTGGACTCCACAGGGGTCTGAACTGGAGATGCATCTGCCCCAGGGGTCAGCTCCCTGAAGTACTCCGTTGGCAGGAAAGCACAACATCTGTCCCATTATCCACACCAGCAAAAGGGAGAGCAGTGAACAATATATTGTACTGAAGGCATTGTTTGACAATCCGACTCCCCGCTGTTCGGCAGAGCCGTTCATGCAGGGGAGCGGCCTTTGCCGCCGTCCTTGCGGTGGTGAGACCACCTAAGTTGTTGCAGGCAGAGTTGCCTGCGATGGAGGATGAGGGGCGGGGCCAGAGGTTATAATAGGCCCTGCCACCCCTCTCCTCCTCCTCTTCAGTTTAAGCTCTCTTCAGTTTAAGCGATCAGTGAGATCGCTAGTGGTTTGTCCAAGCCAAAGAGGACAGCAGCTGTTTGCTGCTGACAAGGGTTCGTAGTTGCTTCTGCTGCCCTCCGTTCCACAGGGCGTCCACTGTGATCATGGGATCGGACCCCCGGAGCAGAGCAGCAGTGGTTGCGGGGCGGCTGGCTGGCGGCGGCAGCCCCCCCTGCTTTCGTCATTTCTCAGGGATTATTGGGACAGGAAGGAGGCATCGGTTGCTAGCTTTGGCTGGCCAAAGCCACTCTTTGGGCTGAGGCTCGTCCTGATGCTCCCCCTCTTGACCTGCCATTCCTCGCTATTGTGGGGCCTATCCCGCAAGTTTCAGGGGTGGTTTATATCACTCCGTGGATGGTTTGGTCTGGTGTCGGGTCTTCGCTGTCCCTTTCTCATTCAGAGGGTTTTTTTGCCCCCCCCCCCCGTGCTTACCTGATCTTCTTCTGGGGGGGTTAGGATTGTCGGGTGTTTTGGCGGGCCAACAGGGGGCCGTTTTTTCAGCGGCCTGTTGAATGGTGGTTTTTATCCACCCCTCCCCGTTCTTGAGTTGATGGGTTTTGGTGGGCCACCAGGGGGCTGTTTTTGACTGTTCATTCTTTGGTTTAAGTTTGTTCCTTTGGCGGGCCACCAGGGGGCTTGCTGCACTGGCAGTTGCCCTTAGTGTGATAGGGCCTCAGTGGCAGCCATTTTATGGCCTGTTTTGTGAGGGGGCATCCATTTTGTGTGACTTGAGAAGCTAGGCTCTCTGTTGGGCCACCTGGCAGTAGATTAGTTGTTACTGCAATTTGTTGATTGTTGCTTCGTTTGGACCATTGCTGCACTTGATGATGATAATAATAATAATAATAATAAAAAACTGCAGGCTGGTCGGGGGTTCTTTTGTTGATCACTTGATATCAAAAGCATCATTAATAACAATCTCATATTCATAGCAATTCTAGTTGTTGTGCTAAGTTCTGTTTTATATTGAAATTTGTCATTGGCCAACTCTACAATTCTATGATTCTATGATTCTATGATTGGGTGTGGCATGATGACATCCTGCAAGGGAAAAGGGGGCAGTAAAGGGAAGGGCGGGCCGTTAAACAGACCCACCCAAATACCAATTAGTCTTGATCCTCCCTCTTCTAGCGATGAGGAGGATCAGATTCCTTGGCCAACAATATTAGCCAGGATTCAACATCTGGAAAAGATACAAGGTGTTCAGGTAAATGAAGTGGTTAAGTCTGGTAGCCACAGTAAAAAGAGGAAGATAACTGCCAATATTCTTTCTCGTTTAGAGGCATTGGAACAGAATATACACCCAGATGGAGCGTCAGGGTCCGAGCTTGTGGGCGATGCAGCGGGCTCTAATCTGCCACCTGTTACTCCTCAGGAACCACCTGCCCCCAATAATGCAACTCCAGGGATCGAGTTGCCACACGATCCGCCTACCACTTTCTCTGGGATGGCTTGGCCTTGGGGACATTGGCCTCCCCTCACACAAAATGTTTCACCCATGGATTCAGGTATGCAGGCAGTGCAGTCACCATGGCCTATGCACCCACAGGTGCCTAGTTGGGCCGCATCGCAATGGTCACCTTGGTTCCACTACGTGCCTGGATCACTCGTTAGTCAACCAGGGTTGGGCCAATGCCCACCGACTACGGCCCCAAGTTTGGGCTATGAAGCAGTGGCTTACTCTGCCATTCCATTTGGTGAGATGTCCCTTCCTTTGGGTGACCACTTGCTTCAAGCTACAAGGGATAAGATAGTTCGAGAGGAGTACGTCGATTTATTTACCTTGCTTTATAGAGAAGTGGAGAAGAAAGATAAGGATGAAATGGATGAGAAGGATAAGGAAAAATTGAAGAAAAGGAAGGTAGAGAGGAACTGGACCAATTGACTTTCCAGATTTCTCATTTATGCTGGGGTTGTGGTTAAATCTCATCCTCATCGTGCAGCTGCCTTGTTTCAATATTTGGATATAATTCACAGGGCGTATGGTGACTTTGCAGGTCCCGCATAGCTCCTGTATGATGAGGCCTTTTGGATGAGGGCAGCTATTTACCCTTCTTTGAGATGGGATATGATGCATCCTCTGTTATGGATGTAGCTTATGACTCCAGCTCGCCCAATCCAAGGGGAAAGGACCCATAGTGGACATCTGGTTAAATCCGCTAGCAGCCCCACAGCTCGGTCGCCTGCCAGCACAGCTCTGGCCACCAAGCAAGTTTGTTGGGAATTTGGTTCCCATGGGTTTTGAACCAGGAAACCCTGTAGATTTAGCCACGAGTGCTCCATATGTAGTGGGGGGTATTCCTTTCGGAATTGCCCAAGGGGCAAGCCGGCTGTCTGCGGTGGTAGAGCCAATCAAGGAGGGAGAGGTGGCAGCTCTACCTCTCACCCTCAAAAAGGGACCCAGCCCAATCAACAATGAGGTGATGAGGCGATGGCTTCTTGTCTATCCTGACAGGGAAGCCACTAAATATCTACGTGAGGGTTTTCAGTTTGGTTTTAAGATTCCATTTCAGGGTGTTAGGCGCCCCTTTTGGGCCCGCAATTTAAAATCAGTTGTTGGTATGGAGCACGATGTTAGGGAAAAAATTGAAAAAGAAGTTAATGAGGGTCGTGTTTTAGGTCCTTTTCCCAGTCCTCCGGTTCCCAACCTCAGAGTATCCCCGCTGGGTGTTGTGCCCAAAAAGGCCCTGGGGGAGTTTAGGCTCATTCACCATTTGTCATACCCAAAAGAGGATTCGGTAAATGATTCTATTCCGCATGAGCTGTGTACAGTGAGGTATACATGTTTTGATATGGCCGTTAAGGCGGTTCGATTACAGGGTTGGGGAGCTGAGTTGGCAAGGTGCGATATTAAATCTGCCTTTCGCCTTCTTCCAGTTCATCCGGACGACTTTGAATTGTTAGGTTTCCAGTTTGAAGGACAATTTTACATGGACCACACTCTCCCCATGGGCTGTTCAGTTTCGTGCAATGCATTCGAAACATTCAGCACTTTTCTCGAATGGGCTTTGAAGGCCAGGACTGGCTTGTGTAGCGTTGTCCACTATCTAGATGATTTTTTGCTGATAGGACCTTATCAATCTGGCCAGTGCATATATCTGTTACGTCAATTTGAAGCACTGGCAGGTGAATTGGGGGTCCCCCTAGCACCTGAAAAGACGGAAGGTCCCGCCCAAGTACTGACTTTTCTGGGTGTCAAAATCAACACGGTCAACCAACACTGTCGTTTGTCAGAGGCTAAAGTCGCCGATATGCGAGATAGAGTTTTCCAGTTCTTAACTAGGCTTAAAGCTACGTTACGTGATTTTCAGGTCCTTATAGGACACTTGAATTTCACGTGCAAGGTGGTAGCACCAGGCAGAGCCTTCCTTTGCCGACGATGTGACGCCATTAAAGGTGTACATCAGCCATACTTTTAATCCGCATAATTAGGGATGTTAGGGCTGACTTGTTTGTTTGGCAACAGTTTTTAGAACAATTTAATGGCATCTCCTTTTGGCGTGAGGAGCGGAAGCTTAAAGGTAATTTACAGATTGCTTCGGACGTGGCTGGATCCACAGGGTTTGGAGTTTATTTTGGGGGATGGTGGTGTGCAAGCAGGTGGCCTCCAGGCTGGGCTCAAGTATTGTAGCTGATTTGACATTTTTGGAGTTCTTCCCAATTTTAGTGGCAGCCACCATTTGGGCCAAGGAGTTAGCAAATTCATCTGTGCACTTTTGGTGCGATAACATGGCAACCATCCAGGTGATAAACTCCCTTACTTCGAAGTCCCCTCGGGTGATGGTGCTTGTCAGGGCCTTTACATTAAAGTGTCTGAAGTTTAATATTCTGTTTGTGGCTCGGCATGTGGTGGGCGTTAACAATGGAATTGCTGATGCTCTTTCCCGCATGCAGATGGAGTGCTCAGAGAACTGGCCCCCAACACAGCACCCGAGGGCGATCCAATGCCGGCAAGCCTGTGGAGGCTTGGGAGGTTGAGCTCGTAAGGGCACTAGGTATGTCCATGGCACCGAGCACTAAAAAGGGATACGCCAGGGCCTTGCATGAATGTTTTCAGTTCAGGGAACAGTCAGGCTTTGGGCAGGGTGTCCCAATCCCTTTTCAGCACCTCTTTCAGTTTTGCGTTTCCCTGTATTGTAAGGGTTTATCTCCACAATCCATTAAAATTAGACTTTCAGCAATTGCATTTTGGCTTAAAGCCCAGGGTGTCCCAGACAGTACAGGGGATTTCCATCTTAGGAAAGCCCTGGAAGGATGGTCCAGGGAACGGGGACGTAGGGTGGACAGTAGGGTCCCGATTTCCCCCGCCATTTTGAAAGGGTTAGCAAACGTTTGGTTAGACACTTGTAAGTCTCCATATGAGGTGCTGCTTTTTCACGCAGCTGCGTTGATGGCCTTTTTTGGAACTTTACGCATTAGCGAGCTCGTGCTGGCTTCCAAGACGGCCAGCTCTCTCATCGAGCTTTGGAATTTAGAGACATCATTATTGAAGGACGCCAGGTTACCCTGACCTTGCGCTTTTCTAAAACGGATCAGCGTGGAAAAGGCAAGTGTTGTTGCTTGCTACCTTGCAGCGACCCTGAGTTATGTCCGGTTAGGGCTTTACAGCAATTTTTAGGTAGTCAGGGGCCACGCCCAGGACCACTCTTTGTGCATGCGGATTTTTTCCCACTGACCAAATACCAGTTCTGGACACTGATGGCTAAAGCACTAGGTAAGTTGGGTCTGCAAGGGGTGCGTTTTGCCACCCACTCCTTCCGTATAGGAGCTGCATCCACGGCCTCTGCAATAGGCATGCCGTCAGCTGCAATCCAAGGGAATGGCCAATGGAGGTCCTCCTCCTATCGGCGTTACGTGCGTTCATTGACTTACTAACTAGTTATCTTCCCCTTGTGTTTTTCAGATTCTAGTTCGATGTCGGTGAGGCTGCGGGTGTTGATCTGTGGCCACAGTCTGGTGTACTGGGCGGCCTGGCAGGCCCGACTGGGTCATTATGGACCTCACCTGGGGCTGGGGAACGGGGCAACTGTTGAATGGTTGGGGAAAAGGGGTCTACGTTTGTGTGGCCTGTTGCCACTGCTTTTTGAGGAGCACCAAGGGCCTCCACCTAACGTTTTGGTTTTGCATTTAGGGGGAAATGATTTGGGCTTGTTGAAGGGTAAGGCCCTTGTCCTTCAAGCCATCCATGACATGCGATTGATCAAGTCACGGTGCCTGAGGCTACCATCATGTGGTCTGCCATGCTGCCTAGGTTGCAATGGAGAGGGGAAGGTGATTCCCGCTCATTGGACAAAGCCCGGAGAGGGCCCAACCGGGAAATTAAGAATGCTATGTATAAGGGGTTGGGATATTACCTTCCGCACCCTGACATTGTGTCCAAGAGGCCTGAGCTCTACAGAGCTGATGGGGTTCACCTTTCAGACGCCAGAAATTCGATGTTCTTGAATGATCTTCAGCAGGGGTTGGGGAACCTTTTTGACGAGCTGGTGGGGGAAAGGGACTAATCAGACGCTTGCCCCTTTCTGTGGTGGGAAAGGGGGAGGTGTAGCTTCAGTGGGTACCTTGGCACCAATTTTTGGTGAAGGTAGGGTCTCTGGAAGGGCCACTTCAGGTCTTGGGGCCTAAGGGGACAGAAGGAGTCCCGCCTTGGGGTTGGCCTAAAGGATAATCCTTCACCCCAATCCATGGGGCTTGGGTGAGGGACTTTTGGGTTCACCTTCCAGACGTGGGGCAGCTGGGTAGCAACCCCAGGCAGCTGGGGTTCCTATCCAGGACCCAGGTGTTTGCCAGGTGTGGTCCAGTATAGACCTACTGCCTCAGCTGGTCCCTCAGCAGGTTGCCTCCCCTGTTGAAGATCTTAGAAGGGATTTAAATAGGTTGATTTAAATAAAAGCATGTTATTTCACCCCATTTCATGTGTGTGGTCTCTTTATTCCGCAATCGGCTGGCAATCCGGCTCCCCGCCGTTCGGCAGAGCCATTCGCGCAGGGGAGCCGCCTTTGCCGCCGTCCTAGTGGTGGTGAGACCACCTAAGTTGTCGCAGGCAGAGTCGCCTGCGATGGAGCATGAGCGGTGGGGCCAGAGGTTATAATAGGCCCTGCCGCCCCTCTCCTCCTCCTCTTAAGTGTAAGCGATCAGTGACCCACCCTCTTGCCACTAGAATAGTATGATAATTGGTTGCTACAGGGCCGGGTAGGAATTTCCCCCCCCCTTTTCTCAGGGGTTTTTTTCGCCTACCCCATACTAGGATGGCGGCATTTGGGAAATGGGCTAGGGCGGTGTCTAAATAGGTTAATCCCTTCTTAAGGCGGGAAAGGGGGAGGTGTAGCTTCGGTGGGCACCTCAGCACCAATTTTCGGTGAAGGTAGGGTCTCTGGAAGGGCCACTTCAGGTCTTGGGGCCTAAGGGGACAGAAGGAGACCCGCCTTGGGGTTGGCCTAAAGGATAATCCTTCACCCCAATCCATGGGGCTTGGGTGAGGGACTTTTGGGTTCACCTTCCAGACGCGGGCCAGCTGGGTAGCAACCCCAGGCAACTGGGGTTCCTATCCAGGACCCAGGTGTTTGCCAGGGAAGGCTGAGGGGTGTGGTCCAGACCTACTGCCTCAGCTGGTCCCTCAGCATGTTGCCTCCCCCTGTTGAAGATCTTAGAAGGGATTTAAATAGGTTGATTTAAATAAAAGCATGTTATTTCACCCCATTTCATGTGTGTGGTCTCTTTATTCTGCAATCGGCCGGCAAACACTCTAACCAAACACATGACCCTTGGGGATTCAGAAGACATAGCATTAATGACTTGAGCAGTTGACATGTTGTTGCACCAGAAACGAACAGAGGAGTTAGCAAACTCCTCAGCCTAGATGCAGACCACCACAACCATGGTGGAAAAAAAACTCTTAAAAGGTAAGGTCACAAAACAAACTCTCATGATCCATTCCTTGGGTCAAATATGTGCATATCAGTGTCCGTGGAAATACACTCCAAACCCTATGGAGCCTGCTGCATCCGAAGCAACTTGGAACACATCATGAACCTTTAACACATCTCTCCAAAAGGAGATTCCATTAAAAGAAACCAAATATTCACACCACACTTTCAGGTCATTTACAATACCCTTGTTAAGCCTAATATGATGGTGGGGTTTCCATACGCCAGCAATTTCATTGCAAAGATGACACAAAAATGCCCTGTCTGAAGCTACCACACAACAAACAAAGTTCAAGTGCCCTATCAGCTCCTGAAACACCCTTAGAGTGGACTTCTTGCATTCCAAAAAATCTGAGATCCTGTAGCTTCTCTGTTGGAAGTCTGCAATACTGAGCTATTGTGTCAATCTCAATGCCCAGGATAACTAGATACGTGCAAGGGCCCTCCATTTTTTTTTAATGAGTAGGGGGCACTCCCAAGCTATCAGACAATGCCATAAATTCCTGCATCAACACACCACATTGCCCAGTCAGTGATCTATCCACAAAAAGAAAATCATCCATGTAGTGTATTAATCCCTTCTGACCAGACTGTAACTTGAAAGCCCACTCTAGAAAGGTGCTGAACTTCTCAAACCACTACAAGATACAGAGCATCCCATTGGGAGACCTTGGTTCATATGAAACAATCCCTCAGAAGAAAAAACCCAACAATTCAAAGTCCTTGGGTTGTACAGGAAGCAGGCAAAATGCAGATTTTATATTGCATTTTGCTAATTCCACACCCACACCATTCCTACATATAAATCTTACCACTTTCTCAAAAGACATATCACAAACCAAGCTGGTATGGTGAATCCCCTCTTGGAAAAGATAGATGGTGAATGAGCCTTTATTCACCAGGGGCGTCACCAATGGAGACGCCCTCAAATTTGGAACCAGGGGAGAAGCAAATGGGTCTGTCACCCTATCTTCCCTAACTTCCTTATTGATTTTTGTCTGAACATCCTCAAAACCAACTACTGAATGATGTTTCCTAGAAATATAAAGTTTGTGGATTTCAATAGCTTTTCTTTGCATTCTGACATGATAGTTGTTGGCCTGGTCCAGAATTTCTGTGTTTTTAAATAGCATTTTATGTCCAGGTTGGTTTATAACATGTTCTGCTACTGCTGATTTTTCTGGCTGGCACAGTCTGCAGTGTCTCTCATGTTCCTTGATTCGTGTTTGTACACTGCGACTCCCCAAAAGGGGTTCACAATATATAAATTCCACACACTCATACCCAACCATTCTCTGAAGATGCGAGTCACAGATGCAGGTGAAACATCAGAAATAAACTCTTCCAGAACACGGCCTCACAGCCCTCAAAAACCCTTCGACTTCGCAGTTTACATATTGCTTTCCCAATGGCATCACTGTTTATAAAATTGTTAAAAGGAACTAATGGAAGGAACTAATATTCCTTTCTCCTGTCTTTCTTCTCTCAGCAACAATATAATTTCTTCCTATCACCCCACCCCACTGCCTTTTGTCTCTGTCTTAATAAAATGCAAGCCTGCTACAAGTGATTGGTGGGTATTTTTTTTTAAAAAAAGTACTGTACATAATATTTTAAATGGTTTTAAAACTATGATGGGTGTGGAATGCAGTATAATATGTGGAGGTGGGTCACTTGGGATTAGATATCTGACTAACATTTGGCATTACATTTCAGGAGTAAAAGGTACATTCAAGTCATAATAATACTTTCAAAGAAGTGTAAATAAACTGTCCTTCCCCATGTGTATATATGCAATGTGTGTGTGGTGTGTGTGTTTGTTCTACAAGCTTAACAAGATATATAAATCATGTTTCTCCCTAAACAGTAAGCAATAAAGTGGTGGATGTGTAGTGGTGTTTTTTTTTTAAAATGTAGGTATGTGGGTTATCTAAATCCTGAAAAAAATATTTTGATATCTATTGAAGTATTGAATGAAATAATGTGTAAGTCAGATTAATTTCTACGTAGAAGGGGGGGAAATTAAGATGGAAGTAGTCTACAATGGAGTGAAGCTGGTAAAAAAATATTCAAAATGTCTTACTAGATTGTTTTAAATATTTGGAGCAGATGCTGCTTAATAAATGCTGCCACAGATCTATGGGAGGCCTGTAATTGATAGCTGGTATTTTCTCCTCTCAGTACCTCATAAATGCATAATGGTAAAATTGTAATTCCAAATTAATAAAGAATAAATGGCAGTCACAATAAGTGGCAACACTACAACAAGAACAGTGGGGAAAACTAGTGGATCTGCTTCCACTAAAATTAAGAGTTTCACATTGCCTGTGTCTGAAACACACACACACACACCAAAAAACAAACAAACAAACAAAACCCCTAAAGGTCATGCCATCTATGACATTGAAACAAATCAGGCTTTACAACTAAATGTACTACAGACAACAAGAATCCTTAGTAAATGGTACAATGTAGTTATATAATAAAATGCTCTCAAGCACTTGTTTCTAGCAGTGTAACAATATACAGCAGTCTCATGCTACCTGTAACATAATGTATTTTTCCCAATAACAGGTTGGACAAAATCACATATCCCCATGTCAGTTAAGGAAACTGTGTACTTGATTTCCCATGCCTCCACATGCCTCTGGCTCTGGCGACATGAAATAAGACTCATCACAGGTTAAGACTGACAGCCTATGCCAGGAATGGGTAAAGTGCACCCTGGGTCAATATATGCCTCCAACAAGGCTGAGTTTGCAGTCCTAGACCCTTTCAGTCTCTCTCCAGATCATCCTTTTATTGCTCTTCCAAAGTGTGTGTGTGTGTATTTCTGCTCCTTGGAAGCCTTCAGGAGCATCAATTTGTAGTTCTTGTGTGCCTTCAAGTCATGTGGTTTTCTTGGCAATGTTTGTTCAGAGAAGTTTGGCCTTGCCTTCATTTTAAATAGGTTGTGGGAGCCTACTGCACTTAACATACCCCCCCCCAAAAAAAACCCCAGAATTACACCAGAACTGAAATGCATTCTCTCTCTCTCTCTCTCTCTCTCTCAATCCTGGTCTGGGGCTGTTTTGTCAATTTGTGTAGGTCCTGGAGAATCTCAGGGCAGAAAATAATTTCCTTGACCAATTGCAATTTTGTACTTCATCTGTATATGTTGGAGGGGCATGATATAATGTGTGTGAGGGTGCCACTTTTGATGGCAGCCTTATTTGAAAGTAAGGGGTGAATTGTAAATATTCAAATCAGAGATGAAAGGAGGAGTGTTTGAGTTTAGGAATGATGAGAAGAACGGGAGGGGGGCATTTGCAGTTTAGTACTTTGTCTATAAAACCCATGTGGGTATTTTGTGCAGAAATATGTTATTTTCTATGGAGAAAGCAAGATTCTGGCACAGAAAAAAATATGTGTGCTTAGAAAACCTTTTCTGCACAAAAAATTCCACATGTGGATTTTTCAGAGTACCTCCTAAATTGTGCAGTTTTTGAGGACTTTCTCATAGCCAAGGAGGAAAATGGTCAAATTATTCATTCTTTCCATTAGATTTTTTTTAAAAAAATAAAGATTTACATCCCCTTTTCACATATTGGCTGCAATCCAATAGATAGTCCCAACTAGACCTTGTTTTTGTTTAATGCTGTCAAGCTGACTTTGACTTATGGTGACCCCATGAATGAGAAACGTCCAAGTTACTCTGTCATCAACCACCCTGCTCAGGTCTTGCACACTCATGGCCATGGCTTCCTTGATTGAATCTGTCCATCTAGAATGTGGTCTTCCTCTTTTCCTACTGCCTTCTACCTTGCCAAGCATTATTGTCTTCCCAGTGTCTTCTCATGATATGGCCAAAGTAGGACATGATCAGTTTAGTCATCTTGGCTTCTAGGGAGAATTCAGATTTGGTTTGCTCTCAGACCCATTTCCTTGTCTTTTTAGCTATCCACTGTATCCATAGAACTCTTCTCCAGCACTACATTTCAAATGAGTTGATTTTCTTCCTATCATCTTTCTTCACTGTCAAGCTTTCACAATCATACATAGAAATGGGAAATGTGATGGTATGGGCAATCCTTATCATTCAATGATATATCTTGACACGTCAGTATCTTGTCTAGTTCCTTCACAGCTGCCCTTCCAAGACTTGTCTTTTTTTTCTTGACTACAGTCTCCATTTTGATTAATGACTGAGCCAAGGCATGGAACATATTGAACTATTTCAATGTCTTCACCATCTACTTTGAAGTTACGCAAAACATCAGTGGTCATTATTTTTGTTTTCTTACCTAGAACAGACTCATTGAATCAATGAGATTTACAACAAATCTAACTTTCCTTCCAACAATTGATTTATGGAGTTTTCTTTAGCTGAGACTGACAACTGGATTTTGGCCAGTTTGCTTAGCTCTGCTCTTATATGTTTTTTTTATATATATATATTATATATACTGGAGAAAAATCCCAGCTGCAATTCTAAAAATACAACAGTTATTTAATTGGTGCAAAACAAAAGCATAGAACTATAAAGGACTGTGTACTGAGATGACAGTCCCAATATAATGTGACAGGATACTAGTTCATATCTGTTTTTTTGTGGTTCATGAATCTCATTGACTAAGTGGCAAAAAATCTAATGTCTAACGAAAGAGAGCATGCTCTGCCTTTTCAACTTTGCCTGTGGCTGATGTAATCTACTTGACACTGATTAGTTTGTTGAGAAACACAGCATCACTGGCCACGTCTGCTGCCCTACTCCTTGTATCATGTCAAAATTCTAATCAGCTTCTACGCTTAGCCTTCTCAATGCCTTTGAGTTCATTAAATATTTGTTTTCCCCATTAAGAGTGGTGTGGGACAAAGGACATGTGATGACAAGCAAACTGGTGAGATGAAATCAGATTACCTTCAAATCTCTGTAAAGCAGAGGGGACAGTGAGGGACAATTTAAAGAGCAACGTAGGTAAGGAAAATGGTGCCAAACATTTTCCCCATTCATGCCAAAATGTGACACTCATTTAATATCTGTGCTCTGAGCACAGCCTGAAACAGGTTTCTTGCATAGGCAGCACCCACTTCCCACGTTGCTTCTGTTGTACTTAAAATCTCCCTCCTCATAGACTGGAATTTTAACATAACCAACCTACTAGCGCATAATGTGTTAGTCCAGGGTAACATCTGGTACAGAAGTGTAAATAACAGCATACATCCAAACTATGCATTGTTCTAGCAGAATCTCATTTTATCCATGTTTTATCCCACTAGTATAAAATGCTGTAGAGAAGGGAGACAGATAAGCAGCCTTGTAGTGCCCAGCTCATTCCAACATCATCACTGACAGGTCTAAGTAAGTGCTGACCCCCATGAGCCATATGCCCCCCTAGGCACTAAATGGCTGAGGGTGCACATGTTTGTCTTTTGAAGCCCCCTTGCACTAAAGGGAGGCATTGTGCAAGGACATACTAGATACCTCTTTGTGAACAAACCTAAAATGCCATATGTGTGCTGAACCCCAGAGTAAATGGTTATGTATCATCAAAGTCATGTATCACCTAACTTTTCTCTTTTATATACCAATAGTAAGATCAATTTTCTTGGGAAGAGGTCATTATATTACATAATATCACACCTGCTGCTCCAGTATGGGAAACTCCAAGAAGGTCTGCCTTGTCTCCTTTTTTGTCTGACTGGGAGGCCTAAGTGTAGCCATAACAATAATAAGAGCCATTGTCAGTGAAGTATTTCAAGATCAAATGTAGGCAGCATTTAGAAAAACTTCAGGCTCATTTAGTCTCTGTGATTATGTCTAAGTTTAAAACCAGAAACAGATAAACTACTCTCCAAGAGATGACTTAAGATGTATGAAATATTTACCTAAAGTGGGAATAATATATTCTGTAGACTTAGACATTGTGGCTGTGGCATTTTAATTCATACTTTAGATGTAAATGAAGCAGAGAAGGAAGAGCAAGGAGACTATAGTCACATTGAAAAGATGGCAGGGGAAAGATTGCAAACAAAAAAATGTGTATGCAATAATATTTTGTTAGTATAAGAAAAGGAAACCAAAACATTAGAGCAGGACCAACAATTTGAGGTCTGATTGAATGTGATCCCACCAAGGGATGGGGGAATCATCTAGTCCTACAGTAGAGGCTGGAACACTGGGTGGATATGAAACCTTTGGGTTCAACAGGGGATCAAAGAAACTGCCCAGTACATTAAGGAAGAGAATTGTGATTAGAATGGACAACTAATTGAAACCATGAATAGGTGAATAGAACCAATTGAAAGAGCAGAGGAGACAAGGCAAAGAAGAAAGGATGAGATAAAGAGCAAGTAAAAAACTAAAGAACTGCAGTAAGGGTTTCGGTAAGGCACAAGGTTAAGTAAGTGTCCTGTTCTTAAAGTATAGCACCTTTAACAATTGTATAGATGGAATCTTTATCACTAGTAGCTCTTGTGTCAGTGACATGTTACAAATAACTGGCTATCCTAGGATGATGAGGGCCAAGAAACTAAGCAGTTGGGTGGGCTTCTTAGCAGGAGGCTTCTTATTTATATTAATGTATAACTTATGAAGTACTTAAAATTCAGTGGCAGAAGAAGAAGAGGAGGAGGGGGAAGGAGGGGGAGGTTATGGGAAGGAAAAATATAGACATGATTCTGTGCAATTTGATGGACATGATAGAGAAGAAGGGATTCTTATTGGAAGAGGGGAAGCAAATTTAGACTTCAGGTGTATTCTTTTCTATTTGGGGGGGGGGATGATATGCACTGATGAAACTCTGGGTAGAAGATGTCAACTAGAGGTTAGCCCCAGCCAAGCTGATGTATGGGCACTCTGCTATTTATTTCTTCCTTTGTGAAAGTCGAATGACCACTGAAAGGACATAGAAAAAAACATAGCTTATATCTGCAGAACTAAAGGGATAGTGTGTCAAAGTGCTCCACCTGGGAGTTCACCCCCAAATTTCTCCCCTCCATCATGCTTTTAACAAAAGAGTTACAAATTCTGCCTCTGAACACAGTTGTTAGAATCCTATTAGTGACACACTCATGTAACTCAGGTTGCATATGCATATGCCTTCTTTTGGATAGTCTGCAGAGATATATTCACTACCTGCTTGTGCACTGTCCAACCTCCTCCAGGCAATTCTCAAGCCTGAGGCAGAAAGGACTGGGTTGACACAGATGACCAAGAAATGGTCCACTGTGGTTGCAACTGTAGCTAAGGGGAAGAGTAACATGGTTGTTGTCCCTGATGGAGAATTAGCTTCCTTTTCTTTCATTCACAGCCAAGATAGCCCTTTTGGTCCTCTGAGCCCCTGAATCACTTTCCTCCCTGGGGCTTTATAGCCCACTCGAAGAGAGGTGTGGAGCTCTGCATATGGAACTTTAGAATTCAATACAGCAATTTCTGATAGTATCTCATGGTTTATTAATGCACGTTGTGTGACAGGATCATCTCAACTTGCCAGTATGGCAAGTTGCTTGGACAACATAATAGTCACCTGGATTGGCCAGCATCAGATAACATAATGTCCAACAATTTTCTCATTATCCTCACTTTTGGCCTTCTCCATCATACCAGTAGAGTGGTGAATGGGATCCATGCTTTAGTTTTAACTTTAGAAAGGCTATCCAAGTGGGACTTTAGAAGAGCTATCCAACGTACTGAATTATTTTGAGGATAGGTTCAGCACCATGAATGAATTTTTTAAGGTCTGGGCTACATTTCTGAGGGGATTCACCACTCCACTCTTGAATACAGCTATCAGCTTTCCCCAAAGCAAACTCATGCACCTCTCTCCCAGTACCCAGTACCCAATCGAGGACAAACAGAAGTGGGGAGTTAACTCAACTCACACCACACAGTCCCAGAAGAGTTCCTCACATGGTTGGCTGGTTGTGGTAGCTGTTTCTTTTCCATGCTCATTGTTTCTTCTTCCTGATTCCTTCAGGGTTCTGCCCTAGTTCTGTAGACTAGACTGTTTTCCTAGCTGACATAAACCCTGGGCTGGTCTGCCCTGTGGCAACACTGCCTTTTTCATCCTCCCCTTGCTTCTTTCCCTAGGGGGATAGTTCCCCACATATGTCTCTTCCCCCTTCTTTCTCAAGCTAAGGCCATTCAAACCTACCTAGTCACTACCCAACATAGCCAGTTTTTCCTAGTTGCGAAGAATCCTGAGGATATGTGTTATCCATATCTGAAATCAATTCCCATGTGACACTGTTATGGGACACTTGTCCCAGACTTTGTTACTGTCTAGGGAGCAACCACATTTGGTAGAGACCCCTAGAGCCAGTGGCAACTCTCCACAGACAGCTATTGCACATCTCCTCTTGATGTTTCATTTTCTTGTTATTAAAACAAAGGAAGGGAAAGCAAATGTTCCCTATTTTCTAATGATCGGAGAGAATTTTGTTTCAGTTTGGTTTCAACCCAAACTTACTAATTATTGCAAATTTGTTTGGATTCAGAATGAAGATAAATAGAAATTACCTTTTTTTTAAAAAAAAAAAAACCTGAATGTTGAAGAAAGTGAAATTGACTAATTCATTCACCTAGGTCACTTCTGTAGGTTATTAACTTTTTAAAGTCTGACTTGGAATTTCTTTGTATGTAGCCTTCTTGGTGTGAATTACAGCTGTCAACTCATTTCCCCCAAAGGAGTCTAATTTTTAATACATGCTCCCCCCCCAGCCATTGTAACACCACATGGTACTCTCTAGAGTGGAAACAGCTGGACCCATTGAATATGGTCAGAAACTGCAGAAAAAGAGAGGGTTTTATTTTTGGTCATTCATCACGATTTGAAGATCTTTTCGTATTTCGAAGAGAAAGAATGTGAGATTTTTAAAAAATGAATATGGAGGGAATCTAAATGATAAACTTTCCCATCTCAGCACTACTCTTTTTACCTTTTAGTATCACAAAGTAGAAAGAAAGAAAGAAAGAAAGAAAGAAAGAAAGAAAGAAGCATCTCATTTTTTTTTTGTTACACTAACAAAAAATTCACAATTGCAATGTGTGTAAGATGAAGGTGGGGGGTCTCAACAATGCTCCAGTAATTTAATTAATGCTCAGCTACTGTGGAAATCTATATGACTTATTTATGAATCCAGAACAATCTTATGGTGATGAATATTATTACAGTATGTATGAAAGAAATTAATAAAGATTGAACTATTATATCAAAGTGCTAATGTAACCTAGTGAGCAGGTTACTTATTTTCACATATTGTAAAGCATCCTTTATGGCAACACATTGTAAGTAATACAAATCATCATTCTTTCCCTTTAGTATTGGTTGTATTAGCATTAATCATGATGAATTCTTGGGAATTTAAGAGGACACACATGCAGCAGTGAATATGACAGAATTCTAATAAAATTTGGTATTCAGCAAAAAGCACAGCAATCAGTACTTTGACTTCCTTTTGAAGTTGGCACATTTGTTTTCTTTCAGGGTTTTGTTCTTCTCCTTTGTATAGCAGCATTGTAAGAAGAAAGAAAAATTAACTATCTTTCTACAGAAGAGAGAACAGTTTTTATTTTGTTTTTTAAAAATCCTAAAGTTATAGGGATTACTATTACAGTTCTATCACAGTATATTCCTTTTTTGGTAGGTAAAACAGACCCTACACATTTACTGCAAGTAGGGTAACCAACTTTTCAAACAAAACAAACTTGTAAATGTTATTTAGAAAATAACAATTCTCTTCCACCCTAGTTTCTGATAAACTAATAACAGAAGCAAGGTTTTAACAAAAGGCAAAAGAGGAAGAGGAGGAGACATTGCATTCTAAGCAATCTAATGTTAATTGTATTACAAAAAAAAAGAAACAGTCTGAAATGCCCCTTGAACCTTTTCCTTTCATTACAGGACAAAGAGCTCCTCTTTTCTGTAAATTGTTCTTTAGTTTTCTTCCATTAAATCTTAATTTTAATCTTATTCGCAGTCAAGGACATGTGCCAATCTTAGCATAGCACTCCTCAGTTGTTGGTGGATTGATTGGAAGATAATTAATCTAAAATTAATTGCAAGCAGCTGCCAATAGATGAATCATGATTTTAATATCATCTTTTGCAATGGTACTCTTCAAATAACAAAAAAAAACAAAACAAATACCAGTGCATCTCTAGAAGAAGTTTATAGCCTAAAATTACTTTCATCTTATTTATTTCAGGTATCTTCCAAGTTTACTATTGTAGGGCAAGTCTATAATAGTAAACTTTGGAGATGCCTGAAATAAATGAGATGAAAATAATTTTAGACTTACTGTTGGTGTATATCTTGGTGAAAGTGGCCTAAATACTCTTAAGGCACTAGATCCCATCTGATCTTGGAAGCTTAGCATGGTCTGCCCTGGATAGTACTTGGATGAGAGACCTCCAACAAATACCAGGTGTTGTAGGCTATATTTCAGAGGAAGGAACAGGCAAAACCACCTCTCAGTATCCCTTGCCTAAGAAAATCCTATGGAATTCATGGAGTTGTCATAATTCAAATTCAAATTCAAAATTAAATTCAAAATGAAAATCAAATTCGATAATCAACTTTATAAACTCGATAAAATTCAAACTGATTAATTCAATTCAATTGAATCTAATTAACTCCAATTAATTAGTTCAGTTAAATCCAATTAAAACTTAACAATGAAGTCCACACACACACAATCCCACTGCTGGGTTGCCCAATCACACAACCATGCAAGCACAGCCCAGCCAACTTAGCTCTCCTTCGTGGCTGGAAAGAAGTTCAAGGCGATGGATGTTCTCTCCTCTTTGGTCAAATGGAAAAGAAGAGGAAGCCAGGGGCGGCAATGGGTAAAATAGGCCCTGCCAGAACCCTGCCCCTGCCTCCTCCTAGCCAGGGCATGTCTACACCCTGGCCAATCCCTGTGGTCATCTCCCTGCCCATCATTAAAACACCTCCTCCAGATCTCAGATCCGGGAGGTGTCTGTTGTCATAAGTCTACAGGTGAAGGCACATCCACACACTCATCTTGGTGAATCTGGAGGATAGTAAATATCTTCTAATGAACTTCTAAAAAATATTTCCTGAATGTATGCATTTTATGCTGTTTGGGTTAAATTCACAAGTCCGGTTCCAAACCTTCCTATATCATCCCGCACTTTTTCTTGATAAGGATTCTGTATTGTATATAAATAAACCATTATTTTCAGATCTTTAAGAATTTCTTTGTCATTCAAGTTTAATAAATATAGCTTTGGTTTTAATTTACAGTTTATTTTTAATATATTCCTTATCATATTATATATAGTATTCCCAATTTTTTTTCACTAATTTGCATGACCACCACATGTGGAAGAATGATCCATCCACTTTTCCACAGTTCCAACAAAGGCTTTTCCTTTCCTTGTACATTTTGGTCAATTTTGGGGGTGCTAAATACCAACAACAGAATAATTTATAGTAATTTTCTTTAAATACACTGCATGGTGTTAATGTTATGGTTCAAATAATCTATACCAGAAATTGGAAACAAGGTAAAATTCCAACTACAGATGAGTGGTTGTTTAAATTACACAAAACAGCAAGAATGGAACAACTAACTTGTTGGATTAAGAACTAATCTGTAACAAACTTTAGAGAAACTTGGAAAGAATTAATTGCTTTCTAGAAGATGGAATGGGGGGGCAGTTATATGATTCATGGACTAAAAGTAGAAAAAATATTAAATTATATTTATGATGGGTCTACAGTCAAGAATGTATTATTTTTGTGAAGTAACAATATATCTAATTAATTTGGAAGGTCAGTAATAATGTAATAACAAAGTTCAACATAGCTGGAGAAGGAAGTTGTTTGCTATTTCTTTATTTTCTTTGTTTCTTTTTGCTTGGTTTTTTTTGTGATTCTATTGTATATTTTAATGTATATGCTCTTTCTTTGATGAAAATAAAATATTTTTAATTAACATTTTTTAATAACATCTGCTGAAAGGACTTTAAATGAAATACTTGCTATTCCCACTTCAAAACTGATACATATCCTTAACTATTGTGCAATTAAATTAGGCAATTTCTGGACATTTCAATACTTTAGGTGAAAGTGCAGCTTCTTTCTTCAGGTGCACATCATGGGTTTGTCTGGTGAGAGAGAAAGCAGAGTTTTCCTCAAGCAAAATGAACACCCCAACAATGTGATAAGGGTGATGGTCAAAGTGACTCTTCCTCACTGTGTGTTGGATGCAAAAATGCATGGCTGAAAAAATGGTTTTTGAGACAGAATAGATTTCGGGCTTTAATTTGCCACAGTTAGGACTTTTTCGGACAAACAAAAAATAACGCTAGCAGCTTCGCCAGGTTGCGAGGCTGCAGCGCTAGAGGGCGTCCGTTTCGCATGACGCCCCTTCCCAGCGGTACTGTTGCAGTACCGCTGGGACATTTGACCGTCATTTGACCGTCATATTTTGCAGATTTTTATTCACAATCAACGATCGTGAGTAAAAATCTGCAAAATATGACGGTCAAATGTCCCAGCGGTACTGCAACAGTACCGCTGGGAAGGGGCGTCATTCGAAACGGACGCCCTCTAGCGCTGCAGCCTCGCAAACTGGTGAGGCTGCTAGCGTTATTTTTTGTTTGTCTGAAAAAGTCCTTAATCTTCAACAATCTGTGCTACATGAGAAAGCTATGCTCATCTCTGGGGAAAAGGTATCAATCATACTACCCTATATTAAGGCATGACAAAGAGTAAGAACTTGGTGATATGAAAAGCTATAAATTATGCCTTAATTTAGGGATGGATGAATCTGTCAGTTTCACTTTCTGTTAGTATTTAACAATATTCTGTTCACTTTAAATTAGTATTTTCTTAAAAGCATCCTGTTTAAGATATAACATATGACATTTGGCAAAAAAAAAAAAAATGAACTGAGAAATTACTTAACTATCTAAAGCAGCTAAATTCCATAGGTGTATCTATTCACAGCATGGATAAGAGAGGATCATATTGTCCCTGTTTACTATGTTAAAAAAAAAAAAAACTTAAAATAGGTGGGATAAAGGTTGGTGGAGGTTCCAGTATTTGTGGCTGTCATTCTTTGGGGATTTTTTAAGATATTCCAATGAAATTTTAGTTATCTTGGACTACTTGCTGGCAATTCTCAGCAACAGTTGCAACTTTTTATTTGCACCCACTGATTGTTTTGCTTTTGGTTTTTTTTAAAAAAAAATACAAATTACAAAACACATTAGTTCAATAAAACCCTGAGAGGCATGTGTGCATCTATTGTTCTGGTTCATGTTAGGTTTGTTGGCTACTCCCCCCCAGTAATGTGCATGTTGAAGGATAATGCTGTGTTTACAGCTGGATAGTTTCATTATTGTGGAGATGGTTATGGTAAATGCATTTTTTTTTTCATTTTTCCTTAACATTTTGCTCCTTATTTTTTTAGAGTTATAGCATCATAGTTAATCAGTACATAGTGAAGTAGCACTTTTGCACTGAAATGCTGTTTCACTATTTCACTGATACATTGAGGCACTACAATGTTAAGAAAAACAACACACACACACACACACACACACACACACATAGGAACACACTCCAAGCTCTAAAAACCATGGCCACAGGCCCTTTTTTTTTTTTTAAGAAAACTTTCTAGTGAGGAGCCAAGAGTCATTATATCCAACAACAAACAGAAAAGATTCCACTGACATGGAGTAAGTGGACATGGAGGTGCAACAGCTGGCAATCACCAGCAAAAATGAAGGAACTATACTGAGAGAGCTCATACTTCTTTTGACTAGTCTGGAACAGGCTAGTGTTCAAGATGAGGAGTGTGCCAGGAAAAAAGAGGTGGGAACTCTAATTCAGCATCATAACGATGGCTGCATACACTGGAATTTAAAAGAAGAATATTAAGAACTAAGAACTAAGCGCTCATTTACAGACCTCTGCACAGATGGGTAACTGTTAAGTATAACTTTCTCCAACATTCAGTTCTGGACTCTCACCAAGATGCCCAACCATTAGCACCGTGTGCTGCTATAGCTCTGCAGGACTTATTGTTAACTTCCATATAATGATATGGAAGGATTCCACAAGAGCTGAATCAAAGTCTCATGGATAACTCCTGGATAACCCCTAGTGCCCTAAAAATTACAGCATTCCCCACTGTAAAGCTGAAGAATCACTAAAATTCATTGAGGTTTGGCTAGACAGAAGCTTCTCCAAATAAGGATTTAAGATATTATCAAGGTACCAAGGTATCTTGGATGGCTCATGCTGGACAGGGAAGGAGAAACCTCCTGCTCAGTTAATGATTTATTATGCTCGAGTGACTACAATTTGCAGTGTAAATATTCAAAGTCTATTCTTAAAGTACTTGAGAAAATGAAAACTAAGTGCCAAAAGAGAGAGATGGAATAGTGCCCAAAAGGACACAGAGGGAAAAAAAAATCCAAGAAATGTGATAATTTGCTTCACACAGAAAAGTTTCAGAGATGAAATATTGAGAGGACATTTTAAGAAAAGACTTAACATAAAGGAGAATGAAATAATTTTGTTTTTTTAAAATTCCAGAAATAATACTGAAGAAACATAAAGAATATACATCTTTGGTGGAGGCGCTTAGAAAAAAAGACATAGCCTTTCACTGGGTAGGCCTAGAGGGTTTGATAATCACTTATGCAGATAATAAATATACAATAAACAATTTGGAAAGAGTGAGAAATCTGTTCAAAAATGTGAAGGAGTGGGGTCCCAGAAGCAGACAACGCTGTGAGTTATTAAGAAGAAATAAGAATAACAATACAATAACATATTTTAATTTAAAAACATAAAATAAATCTGAAAACAATACCATGGAATGTAAATGTTCTAACTTCTCCCTAGGAAAAAAAAGAGGGGAATGGCACTAAAAAAACAAATATGAAATTATTTGTCTTCCAGTGACTCATACAAGGAAAGGGGACTATATGTTTTTATGCAACAGGAGTTCAGGCCTCGAACAAGAAGTGGAGTAGTCTTCTATATAAAACCAACATTGCAGTCTAAATTGATATTTGAAGATGGACAAGGAAGATGTGTAATTGTGGAGATCTACTGGAATGGCAAGATAATGCATTTAATGGGAATTAATTTAATGAAAATTTGTTAAGAAAGGTATCAGTATTGGATTTACAACATTTGATTTGCACGGGTAACTGGAATGGAGTTGTTGATCATAATAAGGATAAATGTTCCAGTAAATATGTTAAGGAAGATCAGGGGAGACTACCCAGAATCTTCTTTAAATATATTAATTTTTAATATATTAAAATTTTGTTAATAGATGGTTCAAGATATTTGCAGCCAAATTCCAGAGACTATACATTTTTTTTCATAGTCAAAATCTTTCTCCAGAATAGATATGTTTTGGATTTCTAAGTATATAGTAAACTTAGTAAGGAGGATGGACATTTTACCAAAAACCTTTTCAAACCATAATCCCACCACAATTTCTTTGAAAATGGAGAAAATGCAGTTTAGATGGTGACTTAATGAATATCTACTTCTGAAGAAATATTACAATAATGCAAAAAAAGAATTGAGAAAATTCTTTGAGCTGAACTTAAATGAGGATAAAGAGCCCACAATAGTTTCGGATATATGCAAAGCTTATATGAGAGGATTCATCATCATCATCACCATCAATTTCTTATCTGCCTCTCCCCATGGATCAAGGTGGGGAGCAGATAGAGATTAAAATACAACACATAACATCAGTTAAAAGACATAAACCAGTCTAAAATTAAAAAAAGAGAGAGAGAAAAAAGAAAGAGCAAGTTGATGGATGAAACACAAAATCTGGAGGAAAAACTCAAGGAAAAATTTGATGAAGAGATTCAACAGAATATTAAGTTACTTCAACAACAGCTTTCATTGTCTATAGCTGAAACAATCAACATCAAACTACTATATCTTAAACAAAAGAATTTTGACCTTGCAAATAAACCTGGGAAGTGGCTCTCTTATAAGTTGGGACGGGAAAGGATAAAGAAATTTTTCACAAAGATTGAGAAGGGAGATCAGTATGTAATGGAAAATGGGAAAGCAATAAAAGTCTTTGAGGAATACTATAGAGGCTTATATGGAAGAGGCAACAAGAAAATCTCGGATATGAAATATTATTTGGATAAACTTAAACTGGATAAACTACACTGAGAACAAAAGCAAATTTTGAATAGGTCTGTAACAACTATCAAAGCTATTTTACAAATTAGAGCTGGAAAAGCTCCATGCCCGGACGGACATATGTTACAAGAAATGTGAAGATGTGTAACTTCAACCACTAAAGATGGTGTGTGGTGAGCTATTAGGAAAAGGATAGATGCAAGACTCCTGGAAAACTGCCTATATTGTAATGATTCATAAAGAGGAAACAGATGAGACATTAACAAGAAATTATACACCTATCTCATTACTAAATAATAATAATAATAAGATATTTGCTATCATTTTTGCAAGCAGAATGAGAAAGCATATTTCTCAGAACATACATGAGGATCAGAGTGGATTTTTGCTAAAAAGACAACCAAGGCGTAATGTAAGAACTGTTCTTAATATCACTGAATATTTGGAATAACATAATGATAAAACAGCTGTTTCAATCTTTTTAGATGTGTAATTCTAGTAATTCTACAATATTTTTTGGAATTACTTATTTCAAGTATTGGAGAAAAGGAACTTTGGTGAAAATATTATTCAGGCAAAAAAGACAATATATTAAGTTCAAAAGGCCCAGATTTTGGTAAATGACATTACAAGAAAAATCAATTGAAATACAAATGGGAACTAGACAAGGTTGTCTCCCTCAACTTTGCTGTTCATTTTGGCATTGGAGACCTTATTGAGAGATATCAAAGAAGGCAACAAAAACTGTGGAGTGAGAGTAAAAAAGAACAGTATAAGCTCGGGGTTTATGTAGATGATCTTGTGATAATGACACAAAACCTATTGGATTCGATGAACACTCTTTGTGGGGGATAATGGGACATGATCCAGGTTTAAAGTAAATTGTGATAAAACAAAATTGCTGGCTCAAAATCTGTCTTCAGAAGAGGAAAATGAAATAATGGCTCTTTTAAAATGTTAAGTGGAAAAGGGGGATTAAATATCTGGGAATTACAATCACAAAGAACAATAGTCTATTATTTCAAAACAATTATGAAAAAATCTTGAAGGAAATAAAAAAGACCTATAAAAATGGGGAAAGTTAAATTTATCCCTTTGGGGAAGAACTACAGTAATAAAAGCAAATATGTTGCAAATATTTTTATTCTACTTCCAAATGATCCCTATTATAAGAAATGAAATACCTTTTGTGCAATGGTATGCTAATTCTGCTAATGACTTCTGTTTGTAGAAGATGGTGGAGGGTGGGACAAGGGAATATGGCAAAGTCTACAACATATTTGAATTCTTTTTACATCACCCTCAGGGGTCTACAGGGTACATGGCAGATACATAAAACTAGCTCTCTGAACCCTTATTTTTTCATGAAGCGAGTTTCACTGCCTTCTATGATGCACCTTTTGTGAGTGAATTTGTGATAGCTTGATGGATGGACTGGTCAGATGGGGCTTTAGAGTTGTGAAATATGCATGTTATGTATAGCAGCATTTCCTTGATAATATGCCAGTCGAAAATAAATCAAAGATGGCAGGGAACTGAAGTCCAACTGGATATTGAATCAGTGAGGTTCAGTAGGCAGTAAGAACTTTGAAAGATTTGGAGTTGTGGGGTAAGTGATAAGGACCTTTGTTCTATCAGGCAGACCATTACCTATTGGCCAAATTCTACATTTGGGCAGTGACAAATTGAGCACCCACCCTTTTCAATTGGGTTTTGATTAGTGGAAATTGGAACTCTTTCCTTCGGCCAGATTTACCAGCTGCTGCATTGATAATGGACCTCAGACATTTGTACAATGGACAGGTTGAGATATTCCACTTTCAAGACTTATGTCTGGACATTTAAGAAACAGTGTTGATTGTTTAACATTTCTTTTTCACTATAGATGTGTAGAGAGAAGTAACCTGGTGTTAATATATGGTCACAGAATGAACATCCTGGCTGCCAAGCAAACATATTCCAGTCAATTTGGATCATATTTCAGGATGAGTGAGAAGGTAGGCATTTAAGAAACAGCATCAATAGTAATCTTTCTTGTTTCTGTTACAGGTTTACATCACTTAATTGTGAGAATATGGTTGTTAATATGTACTGTCATCCTTTCCAGATACTTGGTTTTGTTTGGAGAGGTGGCAGGTCCTAATTTGCAGCCATAGTATGATTTACTAGGCAGCACACCAGGCCCCGAACTGCCATTTTGGACCTCAACCAGGGTTGAGAGATCAGACCACAGTGACACTCGCCTTAGGAAAAGAGGCCTTTGTTGGCATGGTTTGTTGCCTCTATTGTTTAGGGAGCACAAAGGGCCTCCCCATGTTTCATTATTCATATGGGCAGGAATGACAAGTTTATTGAAGGGTAAGGGCCTTGTTGTGCAGCTCTTCATGGTGTTAGGACCATTCAGACAAGATGGCTGGGTGTAACTTTTATGTGGTCTGCCATTTTGCTTAACTAACTTTGGCAAGGTGAGGTATTAACCCACATTGTATTGATAGGACATGTGGAGGGTTAACAGGGAAATACTTAATGCCCTAAATAGGGGGTTGGGCCACTTCCCTAGTATAGTATTTCAGCACCCTGGGCTCTACAGATTAGACAGTTTGTATTTTCCTGAGGAGGGTAATGTGTTGTTTTGGGGAGACTTGCAACAAGGGGTGAGGGCCATATTAGCCAGCGTGTGGGGAAAAGGGAGTAAGCAGATGCTTGTGTCTTGTCTGTGGCAGGAAGCGAGGGCGAAAAGTAGCAAGTACTGTGAAACTTGGCACACTTTTGGTGAAAGGGAGAGCTCTGGAACTGCCTCTATAGGTCCTGTCAGCCAGGGGGGTGGGGAAGGAGACTACTCTTGGGGCTGGCCTGGGGGCTTGGTCCCACTTTAAGTCCTGTGACTTAGAGGGGTGTTCACTGGGTCTGCCTTCCAGTTGATGGCCAGATGGGGAGCAACCCAGTTATTGGATTGCCCCTAGGGCTCAAGCATTTCACCCAGGGGAAGGCTAAGGAGGTAGTCAAGGGGTGACGCCTACCTTAGCTGATCCCACACTAGGTCGCTCCCCTCTTCATGCTCCTCTCCAAGTTAATCCCTTTGGAATAGGTATTAAAGTGGTCCTTATTCAACCCAGCTTCCTGTGTCTGGTCTCATTATGCCATTGTTGGCCAGCAATGAAGCTCCATTCCCACATGGTGTGAGGCACTTCGGGGGAGGAATTGTTGCTGCTGTACTCCAATGGAGAGAGGCCAAATGTAGGTTTTTCAAGTGTAATTGTGCCTGTATGTCAACAGAGGGAGGTGGAGTCAGAGGATATTTAAGGGTCTTTGCTTCTTCTCTGGTGCTGTTTGCTTCAACCCACTCTCCTCCCCACTCCCAGTGTGAGATTTGCTGGTCACTCAGGGACCAGATAGGATTTTTTTCACTTTTACCAGAGATTTTTTAAATTACCCAACACTGCTTCTATGGCACTTGGACAATTGGATACGGGTGGAATCCTTAAATAGGCAGATATTTTGGGGGGAATGAAAAGTAGCAGGCATAGTGAATATCTTGGCACCCTTTTGTTGAAGGGAAGGCTCTGAAACTGTTTCTTTTGGTCCTGTGACTAAAATTTATGACTCTATTCTTGACAACAACTCTGTGTTCACCATTCACCATGCACATGTAGCAGATAGGGAGGAGAAAGAGAGGTCTTCACTAAGTTTGTGAGAATTTCATAAGATTTGTGCTTTTTAAGGACTTTCAATAAAATGTGCAGCTTGCTTCATAAATTTTATGGAAAGAACTTGAGATGGGGAAAAACTCAATATGGGAGAAAGCAAAACTGACAAATTAATCCATACCCAGCTAAGATTCAAACTGGTACATCCTGATTGATAGTGTTTCAGCTTGCATGTCCAAAATAAACATCATTGAGTTTACTGAAACATGAACTCTCTGAAACATGCTAAATAGAAATAGGATTGTATCCTTAATCTTCAATTCTCCAGAGAAAAACTGAAGAGAGAAAAATGGGGGTATACATGCTTTAAATACCACATATTCCGGCGTATAAGACGACTGGGCATATAAGATGCCCCCCCAATTTTAAAGTAAAAATATAGAGTTTAGGGGTTTACTTGCCATATAAGACGATCCCCCATCACCCACCCACCCCGAAGCTGTGATCTCATATAGAGCTTCACTCTCAAACTTCTTTCCACCAACCACTTGAAAATTGCCAAGTGTTTTTGCCAGGCCACTGCTTAAACTTTTTATATATATATAAGTTATAGGGGACAAATCCAATTTTAGCAAAACTTTTACTCAGAGACAGCATCAGCACCACATAATTCCTATACTCAGAAATGGAAGAATAACATATTACCTACTAAGGAAGAATGGTTGCTAAAAATGAGTGAGTTAGCAGAAATGGACAATGCTGGACTACTTTGATTAGAGATAAATAGTAACATTTTGGAAAGACTGGAAACCCCTGGTGGACTTTTTGAGAAAAAAAATGATGGTGAATTGATGACCATTGATTTTGAATAGTAGGATGAGTTTATTAATGGAAGAAGGATAATATCTAGTTTACAGAAAGAGAGGTAGGATAGTAGGAGATATATAGATAGCTGTAGATAAGATAGTTGGAAGTCATCTGTATATTTATTAGTAGTTTATCCTCTAGAGCCCTGGTTAAATGCCAGTACTGCAGCCACAACATTGAAAGTTGGATCCTACAGGTCTCCAAGGTTGACTCAGCCTTCCATCCTTCTGTAGGATGGTAAAATGAGTACCCAGCTTGTTGGGGGCTATTGGCTAATATGTTGTGAACCACTTAGGGAGTTCTTTGGCACTGATAAGTGGTATAGAAATAGAAGTGCTATTGCTATTTCTATAGAGTGTTTCTTTTTTCTTTTTTCTTTCTGTGAGCTCTTTTTGTATTTTGTCTTACTGTTTAACTTTCCTTTTTTTGTGTGTACTTTGTTTAATATTTATTGCATATGAACCATCATAATTCCTAGGCCTGACCACTGTAAAGCCTGCTTTAACTGGTAAAAAAAAATAGGGAAAATTAACTTTGGGAATGGGGGCCTCCAGGCCATCTACAAGCCCTGATTGGTGGCCCAAGAGACTCTGCTCACTGATAACAATTGGCCTAGTTCTGCCCCTGGTGATAATAGTAATGAGAAGAAATAAAATATTTTTTTAAAAAAATAAAGGATTTTTAAAACTCTCTACAGTAGAGGTAAGGACCCTTTTGGACATTCAGGAATCTTGGACTATAGCTTCCCCGGTCGTTTGTCATTGATCATTCTAACTAGAACAACTGAAGCTGGATTCCAAGATATCTTGAAGGCTATATGTTGTCATCCCCTGAAACCAGTGAGTGAGCCCAGTGATGCTCCAAAACTTTGAAGAGAAGTTACACCATTCCATAATTTGTTTAACCAAGAAAGATGCTTGACTTCTGGTGGCAAGGGCATTGAGACAGACTGGGTGTCTAGGAGCTCTGAAACCTGACCGTGAAACTTGGGTGAAACCTCCCTTGAAAAAGCTTTAGGAGGTAAAATTTTGTCTGGGGAAATAGACAAACGGAGGAGGTGGCGAATGACATGTATTTGTCCAAGTTAAGTGGGTTAAGGAGGTGAACTCTACACACAAAAAAACTTGTGCTTGTCGACGCCATAAACCCACCAAAGTGGAGCCACTGCTTTGTGGCAGAAGTGACGCCACCACTTTTAAGATCTATATTACAAGGATTTATGCTGGAGTAAGCAAGTTTTCTTTTCTGCCATATAAGACACTTTTATTTCAATTCTGTTGTTCCAGAAAACAATATCTGAAGACACCAATGAGTGAGTTAACTTGGTTTGGCAAATAAAACTTAATGTACGACCTTAAGAAATTGATGGCTGTGTGGAAACATAGAAGCCAGAGAGAAGAGAGCAAAGCATGGAGAAAGGGAGAGGCAAGAAACATGAGGCATAGTGGAACTGAGGAGATAAAAATAAATTACAAGGACTGGGACTGAGATTATGACTGACTAAGATTGTGGGGGGGGGAATCTTTTTTGTTAGTTTGTTTGTTTTGTTTTGTTTTGCAACAAAGGAGTGAGAAGAAAGATCAGAAAGATGGAAACCGGATGCCCTAAACCAAAGAGAAAGGAGAGTAAAGTGTATCGAGGGTTTAAATGTGAGTAAATGAAAGAAACTGAAGTTGACTTAAAGAGCCGAGTTTGGGAGAGTGAAAGTGAAGTAAAGTGAGGAGTGGGAGTAAAAACGAAGAGAAGAGGGGTGAATTGAAGTTTGTGATGGGTAGAAAAGACCTAAAATAAGGAAGAGTGAAAATACAAGCCTGAGAAAAAATGATGGTTAGTGCAGTGGAAGGTTTCATAGCAGGAATTCCAGGGGAAAGGGTGTAAGCACAGAAGAAATAAACTGTTAAAAATTGAATTAGAGAGTATACCATCACCAAGAAGGTGCGCGAATGAAATAAAAATTCAAGGAAAAGATTAAGAGAAGGAGAAGAGGAAGGTAAGTTAAGAGAGAAAAGATAGCAAAAACTGCTTCTGAAGGGGAAAGGCTTTTAAAATCGAAACCAAAGTTGAAGAGAATAATGGAGTGAAGGCACGAACCTGAAAAAGAAGAGGAGAAGGTGAAAAATGAACTGGAAGAGAGTAAGACTGAGTAAATAGAAAGAGTAAGGGGTTAGAAAGCTTGAAGGTACAAAGTTGGAAAAGGGATAGTAATAGAACTTAAATTAGGATATTTTTTATTTTTATTTTTTTCTCTTTTTTAAAATACAAAAATAGTAACAGAAGGTAGGAGGTAGAGAGTAGAGAGTGGGGAGAGACAGCAAAGTGGAAAAAGTAGAAAGTGGAAATAGTAGAAAGAAGGAATAAAAAAAATTGATAAAAACCTGTATTGTTAGAAAACCTACACTGTTAGAAAGATATTTAAGAGGAGAAATTAGAGGAAATATTTCATAGTAGGACTTTCTAAATCAAATTGGAGACAAATCTGGGATTGGGTATAGAAACTGAGGAAAGAAGGAAAAAGGTGAAAAAAGAGGAGGTGCAATAGTAGAGAAATAAACAAGGGAAAGATATATGACATTTAATATATTGGAAGACTCTTAAGATTACAGACTTATTTAAAACAAAATAAGTACCTCTATGTACTATTTAGAAAATTCATTTAGAAAATTTATTGTTAGATATAGGTGTTATATATTTTATATGATTATGAATTGTACATGTTGAAATAATATGATTATGTTTATTTTGAATGAATTAAGAATGATAATGACATGAAAAGCTATGAACTAAACTTTATGATTTAGGAAGGAATTTACGTAACAACGATTTGAAAAAATAAATATAGGAGTATATATATGAATTGATAAATTGATAAAAGGGGGAATTTATGAAGGGGTAATCAACTAAATAATTAACTTATAAGCATTAACTTAATGAATTGGTACCCTATGTTTTTTGAAAGGGTAAGAAATATAGGAGGATATATAAATTGATATTTGGAAAAAGGGGAGAATTGGTGAAGGGGTAAATTAAGGAACCAAATAACTAATTATTGAGTATTAAGTTTAAACGTTACAAATAAACATTAAAAAAGACCCATATATATATATATATATATATATATACATATATATATTGAGATATAAACCAACCTGGGAAATATATATACATCTCAAAAGAAATACAATTTATAGATAAATAAAAGAGAAATGCCAATCTCAATGAAACTGATGGCTCAGACAAGATCACAAACCCAAGAGGTTAGAAGGTCCTCAATAGAACTATCAATGAAGATTGGAGATACTAATGAGATACTGGTACAAGAATTTTAAAAACTAAGCTTGGAACTGAAATCAGAAATGAAAAACTTGAAGGGAGAAATAAAAGTTGATTTGCAAAAGCAATTGGAAAAATTTGGTTCTAAATTAGAAATTGCAAGTAAAATTAGTAAAGAATTACAAGACTTACAAACAAAAACAGATAATTTAGAGAGGAGAACCCAACAATTAGAAAAAAAAGGGAACAAGAAGATAATCTGAGATTATTGCAGGAGAGTTATAAAAGATCGAAGGGTATTAAAAATAGAGGATTACCCAAAATGAAAAATGAAGATTTAGAAATGAGGGTGATACCAGCACTAGCTGAGTTTATACATTGGCACCAGGAGCAACTTGACCTTGAGGTGGACAAACTATTCAAGATTAACTCCTGGATAGTGAAAAAAAATTCTACCATGAGATATAGTAGTATATTTTGTAAGAGAAAGGGTGAAGGACATCATAATTCAACAAAGTATAAAGGAAAATTTAGTAATAGAAGGTCAAGAAGTTAAAATCTATAAAGATATACCCACACAAATCTTGAAGAAGAGAAAGGAATATAATTTCCTAATCAGGTACTGAGAGAAAAACAAATAGGTTATAAATGGAATAAGACAGAAGGTATTTTTGTAACGTATCAAATGGGAACATATTTGATAAATACTATACCTAAAGCAAAGAACTTGCTGGGGAAGATACAAAAAGATTTCAGCAATGACAGTAAGGGAAAGGCTAATAAAAAGAGAAATGATGAAATAGATCCAGAAAGTGGATAGGAGGAAACAGATCTGGAGAAAGAAGAACAAATGATCGCTCCAAGAGAAGATGAAGATGAGATAACAGGGGAAAATAAATGAAAAGAACAAAGACTGAGAATCGTAAGGAAGACAAAAAACAAGATAGACCCAGGAACAGATTTAGAAAAAGAAGGAAAATCAGGAGAAATAGATCAAGAAGTGTTCAGGGGAGGAGAAAGAGAAGAAAAAAAAATATCAAAACAGAAGTTGAAGGAATGGAATTGGAAGATCCAGAAACTGAAGAAGAGGTACTAGGAGCAATAGGAGGATCAGAAAGAGAAGAAGAAGAGGAGGAGGAGGAACAGGAACAGGAAATAGAGTAAGAAAGAGTTTAATTAGGAAATTTAATAACGATGGAGGGGAAAATTATTAATTGGAATGTAAGAGGACTAAATAGTCCACACAAAAGAAGATTAGTATCACTGGAGAGTACTTCATAGACAGGAACGAGACTATACATATTACTCAGATAGATTTAAAACATGGTCCAGGTTAGATATGTTTCTGGTATCTAAAATATTATTAAAGCATATAAAAAAGGTTGAAATCCAACAAAAATTGATTTCAGATCATGCCCCAGGGATTATGGAACTGGGAATTAGGAAAAAACAATATAACCGGAGACTCCAGGATACACTATTGAAAAAAGAGGCAGTAATAGAAAAGATAAAGAAAGCTTTAAAACAATTCTTTTTGGAAAACCTGGACAAAGGTACAGCGATAGATATAGTCTGGGATGCAGGAAAGGCAGTTATAAGAGGGCAATTTCTAAAACAGGAATTTGAATATAAAAAGAGCAAACAAAGGAAAGAAGAAGTCAAGGAGAAATAAAGGAGAAGGAAGAAGCATTGAAGAGATCACCTAATGATGAGAAAGTAAGAAAAGAGCTATTAGCCTTGAAAAAGCAAATAGAAAGTAACATGACATTGGAAATTGCAAATAAAATGAAATATGCCCACCAAAAATACTTCAAACAAGCTAACAAACCGGGCAGGTGGTTAGCATACAAGTTAAAGAAAGAGAGAGAGAAAAAGTTAATAACAGAAATAAGACTTGATCAAATAAGTTATACAAAACAAAAGGACTTTGCTAGAGTATTTAAGGAATTTTATGCAAGATTATACAAAAAACATGAGAATACTAAAGAACGAGAGGCTAAGACAAAGGGATACCTAGAAAAAGAAAAAATACTTAGAATATTGGAGGAACAAAAAAAAATGAGCTAAATAAACAAATTTCCAGACTGGAAATTAGAGAAGCAATAAGAAAGATGAATTCTGGTAAAGCCCCTGAACCAAACGGCTTTTCAGTACTCTACTACAAAGTATTTGAAGAAGAATTGTTGAAACCCCTATTTAGATTGTTAAACTATATAAATAGAGAAAAATGTCCGGATTCCTGGGGTAAGTCGGATATAACCCTAATACCGAAAGAAGGGAAAGACTTGACAGTACCAGCTAACTATAGACCAATTTCACTTTTGAACATAGATTATAAAATATTTGCAAATATTTTGGTGGAAAGAATAAAAAAAATCTTAAGTAATTGGATATATGAAGATCAGAGTGGGTTCCTCCCTGGTAGACAAGCAAAAGACAACGTAAAGACTTCTTATAGATCTAATAGAATTCTATGAAAAGCATGAGAAAAAGTTATTATTGATCTTTGCAGACGCTGAAAAGGCATTTGATAATGTTAAATGGGAGTTTATGCTGGAAGTTTTAAAGAGTATGAATATAGGAGAGAACTATTATAACTGGATAAGTAAGATCTACAACAACCAGGAAGCCCAAGTGATAATTAATGGTGAAAAAACGAAACCATTTAAAATTGAAAGAGGAACATGCCAGGGATGCCCACTATCTCTGTTATTGTTTATCGTTGTATTAGAAGTCTTAAACAGGAAGATAAGAATAGACTACCATATAAAAGGGTGGAAATGGCAAGAACAAGAATATAAATATAAGGGATTCACAGACGATTTAGTTTTCATTTTAGATAACCCAAGCGAAAGCTTAAGGAAACTAATGGAAGTGGTTGAAGAATTTAGAAAATTGGCAGGTTTAAAAATAAATAAAGATAAGACAGTAATGCTAGCAAGAAATATAAGAAAACAGGAGGAACAAGAATTGGAAAATATAACAGGCTTCAGGATAGAAAAGAGAGTAAAATATTTAGGCATAGCCATTACAAATAAGAATTCAGAATTGTTTGAAAACAACTATGTTAAATTATGGAATAACATTAAAAAAGATTTAAAGAAGTGGGAAGAATTAGAAATATCAATACTAGGAAGGATATCATCAATCAAAATGAATATATTACCAAAAATGTTATACCTATTTCAAAATTTACCAATTATAAGAAATTATAGAGTAATGGAGACATGGAGAAAAGATATAGCAAAGTATATATGGAAAGGTAAGAAACCTAGAATAAAATGAAACATATTGATAGAAGCAAAAGAAAAGGGAGGTTTTGCACTACCGGACCTACAAATATATTACCATGCTAGTGCACTGACATGGCTGATTGATTGGATAAAATTAGAAAATCCCAGACTACTAACACTAGAAAGATTCAATGCAAGGTTTAGCTGGCATGCCTACTTATGTCACAATAAAATAACAGTTCATAGCGAATTTAAACACCACTACATTAGAGCAGCTTTATTAAGAACCTGGGCAAAATTTAAGAGAAAATTAAATTCAAAAATGCCACTATGGCTATCTAATCACAAAGCATTCTATAAAAAAAGAAGATATACATAAAGGAAAATGGTTAACGTATAGAGATATATTGAAAAAAGAAGAAAATACTTATAAAATGAAAACACAGGATGAATTAAAATTAGAAAACAAAGAATGTCATTGGCTACTATATAAACAACTATTAGAGAAATTTAGGATAGACCAAAGGCTCATTGGAATAGAGATGGAAACAAATAAATTTGATGAGCTTCTGCAGGAAAACAAAAACAAGACACTATCAAAGTTACATAAAATAATACTGGGATCAAAGCAAGAACAGGAAGTTACTAAACCTTATATGACAAAATGGGTGCAAGATCTTGGCTATGAAATACCCATAGACCAATGGGAAAAATTATGGGGGAAAGGTATATCCTTTACAAGAAGTTATAACACAAAGGAAAATATTTATAAGATGATGACGAGATGGCACTTGACCCCAGCAAAAGTAGCAAAAGTATATAAAAATATGTCAAATCAATGCTGGAAGTGTCATAAAGCGTCAGGGACCTTTCTCCACATATGGTGGAGATGTGAGTAGGCGGTACAGTTTTGGGGAAGAATTCATAAAACAATTTTTAAAATATTTAACACAAACTTCCCATTAGAACCAGAGATCTATTTGTTAAACATGTTTTACAAATTAGATGATCAATTGCAAAAAATGTACAGGAGGATCTTAGCATACATGATGACTGCAGCAAGAACATCATATGCAAAATATTGGAAGATGGCAAATATACCAATGATAGATGAATGGTCAGGAAAACTCCAAGACATGTTTGAACTGGACAGGTTGACAATTGTGTTAGATGAGAGGAAAACACTAAAGGATCTGAAAGAATGGGAGATTTTAAATCCCATACGGAAAGAGTGATGGGGAAATGAAAGGGAGGTAAGATAAGATAAATCTAAAGTTATAAATAATATTTGGATGTAAAGTAAATGGAAAACAGAGAGAAGGGAGATTGAAGATTAAAAGGGGAAGATAAGCATAGACTAAACAATATGGTTTGGAAAGAAACAAGGAAGTTTAAATGAGCACTAAAGACGGATCTCTTTCGGCAGGCCTTTCCTGATTAGATCCCGGCCTCAGGAACTCAGTCTCCTGGCTTTTTAAAAATTATGTATATATTTGTTTTTAATGTATTTTTTTAGCTAGAAGGTTTTAATCTTATTGTGTTTAATGTCTTTTTATGTGGGAGGGTGGGGGTGGGTGGTGTTTTTAGTCATTATTATAATGTTTTAATTGTTGGAAGCCGCCCCGATTGTTTTTAGCAGAGGGGCGGGGTATAAATAAATTTTATTATATTTATTATTATTATGTATGTAAATGTATGTAATGATATGTATGTAAATGTGGTTTTGTCTATGTCTAGAAAGGAACGATTGGATAGATAAAAGTGTAGGTGTATGTTTTGTCTGATATGTATGGACTAGAAAATGAAATATCTAAAGGTACGAATGTTTTAAATATATTTTATTTGAAAAAGAAAGATGCTTGATCCAGATTAGATGAAGAAACAAAGGCTGAGATAGAGCTAGTTAACAAAGCTATTCCCCCACCACCTTCCTCTTTTCCCTGCCTCCTCTCAAGTTGGGGAATCATGGGGGATGGCTGCCTGGCTGGGGAGAGGCTCAGCCCCTCCTGCCCAGCAAGACTTTCCCCCTGTGCAGCCTCGCTGGGTGGGAGAGTATCTTCTCTGTGACTCAGAGTCACAGAGAAGACCCCCTCCCACCCAGCGAGGCTCTCCCTCCCCTGTGCAGCTGCGCTGGTCAGGGGGGGATCATGTGGCTAGCAAGCTTCCCCCCACCAGCCAGCCACCTCTGTCGTTCCCAGCGTATAAGACGGCCCCTGACTTTTCAGCTGATTTTACAGGCTGAAAATGTCATTTTATATGCCGGAATATATGGTAAATAAATAGTTACACTAGCTCTAAATTTCAGTATTAAGACAGAGCATGTAATGCCAATCTATCATTAAAATCCAACCTAAACAAAACTTTCCTAAAGCAGATATGGATGATCAGTCTCTCACTTCAAGAACGCCAGTAGAAAAGCTCTACTTTACATGGCAACCTTTGTTAGCTCATCCATTGTTGCCTATAAAACAGAATTTGGCCTGAAGAACATAGTAGACATGGGGAATCCAATTCAAGATGCATGTATTTATTATTATCTGTTTTCAAGCTCATATGCTATGTTCCATTTTAAGCATCTCTTCCCTCCACCCCAGTGCCTAATAATAATCAAATAAAAAACAACACCTACAAGCAACCCATATAGCAGCAGGCTGAAAATGAAAGTGGTATCAGCAATTAAATTAAGGCAATAAACAGTCTGTGCAGTGTTACTTGCAGATTTTACAATGAAAACAAGTTCACTATTAGCAAAGCACACACATAAACATATGTATATGCACACTCTCACACAAACACATGACATTCAAAGAGGTCTGAGTGAGTAAGGAGATTGATGTTTAAACATTAATGCAGAATGTGCCAAGCAGAAGTTTCTATAAGAGCATTGCATAAACACAGTACCACCACTGAGATGATAGGGAGCACCAGGAACTATGTATTAATATGAATGTTAATATATATAGGGAGCCAGCATGGCATAGTGGCTTGAGTGTTGGATTATGACTATGGAGACCAGGGCTCGAATCCCCCCGCAGCCATGCAAACCCACTGGGTGACCTTGGGCAAGTCACACATTCTCAGCCCTATAGTTCACCTTAGGGTCACCATAAGTTGGAAATGTCTTGCAGGCACATAACAACAATGCCTAATATAACACATGTATTCATTGCATTTATAGCCTACCTTTTTCTCACTGAATTGAAGGCAGTGTACATGGCTCTGCTGCCCACTTTATTCTCACAACAATCAGGTCAGGTCAGGTTAAGAGTGATTTGCCCAGGTTACCCAGTGGGTTTCATGGTTGAGTGGAGACTTGAATCTGCTTCCCCTATGTCCCAGGCCAGCACCCTAACTACTACATCACAATGCAAAGGGATCTTGTAGGACCTTTGAGACTGGGAGAGAGAAGTTGGGTGTATAAGTTTTGTAGACTTAAGACTACTACTTCAAAATGGCTCTCATATGGCACTGGGTCTGTGACCATGAATCTGTTGATTGAAATCAGTTTGCAAGCACAGATGAAGACAAGGCAAGTTGAATATGCTCACTTATTGTTGTTTTGTGCCTTCAAGTCATTTCTGACTTCTGGTGACCCTAAGGTGAGCCTATCATGGGATTTTCTTGGGGATATTTGTTAAGAGGGACTTTGCTTTCCTTTGAGGCAGAGAGAGTGTGACTTGCCCAAGGTCACCCAGTGGGTTTCCATGACTGAGCGGGGATTCAAATCCTCATCTCCAGAGTCATAGTCCAATGTTCAAACACCTACACCACAGAAACTCCCATGTTCACTCATGCCATCCAGTATTCATTAGAAAGCATGCCACAGCATTTTATTAGCATTTTAAATTAGTATTCATTTACTAGGAAGGATGCAGCAGCATTGTGCAGTAGCTGAAGCCTCTATGGTAGGCAACACTGTTGCATGTGGTTACACTCTGCCTGAAGATGTAGGTCTACAACTTCAATGTACTCCTGGATTCAGCCCTGACACTAGATGCTTGGTTTTCTGTGGTATCCAGAACTGCATCTGTATAGTTAAAGTTAGTGTGCCAGCTGTATGCATTCCTTGGGATTTCTGACTTGACTGTGGGGACATATGCCTTAGTTACATCCCAATTGGATTACTGTAATGCACTCTGCTTAGGTTTGCCTTTGAAAAGTGTTCGGGAACTTCAACTGCCACCAGTCTTTTTAAGGAAGCAATTCAAAGTCCTGGTTTTGACCTATAAATCCCTTTACAGATCAGGCCCAGGCTATTTGAAGGACCATATCTTCCTATATGAACATGCCTGAGCTCTAAGATCTGCAAGGGAGGCATTTCTCTCTATCACACTACCTTCATAGGCACATCTGGTGGGAGCACTGGAGAAGACCTTCTCTGTGTCTGCTCCCAGACTTTGGAACTCCCTTCCTAGGGAACTTAGGATGGCTCCTTTTTTTGTTTTCCTTTCAGTGGCAGGTTAAGACCTTTCTTTTCCATCAAGCTTTTGGAAACAGATTTTAACAAAAATGGCTTTTATGGCATTGTGCTGTTTTTAATCTGTTTTAAAGTACAGTTTTTAGATATTATTTAATACTGTTTTAATCTTGATTTTGTGTATTAACTATATGTCTTGTATTCTGTCTTTTTGTATGCCACCTTGAGTCCCAGCCTGCAAGAAAGGTGGGATATAAATAAAGTGATGGATGGATGGATGGATGGATAGAACATTGAATGCACCACAGAAACCATATCTGATTGTTACAAGGGCATGGTAAAGGTCTGTGTCTTTAGGAAAATGTGGAGCCTTCACAATTTGTCTGCTCCTGAAATACAAAACAGAGCTGGATTGAATATCAGGAATATCAGGGACTGACAGGGTTCTGGGCATACCTTGCACAAATAACTTAATTGCCACATCTCAGAACCTATATGAAAACTGAAAAGAACATTTTCCCATCTTAAGTGTTGCTGTCAGGGCATATATTATTAGGCTTTCAAGACAACACAGTGGCAGACATCATATGGAAATACACTACGAAGACAGGACATTGCTGAATCTTGATTTTTAAAATCTTGCTGAACAAGTGTCCTTTTTTCTGTGCAAATCTGAGCCTTTGGTCCACATTAAGGGATACATTCCAATAGTTATTTTCAGATTTATTTTAAAAGGCAAATTTCTAAACTACATAAAATATGATGGGGAAAAGGTGGGCAAAATAGATTATTTAAGAAGCACGACTTTACCTGTCTTCAGTATTAGATGAAAAGACCTAGTAAAAAAAGTATAGCTACAAATCTTCTTAAAGGTAGATGGAGGGACAATATCCAATAATTCTTTTTTATTACCGTTCCAAGAAAGATAATGAAAAACCATCCATTTTGGGGTTACCAGACAACCTTGTGGAACTTGTGTAAATAAAAAAGAATTGTCAGTGTTGCAATAAATCCAAGTGTCACCAATATAACAATGATAATTAAGCCCACAGTGAGTTATGACCCTTACTTGCCTCAGGCTTCATAAGCCAGGAAGGAAGTCTATAAAATCCACTGTAAACAAATCTGTAAGGCTTGTAAGATTAACTAGATTTGCTTGGAAAACAAAGCAATTAAACAAACCCCAAAGCCTGAAAGATTTCTATTTCTTACTTCTGAAAATCTGACACTTAAAATAAAGAATCTATGTCCTTCTGCAGTGGAAGCCCCCAATACTATCAGTGCATTCAAGTATCTAGACATGATTGACCCAAGCTGGAGAGTCACAATTTCCTGGCATGAGTTGGGATTAGCACATGCCTTCCCATTTCATTTTGCTCTCTGTAACACCAGAGAGCAAATGTGGCCAGGCACTAAAATGTCAGCTTGGATCAATCAGAGTTGATAAGAAAGATTTAGATGCTGTTGCCACTGGCACTGGCACTGTGTTTTCTTTGGTACCAGAGAGGGCTTCTTTTGCTATTGGAGGCACATATTTTGTTCAGACAACAGTAAAAAATATGGGCCATTTCAGAAAATCTGGAACAGCTGAGATGGATGCAGCTGGTATCTGGAGCTTATAACAGACTTCTTAAAAAACACCAAGGGGCACAATTAATTCATCAGGGTCTTCCCCTGTGAAAGACCCTGTGAAGGGAATGAGCTATGCAGCTCCAAATCATCTCAACAGGCCTTCCCACAGGTTAACTTCCTGATGGATTAGATCTCAGGAAACAGAGCATGAAAGTTAGGCTGGCAGAATAGTGCAGGGTTTTTTCTTTTCTTTTCTGTTTCCATTTCTTTTCTTTTTGTCTCTAATCAAATTGTTCAATATTTATCAAATAATTAATACCCTTCATGAATTTTATGCTGGGATTCATAGAAATGTGCACAGAGACTTTATGATTATTTTCTCTTGAACATATGTAGCATGGCAAATGTTCTAAAGGGATTAGAGATTTACTGGTTGAATGATTGGTTGATTGATTATCTCGTCTTTGTCCCAATATGGAAGCCAAGGTAAAGTAGATTAAAACAAAATACAGCTAGGACAATTTACTTTAAAATCAGATTAAGTGATATGGTACAGGGAGTATCTTCCATCTGTGGAAACATATGCCTAGTATAGCTACAGGGCAAGTCTAAAGTAGATCTTTCCATTGCATCATATACCTTTTCTATACATTGACTTCCATGATACTGGAACTAATATTTTTATTACCTCTTTTGTCTCTAGTTATTAAAGACACAAGGCTTCAACCTGAAAGGGCTATAAAGATGACTAGCTTGCTATTACAATTTGGCATTCTATCTCTGGAGCAATGTTAATGCACTCCAGGATTTGTTCCCAAAGCACCTATCACTACTGGACCCACAGCTGTTTTTGTTTCCCAGAGGCACTGAATCTCCATTCGTAGGTCTCAATATTTCATATTTCTCTGTCTTCATGTCTGCTATCTGTAGGAACTGCTACATTTATAATCCAAACTTTCTTATTCTCAGCTACAGGAGATTATCAGATGCATTCAAAAAGTACAAAAGCAGTACGCAAGGTTGATGTTACTGTCCCACAAATGGGGTCCGGTTTCAGACATCCTCATCATGTTCTGCTCCTGTGCTACAGCTGTTAGTAAGGCATCACTTTTCATTGATGGGAAGGTCCCATCAATGAAAAGTGATGCCTTACTAATGGCTGAAGTACAGGAGCAGCATGCAACAAGGATGTCATCTGAAATTGGGTCCCGGTCACAGGACAGTAACGTCATCCTGACATGCTGCTGTTGTACTTTTTACTGCATCTGATAATCTCCAAAGTTGAGTCTGGCATGTTTCATTCTAACAATTTAGCAGTTTAGTAGTACCCATAAGATTTTTACTTAACCATTTTCACCAATTTTTTTTTCCAGGCTTATGCTCCCACCAATTTTTCCGGATGGTAAATTATATCTACTTTATCATGAAGTTTCTTATATTTAGTCTGAGCTATCTTGCTACATGAATTAATTAGGTGATCAACAGTTTCATTTTTTTCTTTTCACAGATGATGTTTACTATCCTCCCACCCCCCGCCCGAATATTTGACTTAGTTTCATTTGTCTGAAATGCCTGCTCTTGAGCCACAAATATAAGTTCTGGTAGTTTCTTTTTTATTGTTCCCTTCTGTAAAAATTTCATTTTCTTAATGTTTCCTTCTATGCTCTTAGGAGATTATCAGACATGCCAAATAAAGCGGAACAGGGACTCCAAAGTATCGGGAAAGGCTTTCATTTTCACATGATGTTCTCCCTGCCCTTCTGTTCTTGTTCTGCTCCAGTGCTGCCCCCGTTTCTTTTTGTTGTTGTTGTTGTTGTTGTTGTTGTTTATTTTTTTTATTCATGGCTTAAGCCATCAATAGATCCCTCATTCCATTTCTGTAATGGAATGGGGGGAATGTGAAAAGGTGCCCATTATGCTGGTGGGATGCCAGTGTTAGTGGGAGGTCTGGATTGTCAAAACACTTCCGGATGCCTCCTTTATGACAGGCCCCTGCTGCTGCCGCCCAGATCACCCCTCCCTGCACCCCAATCACCAGCCCATCACCCCCTGATCATCAGCCCTCCAGCCCCCAATCGCCAGCCCTCCAGCCCCCGATCGCCAGCCCATCACCCCCCCGATCGCCAGCCCTCCAGCCCCCGATCGCCAGCCCTCCTGCCCCCAATTGCCAGCCCATCACCCCCCTGATTGCCAGCCCTCCACCTCCCCCCCCCGATCGCCAACCTGTCCCTTTAAATCCTGGCTCTCCTCTTCTTGCGAGAGAAACCAGGATTACAAACCAGAAAGTGAAAGGAGCTTTACCAGGACCCAGGTGTTCACCAGGGAAGGCTGGGGGGTGTGGTCTAGGATAGACCTACCGCCTCAGCTGGTCCCTCACCAGGTTAACTCCCCCTGCTGAAGATTTTAGAGGGAATTAAATAGGTTGATTTCAATAAAAAACACTTTATTTCACCCCAGCTTATGTGTGTGGTCTCTTTATTCTGCAATCGACCGGCAAATTGTCCTTGTCATTTACGGGCTGAATAAACACTGAATAAGCCTAACACATTTCCCTCCGATCTTTCCAAATTATATTTTTACCAACTGCACATTTTCCCCCAACTGCACACTTTATGTTTAACTGCATGCACACATGTGCCTGCACATATACAAACCACATGCCTAGAAGGCCCTTGCTCATGCCCCCAAAAGACATGCCTGTGAAGATGGTAGGACTAAGACAAGGGTCTTCCCTGAAGATTTTGTTGCCCAGTCAGGCTCCTTTGGGAAGACACAATCTGTCAGGCACATTGGTCCATGTCACTCTACTAGCACCTAGTGATGGGGTATGTAACAGACACCCAGATATGCACTATGTGCAGAAACAAAATCCAAAATCTACATTCCAGTTGCTGACTTGGTTATACAACCTTTTTTTACAGACAGCTGCAGAACGGGTGGCAGAACCACTTGTACAACTGTTAGCATTCCTAGGGAACTCAAGGACAAAATACGCTATTGCTTATGCAACTGGAAATACCAATGAAACACTATTTTCCTCTGCTAATGTTAGACTGGGTTTAGGTCATCCCCTGGTTGCTTTCAAGAGTTAATGCAAATATCTAACAGAACAATGTGAAGTACACACCGAAAGCAAGGACATTGAAAGTGGGAAAATGTGTATTACCTCATGCATATGTAACAATTTTCACTTTGTTTTCATATTCTTTTTTTTTACATCATTTTTAAACATCAGATTAACAATAACGTCTCATTGTGAAAATGTATTAATGAACCCTTTCAAATATTCAAAAGGCTTGTAGGAGTTCTGAAAGATGAATTATGTAACACTGCTGTTGGACAGTCACTACCTACACCACCACATATCAGAGGGATAAAAGGCAGGCACGTCCAATGAAGACATAAGGGAACTTTGTTCAGATCAGGCGCATAAACTAAAGCAAAGAAAAGGTGGAAAATCAGAGACTTCCAGTTGCACACATTCAACTGAATAATATGGCTAAGTCCTGTACAATCTCAAATAGCAAATTAGTGCACTCTCTCTCTCCAGCATGCACTCTCTCTCTCTGTATAATGTTAACCTGCTGATGATGATACAAGGATTTTTTGAGTGCAGGTAAAGCAGAATCTCAGACAATGACATTATGAAACATAATGAGGACATCTAACTGTACAACCAGGAAAAGATAGCCAGAGCTTCCAGGGCAGTGCTGCATTGAAAAGCAAAAAGGTTTTCATCCCAGACTCAGCTCATTTAGCCCAGTGAAAAACTTCAATAGCCATCTGATCCCATTAATTTCCATATAGCAGATTGCAGGCTGATATTGAACACAGGAAGAAAAAAAAAGGGGGGGGGAATTGGAGAGTGAAAAAGAAACCTTTCTCTGTGATTTCTCAAGAGTGGGATATTAAAGAGACTGTCCAGACTGAATTCAGTCTAAGAAGGCTGGGGAGTTTCCAAGTGAGTTTCTCACTTAAGGATATTTCAAGCAGACAGATTATATGCACAAAACTAGTAAGAGTATGGGTGGGTTTAGTGTTTTTATTTCTCAGTGTCTTTACAATTCATGGGCTCCAATCCGGTTGCATTGTTTGCCAGTCCTTGCTTACTCAAGCTCAAAAAACCTCCACGATACTTGCAGCTATGTTTTCCTGGAAGGGCAAAGTAACAGTGATTCATGTTTTCTATGCATTTTTCTGTGTGTGCACGAACCCCCTGCATGGTTTCAGATTGTGCCTATTTAGTCATAATGCCTGAACAAGGAGAATAAATGAAGAGCAACCCAAGATAGGCCACATGAATCAACAAGTCAGTCTTTCTCAAAACATTCAGAAAAGTGTTAGTTTCCTCAAATTAACAATTATATATTGAAGAGACTTAGGACTTTACCACGCCAGCATGTGATATTCGAGTAATTGCATTCTGGAAGCAAATGGGAACATACCAGCTTTAATACTCTCTATCGCACTTCCTCTGCAATCCTATGATTTGACAATTCATGGTCCTGTGCTCACTGTTCCACATTGTTTCACCAGCTACGACTCCCGCCCCTTGTATGCCCTCCCCAGCACAGGGCAAAACAACATTATTTTTTTTAAAAAAGAAATGGTAAAGGGGGAAAACACATGTAAAACTTACCTTAATCTGCCTGGGAATAGCAAGGAGGAGAGGGGGAGAATCACAACTGCTCATGTGATTGCCAGCATCAGAACTGCAGTAAAAGGAACTTATCACATGAGAGGAGAGCTGGAATAGCAGTGATGTTGGCAGCAATTGATGGGATTTCCCAATCAATGAAAAATTGTGCTCCACCAATGATTCCAATGCAAATCAGCAGCAGGAGGGATACAATGTCATGTGATAAGCCCCAGCCAAATACGTGATCATCCAGCTCCAATTGCAGTGTACTGCCTCATGTGATAAAGCATAGAGGAAAAATGTGAAATGTCTAGTGCAAACAAAGATAAGCACCATCTAAAAATGCATTTAAGACCCAGTCCATCCCACCTTAGGTGAAGCTATCCATGTCTGGAAATATGAGCATGCAGCTCAGCAGCTAGCTGCTATTCTCTCCAACCCTCTTATGTGCATATGAAGATCTGTACACCACAACAGCATTTTACCATTAATAGAAATTGAAGGTCTATGCAGGCTTTCTATAGTTTTACACATCTCACTTTCTTGATTGAATCAAAGTCGCTTAAGTCCTGCCATTCCTGAAACATGCAAGTTCTAGGCATGGGACACATTCATGTATCAACATCAAATCTTTTTTCCTCCCTGAGTATGATTTTCTTGAGTTCTGCATACTGTGATGGTGAGGGGAAAAAGCCTTTACATAACACACAGTCTTAGGCACTTAGTTCAGGGTTGAATAATATACTAGGTTTAGAAGATATTCAGTAAAACCACCTTGAATCCCATCTTGGGAGAAAGATAAGATATACGGTACATTCAGTAAACAAATAAAGAAATAAACTAGAGGGCTTTAATTAAAAGCTTTATTGCTGGGATTTGATAATGCTGAAAAACCATTCATTTTAAGTAAAATTTCAAAATAATCTCCCCCCCCCTTTATCGTAGACTGTAACACACATACATCCAGCACACACATTCATAAAACAGGTGAGCAGAGTATCTGCTGAAACCATTTCAGCCATTCTCTTTTCTTTTTACATTTTTAAACATTAGCTTAATTAAGAAGAACACTTTCCTCCAAATAGGGCATTTGGGATTAAGACTAGATAGGAAATGGTTCAAGTGTTTCACACCTATGCAACAAAAATAATGCAGGTGCTAAGACCATATGAGTGTTAATTAGTATTTTATAATTAGAAACCTCTGCACTTTGTCTTACACTGTGACACACTGGCTTTTTTTTTTAAAGCATCAACAGAATACAGCCCAAGTGGCCCTCATTTAATGTTCTTTGAACATTTGACATCATTAAGAAAGATTTTGAGAAGAGAAGATGGTTTCAATAAATAGATACTTGCCTATTGTATTTTATAGCTGTATTTATGAAGCTTTGTCATGCTTAGTCAGGCCATTGGTCTTACTTGTCCAGCATTCTACTCTGACAGGTACCAACACTTCAGGTTCTCAGAGCCAGAAATCCTTCTTGTACCTAACAGCCTTCAGCCAGAATGGTCAGGCATTAGACCTGTGATGCTGTGCATTCAAATCAAGTGCTCCACAACTGAGCTACAGCATTAGCTACAAAGCTCTTAGGGCTAAACTACATGATACTGTTTAGAAGAGATTATTCTCCAAGTATCAAAAGATATCTCTCATAGCATCTGCTTTTCCTCCATATTTTCCATTTAACACTATCTGTTGCATGATTAGTCATTGAAAGGTAAGCATAGGCCTGGGTGTTATTAGTAGTCTCACTCAGGAGAGCCGAAGACCTGCCCACCCTCCCTTGGGTGCTCCAGTATTTACTGTCACAATTTGTAGGCGGATGGCATGGGTCATGATCAAGGTTAAGGGGGGAGGTCTCCATCAAGTTTAAGTACAAGTACAAGTTTAAGTTCAAGTTCATGGAGATCCCCTCCTCCCATGATTAATGGCACTTTGTTTGCAGGGGAGGACAGAGTGTCAGGCAGGGCAGCTTGGCCATTACCTCTCTCCTTCATAGGAATCAGAAGGGTCTGATTAGCATCCATTGACCAACATGGGTTGGGTCAATGATGGTATGACCCATGCCTAGTTGCCAACCATTGGGCAGCCATCTGCAAGTTGCAGCCATTTTATTGCCAACAATGTTTATCTACTAACCTGTATTTAACCAATTTTCTGAATATGTACCCAATACAATGTGAAAAACTACCTCTTGCGTATGTCTCTTATTGGAAGGGGGAGAGTGGGGCTGGTACAGTCTGGATCCGCAAGAGATTATTCTCCAACTATCAAAAGATATCTCTCATAGCACCTGCTTTTCCTCCATATTTTCCATTTAACACTATCTGTTGCATGATTAGTCATTGGAAGGTAAGCATAGGCCTGGATGTTATTAGTAGTCTCAGTTAGAGTAGACTAGAATGGAGCAGAATCAATGGGAGAAGTCCTTACTGTGTCCTTACTCACCATTCAAGAATTGATTCAACTGATATACTCTAGTAGAGACTAACCAATAGAATTCAAGCCACATACTTCATTTGCAAGTCTGATTCATGAGCCATGTATCTATGAAGAAACCTTGTTAGAGGGAAAATATTTTAACCAAAGGGAATAAACATTTCTCTTAACAACTTTTTAAGACTTTAATCCAAAGGACATTCATAGTCCAGTGCACACAGTGAGTTCCAGGTTGAGAACTGGGTTGAGGAATGGGCCAGACAGAGTGCAACTTAACTGAACTGTCTATTGTTACTGTAGTATGAGATATGTTCCATAGAGCAGGGTGGTCAAATGTTTTGGGCTTACTTTTTCACAAAAAAATCACCACTGGACATGTCAGAAAGGTGTGATGAAATGAAGTCCAATACACCTAGAGATCTACCTTCTGTTCATCATTTTTACAGAGTACAGTTGAATCTCCATATCCACAAGAGCCAATAGCCATGGTTTCAGTTATCCACATGACACAAAACAGGAGACAAATACCATAGAGTCATGCTGGAAAATGCCTAGAGACGTGTCCTCTCTAGGCATTTTCTAGGTCCTCCAATGCAACTCTATGGCGTGTTTTTTACTGGAACTCCTTTATTTTAATAGAGTTCACTGTTATCCACAGTTTCCAGTATCCACAGTAGGGACTTTATCAGATGTGGCAAAAAAACAAATCAAACCAAACCAAAACAAAATAAACCAAACCAAAACAAAACAAACAAAAAAACAACATCAGAAGGATGCAACGATAACAGAAATGGGTGAAATTATCAAATGACAGCATTCTTCTGACAGTCTGGTGTTGTAGCGTGGGCATGAATAAGGCACCACTTTTTATTGATGGCTTAGCTTGTCAATAAAAAAGTGAAGCTTCATCCATGCCAACACTACACCATGGGAAAAGCTGAATGATGGGGGTGTCTGATAATGTTCCCTTTCTGTTATAGTCCTGTTCTTCTGACATGGTTTGGGATGCAGATTTTTGCCACAATTCCTCATAAAGTCCTTAGTCTCAGAACCAAACACTGATAGATATGGGGTTCTGACTGTACAGATTTGGCTGACAGACCAAACCAGCTGTTGGCAATAAACAGCAAGATAGTGCAGAGGAATGGTAACAGATATTGTCTGTTCATTTGGCAAACAGAGGCAGCTGCCTCAGGGGTTGAGTGCCAGGATCTATGAATTGTGCCACTACCCCTCCTGAAGAGCATCCGGCATTGCAGCCTCAGCTCCTTCCATCCCTTCTACCTTGCTACACTTTCCCTTGGCTCACCTCGATACCGTGTTTTACCTGTTTGGAACCTTGTGCTTTGTTGAAATAGTTTCATTTTTTCTCCCTTACTTGCTTGTCTTATTTTATACATTTTGTGGTTTTCACAAATAACCATTATGTAGTGTCTGTTTATTATGATATTCAACCAAATCCCTGCTCCAAGCACCCCAATCTCCAAAACTGTATAGTACAGGGCAGCCCAGGGCAGCAGGTACCACTTGCCAGGCAACTTTCTTCCAATTTCTAAGTTGCCAAATACAACCTTGTTTTCTTAATTTTGCTTTATGTGACTCTTGACACCATTTAATATTAAGGATTCATAATGAATTCCCTCTTTTAATTTCTGTCATTTTTGTCATTATTATTGTTTTAAATTTGTCATTGTAAGCCACCATGAGGTAGGGTAAAATTCTTTTTTAAAAAACTCAAAATAATAATTGATAGCTTTCAGATGTTAAAAAAGTCCACTTTGCTTTAATGCTGATGATTTACCCTTACTATGCAAAAAAATGTTTTAATTATGCCTTGTACTAGTTTTGCCTCTAGAAGGGTAACCTACTGAAGAAATAATTATATCTGGGAGTAAGTACAATCAATCTCATGATTTCCTTTCCAGTCCCACCTACTGAACTGTATCTTGTTCTGATTTATTATATCACTGTAAAGCAATTGTTCAGTGAGGTAAATATTGTCTTTCATTAAGTCTTTATTAAGTAGAAGGCCTAACTATTTCACATCACTTGTTATCTATTTTAAATGTATTTTTTAACATTTCAACTCATAATGGTGGCACACTTTTCCTCCCTTCTCTTAGAACTCACTGATTAAAGTCAGTTTAATCAATATCTTTCATGGCCAAGTTATTCTAAACAGTTATAAACTAAATGTTGCTGAGGCAAAATTCAAGGGGAATTTGAATATCAGTGAATGACTAGGAAAAAATGAAGAGTTTTGGTAATATTGATAAAACACAGAGAAGATTCCTTATTCTGGGGTGGGGGGGGTGACACTAGATTTCCCCCAAACCATAAGGAATTTGGTGTTTTCTTCCTTGGGAGAAATAATTGAGGACTTTGAGGCAAGACAAGATACTTTTGATTGGTGCAGTAAAATTTGGCATGAAGGCTTCAGGTAATTTCTGAGATGCTAATTTCTGAGATGAAACAAATATACAAATAAATTACCTCCTGCTTTCGTCTCACTTATTTGCTTTTTCTCCTTCATTTGCTTCTATGCCCAGTTCAGGCTCCAACAGAACAGCTTTGAAAGTCCTAAGTAGTTTGAGGTCTAGCTGTCTAAAGGAATGTCCACAGTGAGTTCATCAGACATCCACATTTTTTAAAATATTTGCATTTTTCTGCATACTTATTTCTTTGGAAACACACTGGAGAACTTGAAAAATGTGTGAGTGAATGAGCAAAGTTGCACATTTTTCTTACAACAAGTCTTAGGAGGCATGAAAACATTACCTTCACAGAAACTGTAGAGTCTAATGTATAAGGACTGTCTATTAAATAACAAGACTGTATTTCTACCTTTCAGACAAATCAGGGAGAACTGACTATGACTGCTTGAGTGGTGACCTTTAACATGTCTGAACCTGAATAACAAACATCAACATTCTTGGACATTCAGTTAATGACAGTTGTCGTTTAAAGCAGCTGTTTTGTCTGTTGTGTCCTGGAAAAATGCTAAGTGTAAAAGTCGAGTAACTTGTCAATTTGAACTTTTTAGTAAAATTGAACAAAACCCCAACAGAATATTTTCAAATGCTTAGTGAGGCCTGTGGGGAAGACTGCATGTCTCATGCGTGTGTGTCTGAGTGTCACAAAAGATTCAGAGAAGGCTGTGAGAATGTGGAAGATGATGAACACCCTGCAGAAATTGTGGAAAAAATCAGCCAGATTGTTTGAGGAGACCACTCAGCATCTGAATGATAACTGAATCCATGAACATTGGCAAGGACACTCAAGGAAAATTTTGCATAAGAATCTCAACATGAGAAAAGTTTGTGCCAAGATGGTCCCTAGGGTTCTCACACCAGAGCAAAAAGAGTACCGCAAAGAAATTCTGCAGCAACTTGAGGAGGACCCAAACCTTTTTCAAAAAAATCATCACTTGTGATGAAATCTGGATCTTACAGTATGATCCTGAGACAAAATAACAGTCAATGCACTGGAGAAAAAAAAAAACCATCATCACAAAGAAGGAAAAAAGCATGTCAAAGCAAGTCTATGTTCAAAGGCATGCTCACTGTTGTTGTTGTTGTTGTTTTACATCAAGGGTGTAATTTTGGCAGAATGGGTTCCAGAAGGCAGAATAGTGACCATTATTATTATAAAGAAGTTTTGACAAAATTGAGGGAAAGAGTCAGGGAGAAAAAGGGCAGAACTGTAGGATAATGGTTTCATTCTTCATCAAGACAATGTGCCTGCTCATACAGCACTTTCTGTGAAGCAGTTTTTGGCTGATAAACACATTACTACACTTGAATATCCTCCATATTTGCCAGATTTGGCACCATGAAACTTTCTTCTTTTCCTTAAAGTGAAATCGGTGCTTAAAGGAACATGCTTTGAGTCAATTGATGCACTATAGAAGGAAATGGCAGATGTGTTGAAACAGCTGACAGAAACTGATCTCCTCCTCACCTTCAACCAGTGGAAAACAATACTGCATCAGTGTGTGAGTGTGAACGGGGAGCATGTTGAAGGGAGCAAGCCTTAGAATTGTAATACATATAAATAAAGATGGGTTATTGTATCAGTCTCATTATTTAATAGACAGACATCATGGATAGGATGAACTAAACAGGAAGACTTGTAACTACAGGTATGTCTTCAACATGTGCCTAAAATTGAGAATTGTAAGAGCATTTCTAATACCAACAAGTAGAATATTTCACATAGCAGGTACCAGGACATTAAATAATTTGTTCCGCATGCCTATGGAATGGATTTCAGTAGCATGTGGCACCATCAGATAAACCCCTCCAGATATCCTCAAAAATTGAATGTCTATAAGGAACAGACAGACAGACACTTTATTTCTGTCATTGATCAATAAAAATACAATCAATAAATCAAACAACAAATTAAGTTTCTAACATCAACAACTGTTACTGACCATTTGTGGGTGAAGCTTACACATAACAGAATTTTGCTACTTCTAAAGAAATAGTTTATTCAGATTATCCAGCAAATCTCTCTGGCTTTTCTTCGCAAACGAAGATTCAGGAAGGACTCATCCCGCGCCTTCTGCAAGCGCGCTGATGACTAAAAAGGCCAATCCGAGACAAACAAGTCCGGTTGCAAAAAGTGCAGCAGAAGGTCTCCTTGGGTGATGTTTTTGGGTTGTGATTCTTTCTGCGTTGTCGTTTCTCTTCAAGACTAATCATCAATATGTCCCAAGAATTTAACTAATAAAGGGGTGATCAACTGGTGATGAATATCCCTGTAAAACCAACAAAAAAAAGTATGTGGACTGTATTTCCTTTTGTGCCCATGTCACAGGTACAATATCAAATTTCATATGGGATTTTCCTGTACACTGTATTTCCTTTCCAACACAGCTGTTGGAAGAACGTTGTACGGGGAAATGTAGTCTGTTAACTCACCAAGTTCCATTTGCTTAGTGCTATGTACTAACATCCTAGGCATGTTTACTCTGAACTTCATTGGTAAATCATTGATCCCAATGGGAGTTACTTTGTTGTGAGTGCTTATAACACTGCAAGTTTAATCCATATCTCAAGGATGTACCTATCTGTGTCTTTTAGAAATAATTTCCAGTTGTATTTCTAAATTCAAATTACTTGTTTTCAGCTTGGTGAAATTGCAGGTATTGGAAGAGGTGAATTATTTCTCTAATTCATTCAAGAAGTAATAAATGCCTTGCAAACAAGTATGAAAATAACAGAATGAAAGATATTGCTAATGTAAATACCTAAAATTTATTTTATGATTTTTAAAAACACAGCTATCAGAGTTAAGGTCATCATTGTCGTCATTGTAATCAGTATCAGCAGCAAATGCTGCCATTTAACAGTGAGCATTTTGATTTTCCAGAAGAGAGATCTTTCCAGCATAGTTAGTCATTCTTATTCTTTCACACAGGTAGCCTGGCTCTCTTCCTGCAACATTTTATTCGGGCTATTGCTACAGTGATTATGACACTCGTTAGTTATTAAAAGCCTCAGCCTTTGGCAAACTGGACATCATAATAGCTTCTTGGGTATAGAAGATTTTATCTCTCATATTGAATTACTATCTGCTGTAGCTTAAAACCCAAATCTCTTAAGTGTGAAGAAAACCCTTACATAAACACCCAACAATAAATCATAGCTCTACTCCTTCCTTTTTATATTTTACATTCATAGCTATAGCTCTCAAGGGGCATGATGGTAAGAGCAACAGTACATTTTTTCTTGCATTCTCAAAGAAAGTATTAAAAATCAGTCACCACATCTGAACATACAGATGGGTCTGATCATACTCAGACAAACTAAACCAGAGCTCTGAAAAAGTTTTGTGATTTTGTTTGTTTGTTGTTTTTGTTCCATAGGTCCCAGCATATCCCAGCCAGAATTGCCATCAAGGCAAATTCTGATATACATAGTCATGTTGTGGTATTTGAATTTAAAGTAATTATGATCTCTGCTTAAGTTTTGTTTAAATCCCAGTTTGTTATGTTAGAGAGGGATCAAATTTGTTTTATCCTCTTTGAAGCTGGAATGAAGGAGCCAGCAGTATATGGGCACTGCCAACCAACAAGGGGAGAACATGTAGTCCTGCATAAGCCACAGTTACATTCAAATAATAGGGCAATGTCCAAGGTTTAGTACAGAATTAGCTAGCCACCCTGTAGAACAAAGAGTCAGGGGGAGCTCCTGATGGATCTTGGGGTTCTCCTTTGTTCACATACTCCATACTCGTACTATGACATTCTTTCAATTAGACTTATGTTCTTGTTCACAAGACCCATGGATTGTGGGTGGAAATGGAGATAAACTCTTAGTTGCAAGTACCTTGGAGGTGCAAGTGTGACCCTCACACCACCTTACTGTTAGCCTGCTGGAGTAAATGAGGGCTTCTGGGAGTTTGAATACTGCCCAGTAGAGGTGAGGTTGACCTGCCAGGGGCTTCTTGGCTTGGCCTTCATGTAAGAATGTGGGGCCGTTTACATGGCAAAATAAATCCTCAAAGAATGTGACAAGAAGCCTGATAGTTCCCACACATTTCAAAACCACAGTGCCCTTTTCAGAAGGAGGGGAAGTGAAAAAACCCACAAGTCATGCAATATCAGCTTTCGCTAGTTTTCCGAACTTTTAAAATAAAGTTTGCAAAAATACACACAATTGGTCGTGTGAACTTACCATTTGCAAATGTCTGTGTGAACTTGCAGCGACCTTTTTGAATTAGCACGAGCAGAGCTGAATCCTGATTGGTTGGAGTGACCATTGTGCCTTTTCTGAATAGACGGAGGGGTTGGAGAGAGAAATCCACTGAACCTGCCATTTGCCCCTTCTTCTGCTTGCAGCCCACTTTGGGAAATCTTCTCTGAGCCTTTCCTGTTTGTTTCAAAAGAAGGCTTTGTGGGCAGGGAAGATGATCAGGAATGGGGCTAGCCCCCACTTGGGTGGTATGTGTGTGTGTGTTGCAACTGGCTGATTGCTCCATTGTTCTTTTGTTTGTTTGTGCTTTCCTTCACTCCTTTGTTTTTATTTAAGGCTTTGGGGACAGTGAAGATGATCAGGAACTTGGGTGGTGTATGAGTGTGTGTGTGTGAGCGTGCTGCAACCAACAGATCAATCCACTGTTCTTTAGTTTGTTTGTGCTTTCCTTCCCTCCTGGGTGACCCCCTCCTTGCTCGCTCCCTGCCTCCTGCCTGGTTTTAATCATCTGGAAGCCATGCTAACCCCACCTTTGCCTGTGTAAACTATGCAAACCGAAACTGACCACATCTTCCAAATAAGCAAGGATTTGTGTGAATTATGCACTGCTGATGTGAAAGTACAGTAATCTGGAATTTCATGAACTTTATCCTGTCATGTAACTGGCACCATAGATTAACAGTTTTTGATTTATGTGAGCAGCTAGAGTAGCATTATGCATGTAGGAGGAAGAAATGATTGTCCTTACAGCCCCTGTCCTTGATTTAATTAGTTTGTTATTTGGCTTGTCAAAATCCTGTGTTAAACCAGTTATATTTAATATATGTACTTTGTCTTCCTTTCAGTGGTAGTGATAGCAGTGGTAGCAGAATTTGAAAAGTGATAGTGATCTCAGTAATGGAAAGTATGCATGAGAATATTTAGAAAATGTTTTTTTTAAAAAAAGGTTCTGAAGTGTTTGGAAATCTTGATGGGGAGAGTTTTCACATTCTGGGACTTATTCTGAGCAAAATTCACATTTTATTTTACACAGAAAACAGAATTTTCTGTGCAGAAAATAATATTGCAGTTTCCTGGACAGAAAAATAGGGTTTTCTGTGCAAAAAAATCACACTTGGTAAAATTTATCCATCAGTCTTCCCAGGCAGAAAGGGACTCTTAATTAACGGAAACAGGTAAAAATCATTCCACCCCACCCTTATCATACACACACACACACCTCTGATAAAATATATCTATAATTCAGTGACAGAGAACATATTTTGTACACAGGTTTAGTCCCTAGTAAGGACAAATATGTTTGGTAAAGTGGAAGGCAGTAGGAAAAGAGGAACACTGCAATACAGGTGGATAGACTTAAAGAAACCACAGCCCTGAGTCTGCAGAACCTGAGCAGGGTAGTTGATGACCTGGGATCTTCGAGGTCTCCAATTCATAGGGTCATCATAAGTTGACATTGACTTGATGGCAAATAGCAACAACAGAAAATCTCATTGGATAGCCTTGGGTGCCATCACCAGTAAGTGCAGACAATAATTAGCTAAACGTTCAAATGACCTGACACCTTCCAATTAGCAAGAGCCCATGTTCACTTGCCATCCTTTACCTTTCATTTATGGCAAACATTGGTACATGCATAAAGATATAAAAATGAGCTGCCACAAATCAAACATCTGTGAGTCCCTCTTCATGCAATGTTTGCAGTGTGGCAGCTGTCACAGTGATTCCTTTCTTCACTCTTTGGAAAGCCTCTGTGCTCTGGGCCTTTTCCGTACTATGATTGGCCCAGTTAGCAGGAAGCAACCCCAAGTCTCATGTTTTGCCTTGATTTAACCAACTTGCTCTCAGGAATGAAATCTGAGAAGCCTCTTCCTAGAATTTACATCTTGATGGCCTGGAGCAAAGTAAAAGTTCAGCTGAATTCCTCTTCAACTCCTTGAGACAATTCATTCATAATGTAGTTTGTTGCTAAGTAATTTACCACCTTTTCTGCTTTCCTATGACAAAACAAGATCCAGCCCTTACTCCTTGATTAATAAAGAAGCTCACAGGTCTGAACAAAACCAAGACTGAACAGAGGTTCAATTACTGTTCTCTGTTTCAATCGCAAACCCTCATCAGCTTTTGAACTCCTCAGTCTGCAAAGTTCATGTGCCATTACTGTTTTTGCAATGTCCAAGAGCCATCTTGGCAAGACAATAATTGGAAAATGAGGGAGTTAAATGGATTAGCCAATTAAAGTTATTGTTGTTGTTATTCTTCAAGGAAACTATTTTTTTAAATGCAAGTTTCTAATTAGATGTTTTATTTGAAACTCTTTACATTGTGTTTGTTTTTAAAGACAATTCTATTAGCTTTTCAGTTATAAGTACAATAAAAGTTACAAGCTGGACACACAAAGATTTCTAGACTATGGAGAAATGTATCGTAAAAAAAAAGGTATAAAACACAATAAATACAAGCAAACATTACACAAGTTATAACTTTTCAATCAGCCAATCAATCGTGAGGGGTTTGTTCTATTTTTATAAGTATATTAAGGGGATTTCACATTACTTGATATAATTCAGCAATGAAATGTGCCATCATAATAGTTTCAAGTTGTATCATAGAGTACATACACAAAGATTGCATTTCTTCACAATGATATGCAAATTAATTACAACTATGTCACAGTGCTCTTGTTACCTACCCTGATAGCCCCCATCTTAGAATACCAAATAATTGGTGATATTTAATAATTTGACTTAATATGTCCATCCACATGGTTAGCAGGTAAACCAGGGACCCCCTAATACCAAGGTTGGAGTCATGTATAACCAAGATAGGGGCCTTTGGAAATTCCCCTAAAACCAAATACTCAAGCCAGAACTTAACACCTGGAGTTGAGTCATTCACTGATCCACTCAATGATAGCAGAGTCCTTGATATTTGTAAAATGGGACATTCCTTCTGTCGTCCCATTTCCAACAAAAGACCTTGCCTGCTCCTATTCAATTCCAAATAAAGCATCCATTAATGGGTGTTAACTCTTCTGGAGCACCCACTGTCTAGCCTTGGAAACCTCCAAGAAACATTGTATTCCACTCAAAATCCTATCCCTTCAGGGGAATTATTTCATATAAATATCACCGTAAAACACCACCCAAGTGTGCATGAATCTTCTGCTTTCTAAATTCACATCCATTCATGTTACCAGTCTATTATCCAAAACTCTTTGCTGGCAGTTTACTTCACAATATCAGCTCTGCAGGACTCTGGTACAATATACCCTGCAACCTAATTACTCTGTTCCTCCACCCTAGTACTTCCAACTATCTTTGATACCCTTGTGTGAGTGTCTAAAGACTGAGAGTTTTTGTGACTGCTGTTGATATTAATTTCCTATAAAGATAATTTAATTGTACCTTTTGGCTTAGAGTCTCCTCTGTTACTACCGCTATACATAGGTAAAAAGATCCTGCCATTACCCAACCTCTTGCTGCTATATTTGAGCAAATTAATATTCTTCATAATAATTTCAGATATTGGTGGGATCCTCATGGACCCCACACATTTCAAGTAACAAGTCTGCTGGAGAACATGGGCAAACCCTGCACCCCTTTACTCATGAGTCAACACATGCAGTCTTTGGGTGTCAGATGTAGGGAAACCAAACATCTGTGAATGTTTTGCAAGTGTGGAATCAAGTGTTTGGAGCCACAGGGTTACCATGGGTGGGCACCTTTTCACCTTTCTGTCTAAGTCATGTCTGATAGCTGCCCCTAGCCAGCCACGAGTTTATTTGTCAACCATGATCCATGTTAGATAGCAAGGGCTGTACAGTGACTGTTCCTGGGAACATCTCCTGTACTTTGGGTTGTTCTATTCTGGTGTGGTATCTGAAGGTTAGGAGTTAGGACACACATGCACACACACCACATGGCTAGGAATGCCAGTTTGTTAATTTTAGTGCTGGCCGAGTACTGCGAGTACTTTGATGTTATAGGTCCTTGCAGGGTAGCTCCTGATGATGAGAATTGTAGGGTGCATGTCAGTGGTGGTGGCAGACCAATATTAGGGTTCAGAACTCTGCTTGGGTCTGGAGGAAGGTACCCCTCATTCCTCATTGTGCTGTGGCAGAAAAATTGGGACCCCTCAACAAGGAAATGAGGATTGTATGGATGAATGCTATGGCACACACACATCCCACAGCAAATGGCCAAGACCCCACACAACTGGCATGTTGTGCATCTCTGCAGCTGACTTGCCTACACTAGAGTCCTTGCAGGACCTAGTCTGCATGGATAAGTATGGGTGGATGAAGAAATATGTCATCAAAAGAATTAGAAGACAACCTCTTTGTCATGGTTAGATCATTTCCTTGAGAAGTTTGTTTTGATGGTAACAGATCCTCCCTGCCGGGGTGGGGGACCTGCTAAAATGGTCTGCCCCCAGAGACTTATGGAATCTGAAGTGTTCCTGAATGCTCTGGAGGATTTTCCAGTTGATAGGGCTGGAAATTCTACTGAGGCCCTGGTTTCATTATGGAATGGAGAGATGGAAAGGGCTATTGATACCATCACTTCTAAGCACCCAGTCCAGTGTTGTGGAGCCTTGGTTTACAGAAGACCTGCAGGCAGTGAAACAGGCTGGGTGACAGCTAGAGTGCAGGTGGCATAGGTCTTGGAGCAAATTCTATCAGAAATCAGTAAAAACTCTTTGTTGTGCCTACTATGCAGCAGTGTGACAGGACAAAAAAAAGTCATATTACACTATTAGGATTGCAACTTCAACTCCCTCCCCCCCTCCCCCAGTAGTAAATAAGTCATCCTGAGGCTTTTGATATAGGGTGGGGTATAACTATGTCAATAAATAAAATAAAACAAGGCTCTGTTCAAAAGAAAACTATGCAATCAAGATAACACTGCAGCATCAGCAAAGACTGATAGCTGCTGTAGCTGATGCAATTGAGGCAAGTAATGCAATGGAAGAGGAAATAAATGAAGGATAGTTATCATGTGATACACTGGACTTCATTATGCTCTTTACTTCTGATATAGCAGAAGTGGGGAAATTGAAACCCATGAACCACATGTGGTCTCAGAGAGCTGTTTTTGTGGCCCCACCCCCTCCAAGGTCAAAAATGCCTGAAAATGACTCAATGACCTCAATAGAGTTTTAATAAATAGAAAATAAATGACCCCCCCATTTCCTGCTGCCAAAAAAAAAAAAAGGAAAAAAAGGAAAAAAGAAAAGAAACGACAAAGAAAAACACATTTCTTGGGCCTAAAATGGCCCAGAGGGCCCTAAAAACATTTTAAAAAATTGTAAAATTGCAATGCAAAGTACAGTATCTTGTGGTGCTTGAATTTTTGAATTTTTGGTGAGGGATATGTTGAGACATTTCAAGACATTGTTTCCCACCAAGGAGGAAAACATTTCTGAGTACTCTTTATATCCTTAGTTCTGATCCTTGCTCAGCCACACAGCTGAACAGATGCCTTCTTCCTGTCACTCCTTTTAGTTAATTGATCTCATGTGTTATAGTGAGACAGCAGGGACTAAAACTTTTTATGTATATACATGTATGTGTGTTTAAGGCATGTATGTAGTCCTGTATCCATTTGGTGATGGACTGTGCTGTACATTTTTTCAAAAAACCACAAAGTTATATACACTTACCCAGAAACAAGCACATTAGATTATTCTCCATTATGAAATTATCACCACCACCACCCTCATCACCATCATCATCATCTTATTTATATAATGCTTTATACATGTGCATGGCAGTTTACAATAAAACAACCAAAACCAGAGTTTTATGCAAAAGGTGTACAATCTAAAACATATTTGCATATACACACAAACAGACACAGAGGGAAGGAAGGAAAAATAAAAATATAAAACTATACAATGCAATAGCAAAATAAAAATAAATAATCCAGATGAAATAAAAAAAAATACAATATAATATAAAACAAACTGACCAATACATATACTCAAAATATACAAGACAATATTAAACTAAAATTTTAAAAACTTTGGAAAACAAGAACAATTTTAATTGCAATTTAAAAATAATGAGGGAAGGAGCTGCCAGGAAATGTTCAGGGAGCCAATTCAAAGAGTATGGAGCAGCAAGTGAAAAAGGATGACAGTTGAGAAAAGGAAGAGGAAACTCTTGGTTGGGAGAGAAGCTTGAAGTTCCTAATACAGATCTCAAGTAGGCCAGTAAAAAGAAATGAGGCCTGAAACATAGGGGACAACTAGGTTTTGTTAGGGCTTTGAATGTTAAAACAAGTAGCTTGTACTGAATCCTAGATGGAATGGGTAACCAATGAAGAGATATGAAAAGTGGGGTAACATGTCAAAATGATGGGCCAAAAAGATCATCTTAGCAGCAGAACATTGAATGGAAACCAGAGGACTAAGGTGAGATAATATACTATGTGCTTCTTTCACAGGATAAATGGGGACACTATTAACAGTGATGGAAAATGCATTTTATAAAGAAGGTTTTGGAGGAAAAATAAGTAGTTCTACCTTGAATGAATGACAGACATTCAAAGCAGGATGGACAGTCTTTCAGATGTCATTGGACTGCAACTTCCAGAATACCCTAGCCAGCACAGCCAATGATAGTGACCTATGGGAGGAAATATAGTCCAATGCCATACAGAGGGCTCGACTTTGCCTGCTTCTGTACTAAAGGCAATATTTGCTATATTCCTTTTCCTAAATATATTGGATATGTATGTATTGTGTTGATAATGCAATACATTTAGCAATATATGGGGGGGGGTACCGTATTCATCCAGCTTTGGCTGGAATCCTGTTAGTGATGTATGCATGAATTCTTCACCAGCACAACACAGTATCCTCCTGACAGAGGTAGAAGCAGAGTTATACATAGAGCAGCATTTCACATTTTGGTTGTACACTGCATAAGTGCAGTTTCATGTGTGCATGGCATATTGCAGTTGTGCATTACATATTTCACAATGGCACCCAATCATTGGCATGTGCTGCACAATTTGATATTAGGCGTGGGGGTTGTGTAGTGCTGACACAGCTGCTTGTAGATATTTACACTACACTGGATTGCAGTCTAATTACCTGCAAACTAATCCAGATTAAAGAGACAAAAATTATTTGTTTGGTCCCTCACTATTTATATTATTCAGTGCAAATGATATCATCAGAATTGCCTAATTGTCATTTAAGAAGGATTTCTGGGGAACAGAAATTGACCTCTCTGTTGCTTTTTCAAAATATTAATATCTGCATATTGTACATCTCTGAGATTTATAGACAACTCAACTTGCAGCTTAATGTCAAAAATTATCAAATGAATGTGGAGTATGGAGACATGCATGGATTAATTAACCTGTCCTCTGTACTTCACAGCTATGACTGCAAATAGCAATAAAGCAGATCCTCTTGATTTTAAGCCCACACTCTATTTCTTCACATTATAAATCCATACATGGTTTTCATCCACAGTATCTGGGAGAATATGTGTGTTGCTTTATTGATCCAGCAAGTGATACTACACATAGAAAGAGGCTTTCGCACCTAGATTTTTTTTCCAGCTTAGGTCCACAATTAAAAATGGCAGGTGGGAAGATACACTGGATTCTCCTCCCTAGAAATGTAGGCTGGAATTCACTAAAGTAGTGACGAAGGTGTAACCCCCATAATTATGAATCTATGCAGTGTCTTCTGGCCGAATCCCCTAAATCCCTACTTTCTGGTCAGCAGCCACTTCAAACAACAGGGATCTGTTCCCCTGTTGATAAGAAAGCAGCTGACTCATGTTGATAAGAAAGCAGCCCATCCCCTCCCATAAGCAATCTCCAGTGCAACAGCCAGAAGTGGAGTCTCTGTGGCAATTCCCCCTCACACTGAAGATCGCTCACACAAGCAGTCAGTGGGAAAGTCAGTCAGCTTCTTCCCAATCATCAAGGAAACAGATCCTCGTCGCACACAGTGGCTGGTGGCTGGTAAGTGGGGATTGGGAGTTTGTCATGGTTCTTACGTATTCCTTAAACTGGTGAATACATGGGGATCATAAACATGAACCAGTCATGAATGAGTAACTGTAGGTTTCCCATTTGTAATTGCCTGAGTAAATTCCAGCCATAAATCTTTGCTAATTGCATTCTCAGAGGATAATGTTTGCTTCTTCTTCTTCTTCTTCTTCTTCTTGCTTCAAGAAAGTCCTTAAAAACTGTGAAAACAGCTGAAGGGGGTTGTTTTTCTTGTTTTTATTTTGAGGGGTTTTTTTTGTTTTTGTTTTTTTTTTTTTTTTTTTTTGAAAAATACTCTTTTTTTTTTTTTAAGAAAACTCGGAGTTTTTGAAGACTATGGGCAATTCAGGACTTATTCTGTGGGGGAAAAGCCTGTAATTTTTTGTTGTTGTTGTTGCTCCCACAGAAATCACCTTGCTTTCATATCAGGAAACATGACTTCTGCCAAAAACACACCCAATGTTTTCCACAACTAAAAGTCCCAAATTGTGCAGATTTTCAATGCCATTAATTTCTCCATGGCAACTTTTCAACCACTATTTTTTTTTCCAAATAGTCTTTATTTCCTTACTTCTTTGTTAGCAATATGGTCCTTTCAGTCCCTCACAGGTCTATGATTCTATTATTCTAGATTCTTTACCTCAAAGGTAAAAATATATTGGTGGATATCAAACCACGGTACTTCTGATTTCTATGTATGGATATGAAAACTGCATCATGACAAAAGCTGACAGGAAAATACAGACTCATTTGAACTGTGAAGCTGAAACAACATTTTTACAGACTCTAGCTACATTGGATATATCATGAGAAAACATGACACATTAAAAGGCAATAACTGGAAAAACTTGAAGACAGTATGAAAAGAGGAAAATGAATTACAGATGGTTCACTCAATCAAGGAAGACATAACCCTGAGTTTGCAAGGCCTGAACAGTCCTGATAATAACAGGTTCTTTTGAAGTTCTCTCATGCATAGAGTCACAATAAATTGAAGCTAACTTGATGACAAAAAGCAACAGCAACAGTATGTAAAGGCAATAGTACGTTGTTCTGTGTATGAAGCTAGTTTTACTTAATCTGGGAATCATTCAAGGATATGATTTCCCATACATGCAAGCTAAGTTGTTTTCTCACTACATTTCTTCTCAAAGGAGGCAGTGAGTAAGTTTATCTATTTCTTCCTGCTGTGAGCAAAACATGATTTCCGAAGACTCTTCACATTTCACGACTTATTTTATACAAAAATTTTCATGTGGTTGTTTTGCACAGGAAACAGTATTTTCTGTGCAAGAATCAGGGTTTTCTTTCTTTCTTTGTTTGAGCAGGAAATAATATTTTTGTGTAGATTTCATTTTTTTTTGCCCACAAATTCTGTTTCCTACACATAAAATCTTTGTGAGACTTTTGCATAGAATAAGTCCCAAACTGTAAAGATTCTTTTCAGTCCAAGACTCTTCACATAAGGGTTTCTCAGTGCCTGAAAAACAGATTTTTCAACAGTTTTTTCAAATATTTTCAATTATTCTTGTGCAGACCAAAGTGTGCAAAACAGAAAACCCTGTATTACATGGAGACTTCTGCTTCTGTGCACACACAGTTCTGAATTCACTCACACTTCTTTTTCTTTCCCACACTCTGCATGTGATTATCATCTTGATTGTCAGCATCACTAAACTAGTATGAAGATACCAGTACTAAGAGATCAGATACTTTCTGTGTTATTCTGTATTGTACTATGACACTTTCATGTCTTTTCAGAAAAAGAAGTCATCACAAGAGTAGTTATGGAGGTTCATAGAACTTTAGCTCTATGGGGATTTCTCTTAGTCCAGGTATTGAACCCCACCATACCTAACTTTCTGGAAGCTAACTCCATGTGAAACATATAATGATAAGAGAGACTTCCTCATAGCTTTGCCTTCATAGATACAAGTAATTAGTGAACACATTGTAAACTGCTTAGAGTGCCTAGTACTATAAAGCAGTGTAGATGTGTAAAGTGCTATTGGTAAACAATTACCCATATAGTCTGGCGTATAAGACGATGGGGCGTATAAGACGACCCCCATTTTTTAAGTTAAAATATAGAGTTTGGGATATATGTGATGAAAAGGCTGCTCTTTTAGCCAATCTCAGAGCAGCAGGTGCCCAGCCAATAGGAAGGCAGCTGGGCATGGCTATAAAAGGGGCCTAACAGAGAGTGAGAGGGGGTTAGTAGTTTTGAGGTTTGACTGGAAAGAAAGAGTTACACCGAAGGGAGGGTGTGCTCTTAGAGTTCCTGAGGGAACTTTTCAGTCTGACGACCACAGAAGGGTCTTAAGGGTCTAGAGAGGGACTGAATAGACTTGGAGAGTCTAGTAGGGAGAAGCTCAGAGCAAGTCAAGTATATAAAGGTGATTTAGGACTTTGTGCCTGAGTTAGTAGTGCTGGTGTGTCTAGACTGATGTTATTATTGTAAAAGGAATCTGATCTAACTAAGCCTTAAGAAGATTAACAACTTTAATGCTCAACTACAGTTTATTTGTTTTATATTTTTCAATAAATGTTTGTTAGAGTTTAAAGCTGCTTGGCTTCCGTTTAATTTAAACCACGCTACCTGATATCATGGACACAAAGGGCTGTCCCAATAGAAAGTGGTTGGTACTTCACACATTCTTTTGGGGGCAGTAGTGGGATGCAAGAGACCCCACAGGACTGCCATCCTAAAGTCAGAGTGTTAAGGTGGTGGGTTGACCGTGTACGGGTCACCACATATTTTTGGTGGCAGCAACGGGATCCGAAAGGTCCGGTTGCCAGAACTGTGCTAGAATTATAGGGGTCTGAGTAAACATACCAGATACCCGTAGTTGGTTAAAGTTTATGTAGAAAACCAATGATAAAGGTTTGGGCATTGAGTTAGGTGAGTAATCTCTGGAGTAATCCCCAAGAATATAGATGGCTGCTACAAGACAAACAGCCTAAGGCTGTGGCAGAAGCAGCCGAATTGCTTGATGCTATAGCATTGATCAGGGAAGATGGTCGAAAGACAACAAGACCTGAGGTAAAAATCTCAGGAAAATGAAAAGAAAAAAAACCTAAAAACTGGCATACTTCGAAAGATAGGAATAACAATGGTAAAAATTTTAGACCCTGGCAACAACAACTGTGTGAAGATGAGAAAAAAAGGTTTTGGGTTGAGAGAGTGTGACCTTGAGGCCCATAAAAAAGAAAGTTGGACTAGGGATCAATCAAAACCCAGTCCCAAAAAGTGTTATGAATTTGGAAATTTGGGTCACCTCAGATATCACTGTCCAAATATATTTAATAAGGACTCAAAATCAAATATAAAATCAGCGTATTGTGTAAACTCAGTTAAACCAGCAATACAAGAGTGCTGTCACAGAGAACAGCCTGAGGTGAGAGTTGCTATGGAAATACCAGTTGAAACAATGGTCCTGTCTACACGATTTAAATAATACATACGGCGTGCGGAAGTTCGCGCTTCGGTACACATGACTGTTCAGATTCACACGCATTCAAAAGAGGGGGGCCTGGTTTTCTACCCTGAAATACACACATGCAGCATTCGGGAGGGAAAGTGGATCGCAATGAGAAATCCGTACGCCGTTCAGATGGCTGATGGGTCTGTACGGTCTGTTCGCACACATACGAACAGGCTGTGTAATCTGATTGGCTGGCTGAGGAGAGGGGGCGGGGCTAGCTCGGAGGGGAATTGGGAGCGGCCGTCATGTTGGATTCCCGGCTAGCAAGAGTCCGGTAAGTCCGTGAAGTATACATTTATTTATTTGTATTTTATATTGTAAATAGGGAAAACCGACTGTCCGCAAAGCAGGAACATTTTAAAAAAAAAGCAGCGGGAGATTTTAAACCGCTGCTTGGCTTGCTTGCTCCAGCCAGCTTTGGGAAGAGGGAGTCATATGGAGTTTAGGGGGGTAAAAAATTGTGTGGGCGGTTTGTATGCATACGAACGACAGCCTATTCGTATTTTTTACCTCCCAAACAGATTTTTTTATGAACGTATAGATGCACCCAATGTCAGACTCTAAGAGAGCTTCTTTTCCAAGAACTTGCCTGTTTCTGACAAATTTCCCTTCAGAAATAGAAACTGAGGAACACCGAGAATTAATACAAATAAATAAGTCCTGGGTGTGGGGTTTTCGTGATTTGGGGGCTGATGTGTGTATAGTTAAATCACACTTAATAAAACCTCAAGATTTGTGTCCAGAGGAAGACATGGTGTTAAAGGACTTGGGGGGGGGTCCTGCTTTTAAAGCACCAGTATGCAAGTTAGACATTTCCTTTACAGGACACAGCCTCCAGTGGAAATTTGCAGTCTGGGATGATATTCCATTCCCATGTCTAATTGGAAATGACTTAGATAGATATTTTAGATTTGCTTGTGTTGTCACCAGACAACAAGAAAAGAAAAAGTCCTCAGAATTGATCAATCCAATATTTTAAAAGGAACAAGAAAAAGAAGTGGTCACTAAAGATGAGGTTAAAGTGACAAATGCCTCAGGAAAGGAGAGATCTGAGGAGACTGAAGTCAAAAACACCCCTGAATTTGGTCAAGAACAAAAAAGTGATGGAAGTTTAAATCCTTTGTTCACATTGGCAAATGATGAAACTGCTATAGAGCTAAATAAAGAATGCCCTCACAGATTTAGAATTATCAAAGACAACTTATATAGAGAAGTCCTAAAGAGTAAATATAACACGCAGAAAGAAATCCAAAAACAATTCGTGGTCCCTCAGAAATACAGAAACCAGATTCTAGAAATGACCCATTCTAGTTCATTCGGAGGACATTTGGGAATAAAGAAGACCACTCAAAGAATCTCTTCAATTTTTTACTGGCCAAAGATGGGACAAAATATTAAACACTATTGTAAATCTTGTGACATTTGTCAGAAAAGGGGCTCTGGCAACAATAAGACCAATGCCAAGCTTTGTCCATTACCAGTGATTTCACAGCTATTTCAAAGGAAAGGCATAGACATTGTGGGTCCATTACCACAGGCTACACAGAGAGGAAATAAGTACATTCTGACTATGATAGATTATGCCACAAGATATTCTGAGGCTGCGGCTTTGGGAAATCTAGAGACAATGACGGTGGCAAACACTTTAATAAACATTTTCTGTAGATTAGGATTTCCCAGTGAGATTATCTCAGATTTGGGAAGTTTGTTTACTTCAAAGGTGATGCAGAAACTATGGGAGGTATGTGGGGTTAAACATTTGACCACAACCGCTTATCGCCCACAGAGTAATGGACTGATAGAAAATTTTAACGGGACATTAATCCACATGATTAAATCCTATACAGAAGAAAATCGAAGAGATGGGGACACCAAGCTACAACACCAGTTGTTCGCATACCAAGAGGTCCCACAAGAAAGCTTGGGATTCAGTCCATTTGAGTTGATGTTTGGATGCAGAGTGAAAGGACCTTTGAATCTCCTTCGACTCGAGTGGGAAACTCCAGGAGAAAGGGAGCCCGAAGATGTGGTGACATATGTCCAGATCCTGATGTCATCTTTACGTCAAGTCTTACAAATTGCCGGAGACAATTTAAAGACAACCCAACATCAACAAAAGACTTGGTATGATAATAAGGCCAGAGAGAAAAGTTTCCTACCAGGAGATGAAGTTTTACTTCTGCGACCAACGAGAGGGAACAAACTTCAATATGTGTGGACTGGCCCAGTTCAAGTGACAGAAAAGATCAACGATGTCAACTAAATAGTGGACTTGGGAGATGAGGGGGGATGAACAGTTTGATATAATTGTGTATATAAATATGGTATGTATATGTATAGAGTTTGTATTCATATGATGTAATGTATTATGAGTTATAAGGTAAGTATAATTTGAGAGTGATGTTGTATTAACTCACATAACCATTTGGTCATGTGTGTAAATACACCTGTAAAGGGGGGAGGTGTGTGATGAAAAGGCCACTCTTTTAGCCAATCTCAGAGCAGCAGGTGCCCAGCCTATAGGAAGGCAGCTGGGCATGATTATAAAAGGGGCCTGAAAGAGAGTGAGAGGGGGTTAATTGTTTTGAAGTTTGACTGGAAAGAAAGAGTTACACTGAAGGGAGGGTGTGCTCCTAGAGTTCCCAAGGGAACTTTTCAGTCTGACGACCACAGAAGGGTCTTAAGGGTCCCGAGAGGGACTGAATAGACTTGGAGAGTCTAGTAGGGAGAGGCTCAGAGCAAGTCAAGTATATAAAGGTGATTTAGGACTTTGTGCCTGAGTTAGTAGTGCTGGTATGTCTAGATTGATGTTATTATTGTAAAAGGAATCTGATGTAACTAAGCCTTAAGAAGATTAACAACTTTAATGCTCAACTACAGTTTATTTGTTTTATATTTTTCAATAAACGTTTGTTAGAGTTTAAAGCTGCTTGGCCTCCGTTTAATTTAAACCACACTACCTGATATCAGGGACAGAAAGGGCTGTCCCAATAGAAAGTGGTTGGTGCTTCACATATTCTTTTGGGGGCAGTAGTGGGATGCAAGAGCCCCCACAGGACTGCCATCCTAAAGTCAGAGTGTTAAGGTGGTGGGTTGACCATGTACGGGTCACCACAATATACTCGCCGTATAAGACCACACCCCCTTCTCTTATATGGCGAGTATATCCCAAACTCCCCCCTCCACCATGGCCAGTTTAAGGAATTGTGGGGGGCCCTTGCAACACTTTATTTGGGGGGGCATATATTTATCTCAGGTCAATGTAAGCTAGCCTATTTACAGTGCAGGATGTTCAGATTATTACATATTTGCCACCAATAATTCAGTTAAAAAAACTATATTACAGGCACTAATATATATATATATATATATATATATATATATATATATATATTTGTTTACTAGCAATTAACATAATGGTGTAGTTTTCTTCAAAGAAAAAAAAGAGTAGACCACAAGCTGACCACATGAGTCAGCAGTGTGATGCAGCAGCTAAAAAAGCCAATGTGATTCTAGGCTGCATCAATACGAGTCTAGTGTCTAGATCAAGGGAACTAATAGTGCCACTCTTTTCTGCTTTGGTCAGGGCTCGCCTGGAATACTGTGTCCAGTTCTGGACACCACAATTCAAGAAGGATATTGAGAAGCTGTAACGTGTCCAGAGGACAACCAAAATGGTGGGAGGTCTGGAAGCCATGCTCTATGAGGAGCGGCTTAGGGAGCTGGGTATGTTTACCCTGGGGAAGAGAAGGTGATGAGGTGACATGATAGCCATGTTTAAATATTTGAAGGGATGTCATTCTGAGGATGGAGCAAGTTTTTCTGTTGCTCTAGGACTAGGACACGGAACAATGGATTCAAACTCCAGGAAAAGAGATTCCACCTAAACATTGTTAGGAAGAAGTTCCTGACAGTAAGACCTGTTCAACAGTGCAACATGCTGCTTCTGAGTGTGGTGGAGTCTCTTTCTTTGGAGGTTTTTAAACAGAGGCTGAATGGCCATCTGTCGGGAATGCTTTGAGTGTGTATTCCTGCAGGACAGGGGGCTGGACTAGATGGCCCTTACAACTCTATGATTCTAAGATTCTATGATTCTACCCCCAGGTAAGTCTTTTTAATTGGAAGTATTGCTAGAACCAGAGGGGCCTAGTGGTTTGAATGTTGGACTAGGACTCCCGGAGACCAAACTCTTGGATTATAATACAGTAATAGTTCCAGCTGAATATACACATTGGACCGGTGTTAGACCTTCAGTGTTAGATTATGTTGGGATTACTATAGATCTAATTCCTTATGTACACAAATTTACCATAGTCAATCATCCAGAAAGCGACCATTTTCCATTATTGTTAAATCTTAGCCCATTTGACAAGTTGTTTCTGCCAACAAACCAAAATTTGTGTTTGCCCCTCAAAATTGGACCCACACGTGTTAAATGGACCCCATTAATTGCTGAGACTCTTACTAAGTCTCTTAACAATGAAGTAATTACAAGCCTCCATAGTAACATCATCAATAGTAAGAAAGACGATGAAATACTAATTAGTTTCAATAATTGAATTAATAATATCCAACCTTTACTAATCGCCTCCACAAATAATACTAACAGACAAAGATTAAAAAAACAGCAAATCTGGTTTGACTTGGAATGTAGAGAAACTTGGTCTCTTTTAAAACAGAAGTTTAAACAATATAAGGCCAACCATCTTGCTTGCAGTGTAGCAGACCTTCTGAAATTAAAGAAGCAATATAAACAGCTGATTAGATTTTTAAAAAAGGCTGCTATGCAAGCTTCATGGGAAAAATTAATAACTGCAGCCAGTGCAAATAACCCCTCTCTTTTTTGGAAGGAGGTAAATCCATCCTTCCCAAGAAACATAAATAACCCTTTGTTTCAAATTCCAGCTGAGACCTGGGGAAATTATTTTGCAAGTTTATACGATAACTCTGCAGAGTCATTTAATGATCCCAGGCTGAATGCTTCCACCTTACCTTGCTGGCCACCAGTCTCATATTTGGAAGTCAAGACCCTAATTAGCCAGCTTAAATCTGCAAAGGCCCCTGGTGTGGACCTTATCACTAGTGAAGTTCTAAAAAATGATTTAGACTGGTGGTTACCTGTGCTATCTACACTTTTCACAGCAATAGATAGATCAGCTATGATTCCTTCAGAGTGGGGCCTTGCCATAATAATTCCCATATACAAAAAAAGCAAAAGAAACGATCCATCGAACATCAGACCAATTAGTTTACTAAGTCAAACTAGCAAAATGTATGCTAAACACTTACAAACTAAACTAATGGATTGGCTAGAAACAGAGAATATACTGAATGAAGAACAGGCAGGATTCAGAGCTGAAAGATCAACGGTTGATCATGCATTGCTGTTGCAACATCTGACAGAGAAATATCTGCAAATGGGTATCCCTCTTTATGCTGCATTTATAGATTTCAAAGCTGCATTTGACACTGTTTCCAGACCTAGACTGTGGGACAAACTCATGAATAGTTCAATAGACAAACAATTACTTTTGTTACTTGTCAAATTGCATGAAAATAACCATCTGAGAGTGAGATGTAGTCCATTAGGTCATATGTCAAAAGAAGTACAGGTTAGGATTGGAGTTAGACAAGGGTGTGTTCTTGCCCCTACCTTGTTTAACTATTATATTAATTCCCTAGTTCCTTATTTGAGTGATTCTTCTTTCCATCCCCCTAAGATTGCAAACAGACATCTAAATCTTATAATAATAATAATAATAAAATTTTATTTCTATCCCGCCCCTCTGCAACACAATCGGGGCGGCTTACAATATAAAAATTCCATAGTCCCAGTACCCTAACCCACCCACCCCTTAAAATAATATTAAATTATAGAAGATTAAAAACATACAACAATTTAAAATATATAAATTAAAAAGACAAAAATTAAAACATACAATGGTTAAAAAATCTAGTTGCCGCTTAGAAAGGACAGCCGAGTCTTGGGCCGGGATAGTTATTCAGGAAAAGCCTGCCGGAAAAGATCCGTCTTGACAGCTTTTTTAAAGCTGTCTAAGGTGTTAATAAGACAGATCTCGTCCGGCAGGCCATTCCATAATCTGGGAGCAGCAGCGGAGAAGGCCCTCTGGGACGTCACCGACAGCCTTGTTTTCATAGGCTGTAACAGATTCCTCCCAAAGGACTGAAGTGCGCGGGGAGGGTTGTACGGAAGGAGGCGGTCCCGGAGATAAGTTGGACCCAAACCATTCAGGGCTTTAAAGGTTATAACCAACACCTTGTACTGTGCCCGGAAACGAATAGGCAGCCAGTAGAGAGCTTTTAGCACAGGTGTTATATGCTCTCTTCTGGAAACACCAGAAATCAACCTGGCTGCCATGTTCTGAACTAGTTGAAGTTTCCGAGTTAAGCACAAGGGTAGCCCCATGTAGAGCGCATTACAGAAATCCAGACGGGAGGTTACCAGTGCATGTACCACAGTTTCGAGGTCCCTAGTTTCCAGGAAAGGGCGCAGCTGGCGTATCAGCCGAAGTTGATAACAGGAACTCCTGACCGTCGCATTTACCTGATTAGACATCTGGAGCGTCGGGTCCAGGAGCACCCCCAGACTGCGAACACAGTCTTTGGAGGAGAGTGTAGTTCCATCCAGGACTGGAAGTTGTATTCCCAGACCTGGTTTCGGGCCTGTAACTGTTAGTACCTCCGTTTTGTCTGGATTCAGTCTCAATTTGTTTTTCCTCATCCAGTCCATTACTGCTTTAAGACAATCATTGAGAGGAGAGATGCCATCTGAAGTCGAAGCTGATGACCGAGACATGGAGAAGTATATCTGGGTGTCATCAGCATACTGATGACAACACACTCCATGCCTTCCGTTATATGCAGATGATGTAGTTATCCTATCTCTCACTTCTATTGGACTTAAGAGAGCCTTGAGATCATTAGCCAATTACTGTGCTGAAAAAAAACTAACAATAAACCACTCTAAAACTAAAATTATTACCTTCTCTAAACAACTTAGGAGAAGAAATTGGAAATTGGAAAAAGAAACTATAGAACAGGTTAAGACCTTTAGATACCTGGGGATTGTATTTCAGGCCACAGGGAACAGATCTGCACATCTAGATTTCGTTACAAAAAATGCACAAAAAACAGCAAATGCAATCCAAAAGTACTTTTTTTCCAAAGGAGCTCAATTCATTCCAGCTGCAATAAAGCTATCTCAGGCCAAGGCTAAATCACAACTGTTGTACGGTGCACAGTTAGGTCCCTATAATGATTTGTTGCCTCTGGAACGTGTACAAACAAATTTCCTAAGGAAAATTTTCCAAGTTGGCTGCAGTGTCCCAAATGCTGTATTGAGGAGAGAGGCTGGAGTCAGTAAAATTGAAATAAGTATGTGGATTTATATCTTATCCTATTGGCTCAAATTAAATAAAAAGCATGGTGGGCTAACCAAATGTATTTTAGCTGATACCTATAAATCCTCTTGGGAATTGGCTATTAATAAGAAACTGACAATCTTGGGCCTACCAAGGGATTTTGTTTTGAAATTAAATTTTGACCAGGCTAAATTGGCTATAAAACAAAGATTGCTCGATACTGAAGGCCAGAATGAGATTTCTGCCTTTCCTGGTCATATTTTGATTAATAGAAAAATCCTGATGTCAACACCTGCTCCATACTTGTTTCAAGTCACTCTACCTAAATTTAGAAGAGCCCTCTCTCTAGCTCAATTTAATGCCCTCCCTTCAGCGGTTCTGGAAGGAAGGTTCAAGAAAATTCCCTTCAAAGCATGGCTTTGTCCCTGCAATGAAGGAGATATTGAAACTCTTGAACATATCTTTCTTTACTGTCAATTCTATAAAGATACTCGGCACCAACTGATTACCCCTCTTCTGGAAAAATTTCCAAAATGTTCAGATACCTCATTTGTTTGTAGCCTTTTGAATTGTCAGTTATCTAGTATTGTATACAAAGTAGCAAAATTTTGTTACATTGTATGTAAAATACGCTCTATAATGAAGAGAAAAAACTGAAATATTAACTGAGACCGTTATTGACAGACAACCGAGAAGATACCGGAGTCAGATGCGGACTGCGCTACATGGCCCTCGTCCTGTTCTGTGCTTGTATTTTGTGCATAATAACTACATTTTATCCTTTATCTTTTTTACGTTTTTATTCTTTTGTCATTTATAATTGTAGTACAATCTAGAAGTTTTTATAATTAGAGCTCAATTATGGTTTATTGTGATTCGATTGTTATTTGTACTTACTGGTCAAGGACCGAATAAACTTTTACTACTACTACTACTAATAGTGATTTAGCTAACAATTTGCTGATCTTTCATTCTGATAGCCAAAATCTGCTTTCTCCTTCTCCCTAATGGTAGAACTAGGACTAGAATGTTGGACTAGGAGGCCATTTACACTACAGAGCTATAGTGCTATTATTCCCCTTTAACTGCCACGACTGCTTCCTATGAAATCCTGGGATATGTAGTTTGGTGATACACTGGAGTTCTCTGGCTGAGAATTTAAATACCCCTTCCCTAAACTGTAAATCCCAGGATTCCGTAGAGTGAAACCCTCACAGTTAAAGTGGTATCAATGTGCTGTAACTGTGTACATATTATGAAAGGGCTCTAGGACTCTGGGAGACTTGGGTTTAAATCCCTGCTTGGCCATGGAAACCCACTGGTGGCACTGCATTACCTTAGGCATGTCACACTCTCTCAGCCTCGCAGATAGGTAAAGGCAACCCCCCCTGAACAAATCTTGCCAAGAAAACCTCATGATAGATTTACCTTACGTTTGCCATGAGACGGAGGGAGGGTGGGCCCTCTTTTGGCAGAGGAGGAGTGGTGTCCATTTTCTTCCCCATCTCCTTCACTGGAGGGAGGCCCCCCTTCCTTCCCTTCCTCTTTGTTGTGTGGGAGTGGGGGTATCCCTCCCTCCCTGGGGGCCCTTGGCTTTGCTTGACTTTGGGGTAGCAGTGGGGCAGGGCCACAATGGCAGCATCAGTGCTGTCGGGGAGGGTGGCCATGGACACCTCCTGAATGGGCCATGGCAGACCAGGCAGGCAGGGGAGGTGAGGAAGAGGAGGAGGCAGTGGCAGCACTAGGCATGCCCCCTTCCCAGCAGGCTGTGGAGAGGAGCTGTGGAGGAGGCAGCAGAGGAGGACTGGAGCTTGCGGGCGCCAGAGGGGAGACACCTCACAGCCATTGGCATTAGCAGTGGCTCCATCCCCATCCTCCTCCTCCTTCTTTCCCCTCCCTTTGTGTGGTGGTGGTGGCAGTGGGGAGCCCCTGCAGGTGCTCACGGAGGCTGGAATCATGGGGCTCTGCACGAGGGGCACCCACACACAATGGGAGCCCCTGCAAATGCTGCTGCCACAGGTGCCTTAAACTGGCCCTGCCCACCACCCACCCACCCTTCATGAAGCTGCAATCAGGACACCAATCATGGCTTCATGAAGGGTGGGTTGGGGCGGCTTCGTGAAGGGCAGGTGGGTGGTGGGTGGAGGGGGGATTTCCAGTGCTCACCTACCCTTCATGAAGCCAACCCAACCCGCCCTTCATGAAGCCGTGATTGGGACCCCGATCACGGCTTCGTGAAGGGTGGGTGGGTGGTGCCTGGGGGGGCTTCCCAACCTTCCTGACCTTCCCCACCCGACCTTCACGAAGCCATGCCCACCTGCCCTTCATGAAGCTGAAATTGGTGTCCTGAACATGGCTTCATGAAGGGTGGGTGGGTGCTGACTGGGGGGCTTTTCAGCCCCCACCCGGCCTTCCTGAAGCTGTGATCAGGATCCCAATCATGGCTTTGTCAACAGTGAGTGGGTGGTGGTTGCAGGGGGGCTTTCCACCCCTCACCCACCCTTCACGAAGCCGCAATTGGGACCCTGATCACAGATTTGGGGGGTACGAAGGGGTGGCAGGCTGGGTAGGGTTTGGTCTTACAGGGCTCCCCATTGCGGGTTTGGGAAGGGTGGGTGCTGACAAGCCTCTCCCCATCCATCCCGTCCTTCCGAAGCCGTGATGGGGAGCCCTATTCCGGCATATAAGACGACCCCCTAATTTTGAAAAGATTTCGAGAAGGTTAAAAAGTTATCTTATAGGCTGGAATATATGGTAGTAAGCTGCTCAGAGAGCCTTTGTGGCTGAAGAGCAGAGTATAAATACTCTATTGATGTCTCTCTCTCTCTCTCTCTCTCTGGCTTTTCTTTGCAAACGAAGATTTAGGAAGGACACATCCTGTGCTTTCTGCAAGCGTGCTGATGACTGAAAAGGCTGGTTGCAGAAAGCACAGCAGAAGGTCTCCTTGGGTTGTGACATCAAGCTAATGTTCGGCGTTAGCTCTCAAATAAGGATGCAACATTTTGGGTAGTGCGTCTCCAAGACTCCCGATATGAGGCCAGGGCAGACCACTGTTGGTGATCAAGATTTTGTTTCAGGGAGTCCTTGTATTGCTTTTTTGGAGTGCCCCTCTTAGGCTGACCTGTGGTGAGTTCACCATAGAGTACTATTTTTGGGATGCAATGGTCCTCCATCCTAGAAACGTGCCCTGCCCAGCGCAGCTGTGTTCTCAATATCATGGCCTCAATGCTGGTGATGTGCTTCTGTGTGGGCAACAATCAATTGATGACCAATACATGAAATAATGAGGCCAGACACAAAGCTTCGGTTAAAACAGGGTCACTTTATTTATTCTATCACCTATTTAATCTTTATTCCTTGGGATATGCAAACAAGGGGGGAGACCCAATGCAGGAAAAGCTGGAGCTGATGGTCTCACCCAGACCTAACTCCCAGTTTCCCTGGGCAAAACACCTGAGCTCCAGGGCGGTTCCAATCAATTGGGTTACCCCCAGGCACCATCTACTGGAAGGAGAAAACCCCCAGGATGAGAAATCTTACATGGCATAACTCAACCTCAGGCTGGCCTCAAGGATAGTCTACTCCCCACCCTCCAGGTCACATGACCTGCAAGGGTAATTTAATAGAGCCATCCTTCAACCAAAAGGGGTGCCATAGATGTACACCAATCTAATCACCATCTCCTCTACAACCTGGCAGGAGACTACCTATTTGTGACACCACCCTAAGGCCAATTCCCCAATTCCCCTGCAACAGTGTGTGGTTGGCAAAAAAAAAAAAAGGGGGGGGGAAAGGGGAAAAAAAATTCTACTCAGCCCATAAGCAACCAGTAAACTGACACTCTGGCAGAGGCAGGAGGGTGAGTCATATTGAACCAAAAGAGAAGGAGGGAAGGGGTGGCCCTTGCTTAAACAGCCTCTTCTTGGCCCGAACCTCCTATATCATGATGTGAGATGTCGTGACCCAATTAATGGCCTTTAATCATATGAGACCATTAAATCACCTCCTCTCACATGCTCTGCTGTGCTGGGGATGGTGATGTTCAATAAGTAAAAAATTTTAAAAAGCAAAATGAGGCATGAGGTACTATAATAGAATCAAGATTCTTGTGGTGGTGACTATGCTAGGGGCCAAATTTAGCCTGCAGTCTGCCAGTTACTCACCTAAATAATTAACAGCTTCACATGGCATGTGAAACTCATCAAAAGGTTTGGCAAATATTTTAGTTCTATATCCCTGAGTGTAAATGCTATTTCTCTCTATGATTATTTCTCTCCAAAGAAGGTAAATAATGAAGAGTTATTAAGTTGGTGTTATTTATAGAAACTCCACTAATTAATTTGGATATTTTAAAAAAATAAGAATGAGAGGTTCATAAATATTGAATTGTGTTTTTATCTCTGTAGGTACTGGCTTTCTATAAATGCAGCATTAGCAGTCTGATAATTCATGACTCATTTTTCAATGTCCATTTATTTGTTATGACCTACTGAATAAATAATACATACTTTAAAATCCATCCTGACCATTAGAATTCTTTATGGCCACAAATGTACAATCTTTCAAAGAACTCCAAAAATGCCATCAATGCTAAAGATCAAAAATTATTTGAAAGAAAGGTGGGGAAAAAACTATTGTCCAATAGTATGCCAGACTACGGATCCTTTGGTCTGATTCAGCCAAGCTCTTGCTATGTTCTTATTGAAAGGATGCCAAGAAGCTCTCTCAGCACAAAAAGGAAAGCTCCCAAGGACAGGCATACCTTAATGACTCTTTCACACTAGACAGTTTATAGCACTATGATTCCACTTTAACACCTACTGTTGGCTGCTATGGAGTTTGTACAATCCTGGGGTTTGTTGTTTGGGGAGGCTGCAAGGAGCACTCTAAGTGACAGTTCTTAATACCTCTACCTAAATGGAAAATCCCAGGATTTCATGGTTGTCCAGGAGAGTTACAGTGGGAATGCCATCTCTCATGCATAGGGTGGGCCTTTCATTAGGAATAATGAGACAGCCACCTCAAGGGGCAGATGCTGCAAAGTAGAACTTGGCAGTAAGTTGTTGGAGGAAGAAGTGCTGTGTTTGCCAAATAGACTTCCTATGCTCTTTCTAAATTAGCCACTGTGAGATATACTGTGGAGGCGTCCAGTTGAAATAGTTAGTGGAGGATTAGAATAGGACTTGGCCAAGTCTTTCTCAATCTTTCTCTTTCTTTTTCATATGGTTCAGGAGAAAGAGAGCCATGAATACTGCCACTTGAGGATATTTAAGAAAAAAAGTGGGATATAAGTGTAACAAACAACCAAACCAAGTAGCCTGCTCCCTTCAAGACACAGTCTTGTCACCAAATATTTCTGTCAGTCCAATTGTCTTTTGCATATATCATGGGTGCTGAAGTGCTGTCATGTCATTTGCAAAATGCCTTGGGCCATCATTTGTTGTTTACCAAAGGAAGGCAACTGATATAATCTGCTTTATAGACCAATCTATTCTATTTTTTACTTGTCCCACTTTACATGAGGTAAGAGGATGTTTCCAAAGTCAAGATACTACACCTATACCTCAAATGGCAGTGAAGTAATTTGAGTTCCTTGGGGAGAACACATACAACACATAGTTCAAAATCTGAATCCTGAACATCAGTTTTATCCCATGCCATTTTGTGGTGGAGTTGATCAAAAAAGATGTCACAAATATAGCACGGTAATATTTATACTGAAAGTGAAATTTTTAAATGTAACTTGCTATACTTACAATGCATTTCTCTTATACAAATTCAACAGCTATTTAACCCCAGCATCCATTTTGAGGATGGAGAAAGGAAAGTTGCAACCTAGCATGTCATATAATATCAGAAACAAGGTCTCTGTTTATTTCCAGATTTATATCCAGGAATATATATCCAGGCTTAATCTATGTCACTTCTTCATAAAATTGGAAAATATCCCTGTCTGAGGCCCTAGAGGACCACTGACAGAAACTGAAAACCGTATTGCACTAGTTGGACCAACAGGGAGTAGGTGATGTCAAAGATGCTCTGGATGAGACCCTTAAGAGCAACTCCCCATCAGAGCAGACAGCACTAGGGCAGATGGGCCCCAAGTTTGACAACACCCTATATTCTCAAAGTAAGGGCCATGATTCTTGATGTCATGCATATACACATAACTGCATGACGCTGCCTCAGGAAGCTGCCAAGCCCCATGGGGAGGGAAGCAGCAAGAACTGAGTCTCATCCCAATAGTAACTTAGTACGGAAAGAGGTTTAGAATGGCTGTCTCCTTCATTAATCAATCTATTTAGTAAACTGGTCCCTGTCACCTGGTATCCTCCTTCCTTCCCTCCTTCCACTGCAGCAGTGGTCACACAGAGCTTGGCAGCTACCTGGAAAAATAGTTTTGGATGGGATGCAAGAAGTTAGAGAGTAACTCCTTCCATCCCATTCAGAACAGGGCATACATGGTTGTAAAGTGTGTTAACAACAGGATTCTGACTGTTCCATTTTTAAAATATTTTAGAGACCTAGGGGATTATCAGACACAGGAAAAACCACACAGAAGATCACTAGAAGAATGATCTAGGAAGGGGAGACCTTACCAGACAACATCCTCCTCCAGCGTTCTGGGGGCGTAGCACAGTAGTGAGTAGAGTGTCCCTTTTTATTAGTGGCTTCTCCCCATCAGTACAAAAGGGTAACCTCGTCCACAGCAGTGCTACATCCCCGGAGTGACAGAAGGACATGGCTGTCTGCTAAGGTCACTCTTTCTGTTTCTTTTAGTGATCTTCTGACACAGTTGGGAACATGATTTTTTTGGCACGTTCCTCCGCATCTGATAATTTCCCTACATGGCAAACCAAGCAAAATACTTCACATCTGAGGATGTGCATGCACAATTGGCCACACTGTATCTCTGCTTTTTATTCAAATGGTATCTTCAACATGTCCCCTTTAAAAAATATCCTGAATAATAATAATAATAATAATAATAATAATAAAAAAATGTCTTCAGTATTGTAATGCAAATATAGCAAGGGAACATTTCAAGTGAATCAGATAATCTTTTTCAAATATAATGTTCCACTCTTCTACTCACTATGAATCTGGATGGAATTAGACCTGGGTTGATTCCTTTTGCTATGTTGTTTTTTGCCATTCATTGTGGGGTGGAATTCAAGTTAAGTCAGAAATAGTCCCTGATAACTGGGAAAGAAAGAGAATTCTAGTGCACTTATTGTGTAGGGAATACTGGAGTTACATACTTGGCATTTAAGTTACCTTAATGAGATGTGTGCTTCATCCTTTAAATTTAAAAGAAAAAGACTTAGGCCACTTTCTGGCATCTCTGTAGGATTCAAAGAAATGCAGTCGTCTGAGACAGCTGCAGGTGACTAGTGCAACACATTTGTTGTTGTTTTAATTTAAATGGGAATGGATTATAAGCATACAGTGGGCCCTTGGTATCTGCTGGGGTTTGGTTCCAGACCTATCCATGAATATCAAAATCTGTGAATGTTCAAGTCCCATTATATACAATGGTGTAGTAAAATAGTGTTCCTTATATACTGTAACATGGCAAACAGCAAGGCTTGCTTTTTTGGATTTTTAAAAAAATATTTCTAAGCCTGTGAATAGTTCAGTCTGTAGAACCAGAATCTGTAGATACATAGGGCCAACTGTATAAGCCTCAGCTATTAGAAGTATAAGTTTCTGCTGATCCCTGAGAGGTAGGTTGGGGGGAAAATTACTAATGACAGCTGTTTCAGATAAGTTGCTACATATGCATGAGGCAAGGAAATGTAGAAAACTTTGGATTATTGGAGACATGCATGGACTAAATTGCACTTGGAGTACGCCAGAGAACAACTCCTATCTAAACCCCTAGCTAGAAGTTGCTCTCTGGTATACTCCAAGTCCATTTAGTGTTTCACCTGATGTGTTTTCTTCTTTTAAAATGTATTTATTTGATTTGATAATATGTTTTATATTGCTTGGGAGTAAACACACAAATATGTGTGTATGCATAAGATTGCATGTATAGACAGAAAGAGGGAGAGGATGGAAAGTGGAAATGAAGATTGTTTGTTCCTGTATATGACCAAAACATTTCAATAAAATATTAATTATAGCAACAATGAAACCCCTCATACTATTCAGTGGTCTACAGACTACCTGGAAGGTCTATGGGAGGATGTCAAGTTGTAACATTTTGCCATGCTTATGTAAGGAAGCTGCATTGATGTAGATATCAGAAAGAGACATTGGTCTTTTGTTTTTAATGTTTAAACTCAAAGGAAGGAGAACAAGGAAAAGAACATTGTCACCCCAATAAAGATATGCTAGTTACTTTAGCACCAAGCAACCAACCACCTGTTGGACTATGCTACAGACTTTTACTTTCCTTTACCCAAAGTGGAAGAAAAGTGCCCCCAACTTTCACAGAAGTGGAAGAGTGGATTTTCACAAATTTGAGAGGAGATTCATCACCCTGTTCCTTTAAATTAATTGTTTTACCCAAGACTTGGCATAGTTACATGCACCTTTGCAGGTTGTTAATGTAACTCAGGATATAGGCTGTTGTTAGATAAAGTTATGACCCCAGAGTGAGATCTGAACTTAGAACCTCCATGTTGGTCCTCTACTACTACCACAGAGAAGCTGGTGGTGGTTTTGAAGTCTGTAGATGGACGTGCTATAAATCTGCTGCTGGACATGGAGTCAGAGGATGGAGATCCAGTAGATCCACAGTGCACAACCACATGCTCAATATGTCCACAATGTTCAATATTTAGACCAGTCCCAGAGCTTCCCTGATAGCAAAAGCCCAGCAGGGCTTTGGATACAACTGAGTCTCAAAGATAGGAGAGCTCTGTCATTCAGACATCTTCCCTGTAGAACCTCTCTTTGAGTGGAGTGGGCATCTGTCTATCATGTATGATGGGATCCAAGCCTGATTAGAATTTTCTAGATTTAAGCCAGGGAGATTTCAATATGATGTTCTTTTGGATGATCACCCAAGATACAGCTCAGTATCTTAATACCAGGGACACAATCTCAGGCCATATATACTCTATAATGTATATGCAGAAAATATGGAGATTATTACACTACACTGTTATAGTGCTATTATTCCACTTCAACTGTTATGGCTGCCTCCTGGGGAATCTTGGGATTTTCACTTTAGGAAGGGGCATGAACTCTCAGCCAGAGAGCTCTTAGGCCTCACTAAACTACAAAACCCAGAATCCCTCAGGAGGCAGCCATAGCAGTTAAAGTGGAATAATAGCACTATAACAGTGTAGTGTGATAAAGTCCATATATGTCTAAGGTAGGAATGTATCCATGCAGGAATCTTCAGCTTCACTGCAACATCTCGCTCTACTTGGGTGTGTGTATAAGTGATGAGCTAACCTACCCATGGAGAAATTTTGGTAGCCTTCTTCAAATTGTTTTAGCTTTGATGAAAAACTAAAATTAGATTTTAATTTTTAAATGCATAATCCAGTGATAACCTAGGAAGGTACAGAGCCCCCTGAAATTCCTCCAAAGAGTGTGTGTGTGTGTGTGTGTGTGTGTGTGTGTGTGTAAAAGAACTGGTATTGCATCCAGCAATGAAGAATGGGTGTGGGTGGACACCAGGATGCAAGCACATAGATAAATACCACGTCTCTGTGTGGAGCTTGGCACCCTTGTAATATTGTGTCTCAATTAGGCTGCTGCCTGTCTGATTTAGACCTCTGTGAAATAGTATCTATCAATTGACTGGAAACATCTATTTCTACAGCTAACTTCCTCCCTCACCTCCATCAGACTTTCTCTTTTCTTATTTTTTATTGTAGTAAATATTCCTACACATGTCAATACTGTAAACCACAGCAGAGAAGAAATTGACCCATATGATGCATTTCTGTTCAGTGATTGCTCTCCAGGTCATAGGGCTAAATTGTCTAGTGGTTCAGATTGAAGCAAACTGCTGGAGCCACTATTATTGCCAGTCATTTCGAAAGGACATTCCCCACTTGGTCTCTATTCATGTTTAAGGCAACACAGTGAAGGGAAAAAAAGCAAAACCTAGAGCATGATTGTCTCCCATATTTGACTGGGAAACATTCATGTTTGAAAGAGCTTAAATATAACTTGTATTTTCAAAACAATGGATGCTTAATTTAAGATTCAAGTTCAATCACTTGACTCACAGAGAAAAACTATAGTGTTAGTATGCCCTACTACCCCCTCCCCACAGTATATTATAATTGGAAATATTGGGCACTTTTCTGGGCCAAGTTGGCTGGAGCAACCTGAAAAGGTCAGTCAGAGGTCACAATGACCTGGGATGTGTCTTAGAAATATTTTGTCAAGTAAGCCCATATTAGAATTTTGTGGAAGCCCCTAGTAAACACAGTTGTTAAGGAGGTATGTGCTAATCCTTTCTTCCAGGCTTGAGCGCCTCAGCAATGATTCGTTCAATCAAACAATTAAGTGACCATTCCCAAATCTACTCCTATAGAAATATCTCCTATACCGCCTCCTGTCCAACCTTGGGAGGTTGTAATAAACCCATCAATTCCTATCTCCCAGCCATTAACACAATCAGTTGATTTTTGGTTTCCTTTGTCTATCACATGGGAAAGCCACCCATGCTTTGTCCTTACCAGAGCCCCACTTCAGGATCTGAAACAGGCTATAAATATTAGTCCCCTGTCAATAGAAAGGTGTGGTACAGTGTGGTTTCTTGGCATGCCCTCTATCTGAACCTCTTGTGCCCCCCACAGAAATCTGAGTATCTTCACTGCAAGAAACTCCTCTCCAAGGCTGATAACTATCACCCTATATTCCTGAATCTCTCCCTCAATCTAATCCTTCTGCCTCACTCTGTTCTAGCCTTGTATGGTTCTTAGAAATGTGTGTTCCATGTGTGAGTTCACTTTGTGTTATTTCCAATAAAAATACTTTATTTCACGTTAACTGGAGTGCTCTCTACAGTTAGTATTGGAATAAATAGGTAAAAAGATACTGAAGTTACCCACCTCTTGCAGGCTTCCATTTCAGCTAATAATTCCCCAAATAATAATATAGATTTTGACATAACAGGTGGGGCTCTAAAGCAGCCCCTACCTCTTAGGGTAACAACAGGATGGAGAAAAAAAATACAAGACTTGTTAAAAGACTTAGATGATAGTCTCATAGGACATGAGCCAATGTCCCATGGGGCCTTCCTCTCCCGTGGATAGCAGTTTGCTCACAGATATGGAATTCCTTCCATTGCCCTGGTCCCTGGAAGTATCTTCCCCACACTCTTCCAGGGTGTGTCAAAACAATTGTCCAGCCCTACTTAGAGAAATGTCCTTACTATACCTAATAGTACTAATAATAGAGTCAATTTGTGTGTGTGTGCGTGCACACACATGTATACATGCACATCTGTGTGTATTTGCCGGCCGACTGCGGAATAAAGAGACCACACACATGAAATGGAGTGAAATAAAAGGGTTTTTATTGAAATCAACCTATTTAAATTCCCTCTAAAATCTTCATCAGGGGGAGGCAACCTGGTGAGGGACCAGCTGAGGCAGTAGGTCTATCCCAGACCACACCCCTCAGCCTTCCCTGGCGAACACCTGGGTCCTGGAGAGGAGCCCCAATTGTCTGGGGTTGCTCACCAGCCGGACCGCATCTGGAAGGTGAACCCAAAAGTCCCTCACCCAAGCCCCACGGATTGGGGTGAAGGACTATCCTTTAGGCCAACCTCAAGGCGGGTCTCATTCTGCCCCCTTAGGCCCCACGACCTGAAGTGGCCCTTCCAGAGACCCTACCTTCACCGAAAAATTGGTGCCAAGGTGCCCACCGAAGCAACGCCTCCCCCTTCCCCACCACAAAAAGGGGCAAGCGTCCGCTTAGTCCCTTTCCCCCACCAGCTCATGCAAAAGGTTCCTCACCCCTGCTGCAGATCGCCCAGAAAGATCAAATTTCCAGAGTCCGAAAGATGAACCCCATCTGCTCTTTAGAGCTCGGGCCTTTTGGACACAATGTCAGGGTGTGGCAGAGAGTATCCCAATCCCTGATGCATGGCATTCTTAATTTCCCGGTTGGCTCCCTTCTGTGCCTTATCCAACGAACGGGGATCACCTTCCCCGCTCCAGTGCCATCTTGGCAGCATGGCAGACTACATGACGGTAACCTCAGGCCACCGTGACCTGATTACCCACATGTCATGGATCGCCTGAAGAACCAGTGCTTTCCCCTTCAGCAACCCCAAGTCATTCCCCCCTAAGTGAAGAATCAAAACATTAGGTGGAGGCCCGTGGCATTCCTCAAAAAGCAGTGGCAACAGGCCATGCCAACGTAAACCCCTTTTCCCCAACCATTCAATTGTTGCCCCATTCCCCAGACCCAGGTGAGGCCCATAGTGACACAGCTGGGCCTGCCGGGCTGCCCAGTACACCATACTGTGGCCACAAATCAGCACCCGCAGCCTCACCGGTGTCAGCCTAGAATCTGAAAAACAAAAGGGGAAGACAACAAGTTAGTAAGTGAGAGGACACACGTAGCGCCGATAGGAGGAGGACCTTCATCGCCCAATCCCTTGAATAGACATAGTTGGCATGCCCATTGTCGCAGCCGTGGAAGCGGCTCCTATGCAGAAGGAATGGGTAGCGAAGCCGACTCCATGCAGACCCAACTTACCCAACGCCTTGGATGTCAATGGTATTTGGTCAGAGGGGAAAATCGTCATGCACAAAGAGAGGGCCCGCCCGTGGGCCACAAACTGCTAAAAATTGCTGCAAAGCCCTAACAGGGCATAAGTCTGGATCACTACACGGCAAAAAAACAGCATTGTTTGCCCTTACCTCGCTGATCAGTCTTGGAGAAATGCAGTGTCAAAGTGACCTTGTGCCCCTCCATAATAACATCCCGGAACTCCAGGGCTCTGTGAGACGTATCCCCCTTGTACGCCTGCACAAGCTCACTGATGCTTAAAGCACCAAAAAAAGGCCGTCAAAGCAGCTGCAAGAAAAAGCAGCACTTCATACGGAGACCTACAAATACTTGGCCAAACCGTGGTTAACCCCTTCAATATAGCGGGAGAAATGGGCACTCTACTGTCTGCACCACGCCTGCGTTTCCTGGACCAACCCTCAAGGGCCTTCCGAATGCGGAAATCCCCTGTATTGTCTGGAGCTCTCTGAGCTTTAAGCCAGAATGCAAGTGCTGATAATCTAGTCTTAATAGACTGTGGAGCTAAACCCTTGGAATATAAGGAGAGACAGAACTGAAACAGCTGTTCGAAGGGCACAGGGACACCTTGTTTGAAACCTGACTGCTCCCTAAATTGGAAAATCTCACGTAAAGCCCTGGAGTATCTTTTCATCGTGCTTGGAGCCATGGACATACCTAATGCCCGCACAAGTTCTGCCTCCCAAGCCTCCACAGGCTTACCGGCATTGGATCGCCCTCGGGTGCTGCGTCGGGGGCCAACTGTCTGAAGCACTCCATCTGCATGCAGGAAAGAGTGTCAGCAATTCCATTGTTAACGCCCGCCACATGCCGAGCGACAAACAGAATATTAAATTTTAAACACTGCAGCATAAAAGCCCTGACGAGCACCATCACCTGAGGGGATTTTGAAGTAAGGAAGTTTATCACCTGGACGGTTGCCATATTATCTCACCAAAAGTGCACAGATGAATTTGCTAGATCCTCAGCCCAAATAGTGGCTGTCACCAATATAGGGAAGAACTCTAAAAATGTCAAATCAGCCACAATGTCAGATGCAGCCCAGTCAGGAGGCCACCTGCTCACACACCACCGTCCACCGAAATAAGCCCCAAACCCCGTGGACCCTGCTGCATCAGAGGCTATCTGGAAATTACCTTTGAGCTTCCGTTCCTCACACCAAAAGGAGACACCATTAAATTGATCTAAGAATTGTTGCCAAACTAACAAATCCACCCTTAACTTCCGATTTATGTGGATTAAAAATAGGGCTGTCAAACCCCCTTAATAGCATCACATAATTGGCGAAGGAAAGCCCTACTAGGTGCTACTACCATACACGCGAAGTTCAAATGCCCTATAAGAACCTGGAATTCACGCAAAGTAGCTTTGTGCCTTACTAAAAACTGGGAAACCCTATCCTTCAAATCAGTGACCTTAGCTGTAGACAATTGCTGATTAACTGTGTCAATTTCGACCCCCAGAAAGGTCAACACCTGGGCAGGACCTTCCATTTTTTCAGGTGCCAGGGGGACCCCCAACTCACCTGCCAATGCTTCAAACTGGTGCAACAAATAAGCACACTGGCCGGACTGATAAGGCCCTATCATCAAGAAGTCATCTAAATAATGTACCACACTGTGCAGTCCAGTTCTAGCTCTCAAGGCCCACTCAAGAAAGGTGCTAAAAGTTTCGAATGTGTTGCATGAAACTGAACAGCCCATGGAGAGAGCCCGGTCCATGTAAAACTGCCCCTCAAACTGGAAACCCAACAATTCAAAGTCGTCCGGAAGAACTGGCAGAAGGCGAAAAGCAGATTTAATGCCACATTTTGCCAGCTCAGCCCCCAAACCCTGCAGTCGAACTGCCCTGACTGCCACATCAAAAGATGTACTTTACAGTACACAGCTCATGAGGAATAGAGTCATTCACTGACTCCCCTTTGGGGTATGATAAATGGTGGATGAGTCTAAATTCCCCAGGGGCCTTTTTGGGCATGATGCCCAAAGGCGAAATATGTAGGTTGGGAACCGGAGGACCAGGAAAGGGACCTATAACTTGACCCTCCCTAACTTCTTTCTCAATTTTTTCCCTAATCACATCTTCCAAACCACAAACTGATTTTAAATTGCGAGCCCAAAATGGCCGCCTAACACCTTGAAATGGGATCCTAAACCCAAACTGGAAACTGTCAAGTAAATATTTGGCTGCCTTCCGGTCAGGATAGACTTTTAGCCATTGCTGTAAAACTTCATTGTTGATTGGGCTGGGCCCCTTTTTGAGTGGGAGCAGTGGAGGATCCACCCCTCCCTCCTTGATTGGCCCTACCGCCCCGGGCAGCCGGCTTTCCCCTAGGGCCTTTCCTAGAAGCCATTGCGAACCACTGTGGCAACAAATAAAGTCAACGTCACTAAGGACAATTAAAATCTAACATAAAGATGTATATATCAATTAGCTGTATGTATGAATGTACTGCTGTTGTTATTATCAGTAGTAATATTATTAATTCAAACAATAGCAATATAAAATTGACCAATTAATTCAAATGATCCAGCCAAGGTAAAACTCAAATAGGCTGGTTAAACTGAGTACAATGCTAAATACAAAATGGCCAACTGATAAATGAGGTTCACAAAATGGCCTCAGTTGGAGTCAAAGAAGAAGTGTCCCCCCTTGTGTCCCGCCAGAAAAAATTGCCAACAGTGATGGCAAAAGCTGTAATTCACTAAATAGTTCCCCTGGAGGCCCGCCACAAGAACTGCAGGGAACAAGGAGGTCAGTGAAAAGACTGTTAATCTGGCCCCCTGGTGGCCCGCCAAACTAGCAAGCAATTCAACTGAAGAACAGTAATAAAAATCATAAACAGGTAATGCGATTACAGCCCCAGTTAACAGTAATTAAGAGGGAAAGTCCCCTCAGTACTCCCTGTCCGTGAATCCTCTCTGCCGCAGGTCACTGAAGAGAATAAGGGCAGGGCCGAATTGCCTGCTTGCCAAATGACCGCTGGCCAAGGGGTACCACACCAGCAAGCTGTCACCCAGATTCACCCCACTCCCCTAGCCACAGCCGCGACTGTTCGCCGAGCGGGAAAAAGCCAGGTGGGGGGCCAACACCACAAGGGGCGCTCACAACTAGCGCCCTCCTCGTATGTGAGTGGGCAGGAGTGCATCAACAACTCAGGCCGCTGCTGGCCGGCTCCCAACCAGCCACCAAATTTCTCCCACTCCACCAGCCGCAGCCACAACTGGTCTACAAGTGGGGAAGGGCACCTAAGGGGTTAAACCCCCTCCCCCACGACCACCCCAGTAGCTGCCCGCCAATCTCCCAACCAGCCACTGAACTCCTTCCACTCAACCAGCCGCAGCCGCAACTGGTCTATAAGTGGAGAAAGGCACTTAAGGGGTTGAGCCCCCTCCCCCACGACCACTTTAGTGGCTGCTTGCTGATCCCCCGATCGGCCATTCACCACCTGCTCGACCTCCCCCTCTGCTGCTTGATGCCGAACGCCGAAAGTCAAAGATCGTGCTGATGTAAGAGGAGGAAGCGAGGGGCGGGAGGCCTCTATATATCCTCCGGCCCCGCCCCTCACCCTCCGTCGCAGGCGACACCGCCTACAACCAGGAAATGGTCTCCTGGCCGCAAACGGCGGCAAAGGTGGCTCCCCATCCAAAGCGGCTCTGCCACCAGGTAGGGAGCCGGAATATATTCACATATTAAATGTAAGCCCTTTATTAAATACAGCATATGCAGAAGGACATTTCTCTAAGCAGAGCTGGCAATCTTTTTTCCTCCAAAAGCCTCATGTAGTTGATGGCATGCCAGCAATGTACATGGCAAGGGACAGGATTTCAGTGGGGGAAAGGCATGAAATTGCACCTGCCAGCATATAAAAACATGCAGGACATGCATCATGGGGCATTACTTATATATATCTTTCCAGGCTCAATGTGCAAGGAAGATCTGCTCCTGCCTTGAACAATTACTTAGCTCCATGCATGCCCATTTCAAAGGGAAGCAATAGTGCCACTCTATTCTGTCTTGGTCAGGCCTCACCTAGAATGTTGTGTCCAGTTCTGGGCACCACAATTCAAAAGAATATTGACAAATTGGAGTGTGTCCAGAGGAGGGTGACTAAAATGGAGAAAGGTCTGAAAACCATGCCTTATGAGGAAAGACTTAGGGAGCTGGGTATGTTTAGCCTGGAAGAAAGATGGTTAAGGGGTGATATGATAGCCCTGTTTAAGTATTTGAAGGGGTGTCACATTGAGGATGGAGCAAGCTTGTTTTCTGCTGCTCCAGAGACTAGAACATGGAGCAATGGATGCAAGCTCCAGAAACAGAGATTCCACCTCAACATTAGGAGGAACATTTTGACAGTAAGAGCTGTTTGGCAGTGAAACACACTCCCTCAGAGTATAGTGGGGTCTTCTTCCTTGGAGGTTTTAAACAGAGGGTGGATGTCCATCTATCAGGGATGATTTGATTGTGTACTCCTGCATAGCAGGGGGTTGGACTGGATGACCCTTGTGGTCTCTTCCAACTCTATAATTCTATGATTGTATGACAGGTGTGTCTTCCCTCATAGCCAGGCCTAATAGCTAGGGTGGAGCTAGCCACCTACTGGCCAGGCAAGAGCATGATGCACCCAGGAAACTTTTGGATGCTGTTAGGAGAAAAACTCCCTTCTAACATATCTGGTGTATTCAAGAGGGCAACAGATATTTTTTTCCTCCCAGCTACAGAAAGGAAGCCGAGCATTGCTTGGATATTTTACATCCTTCTCTGGCCACTAAATGTCCTCACATGCATACATATTTTGCCCCACCCATACAGATGTGGGATCACAACCACTGTTGCTCACACAAAAATATAAATTACCAAGGCTGACCAAGGCTGACCAAGGCTGTGCTGGTATTGTGTCTATTTTTTTGAGCATTTTTTTTGTTTCTTTTCCCCTTACCTGAGTCTTGTCTTCAACTATCTAGCTTGTTGAAGAGTTCTGGGGAACCTGAAAAATTTCACTTATGTGGTATTTATTAGATCCTAATAAAGTTATTGTCTAACTGTTATTCTTGTGACAGTTGTTCTTCATACAGTCTAAGGGGCTGCCTAAATGGTGAAAATACTCCTCACAGAATGTGAGGAGAATCCTACCTGTCTTAATGGGATCCTGCACCATTACACCGTATTCAGATGGGGGAGGGCCAGAAATGTCAAAAACTGTGAAGGAAAATCCTATGTGGCTTTTCCCAGAGTTTTTAAAAAATAAAAAAAATTAAAAAAAAACAGCAATGGGAATGCTCATCCTGCTCACTGGGACAAGTGATTCAGTTTGAATCACTTTCCCATATGAGTAGAAGCACAAAACTGATTGGCCGGATGAGCACGGGGGCAGGGCTTGCTAGCAAGGCAAGCCTCCGGAACTGCCATATTGGATTTTTGCCTTAGGAAATGAGCTCTAAGGCAATAAAATGGGGTGTTGGGTTATGTCTTTTTAGTAAAGGTGAAATATCGCTCTACCACACATAGGAAATAGTTTTTATATTAAAAAAAAACCCTCTGGTGGTGACAAATTCAGGTAAGGTAAAACATGAGTAATTCATTCACAGCCACCATCTTGACTAGTGAACATGCAAAGCTTTGGGGGGCCAAAAACCCTGTAAGACAAATCACAGCTGCTGCAATTTGCCATTACTATGGAGCAATTTAGGATTGTTGTTTTTTTGCCATGTATAGATGGGCCCCAAAAATATTTGTGTGAGTCAAAAATCACAAGATACAGTGGGCTAGGGAGGAAAATAACTCTGTTTTAGGTCCCAGATAACAGAGGTACAAGTAGAGAGAGGCAGCAGCAGTCAGGGGATCTGGAATTTAGAAAAAAGATAGTTTGGACACTAGTAGGCTGTAGTAGAGACCTCTTGGGGCCACATGTGGACTGTTGCCCACATATATTGTAAAATGTCTGTGTAGTTCTAGTCACTCATTTGCACTGTTTGCAAGACAACTCCCTTCCCCCACTCCCCACTGCAAACAAACTGGAATGAAGGGCAATATTTCTTTCAGGCTTCACTTAGTACTCCACTAGAGTGTCCCCACTTTAAACTGTGGCTTTCAAGGATAGCGGTGGGCTGCCATGGGAAGGCAGCATGAGAAGCCTCTAACCCAAACACAGAACATGGTAGCTCTACACAGTACCATGGAAGAAATAGTCATTTGAGGGATATCACATCTCCAACTGAGAGTAAACCAGATGTTTGCAAACTCTAGAGGCTGGGGATTATTTCTGTATTCTAGTTGTTCCTTTTAGTGTATTTTGTGTGCAAAATGTATTGTATATGATTTGTTTCTAAACCTTAGGTCTTATATTGATTTTATTCAAGGATTATGGTTTATCCAACTTCAAAGTTGTTGTCTTGGGTTTCTAAAATTTCAAAACTGTCTTGCCAAGTTCTGAGAGCATGCAGAATAATCCCAGATTAGACATGGTCTCCTGTGGTTTTCTCTACAACAAAACTGGATACAAACAATGCTGGAAAATTAAGCAAGTCTTGAAGTACATTTTTCTGAAGATAATGACTCAAAACGAAAGTTGTTTGTTAATGAAAGGTGGAGAACCCCCCTCCCCTTTAAATCAAACCGTTTTAAGCCATGGAATTTTTTTCTCCTCAAATTTAAACAGATGGCTAATAAAAGTCTATGCAACTCAAATAACTTACCTAACAATTAATCTTCATTCTGGCACTAGTATTAAAAAAAAAAAAAGTTGATAAAATACTACTGAGACTTACTGGAAAGAAGCCCAAAATGAATCATCTTTTATAACTTGCAAAGACTCACTTTAATTTATTCTGTGCAGTATCACTTTATAAATGTAATGGTACAAGGGAAAAAAGCCCTGAAGGTTAAATTCCTTACACATTGGCAGTCAGTGACCCTGAATTCAGATAGACTGTGTCATTACAGGCAATTTATTTTATCATTCAGTCTAGTTGACACACACAGAGTAGGTTGGAAAGTAAAATAGGTAGGAAATAGATATTAACCTTAAAATATGGATTGAAAACCTCCTTTTAAAATGGCCTTAGTCAAGAGATCTGGACATACATAGACATAGACACTGGCTGCAGACTATACACTGTAAATTTTACACAAATTTTACACCTCCAAATTCTGAACATGAACAATGGTCAGAAACACACATACATGGCTGTTTGTGTACAGCATGTTAATTTGATGGTGACCCTGGAGATTATCAGACAGGAACACACAAAAGTTCCTGTCCCACTACAAAAAATCCCATCCCTGTCCCAGCACAGAAGCCAAAATTATCAGACCTACCTTGAATAGTGTCAACCAGCAGCCCAGGCATGAACAGAGCTCTAACAGAGCTCCAATTACTTCCTGGTTTGAAGTCTTGTCAATTCTTGTAAGAAGACGCAAGTACAGCAAATTAAAAAATAAAATAAAAACAAAAATAAAAAAGTACACAAAGCATAGAAACACACTTTACACAGTATAAGTAACAGAAAGAGGTTCGTAAAAAGAGGATAGCCTACCTGGTTTTCGTGATCTCACCCGGAAGTGTTCTGGCAGGACTGCCCATTTGCGCTGTATTCATGGGGGACAATGGTATGAGGTTTCAGATGCTGGCAATGCCAGCACCAAAACAAGATGGGGAAATCTAATGACTTCTCGGACCATCAATGAAAAAAAACCAGCATAGTGATGCCAGTGGAATGCAAAAGGAGGACGTCATCTGATATTGGCAGCCTTTTGCATTCCTTTCTCATCGTTATTGAACCACATTTGCTGCTTCTGATAATCTCCTCTATCTAGCTTCAGGTTCCTATGAGTACAGATAGCCATTAAAGTAAGCTGGTCCTAAATAATTTGGGCTTTAAAGGTCTAAACCAGCACCTTTATTTTGGTCACTGTTTAAGTTTTATAGTGTTAGGGTCACATGCTCTCTTGCTGAGCCTCTGCCAGCAGCGAGGTGACTACCTGAAGTTTTCAAGAACAATTTCAATGGATAATCATGGCAAGATAATACATTTCTTGTTAGAAGCATAGTTTGGTGTTCCAACTTAAACTATAAGGAGATTTTCAGACAGGCAAAAATCGCCCCTTGCCGCGCGAGCAGCCTCCCGAAACTGCTGCGCGGCAAGGGTCTTTTTCGGACGACGCTGTGCCTCTAGCGAAGCCGTCCGTGTCACTTCCGTGAAGCTTGGGACGGCTCCGCGTCATATTTCAATCACAGGCAGCCTCCGTGCTTGAAATATGGCGCGGAGCCATCCCAAGCTTCACGGAAGTGACACGGACGGCTTCGCTGGAGGCACAGCGTCGTCCGAAAAAGACCCTTGCCGCGCAGCAGTTTCGGGAGGCTGCTCGCGCGGCAAGGGGCGATTTTTGCCTGTCTGAAAATCTCCTAAGACTCAAGCCTGATCCACAATACAAAAATAATCCAGTTTGAAACTGAATTATTTGCTATGGCTCCTTCTTACTGAATCCTGGGATTTCTAGTTTTTCAAAGCCTTTAGCCTTCTCTGCCAAAGAATGCTAGTGTCCCACCAAACTCCACATCCCAGGATTCCATAGGAAGGAGCCATGGTAAATAATCCTATTTACAAACTGGATTATTTGTGTATTGCGGATCCACCCTAGTAAATGGTACTCTTAGCCAACAAAACCCATACTTGAAGTCATTTGAGACAAGCTATACTCCCCCATCAAGATTACTCCCTTTCCAAACACTGTGCTTCCATATTGTCTGAATGAAATTGCAGCTCTAAGCAGCTTCTACTGGAGATGCAATACTTCACTAATTTTCTGCACAGGGAAAGTAATTTATTTTATTTTATTTATTTATTTTTATTTATCCCCTGCTCTTCAGCCACAAGGCTATCAGAGTGGCTTACAAATTGTTTTAAGCAATAGCAATTTACACATCTACACTGCATTAAGGAGTTTCCAATATGTGTTAGCTAATAATGCGTAGTTTTAGCAATTTTCTTCTCACTACTGAAACATCTTTGAAAACTGCACAGCTTGCACTTCAGGACTTATTCTGTACAAAACTCACAAGTGGTTGTTTTGTGCAGAAAACATATTTTCTATGGAAAAAAAGAAAAAGGAAAAAAAAGTAATACTTCTGCACAGAAAAATGGTGCTTTCTGCCCAAAACAATTGCATGCCATCCCCCCCCCCGCCTCCAGAATTAATCTTGAATTTAGTCAATCCAGGATTCTTCTCATCAGGGTTTCTTGTCACTCAAGAAACCATTTTTTAACCAGTTTTTGAATATTTTCCAATATTCCAATAGCCTTTACTCACCAGCTCAAAATGGTTTTGTATCCAAGTTATACATACCTCTGTGTTTGCTCTTCTTGAGAAGGTTTTTCACCTTGTGCAAAACAGCTGCATTTAGCTTCAGTTTCTGTGAATAACAAGTCAGGTGGAAAATAAGGGATCCTTTTGCTATTTCTTCACCAAACGTTCATCAACACATTACTTTTCCTAACTACTCTGATATGTGGCTTTTTAGTTAATAGTTTTTCATTAAAGAGGTAGGTGTGTGTGTTTACTGTGGGTGTATATTGGGGAAAAGAAGATGGGGGAGAGGCTGAACAGTGAAACAGCTTGCAAGTAAAAGGCTAACCGGCCATTCCTCAAATTAGACCTCCCTCAGCCTAAAGCCTCTTGTTTGCTTAAGGAAAAACTGAGGTGATAAGCACTACAGAAAGGTAAAGCTGAGCATTCTGTATGGACACTATTGGAGCACTGTGAATATCTGGAAAAAGATACATTCAGGGAAAAAGTGGATAGCAGGATTGAGCCCCAAACATAATTTAAATATGACAAGATTCCTAGAATTACAGACTGTTAGTTTTAATCCTAGTGGGTGAAAACTAGACATCTACATCGTACGGAGCCCTAGGGGCATGTTAGTACTAAGTAAATGATTTTTAAAATTTGTATTTTATTTAGTTATTTTGCTAATATGCATGTTAAAAGTAATAATGATGGATGAGTTGAGTATCTAAGTGTTTTCTGCAAACCAGCAGAAAACTAAGTCTATTGAGTGCTTTGACTTAATATAGCCATCTGGTACATCTTAAGGAGAAAGGCCTAAAGATAATTTACTCCTTGGTTACCAATTTTGTGCTGTAGCTTTGGAGTGCAACGGGACTCTATAAATACCTCAAAATCCCTACAAAATTATAGAACTGTTTAGGATGGAGCTGTTACCCTAAGACAGTGGTTCTCAACCTGTGGGTCCCCAGATGTTGTTGGACTACAGTTCCCAGGAGCCCTCTGAGGTCTCACCTTGATAGCCAGGTGGTCCTCCCAGTCATTAGTGAGGCTGTAGGATTGAACTCACAGCCTCAGTAATGACTGGGAGGACCACCTGGCTGTGAAGGTGAGACCTCGGAGGGCTCCTGGGAACCGTAGTCCAACAACATCTGGGATCCATAGGTTGAGAACCACTGCCCTAAGAAGTTGGGGAAAACATTGGAGTCCCACCCACAATGCCAGTATCCCCTTGAAATTTGGGGGATTATAAAAGGAGGCCTGTGAGAGGAGGATAATTCTGGGGATCTTTTCAAATATGTATACCAGTACTAACTGTAGAAAGCACTTCACTGGAAATTAAACAAAGGATTATATTAGAATTAACACAGGAAATAATTTAATGTACAAGAACATACACACATAAAAAACATAAAAGGCTATTGAAGAGAAAGGTGGGAAGGGTTGGATAAAGAGAAGTCAGGGGTGGAAGTGTGATAGTTACCAGTCTCGGAAAAAGAGGTCCACTCAGCAGAGGGATTCAGATAACATCTAAGGTGGCACAGAGAACCCAGTCCACTGAGAAAGAGAATGGAGGGGCCGATTTGTAACACACTGGCTATGACACACGGAATGGTGAATCTGGTCTGTGGCACATGTGGTTAGGGTCAGAGCTAGGATATTTATACCATATTTCGTACCCTGAAGGGGTGCATTAATTATTACAAAGCCTGGATGATTTGCTCATAGAGCAGGCAAAAGGGTCCAGAACAGGCTGATTGTTTTTATCTCCAGAGTGACAAATCATTGGTGGAATTTGTGACAACCTCTTAATGTTTGGACAGGTAGGGTGTATAGGACAGATTTCTGTAGGGTAAGGGTTGAGGAATGATCACTCATTGCATATTTTAAAAGGATTAGCATAGACCCATTAACAACTAGTTTTTTTTTGCATAAACCTATCTGGATTTTCCTACCATCATGATCCTGGACACATCTCAGGTCATTGTGACCTCGACTGCCTTCCTGTCAGCCTAACCCCATATATCCCCAGTCACTGTGACCCAAAAATGTCACCATATGTGTAGTTATGAAACCTCACAGGAGAGATAGTAGGGTATGCTAACAGAACCATGATGATTACAGTAGTATACACAACTGTAACTGTGCAGTATAGATATACTCATAGGTTTGGGCTTCAGTTAAAGATTATTGCCAATGACTGGTTTTCTGGAAAAGAGAGACAACAACAAGCATCATCCAAATCTAGAGTTCTAGGAAGAAGAGCAAGAAAAGGTCAGGGTCATTTACAGAAATAGGTGATCTACTAAAGCAATGGCCTTGCCCTATGTCCTCCTGTAAACACTACTTCCTTCACAGAGTATTGTCAAATATTGTCTGCCCCACCAACCTTTTGCTCCTGAAAGGACTTTTATTGGGATTAATTAAGATGCAAACTACCATTACTGCTTCTTTCACATTTTATACTGATGTGTTGCTATGATAACTTTTATGTGCTTTGATATTATTGATTTTAGTGTTGCCTTGACTGATGGCTGCTTTACATTGGTTGGGTTTTATTTGTATTTTGATTACTGTTATTTATACATGCCTCCAAGCACTTTTGAAGAAGTGATTCATAAATGACCAAAATTAAATTAACTCAATTAAATTAACAATCTTTGTACCAAGGCCAGTAGATGTCACCTATCTCTAATCCAACAAGCAGGGCTACGGCACCTTAATTCACTCAAAGTAACCTAATTACTTCTCATCCAAGCAAGCAAGATGAACAAGAATGGAAAGGCAAATGTTCACCATCTGTCATTCAATGAGGCTCTTTCTGCTTTATCTACGTATAACAGTATATTCTGCAGACAATGTTTTTTGGAGATATGGTCAACCTGTTTTGATGTATATACCTCATCCAGGATTATAGTTTAAGAATCTTGTATAAATAAATCTAATAATAAGTAAATATTCATCACCCATTTTCCCTATTTTTTCCCTTTCCTTTTTTTTGTATGTATAATTGAAAAGATCATTTTCATCCATATTGAATATTTTTTAAAAGAAAAAAAATCAATAAAGGTGTTAAACAAAATTAACAAGCATGTTGTTGTTATGGTTTTCAGCCCAGCAAGATTCCAGCTTCATGTTTCCATGACCCAAATGCAACTAAGCCTTTAACACAGAATAATGTTCATTGAAGGTTGAACTTGTAAGGACAAAAGTGAAGGATAATGTATATGAAACTTTTCCAAACAGCTTTTTATTGATTGATAACTTTGTATTAAAATTAATAAAGTATCTTTTAAAAAAACACTTAACTCTTCTTAGCATTTGGTTTTCAATAAGGAAACTAGAATGTTTTGTCACAGGTCTTTCATCAGTTAATGGGGCTCTGGCAGCAACACTTGTATCTTTATCCAATTGCAAATGTAAAAGATAATAATGTAAGAAAAATGAATTCCTGGCAGTTAGCACATTACCCTTTTGAAGGGTGGAAAGGAGTTGGATATGAACGGTATTATTACCCTGTACTATTCTGCAAGGTTTGAATCCACTGAGGTTCATACTTCATAATTTTTACTGGATGGTAAAGGCAGCCCTAGAACATTTGAATATATTGCTTTCAGCTTAAAGCATTTCAAAGACATTGATTGTAATCTCTGTGATCCCAGTGACACAGAAACATAGGAAGCTGCTTTATGCCAGCAAACCAATGGTCTGTCTTGTTTGGTATTTCCTGCACAAAACAGCAGCAGCTTTGTGAGGTTTGGACAGGAATTATTTGAACTGAACCTTGTATCTCCTGCATACAGAACAATTGGGCTTGGCTGAAATTTGACCCAGCTGAATATTCTGCAGTTTGGAGACTCCTACTAAAATCACTCCAACTCTCACCCACCCCCACCTCAGGTATTACATTAAGGGACTGTCTGGTCCTGGGTCTGAACTCATGAAGGCAAGGTCCCTGATATCCTCACACTGACATCTGCAAAGAGGAAGCTACATGTGAGCAACCGCTCATATGTAAGAATTCAGTGTGATCCTTCCACTTGTGCAAGAACCTTTGGCAGATAATTGCACATGGCATGTATACTTGGAGTACACAATGATCATGACATATAATGTTGGATCCCTCTTCCTGGAAAAACAAAAACAAACAAACAAACAAAAACACCAAACAACAACAACAACAACAACAACAACAACACACCATTGTCTAGTTCTGAACAAAACTGATACTGTATAATTGCACAAATATAGGGTTTTTTTAGCTCAAAAGACTTGAGTCCTGACTATCTGAAAGACCATTATTCTTCCATATGAGGCTGCCTGAGGGCTCATCTACATGGGCCAGGAAACACTAGCTCCCTGCTGACATATCTTGCCCACAGATCAGGCCTGTTCCTCCCCCATTATCTGCACAAAATAGGCTGCATTTCAGACAACCATGCCAGCCCATCCCTGCAGCTGCCACTGCTGCCCTCCATGTCACACTCTCTGGCGTCACAAAACAGGCCTGCAGAACATGTGCAAGGACCCCTGCATGTGACCAGCCTTGGTCATATGCTGCAGGACCCATTCCTGACTATGGAAGAGTGAGGCAGAGGGCAGCTGTGATACAGGGCCCAATCCATTTTGTGCCAGCAGGAACACATTTAAGCAGGTAATATTTAAAAGTGTTTTATTGGTCCCTACACCGTCTCCTCCTGCCCTTTGCCCCAGTGGTCATGAGGACTCCTTGGGGGCAAAATGGCGCAAAAACCCTACATTGTCAGGACTGCAGGGCTCCAAGACAGGGGCAAGATGAGGGTAAATTGCTCATATAGATAAGCCCTGAGTTTAAGATCCCTTTTGTCCCACCATCTTCATAGGCAAATTTGAGGACACAGGAGATAGCCTTCTCAGTGGTTGTTCTAAGGTTGTGCAATTCTCTGCTGTACGTGGCCAAACTGGTCCCTTTATTGGGTCTTGTCTATACAAGGGGGGGGGAATACAAACATGTCCCAAAAGGCAGGCATTCACAATGATGCTACCTGTTTTTGTGGTCAAAAGAGCTCCCCTAAACTCTGCATGCCCCCCCTAGCCAAGATAGTAGCTGTGCATGATTTACTTGTGATTTTAAATCTGCTCCCACCAAAAAATAAAAAAATAAAAAAATTCACAGGGTGCACACAAGTGATAGTTCGTATTGACCATAAAAAAGTATAAGATCACCATTTTATCAACTTACTGGATCCTCAGTTAGCTGAAAATCTAACATGGTGGCTGCAAGCACTTTCCCTGTTTGCTAGCCCCACCCCCATGCTCATCCAGCCAATGAGATTACACTGCCTGTTCATATCTGTGCAAATGTGAGTGTTTAAATGAGCACACAGCCACATGTCATATGGAGATTTTTAAAAAATCTGGACAAAGCCCCAGATGCAATGCACATGGAGTTTGCACATGGAATGTGCAGTGCCCCCCCTTCCAAATGACACGTATTTATGTGCATGTCCGTATGAATGGATTGCCGTACATTCACATGCTGTTCGGATTATTTTGACCATATCGACAAGACCTTGCTCTCCTTCCACAGACAAGTAAATACTTTTTAAAAATATTGAATAAGCATTTGGTGAGTGGCTATGTGGGAAGGTCCTTACAGAGTGCATGTGCTGCATTGTTTTTCCATTGTTCTTGTCATGGGTTTAAGTGATTTTACAATGTATTGATGTTTCAATGAGATATCATAAGATTCAGTAAAATAACCATTATTTAATTGTTTACATTTTTACTACCCATTTAGTTAATGTGCTTTGTTTTAATGCATACAGTTCCTTTTGAATAAGAAAAATACCAAAATTTGCAAACTGCTTCATAAGTTCAATGGAAAGACCTTAACATGTTATATCAAGAACATGTAATAAACCAACCTGGACACAAAATGTTATTTAAAAACACCGAAATTCTGGACCAGGCCAACAAGTATCATGTCAGAATGCACAGAGAAGCCATTGAAATCCAAAAACACCTGGACAACTTCAACAGGAAAGAAGAAACCCTAAAAGTAAACAAAATCTGGATACCAGTCCTGAAAATCACTGAAACCAAAACCAAACACATGCAAATGAACTTCACCCATGGACAGGAGAATTTCCAGCAGACAATGGACCATTAGCCAAACAGACACTAATCATCCTTGCATATCTCCACCCAGAAATTAGCCATTCAAATACACAAATTTAAATATCCTCTCCAACAGGGGCTCACAGTATAATACCCACACACACACACACACTCCTACCCAACCATTCTCTGAAGATGCCAGCCACAGATGTAGGATAAACATCAGAAGTAAAGTCTTCTAGAACATGGCTTCAAAGCCCAGGAAAAACCCATGGAAAACAGAGATCTTGTTTCTGAGATTTTGATTATGATCTTTTCTCCCTCTGCCACAGCCCTGATCCAGATTAACACCCTTGGACCTTCTGTTTGCCACAGAAAAGAGCACTTACAGGCTCAAGAGAACTTAAAGAAGCATTCTCCCTCCCCACAGTCAATAACTATGAGATATTTGGACCAGGGTCAGAGAACTGGAATACAGAATTTGATTTTCCAGCTTCCAACATTCCATAGACCCAACTGAAATCAGAGTTCTCTAGCTCATTTTTGTAGAAAAGGATTCTGGGAGTCCCACATGTGAAGCTCTCATGCCATAGATAGATTGAGTCAAGATGCTAGGATTTTAGTGTTATTTGTACCTTGAAAGTGATTAGTTACACAAAAGTAGTTGTAAATAATTATTTTCCCCTCTTTTTAAAAAATTACAATACAACTCTCCTGGAAGAACAACATTACTTATTTTATGGTATACTTGTAACTTTCAGTTAATTTTTTACTTATAGAGAGACTTTAGTAAATAAAGGAGAAAAATACCACATGATTCAAATGTTGACTAATGATGCTACTTTGTACTGCTGCCTTGTGATCTGTGATGGGTGGAACAATGAGGAGGAGGCATATAGGAGAAGAGTGTTTTATTCCACACAACAGTGACTTATAACATTCAGATTTCTTTTAAAGTAACCAAAACAATTAAAAAGTAAAGAACTACATTTACAGATTGTGTACTGTGATGGTAGCTACTTTAAGGCCTTGTTACTATAACTACAGTTGTCCCTTCACGTTTGCTGGGGTTAGGGGTGGAACACCACCAAGAAAGTGAAAAAAACTGTGAAGAAGTTAAGCCCCTGCCCCCAACATACATACTACACTACAGTATTGTAGACTCCTCTCCCATCAACAGGACTGCTGATACCTGCCACTGAGGTAGCAACACCTGCCTGTGGGAACACAAACCATGCCCCTCACCCACGATTGCCTTCCTGCCATCTCTCCCTCCCTCTGCCCTGCCAACAAGACAATCTTACTGAGTGTTTTAAACAGGCAGTGCTGTTTAGTTGCTAGGTAAGAAATCAAGCTGGAGTGTTTTGTTGCCAAGAAAGGAGGAGAGGGGCGGAGGAGGGTGGGTATTGGAGTCTGAACTAATTGAGCAGCAGCTACAAACCATGAATATGCAAAACCACAAATGTAAAATATGTAAATGTGAAGGGACAACTGTATAACTAATTGCTTTTAAAAGTGACTTTTCACACTTTGGTTGTTGTTTTGTTTCATTTTTTTTAACATTCATATTGAAAAAAGAGACTGAATTATCACACACAAAGGAAACAGAACAGAATTATTTCTGAGAACTAGACCTGAGTTACTTTAACATTTAATGCTTTTCAGTGTTCATCAGTTCAGTGATACTACATTGGCAGGACAATAAATGCAATGATTGCCAGAGTATGAGAGAAGAACACTTTGATATTTGCTGAGTGCAGGTGATTCCTTGGGGCTATTTCCACTCTTCTTCAAAACAGAAAGAGGTTCCAACATTACCTCTCAACAAATGTTTAGGAATGCTTGCTGAAACCAGCGATGCTAAAAATGAATGGAGAATGCAGTTTCCAAAAGCAAAAGAAAACACTGTAGTAGTGTTGTCATTGAAAAGTTATACCAACTAAAATTAGCAAAATTTGGGAAACCAACTAAAATTAGCAAAATTTGGGAGAGAGGTTCATCCTCAAGAGTTTTAAGATGAATTTCTTAGGGGCATTACAACACAAGAGATTTAGATTTCTCATTCAATGAAGCTCCACACCAACATTGGGAGTGGGAAACAAAGTTTTGATGAGAGTAGCAACATTTCTTGCCATGCGGGAAGTGCAGAAGGAATGATCCCTAATCCTCTGCTTTATTCTCAAAGAAACAAGAAACAGTGGGAATCCATGCCCCATTCCACCTTGTATGAACTGGAACTGGATGCATGAATGGTGTGTGTGTGTTTAAGTGTGCTTGAGTTTTGAGCTGAAGCAGGACTACGGACTTTATCAGATGAATCAAAAATGGCATCATAACAATGCCACATAAATGCAAAAGGGTGTGCATATCAGACAACATTGCCCTTTTGCGTTTATGTCCCTTCAAATATCCCTGTTGTATTTTATTGATGGCTTAAGCCATTAATAGATCAGCTGTGCCTTTTTTTGCCAGCATAGCCAGCATGTGTAACCTTGTGGCTCCCCCCCCCCCCGATACATCCCTTGTGATTGGCCAACCAGGCCAGAACACATCCATGTGAGATCACAACATCCAAGTAGGTGACACACCTTTTTTTTAACCTTCCCTGGTTTACTTGGAAGTTTTTAAGTGTGTTTTTGTGCTTTGTGTAACTTTTTGTGTTTTATTTATTTATTTATTTTTTGTTTTATGTTTGAATTTCTCATGGGATGACATTTCACAAGATTTCAAAAAAGGAAGTGAATGGGGCTTCATTGACTTCCTCTTCATTTCCAGGGAAGCCTTTGCCAGGAGAGAAGGTAAATGTGGTGGGGGGCATTCTTTTACCAGCACAAAAATTGATTTTTTGATGCTAGCAAAAGAATGTTTAAAGGGGGTTGTCTGGTAAAGTCATACATGTGAGGCATTAGAAAATAATTCATTCATAACCTTTCCTCAGAAGCCAAGAACATATCTGCTTATTGGAAAGATACTATGATACATTTATGCAAAAGCTCCAAATATATTTCTTTGTTCTGTTGTAAAAACTTGCATGTACAATCCCCCCAGGATATATTCTTTAATAAGCCCTGTTGAAATAAATAGGAGATAAAAGGCAAAAGATTTGTACGATCTGAAGAGAAACCCCTCGGACCAGAATGGTTTTCTTCCAGGTAGGACAATAACATATAACATCAGGATAGCTTTCAGTGCGCTGGAATATTTTGGGAAAAATAATGAGAAGAAGGCTGTCCTAATATTAGCTGATGCAGAGAAAGCTTTCGATAATCTGAGTTGGCCATTTATGAAAACCATACTAGAAGAGATAGGCATAGGACAGGAGTTTCTACAAAGCATTAAACATATATATCAAAATCAAAATGCACATATAGTGGTGAATGGAGAGAGATCACAGGAAATTAACCTTCAAAAGGGAATATGGCAGGCCTATCCATTTGTTTTATACTGTCTTATTTCTCTTATTTATACTATCCATGGAAATACTCAGTAAACAAATTAGAGAAGACAGGACAATACCTGGATTAAAACTTAAAGGACAAGAATATAAGACATTGGCTTATGAGGATGACTTATTATTAATGTTACAAGAACCTATAGATAACATGATGAAATTATTAGAAATAGTAAATTTGGTCAATTATCAGGTTTCAAACTTAATAAGGATAAAACAGTTATAATCCCGATGAATTTAACAAAGGATGAAGAAAGACAAATAGAAGGTAACTCTGGATGTAAAACTGAATATAAAGCAAAGTACTTAGGTATATGGCTAAGTAAAAGAGAGAATTATACGAGAACAATTATAAAAGAACTTGGAAAAAACTAAGGGAGGATTTAGAAAGAAACTTATCTTTACTTGGGAAAATTGCCATGGTCAAAATGAATGTTTTACCAAGAATGATCTTCTTGTTTCAAAATTTAATCATTTTGACCAATGAGAAACCCTTCAAAGAGTGGACAAGGGATTTAAAGAATTTCATTTGGAACGGCCGCAAACCAAGACTAAAATGGCCAACTTTATTGGACGCAAAAGAGAGTTGTGGGATGGCCCTCCCCAACCTTAAAATGTATTACACAGCATGTGCTTTAAAATGGATTTGTGATTGGATTAAATTAAAAAAAATAAGGCTTTTAAATTTGGAATGTTGCAACCTTAAATTTGATATACATTCATATGTGTGGTATGAGAAAGCAAAAGTAGATAAGAAATTTACGAACCACACCAGTAGGGGACCTTTGTTGAAGATATGGGAGAATATAAAACAAAAAATTTACAAAGGTATTCCCACATGGCTGTCTCTGGTCGAAGTGTTTCAAGCTAGATGGACAAAGGATGAAGAGTGGATGAAATATAAGGATTTGTTAAAATGGATATATGAAAAAGATTGTAGGATGCTGACGAAGGAGGAGCTGCAAAGGCAGGGATATAAGATAAAATGGTTTATGTATCATCAATTAAACAAGAGGTTTAAAGAAGATAAATTGCAATATGGATTTGAGAAGGAACAGAATGAAATCGATAAAATTTTCTGGGCCGCAGATAAAGGCAAGATAACAAAATTTTATAATTTACTGTTGCAGAGAGAGTTAGAAAAGGAATTGATAAAAGATTCAATGATAAGATGGGAAAGGATATCGGAGAAGCAATTAACTTAGACAAATGGGAAAATGCTTGGAACAAGACAAATCAATTCACAGCAAGTCAAGACTTGAAGGAAAATTATTTCAAAATTGCCAACAGATGGTACCTCACACCGGCAAGGTTAAGTAAGGTCTATAAATTAGAAAATAAGAAATGCTGAGGGTGCCAAAAAAAAAAAAAAAAGGTTGGATCATTGCATCACATGTGGTGGGGGTGCCCAATTATATTTTTTTGGGGGGAGGGGAGTACATAAGATAACACAGAAGATACCGAGAATTAAATTTAGCATGGATCCAAAATTATATCTTTTAAATACAACCTCAGGGTTAGAGAGGCATTTGGAAAAAGAACACTGGAGGGTTTTGTTGTACGTAGTTACAACGGCAACACTTAAAATAGCAGCTCATTGGAAGAGGAGAGAAGCTCCGGAAGTTGAAGATTGGCTAGATAAATTGATCAAGATGAAAAATAATGATAAATTGACATGAATGATTAATGAGGGGAAAATAACAGAGTTGAATAAAGAATGGAAGCTGGTACCAGAATATTTGGAAAAATGTGGGAATAACCATAGTTAGTTGTGAAGGAGTAGTGAGGAGGTAAATATACTGAGATCCAGAAAGAAAAAACAAAAAAAAACAAAACAAAACAAAACAAGGGAATAAAGTAAATATAACATTAGAGGAAGGGCAAAATTACGAGGGAAGCTTTAGTGGCGGTAGATGTGCTATAAGGGAATAATAATATTGTACACTGTATTACAAAAGAGGAGGAATTTAATGATTAGTAAAGTTAGAGAAAAGCTTTAGGCTAGTAAATCAGAGGAGGTCAGAGGTAGAAGGAAAAAGAAGAAACATAAAAGAAGCGAAAATCATAATTTGTAATTTGTAATGTGATAAAATGTGTTTAGGAATGTTTAATTAATGTTTAATTAGTTGAATATAGATGACATACTGTATTATGGAGAGATAACTGATATGATTTTATCTTGTTAAGGGAAAAATAGTTTTGCTTTGTGTATGTTTATGTAAATAAATGAATAAAATATATATAGTGGGGGGAAATAAATAAATAGGAGCTGAACAACAGTACTATTGGGTATTTGTTTTGATGGAGCTCCTTCAGTAGACTGGCTCGGTGGATTGTCTCCTGCACCTTTAAGAATAATTTGTCATTTATCAAACATATTTTCAAATTTTCTAAAATGTCTATTACTTTTAATGCTCTCAGATTCTATCAAACTATTATCATGGTGAAAAGGAAAAGAGGATGGGGAAAAGGAAATCTAGCAGCACCTTTAAGACAAAATAATTATGTTAGCATCAGCTTTCATGAATATCAATCCACTTCCTCAGATGTACTAAAGTCATTACTGTGTATTATTCGAACTATTTCTGTCATTCCATAATTCAAGATCACCTGTTTAAAACCTGCAATCTTTCTGTTCACTGCCTCGGAAAAATGTGTACTATTAATAGTATAACAATTCTTCACATTTTTCCAGCACCTTCTTAAACAAATCTGCTTAAAATCAATTGATAAATAACTTGACTAAAGACACATCCTCTTGATTTGCTACACTAATAATTTTTGTTTCATTATGCTGGTTATGTACATGCTCATTATTATGTCTGTTGTCATTCATTTTATCCTGAACCAAAATTTCAACAAGAAAGATGCATATCTGGTCTACCTTTATTGTTAAATACACAAGCCAGTTAGCAGACACACATTGCCGGGATAAGAATAATTCAATCTTCTTTGTTCTGTACACAAGGTTCATGAGTTAACATTGTTAACTGACATCAAGTCAGCTTACGGCAACCCTATGAATGACTTTCAAGTCACTCTGTCATCAACAGGTCTTGCAGTCTAACCGTTGTAGCTTCCTTAATTTACTCTATCCATCATTGGATGTGGTCTTATTCTTTTCCTAATGCCTCCTACCTTACCGTCTTTTATTGTCTTTTCTGGTGAGTAACATCTTATGATATATCCAAAGTACAGCAATCTCAATGTAGTCATCTTGGCTTCTAGGAGAGTTCCGGCTTGGTTTGCTGTATGACCCATTTCTTTGAGTTTTAGCAGTCCATAGTGTCTGCAGAGCTCTTCTCCAGTGCCACATCTCCAATGAGTTGTTTTCTTCCTATCAGCTTTCTTCACTGTCCAACTTTCACAACCCATATATAGAAATGGGGAATATCATGGCATGGGCAATCCTAATTTTACTATTCAATTATATATCTTTATATTTCAGGTTCATGTCTATAGTTCCTTCATAGCTGACCTTCCAGGTCATAGTCTTCTTCTGATTTCTTGACTGCAGTCTCTGTTCTGATTAATGACTGAGCCAAAGTATGGAAAATCTTAAACTATTCCAATGTCTTCATCATCTGCTTTAAAGTTATATGAATCACCCATAGTCATTATTTTTGTTTTCTTAATGTTCAAAGGTAAACCTGCCTTTGCAAATTCTTTCTCAACTTTCCTCAGTAATCCTTTCAAGTCTTTGCTATTTTCTGCTATTAGTATTATGTCATCTGAATCTCTTGAATTGTTGATGTTCCTTCCTCCAGTTTTCACACCTCCCTCCTCTGAGTCTAATCTTGCTTCACTTTGGGCTAGTCTACATGGACTAAATACCTCAGCTTGCCCTTGTTTCAGAGCCCTGAAATCCATATGACACAGGGCATTTGCCCCATCCTGGCCCCAGGAAGCCCTCACCAGGCATGGGGGGAAGCTGGGATAGGGACAAATAAACTGTTTTATCATAATACCCATTTAAATCCATTACCTTTGGGAAAATATGGATCAGGCCCCACACATCCATGGGAGCCTCTCCCTGAAGACCAGCCCAATGCTTGAGCTATCAGTCACCCTTACTCTTCCAGGTCTGGGAAGCAGGCTTCCAGTGTGTGACCAAGGCTGGTCACATGCAGGGTGCCTTGTCCCATGATGCAGGACAGCTTCCTTGACCCAGAAGAGTATGGAAGATGGCGATTGTAGCAGCTGCAATGATAGGGAGGTGTTACTATGTAGAATCCTACCAATTTCATCAAGGTACTAGGGACAGATTAGGCCACCTCCACAGCCTGGATATGCCAGCAGGGAGCAGGCATATCCTGGCTCATGTAGATGAGCCTATATGATATATTCAGTGTACAAGTTAGGGTGTTAAAATGCAGCCTTGCCTGACTCCCTTGCCAATTGGAAACCATTCCATTTCTCCATATTCTGTTCTGATTGCCGCCTCTTGTCCTGAGTACAGGTTACACATCAGGACAATCAAATGATTTGCCACACCATTTATTTAAGAGCAATCCATATAACTGTCACAATACACAATTATAGCACTTTGAAACTCTTTAATTGTCATTCCTGCATCCTGTGGATACCTGGGATTTTCAGTTTGGTGAGACAGTCAAGCTATCTGGTACAGAATTCTAAAAACCTTACCAAACTACATATTCCAGGATTCCATAGGATGGAGCTATTGCTGTTTAAGTTTTTTTAAAAAACTATTGTATGTTTTAATCTTTTTCTAATCTATATATTTTTAATTTACTGTATGTTTTTAATCTTTTATAATTTAATATTATTTTAAGGGGGTGGGCTAGGGTACTGGGACTATGGAGTTTTTATATTGTAAGCCGCCCCGATTGCATTGCAGAGGGGAGGGATAGAAATAAAATTTTATTATTATTATTATTTATTAATTATTATTATTATTATTAAGTGGTATCCAAGTGCTATAATTGTATAGAGTGAACAAGATATTGGTTGTGGCACCTGAGTTATGTAACTGCCATCTATTAAAAATCCAGTTGTCCCCTCTACTCTTATTTTTGAGACACCAGTTAAAAGCACATTTATTGTAAAAACATCATCCTCTTTGAACCCCAACCAGCAGCTGAACAGATTTCCTTCACCGGGTGGCTGCTAACTGTTAAGGTGGGCTTCAGGCGCATTTATGTAGTCTTACTGAATACACTAATCTGTATCTGCAATACAGAATGCCAGCCGTAGCTTCTATTGTCCTGGATGCCATTTATATTTGCTGCCTCAGATACCAAAATGTTTTCAGCCAGGATTTGAATAGCATATGAACAAAAGAATAATGATAGCCTTCACAAACACACACACACACACACACACACACACACACACATTTATTGAAAAGCAACATTACAGAGGAAATTTGGAAGGTCCTGATTGAATGAAACATCAGAGGAACTTCCAAGGGAATCAAGAATGTCAATGAAGTTGCAGGTTGTGCCTGAGGTTACATGAAGATGAAGCTAAGCAGAGCTTGGATGAGAGGCCAGCCCAAATGAAGTTCCTTGATGGAAGCCAGAATGCAAATGTCTTAAAACTAGCAAAATGTGCCTTCATTATGAGGTTGTTTGTCCCCAGAACTCACAGAAAGCACAAAAGAAAGTTGCTAGTTAAGCTGTTTACTTACTGAGAAGCCCCATTGAGAGTCCAGGGCTGGTAAAGGAATGAGCTGTGCAATGAGCAAAGCTAATAGAACTTGGGATGAGATTCACCACCACTTCATTCTGAAGGAAAATGTTAAAGCACATTTGTAGGGAGAAATGTTCTTTGGGGAAACTGGGTATTCAGGAGAAATATCAATGGAGGTTGAAGGAAAGCAGAAAGGCCTTTGATAAGCACAACAAAATGTTTGTGGGGAGGAGTGGGGTCCTCCCATCCCTAAATAACATACAGAGCTTGTGGCTTTGTTAATGTAACTATTTATTAGGAAAAGGCCAGAGAAGCTACCAGCCTTCTCTGAGAATATCTTCTGTCAGAAGAGAGCAATTTTCTAGTCACACAGCTGCGTGCTGAAAGCAATCCTGCTGTATCAGATAATCAGGTTTCCTATCTGGATCTTGCAAAGAATGAGATGTGAGGCAAGCAGGGGCTTGTACTGTCAGAAGCTTCCAGTATCAGCAGCTTTTTCATTAGACAGTGTTGTGGTAAGTCCACATGCTTTGATAAAGGTGCAAACACCCAGTGTTTACTGGGGAGTACAGAACTAGCACTTATCAGACAGCCACAATGTATGCTTTCATAAAACTGCACAGGGATTTGCACATTTGCATTAGATTATTTTCACCTTGAACAGGATGCTCTTGAAATCCAAGATGATATACCTCAGTGTTTGGTACAACTGTAAATGACAAAATATATAAAAGCAATTGTTATACATCCAGCTAAGAGGTTTCTGGTATTGTGGCCTTACATTCTTTATATACTACAAAGTGTGTCATTATACACTACAGAGTAGCTTTAATGCACGGAATAGTCAGAACACAATAAGTAAATATGTTAGTGTAGTTTCTAAACCATGCATTTGGAATTTTAGAAAAGCAAGCAGGAACAAAAAGCCCCCAATTGGCAATGGTGACAAGAATCTGATTCTATGTAATTTTCCTTGTGACAATAGTTTCAGTGAAGAGTTCCATGTATAGGGGATAGCTGGTGGCAAAATGCACAGTGCCTGAGGCAATCAATAATTCTGATTTCTCTTGATTATTTCTGAAAATACAGTAGATCAGAATTATGCACTGAGAAATTTGAAAACTAGAGGTGTAACACTGTTTATATCTTCTGTATGGATAAGTAGCTGGCACCTCACCCTGCTTCTTGGAAAAGCTCTACAGTGAAAGTGGTGAGATGTGTGGCTTCACATGACCATATGTATATGGCTGACTTAAAACAGTGCTTTTCAAACTTTTCTCACCCCCAAAGCATCTCTTCTACAAGAGATACACTGAGTATCATTAGGGGCAGGATGAACTTGAGAAAGTGTTTGTGCCTTTCTCTACAATTTTGTCTTAGCATTTCTTTCTTCTCCTTTTGTCTTTCAGACTGAGAAATTGAGATCATAGTTGTCATGTGAGGAAAAAGGAGACAAGGAAGAAGAGCTGGACAGCAGCAGAGTGATGTCACCCCAGAAAGCAGAAGACACCAAACACTGGAATGGTTACACTGTTAGTTTCCCTAAAATATTTCTGACTTATATTATTGTTGGGAGGGTTGCTTCTTAACAATATGATCAATTATGCAAGCAAGATTCTTATTTTTACATTGGGTATTATCATTGGGGCTAGAATGGGTACACCAGCCAGGGAGAAGAAGGAGAGCAGCTTCTGAGCAGCTATTTTGAGTGGGTGAGTTTGAATTAAAACAAACAAACAAACAAACAAACCTCTTGGAAGAGTGTGCTGTTGCTGAGGGGGTGGAGCTTCTGTGAGTGACATCTGTGAGTCACTAGGGGGTGAGGCTAGGAGCTTAGCTCTATATAACTCCTTCCAGACTCCTTCCTAACAGCGCACGGGTTTTATCAACCAAGCAAAAGTATAGCATAAGCAGCAGGGGAGCAACAAACTTTGTTTTTAGAGGTTCTCCTTTACAAAGTTTTAATTTTTTTTATAAAAATACTTCTGAGGGTTTCTTGCTTAGAGGAAGTGAAGCAGTAACTTGCCTTCAGAACAAGCTTGCAGCCAGGAGATCTCTATGAAGTTATATTACCAGTAGATTGAGCTCACTGGCAGAGGTTGGTGAATACTGGAGGATTTTTTGAAGAGGAAGCCCACAGTCCTGTTTCACTGATTACGTAAGACTTCTCAGCATGGACAGTGAGGGAACTGCTGCAGTCACCTGCAACACTTGTGGGATGTTTGTCTTCTTGTCTACAGAGCTGGGGAGCTTCACATGCACCAAGTGTAAGTTGGTAGACCTCTTGGAGGAGAAAGTCCAACAGCTGGAGACCCGGGTAGCTACATTTCTCCATATTCATGAGTAAGAGGTTTTCCTGGACAGAACAGAATTAACAGTCTTGGACGGGGACCACACAGAGGAAGTTGCTGGGGAGGAGAGGGTCACTTCACATACACAGGAGGTAGACAGCTGGAGGAATGTCACACACAGAAGTAGAAAACCCAGGGATTGTTCTGGCAGCTTGCAGCTACAGAAACAATTTGAACCTCTCTCCCTCATCAAGGACAATGAGGAAGAGCAGCATGGACAGACTTCAGGGGCAGAGCAGGGGACCCTGAGAGTACCACCATAAGAAACAGCTGCTGCTAAGCCTCGGGGGAGGCGTGTGCTGGTGGTGGGGGACTCCTTGCTGAGGGATACAGAACCAATGATTTGTGGGCCTGACAAGATGTCTCAGGAGGTGTGTTGCCTCCCTGGGGCAAAGATCCATGATGTGATGGAGAGGCTGACAAGACTGGTCAAGCCTACTGATCACTACACTTCCTTTTGGTCCATGTGGGAACCAATGATACTGCAAGGCACTGCTTTCCAAAGATCAGAAGAGATCTTCTGTCAGTTGAAGGACATGGTGCAGGAAGGGAGAGGAAAATAGCCAATGTAAAAAACTGGCTCTGTAGATAGTGTCACCGAGAATGATTTGGATTCTTGGATCATGGGTTGTGGTTAGGGGAGATGTCTGGCAAGCGATGGGGTGCATCTCACAACAGTTGGCAGAAATGTTTTTGCCAACAGTCTCAAAAATTTGATCAGGAGGGCTTTAAACTGAGTCATATGGGGGAGGGAGAGAATATTTTGGAAGGCAAAGGGGCTGGAGAAAATAGGCAAACTGTCATAGAGGGAACAAGGGAAACAGTGCAAGGACCAACAGTGGGAGGCAAAAAAAACTTGCACAGGCAGCAAGTAAAGGGAACACATGGTCTCAGATGTCTCTACACTAATGTGCACAGCACGGGAAATAAGCAAGATGAACTTGAACTCCTAGCACAACAAAGCAAATATACTATAATAGGCATTACTGAAACCTGAAGGGATGAGTCTCATGATTGGAATGTAGGAATAGAGGGGTATAATATTTTTAAGAGAAACAGGCCAAACAGGAAAAGAGGAGTGATAGCATTATATGTCAGGGATATTTACACCAGTGAAGAGATCTATGATTCTATGATCCATGACATCAATACTGGAAGCCAGGTGGAGAGCATCTGGCTTCCAGGTGGATAAAAATTAAAGGGGAGGGAAACAACAGGGATGTTATTGTGGGACTCTACTACAGACCCCCAAGTCAAACAGAGGAATTGGATGATGCCTTTCTAGAGCAGATGAACACACATGCAGAAAGGAGAGATGTAGTAGTAAGGGGTGATTTCAACTATCCTGATATTTGCTGGTAATCTAACTCAACCAAATCGTGGTCTAGCTAATTCCTTACTTGCCTGGAAGAAAATTTCATGGTCCAAAAGGTGGAAGAGGCAACAAAGGGGTCAGCTATTTTAGATCTGATCTAAAATAGCTGCAAGTGGGATGCAAGTGGTGGGATCCTTAGGTGAGAGTGATCATGTTCTCTTGGAGTTTCTTATACAATGGAAAGGAGAAGCCAAGCATAGTCAGACACACATTCTAGACTTTAGGAGAGCTGATTTCAATAAACTCAGGGAAATACTGGGGGTGATCCCATCGTCAGTAATACTAAAAGCGAAGGGACTTCAAGATGGATGGAACTTTCTCAAAGGGAGATACTGAAGGCACAATTTCAAACTGTACCAATGAGGAAGAAAAATGGGAGGTATCTCAAGAAACCAGGGTGGATGACTAAAGTACTTTCAATGGAGCTAAGTTTTAAACAGAACATGTATAGGAAATGGAAAAAGGGGGAAGTCACCAAAGAAGAATTCAGACAGATAGCAAACACATGTAGGAGTAAAGTCAGAAAAGCTAAAGCACAGAATGAGTTCAGGCTCGCTAGAGAGGTTAGAACAATAAAAAGGGTTTTTTGGGGTATGTCCGTAGCAAAAGGAATAAGAAGGAAATGGTAGGGCCACTACATAAAGAAGATGACAAAATGCTAACAGAGGACAGAGAAAAGGAAGAACTACTTAACACCTTCTTTGCCTCAGTGTTTTCAGAAAAGGAAAAGGATGATTAACCTGAGGTTAATGTGACAGAGGACACAATAGGGGAAATCCAGCACAGAATAAGCAAAAGAGGTAGTGCAGGAATACCTTCTAAATCTAAATGAATTTAAATCTCCAGGACCAGATGAACTATATCCAAGGGTGTTAAAAGAGCTGGCAAATGTAAGATCATAGCCATTGGCAACAATCTTTGAGAACTCCTGAAGAACAGGAGAAGTCCCAGCAGACTGGGAAGGGCAAATGTTGTTCCCACCTTCAAAAAAGGGGGAAAAAGAGGATCCCAACAATTTTCGTCCAGTTAGTCTGATATCAATACCAGGGAAGATTCTGGAGCAGATCATTAAACAGAAAGTCTGTGAACACTTAGAAAGCAATGCCATAATCCCAAAAAGTCAACATGGGTTTCAGAGAAACAAGACATGCCAGACTAATCTGATAATCTGATCCCACCCCCACCCCCACCCCTCTCTCTCTCTCTCTCTCTTTTTTTTTTTTTTTTTTTTTTTTGAGAAAATTACCAGCTTGGTATATGAAGAGAACACTGTGGATAATGCATACCTTGATTTCCGTCAGGCCTTTGACAAGGTTCCCCGTGACATTCTTGCAAACAAGCTTGTAAAATGTGGGCTAGATAAGTTAACTGTTAAATGTATTTGTAATTGGTTGACCAACCATACCCAAAGGGTGCTCAGCAGTGGCTCCTCTCGTCTTGGAAAGATGTGACCTGTGGGGTGCCACAGGGTTCTGTCCTGGGTACAGTGCTATTTAACATCTTTATCATTGACTTGGACGATGGAATTAGGGGAATACTTATCAAATTTGCAGATGGCACCAAATTAGAAGGAGTAGCTAATACCCTAGAGGACAGGATGAAAATTCAAAATGACCTGGATAGACTGGAGAACTGGGTCAAAGCTAACAAAATGAAATTCAATGTGGAGAAATGAAAGGTACTGCACATAGGGCAGAAAAACGAAATGCATAGATATAGGATGGGGGAGACCTGGCTGATCGAGACTACGTGTGAAAGGGATCTAGGAGTCCTAGTAGACCACAAGTTGAACATGAGTCAACAGTGTAATGTGGCAGCTAAAAAGGCCAATGCAATTTTGGGCTGCATCAATAGAAGTATAGTGTCTAGATCAAGGGAAGTAATAGTACCACTCTATTCTGCCTTGGTCAGGACTCACCTAGAATGCTGTGTCCAGTTTTGGGCACCCCCATTCAAAAATAATATTGACAAATTGGAGCGTGTCCAGAGGAGGGTGACTAAAATGGTGAAAGTTCTGGAAACCATGCCGTGTGAGGAAAGACTTAGGGAGGTGGGTATGTTTAGCCTGGAAAAAAGACAGTTAAGGGGTGATATGATAGCCCTGTTTAAGTATTTGAAGGGGTGTCACATTGAGGATGAAACAAGCTTGTTTTCTGCTGCTCCAGAGACTGGAACACAGAGCAATGAATGCAAGCTCCAGCAACAGAGATTCCACCTCAACATTAGGAGGAACTTTCTGACAGTAAGAGCTCTTCTGCAGTGGAATACACTCCCTCAGAGCATGGTAGCGTCTCCTTCCTTGGAGGTCTTTAAACAGAGGCTTGATGGCCATCCGTCAGGGATGCTTTGATTTTGTATTCCTGCATGGCAGGGAGTTGGACCGGATGGCCTTTGTGGTCTCTTCCAACTCTACAATTCTATGATTCTATGACTTTTTAGTTTAGTTTATAGATAAAAGTATTTTCTTCCCACATTCTTTTTCAGGAACTTATCACATGAGGCATGTAAATTGAAATTACAGCAAGATAATAACATCTTGGTCTGGGGATTATCACATGACATCATTCCTCTTCCATTGTTCTCTGTTGTTCTAATAGAAAAAAAATATGAATGATCTCCTTTCCCACTTCTATGTTGTGCTATGATTTACTGTGTGAAAGTTCAATTGCGTGGTCAGGGGGTGATCAGTGGGCATGCTTTGAGTTCGGAAATGTCGGCCAACTTCCAATGAGCAGGGAAGGAGGAGAAGGGGTGGAAATTTCAATTTGATTTTTTTTAATTGACAAAGTAACTAAGGACTTTTTCAGACACCCTGTCGAGAAGCCAACTTAAATAGCTGATAAGATCGCCCGACTCGGCAACAACTCAGTTGAAAAGCACAGTACCTGGTGTTGTCAGTAGCAGTCCTATAGGGTCAGAAGTACACACAGGGAGAGAGAGAACGAAGAACGAAGAGGCAGTCCAAGGTCAAAAGGATTCCGGCACGTGGGTCAACGAAGGCAGTCCAAGGTCAAGATATCTGAAGTCTCAAGATAGCAAGGTTCCAAGAAGCAGGAGAGTCACAGGCAGAGGCTTCCTCCAGGAAATGCAGACTGCCTGAAACAAGGAACTCAGCAACCCCCAGCTGCTTATGTTGGCCCAGCTCCCACTCCCAGCTGCGGGGTGATTGATTAGCTTCTCTCTCTTAATCTCTGGGAATGATGCAGCCAGGCCCTCTCTGCTCTCCTTTGGCTAAAGGTAGGTACCTGCTCTTCTACCTCTTGCTTTTGCTCTACTATGTCTCCCAGGCTTGGACCCTGTGCTGGGGGAGGGCTAGGCTGCTGAGCCCTGGGTTCTTCAGGGCTAGACTCAGTCTCAGCCAGATATTCTGCTACTGGCTCAGCCTCCTTACCTTCTGAGTCCTCAAAGTCCTGGCTGACCATGACACACCCCTTACCTCTGGAAGAGTTACGACACTATCGCGCAGCAGGGGGTCAGTTTCAGACGACGCTGTCCCTCTCTCGGCATTGGCCATGACTGTTCCAGATATGATTGAAAGCAGCCGCACCATTTTTTACTCACAGAAGTTGTCCGTGAATAAAAAATGGTGCAGCTGCCTTCAATCATAACCAGAAAAGTCACTGAAAACACCAAGAGAGGGACGGTGTCATCTGAAGCATGCCCCCTGCCGCGCAACAGTGTCATCACTGTTCCGGAGGCTTCTTGCATGGTAAGGAATGTCTGAAAAAGCCAAATGAAACTTTTAAGCTCTTTTCTCTTTAGGAAAAAAAATCAACTGCCAAATGAATGCTCCCCCACCCCAAGTGGGGCTTGTCATAGAAGCCAAAACTTAGCTCACTGTCCACCACTTCCTTTTCCATCCCTGTTCCAGAGTCTCTTTCTCTCTCTCATTCTTTCACTCATAGATTCAGAGAATCATAGGCCCTGTTTACATGGCAAAATATTCCTTTGAATAAACCACTGAGATTCCTATTTGTTCCCACACATCGTGCCATAGTATTGTCTCATTCAGAAGGGGGGAGCTAAAAAAAATCAATAGTAGTGTGATAGGGGATTTTGCTACTTTCCCCACCTTTTTTGAAAAGTAGTACGACTTAGCACACTTTTGATTTTGTGAATTAACATTTCGCTAAGGGCTATGTTACAGTCACAGCTGAGTTGAGCTGTGATTGGTTGAACTCACTGGGGAGGGGGGTTGGACTGACCAGGAGGTAATGGAGGAGCTGCAAATGAAAGATCCATCCACTGTTGTTTCTAGCCACAGAAAAAGACTGAGCCAGTACAATACCCATCCCAATCACCCAGCTGTCTGCCTACTGGCTTGCTTGACTGCTGCCAGCTGAAGAATCCCCAGTTAGTCTTTTCCTGTGTGTGTCTGTGTGTGTGTTCATTCCCTTGCCCTGCTGAGATCCCATTTCTGTGTGTGAGAAGAGAGGGGGGGAGAGTGGGTGAGGGGAAAGGGGGCTTGATGGGGTGACACTCCCTCCTAAAAGAATAAAAATTAGCAGGCATTCCTCTGGTAATCAGAGGAGGAAAAGGTGCCAGCACCCTCCCTCTCTTGCAGCTCCTTGGCATATTTCCCCAGATGTGCTTGGGAGGCCATGCACCCCACCTCAGTCTCTGTGTGAATTAGAAAGTGGAAAACTAAACCGATCAACTGATTTAGCAGTAAATCATGTGAACTATGCAGCACTGGTGCGAAACTGCGATAAAGCACAAACTACCGCAATAAAAACTGCCGTGTAACTGAGCCCATAGAGTTCGAAGAGACCACAAGGGCCATCCAGTAAAACCCCATGCCCTGCAGGAACACACAATCAAAGCACACCTGAAAGATGGCCACCCAGCCTCTGTTTATAAACCTCCAAAGAAAGAGACTCCACCACACTCCAAGACAGTGCATTCCAATGCTGTACAGCTCTTACTGGCAGGAAGTTCTTCCTAATGTTTAGGTAGAATCTCTTTTCCTGTAGTTTGGATCTGTTGCTCTGAGTCCTAGTCTCTGGAGCAAGAGAAAACAAGCTTCCTCCATCCTCAATATGACATTCTTTCAAATATTTAAACATGGCTATCACCTCTTAACCTTCTATATCCCAGCTAAAGAGACCTAGTTCCTTTAGCCGCTCCTCACGCGGCATGGTTTCCAGACCTTTCACCATTTTAGTTGTCCTTCTCTGGGGGAGGGGTTGACCCAGTTTATTAACATCTTTCTAGAATTGTGGTGTCCAGAACTACACACAGTATTCCAGGTGAGATCTGACTATGGCAGAATAGTGTGGCACTATTACTTCCCTTGATCTAGATACTATACTTCTATTGATGCAGCCTAGAAACTCATTGCCTTTTATGGCTACCACATCACACCACTGACTCATGTTCAGTTTGTGGCCCATTAAGACTCCAAGATTCCTATTGCTAACAGCCCAGGTGTCACACATCCTATATCTGTGCATTATATATTTTCTGCCCAAGTGTAGTACTCTACATTTCTCCCTGTTGAAATTTATTTTGTTAGTTTTGGCCAGCTTTCTAATCTGCTGTTAATTTTGAATTCTCTACCTGTCCTCTGGGGTATTAGCTGCCCCCTCCTAATTTGGTGCCATCTTCAGATTTGATAAGCATGCCCTCTATTCCATCATCTGTCATTGATAAAGATATTGAATAGCACTGGGCCCAGGACAGAACCCTGTGGCACCCCATGAGTCACTTCTCTCTAGGATGAAGGGGAGCCATTGGTGACTACCCTTTGGATTTGGCCCATCAAACAATTACAAGTCCACCTAACAGTTACATGTCTAGCCCACATGTTAGTAACATTTTTGCAAGAATATCATGGGGAACATTGTCAAAGGTCTTACAGAAATCAAGATAAAGTACATCCACAGCAGCCCCTTTGTCTACCAACTATAAAAAAAAAGAGACAAGATTAGTTTGGCATGACTTGTTTTTGAGAAACCTATTTTGACTTTTAGTGATCAAGGCATCCCCTTCTAAGTACTTGTAGACTCTTTAACAATCTGCTCTAGAATCTTTCCTAGTATTGATATCAGGCTGACTGGGCGGTACTTATTTGGGTCCTCTTTTTTCCCTTTTTTAAAGAAGGGAACAACATTTTGTCTGGCACCTTGGGTCCCTTCTGGAAGAAAGGTGGCACATAAATTAAATAAAGAGATAAATAAATAAATACAAACAAATGTTTGCCCTCTTCCAGTCTGCTGGGATCTCTCCTGTTGTCCAGGAATTCTCAAAAATTAATGCCAGTGGTTCTGAGATGACTTCTGCCATTTCTTTTAATACCCTTGAATGAAATTCATCTTGTCCCAGAGACTTGAATTCATTTGCTGGCTGATTCAGGGAAATAAAGAGGCCACACAATAAAGAGACAACACAACAGATTTATGGGGTAAAATAAAATAATATGGTCTTTATTTGTCCCTACCTATTTAAATATCCCACTAAGAGATATTTAAAGGAGGGTGGAGGCAACCTAGTGTGGGAGCAGCTGAGGCAGTAGGTCTAATGAGACCACACCCCTGAGCTTCCCCAGGCAAACACCTGGGCCCTGGAGAGAAATCCCAATATATGGGGTTGCTCTCTGGCTGGCCCACATCTGGAAGGTCAACCTAAAAGTTCCCCGTCCAAGCCACATGGATTGAGGTGAGGGATTATCCTTCAGGCCAACCCCAATGTGGGTCTCCTTCTGTCCACTTAGGCTACACGGCCTGAAGTGGCCCTTCCAGATACCCCACCTTCACCAAAAGTGGTGCCAAGGTGCACACCGATTTCTACGCCTCCCCCTTTTCCCACCATTGAAAGGGTCAAGCATCCACTTAGTCCCTTTCCCCTGCTAGCTTGTCCAAAAGGTCCCTCACCCCCTGCTGAAGATTGTCTAGAAAAATTAGGTTTCCTGTGTTCGAAAGGTGTACCCCATCAGTTCTGTAGAGCTCGGGTCTTGCAAACACAATACCGGGGTGCAGCAAATAAATTCCCAGTCCCTTGTCCATGGCATTTTTTGTCTCCCGATTAGCCCCACACTGGGCTTTGTTAATTTTCCTTGGATCCACTTCCCCACGCCATAACGGCTGTGGCAGTATGGCGGACCACACAATTTTGACCTCAGGCCAATAGAATCTGATCAGTTCCATGTCATAGATTGCTTACCAAATAAGGACTTTTCCTTTTAGTAAGCCCAAATCATTAACCCCCAAATGAATAATAAGAATACTGGGAGGGGGCTCCTGACATTCTTGAAAAAGCAATGGAAACATGCCATGCCAATGTAGCCCCCTTCTACCCAACCATTCTATTGTCACCAATCCCCTAGACCCAGGTGTGGCCCAAAGTGGCATAAACTGGCCTGTCGAACTGCCCAGTAAACCATACTATGACCGCATATCAGCATCCACAGCCTCCCTGGTGTCGACCTAGGATCTGAAAGACAAAAGGGGAAGGAGACAAGTTAATGACATAAGGGCTGAATGTAGACCAAAGATGTCCACCGGTCGACCAAAGATGTCCACCGGTCGATCCCTTGAATTGAAGCTGCTGGCATCCTGATAGCAAAGGCCATGAAAGCAGCCCTGATCCTGGAGGAATGAATCACAAACATAACCCCGTGCAGGCCCAATTTACCTAACGCTTTAACTGTAACCATCCAGAACTGATATCTGGTTAAAGAGAAGAGTCAGCATGGATAAACAAGGGACCTGGAAGGAGCCCCCCTTACCATCAAGTACTGTTGTAGAGGTCTGACAGGGCAAAGCTCAGGATTGCTTGCCATCAATAGCTTACATTATTGCCTTCCCCTTCTGGTCTGTTCTGGAGAAACGCAAGGTCACGGTGACCTGACGCTCCTCCATAAAGACGTCTCACAGCAACAAGGCCCTGGGCAACACATCCGTTTTAGAAGCCAACACAAGTTCACTAATTCACAAGGCCCCAAAAAAGGCAACAAGTGCCACCACATGGAATAGCCATGTTTCATATTGGGATGCACAGATACCACCGCAAAGGTAGCTCAAACCTTTAAGTATCCCCGGAAAAAGGGGGCCCCTAGAATCCTTTCTCTTTCCCCTCTCCCTGGTCCACCCTTCGATAGACTTACAAATGCGGAAGTCGCCAGTGTTACCTGCAGCACCCTGCACTTTGAGCCAGAATGCTATAGCCAATATCCTGATCCGTATTGACTGGGGGGCTAAACTGCTCTTGTACAGAGAAATAGCAAACTGAATAAGCTGCTCCACAGGTACTGGCACACCTTGTTGGAAACCTGCCTAATCTCTAAACTGAAAAAAATCATTTAAGGCCCAAGTGTATCCTTTCAAAGTGCTGGGGGCTATGGACATACCTAGAGCTCTCACAAGCTCAGTCTCCCAAGCCTCCACAGGCTTTCCGGCATCTGTTCGCCCTCTGGAGCTGCATCTGGGGCCAAGTCTCTGAAGTGCTCCATCTGCATGTGGGAAAGAGTGTCAGCAATACCATTGTTAATGCCTGCCACATGCTGTGCTGTAAACAGAATGTTGTGCCTCAGACACTGAAGGGTAAAAGCCTGGACAAGTGTCATAACATGGGGGGATTTGGAAGTAAGAGAGTTTATTACCTGAACTGTTGCCAAATTGTCATACCAAAAATGTACTGAGTAGTTGGCCAACTCCTTGTACCAAATAGAGGCCGTGACAAGAATCAGAAAAAATGCCAAAAACGTCAAATCTGATACTATGTCTGTAGATGTCCAATTCTGTGACCAACGACTGGCACACCAGCGGCCACCAAAATAAACTCCAAACCCCGAAGACCCCGCTGTGTCAGAAGAAATTTGGAAGGCCCCATGCAGCTTCCTCTACTCCCACCAGAAGGAGACACCATTGAAGTTTCACAGAAAACTGCTCCAAACCTGCAAATCCTCTCGAATTTGTAAGATAATATGTATTCTATGGTGGGAAGAAATAATCCTTTTTATGGCGTCATACATGTGGTGGAGGAAGGCCCTGCCTGGAGCCACCACCTTATAGGCAAAGTTAAAATGTTCTATGAGCTCCTGAAACACACGAAGGGTGGCTTTCTGCTTGGTCAAAAATAACTGAACCCTATTAAGGAGATCCCCAACTTTCTCAAGAGACAGCCTGCACTGCTGATTAATTGTGTCAATTGTGATCCCCAGGAATCTTAGTTGCTGAGAGGGGCCTTCAGTTTTTTCGGGAGCCAACAGAACTCCACTAGGTACTCGAATTGTCTCAGCAGATGTTCACAATGCCCTGTTTGTTAACCTCCAACAAATAAGAAGTCGTCCAAATAGTGGACCACTCCCGAGGATCCTGTTCTTGTCCTCAGTGCCCACTCCAGAAAGGTGCTAAAAGTCTTAAATGCATTACACGAGACTGAACAGCCCATGGGGATGGCTTTGTCTATACAGAAATGCCCTTTGAAACAGAAACCTAACAACTCAAAATTGCCTGGGTACAGAGGTAACAAGCGAAATGCTGACTTTATGTCACATTTGGCCAGCTCTGTGTCCCACCCATGGTGCCGCACCTCCCTTATGGTGGTGTCAAAGGATGTATAATGGACTGTACAGAGCTCATAGGGAATGGCATCATTCATCGATACGCCCTTTGAGTAGGGCAAGTGGTGAATGAGCCGGTATTCCCCCGGGGCCTTCATGGGAATGATGCCCAATGGGGATACTCGAAGATTGGGTACTGGGGGGGTGACAAAGGGACCTAGAATGCATCCCTCAGACACCTCATTCCTAATGTTGTCCCTAACTATGTGCTCAAGGCCTATTATGGATAACATGTTGTGGGATCTATAGGGACACCTGATTCCTTGAAATGGGATCCTAAACCCAAATTTAAATTCTTCAAACAAATAAGTGGCCACTTTCTTATTGGGATATACCCTAATCCACATGCCTAGCCAGTCTAGCTTAATTGGGCTGGGGACCCTTTGGAGGCTGACTGGCTGCCCCCGTCCTCAGCCTCCACTCGGGATAGATTTCCCCCCTCGAAACTGCCCTCTGGCCCTAGGACAGTTCCAAAAGAAGTGACCCCTGACACAAATGGAACATTTCTGGGTATATCTACAGAGTTTATGGTTACAAGAGCCCTGCAAACTAAACCCCCAGCACAACATTTTGGTGTTCTGGCCAGGGGAGGCAGCAGTCCATGGAGAGGGTGCAGATGGGCCTCTCATTAGGTGCCTGCTGTGAGTGCGCTTGCCCTGGATGGGCCTAGCAGGGTTCATGAGTTGCATCCACAATTGGGGATGGATCATGTCCCACCTCAATGAGGGATAAATAGCCACCCTCATACAGAAGGCCTCATCATATAGAAGCCAAGCCGGGCCAGCAAAATCCCCATAGGCCCGATGAATAATGTCCAAATATTGAAATGACACCAGGGCCCACTGGGGTTGTGCCCTGGCTATTACCCCTGCAAAGATGAGAAATCCGGAGAGCCAGTTTGTCCAGTTCCTCTCTACCTTGAGTTTTTTTTTTCAGTTTCTCCTTTTCTTTTTCATCCATCTCCTCCCTATCCTTCCTCTCGATTTCTCTATATAATAGGTTAAATACATCAATGTACTCCCCTTTCAGGATCTTTTCCTTGGTGGCCGGCAGAAGATGATTGCCCAAGGGAAGGGACATTTCCTCAAATGGTATGGCCAAATAGGTCACAGAGCCATAACCAAAAGTAGGCTGTGCAACCATACCGGTCTGTTCCCCTGGTGATATACAATGGGCCACGGTGGGTGGATAAGCCATCCAAGGTGCCTATTGTAGGGGTGTCCAACTGAGCACCTGTTGTGACATGGGCCAGCCTAAATGTGCTGGAAGCATGGCCTGGGGTAGGACAGTATGCCCTTGCTGTGTCCAACCTCCCCAAGGCCATACGACACCCATTGAAGTTGTGGTGGGATCAGGTGGGGACTCACCGGATGTTCCAGGTGTTTCCATCATGTCCTCAGGTTGTTCATGTCCAACCTCGGTTGGTGTTGGCACAGAGCTGTCCTCTATGGTTGTGGATCCAGTTGCCCCATCTGGATTAATGTTCCGTTCGAGGTCATCTAAGCGGGCAAGAATTTTGTTAGTCAGTTTTTGCTTCTTGCCCACCCTTTTGGGCCAGGAAAGGGGGGCTGCCCCTTTTACCCCTTGAACCGGCTCCACATTTTTGATGTGATCCAGGATGGCTTGCCAAGGCACTTGCACATCCTCCTCACTAGAGGAAGGATCGGGACTTGCCGGGTGTTTAGGTGACACTGTAGCTGGGGCCTTTCCTTTACCTTTCCTTTTCCCTTTACCAGGTGCCATGGCAATCTAGTGTGTGGTCACCAAAAACAGTGCTCCCAATCAAATTATCCCGATGTGATACAGCTCAATCCAAATTATCACAATGTTTTTATAATAATAATAATAATAATAATATTTATTTATACCCCGCCCCTCTGTTAAAACAATCGGGTCAGCTTACAAAAATTAAAATACAATACAGATAAAATCCCCAAACACCCCCCACCCCCACCCTCCCCCATAAAAAAATATTAAACAATTATAAATTAAAACCAACTTATCTAAAATCACAATTAAACACAATAAATACAATAAAATACAATAAATGGCCAGCGGACTAAAAGAAGCCAGGATCCCCTGAGGCCGGGATCTAATTAGGAAAGGCCTGCCGAAAGAGATCCGTGTTTAGTGCTTTTTAAAGCTACTCAAGCTTGTTATCTGACGGATCTCGTTCGGCAGGTCATTCCACAATTTGGGGGCGATTACCAAAAAGGCCCTCTGGGAGGTTGCAGACAGCCTAGATTTTTGTGGCTGAAGCAAATTCCTCCCAGAGGACCGGAGTGCACGGGGAGGATTGTATCGGAGGAGGCAGTTCCGGAGATAAGTTGGACCCAAGCCATTTAGGGCTTTAAAGGTAATAACCAACACCTTATACTGGGCCTGGAAACTGATAGGCAGCCAGTGGAGAGATCTTAACACTGGAGTTATATGGTCTCTCTGAGATGTTCCCGAGACCACTCTGGCTGCCATATTTATTGCTCCTTAACCTCTATTTTTATTGTTGTCATTATTATTATTATTATTATTATTATTATTATTATTATTTAAACAGGATTGGTTGCCATGCTTAACCACCAGGATGGCCAAGCCTAATGAAAACCTTTGCTGCCAGCTAGGCCCCAGACCAGCCCCGCTGGGGATCACTCCACGTGCCCGGGCCCAGGCCACCCACTAGGCCTGATAAGTAGGCCCCAATAGATTGGGAACCACCCCTACAGAGGCTCGCTGGCCTCCCTCCCTTCTATCTCCAGGGACAGGGTGGCCCAGTAGGTGGTGAAATATTGAGAGGCAGGCCTATGAACTAAGCCTTGACTGTCCAGTAGGGCAAATGGTGGGCCTCTGCACCAGGCCTGACTAAGCCTCATCGGGTAGCCATGTGGCATGCCTCTGACCAGGCCCCAGGGGCTGCCAAAACTATCCCCACAGATGGTGTCTGCAGCCCGCCCTCAAAGGCCCAGTATCCCCACACACACACACCGCACTGCCTGTGTGCTCCCCGGCTGCCAAAAGAGCCAAGGCTCAGTCGCTCCATGCTGCCCCAAAAGCCCTTAAATCAACAATGGGGGGCACAATTCCCCACGGCAGCTGTGCACCGGCACCAGCCTGAAGAGTGCCCAGGGGCAGTCTAAACTGGATGAACTGGGAGGCTGAGCACTCTTTCTGGGCATAAAGGGAGTGGCCGGGGTCCGGTTGGGATCCCAAGGCAGTGGTCAGGCCTGCAAAGACCCAGACTGTGGTCTGCCTGGCCAGTCTAATAAGCAGAGCCCAACCGCCCCCCTCCCTGGGCCGAAGCCCAGCTTGAAGGCAAGCCTCTGAGCCTGCCACCCCGGGCTTGTTCGTCCCCTGGTACTCCCTGATGAAGACAGCAAATTATAAGCTCTCCTATGCTTCTCTCTGATCTCAAACCTTTTCAGGCTCCGCTCCGCCGCAGCCGCTCAAAAACCAGGAAGAGGGTGGAGTGCGGGACAGTAAGTTTTATATAGGCTCTGTCACCCCACCCCGTACTCCCTCACATTGGCATAAGCACCCAGATGTCTTGAAGGTGGTCTCCTTGCCCTTCTCAGGGCAGCAAAGATGATTCCCCCCCGAACAGCTGCACCAGATGGGGGGTGAATTGGGATAGAGTAGCCAGCTATTCTGTACCACCTCTTCACCAATTCTGTGCTGCATTCTCCCTACTGCATCATCTGCTCAATTTTCCTCAGGTTCTGTTTTCCTCAGGTTCAGCACTGTTCTCCTTTTCGGTGAAGACTGAGGCAAATAAGGTGTTGCATAGTTCTGCCTTTTATCTGTTCCCTGTTAGCATTTTGCCATCTTCTGAGTGCAGTGGCATTACCACTTCCTTGTTCTTCCTTTTGCTACAGACATAACCAAAAAGCCTGAGCTCTTTCTGTGCTTTAGCTTTTCTGATTTCTCTCTACAAGAGCTGGCTATTTGAATTCTTCTTTGGTGATTTCCCCCTTTTTCCATTTCTTGTACATGTCCTTCTTAGCTCTTCTTCTTAGCTCAGTAGAAAGTTCTTTAGACAGCCATCCTGGTTTCTTTAGACACCCTCCATTTTTCCTTCTCATTGGTACTGTAAGAAGTTGTACCTTCAATAGCTTTTAAGAAGCTCCCATCCATAATGAACTCCCTTCTCTTTTAGTATTCCTGACCATGGGATCACCCCCAATATTTCCCTAAGTTTACTGAAATCAGCATTCTTAAAGTCTAGAATATGTGTCTGACTACACTTAGTTTCCCCTTTCCATTGTATAACAAACTCCAGGAGAATATGATCACTCCCACCTAAGTTTCCTGCCAATTTCATTACAATGAAAATTGTCTGCAAGGCAAGTGAGGCATTTGTTGGACCTTAAATTTTTGGAAGAGTTTGACTTCCAACAAATATCAGGATACTTGAAACCCTATTACTATGACATCTCTCCTGAATGTATGTCCATTTGTTCAAGGAAAGCATCATCCCAGTCCTAAGTTTGGCTTGGAGGTCTGCAGTAGACCACCACCATGACACCCCTGTTAATTTGCTCCCTCTTATTTTTTTACCCATATGCTCTGAACCTGGCTTCCAGGATTTAAGTGATGGATTTGTAATTAGGTGTACACATCCTAACATATAATGTTAATGAACATCCCTTCCTGTTTGGTTAATTACTCTGAAATACACATTACAACATTCAATCATTAGACTCATCCCACCAGCCTTCAGTGATGCTTACTATATCATATTTGTTTTGCTGTGCTAAGAGTTCATGTTCATCCTGTTTATTATTTCCCATGCTCTGTGGATTTTTATAGAGACATCTAAGACCATGGATCATTTCTCCTATCTGCCTTTTAAAGGTTTTTCCCCTCCTATTGTTGGGTTCTTGTACTATTGCCTTTTTCTCTGTATAACATTTGGGCTATTATCTCCAGCATTTGATGAACTCCTGCCCTCAAGTATACTGTCTCCCTCCCCCTATGTAACTCAGTTTAAAGCCTCCGGATCAGATCTTTAAGACTCTCAGCAAAAACATTCCTGCCAACTGTTGTGAGGTGCAACCCATCCCTTGCCAGATGTCTACCTCACTGAGACCACACACCATGGTCCAGGAAGCCAAATTGATCCCAGCAGCACCATGTATAGAACCAGTTGTTTACCCTGACTATTTTTCTCTCCTTTCTGGGGCTGTGCCCTTCCACTGGAAGGACAGAAAAAATTACTACCTATGCATCCACTTATTTCAGTTTCCTACCCAAAGCCTCATAACACCTTGTGATATTCTGAAGTCTATGCCTTTCAGTATCATCGGTTCCCAAATGGACCAAAGGAAGGGATAATGGTCAGAGGGCATTGCAAGTCTTGTCTGCCTTTCTGTTACATCATAAAGTTTTGCCCCAGGGAGACAGTATACTTCATGAGATATTTTGTCAGACTTGCAAACTACTTTTTCTGTTCCCCTCAGGAGGACATCCCCTACCACAACCACCCACTTCCTCTGAGTCTTGGTAGAGGCCATTCCATGTGCTGAACTTTCTAAGGTCCTGTGCACATTGTCTGAGGATTGACTCTGCTGCTCTCTTTCACATTCTTTATCATCACTGATAGGGAGAGAGCTCTGAATCAATTCTGTAGCACCAAACTCGCATAATTGCCCCTAGTTCTCCTACTTTTACATGTCACCTTCTTCCAATTGTCTACCTCCTGTGTATGGGAAATGGCCTCCTCCCCAGAAATATTCCCTGTATGTTCCTCATCCAGGACAGTCTGCTCCACACTGTCCAATAAACCCTCCTGCTCCCTAATACGCTGAAGAGTGGATAAACAAGCTTCAAGTTGCTGGACTTTGTCGTCCACTAGGCAACCAACTTATATTTCCTGCAGCTGTAGCTCTGCACATCATCTGGAAAGAAGACAAACATACCACAGCTTCCACAAGTGACTGCAAAATGTCCCACACTACCCATAATCAATAGTCTTAAGTAGTCACTGAAACAGAACTTTGGGCTAACCCCTCAAAACTCCTCTGCTAACCCCCAACCCCACATGCATACAATGCCTGTTGGCCTTGTTTGTTTGGAGAGCTCCTGTTCTGTTGTTAGGTTATAACTTCATGCACAACAAGGTGTGCACCACTGGCTCTCTGAGACTAAGCTGAAAGGCTTGTGGTAGCACTTATATAGAGCTACTGGCTGTTAGCTCATCCCCCAAGTGAGTCAGTGACTGAGCAGAAGCCCCTCCCTATTAGACTCAGGGAGAGTACAATGCCCAAAACAAAATCACTAACACAAGCCTTTAATTTTTTAAAAAGACAATAAAAATATCAAGGATGGCCCTCAAGTACAGTTAGAGATGTGAAGGCCAAGGGGGGAAAGAACAGGAAAAAAAAATCTGTGTGTTTTTTCCTGAAGCCTTTTCTCGTCCCCCCCCAAAAAAAAAGGGGGGGAGGAAGAGAATTGATTATGGAATGTCCTATTCATGCTGCTGCAAATCTGTTGGATCCAAGATTCAAAGGTGGAAATATAAATGATGATAACATAGATACTGCACTTGACTGGATTCCAAAACAACCATCACACTTAGTACTTAATGTTGGGGGAAGGTACTTTCAAATATTGCAGAATATAGAACATCTTCAGGGAGTTGGTCCAGGAATGCAGTCTGCCGCCAAACATGGTGGCAAGGTCTTTCAACAACACAGTTTCTGACTCTTCTTGCTTCTTGCCTTCTTCAGATTCCCCCATATTCTGCAGCATGTGAAGGAAATCTGGTCTGTTTGGAAACACTCACACTGAATCAAGAAATAAACTAACATGTGAAAGGGTACAAAAGCTTGTTTCAATCTGGGTAAACCTTCAATTTTTAGAAGTCCATGATAACTGTGATGATGACAAACATAACAAAACAGAAGCAGAGATTAAAACTGATACTGATAACTATAGCTCGGAAAATGAGTCTGATTAAATTTCATGCCTATTCATTGACTCTTAGTCCCTCCATCCCTTCCACACCCTCACCCCTTATAATTCTTTTTATGGGAATGGGTGCTTCATGTCTATTTGATACTGTACAGAGGAAATATAAATAATTTTCTTTGTTACTAATACTGATGGTTTCTTCTGGGTTTATTTATTTATTTGTTTATTGCCTGCTCCACATAAACTATCAAAATCAAAGAGTTTCTGTACAGTTCAGGAGATCGTTGCTCCATTTGTTACAAATATTTTTTAAAAATAAATAAAAGTAAATTCCATTTTAATAATTGTTTGAATACACTGTGTTTTTAATATAACAGTTGTGTTAATTTTATGCCATATCAAATTGTACATAGTCATAGTTTATGTTTGTTATGTAACAAAGTGACTTTCAATCTGGAAAAAGTGCTAATGTTGAATTTTTTGATTTTTTTCATTTTCATTTTTTTTTTTGTCTTTCTGAAAAAGACACACACACACAAAAAAACAACACCTGGTCTAGAGAGGAATTGCCCAGTATGGCAGAAAGAGGTGAGTGGGAGAGAAACTGGCAAGCTTTATTAGCCTGGAAGCACTTCTTAGAGTGAGCTATCATTCCTTTTGAAATATGGATGGAACCTAGGAATTTAGAGGCACTGTGCACCCCTAGAAAATTGGGGCCAAAACAGAGTAGATGGGCAGAATTCTTTTACAAATTCAGTTTCCAATTGAAGTATTTTTCTGGGTTGTAAAACCTTTCTAGCTGATGCTTTGTCTTGAGTTTTTGTATATGGTGTTCATACCCCAGCAGCTCAGCATGGCCACAGTGATAAGTATCCAATCTAATACACATTTTGGGAAACGTTCTGTAGAACCAGGCTTACAACAAAGTATGAAAGATTCTGTGGAGCAGGATGACTGGTTAAAAAATCAAAGGGATGATCACAGTCATGTAGGAGGGCACCCCATGGAATGTGGAGAAAAAATATGTACCTGGGGGCTTTTAGGGGACACATTTTGAAACAAGGCCATGAGGCAAAGACAGACAGACATATCGGCTATGTAGAGACTTGTGAGGCAGAAGTTTTGGTTGCCCAAATTGCAGCAGGAGGAATATACTAAGAGTTGTCCTTTGTGTGCCATGGTCAAGCAGGCAAGGGAAAGCCTGTTGTTTGCTGCAACCCATCCCCACACCCTCTTGCCTCTGGGCTGAAACCAGCATGGACTTTATTGCAGACATGCCCAAAAGGCACAAAAAGAAAGTTATTTGGATAGTAACAGATTTGTTCTCAAAATAGGCACACTTTGTGCCTTGTACTTCAATATCAACAATCCCCCTCAATAAGCCAAACTGTTTGTGCAGCACATATATAGAATTCATTGGGGTCCTACCAAGGTCATATAAGACTGGGGGTACAATTTTCATCCCAATTTTGGAAAGCTTTCTTAAAGCTGCTGTGAATTGAGCAGGGGTTAAGCTATGTCCACTACCCATAAATTGATGGATAGACTGAAAGATTTAACCAGATTTTGGAGCAGTATTTGTGTTGCTAGATCAATTGTCAGCAAAATGACTGGATGGACTTCCTATCCTTGCCAAGGTGGCATATAACAACACAGTGCATCAGATCACAGGAAATTCTCCTTTTGAAGAAGTATATGGGCAGGAGCTAAGAACAATGTCTACCTTGTCAGTTGGGAAATCTGACCCAGTGGTGCTAGTACATTAAGGGATCCTGGCCCGAAATTGTGTCCACCTTGGACTTTGGTAAGGATTCATATAAGAGGTATGCAGACAGAGATAATGCCTGGATAGGATTTTGAAGCTGGGCATTCTGTGTAGTTATCCACCAAATTTATGAAGTGTCAGCAACCATCAAAGAAATTGGGGCATTTTGAAGTCAATCAGATCTCTAAACTCCAGAATACATTGGAGTCACCTTCAGTATTTTGTGCAGTGGCACCATCTCCCAGTTGGTCATTCAGAGTGGGTGGGTGATGTCCATGTGTGCTCCCTAAGCTGGTTTGAGATTTCCATAAAAAAAATCCCTGGTAAATCAAACCCAGGTTAAAGTGACTTGACTACTGTCCATCATGTTTTGCTATTTCACCTATTCTGTACCTTAAAAGTTACATTGTTACTGCTTTGTTTCACTTTTGTTTTGGGGGAGAGGGAGGAGATTTTGCTTGGGGGCACAGAATGTCACAGGATCCTTGCTCTCTGCCATGTTATAGTTTGCTTATCTGCTTTGTAACCATGTTGAATTGAGGCTGGTATGTAATGGAAGGGGCACAGGTTCTAGAGATGGGAGCCAAGGTCACTTGGTATGATGTGGTGCCTGTGGGAAAGAATGCAAGCTTCAGAGGAGGGGTTTCTTAAAGGTGAAACTCATGCTGTATTGCCAGAAATGGCAATGACTATGCTGCTGAGCTGAGCCTCAGACTGCTGACACAGTGCAGAAATAATGCAGTTTGACACCACTTTAACTATCATGGCTCTGTCCTATGGAATCCTGGGATTTGTAATTTGTTGTTGTGGCACCAGAACTCTGTGACAGAGCAGGCAAATAACTCACAAATAACTGGAATACAAAACCAGAATTCCACAGCATTGGGCCATGGCAGTTCAAGAAGTGTCAAACTGCATTTATTTCTGCACTGTGTCAGCAGCCTGAATTTCAATAAAGCCTTCCGGATTTATCCCGAGGCCTGCTCATTGAGTTGGGCAAAGACAGGGAGTTACTTCTTTAACAGAAAATTTGGTGACAGAGGTAGCAATAACATGGAAAGAACAAGCGTAGGTTCCTACACCACAAAAAAGAAAAACACCTCAATATGTTTCACCAGCATTATTATTCAACACTAACATGAATATGAAATGAAACAACCAGATCAGGTAAACCTTGGATAAGTAATCAAAAAATATTTTTAACCTTCCAAAGTCCACTTGAAAGTTTTTTCCAAAATGCATCCAAGGATTATTATTATTTTCTTTCAGCAGATTTGGCTTTTGTTGTGATTTCCATTTTGGTGGCAAAGCGTAGAGATGAATGCGCACCTTTTAAATTTAAGAGATACATGTGGAGGGAGCTGTAAGGCTAATTCACTTTCCCCCTTTCTCTCTGTTTGCTGTTTGCACTTGCTCAGTAAGGAATTCCAGAAGAAGCTGCTGTTATTTTGCCTGTTGTAAGCAGGCACACATTCTTTCCATGCTCAAGTTTTATTGCATTCTTTACTGCACACACACATTGCTGCAACCTAGCAACTGAAAGTCTGTGTTTCTCCAATCCTTCACCACTATCCCAATGTCAATGGGAGAGGCTAGGTGGGCAGAAACTGCCACAGCTAAGGAACATATGCAACAGAATATATTGACACAAATATAACATCAGAAAGAACAAACCAGCAAGAAAATAATTCTGCCTCCTAGTATACAGTTAATGACTTTAAAATACAGTTGTCCCTCCATATCCACAAATTTGGTATCCACAGATTTAAGTATTCACGGCTTGAAAATATTCTTTAAAAAATAATAATCCAAAAAGCAAACCTTGATTTTGCCATCTTATATAAGGGACACCATTTTGCTATGCCATTGCATGTAATGGGACTTGAGTATTCATGGAATTTAGTACCCATGGGGGGTAGTGGTCCTGGAACCAAACCTCAGAGAATATGAAGGGACAAGTGTGCATGATTTTGAAGAGATTCCAATTTGAAATGGTTGAACACATTGTCAACACTTTCAGTTCCATCACTTTTGGTCTTAATCTAGATAAGAGACTTAGGGCTTATCTACATGAGCCAGGATATGTCAGCTCCTTGCTGGCATATCATGGCTGTGGAGCTGGCCCCATGCTTACCCTGTTACTGTTACCAAATGGGCTGGAGTCCAAACAGAAAAGCCAGCCTCTCACTGCAGGTGTGGCCACTGCCATTTTCTCAGCTGTTTCAGAACCCAGAAAGGCAACATGCAACATGTGACTCAAGGCCCCCTGCATGTAAACAGCCTTGGTCACATGCTGAGGGAATCTTTCCTGGTTCCTAGGACAGCCAGGGAGATGGTGGTGGCAGTGAGGGCCAGCATGCTCCCATGGACATGTGCAGCCCAATCTGGTTTTTGCCAGCGGTAACGGATAAAAACTGAGTATAATTTGGAATTGGTTTATTGGACCCTACTCCAGCTTGCACCCATCTCAGTCCCGTATCTGCCCTGGAGGGTCATAAGGACAGAGGCATGCCAGGGTATTTAGCCCATAGAGATACAGCCTTAATAATACTATATGTTCTAATTAGTTTATCAATGGCAGAGTGTTTGTGTTATCAGCAACACTGCTCTGTCAATGGTCACTATAAAACTTATCCAAGCATTTAAAACTCAAATGTAATTCACAGTGTAATTTTCACTGTTCATTTCCTTTGACATTTTTGCTTACATTCCCTTTCCTACTATCATGCGTATAATAATTCCCAACTTATGAAGATTCTTCTTACATTTGATGGAATGGACTCTGGGTCAAAAAAGTTTATTTACACCATAATAGATTTTTCAGTCTTTAAGGTGCCAGCAAATCATTTTTAGTTTTTATTACAACAGAAGTGCATGGTTACTTCTCTGGAAAGGACCAGGCACCAACTCTTACAGCTAGTCAAGAAAACATTGAGTATTGGACCTACCACTAAATTTTGCCTACAGCAGATTTTGAACATTCTTGTTCAAGAAGAATATCTGAGGAATTTCCAAGAGAACAGAGCTTGCAAACTCTCAAGATTGTTTGACAGCAGGAGCACAAGAGATGTCTCTCTATCACTAGAGGCAGATGGAAGGAATAACAGGTATGCCACTAAGAAAACTCAAAGGAAACAAATTAAAAAATAAAAAAACATACAGAGAAGAGGGGGAACCTCTCCAAATGTGAGCCTCCCCAGTTAGATCAGGCTGATTTCTTTGTTATTGGCCTTTAAATTATGCTGTTCCACTTAGCTCTGTCTGCTTAGCGCGGTTCTTATAAGGCTCCCATGTTTTTACTTTGTATTCTATCTAGTTTTTTTTTTAGCTGTTGTTTCTATTTGTCTTTTATTAGATTAGTTGGTTTATTGTGAATTGCCTTAAGTGAGCATTTGGTGGAGGGAGATCCAGAAAGAAAGAAGGAAGGAAAGAAAGCTATGAATGAAACAGAAAGGTATTTGACTTGATAGCTACAAGGTGCAACCACTAATGGCCAACCTGTGACATTTTGATGGTTGAGGTAAAGTAGTAAATAGAACACATGCACACATACATGTAAGTCAAGGTGCATGTTTTTTTAAGATGATGATGATAATTGATAAAGATTGATAATGACAACGATTTATTAATGATGGCCAATGAGGCATAAAATTCTAAAATCAGGGAGATTTTCAGACACGGAAAAATCGTCCCTTGCCGCGCGAGCAGCCTCCCGAAACTGCTGCGCGGCAAGGGTCTTTTTCGGACCGCGCTGTGCCTGTGGCGAAGCCGTCCGTGTCACTTCCGTGAAGCTTGGGACGGCTCCGCGTCATATTTCAATCACGGGCAGCCTCCGTGCTTGAAATATGACGCGGAGCCGTCCCAAGCTTCACGGAAGTGACACGGACGGCTTCGCCACAGGCACAGCGCGGTCCGAAAAAGACCCTTGCCGCGCAGCAGTTTCGGGAGGCTGCTCGCGCGGCAAGGGACGATTTTTCTGTGTCTGAAAATCTCCCAGGTCTCTTGTAACAGCACATCAAATAACTAACAATCTCCTGCTCTGTCGTAGCCCATAAAAACCCTTTTCAAGGTGCCCCATGAATTGGTACTGGCCCTCTTAAGAGTCTTCTCCTTGCTATTCACAAAGTAGTTAGGTTGACCATGGAAATAAATTAAGCTATACAAGTTAATGAGTCAAAACAGTACACTCTTGGTCAGCTGCAAACCCAAAAGGTGACAGATAACAGGAGAAATTAGTTTTCCCTCTTCCCCAATTTTAATTGTAAATGCTGCCTAGCACATGAAATCTATGATCAGTGGACTTACAGATTTTAACAAACAAAACCAATCACATTGCTTCAGAAGTATGTCTCTTCCCACTTGCTCCAGCAATGTTCCAGATCTTATCTTCAGGAATATATTTGATTTTGCTGCTATTCATAGAACATTGTACTAATTCAGAAAAAGAGAGAGAGAAAATCCAGCCTAAGGATTTACCCTGATCCTACTAGAACAAGGCATCCATGGAAGAAGGCTGCAGCATATCAAACACCCTGCTGGATTTGATGTATGTCTGAAATAGATGTGCAGATTTAATACACAGCATCCTGACTAGACCATCTCTCCCTTTACTCTTTTGGAATAGGGTCCTGGACCCATAAAGCAACAGCACTGTGGGTGAGAGGCCACCTTTGATAGCCTTCAGGTGAGGAGACCAGAAGTTCTTGCATTTGGTGTGAAGCACCAGGACACTGTGCATGGGGGAAGATCCAGAGGCAATAAAAGGTCTGCCTAGCCCTCCACATAAATCTTACAAATCACTGCTTCATGGAAATTGGACAGCATTGGATACCGTGTTGTGGATGAATGCTTTGGGGCATGTGGATCAGCGAGGAAAAGGTGGGAGGTTTTCCATTTTGTCCTGTCCTTGTCAATCTCTGCTCTGCTGGGGCATGGGTTTTTTTGTTTAAATTTCCTTCTGTTTCGTTTTATTTTCTAATTTATACTGGTTTGTTATTTATTTCAAAGGATTGTTTAAGGTGTCAGGGTGGTCAGGTGGCATGGGGGAGGGCTTGCCAGATGGCAGCATGTGACCACCTGGGGCCCATTTGGCCTTTTCAGTGGTGCATCTAGGCCTTATTAGGCCAGGGGATCTTCGGACTGTTTGAGGAACAGGCCTCTTTTGGTCAGCAGGAGGGTTGCAGGCCCATCTGGCCTTGAGGGAATACATTTTGTGGTGGTCTCTTTTAGCTATTGATAATTTACTGGAAACCCTCTCCCCCTTTGGCCACAATTCAGCACTTGAGCCCATTGACTTCACATGGAACTTGGCTGGAACTAGAACTCTGGGCAGTTCTAGACCTCAGGAAGATTTTCAGGCATATTAATTAGTGTGGCCTTGTTGCCTTTGGCAGTGGCTGCTTATCCTTGGCCTATTTTGCATCACACAATCACACTTGGAGGCCTACTTGTTTTGTTTTTGGCAAGTGTGACTCACAGTTGCTAGTTTGAGGTCTGTTCATTTCTAGTCTGAGGCCTTATGGTCAGGGAGGCTTAGCCTAATCTGCCTTTGTTCCATTGTTTCCTAGCATTGCATCCTTTGGGTCTTGAGCCAGGACTACTTCTGCAGCCTGGTCATTGATGGGAGGGGCTGAATTAGGTCCATAGTATAAGCCCCCCTTGTTTGGTTAGTTTCAACCCTCATGGGACTTTTATTGGGCTTTTATTGGGTTGAATGTGTTTGAGTGTTGAACTAGAATTCAACTCTCAGCACTTCAATGGAATTTATTTGAGTACTGGATTAGTATTCTAACCAAATTAGACATGGCATCCAGGAAGGGTGGGGGGAGGTTCTAAGGGTAAGGGCCCAGCTAGGGAGTTCCCAGCCAAGTGTCCATCTCTGGAGCCCCCTCAGATTAGGAGAGTGAGGTTAGGTAGGGTGGTCATACCAGTTAAATTGGATGAGCTTGAAAGACTTTGTGTTCCATGCAAGCAGCCAACTGTCTGGCCCTCTAAGCAAGATAAGAGAAGGGGTAAGGATCATTTTAATACAATTGTCTTGTCTCATTTGGAGGCTTCAGAAAAGCACCTTTGGGCAGATGATCCAGCTGTGGTGATGGATGACGAGGCTGAAGTGGTGCCTGAGGCAGCTAATGGTGAAGAAAGAGCCACTGAGCACAGGCTGGGAGGTGAATTCTCTGACACTTTTATGCTTTCTGCAAACATAAGCACTAGGGATTGTACAGGCTCCTCAAGAGTGGCTGTGGGGATTTGGAGCAAACCCAGTGGTCAGGTTGGGATGAGCACCAAGAATTTGGGAGGAAATTTAGGGGGAAGCAAACTTCCCACTCCTCAGGATGGTGGTTGGGGCAATATGCAAATGACCCCTTTATTATTACCACAAGTGCCTTATCAGATGTCATATTCACAGCACTGGCCTTATGGCATTCAAGGGAACCTGCAGCAGCCCACCCCTAGTGCATATAGTGGTGTAGACTATGGGGCTATCCCTTTTGGTGATCTCAGTACACCCCTGGGTGACCACCTAGCCCAGACCACCGTAGACAGGATCCTGAGAGGAGAATATATCAACATATTTTCTCTACCAGGAGGTGGACAGAAAGGACAGGAAGGGCCTGGATGAAAAAGAAAAGGAAAGCATTCATAAGTGCAAGGTATATAGGACATGAAGGAATTGGCTATCAGGTTTTTTCCCCCATTTATATGGGGGTTATCACAAGGGTGCAGCCCTGGAGAGCATATTCACTCACCCAATCCATGGACATAATCGATAGAACATATGTTTATTTTTCAGGGTCTGCTGCTGTGTGATAAGGCTTTTAGAATGAGGGTGGGGATGAACCCTGCCATGAGATGGGATCAAATGCATTCCTAATTGTGGATGTAACTTCTGACCCCTGTAAGACCTACTCAGGGAGAAAGGTCCCAGAGAAGTCATATTGTCCAAAAAGCCCAGGAGGAGAGCAATGCTAAGAGCCAAGAGGCTGCTAGTGCCCAGAATAACTGTGCTGGGAATTTGGGGTGCAGGGTTCTTGCACATGCCACCCCCTGCAAATTTCAGTGTGAAAGTTCAATTTGTAACAGGGCACATTTCATTCAGAACTGACCTAAACTAAAAGGCACAGGTGGACAAAAGGAGCAGCATCCAGGTAAGTGGGGACCTGGGGGTGCCTCTGCACCTGCAAAAAGAGCCCTGCGCAATTAGCTTGGATTGGATTCAGGTATTTTTGCATCTCTACTTAGATCTTGTTGCAGCTTATTATTTGAGAGAGGGTTTTAAGGAGGGCTTTCAGATTCCATTGCAAGGAATCTGGAAGCCTTATTTTTCTAAGAATCTCCATTTAGTGAGTGTCTTGGAGGCTGTCATCAAGGGCAAGATTTGTAAGGAAGTGGCAGAGTGTAGAGTTGTTGGCCCTTTTACTTCTCCCCCTGTGTCTAGTTTGAGGGTGTCACATTTTGGAGTTGTTCCCAAGAAAACACCTAGTGAATATAGACTTATTCACTATTTGTCTTACCCTAAAGGGAAGTCAGTTAAGTCCTACAGAACACTGCATGGTTCACTACATGTTTTTTGTTTATTTGTTTTTGACATGGTGGTTCAGGCAGTGTTCAGGAATGGGGAACTCATTGGCCACTTAACTTTTTCTGTTAGGGTCATGGCCTCTGGCAGGGCCTTTTTGAGGCCCTATGTTACACTATTGCTGGTGTGCAGAACACCATCACTAAATTAGGTTTACTCATTGAATTAAAGAAGATTTGATGGTATGGTAAGAGTTTCTTGCATCCTTCAATGGGATCTCAGTTCAGAGAGGCGACTTGTGCATCCAGTATGCAGTGAAAGTTTCCTAGGATGCGTCAGGGTCTATTCATTACATTTCATTTCATTTCATTTCTATTCCACCTTTCTCCCAGATTGGGACCTAAAGTGGTTCACAAAAGTGTAAAATATAGCATACAATTAAAAACAATTAAAATCATCACAATTTAAAATTATATAAAACATACAAAAGTTAAAAAATAAAAATACACCCCAATGTGCACAGCTACATATTAAAACTGTTTGAATAAAAACATCTTTACCTATCAGTGAAAGGGAGGGACCAGGCTAGCCTCCCCTTGGAAGAGAGTTCCTGAGGGTGGGAGCAGCCACTGAGAAGGTTCTCTCTCATGTCCTCATCAAGCAAACCTGTGATCATGACAGGACCAAGAGAAAGCCTTCCCCTGATGATCTTAAATTCTGGCAGGTTTGACAGGGTCTTTCAAATAGTTCGGACCCAAGCCTTATAGGGCTTTGTAGGTCATTCATGACCAGCACTTTGAATTATGCCCAGAAACAAATGGGTAGCCAGTGAAGCTGTTTTAGCAAAGGAGTTATATGCACCCTATAACTGGCACCAGTCAGCATTCTGGCCACAGCATTCTGGACCCAATGAAATTTTTGAAGAGTTTCCAAAGGCAGCCCCGTGCAGAATGTATTACAATAGTACAAAAAGGGATGTAATCAAGGGATATGTCACCAAAGCCAGATCTAACATCACAGATCAGGGTCTATAGAGTTTGGGGTATACACTCAATGGCATTGGTGTGCCCAGGTGTTGTCAGAAGGAGTGGGTTATGACAGGGTTATTATCGGATTTGATGTTTTGGAAGTTTTTTTCCCCAATTGTTGTAGCTGTTTAGATTTGCCCAGATGAATTAGCTAACTCTACTGTCCATTTCTGGTGGCTACAGTTAAGTTTATCAATTGTATGTCATCTAAGACTCTTAGGGTCATGTGTTTCATCAGGGCTGTTGTCGTGAAGTATCTTCATTACAATGTCTTGTTTGCAGCCCTCCATGTGGCTGGTGTGAACAATGGGATAGCCTGACATTCTTTCCTGCCAACAGATGCAGCACTTCAAAGAAATAGCTCTGGAAGCAAATGCCTGTCTGGTGTGATGCCCATAGATCTGTAGAACCTTGGAAGGGTGATGTTGTCTAAGCCAACAGTCTCTCTCTCTAGCTCCTAGTGCTAGAAACAGTTATAAGAAAGCTAGTAGGGATTTTGAGCTCTTTAGGTTGGTGATGGGCTGGCTTCAGGACATTTGGCCTGTTCTGATTGAGCACATTTTACAATATGGTGTTCCCTTGAGAGTCAGGGGATTGGCTCTGCAGTACATTAGGACTAGGCTGTAAGCAATGGCCTTCAACTCAAAGGCATAGGGACGTAGGGATAACATGGGCAACTTGAACATTTGCAAGGCCTTGGAGGGGTAGACCTGGGAGAGGAGCCATGTGTCTGATAGATGGAAACCATGATTGCCTGAGGCCTTTAAGGATTTGGGGGATGTGTGGTCTGTTATTTGTGTGTCAGACTGCAAGGCTTCCATTTTCCATGCTGTAGGTTTGATGGTATTCTTGGGGGCCTTGTATGTATGGGTCAGGACAACTAGGCTGGGGTTACTGTTTTGTAACACCAACTTTTTCCCCTTACCGTGCATCAATTTTGGACTGTCACCTCTAAGGCCTTGCAAATTTGTGCCTACTAGAGGTTACATTTGGCTTCCATTCATTTAGGATTGGGGCCACCTCTATGGTTTTTGCCACAACCCCCACTCTAGTCCTCTCAAGTGCTTATCATGTTGGATTTGTTAGCATTCATGTTTTCTGTTAGATTCTAGGTGCTGTTTAGAGAAATGATAAATCTGTGGCTATAGTATGGTCTACTGGGTGGTATGCCAGACCTGAAGTTGCCCTTTGGGGGCTCAACTGGGGTTGAGTGAGTTCCCACTGTGGAGTGGCTAGGAAAAAGAGGCCTTCCTTGGAGCAGTTTGTTGCCTCTTTTGTTTGAGGAGTGCACAGGGTTCTGGTCAGGAGTAATGACTTGGGCCTGATGGAGGGCAACACCCTCATTCTTCAGGCTCTGCATGATTTTTGGCCATACAAAGTAGATGGCCAGGTGTAATCTTGGTCTTGTCTGCTATCTTGCCATGCCAGATTTGGCATAGTGAAGGGGATCCATGGTGCATTGACCTAGCCCAGAAAAAGGTAATCAGGAAGATATGCAATGGTTTGAACAGGGTGTTGGGGGCACTTTCTTCTTCATACTGACATAGTTTTCCAAAGTGCAGAGCTCTACAGAGCTGACAGCCTTCATTTTTTCTGATGGATGAAATATGCTATTCCTGGCAGACATGCAACAGGAGGTGAGTGTCCTATTTGTTGTCATGGTGGGGGAACAGGACTAAGCAAACACTTGCCCCTTAACTATGGCAGGTAGTGGGGGAAGAATATAAGAGTTTGGGGGGGGGTATACCTTGGCACCCTTTTGGTGTAAGGCAGGGCTCTGGATCTGCCTCTCTAGGTCCTGGGACATGGAGGCAGAAAAGGAGTCTACCTTTGAGGGGGACCTGGGGGGGTTGCTTTCACTTATAATATAGTCCTGGGAGTTGGGTGGGAGTACCCTGGGTTTGGCTTCCAGTATATGGCCAGGTGGGGAGCAAACCAGTTATTGGATTGCTCTTGAGGCTCAGGGGAAGGCTGAGAAAATAGTCAAGGGGTGACACCTGGCCTTAGCTGAACCTGCATCAGATTGCTCCCCCTCTTGCTCCTTTCAGGTTCATCACAGTTTAAATAGATTCTAGGTCAATGTTTGCCTGGTTATTCTGTAAATATCTCTGCACTTGAATTCCAACACATTTGTAGAAGATAACATCTTTACATAGATCATTATGTGCTTCGGGGGAGGCATTGTACTGGTGTTTGACATAATTTATAACTTATAAGAGACCAGTTGTTATAAAATCCATATTCTATTTGTGTATGTCTTCATTCATTAACATTAAAAGATAATTTTTCCATTAAGGGAAGTGTCCAAAGTCTCTTTGTCCAATTATCAAGAATTAATTCAGTTGTATTTTGCCAATTTTGTGTGATTTACATTCTTGGAACAAGATGAAAATGAATACAATTAAATCTTTGTGCTGTAACTATCTGTCACTGCCTAAAAATAAGGGAAGTACACCCAAGGCTGTACAGGCTGTATACACTCTGATTGTTTTTATTACTTATTTCTATAAATATTTTGAGCCAAAAACTTTGAGCCACCACAAATGTAAGTAAGTACTTAGGTTGTCACAATTTCTTTAACATCTTCCATTAATTGTATATTAATGTAGCTCAGGCATAGCAGTGTCAAATACCATGGATAAATCACCTTAAGATGTGCTTTTTGACTTCCATGGGAGTCCTGGAGTGGACACCATTTCCACATGGTATTCTGGGTGATTATTTCTATATCTTTCATTCATGTTTGCCTAACCCCAGTAGGTCTGGTACAAAATGCACCTCACATCAAATTGTAAATTGCAAAAATAAGACCTTTAATTTTAACTTCATGTTGTTGCACTGTTCAAATTTGCCTAAGGGCCTGTGAAGGGGATGTAAATCTTGATAAATGTCATTCTCATATGCATGAATAAATAATTTTACTATTTTTCCCAACTGCAATAAAGTCCTCAAAACCTGCACAGTTTTCAAGGATTATTTGCAGTTTGTATTTGTTCTGTAACAAACAAACAAACAAACAAACAAACACATTTTATATATCTTTTGAATAATTTTAAAATGTTCCTTCAGTTCCTAGTCTATATATTTATATTTCAGGATATGAAATTAGGTGGATTACTTGATGGATTTGGATCTCTGTGGTTCTTCCTAATTGCTTCCTAGTTTGGTGTCCTTGTATTGGTTTAGGACCTATAAACAAACGTTTCAGTCTGCACAAATTATCTTACTCCCAGTCAAATTTTTCATTAATGAAAAAATGGGGGGTGACATGAAAATGGCATCATTTGTGAGGGAGGTAAGAAAAAATTCTCTCATCACTTGTACCAAATACTAAATGTATTATGAAAGAGTGAATTATTAATTTTAGTTATTTTTTTGTGGGAAGGATTCACAAAAAGGTAATTCTTAGATTCATTCCTGATTCAGATCTCCACATTTTAAGGGTAACAATATTTATACATTGATGTTGTGAGTAAAGCAAATGAATTGCCTTACCTGAAAAACTTCAAAATGCAAAAGAAAATGTATCATTAACATGTCCAAAGCTCTGTGTTATTGTGTCATGGTGCAGTAACACCTTACTGTTTTTTGTTTTTTTAAAAAAAAACATAGAATGCCAAAAACAAAACAAAACAAATAAAATGAAATAAATTTAAATGCCAGCACAGAAGGTGGTGTGAGTTGGGAATGCCTGATACTCCAATGTTCTTCTATTGTTCTTCAAAGTAGTGGAGATTGGTCTTTCATGCCAGTGGGGTAGCGAATCCACGCAATGTTTAAGTGTAAGCTTGTTATCCAATGAGTAATAAAAGGCACTAAACTCTACCTGGTGGAGCTCTACCTGGGGACCTGGTGGCGCAGTAAGCTAATGCAGCCAAAACTGCAGCCAACAACTCATGTTAGATCTTGAGGTCATAGGTTCGATTCCAGGGCCCCCCAGGTCGACTCAGCCTTCCATAAAAAAATTGGTAAAATGAGTACCAGCACACTAAGAGCTGGGGTGACATGCTGTGAAACTACTAATATGGTTTCCAATAAGAAAAACAACAGCAGCAGTCGCTTATTTAATGTACAATGCATTCTAGAAAAAAAAAGAGTCACTTCTGCACGCCAGCAGCACCATCTACTGGCACTTGCGTTATCTGTGTTGTGCAACTGTCTATAACTATTTGTAATGTATAACTGCTGTACTATGTTTGTACTGATTTCTGATCTGTGTAACATTGTATAACTTGCTGAAATGTATTAAAAATTGTATGTGATGAACTGTACTGTATTACTGTGTGTATTGCAATGTATGTACCCCGCCCCGATCCTGAGGGGAGAGGCGGGTAATAAATAACTCAGTATTATTATTATATATTATATATATTATATTATCTTCAAAATAGGTTCAGCATTTTGAATAGGTCTTTTAAAGTTCAGACTAATATCCAGAGTAGATTCAGTGCCTCATCAACATGGAAACCACCAGCCACCATTGCTTTGAAGACTATCCCTCTTGTGTCAACATTATAGAACAATATGTAGGATGGGTGTCAGCACAGGCAAATTGTAAAGAGAGTGTAAACATGGCCTGCTTAACATAAAGATAGGTTCTCAAATTTTCACATGTGAGATGTCTTGTAATATTAAACAGGTTCAGGTTGTTATACTTGCTTAATGCAAAACAGAAACAAGGAAGTAAAACAAAAACAAAAACAAAACCATCAAAACACGCCTTCATGGCAGGTACAACTTTATTTCAGTATTGGTGGAAATGTCAGGGGAATAGTATTGCAAGAGACAATGTGAAGGCTTATGATCAAGGAAGATGGTTTAGACCAGAAGTGGGGTACATGTTGGTCCTGGGTTTTCCCTCAACACCTCTGGTATCCCCAAACCCGGCTTAGTTCTTCTCGTTATGGTTTAAAACAGGCTCCAAGTGAATGGGAATTTTACTTCATGGGCATTTGGGAGAACACTTTGGGGCTACACTTGTTGTTGGAGGAGTCTTTGGCAGCAGCAGTGCAGGCCACTAAGTTCTAAAGAGGGCGAAAACAACCACTGGGATCATGTTACTACATATCAGAGCTGGCAAAATGCCCAATGTGTTTCGGTGCACAATGCACACCAGTGCATGATGAGCACTGATGTGCATCATGAACCAATGTACATCAGTCCCAATGGTGTCCCAATACACACTTTCATAATTCAGTAAACAGGTTTCCTAGTGCTTCAGCTACAAAACTAGGTATATGTAAAGTTACATAATGTAACAGGTCATATAGGATGCTGGCACCTATTTTTTGGCTTGGGGATGAATAATGGTGAGTTTCCTTTTTATCACTAACCAAGTGCCTTATTTCTTTCTTCCAGAAATGAATAAAACAACAAAGTAGATCAGTCATGAATGTATGAAGTATACAAGCCAAAGACCCAAACTCATTTCTCATAAGTGTTTTACCTGTGCTGTTACTAGCAACACTATCCTTATTGTACAAGGTGTGAAAAAATCATTTAAAAAAGGCCATTAAGGTGCATAGCTTTTTCTGAAATCTAACTTGTTGAGAATTACACACATTGGGTGATCTTGAACCCCTGACTACCTTCCAGACTAACCTGCCTCTGATTGTAATAACTACAGAAATTCCACACATCCCCCTCTTCCTGATATTTTCACTAGAAACTGGAAAAAAATCTAAATGCCACATTTCATCATGATCAACAAAATGAAACATTACCCTGAAATTTCCAGTCATTGTGGGATATATGTAAATTTAAGTAAACTTAATATTAGATAAACCAAATATAAGTGTTTCTCTTTAAGAGAAAATAATTTCACTAAACAGAGTTTATAACCATTTGTTAAACAACCTCACAACAAGGAGGTAGCATGCAAAACTGCAACATAAAAACTGATGAAAATTGCAAGGGTAAATTAAGCCTTAAGTTAGAGAATTTATCAGAAGCCAGATGAGCTAGGAAACTCAGCATCAGCATAATTTCTATGCACATTTGAACGGGATTCTTATTTCAGTTTTAGATACATTTTAATTGAACTATAGTTTCTATGCTTTAGCTAAGTCGTGCCTCAGTGACCATTTATGACACACATTAGGCTTCCTAGAAAGGATGAGACACTCACATTCAGTGAGCAACAGGAAAAGCTGTAATTTTATTTAGTTTTATCCCATTATTAGCAGTATAATAAGAATTTATAGTACACACTATTTGTGGTTTATGCCATGTTGCAGAATGCTATCTTTCATTAATACATTCTAAGTGAGTACTCAAATAAAGGATTGGAGGGATGATTACATGGGACTAGCTTGGTACTTTAATGGCAAAGTTTCACTGCATGAGATATTTAGGGCTCTGCCACTCATTAAATGTATAGGTGTGCTTCTAAAGCAGGTGCAGACAAGTCTCCCTTCTTGACCATTTCCAGGCTCTGCCCTTCACAAGCCCTCCCTCCCACAAACCTCTAGAAATTGTTTTTAGGGGACAAGGCCTTGATGTAACCAGAAACTGAAATTCTGTGTACAGCTACATGTGCTAAAGCTTCCCACACTTCAAGACTCAAAAATCTAAACTGGAAGAAGCATTTGACTTACTTGTAGTTTTGATGTTGAGCCCACACCCAGCATTTTGGGCATCGACACAGCTCATGATGGGTGCATGGGTGGAAACAAAGCTTCCAGTCCTGCTGATGTTGTGCAGCATTAGCTAAAGCTATGCAAATGTAGCAAACATTTGTAGCCTAAATGCAATTGATAATATCAACTGGAGTAAACCCATTAAAGAAAATACTGAATGGTAAGCTAACACTTGAATAAGTTCATTGATACTGGAGTCCAAAGCCCAGAATTCAGGGACGTCCTGACAATAGCCATGGGGCTATAGAGAAGGCGTTGTCCTGTGTACCAACCAACCTGACCTCTAAGTGATGGGGCATATAACAAATTGTAATTTATGGAAGGATTCATATTGAAAGAGGCAATATTTTGGATATCCTGGTTTCTAACTATGTAAAGCTTCATAGTGAAGATCTAATACCTTGAAGTTGACTTAGAAACAAAGAAGAAGCCAGTAACATTGATTCAAGACTGATGATATATGGCCATGAAATGCATATATGGTAACAATATAGCCACCACATTTTGCATCAGGTGCTGTTTCCTCTTGAGTAAAGATCAGATAGGATTTTTTTTCTAGGAGATTATCAGACATGTCAAAAGTGGCATTACAGCAATGCCAGGAGATCACAAAAGGGCTCCCTTATCAGGCAATGTCTTTCCCCCCTTGTTATGCACCCGTTCTGCTGCCGTTCTGCTGGTGTTGCTTTTTATTGATGCGAGAAGTTGTCAATAGATCCCCCATTCTATTTGTGTTCTGGATTTCTCTGTGTATGACAAGGTCCCCCATTATGGTGGTGAGATCCTAGTGTCAATAGGAGGTCCCTGCCAGAACTCTTCCATGTGAGATCAGACATCCAGGAAAGTGACACACTTTTTATGACCCTCCCCAGGTTACTTATTAATTTTAAAGTGTGTTTTTGTGCTTGCTGACACTTTTTTCTGTTTTTTATTTTTATTTTTGAATTTCCCATGCTCACATCTTCTCATGAAAATCTGTGGGATTTTGATCCAGGAAGTGAACGGAGCTCTGTTAGAGCTCCTTTTACTCCTGGGTGGCCTGTCAACCAGAGAGGAGGTAAGTGCAGTGGGTACGGTGATTGTGGCAGGAGTGGGGTGGGACAGGGCAGTAGTGAAGATTGTGGGACAGGAACACTTTTTTTGTTCCTGTCTGATAATCTTCCTAGTCTCCAGTAATCAGGAACTCCACAAGTAGGGAAGAAAGAGTAGCTGTGACATTTTTCTTGTTCTTTGGGAGTGATATTCCCTGCCCTTCTGTCCCTGAGTTCAAGGAAGCATACATGGTTGTCTCCCTTTCCTTTTTATTCTCACATTAGCAATATGAAGTGGCTAAATTAAATGATAGCAACTGACCCAGAGTCATCTTGTGAGCTATATGACTGAATGATTTGAGCTTGAATCTTTCTGCACTTAGCCTGACACTTCAATCAATAAATCACACTGGTTGTCAATGCACAAATGATATCTTTAAGGCGGTGATTTTAGCTGATTGTCGATATCATAATAGGGCTCATAGTACCTGGTAAATGTCTAAGAAGTTTTGCGCCTACGTTAATCAACTCTTAAGGTTACAAACCAGCTCTTGGGATTATGCTTGGAAGAGAATACAGAGCCAATGCTGATAATGAAACATTGGTACAATTAGGAATGTGCAAAGCCCTTGAGAGAATGTGTTAGTCTTATTAAAAAGTAATGTTGAATCCTCTAGGCATGTGACAGTGTTATGTAACCTTGGTAGTTAGATATCTATGGAGTGAATACTGGCCCGACAACCCCCCGTCCCTGGCAGACACACACACCCCCATTTACCTATCAGCAGCCACTGGGACTGATGGGGTTCTGTTCCACTGTCCCTCAGAAAGTGTCTGACTAATGTCCCCACCCTGTTGCACAAGTGATCTCCATTCTGACAGGTAGAAACAGGGCATATAACACATTTCTTATTATTGCTCTCAGGAAGAGGGGGTGAGAACTTCAGACAGAAACTTTCCTAGAGACAGGAGAAACACACACCCCCGTGCTGATTGCAGCAGCTGCTGATTGAGATTTGTAGAGTTGGTGAATCTCAGCCAGTCACAAAAATGCATAACCCTCAACTATGCTTACCCAATAGAATTCTGGCCAATCATTTTGTTTCCCTTGTGTGTTTGTTTTTAAAGTTGACATACGGTTCACTTGTAAAAGAATTTCTAAATCATGGTGAAACTGTAAAAAGGAACAGGCTATCTCTTTATACAAGCACCTATCCTAGGGTGGGGAACATGTAATCCTCCAGATATTGTTGAACAGCTCAAATTAGCCCTAGTCAATCTAGCCAAAGGTGAAGGATATGGGAATTGTAGTCCAACAACTTCTGGAGAGACACATATTTCCCATTGCTTGCTTGAATTCTGGATCCTTAGCACAGTTCAGTAGTTATAGGGTCATTAGCTTTTTGTCATTTATCTTACATCTGCCATATTGGGCCACAAAACTAGTCAGTCTTTCCAAGGGAGTCACTGTATTATTTGGTCTCTCTGAATTTATGACGTAAATAGTACCAAATAAATGCTAAATATTGATCTCCTGTTCTCCTTCTGCATGTCAAATAAAATGCTTTTAAATGTGATAACCTACAGAAAATTAATTATAGGCATTCCTGAACAATTAAGATAAGGGCAAGGACACACTAGAATTTAACTTTGGTCAACGTAAATTTAAAAAGTTGGTTGTATAGTGCTGACTAGAAGAGAAACATATGTTTTTCCTTCCTGATCTTGAATCTATTTATCTTAAAATACATCATTATTTATCATATCCTCAGTTTTAGAACAAACTGCTTTTATTAACATTTAATATGTAGAGATAGATTTTCTCTTCCCCAAAGTACACAGGCTTTTCAATTATTAATTGTTAATTTCAATTCTCTATCTAGTATCTTTTTATATCTAAAGGGGAAAAATGGTTTCACAAGTTCTCATTTGCTTCATACAACCTGGAATACTTTTATATAAAGAAGTGATGATGACCGTCTTTTGCAGCATGTGTTACATATATCTTAAATGAAGCATACAATGCCACAAACAAGCAGACTCTAGATTTTGGAAGGTTAGTAACAAACACTGTTATAATTTATGAAAATAAGTGAGGGGCCAAACAGAGATGGAATTCTTTAGTGTACATTTTAGATCCAAAATCCTTGCAACAGTATTTCAGGAAAACTCAGGGACCCACAGTTTTAAGGTTATTCACGATGGCTGCATTCAAAGGAATGTGTTTTGTGTGTGTGTGTGTGTGTGTGCAGAAAGAGAACTTGTAACTAAATTTGATTTTAATTGTTATTTTCCATATTAGGTCTATGGAATGAAGCAGTCTTGAGCAATCTGGAATCTACAAATCCAAAAATATTTTTTTCTTTTAATATTCTTTGATTTAATAGTGTTTAACAGTGTTAAATGGATGAGAAGGAAGCTATCAGAATATCAGAAAGCTATCAGAATTTGAATGTTTTGAAAGAGTTGTTTGATGTTTGGGCAGTGAATCCAGATTGCTAATCTGTTGTTTGTTGTTTTTCTTGTGTGCTGTTATTTGAAGTTTGCAGGTAATTTTCTATTTAACCCTATATGTTTTATTAGTTCTGCTTTGGAATACAGTTGTATCTCTATTAAAAGGATGCAACTTTTCACTAATTTTCTTTTTGAAGGAAGTGATGAGTAATTTCAGTAATTTTCTTCCTGCTGTGAGAAAAACTTTGAAAACTACAAAGTTTTATAATCCTATTCACAATTCAGGATTTATTCTGCAATTTGCGTGCAGTTGTTTTGCACAGCAAGCACAACTTTCTGTGGAAGAAACAGCATGTTCTGCAGAAAATATTTCTGTGCAGAATTTATGCTCAGAAAATGCTGTTCCCTGTACAAATGCTATTTCTGCACAGAGCAACCATGCATGAATTCTGTATAAAATAAGTCCTGAACTGCAAAGATTCTCATGGGTTCAGGATAATCTCAATCAAGGTTGACTGACATTTGAACAACATTTTTTTCCCCAATCATTTTCCTGAATATTTCAAATATTATTTTCAGCCCTACTATATGATAAATCCAAGTGATAGTGACTGGACTTATACTTAAGTGACCCAGAATTCTTTATGTTCCCCCCCCCCCATATCAGATGATTAATGAGCATGTGGAGGAGCGATATGATCCTTTGCCATTTTTTTCTTGAATGAACCCATGAGTAATTTTCTTCCTGCTATGAGAAAGTATTCAAAAACTATTGAGTTTTCATAGAGATTATTCACAGACAAGGACTTATACTGCACAAAATTTGCATGGGGTACGTTTTCTTATTTATTTATTTATACCCCGCTCTTTAGCCACAAGGCTATCAGAGCAGCTTACAATAGCAATTTACACATCTACACTGCATTAAGCAGTTTCCAATGTGTGTTAGCTAACTTTTGCACATAAAACAATATTTTCTGTGCAAAAACAGGTTTCACTATGCAGAAAATGATGTTTCTGTCAAGAAATATTATCTTCTGTTTAGAAAATACTGTATCCTTAACAGAAAATGATGTAGTTGGGAAGTTATTTAGCATCAAATTTGTACATAGGATTTTTGCATAGAAAACAGCCATGTTTCTCCTTATCAGGGTTCCCTGACACACAGGAAACATTTTATTCAACCATTTTTTTGAATAGTTTTGAATAGTGTTTCCAACTCTAATTTGGAGGCTAGCAGAAGACAATGAAAGAGGTGTTATTATGGCTTTTGTAAAACAGTGTATGTTGGTTATCAATGTGAACTCCCCCTCCCCAAATCCATAGCAGGACTGGGCAACATGCACCTGAAGGGCTAAATATACCCCTTTGGCTCTTTTTGTAGCTTTTGCTACATCTGTCACCAAAATTGCTTTTGCACTGTTGAATTTCAGCAGTGCAGCAGTGGTGGCAAAACAGAAGGCTCTGATGGGTTCTGGGGAGCAACACCCTCAACTGTCCACCACCTAGAATTTTCCATTGGAAAGCTGAAGGCCAAGAAATTATGGAAATCAACTACTAAAGATGTTCATTATGGGCATCTTTCTTCACCCTCAATCAATTATTGTTTTCTAAGATTCAGTAGGGAAGATTTGAATCTGCATCTGATGCATTGAATCACATCCACCCCTTAAATGATTGCAAACCGAGAACATCATTTTTGCCCAGGAAACGTAATTTTAATGCAGAAGACATGCTTTTTTCTTCTGTACACCCCTCCCCCATTTTTCTGCATGTAAAACATGATTTTCTGTGTAGAAAGCACTGTCCTGAGTCCTGATCAGCACCCAGGCTGAGGCAGGAACAGTGTCAAAATGAGTCCTGTTTCAGTTGAATCTTTGCCTCACCTCACTCCACTTTGACCTCAACCACCACAATAAATCAGTGCTGCTATGACTTTTTAGAAGATCTGGATGATGCCATACACAGTGCAGTTCACATTAACAAGTTGAAAAAGTTACTCCTTTGGTCTGCAATCCTGTTGCCCCAGGCCAGGTTGGCTGGACAATTCTGATGGTTGTAGTCCCCAAAGTAACTTTTTCAGCCTGTGCTCACAAATCAGGTAAACACTGAAAGTAACTGCTAGCACTTTTCCTCCCTACCTTTCTTGCACTCATATAATGCTGCTCACACAGAATGTTTCAAAATGCATCTCTCTCTCTAGTGCTTGTTCAGATCGAGACTGGTGAGGGATGCATCCTAGCGAAAATTGTGTCCAACTTTCCTGTTCTAGGTCACTGTCACCAATAGATAATAGCTTCACTTTTAGTTGCAGAAGAGGGCTGTTTACAATCTTTTTAATGGGTCTGTTATTGTCTGGCATCCTCAGTTCCTGTCTTCTCTTGTCCCAGAAGGCACATTTCTTTTGCTTCAAATTATGTACAATATGTGCTGCTTCTTTAAAAAGGCAGAGCTAAAAATAAACCAATCCTTGCTTGACCTCCCAAGCAAAAATCCCACTCTCAATTAATAGTTAAAATCTAACTAAAAGCAATAATTGTCCCTGCAGTCTGTCAGACTGCTGTCTCTTTGTGAGTGATGCGTACCTTCTGCTCAGATGATAGAAGTTAGGATTACACACGGTGCTGAGGCCCACAAAAATAAATGTTTAGAAGCAAGAGATTACAAGACCATGTTCAATGAATTATTGCAAATATATCTAAAGGCACAGCTCATGCTCAATGTATTATTGAAAATATCTAAACGCATAAATCATACTGAGGTTTTTGAAGGGCATAATAATATGATCCACAGTCCCTAAAGATATTTATTCTTAAATAACCCCTTTTTATGTTCAATTTTCTTCTTATACATAATCTCTTTTTTTCCATTTCCCCCCATCTGAACATGCCTGTTTCCATTTTAAAAACTGAACAGGTAAAAAACAGATATAAAATCTGTTCTATTTTATAAAGTAAAATATTATTATTTCTTACCTATCTCTCCCTATGGCTTGAGATGGGGAACAAATCAACATACAAGCATAATATTAGTTAAAAAACACATATTAGCTAAAAACATATCATATCGTTAACACACATAGAATCATAGAGTTGGAAGAGACTACAAGGGCCATCTAGTCCAACCCCCTGCCATGCAGGAATACCCAATCAAAGAACTCCTGACAGATGGCCATCCAACTTCTATTTAAAAACCTCCAAAGAAGGAGATTCCACCACACTATGATGCAGTGCAATCCACTCCTGAACAGCCCTTACTGTCAGGAAGTTCGTCCTAATGTTTAGGTGGAATCTCTTTTCCTGTAGTTTGAGTCCATTGCTCCATGTCCTAGTCTCTGGAGCAGCAGAAAACAAGTTTGCTCCATCCTCAGTATGACATCCCTTCAAACATTTAAACACGACTATCATCTCAACTATTAACCTTCTCTTATCCAGGCTAAACATACCCAGCTCCCTAAGCTGCTCCTCATAGGCCAATGCTTAGTTTCCACTGGTGTGCTGTAAACCTAAGTCAGGGGCAAATAATAATAATAATAATAATTATTATTATTTATACCCCGCCCCTCTGTTAAAACAATCAGGGCGGCTTACAAAAATTAAAATACAATACAGATAAAATCCCCAAACACCCTCCACCCCCACCCTCCCCCATAAAAAAATATTAAACAATTATAAATTAAAACCAACTGATCTAAAATCACAATTAAACACAATAAATACAATAAAATACAATAAATGGCCAGCGGACTAAAAGAAGCCAGGATCCCCTGAGGCCGGGATCTAATTAGGAAAGGCCTGCCGAAAGAGATCCGTCTTTAGTGCTTTTTAAAAGCTACTCAAGCTTGTTATCTGACGGATCTCGTTCGGCAGGTCATTCCACAATTTGGGGGCGATTACCGAAAAGGCCCTCTGCGAGGTTGCAGACAGCCTAGAGTTTTGTGGCTGAAGCAAATTCCTCCCAGAGGACCGGAGTGCACGGGGAGGATTGTATGGGAGGAGGCGGTTCCAGAGATAAATTGGACCCAAGCCATTTAGGGCTTTAAAGGTAATAACCAACACCTTATACTGGGCCCGGAAACTGATAGGCATCCAGTGGAGTGATCTTAACACTGGAGTTATATGGTCTCTCTGAGATGTTCCTGAGACCACTCTGGCTGCCATATTTTGTACCAACTGAAGTTTCCGGACCAAGCATGAGGGCAGCCCCATGTAGAGTGCATTGCAGAAATCTAGACGAGAGGTTACCAGCACGTGCACCACAGTCTCGAGGTCCTTTACTTCCAGGAAAGGGAGCAGCTGGCGTATCAGCCGAAGCTGATAACAGGCGCTTCTGACTGTCGCATTCACCTGACTTGTCATCTGAAGCGATGAATCAAGGAGCACCCCTAGACTGCGAACACAGTCCTTAATGGAGAGTGTGACTCTGTCCAGGACTGGAGGTTGCAACCCAACTCCTGGTTTCGGGGCCGCTACCGTGAGCACCTCCGTTTTGTCTGGATTTAATCTCAATCTGTTTTTCCTCATCCAGCCCATTACTGCTTTAAGACAGTCATTAAGAGGAGATACACCATCAGTATTCGAGGCCGACGATTGGGACAAGGAGAAATAGATCTGGGTGTCATCAGCGTACTGATAACACCCAGCCCCATAACTCTGAATAATCTCACCCAGCGGCTTCATATAGATGTTAAACAGCATCGGGGACAGGATGGCGCCCTGCGGAACACCACGAGTAAGCTCCTTTCTGCTGGAGCAACTGTCCCCTAGCAACACCCTCTGGGACCTGCCTGAGAGGAAGGACCGGAACCACTGGAGCGCAGTGCCTCCTATTCCTAACCCTCTCAGGTGATCCAAGAGGATGCTATGATCTACCGTATCGACCCTGTTGGTGCTGAGATGTCCAAAAGCACCAACAGGGTCACACTACCCCTGTCGATGCTTAGACGCAAGTCGTCGGTTAAGGCAACCATGGCAGTCTCAACTCCAAATCCTGTCCTAAAGCCAGTTTGAAATGGGTCTAGATAATCTGTTTCATCCAAGACCACTTGGAGTTGAAGTGCAACTGCCTTCTCGATCTTCTTATCCGAGAGATTTTATCTGCAAAGAAATTGTTAAATGTGTCACAGAAGGCTGTCGTTGGGTTAAGCAATGGGTTCTGCGCAGGAATAACCTGTGCCATCTCCCTTACCACCCTAAACAGCTCTGCTGGATGGGACTCTGCAGGTGCAATATGTGCAGAGGAGAAGGATCTCTGCGCTGCACGTATTGCCTCTCGATAGGACCAAAGAAAGTTCCTATGACGAGTCCTGTCGGATAAGAGTCGAGTTTTCCGCCAGTTGCGCTCTAGTCGTTGTCCAACCCGCTTCATTTTCCTAAGCAATGTTGTATACCATGGCTTACAGTTTGAAGCGGGTTGGTAAGGACGCTTGGGAGCGATCGTGTCAATAGCCTTGGTAAGGTCGGTGTTCCAGGTATTAACCAAAGCCTCGACAGGGTCACTGGCGTTACCAACCATTAAACCCTCCAAGGCTTTCTGGAATCCTCTAGGTTCCATTAGCCTTCGAGGGCGGACCATTTTGATGGGTCCACCACCCCCGGTGGGGCGGGAAGAGACTTTTAGTTCAGTCTTGACCAGGAAATGATCCATCCATGACAATGCGGTGGTTTTTATAACCTCCGCCCACGGATATTCCTGCTCTATACTAAAGACCACATCGAGGGTATGACCCGCACAATGTGTGGGCCCGATGACCATTTGGGATAGGCCCATGTTTGTCATGGTTTCCATGAACTCCCGAGCTGCACCAGTCAGATTTATCAAGCTGGTCTCGAGTGGAATGTTGAAGTCACCCAAAACTAAAAGTCTGAGTGACTCCAACAGCAGCTCTGAGACCAGCTGTGTGAGCTCGGTTAGGGAGTCTGCTAGACAACGGGGTGGTCGGTACACTAGCAGAATCCCCAAACTATCCCTGGTCCTCAGGCTAAGGTACATACACTCAAAGTGGACTGTGTTTCGGACAGGTATCCTGGTCAAGGTCAAATTGTTCTTATAAACCAGAGCCACTCCACACCCCCGCCCACTTCCCCTCACCTGCTCACTGACAGAATACCCGGCTGGGAGGGCCTGTGCCCAGATGACAGCTCTATCCTCTCCCAGCCAGGTTTCTGTGAAGCAAGCCAGGTCGGCATCCTCATCCAAGAGAAGATCGTAAATAATGTGAGTTTTATTCTTAACTGACCTGGCATTGCAGAGGAGCAAAGTAAGGTTCTGTGGAATGGTTGGTACGCTCTCCAATCAATTCCAGAAAACAGGGTGAACTGAAGGTGGGATAGCTAACAAACAGCGATCCTGCCTTCTTTTGTAACATCTGTTCACTCTGTTCCAACCATACCTCCCTTTCCCCAGCACAACTCCAATTTCCACCCCCACTCCATTCCCGGCCTCAGCTGACTCCAATTGCAGGCTTAGAGTCCTTCTGGCTGCTGGCTGGTGTTCCTGAGGGGTGTGGACCACGCCCCCTCCCACTGCTGCCTCGCTGCCCAGAAGTCCTCAGGGCCCCACTACAGCCTCCTGGCCCAGTGGAATGGGGTGAAAGGCTGCTGCAGGCTGGAGAACCTCTGGCTTGCTGGCTGGTGTTCCTGAGGGGTGTGGGAGTGGCTTAAAATGCCAGTCACTCCTGGCCACGCCCCCTCCCGCTGCTGCCTCATTTCCCAGAAGTCCTCAGGGCCCCACTACAGCCTCCTGGCACAGTGGAATGGGGTGAAAGGCTGCTGCAGGCTGGAGAACCTCTGGCTTGCTGGCTGGTGTTCCTGAGGGGTGTGGGAGTGGCTTAAAACACCAGTCACTCCTGGCCACGCCCCCTCCCGCTGCTGCCTCATTTCCCAGAAGTCCTCAGGGCCCCACTACAGCCTCCTGGCCCAGTGGAGTGGGGTGAAAGGCTGCTGCAGGCTGGAGAACCTCTGGCTTGATATTACTTCAAACTGTAGACAGGCAGATAGATAGATAGATATGTCTTTTTTGGATATTGGTTAGAAAAACTATGAAAAACTATTTATATAAGTTTCATGTCACAAACGGGGTAGACTAAGAGCTCATCTACATGGGCCAGAATATACCAGATCCTTGCTGGCATATTCTGCCTATGGATCTGGCCTGTTGCTCCCCCATTACCTGCACAGAATGGGATGGAGTCCAAAGTGCCACACCAGCTCATCTCTGCAGCCACCACCACTAACTGTGTCCCATGCCCTGTAGCCAGAAAAAGGTCCTGTGGCATGTAAGGCCCCTTGCATGTGACCAACTTTGGTCACATGCTGTGGGACTACTTCCTGGCTATGGAAGAGTGAAGCAGACAGCCATTGCAGTGATGAGCCAGCATGCTGGAATGGTCTTCTGCTGTCATGCAGAGCCCAGTCCATTTTATTTATTTGTTTGTTTGTTTGTTTGTTTGCAAGCCAGGGGTCATGAGGACTGCCCAGGGGCAAAATGGGACTGTGTTGCCTGGACTGCAGGGCTCCAAGATGGGGACAATATGGGGTAAATAGCTCATCTAGACAACCCCTAAGGTTGCATTTGCACTGTAGAAATAATCCAATTTGACACCACTTTAACTGCCATAGCTCAATGCTATGGAATTCTGGGATTTGTGAGATATTCAGCCTTCTCTGTCAGGGAGCTTTGGTGCCAAAACAAACTTCAAATCCTAGGATTCCATAGCATTGAGCCATGGCAGTTAAAGTGATGTCAAACTGGATTATTTCTGCAGTGCAGATGCAGCCTAAGACTTGTCACCCTGACATTTGTGTTTGTACAAAGGAACAGTTAATCATATGACCCCGTATCTTCATTCTGAAGGAGATGCAGGTTGTGGGTCTTAATTAGTAGAGCCTTAATTAAACCCATTTAGTTCAGATTAAATCTGCAGTTTGATAAGAAGACAGTTTTGAATTATAGAACCATCTCAGTATGTAACAAGACAACTATCAAAGCACATTAGTATTTAAATAAGGATTTAATTTAGATTTTTGGATTTTTGTTCAAAGTTAGAACAGATCAAATGTTATAATCCAAACTGACAGATAAACAGTTTGTTAAAAATAATTCTAGTGTAACTAACAGAACTGTTATGCAAGTCCTACAATACCCAATGTGACTCATTCCCAGGGTAGCATGTATATGACTACAGGAAAATATTTATCTATGAATTCCTGTATAAAACTTAGATCTGGAATCCCACAGAATTCAAATGACAGCAAACTCAATGACAGCTTAGGTGTTTTTAACAACACACTGAGGCATCTGAAAGAAAGGCTTTTTTGTGTCTCTTTCTTTGTTTCACTTAACTCTAAAGGGGCCATGAAAACATAGATGAAGAAGACAGCGAGTAGAATTTGTAATAATTGTAAATCATCATCATCATCGTCATCATCATCATCATCATCCACCTTTGCTTATTCTGTTGGTTGTGGAAGTAAAAAGGTTTCCTAGATCTTGGTAAAATACAGTCTGAGAATCTGCCACTTCTTTTTCTCAACGACTGTGAACATAGCAGGGATTCCGTAGTGACCAGTGAAGTATTTCTTTAGGCAAACCTTTGGGAGCTACTGTGGGGCAGTAAAAGGGAGAAGGGAATGTCCAGCCTTATCTTTGAATATCAGGATGTAGTGATGGAATGGAAGGGTGGAATGATCATCAGCATAGCAGTCTAGCCTATATGCCCAGTCCATGTGGAGTGATGGTCACCAAACTCATCAGACAAACTCATTCAGAAGGTCTTCCATCATGCACAACAGAAACTAAGTGGAGAATGTTTTTTTTTAAAAAAAAAAAATACATTAAAATAAGGACACACCTTATTCACTTTACAAATGCCCAACTCTGCCTTCTGGCATACTACAATGTGTTGGTGTTTCTTCACCTTGGACAAGGGATGTTCAGCTGGTGGACACAAGATGTCCATTTGGTGGATGCAAGTCAGATTTAGCCTGTAAAGCAATTCTATGCTGTTCCTTCTAATTTGTGCTGCTTCCAAAATTCTAATCAGAGTGGGGAATTTTACACTCATGAAAATTTGAATAAAATGTTTTATAGTGGTAAGAAATAAATGTGCCACACATTTATGTCACATCTCTCTTTGGGAATTTTGTATAAAAAGTCCTTTACCCACCTTAAATGGGAAGGCCTGGTAACAAACAGCTTCTGTGATGGAATGATTACCAGCCTTTAACAGGCTTTGGTCTTCCACTTTTTGCTAAACTACAACTCCCATTATCCACAGCCAACATGGCCAATAGCAAGGATAATTTGAGTCACAATTCAATGAGACTGGGTAAGATTAGATTGGTGTGGCAGAATAGGAATGAAGGGGGGGGGAACTTAGTTATGCATGACCATGAAGGTCAATGGCCAATGGCGGTGCTCTATTTCTTAGCATAGCTCACATCACAGGATGGCTGATATGATAAAAATGGCAGTGAAGAATAATGCCATGGAAAGTCATTCTCCATGGAAAGATGAGACATGTGTGTAACAAATCTGAATTAATAGATGAAGAGTGTGATGTCTCAATCATGGAAGCTAATTTCTGTAGCAAAACATATTCCTGTGCCCCTAACCTTGCCTAAGAATAACAGCAAGTCATTACACATATGATAATACACAAAATATGATAATACAGATAAACACTGTCCATGTTTTATAGCATGAGAATATCATTATTGAGCAATCATAGGTTATAACAATAGCAAAACAGGATATATCATAGCCAGATCATCTTCATCTGAAGAGGTATGAGAAGAGACCATGGTAGGCAGACAACTATTGCTACAGGACAGTCACGTCCTGACCTCTTCCTCCTCTTTAGTAATTGTACATTTTGTGCAGTTCATCACTTTCAGATGAATGGCTAGATTCTTGCCTCTTCATCTCTGTCCCACTTCTATAGTTGTCATGAGAGAGTTTCAGCAAACACAGAGATGTCCCAGTAGAATGTGAGGAGGGATTTGTATTCTGATTAAAACTCTTTTTGCATGGAACCTATCTCATAAATAAATGAAGGGGGCTCTAAATCCTCAGTGTGGATAACTGCATTGTAAACCCTGCCTCTCTTTGATAGAAACCATATCATTTGCAGGCCTTGTGTTACGGTTTGCCTATTTAAGAAAACAATTAGTGTAATGGAAATGTAAAGACAGATGGGAATGAATGCTGGTAGAAAATGAGATGAATTCATTGTCTTATTCTTCTGGGAATCCATTGCACTAAGAGATTGACAGCTGCCTCCTTCATCAGCTATCACGTTTAATGCAATGCGGGGAATGGGAGACTAGCATGTCAATATGTTCCTTTGCATTCATGCAGATTTGTTTAGCAGACCTTACTACAGATGGGTGCAAGCTATTTTAAAGTGCAAGACTGAAGACAAATCTAAGGGACAACAGAGTGTTCTATTTTTTAAAAAAAGAAAATCTGTTATTAAGTGACTGATTCACCTAGGTGTAGCTTTAGATTTATATGATACCTAGTAGAAACTAAAACACTTCTGTGACAAATACTTAACACTCCATCAAAAGACTCTAGCTGTGTTCACATCTTAATTTCTGCACAATGGGCTCAGAGTGACCAAGTGTTGACTGAGGTTGTGAACTGCTTGACAAACTTTAGCTGTTCTTTTCACATCTGCTTCCAAACAGTCCTTAGGAAACTTGCTGAATGTAGTATTTTTTTTTTGGGGGGGGGGACTGGCAAGATGGACTCCACCCTTCCTGATCTCTTCCTTCTGATCTCCTATACTTTCCCCTCCCATTTCAACCTTCTCCTCCCTTGCTTCTGGAGGGTTTTTAAAACAAAACAAAACCACAAGTGCTCCAGTATTACAGAGATGTATAATTCAAAATTTTCAGGAGTTTTGGCATTATCATGCTAAACTGACAGTAAAGAAAAACATAAATTAAAAAGGGTGAAAAGTTGCCTAGAATTGTGTTATTATTATGGCATTTGTTTTGTCTTTATTTCACATGGATTTCAAGTGATCCATGTGCCCTGGTGGCGCAGTGGTTAAATGCCAGTACTGCAAGCCACCACGTTGCAAGTTCGATTCCAGAGGGCTCCATGGTTCACTCAGCCTTCCATCCTTTCGTAGGTCAGTAAAATGAGGACCCAGTTTGTGGGAGGCAATTAGCTAACACACATTGGAAACTGTTTAATGCAGTGTAGATGTGTAAATAGCTATTGCTTAAAACAATTTGTAAGCCGCTCTGATAGCCTTGTGGCAAAAGAGCGGGGTATAAATAACTAAATAACTAAATAAATAAATAAAAGTGCTTCTACAACTTTTAAAATTCCTTCCAATGTTATAGATCTAAATCAATGTATGATTTCAGCAATATGGATCCTTTATTATTTTTGGAAATAGAGCAAGAGTAGGTGAATTATGAAAATCACTAAGTCAAAAGCTCCTGGACCTCATTCACCCCCCTGAAACAACTCTCGAGTAAATAACTGATTGAGTTTTGTGACCTACAAGAAGCATTTTTGTAAAAATGCAAGAGACCCAGGCTTGGGTAAGGAACCAGTTGGGGAGTTGAACATTTGTTGGTCCCTTGACTCATTTAATTAATTCTCACTTAATTCTGGATTAGAAATTCATGTTGATATCCCAATTTACTTTAGTGAGAAAATAAATTACTTATATTGTACTATTGTTACCCAAACTACTGGGGGTCTGGGAGGACCCTCTAACACACTAATATTAAGATGGGGAATTAATACACTCGACTTGGCAATGCAAGAGGTGGGTAACAGCAGGATCTTTTAGACTAATGTATACTGGTACTAAGGAGGAGACTCTAAGCCAAAAGGTACAATTAAATTATCTTTATAGGAAAACAATATCACAGCACTCATGAAAACACTCAGGCTCCAAGCACTCACATAAGGCTAACAAATGAAGTAGGAAGGATTTGGATAGCAGAACAGATTGAAGGGATGATGGGTGATACGACACCTACCCTGTAGAGGAGAGATTGCAAAATAAATAAATAAGGGAACCTTTCTGCAATTTGGTGGTGTTTGGGGGTGATATTTATATGAAATAAATCCCTTGACAGTGTTTGTTTTTGGAAATTTCCACAGACCCCTTACTTACATGAATCCCACCCTGGTATTAGGGGATCCCTGGTATACCTGCCACCACGTGGATGGCCACCTTAGCCAAATTATTAAATATAGCCAATTATTTGATATTCCCAAATGGTGGCTGTTAGGGTGTGTAACACCATTTTGTTAGCAACTTTCCAGCTTTAGTTCAATTCAATTAATTGATTCAAATCTTACTCCTATCAGTGAGTAAGAGCATTGGTTTTAGAGGATGAAGGATCTGACTGAAAATTATTGTTCTGCCATGGAAAACCAAGATTAACATGAAAACCTGATCAAAACAATAAAAGGACCCTCCACTTGCAATGCTTCCTGTAACACTTTATTGAATCAGAATGCTGGAGATACCACAATGATTTTTAACTAGAAACCAGGAAAAAAGAAAGATCACATCTTGCAGCCTTCCCCTTTTTTTCCTGTTTTGTTAACGCTCCTTCAAATTTGACATGCCCTATCATACAAGCTATTAATTGCACTGTGGTTCCCACTAAAGAAAGTAATTAATATGAACATTAAAGTGCCGATATAATAACATATGCTTTGAAAACTAATTTATAACATTAAACATTAATATAATTATACACAGTGAAATATTCACAAAACACGACATGTTTATATATTAGACCTGGGGAATGGATGGCTTTTATGAATTCTCTAAGCACAACTATCAGACTTTAATTAAACTATAGTACAGAGCAATAATTCAAACATTTTAGTCTTATTTATTATCATCTCTTGGTCTTTGATCTGCTACATCAAAATGCAGATAAAAGAGCAAGAGTTGTGGCCACAGCAGGAGAGAAAAAAGCCAACCATATAATATTTTGAACATGAAAATGGTTTCCTAAGTACATTCAGTTTTTAAAAACAACTTTATAACCCTCATGACTGCAAAGATACATTCAAGATACATTCAATCTGTGAATACCAAGGATGTGGACAAGCTGCTTGGTAGGGTGAGGAAAACAACTTGCCCTCTCGACCCTTGTACATCATGGCTGGATGTCCGGGGGGGGGGAAGCATTGAGGAGATTCCTCATGGATATCATCAATGCTTCTTTCAGGGAAGGACATGTTCCATCTTGTCTGAAGGAAGCGGCTGTTAGGCTGCTTCTGAAAAAACCTTCCCTGGACCCCCTGTTTATGAGTAACTACAGGCCTGTTTCTTTATTGCCATTGCTGAGCAAGGTGACCGAGAGCTCTTCAACTCCAACCTGTCTTCGATGAAACCGATTATCTAGACCCATTTCAAACCGGCTTCAGGACAGGCTTTGGGGTTGAGACTGCCATGGTTGCCTTGACCGACGATCAGCATCTGAACATCGACAGGGGTTATGTGACCCTGTTGGTGCTTTTAGACCTCTCAGCAGCTTTCGATACGATAGATCATGGCATCCTCTTGGACCACCTGAGGGGGTTGGGTATCAGAGGCACTTCATTGCAGTGATTCTGGTCCTACCTCTCGGGCAGGTCCCAGAGAGTGCTTCTCGGGGACAGTTGTTCAAGCAAAAGAGAGCTCACCTGGGAAGTTCCACAGGGAGCTATCCTGTCCCCAATGTTCTTTAACATCTATATGAAGCCGCTAGGTGAGATTATTCAGAGTTATGGAGCTGGGTGTTATCAGTATGCTGATGACACTCAGATCTATTTCTCCATATCTCGTTCGTCAGTCTCAAATTCCAATGACATCTCTTCTCTCAATGAATGTCTTCGGGCTGTAATGGGCTGGATGAGGAGAAACAGATTGAAACTGAATACGGACAAGACAGAGGTGCTCACGGCAGCGGCCCCGAAACCAAGAATTGGATTGCAACCTTCAGTCCTGGATGGGGGTCGCACTCTTCTCCAGTGACTGTGTTCGCAGTCTGGGGGTGCTCCTTGACTCATCGCTCCTGATGATAAATCAGGTAAATGCAACAGTCAGGAGTGCCTGTTATTAGCTTCGGCTGATACGCCAGCTGCACCCTTTTCTGGAAGCAAGGGACCTCGAGACTGTCGTTCACGCACTGGAAATCTCACGCCTAGACTTCTGTAATGCACTTTACATGGGGCTACGCTTGTGCTTGGTTCAGAAACTACAGTTAGTACAAAATATGGTGGCCAGGCTTGTTTCAGGAACATCTAGGAAGGACCACATCACTCCGGTTTTGAGGTCCCTCCACTGGCTGCCTATTGGTTTCTGGACCCAGTATAAGGTGTTGCTTATCACCTTTAAAGCCCTAAATGGCTTGGGTCCAAGCTATCTCAGGTACCGTCTCCTCCCTTATAATTCCCCCCCCCCTTGTGCACTCCAGTCCTCTGGGAGGAATTTGCTGCAGCCTCAAAAGTTGAGGCTTTCGGCTACCTCCCAGAGGGCTTTTTCTGTTGTCACCCCCAGACTATGGAATGACCTGCCAGATGAGATCCGTCAATTGACATCTTTGGACAGCTTCAAAAAGGCTGTTAAGATGGATCTCTTCTGTCAGGCCTTTCCAGAATAGATTATCCTGGCCTCGGGAACCCCACCCTCCTTCAGGAGAGTCCGCACAACCTCCTTTGTTAACAGAACTGAATATCACTGGAGACCTACTGTTATTGCCAAATGTAGGTATGTGTTTTTATAAAATGTTTTAATTGTTGTTTTAATTTGTAAATTGATTTAATAACTTTTTAAGGGGGGAAGGGAGTATATTGTTTTACATGCATTTTTTTTTAATGTTGTGAACCACCCTGATTGATTTACCAAAGGGCGGTATATAAATAAATTTTATTATTATTATTATTAAGATTAAATGAGTAAGCTCAATAAAAACCTTGTAAGATTATATAGATAACTTGCCCATCCAAATCTTTAACTACAGCCAATATTTTATTAAGTTCCAATGGTACAACCCAGCTGTTAAATAGCAGCTCTTTACAATTTGAAACAAAACTGTATGCCTGTCAATAGTAACAGAGATCATACAAATTAGAGAGTGAAGAATGATAGACATTTCATCGGTTGCCACTATTTATTAATATTTTTGTTAAAGGTAATATGCACTTGACTTAAATAAGTATGTAGTTTGTGACCAGTTTAATGCAGATTGGGGAAGGAATTCTAGTGGCCTTGACATCATTTAGAGTAACAATTCCATAAGCCCCAGTCAGCATTGCTGATTGTCAGGAATCATGGGAGTTTTGGTTCCATAATGGTATCAGAGTAAGAAGACTGTATTGTTATTTTTATTCTTAGTTTTCATTCTGATCACCACCTTTGTTTCCTAGAGAAGGAGTTAAATTTTACTCTCCTTTGTCTCAACTCTACATGGACATGAAGTAGGAGTGGCCTCTGCCTGCATGAGATCACTCACTGGAACAACAACACAAGCAACATCTGAAGCAACATGAGGGCCTGTGACTCCAACATTGTCATTTTTCTTTGTTTTTATAACATCTTTTGCCTGGTGAAGAAGCCAGTAGAGCTTCAAAAACTTGTATCATGCGTTTCATTGTCCAATAAAGGTATCACTTTTTTGTGGATTCTGGATTTTGTTTTCCTTTCTTACAATCAGCTTTTGCCACTGCGTAAGGATACATGAGCTCAAATATACCATTATAAGTCCAAGGAACAGCTTATGAATATATTTTGAATACAGTTTCCTAATGGGCAGCCATACTAGTCTGCTGTAGTGTATGGGTTTGTTGCTGCGAAAGCAATAGAGAGTTCTATATCATCTTAAAGATTGTCAGAATTACTGTACCATGAACCTGGGGTTATAGGCAGTAAGGTTAGAGGGAAAGTAAATGTAAAAAGTACTGCCAGTGATGATTATCATATTAGCACTAGCCATTCACAAAAAGTTTGCTGAAGGCACACAGCTCCAGGCACTAGGCAAGTGAATAAATGCATGCAACATAATAAGAATTTGTTATCCTAAGCCAGTCCTCTGGTGATAGACTGGAACTCCTGAAAAGATGCTACTGGGGTTCTGTCTATAAAAGGGGGAAATAAGATGAACACACCCAAAAAGGCAGGCATTTGCAATGATGTGATCTGCCTACATGGCTAAAACTCCCCCCTAAACTCTGCATGACCCCCCAGCCACCTGGCCACCAAAAGTGATTTACTTGAGATTTCAAATCTGCTGCCACCATTTTTTGAAAATAAAAGCTTCCCATGGTGTGTACAGGCATTATTTCATGTCTACAACAAAAATATTTTTTTTAAAAGAGTATAAAATCATTGTTCGATCAACTTACTGGACCCTCAGACAGCTGAAAATCCAAAATGGTGGCTGCTGCCACTTTCCTTCTTTACTAACCCTAACCCTAACCCTAACCCTGCCCCTTGTGCTCATCCAGTCAATGAGATTATGCTGCCTGTTTGTATGTGTGCAAATGTGAGTGTTCAAACAGTCACACATTTGCATGTCATGTGGATCTTTTGGAAAAGATCTGCAACACCAGAAGGGCCCCAGCTGCACCAGCTCCTGGTCCACCCACAGCCCCAGTGGGTGCTGGACTGGTTGAGCCATGGGAGTGACCCCACAGCCTCAAGCACTGGAAGGTTAAGGCAACATTTGATGGGGATGCCATGAAACTACCTTTCTTCCCCACCCAGGTGATGGGGTTCATGGCCCACTGGGAGAGGCGGCAGAGTGGCTGGTGGGACTGTAGACATGGGAGACCCTGAGTTGGGAAAATTCTACAACTTCATGCTGATGCTCTGGGCCTGGTTCGAAGACCTGTTTCGAAGGAAGCAGGCATGCAAGGAGTTACAATGACTATGTCAAAGGACCAGATCCAAGGCCAAATATACTACTGAGTTCCGCCGTCTGGCCAGCCAGATCACAGATTGGACAGAGGCCATGAAGGTGCAATATATTTAAGATGGCGTACATGCAGATATCCTCAAGTGAGACCCTCCTGGGGTGGGTCCATCTGGCTAACGAGGTGGAGGCCCTGTGACAAAGTGTGAAGCTGGCAAAACAGTGCCAGGGGCTGACTGGCAAACCTACCAGTGGAGCAACCAAGAAGGAAGCACGACCATCAAGTCCCCCAGTGGCAGAGATGGAGAAGGAAAGATGGATGTCTATGCCTTCACTGTGGAAAGAGCAGCCATTGCATAGCACAGTGCCCAGAAAAGCAGCCCAGTAGCAGCCAGCGGGAGGAACCGACCAAGAAGCCTGAGGAGAAACAGATGGCAAAGAAAACCCCTGCCAAGCCTAAAACCAAGGTGATGGTTCGCACCCTGGTCCCTGGCCACACGGCTGGGGAGTCCTCCTGGGAATCAGGAGACAGTGGATCTTCCTCTGAGGCTGAGATGGTGGGTAACAGATCCAGCCCGCCCTATTAAGCTCCCGAGGGCAGGCTGATCCAGAAGGGTGCCCAAGTTCTGTGATGAGTGGAGTCAAAGCCCCATTCTTTGTAAAAGCTAAGATAGGGGTTAATGGGAAGGGGTTTCCCCACAAGGTTATGGTAATGGTAGATTGTGGGTGCACACGGGTGCTCATCCACCCGTCCTTAGTGAGGGAGCTGGGCCTGGGCACAATGAAACTGGACAAGCCCATATGGCTCTCCCAGATGGACAGGGGTATGATGAAAGGGGGCCCTGCCAGACGAGTGACTAAATCAGTGAGAATGAAAATGGGAGCTCACAAGGAAGAGCTCCAGCTCATGATTGCCCCAGGCCTGGTACCCACTGCAATAGTTGGCTTAAATTGGCTGAAATTTCATAATGCCTCCATAGACTGGGTTAACAAAATTGTTACCTTCACTGACCCTTCATGCATTCAGAAGCACTGCCAGTCATAAGAGGACAAAGGACCAGCATCCCAGGGGGAACCTGGGGCTGGGGACCTCAGAGAGGCTCTGGTAGCTTTGGTGAAGGGGGGAGTGAAGGACCTACCAGTGTAATACAAACGGTGGCACATTGTATTTGAAGAGAAGGAATGCAACATCTTGCCCCCCCCAGACCTTTCAACTATGCTATAGAACTGATCCCCAGGGCCAAGCTACACAAACCTAAGATTTATTTGATGACTCCTACAGAATTGGACACTTTGAGGGATTATAAAGACAAAAACTTGGCATGGGGGTTCATCAGGCCAACGACCTCACCTTTGGGGGGCCCTGACTTATTCGGGCTCAAACAAGATCCATCACTGAGATTGTGCCTGGACTACCAAGGTCTTAATGGGGTCAATGTTACTAACCAATACCATCTGCCCCTGATAAAGAACATGCTGGCCCATTTGGCAAAGGGCAAGATCTTTACCAAACTTACTTGAGAGAGCCTACTACCAGGTGCAGATCAAAGAAGGGGATGAGTGGAAAACAGCCTTCAATTGCCAATTGAGGACCTTTGAGTTTCTGGTAATGCCATTTGGGTTATCTGAAGCCCTGGGTTTTTTCATGAACCTGATCAATGATGTGCTTAGAAAATTTCTGTATAAGGGGTCCTGGTCTACCTTGACAATGTGCTCATTTACGCAGAGGACTACATGTCCCATGCCAAACTGGTGAAAAAGTGTTGTGTAAACTAGATGAGAGCCACTTGTATGCCAAACTCTCAAAATGTGAATTCTACCAGTCCCATTTAGATTACTTGGGGTATCACATCTCCAGCAAGGGAATTAAGATGGACCCTGAATAATTAAAGGATTTTTTTATTTATTTTTTATTTTTTTGCATGGGAAACCCCTAAAATCCAAAAGCAACTACAGAGTTTTTGGGGATTTGTTAATTTCTATAGATCATTCATTCCAGACTTTGCAGAGGTAGCTCTACCCCTCACAGGCTTGTTGAAAACAAAAGGGTCTGGTGGAAACAAAAACAATACAGGGGGCAAATGGGAAAAGCCACCCCAAAAGATTGTGTGGACTGATAAATGCCAAAAGGCGTTTGAGAAGCTTAAAAATATTGTTCACTTCAGAACCTATTCTCAAACTTCTCAATCCTGAAGAACTCTTTGTGGTTCAAGTTGACGCTTCTGACGTGGCAATGGGGGGGGGTGTTGCTGCAATGGGATGAGATTGTTGAACTTAGAGCTTGTGCTTACCTGTCCAAAAAGTTTAATTAAACTGAGAGAAACTGGCCAGTTTGGGAGAAGGAAGCTAGGGCCACTAAGGTGGCATTGGAAACCTGGCACCACCCCTTTAAAGTTTCCTCATAGCCCTTTGAGATCTGGATGGATCACAAAAACTTAGAAGCCTTGAAAACCCCACACAGGTAAGGCCCCAAGCAAATTAGGTGGGCAGACTTCTTTTATCGGTTTAATTTCACCTTGAAGTTTCTTCTGGGGAAAATAAATTTTCTGGCTGACGCCTTATCTAGACTACCACAACATGACAGCAAGTGCAAGGAGGTGATTGACATTGTATTCTCACCCTCACATTTGGGCCTCACGGTGACTACCTGCAGCCAAACAAAGTGGTGGGCAGGGGGTTCTGACCCAATGAGGATGCAATTTACTGTCAGGGATTGTAGCCCCAGTCCCAATCCGCAGGTCACCCCAGCCTCTCTGCGAGCATGCCCACCTGTTGAGGCCCCAGTTTCAGACAAGCTTCCAGATGTTCTGCCCCATCCCAGGTCCAAAGGGGGGGGGGGGGTTGGAGAGCCCAAGTGGAGGAGGCCCTCAATAAGGATCCTTGGTTCCTTGACCACCAAGCCAAGGTGGAGTTGAAAGAGGGGTTGGCCTGGAAGGGGGGCAGATTTATGTGCCTGTTGCTATGAGGCCATTGAATCTCAAACAATGCCATGATGTGGAAAAGTGCAGGGCACTTTGGCTATGTCAAAACGTTGCACCTGGCCAGGAGGCAGTTTGGGTGGCCTTGTATATGAAGGGAGGTGGAGGACTATGTCAATGTGTGGCATGTATGCACCATGGCAAAATGGGGTGTAGCAAAGCCAAAGAGATTGTTGCAGCCTCTGCCTACCCTGGCCAAACCCTGGGAGGTGGTGATTGTGGACTTCATTGTGGGTCTACCTGAAAGTAAAGGAAAGACTGTGATTTGGGATGTGGTGGACATGTGTTCCAAACAAGCTTATTTTATTGCTTATAAAAGTATTCCTAATGCTTAACAATTGACCAAGTTGTTCATACAGCACATTTATAGACTCCATGGGGTCCCCTCTACGATTGTATCAGACTGCGGGGTGCAATTCACCTCCCAATTTAGGAAAGCTTTCACTAAATTACTGGGAATTGAGCGTGGACCGAGTAGTTCCCATCATCCACAAAGCGATGGGTAGATGGAATGTTTGAACCCTTGCATCATTGTAACAGTATCTTAGGTGTTACATCAACTTCCAGGAGTCAGATTGGGTGGACTTGTCACCCTTTACCAAAGTGGCCTATAACAATGCCGTGCATCAAAGCACTGGGTATCCCCCTTCAAAGTTGTATTTTGACATGAACTCAACCCCTTACCTCTAGGGGACAGGGACTCAAAGGACCCAGTCCCTCTGGTTCAGTGGAGGGCCCGAATCAAAGACGTGTGGTCTAAGGTGGTGGCTGTGTTGGACTTCTAATAGAAAAAAAACACATGGACAAAAAGAGGGATTCTTCACCAACTTATGCTGTCGGGGACCTGGTGTACCTCTTTATTAGGTTTCTAAGAGCCCTCAGCCTTTGAAGAAGCTGGGGCCTAAATACATTGGGCCTTTTCCGATTGTGCATCAAATGAATCCTGTTGCTTTTGAATTGTCTTTGCCTAAGCTTTATCATAATGTTCACCCTGTTTTCCATTCTAGCCTCCTGAAGCCTGTGGCCCTGCTGAGCTTGCTTCACCCAGCGTCTGATGTGCCTACACCTCTCTTGGTTGATGATAACAAACACTTTGACATTTCTGAGATTCTGGATTCTAGACAGCATTGGGGGTGCTTCAAACTTTGTCAAATGGAAGCACCTTCTGTTACGCCATACTGAATGGGTTAATGTTGAACACGTTCATGCTCCCCACTTGTTGACCAAGTTCCATGCACACTTCCCTGACAAGCTGGGATGAGCTGACATTCGTTCCCATGTCTTCTTCTTTTTTAGGTTGTCTTTGGTGACAGCAGGGGTGCTGTGTTGTTGGGAGGGTGGCATGTCATGACCTGCCCTGGATACTGGGTGTTGCAGGCTCCAGGCCAGTCCTTGATGTGAATCTGGCTCTCATGGGAACTTTCCAGGGTGCCTTAAGTGCTGGATTTTGTCCAGCCCGCCTTTCGGTTATGGGAGGGGGAACAAAGCCTCTGGACTCCAAGGCTGCACAGTTGTGGAATACAACCTCCCGTATCCTCCCTAAACTGTTGTCATATTCTGGGCCTCTTTCTTGTAACTGTGTGTAATTGAAACTTACCGATGGCTTTATCTATCTGCTTTGTTCAACATACATCGGAACTGGCTTTGAAATGACACTGTGAAGGCACCAGCCTGATCAATAAATCATTTTGCTGCTAAATGAGTATTGTTTCACTGTGTGTGCTAAAGAGCTCATCACACACGTATTTGTGCAAACAACCATCTGAACGGATCACTGTTCATTCGCAAGCCATTCATTCCCCCCCCCCCATTTAGACTGTTGAGAAGCCAACTCAATAGCTGATTAGGAGCCTGGCTCGGCAACAACCCAGTTAAAAAGCACAGTACCTGGTGTTGTCAGTAGCAGTCCTACAGGGTCAGAAGTAGACACAGAGAGAGAGTGCAGAACGAAGAGGCAGTCCAAGGTCAAAAGGGTTCTGGCAGTTGGGTCAACGAAGGCAGTCCAAGGTCAAGATATCCAAAGTCTCAAGATAGCAAGGTTCCAGGAGAGTCAAAGGCAGAGGCTTCCTCCAGGTAACACAGACTGCCTGAAACAAGGAACTCAGCCTCCCCCAGCTGCTTATGTTGGCCCAGCTCCCACTCCCAGCTGCGGGGTGATTGATGAGCTTCTGTCTCTTAATCTCTGGGAACGACGAAGCCACGCCTTCTCTGCTCTCCTTTGGCTAAAGGTAGGTACCTGCTCTTCTACCTCTTGCTCTTGCTCCATTATGTCTCCCAGGCTTGGACCCTGAGCTGTGGGAGGGCTAGGCTGCTGAGCCCTGGGTTCTTCAGGGCAAGACTCAGACTCAACCAGCTCTTCTGCTACCGGCTCAGCCTCCTCGCCTTCTGAGTCCTCAGAGTCCTGACTGACCATGACATCATTCCCCCCCATTATCCTCCCCCGCACCTGGAGGAGGACAAGGCCAGTCCGGGAAGCAGCGGTGAAATGCCTGAACCAAGCGGGGAGCATGTACATTGGAGGCATCTTCCCAGGAGCGGTCCTCTGGCCCATAGCCTACCCAGTCGACCAGATACTGAAGGCGGCCCTGTCGGCGACGAGAGTCCAAGATCTGGGCCACCTCAAATTCCTGTTCACTATCCACCAAAACTGGATCGGGCGGGGGTGCAGGACCAGTGTCGGGACGAACCCCCAAAGCCGGAAGCAGTAGGGAACAATGGAAGACTGGGTGGATCTGCCATGTCCGTGGAAGCTGGAGCCGAAAAGCCACGGGATTCACCTGGGCCACGATCTTGTAGAGCCCTGCAAATCAAGCATCCAACTTCCGACACGGCTGCTGGAGCAGGAGATGGTGCGTGGACAGCCAGACCGAATCCCCCACCTGCAAAGGAGGACCTTCCTGATGACGATGATCCGCGCCCCGCTTATATGCCTCCTTGGCCACCTCAAGCTGTTCTTGTAGCAAGGACTGAGCGGCCTGGAGATCCTGGAGCCACTGGTCTGCCACAGGGACTGTCAAGCCAGGGGCCACAGCCAGAAATCCCCATGGATGGTAGCCGCCAGTGGCAAAGAAGGGCGTCTGCTGGGTTGAGGTATGCACAGGGTTGTTGTAGGCGAACTCGGCCAACGGCAGCAGGTTGACCCAGTTCTCCTGGCGGTAACTGGAGTAACAGCAGAGGTACTGCTCCAGCGTCCCATTTGTGCATTCTGACTGACCATCGGACTCAGGATGGTGCGCTGAGGACAGGTGAGGCGCAATGTCCACGAGCCGCAGCAGACTAGTCCAGAACTGGGCCATAAACTGGGCTCCTCGATCAGAGACTACTCCCTCAGGAAGGCCGTGGAGCCGGAAGATGTGCTGTACAAACCTCTGGGCCGTCTCCTTCGCCGTGGGGAGGCCAGTGCAAGGTACGAAGTGAGCCATCTTGGAGAACAGGTCCACCACCACCCAAATGGTAGTACAGCCTGCAGAAGGGGGAAGGTCCGTGATAAAGTCCATCGAGATGAGTTTCCAGGGCCCTGAAGGCATTGGCAGAGGCAGCAGTAAGCCCGCAGGTCACCCCGGATGATCCTTAGCATGGCGACACACAGGGCAAGTGTGCACATACTGGGCCACCTCTGTACGGACCCGAGGCCACCAAAACTCCCGGGTGAGGATGTGAAGGGTCTTGCAAAATCCAAAGTGCCCCGCCATTTTGGCATCATGGCACAACAGTAGGACCGCCTCCCGACATGGGCCTGCTGGTACATAAAGGTGGCCCCGGTGGTAGAGCAGACCATCTCGGAACTCAAAAGGAGAGGCATCCTCCTCCGCCAAATGCTGGGTCACGAACGGGTCCTGGCTGTGGAGGTCATGAATCTGGTCCAGCAGTGTATCCTCCCCAGGAGCAGCAGCAAAATTTTCTGGGCGCAGAATGGTGGACCGAAGCTCCCCCTCTGGTTCCATGGCATATTCTGGCTTCCAGGAGAGAGCGTCAGCCTGCCGATTCTGGGCCCGAGGAACATGCTGGAGCTGGAAATTGAAGCGCCCAAAAAACAGGGACCACCGCTTCTGCCTCTGGGACAACTTCTGGGCCGTCTGGAGATGCTCCAAGTTCCTGTGGTCGGTGTGGACCCGGATGGGATGAGCTCCCCCTCCAACAGATGCTGCCACGTGTCAAAGGCGGCCTTAATTGCCAACAGCTCTTTCTCCCAAATGGTGTAGTTCTGTTCAGGAGAAGACAGCTGATGGGAATAAAAGACACAAGGCAACAGGCGACCCTTGGGCCCCGTGGGCTGAAGCAGCACAGCCCCAATCGCCACGTCCGAGGCATTTGCCTCCACCACAAACAGTGTCCATGGATCAGGGTGCTACAAGATTGGGGCCGATGTGAACTTCTCCTTTAGGACCTCAAACGACTTCTGGGCCACAGGTGTCCACTGAAAGCGGGTCTTCCCCCGCAGCCGTTGGGAAAGAGTGCTCGCCAGGGCTGCATAATCTGCGATGAATTTTCTGTAGAATTTGGCGAACCCCAGGAACCACTGGACATCCTTCCGGCAGTGAGGTGTTTGCCATGATAACACCGCCTCCACCTTGGAGTTGTCCGTGGCCACCCCCTGAGCGGAGACTCGGTCCTCACACTTTTTCCACACAAACAACACAGGGGCGCCTGCAGGAGACTTTGAAGGGCTGATAAACCCCCTCTTGAGGTTCTTTTCCAAGAAATCCCTCAGAGCCGCCAGTTCAGGCTCTGAGAGGGAGTAGAGGCATCCTGCTGGGATCGGGGCCCCAGGTATTAAGTCAATGGCACAGTCATACGGTCTCTGTGGCGGGAGCCGATTCGCCTCTTTCTTGTCAAAGACATCGGCAAAATCCCAGTATTTCTTGGGCAGCATCACTGAGCACTCCTTGGCGTCTGTTGCCATGGCCGCTGGGATCCGCTCTGGCCAACAGTGCTCCTGGCAAAACTTGGAGGCGAACAAAACCTCCTGCCGGGCCCACGAGATGTGTGGATCATGCTTGGAGAGCCAGGGCATCCCTAGGACCAAAGGGAAGTGAGGCACCTCAGCCAACAGGAATTGGATCTCCTCGACGTGGCCCTGCATCTCCAAGTGAAGCAATGGGGTCTGGTGAGTTACAGGACCGGACCGCAGGAGCTGCCCATCAATAGTCTCTACAGGTCTAGGCTCAGCTAGGACCTCCAATGGTATCTGATGACTGGTGGCAAATCCTAAGTTCATGAAATTGTTGGAGGCTCCTGAGTCTATCATGGCTCCCAGGGAGACAAGCTCCATGGAAGGCAGTCTAAGGTTAGCCGCCACCTTACAGGTTCCAAGGACGTTCCCAGGTGGTGTACCTGCTCTACACCTGGGACTGCCCGTTTCCCGGCAGCGGTGCTCGTTGTCCCTTGGCTGGGCACTTTCTGGCAAAATGCCCTGAGAGACCACAGTACAGGCAGAGCCCCTCTCTCCTCCTTCGTTCCTTCTCAGCCGCAGAGAGCCGCGGCCACGCCCCTCCCAGCTGCATTGGTTCTTCTGCAGGTGGGGCAGCCATAGGGGTAGTTGCCCATGTCTGGGGTGCAATCACTGGGGAAGAGGGCGGGTTGGAACGCCTGGCCTGCCTGCGAGCTGAGAGGCGGCAGTCTATGCGTCTTGCTTGGGTTATCAAGGCAGTTAAGGTGTCTGGAGGCTCTGAGCGGGCCAGCTCATCCAAAATGGGGTCTGCCAACCCCCGGCGAAACTGGGCCTGCAAGGCACTCTGGTTCCAGGTCAGGTCCTGGGCTATGAGACGGAAGGCGGTGGCATATTCAACCACAGAACCTTTGCCTTGCTGGAGGGTCTTAATCCGGTGCTCAGCAGTTTCAGTTTTTACAGGATCACCCCAGGTAGCTCTCATTTCTTGCAGGAAATCCTGCAAGCTGTTGAGGACTGGACTATCCTCATTCAGATAGGGAGTAGCCCATTTACTTGCAGGACCAGCTAACAGACTGATAATGAAGGCCACTTTGTGAGTGTCCGTGGGGAAATCAGCCCCTCTGATTTTAAAGTGCAGCTTGCAGTTTGCTATAAAACTGTCCAATAATGCTCTCTCACCAGAAAACTTTTCAGGTAAAGCAATGATAGATTTCCCCCATGGCTGAGGTGGGGGTTGGTTCTGTAGTGAAGCCAAGCCTTGAGTTAATTGTGCCAGCTGGGCTGCTAATTGCTGGTTTTGGGATAACAGTTCCTGAATCACAGCAGACTCGGCCATCTTATCAACTTAATTAGGGGTTTCAGTCAGTTCTGTCGAAAAGCCAACTCAATAGCTGATAAGGAGCCCAGCTCGGCAACAACCCAGTTGAAAAGCACAGTACCTGGTGTTGTCAGTAGCAGTCCTACAGGGTCAGAAGTAGACACAGAGAGAGAGTGCAGAATGAAGAGGCAGTCCAAGGTCAAAAGGGTTCCGGCAGGTGGGTCAACAAAGGCAGTCCAAGGTCAAGATATCCAAAGTCTCAAGATAGCAAGGTTCCAGGAGAGTCACAGGCAGAGGCTTCCTCCAGGTAACGCAGACTGCCTGAAACAAGGAACTCAGCCTCCCCCAGCTGCTTATGTTGGCCCAGCTCCCACTCCCAGCTGCGGGGTGATTGATGAGCTTCTGTCTCTTAATCTCTGGGAACGATGAAGCCATGCCTTCTCTGCTCTCCTTTGGCTAAAGGTAGGTACCTGCTCTTCTACCTCTTGCTCTTGCTCCATTATGTCTCCCAGGCTTGGGCCCTGAGCTATGGGAGGGGTAGGCTGCTGAGCCCTGGGTTCCTCAGGGGTAGACTCAGACTCAGCCAGCTCTTCTGCTACTGGCTCAGCCTCCTCGCCTTCTGAGTCCTCAGAGTCCTGACTGACCATGACATAGACGACCCCTCAACATTAATATTCTACTCACATTCCACAGCAAAAAGCTGAAGAAGATGATCAGACATGGGGGAACATGCCAAAAAATCACATTCCCAACTACACCAGAAGATTGTTAGAAGAACAAAATGGTGACCTTACCAGACACCTGCATCTTTCTGCCATTCTGGGTGCATAGCACTGCCACAGATGAGTCTTCTCTTTTTTATTGATGGAGACAAGTCATTAATAGAAAGGGACACTTTACTAATGACCATGCTATGGTCTGCTAGGCTGACTAGTATAAATCAATTGGGTGCAGCAGTCTGAAATAAAGTACTGGATGAACCAGAAGATCTCCTAGAACTATCATAGTCCTTATCAAATTATCTGGAAAAGGAACCTGATCACTGTGAAGTCGAAGGCTTTCATGGCTGGCATCCATAGATTTTCCTTGGTTTTTTTCCAGGCTGTGAGGCTGTGTTAAGGAATCGTTTCTTTCTGACGTTTCGCCTGCATCTGTGGCTGGCATCTTCTCTGAAGATGCCAGCCAAAGATGCAGGCAAAGCATCAGAAACTATTCCAGAACACGGCCTCACAGCCTGGGGAAAAAAAAAAAAAAAAAGGAAAATCGAACCTGATCACTCTTATCTAACTTGCTATTGGGACAGTGGGGGGGGGAGTTAACAGCATATACGGTGGTTCCAGAAGTTACTGGAAACTGTAAAGTTGAGGCTGAAACAGCAGTCTTGCTTTCAGAAAAGTCACCTAGGGAAATATTTACTCATTTGTTTCCCGTGTATCTATCAGTAGTAATTCACCGTTATCTGTGACAGAGTATATCTGCATGCAAAAGGTTGTCCTCTCACCATACTTTAAATATATCCCTGCAGCAGATGCTGGAATTTATTAGGTGGGCATACTGTGGTTTACTAGGTCTTTCCCATTATCAGAAATCAAATGTTTTGAGCTTGGCTATGTGAATGCAACATCTGGTTACTGCTGTTATGCTATTGCCTGAGCTGTTCCATTGTTTATTAACCTAATAATGTTAGTAGACATATAATTCTTTTAAACAGTGAAGAGATTTCATCACCTTATTATGATCACTGTTTTGATAGCGCTATAAAACCATTTTGACAGAAGCAGTAAAGGGGTGGTATTAAAATGAACCTCAGATATGCTCTTCTCTTTTCTTTGAATGAATCAGATTTTTTAAAAAAACAAAAACAAAGAAGTATCACTAAGCTGTACATCTTCATAGTGATCAAAGAGAGCAAAACAGTATAACTAACAATCATTTTGGACAGCAGTGGTGGGTGACTGAAAAAGAGAACATAATGAGGCCTGTCTCTTCCATTCATGAGATGTAGGCTGTAATCATCTGTATACTTACTTTGAGGTAAGCAGTATTGAAAACAGTGAGATTTACATCTGAGTAACTTGGGAATGATTGCTGTGGTTTTCATTGCGTTGCCCACTCTCTTATATTCACAACAGGAGACTCTTGCTGTTCCTCTAAGGAACTGGGATCGAGTACATGTGGACAGATATTGCTTATAAGATTCCCCCAGCACTGCATCTTGATATCAGTAGGGTCAAGATAGAAATGCACAAGATATTTTTGTACAAGACATTGTGAAATTAATATAAGAAAACAAAGCATGTAGAAAATCAGAAAATAATGAGGCTTTTAAAAAATAGACTAAATATTAAATAAGATCATGAACATGAACACAGTCTAAAAGATGACACAAAAGGAAAGGGAGATCAGGAAGGAGGTAGAAAAAAGCAAAATCATACATTGCTTAGAGTTACAATTCTTATAACAATCAACTGGGATGGTATTACAGTTCAGGTAGGCTGGTCCAATGGCTACAGCTTGGTGGCAAGAGGACATGTTTTCTGTGATACGGAATCATTTGAAATGTGGCTGGGTAACAGGATGAGACTTTTAAACATTTGTCAAATTTGTTTAGCTTGAGAAATGTAGATGCAGTACTTATATGAGCTTCAGTTGGCAGCCTGCCCCCCACCACTACCAAATATATATATATAAAACTATGATGAAGGAAAACACCTACCACCAGGGTGTTTTACAGTTATGCTACTGTAATATGTAAAGCTGTTGTTGAACAGAATAATAAAGAGAGCAATTGAGGTCAGCTCCTTTATCTCAAAAGTGGAATTTGTCTCCACTTGTTGGTTCTTAGTTGTAGAGCAGATTGTCTGTCTTCCAGAGTGTAAGATATGACTGGATGAGGAGTTCTGGCTGTGGGGAATAATAATCCTGGCAAAGTGATGTAGCAATCAAGTCAGAAAGTGGAAACTAGACAGAGATGACACCTAAGGAAGTGAAGAAGCCAGGGCAGATGTCAGAGCAGAGAGCTGTAAGTGGTCAGAGGGGACCACAGAGCAGAAAGGGGAAGCTTCTGTCCAGAGGAAGATAAGAATGCTGAAACCAGACTTGTCAACTACAGTCAGTTGAGTTAAGGAAGCTGTGAATCTTCAGGGAGCAGTGGGTGAAAGGCCTCTCTTCGGCTGCTGACTGTACTAGAGGGACTTGACTAGAAGGAAGTCTTTATGTTTAAATCTCTGAACTAATCTGTGACTGTGAGCTGGGAAGGAGAAAGGAGAAAGGGCAGTTTACTTAACAGCACTGGCTAGAGAAATGGAATAGTTTGGGAGAGAGAGTCTTACAGTAACATTTAAGCAAGCATGTGGGAAGGGGAGAGCCTGATTCAAATATGTGACCTGCTAGGTAATTATTTTTCTTATGTTGCAAATAAGTTTTCAATAAAGGTTATTTTATCTGGTTCAACTTTAAAATAAATATTCTGATCCGTCTGTCTTATACTTCTGGACTAACACAATTATCTTGTTGAAGGACCTTCATATTTGGTCTTGGTGCACTGGTGATAGCAGTATAAATAACATAGTGGGTTAAATCCAATTGTTAGTCCCAGCTAGAGTAGACTAACTGAATTGAAGGGGTGGAATTCAAAGACAGCTGTGTTAGTCTGGCATATCAGTATGCAAAGGGATCTTGTAGCACCTTTAAGACTAACTGAGGAAAGAAGCTGGAGCATAAGCTTTAGTAGACTTAAACTGCACCTGCACTACATAAATAATCCAGTTTGACTCCACTTTAATTGTCATGGCTCATTCCTATGGAATCCTGGAATTTGTAGTTGGTTGTGCACCAGAGCTCTCTGACAGAGAATGCTAACTATCCCACAAAACTACAAGACCCAGGATTCCATAGCACTGAGCCATTGTATTTTTGCCTAGTCTGTGGAGCCATATATTCAATCAGACTATCCCAAAACATTTCCTCCAAATTTGATGAAAATCAGTTCAGCAGTTTATGCGTGATGAAGTCAAAAGTGGACAGAAACATAGGACTTTTTTGGACGAAGAAAAATAATGCAAGCAGCCTCTCCAGCTTGCGAGGCTGCTGCGCTGCAAAGCGCCCCTTTCATATGACGCTCGCCCCTGCTGGTACTGTTGCGGTACCGCAGGGGGAGCTGAGCATTGTATTTCATTGATTTTTTACTCACAAGATAATTTTGAGCTCAACCTGCTACAGTCTTTCAAATAATATACACACTAGTCAGTTCAAACTAAAAATAGATAAATAAATGATGTCCTCCCCTGAATGCCCTTCCAAAGTGTATTTGGTTTCTATGCCATAGAGCCTATATTGCAGGTTAGCCCATCTCAAACATACCCTTCAAGTCTGGTGAAAAGATGAAATGATGAGGATGATGCCGATGATGATGATGATGCACCCCAGAGCTACCCAAAATAATTTTCATGTATCTCATATAGCCAGGCCACTGCTTCCAAATTCATCTGGCCATTTTCATTTGATTCAGTTACAAACAAACAAACATTTCATTTGTACAGATGAGACAGAAATCATGTGGCCCTCCATATGTTTTGAACTGCCACTCCCATCAAGCAGAACCCAGTATAGCTAATAGTGACAGATAACATGAGTTGTGGCCCAAAACATCTGAAAGGTCACATGATTGTCATCCCAATTCAATGCAATAATGCTGCACACCATAGTGGCAGAATTGGTAGGATGTTATAATACCCCATAACTGGTGTCCAGAGTGGTGGAACATGAGTAAGTAGAACAATGTGGAGCTTTGTTATGTGGAGTTACCCCCACTGGGCAGCCTGACATTGCCCACTCCTCCTCCATGAAAATGCCCAGACCAAGAATAAGGAATTTATCTTCACTAGGAGCTCTATATGTTTGTTCACTATACAACTTTTAAAACACATCTGGGAAGTCTTCCGTAAGTGCGTAAGTGTAGTCAAATTAAGTAACAGAAGTCCCAAACCCTCAAGGATCCAACATAGTTACAACTTTCCTTCAGGAAAGTATTCTAGACCACTCCCCAAATGACTGGAACCCATATCTGAACTCTGAGGGTTTCCCAGATTAATTTGTCTGTGTGCACTCCTGCCAGTGGCCTCCCACAGATGATTCTCCCTGTAGGCACCATCATGGCTCCACTCTCACTCTATGATGGGCACCACTGCCAATGCCCCACAGTTAGCCTTGCTCCCTCTATCTTGGATGGTTACCAAGCATCCTCTTCCAGTCAGTGTGGGGGGTGGGGTTCTGGAGCCACGCTACTAGGTGAGATGCTCTGCATTTCTCTCCATTCTCCCATCATTGCAGGCCTGTCACCACCACAAGGCTCTGGTCCTCTGTTTTTCAGCCTCCCTCTTAGTAAGGTTCACACTCCACTGCCAGAGACCTCAGAATTTGACATATAATAAAATTGGTGTATTAATAAAATGGCATATTATTAATTTGGTGCATTAATGTGGCCTTCCACAAGGGAAAGGACATCTGAGTGCCATGCTTTACCCGAGGGAAGACTAAGGCTAAAGGTCAGAAGGACACAATCTCCCCTGTACATTTGAAAAGGAGATGATGGACAGATGAATCCTTTGTGGATGCTGATTTTGAAATTTCCTCTCCTTAATCCCCAACCTTAAGACAGAGGTTGCTCAAGCTTTTAAAATTCAATCACTGGACATTAAGGATAGTTTGAAACACATTAGCATCTTCCACACCTATTGTCAAGACCAGGAAATCAATTGTGCAATCCATGGAGGCTCATGGCATCTATTGTTCCAACCCATGAAGCATCCACTCCCCTCAGGTGTATTTGGAGGTATAAATGTTACCGTAAAAAGCTGCCTAACTGCGCACCAACTTCAGTTCCAGGGGACCCTCTGTCCCTCTGTGTAGCCACTGCAGATTCCTCCATCCACTCTGCCAGATTGACCAACGAATTCTAGACTACAGGACAGGTTGTATTACCCCCAATAAATCCTCTTGCTACCGTCTATCCAAGTTTTTCCTATCACCTTTCTATAACCTTGTGTGAATGCTTTTTGTGTGACTGTATATGTGTTTGGTGTTAGTTGTTGGAACTCTTAATAAAAACCATGATTAATTTCACATGTGTGTGTATTCCAATCCAGACTAGTACTGGTATACAGAGGTTTCAAGATTCCCTTTTTACCTCCTATTGCATTGCTAAAGTCAAGTTGCTGCTAATTTCCCCAAAATAATAGAAACTTGATATTTTCTTGGAATTTTCCAAGGAGCATTTTGGGTAACATCCCTGCCCTCTTCAACATGGGCAACTGCCTCCCTTCATTTTCACTGGACTGTGGTGCCTGTCCTCATTTCAGCTGATGTTCCTACAACTATTCCCTGTTTCATCTTCTCCCAGACTCCCACTTTGTCATCCCTTCCTCTTCTGTCCTTTCATCTCATTCCTCCCTCCCCCTTGTTCCACATCTGTCTTCATTTTCAATTCCCCACACCACTGGGAATGTCCATGATAGTGGACATTTTTGGGAGCATCACAACACTTGTTTAAGTATTGAAATGTGCACATTGACCCCCAAACAGTAAAAACACATGCCTTTAAGTATTGAAAATTAAGAAATATTGAAAAAAAAAATCAAGAGCTGAGAAACCCTGATGAGAAGAGTCCTGGACTGATGAGAATCTTCTCAGTACAAGATTTATTCAGCACAACCTTAGCAGATTTTTCTTTAGAAAACAGCATTTTATGTACAGAAAATAAGATTTGTGCACAGAAATATATCTTGCTGTGCAGAAGTCTGGACAGAATAACTCCCCAACTACAGCATTTTCTGGGCAAGCTGCAGCATCCTCTGCATAGAAAATAATTCCTCTGTGCAGAAAAAGTCCTGAACTACAAATAGTCCTCAGGACCTCTGCAGTTTTCTGAGACTTTCTTTCAGCAGTAAGAAAAAATCCTTTAAAAATATTTGTGTTACTTCTGAGAATGAAATCAGTGAAGAATTACATTGTTACCTGACATATGTCCTTTACAGGAATTTTTCCCTAACATATATATATATATATATATATATATATATATTTTGATCGGAGACCTGGATCAAAACATGTGGAAAAGTGCAAAGACTAAGGACTGCTACAGTCTGGTTTGCAAATTAGTTTGCAAAGTATAGATTAGGTCACTTGGGTTCACATTTTAATACAAACTTCCATGGCATTTTTACTTCATGGGTCATCTCTGCCCATCTGCCTCCCTTAATAGAACCCCAAATTTGTCTTCCCTGGGTTGTCTCCTTATCTCAATTCATGGTAGGGCAGCTTTTAAGATGTATCTAGGTTTAATGCAAAGTGGATTAAGTAGCCTTTTTATGGAGAAAATTATTCCATTTCATTTGACACTCTTCTGTACATGTTGTCCTTCACATTTTGCAAATTCATGCATTAGCCTTCAGCACTTGAAGTTTCATGCAATCAGCCATGTAATTAAGTTTAGCCGGGACCAGATACCTAAACTGTTCTCATGAAATATCTTTTACTAGCTATTAACCTCATTAGAGTCTTGCCAGCTGGCAACTCCCTAGTTGTTCTGGGAGGTATCTATGCCCTACAAAAAACTCCCTGGTTAATACAATTGGTCCCTGAGAGTCTCTAACTACAAGAATTCCAAGGTAGAATTTTCTGAATGATACTGGCATTCTATCTCCTGTTCATGTAAATGAGCCACTAATGAGACATATCAAGGCTGCATATGGCATATCAATAAACTTTTAGTAAGTGGGCAAGGGGGCCATTATTCTACACCATCTTTAATATTCAGTCAGGATGATAAGAAAGAAGGTGCAAATATGGATTTAAGCTAGAAAGCTATGAGAGCAAATTTAATATGTCTAATTGTATAGTACAGCAGGGTGCTAAGGAACAGAACTGGGGGGGGGGGGGAAGAGAGAGATTATTTATAAAACCAGAAACAGTGAGGCCAGCCTCCATGTAGCATTAATCCTATCGGGCAAAATCTAAATTTAATCATACATAAAAGTAAATGCATTGAAATCAAAAGGACTTAAATTAGACCTGATGATTAATTTAAGTCCTGTTACTTTCACTGGACCAATTTCAAGCACAGCTCACTCCAGATTTAACCCAGAGCTAAGTACACTGCAACTCCCATCTACTTCGTCTAGCATACCCAATGCTGGGAGTTGCAACCCAACATCAGGAGGTCAGAAGTCTACCTGCTCCAGATTTAATTCATGATTTTTGCTATTAGAAATTCTGGCCATGAATCTAGATGTGCTACTTGCCATGAATCTAGATATGTGAGGCTGCAGGATGGGTAAGGAGATGCTAATCAGCCACATAACTAAGGTAGTTACATAGATAACTACCTTAGTTATGTGGCTGATTAGCATCTCCTTACCCATCCTGCAGCCTCACATATCCGAACTTACTGGGGAGCAGCTGCTGTGAGCCATGACAGATAGAAATGGGATCCCTGCCATAATTCCTCGTCACACTGGAGATGGCTGGAAGGAGTGGAAGCACTGGAAGGAGGTGGAAATGTCAATCTGTTGTATCCCGATTGACAGGTGACCAGACCACTGTCATTTGCAGTGGCTGTTTCCTGATAAAGGGATTGGGGGCATTTTGCAAACTCTATATATTCTCTACACTACTGAATATGCAAGTACTGTGAATACAGACCAGTTACAAATGAGTAACTGTAGGTTATGTATTCATAATTGTGATTGTGAGTTCCAGCCATTCAGTGCATCTTCACACAATGCACAGAATGGTTAATCCTGTGCCTGTGCAGAGCACTTTGGAACCTTCTAGCACCTCATTCTAAACTTTTGGGTGGTAGGACCGTACACCCCACACCAACTGCTCAGTTCCTTTTTTTTTTCTGCCACATGGAAAGCACTGAAGGAACTTCTACTGAGCCTCATTGTTCTATCTTTTCCAAATTGAGCACTTTTTTCATATTTTCTACTGACCTAGGACTGGACTTTGACTCTTCTCTTGCCTGCTCTCTACTGATTGGTTTTCTCGGAACGGACTGACTGTGTTATTGACTCGGATTCCATTGACACTGCATTAGCCCTCTCATCCCTTCTGGATTTGCCTGATATGACTGGATTCTGACTGTGGATTGGACGGTATTGTGTTCTTCGTCTCTCCCTCAAAATGTCTGGGGCCGGTTTCTTTAAATCTTGCTCCCAATGCTCTGCTAAAATGACCAAATGTGATGGTCATTCCAAGTGCCTTTTCTGTATTAGTGAGGCCCATGATGTACTTGCATACAGGCATTGTAAGATCTTCACTCCACAGGCCAGGAAAAACCAAGACAAGAGGCTTAAGGCTCAGCTCTATGAGGAGGCTCCCTATGAGAAGGTTTTAGCATCGGGGAAGGCTTTCAGTTCAGGATCGACTCCTAAGTCACCAGGCAGCCCTACCAAAAAGGGCTCCATATCTGTACTGGCAAAAACCTCTGCCAAGTCTGTCCCGATGTCAACTCGGGTGAGAGACAATGTACCGGCCGGCCCTGTTCCTATGATCCGGAACCTTGTTGAGTGAAGTGAAGTCAGTACAAATGGAGTCGGTATTGGAATCTCCTCAGAAGGTGACCAGAACAAAGAATCCTTCTGTGAAGAAGATCAAGGCTGCTGGGAGAAAGGAGTCCTCCGGAAGAGGCTGGTCTTGAGATCATAAAAAGACCAAACAATCAGATCGCCAATCTCACAACCCCAAAACTAAGAGGAGATGGCAGACGTCTCCCCAGTATCACCTCAGGGAAAAAGGCAATTATCGATACCATCTCTGGAACAAAACCAGGAAGGGGAGTCTACTTACACGGTGGCACAGGCAGTGGATGAGTTGTCCCTTGGTGTCAGAATCATCAGGATCTTGTGTTTGAGATCACAATTAGACATAGGTACTGTGGTGCAACATCAGGCCCATTCCTGTTCTCGGTCCCACTCACAGTCTCAGCCTCAGTCAGTTCACCGCTCTCAGTCAGTCTGCTTCTCGATTCTGCTCAGGCTCCCAGCATCAATCCCGGTCTCAACTCCACTCCCGGTCCTGATCAAGAGGACACTGAGAATCCAGGTCTCGGTCCCACTCGACGCCGATCTATCGCACACACTCTCCTCTGACACAGAAGTCACATGCCCGATCGCCTCATCACTCACTGATGGCAGAGGTTCCACATAAGATGAAGACACCTTCTCCGAGACCATGCTCTAAGTCGCCAGTACCAAAATCTCTGAGACACAGGTCCTGTTCCGTCTCTTGGTCCCGTTCACCTAGACCACACACACATCCATCGTGTTCACCGTCCTGTAGCTCTAAGGACACAGATGACTCAGTGTGGGACCAAGACGAATGATGGGACCTGTACAATCAGTACCGTCTTGATGTGCCACCACCAAGAGGCCCCTATACTGACAGGTACTACTGGGACCGGACTATCAGTACCGATACTTTGAGGAACCACCTCCAATATGCCAGACAGTACTGCTACAAATGCTGTCCTTGGTACCATAAAGTGGATCGGGATAGGTGAGGTCACCCCCGCTCTCCAGAGGAGTGCCACCAACAGCGCATGTCCAGCCATCCTATGGTGATGGAATCTCCTCAGAGGACTAAGTCTCCTCAGAAAAGGAGGTGTCCCTCCACACGATCTCCTGCTAAGAGGTCACCTTCATCAAAAGCCACCGACCCTGTGGAATCTGCCTCCACCGATGCAGTGGGACAGCCAAAACCTCTGATGCCGTTGATTGTGAGAACCCAGTCCAGGAGTCAGATGATTCAGACAATGACACCCCTTCACCCAAGCTTTCACCTTAGGGGAAGGGTGCAACATCTGAACCTGCCTCCCCAACAGATGACATCTGTTTGTTTGCTGAGATCATGAATCGGATGGCAGTGTCTCTGGGGCTACCTGCAGCAGTGCTAGACATGCACATTGATGACCCCCTCTTTCATGACCTCCAAAGGCAAGCCCCAACTCTGTCTTACATTCCTTCCTCAGCGTTCCTGACACAGATCTCTAAGTCAGCCTGGAGCACTTCTTCATCCATACCTCCAATGTCCAAGAGGCTTGAACATCTCTACAGAGTCTCTGATGAGGCAGTCCCCTGTTTGACCACCCAGCCCAAGCCTAATTCCATCATAGTTGATGCAGCTCAGATGTGCACTTCCCACAAAATCCATTCCTCACCCATAGAACATGAAGGAAAGAAGTTGGATGCTAACGGTAAAAAAAATTACTCCTCAGCTTGCCTCCTCATGAAGATAGTGAATTTCATTCCTTGCATGGGGGCATATCAGAGACACCTCTGGGATGTGATATCCCCTTATTTGGATAAACTCCCCCAGAAAGATCTGGACTTGGTGAACACTACAGGAATGATGGGATCACCCTAGCAGACTACCACGACAATCAGCTAAGTATGTGACTGATTGCTCAGGAAAGATCCTGGCCATCTCCATCTCTGTCAGGAGGCACAATTGGCTCCATTCGTCCAGCCCCTCTTCCACGGCCAAGATGGTGATTGAAGATCTTCCATTCGACAAAGCTGGTCTCTTCCACATGGAGACAGACACTAAGTTGGAGCATACACACTAAATGTGTATAACAGCAAAATGCTTTGGCATCCTTCCTCCTGACCACACATCACGTTCACAATTCTACAGCAAACACTTCCCACCTTCTTTCACAGAAGCTTCAGTCCTCTAACATCCCACTCTCAACATACCGCTCAGGCCTATGTTCTATATCAGAGAAAGTTCCAGGCCCCTGCAAAAAATAAGTCTCAGTTCCAAAAGAAAAATCCTGAGTGCTCTAAGCAAAAGGTCTGACTAAATACATCTCAAAGAAGAGGTTCAGTCCCTACTACGAAAGGGGGTTATAGAGGAGGTCCACCGGTACCAACGTGGAGATTCCTTTTTCTCCTGCTACTTCCTTGTCATCAAGAAAGATGGTGGCTTATGCCCTATCTTGGACCTCTGAGACGTGAATCGTTTTATTGTACCCAAATGCTTCAAAATGGTCAAACTTTCCGCTATCCTCCGATTCCTTCACGTAGGAGACTGGTTTACCACCATCGATCTTCGAGATGCATACTTCCACATCACAATAGCAGAACCTCACAGAAGATTCCTAGCTTTTTCGGTTGGTCCCAAGATGTACCATTTCAAAGCACTCCCATTCAGTCTTTGCATGGCCCCAAGAGCATTCACAAAATGCATGGCTCCAGTCATGGCCCATCTTCACATGAGAGGTGTCATAATCTTCCCATATCTGGATGACTGGTTGATTACGGGACCTTTGAAGGAGAAGGTAGCAGGAGACATAGTGATCACAATCTTCCTCCTATAAGACTTGGGCCTCTTGGTCAACATGGACAAGTCACTCGCTGTCTATGGAAAACCCCTTTGTGGATTTCCCCACACAAAGCTTTTTATAGGAGAGAAAAAGTACGAGAGGTTGAATGGTTAAAGTATGGAGATTTGTTAAGGTGGGAAGGGAATAAACCAGAGATTAAAACACAAGAGGAACTTAAAATAGAAGGAATTAATTGTCATTGGCTGTTATACCGTCAAGTCAGAGAGAGGTTAAGACAAGACATGAAAATATATGGAATTAAACAAATAAACTCAGAACTGGAGGAGGTAATATTATCAGAAGATGTAAGAATGTTAGCTAAGATCTACAAAATACTGTTAAAATGGGATTGTGAGGAAGAGACAGTTAAAGAAACTATGGTAAAGTGGGCGCAAAACATTAAAAAAACACTCAGATTTGATCAATGGGAAAAACTGTGGAATAGGACATTATCATTAACAGCATGCCAAGACCTGAAGGAGAACTGTTGGAAAATGTTCTATAGATGGTACATGACCCCCGACAAAATATCAAGAATTTATAAAACATCTAGTAATAGATGTTGGAAGTGTAAAACAGAAGTGGGAACTTTTTTTCATTGTTGGTGGTCATGTGCCAAAGCACGGAAGTTTTGGGTTATGATCCATACCACAGTTGAAGAGATATTGAAAACACCTTTGAGAATGAGACCTGAAAAATATTTGTTATGTATTTTTGATGAGCCCATGGATAAAGCAAATGAGAAAGTAATGTTTAATTTAATACTGGCAGCCAGAATTACGTATGCGCAACATTGGAAACTAGAAACTATCCCCACAAAAGAAGAATGGGGGATTAAAGTGATTGAACTCATGTATCTTGATAAGTTAACAAAGGCAATTAGAAATAAGAATATGAAGGAATTTGAGACAGATTGGAAGAAAACGAGAGAATATCTGTCAGAAATATGGGGAAAGGAAATAGATGCTGGATTTTGATTTAAAGTGAGGAAAAGAAGAGAAAATGCTTGAGTAACCTCCAACTGTTTAGAGAAGCCAAATAAAAATTAAGTCCCCGTGAATAGTAAGCACTGTGAAAAGAGGGGCAGAAAAAGAAAATGGGATAGAATAGATACCAATGGTAAAACTTGATGGGAAGCAGCGAATGTTGCAGAATGAGTTTAAAGTCTGGGTGTTAAGATAAGTTAGAAATAGATGAGGAAGATTTTAACTGTATGTTAAAAAAGAAAGATTGGATGATTGTAATTAATAGTTAGTTAAATGTAAGAAAAGTATGGGAGAAAATTATGTGGATGATATGTAATAAGAATGTATGATATGATTGTAAAATGAGATTAAAACATGGATGAAATCTATAATAAAAAATATATTTAAAAAAAAAACATGGACAAGTCACATCTGATCTCATCGAGAACCGTGAGGTTCATTGGGGCCCAAGTAGACTCCATCCAGGGCAGAGCTTTTCTTCCAGAAGAACGCTTTGTGGTGCTGCTTGACATGATAGATCACTGCATTGCCCAGAGAGTAACAACACACTTCATCCAGATGATTCTGGTACCTACCACATCAGTGACTCCCTCTGCAAGACTGCAAATGTGCCCCCTGAAGTCTTGGTTCCTCCAATCCTTTGACCTGATGTGGGACGAACCCTTGAAGTGGCTGTCTATCCCTTGGGCAGTACTCAGACAACTGGAGTGGTGGTTCCTTCCACAAAATGTGTGGTGTGGTCTACGCTTCAAAATTCCCCACCCATCCAGGTCTCTGATGACAGATGCATCCACAACAGGTTCGGGTGCACACTATCATGGCCTAACCATCCACGGCCTTTGGTCACTGATGGAGATGGACCTTCACACCAATGCTCTGGAGCTCCTAGTGGTGTTCAAGGCTCTGAAGGCCTTCAATTCCTCACTGCAGGGCAGAGTGGTCCAAGTGATTTTAGACAATACCACCACAGTTTTTTTACATCCACAAACAGGGAGGAAGCAGATCCAGGACCCTCATAGACCTGTCAACCCAGATCTGGGATTGGTGCACAGCCAGAGGCATATTCCTGAAGGCCATACACCTAGCTGGGGAAAAGAACGACATTGTGGACTCATTGAGCTGGACCAAGAGCAACTGCCATGAGTGGGCTCTAGCCCTGGACATCATAGCTACCCTTTTTGCACAGTGGGGCCAACCATAAATAGTCCTCTTTGTGTCACATCTCAACAAGTGCAACCTTTATTGCTCAAGACAGAGGCCATCCCACAGGAATCAGGTTCAAAGCGCTCAGGTTCAAATGGACAGGGGCTCTGTGTATGCTCCCCCCCATTCCCACTTCTTTCCAGAGTTGTAGCCAAGCTTAAATAGGACAGAGCAACTTGCATACTAATAATGCCATGGTGGCCCAGTCAACTTTGGTTTGTTCCCCTCCTCCTCCTTTCCAAGCGCTGATTCTGCCACCTTCCATTACAGAGGGACCTCTTCTCAATGCAGAACACACAAGTCTTCCATCCGGTCTGGAAACAGTCAATCCAATGGCTCATAGACCATTGATTCATAATGGTTCATAGACCATTAGAGTGGTTATCAGACTCTGCACAGTCCATACTTCATGCAGCTCAACGCCTCTCCACGCTGAAGTCGTACTGCTACAAGTGGCAGAAATTCTGCGAGTTCTTAGCTGCTAAAGGAGTTTCCCCAGCAGAGTAATCAGTCAGGCTCCTCCTCAACTTCCTGGGACCTTTGTCAGTGAAAGGCCTCTCACTTTCATCAGTACGAACTTATGTGACTGTGGTTTTCTCTAATCTCCAGAGCCTGGGTAAGGGCTCTTGCTTTACAGACCTGCTGTTCAACATTTTCTTCAGGGCTACAAGAACTTGCACCCACCAGTGGCTGGCAAGTCACATCATGGGACTTGAAGCTGGTTCTTAAGGCTATATCATGTCCTCCCTTCGAGCCGCTGGAGTCAGTGGATATCTGTCTCCTGTCCCTCAAGATGGCCTTCCTACTTGCCATCACCTCAGCTAGACGAGCTAGTGAACTATGTGCCCTCAGGACGGACTCTCCATACACCCAGTTCCATGGGAACAAGGTGGTTCTTCGGCCAGATGTTGCATTCCTGCCCAAGGTAGTCTCTTCTTTTCATCTCAACCAGGACATTGTACTCCCATCCTTTGAGGCTACGCCCTCACCAAACACTGACATGAAAGTGTCACTGGAGCTCTACATCAATAGGACTAAGGCATTCTGCCGCACTAACAGACTCTTTGTAGGCTACTCTGGCCCCAACAAGGGCCTTCCTGTCTCTTCCAAATGATTCTCCAAATGGGTGACTTTGACCATCAGGATCTCATATGAGGCTGCGGGCACTCCCTTGCCTTCCTCCATCCGGAGTCACTCCACTAGAGCAACAGCTACCTTAACAGTGTTCCTGAATAGAGTACCACTGCCAGACATCTGCAGAGTGGCCACATGGTCTATGCCACTCACTTTTGTGAAGAACTACAAGTTAGAGTCTGTCACTTTGTGTACAGCCCTTGCCAGAGTGGTTCTTACACAATCATCCTCAGATGACTAAATTACATTTGACTCTACCTCTGTCATAATATAGTATTTGTTTCTCTTAAAACATGTTGTTGTGATGTTTCTTCTCTTAATGGTCTGGACACCCCTGCCATCCTGTCTCCTGAGCTTGTTAATCTACTCATTGTGTGCATTCACAGAGACGACAAAGAACAGGTTACTTACTGTAACTATAGTTTTTTGAGTGGTCTTCTGTGAATTCACACAAATCCGCCCTCCTCCCATCTGGTCCTACCTCTCACGTACTTTATTTAACATGGCTAAAAGGAACTGAGCCATGTCCTACCTCTCACTTACTTTATTTAACATGGCTAAAAGGAACTGAACAGTTGGTGAGAGGGATGCACTTATATACACTAGGGGTGAGGGGGGAAGTCCTACCACCCAAAAGTTTATAATGAGGTACTAGAAGTTTCTGAAGTGCTCTGTGCAGGTGCAGGATTAACCATTGTGTGAATTCACAGAAGACCACTCGAAGAACTATAGTTACGGTAAGTAACCCCTTCTTGTGATAGTGAATTCCAGCCATTCAGTGCATCTTCTTTGATTCAGAGCAGCATCCAGATGAGGGGCCCTACTGTGATCCTGAACTAGAATTGTCCCCCTGTGCATTTAATCTCCATGTTGTAAAAGCTGCCAGTAGAGCAAATGGGAGTCCCCTCTATGTAAATTATAGGCACTGGCCCCAATCTATACTGCAGGTAAAGGGAGGCAAACGTTTAAAGAAAGCTACCCCTCCATTCATTTCCCAGTGTGTATTTGGAACTCTGCACTGGAGCTCCCCCAAGGACAAGCCATGAAATCTCTATTGACATGTGGTTTGACCACAAAAGGACAAAGGAAAGAGAACTGCCTTCCATGGAAATGTCATACACAGCAAAGCTTTGGGGTGTCTTCTCAAGTTAAAATAAAAGTGGATGGGAGCAGGGATGTTTTAAAAAGTTCCTGTTACATTGGCAATATTCATAACAGGGAGGAGGAAGGGGGTTGTCTGCATCTCCATAGTGTTACCAGATTTTTTCTCCCAAAGCAGCCCATTTGTTGCTTCTTCTTCTTTTTTCTTTTTTTTTTCTTTAAAGTTGGGGGGCATGGAAACATCACACGCAACATGGGGATTCAATGGAGGGCCACTTGCTCTGATATTTCAGGGTGAGATGGCCTCCTACTTGGTCCATGAGATGCTACTGGATAAAATTACCAAGCACAGGACAGGACTGAACTTCCTTATAGAGTTTTAAAGGGAGGATATAATTTTACATATTCATAGGGGTGGGAGAGAGGCAAATTACAGTAAACAAATGGTTGGAGTTTGTGGGCACATTCAGGGGCACAGGAATCAGTCAGAAAGAAATCATTGGCTGAAATGTACTGTCCTTTTTTTTTTTAATCTGCACTGTTTTAATACACAGTTTTAGTTAATGAGGAAAAGTGGTGGCAGTGATTCTACATCCAGAGTTATATTACCCCAGAATAAATGTTAGGATATACTGTCTTAGTCCCCCTTTCCTCTATCATATGGAAGGATACATTAGAAGCATACATATAGGCTGAAGGGATTGAATAAAGTAATCTTTAGGCTCTCTGCAACCTAGCAAATACTATGATTTTTATCAGTAGAACCTGCCATTGTCTGTCCAAGTGTTTTTAGGAGCATGGCCAAATGTCTGATAAACCACTTGGCAACTGTGTTTTCTTTATAATTACTTTCTGCTGCTGTTCATAAATTGCACTTGCAATTCACAGACTGTTTTTTTTTCCCTGCAGATAAATTTAGGGTGAGTGAATCAATGGGCTATAGTCCACAGAAGCTCATTATACATTTATTATTTTATTTTCACTGTCCAGAAGGGCTATAGGCTTCTGTTATTATTTATTGTAACTTTGGCTTTGAATTACAACAATCCTATGAATTCAAAGACATACATATGTTAGTCTGGAATATCAATTAGCAAAGGGATCCTGTAGCACCTTTGAGACTAAATGAGAGAAAGAAATTGTAGCATAAGCTTTTATAGACTTGGTCTACTTCCTTAGATGCATGAAGTTAACTTGTGCCTAAGAACAGACCCGATAATCAAGCTCTTGAACAGCCGTATAAGTGCAGAGCTAGTGGGTGTGGTGATGAAGTGACAAGTTCCATTTAACAATGGTTGCTGAGAAACAAAAGTAGGCAGTAAGATGTAGCCTAAGGCCAGGGTGGGTGGATGACTACATACATGGTGGAGGAAGTTTTTGAATGTAGGATCTCTTTCGCCAGGCCTTTCCTGATTAGATCCTGGCCCCAGGAGCTGCGTCTCCTGGCTTTTTAAAATTATGTATATATTTGTTTTTAATGTGTTTTTAGTTAGAAGGTTTTAATTTTATAGTGTTTAATGTCTTTTTATGGGGGAGGGTGGGGGTGGGTGGTGTTTTTAGTCATTATTATAATGTTTTAATTGTTGGAAGCCGCCCCGATTGTTTTTAGCAGAGGGGTGGGATATAAATAAATATTATTATTATTATTATTATTATTATTAGTGTGATAGTGGTTAGAAACCAGAAAGAATATGTGATAAACTGTCAAAGAGCACCCTCATGAGACTAGGCTGTTAACTAGTATTATGGTATGTGTATTGTACCAGGAAAACATTGTTCATGAACTGGAATTTGGATGATGATGATGATGATTAAATTTATATGCTGCCTTTCTCCCAGAAGGGACCCAAGGCAGCTCACAATTGGATATATTCCAATTCCACTGTTTCTTTTTCCAATCTTCCATTGTTGTTATTGTTGTTGGTGGTGGTAGTGGTGGTGGTTTTCAAGTACAGCTGTCCTGGGGTCAGAGATGGAATGACCAGGAAGACTGAAATGTTCTGAAGCCAGTGTTACTGTGTTTCCATTCCTACTGTCTGATTTATGTCCATTTAGCCTCCAGCACAGAGACCGTCCTGTTTGCCTAGTGCAGAGTGCTGAAGGGCATTGTTGACAGAGGATCGCGTATATCACATAGAGGAAGAACAAGTGAAAGTACATCTAATAGTGTGGATGATGTGACTAGGCCCTGTGATGACATAAACAAGATGAACTCGAACTCTTAGCACAACAAAGCAAATATGATTTAATAGCATCCCTGAAACCTGGTGTGATGAGTCTCATGACTGGAATGTAGTAATAGAGGGGTATAGCCTATTTCAGAAAAATAGACAAAACAGGAAGGGTGGTGGAGTAGCATTATGTGTTAGGGATATATACACTTGTGAACAGATCCATGACCTAAACCCTGGGAGCCAGGTTGAGAGCATCTGGGTAAAAATCAAGGGGGAGAGATGTCATTGTGGGGGTCTACTACAGACCTCCAAGCCAAACTGAGGACTTGGATGATACCTTCCTAGAAGAGATGACCGTACATTCAGTCAGGAGAGATGTAGTAATAATGGGGATTTTTTCTATCCCAATATTTATTGGAAGCCCAACTCTGCCAAGAATTTAAGGTGCAACAAATTCCTCACTTGCCTTGCAGACAATTTCATTGTCCGGAAGGTGGAAGAGGTGACAAGGAGATCAGCTATTTTAGATCTGATCCTAACCAACAGAGATGATCTGGTTAATGGGATGGAAGTGGTGGGATCCTTAGGGGGTAGTGACCATGTTCTCCTAGAGTTTTTTATACAGAGTGAAGGAGAGGCCAAGCATAGTCAGACATGCCTTATAGATTTTAAGTAAGCTGACTTCAGAAAACGTAGGGAATTACTGGGGGTGATCCCATGGTCAGGCATATTAAAAGAGAAAGGAATACATGGTGGATGTGAGTTTCTAAAAAGTGAGATATTGAAGGCACAACTTCAAACATTTCCAATGAGGAGGAAAAAGGAGAGGTGTCTAAAGAAACCAGGATGGATGTCTAAAGAACTTTCAAATGAGCTAAGACTGAAAAGGAACATGTACAAGAAATGGGAAAAGGGAGAAATAATAATAATAAAAAAGAATTCAAACAAATAGCTAGCTCATGTAGGGGGAAATCAGAAAATCAAAAGCACAGGTGGAGCTCAGGCTTGCTAGAGAGGTTAAAAACAATAAAAAGAGCTTTTTTAGATATGTACGTAGCAAAAGAAACAACCAGGAAATGGTAGGACCACAGTGGGGAGAAGGTGGTGAAATGCTAACAGGGGACAGAGAAAAGGATGAGCTACTGAACAACTTCTTTGCCTCAGTCTTTTCCCAAAAGGATAACAGTACTTAATCTGGAGAAAATGGAACAGATGATACAGTAGGAGAAATGCAGCATAGAATAGGTAAAGAGATAGTTCAGGAATATCTGGCCATTATAAATGAATTCAAGTCTCCAGGGGCAGATAAACTACATCCAAGAGTATTAAACAAACTGGCAGAAGTAATCTCAGAGCCACTGTCAATAATCTTTGAGAAATCCTGGGGGTCACGGTTACATGGCAAAATAAAGTGCATGAAATTCTGGCTTACCATCCTTTTGCACCCGCGCTGCATAGTTTACATGATTTATTGTGAAGTTGGTTGATCTGGTGAGTTGTCGCCTTTCTAGTTCACACAGACAAAGGTGGGGGGCATGCCCTGCAGATCACTGTCATTAAAGATAGGCAGGAGGTGGGGAGAAAGCAAGGAGGGGGCAGTGTGAGGGGGAAAGAGGGCTCTGAAAGACCGTAGCTTCATCTGAGCCAGAAAATAAAGCAACCAAAAAAGGAGGGAGACCATGGGGGGGGGAGGGAGAGGAATAATGACAAAGGAGAGAAGGAAACTAGATTCCCTTCGCTCTGCATCCCTGACAGCTGAGCAGATTGCTTCTCTCTCTCTCTCTCTCTCTCTCTCTCTCTCTCTCTCTCTCTCTCTCTCTCGCACACACACACACACACAGATGAACACAAAAACAGCAGGGCGAGGGAGTGATCAGCAGGTGGAGCAGATCACTACTGTCTCTCTCTCATACAGAGAGAGAGAGAGAGAGGAACAGTAATTGTGCTAGAAAGCAAGCCAGCTGTTTGGATCTTTTCATTTGAGGCTCATCTCTTGCAAGTCCACCCCCTCAGTCCAACCAATCATGTCTCAGCTCTGCTGTGGCTGTTTCAGGAAGACTGCTGGTAGTTTCCACAGCCGTATATAAAATGGTAGTTCACACAATCGACAGTGTGCTAACTCGCGCTGCTTTTCAAAAATGTCAGGGAAAATAGCGAAAGCCGATACTGCACAACTTATGGGGTTTTTTTGCCCCCTCCTTCTGAATATGGTGACTTTGATCTGAAAGATGTGGGAACTATTAGGATACTTTGTGAATTCTTAGAGTATTTATTTTGCCATGTAAACAGCCCTCTGGAGAACAGGAGAGGTCCCAGCAGACTGGAGGAGGGCAAATGTCCCCATCTTTAAAAAGTTGGGGGTGGGGAGAAGATACAAATAATTATCACCCAGTCAGTCTAACATCAATACTAGGTAAAATTCTAGAGCAGATCATTAAACAGTCTGTAAGTGCTTAAAAAGGAGTGCTGCGCTCACTAAAAGTCAACATGTGTTTTTGAAAAACAAGTCATGCCAGACTAATCTTATCTCTTTCTTTTTGATAGAGTTACATACTTGTTAGATGAAGGGAATGCTGTGAATGTAGTGTATCTTGATTTCACTAAGGCCTTTGACAAAGTCCCCCATGATATCGTTACAAAAAAAGTTAGTAACATGTGGACTAGACAACTGTTAGGTGGATTTGTAATTGGTTCATGGGAAGAATCCAAAAGGTAGTCACTAATGGCTCCTCTTCATCCTGGAGAAAAGGGACCAGCAGGGTGCCACAGAGTTCAGTCTTGGGCCCAGTGCTATTCAACATCTTTATCAATTACTTGGATGAGGGAATAGAGGGCATGCTTATCAAGTTTGAAGATGACACCAAATTAGGAGGGGTAGCTAATACCCCAGAGGACAGGATCAGAATTCAAAATGACCTAAACAGATTAGAAAGCTGGGCCAAAACTAACAAAATGAATTTCAACAGGGAGAAATGTAAGATACTACACTTTGGCAGTAAAAATGAAAAGCACAGTATGGGTGACACCTGGCTTGATAGCAGTACATGTGAAAGGGATCTAGGAGTCTTAGTGGATCACAAACTTAACATGAGTCAGCAGTGTGATGGAGCAGGTAAAAAAGCCAATGTGATTCTAGGCTGCATCAACAGAAGTATAGTGTCTAGATCAAGGGATGTAATCGTGCAACTCTATTCTGCCATAGTCAGATGTCACCTGGAATACTGTGTCCAGTTCTGCGCACCACAATTCCAGAAGGAAATAGGCTGGAATGTGTCCAGAGGAGGGTGACTAGGATGGTGGGAGGTCTAGAAGCCATGCCCTATGATAAGCCGCTTAGTGCCGCTTAGAGAGCTGGGTATGTTTAGTCTGGGGAAGAGAAGGTTATGAATAGACATGATAGGTTTAAATATTTGAAGAGATGTCATACTGAGGATGGAACAAACTTGTTTTCTGAGGCTCCGGAGACTAGGACATGTATCAATGGACTCAAACAACAGGAAAAGAGTTTCCATCTAAACATTAGGAAGAATGTCCTGACAGTAAGCTGTTCAGCAGTGGAATGCACTGTCTTAAAAACCTCTTTGGAGGTTTTTAAGCAGAGACTGGATGGACAGCTCTCGGGAATGCTTCGATTGTTTATTCCTGTATGGCAGGGGGTTGGACTGGATGGCCCTTGTGGTCTCTTCCAACTCTATGATTCTATGCCATTACCTAAGTAGATGTATAGACAGATTTGGCATCTGTCTCCCCATCTGTGTTGTGTGTCCTCATGTAAGTAACTGTTTGAGATTGGGGAATTTATCAGACAACCCCCCATTAATGTTCTTTTGCCAGTATATTTTAAAATGTATTTATGTCAGCAAAAGAACTCCCCTTGCCACACCTAACTTTGCCATTGTCAATGAGGCATCCCCGGCATTAATGGAGCACAAACAGAGCTCCATTTACTTCCAGAGCTGAGATCTCACCGATTCTTGCAAGAAGATGCTAGCACAACAAATTCAAAAATAAAAGCAAAATCAAGACACAAACAGAAACACACTTTAAAAGTTCCAAGTACACAGGTGGGGTCATAAAAAGAGTTTCCCTTACCGTTCTGTCCCAATTACACCTGGAAGTGTTCTGCCAATTGTCACTTATTATTATTATTATTATTATTACCCTGCCCCTTTGTTAAAAACAATTGGGACGGCTTACAACAGTTAAAATACAACAATACAGACTAAAATCCCTAAGCCCCACCCACCCCCACCCTCCCCCATAAAAAGATATTACACTAGTATCAAATTAAAATCCACCTAAACTTAAAATCACATAAATAAACAAATACAAAAATCATCAGCCAGCAAGCCAGGGTTGTTGAGCTTCAATGGCATGAAGTTTCAAATGCTGGCGAAGCCTGCACAAAAATGGGAAGGGAAACCAATTGACGGTTTGGCCCATCAATAAAAATGAATGTGTTTTTGACAATATATTTTCATGAAAGGATGATATTGTCTGGTGATCATTAGGCATTTTTATGACACTACATTTGCCACGTCTTTTGTGATCATTAGGCATTTTTATGACACTACGTTTGCCACGTCTGATAAAGTCCTGGGAGGCTGTCTCTATGAGCAATATACATTGTGTTTTTCTGACTCAGGTGACAGAATACCTTGACTAGTTTGGCTACCATGTTTCTTGATTTTCTGCTGTGTCTGAAGTAGCAAAATGGAAAATTAATCATGAAGTTAAACAGCCTTGACTAAAATATCATCAGAGGAGGCATACAGTGAATAGTTGTTGGCAAACTATAATCTCTTGGCCTCTCCACCATCTTCAGCATAGGTGATAATATAAGCCTGAGGATTAGCACAATAATTAATACACTAGGAATTTAAAATCAGCAGACAGCCATCATTGCTTCACATGTGGTGGACTTGTGATAAAGCCCAGGAATATTGGATTCAAATTCAGAAGACATTGTAAAGTCAGATTCCAGATGAAATCTGAGACTTATTTACCTGGGACATTGGAAAAAGAACTAGAGAGAAATTATGGGAGAACTTTACATTATAGGATTATGGCTGCAAGACTTTTCTATGCTCAGAAACGGAAAGATTTATCAATTCGATTGCAATATGATTGGCTGACAAAGACATGTTTATCTATTTATTTATTTATTTATACCCTGCTCTTCAGCCACAAGGCTATCAGAGCGGCTTACAAATTGTTTCAAGCAATAGCTATTTACACATCTACACTGCACATCTAAACAGTTTCCAATGTGTGTTAGCTAATTGCACCCACAAGCCGGGTCCTCATTTTACTGACCTACGAAAGGATGGAAGGCTGAGTGAACCTTGGAGCCCGCTGGAATCGAACTTGCAACGTGGTGGCTTGCAGTACTGGCATTTAACCACTGCGCCACCAGAGCTCCCTCCATGTGACTTGGCTGGAATGATAAACTGACTATGTTGATTAAGGATAAATCTTTGGTTAATTTTTTTAAAAGATTGGGATTTGTTTATTACTTTTTGCAACAAAGTAAGGAATATGTATCAAACTATGGGCTTTTTAAAAAGTAGGGTTTTGATTAAAAGTAGAAGTTGGATTATAATATTACTTAAGGGAATATAATCATCAGTTAGAAGAGAAGTAATTAGTTGTCATGTTTGTATAGTTTGTTTTAATAGGTTTTTGTTTATGTATTTGTGTTAATGATTTTTTAAAAGGGGGGGGGAAATAAGCAGCTAGGCAACAACACCTTGCTTCAAGCCCCAACTGTAGTAATATGAGTTGAATAAACACTTCACTGTTGTTTTTAGTATTGGGAAATGCTGATAGGGAGAATTCTGGACTGATGAGAATCTTCACAGTTCAGGACAAAATTCACATGTGCTGTTTTTGCATGAAAAAATAGCATTTTTGCACAGAAAACAGCATTTTCTGTAACAATTTTTGTGTGTGTGCAGAAATACTGTTTTTGTGCATAAAGTGTTTCCTTTTGTTGTATACAAAGTACTTTCTTACATCAGGAAGAAAAATGCTAAAATCATGCTTTGTCTCCTTCAAGAATCAAATCAGTGAAAAATTACATCCCGAAGGGCCTAGGTAGCATAAGTCACCTGCTTCAGGGTTCATCTACACAGGCCAGGATATGACGACCTCCTGGCTGCAGAGGTAGCCCGTTCTGCCCCCTTTACCAGAACAAAATGGGCTAGAGTCCACACAGGAATGCCAGCCTGTTGCTGTAGCTGCCGCCACTGCCATTTTCCTTGCTCTGCTGGGTCCGGGCAGCTGGCTGCACCATGTGACAAATGCCCCGCATGTGACCAGCCTTAGTCATGTGCTGCTGTCCTGTTGCCTGGACCCGGTAGAGCAAGGGTGACCAGCAGCACCAGTGATGTCCAGCCTGCCAGGATGGGCTCCTGTGGACACATGGGGCCTGATCAATCCCATCCTGGTGGGAACACATTAAACTTGATATTTTTAAAAAATGGAGTAAAAGACCTTATCCTGGCTTGCCCCTGTTGCAGCCCCATATCTGCTCTGGGGGTGGTAAGGTCTTCCCTGGTGGCAGATTGGAGCAAAAGGTCTACATCATATGGACTTCAGGGCTCTGTAATGGGGGCAAGCCAGGCTATTTGGCCCGTGTACATAACCCCTCAGTGCCTATTTTCCCTTCTTCCAAGTAGTCTGAGTTGCATGCATTCATCTGCTCCCCACTTCCTTCCTACTTTGGGGTTTTAATATTGCTTTGGTACTGACCGACAGGAAACCATGACAAAGATCTTTACTAGGCCTGGAGAAAGCACTAAGTAAATACTAAGGCCCCATCTACACGATTTAAAAAAAATCAATTTGTGGGTAAAGGATCCCAAAAGGCAGCTGTTTGTATGCTTATGATCCGGCTACACAATTTTTTTACCCCCTTAAACTCCGTATGACCCCCCCTTGCCCAGCTGTCTGCAGCGAGTGATCCAAGCGGCAGTTTTAAATCTCCTGCTGCTTTTTTACTTATTTATTTAAAAAGGTGCCTGTTATGCAGACAGTTGGTTTTCCATATTTACAATATAAAATAAAAAGGAATAAATGCAAAATTCATGGACTTACCGGATGCTCGCTTAACCAGGAATCTAATATGGTGCCCACTCCCAATTCTCCTCTTTGCTATCCCCACCCCATGTGTTCAGCCAGCCAATCAGATTACACTGCCAGTTCATATGTGTTTGAACGGGGTGTACAGACCGTCAACGAACGGCTGTATGGATTTTAGCTCAAGATTCGCTAATCCTCCTGAACACTGAATTCACGTAGTTTACAGGGGATTCGCTAGCCCCCTTCTGAATGACACGTATGCATCCACACGGCCATGTGTACCGATGATTGATCTTCCGAACACTGTACATATTTTTTTTGTCATTTAAATGGGCAGACAGTATTGTTACTATTTTTAATCTAGTGTTTACTGCTCCTGAATTGCTGCTTTTGTGCAATTCTGGTAGCATGAAACCATTCTGTCATTTTTTTCTGGTCGCTATTACAGTAGAAGCTTATACATATTTACTGTTTATATGAAGTATATTAAATGGATCATTTTTTTTACATGTATTTAAGGGAAGATGTTGTTGCTGCTGCTTCTGTTTACTAAGCAGTTGGTGACACAAACTAAGGATGTGTTCATTGATTTCAGTAGGTCTGCTGTGAATATGACTAAATCTGAATCCAACCCATTTTGAGGAGTTTTTAAGAAAACAAAACAAAACAAAACAAATCCAACAAACTCATGCTGGAAAATAAATAATGATAAATAAATAAATAAATAAATAAATAAATAAATAAATAAATAATGTTTACTTCATAATAATTCGTATGCCAGCCAGTATGTCTTCATCACAGAGCACAGTCTCATCTCTTGCTTCACAACTAAAAGAAAAATGCATGGAATAAATTTTATGTCAACAAATTTTACTAAGTTTATAAGCAGCTCTTGCTGATATATATTCTACTTTCAATCTGAGGTATATTTCTTTTCATTTGTATAAGCATTCAAAGTGATTTTTAGAGGCATTTATCCTTCCGATTATTTAAATTCTATCCTGCACAAAGGAAAGGTACTTAATGTAGCATGCAGTCCCGTATAATAGGAATCCACAGTTTTTCATTGAAAGAAGCCATGGGATTGCATTTAAATTAATTAGAAGGATAAGGTTTGATTCTTGCTTGGAGGTTTTATTGGGGAAAAAAATCTTTAAAACTTCTCTAACTTACAAGAACTTATGCAAAACTGCTAAAATATTGAGTGAGAAGCCTCGAGAGCCTAAGGGCTGATTCATACAAGGCAACCTTTCCTTCATCACACATGATTACTTACAGACAGAATTCCTGTCAATTTCTTATACAGAAGTCACTGACATGCAAGATCCAGCATAAACCTAACATGTAGGTCATTGCATGACAAATAATGTCTCTCTCTGTATATGCCCATGTGCTGAAATATCTCTGTGAATTATATTATTACACATTATACAATTAAACACAGGATCCCTGGCATTCTTTTTAGATGTGAGTTTTACATAGAAAAGTTCTGCGTATACAGTACTCTTAAGTAGACATGACAAAATTGTCAGTTTTGCTTTTTCCCAGATTTTAATCTTTAAAAAATCAAGTTCCTTCTAGCTTCAACATGGAGAAATGGATGATTTGGGGCAAACAAAATCCTGATCCACATATGGGCCTAAATTCCACCATATAATTCTTGCTTCTGGTTTGTCAGGAAATGAAGCAACAAACACATTAAGAATGAAACGAATATTTGAGTGTTTGATTCTAAACTAAGCATTCCACATTCAAAATTGTGGTGAAATTTTAATTGCCATTTTTGGCTTACTTGGGGGAAATAGTGATTGGTGCAACATGATTCTTAGTTGAGCCAGCTTGATAAGATATGGGAAGATGAAGAGGTATCTTGTTTGGTCTGTACTTTAAATGACCCAATTAGCATAAAACATGCATATTAGGTAAAGTTGTGAACAAAAATAAGTGGATATTGTTATGCTTTTTTTAAAAAAAGAAAAGAAAAGAAAGAAATCATTGACTGAATTTAAATCTCCAGGACCAGATGACCTACATCCAAGAGTATTAAAAGAGGTGGCAAATGTAATCTCAGAGGCATTGGAGAACAGGAGAAGTCCCAGCAGACTGGAGGAGGGCAAACGTTGTCCCCATCTTCAAAAAGGGAAAGAAAGAAGATCTGAACAATTATCATCCAGTTACTCTGGCATCAATACCAGGGAAGATTCTAGAGCAGATCATTAAACAGAGAGTCTGTGAACATTCAGAAGGCAATGCCATAATCCCTAAAAGTCAACATGGGTTTCAGAGAAACAAGTCATGCCAGACTATCTGATCTCTCTCTCTTTTTTTTAAAAAAATATTTATTTATTTATTTTTGATAAAATTACCAGCTTGGTAGATGAAGGGAATGCTGTGGATATCACATACCTTGATTTCAGTAAGGCCTTTGACAAGGTTCCCCATGACATTCTTGCAAACAAGCTTGTAAAATGTGGGCTAGACAAGTTAACTGTTCAATGGATTTGCAATTGGTTGACCGGCCAAACCCAAAGGGTGCTCAGCAGTGGCTCCTCTTCGTCTTGGAAAGATGTGACCAGTGGGGTGCCACAGGGTTCTGTCCTGGGCCCAGTGCTATTCAACATCTTTATCAATGACTTGGATGAGGGAATTAGGGGCATACTTATCAAATTTGCAGATGACACCAAATTAGGAGGAGTAGCTAATACCCTAGAGGACAGGATCAAAATTCAAAATGACGTGGATAGACTGGAGAGCTGGGCCAAAGCTAACAAAATGAAATTCAATATGGAGAAATGTAAAGTACTGCATTTAGGGCAGAAAAATGAAATGCATAAATATAGGATGGGAGAGACCTGGCTGAATGAGACTACGTGCGAAAGGGATCTAGGAGTCCTAGTAGACCACAAGTTGAACATGAGCCAACAGTGCGATGCGGCAGCTAAAAAGGCCAATGCGATTTTGGGCTGTATCAATAGAAGTATAGTGTCTAGATCAAGGGAAGTAATAGTGCCACTCTATTCTGCCTTGGTCAGACCTCACTTAGAATACTGTGTCCAGTTCTGGGCACCACAATTCAGAAAGGATATTGACAAATTGGAGCGTGTCCAGAGAAGGGCAACTAAAATGGTGAAAGGTCTGGAAATGATGCCTTATGAGAGACTTAGGGAGCTGGGTATGTTTAGCCTGGAAAAAAGATGGTTAAGAGGTGATATGATAGCCCTGTTTAAATATTTGAAGGGATGTCACGCTGAGGATGGAGCAGGCTTGTTTTCTGCTGCTCCAGAGACTGGAACACGGAGCAATGGGTGCAAGCTTCAGGAACAGAGATTCCAGCTCAACATTAGGAGGAACTTTTTGACAGTAAGAGCTGTTCGGCAGTGGAACACACTCCCTCGGAGTGTGGTGGGGTCTCCTTCCTTGGAGGTCTTTAAACAGAGGCTGGATGTCCATCTGTCGGGGATGCTTTGATCGTGATTTCCTGCATGGCAGGGGGTTGGACTGGATGGCCCTTGTGGTCTCTTCCAACTCTGCAATTCTATGATTCTATGATGATGATTCTATGATGATTCAATATGGAGAAATGTAAAGTACTGCATTTAGGGCAGAAAAATGAAATGCATAAATATAGGATGGGAGAGACCTGGCTGAATGAGACTACGTGCGAAAGGGATCTAGGAGTCCTAGTAGACCACAAGTTGAACATGAGCCAACAGTGCGATACGGCAGCTAAAAAGGCCAATGCGATTTTGGGCTGTATCAATAGAAGTATAGTGTCTAGATCAAGGGAAGTAATAGTGCCACTCTATTCTGCCTTGGTCAGACCTCACTTAGAATACTGTGTCCAGTTCTGGGCACCACAATTAAAAAAGGATCTTAACAAATTGGAGCGTGTCCAGAGAAGGGCAACTAAAATGGTGAAAGGTCTGGAAATGATGCCTTATGAGGAGAGACTTAGGGAGCTGGGTATGTTTAGCCTGGAAAAAAGACGGTTAAGAGGCAATATGATAGCCCTGTTTAAGTATTTGAAGGGATGTCACGCTGAGGATGGAGCAGGCTTGTTTTCTGCTGCTCCAGAGACTGGAACACGGAGCAATGGGTGCAAGCTCCAGGAACTGTATCAATAGAAGTATAGTGGGCTGTATCAATAGAAGTATAGTGTCTAGATCAAGGGAAGTAATAGTGCCACTCTATGCCACTCTGAACTGTTCAAGAGCCAGAAAGGCAAATTTCTTCAGTGATGGACATGACTATTTTGCCCTGGCCCTGCTACACAATGCTGCAAAATGTGCCTTAGAACAGTGTAACAGATCATTACCAATAGGCACCAACAGGATCCCTGGCCTGAGTTTCAGATCCAACTGTAGGTTTGTTTCTTTGTTTTTTTGGCACATCTATCCATTGTTCTGGTTTGATAGTGTCCTGTATTAAGTGTAGATAATCCACCCCAAGCTTCTTGTTGGATCTGGAAAGGCAAGGAGAATTGGCTTGTGATCTTACAAAAGAAGAATTCATGGAATAACACTGTATTTTCTGAGCTTAATATAAATCTGAATTCTTTCTTAAAGATCCTAGACCTCTGAACACAGCAAGTATTAGGTCCAATATAGCAAACTTGTATAAGCAGGATTGAGATCTTTTCAGACTAATAGAATAAGGGCCAGAACCAAATCTTATACTGGACACCAATTTCCTCTTGGAAGGGAGTGTTGCCCTGTTATAGGGAATTTCAGGAATATAACAATTGTGTTATTGAAAACATGAACAGCAGACATATTGTCCCAAGTACATGTTGGTGGAAATACATATGACAGATTTTGCATGTCTTTAATGATAATAGTTCTTGTTTCTTCAGACACCTATGAAATCAATGATTTTTTGAGAATAGTTGTTGTGCTATTTAAAAGGCAACTATTTAAATTGCAAAATATTTAAATACAAGTAGTAAGTAGTAGCTGTTGTGATGATGATGATGATGATGATGATGATTTTTTTAGGTTACTAAAACCAGTCAAATATATGTCATGAATTTATTTTCAGAATTGTCCAAACGTGCTTGTGAGTAGCTTTGCTCCCATGCCCTGCATATATTATTCCTTTTAATAACATTTTTTAAATGATGCCTCAAGGATATTCCTCAAGCAATATTGTGATTTGGAAAGTCACAATGCAGCATCTGGTTGGTCCCAGGAAGGTAATATGATGCATATGAACCAGCTCTAGTTCTGACAACAGCTGGATTTCAAGTTTACTATCTTATTGCACATCATCTTATCCTTGTGCTCTTCCACTCTTCATGTTACCTTGGTGTAGCCCATTGTCCAGGTACTAATCCAAATTCATGTATTTATTTATTTATTTATTTATTTGACAAAGATTCCCTGCCTTCTCTTTTATTGTCAGCCTCAAAAGACAATAGTCACTAGGAATTCCACCAAGCTAATAAAATTAAAACAACAACAACAACACAGGGGGGGGGGGTGCCCTCTCCCATCACCCCACAGTCCCAGAAGAGTATGCACAGGTCTCTAGTGCCAAAGAGGGCAGGATGAAAGAGAGCCGGCCATTCATGTCCTCTTTTTGAGCTGGAGCAGATGTGATTGATCAAAATTTGGAAGGAAGATGCCAATCTTCAACAATGTCTGAAACCACATGCTTACACATGTTGTAAGGGATTAAAGAAAGCAAAATGAAGGACAGGAACATTTATTAGAGCTGTTAGAAGAGTTTGTTCGAAGAGTTATTTAATGAGTGCATTTCTGGTAAGTGAGATATGTCTGATTTTGCTTTCAACATTCCATATCATGAAACTTGCAGATACGATTTTGCATTTTATTTTGTTATGTTGCATTTATATCCTGGCTTTCTCCTAACCTGGGACCTAAGGAGGCTTACAATTACCCCTTAAGGGTAAGAAAGACAAGTGTCAAGTGTTACATGTAGAGAAATATACACAGGAATCCCTATTAGAATTATCAGGTCAAAAGCAGGCTGAGTCCTGATACTTCAGAGCCAAAACATGAACCCCAGGATGGCAGATGATGATGTCACGGAAGGTAGGTCCCAGTGACCTTATGGGACAGGCTCTCATGATTTCCTAAGCATTATATATTAAGTATCAACAGCCACATGTCATTCTGTTAAAAACAAAACACCAAAGTCTAACAAATAAGAAACTGGCTGAAAATTGTTTTCCAAGCTATGTATTAAACACAAAACCAGACAAAATCCTGTTTCACCTTCTAAATAATAATCATTACAATCACCATAAAGCTACTAATATTATTTTGAGGAGGAGAAGGAAAAGGATATACCAAAAGGGCAATAGAGATTAGCAGGCCAATTTTATCTATGTATGCCTTCTCATAAGCAAGACAAAAAACAAAGAGGGTCAACTCTATTACTGAAGTGGGCCTGACATATCAGTGTATCAATTGGAGCATCCGTGGATAGTCATGCCTCATATTATTGAATGGCTGTGTGTGCACACAGGCACACCAGCATGCAACCATGTGTACATGCCAGCATTGATTAATATGGGGCTTGAATATCCATGAGAAATAATCTATATATACTCAGTTCTTGAGAAGTAAAAGAAACTGTACAAGGGAAGAAGACTTTATAGATGAATCAAGATCACTCAGCTGCCAACTGCAGGCTATCCAGAGTCTGTCACTAACAACAGTTCCAACAAGGATGCACAAATAACATACTTGTTCTTAAAAAAAGGAAAGAAAAAACTAATTACAGAATAAACTGCAGTTTGAGTTATGATAACATAACCCAAAATTGCAGAGTAGTATCAGAAAATATTGGCACATCTTGTGGGACATACATGGGTGCCAGGAAAAGAACTCATAGCAATATACTAATAAATGTTATTAGCAACATACTAATAAGAAATGATTTCAGAACACATGAACTTGGCCACCCCAACATTCTACCATCAGCAACAGCCCCGAGAGTCCATCACTCAAGTGGACATTGTATTTTTTGTAAGTACACATTCAAGATAACAAGAGTTTGTGAATCATAAGGGGGGGGGGCTTACACTATAAAACACTTTTCAACTTGTAGCACTCCATATTTATGCCATCAGGTGCTCCTGCAAGAAACTGAAAAGCATCTAGAGCAGATCATTAAACAGACAGTCTATAAGCATTTAGAAAGGAATGCTGTGCTCACTAAAAGTCAACAGGGATTTTTCAAAAACAACTCATGCCGCACTAATATTATCTCTGTTTTTGATAAACTTACAAACTTGATAGATGAAGGGAATGCTGTGGATGTAGTATATCCTGATTTCAGTAAGGCTTTTGACAAGGCCCCCCATGATATTCTTGCAAAAAAAAAAGTTAGTAACATGTGGACTAGACAATGCAACTGTTTGGTGGATTTACAATTGGTTGACTGACCGAACCCAAAGGGTAGTCACAAATGCCTCCTCTTCATCCTGGAGAGAAGTGACTAGAGGGGTGCCACAGGATTCTGTCCTGGCCCGGTGCTATTGAACACCTTTATCAATGACTTGGATGAGGGAATAGAGGGTATGCTAATAAAATTTGCAGATGACACCAAATTAGGAGGGGTAGCTAATAACCCAGAGGACAGGATCAGAATCCAAAATGACCTGAACAGATTAGAAAACTGGGCCAAAACTAACAAAAATAATTTCAACAAGGAGAAATATAGGATGCTACACTTTGGCAGTAAAAACGAAATGCACAGATATAGGATAGGTGACACCTGGCTTGATGGCAGTACATGCAAAAGGGATCTAGGAATCTTAAGTGTACCACAAGCTTAACATGATTCAGAAGGATATTGAGAATCTGGAGTGTGTCCAGAGGATGACCAGGATGGTGGGAGGTCTAGAAGCCATGCCCCATGAGGAGCGGCTTAGGGAGCTGGGTATGTTTAGCCTGGAGAAGAGAAGGTTAAGAGGTGACATGATAGCCATGTTTAAATATTTGAAGGGGTGTCATACAGAGGATTGAGCAAGCTTCCTTTCTGCTGCTCCAGAGTCTAGGACATGGAGCAGTGGTTTCAAATTACAGGAAAAGAGATTCCACCTAAACATTAGGAAGACCTTCCTGACAGTAAGAGCTGTTTGGAAGTGGAATACACTGCCTCGGAGTGTGGTGGAGTCTCCTTCCTTGGAGATTTTTAAACAGAGTCTGGATGGCCATCTGTTGGCAATGATTTGATTGTGTCTTCCTGCATGGCAGGGAGTTGGATTGGATGGCCCTTGTGGTCTCTTCCGGCTCTATGATTCTATGATTTTATGATCTATAGCCTTAAAAAATCTGTATAGGGAAATATCTTAGCAATATCAGGCACAGATCAGCTGCCCCTTTGGTTGATCATTTTCTGGAACATGACCACTCCACTAAGGATCTGTGCTATTGGGTGTTTGAGAAACTTTCTTTCCCAAGAGTTTGTGAATCATAATTGGGGGGGGGGAATGATTGGATATTGAGACTTGGCATGTTAGTCTCCCATGGTCTAAATGTGGACTTAGAATACAACCATTTACTTTAAACCTTGAGTTTTCACATATCCCCTAACTTTCCACTCTGCTGTAGAATTGCTATTCTAAGGATGTCCTTGATACACGTTGAAGAAATTGGAACAATATAATGGTCTGCCAGGTACTTCTCCAACTGTCAGTTGACAGGCATACACTTAGGAGACACTCTGTTTGGAATCCCTGAAGGTGGTTTTAAAGTTGCACTGTAAGCAATGTTTGTACTTGCATAAGTGTATTTGGGTTAGTAGGTATTTCAAATTAGAGACATTAAACGTGCAAACTGGTACAAGATAAATGTATACAAAATCGATATTGCAAATTGTAACTTGTCTCCTGTTATAATTTCTGTTGATGATGTATTACCCCTTTCCTTTCTTTTATCTGTTACGAGCCCCCAAAGAAGGCCATAAATATTTCTAAGCCAAAACGTGCTGATCTATAAATCCATCTTTTCCAACACCCTGAGACTTTGGACTTTATCAGATGGACAAGACACAGCATCATAATGATGCCACATAACTGCTAAAGGGCACACCGGTCAGATGACGTTGCCATTTTGCAGTTATGTCCTGGCCAAAACCCGTACAATTTATTTGACAGCTTAAGCAGTCAAAAGATCCCCCAATCCATTTTGGTGCCGGCATTGCCAGCGTGCAAAACCTCGGGCCATAAATCTCGCTACTGCAGTGAGAGTGGCCAGTCTGGCGTGAACACTTCTGGGTGAGATCAGGACATCTTGGAACTTCTAAAGTGTGTGTGGGTGCTCTGTGTAACTTTTTATGTATTATTTTTGTTTTTATTTTTCAATTTCCTATGTGACAAAGTCTCATGGGATTTCAAACAAGGAAGTGAACGGGGCTCTGTTCACTTGCTCTTTATTGCTGGAGCTGCTTTTGTTGGGAGAAGAAGGTAAGTGCAAGGGAGGGGGTGGAGTGTTCTTTTTTTTTTAATGCCGAGAAAAGAATGTTTTAAGGGCAGAGTCTGATAAAGTCCTTCCTCTCTTCCCTACATTCCTACTCCCACCTGAATCAGGTGGAATCCCACCTGAAGTTTGGAAACACAGAGGTCATGCACTCCATGATAAATTTCATGAATTCCTTCTGAATTGCTGGGAAAAGGGGGAACTATCATCAGATCTCCGAGATACAGTCATCATCACCCTGTACAAGAAAAAAGGAGCAAAATCTGACTGCTCAAACTATTGAGGCATAACACTGCTCTCTATTGCTGGAAAAATCCTTGCAAGGATACTCCTGAACAGATTAGTTCCTGCTATTGCAGAAGAACTTCTCCCTGAAAGCCAATGTGGCTTCAGAGCCAATAGGAGTACTACAGATATGGTATTTGCCCTTAGACAACTGCAAGAGAAATGTAGAGAGCAGAACAAGGGTCTCTATGTAACATTTGTCAACCTCACCAAAGCCTTTGACACTGTGAGTAGAAAAGGTTTGTGGCAGATCCTGGAAAGACTAGGATGTCCCCCCAAATTCCTTTAAATGGCTATCTTGCTACACGAGGGCCAGTACGGTCAAGTCAGATATGGCAATGCTCTTTCAGAGCCCTTTTTAATAACTAATGGAGTGAAGCAAGGTTGTGTTCTTGCTCCAATTTTATTTACAATTTTCCTCAGCATGATGCTCCAAAGGGCTATGGCAGAGCTTGAAGAAGAATATGGCATCTATATATGTTACCGTACTGATGGTAGCTTGTTTAACTTAAGCCATCTGAGGGCTCACACTAAGACTCTAAACTATCTAGTCCGTGAGCTGCTCTTCGCTGATGATGCTGCCCTTGTTGCCCACACAGAAGCAGCTCTGCAACGCCTAACATCCTGCTTCGCAACAGCAGCAGAGCTGTTTGGGCTGGAAGTCAACCTGAAGTAAATGGAAGTTCTTTATGAGGCAGCACCACAGGATGAACACCACCATCCCCACATTGCCATCGACAAATCTGTGCTTAAGTCTGTTCAGCAGTTCACCTTCCTGGGAAGCATCATCTCCTCAGATGCCAAGATTGTCAAAGAGATCGATCACAGATAAGCAAAGGCATGTAGTGCATTTGGAAGACTTTACAAAAGAGTCTAGAGTAATAAACACCTGAGACCAAGCACAAAAATCAGTGCGTATAGAGCCATTGTACTGTCTATTTTCCTTTATGGGTCTGAAACATGGGTGACCTATCGCCAACACTTACGACTCCTCAAACAATTTCATCAGCACTGTATATGCACAATCCTAAATATACACTGGACTGACTATGTGATGAATGTTGCTGTCCTTGAGCAAGCAGGGATCACCAGCATTGAGGCCATGATATTGAGAACACAGCTGCGCTGGGCCGGGCACGTTTCTAGGATGGAGGACCATCGCCTCCCAAAATAGTACTCTACGGTGATCTCGCCATGGGTCAGTGTAAGAGGGGTGCTAGCGATACAAGGACTCCCTGAAACAACATCTCAGGCTCGGCCAAATTGATCACCAACAATGGTCCACCCTGGCCTCACATCAGGAGGCATAGAGACACACTATCCACAATGCTGCAGCCTTATTTGAGAACTCACGCCGAACAAGTGTTGAAGAGAAATGACAACACAGAAAGAATCACAACCTGGAAACATCACCCAAGGATACCTTCTGCTGTGCTTTCTGCAACCAGACTTGTTTATCTCAGATTGGCGTTTTTAGTCATCAGAAAGCGTGGGATGAGTCCTTCCTGACTCTTCATTTGCGAAGAAAAGCCAGAGGACAGAGGGACATTCCTACTCAGAAGCAAGCTACTGAGTTTAATGGGAACAGCAAAATCCTGAAAATCTAAAATTCCCCAGTCATTACTTCAAAGTTTTCTTTATGGGAGAAATGAAAATGAGTTCAAGAGACCTCGGGTGGGGGAGATCATGAGTGTAGCTAGGAGAAATGGCTCTAGAAGGAAAGAGAGGGATAGGAAAGGAGAGATAAAGCAAAAGTAACTAGAAGCCAGTGCAGTGTAGTTGTTTGAGCACTGGAGTACAAGACCAGGGTTCGAATTCTTGCTTAACCATGGAAACTCACTGCATGACCTTGAGCAAGTCACACTCAACCTCAGAGGAAGGCAAAAGCAAACCACCTCTGAACAAATGTTGTCAAGAAAGCCCTGTGATAGGTTTGCCTTAGGGTCACCATCAGTCAGAAATGACTTGAAGGCACACAAAAATGAACCTAGAAAAATGGTGGAGGTTGAAGAAGGAGAATGTGGATAAGAGAAAGAGAGGGACTGGGGAGAAAATGAGTGCAACTATGAGATAAGGAAGAGAAGGGGAGAGAAAGAACAAGAACACATATAGTGGATAGGAGAGGGGAGAAGGAAAATACGATAAGAAACTATTTATTTACATTAAAAATCTTCAACAACAGAACAGCAGTTTCCATTCAAAGTTGTTTCATGTAACCACATCCTAGTTTAAATGTGTTAGTGAGGGAATCAGGTGCATTTCCCGAGGGAGGATATTTCACAGTGATGGGGCCTCCAATTAAAATGTCCCTTCTCTTATGCCACCTAAAGATTGGCTGTGGAGCTTAGCCTCCATAGCGAATTGTTTTGCCTGGCAGGTTCATAAAGGTAGATATATTCCTTTTGGGCTTCAAAAATAATTATGAGTATTTTCGGTTGACCCCAGAAATGCACTGACACCCTGTGTGACTGGTACAGAATTGTTATTGGATTGTCCAGATACCTGTCCCACACATGTAGACAGGCAACTGCATCCTACATCAGCTCAAACCTCCAAACTGTCTTCAAAGTCAGCAATACATAGGGTGCATTGTAGCAGGAGTATAGGCTTCTCAAATCCGGGGGGGGGGCATGGGGCTAAACCTGGCCAAGGGGGCTAGGCTTATTTGTTTACATTTATGTATGCACATATTTCTATTTCTATTTCTAGAAACCATCCTTCATCAATAGATCCTAGAGTATTCAAAGCCACAGTAAAATAACAAGTACTCAACAAAAATATTGCATTTTAATTATAATATGATAGATTATACACCACACCACCATCCAAATGCCCATACAATATACCATCCAAGTTGAGCCCTAAGATAAAAATCAACAAATGGAAAATAATTTCCCTCTGTCAGGACCCTCCCCATAAATGTCAGCAATAGCAGCATATCTGGGTGCTCTGTTCACTTCCTCCTCTCATTGCTTTTCCTCTGGATAACCTTCCCTTCCAACACAATGCCTCAGTTATATTTTAAACCTTTTCTTTTGTACCCCACCTCTTTTCCTCTGGATTTCCTCTCCTGCCAACACAAAGCCAGGTTTAAAACCCTTTCTTTCCCACCCTACTTCTTTTCCTCTGCATTTTCTCTCCTTGCAACACAAAGCCAGGTTTTAAACTCTTTCTTTGCCACCCCACTGATTTTCCTCTATATGTCTTTTCCTTCCAACAGAAAACTAGGTCTTAACCCCCCTTCCCCCCACCCCACTGCCTTTCCTCTGGATTTCTTCTCCTTCTGATACAAAGCCAGGTTTTAAAACCTTTCTTTCCAACCCCACTACTTTTCCCATTCCACTAGATTTTACAAAATGATCTGAAATAGTGGGGGGGGGGAATCAAAGTACCTTGACCAAGTGCAGAATTCTGAAAAGTACAATTGGCATGTGTAACAAACTACTGAAATATCCAATAAAACAATGTTAAATGTCAAAATGTGGGGGTTTCTCTCTCTCTCTCTCTCTCTCTCTCTCTCTCTCTCTCTCTCTTTTTTTTTTTTTTTTTTGGTTGATAACCTGCCAAATCCAGTCCCATATACATTTGTCCTGGTTTTGTGGCAGAGAATTATGGCAACCCTATTTCTGGGCACAATTCAAAGTGCTGATTATGACCTGTATCACTCAGGTCCAGTTTACTTAAAATACCACATTCTCCTTATGAGGCTACCCATGCTTTGAGATCTGCTGCAGAAGTCCTTCTTTCAGTCCCACCATCTTCAGAGGCATGCCTGATGGTAACATGGGGGAGGACCTTCTCAGTGGCTGCTCCAGTTCTCTGGATCTCTCTTCTCAGGGAAGCTAGACTGGCTCCCTGCTTAATGTACTTTCAGACGCAGGAAGAAAAAAACCCCTCTGGTCCAGCAGGCCTTTGGTGAATAATCTGAGCCTACATCTATGTTTTTAAGGACCTGTAAAATTGAAATGCATTTTAAATGTTTACTGTTTTGATATTGTAATATATTTATTTTATTTTATTTTTAATTTTTATATTTCTCTTTTCTTTTCCTAGTTTTTAAAATGTATATGTTTAAAATTTTTAAGGCCACCTTGAGGCCCAGTATTGGGCAAAAGGTGGAATATAAATAAATATTATAATAATAGTAAGACTAATAAGAATAAGAATAATCATTCAGAATGAATGAATATATAAATATTCATTTTGTGTATGAAAACCTACTTCTCTCCCCCCCACTCAAATGGGTAGTTACTAACACACACACACACACACACACCTACCTCTCACATGACTAAGGTCTTGTCTATACAAGCAAGAAAAAATACAAACATGTCCAAAAAGGCAGGCGTTCACAATGATGCGACCTGCCTACATGGCCAAAAGAGCCCCCCTAAACTCCACATGACCCCCTAGCCAGACGGCAGCCCCAAGTGATTTACTTGCAATTTTAAATCTGCTGCTGCCAAATTAAAAAAACAAAAAACAGTTTCCCAAAGTGCACACAAGCAATACTGTGTATTTAGAAAGACAGAAAGAATTTTTAAAAAAGTATAAAATCACCATTTGATCGACTTACCGGACACTTGCTTAGCTGAAAATCCAATATGATGGCTGCAGCTGCTTTCCCTCTTTGGTAGCCTGATCCCTCTCCTAATCCACCCAATGAGATTAAACTGTCTGTTCGTATCTGTGTGAATGTGAGTGTTCAAACAATTGCAGATTCACATGTTGTCTGGAGCTTTTTTGAAAATCCGTACAAAGCCCCGGACGCAGTGCACACAGAGTTTGCAGTGGATTTCACTGCCTCCCCTTCCTAATGACACATATTTGTGCAAATAGCCATTTGAACGGATTGCCGTATGTTCGCATTCCATTCGTATTTTTTTTACCAATAGACAAGACCTAAATATAAAATGGAGATGGGGTAGAAATGTTTGTTTCCTTAAAACAGGGCCGAGGGGAACAGAATTTCCATATTGACCAGTCAAACCAAGATTCATTCTCCCACTTCTTTATTTACCCAGAACAGCAGTGTTTCAGGTACACCAGAAAAAAATTCTTCTCCCCAATTTTTCTGCTAGCCCTAGAACTGCTGCTTCTGCCACATTCTGGAGCTCAGACCTCAGTAGAGGATAGAATTCAATGATAGCTCTGTTTTTCCCCCTCCAGGTGATTCTCTCCCTCCATGGTTTCTTCATAAAGGTTTTCCCCAGAAAGTCTTTGCCCCCTCCCCATCTTATCTATGCATAAACAAGCAAAGAGTTGTCCAGCAGATCTCTTTTTACAAGATAAAAGCTACTCTCCTTTTGTGTCAGGTTCAGTCTTGCCCAGATTCATTCCCTTCTACCCCCTCAGGCCTTGTAGGACAAAAGGTTGCCCATTTAGGAATTATAGTGGGGGTAGGGGTATCCTTACTCACTTTTACTCAGATACATTGAGTTATAAGAGATCCCCAGAGAGAATTTAGATTGTTACCCCCCCAACACATAACAGTTGGTTGCCTGGAGGGGGCATTGCTAATTCTGGGAAATCCCAGCAGGGGCATTGCCCACCCCTGGAAATCCTGGTGCAGGTTTGAGCCCCACTGTCCCCATAGTTATGCCCCTGCATTGTAGTACTGTACTCCTTACCAATATTAACAGTATATAGTACTTGACAGCCTTGAAAATAATTTTCACATTTTGGATGACAGCAAACACGATGTTAAATGTGCTTATTTCAATGAGTTTTATCTTAATTCTGTCTTGGATTGTCTCAGACTTTTCTCCAAACAGACACAGACCAGAGCCATGTTGTTACAGTTTTTGGAGGTTCAAATCAGATATAGATACTTTCAAATACAAATATTTTTTAGGCGTCTTAGCTAATTTGCTCTTTCAGTAATAGATTATTATTAATCAAATAAGAACAGAAAATGTCTAAATGTGGGACTAGAATCAGCATGAGAGAGAGAGGTGCCTTGAAGCAAGTTTTATTAGCAGACAGAAGCAAAAGCTTATAACCATCTGGCATTTTGACAGAATGGATCAGCTGCCTGATTGTTGCTCTTTCATTCCTTTGAACATGCAAGGTTAACTGCTGGCCTGCCTTGCAGGTATGTAACAGTAAAAGCGTAAAAAGTTTGAGTCTGCCAATTACTCTTTGTTTTTACTTTGGGGAAAAAATAAGCTAGAGAGTTTTCCCATTTATTCACAAATTTTATTTTTTCTTGACATTCCTGTATCACCATCTGCACATTTTGCAGGCACCAGGCTGTCCTGTAAACAAAAATAAAGTGGGGAAAAGGGGAGCCAACTCTACTCGTACTCAAGTGAGTCCTCCCCAGTGTTTCATTAATAGAAAAAAACAACAAAAATGTTGTATAAATGTTTTTATTGCATGAACTATCCAAATGCAAAATAACTAATAAATGAAAACCACAAATAGTATATATTGTTATGAATTTGTGTGTTCCTGCTGGAACGAATTGGTTGTGCCTGACAGACTTGATGGATGGGTTGGGATCTAACAATGGTCCTTAATAGCATGAAATTTCTTTTCATCCTTGGGAATGAAATACCCATTAGAGTTAGGAAAGAATCTAGGGACAGCTAGAGGCAATGGCAGTTAGGGCGGTGCAATTACTTTGAATCTAATTCAGATCTGAAATGATTTAGATTTGCTAAACTCTGACTTCTTCCCTTCTCCCATTTTATCTTAATTCATTTGGTACATTACAGCATTTTTTTCTTTCTATTTCCTGCTTTGATCTGCTGTGTTTGCATGATCATAATAAATAAACAAAAATCTGCATGGAATTATCAGGCTTTAGGAAAAATAATAACCACTGGAGGGTGCAAAGATGTTGGGAGGGGTAGTTGCTTTAAATTAATTTAGTAAGAATCTTGTTTTTGTTTGAGATGCTTTCTGATTTGTATATAGAAGGAAAAATATTCTGTTTGTTCAATCAGCAGTCCAGAATGTCTAATATATATATTTCCAAAATGATACATACTTTCCAAAATGATCTCTTTGTTTGTTATTTTAATGAGCTTCTCTAAATTCCAGTATCATTTTCTTTCCTTCACATGTTTTGATCTAGGTTACAAGAATTTTTCTTCCCCCACTGAAGTTTGCACAATTGTAATGCTTTTTGCTGAATTTCAGTATTTATTTACATGATTTACCTAATTTACTTATCTTTCCCTCACTGATTACCATGTGTATCTAAAATTTGTGTTTTTTTCAGACATGTGTAATTCATCCATTTGAATTTTAATATTGTACTATATGCATGTAGTTTTCTGTACTTCATTTGTCAGCAACACCCCATAAATGTGTGGGGTTCAACAGGAGATAAGGATTTTTTCACAAGTCTCAGGAGATGAAGAAATGTTACTTTCATCAAGATGGTTCTACTTAACAAAAATGTCTTTCCTTATCCAATAACAGGGGCATTATTCACATCACTTGTGAGAGAACATGAGTGTGGAGAGTGCTGGTTTTGTGTGTGTGTGTGTTTTCCCTTATAAAAATAGAGTAAAAGCTCTGTGGGTGCCAGGGACATGCTTCTTAAATATTGAAAAGCACCACTCATATTGTTGGTGCTATAGAATCGACAATGATAGATCCTGAGTATGGACTCTTGCTTTGTAAGTTAAACACATTGATAGTGCATAGGGATTCTGCTTTTTTAAAATCACTCTCCTCCCCTGCCCCTCTCTCTCACACACCAGACTCTTTGGAAACTGAATCTGAGTGCCACAGTGTATTAGATGCACAAGTGTGCATACTGCATCTTAGAGATTCATGTGCTAGGCACTTTTAATTCCTTTTTTCCCCTTTCTTCATCTGCTTCTAAATCCCATCATACATTTTAGTCAGTTAGTTAGTTTTTATTGGACTAAGAAAATACAGGGGAAACACTTGGTGGAATTACTGAGGGCCAGGAAGATTTTGAGACATGATAGGTTGTAGGGATGTAATGAATACTTATCAGTTTCCCACCAGCAGCAGAAATCTGTGTTCTAACATCTTGGGAGCATTCAGTGGGAAGAAAGAAAAGGTCCTCATAAATTTCCCACCAAAGTTAAGAGGAAAAACGAACTATAACAACAATGAAAAGCTCATATCTTTTATTTTCTTTTTAAAGCAAACCATGCTGGAAACAGCACAGAACAGATGTTGAGAAAGCTGTGCAGATTACCTATCAAATAAAAGGTGAAGTACTTCACTAAGATGTACTATACTCTGCATGGAGTAGACTGCAAGGAGGAGGAGGAGGGGAAGAGGGAACATAGGGGGATTCTATTCTAAAAATGTGAGATTTAACATGGATCAGGGATAACGTCAAGGTATTAAGGCATGTTACATTGATTCTCCACATTTTTATGTTATCATTTCACTCCATATGGCTTGCATTCAAAGAAGTCAAAGCTAGGGTCGACAATAAATAGTTGGGGCTTGACTACATGGAGAGCGGTATAAAAATACAGATGAGATTCGGATTACTTTGGCCCAAAGCTGCAGCACATGCAATTTGGACTACTCTGGCCCAGATTTCAATGGCACACCTGTCAAAGCTCAAATCTGCATTGGGTTTTAACTTGGCCTCCTGTTACTCACACTTGACTCTGAGCTCTGGGAAAATCAAAGCCCCAATGGTAGTTGCCCTCTCTGAAGGCATAACGGGTGGCTAGACTCACAATGATGGCAAAGGGCAACTACTGCTGGGGCTTTGCTTTTCCCAGGTGATTGTGTGCTGTAAAATTAAAGTGCCAGAGGTAGTCGCCCTCTCTGAAAACAGAATGGGCAGCTAGATTTATGATGACAGGGTGAACACCTGTTTTGCCTTCAGAGAGGGTAACTACCACTGGTACTTTGCTGTTCCTGGGCAAATGTGCACCAGAAAATCAAAGCCCCATCAGTAGTTGCCCCCTCTGAAGCCAGAATGGGTGGCCAGACTTAAAATGGGGGTGGTGGTCATTCTGCCTTCTGAGATAGTAACTACTGCTGGTGTTTTGCTTTCCCCTGGGCACAGAGGGGGTGATCATGTGCTAGAAAAAATCAAAGCCCCAGTAGTAGTTGCCCTCTCTGAAGCCAGAATGGTCAGATAGCTTCATGATGGTGGGGCTCACTGGTGGTTCCATCCTCAAAGACAGCAACTACTGCTGGGGCTCTGACTTTGAAATGAGAAGTGGCACTGAGGAGAGGGAAAATGGTAGTGCCTCAGGCAGTGCTTTTCCTTCCTCTTCCCTCCCCCCGGCAAATCCAGTGTGGATTGATTGTTCACACAACAGTTCTCTCTGGAGTTTCCAGCAAACTCCAGAGAAAGCTGCAAGTTTTCTAAAAACCAGCTTGAGGGGGTGTTCCCTGAGTCTGGTGTGAATAGGGCTGTACTTTGTGTGTCACTATGATACCAGATTCAGGGGAAAGGAAGCATGTCATGTGGCATTATCAGGTCAGATTTTGGTGTGGAGGGGGTATTCGGGTATAGTCAAGACCATAAAAACATTTTTAATTCTCTTTATTATTTTTTTCTTAGATAACTTTTCTGCATAGAAAACATGTTTATTGAACAGGAAACAACATTTTCTGAACAGTAAAGTTGTTTTCTGTACATAAATTTTGTTTTCTGCACAGGAAACTTGCTTTCTATGAAGAAGAGACACTTTTTTTGTACCAGAAAAGTCCTGAACTATGAATAGTGTTCAAAACTTGTGCAATTTTTGAGGACTTTCTTGCAAAAAGGAGGAAAATGCTATAATTATCCATTCTTGGCTGCCATTATTAAATCAGTAAAGATTTGTGTCCCTGGCCAAAGCTGATATGAGTGAAAGAAATACAGAGATCTTCAGGATTTATTGACATCAATGGAACTGTTTTGTGCAAATGTTTTGTCCAAATTCACTCACCCATTTTATCATTACATTTTTAATTGTTTTGTGTTCTAGTTCTCTCAATAAGAATTTATAGAAATTTGCAATTGTGATTTTTCTTCAGATGAGATTAACTTGCCTAGATCATTTTCTTTGTCTTTGAATCCTTCCTTATCTTTATCTTCTTTGAATCTGTCTTTTAATTGACAAAAGTAAACCAGTGAATTTTGACCCCATCATTTGCTTTTTCTTCTTGGGATATCATTTGGTATTCTCCATCTTGTCTTTTAATCAAGATGTCTTTATATCTCAACCAGTTATCTGTGGTCTCCCATCTGCTCAAAAAGGCCTCTTACAGTGATATCCATAAAGGAATTTTCATTTAATATTTTTGCTTTACTTTAAGCCAAATTCTAACTAGGGATCTTTGTATAAAGTGATTATTAAAATTCTTGTTAATTTTAATTTTTTCATACCAGAGAGAGACATGCCACCCAAATTTTGTGTCAACTCCTTCTAAGTTTAGTAGTCTTTGTTTTTTTCAACTTAATCCATTCTAAGGTCCATGTAAGACAGCATAAATAATAATTCAGTCTAAGATCGGGTAATCTATATCCACTGTTGTTCTTTACATCTATTACTGTTTCCATCTTGATCATCAGCCTCTTTCCTTTCCATATGAAGTTTTGAAAGTCTTTTATCCAATCCCCAAAACACCTTTCATTATTGTACCATGCAAACTTTGCCGCTCCAATACTTGTTGAAAGCTGGCCATCTTAACTGCAACTTCATTTAAACACTGAAGTATTACAATGCTTGTTGAAAGTTGGCCATCTTAACTGAAACTTCATTAAAACATTGACGTATTAAAATCAAGGATTCTGCAGCCAAAAGACAAATTTCTTGGTGTGGCTGTATCATATAATTAGAATTAGAAGCAGCTGATTTTTGAAGGTTATCCCCATTGTTTTCCAAATCTGGAATGTTATTAAAGCAACAGTTACAGGTCTACAATAATGAAGAGGGAATATGTTCTGTATCCAAAGTCTGTGATGCCTTATTTGTAGCAGACAATAAGAGTTCTGAAGCAGTGGAAATGCTACTCGTACTTTGCAACACACCTCCTGGAGTAAGATAAGCATCAACCCTCCTCTGTTTCTCTGCTTTAAGAGTTTCAGGAGCTTCTGTCATTTTGCTAGGGTGGGTCCAGGATCTTTTCTTAGCTTTGGTTGACATATTGTTAGATACGTTTATCTAACTTTGGGCCAGGAAATTAGAAGGAGTTTACCCATGGAAAGAAAATAAAATCAAACTTTAAGGAGGGACTCTTTACAGGAGCTGCTGCCTCGTCACCATCTTGTTTCCTATCACTTTCATTATTGAACATAGGGAGATTTTGAAATTTAAAAAAAGTAGTTTGGGGAGAATACATATATTTATTGCAATTTTCTTGGTTAATAGTGAAATAGTTAACTTTGAACCACATTTCCAAGTTTTTTTTTTATATCTTTCCTTTTTTCTTTTTTTTTGTAATTATTGTCATATAAATCCACATTTTTCTTTGTTAGCCAAATTCCCAGGTATCTTACTTTTTTTTTTCAATTTTGCAGCCAGATTTGAATGTTAATTCAAGATCTTCTTATCTGACATGTTTTTGGTTAGTTCTAGTTGGTTTCTCTGTTTTCTTCTTAATTGGCAACAAAATATTCTTGATATGGTGGATAATGGATGAGAAGTCTATAGTAACAGAACCAAAAGGGCATGCAAACATGTGTTTTCCATGCAGACAACCAATGATACTCCCAGTCCTGTGGATGCTATGAAAAAATATTGTTAACATTCCTGCTCTTAGGAGAAAGGCCTACCAAAAAGTACTTAACATGGATTTAGTTCTGCATTTCATTATCTTTCTCTCTCTCTCTCTGGCTTTTCTTTGCAAATGAAGGTTCAGGAAGGACTCATCCCGAGCTTTCTGCAAGTGCACTGATGACTGAAAAGGCCAATCTGAGATAAACAAGTCCGGTTGCAGAAAGCACAGCAGAAGGTCTCCTTGGGTGATGTTTCCATGTTGTGATTCTTTCTGCGTTGTCGTTCTCTTCAAGACTTGTTCGGCATGAGTTCTCAAATAAGGCTGCAGCATTGTGGATAGTGTGTCTCCATGCCTCCCGATGTGAGGCCAGGGTGGACCATTGTTGGTGATCAATTTGGCCGAGCCTGAGATGTTGTTTCAGGGAGTCCTTGTATCGCTCTTTTGGAGCACCCCTCTTACACTGACCCGTGGCTAGTTCACCATAGAGTAATATTTTGGGGAGGTGATGCTCCCCCATCCTAGAAATGTGCCCTGCCCAGCGCAGCTGTGTTCTCAATATCATGGCCTCAATGCTGGTGACTCCTGCTTGCTCAAGGACAGCAACATTTGTCACATAGTCAGTTCAGTGTATATTTAGGATTGTGCGTATACAGCGCTGATGAAAGCGTTTGAGGAGTTGTAAGTGGTGGCGATCGGTCACCCATGTTTCAGATCCATAAAGGAGAATAGACAGTACAATGGCTTTATACACACTGATTTTTGTGCTTCGCCTCAGGTGTTTATTACTCTAGACTCTTTTATAAAGTGTTCCAAATGCGCTATATGCCTTTGCTAATCTGTGATCAATCTCTTTGTCGATCTTGGCATCTGTGGAGATGATGCTTCCCAGGAAGGTTAACTGCTGAACAGACTTGAGCATAGATTTACAGACAGCAATGTGGGGATGATGGTGTTCATCCTGTGGTGCAGGCTGGTAAAGAACTTCCGTTATCTTCAGGTTGACTTCCAGCCCAAACAGCTCTGCAGCTGTTGCAAAGCAGGATGTTAGGTGCTACAGAGCTGCTTCTGTTTGGGAAAGGGCAGCATCATCAGCGAAGAGCAGCTCATGGACTAGATAGTTTAGAGTCTTAGTGCAAGTCCTCAAACAGCTTAAGTTAAGCAAGCTACCATCAATACGGTAATGTATATGGATGCCATCTTCTTCTTTGAGCTCTGCCATAGCCCTTTGGAGCATCATGCTGAAGAAGATTGTAAATAAAGTTGGAGCAAGAACACAACATTGCTTCATGCCATTAGTTATTAGAAAGGGCTCTGAAAGAGCATCACCATATCTGACTTGACCATACTGGCCCTCGTGTACCAAGATAAATATTTTAAGGAATTTGGGGGGACATCCTCGTCTTTCCAGGATCTGCCACAGACCTTTTCTACTCACAGTGTCAAAAGCTTTGGTGAGGCCAACAAATGTTACATAGAGACCCTTGTTCTGCTCCCTACATTTTTCTTGCAGTTGTCTAAGGGCAAATACCATATCTGTAGTACTCCTATTGGCTCTGAAGCCACATTGGCTTTCAGGAAGAAGTTCTTCTGCAATAGCAGGAACTGTCAGGAAATGACATGGATGTGACCACACGATGGAGCTGTAAGCTTAGAAATGAAAGTGGTTGAGCTCCAGTGGCAGGTGTGTGTGTGTTAGCATTTGGGAGTATGCACACCTGAGATGCCTGAAGTAACAGGCATTGTTTAACTGCCTATAAAAAGGAGATGGGAATTATCTCCAGTGTGGGTTTGTTGTGGATGGTGGTTGGCAAAGCAGTTTGTTGGTTTAAGAGAGATTGTCTATACTCTGTACATATATTGTAAATATACTGCTAACAAAGATTAAAGCCCTCAAGTTGAGTGAAGCCTGGCCTTTTTGCTGTCTTTATTGGCCAAGCCAGAACTCAAGGCAGTGTGCTGGGGTGAAGGAATTTTTCCTTCTCAGCCTGAAGTCTTTTGCAGAAGTCTCTCCAGAAACCTTCTTCATGGCGTCCTGTCGAAGTGGAACAACTCTGCAGGTGGTCGTGGTGGACACAGGGCATCTTTCTACGCCCCAACAGGAACTAATCTGTTCAGGAGTATCCTTGCAAGGATTTTTCCAGCAATAGAGAGCAGTGTTATGCCTCGATAGTTTGAGCAATCAGATTTTGACCCTTTTTTCTTGTACAGGGTGATGATGACTGCATCTTGGAGATCTGATGGAAGTTCCCCTTTTTCCCAGCAATTCACAAGGAGTTTGTGCAATTTATCGTGGAGTGCATGGCCTCCGTGTCTCCAAACTTCAGGTGGGATGCCATCAATCCCAGCTGCCTTGCCATTTTTCATCTGCTGTATGGCCTTAAGGGTCTCTTCCAAAGTGGGAGCTATGTCCAATTCATTTTTCATCAGTTTTTGTATCATATGTTGGATAGCTGAGCCTTGGACTACTCGGTTGGCAGTAAAGAGACTTTGAAAATGTTCAGCACATCGATTCAGGATGGAGGCTTTATCAGTAATTAATGTTTGACCATCTGTACTGTATAAGGAGCTTTAGGCCTGATAAGTAGGTCCAAACACTGCTTTAAGAGCTTCATAAAATCCTCTATGATCACCCAGATCTGCACAGCGTTGTGTCTTTTCTGCTATACTGATCCACCACTTGTTCTGCATGTCTCAGAGTTTTTGTTAAAGTTTACTAAATGTGAGACGGAAAGCTGCTTTTCTTACATGGCAAGTTGGCTGGGTGAGGTATCCCTGGTGAGCAGTTCTCTTCTTTGTCAACAGCTCCTGGATCTCTTGGTTGTTTTCATGAAACCAGTCTTGATTTTTCTTGTGGGAGAACCCAAGGGATTCTTCTGCAGACTGGACGATACTGTTTTTGATATGTTGCCAAAGCACTGTAGGAGAAGGATCTGTAGGATGGTCTTCAAGTTTTGTTTGCAGATTTGCCTGGAAGTTGTCTCTCACGGTAGCTTGTTGACGATTGTTGACTTGGAGTCTCCTTTTTAAGATGCCACCCCTACTAGGTTTGAACTTAAGATGAAGATTAGGTGATGATCTGTTTGGCATTCTGCACTAGGCATGTATGACGGATATCGCGTATGTTTCTCTGGCAGACTACAACATAGTCAATGAGGTGCCAATGTTTGGATCGGGGATGCATCCAGGTTGTCATCAAGCTATCTTTCTGCTGAAAAATAGTGTTTGTAATAGTCAGCTGTTGTTCTGCACAGAACTCTAGCAAGAGGTGTCCATTATCATTGCAATTTCCAACACCATGCTTGCCTAAGACACATTTCCAGGCTTCGGAGATCTTTCTTACTCTGGCATTGTAGTCACCAAGGATAATAATTTTGTCTTCTACAGGGACTTTTTGTATGAGGTGGCATAGGTCTGTGTAGAATTTGTTTTTCTCTACAGGGTCGGCTTGCATAGTTGGGGCATATATACTAAAGAGAACAACATGTGGGAGGCGTAAGGATATAGTGCAATCAGAGTGTCCTGTTGGCAAGGTTTCGAGTTTGGAGGCAATGGAGTTTTTAATCAAAACGCCTACTCCTGAAAGATATTTTTCGGTGTTGGGTTTGTCAGACCAGTAAAGTGTGTAGCCGGTGCTGTGTTCTTTAAGGTTGCCTTCCTCATGGAGACAAACTTCACTAAGAGCAGCGATGTCAATATTAAGTCGTGTTAGTTAATGGGCTATGAGAGCAGAACAATGCTCAGGCCGCCCACTATATTCAGAGTCTCACATGGTTCTGATGTTCCAGCATGCAAGTGTCAGTTTATTTACACCTTTGGAGGCCGGTGTGTGCCTTTCTTTCTTTGCCTTGGTTTGACCGCATCAGAAGATGCCCATTGGCCGTGGCAAGTGAACCAGGTAGATGGGGATGAGCTTTCATTAGGCCACCTTTTCTAGGCTCCTCTCCATATGGAGCAAGCAGTGCTCTCCTTTAAAAAGGCTGTTTGGTCATCCAGGATGCTGCCAAACAAGACTGTCATCTCTCGGGTCAGCCTCAAGCAACCAAAGTCCTGAACTGCCTGCATGCAGGGTTGGGTCTGTGGCTTCCAGTGCATTTCCGTTTCGTCCCTCGCCTATCTCTACAGGGCTTTTTCGGAATTGGATTTGTCGTTCGAGCCTGTGTAATGGATTTTTCTGGTGGAGCACAGCGTGCACAGAACTGGCCTTACCCTTTAAACCAAAGGTTCATCTGCTGTGGCCTTGCAAGCATGGATGGTAGCAGTGAGGTCCTCGGGTCATAGGTTTGATTAGAGTTTCCTTCTCTTAGTTGGTTGACCTTACAGCGTTGGACGAGAACCATCAGCCCGGGTTTTGGATTAGAGTTTTCCTTCTCCTAAGATGGTTGCCATAAAGCTATAGAGCCCATCTTGCCCTTTGATGCTCTTTGTCAGACACTTCAGTTTTGACCTGTCTGGTATGGGAGACCCTACCAGTGGCTATTATACCACTGCCAGCATAGCTCAAAACATCATTAGGGTACGAAAGCCTCTCTCCCACAACAAGAGGGCATCAATGGGGAGGTATTATATTATATTAAGCAACATGGAAACCTAGGGGGATGAGTCTCATGACTGGAATGTAGTAAGAGAGGGAGATAACCTATTTTTCAGATAAATAGACCAAACATGAAGGGAGGTAGAGTAGCATTGTACATTAAGGACGTGTACACCAGTTACAGAGGAATATTATGATGGATATATTACACTGAATGATGTGTGTAAAAGTCATGTGACTCTCTCTCTCTCTCTCTCTCTCTCTCTATATATATATATATATTACAAAAAACAGATTATTGTAGAAATTCAATGGAATGGGCTTTTAGGTGACCATATTTCGAAGTGACATGGATCATAAATCCAACCATTCATAGAAAAAAAAATCAACAATTCCTATCTAGAACAATATAGCAAAGTTGTTTTAAATATAGCAATTTGGTCACAAATGCATCCCATGAATACGATACACTTCCAGCTATATATTTGATTACTAGCAGCAATATGTACTAGCTAACATGTGTTCCCCCTCCCAGTAGTGTTAAGACTGTGAAGACATGTTCACACATGCATAGCATCAGTGACTGCTGCTACTGGTGATGGATTTTACATGTGTTAACTGGTTGCTGAATGTATGAACTGCTCCAATGGGAAAAAAAATGGTTGATGCAGTAATGTAAGATGTAGAAACTCCGACAATATTATTCATTCATCATATCCTGGTGATCACCATCACTTGATTTTGCAGATGCCATGAAGGAATTCACATGTATTTGCTCATTTATTCATTTGCAGTTATTAGTACTATTATTGCATTTTGCAATTACAGTTAGTGATCAGATGGCCTGAAATTGTTTGTGCTGTTCCCAAGAGTTCAAATCTTTTGGTTTCCCTATACATGGTGAAGGCCAGATATTGAATATTCATATGGTTGGTAGGACCAGTCTGAGACTGCTGAAACACTGCAGAAATAATCCAGTTTGATTCCACTTTCACTGCCATGACTCAATGCTATGGAATTTTGGGATCTGTAGTTTTGAGTGATATTTGTCAGAGAGCTCTAGTGCTGCAACAAACTACAAATGCCAGGATTCCACAAGTTGGAGCCATGATAGTTAAAGCAGTGTCAAACTGAAATATTTCTGCAATGTGTCAGCAGCCTTAGGGCCCCTCCAGATGATGAAAATATGCCTCGTGTAATGTAAGGGAAATTACTTGTGTCTAAACGAGATACTATGTCAAATTACGGTATTCAAAAGGAAGGGAACCAAAACTGCAAAAAACTCCATGGTGATAGGCTTCAGGAACTTCCCCAAAATATTTTAAAGACGGGTGGAAATGTACATTCCTAATGGTTTGAACAGCTGTGTGAATTGCAGTGCAGTCTGGAGGCTATGGAACCAACAATGTGATTGGTTGGAGGTGTGCAGGTGCATGCTTGCAGTTAAGAACTCGTAAGCACTGGCGGTCTGCACTGTTCAAATTATTATTATTAATGTGGAGGGTGGTAAAGAAGAGGAGGAGAGAGCCGTCAACCTTCCACCCATCCTGGTGGTGGTGGCCTCTGATCCTGGCTGGAATCCAAGGGATGGGAGGAGCCGCCAGGCCAGCCACCAGGAGAAGGAAGAGAAGGGTCTCTCCCCTCTGCTCTGACTTCATCTCACCTTCCTGAGCTGGGCTGCTCCTTCGGGATTCTAGCTGGCATCGGATGCCACCGCTGCCATTGTCTCTGTGCACTTTCCAGCAAGAATCTCCCTTGATTGCCAGACACACAGTGTGAATGCTAGAGTGAAGATTATTGCAGCCAATTGTTTTTGAAAAAAATAAGTGGAGAAAAAAGACCTCTGCTATGAATTGCTCATAAGGTGAAGGTATGTGCTTTATTTTTCTTTATCAACTCCCTGGGGAATTCACCCTGAGCAGCCACTAGCTCCATATAACTGCTGCTACAGCCCTTCCAGGTTAATCTTGGAAAAGCAGCAGAAGGTGAGCAGTGTGTGAGGGATCAGTCTTCATTTTTCCACTGTCTTTTTAAATGCAGAGAGGAAGACACAGGGAAACAGAGTTTATTTTTGGCCATTTGCTCTCCCTGAGCACATGGTCTGAGGAAGCGGGGCATCTAATTTTACAGTTAGACTAAAAGTACAGAGAGGACAAAGGTCAGCCTTAAAAGAGCCTTCTGCTGAGCAACTGAAACTGCCTGGGGGAGAAATTAGCAGCCACTAGCTCTTTAAAACTGCTGCTACAGCCTTTCCAGGTTAATCTTGGAAAAGAAGAGGTGCTCACTTAGCAGCATATGCAGTTCTAACATAACAGGGGCATAGGAACTCTTCTGAGAAAGAAGGCCAAGAGGCATTGAGTAGAGGGGGGATACCAGAAGAGTTTAGACAGGGAAGCCATAGTTCTCTTTCAGTGACTACTTAAGAAGACTGAATATGCAGAGTGAGGGAACTGCTGCAGTCACATGCAGTAGGTGTGGAATGTTTGTCTTCTTGCCAGATAGCATGTGGAGCTATATTTGCAGCAAGTGCAAGTTGGTGGCTCTGCTGGAAGAGAAGGTCAAGCATCTTGAGGACAGGGTATCTACTCTTTTGAATATTAGGGAGTGAGAGGTGTTCTTGGACAGAGTGGAGAAGACTATCCTGGATACAGAACATACCGTGGAGGTGTCTGTGGAGGAGAACATCTCTGATACACAGGAAATGAACACTTGGAGGAATGTGATACAGAGATGTAGAAGGGCCAGGGATCATTCAGCCAGCTTGAAGCTATGTAATCGATTTGAAGCTCCCTCTCTTTCCAAAGAAGAAGAGGAAGAGCAGCAGAGCCACACCTTAGGGAACATACATGAAACCTTGGTAGATCAAGCTCATTAAGTGGCTTCTCCCAAAACGCAAAGGAGGAGAGTGGTGGTGGTGGTGGGGATTCCCTCTTGCAAGGAACAGGACACTAGTCTACAGCTCTGACAAAATGTCTTGGGAGGTATGCTACCTCCCTGGGGCAAAAATTGAAGACATAACAGAGAGGCAGACAAGACTCATCAAGCCTTCTGACTGTTATCCCTTCCTTTTGGTCCATGTGGGAACCAATGACAATGCAAGGCATAGATTCCAGAAGATCACAAAGGATTATGAGACTCTGGATAGGTAGCTGAAGAACCTCGATGCACAGATAGTCATTTTATCTGTCCTTCCAATGAAAGGGTACGGCCCAGGAAGGGAGAAAAGAATAGTGGAGGTGAACAGCTGGCTGCGCAGATAGTGCTGCCAAAAACGGTTTGGCTTCCTGGACCATGGGATGCGGTTTCAGGGAGGCGGACTTCTGGCAAGTAACGGGTTGACCCTCACAGCGGTTGGCAGGACTGTTTTTGCAATGAGTCTGAAATATCTCATCAAGAGGGCTTTAAACTGAGTTGTATGGGGGAGGGAGATAGTAATATTGAAGGCAGGAGTTCATCAAGTGCTAGAGATAATAGCCCAAATGTTATACGGGGAACAAGGCAAATAATAACAACCCAACAATGGGAGGAATAAACCCTTTAAAAGGCAGATAGGGGAAATGGCCCATGGTCATAGGTGTCTCTATACTAATGAACAGATCATGGAAAATAAACAGGATGAACTTGAACTCTTAACACAGAAAAACAAATATGATATCATAGGCATCACTGAAACCTGGTGGGATGAGTCTCATGATTGGAATGTACTAACAGAGGGGTATAAACTATTTCAGAAAAATAGACCAAACAGGAAGGGGAGTGGATTAGCATTATACATTAAGGATGTGTACACCTGTGAATAGATCCATGATTTAAATCCTAGGAGCCAGGTTGGGTAAAAATTAAAGGAGAGAGAAACAGCAGGGATATCATTCTTGGGGTCTATTACAGGCTTCCAAGCCAAACTGAGGACTTGGATGATGCCTTCCTGGAACAGATGACCACACATTCAGAAAGGAGAGATGTAGTAGTAATGGTGGATTTCAACTATCTTGATATTTGTTGGAAATCCAACTCTACCAAGAATTTAAGGTCCAACAAATTCCTCAGTTGCCTTGCAGACAATTGCATTGTCCAGAAGGTGGAAGAGGCAAAAAGGAGATCAGCTATTTTAGATCAGTTTCTAATCAATGGGGATAATCTGGTTAATGGAGTGGAAGTGGCAGGATCCTTAGGGGGAGTGACCATGTTCTCCTCGAGTTTGTTATACAGAGGAAAGGGGAAGCCAAGCATAGTCAGACATGCCTTCTAGATTTTAAGAAAGCTGAGTTCAGAAAACTTAGGGATTTACTGGGGGTGATCCCATGGTCAGGAATACTAAAAGAGAAGGGAGATAATGAGAAATGGAAAAAGGGAGAAATCACCAAAGAAGAATTCAAACAAATTGCCAGCTCATGTAGTGGTTAAGTCAGAAAAGCTAAAGCATAGATGGAGCTCACGTTTGCTAGAGAGGTTAAAAACAATAAAAAGATGGTGTAAGGCTAAGAGGGGACAGAGAAAAGGCAGAACTACTTAACACCTTCTTTGCTTCGGTTTGCTCCCGAAGGGGGAACAATGCTCAACTTGGGGAAAATGGGGCAGATGATACAGTAGGGGAAATACATCACATAATTGGTAAAAAGGTAGTTCAGGAATACCTGGCTAGTTCAAGTCTCCAGGGCCAGATGAATTTCATCCAAGTGTATTACAAGAACTGGCAGAAACCACTGTCAAGAATCTGAGAAATCCTGGAGAACAGGAGAGGTCCAAGCAGACTGGAAGAGGGCCACTGTCGTCCTCATTGTTAAAAAGGTGGAAGAAAGAAGACCCAAATAATTACCACCCAGTCAGCCTGACATCAATATTACAAAAGATTCTAGAGCAGATCATTAAACAGACAATCTGTAAGCACTTAGAAATTAATGACATGATTACAAAAAGTCCACATGGATAGTTACAAACTTATAGATGAAGGGAATGCTGTGGATGTAGTGTATCTTGATTTCAGTAAGACCTTTGACAAGTCCCCCCCTGATATTCTTGCAAAAAAGGTTAGTAACCTGTGGGCTAGACAATGCAATGGTTAGGTGGATTTATAATTGGCTGACTAACTGAACACAAAGGGTAGTTACCAATGGTTCCTCTTCATCCTGGAGAGAAGTGGCCAGTGGGGTGCCACAGGGTTCTGTCCTGGGCCCAGTGCTATTCAACATCTTTATCAATTACTTGGGGGCTGGTTCCACGACAGGAAAAAGTTCGCAAGATTTCGGATTACTGTTCTTTCACATCAGGAGTGCATAAATCACACGATTCCTGGCATTTTTGGAAGATGAATCCAGATCCAGCAACTTTCTGATTACCTTAGTTCACACAGGCAAAGGTGGTGGGGGGAATCAACTCCAGATTATTAAAGCCAGGCAGGAGGCGGGGAGGGAGCATGGAGGGGGTTATGGAGACCATAAGTAATGAGAGGAAAGAAAAAGGACAAACAAACAAGGGATCAAAAGAGTGATCTGTCAACCCCCCCCCGTCTTCCCCAGCCCCGAAAGGCTTCTATAAAGAAAGGAGTCAATGAAAGCACGAACAAGCAAAAACATGGTGGAGCGATCTCCCTACCTTCCCTTCATGCATGCACACACAAACACACACCACAGAACTAGGGCTTGCCTCATTCCTAATTGTTTTCCCTCCCCCCGAAGCCTTGAATAAAGGCAAGTGAATGGAAGGACAAACAAACAAAAGAACTAACATGCAATCGGCTGTTTCCCAGCACACACGAATGCACACACACACACACTCACACCAGTGAAGCAGCAAAGCATTTTCCCAACCCTCCAAGCCTTCCTTTGAAACAGACAGGAAGGGCTCAGAGCAGAATTTCCAAAGTGGGCTGCAAGCAGAAGGAGGGTGAATTTCTTCTCTCCAACCCCTCAGTCTATTCGGATAAAGCAGAATGGTCACTCCAACCAATCAGGATTCAGCTCTGCTCACCGTAATTCAAAAAGGCAGATGCCAGTTTACATGATCGTTAGTTCCCATGATAAATTATGCACATTTTCGTGAACTTAATCAAAACAGTGTGGAAAACTAGTGAAAGCTGATACTGCGCAACTTATGGGGGTTTTGCACCCCCTCCTTCTGAAAAGGGTGCTGTTGCTTCGAAATGCATGGGAACTATCAGGCTTCTTGTCTCATTCTTTGAGGATTTATTTTGCCATGTAAACGACCCCCAGGATGAGGAAATAGAGGGTATGCAGATGACACCAAATTAGGAGGGGTAGCTAATATTCCAGAGAACAGGATCAGTATCCAAAATTACATCAATAGTTTAGAAAGCTGGGCGAAAACTAACAAAATGAATTTCAACAGGGAGAAATGTAGGATACTACACATGGCAGTAAAAATGAGATGCACAGATATAGGATGGGTGACACCTGGCTTAATAGTAGTACATGTGAAAAGGATCTCAGGGTCTTAGTGGACCACAAACTTAACATGAGTTAGCAATGTGATGCAGTAGTTAAAAAAAGCCAATGCAACTCTAGGCTTCATTAATAGGGGTATAGTGTCTAGATCAAGGGAAGTAATAGTGGCAATGTATTCTGCTTTGGTCAGATCTCACCTGGAATACTGTTCTGGGCACCACAAATCGAGAAGGATATGGACAAGCTGTAATGTGTCCAGAGGAGGGTGACCAAAATGGTGGGAGGTCTGGAAGCCATGCCCTATGAGGAATGGCTTAGGGAGCTGGGTGTGTTTAGTCTGGAGAAGAGAAGGTAGAGTGGTTACATGATAGCCATGTTAAATATTTAAAGGAATGTCATACTGAGGATGGAGCAAGCTTGTTTTCTGCTGCCCCAGAGTCTAGGACACAGAGCAATATTTTCAAACTACAGGAAAAGAGATTCCACCTAAACATTAGGAAGACCTTCCTGACAGTAAGAGCTGTTTGGAAGTGGAATACACTGCCTCGGAGTTTGGTGGAGTCTCCTTCTTTGGAGGTTTTAAACAGAGACTGGATGGCTATCTGTTGGGTATGATATGATTGTGTATTCATGCATGGTAGGGGGGTTGGGCTGGATGGGCCTTGTGGTCTCTTCCAACTCTATGATTCTATGATTCTATTTTTTTCCTTGTATAGACAGGCCCTGAGTCATACTCAGGGTTTACCCACAGAAATCAATGGGATGTATTTGCCATGGCTAACTTCATCAACTGTCCAAATCCTATTGAGGTATTTTGGACTACAATTTCTATCTTCCCCGGCCATCACGGCAGGATGACATCTGGAGCGTGTAAACTTCAGGAAGGTCAAAGAGCCTTTGGTTTCAGTGGGTTCAACATCTATCATTAAGAAGGAAGTCAAAGGGAAACATATACACGCATAATTTGGGAAGTATACTAGCCACAGCACTTGATTTGGACCCTATTTTTGCAAACAGAGCATTTTCAGTGGAAACAATTGGTAGCCTTTCCTGGACCCAAGTCAAAATTTGGAAATCTCAATGGCAAGTCCTCTCTGAACAAATCTTACCAGGGAAACCCCATCATAGCTTCATGTTAGGGTCTCCATAGGTCAGAAATGACTTAAACGTGCAGAGCAACAAAATGTTCAGGTATTCATTGAGTATACAATTGATGGCTGCTTTATGGCAATAAATCTGAAAGATTGCAGAAGGATAGATGTAGGGGAAAAAACAGTTCAGGATATGGTGCCTAAATCCAATGTAAGATGTTTGAAACTGTAAAGTGTTGTGGCACTGTAAGAATTGTCGTCTCATGATCCCCAAATCCCCAAAGCAGGAATATCTTTATTGGGCCAACTAAAATGCATAAAATACATCATGCAAGCCTAGTGTCAAGAGGAGCATATTAGTTTTTCCCATTATGCACTGACTTAGGAGCTGTGGCTGAATACTGGCTGGAATCAAGACCTCTAATTATAACTTTCTCAAGCATCTCTAGCATTCATTGGCTCGCTACTGTTTCATCATTGTATCCTATTAGGACTCTTGTACATCTTGATGAGGGGGGGGAAATACATACTGAAAATATGCAATTGCTTTCTAATGTAAAGAAGAAATGAAATTAATATCAAAAGAAAATAATACTCCAGCTATGGGTGAAGAATTCATCTAACAGGAAATGCAATGGCACTGCCACACAGCTTCAAGGCAAAGAATGAACAAAGGTTGGTCATCACTGCAGTTACCACTAACTGCCTCATGGAACAATCCTCCTGTGCAGTGGATCTGAAAGTCTACGTCTTTGTAGTATGGGACTACAACATTACTATTAAAAAACACAGGAGAAGAAATGCAATTTGATGGGTTGATGATGACAAAATTTAGATCATTCATTACAATGAAATAAACAAATAATGGCAATAGCAGGAGAAAAAAATACCAAGCTAGTATGCTATAGAACCATGAAGACTAAATATAGCACGAGAAATAATATGGACTACAGCTCCCATCATCTGCCTAAAATGCTATCCAAAACAAGGTATGTGTCTGAAATTCTGTGTAATTCCTACATGTGCTGTCATGGGATATAGTCCACAAAAGTCATAACAAATTTGTGCTATAATAGGTGTCTTGATTTTCAAGGTGCACAGGATTCCTTTTACCCTCCCTATTGCAGCTAACACAGCTACACAATCAACTCTTTGGAAATAAACCACATGGGGGGGAGGGGATAACTAAGTTGGAGTCAGGCAGAGGCTGCTCTCTTTGTGAACTTTCTGTTACTTAGAGGCTTCTTCCTTTAGCAGGTGTAATCTCTGTGATCGTTCCATGACATCACAGCTGTTCACCACATCTGCGCCAAAGTCTCCACTGCAATGGCCACAGAAACCTTTAGCCTATTGCAACACAGATAATCTCCTGATTTGACACTAATGCCAGTCAGTATGCAGAGCTCAGACAGGCTTTGCCCAGGATAAGAAACTGTCTTTAACAATATGACATGAGCACAAAAGGCTGGTTTATAAAAGTATAAATTGTTTGTGTTAGTTATTTTCTTATATATAAAAAAATGTTCTCAATATAAGGCCTCTCAAATATATGATTAGGGATGCAGTCACTACAGAACTTTCCTTCCTTCCTTCCTTCCTTCCTTCCTTCCTTCCTTCCTTCCTTCTGTATTTATTTATTTATTTATTTATTTATTTATTTATTTATTTACACTGTTGTGCTTATATGATTGAATTGTTCTAAAATCTCCACCTGAGGCCCTATTTAAGCAAAAGATTATAGCTACATTCTCTTATACTCTGGATCTCTTGTGAATTTAGCAAAAGAGGTAGTTTAAAAACTGTTAATACCATATACAATCACTATAAATACACTGATGTATCAAAGTTCCAAGATTTCCCCTCCTTTGTATTCAAATTCTCCTACACTACAAGGTTGGTTGAAATATTGGCCAATATAGATATGGTGTCTATTAAACATGATAACTGAATTGAATCTCAGTGTCTAAGAGTCAGTGTACCTTGAGATAATGAGATTCTGGGGATAGGTATTAGAAAAGGGCTGTTTCTTTTATAGTGTTTTTTTTTTTTAAATGTTACTCAGAGACCTCTCTGGTTACTGTTGGCCACATTTGGAAATGGAAGGATGGAATACATGGAGATACGTAACATCCCAGGGGTAGATTGCTGATGGATCCTAAAATTATTGCAGGGGCTTGTACAGGGGCTAAGATTGAATTTACTACCAAGGACTCATCTATATGGGCCAGGATATGCTGGCTATCCCCTGGCATATCTTGCCCGTGGATCAAGCCCATTCTTCTGTTACCTCAATGAAAGGGAAAAAGTACAGACAGGCATGCTGTCCTGTCACTACAATCACTGTCACCTCTCTCACTCTCTCTGAAGACAGGACATTGGCAACATGTGACCAAGCCCTGCTGCATGTGACCAGCCTTTGTCACATGATGCAGGCCTGTTGCCTTCAGTGGAAGAGTGGTGACAGAGGGCAGCTGATGTGATGGGCCAGTGTGCCAGAATGGGCTTCTGCAGTTACACGGGGCCCAGTCTGGTTTTTGCTGGCTGGAACACATTTAACCAGATATTATTTTACAATGTCTTATTGAGCCCTCCCCTGCCTTCCCCCCATCATTGCCCCTGGGGTTGTGAGGACTGCCCAGTGGCAAAATGGGGCAAAAGTCCTGTGTCATCTGGGCTTCAGGGCTCCAAGACAGGGATAAGACAGGGTAAACTTCCCATCTAGATAAGCCCCAAGTCACCTGCAACAGAAAGCAAAACAAGCTGCTAATTTGTTTGGAATTTCTGCTGAAGAGACCAGAGACCTTGACAGTACAAAACTTTTTTAAAGCTATGCTCCTAAATATATTGTTGAGAAACAGACGCCAGATGAAGCCATATTTAAAACAGAAACAAAACAAAACCTAGCAAGCCCCAAGCTATTGTTCTTTATGATAATCTCAAATTTTGTATGTCTGGCACGACACTGGATGCCAACAGACAATGTTTTCTTGAACATAGTTCATACTATGAACATAGTAAATTCTTCATTCATTGGCACTTAATATACTGTACTGTAGTAAAAGTGGTCTCTCACTCTCTGTCTTTCATATTTTGTTGGCTAATATTGTCTTTCAGAAAGTTTATTTTATTTTATTTTTTAACTTTAAACCATAGGCACAGTAGGTGTCTTAACCAGCTGAGAGAGAACTGCGTGTGTTCTCTTATGTAGTCAGGCACACATTTGTGGTACTTGGAAAACCTCACACTATAACTGTGAAGCTCATTTTTCCTTAGAAAGGAAAGTCTTCTACCTCTCCTCACTCTCAATCTGCTTTCATATAAAAACCATGTTGTTTTAGTTTACTGTGATGGTTAGGCTTAATGGACAGCCTTCTCATAGATTTGTGTGTGTTTCTCTTTATTTCTTAGGACTCTCAAGGCTTACCTCTTATTGCAAACTTAGAAGTCTATAGGCAAAAGGCCTGTCAGTAACAATTCCTGAGGCTTGTCAGTAATAATCACTAAACAAGAACTGGAATCACTAAACAAGAACGAATCAATAAATCTTCAAATCAAGTCTAGTGCATACAACGCAGCCCAAAGCTTTCACAAACTTGAGCAAAAAGGCCCTTGTTCTGGTCAGTGAACAACTGAAGTAGGATTGAACAAATTCCTATAATGAAAGGCCAAGTGAAATGCAACTACATTTCATTTTCCCCCCTTACCTAGATTGGTGGGTGTGATAATGGGTAGACTCCATCTCTCATTATCTTCCATCATAGCATCAGGTAAACAAAGGGTTAACTAGGGGTCTCGAGAGGGGTAGCACCTTTGGGGCCAGCTTCATTGCTGATGTCACAGGTCAGCAGAGACACTGACCAAGCAAAGATTCCAGAATGGCAAACCTTCTAGAGGCAGTCCATTCTATCTGTAGAACTCTTCTCCAGAACCATATTTTGAAATGAGTTGATCTTCCTCATGTCTTCTACTTTACAGAGCATTATTGTCTTTTCCAGTGTGTTATATCATTTCATTATGTGCCTGGGGTACAATACCCTGAGTTTAGTTGTTTTTAGTGAGAGTTCAGGCTTGATTTGCTCCAGGATCAATTTATTTGTCTTTTTGGCAGTCCATTCTTTCTGTAGAACTCTTCTCCAGAGCCATATTTGAAATGAGTTGATCTTCCTCATGTCAGCTTTTTTCAGTGTCCAGCTTCCACAATATCATAATTAAAAGTGACATAAGAACAAGCACATTCTAATGCATGTTGGCTCTAACATACCGTAACATCTTCCTTCCCAGACCCCATGAAGAATAAATGGACAAAGATCACTTAATTTAACACTTAAGTGAGAGTGTGGGCTGCTTACTCATGTCAACAGACTACCTGGCAGATGAATAGCTAACTTGCTATTATAATACTTTGGACTTTTATACAAACCTTGAAGCAGAGCCAAATCTGAGGGCAAGACAGGCCTGAAGCCTCTTTTCTTTGTCATCTCAGCAACTTTTCATCTCCTTCAGGCTTAATTGTAGAGTAGGAGATTAGCTCCTTTGGGAGCAGGGCTTGATTAGCCTTGATTTCCCCCCCTAGTGTGGATTACAAAAAGCAGCAAGGTGATATGCCTAATCTCAAGGACATATTTATGTCCCTTGATATCCCAGAGGGGTTGTCTAGATGGTGGAAATAATCCTAATATTATTCACAGAGAATAACTTTTGTCCCAATGAGATGTGACTGAGATTTGCCATATTCAGAAGGAGGGTGCCCAAAAAACTTGAAAAACTGCAGGAGAAAAGCCTTTGCAGCTTTCCCCAAGGTTTTTAAAATAATCTGTGGAAATGCCCATTTGGACATCAAATTTGCATCACAACACATTCTCATTTGGATATCCAATTTGCATCACAGCATTATCTCAGCAAGGTCAGATGTGGGCATGGGGCAGGCTTGCCAACAATGAAGTGGCCAGAAGTGCCATTTTGGAGTTTCATGTTATCTAACATACATTTTTTTTTCTGTGCTCAGGCAACCAAACAGCTTTTTCAAGTGGAAGGTCACACTTGGGCACCTTTGATTTATAGTTTTAAAAAATACTGTGCAGCACGAGAGCTTGTGGAGAATAATAATGTGAGTAATTCACTCTTGGCCACCATCTTGATTTGCAGGCATGGCTGTGTGTGCACTTCAAATATGAGTAGCTTTGCATACCAGAGATTTTGCCCAAGGACCACGGAGACAAATGAATGCTGCTGCAAATTTGTGTTAATGCACAGTACACCACATTATATCTTCTCATCTAGACAACCCCAAAGTCAAAGTGCCAGCTGGAACTTCAACAGATAGTGCTTCACCTGGGAACCTGGATTTCTCTTCCTCTGCCTTTTCTGTGTAGAGAAAACAGGGGAGGAATGAAGCAAACACAGTATTTTGAAGAGCTGTCTTGAGTGCATGGATGTCTTCACCACTCTTCTGCTCCTATCACATGAAGCAATGCTGAAGTGAATGAAGTCTATAAACACATTATGTATGTATGTATGTACTTATATACAGTTGTCCCTTCATATCTGCTGGGGTTTGGTTCCAGGACCCCCTGTGGATACATACCAAAACCCATGAATACTCAAGTCCCATTATATGCAATGATATAGCAAAATGGTGTCCCTTATATAAGATGGCAAAATCAAGGTTTGCATTTTGAATTTTTTTTTAAAGAATATTTTCAAGCCGTGAATACTTAAATCCATGAGTACCAAATCTGTGGATATGGAGGGACAACTGTATATTACGTATGTATATGAGTTTTGGAATATGGTCATTGACCACAATAAAATTGTTGTTGTTGTTGCTGCTGCTGCTCTTGTGTGTTTATTCTGCGCAGTTTCTTTTTACTGTCTGTGAGGAAAAATATATCATTTTCCCTCACAGATGGTAAAAAGAAACTGCACAGAAGTTTGCACAGCATTCTGAGAATTTCTACAGGACTAGGGAAAATATCATAAGACTATTTTTACTTATATTAGAAGGGTGCTCTTCTACCTTCTACCCCCTATATATGTGTGTGTGTGTGTGTGTGTGTGAGTGAGTGTGTGTGTGTGTGTGTGTGTCTATATCAATATCTATGTATTTGTGAAGCCAGTAAGAAAGTTGTGTAACTCGTAAAGGAGTCAGCAATCAGTTCTGGGACTTACAGGGCCAATGTGGTCTAGGAATATCTGTATACTAGAAACATTTAGTTTGATTTGGGTTCCTGAGCTCTCATGTGTTAGACTTTGCCTGACAAGATTTTTAGGAAATTTATCTAGAACACAGCAGCATGTGTTAGGCAGTCACATCAACTAGAATTGGGGCTTCTGGCCTCTAAATTCAGCTGTACTGTTATCTTCCCACATTCCTGGCTCTTTTCCACTGGTAAATGTGGTATGCCCCTCAGCTGCTACAGAACATCCTGAGATCTGAACTGCAGCCCTTCCAACAGGTTTACAAGGATTAAGCTGCTAGATCAAGGCCATCTGTCTTCCTTAGGCTTATGGTTAATACAAGCTCTCTGACAACCATCAGGCAATGTTATATGGCTCAAAAAACAGTATGGAAGAGTGTGGCTTGTTATTTTTTTTTTTTAAATGAAATCTGCTTTGCATTCCACTTTACTGTCTGTCATGTACACACAAAAAAAGACACTGGCATTTTGTTCTACCTCCTTGCGCACAGCAGTCCAAAATCAGCAGGCTGCAGCCATTCAGCTGTTGTTGCCATATGCCCACAAAGGACAGAAAATGTGGTCTAATTCCAGTTTGCTCACAGACACAGAATGCCATTCTGCCTTGAATGTCAGTGATGACAGCATGTGTTAGCATTTCCAATTGACATTCCTTTTGATCTATGGGGCATAATTGATTTATTAATCTGACTATACTTAAAAATTCACATATTACAAATCCTCTCCACTGTAAGCCCAATTCCTCATTTCCCCCCCAGTATTTGCCTTTTGCAAATGTTGCATTTGCTCTATTGGGTGAGAAATTATGATGCTAAAACTAGCCAAGAGTGATGGTATGGAACAATAACAAAACACATGAGAAGGCCAAATCAACAATTGTTTTATTCCAATCTGGGAAGCAGGCAAAGTCTGATTCCCAATTGTAATTAACTATCAAAATTTAAAATCACAGGGTTAGACTCCTGGTTCAATGACAGCTGGTGGACCACTGTTAGGGTGGAAGGCAGACATTTTCTCTTCTGTGTGAGAAAAGACTGTTACCGTTGCTCCAGAAAGATGAAAGTGGTAATCCACTCAGTGTTCCTGGAAATATTAATTGATGAATCTGCATAGAAACACTCTACAGTCTTTTTCTTCATCACCTGCACTCCACATTCTATTTTCAATTTCAGATAAGGGAGCAACACTGGCACTGTGCAGAGACTTCTCAGAGACTTCTTGGTAATATGATAGAGCCCCCATTGACTATAGAAAACAATATGGGGGGGTCCCCCCATGGGAGATCCAGTGCAGCATAGTTGGTTAGAGTTCTGGGTCAGGACTGTAGGCATTTATTTATTTATTTATTTATACCCCGCTCTTCAGCCACAAAGGCTATCAGAGCGGCTTACAAATTGTTTTAAGCAATAGCACTTTACACATCTACACTGCATTAAGCACTTTCCAATGTGTGTTCGCTAATTGCCCCCACAAGCCAGATACTCATTTTACCTATGAAAGGATGGAAGGTTGAGTGAAGGCCTTGTCTACACGATGAAAAAAATCCATATGGCGTTGGAAAGATCGATAATGTGTACACACAGCTGTTTGGATACAATCATGTCTTTCGGAAGGGGAGGCTACCAAATCCCCTGTAAACTACATGGATTTGCCGTTTGGGAGGATTAGAGGATCTCAACCTAAAATCCGTACAGCTGCTCGAATTGTCAATCATCTGTACTCCCCGTTTGCACACATACGAACAGGCAGTGTAATCTGATTGGCTGGCCGAGCACAGGGGGCAGGGCTAGCAAAGAGGGGAATTGGGTGTGGCCACCATGTTGGATTCCTGGCTAAGTGAGAGTCCGGTAAGTCCATGAAATGGAGATTTTTTTACATTTATTCATTTTTATTTTATATTGTACTTACGGAAAACCAACTGTCTGCATAACAGGCACCTTTTTAAATTAAAAAAAAAAGTGGTGGGAGATTTTAAACCGCCTTTTGGAACACTTGCTCCAGCCAGCTGGGCAAAGGGGGGTCATACGGAGTTGGGGGGTAAAAAAAATTGTGTAGGCAGATAGTACGCATTGGAACGGCTGCCTTTTTCAAGTTTTTACCCCCAAATGGATTTTTTTTCATCATGTAGACAGGGCCAAACATTGGAGCCCCTGGGATGGAACTCACAATGTTATGGCTGCAGTACTGGCATTTAATCACTGCACCACTTAGATTCATATCCTCATTTATTTATGAACCTCACTTGGTGACCTTGGGCCAGGCACTTTCTGAATTTGAAAATGTTTTTATGTGGGTTTTTTTTTAAAGACAATAATATTCAACATCTCTGAGACTAATCTACTTCATTGGGTTATAGGGAACATAAAAATGTGGAGAAGAACCATGTATTTGAAGTCCTTTGGGGAAAGTGGAATTCAAAAAGTTGATTAGACAAATTCTGATCAAATCAGTCAGAAATACAGATGTGGTAGACTCTATCATGAGCACTAGGTAAGTTGAAGGAATGAGTTGCTATCTGGTCTTTACTTTAAATGGGAATAGACACTAATTAGAATGAGCGGATGCCTAATAGTCAGCTGGCTTTTGTTCTTTTTGGAGAAGTGGAGAAAAGTTATCAAGACTACTGTGACTCATTTATTAGTCTGGATTAACTTTACTTCACTCTCAGATAAAAGGCACGAGGTATTTCCACCCATTGTGGATAGTGGCTTTGTGAGAAGAAAGGATGAATCTCCCCCTTCCTGCTCCTGAATTTCCTCTGCTGCTTGGTCCTTCTTGCAGCTACTATTCCCATTACTTTTTTAAAAATTCTGTATTCATTGTATCATGTAGTTAACATCATATTACATTTGACTTGTATGCTATGGCTGCTAAAGGTAGATAAATGGCTATAACTCTGATTTGCTAGCTCCCCTAACCCTAGCACAAGCCTTAGTTTGCAAGCCTATTTCAAAGTATGCCTACTGATTCATGTCTACTGGTTGATCACAGGCCATGGTTTGTCATTGAATATCACCTCAAAATATGGCTAAACTGTGACGTTGAAGGCTTTCATGGCCATAGATTTTCCATGTATTTTTTCCAGACAGTGAAGCCATGTTCCGGAAGAGTTTATTTCCGACATTTCACCTGCATCTGTGGCTGGCATCTTCAGAGAATGCTTGGGTAGGAGTATGTGGGTGGTTATATACTGTGAGCCCCTGTTGGAGAGGATATGTAAATTTGTTTATTTGAATGGCTATTTTCTGGGTGGTGATATGCAAGGAGGATTAGTGTCTGTTTGGCTAATGGTTGGCTAATGGTCCATTGTCTGCTGGAAATCCCCCTGTCCCTGGGCAGAGTTCATTTGCATGTGTTGAATTTTGATTTTAGTGTTTTTCAGGACTGGTAGCCAGATTTTGTTAACTCTTGGGGTTTAGGGTTAGAGGAAGCTAAACTTCCTCACACTAGTCCATGGCTGAAAAGTTTCTTTGGTCCCCCCACTAACTACAGTATATAAAGAGAATGTTGCTGATGTTGCTGCATGAATTTAAGCTATCAACTATTCTCTAAAAAGTACAACCATATTTACTTTAAGAAAGTTTAAAAGAAAGGACTTTTTTTTAAAAAAAGGAAAATGTCATGGTCAGTTTATGAGTATGTAATTTTTAGAAGACATAAAACATGGACTTTTGCAGACAGTATGTCAGGTGGAAAACACCCTTCAGCAATATATTAGAATAATGGGAGGGGAAAAGCCATGCAGAAGCATGAGAAATAACACACACACACACACACACACACACAGAGAGAGAGAGAGAGAGAGAGAGAGAGAGAGAGAGAGAGAGAGAGAGAATATAGGAAACTTTCTCATAGTTTCCAGAAATTATGGAAGCATGAAACTCCCACAAAGGTCAGGAGCAGAAATAATAACTTTGTGCAATGAAAGACCTAGGGCTTGGCTACACAAGGGAAAAAAAACATACTCCCTCTCAAATCTCATGTGATAAGGCCACACAACATGTGGCCCTATCCATGCCAAACTTAAGATATAACACCTTAACCTAGTTTTTCAAAACTCACTGTTTTCTCCAGATTTTGCAGGAAACTCAGATGTTTCCTGCAGTGTGAACAATGGATCCACCCTGGATTCAGGGATGGGTATGTGGGGAGGCAGGATAGATCACTGCCTGGCTGGCGGTGCTATTTACCTCACTGGGCCAATTCTCAGCTCAGAAAGGTTAATTGCTCTGAGGTCAGAAATGCGGTGCCTAGATCACTTGGCTTGGTGCCTTGTTTGCCTCAGAGGAAGTGACTATGTTCCAGGGAAAACTCTGTTCCAGGCCAGGGACTGGCCTAGACGTTGAGGTAAATGCTGGCACCTACCAGGCAGTGATCTGTCCTGGCTCTGCCAGAAAGCTGATGGAGAAAAGGAAGTGGTGGTGGACCAAAGCAACATCTGAATGCAGGGAAACACCCAATGTCCATGTGGAGAAACAAGGGGAAGAACAAGTTGGAGAGTCCATTTGGACTTTTGCCCTTAGTGTAGACAAGCTTCAGGACAATGAAAATGTGTTCCTGCCAATTTCATAGTCCCATATGCAGACCATGAAGAAAGTAAGTATGTGCTTGTTTGTGTTTGTGTGTATGTGTTTAAAAGAAATAGAAATAAAGGCAATTCATTGTGATTATTTGCTGATTATGTCTTAGAGAAGGTTGCCTTAGGCTGCCTAGTGAGTTCATGACAAAGACAGTATCCATCTGGGAACATGCTAATTCATAATTTAGTCACTTAACCAGAATGCTACTATGGTTTTCATTGCTTGGCTGAGACATCGCTGAGGCACTCACTTCTTTAGTTTCAAATAACAACACCTGTGAGGGCTTTTTGCCAACCTTTGGCAGTTGCTATTGCAAGATCAAAAATGCCACACCAATTTTTGTGTCTCTCATATGAGTATAAGATGAGTTTGAGAACTAAAGAAAGGAAAGAAATGTGTTTGTAATCATAATAATAGAGTACCCCCCACTTGTATTTTACTGTTAGGTTTTTTAAGACCACCTTTCCAATGCTCACAAGTGGTTGGCCTTTCAAATAATTGCAGAGGGCAGAGAGCCAAAGTCATTATTTCCTTTTGAATTATTTAATCCTAAACATAAATATTGGTGGGACTTTCAGCCTCAAGACACTGCTCCTGGCTCTATGCATGCAATTAGAAAAGCCTCAGTAGAGCCTCCACCATAAGTTCAGTTCCTGTACTTTTTTTGAAATTTTGTGTTCATCTCACATCATCTGTTAGGAAGAGGCCCATACTTCTGTGGTAGAACACACACATCTGGGGCTCAGTGACCATGGCTTGAATCTGACATACTATATTGTGGATTATTTTCCATTGAATTGTTTCTACTGAATTGCTTTATCATTGTTTTTTATGCCTATACCTCCATGAGATTTTGAAATATAGAGTGTGACATAAATAGTGGTGTGGGGAGGTGGGCATAAAAAAATAAGCCAGCTGAGTGACTACATTTTCCCATCACATGCTTCAGTATCTGTTTAGAAAATCCTGCATTGGGGCACAGTAATGTTCAATGAAAAATAAATTAATTGAATACACCTGAGAGCCCAATGCACTTTCCCCTAAAGCAGATTTTTCTGTTGCATTTCCATCAGACAACTATTCTACCTTATACCAAATCAGACCTGTTTCTTCCAGTCATTACTATCCATTTTTCCACCTGCCCCTGTTCATCAGTCCATTGCATACTCTGCTCTACTTCTTTTAGCTGTTCTGTCTCTTGGCAAGCCTTGCCTAATGTAAGGGTTATGATGCATACAGATGAAAAGAATACTCACAGATTTTCTCATCATTTGAAAGGTTTCTCAACACATCGAGCTACCCCATTTGGGATTGGGGGGGGGCAGATCAACCACCTTTAGGACTTTTTGTTTTTTTAAAAAAAGTTTTTGAACAGAAGAACTGTTTTCAATGAAAAATGCTTCTAGTGAAAAATCATTGTTCTTATCCATAAATGACTGTTTTTTGCCAAAAAAAAAAAAAACAATATGTAAAAAAATAATTAATAATATACCCAAAATCCACACCATCTTGTAATCTCACTCAGCAGGGATAAAATGTTTGGAATTATTCATCTTTGTAAGGCAGGAGGGACAATTTACATCCCTAGTCATGTGTGTCTAGTTCTGTTTACTTCCCATCCCAGAAATTGTACAATATGCTTCAACCAGGACAACACAGAATTCAGTTATAGCTGGGCTTTGCATTTTCACAGGGTGGGTAGCAGCCACCCCCATTGTGTCCGTACCATTACTAGGTCTAATTTGCTACCTCTAACACTTACCAATAACTTATTTATTCATTCAGAACTTCCTAATTTGAGATTTATGTCCAAATAGAAGACTTCATGTTGCTCATCCTCCTGCTCTGATTCTGAATTATCAGGCTCATCAGGAGATGTAGAACAGAAGAGGTATCTGGATATTCCTTGCCTGTCTGTCTGGGTGACTGCTGGTTCTCTCCCCTTACATCCTTGTTGGATATGTCATTTTCCTCATCTGAAGATGAGCCCCTGAGGCAAAGCATGACATCAGAGCTATTTATGTGAAGGACCTAGACTGCCGTCACAATGTTAAGCACTATAACAAGACATATATTTATTCTCAATACCTCACAGGAGCAACAAAGGTGGAGAAGGTGGTGCTTGTTGTTGGGTTTCTTCAAATAATTTCCAACTTATGGCAACCCTAAAGTGAACCTATCGCAGAATTTTCTTGACAAGATTTGTTCAGAGGGAGGTTTACCTTTGCTTCCCTCTGAGGCTGAGGGAATATTACTTGCCCATGGTCACCCAGTGGGTTATCATGGCCGAGCGAGGATTTGAACCTTGATCTCCTGGGTTGTAGACCAGCACTCAAACCACTACAAACATGCTGGCTCTCAGACAATGAGATTTATTTGAAAAGCCACATGTAAATAATGAAATGTAGTTGTGCTTAGCACCAGCTTGTCTGCATTTTTCCCCTCTGCCCCCAGCTGCCATTCCTATTATGCCAGGCTCTACCTCAGGTCTTCTAAGCACTGTCCCTTAGGTCCCAGGACCTACCTGCTCAAAAACAAAGCCACAATAGGTTTTGTAAAGCTAGATAAGGACCTTTGTTCAATTGTTACAGCAAAGTAGTACTATGAGAGACTGTCTGGAAGCTTATGTAGCTTTGAGCTTACTGGAGAGACATCAGGCTAAAATGTAAATAAATGAATAATCAGGAAATGTTCTTACCATCTCCTAACCTTAGTAATTGCATTAGTGATCACTATAAAGCCATGTTCACAAATGCTTAATATAAACTAATAAGAGGTGGTTAAAGCTGAAATTCTATTGAGAGAGGGCAGGGAGAAGGAAGAACAGTGGGATGTTTCCTTTGTTGTTTCCCATCTCTTCCCATGAGCAGGATCCAGAAAGGGACAAAATGAATTTAGTAGAGACTGTGCATCATCTTATAAAACACAAGTGAAGCAATGTGTCATATTGGCTGAGAAGACTAATGGGTAGCAATAGGGTGCCTTTATTCCCATAATGGCTCATGAGCCAGGAGAAGGATAACAGCACAAGTGAGGTAACGCTCAGGCCATACATAGAGTGTTATTTGTCAAAATGTCAGGCATAAACTGAACATTTCCTACTAGCAGTCCCCAAATGTCAGAGAGTGCACATAGGGGAAGCTTCTGAGGCAAAGGGAAACCTTTAGATGGATGGATGATCTGAGCACAGTCAGAACAAGGGCCAAGAAAATGAGAGTTTCTATTTCATATTAAATGTTGACCTGGAATACAATACAGGGTTTCTAAATGCAATGATAAAAGAGTGCAAAGGAACTGTTAAAGATGAAGACTTCAACCCAATTAGTCTGGGCTATATTATTTAATTTACTGAACTTCATTTTGACAATTCCAAAGGAGTTGGAATTAATAAACTAACAGCTTTACCCCCTCCATTGTTGCTGCTGCTCTCCTTGAATTTCTATGACTAGCAATGGGAAATTTTTTTTAATAGTACTCAAAAAATGGTTAAAAAGTGCGTTTTCTGAGTGAAACCCTGACAAGAACCATGTGGTTGCAGAAAACAACACTTTGCTCATAGAAAATAATATTTCAGCTCAGAAATATTATTTTCTGTACACAAAACACTTTCTCCTATGCAGAAAATTGTGTAGTTGGGGATTTATTCTGTACAAAATTCACATGTGGTTGTTTTGAACAGAGAAGTAAACAGCATTTTCTACACAAAAAAAATCTGCACAGAAAATGCTGTTTCCTGGACAGAAGATGTTGTTTTCTGTGAAAAAGCAATGATGCCTGAATTTTGCACCAAGTCCCAAACAGTCTTGGGAGATTTTCAGACACGGAAAAATCGACCCTTGCCGCGCGAGCAGCCTCCCGAAACTGCTGCGCGGCAAGGGTCTTTTTCAGACGACGCTGTGCCTCTTGCGAAGCCGTCCGTGTCACTTCCGTGAAGCTTGGGACGGCTCCGCGCCATATTTCAAGCACGGGCAGCCTCCGTGATTGAAATATGACGCGGAGCCGTCCCAAGCTTCACGGAAGTGACACGGACGGCTTCGCTAGAGGCACAGCATCGTCCGAAAAAGACCCTTGCCGCGCAGCAGTTTCGGGAGGCTGCTCGCGCGGCAAGGGACGATTTTTCCGTGTCTGAAAATCTCCTTGAAGATTGCATTTTTGGAAGACTTTCTGGCAGTGAGAAGGAAATTGTTAAAATAACTCTTTGCCTGCTTTGAGAAGAAAATTATAATTAGAAAATAAGAATTAAATCCCTAATTATAAATGCAATTTGTGGCCAGAGTAGTGCTCAGATCAATAGTCATATCAGGCACACTATTCCTCAGCCTCAGTTACCACTTCCCCATTATGTACAGGGATAATCCTGCCCTACTTTACAGTGATTGTTATAAGGGTTACTGAGATAATAGTAGGGATGGGGAAAATATTCAAAAATACATGATAAAAGGTCAAAAACATGTTTCTTCCCCTCCCCAAGTGTTTAGAAACTGTGATGAGAAGAATCCAAGACTGTTGAGAATTTTCACTTTGGGATTTATTCTGTGCAAAATACATTCATGGGTATTTTGCACAGAAATCAGTATTCTGTGCACAAAGAACAGCTTACTGTGCATGGGAAACAATATTTCAATGCAGAAATAGTAATTCCAGCAAAGAAAATGCTGTTTTCAGTGCGGAAAATGGTTCTCTATGCTCATCAACCATATGTGAATTTTATGCAGCATAAATCCCCGATTACAGCATTTTCTGCAGAATTAATATTTCTGCAGTAAAATATTATTTTCCATGCAGAAAAGGCTGTTTATTGTGCAGAAAATACTGATTTCTACACTGCAAATTTTATGCAGAATAAGTCCCTAATTGTCAATATTCTTGTGAATGTGTGAATACTATATGTGAACCTCTTGGAACGCCAGACAACAGACCTGTGTGACTTATTGTCTACATTCTTAGGTGATTAGATAATTGATTCATTTTCTATCTCACCTCTTCCAACGCTTAGGAGCAGCTGAGGAGAGATGAAATACAGTAGAACAAACCCACACCCAATAAGCAATAGCAATAGCAGTAGCATTGATATTTCTATAACACTTATCAGTGCCAAAGCACTCCCTAAGCGGTTTATAATTTGTGAGCTAATTGCCTCCAATGGGCTGGGTACTCATTTTACCAACCTACAGAAGGTTGAAAGGCTGAGTCAACCTTGGAGCCCTCTGGGATCAAACTCAATGCTGTGGCTTGCAGTACTGGCATTGAACCACTGCTCCTCCAGGGCTCCCTTATAAGAATCAAACACCTAAGCAAATGAATGATTTTACAGCTCCTAAATACTGGCTGTAGAACATACTTGAAAACCAGCATAATGTAGTGGTTTGAGTGTTCAGGACTTCAGGAGGTCAGGTTTGAATACTTACTCAACCATGGAAACCCATGGGGATGACAATGGCAAACCTCCTAGGTATAATTCTTGCCAACCCCCCCCCAAAAAAACAACAACACATGAGACAGTTGTCATAGGTCAGAATCAACCTGAAGTCACATTGCATCAATAGAACAACATTCAAATGAGGACATTTTACCATTCTTCCAGATTTTAGGCTCAGGCCTATATAAGCCTGACATCTCTTAAAAATGGGTTCTAAGACAGAAGAGCACTCTGAGGAGATTATCAGATGGGGACAAATATAGTGTCCTCTTCTCTCAATCTCCTTTCCCACCCCACTCCCATCCCTGTAACTTTTTTTAAAAAATCAGATCTACATTTTTCATGCTGTAAAAAGTGTTCCCCTCCCCTCCAGGAGTCCAGGAGTGAATAGAGCTCTCACGGAGCCCAATTCACTTCCTGGAAAGGAAATCCCAGCCATTCTCATAAGACGATGATCATGTGGGAAATTCAAAAATAAAAATAAAAAACTCAAACCAAGCCCCAAAACACACTTTAAAAAACCCAAGTAATCCGGGGAGGGTAGGAAAAAGTGTGTCACTTACCTCAATGTCCCAAGCTCAACCAGAAGTGTTCAGCACGGACCTCCAAGTGACGCTGGCATTGCACCAGCATAACAGGACACCTTTTCACTCACCCATCATTATGTTAAGAAATGGAATGATGGGTCAATTAACAGTTTAGCCTTTGAGTAAGAAGGAGCATGGGGGAATGGAAAGGGCATGGGAGCATAATGACACAGGGACGATGATATCTGAAAGGGAAGTCCTTTCGCGATCTCCTGTCATCCCTGTGGTGGGATATTAAGGTCATCTGATAATCTCCTGAATCTAAATTGAAGCCCAGAGATTATCAGTGGTCCAGCTAGACTATGGAAACCAATTCTGAAGGTACATTGTGGTGGCCAGTTTCAAATCAACAAAGGAGTTTTGTTTTCCTGGTATATAACTCTGGCATACTCCTACTGCTAATATATCTATTCTAATCGCTGTGTATATTTTACTGCATTTAATGTTTATCCCACCTTTCCACTTCAATGCAACCTAAAAATAAAAATCAGTGTGGGTTCATACAATGTGTAGAGGGGAATGGCTGCAATTTTTCTTCCAGAGTGAGACTGTGCTGGTCCTTTGCTGCCTCTACCTCAGGCATGGTGGAAATTAAATTTAAAGAGAGCTAGAAACTTGCTACCATTGCTAACAATAGCCCCATTCCTGATGTAGCCCCCAGGATAATAATCAAAATATTCCATCCTCATTTCCTGCCTGCAAATGGGAGGGTTTACCAAGTGGAGGATTTCATTGAAAAAGAAGTATAAGGAAAATGCAGACAAGATCGTGTGTTAACATGCCGAGAGAGAGAGGCTGACAGAAGAGGCTGGCCCATGTCCTTCTCCTCAGACATGGTGCTCAGCCTCACTCAGGGACTCGTCAGAAGGAAATCAGCTCAAGGCCTTGTCTTGCTGCTTCTGGAAACTGTGGGGGGCTAAGAGTCTTCAGCTTTACAATCATTCCAATAATGTTGACTTCTGCTTGAACCAATGCTCTGAGTGCCATGGTACTTTGTTCCTGATCTCTGGACTGAACCTCCTGTTGATGTGCTGTACTATTTTGTGACCTCATTTGTTGCTGCAGCTCTTGGAAATTCAAATGTAGAATATTATTTTGGGAGAAAGGTGGGATATAAATCTAACTAGCTGTGCCTGGTGTAACATAGACTGTTCCCCCTCACACGCTTCACACCCTCCCGGTGGTACACACACTGCTCCCCCACACTGCCCCGATGCCCCTCCCTATGCCACCCCCACACCCACGCAACCCTCCTTGCATTCCTCTGCACCCTTGCTGCTCCAGTGTTGCCCTTGCACCACCACCCATGCCTGTGCCTGCACCTGCACCTCCCTCTCTGTTTTGCCTTCCCCATGTTCCCCTGTGCCCACGCTACCCCCCACTGCCACCCCACCACCCTCCCCATGCTTCCCTCCTCATGCTCTCCCATGCCCTCCCCACACCCATGCCACCCTCACGGTGCCTCCCTCCGCCTCCCTCCCCGCATTCACCTACACCCACACAGCCCCCTTGCACCCTGCACCTTCCTCCCTGTGTTGTCCTGCAGCCTTCCCCATGTTCCCCACACCGTCCCCATGCCTGCACCATCTTCCCTGTGCCACCCTCCCCACATTCCCACATAGCCTCCCTGCACCCATGCTGTCCTCATGCCACCTACCCCCTGTGCCCACAGCACACTCCCTGTGCTGCCATCCCTGTGTTCCCCCATATCCTCCCCAAACCTGCACCACCCTCATGACACCCCCACCCCTGTGCCACCCTCCTCAAATTCCCCCACCCCACACTGCTCCCTGTGCCTGCACCACCACCACTCACCACCCCTGCCATTGTCCCCACACACCACTATTATTATTATTATTATTATTATTATTAAAGTTTATTTCTAGAGTGCTGCCAATGTACACAGTGCTCTACAAAAACAATCAAGAATAAAACAGAATGAAACCTGCTGAAGGCATACAATCAAATTAAAACAATAGGCAAAATAATAAAATCAATTAAAACAAGGATAATTACAACAAATAATAATAAAATCACAGTAAACCCAAGTGACAGAAAAAAATAAATGTAAATCAGACAAAGCCAGGGAATGCCTCCCTAAACAAGTTGTTCTTTAACTCAGATTTAAAAGTGGACAAAGAAGTAATGGCCTGTATTTGAGGGGGAAGAAGGTTCCAGAAGTGAGGGGCGGCAAGTGAGAAGGAATGAATCTGGGATGGAGCAGTGGAAATCCTAGGTTGGGATAATAGGCCTTGAGTACTAGAACGAAGGGTATGGGTGGGAATGTAAGGAGAAAGAAAGTCAGATAAATAAAGCCCATGCTGGGCTTTGAAAGTTATCAATAAAAGCTTATATTGGATATGGAAAGGGAAGGGAAGCCAGTGAAGAGAAAATAGCAAAACGTTCCCTCCCCACACTGACCTCCGCACCCCATGCTGCCCTCCTCCCTGCATGCACACATAACCCCATGTTAGTCACACCTCCTCTGCCATAAAGGTCCACATGTTCTTGCCCCCACTGTGCTGATTGGCTGCCCAACCAAGCTTTGATTGGTTGGTCAGTTTCCTAAGCAGCCAATCAGCACACTGTAAATTGCAACATACCCAAGAAAATTACATATATAGCTAAATAAATCCAATAAATAAAATAAATAAATAAATAAACATTGATTACCTGAAACTTGATATTGGACAGCTTTTAGCCTATGTTCTTCACATCTCCATGTTTCATCACATGAAGAATTCCTTGGGTCTTGTCTAGATGAGAAGATATAATGTGGATTGTTGCGTATTAATGCAAATTTGCAGCAGCATTCATTTGTCTCCATGGTCCTTTGGCAAAATTGCCAGTATGTGAAACTATCCATGTTTGAGGTTCACACACAGCCATGCCTGTGAATCAAGATGGTGGCTGAGAGTGAATAATTTCACAGGATAATAGAAACATAGAGTTGGAAGAGACCACAAGGGCCATCCAGTCCAACCCCCTGCCATGTAGGAATACACAATCAAATCATTCTTGACAAATGGCCATGCAGCCTCTATTTAAAAACCTCCAAAGAAGGAGACTCCACCACACTATTGCATTATTATTCTCAACAAGTTCTTGCCACTGCACAGTAATTTTTTTAACTGTAAATCAAAGGTTCCCAAGTGTGACCTTCTGCTTGAAAAAGCTGTTTGGTTGCCTCAGTGCATCAAAAAAATTAACAAACAAGAGGAAACTCCAAAATGGCACTTCTGGGGAGCCTCCACACACACACGTCTGACCAACCAGCTTTTCATTTCCGCCCTCACCAAGAATGCACACCTATACAAATGAGTTGTCCAAATCAGCAAGAATGAGCATTTCCACACATTATTTTTAAAACTTTGGGGAAAACCATGAAGGATTTCCCCTCAATATTTTTGCCCCCCTCCTTCTAAATAAGATGAACCACCATGGGATTTTGTTGGGACAAAAGGTATTCTTTGCACATTCTATTAGGATTTTTTCCCCCACTATCTATACAGCACCTTGGCTTCTGTAGACCAGCTGTTTGCTTTCATTTGACTCTGGGCACTGAGCTCTGTACCATAGAGACTAAAGTCAGACTGGGGCAGCTCCAACTTGTAGCTTGGATGTAGTGCACTAGAAGTAACTGTATGGCCTGCAACAAATTACTTTCACTAGTAATGAGGTCACAGTGCTTTCCCAAAATTAATGCAATAGCCATCCAGCCACTGAAGGTGAACAAGGAGTGTTTTGGGTGCATGTCATTATTTGGGTTGGGTGGGTTCCTATTGTAAGGAGCTCTTGTTCTCTTAATTACAAGAGATGGTCAGCTGGGGAATATCCATTTCTTAGTTTAAGCAATCGTTCCGTCCCACTCATATCAGCACAGTATTTGGTTCCTTGTGCTTCTATTTTGTTCCTTCAAAGAGAGTGACATGACATGATAGAATGGGATGTGAGGTAGCAATGCTTCTTAAAGTGCCTAAGGCTACTGACGCACTGCAGAAATAATGCAGTTTAACACTACTTAACTCCACTGGCTCAAAGCTATGGAATTCTGGGATTTGTAGTTTTGTGAGATATTTAGCCTTCTCTGTCAGAGAGCTCTGGTACCACAACAACCTACAGATCCCAGGATTCCATAGGATGGAGCTATAGCACTGGTGTCAAACTATACTATTTATATAGTGTAGATGCACCCCATGTTGATCTACTCTAGTTTGAATTCAATAGATTGGAAACAAAAGGAATTATCTTTTTAGTGCAAGACACATGTTTAGAGATTTTTTTTAAAAATAGATTACACACCCTACATAACCCCCTCATATAATTAACGGAGGAAGATGTGAACTAAGAGACAATGTTACTCCCCTTCCCAGTTAACAGCTAATGTAAAGAGCAACGTAATTTTTCTCATGAGTTGGCAGGAATGAGTAACATCAGGAACTAGATCTGCTGATTCAGATCACTAAAGCCCAGGCTTGCTAGAGAGATTAAAAATAATAAAAAGGGCTTTTTTAGTTATGTCAGTAGAAAAAGGAAGAATAAAGAATTGGGAGGGCCACTGTGGGAAAAAAATATGGTGAAATGCTAACTGGGGACAAAGAAAAGGCACAGCTACTCAACACATTCTTTGCCCCAGTCTTCTCCCAAGGGGGGAACAGTGCTCAACCTGGGGAAAATGGAGCAGATGATGCAGTAGGGGAAATGCAGCATAGAATTGGTAAAGAGGTAGTTCAGGAATACCTGGCCATTATAAATGAATTCAAGTCTCCAGAGCCAGGTGAACTACATCCAAGAGTATTAAATGAACTGGCAGTAGTAATATCAGAGTCACTGTCAATAATCTTTGAGAATTCCTGGAGAACAGGAGAGGTGTCAGCTGACTGGAGGAGGGCAAATGTTGTCCCCATCTTTTAAAAAGGAAAAAAAGAAGACCCAAATAAATACCACCCAGTCAGCCTGACATCAAACTAGGAAAGAATTTAGGGCAGATTATTAAACAGAAAGTCCATAACCACTTAGGAATGCTGTGATCACTAAAAGTCAACATGGGTTTCGCAAAAACAAGTCACACCAGACAAAATTTATCTCTTATTTTTTATATAGAATTACGAACTTGGAAGATGAAGGGAATGCTGTGAAAGTAGTGTACCTTGATTTCAGTAATGCCTTTGACAAAGTCCTCCCATGCTATCCCTACAAAAAATTAGTAACATGTGGGCTAGAGAATGTGAATGTTAGGTGAATTTACAATTGGTTGTTGGGCCGAATCCAAACGGTAGTCACCAATGGCTCCTCTTTATCCTGCACAAAAGTGACAAGCGGGGTGCTACAGGGTTCTGTCCAGGACCCAGTGCTATTCAACATCTTTAATAATGACTTGGCTGAGGGAATAGAGGGTATGCTTATCAAGTTTGCAGATGACACCAAATTAGGAGGGGTAGCTAATATCCGAGAGGACAGGATCAGAATTCAAAATGACCTTACCAGGTTAGAAAGCTGGGCCAAAACTAACAAAATGAATTTACATAGGGAGATGTTACCCAAAATGCTCCTTGGAAATTCCAAGTAAATATCGAGTTTCTAATATATTGGAGAAAAATTAGCAGCAACTTGACTTTAGCAATGGATTAGGGGGTTACAAGGAAATCTTGAATCTATTTATACTAGTACTTGCCTGGATAGAATACATACACACACATGTGAAATTAATTATGTTTTTTTTAAAATTAACACCAAACACACAGTCACACAAGAAGCATTCACACAAGGCTATACAAAGCAGTAGGAAAAATGTGGATAGTGGGTAGCAAGAGGATTTGTTGGGGATGATACAACCTGTACTGTAGTCTGGAATTCATTGGTCAATCTGGCAGAGTGGATGGAAGAATCTGGAGTGGCTAACACAGAGTGACAGGGTTTCCCCTATAACTGTCTGTGCACAAATGAGGGAGATTTTGAGGGTGGTTTTTATATCCCCAAATACGCCTGAAGGGAGTGGATGCTTCATGGGTTGGAACAATAGATTCCATGAGCCTCCACGGATTGCACAATTAGTTTCCTGGACTTGACAATAGGTGTGGAAGATGCTAATGTGTTGCAAACTATCCTTAATGTCCAGTGATTGGATTTTAAAAAGCTTGAGCAGCCTCTGTTTTAAGGTTGGGGATTAAGGAGAGGAAATTTCAAAATCAGCCCACAAAGGATTCATCCATCCATTATTATCTTTTAGATGTACAGTGGAGACTGCGTCCTTTTGACCTTTAATGCTTCCTTACACCTTTAGTCTTCATTTTGGTAAAGCATGGCACCCAAATGACCTTTCTGAGACCATCATGCTTTTTCCCTTGTGGAAGGCCACAATGAAACAAATTTATTAATATTTCTATTTATTAATACACCAATTTTATTATATGCCAATTTCTGAGGTTTCTGGAAGTGGAACTGTTAGCCTTACTAACAGAGAAATGTAGGAAACTATACTTGGGCAGTAAAAATGAAATGCATAGATATAGTATGGGTGACACCTGGCTTGATGGCTGTCCATGCAAAAGGGATCTAGGAGTCTTAGTGGACCACAAGCTGAATATGAGTCATTCAGCTCATGTGGCAGCTAAAAAAGTCAATTCAAATCTAGGCTGCATCAATAGGAGTATAGTGACTAGATCAAGGAAAGTAATAGTGCCACCCTATTCTGCTTTGGTGAGACCTCTCCTTGAATATTGTGTCCAGTTCTGGGCACCACAATTCAAGAATGATACTGACATGCTGAATATTGATAGGCTCGAACCAGAGGAGGTTGACCAAAATCATGGGAGGTCTGGATGCCATGCCCTATGAGGGGCAGCTTAGGGACCTGTGTATGTTTTGTGACCTGTGTGTGTTTAGCCTGGAGAAGAGAAGGTTAATAGGTGATAGGCTAGCCATGTTTAAATATTTGAAGGGATGTCATACTGAGGATGGAGCAAGATGAGCCTCCTTTAACATTTATTTCTCTCCATATTTTTCTGCATAATTGTTCTGGCAAAATAACCCTTTCTATCAGACCTTACCTTCAGTAGCATTAAAAGCATCCCAGGATTAATGAGCACAAACTGAGCTCTGTTTACTTCCATGTTCATGATCTTGGCAATTCTCACAAGAAGACACAAGTGTGATAAAATTAAAAACAAACACCAAAATCAGTACACCAAATGTACACACAAGCATGGAAACACACTTTAAAACTTCCAACTAAACCTGAGAGGTTCATAAAAAGAGCATCCCAGGGAGGTTCATAAAAAAGAGCATCCCATACCTGTTTTTTCCGGTCTCACCTGGAAGTGTTCTGCCCATTGTCACTGTATTCACGTGAGCACAATGCCATGCGGTTTTAAACGCAGGCAAAACCATGAGGAAAAAAGCCACTGATGATCTATTGTTGGCTTGGGACATCAATAAAAAGGAATGCCTTATTCGCCTCCTAAAATCACCATAGTTTGACATCATTCAGTACAGGCACCCTTTCAAATTAATTAGGCATTGTTGTAACGCTGTATTTGCTGCATCTGATAAAGTCCTAGAACATGGAGCAATGTACTCAAACTACAGGAAAAGAAATTCCACCTAAACATTAGGAGGAACTTCCTGACAGGAAGTGCTGTTTGGCAGTAGAATGTGCTGCCTTGCAGTGTGCTGGAGTGTCCTCCTTTGGAGGTTTTTAAACAGTGACTAGGTAGCCATCTGTTGGGAATCATTTGTGTATTCGTGCAGGACAGAAGCTGGACTGGGTGATCCTTGTGGTCTCTTCCAGCTCTATGATTCTATGTACAATCCTGAGTACACAAAGCTTTTTTAATAACCAGTCTCACTCCCCCTAACACACAAATTGCTTAAATATCAAGTTGTTTCCATCCAACTCATCAAGAAATTAGTAAATTTTGGTAAGTATATATAAAGAATGAACTGAACAAAATTCTCACCCATCTCTAGTAAGGACTAGAACAAAGAGTCACTTAAATGACTTAAAATTAAAGCTGAGAATCTGAGAATAACATATTTATTCCACAGTTTGTCCACAGTTAGTCCACAGTTTGAGATCTATAAACAGGTTTGCAAATAGTCTTAAAACTCTTACTGTCTTGGGGAAAAGACATCTGTTCACATTTTTTTTCAGAAGTTGCTGCTCTACTGAAGTTGCTTTACCATCTGATAACTAACTCTGAATTCATGTTTAATGTTTTGCTATGTATATGAATTATAATTATACATTAGGCTTTATGAAACAAAGTACGGGGGGAGGGGATCTTGCACAAAGACTGGTGGAAAAGAAAAGCTCATATTCACAATCTTATAAATAGATCCAGAACACTTCTCAGCATAAACCTTCCCCTTCACTGTGCATCTTTCATTGACAAAGGTTAAATTTTAGGGAAGAAGAAAATGAAGGGTTCCATTTGCCTGTGTGAAATCTCTATGAGATCTTTCTGAAGCATACAATAGGCAAATGCTGGATGGAAGGCATGCTCAAAAGGAAACACACACATATACACACACCCCTAGAATGCTATGAGTTCAACAAATATCTATATTGGGGGAAATGAAGAAAGCTTACATTAGATATTTGTCAGTGGAATATTTTTGTCCAAAAATTCAATATGATACATGGTGGTCACTTTTTTTTATCTATACCTATATATTTACTATCTTTTCTAGAATGAGACAAATTAAGAAAGGAGAAGGAACTATTTGAGAAGGCAAGGGAAACTAAAGTTAAGCTCACCATAAAATTCTTCTGTGCAAGCCCACTGAAATGATTTGAAAAGCCCTCATTGTCAACTTTGATGCAGTTTCTCTGGATCCCATCTAGATTTCCTTCCATACTTTATTTCCTTCCATACTTTGTCTATTATTTCTCACATGGAAATTCATATACATTCATTTATATATTTTTCTTAATGTATTTTTGTACACATTTCCTCATTGACTGAAGTGTGTTGGCCATCCCCCAAACATACCACAAGCCTTACAAAGATGCACATTTCTGAGGCAAGGTGTGCTTTACCTGCCCATGACTCTAGGGAAGGATAATTCCTGTAAGAACCCAAAACCCACCAGAATTCACTACTCATGAGTAATGTTAGTGTTCTGCTCATTTGGAATGAAATCAATCTCTTCTACTCCTAAAGCCAAGGGAGTACAAAAATGATGCTAAAGAACTGACTGGAGGGCAGTGCAGCAATGTTTTTTGAAGTAAAAATCAACAAAGATTCCCATGCAAGGAAAGACTGACAACTTTTTTAAATATAATTTTATTAAACAACAATATTAACAAATAACCAAACATAAACATACAACAACAATAACAATAAAGAAAAAGAAAAAAGAAGTAACAAACAAAAAGTAGAGAATATATGTCAAAAAAAGCTTCCCGCCTATTCTCTCCCTATTCTCTTCCTGCCCTATACTTTCTTGTGTCATTATATCTCATCCAAAAATACTTTTAATCACATTTAATTCCAAGCTAACATAACTAATACTAACTAGTATTTCTTTCATTATCAAATCACTCCATATCCATTGTACAAAACATCTATCTACAATTCCATCACTATCTCTTTAATTGCATTTTCAAATGATGTTGTTCAAATATCTACTTATTAGTTACTAAAAAAAAATTGACAATGGATATTCATTACAAAGAAAAAAAGAAAAAAAGAAACTTACATAATTACCTCCAGTTACTTAACTACTAAACCCAATTATACTAATATCTCCTTCCTTTTGTTTCATATATTCTATAAATGTTTCCCATATTTTTAAATAGTTCTCCATTGCTTTTCTTCTAAGTTTGTTAATTTATCTAGTTGTGCCAGTTCCATTACCTTTCTCTCCACTCTATTTTCATTGGAATTTCTTTAGTCTTCCACCTTTTTGCCAGTATCACATGCTCTGCTATAATTCTGTAGGTTAACAACGTACAATTTTCCCTTTCTTTTCTGTACTCTAGATTTATCATATTCACCACCTCAAAGTTTGTTATCTTAGCTAAATCTTCTTTTTCTCTTATACTCATTTTTTTTTCCGTCGGTATTGTAGTTTTTTCTTTATCTTAAAGCCCGCAAATTTTCCAAATTCATCTATCTTTTGTACCAAGTGTTCAATCCCTTTCAATGGATCCTCTAACATAATTACTAAATTGTCAGTGAATGCTTTTAATTTAAATTCTTCTTTTTAAATGTTGATTCCTTTTATTTCTCTATCTTTTCTTATTTCATTGTTCAGAATTTCTAATACTAATATAAATAATAATGGAGATAAAGGACATCCCTGCCTGGTGCCCTTTTCAATTTGTATTTCTTCTGTTAAGTTTCCATTAATAATTTAATTTTGCTTATCTGTTCTGAAAATTTGCCTAAATCCATTTACAAAATGTATTGCCAAATTCCATTTCCTTTAATATTTGTAGCATGAAAGATGATTTTAAATTATCAAATGCTTTTTCTGTGTCTAAAAAGATCAGGGCACCTATTATTTTCATTATGATAATATAAATATTCCATCACATTAATTATCATCCTAATATTATTCTTTATTTGTCTTTTAGGTAGAAAACCATTTTGATCACTATGTATAAATCCTTGTAAATATGCTTTAAGTTTATTTAAGTTCAGTACCTTAGCCTGAAAACCAGGGATAGTTGGGGGATTCTGTTGGTATACCGACCACCCTGTTGCTTAACAGACTCCCTAACCGAGCTGACCCAGCTGATCTCTGAGTTGTTGTTGGAGTCGCCCAGACTTTTGGTTCTGGGCGATTTCAACATTCCACTAGAGACCAGCGTATCGAATCTAACCGGTGCGGCTCGGGAGTTCATGGAAACCATGGCAAACATGGGCCTATCCCAATTGGTTAACGGGCCCACACATTGTGCAGGTCATACCCTCGATGCAATCTTCAGTACGGAACAGGAATATCCGTGGGCATATTGCATCTGCAGAGTCCCGTCCAGCAGAGTTGTTTAAGGTGGTGGGGGAGCTGACGCAGGTTCCTCCTGCACCAAATCCCCTACTTAACCCGACAATAGCATGCTGTGATGCATTTAATATCCACTTTGCAGATAAAATCTCTCGGATAAGAGCCAACTTGGATGCCAATGTTCTGACAGAATCCATAGATGAGGCATCCAACAACTCCATTGATGGCACTTTACTGGATCAGTTTCAATCGGTGAGTACCGATGACGTGGACAAGCTCCTTGGAAGAGTGAGGAAGACGACTTGCCCTCTTGATCCCTGTCCATCTTGGCTGGTCGTCTTAGAGCGGCAATGGATTGGATGAGGAAAAACAGATTGAGACTAAATCCAGACAAAATGGAGGTACTGACAGTCACAGGCCTGAAACCAGGTCTGGGAATACAACTTCCAATCCTGGATGGACTCACACTCTCCTCTAAGGACTGTGTTCGCAGTCTGGGGGTACTCCTGGATTCATTGCTTCACATGACTAGTCAGGTGAATGCGACAGCCAGAAGTGCCTGTTATCAGCTTCGGCTGATACGCCAACTGTGCCCTTACCTGGATACAAGGGATCTGGAAACTGTGGTACATGCTTTGGTAACCTCACACTTGGATTGCTGTAATGCACTCTACATGGGGCTACCCTTGTGCCTAACCCGGAAACTTCAACTGGTACAAAATATGGCAGCCAGGTTAATTACGGGTACATCTAGGAGAGAGCATATAACACCTGTGCTTAAATCTCTCCATTGGCTGCCGATTAGTTTCCAGGCGCAGTACAAGGTGTTGGTTTTAACCTTTAAAGCCCTATATGGCTTGGGTCCATCTTATCTCCAGGACCGCCTCATCCCATATGATCCCCCCCATGCACTTCGGTCCTCTGGGAGGAACCTGCTGCAACCTATGAAAACTAGGCTGTCTCAGACCTCCCAGAGGACCTTCTCTTCTACGGCTCCCAGACTTTGGAATGGCCTGCCGGATGAGATCCGTGTTATCACTACTCTTGATAGCTTCAAGAAAGTGCTAAATACGGATCTCTTCCAGCAGGCCTTCCCGGAATAACTTCCCGGTTCCAGTGGACTGATTGCTACCCACCCCCTTGCCATCGTTGCCATTATTTATTTATTTATTTATTTATCATATTTTATTCTTGTTTTAACTCTTCATTAGTTTAATTTAGTTTTAAGGGGTGGGAGGGTTAGAATGGGGAGGGATTGTTTTAACTTGATGTTTTAATCTTGTTGTACGCCGCCCCGGTTGCTGAGCAGAGGGGCGGGTTAAAATAAAATTATTATTATTATTATTTGCTAATATCACTGTGAAAATTTTGTAATCTTTGTTCAATAGGGAAATGGGTCTATAGTTTTTCATTTGTGTAGGGTCTCTGTCTTCCTTTGGTATTAAAACAATATTGGCCCCCTTCCAGCTCTTTGGTAACTGATTTTTTTCCAAAATATTCTTTATTACCAAGGAAAATGGTACTACTAACTCTGTATAAAATTCTTATAATACTCTGCAGGTAGGCCATCTGGTCCTAGGGTTTTCTTAACTTTCATTTTTCTTATTATATCTATAATTTCATCTGTTGTTATTTCTTTATTTAATTCATCTCTGTGGGCTTCTATTAATTTAGAAATATTGATTTTTAAATATATTTATCCCTTTGAGTTAGAGAAATTTCCCTATTTTGAAACAATAGTTTAAAATAATTTTGAAATATTTTCTGGATCTGAGTTTCATCAGTTATCTTCCTTTCTCCTGAATTTATTTTCATTATTAGTTTCTTTGATCTTTCTTTCCTTAACTTATAGGATAACCATCTACTTGGTTTTCTGCCATATTCAAATTTCCTTTGTTTTATTAAGTCTATTTTTTTCTTTATCTCATCCGTCATGATCATCGTTATCTGATCTTGCAATATTTTGATTTGGCTCTTATTATTTTTTTTTTGGAGTTTTTATTAATTCCAATTCTTTTAGCTTTATTTCTTCCAGTATATTTTCCTTTCTTTCTTGTTTCTTCTTACTCATCATTATACTCCATTGTTTAAATGTACCCCTCATTACTGCTTTTCCCGCATCCCAAACTACATTAATTTCTCCTCCTTTATCCAAATTCAGTTCAAAGTATTCTTTCAATTTTTTCTTGCAATCTTCTGCCACTTCTTCTTTAAATAATAATATTTCATTTAACCTCCAATTAACAGTTTTGCTCCCACCCTTTATTATCACCACTACTGGATTATGGTAAAATATCTATTTTCTAATATAATGTATTAGATTATTACTGATCCAAACAATATCTATTCTGGAGAATGAATTATGTGTGTCTGAATAGAAGGTATATCCTTTACTCACTCCCTGTTTAAGTCTCCATGCATCTACTAATTGGAATTCCTCCACAATCTCAAAAATTTATTTCCCCAATTTTCCTTGGTGTTGTTATTATTATTATTATTATTATTATTATTATTTCTTATCCAAGATTCTATGGAAAGGCTGACAACTTTTATTTGGCATAACTTTTGGGACAGCAGCCCACTTGAAGTTGAAGTATATTACATATATTCTTTTATAAACATCTTCCCTCTTATTTCTGTGTTGCTATGGTTTTTACAAAACATATAAATGCTGTTAGAGTAGGTCCTTTGTATCTGCTGGGGTTTGGTTCCAGAACACTACTATCCATGGATATCAAAATCCATGAATGTTCATCCCATGATATACAATGTCATAGTAAAATGGTATCCCTCACATAAAACAGCAAAATCAAGGTTTGCTTTTTGGAATTATTTTTTTAATATTTTTGAACTGTGGTTGGATGAATCCACAGATGAAGAATCTGTAGATACAGAGGGCAGACTGTATTTATCTAGATATAAACAGATAAAACCGTAAATAAATAATATTATAAATACTGTATACTGTATTTATATACTGTAAAATATAGTGTCTCAAAATATGCATTTTCTAAAATTCTGCCTCTCAAAATAAGGTCTACAGCTTTTCTTCCTTGGTAATCAATTTGTATACTGATAATCTATCAGTCCTCTTAAATTTGCTTCCAGTCCTCAAGCTATTGATATGAACATGGCACATTTCCTCTCTACTTACAGTGATACCAAGCAGTTCACTATGTTTTGAGCTTATGGATGATCCATGTATGTATGCTTAACAAATCTGAATTGATACAGTCAGCATAACCTGTAATGTGAATAGAGTCAAACTCACCTAATGCAATGAGTGGATGAGACTCATAAAACACCAAGAACATAAGCCACCAAGAACTTGCTGAGATGATTTTAAAAAAGTGTTTCTTTACTTCTTTTTTGCTTCCTGACAAGCCATTTTGCTATGTGCAGGGATTTATTTACTTTGGTGTGGAAGAGCATAGAATTACATAACAAGCAAACTGTGGTTCAATATTTATTAAGAGTTAATGAGAACTAGGTCTAAAATTCAGCTCATTTAAAAAGCAGCCTTGTGAAAATAACCTAGTGACATGCATCACATGTGTGTGACTTTAAAAAAAAATACAGGTTAGTTGGAAACATTAAAAAAGCAGGTTAGTTGGAAACATTAAACAGAAGAAATCCACAGGCTTCAGGCAAATACAGAGAACTGGAGGTTTGCCCTGCAGATATGGGCTAATTTAAGTGGTTGACACCTTCTTGAATGAAAAAAATCAATAGAAACTTACTGGGAAAGCAAACATTTTAGAAATAAAGAATTCCCCATCTTATTACCTGCAGTTTTGAAACTATTACATTCCTAGCATGGGGGAGGGAGTGAAATTTCAATAAAATAGGAACTAAATTGTTCCTTCTGAACCAATTAATTGGAGCTAAGTGGAAGAGTTTTCAAATGTGTGAAATATATTCTAATATTTGTTTTCTTGTACAAATACTCAGAATTGTGCACGTTCATGAAATTAATTACACTAGTACTTTTCTGAACATTTGTTCCAGCTCCTAAATTATCCATGGCAGATTGGTTCATGAAATACAGCATCCTTAAGTGACACTTTTGCAAGTTATTGCATGACGTTTAGGCTGTAGGTCAATGTGATTAACATCTAGTGGCCCCCTTCCAAGATTTCCTATGCCAGCTAATGAAGAAGTCCTGGGGATAAGAATCTCTAAACTCTGTGCAGTGACTTTCACACTGGTAACACTGGAGTTCCTTACAATCCAGTCATTATTTCACCAGTTTCACCAGTAAATCAGTGTGCAAGTTCCCTAAAAGATATTTTGCCATTACTATAATCAATTGTCCTCTAGAAGTGCAGCCCCAGAGGAGCTTTTGGCCTGTTCTAAAACATGTTACCTGAGGAGGCATAACCCAGAAGGCAAAATGAACTAGTTACACATAACTAGTTGCATATTAGCTATTTTCCTAATAATTATGGCAATGCTACAGCCTTATTTGAGAACTCACGCCGAACAAGTCTTGAAGAGAAACGACAACGCAGAAAGAATCACAACCCAAGAACATCACCCAAGGAGACCTTCTGCTGTGCTTTTTGCAACCGGACTTGTTTATCTCGGATTGGCCTTTTTAGTCATCAGCGCGCTTGCAGAAAGCATGGGATGTGTCCTTCCTGAATCTTCGTTTGCGAAGTAAAGCCAGAGAGAGAGAGAATAATAATAATAATTTTATATTCTACCTTTTTCTGAACAATGAAACTGAAGGTGGCTAACAGCATATTTAAAAACACTATAAACTATACAAAATATTCAATAAAAGTATAAACATATTTTTTTAAAAAAAATCATTGAAAAAGTTAAAAAGACTAAACATTAACCACATTAAAATTCATCAAAAGTCAATATTGTTGTGTCTGTGTGCCTGCAAGTCATTTCTGACTCACGCTGACCCTAAGGTGAACCTATCACAGGGTTTTCTTGGCAAGATTTGTTCAGAGGGGTTTTTGCCTTCGCTTTCATCTGAAGCTGAGAGAGTATGATCTGCCCAAGCTGATACAGTGGGTTTCCATGGCCGAGCAGGGATTTGAACCCTGCTCTTCAGAGTCATAGTCCAGCTCTGAAACTACTACACCACACTGGCTCTCAAAGACAACATACAAACATTTAAAACTGCACCACACAGGATTAAAACACCCTAGTCAATTTCTAAAAGACTGACAACATAAATATTTTTGTTTAAAAGTTGCTGATGGTAGGAGAGCAAGGTCAGGGCAATTCTAACTTCCCTAGGAAGGAAGTTCCAAAGTCTAGGAGTAGCCATCAAGAATGTCCTCTCCCTTGTTCCCACCAAACAAGCCTGAGAAAGTAGTGGGACAGAGAGAAGGGCCTCCTTAAATTATCTTAGAGCTCTAATGGGCTCATAAAGGAGGATACAGCCCTTCAAACAGCCTGGACCCAAGCTTTATAGGGCTTTACAGGTCATCACCAGCACATTTAATTTTGCCTGGAAATGGACCGGCAGCCAGTGGAGCTGTTGCAACAAGGGAGTTGTGTGCTCCCTTTAGCCAGCCCAAATTAACCATCTGGCTGCAACTCTTTGGACTAATTGAAGTTTCTGAGCACTTTTCAAGGGCAGCCCCACATGGTGTATTACAATAATCCAAATGGGATGAAACTAAGGCATGTGTTACTGTGGCTAGATCTGATTTCTCTAGGAATGAGCACAGTTGACACATTAGCTTAAATGTGAAAATCCATCCTGGTCACTGCTAAAACCTTGGCCTCCAGCCCCAAGGCTGAATCCAGGAGTAACTGCAAACTGTGAACCTGTTTTTAAGCCCTAAATGATTTGGGATCAGGATACTTGATGGATCATTTATACTAGTACACAATTTCCCAGGCCTTGAGATTGGTCATGGAGGCCCTGCTTGTAGTTCATCATATGCTTAACTTTGTGACAAAGTGAGACAGAACTGTTTTAGTAGAAGTCCCACCCTCATAATTGAACTCCTTTCCTAATGTTAGCCCTCGTACTTGTAGGGCAGGCCCTGAAGACATTTTAGTTTCAATTCAACTTTGGTTTACTGTTCTTGTTTTGGAATATTTTGGATTGGTGCTTAGGCAAATGTTTTGGCTATTAAAGTAATTTGTGATACTTTCTAGATGTTAGGGTTCTTCACTATTTTTAACTTGTTTCTAATTTAATAATTTGAAGTTTTATTGAATTATTCTTTATAATTTCTTAAATGTCTTAATAAATAAATAAAATGCCATAAAAATACCTTTAAAGGTATATAACTGGGTTTATCCAGTTGTAGTCACATTTCCTTCTCCTTAATGCAACATCCTACATTTTCCCTAGCTGGATAATATATCTTATTTATTTCATTATTCAAAAATTATGTAGGATTTCTTCAGTTATCACCATCTGATGTTAAAGTAACACATTTTTTTCTCTCTTCTTAAGTATCATGAATCATACCAATCAGGTATAATCTGAAGAATGTTTTCAGTAAAATATGTACACACATATTACAAAGTAAATTTTGCTTTAAACATACAGATAGTTTATTTTATTCATTCCTTAAAATATAATATATTTGAAGACAGGAAGAAACAAAAAGTATTGAATAAGACTACTTTTGAGTAAGACAATTCAAAAGCAGAAGGCATAAAATCACTGAGTGTGGTCATTTTATAGGTACTGTTATTGACACATGAAAGAAAAATCAATTCTGAATTACAGGTATTTGTCACAGTACGCCAATTTCAGCGTTGATGTACACATTAATTAGTATGTGTGGGAAACTTCCCATCTGAGAAATTTCATTTGACTGCAACCAATTTTTTGTCTACAAAATTTAACTTTTGACAAAACTTGGGCCAGTGTCACATTACATGCACAAAAGACAGTAATGTGAGTGGTGGTTAGACAGGCTTGGTATTTGTTCAATGATGTATCCATGGATTTGGTGTTCAAGCAGAAACTCAGCAGGATTTCCCCATTCCTTGCCAGAAGAGGAGGCAGTGACAAAGATAGGAGTTCCCTGGCCCTGATCAGGAAGAGAAAAGTCACCACTGTCAACCCTACCTCCACCATATAAAAAGGTCAGGGAGGCACATGAGGAGAAGGTGATGATGAGCAGTAGTAGTGAGGAATGGCTGCAGGAAACCCAGCCACCAACCACATCCACATTTCCTCAGATGCAAAGGTCCTCATCCATGGAGGAGGTGGCCACTTGTGTCTCTCCTACCTAAGGCTGGTTCTCTCTTTAGATGTACTTTTCTTGAAACTGTATCTGGCTCTTTGTTCTCATGACGAACAAGTCTTCAAGAGAAACAACAACGCAGAGAATCACAACCCAGAAACATCACCCAAGGAGACCTTCTGCTGTGCTTTCTGCAACCGGACTTGTTTATCTTGGATTGGCCTTTTTTAGTCATCAGCATGCTTGCAGAAATTGCGGGATGAGTCCTTCCTGAATCTTCATTTTCAAAGAAAAGCCAGAGAGAGCAGACAGATATGGCTCTGACTTGCCCTCAGAGTGAAGGTGCTATGGTAGGAAAATCTCCTGTGTCTCTTAACATAGGTGATTTTCCTCATAACACTTCCCATAGTGTCTTGACTCCAAGGATCCCTTGCAGCCAGGCACTGAAAAGCAGTGCCTGTCTGTAAGAACTGTGGACAGCTGTCTGTAGCAGCAGTAGGGCTTTCCTCTCTGCCAGACTTAAGTGGGATGTCAGCCTTTGCGCCTATATTGGGTGGTGCAGAATCTCCTAGAAAAGTTGTATGCTATTCTTATCTGAAGTCTTTTAGGATTTGTCAGCTGTTTTGTATAAGGAATCCATCCATTTTGGATATAGTTTTGGTGACAACATGACTATGAGCAATTTAATGTCTAGGCAGACAAAAAGTATATTTCTGCAATGACAAGCAAAAACTGTTTGAAAGACCCTGGAAATTATTCTGGTACTTGTTAGCAAAATTCTACAAAGCATCAAAATGTCACTCTGACATGCCAAAGAAGAGGTAATTTGAGAGCAAAGCCTCCTCTTAAAAAAAAAGAAAAGAAAAAGAAAAAGAAAAAAGAAAACCCTCCAGATCTCTATATGAAGCAAAGTTTTCAAGATGACTTTTACATTTTAGACACTATACTTCCTTGCTTACCCTCCATGTTATCCCCTATTCAAGTAGCTTTCTGTCCTTTTACAGTGAATTATTCCATGTCGACATGACTGCATACTGTCATGAAGAACAGGTTGCAGATAATTCTGGGTCAAATTCTCAGGTTCATCAGAGATCACCTCTTCCCTTTCTCATCTGCCATCTTGAGGTTGTAAATATGAAGTAAAATTTTTCCACATACTTGGATGGTCAAAATAACTTTTAGGGGAAGTGTTGTAAAGGTTTTTCTGGTGGCTGCTGGCCTCTCACTAACAGGGCTGTCCATTTATCTAGAGCTTGGCAGAGAATTGCAACCTGAATCCTGCCTATCATTCCTCAGGTTCAAGTTCTGCTGCAAACTCACTTCCTGAAAGATATAGTTATGCTGATCTTTGCTAGATAAGGGCTGAAGGCAGCACATGTGCAGGGAGCCTATGGCCATTTATAAAGCACTCTTAACCCAGTGCTTTGTTTATATGTTTACTAAGAGAAGAAATTATTACTTTTTGAACACATGGATATTTATTCTATATACTCTTCAGCTATTTCTTACTTGCGGCCTTCCCTGCATGGAAAGGAATGAAATAATTTACTAAACAGGCAAATATATTAAATTGGAAATGTAACTGTAGTATGCAATCAATAAATAGTTCTCATAATTTCTAATCACAGTGAGTTTAGATCAGTGCCTATTGCCTTTTTTTTTTTTTTTTGTCTCCCATGTAGTTTTATGAAGATAGGGCGGGTGGGTGAGTGGGTGGCTTTTCCCCTCTTTTGATCACTGCAATGATGAGAAAAAGAGAATTATTCAAGGGATTATAGCAGATAACCCTTTTACAACTGCAAATCTGGCAGTCAAATTCCTTTCTTGATGTCTTCCCTTCTTATGAAACAGCAGACGTCTTCCAGAATTTTGGCAGCTGAGGAAGATATTAAGCAGAGACAGATATTAAATGCTGCTTTTGTTAGCAAAACAACGAGAGACAATGAATTCAGCAAAGAGCACCACAGTATTATTTTTTTTAAAAAAATTCTCACTCATCCACAACACACATACTCCAGAACAGGTTACTAAGTTCTCCTTTATACTTTGGTTCCACCATGTTTATATTTAGAATAACTGTGGAAGTTTTCTTTCCTGTGGTGTATGTATGAGGCTTCATAGTAAACAAAATACCATCTGGTATTTTAAATCCAGTTTTACCTGATGATTTTCTGGTGTTTTGTGTCTCTTGGAAATATCTTGGATGGTACACTAAATTAAAGAAGATCTGAAGTATGGAGATTTAACAACTCTTTAATTAAAGCCACACCATTTGTTCAACAGATGAAGACTATTTGAGAATAAATTAATAATATAACCAAGAAACCAGCTGAGGTGCTGAATGGGAAGCTGCCAAAATGGTCATGAGGGGTAGCATAATTTCTTTAGTGTGCTACTGCAGCAGCAGCACATGAAAGTATATCTGGAGTACCATTGTAAATTAGAAAAAAAGGAAATTAATGAGATGGAAAAGAAAACATAAAAAGCAGGTACCCTAGGACCCTCCGACTTTTGATTAAACAGAGGGAAACAGAATGCTTTGTGATGGTGGGGGGGGGGAAACATCCATAGACAGTATGTTAATGCCTAATGAACAAATGTATTGTGAAAAGAGAAAGACATTTGACAAATTATTTGCATATGATTGGAATGGGAAGAGAAGAAGGAAACTTTGCTACTTAATAGGAACAAAAGATGGCACCAGGAAGCCTGAATTGAAATGTAGCAATGAGGGCTTTGCATGTTTGTATGAAACACATTTATCTCTGACAACAAATGTGGGTCACATAGAGATCCTCTCCTCCTTATCTGAAATTCAATTGTGGTAGATTAAGAAAAGAAACAAGATGAGTCTGGGTTTCTTGGAGGATCGCAAGAATTACAAACAGACCATTAAAGGCTCTTGGATTGTGAAAACAACAGGGCCATATGGGAAGATTGTTATTAAAGGAATGAATTTGTTTTTGCTTGCTTGACGGGAGGATCTTGCATTCAAATATTTAAATAAAATTGGCAGCACTATAAGTGGGGAAAGAGGAACAATACAGCACTGTCTAAGATGTGAAAAGATGTAACTACAATCTGAACTAGTGGGAAACATCCTAACCTTGATTTCAAGTTTTAGGGAAATGCTTACTGCTATGTTTAAAAATAGAAATATACCACAGGAATGTAATTAGGAAAGCTTTGAGATTAAGGACAGAATGCAATTGAACGACATGTCTCATCCTCATCCTCATCTTATTGCACTATTCCTATAGAACATTAAAAAGAGGAAAGAAACCAGGATGGAATGAGTCATAACACAAGAAATAACAACTATGAGAAAATTTAGGAACAATTATATGTGGAACAAGTAAGGGCAGGGCCAATACCACCATATGATAGGCAATGTTCTAGGATAGTTAAAATATATTTTTTGTTTATTTGACAGATTTCATATTCCTCTCTCCTGTTCCAAAGAACTCTTCTAGTAATTCATGGATATTTCAAAAAGTAAAAACAAAACAAAATCCAAAAAGCATTTCACCTGATGTTAAGAGAACTCTCCCAAAATAGGAAGCCAAAATAATCAAAATGCTTCCTTACCTCGGAAGATGAAACAAAGATCATAATATAATAACTGGGCATAATTGTGTGGGAGAAGACCATATTTTGGATGCCGAGCTACAAGATTTTGGAGGTATTAAACATTAATATGCAAGGAATATCTTCTTGTTGTTGTTCTGTGCCTTCAAGAAGTTTCTGATTTATGGCAACCCTAGGGTAAATCTATCACGGGATTTTCTTGGCAAGATTTGTTCAAAGATTTGCAATTGCTTTCCTCTGAGGCTGAGATAGTGTGACTTTCCCAAGATCACCCAGTGTGTTTCCATGACTGAGAGGAGATTTGAACACTGGTCTCCAGAGTCATAGTCCAACGCTCAAACCACTACACCACACTTGCTCTCAAATTTGTAGTTGTGTGACTTCAAGTCATTTCTAACTTAAGGTGACACTAAGGCAAACCAATCACAGTTTTTTTTTGGCAAGACTTCTTCAGAGGGGGTTTGCCTTTGCCTTCCTGTGAGGCTGGGAGAGTGTGCCTTGCCCAAGGACACCACCGGCTTTCCATGGCTGAGGGATTCAAGTCCTGGACTCCAGAGTTGTAATCGAATGCTCAAACCACTACTCCATGCTGAATGAAAATCTATCCTCACGTGCTCTTTCCAACATATCTGGTAAATAAGACTGTGAACAAGAACTCTCTGTCAGTTGCAACCAATGATATTTTAGAAGTTTGGAAGGACTACATGCTACAATATTGCAGGAGAATCCACAGTTATTGAGCAGCAGGGACTGAAGTAAAAACCCACTCTCTTCTCTTGTCTCAGCGCTCTCTCCACTTGCCAAGTAAGGAAAAGAAAGAAGGAGGCATACGTTTTCTGGGGCAGGAGCTGGAAAGGAGATAGTGGGATATCAAGGGCTGGTGAGAATGTAGAAACACTGGGAATGATTTTCCATCTCAGTTTTGGAGACTTTAAAGCAGGTATGTACTCCATGGGACACATGTAGCCTACAGGGCTGTTATTGTCACAGGGCTGTTATTGTCCCTCTCCCCTGACAATTTAGGCCCAGGAAAGGCCTTCTTTAAAACAGGAGGTGAAAAACAAGTAAGTTCACTCACTTTCTATTATTTTTACAAAACAGAACTCTCATAGGCTAAAAGGATCTAAAAACATTTCAATGCCTGCAAGCTATCAGAGGGCATTGGGGGATGTTTTGGGAGGGTTGAGGTGAGGGTACAGTGGGATGTGAGGGTCTCCCAGGGGTCAATGTGTTCCCCAACCTTCCGCAGTTGCCAACCTCTGCTATAACAATTTCCTTCCCATTAGAGATAGGCTTCCATGAGCCCCTAAAGTTTTCTGACACAGTGGGCACATCACCTGTAACAGTATCATGATAGGAAAGATTCTTTGAACATGCACACCATTTGAGTATGCTTCTAGTTTGTGTTAATTTGTCTTAACTTATTAAATTGTGTAAGATTTTTCTTATCCAGTTTGGATTTCATTGTTTTAACACTGGAATTGTTCTAAATGTTTTGTATTATTTTACTTGTATGTTACCCTGAGATCCCATGATATCAGGGTTGGGGTATAAATGCTATATTAGCATTTAGATATAGCGCTTTAATGTGCATACTTTATAAATAAAGATTCTGTATGAGACTGGATATATGTATGCATTTCTATGGGTGGGTGGATATTTTTCTTATACACATACAATGGGCCCTCAAGATCCATGAAGGTTCAGTTCTGAGGCCCCCTGCATTTGGCAAAAATGTGGATGGCCACACCCCATATTATTAAATAGTGGTGACACGCATGCAGATGTGTCAGTGTGTCCACGTGCACATTGCCACCATTTTATGTATAGGACGCTGCAGTCTGCAGGTGGTTGAAACCACAGATCAGGAGCCAGCAGATTGGAAGGGCCCACTCTACTGCATGGCATGATTATTGTTATAAAAAGTTATTGTGATTTTTTTACAGTAACTATAGATACATTACAAATAGCACCTGATATCTTCAATGTCTTAATGATTTGTGGTTTCATCAATGTGGGTAATACCTCCACCAATGCAGGTTACAACTATTCCAGGCATAGTTGCAATGGCCAGTTTGTCACTGAATGGCCATCCTTCATGAACTGAAATTCTCCATATGTATGTCTGGGGGACAGACACACAGACCAGGGTCTGTCAGGAGAGCCTGTCAGAAGAATTTATGCACTATTGACAAAGTCTTTGAGAATCCAGTGTCACCTCTATGCCACAGTAAGGTGACAAAGTAGGTCTTGGCAGATGATATAGAGAAGTACAAAAGTAAAATAAAACAGGGAGGTATTGGAGTAGGACTTTGTGGAGGATATGTACAGTGAAAAAGAAAAAAAGGATGGGGTTGAAAAACAGGGAAATTCAGATACCATTTCTTAACACAAGTTTACATAATTGTGATAATGACCAGGTGGAATGTTCACTGTAGAAGGTCATTCTGGGATTGGAGGAGCCAAGCTGAATCTTGTCCTAACTGTTCAGCACAGTACAGGTTGACCTCCATATCCACAGATTCAATAACCACAGTTTTACTTATCAACGTCTAAAAATATATGTTCTCTCTAGGCATTTCTAGGTCCTCAGATATGATTATATGGTCAAATTCTGGCATTCATCTCATTGATGGGATCGGAGCCCTGGTGGCGCAGTGGTTAAATGCCAGTACTGCAAGCCACCACGTTGCAAATTCGATTCCAGCGGGCTCCAAGGTTCACTCAGCCTTCCATCCTTTCGTAGGTTTGGTAAATTGAGTACCCAGCTTGTGGGGGGCAATTAGCTAACACACATTGGAAACTGTTTAATGCAGGGTAGATGTGTAAATAGCTATTGCTTGAAACAATTTGTAAGCTGCTCTGATAGCCTTGTGGCTGAAGAGTGGGGTATAAATAACTAAATAAAATAAATAATAAAATTGAAAATAATAGGGTTCCCTATTATCCACAGTTTCATGTTCCACAGGGGTCTTGGAATGCCTCTCCTGCAGATACAGGGGTTGACCTGTAGTTGTCTTTTTCACTCATCCTCTGATTTAAGACAGTCAGTGATACATGTTTTTAATGAATACATGGAATGCAGTTGTGCACACTAATCCTGTTCACAGCAAGACCTGGATATCAGATCCTCCTTCCCTGGATGAGTGTCCACCAGGTTTTTGCATAACAGAGATATCTTTGTATTCAGGTATACATTAGAAGAGCGCCTTCATGTAAGGAGGCAGGAGGTTGTGCAGTTAGCTGGGGAGATAGGGAGCTGATGCCCAGTTCTAGGACTGGACAAAGTTAGAATGTGGACCCTGTGCAGGCAAAACAATCCCTATACATCTTCATACAATGACAGCCTGATAATGGGGTGGTTTAGTTCCCATCGACCCTATAGAATCCCCATGAAGAACAGTCTTCACACTTCTACTAGCATGTTATGAATTGAAAGTTACCCTATCTGGGTACATACTTTTAATGTTTAAGCCTCTATCTCTACATCTTTTATTTATGTCAAACACTCAGCAATACTGGTGATCAGAGGAAAGGATGGTTGTTAATTCCCTTTATTTAAGGTGGGTTTTTTTCCAGTTCACAATACAATAATTCCATAACGAAGTCCATATTTTGAGTACTTCTCAATAATTCTTAAGTTTGGTCATTTTCTTTCCCAACTTATATTTGTGCTGAACCAGTAATGGTTAAGAGATCAAATTTCTGCAAGTTCTTCAACAATCATGCTCCCTTGAAAAAGAAAAAGCTTAAGCAACATTTTATTGTACTTTCCACACTATAACATAAGTTACCACTGAGTGACCCAGGAGTGGGAAGGGTGGTGTTAACAGCTATTTCATATATACTGCACTTTCCCTTCAGATTTTGGCAGGATGTTCTCTGCCTTGACAAACTCATGATGTATAAAGCATTTGATTAAGAGATCTGTTGGTAGGCAAGTGTTTAATTACATTGAAGATGCACCTGTTGACCCAATCATTTTGTCTTCAAGATACTATCATTATTAGCATAATTCCATGACAGATAATTTACACCTCTTTAGAAAGTAACCATGGTAGCTATCACACAGTGTTTACATTTCTGATTTTCTTTCTGACATTACACATTCATTAACCTGGGATGGGGTGGGGTTTAAGGTGACAATGATTTAAAAATAAATTATAGAACTATTTTAAAAAAAAAAAACACCACAGAACTATATCTATTCTGGCTACACCTGTTAAAACTGGATGAAATAATTCCAGCGGTATTTAACTTTTGTGAGCTCCAGGCTGCTAACCTTTTTGGACAAGAGATTATGGAACACAATTAATTTTACAGTTCTTCAGATATAAAAATATAAGGTAGAAGAGTATTATATATTCGGGAATGAATATGTAAGACCTGAATTATCAGCAATGGGAGGGGGAGAGACAGAGACTTTTAGCTGAATATTATTCAAAGACATACTGTTAAAGTATAACTGCTGCAATCCCTGGTTATGCAGCAGGCCTGTGGAGGCATGCAAAGCACAGACGCACAGGGCTTCTGACAGCATGTCATTCATTGAATGAAATTTATACATGACCCAAACAGGATTATCCAGAACTTGAATAAGAACATTCATGTAGGCATGCTAGTGCAGGAGGGAAAATGGCAGTATTATTTTCTTCAAGTTCCAACACAGATCTCCCCAATCACTGCCATTTACTGGCAACTGATAGCTTCCATGTCAATGGAATGGTGCATCAAGTCTGGGACTTAGGGTCCGTCTATACGATTAAAAAAATCCATTTGGTGGTAAAAAATACAAATAGGCAGTCGTTCGTATGCATACGATTTGCCTACATGATTTTTTACCCCCCCCCTAAACTCCATATGACTCCCCCTTCCCCAGCTGGCTAGAGTGAGCAAGCCAAGTGGCAGTTTTAAATCTCCCGCTGCTTTAATTTAAAAAGGTACCTGCTTTGCGGACATTTGGTTTCCCCTATTTACAATTATATATATATATATATATATATATATATATATATATATATAAAATTCATGGACTTGCCGGACTCTCGCTTAGCCGGGAATCCAACATGACGGGCGCTTCCAATTCCCCTCCTTGCTAGCACCACCCCCTATACTCGGCCAGCCAATCAGATTACAGTGCTCGTTCGTATGTGTGCGAACGGGGCGTACAGACCACCAGGCATTTGAATGGCTGTACGGATTTTATGCCAAGATCCTTCCGAATGCCAAATCCATGTAGTTTATGGGGGATTTGCTAGCCCCTGTTCTGAATGACATGTATTAATTCGAACGGCCATGTGTACGGAAGAGCGATCTTCCAAATGGCATTCATATTTTTTTTTACCGTGTAGACAGGCCCTTAGTTTGAACTTTCAGTGAGCTATCCAATGAACTATCCAAGGTTTAGTTTGGAGATAGAGTTTGGTACAATGGATAGCTCCTTTAAAATCTGAATTAAAACCTGGAGTACCTTCACCACCAAGGTTACATGGAAACAATCAGCCCCACCACTGCTGCCATTCAAAACTGTGCATGGCAAGGAGGCATTTGTACCACAGCCAATCACAATAATGAACATGGATGCCACATTCAATGCCCTATCACATGTTATTTCAGTGCATGGTTTAGGCTTGGTGAAAACTTACATTTTGTATCTTGGTAATATATGTTGTTGTTGTTTTATTTCAAAGACTAGCACCCCGTGTTATTCAAGATCTTTATCAATTACTTAGATGCTGGAATAAAGGGCAACTTATCACATTTGCAGATGACACCAGATTAGGAGGGTTACCCCAGAGGACAGGATCAGAATTCAAAATGACCTTAACAGATTAGAAAGCTGGGACAAAACTAACAAAATGCATTTCAACAGTGAGAAATATAGGATACTACACTTGGGCAGTAAAAATGAAATGCACAGACATAGGATGGGTGATGGCAGTACATGCAAAAGGATCTAAGAGTCTTAGTGGCCCACAAGCTGAACATGAGTCAGCAGTGTACTGGCAGCTAAAAATGTCAATGCAATTCTAGGTTGTGTTTATAAGAGTATAGTGTCTAGATCAAGGGAAATAATAGTGCCACTCTATTCTGCTTTGGTCAAACCTCACCTTGAATATTGTGTCCAGTTCTGGACAGCACAACTCAAGAAGGATATTGACAAGTTGGAACTTGTCCAGAGGAGGGTGACCAAAATGGTGGGAGGTCTGGAAGCTATGCCCTATGTGGAGCAGTTTAGGGAGCTAGATATATATAGCCTGGAGAAGAGAAGAGGTGACATGATGTTTAAATATTTGAAGGAATTTCATCTGAGGATGGAGCAAGCTCATTTTCTGCTGCTCCAGAGACTAGGAAACGGAGCAATGGGTTCAAACTACAGGAAAACATATTCCATCTAAACATTAAGAAGAGCTTTTTGATGGTGAGAGCTGTTTAACAGTAGAACATACTGCCTTGGAGTGTGGTGGAGTCTCCTTCTTTGGAGGTTTTTAAACAGTGGTTGGATGGCCATCTGTTGGGAATGATTTGATTGGGTATTCCTGCAGGTCAGGGGGGTGGACTAGATGGCCCTTGTAGTTTCTTCTAACTCTATGAGTCTATGAATGCATCTCCACACAAACACACATTTTAAAAAAAGGCAAAGAGGAGGTTGAAAAAAGAATCTAATAGCACTTTTAGGACTAACTGGTTTATTTTAGCATGAACTTTTGTAGATTGGAAACTGTCCTCCAAATTGACAGGTAGTGAAGTCAAGGAGGTGTAGGGAGATGATTATGGTGAAAAATCATATTTCATAGTACTAGATGTTAGGAAAGAAAAGGAAATACAGATTTCTGTTTTTGGTACCAGGTACACAAGCTCCATGTTGTCCTTTTTCAGTTTCACTTTTTAACCCACTGCAGTTTTAAAAGCATTGGTTAGAGGAATACAACACAAGTTTTTAAAGCAGAATGAATCAATAAGACCAATGAAATTGAAACTAAAATTACTAGATGACGTTGGCTGAATTTGGTGGTCTTTCCATGTGTATTCTGTGACAGAACCATTTATTTCTCCTCACTGGCATTGTGTGTGAATAAAAGCCCTTGTGATTCAAATCCACCTCAGTTTGTTATGCAGTAGCAGGTAGTGGAGTGGTGACTGGATGATGTAAAAACATGTCAGTGTGTGGGGGGCGTGCCTGCTCTACCCAAAGCTCCCAGAGATTTTGTTCCTCCAGCTTCCCTGCCATTCAACTTCCGGTGGTCAGTGGTCACTCCCTGCAAACTCACAGGCTAACTTTTAAACCTCAAATTTGTGGAATTCAGCAGTAGCTAAATTTACCAGTGCAGTCATTTAGCAATATTTACACTTAATGCATTTAATATAATGTTTTCTTCCCATTTAAAATACATGTAAAATACATGAATGCTTTGGAAAAAAAAACTATTCCCTTCACCTCAAGCTATGCAAATTTGGAGGCTCTGGGTATTTAAAGAAACAGAGACCTATTTTGCTAGAACATCATGAGTTCAAACCTGCCTTTGGGAAAATTTTAATTCCTCCATTTATCATCTTAAGTATTTTAGAATTTTGTGCCCCCCCCTCTTTTCTTACTTGGCAATGAATTAAAATCCCTTTTTGCTGACAAAGGGGTGAATTCTGGTGATTATGGGGAGGGGAGTCAAGCAGTTGAACGCAATGTATGAACTTAGAAAAATGCCACCTTGAAACAGGAAGTAGACTTTCAAAACATCTGGGCCAGAATCCTGTATCAGCTTCTTAGTTTAGTGCCTTAAATAACAAAAATAAGTCTTTTGGGACAGGCAGGGGGGAGAGAGGAGGGGGGGGAGGAAATTTTTAATTGCTAAAAAAATTCACCCCAGGTGGGATTTGAACCAACAACCTCCTGTTCAAAGGCAAAGACATTTCCTGCTTGCCACAGTGGCTGATGCAGGCTGGCACTAGAGAATTCCCTAAATAGATGGATTTAAAAGGCATGCAAAGTAGAGGAAATGATGTTTTAAAGATGGAGGGGGGAAGGAGGAGATTGTGGGGAGGTGTGGTTATCATATGGTGTATGGTAACTGTCCTCCACTTTTGAAACGTGTTGTTCCATTTCAGAAACAAATATGCAGTAAGTATGGCTTCTATTCCAAAATGCTTTCACTTCATTTTGTCCCGGTTCTGCCACTCAAATATGCCTCGTGTGGTATTCTTCTGAGTCTCCTGTTCTTTGATGAACTTAGGAGCAATTCTGCTTTGATCAAGATTTCCTGCGTGGCAGGGGGGTTGGACTGGATGGCCCTCGTGGTCTCTTCCAACTCTACAATTCTATGATTCTATGATTCTATGATATAATTTAAACTATTCAAAAACTCTCAGCCTATGCCATTTTAATCCTCTCTTCATGAGACTAAATTGTTTTTGCTTGTCCTCATTTAATTTGTAATCATGAGTATTTATCAAAGCTGAAGGTTTTTGTTCCCTATCTAGACAGGATTTCATAAACTCTAAATTTAAAACCAGTGTCATAGTCCTCTGGAATTTGTCCTGGGCCAGTCATATTGCAATAAATATGGCTGTGCAAAAACCTTTGCACTTAGCAGTACCTTTCGAAGGCGGTAGAACACATATGGCCTGGAGATAAGAGCCAGTCAAAGGCAGAAGCTGAAGGAGGCACAGAGCTAATAGAGGAAGCATTTGTTTTTCTTCAATAATAGCTAGCACTGGCACATATGGTGGGCTGAAATGTTTGGGTTCTAACATGAAACCTCTTGGCTCAGCAGTGCTGTGGGACATAGTTATAAAGAAAGCACACATCTTCTCTGATCTATCGCTCACACAGTAGCATATGAAATGGTGAGCTGGGACTAACTCAACAACTTTGCTTTGTAATGCATATGTGTGAGCTACACAGCTGTGGTGTGAATATAAATTGAAAATAAGGATGGTTTACATAACTTTATCTATCTATCACAACTCAACCAGGATTCTGAGTTTTATCCACTTAATCCCCACACTATGGTTCTGGAAAATTCTAAACTTATCTCTTGGTATATCATGTACTAAGTTTCAACATTACTTACAGAATATTTGACCAGCATTATGTACTAGTTATATGCTGAGAAATGTATCTTTCATAGGATTTAACCTAATGCCCTCTGTGAATCTTCCAGAGAAAACAACAGAATGTACCTTATATCGTAAAGCTGTATACTTGCTGAACTGGTAAAGCTTAAGATCTTGTTCATGCATCTTTTTGTTTCTTTTTTTGCTTTCCTTTTGTACAAACATTACAGCATGGATTTACAACATGTTACAGAGTTGTGACCACTGGTTCACAGTGAGCACACACACACACCATATGTAAATGATAAAGAAAAGAGTATGTAATGTAGAACTTAAAAGAAGTTTAGAATTAGAAATTTAGTATGCAACTTGCTTAATCTTTTTTGAATTGGAAAAGTTATGGGGGGTTAATGATATGAAATTTTTTAGTTGTGGAAGAAAGTAGACTGTAAAACTTTACTTTTTTCCCCCTCTCCTTTTAAAACATTATTAATAAAAAAAAATGTTAGCTGAAAAAACACCCATATGTATAAACTCTTCTTTCCAGGTTATGGAAAGAAGAGCTCATAACAGTTTTCTCAGATAGGTTTCTGACAATATATGTAATACAGGAAATGGATGGTAACAGTGATTTCAGAAAGCTTTCATCTCAGCGACTCTAAGATGTTTATTAGGCTCCAAATGTTTACTAGGCTCATGCTAGCAGGACAGAAATGAGGGAGATGCCACTTCTTTTTCCTTTTCCATTTTTTGTTTTAGAACTATTTCCCTTCCATTATAAGCAACAGGAGGTAAACTATTTGTGCCAGCTCTAGGACTGCATAAATATTCCCCTGTGTTATAGTCACCTTGAGGGATGAAAGAATTTGGGATGTTGCATATTGAAATCCATCCTCAATCCATCCTCATCACTATCCTGTTCTGCCTCCTTCTCCCCCCTCCCATCATATCCACTCTCCTACACACAGGAAGTAAGTTATGTGAAACTCCTGGAGTGGTGGAGTGCTGGAAGGCAGAATCCAATGTCAGATATCCTCTGCATGGGTAGACTTCATTCTCACCTCAGAGTTGGAGTTCAAAGCTGGTTACACAGTGTGAAGTCGAAGGCTTTCATGGCGGGCATCCATAGGTTTTCCATGGTTTTTTTCCAGGCTGTGAGACCATGTTCTGGAAGAGTTTATTCCTGACATTTCATCTGCATCTGTGTCTGGCATCTTCAGAGAAAAGTTGGATAAGAGTGTGTGGGGGGGTTATGTACTGTAAGCCCTTGTTGGAGAGGATATGGAAATTTGTGTATTTGAATGGTTAATTTCTGGGTGGAGATATGCAAGGAGGATTAGTGTCTGTTTGTCTAATGGTCCATTGTCTGCTGGAAATCCCCCTGTCTCTGGGTGGAGTTCATTTGCATGTGTTGAGTTTTGATTTTAGTGTTTTTCAGGACTGGTAGCCAGATTTTGTTTACTTTTAAGGTTCGTCTTTCCTATTGAAGTTGTCCGGGTGTTTGTGTATTTCAATAGCTTCCCTATGCATTCTGACATGATAGTTATTGTCCAGAAATTCTGTCTTTTTAAATAACATTTTGTGTCCAAGTTGGTTTATCACATGTTCTGCTACTGCTGATTCTTCTGGCTGGCCCAGTCTGCAGTGTCTCTCATGTTCCTTGATTCATGTTTGCACACTGTGTTTAGTGGTCCCTATGTAAACTTGTCCACAGCTGCATGGTATGCGGTAAACTCCTGTGGCTATGAGAGGGTCTCTTTTGTCCTTCGCTGAGTGTAGCATTTCTTGGATTTTCTTGGTTGGTCTGTAGATCACTTGGAGGTTGTGTTTCCTCATCAGTTTCCCTATTCTGTCTTTGACTCCTTTGATGTATGGTAAAAATGCCTTCCCTTTGGGTGGCTGTTTTTCTTCATTCCTATGGTTTTTTCAGCCACCGAAAGGGAACATATTTTTACCATACATCAAAGGAATCACAGCATTCAGCACCTTTGAAAGATGCTTTAAAATTCAGACCGAAACCCAGTGTGGATTCGTTTGATCCACCAGGTGTCATTGAACAGCATCTGTAGGTGAATTTTATGTGAAATTATGCCCATTATTTTCCTGTAACCAAAGTCTATGACTGCCTCTGTTTTAAGTGGACATACTTATATGGAGAACTGCAGACATGAAGACTAAAGTCTATTCGTTTATTTATTGTGACAGGCTTTAAAAAATATTTTTCTGATTATTATCTTAGTATGAAATTGGGCAAAAAAAAAAAAAAGTGATGTGAAAATATGCCAGACTGCTTAGCAGCTCTAATCAGTTAAGAGCAAGAGCTAATCCTTTTTAAAAATTTGGGTATATCACTTTTTTTAATAGAAACCCTTTAGCTAAAAAGGCCACATATGTACCCCTTCCGAATTTCCATATAGTTAAATCTTCTTGAAAACTCTTGGAGAGGTTATATTTGAAGAAAATTATATTAAGATTTCATTTTAAAGCCCTAAGGAAAATTTCAGACAAAAATATTCATTAGGCAGAAGTTAAGGTTGAGAGTACAGAGCAGAAACTGTAGGATGAAAAGAATCCCTACATGAATATTTTTAGTTACATCTGTATATAGGGAGAGGTAAACATGCTAGAAATCAAAAACTCAAATATTCAGCACTAAGGTTAATTATTTATAAAAAGATGATATTCAAAAGTTAACAAATAAAGAAAAATATACAATATTCAGTTTCTATTCTTTTTATCTATTATTTATGCTGCATAATCAGTGTATGTACATGGTGGCTTACAGAGTGTCATAGACAAGAATAGCCAGCTCCCTGTTCCAGAAATGTACACACGCACCATGGGGGGAAGAAACAACAGAGTAAAGGGGTAGGTAAGGGTGAGTGAAAGCAGCAGTCATTACATATACTTGTAATGTTATTACAGGTGGGCATCAGGATTAACAGTATAAGCCAAATGCCTCATCAAAAAAAGTGACTTTTCAGCTAAGAAGGGTTTTAGAACTCATCTTTTTCCTGAACCCTATTTTGAAATGATCAATTATATACCTCTCAAGCTAATTAGGATGGGAGCCCATGGCCTTTCTTGCTTCCTGGATGTTCCAACACATTTTGGTTAAACAATATTAGCAGAATGTTTAAAACAGAAGTGCATTTTAAGAGGAAGTATATTAATAAATGAGTGTGGGGGGAAATATTTAAACCAAGAAGACTCCTAGTCATATGGTCCATATACTATTACTGGACCAGCATATACGTGTGCACACACACAACATGCACATATACTGTAGATATCAGAAAAGCAAGCATTTGAAAAACAAGCATTCAAGACCTTAAGAACTGTTCCTTAGCTCTTACAAAACAACAGACAATGGGAAAAGCAGAAAAGTTAAAAAAAAAAAAACACCATCTTGTCCAGATGTGAAGTTATTTCTTAATTGATTGAATATCCTATTTTATCTGCAGAACTGGGATTCAAGACAGCTTTTAAAAATTAAAAACAAATACAGATAAAACATATGCATAAACACACAGAGAGAAAGATGATTAAATGTAATTTTAATCTATTTATAGATTTAAAACCATTTAAACATATCCATTACAAAAACCAAAATTAACCAAAAAAAATTAAAAAAATAGTATATTACACTGGAATATAAATATTTTCACATGCTAACAGCAGAACAACAAGGAGGGAGATGATCTTAACTTCCTTAGAAAGGAATCTGGGACTAAGAAGGCACTTTTTGTCCACCAGAAGTGTCCATGAGGGTATGGGAAAAAAAGAAGGGCCTCCTCCAAAGATATCAAAGCTTGGGCAGGTTAATATGGGAGAGTACTTGGGCCAAATCAACACTACAGAAATAATCCAGTTTGAAGCTGGATTATTTGTCATATCTCCTTCCTATGGAATGATGGGATTTGTAGTTTTACAAGATCTTTTTCCTTCTCTGCCAAAGAATGCTAGTGCCTCACCAAACTACAAATCCCAGGGTTCCATAGAAAGGTGCCATGGCAAATAACCTACTTTCAATCCGAATTATTTGTGTAGTGTGATGTGGCTTTTGGACATCCTAGATCCAAGCCATATAGGGATTTATAAGTCACAGGCAGCAGTTTGAATTGCACCCAGAAATAGAACAGCAGGCAATGAAACTGCCGTAACAAGGGAGCTGTGCACTCTCTGTAACCAGCCCCAATTAACAGTCTAGTTACAACTGTCTGGGCCAAGTGAAGTTTTCATACACTCTTCAAAGTCAACCCAATGTAGAGAACATTACAGTAGAATCATAGAATCATAGAATTGCAGAGTTGGAAGAGACCACGAGGGCCATCCAGTCCAACCCCCCTGCCACGCAGGAAATCACAATCAAAGCATCCCCGACAGATGGCCATCCAGCCTCTGTTTAAAGACCTCCAAGGAAGGAGACCCCACCACGCTCCGAGGGAGTGCGTTCCACTGCCGAACAGCTCTTACTGTCAAAAAGTTCCTCCTAATGTTGAGGTGGAATCTCTGTTCCTGGAGCTTGCACCCATTGCTCCGTGTTCCAGTCTCTGGAGCAGCAGAAAACAAGCCTGCTCCATCCTCAGCGTGACATCCCTTCAAATACTTAAACAGGGCTATCATATCGCCTCTAAACCGTCTTTTTTCCAGGCTAAGCATACCCAGCTCCCTAAGTCTCTCCTCATAAGGCATTGTTTCCAGACCTTTCACCATTTTAGTTGCCCTTCTCTGGACACGCTCCAATTTGTCAATATCCTTTCTGAATTGTGGTGCCCAGAACTGGACACAGTATTCTAAGTGAGGTCTGACCAAGGCAGAATAGAGTGGCACTATTACTTCCCTTGATCTAGACACTATACTTCTATTGATACAGCTCAAAATTGCATTGGCCTTTTTAGCTGCCGCATCACACTGTTGGCTCATGTTCAACTTGTGGTCTACTAGGACTCCTAGATCCCTTTCGCATGTAGTCTCATTCAGCCAGGTCTCTCCCATCCTATATTTATGCATTTCATTTTTCCGCCCTAAATGGATATATAAATAAATCCATATATGATGTAATGGAGGAATTCTTTCATTTATTACAAATAAAGTTGTATTCATTGTTTGCCCAGGACGATCATCTGGGAATTCTAATGAAACCAGGATAATTCCTATGGGGGCTCATAGACTGATACGTCAGTTTGAAAGCTTATAGGAGATTATCAGACACACTATATATCCCATCACAGGGATGACAGGACATCACCAAAGGGTTTAAATATCAGATGACACCATCCCTGTGGTGTTATGCCCCCGTGGTCCTTCAGTTCCTCCCCGCTTCTTTTTATTCACGGGCTAAGCCATGAATTGACCCATTGTTCCATTTCTGTCATGGAACAATGGGTGAGCAATAAGGTGCCCCATTCTGCTGGCACGATGCCAGCTGTGGTGGGAGGTCCCTGCCAAACACTTCCAGGTGTGATCAGAACATCGAGGTAAATGTCACACTTCCCCCCCTCCCCAGGTTACTTGAGGTTTTCAAAATGTGTGTATATGCTTGGTGTAATTTTTAACCTTTTATTTTGAGTTTTATTTTTGAATTTCTCACTTGAATGGCCAAGATTTGATTTCCAAGAAGTGAATGGGGCTCTGCTCAAGCTCCATTCACTGCTGGGCTGCCAGAGGGGAGGGGAAGACTTTTTTATTGTGTGGCAAGGTCGGTGTCTGATAATTTTTCTTTTAATCAGTTATAGGGACAGGAGTGGGGTGGGAGGGGATGTAGTGAGATGGGGACGGGTTTTTTGGTTCCCATCTGATAATCTCCATAGTTACCATTTCCCCCCTCTTCAATACATACTCCTGGAGATAGATTTCTCCTCATACTAGCCAATGTGAGCTTTAAGATCTGATGAAGAGGGCTTTCTGTCAGTCCCATTATCTTCACAGGCATGTTTGGTGAGGACTTGGGAGAGATCCTTCTCTGTGGTTGTTCCCAGACTGTGGAACTCCCTTCCATGAGAGGTCCAGTTGTCCCCCTCTCTGCTCTCTTTTCACTGGCAGGTGAAGACATTTTTATTTAGGCAGGCTTTGGGATTTTAATGATGGAGCCATAGTGTGTGGGTAAAGTGGTGTGGTGTGTTTTTAATCTTTTACTGGAAATCATGTTTAAAATATGTTTTAAGTGTTTTAACTGTTTTTAATCATGCTTTAAAAATAATATTGTTATGTAATTCTTTTTTAACTCTTTTAAATTAATGTTTTACCATAATCTTTCAAAAATTATTATAAGCCACCTCAATAGGTGAGATATAAATATATTTTAAAAAACTGAATGGTTGTGAGCTAGATAAAAATAAAGAAATGCATGCTGACTCTAACAAATGCAGGGGAGAAAATACACTTCTCTGTACATCAGCTCTGAATAACCACTGATGATTTAACATGTTTCATAGTTACTGGCACCTGATAACCTGCTAGGCTTCATAGTTTCATAGGTTATCTGTCTAGAATCTTCTCTAATCCTAATCTACTCTTTTTATTTGGTGCATTTGTGAAGAAAAGCCAGAGAGAGGGAGATTCGGTGCAATACACTACCTCTTTTTGTATGCTAGACATTGTATCATTATATTATTATTGGTTGCCTTTATGGTCCATATCATAATCAAATTATGATCCCTGAAACATTAAACAGTAGCTTTCATCATTTTGTATCCATCATTGGATGGCTGGATGGTTCAATAACACTTTTAGACTCCCCAATATTCAGAGTCCTTTGGGGGACATTAAAGAAGAAGAATATAAAATACAAGCAATAAAACAAGAACTAGAGACAGAATATAATAAAATCAGGACAAATACACCAGCAAAGAATAAAATGTAGAGTATATAAAGCCAGAGTAAAAGTAGCAATGAAATAAGCATGCTATAAGAATAGTTCATAAAATTATCTGACAGAATAAAGATGTCTTCACCTGGCATCAGTAAGACTGTAATTTAGGTGGGCCTTTCTGGGGAAGCATCATGCAGATGAGGTGCCACTTTTTAAAATACCCTCTCTCATTATAGCCATTGTTCTTGCCTCATTTGGTGGGTACACCACAGGGAAGGCCTTAGATAACCAGCATAAGGACTTTGAAGGTACATATGGGAGTAGATGATCCTTCAGGTAAAACCTGTCCCCAATCTGGTTAGTAATTTGAATTGGGCCCTAGAATTGTCTGGCATCCAGAGGACCTGGCAAAGTGCTGGCTTACTTTGATTGAATTTTCTAGTCCTACTTAGTATTCAGCTGCCTGTTTCAGACTAATGAGAGCATCTCAACCACTTTGAAAGGCATCCACACATATATAACACATTGCAATAACTGAAACAGGAGGTTATCAGAACAACAATAACAGTTAAAAGGTTATGGCTCCAGTCCAGCATCCTCTCAGCACAGTGCAAATATCTGCATGTGGATATATGCTACAGTGAGCCTTATAGCCTCCCCTGACTTACTGAAAAACCCCTGAAGCCACCCTGTACAGCCATTCCATGCTTTGCAGCAAGCAAGCAGGATCAGAGAAATGTCTGGCTATCTTTCCATAGTAGCCACAGAATGATTAGAGCAGCATTGAGACCCTCAAGGATCCTATCAGATCTCAGTTCTGATGTCATCATTTTGCTTCTGGCTATGGGGGTGTAGCCAGACACTACTCTGATGCTACTTGCTTGCCACAAAGCACAGAATGGTTGTGCAGGGCAGCTCTAGAAGCTTTCAGTAAGTTGGAGACGGTAATGTAAATTGGGCTTTGGGTGATGTAGAGGGAGGAAGGGAATACCAACCCTGCAGTGTCTGAAGAAAGGCATCCACACACATAAGGGAAGCTTACATATGCCTATGTCCCTAACAGAATTCTGACACATGTCTGTTCAGATAGAGTTGTATCAGGCTAAGCTGATAAAAATGTGTAGTTTACTAAGGATGTGATTCTTTGCTAATTGGCAGCCTTGAATCATGCCTTGGGAGAAATGTGAGATAGAAATAAAATAAATCAATCAAATAAATAAATTTCATTTTCAAAGGAAGCTATGAGCAATCTTAGCAATTTTCTTCCTGCTGTAAGAAAATCTTTGAAACACTAAAGTTTTTGAGGACTATTCACAGTTTAAGATGTATCCTCTTCAAAATACACATTTGCTGACCAACCAAGTAAGACCAGACACAGTCAATTGGGTTGAACAAGGGCCACTTTATTCAACCTAAAGCCTATTCAAGCTTCATTGGGTGTGGAAAAGAGCAAAAGAGGGGAACAACCTGATGTGGGATCAGCTGAACACAGGTGTTACCTTTGACTTCCTCCTCAGCCTTCTCCTGAGTGAACCACCTAAGCTCTGAGGGCAATCCCATAGCTGTGTTGCTCTCCAGCCAGCCACCTACTGAAAGGCAGAGCCAAGCCCCTCCCACACACACAAGTTGCAGGACTTAAAGTGAGGGCAAAACCCTCGTGTCTACCTCAGGAGTAGACTCCTTCCCCATCCCTGTGTAACAGAACCTAAAGGGGAAATTTCAGGGTGCTGCCCTTGACAAAAAGTGTGCCAAGTTGTTCACCAATACTCTTACTTTATCTCCTGCCTCACTACCTGCTGTAGACAAGGGGCAAGTGTCAGCTTAGTCCCTTCCTCCCACCAGGCAAGCCAATATGGTTCTCACTCCCTGTTGCAGATCCCCCCAAAACAGCATGTTACCCACTTCTGATAGATGGATGCTATCATCCCTGCACAGCTCAGGCTGCAAAAATACTATAGGGGGATGTGGAAGAAAGTGGCCCAACCCTTTATGCTATGCATTTTGAATCTCCTTGTTTACCCTTTTATGGGCTTGTTCAATGGGCCCCTCAGCCTGCCAAATTTGGCAAGGCAAAATAGCAGACCACATAAAGGTTATTGCTGGCTATCTATTTTGATGACCAGATCATGAAGAGCCTGAAGAATGACTTGTCCTTCAGCAAATTGAAGTCATTACCACTAAGAGGAATGGCCAAAACATGAGGAGGAGGTCCTTTGTGCTCCTCAAATAACAGAGGCAACAAACCATTCCAATAAAGGCTTCTTTTCCCAAGCCACTCCACTGTGGCACACTCACTCAATCCCAGTTGAGCCCCAAATGGCAGTTTGGTGCCTGGCATATCTCCCAATAAACCATACTATGCCTGCAGATTAGGACCTACTTCCTTTCCAGACAAAACATAAAATCAAGAAAATATTTATTTATTTTTTTGTTTGTTTTTTGTTTGTTTGTTTGTGTGTTGGATTTATATTCCACTTTTCTCTCAAGTTGAGAATCAAGGCAGCTTGCAATAATTTAAATGATAAAACTAAAACATTACAAAAATTATAAAATTTTAAAAATAATTACATTAATACCATTATTAAAGTATAATAGTTAAAAACATAACATAGATTAAAAACATAATATTGATAAAAATTACAAACATTAAAAGCAGCACCAATTAAAATCCATGTTTCAAATGCCTGCCTAAATAAAAACGTCTTCACCCACCAGTGAAATAACAACATTAGTAAAGAGTAAGTGTGATTCAGAACTTGAGAGGACATACATGTCTCTCAAATGTTGCAGATCTCCAGCTTACAATATTGTTGAGTCATTGTTGACCCAGACCCATAGACAAAGCTGTAGAGGCAGTCCCAATCCTAAATGAATGAATCCCAAACTTAACTCCTTACAAGACCAAATTCTGCAAAGCCTTGGATGTAATGGTCCAAAACTGTTATCTGGTAAGGGGTAAAAAGTCAGCATGATAGAATAAAGAACCTGACCTAGATCCCCTGACTTGGATAAAACTCTGTAACACACAAAAAGGACATAATGTCAGATTGATACAAAGCACCAACATTCCCTACCCCCTCCCATTTTAGAAGTAAGGATCTGAATACAGATTGCTGCCCAGAAAGAGTTAAATCCCTCAGCTCCAATGCCCCACCTGATCCATCACCTTTAGATAACACAACCACTTCACTAACTCACAAGACTCCCCAAAAAGACAGTCAAAGGTGTCACATGCAACAAGATGGATTCATAATCCAAAGCACAAATGTTCAGCCAGATGCCCACAACCTCTTAAGAACCTCAGGAGATAATGGTTCATGCCTTTCAGATACTCTGTCCCTCTCCTGAGACCATTCCCCCAATGCCTTGCCAACTCTGAAGTCAACTGTGTTGTCCTTGTACACTTGAGCCTTAGAAACAAAGGCTGGCACTGACAACCTACCCTTAACGGACTGTGGAGCCACTCCCTTACCCCTCAGATGGATACAAACCTACAAAATGTGTGGAAAATATGATCGCTATGTGACCTCTTGCTGTTAGTTGATCACACAGCTGTCATAATCTGCACCCACAACTGTGGCTGTGTTTGGCCCCATCTAAGAGTGGGATTAATTACTACCTTAGTTTGAAAAGCCTCATCATACAGGAGTCAGGCTGGCCAAGCTAAATCTATATATGCCCTATAAATGATGTCTATACACTGGAGAAGCGAAAAAGCCCACCAGGGCTGCATCTGTACAATAACCCCAGCATAGATGAGAAACACAAGCAACCACTTTCTTCAGGTCCTGTCCAACTATGCAACTTCTCCTTCTCATCCAACTCATCTTTATCCTATTTCTCCAGATCACAATAAAGAAGAGTGAAGACATCTACATAATTGCCATGCAGGATTTTATCTTTAGTGGCCTGTAATAAATTATCCCCTAGGGGAAGCATTTGTTCCCTATATGGGATAGCACCATAAGAAACTGTGTTATATGCATTATAGATAGGCTGCTGTATACCATCCATATCACCATAAAAGAACTGCATAGGATAGGACCCTTGCAAGTAACAATGCCAAGGAGGTATTTGAGATTGGCCAAAACCACATCCATGCTGATGGGTCTACTGCCCCCAGGGTCCACTCATACACCATCATAACCTATAGCAACCTGACCACCGAGGGCCAACCATGTGTACCTGTGGACTCTGTGATAGCGTTATGAGGTTTACCTGCAACCTGTTCTGCTGGTTTGTTTGTTTATACGGCTCCCATTGCCGCCCATGGAGCCCAGTGGCCCGGGAGCCCAGCTTGTGCACGGCAAGGAGTTTGAGGCCCAGATGTAAGCATCACCGGCAAGCGCCGGCGACACGAGGAGAGGGGCGGGGCCAAAAGTTATAAAGGACAGCCTGCCCCTCTCTTCAGTCTCTCTTTGTTCGGCGAGGCCAGCAGCAGTAGCATAGCAGCGACGGCATAGCCTCAAGGAGGGTACGATTTTGAGCAGCATGGCACAGGCTGAGTGGGGTTGGGCTCAGCCCATGCGGGCCAATTACCCCCCCATCGGGGGCGCCTGGGGGGTTGAGCAGCTGCCAGATTGTGGCAGGGGGTTTGCCCCCCTTTAAAGGGCTGCAAGGGCTGTGGGCGGCCGAGAAGCGGCCTGTGGCACATGCGGGCGGTAAGCTTGGGAGTCGAGCTGCTGCGCCATATGGTGGTGGTAGCGGCGGTTAAGCCGGCTGGTGGCAGTTGGGGCTCGCTGCCTTCTCCATGCCGCGCAGCCTGACTGGAGGGCGATCTCCTTCCCTCCTAACCCTGTGGGTTTAACCGGCCTTCGGGTTGCATCCCGCGGCCTCGCCACAAGGCACCGCCCGATTGGAAGGCGACTCCTGGGTGATTGCCAGCCCTTCCCAATCTTTTGGGTTAGCGGGACTTTTTGTGCCCATCAGGCCAGGCTTGGCTAGCCTTACGAGGGGGTGGGAGAATACCCAGGGGCCCGGTTCCTCCAGGCCTGTTCGGCCTTACAGGCCTAGGCCCTTTATTGGGCCTACAGAAGGCCTATCGGGGCCTAGCTGGGTTAAAGCAATATTGACAGTAATACAATAATAATATTATTAATAACAACTATACTGGCACACGGCTTTTAGGGGATTAATCTATTTGGGCTTCACGGGGCCCAGGTTCCATAGGAATTGCATGGCCTCCAGGGTCTAGGGCTTCAGGGGGCCTTGAATAGGCCTTTGGGCCTTCAAGGCCTAGGGCTTCAGTGGGCCTTTGATTGGCCCCTTGGGCCTTTAAGCCTCTGAGGCCTAGGCGAGGCCTGCTAGGCACCACCCTCTCCCTGTATTAATTGGATTAACAATAATAATACTAATGACAATAATAGTAATATTATTCCAGATAGGCGGTGGTCCCATCCCATTTGCGGTCCCTGGTGACCCTCTCCTGGGGGTGATTGCAATGGATTGTTATTCTAGGAGTACCTTGCTGGGTAGTGTTTCGGGTGCTTGTTACACATCAGCACAGGGGGCCATTTATATTGCTATATAGAATGGCTCCCAAAAATGGAAAAGGAGGAGGTAAGGGTAAAGGGCCTGCTCCAAAGCGGCCGGCACCCACTGCTCCTCCACCTTCATCCAGTGAGGATGAGGAAGAGATCCCTTGGCAAGCGATATTAGACAGAATACAGCAACTCGAGAAAGCACAGGGTTTGCAAGGGGGGTATCTGCCCATCGGGCTAAATGCACGGTAAAGAAAGGGAAACTTGCTGACCAGATTCATGCATGTCTAGATGTGCTGGAGAAGAAAATCCATGGGGACGGTGCCTCAGGATCTCAGCAGCCGGATGCGCACAACACCCAGCCATCCCCAGGAGATGTGGAACCTGAACACATGGATGCCCCTACACCTGCCAGTGAGTTGCCCAGTGACACTGCCACACACCATGCGGGACAGTGTTGGCCATGGGCCAACTGGCCTCCAACCATGAGCAGTGGCACATCGCAGGGGGTGGGCACACAAGGGTTGCAGTCAGGGTGGCCTATGCCCCAACTGACTTGCGGATGGCCGGGTCCCCAGTGGTCACCATGGGGTCCTTTTACCTTCAGCAGGTGTGCCACACCTACTTTTGGGGCATCCACATATCCAGGTACATCTCAAACAGTGGGTTATGTGATGGTCACATATTCTGCGGTTCTCTTTGGGGAGATGTCTCTCCCTTTGGGTGACCATTTACTACAATCTACTCGGGATAAGATACTAAAAGGGGAGTATGTGGATGTCTTCTCACTATTGTACTGGGAGGTGGAGAAAAAAGATGAAGAGGAATTAGATGAGAAGGAGAAGGAAAAGCTAAGAAAGAGGAAGGTTGAAAGGACGTGGTCCAATTGGCTGTCAGGATTCCTAATCTTAGTGGGTGTGATTGTCAAGGCACAGCCACACTGCACTGTGGCTTTGTTCCAATACATGGATATTATCCACAGGGCCTCTGTGGACTTCACCAGCCCTGCATGGCTTCTCTACGATGAAGCATGTCACATGCATGTGGCGATATATCCATCTCTTCGCTGGAACATGATGCATCCCCAGTTGTGGATGCAATTAATGACTCCAGCACAGCCAATTCAGGGGGAACACACTCATAGCGGCCACTTGTTGCGGCCCACGGCCGCCACAGGGGCTAAGGCAGCTTCCACAGCCCCTGCATCTGGTGCAGGTCAAAGGATGCTTTGCTGGGAGTTTAGCTCCCATGGTGCATGCTCTAGGAAACCTTGCAGGTTTAATCATGAATGCTCCATCTGTGGGGCTTCGCATTCCTTTCAGAACCACCCAAGAGGGAAGGGACAGTTTTGTGGATCCCGAGGGGGTGAAGGAGCAGGTAAGGGAATGGGTCCCACTGCCCAGCCTCCAAAAGGGCCCCAGTCCAATTAAATTGGAGGTTTTGGACAAGTGGCTCGCAGTATACCCCGACAAACAAGCAGCAATCTATCCCGAGGTTTTCATTTTGGTTTCAGGATTCCATATCAAGGACCCAGGCAGCCCTTTAGGGCCCGGAACTTGCAATCAGTTCTAGGACAGGAACACGTTGTTAGGGACAAGATATGCAAGGAGGTTTTAGAGAGTAGAGTAGTTGGCCCCTTTTCCCATCCGCCGGTGCCTAATTTGAGGGTGTCACACTTGGGTATAGTTCCTAAAAAGACACCAGGGGAATTTAAGCTTATACATCACTTATCCTATCTGAAGGGGGAATTAGTAAATGACTCCATCCCTCCGGAACTGTGTTCTCTGAGGTATACATCCTTTGATGCAGCCATACCTGAAGTCCGACAGCACGGCCAGGGAGCTGAGCTGGTGAAATGTGACATTAAGTCAGCCTTCCGCCTCCTCCCAGTTCATCCTGATGACTTTGAATTGCTAGGGTTTCAATTTGAGGGGTGGTACTATATGGACCGTGCTCTGCCCATGGGGTGTTCGGTGTCATGTAACGCTTTTGAAACCTTTAGCATCTTTTTGGAATGGGCCTTGAGAACCAGAACGGGTGAGCTGGGAGTGGTCCACTATTTGGATGATTTCCTGCTGATAGGTGAGTATGGTTCTGGGGTTTGCAACTTCTTGCTACATCAGTTCGAACAGATGTCCGGGGAACTAGGGGTTCCCCTGGCACCGGAGAAGATGGATGGTCCTTCGCAGCAGTTAACCTTTCTGGGCATTGAGATTGACACTGTCAACCAGCAATGTCGTTTGTCTGAGCAAAAACTTTGGGATTTAAGGGCTACGGTCTGTCAATTTAAGGGAAAACACAAGGCCACCCTAAGAGAGTTTCAGGTCCTCATTGGGCACCTTAACTTTGCCTGCAAGGTGGTCACCCCTGGCAGGGCATTTCTGTGCCATTTGTGCAATGCCATTATAGGAGTCCAATGAACTTATCATAAGGTCAGGATCACCAGGGAAATTCGGGAGGATTTACAAGTCTGGCAGAATTTTTTGGACCATTTTAATGGCATTTCATTCTGGCATGAGGAACGGAAATTGCACGGCGCTTTGCAAATTGCATCCGACGCTGCGGGATCAATTGGGTTTGGGGTTTATTTCAGTGGGCGTTGGTGCACCAGCAAGTGGCCCTGCAAATGGATCAACACTGACATTACACTGGATCTCATATTTTTGGAATTTTTTTCCAATCCTGGTTGCCGCCATTATTTGGGCAAAGGAATTGGCGAATTTGTCTGTATATTTTTGGTGCGATAATTCAGCAACAGTCCAGGTGATAAAATCTCTTACATCTAGGTCCCCATGGGTCATGCATCTGGTTAGGTGTTTTACATTGCAGTGTCTCAAACACAACATTTTATTCATTGTGCAGCATGTGGCGGGCATGAACAATGAGATTGCTGACTCTCTTTCCCGCATGCAGATGGAGCACTTCAGACAAGTGGCCCCAGATGCAGAGCCCGAGGGCGACGGGATGCCCGAGGGCCTGTGGTGGATTGAGAACCCAAAATTTGGATGGCCTTAAGTATGTCAGTGGCTGTTAGTACCTGGAAGGGATACGCCAGGGCAGTTAAGGAATTTTGCCAATTTAGGGAAAAGAATGCACTCCAACAGGGAATTCAGGTACTGGTGGCACACCTTATGCAATTTTGTGTTTATCTTTACAGGAACAGGAGGGGCTTTGCCCCACAGAAAATCAGGAGCTGGCTGGCGGCCTTAGCCTTTTGGCTAAAGGCACAGGGAGCCACTGACAATATGGGGGATTTTTGCATTCTCAAGGCCCTCAAAGGTTGGGCTCGGGAGAGGGGCAGAAGGAAGGATGCCAGGGCCCCTCTTTCCCCTGACATTTTGAAAAGTTTACACTAGACATGGGTTAGGATTTGTTCTTCTCCCTATGAGGCGCTGCTTTTTCACGCAGCTGCCTTCCTTGCATTCTTTGGAGCGCTGCGGGTGAGCGAACTAGTGGTGACCTCCAAATCAGATATTTCGGGCAGGGCTTTGGAATTTAGGGATGTAAAGTTGACTGAGCATGAGGTTAAGTTTATTTTGCATTTTTCCAAAACTGACCAGTTAGGAAGGGGTAAGACCATAAGTCTCAGGCACTGTAATGACACCACAATATGTCCAGTTCTTGCCCTGCAGAGGTATCTTCGTGTCTGGGGAGAGCACCTAGGAGCATTGTTTGTTCACGCAGATTCTTCTCCCCTTACCAGGTATCAGTTCTGGACGGTGACAGCCAAGGCATTGGCTCAACTTGGGCTGAATGGAGTCAAGTTCAGGACACATTCCTTCTGTATAGGGGCCGCCTCCTCGGCCGTGGCAATGGGTTTATTGCTGGCAGCAATCCAATGGATTGGCTGATGGAGGTCATCCTCCTATCGGAGGTATGTCTGTCCCTTAACTTACTAACTTACCTCTTCCCATTTTGTCTTCCAGGTGCTAGACCACTGATGGTGAGATGCCGGGTGCTGACCTGCGGCCACAGTATGGTCTACTGGGTGGCCCGACAGGCCCGGTTGAGCTATTTTGGACCTCACCTTTGCCTGGGAGACAGAGGGGTTATCGAGTGGTTGGGGAAGAGGGGACTACATTGGCATGGTCTTATGTCACTGCTGTTTGAGGAGTGCAGCGGGCCACCACCGGAAGTCTTGGTTCCCCACCTTGAAGGGAACGATTTAGGCCTTCTTAAAGGCAAGGCCTTGGTGATACAGGCTTCACATGATTTGGAAGTAATCAGGGCTAGGTGGCCTGGAGTAACCATCATGTGGTCTGCTATACTACCTAGACAGCTCTGGCGTGGGGAGGGGAATCCCCGCTTGATTGACAGGGCCAGATGGAAACTGAATAGGCAAATTGGCAAATTTGTGGTTTCATTGGGTGGTCAGTACCTGGCCCATCCTCAGATAGTGTTTGAGAGGCCAGAGCTCTACAGAGCGGATGGAGTACATCTCTCAGACATGGGGAACTTAATTTTTTGGGGTGATCTTCAGCGGGGGTTGAGGGACTTATTAGACAAGCTAGTGGGGGTTTAAGGGACAAAGCAGACACTTGCCCATTATTTATGGCAGGAAAGGGGGAGGCGTAGATTGTGGTGTGCACCTATGGCACCAATTTTGGTGAACGGACGGTTGCTGGAAGGGTCTCCTTTGATTGTACGATCTGGGAGAACAGGAAGAGACCTACCTTGGGGTTGGCCTGAAGGATAATCCCTTCACCTTAATCTGTATGGATGGGGTGAGGGGATTTCGGGTCAACCTTCCAGACATGAGCAGGCTGGAGAGCAGCCCCATCTCTCTGGGTTACTCAACAGGGCTCAGGTGTTTGTCTGGGGAAGCTGGGGGCATAAGTCCACAAGGGACGATCCACCCCAGCTGCTCCCTCACTAGGTTGCCTCACGCTGCTGAAGAATTAAAGGAAATTTAAATAGGTAGGGTGATAAATAAAGACTCCTTTTTATTTCACCCCATATACTGTGTGTGGCCTCTTTATTTCTCCGAGTCTGTGTGCAATTAGATTTATAGCCTACCTTTATCCAAATATGGGATTCTCCCAAAATGGTGTAGGCTCAGAGGCACAATCCTCCTCACCCACCAACTGAGCCACCATGTCATCTTCACCATCTCCTTGCTGATTCCTCAATCCAGCTGTGCTTCTCCAAGGCCTCTAAGTGAGACGAAATTTGCTTAGTGAGACTTGCTTTACAACCCCAACTTTGGCTTTCTTATTAGCTTGTATCACGTTTCTTGAGAGGGGCCTTGGCTCTCTTTCCAAAGCCTCTAGTCTAGCTATTAGCTATCCCACCTCCCTACCTCATCCAATAAAACAGATGAAACAGGTAACTCTAGATGGGGAAGCCTGGCTGGAGGCCTCTTAGCTGGGCCTTTCCCCTTTGACACGCCACTGCCTTTCTTGGACGTCATGAATGGTTAAATGGACTAATACTAGTCAAACACTCAAAAGTCACTACCCCATATGGTTATAGGACTAAAGGGGTTGGAAAGTCACTCAAATGGGCCAACACAGACCAATTGGGCTTCAATGGGGAAAAGGCTCACCTGATCCCCAAGTCCTTATCCCCTCCTCAAGTGAATGGACATAAACCTCTGCAGTAAGGCCTAGCAGTTTCAGGTAGGGCCTACAGGGCTCCTACAGCAACAACTGAGCCCAGTTGGGCCTTTCAGGCTCAAGGCTTTCCCACTAGGTGTTTTGAAGGCTAACCAGGCCTAATAGGAATTATCAGGGGTAATGGGATATCAAAGCCTAAGTGAAGGACAATCAAACAAAATGGGCCAGGAACATAATACCAACTAACCTCAGAAGCCTGACTAGCCATGTGTCCCAGTTAAGGCTGTTCCACTGCCCCACACCCAAGAAACACATGAGGCTGCAGAGGCCCAACCCACCAGATGGCCCAAAGAAGCCTCTGCTATTATTCTAGGCCCCAGACCCTACTAGACCTAACAGAGGCCTAACTTTCCACATGGCCCAATAAGGCTACACTACCACTCTAGGCCCCAGAAACCCACACAGCTGCAGTGGCCTGATTCAATTACATGGCCTAATGTGGTCTATTCAACAGTACCTGCCCTACTCCCAACATTGCCTGCTGAGGCCCAAGGAAATGTACCAAAGATAACCATGGACATCTCCCAAACAGGTCCTGGAGCCCATGCAGCTGCAGCAGTCTACATACCACATGACCTAATGAGGCCTAATCTGCCAAAGCAGCCAAATCCCCAAAATGGCCTGATGAATCCTACATGAGGGAAAGGAGGGGGACCAAAGCTGCCAACCAATTTCTCCCACTCTGCCATAAAAAGACCAACTTCATCTCCCAAGATGTGAGGAATCAAGTGTCAAACATAGTGGAAAACAGTTAAACCTTCTCTCCCCCACTCAATCACACACACTTTGCCAAGATTAAAACCATAAATGATCCAAGAAGAGCTGTCTGCTCATTGTCTGCCCATGAAACCAATGTTCAAAGAGGCTGAGAAGAGGGGTGGGCAGATCTTAAAAATCTCTCTGGCTCTGCCCTCCCCCCCCCCCAACAAACATCATGGTGCCTTGTACCCTTATCAGAACTGAACTCTCCTCCATGGAGGCCATCAAAGATGACCCCTCCCCTACAACACCTTGTGGTGCATGGGCCTGGAGTCACATTTTGCACAGTAATATTTTCTGCACTGGAAATTGTGTTTTCTGTGCAGAAAATGCAGTTTTCTGTCAAAAAAGACACATTTTTTTTTTCAGAATAAGTCCTGAACTGGAAAGATTATCATGAATTGAGGATTCTACACATCAGGGTTTCCCAAAACTACCTGTATCTGTACCTCCAGTAACAATGGTGAATCTAAGAGCACTCTGACACTGCAAAACATATCCTTTAATAATTTAGCCTTGACTTCTGTCATGAAATTGGGTGTCATCTGCATACTTGTACTACATCACCCCACATAACATCTTCTAGTTGTTTCATCTAGAGTTTTAAAAACATGGGGCCATGAAACAGAGCTGTCAGTAGTCCCATAGTGTAACTTCTATGGAACAGACATTACCTTCTAGAATGCAAGAGGGAGTGACACAACATTCCCACATCATAACTCAGAAAACCTATCCAGAAAGAACAATCTGTATGTACAATAAAACAAAATCCAAAGAAAATGCACAAAACACATCATACTAGCTTTCGAAATGCCACTGGCTTCTTCTTCAACTAAGAAGCTCCACTGGCTTTTTTTTTTTTTTAAACTCCAGTGGTACCTTTTTCAGTGTTTCAATTAAAAAAAAAAAGTCTTGGCAGGGATGATGTTTGCTGCCTGAGGAAAACGATAAAATGTCACCTGCAGAACCATTCTAGGACAGCTGAACTGAATGAACATTAAATCTTACTTCAACAGTTGCAATGAGGCAACATCCCCAGCACACCTGAAACCATCACGGTAGCTTAGTGTGTGCAGCACAGCACCTTTATCTCTGTCCTCAAACATCTCAATCCTCTTCACTACCACCTTTGCTGCTGGAGCAAATTATCTGATCCTCATGATAATAAGAAGAAAAGAGGCAATTGGGGAGTAGGAGACCAAAAATAACACAGAACAATTGACACTAGATTAGAGAATTCATGGGATGCAAAGTCTGAATGCACAGAAAAAGTAATTAAAAAAAATTAAAAAAGAAAAACATAACACTCTGGTTGCTGCAGGGATCTAGGTGTGTTTTGAGCACTAAACATCAAACATGGTGTTACATTTTATATCTTAAATCCCATGTCTAGCCCTTAAGCTGCCCCGATTGTTTTAACAGAGGGGCGGGCTATAAATAAATTTTATTATTATTATTATTATTATTATTATTATTATTAAAATAGCAAACACTCTCACTGGAGGTAGGCAAGAGGTTGGTTATTGGCCGCATGCAGCTCCAACATTGTTGTTGTTCCTCCTGCTGCTCATCCTGCCCTCCTCCTCCTCTTTTTCTTTGCCTTTCAGTACTTCCATTTTTTAAAAGGAAAAATTTATTTGGGCCCAAAGGCCACTGGGGTATGTAGGGATCAATTTCACCACCATCACCCCTACTATTTTAGGGCCAGGAGAGAACTTTGGTTCATCGGAAAGTGGCCTCTTGAGTCACTTCCTAGAGGAGTACTCTTGGACTAACATGGCCAATAGTAGGCTAAATGCTCAGCAAAATCCTCCCCTCCTCCCCCCCCAACACTTGTGGTGGAAGGTTTTCTTTCTGTTGTTGTAATGGGTAGGGGTGGTCAGAGTTGAGATCCTCCTGCATCCCCCAGTGTCCTCTGCTCAAGTCATCAAGTGGTTGGGGAAGTAGGTGCAAGAGCTGTCGGGTAGTTAATCCAGTCATAATCAGTCACAGGTTGTCCAAACAAGATGAAGGGAGATGCAAAAGGTGAGCATCAGCCGGACCAGAAGTCATTACAGGAAGTCAGCAGTCCTGGTACAAGAAGCCAGCAAGGAGTAAACAGAGTTGTCAAACTGTAGCCAGCTGAAGGTAAAGAAAACACAAATGCTGAACAGTACTACCAGTCACCTAAATAAGGTAGTTGCACAAAACAGATATGCCAGGGAACTACTGGGAGATTTATAGACAGCGGGTCTAAACACACCAGGTGCCTAATTTATCTGTGTCTCATTTTAACAGCCCCTGGGAGTGGCATACTCTTTCCTTATCTCTTCACCAATCTGCAAAGGATGGCACCATGACTTCAGAGTCTGCCACCACCTGGTAAGGAGCAGGACCCCCTCTGCCTCATACCCCAGCTCCTCAGACTTGGAGAGACCAGAATTCCTAGACATCTGACTCTTGAAAGGACAATACATTAGAATGGACTTGCATGCTTCTACTTTACCCCAGTATTGTAAAAATAAATGTATACCTAGAGGATTACGCATCCAAAAATTCCTAGCCTCTTAAATCATGATATGGAGTTTAAAAATAAGTGGGCATCCATTTTTAACAAATGTTCTCTTGATCTTATGTTGCTTCTCATAGAAAGATTAAATATAGAATTGGACAAAACAAAAACTCAAATAGATGCAGCATGGAGTCAATTAACAAAAGACGCCCCACCTATTGATTTAAATAAAAAATTAGAAACCCTGGACAATGATTTGAAAATATTTTCAAATGAATTAAAATCCTTCAAAATTTATATATATATATATATATATATATATATAGAGAGAGAGAGAGAGAGAGAGAGAGAGAGAGAGAGAGATGAAATGAATCAGATTATGTGAAAGAAAAAGTCTATATGTGGCTAAAAGAGACCCCTCAACAGAAAGTAAGATTTTCAGAAAAACCCAATTATCCGTTTTCAGAGGGAGAGTCCACAGATGGTTATACTATTGACAATTCATTTAAAGACCATCCATCTGGAACCCTTTTTTTAACCACAAGTTCTCATATTATGCCATCTGAACCAAATGGGCCAGAAGAGAAATACAATCAGATAAAAAAGACCAGGACTTAATAGTCAATGTGTCGAGTTATAGTTTAAATCAGGATGAGATTGTAATGCTCACCAAAGGATTGTCTTTTGTTCCCACCCTGGCATACAGTGCTTTCCAAACTAGAGTAGATATATTCAAACTTGTTAGGCAGTCAAAATTGAGGAGCTTCTTTGGGTAATCCACATTTATTCCATCATGTACCTTTAAACATCCTTCTAGGTTTGTTTCTTCAGTCCAAAACCATAATATAGACACATTTGAAGAATTGGTACTTAGAGACATTAAGAAACTAGAGGACTCACTGCCACATCCTTGGTTTAATTTAAGTCTTAAGGAATATAATATCTTGAAATCACTATCTGAGGAACCAGATTTAATCATTAAGGCCTGTGGACAAAGGCGGAGCAATAGTCTTTCAAAACAAACATCATTTTATAGGGAAAATTAATCATCAGCTGCAGGACAAAAATAATTATGTACCTATACCTAAGGATCCTACTAAAGGAATTCAAAACATCATCAAAGTGATGGTAAATAAAGGCACAATTTTGGGATACATCCATTCTTCCATTGGTTTGTATCTAATTCAAGAAAATCCCAGATTTCTGGTGTTCTATAAATTATCAAAAATACACAAACATGGTTTCCCTCCCAAAGGTAGACCCATCATATCAGGTTCCTCTTCGATATTAGAACGACTCTCCAAATATCTGAACTCTTTTCTAGCTCCGGAAGTATTTAAAATTCCTTCCTTCATAAAAGATACTCGTGATTTCATTAACAAGATTGAGAATATGGATTATGATGGTTCCACATGCTTGGTTACCATGGATGTGAACACATTATATCCCTCAACCCTTCACTCGGAAACTAGGGAAGTTATAGAAAACGTTTTAAGATCTAGAAACAATCAACACATTTGTGTTGGTAGTGTTGGTAGAAACAATACCAACACATTTTCTTCTTGACATTTTAGACATCATCCTTGGAAAAAACAATTTCAGATTTGATCATCAAAATTATTATCAAATTAAAGGGGTGGCCATGGACAGTGCAGCAGCTCCCACAATAGCTAATTTGTATATAGCAACCCTGGAAGCCTCTTGCATACCTAATCCAGACAAAAATGAATTCCGTAATCATTTTAAATTTTATGTCTGCTACATTGACAATATTTTTATATTTTTTGAGGACCACACTAAAATTGTACAATTTTTCAATTGGATAAATACTATCAGTGAGCACATTAAGTTTTCTTGTCAACACGATTTAAAACAGATACCTTTTTTGGATGTCAGTGTTTATTCTAAGATCGCAGTCAGAAATTATAGAAAGCCCACTGATAAGAACACACTCCTACATTATGATAGTTGCCATCCAAAACACGTAAAGAACAGTTTACCTTTTTAACAATTTGTTCACCTTAAGAGTAATTCAACAGAAAATAGTTTATACAAGGCTGCTGATGAAACTTATGAATTAGAATTTCTTAACAGATCATATCCTAAACAAGTCATTTCAGCAGCAAGACAGAGAGCTGGAACAAAGAATAGAGCTACCCTATTTACACCCCAGGAAAAGCCAAGAAAAAAAAATAGAATTATTAGTTCTATAGCTTTCAACCGTGCTTCTCAGAATTTTTTTTAAAAAACAGTGAGAAAAAACTGGCACATACTTGAAAATATTCCTGGATGCCAGGAACCACCTTTGATGAGTTCATGTAGAACCAGGAATATAAAAGATTTTCTTGTTCACTCTGACATATCTAGATCTAAAAAACCACCATCCCCCTCTCAGGGTCATTTTAGATATGGCCAATGTTCCTGTTGTGCCCAAACAATCAATACCAATATATTTATACATCCAAGATCAAAACAACATATCACACTATCAGGCTTCAAGAATTGCAACTCACAAGACATTATTTATTTGATATAGTGTCCCTGTGAATTAATCTACATTGGTCTATCCTCAAGGGCTGTAAAAAGTAGGGTAACTGAACATAAAAGCCAAATTTGTACAAAAAGTACTTTATTCAACAGGGACACCTTCCAGGATCCTTACGTTTTATTGTATTAGAACAAATCTCTTGGCATCCCTTTAACACAGAATGCACACAAAAAAGACCGCAACAACATGAAGCCTTTTGGATTTTTAGATTTAAAACATTAAAGCTGTTTAGATTGAATGGCCAATTAGACCTCACAGGTTTTTTATGATTGGTGCTCTGCAAGTTCAGGGTTTCTGTGTCAACAGGGAGATAATTAGGACAAAGTTCAAATGATTTCTATATGCTTGGGTAAGTATCGATACTGGGTCCATCCAGTTTAGATTAATGCATATAAGAGGCTAGAAAATACTTCCTCTTATGGTAGCCAATTGGCAGTTATATTGGGACATCTTCGTCATATTCTAGGTGAGCAATGTCTATTTTTAGGTATGATAATTTTTATGTATGCTTCTTCTTCAATATTCTTTAATATTTATATTTAAATTCTCTATCATAGCGTTTAACAGAAGCCCTTTGAGGAAGACCATCTGAAACGGCTCCAAAATTTACTTTAGACGTTGCCATCGGCTTTGCTGTGTTGCTATGTACTTCAGAATGATTAATGTCAATATATGTACAGCCCTGGGAAATAAATAACATCAGCTATTTTCGATAAGTATTATTCGGGCTTTTTAGCATATGAGGCTCTGGATATCAACTCCATAAGTTTTTCACACTAGAAATTGCTTACCTGATTTGAATTTATAAGATATATTTACTTGCGTGAAAGTTGCTTATTCACGCTGACATTTTGAATTCGAATCTAACATCCATGGAAGTCCGTATTTATGCTGACATTTTAAACTCGAATCTTGGATATATAATTACCTAATTCAAATTGGGAAGATAGACTTACCTGCATGGAAGCCTTTCATATACATTAATGTTTGGAATCCAGATCTTGGACATACACTTACCTGCATGAAAGCATCTGTATTGATACCTTTGTGGATTACCGACCTTATTCTGGATATTTATACTGTACCAGGACCTTTATATCGCAATAAGGACATTTGTGACCAATCTACATGGACAATAAAAATAACGGGCCAGACAAAGTGGTGTATGATATTTATTTTATTCACATTGCTATATTTAAAATATTTATTATATTTATTAGGTTTAGATAATTAAGTAATATTATTCACATTAAGTTATAGCACTTATAATTTTTCACCATTTGGAAAAATACAATGCATTTGGAAAAATACAAAATATCACAGTTATTCCAATACTATATTTTCCCTGATACTCCCAGTGTATACCTTCTGCTAAGGAGCAGGACTCCCTTCTGCCTCATACCCCAGCTCCTCAGACTTGGAGATACCAGAATTCCTAGGCATCTGGCTCTGTGTCTGGATTTTCCAACTCCAAAAGAATGAGTTCTGACATTCTGTGAGCCAATGCAGCCCTTTCCCCTCTGGTAGTTGTCTACTTTATTGCAGTTAAAGAAGATGGAAGATATAGATGATATGATTAATTCAGCATTAGTGTCTACTAGGAGCTGGCTATGGTGGAGAGAGAAACAGCCACAATAAAGCTGTGACTATGATGGTAATGTAAGGTACTGCTAATGTAGGTGACCCATGTTTCAGACCCATAAAGGAGAATAGACAGTACAATGGCTCTATACACATTGAATTTTGTACTTTGCCTCAGGTGTTTATTACTCCAGACTTTTTTGTAAAGTTTTCCAAATGTGCTATATGCCTTTGCTAATCTGTCATCGATCTCTTTGTCAATCTTGGCATCTGAGATGATGCTTCCCAGGTAGGTGAACTGCTGAACAGACTTAAGCACAGATTTGCCGATGGCAATGTGGGGGTGATGGTATTTGTCCTGTGGTGCAGACTGGTAAAGAACTTCCATTCTCTTAAGGTTGACTTCCAACCCAAACAGCTCTGCAGCTGTTGTGAAGCAGGATGTTATGTGCTGCAGAGTTGTTGTGTGAGCAAAAAGGGCAGCATCATTAGTGACGAGCAGCTTACAAACTAGATAGTTTAGAGTCTTAGTGCAAGCCCTCAGATGGCTTAAGTTAAACAAGCTACCATCAGTATGGTAACGTATATAGATGCCGTCTTCTTTTTCAAGCTCTTCCGTAGCCCTTTGGAGCATCATGCTGAAGAAGATTGTAAATAAACTTATGACTCCTTGAACACTTTCATCAGCACTGTATACGCACAATACGCACATCTTGTAAGTATTTTAGCTTTATCCTAGGCTTTCAGCCTGCCCAAATGAATTTACTTAATTCCTTCTACCAGTCATATAGAATGCCATCATTATTTATTACAGGAATCATTTGGAATAAGAACAAAAACTTGAGAGGAATATTCATTTTTATGGATACTATACATCCCAATAGTGAAAGTGTCAACTTAGACCATTTTTCTAATAGTCTCTTTGATTCTTTCTGTACTTTATCATAATTATTTTTAATTAAATCACTATTGTTTTTTGTCATTATTATTCCCAAACACCGAACAAGTCTTGAAGAGAAACGACAATGCAGAAAGAATCACAACCCAGAAACTTCACCCAAGGAGACCTTCTGCTGTGCTTTCTGCAACCGGACTTGTTTATCTTGGAGTGGCCTTTTTAGTCATCAGAGCACTTGCAGAAAGCGTGGAATGAGTCCTTCCTGAATCTTCATTTGCGAAGAAAAGCCAGAGAGAGAGTGTACGAATCTGCCTGAAGACAGTTACACTTTATAGCCACAAGGAGGATAGACAGTTGAGTCAAGGGGCTGGTTTACACAGCAGATTTATTGGGGCAACTTACGCTTTAATTCTGTTCTGCAGCTGTGCCAGTCAGGGTTTTTTTCTAATTATGTCGCTTTTAAGTTCAGACTTGAATAAGTGTGGGGGGCGTGGTCTCCTCAGCAGACAAAGGCTTGATGAGGAAGGGCATAGACCAGAAATAGCAGGGGGGGAGATCAAAGTAGTGACTGTCTCTGTCAATCTGCCTGTAAATGAACTCACTCTGTAAAGCAGAGGGAGAGTAATCTCTCTGCTAAAACACCTTGCTGCCATGCCATGGATCGCAAGTTTTTCCAGCCTCCCCCATCTCTCTCGCTTGTGCTCTCTCTCTCTCTCTCCCTCCCCAAGCAGAGAGAGAGAGAGAGAGAGAGAGAGAGAGAGAGAGAGAATAGCAGTTCAGCTTGCTACAGCCCTTCGTGAAATGGTTTCTCTCCCTCCCCCATGCACAGGATCACAGCTGATGAACTCAGCTTTTACATACTTTCAAAACAGCAGAGAGGATGAGAAGGAATGCTTCCTGAATGAAAATTGTTGGGAATCCTTTGTGTTTGCAAACTGGCTTGCAAAATAGCAGACAGGATTTTTGCAAGTTTCCTCTCTAATCGCTACTGTCTTTGCCTCCATCCCTGCCCCTCTTTTAAGCCCACCCCTGCATCATCAACCAATCACAATTCAGCTGTGCTTTAACCCTTAGTGGAATGCTAGTTTACACTGCCAATAATGCACTACATTGCAAATATACCGGCAAAAATAGCGACATCCCCTGGCACGCTATATTTGGGTGTTTTACCTTCCCCCCTTCTGAATGAGGCAATGCTGTGCTGTGATCTGTGGGAACTATGAGCTATCTTAGCGGTATATTTAGAGGAATATTTGCCCATGTAAATGACCCCAAGGAGTTTTCAGTTATGGTTCCCTTACCAAAATACGCAAAATTTTAATGTAGAAGAAAGGAGAATGGACAACATTGGCCTCCTTGAGCCATTGGTGAACATTTGGGCCAGAATAGTGCTGTGTTACTATGCCAGCACTAAAATAGTGAAGCAAGTGGTTGTAGTTTTCCAGAGGCTGCATAAATGTGGCTTATAGCCAATCATCCTGTGACATTCACACAGCCTTCTCTCTTGTTTTTGACTCATTAACTGTTGTATAATGGATGAGCTCAACGTTTTGGTGACCATTAGTGCAATTGGTTGTGCAACTGTGGGAACTAGCATAATTACTCGGGTATATATTTCCATGAAACATAAGACCTTGGCTTATGTTTCAGTTGCTTCGGGTCCAGATCTATGGAAAATAATGAAATTCAAATGTGGGAGGACACAAAAGTCACAGATTTCCTCATCCTTAGATCAGGCTGCTCTTATTTCAATTGCTCTGTACAATTGTAGGAGAATGTTCTACAAAGCCTAAAAGAGTCAGGGTGACAATTTTAATATATATGTTTTAAAAATGACAGTACAAGGCATTTACTGTTTTGCACATGTTAAAGTTCATTTTCTGACACCAAACATAGCGGTATGAGTTTTAAAACCAACAAAGTCTTTCCAAGAATAAGCAATACTCCAGCATATTAAAAAAAAAAAAAGAGTTCTGTCAAATACCTCTCATTCTGTCTCTACACTCAGAAGATAAGAAAGACAAGAATGCTGTGAGGACAGTGAAGTAATTTTTTACCAGAAGTGCCTTACAATATGTTCTCAGTGGGATGGCTGGTAAATTAGGTTCTAGCTACAGGGCTACTAATGTGAGATGAGTGGCTTTGCCAAAACATCCTTCCAGCATAGTGAGCTAAGTTACAAAACAAAGCATCTTTTCTCCCCCCTTTCCCACATTATAATTGAGGGAGTATCTCATTTTTATTTTGTACTAAGAGATGCTGCTACCGTGAAAGAGATGACAGAAGAAGATGAAGCAAGTGCTTTTTCTTAGCACTTCAGAAAAATTTTCTGGCACATCAAGAACAAAAAGCAAACACTTTTATTTCTTTTTTAGCGTTTCTTTTATCCACATTATCAGGGATGGTCTACAGCTACATACAAACTGATCTATGTGGCAGGCACTCTCTGTGGTGACTTTTCCTGTCTCAGTAAATGTTACTGATAATCCCACAGAAAATGAAATTGCTGATAATGTGGGATGTTCTTACTTTACTTGCTAGCAATGGGATAAACATTAATTTGATTTGTATTTTAGTACAACCTAAGCTGCTGACACACTGCAAAATAATGCAGCTTGTCACAGCTTTAACTGCCATGGTTCAATGCTATGGAATTCTGGGATTTGTAGTTTTGTGAGCTATTTAGCCTTCTCTGTCAGAAAGCTCTGTTGCTACTTTTATGTAAAGCCCTCATGTCTGTGGAAATGTCCACTTGTGTATTGGTGTTATATTGGGGAAATAAAGCAACTCAAATGGCAGTGAGAGGCTGTGTAACTTTTGGAATCTTTACCGTATATATATGGGTAGAGCTGGGAAAAACATAAGGTCAGAGGTCCAAAACAACTGATGAAACTTTATTGAGGTTGCTTAAAAGCATTCATACATTACACACATTCGTTATCAAGCAAGCAAGGCTATCAGAGTAAAGTAGAAAATAGTTAGAAGTGGGATTAGACTCTCTCTCTCTCTCTCTCTCTCTCTCTCTCTCTGGCTTTTCTTCGTAAATGAAGATTCGGGGAGGACTCATCCTGCGCTTTCTGCAAACGCACTGATGACTAAAAAGGCCAATCCAAGATAGACAAGCCCGGTTGCAGAAAGCACAGCAGAAGGTTTCCTTGTGTGATGTTTCCGGGTTGTGATTCTTTCTGCGTTGTCGTTTCTCTTCAAGACTTGTTCGGCGTGAGTTCTCAAATAAGGCTGCAGCATTGTGGATAGTGCGTCTCCATGTCTCCCGATGTGAGGCAAGGGCAAACCATTGTTGGTGATCAATTTGGCCGAGCCTGAGATGTTGTTTCAGGGAGTCCTTGTATCACTTTTTTGGAGCACCCCTCTTACGCTGACCCGTGGCGAGTTCACCATAGAGTACTATTTTTGGGAGGCAAAGGTCCTCCATCCTAGAAACATGCCCTGCCCAGTGCAGCTGTGTTCTCAATATCATGGCCTCAATGCTGGTGATCCCTGCTTGCTCAAGGGCAGCAACATTCGTCACATAGTCACTCCAGTGTATATTTAGGATTGTGCGTATACAGCGCTGATGAAAGTGTTCGAGATTAGACTAAGGTCATGACAATGGCATGACATTCTGGACATTACCTACTTGCAACATCAACATTGTTTCAGCCTCTGCATGGAGTGTAGATGAACTCTTCTCTCTATCCATTCTGATTGGCAGGGAAGGGGGACACTTCTTACCCACTGAAATAATGCTTGAGACCCCTTTGCTGCAAATCCAAGAATGAGAAATTAATAGTTAGGCTCTTAAGCAAAAGGACATGGCAAAAAAGGTCCATCCCAGTGGGTGATGGAACTGCATCTGAAAACGTGTAACACTGGCAAAGAAACTTTTATCTTTAAGTCCATTGGTGTGTTAACCAAAAATCTGACTTACTAAGGGGGATGATACAAATTGTACTTTGGCCATCAGCAGCTGTTAATCCTAGAATCTGACCCACAAATTAAGGATGTCAGTACCCTGGTACATGCAGAGTACTCAATAGTTGAGTGGGTGAATAATTGGGAGGGGGAAGAGGAGGAATCTGAAAAGGTTGGTTGGCTCTCTCCTTCTCTCCCCCATGTGTGTGCCCTCTCTGCCAGTGCTGCCATCGTAAGGATCGGGAAAGGGAGGAGGTCTCCCTCTTCCTCTCCCCCTGCATAGGTGCCCTTGATGCCACCATCATGGTGATTGGTTAAGGAAGGAGGCCTCCCTCCTCTCCCTATCCCTGGGTGCCACTGTTGTGGGGATTGAGGAAGGGAAGAGGGCTTCCTCCACTTCTCCTCCACCACCGGTGCCATCGTTGCTGCCATTGCAGGGATAGGGGAAGGGAGAAGGGCTCCCTCCTTTTCTTCCCCTGCCCGCGGCTCCCTCCGCAAAGCTTATGGGGCCAAAAAAAAAAATCATTACGACAAATCACAGCTGCAGCAATCTGACATTTTGTGGAGCAATCAGTTTTTGGGGGGACTGTATAGATTGGCCCCTTGTGTGACATGTCCAATTGATTCAAATCCATTCTAATGTCTTTGAGCGACATGGCAGGCTGAATAAGTAACCCTTCCGAAATATCCACCCTGATTATGTGAGGGACACAAGCCACATGAAATTAGAGAGCTGATGTTGCCTAAGGTTGTGCCAGAAGAAAGAAATCTAGATGGGTGGTGGTGACTGTTAAATCCAGCAAACATCCCCCACCTGTGACAACTAAGATCGTATGTGGTCACAGTTACTGCCAAAAAAAAAAAAAAAAGGCCATGACCATTCACCCAGTTATTCCTCTGGTCATACAAACAGTAAAGGGGGACATTCTATATTCTTACAGTCATAACCATTGGACCACCATCTCTGGTTCTAGCTGGAAAACTATTAGTGTCCAGGGATTTTTATTTATTTATTTATTTATTTATTTATTTATTTATACCCCGCTCTTCAGCCTCAAGGCTATCAGAGTGGCTTACAAATTGTTTTAAGCAATAGCTATTTACACATCTACACTGTGTTAAGCAGTTTCCAATGTGTGTTAGCTAATTGCCCCCCACAAGCTGGGTAAGTGCTAGGCTTTGTGTGTGATTCTCAAGCTTTAGAAGCACATCTTCCTTGTCTTGCCCCAAAAGAAGGAGTAGAAGGGAAATGTTCATATGATGTCATTCATGAGGAAGAATCTGTGATAGTATACACATGGAATGCATATGCATCCGAACTAAGTGTCCTTCTGTAATTGTGAACAATGTATCGCTGCAATCAATGCTGCCAACCATCAATCACTGTTTCTGTAATGTAACAACTGTGAAGGGATGCAATTTTAATTATTCAGTGCCTAACTTGACTAGGCAGGAAATCGAGTTCGCCCCCTCCCTTTACAGATCTGTTACCCCCATGTTGTTGTTGTTGATTTTTTTTATTTATTTATTATTATTTTTTTTGCTTGGGGCTAGATTTGCTGTTTAAAATGTTAACACATCCTGAATTGCAGAATCAAATAACTGATATTAAAATTCTGCAGTCAAATCCTCCTTGGTGATTGCGCACAATGGAGATGTCATCTCCCATTTAGCAAAAAAAGACAGTGGCAGATGGGAAGCACAGCTTGTGGGAAAGTTTGTTGGGATCATCTCCCAGTGCTTCATCCACCTTCCATGTAATGCTGCACCCAATTATGGCCACCTAGGAAGTGCTTTGGCACTGATAGGCAGTATAGAAATTAATTAATTAAATGTGTTTCAAATTATTCTTATAGTGTGCCTGGCTGCATTGACCCTTTGAGTGTACCAGCAGATCATCAAGTTGTAGGAGATGGGAGATTGGAGTCAACTTAATTCTGACCATTTGATGCTGCTATGAGGCTAATGCCAAATCTGTTCATTGACTTGTTTTATAGGGGACTACCTTCTGGTGATGCCAGGACTGAGGTGGCTCATAGCTGGAGAGTTAGAGGACAAGAGGAATTGGATCAATAACATGGAAAATGTAACTTTGGGGAAATCAAAACAGAGGCAACTTGCAGGGTCAGATCATGCATTCTAACATGGGAGTGCACACAAATGTGGAGAGGAGGACTGGTTAACTCTAGAGCAGCAAACTACTCCATATCACAGCACACATATAGTTAACAGGGCCCCCAACAACAGGAAGCCAAGATGGGAAGCCTATACAGATTTTACAACAGCTCCTTCTGTATTGACAGTTTGGTTTACAGGGGCTTCTGTTCACATCACCCATACAAATTTGAGCATGAGTGCTTCAATTGTAGAGGCCCTCATTCCTTTTGGAATTGCCAAAAAAGAAAGGTTCAGTGAGCTAAGGATGGGAAGTGTCCCATCCTAAGGGACCATCACTTAGTATGCAAGGAGCAATGAGACTGATTACCACTTCCTAAAGGTACCAGGTCCAATTTGATTAGACATGTTGGTTCCATGGTGCATGTCTATCAGGAAGTTTCAAATGGCCATAACAGATGTGATGGTTCTAAGTCCAACTTTAGTAGCTCTTTCCAGATTTTGCACATCACACTTCTTTGTTTATAGTAATTTGAAATCAGTTAAGCCTTTGGAATCCGTAGTTAGATTGCAGATTGACAAGAAGTTTCAGGAGGAATAAGCTGTAGGTCTCTTTCTTGTTCTCCCAGTTCCCACTTTCAGAGTTTCACCATTAGGTATTGGCCCAAGAAGACCCCTGGTGAATATAGAACTTCTCACTATTTGTCTTACCAAAAGGGAAGTTTGGTAAATTACAGCATCTCCCAGGAACATTGCTAGGTTTTCTATAGTTCCTTAGACATAGCTATCCAGACTATCAAACACTGTGGCATAGGGACAAAACTGGCAAAAGGCAACATTGCATCAGACTTTTGCTTTCTTCAAATTCACACCAGTCATTTTGAACTACTGGGCTTCTCCCTGGATGGCAACTTCTACATGGACCAGGCACTCCTGGAATGACCTTAGAAATGACCTTAGGGTCATTCAGACCAGATAAACAGTTGCAACCTTGATGTGGTCTGCCATTTTGCCTCACAAACTTTAGCAGGATGAGTGTCACCTGCATTGCACTGATAGGGCACACAGGAGGGTTAACAAGGAAGTCTGTAATTCTCTAAATAGAGGGATGGACAACTGCTTCCCACATTCCAATATAGTATTTAGAGCTAATGGTGTGCATTTATCAGAGAGGGTAATATCTTGTTCCTGGGGGACTTGCAGCAAGTGGTGAGGGCCCTTTTGGCCAGCCTGGTGGATGAAAGGGACTAAGCAGATGTGTGTCCCTTGTCTGTGGGAGGTAGTAGGGGGACAAAAGTGGCAAGTATGGTGTACACATTGGTACCATTTTGGTGAAGGGTAGGGCTCTGGGACTGCCTCTTTAGATCCTGTGATAGAGCAGGAAACGAGACTACCTTTGGGGCTGGCTTGAGGGCTTGGCCCTCACTAAGTCCTGAGACTTGGGAGAGTGTTCATTGGGTCTACCTTCCAGTCAATGGCAGGATGGGGAGCAACCCAGCTATTAGGTTGCCCCTAGGGTTCAGGTTTTTCACCCAGGGGAAAACTGAGGAGGAAGTCAAGGGATGATGCATACCTCAGCTGATCCCATCTGAGGTTGCTCTCCCCTGCTCCTTTCCAGGTTCAACACAGTTTAAAAAGATTATACATTAAACAGGGTGGCCTCTTTTCAACTCAGTTCTCTCTGTGTGGTCTCATTATTCCAAGGATGTTCATCAATGTTGTTTTTCAGTGTTTTCTATAAAAGTGTACATTGAACACAAAAGTACATGCAAATGTAGATGAAGATTTTAAATTTTAAAAAAGTTCCTTTTCAATCCTCATGTAGAATTAGGATGGAATTAACTTGTTGGGGGGGATGTGAAAGTTACAGAAAGCAAAATAGACAGATGAATCAATCCATGAGCCTTCTAGAATTACCCTGCCAGAGATCTTGGTTGGCCTTCACTATACCTCCAAAGTTTTATATTTTTGTCCCTCAAATGTACTCCAATATTCATTTCAATTTTGTGACATTTCTGGATATTTCTGATTGATGTTAGGCCCAGGAGATGCTTTCTTTTACAACACGAAATGAATTTCTTGGGTCACCTCCTGTTGGAAAAAAGGCCCCTTCTTAGTCAAAAACAGTCCAGGGCTACAAAACTGTTGTGCTAATTGCCCTCTCACACATCCCTAAAGGCATACTGGGATGATTTTTCTGTTTTAGGATGCTTTGGAGGACACAAAAATGGCTCTGGGGTATATCTTTGCTGTAGGAGTAGACAAATTTCAATAGAATTTCTAACAATTGGTCCATATTTCTGAGAATGTTTCTGCCATTTTTCTCCCTAAACTGCTGCACCACAATACTTCAGATGTGACCTGACCAACCCAATCATAGTTCCACTGTATTCTGTGAAGCCAGATCCAGAACACTGCATCCAGTTTATGGCACCAGACATAAAGAAACACTTAAGCCATATTCAGGCATACAAGATGGGATTAATCTGATCACAGGTGAGGAAGCAGAGCAGGCTACCTGACTTGAGTTTTTAGGGATTTGGTTCATTGGCAGCAGGTCTCCTTTTCAGACCCTCACTCTCTGCATAAAGAAAAGACAACAGTGGAGAGACAGAGCTATGCTCCTTCCTCTCCTGACATGCTCAGGTTAACCTTAACACCAGAATTGGCAAGTGGAGTGTGATGAGGGAGGACGAGGATTATTGTCTGCTTTGGAAGTTCAGAACAACTATGTTTAATTTTCAGGAGAAAAGGCTAAAAGAAAAACCTATTGGTTTCTCCTTTTTACTACAAAGTAATTTCAGCCTTTAAGTTTGCATAGGGTTTGAGTCTCTTTTTTGTAGTATTTATTGCACAGGTATCTACTGCATGTTTTATTACAATTATTATTGAGAACAAATGGCTGCACTGTGGTTTTTCCACTCATGTAATGCATCTTTGCTATTTCAGAGTATTCAATGTTGCTTTTAAAAAAATCTTCCAGGGAAAAATGAAATCACAGTCTTCAAAATGGCTACAGAATTGTCAGACCACTTTTAACTTGACCCTCTAGCTACTTTTCAATGTGGGGGTCTAGTCCACTCAACACACAAAATTTAATAATTACAGAACACAATTAAAGCTTAACATCTATAATAGAAATGCAATTCTTCACTAAGTTTCTTCTTGAAGATAGCAACAAGTAATTTCAGCGGTTTTCTTCCTGCTGTGAGATAGTCTTTGAAAACCACACATTTTTTGCAATTCTATTTTGTGCAAAATTCACACATGCTTCTTCTGTGCAGAAAACATCATTTTCTGTGCAGGAAGCAGCATTTTCCACATGGGAAATAATATTTTGATGTAGAAATGCCATTTTCTGTGCAGAGAAAAGCTGAAATTGGGGATTTAATCTATGTAAAATTCACAGTTGTTTGATTTGAATAGAAAACAGCACTTTTCTGCATTACAGACAGCATTTTCCACATGGAAAATAATGTTTTAATGAACAACTATTAATCCCTGCACAAAAATGCTATTTTCTATGCAAATCAAACATGTGCGATTTCTACACAGGACAAATCCCCTGTTACAGCTTTTTTTCTGTGCATAAAACAACATTTTCTGTGCAAGAATTAATATTTCTGCATGCTGAGTCCACCCTCTTGGGAGCAGCTCAGGATTTCATGCCCTACATGAAAACTGTCTCAAATATTATCTGGCCCCAGTCAAGCTGCTGGGCACACTCAGGTCTTTGTTTCCTGATATGGTGATGATGATCTTGGTATGAACAAACTTTCTATAGTTCCATTGTCATAAATAGATTACCTGGTTGTACCTACCTAGTTGGGCTTAGACTCACTGGGACTCAGAATTTCTGCAGTGATGGAGGATCAATTAGGATGGTACATTCCTGGAGGCTTATGGAACTGGGAGGATTCCTGGTGGATCTTGGAGATTTTGTTAAAGATCTGGTTGATCTCTGGAATGTGAAAATGATCAGGACAGTGGACACCATTGTGAATGAATGAATGAAATCGATGTTGATACAGAAAAAGAACTGTTGGCAGTGAATCTGACTGAACAAGTGCTAGAACATGTCCTGTGTTTTTGCCTTCTTTTAATTCTGTATCCCTTTTTACCTGTGCTGGTCTATGACCATAATAAAGATTCTATTCTATTCTATTCCTTCAGAACTATGTCTTTCAAGCACACCACCACCACCCATTGACTCCCTCCCTTTCCACATAGCACAACAGGAAGCTGTGCAGGATCTATGGTTAACCAGTGGAACTCTTTGCCACTGTGGAACTATTACAACCCCTTCTCTATCATAAAGAGAATAGCCAATGTAGCAATGACCAAGAGATAAAGACACGTGCAGGCTTAGCTTATAGGAAGATTAGAAAAGCTTATTTATTCAAGCAGAGCTTAAGGCAAATCACTTCATGAAGGTTCAGACTTAAGGTTACAAAGGTAGCAAATTATTCATTGAATTCCATTCAGCCAAAATAGAAATAAAATAAAAATACCTTGATGCCATCTCTAATTAAGAACAGTCCCTAAAATCCTACTCACAACCTCATGAAGTAGTACATAAGATGCATTCCATGTCCACCTGGAATCAGGGAGGCCATGAGCTAGGCTGGCTAGCCCACTCCAACAGCCATCCTAGGCCTCTGATCCCCCTGGTCTCTGATCCCCCTGGTCTGACTCCAACCATGTGCTCCACACAAAGGATTTATACCCTTTTTGAAATTACCAGTCTCAGGACTTTTTCAGACGTTTAAAAAGTAACGCAAGCAGCCTCGTCAGCTTGCGAGGCTGCTGTGCTGCAAAGCGTCAGTTTCGGATGACGCTCGCCCCTGCCAGTACTGTTGTGGTACCGCGGGGAGAGTTGAGTGTCATATTTCCTTGATTTTTAATCACAATCAACTTTTGTGAGTAAAAATCAAGGAAATATGACGCTCAACTCTCCCCGCGGTACCACAACAGTACCGGCAGGGATGAGCATCACCCGAAACTGACGCTTTGCAGTTCAGCAGGCTCGAATCTGAAAAAGTCCTCAGAGTTCTGATTGGCCAGTTCTGTGTCTGGTGATGTGACATCATTGGTGATGCTGATTCACGAGATGTCCCCTCACCTCCCACCTTTGGTTTAATCCTTTGTTTACCTGATGACATGCTGGGAAGACAATCGGTGTTTGCAGATAAGGGGAAAGGTAGTACTTTGGAGAATGATGAGAGTGCCATCACCTTGCAGGGTGATGTACCTGACATCATGACAGGTGGCCAGGCATGATTTTGCATACTTTGCTGCTATTGAATCATAACTTCCGTCAGCTCTAGGCAGCATAGCCAACAATGAGAAATGAGAACAGTTGTGTTTTAGCAAAATCTGGAAAGTGACATATTGCTTACTTTGCTTTGATTTGGTCGTTAAAAAGAAAGAAAGAGAAGAAAAAAACAAGGACTGGAGTTAAAACTCTTTTACGCTGCTTTAAGCACTACAATGCCAGGAAACTGGAAGCTTTGACATATATACCCTGTGATTAGAAGTGACATTATACAATGTCTAAGGAAGTGACATATTTAATTATTTCATCTTGGTAATTGGGGTTAAATAATTTCCACAATTTTCTCTCCACTGAGGCGAAGAAAGATATTTCTCCACAGTATTTACCTGGTATTCACACATCACAGAGTGTTTCAGGAAAGTATTTTGGGCAGAAATAATGTGGGGTTTGGGCAAAATGCATTGTTTCAAAATAACAGCACAAATAACAGCAACCTTGCCTAAAAACAAAACAAACTATATGGCTATCTGGAAAACAGCATTTTTCTGCAAAAAGTAGGTCTGCACAGGAAACCAAAATTTCCATGCAAATAAACAATATGCATTTCTAGATGGAATAGAATAGAATAGAATCTTTATTACGGTCATAGACCAGCACAACTAGATGGAACAATTTCCTGAAACAATGTGGCATGTGCAGATACCAGACTAAAACTGCACTTTTTTTTTTTACCAGTGTGTTATTTGAGCCACAAAATGAATAACACTAAATATTCTTTCTATTCCTAGCAATGTTACAATTGTGCTTGCTCATAATTGACCTTCTGTACATCCCTATATCCCTTAGGGCCTTATTGCACTATACTGTTATAACACTATTATTCTACTTTAATGGCTATGGATGCCTCCTGTGGGATCCTGGGATTTGCAGTTTAGGGAGGAGCATTTAGCATTCTCAGCCAAAGAGCTCTTATGCTTCACTAAACTACAAACCCCAGAATTCCACAGGAGGCAGCCATACCAATTAACATGTAATAATAGTGCTATAACAGTGTACTGTGACACGGCTTAGTTTATGAAGTTCAAGTCTAGATGGGGAGAACAGAGTGCCTGGGACCAGCAAAGGTGGACACCTTGTCCTGGTCATGGACCATATGAACCTTCCTGTATTGCTAGACAGATCCTTCTGTGATACCTATTTGTTATTTGCATCTGTTGCTGGAAGGATGTGGCCAATATAGATCTTCTCTGAAGATGTAAAACTCATGGTGACCTGCTTGTACATTCTGAGCACTATTGTGCTCTGGGGTTCAGCGTAAGATAGTGATGGGTGCTAAAGGAGGGAATCTTCCCACTATTTAACCATGGGGTTCGATTCTGTATTAAAATGTCCATACACTCCCTGAGCAGATTAGAAACCAAATAAGCATGAACTGATAATAATATTGATCTTTCCTCCTCCAATTATGTCTTGACTGGGCATAGCAGAAGAAACAGCTGATATTTCATATGGCATGTCTATTTACATGCACTGTACATTTTACAAAAAAAAAAAAAGAAAGAAAGAAAGAAAGAAAGAAAAAGAAAAAAAAAGAAAAAGAAAAAGAAAATCTTTTGAAGAATCCTGCATTCTGTAATAATGATATCTTTATGAATACAGTCTTCTGGGATTTCCTTTTCTGAATGCCCCAAGAAAATAAATACTACATGTTCCCAGTTTCATATATGTTCTTTAAATCCCCCCTCCCTCCCTTCTTTGTTTCCTTTCTTTCTTTTGTTACTTAAAGTGGTGCACAAAAGCAATGTATAACACGTTATATTAAATTTGAAGCATCTCAAAACAGAACATATTCCAAGAAAACTGCTCTTGGTTTCAATAATAATAATAATAATAATAATAATAGAAACAAAACCAAACTATTTCACTGGCTTTCTATTATTATGAGGAATAGATTACTGATATTTCAGAACTTGGGGGTGTTGCCCAATGATACAATTTAGCAATTTTGATCTTGAAGCCTTCAGGGAGAAATAATTTCCTTTAATTTAGTTTTACTTTCCAGGATCCAGAAGAAGCTTTGCCTTGATTCTAAAAGAGTTCTTACCACCACTTCTGCTGGGTATTAGTGGAATTATTACAGGCTGTTTCTACAGTTCTTAACATTACAGATGCACACCAATCTTTGAAGCATTATAAACTCTCTATTAGTATGTAGTATGTTTAAATATTTTGAATTGCTACAATTACTTTGCTTAATGATATTTTAAAAGTCAACTACCAAGTAGATTTTTTCAGTCTTTAAATTAAGTTTTAACAACTCCAGATTCCCCAAAGCATAGCTCTAAAAGGCTGGATACAGTCTGGAGTATTGTTTCATGGAACTTACTACTTACTTCTAGGAAATAAATGGTTCATTATGTTTCTTACTGTTCAGTGTTTATGTCCCCTGAGATTATACATTCACTGGGGAACTTAATGGGAGAGCCAATATGTTATGAGCCAACCTGCAGAGGCTCAGTGTGAAGAGATATCTGAGGTAGCTTACTGGAGGAAACTGAGGGCTGTGTAACAATAAAAAAGGGAGGGCTGCCTTGCTGTTAACTTTCAGAGGAATACTACACAAGGGTATTTTTAAGTGATTGTACCGTGACGTACCAAAGCACAAGAATTGCTGTATATAAGCCTTACCTACTGCACCATGCCATCCATTCCATTTCTGAGATGGAACAACAGGTTTTCAAAGCACTGAAAGCACACCACACACCATATGATAACCATGTCTCCCCATGATCTCCTCCTCCTCCATCTTTAGAAAATCATTTCTTCTATTGTGTTTGTGCATGCACACCTTTAAAAAATGATCTATTGTGCCACTCCACAAATCCTTCATTCAGCTTATATGGTGTTCATCTCCCCCATTCTGTATCAGCCTTGTTGGCAAACTAGGCAGTGTTGGCCTCATAACCAGGAAGTCATGAGTTTAAGGCTCACTTGGGGCAACATTTTCTTTCATCATTTTTAGCATTTTAGCGTTTCCTCCCCCTTCCTCTTCCCCCACCCCAAAAGGCTTATGCTTGTTATTTAAGATACTAAAATAAGTAGCTGATACAGGATTCCAGCCAATATTTTTTAAAAGTCTACTTTTTGTTTCAAGGAAGTATTTTCCTAATTAATCAGACATTGCATCCAAGCGACTGTTAATGACTTTCCTGTTTTTTCCTTGCCTTATAAAGATCTGAGCGATTTACCCACCCACATTTACCCCTTTGGGAGCAAAAAGGGATTTTAATTGCACTGCCAATGATGAAGAAGAGGGGGAAGGAAATGCTAAAATGCTAAAAATGATAAATGAAGAAATAAAATTTTGCCAATGTGAGCCTCAAACTTATAACCTCCTGCTTATGAGGCCAACATGCTATTTGCTTTGCCAATAAGGCTTATATAGGTCAGGAGAAACCAAGGGGAAATAGCAGACCAGGGAAGGGAAAGGTGCAAGGGTTTCAAAGGGGCAGGGAAAGAATACATTTATTTTTAATGGTAAGGAAACATTATATTAAATGCATTAAATGCAAGTATTGGTAAATGCAAATATTGGTAAATTAAGCAGCAGTGGAATTTTGGGAATTTGGGGTTAAAAGGTTAGTGGATAACTCAGGAATGATGTTATTAGCCTGTGAGTCCACCAGAAGTTGAATGCCAGGGAAGCAGGAGGAACAACTGATCGGGGGAACTGTGGGCAGAGCAGGCACGCCCACTTCTGCTGCATGTGCTCACATCATCTTGTCGCAATTGTGGAAAGTTACTACTGCACAGTAAATCATGATGGTTTCACATCGGAATTACTTTTATTGATGCCAAGCACCCATGAATTAAAAAAAAAAAGCTTCTGGGATTCAGGGCAAATGGTACAAGCACCGAAGGGGGCCAACATCATCTGATCAGAATAGTTTCACTTCCGATATTGTTACTGAAGCATAGTACAACAACAGGTCATGTAGTATTCCTCACAGATGCTGGAAGATAGTGATAAAGGAGTCAAATGCTGTACCCTATATTATATGTGTTCACATAGCACTTCTGCCATCAACAGGGTGAAAATCCACTTAGCACCAATGTGCCTGCACTGTGGTACCTATGCCATCTTCTACCTCCACCACAGCCTCTCTTCATAATAAGGTTCACTTCTCAGTGAAGTGTGGAAGCTGCATCTAACATCTGCTACTTTATAGTGCATGGGAGGTTCAGAATCTCCCTCCCCACTTATACTAGGAAAGTGGGAGGAATTTGGTTCATTTCATTTCTGGCCATGGTTTACACAGTTTACATCTTGTAGCACTAAATAAGATTTTAAATACAGCTTCCAAATAACAATCTGGACATTTACAAGCTTTTGATCCAGTCTGTGCAGAAAATGTTAAGTAAATGTACACCCACTTGAATCTATTATATATGTATGAGAATATATATGAATGGTTTAATCAATAGTAAGAGAATACTCCAAAATATGTTTATTTAGAAAAAAAATGTACACAGATATACGTACAGATTTTCATTTGAGAAAAACCAAAACAATCCAGTGTGCATCCACCTAAGAATGTGCTTTGAAATGGGAATTGGAGAACGTTGGCAAGCCTGAACTTTTCTCATGCTTATGTCCTTAAATTTACATGTGTAGAAGTACCAGTAGAAGATTTGACCAATTCAGCCTTCTCCTTCATATAGACTGGGTGGAGTCTATACTTGTTTATTTATTTATTTTTAATATGAAAGAAGATTCAATTAGGTGAGTCCCTACCTACCATTTGAAGTGGTAAAGCCCAGATAGGGATCTTATACCATCATGCAACCTAGGCCAAAGGCACTTCTGTTTCATATGGTCTATGATTTCCCTCCTGTGGTAAATAGCAGATATGTCCATATAAATTAATTTTCCAAAGATATAATATGATATAATTACTGTGATTTGATAATTATTGAGCAAATGTGTAGAAAAGTAAAGTTGTGATTTTATATTTACCTACCTGGCAGTAAGCCCCATGGAATTCAAATGGAGAATTTACTTATTTAAACATTTCTAACTCATTCTTTATATATAAAACTTGAGGGCAGGAGATTGGGTTTAAAAAACTCAGCATAAAACTATAATAATCCACAGTCAACCATAACAATTTCTTCTAAGTCAACCTGATATAGGTCCATATGCATGTGAATCAGAATTTGGTAGCATAACATTTCTTCTTTGGAGATTATCAGACAGACTAAATATGGTGTTATCACAATGCCAGGAGATCGCTAAAGGGCTCCCCTTTCAGACAACATCATTCCTGTGTTGTCATGCTTCCATTCAGAAGTCATTATGCCGGCACTGCTTTTTATTCTTGGGCTAAGCCATGAATGGATCCCCCATTCCATTTCTGTAATGAAATGTCCTGCAAGTGAAAAGGTGCCCGTTTCGCTGGCGCAATCTCAGCATCAATGGGAGGTCTGTGCCAGAACACTTCCGGGTGATACCAGGACATCCAGGTAAGTGACACACTTTATTGTACACTCCCCGGGTTACTTGTTAAATTTTAAGTTGTGTTTTTATGCTTGCTGTCACTTTTTATGTATTATTTTGCTTTTTATTTTTGAATTTCCTGTGCTCTCATCTTCTAGCAAGAACAGGTGGGATTTCCTTCCAGGAAGTGAACAGAGCTCTGTTTGAGCTCCATTCACTCATGGGCAGCCCAGCATGCATGAACAAAGTAGGTCTGAAAGTTTACATTATTGTGCCGGGAGAGGAATGGGAGAAGGGCGGGAGAGGAGACTGCGGGATGGTAATGGTTTTTTTATTATTATTATTTGTTGCCGTCTGATAATCTCCTAAATGTAAAAGTTGTACTTTTTCTAAAGTGAATGCAAAGACTTATAGATGATATTTTAACAGATTTTATCTATATGTGTGTTCTCATTCCTGTTTGTGTTTCCATAGTGAAGTTTACTGTTGCTATTGCCCTCTTTCTTGATCTGTAAGTCTAACTACATTACACTCATTAACTGGGCTGGCTGTGTGTGTACTACAACTTAATAGGAACAAGGTCATTATACATTTCACATAGGTTTTTTTTAAGAGCCACCAGAATGATGAGCTACTTCTAGAATAATAGTGGTGTGAATATCATAGATGGTATATTGAAAAAAAAAGCCCCATGCACATTAGTTGTTGGAAGATAAAAAGAACTGCTTTTTTTTTAACCAAAAAAGCATCATTTATCTTTCTTTTAATTTGCAGCTCAGTTTATGAAACATCAAGGTTTTTAAAAAGAGAGAAGCAGCTTGAAAGAACAATTAGCTTTTGTATCAAACATTAAAGACAGACACGAGCTCAGAATAGAACATTAATAGATGAAGCGTAAAATAAGAGAGAATAGCATCTGCCAGGAAAATACGATGGAACAATTGGTTCAAAAAAGCTGGCCGCTTTGCTTTGGATGCACAAACAACTAAATGGCCCCCAGGCCACACATCATATAAACTGTGCAATTCATGCTTGTTTCTTTGATGGGATATTACTAGTTTGTGTAAAAGCCTTTAAACAGCAAGGCTTCCCTATTATTTCTTCCATATATTGTATGGAGATTCTCTAGGGTAGGAGTCAATAGCACAGAGTTTTATTTTCTCTCTCAACAAGTGGTAATTTTCAAGACACAACTCTCAAATCCAAGTAAAATCAGATGGATTAATCTATAAACCCAACACACCTCCATAAAATTCAGCAAATGAGGCATTGTTGTGAAGATGAGATTAACTTTCAAGGTTTGGATGAATTAATGGTCAGCTCCAGGGTAGGCTGGGCAGGTGCCTTCAGGCTGCATCCCACCTCCTGTTGTCCCCCTGTTTAAGAAAGAAGACAAGTAAAAAGTGCTCACAATGACTTCAAAAATGCAATCACTTCACAATGGAGTCCAACAGATGTGTATAAATATTCCTGTTTGCTATATCCCTTCCTTTTGTCTGCCATCTCCTTGGGAAAAGGAACAAAGTTCTTTGCAGGTGGATTCTTGAAACTGAGTTGCTTGAGGAATTCAGTCTATGCAAATTCTGATACAAAGTGACCTAATCCACACCTATTGGAATAATGTGTACCTCAGACATTCATCTGCCAGTTGAATTTCACACTTTTCCAAATGTTATAAGGTAGTTTTCAGAGGTCTGGCTCTGGTATTAACAGCATGAAGACCAAAATAAGAAAGAGGAGGAGGAGGAGGAGGAGGAGGAGGAAAGACAGAAAGAGAGACAGACAGACATATGGGGGATTCCTGGCCATCTGTCATGCCCCGTGAGTCTGATGAGGGTATGAAATCAGAGGAGGAAGAGGACATGGCAGGGAACGGCCCTATGGACCCTGGCAGAGGTTTACCTATACCTGTGCCAGCAGGGCACCCTGCCAACCTGGAGGCTCAAGCAGAGGAAGAGCCTGGACCTAGTGGGTTGGCACCAGTCCCAGCAAAGAGCCCTGCCAATTCAGATAAGGATGAAGAAGAAGAGACGAACTTACCTCCACCATCATACAGCCAGCAGCGAACTCAAAGGAGCTCAGGGGAGATTGCTGAGACTTTATAATAAACACCTACTCATCAAGAAGCACCTGGCAACGCCTTGATTGCTATATATATATATATATATATATATATATATATATATATATATGCTTTGGGGAAATGTGGAGGCTATGTGAGAGATCAACTGACCTTCCTGGAGAAAGCTTCCTACTGACTCCTATTGCCTTGACTCATGCTGCCTTGACTCATGCTTAGACCGTGGACTGTTCCTGACTACTCTGCTGCTTGATCCTGTTGACCCATGGATTTGTTTTTGACCCATGCTGACTGCTGTAAGCCCCTGACATTTTAGACTGTGTTACTGGACTAAATCTTTGCAGGATGGAGTTTCCATTCTTGTGTGCTAATTAATGGTTGGCTACTTTCATTGATTTTGCTGTTTATACTTTGCCAGTATCTAGCTTTCTCAGACACCATCAGAGGTTGGAAAGAGAACCAATCAAAATAACTCTACCTGCAGAGTGAGACACATTATTTAAACAAGAGGTTGATTGCCTCCTACTCCCTTGGAGGTGTGGGGGGAGGGAGACAAAGAATCAAACACTATGGAGATCAGCTTGCAATTTCCTGTGTACACTTTCATGTCACTTCAGAAAAAAAAAATCAATGGAAGGAACCAGCAATCCAAAGGAAAAAAATCATACCCCCTCTCAAACCTTGTTGGTTTATAACTACCTTCTTTTCACACACACAAAAGAAGCACAGATACCAGTTAAAAAAAGAAGGAGGAGGTATAGAATTTCCTCAGAATTCTTCTGATCACTTTCTAAATTCTCCTAAGCATTTCTCTTCTGGAGAAACTCAGTGACAACTGTAATTTCTAGAGTGGGTTTGCATGTATATATGGAGATTATCAGACATGGCATAAACCATGTCAAAAGATCACTAGAAGAACAGAAAGGTGTGAGCTTACCAAATGATGTCATCTTCCAGCATTCTGGGGGCATAGCATGGCTGTGAGTAAAGTGTCCCTTTTTATTAGTGGCTTGTCCCCGTCAATAGAAAAGTGAAGCTTCATCCATAGTGCTATGTCCCTGGAACGGCTGAAGGATGCAGGCATCTGGTAAGATCATCCTTTCTGTTTTCGTAATGATCTTTTGGCATGGTTGGGAACATGATTTTTTTGGAACATTCCCCCACATCTAATAATCTCCCATTTCTGACCATCTAATGATGAAATATTGAAAAATCAAAATCACAGAGTTGGCTCTAGAATATTAAACTAACAAAATACTTTTTTAAAAACAAACAAACAAAAAACCCCAGTAACTTTTAAAATGCTATATATATATGTGTCTGTGTGTATCTGAATATTTCATTTCAAGACAAATGATTGCAAATTGCTAATCATAAAACCATTTATAACATCATTCTCCCATTGCTGCCATTTTTAACCTTTTAAGTGTTTAATGGTGTTGGGGGAAAGGAACTAGTATATCTTCCCAATTCACCTGAAGAATACAAAAAAGTTACTGTTTTGTTAAGTATGGTAGCCAAAGAATTCTTTCTTGATCAAAGGCAGTAGATATTTATACATGTAAATTAAAAATACTGGTTTGTAAACACTTCTTTTTATCACATTTTTGCTATTTCAGAATACACAATATGTTTTATGCATTTATTCAAATTTTTGGAGAATATACTTGCAGCAAGGTTACATTCAGCTTAAGTAGTACTCATAGATCATGTCTGCAGGTCTGGCATTCAGAAATAGATTAGTTAGCAGATTCATTCATTGATTTTGCCTGCACACCCAACTGTGTGAGAGAGCAAATGAGCATTCCTTGGCAATCTAAATCCCTCTTCTTTTCCATACCTCCCTCTGTCACTTTTTGATTCAGCTGGCAGTATTCAAGGGGTGAAGACAAGAAAGCTCCAGATCTGTGTTGCTTTTCAGTGCTAATCATGAAATCAGCAGTAGCACTGAACATGGATATTTCATATAGGCTTAGGAATTACTAGAGAGAATCATGCATGAATCATACCGTCAGATGAATCTATCAACTGAAATTCCACTAAAATTACCACCAAAAATATCCAACCATATCATGGACCTAGACTAAATTTAATGTGATAGGCCACCTCTGTAACAAATCCAATTTAATACGAATACATACAGATATTCAGAGAAGCAGCTGGGATATTTATGAATCACTAAAGTATACATTGGACACACTAGTCAGAGTGATTCTATACTAACCCACTCTGTCTCCATCCTTCTTTTAGTTCTCAGCTATTTGATGGAACACCTGTATCTGTACTTACATACTGTCTAAGCTTCTGAGATGGAAGTTCTTGTTCCATGAAACTTGAAGTGGCAAAGCTGTCTAGTTCACTTGACTTATTTCACTTCAACATATTTCAGCATGACTGTTTGGTGTAACTATTTCACAAAGTCTTGCTTCTTCTGAGGACAAGTATATATTAAAAGAAAATAAATAGTTAATGCAGCAGTCACACCAAATACCAGAAATGTGGCAATTTTGTTCTCTGAAGCACATTTTCTGTCGACAGCTTATTGCAATGTTACCAGAAGTGATTTATTGGATTACAGTTGCCTTGACAGTCACTATGTGCCTGATCTTCAGCAGGTGGATCTCTTTCCATCTTATCCATGTCTATATAAAGGGCAGTTCCCAACATTCTGTCACACTCTGTTGTCAAAAAAAAAAAAAAAAAAAGGCATCCAAAAGTGGACTTTTAGAAACATATTTGGTTCACAATAGCTGAAGACATTAGGGAAGGGCACAATACCAACTCCAATTATACCTATGATTGCATGCTTCTACATTCTTCCATCTAGGTCATGAGGTACTCCTTGCCAATTTTTTGAAGTATTCTTTACCCCACCACTGACAAATTTGCTATTGTGGCAGCCAATTCATCAAGCTTCCTAATTTGTCTTGAAAACAATCTCCATGTTCCCCATGTGCCTTGTTTTAAAACAAAAAAAGGAAGGGACCACATGTTTTTAGGGTGCTAATGTATCCCTATCACACACAAACACACCTGAAGTTGCAGTAAAAATGAAAAGCACAGATATAGGAGGGGTGACACTTGGCTTGATGGCAGTAGATTCAAAAGGGATCTAGGAGTCTTAGTGGACCACAAGCTGAACATGTGTCAGCAGTGTGATGCAGCAGTATAGTGTCTAGATCAAGGGAAGTAATAGTGCCACTGTATTCTGCTTTGTTCAGACCTCGCCAGTGCTGGACACCACAATTCAGGAAGGATATTGATAGGGTCAAACCAGAGGAGGGTGACCAAAATGGTGGGAGGTCTGGAAGCCATGCCCTATGAGGAGTGACTTAGGTACATGTGTATGTTTTTTTCTGGAGAAGAGAAGGTTAAGAGGTGACATGATAGCTATGTTTAAATATTTGAAGGGATGCCATACTAAGGATGGGGCAAGCTTGTTTTCTGCTGCTCCAGAGACTAGGGAGATTTTCAGACGCCTCTTTCAGCGTCTTGCCATGCAAGCAGCTTCCGGAGCAGTAATAAAGCTGCCGCATGGCAAGGGGTCCATTTTGGACAACGCCGTTTCTCTCTTGGCGTCGTCCGTGACTCTTGCAGCTAGCATTGGAGGCGGCTGCACTGTTTTTCACTCATGGAAGTTGTCTGTGAGTAACAAACAGCGCAGCTACCTCCATTCCTGGCCGCAAGAGTCACAGACGATGCCGAGAGAGAAATAGCATCGTCCAAAATGGACCCCTTGCCACGCAGCAGCCTCATTACTGCTCCAGAGGCTGTTTGCGTGGCAAGACGCTGAAAGAGGCGTCTGAAAATCTCCTAGGACACAGAGCAGTTGGTTCAAACTACAGGAAAAGAGATTCCACCTAAATATTAGGAAGAACTTCCTGACAGTAAGAGCTGTTGGGAAGTGGAATACAGGGTGCATCTATACGATTAAAAAAAAAATCTGTTTGGGGGTAAAAAATACGAATAGGCAGCCGTTCATATGCATACGATCCACCTACATGATTTTTTACTCCCCTAAACTCCATATGAGCCCCCTTCCCCAGCTGGCTGGAGTGAGCAAGCCAAGTGGCAGTTTTAAATCTCCCACTGCTTTTTTTTTTAAAAAAAATATTTAAAAAGGTGCCTGCTTTGCGGACATTCGGTTTTCCCTATTTACAAAGTAAAATAAAAATAAATATATATAACATTCACAGACTTACCGGACTCTCACTTAGCCAGGAATCCAACATGGCGTCTGCTCCCAATTCCCCTCCTTGCTAGCCCTGCCCCCCTCTACTCAGCCAGCCAATCAGATTACACTGCCTGACCGTATGTGTGTGAATAGGGCGTAGAGAACATCAGCCATTCGAACGGCTGTACGTATTTTATGCCGAGATCCACTAATCCTCCTGAACACTGAATCCACATAGTTTACGGGGGATTCGCAAGCCCCCCTTCTGAATAACACATATGAATCCGAACGGCTGTGTGTATGGAAGAGCGATCTTCCGAACGGCGTACGTATTTTCTTTACCATGTAGACAGGGCCACACTGCCTCAGAGTGTGGTGGAGTCTCCTTCTTTGGAGGTTTTTAAGCAGAGGCTGGCTGGCTATCTGTCGGGAATGATTTGACTGTGTATCCCTGCATGGAGGAGGTTGGACTGGATGGCCCTTGTGGTCTCTTCCAACTCTATGATTCTGTGATTCAAATGATAAAAATTAGTGGTACAATTGGGGACAGTGAAAGTGAAGGGAAATTCTGTTCCTTGGCAATTTCCTGCAAGGGTTTCTATGTGTATTTTGGCAGGTTGCACATAGAAGGCACTTGCCCAAGCCCTATACATGAGGAAAAAGTTGAAAGAAGGCTAAAATCTGCCCATTGCCCTGGACACTTTGTGACCTGGCCACCACATGGAGGAATTCCTCACAAGTAAACACATCCTTGTGTGAGAGACAGTGTGGTGTAGTGGTTTGAGTGTTGGACTAGGACACTGGGAGACCTGGATTTGAATACCCACTCAGCCATGAAAGCTCATTGGGTGAACTTGGGCAAGTCACAGTCTCTCAGCCTCAGAAGAAGGCAAGGGAAAAATCCCCTGAACAAAATCCTGGCAAGAAAACCCCATGATAGTTTTGCCTTAGTGTCACCATAAGTCAGAAATTACTTGAAGGCACACAACAGCAAGAACAGCAGCCACATCATTACAAAATACACATTCCACCTACATCTTTGCTACTTTTGATGGGCATTTCTCTATAATTTATATTGGAATTTTCCTTTAACTTGTCAATGGTTTCTCACTGTTGGCTATCTGACACAAAACCTGACAAAAAAAGGCTTACTCCCATGCTCATGGATTTCTAATGGACAGAGGGAATAATTTTAGATATGCAAAAATATGGGTGTGACAAACCTGCTTTTTATAGTCATAGATATTCCAGCCTCCTTGAATATGTGTATAGCCATGATGTGTTTGAGAGATATACCCTCACTGTTGTCATAAACTGCGTTCGTTTCTTTTGTTGGAAGTTTTTAAGCAGAGGTTGGATAGTCATCTATAAGGGAGAGTTCAGCATTGGCAGGGCTTTGGACTAGGTGATCCTTAGGAACTATTTCAACTCTTTAGTTCTATGACTCCATGATTGTATAGGTATGTGGTTTTCACCAAAAAATAAAATAAAATAAAAATCTGAATAATTCTTGCACATGTCTGAAATGCTATCTTCAATTGTTCATTATGCCCTCCATTCAAAAGTTCACTGAACTTTGAACTTCTGAATCCAAGTCATGCATGAGAGGTGCAATTGTTTTTAACCTCATGACACGTTGTATCTCTTGCAGAAAAAGAACACTGTATAAGGTGACAAAGATCTGTTGCATGCAAATGGATTAGATGTGTATGAACTCTCACAATTAAACTATGTCTATTCTTGTCTTGTTTTTGTTTTTCGCAGATCCAGTGATACAATCTGTCACCTTTCTGGAACACAAATCCTGACACCTGCATTGGCCAACAGTACATACTACCTGGAAGCATTCTGGGAGGTATAGTCCAAAAGGAATACATCCAAGGTTTGATATATTATGACAAAGATTTAGCTTGGCTTTGACAATAGCTATCCAAGAAAAGACATTTCAGTCAGGATGGCACACTTGAAACCATTTTTGGAACCCAAACATATCCATCATATTTTCTCACCACTGCTCTGAAGTTATATATTATCCTGTTGTGATCTATACATTCTGCCACTGAGTAATAAACAGGCAACATTTTAGTAGTTTTTCCTCCTAAAGAAATGCTTTCCCTGATGAATGTAAAATATAAAACAGGCTGCCTGTTAAAAAGAAACCTTGCATCAACAAAAACAGTTGATGACATATAGAAGTCACCATCACATATTTTTTCTAGGCAGCCAGAATCATTATAGCAATTGTTAGATTGTTACTCGAGGAGATATACTTTCAGAAATAGTAACTTCTTGTTTACATCACCATAATGCCATCAATTATCCTTCACCATCTGTAGATATAATTAAGTTTACCCTTAAATTTGATTTTAGCAAAATGTCATTCACAGGTGACTCTTGTTTAGTAAACATGTTTGCAGTAAGGAGAAATGGGAAGCTGTTGAAGAATAACCTGGAAATAGATTTTCTGTAAGGCCTGAGGGCATGATGTTACAGAAACATTTGTAAACTATCAGCTGCACACATGTCTCTTAATTTTCACTGTTTTATTTTATTTTATGTATTCAGTATACAAAATTCATTTCCAGATATGCCAATGCATTGGGATAGAAACCTATCTCAGATGTGATTATTTCCAGGAATATTACTAGTCCAAACTTCTTTTGGCTAGGTGTATAGGCTCCTTACCTCTACCTTGGGATGAAAGCTTAATTAAAACAGACACACAGAGAGACAGATACAGAGTGCCTATAGACTCATAGAGTTGGAAGAGACAGCAAGGGCCTTCTAATCCCTGCCCTGCAAGAATACACAATCAAATCATTCCTGAAAGATGGCCAAGTAGAATCTCTTTTCCTGTAGTTTGAATCCATCGCTCCATGCTCTAGTCTCGGGAGCAACAGAAAACAATCTTGCTCCATTCTCAGTATGACATCCCTTCAAATATTTAAACATGGCTATTATGTCACCTCTTAACTTTCCCTTCTCAAGGCTAAACATACTCAACTCCCTAAGCTGTTCCACATAGGGCACGGCTTCCAGACCTTTTACTATTTTGGCACCATTCTACCTTTAGTCAGAGTGAGGTATGGCAATAAATTGTTACTTGCTTAATTTGTTTGTATTATTATATTTTTACTGCTAGGAAGAGAAAAGGGCCATTCCAGGATTTTCTACCTCATATGCTGAAATAAGTTGTCTGGCTTTGGTTATGATATATTTAATGCATCATATGCTCCTCCACCTCGGGCAGCAAAATGTCATAGATCAGTCTTAGATACAAGCAGAAGGCTTGCCAGAGTTAATGAAAGGTTTAATAGATCAGGGTTTAGTTACAGAATGACATTCTCAATGGCTAGATTTAAGAAATGTAAAACATATTGCCAGCCTGAACATATATTATACAATGGCAAAGCTATATAAATTTATTTCGGATTCTGCAGATTTTTTTATGCAGACCTGTATTTTTCTTTTTCCATTAGCAAAATATATGTAACTCACACATTTCATTCTTTTCACACTGTGCCTTTCAGCTCAGAAGAAGATATGGATATGTTTCCTAGAGAACCTGTGTGACTTACAAAGAGCCAAACATCAGAATCATGATTAAGAAGTCACAATGAACTGGCACATTAACAATCCCACCAACAAGCACCTTTTCTCCTCTATAACAATGTGTGTGTGTGTGTGTGTGTGTGTGTTTCTGTTTCTATTTCTTTTGCTTTGTCATCCAAGGCCAGAACACTTCCTCAACTATGCCAGCTTTTATTGCTGCACATAGTAAAGCAATAGGATCATTGTCCAGCTATCACATATCTCCCATAACATTGGAGGTTACTGAAAAAAATTGAGGCCACATTATATGGCAGCAAATCTGGGTTTACCACAAATTATACTTTTATCAGGAAATGGTGTACATGATGTGATACACATACAAATGTTGTTTTCTCTTTCTATTTGTAGGCATTCTCTTAAAAATCTTGGTAGATGGTGCTTTGTTGTTGTTACTGTGTGCCGCCTGTGCACCTGTTTTTCTGACTTATGACAGCCCTCAGGTGAACCTATCATAAGTTTTTTTCTTGACAAGATTTGTTCAGAGGGGATTTGCCTTTGCTTTCCTCTGAGCTGAGAGTGTGTGACTTACCCAAGCTCACCCAGTGGGCTTCCATGGCTGAGCAGGGGTTTTAACTCTGGTCTCTAGGGACCTGATCACCCAAACTACTGCACCATGCTGGCTCTCTTAGATGTGGTACTTCATGTGAATTCCCCAAAGACAATTCTTTCCCACTCCTCAAAGCACATCCAGTGTGAAAATTAGTTATTAAATAAGCATAGGAATGCTCTTAAAGCAGTTACAGGTTCCTGCCAATGGTTTCAAAGCAGGGGTGGAAGTCATGCTTCCCTTGAGTCACATTCAGCTACCAATGGCTATCCATTAGGCCTGAGCCCTTTCTGGCCTCTATAGCATTAAAAATAAAAATCCTGGTGAATTATTCCATCAAGGGCAGAATTTTCATATAAATTACAAAGTGCATCCCTCCCACACACATCTTTTCTAGATGCAGCTAATGCAACCCACAGGAGTGGTGCAAGGACAAAAATTGGGGTCCATGCCATAGTTGCCTACCCTGTATTATAGTAAATTCATTATATTACTTGCTTCCCCTTTACCACTTAGGTTCAGAATTTAGCATTCTTTAAAAAAAATGCATTGAGCAGTAATCATATGCCTTTCTTAAAGCCAACCAGAGCTTATCTTTCATCGTTTCCTCAATATGACCAAGACTAAAGATTTTACAAATTGAACTCAATTAAAGCTTCTGTTGATGGTGCATGATCTGTAATCAAATTCAGCTCATGCCCTTGTCATCACTCTGCCTTCAAGGTCTAAGAGGAGAAACCATGTTAAAATTATACATCAGGTTGAGACTCCACAGATAGACAGAAAAGGTCACTCGAGCATGAAGACCTCATTTTTCAAGAGATTTAACATTTGTAAGTATAAACACACTTTGGGCTTTTGGTCTGGAGCAATATTATAATTCAGTCCTTTAAAAGATTCACCAGATTGGTTTGCAGAGTGGTTGCATTTTCATTTCTTTACACAGTAGGATCCATTCTGATGTCACTTTTAAGATGTTTAAGAAACTCAGCAGTGTGCAGTCTTCCTTCAGTACAAGGCCAGGAGGACATATGCAGGTCTTTCTCACAAGAGTAGTCCTATCTGGCTGCTCAAATCATTGACCATGGAAAACCTACAGTGTCACAGAAGCTTACCTCCTGATCTTCCTGCAGGGAGATTGTCACTATACTCAGTAGAATGCAATTGACTTATCGTTCTATCTGGGTGATGCTTGTACAGGTTCCCAGTTCCAGAGGAGGCTGTAACAGTGAATGTCACCCTTCAGGCCTTTCCACTCAACATGGGTAAGTTAAAAGGTAGTGGGGGAAATGTGTGTGTGTGTCTTACAGTTTTGAATGTCTGAACAGAGGCAAGGTTTATGTTTATTTGTGTGTGTGAAATAAATAAATAATGTTATTATGGAACAAACATCAACACAATAGTATTAGCTGGCATTTAACACCACATTTACATCCCCCCCCCAAACAGCGATAAATACAATCATAGAACCATCCAGTCCAATGCCCTGCCATGCAGGAATACACAACCAAAGCACTCCCACACAACCCAAGCACTCCAGCAACTTATATTAAATTCCAAAGTTGTGTATTTTAATGTGTCATAGCCTTTCAAAGATCAACACAGGAAAGCGGGCTGTTACACTCAACTGGGTTTCTGCTTACACAGGGAATAAATGGGTACCATATTACATAAACATTATGATTATGTTTGAATTAATTTCTGAAATACTGCACATATGAAGTAAGCCTTTCCATAAGTGCTATGGACCAGAGTTTGTCTTTCCATTGGGAAATTGACATGATGTTTTGAATTTTCCATTTTTGTGCAATGATCAGTTTTGCCACCAGGCATCAAAAATTGATTAGATACATAATTTGAGAGACTCATTATTATCTATAATGACTTAAAAGTGGGAGACAATTCTATATTCTGACTGGTGATTATTAGGGCAAAAGATCAATATTTCTTCCTATAGAACCAAAACATTTGGGATTTCTTTTCTTGCAAAGGATGGAAAACTCACCACAATGTTTAAAAACTGTGCGTTTTCAAGAAACTCACACAGTTTTACTCAGAACTGCACAGCTTTCTTTCTTTTTTCATTATATTTTTTATTAAGTCACTTGTATTAAACTCGTTTACAGCAATATTTTTCAATCATCTTTTCCAACACACATTTCTATTAGTATCAAAACTGCACAGCTTTCTGAAGAAGAACTGAGCAGTTGTAGGTCTGCCTCTGGTCATGACTATTTCATTTTTCCAACTTTTTGAGAAAGAGGGGCAAGACAGCACAGGATGAATGGATTAGATACCAGAAATTAAAAGTGTATTGCATACTGGAGTTTGAAGGCTGGTTTTCTAGTCTTGTTTGATAGAAGAGCCAAGGTGTGCAACAAAAATCACCATCAATCCTCTTTTACCCTCTAGTCTAAGGAATCTGCAAGCATTGCACTCTTGGGGCTCTGAGTTTGCGCACCCATTCTTTCTTGACCTGCCCACCGACTCTGAGTACCTGATTCCTTCTCATCCCTGCTATTTTGCTTCTTCTCTGGCAAGGCTGCTCCTCTCCTGTTGCCCCCCTCCTCCCCTGCCCTTTCAGGGCTGGTTATTAATTTATTTATCTACTTACTTATTGAAATATTTATATCCCTCCCTTTATCCAAAGATCTCAGGGCAGCTTACAATAAAATCAACACCTTTTGATCTTCCTGCAGGGACATTACAAAAGTTTAAAAGTTTAAGAATATATTAAATAGTTTTTCAATTTAAAATGAGACAGTTTAAAATGAGTAAAAACAATTTTGAATAACATAACTATAAAACATGTACAGCCTAGAAAAAAGTTTGATCCAAAGGCTTTAATAAAAATCCAGGTTTTAACTTGGCGTTGAAATAATTTCAATGTTGGTGCCAATCAGGCTTCCAGGGGAAGAGAATTGCACAACTGGGGTGCCAACACAGAAAAGGCAATCTGCCATGTCCTCCCACACTACTAATGGGACATGGAAGAGAACCCCTCCAATAGATCTCAATTCTTGGGCTGCCATATGTCTAAAGAGAGGTTTTCTCTCAAGTATCAAGGTACAAGCCATTCAGGGATTTAAATATTATGGCCAGTGCCTTTAATTCAGAATGAAAACATATTAGCAGCCAGTGTAATTCCCTCAGAGCAGGTGTTATATGATACCTGAATGGAATTCCAGAGTATTCATTTTGCACCAACTGCAATTTCCAGGTTGTCTGCAAGGGCAGCCCCACATATAGTGCAATGCAGTAATCTAATCAGGAAGTTACCAGTGCATGGACTACTGTGGCTAAGTTATCCCTGTCCAAGAAGGACCGTAGCTGGTGGACCAGTCAAAGCTCACCCCAAGTGTTCCGAGCCACCAAGTCTATTTGGGCATCCAGTGATAAGGATGGATCTAGGAGTACTCCCAGACTATGCACCCACTGCTCAATGGGGAGTGCAACTCCATCTAGGGCAGGCAAGCTACCCAATTCCCAGACTCAAGAACTGCCAGTCCACAGAGTGTCGGGAAGCCAACTTAATAGCTGATAAGGAGCCCGGCTTGGCAACAACCCAGTTGAAAAACACAGTACCTGGTGTTGTCAGTAGCAGTCCTATAGGGTCAGAAGTACACGGAGAGAGAGTGAAGCACGAAGAGACAGTCCAAGGTCAAAAGGGTTCCGGCAGGTGGGTCAACGAAGGCAGTCCAAGGTCAAGATATCCAAAATCTCAAGATAGCAAGGTTCAGGAGAGTCACAGGCAGAGGCTTCCTCCAGGAAATGCAGACTGCTTGCAACAAGGAACTCAGCATCCCACAGCTGCTTATGTTGGCCCAGCTCCCACTCCCAGCTGCGGGGTGATTGATGACCTTCTGTCTCTTAATCTCTGAGAACGACGAAGCCACGCCTTCTCTGCTCTCCTTTGGCTAAAGGTAGGTACCTGCTCTTCTACCTCTTGCTCTTGCTCCACTATGTCTCCCAGGCTTGGATCCTGTGCAGGGGGAGGGCTAGGCTGCTGAGCCCTGGGCTCTTCAGGGCTAGACTCAGACTCAGCCAGCTCTTCTGCCACTGGCTCAGCCTCCTCGTCTTCTGAGTCCTCAGAGTCCTGGCTGACCATGACATCATTCCCCCCCCCATTATCCTCCCCCGCACCCAGAGGAGGACAAGGCCGGGCTGGGAAGCAGCGGTGAAATCCCCCAAACCAGGCGGGGGGCATGTACATCAGAGGCATCTTCCCAGGAGCGGTCCTCTGGCCTGTAGCCAGCCCAGTCAACCAGATACTGAAGGCGGCACCGACAGCGATGAGAGTCCAAGATCTGGGCCACCTCGAATTCCTGTTCACCATCCACCAAAACTGGATCGGGCGGGGGTGCAGGACCAGCGTCAGGATGAACCCCCGAAGCTGGAAGCAATAGGGAACGATGGAAGACTGGGTGGATCCGCCATGTCCGTGGAAGCTGGAGCCGAAAAGCCACGGGATTCACCTGGGCCACGATCTTGTAGGGCCCTGCCAATCGAGCATCCAACTTCCGACACGGCCGCTGGAGCGGAGGATGGTGTGTGGACAGCCAGACCAAATCCCCCACTTGCAAAGGAGGACCCTCCTGCCAACGACGATCCACGCCCCGCTTATACGCCTCCTTGGCCACATCAAGCTGTTCCTGCAGCAAGGACTGAGCAGCCTGGAGTTCCTGGAGCCACTGGTCTGCTGCAGGGACAGCCGAGCCAGGGGCCACCGCCAGAAATCCCCGTGGATGGTAGCCGCCGGTGGCAAAGAAGGGCATCTGCTGGGTGGAGGCATGCACTGAGTTGTTGTAGGTGAACTTGGCCAACGGCAGCAGGTCGACCCAGTTCTCCTGGCGGTAACTGGAGTAACAGTGGAGGTACTGCTCCAGTGTCCCATTCGTGCATTCTGACTGGCCATCGGACTCAGGATGGTGCAGTGAGGACAGGTGAGGCGCGATGTCCAGGAGCTGCAGCAGACTAGTCCAGAACCGGGCTGTAAACTGGGCTCCTCGATAAGAGACTACTCCCTCAGGAAGGCCATGGAGCCGGAAGATGTGCTGTACAAACATCCGGGCCGTCTCCTTCACTGTGGGGAGGCCAATCCAAGGCACGAAGTGAGCCATCTTGGAGATCAAGTCCACCACCACCCAGATGGTGGTACAGCCTGCAGAAGGGGGCAGGTCCATGATAAAGTCCACCGAGATGAGTTTCCAGGGCCCCGAAGGCATCAGCAGAGGCAGCAGTAAGCCCGCAGGTCGCCCTGGATGATCCTTAGCATGGCGACACACAGGGCAAGTGTCCACTATTGGGCTACGTCCGCACGGAACCAAGGCCACCAAAACTCCCGGGTGAGGAGGTGCAGGGTCTTGAAAAATCCAAAGTGCCCCGCTGTTTTGGCATCATGGCACAACCATAGGACCGTCTCCCAACATGGGCCTGCTGGTACATAAAGGTGGCCCCGGTGGTAGAGCAGGCCATCTCGGAACTCAAAAGTAGAGGCATCCCCCTCCGCCAAATGCTGGGTCACGAATGGGTCCTGGCTCTGGAGGTCACGAATCTGGTCCAGCAGTGTAGCCTCCCTTGGAGCAGCAGCAAAATTCTCTGGGCGCAGAATGGTGGACTGAAGCTCCCCCTCCAGTTCTGTGGCGTACTCTGGCTTCCGGGAGAGAGTGTCAGCCTGCCGATTCTGGGCCCGAGCAACATTCTGGAGCTGGAAATTGAAGCACCCAAAAAACAGGGACCACCGCTTCTGCCTCTGGGACAATGTCCGGGCCCTCTGGAGATGCTCCAAGTTCCTGTGGTCGGTGTGGACCTGGATTGGATGAGCGACCCCCTCCAACAGATGCTGCCACGTGTCAAAGGTGGCCTTAATTGCCAACAGCTCTTTCTCCCGAATGGTGTAGTTGTGTTCAGGAGACAGCTGACGGGAATAAAAGTCACAAGGCAACAAGTGACCCTCGGGCCGTGAGCGCTGAAGCAGCACAGACCCAATTGCCACGTCCGAGGCATCTGCCTCCACCACAAAAGGTGTCCGTGGATCAGGGTGCTGCAGGATTGGGGCTGATTTGAACTTCTCCTTTAGGACCTCAAACGACTTCTGGGCCGCAGGTGTCCACTGAAAGTACGTCTTCCCCTGAGCAGTTGGGAAAGAGGGCTCGCCAGGGCTGCATAATCTGCGATGAATTTCCTGTATAAGTTGGCGAACCCCAGGAACCGCTGGACATCCTTCCGGCAGCGAGGAGTTTGCCATGATAACACCGCCTCCACCTTGGAGTTGTCCATGGCCATCCCCTGAGCGGAGACTTGGTAGCCCAGGAAGTCCACCTCCCGGAGGTCGAAGGGACACTTTTCCAACTAGGCATAGAGGCGGTGTTCCCGAAGATGCTGAAGGACGGCCCGAATGTGGGCGTCATGGGCAGCCTGGCTGGAAGAATAAATCAAAAAGTCATCCAGGTAGATGATCACAAAGCAATCTAGATAGTCCCGAAAGACATCATTGATGAAGTGCTGGAAGACAGCTGGGGCATTACAGAGGCCGAATGGCATGAAGGTGTACTCGTAATGTCCATACCTCATCTGGAAGGCCGTCTTCCACTCGTCCCTGGCCCTGATCCTCACCAAGTTGTAGGCCCCTCTGAGGTCCAACTTAGTGAAGACCTTGGCATGGCGGAGCCACTCCAGCAGTTCTGGGATCAGCGGCAAGGTGTACTGGTTCCTGATGGTGATCTGGTTAAGGGCGCGGTAGTCATTACAGACACGTAACTCCCCACACTTTTTCCACACAAACAACACAGGGGTGCCTGCAGGAGACTTTGAAGGGCAGATAAACCCCTTCTTGAGCTTCTTTTCCAAGAAATACCTCAGAGACGCCAGCTCAGGCTCTGAGAGGGAGTAGAGGGATCGCACTGGGGCCCCCAGGTATTAGGTCAATTGCACAGTCATACGGTCTGTGCGGCAGGAGCTGATCCGTCTCCTTGTCAAAGACGACGGCGCAATCCTGGTATTTCTCGGGCAGCATCACTCATCTTTCCTTGGTGTCTGTTGCCATGGCTGCTGGGATCCGCTCCGGCCAACAGTGCTCCTGGCAAAACTCAGAGGTAAACAAAACCTCCTGCCGGTTCCATGAGATGTGTGGATCATGCTTGGAGAGCCAGGGCATCCCTAGGACTAAAGGGAAGTGAGGCACCTCGGCCAACAGGAAGTGAATCTCCTTGACGTGGCCCTGGAACTCCAAGTGAAGCAACAGGGTCTGGTGAGTTACAGGACCGGACCACAGGAGCTGCCCATCAATAGTCTCTATGGGTCTAGGCTCAGCTAGGGCCTCCAGTGGTATCTGATGACTGGTGGCAAATCCTAAGTCCATTAAATTGTTGGAGGCTCCCGAGTCTATCATGGCTCCCAGGGAGACAAGCTCCATGGAAGGCAGTCTAATGTTAGCCGCCAAGCAATGGCTCTTTGCTGCAGGTCATGCTAGGGTTAGCAGGTTCCGAGGACGTTCCCAGGTGGTGAACCTGCTCGACACCTGGGACTGCCCGTTTCCCAGTAGCGGTGCTCAGTATCCCTTGGCTTGCTACTTTCCAGCAAAATGCCCTGAGAGACCACAGTACAAGCAGAGCCCCTCTCTCCACCTTTGTTCCTTCTCAGCTGCAGTGAGCCATGGCCGAGCCCCCCCCCCAGCTGCATTGGTTCTTCTGCAGGTGGGGAAGCCATAGGAGAAGTTGCCGGTGTCTGGGGTGCAATCACTGGGGAAGAGGTCGGGTTGGAATGCCTGGCCTGCCTACGAGCATGTTGCTTGAGTTATCAAGGCAGCTAAGGTGTATGGAGGCTCTGAGCAGGCCAGCTCATCCAAAATGGGGTCTGCCAAGCCCCAGCGAAACTGGACCTGCAAGGCACTCTGGTTCCAGGTCAGGTCCTGGTCTATGAGATGGAAGGCGATGGCATATTCAACCACAGAGCCTTTGCCTTGCTGGAGGATCTTAATCCAATGCTCAGCAGTTTCAGTTTTTACAGGGTCACCCCAAGTAGCTCTCATTTCTTGCAGGAAATCCTGCAAGCTGTTGAGGACTGGACTATCCTCATTCAGATAGGGAGTAGCCCATTTACTTGCAGGACCAGCTAACAGATAATGATAATGAAAGCCACTTTGTGAGTGTCCGTGGGGAAATCAGCCCCTCTGATTGTGAAGTACAGCTTGCAGTTTGCTATAAAACTGTCCAATAGTGCTCTATCACCAGAAATCTTTTCAGGTAAAGCAATGATAGATTTCCCACAGGGCTGGGGTGGGGGTTGGTTCTGCAGTGCTGCCAAGCCTTGAGTTAATTGTGCCAGCTGGGCTGCTAATTGCTGGTTTTGGGATAACAGTTCCTGAATCACAGCAGACTCAGCCATCTTATCAACTTAATTAAGGGTTTCAGGCAGTTCTGTCGGGAAGCCAACTCAAATAGCTGATAAGACAGCCTGGCTCGGCAACAACTCAGTTGAAAAACACAGTACCTGGTGTTGTCAGTAGCAGTCCTATAGGGTTAGAAGTACACAGAGAAAGAGAGTGAAGAACGAAGACGCAGTCCAAGGTCAAAAGGATTCCGGCAGGTGGATCAACGAAGACAGTCCATGGTCAAGATATGCGAAGTCTCAAGATAGCAAGGTTCCAAGAGGCAGGAGAGTCACAGGCAGAGGCTTCCTCCAGGAAACACAGACTGCCTGAAACAAGGAACTCAATGTCCCCCAGCTGCTTATGTTGGCCCAGCTCCCACTCCCAGCTGCGGGGTGATTGATGAGCTTCTGTCTCTTAATCTCCGGGAACGATGAAGCCACACCTTCTCTGCTCTCCTTTGGCTAACAGTAGGTACCTGCTCTTCTACCTCTTGCTCTTGCTCCACTATATCTCCCAGGCTTGGACCCTGTGCTGGGGGAGGGCTAGGCTGCTGAGCTCTGGGTTCTTCAGGGCTAGACTCAGACTCAGCCAGCTCTTCTGCTACTGGCTCAGCCTCCTCGCCTTCTGAGTCCTCAGAGTCCTGGCTGACCATGACATCCAGGAGGATCAACAGGATAGCACTCTCCCCTATATGGGACATTATTGATAGGATGGTAGTTATGACATACCTCTGGGTCTTGGAAGGCTCTCTTCAGGAAAGGGTGCACTACAGCCTCCTTCAAGGCAGCAGTCACCTTCCCTGACATAGGAGGCTACCAGACAGGAACGAAAAAAGTGTTCCTGTCCCACAATCTCGACCCCTGTCCCATCCCTGTCATGCCACAATCACCCTCCCCACTGCACTTACCTCCTCTCCCTTCATTCTGGCAGCCCAGGAGTGAACAGAGCTCTAACAGAGCTCCCTTCACTTCCTGGATCGAAATCCTGTGGATTCTCATTAGAAGACCTGAGCATGGGAAATTCAAAAATAAAAATAAAACGAACATGAAAAAATTACAGCAAGCACAAAAACACATTTTAAAAGGTATAAGTAACCTGGGGAGTGTGATAAAAATGTGTCACTTACCTGGATGTCCCAATGTTACCTGGGAATATTCTGGCAGGGACCTCCCATTGATGGGATCTTGCCAGCATAACAGGGCACCTTTTCGCTTGCAGGACTATCCATGACAGAAACAGAATGGGGGATATATTGACAGCTTATCCCGTCAGTAAAAAGCAGCACTGGTGGAACGGCAGCAGAACAAGGTGCATAACAAGGGGGAACGACATCTTCTGTAAAGGGAGCCCTTTCGCTATCTCCTGGCACTCAAGTAACACCACTTTTAATATGTCTGATAATCTCAATAGTGATGCATTTACCACCCCTTGGAGCCTTCCAATCAACCCATGTTTGCTAGATTTTAAGATCCAAGATCAACATGTGGTAGGACGGACGAAATGAAGCAAATATGTCAGCAGTGATACAGCAGTGAAACAGTGAATATGACAGCAGTGACACAGCAGGCTGTCTCAACTAAAACTGATCCCAAGGAAGTTGATCAGGTGGTGTACTGGATACCTCCCTAGACTCTGCAATAACTGTGGCATCAAGTTATGAATGAATATGAAAACTTTCTGCTCAAAGTGCCTGACAAATTGATCACACCACCCAACCTAGGGTTCTAATCCTGGCCTCTCAGAGCCTGATCCCATTAGGCTCTTAACCACTCAGAAAAGTTCTGCTGGATGGTGTGCTGAACATAGAATAGAGGAGGCATAATAAGTTATATTTATCACCTTTACTGCTGTATAGTATGCACAAGGCAAAGTATTTGCGAATTTTCAGTCATATTCACTTCATGGTCTATGCCACATACGCTCTAGTCTTTGCACAGCCTGTTTCATTGTCTGTAGGTCTTCTGTCAACTAAGGTGAATTACAGTCTCTGCAGCACTGGATTGGATACTTAGGAGTGACTGCATCGATGGCCTTTTCCATCTCACTATTAGGTCTCTGGGAGAAGAGCATCTTAATTAGTCCCCCACCCCTGCTACTGTGTAAAAAAAAAAAACTTCATGAGGAAGTGATCTGACCATGACAACAGGATTGTTGTACACCCACGTAAAACTAGATCATCCTCCCACCATCCAATAGCAAAAACAAAGTCTAAGGTATGTCCTGCTTCATGTGTCAGACCAATAATGTACCAAGACAGCCCCATGGTTGTCCTGGTAGCGGTGAAGTCCTGAGCAGTTCCTGTCATTAAAGCCTTCTCATCCCTGATAATTTGCTTCATCCCAGCCAAGGCTGTTCCTCTCCCTGATGCCCCCTTCTCTGCCACCTTTTCTGGGTTGTTTTTTCTTATGCAACTTGCACCCTGAATTTTCTGGACTCTGAGGTGCCGTTTACATGATGAAAATGTTCTGGGATGAATTTGTGTCGAACCCCAGCAGTTTACATGTACATGGAGTCGGACACGTGTTTTTTGGAAGGGGGGCCACCATTTGTTTCTCGATCTGTGGGACTTTCAATCCCACGGGTTGTGCCATTTTTTAAAAAGTCACTGGAGGATTTGGAAAAACGGAAATGTAAACAGCCCGTAACAAGATATCATGGACATAGGAGATGACCAGAAATTGTCTTGACCATGGGCGGGCTCTGGCCAGTAAGTGGGAGGACTACTTGCCCCTTTTTTGACCAACCCAAAATTTGAAGATACATCTCCATTGTTCTCCTGGTCATTTACCTGTGCAGTTTCAGTGATGGATGCTGAAACCTCACCTCTTCCCAGGAAAGGCCGCCGTGGGATCTCCTGGTCCTACAATGAGACTATAGACCTTTTGGTGATATGGGGCGAGGAAAAGGTGCAGGAGCAGCTGAGGGGGTCCCATAGAAATATCGACCTTTTTGAAAAAATTGCTGCCTAATTGAAATCAAAAGGGCATGAACACACTGCTGAGGAGTGCAGGACGAAGATGAAACTGATGCGTAAAAATTACCGCCAGGTAAACAACCACAACTCTAAAAGTGGCAACAATGTGTCCACAATGCCCTTTTATGAAGAACTCCATGCAATTCTGGGCGGCGATGCCAACTACCACCTGAAGCGGCTGCTGGGGAGCACAACCGACATTGTGCGTGTTTTGCGTGGGTCAGTGACTCCTCATCACACTCCCCTCCCCGAAGATGTGGAATTCCCTCCCTCATCCCAGGAGATGCTGCAGGGATACTCTGAGGAATTGTTCTCACATCCCCTAGGAAAGTTAGTTGTTTTTTTTAAAAAATGTGTCCTTATTATGTGAAAACTCGATTAAGCATGTGCTCAGATTTCAAAATCTGACCAGCTGAGATCTGTGCTTGGTATTTTAATTTGCTCATGACAATTCAATGCATGATATGTATTTTACTTGTGCCGGCTATTACATTTATAATTTATTAGGTTTAATTTCATTCTCCAAAATAAAAGGAATTAATGTGAAAATTCAAATGTGTAAAAATCCGTTTTCCCAACTTCACAACCACATCTGTAACCTGGTATTATGAAGTGTTGCATCTTAGTTATATGTTCTTTGTGCCTCTGTTGCTTGTTAGAAATGATAATTTCACCATATTTGCCTACATGACCACCGAATGTGCTGCTGTGGTCCATGAGTTCTCCTTTCTTTTACAAATTAAGGCAGTTAAAGCCAAATGCTGCGAATCTCTGTATATGCCCTTGGGATGTAACATTGTGTGTGCATCTGGGTACGTTTACTATGGCATCTCCTGCCACAGCCATAAACAAAGAAGACTCTTCTTTGTTTACCTCTGCCACCAGGTACACAATATTTTAAAAGAAGAAATAATCACTGTGATTCTCTGTCTTTTCTTACCCAATACTCCTCATATTCTTCCTTTTCTTTTTTTCCATCAGATGTTTCAGGTACCCAAGATTCTGATGAATCTGCAGTTACTGTTACCTTAACAGGGGAGCCCACAGAAAGCTTGGGAATTAATGAGACTGAGGAAAATTCCATGGTTGTGGTTACTGAGATTGATACCGTGTGGACAACTACCCCAGCATGTAATGGTATGTATCACTTCATTTTAAAAGTAGATATGTTGTGTAACAGAGAAAATATTGTGGTGCAAATGGAATATCACTAAATTATCCTCTTTTCTCAGTTGCAGATTTGACCGTTTCATTGTTTAAATAAGCCTATGGTGGTAGGAATAACCTTACCTTTTAAATGGTTAAATTGTGTACCATAATCTATTGTTGTATTAGCGGAGGGAACTATGTTAAGGAATCTGGCAGTGTCTGGATCCTTTACCAGAAAGCATAATCCCTTGCAAAACTGCCCAAACTGCAACAATGTTTCTAATCTGGCTGATTGTTTTAAAATAAACTTGTAGCCAGTTTGACCTACTTTTCAAGGTATACTTCAACTGCCCATAAAGTGTGATTGAGATATTCATAATTATACAGGAAAGAACAGTGCTAATATACTTGAGGATAAATTAGGGAGCGTTTTTAAAAGGGCAAAGCAAATGCAGTTCACTTTAAGAAAACCAGATTATATTAAGCAGAAATAAATCTATTTTAGGTACTGATACAGAAGAAAAGTTTAGATACTTATTCCCCCCGATGATGTTCAAGCCAAAAATATTCTTTTAAAGTGTTGCGAACCACCTCCTCCTGCGCTTTCTCCACAGCATCATTATTAAGCATTGGTGCTCCAAGCGTGTCAAGTACAAACCTTTGCACATGCTGATGTGGATCATCAAGGATACTACCTTTGGTTTCACAGATATTGTGTAGAATAACATATGCACATATCACTGAACATACATTTTCCTCAGCAACCTCAATACAGTATCTTAATACCCTGCACCTAGATTTCAAACGCCTGAAGTGCCTCTCCACCGTGGATCGAATTTTGTTATGGTACCTATTGTACAGTCTTTGTTTGGTATTTGTTGTCCCTCTATAAGGTGTCAGCAGCCAATTCCTTACAGGATATGCACCATCAACAAGAGTTAATGGCACTACCTGTTTCCCCATAATAGTTATTGTTGGATTACCAGGCACAAATATGCCAGCCTCCATAGTCTCAAAGAACCCAGAGTTTCTTAACATCTGAGCGTTGTGATTCTTCCCACTCCAACCAATTTCCACATCAATAAAAACTCCTCTGTGATCACAAGTTCCTTGCAGAAGAATGCTGTACCTATTCTTCCTGTTGATAAATTTGTCTACTTGCTGGATGGTGTGGATTATATTAACATGGCATCCATCTAAACAAGCAACCACTTGTGGGTATCCCATTTCAGCAAAGGCATCCATCATCTAAATATTGCAAAGCACAAGAAAAGGAATATATGAGACCTTGAAAACATGAGTTTTCGATTAAACATGTATGTACATACAGAAACATTTCGGGCGCCTTTTGCATGATATCCAGTTGTAACATCTTAACATTAGGGAAGGTATATATTTTATCACTTTGGTTTCACATTAAGGCATACAGATTTAATTTTTTAAAAACTCTTAGGAATAAATGCAATTAGCCGAATTTTCACAAGGTAATATAAAGGAAAAATAAAACCTTTCTATGATCTCCCAGTAATACTGTCTGCTTAAGAAGTAACTTCTCCATAGCAAGGACGACCTTCACAAAAATCTTACATACCGTTGCTCTTCCAACACTAAATAACTGAGAAACAGCCCCATATGAGCAGCAGAGGGTGAGAAGGAAAACGGCTATAGCAAATCTCTTCTCCACAGGTATGGCTTTCCTCATGTTCATATCCGACTTTGCAATCTCTGGACAGAGTATCTTGGCAAGATGCATGAAGAGGAACCGAGGCATCCTGAAGTACATTATGCATCGTTCGTCTGACCAGATGTTCATCACAAATTTCTCCCACCACTCCTACATTGTTGGGTACACCCACCACTGTCGCTGCCAACGGGTTGGGCAAACATGCATCAGAACCTTCAGCGGGTCCATGGCTGCAAAGTGCATACACTGTGGACGAAACATAGCTGATGCCATCGTTTTGTGAATGGAGAAGGATCAGGAAAATAAGAAGCATCCTTCTTCTATGTCTGATGATAGTCCGTCTCTTCAGAGCTAAAAGAGATACCTGCAAACAGGCAGTGGTAGCCAGAGCAGCCAATGAGTTTGCCTCCATTTTGCCATAAAGTGCTGTATAGGACAAAAAGAACATCAAAAGGACATGTGATGTCCTTCTTTGTTCAGAATGTAGCCAATCACTGCATCTGTGGTGGGAAAATGAAACAGAAACACATAGCTCAAACTGTGAAAAAATGAGTAATTGCATCCTTGATTGACAGCCAAAAAACAAAAACAAAAACATACCGGTACACTAAATGTGTGTAAACAAGAAAAGCACGGGATATAGCAGTGCGAGACCAAGAAAAAAACCAGGAACTTTTGTCATGTAAATATCAGTCATGGGATCTTCTGGGATTTCCATAAGAGTAACAAAAATCGTCTAAACATCGAGGGGAGCGGTTCGCCTTGGCCCCCCAAGAAAGGGGGGAAGCCAGAGGAGGCGGGTGAGGGAGCCCGAGCCCTAACTCTCGCTGACTAGCGTGTGTGGGCCAGCGGAGTGAGGTGAACGGGTGGAAGCAGCCTAACATCTCATCCACTGTAGCGAGCTGGGGAGGGGAACCGCCCTACCGTTATCCCTGCTGCCGAATTTCTTTTGAAGACAAGTTTACTTTGCGGAGCCTCTAGTGCGGTTTTTCTTTTCCTTTTCCTTTTTTTTGGAGAGGGAGGACAAGGAAAGGTGTGAGGTGTGAGGCTCTGAAGAGGAGAAGAGGAAGAACTCCGGACAAACCCAGTGGCTTACCCTGGAGGAAGCAGCTTCGCGTGAGGAGGGGAGGCAGTTTTGGTCTCACCCCAATATCTGGGTTAGATTTGCTTTGATTCATTCCCTTCTAGAGTGGAAGTGGCTTTGAAGTGATTCACTCAGTAAAAGAGACTGGAGACGGGAAAGGAATTTATTGGAACTGACTTTCACCAAAAGCCAAAAAGTTAAAAAGAGGCGTGAGTTTCTTTTCCCTCTTTTTTGAATTTCTCGACCTCGCCCCCTACAAACTGAGCCTGAGATTGAGGATTTTTTTTAAAGAACAATTTGTTACTGAGCCTTATGCTATGAAGGAGCTTTAAAGAGAGTGGTTTAATAAGGTGGGGAAGAAAGAAAGAAGAAAAGAAGGTTGAAGAAGAAGATTGGTGAAGAAGAGGAAGATTGGAAGACGGGGGGAAAGAGGAAGAAGGAAGCTAGAAAGAAATAAGAAGATTGGAAAGAAACAAGGACTTTGCTAATATAATTTGGGGGAGAATTTTCTGTTATAGCTACTTAAAAAAAATAGAGGGAAGGGACTGTTGGCTACTGTTTGGAAGCAATTTGGGCAGGAGGTAATTGGGGGTCAAGTTGAAGGGTTAAGAGGGGGAAGTTAAGGTATTTGGGGATCTCTTCAAGTGGACGAGTAGGAGGAGTTATGGTGGAGCTATGTAATGAATTGGCAGTGATTATTAAAGAATGAATAGTACATGAGTAGTATACAGGAGTAGTATATTAAGGAATTAGTATAATTAGTAAAATAATAATTAACGAAGATAGTAGCTCCTGATAATTTGGGTGTAGAGGAAACTCTGATGAACTTAGGGGGAATTATTATTAATGCTTTTTTTTCTGAGGAATTAAGGTGGTAGGGATCTTATTGAGACCTGAATGAATTTTTTTGAAGTTCAGTAATTTATTTAAGGAACTCCCAATGAATTCACAATAAGTATTGATAAGATTGGGTGACTAGGAATGAACTGATAAATTAAGAATGAATTGAGGAATATTTATTTTTGCAAGGAATACTGTATAATTTATAAAGTGTTGGAAGAGTGAAGGTATTTCTTAATTGCATTAATAACTCAAACTACCCTTTAATTAACTATTTCCTCAAATTAAGTAATATCCTATAATTAATTTACTTCAACTATAATTATTAATCATTGATTATTAATTACCAATAGATTTGGTAGATGATTTACAAGAGTTTGAATTAATTATAACGAGATTGTATATAGCTGTTAGCAGGGGGAGAAGATTAAGAGAAGTTAAGTGAGAAGGGAATAGTGATAGATAAACAATAAGAAGTTAACAATTATGTCTAAATTAAGGACGGGGAAGATGCGTGGTATGGAACCATTAGCCCAACAGAGAAGGGATTCATGGGAGGAACCACCTGATTACCATAAGAAATTTATGGAGGATATGAGGATGTTTATGAAGGAGATTAAACAAGATATAAGTGAAATAAAATCCCAAGTGGGAGAGATGAAAGAATCAATGGAGCAGATTAAAAAAGAAGTTGAGAATAATAAGAAAGATATTGAAGTTAACAAACAAGAAATTTTGGATCTGAAACAAAAGTCAGGTAGTTCCTCCGAGGAGGTGGAGAGACAATTAGATAAATTAGCTTTGATAGAACAAAAACAGATGGATGCGTGGGTAAGAATTAGAGGATTGGAAGAGGATAAGGAGGAGAATATAAAGGAGAAAGTTGTTAATATTCTAGCGGAGTTTATGGAAGTCGAAGGGGAAACTATGGAAAGTGAGATTGATGTGGTGTATAGGGTTCAATCGGCTCTAGCGAAACGTAAAAAACTTCCTAGAGATGTTGTGGTGCAATTTATGAAAAAACAGACTAAGGAAAGAATTCTAGAGGAACATAACAGATCACCAGTCATGGTGGAAGGGAAAAGATTAGCAATTATGAGAGAAATTCCGATAAGAATCCTAAAAAAAAGAAAGGAATATGATTTCTTGGTCTCCAAGTTGAAAGCAAAACAAATACCTTTTAGATGGGACCGTTTGGAAGGGGTAATTTTTACTTATCAACAACAACGGTTTCGTCTAAATTCAGTAGAAAAGGCTAGAGACTTTGTGACAAGATATGGAGCAGCTTTAAGAGAAGAGAGGCAGTCCACACCTAGTTCGGATAAGGCTATAAGAAGTCAGAAAGAAGAGAAGATAGGAAGTGAATTGGAAGCCCTAGGGCAATTGATGGGGGATGATAAAGAAAAAAGGAGGCAAAGAGAGACGGATGAGAAAAGGACTAACTCAGATTTGAGTTTGTTAGATTTGGATATAGACGATTTGGCTATCCTAAGTAATAAAAAATAATGGCATACTCATTGGTTTCATGGAATGTGAATGGGCTGAATTCTCCGGTTAAACGAAAAAAAGTAACATATTGGTTAAAGAAAATTAATCCAGATATTAGTTGTCTCCAGGAATCACATATTAGAAAAAAGGATGAAAAAATCTTGAGATTTTCAAATATGGGAGAGATATTTTGTGCTTCAGCTGAGGAAAAAAAGAGAGGGGTTATATTTATCATCAAATCTAATCTATCCCCAAGATTGGTATTTAGGGATGAGGAAGGAAGATTCTTGGGAGTAGAAATTAAGTTGAAAGATCAACATATCTTGTTGATTGGAATTTACGTTCCATGTGAGGGAAATAAGAAATTTTACGCAGATCTTAAAAAACATCTTGTAAAATATCCCTATGAACAGGTATGCCTGTTAGGAGATTTTAATGAAGTGGTGGATAAATATTTGGACAGGAAACATTCACAATCACAAACCAGGAAAAAGAATATGAAGAATCTCTCAAAGGAATGCTCTCATTTGATCCAAGAGTATCAACTGAAAGATGTATGGAGAACCCAGCACCCTAGAGAGAAAGATTTCACTTTCTTTTCGGATCGTCACTGTTCCTGGTCAAGGATAGATATGGTCTGGTTATCAAGCTCTTTACTACACATGGTGAAAACGTCTGAAATCTTACCCAAATCCCTTAGTGACCATAATGCAGTGAGGATTCAGTTAGAAATAAGAGAGGGTTTCAAAAACTGGAAATTAAATGAGTATGTGCTAAACCAAGAAGAAGTTATTGCCTATTGTAAAAAAGAAATTGAGGAGTTCTTCGTTAACAATGTAGACAAAGGAGTCAAGATGCAAACTGTATGGGACACCTCAAAGGCCGTTATGAGAGGCATACTGATAAAAAAAACGAGTGAGTGGAAAAAACAAAAGAAGAAGAAGTTGGAAGAGATTACTGAAAAAATAAGAGAATGGGAGCTGAAGCTGAAACAAGAGCCAGATAATAAACGATATGCGAAGGAGGTGAAATTATTACAAAGTCAGCTATCCATAGTAATGGTAGATGAAATAGGTAAGAAACTGAAGTTTGTAAAGAGAGACCATTTCGAGTTCGCAAATAAACCAGGACGGTGGCTTGCGTATAAGGTACGTAAAGAAAAGAAAAAACGTATGATTAATGGCTTATCAGAAGGATCAAGACATATTGTTAAAGGAAAAGAAATACAAAAGATCCTATATAACTATTATCAAAAATTATATGGAATACAGGTTCCTGAAAATAAGAGAGGTCTAGATTCATATTTAGTATCAAAAAAATTACCAAAAGTAAAGGAAGATCATAAAGAAATTTTGAACAAGCCAATTACCATAGAAGAAATTAAAGAAACTATTGAGAAATTAAAAATGAATAAGGCACCAGGTTCAGATGGATTAACAGCAAAATATTATAAATGCTTTAAGGACCAGCTTCTGAAACCCATGCAAGAAACAATGAATATTATTAAAGATACACAACAATTACCGGAAAGTTGGAAAGAATCGAACATAGTCTTGATTCCGAAAAATGAGAATGAGTATCCAGCAGCTAAGGACTTTCGACCAATATCACTCCTCAATGAGGATTACAAAATTTTCACCTCTATTTTGGCGCAGAGGCTCAAAAAAGTACTACCCCAATACATAGGGGAGGACCAAACAGGCTTCCTTCCTGGTAGGCAGATGAGAGATAATGTGAGAACTACATTAGACATTATAGAATATTTAGACTTCCATATAGAGAAAGGGGGAGCTCTGTTGTTTTTAGATGCGGAGAAGGCATTTGACAATGTGAGATGGAGCTTTCTTATAACGACATTAGAATTTATGGAAGTTGGTGAAAATTTTATAGCATGGATTAAAGCTATTTATCACGAACAAAAAGCCCATCTAATTGTCAATGCGGAAAGATCTAACAGCTTTATTATCCAGAAAGGCACGCGACAGGGCTGCCCGCTCTCTCCGCTGTTATTTGTATTAGTGCTGGAGGTGCTCTTAAGAGAATTGCGGTTCAATGAATCAATAAAAGGTGTGAAGGTGGGGAAAGAAAAATTCATCTATAAGGCCTTCGCAGATGATGTAGTCTTATATTTGGAAAACCCATTACAACAAGGAGGGAAGATAATGGAAATAGTAAGAGAATTTGGGGAATGGGCAGGTTTCAAGATCAATAGAGATAAAACAAAATTTCTGAGCAAAAATTTAAAAAAAGAGGAGAAGCTTAAATTGGAAGAGATGTGGGGAATCAAACCAGCAGAAAAGGTGAATTATTTAGGTATAACAATATCGGCTAACAACAGACAACTTTTTCAAAATAACTATGGAGTAATGTGGCGCCAAGTAAAAGATAAAATGGAGGTTTGGAAGAAACTGGACTTGTCTTTAATGGGAAGAATATCCTTAGTCAAAATGAGTATTTTGCCTAAGATCTTATTCCTATTTCAAATGATCCCAATCTCAATCCCACCAAAATGGTTTAAGGATTGTAATAAGGAGATATCTAAGCTATTATGGTTGGGGAAGAAACCAAGAATAAAATTCAAAGTGTTGACAGATATAAGGAGTAGAGGAGGAATGAGTGTCCCAGATTTGAAGATCTATTACGAGGCGAGTTGCCTGATGTGGGTTAAACTGTGGTTCACTTTAGAAAATCCCAGACTTCTTTTGTTGGAAGGCCATGAACTCCATTTTGGGTGGCACTCCTTCCTCTGGTATCAAAAAGCTAAAGCCCAAAAACAGTTTAATAATCATTCAATACGAAAACCACTGTTTAGAATTTGGCTTAAGTATAAAAAATGTATATTCCCAAAATTACCAAGTAGTGTTTCACCAGGGGAAGCATTATCAATTAAGAGCTTAAGAAGTGAAACAAAATGGTGGACTTATAAGGATTTACTTTGGGGGAGCAAAGAGAATTTTAGTCTAAAAAATGACCAACAGTTAAATCAGGAGGGTAAAAATATACAGTGGTTTCCGTATCTTCAGATAAAGGAGAGGTTTAAAAGAGATATGGTAGAAAGTGGTATTGAACTTGCAAAATCCAAGTTTGAACAGATTTTGGAGAAAGGAAATAGGCATTTATTATCTAGATTATATGATCTGTTGCTTACTATGGAGACAGAAGCAGAGATTATTAAAGAATATATGGTGTATTGGGCTGTAGATATCGGGCGGAACATAGAATATGAAGGATGGGAAGCATCTTGGAATAGAGTGACAAAATTTACTAGATCTTACAGTTTGCAAGAGAATGCCTTAAAGATCATGTTAAGGTGGTATCTCCCCCCTGCAAGAATAGCTAAAATGGTGGGAGGTGCCTCTGATAAATGTTGGAAATGCCAAAACGAAAAGGGTACCTTTTTTCACCAATGGTGGGGGTGTAAAAAGGCAAAGAAATTTTGGGGCATGATTCGAGTAATAATTCAGAAGATTCTGAAAAAGAAAATAGATTTGAGGCCAGAGGTTTTCCTATTAGGTATTTATGAAAATACAAATATCTCAAATGAAAATGGAAAAATAAAAAGACTACTTTGGCACATGTGCACTACAGCCAGAATTGTCTATGCTAGGTACTGGAGGAAAAAAGAGATCCCATCAGAGACGGAATGGTTGGAAAGGTTATTAGAGGTAGCAGAAATGGACAAACTGACTTATCTCCTAGAGAACAAGATAGATAACGAGTTTTTAGATTCGTGGGACCCTCTGTGGAAGTATCTACAACAAAGGAGAGATTGAAATTTGAAAAAGATATGAATAGATCCAGTAGGGTGCAAAACATGCGAGGAAGATGATGGTGGAAGGGAAAAGGCTCAGAAACAAAGATTCAAAAGTGGAGGGTGTGGGGGGGTTAAGGAAGATTAGAATATGGAAAGGCATATCACCCACACAAATGAATTAAAAGACGCGATTATGGGCGGATAAGGAATTTGAAAATGGAGTGCAAGTGTATTAGTGGTAATAAGTAAAGATAAGGTAATATAGACAATGTACTTATTTATTTTTATTTTTGAAATTAAAAGGTAAAAGAGAATAAGAGATGTGTTACAATATGGAGAGAAGTATAGTATTTGTTTGTAAACCAGTGGTGAAAATACACAATGGAAATTATTTATATTTTAAGTGTTACAGGGGTAGGAAAGTATGTTGTTATAAAAAACTGGGAATGGATGGATGGGGAAGTCTATAATGTCATTTGGGGAAGAAAGAAGAAATATGGATTGGAGGAATTGTAAAATCTTCTGACTTGAAGAAGATGAATATGATTAAGGTTTTGTGTTGAAGGTGGTTATAATTAATAAAGATTACATGGCTGAAAAAAAAAATAAACATCGAGGGACGAATACGGGATCAGGAAGTCACGGTATGCCCCACGACAAAAATTGCGGTGTAACTGGCACCTGAGTCTGTGCATCTCTACATTCTTGACCTGCCTGCCAACTTTGTTTCCCTTATTCCTTATTTGCTTCATCACAGCCAAAGTGATTCCTCTCTGCTTGCTTCCTCCTCTGCAGCTCTTTCCTTAGCTGCCTACCAAGGATTGGAGTAGACAGACAGGTCAAGAAAGAAGGAGAGCAGGCTCACAGCCCAGAGTGTTCAGGGAGCAAACCCAGCCCAGAAATGGTGGCAAAGAAGCAGCAGAGGGGGCAACAGGAGATGAGAAGCCTTGGTGGGTTGAAACAAATTAGAGGAAAAAATAGTCATAGTTTTCACAGTTAAGGTGTACAAATTACTCAGATTTTTATTGTCACCAGTTGCCACCACTGAACAGTATTTTTTTAAAAAAGAGAAAGCAAATCCAATGCACAGAAGTGTGATCTTCCGCGTAAATAAACATAAAAAAGGAATTTTAGGGCTTTTAATTCAAGGGTATGTTCTACTCCACTCTCTCCTTTTCAATGTTGAACCATTAAGGTGGTTATAAAAATCATGCAATTCTACTCAGTAGAGGTACGCAACTTTGCCTTGGAGAGTGTGCAGCTTTTTAAAGAATGGAAGAGTTGACAAAATTGCACTGTTTTGCTGTGCTAAGAACAACAAGAAAAAAGTTTCCACAAGTTGTGGGAACTTTCCAAACACTGTTTTTTCTTCCTGTCAGTTTTTCCAGAGTGGTCAGAAACACCAAATTTCGACCACATTCTGGAAATTGTTGAATACACACTCCATCCCTAGTGATCATTCCCATTTCATTGAATAGCTCACACCAGAACTGGAGTGTCACAGGGCAAAACTACCAAATATGGATATAAGTCCCCTTGTTAGTATAACTTAGCTTGATAGATGTTAATCATCATTGTTTCACTAGGGGCTAGTCTATACGAGGCAATATAATGTGGATTGATGTGCACTAACATCAATTCACAGCAGCTTTTATTTGCTTCCATAGTTTTTTTTAAGGATCGAAGGCATGAGAAGCCATACATGTTTGATGTTCAAACAGCCATGCCTGCAAATCAAGACGGCAGGCGTGAGTGAATTACTCACATTTTTTTTTATTGTCATCAGTTGCCACTGCTGAACAGGATTTTTTAAAACAAAAGCAAATCCAAGGTGCAGAAGTGTGATCTTATGATTAAATAAACAGAAAAAAGAAAGGTTATTTAATTGCCTCAGTGCCTGATTGCTATGGTGAATATCCAGCATGGTGGTTCCAGGTGCTTGCCTTGCGAGCAAGCTCTGATCCCTGCAACTGTTTGACCAATCAGCTTTCCACATCTGCTCTTATCGGAAATGTGCAGCAAAGTGAATGGGCTGTCCCAGTGAGTGGGAATGTGCGTTTCCTTATGGAGTTTTTTAAAAAATGGGAAAAGCTGCAAAGGCTTTTCCCACAGAGTATTTGGAGTTCTTCTTCACCCTCCTTCTGAATATGGAGAAATGATGCAGGATCCCTTTGGGACAAAGATCTTCTTCTCCTCAAATTCTATGAGTAGTAATTTTGACATATAGACAAGTCCTAGGAGATTTTCAGACAGGAATAAAAAAAGTGTTCCTGTCCCAGAATCTGCACTCCCACCCCTGTGCCATCCCTGTCCCACCACCATCACCCTCCCCACTGCACTTAACTACTCTCCCATTGTTCTGGCAGCCCAGGAGTGAATGGAGCTCTAATGGAACTCCCTTCACTTCCTGGATGGAAATCCCACAGATTCTCACGAGAAGATGAGAACATGGGAAATTCAAAAATAAGAAGAACATTAAAAATTACAGCAAGCAGGAAAACACACTTTAAAAGGTAGAAATAACCCGGGGAGGGAACTTACCTGGATGTCTTTACCAAAGAAAGTCCAAATTGCCAGAAAGTTAAACAAGAGCTGGGAAAGCAGCCAAGCTCCAGTGATAATTAATTAGGAAGAGCAAGCAAAGTTCATTTCTTGGAAAGGCAGCAATACAGGCAAAAGGCCACGGAGAAGAGTCCAGAATACAGTCCAAAGGTCAAGGCTGAAGGCAGCATAGTCCAGGAGTCAGTCCATAGGTCAGTAGGATCAGGCAACAGGGTTGTCAGAAACAGTCCTAGATCAAGGCACATGGCAAGGCAGCCAGGATTCAAGCACAGAAGGCAGCAGGAAGCTTTCTCCAGGGAGATTAATTGTCATTGCCTCTCCCAGCCTATATAAAGCAATTAAGGTTTTGCCAGGTGTTTCTTAATGAGCAAGTTCCTCTCATAAATTATCAGAGATTTCCTTTAAACCTCTTTTTGCACTCTGTGCTGTGTATACAATGGTGGAGGTAAGTCTTTCTCCTCTTCTTTGTCCTTATCCAAGTGGACAGGACTCTCTACTGGGACTGATGCCAACCCACTTGGACCAGGCTCTTCCTCTGCTTGAGCCCCTAGGTTGGCACGGTTCCCTGCTGGCACAGGTGTATATAAACCTGTGCCAGGGTCCCTAGGGCCATTCCTTGCCATGTCCTCCTCTTCCTCTAACTCTACAGTCTCACTAGGCTCCTGGAGCATGACAATGTCCTGATCTCACCTGGAAGTGTTCTGGTAGGGACTTCCTATTGATGCTGGGATCTTGCCAACATAATGGGGCACCTTTTTGCTCACAGAAACATCTGTGACAGAAACAGAATGGGGGATCTGTTGATGGCTCATCAAAAAAAAAAAAAACAGCACCAGCAGAATAGCAGCAGAACAGGTGCATAACAAGGGGGGAATGACGTTGTCTGAATAGGGAGCCCTTTTGCTATCCCCTGGTGTTCATGTAAAACCACTTTTAATGCATCTGATAAATCTCCAAGGTTTAAGACTGTGTTCTGTCAGTCTAACAGATACTGAATTCACTGGCAACATTTTACAAATTTTGTTCCAAACATGTATCTCAACAGAAATACTGCTGTATCTCTCTTATACTAGTATTCCTGAAATCAAGATGCTATAAAGCAGAGATGAGCAAGTGATGAGGAGCCAGTGGGCGTCCCCCCCCCATGCCTCCCAAGCAGGCTGCAATGTCACATTTTGGTGTATTAGAGGTGATGTAGCATAATGTCATTTTTTACTGCCATTTTGCCTGATTTTTGTCTGATTTGTTCATGATTTGTACATTGGCAGACAATTTGGGAGGTTTTGGGCTGGTTTTCGGGTCACCTGAAATCACCTGAAAACTGTTCCCAATAATTTGAGGAGTCTGGGGGCTTGAGGACTTCTGCTCATTTCTGCTGTAAATCTTAGCAACTAGTCCTTTCAGATTTGTTTCCATTTGTAAAATTACAAAGGTAGCAGGCCTTTAGTTCCCTGTTACAAAACATGCTTTTTGAGATGAAAAATAAACAATTTGTAGAATTTGGAACCAGGTATGAGTTTGTACCAAGCTGTAGCCTAATCTCTTCCCCTGTCTTAGAACATAAACTAACCAATCTTGAAGGCAACATAACCCTTGCTACCTCCATTTTTGGTAATGCTACCACTTGTCACTATCTCAAAGAAAAAGCTGATAGCTGAGAAAAGAAAATATGGCAAGTGGTAAAAAGTGGAGTTTTGCCATACTTTCCAAACCCTAAAATCATTATGTGAAAAAGGATTTTAAATGGATTGCAATTTATTTATTTGCAATGATATAAAAGATAGACCTGCTTTTGATTTAAATTGTCTTCTCATGCCTAGGCTTCCCTTTCAGTCTAATTAATAGTGTGAGGTGGAAGACTCCAAATAACATCAGAAATTGGCTATTCCCAATCTGCCTCTTTCTGTTTCTAGTAGTCAATAGATTTAGGAATTCTGGGAAAAAATCCCCACAATAGCTATGCACTAGTTTTTGCCAATATGACCAAAAAACAAAACAAACAAACAAACAAACAAACAAAAAAACACACCCTGATATAATATACATTGGGATACTTTGAAAAAAGTAATCTAATGTAGGGAACAGAGACATCTTAACAACATCTATTCTGCACAGAACAAATGATTTCAATTTTCCCCTTTTTTAAAAAAGTGTAATAAACTTTGAGTTTCGTTTACGTTTTTTGTAGAAAAACTTTTGTATTTAAGAGACAATAATATCTATGGCTGATGTGTTTAGTGCTGATATTTTAGATTAATTTTCAATCCAGCCACTTCACCATATTCTGAAATGATCTTTAAAGCTCATGAGGTTTCCAGTGTATGGTTTGCCAGGGAAACTGCCAAGTCATTAACAAAGAGGTTTAAAAACAGTTTTGACTACAGATGTTGACCATACCCATAACTTTGGGTCATTCTGAAGCAAACTGGCAGAAGATTCCATAGAGAGAGCAAAGAAAAGAGTGGAGAGAGAGAAGCCCTGTTTTAGTCCTACAAATCAAAATAGGTTCTGAACCTACTCAATTTGTTTTAATTGCTGCCCTGTGTGTAGTGTATATACTAAACAGAAACCTTTTTTTTTAAAAAAATACCCATCTCCATTTCCTCACAAACTTTAAAAAATTCAATTCTGGGCTTTCAAAAGCCTTGGATGCACTAAGCAATGCAATCTCAACTTGGCTCTGATTTGTGTGGTGTGAAAAATATTATTAAAAAACCTCCTGACTGGATCTGCTATCTGTCTTCTGTTGATGAAACCAAACTGATCTGAGTTGATGTAGTGATTACCCAAATTCCCTAGTCTATTAGCTGAGGTACCTGTAAAAATTTTTGGTGTCCTTGTTTATGAGAGTAGGCTGATAAGATTCAAGCACTTCAGGATTTTTTTCTACCTTTAGAATCAAAACTATTCTTGCCAATTGCCTGGAGGATTGGATTGGATTTCCTTGTAGGATCAAAATTGAACAATGTAAGGAGAAGTGATAATTCTTTTTCAAATAACTTATAGAAATTTCCTGCATAATCATCTGTTCCAGAGGATTTATTTAGTTTTCTATTATAAATCATACTATGCAGTTTGTCAGATGTTTGGGATTATCCAAATAAGATTTGTGTTCATCTGATTTTTCCCCCCAGTTAAGCTTTCTTCAATAACTGATCAGTTTTATGTTCTGGTGGGCAACTCTCAGAGGTCTGAAAGTTGGGTTGGCTCCCAGGAAACTTTTGAGGGCTGCATCCCCCTGCTGCATGCCTCTGAAAAAAAAAAAAAGAGGTACTATTTTTGTCCCCAAATGCCTACAATGCCTTCTAGCTGACAAGGGATATTTTGCCAGGTTTGGGCGAAGCCCTTGGCCATTTTAGGTCCTGGAGAATGTATTATTTTTATTCATTTATATCCTGCCTCTCTCTCAATAACAAGACTCAAGGCAGCTAACAACTTATTTAAAAACTATACAGATTCAAACTGTACAAAACCTTCAACAAAACTATTGTTATAAATATAAACACTATTTAAGAACAATTAAACAATTTATAAAGTTAAAAACAATAGCTATTAAGTAAAAAACATTAATATTTATTAAAAGACTACATGCAAACCTTAAAAACAGCACTGCACAGAATGAAAAGCCCACCCCAGTCAGTTTTTTAAAAGCCTGATGGCATAAAATGTTTTATCTTGCTGTTGAAAGGAGAGCAAGGACAGGGCTATCTTGGCCTCCCTTGAGAGGGAATTCCAAAGTCTGGGAGCAGCCACTGATAAGATTCTCTTCCTTGTTCCTACAAAACAAAAGTGAGGAGGTGTTGGGACAGAGGAGATTATCTGACGGGGGGGGAGTGTCCACGTCTCGCTATGTTCTCTCCCACCCCCGTCTCAGCACACTAATGAAAGTTTCAGACCTACCTTTACCATGGTATTACCCCCCCACCCCCAGCAGCCCAGGTGTGAATGGAGCTTGAAAGGATCCCCATTCACTTCCTGGAATGGAAGTCCTGGCCATTCTCAAGAGAGGACGATCATGTGAGAAATTCAAAAGTAAAAAGCAAAATACACTTTTAAAAGTTAAACAAAATACCTAAACACTTTAAAAATTACAAAAATAACCAAGGGAGGGTATAAAAAACATGTCACTTACCTCATTGTCCTGATCGCGCCCAGAAGTGTTCTGGAACGAACCTCCCACTAATGCTGGCATCATGCCACATAACAGGGCACCTTTTCACAAGCATGGCATTCCATCATAGACATGGAACAGGGGATCTATTCATGGCTTAGCCCGTGAATAAAAAGGAGCACTGCGGGAATGGAAGCAGCATGGGAGCATAACAAGATGGGGATGATGTCATCTGATAGTCAAGCCCTTTAGAGATCTCCTGGAGTTCGTGTAACACCATATTTAGCCCATTTGATAATCTCCAACAAGAAGGATCTTTCCTGAAGATCTTAGAGCTCTGAGGGGCTTATACAGGGAAATATGGTTTTTCCTATATCCTACACCCAAACGACATAAGGTTTTGTAAGTCATCACCAGCACTTTCAAATGAATGGCCTTAAATCACCCAGCTCCTATTCTCTCCTTCTTTCAGAAGTTCATCAACTGCATGCTGTCTTTCCTCCATGAAAAAATATGTGCCATGAAGAAACTTTTACTTTGAAAACAGGTCATCTAAACTATGAACTTAAAGTTCACTCTCTTTAAGAACCTGAGAGCTGTAGTTCAAGGCAGGAGAGACAGGAAGGTCAAAAAATGACATTTCCCAGTCACCAATGACTCCTCTTCATCCTGGAGAGAAGTGACCAGTGGGGTGCCACAGGGTTCGGTCCTAAGCCCAGTGCTATTCAGCATCTTTATCAATGACTTGGATGTGGGGAAAGAGGGTATGCTTATTAAGTTTGCAGATGACACCAAATTAGGAGGGGTAGCTAATACCCCAGAGGACAGGATCAGAATCCAAAGTGACATCAACAGATTAGAAAGCTGGGCCAATATTAAAATGAATTTCAACAGGGAGAAATGTAGGATCCTATACTTGGGCAGTAAAAATGAAAAGCACAGATATAGAATGGATGACACATGGCTTGAGGGCAGTACATGTGAAAAGGATCAAGGAGTCTTAGTGGACCTCAAGCTGAACATGAGTCAGCAGTGTGTTACATCAGCTAAAAAAGCCAATGCAATTCTAAGCTGCATTAGCAGGAGTCTAGTGTCTAGATCAAGGGAAGTAATAGCACCACTGTATTCCGCTTTGGTCAGACCTCACCTGGAATACTGTGTCCAGTCCTGGACACCACAATTCAGGAAGGATACTGAGAAGATGGAATGTGTCCAGAGGAGGGCGACCACGATGGTGGGTGGTCTGGATGCCATGCCCTATGAGGAGTGGCTTAGGGAGCTGGGCATGTTTAGTCTGGAGAAAGAAGGTTAAGAGGGGACATATAGCCATGTTTAAATATTTGAAGGGATGTCATACTGGGGATGTGGCAAGCTTGTTTTCTGCTGCTCCAGAGACTAGAACACAGAGCAATGGGTTCAAACTACAGGAAAAGAGATTCCACCTTAAACATTCGGAAGAACTTCCTGACAGTAATAGCTATTGGGAAGTGGAATACACTGCCTCGTAGTGTGGTGGAGTCTACTTCTTTGGTGGTTTTTAAGCAGAGATTCAATGGCCATCTGTCGGGAATTATTTTATTGTGTATTCCTGCATGGCAGGGGATTGGACCAGATTGCCCTTGAGGTCTCTTTCAACTCTATGGTTCTATGATTCAACAGGTGGAAGCCACAACAGTATTGGTGCTAGCACTACACAGTGAAAACCCGAACTTGTAATCTTTTAGGACTTTCTGAGACCATCCCCCCATTAATGTTCTTTTGCCATCATACATTGTGGCTTTTTTATTCCAGCAAAAGAGCCCCCTAGCAGACCTACCTTTTCAAGCATCAATGAGACTTCCCTGGCAGTAATGGAGCATGAACAGGGCTCTGTTTACTTCCAGCATTGAGATCTCACCAATTCTCATGAGAAGACGCTGGCATGGGAACTTTAAAAATTAAAGTAAAATAAAGAAACAAACATTCACATAAGCGCGTGCGCGCGCGCACACACACACACACAACTTTAGTAGTCCCAGTTACATGGGGGGTCATAAAAAGAGTGTCCCCTACTTGGCTGTCACGATCTCAACTGGAAGTTTTTTTTCCCATTGACACTGCATTCACGTGAGCACAATGGCACAAGGATTCAAACACCGGCAATGCTGGCACAAAGCAGAACAGGAGATCAATTGATGGCTTGGCCTGTCAATAACCTCATTTATATTACATGAACCTCATTTATATTACATGATTTATATTACATGATCATATACAGACCCTTTCATGTTCATTAGGCGTCCTTATGATGGCATATTAGCCTGGTCTGATGAAGTGGTTAGAATAAGAAATAGGGAAACTGTAGCCCATGGCCTACATGCAGTCTCAGAGACTTCACACACAAGGTACTCAGATGTTATTTCCTATTAATTTCCTGATTTAAAAAGGCCTGTTCTGGGTCTAATATGGTCTGGGAAGGCAGCCAAAAATTTAGCAAAAAGGCTGCCATACCACTTGAAGCCATTTTAGGGGCAAACAATGAATTTTTGGACATTGGGGCTGGGGGGGTCTTCATACATCATGAAGGCTACACTTTGCCCACCTCTGTTCTAGTTTCTGAGATGGATAAATGATGGAGTGAAAGGAACACATGCCTTGGGTTTTGTCCAAGAAGCCTGAATTTCTGATGCTGCCGGAGCAGGATAGAAGGAACAGAGGAATCACCTGTTGCTTTGTTCTCAAGGTAATATAAAAAGGAGGGCAAAACTGTAGACAGGTAGTATAGAAAGTGGCATAAACTCAAATGTGAATATACAGTACACAGGTTAAAACTAAGCTAGATTAAACAATTGTCTGATTCAGCTTCTTATGTTGTTGATATGATTTTGCTGCTGCTACTAATCATAACAAATATACCAATTTTATTTAGTACTACTATGCACATGGTATTTGCAGAGTATCAACTCCCCTACCTCACAGGAGGTCAGAAAACTTACAATTTAAATTTTGGTAGGAGGGAGAGAAAGAGAAAAAAAGAGATCTCACAATGGATTTTAATTTTAATAGGGATTAATATGGTGTTCAACATGCTGGAGTACCTGGATAGAACTGATGAATCTATTTTCTTACAATGTATTAAGGAGAAAATCACCCACTCAGATTCTGTCATCTAGGGGATACAAGTGAATTCTGCAACAAAATCTGTGACTACTGGATGTATGTTGTCCTGTAGGTGCCACATTCTCATGATGCTATACTACCTGGTCTCATTAGATTCTCCGGTTGGATGGGGAGAATCTTCATCCTCTAAATTTATGAAGATATTTACATATGTGCCTGTGGAAAATATTATATTTTAAAAAATGGATGGTCACCAAAGAGATACAATTAAAAGAGAAGGTATTATCTCCAATTTTTCAAGTCACAGTGTATTAGCATGCATTGTAGAAAAAGATACTTTACTATGCATGCTATTTTCCACCTAAAATCTGCTAGCATGAAGAAAAAAATAGAAAGAATATTATGTGGACACTGGAGTGGATGAGAACCCCTCACCTGCTGAGATGCATATAGGGCAGATGAGGTTTCATTCAATTATCTGTGTCAACCAAAAGCCCTTCATAGTGGCTATGTGGCCATCACTAACTTCTTAAGTAAGTGCATAGGAAAATATGGCTGACTGTAGCCATATTAGCTTCCAGTGCTTCCTCCATTCCTGTCTAATGGAGGCTAAGAGTACTGTACTGTAGTACAAATAGGACAATATTAAATGAATGTTGAAATCCTATGCACATTCTGTATACAGAATTAAGGAGTACTGAGCACTGGAATTACTGTAATTCTAAGTAAGCACACATAAGATCATGCTGTTACTTGTTTACTTTTTATAGGAAAGATCAAGAACTAGTCCTTTGCTAGTCCTTGTATCCAGGTGAGCTTGGGAACTGCACAACAGCATGTATACATTTCAGGCTGTGGCATAACACTTTTGAAATGAAAGGGAGTTTCAAAATATTTTGATAACAAGGGACTGAAAAGCAGCAATTCCTATGTGTATCCACAAATACCGTAGGTTCATCTAAAAGTTATTCTTTGGTTATTTAACACACACATACAACATTATAAGCATTTAGACAAGGAATTAGCAAATTTTCCAAAGGTGTTGTAGAAAGAAAAGGACATATTTTAATTAAACAAACAAACATAGGACCTTGTTTCTAATTGTTATTTTAAAAAGTGATTTAAAATGAAATACAGCTGATTATAAGAGATCCAGCATGGTGTAGTGGATTCAACATTGGACTCTAATATAGAAACCAGGCTTCAAATCCCCACTTGGCCATGGAAACCAATTGGGTGACCTTACGAAAGTAGCATTCTCTCAGCCTCAGAGGGAAGCAAAGGCCTCTGACGAAATCTTTCCAAAAAATCCACCCCATGATAGGGTCACCTTATGGCTGTCATAAGTCAGAAAGGACTTGAGGTCAAAAACAACAGATGGTGATGTGATTTTGCTAAAGAGGAAAAAATAGTACTGGCTAAGAAGTATTTTTGTTCCTCATACTAATAATACTTCCTTGCTCACCCTACTGTTCTTCTAGGCATCTGGTAAAGTATGTGTTTTTGTTTGTTTGTTTGTTTGTTTGTTTGTTTACTGTCTGCATGAGACTGAAAAACATGCAAATGTTGAAGCATTTACAGGCCAAAACCTATAGAAAGTATTATATGAAAGCTTGGTGGGGTATAAGTAAGGATGCAGAAATTATGTGTAATTTACCCCACATGCACTTTGATAGGTCAGATATACTCCTCTGCTCAGTTATCTGCAGTGACCTTTCCAGATTTTTTTTCTACCAGTTTAGCTCACAAATAATAATACATATATACATATTTTTTTCTACTTATGTGTTTTCAATATGCAGAAATGTGTTTCTTAACATTGCTCTTTTCCTTTTGTTTATGGTTATTTCATGATCTTACATTCCTGCCTCCACATTGCAAGGAAAAAAGGGGATTGTTCTTGGGAAAATAAAGTACAAGGAAATGCAATGAAAACAATAACCAGCATCAACCATCACTATCTGAGGTAGCACCAATGGGCTATATGAAAAATGCAGCAGACAAATAAAATGAAACACTTTGCAGAAGAGTTCGTTGGTACAAATTTTAATCTAGGGAATGAGAGCAATTCTTCCACACTGCACATACACATTGATCATTGGTTAGGTTTTCTGGCAGCTGGATTGAAAATGAGAAGACTCACAGACAGGAAAGAGGCCTACACTGCTAGAGAAGGGGAACAGGTGATCTAAACAAGTGAAGATAGATAGTTGTGTAGTAGTGGTTGGTAGCAGGCAGCACAAATACACCCCCTCAATTTATGGGAATGTTCAAAAGTAATGAAATCTTTGCCACAGAAATATAAATAAATATCTGTGTAAATAACAAGAGCTGCTGAGCCTTCCTGCCTAGTAGGGATGGAAGGAATAGTTGATTTTTTTAAAGGACAAAAAAAATTGTGGGTTTTTTTAGTGCTGAGATACCCTGATGAGAGGAATCAAGGACTGATAAGAGTCTGAGTAATGTGAAGTCAAAGGCTTTCACAGTTGGCATCCGTAGATTTTCCTTGGTTTTTTTTCCGGGCTGTGAGGCTGTGTTCTGGAACACAGCTTCACAGCCTGGGAAAAAAACCCAGGGAAAATCTAAGAATCTGAGCAGTTTGGATTTTCTTCTATGCAAAATTTGCATGGGAGTGTTTTGTGCACAAAACAGGATTTTCTACACAGGGAACAGGAGTTTTTGAGCAGAAAATAATATTTCTACACAGAATGATTATTTTCTATGCAGAAAATGATGTAATAACGGACTTATTCTGTGCAAAGTTCACAGGTCTGCTGGCATCGGCTCGCCTTCGAGCATCGCGTCGGGAGCCAACTCTCTGAAGCGCTCCATCTGCATGCAGGAAAGAGCATCAGCAATGCCATTGTCAACGCCCGCCACATGCCGGGCAACAAACAAAATGTTGTGCCTAAGGCATTGCAAAGTGAAGGCGCGAACCAATCGCATGACCCAGGAGGATCTGGAAGTTAAAGAGTTTATGACGTGGATGGCAGACATATTGTCGCACCAAAAATGTACAGTGGAATTCACCAGTTCTGCCGCCCAAACATAAACGGCAACCAAAACTGGAAAAAATTCAAGGAAGGTAAGATCCCCAACGATGTCGGATGAGACCCAATCTTGGGGCCACCTACCTGCACACCAACGACCCACAAAATTAACACCAAAACCTATAGCACCAGCAGCATCAGAAGCAATCTGCAGTGCTCCATGTAATTTTCTATCTTCCCGCCAGAATGAAACCCCATTAAACTGCTCTAAAAAGTCCAGCCATACCTGGAGGTCATCACGAATATCTGATGTGATGCTAATCATATAGTGGGGCTGGAAAAACCCCTTAGTAGCGTCGCTTAAACGACGCAGAAAAGCCCGTCCGGGCGCCACTACTTTACAAGCAAAGTTCAGGTGTCCAATTAGAACCTGAAACTCTCTCAGGCTAACCTTCTTATGGGCCATAAACTCAGAAACCCTCCTTACTAAGTCAACCACTCTAGTAGCCGTCAAACGGCAGAGTTGATTGATCGTGTCAATTTCAATGCCCAAATATGTAAGCTGCAGTGCTGGACCCTCTGTTTTCTCCGGGGCCAAAGGAACACCTAACTCCTCTGATAGTAGCTCAAACTGATGCAATAAATAATTGCATCGGCCAGAGCTTGCTTCCCCAATAAACAGAAAATCATCCAGGTAATGTACCACTCCGGACATACCTGTTCTAACCTTTAATGCCCATTCTAAAAAAGTACTAAAAGTCTCAAAGGCATTGCACGAAACTGAACAACCCATGGGTAGAGCTCTATCCATATAAAACAGGCCTTCAAAAGAAAAACCCAAAAGCTCAAAATCCCCCGGGTGCACTGGCAAAAGGCGAAAGGCAGACTTGATATCGCATTTGGCCATCTCCGTACCCGGGCCATGCCTACGGACTTCCCGAATAACAGCATCAAATGATGTGTATTTAACTGAACACAACTCAGCAGGGATAAAATCATTAACAGATTCACCTTTCGGGTAAGACAAATGATGAATTAACCTAAACTCTCCCGGTGCCTTCTTAGGTACCACCCCCAAAGGGGAAATACGTAAATTGGGCAGCGGTAACTTGGTAAACGGACCCGCAACCCTACCTTCCAAAACTTACTTCTCAATCTTAGCTCTGACTATCGACTCCATACCCTTAATGGACTTCAGATTATGTGCTTTGTAGGCCCGTCGAGGGCCTTGAAAAGGAATTCGAAAACCAACTTTAAACCCATTGTATAAATAACTAGCAGCTTCCCTATTAGGATAAAACCGAAGCAAACGGCTCAAAACTACCAACTTAATTGGGCTGGGACCCCTTTTGAGGTGGAGCACTGCCTCCCACACCCTTGGGTCCACCTTGACCTCCCCTTGAACCCCGAAAGGAACCTCTTGCACGGGGGCAGTTACGAAATGAGTGCGAAGCCCCACAAATGGAGCACTCATGACTAAACCTGCAGGGCTTTCTACTGCAGCCCCCCTGAGAAGAGAAGTCCCAGCACAAAAGCTTCTGACTCGAGGCAAAACCAGGTGCTGCCCGCTGAAGAGACCCCATGGGCCCCATAGGCCCCTTTTGTACTAAATGGCCACTATGAGTCCTTTCCCCTTGTATTGGCCGCGCCAGAGTCATAAGCTGCATCCACAATTGTGGGTGCATCATATCCCACCGAAGCGAAGAGTATATAGCAGCCCTCATACGAAAAGCCTCGTCATATAACAACCACGCCGGGCCAGCGTAATCAGTATAGGCCCTATGGATAATGTCAATATATTGAATAAGGGCCGCAGCGCGGTGGGGTTGAGACTTAACAATAACCCCAGCCAATATCAAAAAACCTGACAGCCAATTAGACCAGGTACGCTCAACTTTTCTCTTCTTAATCTTCTCCTTATCTTTCTCATCTAATTCCTGTTTATCTTTCCTCTCCAATTCACGATATAACAAGGAGAAGACATCAACGTACTCGCCCTTAATAATTTTCTCCCGAGTGGATTGTAATAGGTGATCTCCTAGTGGCAAAGCCAAATCACCAAATGGGATGGCACCATAAGCCATGACATCATAACCAGTCGATGGCGGGGCCCCTAAAACTGCCTGGGGATTGGACGGGCCAACTGAATATGGTCCCACCCCCCATGGCATCCAGCTGGACTGTGCCAAAGACCAACCCGGATATGGTGTAGCACTGCCTGACTGCGCCAAAGACCAGCCCGGATATGGTATAGCACCGCCACCAGATACAAGAGCCCCATCGTCATGAGTGGCCGTTGACATGCCCCCCCAAGGCCAATACACACCTGTCATATGTGCTGCAGAAGTATCAGCAAACTCACCTCCTAATTCCGATGGTCTAGCATTATCTCCCGCTTGGTCCCCAGCACCTGATGGCCCTTGCTCCACAGGATTGCAGACTTCATTGGACCCCGACGCTCCACCAGGCTGCATCATTTTTTCAAGTGCATCTAAACGAACAAGAATAGCGTCAGAAATTTTACGTTTCGAACCATGCCTTACCTCCATTAATTCAGGTGCCTTGGGAACCCCATGAGCCGCCTCCAATTTCCCAATCCGATCCAGTATAGCATGCCACGGAATATCCTCTTCGCTATCACTGGAAGAATTGACTGGCGCAGGAAGATGAGGTTTGCTATGCTTAGGAGCAGGACCCTTGCCCTTGCCACCCAACTTACCCTTCTTAGGTGCCATACCCTTATTATTAATTATATTATTCTTATTCTTATCCGTATTCTTATTATTATGCCCAAAGCCTGTAATTATTATTATGCCCAAAGCCTTTTATTATTATTATTATTATTGTTTATTATTATTATTATTATTATTATTATTATTTATCCCCTGGAATTAAATTCACCACCAGGGGGCAGTGCAGGCAATTTAATCCACCAGAGGGCCCAAAAGGCTGCACCACCACAAATCGCCCACTAGAGGCCCCCACAGCCCAAAGCCATGAGGCAAATAGAGGCCTAAAGAGAAGTCAGGCTGCCTGATGAGCAGTCAGGCTGCAGAGGCCTGAAATCAAGCCCAAAGGTAAGAGGGCCTAAAAGGCCACCACACCCCCAGAAGGAACAGGCCCAGAGACCAAGGGGCCTAACTGCGACGTGGGGGGGGCAACAAAATGCTGCAGGCCGGGGGGGCAACAGCCACCGCACCCCCAGAAAAAACCAAGGGGGGGAGAACAAAGCAGACACCAGCAGGGGGGGAGAACAAAACAGAACCAGCCCCCTAAATACACCCCCCCAACAAATACCACCCCCCAGTTCCCCAGCAACAGTCACTCCCAGTCAAAAATACTCCCTGTCACTCCCAGTCAAATTCTTTAAAAGAAGAGAGAGAGTGGGGAGGGCGGAGCAGCCTTAAATAGGCTTCTAGCTTAGCCCTGCCCCATCTCATGACGTCAGAACGCCAGCCTGACGTCCAACACTGGTCTCCACCCCTCCCCTGCAGCAAAGACCAATCCCCACCCGAAAGCAAGCTTAATGGGAGGGGATTGGGATATTCTGTGCAAAGTTCAATGTAGTTGATTTTCATAGAAAATATTTTCTACAACAACATCCTCTGTACAGGAAACAGCTTTTTCTGTGCAGAAAAAAAAATCTGTCTAGAAATATTTTTGTATAGAAAATGCTGTTTTCTGTGCAAATCAACCATGTGCAAATTCTGTATAAAATAAGTACTGAATTGTTATTGGGCTTTGAAAACTGTATGTTTTTCAAAGGGGTCGTTTACACGGGCAAATACTCCTCTAAATATACCATTAAGATAGCTCATAGTTCCCATAGATCGCACCACAGCATTGCCTCATTCAGAAGGGGGGAAGGTAAAATGCCCAAATATAGTGTGGCAAGGGATGTTGCTACTTTTGCCAGTATATTTGCAATGTAGCACATTATTGGCAGTGTAAACAACCATTCCACTAAGGGCTACAGCAGAGCTGCATTGTGATTGGTTGCTATGATGCAGGAGTGGGCTTAAAAGAGGGGGACTGAGTTCAGTAGCAATCAGGAAACTTTGAAAAATCCTCTCTGCTATTTTGCAATTCTGCCAAGAAAAAGGATTCCCAAGACCTTTCAGTCATAAAGTTCCCATCTGTCAGCTCTGCTTGGGGGAGAGAGAGAGAGAGAGAGAGAGAGACCATTTCACTAAGGGCTGCAGCAGAGCTGCATTGTGATTGGGGGAGGGAGGGGGCAATTCAGTAGCAATCAGGAAACTTTGAAAAATCATCTGCTATTTTGCAAGTCTGTGAACCCTGACTAAACAAATCATGATGAAAAAAACTTGTGATAGGTTCACCTTAGGATCCACGGCATGGCAGCAAGGTCTTTCAGCAGAGATGCCAGGGCAGATGGGGAGATTGCTGTTTCTCTGCTTCGGGAGTGACTGAGTTCATTTACAGGCAGATTTGGAGAGATACAGAGACAGAGGCATTTCTTTGATCTTCCCCCCTGCTATTTTGGCAGTCTGTGAGTTTTTCTTTAGCTAGACAATGCAGGGCTTCAAAGGAGGGTCTATCTGCTTCCCCATAAAGCCTCCCTCTGCTTGGGAGGCCACACACCCCGCACTTTTTCAAGTCTGAATGAAAAAGCAGCATAATTAGGAGAAAAAAAACCTGACTGACACAGCTGCAGAAAAGAATTAAAATGCAAGTTGCCACAATAAAGCTGCCGTGTAAATGAACCCAAAGACTTTCAAAGACACAGGAGGAGGAAAATTACTAAAATTATTCATTGCTTCCTTCTGAAATAAAATTAGCAATGAATTATATCTCTGCTGCTCAGATTCAAGGACCACTCAGTCATCTCAAGGATTCCATTGGATTAGACCTTTCTGGGCCAGCCACGGTGGTGGTTTGAGTGTTCCAATCCCCGCTCAGCCATAGAAAACCACTGTATGATCCTGGGAAAGTCACACTTTCTCAGCCTTAGAGAAAGGCAAAGCCAAACTCTTCTGAACAAATCTTGCCAGGAAAACCCCATATAATAGTTTCACCTTAAGGTCACCATAAGTTGAAAATGTCTTGAAGGCACACAACAACAAACACCCTTTTGGAACAGGGAATCTACTTCCATGGCTCATTTTACCAGCATCCTTAGTCATAGGTTAGGAAAGTCTGCTTTAAGAGAGCAGACCTATTAAGGGAACATGTTGAGAAACTGAATCAGTTAATCCCATCTGTCTTCCCTACAGGAGATGGAGTGTCAATGTGGAAAGAGAATGGTGGCCTTGAGAAACCTTTAGTTTAATTCAGCAGGGGTCTTCTTACAGTTTTACTGCTTTTACTTATGCTAAGGTCTTCAGACACCTTCATCTTGTTTCTGAAAAGTACACTTTCCCATACATCCAATTTAAATAATATCGATTCTCCCTTGATCCATGATTTGGAACAAAAAGGAGAAGGGTGCTTCATTTTTAATTGGATTTTTTTTTTAAAAAAAAAGTGTGATTATGAAGGAAAAAAGTAAAAAGTAAAAAGCAAAAATGGGGATGTGGGGGAATACATAGGATATGAAGGTGGGCTTGGCCATATTACTTGGAACATAGTTTTTGAAATTGGCATCTGTAAAGTACATGTTCATTGGACACCACAAACAGCAAGATCTTCTGATCACTGATGGAGAATGTTTTATCATCTCGTCCTTGGAATACAAGTATTTTGGCAACAGTAAGAGCTCATAGGAACCAACTATGTTGACCACTAGTTAATTCCACATATTGGGATATAATTTAACATGTGTGTCTGCAACTATCAAAGATGGTACCAGTACAACGTATTGCTGTGTTTTCTAAGCTATACAGTGGCACAATTTCAGAAGTGTTCCCTTGGCACCACGAGTGAACCCTCCCTACTTTAATTTTACATAGCAGCCTGTTGCAATCCCATCCCATTGTACCTATATGAAGAAATGTGTAAGAAACACAGGATTAAACCTTCCCTTGCTTTCCATGAAGTGGAGCCACAACAGCAACAACTGGGAAACAAGAGCAAGAAAATGGAGAAATCTTATTTCAAATACTGCAACTATTCACAAACTGGGAGAAAGGTTTGAGGCCCTCAAACCATTTAGTGACACACAAAATGGGAGGGAATATGGCCTATTGAATAATCACATATTTTGCAAATTACTTAGTAATCATATTTGAAGGTACCAAGTAGTTCAAGACCAATTATAACAGTGTTTCAGATGCTGTAATAAGACTTTCATATTAGAAGGGAAATAACTAGATAATTGTTTTCTGCTTATATGATCATTAAACAAAGATTTAATACCTACCTTTTTCATAAAAAGAAGAGGGACCTGGCTGAGAACCTCTCTCTTCCCTCTCCTAATTAAAAGAGCTGACTTGTATGACCCAGATAAGGAATTGTCATTTTGCCCTTGTCTATATTTAAAGAGTACAGCATTGTTCTTAGCTGTTGGCAGGATATGTAAGATTACATTGTAGCTGCTCACCTAAGATGATTTAAGTGCGTGCTAAAGACAGAAAAAGGACATGAGAAGAAAAAAAATGTTTTCAAATGTATGCATCATATAAGGTATCTTGCCAAGATCCTGCATAGGCTTTAGCTGTCTCATGGATGCATGCAAACTCAGATGTATGTCCGCAATGTACGCAATGTGCTCAGTTTCTGAAACATGCATTGGCATCCATTTACAAGGATTTCTATCAGGTTCATGTTTTTCATGTTTTAGGTCTGGACTTTGGACCTAGACAATTACAGCCCCTAGCTCCTCTTCAAACCTTAAAGAGTTCTATTCGGACACGCCTTTCAGCTCTTTTGCACTAACAATTTTCTTCTAGAAGCTTGTCCAGCAGAGCTTGCAGGGTGCTTTGCCTCCTCAGTTACTTTCCTACAATTAGTTACAGATTGTGTATATGTGGGTTGGTTTTTTAACAAAATTTGTTGTTAACTTCCATCAAGTTGACTTTCACTTATAGTGACCCTATGAACGAGAGACCTCCAAGTCACCCTATCATGAACAGCCCTGCTCAGATCTTACAGACTCGGGACCGTGGCCTCCTTGATTGAGTCTATCCATCTGCAATGCAGCCTTCCTCTTTTTTAATGCCTTCTACCTTACCAAGTATTGTCTCTTCTAGTGAGTCATGTCTTTTTGTGATATGTCCAAAGTACAACAGTCTCAGTTTAGTCATCTTGGCTTCAAGGGAGAGTTCAAGCTTCATTTGTTCCAGGACTCATTTATTTGTCTTTTTAGCAGTCCGTATAACTCTTCTCCAGGACCATATTTCAAACAAATTGATTTTCTTCTGATCAATTTCCTTCACTGTCCAGCTTTCACAATTGTACATAGTAATGGGAAATACAATTGTACAGACATTCCTAACTTTAGTGTTAAATTATTTATCTTAACACTTGAGGATCTTCCTTTATAGCTGGCTTTCCAACTCCTAGTCTTCCTCTGATTTCTTGACTTCAGCCTTCATTCTGATTAATGACTGACCCAAGGGATGGAAAATATTGAACTACTTCAATGTCTTGATTGTCTACTTTAAAGTTACGTAAATCATCCATGGTCATTATTTTTGTTTTCTTCATGTTAATATCTATCCTGCTTCTCTGCAACACAATTGGGGTGGCTTACAGCATAAAAACTCCATAATTACATCAGTGTCCTAACCCACCCACTCCTTAAAACAATATTAAATTGTTTTCACTGTAAGAATATTTTTTTCATTTTCTTCTTTGACTTTCTTCAGTAATCGTTCCAAGTCTTTGCTACTTTCTGCTAGTCCTGTAGTATGGTGTCATCTGCATCTCTGAGATTGTTGATGTTCCTTCCTCCAAATTCCATGCTTCCTTCCTCTGACATCCTGCTTTAGCCATTATATGTTCAGCATACAAGTTAAAGAGATGGGGTAATAAAATGCAGCTGTGCCTGACCCCCTTGCCAATTGGGAACCATCCAATTTCTCTGTTTTCTATCTTGACAGCAGCCTCTTGTCCTGAGTACAGGTTACACATCAAGTTAATCAAATGTTGTGGCACACCCATTTCTTTAAGAGCAATCCATAGTTTTTCATGATCTACAAAATCAAAGGCTTTGCTATAAGCTATATAGCACAGGCTGATTTACTTTTGAAATTCTTTGGTGCTCCATTCTCTAACATATGTTTACATTATGTTCCCTAGTATCTGTTCCTTTCCTGAACCCAGCTTGGATATCTGACATTTCTTGCTCTATACATGGTAAAAGTCTTTTTGTAGAATTTGGAGCATCACTTTGATTGCATGGGAGAATTAAATGGGCCTGTGGTTACTGCAATCCCTGTTATCACCTTTCTTCAGCATTGAAATTTATATTCAGCATTTCCAATCTGTTGACCATTCTTTTGTTTTCCATATTTGTTGACAGATTTTAGTAAGAACTAGAGCAGATTCTGCCTCCATAGTTGGAAACAGCTCTATTGGTATGCCATCTGTTCTTGCTGATTTATTTCTCAAAGTACTCTGAGTGCAGCTTCCACTTTACTCTCTATAATTGTAGGTTAATCTTCAAATGGTTCTTCCTTGAATGAATCTGCCATCCTTTCATCTCTTTTATCTAGTTGTTCTGGGTATTATTTCCATCATCTTGTTCATGTAATGTTGGTCATATAGCATGCACACTCTTGATTTAAATTTCCCTTTGATTACTAACACTTACTAACATTTGTTAGTACTGCACAGAAGGAGCCACAGTAAATCCCTTTTGAATGTCTTTTACCATGAAAACTCTATGATGAGACAATCCAAAATGAAGCAAGATAAAGTGTTAGCTATGGTGCCACTGCACTTGTCTCAGAGGGATCTTCCACCAGTGTCAGCCTCCACTACTGCTGTGGCCCGGGAGCTTTTTGGCACATTTAGTCTTGCTCCTCAACAAAATCCTGTCTGACATGTGATATCCTACCAGCAGAACTACTGCCATCAGTGTGTGTGTGTTAAAAATTAGTATGCTGCTCTGTGGTACAAATATATGCCTGAGTAGTGAGCCCAAATATAGCCTGTAACTATAAAAATAATTAAAAATGACAGTTTCACTGAAAGGGGAGTGAGGTTACCTGCCATCACCTTACAGTCATAATGCAGCCTACTTGTGTCTTTGTAGCTGCAAAAGTGAATTAATAACAAGTAACTCACATGTCCTCCAACATTTAACTGATGAAAACTGGGACACATGTGCTCAAGCCCCATCAGAGTGTGGTGAAAAGGGTGTGGCCAGGCAACAAGAAAGCAAAAGATAACAAGGATGAACATATACAACTACTATTTTAAGCAGAGAAATCCTTATGTACTGTGTTTAGGAAGGGTAAAACTCTGCCTCCTCCTCTTCTGTCTTCTTCATTGCCGCAAACTACAGTTGCACTTTGAACTCAGTTTGCAGCAAATGACATAAGTCAAGTCTGAAGGGGGAAATTGTCAGGAAGTGAGAGATACTGACATTTTAAAATCAGCTGACAAAGGGGGTGGCAGAGGATTACATGGGACTATTCCTGCTAAACTGGGACAGTTGGACATTATGAACACATTATTAGTAATGAGTTACTTCCAAGCCATTCTGTCAGTCTGTGTGTGATGGGGGGGGGAGAGGGTTGGAGTTGCCTTATCACTTCAGGGTTGCCCCCAGCAGGTGAGCTGGAATTTGGTGTTTTCAGATAACAGATGAGTTACCTGATTTCTGGAATTGTTGTATTGTGCCAGGTCACTCCTGTTCAACTGTAATTAATCACGCTGGGGGCTTGTTTTATCCACTGATGTTGTGTTCTCCCTCCACCCAGCCTGAATCTTGGGCCCCATCTATACGATTAAAACAATCCATTTTGGGGATAAAAAATCCGAAAAGGCAAATGTTTGTATGCATACGATCCGCCTACATGTTTTTTTACCCCCTCTAAACTCCATATGACCCCCCTTGCCCAGCTGGCTGGAGTGAGTGATCCAAGAAGCAGTTTTAAATCTCCTGCCACTTTTTTTTTAATTTCAAAAGGTGCTTGTTATGTGGACAGTCAGTTTTCCATATTTACAATGTAAAATAAAAAGGAATAAATGTAAAATTAATGGACTTACTGGACTCTCACTTAGTTGGGAATCTAACATGGCAGCCGCTCCCAATTCCCCTCTTTTCTAGTCCTGCCCCCTGTGCTCGGCCAGCCAATCACATTACACTGCCTGTTCATATGTGTGTGAATGGGGTGTACAGACCATCGACAATACAAATGGCTGTACAGATTTTAGCTCGAGATTCGCTAATCCTCCTGAATGCCGAATCCACGTAGTTTATGGGGGATTTGTTAGCCCCCCCCTTCTGAATGACACATATGCATCCAAATGGCCGTGTGTATGGATGATCAATCTTCCGAACACTGTACATTTTTTTTTTACCATGTAGTCAGGCCCTTGGACTAGGCTTGCAGTCTCCATGGTGCAATGACATACAGGTATGTTGTGAAAAATCATTTTCCTGTCTTTGATGCTACCCTATGATGGTAGCCAAAACTATTTGCCACACATTCCCCCCACTATAAAGTAGTTTGTTTACTGACCTAAAATGTTATGATATACAGTTGGGATATAAATATCTTAATTAATAGAAACAAAGAAAGACATGTCATGACATAAACAGGGCAATGGCAATAACATGACCAGGACAATGACTATTAGCATTGGATCTGTTTATAAAAAGTGTTAGTAAGCTGCATGTCAGTTGATGCACAATAAGCTAATTGCAGGTAACAACATGCATGTGATGTGCAGTAATTATTCAGTTCTGTGTTATACCAGTTAAATTAATGGCAGATAATATTATATAATATGCATGTAATACAGAGCAGTTGTTCAGGCTAGACTATACTGCTTAGAGAACTCTCAGTGCTTTTCAATGGGAAGCATAATGTTCATGATTCTGAATTTGGAAAATATGATGTTAGTAATGCATTAGTAATGTCTTGGATCTATGTAGCTAAATTGTATATTTAAAAAAAAATGTAAGTGACCTGAAGATTGAAATCTTTATAGGACTTTTTTGGTTTGGTTTGTTTTCTTTGAGGCAGGGCACAGTTCATACAACCTTACTCTGAGAAAGTTCTTGTGCTTTAGGGACACTATCATTTTTTCAAAATCTTTGAGCACATGGGATTCCGTTTTGACAAGTATGATTTGAGAACCACAATTTAATCAGAAGAACAGAGATGAGCAAAGCATTGCAATACATTCTTTCTTCCAGCTATCCAGTAAGGGGCAATTATGTCAGCACCTGCAGCATATGAGAGCGGCAAGATGTGCCCCCTGCCCGGCAGCTGCCCGAGCTTAATCAAGCATGAGGCTTTGCAATAATGATGAGGTATGTGGGACATGCTAAATAATGGCATGTAAACTCCTTAGAGATCTCAGCATTGCTAAAATAGCAACTGCACACTAATAATATCTGCCATACTAATTGAGAGGGCAGAATACAGCCAAAGTTGAGTTTAGTTAAAAATCATTGGGGCTTAAAATACATTGCATGAAGAGGCCTTTGACTGATTTTAATCATATGACAGATAGGCATTCAAAATGGTGTGTTTTGTTTTTACTTATTTGTTTTAATTATATTTTTTAAGTGTTTTAAAATGTATTTTAAACCATTGTTAACCATGTGCTTTTAAGAGAACTCAAGTCTATTTTTTAACTGTTACAACTGTACATTTTAGTTAAACTTTTATTTTAAATTTCGTAAGCCACCTTGGGTCCCTTGGTAGGAAAAGGTGAGGTGTAAATTGAATAAATAAATACAACTAAATAAATAGAATGGTGAATAGACTTTGAATGGAAATAAAGGGCTTTGTTTTGCTTTTCTAGGGAGCAGAAAACTGGGAGGATCGTGCATCTTCTCTTTTCAGGGTGAGAATAGCTTAACCTCCAGAAATGTCCTCTTCTGAATGTGCAGGAAGTGCAGAATTCCTTTTGATTTGTCATCTTGGGATGAAAGTGTGTGTGTCGATTCACATTTGTATCTTTCTATCTATATCTTTATCTTAGTCCAATTTGAGGAAGAGGAGCAGCAGCAGCAGCAACCCCTGCTGATTTCAGGGGGACTGAATAGGATTGACTTCCTTCCTATTAATTACTCTTAGAATTTATGAAATATTATATCAGTTCATGCAGGTAAAAGGGCAAGTAGCCCCTTCATTGAAATACTGTCAGTTCAACAGAGTACATTTTCCCTCATCCTTGACCTTTAATGAATTGACATCACTGAAAATCTTTGTGTCTGAAGGTGATGCCATATATAGAATTTCCCCCTAGACATGAGAATAGTGCTGTACTAAATATTTCTTTTGTTTTCAGCAATTTGTGGGGGAGGATGGGGGGGGGGATAAAGAAATAAGCAAAAGAGACTTAGGGAGGAGGATAATTTTAAAGACATTTATAATTTGAAAGTAGTGATGGCAATTCTTTTTACCTTATTGAGTGCACAAGGTAACCATACAAAGATGTTTTTATACCAAGACCTGCATATGTGTGTGTGTGTTTAACCTTAAGGTGTAGTGATGGCCACCATCCTCAGTGGAATTCAAATAGGATTATTCTCACATTCATAGAGGATAAGTCTACCAATATTACTTCTGCCCTCAGCAACAGTTCCTGGGAAACAGTTCAAAGGCTTTTTGCTGGTGAACAGAAATGGGAGGATGCTACTGTCCTAATGGCCTGTTTATACATTTCTTATGGGCATCTTGTTGACTAGTCTGAGAACAGAATGACTGGATAGAAAGGTCTTTGGTCTGACCCCAATAGAGCTCTTATGGTCTCATGAAAGTCTCCATTCTTACGTTTCTCACGGTTCCAAATGTAACTGGGCAAAAGTTTCTTGTCTAAACCAATGAATGTGCTTTCTTATTCCTATCTTCTTTGTTGTTAGTTCTTCTAGCACTTCTTATTTCACCACACTGTAATGCCTTTCCTTTCCTTTTTTCCCCTTTCCTTTCCTTTCCTTTCCTTTCCTTTCCCCTAATGTTATGGAAAGTCTGGCTGGCACATTCCCCAAGCATGGTGGGGTAACTACTGTTCACACACATGGCCCTACAGTGAGGGAACAAGTAGAGCACATGTGTAGTGGCTATGAGGAGTAATAGCTGTCCTAGCCATCTACTTAATCATCAAGTCTCAGTTGCTGGTTGCCCTTAAATTTTGAAGACCATCCCTTAGGCATAATCCCAAAACTTTGAGTTGGTGCTGTCCTAAAGACAAGTAAAGCCTTCTTTATTTATTCACCAGTATTTTTTAAATGAATATCTCACATAGGTATAGACTTTTATTTTCATTTGCCCAGTGAGTGATTGGTCATGTGTCTTTATATAAGACCATTCTCTGTTTGAAGGCCTATCAAAAGTCATCTTAAAATTGCCCATTAGGTTTTAGCACATCAACACCTGACTGTTCAGGCATGGAGGGCACCTGTTCAGAATCTTCCACACTGTTGTAAGAGGTATTATATTTCTGTTTTACCAAATTTACATGGGGTCTGTGGGGACTCTCCAATGTTCAAATATTAAAATGGGGAATATTTAATTAGCTCAATTATGGCAGCAAGAAGACGGGCAACAGTGGGTCCATTTAACCTGTGTATACTGGCACTAAGGAGGAGACTCTAAGCCAAAAGGTACAATTAAATTATCTTTATTGGAAAATAATATCACCGCACTAACACAAACACTCAGACTTCAAGCACTAATACCTGGCTAATGAATAGAGTAGGAAGGATTTCAATAGGGAAATAGACTAAGGGGATAATGGGTGATATGATACCTGTCCTGTAGAGCTGTGATTCCTGTAGCAATGGGATTTCAGAATTGCATTTTGAGGGTCTAGCAGCAAACTGGCAGCATGGATGTAGGAAGAGGGACTGCAGACGATTTGGTAGTGTTTTGGGGTGGTATTTATATGAAATAATTCCCCTTACAAGGATAGGAGTTGTGAGTAAAATATAATGGTTCTTGGAGGTTCCTAGTCTAAAACAAAGGGTAATCCAGAAGAGTTAACAATTGTTACCAAAAGTAATCATACTTTTGGAATTGAATAGGAAACAGGCAAGATCTATGGTTGGAGGGAGCAGGAGAAGAAAATCCCATTTTACAAGCAATTAGGTGTCTTGCTGTCACTGAGTGGATTAGTGATTTACTCACTTCCACTTACTGGAGAGTGCTTGTTTTGGGGAATTTCCACAGGCTCTTCCCTTGGCCTTGCATGAATCCCACTTTTGGTGTTAGGGAGTCCCTGGTTTACCTGTAACTACGTGGATGGCCACATTAGCCATATTATTAAATATGACCAGTTATTTCATATTCCAAGATGGGGCCTGTCAGGTTATGTAACACCTGTTTATAAACTGGAAATTTTAATCTATACATATAAACTAACATATTCACATTATATACATATCTATGTCCTCTTTATAATGTTTTGTCTGCTACAACTTGTTGCCTTGCAGTAAAGGGTAATGTACTGCCAGTGTTGAAATAGTTGCCAGAATAAAATTAAGTCACCAAGTCATGCCATTTTTCACTGTATTCTATTACATTTGTTTAGAAAATGTTTATTTTATCTTTTATTTAACTGCTGGAATATAGTCTGAAGTGTTTTCCCCACAGAGAAAATTACATTTTTGTTTACTTGCTTTTTATCCCTACAGCTTTTTGTATCCAGGGCCTAAATTAATCATATTTCTAAGGTTCCAGAATTATACCTTACTGAAATATGTAATAAATCATAAGACAAGGAAAGGGAGTTGTCAATAATTGGCACAGCTAGAACTTCACTTAAGAGACTCTAGAACTATTTCTTTTTCAAGAAAGATATCTTCAAAATTTTAAAGGTTAATATTTGTTTAACATGTAAAAATGGAAAAGTAGGAACAGTATAGAATTATGATACACACTGAATACAGAACCTCATTGACCATATTATATTTTCAAAGTGTTTTTATAGGAAAGAAATATTTTACTATTATAATCATAGAAATCAACAGATATAAAATGATTTTTGAATCTATAGCTAGATATATAGATATATAGATATGTCTGTGTGTTTAGTTAATACACATTGGAAACCTCTTAATGCCTAGTGCACTGTAAAGCAGTATAGATGTGTAAAGTGCTATTGTAAGGCGCTCTGAGAACATTGTGGCTGAAGGGAGTCCAGTAGAGCAGTGGTTAAATGCCAGTACTACAGCCACAATGTTGTAAGTATGATCCTGCAGAGCTCCAAGGTTGACTCAGCCTTCCATCCTTCTCTAGGTTAGTAAAATTAGTACCCAGCTATTGGAGGCAATTAGCTCACATGTTGTATACCACCTGGGGAGTTCTTTGGGACTGATATGCATTATAGAAATAGAAATACTATTGCTATTGCTATAGAAGAGTGGGGAATAAATAAATAAATAAATAAATATTTGACTACCTTGTACATCTATGAATGAAATTATAGATCAATGTATACTCAAAGATACAACTTATCTAATTTTAAAATATACTTCTGTATGTTTTACATGAAACTAACCACTGTATGGTCATAGCTGATGATAGTCATAGCTGATGACAGGTTTCCATGTAATCTCCCACACAGAAATAACCATTTTAATTTCTCCTATTAATTACTAGAGTTGTACATCTTTGCAAATATTGTTCTCAGGGGAAAGAATTGACAATTTCTCCAAGCTGCGAGAAAGTCCTGAAAATTGCACTATGAAATGTTCATGATTATTCTGTGAAAAATCCGCATGTGGTTTTTGTTCTGCAGAAAACAGGATTTTTTGTGTGCAGAATATCATGTTTCCAGAAACTATGGAAGAAACTAAAATTTCTGTGCAGAAATTCCATGTGCCCCCTCCCTTGGAGAATAAGGGCCTTATCACACTACATGTTATAGCATTATTATTCCACTTTAGCTTCTCTGGTTGCCTCCTTTGGCATTTTGGGATTTGCAGTTTAGAGAGGGGCATTTAGTATTCTCAGCCAGAGAACTCTTAGGCTTCACTAAACTACAAACCCCAGAACTCCACAAGAGGAAGCCATAGCAGTTAAAGTGGAAAAATAGGACAAATAATAAAGTGGAAATATAGCACAGAATTGGTAAAGAGGTGGTCCAGGAATACCTGGCTAGTATAAATTTGTTCAGGTCTCCAGGGCCAGAATTATATCATCCAAGGGTATTAAAAGAACTGGCAGAAGTAATCTCAGAAACATTGTCAATAATCTTTGAGAATTCCTGAAGAACAGGAGAGGTCTCAGCAGACTGTAAGAGGGCAAATGTTGTGCCCATCTTTTAAAAAAGGGGTGGAGGAGAAGACCCAAACAATTACTGCCCAGTCAGCCTGACATCAATACTAGGAAAGATTCCAGAGCAGATCATTAAACAGACGGTCTGTAAGCATTTAGAAACAAATGCCATGAAGTGAAGTCGAAGGTTTTCATGACCAGCATCCATAGGTTTTCCATGTTTTTTTCCAGGCTGTGAGGCTGTGTTCTGGAAGAGTTTATTATGATGTTTCACCTGCCTTTGTAGCTGGCATCTTCAGAGAATGGTTGGGTAGGGGGGGTTATATACTGTGAGTCTCTGTTAGAGAGGATATGTAAATTTGTGTATTTGAATGGCTAGTTCCTGCATAGCTATCTCCTTGAATGGCTATCTCCTAGCTAAACAAACACTAATCCTCCTTGCATATCTACCCCCAGGAGATAGCAATTCAAGGAGATAGCCATTTAGGAACTAGCCATTCAACTACACAAATTTACATATCCTCTCCAACAGGGACGCACAGTATATAACCTCCCCAATACACACTCCTACCCAGCCATTCTCTGAAGATGCCAGCCACAGATTCAGGAGAAACATCAGGAACAAACTCTACAGGAACATGGCCTCACAGCCCAGAAAAAAAACATGGAAAACCTATAACAGACACACACCCGTCGGTTCTTTAAGAATAGTAGATCCGGGGGATCTACCCCGGATCTTTAAGAATGTTCGATTTTAATGATGGGCAGGAAGACGAGCACAGGGGTTGGCCAGGGTGTAGACACGCCCTGGCTAGGAGGAGGCAGGGGCGGGGTTCAGGCAGGGCCTATTTTACCCTTTGCTGCCCCTGGCTTCCTCCTCTTTTCCACTGGATCGAAGAGGAGAGAACGTCTATCATCTGGAACTTGTTTTTGAGCCACGAGGGAGAGCTATGTTGGCTGGACTGAGCATGCATTGTTGTATGATTGGGCAGCCCAGCAGTGTGATTGTGAGTTTGTGTGTGTTGGATTGATTCCTTGATTGCTACTTAATTAATTTATTAATACTTAATTAATTAACTAAATGGGTTTTAATTTGGGATTAAATTAATTCAGCTTTAATTTGGCTTTAAGTGATAACTTTAAATTAATTTGGATTTACTTTGAATTAATTCAGCTTTAATTCGGCTTTAAGTGATAACATTAAATAAATTTGGGTTTACTTTGAATTAATTTGGCTTTAATTTGGCTTTAAGTGATAACATTAAATTGTTTTGGCTTTGAGCAATTTTATTAAATTGTGCCAGTCTTGGGGTTAATTAATTGCCTTAGGCTTGGGGCCTGTTAACCCCCTCTCCTTTTATTTTGGGGCTTGCTAACCCCTCTCCTACATTGGGCCTGCTCTGCTGTTCACCCCATGCCCTGGGCAGCTCCACGCCTTGGTCTTGGCTCCAGTCCATGGTTGCTCTCCCCCTCGCTTACTCCGGCCTTTGTGCCCTGCTTCTTTGGCCCCACGGCCCTGCCTCCCCCCTCGCTTGCTTTGCCTGCTCTCTGCTCACACGCTTCACGCACTTCAGCCTCCAGGCCTACGGCCCCAGCCCTGCAGCCTCACCTCCCTCCCTTGCTTCGGCCTGCACCCCCCTTCACTCCCTTTGGCCCCCTCACTCATTTAGGCCTCCCCCCTCACTCACCCCCTCCATTTTGGCCTCACAGCAGTTGCTCTAGCCTTCCTCCTTTGCTCCTTCCCCCCAAAACGGCCCTCTGCAGCGGCCCCCCTTTGGCAGCCTCGCGTGGTTGCTCCCTTCAGGCCCCTTCAGTCCCCCGGCCTTCCCGCAGCAGCCACAGTTGCTCCCTCCTTCCCTCCTGCCTTCAGTGGCCTCCCATGGTTGCTCCTGTCAGGCCCCCAGGCTTCCCCGCTTCTCCACGGTGGCCTCTCGCCCCCCCCTCAGTCTCATACCCCCCTTCACTCGCTTCAGCCTCCACAGTGGCTGTGGTTGCTTCAGCCTCCACGTGGACTTCAGCCTTCCTGCTTCCGCGGTGGCCTCTCACCCCCCCCCTCAGTCCCCCACCCCTTTCACTCACTTTGGCCTCCGCAGCAGCCACAGTTGCTCACAGTATATAAACCCCACAAACACTCCTACCCAACTATTCTCTAAAGATGCCAGCCACAGATGCAGGTGAAACAACAGAAATAAACTCTACCAGAACACGGACTCACAGCCCAGAAAAAAAACACAGAAAACCTATAAATTCCATGATCATAAAAGCTGACATGGGTTTCTCAAAAACAAGTCATGCCAGACTAATCTTCTCTCTCTCTCTTTTTTTTTTTTATAGAGTTGCAAACTTGACAGATGAAGGTAATGCTGTGGATGTACTGTATCTTGATTTCAGTATGGCTTTTGACAAGGTCACCCATGATTTTATTCTTAAAAAGTTAGTAACCTTTGGGCTAGACAATGCAACTGTTAGGTGGATTTGTAATTGACTGGCTGAACCCAAAGGGTATGCACCAATGACTCCTCTTCATCCTGGAGAGAAGTGATCCATTCGGTGCCACAGGGTTCTGTCCAGGGACCAGTGCGATTCAACATCTTTATCAATGACTTGGATGAGGGAACAGAGGGTATGCTTATCAAGTTTGCAGATGACACCAAATTAGGAGGGGTAGCTAATACCCCAGAGGACAGGATCAGAATCAAAAATGACCTTAACAGATTAGAAAGCTGTGCCAAAAAAAAAAAAAAAAAAAAAAAAAAGCTGTGCCAAAACTAACCAAATTAATTTCAATAGGGAGAAATGTAGGATACTACTCTCTGGATTTTCTTCGCAAATGAAGATTCAGGAAGGACTCATCCCGTGCTTTCTGCAAGCGCGCTGATGACTAAAAAGGCCAATCCAAGATAAACAAGTCCGGTTGCAGAGAGCACAGCAGAAGGTCTCCTTGGGTGATGTTTTTGGGTTGTGATTCTTTCTACGTTGTCGTTTCTCTTCAAGACTTGTTTGGCATGAGTTCTGAAATAAGGCTGCAGCATTGTGGATAGTGCATCTCCATGCCTCCCAATGTGAGGCCAGGGTGGACCACTGTTTGTGATCAGTTTGGCCAAGCCTGAGATGTTGTTTCAGGGAGTCTTTGTATCGCTTTTTTGGAGCACCCCTCTTATGCTGATCCGTGGCGAATTCACCGTAGAGTACTATTTTTGGGAGGCAATGGTCCTCCATCCTAGAAACGTGCCCTGCCCAGCACAGCTGTGTTCTCAATATCATGGCCTCAATACTGGTGATCCCTGCTTGCTCAAGGACAGCAACATTCTTCACATAGTCAGTCCAGTGTATATTTAGGATTGTGCGTAGACAGCGCTGATGAAAGCGCTTGAGCAGTCGTAGGTGGTGGCGATAGGTGACCCATGTTTCAGATCCATAAATGAGGATAGACAGTACGATGGCTCTATACACACTGATTTTTGTGCTTTGCCTCAGGTGTTTATTGCTCCAGACTCTTTTGTGAAGTCTTCCAACAGTCTGCAGAAGAATCCCTCGGGTTCTCCCACAAGAAAAAATCAAGACTGGTTTGATGCAAACAACCAAGAGATCCAGGAGCTGTTGGCAAAGAAGAGAACTGCTCACCAGGCATACCACGCCCAGCCAACCTGCCATGTAAGAAAATCAGCTTTCCTCCTCACATGTAGTAAACTACAACAAAAACTCCGAGACATGCAGAACAAGTGGTGGATCAATATAGCAGAAAAGACACAACGCTGTGCAGATCTGGGTGACCATAGAGAATTTTATGAAGCTCTTAAAGCAGTGTTTGGACCTACTTATCAGGTCCAAAGCTCCCTATACAGTACAGATGGTCAAACATTAATTACTGATAAAGCCTCCATCCTGAATCGATGGGCTGAACATTTTCAAAGTCTCTTTAGCACCAACCGAGTAGTCCAAGGCTCAGCTATTCAACATATGATACAAAAACTGATGAAAAATGAATTGAACATAGCTCCCACTTTGGAAGAGACCCTTAAGGCCATACAGCAGATGAAAAACGGCAAGGCAGCTGGGATTGATGGAATCCCACCTGAAGTTTGGAAACACGGGGTCATGCACTCCACGAAAAATTGCACAAATTCCTTGTGAATTGCTGTGAAAAAGGGGAACTGCCATCAGGATACTACACATGGGCAGTAAAAATGAAAAGCACAGATATAGGATGGGTGGCACCTTGCTTGATGACAGTACATGCAAAAGGGATCTGGGAGTCTTAGTGGAGTACAAGCTGAACATGAGTCAGCAGTGTGATGCAGCAGCTGAAAAAGCCAATGCAATAATAGGAGTATAGTGTCTAGATCAAGGGAAGTAATAGCGGCACTGTATTCTGCTTTGATCAGACCTCACCTGGAATACTGTGTCCAGTTCTGGGCACCACAATTCAGGAAGGATATTGAGAAGCTGGAACGTGTCAAGAGGAGGATGACCAGGATGGTGGGAGGTCTGGAAGCCATGCCCTATGAGGAACGGTTTAGGGTGCTGGGCGTGTTTAGTCTGGAGAAGGGAAGGTTAAGAGGTGACATGATAGCCATGTTTAAATATTTGAAGGGATGTTATACTGAGTATGCGGCAAGCTTGTTTTCTGCTGCTGCAGAGACCAGGACACGGAGCAATGGGTTCAAATTACAGGAAAAGTGATTGGCCATCTGTCAGGAATGGTTTGATTTTGTATTCCTGCATGGCAGGGGGTTGGATTGGATGGTCCTTGTGGTCTTTTCCAACTCTGTGTTTCTACGATTGTATGCACTGTAACAGTGTAATGTGATAAGGCTCCTAGTCCTGAACTGCAAACATTTCAGCTCATCTCATAGAATCTCCACTGTTTTTGTCTGGGATTTGAATATTTACAAATATTCTTTCCATCCCTATTATTTACTGATAGTGCAGCTCTGCCAGTCATTCTGCAACTTGCTTATTGCCTCTTTTACTCTCTACTTGTGCGTTTAACCCATAGCCATGCTGTTTCGATGGAAAATAGCAAATACCAGCACCCCCCACTTTTTGATTACTCACTTTTTGTTGATCCACTTTTCTGACCATTCTAAGTTATACCCTGATCCATATTTTCAATATGTGGTCCACTCATTAGCCACACCTTGCTTTCTTTCCCCTCTTAGTTGACTCATTGCATGTTTTTTTCCCCCTGATAACTTAGCACACTGTTGCTTTTGTTAGGGTTTTTTTGTTTTGTTTTGTTTTGTTTTGTTTTTTGCTCAGTTGATGTGGTACCATCTAGTGTTTAGAATTTGCAAGCTTAAAAAAATTCTTCTGGGTTCCCCTTTTCTTTTCTTTTTTTTAACTTTATTTATTAATGGTTTTAAACACATTAAAAAATAAAAAGAAATGCATATATTCTCCAGCTTTGTCTTCTGTATAATCCATTTTCTTCCAACCGAGAAACAAAAGTATCCATACATAGATAAATTCATCTTCCCCAGTTTTCCCCAACCATTTCCGCATATTCTTTCTTGATTGTTTTTCAATTATTTCCTTTTTCAATTATTTCCTCTATGCCCTTATTCTTTCTTTTGTATCTTATCTATCTTTGCTTCCTCTTACTACTATCTCTCCATCCGGTGTCTCATTTTTCTTTACCACTACAATAGACCTCTATGGTATACAAATTAATTTTGTCTACATGTACCTTCTTTAATTTTTCTTTTCCTCTTTTCTATAAACGATTCTTTTATCCTTAATTCTACTACATCAATTTGTTGTCTTGCTCTTCCTTATTTGACTGGTGTTTCCTATTTCTGTTTTTGTCTGCTTCCCCTGTCCTTCATCTAAAGTTTAATGTTGCTCCTTTCCCCCATTTTCTTTCCCATATTGGTACTAGACAGTTCCATTCTTCTTTGAAGTCGCTTTCTTTTTTATCATTTAATAACATTGTAAGCTTATCTAATATAGCTGTTTCATGTAGCTTAATCAACCACTCCTCTTCATCTGGAATTTCTGAATCTTTCCAATATTTAGTGTACACCAGCCTAGCTGTAGTGACCATATACAACAATATTTGTCAGTATTTTTTCCTTATCTGTTTATCTAGTATATCTAACATATTTAATAAATAAAATTCTGGTCTCATTGGTATATCTACTCCTATTATTTTCACTATTATTAGATGGATCTTTTTCCAGAATTTCCTTACTTTGGGGCATTGCCACCATATATGATAGAACGTACCTCTTTCCCCCCCGCATTTCCAACATCTATCATTCCTAGTTTTATACATTTTAGCGATCTTATACGGTGTTAAATGCCACCTGTAGAGCATTTTATAATAATTTTCCCTCAAATCTTGACTTTTAGTAAATTTTAAATTTTTATCCCAGGAGCTTTCCCATTGTTCTAATGTTGGTGAGAAGTTCATATTTTGTGCCCATTTAATCATGTTGTTCTTTACTGTTTCTTCTTCCATATCTACTGTTAGTAGTAGTCTATATAGTTTAGAGATTACTTTTTCTTTCTCATTTCTTAATATTAGGTCCAATTCTGTATGCTTCCTTTCGATTCCAATCAATTTCATATCCTGTATAAATTTCTCCCTGATCTGTCTATATAGGAACCAGTGGCATTGCAACTGCTCTTCTTCCAATTCTTCTCTTGTTTTTATACTCCATTGGACCCCCTTTACTTTTAGGATCTCTTCATAACTCAACCATTTATCCTTGCTTAAATTTTCTTTTTTATGAAAGGCCTCGTGTGTCGATGTCCATAACGGTATCTTCCTTGAGATTTTACCCCTGCATTTCTGCCACACGTTTAATAGCGCCTTTCTTATGAAATGGTGTTTAAAGTCTTTATGTACTTCTGCTTTATTATATATTAAATATGCGTGCAACCCGAATCTGTTATTGAAACCTTCTAATGTCAGTAGTTTTTTGTCTTCTAGATTTACCCACTTTTCTATCCAAGTCAGGCAACACGCATAATAATATAATTTCAAATTTGGTAGCTGAAGTCCTCCTCTTTCTCTCCTTTCATGTAATATTTTCCATCTGATCCCTGGCTTCTTACCTTGCCATACAAATCTCGATAATACTCTATTCCAATCTTTGAATGGGATATCATTCGTTATAATCGGTATATTCTGAAACCAAAACATCATTTTCGGTAATATATTCATCTTAATTAAGGATATCCTTCCTAATAAAAATAATTGTAATTTTCCCCATTGCTGTAATTCTTTCTTTATGTTATTCCGTCCTTTAATGTAGTTATTTTAAAATAACTCTGCATTTGTGTTTGTTAATATTATTTCTAAATATCTTACCCTTTTCTCTATGTTAAATTTGGACACTTCTTTCAATTCTTTTTCTTCTTTTGTTGTCAATTTTTTTGTTATCATTACTGTTTTTTCCGTATTAATTTTGAATTCCGCCAGGTATCCAAATTCTTCTAAGATTAGTAATAGTTTCTTTATGCTCTCCATTGGGTTTTCCAAACAGATAACTAAGTCATCTGCATATGCTTTTAATTTATATTCATGATTCTGAATTTTTAATCCTTTTATTTCTTCACCAGCTCTCATTTTCTTATTCAAGATTTCCAGAATCATAATAAAGAGCAGCGGGGAAAGGGGACATCCTTGCCTTGTTCCTTTTGAAATACTACATGTTGGTGATTTTTCCCCATTTACAATTATTTTTGCTGTTTGATCTTTATATATTGATTTTATCCAATTTATAAAATTGTCCCCTAATTTCATCTCTTCCAATACTTCAAACATGAATCCCCAGTTTAGATTATTGAATGCTTTCTCAGCTTCATTGAAAATCAGGCTTAATTTCTTATGATTTTGTTTTTCGAAGTATTCAAGAATATCTATCACCGTTCTTATATTATTTCTTAGATATCTATTTGGTAGAAAACCACTCTGATCTTCATGTAGCCAGTTCTTTAGTATTTGCTTTAATCTTTCTGCAATTATAAATGTGAAAATCTTATAGTCCAAATTTAACAAAGAGATTGGTCTGTAATTTTTTATTTCTTTAGGGTCTTTTGTTTCTTTCGGGATCAAACTTATATTTGCTTCTCCCCATGTTTTTGGTATTTTCCCTTCTTGGATGTTATTTACTATCTGATATAGAGGTGTCATTAATTCTTCATCAAATGTTTTGTAATATAAAGCTGTAAGACCATCTGGTCCTGCCACTTTCCCTAATTTTAATTTTCTTATAGTTATTTGAATTTCCTCCATTGATATTTTTTTTGTTTAACTCCTTCCTCTGTTCTTCTTTTATCTGTGGTATTTTCTCTCTCTTTAGATATTCCTTGATTTTTTTCTTTTTTTTTCTTCTGTTTGTTTTTCCTCCCTGAATAGTCCAGCAAAATAATTATTAAAAAGTTTCTTAATTTCCTTTTGCTGTCTGTATGATTCTTCACCTACTCTTATTTCAGATATTATTTTTTTTCTTTCTCTTTTCTTATCATGTAAGACAGCCATTTTCCTGGTTTATTTGCATTTTCAAAGTATTTTTGCTTTGTATATCTCAATTTTCTTTCTATCTCCACTGTCACTTCCAGGTTTATTTGATTCTTCAGCATCTTAATCTCATTAATTAATTTTACCTTTTTAGGATTATTCTTCAATTCTTGTTCTTTTATCTCTATTTTTTCTTCTAGTTGTTTCACTCTTTCTCTTCTTTTCCTTTTTTGCTCTATATCTTTCTGGATGAAAAAACCTTGAATCACTGCCTTGCTGGTGTTCCATACTGTTTCCATTGGTGTGTCTCTTCCCATATTTTCCTCAAAAAAATACCTTAGAGTTTCTTTTGCTTTCTGCACTATTTCATCATTCTTCAACAGATAATATTTTAATTTCCATGAAAATTCTTTTTTATCTATTTTCAGGGATAACAGTATTGGGCAATGATCCGAGAACAGTCTATTCTTTATCTTTATCTTCTGAATTCTTTTACATGCATTTTTAGACATCCAAATCATGTCAATTCTTGACCAGGATTGGTGTCTATCCGAAAAGCATGTGTATTCTATTTTTTCCCCATATCTCTCTCTCCAGGTATCTACCAACGCTAGGTTTTCCATCATCTTGAAGCATTCTTTTGATAGTTTCCCTCTATTTTCCTTCCCTTTCTTTTTGTTGGATCTATCAAGGGATGGCTCTAGTACCCCATTCCAATCTCCCATCATAATTAACTCATCAAATTCTGATTCTAAGATTTCTTTCCATAGTTTAGCATAAAATTTTGCTTTGTTATCTAACGCTGCATATAATCCCACCACTAACGTCTTGGTATTTTCTAAAAATACTTCTATCCCAATAAATCTACCTTCTGGGTCTTTGAATGCTTCCTTTGCTTCAAACTTTCTATCTATATATATAATCACACCTTTTTTTTCTTTTCAGTTGTAGCTGCAAAAAAATCCCCTAATTTCTGATTTTTCATGAATTTAAGATCTTTATTTTTAATATGTATTTCTTGTAAGCATATAATATCTAATTTCTGTTTTTCCAAATAGTGAATTTTTCCCCCTTTTCTGTGGAATATTCATCCCTCTTACATTCCATGTCAAAATTTTTCTTAACATCTTAACTCTTACTTTTAGTTTTTTCCCCCTTTCCCTGTTCCCTTTCTTTATCCCTCTTTTTCTTCTCCTTGTTCTATCTGATTCCTAGCTTTTATCTCTATTTCCTCCTCTGACTCTCCTTCTCTCTCTTCCTTACTTTCTCCTTCTTCTTCTTCTCCTTCTTCTTCTTCCTCTTCCTCTCTTTCAGTTTCCCCATCCTCTTCCTCCTCTTCTCTTTCTCTATTCTGAATTCCTATATCTGGTGGTTCCTTGGACTTCCTTATAATTATTGTTCTTTTCTTATTGCTACTCCTTTCTTTCTCCTCTATCTTTCCTTCTGTCTGAACCTCTTCTCTACTCATTTTTTAAAGGAAATCTTTAGCTTTTTCTATATTGTTTATTTTATACTTCCTGAATCTATAAGTAAATGATACCCCTTCTATCTTTTCCCATCTATACTGTATTTCTTTTCTTCTTAGTTCTTGAGTCAGGAAGTTATATTCCTTTCTTTTCTTTAAGATTGTTGATGGTACATCCTTAAATATCTTAATTTCCTTCCCTTCTATCCTTAATGTTTCCTCGTATGCTTTATTTATTACTATGTCCTTCACTCTCTCTCTTAGAAAATAAATCACAATGTCTCTCGGAACTTTATTTTTTTATTTTTTTATTTTATTTTTATTCTTTTTGCTACCCACGATTCAATTCTAAACATCTTATCTATTTCCAAATCCAGTTGCTCCGGAAGCGAACCAATAAATTTGGCCAAATCTGGTACTACTCTTGTGTACAAATCTTCCACCTCTTTTCCCTCTAATCCTCTAATTTTTACGCATTTTGATCTGTTTTTCAGTTCTATTATCGTTTCTGTGGTCTCTTCTTGCTGTTTTTTCTCTTCCAATTCTTTAGTTCTCAATTCTATCCTGTTTTTTGCTCCAAATTCTTAATTTTTTCTTCCATTTGAGCTAGTGTCTTTGTATTTTCCTCAAATTTTTTTCCTAATTTGTCTAATTCTTTTTTAAAGTCTGCTTTTTATTCTTCTCTTAATTCTTTCATTTGGTTTTTGATTTCTGTCCTAATCTCTTTTCCCATTTTCCTCATTTCTACCAAAAGAACTTCATTAGAATCTATCATTTTTGTTGGAAGTTCTATCAAGGGTCTCCTTTGACTATGCAACTGTGCAATGTGTCTCCTTGTTCCAGTTGCCATGTTTTACTTTAAATATTTCAATTTATTTCAATAGGCCTCTCTTCCTGTTCTGAATCCTTTACCCAACCCTGCTATATTTTTTTCCTTTAATTAACCCACATTTCAGTTTATTTATTTGCCCTTAAGAAGACTACTCCTATAGTATCAATGTCAATCAGTATCACTATGTTACAATATCAATCAGTGTCAGTATCACAATATCAATCAATATCACAATGTTACAATGTCCTTAGAAATCAATTCTTCTCAAGTTCTTAATTCCCGGTTTATTAACTCTTAACCTGAGTCAAATTCAAATAATATTTTCAAATTTCTTAGTACCTCTTATGTTCTATTCAGGCCCTTATCTTTTACTCTCCTGTTTACACAATAACAATAATACAACACCATTAAATTGACCCCTTGAATATATTAATATTAATATTAATATTAATATTAATATTAATTCCCCACTCAATAATTAATCCAACATTAATCCAATTAATCCAACATTAAGTTAGTTGTTTATAATATAGCACTCCCCACTGAATTCTACCCCAGATCTAACCAAACAGATCCCACCCCAATTATTTATTTCACTATATTTCCTACTATTTTCTTATTACTTTCCGTTACAGTTTCCTCTCAGTTCGTCATCTTCCACCTTATACTCAAGTTCCTCCCGTGGTCAATCTTATTTTTCCAGTTATTTCTAGTCTCTTTTTCTTTTCTTTTCCACTGCCTTTCGAACACTTCCTCCAGCTGTTCTCACTTCGTTTTCCCACTGTCTGTTATTTCTTCTTCCCAACCAGATATTTTGTAACTTTGTAGCTTTCCCAGCTTCTCTTCAGTCAAGCCCATATCAGTTTATACAATGTCTCTTTAAAGCTTAAAGCTTCACTTCTGCTTCAGTTCTTGTTCCCCAATGCAGTCAGCCAGACACATTCAAACACTTCTCTTTGTCAACTGTGCTGTTTAAATCCACTATGTCCTTCAAATTAAAGATTTTCCATGCGCTTTATCCTCCCCTCCAATTTTCATATCATTACTTGTCTTAAATAATTATTTCAAACCGCCAGACCTTGTCTCCAAATGGGATCTCGCTGTGTATGTTTTTTCTCTTCCCTCAGTCTTTCATTCCTTGGGTGTTCCCCCACCTTCTGCTACGAGGGTTCCAGCTTCCTATCACCCTCTCATACACTTCTCTTGCAGAAGAATATTACCTTCTTTGAGGATTTATCCCCAGATTTCCTTCCTTCTTAATTTCGTTGCTTTACTTAAAAGTGGTGACGGCAGCGCTTGTGCTGCTTACTAGGCAGCTACCGCACGGGGCTGTGCTTGGCTCCCTGACCGCCTCAGCCTTCTCCAGGCCACGTCCGCTCTTCAACCTCTCCAACTCTCTCCAACTCTCTCCTCCTTCTCCCGTGGCTCACCGGCTGGCACCGGTGTTCGCGGAGCACCTCTGAACCCCTTATTCCTAGGGGGTAATTCGCTCTGTCCGTTTACATTAACGTCAGATTCTAACCCTGTGTGTGGTCGTCCCTAAGCATTCCTGCTTGACACGTCCATTCACGTCGCCATCTTCACCGGAAGCCCCGCAGCTGAGGAATTTCCTGGGTTCCCCTTTTCAACCATTTTGCCTTTTTGACAGTGCTCTTGTCCCTAACCTCCCAAATAAGTAAGGTGTGTGCGTGCCTATATTGTGTAAAATCTATGGTTTTCTAACCCATCCACCACATTCAGATGGGTCTAGCTTTTGGTGGGACACATCTGATCCTGTAATGGGAAATCTTTGAGCAGCACAAAAACATGTTGTAGGGGAAGACCACCTAAAAAGCAGTAGCAGTTCCCTTTGGTTTGTGCATGTGTGTGCATTCTTTAAATATCTGGTTAGGGAGAGTTGTTCTCGTTTGTCCATACAGTTATGCTCCTGTTGACTTTTACTATTTTGATTCTAATCACTGTACAGTTATGGTCGAGGCAAGGTTTCCCTATAAAAAGATGAGATTTTCCAAGCTCAGCTGTTGCAGTTTTTCTCATGCAGAAAAGGCTTGGCATTAGGAATGTCCATCTTCATGTTCTTCATCCTTGAATAAAATCATCCTTAAATAACAAACAAATATAAATACAGGGAAAAAATAGATAATTCCTGCAGTTTTCTCCCCACTGAATGAGAGCATGAATAATTCTGCAATCATCATTCACACTTCTAGCAATACATCTTTTTTCCCTACATAGAACTACACCTTCTCTATAGAAATATACTTGTTTTTTTCTGTGAAGAAAACACATTTCTACACAGAAAAAACTGTATTTCTGCACAGATTAATACTTCTTGAAAGAATACCACACGAGGCATATTTGAGTGGCAGAACCGGGACAAAACGAAGTGAAAGCATTTTGGAATAGAAACCATACCTACTGCATATAGTCTGACATTCATTTCTGCAATGGAACAATACATTTCAAAAGCGGAGAACAGTTACCAAACACCATATGATAACCATGCCTCCTCACGATCTCCTCCTTTCTCCCTCCATCTTTAAAACATCATTTCCTCTACTTTGCATGCCTTTTAAATCCATCTATTCAGGGAATTCTCCAGTGCCAGCCTGCATCAGCCACTGTGGAAAGCAGGAAATGTCTTTCTCTCATGACCAGGAGGTTGTTGATTCAAATCTCACCTGGGGTGAATTTGTCTTTTAGCAGTTCAAAATTTCCTCCCCCCTCCTCTCTCCCCACTGCCTGTCCCAAAAGACTTATTTTTGTTATTTATGGCACTAAACTAAGAAGCTGATACAGGATTCTGGCCAGACATTTTGAAAGTCTACTTCCTGTTTCAAGGTGGCATTTTTCTAAGTTCATACATTGCATTCAACTGCTTGACTTTTTCTCACCCGTAATCACCAGAATTTAGACCTTTGTCAGCAAAAAGGGATTTTAATTGCATTGCCAAGTAAGAAAAGAAGGGGGGCATACAATTTTAAAATGCTTAAAATGATAAATGGAGGAATTAAAATTTTCCAAAAGGCAGGTTTGAACTCATGATGTTCTAACAAAACAGGTCTCTCTTTCTTTAAATGTCAAGAGCCTCCAAATTTGCATAGGTTGATAGCAGAGCTCTGATACAAAGGGAATGTTTTTTTTCCAAAGCATTCATGTATTTTACATGTATTTTAAATGGGAAGAAAACATATTAAATGCATTAATTGCAAGTATTACTTAATGACTGCATTGGTAAACTTAGCTACTACTGAATTTTGCAAATTTGAGGTTTAAAAGTTAGCCTATGAGTTTGCAGGGAGTGACCACTGACCACTGAAAGTTGAATGGCAAGGAAGCCAGAGGAACACAACATCTGGGAGCTTTGGGCAGAGCAGGCACACCCCCTCCACTGACGTATTTTTACATCATCCAGTCACAGTTGCGGTGAGGTGCTACTGCACAACAAACTGGGGTGGATTTGAATTGTAAGGGATTTTATTCACACACAATGCCAGTGAGGAGAAATAAACGGTTCTGTCACAGAATATACATGGAAAGGCCACCGAATTCAGCCAACGTTGTCTAGTGATTTTCATTTGAATTCCAATGCTCTTACTAATGCATTCCGTTTTAAAGGTTTGTGTGGTATTCCTCCCAGAGTGCAAAGAATCTCACAATAGCCTTGTGGCTGCCTAGATTCCTCTTTCTCGGCAGAGAAATGACTAGCACATGAATATTCTTTCCATTGTTGCTCATCACCTCCTGCAACTAAAGAGAGTATCACCAGAAGATCTCTGAGGTAAAGGAATGGAAAGTTTCTCATCTAGTTCTTTGTTTCTGTCAGCTACTTCACAAGTAGGACCTCTATTCTGTGGACAGTATGTCTTTGCTAAAAGAGCCTCCCCTGATGAAGTATGTCCCAGTCTTGAGGGGGAATGTGTGGAGCTGCAGAAGAGTAGTCCCAACCAAGAGAAATGAAAAGCCTTATCTGAGCCCCAGGTCTTCTTGGAACAAGTTGTTGACTGATGGCTCTTTCGGGTGCTGCACTGGTCATGCTGCCAATAAAGTCGGCTTTTACATTAAGTTTTTATCCACTACCACTGTCTTGAAATTTGTGCATAGGATCACTAAAGCAGCAAACACAGGTTCTACTCATCATATAAGTATGGTTGACGACAGGATTCCATGTTATCTTGTCCATAAAAAAAAAAGTAGGGATGCAGCCCCACCCACCCCCAGGTTTGTCTCTCTATTGCTCTCTCTCTTTTTAAAATGTTGGCTATTATTCACTGATGCTGCAGGCCTCCTTTTCAGTCCTGCCACCTTCTAAAAGCTTGAAGTTTCTGTTAGCACCAATGTGAGGAGGCAAGAAGGGCTACCCAGGAATATGTGAGGGGAAGAGAAAGTCTCTCTGTGTTTGTGTGTGTGTGTGTGTTGCTGAACAACTATAAGGCTTGGATCCAGATGATGTTTAGGGATGTGAACCTGACTGAGTTTTAAGATTCTTGAGGAAGGACTTTCAGTTACATCAGTGTTGCCAGGTCAGTGAATAGGAAGATGAGCCATCTAAGACTTTGTCCAGGATGAATGTACAGAAACCCAGCTATACAATAATGGGCAGGGGATAATCTCTCTCAGCTGTGTCCTCCTGGACTCTCTGTGCAGCAGCAAGCTAGATCTGGTGAGTGGGGAGGTGAGGTTACAATGGTCTATTATAATTTCATTCCTCTTCCAGGTGGTCTCCCAGGTTTGTGTGTCTGTATCTGAAGGTGTGTGCCCAGAATAAAATGGGGAATCTTTTGGAATTCTACCCACTCTTGTTACCCAAATTGTGTGGGGTCCATATGACTTACTTGTATCACTCAAATTGAGATATTACATTGGGGAATTTTAATTAGCTCAAATGTTAGGGTGAGAGAGGTCAGGTAACTATGAGATCTTTACACCTGTGTATACCAGTACTTATTGATGAGAGCCAAAAATAAAATACAAATTATTTTTATTGGAAAATAATCATGGAGGCACTAACGCACACACTGATGCTTCAAGCGGTCACAGAAGGCGAACGAAAAATTAGGAGGAAGTATTGGGACAAAGGAATAGATTTTGGGGATGATAGGCTATACTTTAGCAGAGGATTGTGCAGTAAGGAGATACGGCTATACATACTGGGTGACACTGCAAACCAGCAGAGTAATGGCATCTGGAGAACTGTGCACACTTTGGCTGGGCTTTGGGGTAAAAGTCATATCCCATAGTGCACACTTAAGAGGTGTTTTGAGTAGAGAACAATAATTGAGTGAGTTTCCCAGCATTAAAGATTGGAAACTCTGGCATTATTTATTGCTGTTAAGGGTTGGAACATTAAGACTGATGGGTCCGAGGCAACCTTCTGTGATTGGTTAGAAGACATATGAAGGTAAGAGCTTTGCAGGATAATGGGTGCTCCAGTCACTTGTTTGTTTTAGAGTATGACTGACTGCCAGGTGCATCCAGGGTCGATTAGCACATTCCTCCATAATGACTGCCTAAGGGGGCTTCACATAATCAAGTCCTGGGTGTCTGATTTTGAGTAATTTCCCAGACGTCTTCATAGGTTTTGAGCAAACCTCTACTAGTCCCTACGTTTTGGGTTGCCCTGGTCTACTGGTAACCACATGAAGTGTCAAATAAGCCAAATTATGCCAAAGTATGAATTATTGGTGGGAGTGGGTGTAAGGGCACATAACACTCTGCTGCACAACAGTTTTTCTAAGCTAGCCAACATGGTCTCAGGGATGGCGATCAAGTCCTCTCAGTTTGTTCTCCTGTGGGACTTCAATGCCCATGTAGAGACTGCCAGTTTAGGTGTTCCAGTATGTTCTCCACAAAATCTGGACCTGGTTTTCTGTGCTTGGAGAGATTGTGGCTAGATCAGTGTGGAATGACTCTGAGCAACCCCTTTGGCATATGTAGAGCTCAGCTTAACTGTTTAAACTCAATAGAACACAGACATCATGACCACCCAGCAGAGATCTGGTGCTGGTTAGGATGGATTGCCTTAGAAGATTGATGGATCTGTATGGTTTTCTGATAGCCGACATTTTCTCTCAGTTTGACAAACAATTTGAAGACTTGGATGACATCTGGAAAGGGGAAATGGTCAAGGTGGTAGGGTGGTAGACACAATCAGCTTTAAGTGTACTCTGCCACAGAATGGAGTCAGGCTAGGCCCATGTTTACCAGAGAGTTGACATAAATAAAACAAAGTAGGTAGTGATTAGAGCAATGTTGGCAGAAAATCTGGAATCACTTTTTAGAGTCTGACGGTTTAGCCTTTGGTAAAGGCCATGCTAATGGCAAGGACGTTATTCTTTTCTTCCACTGTTGCATTTGCACAGTCATTCAGCAGAGTTTTGCTGAAATAATCAAATAAATAAAGAATAAAATTATCATATGAACAAGAGCCAATTATGCTTTAGCCCACATTCTCTTGCTGTCTACATGATTGTCCTATCACCACCAGGAAAATATCTTTGTTTCTCCAGCATTTTTAGATGTAATTTTAAGCCTGCAATTTTTAAATGGCTTTTAGTTTGCCTATGCTTTTGGTTTTTCCCCCACCCCACCCCTTTTAATTGTTTTATTCCAGTGGTAAAGTGGTTTGGGAATAGAATTGAACAGTGGTACAAAAATACTTAACAGTAAATTATACAAAAAAATAATAATGATGTGCTGGAGAAAAAAGTGTTAAGATTCACTTGTTAGAAGATGCATGTTGGTCTTTTATTAGTTTTATAGTCAACTCAGGCTCTTTATTTATTTTTCAAATAAAAACCCACCTCACAACATAGTTGTGAAGTTAGGGCACTGAGGCTAGAACATTAGCAGATAAAGCCAACTCTGACTTCATGCACAATAGCAGAATGACCGCTGCAACCTTGAGTATTCCAAGGGTAGAAAATACACTAAATTACACATGGAGAATGGTCTGCTGTGTTCTTCATGCTGAGGCTGACTTATTTAAAAGCTACTGTGGCTTCTTTTAGTCATAGTGCATGCCTGGATTAGATCCACTGAGCGAACAAAGGTAGAACTTTAAGCAGGCTGCCAAATCCAATCTGTGAGGAAATTTGTATGCAGTGTAGGTGACTGAACTGCAGAGGCAGCCAGAGGTGTGCTGTGAGTCATCAAGGAAAGAGCTTTGCACAAGTTGGCAAGCCATTGCGACTCAGGAGGAGGGATGCCTGCCATTCAGGCATCATGTTTTGCATCTGAGATGGCAGCTTCAAAGGGTTTAGCAGTAGGTAGTGAGTCTCAAAGAACTAGAGGATTATGGGCACCTTTCATGATACTGGCTAGAGCTTTCTCACAGAGCAGAAAAGAATTATGAACACAAACATTTACAGTTACACATTTAGTCTCCCTCATAGTATGACATATGGTGTGGTGACAGCTTGGAAAGGGTTTTCACAAGCACAGTGATGCTACTTTTGTCAGATTTATCACCTGTCCTATACTAAACCTGGGGTGGCTAACGGGCATCTTTAAAAATGACAACATAAAAATAGGAAAGCAACTGTAAAGTTAAAGCAATAATCTAGCCACTAAATTCCTGGCTTAACTAAAAGGCCCTAAATTTACATTCAAAAGATTCCCAAGCCTTGATAAAAAGCAAACATTCAGAAGAAAGAAAATCCTGAGCTGGCATGTCCCTCCATATTTTTGTATCATTTAGTGACAAAGTCAACATGAGGTAGGAATGCTGAAGGGTCCATTTCAGAACTATATGAAAACAGAAGTTCTGCAGGCACAAACTATTGTCCCATACTTATATTTGTCTGATTCTATATGGGTGATGTTCTTTTGGGTGCAGTAAATTTTCAACTAAATAAGCAAGCCTATGCAAAAAGCTAGTTGAAGAGTTTAAACTGAGGAATGTGAATGCATATGGACAGCAATGGGCCATATCTGCATTTGCTCAAATCTGTGTCAGATGTACACTTGTGGTTTCTAAAAGGAGATATAAGACTTCCCATTGAATTCTCTGCCTCTCCAGGGAAAGATATGGTGCAGTTGATAAGATTATTGAATTTGGCTGGGGAGACAGGATTTAAAGCTAGGTCACGTTGGGCCAATCAATATTGATTAGCTTAACCTACTTCACAAGGCTGGCGCCTACTTCTTAGAGAAAAGATGGGCTACAACAGTAGCAGATAACTGCTACAACTATAGCTACAACTGTAGCAGGTAAAGGTGGGAGCAGCTGTTAGGGATAAGAAAGAAAACAATTTTATTCTCATTTTAACCCAAACTTACTTAATTTTGCATTGTCAAACCATCCACATGGAGTGAAACAGAGTTAGCTGTTGATATTTGTACTTACCCAAAAAAATGTTAATAGAGTTCTCCAATTGAAACATGGGCAGAATAATGTGTATATTTGAGGGAAACGCACAGGGAAAAATATTTTGTGGACATAATGTTCAAAACATATTAGGAAAGTATCTTACAAAAATGTGAATATTAATACAATTTATTAATCTACGCATTTGTAAAAATGTGTGCTCATATCTAAAAGTTTTGATGCAAACTTTTTTTTAAAAAATCCATATTTTGGATGAAGTAGACTTAAGATTCTACATATTAGAAGCTGAGTGAAACTGAAATGGCCAGATTTTACCAATCCTATCAGCAATATAGTATTCAAGCAGCTCAATGCTTGCAACACCCAAACAAATCAACCATAATGAGACTTTTTACCTCTATATGAGAGTGAAAACACCATCACTTTTTAACATCAGTAGCAAGACACATCTGTCCCATTTATCAATCAGTTGCTGAATTCTTTTTCTGGGTTTCTAATAATTATCCAAACCATCCATCTATTGTTAAAAACCATCCTTTATCAATAATGATCGCCATTTATCCTTTCCCCCTTTATACACCTGGAAGTCTTCCTTCACAAAACCACCCTAGTTTCACATTATTTTTAACTGTATTAGAGAGGTGCTGGGAACTTCCAGCTCATGGGACAGATACAGTCCACAGGAGGTCCTCATTTGGCCCATCAGGTTCCTACCCAGGCCACAACCCTGCTCCTTTGTCTTGATCATCCCCTACTGCTTTCCATGCTCAGCACTGAGAAACAGAACTGTAAAATACCCCCTCTTCAGCTGATTTGCATCCACAAGGGGAAGTGGGAAGCTTGTATATATGTGTATGTTGTGCTTTTATGTACAATATTGTGCATGTGTGTGCAGTGAATCATGTGGTGTGCATGAATGAATAGCATATTTGTGAGAAGGTGTGACAGTGTGTGTACCTAGGACACATGCCAACAGTTGCCCTGTACACTTTGGACAGTGACCCCACACACTGTTGGAATGCCACCACAATGTCCTGATCGAAGGCCAATTCAGTTCTCAATCTGAAAATAAAGTTGTAAGACTAAAATTCATCTTGGCCCACAGAACTGAATGCGACTTCAAAATAGTAACCTTTCTGGCATGAACTCATCCTGTCTGACTCTGAGACCTAACATTTCTGGTGCCCAATCTTGCACTCTCCTCACTCCTGTGTCCAGTAGCATCTTGCATTGGTTAAGCAATGGCTGTTTTTCCTGCCTCCCTTTTCAGTTCGACCTGATGTTATGACCTCAATTCCTACATCTTTTGACGTGTTTTCAGATAGATCATAAGTAATATAATTTACAGTTCTTTGAGGTCTCTGTGAATCATACAATTGGGAAACTTTGTGCATGTGCGGAACAGCATTTGGAACATTCTAGAGCAGTTAGGCAAGATTTTTGGTGGTAGCTCCACCCACCTCCGTATGGTATATAAATAATAAATAAATAAATCACCTCAGCTCTTTTTCATCCTCCGCACTAGCAGCTACAGAACGTTCTCTTGTCACTCAGCAGTTTTTCTACTCATTAAACTACTCATTCCTCTGTACCACTGCATTAGGTCTCAAAGGGTGAGAGCCTGTCTCATCCAGGTTCTGTTGGGGTTCATGGCCTTAACTACAACATCCACTCCCTTCATGAAGCTACAGATGCACCCTCTACAATCCTGGTTCATGAATGTCTTTGACCTGCTTTGGGACCCTCAAAGTCAACCTCTCACAGTACCGAGTCCCAATCAGCTGTTCCTCTGGTGGTGGTTGAAAGCATGGAAGATGTTTGTCACCCCTCCCCCAAAACCATAGCTGTTTCTGACAACAGATGCCTCTTTAGAAGGGTTGGGTGCACACACCCTAGGTCTTTCCATCAAGAGTCTGTCTCTAGTCTATAACTGAGAGGTGCTATCACATCAATGTGCTCAAGATGCTGGTGTTCAAGAAGGCCCTCCATGTGTTTGTCCAACTGCTTTGGAATTGTGTGGCCCAGCTTCTCATGGACAACATCATGGTGATTTACTATTTAAACAAACAAGGGGGAATGAGGTTCTAAACCCTTCTTCTGTTAACACTTTGGATCTGGAACTGGTGCTTGTCCATTCTCACTTCAGAGAGAGCAGCCACTGCTGGGGGTTAGTGAAAGCAAAGCCCCATTGCTAGTCACTCTCTATGATGTCAATCAGGTGACCAGCCTCACAATGGTGGGGCTGGCTGCTCCTTCTGACCTCAGAGAGTGACTAGCACCAGGGGTCTGCTTTTGGAATGAGGAAGTAGCACCAAGGAGGGGGGAAATGGTGGCACATCAGGCAGTGTTTGTCCTTCCTCATTTCCACACACCCCAAAGCCAATGGGAATTGAATGTTCATACTACCGTTTTCTGTGGCGTTTCAAGCAAACTCTGAAGAAAACTGAATTTACTAAAGCCTTGATTAAGGTGGTATTCCCTGAGTCTGGTGCAGATAGCGTTGTGTGGCATTATTGCACCAATTGGGGGGAAAGGCAGCACATTATGTGGCATTATTGGGCCAGATTCAGGAGGGGATTCGGGGGTGGGGTTCACTTGTTTAGACAAGCCCAAAGTCAATTTGGTGGAAGCTAACAATAAAAACTTCCAAGTGAAGAACTGCTTTCCTGTTTTCCATCTGCAAGCAAAAACAGGCACACCATCAAAGACAAAACTTGGGATACAGAGTTTCTTTTATCTTGTGGCAAAATAAAATTACACACTGTGCCACTTTGAGGATAATCAAGTATGGTCTCGCCCCTTTTTCAGTATGGTAAAAGCCTGGATATCGGATTTTTAACTGCAGCTGCCCATAGTGTCTTTGATATTTGGCAATCAGTAAAGGTGTTGGGAAGCTTATTTTGAAATGATGCCTCACTGAGAGATGAATCTTACTAGCATAATAAGAAGGAAAACTGCAAAATGCAGCATTTCAATGGATCAGACACCTTTGCTGCAGTATTTTCATTATACAAATGATGTAAAATGTTGACCTTCTTTTCACTTTTTTCAATATATCTAATCAAGTTCTTTATCCAAGTTCTACTTCAGTAACTATGACAGTGGATACGCTCATCATGATAATGTTTCAGAAAGCTGTAATGGTGATAAATTGCATTTCTATTTGTTTTAGGATGATGTCTATGTAAATTGACTTTTAAAAAAGCTGAACTTTAATTGGAAAAGTTAACGCTTTAATGAAACAGGAGATGAGTTTGTTCATTTGGTGTCCATTAATGCCATTATTGTTGAGTACAGTTAAGCTGATACAGTCTTAAAACTTTTAATGCAATAAGAAAATTAAGTATAGAGCTCTTAGGTACTATTATATCTCTACTTATTATTCAGAAAATTAAATGCTGGAGGGGAGAATGAGAGAGAGAGAGAGAGAGAGAGAGAGGGAGACTGAGCAAGAAGGAGAGAAACTACACACAAATGCAGTTTTCAGCAAAGGTTAACCTTAGTATTGGTGCCAATCTCATTAAATCAGGAACATTATATGATGAATTGCTGAATTCCTTACAGGCCATATGAATATATGAAGCTGCTTTATAGCAAATCATACATGGTATTGAGCTCCATGAACATTTCCAAATAGGCCTGGGCAGGTGGTACTGAGAGAGAAAATGGAACTGGTTGTCCCTTTACCTCTGTTTTCCTCCTGGGGGTGAGTTCACAACCTAGAGGTCTTTAGCATACTTTTTTTCAACCTCTCTTTAACAGGCCTCTTTCTGTGGTGGATCAAGAAGTTGTAGGAAAGGAGTCTTCAGTGGGGAAAAATGCTCTAATTAAGTGATCAAACTTCCAGAAGGGAATAGATGCAGGAAGTTTTGTGGAAAAGTAATCCTTAAGTGTTAAAGGTTTTTAAACACACATACACTTATCTCCTCTTTTTTGCAGGATTAAGATTGTTAGAAAATTAGAAAAACAGTAGTTGATGAGTTAAGAAACTCATACTTAACTTCATCATACTTAATCATACAGAAACTCCTTTTTCATATGGAGGACATTATTTTGAGCATTCAACTATGATATGGGGATTCAAATCCCTGCTCAGCTACAGAAACCCACAGTTTGACCTTGGGCAAGTCACACTCTCTCATCTCAGAGGAAGGCAAAGGCAACCACCCTCTGAGCAAATCTTGCCAATAAAACCCCATATTAGGTTCACCTTAGGGTTGCAATAAATTGGAAATGACTTGAAGGCACACAGCAACAAATCTTTTTTTGTGTTACTGTAATAATTTGTGTAGAGTTTACATCATGTGTAAGGTGATATGAATTGTGTGCACCTGCAGCTCTTGTATTTTAGTGGATGTTCCATTCAGAATTATTAATGCATGTGCCCTCTCTTTTAACTGAAAAAGAAGCCCATACAAATATTTCTCAGCTAAAATGTTTTGGGCTAGTTCTTGGAGTGAAATCTTGTTTTTTTTTTTTTTTAATTTATTTATTTTTGACTTCTCATAATTTTAACTTGCAGCATTACATACAGACAGGGAGGAGAAATGGAAATCTTGTTTGTTTGCTTTTTTAAACTGATGCCCTGTCTTTCCTTTACATTGTATTTTATTAGATGTTTCCTGTTTCTCTCACTTAAAGTGTGGGCAAATTTCCCCCACTTATTTCTTTGACAATGCAATTTGTGATCTTATCACAATGATACTGGTTAACTAAAGCTTCAGTGTTATTCTTTCACTGCACAACCCCACATAGTTGATTACCAATGTTACCATGCCTTAGACTTCCTTCTTATAATATTTCAATATTGAGACACTTCATGAGGTCTAGTACACCAGGGTGGACCAAAAGTGAGGTCAGATGGAGGTCACCAAGACTCAAAGAAAGTGTTGTGGAAAACTACTGACAGGTACACCCAAGATAAGATTAAGAGAATCCCCCAGTAAACAGAGCAATCAAGGTGAAATGTGCTAATCCCCTCTTGGTCGCTCATGGCAATGAGTCATCCATCACAAACAAACAAGTGTCCAAAACAACTATTATCCCCAGAACAGACACCCCCACAAATCTTAAAGAAAGGTAGATCTGGGGGAGAGGTTTTAATGATGGGCAGGGAGATGAGCACAGGGGTTGGCCAGAGGGCGGGGTTCAGACCGGCTATTTAGCCCATTGCCGGACCTGGCCTCCTCTTCATTTTTCCTTTGGAACGAACCCACCCACTTGCCTCTGCCACAGTATGAGATTCCTGGTTGCTTCATGGGCCAGGTAGGAATTTTTATCCACTCTTTTACGGGGGTGTGTGTGTGTGTTTTGCCTACCCCATACTGTCACTGGGGACATGGACAATTGGCTTGGGATGAGATTCCTTAAATAGGCGGTCACTTGTGGGGAGTGGGGAGACAAGGACTCGGTGTTTACCTTTTGGGTTGAAGGCTGGACCTTATCGAACTGCACCAGCATTTGGACGGATGGGGTGCAGCGAGGTAGGCTATCTTTGAGGCCAGTGTCAGGTTGTAATCCTCTTCAGAAGCTACACAGCTTGAGGATTTGCAGCCTGGCATGGAAACTTCCAGCAGATGGCGCCTGGGGGGCACCCTGGGTACTGGGATCCCCCCCCCCGGGGCTCAGGTGATTTGCCCAGGGAAGCTGTGAGACGGGTCAGAGGTGACCGTCTGCTCCAGTCGGTCCTGCACTGGGTCTCCCTGATATGTTTGCATACCCTAAGAAATAAACAAATAAATAGGAAAGATTAAATAAAGTGGTCCATATTTCAACCCAGTCTTCTGTGTCTTGTCTCGTTATTCCATGTGTCAATCATTAAAAGCCTTTCCTTGCACCTTTGTTATCCCACAATAAGGAGGTTATCATAAACCCATCCATTCTAATATCTTAGCCAATAATGACAATGAGCACAGTTGCTAACGTTTAAAGATGGAAACCCATCTAAGCTTTGTTTTAAGCTCAAACACCCCTTCAGGACATGAAATGGGGTATACATACTAGCCCCCCCAATAGAAAAGTATTCACAGTGGTGCTACAGTTAGACAACGTAACTCTGTCAGTTTGCTGTACCACAATCATCTCCAAATCTGAATATTGTCACTGCATGAAACTCTGCGGACATGTGAGTCATCCATCACAAACAAACAAGTGAACAAAAGAACCATTATTCCCAGAAAAGCCGTTCTTTGCAGATTTCCTACCCCACAATAAAGAGGTTGTTGTCCAAACAATGTCTGGGCATCCAGCCAAAGGCTGATTACTACACAGCTGATAGCAGAAGCACAGAACAGTCAAGCTAAATACGGGCAAAGGAATCAAGGCAGTGTGAAGTCAGACACTAACTTTACAAGCAAGCAAAACACAAGCAAAGTCAAATATACAAGGCCAGGTCTGGCAAACAGAGTTCAGTGTAGTCTAGCAGAATCCAGATCAAGCAAACAGAGTCCAGAGTAAACAAACATAGTCCAGGTGAAACACAGCAAGCATGAACAGAACAGGTACTCAAGTAGGTCAGATAATCTCCAACAACCTCTAGACGGCAGTGTTGCATATAGAGCAGCAACTAACACAGCTGCTGCTTAACTAATTCCTGCTTCCTATAAACATGGTGAGACTGCCTCAAGCCTTCCTTTTGTTGTCTCCATGCTGTGAAGGTAGGTACAGGTATTTATTGTGTTTGTTTGTATATGGTATTGTTAGCTGTTTCGGGTTTCCTGTTGGAAGGAACAACAGGACACAAACCAGTCAAATGAAATGTTAAATTGACCATTTGTAAGCCTCTCTGATAGGCTTTGTGTCTGAAGAGCGGGGTATAAATAAAATAATAAATAAATAAAATAAATAAATAAATACAGGTAAGTTGTCCTCTGTATTTGAAGGGGCAGGATTCTCTGCCAGAGCTGGTACTGCACTATTGTGCAGTACTCCTGCTCTGGTTTAGCAGGTCCTGGTATGTTCACTGCTTCAGTCTCTGAGTCAGAGTTCATTTCCAGGTTCTGGAAGCAGGGCATAAACCCATCATTTCTAATATTTCAGCCATTAACAACAATTAGCAGAGTCACAGTTTCCTTTGTTTCATGGTGGGAAACCCATCTAAGCTTTGTTTTAAGCTCAAACACCCCTTCAGGACATGAAATAGGATACAAATATTAGACCCAGAAAACAGCAAAGTATGTGCATTGGTGCTACAGTTGGACACCATCATTCTGTTGGATCGCTGTACCACCCAAATCTCCAAGTTTGAGTATTGTTGCTGAACAAAACTTTGCTCTTCAGGACTGGTAATTATCACCCTGCCTCCTGAAATTATTCCTCTATCCAATCTTTCCTCTTTGACTCATTTTTAGCCTTGTAAGGTTCTTGTGAGCATTTGTGCGCATGTGTAAATGCTTCTATGTTATTTTCCAATTAAAAAAAAATATTTCACTTTAACTTGGAGTCTCTACAGTTATTACTGGTATACACAGATGCAAAAGGTCAGATAAGTTACCCTACCTCTTGCAGCCATCCATTTGAGCTGTAATAATTCCCCCCAATTAATAACTTAGATTTAGTGTCATGAGTGGGCTCCCTCCAGGCCCCTATCAACCAACATAAAGTGTTAAGAGTAAAACGGGTACACTGAGAAATAAAAATGCAATGTGTTAGTCTTGACTGAACTATATAGTGTGTATGTATAACAAATCCTATATGTATCCACTGAAAAATAAGTGGTAGATGTACATAGGATTTTAACCTAAATATCTTTATCTTTGCCTTTGTTTTGATCTTGTTGCACAGCAGACAACAGTCTGCTGTGATGCATTTAACAACTACTTTGCAGATCAAATCTCTCGGATAAGAGCCGACTTAGATGCCAGTATTTTGACAGAAACAGAAACAATTGACGAGGTGTCCAGCAACTCTGTTGATGTAAGTTTACTGGATCAATTTCAACCCGTGAGTACTGAGGATGTGGGCAAGCTACTTTGTAGAGTGAGGAAGACGACCTGCTCTCTTGATCCTTGCCCTTCATGGCTGACTATCCAGGGGGGGTGCCTTGATGGTGTTCCTTAAGGACATCATCAATGTACCCCTCAGGAAAGGGTGTGTTCCATCCTGTCCATCCTGTCTAAAGGAAGCGGTGGTTAGGCCGCTCCTGAAAAAACCTTCCCTGGCCCCCCTGGACATTAACAACTATAGGCCGGTTTCTGTGTTACCATTCTTGAGCAAAGTGATCGAAAGGACAGTTGCTCTTCCACTCCAAGTGGTCCTGGATGAAACTGATTATCTACACCCATTTCAAACTGGCTATTTTCAAACTGACAAGATCTATTTGTCCTTGTCCTGATCATCGGCCTCAAATTCCGATGGCGTCTCTCCCATTTCAAACTGGCTTCAGGATGGGATTTAAAATTGAGACTGCCATGGTTGCCTTGACCAATGATCTGCGTCTAAGCATCGACAGGGGTAATGTGTCCCTTTTGGTGCTTCTAGACCTCTCAGCGGCTTTCAATACGATAGACCATAGCATCCTCCTGGATTGCCTGAGTGGGTTAGGAATCAGAGGCGCTCCAGTGGTTCCAGTCCTTCCTTTTGGGCAGGTCCCAGAGGGTGCTGCTCAGGGACAGCTGCTCCAGCAGAAAGGAGCTTACTTGTGGCATTCCACAGGGCGCCATCCTGTCCCCAATGCTATTTAGCACCTATATGACGCCGCTGGGTGAGATTAATCAGATTTATGGGGCTGGGTGCTATCAGTATGCTGATGACACCCAGATCTATTTCTCCTTGTCCCGATCATTGGCCTCAAATTCCGATGGTGTCTCTCCTCTTAATGACTATCTTAAAGCAGTAATGGGCTGGATAAGGAAAAACAGATTGAGATTAAATCCAGACAAAATGGAGGTGCTCACGGTAGCGGCCCCCAAACCAGGAGTTGGGCTGCAACCTCCAGTCCTGGACAGGGTCACACTCTCCATCAAGGGCTGTGTTTGCAGTCTGGAGGTGCTCCTTGATTCATCACTTCAGATGATGAGTCAGGTGAATACGACGGTCAGGAGCACTTGTTATCAGCTTCGGCTGATACGCCAGCTGCACCCTTTCCTGGAAGTAAGGGACCTCAAGACTGTGGTGCATGTGCTGGTAACCTCTTGTCTAGATTTCTGCAATGCGCTCTACATGGGGCTACCGTCGTGCTTGGTCCAGAAACTTCCGTTGGTTACAAAATGCGGCAGCCAGAGTGGTCTCGGAGAGACCATATAACTCCAGTATTGAAATCTCTCCACTGGCTGCCTATCAGTTCTGGGCCCAGTATAAGGTGTTGGTTATTACCTTTAAAGCCCTAAATGGCTTGGGGCCAATTTATCTTCGGAACCGCCTCCTCCCATACAATCCTCCCCACACACTCTGGTTCTCTGGGAGGAATTTGCTTCAGCCACAAAAATCTAGGCTGTCTGCAACCTCCCAGAGGGCCTTTTTTGTAATCGCCCCCAATTTATGGAATGGCCTGCTGAACAAGATTTGTCAGATGTTGAGCTTAAGTAGCTTTTAAAAAGCACTAAAGATGGTCTCTTTTGGCAGGCCTTTCCTGATTAGATCTGGGCCTCAGGAGCTGCATCTCCTGGCCTTTTAAAATCTTGTATATATTTGTTTTTAATGTGATTTTAGTTAGGTGGTTTTAATTTTATATTGTTTAATGTCTTTTTATGGGGGAGGGTGGATGTGGGTGGTGCTTTTAATTGTTATTACAATGTTTTAATTGTTGGAAGCCACCCCGATTGTTTTTAGCAGAGAGGCGGGGTATAAATCATCATCATCATCATCATCATCATCATCATCTCTCTCTCACACACATACACACGCACACACTCACACACACATGAACATGATCACTGCAGGGTGAGGGAGCAAACGGCTGGCAGAGCAGATCACTACTCTCTCTCACACACACACTCTCTCTCACACACAAGGGAAGAGTAATTATGGCTAACTGGGGATTCCTCAGGTGAAGCAGCCAAGCAAGCCAGGAGGCAGACAGCTGGGCAATTCAGATCTTTTCATTTGAGGCTCCTCGCATCTCTTACAATTACACCCCCTCCATGGTTAGTCCAACCAATCACAGCTCAGCTCAGCTGTGGGTGCTTTGGGAAGATTGCTGGTAGTTCACACAGGCTTTTGTGAAATAATAGTTCACACAACCGATTGTGTGCATTTTTGCAGACTTTTTAAAGAAAAATTCAGGAAAAGTAGCGAAAGCCCTTATTATACTACATTTGAGTTTTTGAGCTCCCCCATTCTGAATGAGGTAATATTGTGGTGTGATGTGTGGGAACTATTAGGAATCTTAGTGAATTCTTCACAAAATTATTTTGCCGTGTAAACGGGCCCTATGAAAGCTTATGCTCCCAACTTCTTTTTCTCAGTCTCAAAGTTGCTACAAGATCCCTTTGCATATTATAGTGGCATATGATTTTCATTTGTGTTCAAAAGTGCACTGGTTGCTTTCAGTGAAGAACCATGTCCTTTAATTCTTATTTACTATTCACAGTTATATGCAGTTAAGCACACATAGGGGAAGACAGGATTTGTTTTGTTCTGTACTAGGGTTTACTAAATGCCATGCTGTCCTTAAGAGAAGTTCCAGTTAATTTCAAAGACTCCTCTACTGGGAGAATTTGACAACTGCTAAGCCTAGTGATAGTTCAGGAGTTGAATGTTCAAACTTTTGTCTGTGGAAAGCTGAAAGGAGAGCAATGTGTCACAGGAAGACTCTCATTGGAACCAACTTTAATTTCCTGCTAATTCATTTCAATTAGCAGCACTGCTCTGTGAGAATGCAAATGACTATAATTTCCTCATAAAGTAATTTGCTGCTTGGTGCATGGAGTTCGGAGCTCCCAACTGCTTTGCTTTCTGTTGTTGTTCTAGTCTTGGTAGCAACAAACAAAACTTGATTTATCAAAGCCTCTTTAGCTTATGGAACTGCAAAATGAACACCTGAGGGAATGTAAGCCTATGTGTGTCCTGGAATGGATATCTCACTCATGAAGAAAAGGGTAGAAAGCTCTTCTTGTGTAGACATTTTTTTAAAGGAAATAAAGTATATTCTTTGTCTTTTCCAGTGGGATTTCCAATACCAATACAATAGAAACCACTACACAGTGTTACCACCATAGTTGCAAAGCAGTAGACAGAGCTCAGACATTGGAAAAGTTACTTTATAGAGTACAGCAGACCAAATCCCCATACAATGAGGACCATAATCCAAAAAGGTAACTTTTCCAAACTCTAGCAGAGTTGATAACAATTTAGTGGAAGAAATGAATAGAATTCTCTCTCTCTCTCTCCCCTTAAGGAGTAATTTTTCTCTAGTTTCTTTCTGTCTTTCTTTCTTAGGAGGAGCAGCCAAGGCAGAGCTGACCCTACTATTAGGCAGAGCAAGGCTGTTGCCTCAAGCTGCAGATTTTCGGTATCATAGAAGGATGTCAAATTGCTAGTTATTTTTTCCCTTGTAATTTTAGTTCCAGGGAAAGTTCTTGTGTTCCTCCACCCATTCAGGACTCCATTTTCCTCAGTAGGTGTCTTGTCCCACAGTCTGCTAGATCTGAGTATGTGTATTTGAAAGTGGATAGCTAGAACAGAATAAGGATTTCTACTTAATAGTCTTCCTACCTGAACTCACTGAGTTAGTCTCAACAGAAGTGCTAGAGTCTTCCTGGCTTGTACTGGGGAAGTTCAACATCTATGTTGAGGCTGTCCTTTCAAGAGAGGCTCAGGAATCATGTCCTCCATGACAATCATGGGTCTGTCCCATGTAATATCTGGTGCTACCCATGCTGCAGGTCCCACTCCGAACCTAGTTTTCTGTGCTGGGCAAAATGATGGTGATCTGGATGTGGAGGAAATTTCCATAGTTCCATCGTCATGGGCAGATTACTACTTGGTGTGGTTTAGACTCATTGGGATTTGGTGCGTTGGAGGGATGACTAAGATGATCCACCTCTGGAGGCCTATGGATCCTGATGTATTCCTGATGGTTCTTGGTGAGTTTTCTGTTGAATTAGCAAATATCTTGTTGAAATCTTGGCTTATCTCTGCCCCAGAGAAATGGCAATGGCAGTAGACAAGATTGTTCCTAAGTGTCTGTTTACGTGTAGCAAGGCCAAACAAACCCCTAGCTTAAAAGAAGTGGGCAGCAATGAAACAACTGGATGAACAGTGATCGGGAAAAAATTGGAGTAGGTTTGCCTATTTATTTAATTACTTTTCCTTCATTTCTCCTGACATGGGGCCCAAAGTGGCTTAGAACAAATTAAAATAAAGTACAGTTGGCCTGCCACATTCGCAGGCTTCACTTTTGCAGATTTCATTATTCAGAAGTTTGTAGCTGCTACTTAAGTAGCCCAACCTCCTCACTCTGCTCTTCTGTTCCTTCTTTGCCCCACTATTTATTGTCCTGTCAAAGCCTCTAGCCACTCACTTCAGCTTCTTCCATGGAACCAGGATCCCCAGCTTCATTTGCAAAAACCTTTCCTGGCTGAAAGACCTCCCCACCACATTCTTTCTGTTGCAAGCTGCTGGCGTACAGAACAGCAGAAATCTCCCTTGCAAAGAGCTCCCAAAAGCCTGCTTCTTTGTGGAGTTTGAAGACTCTTTGCAAAGGAGATTTCTCCTCTCTGCCTTCCCCGAGCACTTAGAATAATATCATGGGGCTTCTAGACAGGCTGAGGGACCTGCCTGTCAAGCCCACATTCTTTGTACTCCCCTGCCTCCAGCCACTTTTTTCACAAGCTTGAGTAGCCCTTCTGGGGAGCTCTGCCCCCACCTCCACTGTAAGTATTCACATTTTTTTTCACTTTTGCAGGGGTCCTGCACCCCAACCCCCGCAAATGTGAAGGGATGACTGTACAGTTAAAACTTTAGTATGCAAACATATAAAAACAATTAAAGAAACATCTATATTAAAAGCACAAAGTTAAAACAATTTAAAACATAATTGAAAAAAGTAAAGCATAGTCCAACACGTGAATAGAACACTCTGCCACATGAATTAAGAACCAAAGGCCTGCATAAATAAAATGATGTTAATCTGTCAGCAGAAAGAAGTAGAGAGAGGGCCAATCAAATCTCCCATGGGAGGGAATTTCACAGCCTGGGAGCATTCACCGAGAAGTCTCCCTGCTGTGCCTTTACCAGACATACCTTTGATGGTGGTGGGACCAAGAGAAAGCCTTAGTTTGTGTATCTTAAAATTCAGACAGGCTTGTATAGGGAGCTTTATACTGCCTCAAAATGGGCAAGTAGCCAGTTGAGCTGTTTCAACAAGGTAATTACGTATATGCCCCCTGTAATCAGCCACAGCCAGCAGCCTCACCACACTGAACCTGCTGACGGTTCTGAAGTTTCCAAAGATAGCCGAGGTACTTTATTTTTATTTATTTATTTATTTATTTATTTAGGTATTTATACCCCATTCTTCAGCCATAAAGGCTCTCAGAGAAGCTAACAAATTGTTTAAGCAATAGCAATTTACACATCTACACCACATTAAGTGGCTTCCAGTGTGTGTTAGCTAATTGCCCCCACAAACTGGGTACTCATTTTACTGAACTACGAAAGGATAGAAGACTGAGTGAACCTTGGAGCTCTTAGGATTGAACTTGTGGCTTGAGGTACTGGCATTTAACCACTTCACCACCAGGGCTCCCTGGTAGAGGGCTGGAACCCTCTAGAAAGTCTATGCTGTAGTGGTTGTAGCAATAAAGAAATCATGCTTCTTTGACACAATTGCGTCCACACAGTGACATACAGCAAGGCTATCTTGAGTGGCTAGGGCCTTTTATGCTCTACACTGGCAGAAAAGAATGGAGACCCCTTCATAGCCTTTTGAGAAGAAATTTGTCCCCCGTGCTGGTCAACATATATGTTTAACCTCTGGGAGAGTTTGTGGCTCTGGTGTCACATATATGCTGATGACATCCACCTCTCCTTTCCATCCAATTCCAAGGAAGCTGCTTCAATACTAAACCAGTGTCTGCTTTTAGTAATTAATATTAGTAATTACTAATTAGTAACTCTGCTATTAGTAAATATTATTAATGGATGAGAGTGAACAAATTGAAGCTCAATCTAAACAAAACAGAGGTGTTCCTAGAAGGGACATAAAGTAGGGATTTAACCTGTAGTGGACATGTTATATTCCCCCTGAAATCACAGGTTGTGATAGTCCTGGATTCAGATTTGAGCCAAGGTTTCAGTGGTGTTCAGGAGAGCATGTGTCCAATTAAAACTAGTTTGCCAGCTGCGCTCATTCCTAGAAATTTTAGATGTGGCTGTGGTGACACATGCTTTGATAGTATGCTATTCAAATTACTGTAATGCATTCTATTTGGGGCTGCTTTTGGAAAGTGTTTGGAAATTGCAGCAGATCCAAAATGCTGAGGCAAAAATGAAGCCTGGGGCTAATTCTGGGGGACAATTAAACACCTTCACAGTTGAAACTGCTTCACTAGCTTCTGGTTATGACCTATAAAGCTCTTTACAGCTTGTGTGTTTATGTGCCTTCATGTCATCTGTCAACTAATAGAGACCTCAGGAATTCCATAGGGTTTTGTGTGTCAGTTAAACGACAGTTTTTAATGCGGCAATTTGCGGTTTAGCGCTTTTTCGCAGCAGTGACGGATAGTTCATATGATTTATAGGGGATTTGGTTGTGTTGTTTATTTTTTCGCTTCTCAGTTCAGATGGCAAAGGTGCAGGGGGCGTGCCTGCCTGCCTCTTAAAGCCACTCACTGAAAACACACACAGTTGAAGCAGGAGGGGCTTGTTGGGGGGAATAGTTCCTCTGAAAGGGCTTTAATTGCAGGCTCCTCAGAAGGGATTTGTATACAAAGCAACAGTATCACCTTCAGCTTGATCTCAGCGAGAAAACCAGAAAGCAACTAAAAAGCAGGGAGTGGGAAGGATTAATGACAAAGGATGGTAGGAAAAGAATTCTCTTTGCTGTGCATTTCTCCTATGTCAGTAGACTGTTTTTTCTCCCTCTCTCATGCCAGCACTGCGAGCGAGCGTGCACAAACATGCACACACAAAACAACGATCTGTCGATAGATCAGCTGGTGGAGCATACAGGGAGAGAGAGGGAGGAGGGAGGGAGGGGAGACGAAGAACATTCACACAGAGACTGAAAGAAATTCTTCAGCTTGCTGCAGCTGAGCTCGAAGAGACAAAGGAGTGAGGGAGGAAAGACACACACAGACACACAGCTCTCACAGTCTTTTCCGTGGCTGGAAACAACAGTGGATGGATCTTTCCTCCATCCCCTCCTTGTCCAAACCCCTCCCTGGTGAGTTCAACCAATCATGGCAAAGCTCTGCGGTTCCAGTACTTTTTTAGGAATCGATTTAAAAACGCAAAGGTAGTTCACATCATCGGTTTAGCGATACTTTTCGGTTCTTTTTAAAAAAGACGGGAAAAAATACGAAGTCCTAAAATACGCTACAGATGGGTTTTTTCCCACCCCTCCTTCTGAAAGAGGCGATTTAGAGTCGCAAAACATGTAAACAATTAGAACTCTTAGCGAATTCTTCACGGTTTTTTTATACCGTTTAAATGAGCCCTTAGGCAAGGAATACTCAGAGGGGTTTTTGCCACTTTCCTCCTCTGAGATATAGCCTACAGCATTTGATATTTGTTGGTGGTCTCCTATCCAAGTACTAACCAGAGCTGACCCTCCTTAGCTTCCAAGATCAGACAGGATCTGGTGCCTTTATGGTATTTAGGCCTCTTCTATACAGCTTAGTCCAGACTATCTGAAAGGCTGTAACAAATTACCTGCATAAGTCTCCTGTCTTTTTAATTTTAAATTCACATTTTCCTCCCCCCCCCCCAAGGCAAGTTCTTAGGACTGAATGCTTTATTCCAGCTGAGAGTTTTCAGGTGTATGGAAGAGGGCTTTCCAATGTTCCCACCACCATCACAGTCCCATCTGGTGTGCCTGTATGAGGAAGCCTTCCCTGTATAATTCAGTTTACCATCTATTTTGGAAACTGGCCTAACGGGACACCCAGAGGTTTCCTACTTTGCTCCCAGCTACTCCCAGACCAGGCATTCTTGGCCCTTATTACAGCTTATCACCTGATTTCTCCAGAAGTCATATTGCAATATTGGCTCACAATACACTTACACAAACATACTCCAGCTTGAAAATCTTTGGGTTTTGCAAATGTTGTAGCCTTATTCCTGTACTTGGGAAATATATTTTCAGGCTACAACTTCCAGAATCCTTCAGCTGACATGGGCACCAACCATGCAGGTTGGGGCATTCTAGAGGTTGCAGTCCAAAAATAATTTTCCAAGCAGAGATCTAGTTCTTAAAAAAATCCTAAGGTTAAGAAAGTTGGAAAATACTCTGTGCCTTACATGACTGACCTCACCAGGTCGGAAGAAAGACTGTACCACTTCTATCTGAATGTGGTGACTGCCCTCTGTGGGAATGAGATCTCTGATTGCACTGAGCAATTGTGTTTAGCTAAACATGTTTACACTACAGTCTGTCTTCAGAGCTGCCCTTTCCACATGGCAGGGCCAAGAGTAGAGGAGATAAGGAAAGAATAAACATCCTCTTCCCTCACCATCCATTCAGTTTTAAAATGCCTGCATAAGTCTCCTGTCAGAAATTTGATTCAGAAATTTGAAAAGCACATTCCCCCTCTCCACCCTCCCCACAACTCACTTCTTAGGAATGAATGCTGTATTCCAGCTGAGAGTGTTCAGGTGCCTAGAAATATTGCTTTTATAATGAGCTAGGAAAAGACAGAAAGTAAACATTAGCTTGATCCCTAATGAGAGGGGCACACAGGTGAAATCTAGGGTAGATGAAATGTAAGCCCAGGGCACCCCATGAGAGTTGGTACTTAGATAACAAGAGGAGGAAAATCCTGGGGAAAGGAAAAGATCGATGGAAAGAACATTCGGAAGATGTCAGTAAATTGCTGAAAGAGATTTGGCTTTCTACTGAGATTTTTAAAAGCCCAGAACCATTTCTATACTTGTTTTTAACCTACACCCCTCTGCTCTACAGGCATTTCTAGCTATTAAGCCTGGGGCCTGGTAAGAGAAACACACAGTGGAATTTTATCTACCTCATGTTAGTGAAGATTTCCCCTGAACTGGGCTTAGTTTAAAAATCCAAATTAAAAAAAAAAATACAAACTGTTCCACTCTTCTTTGCCTTTTCCCTCAGAAACCATCTTCTACTTGTTTAGCATCAGCAATTAAATATTTTTCTCACAGATTTTACTTTAGGGTTTTACAGAAACTATATATATATATATATATATATATATATATATGGATATTTCAAGTTGCTCATCTTGTACAGATATCAGCTGCACAGGCAACAGATATCTATTCTGGGTGGGAAACATCTTATTTTTTTTATTATTTAAAATGGAACATAAACTTTTCCTACATAAACTTTTCATTGATTTTATTTAGTGGCAACCCTGTTGCTTAATCCAAAGGGGTCTCCTTCAAAAGGCCTTGAATATAGTTATAAAAGACAATTGAACTTTTCATATGCTGCATTATTTAATACTTGTTGATAATATGTGATGTTAGTGCATAGGCCTTGTACCCTAGTGTTAAAGGCCACAATCCACCACTTTCTAGAGCAAACGGGAAGCCATTGAGCAAAGTGCTGAAAATGAATGAGAAGGAAAACAAAGAGAAGCAGGCTGTTCTTGTTGTTGTGCCTTCAAGTTTTTTCCCGACTTATGGTTACCCAAAGGTGAATCTGTTGTATCTGGGGAAATAATCATTGTAATGTAAAAGCAATCTTGTGTACCTCATTCACAATCTTAGATAAGTCTAGGGTTTTTTCCCTGCATGCATTTTGTTCTCCCAAAATTCCCTTCTCTTACTTCACTGAGCACTTCTAGCCAACTGGAAGTGCTGAGTGATTGGACACATGACCTAATTTGAATTTTATTGCTTTTGTGTAACTTGCCTTCTCTTCTGAATCTGACTCTCAATGAGAATGGAGGCATCTTAAGCTTTCCTATAACCATGCCATGATGCATCGGAACCCAGCCATGGCTGTAGGCTGGTGAGTCTTTCCTACCCATTCTTAGTCAGTTAGGGACCTTTTCTTAAGTTTGTTTTAGTATGTAGATTGAGACTGATATACCTTCAGTAAACTTTGTTTTGCATTTTAAACTGACTCCTTTGTTTTGTAATGAGTCTAATTTAACTGGGGGATCCCAGATCTCTGAATACACTTTCAAATGATAATTGAGCTTAAGTCTGCTTGCTAACCGCACTCTGCATAAAGCGTGAAGTCAAAGGTGACTGAATGTTTTTAACTCTTTTTTTAAAGGAAATAATTCTTGTTGTTTTTAAAGGACTAGATCCTGGAATTTTTTAATGCAATTTTATTTTTAGACTCATTACCTTCCAACAGAATCTATCACAGGGTTTTCTTGGCAAAAGGGTTTGTTTGTTTGCTTGCTTGTTTGCTTTTGCTTTCCTCTGTGGCTGAGAGAGTGTGACTTGTCATGGGTTTCCATGGCCAAGCGGGGATTCAAACTCTGGTCTCCAGGGTTTATCAGAGACCAGAGTTAACAAGGGTTTACCCCTTGTTAACATTCTTTTGCTGGCATAAAATAATCAATTTTTATGCCAGCAAAAGAATGTTGTCCCCGACCCCGCACTTACCTTGCTTGTTAAGGCAGCTCCGTGAATAAAGAGGAAGTGAACGGAGCTCTGTTCACTTCCTCTTTTGAAATCCCATGTGATTTCAAAAATAAAAACAAAAGTAAACATCAAAAAGTCACACCAGGCACACACACACACACACACACACTCCAAGTAACCTGGGGAGGGTAAAAAAAAAAAAAAAAAAAAGCTCATCACTTACCTGGATGTCCTGATCTGACCTGAAAGTGTTCTGCCCAGTCTGGCCATTATCAGGATAAGTAAGAGATTTAAATGGCCTGAGGTTTGCATGCTGACAAAAAAGTAGCAGGGGGGTCAATTGACGGCATAAACTGTCAATTATAAGGTACAGGTTTTGAGCTGTTTTTAATCACAAAAGGACAATGCTGTCTGATCCATACGCCCTTTCATGGTTATGTGGTGTCATTATGAAGCTGTATTTTGTGTGTCTGATAAAGTCACTAGTCCAGCATGCAAATCACTATACCACACTGCCCAGAACTTTGGATATAGTATACAGATGCAGCTATGGGAAAAGATGTGGGTAAAGAGGTTGAAATTAATCTTGTGTTATGACTGTAATGGGAATTTTAATAAAATGATGTATTGATGGTATATGCCTATGGAAAAGCTAGTAAAAATACATAAAGATGTTTCTAATGTATGTTGGAAATGTAAACAGCATGTAGGGGTCAGTTTACCATATGTGATGGACTTATGAAAAGGCTAAGAAGTACTGGGTCCAAATCCATACTTTAATTCAGAGGATTCTGAAATTTAATATTCAAGAGTCTGATATTTTCTTCTGAGTATGATCTATGAACAATCAGAGAAGAACTATGGGAGACACTTGCAATATACGACCACAGCAGCAAGATTGTTCTATATGCAAGGGTGAAAGACTTCAGCAATACCAACAACAACAAAAAAAGACTGGCTGTTGAAACTGAATGAGTTAGCAGAAATGGACAGACTATTTGGTCTGATTAAGAAAAAGTAATTGGGGTGATTTTTGAAAGATTAGGAATATTTATTGCTTTTCTGCAGATAAAAGAGAATGATACGATTACTGTACATTTTGTAGTAGGAATAGTAGTAGTAAGTGAAGAGCAGCACACGAACTAGATAGTTTAGAGTCTTAGTGCAAGCCCTCAGATGGCTTAAGTTTAAAAAAGCTACCATCAATACAATAACGTATATAGATGTCGTCTTCTTCTTCGAGCTCTGCAAATTGATCACCAACAATGGTCCGTGCTGGCCTCACATCAGAAGGCATGTAGACACACTATCCACAATGCTGTAGCCTTATTTGAGAACTCACGCTGAACAAGTCTTGAAGAGAAATGACAACGCAGAAAGAATCACAATCCAGAAACATCACCCAAGGAGACCCTCTGCTGTGCTTTCTGCAACCGGACTTGTTTATCTTGGATTGGCCTTTTTAGTCATCAGCGCACTTGCAGAAAGTGTGGGATGAGTCCTTCCTGAATCTTTGTTTGCAAAGAAAAGCCAGAGAGAGAGCAGGAGTTAGTAGGAATTATAGGAGCCAGTGTGGTGCAGTGGTTTGAGTGTTGGACTGCAGCTCTGAAGGCCATGTTTTGAATGTCCACTTGGCCATGAAAACTCACCAGGTGACCTTGGGTAAGTCACACACTCTCAGTCTCAGAAAACCCTGTGACAGGTCCCCCTTAGGGTTGCCATAAGTCATAAATTCCTTGAAAGCACACAGCAAGAACAGGAATAGTTTAATGTAAGAAGTGTAACAAAACATAATTAGGGAAGCTAGAATTTATTTTTCTAAATAGTAACCTGTATTTAACCATGTTTTCTGATTATGTAATCAATATATATTTGTTAAGAAAACCACAGTGTGAGTGTCTTGTTATTTAGAAGGGTGGAAGGGGTTGTACAGTCTGGGTCTGCAAGGGGGCTTGCCGTTTGCCAGCGGGCTGTTTTACGACCTAACCGGCCACCCCAAGAAGGAGCCCTCTGAGAGCAGCCCCTCCCCCACCCAAAAGGAGGGGGATGGGTGACCACATGGGTGGTCACCATGGGGGCTGCCATGATCTGCCCATCTCTTTCCCAGCACTCCCTGCAGCCTGGGGAGGTGGGAAAGTGGCCGCCAATCGGGGGCGGCCTTGCCCAGCCCTGATTGGCTGGCTAGGCAGCAGAAGGGAGGGTCATCAGGCCATCCTTCGGTGCGGCCGGATTACGCGAGTTGAGCTGTGACAGAGCTGATAAAGGCAGCTCTGTCACGGCTTCCCCACAGTCTGGCTCTGGGGAGCCGAACCCGCCCACCCTCCCTTAGGACATAGATATACATCCATGTTGCAATTTGCGAAGCGGATGTCATAGGTCGTGATAATGGAGTGAGGTAAAGGGGGTCTCTGTCAATTTCAAGTTTAGTACAAACTCCAGTTCAAGTTCCACGGAGACCCCTCCTCTGGTTACTAATAGCTCCTTGTTTTCAGCCGAGGAGCAAGAGTCAGGAGGGTCAGCTCGGCCATCATCTCTCTCCTCCAAGGGAGTTGGGATTGACCGACATCTAGCCATTGACCTGCATGGGCGGGGTCAGTGAGAGGTCATGACCCATGCATTATCGCCAACCATTTAGCTTGCAAGTTGCAGCCATTTTATTGCCAACAATGTCTTTACTAACCTGTATTTAACTGTGTTTTTTGATTATGTAATCAATATATATTTGTTAAGAAAACCACAGTGTGAGTGTCTTGTTATTTAGGAGGGTGGAAGCGGTTGTATGGTCTGGGTCCGCAATGGGCACTGACATTCTAACAAAGAAGCAGACAGGGTGGTACACCATGACAGCGCTGATGTTTGTGATGGAAGTTATTCCACTCTTACTTTACTTTAGCCTTTCTCAACCTTTTTAAAATGGAAGAAACTTTGAAATAATTTTCAGGTCTCAGGAACCCCTTCATAAACTTTATTCTATATACTGCTGTTGCTTTCCCCCCACAAACACATTATCTTGAGGAACCCCTAGCAACCTCTTGGGGAACCATATATTCCTGGGAACCCTGGTTGAGAAACATGGCTTTAGTTGGCAAGCAATCCAATCAGAGCTAAGGGTTGTGCTGCCTTCTGGATGTTTTTAGTGTTTGTAAACAAATCAGATCTAACCAATGTTGAGGAAAGATAGGCCCTGTTGGTCCAACTGTAGGACTAAACATTTGCCAACTCTGCCTCATTCCCAGCTTCAGCACAGCAGTTTCTGCCAGGGATTACCCAATTCCCTTTCACTCCCTTTCCTGCCAGGGTTGCACTCCTTCAACCCCAGCCAGGATGAGTAGTGTTAACACATAATGAATGCTGAAGGCTAGCAACAACTGGAAGGTACAGATGGCCCTTTACTGCCTTATCAAAATTGCTTTTCCAGCAGAGCACAGATTTAGAGCATAGATTTAGACTTCTGTTGAACTGGTCTGTAGGGAGTGATACTGCAACATCTCCTCTGTTTGCATCCGGAGACTCAGGATGAACTATGAACTTGGTATTTTACATGTATTTTTGACAACAGAATTTAACATGTGAAGAGCAAATAGGTTCAACATATTTCTCTCTCTTGAGTAAATAGTTTGGTAGGAGTGTGTCGAAGTATATTTAGAATAACAGAATGAAGAATAAGTTTCATGTATATAGTTTTCAAGCACAATTCATCACCACAGCTTATTTTCTTGATTTTGTTTGGAAGGTACTGCATTTGAATATGTGAAGTAGCATAAATAAAAAAAAGGATGCCATTCTGAATTATTCCTGTTCCTGCCTTAAACAAGAAGTTTGACATAATCCGCCTGTGGATTTCTCAGTGATTAAGGGAAAAGGCATTCACAGAGGAACTAAATTATTTTCCTTTTAAGTTCAACAAAAAGTCACTGTGCATGCACAAACACACACACACAAATCAACACTGCTTTATTGTAGTATAAGAAGTAAGATTTCATAACATAGTCCCACTAAAGTGTCATGACTACACAGATCAAGTAAAAAAAATATGCAGGCTATTCAAACACAGATTAATGTCTTAAGATACCATAATTATCTATAAACAACAATAATTAACAACAACAATATCAGCAGCCATTCACTGAACATTTTTTATGATGGTATATGTTTTCAGTGTTAGTGCACTTGAGGAGACTTAAAAGGAAGTTTAACCTGACCTAGGTTTTGAAGAATCCGTGGAAAAGATATATTATTGCTGTGGGTTCTTCTTTGCTACATTTTCTGCTGTCCACTCTTTTACCAGACAGCCATGGATGAACATGAGCAGACTGTGGCAACAAATGAGAGGAACAGTTGCTACATCGCTAACTACACTGCAACAAGATGGCTGGTTGGGTGGCAGTTCCTGCTCTATTCTGCCAGCACTGCTCATTTGCCCACCAAACTAAGCAGTTGGATTAATGGCAAATCAGAAAGGAATAACTACAGGAAGCTCTGGGCTGTGATAGACTCATCTAAGTAACTTCAACATCTGTCTGAATATGTTGATTCCTTATGTAACCCAGCCTGTAATACAAGGCATCAAACTCCACCCAAGACTACTATGTTTGGAAAATTTAGCCTCTATAAATTATGTGGACTGCCCTGATCTACAACTCCTAAGCTAATTTGTAGATCAGACTGTAATTATCCTTCAGATTTCACACTTCTTTGACTTTCACAGTACAGTTCTCAGATCAAAACAGTACCAAACACATTTTAAAATGAGTATTCTATCATCAAACACATTTAGAAATGTACGTTTTGCATTCTAATGCATATTTATAGTAACAATTTAATCAATTTATATTTTAGTATAATTTTATTCAGATTATGAAACTGAAGACGTAGCTTAATAAAGAAATAAGAGAGAATAATTAATGAACTCCTGAGAAGCTGACCCTGACTAGAAATACGATGGTTCTTCCAGTGCTGCCTCACACCCATCCTGTTTATTGAATGACATGGTAATCCTATTTTTTTTTGGGGGGGGGTTAGAGGAAGCTAAATGGAGTACTTAATTGAAAGTGTCCAGAGTAGCCACATGGCTGGAATAAATTAGACACCAATAGAGATGAAAGGGAGTGTTGTATTTCAAGATTATTTCTCAAACTACCCATTTTGCACCATCCAAGTTGCAAGACAAGGCACCCCTTGCCTCAGAAATTATAATTTTGCAAATTGTACAATATATTATACTAGCTGGACCTGGTGTATCATACGCTGTTAAAAAAACTCTCACCGAATGTCCAGTAGACCTCATGACAACCCTATAAGGTAGGCTGGTGAGTTTAATTCACTCCCCTGCTGCTGAACTCCCACTCCATTGGCAAACTTGGCCCTCCCACTGCCGAACTCACCCCCTGGCACTTGCCCTCCCAGTGCTGAGCTCTCCCCCTGCAGAACTTGCCCCCCATTGCCAAACTACCCCCTTGAACTTGCCCTTGGAGCTGCTAAACTTGCCCCCCGCAAACTCAGGGCTCCTGCACCACCACCAAACTCACCTCCCCCAACATCCACCTCCCACTGTCAAACTCACCCCCCACCTTCAGACTACTACTACTCCCCATCAGCGATCAGGAGGCCTTTCCCCTGTTGCTGTGCCCTGACCGCTCTGGTGGCCTTCCACCTGGGGGGGATTGCCCGGCCAGCTCATCAGCAGCCTTCCCCATGGGGGATCACATCCTTGTTGCTCCTTCCCCCTGGTGCCAATCGTCTCAGTCTTCTGGATGGGGGGATGGCCAATCCAGTAGCCATCCACCTGGGGGGAGGGCTTTCCCCTGGCACCGTGGCTCACATGGCAGGCCTTCACTGTGTGTGTGGGAGGCCTCTCCCGTGGCCGTGGCTCATGCGCTCCAGCTTGCCAGGGCTTCCAACCAGCGGGGGGCTTTCCCCTGGTGCCACAGCTCCTCCGACAGCCCGGCTTGTGGGGTGTGTGGGTTTTGCCCTGGCCGTTCCTTCTTCCTGGATCACCTTGAGAGGTGGCCAATCCCGCAGCCTTGCACCTGGGGGAATGGCCTTTCCCTTGATGCTGTGGCTCACCCCTGGCAAACATTTCCCCCTGCTGATGAACTCTCCCCCCCCCGCTGCTGGACTTGGTCCCCCAGCCATTGAACTCATCCCCCAGCAAACTCTCCCCCCACTTCCGAACTTGGCCCCCTACCACCAAACTTGTCCCCCACACTGCCCCCCACTCCCCCCCTGTGTTCCATCACATGCCGTGCTATACACACACACACACACACCATATGCAACCTCCAGTCCTGGATGGGGTCACACTCTCCGTTAAGGACTCTGTTTGCAATCTGAGGGTGCCCCTTGATTCATCGCTTCAGATGATGAGTCAGGTGAATGTGACGGTCAGGAGTGCTTGTTATCAGCTTCGGCTAATACTCCAGCTGCGCCCTTTCCTGGAAGTAAGGGACCTCGAGACTCTGGTGCACGCGCTGGTAACCTCTCGTCTAGATTTCTGCAATGCGCTCTACATGGGACTACCCTCATGCTTGGTCCAGAAACTTCAGTTGGTACAAAATATGGCAGCCAGAGTGGTCTCGGGAACATCTCGGAGAGACCATATAACTCCAGTATTAAAATCTCTCCACTGGCTGCCTATCAGTTTCCGGGCCCAGTATAAGGTGTCGGTTATTACCTTTAAAGCCCTAAATGGCTTGGGGCCAACTTATCTTTGGAACCGCCTCCTCCCATACAATCCTCCCCATGCACTCCAGTCCTCTGGGAGGAATCTGCTTCAGCCACAAAAATCTAGGCTGTCTGCAACCTCCCAGAGGGCCTTTTCGGTAATCGCCCCCAATTTATGGAATGGCCTGCCGAATGATATCCGTCAGATGACAAACTTGAGTAGCTTTAAAAAAGCACTAAAGATGGCTCTCTTTTGGCAGGCCTTTCCTGATTAGATCCCAACCTCAGGAGCTCCTGGCCTCTTTTACTCTTGCTGGTTATAGATTTTTTAAAATGTGATTTTAGATTAGCTGTTTTTTAAATTTTATACTGGTTTAATATATTTTTATAGGGGAGGGTGGGTGTGGGTGGTGTTTAGGGATTTTAATATGCATTTGTATTTTAATTGTTGTAAGCTGCCCCGATTGTTTTTAACAGAGGGGCGGGGTTATTATTATTATTATTATTATTATTATCCCCCTGCTATTCACACTCCTTCTGCAGCCACCGTGTTTAGAAATGACTTCAACTTCCACATGGTCCTGCCCCCAGTGTGCTGATTGGCTGCCCAATAGAGCTTTGATTGGTTGGTCAGTTCCCCAATTGGCCAATCAGCACACTGGAAACAGCAACATAGCTAAGAGCAATATATACACAGATACGCACAAAGTCATTTTGAAAATGTGAACAACTGAATTTTTTCAGGTCAACAGATATTCATAAAGATACTTCAGTTAATGGACAAAATATATGCAAAAGTAGATATGTTAGGGAAAAGGCATAAGCTTGTACCTGTATGTGGGAAACACATACACATTTCCATGTGGATTAAAAAATGTTTTATGAACTGCTATGAACAAAGGATTAGATAGTAATATATGTAGGATATTGAGAAAGGCAGCAACACCAATAGTGAGAGTTTTTCATTTCTGTCACTGCAGCCCAGACACAACAGGTCATTGAGCCATGGGACATTGATGGGGAGACACATGGAGTGATCTGAGTCTATGGTTGAAAGTGGTATTTCTATGTTTGCTTTTGCTTTTGCCTATCATGAAAGCTCACAATGAAGTGATGTACCTTAAGAAAGAATGATGGTGCCAAAGTTCACAGTTATCCTGTTTGGGATGCAAATTTGTGTACCTCAACCTGATCACCTTCATTTCAACCAGCTTCCCTTAGATGCTCTTACTCTGGATTGGAATATTAAACAGAATTTGTGCATGTGCAGTTAGCAGACCAGGTATCCAAAAACAGAGGTAGTGTAGGTACAAATTGTTTTGCATCGTTAACATTTCTACATGAAACTGCTATTGATTGCTATGTAATTATATGAGCATTTTAAATGGGTGTGCAAATCAGCCTCCTGTAGAAATACCTATGCTGTGAATGTGGTATCAAACCAAATTACAGTTCCCAGGGGGGCAATAGGTTGTACGGAAAGTTTTGTTGCTGTTGCTCTTTAAAAAGAAAGAGTCATTATACTTTAATAGCTGCATATTACATTTATTTTCTGAAGAAAACCAAAAGTAATAGCAGCAGAAAAAAATGTCTTCATATCAGAAACCTGTTTTGTCCTCCATGCTATTTTACATATGCATGGAAATATTTATTTATTATTTAATTCACTTATGTCTCACCTTTCCCCCCCCAAACTGAGATTCAAGGCAGCTTATATTTTTTTCAAAGTTCTGTTCATGTAGAAGATGGAGCAAGCTTATTTTCTGCTGCTCCAGAGACTGTAACATGAACCAATAGATACAATTTACAAGAAAAGCAATTCCACCCAAACTTTAGATCAGTGATTCCCAAAGTGGGCGCTACTGCCCCCTTGTGGGTGCTGCGGCGATCCAGGGGGGCAGTGATGGCCACAGGTGCATTTGGGGGTGAAGAATAATTGTAGGGGGCAGTGAAAGCATAAAAGAAAGAAGAAAAGATTTAGAAAAAATGATTTATGTAGTCCGCTCATAACGTTTAATTTTTCTTTGAACAACGTACTGGACGTTGGCTCAGTTCCTGCATCCTCCCTCACGTGCATTGAAGTATGTGCAATCACACACTGCTACTGTTCATGTGGTGCCACTGAATTGCTGTTCCAAAACACATGAGCACTACGAGCATTGCTGCGGGCAACTGCCACTCGTGCAATTGGTCGATTGCAAGGCCAAAGCCTGGAACAGCAGCAGCAGTACTGGCTACTGGCAGTACTACCAGAAGATTTTGCAGCACACTATGAATCAGGAGATTTCCCGTAATTATTACGGGAAAATTATGGCATAATATAACTCTGAGGACTTTTTTAGATGGAGAAATACACCACAAGAAGGGTTGTGCCTCTTGCGATGCTGCTGCGCAGCAGGGGGGGGCGTTTCGTATGACACCATCCCCCTGCCGATTCTGTTCCGGTATAGATTGCAGCTCCAGCGTCATATTTGGCCATTTTTTAATCATGGAAATTGACTGTGAAGCTATGAAGCCTTCCAGACTACAAGAACATTTGACTAAAATTCATGGTGATACAAAAGATAAGGATTTATCTTATTTTCAAACACTAAAAGAAAAATTTATCAAACAACGACACAACCGCAACCACACAAGATGGCGATGGCTTGCTTGCTTCTTACAATATTTCTTTAATGATTGCCAAATTGGGAAAACCTCATACTATTGGTGAAGAATGAATTATACTGGCTAAAAGTGAAGTAATACATACTGTGCTACACAAAGCAGCATCTGATATTATCAAGAAAATTTCATTGAGCAATAATACAGAGCAAAGAAGAATTGATGAAATGGCTCAAGATGTTGAAGATTCATTGTGTGTCTATTTAAAAGCATCTTGGGTTTTCTATTCAACTTGATGAGTCAACTTTGTTAGGAAATGAAGCTTTACTTTTAGCATACGTGCAGTTCACAAAAGAAGAACAAATGTGCCAATAATTATTATTTGCTAAATATTTGCAAACTGATAGTAAAGGAGAATCAATATTTCATGCATTGGATGAGTTTTTTAAAGAAAAAGAAATACCACTGAGTAATATCTTATCAGTAGCCATAGATGGTGCTCCAGCGATGGTAGGGCGCTACAGGGGTTTGATTGCGTATTTAAAAAAGGAGGTGCCGAATGCATTCACAGTACACCGTATCATCCATCGTCAACATCTAGTTGCCAAAAATTTAAGTGCACGCTTAAATAATTCATTACAATATGTAATTAAAACTATCAACACAATCAGAAGCAAATCATTGAATGACAGATTATTTAATCAGCTTTGTATTGAAAACGATGAAAAATTTAATTGTTTGCTGCTTCATACAGATGTTCATTGGTTGTCAAAGGGTGCCTGTTTAGATAGGTTTTATAAGCTGTTTAACTTGATGCTAGAGTTCTTGAAAGATAAAAATGATGCTTTAAGATCCAATTTAATTCAATCCAAAAGAGACATCGCTTACTTGACCAACATGTTTCAAAAATTTAATGAAAGCAATTTTCAGCTTCAAGTTGATGAATTGAATTTAATAAAAACAAAATCTATTATTTCTGCATTTGTGACAAAACTTCTTCTGTACAAAAGAAATTTTGAATGAGGGCAATTCAGCCAGTTCCCAAATTTATCAGGAGCAGAAAAAAAAAGATGAAGACATACTTTCATATTGTGAGCACTTGGATGCTCTCCATTCAGATTTTAATGAACAATTTGATGATATTTTGAAAATGAACATACCTGATTGGATTTTGGATACTTTTTCAAGTGCAAACACAGAAGAATCTCCACAGTTACCAGAAGAACTGATGGAAGTAACTACAAATGATGAATTGAAATTTAAATTCAAAAGCAGCTACCAACAATTCTGGCTGCAAAAGGAGATCCCTACAGCTTATCCTGAAATATGGGTTGTAATTCAAAATTTCTTAATTGCATTTCCTTCATCATATTTAGTGGAACATGGATTCAGTGAGGTAACCAATTTATCAACAAAAAAGAAAAAAGAAACCGATTGCAAATAGTCAATTGCCAGTGATTTAAGATTACTGCTGACAAATAATAATAATAATAATAATAATAATACTTATAATAATTTTCCTTTTCCTGCCTCCTTAACCCTTCTCACTACTCACTCACTAGGGATCACATAGCAAACTTTCATTGGATAATGGAGCGTAGCAGCCAATTTCAGAAGAAAATCAGCTTGTGCTTTATAGACTACAGCAAACCATTTGAATGAATAGATCATGAGAAACTGAGGATGTCTCTTAAAGAGGTGGGTTGTTCTGATGCGTAACTTGTACTTAGGACAGGAGGCCATTGTAAGAACAGAATACGTAGAAACAGGACAGGAGGCCATTGTTAGGACAGGAGGCCATTGTAAGAACAGAATACGTAGAAACAGATGGGTTCCCAATAGGAAAGGGAGTCAGACAAGACTGCATTATATCACTTTACTTGTTCAACTTGTACACAGAATTTATCATACATACGGCAGACTTAGATTTGGAGGAAGAAGGAGTGAAGATCAGAGGAAAGAACATCAATAATCTAAGATATGCAGATAATACTATGCTACTAGCAAAAAAACAACAAAGACTTAGAGCAACTACTAAGGAAAGTCAATGAAACAAGCACAAAAGTTGGTTTGATGCTGAACATTGAGAAAAAAAATGACCACAAAGGATCTACACAAATTTAAAATAGACAATGAGGAAATTGAACTAGTGAAAGAATTTCCATTCCTTGGAACAGAGACTGGAGCCAGGAAATCAAAAGAAGAGTAGGACTAGGAAAGGCAGCTATGAAAGAACCGGATAAGATCATAAAAAAAGCAAAGATATAAAATTGAACACTAAAATCAGGACAATTCAAACCATCATAGTTCCTATCACCATGTATGAATGTGAGAGCTGGACAGTGAAGAAAGCTGTTAGGAAGAAAATCAACTAATTTGAGATGTGATGTTGGAGAAGAGTGCTGAGCATCCTCTGCATGGCCAAAAACACAAACAAATGGGTCTTAGAAAAGATCAAGCCTGAACTCTCATTAAAAGCCAAGATGGCCAAATTGAGGCTGTTGTACATCAGACATATCATGAAAAGCAATGGCATACTAGAAAATGATGCTAGGAAGGTGGAGGAAAAAAGGAGGGGGAAGACTGCACACTAGGTGGATAGACTCAATGAAGGAAGACACAGACCTGAACCTGCAGGACCTAAGTTGATTGAGGACAGGGGTTCTTGGAGATTCTCATCCATGGGGTCACCATGAGTTGAAGCTGACTTGAGGACAGTTAACAACAACAACACCTTCTACAACCCTCCAACTGTGAAACAGACTGAAACTGGCCCCCATTTTTTAAATTGGCCCTCTCAGGGATAACTGGAAGTGTACAGTGGAAGAAAGAGATATCAACTAGAAAATCACATTGGAAAAGATACTCACCACTGCAATGTCACTCATGAGAAGGGCTGCCTGAAAGTGGAGCTGAAAGCCCAAATAAAGCAGAAACAGACAGGCAGTCAACTGATCGATTTTATTCCAGAAAATATTGGGTTAAAATAAACCAACCTGGAGAGTGGGATTAAAATGTCTCTGGTCACACTGTGAGCTGGTAGGAAATACTCTGGAAAGAACAAAAAATGGTACAGATCTCCAAACTATGATTGGAAAGTACAGGAACAGACCCAGGACTCCCAGGGTTTTGTTTTGTTTTTTTAAAATCCATATGGATGACCCTACTCTCTGTTTTCCATCTAAGTCCAAGGAAGCTGTTTTAGTTCTAAGCCAGGGATGTCACTAATGGACTAGATGATCCAAACACGAAAGAGGCGTTCCTGAATGGAGTTACATTTCTGGAATGGAGTTACATTTTCCATCTTAAATATATTCCTAGATTAAGCCCTGAGCCTGGATGCCACGTTTTGGCAGTGGTTAGTGTTTGTACAGTTCAAGCTACTTTACCAGCTGCACCCATTCTTGGAGAGATCTGATTTGGCCATGAATGTTTAAGTTGAATTCCATTTAGTTTACTGTTATGTGCTCTCTGTGGAGCTACCATTAGAAGGTATTCATAATTTTCAACAGGTCCAAAAAGCTATGACTAGACTATTGGTGTGGTTACAGGGAGCACACTGGCTCCTGATTGTAACAGCGCCACTGGCTACCAATCCATTTCTGGGCATAATCCAAAGTGCTGATCATGATCAATGTAAGGACTTCTAAAGATATTTGAAGTATCTTTAGATACTTTGAAGTATCTTCAAATATCTACCATGTGCTAGGGATCATTGCCATATTTGTAACATGTTATTATCATATTCAGTTTTTCTTCTGGAAACTCAGCACAGATCAGCCATTGACATCTCACAGACTAACACTGGTCTGCTGACAGCACTTTGAGTAGTACTAACCTATATGTAGTGGGTCCAGGCTATCTGTGTTTTCTAATCTAAGTCTGCCTGAACTCTGAGATTTTCAAGGGAGGCACTTTTATTAATCCCAAACTCTCATAGGTACATTTGTTGAAGATTCAAGCAAGGCTGCTCCCAGGTTATAGAACTCCCTTCGAAGAGAGGCTAAGTCGGCCCCAGCCCTATGGAACTTCCACCAGTTAACATTGTCCCCTTAATTTGGGCAAGTCCTTGGACTTTATCATACCAGGAAAATATGACATCATAAGGATGCCTAATGATCATGAAAAGGTGCACGTACCAGACAAAGTTGTCCTTTCACGATCATGTATTGTTAAAAAGTCATCCTATTTTATTGACAGCCCAAGTTGTCAATTGATCCCCCATGGCAATTTGTTGCCAGCATTGCTGGCGTTTGAATCTGTGCACCATTGTACTCACATGAATGCAGCATCAATGGGCAAACACTTCCAGGTGTAATCAGGACAGCCAGGTAGGGGACGATCTTTCTATGACAAACAACCCCCCCCCCGTGTACTTGGGACTTTAAATGTGTGTTTTTATGCTTTCCTGTACTTTTTGTATTTTTTCCCCCTTTATTTATAAAAATTTCCACACTAGCATCTCCTCATGATAATCTGCAAGATCTCAAACCCAGAAGTAAACAGAGCTCTGTTTATGCTCTGTTACTGCCAGGGAAGCCATGTTGTCACCATTAAGGTAAGGTCTGGTACAGGGGTTCTTTTGCCAGCATAAAAACTACACAATTTATGCTGGCAAAAGAACATTAAACTGGGGTGGTCAGATAAAGTCCCTTGTTAACTGGCTGTTGAGAAGGGAGCTTCTAATGGGAAGACGAGTTGTTAAAACCTGTTTTACTTAAAACTGTTTTACTTATGTATTTTAAATTGCTTTACATCCAGCTGTTCAACTATGACAATCCATTTGTGTTTTACAGTTGTAACACTGTGGTTTTAGTTGTATATGATTTGTAATCATGTCATCAGCCACTTTGACACTAGGTATTAGGAGAAAGAAAGCCAGTGTGATGTAGTAGTTTGAGAGCTGGACTAGAACCCTGAATCCTGGGAGGCCACATTTCAAATCCCTATTCAGCCATTCACTGTTTGATGATGATCAAGTCACATTCTCTCAGCATGTGAGGCAGATAACAACACTCGGAATAAACCTTGCAAAGAAAACTCAATGACACGGTTGCCATACTCAGGATTCAAGTTGAAGAAACATAGCAGCAACACTTGGGAGAAAGATAGACTCTAAACTGAATAAATGAAGTATCAATATATGTCACAAACTGGTGTGTCTACACTTCTAACCCTCTAAGTTAGGGCAAAGTGCAAGGGTGCAAGGTAACTTTTGTCTATATTCTTCAGGGGTAGTGCCAATACACTCATGTATTATTTATTTGTTTATTTTTCACATGGCAGAATATAGCTTTAATATTTTGGAGAAGAATAGTCCCATTGTTCAGAATAACCCCTCAAGCAGGTTAGTGTGTTTCTCCAAAATAATTTGGTTCATGGGTAAGGTCAAATCTAGGCCACATAGAGATAACCAAATTAACTCCAGTCTTCTGCCTGGAGTTTATTAAAGAACTTTTAAAAAGAGAGATTCAAACTAGATGATTGCTTTAGAATACAATGAACAATACATCATTCTCTAGCTAAGCTTTCAAAGTTTCTAAGAACAACTTACCCAAGCAGCTTTGAGATGTGGGGAGGAATGAGGTACACATCTGGGGAAATCTTGATAAAGATGAAGCAGACCATAACATTTTGCTAGTCAAGCAAAGGCACAAGAATTTTCTTTTACAATAAAATGTATTCCACAATACATTTGAATCACAACATAATGTAATAATACCTTTGTTACTGAAAAAAATGATTTAATTTCAAGTAGCTAGTTATTAGTACTAGTTACTTCCATTCCGCAGTTACCATTTGTGTGTAATATCTCATTTGTACATGTAACTATATTGTTAAGGACATGCATTTAGGTGTGTTGTGTGTATGCCTTCAAGCCACCTGTCAACTTATAGTTACCCCATGAATTTCATAGGGCTTTCTTAGGCAAGGAATATCCATAGGTACTTTTACCAGTTCTTTCCTCTGAAATATAGCCTACAGCACCTGGTATTCATTGTCAGTCTCCCAACCAAGTACTAACCTGTGCTGACCCTGTTTAGCTTCCAAGATCAGATGGGATCTGGTGCCTTTAGGGTATTCTCAGGCCATTATTTGGAAGTAATCCTCACAAAACCAAAGGCACCTTTTCCCTGAAGGTTCTTCCAAGGGTATATACAAAATAAAAACTCTTTTGTGTGGGATAGCTAGGATTAAGGAAAAGTATAAGGAGCTACTTTTTATTTAATATTTAGCTTGTGTTCTCTCTTGTTTTCACTGTCTTGTCTTCTTAAATGGTTGTTATTGGTCCTGAGCTCTTGAGATGGGGCAGGATAGAAATTGAAATAAATAGATTCCCAGTTCTCTCATTTTTAGGTTTTTCTTCTCAGACTCTTGCCACGCAAAATGTAATGTGCCATCCATCAGTTGTGGTGTATGCTATTACGAAGTTGGCATTTTGGCTGGTCTATGTTGACAATATACTCTTTAAAGGCATAAAAATTCACTTTGCAGCAGAAATTGATTTTCTATTCCTTTTAGCATTCTTTTCAAAGATAGCTTCTCATATTTGATCTGTGCTGTGCATTACTTAAAACTTCAGCTTCAGTTGTTTTGGCACATTATGGCTCGTTCTTATGAAGCAAAAACCAGATCTATTCCTATTCTGATTTTTCTTTGCTGTGTATTATTCATTTAAATATATGTCACAGCTCTTTCTTAATGATAAAATAATATCTTTAAATTTCATTGATTCAATGGTTCTAGTCCAGAAATTGGATTAAGTCAATTTTTTTCCCTCCAGACATCAGCAGAATGCCACAAGACCAGGGCACTGTGGGAAGTTAAAATAGCGGCTTCCAAATTCAGTTCTATCAACATCCTCAAAAAAATTGAAGCTCCAGATAGGTGGATGCAAGGAGGACATGGAATATATTATCCACTCATGAATTACTTTAGTTATTTCAAAAAAAGTGGCAATGGAAATGAATGTGCATTATGTGGTTATGAAATATCTGCAAACCCTTGACAAGCATGTGTCATTCCAGACTCATTGCTATATGATAAACATCTGTGCAATACAGAGATATTTAATGATGGTACAGACTTTCTACAGTGGATGTTATTTGATGTGACAGTAGTGCTGATACCAGCAATAGGTTCCAAATTCTGGTGTTCACTTTTCTCAAATTGTCAAGAGATGGTTTATGCTAATGTAAGCCCTAATTATGCCAGTGCAGGCACTTATTGGGGTACTCAACAAAGATATATTCCATACCTACTTGAACTATGCCTTTCGCCCAGCTTTGTAAAGGAAATCTGAGGCTCTTAAGGACAGTGTCACCCTCTCAAGCCAAGGAGGTACCTGGGCAGCTCCCGTTGTACACTCAGAGAAGAAGCCATCTTTTTCCACATCTGGAGGAAGGAGATGTCTGTTACTTCTTTTCTAGTGTGCAAGGCTAGACAAATAGTTTCTGAGTGTACTCCACAGTCATTTGGTGTCCAGTAAGGGGTGGTGGGGCCATACCTGAAACCCTCAAGATGCCCTTGCACACCTTGGGGAGAAGAAAATCCATCTCCCCCTCAAGAATCAAGTCAATAGATTTGCAAGCCAATAGATCTTGTCATATGTATTTTACTTTGGGGTGCTATGAGTTCTCTTTTGCTGTCATGTGTTATGTTGTGTTTTTTTTTTTATCATAGAGTTTTAAGTTCTGTTTTTATTTTTATTTTTATTTAAAAAAAAAACTTTATTGTAAGTCATCCAGAGAACTAGGAAGATTTTGGGGTTGGCATACAAATACTGTAGATCAGTCAATCAGAGTGGAGCATAAGATTGCTTAAATATTAAACTACAGAGAGAGAAGAAAGAAGGAATAGGTGAGATAATGTTCTCTATCTGGGAATATAGAGATAATATTCTCTACTACATTCTTCTTTTTCTGCAAGAAAGTTTGACAGCAATAACAAAACCCTTTCCTTCTAATGGGCCATAAAAAGAGTATTTTATCAAACTGTGACAAAATACTGCATTTCTAAGTTTTAGTAGTTTGTGGTGTTGCTCATAATATACCTTAAACAAATAATTGCTTTATATGGCTTCAGAGGCATTAACACTGCTAGCTCTTTTAACACAAAGGTCACTATTTGTTATATAAAGATATTGTCATAAAGATTTGGCAATTTTCCCCTCAAAGTGTGCTAGTAAAATTACATTACCAGGTATAAAGAGAAATATGCTGTAATTGGGTTATCCAAGATTAAAATCAGGAAAAAGGAAATGGATATATAAATTTATAAGGACAGAAAGTTTATATGAGAAAACATTTAGTGTGGGGAGGGGACATTTATAGCATTACTTCTTTGTGCTCCAGTTACAGTAACTGACTAGGAATTTTTAGGTACAGCAGAATAGCTGAATGGAATATGGCATTGTAATTTTATGATAAGTTTATTCTGTCAAAATTGTTATCAGATTTACATAATTCTAAACATCATGGAATGAACAGGAAGTTCAATACTGATACCCAACTCCCAAACTCCAGATGACTTCCCCTTTTGGCTTCATACAAGGGTGCCAATTGCCTTTTATTATAAAGGATGTCTCTTATTTGAAGGCCAGAAAGCTTGTCCCTTATAGGATTGATAGGTGTAGATTGTGTAAATATTAGGAGGGTTAGGAGGTTTTCCATTTTATATAGACTGAATAAAAATGTCCCCAAATCCTGTATTTGTGGAAATGGTCCCTCCATAAAGACAGAAATGTGTGCATCATGTAATTTATGAATGTTGACTGTATGCTAATTTTGCATAGAAATGCATGGCTAAGTAAACTGTCAACCCTGCATGCCATGAATTTTGGCTGTTATTGCTCTTTTGGTAACCTGGCAACACTACTTCCTGTGGATATTAAAAGGAACAGGTGACCTCACAGGCTTATAGTGATGAGGCCAAATAGCACTACTTCGTTCTCATTCCCTACAGAAAGTATTGTTGCTGCTGTGTGCCTTCAACTCATTTCCGATTTATGGCAATCCTAAAGCACACCTATTGTGGGGTTTTTTTGGCAAGATTTGTGAAGAGAAGGTTTGCCATTACCCTTCTCTGGGGTTGAGAGAGAGGGACTTGCTCAAGGTCACCCAGTGGGTTTCCATGCCTGAGTGGGGATTCAAACCCCCAGAGTCCAGGTCAAATGCTCAAACCACTATGCCTGTGCCTAAATGAATGGAATGCTTCTTATTTTCATCCTTACTTTCTCCTCTAATGAAGAATGGGATGGTCCACTTCCTGTGTCACTTTCACACATTATGCTCAATAATGAGTCCATAATATTCTTTCCCTATCTATCACCAATCATAGAATCATAGAGCTGGAAGAGACCAACCCCCTGCCATGCAGGAATACACAATCAAATCTGGCCTGCCAGTGGAGGAGTTTGGCAGCAACTCTTTCCAGATTGGAGCAGCTACAATGGCAGTGGCAGGTGACCTAATGACAGAGTCCATCCAGCGACTAGGCAGATGGCAGTCCAGGGCATATGCTGCTTATATTCACCCAGAACTCATTGTGTTCATGGATCAAGTGGTCATGTAGAGGTCTCCCTTCACTCAGGGTGAGGGCCTATTTGGTGACAGCTGCATAGGTTGGCAGAAGTTGAGCCACAGGGGGCTCATCTTTTGTGGAGGTTGGCATGGGTTCTGATCCAGAAAGTCATGGTAACAGGGGTCTCCATCAAATTCAAGGTCAAAGTCAAGTTCAAGGTCACAGACACCCCAGGGGGAGGGGGTTATGGCACTGACACCTGTTAGCTTGGGAAATGTGGCTGGTGAATGCCATCCCTTTTGGTTTTGGCATCACGTGTTCTGGTCATGGGGAGGGGAGGAAACAGAGGTGGAAGGCGGTTTAGACCTGCCCAGATGCCTCCCCTTTCATGGACTGGGAATTGTCAGCAGGCAAGCTGTCAAAGGTCTCATTGACCAGACAAGCGGGTTGGTTGTTTGCTGGATCCAAACCCAAGTAACTGTCATCAAAAATTGTCGCCTTTATTGGCAATATATATTTCATTATCTTTTATATCCTATATCATGTTACTATATTTTTCTGAAAGAATTTTTTGTGTGTTTGTGTTTATTGGGGGAAAGGGGGAGAGGGAACACATCCCACATCATAATGCAATATTCAATCAGATCATTCCCAACAGATGGCCATCCAGCCTCCATTTTAAAAACCTCCAAAGAAGGAGACTCCACCACACTACAAGGCAGTGTATTCCACTTCTGAACAGTTCTTACTGTCAGGAAGTTCTTCCTAATGTTTAGGTGGAATTTTGAACCCATTGCTCCATGTCCTAGTCTCTGGAGCAGCAGAAAACAAGCTTGCCCCATCCTTAGTATGGCAGCCCTTCAAATATTTAAATATGGCTATCATGTCACCTCTCAACCTTCTCTTCTCCAGACTAAACATGCCCAGTTCCCTAAGCTGCTCCTCATAGGGCAATTTAAAAAAAGAAAATGGATTAACACTTAAATCAACATTTTGAATGTTTTTTTTCTATGAAACCTAAATTATTTTCTACACAGGAAATAAGGGCACTGAATAGGACAGGGGAAAGGTGATTGTTTACATTTTGTTTTGGTAGAGAAATGTGCACCCTGTCAGAATTGCAATTTTTAAGTCATAAATTCAAATTGAGACTTTTAGCAGAAACCTAACTTATGATAATATAGCATTTTTAAGAACTGATTTTAATCAACTTATTAGGATTACTTGCAATCAATTTTCCATTTTTTTTAATCCAAATATCATGATATATGTAAATACATGTAATTCAGTTTTACTTTTCTGAGTGAAAACAGCTTTCAGTGTGCTCAATGTAGACTTGAGAAACAGATGGGAATGCTTGATGTTTTCTCCACCCATCATTTCAGCATTCAAAATCTATGCCAAATACTTCCAACATGTGGTCCTAATAAGTAATTGTGTGGATAATTCATTGGGAGTATCATAAGCAGGTAAAGAAGGTGGATGGACATTTATTTGTTTTATATTGTTAGTCCCAAAGGAAGTACAAGAACAGGGGGAGAAATTGAGCAAACTTGAATTAGCTTTATGTTTTTCAAACTAAATATAAAAGAGGTTATATGTTGAAAAGATTGTAACTGCAATGCGTTTGGGAAATGTCTTGAGAAGGACTTTGTTTTGTTGCTGTTACTGTGTTGTTGATAAGCCGAAATCCCTTGGACGCAGTCATGTTCTTCATTCTGAATGGTATGAAGTTTCAGTGTATAATCTTCTTGTATGCTAGCAAAATCATTGGCAAGAGTCTTTTGTGTGCACCAGCTCGTTAGTTAGGTGTACAAAGAGAATTCACAGAGCACCTAGGAGAATGTACAAAGGTTGGCTTTGTGAGAAACAAAATTACCTAGGGATAAATTCTGTGGGGATAAGGACAGTGATTGAATGAGAAAGAGGAAAAGAAGGGGAGGGAGGGGAAAGGAAGGAAGGAAGGAAGGAAGGAAGGAAGGAAGGAAGGAAGGAAGGACAGACATCGATGTGCCTACACACATACACATATGCATACACTGGGGGGGGGAGTACAGTTCAAGGATATAGTGAGACAATTTTAATTGGGTGGAAAGAGACCACAATGAAGGCAGTTCTGTCACTAGTCAGAATAAAAGAGATTGAACCCTCTTTATTTTGAGGGGCAGAATTATCATTTGGGAAAATGCCCAAATTCTCACACCATCACTACACCCCTGGTTTAGTTGAACTGACTTTTTTGAGTAAACATCTAAACAAGGCCTCTCTCTCTCTCTCTCTCTCTCTCTCTCTCTCTCTCTCTCTCTCTCTCTCTGGCTTTTCTTCACAAATGAAGATTCAGGAAGGACTCATCCCACACTTTCTGCAAGCGTGCTGACGACTAAAAAGGCCAATCTGAGATAAACAAGTCCAGTTGCAGAGAGCACAGCAGAAGGTCTCCTTGGGTGATATTTCCAGGTTGTGATTCTTTCTGCGTTGTCATTTCTCTTCAAGACTTGTTCAGCGTGAGTTCTCAAATAAGGCTGCAGCATTGTGGATAGTGTGTCTCCATGCCTCCATGAGTTGGTGATCAATTTGGCCGAGACTGGGATGTTGTTTCAGGGAATGCTTGTATCACTTTTTTCAAGTGCCCCTCTTACGCTGACCCATGGTGAGTTCACTGTAGAGTACTATTTTTGGGAGGTGATGGTCCTCCATCCTAGAGATGTGCCCTGCCCAGCGCAGCTGTGTTCTCAATATCATGGCCTCAATGCTGGTGACCCCTGCTTGCTCAAGGACAGCAACATTCATCACATAGTCTGTCCAGTGTATATGTAAGATTGTGTGTATACAGTGCTGATGAAAGTGTTTGAGGAGTTGTAGGTGGTGGCGATAGGTGACCCATGTTTCCGACCCATAAAGGAAAGTAGACAGTACAATGGCTCTATACACACTGATTTTTTGTGCTTCACCTTAGGTATTTGTTTGTTACTCCAGACTCTTTTGTGAAGTCTTCCAAATGCTCTATATGCCTTTGCTAATCTGTGATTGATCTCTTTGTCAATCTTAGCATCTGAGGAAATTATGCTTTCCAGGTAGGTGAACTGCTGAACAGACTTGAGCACAAATTTGCCAATGGCAATGTGAGGATGGTGGTGTTTGTCCTGTGGTGCAGGCTGGTAAAGAACTTCCATTTTCTTCAGGTTGGCTTCCAGCCCAAACAGCTCTGCAGCTGTTGCAAAGCAGGATTTTAGGCACTGCAGAGCTGCTTCTGCGTGGGCAACAAGGGCAGCAGCAGCAGCGAAGAGCAGCTCATGGACTAGATAGTTTAGAGTCTTGGACCACTGGTCAGTTACAACTTTCTTTCACTGCCCATTCACATTTTTCTTTAGGTCTGTTATGTCAAAGGGATGGTGTGACTTAGTGTGTCACATATTTTTCAGGACTGATTGAAAGCAGGAATGGATGACAATTTTAGTTCAGTTCTGTTCTGATATGAATTGGGGAATGGAAATTTGTTGATTTTTTTAAACACACACACACAAATGTAAGCAACACTGTTAGATTCATCTACTCTGGGTTCTCTGTCTTTAGGTTTGAATCTCTGTGCATTCAACCATGGTAATGCCAAATTTGCATCACAACTTCTTTCTGAGAAGCTTCACATCTTAATTCTTGTATGGTAGGAAGGCACAAGTTGGCCCTTTTTGTGCCTGGAATAGCTTTCCTGAAGTATAGAGTAGATGGGGAGAAGAACATGTCTTCTTGTTTTTGAGAACTTATTAAAATGCATACATTTCTTCACTTGGGGAAATGGAAAGAACTGCTGGTTTTAATACTGTGGGGAAAATGTTTTCTCATACCTGATCAAAGCACATAAACATGGCAATGGAGAAGGTAGATTAATAATAATAATAATAATAATAATAATAATAATAATAATTTTTTCCAAACAGATGTTGTGGTGTGCTCTGTATTCCATAATAGACAAAAAATAAAATTCCAGAGCAACATTTCTCAGACTTTTTGAACTTGGCTTCTAGACCTGAACTGCCTTTACTCTGTAATACTAGCCAGCCCAGTAGTAAGAATTTGTTTCAGAAGTCAACATGTTGACATTTTCATATACAATTCCAGGACACTGCCACCGTTACCTCCTCCTCCTCTTCCTCCTCCTCCTCCTCTGGTCACCACTGTCATCACCATTATTGCATGTGAGATTTGTGGCTTGGTGTGCTTGCTGGGACTCAATCAATCTTTTCCCACAAAGACCTTCATACTTGTTTGTACGATTGGTGGCTGGTGGTTCCCATGCAGTGAGGCATTGAATCCACAATGGATGTTATTTGAGCTTAGGGAGCTCAGTATGTTTAACCTGGAAAAGAGAAGATTAAGAGGTGATATGATGTCTATATTTAAATATTGGAAGGGATGTCATATTGAGGATGGACCAAGCTTGTTTTCTGACATGGAACAATGGATTCAAACTATAGAAAAAGTGATTCTACCTAATCACTCGGAAGAATTTCCTGATGATAAGAGCTATTCAACAGTGGAATGCACTGCCTTAGAGTCCGGTGGGATCTCCTTTGGAGGTTTTTAAATAGAGGCTGGATAGCCATCTTTTGGGAATGCTTTGATTGTATATTTCTGCATGCCATGGGATTGGACTGAATGGCCTTTGTGATATCTTCCAATTCTATGATTCTATGATTCAACATAACACAAACTGAATTTGGAAGGAATTTTAGGTTGAAATTTTAGTATGTTTGACAAAATGTTTTGTATATTTGATTAAATTATAATAAAAATATCCTTTTTAATCATTTTTTCTCTCTATGTGGTGTGTGTGTATGTGTATGCGTGTCTATCTGCACGTAAGTAAGTAAATATCAGGTTGCCCCCCCTCCATATATTAATTTGACAGGCTTTTTGTATGAAATAGCTTCATATTCTAAACAATCTATAAAAATGAAATTGGATGTTAAAAGATGTTCAGCAAAATAGGAAATAATAAAAACAAAATGGGAGAGAAAACAGCATATTTACAACCCAAAATGAAGAATGAAATGCAAAGTACCAAAAATTAATCATGAAACTGAATGCAAGGTACTGCCGTTAAACAAAATGTCAGCTAATTATTTTTTGAGAATATTCTTAGCAAACAATATGTATTCCATACTACCAGTCCTGTGTAGTGTCCGGTTGACTGAGGAAGGTTGGAGGCCATAGAGTCCCCCAGACAGTCTGACAAGCTTTCTAGTGAAAACTCCTCCTTTCCTCCACACCACACATTCTAGGAGAGACTTCTTGCCCTTCCAAATTAGTGTGCAGAAGAATCCCAGGGTTATTTTACACTCAGGGAACAGCAGGGCCTCCTGCTGCCTGGTAAGGGCAACCCTTTTCCCTGTGTGCACCTTGCACAAATGTTTGCACAGATAGCCATCAGGTGATGGCTTCCTCTTTTCTCACTCAGATGGGTCTCCCCTTAATTGTCTTCCAGTGGTGGCAGTTCTCAGAAGAGACCTCAGTCAGCTGGAGTTCCCGACAGGTAATTGGGGGGGGGCAGTCATTCAGGATAGGGGCAGCTACCTTGGCTGTGGCCTGTGGGCTTGGCAAGTGGAAAAGCTTGGCAAGTGGAAATCCAAGGCTTATGCAGGATACATTCAACCTAATCTGGGAAACATAGTGGCATTATTATACTTATCTCACATCGCTGTTTTCGTGTGAGACTACTGCCACAGAATTATTGCACAACCACTACTAATGCTTTAAGAATGGGATTGTACTTCTGTGGTTTAGCATGGGTGAGATTTTGGCAGTTCTTGTGAGAAGACGTGACTTCAGTTAAAAACAAAGAAACCCTTAATTTACAAATTAAATCAACACATAAACACTTAAACCTAAAAACATATACACCAAAGGGGCCAGTTAATTAAAAGAGTGTCCTGTAGATTGCCACACAACTCAGGGAATAAAGAGACCAGACACAAGATGTATGGGTGAAATAAAGGGTCTTTATTGAACCCTACCTATTTAAGCCCTCTAAGATCTTCATGGGGGGGGAGGCAACCTAGTGAGGGAGCAGTTGAGGCCATAGGTCTAACTGAGACCTTACCCCCCAGCTTCCCCGGGCAAGCACCTGAGCCCTTGAGAGGAACCCCAGCACTGGGGTTGCTCTCAAGCCGGCCCACATCTGGAAGACCAACCCAAAAGTCCCCCACTCAAGCCGCATGGATTAGGGTGGGGACTTATCCCTCGGGCCAGCCCCAAGGTGAGTCTCCTTCTCTTCCGCTAAGTCCCATGACTTTATTGGTCGTTCCAGAGACCCTCCCTTACTCAAATAGGTGCCAAGGTGCACACCGAATCTGCCCCCAGATTTGGAATCCCCCAAATTTCAGGCCATAAATAGGGTCAAGCGTCTGTTTAGTCCTATATCCCCACCAGCCTGTCCAAGAGGTCCCTCAACCCCCCCTGAAGATCGGCCAGAAAAATTGCATTTCCCGCATCTGAAAGATGTACCCCATCAGCTTGGTAGAGCTTGGGCCTCTCAAATATTATGGTGGGATGCGGGATGTACCAACCCAAACCCTTGGTGAGAGCATTCTTAATTTCTCTGTTAGCTCTACGCCCAGCTCTGTCAATCAAACGGGGATCTCCATCCCCTCTCCAAATTTGTCGGGGCAAAATGGCAGACCACATGATGGCCACATCTGGCCACCTTGACTGAATGTGCCCCATGTCATGGATCGCCTGAAGGACCAAAGCCTTCCCTTTTAATAAACCCAAATCATTTACACCCAAGTGGATAATGATAACATCAGGAGGGGGTCCATGGCATTCATCAAACACCAATGGCAACAGGCCATGCCAACGGAGGCCCCTCCTCCCAACCCACTCAATGATCAACTGGTCCCCCAGGGTGAGGTGAGGTCCAAAATGGCTCATTCGGGCCTGTTGCGCTGCCCAGTAGACCATACTGTGGCCACGTACGATCGCCTGCCATCTCAACAACACCGGCCTGGGACCTGAAAGAATAAGAAAAGAAACTTGTTAACATAGCAGTGGTCTGACGTAGCTACAATATGCAGACGAACGCCAACACCCAATTCTCTTAATTGCCTGGGGCTGAAATCCAAGAGCAGCAGCTGTGGACACTGCTCTGATTCGAAAAGAATGCATCGCAAAATGCCTACCTTTCAGGCCCAGCCGTTCCAAGGCCTTTGACGTCACTGCCCAAAACTGAAACTTGGTTAGTGGGGAACCATTAGCATGCACAAACAACGGTCCCGGCGAAGGCCCTCTTACATGCATATACTGCCTCAAGGCTCTCACAGGACAGATATCCCCTTGAGTACAGGCATAAAGCCTGCATAGGGCTCCCAAGCCCCTTTGATTTGTTTTGGAAGAACGTAACCTAAGTTGTACATGGTGGTCACCCCACTCTACATCCTGAAGCTGCAAGGCCTGACAAGACCAATCATTCTTGGATGCCCACACCAGTTCACTGATGCGCAAGGCACCAAAGAATGCAACAAGCGCTGCAGCATGAAAAAGCAATCTCTCGTAGGGTGAAATGCAAATGTCAGGCCAGGTGGCAAAAAGACCCTGCAAGACCCCCGGGGAAAGCGGGGCCCTGCTGTCCTTTACTCTCCCTCTCTCCCTGACCCAACCTTCTAAGACTTTGTGTATTGTAAAATGATTAGTAGTGTCTTTAAACCCACCAGCCTTTAGCCAAAAGGCCAGAGCAGATAACTTAGAGCGTATAGATTATGGGGCCAACCCTCTATGGTACAAATGGATGCAGAACTTTAACAAAAGTGACACGGGTACAAATGTACCTGGACACCACCCAGATTGAAGCCCAAACTGGCTGAACTCCCAGACAGCACGAGTATAGCTCTTCCTAGTGAAAGGTGCTAAGGACATACCTAACGCCCTGATCACTTCGACCTCCCAATCGTCCACAGGTCTGCTGGCATCAGCTCACCTTCGGGCATCACATCTGGAGCCAACTCTGTGAAGCGCTCCATCTGCATGTGGGAAAGAGCATCAGCAATGCTATTGTCAATGCCCACCACATGCCGGGCCACAAACAAAATGTTGTGCCTAAGGCATTGCAAAGTGAAGGCGTGAACCAGACACATGACCCAGGACGATCTGGAAGTCAAGGAGTTTATAACATGGACCGTGGACATGTTGTCGCACCAAAAGTGCACAGTGGAATTTGCCAGTTCTGCCGCCCAAACATAAACAGCAACCAAAACTGGAAAAAATTCCAGGAAGGTCAGGTCCCCGACAATATCAGACATAACCCAATCCTGAGGCCACCTACTCGCACATCAATGACCCGTGAAATAAACTCCGAAACCTACAGCACCTGCAGTATCCGATGCAATCTGCAGTACTCCATGTAATTTCCTATCTTCCTGCCAAAATGAAACCCCATTAAACTGATCTAAAAATTCCTGCCACACCTGAAGATCATCATGGATATTTGATGTGATACGAATCATATAGTGGGGCAGGGAAACACCCTTAATGGCGTCGCATAATCGACGCAGAAAAGTCCAGCACCACAACTTTACAAGCAAAGTTCAGGTGTCCAATTAGAACCTGGAACTCTCTCAGGTTAGTCTTCCTATGGCCATAAACTCTGAAACCCTCGCTAACAGATCAGCCACTCTGGTAGCCGCCAGATGGGAGAGTTGATTGACAGTGTCAATCTCAATGCCCAAATATGTGAGTTGCAGCGCTGGACCCTCTGTCTTCTCTGGGGCCAAGGGAACACCTAACTCCTCTGAGAGTAGCTCAAACTGGTGCAATAAATAATTGCATCGGCCCGAGCATGCTTCACCAATAAACAGAAAATCGTCCAGGTAATGTACTACACCGGACATGCCCGTCCTAACCTTTAATGCCCTTTCAAAAAAATGTACTAAATGTCTCAAATGCATTGCATGAAATTGAGCAACCCATGGGAAGGGCCCTATCCATATAAAACAAAAGAAAAACCCAAAAGCTCAAAATCCCCGAGTTGCACTGGCAGAAGGTGAAATGCAGACTTGATATCGCACTTGGCCAGCTCCGCACCCGGGCCATGCCTATGAACTTCCTTAATGATAGCATCAAATGATGTGTATTTAACTGTACACAACTCAGCGGGGATAAATTCATTAACAGATTCACCCTTGGGGTAGGACAAGTGGTGGATTAACCTAAACTCTCCCAGAGCCTTCTTAGGTACCACCCCCAAGGGGGAAACACGTAAATTGGGCACTGGTAACTCAGTAAACGGTCCCGCAACCCTACCTTCCAGAAATTCCTTCTCAATCTTGGCTCTGACAATTGATTCCATACCCTTAATGGACCTCAAATTGTGGGGTTTGTAGGCCCGTCTAGGGCCTTGAAAAGGAATTTGAAACCCAACTTTAAACCCATTGTACAAATAAGTAGCGGCTTACTTATTAGGATAAAACCAAAGCAAACAGCTCAATACTGCTAAATTAATTGGGCTGGGACCCCTTTTGAGCTGGAGCAGTGCTTCCCGCACCCTTGGGACCATCCCTTGATCCACGAAAGGACCCTCTCGCTCGGGAGCAGTTGTGAAATGAGTGCAAAACCCCACAGATGGAGCACTCATGGCTATATCTGCAGGGCTTCCTGCTGCAGCCCCCCTGGGAAGAGAAGTCCCAGCACAAAAGCTTCTGACTCTGGGTGGTTCCTGATGTTGTCCTTTGAAGAGGCACCATGGGCCCCTTTTGTACAAGATGGCCGCTGTGGGTTCTTTCCCCCTGTATTGGCCATGCTGGGGTCATAAGCTGCATCCACAATTGTGGGTGCATCATATCCCATTGAAGCGAAGGGTATATGGCGGCCCTCATGCGAAAAGCCTCATCATATAATAGCCACGCTGGGCTGGTGTAATCAGTATAAGCCCTATGAATAATGTCAATGTATTGAATGAGGGCTGCAGCGTGGTGGGGTTGAGTCTTAACGAGAACCCCAGCAAATATCAAAAACCCTGACAGCCAATTAGACCAGGTACGCTCCACTTTTCTTTTCTTGATCTTCTCCTTCTCCTTATCATCTAATTCATTTTTATCTTTTTCTCCAATTCACGATACAGCAAGGAGAAGACATCAACATACTCGCCCTTAATAATTTTATCCAGTGTGGATTGCAAGAGATGATCCCCAAGTGGCAAGGCCAAATCACCAAATGGGATGGCCCCATATGCCATTGCATCCTAACCCACTGTTGGCGAGATCCCTAAAACCATCTGGTTATTGAACGGGCCAGCTGAATATGGCCCCACCCCCATGGCATCCAGTTGGACCATTGGGGAGGAGCCCAGTTCGGTATGGACTGTGGCATGGACCACCCCGGATACGGTGCAGCACTGCCACCAGATATAAGGGCCCCCTCACCCTGACTAGCTATTGGCATGCTCCCCCAAGGCCAATGTGATCCTACCATATGTGCTGTATAATTGTCAGTAAACTCACCTCCCGAATCCAGAGGTCCAGCGGTATCCGCCGACTGGTCTCCAACTCCTGATAATCCCTGCTCCTCCGGATTGCCAACATCATTAGATCCAGACACTCCACCACGCTGCGCCTTTCTTTCTATAACATCCAAACGAGCAAGAATAGCAAGAGAAATCTTACGTTTCTTACCTTGCTTACCCTCAGTTACATCCGGTGCCCTGGGAACCCCATGAACTTCTTCCAGCTTTCCAATCCTATCCAGTATAGTCTGCCATGGAATATCCTCTTCGCTATCACTGGATGAATTGGATGGCACCGGCGGGTGAGGCTTGTTAGACTTAGGGGCAGGGCCCTTCCCTTGCCCCCCAACTTGCCCTTCTTCGGTGCCATGCACATCTCAAGCCAAACTATTATTGTTGTTGTTGTTGTTGTTATTGTTGTTGTTTATTGTTATAATTATTTATGACCAAGGTATAGACCACAATAATCATATATTCCCCAAAATGGATCCTATGTAATAATAAGGCTGTGGAATAATAAGGCTGCCACCAATCACAGAAGGCCCCAAGGCCTGGGCCCCACCAGGCCCGTCAAGGCCTGATGTACACGGCCCAAAGCCTGTTAACCCAAATCTACCACCAGGGGGCCTGAGAGGCGTGGCTGGCTGGAGAAGGCCACGTGGCCGCGCTACTTGAGAAAAATGGAGCCTAGTTGAAATGTGGCCTAGTTGAGGCCTAGGGCTGTTGCCGCGTGGCCACGCTGATGAGGCAAAAATAGGCCTAGGGCTGTTGCAATAACCACCCTTGCAATTGCACCACCCAGCCGTTAAAATGGCTCCAGAGTGGTGCAGGTGGAGGGAGAGTGCCCCGCTTCCTAAGGTGGGCCCGTCAACCCTCCCACTGACCGGCCGCACACCACCGGCCTACTGACGCACCGCCACCAGCCTACAAGGCCAAGGAACTGTCGCCGCCAGCCGACCAGGCCAAGGACCCCGAAACTCAAAGTGGTCATCACAGCTGGGCTGGCGCAAAGCATGGCCACCAGCCCCTGAACCTGCAGAAGGAAAAGGACACCGCACAGCCGCTGCAACTGGGCTGGTGCTAAGCCCAGCCACAAACCACTGGCCCAGCAGGGGGGAAAGGATGCCACGCAGATGCGTGGCACAAGGAAAGGTGGATGCCGTGCCGCAGCACGCCCCTGCAAACCGCCCAACACCCCCCTGTAGAGGCACGGAACTCGATGCTCTCGCGACACTGAGGCTGAGGCACTGAGGCCAACGAGCACCCCACCAGAGTCCCAAGCCCAGGTACTCCCAGACACCCAAAGTGAAACTCCTCCATCAATCCTCCATTCAATTTGATAAGAAGAGAGAGTGGGCAGGGCAGAGCAGCCTTAAATAGGCTTCCTGCTTAGCCCCACCCCCTCTCCTGATGTCGGGACGCCTGCCCGACGTACAGGCTCTTGATCTCCGCCCTCCCCTCATGGCAAAGACCAATCCCCACCCAAACAGCTGCGCTTAAAACATACACACAAAAGGGGCCAGTTAATTAAAATAATGTCCTGTAGATTGTTTTTACATTCTCATCTGGATGCTTTTGTGCTGGGAATGTGGAGGGGGGGGGTAAGAGGGTCACCTATTCATGCTGTAATCTCACAATTGCAGCGGGACATATTTTTACACATTCTTCAATACTATGAAAATAGAGATATGGAGAGCTATTGACAGCTTGTCCCATCAGTGAAAAAGGGACATGTTATTGGTGGCTGCAGCACATAGTAATCATGGGAGGGCAACAACATTGTGTGATAGTGGGAACCCATTCATGCTATTGTGATGTCGTAATCATTCAATTATAGCCTCGTCAACTGGAGACTCAGTGACATCACAGTAGCATGAGTCTGAGTTTAAAGTAAATACAAATGTTTTTTTATTGGAAAATAAACATGGAAGCATTCTCACATGCACTCACACATACAAGAGACCACAGAAGCTAACGAAGAATTAAGGTAGGAAGACTTGGATAGAGGAATAGTTTCGGGGAAATGGTATATAATTACCTGTCTGAAGAGCAGAGATTTGTGCAGCAAAGAAACTCAGGTTTAAAACTGAGGGTGCCACAGCAGACCAGCAGAGTGATAGTATGAGAATATTATTGGGGACTAATATTTATACCCAATTTTTATCCTAAAGGGCTGTTTTGAGTGTAAAACGATGCTTAGATGAGTTTCCTACAGTTAAACATAGGAAACTTTGGTTTCATTAATTGCTGCTATTCAGTTTGATAGGTTTATGGCAGCCTGCTTATTGTGGGAGGGGAGAGGTGCGAGGAAACACTTTTGTTGGGATGAGTGGGATTATAGGTGTTCTGGTCACTGTTTTGGAGCATGACTCACTGCAAAGAGCATCCAAGAGGGGATTAGCACATTTTACCTTGATTACTCTGATCCTAAGGGGCTCCGCTTAATTCCTTCTTGGGTGTCTTTGTTCAGAATTTCCAAGAGAGATCTTCATTAGGTCCTGGGTGACCTTCACTTGAACCCATTTCGGTTTGCCCAGGTCTACCTAGACCTCATGAGAATGTCCAATATTGCCAAATTATGAATTCATAGAACCACAGAATCATAGCGTTGGAAGAGACCACAAGGGCCATCCAGTCCAACCCCCTACCATGCAGGAATACACAATCAAATCATTCCCGACAGATGGTCATCCAGCCTCTGTTTAAAAACCTCCAAAGTAGGAGATTCCACCACACTCCAGGGCAGTGTATTCCACTTTAAGCTATTCCTAATGTTTAGATGGAATCTCTTTTCCTGTAGTTTGAGTCCATTGCTCTGTGTCCCAGTCTCTGGAGCCGCAGAAAACAAAGCTTGCTCAATCCTCAGTATGACATCCCTTCAAATTTTTAAACATGGCTACCATATCCCCTGTTAACCTTCTCTTCCCCAGGATAAACATACTCAGCTCCCTAAGCCACTCCTCATAGAGCATGGCTTCCAGACCTCCTATCATTTTTGTCGTCCTTCTCTGGACCTGTTACATCTTATTCATATCCTTCTTGAATTGTGGTGCCCAGAACTGGACACAGTATTCCAGGTGAGGTCTGACTTGTTATTTATTATCACATGAATTATTAAAGGGAAGGGTTGTAAGGCCAGGTAACAGTATCTATAAGCAAATACAAACACCCTATGGCTGCAACATTGATGAAAACAATTGGTTGGAAAGGCTCTTTTCTCTCATTGTCTCTTACAATAATGTCTTCCCATAGGTCCAGGAAACATCCCTCTCCCACTATATCTAGGCCTGATGTGTATGAAATGTACTCGAGCATGCTAAATCATCATTTGATGGAGTAGGAGATCCGTTGTCATTGTTAAGTGCCCTCAAGACAATGTCTACTCATGGTGATCCCAGGAATGAGAGATCTTCAAGACCCCCTGTCTTTTGCTGTGATGCTCAGGTCTTGCAGGTTCAGGACCATGGCCTCTCCAGTTGAATCTATCCATTGTTTCTTCCTTTCTTCCTTCCTTTCTTTTCCCCTCCACATTACCTAGCATCATTGACTTTTCCAGTGAGTCATGTATGCTCATGTTGTGACTGAAATATGATAGCCTCTATTTAGTCATTTTCGTTTCTAGTGAGAGCACTGGCTTCATCTGTCCTAAGAACCATTTGTTTGTCTTTTTGGTCATCCACGGTACCATCAGTACTCTTCTCCAGCACCACATTTTGAATGGGTTGATTCTCCTTCTATTGTCATTCTTCATTATTCAGCTCTCACATCCGTACATGGCAATGTGAAAGACAATGGTTTGAACCATCATGGCTTTAGTGCTCAGTGTCATATTTTTGCATTTTATGATCTTGTCAAGATCTTCCATAGCTGCCCCACCTATTCCTAGGTCTTTTTTCTGATTTCATGGCTGCAATCTCTACTCTGATCTACGATTGATCCAAGAAATGGGAAGTCTTTCACTATTTCAATTTTCACATCATCTATTTGTAAATCCTTCATGGTCATTATTTCTGTTTTCCTAAGGTTCAGCAATAAGCCTCCTTTTGCACTTTCTTCTTTGACTTTCTTTAGTAATTGTTCCAAGTCTATTCTGTTTTCAGCTAGTATTGTGGTGTATTCTGCATATCTTAGATTATTAATGATCCTTCCTCCCCTCTTCACTTCTCCTTCCTCTGACTCTAAACCTGCTCTATGCATGATGTTTTCTGAATGCATACAGATTTGACAAGTAGGATGATAGAACGCAAACTTGTCTTACTGCCTTTCCAGTTGGGACTCATTCTGCCCCTCCATATTCTGTTCTTATGGTGGCCCCTTGTCCTGAGGACAAGTTTCACAAAAACTATCTAGTGTGTTGATACACCCATTTCTTTTAAAGCAATCCAAAGTTTCTCATGATCTATGCAGCCAAAGGTTTTGCTAAGCACATCTTGATTTTCTTCTGAAATTCTCTGCTGCACTCCATTACCCAGCGTATACATATTTGCTATGTGGTCCATTGTGCCTCTTACCTTTTCTGAACCCGGCTTCCACCTTTGGAATCTCTCTGTCTATGTATGGTAGACGTCTTTGTTGCAGAATTTTGAATATGACTTTGCTAGCCTGGGAGATAAATGCAATGATCCTGCAAGTGCTGCAATATTTTCTGTCTTCTTTTGGGGGGATGGGGATGTATACTGATCATTTCCAATCTGTGGGCCACTGTTTGGTTTTCCATATTTGTTGACAGATTGTAGATAGAACTTGAGTTGATTGAGGAGATCTATGCACATCCTTATGCAAATGTAAGTGTCATTCTTGGATACTCAGTAGACCCATGGAATGTGGTTTTGTACATGGAGCATGAGGTGCCATGTGTCATAAGTAAGCTGGCTGATAACTATTAGAGCAAAATGTTCATGGTTATACTTACTAATTGCTAGTTTGCATGGTTATAGACTTCCTGTTTGTTTGGTTTTCCATACCCACTCTCTTCCAGCATCACACTAACCTGCAGCTATTTTATCTCTTCTCCATACTCTCCTCCATTAGACCATGTATTTGACTATATTTTCCCAAGAAGACTAAAGTTATGTTTCTTTCTCTGCTATACTCTGTGTTTATGGATGGGCGTGGAAGATTGTTGTTCATTTTCTGCTTTATCTGTTTGATTACTTGACATGAGAATTCCAGTATTGTCTCTCACAATTCCCAACAATAACTTTACATGGGAGGCAAGCATGGTTCCCATTCCAGCTAATGATTATGCAATACTTTCCTTACTGTGTGTAAGGAACAGTATTGGACAGGGACTCCATTGAACTCTGTGGGGACCTTTTTCATATGCACACCTTCCATATGGGAGGAGGTCTCTTTTCTGAATAAAAATATGGTATGTAGGTTTAAGGTTGGTCATGAAGATTTATCAAGGAAGTTAAATTACTGTAACAGAAAAGCTTCATATTTTACATCTGGAAGCATAAACTTCTCATGGACTAAGTCACTTAGATTAGTACAGTAGAAAAAGCCATCCCATGAAATTGTGTAGTCACCATGTCAAATATTGCATGCTGAAAAATAGCAGATGAATCTTTCCAGACCCATTATACTGTACTGACAACATCATCTCCTCTTAATAAAATGGTTTATCTTGCATTGCAGTGATCAAGAAGGCCTATGCTAATGAACAAAATGTCAGGCATATGGGTACTGGGACGATGGCAGAATGCAGTCTGGCAGGTCAAGATGAGCAATCCATCCCAGCATAATTAAATAAGCAAGTGATTACTGTTTGCTGAAGACTGGTCTCATCTGTGCCCATGTTAAATTTATGGGTTTAATTTACCTTTAAGTTAAAATATAACTTCCAAGTTTTAATACATCACTTGTCTTTAATAAATCTGCCATGATTATGTGATGGCCTTATATGATTTTTCAAAAGTAATCTAAGAGTCTAAGGAAAACCAAAGTAAATCACCTGGCTTAATGTTTGCAATATACATAAAATATATCTCACTTCATATTTCAGTTTGTGGTCTCAGCCTTACATTGAACAGGGTGTCCAAATATCACTATCTTAATATTTTGGGCTAGATAAAGCCATATGGTCTTCAAATATCCATCATTAGCATTTGCTGTAGTAAGCTCAAGTGGGAGAGAACCAGCAGTGAGAAGAAATTAGTCACCACAATGTAAGGAATCTGTTAAAAGCTCTAAAGATTTCGAGGTTCTCAGCTAAACAAGGAAGCAGGCTGGAGTGGGTGGTGGAAAACATGACATAACTCAAGGACTAAGGGCCAATTCCCATCTGTTTTTTGTACACACATGCAAAATTTGTCTGAATGCCTGAACAAGAATGAGATCTACAGAATGAGGCATTGCAAGTGTCAACTGAAGGGGGGAAAAACTAGCCTGTTAGTCAGTGGCAGCTGGTCACTCTCACTCTGGATTTTAACCCAAACTTTAAAGGAGCTCTCCACAGTGCTGAGTCCAATCTTCAAAACAGGTTCTTCACCTTGGATAGTTCCTTTAAGGATCCAGATGTGATTCACCATCTCCTGACATGGACACCACCATGTCCCACTTGCTACCCATTACATTTTCTCAAAGACTGCCAGTAGGTGCTAATTTATACCCATTGAACAGGGAATATGTCCTATTGAACACAATGGAATATACTTATGAGTAGGTTTATACTGTGATACAATCTGATGCAACCATCATACTTAATGGGGATATGTATCTATGTATGTATGCATGCTCATGCACAGACAAACACAGGTATATGTACATGAAATGAGACACAGTCCTTAGTTTTGGGAACTTATTCTTTGTTCTTTCCAATCTTATCACCATGCTTTTTATGTGGCTATGATCAAATGCAAAGGAGAAAACAGCTCCTGCACCTTTTATTGTTGTTGGGGGGGGGGGCGTGCGGTTTCAGCAGGTGTTGTTTGTTGTGATGATAGGTAGTCCTGATTACCCAAATAACGTTTTAGCAGTGCCCAGAGCAGTGGTACTAGCTCCAAGAGACACAAAAGGTTTATGGTATACTTCGTATAGCTTACAGACAGAACAGGATTGAGATCTCTGCATAAGAGGTATGGAGAACTAAGCATATGAGGAAAACTTTTCCAGAGAAAGCTGCTCAGCTTCTGGTCACCTCAGGGGGAAAAATCATGTGCTTCTCAACAACATCAGAAGAAAAACAGAAAAAGAAAATAGATGGATTTTTCCCAACATCCATCGGGACAAGATTAAACGTATGTTTCTTTCTCTGCTAGACCCTCTCTGTGTATGTATGAGTGTGGGAGATTGTTCCAGGAAAAATTGAAAGAGCTGGGCATGATCACCTTGGTGAAGAGAAGACTGAGGGATGACATGATTGCACACTTTAAATACTTCAAGGTCTGTCACAGAGAGGAGGGGCAGGCCTGTTCTCTGCTGCCCCAAAGGGTAGGACCAGGTTTAATGGTTTTAAGTTCATAGAATCATAGAATTGCAGAGTTGGAAGAGACCACGAGGGCCATCCAGTCCAACCCCCTGCCATGCAGGAAATCTTGATCAAAGCATCCCCGACACATGTCTATCGAGCCTCGGTTTAAAGACCTCCAAGGAAGGAGACCCCACCACGCTCCGAGGGAGTGTGTTCCACTGCCGAACACCTCTTACTGTCAAAAAGTTCCTCCTCATGTTGAGGGGGAATCTCTGTTCCTGGAGCTTGCATCCATTGCTCCGTGTTCCAGTCTCTGGAGCAGCAGAAAACAAGCCTGCTCCATCCTCAGCGTGACATCCCTTCAAATACTTAAACAGGGCTATCATATCGCCTCTTAACCATCTTTTTTCCAGGCTAAACATACCCAGCTCCCTAAGTCTCTCCTCATAAGGCATCATTTCCAGACATTTCACCAGTTTAGTTGCCCTTCTCTGGACACGCTCCAATTTGTCAATATCCTTTCTGAATTGTGGTGCCCAGAACTGGACACAGTATTCTAAGTGAGGTCTGACCAACGCAGAATAGAGTGGCACTATTACTTCCCTTGATCTAGACACTATACTTCTATTGATACAGCCCAAAATCGCATTGGCCTTTTTAGCTGCCTCATGACACTGTTGGCTCATGTTCAACTTGTGGTCTACTAGGACTCCTAGATCCCTTTCGCACGTAGTCTCACTCAGCCAAGTCTCTCCCATCCTATATTTATGCATTTCATTTTTCCGCCCTAAATGCAGTACTTTACATTTCTCCGTATTGAATTTCATTTTGTTAGCTTTGGCCCAGCTCTCCAGTCTATCCAGGTCATTCTGAATTTTGATCCTGTCCTCTAGGGTATTAGCTACTCCTCCTAATTTGGTGTCATCTGCAAATTTAATAAGTATGCCCCTAATTCCCTCATCCAAGTCATTGATAAAGATGTTGAATAGCACTGGGCCCAGGACAGAACCCTGTGGCACCCCACTGGTCACATCTTTCCAAGACGAAGAGAAGCCACTGCTGAGCACCCTTTGGGTTTGGCCGGTCAACCAATTACAAATCCATTGAACAGTTAACTTGTCTAGCCCACATTTTACAAGCTTGTTTGCAAGAATGTCATGGGGAACCTTGTCAAAGGCCTTACTGAAATCAAGGTATGTGATGTCCACAGCGTTCCCTTCATCTACCAAGCTGGTAACTTTATCAAAAAAAGAGATCAGATTAGTCTGGCATGACTTGTTTCTCTGAAACCCATGTTGACTTTTTGTGATTATGGCATTGCCTTCTAAATGTTCACAGACTCTCTGTTTAATGATCTGCTCTAGAATCTTCCCTGGTATTGATGTCAGACTAACTGGACGATAATCGTTGGGATCCTCTTTTTTCCCCTTTTCGAAGATGGGAACAACGTTTGCCCTCCTCCAGTCTGCTGGGACTTCTCCTGTTCTCCAGGAGTTCTCAAAGATTATTGCCAATGGTTCTGAGATTATATTTGCCAGCTCTTTTAATACTCTTGGATGTAGTTCATCTGGTCCTGGAGATTTAAATTCATTTAGATTAAGAAGGTATTCCTGTACTACCTCTTTACTTATTTTGAGCTAGATTTCCCCTATTGTGTCCTCTGTTCCATTATCCTCAGGTTGGTCCTCCTCTTCCTTTTCTGAAAACACTGAGGCAAAGAAGGTGTTGAGTAATTCTGCCTTTTCCCTGTCCCATGTTAGCATTTTGCCACCTTCTCCACATAGCGGCCCTATCATTTCCTTCTTCCTCCTTTTGCTGCGGACATACCCCAAAAAAACCCCTTTTTATTGTTCTTAACCTCCCTAGCAAGCCTGAGCTCATTCTGTGCTTTAGCTTTTCTGACTTTACTCCTACACGTGTTCGCTATCTGTTTGAATTCTTCTTTGGTGATTTCCCCCCCTTTCCATTTCCTATACATGTTCCGTTTAAAACTTAGCTCCATTGAAAGTTCTTTAGTCATCCATCCTGGTTTCTTGAGACACCTCCCATTTTTCTTCCTCAATGGTACTGTTTGAAATTGTGCCTTCAGTATCTCCCTTTTGAGAAAGTCCCATCCATCTTGAGGTCTCTTCTCTTTTAGTATTCCTGACCATGGGATCACCCCCAGTATTTCCCTGAGTTTATTGAAATCAGCGCTCCTAAAGTCAAGAATGCGTATCTGACTATGCCTGGCTTCTCCTTTCCATTGTATAACAAACTCCAGGAGAACATGATCACTCTCACCTAAGGATCCCACCACTTGCACCCCATTAACCAGGTCATCTCTGTTGGTTAGGATCAGATCTAAAATAGCTGACCCCCTTGTTGCCTCTTCCACCTTTTGGACCATGAAATTGTCTTCCAGGCATGTAAGGAATTTGCTAGACCTTGTAGTTTTGGCTGAGTTAGATTGCCAGCAAATATCAGGATAGTTGAAGTCACCCATCACTACTACATCTCTCCTTTCTGCATGTGTGTTCATCTGTTCTAGAAAGGCAACATCCAATTCCTCCATCTGATTTGGGGGTCTGTAGTAGAGTCCCACAATAACATCCCTGTTGTTTTCCTCCCCTTTAATTTGTATCCAGATGCTCTCCACCTGGCTTCCAGTATTGATGTCGTGGATCACTTCACTGGTGTAAATATCCCTGACATATAATGCTATTCCTCCTCCTTTCCTGTTTGGCCTGTTTCTCCTATAAAGGTTATACCCCTCTATTTCTACATTCCAATCATGAGACTCGTCCCACCAGGTTTCAGTAATGCCTATTATATCATATTTGTTTTGTAGTGCGAGGAGTTCAAGTTCATCTTGCTTATTTCCCATGCTCTGTGCATTAGTGTAGAGACATCTGAGACCATGTGTTCCCTTTACTTGCTTCCTGTGCAAGTTTTTTTGCCTCCCACTGTTGGGTCCTTGCGCTGTTTGCCTTGTTCCCTCTATGACAGTTTGACTATTTTCTCCAGCCCTTTTGCCTTCCAGAATACTGTCTCCCTCCCCCATTTGACTCAGTTTAAAGCCCTCCTGATCAAATTCTTGAGACTGTTGGCAAAAATGTTTCTTCCAACTGTTGTAAGATGCACCCCATCTCTTGCCAGAAGTCCCCCCCCCGCATGGAAGCGCAGTCCATGATCCAAGAATCCAATTTGTTCTCGGCGACACCATCTACGGAGCCAGTTGTTTACGTCGGCTATTTTCCTCTCCCTTCTTGGGCCATGCCCTTCAACTGGCAGAAGAGACGAGATGACCACCTGTGCGTCCATTTCTTTCAGCTTCCTCCCCAGGGCCTCATAATCTCTTCTGATCTTGGGAAAGCTGTGCCTTGCAGTATCATTGGTTCCCACATGGACCAAAAGGAAGGGGTAATGATCCGTAGGCTTGACGAGTCTTGTCAGCCTCTCCATCACATCACAGATCTTTGCCCCAGGGAGACAACACACCTCCCAAGTCATCTTGTCAGGCCCACATACCACTGCTTCTGTACCCCGCAGCAAGGAGTCCCCTACCACCACCACACGCCTCCGCTGAGGCTTCGCAGCTGCTGTTCCTTGCGGTGGTCCTCTCAAGGTCCCCTGCTCTACCCCTGAAGTCTGTCCATGCTGTTCTTCCTCGTTGTCCTTGATAAGGGAAAGGGCTTCGAATCGATTCTGTAGCTGCAAGCTGCTCGAAGAATCCCTGGATTTTCTTGTTCTGTGTGTGACATTCCTCCAGCTGTCTACTTCCTGTGTCTGTGAAGTGACCCTCTCCTCCGCAGCCACTTCCTCTGTGCGGTCCCCATCCAAGACTGTTCATTCTGTTCTGTCCAGGAAAACCTCTTGCTCGCGAATCTGTTGAAGTGTTGCTACCCGTGTCTCCAGCTGCTGTACTTTCTCCTCCAAGAGGGCTACCAGCTTGCACTTGGTGCATGTGAAGTTCTCCACGTCTGTAGACAAGAAAGTTACAGGAGATTAGATTTTGATGGAACATTAGAAGGGCCTTCTTGACAATAAGAGTGGTTTGGTAATGGAACCAACTGCCTAGAGCGGTGTTGGGGTCTCCTTCTCTGGATGTCTTCAGTAAGAAAATAAGACAGCTACCTTCCAGGGATACTTTAGCTGGAGATCCTGCATTGAACAGGGGGTAGGACCTGATGAGGCCCCTTCCAAGTCTATGGGCTCAGCTAAACAGAAGAATTAATAGCAAAAAAATATTGCCTTACCTCCCTTTCCCTGCAGTGCCCATTTGTGCCCATGGCTCATTAGCAGGTTTGGAAGGGAACATTTTGCAGTTTACATCCACCAAAAAAAAAAAAAAAGAAAAGAAAAAAAAAGAAAGAAAGAAAGAAAAGAAAAGAAAAGAAAAAAAAGAAAAAGAAAGAAAGAAAGAAAGAAAGCTGGCCATGAGTGTGTTGAGTGACAGAGGCAGAAAAGCTTTTTTCCACTTAAAAGAAACTTCTTACTTTTGCTTTGCAGCTTTGCTGGCTGATCGATTTTCCTGCAAAAACAACAATGGTGGCTCCGGCATTGCAAGCTCTCCCTTGCAAGCCCACCCCCTCCAAGGTCCAACCAATCAGCTTTCAACTCTGCTGTGTTCCCTTTTCAAATTGGTTGTTCGGATGGCCTATTATGCACATTTGTGGACATTTTTTTAAAAAAAAAAGATTGTGAGAAACAACGAAAGCTGTTATTGCCATCTATGTGGAGTTTTCAGGCCACCTCCTTCTTCATATGGTGAATCCCAGCAGGAACTCATGTAAATTATAGGTATTCTGCCTGCATTCTTGCTGGATTTTTTTCATCATGTAGATGAGCCCTATGATTCGATGATTTTCAACCACTTTTCAAGTGCTTTTAATTAGATTTTTCCATCTTTAATAGCGAAGACTCACATTTTATTCCAGCTTGGCATTCAGGGATACAAGGGAACTGGCTTAAAGAAAAGTCCATATACCTTTGGCCTATCTTCCTGCTTTATGACATTCTCACAGCTTGCTGTGTTTGTGTAATGAGCCCTTCTTTGTGTAATTCTTGGCTGCTTAAGCCTTGGAGTAATACTCATATTTGCATGTTATTTTAACAACAACAACAGCAGCAGCAGCAACAAGTTTATTTTTGTACCGTACCTCTTGCCTATTAGGCAATCAAGGTGACTCACAACAATTGGATATAGAACAGACAAATCCATAGTGACAGTAATAATTTAAAACAGTTTACCCCCCTTAAAATTACACATAATAATATATATTTTAAAATTGGCAAATTCACCATTAATATAAAATACTACCCTAAGACTTTAAACGATAACATAAAAACAAAAAAAGCATAAAACATACAAACAAAAAACAAAAACAGAGGGAGAAGCATCAATTAAAATGGTCTATTCTATTCAAGGAAGGCCAGCTGGAAGAGATCCGTTGTGATGGCTTTTTTGAAATTCTCCAAGCTGGTTGCTTGACGGATCTCTTCCAGCAAGGCGCTCCATAGTCTGGGAGCAGCGACAGAAAAATATCTCTGGGAGGTAATTGTTAATCTAGATCTCATTGGTTGCAATAAACCCCTCCCAGTAGGTTTAAGGATACAGGCAGATTGTATGGGAGGAGCCAATCCCTTAGGTAGGCTCGACCTAGGCCAGGTAGGGCTTTATAGGTCATTACCAACAGCTTATACTGTGCTCAGAAACTGATAGGCAGCCAGTGAAGGGATTTCAAGATTGGAGTAATATGCTCCCTTCTTGATTTCCCGGTGACTAACCTGGCACCCATATTTTGCACCAGTTGTAGTTTCCGAACTAGGTATAAGGGTAGCCCCATGTAGAGAGCATTGCAGAAACCAATTTTTGAGGTTACTAGTGCACGGGCTACAGTTTCTAGATCCTTTGTCTCAAGGTAAGGGTGCAGTTGGTGTATCTGCCAAAGCTGATAACAGGTGCTCCTGACTGTCATACTCACCTGAGCAGTCATGTGAAGCAACGAGTCTAGGAGCACCCCCAAATTGCGAACATAGTCCTTAGTGGAGAGCATGACCCCGCCTAGGACTGATGGTTGCAATCCGATTACCAGGTGTAGGGCCCCCAACTGTAAGCACCTCCTTTTTCTCTGGATTCAGTTTGAATCGATTTTTCTTCATCCAGACCATTACCGCTACAAGAAAGTGACTGAGGGGAGAAATGCCATCTGTCATCATGGCTGATGACCGAGACATGGAGAAATATATTTGCATGTCATCAGCATACTGATAACACCCCGTCCCATGTCTCCAGATGATTTCTCCCAGCAGTTTCATATAGATATTAAAGAGCATCGGGGACAGGATGGCACCCTGAGGGATGCCACAATTAAGCTCTATTTTTGATGAGCAACTGTACCCGAGCATCACCCTCTAGAATCTACCTGAGTGAAAGGAATGGAACCACTGAAATACAGTGCCTCCAATCCCCAACTCTCCCAGGCATTCCAAGAGGATGCCGTGATCTATCGTATTGAAAGCTGCTGAGAGATCCAAAAGCACCAACTGGGTCACGTTTCCCCTGTCGATGTTTTGGTGAAGGTCATCTACCAGAGCAACCATGGCAGTCTCCACCCCAAATCCCAGCCTGAAGCCGGTTTGAAATGGATCTAGAAACTTGGTTTCATCCAATATCCCTGGGAGCTGAGAAGCAACAGCCTGCTCAATCAGCTTACTTAAAAATGGCAGATAGGAAACTGGTCTATAGTTTTTCAAGTCCAGGGGGTCCAGGGAAGGTTTCTTTAGGAGCAGTCTCACAACCACTTCCTTTAAACAAGATGGCATAACTCCTCCCTAAGAGATTCATTGATGGTCTCCTTGAGAAAGGCCATCAATGCATCACCCCCCTGGACGACCAGCCATGATGGCAAGGGTCAAGAGGGCATGTTGTCTTCCTCACTTTTCCCAGGATGTTGTCCATGTCATCGGTACTCACCAGCTCAAATGATCCAGTCTAATCTCATAAACGGGTTTACTGGACACCTTATCAGTCGACTCTGCTATAAACCCAGTGCCCAAGTCAGCTCTTATCTGAGAGATTTTATCTGCAAAGTAGTTATTAAACACATCACAGCAGGCTGCTGTCAGGTTAAGCAGAGGGCTCTGTACAGGTGGAGCCTGTGTAAGCTCCCTTACCACCCTAAACAGCTCTGCTGGACGGGACTCTGCAGACGCAATACGTGCAGAGCAGAAAGATCTCTGCGCTGCATGTATTGCCTCTAGATAGGAATAAAGAAAATTCCTATGACAAGTCTTGTCAGATAAGAGTCGAGTTTTCCACCAGGTGCACTCTAGTCATTGTCCAGCCCACTTCATCTTCCTAAGTTCCTCTGTGAACCATGGTTGTTTATTTGGAGTGGTTGGAAAGGACGCTTAGAAGCGATAATTTCTATGGCCTTGGTGAGATCGTTGTTCCAAATGTCAACCAGAGCTTTGACAGTGTCACTGGCATTACCAACCAAAGAACCCTCCAAGGCTTTCTGAAAACCTGTTGGTTCCATTGCCCCCCAAGGGCAGACCATTCTAATAGGTCCTCCACCACCAGTGGGGTGGACATTGGCTCTAAGTCCAACTGTAACCAGGAAATGATCCGTCCATGACAGTGCAGTGGTACTCATTACCTCCACCATGGATATACCTGCTCCGTACCGAAGACCACATCAAGAGTGTGACCCACACAGTCTGTTGGCCCAGAAACCAATAGGGATAGGCCCATGTCTGTCATGGAATCCATGAACTGCCGAGCCGCACCTGATAAACTGGTATTGAATGGGAATGGGATGTTGAAGTCACCCAGACCTAAAAGTCTGGGTGACTCCAACAGTAGCTCCAAGACCAGTTGTGTCAGCTCGGATAGGGAGTCTGTAAGACAACGGGGTGGACAGTATACCCACAGCATCCCTATATTATCCATGGTTTTCAAGCTTAGATACACACACTCGAAGTGGTCTATTTTCCAGATAGGTATCCTGGTCAGGATAAGGTTATCTCATTTTATGGGGGAAGATACTCCTGTCTACATAGCCCATTTTGGCCCTGTAGTCCTCTGGGTGGGATGTGCTTATGGACCTGACATGCCACCTTTTGTATGGATTGCTACATCCCTGTCAGGTAAGGAACATGTAGACCCTTGTCTATGCTATAAAACATATGCAATGTCAATTAATCCTCAATAAAGTCCATTGTATCAATGGCTTTGTCTCAGTGTGATAACCCACATAATTGTCTTAGGACATTTTCAGATGCGATTTTCGGCAGGATATATTGCAAAACAGCTCCGTTGCTGCCGCGTGGCAGGGTAGCAGTTTTGGACGATGCTGTCCCTCTGCCGAAACCCTCCATGTCACTTCCGTGACAGAATGGAGGAAACTACATCATATTTCACTCACGGGCAACAATCGTAAATGCAATATGACGCGGGGCTTGATTAAACGGTGAAAAAAAAACCGTGAAGAATTCGCCAAGATTCCTAATTGTTTACATGCATTGCGGCAGAAAGTCGCCTCTTTCAAAAGGAGGGGGGTTCAAAAACTCATTAGTAATGCAATAAAGGATTTCGGGACTTTCCCCGACTTTTTTGAAAAGTAGCGCATTTTCAATAGTCTGAACAAGCATCACACTACGTGCTGTGTGAATTACCAGCAATTTTTCAGATAAATTCACAGCAGAGCTTTGCCATGATTGGTTGAACTCATCAGGGAGGGGTTTGGACAAGGAGGGGATGGAGGAAAGATGTTTCCAGCCACGAAAGACTGTGTGTTAGACTCCCATCGTGTGTGTGTCTTTCTCTCCCTCCCGCCTTGCTACTTTCAGTCTCAGTGTGTGTGAATGATCTAATCTCCCCTCCTGCAATGTGCTTAGCCATGAAAAAGACATCTTTCCTTCTCTCCCTCCCGCCTTTCTCAGTGTGTGTGAATGATCTAATCTCCCCTCCTGCGCCATGCTTAGCCACGAAAAAGACGTCTTTCCTTCTCTCCCTCCCGCCTTTCTCAGTGTGTGTGAATGATCTAATCTCCCCTCCTGTGATCAACTCAACCCTTCTCCCTGTCTTGTGCTTAGCCATGAAAAAGACGTCTTTCCTTCTCTCCCTCCCCCCATGCTATCTTGTCCCCAGCTGCTACAATCTGCAGAATTAAGCAAGCCTTTTCCAGTCTCTCTTGTGTGTGTGTGCAAATGTTCCTCTCAGGCATTCCTGTGGTAATCAGAGGATGTGCTTGGAAGGCCACGCCCCTGTCTCAGTCTGCTGTGTAAATATCAAAGTGAAACACAGCTGAAAACAAAAGCGATAGATCAATTAAGCCATATATCATCTGAATGATGCACTACAGCTGCGAACCAGCGATAAAGCGCAAATTACCGCAATAAAAACTGTCGTTTAACTGAAGCTGCGGTTTCCTCCGTTCTGTCACGGAAGTGACATGGAGGGTTTCGGCAGAGGCACGGCGTCGTCTGAAACTGCTCCCCTGCCACGTGGTAGCAACGAAGCTGTTTTGCAATATATCCTGACAAAAATCACATCTGAAAATGTCCTTAGTGTGGTTCTGATCCCACACCAATCCACACTTGCCATGTCATACTACCCTTTTTGTCTACACAACTAATGGATGTGTTTTTTAAAAAAGTTATTTATTTATTTTGCTTATTGTCACTGAGAGCAACTGTATACATATTTAAATTTAATTGACTCGAAACCTGTCAGTGTCTTATTTCTATGGATTTCTACACACTTACTCAGACATGCCCCATGATCAGAAATGCTCTATCTGAATTAAAGCCTGAAAGATGAATGAAACATATACCTGTTTGAAGGTAGGTTGTAACAGTTTGTGATATTAGACAACAACATTACTTACAATGGGGGAAGCCTTTTAAGGCATGAGCCTCCCTCATGGTTGTTTGTTTGTTTGTTAAGAATTGAAAAACGAAACATCAACAGCGAATACACAAACAGGTGGACAGATTGGAGCAAGTGAATACAAGTGTCATATTAACCTACAAACATATATTTTGGCATAAGTGTCCATAGAATTTCAGCATACTTTTTCTTATTACCTTACTTCTCTTAATCAGTGATTTCTCAGGCAGTTTGACTCCTTTAGCCCCACAACTTATGTCACCTTTGCCTTGGTTTAAGCCCCTACACACTGCACCTCTATCAAAACACTGACAGCAGTACAGGTGTAACCATGCTTGATTTATGTGATAGGAATGTGCATGAGTGAGCTGGGTCACTTGTTACCTAAGTTATTAATTTACTGGACTTCTATATTGTCCACTCACCAGGGTTCTCTGGTTGGTGTATAGTTTAATTAAAAAGAATAAGATAAAATACAATTGTAATACAACAATGGAAACATCAAAATATAAAAACCAAGATAAAACCAGCAACAAAATTAAAAACATTAGAAAATTGGAAGAACAGGAGTAAGAGAAACGAAGTAAGAAACAAATGGAGGTGGAGGAAAAAAACGATATTCAGCAAACAGAATCTGAAGTAGAAGAAGAAGAATTAGGAGAAGACGAGGGAAAAGCGAGGACATAGAGATTGAACAAGAACCTGAGGAGGAAATTGACAAAGAGGGTAACTCAGAGGAAAAGGAAAGAGAAATAGTGACAGAGGAAAGAGTGTACTTCGATGATGGCAACTAAAATTATCTCATGGAATGTTAAAGGATTAAATTCACAATATAAACGTAAACAAGTTTTCCATTACTTAGAAAAACTGAAGGCAGACGTGGTTTGTCTACAAGAAACAAGGATTAAAGAAGAAGATGAAAAATATATAAGAAACCCAAAATTGGGTTATATATACCATTCCGCTATACAGAAAAAAAAGAGAGGAGTGGCTTTATATATAAATAAAGCATACAAGGTCAGAGAACTCCTTAAAGATGAAGACGGCCAATTCATAGCCATGGAGGTGTCAATGCAAAACTTAAAACTTACAGTAGTAGGTATATATGCCCCTAATACACAACAAGAAACATTTTATAAGCAATTACATAAAAGGTTAGAAGAATACGATACTGAAAATTTATTCGTTTTAGGAGATTACAACGGAGTAATAGATCCGATAACAGATAGATCAAGGGGGAAAAATCTAAAATATCAAGGGAAATTACCTAGAAGTTTTTTTGAATTGGTTGAACAACTGTCATTACAAGACGTATGGTCACATAAATATGGTAAACAAAAAGGTTATACTTTTTTTTTCAGACTGCCACAAAACAATGTCCAGAATAGATTTATTCGCTATCTCTAAACATCTGCTCCCAATTGTAAAAAGTATGGACATATTAGCAAAGGTGGTATCTGATCATTCACCAATTGAAATGAGAATAGAATTAAGCAAAAAAAAATTATAATTGGAGATTGAATGAGAGTCTGCTTAGAAATGAGGAATTTGTTAAGACAATTAAAAAAGAAATAAGATATTACTTCGCAGAAAATATGTCATCAGAATGCCTGATGAAAGTGATATGGGATGCCAGCAAGGCAGTAATGCGGGGCTTATTTTTGAAACGAGGGGCAGAATTAAAAAGGAAGAAGTAAGAAAGATTTAAATTTCTGACAGAGGAGTTGAGAAAGAGAGAAGAAAAATTGAGAAATAACCCAAAAGATGAGGAAATTAAGTCACAAATAAAGTTAATAAAAATCAGTTAAACAGTAACATGGCAGATGTGATAGAGAAACAATTGAAAAGAAGCAAACAGATACATTTTGAGCACTCAAACAACGTTGGGAAATGGCTATCATATAAACTGAAAAAAGAAAGGGAAAAGAAAAAAAATCACAGAAATTAAACATGAAGATAAAGAGATATCAGACCAAGGGAAAATTAAAAGCATCTTCTTGGAGTATTACAGAAATCTGTTCAAGATTGGAGAAACTATTAAGGAAAAGAATGAAGACATGAAAAGATACTTAGAAAGACAGAGCTTTCCCCAATTGACAGAAGAACAGACTAAATTACTAAATGCACCTATATCGGCTTCGGAAATATTAACAGCAATAAGGGAAATGAAAAATAATAAAGCACCAGGCCCAGATGGCTTTACAAGTATATATTATAAAACATTTCAAGAGGAATTAATAGCACCACTACATAAGACCCTAAATGAAATTGAAGAAAAGGGGTATACCCGACTCTTGGATTAACGCGAATATCACACTTATACCGAAAGAAGGGAAAGACCCAAAAGATTTAAGAAACTATCGACCAATATCATTATTAAATAATGATTATAAGATATATACGATGATATTAGCTAAAAGGCTAAAAGAAATTTTGGCATACACTATACATAAAGATCAGAGCTGCTTCTTGCCAGATAGGCAAATTAGACATAATATAAGAATTATAGTGGATCTAATAGAATACTTTGAAACGCATAACGAAAAGAAGCTAGCAATGTTTTTTGCAGACGCCGAGAAAGCATTTGAGAGCGTTCAATGGAATTTCCTGATAGATGTATTGAAGAAGATGAGACTAGGTGACAACTTGGTAAAAAGGATAGAGCAGTTATATACCAGACAGACAGCAAAAGTGATAATAAATGGAGAGAAAACGGAGATAATAGATATTAATAAAGGAACAAGACGAGGCTGTCCCCTATCACCAGTGCTCTTTATCCTCGTTCTGGAAGTACTAAATAGAAGTTTAAGATCCAATCATAATTATTCTGGGGTCAAGATAAGAAAGCAAACATACAAACTCAGAGCTTTCACGGACAATATAGTTTTCTTTATGGAAGATCCAATTAATCAAGTTAATGAACTAATGGAGGCTTTGAAAGAATTCGGAGACTATTCAGGAATTAAAATAAATGCAGAAAAATCTACAATAATGACCAAAAATATGACAAAACAGGAGGAGCTAACTTTGATGGAAATAACGAATTGTAGAATAGAGAAAAAAGATATTTACAGATATACATCTCCAAAAGAAATGCTGATTTATTTGATAATAATTATAAGGCAACTTGGAAGAAGATAAAAGACGATCTGAAAAAATGGCAGAAACTAAATCTTTCAGTATTTGGAAGAATTTCAACATATAAGATGAATGTGCTGCCCAGAATGCTATTTCTCTTCCAAAATCTACCGATAGTTAAGAAGGATAAAATATTCAGAACTTGTAATAAAGACCTCAGGGAATTTATTTGGAATAAGAAAAAGGGAAGAACAAAATGGAAATACCTGATTGATGCGAAAGACAGAGGCAGATGCGACATGCCGGATCTAAAGATATATCACATGGCGGCATCATTAGTATGGATACAAGATTGGATAACACTAGAAGATGAACAGACACTGAATATAGAGGGTTATAACTTAAGGTTCGGGTGGCATGCATATTTGCAGTATGGAAGGGAAAAGATCAACAAGGACTTTAATAACAATTATATAAGAAAATCACTGTTAAAAACCTGGAAGGCAATTAAACAAAATTTTTATGTGAAAATTCCCCAGTGGATATCGCCACAGGAGGCGTTTATGGGTAGATGGAAAGAAACAAAGAATTGGCTAAGATACAGAGATCTTGGAATTATAAATGAAAATGGAGAGTTCGTATTGAAAACTAAACAAGAATTAGAGGGAACTCAGAAAATAAATTGGTTTGAGTATTTACAAATAAAGGAAAGATTCAAAGAGGACCAGAAAAAAAGAGGGGTTTGAAATGGAAAGTAATGCACTAGATAGCATTATATGGGACGAAAACAAAAAAAAGGAAAATATCAAAATATTATAAATTGTTATTGGGGGTAGAATTAGAGCAGGAAAACATAAAAGAATTTATGATAAGATGGTCTAAAGATTTGGGATATGCACTTAATTTGGAAGCATGGGAAAAGGCAAGAGGGAAAACATGGAAATTCACAGCATCCCAGAGTTTAAAAGAAAATTACATTAAAGTAGTACAGAGATGGTATTATACACCAACAAAATTAAACAAAATGAATAATACAATTAATGTAGAGTGTTGGAGATGCAAATCTAATCCCGGAACTTATATACACATGTGGTCGAAATACAGGAAAATACAGGGATTCTGGCAGAAAGTTCATAAAGAAATCAAACAACTATTGCATGTTGAATATGAAATGAAGCCAGAGATTTATTTACTAAACATGTTAGATGCAGTAGGCTGGGAAACAGAGCAAAAACATTGGAAACTTTTGTTGTATATGATTGTAGCAGCCAGATTGATAATAGCCAGAAAATGGAAATCTTTAGATACACCAAGTATAAGTGAATGGAAAGATAAATTACTAGAGATGATAGAAATGGATAATTTGACAAATAGGATTAAAAATAAAACAAGTAAAAAACTAACAGATGACTGGGCAGATGTGATAAAGGATTGGGGAAAAAATAGTTATATATTTGACAAACAAATAATATTATTATGAAAAGTCAGCAAAGCTAAAATAGAAGGTTTAGAAAGAAAAAAGAATACAGATTAGAAGGATGGAGTGATGAGTTAAGAAAGAGTGATATCCAAACACATTTTGATTTTGGGTAAAACCTGGTAACCGGAGGTGACATTGAGGAAGTGATTTTTTTGTTTGTATTTGTGGTGTGTAATTTGGTTTTTATGTTTTTCATGTCATTATGTTATTATGTTTTTTATATAAGGTAACAAACTAAATAATAAGGAATCATAATGCATGGAAATAGAGGTTATACATGGATATCAGTCGGAAGTATGGAATGTCAAAAAGTACGGAATATAAAGATATAAAAGCAGAAGTGTATAAATGTAGAAAAGCAAGAATGTAAAAACAAACGAAAATGTTGGAAAATAAGTTATTTATTGTTACCAAATAAAAATTATATTAAAAAAATAAAAACATTACACCTTATAAAATTAATTCATACTCAATAACAAGATATGAGTGCAAAAAAAAAACATAAAGGACTAAAACAATTTTTGAAAAGCCTGTAAGAATAAGAATGTCATCACCTGAGATTGAAAAAGACCATATAAAGGGTAATGAAGCAATCTTGGTGTTTTTTCCACAAATGGGGTGACACCACTTATATGGCAGAAATATATTTTCATCAGTTATGAAAGCTGTTTTATATATTTTAAGTCTAATAAATAAATCTAATTATATATATTAGAACATTCACACATTCACGTTGGTTAGAGTGTGCAGTCATCCTTCAATATTTGTGGATTAAGCATTTGTGGATTTAATTATTTGTGGAATACTGCATTTCCTACTGCCTCTGCTGCCACCTTATGACCAAAAATATTAAGTTCTCTCTAGGCATTTCTAGGTCCTCCAGCATAATTCTTTGGTCAACATCTGATAGTTTTCCACTTTCATGGTTTTTCCACTTCTGCAGGGATCTTGCACCCAGAACCCCTGCAAAAGTTGAGGGTTGACTGCATTTATTTTTGGGGAGACCTAGGACTCAGCTATGTGAGCCCCCCCCCCCAAATGGAATTATCTGCAGTAATGTCAAATCACAGCAGCTATGATTTATCTTAATGCTTTTTTTTTTTTTTTTTTGCCCACCATAAGCTTTGTGGCAGCAGTGGTGACACCACAGACGATACCCTTGGGGGGGGGAGAGCAGAAGGGAGCCATCCTCTCTTTCCAGATCCTTGCAGCAGCAGCAGCACCAAGGGCACCCATGGGGAGGGGGAAGAGGAGGTGGGAGCCATTCTCCCTTCCCCCATTCTTCCTCTTCCCCCTCCCCATGGCTGCTGTCCACCCTATCAAAAAAAGTATAAAATGCAGGATCACGCCTGTGCAACCCTGACCAATCAGCTGGTCCATTCTTCCCTCTCCAGACCATGCAACAATTTGCTCAGTTGTCTTAATGGTCAGGGGTGAGCATTTACCTTCGAGGTTTTTTTTTTTTTTTTTTTTAAACTGCAGGAAAAGCCCTTGTGGCTTTTCCTTTGGGGTTTTTTTTCCACAGTGAAACAACACAGATTGCCATTAGAACAGGTTGTCTTCTCCTCACATTCCACGAGGAGTATTTTGCCATTTAGACAACCCCTTATTGTAATGTGTGGATTCTCAAGGCAAAATGTGTTTCTTCTTGCCACCCATCTTGGGAACCATGAAAATGCTGTTTTCACCAAGAATGTCAAGTTAAGTCCAGTTACAATCTAAGTCCATATCAGCCAGAACCAGTTAGCTGTCTGAGCAGTCCTGGTTTGGTCCAAATGAAGTTTTTAGCTCATGTTGAAAGGAAAGCTCATTATGTGGAAAGCTCATGTCCACATGAAACAAACAAAACTGAGGTGATTTCAGTGAAATTAATCTATACATTGTCCATGAAAAGAGGGAGAGAGAAAGAAAGAGAGAGAGGTTTCCCATCTCTCTAGATCCACTCTCCTGACCCCTAGATTTCAGCGAAGAGGTTCAATATCTTAAAATCTGCCATATTATATTGTATAATATATATATTTGAAATAGCAAAAGTGGACACTACCAAGCTTGTTACCCTTTTTACTACATATGCATATGCTCTGATTTTATCAGCTGCCTGCCAGAACAGTGGAATACTCTACTGTGTATGCTAACAGGAATGGAAAGAACATTTGTTTGGTATTCATGTCCCAGCAAGAATGAAATTAGCAAAGAATTATATCCCTAAATGGGATGGTTTTTGGTTTTTTTTTTTGGTTTTTTTGGGGGGAGGGGTTGTATTTGGTACAGTGAGTAGAAGGGATCAGTGAAAACTGATTGGCTCACTGTGTTTGAGTGGAAGTACCTTCTGCCAGTACAAAACTAGCAGCAAATAGGCACCTGCTAAATTAATCATCTCTGCAACCAAGTTGGTTTTGAAATTGGTTTAACCCTCACCCATGCAGATTTTTTTTTGAAGAAGAAGAAGAAGGAAGAGGGGGGAAAGGAGGGAAGAGGAGAGGGAAGGAAGGAAATAACCTGCACTGAGTGAATTAATCTGTGATGTTTTCTAAGTGCAATTGATTTTTCAATATACAGTATTGCATGACACAAAAATATTTTATGATATTGAATCTTTTTGCTGAAGTCTAGGGGATAGGAGACTGTATCAGGAGATATGAGAACTCTCTCTCTCACACACACACACATTCTTGCACAGACAATATATATTTTGGTGTAGCATAAAGGGTATTCCATAATATCCAAACACCCAGAACTAGGAAATGCCTATTCACAAGTGAAAGAGCATTTATTTTAAATAATTGCCAAATAAATAGTGACCACACACACACACACACACACACACACACACACAGAACGGGTGGCTGAAACTCAGGTACAAGACTTAGGTTCAACTATTAAGGTGATAATATTGTAAAATTCCTCCTTTGTAGGTCTAGTTCTGTGTGAATTCTGCAACAAAACATGATTCCAGCTGACTAAAATATCCTGTCTGGATGGATGGAAGTTAAGCATTTCTTTCACTGAAATGTTGAAGAGATTTATTTCTGTCTTATCTCACCTTCAGTGTTAAACCCCCCCCTTTCTCTCTCTCTCTCTCTCTCTCTCTATATATATATATATATATATATATATATATGAGAATTAACATGTGCACATGACCACTAATCACTGAGTGGGAAATGCTAAAAGGTCAGGTTATGGCAATGAAATGCAAAAACTATGGCTGAGGCAATTTAATTATAGCATAAATGCCTGCAAATAAAGCACAGTGACTGTTCACAATAACAGTAATTGGTGATGAGAGGGCTAAGAGGCCAGCATAAATTGAGGGTGTAGCCTAGAATATGTCCCAGAATCCTGGGCAACTGAAGCCATGTAAAAAGGGTAACCTCGGAACAAAAATTTAGAAAACAACTGCAATAAAGCTATGATGTGTACACAAAGGTACGTTAACCAGTCTCCATGTGTTAAAACAGCCAGCTTGACAATGTGTGGACATCTGACCTTTTCATCACTACACCAAATAGTCCATAGTCCTCAACAGTGTTTTTCCCTACCCCAAATGTCATCTTGTCTATTCCCCGAGCCATCTACTTCAGAAGGGGGGAAAGGGGGTGGGGAGAGAGATTTGGAAGAATTGGTAACCTTTGAAAATATGTAACATTTTTAAGAGCTGCAAGCCATAGCTAAAACTACAGTTTGCTATGAATACTACATTTCTCCCCCATAGATGGTGATGGGGAAAAAATAGAAGAGATTTATATTCTCCAAAGCATGAGTTTAGACAGTCAAAAAGGTGCATTTTCATCTAGATATATCAGGAGTCAGCTATACATTGGCCCATTTTAACCTGCATATCTGATTTTGTGCATCATGAAATCTGTATGGGTATCATAGTATTTGGTCGATCTGGTGCAAGTTGAAAAACATGCTGTTAAAGTCTGAATGTAGAGAAATGAAATCTCATTAACAAAATTCTATAACAATGTCACTTCCTTTTAAGTCTACTGACCTTAGAATGGGTGACTAAAATGGTGGATGTTTTCAAAAAGAATTTGCCCATATTTGCATATTGCTTAAATGGGGACAAAAAGAACTTGATTTTTAAAAAGTGAATGTAGGAGATAGTGAAGTTTTCAGATTCATCCACCCAGGTTTTATTTGAAGCATGTTTGCATGTTTGTATGTGTTGTTTTTTTTTTAAAAAAAAAACTTTTGTCTTATTAGTTATTGTTTGTTTGTCTAGTAATTTTATGTGGAATTTTATTAAGAAATATGATAGCGTGCTAAAAAATAAAGAAAAATAATAATTTTAAAAAGATTCATCTACCCACTTTTTTTGAAATGTACACATTTCCTCCATTTTCTGCAGTTCGTTTGTGTCTTTCTCAAAGATATACAAATTTTAAAAACTGTAATAAACAGTAGTCAGTGTAGATAAATGTAGACTGTGCAATAAATGAAAATGTCAATTATTTGTTTTCATAAACCACAGTGAAGCTGCAATTACATTTTGTTGTTATTGGGAAATATGAAAGATAGTGGATCCCTGAAGCAGAGCATCTGATACCCTAGGCAGGAATTTGAACAGCTCACCAGCCCATTCCACGAACACCTCACAATAACTAGCAGAGAAAAAAAAAATCAAACTTAGTCTTCTTCATAAACCATATAAAAGTAGTTTTACTCACAAATACTTGTGCATAATCAACACAGACTCATCTTCTTGGGGAAAGATAAGAAAAGAAAGAGTTCTACATAGTATCAAGAAAATGGAGAATTTCACACAGAGGGCTCTTTATAACATATACTTCATGGAAGATGGACAAGGTGAGAAAGCAGTTTGAGAACAGATGAGACCCAGACAACAAAGGAAAGCTATGTGATGCAGGAAGAGAGTTGGTGTGAACAAACAGGGAGTTATCATAAACATGCTAAGCCTAAATTCCTGGAGTGACATGCAACCTAACTACCAGTGACTATAGGCATGTACAGACTATAGCACCTATAATGGAAATTCATTTAGAATATTTTTTCTCCAATTATCAAAAGTGTGTGTGTGTTCATTTCTTAAGTGTATATCAATGGAAGTTCTTTACCAGCCTGCACCACAGGACAAACACCATCATCCCCACATTGCCATTGGCAACTCTGTGCTTAAGTCCATTCAGCAGTTCACCTACCTGGGAAGCATCATCTCCTCAAATGCAAAGATTGACAAAGAGATCAATCACAGATTAGCAAAGGCATATAGCACATTTGGAAGACATTACAAAAGAGCCTGGAGTAATAAACACCTGAGGCAAAGCACAAAAATCAATGTGTATAGAGCCATTGTACTGTCTATTCTCCTTTATGGGTCGGAAACATGGGTCACCTATTGCCAACATTTATGATTCCTCGAATGCTTTCATCAGCACCGTATACGCACAATCCTAAATATAGACTGGACTGACTATGTGACAAATGTTGCTGTCCTTGAGCAGCAGGGATCACCAGCATTGAGGCCATTATATTGAGAACACAGCTGCACTGGCAGGGCACGTTTCTAGGATGGAGGACCATCACCTCCCCAAAATAGTACTCTACGGTGAACTTGTCATGGGTCAGTGTAAGAGGGGTGCTCCAAAAAAGCAATACAAGGACTCCCTGAAACAACATGTCAGGCTCGGCCAAATTGATCACCAACAATGGTCCGCCCTGGCCTCACATCGGGAGGCATGGAGACACACTATCCACAATGCTGCAGCCTTATTTGAGAACTCAAGCTAAACAAATCTTGAAGAGAAACGACAATGCAGAAAGAATCACAACCCAGAAACATCACCCAAGGAGACCTTCTGGTGTGCTTTCTGCAACCGGACTTGTTTATCTCGGATTGGCCTTTTTACTCATCAGCGCGCTTGCAGAAAGCGCGGGATGAGTCCTTCCTGAATCTTGATTTGCGAAGAAAAGCCAGAGAGATCTTTTCAAATATTTTTATTCCACAAATACCATCAGAAGCATAGAAATGTGCAGACCAGACTGTCTATTGTATTTCAGTTTGACTTAAGAGCCAAGGTGTGGGGAGATGTGGAGACCGTCTGATCAAATGTGGATTGAAATGAAACTTCATTGCTAACAGCATGGGCTCACTATGGGCACAAGACTGTTTTATTTTAATATTTTAGGGATGGTGAAATATTCAAAAATATTTTAAAATTGCCATTTTTTTGCATATCAAAACAGCCTGATGACAGGAATCCTGGTCTGATGGGAATCTTCAAATTTTGGGATTAATTCTGCACAAAATTTGCATGTTGTTATTTTGCTCAGAAAACAGCATTTTCTATGCAGAAATATTGTTCCCTACATGGAAAAAGCTGTTTCCTACATAGAAAAAAGCTGTAATTGATGAGTCATTTTGCACAAAATAATATTATATTCAAAATCTTATTTTATGTGCAGAAAATGCTTTTTACTGCACAGAAAACCTGTTATCTATAACACTACCACATGTGAATTTTCCCAAACTGGAAAAAGGCTTCAGAAACTGTGGGGCTTGGGGGCACTGTCTAGTTGTGGGAAGAAAAGTACTCATTGCTTCCTTTGGGAAGAAAAATTGTGAAGAATTATACCACTAATTTAGAATGATTATTGGATAGGTATTGGAAACCCCTTTCTGGCCTAAAAACATCCCAGCCACCGTAGCTCTGTTATTTGATTAACTTCTTCTTTCTACAGACGAGCATTCCCTATTACATAAAATGTACTGAAAAGCAGACGGTACATCAGTCTCGAAAAGTTGGTGTATTATGCTCCTAGCAGATGCTTCCAACTAATATGTTGATATTTGTTTCCTTCATCAGCTGTAGTTTCCAAGTAGATACCCATTATATTTGACTTCAGCCAGCACTGAACTTCACTGTGGGTTTAAGAAAACAAAGAGTTACCAGTTCATTATAATAATTATAATTGGTCGTGTGTTTTGGGTTTGTTTGTTGTTGCTACTGTTATTTGGTGGGGTTTTTTTGTATTTAACTAGAATGCATTTGTTTATTAAAAAACTTGAATCTGCCTTGAATTCCATGCTTGCCACCTTGAATTTTGTGTTGAGAGAAAGGCAGGATATAAATAAGAATAGTGAGAGAAGAAGAGTGGAGGTGAACAACTGGCTGCGCACATGGTACCACCAGGAACGGTTTGGCTTCCTGGACCATGGGGTGCAGTTTGAGGGAGGTGGACTACTTGCAAGGGATTGGTTTCACCTCACAGAAGTTGGCAGGGATGTTTTTGCTAAGACGCGGAAAGATCTTATCAGGAGGCTTTAAACGGAGTTGTGCGGGGGAGGGAGACAGTATTCATGAGGACAGGAGTTCCACAAGTGCTGGAGAAAATGGCTGAAATGTTATACAGACAAAAAGGCAAATAGTGCAAGAACCCAACATTGGGAGGAATAAAACCTTTAAAATGCAGATGGGGGAAAGGCTGATGGTCTTAGATGTCTCTATACTAATGCACAGAGCATGGGAAATAAACAGGATGAACTTGAACTCTTAGCACAGCAAAACAAATATGACATAATAGGCATCACTGAAATCTCGTGTGATGAGTCTCATGATTGGAATGTACTAATAGAGGGGTATAGCCTATTTCAGAAAAAAATAGACCAAACAGGAAGGGTGGTGGAGTAGCATTATACATTAAGGATGTGTACACCTGTGAACATATCCATGACTTAAATCCTGGGAGCCAGGTTGAGAGCATCTGGATAAAAATCAAGGGGGAGAGAAATAGCAGGAATGTCATTCTAAAAGTCTACTAAAGACCACCAAGCCAAACTGAGGACTTGGATGATGCCTTCCTAGAAGAAATGACTCCACATTCAAACAGGAGAGATATAGTAATAATGGGGGATTTTAATTAAGCTAATATTTGTTGGAAGTCCAACTCTGCCAAAAATTTAAGGTCCAAAAAATTCCTCACTTGCCTTGCAGAAAATTTTGTTTTTCAGAAAGTGGAAGAGGCAACAAGGAGATCAGCTATTTTAGATCTGATCTTAACCAACAGAGATGATCTGGATAATGGGGTGGAAGTGGTGGGAGCCTTAGCAGGGAGTGATCATGTTCTCCTGGAGTTTGTTATACAGAGGAAAGGGGAAGCCAAGCATAGTCAGACATCATTCTAGACTTTAAGAAAGCTGATTTCAGAAAACTTAGGGAATTACTGGGGGTGATCCCATGGTCAGGAATACTAAAAGATAAAAGATTTCATGAAGGATGGGAGTTTCTTAAAAATGAGATACTGAAGGCACAACCTTAAACAGTTCCAATGAGGAGGAAAAAAGAGAGGTGTCTAAAAAAACCAGGATGGATGTCAAAAGAACTCTCAACTGAGCTAAAACTTTGAAGGACATGTACAAGAAATGGGAAAAGGGGAAATCACCGAAGAAGAATTCAAACAAATAGCCAGCTCATGTGGGGGGGGGGGAGTCAGAAAAGCCAAAGCTCAGATGGAGCTCAGGCTTGCTAGAGAGGTTAAAAATATTTAAAAGGGCTTTTCTGGTTATGTCCATAGCAAAAGGAAGAACAAGGAAATGGTAGGGTGGCTACGTGAAGAAACTGCTGAAAGGATAACAGGGGACAGAGAAAAGGCAGAACTACCTAATACCTTCTTTGCTTCAGTCTTCTCCGAAAGGGGGAACAGTGCTCAACTTAGGGAAAATGGAGCAGATGATGCAGTAGGGGAAATACAGCACAGAATTGGTACAGAGGAATGCCTGGTCAGTTTAAATGAGTTCAAATTTCCAGGGCCAGATGAACTTCATCCAAGGGTATTAAAAGAACTGGCAGAAGTAATCTCAGAACCACTGTCAATAATCTTTGAGAATTCCTGGAGAACAGGAGAGGTCCCAGCAGACTGGAAGAGGGCAAATGCTAACATCATCTTTAAAAGGGGGTAAAAGAAAACCCAAATAATTACAGCCCAGTTAGCCTGATATCAATACCAGGAGAGATTCTACAGTAGATAATTAAACAGACAGTCTGTAAGCACTTAGAAACAAATGCCATGATCATAAAAATTCAACATGGATTCTCAAAAACAAATCATGCCAGACTAATCTTATCTCTTTTTTGATAGAGTTACAAACTTGATAGATTAAGGGAATGCAGTGTATGTAGTGTATCTTGATTTCAGTAAGGCTTTTGACAAGGTCCCCCATGATATTCTTGCAAAAAAGTTAGTAACCTGTGGGCTAGACAATGCAACTGTTAGGTGGATTTGTTATTGGCTGACTAATGAAACCCAAAGAGTAGTCTCCAATGGCTCCTCTTCATCCTGGAGAAGTGACCTGTGGGGTGCCACAGGGTTCTGTCCTGGGTCCAGTGCTATTCAACATCTTTATCAATGACTTGGATGAGGGAATAGAGGGCATGCTTATCAAGTTTGCAGATAACACCAAATTAGCTAATACCCCAGAGGACAGGATCAGAATCCAAAATGACCTGAATGCATTAGAAAACTGGTCCAAAACTAACAATATGAAGTGGTGGACCTATAAAGATCTGCTAAATTTCCAAAAAGGAGACTGTTATCTTAAGTCAAGGCAGGAACTCGAACATGAGCTAGGTAATTGGTTCCAACATCTACAGTTATTGGAAAGATTTAATGTGGATAAAAGAAACCCAGGTATAGAGAACCTGAGAACAGAATTAGATGTCTTGATGGTTTGGGGAAAAGAATTTAAGGTTTCAACGGCATATCAATTACTCCTTAAGATAGATCAAGAACCGGAAACAATTAAGGACCATATGATAAAGTGGTCCCAGAATGTAGGGAATACTATACTATTAGGTGATTGGGAAGTATTATGGAAAAAAACAACAAAGTTTACAGTAAGTAATGAGTTGAGGGAGAATTGCTACAAGATGCAATATAGATGGTATTTAACACCGGATAGAATGGCAAGAATATATAAGGAGGTTAAGAACAATTGCTGGAAATGTGGAGAGCCAAACGGTACCTTCTTTCATATGTGGTGGTCATGTAAAAAAGCAAAAAAGTATTGGAACATGATTCATAATAAGCTGAGGGAAATAATTAAGAGAGATGTTAATTTTAAAGCAGAGGTATATCTATTAAATATGTTCGATATGGAGTTCCCCCAAGATCTGAAAATTTTGAGGTTTTTCATGACCACCACAGCTAGAATAGTCTTTGCCAGATACTGGAAAGAAAAAGAAGTCCCAAACTACGAGGAATGGATGTTGAAATTGAGAGAGGTGGCACAGATGGAAAAGCTCACATGTTGGATAAGGAACCACTCAATAGAAAAATTTAGAAACAATTGGAAAATGTTAATTGATTATTGGAAGTCAGAATGGAACGGATATATGGTGACCTGGTTAGAAGATTAACTTAATGATAATAGTATGACAACAAGGAACTCGATGCTCCATGAAGGAGCTTTTCACCTGGTTCTCTTTCCTCACCAAAAGTCTCTGTTGGTAATTCTGCAGGTTTAAACAAAACATTAGAGTGGAGAGATCAATAAGCGCTTATTTGCTGTTATGCAAATATGAAGTGTGGTAACATCAGTATACTGAATGGAAGTAAAAGAATTTCTAATACTTAAGGGGCAATGTTATATGTAATTATGTATATGTATATGTAATTATGTATTTACGTAAAAACGTAATATGAAAATGATGTGTTATGGTGTAATAACCTGCATTATTTTTTGTAATCGGTATAGTAACTTTTTAAGGCTAAATGATGTTCGTTTCTTTGTTTTTTGAAAGCCGAATATCTTTGTAAAGCTGCTTCAAGTCAGTTGAGTAAGGAAGTCGTAAAGTTCATAACCGCAATGAAGGTTATGATTGTATTTAAAAATGGATTTAAATATAATAAATAAAAAAAACTAACAATATGAATTTCAAGAGGGAGAAATGTAGGATATTACACTTAGGCAATAAAAATATAATGCACAGATATAGGATGGGTGACACATGGCTTGAAGGCAGTACATACAAAAAGGATCTAGGAGTCTTAGTGGACCACAAGCTGAACATGAGTCAGCAGTGTGATGCAGCAGCTAAAAAAGCCAATGCAATTCTAGGCTGCATTAATAGGAGTAGAGTGTCTAGATCAAGGGAAGTAATAGTGCCACTCTATTCTGCTTTGGTCAGACCTCACCTGGAATACTGTGTCCATTTCTGGGCACCACAATTCAGGAAGGATATTGAGAAGCTGGATCGTGTCCAGAGGAGGGCGACCAGGATGGTTGGAGGTCTGGAAGCCATGCCCTATGAGGAGCAGCTTAGGGAGCTGGGCATGTTTAATTTGGAGAAGAGAAGGTTAAGATGGGACATGATAGCCATGTTTAAATATTTGAAGGGATGTCATACAGAGGATGGAGCAAGCTTGTTTTCTGCTGCTCCAGAGACTAGGGCACAGAACAATGTGTTTAAACTACAGGAAAAGAGATTCCACCTAAACATTAGGAAAAACTTCCTGACAGTGAGAGCTGTTCGACATTGGAACACACTGCCTGGGAGTGTGGTGTAGTCTCCTTCACTGGAGGTTTTTAAACAGTAGTTGGATGGCCATCTGTTGGGAATGCTTTGATTGTGTATTCCTGCATGGCAGGGGGTTGGACCAGATGGTCCTTGTGGTCTCTCCCAACTCTATGATTCTATGATTCTAAGTAAAATTAAGTTAACTCTTTTTAAAATATTCAGTGCTAAAACTTCAGTTGGTGCATTAAAATAACCAGAGTTTGCCTGCCTTTTAGCGTAATTCACTCCTGTGTCCTTGTAAACATACCAAGTAGATATTGGCTGAACACAGTGTATATATTAATTGAATCCAGCTGCTGCAAAATGGCAGTAAACTGCTTGAACTCAGCAGTACTGGCTTGAAGCATTCTGCCATCAAGTAATGCTTCTGAAAAATGCATCACCATCCAAGAAGTAGTTGCATCTTCATACAAAGAATCCTAAGTTGCAAACTTTAATGACAAAGTACTTTATCCTCATGCCCTTTCTCAGTGAGATTACAGCTCTATCAAACTTGTGAAATTTCTTTCCCAGTAGTCTCCTTCAAAGCTTTTCTCTTTCCTAATGTTGCTTCCCTTTCAAAGTATAGTTCTCCTCATCCGAAAACCCTTTTGGTGTTCAACCAAATCCCAGCAATAGATTCCTTGAAGGCTTTTTTAAATAACAAATTTCTAAGAGAACCATTCAATTGATATTTATGGCAGTCCCATACCTGCATACCACCCAGTATTTCACAGAAGAAAACAGTACAATCTTGGGTACTTTTATCATACCTACTGACAGCTCTACTTCACCTAACATATAGAACAAGAGTTGTCTTTACCTGCTGTATGTTATAGTTAAAAACAACAACAACAAATCTGTCTTCTGTGGCATTAGTTATAAATAAATAATATCATCTGTAGTACATTCTTCAAGAATATGCAATGTAGGAAGTACCCAATGGATTTAGGTGTCAACAAAAGATGAGCAGGGCCTAGAAAATACAAAGGGGTTGTCTAAACAGTCAAATCATCCTCATAGAATTTGCATGGAAAGTGATCTGTCTAAACAGACATTTACATTGACGTATCTTTTTTGGAAGGGGACAGCCAAATCCACCATAAACTCTGTCAGGGAAGCCTTTGTGGCTTTTCCAGGAGTTTTTAAAAAGCTCCATAAGGGATACAAATATGTGCTCATTAAGATGGTTGCATTTGCATCACTGCACCAAGGCATGGGGGCAGGGCTTGCAAAAATGGCAAGCGCCTGATGCCGCATGTTGGAGTTTCAACTAAGTGAGAGATCAGTAAGGCAATAAAACATTGATATTTTCCTCTCTTTCCTCTCTTTTTTCTTTTGTAAATATGAAGTATTGCTTGTGCAAACCATGTTAAATGGTGTTTTTTTGGAAAAAAAATAAACAGTGGCAGATTTAAAAGCACAAGTAATTCACTCAGTGCCCCTTCTTGGCTAGAAGGCCATTAAGACAGGTCACAGCTGCTGCAAATTGCTACTACTCTAGAGCAATTTGTTTGTTTTCTCTCATATAGACAAGCCCTAAGTTTATTTTATTTTTCTTTCCTGACTTTTAGGGACACTCTGTTTCCCTGTAGCTGAACTCTTTGGTTTGGGAAAATAAAGAGACCACACACAAGAGATGGGGTGAAATAAAAGGGTCATTATTTGAACCCTACCTGTTTAGAACCATCTAAATCTTCAGTGGGAGGAGGCAACCTAGTGTGGGAGCAGCTGGGGTGGATGGTCTAACCCAGACCGATGCCTCCAGATTCCCCAGGCAAACACCTGAGGAAGAGTAACCCCAATTAATGGAATTACTCCCCAGCCAGCCCACATCTGGAAGGTCAACCCAAAAGTCCCTCACCCAAGCTTCATGGATTATGGTGAGGTTTTATCCTTCATGCCCACCCCAAGGTGAGTCTCTTTCACTTCCCTAAGTCACATGACCTAAAGTAGTCCATTCCAGAGACCCTACCTTCACCAAAATCGGTGCCAAGGTGCACACCGAAAGCTACGCCTCCCCCTTTCCTCCAGAGATAAGGGGCAAGCATCCGCTTAGTCCTTTAATCCCCCACTAGCTTGTCCAAATTGTTCCTCAACCCCCGCTGAAGATCTTCAAAAAATATCAAATTTCCAATATTCGAGAGGTGCACCCCATTGGCTCCATAGAGCTCAGGCCTCTCAAAGACAATGGTTGGGTGTGGCAAATAAACTCCCAATCCTCACACTAGCACATTTTGAGTCTCCCTATTGGCTCTCCGCTGAGCTCCGTCAATCAACCAGGGATCCCCGTCCTCTTGCCAAACCTCCTAAGGCAGAAAGACCAACCACACAACTGTGACTGCAGGCCAACATGACCTGATCACCTCCATGTTGTGTGTTGCTTGAACGACTAATGTCTTTCCTTTCAAAAGGCCCAAGTCATTCCCACCCAAATGTAAAATGACTATATCTGGAGGAGGCCCCTGGCGCTCCTGAAATAGCAATGGCATAAGGCCATGGCAATGAAGTGCCCATTGTCCCAAACACTCAATTGTTACCCAATCCCCAAGACACAGGTGAGGTCCATAATGGCATAACTGGGCCCGCCACACCACCCAGTACACTATACTCTGGCTGCAGATCAGTACCTGGTATCTCACTCTTGGTGTCTGAGGACCTGCAAAACAAAAGGGGAAGGTAACAAGTTACAGGGGAAGTGGTTGGACATACCTCCTATACACCGAGGATCACCAGTGGCCAATCTTCTGAATTGCCACGGGTATCATGCCCTGTGCAGCTGCTGTGCACACTGTCCATATTCAGAAGGAATGAGTACCAAAACGAACACCTGACAAGCCCAACTTGTCGAGGGCCTTAATGGTCACTGTCCAAAATTGGTACCTAATGAATGGGGAAGAATCAGAGTGTATGAATAATGGGCCTTGGGTTTCACTCCACACCCGCATGTAGTCACCCAAGGCCTGTACAGGGCAGGTGTCACCATCGCTACACTCCAGCAGTGTACATTTCTTCCCTACCCCTCGTTGGTCAGTTTTAGAAAACCGCAAAGTCAAAATGACTTCATGCAATTTCAAGTTCACATCTCTAAACTCTAGAGCCCTATTAGTACTGTCAGTCTCAGATGCCCACACCAGCTCACTTACTCGCAAGGTACCAAAGAATGCAGTGAGTTCAGCTGCATGTAAACCTAGTGCCTCATAGGGTGATATGCAAATATCTGCCCAAGTTCTATGCAGATCCTTCAAAATGGTGGGGGAAAGAGGGACCCTAGTATCTAACCTCATACCCTGCTTCCTGGTCCATCCCTCCAGAGCTTTTCAGATATGAAAATCTCCAATGGTATCCACCACCCCCTGGGCTTTCAGACCAGACAGAAGGCAATAACTGATAACCTCACGCAAATGGACTGTGGCGCCAAACCTTTGCAATACAGATAGACACAAAACTGTAATATGTGTCACTGGCACAGTAATGCTCTGCCATAGATCTTCTTGCTCCCTAAAACTAAAAAAATCCTGTAGAGCCTTAGAATAACCTTTTCTGGTGCTGGGCGCTATTGTCATCCCTAATGCCCTTAAAATGTTGGGTTCCCAATCTCCCACAGGCTTACTGGCATCCGGTTGCCATTGGGAGCAGCGTCCGGCACCAATTCTCTGAAGCACTCCATCTGCATGTGGGAAAGGGCGTCAGCAATACTGTTGTTAACACTCATCACATACCACAACATAAAAAGAATGTTACGCTTAAGGCACTGCAGGGTAAAAGCTTGCATGAGCTTCATTACCTTTTAGCACAAGTAATTCACTCACTGCCCCGTCTTGGTTAGAGGGCATGCAAAGTTTATTGGGGCTCTATTAACCATTAAGACAGGTCACAGCTGCTGCAAATTGCTACTACTCTAGAGCAATTTGTTTGTTTCCCCTCATATAGACAAACCCTGAGTTTCTTTTATTTTTCTTTCCTGACTTTTAGGGACCCTCTGCTTCCCTATAGCTGAACTCATAATTGTTCCTTCCTCTGAATGTTGAGATTCAGGTTCAGCCTTTTTCCCTAGATGTTCCTGCCTCTTTATAAACACAGAAGTGTTTAATTGCACTATGGTTTTGATAGTGGTTAAGATAAGAACTGTGAGGCTTCCGGTCGACATATGGTGAGGGGGTGAGGTTTTTCTGTGAGGCTGTGAGCCTGGAAAGATCTCCCGCGGCGTGGCAAAGGTCGGGTGTGGCCAAATTTCACCCCACGAGGAACGTGGGGAGCAAAGCGAGCTCAATTAGGCTTGGACTCAGTCCCCTTGGATATTGGTAACATCTGAAACAAGGGACCCAAAGGAGCCAGGAGCAGACGCTACCGCGACCGCGGCGCCATTTTATGGCAAAAACCTCGCCGTCGATTTTAAAGAAAATTAGGATTAATCCACAGGGTAAATATCCTTTCTCGGAATATATCAAAATCCTTTCAAATTAGCAACAGGAGGACTGAATCTGCTAAAAGAAAAAAAACAAGCTTTTTTTGACATAAGACAGTTCTCCCTCCTAAGAGTTAAGAAAAGCAGAATCTGAGGAACTTGAGGAGGCACGGAGGGTGAGTGCATGCGAAAAAACAGAATGGAAAGACAGGCATAAAAAAATGAAGGACGCTATTCAACTTTAAAGTCTAACGAAACAACGCAAAAGTGGAAAGAATTAGAGAAAGAAGAGTATACGAGCTCACCTTGGATGGAAGGGGGTAACTGATGTACTTTAAATTTACAGCTTTCCGTTGAATTGCTCAAATAGAAAAGTTTGAGAGGCTTTAGAACAGTAAAGTGAGGAAAGTCGTAAAGGACAACAGGGAGGCTGCAAAAAGGCTGCAAAGCGGAACATAGAGATAAACATCAGGAGGCTGAAAAAGGTTGCAAAACGGAACATAGAGATAAACATCAGGAGGCTGCAAAAGGCTGCAAAACGGAACATAGAGATAAACATCAGGAGGCTGCAAAAGGCTGCAAAACGGAACATAGAGATAAACATTATAAACATTATAGAATATAGCAAACACAAAAGAACATCAACCAAAACAGTGGAGGATTTGAAAAATGCTTGAGCCTCGCAGCCCTACAGAACTTAAGCATTAAAATTTGACTGGTGAAAGAGATGGATGTATGAACTGAGTGGGGGAAATAGAGAAAGCTAATAAACTAATAAGTGTTAAATTGCAAGTGATAAAATTGTAAGGAATTTTAGGGGGTAAGCAGGGTGATGGACTAATAGATTTGGGTGTCTTAAGAAGGACTTATAGTAACGAAAGTTAATTTATAAATTGATTATAAATTGATTATAGAAGCGCCTATGGCAACGAAAATTAATTAATTAATTAATTAATTACAGCAATGAATGTTTGATAATTTAGTCAGTAAAAGAGTTCTGTTTGGGGAATGAAATTGCGTTATATAGGTAAAAGAAGAATTAATCTGCAAACTCATTTTTGATTGAGAGCTGTTAAGGGTTTGGTGGGTTTGGTGGTAGGGAAAATTTTGGGGAATTAATTTATAAGGGAGGTGGTAATAGTAGGTAATGAATGCTGCCGCAATTGATTTGTAGAAACCTTCTATAAGAATTGGTCTTGAGTCAAAGTGATAGAAGATATGTTGAGTAAATTGTTATAAAGGGTTACCAAATAAGGGATGTAATTGCTTTAAGACAATTGAATAAGGTTTCAGTGGCAAGGTTTCAGTGGCAAGGTACCCACTTTATTACCTTAGTGGGTAATAAAACAAAACTGTCCTGATAAAGTTGATACAGTGGATATAGTGTTGTTAAAATATTTGAAGAACTCAGGAGAATAGCTGACAGATAGATATAGGTGGGAGGGAAAATAATAGTAATAAAAACAAAAAAGGAAGGAGAGGTACTCAGGAGTTAGTTACTTATAAGGGGGGAAAAAGAGGAATAATTAGAAAGTTAGAAAATGTCAAGAACAACTAGGAAAAGAACGGAACAGACTACTTTACAATTCACAAGAAGACCATCGTTAGAGGCACCAGCAAAAATGGTGGATCAAGCAGCACTGCTTGAAGAGATAAAAAAAAATAGGCCAAGACTTGAAAAATGAAGCAAAGGAATTAAGAAAAGAAATGAGAGATTTAAAGGCAGAAATAAAACAAGAGATTAGAGCTGAGATAAGAGAGTTAAAAAAATCTATTGATGAGGTTTCCACACATTTAGAAAAAACGGAGCAGAAGGTTAACTTGATGGAAAATAAAACCTTAAAATTGGAAGAGAAAATGGAAAAAATTAATGACAATTTACTTCAACAAATAGATGATACTTTAATCACAGAATTAAAACAAAGGGAACATTGTATTAAATTGAGAGGCTTGTCAGAACAGAAAGATGAAAATCTCCAAGATAGATTGATACCTGCAATGGCAGAATTTTTGGGTGTAACTACAGAACGGATGGAACTTGAAACTGATAGAATTTTCAGATTACATAATAAATCAAACTTGCAAAGAAAACTTCCAGGAGATATTGTTGTAACATTTGTTAGGAAAAAAACCAGAGACCAGATGCTGAAAAAAAATTATGAAATGAACTTCCAAATGGATGGTGAGGATGTACTTTTACTTAAGGACATCCCCGCTGAAATACTACGGAAAAGAAAAGAGTACAACTTCCTAACCTTTCATTTAAGGAAAAAAAAATAAGCTACAGATGGGATAGGTTGGAAGGATTATCATTTAGGTACAAACAAAAGACTATACAAATAAACAATATTGTAGAAGCTAAAGAATTTTGGCTAAAATATAAAAGAGAGTTCCAAAGAGCAGAAGAGCAACCTTCTCAAAAACAGAAGGGCAAAAAGAAAGAAAGAGAAGTTGAAATTGAGAAAGAGAATGCAGACGAATTAGAAGAAACAGAAGAGGATTTAGAGGGGGTGAAACAAGGTGAGGTAGAGGAGGAAGAAGGAGAAGAAGAAGAAACAGAGGAGGAAGAAAATTTGTGAAAGAGAAAATCTAGGACCACATAGAACTAAAAATATTGAATATTTGAAAATGACTAAGGCAAATCTGAAAATATTATCTTGGAATATTAAAGGACTTAATTCACCACAGAAACGTAGTAAAATTTTTCATTATTTAAATAGATAAAAATTAGACATTGTATGTCTACAAGAATCTAAAATTAAACAAATGGATAAACATCTAATTATAAATAAAGGGTTGGGTAAAGTGTATATGTCTTCAGCTAAGACCAAAAAAAGGGTGTTATTCTCTATGTAAACAATAAGTTTAATTCAAAAGAAATTTTTAATGATGCACAGGGACACTTAATTGGAGTGGAATTAAATATAAATCAGAGAGTATATTTGATTGTTGGGCTATATGGTCCAATGGATAAAAAGCAAAAATTCTATTTGGATTTGATGGAGAGAATAAAATTGTTGAAATATGATCACTTATTAATAATGGGAGATTATAACGGCGTGATTAACCCAAAGATTGATAGAAAATCAGAAAAAGAAATAAAGAGGGATCAGGGTAAACTACCACAGACTTTCTTTCATTTGATGGAAGAACTAGAACTACAGGATGTTTGGAGATTAAGATATAAAACTTCAAAAGAATACACGTTCTATTCAGAAAGGCACAAGTCATTAGCGAGGCTAGACATGTTTTTAATTTCAAAATTATGGGCATTAAAAGTGGTTAAAATGGATATATTACCTAGAAACTTATCAGATCATAATGCCATTCTGCTTAGTATTCAAGGTGAAAAATCGCAATGGAATTGGCGCCTAGAAGAGTCCCTATTAAAAGATAAGGAAATATTAAGTAAAGCCAGAGAGAGATTGGCTTTGTACTTTGAAGAAAACAATACAGAAGGTATGGACTTGACAACAATATGGGACGCGGGAAAAGCAGTAATGCGGGGTTTTTTCATTCAACAGAAGGCCATTAAGAAAAGAAAACAAAAAGAAATGTTAGGAAAAATAAATAACCTAATAAAATAAAAGGAAATTCTATTAACAAAAGAACCAGCCAAAACAAAAATTAATGAAGAGATAAAGATACTCCAAAAACAAGTAGATATCATATTAGCAGAAGACTTAGGAGAAAAATTAAGAGCAAATAAACAAAGATACTTTGAATATGCTAATAAACCTGGTAAACTTTTAGCGCACCAAATCAGACAAAAACGTGAAAGAAATGTAATTCAAGGAATAAAATGGAAGGGGAAAATGAAATATGATCAAAATTCTATTAAAAGAGCCTTCTTTGAATTTTATACACAATTATTTCAAAGTAAAAATACCCCAGAGGATAAAATGGAAGAATTTCTAAGTAAGAATAGCTTGCAAACTATTACAGAAGAACAAAGAGAGAAATTAAATGGAACAATAACGAAATAAGAGATAATGTCAGCTATAAAAAGAGGAAAAGTGGATAAAACCCCTGGACCTGATGGGCTGCCTATGGCTTATTATAAAGCCTTAGAAGACCAAATAATTGATCCACTACAAAAATTAATGAATGAGATAAAAGATAAAAGGATGCCAACATCCTGGAACCAAGCGCAAATCAGCCTAATATATAAGGAAGGGAGGGATCCGCATGATGTAGCCAATTATAGACCTATATCTTTGTTAAATCAAGATTATAAGATTTTCACAGATATATTAGCGTATAGGTTAAAATCAGTTTTAACACGTTGGATAAAAGAAGAACAAAATGGCTTCCTCCCAAATAGGCATATTAAAGACAATATGTGGGCTTTACTAAATGCCATAGAATACTATAGAAGACATCCTGAGAAAAAGGCAGCTATGATTTTCTTAGACATTGAGAAAGCCTTTGACAGTGTAAGTTGGCCCCTAATAATGAAGACATTAGAAAAAATGAATTGTGGAAGAGATTTTACAAACTGGATTAGAGCTATCTACTCAACACAAAGTGCAATGATAATTATTAATGGAGAAAACACTAAACAATTTGATATTTCAAGAGGCACTAGACAAGGCTGTCCGATTTCTCCGTTACTATTTATTTTGGTAATGGAGTTATTAATTAACAGTTTCAGAAATTCTCAAGTTAAAGGAATAAGGATTAAAGGAAAGGAGTTGAAAATTAGAGCTTACGCTGATGATGTGATGCTGATTGTAGATAATCCTGAAGAAAAAATGGAGGAGGTGGTAAACATTTTGAAAGAGTTTGCAGAGATTTCGGGGTTGAAAATAAATAAGAACAAGACAGCGATGTTAGCATTCAATTTAACAAAAAGGGAAAAGGAATTGATAACAGAAACAACTGGATATAGTTGGGAAAAGAAAATAAAATACTTAGGAATTTTTATTACGAAAAATAATAGTGATTTAATGAGAAATAATTATCGAAAAGTATGGAAAACAGTCAAAGAGGACTTGTTGAAATGGACAAGATTGAGATTATCCCTGTTAGGGAGAATCTCAATTATAAAGATGAATGTTCTCCCAAAAATTCTTTTTCTCTTCCAGACAATTCCTATTTTAAGTGATGATAGTATCATCTACAACTGGCAAAAAGAAATTACGAAATTCATTTGGCAGGGGAAAAAACCAAGGATAAAGCTAAAGAATTTACAAGATATAAAAAGCAGAGGCGGTATGGGCTTACCAAATTTTAAATTATATTTACACGCCTGCTGTTAGAATGGATTAAGTGTTGGATAAAACTAGACAAAGAAGATATATTAGTAATAGAGGGAGAAGACCTGAGATACGGCTGGCACGCATACCTGTGGTTTAATAAAGAGATAGTTAATAACGAGATCAATGACCATTACATAAGAAAACCACTCTTACGGGTATGGAAAAAATATAGGACCAGAATAGCAAATAAAACCCCGAAATGGATATCGCCCTACGAAGCATTTTACAGAAGGGAACAGATTATTGGGGTAAAATGGTTAAAATACCAAGACCTCATTGATTGTGATAATAATCAAATAACAATAAAATCTCAAGAGCAATTAAAAGAACAAGGTGTAATATGTCATTGGTGGCTATATAGACAAATCTGGGAAAAATTAAAATTAGATATTAAACTCAATGGTATAGAGAACAAGAACTCAAAGATGGAAGAAATACTGACCTCGGAAAGATTTAAAGACCTATCTAAGATTTATAAAGTGTTATTAGAATGGGACTGTGAGGAGGAAATAATTAAAGAACCTATGGTAAAATGGGCTCAAAATATTAAACACCCGATAATGTTAGACACATGGGAGAAATTTTGGAATAAAACGTTGAAATTGACTGCCTCACAGGACCTGAAAGAAAACTGTTGGAAGATGATGTATAGGTGGTATTTAACACAGGAAAAAATCTCACGAATATATAAACATTCTGAAAACAAATGTTGGAAGTGTAAAGAAGAGGTCGGTACCTTCTTCCATTGTTGGTGGACTTGCAAGGTAACACATAGATATTGGTCTATAATACATATGGAAATTGAGAAAATACTAAAAATTCATTTTCAGATGCGACCAGAAGTGTATTTACTTTCCTTTTTAGATGAGGGTATCACAAAATCCCAACAGAGAATACTATTTAATTTAATCTTAGCAGCCAGAATAGTCCTCGCAAGATATTGGAAAAAAGAAAGTATGCCTTCTAAGGATGAATGGTATCTAAAGATAGTGGAATTAATCTACTTGGACAAAATCACTCAAGTTATGAAGGAGAATACTGTAGAGAACTTTGAAGTAGAATGGAAAGAGATAAAATTATACCTACAAAAGATCTGGGGTAAATGGATTGAAGGGGGATTACTTATTTGAAAAGATAGTTTAGAACAGTGGAATTAACCTGTTATTGTTTAGGTTCAATATAAGGAGATTGATTGAACAAAGCGTTGACTTAGAAAGTCTACCTAACATTAGAAAATATAATTAGGGATTAAACTTAATGGGAAGCAACGAATGAAATAAGTGGGGAAGACAGAAACGGGAAGTGAATAAGATGAATGGGAATGGGAAAGGATGGGATTAAGGAAAGTTTAGAGTTGAGAGCTGTTTTAATTTTAGAAAATCTTAGGTGGTGAATGAAAATATGAAGTAAATTTAAAGGAATAGTGAGAGTTATGCTTAATTATTTAAGATCTGTATTTGTTGAATGGAGGTATGAATATAAGTTATAAGCAAAGAGCTGTTATTGTTATATATTTTTTTTGTATGAAACAGTTTAAGGCAACGTTTTGTTTTGCTTTGAAACAGTTTAATGTAAAGAAACCGTATGCAGCTAATAAAAATCATAATATTAAAAAAAAAGATAAGAACTGTGAGAAATATGCACAATATGCATATTTTCACACTGAAATGAACATGCATACACACAGAAACACACGTTTCCCCCCCCCCCCCCCGTAAGTAAAGTTGTTTGGGGAAACAAATGTACACATTAGGAAGGATGAATAAAAAATGGGTGAATTTCAAGGCAGGAAGAAAACACAAACTCTCAAAATCTGCTACAAAAGAAAAACCAAAAGAAAATACAGGTGGGATTGTGAGGATCTGAACAAAATTGTGACTGGGAGACTTTCACATGCCTAATAAGGGCTGAGGCGGCAGCAAACACAGGACAGAGAGAACAACAATGCAGCTGTAGCTGCTCTCTTTCAATTCAACAAACCCTCATAAGGTTGACAGGGATCAGAAATAGCAGAGTGCAGATCAAAGGTACCGCCTTGTTAGGCCACCCTGTTACAGCATACATGACAAAAAAAGGTAAAGCGATCTCCTCCTTTTAAAAAATTACTCATGGCCTAGATAGTAGCCTTGCTCTGGGCATGACAGAAAACCTGAAGCCACCAGTTACTAGGTAAAAAAAAAAAAAATCAGGCTGGGTGTGGGGGGAATGGGTGAATACACCAATACGTGTAGGTTGCCAGCAGCTGCCCAGGCCTGTTGACAACATTTCTAATCATGATCAGATAGCAACCCACTTGACAGAAGCTATGTCTCTGTCCCCATTTGATTTCAGCCTTGATATTCTGCCTAGTCATTTGGAGCTTCATCTTGCTCATCTTTATTTTTATTTATTTTTTAACAAATGTTAACTGTCCCATGTAGAAGACATTTTGGTCTAGCTTAAAGCTGATGATTGAAGCTGGAAAGCACTAATACTCTTAGGAGGTACTTGAATGGTGACTGGAGGATAAAACGTTTGATTACATAGTAATGCAATACTTGGATAAGATACTGGATATGGCACTGTCATCAAAAGGCAAGCCATCTGGCAACCCAGATGGCTCAATAGGGAAATTCTTGCATACTTAAGAATTACACTGCTAAAAATGAAAAGGAGAAATGCTTTGACTAATAAAAGACCTTTGAGCAACCTAGATGAAAAATGAGAATGAACCACAGTATTGATACCTTGTTCATAGTTAGACATTTGCTCTACCATATATTCCTTGTATGAAGGGCTGGAGGGTATATTTAAGATGAAGAGACAGTATGCCACTTACGTCTCACTTTGAACTCTCCTTAAAAAACTAAAGAAAATCTGAAAACTGTGCTGCATTCAAAGTGGCTCTGAAATCCAAGGCAGCTTCTAAATTAAAATGCCACAGATAACACTTATAAAACATCAGAAGCAATCTAGTCAGGTACAGTCCTGAGCCTAATTCTCACAAATTAGAGGTGGTCAATTTGTGTCTCAACTGTACCATTTTAGGGTCCAGCATTGAAGTCAAATAATTGAAAGGGCTTTAATGACCTAATGTCCTGAATCCTAATGTCTATTGATTAGTCCCAAGTATAGTAGACATGAGAGCCAGCATTGTGTAGCTGTTTGAGCATTGGACTACATTTCTAGAGACCAGGATTTGAATCCCTGTTTGGCCATGAAACCCCACTGGGTGACCTTGAACAAGCTGCATTCTCTCAGCCTCAGAGGAAAGCAAAGGCAAATGCCCTCTGAACAAATCTTGCCAAGAAAACTCTATGATAGGTTTGCCTTAGGGTGGCCATAAGTTGGAAATGATTTGAAGGCACACAACAAGAAGAGCAGACATATTGAATCAATTGTTGAATGTTGAGTCAACACATAGGCAAATCCCATTTATTCAACTGGACTGCTCTAACTGTGGCTAATAATAGGACTGAAGCAAGTACCACTGGTTGTCATACAGGGTCTAGGATTTGGAATGCTTCTAGAAATGTGTTTTTTCCCTGATTTTCAGGGATAACACATATTAGCAAAGCCCATTTCAAGTCTTTCCCCTGCATTTATAAAATTAAATATGTAGAGATCAAAAATGTGAATAGTAACTTTGTCCTCATTCACTTAGAAAGAATGAGCATTTTTTTCTCCTTGCCATGAAGTGGCAGATTCCCCCCCCCCACAATTGTTATTTTGGTATTTTGTGGATTTCTGCATAAATTGGGCAAAACTTGATGAGGGAGGAGAAAGCATCTGGTGCCCCTCTCTCAATGGGAAGGTGAGCACTCTTCAAGGAGCTGAGGAATTTTGAGACAACCTGTCTGGACAATGGAGAAAATCAGACATGGAAAAACCACATCAGAAGAACACAATGAGAACAGAAACAGGCAACATTAAAAGATGACGCTATCCTTCAGCATTGCAGGGGTGTAGAGCAGGCGTAAATAAGGCATCCCTTTTTATTGGTCCTTAGCCCTATCAATAAAAAAGCGCAGCCTTGTTCATGCCAGCTCTATGCCCCAGGAATGGCTGAGGACACGGGTGTCTAATAATGTCACCCTTTCTGTTCTCACCACATTTTTCTGATGCAGTTTGGGATGCCTTTTTTTTTTTTTTTTTGGCTGTGTTTCCCTGTATCTGATAATCTCCAATAAATGAGACATTTGCAAAAAATAAAAAAAGTTTCACATCCATAATAGGGGTATATTTGTTTTTGTTCTTACTACTGTTTTTACTACTGATGGTACTGATTCTAGACTTGCTAAGCCAAAAATTAATACTTTATCAAAATGTATAAACTTTCTCCCAGATCCTGTTGAGTTTTTTTAAAAAATTAATGCATGGCACTCTCCCTTAGAAAAAGTACAGATCCTATAATCCCCATCACCTCAGCACTCTGTTAGTCATTGTGGCAGGCCAACACATATCAAAGCAAGGGACAAAGTATCTTTCTTCTCCACACAGGCTACCTTGGCTGCTGTCCCCAAGTACCCACTTAGTTATGGTAGTGATGCTTGAGATAGATGTCATTTGTGAATTCCCTCATGAAATGATTTGATATGTCTTTTTCAGTTTAATTTCCAGACTGGAATTTAATTATGTTCTGGATTCTTGTCAGAGCGTGCACCATCTGTGGTCCCTCTATACTGGGTTCTGCAGTGCTATACCTTCTTTGCAGTGTTCAAGGTGCTAAATAATAACTCTGTGTCTCCAAGGTCTATTTACAGAACTTTACTTACAGAGTATTTACCACTATATATAGACCAACAACTGTCCATCAGCAAAGTAATCTGACAGCATCACCAGCTACAACACCAATAGTAATTCCAACAATTAACATAGGCCACTCCCATATTTTTACACATTGTCCATTTCATGATCTCCTTCCACAGGTGTCTGTAATGATCCAGTTGCATCAGCTACTTGCATCATCTCTGCTGTATCATCCTGAACATATCCTGGGTGGTGTGATGATGACAGTTCATGTTCATCACCATACTGCAACCTTTTCCTCATGTTGCATCATCCAGCATATACATTAGTCAACAGACTTTGCATATGCACTGACAAACTGTTACAACGGTATCTGAATGTATTATATTATACATTTAAATATGTGTTTTGAGTTAGAGTAAACATTTGAATGTGTACATTGAGATAAAATACATATTTGAATACATTTTGAAACATCTACTTAATTATATATTTTAATGCATTTTACTAAAATTCCAGTTTAATGTGTAAATGTAATGTGGAGGTTTTTGGTCCACTATTCCATTAAGAAATCTGTGGTGGTGGAAGTTTCAGGAGCTTGGGCACTTTGAGATGGCTGCTCCTGGTGGAGCAAACATCCACTGACTTTCACCCATGAAAGGAAAGGTGGGAAAGCATTGGATATGGCTGGGCAGGCAGACAGGCAAGGCCAGTGGAGTACCTGTGGCAGAGCTGACAAGGGAGAGGTAAAAAGAAGATGGAAGCAAGATGAAGGAGGAAAAGTAAAATGCCTACAAGAATGGTCCATTAAGAAAGTGGATCTTGTAGCACCTTTGAGACTATCTGAAATAAATAAGCTTTCATAGACTTGGGGTTCATCTACACATGCTAAATAACCTGGGTTGCCCCCAATCCAGAGCCCTACAGTCCAAACAATACAGGCATTTACCATGATCTGCCCCTGGGCAGTCCTCACCACCCCAAAGGCAGATACAGCTGGGACAGGGGCTCAATCAGCATAGGGCCTGATTAGCCATGACAAGGAAATAACTGGTTTACCCCAATTTATTTAGGAGAAACTGGATCAGGCTTCATGTGTCTACAGGAGCCCATCCAGCACACCACCCCTCCCTGCCCCTGTCAGCTCCCTGGCTCTCCCAGAAGTTAGGCATGTCAGGAGTTAGAGACCTGCACTTATTATAAAATGGCCAGCCAACTGCAAAGTTATCAAGTCACTGCCAAGCTAGCCAAGGCCAAGGCCAAGATTTAGAGCCTTGAGGCCACAACTGCACACATCATCCTTATAGAAGTCATTATACAAGTTTAAGTGTAGAGTGCAAAGAAAAGCGGGCTTGCCGCTGGGCGGCAAGCTAATTTGCGGCCCAATCCAGCCGCCCTATCCTCTGGCCCTCCTGTTCCCCCCCTGTTCCTGCCCTGATCGGCTTGAAAGCCGGTGGGGGGGGAAAGGGGGAGTAGCCGCATGGTGAGCCCACTAGGCGTAACCATCTTTTCCTTCTTCTTCCCAGCAGCCCTTGCTGCTGGGAGGGAGGGGAAGGAGTGAACCAATGGGGGCAAGCCTGCCTCGCCCCAATTGGTTAGCGGGAGGGCGGGAAAACGGCCTACAAAAGGCTGTGCAGGGCCGGGATCTGCCCAGAGGTGGGTCGGCGACGGAGGCAGCAACAGGGCGCTCCATTGCGGCCTGCAAAAAACGCCCACCCACTCTCCCTTGGCCAAAAAAAAAGTCGCAATTTGCTGTCGGATGTATTGGGTCATGATAAGGCAAAACAAGAGGGGGCTCCTTTGAGTACTAGTTCAAGTTCAAGTTCAAGTTCAAGGGAGGCCCCTCCCACATCACTAACATGACATTGTTTGCAGGGGAGGAGAGAGATTCGGGCGGATGGCCCAGCCATTGGCTCTCTCCTCTAGAAGAAGGGATTCGGGTGGACCAATCCGCTGTTGCCCACATGGTGGGAAAGAAGGAGATCACGACCCATACATTGTCGCCAACCATTCCAGCTTGCAAGTTGCAGCCAGTTTATTGCCATATATTATTACAAACATATCTACCTCAACATGTATTTCTTGTTACTAACCTGTACCTAACCATGTATTCTGAATATGTAACCAATACAAGTTATAAAAAAATGAAGTTGCGTGTTTGTATCATTTGAGGGGCGGAGGGGCAGTACGGTCTGGATCCACAAGGAAGATGTGCAAAGTATAGGGTGCTGTGCAAAGGGCTTATACAAGAAGTAAGGCTCCTAGGTGATTGGAGGAGCCAATGCCCTGCCCTGTGACCCCACGAAACTGTATAAAAAGGAGGCTATGGCCAGAGCTCAGTGCCAGGGTTGCTAAGCTGACTAGATGAGGGACAAGGCTAGCTAGAGGTTAGAGATGAGACGAGATGCTAGATGTGATGTACCAATGTACGTTTGGAGAGATGTTGTGTCTTGACCAAGCCTGAAGCCTGATGCCTGGCATAGCAGTGTGTATTATTGTAACTATTGCAACTGCCATTGAGCTGAAGATAAAGTGCCTCCTATTGATAGGAAGAAAAACACCCTGTGTGAGAGTATTATTTTGGGAGCGGGTTGCTGCTACATCTGCTGGGATATTTTTGGCTTCTGCCAGGATTGAGAGTCCTATCATCCCACAACAAGGCACAGGTCCCTCAACATGTGACTGAGGCTGATCACATGCAGGGGGCTTTCAGTCACATGTTGTGGGATCTCCTTCTGTTGTCTATGTTAATGGGGGGAATGGCAGCAGTGGTGGCGTCAATCATGGGCTGGCACCCTGGTTTGATTCCATCCCATTTTCTCCAGGTAATGGAGGTGGGGACATGGATCAGATCCAGAGTCAGGTGTTGGCTTATCCTGCCTGGTATAGATGAACCCTTGGTCTACTTCGCCAGATGCATGATGAAGTAGACGAACTCTACAAAAGCTTATGCTACAATTTCTTTCTGTCAGTCTCAAAGGTGGTGCTACAAGATCCCCTTACTTACTTGATATCCCAGACTAATATAGCTGCATCTTTGAATTCTACCCCTACAGGAATGGTCCAGGGGCAGGGAATGTAACTATCAGGGGGAAGGGGGCATTGTCATCCAAATGAGAATTCTGCCCCCCTAAAATGTCTAATATGGCAGAAACTACAAACTACAATGAACTGTTTAAAAATAGAGATTAGGCATCTAAAGAAAGAGAGCAGGTAGCAACTAATGGAATGTGAACACAGCAAATAGAAGAGATGCATGTATGAATGGTCTTCAGTGTCTCACTTTTGGCAATGCTAGAAATTTGGGGACTGAAGGAAAATTTAATCTGAAAGGATAGAATTATTTTTTGGGGAACAATGCCCTCATTTTGGTCCCTCCCCCCACAGCCACACCCCAGTCCTTGTGCTAGATTTGAACATGGAGTGATGATTCTACACTGCTTTTGTAGAGGTATGATAGCATATTTTATGCAGTGTAGCATCCACATAATAGGACGCCAGGAAAACATCATATTTAATTAAATATTAGTCATGCAGTATTATCATCTGGAAGAGCAGAGCAATGCTGGTGATGCATTCATTCCAACAGTCATAATTTATTTGCAGACAAATCTATATGGGGGGAGTAGAGTACAATGTGCATTTATGTGCTGTAGAATTGTGTTGAGATTTCAAACATAAAACAAAAAGGTGCAGTAATAATAAAAGAAAAGCCTTACACTTTCTTATAAAAATAGCAGCATTCCAAAAAACAGCAGGACTCAGAGAGAGCTATCCTTGCCAGCCTTTTGCTTTCTAGTATTACAGACCTCAGTCAGACATAATGGTGGAGAGGTAAGCCTTCCACCACCAGAATATTATTTACTCCTGAATCCTTTAGACCTGCAATATGTTGCTGCTTCTTTAAGAAGTAAATTTAAGGTGATTAGATGGGGCTGGTGACGAGGGAGTACTAGAGAGTGAAAACAGAGGTGTGGAGGAGTCGAGAAGCAACGTGAGGATACAGACAGAGAAGGGGCAGACGGTGATGTTGACGAGAGGCACAGAGGGGCTGGTGATGTGCAGATACAGATGGGGGCAGAACGAGTGGATATAGCCTGAGTTGGTGGCAGAGATTGACAGTTAAACAGACGGGACCCCAGAGGGCTAAGAGGAACACCAGAAAAGATTGTGGAAAAACTGAAAGGGGAGAGCAGCTTTGATATCAGTAACTGCTGAAGGAGGAGAAGGCTGTATAAAGGGTAGTGATTAGGAGGGGTAAGGTAACAAAGTGAAGAGCTGGATCATGTCTGATCCTAGGGAAAGCAATTGAGGAGAGGAAAGGAGAGGAAGGGAGAAAACATATATATAAAATGAAAATATAATTTAAAAAGTGGGATTTCATAAAAAGAGGATTGGGAACCCCCCCTCCAAAAAAAATATTCCCATTTGTGTGTACTGTTGTTGAAATGGAAAATTTAAGTATCAAGTGATTTAAGAGTCACATATTATATACTTTTCATTACTGATCATATTGGAACTAGGTATACTCCGCCTATAACCACAAACTCTTATCTATATCACAACATTGTTTGATGGCTTCAGGACTGAGACCAAGGGCTTATACCACATCTCAAGTCCGAACCTCAAGGAGAGGCTCGACAGAAATGCCACCAAAACAACCTGACATCAATACCCAAATCCTTGAAGAACTCAAATCTTTTAAGAGGGAAATAAAGGATGAGATCCATAATCTGAAGAAGGAAATGAAACATTATTTTGAAAGAATAGAGAAAAGACTAGATAAGATGACAACTGAGATGAAGGAGATAAAAGGTGAAGTAGATAAGGTGAAGCATACTACTGCTAAACTAGAGACTCAATCGGAGACCATCACAAAGGATTTGGAAAAAGAGAAATGGACAAATTTACTACAGGAAATCAGATACAGAGAAAAATGTCTGAAATTAAGAGGTCTACCAGAAAAACCATATGAAAATCTCCAGGAAAGAATAATACCAGCACTGGCAAATTATATTGATGACTCCGAAACGAATATAGAAAAAGAAATTGACAAGATGTTCCGAGCAAGCTCGGTGCTAGCCAGAGAGCAAAATATCCCAAGGGACATTGTGATCTCGTTCACAAGATCTAAATACAGGGATAGGATTATTCAAATGAATTATCAACAACAAATGATTTTGGAGGGGAAGGAACTCCAAGTATTTAAAGACATCCCAGCAGAAGTACTCAGAAAACGCCAGGATTATAAACAATTAACGCAAAAGCTTATTACCATGGGGCTGAATTTTAGATGGGAACGATTAGAGGGATTATCTTATACTTATCGGCAAAAAAGATACAAAATTAATATGGTGGAAAAAGCAAAGGAAGCCGTTAGAAAATTAACTGACGACAAACAAAAAGAGGAGGATAGGAGAAGGAAGAGAGATAAACGAGAGGCAAAGGGTACATTATTGGGGAAAAGGATCCAAGAAGAAGAAAGAAGACCTGGTAGTGATAAAGGTCTTGAAGAAGATGAGACGACCCCACAAGAGGACGACGTTTCGAGTGACCAAGAAGAGGAAGAGGGTGAAGAAGAAGATAAGAAGAAAAGCAGAACAGAAGGAGGAGAAGAGAAAGAGCAAGAAGACAGTTATTAATTTAGAATTTAGAATTATGACTATAACATAATGGAATGTTAAAGGACTAAATACTAAGATCAGAAGAAGAAGAGTTTATCATTTCCTTGAGAAGAATAAAGCAGATATTACTTGCCTCCAGGAAGTCAGAATTCGCCAGAATGAAAGTAAATACCTTAAGAACTTTAAACTGGGTCAAGAATTTGCTTCACTGTCATTAAAAAAGAAAAAGGGAGTGGTTATATACGTTAACAAAAAACATGAAGCAAGACAGTTATTCAAAGATGAAGAGGGACATGTGATCGGAGTGGAGGTGAACTTAATAAATGAAAAGCTGTACATAATTGGGGTCTACGGGCCATTTGGAAGGAAAGAACAATTCTACAGAGATTTAAGCTCGCAGCTAGCAAAGCTAGAAAAAGGAACTATAATATTAACAGGTGACTTTAATGGAGTACTGAATGGGAAACGGGACAGATCAGAAAATTCCAAAGAAAACCAAGGTAGATTACCCAGAGTTTGTGTCGATTTGATGGAAGAGTTTAATTTAAAGGACCTTTGGACGACAAAATATCGAGAGGAGAAGGGATTTACTTTTCACTCCGAAGTCCATAGGACAATGTCAAGAATAGATATGTTCTGGACTTCCTTAGCACTAATCCCAAGAATACCAGAAATTGTTATATTGCCAAAAATCACATCCGACCACAACCCGATAAACATGAAACTAAGACTTTTTAAAAAACAATACAACTGGCGATTGAGAGAGGATTTATTAAGGGATGAGGCTTTTATATACAAAATAAAAGCCAAAATTAAATATTACTTTAAGGAGAACAGAAAGGAGGATACAAAAATGAGGATAATATGGGATGCTTTTAAATCTACAATGAGGGGCCTCTTCCTACAAAAAGGAGCTGAAAATGCAAAAAAAAGAGATAAAGAACAGACTAATCTACAAAAACTGAAGGATGCAGAAGAGAAATTGAGGAGGAAACCCCAAAACAAAGCTGTTATTAACGAGATAGAACTTTAAAAAAAATCTATTAATACCATAATGATAGAGGAGATAGGGGAAAAACTGAAGAAGGCAAGACAAAGAACGTTTGAACAAGCTAATAAATCTGGAAGATGGCTTTTGTTTAGATTGAAAAAAAAAACTAAAGGAGAAAAGGTTGATAACAGAAATTAAATCATTGGGGAGGACCTTGACAAATCAAGAAGAAATAAAAAAAGAATTTATCGATTACTATGCTTCACTATACAAAGAACAAAATTATGAGGTAGATTGGAAGGATAAGATGTGCGAGTATATAAAGTTGAACAGCTTCACAGTATTGTCAGAGGATCTCAGGGCAGACTTATCTAAACCTTTTGAGAAGGAAGAGATCATTGAGGCAATACAAAGTCTAAAAAGAGGCAAAGCTCCGGGTCCAGATGGGTTCACGGAAATTTTTTATAAAACATTCAAAAAAGATATACTGGAACCTTTACTGGAAGTGATCAACCTGGTTTGTATCGAAGGAACACCAGATACATGGAAGACCGCTAACATTGTTATGTTATGGAAGGAAGGCAAAGACAAAACAGATGTGAAAAACTACCGTCCAATTTCCCTACTTAACGTTGCTTATAAGATCTAAGCAACTATGGTAGCAAACAGATTAAAGGGGGTACTGAAATCCATAATTAACACTGATCAGACTGGATTTCTCCCAGGAAGATCATCAACAGGAAACATAAGGAATATAATAAATATACTGGAATACCTGGGGGGGGGGGAAATGAACAAAAGGTAGTGATAATCTTTGCTGACGCAGAAAAGGCATTTGACAATGTTAATTGGCCCTGTATAAACAAGACAATGGAGGCATTGGGCTTTGGGCAGTTTATTACATCAAACAATGAAATTGTTATCAATGGAGAAAGAACACGGGACCTCTCAATCCAGAAAGGAACTAGACAGGGCTGTCCATTATCCCCTCTACTCTTTATAACAGTATTAGAAATACTAATGAATAAAATAAGGTCTGATAGAAAGATACAGGGATTACAAATTAAGAACATGGAGTACAAGGTCCGTGCATTCGCAGATGATCTGGCTATAGTCCTAGAGGACCCCACAGAAAATATAAATTATTTGATGGAAACGATTGGGGAATTCGGAAAATATGCGGGTTTCAAGATAAATAAAGAGGAAACTATAATATTAACTAAAAACATATCAAGGAAAGATCAAGTGATATTAAGAGATAAATCTGAATGCAAACTGGAAAACAATGTTAAATACTTGGGAATCTGGCTCTCAAACAGAAATCTGGACCTTTACGATAACAACTACAAGAAAATATGGGAGAAAATAAAAAATGATTTAAGTGTTTGGTCAAAACTGAATCTCTCAATTTCTGGTAAAGTGGCTGCTATCAAGATGTCTATCCTTCCAAAAATGATGTTCTTATTTCAAAATTTACCGGTTATTACAAATGATAAACCCTTCAAAATTTGGAAAAAAGATCTTAGTGACTTTATATGGGGGGGGGGGGAGAAAGGCCAGAATAAAGTGGCAAACTTTAATTGAGCGATCGGAGTGGGGCGGGCTGGACCTACCGGACTTTCAAAAATATTACCGAGCATGCAGCCTAGTATGGCTAGGAGAGTGGTTCAAGCTTCAAGATCAAAAGCTACTGCAACTAGAAGGGTCAGGTCTGAGATTTGGATGGCATGCGTACTTAGGCTACGATAAATGTACAATACACAAGGACTTTAACAACCATATTATAAGAAAAGCACTATTTCAGACCTGGAAAAAAATACAAAGATATCCGTTTGGGAAGCTTTCAAGATGGATATCACCACTAGAGGCATTTAGCGGAAGATGGGGCTGTCAGGGAAAATCAGACAAATGGGTCACGTATAAGGACCTATGTAAAAAGAAGGGGGACGGCAAGACGGCAATAAAATCAAAAGAAGAGTTAGAGGCTGAAGGATGGAAATTGGTTTACATACGAGCAACTATGCAGTAGGTTTAACAAAGATAAAGAAGAACCAGGTCTGTTAGAGGAAGAGACAGAAACAGAAAAAATAATATGGGATAACAAGAAAAAGAAAATTGGGAGAATCTATAAAACCCTTAATTTAAGGCAATTGGAGGAAGAGGTGGTGAGAGACTCAATGATTAAGTGGTCTAGAGATTTAGGAGATAATATCACAATAGACGAATGGCAAGATGCATGGAACACAACTAAAAAATTCACGGCATTCCAATCCCTAAAGGAAAATCATTTTAAAGTTTGTAATAGGTGGTATCTAAAACCATCAAGAATGAATAAAATGTTTGGAACAAAAGACAAGAATTGCTGGAATTGTGGAAAATCAACTGGAACATCAATGCATATGTGGTGGGCGTGCCCGAAGATACGTAAATTCTGGATCAAGATTCACAATACCATTCAAAAAAAAGTTTGATATAGAGATAGATCTAAATCCGAAACTGTATCTGTTAAACATCACAACAGTACTAACAAAAGAAATAAAAAAAAATTTGGAAAAGTTATTCTTTACCTCTGCACAGCAGCACGTTTACTAGTAGCTGCTAAATGGAAAAGTTCTGAAGAACCAAGAATGGATGATTGGCTCAATAAGATAAACGAAATGAGAGATAATGACAAGCTAACTGCCATACTAAATCATAAATCAGTGGAGAAAATTGAAGCGGAATGGCTACCAGTGCTTAAATATTGTAGAAAAAGGTGGAATATAGCGGATGATATTGATTTTTAATAAGAGAATTAATTATGGCTTATTGGTTCAGGAATATAGATTTAGGGCTCGGGAGAAAAGTATTAAGGAAAACGAGAGAGATACAGAGGAAATGAGAGAAATCATAAGAACTAGGGTGAGATAAAGGAATCAGCGTTAAAATACAGTTTGAATCCACTATGAAATAAAATGGAGAAAAATTGAGTATTAAGAAGGACGAGAGGAAGGAGGGAAAGATAAAACAAACTCTTAGAGATATTTATCACGAAGGAAGTCGTGGTTTTTAATTTCAATTTTTTAAATATAAATTATAGTGATAAGCTAAGACAAGGGAATAAGAAAGGGGGGGGAGGGAGTGGGTTACCCCCAATATCTCTGTACCCTTAGTCTGTAATGAAGATGAATATGTAAACTTAATAAAAAATATTTTTTTTTAAAAAGGTGGGTATATTAACTCTTCCCCTCCAGCCACATACTTTTCATTGTTTTCCTTATATAGCATGAAATTGCTCTCCTTTTAGGGCATTCATAGGTTGAAAATGCAAAGAAAATGTCCTTTGTTATTTTAAAGAATAAGGGAAAGCTTTCCTTTAGAAAAAAAAATGTAAGGTAATAAACAGATGAATGCAAACAATTTGGAGAAATTGCCTTCTATTTTTGAAATTCTTAAATGTTCATGTCATTCCCCACAATTTACCAGTGTATGAACTTCTGAATTAATTCTGGAGAAAACTTTGGTGGAAATTAGTGGCAATCTCCTGTTAGAAATTTCTCTAGTCCCTCTGAAGGTCTTAATTCTCATAACATTTTTCAAATACTTTACCAAAGCAGAAACTCCCAAATTTGGTGTAGGTTTAATAAAGGGTTACCTTTGTCCATCACTATCTCTCCAAGCAACCTAGTTCAAAGGGCTGTTAATGAAAGAAAATAAGTATGGGGAAAAAAAAAAAAACACCCACTATGTACTGTATGTCACTCTGAACTCCTTGGAGGAAGAATAAGATAATAATGTAATAAAGATGGTAGTGATGAGGAATAGAAATCTAAATGCTTGAAGATTTTTTCAATGAGGGAAAGGGAGTTATTGTGGGGGGAGGCCAACCTTTGCATTTCAAAACTATTTGTGACCCTCCCAAAAAAAAAATAAAATAGAATTTTTGTTTTGATTTAAACTATGTTTCTCCCCTCAAAACAAGTATAGATTGCACAAAACAAATTATTACAAAAAAAATCTCTAAGTACTAATTCCTAGAAGCAGGAATATGCCAGAAATCTCACATCTTTAAAGCCCATTTATAGTCAGCTGAACTACAAAGAAGTCCTATCTGCAGTTATGTATGAGGATAGGAAAAATCCACTGGCAGAATTTTTGCCACATCCATTGCCTTGCTATTTCCATAAGGTCATGATGGGAGGATAGTAACTTTTTCATTGTCCTTCCCATTGACAGCAATGGGAAGGTTCTTTAACCCTTGGTCTCCCCGGTTTCTTTGCTGTTCCAGGATTTAGGATGAAGTGTCATTGTGCAACCAAAATAAGTCTCAAGTTACCTCACCTCAGGCAGCATGATACAGCTTGTGGAACTCAAGTATCAGTGGAACTTTCCATAGCTGGGATAGGGGATTTTCTTGCACCAAACATGTCACTCCACTGGTGGGCTTTTGTTACTGCTGATAGAAGAGGACTCACACTGTTTACTGAAAGCCATATTGCATGAGGGAAGGAAGTGGCAGTGTACTCCAATAATAGTGCCACCTGCCTTGCTCCATTGCACATCATCAGCGTGTCTCAGCTGTTCTCCTGAGCCACCACATGTGTACTAGATGCTGCCATTCCTGGCTTATTAAACAGGCCAGAAGGGAACTGACGGAGTGGGTTGTTGTTAACTGCTGTCAAATCAACTTTCACTCAGGGTGACCCTATGAATGGTAGAGTCCAAGTCTACCCTATCCTCAACAGTCCTGCTCAGGTCTTGCAGTATCAGGGCTGTGGTTTCTGTGATTGAGGTCTTGTCTACACAGGTCAAATGAAAGGGTCTCCTCCTGTTCCCAGACAACACAGGATTTTTGCCCTGATCCTAGTCCAAACTGTCCAGACAATGTCCATGCAGTTAAAATGAGAATCGGGGGCTTAAGGGCTTAAAACCCCTTAAAACAGAGTGGATATATGGTTAAAAATAACCCTCACCATTTGCTCTGTTTCTTCTGGAGAAAACAGTGAGTTCCCTTAGTGCAACGGGGAGTGTTGTCCACATATGTGGCCTGTGCGGTGTGCAGCACAGCCATTTCCTGGCAGGGTTGCATGCATCACATCTGCTGAGGTCACTGTGAGGTGCCCAGCTGTGTCACCATGGCTGGGAGTCTTGTTTCTGGCCCCAGAAAATGCAACCAGCATGGGGAAGAATCATAGAATCATAGAATTGTAGAATTGGAAGAGACCACAAGGGCCATCCAGTCCAACCCCCTGCCATGCAGGAAATCTTGATCAAAGCATCCCCGACAGATGGCAATCCAGCCTCTGTTTAAAGACCTCCAAGGAAGGAGATCCCACCATGCTCCGAGGGAGTATGTTCCACTGCCGAACATCTCTTACTCTCAAAAAGTTCCTCCTAATGTTGAGGTGGAATCTCTGTTCCTGGAGCTTGCATCCATTGCTCTGTGTTCCAGTCTCTGGAGCAGCAGAAAACAAGCCTGCTCCATCCTCAACGTGACACCCCTTCAAATACTTAAACAGGGCTATCATATTGCCTCTTAGCCATCTTTTTTCCAGGCTAAACATACCCAGCTCCCTAAGTCTTTCCTCATAAGGCATGGTTTCCAGACCTTTCACCATTTTAGTTGCACTTCTCTGGACATGCTCCAATTTGTCAATATCTTTTTTGAATTATGATGCCCAGAACTGGGCACAGTATTCTAGGTGAGGTCTGACCAAGGCAGAATAGAGCGGCACTGTTACTTCCCTTGATCTAGACACTATACTTCTATTGAGGCAGCCCAAAATTGCATCGGCCTTTTTTGCTGCCGCATCACACTGTTGACTCATGTTCAACTTGTGGTCTACTAGGACTCCTAGATCCCTTGCGCACGTAGTCTCGTTCAGGCAGGTCTCCCCCATCCTACATCTATTCTTTCCATTTTTCCGCCCTAAGTGCAGAACTTTACATTTCTCCATATTGAATTTCATTTTGTTAGCTTTGGCCCAGCTCTCCAGTCTATCCAGGTCATTCTGAATTTTGATCCTGTCCTCTAGAGTATTAGCTACTCCTCCTAATTTGTGTCATCTGCAAATTTGATAAGTATGCCCCTAATTCCATCATCCAAGTCATTGATAAAGATGTTGAATAGCACTGCACCCAGGACAGAACTCCCCCCAAAACACCCGGTAGACCTCATGACAACCCTGTAAAGTAGGATGGTGGGGTTTTAAATTCCTTTCCCACCTTCTCAGTGTTCCACACTTTCCCCAGAATTGCTGAGGGTGGCTCGCTCTGTTGCCCTGCTGCTGCCATGGTCACTGCTGCCACCACTTGACTGCCTGGGGCCTATCGCAGGTGGCCTGCAGTGGTGGTGGCCAGCAGTTGACTGTCTGGGTCCCATCACAGTGGCAGCAGCAGCATCCCACCACCGCTACTACCGGTTGACTGTCTGGGTCCCTTTGCAGTGGCAGTAGCAGCATCTTGCCACCATCATCACAAGTTGTCAGCCACAGACTGAGTGGCAGGAATGGATTGTGAGGTAGAGAGGGAATTTGCATGTGGGTGGTGATTGATTAGGTGTGTTTCCTGAGCAGCCAATCAACACACTTGTAAAGGCAACATATTCAAGATACTTTTATAGATAGATCAAATAATGAGACTGATACTATAATACATTTTTATATTGTATTAAAATTCTAATGCTTGTCCCTTTCAATACACTACCCATTCCTACTCACACATGATGCACTCTTGTTTTCCACTGGTCGAAGGCATGGAACAGATCAGTTTCTGTCAGCTATTTCAACATATCTGCCATTTTCTTCTTTACTGCATCAACTGACTCAAAATGTGTTCCTTTAAGCACTAATTTCATTTTAGGGAAAAGAAAAAATTGCATGTTGCCAAATTTGGAGAATATGGAAGAGGTTCAAATGCAGTAACGTGTTTATTGGCCAAAACATGCTTCACAGACAGTGCTGTCTGAGCAGGTGCATTGTCCTGATGAAGAATAAAACAATTTTCCCCACAGTTCTGGTCTTTTTTCCCCCCTGACTCTTTCTCTCAGCTTTATCAAAACTTCCTTATAATAATGTGGTTCACTGTTCTTCCTTCTGGAACCCATTCTGCCAAAATTATGCCCTTGATTAAAAAACAACACCCAATGAGTATGGCTTTTAATGTGGACTTGCTTTGGTGTGCTTTTTTCATTCTTGATGATGGTGGTGTTTTCTAGTGCATTGACTGTCGTTTTGTGTCAGGATTATACTGGAAGATCCAGGTTTCATCACACGTAATAATTTTTTGAAAAAGGTTTGGGACCACCTCGTGTTGCTGCAGAACGTCAGTACAAATTTCCTTGCAGCACTCTTTTGCTCTTGTGTGAAAACTCTAGGGACCACCTTGGCACAAACCTTTCTCTTGTTGAGATCCTCATGCAAAATTTTCCAAGCAGTGTCTTTTTCAATGTTCATGGCTTCAGCTATCATTCAGACACTGATTCAGCGGTCTCCTCAAGCAATCTGGCAGGTTTCCCCCACACACACAATTTCTTCGGTTCTTGAAGTAGAAAGTCGTCCAGGGCATTCGCCATCTTATACATTCCCACGTCCTTCTCTGAATCTTTTGTGCCACTCAAACACATGAGCATGAGATATGCAGTTTTCCCATAGGCCTCAGTAAGCATTTGAAAAAATGCCATTGGTGTTTTGTTCAATTTTACTAAAAATTTCAAATCAACATGGTCCTCAGCTTTGAAACTTAGCATTTTTCCGGCACACCGCAGACAACACAGCTGCTTTAAACCATGACTGACAATTAACTGAACAGCCAAGAGTTTTGATGTTTGTCATGCAGGTTCAGACATATCCAAGGTCACCACACAAGGGTTCACAATCAGTTCTCCCTGATTTGTCTGAATGGTAGAAACAGTCTTGTTATTTAATAGACAGACCTTGTATATATACTGTATATAAAGCATACAATTTTAAATTTTACAGCATACAAAAAGGTTTAGTACACACAATAATAATGGTTAATCAACATACATAAATAGTACAGAGAAGAAGAAAAAGGGCAAAAAAAGGAAAAGAAAAAAGAAAGCATCCTATAAATACATAATACCTAAATAACTCTGAAACTAAAACTAGGCTAACTATACAGAACTAAGGAGACTATCACATGCTGAAAACATCCCAGGACAGGGATGACAGGAGATTGCTAAAAGGCTTAAATTTTAGATGACGTCATCCCTCTCCTGTGATGCTCCCGTTCTGCTCCTGATCCTCCCTCACTTCCTCTTATTCACTGCTTAAGATGAGATTAAGAAGCCTGTTCTGTTATAATAACGGAATGACTGGTGAGTGAACAGAGGACCCATTATGATAGAGAGATACGATTGTGATATGACATCAGCGGGAGGTCCATGCCAAAGACTTCTGTGTTTGATCGGGAGAGTCAGGTAAGTGACACCCTCCCCCCCCCCCGGGTTACTTGGGCTTTTCTTTTTCAGTTTTGGGACTTTGTTTTATTTTTTGATGTTTGGTTGGAGTTTAATTTTAAATTTCCCATGCAATGGTTCTCTTGTGAGAACGAGCAGGATTTGGCTTCCCTGTAGTAAAAGCAGCTTTACGACAGCTGCATTTACTGCAGTGAAACCGAGGAGCGGGGGAACCATTTCACTTCTGATAAAAGGTAGGTGTTTGAAAAGTTTTGCTGTTGTTGTTAGTGTTACAGGGACAGGAGTGGGGCAGGAGTGGGGGTGGGGAGTAGCAGGACAGACATAGATTCCAGGGACCTGTGTGATAATCTCCTAAGTGACTAATTGCAAAGTATAATAATAATAACAATATTTATTTTTACCCTGCCCCTCTGTTAAAAACAATAGGGGCAGCATACAACAATTAAAATACAACAATACTGAGTAAAATCCCTAAGCACCACCCACCCTCACCCTCCCCCATAAAAAGATATTAAATTCGTATCAGATTAAAATCCACCTAAACTAAAATCACATACTGATAAACAAATACAGACTAACTTTAACTAAAACATAAAAGAACTCTACCCCCCCGCCCTTTCACAAAAGGAAGAACCATATGGAAAAGGATAAACCTTATTTATAAAAAAATATCTTATTCTTTCATTACAGACTTGCTTATTTGACTTGCTAGAGTTATTAATAATCAAACCCACAAATTGTTACATTGTTGGTTGTCTTACTACTCAAGAAATCTATAAATGGTTTCCAACCTTTCAGAACATCTTCAATCATTTTGCCCTTTAGAGGCCACATCAACTTAGGCCCCATTTGCACAACCAAAAAAAAATCTGTTTGGGGGTTAAAAAAATCGAAAAGGCAGTCATTTGAATGTGTACAATCTGCCTACATGATTTTTATCCCCCTAAACTCTGTATGACCCCCCCTTGCCCAGCTGGCTGGAGCGAGCAAACCAAGCAGCGGTTTTAAATCTCCCACCGCTTTTTTTTTTTTAATTTAAAAAGGTGCCTGTTAAGCGGACAGTCAGTTTTCCGTATTTACAATATAAAATAAAAAATGGATAAATATAAAAAATCTCCATTTCATGGCCTTAACAGACTCTCGCTTAGCTGGGAATCCAACATGGCAGCCGCTCCCAATTACCTTCTTTGCTAGCTCCGCCCCCTCTGCTCAGCCAGCCAATCAGATTACACTGCCTGTTCATATGTGTGTGAAAGGGGTGTACAGACGATCAAGAATCCAAACGGTTGTATGGATTTTTGGCCGAGAGCCGCTAATCCTCCCAAACACCGAATCCACTTAGTTTATAGGGGATTCACTAGCTCCCCTTCCGAAAGACATGAATGCATCTGAATGGCCGTGTGTACACATTATCGATCTTTCAAACGTCAAATGGATTTTTTTTCATTATGTAGACATGGCCTTAGTAATCTGGGTGAGGTCTGCAACCTTGGCCACCCATTCTTCCATGCTCAGTGCTTCCCTCTATTTCCATGTTTAGTCAAATAGTATTCTTGCCACTGTTATCAAAGAAATAGTCCATGTTTGTTGTGCAATTCTTTATCCATAATCCCAGACAGAAATATTTCTGGTGACATTACAGCTTCTACCTTTAGAATTTTCTGAATTTGGATATAAATCTTAGACCAATAACTTTTTTGCTTTTTTACACATCCACCACATGTTATTTTTTTTTCTTTATCTTGACAACCTCAACAGTGATTTGATAGACAATTAGGCTTTTTTCACAACTTACTTAGGGTTAAATACCACCTATACATCATCTTATATATATATTATCTCAAGTTATTACACAGATTAAATTTTATAGATTTGATCCATATTTTCTCCCATACATCTGTTTGCACATTATGACCAAAATTTTGTGGCCACCGAATCATGTTGTCTCTCTCTTTCTCTCTCTCTCTGGCTTTTCTTCGCAAACGAAGATTCAGGAAGGACTCATCCCGCGCTTTCTGCAAGCGCGCTGATGACTAAAAAGGCCAATCCGAGATAAACAAGTCCGGTTGCAAAAAGCACAGCAGAAGGTCTCCTTGGGTGATGTTTTTGGGTTGTGATTCTTTCTGCGTTGTCGTTTCTCTTCAAGACTTGTTCGTCGTGAGTTCTCAAATAAGGCTGCAGCATTGTGGATAGTGCGTCTCCATGCCTCCCGATGTTTACAACTTCAGTTTTTTAGTTAATTTTATTTTTTTCAGTGTTTAATGTTTTTATATTTATATTTTTACTGATTTTTCATATACTGTATTGTTTTGAAATATACTGTTTGCTATCTTGATAATCATTATTGAGAGAAAGGTGGGATGTAAATGAAAATAATAATTATTGTTGTTGATGATGATGATGATTGTGTATGTACAGCACAAAAGGTAATAAACTATAGTGCACGGCACATTAGATTAAGCAGAATGGCTAACATCCACACAATATTTTCAGTTTTTCATTTTCTTTATATTTGTACCAGAGGAAAAAACAGGAATAAGTTTTGACATTAGGTGTTTTTTCAAAGGTAAGTCCAACATATATGGAGGCTACTGTCACATTCTGTAAATTTGGCTCAAGGAGAAGTTTTGCAATGAATCCCCTGCTTACCAATTGGGTTGATTTACATTCAGTAAACGTCAGAGCAAACCCCTGCAACCATAACAACATTCACATTTTGAACAGAGCGTCTTACCTTCATGTCACTGGATATAATGGTAAAGAAGAACACAGACATTACACTGTACGTACAATAGTTCTGAACAGCATTATTATTTTTTTTAGAAAGGTCATTTATATATTGATGCTAAACATAGTAATATAAATACCAATTATTATCAATTATTAATGACAAATTAAACCATTAAACAAACAAGCAAAAATGTGATAAAATTTAGGGAGAATTTGAGTGCAACCAAGAATGGATTCTTATTCATGTGATTTAGATAATGCACTTCCCTGACTGCACAGTGAACAATGCTGCAAGGAAGAGTGGTAGTTTGATGGCCACCATGAATAGTCATGTGACACGGGAGGAGGCAGAGGTTATTTAATTCCCTGCCTCCCCTTTGTGTGTCCTCTTGCTCTTCTTGCTACCACCCACTCACCCACTCTCAGTGCAGTGTGAGCTAAGCTTGTTGATTCTAGGCTGGGTAGGATTTTTTCCCCTTTTACCTGTTTTAGTTTTGTTTTGTTTTTGCCTTCCCCATACTGTATCTGATGGCTCTTGGAGAATTGGCTATGGGTGATGTCTGAAATAGGTTCTCACCTGGCAGGTTATGGGGGCAGAATTTATTAGATTTGTGTGTTCCTTGGCACCATTTTGGTGAAGGGTTGGACTCTGGAACCACCTCTATGGGTTATACGAGCTGGGGGGATGGAGGAGTCTTCCCTTGAGGCCAACGTGGGGGTTTACTCTCTCTTAGAAAGTCTTGCAACTTTGGGGGAGCCCCTGGGCTTGCCCTCTAGAAAATAACTTTCCAGGGAGCAACCAATGGTGTTTTTTATTGCCCCCGGGGTCTGGTGTTTCACCCAAGGGAAGGATGGGAGTTTGGTCACAGGTTGATGCCTGGACCTCAGCTAGACCTGCATCAGGTTCCTTCCCCCTTACTTTGCTTATCCCCAGGCCCAAATTCAGTTAAATAGGGTATAGGTTAATAAAGTAGCCCTTATGCATTTACTTGTGTCTGGTCTCATTATTTCATGGTTGGTCATCAAATCTATTACCCTTAGAGAAGTTATATTTTAAGTTTCACAATATAGGAAGAGAAGGTTTACAAAAATAAATGTTGTGGATTTCAAATGAATACACTCTTCAGATTTGATTTGCCCTCTCTCCCTTTGAGAATGTTTAGGTTGTTATGTTATCAGAATGTGTTTATGCTAAGTTTTATGTATATTTTATGTTACTACCTGTTGTTGTTGTTGTTGTTGTTGTTGTCGTTGTTGTGTGCCTTCAAGTCATTTCTGACTTATAGCAACCCTATCACTGGGTTTTCTTGGCAAGATTTGTTCAAAGGAGGTTTGCCATTGACTTCCTCTGAGGCTGAAAGAGTGTGACTTGCTCAAGATCACCCAGTGGGTTTTCATGTCCATGCAGGGATGTGAACCCTATTCTCCAATCCAACGCTCAAACCACTACACCACGCTGGCTCTTCCAACAATAAATTAGTAGTAGACATCATATTTTCTTTTTCAAAAGGCATTATAAATGTTATCACATATTTCTTTCTAATTCAATAGATTATTAATCTAATGTTTGATATATACTAGTCATACTATTATAGCTCTAATAAGATAAGCAACAGAAATAATGTGGTGATAGTGAAAAAAGAAATATATAGACTGTATATATGGAAACCTCAGCATGTGACATACTGTTCATGACAGCTGTAATTAAATATTGGGGCCTGTAACATAATGTTGGGATTTGTCCACATGATGGACTTATTGACAGACTATCACTGATTATAAGGGTGACAATGAAAAAACAAGCTTCTGAGAAGTCCATGGAAAAAGGGGGAGATGAAAGTAAAGAAAAGAAAGTGGAAATGTGCTGACAGTGACAACTTCCCCACTGTCTACTTAGAGATAGTTTTCTGTTCAGCCTGTACTGGCATAGGATGTGAAAGTCAAAAGCAAATTAAAATGTTTTTCTGCTCATGTGAAGCCATTGTCAGAGTGACATTTCTCATACACAAAACAGACACACATGCTCCCACAGAGGCTATTTAGACAAAGTTGTTGGGAGTTATAGCACCAGTATCCAGAAACAGAAGGACAATAGGGAAAAAAAATTCATCTCCCACTGACATCATATCATTTCTCATGCATTTCCTGCTATTTTTATGCACAGTTCCCCCATGTTAGAAAAATAGAATCATAGTGTTGGAAGAGACCACAAGGGCCATCCAATCCAACCCCCTGCCATGCAGGAATACAAAATCAAATCATTCCCAACACATGGCCATCCAGCCTCTGTTTATAAACCTCCAAAGACAGAGACTCCAGGACACTACAAGGTAGTGTATTCCACTTCTGAACAGCTCTTATTGACAGGAAGCTCTTCCAAATGTTTAGGTGGAATCTCTTTTCCTATAGTCTGAACCCACTGATCCATTTCCTAGTCTCTGAAGCAGCAGAAAACAAGCTTTCCCTATACTCACTATGACATCCCTTCAAATATTTAAACATGGCTATCATGTCCACGCTCAAGCTTCTCTTCTCCAGACTAAACATGTCCAGCTCCATAATCCGCTCCTCAGAGGGCATGGCTTCCAGACCTCCCATCATCCTGGTCACACTTCTCTGGACACGTTCCAGCTTCTCAATACCCTTCCTGAATTGTGGTGCCCACAACTGGACAGAGTATTCCAGTTACGTCTGACCAAAGCAGAATAGAGTGGCACTATTACTTCCCTTGATCTAGGCACTGTACTCCTATTAATGAAGCCTAGAATCACATTGGCTTTTTTAGCTGCTGCATCACACTGCTGACTCATGTTCAGCTTGTGGTCCACTAAGACTCCTAGATCCTTTTTGTATGTACTGCCCTCAAGCCATGTGTCACCCATCCTATATCTGTGCATTTCATTTTTACTGCCCAAGTGTAGTATCCTACATTTCTCCCTCTTGAAATTAATTTTGTTAGTTTTGGCCCAGCTTTCTAATCTGTTAAGGTCATTTTGGATTCTGATCCTGTCCTCTGGAGTTTTAGCTACACCTCTTAATTTGGTGTCATCTGCAAACTTGATAAGCATACCCTCTATTCCCTCATCCAAGTCATTGATAAAGACCTTGTGGCAACCCACTAGTCACTTCTCTCCAGGATGAAGAGGAGCCATTGGTGACTACCTTTTGGGTTTGGTCAGTCAACCAATTACAAATCCACCTAACAGTGGCATTGTCTAGCCCACATGTTACTAACTTTTTTGCAAGAATATCATGGGGGACCTTGTCAAAACCTTTACTGAAATCAAGATACACTACATGCACTGCATCCCCTTCATCTATAAAGTTTATAACTCTCTCAAAAAATAGAGAAAATTTTAGTCTTGTATGACTTGTTTTTGAGAAATCCATGTTGGCTTTTAGTGATCACAGCATACTTTTCTCAGTGCCTAAAGACTGTCTGTTTAATGATCTACTCTAGAATCATTCCTAGTATTGATGTCAGGCTAACTGGGCTGTAATTATTTGGGTCTTCTTTTACCCCCTTTTAAAAGATGGGGACAAACTTTGCCCTCTTCCAGTCTGCTGGGACCTCTCCTGTTCTCCAGGAATTCTCAAAGATTATTGACAGTGGTTCTGAGATTACTTCTGCCAGTTCTTTTAATACCCTTGGATGAAGTTCATCTGGCCCTGGAAATTTGAACTCATTTAAACTGACCAGGTATTCCTCTTAACAATTCTGTGCTGTATTTCCCCTACTGCATCATCTGCTCCATTTTCCCTAAGTTGAGCACTGTTCCCCCTTTGGGAGAAGACTGAAGCAAAGAAGGTGTTAAGTAGTTCTGCCTTTTCTCTGTCCCCTGTTATCCTTTCAGCAGTTTCTTCACGTAGCCGCCCTACCATTTCCTTGTTCTTCCTTTTGTTATGGACATAACCAGAAAAGCCCTTTTAAATATTTTTAACCTCTCTAGCAGGCCTGAGTTCCATCTGTGCTTTAGATTTTCTGACTTTCCCCCTACATGAGCTGGCTATTTGTTTGAATTCTTCTTTGGTGATATCTCCCCTTTTCCATTTCTCTTGTACATGTCCTTTTTAAGTTTTAGCTCAGTTGAGAGTTTTTGACATCCATCCTGGTTTCTTTAGACACCTTCCCTGATTACTTCTCATTGGAACTGTTTGAAATTGTGCCTTCAATATCTCACTTTTAAGAAACTCCCAACCCTCATGAACTAACTTCTCTTTTAGTATTCCTGACCATGGGATCACCCCCAGTAATTCCCTAAGTTTTCTGAAATCAGCTTTCTTAATGTCTAGAAGGTATGTCTGACTATGCTTGGCTTCCCCTTTCCTCTGTATAACAAACTCCAAGAGAACATGATCACTCCCCCCTAAGGATCCCGCCACTTCCTCACCATTAACCAGGTCATTCCCATTGGTTAGGGTCAGATCTAAAATATCTGATCTCCTTGTTGCTGCTTCCACCTTCTGGATAATGAAATTGTCTGCAAGGCAAGGGAGGAATTTGTTGGACCTTATAGCCTTGACAGATTTGGACTTCCAATGAATATCGGGATAGCTGAAATCCCCCATTACTACTACATCTCTCCTGGCTGAATATATGGTCATCTCGTCTAGGAAAGCATCATCCAAGTCCTCAGTTTGGCTTGGAGGCCTGTAGTAGACCCCCAGAATGACATCCCTGCTGTTTCTCTCTCCCTTAATTTTTACCCAGCTCCCAACCTGGCTCCCAGGATTTAAATCATGGATATGTTCACAGGTGTACACATCCTGAATGTATAATCGTATTCCACCATCCTTCCTGTTTTGTCTATTTTTCTGAAATAGGCTGTACCCCTCTATTAATACATTCCAATAATGAGACTCATTCTACCAGGTTTCAGTGATGCCTATTATGTCATATTTGTTTTGCTGTGCTAAGAGTTCAAGTTCATCCTGTTTATTTCCCATGCTCTGCACATTCGTATAGAGACATCAAAGACCCTGGGCCATTACCCCTGTCTGCCTTTTAAAGGGTTTCTTCCTCCCCTTGTTAAAAATAAGTATAAAAATTGAGTTTAATCATATATGAGAAATGCATATATCTAATGCATGTTCTCTGATTTGTGCTGAGAATTGTGGAACTGTGGAATCTGCATGTTCAACTGGGATGGTGGGATCTGATCAGTTTGTGTTGGAATTTGCAAAATTCAGACTCCTCTATTTATATCTGCACACAAAATAGTAATATGTTAAAATTAGTTTTGCAAGTTTACAGAACGAACATTTAGAAAAGAGCTTTCTACATTAATGTGGTACATTTGAATAAAACTGTGCTTCTTTTAAATTTGGGTGTGAAGATGTTTCCAGAGTGCAGGTGTTTTTAAGACAAAGTATTGCTTAATTGGATTAATTTTTATACACAATGAAAAACATATGACTGCATTTCCTGGCCCAACTTTGCTTTTTGAAGAACATCTCCTTGATTTTCCACTCTATGAATACAGTGATAAGGCAAACTGGATGCAACTTGATACTGTAAAATAAACACAAATAAAAAGGGGGTTTTCATCATACGAACAGTCAATGTGTGATAGTTTAATAAGGCTCTTAAAGTGAGAAAGTGTGGCTGCTTTTCATGTTGATAACCTGTGGAGTACATAAAAGGAAAGAACAGCAATGTTAGTCCAATAGTATTGTCCTTGCCTTGGTTTCCAGCTGTTGTGAAACCCTGTGTCAGAGAAGCTAGCCTGAAAGCTAGATTGCTTGATGGCAGGCTGTCAAAATACATTAATGTTTAGAAGATAACAGGAAACGCTTCAGAATCAGTAAATTAGCTTTGTAGTTATAATTCATGAACCCTGCACATTTTTTCCTGGGCAGCCGCAATGGTGCTTTCTAATATCATGATCCAGAAACAAAGGGTGCAATCTAGTTTTAGGGCTGAGACATTTTTATGCATCCCACTGATCTGAATGAGGCACTTAAAGATATGTCCCCAAAAGAAAAGTGGCTAGTTTGACTAAATCATCCCTCTGACATTTCGGTTTCAATTTAGAGAACCCATTACAAGTTTCTAACACTGGCTACATACTGTACTTTGGCATCTGTGAAGAGGTGGAGGTGGAAAACAGGCACATGATTTAATTTATCTTTGTACACCAAGATGAAATTTCTTTAAAGCCACTATATGAAGAGTATACTTCTATTGGCTGGTACTACATCCCTTAAAATGATGCACTAAAATTGTATACTGCTTGTCAGTGGCAGCCAGCAGTTCCTGTGTTGGGTGACACAATGAATTTGCTTCAGATTTTAATTGGAAAACAGCTGCTCCTTTTTACGTGCCCAGGCCAGATGTTCTCCCCCTCCCCCTTTTCCCCCAAATAACAAGAGACACATTATATATTTGGAAAGATAGATAATGCATTTATATTGGTAAGAAAGGCCACAACTTTATTGATAACAATTGCAATGGTTGGCTCACATCTCACGGGTCTGAATCCAGACATCAACTAACCCGAATGCTGGTCGATGACATCATTGTTGGTTAGCCACTGACACTACCACTGATGAAGGGGAGGAGTCCTGCCCAGGCCCTACATGCCGAATGACCCCTTCCCTCCTCTTATTCACCAACCACTGGAAAAGGAGAGTCTCAGTGAACTTGAACTTGACCATGGACTTGATGGAGACCCCCCTCCCATTACTGATGACCTCAGATCAGGACCCATGCCAACTGCCCCCAAAGTTGTGATATAAAAAGAATACATGCTACAAATAACCTACAAGCGTACAACAAGAAATAATGGGAGGGAGGATAGGTTTTGGCTCCCAAAGAGCGACTGATCAATTCAGCGCAGAGGCTGGGTTATATACCCAACCTCTGAGCCGTAAAGCAGCAGTCACAAAAAAGTGCTGCAAAACTGCAGTAGAACTGTAGTAAAACTGCTGCAATAGACAGCAGTGCCTCACCTCCCTCCAGAGCAACCAGTCAGGGCAGGGATGACCTGCCCTGATTGGTGCTCACTTTCGTGCCTCTTCCCAGCCCACGCAGCAGGCCAGGAAGGAGAAGGCAACAATGGTGGTGCTAATGTCCACTTTTGACTTCTTCCCTTTCAAATACCATAGGACAAACTGTTTATGAAATTTTCCCAAGTCTCAAAAGATATTAGTTATGCATCATTCTGCTCAAGGTGTTTGCATATGGTGGATGTGGGAGATATTATTTAAGACTTGTTACTTTGTGTTTTGCTTGATTTTGAGTTATGCTTGAATGTTACAGCTATGGGCCTCTCTACACACATATGTACCATTCAAAACTTACCCTAAAGTCCATTGGCGGTGCGTCCAGGGCTTTGTATGGATTTTGCTAAAATATTGGTATGGTGTTTGATTGTGCAACCATTTGTATACCAACAGTCACACAGATATGAATAGGCAGCGTAATTTCATTGGCCGAACAAGCACAGGGGGTAGAGCTATGAAAGAGGGGAATCAGCTGTGGCTTCCATGCTGGATTTGTGTTTAAGTGAGGGTCTGGTAAATCCCTGGCAGCTGGCTGTGGGTGTCCTCATTGGTAGTCAGAGATAAAATCACAGTGGTAGCTGGTTTAGGAAGCCAGGCAAGCAAGGAAAGGGTGGGCAGAGCAGAGCAGGGAGCTGTCTGCTACTTCAAACTTTTGGGGAAGTCCAGGGAGGAGGAACATGGGTTGGGGGGGAGGGAGAGAAACACTGTCACCCTGGTAAATGTGTAACTCATACTTCTCTGAGGTCCATTTTAGTAACCTGATCTCTAAACAAATTGGCAAGCGAATAGCAGCAGGAGATAGGAATGAGAGAAGTAAGGTTTAAGGAAAAGCCAAGAGCTCTGGATGAGGGACTTGTGAGAGGAGCATCCAGGTGGATCAGGCTTTCAAAATTCCCCAGAGTGGGGATGTGTAAACTTCTTGCTGGATCTCCAAGGTCCATGTGTAACAAGGCTGTGCTGGGAGCGAGCAAGGAGGAGGAAGAGGAGTGGTTGTTGGCAGGGGGAAGGAAGGGACAGCCACCCTCTTTGATCCCCCACACCTTTGGCTCTTTTGGCCACGTCGGCAGTTCGCATTGTTGCAAATGCCTGCCTTTTCATATGTATTTGTATTATTTCCCCCTTGTATAGACAGTACTTACGATGAATTGACCAAGGAAATCAAACAAAAATCACAAATATAGATAATGAAACATTGGTCAGAGATACACAGATCCTTAGAAAACTGAGATAGGAATGGAAATACCCTGGTAAGATTTTATATGTATAGTAGGATCCTCATATCCACTGATTCATTATCCACTGATTCAATTATCCATGGGATACAAAACAGCACACCTACCATAGAGTCTTCCTAGAAAATGTATCCTCTCTAGCCATTTTCTAGATCCTCCAAGAGAGCTCTATGGTATTTTAAATTGGATGTCCCATTATTTTCAATGGTGTTTGCGATTATCTATGGTTTTCAGTATCCACGCCCCCCCCCCAAAAAAAACAATCCCCAGCGGATATGGGGGTCCTACTGTATAGTAAGCCAGACATGTATGTCTGAATAGTTAAAAATTGTGTCATCCAAATGAATCACTACAATGCTAGAACTGGCATCTGGGATAAGAAATACTTTTTGTTGTTATTATTATGTGCCTTCAAGTTATGGTGACCTTTTCATAAAGTTTTGGTGGCAAAAATTATTGTGGATGAGGTTTACCATTGTCTTCCTCTTAGGGTGAAAGAGTATGACCTCCCCAAGGTCAGCCAGTGAGTTTCCATGGTTGAGCAGAGATTCAAACCCTGGACTCTTAGAGACCTGATCCAACACTCAAATCATTTAACCATGCTGGCTTCCTTAAGAAATCCTTAAGGAAATAACTAAATAAATGAGAAGTTTTATGGTCTCTGAATTTTAGCTTGAAAAAATTACCCTGTTTATGTAGAAAGGGCACATTTTTGGAAAGAGTCAGAATTGATGCTCCTTTGATTTCCCAAGAAACTTTGAAAGGTCAGATGAAAGAGAACAGGATCTATTAATTCTTCTTTGACTGTGTCTCTAATGCAAAAATCATACAGCTTGGCTATTTGCTCAAGCAACGTCAATAAAATGTGATGGTTATTCAACAGGGTTTGCAAATATTGCGGTTAATTATCCTTTCCAAAAATAAAATAGTCAACGATATATCTCAATGTTTCTGCCTTGCATTTTTTTCTTTTTTCAATACTATACATGCAACCAAGACAAATGGGCCTGTATCTCCATATGGCCCTATACCCCCATGTCATTACCATTCCCAACCTCAGGATCTAGTTGCATTTCCACACAGGGCTAATCAACACCTTTACACACTCAAACCTGGGCTGCAGCTAAAGCCCTATTCACTTGTCTTGGAAGTATATTGAATCAACCTGTGAAAAGAATTATACTAGTCCCTCCTGTTCAATATCCAATTCTGGCACTTTCTTCTTATGGGCAGTGATGAATCTGAACTGGAGAACTTCTACTATACATGGGTGCTCTCCACATAATCCCTAAAAGTTCTTTAAAAATACATTTGCAAAAGTAGGTCTTGCACACACACACACACACACACACACACACACTAAAGAATGGTACCTAGTCACTACATGACAGCACATATTTTCCTAGATGTGTTAATCAGAGCTTTAAAGCAACTACTTTTACAAATAACCTATTACTTATCATTATTTTCTCCCTAATAACAGAGTCATAATGTAATGAGGGATAATGTCACTTTTTTTCTGTTGAAAAATGACTTTTATAGATAGCTTTATAATTTTGGGAGTGAGGCCTCATGTAATGAAAAATACAACATAATTCATGTCCTTTTTGTGGTATGCCTTGTGCTGCCATCTTGTGCTATTCCAAAGGTGGTGAGGAGATAACAAGATAGATGAGAATTGTTTTTGATATTATTATATGCATTCAAATTATTTTTTTTAAAAAAAGAGGTAAATAAAAAGTATGCATTTTTTTACTTTTACTCAATAGCTCATTGAAATAAATGAGCAATTTAAGAGGTTGCTTTTAAAATTGTCACTCTAACAGTAATTAATTACTTTTAAAAATAACTTTCTAAGGTCTTATTTGTCATATTCACAACTTTGCTGACATACAATGGTGAAGTGCAAACCTATATAATATGCAAGAGACCCCCTTAACTGTAGTATTCATGCGGATGCCTCTGATAATTCTCAGTGCAGAAGAGGAAAATGGAAGAGAAACACTGAGTTGCATTCAGCATTCTGGCTGATGCAGATTTGCTCACAGACGAAACTGAAGCTTCATATATGTGAAAATCACCTAACTTACACAATCTCCAAAATAAAATGGCAATACAGGCTTTTGAAATCTATAAGGGAACAAGTGAAAGAGTGGCCAGGCATTCTGAATTGGCCAGCCACATAACACAGGAATTAACTGTCTTGTCAAGTAACCATGACAACCTTGAACTGTAGTGCTCTCATTCAGCTTTCATTCATTTCAATAGGCTCCAGAAGGATGTAGTGCAATCCTCAGTGGAACATAAGAGAAGCAAGCTGGATTTCTCCATCTTTCCCTACTAAGGGTGTTTGCTTCGTTTTAAAACTAAATGCATTTACACATACTTCTTCTACATATAGGTGAAATACATGGTGAGGGGTGTAACGGTTTTTGACCCTGACATCACAGGTCTCACTGGCCTGCACCTAACATTTCCATACTGTCTGAAAAGAAGATCCTGCACATGTACAGCATCTCATCATAAGCAGGCTTTTTCTTCACATTTTTATCCCATGCATAGAGGGCAGCATGTCACATTGCACCATGGACAACATTGATGCTAAAGCATTTGAAGAGTGTGAGAGCACACCAGAATTCCATATGGCTGCAATTCTACCCACACGTACTTCTGAGTAAGTCCCACTAAACTTGCAGAGGGTTACTTCTGAGTGGACAGGTTAAAGGACAGAGTAAATTTACAATAGTCTGGTATTAAATCCCATTTCCCTTGCTTTAAGCTGCTGTAAGGCACAAAAGCCTACAAGGGGGTTGGACTGGATGGCCCTCGTGGTCTCTTCCAACTCTGCAATTCTATGATTCTATGATTCTAAGTCTAAGCACACTTACTGATGGAGCTGGTGTGTTGCTCTCTGTGCTGTCATGGAAGAAGAAGGCCAAAATATGTTTATATATATATATATATATATATATATATATGTCTCAGAGAAAGAGAGAGAAAGGAGCACCCTGGGGATTTCATGTTCTTTCCATGTTTGTTCCTTCTGAATTTTGGCTCTGATTAAAAAGGGCAAATTGAAGTGGCTTGTGCAGTCTTCTGTACTAACTAAAGAGTTTGGTCTTCATATGGAAAACATACATTCATATCATACAGGTATTGCTTTGTATCATCTTTTAATATTGCCTTGTATGTCTATTTGTGTAAACTACATTAAGTTTTATATTCATTCACTGAGTACAGTATTCCAGTTGTGTATATGATAGACAGATGAGAGAGAGAGAGAGAGAAGAGAAGAGCTAGATGATAGCTAGAAAGGTAGATGAGAGAGAGAGAGAGAGAGAGCACAGTTTCTCAGCCAGAAGTAAAATGCAGATCTGCAGCAAAAGTGGGTCCACTGCCACCATCATCATTTCTTCTCTTTGGCTTCCAACAATTATACTTTAGGGCTAAAATGTACAGAAAGGACAAAAGGCACCCATGGGTTTGAATAGCTAGAGTGATTAAAAAAAAATTCCTGACATGCCTACAGATAATTTGGCTTGACAGATGGTTGGGGGCTTTCTATGTTATTTTCCTTTAACTCCCTTCTGAGGGCACTCTCTCAAGCTACCTACTTGTCTGTTCCCAATGCTTACTTCCTGCTTGCACCAAGGGTGCTAGCAGCAGGTGAGGGTTTTACTTTACAGAGATGGAATTTTACAGATAGTCTGCATGTTGTCTTCTTCCACTTGGAACCCTCTCTTGTTTGCTTACAAGCTCTTCTACCTTTTCCCCCCCTTAGAATTAAAAAAAATCAAGTTAAGAAGAAAAAGACAAAATATCTGCACAATGATGTTTGGTTGACAGTTTTAGGAGCTATCTCTCTTGATGCATCCTGATACTACAGTTGTCCCTCTATATCCACTGATTATGCATCCATGGATTCCACCATCCATGGCTTGAAAATATTCAAAAAATTAAAAGTAAATTAAAAAGCAAACCTTGATTCTGCCATTTTATATAAGGGACACCATTTTACTATGCCACTGTATATAATGGGACTTAAACATCCAAAGATTTTGGTATCCCTGGCAGTTCTTGAACCAAACCCCAGTGGATACCAAGGCTCCATGGGTATAAGTCCCACTTAGTCTTCCATATGTCATTTTTTTGTCATTGCAAAAAGAGGAATTCATTACCTTTGTCACACAATGATCAAACTGTCCCGCCAACTCACTACAACACCCCTTGTCAGACTATGTAGTGGCTGGGGAAGGATGAGAGTGCAGCCAATGATCATCCAGCTGTGTTCTGGTAGCTGGAAACATGATGCTACAGGCATGTTCCCTCATCTTCTGGGGTATTCTGTGAAGGTCCCAGAGGATAATATTGTCATTGTGTGGCAGTTATCAAAACACAGCTCAAACAAGCCTCAGCTGCCTCTAAGTTCCATCCACATGGCTGTGGAAAGGGATTTTTTGAAATTGTGAGTCTCTGCTGGGTGAGAAAGGAGAGATGCAGAATAGTCCCACCTGGTGATAATGTACACTATGCCTCCTTGATGTAGAATCTCAGCCCCATCTCTTCTAAGACAAGTTTACCTCTTCTGCTCAAGCTTATTTCTCCTCACATAATCTCATTTTAGGCAACATTGTTGGCTTAACTCAACCCTCCTAAGATCTAGAAGGCTGTAAGATCTAGAGGGCTGCAGGTTCCTAATTCTTTTATGCAGTATTTACAATGAATCACATTTTTTTTCCTGATGGTCTATTTAATATTCCAGAAATACCTTTAAAATAAAACTTGACTCTACTTGAAATTGACATTGGGCTTTTCTTCATGGGCAATTTACTCTGTCTTGTCCCTATCTTGGAACCCTGCAGTCCAAACAACACAGCAGTTTTGCCCTGTTTTGCCCCCGGGCAGTCCTCACGACCCCCAGGGCAAAGACGGACCTAAGATGGGGAGAAGATGGGGTAGGGCCTGAAAAAACATTTTTTAAAAAATACCCAGGAAAAATCTCTCCTGCCATCAAAAATCATATTGGATCCCACATGACCACAGGAGCCAATACCACCATGCTGGTCCATTGCTTCAGCTGTCCTCTGCCTCACTCTTCCACAACAGGAAGCAGGCCCACATCTTGTTACCAAGGCTGGTCACATGCAGGGGGCATGGGTCACATGTTGTGGCTGGTTTTCTGGCTTCAGAGAGAGTGAGGGAGACAGCAGAGACAGTGGCTGCAGCAATGGTCCAGTGTGCCCATCTGGACTTCCTCCCATTCTATGCAGATAACAGGGTAGGAATGGGCCAGACCTGTGGGGCAGGATATGTCTGCGGGGAGCTGGTGTATACTGGCCCATGTAGATAAGCCCATTATGACCACATGCATTAACAAACAATGGGTAGTATCCAAAATGTTAATGATGGAATATTCTGAATGTTTTATTAGTAAAATCTAAGCATCAACAGAAATAAAAGTGCCACAAAATAAACCACATTTATATGTACTTTTCTTTCCCCCCTTTCTTATGTTTTGATTTTAGAATGTTAGCATGCATTTATTTTTTATGACTATAATCCCATTTGATGTTATCGTAATGATGATTAATATTATTGTTGACGCTTTTATTCTGGCAGGAAGCAAATTAAGGGCAATGAGATATTCTATGTTATATATTTATTTGTTCTTTTCCCAAACTTGCTGTTTTTCCAGCGTTTTTTTTTGGGGGGGGGCAATGGATGAATGGGTTCATATTAATCATTCACTATCATATAAAACAAAACCATACATTTAAAAATTATTTCTGATATATCCTAGGCCACTGAGAAGATCTGGCATGAAATTTCTTGCCTTTTCCTTTTGTCAGAATGTTTTCAACAGAATAAGAATTTTACAAGTTGGTGTGCCAGGCAGACAAACTGTACTCAATATGACAACATTTTAAAATTCATTAATTTTCCCAATTTCATTTAAGAATGTGATCAGTGCTTGTAGACATCTGTATGTGACCTTTTTTCCAACATGAATTGGACAGTTTTTTTTTAAAACATGATCTGAATGTGTGAAAGGCAAGACAACTTCCTTGCAAAAGTAGAACAAAAAAAGCAGTGAAAACTCTGGAGACAAAAACATAAGCTGAAAATAGGCAAGCCAAGATGGAGCTTTGGCAGTCACTAACAAGGAAAACAATGTTGAAACTTTGACCTACGACAATACAGATGCAAAAAAGGACTCTACAGAATACTATGAAATATTAAGTATTATTAGAAATGGGGTTGAATTAAGTCTGCTGATAACATAATCTCCTTATCAAAATCTATAGTGGTACTGCATTTTGAAAACTACATATATCTCTGGCTACTTCATCTTAAAGCTTTGAAAGGGGAGTTAGCCAGTACCACTGCTAGAAATAGGATACTGAATTTGATGGATTTTCTTATGTTTGGCTTGATCAGATCTAGCAGTATTCTTCCAGTATGTCAGCTCTGTTATCCTCCATAGCTCTATGGGGGGGGGGAGGGTCTGGAAGAGCTGGGCTGACTTTGTGTAACCTAGCAGAAGAGGCAGGACATGAGTACACCGTGATGATTGGTGTCATGTCACAAATGATGATGTGCTAGACCTAAGCAAGGGTATAACATACCTGCTTTCCCCATCTTCAGCTTCTTTTATTGATTGTCAGCCCCACCTCCCCATCCTGTGGGTCAGTGCAGGCTGCAACTGGTCACCTATGGAGGCTGGGTAGGAATTTTTGAAAAGTGGCAGGGAAATTTTTGCTTACCCTGCAATGGTTGCACACAGGACTGGTGAAAAAAATGGCTAGATGAGGCGAATTAGGTCACATTGGTGGGTAGTGCAGAAAATTGGGAAATGCTGCACTTAGGCTGCAGGTTAAGGAATTTGTGAATAGTTAATGAAGTGCAACCCAGCTCCATCACATGTATCTTGCCCCTTTATTCAGAGTGGATGCAAAATTTCATATCATTTCCCATTAAACAGGGTAGATGGGTATTTTGCCACTTCTGATTGGGTGTCTTGCTATTTTATTACATTTTATTATTAAAACAGATCATACAACAGCAATTATATCCTCCAATAAAAGAAAAGAAAAATATTCCACACAATCTCTTAAAATTAGTAGCTTGTGACTTTCCAAACTGTTTAAAGCAGGGTTTCTCAACCAGGGTTCCCTAGAACCCTAGGGTTCCACAAGAAGTTGCTAGGCATTCCCGAAGATTTTGAGCTTTTAAAAAATAAACATTGTTTGAGCTGTAGATATAGTAATTTTTAGGCAGGGGTTCCCTGAGATCTGAAAATTGTTTCAAGGGTTCCACCAGGGTAAAAAGGTTGAGAAAGGCTGGTTTAAAGGGACTAAACATTTATGAATTTGTCCTTTGATTTTATCTTTCAATTCAAAGTTTTGAGATATGTTAAACAAAGTGAGACTTAAGCTCCATGGGACTACTCAATATTTCCCTATTGTGTGCCTGGCATAGTTCTGAAAACCTGTGTGTACTTCTTTCTCTGCAATAAGTCACATTTTAATATTTAGTGTTGAAGAAAAGTAGAAATAACTAATTTTGTTGGGCATTCTTCAACTTTAAGAAACCTAGTTGACATCAGAATACCTTGTCCTCCTTCAGGATACTTGTCAGTCTACAGAGCATTCCGGCCACTTTTCTTTAATAACAGTTAACATAGTTACAGTTTTAGTTTATTATTAACACTTTTACTGTTTTATATTGGGATACTCAAAAGGGCTTATTTTGTATAAGACCATATTAACATAAAATTGATTTCATGTGTTCTCAGCACTAGCCAAGCCTTTTTAATAAATATAACATATTATAAAAAATAAATTAAAAAACAGTAGTCCTCCAAAAACTGACCATTAACATTTATAAGCCACAATATGTCCTGTTTTTTTTCCCCACAGACACGGGAAAAAAGTCTGAGATAGCAATTTAATATGATGTTTGTGTAAAAATTGTTTATTATCTTTGGGGAAAAGAGGCAAAAGAGGAATTGCTGGTGAGGGAGGAGATGTCAAGGCCATGATTTTACTGATTTCAGAGAATACATCTGACCAAAAATTGGTCAAAATTGGGTCCCTTCTTGGAAAATGGCAAAATACAAATTAAATAAATAAATATAATTAAAATTTCACTATATCTGGACATTTCCACCAAAGATGAATATATGTACCAACTGCTCTACATTCTTGCCAAGAGGTGCCTTTCAATTTAGGATTAATGTACCTTAAGCTTATAGGGGCAAGATACCATCCATGAATGGTTTTTAAACATTATTTACGATGAACAGAAGGTGCAGATTTAATTGGAGCTTTAGTCCACATGGAGACCCAAACATTATTTTCTATATGTATTTATAATTCATTTTCCCAAGCTTGTTTAAACCCTATGGAAGTTCCAAATGAGTTGTCAAATAAAAGAGAATACAGCTGGGAGGTAAAAGATTTTATTTTGTGGACCCAGACCGTACAGCCCCTCCACCCTCCTAAATAACACTCACACACTGTGGCTTTTGTAACAAATATGTTGATTACATATTCAGAAATATTGGTTAAATACAGGTTAGTAAAGACATTGTTGGCAATAAATGGCTGCAATCTGCAAGCTAAACGGTTGGCGATAATGCATGGGTCATGATCCCCTCATTGCCCAACCAATGTGGGTCAATGGCTATATGTTGGTCAATCCCGACTCCCCGAGAGGAGAGAGATGATGGCTGAGCTGACCTGCCTGACTCTCTCTACTCCCCTGCAAACAAAGGACTGTTAGCAACTGGAGAAGGGGTCTCCCTTGAACTTGAACTTGTGCTTGAACATGAACTTGACGGAGACCACTTGACCTCACTCCATTATCACGACCCATGACATCCACCACCAAGGTGTTCCCCATGGGAACCGCCTTCCACCAACCATTATACATCAACAGGCAGCCCTACAGGCTTGCTGTGGCCCCAGGCTGTGCAGAAAGCATTCTCTCAGGCCAGATGTATGCTGTATAAGTCCCAGACTGCCAACGCCCAAATCTCATTATGGTCTCCGCTGACAGGTCCCCTTGCACCACCATGGTGGCTGCTCCTATCCGGAAGGAATGGCTGCCAAACTTTTCTGCCGGCAGCCCCATCCTATTCACGGCCATCTTCAACATGCTCACAAATTGAAACCTAGTGAGCGGTAGCACACACAGATGCCTGAACAGGGGTCCTCTAGTGGAGCCTCTCGCCCATATAAAGTCCTGCATGCAGGACACTGGGCACAGGGAGGAGCCTTCCACCTTCTTCAAATACAGAGTGGCCCTGTGGCTGCACCGGTCGACCTTCGAGTGCCATATGTGCAGTGTCAGGTTCCTGTCTGTGATAGCCATGTCACACATCTGCAGAGCCCTGCCAGATGTGTCCTTTTTGGATGAACAGACAGCCTACCCTACCCTCAGGGCCCCAAAGAAGGCAGTAGTATAAGCAGTGCTAAAGAGCAAGGCCTCATAGCTTGAAAGACATATGGACAGCAGCAACCCCACCAGCCATGCCAGCATTACATACGACACCGGCCGCCTTGCATCTGCTACCTTTGGTGTCATTGTCCTCCAACCTTCCATGGCTTTCCTCACCATGAAGTTATCACAGGGGTTGCCATGACCAGCTGCTTTGCTGAAGAAGGAGATGCCAGCCACCTGTCTGGTGATGGTTCTTGACACCAAACCTCTTTCCTTCAAAGAACCTAGGTAATGCAGTATCTCTCTTTCTGATGCTGGCCACGCTGCCCCATAGCCATGCTGCTGCCAGGAGGCCAAGAACTGGGATGCCATATCTTCTAGCTAGCCCATGTTGAAAGCACCAAAGAGTCTGCTATGCCCTGGATCACTGTCCGCTCCCAAGCCTCCAGAGGTCTGCCGGGAATGGGACAGCCTTCATGTCAGCATCTGGGGCCAGCAAGGGGAACCAGTTGTCCTGAAATTGATACATGGTGTCCACTATCTTGTTATCCACACCCAGGATGTACCGCGCATGGACATTGATATTGGATTCCAGTTAGACTAGCACAAACCTGTGCACCAGCCTCATGACCCTCTCAGACGTGGAGGACTGCCTGTTGATGATCCTAACCACGGCCTGATTGTCACACCAGAAACATACCTTCTTATCCATGAATTCTCCCTGCCATAATGTAACACCCACCAAAATGGGAAAAAATTCCAGGAATGTGAGGTCCCTGGAGAGTCCTGTCCTTGCCCACTCCTGTGGCCAGGGCTGTGCACACCAGTGGTCATTGTAGTAGACCCTGAAATCCAGTCTACCCGCCACATCAGGTCACCCTCAGATCCAATCATTCCTGCCATGTTGTGACCCCATTGTAATGCTCATGGAAGGTGAGCCATACCCCATGTCTTCCTTGACCCCTTTGGTCAAATGAATGCGGTGATGCAGTGCTCTACCCACCCTCCCAGTGAGGTGCACAAGACACACACAGAAGGCCCTCCCCAGGGAAACCACCCTGCATGCAAAGTTCAGATGACCCATTAGTGATTGCACTTCTTTCAGTGTGGCCTTCTCCTTCCCTGGAGGCCCACCAATGTTGCCCTCAAGCTGGTCAAAGGGGCCAGCGATGAGGCCTGCCTCCCACTCCTTCCCTATCTTGCGAGCCAGCAACTGAGGCAGCTGTGCCACAGATTTTACATTGCCTGAAATGGAAGCCTCTCTGGGACCTTGGAAAGGGATGTGGAAGCCAAATTCAAAACCAGCCGCCAAATAAGCTGCCACCTCCTTTTTGGGGTAGGCCGCCAGGAGTGGTCAGATGGCCTCTAACTTGACTGGTGTGAAAGCCATGCGACCCCCTCAACCCTTCCCCAGTGCTCACCTCCTTTTGTGTTGTTGCTGGTGCTGCTGCCAGACCCTGCCTCCTTCCTGGCACCAGATGAGGTAGGGCGATTGGTCCGAAAGGACTGCCCTCCCCCTCCCTGATGGGAGCAGTTCATCTTCGGGTGCCCACCCCCGCAGCTGTCACATGAATGATCAAACCAGCATTTTTACCTGGTACACTTACCTCCATTGTACTCCCAACATACCAGTTTCTTCCCATCCTTCTTCCTGGCTGCCTTTGAAGACTCTCCTTTTTCCCGTCTGCCAGGCCCCATGGCCAGCAGCCAGGTAGGGTAATTGATGGTTTCCCACCTGTGCATGGGTGACCTGGAGGCTTTCTTTCTGCATTCCACATGATATAGGATGGCATTGGCGTTCCCTGCCTGCACCCTTACCCCCAACACCTGGCAAAGGTGATTGATCAAGTGCCAGGCCTGCTTTGGGAAAACCACAGCCACCCCCCCCCCATGAAAACCGCATATCCATTGAGCCAGTTGGCAAAGGTGCGCTCCACGGCTTCTGAATAGGCCTTTTCATTCTCCTTTTTGTCACTCCTGTGAACCCTCGCTTCCTCCCCCGGAGGTGGGGCCAATGAGAAAACATTGACGTAATACCCTTGAAGTATCTTGGAACGCACCTTGTGATCCAAGTGGCCCCCAGGAGGGTCTTCCTTTGACTTGGCTTCTCTAAGCTCCTTGCCTGGGGGAGTGCTTCTTACCTCTACTATTCCTTTGCACCTCAGCTTTTCCCCTGGCCAATCTGAGCTTGAGGGCCCACCCCGGCAAACCCAGTTTGAAAGTCCCCTTTTCGCAGTACCTGAACTTGTCTTCATCTGAAGACTCACCTGAAGAAGAACCCAAACGTGACCTCTGTTGTTTTTTACTTGGGCTCCGCCTACCTCTCAATCCACTGTGCTACTGTGACTGAGACCCATGGGAATCTGAGTGCCTCGAATCCCTGGAATTGATCCATTTCTGGGATCTGGAGGACCGGGTCTGCCCACTGCTGCGTGGAGTGCCCACACTGGATAAGACACTTGGGTCCCCATACCCGGACCCTGCCTTGGCCACAGGCAGTGCCTGGTTTCCAGGGCGCCCTGAGGAATAATCCTTGACCATCCTCTGCAGCATGATGGACAATGCCCCCATGACATCTGGTATAGTGGGCACCGGAGGTGCAAAGCCATCAATGGGGGGGGGTTGCAGGTCCATCACCAGGTCAGGGCCATTGCTGGGCCCCAGCTCCAAGTCCTGTTGCCCCATCCCCTGGTGTGGGCTTGGCATCCGGCTGGGGCTGTGGATCCCGTTGGTGGTGTTGCTTCAATGTCCTTTGGGTCCCATTCCTGTTGGAATCTCCCAGCACCCAACCCAGCTAGGTGAAGTGCATGCATGTTTCTAATCTTTATTCAGTCTCACTTAAAAATATATATATATATTATGCACCGACCACTTCTGTGTGGCCTGAAGCCTATAAAGGAAAAGAATGAGGGAGTAGGGATCCCTGACTACTTGCCGGGTTCTGCTTCCTCCACCTCCTTTGTTGCCCATCAGGGCAGGCAGGAGAAGAGGGGGAGGCAGGCAGCAGTGTGTGGTGGTGTGGTGACTTCTGTTGTCATAGGCCTCAATTGCCCACAAGAGGGGAGGATGGGTTACCCCTTACCAATGAGGCCTGCCACCCCCACCTTGGTGCCACTCAGAGTGACCCCTGTCTGGTGAGGGAAAAGGTTTGACCACATGGGTCTTGCCGGGCTCGCTGTTTCCCCCCAACCCCCAAAGTGGTTCCCAGAGACCATGGCCAAGGCTGACCACCACCCAGGGAGAGCCACCGCTGTGGCCTGCCTTGCTGTAGCTTGCACCATCCCCCCAGCAGCATTGTAGCCGTGGACCACCACCATGGCAGCCTGCCACCGCTGGCCAGACAGCCACGGCTGGACTGATGGATATAGGGGGTTCCCGCCCCCAGTGACCTCAGTGCAGCTCAGTGCTGCCAAGCCCCTCCCCCCAGTGAATTGCTGTCATGGCTGTCTGACAGTCACTGAGCTGCCACCCATGGCCCGCCTCCCCCTGCCCTGGTCTGGGCAGCCTCCTACTTATGGCTGCTACCCTCTACTACTACTACTGCTGCTACCTGCACGAGGGCCACCAGGAGTGGTGCTGGGAGCCAGTCCTTCCCAGGTCTGCCTGGTCCTAAGGCCTATGGGACTCCATCAAGGCCTGATGGCCTATTCGAGAAGGAGGGGGATAGGTGTAGAGGTTGCCTCTCAAGTCACGCTGCCTCTACCACCCCGACCTTCCTCTTCGGCTCCTAGAGCCAGACTGCAGGGAGGCCGCAACAGAGCTGCCTTTTATCAGCTCAATCGCAGCCCTGCCGATGTCATCAGGCTGTGCCGGAATCATGGCCAGATGACTCTCCCCCTGGCCACCGGGAGCCAATTGGGGCTGGGCAAGCCTGCCCCGATTGGCTGCCACCTTTTCGTGCCTGTCATGGCCACGGTGAGTGCGAGGAGAGAAATGGGGTATCATGGCGGCCCCCATGATGACCGCCCATGCGGTCTCCCAATCCCCCTCAGAGTGGGGGGGTGCCTCTAGGAGGGCTCCATAGGGGGTGGCTGGCCAGGCCAGAAAATGGCCAACCGGTGAGTGGCAAGCCCCCTTCTTCAGGATTCAAGATATGTTCTTCAAAGCCTCATAGGGGCTCTTGATGATAGGAAGGGCAATAAAATGAAAGATTTGACAAATAGATAACCAGGGTTCATTGAAGGGAAACAATTGCTTCTTAAGCTGGACACTAGGTTTTTTATCATCATACAGTCTCTCAGTCTGTATAGTCCACCCCACAACCTTGGAATGAATTAAATTTGTTCACATCATTCAATGTTGGCATCAAAATGAGATTAATTCTGAAGAAGATAGTTAAAAAAAAATTCTTCCAATCAAGCCAAACCCTATAGGTATCATACAAAAAGAAAGAAAGAAAGAAGGAAGGAAGAAAGGAAGGAAGGAAGGAAGGAAGGAAGGAAGGAAGGAAGGAAGGAAGGAAAGAGGATTATTGTCCAAAATCGAATTTCAGTATGTTTGGGGTTTTTTTTATTTCTAACAGAGGGAACCCTCTGATCCAATCAATGTGCATTTTGCCAATTTCCAATAAAGGCCAAGTTTCAACATTTTCAAATGTTCAACATGTTTCAACATTGTCAAATCTTTTCAAAATTGGGTATTTTCAAAATTGGATATTCAAAACTGAGTATTTTGAAAAGGAGCTGAAAAAAATAACAAAATGCAGGGTTGTGTTTTAGTAGCATCTCAGTCTGGGGGCATTTCTTCTTTGTAATTTAGGGTTGTTGGGGACAGGCCTTGAACTTAATATTTGTCATAAGAAGAAGATAATGAAAATGAAACTTGAAATGTAGATAGATCATCTACGAGATTTATGCTTTTTTTCCCATGACAGACGACTCAATTATATTGATTATTTGTGAGGGCTTGGAAAAAATGTGTCAGTCTGTTCCTCTTCATATCCTTTGGTTTTACAAACACCAACTCCATTGGCCTTGAATGTGAGTGTTATACTGTTGTAAACCAAAGGAAATTCTCATGGACAGATGACAAGTTGAATTAATGCCTATTGGAGAATTTAGCAGGTAGTAGCCAAGTGTTGGCTGCCTGTTCACCTGAGGGGGAGGGGAAACAACAACAGTGCTCCATTGGCTTTCAGTTCTCTGATGTTGTTATGTATCTTCAAGTCAATTCCAACTTATGGTGACCCTATCTTAGGGTTTTCTCGACAAAATTTATTCAGAGATGGTTTGTCATTGCCTTCCTCTGAGTGTGTAAGTGTGTGACAGGCCCATGTCACCCAGTAGGTTTCTATGCCTGAGTTGGGATCCAAACTCTGGTCTCCAGGAGCACTCAAACCACTACACCACGTGACCCTTACTACTTTTTAAATTTATTAGTGACCTTCCCTTCATAATCTCGGATGGGTGAGAATTTTGTTTCTGACCATTTTTATCAGTTTCCAAATTACTTGCAAAATATTGGTAAATTCTTTCCTCCTTCCTTCCTTCCTTCCTTCCTTCCTTCCTTCCTTCCTTCCTTTCTTGCTTTCAACAGACTCTCTCAACATGTCAAAGCAGCCTGTTGTGGGTTCATTAACCCTCATAAACTTTCTTCCTTCCAATGTGAGAATGAGACAATGAGCAGCATTCTTTATTTAGGTTTCTAGAATTAGTACAAAATGTCTTTCCTTCAAACTAGTGTATTTTTCCTTTGTTTAGCAAAGCACATAAACACTGCAAGTGCAAAAAGACTGGCTGATTGATAAAAAAAATACAAACAACCCATCTGCCATTTCTCATTTTAATTTTTTTAAAAGACCATGCATCTATCTTAGTTTATCTATCCATTTTTCAAAATGGTTTATGTAAAAATTCTCCAGAGATTGACAGAAAATATCAAGCCATTTCACATGGTGAGGACATGAGAGAGAGTCTTCTCAGTGACTGATCCCACCCTCTGGAACTCCCTTCCATGGGAGGCTAAGCTGGCCCCCTCCCTGCTTTCCTTCCACCAACAGGCAAAGACATTTTATGCAAGCAGGCTTTTAATATGCAGCTGGAATTAGAGGCTTTTTATTGGTGTGTGCTTTTATTTTTATTTTGTTTATTTTTTTAAAAAAATATATGTTTTATGTCTCATTCTGGGAGAAAGTAAATAAGTAAGTAAGTAAGTAAATCTCACAAGTGAGAGGGCCAAAAATGAACTTTCCTTCTTGTACACAAGAATGTTAAAAGTGAGGAATTATATCCCTAGAATATGAATTGCAAACTGGACTGTTTCCATCTCCTTCAGAAACTAATTTTCTTCCTCCTTCAAATACAACTATCACAACTATCTATTTTGTTGGATTCTAAATGAGAATCAATATCATGATTCAAAATTCTAAATGTTTGGCATAGCTCTCTCTAATTCAGTATTGTCATCAATGATTGGTAGCAGTGCCCCAGTTTCTGTCAAGGGTCTTTCCCTGCCCTACCTGGGAACTGAACTTAGGACTTTCAACGTGCAAGCATGACTCTGAACTCCAGCTTCTTCCATTGACATGGATCTCAGACTGTGCTTAGCTCTCAGCACTGCTTCAGTGACCTGCCTTGGGAGATTATCAGACGTGGCAAAAACCATGTCAAAAGATCATGAGAAGAACAGGGAAGGGTGAAATTATTAGACAACATCGTCCTCTAGTATCCCTGGCTTGTTGCATGGCCATGAGTAAGGCATCCCTTACTATTAGAGGTTTGTCCCTGTCAATACAAAAGGGAAGCCTCATCTGCAGCAGCACTATGACCCAGGGATGGCTGAAGGACACAGGCATCTGATAATGTCACCCTTTATGTTCCTGTCATGTTTTTCTGGCACGGTTTGGAATGTGGTTTTTTGCCATGTTCCACCACAGGCTAATCATCTCCTTGGACCTTGAAGTCCCATGGGAATAAGGAACAGAGGAAAGTTTGGGAGAGTATTTGTTCTGTTAAGTACAATAAACCAGATTTAATGTGGAAAAGAATGATGACTAATATTGGGACAAAATAATGTCAGCAGTTTTTACTTTACTTTGCAAAAGAAATTATTTCATTTGTAGCATGCTAAGGTGATATTTTGTGTGCCTGCAAATAATTTCTGACTTATAATGACCCTAAAGCAAAGGGTTTTCTTGACAAGACTTGTTCAAAGGGGATTTCCTATTTCCTGCCTCAGAGGCTGAGAGAGTGTGACTTGTTCAAGGTCATCCAGTGAGCTTCCACGGCCAAGCAGAAATCTGAGAACATGTATCCCAGAGTGCTAATCCAACATTCAGACCACTACAGCACACTGGGATAAACAATGTTCTTTTGATGAATTCCAAGCTCTGTTGAAGCAGTGAAAGTTACTAAGACAATTATATTGCCTCTTATCTCCTACACGCTAACTTTTGGGTGGTTCTTAGAATGAGGTGCATTCTAAGATGCAGTATAAGTTGCACAGCTGTATCAGATCCGTAGAAGTAGCTTCTTCTTTAAATTCTGGCTGTGTTTGGCCTCATATCACACCTGTGTTCATTTTTAAGTGCAATATACCAGAGTCTGACTTAACGTTACTGGCAGGCATCCTGTTAGTGGCTTATACACACCTTACATTTCTCTTATGGCTGCATATGTCCATTTTGGGTGCTATGGAAGATGATATTCCTTCCACAGTGCCCAGAGCCTCACTCAGACTTACTGTACAGCAGATGAAGGCTCCACACAGAAGTTCCATGCCTCATGGGGAATGGATAGGTACAGATTTTTTGAATTTATACCCCAAATTCTACCAGGGTGGAATCCAAGGTAGATTGAATTAGGGAAGTGTCTGGCTATGTTCCCATAGGAGACATGAAATGATTACAGCAGTGCTTAGATGCCCAGCGGACTCTGGCAGATCTCAGCACTGATGTAGCTATGTCACTTCTGGACACAACGATATAGCTAGACTATTCTCCAATTCTGCCCACTCTCCAAGAAGCATGAAATGGCTGTGCAGGGAGGCTTTGGAGGCTATAACATTAATTCCAGGGTGGTGGTACATGGCTCAGTCTAATCCACATGCAGAACTGCTGCACTACAGTAAGCCATATCATTTCAGCCATTATACTTGAGCATATTTGCATTTTTATATGATAACTAGGAGCCAGCCTAGTGTAGTGGCTGCATATGTCCATTTTGGGTGCTATGTAGAGCATTGGACTACAACTCTAGAGACCTCTCAGCCATGGAAACCCACTGGGTTACCTTTGGCAAGTTATATAATCTCAACCTCAGAGGAAGGCAAAGGCAAACCTCTTCTGAAGAAATCTTGCCAAGAAAACCGCATGATAGGTTCACCTTAGGGTCACCATAAGCTGGAAACAACTTGAAGTCACACAACAACAACAAAACATCTGTGATAAATCCCTGAAATTCCATTCACTTGGCTAGATTGGCCTAAATTATGTTGTCAATCCCAACTAGAGTAGACACATTGTATCAAGGTGAATTGTATATGGCTTAACTTTTTTGTCAACAGTTAATTCAATAAGTCAGCATCAGATGACTAATCAGGATTTGGGTCCTTGTCTAATTACTGTTTTTCCACTTAGAATAATCATGTACAACTCTTATGCACCAATCCTATAAACACTTGCCTGAGAATGAGATGTACTCCATGCAAGAGGGCTGACTTCATATTTAGAACAGAACTGTCAAAAGACAACCAATTATTTATATCCTAACCTCTAGTATGCATTCACCTAATCCTAATAGCATATAAAACTTGAAGTACAGTATGTCTTTTTATATTGTGTTAGAGGACACTTTAAATAAAAGGGCACAATTTATAGGTACAATATCAACAAAAAAAGGCAGAGTTAAACTAAACAGAGGTATAGGTATGTGTGATGACACGAGCACTTAAGATTTTTTTTTAATAGATATTATTAAAGGGGATATGGAAAGATGTTTGCAGATATTTGATTGGCTTTGCAAAGAGTACTTTGAAAGGTGCCAGGGCCAGAGGGCTTGTCATCCAGCATAACTTAACATGCCTCAGTAGAGCGGCTTGGAATGAACAAATATCATGGAAATATATTGAAAATGAGATGCCAGCTGAATTTGCTGAAACCAGACACACCAAGGAAATTACTTGGGGTCAATTGAATACCCTTTGGCAGAATAAAAATGATATAATAGGACCTTTCCAAAGCATGGACCTCTGCTGAAGGAGAATGAATGTGTCTCATACATATTTGCTACACTGATAGCATATCATCATCCTGGAGCATCACATTCATGGAATAAGAGCTTGTTCCAAGAGGGTGTTTCTTTCAATAAGATGGAGGGAGACTCCACTCCTTTCTCAAGCAGCTATATGCAAAAGTACAAAGGGACTATTGGTGCAAAAGCCAAGCTACATTATCAGCAGCCCATCGGATTTTTCTTCTGCTGGAGTATACCATTTCAGCCTGGGGAAAGGGGGTGGGGGAGAGCCTATTGTTTCAGGCTTTCCTGAACAGACGTGTGTGTGTGTGTGTGTGTGCATGTGTGTGTGCGTAGGTGAAGCTGGTATTTCGGATGCAAGGTTCTAAGCCTGTCAACAACAAGTTCATGACATACATTTGCTGCTGATAGTACAGTTTGGCTTTCACTCTGTAGTAACCCTATGGACAATAACATTCTTGAAGACTACAGATCAAAGGATACTTTTGTAGTCATTTGGGAGCCCTGACTTTCCACACAATATGTTGTCACTAAAGGTATTCCATAAGGGCCTCTCCCCATCTTTCACAAAACTGAGTTACATACAGATCAAGGCAAATATACTTTCTGTGTCTGCATAGAACACTCTGATGGGGAAAGACTTTTTAGGAAGGAGGAATTTCTGCTAACCTCCAATTGAGTTAGAAAAGGGCACAGTTGCATTCCCAGGACTGCCCACACACTAAAAACAAAATACACATTTTGGACCATAGGAGACTGGAGTCAAGAATCAAATAAGGAAGATGTCCCTGCTCCTTGTAGGAAAATAAAACATTGGGTTACTTGGAACATAATCCATGAACACTGTATCCAGCTCAGTTTGTTGCAATTCCCCCTTGACAACAATCAAGCATAGATATATAGGCTTGAGAAATTCATTACTGTTACACAATCAAAAGTACATAAAAAGCAGTATTGAGTGTTGCCAACATTTAGATGGAATGACCTCTCACAGCATCTACCGTATCATGTGTTTCACCCATAGTTGCCTGAGGAATATTTTTCTTTAAAAAAAACAAAAACCCCACAGGTTTGTATTCTGTACAGTACATGTTTTGGAAATAGTTTACAAAATACCACACTCCAAGTTAGTTTCAGGAAACCTTATATGAGCTGCAAGGAAATAAAATTGAGGGTGTGACATTGTCTTGCTTAATTACTACCTGAAAAAATTTACACCAGAAACACCAGAGTGGACTTCCCATCTGGAGCATTCTAGGGGAAGAATCTGCTAGAACCTTTGAACAGAACAAAAGAGAAATTGGGATTGCCGTCTGATTCAGGGAAATAAAAGAGACCACACACAAAGATTGGGGTGAAATAAAAAGGTCTTTATTTAAGCCCTACCTATTTAATTATCCCTCTAAGATCTTCAGAAAGGGGAGGCAACCTAGTGAAGGAGCAGCTGGGGCAGTTCGTCCATCCAAGATTGATACTCCCCAGCTTCCCCGGATGAACACCTGGGTCCTGAAGAAGAACCCCAATATCTGGGGTTACTCCCCAGCTGGCCCATGTCTGCAAGGTCAACCCAAAAGTCCCTCACCCAATCCCCATGGATTGAGGCAAGGGATTATCCTTCAGGCCAACCCCAAGGTGGGTCTCCTTCTGTCCCCTTAGGCCACATGGTCTGAAGTGGCCCTTCTGGAGACCCTGCCTTCACTGAAATTGGTGCCAACATGCACATTGAATTCTATGCCTCCCCCTTTCCCCGCCAGCCTGGACAATTTACCTATTTAGACCACGCACTGGCCAATTTTCCAAATGCCGTTGGCAAAGTATGGGGTAGGCAAAAAAAGCCCTTGTGAAAAAAAGGGGGGGGAATCCTACCCGGCTCCGAAGCAACCATTATCATACTATGTTAGTGGTGGGAGGGTGAGTCGAAGTTCACCAAAGAGGAGGAGGTGAAGGATGGCAGGCCTTTAAATAGCCTCCAGCCCTGCCCTTCACCTCCAGACATCAGCATGAGCGCCTGACATGCCTGAGGGGGTCTCCTTGCCATTCTCAGGGCAGCAAAGGCGGTCCCCGCCATGGCTCTGCTGATAGGTGGGGGTGAACTGGATAATAGCTATATCACAAATCCACAGTATGTGAAGATTTGAGTTAAACATTTGCAATTTCCATTAGGTATAGGTTACATGACAAATGAAATCTCCATTTCAAGAAGCAACCTGACCTGCTGAACTATTCAAGATAAAGAAAGTCAGCTTTTAAAGTATCAGCATTGGGGTGGAGCACTTCCTTACAAGTAATTATTTTGGTGTCATAACTGCAAGAAGCAGCAACCAAATATTCTGAAAGGAGAACAGAAAAGAAATAGATGTGGTTTTCTTTTTTCCTCCTCCTGGAAAGAACCAAAGAGTACAAAAAGTCTTTAAGAATAAGGATGTATGGACCTGTTTTCAGAAATCCCACTATTCTCCCCCAAATCTTTTAGTTTCTTTGAAATTCCTCAGACATTTTGCTTTAGGAAAAATGTCCAAAATTCAATTTCAATTTCATTCATAGTAGGCAAACTGACAGTATTGAAACTTGAAGGTTCTGTTCCCCCTCCCCCTCCCAATTCACAAACAGAAAGAAGAATGTAATGTCAAAACACTTTCAGCATTTCCTTATGTCTCTCTTATGTTATGCCTGAATAGGAACTTAAATTTGCTTTCAATGTTGCTTTACCCAAAACACAGGTGGTCTTTTTATATAAAACAATGCTTTGCCCTCAGGTCTTGAGAGAGGATCATTAACATTAGAAGAACACATTCAAAAGATGTCTTAGCTCTGATTTCTATAAGTACACCTAGCTTTGCAAGGAATGCCGTAGAATAACTAGCTGTTCATAAGAGAAAGAACTGCCTAAGAGGTTACAATTTATCCTTTGACTGTATAGCACAATGTCACCTAAGAAGAAAATAGCAGAGTGTACTGTACCATAGTTCAGTCTGTCATGAAAATGAACAATTCAGAGGTAAATGTTGCTTGATCCTGCCTTTTGAAGTGTTCAGTTTGCTGAAGCTGTGACAGGATGAATTGCCTGAGTTGCGGGTCCCTGACAGAATTCCAACAATGATGGGCAACATGCATAGCAATGAACACAGAAAAAACTGCCCCAGTAAAGGAAAGCAATGAAAGAAGTGCAAAGTAATGGGGGAAAGGAAGCTTAGACAATACAGAAAGAAATGAAAAAAGCAGAATGAAACTTTTCTTTATGTTGCTGGTTAAATGTCAAGAGAAATGCAAAGAAGCAACAGAAAAACGTGGATATATGTATAGAATAACCCCCATATCGGCAGGACCCATATCCGTGGATTCACTTACCCACGTTCAAAAAAATGTGGTCTCCCTAGATATCTTCCAGGTCCTCCAGTGTCATTCTATGGCATGCGTCTTCCAGACAACACATGTCTAAGTCCTCCAGCATGGCTCTATAGTATACTTAGGCCATAAGTCATTCATTTTAATAAGGTTCACTATTATCCAATCGCCAGTATCCACAATAAGTTTGGGATTCCCCACCAGGCACGGGAATCATACTGTATAGATATGATTGATATGGATATGGATATACCAGACACGTTAATATCCAAATATTTTGTACTTACAAGTGGGGATGAATAATTTTTACAGTTTTGTTCTTGCTGTGGAGAAAATAATTCCGCTCATATTCTGCACCCTGCAGCATTGCAGGCAGGGAGAAGTTTTTCCAGGCCTCAGCTGGAAAAGAGGCCTATGGAAACACATCATGGCACAGTGCATCACAATGTAGAATGTAAGGTGGGTGGGTGGAGGGATAATAATTTCCTGCCTTTCCCTCTTCTCCCTTTGTGACTGGACACTGTCAGAGTTCTTTGTTCACCCTGCTTTATCATGAGTTGGAGAAGAGGGACAAGGAGGAGGTGAATGACAAAGAAAGAGAGAAGCTGAGGAAATTACAGGCTTCATAAGATCTGGGCAAATTGGTTGCCTGTTTTTCTCATATATATATATATATATATATATATATGAAAAGGGTGCAGCCTTTTGTGATCTTTTTCCTTGATCCAATATATGGATATTATTTATCAGTTGTATGTGGATTTTTCTGGTCGTACATGTCTACTTTAGGATGAGGCCTTCCATGTGAGGGTGGTGATTAACCCTGCCCTCACATGACAGGTTAGGGTATTTACCCTTCAGTGTCTGCAATATAATATCCTGTTTATGGGGCTCCATGTGGCTAGGGTGGACAATGACATTGATGATGCTCTCTTCCACACAGGGAGCACTTCAGATACCTGGCATCAGATGCAGCTGCCATGCCAGACCCAATGCTTGGAAGAGTGAGGTGATGATGGCCATTAGCTAGTCCTGGGCTCCTAGCATCAGAAAGAGTTATATTAGGGCAGTAAACGAATTTTCTGACTTTATAGGGTGGGAGTGTTTGGGTGATGAGTGGCCTGGGTTTGTTCCTCTCCTTCTGCAATATTATGTCTCTCTCAGTGATAGGGGGATGCCTCCTCAGTCTATTAGAGCCCAATTGTTAACTATGGCTTTTTGGCTCAAGGCACAGGGTTTCCAGACACAACAGCTGACTTTTGCATTCTTAAGGTTCTAGAAGGTCGGATCTCACGAGAGAGGAACAGTTGCAGATAATAGGAAACCTTTGTCCCCAGATATCCTTAAGTGTTTGGGGGAACTGTTGGCAGGTTTTTGCACCTCACAATATGAAGTCTTTTTATTTCACACAGCTTCTTTGACTGCATTTTTGTGTGCTTTGAGAATAGGAGAGCTGGTGGTTCAGTCAGAGGGTGACAAGTCAAGGAAATCTTGGCTTGGGAAGGCAGTATGTGGCCCTCACCATTCACTCATCCAGAACAGATCAATGCAGTTCTGGGTCCTGTTTATTGCTTCAGACCTGCACCAACCAGTCACTGTGTCCAGTTTGTGCCTTGCAGGACTATGTTTAAGTCAGGGGGTTGCAGCCTGACCCCTTGTTTTGCTATGCTGATTTGTCACTCTTGACTAAATAGGAGTTCTGGTCCATTAGCTCTGGAGCCCTATCCTTGTTAGGTTTTAAAGGGATTAAATTTGGCACCCACTCATTCCAGACTGGGGTTGTTTCAATTGTGTCAGCAATGGGCATGGATCCCCAACTTATTCAGAGGATTGGTTGCTGGAGTTCTTCAGCATACCAGATATATGTTCATCCATATATATATATATATATATATATATATATATATATATTGCTGTTGCTTTTGTTGTTTCATTCAGATTCTAGGTTATGGCCACTGATGCATCAAACCAGCCGAGGGAGCAACCTAGCTTTTGAGTTTTCCTGGGGCTCAGATGTTTCACCCAGGTGAAGCTAGGGAGCAGGTCTGGCTGAAACCACCTGCCTTAGCTGCTCAGACACTAGGTTGCACCCTACAATTGCATCTCTCAGGGGTTAAAGGTTCACTAGGATTATAGTTAAAATAAAGTGGCCTATTTGAACACAGTCTCCAATGTCTGGTCTTTTTATTTCCATGGTTGGTCAGCAAATATTTCTGCACAGTTTTCACTTAGTATTTGCACATTCTGAAGTGTTGTAGGAAAATATTCTGTGCAGAATGCATGTGGGGTTTTGCACAGAAAAACATACACTTTTCCCAGCCAGTCACTTCTCTTGCTTGTTTAAGATTTGTTTTCTATAAAAAAAATCCCACAACAACCCACTAATCTTGCAGAACAAAAATATGTGGTTATATATATATATATATATATATATATATATATATATATTACATATTTGGTGCAATATTGTGCAAGATGTTTGCAGCAGATTTGTTTTGTAAGATTTTTGTAGTGCAAGATTCCTGTATTTTGTGTAGAAACACAAATGGCTGTTTGGGAACAGTGTTTTCTGCACAAACTCTTACAATTCTCATGCAAAAAAAGTGTGTATTTCTGTGTAGAATAAATTTCTGAAACACTCCAAGATGTATGAATACTGTGTGAAAACTGCAAAATTCTTATTAATGTATTATTTTTCCCACGTAGGTTTCCCAAGTATTGAAAAATGTGTGTGGGGGGGTGTTGTCCAGGAATCACATAATGGTGACTATTCTTTCCACACATTGTGTATGTACATACTGATTTCTTAATAATGGCTCCAAGCTGCAAAATTTAATTTGGAAGAGGTTGGCTGTATGGTGCCCGTTCATCTCATAACAGACAGTATCAGCTGTAAAATTCATAACTTTATTTGTATTCCACTTCCAATAATGGAAATGAGTACCTATAGAAGGCTATTATATTTTTTTTTTGAAAGAAATAAAAGTGTTAGGTACAAACTAGCCACCATCAAGCATTTTAAAACCCCATTACTTTCATTAGGACAAGTATGTATTTAAATACTTACATCCTGGAAATCTGGCAGTGGTCTGTGTTCAGTGGTAGATCACATACTTTGTTTACATGACATAACTGATTCAGTTGCTGACATCTCCAGATTGAGTTCTTTCAAAGGATATAAAACAGAAGAAGCAATAAAAGTGTTTTTTTATCTGATAATTTTCTGTAATGCTAAGACATTTGTCTACTTGCTGCTGGCTGCTGGTTAAACACGTGATGGGAAATTCTAGTGCTATTATCACTGATCACTGGGAGGTACTGGGAAACATAGTTCATTGTTCATGAGAACCTCCAGGTATCAAGATAGTGAAGAGAGTAGTACTGAAGGCAATCTCTCATGACTTATCAACTAAAAGTAACTGGTTGCAAAGAACACCCTTGGGTTACTGACAGCCTTGTTGAGGTCAAAACATAATAGCTGGGCAGTTGTCTGAACCATAAGATCAGTTATACTACTGATGCAATCATTAATGCCAAATGGGATCACCTGACCTCTTCTGGTTGTCACCAAGAGGGCCATACTGAACTAATGAAAAAAAAGGGCAGTTCAGCATAAATGCTGTTACAGATCACATATATAAGAAAAGCTGTGGATTGAAGTAATTCATTGTATATTGCTGGTATGTATAGGTGGAGCTCTCTTCCATAATTAGAGGACTAATGATTAGCATTACAGGATTTTTAAAGGGAAAAAAAGATGCACGACTGATTTCATGATCTTTAACTTATTAAAACAGGTATCAAGACCTATGATTGAATTGCTGTGCTCAAAGCCTTGCCTTTTGACAGATTCTTTGACTGTTCAAATATCATCATTGAGGGCTTTCTTAAAATCATTATTATATGACATTACACTTCTATTCTGTAGTATAAGCCCAGTACTTCTTGTTCTGTCTTTATCAGCTAGGGGAATAATTGCTCCCCATTGCCTTTAAAACAGCCATTTACAGATCTGAGGACAATCTTTTCTCCTTTCAATTTTTGTCTGACCTGAGAGAATTCACATGCCAATTCACTTAACCTTTTCTACCTTGTGTGTCATTTCTCACCATTTTCTAAAGGGATCATGATGCTCAAGTCACAAGATTTAGCCCGTCATTTTTTAAATGAAAAATTATTGCATAATATGTTATTGTCTTAGCTCATGTAGAATGCCTTAATAGTCCTAACTGGAGATGGAAAATAAAAAAGCACCTTTAGCACTTATCATTGCAGGATTATTGATAACATATCTGTACAAAACTAAAACAATAAAACAAAGGCATACAACCTAGTTTAAATTAAAAAAAAACAATATAGAGAAGGGAGTAATACAAACATGAGAAATACAATACAAATTATACAAAAATGTTAAAATACATATCACCTCAATACAAACAATTGTAAAGTTAAACTAAAATTCCCAAAGGTTTAAAAAATATTTTAACTGAAATTTAAAAATAGATATTCTGGAAGACATACCTTAGAAAGTACTTAACCTAAAGTAGTATGGATAATGTCTGTTGCAGTGACATATTTGTCACTTGATTATTGTATATGTGATGACTCATAGATGAATATGTGAATTGATTTATGTAAGTTAGCATAAACATGTCATTACACACACATACATACTCTCTCTCTCTCTCTCTCTCTCTCTCTCTCTCTGTGTGTGTGTGTGTGTGTGTGCATGCACTAGTGGTTTAGGACATACCATTCTTATGCTGGTCCATTGACCTTTCACATGTGTTTCAGCTAATTTTGTACTGTATGGCTGTATGTACTGCTTTTGTTTCATTTTCATAATCATCATAATCATAAAATTTATTTATATCCCACCCCTCTGTTAAAAACAATCGGGGTGGCTTACAAAAATTAAAATACCAATACAGTTTAAAATCCCTAAACACCACCCACCCCCACCTTCCCCCATAAAAAGGAATTAAACCAATATAAGTTAAAAACAACTAATCTAAAATCACATTTAAAAAATAATAAATAGCCAGTAGACTAAAAGAGGCCAGGAGCTCCTGAGGCCAGGATCTAATCAGGAAAGGCCTGCCAAAAGAGATCCATCTTTAGTGCTTGTTGCATTTTTTCCCCATAATTTTGCATTTATTAACTATAAAATCCAGTTCTTGGAGGACCACCTCATTGGGACCTGTAAAGATGTAGATTCCAAAGTAGACCATGTTTCAATCCAAAGGGATCCAGAGTGATCCAAACCAGTGGCAGCACTGGGCTGTGTATTCAAAGAGCCTGAACCGCACCAGGTGACAACGTTGGAGGAAAGGGTGACACTGGCCATAGTAAAGCCACAGATCTAAACTAGATCACATTACAATCCATACATTAGCCTAGGAGTTAAAAACAGAAAACTTTATTTGTCATGTACTGGCTTCTTCAGACTCGGTGACAGGCAGTTTCAGAGTTAAAAACAGAAATCTTTATTTGGTGCAGTAATCCAAAAAGCTAACCCTACAGGTTCATTGCTCAAAATGAAACCTAACTAAAGAGCAGTAAACAAATAGCATTCTACAATTTACAGAATCTGGAGGTCTATGCAGTCATTGGGTATCCATCATCCCCACACTCAGTTCCCACCGGACCAATGTTAAGCCCACTTTTCCCATAGCTGAGGCTAGGTGCCAGCTTTATCAACCCGTTACAAACATAGAGCACGTACCTCTCATTCCCAGTTAGACTACATACTTGTTAGCAAGTGCAAAAGAATGCAAACACAATAATCCACAAAGCTACAACAGAACTGAACTTCACAGGAAATGGCCATGTCTAGGATGGATTCTGACAATAAGAAAACAGATCTACCGGTAATCATTTCCCCCCATTCCTGTTTCATCTGCACATCCATATCATCACTTGATACTGTGCTGACTGGGGCGGGGGGGGGCAGGGAGACAGAGAGAGAGAGAGAGAGATTGGACCAATAATCTCTATGTAAAACCTTTTAAGGTACTGGTAAAGATATCAAAACAACCGGAAATGGCCAACTTCTGCACTTTCAGGACTTTTTCTGTACTTCTGATAGTGATTTTAGGGCCAGGTACATAAGTGTATTGGCACTTATGTACCTGGCCCTGCCTGCAATGTCTGCAAATGACATTGCAGGCAGCCAGGCACTATAATAAAGTCAATATCAAGGTATCACTCAGGAATTCATAGATATGGAGTTCACATCATCATATGTGGCTAGCAATTACATACAACCCTCAAGAAGGAAGGGATGGATATAAGTTGATATTTATGACACAGTGACAGCTAGGGCATATTGTGCCACACCCTAATGCTTAGAGAAAGGCATACTGTGGGCAACAGTTTTTCATTTTTACTATGTATTAGTTAAAAATTGGTTGGCAGGGAGGGAAGCAAATAAAATTATTTTCCAAACTGGATTTAGCCACAAGATAGCTATCTATACTCTGAACAAGGAGAAAATGCTCTGAAAGCAAATCTCACAGATGTGGATTGAATCCCCCTTTCCTGCTGCTGTTACCAATGATTCATGTGCCATTAAAAGTGTTTGTATCCATGCAAAGATTGGCACCAAGGCAATTGGTGATGGAACTGCTAGTTTTTTCTTTTTCTTCTAGGCTTCTCCCAATGAAGATAATGAGGCAGATACAGTACATGGCAAGTTACGTAGAACTAAGAAACTTGAATCCCACTTGTTCTTGAAAGCCTGGCATTTGCAGAATATATATACTTTTTTCCCCAAGGCAAATTTTTAAAATGGCTTCTGTGTAGAATTATTCAGCTAGCCCTCCTCCAGGAAGTTCATGAAAACCTAAATGCTCTACCAGCTATGAAAAGTTTCATTAAGTGCCTCAGTTTCTCCAACCAGTAGGTGCCAAATATTTCCTCCAGAGGCACCCATCCAAAACAGCATCCAGACTTTCCCAATTCCCTCACCCTCTTGGTAAGAAGCTGTTAAGAAGCTATGCCTACCAGGATATACCACTTACGTTCAGATGTGGAGTTGGTCAAGGAGTCTCTGGAACAAAAGTCCCTGGTTCTCTGTAGGGGTTAGGCTTATCAGTAATTGAAAAGAATAATCTCAATATCATCTTTGTCTCTGTACATACTCTAGTCTCTCTTTTCCTTTGCATACTCCACAGAACAAAGTTTACCTATTGTATTCTGAAAAACATTAATGAAGAGCTTCAGTCAAAGCAGGTCTAGCAGTCCTGGTCACTGACTGACCACTTTGGGAACTTCCTCAGCCCCTCCCCTGCATTTGACATAGAAGCACACATAATTACTTTCTGGCTTTGAATTCACTCACATTTAAATATCTAACACAGAGAAAGTACCCTCTTTAATCCATTTTTCTTCCTTTTCTTTTGTGTGCTAAACTGAACAAAAAGCCTTATCAAAGCCAAGATACACTTCTCTCAGTTGATGGCTTGGCCTTGAACAAAGAAATCATAATATTTTCACAGTGTGTTGGCACTGCTGTCCACAATAGTTTTCTTTGATGTAGCAAATCAGTATTAGGACTTTTTCAGATGATCCTTGCAGCACAAGGATCGAGCGGGAGAGCTTCATAGCTGCAGCGTGGCAGGGGGTCCATTTCGGACAACGCCGTCCCTACGGCGAAATTGTCCGTGTCTCTTCCATTTAGGATTGGACCTGCTGCGCCATATTCAGCCAGATTTTATTCACGGACAACCTCCATGAATAAAATCTGGCTGAATATGACACGACAGGCTCCAGTCCTAAACAGAAGAGACACGGACAATTTCGCCGCAGGACGGCGTTGTCCAAAATGGACCCCCGCCGTGCTGCAGCTATGAAGCTCTCCTGCTCGATCTTTGCACTGCAAGGATTGTCTGAAAATGTCCTTAGTTGTAAATGTTACTGGGCTCCTTCTGTTGAACTAGTCGTGCAAGGGCAAATGACAAATGGCCTCCATGAAAGGAAGTTGCTTCAATTTTTTTAAAAAAGTTGCCTGTAAGAGCTACCAACCCTACCTGCAATACCTTAAGGCAAAGTCCTCACACCCTAGCCAGCTTCAGCAGCATACTTTACATGTACTGTTAGCCCTGACCACCCTACCAATCAAATGGCAACTGACACCTGGGGACCCCTTAGCTTCCCCACCCTTTACCTGCTCCAGAGGATATGGATGTCTTCTATCATGTGGCTAGTTCCCTGCTCTTCCTAGCCTATTTTTGCATTCATTTTTGCCAAGTGAAGTATTGATTAGACCACAGAATTTAGGGGGAATGTGTAAATATTAAAATCTAGTATTGGTATTTCAAAAGGGGAGGCTGGAACTGCACAGTAGTGAGAGCTCTTAGTTCTTGTCTAACAACATCACATGAGCCCTTACACTTGACCTGGATTTTTCTGCTTCTTGCAGATCCTAGATTGCATGTTAAATAAAGTTGCGACCTTCCCATTCCCATAAATACCTGATCTCATGCCTTCCTTTCAAGGTGCGAGATAGAAAGTTGAATTATTTTAATGGTAAGGCAAAAAGCCTCAATATCCAGCTTCTTTAATCCCAAAACATTAGTGCTGTTCCAGAATGTCTGAAAATGAGTACTTTTTAAAAAAATGTCAACCATGTAAGTTTCACCAAAATTTTCCTTTATGATCCCCCCCCCATAACATCTTCTTTTCTAACACATTGAATGAAAATGATTGAACAATTGTGGAAGAAAATTTAGGCATGTGTTCTAAATAACATAAAGACATGGCATGTAGTTATATCCTGTTGGACGACCCTACAGCTAAATTAAGTGATCAGCTTATGTGGACTGCGGATCCCTGTTTGGGTAGTGTTACCTAAACTGAGAACTGGTATCTGAATTGTGTGGCAAAATGTTTAAAACCATAAGATTGAAAGAGGAGGCTGTCACTTAAACTGTGCTTCAGGCAACAATTGTTAAGGAAAATGCAACATGGGACATACAGTGAAAGAAATAAAATATGTATGTGAAAGTCACAATGACTAAGCAAGAGCAATTATGGGGCTACACAGGTGAAACTGCTAATGTAATCTAGAAGGCCTGAGAGCCAAGGACAGAGGTACTGAATGCAGATTGGAAACACCTGAGAATCATTAAGTGTACAAGGTGAAATGTTGAAATACATGGGTTGGTCTTAAGCATGGGTTGAACTACATGGACCAATCAGAATGGAAGTACACACCCACTGGGTGGAAACTAACTAGTGGGTGGTGATAAACAATGGCTATAAAATTGCAATGTTTGCCAATGTATTTTGGTGGTTGAGTAGAGGTGGAGTAGTTTGGAGATATTGTGGAGTAGTGTGTAGAGATTGTGATTTGTTGACCATATAGTATATTTATATAGAAGAATAAAGTAGGTTTTATATAAAACTACTGAGTTGCCTGAGTGAATCCTGGAGATGTTTTGGAGACACCTGGAGAGAGTGAGAAGGCTTGGAGAGTTTGTCAGGATCTTCAGCCTATTCTCTGAAACTCTGCTGCTTTGGAGGAAAGCATTAACCACTGATCTAAGCTGGTTGGCTCTGCTGCATAACAAGGTGGTGAGTTTGAGCCAGAGGTGAAGAGCTACAACTCCCATCATCCCTGACAATAACAACAACAACAACCACCCCTTGAGCTGGTATTGACAAATGAGCTGTTCACCTTTCTTTGAAAGTATTATCTTGTAGGGATGTAAATTTTGCAAACATTGCAAAATTCTTGCAAGCAAGAATGAAGCATTTTACTTTGTTTCACAGTGAGAATGTCTACAAATTAGGACTTATTTGGTTCAGAAATGCCCAATGTTTCACAGAAAACAGCATTTTATGCACTGAAAAGTTCTTTTCTGCAAATAATGACTCTTTCATGTGAATGAAAAAAATCTTAACAAGTAAAGAAAGACCCTTTTAAAGATCCTCAAAATTCTCCAGGAAAGCATTTTTTCCCTCCAAAATAGTGAGAAAAAAATGAGTAAACAGTTCTCATTCCACAGGGAACATAACAATAGTACCAATCATTACCGTATTTGCAAAAGAGTCATCATTATTCCCCCCCCCATTATCTATATTAGTTTATTGTAACTAGTTACTTCAAGGCTCAGCACACTGTAGATATTAAACTCATTGGAATATTATTTTTCCTAATAATAATGTGCCATCAGATTTCATGTTGCTTCAGAGACTTTCATAACATGAGTCCTTGTCTTCAGAAACTTACAATAAATTTCTATAGTACCAGTACTGATAGAGGCAAAAGGATTTTTTTTCCCTCTGAAGTTCAATCAATTTATGATGGAAGATCCCAGAGATGAAGATGAAAAATTGAAGCTACTCACTTCACTTAAGTTTGAATACAAAGCACCATCCCTCCTGCCTGGTTTCATTGTTTTGATGCTGTGTTTTGTTTTATCCTTTTAGAAATTAAATATAGGGCTGCATGTTGGTGTGGGACTGGAAGGGAGCTGTTTGAACTTACTCTTGTGGAAGTTGAAAGAAGCAGCCCAAAAGCAGCAGCCTGCTAGGGCTCTGAACTTAGAAGACTATATAGCTTGCATTGATTCTGCCTTGGGACTAGAACTGTCTGTAATGACTGAGTGTTGGGGTTTTGTTTTCCCTCACCTCCTAGACATTTCTAAAGTGTAAAAATATGAATAAATGAATTTTACAAAGCCATTGTGAGCATCTACTGCTTTCATCACTAGCTCTTCACAGATGGCCCACCATTTAGGAAAGTGGTGCTTTTCCATTTCAGTGACTACATACTGGACTAGTGAGAGCCAGCATGGTGTTGTATTTGAGTGTTGGACTAAGACTCTGGGAAACCAGGGTTCAAATTCCTGGTCAGCCATGGAAACCCAGTGGGTGACCCTGCACAAGTCACACTCTCTCAGTTCCAGAGAAGGCAATGGCAAACCTCATCTGAATCAATCTTGCTAAGAAAACCCTACAATAGGGTCACCATAAGTTGGAGTTGACTTGAAGGCACATAACAACAACAATAATACTGGTGAATAAGAACATTTTCAACAAACACATACAAACTTCCAAGTGTCACAAACAAGTGTTTCTGGATCAGTGTTTCTGGCCAGTCAACTCAAGTCCAGACAAGTGCTGGCAGACCCAGGAAATAAAGAGACCAGACTCATATAGTTGGGCTGAAAAAGGCCACTTTATTTAACTTTAACCTATTTAAATATTCCCCATGAGATCTGCAATGGGGAAACAACCTTGTGTGGGAATTACTGGGGCAGGAGGTCATCTCCCAGACCTCCTTGAACCCCAGGGAGTACTAATAAGCTGGGTTGCTCCCCCGTCAGCCTGCATTTGGAAAGCTGACCCAAAAGTCCTGCCCCCAAGTAGAGAACTTAAAGACAGAATTTATCTCTCGGGTCAGCCCCAAAGGAGGTCACTTTTCCCACCCCTCAGTTCACAGCACCTAATGGGGGAATTCCAGATCTCTCCCTTCACCACCAAAACAGGTCGCCATAGGTGCTCACCTATAGAGATCTACCAAATCTCCCCCTCTCCCTAACATAGATAAAGGGCAAGTGTCTGCTTAGCCCCTTTGCCCTACCAGATTGTCCCATTGCAGATTGCCCAGAAAAAGTAAGCTACCAGTCTCTGAAAGGTGAACCCCATCCTCTCTATAGAGAGCAGGCTTTTCAAACAATATATCAGGGTGCAACAAGTAATGACCCAGGCCTTTCTCCATGGCATTCTAAATTTCTCTATTAACTCTCATGTGGGCCTGGTCAATCAGGCATGGGTTCTCCTCTCCCCACCACAGCTGCCTCTGACATACAGCTGACCACGTGATCTGTACTTCCAGCCACTCTGACTTAATGACCATCATGTCATGCAGGGCCTCTAATTTAAGGGCCTTGCCCTCCAACAATCCTAAGTCATTCCCACCCAAATGAATGACACTCCCTGAAGAGAAGAGGCATCATGCCATGCCAGTGCAGGCCTCTCCTTCCCAGCTACTCACATGAGTGATGTTGCCAAGCTCCAGATAGGTCCTGAAGTGGCTTAACTGGGCCTGGTGTGCAGCCAAGTAAATCATGTTGTGGCTGCAGATGAGCACTCGAGACCAACCTGGCCACAACCTAGAATTTATAAAACAGAAGATGAACATGTTAGTATTGTAATGGCCACATGCACCTAAAATAGGCGTGTGATCTCCAGCGGCCAAATTTCTGTATTGCAGAAACCTCCATACCCATGGCTGATGCAATGGATGTGTCCCCTATTCAGAATGAGTGCATTCCAAATTTAACCCCACCGAGGCCAATGGCAGCCAGGCGGTGACTGCCCAAAATTGAAACTTTGTTAATGGCAACAGGTCAGCATGAATAAATAAAGGGCCCAGCCTACCATCCTGCACCCTCAAATAACACCTCAGTTCATGTACCGGTCAAAAGACCCCATCACTACACCCTTCTAATTGGATTTGGGTCCACAAACCTCTTTGGTCCACCTTAGGGAAGCATATGGTATGCATGATGCATTGATCACCCATTTGTAAATTCTGTAACTTCAGTGCCTTCCTGGACCTGTCAAACCTGGACACTACCACAAGCTCACTCAACCTCAGAGCCCCAAGGAAAGCAGTCAGAGCAGGTCCATGAAACAAAGCTTCATAATGAGATGTTCATAGATGCTTCCATACAGTGCTCTATCCCTTTAAGATGCAGGGGCAAAGATGAGCCTGAGCATCACTAATGGTGCCCTTTTCCCAAGTTATCCTTCAATAACTTCCGAATCCAGAAATCATCAGTTGTGTGCTTTTCTGCCTTCATCCAAAATGGGGTGGGATGCTATCAGTATGCTGATGACACCCAAATATATTTCTCCATGCCTTCAAAAACAGCCTCAGATAAGGAATTAATGATTGGGCTGGATGAGGAAAAACAAGCTGAAGCTGAATCCAGACAAGACAGAGATGCTTACTGTCAAGGGTCCTAACCTGGGGTTGGAGATGGGTCAACCAGTGGGGTTACACTCCCCCTGAAAGACTGTGTTTGTAGCCTGGGAGTGGTTCTGGATCCATTACTCCAAATGACAGCTCAGATAGATGTGACAACAAGGAGTGCTTACAAACAGCCTCAGCTGTTATGCCAGCTGTGCCCCTTCCTAGAGTTGGAAGATCTAAAGATGGTAATGCATGCGCTGGTAACCTCAAGGCTGGACTTTTACAATGCACAGTACATTGGACTACCTCTTTACCAAATTCAGAAACATCAGTTGGTTCAAAACACAGCAGCCATGTTAGTCACTGGTACCCCCAGGAGTGATCATATCACACCAGTATTAAAATCACTCCACTGGCTACCAATTAGTTTCCGTCCAAGATACAAAGTAAATCCTACATGTTTTTGGACCGGGTTATCTATGAGATTGCCTTCTCCTGTATAATCCACCCCATACAGTTAGGTCCAGCCAGCTAGGACTAGGTTGGCAACTGTCCCAGAGGACTTTTTCTTCAGCTGCCCCTAGACTCTGGAATGGCCTTCCAGAAGTGATATGACAGCTGAATACACTGTCTGAATTTAAAGTAGCATTAAAGACCATCTCTTCCAGCAGGCCTATCAAGATGATTTTAAATTGTAGATTTTAAACTGTGTACTGGTTTTTTAAAATGTCTTAGTCTTACTTTTAAAATGATAAGTTTTAACTGATATGTGTTTTTAACTAATATTATGTTTATATAATGCTTCTTCCTTACTTCAATCTACAGGGAGAGTTGAGTAAGAAAATATTTATTTATTTATTTATTTAAAAGGCAATGACAGATAACTGGGATCTAATAGACTGTGGGCACAAACCTTTGTCATGAAGAAAAAACACAGTACTGAAGCAACTGCACAGTTAATATATCCTCCAAACCTCCCTGGGACCTGAAACCCAAAAACTCATTCAGCACTCTTACGTAACCCTTCCTGATACTTGTGGCTATGGACAAACCTATAGCCCTCACTACTTTTCCTTGCCAAGCTTCCATAGGTCTATTGACATCAGGTCCACTGAAGACATGGCCTCTGGAGACAGCAATCTGAAGAGCTCCATCTGTATACAAGACAGAGCATCAGCAATGCCCTTGTCCACTCCAGCCACATGATGAGCAGTAAACAAGGCATTATACTTTAAACATTGTAGGGTAAAGGCCTGAACTAGCTTCATGACCCAACATGATTCCTTCCTGGATCAGATGATCACACATTCAGAAAGGAGAGATGTAGTAGTAATGGGGGATTTCAACAATCCTGATATTTGTTAGAAGTCCAACTCTGCCAATAATTTAAGGTCCAACAAATTCCTTTTTGCCTTGCAGACAATTTCATTGCCTAGAAGGTAGAAGAGGTAACAAGGAGATCAGCTATTTTAGATCTAATCCTAACCAATGGGGGTGACCTGGTTAATGGTGTGAAAGTGGAAGGATCCCTATGGGGGAGTTACAATGTGCTCCTGGAGTTTGTTCTACAGAGGAAAGGGGAAGCCAAGCATAGTTAGACATGCATTCTAGACTTTAAGAAAGCTGATTTCAGAAAACTTAGGGAATTACTGGGGGTTATCCCATAGTCAGAAATTCTGATAGATAAAGGAGTTTATGATGCATGGGAATTTCTAAAAAGTGAGATATTGAAGGCACAACTTCAAACAGTTCCAATGAGGAGGAAAAAGGGGAGGTGTCTAAATAAACCAGGATGGATGTTGAAAGAACTCTCAACTGATCTAAAATAAAATAAAAAAGGACATGTACAAGAAATGGAAAAAGGGGGAAATCACAAAAGAAGAATTGAAACAAATAGCCAGCTCATATAGAGGGAATGTCAGAAAAACCAAAGCTCAGTTGGAGCTCAGGATTGCTAGAGATGTTAAAAACAATAAAAAGGGCTTTTTTGGATATCTCTTTAGCAAAAGGAAGAACAAGGAAATGGTAGGGCTGTTGCAGGGAGAAGATGGTGAAAGGCTAACAGGGGAGAGAGAAAAGGCAGAACTACTTAATGCCTTCTTTGCTTCAGTCTTCTCCTAAAGGGGAAAGAGTGGAAGATGGAACAGGGAAGATGGAACAGATGATGCAGTATGGAACAGGGAAGATGGAACAGATGATGCAGTATGGGAAATACAGCACAGAATTGGTAAAGAGGTAGTTCAGAAATACCTGGCCAATATAAATGAGTTCAAGTCTCCAGGGCCAGATGAACTTCATCCAAGGGTATTAAAAGAACTGGCAGAAGTAGTAGAACTGCTGTCAATAATCTTTGAGAATTCCTGGGGGTCGTTTACACGGGCAAATATTCCCCTAAATATACCGCTAAGATAGCTCATAGTTCCCACGGATCGCAGCACAGCATCGCCTCATTCAGAAGGGGGGAAGGTAAAACACCAAAATATAGCGTGGCAGGGCATGTCGCTATTTTTGCAGGAATATTTGCAATGTAGTGCTTTATTGGCAGTGTAAACTAGCATTCCGCTAAGGGTTAAAGCACAGCTGCATTGTGATTGGTTGATGATGCAGGGGTGGGCTTAAAAGAGGGGCAGGCAGGGAGGGAAAGACAGTAGCGATTAGAGAAGAAACTTGCAAAAATCCTGTCTACTATTTTGCGAGCCAGTTTGCAAAAATAAATAAATAAATAAATAAATCTTCCTCTGCTGTTTTGAAAGTATTAAAAGCTCGTTCGTCACTTTTATCCTGTGCACGGGGGAGGAAGAGAAACCATTTCACAAAGGGCTGTAGCAAGCTGAACTGCTATTTTCTCTCTCTCTCTCTCTCTCTGCTTGGGGGAGGGAGGAAGGGGGAGATAGAGAGACAGAGAGAGAGTGAGCAGCTGGAAAAACTTGCGATCCACGGCATTACTCTCCCTCTGCTTTATGGAGTGAGTTCATTTACAGGCAGATTTACAGAGACACATAGAGACACACACCCCACACTTATTCAAGTCTGAACTGCAAAGCGACATAATTAGAAAAAAACCTGACTGGCACAGCTGCGGAAAATAATTAAACTGCAAGTTGCCGCAATAAATCTGCTGTGTAAACCGGCCCCTGGAGAACAGTAGAGGTCCCAGCAGACTGGAAGAGGGCAAATATTGTCCACATCTTTAAAAAAGGGAGAAAAGAAGACCCAAATAATTACTGCCCAGTCAGCCTGACATCAATACTAGAAAAGATTCTAGAGCAGATCATTAACAGAAAGTCTGTAAGCACTTAGAAAGGAATACCGTGATCACAAAAAGTCAACAAGGATTTCTCAAAAACAAGTCATGACAGACTAATCTGATCTCTTTTTTTGATAGAGTAACAAACTTGATAGATGAAGGGAATGCTGTGGATATAGTGTATCTTGATTTCAGTAAGGCTTTTGACAAGGTCCCCCATGATATTCTTGCAAAAAAATTTAGTAACTTGTGAGCTAGACAATGCAACTGTTCGGTGGATTTACAGTTGGTTGTCTGACCGAACCCAAAGGGTAGTCACAAATGCCTCCTCTTCATCCTGGAGAGAAGTGACTAGAGGGGTGCCACAGGGTTCTGTCCTGGCCCGGTGCTATTGAACACCTTTATCAATTACTTGGATGAGGGAATAGAGGGTATGCAGGGAATAGAGGGTATGCTAATCAAATTTGCAGATGACACCAAATTAGGAGGGGTACTTAACACCCCAGAGGACAGGACTGGAATCCAAAACGACCTGAATACATTAGAAAACTGGTCCAAAACTAACAAAATGAATTTCAAGAGTGAGAAATGTAGGATACTACACTTAGGCAGTAAAAATATAATGCACAGATATAGGATGGGTGACACATGGCTTGAGGACAGTACATGTGAAAAGGATCTAGGAGTCTTAGTGGACCACAAGCTGAATATGAGTCAACAGTGTGATGCAGCAGCTAAAAAAGCTAATGCGATTCTAGGCTGCATTAAGAGGAGTATAATGTCTAGATCAAGGGAAGTAATAGTGCCACTGTATTCTGCTTTGGGCAGACCTCACCTGGAATACTGTGTCCAGTTCTGGGCACCACAATTCAGGAAGGATATTGAGAAGTTGGAACGTGTCCAGAGAATGGTGACCAGGATGGTGGGTGGTCTGGAAGCCATGCCCTATGAGGAGCAGCTTAGGGAGCTGGGTATGTTTAGCTTGAAGAAGAGAAGGTTGATAGGGGACAAGATAGCAATGTTTAAATATTTGAAGGGATATCATACTGAGGATGGAGCAGGCTTGTTTTCTGCTGCTCCAGAGACTAGGACATGGAGCAATATGTTTAAACAACAGGAAAAGTGATTCCAGCTAATCATTAGGAAGAACCTCCTGACAGTAAGAGATGTTCAGAAGTGGAATACACTGCCTGTAGTGTGGTGGAGTCTCCTTCTTTGGAGGTTTTTAATCAGAGGCTGGATGGCCATCTGTTGGGAATTATTTGATTGTGTATTCCTGCATGGCAGGGGGTTGGATTGGATGGCCCTTGAGGTCTCTTCCAACTCCATGATTCTATGATTCTAAGACTTAGATATAAAAGAATTAGGAAACTGTTACCATGGCTATATTTTCACACCAGAAGTGGATAGAGGAGTTTGCCAACTCTTTCGTCCAAATCATGGTTGCCACTGATATAGGGGAAAATTCCAAGAACATAAGGTCTGTAATCACCCCATTATTTATCTATGACCTGTGCCACATAAAATATAACTCAAAACCAACAGAACTCACAGGCCCCGATGCAACCTGTAATGTACTTCACAATTTCATCTTCTACTGCCAAAATGAAACCCCATTAAAGTCCCTTAAAAATCTAACCACACCCCTAAATCTTGCCTTATCTCACAGATAATATGGACTCAGTGTTGTGGTTTAGAAATACCCCAAATGGCATCACACTGTCTATGTAAGAGGGCCCTACCTTTCAGGCAAAATTCAGGTGCCCATAGAGAGCCTAATATTCCCTCAAGGTGTCTTTCCTATGTGCTAAAAAGATATCCACCCTGATTTTAATGTAACTTGGTTGGTAACTTGGTTACCAACTTTGGTAACTTGCACCACAGTATTGATGAAGATCTCCAGAAACATCAGATGCCGAGCTGGACTTTCAGTCTTTTCAGGAGCCAGGGGGACCCCAAGTTCCTATGTGAAAAGCTCAAACTCCCTCAGTAACCTAGTGCATTGACCTGAATCAATCTGCCCTATGCATAGGAAATCATCAAGGTAATGTACTACTCCCTGATTACCTGTCCTGTCCTGCAATGCCCATTCTAAGAAGGTACTAAATACCCCAAATGTGGAACAGGACACAGAACCCACAGAAGGCCTCTGTCTATACAAAACAGGCCATTAAAGCAAAAAACTGAACAATTAAAAATCATCAAGGTGAACAGGTAGCAGGCAGAAAGCAGACTTGATGTCTCAGCTCCAGCCCCTATCCCATGCTCCGTATCTCCTTGACCGCTGCATCAAAGGAAGTATAACAGGCCCTGCTCAATTCATGGGGAATGGAATCATTAACAGAATCATCTCTGGGATACAAGAAGTGATGAATGAGCCTAAATTCCCCCGGTATCTGTGATGTACCAGACACATGTTCACATTAACTCAATAAGATTTCTTTATTAAGCAAGGAAACATAGACCAGTAACATAGGCAAAGCCAGAACTAAAACCAATCTAGTACAGACCCCAGATAAACTCTTACAGCATGAGAATGGCATGTAGGGAGGGCTGTAGGAGTGCAGCTACCTCCAGGTGCTGTGGTCTTGATGCTGCCTGAGGAACAGTGTTCCCAGACCCCAAAGGCGGGCTGGCTGCCGTACAGAGATAGAGAGGCACAGGCAAGGAAAACAGGCCAGGAACCAAACTCATGTCAGGCCTATTACGAAACTCATGTCAGGGTCTTCCATGGAGTCTACTCTAACACCCAGAATCCAGGGATGAGCATGACAGTATCTTTTAGGGTACAACTCCTACAGGGGAAACCCTCAAGTTAGGTACAGGGGGGGTGAGGGAAGAGGCTAATCACCCTGCTTTCTCCACTTCCTTCTGGATCTTATCACACACCACATGTTCCAAACCTCTGACTGACTTTAAATTATTAGCCATAAAAGGCCTGCAAACACTTTGAAAAGGAATACAAAAACTTTGCTGAAATCCATTATATCTGGATAAAAATGTAACCTATCTGGATAAAAAATGCCTAAGTACATCCAGTTTAATTTGGCTGGGCCCCTTCTGGAGATGGAGTGAGGTCTTCACTGCCATTCTTTCCTTGATGTTGATCCCTTAGTCCCCCTGGGGACCCTCTGCTTATGAGACAGATACAAAAGGAATGTCTCTCCCCACATATATAACATTCGTGTTTGAACAGACATGGTTTAAAAGTACATGGGCTCTGAAAACCAAACTCCCAACAAAGTAGTATCTGTGCCTGCTGCAAGGGCCCCTGAGGCTGGGCAGGGGTAACCCCAGCTGTCTTCAAAATCAAATGGCCACTATGTGACTGCTCCTCTTGAGTTGGCCGCCCTGGGGCCATGAGCTGCATCCACAACCATGGATGCACCATGTCACTGTACAGAGTGGGATAGATGGCTTCCCTCATGTGAAAAGTCTCATCATACAACAACCACACTGGGTCTGAGTCATCCACATACACCCTATGTCAATATCAATGTATCAAAACCAAGCTGCTGCACGCTGTGGCTGTGCCTTGGAGATTACACCCACATAAATGAGGAAATCAGACAACCAGTTAGACCAGTTCCACTCCCCCTTGCACCTCTTAAGTTTCTCTTTTTTCCTTTTCATCCAGCTCATCCTTATCTTTTGTCTCCATTTCCCTATATAAAAAGGTAAAGACATCAACAAATTCTTCCTTCAATATTTTGTCACTTGTGACCTGCAATAAATTAACACCTAATGGAGAAGTAATTCTCTGTAAGGGATGACAGACTTTAGTACATCCCCATAGCCCATCTGTGTAAAGGTGGTCAAAGTGTTCTCCTCCCCAAGTGGTGAAGACCCCTGAGGGAACTGACCAACCCATCCATCCAGAATGACTGTGTGACTGACACTAGTCGTTTCCGAAATGACTCAGCAGGATCCTTGAAGTCCAATGCTAATTATAGCCAATATGTGCTTGCCTGCCTAAGAGCATCATCATCTTCACCTTCCATCAAGGGGATGGAGGTTGCCTCATCATTTTCTCTCCCTACTTCCATTCCCACCAGTACCTCAACCACACACCCAACAGCTGCGGTGGAACCCAATACTTAACCACTATCAAGCTGTTTCTCCAGGGCATCTAGGCAAGATAAAATTTTGTTAGCAACGCAACACCACTTACCCCCTTTGGGCTTTATCCAAAAGGGTATTGAGGATGGCTGGGGGTGGGCAGCAGCCGCCTCCAACATCTTAATCCTGTCCAACATAGCCTCCCAAGTGACACCCCCATTTTCTGATCTCAACAGCTGATCTAAACAGGAGGACATTTAGGAGGCTGCCTCTTGGCAGGGCCTTTTCCCTTTGCCCCAGCTTTACCCTTGAGCATTGCCATAGCCCTAGACAGGACTCAGGTCCTAGTACAAGGGTCCACCACCACTTAGGACAAGAGACAAAAGTCCTAGTCCAACACTCAAACTTGGAAAAACAGTGAAAACAGAACGGCTACAATTCCAGTTTTTAATTCCAAACCCCTAGAGAAAAAATAATATATGGAAAAGGAAGGGCAGATGAAAATTGGCAGGACACAAGTCCAAGTCAACTAATAAAGCCCATTGGGCAAAAAGATAATTAATCTACAACCAGACAATTATAAGAGAATATTTTTTTAAATTCATATGGGAAATCCAGCACAGAATAAGTAAAGAGGTGACACAGGAATAACTTCTTAATCTCAATGAATTTAAATCTCCAGGACCAGATGAACTACACCCAAGGGTCTTAAAAGAGCTGGCAAATGTAATCTCAGAGCCATTGGCAATAATCTTTGAGAACTCCTGGAGAACAGGAGAAGTCCCAGCAGACTGGAGGAGGGCAAACGTTGTCCCCATTTTTGAAAAGGGAAAAAAAGAGGATTCCCAACAATTATTGTCCAGTTAGTCTGACATCAATACCAGGGAAGATTCTAGAGTAGATCATTAAACAGAGAGTCTGTGAACATTTAGAAGGCAGTGCCATAATCACAAAAAGTCAACATGGATTTCAGAGAAACAAGTCATGCCAGACTAATCTGATCTCTCTCTCTTTTTTTTTTTTTTGGACAAAATTACCAGATTGGTAGATGAAAAGAACACTGTGGCTATCACATACCTTGATTTCAGTAAGGCCTTTGACAAGGTTCCCCATGACATTCTTGCAAATAAGTTTGTAAAATGTGGGCTAGACAAGTTAACTGTTAAATGGATTCGTAATTGGTTGACCGGCTGAACCCAAAGGGTGCTCAGCAGTGGCTCCTCTTCATCTTGGAAAGATGTGACGAGTGGGGTGTCACAGGGTTCTGTCCTGGGCCCAGTGCTATTCAGCATCTTTATCAATGACTTGGATGACAGAATTAGGGGCATACTTATCAAATTTGCAGATGACACAAAATTAGGAGGAGTAGCTAATACCCCAGAGGACAGGATCAAAATTCAAAATGACCTGGATAGACTGGAGAGCTGGGCCAAAGCTAACAAAATGTAATTCAATATGGAGAAATGTAAGGTACTGCACTTACGGCGGAAAAATGAAAAGCATAGATATAGGATGGGGGAGACCTGGCTGAACGAGACTACGTGCGCAAGGGATCTAGGAGTCCTAGTAGACCACAAGTTGAACATGAGTCAACAGTGTGATGTGGCAGCTAAAAAGGTCAATGCAATTTTGGGCTGCATCAATAGAAGTATTGTGTCTAGATCAAGGGAAGTAATAGTACCGCTCTATTCTGCCTTGGTCAGACCACACCTAGAAAAGTGTGTCCAGTTCTGGGCACCACAATTCAAAAAGGATATTGACAAATTGGAGCATGTCCAGAGGAGGATGACTAAAATGGTGAAAGGTCAGGAAACCATGCCTTATGAGGAAAGACTTAGGGAGCTGGGTATGTTTAGCCTGGAAAAAAGATGGTTAAGGGGCGACATGATAGCCCTGTTTAAGTATTTGAAGGGGTGTCACATTGAGAATGGAGCAAGCTTGTTTTCTGCTGCTTCAGAGACTAGAACACAGAAAAATGGATGCAAGCTCCAGGAACAGAGATTCCACCTGAACATTAGGAGGAACTTTCTGACAGTAAGAGCTGTTCAGCAGTGGAACACACTCCCTCAGAGCGTGGTGGGGTCTCCTTCCTTGGAGGTCTTTAAACAGAGGCTGGATGGCTATCCGTCAGGGAAGCTTTGATCTTGATTTCCTGCATGGCAAGAGGTTGGACTGGATGGCTCTTGTGGTCTCTTCCAACTTTACAATTCTATGATTCTATGAATTGACCAATCAACTGCCAGCTATCTTGATGCTAATAGAAGGCCCCTTCCCAAGCCATTACAGCCAGACGGTCCACTGTTAAAACCAGCAGTCCCAATTGTGGCATAAATGTGGGGGGGGGGCAAGATGCAGGCAACCCAACTCTTATGCAAGTGCATGTCCCGTGCAGCTGCCTAGCCCCAGGCCGGACTACATCAATAGGCAGGCAGCAAGCAACAGTCTGGCAGCGAACGGCTCACCACAGGGTACCATATGCCAAATGCCACACCTAGGGAAGTGTGATCAAGCTAAGAGCCAATGAATTAACCCACCAATCAACCAAGGGTACCAAATCCCCTCCCTTGCCCCAGGCAAATTCCCCACCCCCACGTTGGCTAAGCTGGGTCGCTGCTGGCCAAAATAATCTTTTTTAATTTTTATTTTCTTAATTATTTTTCACATTTCTGAACTTTCTTTGTAAAATTATTGTTCATCCCATGCAAAATACTAGTTGTGAAACATATTCTATTTCTTATGAAAAACTAACATTTTTGTGAAAAAGCCATGTTTTTCCACAAATGTTATTGTTGTTGTTGTTGTTGTTGAATATGTCCCAACATGAGAGAAATATTGTGGCATTTGACATTTTTTTTCCAAAATCTGAAAAAAAAAGTGACATTTCCCAGTTTCCTTCCCTAATTGGGCAACTAGCTTTCTCAGAAATTTGGCCCCCAAACTGCAAAGAATCTCACAACTGCTGATTCCTCTTGATAGGTTTTTCCAAATATCAGAAAATCTTATTTTTAACTAAGAAATGGCTACAAATTAATAACAGCTCCTTGCCTAATCAAAATTAGCAGTTACCTTACACTTTAAAAAAAAAAATCCTCAAACTGTTTCAAATGTCAAAGAAACTGAGAACTGCAGAGAAGCAAAACTTTAAAAGAGAAGAAGAAAAACAGTCAGTGCTGTCAACAATGGACATCACAATAAAATTTTGTGTTCCAGCCCTGTCTTTGCACCATACAAATTAATTCTTTCAATGACAGAATAGCATCTTTCCAGTAGAAAAACAAGAATTTCATTTTTCTCTAAACCTCATTTAGAAATCCATCATTTTTTAAGGTTTATTCTTTTTGATCATTTAATTTTTCATAAAAAACATAATAGATTTTTCATATTGTATATATAATTAGGTGTAGCTTAATAGCATCTTTCTTCATTAGAGGAAGTATGAGAAATACAAAGACTTCTCCTTTAGAGACTCAATTTGGATCAACACCATGCTAAAGATACATATTGCATGTGAGTATAAGTGGGTGGGGGGAACCCTGCTTGCATTATAACTACAGCTGTGACAAATTTTCTCTAATTTAGATATTTGCTTCAAATTTAGCACATTTTCCACAGCTGAACAAATTACTGAAACAAAAGTTAAATTTACCAAACATTCATGTTTCTTTGAGGTTTGACATCCTTTCATACTACACGGTACTTCTTCTCAGGATTATACTTGCATTATATTAAATATGTAATGTGCAACTCCCTATGTGTGTTTTTTTCTGAACTCAAAAGTAGGGGTAGAATTGAAATCCAGAGTAGGACTTCAGCAGAAAGAAAGGGGAGATTTAATGCTTTCCCTGTCTAGATGTGACCCCCTCATCACACTCCCTTGTAGTAGTTACTAATAGCTCAAAAGAATTTCCCATAGATGCTAGTGAAATGTTTTCATAGGGCTTGTCTACACCAGCCAGAATAATCCACTTTCTGGCCAGAGTATTCCAGACCTGGTCTACAGCATTTTACCCCATTATCTGCCTTTCCATTGTGGCAATAGAGGCGTGTTTGCACACCCACACATGGCCTAGCCCATCTCTTCCCCACACCAACCATGTTTTCTGAGGCCAAGAATGAGGTGCCTGACCATGGTCACATGGCTGGGTGCCTTGCAGTGATCTCAGCAGATGTGATGTGTGCAATCTGGCTGTGAAATGGCTGTACTAGGCACCACATGGGCCACACATGTGGACACTGTCAGGGTAACAGGTAATATTGTATGAAGCACAAAAGGAAAAACGTTGGAGCAACAGACCACACTAGCACAGCTGAAACGGGTTTGTTCACAGCTGTGGCTAGGCAGAAGACTGACAATCAAACACTCCTATATACTTGAAGCACAAAATGCATTGTGTATGGGTTGGTGTTGTGGAGAAAGAGGAGTGTTGGTGGATGTTGGAGTTATTGCTGTTGAGTTTGTTAATGAGGTTTGCTGTGTATAAGCTGTGTTTTTTAATACTGAAATGGAAGATAAAGACCTGCAGATATCTTTGGATGAACTTCGCTGTCTGTACATCTTTTTGTGAGTGAAAGTGGGTTAGAGCAGTGAAACAACTGCTAGCTGAAGCCTTTGTTCTTATGCCCATTCTGCTGCACAGTTCTGCTGTTTGGCTACTCCTGGGTAACTTCATCCCCAGGCTGTGCCAGGGGTCTCTCAGTGAGCCTATACTGAGTGGACAGACACACACCCATTGTGGTAATGAAACTCACTGTTTTCTCCAGAAGAACTAGAACAAACGAAGAGTTTTTTAACCACATGTACACTCCATTTTAAGGGGTATTTGCCCCAGATTCTCATCAGAACTGCTCAGACATCATCTGGGCAGTTTGGACTAGAAACAGGGCAACAACCCTACTTCATCCCATCTTCTGGGTGTGGGGATGGGGGAAGCCATTTCATTTGGCCCATGTAAACAAAGCCTTAGTATCTCCCACTGTCAGTGGTGAGCTGATGGAGGTAAAAAGATGGGGAAGGAAGAATTAATCCATTCTCCTCTGTGTGTTGCAGTCTTCATTCTGATCAAGAATTCCAACAAGTAAAGAAAGAACACAGCAGCAGTGGTACCCTACATACTTTATACAAGCTTTAATTTGACCATCAGTGTCATTTCATTTTTATTTCTTCACCTTCTCCCTAAACTTTTCTTTCATCCAACTGGCTGTGACTTTGTAGATGTAATTCCATGACATTGTGATGTAGAAATTACATAAAATAAATAACAGTATTTCCTATGGTCGCTGGAGAAAATGTGGACAGCAGTAGAAAACATAGACAAAAGCAATGAATTTTGAATGCATGGTCCCCCTCTATACACTATGTGAGCAAACATAAAGAAGAAAAATGTACACCAAAAATATACACATCATTCTGGATAAATATTTTCTGATAATTGTGTCAAACACTATAGGTTTCTTTTTTTAATGTAATGCAAGCAACAATTTTGGTTTATTGTCTTGTCTACCTGCAGATCTTACTAGAGTATATTATCATTATTGAAGCTATCTTCTAATATATATGGATTTGTAAGGGAGAAAGGGATGATGAGGAGATAGAGAGAAACTGCTTTCCAGTGGCTTGAACTTTGTTTTTTTATGCTGAGGAAGCTATTTCAGCTAATGGAACCAATGTGTGGGATCTGTGGATGAATTCACTTGGATTTTTAAATCATGTCAACCAGCTGCAATATCTTTTGTTTTGTTTTTGTTTTTTTTTGTGTGTGTGTCTGAGAGAGAGAGAGAGAGAGGGAGAGGGAGATTGTGATGTACATTTCACATCATGATGTCATCAACAAAATGGCATCAGTCTTCTAGCCAGGCAGATAAAATAATTTCTACAAATAAGGCAAAAATAAATAAATTGAGAGATTAAAAAAACAAAACAAAACATCAAGAGCATGGAAAGACCTCAAAATCCCTTTAGCGAATATTAATAAACCTGAGAAAGTGGAGATGATTTCAACACACATACAAATGACCAGGCAACAAGGCAAGTAATTTCAGCTTGGCTCTAATCATAATTGGCCTTTCTCTGATATAAATCAGTTACCTGGTACTTTATTCACTTCTGTTTAGTTCTAATGTGCACATCCTGGCAAGAGTCAGATACAGAAGCAAAGCTATACATAGATAAGCTCTAATCTTTTCAAGTGTTATCTGATGTTTACAGGACCAGCCTCATTAGGAAGTTCATTCCTGAAAGAGAGAGCTTTCTATCAAGCTTCACATTGTAAATAACTATAAACAGTGCAGCTAATCAGTCAATCAGATCTCTCCCACCCCCACTCCAGCTTTTGTCAGGCATGGCTATTCTGTACCCTAAGCAAGTTATCTACAAATTGCATTGACATTTCTGAATCTTTTGGTGTTGTTGGAGGCTCCTTCAATTGCTCAGCACTTCCAAGGGACCACATTGCCCTCCAAACAAGTCAGCCTCTCCAATAGCATTGGCCAAAAGAGCATTTCACTAAGAAGAGAGTCCCTGATCAAAATAAAGTGTTTCTTTCCTTCCAAACAGATCTTATTGACAGATTTTTAAACATGTTAAATGAGCAAGCTAATGCTAGGAGCAGTGATTCCCCCACCACCATTTTAAATCATTAGTGTACTGAAGCAATGATAGAGAGAAAAAATTCGTCTGCTCGTTTGCTCAGCTGCTGCAAATTATTTTTGTGTTTTGTGGGCTATTCAAAACCCTTTGCCTTAGCATCTGATTCATAAGCATTACCATCACAGTTTCTTTGCTGAAATTGTGATATTTCTAATTTTGTTCCTTGTTCATTTTCTCCATGTACTATGACTAACTGCTGTTACCACTATGATACTGGATTGGTTGCATATGGAAAACGTAGTACATGATAGGATCTACAAACTTTCCTACTATAATTGATTCTCAATATTTCAATTAACATGTGTGCATAATTCCCCAATATGTACATTTTATGTTCATTTTTTGATGGAGAAATTACATTATAAAACTCTGAGAAGTGCAAATTTCTTGTTTGGAGTTGTTTATTACAGTACTTAATAAAAACACATACACACACACACACACACACCTTGGTAAGTTTTTACCTAAATGTGATCCTAATTATTTATCTTCCATTTTTCCAGATATGTAATTATGCTTGATAAATTCACCCTTTTACATTTCACACTTCTCTAAAGTTTTTGACACAAATCTCAGCTAAAAAAAATCCAGTGTCCAAGCTGTATATTATAAAAAGTACATCTTCAAAGAAAAAACTTTTATGACTGCAAATTTTGATTTTTTTAAAAAAAAATATTTAAAAAGTATTTGTGAATTTTCATGCAGATTTTGAAAATCACAGATGAGTGAAGAAATAGAAGGTTCCAAATGTAATGTATTGTATGTGTGACTTAAGATCAGAAACAGAGTGAGTCATCTATCCTTACCCACAACACAGGACAATAAATTGTCTTTCTAATATCTTCAAAAAGGCAGGAAAGATGTTAACTAAATTTGGAGTTGTATTAAGATGTTTTTTGTGGGGATGCTATGACTCATATCTCATCACTTCTTATGGCCAGAAACAATTGTTTGTTTGATTTTTTTTTTTTAAATGAGAATACACCCAAGCCAATGGCTTTATTGGAGATAATGACACTTATGTGTAAGGGTCCATACTGAAAGTTGAGTGATGTCCATCTATATACAAATTAATTTGTACAATCTTCTGTTTTAGAAATATATTGATAAAAATCCTGATTTTGGGAAATATCTTTTTAAAATATCTATATATATCCTCAAAAACTGGCTCGTCAAGAAGACTTTGTCCAACAGCATACCAAGACCAGATTGTTGAAAAATTTTCAAAATTCTTTGAAATAAAGAAGCTTTTGCTGGTGGAATGCCATGTAAGCTTCAGCTTCTAGTTGTCATTTTTATTTTGTGTTCCTGATTTCCTGCATCACCTCTCATTGTTGGAGTAATGATATGGAACTTTAGTAAGAATGTGGGGTTCAAAAGGATATCAGAATTGTAGTTTATGTGATTTCACAAGATAAATAGTGTGCTGGACCACTGCAGAGGTGGACAACTTTGATGAATCTGGGTTGCTCATGGAAATGGGTTACCATATATCTCATTTTAAGGCAGAATTATGCTTCTGGAGGTTTCTAGGAATGCAATTCCTCTTGTAAAGAAAACACAGCCTTTGCCTTTTAAGTAATTCCACAATCACATTTGGCAGTGGAGGAGGTGATATTTCTCAGTTCTTCATTTGACAAACCAAAACAAAAAACAAAAAATGTCAGGTGTTTGTTATAACTATAAGAGAATGATGTGGATTAAATCCATGTTGTAGCGGCTGTTGTTGACACTTAGTCCACATGGAATAACAAGGATTATTCCTTGTTGGGTATTCCTCACTCATTCTGTTTTGACCATCTGCTATAGGGTGAAGGCAGCTAGTGCTAGCAATAAGGAGAGGACATGTCATTGATGTGAGATATTTTTGAAGATGCCAGATGTAGTGTAAAAAAGAGGAGACAGAGAAATAGAACAGAAATTTTCTGAAAGATGAAGGAGCATGGAGCAGAAAGAGACATGAGTAACAAGGAGATGTAGCAGCACTGAACTATGAAAAAGCACAATTCCTTACCTCCAGAGCTTGTTTGAGTGGATACAGGGAGTTGAAAACCCCAATTCTTATGCTGGATCCTGGTGTTCCACTATCGTTGGATACTGTACAAGATTGCACCCTGGAACTCATTTTGCTTTTGCATGTTATTACTGTATGTAGGTTGGGAACGATGCCATATTTTGGTGTCTTTTGAATTGTTTCTATCGGGATATAGATACAGCAGATGTGTTATGCTCTGCAAACAGATGAGAGAAAAACTGACAGCCAAATTTGAGGAAGAAAACATGCTTCAGAATACAAATCATCCCCATTCAGAATTACTTTGTATTACTTGCTTCTCTTCCACCTTACCCCAACTCTTTGGAAATGGACTTCTAATACATCCTTCTGGATAAGTAATGGCACCACTGGTGTTTTGCTGGTCTCACAAGTTCTCCCATCACAAGCTAATTATCCTACATGCTGATAGCTCAGGGTAATACTGTTGCAAAGCTTCACATCATGAAGTGTAATGTAACAACATCCTCTGCCTAAGCATTCATCAGCAAACTATTATGGTATAGTATGCTGGCAATTGGAACTAAGGTAAAAGGGAGGAAAGTAGTAGAGAAAGAATCCTTAGTCCTAATCATTGGCTTTATTAAAACAGAAAATGGTTTTCTGGATTTTATGCATCTGTTGCCAATGTAAACATATTTCAAGACAAATTCACAAGCTGCATTCCATTTAAATGTGGTTATTGTAAGTCCTTTGGGGTTCCAAACAACTGTTCTGCCAACCATTCTGCAGTTTAGCAGGTACTGTTTGTGTAGTGAAATGTGTAGTGAAATCTACCATTTAAAAAAAAAAAATCAATGGCCAAAGTTAGAGGGGATCAGGCTCCTGCAGGTTATAGAGCAGAAGGACAGTGTGGCTGAAACAGGCTAGAAAATAATCCCATTCCTTTCCTTTCCTTTCCTTTCCTTTCCTTTCCTTTCCTTTCCTTTCCTTTCTGAGAACCCTTAACACAATGCTACACTGGTTTAGCAACTGCTTCCTCATGACTTAAGCCAATGTCACCCTGTCTTCATAGACTATCTTTATGGAGAATCATTTAAGTAGACAATTGATATGGATCTTTCTCACACAAATATCATTCCAGCAGCAGAAAATATAATATTTGTTCAAGGAGTCTTATCTTTCGTACCATCCATCTCCTCCATCTCCTTTTTTAACTTTTGGGGCAGACAGCCTGAGAGAGAGACAGCCTGGTGCTCTCCTGATGTTTTGGAGTACAACCTTCATCAGCCCTATTCATCATATGGTCATTTCAGTCTGTAAATGTCTGGAGAGAACTAGGTTGTCCATACCTGTTCTGCACAGACATTGTTAGAATGGCATTGTAGCAGATGAATTCCTTTATAGCAGGAATGGGCAACTGTAACAGGGTCCGGGTGCTTGTGTTGTGCCCCAGGACACTCCAGAAGTAAAACAGACTGCCAAAAATGCCCAAAGCAAACCAAATCAACACACCCAGAAGGAGTTAACAGCCCAGCTCTGTTTTTGATGAACTGGAACATCTCAATGTTAAACAGTGAAACTATTTCATAGGACAATTGCTGTTTTTGGAGGCTTCCTGGAGTCACAATTTACCTATTTTCTGACCAGAAAAATGGTAATCTGGAGGTGCTTGGGCCATAAAGTCTGGAGAGTCTAGAAGTGCTGAGGCCATAATGAAATTTGGGACCATATGGGCCCTTAGGCTTTCACTTTCCCCACACCCGCTTTACAGTAGTGTATGTTGAGGCAGGATTTCTTGTGTTTAACATGCCCAACTAATTCACCCATATGATTCTTATCAGCTGGGTTCCAAACTGGGTGTTGGGAGTGTGCTATAAATATAATTAATAATATATAAGTTAATAATTCTGACTGCATTAACACATGCTTGAAACGTCAAATGGCCAGATCATGTCAAAGGTATCTGTAGGTAATGTTTAATTTGACATACATCCATGTATTCTATACAGTAGAGAAGAAAATGAATTATGTGAATATTTACACCAGACATATAACAAAATGATTCTATGAAAATATAGTAACTAATGGTAATGTCAAATTGTTGTTCTGAGAAAATGTGCACCTTGCCTCAAGCCTAGCAGGGTGTTCCTGAGAAATAAAGTGTGCAAAAATGGTATGCATATTTTAAAATGTGAATAGTTAAGAATGGACATAATTGATAATAAATGTAGGAAAAAATGTTTAGTATTGAGGGAATGTGATGTATAAAAGGTAAATTGCACAACTAAATGAGAAAATTACAGGGCAAGCATTAACATGTGTGAACTGCAGTGTGAGAAGGAAACAGTCTCACAGCTTGGTAAGAAATAAGGATGGGATGAAAATGCAAATGGCATTCAGAGAAACTCAATGAAACTGAGAAAGAAAGAATTTCACTTTCCTAATAGCAAATCCCATGAGATTATCATAATAACAAAAGGAGGGAAATGGGATGGAGAGGAAAGAAAGAAAGAAAGCACGAAGTAAAAGGGGGATAAGGTATCATGTTATTAATTTTCATATTAATAAAATATGAAACTTCCCCTTTGGGGAGGGTCTTCTTTGTTATCTGTTATGTTTTAAATGATTTTACATTGGTGTTTTGTTTTTTTTAATCAGTACTGTTCTAACTTATTAAGTTATTGTAATTTTTCCCCCTTTTTTGTTGTATTCTTCTATTATGATTCATTCTGGCTATACTCTTGTTTTGATCTAGGCTGTAACCTGCCTCAGGTCTGGCACTGGGATAATGACAGGATATAAAAAAAATAAATAGATAGATAATAAAAGGGAAAAAAAATAGTGTTTAATGTTGAAATGGTCCAGAAGGATCAATTGTGCATGAAACTTGAAAATATTTAGTTGGGAGCCTCAAACAGGAAATGCCGGACTATTAAAAAGAAATCTTTATGGAAAGAGGAAAACCAAGAAATGAAAAAGAATAAAACAAAGTAAGTTAAAGCAATGGTTTCTATTGTAGTCTAGCTATGTGCAGACAGGGTTAAGTCATTTTTGCTTTTATGTGGTCGGATGGCCTATAGCAAACTTTGAGAACTATGAAATCATTTGAATCTTTTCATGATCTTTGTATTCTGCAACAGCTGGCTTCTGATATAAATCATATCTTCTTTTCCTGCCAGTGTTACCAGAGGTCCAAACTATGCATGTCTTAGTGGAAAGTTTAAGTTGTAGACTTGGGGGCAGGGAGCAATACTTAGATAGCATCTGGCATCTCTTCCCCTACAAAATTCCCTGGGCATCTATCTAAACTTAGTTAAGTGTTATCTGATACCTTTAAGACTCAGCAGGTTTGGCTCATTAGAAAGTTCATTTTGGAAAGCAAGGGCTCTGGTCCTTCTATCAAGCAGTGCATTGTAAATAACTGCAAGCAGAGCTGCTAATCACTAGATCAGATCCTTAGCTTTTCAAAAGTTGTAGCCTATTTGAAAAGCTGTAACTTTTAAGTGCTTGCGCAAGCTATCTGCAAATTGTATTGATACAGATAGATTTTTATATAGCCTTTGAGCTAACATTCAAGCAGTTCAGGTTATCTGGGAATTCATTGGATAGGTTCATTTGTCCACTAGGCAAACAGATCTGTTTGTGGTCTCTGACAGTTTCACTTGTGTTCAGTTATAACAAATCCATTGTATCCCATTTTGCAGTGGTGGCTGGTGGTTTCCATGTCAGTGGGCAGTGAATCCAGTTCAGATATTAGTCCCAACTTAAAAAGGAGCTATCCACAGGGATGACTTGGTACAGCACAATGGAAATGGTTCAGAACCAAGAGTACTTCCTTTGAAGTTCAGATTAAACCTTGGAATGGATTTATCACCCCATTTCCATGGAAGCAATAGGATGCCACTGACCTTTGTAGAATCTGAGGAGAGTACCTTTTGTCCCAATGGGATCCCACATCATTTTGCTATATTCAGAAGGCGGGACCCCAAAAATGCCATGTACTCCCATGTACTCCTTTTTTGCTTTCCCTGAAGTTTTTAAAAAACAGTGTGGGAAATGCACATTGCTACTCATTGGGACAAGCAATGTGAATTGATGTCCTTTCCCAATATGAGCAAAAGTGGGAAGATGATTGGTCTGATGTGCCTGGGTGTGGAGCTTGCCAGTATGCAAGCACCCAGAACCGTCATTTTGGATTTTCACCATAGCGTTTGTATGCTACAGTGAGAAAATAGCCTTTTTTTGTTTGCTTCTTTGTTAAAGTAGAAGGTCATACTTTTGCACCTTGGATATGGATGTAAAAAAACCTGTTCGGTGGCAGCAACTCAAGGTAAATAAAAATGCGAGTAATTCACTTGCGCACACAATCTTGATTCCCAGGCATGCCTGTTTGAACAGCAAAAGCAGATAGATTTGCATGCCTGTGATCTTAAACCAGCTGAGACAAATAAGAGCTGCTGCGAATTGGCATTACTGTGCACCAATCCACATTTTATTGCCTCACATAGACAAGCCCCAGGAGAGGTCCCAGCAGACTGAAAGAGTGTGAATGCTGTCCTCATCAGCAAAAAGGCAAAAAAGTGGACCTGAGCAACTACCAACCAGTCAAATTGATGTCAGTACCAGAAAAGGTTCTAGAACATATCATTAAACAATTAGTCTGTGCACATTTAGAAAGGAATACTGTGATTACTAAATGCCAGTGTGCATTTCTCTAAAACAAGGCACATAAAACTGATTTTTTTTTCCTTTGACCAAGTTACAAACTTGGTAGACTGGTGAATGCTGTGGATATAGCATATCTTGATTTTAGTAAGGCATTTGACAAAGGCTCAAACTCATTTTAGGAGAAAGGTGAACTATAAATCCAATAAAAAATAAATACATTCTACCAAAATGAATTTCAGCAGGGAAATTCTGCTTTCTGTTCCTTCCACTGCTGCCTCTGCCTGTCTCTCTAGCTATCCTCTTGCACCTCCCTCCACCCAGGCTTGAGTGAACAACATGGACAACATGGGTATTGGATGGTCCAAAGTGAGGAGGGAAGCCCCGGCCGCATGATAGACATGTCGGGCCTTCTGAGGTCCCTGTGCCCTGGCTCCACAGAGCTAGAGAGTTGCTTGGTGGCTGAGCAGAATCAGGGAGAGCCTGTGGAACCAGCAGGTGATGGAGTGCACTGCCATTATCCAGCCTGAAATGGGCCAGGGATTGGGGCTGAAGAGCAAACCTCAGAGGATGTGGGCCCTGTGTGCTTTCCCAATGGAATGGGGAACCTCCCAATTTCTGATTTTCATGGCATGGATTAGAGACATCATGTCTCAGGAGGCAACAGCTTTACTAGCAGCTCCCCCTCCTCCAAGAGCCAGAGAGGACCAGGCAAGGGTAATCCCCACCAGCATTGCCAAAACAACCAGCATTTCATTAAGGGAGCTGGTCAGGGATTGGGCTGGCAGTCCACTCCTTTCCCACTCCCTGTGTTTCTCCATTGTTCCCCTTAGTCAGGAGATGCTGGAGTCTGCGTTTGGGTGTCATGTGGGCCACACCAGAAATTTGATGCCAAAACACGTGGTGGCCATTTTGGAGAAATTTAGAAAACTCAGCGTCTGGTTCAGAGGATCTTCCAAATTCGGGAGTTGGGGCACCATCCCCCCCCCGACACACACACAGTGGACACAGAGGACCAAGGAGGATTAACCCAACAGGGGACACCTCCCAAGAAACCTAAGGGGAGCGTTCCTGTCCTAGAGGAAGAATATAAGAAGAGAGAATGCTACCAGGGGTAGCATAGGGACAATGATGCACATGACGCCTACTGAGTCATAGGGTTGTGAGCTTTCTTCTTCTGAGGAACAAGACAAGCTAGCTGTCCCTCCCTTCATCAGGCTTTTTCAGCCAGAGGAATTTAATATACTGTTGAAAAATTTCAGTGTCTGTACTATAGAGACTTATATATTATCTCTCCCATATTGCACCTATACCCAGGATGTATATCTCCCTGATGCTTTCAGAAACCAACCCTGATATAACATATAAAGTGGCCAAATTCTGTGCAGCAGTGATTAAAACTTATCAAATGATAACTTGTACCACAGATTAGAATAATGAACATCAAGTTGGTATATGGGAGGGTTCTGTAATCGGACGGATATAGTGTTATATAGTATTTTATACATTTTATATTTATCTTGTATAGTTCATATAACATAAAAACTTTTTGGAATTACTGGGGGTGATCCCATGGTCAGAAATACTAAAAGATAAAGGAAGGATGGGAGTTTCTAAAAAGTGAGATATTGAAGGCACAACTTGAAATAGTTCCAATGAGGAGGAAAAAGGGGAGGTGTCTAAAGAAGCCAGGATGGACGTCGAAAGAACTCTCAACTGAGCTAAAACATAAAACAGACATGTACAATAAATGGAAAAGGGGGGGGGAATCATCAAAGAAGAATTCAAACAAATAGCCAGCTCATGTAGGGGGAAAGTCAGAAAAGCCAAGGCTCAGCTGGAGCTCAGGCTTGCTAGAGAGGTTAAAAAACAATAAAAGGGGCTTTTGGGGGTATGTCTGTAGCAAAAGGAAGAGCAAGGAAATGGTAGGGCTGCTGCAGTGAGAAGAAGGTGAAAGGCTAACAGGGGACAGAGAAAAGGCAGAACTACTTAACACCTTCTTTGCTTCAGTCTTCTCCCAAAGGGGGAACAGTGCTCAACTTGGGGAAGATGAAGCAGATGATGCAGTAGGGGAAATGTAGCACAGAATTGGTAAAGAGGTATGATAAATCTTTCCATGGCTTTGTGACTATCCATTCTATTAGCCGGTGGAACAGGAGAAATGTAACTAAGGTGTGTCATTCTCCACCCTGTCTTACGATTTCAGGATAGTCAAAGGTTCCCAGATGACTGTAAAAGTTAGTTCACCTGCTACCACATCAGAGTCTTTACCAACAGTACCACTCTTATCCTGTGACACTCGCCTTGTGGAAGCATCTTGCTTCATCTTCCAGCAACAGAGAAGGGCTGCCACAAAATAAGTGAACTGAGTATTAGCAGGTGTAAGGACTGAGACTGAAAGAGAGCCTGGAAGAGTATTGATGACCAACCAGGAAAGAATGAGTCAGATGCACAGAGATGAGCTTACATTGGGCCACTTTATTTGACCTACAACTTAATAAATACATTGAAGCTGAAACAAAGCCTAGGAGAGGGGAACAACTTGATGAGGGTCTAACTGAGGCCCGTGACAACCTCCTCAGCCTTCCCTTGGGTGACAAACCTGACCCCAAGGGCAATCCAATATTATTGGGTTGTCCACCCCAGCCAGTCTGATCTGGAAGGCAACCTGAGGCACTCCCTCCCAAGTCCCAGTACCCTATAAGGGAGAGCAAACTTCCCAGGTTAGCTGCGAGGGCGGGCTTCTACACAACCCCTCAGGTCCCAGCACCAAAAGAGGCTGTTCCAGGGTCCTGTCCTTTACCACAAGGGGGTGCCAAGTTGATTACTGACTGATATTTTGCCACCCAATACCTGCCACTGACAAGTGACAAACATCCGCTTAGCCCCTTTCCCTCAAGATCTGAAGAAGAGATGAAAGGGGAAGGGCAATGCCTTAAATACTCCAGCCTGCCCCCTACCAGCTCAGGCTAGGACTGAAAGCACACCTCCAACAAACAATCTGGCTTCAATTTCATGAGGTCATCAAAAAGCTCCCCCTCTGGCAACATTGTACTGACTTGCCTACATGAGAGCACATTCTCAGACTAGTGGCTGCAGATGATGTTAGAACTGTCAGATAATTACAGTCACTTGGAAACTGTTGAAGACATGGGATCTTATTTAAAGGATTCTCTGTAAACCACACCCACATTTGAAGTGTATCTGATAGAAATACACAATGGACTCTGGCAAGAGACTTGGATCTTTTGAGTGTTTTCCATTAGCTATCATAGGTTGCTCTTTAGCTGTCATGATTGTGGTGGGAAAGTGCAGTGGAGATAGCCTACTATGTCCTGGCCCCTTGTGGGACAAAAAAAGGTGTAAGGCAACAGAGAATGAGAGAGTGGAATATAATTAATGTAGGGGTGATAACTTGATTATCTTGGTTCTGCTCACAAGAGCACCTTCAATTTCTTATCGGGGATGTGGAGAAAGAGACTCACAGCAGAATAGAGCTTGTTGAAGTGGTGCTTTGGAGAACTGGCAGTACTGCCTTCCATTTAAGGAACTATCAACCCCATGTGCTCATTCCTGAGGGTAACACACAGACACTCTTGTTTAGCTGAAGAGAGGCATATTCTATGCCTTTTGGACATATTGTCAATGGTTGGATTTTATTATAAGCATAACTATTTGCTTTTTTGTTCATGGGGCACTGATAATTATATTAATTATATGTATTTAGATTGAAGAGAAATGCAGGCAAGAGGCACAGCAAAACAAATCAGCTAAGCAACTGGCATGTAGCCTTGTGCAAAGCTGCTTTTGGCAATATGTGAGCTGTGTGGTTCACTGAGTTAACAAGAATATCCCCCAAATCCATTTTTGTTTGCTTGCTTTAGGAAAACACACGTATACACATACGCAAAACAAACCAACAACCCAGACAAAATTAATTTGTTGACAGAGTGTTTGGGGCATTGGTGTGTGGGGGGTGGGGAGAGAAAAACACTACCAAGCAGATAGTGATAAATGTATGTTTGATGGCATTTTGAGGCATAGCATTATGTTTCCCTTTAACAGATGTTTGATGGGTTGGAGTAGCAGTGAGTAGTGACTTAGGTGTATTGGACTGGGTCAAGTGTTTGGATTGACAATAAGGTCCAGATTCATGCCCCTGCCCCCAAGTGCTTCAAGCTGCTGGTGGGAATTCATACATTATATTTAGAAGCTGAATATAATTTACTTAGAGTAGGGAATGGGCAAATAAATCAATTTCTAGTGTGTGTCACTTTTGACTTGTGCCCACCCATAAGTTGGTTCTGTCCTACTTCTCTATTAATCTGTGATTTTAAGGAAAACATTTTGAATAATTCATATTTAAATATGTACTGGAAAATATATTTGCTCTCAAAATGCTTTTATAAACACATTTCCTTCCAAATACAAATTTATAAACATATTTTCTCGCAAAATGCACATTTTAAACATACAATGATGCATGTTTGGAAATGGGAACTGTGTCAGAACAGTCAAAGCCTGGAGAAAACTGGATACAGAGGACTTTTTTGGACATTTAAAAAGTAACACAAGCAGCCTCGTCAGCTTGCGAGGCTACTGCGCTGCAAAGTGTCAGTTTCAGATGACGCTCGCCCCTGCCGGTACTGTTGCAATCAACTTTCGTGAGTAAAAATCATTGAAATATGACACTCAACTCTCCCCGTGGTACCGCAACAGTACCGGCAGGGGTGAGCGTCATCTGAAACTGACACTTTGCAGCACAGCAGCCTCGCAAGCTGATGAGGCTGCTTGCATTATTTTTCAGCGTCCAAAAAAGTCAAGAGTTGATTATTAATCTGGACTGTATGCATCATATCAGTTCATATTATTCCTGTGTCGAATGTGTCGTTCAAGATGTCTCATGTTGCTAGTTTAATGTACATGAAGGAACTTCATACAATGTTGCATTACACATGATACCTCTTTCATGGCTGACAGTCTCTACTCTCCTAGCAGTTGGCATCACTGTGCCATGTTCCTAGAGTAACATGGAAATAAAAATCCCAGTCGGAGACACTGGAAGGAGAGGGCACTTTAACCCTGTCAGGAATATGCCAGAATCCAGGATTTCTTTTTCTCTTTTCCCTAGAGATCCTAAAGTAGCCTATCCCAAGTCCAGAAAGCTCACTGATAATGATGGTAAACTTGAACTCTGCCCAGCTGGCTGAAATGAGGACAGAATTAAAGTCTTCTGCCTCCCCAAATGTATATGACTGTGTTTCTCAGTACAATGACATGCACATGCAGCCCCCTTTCCTCCACCCAATACTAGGTATGCTCCTTCAACCAACTTTTGAATCCCTTCCCCACTCATGAATGTTTGAAATACAGCATTACTGAATATGGGTTCTCATGCGTTACATGACTCTCATAAGTAGGCCACCCATATGAGCTATTAAATATACATATCAACAGTGGAATATAATGTATTAATTTGCACTTAAGTGTACTTACGATGGAGCATTAAGTGTACTTACGATGGAGCACTGAGGGCAGCACTCAGGCCAGAGGGTATGAACTTGATTGCCCTTCAATTTAATTTATATGTGTGCTTGAGGAGATGTGCCTCTGCATGACAGAGTGTGCATGTGCATTGGTATCATGGGTTCTATTCAAATACATAACAGCCCACATGAAAGTGTGAAAGGAAACCAAATGCAGCACTTATGCAGATTCATGGTAAGGTATGAACCAGTCTCTCTTTGTGGGTGTTCTGTAAATATTGAGTGGTGTGATTATTCCCTTTACCAATTACCAACAACAGAACTGAGATACTTGCAATACAATGAATTACATGAAAGTTCAAATGTCAAAGTCTATTTAGTTTAGCATTCTATTTCCAGTAGTGGCCATCCAAGAAACTTTAGGAAACATGACTATCAGCAATTGTTCTCTTCCACCACTTGTTATTTGTTGCTAGCTATGCATGGAGTTTCATTTCAACTGTTAGAATTAATAGCTATTGATAGACCAATCCGCTATAAATCTGTTTGATCCTTTTCTCAAGTAAAAGACAATTTCTGTGTCATGCCATGCTAAATTCTAAAAGTTAATGAAGCTCTCTGTCCACAAAAACACACTTTCTTTAGTTATCACTTTACAAATATCTACTTCATATCCCCTTACTTATTTTTCTAAACTTAAAAACAAGAGGGGGAGCATGATCAGCTCTCATCACACAACTGAGGTGTTTGTATCCAAACTGATGCATATCAACAAGGAATCAGGTAATGGAAGAATGACAATATTTTCCAAACTGGGCACTGAAAATTGTGTAAATAGATTACCACTGTAGCTAAAGAGCCCACAGTATACGATATTTATAATCCTTGGCAGATGGTTGGTTGAGGATACCGGTTGATTCACTGATGGTAGATCACCAGTGTTACCTTTCTCGTCTCTCAGACACTATTTGTATAAGAACACAGACATGGGGGCTTACTGGCTTGTCAGTAAGACTTTTTGTGGCCCAGCCGGCGCCCCCTGCACTCCCTTGTCAAAGTGGCCCCCTTGACCACATGGCCGGCATGGGGGCTGCCATCTTCCTCCTTCTCCTTCCCGGCATCCCCCAGGGCCGGCAAGGAGCGGGAAAGGAGCAGCGAATCAGGGCAAGACTCCATCGCCCTGGTTGGCCTAGGAAGTTCCTGTTTTGGCACAAGGACGGTATGCTGCTCACCAGGTTCCAATCTGTGGCCATTATGAGGGCAGCACTGCCGGTGGAGGACTTTGCGAGCCACTCCTTCAGGATTGGAGCAGCAACCACGGCAGCACAAGGTGGGTTGTCCACTGAGACCATCATGTGACTGGGAAGGTGGTGTTCCAGGGCCTTTGCAATATACATCCACCCGAGGGGCTGCTGGCCACATGGCTCATGCTGAAATAAGATTGTTGGGCTGCCTGTTGAAGGCAATAAAATCGGCGCAACTTGCTGATGGCTGAAAATGGTTGGCACTATTGCATGGTTCCAGATCCCTTCATTGCCCAACCCAATGTTAGCCAATGGCACCTGTCGGTTGCCACCGACTCCTCATGGAGAGGAGAAATCCTGGCCCACCCAACCTGCTTGATGTTCTCCCCTCTCCTGTAAACAAGCCATTGAGTAATGATCAGGGGGAAAGGGGGTGTCTCTGTGAACTTGAACTTGACCTTGAACTTAAACTTGAACTTGACAAAGACCCCCATTTTCCCACCTACCCGGATCAGGTCCAATGCCATCCACCTAGCAGGTTGCGACAAATAAACAAGGCATACCTGATATCATAACAGGGAGGGAGGGTGGGTGGATATTCAGCTCCATGTGAGGCACTGAAGAGCCCGCAGCAGGGGCTGTCCTTTTATCTTCCCCCCTGGCGCAGGCTCCACATCATCTGGCTGAGCCGGAAGCACAGCCGGATGTCCCTCCTCCCTCTACTTCCTAGGTCAATCAGGGTGAGGGAGGCTCACCCTGATTGGCTGCTCCTTTCCCATTCCTGCTGGCCCTGGCGGATGCCGGGAAGGAGAAGGAGGAAAATGAAATTCCTCCATGCAGTCATGGGGCCCATTTCAGTAAGGGATTGTGGGGGGTGCTGGCTGGGCCGCAAAAGGCCTTACCGACAAGCCGGTAAGCCCCCTTGCGGACACAGGCCGTACTCCCTGCTCCCTTCCCGTAATAAAGACACATAAAACTACAAGCTGGGATAACAAATTTTATTTAGTATAAGAGAAACATATAAAGGTTAAGTATAGGTTGGTATAAAATAATTGGCAATAAAATGGCCACAACTTGCTGATGGCTGAAAATGGGAACTTGAAAGCACGGCCTGATCTTTCTTCTTTGTGCATGCTGGTATATATGATACCATGTGTATGAGTTCTATTTTTCCCTTGCCAGGGAGTGAAAACTAAAACCAAAACAAGACAAAATGCCCCTCCCATCCCCCAAATTACATAATGAAAACAGATTTCTTGCAATACAATGTGCATAATTTTGTTGTGTTATTAATCTATTTCTCTGGCTTTTCTTCGTGAATGAAGATTCAGGAAATACTCATCCCGCGTTTTCTGCAAGCATGCTGATGACTAAAAAAAGCCAACCTGAGATAGACAAGTCTGGTTGCAGAAAGCACAGCAGAAGGTTTCCTTGGATGATGTTTCCGGGTTGTGATTCTTTCTGTGTTGTCGTTTCTCTTCAAGACTTGTTCGGCGTGAGTTCTCAAATAAGGCTGCAGAATTGTGGATAGTGTGTCTCCATGCCTCCCGATGTGAGGACAGGGCAGACCATTGTTGGTGATCAATTTGGCCGAGCCTGAGATGTTGTTTCAGGGAGTCCCTGTATCATTTTTTTGGAGCACCCCTCTTACGCTGACCCATGGCGAGTTCACCGTACATGGTCCTCCATCCTAGAAACGTGCCCTGCCCAGTGAAGCTGTGTTCTCAATATCATGGCCTCAATGCTGGTGATCCCTGCTTGCTCAAGGACAGCAACATTCGTCACATAGTAAGTCCAGTGTATATTTAGGATTGTGCGTATACAGCGCTGATGAAAGCTTTTGGGGAGTCGTAAGTGGTGGCGATAGGTGAGCCATGTTTCAGACCCATAAAGGAAAATAGACAGTACAATGGCTCTATACACACTGATTTTTGTGTTTCACCTCAGGTGTTTATTACTCCAGACTCTTTTGTAAAGTCTTCCAAATGCACTATGTGCCTTTGCTAATCTGTGATCGATCTCTTTGTCAATCTTGGCATCTGAGGAGATGATGCTTCCCAGGTAGGTGAACTGCTGAACAGACTTAAGCACAGAGCTGCCAGCGGCAATGTGGGGATGGTGTTGTTCATCCTGTGGTGCAGGCTGGTAAAGAACTACCATTTTCTTCAGGTTGACAGCTCTGCAGCTGTTGCGAAGCAGGATGTTAGGCGCTGCAGAGCTGCTTCTGTGTGGGCAACAAGGGCAGCTCATCAGCGAAAAGCAGCTCACGAACTAGATAGTTAAGTGTCTTAGTGAGATCCCTCAGACGGCTTAAGTTAAACAAGCTACCATCAGTACGGTAATGAAGAAGAAGCTGCCGTCGTCTTCTTCGAGCTCTGCCGTAGCCCTTTGGAGCATCATGCTGAAGAAGATTGTAAATAAATTTGGCACACGAACACAACCTTGCTTCACTCCATTAGTTATTAGAAAGGGCTCTGAAGAGCATATCGCCATATCTGACTTGACCACGCTGGCCCTCGTGTAGCAAGATAATCAACAAAAACTCAGAGACATGCAGAACAAGTGGTGGATCAATATAGCAGAAAAGACACAACACTGTGCAGTTTTGGGTGATTCTAGATTTTATGAAGCTCTTAAGGCAGTGTTTGGACCTACTTATCAGGTCCAAAGCTCCTTATACAGTACAGATGGCCAAACATTAATTACTGATAAAGTCTCCATCCTAAATCGATGGGCTGAACACTTTCAAAGTCTCTTAATCTATTTACATATTTAATAAATGAAAAACAAAAACAACCAGTAAACTACTAAAATTTGCATACATGATTTGGAAACCCATAAAGATATATGTATTAAGAGGAGTGAAACTATCCAAGTTTGCTATTTCATTTTGCTTTTTTAAAATTTTGCAGATGGTTTCAAGATGCATGAACTTTGAAAACAATATTCATTAAATGATTAATAGAAGGCCTGTAGCCTGCAGGTGTGGAAGGTTTGTATGTGCATACATCATATTGCTGAACAGAATGGCCTAGAAACTAGACTAGGTTATGCTACTCTCCTTCAGCAGGAGCATCTCTCTCTTTTTAAAAAATTGAAAACTAAAATCTTGTTTGAAATTGTATTTAAGATATTTTGTCTATTTTAAAGAAGTGAGTTAAATTTCTGCTTTGTGTGAGAGTGAGCCTTAATGCATAAATAAATATCCCGCATGTCAACGTTTTCAAAATATGCCATAAATTTTGTCCTGAAAATGTTCTCTTCTTTTAAAATGCCTACACATAACAGTAGAATGAACAGAAACTTTATCTGATGATGCTTAAGGCAAATGTGGCAGAGCAAGAGATACATTAACTGCTTGGTTTAAACTGTTCATTGTAATTTTTCATCTTCCTTGTGCTTCTCATCTTTGGTATCCTCATATACAAATGTTGTCTATATGTGCAGCTCAAGGTTCTGAAAAAATGGAAACAAATAGGTATGTCTTTTTTTAAAAAAAAAGTGTTGTCACCAAAATGTCAAATATAGTGAACACCAAAAATAAATCTGGAAGTTCTTCCTTAGACAAACAATTTGAGCAAGTGTGAGCAAAACCCAAGATCCCCAAGACCAATCCATTTTTAAAGCTGTCTTCTTCTATAGAACCCTGAGCAAAGAAACTGTGACATATGCCAGGTATATGACTTCTATACATGCATGAAATAAAGAGGTATTTCTACTCTACCAAGGAGATGATGATGAAGATGACGATGATGATGGCTGGAATCCTCTATTATGCTGTATGTTATATAACTTTATGTATACTTAGCTATGTAGCAGAAGTGCTAAGAAACCCTGTTAGTGAATTGTGAAGATGTGTAACAGGACACTGGCAAGCATGTTCTCATGTGTATCAGGACCAATGCAGAAGGAGACAGATGCACATTGGGACCAATGAGCATTGGTGATGTTGTTCATTAATGACTTCACTGGCTTGTCTATGTATTAATGTAACAGAAACCCTTTACTGGATATGGACATTACAGTATTGCCCAATTTTCATTCACACAGACATAAGCCCACTTATAACACAAGTCTCCAACAGGATTCCACCCACACTTACTTTTATTTTGGAAAAGATGAGTCTCCTCAGAAACTAAATTCCACAATCTTGCTCAGGGGTAGAGACCCTGCAGTGCTTTTGGCTTAACATAATCTTACACTGTTTTAGATTATTGATATTTTTAATATAACTTATTTAAATGCATTTTAACTTCTCTAACATGAAGTTTTCCACTGGTTAAACTTAGCTGATAGCTGCCTCAGGTCCCATGTCTGGAGAAACAGAAAATAACAAATTAAAAAAATACAAACTGAAACACTTTAAAAAGACATCCCTGATCAAGTGGGGTTGAACATACACCTTGCTCCTGAGGCATGGAGAGAAGAATGCTTTCAATGTGCAAATCTGGTTGGATTCAGACTTTTGAAAGGGGCCATTGTGTACACATCCACCTATGTATATGTGAGAATGGATGTGATGTAGTATGTCCAGTGTATGTGATGGATAGTCAGCCTGTGTTAGATGGGTTTAAGCTCCCCCTGAAAACACAGGTCTGCAGTATGGGGGTACACTTGAATTCAGCTTTGAGCCTGGAGGCCCAGGTTTCAGTAGTGATCAGGAATGCTTTTGCACAGCTAAAGCTAGTGCACCAACTGTGCCCATTCCTGGAGAAGTCGGATCTGGCTATGGTGGTACATGGCTCGGTTACGTCCTGTTTGGATTACTGTAATGCACTCTACATGGGGCTGCCTTTGAAAAGTGTTCAGAAACTTCAGTTGGCCCAAAGGGCAGCAGCCAGGTTATTAATTGGAGCTGGCTACAGGGAGCACACAACTCTCTTGTTGCAACAGCTCAATTGCCTGCCGGTCTGCATCCAGGCACAATTCAAAGTGCTGGCTTTGACCTATAAAGCCCTATGTGGATTGGGCCCAGGTTATTTGAAGGACCATATCTCCTTTGTTGAGCCCCTTAGAGATCTACAGTCATCTGGAGAGGCCCTTCTCTCTGTTCCACCACCCTCTCAGGCTCATTTGGTGGGGAGAGGGAGAGGGCTTCTCAGTGGCTGCTCCTAGGCTTTGGAACTCCCTCCCTAAAGAGGCCAGGATGGCACCATCTCTGCTCTCCTTTCGGAAACAAGTAAAAACATTCTTGTGCCATCAGGCATTCACAATTTGATGGAGACTGGCCTTGTACATGCTGTATAGTTTAGTTTTTAAGGTGTATATAGGTTTATTTTATTTTAATATTTTTAACATTTTTAAATGTTTTAACACTCTAAATTGTTTAATTTGTTTTTTAAAATTTCATATTTATATTTATATTTTTAATTTTTATGTATTGTTTTAAATTCATAGTTAGCCACCTTGATTTCCTATATTGAGAGAAAGATGGGGTATAAATAAATAAATAAATAAAATAGTCTGTTGTTGTTATTATTATTATTATTAAAGTTTATTTCTAAAGCGCTGTCAGTGTACACAGCGCTGTACAAAAAAAATAACCAAACCAAACCAATCAGTCTGCATGTGTATGTGTGTTTGTTAGCTTGTTCATATACATTTATTTATTTATTTATTCTTATTTATTTATTTATTTATTTATACCCTGCTCTTCAGCCACAAGGCTATCAGAGTGGCTTACAAATTGTTTTAAGCAATAGCTATTTACACATCTACACTGCATTAAACAGTTTTCAATGTGTGTTAGCTAACTGCCCCCACAAGCTGGGTACTCATTTTAGCGACCTATGTGAAAAAGAATTTGAGATCCTACTCATCTGCAACTGCTCAACAGCACTGGTTGGTGGCCCCCAACCTGGTAGCTCCAGACCAATGAAGCAGTGAATTCACCCCATTTTTTTGTCTAGGAGGCTCAACCCTATCCCCAAAATAGGTTAAGCATTTTTTATAGCACCTTTAAGGTAATACCCAAATTCAACATCCCACTGTCATATCAGCCATCAGCCACCACTGCTTTAAAAATCCTTCTGAGGGGATGTCTTCTTCATGAGAAGTGTTTCTCATTCCTGATCTAGTTTACTTTACTTCCTAAGAAGGAAACACTCAGAGAAGTGCACCCATAGATGTTACTAAAGCATAGGCAGGCTGGTGTTAGAATCATAGCATCACAGAGTTGGAAGAGACTACAAGGGACATCTAGTCCAACCCCCTGCCATGCAGGAATACCCAATTAAAGCACTCCCAACTGGTGGCCATCCAGCCTCTGTTTAAAAACCTCCAAAGAAGGAGACTCCACCACACTCCGAAGCAGCACATTCCACTGCTGAACAGCTCTTACTGTCAGAAAGTTCTCAATGTTTAGGTGGAATCTCTTTCCCTGCAGCTTGAGTCCATTGCTCTATGTCCTTGTATCTGTAGCAGCAGAAAACAAACTCACTCCATCCTCAGTATGACATCCCTGCATGGCTATAATGTCACCTCTCAACCTTTTCTTCTCCAGGCTAAACGTATCCAAGTCCCTAAGCTGCTCCTCATAGTGCATGGCTTCCCTTGAGTGCCTGGATCCCAAATTTGCCTCACAGAAAGACAATGGCATACCTTCTCTGAAAAAAATCTTGCCAAGAAAATATCATGATAGGTTCATCTTTGGGTTGCCGTAGAATAGGCACATAACACACACAACAGAACTTATCAGGCTCAGAAATGAACAGAAAAGGAGGGTGATGTGATCTGAAAAGGCAAATATTCTGGTAAGTTGATTTTTGCACTGATTGATGCTTACAAAGCATTTTCAAAAGAAGTAACCAAGGTCATTAAAGTGATTCTGGTGTTTTGCAGTAATCTACTGGAAGGTTCCAAACAATGAACAACTATGGCCAGAATATCAATATTCAGTGGTAGACACAGCTGGGAATCTGGCCATAGTCGATAAAAGACACTCCCTGTCAATGAGGCAACTCAAACCCTAGTACCACAGCACTAGGCCCAAGGAGAAGCTACAAGGTGCAAATCTGGTCTTTTGGTAAAGATGGTGCACTCTCCAGAAATGTCTGAATAGCAGCTCCCAAACATGGCAGTCATCTACCTACAGCACTTCTTTTTTTCTTGTCTTCTTGGGATTCCGTTCATATGTACAGATAGCTTTCCTTCTGCATTTCCATGCAGATATGAAAATAAGTATATCTAGTAATGCATACTAAGATGTCCACCCTCTTTAATTAACACTTCAAAGAACCTTCAATCCTCAAACAACTTATTTCACAGCAGTCTTTCTAAATTTAGCAGACTAGCTCTGGCCTAAATAGTGGGGAAATTCCAGGATTAGTGCAAACATTTTAATCCACCATATGAGAAACATGTTTTAATAGTCAGTGAACCCAACATTTTAAATTATTTTTGCGCACAAATCTCATTATGATTGACATGATAAAGGTCTTAGGTTTTTAATTTAGCAGCATAACTATTTCTCCACAACAAATATGCGATTGTAATTAATTAACTTCCTACTATCTTTGTGTCAGACAAGTGAAGCAAAGCATATGTCTTTTTCTGTATCTTTTCAGAGTTTAAAAAGAAGGCAGATGCATGGAACAAATTTAACACTATATGCCACTTTCTGCAATAGGCACAGAAATGAATTGCTGTGTTGCTCTTCTGGAAAATGTTTTCATTCTAAATTAAAAATAATGCAAGTTTCTATATTCAGAAAACCTGAAAAGAGGTTTCTGTGCCTTTGTGCTTTGCATATGCATATTTGCAAACTGATCTGATCACTTTTCAGGGCTGAACAATTTAGTTGTGGAGCTTATTCCAAACAATTTATTCATGAAAATAATGTATTGCCACATTTGTTATTAATCCTTGTTTTCAACTTTATCACATAATTCACTGTATGATGGCAGAAGAATAGTCTGGTTTGAGTACAGAATATAAAGGAAAGCTCATGCACAGCCCCAATGCATATGCTGTACTTATGACAGGTATGGCTTCACTCTGCAACAAAGGGTTTATATAGATCAGGGATCGAAGTAAAGTTGTGCAAAACACCCTTGATACATTTTCAGTGGATTAACTGAAATTTTACTGGCTCTTGGAATTCCTGACCTGTTTCATCTGAAGAAGCTCATCCAAATGTTGAATGAATTTTAAATGTCCTTCAGATTTCCTCCAGCTGTATGGGAACTGCCTGTATCTGCGTAGAAGAATGTTTAAATGTCCTAACAATATGAAAAGAGGCTGATCACCAAAGAGTATTTCACTTTGCATTACTGCTGAGGGATGCATGGAAGCATCAGGAGAAATTCCACAATATTGCCCAAACTCAGAATTCTTCATGAGTTGCACCTCAAAGAGAACACTCAAGGTTTACTTAAGGAAATTTTACTTTAGGAAAAAAGCTGATCACAACTTCATACATGAATAAGGCTGTTCATGAGATCCATCTGCTTATCAGTTCTGGTAATTTATGCCAGCCTTTTCTTTTGGTGGCTTCCTTTGTGTGAGAGTCTATAAATCGTAATTGTCCTCAATATTCTCTGTCCTTGTCCCCCACCCCCACACACAGCTGTATCCATAAATACATTTCCAATATTTTGCAGCATTTCATTCATTCCATCACTTATCCTCTGTGTCCTTGTCACAGTTAAAGTATATCTTCTTCTTTTTTTTACCTCCATGTACTAACATATGTGTGATTAATGTTGCCTTTTAACTGATACATCTCCATAATTGGCAAAGCTAGCAGCTATTCCTCAGGGCCAAACTGAAGAGTTCTTTCAGGGATGATTTGTATTTTCTGCTTCTGAAATTGCTTAATCGCTGGGCATTTCTGCCATATGTGCATAAAAGAGTCTCTGATGGTACTGCTTTTTCCCCCCAAGCAGTGAGCCCTCACCTTTTCAAAACAGAAAAAGCTGGTCTGAATTATTTCTGCATTTGGGCTATTATGGACTTGGCAGACAAAATCCTTCAGAAGGTTTTTTTCCTTCTATGTTAGTCTCTGGCTTTTCTTCACAAACGAAGATTCAGGAAGGACTCATCCCGCGCTTTCTGCAAGCGCGCTGATGACTAAAAAGGCCAATCCGAGATAAACAAGTCCGGTTGCAAAAAGCACAGCAGAAGGTCTCCTTGGGTGATGTTTTTGGGTTGTGATTCTTTCTGCGTTGTCGTTTCTCTTCAAGACTTCTTTGTCGTGAGTTCTCAAATAAGGCTGCAGCATTGTGGATAGTGCGTCTCCATGCCTCCCGATGTGAGGCCAGGGCGGACCACTGTTGGTGATCAATTTGGCCGAGCCTGAGATGTTGTTTCAGGGAGTCTTTGTATCGCTTTTTTGGAGCGCCCCTCTTATGCTGACCCGTGGCGAGTTCACCGTAGAGTAGTATTTTTGGGAGGCGATGGTCCTCCATCCTAGAAACGTGCCCTGCCCAGCACAGCTGCATTCTCAATATCATGGCCTCAATGCTGGTGATCCCTGCTTGCTCAAGGACAGCAACATTCGTCACATAGTCAGTCCAGTGTATATTTAGGATTGTGCATAGACAGTGCTGATGAAAGCGCTCGAGGAGTCGTAGGTGGTGGCGATAGGTGACCCATGTTTCAGATCCATAAAGGAGGATAGACAGTACGATGGCTCTATACACACTGATTTTTGTGCTTTGCCTCAGGTGTTTATTGCTCCAGACTCTTTTGTGAAGTCTTCCAAATGCACTATATGCCTTTGCTAATCTGATCTATGTTAGTAAGAGACCAATATACCAGTGGAGATAGAGCCACATGAAGATAAAAAAATCTGCTTTGAAATGGTATATCCTAATTTCCATGATCTATTAAGCTGTGACCACATAGCATGTTGTGCTTATTGTGTAGCAATTATGCCTTGGAGTTTTGATAAATTAATTACTAGCATAGGTGATAGGGCTTCTTCCTTTGGACACACAATATGGTGAGGGAAGGCTTTCTAACTCACCAGCTATATTATAATCAAAAGTTATCTCTCCCCACTCCTCCCGCTCACATACACACACAAGAGAACTTTTAAGGGACATATGTTCCCATTGGTGCCAACATGTCTACTTTGGCCCTTACAGTAAACTAACAGGACTGGGAATCTTGAGGGCCTCCAGAGGGTATTGGACTATAACTCCTAGCATTCCTCAGCACTGGCTATGCTGACTATGATGGCTTGAACACATGCTCCAAAACAACTATGTGATTACCATCCTGGCTATATCTGCAAATGAGAGGCAGAGTTACACAGAAAAGATCTTGGCGACTTCTCAGTAGCTACCACTGAATTCTCTGGAACAAAGGAAAGAACCTACCATTTGGAATACAATTGGGAAGGATCAGTGCTTGCAATCACTGTGCAGGTTTAGCCTCCATTCAGTGGGACTTTTCACTTTACCTTATATAAGCAAATGGCTACCATGTATTCATAAGATAACAGTGTTATACTTTAGGACACTACTGCAGCATGAGCCCATTACCAGTGTTTAGAATGGGCTGGACTACCCCAACTGAGAAAACCTCAAAGAGAAAGCTAAGGCATCAATTTTATATTTCAAATATTTCAAAAATTCTGCATTTCTACTTACAAGTTCTACCTTTCTTTATAAACATGCTGTATCAGTAATAAGGGGAGGGGCTTCTTTAGCATGTCTAGAGAATTCTAGGAATGCAGAAGGTGGCAATAGGGGCAAATAAAACACACAAGAATGCAAATAATAATACAAATGAATTAGAGATAAGAATTTATGAGAAAAAATTAAAATGTGCTGGAGATTTTGATGTGGGGCATGCCATAATTATATAGGCCTGAGATTTAAGGTGAAGTGTTAGCCAAAGGCTGAACTGAAGAACATCTCGACATGATTTAAACACTAGATTATCTGTTTTTTTTTTAAAAAAAAAAATCTTCAAAGACCTATGAGAGTGGAAATTGTAACTGAAAGAAAAATTAATCTCTTTCAAGATCTAGCATTGCCAATCCCCCATACTGGGTTGTACTTTTCTGCCCTAGTACTTGTACAGACACACACACATACCCCAACACTGAAGAAAAGAGTGTTATGGTTTAACTTTTTTGAAACTTCAATCAGACTAGATGAATTACAATGCAGCTTTGCTGGTGCAGTTAAGAGGATTTACCCCCTGCCTTTTCCAGAATATAGTTAGCAGGGTCACACATTGGCACAAATTGTGCATAATCACAGTGGTCAGTAGATGTGAGGAAATAGCTAAGAATCCGACTACACATGACGTTACATATATAGCATACCACATCATAAGTGAAGGAGCAATATGGATTAAAGAGAGTCTAGCATATGGTGCTGGTTGTCTGGAAAGCTGCCAAGTCAAATAGCTGGTAAGACAGCCCGGCTCAGCAACAACTCAGTTCCAAAGCACAGTACCTTGTGTTGTCAATAGCAGTCCAGAGAGTCAGGAGTCCAGAGAGAGTGAAGAATGATGAGGCAGTCCGAGGTCAAAAGGATTCCGGCAGGCGGGTCAACGAAAACAGTCCAGGGTCAAGATAATCCGAGGTTTCAAGAAAGCAAGGTTCCAAGAGCCAGGAGAGTCAAAGGCAGAGGCTTCCTCCAGGGAACGCAGATAGCCCGAGACAAGGAATTCAGCGTCTCCCCCAGCTGCTTATGTTGGCCCAGCTACCACTCACGGTGGCTGGGTGAATAATGAGCATCTTTCTTTTAGTCTCCGGGAGCGACACAGCCCCTCCCTTTCTGCTCTTCTTTGGCTAAGGGCAGGTACTTGCTCTTCTACCTCTTGCTGTTGCTCAACTATGTCTCCCAGTCTTGGACCCTGTGTTGGGGGAAGGCTAGGCTGCTTAGACCTGGGTTCTTCAGGACTAGACTCTGACTCAGCCAGCATTTCTGCAACTGGCTCAGCCCCCTCACCTTCTGAGTCCTCATAGTCCTGGATGACCATGACACTGGTCTTGCTCAGCAATTAGGTTCGGAATTGGTGAATGGCTATTGGTATAAAATATCCTGTTCCACTTAAGATCTGAGGGGAGTAGAAGTGATCAGAGACTTATCACACATAAGAGAAGGGAAGCAAAAGTAAAGTCAGAGAGTAGTACATCCCGGCTTGTCTTATTGCATGATGTTGGTGCTCTTCAGCTGTTCTCCCATTCTGGTCCCATGGGAGATAGTGGTAAAGAGGAGACTTTTTGCTAACAGAGTTTTCTAGTTAGCAAAAAGACATGTGTTTATCACCATCTTCCACAGGACTGGAATGGAAGAACAGCAGAAACACACAGACATCATGTGACAAGGCAAGGCAGGATGCGCTACTCTTGGCCTTTAAAGACACTTCCCATCCCTTGTGCAATAAGGCTCTAAGCTTTCACTGGACAGGTGAGGTCAATGCAAACTCAGTTCAGGCCAAGACAGAGGCAAAGCCCTCTAAGTAGAAATCAAGACCACAGAGTTCTCAATTAGCCTACTGGCTGAGTTGTGATAAGATGTTATCTCATCAGCAAGCTGAAGATATATCACATATTAGGAAAGGTGACTGGGCTTATTCTGTAATTGGTATGTCCTTCCTGGAGGAACCAGTTTCATTTTTAAAACACTCTCATGTGATTCTGTATTTATCACCCCCTGTGGGTGTAGGAAGATCAAATTTTTTTAGAGTTAAAGAATAAGAATACAAACACATGCTTTGATTGTGTATTTTCTGCAGGACAGGGGATTGGACTAGATGGGCCTTGTGGTCTCTTCCAACTCTATGCTTCTATGACATCTTTTGATATGGAGAGTGTTGGAAAAGACAGAAGTAATCTCTTTTCCCCACACTCTCTTACTACAGAGCAATCCCTGTTAGACTTCTTGTGTATATTGACTTGTCCCCTCTCAGCCTCTGTAGTTAACATGCTTCTGTCTGTCCCACCCACTTTTTCTTGGGCAGCTACCTTATTTTCTTTTCCTATGCTGGTGAGTCATGGAGGACTCTCTTCTGCTACCAATTAAGTAAAGTTTTCCAAGTTATTAATCTAAAGCTGCATGCCTCTTTTTGGGATACATAGTCTAGGGCAAAGCATTGCATTTGAGTCATGCCTCTAAACTGACACTATGCTGGAGGGAAGTTAAAAAAAGAATTTAACTTTTAGAGTTCCCAATACAGGGCAATTCTAATTCCCACACACACAGAGAGCACAGCAGCAAGTACCAGTAGTGGCACTAGGGGGTGCATAGAGGCCAAACTGGACCAGGTCAGCCTTAGTGATGCCACAGGACAACTCCATAGCAACCTGAATATCTTACTCCTCTGGGCCTTCCTCAGTGTACTGAAGTATCCCTAAATCATTATATCATATTAAAATTTACCTCTAAAGCTAATTGTCATGCAAGAGGGGATTTTTAGAATTACAGTTGGGAGGGCAGCGTTAAGCACAAGAGATATACCACATGAACATAAACCACATGGTGAGCCATTAAAACTGCAGTAGCTTTTCTCAACTCAAGATGTGTTAGACTGTGACTCTTCTAAATCCTTAACCATTGGACAATGTGGTGGTTGTGATGTCAACTGTAATGCAACACATCTAGAGAGCACCAGATGCCTGAAGGCTAGGCTGCAGAGCCAGTACTTCAAGACCTCTGGCATTTTTCTCAGTATAAAATTATGGTCCAAAGACACAGTATGGGGACTGAACTGAATTTCACATTTTGATCTGACCAAAGTCTTATTTACTATTATCTAGTCTATACACAAACACATTGTTGATGCATCACACAAAGCATATGTTCTGTTTCCTCTGGTTATTTGCAATCTTGCGTAATTCCATTTATCCACCTAGTTTACTTTAGTTGGCTGGTTGTGATTTATAGTGGTCCATATGTTCTATATTAGCAGTTTAGTTTCTCTTACATTCATTACTGATGTTTCCACTGGGTTTAACTGTCTGTGGGGCTCCTCAGGCATATTTCTAATAAAGTGATTTAGTTGTAAACAGTGACAAAGTGCTTTGTGGGTATGGGATTGTGGTCAGAGGAGCCAGTACACTAATCTGGTTTCTTGATAGTGCTAGGCCTTTCCATGACTATCCGTTTGTGTTACCTGTCACAACATCCATTTATTCAACACACATAAAACATATTATAAAATGAACTCTCATATAGTTTTAAATTTTTCATAAAATGCATGCTTTTTATAGTCATACATTAATTTCCATCCTGATATATGTATGTGTGGCTATGCACTGCTGATACTGTGTCATTGTTCTTGTTGGTTTAAGATTTATGTCCCACCTTACAGAAAGGTTTCAGGGAGAAAACTAAAAAGAATGTTGCACAGCCATTAAAAAGACAACATTCCCTGTACAGTAGTTGAAACAAATTCAAAGGAAAACAAAAACAAAAACAAGGAGGCACAAACAAAAGAAAGATGGAAAAATTTCTGCAAGGAACCTGTTCTGCTGTTCTGGGGCCTATCTGGCTCCCCACCGTGCTGCAGAGCCATTTGGGCAGGGGAGTCGCCTTTGCCGCCGTGTTTGCAGCTTGAAGACCACTGCTCTGTTTGAAGTGGTCTCCATGCTTTGGAGCCGGGTAGGAATTCCCCCGCTTTTCTCATTTTTGTTTTGTTTTGTTTTTTGGCCTACCCCATACTAGGATGGCGGCATTTTGGAAATTGGCTAGGGTGGTTTCTAAATAGGTTAATTCCCCTTACTATGGCAGGGAAGGGGGAGGCGTAGCTTCAGTGAGCACCTTGGCACCAATTTACGGTGAAGGTAGGATCTCTGGAAGGGCCACTTCAGGTCATGGGGCCTAAGGGGACAGAAGGATAATCCTTCACCACAATCCATGGGGCTTGGGTGAGGGAATTTTGGGTTCACCTTCCAGATGTGGGCTGGCTGGTGAGCAACACCAGGAAACTGGGGTTCCTCTCCAGGACCCACGTGTTCGCCCGGGAAGGCTGAGGGGTGTGGTCCAGCATAGACCTACTGCCTAAGCTGGTCCCTCACCAGGTTGCCTCCCCCTGCTGGAGATCTTAGAGGGGATTTAAATAGGTTGATTTAATAGAATACGTTCATCTGTATATATGTCTAAATATCTATATATGGTAAACATCTGCATGGTTTTGCATCCAGAAAAACAGTTTACTGTGTGGTCTCTTTATCCCGCAATTAGCCAGCAAACGCTACACAACTATGGCAGTATAATTCCACTTTAATTGCAATGGATGGAACCTACTGAATCCTGGGATTTGGAGTCTGGTAAGGTTGTAAAGGCACTCTCTGGCTAAATCTTCTAAATGCCCCACCCTAAAGTGTAAATTCCAAGATTCCATAGGGTGCAGCCATGGCAGTTAAAGAGGAAACATAGTGCTAGAATTGTATAATGTGAAAGGGCTCTCGTCATTTTTATGTGTGGGAATACAAGTTGCAAAGTATTTGCCCCCTTTGACACTAAACAATTGTAGCACTATTATTCCATTTTATATGACATGGTTCCATCGAAAGAAATCTTGTGATTTGTGGCTTAGGGAGGGATATTTAGAATTCTCAGCCAATTCACTCTGGAACCTCAACAAACTAGAAATCCCAGGAATCCACAGGACGAAGCCATGGCAGTTAAAGTGGGATTCTAATGCCTTAAATGTGTGGTGTGAAAAGTTCCCCACTGAGCAAGCAATTAGTAAACTGTTTTTCTGGATGCAAAACCATGCAGATGTTTACCATATATATATATTTAGACATATATACATACACACACACACACACACACACACATATTTGTACTCCTGATATTTGGTGAAATTTTCCTTTGCATGTTGCAGAAGCGATGTATGAGGAGTTCTCTCTGTCAAGTTTGTTTACTTTATAGAACAAGGAAGAACAAGGAACACCAGGCCACAGTACAGAGAATGTTTTGAAATGCTAGCAATGGACAGAGAGAAAGTGGAAGTGTTTGATATCTTCTTTGCCTCAGTCTTCTGCCAAAAGGAAAACAGTGCTCTCCCTGGTAAAAGTAGTCTAAATAATGGAGTAAGAGGACTGCAGCCCAGAATTACTAAAGAGGAAATAAAGGAATTCAAGTCTTCATGACCAGATGAACCTGCATCCATGAATACTAAAGGAACTTTGCAGATGTAATCTCAAAGCCAGCGTCAGTTATCTCTGAGAATTCTTGGAGGACTGGAGAGGCCCCACCAGACTGGAGGAGTGCAGATGTTATCTCCATTTTCACAAAGGGTAAGAAGAGGACCCAAGCAACTGCTGATGCCAGGAAAGGTTCTAGAACAAATCAATAAACACTTGGTCTGTGCACACTTAGGACTTTATCAGACCACCCTCCATAAAAGTTCTTTTCCCACCATATTTTGCTGCATTTTTATGCTGGCAAAAGACACTCCCCCAACCTACATTAACCAGCATCAATGAGGCTTCCCCAGCAGTAACGGAGCATGAATAGAGCTCAGTTTACTTCCAGGTTCCTGATCTCAGCAATTCTCATGTGAAGATGCTAATTTAGCAAATTTGAAAAAAATAACACAAACAAAACAAAGACACAGAAAGTTCACACAAGCACAAAAACACACTTTAGAAGTCCCAATTGCTCAAGGGGGAATCATAAAAAGAGTGTCCCCTACCTAGCTGTCATAATCTCAAGTGGAAGTGTTCGCCTATTGCACATATAACAAAAATAATCTTCACAGGTAAGGTTTTGAACCCTAGGAAACTGATTTTTGGTAAGCAGATTTATTGCTTTCACACATCAATACTAACTGACCAAATAAAGATCTGAAAAACCTGTATCACCTAGCCAGCAGCTCTTTAAAAATTTAGGGCAAAGGAGATGTTTTGCATCTCTCTGGATCCTATTACATTCTGTCCCACTCTCATAACTGTAAATATGCTTTATATATTGAGGCCTGCATATCACCCTGTACTGCACCAGAAGAAGTGGGTTGATAGCCACAAAAACTCATGCTAAAATAAAAGCCAGTTAGTCTTAAAGGTGCTGCTACATTTCTTCTCCCCCCACCATTCCCTGCTTTCTGCTCTCTGGAGACTAGAACACAAACCAATGGATTCAAATTGCAAGAAAAAAGATTTCACCTAAACATTAAGAAGTTATTGACTATAAGAGATGCTAGGCAATGGAATAGATTGCCTTGGAAGGTGGCAGCCTCACCTTCATAGGTCCAAACAAAGGTTGCATGGTCATGTCCGAGAAGTGCTTTAGTTGTGTGTTCCTGCATGGCAGGAGGTTGGACTAGATGGGCCTTACAGTTCCTTCCAGCTCTATGATTCTATGTGAAGTGGACGTAATTTGCGGTCAGAGATTGAGATTGATGCTGAGAAAGGAAGTACAGAAAGAAGCAGGGAATGAAGATGTGTTCCTCAACATATGCATATTTTTAAAATGCACAAAAATGCATACTTTTTAAATTGTATTTTTGTATCAAAGTTCAATTATAATATAAATATTCAAGAGTTCTTAGTTAATGTTATTGTTCTTTCACACAATCACTACATCTTTTAAACTTAACACTACTAAAAATTGTGTTTCCCACCTCCCCTTTCCGTTTAATTAGCCCCTGTGATATTATATCCCTTCACAGTCAAATATACCTCTTATCTCTAATATTTCATTATTACTTTACCATCTTTATACAATATCTTATATTCACATTTTTCACCCAAGAAACCTAGATTTAACTTATATTTAACCATTTTATACTCCATACCATACCATCATTTTTCACTTTACATTTTCTTAGTTATGTTACTTCTCACATTAAACCCATTATCATATCCATTACCCAATTTCTACCTTTTTTCCTACCTTTTTTAAAACAATATTTCTTCTATATCTTGTTAATTCCAATATCTATAGAATGCTATTTCTTTAAACCATTGTTGTTAAAACTTATTCTATCATCTGTAATATTTAAAAGGTAAAGTTCTAATTTTAGTTCTGTCATGATGGAGTTCCCATCATCCTTCCGCAGATGGTGGTGGAGATCCCATCATGCTGTGAAGGCTACATTTTCCATTATCTGTAAACGGGAATTCTCTAATCAGCATGAAAAGGTAAGCAAGGGGTTAAGTGAAAGGGGAGGTGGGGGTCATCCCCTGGGATAGCATCATCATGACATCACATCACCACACTCTGGACTGGCCAATCAGATTTTGCCAATGGCGATTTGAACAGGTTTTATCCTTTGTTCTGAGCACATGTTAGTCAGACAAAGAAAGCTCTTTGAGAGGTTACAGATTTCAGGGAGCCATGCTTTGAGGGAACCCATGGCTTGGCCTGGCTTATGATGAGCATGTGGCCTACCCAAACCTTGGACACCAGATTTAATACTCATAGACTTCCATAATGTAAGTAGTCTTTCTTTTGTGTAGGCCACAGTTTTAGTTAGATTGTGTCAGGGTTACTTTTTTTTTATTTGTTTTTTTCTTGATTGAATGTATAATGTTCTATATCTCTGTAACTTTAGCTGAACCTGGAGAAAAAAGCATTTTCTTTATGAAATGATTACCTCTTAAAACGTGTTTTTAAACTTGCTTGAATAAATATAAGCCTTTCTATTTTTCCTATCGAAGCCAGGCTTTCATGTGCCTTATTTTGGGTCACCCTACATTGCTAGTCTCCTCTGTTTCTGGATAGAAGGGAGGTGGGTTGGTAAAACCTCAGCAGTGGCTGAACGGTCTTAGATAACCCCATGATCTCTTCTTGGATCATATAAAAAAGGGGATATTCAAACCAAGAGGTGGTGGTGGCAAGAGACACAGGCTAGAGATTTCCAGGCTAGAGAAATCCTGAGTGTGTCCAGAAGGATCCAGCTTGAGCGTTCTCAGGTTAGGAGGATTCCTGAGCTGGATCACAAAAGTAGCCTTGCTTCTCAGGGGTGTGCATGCTTTGTGCGCGCGCGCACACACACACAGTGGCAGGGCTACTTGACAAGTTTGATGTCTATTTCTAAAATTTTTGTAATCATTTCATGACTCCCAATCTAGTATATTTTTGTTTTTTCACATGTCCACCATGTGTGGTAAAATGTTCCTTTAGTTATCTGGCATTTCCAACATTTGTCTTCATAGGGTTTTTTTGTTTTTTTTGGTCATTTTTGCTATTTTTACCGGTGTTGTGTACCATCTGTAATGCATCTTGTAATAGTTTTATCTGAAATCGTTGCTAAGAGTGAATTTTAAATTTATATTCCAGGATTTTCCCCATTCTGTTAATGGGATCATGTGTCCAATGTTTTGCATTCATTTGATTTGGAATTCTTTTATTATAGTTACACCAGAGAACTGGTTAACTTTCCCTCAGGGAACACAGATATAATCCAGAACATTGGCTACGCATGCCAAAAAATAATTGAATTGAATTGAGTTAGAGCAAGTAAAATCTTACTGTTATCTTGGCATTAGCCTTTTCATCTACAGGTTCCTGGACATTACAAATAAGGAAAAATGAAATGAAATCTGTTGCCAGTTTGCAATCCTTAAATAGATTATTAAGTTATAGATACCCAGGTTCTTTATGCCCAATTATAAATATCTTTAAAGTAAAAGTGAAACCAATGTTCACATTTGGTGCTGAAATTTGGGGCTTTGCAGATCTCTCAAAAACTGAAAATATTCAAACCAGATTTCTGTGAATAATCTTAGGGGTTTCAAATTCTACTCACGCTTATTTAATCAGAGCTGAACTGGGTATCAACAAGATTACTGGATTAATATATGTTAGGATTATAAATTTTTGGTGCAGAATATATAATTTAATAGAAGAAAGGTTCCCTAAGATCTGTCTGGAGGAATAGAGGTCACTCCATAAAGGAAATTTTTGGCTTCACAAATTTTTAATAATAATAATAATATAATAATAATAATAATAATAATAATAATAAAATTTAATTTCTATCCCGCCCCTCTGCAACTCAATCGGGGCGGCTTACAATATAAAAACGCCATAGTCCCAGTACCCAAGCCCACCCCCCTTAAAATAGTATTAAATTATAAAAGATTAAAAACATACAGTAAATTAAAAATATATAAATTAGAAAAAGATTAAAACATACAACAGTTTTTTTTAAAAAAAATCTGATTACAGCTCAGGGAGGACAGCCGAGTCTTGGGCCGGGATAGTTATTCAGGAAAGGCCTGCCGGAAAAGATCCGTCTTGACAGCTTTTTTAAAGCTGTCTAAGGTGTTAATAAGACGGATCTCGTCCGGCAGGCCATTCCATAATCTGGGAGCAGCAGCGGAGAAGGCCCTCTGGGACGTCACCGACAGCCTTGTTTTCATAAGCTGTAACAGATTCCTCCCAGAGGACCGAAGTGCGTGGGGAGGGTCGTACGGAAGGAGGCAGTCCGGGAGATAAGTTGGACCCAAACCATGCAGGGCTTTAAAGGTTATAACCAACACCTTGTACTGTGCCCAGAAACGAATAGGCAGCCAGTGGAGAGCTTTTAGCAAAGGTGTTATATGCTCTCTTCTGGAAACACCAGAAATCAACCTGGCTGCCATGTTCTGAACTAGTTGAAGTTTCCGAGTCAAGCACAAGGGTAGCCCATGTAGAGCGCATTACAGAAATCCAGACAGGAGGTTACCAGTGCATGTATCACAGTTTCGAGGTCCCTAGTTTCCAGGAAAGGGCGCAGCTGGCGTATCAGCCGAAGTTGATAACAGGCACTCCTGACCGTCGCATTTACCTGATTACACATCTGGAAAGGACGTTTGGGAGCGATTGTGTCGATAGCCTTGGTGAGGTCGGTGTTCCAAATATTAACCAAAGCTTCAACAGAATCACCGGCGTTACCAACCATTAAACCTTCCAAGGCTTTCTGGAATCCAATTGGTTCCATTAGCCTTTGAGGGCGGACCATTCTAATAGGTCCACCACCCCCGGTGGGGCAGACAGTGGCTATTAGCTCCATCTTGACCAGGAAATGATCCATCCATGACAATGCAGAGGTTTTAATAACCTCCGCCCACGGATATTCCTGTTCCGTACTAAAGGCCGCATCAAGGGTATGACCTGCACAGTGAGCAGGCCCAACAACCAATTGGGATAGGCCCATGTTTGTCATGGATTCCATGAACTCCCGAGCTGCGCTAGTTAGATTTAGCAAGCTGGTCTCAAGTGGGATGTTGAAGTCGCCAAGAACTAAAATCTGGGCGACTCCAGCAGCAACTCTGAGACCAGCTGTGTTAGCTCGGTTAGGGAGTCTGTTAGACAACGGGGTGGCCGGTACACTAACAGAATCCCTAAGCTATCCCTGGTCCTCAGGCTTAGGTGCATACACTCGATGTGGACTGTGTTCCGGATAGGCTTCCTGGTCAAGGTCAGATTGTTCTTATAAACCAGAGCCACTCCGCTCCCCCACCCACTTTTCCTTACCTGCTCACTAACTGAGTACCCGGCCGGGAGTGCCTGCGCCCAGGTTGCAGCACTGGCCTCTCCCAGCCAGGTCTCCGTAAAGCATGCCAGGTCGGCAGCCTCATCCAATAAGAGGTCGTGCATAATATGCGTCTTGTTTTTAACCGACCTGGCATTGCAAAGGAGCAGAGTAAGGGTCTGTGGAATGGTTGGTGCGCTCTCCAATTTATTCTGGGAAACAGAGTGAACTGAAGGCGGGATAGATATTAAACATCAATCCTGCCTTCTTTTGTAACAATTTTTCACTCTGTTGCCGCCATACCTTCCCTTCCCCCACACAACCTCAATTCCCGCTCCCAGATCATTCCCGGCCCCTGGTAGGTCTTCCTGGGGTGGGGTGGTGGAGTGACTTTTAAGGCCAGCCACTCCTGGCCACACCCCAACTCCCTGCTGCCTCAGCTGCCCTTACCCCGGTGTAATGGGGAAGGAAGGAAGGCTTCCTCACAGCCCTGCAGAGTCTTCTTCTGGCTGGCTGGCTGGTAGGTGTTCTGGGGTGGGGGTGGTGGAATGACTTTTAAGGCCAGCCACTCCTGGCCACAACCCAACTCCCTGCTGCCTCAGCTGCCCTTACCCCGGTGTAATGAGGAAGGAAGGAAGCTTCCTCACAGCCCTGCTATTTACTACCAAATTTTGGGTTTTACTGAGGTATTGAATCCAACCATGATTGCTACTAAAAATATTAGTCTGATATCTAATGTCTGATGTGGGTGCACAAACTGACATAACTGCCCTAACATCTGTAGGAACAGCAAAATGGTTAGCCAGTTTGGGAGCATATATGTGAAAAATACCTGACATTTCCACTGCCAATGGAATTACATAAAGCTTTTACACACTTACGTTTTGAACAAATGGATACGATGATGAAATGGGGTAGATTCTATGGTATCCCAGTACAAGATAGGTTGTGTATCTGTGGTGAGCCAGTTCTGGAAGATTTGGCTCATTACATATTCAAGTGTCAGATATATAATGATGTTAGAAAAAGTTATTTAGAGCCTTTCCTAAAGAAATTGAAATACTGGGGGGGGGGGAGGTAAAAGAGGAACTTAGTTTTCTTTTACAACCAACACATCAACATGTGATTCGGAGGGTCGCTGCATTTGCAGCAAAGGATGCCAGATGCAGAGAAAAAATTCTGGAGTCCATTTTAGCTAATTGTCATAGGAACCAGAAGATATGAGAGTATAAAATGCCTTTGTATGACACAAAAGTTTAAATTTTACTCATTCTTTGTGACTGTAATGTGATTTGTTCTACAATATATACTACTTATTTCAAGTTTAGGTATATATTTTATTTAATTAATTTTAATTATGATCTTGTAATTGTATGAAAGCTTGGATGTTTTGTACTATTTTATGTCTTTATTATTATTATTATTATTATTATGCTTTGCAATGGTCTTTGGACTAAGCAAATAAACATTTTCCATTTTCCATGCTGCATTCTTTTATTGTTCCTGGTTCCATTTCTCTCCTTAGAAATAGTTTCTATAGTTTGGAAACTGAGTGTTTTTCTTTATCAAATATCATCTCATCTACTTCTGTATTTCCTTTATTTATTCCATTAATTTTACATGTCATGTTAACCTTTTCTGCCAATTGTCTGTGGGTGAACCACTAACAGTTGTTCTGCTCAGCCTGGAGTGCTTCTCTTGATTTCATTTTTGGACTATTGTTCTCCCAACTTATAACATCTTTAAATGTTAGCCAATTTTTTTGATTCATTAAATCATAAAAATGCATACATTTTAAAAAAGTGTTTAAACATGTTTTAGTCTTTCAGAGCTTGAGTCTATGAATATATCTGTTTGAGAAATGAACACATGAATATGTGCTATTTTTTTTCCATTAAAAAAATCAATGAAAAATGTTTTGACAGCTCTGGCTCTCACTATGACCAGTTAATACCCACAACTAACCAACCTGTTAACCATGCTCTGGACAGGACCAAAAATAAATAAATAATAATAATAATAATTCTTTAATGCAGTAGTAAAGATGCATTGTAATTTCCCTGTTTCCGCTTTCTTCTCAGACACTCTTGTGTTCATTTCCTAATGCTCTGATTCTTCCCCATTTTCTTTGCTTGGTGTTTATACCTGTCCAGATCCACTCACAAGGATGAGGGCATCTGGCCCAAAACTCTTCTGGCTATTCTGCACCCCTCCAATATTAAGTCAGTTCATCTATTTACCTTCACAGATGCCATCATCATCATCATCATCATCATCATCACTACCACCACCATTACCTGCTGCTAGACCTTATAATGGAGATATGCAAACATATTTTTGGTAGGCTGTAGTGTGTCAAAACTTGCTTCCACTTTCCATCATCTCAACTTGACAAGAAATTAATTTTTCAGAGTGCTACTCTTCATCCAGCTTTTTCAGTCTGCCTTTCTAATTTCATATGCATAGTTTGAAAAGATGCAGGACTATGCAATCACATATAGATACAATTTTAGCACTGAAAATTATTTTTCCACTCTGTCCCAACATTACTTTCAATGTGACTGTATTTGATTGACTATTTCAAAATTGCCTTATACCTGCCTCACAGAGTCTGCCACCCAGACAGGACAGGTAAAACTGCAACCGAATTCCCCCCGTCCTGCGTGCTTTATGGATCCTGCAGCCATACAGGACAGAAGGGACAGGGACGTCTGGCTATACTCCAACAATCCACCTATATGGGCCGTATTGTTCTACACTGTTATAACACTATTATTCCACTATTATTCCACTTTTACTGCTATGGCTGCCTCCTATGAAATCCTGGGGTTTGCAGTTTGGGGAGGGGCATTTAGGATTCTCAGCCAAAGAGCTGTTAAGCTTCACTAAACTGCAAACCCCAGGAGGCAGCCATAGAAGTTAAAGTGGAATAATCGTGCTGTAACAGTATAGTGTGATAAGGCTCAAAGTTTCCTACTGAGCATCTGAAAAAATAAAACTGCTGGAATATTGTGACCCAAGGGAGCTTATCCCATTATAGATTTGAAAAGACATACACTCTGCATGAAGCTCTTTGGTGCATCTTGGTTATGATCTGTTGCAGAGTCTCAGGCAGCAGACCCTGAAACCAATCTGTGATCCAATGCTATATTTCTCAGTTCCTGTCACCCAAGTCTTTCTCCCAATAAGTGGAAAGGGATGGTGGTCTATTGGCTATTGACTGCCAGAAAGGTGTCCCTTGATTTTTGGACCTTTAATGTAAACCAGAAAATATTGTCACTGTCCAAGCAAGAAAACAGGAACAGAGAAGAAATCTAAGTCATTGACTCACCAGGCACAGTAGACTGGAAAGGCATTCCAACAGCCATCAGAGTAACCAGTCATAGTCAATAGGGAGGAAAAAGCACCCAGCAATGGCTTAAAAAAAAAAAAAAATAGGACCTCTTACCTCTATGAAGGTCCCTGGCTGAAGTCCTTCCCTGGACATTTCTCCTCTTCAGAGGGAGTGTTGCCCTTCACCATACAGGCCACCAACTGATGGGGACTTAGAAATTTGAAGACCAGGCCAGGAGGATAAAAAATCCAGCCTTATTTAGAGAAAGAAATGCATTTCTGTCTCCCACCCTGACAGACCAAAATCTGAACCGAATGGGAACCCTGAGCCACAAACGATCAATCCTAATATAGCTTGCCAAAGTTTCCAAATCACTACTGCAAAGCACACATGATTGGAAAACCCCATCATGCTAACAAACAAGATAGAAGTCAAAATGAGGCATCTAGGTGTCAAATTGGTCATATACTGCATTCTTTAAAGAAAACAACATTTGCTATGTGACTTTCACAGTGTCACCTTTTTCCTAGCACCAGGATACACAGATAACATAGACGCAAGCACTTTTTGGTTTGGAATATGCAACACCATTTTCGTTCTGCCTTCATACCTAATACTTGTAATTCTTCTTGTTATAAAATTAAAGAAGTTACATGCTGTCCCAGTTTTTTTTGACATGGGCCAGAAAGCATGGATTTCTTTTAAAGTCCTTGATGCTTTTTTTTTTTAAGGGGGGGAATCCCAGTTTTCAGATAATTCAGATATTTATTCTTCTTAGGTATGCATTTGTACTCACAATCTCTCCCTAGGAAGACAATTTCTCTCTGCACTGCTTGGTACAATTTCATTTGATGTGTCCTTCCCACCCCCTGTTTGATCAATTCTTTGTTAATTTTTTTACCCATGTTCTTTTTTCCTGTAGTGATGCTGTTAGATGAATAAAATTAACCTCTGGCTACTACTTTTCCTACATCCCCAAAGCATCACTTTGGTTGATGTGGTCAAGTCAAAGGACAGTGAAATCAATGGCTGCTGTTCTAAATTCAGGGGAGTTTTATCGACAGGTGAATGTGGAACTGGGCAGATTGTTCAATTTCCAACTGCAATTACCTGAAGTACCTTCAAGATTCCCCACTCCCTCCAATACAGTTTAATGAAGGAAAGAAGTGCTGATCATGTGGAAAACTAACTAGGTTTCTTACCCTCACTCCAAAGTAATATATATGGCATGGTTGGATGAGGTGGGAGAATGAGCTAAAATGCACAAAACATAGTGACTGAAACACTCTAATTCCTTTAAGTAACCTCACAGGAATGAAGAGATGTCTTGCTTCTCTAAATACTAAATACTAAATAGACCTAAATACTGTCTAGATGTTAACTAATGAAATTCACTCAATGAAGTCTGATTTTCTCAAATGTCTCTCCCTCTTTGTGCATAAACTCAAAGTAGTTCCCAAACAACCATAAACAATCTGAAATCATCATAACATAAAGCAAAAATATCATAAATGTAAAACCAAAAACCACCATGTGGTAAACAATTTCTTGTACTTGTACTTACAGACCTGACTCACTTAAATCTATTCTTTAACCAACTAAATTTGTAGCAGATTAACTACTGGATACAACTTCTACATCAAAATCATGTTGATCATGTTGACATGTTGCCACCTCCTCTTTCAATAACTTTTGTGTGAGTCTATCACTGCCCCCCATATTCTCCCACTCACTTATCTAGTCAGCAGATTGGTTGACAGAGGCTGTCCTCATTCACTAACTAACACATCCTGCCTCAAGAGGGGATTATGTAGACAAGAAGATACAATGCTGATTGCTGCACATTAACACAAAGTCTCAGCAGCTGTCATTTGTCTCCACAGTTCCTTGTCAAAATGACTGGTGTGTGAAGCTATCTGTGTTTGAATTTCACACACAGCCATGCCTCCAAATCAACATGGTGGCCAAGAGTTAATTACTTGCATTACCATTGTCAACAAGTTGTCACCACTGCACAGTACTTTTTTTCAAAGGTGCACAAGTGCAACCTTCCATTTAAAAAAGCTGTTTGGTCACCTTAGTGCAGAAAAAAGGTGCACAATTGATAACACAAAATTCCAAAATGGTGGTATTTCTTTCCAAGCAAACCATCCCTTCTGGATATATTTTGGGCTTGAGAATCTTGTCTACTCAAGTCAGTACAAAGATGATAGGCCAGAGGTAGTTGTGTGCTACAAGACTCTGTAATCCACAGGGAAAGAAAGAACAGCTCTAGATGTTTTATTTCCATCTACATACATACATTCCCATCTACTCTGAGAGTCTGATAGGAATGAGCATTTTCATGAGTACTATTGTGGTTGCTAAGTGCCTGACAGGGCCAAGGAGTTCACCAGCCATAAAATTGTTCCAACAGAGTACCAACAGAAGAAGTAAGAGCCAAATTTAGGTCAGTACACAGAGTAAACAGACTTGTACTTTGTAGGGGCAGGAAAAGAGGATAGCCAGAAGAAGGGTATCAAGTTAGTGAAGGAAAATCAAGTTAAACAAATCAAAAAGGGTCAAAGGAATCAGGTTAGGTAACTAGGAGGTGAGCAATTCCAGGAATACTGAGAGCAGACAAAACAGACAAAAGGTTCATGTTGTTTAGGAGCAAACCACATTTACAGTTGTCCCTTCACATTCGTGGGGGTTAGGTTCCATAGACCCCCGCGAATGTGAAAATTCCGCAAATAATGACAGCCCTCCCCCCCACCCTCCCCAAGCGACCCTGAGGCCTCCGGAGGCTTCGTGGTCGCTCTATCTGGCCGCTCCCCGCCCTCCCCAAGTGACCCCCGAGGCCTCCGGAGGCCTCGTGGTCGCTTCTCCTGACCTCCCCCCACCCTCCCCAAGCGACTCAAAGGCCTCCAGAGGCCTCGCGGTGGCTTTTCCCAGCGGCCCCCCCGCCCTCCCCAAGCGACCCAGAGGCCTCCGGAGGCCTCGTGGTCGCTCTCCCCAGCCACCCCCGCCCTCCCAGAGTGACCCCAGGGCCTCCGGAGGCCTCGTGGTCGCTCACCCTGGCCTCCCCCCGCCCTCCCAGAGCGACCCTGGGGCCTCCGGAGGCCTCGTGGTCACTCCCCCCAGCCTCCCCCGCCCTCCCAGAGCGACCCAGGGGCCTCCGGAGGCCTCGTGGTCACTCTCCCCGGCCTCCCCCCGCCCTCCCAGAGTGACCCGGAGGCCTCCGGAGGCCTCGTGGTTGCTCTCCCCGGCCTCCCCCCGCCCTCTCAGAGCGACCCCAGGGCCTCCGGAGGCCTCGTGGTTGCTCTCCCTGGCCTCCCCCTGCCCTCCCAGAGTGACCCGAAGGCCTCCGGGGGCCTCGTGGTCACTCTTCCTGGCCTCCCCCCGCCCTCCCAGAATGACCCCGGGGGCCCCATGGAGGCCTCCCTGGCCCTCCCCACCCCTCCCCGGGCCTTCATGGGGCCTCCGGAGGGTCTCCGAAGGCCCCGTTGAGGCCTCCCCACTGCCTCCCAGTGCTTTCACGGGGCCTCTGGAGGCCCCGTGTCGCGGTTTTGGGGGGGCCCAGGGGGCCCTTCCAAAACCGCGAATAAGCAAAACCGCGAATGTCAAGTTCGCGAATGTGGAGGGGCAACTGTATATGCAGCTGTACCTGTGTGACTCCCTCACACAGTTCTCACTGCTGCTGATAGATTGCTGCTGAGAAGCCCTCTGTCAGAGCCTGTTATTTTGCCTTGGCTGGTTCCTGATTGTCTCTATCTTCAGATACCATCTCTCTTGGGAGCTTTACTGTTTGGAGTCAATCTACCTCTTCTGGGAGATATAGATCATCTTTGGAAAGGCCAGGCTCTTCCTTGGTCTCCATTGCCCCCAGAGAAGGGCTGTCAGCTGAGTCCTTAAGTTCTTCCTCTAGTGCAAGTGCTTGAGGCTAAGGCCTGCCATTGTGGACTCCTATACATGAGGCAGGAGATTCTGTAAGAATGGATTTGTAGTGATTGGGGAACCCATATAGTCCTTGTATATCTGAAACAGCAGGTATATGTATATTGGCTTTAGCTGCTTTTGGTAGAATCTAGACTTGATGTATTTGTTGGGGGACGGGAGTGGATCTTTAGATTCATCCTGATGTTTTCTGCACAGAAAGAACCTTTCAGGTTTCTGTGCATGAAACTGTTAGATTGAAGCAAAGTAGTAAAGGATTGTGTACTCTATAAACCCAGGGTGGGCTACTGTATGAGGTCTAGGGACTGATTATCCCTCACCAAATCTCAGAAGGCTTTACAGGCTTGCTGTACCCCTGAAATTTGACTCACTAAACATTTTTAGCACAACAGTTGTATTCTTTTGTAAATTGAAAGCTACCCTACGCCCCAGTTTTAGGGGAAAGGTGGAATTACTGTTGTTGTTGTTGTTGTTGTTGTTGTTGTTTTCTATTGTTGTTGTTACAGTCCCTCTTTCACTTTTCTTTGCAAATGAAGATTCAGGAAGGACTCATCCTGTGCTTTCTGCAAGTGTGATGATGACTAAAAAGGCCAATCTGAGATAAACAAGTCCAGTTGCAGAAAGCACAGCAGAAGGTCTCCTTGGGTGAAATTTCTGGGTTGTGATTCTTTCTGCGTTGTCATTTCTCTTCAAGACTTGTTCGGCGTGAGTTCTCAAATAAGGCTGCAGCATTGTGGATAGTGTGTCTCCGTGCCTACCGATGTGAGGCCAGGGCGGACCATTGTTGGTGACCAATTTGGCTGAGCCTGAGATGTTGTTTCAGGGAGTCTTGTATCACTTTTTTGGAGTGCCCCTCTTACGCTGACCCGTGGCGAGTTCACTGTAGAGTACTATTTTTGTGAGGCGATAGTCCTCCATCGTAGAAACGTGCCCTGCCCAGCACAGCTGTGTTCTCAATATTATGGCCTCAATGCTGGTGATCCCTGCTTGCTCAAGGACAGCAATATTCATCACATAGTCAATCTGGTGTATATTTAGGATTGTGTGTATACAGCACTGATGAAAGCATTCGAGGAGTCGTAAGTGGTGGCGATAGGTGACCCATGTTTCAGATCCATAAAGGAGGATAGACAGTACAATGGCTCTATACACACTGATTTTTGTGTTTCGCCTCAGGTGGTTATTACTCCAGTCTTCCAAATGCACTATATGCATTTGCTAATCTGTGATCAATCTCTTTGTCAATCTTGGCATCTGAGGAGATGATGCTTCCCAGGTAGGTGAACTGCTGAACGGACTTGAGCACAGATTTGCCGATGGCAATGGGAGGATGGTGTTGTTCGTCCTATGGTCCTGACTGGTAAAGAACTTCCGTTTTCTTCACGTTGACTTCCAGCCCAAACAGCTCTGCAGCTGTTGCAAAGCAGGATGTTAGGCGCTGCAGAGCTGCTTCTGTGTGGGCAACAAGGGCAGCATCATCAGCGAAGAGTAGCTCATGGACTAGATAGTTTAGAGTCTTATTGTGAGCCCTCAGACGGCTTAAGTTAAACAACCTACCATCAGTACGGTAACGTATATAGATGCCATCGTCTTCTTCGAGCTGTGCCGTAGCCCTTTGGAGCATCATGCTGAAAAAGATTGTAAATAAAGTTGGAGCAAGAACACAACCTTCCTTCACTCCATTAGTTATTAGAAAGGGCTCTGAAAGAGCATTGCCATATCTGACTTGACCGCGCTGGCCCTCGTGTAGCAAGATAATCATTTTAAGGAATTTGGGGGACATCCTAGTCTTTCCAGGAGCTGCCACAGACCTTTTCTACTCACAGTGTTTAAGGCTTTGGTGAGGTCGAGAAATGTTACATAGAGAGCCTTATTCTGCTCCCTACATTTTTCTTGCCATTGTCTAAGGGCAAATACCATATCTGTAGTACTCCTATTGGCTCTGAAGACACGTTGGCTTTCAGGGAGAAGGTCTTCTGCAATAGCAGGAACTAATCTGTTCAGGAGTATCCTAGCAAGGATTTTTCCAGCAATAGAAAGCAGCGTTATGCCTCTATAGTTTGAACAATCGAATTTTGCTCCTTTTTTCTTGTACATGGTGATGATGACTGCATCTTGGAGATCTAATGGCAGTTCCCCTTTTTCCCAGCAATTCACAAGGAGTTCGTGCAATTTATTGTGGAGTGCATGACCTCTGTGTTTCCAAACTTCAGGTGGGATTCCATCAGTCCTAGCTGCCTTGCCGTTTTTCATCTGCTGTATAGCATTAAGGGTCTCTTCCAAAGTGGGAGCTATGTCCAATTCATTTTTCATCTGTTTTTTTATCATATGTTGGTTAGCTGAGCCTTGGACTATTCAGTTGGCACTAGAGAGACTTTGAAAATGTTCAGCCCATCGATTCAGGATGGAGGCTTTATCAGTAATTAATGTTTGACCACCTGTACTGTATAAGGAGCTTTGGACCTGATAAGTAGGTCCAAACACTGTTTTAAGAGCTTCATAAAATCCTCTATGATCACCCAGATCTGCACAGCATCGTGTCTTTTCTGCTATATTGATCCACCACTTGTTCTACATGTCTCAGAGTTTTTGTTGAAGTTTACGAGATGTGAGGCAGAAAGCTGCTTTTCTTACATGGCAATTTGGCTGGGCGAGGTATGCCTGGCGAGCAATTCTCTTCTTTGCCAACAGCTCCTGGATCACTTGGTTGTTTTCATCAAACCAGCCTTGATTTTTCTTCTGGGAGACTCGAGGGATTCTTCCGCAGACTGGAGGATATTGTTTTTGATATGTTCCCAAAGCACTGTAGGAGAAGGATCTGTAGGATGGTCTTCAAGTTTTGTTTGCAGATTTGTCTGGAAGTTGTCTCTCATGGTAGCTTGTTGAAGATTGTTGACTTGGAGTCTGTCCTTTAAGATGCCACCCCTCTTAGGTTTGAACTTAAGATGAAGATTTAGTTTACATCTGACGAGACGATGATCTGTTTGGCATTCTGCATTTTACACCACTAGAGTATGATGGGCATCGTGAATGTTTCTCTGGCGGACTACAACGTAGTCAATGAGGTGCCAATGTTTGGATCGGGGATGCTTCCTGGTTGTCTTCAAGCTGTCTTTCTGCTGACAGATAGTGTTTGTAATAGTCAGCTGTTGTTCTGCACAGAACTCTAGCAGGAGGCATCCGTTATCATTGCAATGTCCAGCACCATGCTTGCCTAAGACTCCTTTCCAGGCTTCGGAGTTCTTTCCTGCTCTGGCATTGAAGTCACCAAGGATAATAATTTTATCTTCTACAGGGACTTTTTGTATGAGTTGGCGTAGGTCTGTGTAGAATTTGTCTTTCTCTACAGGGTTGGCTTGCATAGTTGGGGCATATATACTAAAGAGAACAACATGTGGGAGGCGTAAGGAAATAATGCGATCAGAGTGTCCAGTTGGCAAGGTTTCGAGTTTGGAGGCAATGGAGTTTTTAATCATGAAGCCTACTCCTGAAAGATGTTTTTCGGTGTTGGGTTTGCCAGACCAGTAAAGTGTGTAGCCGGCACCCTGTTCTTTAAGGCTGCCTTCCTCATGGAGATGAACTTCCCTAAGAGCAGCAATGTCAATATTAAGCCGTGATAGTTCATGGGCTATTAGAGCAGAATGACGCTCAGGCCGTCCACTATATGCAGAGTCTCGCATGGTTCTGATGTTCCAGCATGCAAGTGTCAGTTTATTTACACCTTTGGAGGCCAGTGTGCGCCTTTGTTTCTTTGCCTTGGTTTGACCGCATCAAAAGTTTCTGGTTGGCCATGGCTAGCCAACCAGGTAGTTGGGGATGAGCTTTCATTAGGCCACCTTTTCTAGGCCCCTCTCCATATGGAGCAAGCAATGATCTCCTTTAAAAAGGCTGCTTGGTCCTTAAGGATACTGTCGAACAAGACTGTCATCTCCCGGGTCAGCCTCGAGCGACCAAAGTCCTGAACCGCCTGCATGCAGGATTGGGTCTGTGGCTTCCAGTGCATCTTTACACCTGCTGTTTCATCCCTTACCTATCACTACAGGAACTTTTTGGAACTGGATTTGTCTTTTGAGCCTTTGCAATGGATTTTTCTGGTGGAGCGCAGCATGCACAGAACTGGCCTCACCCTTTAAACCAAAGGTTCATCTGCTGTGGCCTTGCAAGCATGGACAGTAGCAGCGAGGTCCTTGTGTCATAGGTTTGATTAGAGTTTCCTTCTCTTAATTGGTTGACCTTAAAGGGTTGGATGAGCACCATCTCCCTGGGTTTGGGATCAGAGTTTTCCTTCTCCTATGATGGTTGCCATAAGGCTAGAGAGCCCATCTTGCCCTTTGATGCTTTTTGTCAGACCCTTCGGTTTTGACCTGTCTGGCATGGGAGACCCTACCGGTGGCTATTATGCCACTGCCAGCATAGCTCAAAACATCATTAGGGTACACAAGCCTCTCTCCCATGACAAGGGGGCGTCAATGGAGAGGTGTTGTTACAGTACTCAACAGAGTAAATGTTGAGAATATACTGGAGAATATAGCTTGCTGGCTGAGCTGGTCCTCTTTTACCTCTTCAAAGACCACTCTGAGCCTTGTTGTAGCAAGATGAGCTGACCTTCTAAATGAATGGAAGTGCATTAAAAGTTTCTGTTCAACAAACAAATAAATAAACAAATCCAACACATTACCATTTGAAATCAGGAGATTAAATATATTGACCATTATCAAACATCAAGTTTGTATAGCACAGTAATTCTGTTTTGATCCTCAGACTACTTTATTGTTCTTTCAGCTCACCAGACTTTAGTGTCATTCACCAGGAGGAAGTGTTCAACAAAGGAAAGACACTTCAGAGCATAGCTAGCTGAGATATGAGAATTATAAAACTGTCAAAAATGTCAGAATCTATTGTAATCAGAAGCCCATTAGGACTGCCTGGAAAGCAGCCATTTATTCCAAAGGAACCTTTTATGGCCTGATAAAATGCATTAATTTTAAGCAAAATAATAATGGCATTTTTGGTAAAATAGTATTTTAATAACTGCATATGCTGCCAGGATGTGACATATTCTATTTTACTCTTCCTTCCCCCTGCTCTTTTCCCTGGATATGCTATGCTACACTGGAGAAACACAGAAATACACCTCTTTATAGAAATACTCTAATTTAGACATTTGTCATATTGTACAAGAACAAAAAGTTATTGTCAGTGTATTTCACAGGAACTGTAATCAGCAGTTTCTGCCACTGCTCCCAGACTGTGGAATGGCCTGCCGGAGAAGATCCAACATCTTGAATGTCTAGATGTTTTTTAAGAAGGTTATTAAGATGGATCTCTTCCAGCAGGCCTTCCCAGATTAGGTTAAATGCTCAGCTGCCATTTTATATTTACATTTTATATCTCATAATTTTAATGCGATGATCTTTTCTATTTTAAGTTTTAACCTTGAAGTGTGAAGTTTATGATGTAATACATAATGTATAATTTATAATGATAGATATTGTTTTAATGGTACTGTTTTAATATTTGTATTGGAATGTTGTCTGATGTTGTATGATGTTTGCTGCCCCGATCCTGAATTATTTGTATCCTGGAATAAGCAGGATACAAATAAATATTATTATTAGTAGTATTAATATTATTCCTCCTTATCATGTCTTTTCTAGTTCTTTTAAAAGTCCATTATTTTCTCCTGGAAGTAGAGCAAAGCTACATCCATACCTTGTACTTAATCAACCATGGCTTGAATCTTAAAGTAAGTTTACTTACAATGCAAGCCTATGCATGCCTACTCAGAATTATAAACCATTGAGTTCAGTGTGGACTAATCTCAGATAAGTATGGATAGGATTAGGTACATGCACAACTATTAAGTTCATATCACAGACATCCCCCTTTCCCCAACTTCATGTCTCATCTGTGCCTTTGTTCCCATCTGTGTTTAATTGTTGGTTTTAGTTCTGTTTAAAAATGGGATGAGATTGATACCTTTTTGTGTGTTTTTCTCCCCAAATGTGTGCATTGTTTAAACTGTACACATAGGGTGAATGCATGCTCTCCTTGATTGAAATCCATTTAAACATTATTTGAGGCACATTTGAAATGTGCACATTTCTACATGCATTTTTCAAATGTGTGTGTTCTTCAGATATGGTATGTCTGTCCATATGAAGATTCAAGAGCACATAGTGCATCTAGAGAGTGCAGATTGATGCAAGTTGTCTCACAAGTCTGGGAAGACTGTCAGAAGTCAGTCAAATTTCATATAAAATTGGATTCTTCACACAACAATGTATAGAACTGCATGCCTCAGGAAGTTCACAAAGGTAGAATTCTCTTCCCCCACTCACAGCTACCTGTACTCTCAAAAAGAGAGGTCTCTTATCTTCCCTGCCCTAACTTCCACACAATTTTGGATGATGCTACCCATCCCACATTGTTGAAAGTATTAATCCATAAACTTCCTGTAAGTCAAGCTATTTGAGAATCCAACCCTATGCAATAATTTATTCATTTCCATTTCCTCTACTAGCCCTGGTGCCATGAGGACTGAGAGAGAGGGAGGAAGGAGAAACTAAGGACTTGATCAGACTACTCTCCAGAAACATTATTTTGCTGTCATATTTTGAACTGTTTTTATGCTGGCCAAAGAATCCCCTTAATCATACCTACCTTTAAGAGGCAGTCCCAGAAAAAATGGTGCAAGAACGGAGCTCTGTTTACTTCCTGGTCTGAGATCTCACTGATTCTCATGAGGCGATGCAAATACAGCAAATTTTTTAAAATAAAGCAAAATTATTATTATTATTATTATTAAAGTTTATTTCTAGAGCGCTGTCGGTGTACACAGCGCTGTACAAAGACAAACAGGATAAAACAGAATGAAACCTGCCAAAGGTGTACAATCTCAGTAAAACAATAGGCAAAATAATAAAAATCAATTAAAGCAAGAATTATTACAATTAATAACAACATCCACAGTAAACCCAAGTGACAGAAAAAATAAATGTATATCAGACAAAGCCTCCCTGAACAAGGTGGTCTTTAACTCGGATTTAAAAGTGGACAAGGAACTAATGGCCCATATTTGAGGGGAAAGAACGTTCCAGAAGTGAGGGGCGACAAACAAGAAGGGACAAATCCAGGATGGAGCAGTGGAGATCCTAGGTTGGGACAGTAGGCCTTGAGTACTAGAATGAAGTGTACGGGTGGGAATGTAAGAAGAGAAAGTCAGATAAATAAAGAGGGGCTAGCCCATGCTGAGCTTTGAAGGTTAGCAAGAAAAGCTTATATTGGATATGGAAAGGGAAGGGAAGCAAGTGAAGAGAAAACAGCAAAGGGGAAAGTCAAAGCGGTGAGCAGAAGTAATGATGCCGGCGGCTGAATGTTGAACAGAAATTAAAGGGCGAAGATGAGAAAGGGGAAGCCCAGCTAAAAGGAGATTACAATAATCTAATTGGGAGACCACCAAAATGTGGACCAAAGTCTTGGCAGTGGAGTCCGAAAGAAAAGGAACTATTTTGGCAATGTTGTAAAGGAAAAATCAGCAGGCTTTGGCTGTATCCTGAATATGGTGAATAAAAGACAGTGAAGAATCAAAAATAAAACTGAGACTGCAGGCTTCCTGGACCGGAAGAATATAAATGACAACAAAAACAGAAAAAGAGGATGGAAGGGATGACTTAGGTGGAAAGACAAGAAGCTCCATCTTGGACATATTGAGCTTCAACCACCGATGACGCATCCAGAGAGAGACAGCTGAAAGACATGAAGAAACTTGCTGTTCAAGCCCTGAAGAAAGATCAGGGGTGGAAAGATACAGTTGGGTGTCATCGGCGTACAAATGATAGGAAAAAACAAAAGAACTAATAATTTTTCCTAAAGACAAGGTGTAAAGAGAGAACAATAGGGGGCCCAAAACAGAGCCCTGGGGAACTCCAACAGATAAGGGTACGGGAGAAGAGATCTGACCACCCGTGACCACTGCAAAAGATCTATTTGACAGATAAGATTTAAACCAGTTCAGAACTGAGTTCAAGAACCCAATGTCAGAAAGTATATCAACTAAAAGACAGTGATCCACGGTGTCAAATGCCGCAGATAAATTGAGGAGGATAAGCACAGAATAGAAACCATTTGCCTTGGCCTGTAAAAGATCATTAGAGATCTTTGTAAGGGCTGTCTCAGTGGAATGCCATGGGAAGAAACCAGACTGAAAAGGATCGAGGATGGAGTTGGCTTTGAAAAATTCAAGGCAGCAGGAATAAACAACCCATTCCAAAACCTTAGAGAGAAAAGGGAGAAGAGAGATTGGGTGATAACTAGACAAAGAAGAGGGGTCAAGAGAAGATGTTTTCAAAATAGGGGAAACAAGAGCATGTTTAAAGTCAGAGGGAAAAGATCCAGTAGAAAGAGAAAGATTAAAGATAGAAAGAAGCAAAGGAAGGAAGGAGGGGGCTATAGAGAATAGGAGACGAGAGGGAATTGAATCAAGAGAACAAGTTGTAGGTTTGGAAGAGTGCAGCAAGGTAGAATGTTCATCCAGAGAAACAGGAAGAAACACAGAGAATTGATTAGTCGATGGTTCCAAAAGATTAATGGGGGAAGACAAGTTAGGAAGAACTATTTCAGATCTAATAGTAGTGATCTTAGTAATAAAGTAATTAGCAAAGTCAGTAGGGGAAAATAATGAAGAAACAGGGGCGGGGGAAGGTTTTAGCAAGGTGTTGAAGCAGGAAAACAACCGCTGTGGGTGCCTCTTGTTGGTGCAGATCAATGATTTAAAGTAGTCCTGTTTTGCCATGGACAGGGCGGATGTAAAAGATAAAAGAACAAACTTATAATGAATAAAATCGGCCCGCTCCCTGGACTTTTTCCAAAGATATTCAGCTGCTCGAGAGCACGACCGGAGGAACCTAACTATGGGAGTAAGCCAGGGCTGAGGCCTGTTTGTAGAGGAGGACACACAAACAGAAACAGGGGCAAAACTGTCAAGAGTTGAAGAAAGAGTGGAGTTAAATAAAGACATCGCTGAGTCAGCGGAGTCCCCAAGAGAGAGAGAGAAGAGAAGGAAGAATCCAAAGACTAAGATCACAGTTAATAGACTGCAGATTGTGAAAATGGCGTTGGGCAGTATGGCGAGGAGATGGGGTATAAGTAAGAGTAAAAGAAATTAAATGATGATCAGATAATAGAAAATCAGATGCCAAGTAGCCGGAAATGACACACTTGGCAGCAAGAACTAAATCAAGGCAGTGACCAAGAGAATGGGTTGAAGAAGTAGAATGAGGTTGAAGGCCAAAAGAAGCTAGAAGAGAACTAAAATGAGATGCTGAAGGATTACTGAGGTCATCCAGGTGGATGTTAAAGTCACCTAAAATCAATGTAGGTACTGCATCAGATGAAAAACTGTCAGTCAAGACTCAAAGTCTGACAGGAATTGAGTAGCAGAACCAGGAGGGTGATAGATGACTGCAACCCGAAGTTGTAAAGGAAAGAAGAGTCTGATGGAATGAAATTCAAATGAGGAGAAATAATAACTAGGAGGGAAGGAAAGAACTTGAAACTGGCAAGATTTGGACAGTAAGGTACTGACCCCACCTCCTCAACCCTCAGGGAGGCTAGTGTAGGTAAAAGAGAGACCGCCAAAAGAAAGGGCATCAGAGGTAGCAGTGTCATGGGTCAGAAGCTAGGTTTCAGTAAGAGCAAGGAGGTGAAATGAACTGGAAAGTAAAAGGTCATGGATTGCAGTCGCTTTTGAGACTGCAGAATGACAGTTCCAGAGTGAATAGAAAAATGGAAGCTGAGAGATGGGAAGGGGTCGAATAGGAATTAGATTAGGGGAAATACGTGGAGCCATGGAAAAATAAGGGTTAGGTGCCCAATAATCAATACATAAAATGTTCACACAAGCACACTTTAAAAGTTAAAAGTATATCGGGGAGTTTCATAAAAAGAGCATCCCTACCTGGCTATCGTGATCTCACCCACAAGTGTTTTGTCATTGATACTGTATTCACATGAGCACAATGGCACAAGGTTTCAAATGCTGGTAATTCCAGCAAAAAAGCATCACGGGAGATCTATTGATGGCTTGGCCCATTGCAAAAGGATGATATCATTTGATATGCATGCCCTTTCATGTTAATTAGGTATCATTACGATGCCATTTTTGCCTGGTCTGATAAAGTTCTAAGTAAATTCAGACATCCCCTGGAGAACATTTGCAAGTTGCAGCAAATAAATAACATAAGCCTTGGGCTTGTCTAGATGAGAAGATATAATGTGGATTGCTGCACATTAATGCAAATTTGCATCAGCGTTCATTTGTCTCTATGGTCCATTGGCAAAATCACTGGTATGTGAAGCTATCTGTGTTTGAAGTGCACACACAGCCACACCTGCGAATCAAGATGTTGGCTGAGAGTGACATAGTCACATTATCATTCTCAACAAGTTGTAGGCACCACATAGTAATTTTTTTTTAAGCTGTAAATCAAAGGTGCACAAGTGCAGCCTTCCACTTAAAAAAAAAAGCTGTTTGGTTGCCTCAGTGCAGCCAAAAAAAAAGTGTACAATTGATAATGTGAAACTCCAAAATGGTGCTTCCAACCACATCATTGCCAGCAAGTCCCCCCCCTCACATGTCTAACCAATCAGCTTTCCACGTCTGCCCTCGCTGAGAATGTGCTGTGCTGCAAATTGGATGTCCAAATGAGTGGTAAAACCCTCAGGAATGAAGCTTTTGGCCCCACTCCTTATCTTGTTTGTATCTCATTTGAATCTTGTTTGTATCTCATTTGGACAAAAGGTATTCTCTGCAAATTCTATTAGGGTTATTTTCACCATCTAGACAACCCCCTTGGGAAAATTGTAGCAAAAATTATAGCTTTTCTAACTGGTGATTTGCACACAGCCCTTGCCTCTTACCCAGAGCTGAGCTCCTCAAAACTGGAAATATTGCACCTTTATCTCCTGCCTGGAGATAACCATGGAAACTGGAGATTCAAAGACAGTCTCTGAGATTTGACAACCCTAATGGAGGCAGGTGGGAGGGGACACTGTTGTCTTCCTGTTTGTACTCCTTGAGGCTTTTTCCATGCGTGCAGTGATCCAATGGAGGGGTATGCAAAGCATATTTGTTCCTATGAATATCCACACTGTCTGCTGCCACAAAGCAGAAATAATTCAGTTTGACATCACTTTATCTATCATGGCTCCAACCTATGGAGTCCTGGGGTTTGTAGTTTGTTCTGGCACCATAGTTCTCTAACAGAGAAGGTTAAATATCTCACAAAACTACAAAAGCAAGAATTCCATAGCATTGAGCCATGGCAGTTAAAGCAGTGTCAAACTGGATTAGCTATAGCAATAGCATTGATATTTATATACTGCTTATCAGTGCTGAAGCACTCCCTAAGCAGTATACAAATGATTTTTAGCTAATTGCCCCCAACAAGCTGGGTACTCATTTTACCAACCTACAAAAGGATGGAAGGCTGAGTCAACCTTGGAGCCCTTGGAATCGAACTCATAACCTTATGGCTTACAGAACTGGCATTTAACCACTGTGCCACCAGGGCTCACTATTATTTCTACAGTGTAGCAGTAGTGTTGTTTACCTCCTTGGTGTCAACTGAGCTATTGTTGTTCTGTTGCTTAAAGTCCTGTTCCTTTTGTCTGATTTCCAGTCTCTCATTCTTCTCCTTTATTTAATCTCTCTCTTCTTCTATTTTTTTTTTTTTTTTACCCTTGTTGTCAGGGAGTAGTGTTGAGCACAGGTAATATTTGTACATCAAACACTGTACACACCATGGAGCAAATTAGTATTCTGGCCGTATCACTCACTGTTAAACTCCACATGCAGATGCAACACATTAACACATTAGGCCAGTTAAAGAGGTTCTAAATTAGATTTGTGACTTGAAAGTTTGAATAAGAAAACTAATAGAAAGCAAAATGAAGCACAGAGAAAATTAGATTAATTATCTACAGCATTCAGTGAACGGCTGCTGATTTATTTTGTTGTAGGAAATGACATTTAGCAACATGATTTCCTAAATTTGGCCTGCATGAAGCTTTCTGAATGTAGACTCAGGAGAATATATGACATATACCTAGCATAATTTAAAGCAAGTTTGGGAATCAGGTGGTCCTTCAGATATTGTTGGACTTCCATGTCCCAACAGACTTAGCCAATGATGAGAAATGCTGGGAATTGCAGTTCATGATTACTGCATAAGGAGTCTTCTTTGGTAGGGTAGGGTATATTGTTTGTTTTGAATTTCTTGCTCGCCCCCTTTTTTTACAGTTGTCTAACTTACAGTTGCTGAAAAATCAGTGAAAAAGTGACAATCAAAAGCAACCTTGAAAAGAAAAAGCCTGAATACAATTGCTAGTTCCGATTAGACCAGATCCACTGAGTCAATTGGATTTATGCAAATATTGAGTTGCTGATTGATTAAATCTGTTAACTCTAATTAGGACTAAAAGTTGGATTTATGCCCTAAATTCATATTAGTGCAATGCTATTTTTTAGGTCAAATGTCAGAATATATTGTGTAAACTTTCAAATTCATAACTTTATCAGACAAGATGGGGGGAAAAGCAAATGTTCCTTTAGAAAAATTATTCAGCAAGATACAGAAATACAGTTGTTAAGAACGTTATTTTTCTTTCTTTATTATTTATTTAATCACATATATTTCTTCAAGGTTTTCTCAAGATGGTTGGCAATAAAAGAGTAAAATTCAATATCACAAAATGGTAAAACAATCTTAAATTTTAAAAAATAAAAATAAAACATGCCTTTAAAATTAAATAAAATACCAATCAAATACGTAGCTGAAGCAAATGCTCTATACAGAGTATATTCGTTCATTTAAAAGCCAGAGTTGGCTTTGGGTCTCACTTTGACAGAAAAGTGGGATATAAATCAAACAAATAAATAAATAGCAGAAACACACAGAGAAACATCTAGTTGTAATTGTTATTTCACACTTTTCCAATAAAATAAAATAAAATACGGGCTCAGGGGAGCTTACAATTTAAAACAAGAATGATACAACTATATAAAAACCTATAATACAACTATATATAAAAAAATTTATATAAACTATCTATCTATACCATAAACTATCTACCTATAAACTATATCTATAAACTACCTCTCTATCTGGCTATATGCACATACATATACATATGGGTATGTATGTCTTCGAGTTGTTTGTGAACATACAGCAACTCCATGAATTTCATAGGGCTTTCTTAGTCAAGGAATATTCAAAGGTGGCTTTGCCTGTTGCTTCTTCTGAAATATAGCCTACAGCACCTGTTATTCATTGCTGGTCTCCCATCCAAGTACTAAGTAGGGCTGATCATATTTAACTTCCAAGATCAGATGGGATGTGGTGATTTTAGGATATTTGGGTCCTTCATATACATACATATACATATACGTTATATAGATACATACAGATACTCTGTGTGTGTGTATAGGCTTCCCCCTCTTTTCACTGGCTTGTTTTTCGGTGTTTCAACAGATCTAAATTATAGCCATGAGCCACACTTTCAACCCCTAGTCGGCTCTTTTGATCACTGCTGCTATCTACTTGGTGCACCATATTTTCCCCTCAGTCTTGAATTCACAAGCCAAAAGAAAGGGTTCCACTCTCCACTGATTCCACTTTCTGACAGGGCTGCAATCCCTAATCTGTCAAATAAGTATAGGCTTCCTGTAAACAGACACAGACACACTATATATTTATTGGGAACTATATGCATATCTATTTTGCCCCCAATGTTGCTGATCTTAGCTGCCAGTCAGTGAATTAAATCATAGGCAGATTTTCGTGGATGTAGAACGTCCTTTGAAACCTGAACTAAAAATATTTGTGGTGTTAAAAGTCAACACCGGCACTTTGATTTGGCCAAGAAATGCATAGACAATCAGAGTTGATAATATAAAGTGGTTTGAAATATTTTGACAGTCTCAATCCAATAAAGACTCAAGTGGCTGCATTCTGTATAAGTTGTACTGGCTGTTTCTAAACTGTCTTCAAAAGGAAGCTCATTGGAGTGCATTGCAGTTGCCCAGTCTCGATGCAACCAGTGCACAAACATTTCCTTGATAGAATAGCCATTGAAATGGGTAAAAGGCACTTCTGGCTACAGCCACCTTCCACAGTCAGTTATCAGTCTAGAAGGTTGGTTGATTGGCTTCATTGATCAGGAGGATGCCAGGGATGTAGTATATCTTGATTTCAGTAAATCTTCTTCAGAGAAGAAGATGCCAGCCACAGATGCAGGCAAAACATCAGGAAACAAATTTTCCAGAACACGGCCTCACAGCCCAGAAAAACCCATGAAGAATCTAAGAATTAGAATTCAAAATGACTTTAATAGATAACAGAGCTGGGCAAAAACTAATATAATGACTTTCAACAAGGATAAATGTAAGTTATTACACTTAAGCAGGAAAAATGAAATGTACAAATATAGGATGGATGATACTTGGATTGAGAACAATACATGTGAAAAAGATCTGGGGGTCTTGACATGAGTTCACAATGTGATGCAGCTGTCAGAAAGGCCAATGCAATTCTGGGCAGCATCAACAGGAGTATAGTGTGCAGATCAAGGGATGTAATATGAGCACCCTGGTCACTTCAGTTTGGTCAGATTTCTCCTGGAGTACCTTGTCCAGTTCTGAGCACCACAGTTCAAAAAAGGATGTTGACAAGATGGAACATATTCAGAAGAGGGTGACCAAGATGGTAAGTGGCCTGGAAACCAAGTCCTATAAGGAACGCCTTAGGGAACTGGGAATGTTTAGCTTGGAGAAAAGAATACTGAGAGATGATATGATAGTCACTTTTAAATATCTGAAGGGATGCCAGGTTGAATATGGAGCAAACTTGTTTTCAGCTGCTCCAGACAGTAGAACATGAACCAGTTGGATTCAAATTGTAGCATAAACATTAGGAAGAACTTCCTAACAGCAAGAGCTGTTCCACACTGGAAAATACTGCCTCAGTGAGTGGTGGATTCTCCTTCTTTAGAGGTCCTTAAACAGAGGTTGGATGACTATTTCTTGGGAGTACTTTGATGGTGTGCCTGCATGGCAGGGGTTTAACTAGATGATCCATGTGGTCCCTTCTAACCCTATGATTCTAAAGTTTGCTAAACTACGGAGGACTTTCAAGAGGAAAGTCCCCCATCCTTCTCCAGATGGTTCCTTCTGGCCAGATCAGCAGAATTCCCAGAGTACTTCTGCCTTCTTTGAACTCTGTTACCGCTTGATCATTTTTATCCACACACTTACTCAGGCCTTCTACGGAATGCCTGTTATTAGTTGGTGGAACAGAATAAAACTATGTGCTATCCACATATTGGTGGCACTGCAGCCCATACCTCCAGATGACTTCCTCCGTTGTTTCATGCAGATATTAATTAGCATGACTGACTTGATGGAACCTTGTACTACTCCAGTGGACTCAATGCAGAAGGCAGAGCAGAAGTTCCTCAACAACATTTTCTGAGACCTATAAGCCAGGAATAGGGGGGTGGGCGGGTAGGAAGGAGACAATGGGAAACCTCCAATGAAATTCACAAAACAAATAAGAGACACATCTCAAGATGCCCCATAGATGGTCTGTTTATTGTCTGAAGAGCCTGATGTGTTTTGGCCTATGGCTGCCTTAAGGCCTTCAAGGCGGCTGATTGAGTCAAAATTTCAGAAATTTTTGAGACAAGAATGCCAAAACCTTTTAATATTTCACCCAGTAAATGGTTTTGGAGTCCTTGTTTCAGAAGCTTCTGAAGTTTTGCTTGTAAGCAGCCCCCTGAAGAAGGCCTTAAGAGCACAGTATGCAAAAATGTGTCAGGCTTTTCAGCCAATAAACAGACTATCCTTTGAGCATCTTGAGATGTGTCTTTGTGTCTCTTGGTTAGGACAGGAGCCACCGTTCACCAGCTCCCCTAAATCTAAACCAGCCAGGTGGTCCAATATACCATGGTTATGATATCAATACGCCCTGAGAAGATATATTTCCATTGCAATTTTTCTGTGCTGGAGGTAGATAAAATAGCAAATTCTGTACACACAGCTTGTTAAGAAGACACTAAACATTAAAGGCAAAAACTATCAGTGCCTCATCTCTTCACTTTTCCTCTTCCATAGCTTCCCAAATTCTCTCTCACAAAGCAAAACTAAGTGGTAAAGAATAACAGAGGCAATGACATTGACAATGCTATTTTGTCAGTGCTGCAACAAAGGTTAAGGTCTCTTGCTTCATTTCTAAATCCATTTCCCAGTGATTTAGGTAATTCAGATAGACTGAGCCAATTCCCTTTCAAAGAGCATTCAGTCTGAGTACCATAAATTCTTATACCATCTGTATACATGCTTTTGCTCAGCTTTTCCAAGACATTTGCCACTAATAAATGTAGTTATTTGTTTGTGTTTTATTATAATTCCTATAAAATATATTCAATTCTATAAAATTGGGCTCAAAACATCAATATATTCACATCACAACTTAATATATAAGCCATCCATAAATCAGAAAACTATACAATTCTCATTTTTCTTTATTTCACAATAAGATTGGCAAATGCAGACCTGCTAAGCTTTGCTGGAAGTCAGAATCCTAACTGATACAAGGATCAGGCCCTAATTTCAGGAGGGAGCACATCATTAGACAAGAGACCAGATTTCTGAGTGTCATCTAGTAGTCAGATGTGCTGTTAGATGAAGGTGTGGCAGGCAGGGAAGTGTATGGTCATGGTCTAGCAGGATGTGATAATGCAAGCATCCATGCTAATAGGATCCTTTCATTAGAAGACCCAGGTTAAAGAGCAAAGACTTTACATAGCCAAGTACAACTGCATTGGGTAACTAGGCTACTGGACCAGGTGCTAAGACAGGTAATGTGGCTTGCAGTGCTGTCTGTGTGGTACTTCTAGGTAACTAAAGCTGAGCTGACAATTTCATCAGCACATGTGCTATCTTCATTAAAACATGTTACCAGGAGAATACACTGGGAGCTGGGTTGCTGAGAGTCCCAAATGTGCCCTCCTGACATATTGTAACCAGCATACATTTAGGGAAGCTTGAAGAATTTGATTAGAAAAATTGACCTAATCTGGTGTGGACAGGAACTTCCTTATGCACTTATGCATCCAGCCTTTCCAAATGTTGAATACGATGCTCTAATCAGTGAGTCAAATATGACAAGTGTGTGGTTTGGGGGTGGGTAAAAGCATCCATATTTTCATACAAATTTTTGTTAAATAAACAACTGTAGAAAAAGTCAGAAAATAATAGCGAACATATGCAAAAGTGACGGGAAATGGAAAGTTTGCCTATCCAAACAGATTGTGCTCTTTTTTCGTATTTTAGCTCTTCTCTTAGAAGTTATTGATCCAATATTGTCAGCTCAGCAACCAGCAGGAATTATACATAAAAGTCTGGAGTAGTTATACCATCCCTTCAATAATATTCCTTCTGCAACCAATGAAGCTTACAGAAGCCTCTACGACAGGGAACAGACAGTAGGCAGTTTTCCTCAATTAAATTCCTTAAATGTCTATTCATAATCTATATAAAGTAATCCCAATACAAGACTTGTGATAAATTTATTTGAACATTGTTCTGAGTAGGTGTGTCAGTCAAGACCAATAGTTGAGGCAAACAGTGGAGAACTTGGGGAGAAAGTGCCTCGAGAAGGCTGGGGTATATTTTTGTGAAAGAGAAGCCCTTGCATTTTCAATTACAATATTATTCTGTGGATTGCAACATTCCAAGTGGAATATAAAAAACCTTGTGGACTATAATGAATGTGGTAGAGTTATAATGATATCTTCAACTTCAGTAACTTTGTGGATTTTCTTCTTTTGATGTTTCATAGCTCAAAGACTCAAATTTAATTGTGATATTTATTTACTTTATTTGAGTATATGTATTCTGCTTTGTTTTGCTTTATTTGTACATATTTAGGACCATTTATTTAAAGTATTAATTTTATAATTGTCTTTAAAAAGCTTTTATATGGATAAATCACTTTAGTTTAAAACTGGATTCAGCCCAGCTGCATGGGAATACTGCTGGTGTGTGTGTGTGTGTGTGTGTATGTTTGCATAGGTTTGTTTTGCTTTTAATGATGAACAATCCTACATTTCCACAAAATATGCATGATGTTTGCCCCCATTGTCTCTGCACTGCCAAAGTGTAATGAGGAAAAGTTCTCAAACTGTGGAGTGACCCATATGCAAAGGGGGATCAAGACACCCAAAGGATAACATATGACACCTAGTAAGGAGAGGACCTCATACCAGGCAACAGAGATTTACTGTAGCAGCCATCAAAATTGTTGTACTGACTTAGGACTTTATCAGACCACCCTCCGTAAAAGTTCTTTTGCCGACATTTTTTGAAGTGTTTTTATGCAAGCAAAAGAATCCCTTTGATCAGACTGACCTTTAGCAGTGTTCACAGGCAGCCCAGGCACTAATGGAGAGTGAATGGAGCTCTGTTCACTTCCTGGTTCAAGATCTCACCAATTCTCATGAGAAGACTCTAGTGTGGGAAATTCAAAAATAAAAGCAAAATAAACACATAAAAAGTATAGCAAAGCACAAAACACACTTTTAAAGTCCCTTGTACACAGGGGAGGGGGGTGTTTCATTAAAAAAAAGTGTCCTACCTGGCAGTCACTATCTAAACTGGAAGTGTTTGCCCATAGATGCAGCATTTATGTGAGTACAATGGTGCAAGAATTCAAACACTGGCAATGTTGGCAATGAAGTGCCACGGCTGATCTATTGATGACTTGGCGGTTTTTTCACAATACATGATTGTGAAAGGATGATGTCATCTGGTATGTGCACCCTTTTGCAATCATTAGGCTTCCTTATGACACCATATTTGCCTGGTCTGATAAAGTCCCATGAAAGGGGCAGAGAGTAAGGAAACATTAGGAGAACTTCAATTTCTCCTTCTTTGGCATTCTTATTTTATGCAAGAGTCTGAGATGGCTTCTTCTTGTCTTCTTCTAATGCCAACAGTTGCTTAAATAATCTAACCCACAAATAGTTGTATACGCAGCTAGGGAGAGCATATATGTAGGAATATAATTCTTCACCAATTTCATTCTCAAACAAAGCAATGAGTAATTTTTACAACCGTCTTCCTGCTGCAAGAAAGTCTGCCTAGCTTTTAAAGACTATTTCCAGTTTGGGACTTAGGACTTTTTCTGACGGGGTAAAAAAAGCTCCGTGGAGGTCGGGAAGAGGATGCCGCTGTTCCACTTCCAGCAATCAGTTTCAGATGATGCCATCCTCCTCCCATCCTTTGTTCATTCTCCTTCCATGCTGGAGGGACGAGAAAGGCGCTGCTTTTGATTGATGGAAGTTTCCATCAATAAAAAGTGGCAGAGGGAAAACAAACGAAGGACGGAGGGAGAACGAATGAAGGACGGGAGGAGGGCGGCATCATCCGATAGTGATCACTGGAAGCGGGACAGCACTGTCCTCCTCCTGACCTTAGCAGGCTTTTTTTTAACCCATCTGAAAAAGTCCTTATTCTGCTCAAAATTTGCATGTAGGATTTTTTCTGTTTTCTGCACAGAAAGGCCATGTGTGAATTCTGGGTAGAATAAATTCAGAACTATCAAGATTATTGTGAGTTAAGGGTTTCTAGACTCCTGAGAAACATGTTTGTAATCATTTTTGTGAATATTTTCACATACTCTTTCCATCCCCAAATACATGTAGCTATGCATGAGAGACAGTGTGGTGTAGTGGTTTGAGGGCTGGACTAGTATTCTGGACAAACCCCTGCTCAGCCATGGAATCCCATTGGGAGAACACAGTCATAGTATTTCTGCCTCAGAGGAAAGCAATGTCTTCAAACCCCCTCTGAACAAATATTGCCAAGAAACCCCCATGATAGAGTCACCTAAGGGTTACCATAAGTCAGAAATGAGTTGAAGGCAAACACCACACATGCATGAGAAGTATTTTGCTTACTGAAAAGATGGCAATCAGGTGGAGGCTCTGAACACTACATAAGTTTAGAAAGTGGCCTGTCCAAAGGTATGAGCAATAATGTTAGTACTGCTAGAGTCTATCCTGAACAATTTATGTAGTCATGTAGAGTGCATAAACAATAAAGACTGGATTGGGTTTTTTCTTCTTCTAATTTTGTGAAAATTTAAACAGAGGCTGGATGGTCATCTGTCAGGAGTGCTTTGACTGGGTATTCCTGCAGGGCAGCGGGTTGGACTAGATGACCCTTGTGGTATCTTCCAACTCTATGATTTTATGAAACTATTTATTTAAATAATGTAGTACTGTGGATCCCAAACATTAATGTTAACCTATCTTGTATTTGTTAGTGGAGATAAAAATGAACACAGCTTTCTTGTATATGAAGAGAACAGCTGCTTTTGAATGCATTTTTGACCTAAAGGCAGAAAAAAGCACTGAACCCAAGGTTCAGTGGATATTACATCAAACAAAGATCAGCCTTGGTGATGAGGATATGGGGGATTGACCTCTGTATGCTGCCTTTAGCTATTTTTTTCCTTTGCTAAATCTTTCCTCAAAGATTCCATTCATATTTCACATTTTTTTTCTCTCATATAAACACTGCTGAGGCAAGCTTGGGACAAAACATGTATGTATGCATCAACATACAAAACTTCACTGTGAAACCATAATTAAAGTAAAAATTAAATACCAGCTTGAGAGTAGCAAAAAGTAGACAGATACCAGTATGTATTCTTCCTTGTAATTTCTTGGAGTGAGATATCAGATACCACTAATAATAACATTCAAATCTGGTTTGTTCCATTTTATATATGAAATGTAGCCATAGAGGTGACAGAAATGAGAAAGTAATGACCTGCAGATATATGACGTTCAGGAGCCCCCCTCGACCCACAGTGACAAAAGATTAATAGATAAATGTGTATAAACACATATATTAGTCTTGAAAATGAATGTGCATGTCTGGTTTAAAAAAAAAAATAGGCTACAGTGAGCCTATTGCCTACAATGATTAAAAACACAATGCCAACCATAACATTTTAAAAATTAAAGCCAGCTTTGGTTAATCCCTTTCAGGCAATTATTACACTTAGGATTTTTTTGGACAAGTAAAATGCAACGGAAGCAGCCTCGCCACGTTGTGAGACTGCTGCGCTGCAGGGTGTCCCTTTCGGATGACGCCCGTCCCTGCCGGTACTGTTGCGGTACCGCAGGGACATTTGAGTGTAATATTTTGGCGATTTTTACCCACGACCAACTTGCGTGAGTAAAAATCGCCAAAATATTACACTCAAATGTCCCTGCGGTACCGCAATAGTACCGGCAGGGACGGGCGTCATCCAAAAGGGACACCCTGCAGCGCAGCAGCCTCGCAACATGGCAAGGCTGCTTCCGTTGCATTTTACTTGTCCAAAAAAAGTCCTTACATGAACAAAGTATCAAATGAAAGCACATATCACATAGATTTGCAGAAGATAGTTGTCAGTTTATTTGCAAAATAATGTTTTTAAAAAGGGATAAAACCTGATGTATTTGCAAGCTGCAGGGTTGTTTTTTTAAACGACTCTTGTCATTGGCTGCAAGAGTTCTGGTTCATTCATAATAGTGAGGCATTCACATAACTACTGTATTTTTTCTGGGATATTTATGATAATCAAAACTGCTAAGAAGTTTGGCTTTTATACTAACAGTGTTCTAGATCTAGAGGCAGAGGATCATTTTTTTCATGCGTATACAAATGCGTATACAAATGCGTATACACATGCGTATACAATGCATATACACAGATTACACAAATACCATGATCCAACCTATTGTTGTTTGTTATTATGTACCTTCCTGACATATGGTGACCCATTTTCTTGGCAACATTTGTTCAGAGGGGACTTTGCCTTTGCCTTTGCCTTCCTCTGAGGCTGAGAGAATGTGACTTGCCCAAAGTCACCCAGAGCATTTCCATGGTTGAGCGGAGATTTGAATCCTGATTTCTAGAGCTGAAGTCCAACACTCAAATCGCTACACCACAATCCAACCTATATGCTCATATTAAGGAATCATGAAATAACATTTTCTAATTTTAATGTTGAAATTGCATTTTATACATTTCTGAACTCCTCCCCTGATCGACACCGACTTTCTATTATGTTAATCCCCCAAACTTACCTTTTAAGCAACATCCCCCCCCCCGCACTCATGGCTGTTTTTGTTTCTGGAAAGTAAAAAGATGAGCAAGGACATGTCCAGCTCTTCTCCAACATCTGCAGATGCCTGTCACAGCTCATTCAGCTATTTTAAAATATCTCGCTCATTTCACTGCTTTCTAGCAGTGTGGAAATGTCTGTGTTAGGTGTGGGAGTACATTGTTTAAAAGCTAGATTTGAGGGAGGATGTTTATTCATTGTGTGGTTAGAATAGACTTACAACCTGTTCAAAGGTGAATTGTGATGGCATGGGTCTGATTTATGGCATCATAATTCAGGAAAAGGATGTTAGCCACTATTTTATAAGTTTTGGGTGGGTCTGATAAATTATTTGTTGCAGAGGACCGCCAGGGTTGTGAACATTTTATAAATATAATTTAGCAAGGACATTCCATTTAAAGGAGGGATAGGAAATGTGTAGTCTTCCAGAATATGGACTACAGCTCCCATTATACAGAACAATTGGGCAAAGTTGATGGGGTTGATGGGAGCCAGGGGTCCAGCAGCATCTGCCAGGTGACTAGCTTCTTCTTATCTCTGGTATAAAGCTTTTTTTTTTCTGACCATTTTTCTTGCAACAGCACAAATTATCTCTCCAAAGGTGATTTCTGTTGTAGGTTTATGTCTGATAGACAAAATAGCAAGGTAGCATAACCTTGTTTGATGATACCGGATTACTTGCAGTTTTTGATGAGTGCTGGTTTGATGAAATAAGTGTTAGCTTCTGCCTTACTTATAGGCATTACAGACAAAAATTCATAAGCCATGCACACTTCACTAAACATTATTAGGGTTTTGTTTTGTTTTGTTTTGTTTTGTTCCAAATCTCATAGAGTAAGATTTAATACCTTGTCCCTCAAGATATAACATTTCATAAGGAAAATTCTCAGAAAGCTCTGTAGGATACATACATATATATATATATATATATATATATATATGTTTTTATATACAGATTATTGAAATGAACATTCTAACAGCACTACTCATTTACTACTGTTAGATTAAAATGGTGGCTTGTTCCTCCAACCAGGTATTCCTCCTGGCAGTCACAAGAAACTTTGGGAGTGACAGTTCTTGAAAGAAAAATGTCCATAGTGAAGCATAAATTTGTTGTGTCTAAAATTTTAGTCACACTTTAATAGCATAGTCACATTCTCTGTCTCAAAGCCAATGATTTCACTGTCCAGAATCTTGCTCATTCTCTTCAAACGTGGTTTCTGGATGATTCCAGAAAATATTGCACAATCTCAAAAAGAGGAGTATAGCTAGAGGGCAATAAGTTTCCAAAAACAATCTCAAACATGACCTTCAAATTAGTCTCACCTTTTTTCCTCATTGTGATGGGATTGCAGCCTCTGGTAGATCTCCAGGCCCCAGCAAAATTTACCTTTGCCCCCTCACTTGAGTCCCTCTGAGGATCAAGGAGTGAATTAGACATGCTGGCCAGCTGTTCAGCCTGCATATGCATGTGCTTGTATGTGTTGTAGTAATGAGATATTTCTGTTTCTTAAATAGGCACTGGTTGATATACTGGTACACAAATGCAGGGATGAGGGGATTTGGAGGGTATACTAGGCAGCCATAATGAGGCCTTCCCAGGCCCATTTATCCCCTTGCAAATGTTTGCAGGCAGGTTTTCACTGTGACTGAGCTGTGTTGAAGCTGAGCATTTTTGGTCTCAGTAATGGCTAGAAGGAAAACTTTAAAAAAAAAAATACACAACCAAACAGCTAGTGAGCATTTGTGGTGGGTGTCAGGGGAAGGATTAAGCATCCTCTACTGCCAGACATTTTTGCCAGGCAAAAATAAATACATAAATAAAAATCTCTCCCTTTCCCCCTCTCTTTCTTTCTTTCTCTCCCTCTCTCTTTCATACACACACTAGCACACAATACCAACAATACAGTACTATTAGAGAAACAATTGCAAACCTCAGCTTTCCCTCATAATATGTGAGAGCCACATGTGAATGGCAGGTGTTTGTAAAAGGAGTAAGTGGAGTGGGAAAACAGGCAAATGATATACTCAGAAAAAGCCCAGTGGCAACATGGTATCTATATTTGAACAAATGAAACAGAGGAAACACAGCAGTGTCAAAGTCACAAGGCCTTCTATTAGCAAATTCACTTTTAAGCCACATATTTAAACATTGTGAATGAAAAGGCTTTAAATGCTGCAGAATGAATAGTAAAGATGAAATACTCAGTATCGTCCTCACAAAGAAAATAATTACCCACACATTCAATGCAACAGCCTTTGTTAACAATGATAGGACCCACTCCATGCACTCACAATTACTATTTAGAGCTCATTCTCTTTTGCTTTCAAATACATCTCATGGTGTCTGGAAGAGAATCCTAAGGTGGTACACAATCAAATAATCCTTGCTTATGATTTCATGCATTAAACAAGCATCTTACAGGTTTATGGCAGTGTGGGGAAAGTCCGAATGAAATATATGAAGAGGACTTGATAATAAGATGGGCCACTCAAAATTGAATTTGCTCCTTTGCTCAGGTGTACAAATGGGAGAAACAGAAACAGAGATAATTAGACCAACAGATGAATTTGGAGATATCTGGTTTTGCCTACTGCAATCCTGATTTAAAGTCCTGAGTGTCATAACCAGTGATCATTTACAGAGGAAAGACAAAATATGAGGATGTGTGTTATTTCCACAGAAAAAAAATGATTAGCAATCAAAAATATTTGTAACACCATTCAACATTGCCCTCCCACCCAAATGACAATACCAGGCACAAGAGTTGGATGAAATAAATCCACAACATTATTAACCTCAGGAATATGCAACACAGCAGAAAATAAGATGTTCAGGAATGGATTTGTATGTGGGGACCCTGTTAAGCTGGATCCAGAGACATCTGGGCTTGAAGCCCTGCGTATATAGACTCCGCAGTTCATCCCAGTCTGATCTCATGAAGGGATTAAAGGGTCCTAACCAGGTGGCATTAGTTGGCACTATTTCCTGAGGAAGTCATATTGGGACAAGAGCTCAGCACACAAGCTGGTTGGCAATGATAAGGGAAATGGGTGAATTATTTCACCTTGTGGTGTCATCAAAAACCATCAAAGAGAGCTAATTGACACTTAGGGCCTGTACTCTGCCACCAAAGTGAATTGGAACAGCCTCACTTACCCTATAGATTCCGAAGCTGCCAGAGGCCATGCTGCATGTACTGTCCAAACAATGTCTGGGCAACCAGCCAAAGGTTGATTACTACACAGCTGATAGCAGAGACACAGCACAGTCAAAGTAATTACAGGCAAAGGAATCAAGGCAGTGTGAAGTAAGACACTCAGGACTTTATCAGATGTGGGAAAACACAGCAAAAAACTGTGTCCAAAATCATGTCATAAGGACAGGATGATAGCCCAAAGGGCTAAAACTATCATTATTCACCCATTCCTGCTGCGTGGCATGGGCGTGAATAAGGCATCACTTTTTTATTGACGAGAAAACCCATCAATAAAAAGTGACACCTTATTGACGCCCACACCACACAGCGGGAACTGGTGAGTAATGACATTGTCTGATAATTTTAGTCCTTTCGGCTATTGCCCCATCTTTATGATGCATCTGATAAAGTCCTTACTTTATTAGCAAGCAAATACATGTTGATAAGCAAAATCCAAATAACAAGGCATAGGTCAAACAAACAGTGTTCAGAGTAGTACAGCAGACTCTAAGTTAGGCAAACAGAGTTCAGAGTAACAAACAGTCCTGGTCAAACACAGTGAGCAAGAACACAACGGGTCACTGTCATGCTGCTGTTATACAGGGCTGCACTAGGTTATAAGCTCCACAAGCCTGAATAATCCATTTGCGCACATACCTATTGACCTGTCTCTGAGCAATGTCTATCCTTCCAGAGTTGACAGCACCCCTCCACATCCATCAATCTAGCATATCTACCCAAACTAGGATAATTTCAGGGAGTACAACTTTTATGCATGCCAAATCATCCTGAATAGTGTGACTAAGAGCCAAACCTGTAATGTGTACCAAATCATTTTCACCAAGATGCAGAAGTAACAGGTGGGGAGAGGATAATTTGACTTATAGATGCTAAAGAATAGGAACCATCTCTGACAACCTCATCTCCCTACTACCCCCCCCCCCAAAAAAAAAGAGCAGCAGGGACCAAATGTGATGTGTGGCCCAAAGCCAGAGGCAGCAGTATGCTTCTGTGCCTACAAAATGGGGGAGTGTTACATTAAGAGGCAGGGGCACATTAGAGCCCCACCCATGATACCAAAAACATCTGTACTATCTGGGGGGAATTATTAGCTCAAACAGGAGGCCTGCAAGAGGAGGGTAACTTCAGGGATCTTTTCACCTGTTAATACCAGTACTAACTGTAGAGAGCACTCCAATTAACATGAAATAAAGTATTTTATAGAAATAACACAAAAATGGCCTAACATACATACACAACACATGTTCTTAAGAACCATCAAAGGCTATAGCAGAGCAAGACAGAAAGGTTCTATAGAGAGAGAGAGGTTTGGGAAGAGAGGATGAAAGTTACCAGACTTGAAGAGAAGAGTTCTGTATGGTGAAGATATTCATACATTCATCTGAGAGTGGCACAGGAGATTCCAATCTGGGGTGCACCAAGGAAAGGTGGCCAGGTCCGTCCTCTGTGGCACACTTTACTGTTGTTAGGGATCTAATATTTATACCCAGTCCCATGCCTTGGAAAGGGTGAATTTGGTAATAACAAAGCTTTGATGACTATCCCACAGAACATAGAAAACCAAAACTCAGCTGTTTGTTTTAATTGTGGAGAGATAGAAATTGATGGGTTTGGGACAACTTTGTAAGGTTGGATAGGAGGGGTATGAAGAGAGATTTCCATAGGGTATACATTAAGGAATGGTAATTTAATTGTTTGATGGAATTACTGCTGGGAACACCTAAGACTGGAAGAAAGGTTTAGCATATACCCCTGTAATTACTGGGTTGTTAGCTTAAACCCATTATAGGGGCTACCTACTCAATCCTAATATTGGCTTTCTCACCATTTTATTGCTAGACATGTTTCAGGTCATTGTGACCTCCAACTGGCCTCCAGTCTGCCTAAGGCAACTGACCCTGAAAAGTGTCCAGTATTTCCAGTTATGAGATACTGTGGGGAGGGGATAGTAAAGCATATTAACAATCCCTTCCCCCCAAAATGGAATCCGTGTGGTGAAGTCACATGGTTTCATTTTTGCCATTATACTGCATGACCAAGACACAGGCTTACAAAGGAATACACATTTGGTAGAAGGAATAGGGGTGAGATTGCCAGAATTCCATCAATCTAAAAAAAGAGTGGTGACCTAAAAAAAAGTTTGCTAAGGGTTAAGGGCTTCAAAAGGAGTCTATATAAAAATGCAGTCAAAAAGAGAGGGGGATAGAGAGAAAAAGAGAAAAGAGGTGCATCATATACAGGGGCTCCAACAATTGGGATGGTGATAATGTTAACTGGCCAAAACTGCATAATAAAATAGCAAAACTGTATGACAAAGTTCTAGTAGATGTTAAATAGAAAAATGGTATAACAGTGTTTAACAGTAGATACATGATTCAGAAAATTATCCAAGAGACTGGTGCAGTGGGTGAGGAGAAAGGCACCCCCCCCCCCCAGTATCTGAAATAATCAGGAATTCAACAGTCCAAAAACATATCTTGGCAACTTTAAGTTATTCATCCAAGGGGCGTCTGGAAGGAGACATTCTCCCCCTTCCCCAGCATCTGAAATGATCCATGGGCACAGGGGTGCATCTGTTACATCTTGGGTTGCTGGTCTGTGGAAGAAAAACTTCAAATCAATTCAACCATCCCTTTTTTAAGAAGTCTAAATATTACTTCATTCCAGAATATATGATGTGTATGTGTGTTTGTGTGTGTTGGGCTAGTGTTCAGGTGGGTGGGTGAAGGGGGTATTTGTGAGAGTAGAGGTAATTATTAAGCTGTGTTGTGGACACCATGGCATTCCTTCAAAGTGTTTTTATTTCAGTTGTAATCAGAGGTATATTTTCACTCAGCATTTTAATTAATTAGAAGCTAAGGTAGACATTTTCTATCAATAAGCCATTTGTTTCTCAAGTGTCATTTGAGGATTTGGAGACTAAAGAGCATAACCGTAATTCACAAAGATACTGAAGGATAATGATGTTCTATTATACCTGCTGAAGCTGTACAGAATCAATGTTGGAATTTTTTAGGCTGGTCCTGCCCTTTATGCTGGTATTGTAGTTGTGTCTCTGTGCTAGAGTAGGTCTTAAGTTGGCATAGTTTGGTTCCCCCTCGTTCTGCCCCTCCATACCTTCCTTTCTCTCTCTCTCTCTCTCTCTCTTGCCTCTCCTGATGGCTGATCTCAGCTGTTCCTACATATCACACTGCCAGCATGAAGGCATTGTAGTTTATCCTGTAGAAGGTCAATCAGACAGTACAAATTATCCTGCCTATTCCTAACCTCACTTCTTTGGGTTAGGTTTGCATGGCTACTCTGGTGAATAATTAAAAGTGTGTTGGCATGATATGTTCCTTTTACAGTCATACCAGATTTCAAAGGATGTCTGACATGCCTTATTCTGAAAAATCAACTTCCACAAAGAGGCTGCTGTGGTGAACCTGTAGAAGCATAAATATGACAGTAATCCCTGGAAATAACTAGTACTTAAAATAAGAATATAGGCCAGCATCCTGCAAGTGAGTTACAATAATGAAAGTCCACCTTACATTATCATAATCTTCTTTTGTTTTTGTTTTTGTTGTTGTTCTTGTTGTTGTTGGACTTAGAAACCTTTAACAAGGTCACCTAGTTGCAGTGACCAAAATACCCCCTAACCCACCTGTTCAGTAATTGAGTCCCTCCTGCCCCCCACTATTTCATTGTTGTTGAACAGTGGGAAGATTAGTGGAGATGTGTTCAGCTATTTTCCTACAGCTGGATGCACCGCAAGGATGTCATCTGCCAGGACCTCAAAGTCCCAAGTACCTCTGAAGGTCCCTGCAGGTGCCTTTTGCAGCACTACAGGAAAATGCAAGTTTTGTTTTTGCTGAAATGCAGACAGGTTTTGGCAACAGACAGGAAGCAAAGCTTTTAATGGTTAGGTGCATTAAAAAAAAGTTTTTTATACTTTCTAAAGGTAATTCTGCTTTAATATTATAACTTCTGCTGCCTTAAATAAGAATCAATAAAGAAATAAACATTTAAATAAATAAGTGTGGTGTTTGTGTGGCACTAGAGCTCTGCTTTACATAAATACCAGTGCTGACTGAAATTTTCAGTATGACTATACATGGAGTTGAGTGTGAGCCTAAAGGAGACCCAATGATATTTGACAACAATACAAAGTGCCCGAGGACTAGGTGGGGGCTGAATGCAACCCTGCCCTATCAATACAAATGGAAACATGTAGCCATGATAATTAAATGAAACCTCCATGGCCAGACACAGTCTCTGGCTAAAGCCAAGATCAAACATAGAAGTTCAGTATCTAATGTTAGTGTAGTTGGGAATTTCTTCTTCCCCTCTCTCCTGCTGCAGCTTTCTATGGGGCTAAAAATCTGCTTGCTCAAGATTTCACAGCCCTCCAGAGTGTTGTTGTTGTTGTTGTTGTTGTTGTTGTTGTTGTTTTAAAGGAAGCCACAGACACTGGCTGCATGAGAGAAGGGGAATTCACTGGTAAAAGGAGCAGGGTCCAGCAGAAGGATATCACAGGGTAGCCTGTGCCTTAACATAACAAAAGATGGATATCACCACCATTCCCTACTTCCTGGAGGCCTCTGCTTGTGTCCTTTGGTCCCATTTAGAAAAACAGTTCTCAGTCTTTCAGGATCATTCAAAGAAAACACCAGAATACCTTCCCTAGTCCATAAAATGTACAGTCACAATGGATTTTTCCTGTAAAGGAACTCTCAGATGCCGACTTTGCTGCAAACCATGCGTAGTTATGTATTATTATTGAGTTTATACCCTTTCTCCCCAAAATGGGTCTTCAATCAGCTTACAGTGATACTGAATAAAAATTACAATTTAAAAACACAAAACAAGATCAAAGATTAAAAGAAAGTTGAGTTAAAGGCAGAATTAGAAACCAAGTTTAAAAACAGAATATTAAGCAAAATGCAGCCCCTGACTGGTAATAACCCCCTTCCTCTGCCTCCAGTCAGTTGCCAAAAGCCTGCCTGGATACATGGGACTTTATCAGATGAAGCAAATATGGCATCATAACAATACCTAATGATCGCGAAAGGGCATGAATACCAGATGAAGTACTTTTGCACTCATGTAAAGTCCAAAAGCCATTCTTTTTTATTGACAACCCAAGCTGTCAATAGATCTGCTGTGACGCTTTGTTGCTGGCATTGCTGGTGTTTCAAACTTCATATCATTGTGCTCAGTGAATTCAGTGTCAATTGGCAGAACACTTCCGGGTAAGATCGGGACAGCCAGGTAAGGGATGGTCTTTTTTTTCCCCCTCTCTGGTTTACTTGTAATTTTTAGAGTGTGTTTATGTGCTTGTGTGTACATTTTATGTCTTTGTCTTTCTTTAACTTTTAAATTTGCCATGCTCATGTCTTCTCGCAACAATCGGCGAGATCTCAGCCCCAGAAGTGAACGGAGCCCTGTTTGTGCTCTGTTAATGCTGGGGCTGCCACACTGACTCTGGTAAAGGTAGGTCTGGTAGGGGGCTTGTTTTGCCGTAATAAAAATGGCACAAAATATGGTGGCAAAAGAACATTTAGGGAAAATAATCTGATAAAGTCAAAAGTCTTTGCCTCCCTTGGTAGGAGGTCCACAGCATAGGGAAAAGGCCTCTGCTTGCCACCCTCCCTCGATCCTCCCTTCTCTCCCTTCCTCCCTCATGCTCTCTCCCTCCCTCTCCCTTTGAGGAGCTGGGGATTGGGGGAAAGGGACTCCTGCATAACATTTTATGGAGAGATCCCATTATCAGAAAGTACTAGCCGTTCTCCTGTTCTTCTCATAGCCACACATGCAAGAACAGAGTTTTTCTGACAGCATTTTGTTCCCATAGAAAATCTAGGTACAAAAAATACAAGATGGGCTGTATTCACATGGGTGAATCTGTCCATAAATGAAAGTATCTACAATGACAAAATGACTTGAAAATCATACAGAGAGGTAATGTGGGGTTTTTTTTGTACTGGAATCCATTTGCATTGAAAGGAAAAGTTTTTTGTTTTGTTTTTTAAAGAAAAAAGGAGTTATTAAACCATACACACAGAATAGGCAGGAGGACTGAATAGACTTTCTGGAAACAATTGATGCAGAGAAAGGGAACAAAATCAGAAAGTGTTTTTTTTTTCTTCCATATGTATTGGTACTCAAGAAATATTGTGGAAATACATGAAAAAATATTTTCTAATAAGTGTCATAAACCAGTATTGTTACGTTAAAGTGCTAGTTCTCTGTACAATATTGTAGAGCTCGCCTCCCTAGTATTTCTTTTTGCAGAACAGAGACAGAGAGGGAAAGGGAGAGGGAGAGAATAGGCTTCTTTCCCCCATCTTTTCTGTTTTAGAATTCTAGAAGTGACAGTGACAGTCAGTCTAAAACATTCAGTTTCATGTATTGCTATTTACTTGCTCATGGAAATAGTTTAGTCAAATATATTTGTAGCTGCTGTCATGCTTAAGAGCTGTATGCTCTGGAAAATGTGAGTTTAAACCTCACCCCAACCATGAATTTATTAAGTGGCCTTAGGCTAAGAATGTCTGAGGAATTTGATCTTTGCTTATTCCTATAGCAATGTGTCCTGATCTGCACGTCTTGGGCTAACATTTGAGTTGGAACTTAACTATCCACATGATTTTCCACTTCTCTGAATGTTCTGCTGCTGTTTCTCAGTTTGAAATGTATTGAATTATTTGAATTCACATTTAAATACATATTTTAAGAGTAAAACCCACATTTAAAGAGGAGTTTTGAGAGAAGGTATATAGAATGTTGAAAAATTATGTGTTGGCTGTACATGTTTTTGAGAGTTACAGTCCAAACAATGATTTCTCCTCCAAGATCTGCATTTAAAATACATATTTAAACATGCATTTCAAGAGGATTTTTTTAAAAGAAAATCTCAGATTAATGCAGAAGCTAAATGAGATTAATTAGGTGGAGATAAGCATGTGAAAGTGACACAGAAAGTGACACCGTCACTTTCAAAGTCCCTCATCACCTATTCTGAAATGTAGGGTTAAGAAAGCAAGGATACTTCAAAGGACAGGGACTATTGTTTATGCTGATGTGGAATCATTTGGAGAAGGGGTTAGGGAAATAGGTAAAATTGTCATGTTAAAGTTTTCAGAATAAGTCCACAATCCAGAAAAAAATTGAGCTGCTTCAGTTCTGTTGATCCATGTGAGTGAGACTTACATTGATCTGAAGATATTTTTTTCTGTAATTAAAAAGGCTCACTTATAAATACATATAAATACATATGATTGCAACCATAAAGTGCTCTGGATGATTGGATCATACCTATAATTACTTCAAGCTTTTTTGGTGGGGCAACATGTACTACTTTTCATAGTTTTAAATTGAGCTTTAGGGAAACAATTTCAAAATATAAAGATAAAATAAATTCATGCAACTAATGTTTTGTGGAGGTTTATTTGGTCTAGTGAACAACAACTCATGAATAAATAACTCAGACATTTTGCTCCCAGCTCTACCTGCTGTGCAAGTGGCCAGCCTTGTACTTCCTGTGCTGTCACTCCTGCTGAGCCTAACGTTGGATGTGTGTCATCTAAGTTCCACTTAAGCTCCCTGGTCCTCCAGACAAGACTTCCATGCCTCACTGAATCCATTATCTGATCTCCAGCTCTCCCAAACACTGACAACAATGAATATATTCTCTTGTTTTCATCTTCTTAATGCTCATGCATATTGCTCACATTGATATATAACTCTCCCATAAAAATTAGGTAGCCAAGAGTCAAGACTGAAGATATTTTTATTATGCTATGGAGAATGCCACAAATGTAGTTAGACATACAATTTATTCATGCATAATTTGTTGACAACCTTAAATGAATTTCATGAATGCCACAACCAGATGTCTATATCCTCACTTTAGGGAGATGTCATTGTACATCCTAACATTCACACTTAGGTGACTGTGAGCATTTCTGGTTCTATCTATGAGATTTCAGGCATCCATAAATGTGTCTGGCATTGTTAGCATCCACGTTCACTACAGATAATGAATTAAGACACAAGTGATGGAGTTAGCCAGGACCAAATTTGTCAAACCTTTTTCAGCTCAAATGCTACAGTGGGCACTTCCCTAATTTGGGAAATAGTTAAAGTAGGTGGTATGTCCAACTACTTCTTGTCAGGGGATGATAGGACACTCAGTCCCCAGCAGAAGCCAAAAACTATCTCAGCAGACTCAGTAGCAACCCGTTCCCAAGAATACTCACACACAGAGTGTTTGACATCCAAATAAGCAGGAGGCACTCTTTAAAGTCAAACAGTTGCAGTATATACAAATATTTAAAATTGAAGGAGAAACTGCTTCACCAGGCCTCAGCATTCACAGGAAGAAAAGAGAGGAGGAAGTGAGGTCTGTTCTGAGCTCTCCCATATATACATCTACAGGACATTGCCCTCTAGCAGCCTGACTAGGCATGACTTGGTAGTTCATGCAGTCAGCCGTTATGACTCAGCATGGTTCTGCAGCTGCTAGGCCATTTTATAATGGAGTTCAGTCTCTTAACTCCCGACACTTCTTCCTCCTCCTGCTCTTCCTCCTGTATCATAATTGGGCAGTAACCTTAGTTCCACCACCAGTCAATATGCTTATGGCATGTCATTTCCCATTTATCTCCTCTATTTCCTTATCTAATTCACTGATAAAGATGTTAAATACCACTGGGCCCAGGCCACAGGGTTCTGTCCTGGGCCCAGTGCTATTCAACATCTTTATCAATGCCTTGGATGAGGGAATAGAAGGCATGTTTATCACATTTTCAGATGACATCAAATCAGGAGGGGTAACTAATACCCCAGAGAATAGGAATAGAATTCAAAATGACCTTAACAGATTAAAAAGCTAGGCCAAAACTAAGAAAATGAATTTCAACAGGGAGAAATGTAGAATACTACACTTGGGCAGTAAAAATTAAAAGCACACATATAGGATGGATGACACCTGGCTTGATGGCACTACATGAGAAAGGGATCTAGGAGTCTTAGTGGGCAACAAGCTGAACATGAGTCAGCAGTATGACTCGGCAGCTAAAAAAATCCCAAAGCAATTCTAGCCTACATTAATAGGAGTATAGTGTCTAGATCAAGGGAAGTAATAATAACACTCTGTTGTGCTTTAGTCAGACCTCACCTGACCAGTTCTGGGCACCACAATTCAAGAAGGATACAGACAAGCTGGAACGTGTCCAGAGGAGGGCAACCAGGATGGTGGGAGGTGTGGAAGCCATGCCCCATGCTCCATAGCGGCTTAGGGAGCTGCGTATGTTTAGCCTGGGGAAGAGAAGGTTGAGAGGTGACACAATTGTCATGTTTAAATATTTGAAGAGATGTCATACTGAGGATGGAGCGAGCTTGTTTTCTGTGGCTCCAGAGAAAAGGACATGGAACACTGCAAGAAAAGAGATTCCATCTAAACATTAGAAAGATCTTCCTGACAGTAAGAGATGTTCAGCAGCGGAATGCACTGCCTCGGGGAGTGGTGGAGTCTCCTTCTTTGGAAGTTTTTAAACAGAGGCTGGATGGCCATCTGTCAGGCATGCTTTGATTGTTTATTCCTGCATGGCAGGAATATCTTCTATGATTTTATGATTCCTCAAAAGGATGATCTTCGCAGATTCAGTCCTTCCAAACCTGAAGGACTGTTCCCTTCTCAGCTTCAAAGAATCCAAGCTGTCATTCTGAGCAACCACTTTTCACTATAAATATGTTCTTTTGGTGCTTACCATGAGTCAGTTTATTTCCTTTTTGCACACTACCTATTCATGTGATCAAATATTTATTTGGCATAGTCCTGATCCAGTGATCCTAGGGTAGGGTAGAATGGCAAGCGAAGCAGAACAAAAAAAAGGCCAGTATGACGACAGGGTGCCTTTATCAGCCTGATGTAATCCTTACTCCCAATTTCACAAACATCAAACCTTGTGACAGTGTTGTAGCACTTCCTAAGTGTCCTCTCTTCCTGTGAGGAGTGAAAAATGTCTCCATCGCAGAAGTAGCACAAGGTCAGAGCAAACAGTACCAACATCCAATTCTAGAAATTTACTAAAACAAGTGTAATATGGCTATATGTTAATTGCGGGCCCAGACCGTACTCCCCAATGCCCTCCCCTCCAAATAACACACAGACACAAAAACTCTTCTACAACTGTGTATTGATTACAATTGGAAACTAAATGTTAGGTACAGGTTAGTAATTCATGATTGGTGATATATGGTTTGGCAATAAAAGGGCACAACTTGCTGATGGCTGCAAATGGTTGGCACTGAGGCATGGGACCGGATCCCTTCATTGACCAACCCTGTGTTGATCAATGGTCTCCATGTCGGTTACCACCGATCCTTCTAGCAGGGGGAGTCGCTGGCCGAGCCGTCCCATTCGACACTCCCTCTCCACCTGAAAACAAGATGATATAACCCTGACAGCCAGTACAGTGGAAAGGGGGGGTAGGATCTCAGTGAACTTGAAATTAAACTTGGACTTGAAATTGACAGAGATCCCTTGCCTCCCCACCTACCTGGATCAGGACCCATGCCAACTGCCACAAAAGGCAATCCGCATGGGATTCGCCTTTCGCCAACACCTGCCGCCACAATGAACTGGCAGTTCTACATTCCTTGAGCGGCACATGCCCCATGGTCAGCAGTCTTCCTGGGCTGCTCCCTGGGCGTATTTTATCTTGCGAAGATCCCGGATCTCCACCGACCCAGCCGCTTGATTGTCTCAGTCGACAAACCGCCTTGAGCTGTCATGGTCGCCACTCCAATCCTGAAGCAGTGACTCCCGTACTCCTTAACGGGAAGCCCAAGCCACTGCAGAGCCGCCTTCATCACTGCCACAAACTGGAACCTGATCAAAGGCAACCCATCCTTGTGCCAGAACAGGGGTCCATCCCACTTCCTGCGGATGCTCAAGAACCTCTGCATACTGTCCACTGGGCACGGTGCCAATCCCAACACCTTCCACAAGCAAAGCGTCGCTCCCTTTCCCTTCTGATCACACTTGGAGCGTCTAATGTGTAGCGACACTGCACCCGGCACCAACGCTACGTCACCGAGCCTCAACATTCTCCTGGACCTGTCCCGTTTGGATGAGCAGGCAAGCTTGCCAACTCTCAGGGCCCCAAAGAAGGCAACGATGTATGCCGTGCTAAACAAGATGGCCTTGTCCTCTAAGTGGCAAACCTCCGGCAGTATCCCAACCATGTGGGCCAACAGCCCATAGGATATTGGCCGGCGGGTGTCCGCCTCCTCTTCCAACCCTCAATGCCCTTCCTTACCATGAAGGTGCCATATGGGTCCCCCGCTCCAGCCGCCTTGCTGAAGAAGGAAATGCCTGTTGCCTGCATGGCTATAGACTTTGGCGCCATGCCCAGACCTTTCAGTGTTGCCAAGTAATGCAGTACCTCACGCTGCGATGCTGCCCAGGAGCTCCCGTAGCCATGCTGCTTCCGGAAGGTCATGAACTGAGCTGCCACCCTCCTGTAGCTTGCCCTCATGGAGGGAGCTAGAGAGTCCACCACACCCTGGAGCACCGTCAACCCCCAAGGTTCCAGAGCTCGTCCGGAAACAGCACTGCAGACTCGTCGGCATCCGGGGCCAGTGCGCAGAACCTCTTGCCCTGAAATTGAGACAAAGCTATCTCGTTATCCATGCCTGCGATGTGCCGGGCGTGGAAACTGATGTTGGACTGAAGTCATACAAGTACAAATCTGCACACTAACCGCATGACCCTCTCCAACCTGGAGGACTGCCAGTTGATGATGTGTACCACCGCCTGATTGTCACACCAGAAACATACCCTCTTGTCTCGAAATTCCTCCCACCAAACGACCACCGCCACCAAGATTGGGAAAAACTCCAGAAATGTGAGATCCCGGGTGATCCCACCCACCTTCCATCCCTCCGGCCAGGGCTGTGAACACCAATGGCCATTGTAGTAAATTCCAAAACCTAAGCTGCCCGCCGCATCGGAGTGGACCTGCAGTCCCCCTTCCAACTCCTTATCCTGCCACACCGTAACCCCATTGTAATGTTTCAGAAAATCCAACCACACCCTTGCGTCCTCCTTCACACCCTTTGTTAAATGGATGTGGTGACGAGGAGAGCGGACCAGCCCCGTGAGCCAAGCCACCCTGGTGCAGAATACCCTCCCTGGGGCCACATCCCAGCAGGCAAAGTTTAAATGCCCCAGCAGGGATTGCAGATCCTTGAGCGTTGCTTTCTCCCATTTTAACAGGCCCTCTAGCTTGTCCCTCAGGGCCGCCAACGTTTTTTCAGGGAGACGCGAGACACCCAGGATCAAATCCAGCTCCACCCCCAAATAAACAAAGGATGTGGCCGGTCCCACGGTCTTGTCTGGAGTAGCGGGACTCCAATTTCCACAGCCAGCGCCTGGAATGAGGAAAGCAGCAACACACAATCAGGCTCCCCCGCCGGACCCATCATGAGAAAATCATCAAGTTAGTACGTGACAAAGGGGGAACCTGATCTGTGCTGAAGAGCCCATTCCAAAAAACGTGCTGAACGTTTCAAATGCAGCACAGCTGACTGAGCAGCCCATGGGTAAGGCCATGTCGTAGTACCACCTGTCCTGGAATTTGAAGCCCAGGAGACAGTGGTCCTCCGGGTGCACTGGCAGCAATCGGAAAACTGACTGGATGTCACACTTGGCCATATGGGCACACTTTCCGCACGTCTGCAACAATCTGATGGCATGGTCCAGGGATGTGTACCTCATTGAGCATAACTCAGGTGGTATCGCATCATTCACTGATGCACCCTTGGGGTAGGACAGATGAGGAATGAACCGGTATTCCCCCGGGGCCTTTTTTGGAACCACCCCTAAGGGGGACACCCTCAAATTTGGCATGGGCAGCTCTAGGAAAGGGCCTGCAATCCTGCCCGCTTCCCTTTCCTTGTCAATTTTCTTGGCCAGCATCTCAGGCAGCTGAGCTGCCGATTTCAGGTTGCCAGATACTGATGCTTCCCTAAGTCCTTGGTAGGGGATCCTGAAACCATGAGTGAAACCCTACTTGATGTAGGCAGCCACCTCCTTGTTCGGGTAAACCACGAGGAGGGGTTGCATGGTGTTGACTTTGACAGGTGTGAAAGCCATGCGACCCCCACCAGTACCCCGGGTCCCTGCCTCATTTGGAGGTCCCATGCCTGGCAGATTAGCCTGCCCCCACCTCCCTCTTTGTGCCGGAGGAGGCAGGGTGGGAGCTCCAAAAGGACTGCCCCCCACCCGTTTGCCTTGAGCAGGAAACCCTCGGGTGCAGCCCCCCACACGACTCGTAGGAGTGCTCGAAGCGACACCTGTATCTGGCACACTTACCACTGTTGAATTCCCAACAGACCAACCTTTTCCCTTCCTTCTTCTTGGTATCTTTGGCGGCCTCGCCCTTTTCCCTTTTTCTCAGGCCCGCCACCACCAGCCAATGCCACTATCAATGACAACCCACCTGTGGATGGGGGACCTTGATGCCTTCGACCTGCATTCCTCATCGTACAGGATGGCCGCCATGTCCCCTGCCAACACCTTGATCTTCAGCACCTGGTGCAAGTGGTTGATCAAGTGCCGCCCCCTCTCAGGGAACACCATAGCCACCACCCCCATGAAAAATGCACACACCCCAAGCCAGTTGGCGAAGGTGCGTTCCACCTGGTCAGCCTTTGATTTCTCCCCGTCCTTCTTGTCCCCTTTGTACGGCCTGGCTTCCTCACCCCAAAGTGGGTTAAGGGGAAAAAAAACTTCCACATAATAACCTCTCAAAATCTTGGAATGCACCTTATGGTCCAAGTGGCTGCCTGGCGGGTCTTCTTTGGATTTGGCTTCCACCAGTTCGTTAGTTACCTTCTTACCTTCTTTTTTCCTGTCCTCTTCCCATTTTTCCCTAGCTTTTCACAACTGCAAAGCCCAACCCGGGAGATGTGGTTTGCATGCCCCTTTTGTCCAATACCTGAATCTTTGGTAGCCCTCCTCGGTGGAAGACTCACCTGATGAGGACACAGAGTCGGAGACAGATCCCTTGTGGTGGTGGGACCTCTTCCTCTTACGTCTTGGGCTGCTCCCCCGCCTGGCCCCTCGGCGCTGTCTGCACAATGAGTCTCTGGAACCGGACCACTTGGAACTCCTGGAACCGCTTTTGCCCCGTAAACAGGAACGACGAGAACAGCCGCTGCCACTGGCAGTTCCCAAGGTGCTACTGGGAACCCCCACACTTGCGCTGCTAGGGGCCCCCATGCTTGCCAACGTGCCAGGGCTGCTTCCCTCCACAGTGACTGGAGGAGCTGGTGTGAACTGGCTCACCCCCAGCCTCATGTCCTCAAAGCTGTCAAGCTTGTGGGCTATCATGGATAAGATCCCCATGATATCCCCCATTACTTATGCCGGGGATCCAAACACCTCCAGTGGGGGACCTGAGCTCCGTGTTCCCACTGTCGACTCCATTGCCTGCTGCCTGGGTGGGAGGAGAATCCAAGGCCTCCACTGGGAGTGCCTCTACCGGAGGAGGCCCTTCCACATGCTTCCTCTTGGCCCTGGCCTTCCTGAGGGGCATGATGTCCCCACTGGTGGACCACCCCCGCTGGGCTGGTTGGCTGGGCGTTAGGGGGAAGGGGTCAGATGACCTATCCCCACATTGGGGGGGGGGTGGCCAAAACAACAAAGGAGGGGGGTGCCCACTCCCACCATTGGCTTCCACCACTCCCGAGGACACACGAGGAGTTGCATCCCCTCTGCGGGCTCCCCTGCCGGTGCCACTGCAATGCAGGGGGAGGGCTCCATCCCTTCCCCCAGCTCCCAGCTGCCCACTGCCCCAATGCGGGTGGGGGGTTGTGGTGGAGGGGGGTTGCCGCTCTGTGCCCCCCAGTCACCCTTGGCCTCCTGCCAGGTGTCCGCCTTTGTGCCCGCTCTTTTTTTTAATTGTACTCTGGCCGCCGATCCCGCAGCCCAAAAACCAACCAAGGGAAAAATTGGAAGGGGAGGGGAGGGAGTAGAGGGAAGCCTCACCGCCCTCTCTCCCCACTACCGCCCCCTCGACCACTCACCAACCTCCTCGGCTCTGCCAGAGCTTTGCCAGTAGATCCTTCCTCTGCACCGTCCCCGGCTGCTGAGCAGCCCATCCACCTGGGAGACCCAGGGAGGGGTCTGCTCTGTCCCGTCCGCCAGGCTCCACAGGTGCTGCGGCCCTCAGCCACCTCACCACTCTGCCTCACCTCTCACTGCTCTCTGAGGATGTGAGGGGGAGGCACTCCTCTCCATGCTTGGTCCGCCGCCTCCGTCCCCCACTTCCCTTGGCCACCAGCGAAGTCCTCACACTTCAGCTCCTGGCACTGGACTGCCAGTTCCGTGCCGGGGGCTGGCTTATATACCGACCCCCGGCGTGGCCTAGATGAGTCATCCTACCATGCTGGAAGCACGGTAGTATGCCCCTCCCTCCCCACTGGCCAGCCAATTGGGAGAGAGCACGCTCCTCCCAATTGGCCGAGCCTTCGCACCCTTTTTTCCCGGCCCCAGAGGAGACCGGGAAGAAGACGCCAGCGATGGTGGCCTCCAGCGCCAGCCATGCAGCCGCAGGGGTCACCCCCTTCCGGCTTGCGTGCCTGCAGGAGAAGGGCAGCGGGGGGTGCCGGCCAGGCCGCAAATTGGCCCACCGGCAACCCGGTAAGCCCCCTAATTACAGATGTACATCCCTGCCATAACCACCTCTTCATATTAAAATAATAAGAAAAAAGGGAAGCAGAACCACTGGCCACTTCCCTTAACATCTGTTTCTCAGTGTCTACCTTCTAGAAAGTGAATATATTCTTTAAATGTACACAAAAATCACATTGATTTCAATGGGAGAATCTCTCTCTCTCTCTCTCTCTCTCTCTCTCTCCCCCCCCTCCCTCTGCTTACATTTCTTCAATATGTAGGAATTTGTGATTAACTTTAACTATACCATGTCCTTTGGGCTTTTTTTTAAAAAAACAACCACAAACAAACAAGTCCTCCCCCCTCCCACTTTGGTCTCAACCATACCAAATACATGCACTGGCATGTTTGGCTGCTGTCCATATATTGCAGTGGTTTGCTCGATTTAACACACTGGGGAGGGCTGGAAACTGGCAGCCAAAGTGCAAGCAAAGATGTTGGATGGAAGAGCAATATCAATGAAAAGGAATGTAGTCCTTGTTGTTTTTGTTTCTTTCTGTCCCCATTCATCTTTCTTTCTCAGTGCACAGTCATGGGACATGATGGTTGTAGTCTTTTCTGAGCATGCACAATAAGGCAAGACCACACATAAAGCAAAAGCTAATGCTTATGTTAGTGGCCTTTGCATGGAGATCTGAACTTTTGGGTGCAGCTAGAGAAGGATGAAATCAGACATAAAAATGGAATAAAAAAGTGGACAGGCATGTTTTTCTTTCTCTCAGTCCCAGAGGTGGGCAAGATCTAGTTCTACAGCTGCTGTTAGATCCTAGCACTGTTACCTACCCTGACACCCCTGGCCCCATATCTATATGAATACATTGGCAATATTTAATTGTTAGGTCAAACGTGTTCTTCCATGTAGTGCAGCCATTAACATAAACTGGGGAACTAGGAAACCCCCCAAAGGACAAACATTGCTTAGTCAGGAATGCACTTAAGGAGACACCATCTAAATTCTAAGAGAAATGCTAATTCGCAAGGCAACTGGAGGCACATACACATGTATAATCCCATTTGCCTAGGCTGGCAACCCAAAACCTGTAAACTACCCTTATTAGTTTTCCCTCCTCCAAACAAAGGAAGTTTCTTCCTCTCTTTCATTCACAAAATATTCCACTATCAAAATGCTATTAACATATCCAGAATGTTTTTGTCACTCTCGGAGCAACAGCTCAAAGCATTGGCTTCCACCCAAAATTCCATCCCCAGAAGACAAACATTCACTATAAAAACCCCTTGAAAACTCCACTCAAATGCACACAGTCCATCTTCCTCTTGACTCCATGTGAAACTTCGTAGATGTTCCAGATTGGGACCCCCACTCTGCTGGTTTCCTCTGAAACATCTTTTCAGGAAAAGGTCCCATATCACCCATTGGAAACTCCCCTTGCTATTCCTCTATCCCAGTCTCTCCCACTTTATTTCATTAGACTTGTGTGAATGCTTGATGCCTGAATGTGTGTGTGAATATGGTTATTATTATTTTTCCTAATAAATATTATTGTTATTCTATCTAGCTTATGCCTCCTCCATAATACTGGTATAGCTGGTCACAAGATCCTGTTGTTTCCCCCCTCTTGCATTGCCAAAGTAAGTACCTTAATTCCCCAAATTAATGTTGATATTTTGATGGTCCTCAGAGTGATTAGGGTAACCACACTTCTTAGCATTGCCTTTGCTGGCTAGGGCTCTGAGGGTTGCAGTCTACTTGCATTGCTCTACCCCATCACTGAAAAGTCACTTTGCCTACTTGCATTGTTCTACCCCATCACTCAAAACTCACTCTGCCTACTCTTCCTCTCCTGGAAGCAGAACCACTGGCCACTTCCCTTAACATCCCAAGAGGATAGACTAGCCATCATTTATAGTGATGCACAGATCAGCAGATTCATATCTCCTGCCTTAATGGTATATGCAATTACTTTGTGCTGTGTTCCTTTGCAGTATTAATTTAACATTTGAAAGACAACATTGAACTTTACTGTTTACTTTATTTAGTATCAGGTTTTTTCCAGTCTACCAAAGCATCTGTTTCCCACCTGCCAATCAGTGTCAGCACCTGCTCACATCAGAATGTCTGGACTCTTATGTCAGAAAAATTAATTTATAATCAGCAAGCCATCATTGATCATGTGAGGCAGCAGTGTGTGGTTGCTGACTGGATTGCTTCCAACATATGGTAAAAACCTCATCAGTGAAAGTTGGAAGAAAGCCATTGCCCTGGTTAAAAGGTATCATCAAGGGCTGCTGGATTAGTTTAAAAGGCTGCATTAATGAGAACTCTGGTATTTCATTTTTAAAACAAAACAAAACAAAAACACCAGAATCTGAGCAATGTAAGAGAAGATCTCCCTGTAGTATGTCATAGCCCCAATGTGGAACAGTGATTATGTGAACTCAATTATATTGGTTAATATTGTGTTACAAGGAAATCTCACAAAAACAAAAGGAGGAACACAGACAATTGTGATAGTTACATCCCCTGTCTTCAGTGCAACATATTTCTGGGGCTATTTAGTGGTTTCCCCTGTGAAAACTGTAACCAGTATGTTATAGTAAATGAGAGGCTGAATTTGACATAACTCTGAATTATTTTTGCTTTTGTTAATTTCTGTCAAAGCCTCAATATCATTTCAGACTCCTTTTATGAATGCTGCTATTAACAATAGACCGATATTGAATTCCTTTATCTGCTGGCTTGCTGAGTTCTATAATAGAGATTCAAAAATGCCTGTTAGGTATGGGGTCGAAGCATATATGGTTGAAAATCAGTGCCCTTAATTTGACATTGCCAGCTGATTAGATCCATGGGTATTACATACACTGTTCACTAATTCTCAGCACATATCTTTAAGCTAGAGGAAGCAGGTTTAACACATGCTATTCTCTCACTGTTTTTCACTTAGTAAGAATATCTGCTTGTTCTAGACATTAAATGTCACACATCCTTAAAGTGTTGCAGCTATAACACACACTCTTACACACACGGACTAAAAAGTATTTTAACTTTCTCACTTTCTACAAGCCAGTCAGCATTTTTAGATAAGACCAGTGCCTTGTCTGGTAGAATATATTTTCAACCAGGCAAATCTTCACATGCTTCTCAGGGAATTGGAGTTTGTATGTGTGTGTGCACCCTCAAGTTGTTTCTGACGTATGGACACCCTGGGGTGAACTTGTCATGTGTTTTCTTGGAAAGGTTTGTTCAGAGGGGTTTGCCAGTGTCATTCCCTGAGGCTGAGACAGTGTGACTTGCCCAAAGTCACTCAAGGGGTCACCCTGGTCTCCAGCGTCCTAGCCCAACACTCAAACCATTACACCATGCTAACTCTCATTTGAAGTTTTGGAAGGGACATTAGAATTCCATGAAAGAGAGCTCTAGTTCCTCACCATCAAACTACAAACAGGATTCCACAGAATGCAGCCATGACAGTTGAACAGTTGAACACTAGCCTTTTAATTGTGTAGTTTGAAAGGGGCCCAGATAAAAGTGGGTAGTTGGTGCTTCATGTGAACTGATGTATGTTTCATAATGGAATCTTTGCAAGGTGTTCCATAGCAGATATCTGCAGTTCTTCAGAGGAAAAGTTAACACAGGAAGAATTCAGTCAAGAATTAAAGTTGATTAAACACTAGATACATGCAATTAAGACGCAAGTTCATAAAGATTGAAGAAAGGGGATGAGGATGGAGTTAAAACTTAATTTTACCTAAACCAAATTTTAAAGCAAATTTGGGGGTTTCTGCATAGGCAAAAACATAACCGAGCTGACACAGCTGCTCTCAGAGTTGCTGTTGGAGTCGCCCAGACTTTTAGTTTTAGGCGACTTCAACATTCCACTCGAGACCAGCTTGACAAATCTGACTGGTGTGGCTTGGGAGTTCATGGAAACCATGACAAACATGGGCCTATCCCAAATGGTCGTCGGGCCCACACATTGTGAGGGTCATACCCTTGATGCACTTTACAGAATCATATTTTAGCACACTGAATTGCATCTTGAAGTATATCTCGTCCTCCACAATAGTCAGTTTATTGTCAGTGAGAGTCCTAGCAGACTGAACTGTTTTGTCATTGTTCCTCTCACATACCACCCTGCAGTAGGTGTGTGTGTGTGTGTGTGTGTGTGTAACAAAAGATGATTTGGGATGGGAGACCTTCCCTCTTTCTTCTCTCCACTAGCCTATGCACAGAAGAGATGCACGAGCATACACATCAACAGGCACATGGTTCTGTCATGCCAATTCCCCAAGTATGTGGCTGTCACCCTGTTTGTTATACCAACATAGTGCATTTGTTTCAAGGATGTGTGGTAGGAGAAAGAGAGAAAAGGTTGTCTCCTTCATCATCTGGATAAGCTTGCCATAAGTCTTGGAAAACTGGGGAAATCCTGGATTGGAGGGACAGAAAATCATCCCATCTGGCTGGGCTGTTTGAAGCAGCCAATCCTGGACTCCAGTCCAGCTTCCTCTGATGAAGGCAGCATTTCCCCTCCTCTCCAGCCCAACATGCCATGCCAAAGTAAACACTATGTGGGGATGTGTGGCCAGTCTCCATGGCCTGCAGGCAGCAGGAGCAGTCACCACCACCCCAAGCAGCACCAGCAGAGGCACTGCCAGAGTGGGAGGGCCAGGTGGAGCCAAGAAGAGGCAACCAGTGAGCAGGCAACCCTGGGCTGTGCCTAGGCAAGCCGCTGCAGTACTCGCAGTGGCAAAGGAGGGGGAGAGGGAGTGAAAGGGTCCCCATGGCTGCCAATGCTCCTGGTCCTGCTGCACTCCCAGAGAGGCTGCGTTGCTCTTCCTCGCTGGGAAAGCCCAGCTGGACCAACTAGAAGGAAGAGAAGCAAAACAGCAGGGCAAGCTGTGTGGGAAGGGAGGCTGCCCAGGGCATGGGGTGCTCTTCAGCTGGGGTAAGGGGGTAGGGATACAGGGAAGGAGAAGAAGGACAGCTGGCGAAGAAGAGGAGGAGGCGAGAGACAAAGAGTGAAGGTGCAGGAAGAGATCTTTTTTGAGGGGGGAGGGTTACACCAAACACAAAAGGGTAAGCAAGCAGGCCTTTTTCTGAATGGAGCAGACTGAGCAGAAAAGGCTGGTGGGGTGAGGGTGGGGGAAGGACTTGGTGTGGAAAGGGCAAGAGCAGGTTATGGCAGGCTGGAGAGGGAGTTTGTTGGGTGCAGGGGCCGCACTGGCATTGGGGTAAGGGGGAAGTTAGGGAGCCATGGAGGAGAGGAAGGAGCTGGAAGTGAGTCCCCCACCTGGGAAAGGCAAAGCTGTGGAGGGCTTTAAGAGTAGGGGAGGAGAGCCCTAGAAGAGGAGGAGGTCTGAAAAGCCTGGGGGATACAGGGATTCCCCCTCTCTGATTCCAGATCTCAACAAGATCCCCTGCTGGCTTGCCAGAGGGAGCTGCCTCTGGGAGAACCCAGAGAGCAGGATTGTGATCAGAGGACCAAAGTCGGGAAGCCCCAGACCTGAAGGTTTGTCCTCTGGGAGTGCAGTGTGTCTTTTAGGGGGCCTGAGTGGAAGAGCAAGGAAGGGAGCATCTCAGGGAGGGGGAGTGGAGAATGAAGGAAACAGGGGTTTCCCCTTCTTCCTTCCAGAGACAAAGAGGTAAAAAGGTAGGGGAGAGAGGGGGAGGGAGACCTCCCCTTGCAGCAAAGGAGATGGGAAGGAAGGGGGTCTCCCTCCCTCTCCCCCTCCCTTCTTCCCTCCCCCCCCCTGCAAAGTATACTGGTAGAAGACACGTTAAACTACTGAAATATGCAATAAAAAAAGTTAGATGTCAAAATGTGTGCGGTGGTTGTTGATAATCCACCCAATCCAGTCCTCTATACCTTTGTCCTCGTTTTGTAGCAAAGAATTATGACAACCTTGCATCTGGAGGGAAAATTACCAGTAATCAAGCACCCTCTTTCTCCAATTCCTGGCATGCAGGTAGATCCTCAAAACTAAGTGTACTCTAGAAACGTGGCTTTGAAAAATGGTCTGTGTAGGGCAAGATATTTTCCAAGGCAGCCTTCTCAAAGCACTTTCAGCTTTGAGTACCCGAACTCAGAAACTTGAAAATAGGGTATAGAGTGCGCAGGGGTTGGCAGATTTTTCTCTGGCTTTCTCTACCTCCCCCACCATGAAATTCACAGTCTTTGTACTCCTGCTGCCACTGTGCCACTTCTTCCATGTCATGAAGGCCTATGTAGATGTTATTATATTGGCCAAAAGGATCATGCTGTTTGTCTTTGTATACATCATGTTAAAGCCTCAACCTGGAAGACTACTGTCTGATAGGAGACACTACACTATATTATTACTAAATTAGAGTAAATTTCATAGATTGGAAAATTGATCCAGTTGTGGATGGATTTTGTGAACACCTGCAAAAAGGTGCCTTCTCCTAAGATTCTGTAATGGTGGACCTTTCAAATCTTCACTCAGATTTATCCATGACAGGCATCCATAATTACAGTAAACAGTAGTGAAATAATTTCAGTGCATACAAATGGTTTTCTCCCTCTTCTTTCTTTTTACCTTTTTTTTCCACTTTCCAAAGATTGTTCTGTAGAGCATCACACAGGGAACATGTGTGAAAAGTCTAATGTACAAGTCTGTTGCTAAAATAATGTAATTTAGGTTTATTCCTTTCCCTGAAGTGCAGAAGCGTCAATAGGTTGTTTTGATATCAGAAAATCAATTCTATGCTTCAGCTAAGAAAAAAAAAAGTACTCTTTCTGCTTTGCTTGTACTTGTGAATTAGATGTATTGTGATTTTTCTTTCCATTCCATAGCAAAGTGGCTTTGGGGAATGTATGAAATGGCAAAATTGTAGCTCCAAAAACTGCCTATCATTTGTATTGGAACGAACAAAAGATTTGAACTGAGACCAATATAGTAGATTTATTTTATTTCACTTTTGCTAACAAGAAGCATTTTCTCTCAAACCATTTTCTCAGATCCAGTGTGATGCCAAAACCCTACACACACCGTAGATCTATGGCTGCAGTCCTGCATCACTTAGCTTAGCATAGTAGTTCGACAGGCAGAACTATGTTACCCTGAGCCATCTAGCTCCCCCAAGCCTGCCATAGAGCCACTGAAACCCCTGACCCAGCTGATCATTCCATGCCTAGGGGTTGCATAAGCATCTGATTATGTCCCTGTAGCCAAACATGAAGCACTCGCATCATCTGCTGAGGTCCACCAGAGGTCTCAGCAACTGATGTAGTCATTTTATGTTTAGCTATTGGGGAATAGGGAGACACTTCTCTAATTCCCCTATCTCCCCCCCCCTTCCAACAGGCAAAGGATGGCCATGCTGAGGGACTAGAAGACCATGCAGTAGGTCCAGGCCTTTGATCATTGCAGATGGAGGAAGAGCATACCAGCCTCCTCAGCAACTAAAATAGACATACATACACTTGGGTATGCCATCAACAGGATGGCCGCATAGGTTTGTAACATCTATACTGTAAAACTATTTATCTGCTTCAAATGTAATTGATTTGGATGCACATAAGAATCATGGCATGGCAGATGGAGAAGAAATGTAAAAATGCTTTGTGTGTGTGTGTTCCCCAGCATGGATGTAAATAGGAATCCTAACACCTGTAGGTACAATGTCCCTTGTTTATGTATGCTTTTCAGTTCTGCCTTCCATCAGCAGCCCCCCTCAACACTGGGATCCTCAAAAGCAGGACTCCATGGGGAAATCATGCCTCAAGTTCTTTTTCTACACATTGAAGCATTTTGCCTTTTCTCATAACAGGATTTGGATTGAAGCTTTAATCTGCAGCCAAGGCTACCTAGTTTTCATTTGTTAATACTTACTTGCCTGAGAAATGTGGGGAGCAGTTGCATGTCCCAAATAAGTGGTCAGATGTATGTAACTAAGTAGGTTTATATCTCTCTCTCACTCTCTCTGGCTTTTCTTTGCAAATGAAGATTCAGGAAGGACTCATCCCGTGCTTTCTGCAAGTGCACTGATGACTAAAAAGGCCAATCCGAGATAAACAGTTCCGGTTGCAGAAAGCACAGCAGAAGGTCTCCTTGGGTGATGTTTCTGGGTTGTGATTCTTTCTGCGTTGTCGTTTCTCTTCAAGATTAGTTTGGTGTGAGTTCTCAAATAAGGCTGCAGCATTGTGGATAGTGTGTCTCCATGCCTCCCGATGTGAGGCCAGGGCGGACCACTGTTGGTGATCAATTTGGCCGAGCCTGAGATGTTCTTTCAGGGAGTCCTTGTATCTCTTTTTTGGAGCGCCCCTCTTACGCTGACCTGTGGCAAGTTAACCATAGAGTAGTATTTTTGGGAGGCGATGGTCCTCCATCCACGAAACGTGCCCTGCCCAGCGCAGCTGTGTTCTCAATATCATGGCCTCAATGCTGGCGATCCCTGCTTGCTCAAGGACAGCAACATTCATCACATAGTCAGTCCAGTGTATGTTTAGTATTGTGCGTAAACAGCGCTGATAAAAGCGTTCGAGGAGTCGTAAGTGGTGGCAATAGGGGACCCATGTTTCAGACCTGTAAAGGAGAATAGACAGTACAATGGCTCTATACACACTGATTTTTGTGTTTCGCCTCAGGTATTTATTACTCCAGACTCTTTTGTAAAGTCTTACAAATGAGCTATGTGCCTTTGCTAATCTGTGATCGGTCTCTTTCTCAATCTTGGCATCTGAGGAGATTATGCTTCCCAGGTAGGTGAACTGCTGAATGGACTTAAGCACAGAGTTGCCGACGGCAATGTGGGGATGGTGGTGTTCATCCTGTGGTGCAGGCTGGTAAAGAACTACAGTCTCCCCTCCACATTCGCGAACTTGACATTCGCAGTTTTGATTATTTGCGGTTTTGGAAGGGCCCCCCAGGGCCCCCAAAACCGCGACAAGGGGCCTCCGGAGGCCCCGTGAAAGCCCTGGGAGGTAGCGGGGAGGGCCGGGGAGACCTCCACGGGGCCTTTGGAGACCCTCCGGAGGCCCCGCGAACGTCTTGGAAGGGAGGGGGAAGGGCTGGGGAGGCCACCGCGGGGCGTTCGGAGACCCTCCGGAGGCCCCGCGAAGGCCTTGGGAAGGAGGGGGAGGGCCAGGGAGGACCAGGGAGGGAGGGGGGAGGGCCAGGGGAGGCCTCCGCGGGGCCTTGCTAGGCCCCACAAAGGCCCGGAGAGGGAGGGGGAGGGCCGGGAGAGGCCTCCGCAGGGCCTGGCTAGGCCCCACGAAGGCCCAGGGAGGGAGGGGGGAGGGCCGAGAGAGGCCTCTGCGGGGCCTGGCTAGGCCCCACAAAGGCCCAGGGAGGGAGGGCGAGGGCTGGGAGAGGCCTCCGCGGCGCCTGTCTAGGCCCCACGAAGGCCCGGGGAGGGAGGGGGAGGGCCGGGAGAGGCCTCCGCAGGGCCTGGCTAGGCCCCACGAAGGCCCAGGGAGGGAGGAGGGAAGGCTGGGAGAGGCCTCCATGGGGCCTCCGGAGACGCTCCAGATGCCCCATGAAGGGCTGGGAGAGGGCTGGGGAGGCCTCCATGGGGCCTCCGGAGATGCTCCGGAGGCCACATGAGGGCTCGGGGAGGGAGCGGGGAGTGCCAGGGAGGCCTTCATGGGGCCTCCGGAGATGCTCCAGAGGCCCAATGAAGGCCCGGGACGGGGCTGGGGAGGGCTGGGGAGGCCTCCATGGGGCCTCCGGAGACACTCCGGAGGCCCCACGAAGGCCCGGGGTGGGAGGGGGAGGGCCGGGACAGGCCTCCGCAGGGCCTGGCTAGGCCCCACGAAGGCCCAGGGAGGGTGGGGGAGGGCCGGGAGAGGCCTCCGTGGGGCCTCCGGAGACGCTCCGGACGCCATATGAAGGCCTGGGGGAGGAGTGGGGAGTCCTCCATGGGGCCTCCAGAGACGCTCCGGAGGCCCCATGAAGGCCCGGGGAGGGAACGGGGAGTGCCGGGGAGGCCTCCATGGGGCCTCCGGAGATGCTCCGGAGGCCCCATTAAGGCCTGGGGAGGGGGCGGGGAGGGGAGGGGAGGCCTCCATGGGGCCTCCGGAGATGCTCCGGAGGCCCCATTAAGGCCTGGGGGAGGGCTGGGGAGGCCTCCATGAGCCCTCCAGAGGTGCTCTGGAGGCCCCACGAAGGCCCGGAGAGGGAGGGGGAGGGCCGGGAGAGGCCTCCGCAGGGCCTGGCTAGGCCCCACGAAGGCCCAGGGAGGGAGGGGGGAGGGCCGAGAGAGGCCTCTGCGGGGCCTGGCAAGGCCCCACAAAGGCCCGGGGAGGGAGGGCGAGGGCTGGGAGAGGCCTCCGCAGGGCCTGTCTAGGCCCCACGAAGGCCCGGGGAGGGAGGGGGGAGGGCCGGGAGAGGCCTCCGCAGGGCCTGGCTAGGCCCCATGAAGGCCCAGGGAGGGAGGAGGGAAGGCTGGGAGAGGCCTCCATGGGGCCTCCGGAGACGCTCCGGATGCCCCATGAAGGGCTGGGAGAGGGCTGGGGAGGCCTCCATGGGGCCTCCGGAGATGCTCCGGAGGCCCCATGAGGGCTCGGGGAGGGAGCGGGGAGTGCCAGGGAGGCCTTCATGGGGCCTCCGGAGATGCTCCAGAGGCCCCATGAAGGCCCGGGGTGGGGCTGGGGAGGGCTGGGGAGGCCTCCGTGGGGCCTCCGGAGACACTCCGGAGGCCCCACGAAGGCCCGGGGTGGGAGGGGGAGGGCCGGGACATGCCTCCGCAGGGCCTGGCTAGGCCCCACGAAGGCCCAGGGAGGGTGGGGGAGGGCCGGGAGAGGCCTCTGTGGGGCCTCCGGAGACGCTCCGGACGCCATATGAAGGCCTGGGGGAGGGGTGGGGAGTCCTCCATGGGGCCTCCAGAGACGCTCCGGAGGCCCCATGAAGGCCCGGGGAGGGAGCGGGGAGTGCCGGGGAGGCCTCCATGGGGCCTCCGGAGATGCTCCGGAGGCCCCATTAAGGCCTGGGGAGGGGGCGGGGAGGGGCGGGGAGGCCTCCATGGGGCCTCCGGAGATACTCCGGAGGCCCCATTAAGGCCTGGGGGAGGGCTGGGGAGGCCTCCATGAGCCCTCCAGAGGTGCTCTGGAGGCCCCACGAAAGCCCGGGGAGGCAGGGGGGAAGGCCAGGAGAGGCCTCCGCCGGGCCCCGCGAAGGCCTTGGGACTGAGGGGGAGGGCCGGGGAGGCCTCTGCCGGGCCCCGCGACGGTTTTTGGAGGTAGTGGGGAGGGCCGGGGAGGCCTCCGCGGGGCCTCCGGAGACTCTCCAGAGGACCCGTTGAGAGCTTGGGTGAGAGGGGGGAAGGCTGGGGAGGCATCCACGGGGCCTCGGGAGGGTCTCCGGAGGCCCCGGGAAGGCCTAGAAAGGGAGTGGGGAGGCTGGGGAAAGCGACTATGGGGCCTCCGGAGGCCCCATGGTCGCAGTGTTGGGGGAGGGGGAGGGCAGTAGTTATTCGTGGATTTTTCACATTCGCGGGGGTCCCTGGAACGTAACCCCCGTGAATATGAAGGGACGACTGTACAGTTTCCTTCAGGTTGACTTCTAGCCCAAACTGCTCTGCAGCTGTTGCGAAGCAGGACGTTAGGTGCTGCAGAGCTGCTTCTGTGTGGGCAACAAGGGCAGCATCATCAGTGAAGAGCAGCTCAAGGACTAAATAGTTTAGAGTCTTAGTGCAAGCCCTCAGACGGCTTAAGTTAAACAAGCTACCATCACTACGGTAACGTATATAGATGCCACCGTCTTCTTCAAGCTCTGCCATAGCCCTTTGAAGCATCATGCAGAAGAAGATTGTAAATAAAGTTGGTGCAAGAACACAACCTTGCTTCACTCCATTAGTTATTAGAATGGGCTCTGAAAGAGCATCGACGTATCTGACTTGACCGCGCTGGCCCTCGTGTAGCAAGATAATCATTTTAAGGAATTTGGGGGGACATCCTAGTCTTCCCAGAATCTGCCACAGACTTTTCCTACTCACGGTGTTGAAGGCTTTGGGGAGGTCAACAAATGTTACATAGAGACCGTTGTTCTGCTCTCTACATTTCTCTTGCAGATGTCTAAGAGCAAATACCATATCTGTAGTACTCCTATTGGCTCTGAAGCCACTTTGGCTTTCAGGGAGAAGTTATTCTGCAATAGCAGGAACTAATCTGTTCAGGAGTATCCTTGCAAAGATTTTTCCAGCAATAGAGAGCAGTGTTATGCCTTGATAGTTTGAGCAATCAGATTTTGCTCCTTTTTTCTTGTACAGGGTGATGATGACTGCATCTTGAAGATCTGATGGCAGTTCCCCCTTTTCCCAGCAATTCACAAGGAGTTCGTGGAATTTCTCATGGAGTACATGACCTCCGTGTTTCCAAACTTCAGGTCTTCTTCTATCAATCCCAGCTGCCCTGCTGTTTTTCATCTGCTGTATGGCCTTAAGGGTCTCTTCCAAAGTGGGAGTTATGTCCAATTCATTTTTTCACCACTGTTTGTATCATATGTTGGATAGCTGAACCTTGGACTACTCGGTTGACGCTAAAGAGACTTTGAAAGTGTTCAGCCCATCAATTCAGGATGGAGGCTTTATCAGTAATTAATGTTTGACCATCTGTACTGTATAAGGAGCTTTGGACCTGATAAGTAGGTCCAAACACTGCTTTAAGAGCTTCATAAAATCCTCTATGATCACCCAGATCTGCACAGTGTTGTGTCCTTTCTGCTATATTGATCCACCACTTGTTCTGCATGTCTCAGAGTTTTTGTTGAAGTTTACTACATGTGAGACGGAAAGCTGCTTTTCTTACACGGCAATTTAGCTGGGCAAGGTATGCCTGGTGAGCAGTTCTCTTCTTTGCCAACAGCTCCTGGATCTCTTCGTTGTTTTCATCAAACCAGCCTTGATTTTTCTTGTGGGAGAACACGAGGGATTCTTCTGCAGACTGCAGGATACTGTTTTTGATATGCTGCCAAAGCACTGTGGGAGAAGGATCTGTAGGATGCTCTTCAAGTTTTGTTTGCAGGTTTGCCTGGAAGTTGTCTCTTGTGGTATCTTGTTGAAGATTGTTGACTTGGAGTCTCTTCTTTAAGATGGGACCCCTCTTAGGTTTGAACTTCAGATGAAGATTTAGTTTACATCTGACGAGGCGATGATCTGTCTGGCATTCTGCACTGAGCATCACTCGAGTATGACGGACATCGCGAATGTTTTCTCTGGCAGACTAGAACATAGTCAATGAGGTGCCAATGTTTGGATCAGGGATGCATCCAGGTTGTCTTCAAGGTATCTTTGTGCTTAAAGATAGTGTTTGTAATAGTCAGCTGTTGTTTTGCACAGTACTCTTGCAGGAGGCATCCGTTATCACTGCAATTTCCAACACCATGCTTGCCTAAAACACATTTCCAGGCTTCGGAGTTCTTTCCTACTCTGGCATTGAAGTCACCAAGGATAATAACTTTATCTTCTACAGGGACTTTTTGTATGAGGTGGTGTAGGTCTGTGTAGAATTTGTCTTTCTCTACAGCGTCGGCTTGCATAGTTGGGGCATATATACTAAAGAGAACAATATGTGGGAGGCATAAAGAAATAATGCGATCAGAGTGTCCTGTTCGCAAGGTTTCAAGTTTGGAGGCAATGAAGCCTACTCCTGAAAGATGTTTTTCATTTTTCGGTTTGCCAGACCAGTAGAGTGTGTAGCCGGTGCTGTGTTCTTTAAGTTGTGATAGTTCATGGGCTATTAGAGCAGAATGACGCTCAGGCTGTCCACTATCTTCAGAGTCTCACATGTTTCTGATGTTACAGCATGCAAGCGTCAGTTTATTTACACCTTTGGAGGCTGGTGTGCACCTTTGTTTCTTTGTCTTGGTTTGACCACATCAAGAGATTCCGGTTGGCTGCGGCTAGTCAACCAGGTAGTTGGGGATGAGCTTTTGTTAGGCCACCTTTTCTATGCCCCTCTCCATATGAAGCAAGCAGTGCTCTCCCTAAAAAAGGCTGCTTGGTCATTCAGCATGCTGCCGAACAATACTGTCATCTCCCAGGTCAGCCTTGTGCGACCAAAGTACTGAACCGCCTGCATGCACGGTTGGGTCCGCGGCTTCCAGTGCATCTTTACACCTGACTTTTCATCCCTCACATATCGCTACAGGGCTTTTTTTTTTTAATTGGATTTGTCCTTCGAACCTATGCAATGGATTTTTCTGGTGGAGTGCAGCATGCACAGAACTGGCCTCACCCTTTAAACAAAAAGTTCATCTGCTGGCCTTGCAAGCATGGGTGGTAGCAGCGAGGTCCTCAGGCCATAGTTTTGATTAGAGTTTCCTTCTCTTAGATGGTTGACCTTACAGGGTTGGATGCGCACCATCTGCCCTGGTTTGGGATTCGAGTTTTCCTTCTCCTAGGACGGTTGCCATAAGGCTAGAGAGCCCATCCTGCCCTTTGACACTCTTTGTCAAACCCTTTGGTTTTGACCTGTCTGGCATGGGAGACCCTACTGGTGGCTATTATGCCACCACCAGCATAGCTCAAAACATCATTAGGGTACGCAAGCCTCTCTCCCATGACAAGGGGGAGTCAATGGAGAGGAGGTTTATATATAAATTATATTTATTTAATATATTTATTTCATTTAATGCATTTATTCCCTACTTTTCCTCTGAAGAGTTCAAGGTAGTGTACATGATTTTTCCTTTCTCTTTTTATCCTCAGATCAACACTGTGAAGTATGTTAACCTCAAAGATAATGACTGGACCAAACCTAGCCTAATATGTTTCACCACTGGGCTATATACCTATATTATTATTCTTCCAGTTAAAGAGTCTAATGTTTACACTGAGCTGGCCCTGTTAATTTGTATCATGTAGATAATGTTATGGGGCACAATCCAGATGGGGAAAGGTCACTTTCTTTGAAGGGCCTACAGGGGGCAGTCTTCCTTGCAACCCACAAATGTTGCTCCCACATGCTAGTGTGTGTTAAACATACCCCATCTGAATTATTAAGCCTATTAAGCATTGTAGTAGTAGTACAGTTTTATTATTGCTCAGGCTGTAGGCCATCAGCACACAAAGATTATCAGACAAGAACATAAAAAGTGTTCCTGTCCCACAATCTCGACTCCTGACCCTGTCCCATCCTCTGAAGCCACAATCACCCTCCCCACTGCACTAACCTCCTCTCCCATCATTCTGGCAGCCCAGGAGAGAACAACAGTCTAATGGGGATCCGTTCACCTCCTGGATTGAAATCCCACGGCTTATCATGAGAAGACACTGTCAGGTGTTACAGCATGAACTGGGAACCTAAATAGGTCCAAGCAGCAAAAATAAACAGCAAAGTGTTGTTCCTTCAGGAATCAGAATAAAGGCACAGACACATGTGGAGTCGAAATCTTTCATGGCTGGCATCCATAGCTTTTCCTTGCGTTTTTTTCCAGGCTGTGAGGCTATGGTCTGGAAGAATGTATTTCTGACGTCGCACCTGCATCTGTGGCTGACATCTTCAGAGAATGGTTGGGTTTGGGTGTGTGGGTGTTATATACTGTGAATCCCTGTTGGAGAGGATATGTAAATTTGTGTATTTGAATGGCTATTTTCTGGGTGGAGATATGCAAGGAGTATTAGTGTCTGTTTGGCTAATGGTTGGCTAATGGCCCATTATCTATTGGAAATCCCCCTGCCCCTGGGCGGAGTTCATTTGCAAGTGTTGAGTTTTGATTTTTGTGTTTTTCAGGACTGGCAGCCAGATCTTGTTTACTTTTAGGGTTTCTTCTTTCCTATTGAAGTTGTCCAGGTGTTTGTGGATTTCAATAGCTTCTCTGTACATTCTGACATGATAGTTGTTGGCCTGGTCCAGAATGCCAGTGTTTTCAAATAGCATTTTATGTCCAGATTGGTTTATAACAGGTTCTGCTACTGCTGATTTTTCTGGCTGGCCCAGTCTGCAGTATCTCTCATGTTCCTTGATTCGTGTTTGCATACTGCATTTAGTGGTCCCTATGTAAACTTGTCCACAGCTACATGGTATGTGGTAAACTTCTGCAGCTGTGAGAGGGTCTCTTTTGTCCTTTGCTGAATGTAGCATTTCTTGGCTTTTCTTAGCTGGTCTGTAAATCGTTTGGAGGTTGTTTTTCCTCATCAGTTTCCTTATTCTGTCTGTGACTCCTTTGATGTATGGTAAAAAAATACCTTCCCTTTGGGTGGCTATTTTTCTTCATTCTTGTGGTTTTCTCTGGTTCTGGGCTGCTCTTGTGATGTCTGATCTGGAGTAACCATTAGCCTGTAGAGCCCAGTTTAGGTGCTTCAGTTCATCCTCCAGGTAGTGGAGTTCACAGATCCTTTTTTGCGTGGTCTACCAATGTTTTTACTGTGCTTCTTTTTTTTTGTCCAGGGTGATGATTTGAGTTCTTGTGTAGGTGTCTGTCCGTGTGTGGGGATTTTCTGTATACCTTGTGGCCTAACCATTGGTTTGATTTTTGGATGACTAGGACATCCAAGAATGGCAATGTTCCTTCCTTTTCTTTTTCCATTGTGAATTGGGTATTTGGGTGGATGCTGTTCAAGTGGTTCAGAAATGAAACCAAATCTTCTTCTTCATGGCTCCAAATGGTGAAAGTGTCATCCACATATCGGAAACATGTTGTGGGCTTTTTTGGTGCTGTTTCCAAGGCTTGCTTTTCAAAATGTTCCATGTAAAAATTTGCTATCACGGGGCTCAGAGGGCTGCCCATGGCTATCCCATCTATTTGTTCATAGAATTTGTTATCCCACTGGAAGTAGCTTGTGGTAAGGCAATGTTTGAATAAGGCTGTGATGTCCTCTGGAAATATTTGTTGGATGAGTGTCATGGTGTCCATTATAGGGACTTCGGTGAACAAGGATGTTGAAGAGTATTTGCAAATATATACAGCATTCAAAAGAAAAACATCTTCACTTTGTGAAATCCAACACAGAACATTCTCACACAGTGAGATCCAAAATAGGACTGCTTTTAGCTCAAGCCAACCCATCTCTGCTAAACTCAACTCCTGGGCTGTGAGCTATTCAAAATGGATACATTTACCCAGCTAGTGTCTACGAACTGAACTGCTAGCTCACAGTGCTGCAAACTGAAGACTGTTACGTCTTAGCTCTGTAAAGGATGAATCTACTGCTTGTCCCAATATCCTGACAGATGCGAGCATGGTAAATTCAAAAATAAAAGTAATAATAAATGTGACAGCAAGTATGAAAACACAGTTTAAAATATACAAGTAACCTGGGGAGGGTCATAAAAAGTGTGCCATTTACCTGGATGTCTCAATCTCACCCGGACGTGTTCTGGCAGGGGCTGCCCATTGGCTCTGGGATCTTGCCAGCGAAACGGGGCGCTTTGTCTCACACAGGAACATCCGAGAAAGGAATGGAATGATGGATCTATTGACGGTTTTCCCCATCAATAAAAAGCAGCACTGGTGGAATGGTAGCAGAACAGGTGCATAACAAATGGGGAATGACGTTGTTTGGTTAGGGGGCCCCTTTGCGATCTCCTGGCATTGCTGTAAAACCACTTTTAATGTGTCTGATAATTTCCAAAGCCAAAAAGTGAAATAAAAAAATGCAACACAGAATAAATTTAAAATATTTAAATAGGAAACAAATATAAACTTTTTAAGGAAATCAACAGGATCAAAAGTGCACAGCAACACTACATCAGGTAACATCCTGGGAACTATCAACTGAAATGTCAGAGATAAATTTTGCCTGAATTTTCGTTGCTGCTAGAGGAAAAAGAAACCTTGTGAGTTACTGTTCAGTTGATATCAGACAATTTTTTTTTCTGAAACAGTGTTAGAATATAGGCAAGATAAGGCAGACCCCCAAAATGTAGTTCTTTATTTTTCCAGATTTTGTGACTGCAGTTTTAGCACTAACATACTGTACATACCACCTCATTCAAGATCTAAAAAGTAATAACTATCATCCCCTTTTAAAAGAAAAAAAATCAGTATGTACTATAAACTATTACTTAAATTTTAAAACATTCTTTTTATGTAGAATAGTATGCAACAAAGTTGTTTGGAAATCAGAGCACAGTTTTCCTTCCTTGAAAGGGTCACGAGGAGAGCAATAATAAATTTTAGACACATAGAAGAATTCATGGGAAATTAAAGGAATAGAAAACCAACAATATTTTTCCTGTTTCCCCCCATCTCATCAAGAAGGTTTTTTTAGTGTCATATTTTAATTACAAACATGTCAGTTGATTAGAAATTCAGCATTTAAAAGAACTGAGAAAGTAATTACTTGTTGAAGATGCTTACTGTAAACAAATAAGTCAGAATATTAATTCAATTAAAATGGTATGGCTTTAAAGCGTTGTTTTTTTTTTTGTTTTGTTTGTTTGTTTCTTTGTTTTTTTGCAAATAAGTGAAAGCCCTATGCTGGAATCATTTCTCTATTTTCTTTCACTTCTCTGCAGACTTTAGTAGCAGAGGTGAGGAAGAGAAACATTGAATTACATATAATTCAATATAACTGAAATACATTTCAACAGTTCCTGCCTACACAGAGAAAACACACACACCACAACTGCTTCTATATTCACCACCTTCTCTCAGTAGTATATTAACATATAGCAGTACTTAGATGCATGCTTATACACTTAAAACCATAACTCTTTTGAAACTGGATTATTTGAAATGGCTCCATCCTATAGAATCCTGGAATTTGTAGTTTGGTGAGTTTGGTTTTGTTTCTTTATTAGCTCAAATGGTATGCCTGCAAGAGGAGGGTAATGACGGGGATCTTTTCACCTATGTATACCAGTAATAACTGCAGAGAACTCCAGGTTAAAGTGAAATAAAGTATTTTTTTTAAAAAAGACAAAAAACAAAACAAAACACTGACACACACACAACACACATTCCTAAGAACCACACAAGGCTATCCAGGAATAAGGTGGAAAGACTGGATAGAGGGAGAGATTTGGGAAAATAGGGTGATAGTTACCAGTTTTGAAGAGTAAAGTTCAGGTAGTGAAGTCCTCAGACTGAAGTCTGAGGGTGGCACTGGAGTCTCCAATCTGGAGGTAAACTGAGAAAGAGAGTGGCTGGGCTCGTCAACAGTGGCACCTCTTTCTATTGTTGGGGAAGTAATATTTATACCCTGCTTCATATCCTGAAGGGGTACTCTGGCTAGGACAAAGCCTGGATTGTTTTCCCACCGCATAAACAAAGGAAATTAAAATTTGCATGATTTTGTTAATGGCTGGAAGATAGCAATTGATGGGTTTATGCCAACCTCACAATGGTGGACAGGAGGGGTTTTGAGGTGAGATTTCCTTGAGGCTGGGGTCGGGAAAGGTGACTTAATTGTTTGGTTGGATGACTCATTGCTGAGGTGCCCAAGAAGGAATTAGCACATACCTCCTTAATGGCTTTGTTTACCCAGGGGCTTCCTCATACTCCTAATATGGGCTTGCTTTGCCAAAATAAATCTAAAACACATCCCAGGTTAATATGACCTCCACCTGATCTCTTTTTGGTTCATCCCAGTCAACTTGACCCCAAAAAGTGTCCAATATTTCCAATTATGAGATATTATAGGGTGGGATTTAGTAGGGCATGTTAACAGTGGATTTACAACAAGGAAAGCTCCTAACTATACACTGTTAGGGGAGAAATCCATTTTCTCATCAGCTACTGTGAAGATTGCAGATGAATGAACAGCATTGCTTATGGGATTGGCAAGATCTCCCTAGTTAGGAAGGCCTTAACTAGCTTAATTACTTCATCTTGTGAGCCCTGGATCCTGTATATTAATGTTTCCCCTTCCATGGGATTTATTCCCAAGTAGATGGGGAATGGTTTGCAGTCTTAGTACAGCCTATAGTGGTGTGTCAAAAAGGAAATTAGTGAGTAGAGTGTGAAGGAAACAGATGGTCAAAAGTTATATATAGATGGTATACACACTCACACACACACACACACACACACCAGCATCAGCATCAGCATGTTTAATATGATCAGTTTATCCTAATAGAATTGCTCCTAAAATTTCCTCAAATTCTGATTAGTTATATATTCAGATCGTGAAGAAGAAATGAAATGAAGAAGAGTCAACAGATTTAGAGACTCCTAGGACATTATCAGACTAGTGTCTAAAAACACTGTAATTCTCTGAGTGAGGAAAGCAGAAACATCATGGCAGTATTATGCACACTATCACATCCCACTGTAATTGCACGAAAACAACACCCTGGAATTATTGCATGATGACCACTATCACTTTAACCACTACCACCAGCCAGCACTATCACTACCACCAGCCAGCAGCCCGAAGGACTCCTAGCCTGAAGCAGCCTCTTCTCCCCATTCCACTGGGATAGAGGGCTGTGAAGGGTCCTGAGGACTTCTGGAAGCAGAGCAGCAGCGGGAGGGGGCGTGGCCAGGAGTGGTTGGTGTTTTAAGACACTCCCACCCCCTCAGGAACACCAGCCAACAGCCAGAAGGACTCCTAGCCTGAAGCAGCCTCTTCTCCCCACTCCACCGGTCAAGAAGAATGTGAAGGGCCCTGAGGACTTCTGGAAGCAGAGCAGCAGTGGGAGTGGGCGTGGCCAGGAGTGTTTGGCATTTTAAGCCACTCCCACCCGCTCAGGAACACCAGCCAGCAGCCAGAAGGACTCCTAGCCTGAAGCAGCCTCTTCTCCCCATTCCACCGGGCTAGAGGGCTGTGAAGGGTCCTGAGGACTTCTGGAAGCAGAGCAGCAGTGGGAGTGGGCGTGGCCAGGAGTGTTTGGCATTTTAAGCCACTCCCACCCGCTCAGGAACACCAGCCAGCAGCCAGAAGGACTCCTAGCCTGAAGCAGCCTCTTCTCCCCATTCCACTGGGCTAGAGGGCTGTAAAGGGTCCTGAGGACTTCTGGAAGCAGAGCAGCAGTGGGAGGGGGCGTGACCAGGAGTGGCTGGCGTTTTAAGCCACTACCACACCCCTCAGGAACACCAGCCAGCAGCCAGAAGGACTCCTAGCCTGATGCAGCCTCTTCTCCCCACTTCACTGGGCTAGAAGACTGTGAAGGGCCCTGAGGACTTCTGGAAGCAGAGCAGCAGTGGGAGGGAGCGTGGCCAGGAGTGGCTGGCATTTTAAGCCACTCCCACACCCCTCAGGAACACCAGCCAGCAGCCAGAAGGACTCTAAGCCAGCAATTGGAGTCAGCTGAGGCCGGGAATGGAGTGGGAGCGGAAATTGGAGTTGTGCTGGGGAAAGGGAGGTATGGTCACAACAGAGTGAACAGATGTTACAAAAGAAGGCGGGATTGCTGTTTGTTAGCTATCCCACCTTCAGTTCACTCTGTTTCCCGGAATGGATTGGAGAGCGTACCAACCATTCCACAGAACCTTACTTTGCTCCTCTGCAATGCCAGGTTGGTTAGGAATAAAACTCACATTATTTACGATCTTCTCTTGGATGAGGATGCCAACCTGGCTTGCTTCACAGAAACCTGGCTGGGAGAGGATAGCGCTGTCACGTGGGCGCAGGCCCTCCCAGCCGGGTATTCTGTCAGTGAGCAGGTGAGGGGAACTGGGTGGGTGGGTGGGTGGAGTGGCTCTGGTTTATAAGGATAACCTGACCTTGACCAGGATACCTGTCCGAAACACAGTCCACTTTGAGTGTATGTACCTTAGTCTGAGGACCAGGGATAGTTTGGGGATTCTGCTAGTATACCGACCACCCCATTGTCTAGCAGACTCCCTAACCGAGCTGACACAACTGGTCTCAGAGTTGCTGTTGGAGTCGCCCAGACTTTTAGTTTTGGGCAACTTCAACGTTCCAGTCGAGACCAGCTTGACAAATTTGACTGGTGCGGCTTGGTAGTTCATGGAAACCATGACAAACATGGGCCTATCCCAAATGGTCATCGGGCCCACACATTGTGCGGGTCATACCCTCGATGCGGTCTTCAGTACAGAACAGGAATATCCGTGGGCGGAGGTTATAAAAACTACCGCATTGTCATGGACGGATCATTTCTTGGTCAAGCCTAAACTAAGAGTCTCTTCCTGCCCCACCGGGGGTGGTGGACCCATTAGAATGGTTCGCCCTCGAAGGCTAATGGAACCAAGAGGATTCCAGAAAGCCTTGGAGGGTTTAATGGTTGGTAACACCGGTGACCCTGTTGAAGCTTTGGTTAATACCTGGAACAACGACCTTACCAAGGCTATCGACACGATCGCTCCCAAGCGTCCTTTCCAACCTGCTTCAAACTGTAAGCTATGGTATACAGCAGAGCTTAGGAAAATGAAGCGGGTTGGACAACGACTAGAGCACAACTGGCAGAAAACTCGACTCTTATCCGACAGGACTCATCATAGGAACTTTCTTTGGTCCTATCGAGAGGCAATACGTGCAGCACAGAGACCCTTCTCCTCTGCACATATTGCGTCTGCAGAGTCCCGTCCAGCAGAGCTGTTTAGGGTGGTAAGGGAGATGACGCAGGTTATTCCTGCGCAGAACCCGTTGCTTAGCCCAACGACGGCCTGCTGTGATGCGTTTAACAATTTCTTTGCAGAAAAAATCTCTAGGATAAGAGCTGACTTAGATGCCAGTAATTTGACAGAAACAATTGACGAGGTGTCCAGCAACTCCATTGATGTAAGTTTACTGGATCAATTTCAATCCGTGAGTACCGAGGACGTGGACATGCTCCTTGGTAGTGTGAGGAAGACAACCTTCCCCCTCGACCCTTGCCCATCTTGGCTGGCCATCCAGGGAGGGGATGCATTGTGGAAGTTCCTTGTGAGCATCATCAATGCATCCTTCAGGGAAGGATGTATTCCATCATGTCTAAAGGAGGCGCTGTTAAGCCTATTCTGAAAAAACCTTCCCTGGACCCCCTGGATATGAAAAATTATAGGCCAGTCTCTTTATTACCATTTTTGAGCAAGGTGATTGAGAGGGCGGTTGCTCTTCAACTCCAAGTGGTCTTGGGTGAAACCGATAATCTAGACCCATTTCAAACTGGCTTTAGGATGGGATTTGGAGTTGAGACTGCCATGGTTGCCTTGACCGACGACCTGCATCTAAGCATTGACAGGGGTAGTGTGACCCTGTTGGTGCTTTTAGACATCTCAGCGGCTTTCGATATGATAGATCATAGCATCCTCTTGGATCGCTTCGGTGGGTTAGGAATCGGAGGCACTGCGCTCCAGTGGTTCCGGTCCTTCCTCTTGGGCAGGTCCCAGAGGGTGTTGCTCGGGGACAGCTGCTCCAGCAGAAAGGAGCTTACTTGTGGTGTTCTGCAGGCTGCCATCCTGTCCCTGATGCTGTTTAACATCTATATGAAGCCGCTGGGTGAGATTATTCGGAGTTATGGGGCTGGGTGTCATCAGTATGCTGATGACACCCAGATCTATTTCTCCTTGTCCCGATCGTCGGCCTCGAATTCCGATGGCGTCTCTCCTCTTAATGATTGTCTTAAAGCAGTAATGGGCTGGATGAGGAAAAAACAGATTGAGATTAAATCCAGATAAAATGGAGGTGCTCACGGTAGCGGCCCCAAAACCAGGAGTTGGGTTGCAACCTCCAGTCCTGGATGGGGTCACGCGCTCTGTTAAGGACTGTGTTCGCAGTCTGGGGGTGATCCTTGATTCATTGCTTCAGATGACCAGTCAGGTGAATGTGACGGTCAGGAGCACCTGTTATCAGCTTCGGCTGATACGCCAGCTGCGCCCTTTCCTGGAAGTAAGGGACCTCAAGACTGTGGTGCACACGCTGGTAACCTCCCGTCTAGATTTCTGCAATGCGCTCTACATGGGGCTGCCCTCATGCTTGGTCTGAAAACTTCAGTTGGTACAAAATATGGCAGCCAGAGTGGTCTCGGGAACATCTCGGAGAGACCATATAACTCCAGTATTTAAATCTCTCCACTGGCTGCCTATCAGTTTCCTGGCCCAGTATAAGGTGTTGGTTATTACCTTTAAAGCCCTCAATGGCTTGGGTCCAACTTATCTCCGGAACTGCCTCCTCCCATACAATCCTCCCCATGCACTCTGGTCCTCTGGGAGGAATTTGCTTCAGCCGCAAAAATCTAGACTGTCTGCAACCTCCCAGAGGGCCTTTTCGGTAATCGCCCTCAAATTGTGGAATGACCTTCCGAATGAGATCCGTCAGATAACAAGCCTGAATAGCTTTTAAAAAGCACTGAAGACGGATCTCTTTCGGCAGGCCTTTCCTAATTAGATTCCGGCCTCAGGGTATCCTGGCCTCTTTTTAGTCCGCTGGCCATTTATTGTATTTTATTGTATTTATTGTTTTTAAATGTGATTTTAGATCAGTTGGTTTTAATTTATAATTGTTTAATAATTTTTTATGGGGGAGGGTGGGGGTGGGGGGTGTTTGGGGATTTTATCTGTATTGTATTTTAATTTTTGTAAGCCGCCCCAATTGTTTTGACAGAGGGGCGGGGTATAAATAATAATAGGAGTTTACTTCCATGATTTGGCATGGGTGAGATTTCAGCTGTTCTTGCGAGAAGACATGAGTGTGCTTAAAACTCCAAAGACCCCTTAATTAACAAAGTAAATGAACACACAAGCACAGAAACAAACCTAAAAAACATGCAAACAAAATGGGACCGTTCATAAAAAGAGCATCCTGTGTTTCATTTTTGTGTTCTCACCCCGAAACTTTATCACTGAGGACCATCCATTCATACTGTAATGTACTGTAATGATTACAACAGGATGTGCTTTCTCATGCCCTCAATACTGTGAAAAAAACAATATTGCTGATCAATTGATGGCTTGTCCTATCAGTTAAAAGGGATGCCTTATTTGCAGCTGGGGCACATAATAACCATGCAATGATGATGATGCCTTGTGATAACTGCCCATTCACAATAGCATGATGTTATAATCCCTCAATTTCTGTGTGTCTGATAAAGTCCCTAGCTCACTTTTCTTTCACCCATGAATGCACTATTATGTACACAGGAGCTTGATTTTTTCCTTCATGGCTACTATTCACCAATCCATGGAGAAAAACTATGGTTTGGGAATGAACAAACTAATCAGAAAGAGGGCGGATCTAAAATACCCTGAAGTGTATGCATGAGCAAAGGTTGTCTCAACTAACCAACTGAGATTAAAAGAGAAAAAAATCTTGATATCTTGATTGTATTAATACTTTCATACAATGCTTCTGACTCTCAAGCCATTATCCTTGTTATGACACAGAGGCTTGCTAACTGCCTTGGACCTGCACAATGATTAAGGCAGGATATACATAATAAAATAAAATAGGGGAAACTGTCCTGGTTTAGCCTGTTCCTGTACTTTTAACAACACTTTGATTTACCCAGTTGCAGGTGAGACTTTTCATGGCAAGCTGCTTTTAAAGACACATGTGGACATGTGGCCTATTGATGCAACAACAGTAAATCACTGTTATTTCTCTTTAACTGCCATGGTTACATCCCATTGAATCCTGGGATTTAGAGTTGGGTGGGCATTTGGAATTTTCACCCAGATAGCTGCACTGCCTCACCAAACTACAAATCCCAGGATTCGGAAAACTTGTGATTCACCAGGCCAAATACAGCCTGCCACCTACGTACTGTGACCTAGCTGTTCTTTAGACTGAAGAAGAAAGCAAATACAGGTGTCAGTGACTCTCAAGCCTTTAATGAATTTCCATACAAGAAATAGGCAAAGTCTAGTACAGGGATAGGAATCTGATGATCATTGGGCTGTGCCTCCTCAAAGCACCAAGAATAGACAGAGATGATGAAAGCTGGAAGCTGTAGTACAATTACATATGGAGTGCTACATCAATCCCTTCTCTGGTTTTGTTTTTGTCCTAAATGGTTAAGCTCTGTAAAATTTAATCCAGTCAGTTCTACGTATGCTGGAGTTCAAAAGGTTTTAAAATGCTATTTTTATTGTTTTGCATTTGTCAATATTACATTTCTTGTCCGTCCTATTGTGACAGCCCATTTACAAATCAAATCCACATCCTTTTAAAGTGTTTCTAGCTGTGCAGCCTTCATTCAGCAGCCTTCTTTCTTGTCATTAGGAAATGTAACCAGGCTACATGTTTTATAACTAAAAAGGAGAGAGAAAAATCTCATACAGCAAAACCTTTAAGTGCTAGCCCTGGTGGACATGAAATAATAACTTTATCAGAAGTGCTGCCAATGCTCTTTACTATTTTTCAACCAGTTCCATCTCCACTTCCATGTCATGCTCCAAATCCTTTTGCTTCCAGTAGATTAGTCGTCAGCATTTGTTGTAAAGATGCCAAGGACATTCTAAACAATTCAGGGCACCTCCAGATGTGGGGGGAAAATATCTCTGGAATTATAAATATTCACTTTTTTAAAAAATGGTACCTGCTTATTCACACATTGCTGCCAGTTTCTTTCTTGATATGTTCTTGGTTGACCACATTTTTGTACACAGATGCTAAACACAGATATGTTTTTGTACATTTTCACCAATCGCAATAGCATTTATATTTCTACACTGCCTATCAGTTGAGAGCACTCCCTAAGCGGTGTGTTAGGTAATTGCCCCCAACAAGTTTGGGTACTCATTTTACCAACCTATGGAAGGATGGAAGCCTGTAGGATCGAACCCACAACATTGTGGCTGCAGTACTGGCATTTAAGCACTGCACTACCAGGGCTCCATACACATACTCCAAGATGTGCATTTTTATGCACCCCAAATGTATGTGCTTTTATATAAAATGTTACTCAGATAACTGTGGTCAGTTATGCTCCTAACTGATAATCGAGTAACACAAAATTCAGAGAACTGTATTTTGTTGATTGGTTCATTACATAGAATGCTGGTTACTTTACATTAAAATGTGAAGTGAATTAATTTTTTCCTCATCCTATTGGCTGATTTCATGGCTGCACTTACTTTCCCATATTGTAAAAAATGTTCCTCTTAATTAATTACATATTTTTTTAACAATGTGGACTCAGTAGCCAAGCTCAATAAAAGTAGCATGCCCCATTACAAATGTGAAGAGAACATATGTATACAAACATCAGAGAAGAGCATCTTATTGGCTATGGATATGGCAAAGTGACTGTGGTTACATGAATACTTCTTAATCAGAAGATGAGGGATAAACTGTCAGTAGCTGTTAATCCATTTGAGTTTGAAAAGCTTAGCTCTGAGGTGAAGAGGGAACATTCCTTCCCTTGTTATGCCCCAGCAAAGAAAGCACAAGGGGAAGGAACAGAGCACACATAATGGAAGCCATTCATGAATGCACATGGCTATTTCTGAGCCGTCACTGCATTGTTTATGCCAACAAAAATTGCATAACCCCCATTTTCTGCACAAATTACACATTTTCCACGCTTCATTGGCCACTTTTAACATAGGCCATAAATGGAGCTTTTCCATTAGGTGGTAGAAAGATTGCCATCATTACCCAGGCTCAAGCTTTATTATTAGTATTAAAGCTCAGCAAAACATTTTGGCTTTCTCAAGGTTCTCAGGAGGGGATAAAGGAAGGCAAAATATCATTGATTGCCTTCCACCTCCACACCTACCTCTCCAGATTAATTGGCCGCAAATGGTGTTGGCTCATTTAAGTGTTCAAATGCTTTAGAGTGTATGGCTTTCAATGGTCCCACAGGAGACTCTGAAGTTGATGGAGTAACATGAAGGCAAGTGCTGTACCTCTGTCCTGAGGAAGGGAGGGAGAATGTCTTCTGTCTGTATATTTCTATATGATAACTGATTTATATGCATATGAACCAAAAATGGTAAATGACAATAAAGGTAGATAGGGCAGCTTTTAAACTGACAGGATAGATGGATCCATAACAAACTGTGGGAGTGGCTACATTTCAAAGTGAGTCAGGTCTGAAAGGACTATAAACCTTGTTTCTGATTCACTTCTACTCCTTAGAAAAGGAGGGAAGAGTTCAGAAAGGATGGGCCTGTCAGAGTTAAATACAGGCTGATTGGTGGTTTCATGTTCCATTTTGGGGATAGGGCTCAACATCTTGGATAGTTCATTTGAAGGTTAGACTAAAACCCAAAGACACAGTAACATAGTAGTCATCAACTGAAATGGAATGAATAACGTTATATATGGTATAGAGCAGGTGGGGATCATGTGCTCCCCCAATGTTGTTATATTGCAACTCCAGTCAGCCCTAGGCAGCATAGCCAATAATGAGGATAAAGAGTCCATGCTGTACAGAAAATAGATAGGGATATGCACCAGTTTTGATCCCTTTCTAGAAACCAAAGTCACCCTGTGAAGCTGACTAGTGGGAGATTCAGGACAGCACACAGCAAACTAAGGAATTCACTGCCATGAGATGTAGTGATGGCCACAAATAAAGATGGTTTTAAAAGTAATGAGACAAATGTAGGATGTTTAAGGCTATTAATGGCTATTTTGTTTTATTTATTTGATTAATTATCCTTTCTTTATCCTTCAACAATGTTTCTGAAGAAAGTTACTAGACATGTTGTTCAGAGGCTGTATCCCATTTGCTGGGGAAGATGAGCAAGAGAGTGCTGTTGGAGTCATGCCATGCTGATAGGCTTTCCATGGGCAATTAGTTGTCTAGTGAGGAAACAGAATTATCTTCAATCCTTCATGTCCTATTTGTTGTTTTTATGTTCCTAAGTTTTAAGGCTCGGCCCTTGAAATAGCATGGTCTAGGTTACATTCCAGGCTACTAGTGCTCCATTCTTAGCTCCATCAGTTGAAAGCCAAAATGTCAACATATTACCCAAATGGCAGGACCCAAAATAAAATCTGCCTCGTTGGCCAAATAGGACCTGGAAAATACTTATGGAAAAGAAGTGCTCTTCCTCTATATTTGCAATGGGTAAAAAGAACTCTTTGTTTATTATAATTAAACTGAAATGTTAGTGTAGATTGCAGCCATTTCTGATGTACCTCCTCTGTTGAAGCCATCAAACATGCAACAGTTTTTAAAAACCAGATTTGTTGCCACTCCTGAAAAACTCAAACACATGCAATGAAAATGTGTTCTTGGCTTAAATGAAACATATTGGCTAAAAAACTATCAGTGTTTTACTGCCCTCATCAAAGATAGTGATGGGGTTTTGTCCATTTGATTACAGCATTGACCTTTTGAATTTACAAACAGTGGCCTTTACCTCACAATAAGCTCAGGATTTCTATCCTTGCATAAATGTATTGTATTTGGGACTTGCTTTTTCTAGCTTCTGACTGGCCTTCTGCTTATTCTCTGATTTGCTGGAGAGTCTTATGTTTGCATTCAGTCAACAATGCTTTGATACACTTTAGCAGTCTTCTTTAATTTAGGTGGCAATTTTTGTTAAATGATAGGAACGCTTTTAAAATATTATTAAAATATTAAAATATTTCCTATGCACTATGCAACACAACTTCATACTCTTATAGTTATGGGATTTGCCTTTCACGCTGCTTGAATTTACTTGCCTAAACTGGATTTGCCAGACTATTGCCTTGCCTAGATGGGCTGTTTACCCCATCTTGGTGCTGTCTTTGAGCCCTGCAGTCCTAACAATGCAGGGATTTTGCCCCCGGGCAGTCCTCACAGTACCCAGGGCAAAAAACCAAAACAAAATACTTTTTAAACAGCTCCATATTCCAGAATTATTTTCCCAGTACTTAAAGCCTCACTGCCTGCTGTCCTTGATTGCAAGGTTTAGTATGTCTTCTTTCCCACTTATTATTTGGTTCTTCTGCTCTTCCATTCTTTACAAAGTTCAGAGTGTTCTGTATAGAGCTACCAGTGGTCTTCTGCTCAGGCATGATTGGGTCCATATCTCCTTGAATATACTGTATTGTCAGCTTTTCCATGAGCCTTCCATAAGCAAAAACATTTCTTTATTCAGCTGTTAAAAAAAATTCCACCTCTTAGACATAGGGTTTATCTACATGATATGCTGGCTCCCCACCTGGCTGTGGAACTGGCCTGTTCTTCCCCATTACCTCAGCAAAATGATCCAAAGACCAAACAGGCATAGTGGTACATTTCTGCAGCCATTGCCACAACCATTTTCTTCCATGACTCAGAAGGCAGAAAGAGTAACTGTGACATATGAGTGAAGATCCCCTACATGTGGCCAACCTTGGTCATGTGCTGAGGGACTCCTTCCTGGCTTCTGGGATACCCAGGGAGATGGTGGTGGCAGTGAGGGCTGGTGTGCTGGATGGGCTCCAATGAACATGTGGGGCCTGTTCCAGTTTTTGTTGGCAGTAATGGAGTAAACCGGATCATATATTAAAACAATCTATCAGGCCCTACCCCACTCCGCCCCCCATCTCGGCCCCATATCTGCCCTGAGAGTGTTAAGGACTGCTCAGGGGCAGACCAGGGCAAATGTCCCATGTCATATGCACTGCAGGGTTCTGAGACACGGGTAAGATGGGGTATTTAGCCCATGTACATAAGCCCCTAATCTTTATTCTATAGTTATCTGCTCCTGGGCAGCTGAATTGTTGTGTGCCTACAAGTCTGTGAGCTGCTCTTTGCTGATGATGCTGCCCTTGTTGCCCACACAGAAGCAGCTCTGCAGTGCCTCTAACATCCTGCTTCACAACAGCTGCAGAGCTGTTTGGGCTGGAAGTCAACCTAAAGAAAATGGAAGTTCTTTACCAGCCTGCACCACAGGACGAACACCATCATCCCACATTGCCATCGGCAAATCTGTGCTCAAGTCCATTCAGCAGTTCACCTACCTGGGAAACATCATCTCCTCAGATGCCAAGATTGACAAAGAGATCGATCACAGATTAGCAAAGGCATATAGTAATAAACACCTGAGGCGAAACACAAAAATCAGTGTGTATAGAGCCATTGTACTATTTTCCTTTATGGGTCTGAAACATGGGTCACCTATCGCCACCACTTACGACTCCTCGAAAGCTTTCATCAGCGCTGTATACGCACAATCCTAAATATACACTGGACTGACTATGTGACGAATGTTGCTGTCCTTGAGCAAGCAGGGATCACCAGCATTGAAGTCATGGTATTGAGGACACAGCTGCGCTGGGCAGGGCATGTTTCTAGGATGGAGGACCATCACCTCCCCAAAATAGTACTCTACGGTGAACTCGCCACGGGTCAGCTTAAGAGGGGCGCTCCAAAAAAGCGATACAAGGACTCCCTGAAACAATATCTCATGCTCGGCCAAATTGATCACCAACAATGGTCCACCCTAGCCTCACATCAGGAGGCATGGAGACACACTATCCACAATGCTGCAGCCTTATTTGATAACTCACGCCGAACAAGTCTTGAAGAGAAACGACAATGCAGAAAGAAGCACAACCCAGAAACATCATCCAAGGAGACCTTCTGCTGTGCTTTCTGCAACCAGACTTGTTTATCTCAGATTGGCCTTTTTAGTCATCAGCACACTTGCAGAAAGCACGGGATGAGTCCTTCCTGAATCTTTGTTTGTGAAGAAAAGCCAGAGAAAAAAGACAAGTCATTTCTGACTTACGGTGCTGATAAGCCAAACATTTTCTTGGCAAGATTTGTTCAGAGGGAATTTGCCTTTGCCTTCCTCTGAGGTTGAGAGTGCCTTGCCCAAGGTCACCCAGTTGGTTTCCACGGCTGAGCAGGGATTTGAACCCTGGTGTGCAGAGTCATAGTTCTCAGGACAGCTGCAGATCCTTATGCTGTTCTCAGGACAGCTGCAGATCCTTTAGCATTTGCCAGAAGCAAATGGACATTGATTTAACATTAATAGCAAAGGACTTGCCAAATCTCATGCAGTTCATTGTAGTAGGCCTGAGAAGAGCTAATTAAACCTTCAGTATGCACCTACCTGATATTGCTCAAATATGAATTGCTGAACCTCTCAGCACAGGGTTTCTGCTGCTATAGTTCACAAAAGCCTTATTTAGATGGCATATGTGAATAAATGGAGGAAAAGCAGATTCTTATTCACATGTCCATCACACAAAACGTCCTGCATTTACAGACTCTCTTTGTATGACCAGAACCCTGAAAAAGGAAGCAAAAATGTTTCATGTGTACATTTCCAAGTGTGAATAGCCTTTGGGATTTTATGCCAGCTGTATGAAGGTTGTACAGTCCTGCTCTTTGCTTTCCTTGTCCATGTTTTCTTTTTTTAAACATCTCAGTCTATTCACATAGCTTACTTCTGCTGATCAGTTCAGGAATAGTTCTCTTCTTTTCCACTTCAAAAAAATATTAGTCAGGTAGATAGATAGACAATAGATAGAAAAATAGATAAGCAGAAGATGGCCCTTTCAAAATATATCTCTGTAGCATCCTTTGTAACACCACAATTTCTTTCTTTCTTTCTTTGCAGACCCAGACCGGATGATCCCCACCACCCTCCTGTGTTCTTGGCTTAAATGAAAGCCAAATGTTGTTGCATAGCAAAGATTATATTTTGGTTACATCTTCAGAAAACATAGGTTAGGTACAGGTTAGTAATACATGTTTTGTTGGCAATAAATGGCCACAACTTGCAAGCTGAATGGTTGGTGGCAATGCATGGGTCGTGACCTATTCTTGTGCCCACAGATGTGGGCCAAGACCCCCTTTTTCGGTCCATACCGACTTCCTGGAGGAGAGAGATGATAGCCGAGCCGTTCACTCGACTCCCTCTCCTCCCCTGTAAACAAACAGTTAAACGCTAGGGGCAGGGTCTCTCTTGAACTTGAACTATTGCTTGAACTTGCACTTAACCGAGACCCCTAGACCTCATGGCCTATCACGACCCATGACATCCGCTGCCCCGCAAATTGCGACATGTTGCACTTACCCAAAGGGAGGGTGGGTGGGTCTTCAGCTCTCCAGAGCCAAAAGGGGCAGAGAGGCGATGGAGCAGCCTTTTATCTGCTCCGTCGCTCCCCTTATGACATCATCCAGCCACGCCATAGGCTGGCCGGATGTCCCACCCCCCCTTGTGGCTGCAAGCCAATCAGGAGCCGGGAGGCCCTGCCTGATTGGCCGGCCATGGCTGCCCCACCCCTTCCGGGTGCGGGGCAGCCTGGGAAGAGGACTCCCAAGATGGCGGCCACCAAGGGGGACCCATGCGGTCCCCCGGACCCCCCCAAACTGCTGGGCCAGGGGTGGAACGCCTCGGAGGGCTTCATGGGACGCTGGCCGGGCTGCAAAAAGGCCCACCGGCAACCGGCAGGCCCCCTTCTTTGGATTGAAGAAATCCTGATTTCAGTTCTAGAGGAGCCCATGGGGAAAGGCTATAGCTACCTTCTTTCTTTAGCAGATGCAATTTGAGAAAGTTCCACCTTGAAACTCTGAAGAACCATGAGTAATAACTGTAGGCAGCAGTAAACTAGAAAAACAAATGATCTGATTTGGTATACGGAAGCTTCCTATGTTCCTAGACATTAAAAAATACAAACAAATGTTCCATACAGAACAGTCAAGAAGACTGGTGAGTACCTCCCAATCTCTTTCTCTTATTGATTGAACAGGTTTACATTACAATCCTGCTTTTATGATAAGCTGTTCTCTTGTCCTGCTTACATTCAAGAGTGCACATGGTGGCCTTCAAAAGCACTAATTTCCCATTAATACCATCTGTATGCCTCTGCTTATTTAAGCAGAGCATGCCTCATGTGATAGCAGCTTTGAATCATCGCTCCCACCCTTTCCCCTACCTCTGGCATCTTTCAGGAAATATTATCTTGGAATTACTACATTTCATTCACTGATGTGGTTTAAAAAGAAACCTAATTATTCTGACAATTTTATCTAACACTAGCAGATTTTATGCACTGAGCTCATAAAAATAACTTTCTGGCAAATAATGCTGCAAAGTACATTTTAGTATCTATCATCTTGGAGGATCCTATTGACACATAGGACATGCAATTCTTCTTGTAGCTGATGGCTGTAAAACCAGTGTCACTTCAGGGATCTTATGCATTTATATTCATATTTAATCATTTAAAATTGAAGATGTAGGAAGTAAGGCTGAAGCTAAATTTTGCACACATCTGAAATTATTGATTCTCCCTGATGGAGTCTAATGTAAATGGAAATTCCTGATTATTTGGATTTTACAATTTACAGTTTAAGTCCCTATAGGCCCATCTAACCTACCACAGTTGGACCAGCAAACTTTTACATCAGAATTTATAAATCTGGTGAATTCCAGATCTCTCTATAACTTCAGTTTGGATGCTGTAACTGAAACTGAAAAGTAATTGCCTTCTTAGTGGTAGGAATGTGAAGAATATTCTGAAACTTTCTCAGTCTTGATGAGAAAAGAAAGAATGTCTCAACATACTGAGTTAGGGAAGTAAATGTTCATAAATGTTACTCTTTCAGGAAAGAATGAATAGCTTTCCTTTTTTTTAATCTTTCTGCAAAAAAAAATTAAACTGCACAGTTCTCAAAAACTATTTGAAGTTCAGATTTTATTCTGTGCAAACAAATAAATGCAGCATGTTCTGCACAGAAATCAACTTTTCTGTGTAGAAAACAGCATTTTCTACAAATAAAAAACTTTCAATGTAGAAAACAAAATTCCTACATAGAAAACATCATTTTCTATGCTTAAAAATATTGCTTTATCTGCAGCAAACATTTTCTGTGCTGACATGTTGTTTTCTGCATGCCATATGCATTTTCCTTCATAATAAATCCCAAATTGCAAAGATTCATGTCCAACTAGGTTTATCCTTATCAGAGTTCTTTGACACTAAAACAACTATTTTGATCATTTTTCAAATACCTTCTAATATTCTTTCCTAAATTTCCTTATATGGACTAATCACCACCCACTGTGAGATGTCTTGCCTCCAACATAAGAATAGGATAACTGTTTTTCTTCAAGAATATGTCTCTTTGCCGTTTCTGATGCAAAGCACACAGAGCAAGCACAGGATGACTGGATGATTGAATGAAAAGATGTAATAGTCCATCTGATACCTCTAAATATTAAAGTCTATTCAACATACATCATAGGCCAAATCCACACTACACGAATAATCCAGTTTGAAACGGGATTATTTGCCATGGCTCCTTCCTATTGAATCCTGGGATTTGTAAGACTTTTATTAAGTCTTTAGCTTTCTCTGGCTTTCAGGGAGAAGTTCTTCTGCAATAGCAGGAACTAATCTGTTCAGGAGTATCCTTGCAAGGATTTTTTTGTGATGAATGTTGCTGTCCTTGAGCAAGCAGGGATCACCAGCATTGAGGCCATGATATTGAGAACACAGCTGCGCTGGGCAGGGCACGTTTCTAGGATGGAGGACCATCGCCTCCCAAAAATACTACTCTACGGTTAACTCGCCACGGGTCAGCGTAAGAGGGGCGCTCCAAAAAAGCAATACAAAGACTCCCTGAAACAACATCTCAGGCTCGGCCAAATTGATCACCAACAGTGGTCCGCCCTGGCCTTGCACCAACTTTATTTACAATCGAACTCACGACGAACAAGTCTTGAAGAGAAACGACAACGCAGAAAGAATCACAACCCAAAAACATCACCCAAGGAGACCTTCTGCTGTGCTTTTTGCAACCGGACTTGTTTATCTCGGATTGGCCTTTTTAGTCATCAGCACGCTTGCAGAAAGCGCGGGATGAGTCCTTCCTGAATCTTCATTTGCAAAGAAAAGCGAGAGAGAGCTTTCTCTAACAGAAAGTGCTGGAGCCTCACCAAACTACAAATCCCAGGATTCCATATGAAGGAGCCATGGCAAATAATCCTGTTTCAAACTGGATTATTTGTGTAGTATGGATTTGGCCATAGTTTGGTTTAGTGACATTGTTTTATTGTACCATGCTCTTATGTAACTGCACAATTTGGAAAAAAGAAAGAAAGAAAGAACTTCTTGCTAATGACACTAGACTGCTTGACTCCCTGCTAGAACTTGACTACAGTGGGTCCTCGATATCCACTGGGGTTTGGTTCCAGGACCCTACATGGATATCAAAATCTGTGGATGCTCAAGTCCCATTATACAATTATTATTACAATGGGATAGTAAAATGGCATCCCTCATATAAAATGGTAAAGAGCAAGGTTTGCTTTTTGGATTTTTTTAAAAAAAATCCTTAGAAACTGTTAAGAAAGACTGGGAAATGTTTATTATTTACATACAGACATATTGGGGACCAATTTTTGTTATTATCTTAGAATGTAAAAAAATAGAAAAGGTTAAATAAGAAAAAATATGGTTTTTAAGTAGCAAAAATATTAAAGCTTTTATTTTCAACAATCAGGAAGTATAATAGATTTTTGTTTTTAAAAAATCTTAGCTAGGGGGTAGGAAGTCATTTGTAGATAGATTGTAGTTTTTGTAGTCTTACTTTTCTTTTATATGTGTTTGTATACCTTTTTTGTAGTATTTTTTAATGTATGTGTTTGACATGTAGAAAAATATGTGTGTGTTAATAAAAATATTTAAAAAAAAGAGTTGGAAACACAACATCTGTTTTTTCTCCAGATCACTAATCTGAAATGGATCACTGCAAATCAGGTGAATCCACTTCAGATCAGCATTTGGGGATCAGACAGATTGGTTGTACAGCTCTAACATTTGCATAGTAAAAGAATGGGGAGCATCAGCCAAGGGAATGAACTTCAAATCTGTGCAGGCTCTGACCTTCATCAGTCCTACTCCATATCTGTGTCCTGTGATCTGGCTGGCAAAGCAGGGTACTGAGGACTTTATCAGATGCATAAAATACGGCATCATAATGACACCACATAACCATAAAAGGTTGCACATATCAGATGATGTCACCCTTTTGAGGTTATGTCCCTGCCAAAACCCATAGTTTTTATTGATAGCTGAAGCTGTCAATAGATTCCCCATGGTGCTTTTGTGCTGGCATTGTCGGCATGTGAAATCTCACACAATTGTACTCACATCAATGCAGTGTCAATGGCCTGTTTGGCACAAACACTTCCAGGTGAGATCATGACAGCAGGTAAGTGACACACTTTTTATGACCCTCCCTGGGTTACTTGGGACCTTTAAAGTGTGTGTATGTGCTTTGTAAAAGTTTTTCTGTCTTAATATGAAGTCGAAGGCTTTCACGGATGGCAGCCATAGGTTTTTTGTGGGTTTTTCTGGGCGGTGAGGCCATGTTATAGAAGATTATTCCTGACATTTTGCCTGCATCTGTGGCTGGCATCTTCATAGAATGGTGGTGCGTGAGTGTGTGGGGTTTATATACTGTAAGTCCCTGTTGGAGAGGATTCACATGTAAATTTGTGTATTCACTTGTTGGATGTTCAGTTCTTAGGGTGAGAGGATATGTGAGGGGATTAGTGTCTATTTAGCTGATGGTCCATTGTCTGCTAGGAAGTTCCCTGTCCCTAGGTGGAGTTCATTTGCATGTGTTGAGGTTTTGTGTTTGTTTGTTTGTTTGTTTGTTTTTGGTGTTTTTCTGGACTGGTAGCCAAACTTTGTTTACTTTTAGGTTTTCCTATTTCCTGTTGAAATTGTCCAGGTGTTTGTGGATTTCATTAGCTTCCCTATGCATTCTGACCTGATAGTTGTTAGCATGGTCCAGAATTTCAGTGGTTTCAAATAGTATTTTTTGCACAGGTTGGTTAATAACATGTTCTGCTACCACTGATTTTTCTGGCTGGCCCAGTCTGTAGTGTCTCCCAAGTTCCTTGATTCGTGTTTGCACACTGCATTTTGTGATCCCTATGAAGTCTTGTCCGCAGCTGCACGGTATGCAGTAAACTCCTGCAGCTGTTTACTGTATGTGGCAAACTCCTGTGGTTGACTAGAGACCCTCTCAAAGCCGCAGCAGGGACAGGGGGCTTCCTAGCAGACAATAGACAATGGACCATGAGCTAAATAGACACTAATCCCCCTCACATATCCTCCCACACTAAGAACTGAACATCCAACAACTGAATACACAAATTTATATGCTAATCCTCTTCAACAGGGACTCACAGTATATAAACCTCACAAACCCACACACCACCATTCTCTGAAGTTGCCAGCTACAGATGCAGGTGAAATGTCATGAACAAATTCTTCTAGAACATGGCCTCACAACCTGAAAAAAAAAACTCACAAAAACACTTTTTCTGTCTTATATTTGTTTTTGTTTTAAATTCCCACACAATGAAGTCCTGCAATAATCTGTTTGATTTCAAAGGCGGAAGTGAACAGAGCTCCATTTACTTCCTCTTTCATTGTCAGGGAAGTCTTTGCTGGGATTAGAGGTAAATGTGGTGGGAGGTAATTCAACAAAAGAACACTTTTAAGGGGCCCTTCTGATTAAGTCCTATGTGTCAGATGTCAGGGTCACAAATCCAATGCCCCTGGTTTACCAGACCATTCAGCTTCCATACTTATGCAGGAGAAAGTTCAGATTATATGAGGCAGTCTGGAGAGGCTTTGATCCTAAGAAACAGCCTGCAAATATTTTATAAAAATACACATGCAAATAAATAAATAAGCAAGCACTTATATCACAGTCTGATTTCAGTGACAGATAGAACTACAGTTCCCTTTTCTTAGTATAGGGATATAGTTTATGTTGGTTTTAATTCTCATTATCCATTGTATGTGTTGTCAGATCTCATGCTTACATTGTTGTCAGCAATCTGAACCATCTACATGTCCATAAGATAAGATATATATTTAATAAATGCAATTAATTTTAGCCACTGAAATAAGATGGTTTTGATTTATTTTCCTTCCATGAAATGGTGTGTGTGTGTGTGTGTGAGAGAGAGAGAGAGAGAGAGAGAGAGCAAGCACGTTAGATCATTTCCATGCAAATTACCATTTTTCCAAGATTCATTAAATGCTTTTTGCCAAGTCTGTATGAGGACTCACTTCTTTGAAACTGTACAGGCTGAATATTGAAAGGGTCACACTGATGCAGAATGCAACTTTATTTCACAGAAGAAAGGTGGAGAGAGGAAGCTTTTGGTTTGCTCATCTTATTTCTGAAATAATGGAAGGAAGCAAGAAAAAAGAATGGTCAAATGGGGTGCTGGTCCACTGTATGAAATAACAATTAGAATTTAAAATGTTAGACATTCATGCACTCTAATTACAGACTTTGTATTATATTTTTACAGCTCTCTTCTGAATCTCTGCCCTTTCTTAGTTACCTTTACATTGCATCGTTGAATACAAAGAAGCAGATAGGGTGGCTGGAACTGCTTGATTCAGTCCAATTTAAACTCTCCTCTCTGTCTGAGGGCCTGCTGTATGAATTCAAAGCAGGTGTTCTGTTTGAAATGATTGCTTGCCTTTTAACATCTGAATACATTGCAGGCACAGTGGAGTATTTTCCATGTTGCATTATGTTAAAATGTCTCAGCAGGGAGAGGGAAACCCACCAGCATCTCCCTCCAACTGCAGAACTCAATTTTCAGTAGAAATTCAATATTCAAACACTTTGTTTCATTGTCGAAACCAAAGGTTAAAGCAATTGCAATAAATTAAGCAAGCTTTAGCAAGCATCTATATGTCAGTCACATTGTGACCCAACATTTTTTTAAAGCAATGTAACAACTTATTTGATAGCTAATCATGCAATCCTGTGCATATCCACTCAGATATAGGTCTCATTAAGCTTCAGTAAGTATATATAGGATTGCAGCCTAAAGCAATATTTTTTGTGATCTTGCTCCTTTTTCTTTATCTACTAGGAGGAAAAAAAAGTGTTGGTACATGTCTTGGGAATGTAACTCTGTGACTGTTTCATCTCGACATCTGAGGATGAATATATATATATTTATATATATATTCATCCTCAGATGTGGATTCCACAGATTTTCCTTGCTGTGGATAAAAATTAATATTTCTGTGCAGTTTGACCTAGTATTTGCACACCCTGAAGCATTTGCAGAAACTATTCTGCACAGCAATACACATAGTTTTGCACAAAAATTGTGCAGGTTTCTTTGAAAACCCATTTTTAACACAAAATTGCATTTTTCTGGGCTTTTTGTGTGCAACATCATTTTTTTCCTGCCAAAATTCCTACAGTTTTGCACAAAAATATGTGTCTTTCTGGAAACAGTGGTTTTTGTGTCCCCCCCCCTCAAAAGTGTCGTTTTGCAGACAAAATAATATGGCTATCATGCAAAAACCCATTTTCCTTTTAATGCATTTGAATGTGTGAATACAGGGTGATAACTGCACAAAATTCTTGCCTCTTTATATTTTTTCCCAATCAGTTTTCCTGAATGTTGGGAAGTCAGGAAATAAATAATAGACATCATCTTTCTATCCTGGGACTGAATAGTACTCACAATGATGGAAGTTGGAAATCACAATGGTTGACCTAAGGATGTGCGATAGTGTATATTCAGTCCATCACAATTTTGCATGTATTCATTCATAAACTTGTTCTGGTGCTGCTCCATACTACTTTTTTTCTCATTTTAAGAAAACAAATGAAAATTTGCATATATTTACATATACAACTTTTCCTAAAATATGCATTTTGCATGTATCTTTCCCTAATGTACACATTTTATGTGTAATTTTGAGCTGAGAGCAACATCAGAAAGTTGTGAAGGATAACTGTGTTTTAGTCTCCATATTATTTTCTGGAACTGTGAATTAGTGTGCTTCCTGTAGGGCTGTGGGAAGGAACTGCTGGCCAATGGGTTCAAACTTGGTTTGAATTCATTGGCTGGTAGGCAGGACCAGAGTGAGCTGCTCATAGTCTTTACTCCAGTCAGATGGGGAAGCACATAAGGTCCAGCATGTCCACAATGTGGCAGACCATTGTTGAACATTGTCCCACCCACCCTCTCTCAGTTTCATATTATAATATGTACACAATTTAGCCTTCTGGTATGTTGTCAGCTATGTTACTGTCGCAACTGTTGAGGTCAGTCTGCATGGGTCCTGGATCTGGGATATAGATTACCAGTGTCTTTTGGCATTGGTAAAGTATTGGGGTGCCCTTTACTTTACCTGGGTGTGTGTGGCAGCTATGGTCCTGCCCAGCTTGGGGGCAGACACCATTCCTTTACCCCCGGGTGGCAGAGGGACCACACTGGGGCACCCACCCAGGTGGATCCTTTCCTGTCATCCCAAAGGTTCCAGCAGCAGGTCTGGAGGAGCAGGTTCATCAATTAACAGGTAGGTTGGTCGATGCCTGGATTTGGAGCTGTGAGTGCACCAACCCTATCTATAGCGTTAACCAATAAAAGCCATGGCCTATTCCTCCCACTTTCAATGTATCCTGCAGTGTGTGTTATTTATGTGGAGTGGAACTCACCCGTGGACACACAAATAGCTTTTTCTGCACTGAAAATAATATTGCTGTGTGGAAATATTATCGCCTGTGCAGAAAAACATGTTTCCTATGCATAAAAACCTATGCATAAAAAAATTGTTTTGAATATAAATCAACCACATGTGAATTTTGCACAGAATAAGTTCTGAACTGAGAAGATTCTCATCAATTCAGGCTTCTTCTCATCAGGTTTCTAAATATTTGAAAAACATATTTTTTTTCTCTATATCTTTTGCATGTTTCAAATATTCTTTCCACCCTAGCATTAAGGTGAATGCTGAATGGCAGCATTTAAGTGTGTTATTTAAAACACACACACACACACACAACCAAAAACCTGAAAGATAATGTCCAGAATTCAGGATCAGACTTAGAGGTGTGAACCTGGAGTTATGCATCTATAAAGGAACCATATTCATGGTCCCTATGTAGCCACAATCATGGCATTGTTGCCACCATTGTGGTTGCCTCCCCAAACCTACTTTAGTGGCCATCACCTACATGGACAGAAGGGGGGAATTCTGCTGGTGATCAGGCTGTGGGCAGATGGTGTTTCCCCTCTCACCAGCCAATGAGGTTGTGATGATCAGAAGCATGAACCCTGTCACATTTCTTTGTCTCTCTGGCTGGTGGGACAGAGTGGAAATATAATCTGTTTACATCCTGATTGAAAGCAAAACAGGCCCTCTTCTGCCAAAACTAAAAGGTAAAAGAAATGGAAACAGAACCCTGAATGTAATTGTTCAACAACATGTGCACAGAGATAAGGAAAACTACTATAATAATCAATACAGAGAAATAGAAGGTGATGACAACAACAAAAGGGGGGGAAAGATCTCTTCTACAAGATTGGACAAATTGAATGAACTTTTAAACCAAAAGTGGAGATGCTCTACAACCAGCAGTGGAACACATTACAGCCATTCCTTCATTTTCCTGGGGATTAGGGGCACAGGACCCCCACAAAAATGAAAAAAAAAAACATAAATAAAAATTTAAGTAAAGATTGGTTGGGGGGAGCACAGATGGAATGCCCCTGGAGGAGGAAAGGAGGGAGAGAGGTTTATGCCTCAGGCCACCACCAAACCCTGCCCGCTTAGGCCTTCCAGGCCTCCTCCACTGCTGCTGCTGCCGCCACCACCACTGTCACATGACCTGTCACCACCATCCCCCCACTGCCAAGCAACCCCCCATGATCATCACAAAGCTTTTGCGGCGAACGCGGTGGAGCTTTGCTTAGTCTCTGGTTTTTCACCCCACAGGGATCGTTCCCTGTGTGGCGAAAAGCCTCTCCAGAAAGCCAAAGGGGGGTGGGTTACTTGGAAGCCAGCTTTGGAATGTTTCCTGTGGGGTGAAAATCCAGTGTCTGAGTAACCCACCCCCCTTCGGCTTTCTGGAGAGGCTTTGCTCAATCTCTGGCTTTTCGCCCCACAGTGATCGTTCCCTGTGGGGCAAAAAGCCTCTCCAGAAAGCCAAAGGGGGTGGGTTATTCAGGCGCTGGCTTTGGATCATTCCCTGTGGGGTGAAAATCAAGTACCCGGGTAACCCACCCACTACCATTGGCTTTCTGGAGAGGCTTTGCTCGATCTCTGGCCTTTTGTCCCACAGTCATTAAAAAGCCAAAAGGGACTTTGCCCATAATGTGGTGATTCTTCAGGCTTGCTTTTCTTGCCCCAACCAAATTGACTGCAGGAACCACCAAAAGCAGCGATTCCTGGGGGGTCAATTTGGTTGTGGTGGGAAAGCCAAGCCTGAAGAATGGCTGCATTTGGTGATGTGGCCCTTAATGCAGCCATTCTTTGGGCTTGTTTTTCTTGCCCCAACTGAATTGAATCCCCAGGAACTGCCGAAAGTGGCAGTTCCTGGGGATTCAATTTGATTATGGTGAGAAAGCCAAGCCCGAAGAATGATTGTGTTCAGTGACGTGGCCCTTAATGTGGCCATTTGTCAGGCTTGCTTTTCTTGCCCCAACTGAATTGGAGCCCCAGGAATCACCAAAAATGGCGGTTCCTGGGTGTTCAATTTGGTTGGGCTGGGAAAGCCAAGCCTGAAGAATGGCCATGTTCAGCAACTTGGCCCTTAATACAGCTATTCTTTGAGCTTGCTTTTGATGCATCATGTGTACTCAGAACAAGACACTACCATCAGGACAGAAACAGAATGTTTTCCAATTGGCAAGGGACTCAGGAAGGCTGCATTTTATCACCCCTTCTTTTTAATTTATATACTCAACATATCATTGGTAAAGCAGGTTTAGATTCTGAGGAATGAGGCATGCAGATTGGAAGAAGGAACATCAACAATTTAAGGTATTTTACTGACACCATACTACTAGCAGAAAATAGCAAAGACTTGGAATGATTACGGAAGAAAGTCAAGGAAGAAAGTGCAGGTTTACAATTGAACATTAAGAAAACAAAAATAATGACCACAGATGATTTATGAGTCCTGCTTCAGGAGAAAGGCAGCATATAATTTGTATAAATAAATAAAATAAATAAAACTAGATTGTGATGATAATGAAATAGTTCAACATTTTCTTGTGTAGGTATCTGTCCATGTGTGGGGGTTTTCTGCATACCTTGTGGCCTAACCATTGGTTTGGTTTTTGGATGACTAGGACATTCCACACCTTGGCTCAGTCTTTAATAAGAATGGAGACTGCAATCAAGAAATCAGAAGAAGATTAGGACTTGGAAGGGCAGTTAGGAGCAAACTAAACAAGATCGTGCAGTGTCAACATATATTGCTAAATACTAAAGTTAGGATTGTTTATGCTATATTTTCCATTTCTATGTATGGTTGTGAAAGATAGTCAGTGAAGAAAACTGTGAAGAAAACAGGAAGAAAATCACCTCATTTGAAATGTGGTGCTGGAGAAAAATTCTGCTGATATCATTACTACTGAAAGGAGATATAAATGGGTCCCAGAGCAAATCAAGCCTGAACTCTCCTTGGAAGTTAAGATGACTAAACTGAGACTGTCATATTTTGGACATATCAAGAGAAGACATAATGTACCAGAAGACACAGAAATGTTTGGTAGTGAAAAAGGCAGCAGGAGAAGAGAAAGACTGCATTATAGATGGATAGATTCAATGAAGGAAGCCATGTCTCTGAGTCTGCAAGATCTGAGCAGGCTGTTGATCATAGGGTGACTTGAAGGTCTTTCATTCATAGGGTCAAATAAGTTGAAGTCGACTTGATGGAAGTTAACAACAACAAAGTGTGGCTCTAGCTACTTACTTTTAAAAGTAACCTTCCAAGCACTGACTCCATGTTTTTTTTTTTTCCAGTCCAATATGTCCTGGCTCCAACTGTACAACCTGGACACCAGAAAAAAAAATGGAACCATCTTATTGGGCTGATCAGACTTACACACATTAGGCTCTGTGATGTCAAACATGTAAACACGATTCTATTCTATTCTCAAAGCAGTTACACACTACTATGTGTAACATATAATTAATACTGAGTGAAAAAGTTGGAATATGCATAATTGATTGTAAACCTATGGAAAAGTACACAAGTTGTCAAAATCTGCATAATTTATTTGACTATGGAATTCATGTTAAATGGTAGTTTTGTTTTGTTGGTTTTTAACAACAGAATTCCTGACCCAACATCACATCCGGTCTCACTTATATACCTTAGAAGAAAATGTAACTTTGGTGGCACAATACACTTGCATCTTGCTACATCAGTCTGAACTATACACGCATGGAGCGGGGGAAGGATATAAAACAGAATCATAGTAAATGTGAAAGGCCGGAGAAGTTCTAATAAATGTAGGGCATTGCCAAGAATTACCAGAGGTTTTTAAGTTACCACTGACCCTGACTAGATGTGAACAGATAACTTCTGAGTGAAATGTTTTATGAATTATCAACTCCTTCAGCCATCCAACCTCCTTTTAGTTTTATTCTCATTGCTAATATTTGAAAAGGGAGGGGAAAAAGAGCAGTCTGTCATAGATGTATATGATAATTGACATAATAGAACCTAACGGCTACTTGTGAACATAATAAACTCTGACAGCTTCACTGAAGCTTATTTGAAGGTTCAAAACAAGGTTTTGAGAGATTTAATGTACACATTTTTCTTTGTCTTTCTTTTTCATTGTAAAAGATTAGGACTAATTTAAACAAAACAAGAAAACACTTATGCATAGCAATATATTTAAAGTGTTTTTCAATTAATGTGATTCCAGAGATTGACATTTAAATCAAAGAAGTAGGTCAAATATCTAAATTGTGTGTATGAGTATTGCACAAAACATTTGGTACCAAATGCTGCATAACACCAACTTCAGTGATGAAATATGATTGAGTTTCCTTCTCAGGCAAAATATCTGAAGAATTCTGAGGAAAGTAAAAAAGAGCCATGGATAGCAAAAGAAAGGTGAAACCCACAATCAGGGTTAAAACAGATTGTAATTTACAGCTGCAATGGAAGTGGGACTGGTGTGGGATAGAGCTGCTTAACTGCTTAACTGCCTTTAAACAGTCTGTCCTGCAACAATTACCTCTTATTGGGACTCCCGGCTCAGTCCTCATCCAATCCCTAGCAGCAACTGACCTTCACTTTGAGAACATGGGAATTACTTTCTGTCACAAACACTACACTATTTTAGTAGCCACATGTCAGTGGCTGCATGGCAGCAGTGATTATAGGTCAAAGTAGTTGGGTCCCAGTGCTGGTAATTGGCAGGGCCACTGCAAACTTTGCCATACCATAAACACAGACACACATACATGCATCGTCACACAGAAATACTATTTGCATATATAATGGGCCTGCCATATCTGTGGACTACCCATCTGGGGATTTGAGCATCTGTGGATTGCCACACCCCATATTATTCAATGGTGATGCATGCATGCAGGTGTATCAGTTTTCCCCATTCCCTGGGGAGTGTGTGGCAGAACTGATCCCCCACAAATAGGAAGGGCCCACTGTACATATACACTCAATACACAAAACATCCACACAAACATGCATGAACCCACTGCAGTAGTTAGGACTGAGGGAAAAGAAGTCCCTTCCACTGAAACCAAGGGAAAGATTTTCTAAAGCTTGATTTCAGGATGGGGAGGTGAAGGGAACTGCAGTTTGTGGGAGAGATGTCCCTTCCAAGCTTCAATTCCTGTTCTTGTTGTAGCAACCAGGATTGATAAAAGCATTCCACTGGTTTCAATTTTAATTGAAGCTTGTGGTAGTGGTGGGAAATTATCAAGGGGGGAGTACAGGAAATAAGGGACTTTATCAGACCCCCCCCCATTATTGTTCTTTTGCCAACATATGTTAAAACATTTTTATACTGGCAAAACTAAAAATGATTTGATTGTGTATGGCAGGGGGTTGGACTGGATGGCCCTTGTGGTCTATTCCAACTCTACAATTCTATGCTTCTATGAAAAGAACCCCCTCCCACAGACCTACCTTCCATAATGTTAAAGAGGTATCCCAGGCACTAGTGGAGAGTGAACTGAGCTCTGTTCACTTCCTCACTCATGATCTCTGTGACTCTCACGAGAAGACGTGAGTGCAGGAAATTTAAAAATAAAAGTAGAATAAAGACATAAAAGGTTAACACAAGCAAAGATACAAACTGAAAAAGTCCCAAGTACACAGAGGGAGTCATAAAAAGAGTGTCCTCTACCTGGCTGTCCCGATCTCACTGGGAAGTATTCTGTCATTCACACTGCATTCACATGAGCACAATGGTGCAAAGTTTCAAACACTGACAATGCTAGCAACAAAACACCACAGCAGATCTACTGACAGCTTGGCCTATCAATAAAAAAGTATGGCTTATTACCGCTAATTATGGCTTATTACCAGACGGCATTATCTGGTATGTGTGTCCTTTTGCCATCATTAGGCATCCTTATGATGCCATATTTGCCACATCTGATAAAGTCCATTGGGGAGGAGGTTTAACACTTTTTTCCCCCAACAGCCAATCTCTCTAAAAATTCTCCCTACCACAAGTTTGCCAATTAAATTTCAAGAAAGCCTCCACTGAGTTTGTTGGCACTCTGCTTCTGATAGGGAGGGTCTTCTGCCCAGCCCTTGCTATGACAGACCCACCTTAAACTCAACTTAAACAAGGAAGATGGTGTGTTTTCCACTCACGTTCTGCTTGTGGGTATCCTAAAGCAACCTTTTCGACCACTGTGGGAACAGAATAATGGACTAGGCAGACCCTTGATCAGCTCCAGCAAAGCTGGATATGTATGGGACTGCAGGCTTATATTCAACATTAATTCATTTCAGTCCCACCCCAGACACTTAAATTATAATGGATGACAATCCATTTCATCTTTCCCTTTGGAAGCAGAAAGCAATAAACATAAGGTCACACCCTAGTTCCTCACTGATGTTAAGGTTTGATTCTTTTAGGCTAAGTGAGAGCCTTTGATATTAACAGCTACATTCAGAGGAGTTCACAGTTCCATATATTAGTATTAATTAGTTATCTTCAAGCACTTTGGACTGATAGATAATAAATCTTTCTTTCCCTTGGGGTTAGTATTAATTAATATAGCAGAAGCAAATATTGAAACTAGCAGCAGGCAAAGCACTCACTTTCCCCTTTATATTTTCTTTTTTGCAGTCTTGTGTGAGTGTGTAGTTAAGCAAGGGACTCGAACAATTACAATAATTAAAGCTTCTCTACCTAAAACTTAAAGAAACAAGAGGTTCTCCACAATAACAGCTGAACTATGACTATTTGCTGGATTTAGAAATTGTAGCAATGAATGGTTAAGACAGAAATGCTTCTTGGTCATACTCTATAATTCTTTCAAATGTGATACCCCACCCCTTTTTCTCACTTTACTAGAAACCACTGTTAAAATAAAGTATAAAGATTAATTCATGTAGAAGTTAGGAGATGATCAGACAGGGACAAAAAAAACGTCCCGGTCTCACCATCTCTCCCGCCCCCTCCTGCCCTCGTCCCGGCACACAAATGAGAACTTTTCATGCCTATCTTTTCCACATCCGTTCACCTTGCTCAGCAGTCCAGGAGTGAATGGAGCTCAAACAGAGTCCCATTTACTCCCTGGTTTGAGTTCCTGGCTGTTCTCACGAGAGAACAATGTGTAAGAAATTCAAAAATAAAAAGTAAAAAAAAAAGTTTGAAAAGCGGCAGCAAACACAAAAACACAGTTAAAAAAATACAAGTAACCCGGGAAAGGGGGGGAAGGGTGTCACTTACCTGGATGTCCCGATCTTAACTGGAAGTGTTTCTCATGGATCTCCCACTGCGGCTGGCATTGCGCCCGGCATAACAGGGCACCTTTTCACTTGCCGATCATTCCATGACTGGAACAGAATGGGTGATCTATTCATGGCTTGAGCTGTAAATAAGACAAAATGAGGGCAGCACAGAAGCAAGACAGGGGCATAATGGGACGAGGATGATGTTGTCTGAAAAGTAAGTCCTTTGGTGATCTCCTGTCATCCCTGTAATTGATTAATTTAGTCGTCTGATAATCTCCTTACTCTTAATTTTAGTATTTTGCTTCTTCATCAACCTTTGGAATTCTGTTTTTTTCTCTACCAGTTTGCTATCCTTGTGACAATTCCATGTTGGTCTATGATGATAAAGACACATGTAAAATCCATCATGACTGTGTGGTTGTTTTCTGGACTTTATCTGAGTTGTCAAATGTAGAAGCCTATGTGCAGTGGAGTTTGTGGGTACACTGTTTCAAACATTCTGCCAATGTGTGAACATTTGATGTCATCCAAAGGAGCATCATTGTAGTATGTGAACAGTAAGAACAGCTGTGTTCTTCCTAAAATAGATAGGAGAGTGATCAGAGAAAAAGTTTAGTTCAACTCTAGTGCTATTTTAAGTCTTTAATATCTGACACAACTATTTAGGCCAAAATTCTGAGATTTACCTGGGAGTCTTTCATTCATTCATTCATAGCCTGCTTTTTTTTCTCACAAGAATGGGGGCTCAATGTGCTTTAAAATGAAATATAGCAAATACAATTAAAACATAAAATGAACACAAGCATAGAAGGTTTAAAAACCAATTTTTAAACCCATGAATTGAAGAAGAAACAGTATGATCCACTTTAGCATCCCTTCTGCAGCAAGTGACAAGACAACAGTGTGATTTTGCTAGACATACATATGATTATGCTGCTGTTAAGTCTTTATGAACAAGAATAAAAAGATAGTCAAAGCTGTAAGAAGTTTTTGTTTTGGTTCTTTGGGATGAGTATTTGTTTTTCTTCAACATGATATCTTCCCCATTATTTAAATTACACTATGAAAGAGTAGATCAAGCCACCTACTAAAGGAAAAGGCATCCTGGTGGTTATTACCTCTCTTCCATGCTCAGTTATTTCTTTTTCTTTTCTTTTCTTTTTTTGACAACAATGTTTTGGCTTTGATTATGAAAACTGATATCATTCCACACAAAATTCCTTTTGCGGACCCAGACCGTATGACCCTTCCGCCCTCCTGAATGATACACTTACACATGGCATTGGATAATCATGATTATATTTGGTTACATCTTCAGAAAACATGGTTAGATACAGGTTAGTAAATACATGATTTTGGCAGTAAATGGCCGCAACTTGCAAGCTAGATGGTTGGCAGCAATGCATGGGTTGTGATCTGCTCTTGAGCCCACCCATGTGGGTCAAGACCACCCGTCAGTCCATACCGACTCCCTGGAGGAGAGAGATGCTGGCTGAGCCATCCGCTTGACTCCCTCTCCTCCCCTGTAAACAAAACGGTTAACCACTGAAGGCAGGGTCTCCCTTGAACTTGAACTTGATCTAGTGCTTGAACTTGCACTTGACGGAGACCCCTAGACCTCATGCGCTATCACAACCCATGACATCTGCTACCCCGCAAATTGTGGCATGGAATGCTTTTTCCCGAGGGAGGGTGGGTGGGTCTTTCACTCTCCGGAGCCTAAAGAGGGTAGAGGGCTGACGGAGCTGCAATATATCAGCTCCGTCGCCTCCCCTCTTACATCATCCAGCCGTGCCATAGGCTGACCGGATGTCCTGCCTACCCTGGCAGCCGTGGTCCAATCAGGGGTGAGCAGGCCCACACTGATTGGTTGGCCACTCCTTCCCCACCCCTCCCAGCTGCAAAGCCACCTGGGAAGCGGAAGGTAAGATGGTGGCCATCAGGGAGGACCATGCGGTCTCCCACTCCCTCCAGTACTGCATCGTTCACATGAATTATTGCTTAATTCATCTATCGGTTTAGCTTTCAGCTTTTTTCCGCTGTGATCTTCACACACAGACTGAGGCGGGGTGCGTGGCCTCCCAAGCACATCCTCTGATTACCACAGGAATGCCTAGTTTCTATTCCTATACCATGGAGTGTCAGCCAAACACACACACACAGAGGCTAGTTTGGGATTCTTCAGCTGGCTGCAGCCAAGCACAAAGATACCAAGGAGTGAGGGAGGGAAGGAAAGGAATGGGATCTCATGAGGGGAGATGAAGAACATTCACACAGAGAGACTAAAAGGCTACCTTGGAATTCTTCAGCTAGCTGCAGCCAAGCATGAAGTGACCAAGGATTGAGGGAGGGAAGGAAACACACACACATACACAAGGCTAGCACTCACAGTCTTTTCCGTGGCTGGAAACAACAGTGGATGGATCTTTCCTCCATCCTCTCCTTGTCCAAACCCCTCCCTGGTGAGTTCAACCAATCATGGCAAAGCTCTGCTGTGAATGTATCAGAAAGATTGCTGGTAATTCACACAGCATTTAGTGTAATGGTTGATCACACTATCGAAAATGCGCTACTTTTCAAAAAAGTCAGGAAAAGTCCTGAAATCCTTTCTTGTGTTACTAATGGTTTTTTGTGCCCCCCTCCTTCTTAAAGAGACGACATTATGGTGCAATGCATGTAAACAATTAGGAATCTTGGCGAATTTTTTTTTTTTTTTCATCATGTAACCAAGCCCTTGGTTTTATTCTAGCATAAGCATCACTCCTTTCCTCCAATATCTCAAATGCTGTATAAGAAGATAATACAGATTTTGGATCCAGGAACTTGAGAGCAAACTCTTTTTACATCCCTGATCAAGGATGGGCAAGACTTTCATTGAAATGCATTTTTATTTTATTTATTTTTTTAAAAAATCATGTTTTTCATATTTGAAAGGGAAAGAATTTGAGACTTAAAAAAGATCTATGTGGAAGAAAACACAATTGATGGATTCATTCATAATAGCTCAGAGATCTGATTGCTTAACTCATAAAAGTCTGGATCAGAATGAAAAAACATGGCTCCCCACCTGTATCTCTTAGACTGAGGGATTGTGTATCCTTGTCACTTGTCAGCTAATTCTGAATTCTGCCTGGGGTCACCTTTGTCAACTTCTGGTCATTTGTGTGCCCAACTCATGATCATGGTTAGACAAGACAGGCCAAGTTAACATCAATGCTCCATTTAATCATTCTCAATTATTGGTATCTCAGGTTATTTCCATGGGAAATAGGCATACGTCTTGATAATATTTAGGTTATTTATCATATACACTTATAGATATACATATTTATCTTTCAGGAAAAACAGTGTCTGAGCACGAAGCTTCACTACATGGCATTACATTGCATGTATGGAATCTTATCACATCACATTATATGGCTATCAAGATGTTACATTTTCATAAAGACTTTCATAGGGACTGCTCTTAGCTTTCTACATCTGTATCGCTTTAACAGGCTTTGTAATAGTTAATAAATGTGGGAACATAGCAGAACAGTATAAGCTTAAACACTAGAATTTAGCCATCCATCTTTCCAAGAAACCAGCCAATTACCGGCAATGAATACACAGTTTGGGAGTTTGACCAAGATGAAGCTCAAAATACTGGGAAAGCAGCCAGCTCTCTGTGATAACAAAGTCAATTAAGTGGAGTCAGATAAGGTTTGAAACAAGCAAGTTTCAGTTTCTTAAACAACAGCAAAACCAGCAGGAAGGCACACAGAGAAGAGTCCAGAATACAGTCCAAGGGCCAAAACTTATGGAAAGTAGCATAGTCCAGAAATAGGTCTGTGGGTCCACAGGGTCAGGCAACAGCATAGTCAGGAAAAGTCCAAGGTCTAAACACAAGTCAAGGCAACCAGAGTCAATGCAACAGGAATGAATCCAATCAAGTCAGCAGAAAGCTTTCTCCAGGAAGAGCAGTTGATCTCTGACAAAGCCTCCACATATCCCCAAAGTGTATATATAGCAACTTGGTGGCCCCCGGCTCACCGGTGTATATAGAGCCATTGTACTATCTATTCTCCTTTATGGGTCTGAAACATGGGTCACATATCGGCAACACGTATGACTCCTTGAATGCTTTCATCAGCGCAGTATATGTACAATCCTAAATATACACAAGACTGACTATGTGACGAATGTTGCTGTCCTTGAGCAAGCAGGGATCACCAGCATTGAGGCCATGATACTGAGATCACAGCTGCACTGGGCAGGGCACGTTTCTAGGATGGAGGACCACCGCCTCCCAAAAATAGTACTCTATGGGGAGCTCACCACGGGTCAGCGTAAGAAAGCCGCTCCAAAACAGCGATACAAGGATTCCCTGAAACAACATCTCAGGCTTGGCCAAATTGATCACCAACAATGGCCCGCTCTGGCCTCACATCGGGAGGCATGGAGACACACTATCCAGAATGCTGCAGCCTTATTTGAGAACTCACACCAAACACGTCTTGAAGAAAAATGACAACGCAGAAAGAATCACAACCCGGAAACATCACCTAAGGAGACCTTCTGCTGTGCTTTTTGTAACTGGACTTGTTTATCTCAGATTGACCTTTTCAGTCATGAGTGAGCTTGCAGAAAGTGTGGGATGAGTCCTTCCTGAATCTTCATTTGTGAAAAAAAGCCAGAGATATATAGCAAACAAGGCTTTGCCAGGTGGTTCTTGACAAGCAAGTGTTTGTCATAAAATCTCAGCGATTTCCTTTGAGCTTCCTTTTGAGATCACTGCTGGCTGTATGATGGTGGAGGTAAGTTTGTCTCTTCATCATCCTTATCTGAATTGGCAGGACTCTGCTGGGAGTGGTGCCAACCCACTAAGAGCAGGCTCTTCCTCTGCTTGAGCCTCCAGGTTAGCAGGGTTCCCTACTAGCACAGGTGTAGATAAAACTGTGCTAGGGTCCATAGGGCCATTCCCTGCCATGTCCTCCTCCTCTCCAATTCCATACCATCATCAGACTCATGGGGCATGACACCATCCATCCATTTTTACCATCAGGTTCTTTCATCTTGTCATAATGTCTGTTAAGGCATTATACAAACATTTCATAAAGGCGTTTACACATAAAAAATTGTGTCCCTTGTATCTTATCCATAGCTATCTTAACAACACATTTATTCAAGTATACATTTTTATCTGTTGAGGAACTACACATCTCTAATAGCTTCTGTGACCACACAGGCATTCCAAGGGTTGATATCCTTGAGCATTGTTAAATCTTAACAGCATCCATTAAATTATAAACAGGCTAATGGGCATTCATTACAAGCATAATGGAATATATATCTATTTGAGCATTGCCTTATGAGTTTTCAGCATGTTGGTCAGCATGTCGGGACAAATTATTAATCTATCAGTCTATCAGGAATGGTGCAGGCTGTTATCACACAGTCTTCCTAATTGGTCTGATATGGGTTCTGTCTTGGCTCTTTTTATTCTCTCCTCAGCCAGCTCAGCTAATCAACTGTTCCATCTGGCCCAATGAGATAGGAGGGCTCTAGGGGACCTCAGTTGTATCAATAGTCCTCCCTTCTAATCAAAACAAAGATCTTTATCTAGGACTAATCATCTAATACACTAGCTAGATCCCCCAGCTAGTGCACTAGCTAGAAGGGTTATCCCCAATCAATCTACTGAATGTCACCTACTCTTGATCACACTTGTAAAGGTGTTCTCTTAGCTTATTTACATTTTAGTTCCCTGGCATTTTTCCCAGGTTGGAGCCAAAGCCAAATTCTGAATGCTTCTTAATAATTGTGAATGATACAAACACAAATGCTCACAGATTTAACTGTTCATGTGTCCTTATGCTATGTTCTTCTGTTCTTATTCTCTATAGGTTATACTAGGTTACATAGTAATTTGTCCTGTAACAAGAATCATTGTGCATTCTTTTGGTATGGTGTCATTGTCATGTGTTAAATTGTTGATGTTCCTCCAGTTTTCATGACTACTTCCCCAGAGTCTAAATCAGCTTTATGTAAGATACATTCAGCATCCAAGTTAAACAGGTAGGGTGATAAAATGCAGCCTTCCCTGACCCCCTTGCCAATTGGAAATGATTCTGTTTCTCCATATTCTGGTCCTGATGGTGGCCTCTTGCCCTGAGCACAAGTTATGCATCAGAATAATCAAATGTTGTGGTGCATCTGATTTTTAAAGAATTATCCATTGTTTTTCATTATCTACAGGGCTGATTTTCTTCTGAAATTCTTTGTTGTGCTCCAAGTGTGAGTTCCCCTGTTGGTTGTATAGCATTCCTGCTCTTCGTTTAAATTTCCCTTTGATTTATCAGATCTTGTGGAAGAGGTCTCTTGTTCTAATTTTTTTTGTCTTCTATTTCTCTGCATGAATTATTGTAGTAGTTTTCTTTGAATCCTGTGCACAAGTTGCTGAACAATTAGATTCAAGTTTCTGGCCCTATTACTGTCACCTTTTACTTTTGCTTCTTGTCTATCCTTAATAGTATGAAGAGTTGCATCAGTCATCCAATGAGACTTTTCTTACTTTTTTGGGTGAATATAGTGTCTTTTTGCATTATTCCTTGACAGTATCCCTGGCTCCAGTTCAGGATTCTTCTGACTCCCATTTAATAAGGCTTTATAGTGTAAGTCTATTTTTTACATTATCTCTATATTCTAAAGAGATGTTATTCAGGTTGTGTGTGTGTGTGTGCACACACATACATGCATGTGTATTTGGGATGAAAAAATATTTTTTTAAAAAAAATCAAAATGTTGGAGCAAATTGAACCTCACAAATTTTCTCAGATTTCCCCTTGTAGATTTTTAGGAATGTAGCCAAAGAATCAAAACAGGAGGCTGGAACTGAGAATGTTATTTGACAATGCACTGATTATTCTAACAAAGAGAGAGAGAGACAGCAATATATCTGCAGATGCTTCGTTTCTAGAAAGAAATGCACAGTATATTCCAATGAGCAGTTTAGAAAATATGAGATGGCTTGGTCATGAGGCAACTGGCTCTCATGCCAAATCTCTCTGGCTTTTCTTCGCAAACGAAGATTCAGGAAGGACTCATCCTGCACTTTCTGAAAGTGTGCTGATGACTAAAAAGGCCAATCCAAGATAAACAAGTCCGGTTGCAGAAAGCACAGAAGAAGGTATCCTTGGGTGATGTTTCCGGGTTGTGATTCTTTCTGCGTTTCTCTTCAAGACTAGTTCAGCTGAAATAAGGCTGAAGCATTGTGGATAGTGTGTCTCCATGGCTCCCGATGTGTGGCGAGGGTGGACCATTGTTGGTGATCAATTTGGCCAAGCCTGAGATGTTGTTTCAGGGAGTCCTTGTATTGTTTTTTTTGGAGCGCCCCTCTTACGCTGACCCATGGCGAGTTCACCGTAAGAGTACTATTTTTGGGAGGTGATGGTCCTCCATCCTAGAAACGTGCCTTGCCCAGCGCAGCTGTGTTCTCAATATCATGGCCTCAATGCTGGTGATCCCTGCTTGCTCAAGGACAGCAACATTCCTCACATAGTCAGTCTAGTGTATATTTAGGATTGTGCGTATACAACGCTGATGAAAGCGTTCGAGGAGTCGTAAGTTTTGGCAATAGGTGACCCATGTTTCAGACCCATAAAGGAGAATAGACAGTACAATGGCTCTATACACACTGATTTTTGTGCTTCGCCTCAGGTTTTTATTACTCCAGACTCTTTTGTGAAGTCTTCCAAATGCACTATATGCCTTTGCTAATCTGTGATCTATCTCTTTATCAATCTTGGCATCTGAGGAGATGATGCTTCCCAGGTAGGTGAACTGCTGAACAGACTTCAGAGCACAGATTTGCCGATGACAATGTGGGGATGGTGGTGTTCGTCCTGTGGTGCAGGCTGGTAACGAACTTCCATTTTCTTCAGGTTAACTTCCAGCCCAAACAGCTCTGCAGCTGTTGCAGCAGAGCAGAAATGTCGGCTTAAAATCAATACATTTACAACCATGAATACACACATACGCAAGCAAACTCTGTAGACAAGAAGGATGAGAATTTTGTAGACAAGAAGGATGAGAATTTCAGTTCATTTTCATGAAAATGTGTGAATGTTTTCCAAGTTCATCTCTTAGAGAAAACACAACTGACAGATTTGGAATCCTTCAAATAAGTGTTAAATTATTTACTTAGAATCATAGAGTTGGGAGAGACCATGAGGGCTATCCAGTCCAACCCACTGCCATGTAAGAATACACAATCAAAGCACTCCCCACAGATGGCCATCCAGCCTAAGTTTAAAAACCTCCAAAGAAGGTGACTCCACCACACTCAAAGGCAGTGCATTCCACTGCTGAACAGCTCTTGCCATCAGAAAGTTCTTCCTAATGTTTAGATGGAATCTTTTTTCCTGTAGTTTGAGTCCATTGCTCTGTGTCCTGGTCCCTGGAACATCAGAAAACAAGCTTGCTTCATCCTCAATATTACATCCTTTCAAATATTTAAACATGGCTATCATGTCACCTCTTAACCTTCTCTTCTCCAGACTAAACATACCCAGCTCCCTAAGCTGCTCCTCATAGGGCATGGCTTCCAAACCTCCCACCATTTTGGTCACCCTCCTCTGGACATGTTCCAGCTTGTCAATATTCATCTTGAATTGTGGGACCCAGAATTAGACACATTATTCCAGGTGAGGTCTGACCAAAGCAGAATAGAGTGTTACTATTACATCCCTCAGTCTAGACACTTTGCTCCTATTGATGCAGCCTGATGATAGTGGTTTTTTAAACTGTCATATCACAGTGTGCATCCATGTTCAGCTTGTGGTCTACTAAGACTCTTAGATCCCTTTCACACGTACTGCTGTAAAGCCAGGGGTCACCTATCCTATATCTGTGCATTTTTTTTCTGCCTAAATGTAGTACCTGACATTTCTCCTTGTTAAAATTCATTTTGTTAGTTTTCGCACAGCTCTCCAACCTTTTAAAGTTGTTTTGAATTCTCATCCTGTCCTCTCAGGTATTCACTATCCCTCCCGATTTGGTGTCATCTGTAAATTTGATAAGCATGATCTCTATTTTATCATTCAAGTCATTGATAAAGATGTTGAATAGCACTGGGCCTAGGACAGAACCTTGTGGCACCCTGCAAGTCACTTCTCTCCAGGATGAAGAGGAGTGATTATGTGAGCACACTTTGGCTTCAGTCAACCAGTTACAAATCCACCTAAGAGTAGCATTGTCTAGCCCACATTTTACTAGCTAAATTGCTAGAATATCATGGGGGACTTTGTCAAAGGCCTTCCTAAATCATGATATCCTACATCCACATCATTCCTTTCATCTACCAAGCTTGTAACTCTATCAAAAGAGAGAGAGAGAGAGAGAGAGAGAGAGAGAGAGAGAAGTAGTCTGGCATGACTTGTTTTTAAGAAATCCATGTTGACTTTTAGTGATCATGGTATTCCTTTGTAAGTGATTACAGACTTTCTGCTTAATGATCTGCTCTACAATCTTTCCTGGAACTGATGTCAGGCTGACCAGGCGGTAATTGTTTGGGTCCTCTTTTCCCCCTTTTTGAAGATGGAGACAACATTTGCCCTCCTCCAGTCTGCTGGAACTCCTCTTGTTCTCTGGGAATTCTGAAAGATTATTGCTAGTGGTTCTGAGATTACTTCTGTCAGTTCTTTTAATACTCTTGGATGTAATTCATTTGGCCCTGGGGACTTCAATTCATTTAGAGTAGCCAGGCATTCCTGTACTTACCTTACCTATTTTGCAATGCATTCCCCCTACGGTGTTATCTGCTCCATAACCCCCAGGTTGGCCATAGTTTTCTTTTGGGGAGAAGACCGAAGCAAAGAAGGTGTTAAGTAGTTCTCCTTTTTCTCTGTCCCCTGGTAGCATTTCACAATCTTCTCCACTCAATGGTTCTAGCATTTTCTTGTTCTTCTTTTTGCTATGGACATAACAACAACCTCTCTTTTTTTTGTCTTTTAAACCCATCTAGCAAGCCTGAGCTCATTTTGTGCTTTAGGTTTTCTGACTTTCTCCCTACACATGCTGGTTATTCATTTGAATTCCTCTTTGGTTATCCCCCCCCCTTTCCCATTTCTTGTACATGCCCTTTTTAAGTCTTAGCTCCGTTGAAATTTCTTTAGCCATCCATTCTGGTTTCCTTACACACCTCCTATTGTAATGGTTTGAAGTTGTGCCTTTGATATCTCACTTTTAAGAAAGTCCCATCCATCATGAACTCCCTTCTCTTAGTATGCCTGGCAATAGGATTACACCCAGTATTTCTTTAAGTTTACTGAAATCAGTTTTATTAAAGTATAGAACATGTATCTGACTACACCTGTCTTCCCTTTCCACTGTATCACAAACTGCAGGAGAACATAGTCACTGCCACCTAAGGATTCTGCCACTTCAACTCCATTAACCAGTTCATCACTGTTGGTTAGGATTGGATCTAAAATAGTTGATTGCCTTGTTGCCTGTTTCACCTACTGGACAATGAAGTTGTCTGCAAGGCAAATGAGGAGTTTGTTAGACCTTAGTTTTGGCCAAGTTTGACCTTCAACAAATATCAGGAAAGTTGAAATCTCCCATTACAACTACATCTCTCCTTTTCTGAATTTGTGATCATCTGTTCTACGGAGGCTTCACCCAAGTCCTCAATCTGGCTTGGGGGTCTGTAGTAGACCCCATAATGATATCCCTGTTTCCCCCCCCCCTTAATTTTACCCAGATGTTCTCAACCAGGCTTCCAAAATTTAAGCTATCCTTTACATATAATGCTGCTCCTCCTCCTTTCCTGTTTGGTTTGAAATAGGATATACCCCTTTCATTACAACCTTCTGATCATAAGACCCACCAGGTTTCAGTGATGCCTATTGTATCATATTTGCTTTGCTATGTTAAAAGTTCAAATTTATCAAGTTCTCTTGAAAACAGTTGGACTATTATCTCCAACATTGGATGAATGACTTCTCTCAAGAATACTTTCTCCCTCCTCCACATAACTCAGTTTAAAGCCCTCCTGATAAGATTTTTGAGCCTCTTAGCCAAAACATTCCTGCCAACTGCTGTGAGATGCAACCCATACCTCACCAGAAGTCCATTTTAATGAAACTGCAGACCATGGCCCAAGAGGTCAAATCATTCCCAGCATCACCATCTGTGAAGCTATTTGTTGACCTCCACTATTCTTCTCTCCCTTCCTGGGCCATGTCCTTCAACTGGGAGGAGAGATGAAATGACAGTCTGAGCACCCATGTCCTCCAGCTTCCTACCCAAAGCCTTGTAATCCCTCGTGATATCCTGAAGGCTATGTCTTGCAGTGTTGTTGGTTCCCACATAAACCAAAAGGAAGGAGCAATGATCAGCTGGTTTTTCAAATCTTGTCTTGTCAGCTTCTCTGGTACATCATGGATTTACATTACTGTTACCTAAGTAGCTTACATTTCTCTGTTGGGGTCCTGGAAACATGATTTGTTGATTTATTATTTATAAGTTTTTAATTTAAAGGGGAAAGATAAGCCCTTGTTTGTTTTCTTTAATTTTTCAATTGTTTTTCATGTGAGTCTCCTATACCTTTTCCGCCACAGATAGCATATCTAAGTATTTGGTTTGCCTTAATCTGTATTTCTTTATTCATGTGAAATTAGCATGCTTGAACCGATAAATAAAAAAGAACTAGCAACCTAACTAAACAATAAAAATGATGCTTGCGAGATTATGTGAGACTGTACAAATCAGCTCAATTGGTACAAGGGAATTTGAGAGTTCAAAACAGCATCAGATGTCAGGGTTTTAATTTGAAATATAGCTACACCTAATTAACCTAACTATGAGCTTCAAGTTGGAAGTGAATTGGGAGAGCCAAAATTCTGGGCTTCCAGTAGAGCAGACAAATAGATAGCTATTACTAGACATTGTTTGTGGATACTTTGCCTCCTCGGAGATCTTAAAATGGGACTGTTTGGCAGTAATGAGTTTTCCCTAGGAGAATGATTGCTTTTGCAGACATAAAGCATGCTGAAAGACCCCATTTGCCTGTAGACAATATATACCAGTAATTTGACTGTAAACTATATATGAGGAGGAAATGGTCAATTTAAAACAGCTCTATTCTTTAGATATACACTGTTATTTAGAAAACTGCCCTCTTACATTTTATTTTGTTTTCCTCTTTCCTTAAACATTTAGGGCACTACTAAGTCCAAAAAGGTGACTAGCTTTATTAATGGACAAGTATTCCAAAATTGTAAAAGGTGACTGTCACTGTAGCATGTTTGGAAAAGTGCGTAGAACACTCTTTTTACTCTTTATGCCATTGAAATTATGTAATTCTGTGGAATCTAGAGTTGATCATTATGGAAAGGTTTTTGCAAAAATATGTAGTGCAGTATGAGAAACAGTCTCTTTTTAAAGGCTTATATAAATTTTCACATTTCTCTTAATTCCCTAAATGGTTTCCTTGAGAAAACAACTAGACTTGGATGAAATCAAGTGACAGCCAAAGTTTTCACCAGCTAGTCAGGAAAGATTTGCACATTTTCTCATTTCTAAGAAGAAACGATGTCACAGAGATTGTCTACACTGGCCAGAATACTCCACGTTCTGGCAGGAGTATTCCAGCCCTGGGCCCATGGCATTTCCCCTTTGTTACCTGCCCTTTCGTTGTGGCAACAGAGGGGTGTCCTAACACACATGGCTCACGTGTGAACTGGCACTTATCTTCTCTGCACCAGTCACATCTTCTGAGGTCACACAGCCAGGCACCTCACAGTGACCTCAACAGAAATTGCTGCACTGTGCACTGTGCAGGCCACATGTGCAGACACACACTACCCCCTGTTGCAGTAACAGAACTCACCATTTCCCCTGGAAACCCCCCAGCAAATGGTGAGGGTTTTTTTTAACCACATGTCCACTCTCTTTGAAGGGGTATTTGCCCTGGATTCTGCTCAGACCTGCCTGAATATCATCCAGACAGTTCAGACTAGGATGGGAGCAAGACCCCAGCATCATCTGGACTGCTAGGAGCAGGAATGGAGTAGGCCATTTCATTTGGCCCATCTAGACAAGTCCTTATTTTGTTAAGACAGCCTGTTAAAAATGTATAGTGTTAAGGGTAATCAGTTTTTGTTTGAAATTTGTTTGATTTGTGTTTAAGTCTATGTCTTCATAATTGTCTGTTTAATATGTGTAATGAGTTTTAAATAAAATCATAAAAAATAAAAAGGTGCCAACTATTGTGAATTTTTTCACCTTTCAATAGAGTTTTGTAAAAGAAAGTCATGAAGAATCCCACCCAAAAAAAGTTTGTTGCCCAAAAAAGAGTTTTGCTTGAGAAGCACTTTGTATAAAATGCAATTTTTGGAGGGTGGGGTAGGGAGATTGGTTTTTGGCATCTTCATACATTTTTTTGATGAAATATGAAAAAGAAAAAAAAATCTGAACACAGATGACAGTTATTCAACAGAGTTTCTTGTCATGACAACAACTGAGAACACTAGAAAATCAATGCCTGTTTTATGTGGAGACCCTCTGTGTATAGAGGTAGCTGTCCTCTGCAAGCAAAGTAAAGGAAATTCTCAATGAAGGAATGTGCTCTTTAAGGTCAACAGATAGCCAAGTGAGCACACCTCCAGTCAACAGGCAGCAGCAAGGGAAAACCAGGCCAGTCCCAAGGTTTATATGGTGTAACAAGCAGAAGCACGATCAGGCAGCTCAAGGTTCAAAGGAGGAGGGAATGCCGTCCCGAGCATAGTCCACAGCTTTTGCTGGAGGGTCATGGCTTTCAAGGGGACTCTTATTTACAGTTGTTTGAATGATCTGAGGTGGATTTTAAAATATGGTTTTGGACAAAACAATTCCAAGTTTGAACTGCAATTATGGACAAATGATGAATGGGTGATTGGTAAAATGCATACACTTTTGTTAAATTTTTATATGGAAGATGAATAAATGAAGGGTTGTTGTTATAATGGGAGGACTCCACTTCCCATTATCTGCCAGCTCATCAATCAGGTAAACAAATGGTTAACTAGGACCTGGAGAAAGGGAACACCTTTAAGGTCTGCATCATCACAAGAAGTCATAGGTCACAAGGGACAAGTGACCAATCAGGACTTCCGGAAACTTTAAAGACAAGGTAATAAATGCTGCCTCAGAGCCATGAGGCAGAGAAAGAGAACAAAGGGGGTCCTGAGATGGATGCATCACATCTCAGGGAGACATGACCAAAGAAGGAAAAGGATCCTGAGATAGAAGAAGGTTGTCCTGAACTTCATCTCGGAGAGTGAGTAGATCAGAAATGTATTAGGTAGATCACTTTAGGGATTATGTTTATTTTTCCCTTGGCTGAATGCTTTACTATATGTGTAACTTCTAAGAATGCACCTGGAAAAGGAGAGCCTTTCCATGAGAATTATCTAAATGATTTTGAACTCTGTTTGGAATAAATAGCTTTTCAACTCTTTCTATCACCTGATGCATACACGTGCCTAGTGTTTTACTTGGATGCTTCTCTTCTCTTCAGGACAGAGGGGAGGAGGTAGCAATAGCTCTGCAGGTGGCAGGGAGTGGAGGAAAGGACCCTCACAGTTTCCCTTTAGACTGTTGAAAGGGGTAGAATTCCAAGGGTGGTGGCGACATACCAAAGGGGGGCACAATTTAGGGGAATTCCCAGGAAAAGGAATCCGAACATTGCATCTCGGAAGGGCAACTGAGTCCTCAGAGGGCTGTGTATGCATGCACACTAGGGCTAGGGCTGATCACAGTTGTATGACAAAACAGGCTAAGAATTTTGGATATAATATACATAGAGAGCAATGGGAAAGGATATGGCCATAAGGTTTAAAATGTAGTTTATGTTATGATCTTAAAGAGAACTTTTACAAAATGATGTTGAGGACCGACTCGGAGAAATAAAGTGACCACACACAGTATATAGGGTGAAATAAAATGAGTTCTTTATTTATAACCCTACCTATTTATTTTCCCTTTAAATCTTCAGCGGGGGGAGGCAACCTAGTGTGGGAGCAGCTGGGGTGGATTGTCCCTCCTGGACTTATGCCCCCAGCTTCCCCGGGTGAGCACCTGAGCCCTGTTGAGTAACCCCAAAACATGGGGTTGCTTTCCAGCCAGCCCGTGTTGGAAGGTCAGCCCGAAAGTCCCTTGCCCAATCCATACAGATTAAGGTGAGGGGATTATCCTTCAGGCCAACCCCAAGGTAGGTCTCCTTCTGTTCTTCCAGATCGTACAATCTAAGGAGACCCTTCCAGAGACCGTCCCTACACTGAAATCGGTGCCATAGGTGCACACCATAATCTACGACTCCCCCTTTCCTGCCATAGATAAGGGGCAAGCATCGGCTTTGTCCCTTAATCCCCCACTAGCTTGTCCAATAGGTCCATCAACCCCCACTGAAGATCACTCAAAAAGATTAGATTTCTGGTGTCAAAGAGGTGAACCCCGTCAACTCTGTAGAGCTCGGGCCTCTCGAACACTATCTGAGGATTTGCCAAATAATGACTCCCACTTGAAGCCAGGAATCTGCCAATTTGCCTATTTACCTTCCTCCTGGCTCTGTCAATCAAGCGGGGGTTCCCCTCCCCATGCCAAAGCTGTCTGGGCAGAATAGCAGACCACATGATGACAGCAGCAGGCCAAGTAGACCTTATCAACTCTATATCATGTGACGCTTGGATAATCAAGGCTTTCCCCTTGAGAAGGCCCAAGTCGTTCCCACCAAGGTGAAGAACCAGGATGTCTGGCGGAGGCCCCCAAACAGAATTGACATGAGGCCGTGCCATCGCAAGCCTCTCTTCCCCAGCCATTCAATGGTCGCCCTGTCTACCAGGCTAAGGTGAGGTCCGAAATGACTTAACCGGGCCTGCCGGGCAACCCAGTAGACCATACTGTGGCCACAGATCAGCACCCGGCTTCTCACCGTCAGTGGTCTAAAATCTGGAAGACAAAAGGGGAAGAAAAAGATGTTAGTAAGTTAGGGGACAGATATACCTCCTATAAGAGGAGGATCTCCATCGCCCTATCCATTGGATTGCCACTGGGGACATGCCCAATGCCGCAGCCGTGTATGCTGCCCCAATGGTGAATGAATGCATCCCGAACCGAACTCCCTTCAGTCCGAGCCGCTCCAATGCCTTGGCTGTCACGGCCCAAAACTGATACCTGGTAAGAGGGAAGAGTCAGTGTGAATAAAAAATGGACCAGGATGTTGTCCTCACGCTCATAAGTATCCCTGTAAGGCCAAAACTGGACAAAGTTCAGCATCACTACAACGGTTAAGCTTGAATGATTTGCCTCTACCCAACTGGTCTGTTTTAGAAAAACGCAGGGTAAACAGGACCTCTTGATCCATCACCCATACATTCCTAAGTTCTAAAGCCCTCCCCGATGTATCCAATTTGGAGGCCACAACCAATTCACTCACCTGCAGGGCCCCCAAAAATGTCATCAAAGTGGCTGCATGAAACAGCGATGCTTCATAGGGAGAAGTGCAGATCCCCATCCATGTTTGGTGTTATCCCTTCAATAAGTCGGGTGAAAGAGGAGCCCTGGAATCAGCCCTCCTACCCCTCTCCCTAGCCCATCCTTCCTAGGCTTTCCGAATATGGAAGTCAGCTATGTTATCAGCAGCCCCCTGCACCTTAAGCCAAAAGGCCAAGGCAGCCAATCTACTCCTAATGGACTGCGGTGACAGGCCCTTCCGATATAGAAAGACACAAAATTGCAGGGGATGGGCCACTGGGGCATTCGTTCCTTTCTGCAGACCTTCATGCTCTCTGAACTGACAGAATTCTCAAACTGCCCTGACATATCCCTTTTTTTGTGCTGACAGCAATGGACATTCCTAAGGCCCTCCAGATTTCAGGCTCCCAAGAAGCCACAGACCCTCCGGCATCCTGTCACCCTCGAGCATCGCGTCTGGAGCCAACTCTCTGAAGCGCTCCATCTGCATGCGGAAGAGAGCGTCAGCAATCTCATTGTTAATGCCCACGACATACCGTGCAACAAATAATATGTTGTGTCTAAGGCATTGTAGGGTGGATGCCCGAACCAGTCTCGTGACCCTCGGGAATCTTGATGTGAGTGTTTATGACCTGGACTATTGCCGAATTCTCACATCAAAAATGTACTGACGAATTCGCCAACTCTCTAGCCAAGATAGTGGCCGCTACTAAGATCGGGAAGAATTCAAGAAATGTAAGATCTAAGGTAACATCAGTCCCACACCAGGAGGGGGGGCCACCTGCTGGCACACCAACAACCAGCGAAATAAACCCCAAACCCTATAGAACCCGCTGCGTCAGATGAGATCTGAAGGTCACCCTGCAGTTTCCTTTCCTCCTGCCAGAATGAAATGCTGTTAAATTGGTCCAAAAATTCCTGCCAGACTTGTAAATCATCCCGAATCACTGCCGTGATCCGAATTTTGTGGCACAGCCTCTGGACATCAATAACAGCATCACACAACCAACGGAGGAAAGCCCTACCTGGGGTCACTACCTTGCAAGCAAAGTTCAGGTGACCTATGAGGACCTGAAACTCTCTCAACGTGGCCTTGTGTTTGCACCTAAACTGTTTGACCCTATCTCTCAATTCCCTAACTCTTTCTCGGACAAACGGCATTGCTGGTTGACGGTGTCAATCTCAATGCCCAAAAACGTGAGACGCTGTGAAGGACCTTCAGTCTTTTCTGGAGCCAAGGGAACCCCGAGTTCCCCAGCCATCTGCTCAAACTGGCTTAGCAAAAAACTACAGATGCCAGACCCCTGCTCTCCTATGAATAGGAAGTCGTCCAAATAGTGGACCATGCCACACTGGCTTGTTCTAACTCTCAGGGCCCATTCTAAAAAGGTGCTGAAATTTCAAAGGCATTGCAAGAAACTGAGCACCCCATAGGCAAGCGACGTTCCATATAGTATCACCCCTCAAAATGAAAACCCAGCAGCTCGAAGTCGTCAGGATGAACTGGTAGGAGTCGGAATGCCGACTTAATGTCACACTTTGCCATCTCTGCCCCCAGTCTGCATCAAAAGACGTATACTTCACTGTGCACAATTCAGGAGGGATAGAGTCATTCACTGACTCCCCCTTTGGATAGGATAAATGATATATCAGCCTAAATTCCCCCAGGGCCTTCTTGAGTACTACACCCAGGGAGGACACCCGAAGGTTAGGTACCGGAGGCTGGGAAAAGGGACCAACTATTCTTCCTTCAGATACCTCTTTGCGTATCTTCTCCCTAACAATATGTTCCATTCCTTTTACAGATTGCAGATTCCGAGCTCGAGAAGGGCGCCTGGTCCCCTGGTAAGGAATACTAAAACCAAAATGAAAACCCCAGGATAGATAAGTGGCTGCCTGTTTGTCGGGGTATACTCCTAGCCATCTATCCAAGACCTCCAGTCTAATTGGACTGGGACCCTTTTTGAGGCTGAGTGGGGGGGCACTACCTCTCCCTGCCCCCTGACCCCCTCTGGCTCCCCGAAACTGACACCTACCTCTTGGGCAATTTCAAAAGGAGTGTGAAGGTCCACAGATGGAGCATTCGTGGCTAAACCTGCAGTTTCCTGGAACATGATCCATGGGCACTAAACTCCCAGCAGAGCATCTTTTGTCCCGCACTAGCTGATAATGAAGATTTCAAACCCGTGGTAGCAGCCGTCCACAACAGATGGCCACTATGAGTACGCTCCCCCTGAATTGGCCGTGCTGGGGTCATTAGATGCATCCACAGTTGGGGATGCATCATGTCCCAATGCAAATTTGGGTAAATCGCTGCCCTCATGCGAAAGGCTTCATCATAAAGAAGCCAAGCAGGGCCAGCGAAGTCAACATAAGCCCTGTGAATTATATCAATATATTGAAACAGGGCCACCCCTCTGGTGAGGCTGTGCTTTAACTATGACCCCCGCTAGGATTAAGAAACCCGAAAGCCAATTGGACCATGCCCTTTTGACCTTCCTCTTCTTGATTTTCTCCTTCTCCTTATCCTCCAACTCCTCTTTATCCTTTTTCTCCAGCTCCCTATACAGGAGAGAGACTACATCTACATATTCTTCCTTCAATATCTTATCCTTAGTAGACTGCAGCAAATGATCCCCAAGGGGCAACGACTTCTCCCCAAATGGGATTGTAGCATAAGCAACTGTATCATAACCTGGTATCTGAGGGGCCCCAGCTGGCGAGGATGGGCTAACCTGATGTACCCCACCCCCACAAGGTTGTAAGGACCTCAAGGTGACCATTGAGTACCAGTCCACCCAAACAGTGGGGGAGCTGTAGCCCAACCCAGCTGCGCACTTTGTAAACCCATCCCCTGTGTGACATTGGGTGTAACTGGAGGCCAACCCACCCACGGCCAAAACGGCCCTGCAGGAAGGGTGGATGGATCTGCAGATGACTCACCAGATGGCACTGGAGCATCACCCGGCTCGGGTTCCACCTCCAGACGGGACAGCATAGTATCGGAACCCTCCGCTGGTTTGGATCCAGATGTATTGTCTCCCTAGAGTTTTTTATCCAAAGCATCTAAGCGGGAGAGAATTTGATCAGTGAGTTTTCCCTTCTTTTAAGGATGCTTAGGAGGCACCACTGGATTGCCACCGCCAATGCCCTGCATTCTTTCTAACTGTTCGATCCTATCCAGAATAACCCTCCAAGGGATCTCTTCCTCAATCTCACTAGATGGGGGGGGGACGGTGGTGGAGCTGCAGGCTGCTTCGGTGCTGGCCCTTTGCCCTTGCCACCTGCTTTCTCTTTTTTGGGAGCCATACCTACTCTCCCCCTTGGGTGCAGGTAGACTTGGGCCTGAGCTGGAATTGATGTCGCCAAAGGTTGTATCCTATCTGTGTATGTAAGCCTGTCTATAGGTATACATACCCGCCACCACACAAACACCCCTCAATTATGCCAGTTCCACCATAAATGCTATCAATTGCCCTATGATCCAGCACAATCCACAGTAATCCTCCCCCCAGAACATTCAACAACACCAAACTAGGGATAGGGAAAAAACAGGACAACTTTTACAACCACAATATTTACTTGTTGGCAAGTATTATTGCTATTATAATTAATGAAGGCAAAACAATAGGCCCGAGGCCTGATAAAACTACCAGGCCGGGTCTCGGCCTAGGCCACCGGCCTACCAGGCCTCGCCTTGATGAATGTGGGCCCAGGCAAAAACTACTAGGCCTAGTCTCTGCCTAGCCCCCGGCCTACCAGGCCTCGCTTTGATGAATGCGGGCCCAGGCAGAACCACCAGGCCTGGTCTCAGCCTAGGCCCCTGGCCTACCAGGCTTCACCTTGAAGAATGTGGGCCCAGGCAAAAACTGCTAGGCCCCACCACGTGGTGAGGCCTCAGCGGGATAAAAGCCGCTGGCCTGCCAGCAAAGACCACTGCCCCCAACCCACGGGTGAAGGCCGACCCCAAGGATACTCCCCAGGCCACAGTGGACACCTGCCCCCCACCCAGGGTAACCCAAGGGGTTGAACAAGACCCTCCCGGGCCCGCTAGTCATCTCCATGTAGCCCAGTTTGTTTTTTGTTTTTTTAATTATTTTATTTTTAAAGAAAGAAAATTTACAAAAATATAAAATACAAAAATAAATAAATGAATAAAAGATTGACTTCCTTATCAACTGAGTTTTAACTTGTTTCTTGTATACGCCTTGGTCTTTCTTATACAATACAACAATATTTTTCTGTATTATTATACATCATGTTTTTATACATATCTACTGAACTTTAATCTTCATTTCATCCTATATTTACAGACATAAACATAACCTTTTAATTCTTCATTCTTTACCACACAACTTTCCTGCAGTTACGGTACTCTATGCCTCAGTTCATCTATCCCAAAAAAATTATTATTATTTTTTTCCCGTAGCCCTCAATCAGAAAATACCTTTCTTAGCTTCTTTCACTTTAATCTGTAAACCAAGTGACCAAATATTCACTCCATTCACACTTCCAAAATTCTATCAATTTTCCCCATTCATCTCTAAATCTAGTATTGGAATGATGTTTAATCCAATATGTGAGTTGATCCATTCTTGCTATTTCTAATAATTTCCTCATCCATTCCTCTGTCTCCGGTATATCTTTTTGTTTCCAGTATCTGGCGTATGTTATTCTCGCTGTGGTGGTCATGTATAGTATTAACTTTCTATCCTCTTTAGGAAAATTTTTCTCTATAATGTTTAATAGAAACATTTCGGGTTTCAATCTAAATTCAATTTTCAATATTCTCCTAATCCAATTGTGAATGTTTGCCCAATATTTTTTTGCTTTACTACATGACCACCACATGTGGTAAAAGGTTCCGTTCATTTCCCCACATTTCCAGTAGTTTGTTTTTTTATCTTCATACAGTTTTGCCAACTTTTGAGGTGACATGTACCAACGAAAGAGCATCTTATAGCAATTCTCTCTCAACTCCATGCAGGGAAATTTCATATTCCTTCTCCATAGCATCTCCCAATTTTCCAAGTGAATACTATAGCCAATATTTTGAGACCACTTGATCATATAATCTTTCACCGGTTCTGATTCAAATTCCAATTTCAATAACAATTTATATGCTTTAGATATTGTCAATTCTTTGTTTTCTAATATTATTGTGTCAAGTTCTGTCTTCTGATGTTCTATTCCTATCAAGTTTTTGTCCATTTTATACCTTTCTAATAGTTGACGATATTGGAACCAATTTACTATTTTCTGTTCCTCCTCCAATTCCTCTCTAGTTTTTATTAAGTACTCCCCTCCTTCGTATTTCAATAACTCTTTATATGTTAACCATCCCTCTAAATGTGCCATCTCAGTTCTCCTAAAGGCTTCCTGCGTTGATACCCACAGTGGTAATCTATTATACATTTTTTTTAACTTCCTTCCATGTTTTTAACATTGTATTCCTGATATGATTTCTAAAGTTTTTGTCTGTCTTTTCCTTTTCGTACCATAGGTACGCCTGTAATCCATACCTGGTATCTGCTCCTTCCAAAGTTATAATTCTATCGTTTTTAAGTCTAAACCAATCGTAAAGACAAATCAAGACACAAGAATGATAATATAACCTCATACTTGGTACCCCAAGGCCTCCCCTATCTCTTTCCTCTTGCAGTAATTTCCTTCTTATTCTTGTTTTTTTGTTTTGCCAAATAAATTTTGATATGTCCTTTTCCCATTGACTAAATAGTTTGTTATTCCTTATTACTGGTAGATTTTGAAATAAAAAAAAACATTTTAGGCAAAATTGTCATTTTTACTGCCGATATTCTCCCAAGGAGGGATAAATTCAGCTTTCCCCATTTTTCCATGTCACTTTTTATCTCTTTCCAAATTTTACCATAATTATTGTCAATTAAGTCCAAATTGTTTTTTGTTAATATTATTCCCAAATATATATTCTTTTTTTCTATCTTAAATTTTGTTACTTCTTCCAACTTCTCTTCCTCTATTCTTGTCAAGTTCTTTGTTAATATTACTGTTTTTTCTTTATTTATCTTAATTCCTGATGCTATTCCAAAGTCTTCTAATATTTCCTGCATCTTTTTTATTGATCCAATCATCCGCAAATGCACATATCTTGAAGATTTGCTTTTTTATGTTTACTCCTTGTATCCTCTCATCTCCTCTAATACTCCTACATAATATCTCCAATGCCATAATGAAAATCAATGGTGATAACGGACACCCTTGCCTCACTCCTTTTTCTATTTTTATTTCCACTGTTTTCTGGCAATTTATTATAATTTGCGCTGTCTGATGTTTATAAAGCGCTTTAACCCCATTTATAAAGTTTTCACCCAGATTTATCTTGTTCATTACTTCTATCATGTAGGCCCATTTCACGCTATCAAAAGCCTTTTCTGCGTCTAGATATATTAAGGCTAGTTTTTTCTCGGGATGTTTATCAAAATGTTCTATAAGATTTATTATCCTCTTATATTATTTCTTAAATGTCTTTTAGGTAGAAATCCTGATTGATCCTCATTAATCCAATCATTTAGTATCTTTTTCAACCTTTCCGCCAAGATTGTTGTAAAAATCTTATAATCGGTATTCAATAAGGAAATGGGTCTATAATTTTTCATTTCTTCAGGGTCCTTGTTTTCTTTTAATATTAATGCAATATTTGCACTCTTCCAAGATGTTGGTATGACGCCTTCTAATATTATGTTATTGCACATCTTCCATAAAGCTTCTTTAAGTTCTTCTTCAAAGATGTTATAATAACTCGCCGGAAAACCATCCGGCCCTGGGGTTTTTCCATTTTTTAATCCTCTTATTGCTTCCTCTACTTCCGTTATTGTTATATTTTTATTTAATTCTTCTTTTTGACTCTTTTTTATTTTTGGTATACTTTGTTTGTCCAAATACTGCACTATCTTTCTTTCCTCCCCAATATTTAGTACTGTTTCTTTGAATATTCCTTTATAAAATTCTTGGAACTCTTTTCTAATCTTCTCTTGGCTAGTTAATATTTTCCCCTTTATCTTTATTTTCAATATTTGCTGTTTCTCTTGTTCTTTTCTCATTCTATATGGTAACCATTTCCCGATTTTATTTCCACTCTCATAATATCTTTGTTTCACATATCGAATCTTTTTCTCAATTTCTTGTGCTGTCTCCATTTCCATTTGATCTCTCAGAATTTTCATTGTTTTAATTATTTCCTTATTTGAGGGATCTCTTTTTAGTTCTGTTTCTTTTTGTTGTAAAGCATTTTGCAAGTTTTGCATTTTTTCTCGCCTCCTTTTATTCTGCTCACAATTTATTTGCATACACAATCCCCTGACCATGGCCTTGCTCGCATCCCATATATGATGAATAGCTACTTCATCTTCTTTATTTTCTCTAAAATAATTTTTCAGTGTTTCTCTTATTCTAATTTGCACCTTTTCATCTTGTATCATGCTCTCTTTAAGTCTCCAACTATAATTTCTTTCATAATTTTTAATTGTCAATTTTATCAGGTTGTGGTCCAAAACTGTTCTTGGCATAATCTCCATAGATCTAACATTTCCTGCCATATTTTTCTATATTAGGAACATATCTATTCGAGAAAAGGATTTATGACTATCGGAGAAATATGTATACTCTCTTGTGTTACCATATAAATGTCACCATACTTCAATCATCGACAGATTATCTATAAAATTTAAGAAGGATTTGGGTAATTTCCCTTGTTTTTCTTTTATTTTTTTCTTGAAATCCTATCTTTAAGAGGATCTAATACTCCGTTCCAATCTCCAAGGCAAATCAGGTTGTCATAATCTATTTCCAATAAGCTATCCAACAAACCCCCTCCTTGGATGTGGCTCTGGGCAGGCCTGGAGACTGGGGCCCTTGGGCTGGGACCTCAGCAGGGGGGACGACGGGGATGACACAGGACCACTTGGCTGCTTAGGGCCCGGATCCCCCTCTACCTTTGGGGAATGACTCGAGGCGGGGCCTGCCAAAGCAGCGTGTTGTTTCACTTGACTGCATGTGAGGACCGCAAGACCCAAATGTAAAGGGGAGAAGACAGTATCAATGACCTCTTTCCATTTGCTCTCATGCTGTAGAAGCCTAGACAAAGCATCTGCCAAGAAATTCCTTTTTCCTGGGATAAACTTCAGTGTGAAGTTAAACTGGTAAAAGAAATCAGCCCACCTCATCTCTTTGGGGCTCAGCTGGCATGGTTTTTTCAAACCTTCAAGATTCTTGTGGTCTGTCCAGACCTCAGAAGGCTGGGAAGATCCTTCCAGGAGGTGGTGCCAGGTCTCCAGCACCACCTTGATGGTTCCTGCCTCCTTCTCCCATACTGGCCAATTTTTCTCCATCTCATTGAATTTCCTGGAGATGTATGCACAGGGCCTGAGTCCCCCCTTGTCTGTTGAAGTAGCACCCCCCATTGCCACATCAGAGGTGTCTACTTGCATCACAAAGCGTTCATCAGGGTTAGGGTGTTTGAGGATGGGTTCAGAAGTGAACAACCTTTTCTATTTCTCAAAAACCTGTTGGCATTGATCAGTCCAGACAATTTTTGGGGAGACTTTTCGCATTTCCCCTCATTGCATTTACTCTGTCTACCAGACCCCTTGGTTTTGAGCAATTCAGTGAGGGGTAGGGCAACCTCTGCAAAGTCAGGGATGAAGGACCTGTAAAAAATTGTGAATCCCAGGAAACTTTATAATTGTTTTCTGTTCTTGGGAGTTTCCCATGCCAAAACTCCCTTAACCTTCTCAGGATCCATTTCAACCCCCCTGCTAGAGATGTGATACCCTAGATAGTCCAATCGGGTCTGGTGGAACTCACATTTGGACAGTTAGGCATACAGATGGTTTTCAGCAAGTTTGCTTAGTACCTTTTTCACTAACTTAACATGGGATGTGTAGTCCTCAGAGTAGATGAGTACACCATCGAGATAAACCAATGCCTCCTTGTACAAAAATTCCCTGAGCACATTGTTAATCAGGTTCATGAACACTCCTGGGCCCCCGGCAACCCAAAAGGCATCACAAGAAACTCAAATGTCCCTAGTTGACAATTGAAAGCAGTTTTCCATTCATCCCCCTCTTTGATCCGCACCCAATAGTACGCCTCCCTTAAGTCCAGTTTGGTGAAGATTTTGCCTTTGGCTAAATGAGCCAGCATGTCCTTCATCAGAGGCAGAGGGTACTGATTCATGACACTGACTACATTTAGGCCCCGGTAGTATAGGCACAGACTCAAAGAGGAATCCCGTTTGAACAGAACTGGGGCCCCCAAGGGGGAGGTTGTGGGCCTAATGAAACCTCGTGCCAAATTTTTGTCTATGTACGCTCTCAAAGCATCCATCTCTGCCGGCATCATGGAGTAAAACTTGGGCTTAGGCAGTTTGGCCCCTGGGACAAGTTCAATGGCACAGTCAAAAGATCTGTGGGGGGGGAAGGATGTCACACTCCTTTTCTTCGAAAACAATGCAGCATCGCCTATACTCCATGGGTAAATCTTTCACCTCCCCCCGTAGGCTACTAAAGATTCTCTGGGATTTCTGCCTAAGGGATCCCCCTCTGTCACAGGGCCCCTCCCCTCCTCAACCAGGCAATGTTCTTGGATGAGCGAGGGTTCTGCAAACGTGATGATTTCTTTGACCCAGTCTATGGAGGGGTTGTGGAACTTCAGCCAATTCAGGTCGACCACCGTTGCAGGCACCAGACCTGGGGCAATCACAAACTGGAATTCTTCTTGATGGTTCCCTATCCTCATTCTCACTGATTTAGTCATGCGACTTGCAGGGGGGCCCTTCATCATCCCCCGGTCCATCTGGGAGAGCCATATGGACTTATCCAGCTTCATTGTGTCCAGGTCTAGCTCCCTCACTAAGGATCAGTACTTGTGTACACCCACAGTCTACCATCACCATGAACTTGCAGGGGGACCCCTTCCCGTTGACTCCTATTTTAGCCTTAATAAAGAATGGGGCTTTGACTCCACTCACGACAGCACCTGGGCACCTTTTGGGGTTAGCCTGCCCTCGGGTGCTTAGTAGGGTGGGATGCATCCGTTTCCCACTGGCTCAGTGTCAGAGGAGGATCCACTGTTCCCCAATTCCCAGGAGAACTCTCCAGCCAGATGGCCAGGAACTAGAGAGTGTGCTGTTGCTTTGGCTTTCAGCTTGGAGGGCGTCTTCGGACCATTGGCTTCCCTTCTGGTTTCTTAGCTGGCTCCTCACATTGGCTGCTCCGGGGTTGCTTATCTGGGTATTCCACTATGCGGTGACCACTCTTTCCGCAGTGAAGACACAGCTGTTTTTGCATCTGCCGTTCCTTCTCTATATACGTCGCTCTGCCGCTTGCTGCTGCCTTGGCCTTCATAGCTGCCCCCCCCCACTGGGTTTGCTGGTCAGCCTCTGGCACTGCATTGCCACCTTCACACTTTGCCTCAGGGTTTCTATCTCCCCGGCCAGGCAAATACATCCCAGTAGGGTTTTAGGGTTCCATTGGACTAGTGCCCACTCCAGGATGTCAGCATTAAGGCCGTCCTGGAAATACTGCACTTTTGTGGCTTCAATCCAGTCAGGGATCTGACTGGCAAGATGGCAAAATTTGGTAGCATATTGTGGGCCCTGCTGTAGTCACGGTAGCTCTGTGCACACCCACCTTCTCCACAATGGGTCTTTGAACTAGGCTTGGAGTGCCAGGATGAAGTCATGGAAATTTTCCAACTCAGGAGCCCCCATGTCGTAGAGCCCCACTAGCCATTGTGCTGCCTCTCCTTCCAGCTGGTTGGAGACATACTGCACCTTCTCAACTTCCATCTGGAATTCCTCCTCCCAGTGAGACATGAATCCCATCACTTCGGTAAGGAAGAATGGCAGCTTCAGGCATCCCCATCAAAAGTTGCCTTCAAGTCCCAATACTTAAGACCACGTGAGCGTTCTCGTGGCTCCACTGGTCCAGGAACTGGTGGGACCGGACCCCCCCCTGGAGGTGCCAGAAACCCAGCGGGTACCGCTGCTGGCAGTGAAACTGGGCCTGGTGCCAGAAGGCCTCTGTCTCCCAGGGGAGGGACAACTGGGGTTGCCAGCTGCTGGGGTAGCCGCTGTAGGATTTCTCCAGGGCTGGTTTGCATCGCTTGCATCTGCTGTTTCAGTCGATGCACCTCTCTCCAATTCAGGCTGGGGGTGTCTTCCCTCATAGTCACGGTCCCCGCTAGCCGGTGGCAGGTTCCATCTCAGCGATCGTCAGTCCTCCTGATCCTGTTCATCTGGCCAGAACCAGCTGGTTCCCATGGCCAAACCTGCTCTGTTCACAGGCATCTCTGAGAACAGATGGCCGGCTACCCCTAGAGCTCTCCTTGCTCCTGGCTCCATCAGCTCACCGGGGGGTAGCCTTCTGGCTCTCCTCCACTCCTGACGTTGCCCCTCAGCTTGTAGCTTTGAGCTGACATCCGTCAATTCGTCTCTTCTGTTGGAGCCCCCAGCTGTGGCTCCGGGTTTCCCCTCTTCAGGGTCTTCTGCCGGAGTTTCTTCCATCCGGATCCTGTCCTCAGGGACTTAGGACATTTTTGCACCAAGCTTCCTTTAAGGACTAAAGTCAGAACTGGCTTACTGTGATGCACCTGGTAATGCACAGACTGAATCAACATACATGTAGCAGCAGTATGGTTTATTGATCAAGGATATGCATACGGTTTCATTCCATAGCCAGTTCTGACTGGCCCCAGGACAAAGCAGACAGATAAAGTCATCATCAGGTTTTGATTCCCTGTAGGCCTGGGAATTGTTAGGGAGGGTGAGGCAGGAAAAAGAAGAGCCATTCCAGACTCTCACAGCCAGTGACCTTGGCTGCCAGGGGAAGCAGTTTGTAGAGTTTAAGGCAGGCTGGCCTGACTCCAGGAGTTAAGGTGTTCTGGGAATGTTCCCAAGACAGCCAACCCTGTCAGAGCCTATCTAAACCATGTCAGGGCCTACTCTGGATTACTGCAAATCCCAGTATCCAGAGTAGGGCACGACAGGTACCATGGACTGCTAAGAATCAAAGAAATGGGTCCTAGAGCAAACCAAGCCTGAACTCTTCCTAGAAGCCAAGATGACTAAACAGAGATGGTCATACTTTGGCCATATCATGCAAAGACATGACACACTAGAAGAGACAATAATGCTTGGTAGGGTATAAGGCAGTAGGAAAGAGGAAAACCACATTCCAGATGGATAGACTCAATTATGGAAGCCGTGGCCCTGAGTCTGTAATACCTGAGCAGAAATTTTGATGATAGGAGATCTCTCATTCATAGTGTCGCTATAAGTCAAAGTTGACTTAATGGGAGTTAACAACAACAACATCGTCATAACTAGTATTTTGAATTGTGTCTAGAAATAAACTGGCAGCCAGTCAAGATGTTTTGCCTGGAGAGTTATTGGTTCCCAGTATTCAGCCCTGGTCAGTTGTCGGACTACATTTTGAATCTGCTGCAGTTTTTGGACAGTTACACAATGCATCCCCATGTACAGTAATCCAAATGCAAAGTAATCAAGGCCTGTGTTACTGGCAAGAACAGATTCCCCCTGTCGAGTTCCCAGTGAAGGTAATCAACATAGTAATGTAATTCTTCACTACATTTCTTTTCAAAGGTATCAATGAGTAATTTCAACAGTTGTCTTCCCATTGCAAGAAAGTTTTCAAAAAACACACCATTTGCACAGGCTATTCACAATTCAGGTCTTATTCTGTGCAAAATTTGCCCATGGTGGTTTTGCATGGAAATGAATTTTTTTTCATATGAAATAACATTTTCTGCATGAAAAATAATATTTCAATAGAGAAATATTAATTCCTGTGGGAAAAGTGCAGTTTTCTGCCCAGAAAATCCTTTTTTTTCTATGCAAATTAACAGTGGGCAAATTTTACACATAATAAATAAATTATAGCATTTTCTGTGGAGAAATTCATATTTCTGCATTGAAATATTCTTTTCCATGCAAAAAAATTTACTGTTTCCTGTGTAAAGAATGCTGTCCCTTTGTGCTATTTTCTTTGCAAAACCGCCATGTGTGAATTTTAGGCAGAAAGAGTCCCAAACTGTTAAGATTTTCATCAGTCCAGGACTCTTCTCATCAGGGTTTCTCAACACACACACACACACACACACACACACACCATGTTTTTGACCAACTTTTTTTGCATATTTTTGAATAATCTTTCCATCCCTACCTCAAGGTGACAAAAGCTATTTTTATCCCATAATCTGGCCTAAAGCCAGATAGTAGTTGATGTAGATAATCCCTTTCTTCCAAGAATCACTGGTGCTGGGGTACCACCAAATGCTGCTGAAGTTTGCCCAAAAAGAGAACATTGGAGTCACATCAATAATTGTCTAATATGGTGGGATTCAGGAAGGGTTTTCTCGGTGAATGCCCCACCACTGCCTTCCAGCCTGTCCCCCTAGGGCTTCTTCTATAAGGCAGGTAGAGTATGGGTTCAGTATGCATATGGTTGCCCACCTCTCCAAGAATCCTGTCCACAACCTCAGGCTGAACAAACTGGAACATATCCAGTAGCATCAGACAAGTTACCATCAGTCAGGATTACATCCAGTACACATATATCAACCACAGCATCAAGTCAGAGTAGTTATCTGAAAAGTGTCATGCAAATTCTTCATAGCAGGTTGCTGAGTGGTCCACAAGCTGCTCTTGTGGGCCAGAGTGTAAAAGGCTCCTGACCACTTGAAACAGATCCACTAGACAACACTTTGCACATGGAATAGTGGAGGGGAAGAAGGATTTCCTTTCTGCCACCACCGCCACAGTATAGGCTTTCCAATGGACTTATGTCCATGTTTAGTAAGACCTGATCCAAGTCTTTTCCTATCATAACTCTAGTACAGGTCAATCCCTCCCCCATATGCATAGGACCAGTACCCCATGGTTTCAATTATACATCACCAAAAAATGGTCTCTCTAGGCATTTCCTATATCTTCCAATGTGACTCTATGGTAACTTCTGCTGGAAGTTACCATAGAGTCTCACTGGAAATGCTTAGTCAGACAGCCTCTCTAGGCATTTCCTAGGTCCTCCAGTGTGATTCTATGGGGTTTACAGAGAAAAACAAGGACATCAATAAAATCTCCTGCGAAGACAACAGGAAACCACCAAAGAGCCATCAGGAATTCATTTGGATCCATAAGCCTCCTGGACAGCCACCAGGAGGCTTATGGGTATCCCACCCCTGCAGGCATGCCCCATCCGTGCAGAAGCTTTCAAGTCCCAGTGAGTCTAAATCCCACCAGCTAATGATTTCTCAATGACAATGTACCTATGGAAAATTTCCCCACATCTGGAACATTATCCCACCAAGGACAGAAATTAGGTCGAGAGTGTGCCCCGTGGCTTGCATTCCCAAATACTACTTGGAAGAAACCCATGGTCATCATAAGGAACATAAAATCTTGAACTGCTCCCGACAGAGCAGCGCAGATAGTGAAACCTCCTAGCACAACAAGCTGGGGAAATTCCAACAACACCAAGACCAACTCAGCCATCTTAGAAAGGGAATCTATTGAACTGTGAGGTGGGTGGTACACCAACAGAATCCCTATTCTCTCCCAGCTATCCTCCTTCAAATACACTCATTCTAACTCAGAAGACTGTGGGATAGAGAACATTTTCAAGGAACAGGAATCCCAGCAGACTGCTATGTACAACTGAACCTCCCTGCCTACCCACCCTGCCCTTACCTGCTGCTGCACAGAAATCCCAGGCAGACAATGGACTTTTTCGGACTGCTATTTGTAGCACAAGCAGGCTCATCCCTGTCGTGAGGCTGCTGCGTGACAGGGGGTGTTTCGGATGACGCTGTCCCCCTGCCGATACTGTTCTGGAAGAGCTGGGAGGCTGCAGCACCATATTTGGCAATTTTCTAATCATGGTCAACTTCTGTGATTAGAAAATGAACAAATATGGTGCTGCAGCCTCCCAGCTCTTCTGGAACAGTATCGGCAGGGGGACAGCGTCATCCAAAACGGGGCCCCTGCCACACAGCAGCCTCACAACAGGGACGAGCCTGCTTGCACTACAAATAGCGGTCAGAAAAAGTCCGATGCTGGGAGAGATTAGACCTTCCAGCTTCATGCCACCATGTCTCTGTAATACAGGCCAGATTGGCATGCTCATTTAGGATCAGGTCCTGGGTCACAGCTGCTTTTCTGTTTATCAACCTGGCGTTAAGCAGCAATATTTTTCACCCAGGTGACCTACTGTCAAGGCTCTCCAAACAATTTAATGTGTGTGGGGCAGTTTATGGGCAACCAACATTCTGTTGCTTTCCCTTCTCCCATTATGGAAGCACTGGCTCTCCCCTTCATATTTCCATTTATCTATTATAATTTCAATGGCTGCTCTCTGGTTTACTTCCCCTCACTGCTCTATTAATAACACATTTTATAACTATTGCTGGCACAGATTATTTTTGAAAAGGCCACTCCAGTATGAATGCACAAGCTTCATCCTCCTTCCTCCCAGGCTGGTAACTGGTCCTTACTCTTGCACCAAACCTGAAGCACTTCCTCCAATAGGATGACCCCTCCCTTTGGTGTCACCATCTCTGGAAGCGACCCTATCACCTTAGGCAACCAGTATTTATCTCCTTCTCTCTGGCTTTTCTTCGCAAACGAAGATTCAGGAAGGACTCATCCCGCGCTTTCTGCAAGCGCGCTGATGACTAAAAAGGCCAATCCGAGATAAACAAGTCCGGTTGCAAAAAGCACAGCAGAAGGTCTCCTTGGGTGATGTTTTTGGGTTGTGATTCTTTCTGCGTTGTCGTTTCTCTTCAAGACTTGTTCGTCGTGAGTTCTCAAATAAGGCTGCAGCATTGTGGATAGTGCGTCTCCATGCCTCCCGATGTGAGGCCAGGGCGGACCACTGTTGGTGATCAATTTGGCCAAGCCTGAGATGTTGTTTCAGGGAGTCTTTGTATCGCTTTTTTGGAGCGCCCCTCTTACGCTGGCCCGTGGAGAGTTCACCGTAGAGTAGTATTTTTGGGAGGCGATGGTCCTCCATCCTAGAAACGTGCCCTGCCCAGCGCAGCTGTGTTCTCAATATCATGGCCTCAATGCTGGTGATCCCTGCTTGCTCAAGGACAGCAACATTCGTCACATAGTCAGTCCAGTGTATATTTAGGATTGTGCGTAGACAGCGCTGATGAAAGCGCTCGAGGAGTCGTAGGTGGTGGCGATAGGTGACCCATGTTTCAGATCCATAAAGGAGGATAGACAGTACGATGGCTCTATACACACTGATTTTTGTGCTTTGCCTCAGGTGTTTATTGCTCCAGACTCTTTTGTGAAGTCTTCCAAATGCACTATATGCCTTTGCTAATCTGTGATCGATCTATTTGTCAATCTTGGCATCTGAGGAGATGATGCTTCCCAGGTAGGTGAACTGCTGAACGGACTTGAGCACTGATTTGCCGACGGCAATGTGGGGATGGTGGTGTTCGTTAGGGGATAAGTGATGTTGTTAACTTGTTTAGTATCTGAGGAGGCCTGCTCCTAAAGGGAGTGGAGCATCAGGCAGCAATCCTCCAGGGGAAGCAGAGAAAGCAGGGAAACAAGAAGCAGCAGGCAGACAGGCAGGCAGCAGGGCATCTTTCCTCTATGGGGATGGTGTTACTTCTCCCTTCATCTGCAGACCCCTCCCTTCATCTGCATTTTGGGAATTTTCTTCCTGTTCTGAGAAAATCTTTTGTAAACTGTGCAGTATGAGGACTTATGCTGTGTAAAATTTGCACATTTTTGCATAGAAAATATTTTGTGTGCAGTAAGTATTTCTGTGGTTTTGTGTGAAAAGTATGTTCAAATTTGGACAGAACACGTTACAAACTGTGAAAATTCTTATCAGACCAGGATTGTCCTCATCAGAGTTTCCCAACAGTTGAGAAATATTTTTGACCATTTTCCAAATACTTGCAAATATTATTTCCAATCCTACCAAACACACAGCTTGCCATATCCACACCTACCAATTTCAATTGCTTTTGCCCTCCCAACCTGAACATTGGCAAAATACGTTCCCTGAACTTGTCCTGTGCAAACAGGGTGGTGAATTCAGGAAAGCCATTCTGTTAACACTCAGAGTGCTTGCTCAAGAAAAGGATACAAGTTTTATGCCATTTTTAAAAATAAGTAATTAAATATATAAATATGGGAGTTTTTTTTTACATTGACTAGGAAACAAAATTGAAGGAGGAAAGGAGGGGTTCTAACTGTTTAAACTATTTAACCCCATTCCAAGCGATCTGCAATGGGAGAGAAACCTAGTGGGGGCATTGTTGGGGTAAGAAGTCAGCTCCAAAACTTCCTCCCCAACTTCCCTTGGGTGAAAACACCTGAACCACAGGGAGAACCTATAAGCTGGGTTGCTCCCCAGCCAGTCCACATCTGGAAGAATGACCCAAAAGTCCCTCCCCTAAGTCACAGGACTTAAAGGCAGGGTTTATCCCTCAGGCCAGCCCCAAAGGAAGTCACTTTCACAACTCCTCAGTTTGTAGCAAAGTGACTAAAAGGAGGAGGCAGAGGGGGTTGAGCTTAAATCCCTTCTTGCTCTGCCCTCTTCTCTCCTGGCAACAGTCCAGGGGCTGAGACAAAGTTACAGCCCTCCACCCTGCACTCCCTCAAAAGTGGTTTGTACAGTGCAGTCGCAACCGTGCTTTGAATCCTATTTTAAGCATACTTTATGTAACAGAGCATTTTACTATCACCTAGCCCCCCTCCCTCATGGAGTTCATCATCCTTCACTTTGGTTAAAAACTTTGTTTAATGTGTACAGTATTTGATATCAAATTTGGTTAATCTGGCTTTTAGAGCCATCCCAGAGCAACCAGGAAATAAACTCTATGACTTAGGCATACACCCTGTGACATAGAAAATAAGCTAAAGGGCATGAATCATGTCTAGGAAGCCTCCCCACCACCACCACATAAAACTCTTCCTCAAACTCACACCTGGATGAATCTTCTCTGAAATGAAAACCTAGTTCACCTTTGTGTCACCAGAAAAGATAAGTATCTTACAAACTTCAAACATACAGAAGGAAATCCATTGCTATGCAGATTAAGTGGACACTCTCAAATCCTGAAGACAAAAGAGGCTCTGCTTGCCAAAGAGATAACCAAATTATCCTCAATCTTCCAAATCCTGACTATTCAGATTTTCTCTGTAAACACTTGAGGACTATTTGAAACCAAATGTTTCTTTTGTTCTCAATGTGGCTTCAAAGGGGTATTTATCTATAACCCCTACTCCCAGAATCTTATGTTGTTTGGTCTAGTCCCATTTTTCAACTGAATCCATGATGCTTTATCCTTTAACACACACACCCCTCCGAATTACTCTCTCGGACCTTGAGATGGCTTTCAGCTGGCTTCAGGAGTTCCTCCCCACTTCTCTTAACCCTAACCATCCCATACCAGAGCATCTTCCTCCTTGCTCTTGTTGCTTCTGTTTGAGAGTAATGCCACTTCTCAAGGAAAAGAAGCTGCTAGATCAGGTGTAGTATTTTCCCCCTGCCTAGCTTTTCCTTTCTAAGTTCCTGCCTTACTCTGAAAGTCCTGTTTTGATTGCTAATTCAGTGTGTGGGGTGTCTGAATGGTAGGTTTTCAATAAAGTTCCATCTGTTTATTTTTGGAACATAGTCTCATGTGTCTTTTCTCCGCTCCACCCATAGACATAGGGGTATAAGTTCCTGTGCTTACATGAACCTGTCATATGCCATTTGAGCTACTTCTAATTCCCCATTGAAGCTAAAGAGATTGTGAGTGGAATTCTCACTCCCAAGAGACAATTGCATAACATTTAATATGTTTAATTTATTTTAGTAATGAACTTTATTTGACTTTTCTACAGTAGACTCAGAATAAAAATATACTTTTAAAATTTAATTTAAATTTTCTGTGTCCATGAGCTTGAATTTAGAGATGAGTTTTTGATTAGTATTTGATTATAATCACTGCTCCCAAGTCCTTAAATACAGTAAACAATTTACACATCTGAAGATTGATTGCTACCCATAAGTGACAGTGCTTCTTTGTTCTTAGCTCTTTCCCCATTTTTTCTTCTAGAACATTCTCTTTGAAATGCCTGAAAATTATGAAAATGAAAAAATAGTCCCCAGATGCTTAAAAAGCATTAATATCAGCCTTTGTGTGATGCATTTGTCTAATGTGCTGCATAGCTTGATGGCATGGAGACAGGTTCTTCTGGGGTGTTCAATAGCTGTTTTCATTTTCATCTCAGCAGGAATTTTTCTGGAAAGAGACATGAGCAGAATAGGGGTTAAAATAAAAACCAGTATTTTTGGCCCCCTCCCCCATGTCTTCCTCACTTGATTCAGTGAGTAAAAAAAAGAATATTTGTTCATATGGCTTTAGAATTGGTAGCTATTTTACTTGAAGCTAGACTTAAGATAGACATAAGTATGAGCTCTGAAAGGAAATACATGGGTGGCTAATTTAGTAAGAGCTGTTGTGTTTTTGTTAGATTTCTACTTTGCACAGAAGGAGAAAGGTAATGGAGGAAAGTTATTAGGAGCTAATCGGTCAATTGAAAGCAAACCCTAAAATCTCAATAAATGTGTTAAAGGTTTCCAGTGGTGGCCCATGGCTTTCATGTCAATGGGGCACTTGGAAGTTGTAGTCCAAAACATCTGGATACCAGGTTGCTGCTGCTGCTATTGTTGTTCTTATTACTATGGGAATTCAAGTCAGCTTCAACTTATTGTGACTGTGTCTTGGGGTTTTCTTGACAAGATTTATTCAAAGGAGGGTTGCCACTAATTTTCTCTTAAGAATGAGAGAATGTGATTTTTCCAAGGTCACCTAGTTGCATGGTGATTTGAACCCTGGTTTCCTGGAGTCCTAGTCCAACATTTAGACTACTACACCACACTTTGTCATGGCCTTCCTATAAGGCAGAGAGAGTGTAACTTACCCAAAGTCACCTAATAAGTTTCCATGCCTCAACAGATTTGAATGCCAGCCTCCCAGAGTCTTAATCTAACCCACAAATCACTATACCACACTAGCTTTGATTATAAAGTTACCTGTCCTAGCCCAGTTGCTACCAATCATGTAATCAAGGTTAAGGAGATACAACTGAAAAGGAATATTTTTACCCTATGTAGAATTTTAGATTGTAATTCCCTCAGTGCACAAAATTTTCTTCTTTTCCCCTGAACTGAGGGGCCGTATTAGTCCTTACTCCATCACCACCCCAAAAAATTAGAGCCCACTCCCACCGGAGCCATACAAGTTTCCCCACTGTTGTTATTTCTGCACTGGATGTATAACTTCTTAAAAACTTACATATGCCAGCATTGTATTTTACTCTGCCCAGGCACCATACAATTCTTAAAGAGTCCCCAAGAAACCTTGTGCAAGAAAGAGCAAGTGGCATAGCATAAAACCAAAACATCTGTGCAGCTGATGTTAGGCTATATTACACTCAGTACTAATAGGTTATATGCTGTACTTCTCATTGAGAAGAGAAATCTAGAATCTCTTGCCTCTCTCAGCTGTGGGAGGAGAGGGGGATCACACCCCTTCTCAACCTGTAAGCATCACTGTAGTTTCTAGAAAACCAGTCCTATTAAGGTACACAACCTCCAGCTATTACGGGATTTGTTTGTCTCAGTCCTATAAAAGGAAATGCTGTTCTTACGAGAGGACTATCATGTGAGAAATTCAAAAGTAAAAAGAAAAATACACTTTAAAAGTTTAACAAAGCATTTGAAGACACTTAAAAAATTACAAATAACTCAGGAAGGGTACAAAAAAGTGTGTCACTTACCTTGTTGTCCCGATCACACCCGGAAGTGTTCTGAAACAGAGCTCCCACTCACACTGGCATCACGTCAGCATAACAATCACCTTTCCAGTTGCCTGTCATTCAGTGACAGAAACAGAATGGGCAATCTATTCATGGCTTAATGAGAAGTACACATGTGAATGTGATATGCCAGCTGCACCCTTTCCTGGAAGTAAGGGACCTTGAGACTGTGGTGCACATGCTGGTAACCTCTCGTCTAGATTTCTGCAATGCACTCTACATGGGGCTACCCTCATGCTTGGTCCAGAAACTTTAGTTGGTACAAAATATGGCAGCCAGAGTGGTCTCGGGAACATCTCGGAGAGATCATATAACTCCAGTATTAAAATCTCTCCACTGGCTGCCTATCGGTTTCCAGGCCCAGTATAAGGTGTTGGTTATTACCTTTAAAGCCCTAAATGGTTTGGGTCCAACTTATCTCCGGAACCGCCTCCTCCCATACAATCCTCCCCGCGCACTCCGGTCCTCTGGGAGGAATTTGCTTCAGCCACAAAAAACTAGGCTGTCTGCAACCTCCCAGAGGGCCTTTTTGGTAATCTCCCCCAAATTGTGGAATGACCTGCTGAACGAGATCCGTCAGATGACAAGCCTGAGTAGCTTTTAAAAAGCACTAAAGACGGATCTCTTTCAGCAGGCCTTTCCTAATTAGATCCCAGCCTCAGGATCTCCTGGCCTCTTTTAGTCTGCTGGCCATTTATTGTATTTATTGTATTTGCGGGCCGAGACCATACTCACCAATGCCCTCCCCTCCAGAATAACAAACAGACACAAAACTCTTCTACAACGATGTATTGATTACAATTGGAAATTAAAGGTTAGGTACAGGTCAGTAATACATGACTGTGATGTATGGTTTGGCAATAAAAGGCCACAACTTGTTGGTGGCGGCAGATGGTTGGCACTAAGGCCTGGGACCGGATCCCTTCATTGACCAACCCTGTGTTGATCAATGGCCTCCATGTTGGTTACCACCGATCCTTCTAGGAGGGGGAGTCACTGGCCAAGCCATCCTAATCGACACTCCCCCTCCACCTGAAAACAAGATGTTATAACCCTGACAGTGGAAAGGGGGGGAGGAACTCTGTGAACTTGAACTTGGACTTGAACTTGATGGAGATCCCTTCCCTCCACCTACCCGGATCAGGACCCATGCCAACCACCAGCAAATCATGACAAAGAGATGCACAATACAACCTAGGGAGGGTTGGTGGGGCTTCAGCTCACGGCGCTGGACTGCTGGGTCCACGCCGGGGCCCGGCTTGTATACCGGCCCCTGGCACGGCCTAGCCGTGTCATCCGACCGCACCAGAAGTGCGGGTGGATGATCCTCCCTCCCCACCGGCCGGCCAATCGGGAGAGAGCACACGCCTCCTGATTGGACGGGCCTTTGCGCCTTTTCTTCCTGGCCGTGGAGAAGGCTGGGAAGAAGATGCCAAGAATGGTGGCCCCCAGCACCGGCCACGCAGCCGCGGGTGCTATCCCCTCCCGGCTTGGGCACTCGCTCGGGGAGGGCATCAGGGGGTGCTGGCCGGGCCACAAACTGGTCCACCGGCAAGCCGGTAAGCCCCCTTGTGGTCCCAGACCGTACTCCCCAACGCCCTCCCCTCCAGAATAACAAACAGACACAAAACTCTTCTAGAACAATGTATTGATTACAATTGGAAATTAAAGGTTAGGTACAGGTTAGGAATACATGATTGTGATGTATGGTCTCTGTGAACTTGAACTTGGACTTGGACTTAAACTTGACAGAGATCCTTTGCCTCCCCACCTACCCGGATCAGGACCTGTGCCAACCGGCACAAAAGGCCATCCCCATGGGATTCATCTTCTGCCAACCCCTGCTACCACCATCAACTGGCAGTCCTACATTCCTTAAGCGGCACATGCCCCATGGTCAGCAGTCTCCTTGGGTGGATGTATCCTGCAAAGGCCCCAGCCACTTGATGGTCTCAGTCGACAAACCACCTTGAGCTCCCATGGTTGCCACTCCAGTCCTGAAGCAGTGACTCCCGCACTCCTTAACGGGAAGCTCAAGCCGCTGCAGAGCCACCTTCAACACTGCCACAAACTGGAACCTGGTTAAAGGTGAGCCATCCTTGTGCCAGAACAGGGGGCCATCCCCCTTCCTGCAGATGCTCAGGAACCTGTGCATACTGTCCACTGGGCACGGTGCCAATCCCAGCAACTTCCACAAGGAAAGCGTCACTCCCTTTCCCATCTGATCACACTTGGAGCACCTGATGCGTAGCGACACCGCGCCCGGCTCCAATGCTACGTCACCGAGCCTCAACGCTCTCCCGGACCTGTCCCTTTTGGAAGAGCAAGCAAGCTTGCTGACTCTCAGCACCCCAAAGCAGGCAACGATGTATGCCGTGCTAAACAAGACGGCCTCGTACTCTGAGTGGCAAATATCTGGCAGTGTCCCAACCATGCGGGCCAACAGCCCATAGGATATCGGCCAGCGAGCATCCGCCTCCCATGGGGCCACCCTCTTCCAACCCTCAATGGCCTTCCTTACCGTGAAGGTGCCACATTGGTCCCTCGCTTCAGCCGCCTTGCTGAAGAAGGAAATGCCTGCTGCCTGCACAGCTATGGATTTTGGTGCCATGCCCAGGCCTTTCAATGTCGCCAAATAATGCAGTACCTCATGCTCCGACGCCGGCCAGGAGCTCCTGTATCCATGTTGCTGCTGGAAGGTCATGAACTGAGCTGCCACCCTCCTGTAGCTTTCCCTTATGGAGGAGACTAGAGAGTCCGCCACGCCTTGGAGCACCGTCAACTCCCAAGGATCCACAGCTCATCCAGGAATGGCACTGCGGAGTCCAGGGCCAGTGCACGGAACCTCTCGCCCTGAAATCGAGACAAAGTGTCTGCTATCTCGTTATCCACGCCCAGGATGTGCCGGGTGCGGAAACTGATGTTGGACTGAAGGCATACAAGTACAAATCTGCGCACTAACCGCATGACCCTCTCCGACCTGGAGGACTCCCGGTTGATGATGCATACCGCCGCCTGATTGTCACACCAGAAACATACCCTCTTGTCTCAAAATTCCTCCCGCCAAAGAACCACCGCCACCTGGATTGGGAAAAACTCCAGAAATGTGAGATCCCGGGTGATCCCACCCGCCTTCCACCCTCCAGCCACGGCTGTGAGCACCAATGGTCATTGTAGTAAACTCCAAAACCTAAGCTGCCTGCCGCATCGGAGTGGACCTGCAGTCCCCCTTTAAGCTCCTTCTTCTCCTGCCACACCGTAACCCCATTGTACTGTTTCAGAAAACCCAACCACACCCTTGCGTCCTCCTTCACACCCTTTGTTAAACAGATGTGGTGACAAGGAGAGCAACCCCCCGTGAGCCGAGCCACCCTGGCACAGAATGCCCTTCCCGGGGCCACAACCCAGCAAGCAAAGTTCAAATGTCCCAGCAGTGATTGTAGATCCTTGAGTGTGGCCTTCTCCCATTTTAACAGGCCCTCCAGCTTGTCTCTCAGGGCCGCCAACTTTTCTTCAGGGAGACACGAGACACCAAGATCGAATCCAGCTCCAGCCCCAAATAAACCAAGGACATGGCCAGTCCCATGGTCTTGTCTGGAGCTAGCAGGACTCCAATTTCTGCAGCCAGCGCCTGGAATGAGGAAAGCAGAAACCCACAATCAGGCTCCCCCGCTGGACCCATCATGAGAAAATCATCAAGTTAGTGCGTGACAAAGGGGGAACCTGACCTATGCTGAAGAGCCCATTCAAAAAATGTGCTGAACATTTTGAATGCAGCACAGCTGACTGAGCAGCCCATGGGTAAGGCCATGTCATAATACCACCTGTCCTGGAATTTGAAGCCCAGGAGACAGTGGTCCTCCAGGTGCACTGGCTGCAAACAGAAAGCCGACTGGATGTCGCACTTGGCCATAAGGGCACCCTTTCCACATGTCTGCAACAATCTGATGACGTGGTCCAGTGATGCGTACCTCACCGAGCATAACTCAGGTGGTATCGCGTCATTCACTGACACACCCTCGGGGTAGGACAGGTGATGAATGAGCCGGTACTCCCCCGGGGCCTTTTTTGGAACCACCCCTAATAGGGACACCCGCAAGTTTGGCATGGGCAGCTCTAGGAAAGGACCCACAATCATGCCCGCTTCCCTTTCTTTGTCAATTTTCTTGGCCAGCACCTCAGGCAGCTGAGATGCCGATTTCAGGTTGCCAGATACTGATGCCTCCCTGGGTCCTTGGTAGGGGATCCTGAAACCATGAGTGAAACCCTCCTTGATGTAAGCAGCTGCCTCCCTGTTGGGGTAAACCGCAAGGAGGGGTAGCATGGTGTTGACTTGAACAGGTGTGAAAGCCATGCGACCCCTGCCTGTGCCCCGGGACCCTGCCTCATTTTCATGTTCCATGCCTGGCAGATGAGCCCCCCCGCCTCCCTCTTCGTGCTGGAGGAGGCAGGGCGGGAGCTCTGAAAGGACTTCCCCCCTCCCGTTTGCCTTCAGCATGAAACCCTCGGGTGCTGCCCCTGCACGACTCGCAGGAGTGTTCAAAGTGACACCTGTATCTGGCACACTTACCGCCATTGAATTCCCAACAGACCAGCCTTTTCCCCTCCTTCTTCTTGGTATCTTTGGTGGCTTCCCCTTTTCCCCTTTTTCTTGGGCCTGCCGCCACCCCCAGCCAAATGCCACTATCAATGACAACCGACCTGTGGATGGGGGACCTTGATGCCTTCTTCCTGCACTCCTCGTCGTACAGGATGGCCGCTGTGCCCCCGCCAATGCCTTGATCTTCAGCACCTGGTGCAAATGGTTGATCAAGTGCCACCCCCTTTCGGGAAACACCATGGCCACCACCCCCATGAAAACTGCATACCCCCCAAGCCAATTGGCAAAGGTGCGTTCCACCTGGTCAGCCTTTGATTTTTCCCCATCCTTCTTGTCCCCTTTGTATGGCCTGGCTTCCTCACCCCAAGGTGGGTTAAGGGAGAAAACATCCACATAAAAACCTCTCAAAATCTTGGAATGCACATTACGGTCGAAGTGGCTGCCTGGCGAGTCCTCCTTGGATTTGGCTTCCACCAGCTCATCAGTTGCTTGCTCCTTACCTTCTTTCTTCCTGTCCTCTTCCCGTTTTTCCCTAGCTTTTCGCAACTGCAAAGACCAACCCGGGAGACCCGGTTTGCATGTCCCTTTTGTCCAATACCTGAATCTGTGGTAGTCCTCCTCGGCGGAAGACACACCTGACGAGGACTCGGAGTCGGAGTCAGATCCCCTGTGGCAGTGGGACCTCTTCCTCTTACGTCTTTGGCTCTTCCCCCGCCTGGCTCCTCGGCGCCATCTGGAAGATGAATCTCTGGAACCAGACCACCTGGAACTTCTGGAACCACTTCTGCCCTGGGACCAGGAACGACAAGAACGGTCGCTGCCGTTGGCGGTCCCCAATGTGCTGCTGGGAACCCCCACACTTGCACTGCTAGGGGCCCCCACACTTGTTGACGTGCCAGATGCGCTTCCTTCGCCAGTGACTGGGGCAGCTGGTGTGAATTGGCTCACCCCCAGCCTCATGGCCTCAAAGCTGTCAAGCTTGTGTGCTATCATGGATAAGACCCCCAAGATATCCCCCGTTGCTTATGCAGGGGATCCAACTTCCTCCAGTGAGGGCCTGGGCTCCATGTTCCCACTGTCGACCCCATTGGCTGCTGCCAGGAGTAAGCCGGAGGAGTCACAACTCTTCAGATGGCTTTTTTAATAATGGACCCCTCAGAACTGCAGGAGATTGCTGGTATCAGCCTTCCTTACACCACCATGATTCTGTGGATTCCGGTGTTTCTAAAGGAGCTCATGTTGGGCTAGCTGGCAATCAGACTGGCTGGCCCGGTTCTTCAAGAGGCCACGATGGCATGAATCAGCGGGGAGGAGGAAGTAAATCCCATCATCACTGGAATGGCAATTTCCACTCCCGAAACGGTTCAGTCTTTCAAGAACTTTCAAGAATGGGGCGTGATGCACCACTATCAGGCCACCCCTGATGCATTGGATTGCTGAGCACTGGGAGAGGGAGAGGGTGGATGACCTATCCCCCCACAGTGGCTGGGTGCCCTGAGCAAAAGGAGGGGGGTACACTCCCACCGCTGGCTGCCGCCGCCCCTCCAGTGGCACACGAGGCCCCTCCGCTGGCTCCCCCGCCAGTGCCTCTGTGATGCGAGGGGGGGTGCCACCCCTTCTCCCATCTCCCTGCTCCCCGCTGCTCCCCAATGCTGGTGGGGTGTGTGCTGGAAGTGAGGGGGAGTTGCCTCTCTGTGCCCCCTCCAGTCACCCTTGGCCTCCCACCAGGTGCCTGCCTTTGTGCCCCACTCCTTTCTCCCCCACATCCTCGGAGCGGCAATATGGAGCGAGGAGGCAGCTGAGGGCCGTGGCCCAAAAACCTGTCGAGGAAAAAACGAGAAGGGGAGGGGAGGGAGTAGAGGGAAGCCTCACTGCCCTCTCTCTGCACTACCTCCCCCCGACCACTCACCACCTCCTCAGCTCCTCCGGAGCCCTTCACCACCCTCGCTGCCATGTAGCTGGCCTGCCTGGGAGACCCAGGGAGGGGTCTGCTCTGGCCTGTCTGCTGGGCTCTGCAGGTGCCGTGGCCCTCAGCTGCCTCCTCGCTCCACTTCACTGCTCCGAGGACGTGGGGGAGAGGCACCCTGCCCCCAGGGTTGCTCGGTCTGCCGCCTCCTCCCCCCACTCCCCTTGGCTGCCAGCGAGGTCCTCCGTCTTCAGCTCCTGGCGCTGGATGCCGGGTCTGCGCCAGGGGCCGGCTTGTATACCGGCCCCCAGCGCAGCCTAGCTGCGTCATCCAACTGTTCCAGAAGTGCAACCGGATGTTCCTTCCTCCCCACTGGCCAGCCAATCGGGAGAGAGCACGCTCCTCCCAATTGGCCGGGCCTTTGTGCTCAGGCACTCACTGGGGGAGGGCAGCAGGGGGCGCTGGCCAGGCCACAAACTGGCCCACTGGCAAGCCGGTAAGCCCCCTTATTGTTTTTAAATGTGATTTTAGATTAGTTGCTTTTTAATTTATATTTAATATCTTTTTATGGGAGAGAGTGGGGGTGGGTGGTGTTTAGGGATTTTTATCTGTATTGTATTTTAATTTTTTTTAAGCCACCCTGATTGTTTTAACAGAGGGGCGGGGTATAAATAAATTATTATTATTATTATTATTATTATTATTAAAAGGAGCACTACAGGAATGGAAGCAGCACGAGAGCATAACAAGACAGGGACAACAATGTCTTCTGATATTCAAGCCCTTTAGCGATCTCCTGGCATCGTTGTCATGCCATATTTAACCCATCTGATAATCTCCTAACTGAGACAGATAAAATTGTAGCATAAGCTTTTGTAGACTTAGTCTACTTCCTCAGATGCTGAAGGAAGTAGACAATGTCTACAATAGCTTATGTTATGATTTTCTTTCTCTGTTAGTCTCAAAATGCTACCTGATCCCTTTGCTTACTGATATTCTAAGCTAACAGGGCGATGTCTTTGAATCCTACATTACAGTTACAGATTTGTAAACTAGAGGTATGGATCTGCTCCATATCCATGGCACTATTCCCACAATCACAAATGCCCCCTGACACACACCTTAAATTCCAGTGAGCAATAGAGATCTGTGGTGTAGTCAAGTGGGCTACTTCAGAATGACGTGGCCAGCCCCTCACACCGCCAAGCCACAGTGTGATGAGGAGAAATTATTTCTCTGTCACACTAGAACCTGGAAGGAGATGGCCACACCATCCTAAAGCACTCCACTGGATCATGCTGCAGACCTCTGTCACTTGGAGCAGGTCCCTTGACTTCAAGGTGTGTAGTGGAGGTCAATTCCTTAGGTCATTCATATCTATGTGAGATACATAGCTACAGTATCTAGGCCATAGTTTGCATTATTAATGGCTCTGTTTTTCATCAGTGTACCCTTCAATCTAGTCTGGGGAGGATATGAGTGGATCAGGCCCTCCAGAACATTACACTACAGCTGCCTCGTTGAGTAAATCCTGTTGGATGCTAAGAGGAGACCATAGCTCTAGGAAATCTTTCAGTGATCCAATGAATGGTCTTATTCAGAGCTGTCCACTGAGCAAGTGTGTAGCCAGAAGACTTTTCACAGCTCTGGACTTAAATACTGTGCCAAAATGCATGTGGATATTTATTTATTTATTTATTTTACATGTAACATTTCTGCTCAGAAAATACTATTTTTATGCAATCCTTTTTGTGCCAAAAATGAAATTTCCTGTATAAAAATGTGCAAAATCTTTTGCACAATGTACTGTTTTTTACAGAGTAAGTTCCAAACTTTGAATCACCTTCAAAAACTGCAATTTTCTATGATTTTATAACATCAAGAAGAAAAAGCATAAGATTATTCATTCTGGTCTGCAAGAACAAATTAATGAAAATTTGCTTGCCAACAACACTATATGGGACTTATTTGATGATATCTACAAATATGTTAAATATCAGATTGATTGAATAAATGTTGCCAGAGGTACAAGTTAATGAGTCCTGAAAATTGACTGATTTTCTCTAGAATTACATTTTTTGTCAAATTTTGGTAAAAAAAAAATGGATGCATTTCATTCAGACTTGTTGTGGAGGGAAATCATTCTTTGATATACTGGTGCTCTGAGTAGTAGTTCAAATGTTTATGGTGTTCATGTACCATTAAAAAAATTATGATTAGCTGCTACAAAAGTTACTTTGGGTATGCTTAGTTTCATTTTGAGACTAGAATCCTGTCAGTATACTGATATTTTAGAGGCATTTGTGCATCCCATTCATTATCACTGGAAGAAAAGAAAGAGGGGGAAGTATATATCTAGTAGGTTGTCTAGACAAAGAAAATAATTCTCATAGAATTCGAGGAGAATATCTTTTGTCCCAACATGCTGTGAATGAGATTCAGAGTATTTGGAGGGGGGGGACTCCCACTTCTGTGCAGAAAACACTGTCACAGTTTTCCCTGAAGGTTTTTTTTTAATAATGCACAGACTTGTGCATTATCACATGTCTGGACATCCAATTTGGGATTCTGTGCATTCTCAGTGAGGACAGGCATGGATAGCAGATTGGTCAGACATTTGCAGGGGGCAGGCTTGCAGGCAAGGAAATGACCAGAAGCACCATTTTAGCATTTCATGTTATCAATCGTGCACTATTTTTGCTGCCCTGAGGCAACCAAACTGCTTTGTTAAGCAGAAGGTTGCACTTGCGCACCATCGATTTAAAGTTTTTAAACAGTACTGCAGTGGCAACAATGTGTGGAGAATAATAACATGCTGTAATATACTTGGCCACCATCGTGATTCCGCAGACATGGCTGTGTATGCACTTAATAGAATCATAGAATTGTAGAGTTGGAAGAGACCACAAGGGCCATCCAGTCCAACCCCCTACCATGCAGGAAATCACAATCAAAGCATCCCTGATAGATGGCCATCCAGCCTTTGTTTAAAGACCTCCAAGGAAGGAGACCCAACCATGCTCCGAGGGAGTGCGTTCCACTGCCGAACAGCTCTTACTGTCAAAAAGTTCCTCCTCATGTTGAGGTGGAATCTCTGTTCCTGGAGCTTGCATCCATTGCTCCGTGTTCCAGTCTCTGGAGCAGCAGAAAACAAGCTTGCTCCATCCTCAAAATGACACCCCTTCAAATACTTAAACAGGGCTATCATATCGCCTCTTAACCGTCTTTTTTCCAGGCTAAACATACCCAGCTCCCTAAGTCTCTCCTCATAAGGCATGGTTTCCAGACCTTTCACCATTTTAGTCGCCCTCCTCTGGACACGCTCCAATTTGTCAATATCCTTTTTGAATTGTGGTGCCCAGAACTGGACACAGTATTCTAGGTGAGGTCTGACCAAGGCAGAATAGAGCGGCACTATTACTTCCCTTGATCTCGACACTATACTTCTATTGATGCAGCCCAAAATTGCATTGGCCTTTTTACCTGCCGCATCACACTGTTGACTCATGTTCAACTTGTGGTCTACTAGGACTCCTAGATCCCATTCGCACGTAGTCTCATTCAGCCAGGTCTCCCCCATCCTATATCTATGCATTTCATTTTTTTCACCCTAAGTGCAGTACCTTACATTTCTCCGTATTGAATTTCATTTTGTTAGCTTTGGCCCAGCTCTCCAGTTTATCCAGGTCATCTTGAATTTTGATCCTGTCCTCCAGGGTATTAGCTACTACTCCTAATTTGGTGTCATCTGCAAATTTGGTAAGTATGCCCCTAATTCCCTCATCCAAGTCGATAAAGATGTTGAATAGCACTGGGCCCAGGACAGAACCCTGTGGCACCCCACTGGTCACATCTTTCCAAGATGAAGAGGAGCCATTGCTGAGCACTTTTTGGGTTCGGCCGGTCAACCAATTACAAATCCATTGAACTGTTAACTTGTCTAGCCCACATTTTACAAGCTTGTTTGCAAGAATGTCATGGGGAACCTTGTCAAAGGCCTTAATGAAATCAAGGTATGCGATGTCCACAGTGTTCCCTTCATCTACCAAGCTGGTAACTTTATCAAAAAAAGAGATCAGATTAGTCTGGCATGACTTGTTACTCTGAAACCCATGTTGACTTTTTTTGATTATGGCATTGCCTTCTAAATGTTCACAGACTCTCTGTTTAATGATCTGCTCTAGAATCTTCCCTGGTATTGATGTCAGACTAACTGGACGATAATTGTTGGGATCCTCTTTTTCCCCCTTTTTGAAGATGGGGACAATATTTACCCTCCTCCAGTCTGCTGGGACTTCTCCAGTTCTCCAGGAATTCTCAAAGATTATTGCCAATGGCTCTTAGATTATATTTGCCAGCTCTTTTAATACTCTTGGATGTAGTTCATCTTGTCCTGGAGATTTAAATTCATTTAGATTAAGAAGGTATTCCTGTACTACCTCTTTGCTTATTCTGTGCTGGATTTCCACTGTTGTGTCTTCTGTACTTTTATCCTCAGGTTGGTCCCCCTTTACCTTTTCTGAAAACATTGAGGCAAAGAAGGTGTTGAGTAATTCTGCCTTTTCTCTGTCCCCTGTTACCATTTTGCCATCTGCTCCGCGTAGTGGCCCTACCATTTCCTTCTTCCTCCTTTTGCTGTGGACATACCCAAAAAACCCTTTTTATTGTTCTTAACCTCTCTAGCAAGCCTGAGCTCATTCTGTGCTTTAGCTTTTCTGACTTTACTGCTACATGTGTTCGCTATCTGTTTGAATTCTTCTTTGGTGATTTCCCCCTTTTTCCCTTTTTTATACATGTTCCGTTTAAACTTAGCTCTGTTGATATTTCTTTAGTCATCCATCCTGGTTTCTTGAGACACCTCCCATTTTTCTTCCTCAATGGTACTGTTTGAAATTGTGCCTTCAGTATCTCCCTTCTGAGAAAGTCCCATCCGTCTTGAGGTCTCTTCTCTTTTAGTATTCCTGACCATGGGATCACCCCCAGTATTTCCCTGAGTTTATTGAAATCAGCTCTCCTAAAGTCAAGAATGAGTGTCTGACTATGCCTGGCTTCTCCTTTCCATTGTATAACAAACTCCAGGAGAACATGATCACTCTCACCTAAGGATCCCACCACTTGCACCCCATTTACCAGGTCATCCCTGTTGGTTAGTATCAGATCTAAAATAGCTGACCCCCTTGTTGCCTCTTCAACCTTTTGGACCATGAAATTGTCTTCCAGGCAAGTAAGGAATTTGCTAGACCTTGAAGTTTTGGTTAAGTTAGATTTCCAACAAATATCAGTATAGTTGAAGTCACCCATCACTACTACATCTCTCCTTTCTGCGTGTGTGTTCATCTGCTCTAGAAAGGCATCATCCAATTCCTCCGTCTGACTTGGAAGTCTGTAGTAGAGTCCCACAATAATATCCGTGTTGTTTCCCTCCCCTTTAATTTTTATCCAGATGCTCTCCACCTGGCTTCCAGTATTGATGTCATGGATCTTTGCACTGGTGTAAATATCCTTGACATATAATGCTGTTCCTCCTCCTTTCCTGTTTGGCCTGTTTCTCTTAAAAAGGTTATACCCCTCTATTCCTACATTCCAATCATGAGACTCGTCCCACCAGGTTTCAGTAATGCCTATTATATAATATTTGTTTTGTAGTGCTAGGAGTTCAAGTTCACCTTGCTTATTTTCCATGCTCTGTGCATTAGTGTAGAGACATCTAAGACCATGTGTTCCCTTTACTTGCTGCCTGTGCAAGTTTTTTTGCCTCCCACTGTTGGGTCTTTGCACTGTTTGCCTTGTTCCCCCTCTATGACAGTTGACTATTTTCTCCAGCCCTTTTGCCTTCCAGAATACTGTCTCCCTCCCCCATTTGACTCAGTTTAAAGCCCTCCTGATCAAATTCTTGAGACTGTAGGCAAAAATGTTTCTGCTAACTGGTGTGAGATGCACCCAATCCTTTGCCATAGGTCCCCCTCATGGAACTACAGCCAATTGTCCAAGAACCAATTCTTGGTGACACCATCTACGGAGCCAGGTTTTTTACATAGGCTATTTTCCTCTCCCTTCCTGGAACATACCCTTCAACTGGAAGAAGAGATGAAATGACAACCTGTGCATCCATTTCTTTCAGCTTCCTCCCCAGAGCCTCATAATCTCTTCTGATCTTTGGAAAGCTGTGCCTTGCAGTATCATTGGTTCCCACGTGAACCAAAAGGAAGGGGTAATGATCAGTAGGCTTGACCAGTCTTGTCAGCCTCTCCGTCACATCATGGATCTTTGCCCCCGGGAGACAACACACCTCCCGAGACATCTTGTCAGGCCCACAAACCACTGCTTCTGTACCTCGCAACAAGGAGTCTCCCACCACCACCACATGCTTCCGCCGAGGCTTCGCAGCTGCTGTTCCTTGCGGTGGTCCTCTCAAGGTCCCCTGCTCTGCCCCTGAAGTCTGTCCATGCTGTTCTTCCTCATTGTCCTTGATAAGAGAGAGGGCTTCGAATCGATTCTGTAGCTGCAAGCTGCTCGAAGTATCCCTGGATTTTCTTGTCCTGTGTGTGACATTATTCCAGCTGTCTACCTCCTGTGTCTGTGGAGTGACCCTCTCCTCCCCAGCCAGTTCCTCTGTGCAGTCCCCGTCCAAGAGTGTTCGTTCTGTTCTGTCCAGGAAAACCTCTTGCTCCCGAATCTGTTGAAGTGTAGCTACTCGTGTCTCCAGCTGCTGGACTTTCTCCTCCAAGAGGGCTACCAACTTGCACTTGGTACATGTGAAGTTCCCCAGGTCTGTAGCCAAGAAGACAAACATCGCACAAGTATTGCAGGTGACCGCCACAGTCCCGTCAGTGCCCATGGTGAGAGTTTTTAGGTAATCTAAGAACTCTTAGTTAATGCTGAAAACTCTATGCTGTACTTTCAAGTATACTTTTGGGGGAGGGGGTTGGCCACTCAAACTCGCGCACCATTAGGCGCGCACCTCTGCAACAAAACAGTGGCCCACTGTTTTAAAACAGATTTTAAAACAGTGATGTGAACTTTAGACAGGCAGACGTCTGTAGAGTCTCTGGTACTGAGGCTGCTTCTTGGTGCTGTACAAAAGTTATAAAGAAAAAAAGAAAAATGTGTAGTCCGGATGTTTGGAATTTATGAAGGTCATTAGTATGGTATGAAATCAAGATAAAACAGCTGTAATGACAGTAATTAGGTATACTGAAACACCCTCAGTGTGTTTCTATAATTGCATGTGCCTGCCTAAAGTTTAGGCATTTTTAAATTACCTTCCTGAACTTTGACAAAATGTTTTTTAAAAATCCTTGATTTCATTTTCAAACAGGCCTTGCATAGACTGTGCAAATGGATTCACATTTTCCCCTTGTTAATTTCTCACCATTACTAATGCAAAATGTGTCCTGATTTAGACAAGAATATAAAAGTCTTTGCTGTTAGGACCTTCATTAACAACCGTTACATCCCTATTAAAACAGCACACTCTTCTGTGGTAATTAAATATATTGAGCATATTTTCTTCCTATTTCAAGTTTATGGAATATCACAGACATAGTGAGAAATGTCAGTATTAAGTAACAAAGCAGTGGTTCAAATGATATTGGCACTGGAATTAGGAGACCCTGTAAGCTAAATCAATCAATTCATTAAACATTTTCTAGTAGTTAACGACATAGAATCAGTAAGTGATTTTTACAATTATTGACTCTCGCCCCATCTTGCAAAACCTCTTCCAAAAGAACCCACATTTCAGCGTAGTCTCAGTGGGACTTAATATTCACCCCCATGGTGGGCCACAATTTCAGCTGAAAAATATTCCCAGTTATAACCAGAACTCTACTTCCAATGCATACTTCTGGATTTTAGGAGGCAAATTTCTGCAGGTTTGAGGGAGGGAAGAGAGTGGTCTGGAAGGCTCTTCCGTCCCACAATATTTTTAAGTAAACCACTACTCCTAGTGGCATTTCCGAACATTTTGTTCACACCAAAAATAAAAAAAATGGCAGGTTTCATGGGACTGAGGCCACATCTTCCCCATCCTTCACACAGAGGAGCAAGCACCCATTAATGGGGAGCCGACATAGCCCTTGGGAACTTACCTGGTTGCCACCTGCTTGAGATTCCCCACTATCATCATCATCATCATCATCATCATCATCATAATATTTATTTATATCTCACCCCTCTGTTAAAACAATCAGGGTGGCTTACAATAATTAAAATACAATACAGATAAAAATCCTAAAGCACCACCCACCCCCATGCTCCCCCATAAAAAGATATTAAACAAATATAAATTAAAAGCAACTATCTAAAATCACATTTAAAAACAATAAATACAATAAATAGCCAGCAGACTAAAAGAAGCCAGGAGCCTCTGAGGCCGGGATCTAATTAGGAAAGGCCTGCTGAAAGAGATCCATCTTTAGTGCTTTTTAAAAGCTACTCAGGCTTGTCATCTGACGGATCTCGTTCGGCAGGTCATTCCACAATTTGGGGGAGATTACTGAAAAGGCCCTCTGGGAGGTTGCAGACAGCCTAGATTTTTGTGGCTGAAGCAAATTCCTCCCAGAGGACCAGAGTGCGCGGGGAGGATTGTATGGGAGGAGGTGTTATTGGAGATAAGTTGGACCCAGGCCATTTAGGGCTTTAAAGGTAATAACCAACACCTTATACTGGGCCCGGAAACTGATAGGCATCCAGTGGAGAGATTTTAATACTGGAGTTATATGGTCTCTCTGAGATGTTCTCAAGACCACTCTGGCTGTCATATTTTGTACCAACTGAAGTTTCCGAATCAAGCATGAGGGTAGCCCCATGTAGAGTACATTGCAGAAATCTAGACGCGAGGTTACCATTGCGTGCACCACAGTCTCCAGCTCCCTTACTTCCAGGAAAGGGTGCAGCTGGCGTATCAGCCAAAGCTGATAACAGGCGCTCCTGACCGTTGCATTTACCTGACTAGTCATCTGTAGCGATGAATCAAGGAGCACCCCCAGACTGCGAACATAGTCCTTAATGGAAAGCATGACCCCGTCCAGGACTGGAGATTGCAACCCAACTCCTGGTTTTGGGGCTGCTACCGTGAGCACCTCCATTTTGTCTGGATTTAATCTCAATCTGTTTTTCCTCATCCAGCCCATTACTGCTTTAAGACAATCATTAAGAGGAGAGACTCTATCAGAATTTGAGACCGACAATTGGGACAAGGAGAAATAGATCTGGGTGTCATCCGCGTACTGATGACACCCAGCCGCATAACTCCGAATAATCTCACCCAGCGGCTTCATATAGATGTTAAACAGCATTGGGGACAGGATGGCACCCTGCGGAATGCCACAAGTAAGCTCCTTTCTGCTGGAGCAGCTGTCCCCGAGCAACACCCTCTGGGACCTGCCCAAGAAGAAAGACCAGAACCAGTGGAGGGCAGTTACCTCCGATTCCTAACCCTCTGTGATCCAAGAGGATGCTATGATCTATCGTATCGAAAGCCGCTGAGATGTCTAAAAGCACCAACAGGGTCACACAACCCCTCTCGATGCTTAGACGCAGGTCGTCGGTCAAGGCAACCATGGCAGTCTCAACTCCAAATCCCAACCTAAAGCCAGTTTGAAATGGGTCTAGATAATCAGTTTCATCCAAGCACTTGGAATTGAAGCACAACTGCCATCTCGCTCAACTTGCTCAAGAATGGTAACATAGAAACCGGCCTATAGTTGTTCATATCCCTGCGACTGGATATGGCCACGAGTGAATTACTCATGTTTTTATTTACCTCAATTTTACCTCCACCAGACAGTATTTTTTAAAACCATATCCCCGGTGGGGCGAGAAGAGACTCTTAGTTCAGTCTTGACCAGGAGATGATCTGTCCATGACAATGTAGTGGTTTTTATAGCCTCTGCCCACAGATATTCCTGTTCTGTACTGAAGACCGCATCGAGGGTATGACCCGCACAATGTGTGGGCCCGACAACCAATTGGGATAGGCCCATGTTTGTCATGGTTTCCATGAACTCCTGAGCTGCACCAGTCAGATTTGTCAAGCTGGTCTCAAGTGGAATGTTGAAGTCGCCGAAAACTAAAATTCCTCAGAAACTCAGAAGCACTCATTATGATGAACCATGCCTGAAAACGAAGCTCAGCCAAGCACATATCAAGCTGGATGGGGCTAGGCTTAACACTAATCTAATCCCATGATTGGCAGGAATGGGACATACACTTTCATATGTATATACTGCATATATATTTTAATATTCACTTTAGCCATGTATGAAAGATCCTTAGAGATGTGGCTAATCTAAATGAAATAATTTTGGGTTCTATTACATTTCATTGCATTCTTTTTTCTTTTTTTTTTCCTGAGAAGAAATATCTGAATGTAGCTAATAATAGATGGCAGCTTTCTTTGGCAGCATCAAGGGTTTGGGGATAACTGAAGGGGCAATTTTGGAATAGCTCACATATATTAAGAAAAGATCTTCATAGCTTGATCCATCAAGCTGGAAATGTTCCCTACTAGATGTCATTGTCACTGATGACATTCCTTATAAGACTTGTTTCTGCTAATTGCTAGAATTACCAAAAAGAAAAAGAAAAAGAAAAAGAAAAATGTAGGGGCTGATAAGGGCATCCACAATAGATGTATGGTGAGGTGTGAGTCTTTATGAATCACAAGGCTTGTCTGGATGGGATATTTATCCCTTCTTGCCCATGTCTTGGAATACTGTAGTCCATATGACACAGTGCTTTTTCCCCCTTTCACCTCGGGCAGTCCTGATGATGCCTGGGGTAAAGACAGGGGTAGGACAGTGTAAAGCCTATTAAGCTGTTTTATTAAGTACCCAGAAAACCCATGTCATTTTTTAAAACCTGGATCAAGCCCTGTAGGAACACAGAAGTCCATACTTGTACACCGACCCATATCTGCAGCTGCCGTGATCCATGTCGGTCTCTCTGAAGCCAGGAAGCAGGCCCCCAGCACGTGATCAAGGTTCCCTGCCTGTGACCAGCCTTGATCACATGCTTTGGGCCTCCTTCCTGGTTGCAGAGGGAATGATATGGACAGCAGCAGAGTCCATGTGGACTTCTTGCTGTTTCGTAGGTAATGGGAAAGGTGGAAAATAGGCCTGATCTGGGGTGAGAATACACCAACGGGAAGCTGGTATACTCTGGCAGATTTAGACAAACTCACAGGTTGGTTAGGGCCAATTTTAATTTTTCCTTTCTATTTAGCATAGGTTCTCAGTTCCAAGTCCTATTGAGTTTTGTGCAGTGTATAAAGTTTTACAACATGATGTACTGTACTGTATAGAGAAATGCAAAACTAGCTAACTACTGGATTATGCTGTCACTAGATTTTATGATGCTGATGTGGAAATGACATTTTAAAAAATGTAAGCTAGGGACTGGGTAGAAAAAAACCTTCTAGGAGCTTGTGGACATCATCTCCCATCATCCCTCACCACTACTTATGTTGACTAGGGCTTAAGAGCAAACAGGCTGGTATGGTACCAACAAAGTTCCACCAGTCATGGTTCCACATTTGCCATCTATCCTTATTCATGCAACATGCCTCCTCAATGGATATTTAGTGACCTTGGGAGGTCAGGTGTAGTTAGACAGCACTTGGTTATATTTGTGTTACCAAATACATGAAGACAAGAACATTGTTGAAGTCCTCTGGAAGACATCTTCAGGGTCTATGAGAATGCTCTCATCTTCCTGTATCTGGCTGCAGAAACACAGCCAGTTGCTGCCCCCACCTTTCTCCAGCTGCTAAATGGGTGTGAGCAGGAGGGAGTCAGTTTCTATCAGCAGGATATTGTGTGGGGGAAGTGTTTGCTGTCTCTTGCAATGATCATATAAAGGCATATGCAGGCATTATGTGTCACCAACAGGATTCTGATCATAGAATGATAGATCTCTGTGTGGTAACAGATTGGTATTCAGTATATCTATGTTCAGAGACAGCATACTTGAGAAAATCACATTCAAGCACAAAACACAAGATTCTGGAAAGAGTGTTTTTGTGATCTTCCTGTAGTTTTTGGCTGGCCACCATTGGAAATTGTATGATGGTGTGATTTATAAAATGTCTGATCCAACAGAACAATTCTTACATTCTTGTGTATGTGCCCCAAAGTTGTGCTATATCGCCTTAATGAAAGTATTTTGAGTGAGGATAAATAGTGGAACTGTGGTACTCTTGAGAGGGGAAAACACCACAGAGATCTCTATTTTCACAATATCATAAAATTAACACATTATTATATCTTTCTTGTTACTTCAAAAACAGGACAGTTTTTATTTTGAAATCCTCAAATGCTCTTATTCTCCAAAGAGGATATCGATTACATGACACTAGTCATCTTTTTTATATATATAAATGTGTTTTTCCCAGCAATAAACACTTCAGAAATTGATTGTTCCTGCTATCATTTTATTGCCTTTTGTATTCATGATTATTTTAGATCTCACCAGTAAACAGGGGCAAAAAAGTGGCAACTGGTGCCTGAGGAAATGTAATGTTTCTCAAGTTGGTCTTTGTAGTTTTGCAGTAAACTACTATGACTGTGATGTCCTTCACAAATCTAGTCTTTGTCATGCAAGTGGTATCTATGGTAAATTCAACCTGGAATATCTTCAAAGAGCAAACTGTCAGCTCCGTCAGAATTCAGATATTTGGTGTGGCCTAAGGTGTGGCATCAACCTGTTTATATTTGACATGAAATAGAATTTTAACAACAACATCAAGGTAAAATACCTCTCATCTCTGGTCTTCTATGTACTCTTGAGTTTATTTATTTATTTAAGCATCCAATTTTCTTTGGCTCAGAGACAAATTACTTTTCTCTTGCAGTGTCCTAACTTTGGGATCTCTGCAATATTGAGCCTAATGCTAGCAATTTTTATACAGGCCAGTCTCATCCATTTGAACAAAAGTTATAACCAAGTAAGTTTAAATATTTAAGGCTAGAAGCCTTACAGCAAAATCTAGGCAAGTCTAACATAAGTTTTGCTGAGTTCAGTACAACTAACTGCAGGTGTGTACTGGACCAAACTTAAAGCAACAATCCTTTGTACACTTACCTGGAAATAAGGCCCCTTGACACAATGGGTTTACTTCCAAGTAGATGTATATAAACCTCTGTTATAAATCTTAGGGTGCATCTACACTGTAGAAATAATGTAGTCTGACACCACTTTAAGTCCTGCAGCTCCATTCTAAGGAATCCTGCAATTTGTAGTTTTACAAGGTCTCTGCCAAAGAGTGCTGGTGCCTCATAAAATTACAAATCCCAGGATTCCATGGAAATGAGCTATGGCAGTTAAAGTGGTGTCAAACTGTGTTATTTCTACAATGTAGATGCACCCTTAGTCTCTGGTACACCCCCAGAAAAATGGTTATACAATACTTAAATAAATCTGAAAGATAGTGAAAAAGTCCTTCTTTTTACACTCTATAAAGGTTTATAGCTATGACACAGAACAATATTTCATGCAGAAAGACAACTGCATTAATATTGCTTGGAAGTAATGGAATGGAGTGCAGAAATTTAGAATCAGTTTTGTGTTGCATTCAGCAGATTAATAGTAAACAATATTTTATAAGCTACTAAGCACTGATAATGGGTATTTTGCATTTTCATTCTCTTAAAAGAAACAATGAAAATGAACCATATGTTAGAATTTAGTTTTTATCAGTAATGTTTTAACCAAAAAAGGAAAAATAAGTTACTGGGGAAAAAAATACATAATTAAAATATTTGGAATGATCAGTCACACTTTTAAAAAAACATTTAAAATAACCTGAACATTAAGGGGAAAGCCAGTGTAGCATAGTGGCTTGAGTGTTGGACTAGGACTCTGGAGATCAGGGTTTAAAATTTCTGCTCAGCTGTGTAAACCCACTGGTGACCTTGGGCAAATCACAATCTCTCAGCCGCAGAGGAAGGCCAGGGCAACCCTCCCCAAACAAATCTCGCAAAGAAAACCCCCTGATAGGTTCACCTATCAGTCAGAAATAACTTGGGACTACATAATAACACCATGAAGTGAGTAAAGCAGCAGCAGGTGTTAGCAGAAGGTGCAAAAAGCATTTGCATATAAAGTTGTCTTCACCTATCAGCAAAAGGAGGAGAAGGTAACAGATAAACTTTGACAACAGAAAAGCCCCTGCCACACATCCTAAACAATCTTGTTCTGAAAAGGAAGGAACATAGGTAAAGACTTAAATGTTTGATCAGAGAAGGTGGGAAATAGCATAAAACATATTTCATAAGCGGCACCAGAGCAAAGGAATCAGAAAGACGGGACAGCTGTTGAAGTCCATGGACTGGCAAAGGGTGCACCACCAGCTGGAAGCACTGAGATATTTCCCATTTCTTGGTGGAAGGTGCATCATGGTAGCAAGAAAAAACAAAACAAGAAAGAGCAGTAACCTATTTTCTTTGCTAGTGATCCCTGGGAAATGGGAGAGCACTTCAGAGGACTTGAAGCTAAAGCTTGGGCAAGATAGGGACAGAACCCAACTTACAGTAATGCTTGGTGCTCATGCACTCACACAAGGCTACTGGTTGCACACTTCTGCAGCACTGCTGAGCACTAAATAATATTGGATACCACCTTTGTGGTAACTCTGAAAATGTGCAATCACTAGCACAATGTATGTTGTATTAATTAAATGAGTTAATTGGATTGTGTTTGAGTCTGGCAACAGTCTCAGATATCTTTTATTTCTACTTAACTGAGTGGATGGAGGCAGAACAAAACAGGTACAGCTAACAGATGCTACATTTATGTAAGACTGGCTTTACATAATCCACAAAAAACCCAATAGGGATAGCTATGATTTTCTGGTTTCAGAGAAAGTACCTATTGCAGGTAAGTGGTCCAAACAGCCAAGAGATTTGAGAATATTTAACATAGTATGTTATATAGAAATATAATTGTAACCACACATCTTATTTTTAGGCTTCCCATAGGCATTTGGTTGAATATGATGGAAAACAGAATACTGCCCCATGAGCCTGATGAGGGTTTAGAGTCAGAGGAGGAGAAAGAGGACGTGTCAGGGAATGACCCTAGGGACCCTGGCACAGGTTTATCTACACCTGTGCCAGCAGGGAACCATGCCAACCTAGAGGATCAAACAGAGGAAGAGCCTGGTCCAAGAGGGTTGGCATAAGTCCCAGCAGAGAGTACTGCCCACTCAAATAAGGACAAAGAAGAAGAGAGAGACTTACCTCTACCATTGTATACTCAGCAGCAAGCTCAAAAGGAGACTCAAAGGAAATCTCTGAGACCTTATGAGAAAAACCTGCTCGTTAAGAAACACCTGACAAATCTTTAATTGCTTTATATATACTGGGAGAGGCAATAGAGGCTTTGTCAGAGATCAACTGATCTTTCTGGTGAAAGCTTCCTGCTGACTTTGGTACCTGGATTCCAGTTATCTTGACTTCTGTTACCCTGACTTGTGCTTAGACCTTGGACTGTCCCTGACTACTCTGCTGCCTGCTCCTGTTGACCCTTAGACTATTTTGGACCCACTCTGACTGACTGATGTAAGCCTTTGACCTTTTGGATTGTGTTGCTGGATTAAATCTTTGACTGCATTTGCATTCCTGTGAGCTGATTAACAGTTGGCTACCTTCCCAGACTAGTGTTGTTTATACTTTGCTGGTAACTAGTTGCTTTCTGGTCAGATACAGGTCTTATACAGGCTTTTCCTGTGATCCAATACTTATATGTATGTTGATAGGCAATTAAAATAACTGTCTATTAAAATAGTCAGCAAGATTCTGTTATGTTGCTTACATGAAAGTATATGCTTTTGAATGGGGACAAGATGACACTTAAGGTTATACAGTCCTCCCTTCACATTCATGGGAGTTAGGGGCTCAAGACCCCTGTGAATGTGAAAAAAGCAAATAAACATTTATCTACATATTGGTTGGGGGCACACACGGATGAAACGTCTAGGAGGAGGGAGGGAGGGAGAGAGATAGGCTTCTGGCCCAGGCTGCCACTGCTACCACCTGGCCCACCTAGGCCTCCTCCTTCTCCACTGCCACCACCATGATTGCTCGCCCCATCATGTACCAGGTACCGAAGACCATGGCACCACCGCTGCCACCACCCACAACCATGCCTGTACCACCATATCTCTGGGGCCTCTGCACTGTGACTGCCATGGTCTCTTTGCCATCTTTCCCGTTCACTCATGGCCCAATCTGCAGCACCGCAGGGCCTAGGGGGAACAGGAAAGTAGACAGAGAGGCAGAGCCTCTCCACCCAGTTTCCCCTTTGCTCAAGGCCCGATCCCCACGGTGCCTATCAGGTCCTGAGTAAGGGAGAAAGGGGTGGACAGGCAGAGCCTCTCCATCTGTTTTCCCCTTCACTCAAGGCCTGATCTGCCATGTCACCCATTGGGTCTTGAGGAAGGGGGAAGGAGGGTTGACAGACAGAGCCTCTCCTTCCCATTTCCACTTTGCTCAAGGTCCGATCTGCCATGGCGCCCATTGGGTCTTGAGCAAGGGGGAAAGGAGGTGGACAGGCAAAGTCTCTTTGCCCCCCATCCCCACCACTGCCATCCCCTGCCACTGCTGAGCCCTTGGGGGCTTGACTTTGTGGTTTTGCAGGGAAGACGGTGGAGGTTTGCTGTTGTGCATTGCCTTCTAACCAAGCAACTTCAGTTTAAGCCCCCTACAGAGGGAACAGCAGCAGATGGCATGGACGTCCCTTGGATGCCCCCCACCTAGAGGTGGCAAGGTGACTGCCTTTAAAACTAGGCTTCTTGGTGGCAATAGTGGTGGCTTTCCTGAGCTTTACCTCCCCCCTCCACCAGGGAACAAAGGCTGCACGTTCCCCAAAGGGAGAGGGGGAAATTCTATGAATAAACGGAACCACAAAAGTCAAAGCCATGAATGTGGAGGGGCAACTGTACATGAGATGCAGAAAAAATGTATTGTGAAAGAAATGTATGCACTTTGCAGATAAAACTCTGAAATATATGGTGCCAGAATATATCTGGGTGGAAGTAGTCATAGAAATAATGTAATCATTCTCCTTTGTAAGACTCTTGTTTCACTTAATTGTTACCTGCCTTGACACTACTTCCCCTTATTCTTAATAATTAGCAATGTTTAATAATTTAGCCAATGGTGGTCTTCCAAGAGTGTAGCAAGCAAATCAGGAACTCCCCAAAACCAGGAATCCCAAGGACTAGCGCTGAGACTAAGTCACATATGCATTAGGGAGGGGGTTTAAAAATTCCAAGGATAGGTAACCTATAGAGCAACTTCTTGCCTGAATATCTGGCTGATCCAATGAAACCTAGCTGAGTACTCAAGGTTTGTAAAGAGCTATTTTCCCCTTACCTCCCCACAAAGAGGGTTGTTTCCTCCGTTCAATCACATTAATGGTCATTAATGTATCTGGAATATCTATTGTCTTATCTTGAGAACCTGCAAGAACCATTGTCTTTCACTCTAAATCCCATTCCCCAAAGGGAAATATTAATTACAAACCCCCCTTCCAAATTCCACTCAAGTGCACCCAGTTCATCTTCCTCTTGACTCCACGTCAGACTGTGTAGCCATTCCTGCTTCTGGACCTCCCACTCTGCTGGTTTTCTACACGATCTCAACTTCTCTGATTGCTACGTATCACACGAAAGTAACCACTTACATGAAAGTAACCCCTTACTTTATTCCTCTATTCCAATCCCTTCCACTTTATTCACTAGCCTTGTGTGGTTGCTTGAAGCTTGACTGTATGTGTGAATATTGTTATTATTTCCTGAATAAAGATCAATTAATTGTACTATTTAGCTCAACATCTCCTCCTGAGTGCTGGTATACATAGGTCTCAACTTCCTGCTTGTTGCCCACCTTTTGCATTACCAAGTTGAATATATTAATTCCCCAAATTAATATTGGTATCTTAAAGGGTCACAACAAGCCCAAGCATTTTAGGTAACATGATCCTGGTTAGCTTCACATAGGACAGGGACAGCTGGATTGCAAAACGATGTTACTATTCTGTTGGTAATGGAACTGAAATTTTATTACCTGTTTTTTATTAATTTAATCCTCACACGGCCAATAAGGGCAGTAGCCTCTGCCTGCATTTAAGTCCTTCATCTTAACTGACAACACATCATAGGGCTGGTTTACATGGAAGGTTTTATTGTGTTAAGTTGCGCTGTAGTGCTTTCACGCATCAGTGGTGGGTAGTTTATACGGTAATTGTTTACACAGCTATATTTTGTGGCGTTCCCACAGCCAAATGTGGTGGGGGCATGGCCAAGCATTGGAGAGGGAAAGGAATGCCATAGGAATGCCTGCCCTGGCCCCAACTCCGTGCTGAACAGCTTAGAAAGTTTTATTCCTTGCTTGAAACAGCATTTCCTTCCAAATACAGGAAAGCCAGAGAGGGGGGGGGAGAGCAGTTCAGCTTGCTACAGCCCTTCGTGAAATCGTTTCTCTCCCTCCCCCATGCACAGGAAAAAAGTTTTACATACTTTTGAAACAGCAGAGAAGGTGAGAAGGAATGCTCCCTGAATGAAAATAGCTGGGAATCCTTTTTGTTTGAAAACTGGCTTGCAAAATAGCAGACAGGATTTTTGCAAGTTTCCTCTAAACGCTACAGTCTTTCCTTCCTCCCTGCCCCTCTTTTGAGCCCACCCCTGCATCATCAACCAATCACAATGCAGCTCTGCTTTAACCCTTAGCGGAATGCTAGTTTACACTGCAAATAAAGCACTACACTGCAAATATACCGGCAAAAATAGTGACATGCCCTGCCACGCTATATTTGGGTGTTTTACCTTCCCCCCTTCTGAATGAGGCGATTCTGTGCTGCGATCCGTGGGAACTATGAGCTATCTTAGCGGTATATTTAGGGGAATATTTGCCCGTGTAAACCACCCCATATAGAAAGTAGACCTGCGACCATCAATGCTATTTTTATCCCATATGATTTTTAACATCTTTGCCTGATGAAGAAACTAGTGAAGCTTCAAAAGCTTGCATAATGTATTTTATTCGTTGCAGTTAGCCCCTAAAGGGTATCTCTGCTGATGGATTTTGATCCTGGTAGTTATTCTGGGCATGTTTATGTCTTCCTAAAAATTATTAGTGAAGCCAAAAGGTTTTTTTTGGGGGGGGGGCATTCAAATGTTTAAAAATCTGGTAACAAATGTGATTGTTGTGTTTCATTTAGAATGATTTGTTGATATTCACAGTGAAATCAATGACAAATATTATCTACTAGACTGAGGTGGAAATGTTGAAGCCACTTATTTCAAAAGTAGTCCTGGAACTGTCCAATTCATTTCAATGTGGACACTTGAAAATAAGTGGTCCAATGATTGCAGACTGAATCATTCACTGCATCTCTCAAAGAAGATTCTTCATTCTCTGTGTTTAGAATCCAGATATACTGGAAGTACTCAGCTAGAGCAAAGGAAAAAACGCACATCACAAAGCTACTGAAATATTAAGCAAATAGAAAACATGATTTATTTCAGATATGTTGTGAATTTAAATTATTAAATGTAGGCAGGTACCTTTCAGATATGTTGTGAATTTAAATTATTAAATGTAGGCAGATACCTTTCTGTTTTTGCTCTAGAATTCCTTGGTGAGCGTAAAAGGAAACACACACACAGAGAGAACACAACTTCAAGAAATCATCTTGTCAAATGCAGACCATCAGTTTCTAGTTGAAGAAAAAATATGATTCAAATATTGTCTTGCTGGTATGATTTCAGGAATGTTTTTAAAAAGGTATTCTATGGCACTGATACTCAAAGTGGGTCGTACTTCTCCCCTGTGGAAAGTTCTGGGGGGGCAGTGAAAAAAAAGGGGGATTGCAGGGGATGGTCAGGATGAGGGTTCCATGAAACTTTTCTTTTTAAGGTTCCCTTGAAACCTCTGCACAGCCTTGCTGATTGCTTTGTGTGGTGGTGTCTCCTGCTCTTCACACTAGACAATTTGTTTGCTTGTCTGCATGTGCTCACTCCCTTAGACATGTTTTGTTTCGCTAGTAGTGGCAGCAGCACTTAGGAAACTTTCACAAAGCTTGGGTGTATGGCATCACTTCTGCAGCTCAGAGTGGTACCATTTTGTGACAGGCTGACTAACTGGAGCAGCAGTGAGTGTACATGGCAGCCAGGGAAAAACAGCAGTGGGCAAAGGGGATTTCAAAATGAGGACCCCACTTGAGGTTGTGAGCTTTGTCAGGACTTGGATGGCAGGCTGGAACTGTGCCCCCCTCCTGTTTGTGTGTGTGTGTGTTTGAGAGAGAGAGAGAGAGAGAGACGTAGTCAGATTACAACAGTTATCCTTTGATCTTTACACATCTACAGATTTTGCAATGCAATTCTCCACTCACAAATTCTGCCAAACATGTATATTAGAGAGAAAAATGAAAAAAAAGGTATACGCTAGAGAACGGTACATATAAAAAAAGTGTACATAAAAAGGTAGATATAAAAGTATATGATGGTAATATATTATTATACTATATTTGTGTTGTTGTGTGCCTGTAAGTTGTTTCTGACTTATGGAAACCCTAAGGTGAACTTATTATGAGGTTTTCTTGGCAAGATTTGTGCAGGGTGGGGCTGTCTTTGCCTTCCTCTGAGGCTGAGTGTGTGTGAAATGTCCAAGATCACCCAGTAAGTTTTCCTGGCCAAGAAGAATTTTGAACCCTGATCTCCAGAGTCATAGGACTTTATCAGATGTGGCAAATATGGCATCATAAAGACGTCTAATGATCACAAAAGAACAATGTCATCCTTTCGCGATCATATCTTGTTAAAAAGCCATCCTATTTTATTGACAGGCCAAGCCATCAATAGGACTCCCATACCTAGCTGTTGCCAACATTGCCAGTATTTGAATCCTCACGCCATTGTACTCACATGAATGCAGCATCCATGGTCAAGCACTTCTGGGTGAGATTGCGACAGCCAGGTAGGGGATGCTCTTTTTATGAACTTCCCCCCATGTATTTGGGACTTTTAAGGTGTGGTTTTCTGCTTTGCTATACATTTTGTGTGGTTTTTTTGCTTTTATTTTTAATTTTTCCACACTGACATCTTCTCCTGAGAATCCACAAGTTCTTCATCATGGTCTCTGTGAATGCACACAATGGGTTAATAATAATAATAATAATAATAATAATAATAATAAAATTTATTTATATACCGCCCTTTGGTAATCCAATCAGGGAGGTTCACAACATTAAAAAACCATACAGTAAAACAATATACTCCCTTCCCCCCCTTAAAAGTTATTAAATCAATTACAAATTAAAACAACAATTAAAACATTTGATAAAAACACATACCTACATTTGGCAATAACAGTAGGTTCCCAGCGATATTCAGTTCTGTTAACAAAGGAGGCTGTGGGGACTCTCCTGAAGGGGGGGGGTGTCCCGAGGCCAGGATAATCTATTCTGGAAAGGCCTGCCGGAAGAGATCCGTCTTGTGCCTGAGCAGAGCACTTCGGAAACTTCCAGAAACCTCAATTCAAGCTTTTGGGTGGTAGCTCCACCCCCCCTCACCCCTGGCCTATATAAGCCCCTACCTCTCACCAACTGCTCATTACCTTTTTTTTCACTGTGTGCGCAACACTGGAGGAACACTGAAGGAAACCTCAGATTCCATTCCGCTATGTTTGACTCTTTACTACTGTTACTGACCTTTGGACTGGATTTTGACTCTTCTTTGCTTCCTGTTTTGGATTTATCTCCTTTGAACTGGATTGAACTCAGTTTTGGACTCTGGACTTCCTTCTGACTATGGTACTGTACTCTCCTTTTGTGAATCCTACCTTTGAAAAGATGTTGGGCACAGGTTTCTTCAAGTCCTGCTCCCAATGTGGGGGGAAAATGACCGAGTCTAATGGTCATTCTAAATTCCTACTTTGCCTAGGACAATTCAACAACGTTAAAACTTGTAGGCACTGTAAGGCCTTCACCCCCCAGGCCTGCCGATAAAGAGAGAAAATGCTCAAGGCCCTTTTCTACAACCAGGCCATCTCTGTGTCATCCCCTGTGAAGACCTCTACTTCGATGACTACTCCTAAGCCACCCAGGAAACACAGTTTTGCAGCAGTACCATCCTCCTTCAAAGGAACCATGAAGCCCACCCCAATGTCTACTCGGGCTTGAGACAACAGTACCACTAAGTCCAACCCAAGTGGTACTGGGTCTTTGAAAAACAAGCACAAAGCACTACTGCCAGGCAAGGTACTGGAGGCTGCGCAGCAGGAGGAGGTGGCAAGTGAGACTTTGCTAAACAAGGGAGAATAAGAGATCCCCTTGGAGGGGATGGTCCCAGGAGCGAAAATGGCCTAAGAAGCTGGGTGACCCATCCTGTGATCCTAAACCATGGAGAACAAAGGACGATGTGGAGGAGACCACCCTGACACCACCTTCAGTAAAGAGATGTTTAGCAATACCATTGCTGGACCAGTACCATGAGGCTGAGGTGGCTTATGCATCGGATGGTGCAGCAGACAAATCTTCACCAGATCTTCAGATAGTCAGGGTATTATCATTGAAATCACTGCCATCCTTGAGTTCTGTGGTACAGTATCTCAACCAGTCCTGTTCACAGTCCAGTTCATGGCTCTGGTCCTGGTCCCACTCCCGGTCCCGCCCACGGTCTCGCTCCATGTCTCGCATGCTGGGACAATGAAAGTGACACTCCCGCTCGAGCTCTGCTCAACGTAAATGGTCCTGCTCCTGGTTGAGGTCACACTCCTGCTTGATCTCTGCTCAACCTCCTCAGTCCCATTCTCGGTTGAGACCCAGGCCCCGATCGTAGTCCCACTCAGGCGATAGATCTGAACACTGCCTGCCAGTGAGAATAATACTTGATAGACCCAGGCCACCATCCCCAATGTGTCCACTCTCCAAGTCACCAACGAGAATGCCAGTACTGAGAACATGGTCCCGCTCTGACTCCATATCTCCTTTGCCCTGTCTGTGTCCTTGACACCCATGCTCGTAGTCTTGCAGTTCACAATACACTGACTACAAGTCTACCTGGTATGATGATGATTGGTCCTGGGAGAGATACGAGCAGTACCGTTACAAAGTTCTCCCCTTTCAGGGTTACCCGTCAGATGCATATTATTGGGAGTTGGACCCATGGTACCACTACTCTGATGAGCCCTCTCCACGACCATACGGGAGATGATACTGTTGTGACTTCTCACCACACTACCTCTGGGAAGGATGGGATGGTAGATGATACCTCCTGATAGAGAAAGAAGTACCCAGGCCACTGGAGGAACCACAGTACCTACCTGGGAGACCGCGTCAACTAGATCGCACCAAATCAGTTCGGCACAAACAAAACATCTGACCAATGTCCAGATCCCCAGCAAAACTGGTGCCTCAGCAGCCTCCCATTTGGTCTCTGAGGATGCCATGCTAACTTTCTTAGTCACTTCGTCGGCCAACTTCACCTAAGGATATGGATCCCTGTAAGACCCCAACACCAGACATAGCGGTGCGGTCTAGACCAATTGTACCACCAGTGCTACCAACTACATGGTTCAGACAGTTCACAGTCCGAGACTCCATCTCCTAAGTCATCCCCTTAAGGGAAGGGTATGCAGGTTGACCCTCAGTCTCCTACAGACATCATTCACAGTCGTTCACAGAGGTGTGTAAATCGCATAGCAGCATTACTTGGCCTGATGATTACCCAGCTGGATGTCCATGTGGATGACCCCATGTTTCATGATCTTCAGAGGAAGGCCCTCCACTACCTTCCATTTCTATCTCACCCTTCCTGACACAGATTGTCAAAACAGCCTGGGCTACTCTGTCTTCCATCCCTCCTATGTCTAAGAAATTGGAATACCTTTATTGGGTGGCTGAGGCTGCGGCTCCATGGCTAACCTCGCACCCGAAGCCAAACTCTATTATTGTTGATGTGGCCCAGATTCTAAGGCATATGGTCTCCACTACAGACTCAGTGGATGTATGTTTATTGTCTTTCAAAACCGCTTTCCTAATTGCCATCCCCTCAGCAAGGCGAGCGAGAGAGCAAACTGTGTGCACTCGGGGTAGACACCCCCTATACCCAGTTTCATAGAGACAAGGTCATCATCAGACTGGACATGGCATTCTTACCCAAAGTGGTTTCATCTTTTCACCTTAACCAAGATATAGTCTTGCCATCTTTTGGTTCTCCAGCTGTGCCAGGTGAGAAGGACGCTCGCCACCCGCTTGATGTCAGGTCAGCACTGGAACTCTACTTCAATAGAACAAAAGCCTCCCAGTGTTCAAACAGGCTGTTTGTCTGTTACTCAGGCCCCCAAAAGGATCTGGCAGTTTCATCATAGCGGTTCTCCAAGTGGGTAGCATCTACAATCCACATCTCCTATGAGGTAATGGGCAAGCCCTTACCTTCCTTGATACGAAGCCACTCTACTAGAGAAACAGCTACCTCAGTGGCATTCCTAAGTGGAATACCCCTGCCGGACATCTGCAGAGCAGCCACGTGGGCGACACCGCTCACCTTTGTGAAGAACTATAAGCTAGACTCCACAAAGAATGATGACTCAGCCCTAGCCAGGGCAGTACTCACACAATCACTCACCTGCGATTGACAGGTCATTTCTTATCATGAGTTTTTAATATAACCTATCAGTTTTCTACTATATTGTTGTCTTGTCTTAATTAGTTCAGACACCCCTGCCTTCCAGGCTCCTGAGCTTGCTAGTGTTCCCAATGTGTGCATTCACAGAGACAATGAAGAAGAACAGGTTACTTACCATAACTATAGTTCTTTGAGAGATCTTCTGTGAATTCACGCAAAACCGCCCTCCTCCCCTATGACATCCTACCTCTCACAACATTTTTTAACATGTGGCTATAAGGAACTGAGCAGCTGGTGAGAGGTGGGGGCTTATATAGGCCAGGGGTGAGGGGGGTGGGGCTACCACCCAAAAGTTTAAATTGAGGTTTCTGGAAGTTTCTGAAATGCTTTGAACAGGTGCAGAATTAATCTATTGTGTGAATTCACAGAATACCATTCAAAGAACTATAGTTACAATAAGTAACCCATTCATTTCAATCCCAGAAGTAAACAGGACCCCATTTGTGCTCCGTTACTGCCAGTGAAGTCTCTTTAATGTCAGCAAGGCAAGGTCTGGTATGGGGGGTTCTTTTGAATACACAATCAAAGCATTCCTGACAGATGGCCAGCCAGTCTGTTTAAAAACCTCCGAAGAAGGAGACTCCACCATACTCTGAGGCAGTGCATTCTACTGCTGAACAGCTTTTACTGTCAGGAATTTCTTCCTAATGTTTAGGTGGAATCTTTTTTCCTTTAATTTGAGTCCATTGTTCCACATCATAGATTCTAGAGCAGCAGGGATTGTAGGGACTGTGAATATCAAACAATTCAAAATGTTATTCTAGGTTGCAGGATTCTGGCTATTCTATCTTATTTATACAGAAAAGGTTGGTAGACTATTATTACCTGCTTTGAGCAGGTAAAAAAAACATAGGTTCCATAGGTTAGAACTCCCTCTGTCCACTCATTTGGATGCTGTTTCTCTTCTTTTCCCATTCTTCTTCTTTCTGGTGGGTCTTTCACTTTGTCTACTTGAAGGTCATTCAGCCCTTCGACTTCCTCTCCAATCCATCCTTTTCAGGGCCTGGTAGTCAGTCTCTCTCTGTATCTGCTTTTAATAAATAAAGAAAGAAAGAAATAAGGCACTCACATGTCCATATTATGCAAAACATTTGCTAATTGTAAAAATCATTAGGTAGGTCATGAAACATGCACTTGTTACTAATTTTCTCTCTAAGAAGCATTCCTTTCAAAACCACATTTTACATACAGTATAACCCCCCCCAACCACAGGACTCATATATACAGATTTGCATCCAAAAAAATACTCTAGGCATAGCTATATATGCATAGATATAGATATACTGGAAAATAGCATTATTTCTTCTCTGTGACTATGACTCTGAAGACCAGGCTTCAAATCCCCGCTCAGCCATAGAAACCTTGGGCAACTCACTGAGGACTTTTTCAAATGGGGGGGGGAACCCAAGGAGGTTGAGAGAAGAATGGGGCTGTTGCTCTTACAGCACCCCATTTCTAATGCTGCCATCTTCCTCCTGACCTTCCCCCATGCTTCCTCTATGCTGAGGGTGCCACTTTTTATTGACGGAGGTTTTCTGTCAATAAAAAGCAGCACCCACAGCACAGAGGAAGCACAGGGGAAGGTCGAGAGGAGGATGGTGTCATCTGAAATGGGGCGCTATAAGCCCGACAGCCCTGTTCTTCTCCAGACCTCCTCGGGGCTTTCCCCCCCCTGTTTGAAAAAGTCCACACTCTCAGTCTCAGTGGAAGGCAAAGGCAAACTCCCTCTGAAAAATCTTGCAAACAAATCCCTTCATAATTGAAGACACACAACAACAAAATTCACGATTTGATCTCCCCCCACCCCTTCAGATCTTGTTTTTGTTTATTTCTTTGAGATTTACAAAAACCTTCTGTTGCATGGGTTACTTTTTCTGCTTTTCTTCTCTTTGCATCCCTTCCTTTTGGGAAGGGATGAAGTCTTAACAATGAAGTCGCACACATGTCTAGTCCTAATGAGTTTAATGGGATGTAATCCTCTGTAATTGTGTGCGGGATTGTACCCTGCAGCATTCTAAAAGGCTATTGGAAATGCATGTTTTATTTATGACAATCATGTTGTTTTCCTTAACTATACCTTTCTTAACCATTTACAATACATTTATCTCCTAGAACTAAAAGTATTACACATTATTTTCCTCACCCCTTTCCATGTTTATTCTAACAATACTGTAGACTAGGTTAGAATTATACTATAGACTTCATCAAACATGGCAAAAATGGCATGATAAGGATGCCAAATTAACTGGAAAGGGTGCACATACCAGATGATATTGTGCTTTTGTGTTCTTTGTCTAGCCAAAAAGATATTATTTTTTATTGACGGGTCAAGTCATCAATAGATCTGCTGTGGCATTTTGTTCCCAGTATTGCCAGCATTTGAAACCATGTGTTATTTTTCTGTCATGATTACAACATCAATGGGTGCTCCCACCAATACACTTCTAGGTGAGAATGCAAAAGCCAGGAAGGGATGCTCTTTTTATGAACCTCCCAGGTTTACTTTGAGTTTTTAAAGTGTGTTTATGTGCTTGTGTGTACTTTTTGTGTGTTTATATTGCTATATGTTTATTTTTTTTACCATGCTCATGTCTTATTGCAAGAATCAAGGAGATCATGAACACAGAAGTAAACAGAGTTAGCATTCGTATTCCAGTAATGCTGGGGCTGCTTTTTCTCACTATTACAGGTTGTTTTGATGAAAAGGTTTATTATGCCAGGACAAGTATGTTTTAAAATATGGTGGGACAGAAACATTTTTGCAGGTTCATCTGATAAAGTCCTACAACTGGCCCAAGGTGCCCACATGAGCATTATATTATTGGGAAGCTGGATTTTGTCCTGGTCTCTAATGTGCATTGGACAGAGGAGTTGAGTATGGACATAGAGCTATAACAATAAATGAGGGAAAGCTGTAATTTTCAGTACATATGATTATGGCATTTTAATTTTAGAATAATTTATTATACTAGCTGTACCCAATGCAACATATGTTGGGGGTGTGTTAAGGGTGAGTCACTCTGTTGACCTGCCCCCACTGCCACTGCCAGTTGACTGCCTGGGTCTTGTTGCTGTGGCAGCAGGGGTGGTGGGGTGATGATGTGACCCCCTGGGCACCTGGGTGATATCAAAACCCATATCAAAAGTTGGTCTAGTTCTATAACAGAGTAAATAATGTCTACTATTCCAAAAATCTAATAAATTAATTCGGAGGTCCATATTCACTGACTCTACTCTTACAAAATAAACCATCTATCTACCTACCTACCTACCTACCTATGACTTGGGTATGTTTCCTTTTCCAGTATACTGATTGACAGCTTACGAAACATACCCAACCAATCCCCTCACTCCCTCAGCCAATCACTACCCACATGCAAATTCCCTCTCCTCCTCACAGTCCACTCCTGCCACTCAATCTGCATCTACACCCCCAGCCTCACAAGAGCCCCTCCTTCTTCTTACTCCCTCAGCCAGTCACCACCTACATGTAAAAAAATTGCAATATTTTTTCCTACAATATTACCATGTAGCTGAACCCTGTGAAAGGAACACTGCCACTCCAAGCTCCACGCTGCAACCACCACTTGAAACCCCAGCAGGGCACATAATGGTGTATGTTATGCTAGGCACACCTATACTAATACTAATAATACAATTATGCCAATGGCTCTTAACCTTTTCTTTACCAGTGGCCCCTTTAAATATCTTTTGTTGTCATGGACCCCAAAGACTTTAGATTTAGAATGCTAATAATGCTAATGCTAATGCTAATGCTAATAATAATAATAATAATAATACAATTACACCATCCATGAAACCTTCCCTCAGAGGCACTGGAGTGGGAAGGATGACTTTTCTTCTACTTCTTCTGAAAGTTTGTGTCTGGAGTGGATTGAATGGTAATACGCAGGCCAAGCCAGCCAGCCAATCTTTGCCTTGGCTCCTGTCACTTGGCCACTCCACCGCAGGCAGGAAGTGGTCTGAGCAGCCTTTAAGCCTTCATGGTCTCCCTGTGAGGACATCGGGGACCCCTGGAAGTCCCTGAACCCCAGGTTAAGAACCACTGGTCTAGATACTTGGCAAAAGTAGCATGCAAATGTTCTGCCTCATTTAGAGAAGAAATGTCCAGGGACCCCTGTCTACCACTTGTTAAAACAGAAATGAATAGAAAAGGGTGCAAAGGAGTCTCTCCAACAAGAGGTGGAATGGTCACCTCTGACCTATTTGTGAGGCTTTGGGCTCACCCTTGCCCCACCCACAGACTGCAGAGCCTCAGCCTTCCACTCTGACACCAGCTGCCCTTTGAGGGAAGCATGCTGGATTCCCATTGGGGGAGGCTGGTGGGCAATGAAAGCTCGTGTTGCTCCATTCTATTCTCCCTCCCTCACTGGCTTTGGCTCATACCACTGGCTAGAGTATTTTTTAGCAGGTGGCAGTCTGTCTGGTCCAGCATTTGCAAAGAATGCATTTCTCCCCATGGGAAGCAGAGCCAGAGGCAGCCAGAAGACCCCAAGAGGTCCTCGAAGGAAGAAAAAGAGGGTCTGGAACCCCAGGGTGGCCTTCCACCTCCTTCCCACCCCTGTCCAGGAGGATTTTTTTGTTGTTTTTTGTTTATTTGTTTGTTTGTTTGTTTGTTTTTGCAGCCTATAAGTTCCTCAGAAAAGATGGTGTTTACTCACTATAGCCTCACTGAGAGCACCTGGCACAGCCTGGGGAAGACTAACCCAGGAGTAGCAAAACAGCAGAACTGTGCAGCAGAAAGAGCAAAAACAAAGGCTTCACCTAGCAGCTGTTCCACAGTTCTGACCCACTTTCAGACACACACAAAAACCCTTACAAATAGCAGGGTTCATCCAAAAATATCTGGAGGTTTTTATCTTCAGTTTCAGTATAAACAAATACGGTATATACATAGCAAACCTCATTAACAAACTCAACAGCAATTTCTCCAACATTCCTCTTTCTCCATGACACCAACCCATACACAATGCATCATGTGCTTTGGCTATATAGGAGTTTGCTAGTCATCCCTCTGCCTAGCCACAGCTGTGAACAAACCCACTTCAGCTGTATTAGTCTGTAGTCTGTTACTCCAACATTTTTCCTTTTGCACTTAAAGCAATATTACCCTGACAGATTGAGGGGGGAAAGGGCTCAAGTTTTTGGGTGCAGAAGGGGTGAAGAGCAGAGGAAGGGATAAAAACTTACACTGCAAGGTAGGACAGGAAGAAAAAGAAGAGGGTGGGGATGCATAGAGAGCAACATTATTTTCTCCAGTGCATGCATTTTAAGACACCAAGAGGAGCTGGCTGAGTATTTAGTTATTGCAGCTCAACAGGCAAAGATGTGGTTGTAGACCAAGGAGTTGGTCCTGAAAAGCACCATCAAGCTGCTGATTGACCAGCCAATAGAGCATTATGATTGGTTGGGTATGTTTCCTAAGCGGCCAGTCAGCACACTTGGAATGGCAAGATACCCAAGAAAATTATATAGATATAGATAATTATTTTTGATCATACTGTGCACACACAGAATACTGTATTTATTAAGTTGGGTTTTTTACAGGCTTTCTTACACTCAATACATAAATTCCAAGCTTTCTCTGCTTAAAATAGTAGTTTTGCACATTCATTCTCATTAAAAATTTTGGCTCTCTAGTTTCCTGACTACAGCCTTTTGGCCACACTCTGATGTTGCTTGGCCACACATTTCCCAGTTGTCAACAGAAACGGGAGGGGAATTGCTAAACCAAGTGCCACTTTTTCCTCTTAAGAGTAATCATCTTGAAGATGTTTGATGACCAACCCTGAAATAAAGAGATCATTCAAAGGAATTGGGTTGAAAGAGGCAGGTGAGGGGGCAACTGAGGCTTAAGAAACCTCTGCTTCCACCCCCTTGCTTGATTTGCTTGCTGCAAAAACTCATCCAGTGCACTGCATCCTGGTCTCTAATTCGGGGAGGCCATCAAATAGCCCCTTCCCCTGCAGCACCCTCTGCCAGCGTGGAGACAAGGATACATTTTCTTCCAATAGGCTTAAAGATATAACTATCTCGCCTCCATTTGCTATGCCATCACTGCTAACTGCGGGATATATTAGAGTGAAAGATATTTTGGAGAAATATCTTCCCAAAATATATTGTTCAAAACCTATGCCAGTTGTAAATCATCATCATCATCATCATCGTCTACATCACACCTGCTTCACCTGAGCTCACTCATCACGAGCAAGAGGATACTTTTAAAAACACAATTTACTTTCCCTGTACCTCTTCAGTTTTGTACAATACTATTTTTGAGAACTCTCCCACGCCCCGATACTTACACACTACCTTGCCTAGGAAGATTTAAATGTCAACACATGTGGGCACACAAACACACACAATTCCTATCTGCATTGTAAGGTTTTCTAACTATGGGATTCATTTTTCTTCAAGCAATCCTCGCTATTTGTTTTTCTGCTACCACTACAAAATAAATGTTTCCTCCTTCATCTGTGTGAAAACCCTTGATAGCTTGACCAATAAACAGGCGTGGTTGAACAAATATTTATTAAACAATATAGAAAAGCAGTTAAGTTGTCTCAAAAGGTGTTTTTTTTTGTAAAGCCTGTAATTACAGTTCAGTGTTCTTTATGTTTCACAAATGTCCCTGTGTGTAATTATAATTTCTGTCTGCTGCTCCTAAAATCCATGCTTACATACCAAACCAACTCCCAAGCTCTTCACACTCCAACTGATTTTTTTTAAAAACTTCCCCTCTCAGTTAAGATTATCTCTATCTGTGGCCCCCCTGTTAACTTTGCATATCAGGCAAAGTTGGTAGCCTGCTAACTATCACTACAGTCTTTACAAAAGAAGCTGTTGTAGATTTTATTAATCCATGGTGAGTTCTGACATTTAAATACAGAACAGGTGATGTAATCCAGCATCACTGTGCTGCCAAACATTATCACACTGTTAGTGTTAAATGGGATTTAGTCTCTAATAGACAGGGATGAATCAGGTATTCAGTCTCTTATTCATCATTTTAAGATGCTGGATTTTATTTTTACAGTTCTATATAGCATCTTCAACCCTACTCATGTAAGGCACTAAAATTAAGAAATTCAGATCGTAGTGTAAGTTATGATAGGGAAAGTCCTGCTTTGTCAGGATGGCTCTATAGTCATTTGGGCTGGAGGGAGGAATCATACACTGCCTTTGACAGTTAAATGAAGAAGTGTGCATAAAATTCATCACAATCTCACACTACTCTCATATTACACCTGATTGCAATCTAATCCAATTGGTTTCTCTCCCCTGATTGTCAGAGCTATACTATTTAAAAGAGAGGATCATTAGTCTCTATTCTATTTCATTCATTATACATCCAATGCCTATATTTTTTGTCAGAATAATCTGCACTGCATCTCTGTTCTTGATATAGTAAAATTAGATGACTCCTCGTTGCCAGTAAATCAAGGTTCCATTATTCTTTTAACAGCCTGTTTATAAAAACCAAACATGAAAAAGATTAAAATTTTAGGTTGCCATTCAAGTATGATTACTATTTCATTAAACTATTATTGTTCCACTTTTCATATTAAGAATTATGGGATCAGATCATTTCATCTTGATTTCAGTGGCCATTTTCTTCTCTTCTGTCAATGTGATCCCCCCCCTTCTTCTTCTTTTTTTTTACTACAGAGCTCTTGGCACATCGTTTCTGAATCCTTGACATATAATTTTGCTCTGGTTTATAATGCTCTCTATTTCTGACACATGATTAGACTGCATCACAAGAATATGACATTGTTTGATGGTGTCACATACCCAGGCTCTTATTGATGCCTATGGCATATGTATGACATTTTCTGGTATTGCTATTGTAGTAAGCACTGAAAAACTAAATGCTAACGTATCTGGGCCACACACACTTCTGGATATGAAAAGAGAGATCCAAAGGGGAAAAAGTCTCATCTTTCCCTCATGCTGCATGAAAAGATTGGAGAAAAATGAGTTGGTTTGCTGGCAGAAACTATCATTTGCACAGCACTCATGGGACAGGGGAAATGTGTCCATCAGGAGGTAAGTAGTAGAGGCAGGTGTGATAAACCAGAAGCCCCTGCTGATAACCCCCAACATTCTTGTGTTGTGTACTTGCATGATCCAGACTGAATGCACACCTGTATCTCTGCTAGGTACCTCCTGATTGTAGTTTGCTGCTGCAGACATACCTTGCTGTTCCCTGACCAACCACCCCAAGCAGGGGTCATTTGATAGGAATGGTTTGCAGTGGGATTGTAACCTTATTTGGGAGAATGAAGTTACAGAGCTCTGTACAATTTTTTGTTTCAAATCAGTTACATTTCTGTTACAGCTCTTCCCATTCTGCATAGGACAATGTCGAGTGGATAGCATATGCTTGGAGTGCATGTCTTCCTTCTGTCCATGCTTAAAACCTCACACGTTTTAAACAGCTGAATAGGACTTGCCAGTGTATATTTAGGATTGTACATAGACAGCGCTGATGAAAGCGTGTTGCTGTCCTTGAGCAAGCAGGGATCACCAGCATTGAGGCCATGATATGAGAATGCAGCTGTGCTGGGCAGGGCATGTTTCTAGGATGGAGGACCATCGCCTCCCAAAAATACTACTCTACGGTGAACTCGCCACGGGGCAGCGTAAGAGGGGCACTCCAAAAAAGCGATACAAAGACTCCCTGAAACAACATCTCAGGCTCGGCCAAATTGATCACCAACAGTGGTCCGCCCTGGCCTCACATCGGGAGGCATGGAGACACACTGTCTACAATGCTGCAGCCTTATTTGAGAGCTCACGCCGAACAAGTCTTGAAGAGAAACGACAAAGCAGAAAGAATCACAACCCAAAAACATCACCGAAGGAGACCTTCTGCTGTGCTTTCTGCAACCGGACTTGTTTATCTCAGATAGGCCTTTTTAGTCATCAGCGCACTTGCAGAAAGCTTGGGATCAGTCCTTCCTGAATCTTTGTTTGCGAAGAAAAGCCAGAGAGAGAGAGAGAGAGAGACTTGCCACTTATATATTTATTTTCTCCTCCCCAGGATAGGAGTGTGCGGTGTCGAGCAGATATTTGAATTTCAAACAAGGAATTACACTTTATCAAATAGCAAATTCTGATATCTTAAAGGTCAGTGGAGATCCAATATTACATTGAATTTCAGATTTCTCCTGATTTGCAGTGTTCAAAATGATGGACTTCAGCAATAGAGTTAGGGATTTATTCTTTGAATATTGAAAGACTTCCTGAATGTGTACACCAGTTTTTATTCTGATATGCTGGTCTTCAAGACAAACATCACTTTACAATATGTTATATTACATTTAGACAAATGTACCAACCGGACTGTCTGGCTTAGCAGAAGGCAGCTACATATGTTCACATGCTTCACACATATCTTCTTTCTTGAGGTACTGTGTGTATAGCATTATAGATACTTTACACACAGTTCTAACCTACTAAGATTTGAGATAATATCTTTAGCTTCCCTCTGTATTGGGTGATGGAAAGTGAATGCAGTGTTTTCCAATGTCCTATGAAGATGTTACAAAACAGGAATATGGATACAGAGGCTCATGTACTGGCACTCTGTATCATTCCCAAAGTGGTGTGTATGTATGCCAGAGAGAGAGAGAGAGAGAGAGATTTTCTATTGTTTGTTTTCATGACCTGAACAATCCATATTTTTTTCAAAAGTGACAGATCTCACATGTGTGTGTGTGTAAGCAGAGATTGAAGTGATGCCATTTAAATGGTGCTCCATGATTCTATAGGCAGAGGAAGTAAACTTTACAACATTCAACACATCAGAAATGAATAATAACCTAAGCCCCCGTTTCTAACTTATGGATAGATATATAAATTAGAAAGGGAAAAATGAAAATAATACTCATTGGGAAGAAACAAATTTAACAACAATAAAAAAGTGTTCAACAGAACTGAGGATGGTACAGCAATAAACCAGCATTTTCAGAAGCCTTGTCTTTATTCTTGCATGATTATCCTTTTCCCTAGATACAACGTTTATAGGCTACTGAAGCCACTTTCTTCAGCAGTCCTGCTGCTCTCACCAACACACATTATATTGCCCATCAGTTATGTTATTAAGCTCCAGCCACCTTGGGTTTTATCACAGTACACAACTTTCAGAACATTATTGTATTCATTTTATACTACCAAATTTGTATGGTAGCTGAATATCTTTTTTTCAACAACAAAAAATAGTAAGGAAATAATACAAATTCAGTGTTTGCAAGAGGAAACATAAATAAGTGTAAATATTACAGCCACTACCATTAATAGTGATGGGTGAAAGATCAACTGTGAGGATGACAGAAATCTTGCTAGAAAAATCAATAAACATTGTAGAGCATTGTGAAGCCCACCAACAACCTCCCCTGTTGTTGGACCATTTAGTTCATCCTATGCATATGCATAGCATACTAAGGGTTCGTCTACACAAGCACCCCCAAAAATAACATCCTGCACTAAAAGCAAGTCACAGCAGCTGTGACTTGTCTTAATAGTCTTTTTTTCCCCCAGCAGCCCCCATAAGCTTCACATGCTAGATGACAGCTTGGTAGGAGGTGGTAAACACGGAAGGAAGAAGAGGAGGAGAGCTCTTTTCCATTCTCCCATCACCATGGGAGGCTGCAGCTGCAGGTGAACAGGGAAAGAAGAAGAGGAGGAGAGCTCGCCTCCCTTGTCCCATCTCAATGGGGAGTTGCGACAGTGGCGGCAGAGGGTGAATGGGGAAGGAAGAAGAGGAAGAGAGCTCGCCTCCCTTCTCCTATCTCTGTGGGGGCCTGCAGCAGCAGCAGCAGTGGCAGCAGAGGGTGAATGGGGAAGGAAGAAGAGGAGAAAAGTTCATCTCCCTTCTCCCATACACACAGGAGGATGCAGTGGTGGCAGCGTGGCAGAGGGTAAATGGGGAAGGAAGAAGAGGAGGAAAGTTCACCTCCCTTCTCCCATCCTCACTCGGGGGGGGGGATGGTGGCTGTGGGTGCCTGCCCTTTCAGCAAGCCCTTCCCCCTTGTGCTCATCTGACCAATCAGATTTGCATTTCCTCTCATTTGTGCAAGCAGAAATGTGCACCTCCTTGTTATTTTTAAAAAGAAACAGGAAAAGGTTTTCTCCCGAGGGCTTTATCAGATGCACTAAATACGGTGTCATAATGATGCCACATAAATGTAAAAGGGCGTGCATATCAGATGGCTCACCCTTTTGTGTTTATGTCCTGCCCCAAACCCATACCTTTCTATTGATGGCTGAAGCCATCAATTGATCCCCCGTGGCGCTTTAGTGCTGGCATTGCCGGTGTGTGAAACCTCGGTCCATTTAACTCATGTGAATGCAGCATCAATGGCTGGTCCAGTGTGAACATTTCTGGGTGAGATTGTGACATCCAGGTAAGTGATGCAATTTTATGACCCTCCCCAAGGTTACTTGTAAGTTTTTAAGTGTGTTCCTGTGCTTTTAAAAAACTTTTCTGGTGTTTATTTTTTAAATATCCCTCAAGATGAAGTCTCGTGGAATTTCAAAGGAGGAAGTGAATGGAGCGCCATTCAATTCCTCTTTCATTGCTGGGGAAGCCTTTGCTGGGATTAGAGTAAGTATGGTGGGGGTGTTCTATTGCTGGCGAAAAAGTCCCAAGGTTTTTGGCCTTTTTTGCCCCCCTCCTTCACAATATGCCAACCCGTCATGGAATCCCATTTAGCCTGGTCATATTCCCTGCAATTTCTGTGAGGGTTATTTTGACCGTTTAGACAACCTTTAAGTCCTATTGCATCTCTTGCTTCTGAGTAAATAGGTATAGGCATAGGTATATATTTACCAGCATGCACTGTACATTTAATATATAAGTCATCTTCAAGTTCAACTTTTGAACTAGCAAGGCAAGATATAAATGTTCAAAATGAATGCATCATAAATAAATAAACATACAAGATAGGAACAGTAATCATTAATAGCAGTAGTCATGGTAGCAAAGTTATATCTTGATGAAGAGATGTAAACAGTTCCATGCCCCAGGGTGCCCATTGGGGCTAGTGCTGTTTAACTGATTCCTGAATTATCTGGAGCTAAGGGTGAACAGTGGGGTGACTAGGTTTGCTGACAACACCAAATTATTTAGTGTACTTAAAATAAAACATTTGGAAGAAGATCAAAAAACATAAAAGATGTCCCCAGACTGGGGAAAACAGCAGTAAAATGGTAAATGTGGTTTCTTAGTGGCCAGTGTAAAATTATGGACAATTGGGTAAAAATATGCAAATATACATGTGATGGGTCTAGGCTCACAGTGACTGATGTAGAAAAGAGATTTTCATTTGTTCAGATATCTCAGTGAACACCAAAACCCAGGATGCACTTGTTGTAGAAATGCTATGAGTAATGGAGTGGTGTGGGAAAAGTGTCAGTATCAGAGTCTTTCCAAAGGTACTATGCTAAAATTGTACATGGAAACTCTGTATGGTTCTAATCAATAAGGATACTGTAGAATGGAAAAGTGCACAGAAAAAGACTATAAAAACAATTAGGAGGCTGCCGCAACTCTCTTATGATGAAGTTTGCCATTCATTAGCAACAAGTGGAGGGTGGTAAGGGGAGATGACAGGTGCGTATAAAATAGTGCATGGGTGTGAAGAAAGTGGGAAAAGATATTATGTGATCATCCAATGAAGTTTTATGGAGGGGGATTGAGGACAAATGGGAAAGAGTAATTCTTCACACAATATATATGGTATATAGCACTTATGATAAAATCTGTACCTTGTGACAACTGATGATGAAGGGGCTTTTAATTGGTGGGGAGGAGCAACTATTTGATTGTGTTTTTGAAAGTATAACAGTGTGGGGAGGGGGTAATTAAAGAGAGATCTGGACAGAAGTGAAGCAAATCCTTACATGAGCTCTCACAAAGCTTTGTTAGTGAATCAGATTTGAAAGGACACAGAGACTCAAGACTTTATCAGATGAGCCTCTAAAAACATTTCTTTGCCAGCATGTTTTAAACCGTTAGTGTGCCGGCAAAATAATCCTTTTTATCAAACATTACTGTAATAGCATGAAAAGGAAGCCCCATACTTCTGCATTCGCCAGGGCGCATGATCTCAGTGGTTCATATCAGCGGTTCTTGTGAGAAAATGCGAGCATGCTTAAAAGTGTAAAAACATGCAAACAACAACAACAAAAAAAGAAACAAACACAAAAACACAGAAACACACTTTAAAACTTCCAAGTAAAACAGGGAGGGTCATAAAAACAGCATCTTGTTGGACTTTTTCGGACGCGTCAAAAATAACGCAAGCAGCCTCGTCGTGTTGCGAGGCTGCTGCGCTGCAGAGCATCGGTTTCGGATGACGCTCTCCCCTGCCGGTACTGTTGTGGTACCACGGGGAGATTTGAGTGTCATATTTCGTCGATTTTTAAGCACGAAAGTTGATCGTGATTAAAAACCAACGAAATATGATGCTCAAATCTCCCTGCGGTACCGCAACAGTACCGGCAGGGGAGAGTGTCATCTGAAACTGACGCTCTGCAGTGCAGCAGCCTCGCAATGCGACGAGGCTGGTTGCGTTATTTTTGACACGTCCAAAAAAGTCCGTTAATAGTTTTCACGTTCTCTTCTGTTCCCATTAATGCTAGAATTGTGGTAGCAGAACAGGGCATAGTTTCACACCCTCACGATTCTGCAAAGCAAAACAAAACACCACAGCAGATCTATTAACGGCTTGGCCCTTCAATAAAAAAGGATTCCTTATTGACCACACAAAATTGTGAAACCATGATGTTGTGTGGTATTGGCACCCTTTCATGTTCATTAGGCATTGTTATGACGTGATATTTTTCCATGTCTGATAAAGTTCCCAGACACTCAGTGTACAAAAAACATGCATCAGGAATACATTGCAAAGAGTGGGAAGACAGAGGAGGCAGTGTAACTGGTGACTCCAGCTTCTAATCATGGTGATTAGTTTCACTAGAACTAGTGATCACAGACACTGTCACTTACTCTCTCTAGGCAGTACTAATTGAGACTGCAGTAGTAGCTGAGACTGGAAATGGAAATTCCTTCATGGGAGGGGGACATTTAATATAGAATCCTAACTGTCTAATCAAGGGGTCTAGCTTAGCTTTTTTTTTAAAAAAATGCTACTTTTCTGTGTGCAAAGGTTTGGGATTTTTTAAGATATGGAATTTAATCTTTCTTTTTTAAAAAGAAGAAGAAGAAGAAGAAGAAGAAGAAGAAGAAGAAGAAGACGAAGAAGAAGAAGAAGAATCAGTCCCAACTAGAAAGCATTACCTAGAGAGAGATTGACAACCTCTCTGATAACTATGCCTAAAACTAAAACTGTTTTGGATTATTACCTCATGCCTCTAATGAAACAAAGGTAATGGCACATTTATCATTTTGCAAACACATACAGACACCTTCATCTCCAAATGCCAGGATAAATTTTGAATAATATGTCATGATTTTAAATGCTTGCTCTATCCAACCATGACCATTATGCAGTTTTTGTTTTGGCTTTGGATTTCCCCACTGGAACATAAGTTGTCTGACAACAACTCAAGATCAATGGCTACTTTGTCCTTAGTAAAATCAGTAGATAATCTCACTATATTTGCTGATCTGTTGCAGATACCAGATCAGAGGCAAAGTTATCAAATTCCCAGGTTAACATTCATCTTTTACCCCAGATATATAACATGTCACCAGCTATCAACCCCATCATCGGCAACAGTAGACAAAGTGCAGTGACTTTCTGAGTGGCTTATTCAGCAATGTTACATTCTTCCAGAAGAATGAACAAGTGTCCACAGGGATGAAAAAAGCTGTGCTGTATGGCATGGAGATTTGAATTCCCTTCTAAGATAGACAGGGTAGTTTTTTTCCTAAAGAAATTAATGCCTATTTTAATGGTGTAAAGATTATTTCTCTTTAATAAAAGGCAGATATTATATAACAATTCTTTTCTTTTTATTGGCCAGCTTGACAGGAAAGCAACAGTAAAAATGAAGAAAAGGAAAAATATTTTCCCCCTTGTCATCTTTGCAAGCCTACAGAAGAAGCATCTGTGAATCAACCAAACATGGTGGGATCCATGCTGAGCTGAGGGATAGTACTGCTATCTCAAAAGTACAAAATAAGTACATAGTATCATTTTATGGTAATAAGTACTTTTGGAATTTATTTTTTTAGAAGACAAGCAACAGTGAGTATGTGGGAAATAATACAAGCTATGCATTGTGTATATATACGGATATATATTTTATCCTATATTTGAAGATCTCAGTGATACAGTATAAAATCAATTTGAAACAATAACAACATTAAAAGATGAAAAGCTTATTAAATCATTTACCACATTAAACAAGATAATTTAAAACTAATTCAAGCAATTTAAAATAATAGAAACTGTAGCACATGTGCATACTGTGTATGCTATATTTTGATTCAAGACTGAGGGGGTGTAAATTCTGAGCTGGTTCATCTTTATGTGCTAAACCACAAGATGGAAGACTCAATGGTGGTGGTGGTGGCCTTAGAGAGTTCTGTACACTTCCAATACTGATATTTGTCCATTTCTGTAACTGCAAATAATAAAACTGCAATAAGTGGTGTTTTATTGCATGGACTATGAAACAGTAGTAGATTCGGATGGATTGTCTTGTTTAAATCCATCTATCCATCTATGTATGGATATATCCATACATTGTTTAAATCCATCTATCCATGCACTATGTATGTTTTTTTTTAAATCTACACAAAGATAAAATGTGAAAGACATTTTGCACAAATTGTGGAAAATGTAAGAAAAAAAGGGCCTTCATCTTGTGCTAGAGACAAAGCCTTCCTCATGTTTCAGAGAGTCCTTGACAGGTTGTGTCATCCTATTGAGATGGCCTGTTGTTATGTACTAGCTTCTTCAGACTCAGTAACCAACAGCTTCAGGGTTAAAACAATAGCTTTATTGCTACAGAAATCTAAAGAGCAAACTAAACAAAATTGTCGCTTTGAATGAAAGCTATTGAATCATAGAATCATAGAATCATAGAATTGCAGAGTTGGAAGAGACCACGAGGGCCATCCAGTCCAACCCCCTGCCATGCAGGAAATCACGATCAAAGCATCCCCAACAAATGGCCATCCAGCCTCTGTTTAAAGACCTCCAAGGAAGGAGACCCCACCACACTCCGAGGGAGTGCGTTCCACTGCCGAACAGCTCTGACTGTCAAAAAGTTCCTCCTCACGTTGAGGTGGAATCTCTGTTCCTGGAGCTTGCACCCATTGCTCCATGTTCCAATCTCTGGAGCAGCAGAAAACAAGCCTGCTCCATCCTCAGTGTGACATCCCTTCAAATACTTAAACAGGGCTATCATATCGCCTCTTAACCGTCTTTTTTCCAGGCTAAACATACCCAGCTCCCTAAGTCTCTCCTCATAAGGCATCATTTCCAGACCTTTCACCATTTTAGTTGCCCTTCTCTGGACACGCTCCAATTTGTCAGTATCCTTTTTGAATTGTGGTGCCCAGAACTGGACACAGTACTCCAGGTGAGGTCTGACCAAGGCAGAATAGAGCGGCACCACTACTTCCCTTGATCTAGACAGTATACTTCTATTGATACAGCCCAAAATTGCATTGGCCTTTTTTGCTGCCGCATCGTACTGTTGGCTCATGTTCAACTTGTGGCCTACTAGGACTCCTAGATCCCTTTCGCACGTAGTCTCATTCAGCCAGGTCTCTCCCATCCTATATTTATGCATTTCATTTTTCCACCCTAAGTGCAGTACTTTACATTTCTCCGTATTGAATTTAATTTTGTTAGCTTTGGCCCAGCTCTCCAGTCTATCCAGGTCATTCTGAATTTTGATCCTGTCCTCTAGGGTATTAGCTACTCCTCCTAATTTGGTGTCATCTGCAAATTTGATAAGTATGCCCCTAATCCCCTCCTCCAAGTCATTGATAAAGATGTTGAATAGCACTGGGCCCAGGAGAGAACCCTGTGGCACCCCACTGGTCACATCTTTCCAAGATGAAGAGGAGCCATTGCTGAGCACCCTTTGGTGAAGCAGCAAAATAAAAAAGTATTTACAATCAAAAAAATCTGGTAGGCTATACAGTCATTGGTCATCCGTCATCCCTACTCCCCTATCTCACCCAGAGTGGGCCCCACCTTCCGTTCTCACAGGGCTCTGTGCATGCAAGGCCATTGAGTCAATTTTCTAACACATACCATCCTCCCTTGTCCCCTCACAGTACACCAACTTGTTACAGTTCAAAAGAATGCAAAACATCAAACAGTATTACAGAAATGAAAGTGCAAAACACTAGCCTTTTTGGCAGGAGAAGGTCACATTTTGGAACTGATCCTGACACCTGTCTCAATTGAAATCTTGTCCACAGCAGGATTATACCATATCCCTAGAAAGTGGATGATCCCAGGATGCAGGAAGCAGAGATTCTTATCCCAATAGCAGAATAATGTTACTTGGAGGTTATATCAATGTGGTTCTTATGTTTACTTGTTTACTACTATCATCAGAAGCTGCAGTGTTTCCATCTGCATTGGAAAAAAGAAAAGGAAACAAAAAGAATTAGAATGTTTGGCTTTTTCAAACTATTGAAAATGAAGCTGTGTGACCAATCTGTTTAGTCCACGTTTCCAGATTAAGATATATTTATGACTGAATTTGGTTGTTCCCGCTCTGAAATACCATCAGAACAGTTTGATCAGTACAATTAGGTTTCAGTGGGTATCACATGTCATGAACAAACCATGACAGACATTTAAGTTATCTTATTTGAGTTGTGATGAACAATGTGTCTTTGCTTTTGCACTGTGTTCTAAAACAGAGGTTGAAGGCATCTGCTCATTTGGGGAAGATCATGAACAAGTAAGTAAAACTTACTTAGAATTCTAAACATTATGTACAATTCCCCTTGCAAGTTGGTCTTCCTCTCCAGATGATACTGGAGGATAGGTACGAAGTATTGCTTCTTGTTATACTAACTCTGACTTGGCTTCATTTTGAGGCCATTCCATGCCATGCAAGAACAATGGCCATCCAGAATGCTGATTACAAATTAAACATTTGTAATTTTTAATTAGCTTCAGCAAAGGAAAAGAAATGTTTCTTGTCTTCACTGTGGTTTCTTTTGTGTAGTAAATTTAAATTGCCTTGAAGAAAAAATTAACTTGTAACAGCATGGTTGCTACCTACTTCCAGAGCACCATGAATGGTGTTTTGCAAATATCAGAGGGCTGCAGTGAGGAACCTGCTTTCTTTCATAAGAACTGTTCACTGAGCTCTCATACAAGATCTTGTTCCAACCACCACAGCCAACTAAAGTTTGAAGAAAGGCTACAAAGAGCTAGGATTTCTCTGGGTGGTGGTGCCATCAGGTGGAATGCCCTCCCTAAAGAAGCTGATTACAACCACCTGCTTATAGTTCAGGGTGTATAGTTTTTTTTTCTTTTAGAAGGATTTACAATGAGTTGGTTATATGAGGTTTGTAATGGTTGATCAGGTCTTACAGGTTTTTCTGCTGATTCTTGTGAGTTATATGGGTTTATGTAACTGTTTTGCTGTTCAATGGCTTCTCATGATTAGTTGGCTATTTCTGAGCAGGTTGGTTTTATTACCTAAATCCAGTGCAGTGTTAGATAAAGAAAGAAGTTTCCCCAGTTGTGCAAGTGGTAGTATACTGTTCTTGTAATCACTAGGAAGTGATCACATAGTGCAATTGGTTGTATATTGGATACACAACTGCATACACAACCAGTTTTGCATTTGATAGCATAACCAGTGCTGCAAATGTTTGTTTTTGCTGCTATAGTTATGCAACCAGGTGTGCTCCCCAAATTGTGCACATGGTTCTGAAACTGTATTGAATTTCTCCTTCTGCAAAGAACAGAATTTGATGTCCACAAACATGATGTCAATTGTGCCAACAGAAAGGCATCATTTGATACAGGCTTACATCTTACTATGATTGTAAAATTTTAATATAATTTGTCTTAAACAAAAAAAGGAAGTGAAAAAAAGAATGTTGACAAGGTTGGAAAAAACACTCTGCTCTGCTAATGAACTTAATGTATATGCACAATATTATAAAAACATTATATGCAAAAAGGTAATAATTATCTATGTACTCAATAGCATTGTTATATGAATAAGAAGTAAACAAAAAGAGGGAGAAGAGAATGGATTAATTAATGTTTTAAGCCAGAGGTCTAAGCCAGAAGTATATACTTCCAAATGTATATGCTGTCTCATTGGAGACCCATCCATGGTGTACAGAGATGATTGAAAATTTTGAGGTTCAATATGATGGCATTTTATTGACATGGAGCTATTTCTCATATATTTAAATAGACCTACTTTAAGTATGACTTAATCTGAACTCAACTCACAGTGTTTTGCTTTTCTGGACTCCCTTTTCAAGTCTACCTTTGTCTTTTGACTGAGGTGAACATGGCCTTGAGACAAAATTAAATCATGCCACCTCAGCTCTCCTTAGATAAGTCCTTCATTTTGAATGGAAACTCACCATTAAAACAAATTATACAATCTCTGCATGCATGCATTTCAATTTGTCTGGGGGGGGGGAGAAGAGTAGGAACGAATTAGTTTGTATAATAGGTTAAAAAAAGTTAAACTGCTAAATAAATACATTTTAAATAAACTATATCAATCAGCACCTACACATTCTAATCCATAATATCAGACATCTATAGGTACTACAGCATTAGACCTTGATATCTGTTGATGACTTTATGGACACATAATCAGTTCAGTCAGATCAATAATTCCATCAGACTGCTTAGGAATGCTTAAATCTGAGATTAGCATAAAGTGTCTGACTGTTAATTTACTCTCTACTAATAAGAAAATCCAAGCACACCATTTCATGTAATTCATCTTATTTTAGTTAAGTGCTGTCTAAAGAAATATTTTCTACATTTCCCTGTTAAATATGATCACTGGCCAAATTCATCAGAGTGAATAGTTATTAGCTTATATTAGAGGAAAGCTGCCTTCTTCCCTGCTGCAGCCTTAAAAACACTCACATTTTTAGAAGGAAGGGCTTCATTTTCCTCCAGCTTCCCATGAGTGTTCCCTCCAGCTTTGAAATTTGGGCTTTGAAGATAATCCATTCCCTGCTCCTCAGGCAGTTTTGCCCATCTTCTTATCAAAACTGTCTTCACAGAGGCATCTTCAGAAAGTTTATATTGACAACTATTGTGTCAGTGAGCAGTTGTGGCTGATGAGGAAAAGGGAAAGGAAGTTAGTCATGGGCTGAATCACGGATGATGGGCAGGAGCAACAGCCAGAGACAAAACTGAGACCCACTTCACCAGGCAAACACTGTTGGGAAATGTGAAAGAATATACAGTCTTCCCTTCACATTCACGGGGGTTATGGGAAGAAGACCCCCATGAAAGTGAAAAAATGGCAAATAAAACCAGCCTCTGAGGGTTTAACGGGGAGCTGTTCCTAAACACAAACACACACACACGGGGAAGGTGCCGGGTGGCATCTGAACTCCCAGCAAGCTCATGCAAGCAAAGCCCCCCCTTGCCACTCCCCTCTCTGTCTTAACAAACTGAATTGCTTCTTTAAAACTCACATTTTGAACCTTTCCTACACACATTCACACACAGGGAAGGCGCGGGTGGCATCTCCCAGCAACAGACCCAGCATCTGAGCATTTAAGGAGGAAAGCTTCCTGCTGGCCGAAAGAAAAGCACAGCCCCATACTGTGAGCATGCAAGCTTTCCTCCTTAAACACTCAGAGGCTGGGTCTGTTGCTTGCTGGGAGATGCCACCTGTGCCTTAGCTGTGTGTGAATGTGTGTAGGAAAGGTTCAAAATGAGAGTTTTAAAGAATCAATCCAGTTTGTTGAGACACAGAGATGGGGTGGCAAGCATGCAGCTGTACTTTTCTTTGGGCCATGAGGAGACATGGACGAAATGTGAGTTTTAAAGAAGCAATTCAGTTTGTTAAGACACAGAGAGGGGAGTGGCAAGGGGGGGACTTTGCTTGCGTGCTCACAGTATGGGGCTGTGATTTTCTTTCACCGTAGTCCCTCAGAGGCTGGGGGGGGTTGGTTGCTTGCTGGGATCTTCCCTGTGTGTGTATGTGTGCAGGACGTTTTCCTCCTTCAATGCTCAGAGGCTGTATTGGGGGGAGCAGGGGGGGAAGGAATTTCCACGAATACATAAAACCACGAAAGTCAAAGCCATGAATGTAAAGGGACAACTGTACTCCGACTCTCAACAGAGTAATCAAATTGGCAGGGCAGAAACCAACAACAACCAGCCCTGTGTCTACCCACACTTACACATGGTCTAGCACAGAAAAGAAACAAGTCTAGCTGTATTTACAATAATGCTCCATAATAAAATATGGGGACTAATGGAGGAAAAAGAAAGAAGAGTAAATTGGCTGAAGGTTATATTATGTGGAAACAGAGGGTGCATGTGGGGGAATAACAAAAAAAGTCACCTAAACTCCCACAGAGTAACTTGAAAACTAGTATTCTTGCAACTTGCAAACCTATGCAATCATGCATAGGTTGTTATCTCTAACAGAGACACACATGCACACAAAGCAAGCAGGCAATCACATGTACACACACACACACACACACACAGGCAGGTATGCACACGCATCATATCCAGCCATTGCCACCCAGAGACATTGGTTCTTATCTGCACTGGCCAGAATTCTCCACATTTTGCATGGAGTATTCCAGCCTCAGGCCAATGACAATTCCCCTTCATTATCTGCACTTCCATTGCGGCAATGGAGGGATGTCAACACACCTGCAGCCCTTGTGCAGACCAGCACTTCTCTTCCCCACACAGGTCACATTTTCTGTGACCAAGAATGAGGCACCTATCCATGATAATATGGCTGGGTGTTCATGGTGACCTCACACAGATGCAACACATGTAACCCAGCCAGGAAATGGCTGTGCCAGGCACTGCACACACCCTGTTGTGGTAATGGAACTCATCATTTTCTCAAGAAGAACTACAGCAAACTGTGAGGTTTTTTTTTGTTTTTTGTTTTTTTGTTTTTTTTTTAGCATGTGTCTGCTCCATTTTAAGGGGTATTAGCCCCAGATTTTTTCTAACTGCCCGGACACCAACTGGACAGTTAGGACTAGAAACGGGGCCAAAACTCTGCATCATCGGGAAAGCCGGGTGTGGGAACAGGGGGAGGCCATTTCATTTGGTCCATGCAGACAAGGCCGCAGACACATAATCCATTCAGTCCCACAACTCCACTCATTTACTCCACAAGAGAGCTAAAGAACAGAAAAATATTCTCTACCCCCAAATATTATACATTCCTACCTGCTGACTTACTTTGCATCCCTCTGTCTTATTTTTTATTTATTATATTTTATTCCAAGATTCACATGTAATATACATTTCTCACACATTCTTTAATCATTACATTGCTAAAATTTCTGCTTCCCACCACCCCTTTCTGTTTGTTTAGTATTATATCCCTTCTACCTCTTTAATCTATTATTTCATTACTTCTTTACCATCTTAATACATCTTTTATCTCCAACTCCAGAAAACTAGGACTTACATATATTCATCTTTTTTATATTTACCTCATTCATTTTTCCCTTCTTCATTTCTTCCTCCCCCACAATAATTATAATAAATACATTCTTAATTCCTGTCTTATTTCCTGTTCAGCACCTTCCATTCAGTTTTATGTTTCTTCTAAACATTGCTGTTATTTCCCATATTTTTTTAAAAAAAATCTGTTACTGTAAGCCATTGTTATTCATATTTTCCCAGTAAGCGGACTTTTATTAATGTTGTTAGTTTGTCCATCATCATCATCTCACTGACTTTCACCATCCACTCTTCTATCAATGGTGTGTCTTTTGTTTTCCAATTCCTTGCAAAGATAATCCTTGCAGCTGTTATCAAATACAGTATTATTCTTTTATATTCTCCTTCCGTTATTTTGTCATTATATTTAGGATGTATAATTCTCATTTCAGTTCAAATTTTATTCCTAATATTTTTGAAATCGTATCATAAATCTTTTTCCAATATCTTCTTGAACTATCACACACCCACCATATGTGGTAAATGTTCCTTTACTTATCTGGCATTTCCAACATTTGTCTTTATTGCTTTTTGTCATCTTAGCTACATTTACTATCGTTGTGTACCATCTATAGTACATCTTATAATAATTTTCTCTTAAATCATTACTCAGAGTGAATTTTATATTTATATTCCATGATTTCCCCAATCCGATAATTAGATTGTATGTCTGATGTTCTGCATCCATTTTATCTGACATTCCTTGACTGTTACTGATTCCATTTCTCTCTTTAAGAATAATTTAGATAATTTTGAAATTAGGTGGTCATCTTTTTTTTAACAGCATCTCATCTAATTCTGTCATTTCTTTCCTTATCCATAGCTTTATTGCTTACGTTCTTTCATTCATTGTTTCCCACTCATTGACTCACATGCTGTTTGCTGCTGCTCCATTAAGCATGCCCAAAAGAAGTGCTGAAAATAATACTCAATTTGCTGTGGTAAATAATAAAATAGTACTTGTAGATGGATTGTTTCCTGATTATTTATCTATCTTCTACAATCAAACCAAAATCTTGTACAGATATTGGTTTTGTTACAATATTTGACATCCAGGCACTTCCAGTCTGGAAAATTCTCCTTCCTTCTACTTAATATTTTATTTTATTTATGTCCCACCTTTCTCCCTAATGTGACTTACAATAATAATAACTAAAATAGCATATAGTACAAAAGTTTAAAAAGCATTAAACCATTAATATTTTAAAACATTAATTAAAAAATTAGAAATGTGAAATATACATCACATTTTAAAAACAACATACTTAATTGTATGTCCCTTTATCCCAATAAGTTAAGACTGAAAGCCTGTTTATAAAGAAAGGTCTTTGCCAACCAACAAAAACAGAGCAGAGAGGGGGAAACTATGAGAAGGATATGCCACTGGCTGGCAGGCCTCTTTTGTGGCCCGGCCAGTGCCCCTGTGACGAACCTCTGGATGTGGCCCCCCCACATGCCTCAGGCTGCCATGTGTGGGGGTCACGGTGGGGGCTGCAACTTGGCCCCATCTCCTTCCCAGCCTGCTTTGCAGAGGGAGGGGCCAGGGCTGGGGGGAGCCAATTGGGGTGGACCTGCCTAGCCCTGATTGGCTGCCTCCAGCTCAGGGTGGCTTATCAGCAGAGACCATCATGTAGCTGGGGAGATGGAGATCTGGGACCTACGCAGCATACATATGACCAGAGATGATGCTGTCAGCCTGGCCCGGGGCCTCGATGGAGCTGTAGGGCTGCCTGTTGATGATCAGGAATGGTTGGCAGAAGGCGATCACCCCATGGGGGGAGCGCCATTTGTGGCAGATGGCATGGGTCATGATCAGGACATAGGGTAAAGGGGGGTCTCCATCAAGTTTGTTTAAGTTCAAGTTCAGCTTCAAGTTCATGGAGAACCCCCCTGCCCAGTTACTAATGATAATAATAATAATAAAATTTATTTATATCCCACCCCTCTGCAAGCAATTGGGGCAGCTTACAACAATAAAATAGTACACAGTATAAAACAATTCAAAATCCCTTTCCCCCCTTAAAACATTATTAAATTAATACAAATTAAAATCAGTATATAATACAATTTATTAAAAACCCTTCCGAGCAAGCAGCATCAGTTTGGAGCTCCAGAAGCAACCTCCAGAGGCGGTTCCTGAGGCTGGGGTTAGCTATTCCAGAAAAGCCTGCCTGAAGAGAACGGTCTTGACAGCCTTTTTAAAGCTGTCTAATGATGTCAATAGGCGGATCTCATCTGGCAGGCCGTTCCACAATTTGGGGGCGACAGCCGAGAAAACCCTCTGGGAGGTGGTCGCCAGCCTAGGTCTTTGTGGCTGCAACAAACTCCTCCCAGAGGACCGGAGAGTGCGGGGAGGATTATAAGGGAGAAGGCGGTCCCTGAGATAGCTTGTGCCCAAGCCATTTAGGGCTTTAAAGGTGATAACTAACACCTTGTACTGGGCCCGGAAGCTGATAGGCAGCCAGTGGAGGGACCTCAGAACTGGAGTAATGTGGTCCCTCCTAGATGTTCCAGAAACTAGCCTGGCTACCATATTTTGTACCAGATGTAATCTCCGAACTAAGCACAAGGGTAGCCCCATGTAGAGTCCATTACAGAAATCAAGACATGAGGTTACCAGCGTGTGCACAACGGTCTCAAGATCCCTTACTTCCAGAAAAGGGCGCAGCTGGCGTATCAGTCAAAGCTGATAACAAGTGCTCCTGACTGTCGCATTTACCTGATTTGTCATCAGGAGCGACGAGTCAAGGAGCACCCCTAGACTGCGAACACAGTCACTGGAGGAGAGTGTGACCCCATCCAGGACTGGAGATTGCAACCCGATTCTTGGTTTCGGGGCCACTACCGTGAGCACCTCCGTCTTGTCTGGATTCAGTCTCAATCTGTTTTTCCTCATCCAGCCCATTACTGCCTGAAGACATTCATTGAGAGAAGAGATGCCGTCAGAATTCGAGACCGATGAACGAGATACGGAGAAATAGATCTGAGTGTCATCAGCGTACTGATAACACCCAGCTCCATAACTCCGGATAATCTCACCCAGCGGCTTCATATAGATGTTAAATAACATCGGGGACAGAATAGCACCCTGTGGTACTCCACAGGTAAGCTCCCTTTTACTGGAGCTACTGTCCCCGAGCAGCACTCTCTGTGTCCTGCCTCAGAGGAAGGACTGGAACCACTGCAAAGCAGTGCCTCCGATGCCTAACTCCCTCAGGCGATCCAGAAGAATGCTGTGACCTATCGTATCAAAAGCTGCTGAGAGGTCTAGGAGCACCAACAGGGTCACACTACCCCTGTCGATGCTCAGACGCAGATCGTCAGTCAAAGCAACCATGGCAGTCTCAACCCCAAAGCCTGTCCTAGAGCCAGTTTGAAATGGGTCTAGGTAATCGGTTTCATCCAAGACAGCTTGGTAATGGTTACCTTGTTTACAGGGGAGGAGAGAGCATCAGGCAGATCGGCTTGGCCATCACCTCTCTCCTCCAGGAGAATCAGAGGCATCAGACGAGCGTCCATTGTCCCACATGGGTGGGGTAAATGATGGGATCACACCCCATGCCTAATTGCCAACCATTTAGCAGCTACCACAAGTAGTGGCCATTTTATTGCCAATCATGTATCTACTAACCTGCGTTTAACCAATATTTTCCAAATAGGCAATCAATACATTTGTTACTAATATCAGAGAGTGTGTGTATTCTTTTGGAGGGGAGCCAGGGGTTGTACAGCCTGGGTCCACAAGGAGGCCTGCCGGTGGGCCTCTTTTGTGGCCTTGCCGGCACCCCCATGATAAACTCCAGATGCGCCCACCCATTTGCCTCAGGCTGCCACATGTGGGGGTTGCAGTGGGGGCCGCCATCTTCACCCCCTCTCCTTCCCAGCCTGCTTCACAGGGGGCAGAGGCGGGTTGGGGGAGCCAGTTGGGGTGGGCCTGCCAATTGGCTGCCTCCAACAAGGAAGGAGGGTCATCCAGTTGTGTTTCCGGTGTGCCCGGATGACCTAGGAGGGCCTGCGATGGAGCTGAAAAAAGGGGCTCCGTTGCAGTCCCTCCTCAGTTGGCTCACAACAAGAGTCGAAGACCCGCCCACCCTCCCTAGGTTAATTGCCTACCTTGTTGCAATTTGTGGGGCAGATGGCATGTGTCATGATGAGGACATAGGGTAAAGGGGGATCTCCATCTAGTTTAAGTTCAAGTTCAGCTCAAGTTCAAGCTCACGGAGAACTCCCCCACCCAGTTACTAATGGTTACTTTGTTTACAGGGGAGGAGAGAGCATCAGGCGGATTGGATTGGCCATCACCTCTTTCCTCTGGGAGAGTCAGAGGCATCTGATGAGCATCCATTGTCCCACATGGGTGGGATCAATGATGGGATCATGACCCATGCCTAATTGCCAGCCATTTAGCAGCTACCACAAGTCGCAACCATTTTGTTGCCAATCATGTATCTACTAACCTGCATTTAACCAATGTTTTCCGAATATGTAATCAATACATTTGTTACTCTTATCAGGGAGTGTGTGTATTCTTTCAGAGGGGAGCTGGGGGTTGTATGGCCTGGGTCTGCAAGGAGTTCCATAGCCTAGAGCAGCCACTGAATGGTTCTCCTGTGTTCTTATCAGGAGAGTGTTGGGATGGAGAGAAAGCCCTCCCCTGAGGATCATAAAACTGTGATAGATTCATACGGGGAGATAACGGGCTTTCAGACAGACTGGACCTAAGCCATAAAGGGCTCTATAGGTCAAAAACAGTACTTGAATTATGCCCAGAAATGGACTGGCAGCCAGTGAAGCTGTTTTAGCAAGGGAGTTATATGCTCCCTATAACCAACCCTGGTCAGCAGTCTAGCCTTAGCATTTTGGACCTACTCAAGTGTCTAAGCAGTTTCCAAAGGCAGTCCCACATACTGTACTGTTGTTATGTGCCTTCAAGTTGTTTCCAGTTTACGGAAACTCTAAGGCCAACCTATCACAGGGTTTCCTTGGTGAGATTTGTTCACAGGGGAACAAATTTGTTTGCCTTTGCCTTCCTCTGAGGCTGAGTGTGTGTGATTTGCCCAAAGTCACCCAGTGGGTCTCCACGGCCTAGCGGGGATTCAAATCCTCGTCTCCAGAGTTGTAGTCCAATGCTCAAGCCACTACACCATGCTGGTTCCCTGTACTGCACCATTTTTTAAATACTGAAGTAGGTATGGCCTGAAAAAAATTCTTCCAAGATATCAGATCCATGCTATTTTGCAATTTCTGCAAGAATTATTTGGGAACATTTACCTTTAGAGTTCCATTCTTTGTATGCGTAGTAGCCTTTAAATATATCATATTTGATTTAATGTGTAAATTGCCGTGGGTTCCAGTTCTAATGGAATAGCCAGGATATAAATAAAGATGGTGGTGATGGTGGTGGTGGTGGTGATGATGATGATGACAGTGATGGCAACCATGATGACAACAATGATGGTGATCTAAGCTGTAGGGGAAAGTGTTAGGTTTCTAGCCAGTAAAGAGCGATGATACAAAAGGCTTAGGTTTGATTCTTCAAATTCTGCAACTGACAGAGAAGTTTGGCAAACACTAAACTAATTTTGAGATAAGAGATTATCTAAATGTTAAGGTATCTCAAAAATTTCTGGGAATTATTGCAAAGGTCTCAAAAAAAAATTCTAGGTAGGTAAAAATGGTAATAAATGTCACCAGCAGGAATAGGTTGTATTGTTTTTAATGTATCACTTTTCCTTCACCCAACCTTAATTAGGAATGTATTCTATGATTTACAGATGTGCAGCCAAATTTGTTTTATACATCAGTGTGTCTTCTTTCTCCCGCCTTTATTATGTAGGTACTTTCAAGTTCCATTACATCTCCTAATATACAGTTGCCCCTCCACATTTGCGGCTTTCACATTCGTGTTTTGATTATTCACGGAAAGCCGCCTGCCCCACCCTCTCCACTCCGTCCCTTCCCAAGGCAGCGAAGGTGTTCTTAGGAATGCCTTCGCTGCCTTGGGAAAGGGGGTGGTGGAAAGCCTCCCTCATTCCACCCCAGTCCCTTCCCAAGGCAGCAAGGGACCCCCTACGCCACTCTGGGAAGGGCGGGGATGTGGAGGAGAGTGACGGCGGGGCTTCAGAAGGGGCTTTGGAGCCCCGGAGCCCACTGAGAAAAGCCGGGGAGAGGCAGCGCAGCCTCCTCCCCACCCACACGCTGCCTTCCCCGGCCTTTCTCAGCGGGGTCCGGGGCTTCTAAGGCCTGGCGTCCCCTCAGAAAGGCTGCAGAGAGGCCAGCCAGGCTGGCCAGACACCCTCCCGCTGCCTCCGTCCCTCTGGAGGGGGGGCTGCGGGAGCAGCATCTGTTATTTGTGGTTTTTCCACATTTGCGGGGGTCTCAAGAACCTAACCCCTGCGAATGTGGAGGGACAACTCTATTGAGATGCTGAATTTAGATCCATCTAATCTAACATCTGACTAAGCTGGAAAAGGAGGTAGAAAATCCTAACATTTCTGGCCAGAACTAAGGCTTAGAAATAGCTAGAGAAAGATGAAAAGACAGGTCTATAGTGCACACTCAAGTAGACCAATTCCTGTAACATAATGGCTACAGCTGAGAGCCCCCGTCCCACATCCTAAATAAAACTCTTTTTAACTGAATGGTCTCTGTATCCAATGACCAGCAATAACAAGTAATAGAAATGAAATTCTATTCAAGATCCTTTATTAGAGGGAACAAAAAAACCATTGGTGGATAGGAAACCTGTTTGAAAGGTGACACCTCTTCTTCACCTCTTTTTCCAAGGTTGGCAGCTCATTGTTGCTGATTATGCTTCTTATTATTTATAATGAAGTTTGCAATAAATTGGAATGTGTAGCAGGTTGAAAAGAGAAATGAACACCTCAAGAAGTGCTTCTATTAGAGAAAGAGCTGCTATTGTCCACTGCTGTGTCTTTTCTTCTCTTTTGTTATTAAAGTTGAAGTGAAAGTAATGCTTCCAAACGGCCAGCCTGTCAGCCTTGAAAAAGTCAATTTTCTATATAGACAAACAGTGTGGTAGATTAGGGGCAGCACTAGCTTCTCCAAATCACCCCAAAAAGAAGCCTTGACCTTTTTATAACAAAAACCCCTGTGACAATGAAACAGGAGTTTACTGGATGTCTACTATATTCTTTTTAAAAAAAATAAAAATAAAAATATTATTTTATGCATTAACTTCTTTCTTGGAGGAAAAGAATAATGAAAAAAATAATGGGAGGGGTGGGATGTTATTTTTTACTTATATGGCAGCAAAGAAGCATAAGACCAAAGCTTAATTTTATTAGCATCCTGTTTCCCACAGTGACCAACTAGATACCTCTAGAAAGCCTAGATGCAGAATATGAAGACAATAATCTTCTCATGCTGCCAACCCATTGTGCAACAGGTGATATACGGCCTATGAACTTGAAGGAACACACAAACACACATTTGTCCAGACAGATTTGACACAAGACGTAAAACTTTTAAGTTAACATTTTAAACTTGAACTTGAGAATTTAGATTCACATTTCATTAGAGAGATTGTTCCACTTCTGGGAGAAGTGCCCTCTGCCTATGAAAGCAAGTAAGATCCCATGCATATTGGAGTTTAAAGATTTCTGCCACTAGTACTAGAGATGTAATATCATTTCCTTATTTTATTCTGGCATTGAGTAAAGAATAATTTCAAAGCCTTTCTTTCTGATAGGTAAGACAATCTGTACATTTCACTTTTGATTTTTTTTTTTTGTATTATAGGACTTTTCTACCAATATATATATATATATATATATATATATATATCTTGCACGTAAAAAGCCCCAAAGCTTGAAGGTGATTCTAAAACCCAATGTATTTATCCAAAAACAAATTTTTTTTCAGCCAAAAAGGGGCGCTTTTTTTGGCCACAAAACAATGTCTTCTGCAGTGATTTTTTTAACGGAAAAAGTAAGTTCCAAAACGTGAGGAATCTTGCAGATGTTGACCAGTTTTTGACAAGGTGTGCCAAGGTGACAAATAGGGATGGGAAGAACATTAGAAAATATTTGTTTTTTATGGTTGAAAAGTTGTTTCTTAAATATCGAGAAACTTTGATGAGATGAATGCTGGACTGATTAGGATCTTTGCACTTTGGGACTTATTCTACACAAAATTTGCATATGGTTGTTTTGCACAGTTTTCTATGATTTTCTTACAGCAAGAAGAAAATTGCTAAAATTATTCTTGCTTTCTCATTACACTTATCCCTGGTGCCAAGTTACCTTTTGTCATTGAGGTGGAGAAAAAAAAAATAAGAATTTTCTTTAATACAATTGCTTCCCCCGTGCTAGATAGATGACATTGAATTATGCAAACCTTCTTGGTAGGCCTTACTTCTGCTGCCAAGTATAAGAGGTGACAGCAACCAGAACAAAGAAACTCCAACCTGTGAGGGACTAACATATGGGTGTCACAACAGTTTTTTCTTCTTCTTTGAGTTCTATCATGACTCAGAGATTCAAAAGGATACTAAAGGCTAGGAATTTGAGAGGTAACATTTTTGTTTAATAGGAAGGTATAAAAAGTCACACAATGCTCAGTACAGGGGAAACAGAAACCCTGCCTACCAGACAGTCTTTGGAGTGGGGGGGGGGTAGAGAGAGAGAAGCCCCTGCTTAATTCCCACTGAATTTTCTACTGAATTTAGGAAGGGGGGAAAGGCTCCAGAATTGGAAAGAGCTTGGGGTACAGTGGATTTATAAAGCCCCATTCCCAAAAGCTGTCAATATTACATAAAGATGCATTCATATTGATTGTATTGCTTTTTATTTTTATTTTTTGTGAGCTGCCTTGGATCCCAGTTTGGGAGAAACGTGACATATAAATTAAAATACATACATATATACATATGCATTACAGGCCTTCTTACACTCCTTTCTGGCCACAGTAGTTGCACATACTTGGAGCCATTCTGATCTGGGTAGAAAGAAACAGCAAGCTTGAAAAAAAAAATTGGACAAAACAACTTCTGAAGGTCAAGCGAGAATAAAAAAAATGTTTTCTGTGTATTGTTAGTGACCTCTAAAAACTGAATATATGTCTGCACTTCATATCCCAGGCACATCTGGAGCAGACTTTTTATCTGTACCTAGCATGATACACAGAATAAAGGCAAGTCGCGAGAGGATGAAGAAGATTTTCATCTCACATTGTTAAAGTCCATCTGTCCTCAAGTGTGAGTCATAGAACACAAACAGTCACAAATACTTTTACCAACAGAGCTAATTAAGCCATCTGGTTACTGTATGATGAAAGCGTCAATCATTCAAATTGTATAGTACAACAGAGAGACAGACACTTAAAATTATAGTATGGATTATAGGCAGAATATCTACTTAATGATTGTTCATGATGCCTATATTCAATGTTATGATTTAAAATCTTTGTCTGCTATGCTAAACAATGCACATGTCTGATTCCAGAATCAGCAAACCTGGTTTATTATTGAAGGAGGCAAAGTAAAGACTTCAGTAAGCTTATGGACCCACTTTGCTAACTATTTTGCCTATCCCTCAAACAAACATTTTGGATTTCAGTATTTTTCCCCCTATCCAAGATATATTTATGAATCAGTTCAGCCCAAATTTGATATTTACATTGAGCTTGACAAGGGGAGCCCTGGTGGCACAGTGGTTAAATGCCAGTACTGCAAGCCACCATGTTGCAAGTTCGATTCCAGCGGGCTCCAAGGTTCACTCAGCCTTCCATCCTTTCATAGGTTGGTAAATTGAGTACCCAGCTTGTGGGGGGCAATTAGCTAACACACATTGGAAACTTTAATGCAGTGTAGATGTGTAAATAGCTATTGCTTAAAAACAATTTGTAAGCCGCTCTGATAGCCTTGTGGCTGAAGAGCGGGGTATAAATAACTAAATAAAATAAAAAATCTTGAATACCATTGTGTAAGTTCAGGAGCAACTGGCATATTCTGGGTTTTTTTTTAATACATATGAGTGTGTGTATGTGTGTGTGCCAAGTTTAGTTCATTTAGCATAGAACTTGGTGTGCAGGAATGTTTTAAAGATTATAGCAGCAATTACTCAAACTTTTGTTTCATTCAAATAAGAAACAAAATCAATGAGATGAACCTAGGGAATGCCATGTACATTTCCCTGCATAACATATATGATATCAGGTTGTAAAGAAAGCATGAAATGGAAGACGAGAGAAGCAAGTGTTCAGAGAATGTACATCTTTTTTGCAATAAAAACTTCAAAGTCCTGGTTAGAGGTATCATCCATAAAAGTTTTCGGGAATAAAACTGATAGAAATTAAAGAATCCAAATCATAGTCCCCTTTAAGCATTCTTGAACTCAAGAACAGGATATAAGTGCATTTTAAGATGGCATAGGCTGCACCACATTGCATCCCCTCAGATCAGTTCAAAAGTATCTGAGGAATACATTTTGTCATTACCAGTATGTAAGAAATGAAACTAACCTTCCACTATGTCACCCATCTAATGTATAATTTTTACAAAACAAATTATGCTACAATTAATTTAATGAGTGTAAAGAAATTTCCATTTTAGTTTTAAAAGGTCAGCAGAAATTCTGTTCTCTGCTACTATGTCTCAGCTTAAGACTAGTGTTTCTCCAAATGTCTTAACTGAGGAAACTGTTTTTATGGAAATTTCTCTGCCATTAGCCTCTTGCTGCTGAAGAAAATTCTAGAAAGTGTACAGAGTGAACATACAGACTACTGGCCAGGACTGTTGGGACCCTCCATTGCTCCACAGGAACTGAAAATCCACTCTAGGGCACATCAAATAATCTCATGCATCTGGATGTTGTAAGGGAAGACCAAGATTGTTGGCAACTGTCTAGTTGATTTTAAAATAATCTTGTCCACTTTAACAATCTTCTCATTAGGAAAATCCTCACAAGGCTCTAAAGAAACTCAGGATTGCTTGGAAAGATAGTTTGGAAACTGCACACTTTTCAGTCATTCACAGAATAACAGAAGGTCCTTAGAAAGTATTTAAGGACACTTGTAATAGACTTTGAACAACAGGCAAATATTCAAGGACATTTCTGAAATCCCATACATTTCTGTTGTTCCTCAAGGTATTATTATGCACTTCATTAGTCCTATATACATGAACAGACATATTTGTGCACAATAGAATATTATTTATATTAATGGTGATTTTAAAAAGAATAGTGATTTAGCACCACAATTTCTAGTTAATATTTTGGTATCAGTGTCTAGATGCCAAAAATTATATAAGCTGTCTCCATTGCCTAGCTATGTAGGCTGAATTTCAGTTTGAATACAGCAGATTTTCTCCCAGACTATCAATAAGAAATCCAGTACATCTCCAATTTAAAACTTCCTATGCTTGAGTAATAGATAATATTGTCTAATCTCTTTTTTCTAAGATGAAATGGTATAGAGGGCCAATGAAAATTGCATCCCTGCCTTAATTATGTGATCGATAAGAGCTATGACATTTTAAAATATATCCAGAAGCCTAAACTGAGACACTTTCCCTCACTTAACCACTCGAAATGCTCAAGACAGACTTCTTCGATAATAATGAAATATATGAGTACATCAGAACTGCAGATATATGGGGTAGAAGGAGGAAGTGTACATATAAAATTATGATGATAGGCGTGTAGTTCTTTGACTTGGGCTAATAAACCTGCCAAGGATATATTGTTCCATCCTCAGTACCAAAGCTAGAGATATTTCACTGTTGGCAAACTCTGCTGTGGCCTCCAAGGTTGTCTCTTTAGAATTAAACAGAATGGCATCTATAGGCAGATTCCAAGAAATATATATATATCTATGTACACAGCCATCTGGGAAGTGTTTCTCAGTTATTCATTGTTGAATATATAAATATTTATATTTTTCTGATCTTTTCTCAATAAAATGAATGCAAGTCTTTGTTGACTTTTAAAGATTTAGGCATCTGGTTTGTCTTCATGTGCATTGTCCCTGCATTTGGATCACATACTTGTAATTACTTCAGGGAAAAAGTGTTTGGGCATTTTATTTCACTCATTATCTATATCTAATATACAGAAAATAGGTATGGGATTGAATTCAGACTTAGCCATACATAAAGTAGACCCTCTGAAATCAATGGAACTTAAGACATCAAAATAACTCACATAAGCATTATCAAGAATTTGATCTACATCTTGTACTAGCCCACCCTAGGAGAGACAAGCAGAGTCTACAACAATCCTACAACGTAAAACTACCACTGTACTTTCTTGTCTACTAAGCTTGAGCCAAGAGAAATCCAGACCTTAACAGCAAGGGGCCAACTCCAGTACCCACTGCACCCCTCCTAAGCCAAAATAATATTTAATATTTGCTAGCAGCATTCAGTACTACTGTACAAGTGGACAAGTAATAAAAACTAGGCTTTTATTAATGTACATACACCTAACTGAAATGATATGGAGGTGCACTTATTTACAAAATGTAAAGAAAAATAAAACAATTTTAAAAAATAAAATCATACAAGAATATATACACAAGAAAAAAATAACAAAGCTAAATATCCTAGCTCTTATACATAATAGACACATAAATGTATACCTGTTAGTAAAGCAAGTCTTAAGACCACTGTTCTACCCAGATAAATTGGAGGATCAAAGAAGGACAAAGTAACAACAGCAACAAAACAAAAACAAAACCCAACAAATATACAACATTTTATAGGAAAAACTGGACATAGATCAAGTAATCATAATTAACCAATCAGAACTGTCTAACATCTCTGCATTCGAACTAGTTCTTTCTAAAAACAGATGGAATAATTTCCTGTCTAATGAGCAAGACATTGAACATCCTTGAACCACTCAGAACAAGAGCTAATACAGGCAGTTTAAGCATTATACTATACCAAAGTGGCTTCACCCAAGAAGAACTCAGTTTGCTATGGTTGTAGAGTATTCATTTGTTGATTACCTTCTTGAGCCAGGGTCATGAGACACTAGTACAGGAATTACTTTGATTTCAAGCTAAGACTTTTAAAAAAATAAAATCTAAAGTTTTAATGTGCTTTTATACTTCTAAAAGGGGAACTGGGCCATAGTCTGCATATAGCTCTAGAGTTAGTTTTGTGTGATCCACCTGTACCTGTATAAAAGAATTCTTGACCGCTTCTGTGATGAATTAGTGAAGAATTATAGTCATATGACTAATTAATTAAGAATTACAGTCATAGCTGAGCTGGTTAAAACAAAACCAATTTCTTCAACAGCATGGATGGAGGAGGAAAAAGAACTACTTGCCAAACAGACCCATCTGGGAAGATCATGATGATGACCTGAAGGGATTTTTTAAAAATGTTTTATTGGATTTGAGAAACTACATAGAAAGAATCAAACCAGTCTGTTGCCAAATCAAGACCTTCAGAGTTAACTTCACAAAAATCCAGAATAAATTAATTATTGTGAATATACATGTGTACATATATATTCACAGTATATTAATTTATTGTGTATTAATTAATTTAGTACTGCTTTTGTAAGCCCAGAATCACTTTGTGCATAAATATATTTCTATATATGACTCCTTTCAAACATTAAATGTGATTATGTTTGGGTGCCTTTAGCAAATGCCACTCTCCCTTTCGGTCTGAAAAGAGAATTTTACCACAGCAAAGAAAGATTTAGTCTTTGACCAGCTCTTGCATACAAATACGGCAATCAAGGGCTCCATAACTGTTGGCTCACTTACAGTGAATAAAGCTGTAAAGCAGACCAAAATTAGAGATGCTCCTATCCTGAATAACAATACTATCTAGTCTGAAACAGACAGTGAGAATACCTTCCACCTGGCTTCTGAATTATTCAGCTTAGCACATATGGTTTTTTGAAATTCTCTATCGAACCCCCTAAAAATGTTTTCACTGGCCACTCCCCCTAGGCCCCAAATACCCTAGAATGTCCTGCAAGTGGGGCTGTTTAGTTTGTTTATCCAGCCAAATAAAAATTTCCAAAAGCGATATGATTTCAGTTTTGATAACCCTGCATAAGCTAATGTGGTCAATGGGGAGAGGGGCTGGGAGGAAACAATTGACAAATTCCTACTCTTCCCCTCCCCAAATTTTCAACCCTAGCTTCAGCCTATTCATAGAAAAATGAAGTGGACCATTTCTCAAAATATGTATGGGGGAGGAAAAAAATTGCCCCTCTCAAATGCCTATTTTTTCTACTTCTTTTATTTACTTCAAAATGGTGAAAGAAAATGATGCAATGACACTCCAGTCACATTTTTGAAGGGGGAATTGAAAGAAAATAAAGTATTTTGGCACTTTCTATGTTTTTAGCCATATGTATTTTTATTGTAATTTCCTCTCTTTTGTAAGCTGCCTGGAGCCCCAGTCTGGGGAAAAAGTGAGGTATAAATAAAGACTCTTGGAGGTATAAATAAAGACTCTTGATAGACTCTTGGAGTGGGGAGGTGCAGCCCTTGGGGTTGGGGTGAAAATTATCCTCTGGTCTCTGCTTAGTTAGTGACCATAATGTAGTTCAGTAGAGTCTACTATGATTGATAATGATTCACCATCTATCTACACACACACACACACACAGCATTCCACCCCCAAACATGCACACCATGTATAATCTCCCAGTCACAATATGCACTTCATGATTTCATTGACCTGAAACAGATCTCCCCCTCACACACACACTGCAATTACTAACCTATTATCCAGTATAGTGTGTGTGTGTATTTGCAGGGGGCGGGAGCAGTTTATCTGTGTCTCTGTGTGTGTTTCATGAGAAACACAAAGGAGCTACATTATTAGGCTCATTTGTTCTACCTGTTTCATTCCTTTTGAGATAGTCACCTTGCAAAGACAAACATTGTTATGGCAGTCTAACTATGCTTGTGAGCTGTAAACATCTGCTTATGCTAGTTAAGCTCATCAAAAGGAGTTTGATGCAATTAATGTATGCAGTTTTAATGAAACATACAAAACAGTAATTGTGCCTATAATTATGCTATAATTAAATTGCAATCATATAATTAAAATGGGCTACATAAAAGCTTTGCCTTTGAAATACTCAGTGTTCCATCTATTTTGGCACTTATGTCTTTTATCTGTGTGATTCAACTACATCTCCTTTACGGAAACATGCATGTTTGCCATCCAATATTTCACAAATGAAAAATAGGCACACATTGTAAGGGATGTGCCTAAGCTACATGAGGATGTGTTCAAGAGGGTGTGACCAGGCAAGATGAGGGTGTGGTCAAGTGCAAAGGTATTACCTGAATTGCATGGGGTCTGTGAGGAACCCACAAGTGTCCACATTCTACTATGGGGAATTTTTAATTTAATTAAGATGTCAGCGAGAGGCTGGGTAACTGCAGGATCTTTTGACCTATGTATACCAGTAATAATCGAGGAACTCAAACCAGAATGTACAATTAATATTTTGTATTGGAATTTAATCTTAACAGCATTCATGTTACACTCAAGCTTCAAGCTATCACACAAGACAATCAAAGACAGTACAAAGTACTATTTCTATGTACTATTTGTACATAGGAATAGAGTGAGGGGATTGTAGGTTATACTATACCTATCAGAGGAGCAGAGATTTGTGAAGCAGAGGATACTCAGAATATTGTTGTGAGGGTTGTGCAGCAAACTGGCAGCATAGAGGTATGAAGAGGAACTGCCAACACTTTTGTGCTGTTTTTGAGTGATACTTATATTTGATAATTCCCCTGAAGGGATGAGGTTTAGAGTGGAATATAAGAATACTAAGTCTCTCAGAGTTTCATAAAACTAGACAAAGGGTTCTCTGGGTATGTTAACATTTGTTACTGAATGAGCACAGGCAACCTTCCATTGTGATCTAAGGAAAATAGGAAAAACCTGTTTTGCAGGCACTGAGTGCTGAGCTATCTTTGATAGGATTTGTGGATGACTTGCCTCCAGGTGTTCTTTAGGAAGAACTCTGACCTGGGTATAATTTAGTTAAGAAATTTCCAAGGGCCTCCCTAGGTTGTGCATGACTCCAGCCTTGGTATGTGGGGAGTCCCTGGTTTACTTGCCAATCACATGGCAGGTGATAGCCAGCTAAATTATTAAATATAGTCAATTATGGGTTATTATGTGTGGAGGTTGTTAAGGTAGGTAACAATGGTTATTAATAAGGAAAAACAGTCTAACTGAAGTATTTTCCTTAAGTAATTCATGACATTTGTGTCATTTATTTTTTATGTTCTTTTTTTTAAAGAGTAGTAGCTAGTTACTAAATATTTTGCCTCTCCTACAGTTCATGTATCTGGTATTGGAACTCATATATCCTGTTTCTGCTATTGTAAATATTTTTTCAAGCAAACTTTTATTTAGTTAATTTATTTTCTTATCCTACTTTTCATCCTCTTCCCTGAAGGAGATAGAACTTTATTGCTGTCATTTTACTATTGTCAAAGTTATTTCTTACCTACTCCCTTTGACTAGCAGATTCACAACAGAATAACAACCCAGATATCCATAAGTTATTGCATGCAATAAAAGAGATAATAAAATAGAAACAAACACTGTGTTGTGCTTAAATGCTGAGTCTTATCTAGTCACATTAGGTGTCTGATTGGATTTTCCCTGCATAGAATTTCTATCCAAAACATTTACCTTTAAACTGAAAGAAAATTAATAAACTGAATAAGAATAGGGTTTCTTGCCATTGTTTTGAAGATTCTGTAATTTCTGACCCCATGGGGCGATGAATTCATTTCCACTCAAAGAAAAATAATAATAAAATATGCTACTGAAGAATTGTTTCTCACAAAGTAAATGAAAATAAGAAAGGGATAAAAGGGTGTTTTATCATTCTTAGCCCACATTTATATAAATAAAGGAAATCCAAATGAAAAATGTTGAAATTGGACTTCATGAAATGAACTTGACTGGAGGACCTACCTCCCCCCCTCACCAGATTCAGGCCATAGACACAGTTGTTATTATAATAAACAAGTAATTGCCAACTTTCATCATTTGAAAGAGACAGGATGACATGTTCTTAGTCAAGATGACTATAATGATTTCTAGAATGGCTTTAATGTCATACCCTCCAACATTTTACAGATAAAAATTGAGATGTGTGCAGCCAGGCAACATCAGAGTGCAGTCAAGATGGCAAAAGTTATTAATGAGGAAGAAGACACAAGGTAAAAGAGGCTACAGCAGTTTTCTTTTGCCTGAACATACTGGGAAGATTCTGCCTGCTTTTTCCCGCTCCCTCTCGGTGAGTTGAGCGCAGGCTACTTTTCTACTTTGAATTCAGTTTGAACTACTTGAAGTAAACAGTAGACAAAAGAGATAAGTAAGAGGAGAGAGAAACTGGGACAATACAGGATTAAGCAAGACAGCTGGAGGGTATGCAATATTGCTGAAGCTTGTTCAGGACATTTCATCCTATCTCTTTCTAGTGATGGTACCAAAGTTGGCAGTTACCTTGCTAACAACAACAACAACAATAAGAGTCTTAATGGTTGGATTAAAACATTTGACTGCAGAAGCTTTGTCTAAGAATGTGAACATGGAGGCCCTTCTTTTTCAGGAGATACACTTTTACCTCAATGTTCTCAATCTAATTCTGGGGTGTGGGAAAATGAAGCTCAGTGGACATATACAGTCCATGTGGTCTGAAATTTTAGCCCCTGAAGTCCATGGGTGTGTTTTTTTGCCCCAAAAATGCCAAAATGGGTCAAACCCACAATGAAACACACAGGTTTGGCTCCCACAATTTCACCAAGATCATCCACATGGTTAAAAATTCTTAACTTGTTTGCAAATTGGTTGAAACTAGAACAGAAGTGATGTGATCCCGTGCCTTGTCAGACTGAAAGCACTGGCTCATCCTGGAGAGGGTGAGTGAAGAGTGACCCCCACTCCTCTACATACGTCTATCCTTATGCTAAAGAAAAATAAAATGGGTGGCATTCATATGTTGTTCTCCATATGCTGATAAACTACGAGCAAGTGAGGACAATTATGTATGTCCCAAATGGCTTCATGCAAGTGTAGTATGATAAACATCATTTTCAATGGAGCAATACAATGATTTGCCTGGGCATAAAGTGATAATTGTGTGTACAGAAACATCAACAGGGAGAAAACCCCTAGTAAACTGATATTTTTTTTAAACAAAAACAAAAACAAAAACAAAAACCCTAGGGTAGAGAAATCAGTTTACTTCCAGAAAATGAGAGTTCCACATGTATTTTGTTATAAGTCGATTTTGTACCATTCTGACATCTCTCTGTCATTTTTTAATATCATAAAATTCTATTCATTGTGGTATATATTTTCCAGCTATGACACAATTCTCCCTAAGAAAATATTTTTCACCATTTTCTACTTTATCTTATATACCTTTTATTTTGAACTTAGTTTTGTATACAGTAGGACCACCGTATTTCTGGGGATTGGTTCTGGGGCCCCCATGGATAACAAAAACCATGGATGATAGTGAACGCCATTGAAAATAATTGGACGTCCAGTTTAAAACACCATAGAGTTGCCTTGGAGGACCTAAAATGGCTAGAGAGGACACATTTTCTAAGAAGACTCTAAGGAAGGTGTGCTGTTTTGTGCCCCATGGATAATTGAATCAGTGGATAATGAATCAGTGGATACGGGGTTCCTACTGTACATAATACTTTCCCTGGAAACTATGAATTAGTTCTACTGGCAAAAAATGTGAATGGGATGAAGGTGTCCCTATCCGAATTAGTATTAGCAATTGTTTTTTTTATTCTACATTTCTACCACCAATTATGTAGTATTTAACATCATTAAATCTTTTTTTTTTTTTATGATAGAACTTTAGGAACAGATCACAACTCCAGGGGGGAATGCATCCAAATTCTGTCACCAAAGCAAGAGAAAGCCTCTCACATGTATCTATGTAGTTGGTCCCTAAAGGTAATGGTGTCCTAAAGAGTACCTTTCCTGAATATTTTGGTAACTAGACAAGTCTGAAATGATCAAAATCAAAATTGGACAACTTTGGAAGGGTTTAAGAGACCTTGGAGAGCTGCACGCTCCCACTGCACCATCACCACCACCACCATCATCATCCGTCATGCCTCCTGAGTCAGATGAGGGAATGGAATCAGAGAAGGAGGAGGACATGGCAGGGAATGGCCCTATGGACCCTGACACAGGTATATTTACACCTGTGCCAACAAGGAACCCTGCCAACCTGGAGGCTCAAGCAGAGGAAGAGCCTGGTCCAAGTAGGTTGCCACCACTCCCAGCAGAGAGTCCTGCCAATTCAGATAAGGATGATGAAGAAGAGACAAACTTACCTCCACCATCATACAGCCAACAGAGATCTCAAAAGGAAGCTTAAAGGAAATTGCTGAGACTTTATGAGAAATACTTGCTTGTCAAGAAGCACCTGGCAAAGCCTTGATTGCTATATATACGCTTTAGGGAAATGCAGACGATTTGTCAGAGATCAACTGATCTTCCTGGAGAAAGCTTCCTACTGACTTCATTGCCTTGACTCGTGTTGTCTTGACTTGTGTTTAGACCTTGGATTGTTCCTGACTATGCTGTTGTCTGACCCTGTGGACCCACAGACCTACTTATGGACTACGCTGCCTTCCGTAAGCCTTGACATTTGGACTGTATTCTGGTCTCTTCTCCGTGTGCCTTCTTTCCTGTATTTCTGCTTCTCCAAGAAATGGAACCTTGCTTGTTCTGAACCCTATCTGGCTCCCCTTAATTGACTTTGCTATCACTGGGAGTTGGCTGCTTTCCCAGACCTTGTTTATCCTGTCACTGGCATTTTGGGGCTGCTTTCTCAGACATCATCATCATCACACTCTCAAATGCCCTTGGAGGGCCTTGTGGGCCTTCCTGGGTCATTTGAGGCCTGGGGAAATCCTTTTATAACAACAGGAAGTAAGCAGAAGTCACTTTAAAAATACTTCCTGTTTCAAAAAAGCACCCCTTTGTGCCTAAACTGACCTGAACACCACCCCCATCAACCAGCAGTTCTGGTTGAAATACTCCTCACATAACACAGGGCATTAGGGATTAAAAAAATTTTTTTGTGGCTCATGAGCAAGTAAGGGAGCCTCTAAACATAATAGAAATGTTTACATTTCACAGCCCATCGGGGTATTCAGGGGCAAAAATAACTTTTTTTTTTCAAAAATATTTTTGACCCTGGCTGCACTTTGCTCACCCCTAATCTAGATGATCCCTTAGATAGCCAGAAATTTAAATGTTGAAGCCAACACTTTGAACAGGGCTTGGAGCATAAATGGCAACCAGTTCAGTTCTTTCAATTGGAGGTATACAACTTTGCTGCAATGTACCAGATTGTAGCTTAGCTACCATAATTTGCACCAACTGAAGTTTACAGAGGCTCTTCCAGAGTAGCCCCTCATAAAGGACAGTGTACCTGATGTAACTAAGGAAGAGATCTCCATTGCCTAATCATGTTGATTCTAGAAAGGTTGTAGCTCCGGCATTAAACAGAGCACCCATTGCCACTGCGGCCACTTGAGAATGCTCACGTAGTGTAGGGTTAACAAATAGTCCCAAATGGCAAATCTGATCTTTTATTGGGAACAGAACACCTCCCAGAACAGACTGAATCCTAGTCCCAAAATTAGACTTTTTACTGACCTGAAATGCCTATCGTGTCAGTGTTTAATTTCAGTTTCTTCACCCTCATCAAGCCCATTCAATGTTTAAGGATTATAAACTTTGTCCTAGGTGTTAGATGAGAAAGACTAATAGAGCTATACCTTGTCAGCATATTAGTGACATCTCAATTTGAAACTCTGAATGAGCCCCCACCCTGGCAACTACATGAAGACATTTAATAACATTGGAGATAGGCTAGGATCCTGTGGACCACCATATGCTAATCACCGTGGTGCTCAACAGTGGTTCCTCAGCACCACCTTCTGGATATAGCCTAACACGACAATTTACAAGACAGTGCAAAAGCCGGTAGACAACTACATTCCACTGCTCAATCTAGCAAGACCTTTGAAAGGATCTCATGGCTGGTAGTATTGAACAGTCACTTAAAGGTCCAAGAAAATTAATAAAACCATACTCCTTTCTCTGGTAGAGGTTATCTGCTATGGCAACTAAAGTGGTCCGCGGCTCACTTAGAAAGACAGGAAGTCCTGAGGTTATTTGAATTGATATCTATCTTGCATTGTGTATGATGGCAGATTAGTTGCCTTTTAAGCCTTTGAGTATTTCTGCGTGCCTGCTTGGGTCAACAAAGAAGGAGGTGGTGGTGGAGGAGGTGATGGTAAAGAAGGAGCAAAACAAAACAGGATTCTTAGGTAGAAATGTGGTCTTTGTAAATCCTGATACAAAATGATATGTCCTGCACATCCCAGACAAACATGCACACTAGAATGTAGTTGTCTACTGGCTTTTGCACTTCCTGAATGTTCCAGTGTTGTTCCTGGTTTAGGAAGGCATATTTAAATATATTTTAAAATTAAAACTGTGTCATTTTCCTTTAATTGCTACTTAGTACAAAAATGGAACAGAACAGGCCTGTGCAAAGCTGGCACAGAAGAGAAATAGACTGATTTACCAGTCCCTACTTTCAAGTAAGTGGAAAGGTAGATATAGCTGATGACAGTTTGCATTTGGTTTGCTAGAGTAATGTTTGCACATCCTTGAGGTAAAAATCCCTGTGAAATACTGAAAGAAAAGCTGCAGCAAAAATAGAATTTTTATCTGCACCACAAAATTGGTAAAGGATACTTTGCAAGTATGACCAAATACAGTTATGACAAAGAATATAAATATAAAGAAATTCTACTGAATATATAATAATCAGCCAGCATACTAATGGTAGCTTTAAAAATGTTAGGGGAAATTCAGATTCAGTATATACTGCTTAACTCTTCTGTCTGGAAGGGAAAGGAAGAGCAGCCATTTTGACTACCATGGCTACTTTTCCCAGTAGCTGTACTCAGAGAAATGGTTTCCATTTTTACAGGCTACATTTGGTAGACAGATCTGCAGATTAGTCTGAAAGGACAGATTAAGTCAGTGGAATAGAATATATTATGTTACATGATTTTACCTTTAGTCTACTCAGTAGCTAAAGTTATCCGGATGGATTACATGCTGCTAAAATAAAAAATTAAAATCCCAGAATTTATACAGATGGGATTCTTCATGGTTCTGTAATTTCCTTGAATCAGATCCTTAAGTTAAGGGTGGGAAATTATGTGTTTTTGAACTGCAGCTTCTATCAGATGGGGGCTTGCCACTTGCCGGCGGGCTTGTTCGTGGCCTGGCCAGTGCCCCCCGTATGAGCCTCCACTGGGTGCCCCCATTTTGCTGGCGACCACATGGCCGGTTGCCATGGGGGCCTCCATCTTTGCCCCTGTCCCTTTCCCAGCATGCATTGCTGCTGGAGGGGGCGGGGAAGCTGGCCCCAATTGGGCATGGACTTTCTTGGCCCCAATTGGCTCTCCTGGGGAAAAGGGCAGGTCATCCAGCCGCACATCCGGTGCAGTCGGATGACATGGGGGGCTGGCAACGGAGCTAATATAAGGCAGCTCCGTCATAGCCCCCCCAGCAGTTGGCTCCAAGTGAGCCAAAGACCCACCCACCCTCCCTTGATTCTTTTTCTCCTAGTCACAGCTTGTGGGGCATATGGCATGGGTTGTGATCATGGCATAGGGGAGGGGGTCTCCGTTAAGTCAAGTTCAAGTTCATGGAGATTCCCTCCCCATTTGTTAACTGTTACCTTGTTTGCAGGGGAGGAGAGAGTGTCATGCGGGACGGCTTGCCCATCATCTCTCTCCTCCGTAAGAGTCGGAAGCGTCCGACAATTGGCCATTGACCAACATGGTTTGGGTCAATGATGGGATCATGACTCATGTATAATTGCCAACCATTTAGCAACAAGTTGTGGCCAATTTTATTGCCAATAATGTTTAGCTACTAACCTGTATATAACCAATGTTTCTGATGTAACCAATACATTTGTTATTCTACCTCAAGTGTGTGAGTCTTTTTTTACAGAGGGGGTCATGGGGGTCGTATGGTCTGGGTTCACAAATAACTAGCATAGCTAGTCAGAAATGCTGGGGCTGCAGTTAAAGCATCTGGAGAGCCCACTCTTGTGAATGTATCCCTATTCAGATATTTGCCACAACTAATGATGGTTAAAAACTCCGTTAGATGAGCAGGGATGTACAGGTAATAGCAACAGATGTATAGGCTCCTCTTCAGAGCTTCTTTGAATGTTCAGAATGATGCCCAGAAAGGATTTACTGAGCAGGTTTAGCTGAGCTTGTCTGCCTATGCTTAGAAGCTGCTCTGTAATGTCCTTTGTCTAACTTCTTCTGTGTTTCAGCTCTGAAATAAAGCATTTCTCGAGTTGCAAAAATCCTTCTGAAATATTAAATTAGTCACTGAACTATTGCGATTCTTTTGGGAAATGAATCTTTCAGCTAATATAAGTGAAGATATTTTGCTCCATGAGCCAAGTCAGAGTCTAAGGAAGAACAGACAATATGCTAAATCAAGTATGTTCCCAGAGTATGCTTTGATACTGGAGACAGCCAGCCCAGCAGGAGTTTAAACAAACCAAAACAACCTTTACAGTTTCTCTTTCTCCAGTGACAGGACTACAGAGGGCATGGAGCCACCTGAGAGCAGTTTTAAGGTTGGAAATATTTCAGCAAAGAATAAAGGATCAAAACAAGGTAAGACAGTGAGATATCAGTTTTTTATATCAATATGAAAAATTCAGGGCAAATTTCTTTGAAAACACTTCACATATTTTCTTCTTCTGACTTGTTGATATCTCCTCTCAAGATTAATTGGCCCTCTCACCAAATTTTGTTAAAGCAAAGTTCAGAGTAATTTTGGAGGATCCTATGAATGGTATATCTTTAAGACCTGCAAGGAAAGTAGTACACTTAAAAAATGTTTGGTTTACATATATTTTCATATAAAAAATGCAATAAAACCATTTGAGAATTGCAAGAGCAGCTGCCACACTTTTGGTAAACACAGCGCACTTCCATGGGACACAGCAGAAATCAATGGGACATATTAATGCTGACTAACAAGTCCTATTTATTTCAATGGTTCTATTTTAGTTGGGACTAAAAGTGGATTCAGTTGCTTGTGCATGTGGAAGAAGGGGAAGTGGAATTCCCATATCACCCTATTTCTATCTTGCTACATTTTTAAGCATACCTCCTCAGGGGGTTTTAACACTTTACTTTGAGGCACTAGCATAAATGTAACTGACACTCTCCTTTTCTGTGGCATCCCCATCTATACTAAGTGCTTTAGCTCTCTTGCAAGCTGTAAAATGACACTACAAGTGTTATCTTGCTAGATCAGGAAAAAGGTCACTCTACTTCAAGGATCAGCACTCTTGTCTCCCCAGACTGCCCCTCCCATAGTCCATTGTCTATACTGACTGGGGCTTAGGGGAGTTATAATCCAAAGCTGAAAAGCCATAGCAGGTTCTGGTCTAACTCATTTTCAACAGCTGCCAGACAGAAGCTTGAAATGGATGACCCTGTCCCAAGTACCTTCTGCACTATTTCTGTGGGCAGATATTCCAGACAGCAGTTATGGCTAGCAGCCTTTGAAAGACCAATCTCCCTTGAGTGTGGTTTGGTCTTTTTCTGAAGCCATCTGAGCTGGTAGCTACCTTAATAGCTTGTGGTAGTGAATTTTATAAATGAATTTTGTATACATTGTGTAAAGTTCACAAGAGCTTCACTTTACATGCAAAGAATCTGAACATTATTCCCTTTATTCTTCAAGATTGTACTACCTCTTCAGAAGCACCACATTTTCTCTCATTCAAAGGCAAGGATTCACAAGGAAAATCAGATTCCCATGTAGAGATCTGCAGCAGAAAAGGAAGAAAAGTTTCCTCTGTGGAGGAAAAGATACAAGCTCAAATTACTTACTGTATAATCTGCCATATAAGACGACTGGGCGTATAAGACCACCACCACCCCAATTTCCAGCCAAAAATCTAGGCTCAAGCATATATTCGCCATATAAGACCGCGCCCCCCCCCCCAATTTGGCTGGCTGGCTGACTGGCTGGGGGAGCCTTGCCAGCTGATCCTCTTTGTTTCCCAACTCAGGAGGATCTCCTCCTGAGTTGGGAAAGTGAACAAGATCAGCTAGCAGGGCTCCCCCATCCAGCGAGCCACAACATTCGCCCCTCTCTTCAACCTTCCAGTCAAACTTGACTCGAAGGTGGAGGAAAGGGGCGAAAATGCCCAGTTTGCCTCAGCAGCTCCCTTCCCTCTGTCTTAGCTCTTCCGAAGGGGACCAAGGCAGGGGAAGTGGGGGGGCAAACATGCCCCGTTTGGCTCCACAGCCCTGACCCCTCCTTCTGGGTTCCCTTCCGAAGGGAGCCCAGAAGGAGGACATGGGGCCATGGAGCCAAACCCTGGGATTTGTCCCCTCTCCCCACCTTCAAGGAAGAGGGAGCGAATCTAGGGTTTAACTCCCCCCCCGATGCCTCCTTTTGGGCTCCCTTGCAAGGGAGCCCAGAAGAAGGCATCGGGGCTGCAGAGTTAAACTAGGCATCTTCGCTCGCTCTCCCCACCTTCCTGGAATCCCAGGGGACGAATCCTGGGGTTTGGCTCCACGGCCCCGCGTCCTCCTTCCGGGCTCCCTTGGGAGCCCAGAAGGAGGGATCAGGGCTGCGGAGCAAAACAGGGCATTTTTGCCCTTTTCCTCTACCTTCAGGGAAGGTGGGGGGAAAGGGCGAATCTAGCAGTTTGCCTCGGCCGTTGCAGAGGCGATCAAGCGGCAGCCGCAGCAAACCGCAACGTTCGCCCCCTCCTCTGTCTTCTGTTGCTCCCCAAAGGGGGAGAAGGCAAAGGAGGGGGGTGAATGAACTGCAAACCACTTTGCTTCAGCCCCCTGCCCCATCTCCTGCCTCTTCGCTCCATTTGCGAAGAGGCAGGAGATAGGCAGGCAGGCGAAGCAAAAGTATATCTGACGTATAAGACGACTCTCGATTCTGGAGGGCACTTTTGAGTGCTCAAAAGTAATCTTATACGCTGGAATATGTGGTACCTCTTTGAGCCAATGTAGTTCTATAACACTAGCACCACCAGTCCTTGCATGAGCAGATCATAACTGAAGTTGTGTTAAAATAAGTAATTTAGAGACTGGCACTTTGGGGTGCATATTTGAAGCATAGACTCTCAGTCTAGGGCCATCTTCCCAAATTATTCCATGCCTGAAACTGGGATATAAGAAAACTAACCTTAATGAATTCTGGTAGGAACAGACCTCACCTATATCTCAAAGATTACTCTGAAAAATCAGAACTTAATTTTATACAGACTTAACAATTCCAGTGGAAAAAATAATAATTACATTATACTTAAAGATATAAAGGGCTTGTTTTGAGAAAACATACTTTAGAAATAGCAATAGCACTTCTATTTCTATATTGCTTATCAGTGCCAAAGCACTCCCTAAGCTGTTTACAATGTGTTAGCTAATTGCCACCAACAAGCTGGGTACTCATTTTACTGACCTATGGAAGGATGGAAAGCTGGGTCAACCTTGGAGCCCTCTGGGATTGAACTTGCAATGTGGTGACTGCAGTACTGGCATTTAACCACTGTGCCACCAGGGCTCCCTATGCATATTCTATTATTTCTAAGGAGTACTTCACATTTAATGAGGGATCTACATTCAATAGGCTACTGTACCATTGAGAGGAAGGTGTGCAACCCTTCAAAAACCTATTAATTCCCCTGACTTTAATAAGACATTTAAGGGGGCTTTATGAAAGGAAAAACTGGATAAAGAAGTGAAATCATTATTAACCCAATTTGCAGCTTGCCCCTCTTTGGATACTTATAATAATCTACAGCATACAAAATGCAACTGACAACTTACTTTCATCTAAAGCAGAATTTGTGTTGACACATTAATTCCACAGACCAAACATGGCATGTGATATCTTCGAATACCTGCTGAAATATCAAGCCGCAAATTGTATTCATTGATCAAAGATGTATGCAGTAACATATACAGAACACCAGCAGACATCAATGTTCAATTAAATGTTTTTATTCAGCACATACACACACAGTCTCTACAGATATCCTTCATAAAGGAAATGTGCATTTGTATCTTCCATGCTTAGAAGCCCAACAAAATGAAATCTTTTGGAACACCTGCAGAAGGAACGGACAGAAGTTATGATAAAAACATTTTGTGTTTTCTACCTCCGAAGTTTGGCCTGAAATACACAGGGGAGTATAAAAAATGAGAAAACACTCTTTGATGTGCAGTGGGCTAAAAAAATCCTGATATGTACTGATTGCATCTGTACTGACAATGATTGACCAGAAAAATGATGCTAAGTTTGTGGTGGGTAGCTCAGTGAAAAACAGTGATTGAATATGTGGCTGCTGTAAAAAGTACATTCTTATATTCTTTCCCAGGAAAATTCTTTAGCTTGATCATTCAGATGGCTGCTAAACCCTGGATGTGCTCAAAATGCCATTCGTGAGAGCAGGTGCTGTCATGATGGCAGTTCCCATTATCCTGCAAGGTGATGGCACTCCCATCATTTGATAATGACTACATTTCCCATTATCTGCAAACAGTGATTGTCTTGCTAGCATGGTATCAGGTAACTAAGGGTTAAAAACAAAGGTGGGAGGTGAGGGGACATCTCCTGAGTTAGCATCACCAATGATGTCACATCACCAGACACAGAACTGGCTAATCAGAACTCTGAAACACTGAGACTGGTAATTTGAAAAGGGTTTTATAGCTTGCCTCAGCCATGAGGCAGAAAGACACAGTGGAGGCTCTGAGATGAAGGACTTTTTCAGACAAAGAAAAATAACGCAAGCAGCCTCTCCAGCTTGTGAGGCTGCTGCGCTGCAAAGCGCCCCTTTCGTATGACGCTCGCTCCTGCTGGTACTGTTGCGGTACCGTAGGGAGAGCTGACCGTCATATTTCATTGATTTTTTACTCATGAAAGTTGATTGTGAGTAAAAATCAACGAAATATGATGCTCAGCTCTCCCTGCAGTACTGCAACAGTACCGGCAGGGGTGAGCGTCATACGAAAGGGGCACTTTGCAGCGCAGCAGCCTCACAAGCTGGAGAGGCTGCTTGCGTTATTTTTCTTCATCTGAAAAAGTCTGAAGACTATGTCTTAGAGCTGAAAGATGAATTGAAACAGAAAGGTCGGGGATAGCTGTTGGAGCAGGGCTCGCTATCCCATCTAGATCCCAGGAAATTATATGGATAATCTCAGGGGTGTTTCTACCTACATCCACATAATTTTTTCTCAAAAGGACTAAAGATACAGTACTTCTGTCCTACTTCCCTCTCTCTTTTAGGAAATCCACAAGCAGTGATACCCTTTTGGGGCCAATTCCAAAGCATAAAATGTATTGTGCAAGCTTTTGGAACTGAGAGGGTCTGTCTGTATTGATTTCCCATATGTTTGTCATATTGAGTCTGTAGAACAAAAGACCTAGTCTGCCAAAATATGTCTGTGTCAGAGAAAGCTGAGAGATATAACTGTACTCCTTCCAGCTTAGCCAGAAGCCCAGACACATAGAAAAGATGCTATGCTTGAAACAAATAATATGGTTTGGTTTCTGAAATCAAAGACAAGGTCTTCCCTGCTAGCTAAATTTAGTACACAATAGTTCATTGATTTAACCTAGGCAAGCCCCTGAAGTTATCTCCTCCTGGGCAGACTGCCCAGTTCAGCTGCCTGAGATATCAAAATAAGAAAACACATAGAGCTGACAAATGATTTCTGTTGTCTGTTTGGTAACCACTATAATACACATGCGCAGTGCTGTAGATTTTTTGGGGTTCTGTTTCTGTGTAATTAAAAGCCTGTGTGCCTTTGTTTCTTTGGCACAGTTTGGCAGGAATTATCCCCCTGTGTCGTTTGCCGGCAAAATAAAAGCCATCTGTTTGAATTTACCTGGGCCTGACTTCCTTTATTATCCCAGATAGACCTTAACAGAACTTTGCTGGCTTTTTCATTAGGCAAAGATTTGAAAATCATACAGGAGAAAAATAGTGATGATGTTATAGTCACAGGCCTACAGTCTGTCTGAGATATTGTCATTTAAGATAGTATTGAGGGATTTCAATACAGGCAGAGGCCACTCCCCTTATTGGGCATGTGAAGATTAGGGCCAAAGAGCAATAAAAGACAGCTAATAAAATTTCAACTCCCAGTAACAACAGAAAAGTAACTTCTCTTAAGATCCAGATGACTTTGTCCTGGGCAAAGCTAACTTCCCCTTTCTTAGGCAGAGAACATTCAATTTCTGAAGGAGTCTCTATACTGTTACGTCTGGAAAAACTTTTATGTGTTGTACAGGTAAAACTTGCCAAATTGTGGTCCCAAATTTTAGTCCAATGGAAAAGTTTTACCTTTAACATAGCAATCCCTGAATATATTTTGCCTGGCTTTCAAGATACCAAATTTAGCTGCAATAGCAAGAGGGAACCAAAGTACTGCGACTTAACTCTTTGAGGTGTTCTACCTCCAACAAAGGTAAAACTCTTTTGTTGGACTAATTTGGAACTATAAAATTGGCAAGTCTGTGGCTAATTGGAGTTGAAATTTTATTAACTGTCTTTGATTTCCCATTGTCCATAGTCCTCATTTGGCTAATGAGAGGAGTGGTCCCTGCTTGCATGGAAATCCCCCAATACCATCTTAAATGACAATGTCTCAGACAGCATCTAGGCCTGTGACTCTAACATTGAAACAGGTTTATGCTGTGGAGTTGCCTCCCCCCCCCACATACACACACAAAGATATTGCTGCTTGTGAATTTTGGATTTTATTGTATTTTGCTGCATGACTAATATGACTATCCCTAAATATTTTTTTTCTTTTAGGAAAGACACAGTGGATGAGCAAAAGAAAATGGATGCCATTTAAAGAGAAACACATTCTTCAAATTGGAGTATTGCTTGGTAGCCCTTCCCTCTGTCCTGCCCACCATGCTTTTATATCACTTATTTTCAGAAGTGATTTATTTTCCTGTTGCCAGTTGCTTCGCAGCAAGAAGAGCATCATGTAATGTTCCTCAGATGAGAGCTCCATTTCCAAAATCACAAAGTGAAATTGTTTTTCTCACCTCCATTTTACACACCATATCTCCTATGCGACCTTTATCACTGGGGATCAGTAACATAATGCATCAGCACCATACTTTACTGCATTGTTGTTCCATTTCTTTGAATGCTTTTTCATCTGGTGCACCACTCACTCCGGGGCTTTTTCCCTCTCCTGCCTGATGTTCTTTTCTTCATTGCTTACCTGATTCTTTTCTGGCCCTGTTTACTGCTAGGGTGGCATTGATTGAAGAACAACTAAGCCAGACTGTGAGAAATCCTTCCTTTCATAATGGGTGTCTCATCTGTACTTTCACCCTCTGTATGTCTTGTTACACTTTTCACAAAGCCTGACATTAACACCAGAGCTTCATAAAAATTAGTTTTTGGTTTTTTTAATGAGCTGATGCAGACACAAATGTATGAGAATGTATTTGAGTGCAGAACCTTTGTTCTTATTATTGTCATTTCAGTTCCTTAAAACAAAATATTTATTAGAGACAGTCTGGCAAAAGTATTGTGATGAATAGCTTCCTAGACAACTATGCAGAGAAGGCTGTCTGGTTCTTGTTTAAACACAAATCATCTTAATTCATACTTCCTGTCCCAATATATGAACTGAAAGACAATTATCCTTCAGTTTTTGCACATATCCAAATTTTTCACAGAGTTCTTTTTTAAAAAAGGTGCTTTTTAAACATATATATATATATATATATATATATTCATACCTTAAGGGAAACAGTGTATAAAAGGGAATACACTGGGGGGAGGGGCTTGCAGATTTGTTTTGCATATTAGGAGGAGTGACATAAAAAGGGGGGGGTCTTTTGATCTTCAAAGTGGAAAGTTGGTATGGGAAGTAATGAACCTATGAGCATCATAAAAATTAAAGAAGGCAACTTTATCCACCATAATAAGAGACTCAATATAATGATGATGATGATGATGATGATGATGATGATGATGATGATGCCGCCCTAGCCTTCTACTTACATATTTAAAAAACTGAAGTGAGACCACCACCTGGCAGCTTTGTGCTCCATCCTGAGAAAAGCACCCATCCACCCTTCTTTTCTGTGTCATGAAATAAGTGATTGCTCCAAGGAAATCTCAAAGGCAATTCACAACTAGCAGTAAGATTTTCTGCAGTGGAAAGAAAAGAAAATTAAGAGACTGTGATTTTCCACCATTTTCTATCCCTGCTCCTATGCCATCTCTCCTTTGAACCTTCTGAATATAGGGTCCCTGCTGTCATCTTTGGCATGCTTTGAAAATTTTACTAGCAGACTGACATGGGGGGAAATCAGCCAGTGAAGATTTTTCTGTCACATTACATCCTTCTTAGACAGACCTTTATCAGTTGGTTATTTATTTATCTCAGGGTTTTATTCAAGTCATGTTGTGGGAATAAGTCCAGAATATTCCAAAAGTACAAGGTAAATTAAGTTTTTTATATTTCCAAAGTTCTGCACATTATTTAAGAATTTTTGTACACAGCTCTCTTCAACATACCACTGTCCTGTAGAATAAGTCTTATTTTTTGATAGAAAGCCCAGCATCATGAGATGCTGGACTCTTCATTCTGACATTTGAGACCAAGGAATGTCATAAAAAAAATACACAGCACCTACTGTACATCATGTGAATAGTGATATTGTTGTTCCTATGCTTATTTAACTATTGCAGCTACATTGCTCTATTTTTTTTAAAAAAAATCTGAATATACATGTGGTAAAGTTATCTCATCATCTCTGTTTCAGCATTTAAACAGAAGTAATTTCATGCTAATAATTTTCACATAAAAAAGAAACTATACCTAGCAAATTTCATCTGCATTCAGGACCTTTGTGTGTGTGTTAAAATGGTTTCTGTCTATGTTTAGCTAGCAACCATTTAAAAATAGTAACATATTTAAATAAAAGTAAAAAGACTGTGATACTTACCCCTAACTTTCCTTTAATGACCATCCAATCAGCAGGTGAATTGTTACCTACTCTGATTATTTAGAGGCATATTCTTGGATTCCAGCTTGGGGGTTACACATTACAATATGGAGTCATTAACTTCCATTTGGTAGCTTGAAAGAGAGATGGGGAAAAAAATCTTACAGACTTAGAATCCTTTGTAGTAATGCAGGGATTGAGCCATGCATCTTCATGCTTTGCAGGCTATCATTTGGTCATGATGTACCCCTATCATAATGACTCAATTGTTGAACATCATAATCATGTGCACCCCTGATGAGACAAGTAGCAGCAGTCACATTCACAGGCTGCTGAGAGAAAGAGTAATGTGCCTTGCTTAGCTTTTGTAATAGCTTGAATGGAAAGTCAAAAAGACATGAATTCCATGTTAGTTTTTTTGTTTTGTTTAACAAATAGCATGGTTTGATTTCTTGGATCTTATGTCAGTTTCAGTTTCAGTATGGGAAATGTCTTGTGTGTTTTTTATAATGTTGCTTCTTACTTACAAAGGCTTCATGGAGACCCTGTCTCAAAAAGATACTCACCCATATGTGTCAGCATGATTTTCAAAAAAAGAAAAAAAAATAACAACTCTGTACTCTTTCTTAGTTTGTCCTCCTTCTGATAGTTTTAACAAATAATGTTTTAAATGGAGCATGGGTCCAGCTCCATTAAGATTTAATAAGACTCACATAAACTTATGCCCTGAAAGGGAATAGGACATGTCCATCAATTCCACATGCACAATTCTCCTCTGGTGAAAAATTGGTACAATTTGAATCAGGTTTGAGGCAGGCAAACAGCTTTGCATACATAATTAAAATCATTAAGGACTTTGGACTTTTTCAAACAGGGTGAAAAACCCCGAGAAGGTCAGGAGAAAAATGGTGATGTCCTGCTTACAGTGCTCTGTTTCTGATTATGCCGTCCTCCTCCTGACCTTCCTCTGTGTTGCAGATAGCACTTTTTATTGATGGGGGTTTTCCAGAAATAAAAGTGGTGCATTTCTTGCAACTACAGCATGGAGCAAGCACGGGGGAAGGTCGGGAGGAGGATGGCATCATCTGAAATGGAGCGCTATAAACGGGGCAGCACCATTCTTCTCCTGACCTCATCAGGAGTTTTTCCCCCCATTTTAAAAAACTCCTTTACCACACTAGCAGGCTATCCCGCCACAATCATGCTATTTTAAGAATGGAAGCATACCAGTTTGGCATAATTTCATATCACGTTTCCTCCACAATAGAGATTTGGCACTGCTTCAGTGATCCATGATCACATAATCTGTTTTCTTCACTGCCTCCATAACACCATAACTCCAGAACTCCAGAACATAACTTCTGACCCTTATACCCCCTACCCTGTACCCTGTTCCCATGTGTGCTTTTTGAATTATTTTATTTTGGGATTTTTTAAAAAAATCACAATTGCAAAATTACAACAACATTAAAAGAAAATAAAAGAAATATAAAATAAAAGGAACACTGCCTGTTCATGAATAGTGAGAGGGAAGGGTAGAGGAGCAGAATTATGCCCAGTCATACCAAGTGACTGCCTGAGAAGCAGAAGTGCAGGAAGCATTTATCACACATAAATCCATAGTAGAAAGGCAGCATGTTTAGAAGGCACTGATGAGTGGAATGGATGGAATGCAAAGCAGCTACAGGACAGACACAGTGTTGTGCCATAAGTAACCATGAAAGTAACCATGTCATTATCCCATGAAAATAGTGCTTTACCAGCCTTGTATGGTAAAGCTGTAAGACTAGAAGCAAACTATGTGTATCCAAACTGCCTATAGAATGATTATGAATCCATGTTTTTCTGTTGCTATAGATATTGTTATTGTTGACCAGTGTGGTTCCTTCTTGTATCTTACTGCCTGTTAAAGTTGTAACATTCCAAAATGTATTCATGTGATCCAACAGAGGCTGGATTGCCATCTGTCGGGGATGCTTTGATCAAGATTTCCTGTGTGGCAGGGGGGGTTGGACTGGATGGCCCTCGTGGTCTCTTCCAACTCTGCAATTCTATGATTCTATGATAACTTATCACACTTATGTTAGAATTAAATAATTCCTTAGAACTATTTTGACTGTGTTTAAAGAAGGCAAGTGGTAACTTTTGGAAATTATCTAAACAAGGGTTTTATTATAAGTATCAGAAGAAAACTTCTGAACTACCTCCCCCCCCCAAAAAAAAACACCTCTGCTCTTATTCAACTTACCTTGTCAGGCTTATACTCTATAAAACACTAGATACACATGGGCTTGACAATAGGATTCTAGTTCTATCTGCTGTTTATGAGGTGTTAAGCACAAGCTTGTACCCCACTTCCAAGGCACCCTACTTCTGGAATGTTAGCATTGCCCTGCACCCCATTTTTACCTTTTACAAGGGTAAAAGACAGGATGGTCTCAAAAGGTCATTTGAGTGCTCTGTCTTACCAGGAAGGCCTGGGACTGAAGGGCCAAAAGAAGACACATTCCACATAAAATGGGAAGATAATGGATGGAGAAACCCTTTTGTATTTGCTGATTTTGAAATTTCCTCTCCTCAGCTCCCAACCTTAAAGAAGTTGCTCAAAGCTGTTAAAATCCAATCACTGGACATTAAGAAAAACATTTAACATCTTTCTCACCTTTTGTCAAGACCAGGAAACTCATTGTGCAATCCATGAAGGCTCAGGAAATCTATTGTTTCCACCCGTGAAGCAACTATAATCCCCTCAGGTGTATTTGGGGGTATAAATATCACCCCCAAAATATGCCTCATTGGCGCACAGTTCCATCTCTAGGGGACCCCATGTCCCTCTGTGTGGCCACCCAGTTTCCTCCATCCACTCTGCCAGACTGACTACAGGACAGGTTGTATTACCCCAGCAAAATCCTCTTGCAACCCTCTATCCCAAGCTTTCCTACTCTTTCTTTCGATAGCCTTGTGTGAATGCTTTTTCTGGGTGAATGTGTGTGTGTTTGGTGTTATTTTTGAACTCCTTAATAAAAAGCATACTTAAGTCTAAATGTGTATGTATTCCATCCAGATTATTACTGGTAGACATAGGTTTCAAGGTCCCCTTGTTACCCCCTTTGGCATAGCTAAAGTCGAGTTGCTGCTAATTTCCCCAACATATTAGAAACTCGATATTTTCTTGGAATTTTCCAAGGAGCATTTTGGATAACAGAGGATCTCACTGATTTGCCATTTACACCTATGGAAATGTGGTAGGCACACTTTGTGAGGAAAGCTGTATAGAATCTCGGTTCCTTGTTACAACCATTATAAATGTATCTCAGAAATAACTTTAACATTATAAGTGAAAAGTGGAGACTCTGTTTAGTAGATTTCTTAATAAATGTAATAAATCTTATAAAATTACTGCTTCAAGTTGGTGTGTATAATAAGGAACACATATATAGCTTCTGGCAAAGTTTCTCGGTAAGCATTAGCACCTAGAAGCTAACTTTGCTCTTGCTTCCTTATCAAATGTTTATTTTGTCAGTCCTTGGTAAATTCTAAATTATTGATTTGCAAGTTGCCAGTGTTCACCCTGAAGAAAATAAAAAGATGAAAGACATTGGAATTGTAAATTTGTCCATTAAATAATTGTACATTGTTTTAATGCAGGAGTTTAATGCATAGGTATAGCATGCATGCAATATATGGAAATGCATTCCTCATTACCTCCTGCTGACAATAAATAATGCAGGGAATAAATAATTAATCCACATCAAGTAGTTGCTGTAAAATTTATTTCCTTTGATTGAAAATTGTTAAGAAGCTTTGTGAAATTTTCCTGAATATCTGTTTTACCTATGTTGTTTCTTCTTCTTCTTCTTCTTCTTCTTCTTCTTCTTCTTCTTTTTCTTCTTCCCTTCCTGAAGGAGATTGCAATGCAAAACTTTTAACATACTTTTGAGTATGATCAAATCACAATTCAGTCTTTTTAAAATCCTGCATGTTCTATGGGAAACAGTTATTTTCTTAATTTTTATTGAATTCATTTTAATCCCTTTTTAGGGCTATATACTTTTCAAATGGTAAACAGTAAAGATGAAATTGAAGAAACAAAGACAAAATTTGCCATTTTAGCAGACATCTGGGATACATGCAGTGGGAAGCTGCTGTCAAATGCATACACTACAAAGTCAGATTAAAGGCAGCATTGAAGAGGAAGGCTTTAATCAGAATACCTGTAAGAAATGTAGCTGAGCACAAATCAGAGGGTAGACAGCTCTGTGGTTTAGGGTTAACCACAGAGAAGGCCCTGTCTCTTGTGTACAACCATCTGATTGATTTCATAGAGAGTATTAGTAAAGGACCCCTTGGGCAGGTCACAATATTTTATTGCTGATTAACAGAGGTGATTATTTTAGTGTTGCATTTTCTTTTTGTATTTTAGAGTAAGAATTGTTATCACATTCACTTTTTGGTTAGTTCTTCTGGGAAGTGGTATATCAATGTGTGAAACCATTAATGTTAATGTATGAGCAGCACTGTATTTTAAGGACAACTACACTATGCTTTTCATATACAGTTGTCCATCCATATTCATGGATTTGGTATCCACGGATTAGTATTCATGGCTTGAAAATGTTCTTTAAAAAATAATAATCCAAAAAGCAACCCTTGATTTTTCCATCTTATATAAGGGACACCATTTTGCTATGCCATTGCATATCATGTGACTTGAGTATTCATGGATTTTGCTATCCACAGGGGGTCCTGGAACCAAACCCCAGTGAATATGAAGGGACAACTGAAGTTTTAGTGTGTTACATAAATATAGTTTAATTTAACAGACTTTTAGCCCTTTTTCTCCTTTTTCACCCCTTGGTAGCCAGGTCTACATTCTAAGCCAGTTGTTCAAATAAGATTAAGTTTGTAAAGGTTAAGTCAAACCTATTTAGAGTTTGGATTTAGAGTAGACAATGGACTTTAAGGTAAACAGTGAAGACATTGAAGTAGTTCAAGATTTTCCATACCTTGGCTTAGTCATTAATCAGAATCAAAACTGTAGTCAAGAAATCAGAAGAAGACTAGGACTCATTTAAAATACGGTGCTGGAGGACAGTTATATGGATACCGTGGACTGCCAAAAAGACAAATGAATGGGTCTGAGAGCAAGTCAAGCCTCAACTTTTCCAAGAAGCCAAGATGACTAAGCTGAGACTGTTGTACTTTGGACATATCAGGAGAAGACATGACTCATTAGAAAAGGCAATGAGACTTTGCAAGGTAGAAGACAGTAGGAAAAGTGGAAGATTACATTAGATTCTTTAAGATTACATTACAGGTAGATAGACTCAAGCCACAGCCCTGAGTTCTGGAAGATCTGAACAGGGCTACAGATAACAGGCTGACTTGAAGGTCTCTCATTCATAGGGTTGCCATCAGTACAGGTTGATGACAGTTACAACAGCAACAATTTAAGATTTAAAGCAAGGATGGGGAACTGTTGCTCTCCAGATATTGTTGGAGTAAAACTCCCATCATTCATAACCAGTATAGACAACACTGAAGGATGATGGGAACTGCCACCCAAGAACTTCTGGAGGGTCATTAGCCAGCCCTTGGTATAAAAATTAAGATCAGCACATGAAGGGTCAGAGTTACAATTTCAGACGTTGTGGCCCTTCGCAACATCCAGGTAGATACATTTTGCATTGCTCCAGCTTCTGAACTACCTTCAAAAACAGTGTCACATAAAGCACTTTGCAATAATCCAGTTTGAAGGTAAACAGTACATGAGTATGACAGTTCCACATAGGGTTGAAGCTGGTGTACAAATATAAATTTGTAAACAGCACTCAGGGTTATACCGTATTGACTACCTATAACTCATCAGGACTTCCCCCTTACTGTTCAGAGCTGCTGACTTCCTAGCATACAGAATCTTATACCTTCCCAGTTAGATTTCAGCTTGTTCTCCCTCATCCACCCCACAAGTACACCTAGAAATCTACTGTCTCCCTTGGATTCTTTAATAGGAAACAGAGATATAGTTCCATGTTGTCTGCATTTTGATGGCATGCAAAACCAAAACCTCTGGATGACACTTCCTATCAGCTTCATATAGCTACAAAAGAGCATGGATGATAAAACAGAGTCCTCACGGAATCCAAGAAGCAGAAGAAATGGTACTGACTATCAAGAAAGAACTAGAACTAGATACTGATAAATATACTCGTTTTTCTTTCTCCCACATTTCAGTTATATTTTTTTAAAAAATGAAGTCTTTCCCCCTCACTGTGTGAAAAAAAAATGTAAATTCTGGAAAGCTGTTTTTGACAACTAATGGAATCAAATTATCACCCATCCTTAACTGGAACCACTGTAAAACAAGACCTTCTGATAATAGACCTGATGGTTGAGACAGAAGGATATGATGATCAAAAGTATTCAACACCACCAAGGGGTCCAGAAGAATCAAGAGGGTTGACCTCTCACCATCTAGTACCTTGATAAAGGAACAGCCTTTATAAAGGCTAGGAACAGCACAATAGCCCTTATGTAGAATAAGAATGGAGTACAATAGCCTTTAAAGGCTAAAGGGCAGTGCTCAACAGCATATGTTAAGGATCTAGGACTGGGGCACAAGTTATTTTAAGAACTATAATAGGCAGAATCAAAACAGCCCTTAAAAGGGGCAGGGTTTAATCGGCTCTTCTAAGAGCTACTACTGGGATGAAATCACTTTGGGAGGAGGAAATGGAGATGGCAATTGAGTATTTGTGGGCAGTACTTTACCTCTCTCATTGAAGGGAGGTTTCTCCAACTTTAGGTATTCTAAGGGTTGATCTATGTGAGCCAGGATACACCGCCTCCCCACTGGCATATCCTGGCTGTGGATCAGGCCTGTTGTTCCCTCATCACCACCTCCAAATGAGCCAGAGTCCAGACACACTGGCCCATCACTGCAGCCACCATCACTGCTGCCATCTCCCTCACTGTCTCAAAAGACAGGAAGCTGGCCTGTAACATGTGATCAAGGCCCCCTGCATGTGACCAGCCTTAGTCACATGCTGCAGGACTCCTTCTTGCCTTCCAGGAGAGTGAGGCAGGCTGGCAGCAGCAGTGAGGATCAGCCTGCCAGGATGGGCTCCTGTTGTCTCATGGGGTCCAATTTGTTCCTTCCTGGTGGGAACAGATTAAAAGTGGTATTATATTAAAATGTTGTATTGGACTCTACCCCATCTTAACCCCATATCTACTCTGGGCATATTGAGGACTGCCTGGGGGAAGAATGGGGCAAAAGCCCTGCATCGTCAGGATTGCAGGGCTATAAGGTGGGGAAAATACGAGGGTATATTTCCCATCTAGACAAGACCAAAGGCTATAATTTCCAATTTCTCCTTGCACACAATAGCTGTTTTCTTTTTTGACCCAGCAAAAAGAGCTCACTTCACAGTTTAAGTGTTAGCTCCCAGTATTGCTACAACAGTAGGAGTCATTATGTAATAGTATCTTACTTTCTAACGCCTGGTGTTCATAGGTGTGCCATATTTGCATCCAAAAGCGACCAGTTGTTTACTGAATTGTTAAGCACACATCTTTCTTTCTTATTAAGTAGATATCTTTCTAGTGAAGGACCCCAGCTGTAGCACAGAATATTCAGCAGTCAAAGCAGATGTTATGGATAGAACTAACAGCAGGCCTGGAGTCATCCATGAAGCACAATCCACCTGCAAGGAAAGCAGCACCAACAGATCCTGACAACAGCCCCATCGTTCAAGGCTTGTCACAGACATTGGAGAATTTGGTGGTGTGTGTAGAAAAATTGGGCTCATGGTCAAGTCAAACTCTGAGTAGCATTGCACTACAAACTTAAGACCCCACACCCAGCAATTCTCGGTGGGATCCCAAAGGATAAGCCATAGCGGCCCACATTAAACAGCTCCAGCAACCGCTTTTGCCAGTCATGAGAAAAATTCAGCTAAGAAGCAGAACCAGCAAAAAAAGAAGAGGCAAAGGAGACAAACAGAGGTATTGCAAAGTGTGGTGAGATCGATAGCTCCAAACTGTTAAGTGAGTTTCTCTTTTTGGCTGGTGAAACAGGCAGTGTGTGTATGTGAGTGAGTGGCGGGGATACTGGGAGGCAGAGGACCATGTCGACACCTACCCACTTGGGCCTTGAGGTCTGTATGAAAGCCAGTTCAGTAGAGTCCCCTGCCATAACGCTAACCTTCAGTGAAAGCAATTATTTTGGTCACAACAGAACTGATTTATATAGACACGATGGGGTTCACCTGTCCAATAAGGGGATCCAGATATTTCTTGAGGATATGCAAAAGGGGGTGAGGGCCATGTTGGCCACCCTGGTGGGGATAGGTGCTAAGTAGACATTGCCCCTTATCTGTGGCAGGGAATGGGGGAGAATGTATTAATTCAGTGTACATCTATGGCACCCCTTTTGGGTAAAGGATGGGTCTGTTGAACCATACCTGCAGGTCATGTGACTGGGGGTGGGCAGATAGGCAGTCCTTGAGGCTGGCTCCAGGACTGAGCCCTCAACAGAAGTCATGTGACTTAAGGTGCATTGTCCTGGGGTCTCACCTTCCAGTAGATGGTACCCGGGGGGTAGCCCAACTTCTGGGAAACCCCTCGGGGCTCAGGTGTTTCACCCAGGGAAGCTGGGAGTGAGGTCTGGGGAGACCATCGGCTCCAGCTTTTCCTGCACTAGGTCACTCCCACCCCCAGTTTTGTATATCTCATGGAATAAAAACTAAATAGGATATAGATTTAATAAAGTGGCCCTTGTTTAACCCAACCTCTGTGTCTGGACCCATTATTTCACGGGTGGCTCATCAATAGAACTTTTGCACCATCTTCATGGGGATGAGTCAATCTATGTATACTGAAAATAGTTGGAGTTTCACACATTGGGAGTAAGGCGAACAAGGTCAGGCCTAGCTTGGGGGTGGATGACTTGCCTCGTTTCATTCCCCAAGGGCAAGGAAGCACACAGTAGCCTGTTCGATTTATATTCCATGGTTGTCATTCTTGATTGCCTCTCAGCAGATGATCTGGAGGCTGGTGGCCATTGTATGACTTGTTGACCCAACTTGCGTCAAGCCTATACAGCTGTAAATAATAAAGTTTTGGCCTTATTGTTCCCTAGCCACGTTGTGTTTGTTTGTTGCCTTGTGTTTATGCCTGACCCATTGATGCTAGGCTCACAAACTCATGCATACTTATTGTAATTAAGAAAGAAGAGAGACTTGAAAAATATAAAATGAAGGATCCTTTGTGAGGAATAAACAATGTGGATTTCAACTGGAGGTTGTGAAAAACAATCCTACAGTCATGCCATTGTTTGAGGACTTTTTCAGACGATCCTTACACTGCAATCCTTGCAACCTCCATGAATAAAATCTGGCTGAATATGGGGTGGCAGTCTCCAATGCTAAACGGAAGAGACACGGACGATTTCACCGCAGGAACGGCATCGTCCGAAATGGACCCCCTGCGCGCTGCAGCTACAAAGCTCTCCCACTTGATCTTTGCGCTGCAAGGATCATCTGAAAATGTCCATAGTCTATTAACTAGGTATTTGATATGGTTCGGTATCTAGTAGAAACTTCCTAAATTACCCTCCAGGCTCCATTTTTACACAGCATTTATATCCTTCGTACTGAGCAAGTTTACAAACCTTATTCATTCCCAGGTTCAACTTCTACACCACACTCATTTTCTCCTCTGCTCTGTTGGGGGGGGGGTGAGGCTGCTTTTAATGGGACTTCACATTTCTGTCTCAGACTGTTTCTGCTTATGGAAGGTCTCATCTGGCCTCTTGGATTTAATTCAGCAATTAGCCTTAGACTGCACTAGCTGTTGGTTGTCAGGGCAACACACCTTATTCCCCAGATGTCAGGACTCAGCATCTGCTCAGGACAGCAACCTTGGCACATTCTCTTACCATGTTACTATCACTATCATTTTCTGTTTTATTGTTCCCTCCTTGTCTATGTGCTGACATGTACCATGGAGAGAAAGCCATCTTTTTGCACATTCCTGCTGATAAATTGCCAGTGTCACCTTAATTGGACTACAAATTAAAAGAACTTTTTTCATTGATTCAGTTTTCTTAGATACTGCTGTGCTGATACAATTAGAGATTCCTTGACTGCCAAGTTCTGTAAAAGAATCAGGTAGCAGATTTTTCCTGTACTCAGTTGTCTTTAAAATAGTCATCTAGAACTCTTCCTTATTCACCCTCATTTTTATGCTTAGTCACACACCTTATCATTATATCTTATGAATCTAACTTCTAGGGGATTGCAATTGAACTAGAAGTGAAGGGGACCTAACAGAATCATGAATTTTCAAATTAAGCATACGCATGCTTAGTTGGAACCCCCGCCATGTTTAATGGAGTATGTTTCAATGTACACGTGCCTAGAACTGCAGGCTCAAATTTGGAATAGAGTTACTGGAAATTGCATCACTTTAATTATCCTTGCCCACATTAATCTAGGAAACATTTTATTTTTTATGCATCCCCAACTATCAAATGCATGATGTACAAAGACTATGAGTGAAACACACACATATGAGGATAGCTATTCATGTATATATGCCAACTTGATCTCACAAAATAGATTATGCAGCCAAACTGAAGCATGTCACAGCAGTGAACATATCCAGTTGAAAAGATGAAGTTAAATCACACCCACCCAAGACATTTTACTTTGGACAAAAACATTAATTTCAAAATGGAATTCCTCTTAAATATGTTGCACCCCATTACTTTGCCAATGATATATCGATTTTTTTTTTTAGGTCTGTCACTTTTCCTAGCAAAAGGACCCAGATTAGTCTGGGTTGGAATAGCTTGTGGTTCGATACACCAAAGTCTAAGCAAAGTTACTCAACTGTCAGATTGTGTCTGCCGTAGCTGAGTGGAAAGCATAGGTGGCAGCAGTATCAGAGGTGTATCCTTGATAGGCCCTGTGTCTATGGCCTTAGCGAAAGATGTTTCAGGCTGCATTTGACACTGCAGGTCTTGTTTACCTGTAAGAGAATGGGTCAAGGACAGTTTTCTCTCTGCAGCTGGAGGGTGAGGGAGGAGATGAAAATGTTATCATAAGGCCAATGAGATAAAGATGTTCCAATACATCCCAGCACCTGGTGCAGTAATTGGCATGAGAAGATTCTTCCCTCTTAATTGGCATGGGAAAGTTCCCCCTCCTTCTCCTGGGCCAGTCAACCATATTCTTGAAGGTTCAGTAGGAAAATAAAACATATATAAGGTGGACAAAGGGTTTTGCTCCGTAGCTGTGTGTGATCCTGAGTAGCCAGCTTGTGTATGTATCTTTTTGTCTCCTTTCTGTGTCTGCTTGATTAATGAAAGTATGCTTATTCTGTTTTTCTATCTGTTGTCATTGAACAAATAGCCTTCTTTTTCAAGCCCAGGACTGTTGCCTCATACCCGAACCAGCAGGGCACTCAAGCCAGGGTTGTGCTGCCAGTGTAACAATCCTCTGCTGTGGTGGACCCTTAAGCCCCCTGAGCAACACACACTCATTCCAGGCAGAAACCACACATCCCAGATTCATTCTAGGCAGAAATCCCTGAACCCCTGGTTCTGACCCAGAGGCCTTGGTTACTTTGTCGTATTCTGAGATATGTTCCAGGATTTCTTCTATTTTGAGCTGCACCTACCAGGAGTATGACACTCCCAAGCTTCTGGAAGGTCTAGAAAGACTTGGCAAGACTAATCATTGACTCTCTTAAGTCTCTTTTCCAGGGAGTATTTTCTCAGCTCTTCTACCAATTCCTGAATCGTGTGTGTGTGTGTGTGTGTGTGTGTGTCAGGGAATTTTTTTTAATTGCTCCCACTCTAATCTCTCTCTTTATCTTAGCAGCAACTGAACCTCAGATTGCTTAGCTCCAAAAGCTGCCCCCTCTTGTAATCCAGATCCAGCCCTTTCTGGCACCCCCAGACTTTATGATAATAGCCTGGGTCACAGAACCCTTTCTGCCTTGTGAGGTTGCTTCTTTGGATTAATATTTCCCCATGTGGAAATAACTGTGATTTATTAGCTAGCTACATCTTGGTCCATTAGAGCATAATCCAGATCATTCAACAACTCACTGTGAAAAATTTTCTAAGCACTTTGCAGATAAAATCACTCAAACTTTGACTTGGATGCTATAGTTAATACAGGCCCAGTGGATCTGACCTTGACTCCTGCTTTTCCAACATTAATTTGTATAGCCCAAACATGTGGACAGGATTCTTGAAGAAGTGGAAGTCACCACATTTATGTTGGATCCTAGCTTTTCCTGGCTTATTAAAAAGGCCAGAGAAAGGACTGTCTGAGTGGTTAATGGGAATGATGGATGTCTCCCTTCAAGGCAGGGTTTCAACCTATCTAAAGAGGCACTTTTTGAAAAGGCATGAATCCTGCTCTGTTGGATAATTATCAGTCTGCTTCTAATATTCCTTTTCCAAGCAAAGTGGTAGCTTCCTAGACCCAGGGACATCTGATTGAGACAGATCATCTAAATCCATTTAAGTCTAGCTTCAGACCTACTTAGGGGATAGAAATGGCAACTTTTGCCTTGGTGGATGAGTGTGCTCCTGTTGGTTCTACTGGACCTCTCATCAGCTTTTGATATGATTGACCATGGTATATGTCTGGGTTGCCTTGCTGGGATGGGAATTTGAAATACTTCTTTTACAGTGGCTCCAGTCCTTCCTGAAGAAGCAAATTCAGAATGTGGTGCTGTAGGATTGCTGTTTGACCTTGTGGCCTTTTACTGTTTGTGTTTTATGAAATTTAACAGAACATTTTCTATTGCCCATACAATTAATGTGTTTATTTAGATTCTTACACGTTTGAAAAATCCCTTTTAGATAACTGTGTGAATGTGTTTCACCGAATCCAATTTGTCTAAGGAACACTATTACCAAGGTTGAAAGATTCCTTACAGATGTATATGTTCAAAATGTTTGTAAGGTCAGGCATGTGCCCTGAAAGCATAATTGATAATATTAGCTAGCATGATTAACAGCCATTGATAGCCTTATCCTCCATGAATTTGTTTTTACCCACTTTTGGTTTTTGGAGGGTAAAATGGGCTGCTAAACTGTTATAAAGTTTTATCTATAAACTGCCTTGGGAGCCCTATTTGAACTGAAAGTTTATTAAGAAATAGATAATTCAAAGCACAAAATAACATGCAGGAGTAGCTAAATACTTGAACCAACCACAAAGGTATCAGATGATATGTTTAGTTTGCCACGGTTTATTGCCTGTGCTGTATGATCACCCGTGACTTGATCAAATCACTGAAATGCAATTATGCAAAACTCATTGATCATAGTTTGTAAAGAGAAGGAATAATTTATGGCTTCTATAACCATTGCCAGAATATTGAAGCTGTTTGATTTTCTCTGAGCATCATTCTTCGCTTGACAACCTCATGCTTTAAGGACAAGGAGATCAGTCTTGAACCTTTGACAGCAGAAGCACCCTGATAAATACGGAAAGATGCAGCTTTGGAAATTTAATTTGTTTAGATTCTAACTAAGTTTCTAAGGTGAATATTGATCAGTACAATATCCATTTCAGGATCAGGCCTCCTGTGTAGATGTCATATTAAAGTGATTACTTCTTTTTCATGTGGGTGGGTAATGTCTGAAGCTCGGCATCACAATTGTATTCAATGTAGAAAAAAGAATGCAAGTTGAGCTGTCACATTGGTCCCATTCCTTTCAATGAGGGTCACATGACAACATGCCAGTTGATTATGATTGTCAAATCTGTCTGACTAGTTGCCACACTTAATTGCTGGTGTAATCCAATGCCTGAAGTTCAGTCTTGCCTAGTGGAAGAACCCCATCACTGAACTATAGAAGCCTGAAATATAGAACTCTGTCTTTATATCGACCCAGGCTTTAGAGACTGGTCTCAGAATGGTCTGAATTTCCTGTTAGCAATAATCATCATTGGTCATGTTGGTGGAGGCTTTTGGAAGCTGAAGTACAAAATATCTATAGGACCCAAGTTTGGGAATTCCTGGTATAGAGGATACAGGGTCCTTAAAAGTCCACAAGACTGAACAACAGAACGTTAGTATGCAAAATGGCTACAAAATACTTGAGAAGAAACAAACAAAAAGGAAGAAGAAGAAAAACAGGTTATGATGACTTTCCATGAACTAAAAAGATATAAAAATGCAAATAAGACAACACATCTTCAAAGAAAACTGCAAAAAAAATCATGGCTTGACTATCCTCTATATATGTATATCTAGACATGAAGCTGTATTTCTATTTTTGATCAGAGATGAAAATTGACCAACCCCCCCCCACCTCAAAACAAATTAAGGCAATCATGTTTCAAAAGGCTATTCTGTGTCTCACATTTCTGAGGTGAATTATGCACAATTTTCTTGCAAAGACAATATTTAAAGTAAAGCTGAGAATCACCCAACCATACTGAAAAGGTGGAAAGATTTTTCTTTTGACAGGGTGGAAACAGGCACAGATTTCATATCTCCCCACTCCCCACCCCCCAAAAATACACACACACCTTGAAGGAGGATTCAGAACAGCATAAAAAGATATATTATGATCATGAAGGGTTCCCCTGATATTGATTTTCATTATGTTATGAAATATTAAACAATTTCTGATTAAAACATTTCCATATTTATATACACTTCTTAATGTGTTGTGAAATAAGAATAGATTCTAAATATAAAAGAGAAATGTCAACAGAGAATGATAAAAAGATATCAAGATATTCATAAGACTCCACAACCATTTAAATTTGATTTTTTTTAGTCTTGATACATCAGAGCTGATTAGCCCCCACTCCCCATGAACCTGTACTTTAAAAGTACAGTGTTGATTAAAAAATAAATTCACCTTTAAACAATGGATCAGAAATGTTAACCATGAATAGAGTTATCATGACCTGAGTGATACAAAGACATAAGCATACATTGGACAGGTTTAAGTTGTGCCTTCCCCATGACCTCACTGGACGCCATGCAGAATTAGTAAATTTTTCATCTTCACTGTTAGGTTTTTGCACTACACAGGTGTCACACTCTGGCATTACTTAAATACCATGGATTCAACCTGTAGAGTCCTGGGATCTGTAGTCCGATGTGCCAATTAGAATTCTCTGCTGGAAAGGTCTAGTCACTTTCCTACATTAAAGTACTGAGAATTCTAAGTGCATTGCAAACTATTAATCACAGGATTCCATAGAAAAGAAGCATGGCAGTTGCAGTGCAATGAAACCTCTATAGCTGTAATTCAGTTGCAGTCCCAGGCTGTACTCCCCGCTTCCCTCCCAGAATAAAGACACAGACACTGGAATCTACTTCAACTATTATACTGATTACAATTGGAAAATAAGTATTAGATATAGGTTTGTAAGATGATAATTGGCAATAAAAAGGCCACAACTTGCTGGTGGCTGCAAATGGTTGGCACTATTGCATGGGTCCGGATCCCTTCATTGCCCAACCCTGTGTTGGCCAATGGTCACCATGTCGGTTGCTACCGACTCCTCGGAGAGGGGAGAGTACCTGGCCGAGCCATCCCACTCGACACTCTCCCCTCGCCTGTGAACAAGATGTTAACAGTTCTATAACAACTCTTATGGTGGGGGGATGTCTCCGTGAACTTGAACTTGAACCTGAACTTGAACTTGATGGAAACCCCTTTTCCCCACCTACCCGGATCAGGACCCATGCCAACCACCAGCAAATTGCGACAAAATTCATTTGCATACATAATGATAGAGGAAGGGTGGGCAGGACTTCAGCTCCTTGTGAGCCACTGAGAAGTCCGCGCTGGGAGCCGACTATTATACCGGCCCCAATGTGGCTCCCACGTCATCTGTTCCCACTGCCTGGCCAATCAGGGCAGGAGGGGCTCGTCCCAATTGGGCAGGCCTTCCCACCTCTCCTGGCTCCCAGAGGTTGCTGGGAAGAAAAAGCCCCAGCAATGGCAGCCCCCTGGCCAGCCATGTGGTCATGGGGGCCAATCCAGGAGAGGTCATGTGGAGGGGGTGCTGGCCAGGCTGCAACCAGGCCCACCAGCGAGCTGGTAAGCCCCTTTATATTGGTAATCGCACAAAGCAATAGTGGCCAGTAAGGCCTGGTCCTGAAGGCAGCAAATAGCTGCTTTTAAACAGAGATCAAGTGGAAGGAGCCTCCATTTTCAAACGGGGGAATACTACTGAGAAACAAGTGGAGGCAAGTTCGGGCCAGGCAGCACTATGAAGCTACACTGCTTATTTCTTTTTCCATTTTTCTCCCCATCTATATATATAATTCTCTTGGGTATGTTGCCATTTCCAGTGTGCTGATTGGCTGCTTAGGGAACTGACCAACCAATCACAGGTCTGTTGGGCAGCCAATCAGCACACTGGGGGCAGGACCATGTATGTCCAAACATGGCCGCCAGAGAGGGAGAGGGAGTAGCAGGGGGGTGGATGTGGTGTGTGCTAAAGTGCAGGGGGTGGGGGCCAAGGGGCAGAATGAGGGGGGTGGCAGGGGGGCAGAATAATTGGAGGGGGCAGCAGGGGGCAGAAAGAGCAGAGAGGGGGAAGCAGGGAGGAAAAGCAAGCAGAGGGGGGCAGAAAGAGAGGAGGGGCAGCAGGGGGGCAGAACAAGCAGAGGGGGGCAGAAAGAGAGGAGGGGGAAGAAAGAGAGGAGGGGATGGCAGGGGGCAGAAAAAGAAGAGGGGGTGGCAGGGAGGCAGAACAAGCAGAGGGGTCAGAAAGAGAGGAAGGGATGGGGGGAAGAACAAGCAGAGGGGAGTGGCAGGGGGCAGAACAAGCAGAGGGGGTGGCAGGGTGCAGAAAGAGCAGAGGGGGTGGCAGGGGGCAGAACAAGTGGAGGGGCAGCAGGGGGCAGAAAGAGCAGAGGGGGAAGCAGGGAGGCAAAACAAGCAGAGGGGGCAGAAAGAGAGGAGGGGCAGCAGGAGGGCAGAACAAGCAGAGGGGGCAGAAAGAGAGGAGGGGGCAGAAAGAGAGGAGGGGATGGAAGGGGGCAGAAAGAGCAGAGGGGGTGGCAGGGGGCAGAACAAGTGGAAGGGGTGGCAGGGGTGGCAGAAAAAACTGAGGGGGGAGAAAGAACAGAAGGGGCAGCAGGGGGCAGAACAAGCAGATGGGGTAGCAGGGGGGAGAAAGAGCAGAGGAAGGTGACAGGGGGGAAGAACAAGCAGAGGGGGGGCAGGGGGGCAGAACAAGCGGAGGGGGCAGAACAAATGGAGGGGGCAGAAAGAGTGGGGGCAAGCTAAACCCACCAGCCTACCTCAAAGGTTTCTCATGAGGTCTCCTGGGCATTTTGGGGAGAGTGTTTTAATGGCGTATGGTACGCCGGGTCCAGCTAGTTATGATGAAGTCTTTGGAAACAGCACAATTTTATGGACAATTTGCAGATCAGGATTTACTCTGTCTATCCCCAAAGTGAGATTTTAACACATATAATGACATTTTTTGTGCAGAGAATGTGATTTTCTCAGCAAAAGTGTTGTTTTCTGCACAGAAAATGCCGCTTTGTTTCTGTTTCTGTTTTGTTTTTTTCAAAAAACAAATTTTTCAGGGGTAGGGGAAGTAATATTCATGAAAAGAATTATAGTAAAGAATCTATGTTAACTTTTGGAATTAGTTAATAGAAAATTGTGATGTTTATGGTAATTTTATGTGTTATACTATATAAGTATTGTTTGGGTATTATAATGTATGATTATAAAATTAATAAAAATATATTTTTAAAAAAGAAAAGTATTATGAACACAAAACACTAATGTAAAAAAACAAAAAAACAAAAACAAAAAACCCCCACATATTTTTCATGGAAAAGAAGTCCCAAACTAAAAATATTCTTATCCAGGATTCTCCTCATCAGAGTTTTGCAACACTCGGTAATCCTATTTTTCATCTACTACTAAAATAGTTTTTAATATTATTTTTATCCCTAATCATTAGTAGTGTTCAGGAGTATTGGGCACTGGATATTTAGAAGAACTCACGCCGAACAAGTCTTGAAGAGAAATGACAACGCAGAAAGAATCACAACCCAGAAACATCACCCAAGGAGACCTTCTGCTGTACTTTCTGCAACCGGACTTGTTTATCTCAGATTGGCCTTTTTAGTCATCAGTGCGCTTGCAGAAAGTGCAGGATGAGTCCTTCCTGAAACTTTGTTTGCGAAGAAAAGCCAGAGAGATGCCTGCATGATTCTGCCCACGTCATTCCCTCTTTATAGCCTTGAATGGATGCAGACATCTTTTCCCTTTTCTAAACGCACAACCACATTGGCTGTCTACAGCCCTTTCTTTTTCCATGGCTAGAAGAAGGGATTAGTAGGATGAAAAGAAAATGATGATAAATGGTACACAAAGGCACCCTTTAAAAACTGCTTCTATTTTTTCTTGTTATAACTCTCTCTTTTTACTCTAGTTTTTAGAGAAGATTTCTGCCAATTTGGGGTGGAAACTATTGATCTACAGTCCAATACTATATATATTTACACATTAACATAAAAGTAGCATATATCTCTTTCTCTCTCTTGCTTTCTCCCAAATTTATAATTCCAATTACTTATCATACTAAATTTTCTTCATCTGCTTCTTTCCAGTATTGCACATTCCAGCAATAAGGTGTCCATACTTCAGATCAATTTAGAAATGGGATGCAGAGCAGAGCAATTGATTCATTTCTTAACCACACTGTTATGTCAGTATATACTATTTGAAAACCAGTTGTACTCATGATGGTAGCTCATTGTTGACAGTGTGTATCACACCCTTGCCATATTTGCACCATAATAGTATGATAGCGTGATTTGCACAGGGTTTTTTCTTTTCTTCATTTGCCCTAACACCATCACCATCCCATTTGCTCAGCCTTGGGCTTTGTGATTGGTTTGCATGTGCACACATGCATGCACACTCACACACATATCTATAATAATGTTATTATGGTATAACATTATTATGGTATACATATCACTGCCCAAATCTCTCATCGTGAGGAGTAGCACAGGAAGAGAAACAAACTACACCATTTTTGATGTCTTTCACCTGTGAAAAAGAAAACTGCTTATCACACTAGTCATTTATTTTAGGTTGTCCTGTCCAAAATTGCTTCACTCATACTCAGGGCTAGTCTATATGAGGCAATAAAATGTGGATTGGTGTGCAGTGACACCAATTCACAGCAGCTTTCATTTGTCTTGTTACCCAAACTGCTAGTGATGTGGAAATTCCATGTAATATCACATTCTTAATAATTTGGGGAAATCAGCAGCAACTTGAATAATGGATCTTTGGTCGTGTTAGGTACTCTCAATGTGTGGTTTGATTGAATTTGTAAAGTGTAAGCTGCCTCTTTAATGGCTAGGTCTGACATATAGGAAACGTGCTGTTCTCAGACAAAAGATTACTCCAGCTGTAGATGATGGGCTTATTGTCTATAACTGGATGTGTCCAGAGAACTTTTCCTTAGGTCTGGCTTTGACCTTGTTTTGGAATTTTCCATTCTTGGGCCTTCTGTTGGGCTTGGCATGACTTATAATTTTCAGCAAATGTCTTCCTGGGCACTCCCTATTTACTGTCTGTCCATGTGGAAGGCCATATTAAATGCCAAATTATTAAATATTGTCAATTTTTGAGATCCTTGGGAGCAGGGCATGCTAGGGGTGCTAACAGTCTCCGTGGTTTATTTGCAAAATCACTGGTATGTGGTGCTATCCACATTTGATGTTCACACAGGCATGCCTGCAAATCAAAATGGCGGGCACGTGAATTACTTGTTTTTTTATTCTCCCCAAAGTTGCTGCTGCTGAATTAGGAGGGGTAGCTAATAGTGCAGATGACAGGATTAGAATTCAAAATGACCTTAACAGATTAGAAAGCTGGGTCAAACCTAACTAAATGAATTTCAACAGGGAGAAATGTAGGAGACTAGGACATGAAGCAATGGACTCAAACTACAGGAACAGAGATTCCACCTAAATATTAGGAAGAGCTTCCTGACAGTAAGAGTGGTTCAGCAGTGGAATGCACTGCCTCAGAGCATGGTGGAGTCTTCTTCTTTGGAGGTTTTTAAACAGAGCCTGGATGGCAATCTGTTAGTGGTGTTTTGATTATGTATTCCTGCATGGCAAGAGGTTAGACTAGATGACCCTTGTGGTTTCTTCCAATTCTATGATTTTATGATTTGGCACCCACAGATTCAACCATCAATGGTTTTAAAATATTTTTTTTAAAAATCCAAGAAGTAAAATATTTTTCCATTTTATTTAAGGGCCACCATTTTACTATGACATTGTATATAATGGGACTTGAGCATCCACAGATTTTGGTATCCATGGGGGTGGGGGTTTCTGGAACCAAACCCAAGTGGATACCAAGGGCCCACTGTATGTCATTATAGGATAACACTCTTAAAAAACATAGCTGCCAATTACCACTCATTTTGAGGGTAGGGAGACTTAATGAGGGATCCACAATACATCAAGGATCTCTAAGTAGATATTTTCAAAAGAAAAGTCAATCTTGCAGCATAATTTATTCATGAGAATTAGCTGACTTATGATTTTATTAATTTCAGACCATCAATGGAATGAGTGAACACACAAAACTCCTCTTTGATATAATTACTACACATGACTATAAATACTGTTAATGTGAAGTGTGTTCCCAAGTGTTAATTGGCTGCTGTGGCAAGAGCATATTAAAATAATAAATACACATGAAGGCTATGCAGTGCTAATTTTAACATGCAAAATCATTGTGAAAATCAGCAGAAAAACTTTTAGAAAAGGAATCAAAGTAACTTGCCTGTTTAATGTTCAAGATCAATTGCATTATTAAATTAGCAAAAGTACATGATGTTTAGACTCTGTGAAGGAATGAAACTGTTCAGATTTTTTGTGTTGTGTCTGATGCAATAAAATTGCAGTTTTCTGTTCAGCATGCTTTTTCATCAGCCAGTTCAAAAGAGTCAACGGAGGAAAATTAAATATAAGCAACATAGTTATAAAGGAGACCAGAAACCTAAGAAAAAATTACTGTTCTTCTGAATGGCCAAGAGGTTGGGGGTGGATGTTTTAATAATGTATGCAAATGAAACACCATAGGGGTACAAATTAAGGATGATGTCATCCAGACTAATTATAAAATAAACTGAAGCTGAATCCCTATAAGACAGGGACTCTGTGGATAGGTGACTCTCAAGTCCAGGAACTGGCCGAATAACCTTCCTTGGATAAGGTTGAGCTCCGTATGAAGGAGCCAGTGCATAGCTCAGGAGTAATACTAATCCATCTTTGTCGTTAGAAGCCAAAATGTACTTCATGGCTCTGAGTGTTTTGTGCCAGCTTTGACTTGAGTACCAGCTGCAGCCTTTCTTAGACAAGGATAACTTAGCTATGGTTGTCCACACACTGGTAACTTCCTGATTGGACTACTGCAATGTTCTCTACATGGGGCTGCCTTTGAGGAACCAGAAGGTACAGCTAGTGCAAAATGCAGCAGCAAGACTGCTGCCTGTAATACCATATAGAAGCATATAACACTGGTTTAAAGCAGCTGAATTGGCTGCAAAATTGCTTCCAATCTGAATTAAGGAATTGAAGACCTAAATAGGATGGTACTTTGGACACATCTACATGGGCTAGGATATGCTGACTCCTCACTAGTGTATCCTGGATGCAGATCAGGCCCATTTCTCCTTTGTTACCTGGACAAAAAGGAAGGAGTCCAGATGGGCACACCAGCCCGTCACTATCACTGCTGCCACCATTGCCTCCCCTGTTCTCTCTGAAGGCAGGAATCTTATGACCAATGCCCCCTGCATGTGACCAGCCTTAGTCACATGCTGCATTCCTGCTTCCTGCTGTGGAAGAGCAAGGCAGAGGGCAGATGAAGTGATGGGCCATTGTGGCAGAACAGTCTCCTGTGGGAACATATTAAAGCAGGTATTATTCTAAAATGCTTTAATGAGCCCTACCTCGTCTTCACCCCAACTTAACCCTGTATTTGCTGTGGGGGCAAAACAGGGTGAAAACCCTGCATCGTCAGGACTGCAGGGCTCTACGATGAGGGCAAGATGGAGTATATTGCCCATGTAGACAAACCCTTTGACACCTGGAGGAGCACCTCTCCTACATATATATGCCTAGCAATTGAGGCTTACAAGAAAGGCCCAGCACTTAGGGGACTATCCAATGGGCAAAGACAAGGAGAGGGCCTTCTTAGTCATGGCACCCCAATTTTGGTGTGCCCTGCATTTGGAGATCAAACTAGTACCAACATTTGTTTCTTTCTGGTAGCAAGCTGAGACATGGCTTCTTATTAAGTACCTCAGAGACTACCTGTGATGAGATTTGTGGGGGGGGTGGTGGAAGGAAGGCATAACAAGTTAGATTTCAAAAGTAATATAGCAAGTACAAACACTTGTTTCATTGGTGTAACAAGTAATGTTTTTGGTTTGTTGATGGTTTTAAAAATGTTTTAGAGGCATTTCAATCTGCTTTTTTCAAGTTTTATCCCATTATCTTATTTGTCCTAAGTTTTTTTTAAAAGTAATGAAAGGTAACAAAAAAAGTAACTATCAATGCAAAGAGTCAAACAGAGGTGGGAATCATGTGACCCTCCAGATGTTGTCGCACTGCAACTCATAGAATTCCTTGCCATTAGCTATGTTGGTCAGGATTGCTGGTAGGGCCACATGATTCCCACCGCTGGAATAAAGTAAATAGTTACTCTTTTAGGACTGCAACTCATAATGACAATAAATTTCTTTTCCAGCACCATACATAACTGAGTAAGGAGAGAGGCTTCAGGGAAAGGTCATGGTGTGATATAAATGTTCTTGGGAGATGTGATGTGATGTGTTCAGAAGAGGCCTTGCAATAAAATTTCTGTTCTCTTTCTGTTTTAACCTACTGCCTGTAATTCTTCTGTAAAAGGAAATTAAGTCTTGACCATGCACATATGGAGACATAGGGCTTGTCTACAAGAGCCAGGATATGCCGGCATATCCTTGCTGCGGATTTGGCCTGTTCTTCCCTCATTACCTGTATGGAAGGAATATGGCCAAACAGGAACTCCCGCAGCTGCTACCATTTTCTGTGCTAACACGGAAGTCAGGATGGGGGCCTGTGACTTGTAACTGAAGGGCCCCAAGCTTGGTCACATGCTGAGGGACTCCTTCCTGGCATCTGGGAGAGCCAGGGAGATGGCAGCAGCAGTGAGGGCTGGTGTTCCTGCCAGGCTCCTGTGGACACACCGGGTTTGATCCAGTTTTCACCAGCAGGAACAGAGTAAACTAGGTATTAATTTAAAATGGTTTCTCAGACCCTACTCCACCTTTCCCCCATCTCAGCTCCATATTTTCGCCGGGGGTCATAAGGATTTCTGGGGGCAGAAAAAAAAACAAATATGGACTGTAGGGCTCTGAGACAGGGGCAACATTGGGTATTTAGGTCATGTAAACAAGCCCATAGAGATTCACATGCCTATAACATATATATTTCTAAGGTCACATTATAAATCTACATAACACTCTTGTTATGAATGCATGTGTCTCGAAGGCTGAAGGAAACAGGCTACCTAAAATGGAGATTCCCATATCCCATAATGCATGATAAAATGGAGATGGACACATGAAGTAAGGAAGAATTGACCCTGAGAACCTGACCTTTTTTATTGCTAAGGTGGAAATGAGAAGAATAGACCTGATCAAAATCAGTTCTGACCCTGGTGGAAATTATAGGAAAGGCAGATCTGATTAGGATCAAAGGAATACCTGTTTACAGCCCACAAAGGAATGTGGTGGGCAGCTGCTAGCCTGAAAGCAGCCCAGGTGTAACTCAGCTGAAATAATTATAACAGGGGCTTTTTGACTGCTGGACATGCCAGGAACAGCACTGTAACTTGCATCCATCAGCCCTACGGAAATTCGATAAACTTCCACAAGAGGGTGTTTTGTGAGTATGGGGTTTTGAATGTGAGAGTGAATAAAACTCTTGGTACCAAAAGTTATTGTATGATTGCATAATAAATGTTACAAGTGATTAATATGTCTAATAAATGTTACATGAAATAAGTGTTCAAAACCAAATTTGGTGTCACAAGAGTATGTCTTTGCCTATAGTTCTACTGATTGAGCCCTATGCTCTCTCCTCTGGATCAAAATAAGAAACTTGTCACAAAAACACAGTTGTTTTTAACACTCTTAAGGGTTTGGAGGAAGGCTTGAGGTGGGGCAGCTGCTCTGCTGTAATGAGGAATACATCTGGAGCCTGTCACAAGATTTTCTTTAAAAATAATAATGCACTTCAAAACTTCTCATTAGACATCTCAAAAATAAATCTATATAGGAAATCATCACCCTTTATTTCTCCCCACTGTGCAAAATGACCATTTCCCCACAGTTCTTCTGTTTAACAGGATACCTTATTCACATAGCATAGTGGGCAACTAAGGTTTTTTTTAAAAAAAAAAAATTGGGGGGAAGTATTAACCTGACCCTTCTTTTGCCTTTTGACCTGCTTAGTATTGTTCCAAAGTTGTTTTTCTATCCCTGGGATTCCAAATGTGAATGCATAAGGATTCATTTGTGCCTGCAGCCCTGCAAGGAAAAATACTGTTACACTCCCTCGGAGCGTGGTGGGGTCTCCTTCCTTGGAGGTCTTTAAACAGAGGCTGGATGGCCATCTGTCGGGGATGCTTTGATCAAGATTTCCTGCGTGGCAGGGGGGTTGGACTGGATGGCCCTCGTGGTCTCTTCCAACTCTGCAATTCTATGATTCTATGATTCTATGATTCTATGATTCTATACCCTGACAGCCCCCATCTTGGAACAGCACATAATTGGCAAATATTTAATAATCTAACTTGATGTGCCCTTCCATGTGGTTGGCAAGTAAACCCAGGAACTCCCTAGTTACCAAGGTTGGAGTTATGCACAACCTAGGGAGGGGCCTTGGAAATTCCCCAAACAGGTCATCTCCAGGTCAAGGTATTTCCTGAGACCATCTGGAGGTGAATCATTCACTACTCCACTCACAAATAGAGTCCTCAATGGTTGCAAAATGGTGTTTTCCTCCCTACCCCTCCTCAAAATAGAAGTTGGAATCATAGAATCATAGAATTATAGAGTTGGAAGAGACCACGAGGGCCATCCAGTCCAACCCCCTGCCATGCAGGAATACACAATCAAAGCATCCCTGACGGATGGCCATCCAGCCTCTGTTTAAAGACCTCCAAGGAAGGGGACCTCACCATGCTCCGAGGGAGTGTGTTCCACTGCCGAACAGCTCTTAGTATCAAAAAGTTCCTCCTAATGTTGAGGTGGAATCTCTGTTCCTGGAGCTTGCATCCATTGCTCCATGTTCTAGTCTTTTGGAGCAGCAGAAAACAAGCTTGTTCCATGCTCAATGTGACACCTCTTCAAATACTTAAACAGGGCTACCATATCACCCCTTAACTGTCTTTTTTCCAGGCTAAACATACCCAGCTCCCTAAGTCTTTCCTAATAAGGCATGGTTTCCAGACCTTTCACCATTTTAGTCATCCTTCTCTGGACATGCTCCTATTTGTCAATATCCTTTTTGAATTGTGGTGCCCAGAACTGGATACAGTATTCTAGTTGTCTGCTCCTGTTCAATTCCAAATATATCACCCACTAATTATTGTTAACTCCTCTGGAGAACCCTTTGTTTTAGCCTGGGAAACTCCAACAGACATTGTATTCCACTCTAAATCTCATCCCTTTAGGAGAAATATCAAAAATAAATGTCACTCTAAAATACCACTAGCTCCCCTTCCTCCTGGCACTCTGTTCATTTGCTGTGTGACCCTCAAAACTCCATCTGAGTTACTTCTGCTGCACGAATATTTGCTCGAGGATCAGTATAGAATAGTATAGTATAATCTGCAATACACTCATTCTAATCCTCTATCCAAATACTTCCTACTTTCTTCAATGGCCTTGTGTGATTTCTTGAAGCTTGAGTGTTGGGAGATTATCAGACACATCCAAAAAGTACCTTAGGAGAATGCCAGGATGGGGGGTGGAGTCAAGCACCACCGGATGTGGCCATAGAATCCAGCTCTCTCCGATGTGATATCTTTGAAACAAAGAAAATACCTTGTTGAAGCAGTTAATTAAATTCTTGCAAACTCTCTTATGGACAAGATCTAAAAATAAACCCTCTGATAAAACAATCTCAAGACTTGAAAGAGCTGTTTTAGCTGAGACTTTAACAGCAACTGAAAAGATTAAAAGCTCAAAAGAAGCGAAGGGAGAACAGACCAAAGCATTTAAAAAAAATGGTGACTGGAGCAGGGGGAAGGAAAGAATGGGCAGAAAGAAAACCTGTCAGGGCAAGAGGATTTACAATCTTTGCTGGCACAGAATAATGAAAAATTACTTCAAAGTTTTAAAGCTCATACACTTGAGCTACGAAATGAAATTCAGACTTTGAAACAAGAAACAATACAGGAAGTTTCTAAACAACTACAAAGTGCCATGCAGCAAATTAATCAGGAAATGGCAGGAATGTGTAAATTAATTTAAAAAGTGGGAGAACTTGCAAATGAGAACAAAGATTGGCTTCAGAGGCATGAAGCAGTGATTTTTCAGATGCAAACACAGATTATTGTCCAGGAGGACAGGGACAGAAGAACAAATATAAGAATTCGAACTGTTCCACACTTTGAAAGAGAAACTGCATCCCAGCTACGAATTAGAATAATAAACTGGTTCCAGCAACTGACACCCCAGTTACAGTGGGTGCAAGAAGATTTTGAGAGAATTCATAGAACTGGATTCAGGAAAACAACTCCCAGCAATGTATTTGTGAAAGTGGCCAATTACTACAAAAAAGAGACATTTATGAAAGAAATCAGGAAACTGGGTGACCAAATACTCATTGAATCAACACCAGTGATGATTTTCAATGATTTGTGTGCGAAAGCATTGGAATGGAAGAGAGGTATCAAACCCATTATAGCTATAATGGAAAAAAAAACAATATTAACTACAATTGGGGATACCCAATATTTTTGAAATTCAAGTATGCTGGGAAATTCTACAAAATAAAAACACTGGAAGAAGGATTACAACTGCTGATAACAGTGGGATTGAGAGAGGAAGAGCAAGAAGCAGCAAAAGATCAAGCGGAGCTGAAAGGAGCAACAGGAGGAAAGGAGAACTGAAGATATAAAGACAAGGGACTGGAAAAAAACTGAGAGAGATGAGATCAAAGGTGACATCAGTGATGGGTGACACCCCATCCCCCCTCAAAGTTTTGTAGCTATGGCAGGGATAGTAATCCCTGGGATTAGGAGGGGGTGAGGAAATGTGTATGTGGGAGGGGTAGGGAGGAGGGGGGAAGGGGGAAGGTGGAGGGTGGTGCAGGGGGGAATTGTCATTGTTTATTTGAGTATTGTAATATTTGTGCACTATGGGGGACTAATAGAAGTAGAAATTTATTATACATAATATGTAAGGCAGATTGAGAACATTGACCTTAAATGTCAAAGGGTTAGGAAACGTAATCAAAAGAAAATGAATAGAATCTTTATTAAATAAATCTACAGCAGATATAATATTCCTTCAAGAAACACATCAAAATAAAGATGGAGTGAATGAATTGAAGTTGAAATGGGCACCTACATATGAAAAAGCTTTTGGAACACCAAAATCAAGAGGAGTAGCAATTATTTTGTCAAAAGGATATGGTTTTATTTTTAAGAAAATTAAAAATGATTTGAAAGGAAGATATATAATTATACAAGGAATTAGGGGTAAGGAACAATTCACTTTGGTTAATCTGTATGCACCAAATTAAGGTCAAATAGAATTTTATGAAGAAGTTATTAAAGCAACAAATGAAATAAGTGAGGGATCTATAATAATGGCGGGAGATTTTAATATGGTTATGGATAAGCAGAAAGATAAATCTAATCCTACTAGAGGACAAGAAAATGTATGAAACTGGTTTGAACAAAATAATAAATAGAAATGGATTGAGAGATGTGTGGAGAGAATGAAAGGAGAAGAAAAGAGATACACTTATTATTCACCAACACATAAAACCTATTCTAGAATAGATTACATTTTTATATCAAAAAATCTGGTCCCACAAATTGTAAACACAGATATGGGAATCATAAAAATTACAGATCTTGCAGCAGTTACAGCAGATATAAAGATTACAAAAGATTAGAAACAAGCAAAAATATGGAGATTGGATACAAAAATCTTAGGTTATTAAAACATAATAGAAAAAATGCAGGTAGAATTAAAAGAAATATGGGAAATAAATAGAGTAGGACAAAGCAGTCAAGCATTATTGTGGGATTCAATGAAAGCTGTAGCAAGGGGAATATTTATTAGGGAAGGACATACATTATGGAAAAAACAGGAAAAAAGTAAGAGGAAACTAGAAGAGGAACTTAAAGGTTTAGAAAAAGAATACTTTAGAAACAGAGATAAACAGATCCATGCATTAATACAAGCAAAGAGAAGAGTTAGAAAAGGAAGATATGGAAATAGTAAAAAGAAATTTGCTATGTATGAAAAGGGATTTTTTTTGAATATAGTAATATAAATTATAAAATGCTAGCAATTTCCACACAAGCAAAGAAATCTAAAAGTTTGATTGGAATTATTAAAAATGAAAAAGGGGAAAAAGTAATTTGATGAAAGATAAATTAAATATATTTCAAGAATATTATCAAAAATTATATTCAGCAGGTGATCCACCGAAAGATTTAGAAAAATATATACAGGAAAATTGTAAGTATATAATTAGTGAGGAGGAGAAGGAATTAATGGAACAACCTATAACAGAAGAGGAAATAGAAGATATTATAAACAAATTGAAACTAGGGAAGGTCCCAGGAGAAGATGGTTTGGGAGCTGAATATTACAAAACATTTAAACGTATATTAATATCTAGAATGAAGGAATTATATAATAACATTTTAAAAGGAGATGAGATCCCACCATCGTGGAAGCAATCTTTGTTTTTGTTTTTTTGTTTTTTATTTTATTTACAGCCATTTTACCGATAACAGTCATAACATACACAGCGTTATGAACTATACGTGACTTCCTCGCACAACTGACTCAGAATCAGCTTAAAACAAAATTCTTTGGCTTTCAGCAAAACCGTAAAGAAATTATGCATTAAAGTTACTATATTGCTAACACAGGTGATACAGGTTATTACCATCTTACCCTATTACATGTTAACTGTTAAATAAAACAAAATACCTTTCTTATTCTCTCCGGTTTGTTTCCTTATGTAATAACCTGCAAAATACCCCCATAAGGTCCTTAATTATCCTTGATATTATTATCTTATTGTTATTATTGTTCTTGCTTTAAAAATTATATATATTTGTATGTGTAAATGCTTATAAATGGTTTTAAAAGGTTCAGTCTTCCAACCACGTCACCATAAATCCCTTCCATTCTTTCCTCCAGTATTCTATTAGCAGTTTCCAGTCCTCTCTAAATTTTTCTACTGAGTGATTTCTTACCCAGCATGTAAGCTTTTCCATCTGGGCAAATTCCATCTCTCTCAAATTCAACATCCATTCTTCACAATTTGGAGACCCTTTTTCTTTCCAGTGTTTTGCATTGACTATTCTGGCTGTGGTGATCATGAAGAACATCAGGGTTTTACAATCCTGTGGGAACTCTATGTCGAATAGATTTAGTAGATACAATTAAGCTTTAAGTTTAAAGTCCCTCTTAATGATTTTCCTTAACTTGTCGTGTATCATATTCCAATATTTTCTTGCCTCTTTGCATGACCACCACATATGGAAGAAGGTGCCGTTTACATCTCCACATTTCCAGCAGTTATTTTTGACACCTTTATACATTTTTGCCATTTTAGCTGGTGTTAAATGCCACCTGAATTGCATTTTATAGCAATTCTCCCTCAGTTCATTACTTACTGAGAGCTTTATTTTTTTTTCCATAGTTTTACCCAATCGTCTATCAATATGGTGTTCCTAACATTTTGAGACCACTTTATCATGTATTCTTTGATTGTTTCTGGTACTAATTCAATCTTAAGCAATAGTTGATAAGTGCCTGAAACTTTAAGTTCTTTCTCACCCATTATCAGGACATCTAATTCTGTTTTCAAATTTTCTATTCCTGGGTTTTTTTATCCATATTAAATCTTTTCAGTAATTGCAGATATTGAAACCAGTTGATTATATTAATTCCAAAACCAGATAAAGATCTGACGGATCCAGAATCATATAGACCAATATCATTAATAAATCAAGATGCAAAAATATTAACAGCAATATTGGCAAAAAGGATGAATAAATTTATGCACAGATATATATAAAAAGACCAATGTGGATTTATAGCAGGAAGACAGATGGCTAATTTAACTGGAAGAGTAATAAATATAATAGATATAATTAGAAGAAAGAAAATTAAAGCAGGGCTTATAGCCATAGATATATGTAAAGCCTTTGATTTTGTGGAATGGCCAGCATTAAAAAATATAATGAAAACATTTGGATTTGGCAAAAAATTTAGGGGCATGATTGACCAACTGTATAAAAAAATAAAGATACAGTAATAGTAAATGATAGTAAGACAGAACAAGTAAATTTAACTAGGGGAACAAGACAAGGTTGCCCACTTTCCCCAATAATATTTGCTATGGTAATAGAAATATTAGCTAATGTAATTAGAAAAGATGAAGGTATTAAAGGGATAGGAAATATTGAAGAGATTAAGCTGAATATGTTCACAGATGATACTTTAATAACAATACAAGACCCATTGGAAAAATGCAAGAGATAGAGAATCATTTGGAAGTAAGTGTTTCAGAAGATGACAGGTTTACAAGTAAATTGGAATAAATCAGAAATGATTATAGTTAATTATACAGAGACAGAGCAAAAAATATGAAGAGTAAAAAGAAATATATTAAAATAAAGGAGCAAATAAAATATTTAGGAATAAATATTGTAGCAGAATTGGTAAAACTAGAGGATTTTTTTTTTTTTACTATGTTAAGGAAAGATATGGAGAAAAAAACAGAGAAATATGGTAAAATTAAATGTTCATGGTTTGGAAGAATAATGCTTGTTAAAATGAACATTATTACCAAATATATATTTTTTTATTTAGAATGCTGCCTATTAAAGTATCAGAGATGGAATTTTAAAAGTGGCAAAATATGATAAATAATTATTGTAATGGAGGCAAAAGATCAAGAATTAATAAAAATAGATGATATAAATCCCCCAAAAAAGAAGGTCTAGGCCTACCCAATTTGAAGCTATATTATGTAGCGAATCAATTGAGATATATTATTGATAGTGTTGTGGAAGTAAAAGAAATGGAATGAATGGAAATAAATAAACAAGTAATAGAGTTAAAATTAAGAAATATATTTTTTTGTAAACCCCCCCCCCAAAAAAAATTAGGGAAATAATACAGTCTGTCTCCTTAAAAAATATACTAGATATATGGATTAAATACAAAAAAGTATTAGTTCCAGGAATATCTCCATTAATGCCAGTAATACTGTTAGAGGGTTTCCCAGCAAATTTAAGAAATGAAGTGAAAGCAAAACTAGGAAGACAAGAAATAATAAGGTTGAAAGAATGGATGGGGAAAATGAAAAATAAGAATTACATGGAAAAAATATTAGAAGAGCAAGGATTCACATGGTTTAAATTGATACAATTAGAATGATGGACAAAAAAATGGTTAAAGGAGGGAAGTTGTAGAAAAAAAATACAAAATTTGAGGAACTGATTATAAAAGCTACTCAAGAGAAAATTAATATAAAAGGTATTACAAGTAAAATATATAAAATGTTAATGGATACTGAAGAAGTACAAGATTATCTTAAAGATGTTTCGGAAACAGATGTAGCAACTGTAATAGACAAATCCAAGTGGGAAAAAATATGGAGTATGCAACATTTGAAAACATTATCAGTAAGAATAAAAGAAAATTACTATAAGATTATATGGAGATGGTATTTAACCCCAGTAAGATTGAATCAAATAGATAAAAAGTACTGAGCACAGTGTTGGAGGGGATGCCAAAAATTGGGAACGTATATTCATATGTGATGGAATTGCAAATATGTGCATAAATTTTGGAAAATAGTAATGAAGGAAATAAGTGAGATACTGGAGATAAATATACCTTTATGCCCTGAAATAGCATTATTATCATATTGTGAAAAAATACAAGAATCTCTAATTGTTAAGGATTTATTAACAAATCTGCTGACAGCAGCAAGGTTAATAATTGCAAAGAAATGGAAAATACAAGGTAAACACCAAATAGAAGAATGGTATAATGAAGTATGGAATATAGCTATAAATGAGAAATTAACAAATATGGTTAAAGAAAAAAAAGGAGGGCTAAATAAGAATGTTTTTTGGGGAAAAATGGAGTAAATTCTTAGAATTTGTATTAATAAAGGGGAGAGGAAGCAAACCGGAGTTGGAAACAATGGTATTTTGGAAAGAGGGATGAATGTAAAGAGAAGTCCGTCGGTGGAGGGAATCACTGTTATATGTGTTTGTTAAGTTGTATGTATAAATTATATGTTGCTTAATTTTAAAATTAATAAATGAATTTTTTTTTTAAAAAAAAAAAGGAGAATGCCAGGACAATGTTCCTGTCCTGTGAATGGGATGTATTTCTGTCCTGTGAATGGGATGAGTTTCTCAGATGTAGTAAACAGTACCTTAGGCGAATGCCAGCAAGACATTCCTGTCCTGTGAATGGGACCTGGTTTCACACATCCTCATGCTTGTTATGTTCTGCTCCAGTGCTTCCGCAGTTAATAAGGCAGAACTTTTCAATTAAAAGTTCTACTTTACTAACTACAGCAGAACTGGAGCAGAACATGATGAGCATGAGGATGTATGAAACCAGGTCCCATTCACAGGACAGGAATGTCTTGCTGGCATTCGCCTAAGGTACTGTTTACTACATCTGAGAAACTCCTTAGTGTGGATGCTGTTAAGACTAAATACCAATAAAGATTATCTAGTCGTATGTTCTGGCTTGAGTCCATTCAGGGATTACTGGTATACACAGTTCAAAAGATCCCCACAGTTACCCGACCTCTCACATGCCAATTTGATATAATTCAAGTCCCCAAATTAATATTTGGACACACGTGGAAATTTCACAGACACTAGCAATTCTGGTAACAATACATCGGAGGCCAATTCTGAAATGCATATAGATAGTAGGCAAAGTATAAAAACACGTACAGAGCAGAACAAGGATCTCTATGTAACATTTGTCGACCTCACCAAAGCCTTTGACACTGTGAGTAGAAAAGGTCTGGGGCAGATCCTGGAAAGACTAGGATGTCCCCCCAAATTCATTAAAATAATTATCTTGCTACATGAGGGCCAGCACGGTCAAGTCAGATATGGTGATGCTCTTTCAGAGCCCTTTCTAATAACCAATAGTGTGAAGCAAGGTTGTGTTCTTGCTCCAACTTTATTAACAATCTTCTTCAGCATGATGCTCCAAAGGGCTAGAGCAGAGCTCGAAGATGATGGCATCTATATACGTTACCGTACTGATGGTACCTTGCTTAACTTAACCTGCCTGAGGGCTCCCACTAAGACTCTAAACTATCTAGTCCGTGAGCTGCTCTTCGCTGATGATGATGCCTTTGTTGTCCACACAGAAGCAGCTCTGCAGCACCTAGCATCCTGCTTCTCAACAGCTGCACAGCTGTTTGGGCTGGAAGTCAACCTGAAGAAACAGAAGTTCTTTACCAGCCTGCACCACAGGACAAACACCATCATCCCCACATTACCATCGTCAAATCTGTGCTTTAGTCCATTTAGCAGTTCACCTACCTGGGAAGAATCATCTCCTCAGATGCCAAGATTGACAAAGAGATCAATCACAGATTAGCAAAGGCATATAGTGCATTTGGAAGACTTTACAAAAGAGTCTGGAGTAATAAAAACCTGAGGCGAAGCACAAAAATCAGTGTGTATAGAGCCATTGTACTGTCTATTCTCCTTTATGGGTCTGAAACATGGGTAACCTATCATCACCACTTACAACTCCTCAAATGCTTTCATCAGCACTATATACGCACAATCCTAAATATACACTGGACTGTCTATGTGACGAATGTTGCTGTCCTTGAGCAAGCAGGGATCACCAGCATTGAGGCCATGATATTGAGAACACAGCTGCACTGGGCAGGGCACGTTTCTAGGATGGAGGACCATTGCCTCCCAAAAATAGTACCCTATGGTGAACTCGCCATGGGTCAGCGTAAGAGGGGCGCTCCAAAAAAGTGATACAAGGACTCCCTGAAACAACATCTCAGGCTCAGCCAAATTGATCACCAACAATGGTCCTCCCTGGCCTCACATCGGGAGGCATGGAGACGCACTATCCACAATGCTGCAGCCTTATTTGAGAACTCACGCCGAACAACTCTTGAAGAGAAATGACTACGCAGAAAGAATCACAACCCGGAAACATCACCCAAGGAGACCTTCTGTTGTGCTTTCTGCAACTGGACTTGTTTATCTCGGATTGGCCTTTTTAGTCATCAGCGCGCTAGCAGATAGCACAGGATGAGTCCTTCCTGAATCTTCATTTTTGAAGAAAAGCCAGAGAGAGATGAAAACACACAAACACATAGCATGCTGCCATCCCTGCATTCAACACTGCAGTCCACAGCCATAATATTTTATGAGAAGAATAAAATAAAATACAACTGATCAAGTTTCTAATTTTCTCCTAAGGTAGGTGGGCTGCTTCAGACCTTTCAAAGATATTGTAAAAACCTGCTTCCAACCTTGCAGAGATTTGACATTCAGGAAAGCAAACACTGAGCTGGTTAGATTCAGCACAAGGAAAGTCTGTATATACATACAGCAACATGACAAGATATGGCACTGTAACCAATGATGAGACCTGCTGATTTTCTCAATATTTTTACATTTTTACAAAGAAAGATAAATCCAATTGCTAATCCCAACTAGCATTGGCCAATTGAATCAACAGCTGAATGTTATGTCAACACTTGAATGAATCAATGGGTCTATTCTAGTTGTGAATAGCAATTGGATTTTTGCCATGTTTATCTTCTTCATGGGACATTTCAAAGGAGTGGGGACTTGAGGAGAGATTTAAACATTGTTCACTTGTAAGGCCATCCACCATGAGATTTGCTTAAAAGTTACTCTGAGTGATTATCAAGACTTTTTTAAAAAAATAGAAAGGCACAGGCAATCACCAACCTCAATTTTCACAGTCATTTTTTAGGGGCACATCAGATGAGGGGGGGAAGCATTACTTGTAATAGATGCATAGATTTAGGCAATGAAGGAGAAAATTGCCTGTTTTACATTGGGAATGAATGCTTTTTTGTAAGTGCAGAATTAGCCTATCAAACTCAGATCATGGAGGTTATAAGGTCAGGTTAATATAATTTAAAAGGTGAAATATTTGAATTGATACCCCAGCTAATAGCTCAAAATGATTTAATGCAATGTTAAAAACCCCAGGTTTTATGGGCATGAATCATCTCTTAAACAGGAAGTAGGAGGGTTATGTAAATATTTGCCTTGTATTATTCCATAGTGGAGTTTTCTCTAAAATTCTGACATCTGACCATTGTCAAAGATGAGAGAGACAGCCTTTTTGATCTGCTCTGGCAGCTTCAGTTAATTAAAAAGAATGCAACAACCTGGGGTCTGAGAAGGTAGTTTAGCATATGTGAATTGTTCATGGGGAAATCAAGTAGGCCATGTTTAGACTGGATTAGCTTTCCATATTTATCCTGTAGTTGGGAACTTTTCTGGAATGTGTATTTCAGGAATTATTTACCGAGTAAGTGGCATAGAAAGAAATGAAATTATTGGCATGAAAAAGTTAATGGCCAATTAAGTACAAAAACAAAAATAAATTGCATGCATTGGTACTTAATTTAAAACTGTGGTTATAATCCAGGTAATGGAGCTCAGTTGGAAGTGTTCTTAGCACTCCCCTAGCTTAAAAAGTCATTACTGACTGGCCTGCTGCTTCATATAATTGCTGTGATAAGCCACTGCAAATATAATTGACTTTAGCTTGAAAATATTTCTTCATAAAGCAAGAACAACAGCTGTATGGAAGTTCTTTGATTTATATATTTATAGCAACTTAAGGGAGCTCATTAACACATAGCGTCTGCAGGCACCTTTATTAAGCCAGAATGGGAAGTGAAATATGACAAACACCTTTCAATATACTAGCCATTTTTTCCAGCTTCAGTTCTTCCCAAACATATAAACGATTCAAATAGTTAAACAAAAGCACAGGGCTTTCTCTCCCATGTGTTTTGGTCTCTTATTGTTTTTTGCTGTTAGAAACGAGGCTCATTACACTGTTGCTGTTTATCAGATGCCAGTAAATCATTTTCTATTCAGGAGGCTTATTTTCAAAGTTCTTCAATATTATGTCTCAGCATTCATTTGGGATTTCTCCCTGGTGAAAAGGGATACAGCATACTCCTCCCTCCTGTGTGATTCAACTTTGTTGCAAACTCGGTTTGTTTTGATACAAAAGGTTGTCATTTTTGTTGTATTATGCAGTAATCTGAAGTTTTATCATATATGGAGTTGCTGATGGTATCTATTAAATTTGACCCATTGGTATACCATCTTTCATCCAAGGATTCTTGGGTTGTGTATAAGAATCTTCCCCATTGTTTATCTACAAGCATGTGCCAGCATGGTCTAGCGGTTTGAATGCTGGATTGAGGGTGTTGCCACACTGCAGAAATAATACAGTTTGACACTGCTTTAACTATCATGGCTCAATGCTATGGAATTATGGGATTTGTAGTTTTGTGAGTTATTTAATCTTTTCTGTCAGAGAGTTCTGGTACCAGAACAAATTACAAATCCTAGGATTACATAGGTTGAAGCAATTATAGTTAAAGTGGTATCAAACTGCATTATTTCTGCATTGTGGCAGCAGCCCCAGTAAACACAGATCACCCTCTCTCAGCCTCTGTGGAAGACAATGGTAAACCCTTTGCGGACCCAGACCGGACCACCCCACCGCCCTCTTGAATAAACACAGACAAAAGATTACAATTAACAGTGTATTGGTAACAGATATAACTTCAGAAAATAGGTTAGGTACAGGTTAGTAATATAAATCACATGATGAGGTAGATAAGGTAATTTGTCTATGCTACTTGGATAGCTTGGCAAAAATTGGCCGCAATTTGCAAGCAAAATGGTTGGCGGCAATGTATGGGTCGTGAACACAGCGCGGCCCATTAACAAGGGCGGCGCGGGGACCGGTCCATCCCGGTTCCCTTGCGTAAAGGAGAGAGCCCTTGGCCGAGCCGCATGCTCGACGCTCTCTCCTTCCCTGAAAACAAGCATTCGTTAATAACAAACAGGGGTCTCCTTTGAGCTTCAACTTGACATTGACCTTGAACTTGAACTTGTACTTGGTCTTGGCGAAGACCCCTGATCTCTAGCAATTACCACGACCCAATACATCCGCCACTAACGCGTTCCCCATGGAACCGCCTTCCGCCAACCATTCCCCATCATCAGGTGGGCCTAACTGTCCCCTTGGGGCCCCGGTCTTGCAAGCAGTGCGGTTCCAGGTCTGATGTAAATGGTGTAAACCCTGGAGCGCCATCGTCCCAGACGCATGATGGACTCCGTGGACATGCCGGCCTCCGCAGCCATGGTCGCTGCCCCGATCCGGAAGGAATGACTGGTGAAGCCCTCAGCTGGCAACCCCAAATCCCTGAGGGCCATTTTAAACACACTCACAAACTGGAATCTGGTGAGAGGCGACCCATCCTGGTGCCTGAACAAGGTGCCCAATCCCAGCCCCCGCACTTCTAGGAACTTTTCCATGCTCTCCACGGGGCACAGGGAGGAGCCTACGACCTGACGAAGATGCAGAGTGGCCCCATGGCCTCGTTGATCCGCCTTGGAGCACCGGATGCACAGGGACAGGTCCTGGGACCCTAATGTAACATCACCAAGTTGCAACGCCATGCCTGAAGAGTCTGCCTTGGAGGAACACACCACCTCCCCGACCCGCAAGGCGCCAAAGAAGGCGATCGTGTATGCAGCGCCGAAAAGCAGCGCTTCATAGCTGGAGTGGCAAATGGACGGCAAATGGCCCACCATCCGCGCCAACGTTGCGTAGGACAGGGGGCGCCGAGCATCCCGTGCCCTCGGTGCCTGCCTCCTCCAGCCCTCCAACGCCTTCCTTACCATGAAGGTGTCACAAGGGTCCCCATACCCCGCTGCCTTACTGAAGAAGGAAATGCCCGCAGCCTGGCCAGCTATAGTCCGAGATGCCATCCCTCTGTCCTTCAGCGAAGCCAGGTAATGCAAGACCTCCCTCTCTGATGCCTGGCCAGCGGACCCATAGCCGTGCTGTCGCCTGAAGCTCGCGAACTGTGTCGCCGCCCTCCGGTAGCTGGCCTGGGTGGAGGGGGCCAAGGAATCCGCTATGCCCTGGAGCACAGTTCGTTCCCAAGGCTCCAGAGGTCCGCCGGGAACTGGGTCTCCCTCTCGTCTGCGTTCGGTGCCAGCAAGCGGAATCGGTCTTCCTGAAACCGAGACAAGGCATCTGCGATCTCATTATCCACCCCAGGGATCTGCCGGGCATGAAAGCAGATGTTGGCCCCCAGGCAGGCAAGCACAAACCTGCGCACCAGTCTCATGACCCTTTCAGACCTGGAGGACTGACTGTTGATGATTCGTACCACTGCCTGATTGTCACACCAAAAGCAGACTTTCTTGTCCCTGAATTCACCCCCCCACAATGTGATGGCCACCACAATGGGGAAAAATTCCAGAAACGTGAGATCTCTGGTAACGCCCCTCTCAGCCCAGTCCTCTGGCCACAGCTGAGCGCACCAGTGCCCATCGAAATATACCCCAAAGCCCAAGCTGCCCGCCACATCGGAGTGGACCTGCAAACTGTTGCCCAACTCCATGCGGTCCTGCGATGTGGTAACCCCATTGTAACTATCAAGGAAAGACAGCCACAGCCTGATGTCCTCCTTCACCTCTTTCGTAAGGTGAATGTGGTGGTGCTGCGCCCGCGCCCCCCCCCCCCGGTGAGCCTTGCAATGCGCATGCAGAATGCCCTCCCCGGGGACACCACCCTGCAAGCAAAGTTCAGATGCCCCAGCAGCGACTGGACTTCTCTGAGCGTGGCTTTTTCTTTCCCCAGCAGTTCAGCCAGCAACGTCCTCAGGCTGCGGATCTTATCATCTGGCTGTCTGGATATCCCTTTTTCTGAATCAAGCTGTATGCCCAGGTACACCAGGGAGGTGGCTGGTCCAACTGTCTTGTCTGGCGCCAATGGTACCCCCAACTCTCCCGCCAAAGCCTGGAACAAGGAAAGCAGAAACCCGCACTCTCCCCCCCCCCAGCTGGGCCCATCATCAGGAAGTCGTCCAAATAGTGCGTGACAAAGGGGAAACCTGTGCGCCACTGCAAAGCCCACTCCAAAAATGTGCTGGACGTTTCAAATGCGGAGCAGCTGATGGAACAGCCCATGGGCAATGCCATGTCGTAGTACCACTGTCCCTGAAACATGAAGCCCAGGAGGCAGTGGTCATCAGGGTGCACAGGCAAGAGCCTGAAGGCCGACTGGATGTCGCATTTTGCCATCAGCGCCCCTGGCCCGCAATTTTGCAGCAGGCGGACTGCGTAGTCCAATGATGCATACCTCACCGTGCAAAGTTCCGGTGGGATCGCATCATTGACTGATGCCCCTTTTGGGTACGAAAGGTGGTGAATGAGCCTGTACTCACCAGGGGCCTTCTTGGGTATGACCACCAGTGGGGAGACCCTCAGGTTGGGCATGGGCCGTTGGTCAAAAGGCCCCGCGATGCGCCCTGCTTCAATCTCTTTCTTGATCTTGCAAGCCAGCACCTCAGGCAGCTGTGTTGCGGACTTCAGGTTACCTGAGGTGGTGGCTTCCCGTGGGCCCTGAAAAGGTATGCGGAACCCAAATTCAAATCCTTCCTCCAGATAGATGGCCACCTCTTTTTTGGGGTAGGCTGCCAAGAGAGGGCGCATGGCATCCACCTTGACCGGAGTGAATGCCATGGGCCTCCCGACCCCAGCCATATCACTTGGAAGCGTGGCTGCCCACGGTCCCGCTGGGCCCACTCTCCTTTCTGTTGCCCGATGCGGTAGGGTGGCTACCTCGAAAGGACTGTCCACTGCCCCCTTGCCGTGAGCAGTTGACCTTTGGGTGCCCCCCCACAGCTGTCGCAGGCATGCTCAAATCTGCGCTTGTACCTGGAGCACTTGCCCCCATTGAACTCCCAGCACACCGGCTTCTTCCCCTCCTTCTTGCGTGCCACCTTTTGGGAGTCACCCTTCTCCTGCCTGCCCGGCCCTGTGGCCTGAAGCCAATTGGGGTAGTCCATGGTCTCCCATCTGTGCAAGGGCGACCTGGATGCTTTCTTCCTACATTCAATGTCATACAGTATGGCGTTGGCATCCCCTGCCTGGGCCCGCACCAGAAGCACCTGGTGAAGATGGTTGATGAGATGCCACGCCTGCTCCTGGAAAACCAGAGCCACCACCCCCATGAAGACCGTGTACCCATTGAGCCAATTGGCAAAGGTGCGTTCCACAGGCTCCACGCTAGCTTTGTCACCTTCTTTCTTATCACTTTTGTGTACCCTGGCCTCAGCCCCTGGAGGCGGGGCCAGAGTGAAGATGTCCACGTAGTAGCCTTGTAAAATCTTGGTACGGACCTTATGATCCAAGTGCCCCCCTGGGGGATCCTCCTTGGACTTGGCCTCCCGAAGCTCCTCCCCTTGAGGGTGCTTCCCCTCTGCCTTCCTATCGGCCCCGGCTTTTTCCCTGGCCCTGCGCAGTTTGAGAGCCCATGCTGGGAGACCCGGCTTGAAGGCCCCTTTTTCCCAATGCCTGAACTTGTCCTCATCCGAGGATTCACCTGACAAAGACCGTGAACGGGACCGACGACGCTTCCTGTGCGAGCTCCGCCTCCCAGCATATCTGCTGTGCCGCCGCGATGATGACTCATGTGAGGCCGACCTCCTGGAATCTCTGGAACCGCTCCTCTCCTTCGACCTTGAGCGCCTGCCCCGTTCGCCGCCGCTGGGAACACCTAGATTGGAGATAGTACTGGGCACCCCTGCCCCCATGGTCTCCGCCACGGGTGGCGGAGCCGGGACCGGCATGCCGGCCTCAGCAGCCCCTTTGTCTATCCTCTGCAGGACCATGGACAATGCCCCCATGACATCAGCCAGGGTGGGTGCTGGGTGTCCGAAAGCTTCCACCGGGGGTCGTGGAGCAGCATCTGTCCCACTGGTGCTCTCCTGCCCTGGTGCCCCCACCCCTTCGCCTAATGGTGCAGCTTCTTCACTGTGTGGCTGACCGGGTTCCGGTCGCTGGCGCTGCTTTGAAGCCCTCTTGGGCCCCATAGTCCTTGCAGCCCTTGTGCTGCGAGGGCTGTGACCCTGGGCTTGCTACTTCGGTAGTGACTGACGAATGCTTGGTGACTGTGTTGCAATATGAACTCTGTTTTTTATTTTTTTATTTATTTATTCAGCGCCGGCCGCCGCCCTGCGACCCAAAACCTGCAAAAGGAAAAACAAGCCGCCCCATAGGCTGCTGCCCGCGCGAGAGCCTGTGGGCCACCGCCTGCCCCCCCAGTGTGCATGCATTGCCCACCGAAGTAAGGGAGGGGGGTGACTTGGTGGGGGTGTGTGAGGCCTGGTCGCTCTCCTGAGGGACCATCTTGGCCCCCCCGCCCTGATACCACCGACCTGGGACCGCTTAGAAGGGCCCGGCAGCCCGGCTGGGAGAGCCCCCCCCACGGCCCATGGCCCCACTCCAATGGCTGGCAGCAGGGAGGGGGGTGGTCGCGGCCATTGGTGACGCTGGCCCAGGCCGAGAGAGCCCCTGGCTGCCCTCAAAAAACCCCTCCGGCTGGGGGCCGGGCAAAGGCATGCTGCTGTTGTTCGCGGAGGCCGCCATGCCGCCGTGCCATGCCTGCCACCCTATGCCGCGATGTAGGGGACCCGCCCCTCCCGGCTGGCGGGCAGCCGCACCCCCCACCCTGTATCCACCTGAGCGTGGCCGCAATGCCCTGCTCCACCACCCCCACCACGGCCGTGATGGCGTCCGGGAGCGGGGCAGCCGCAGCGCCGCGTTCCGCTACCCCCCCATGCCGGAAAAGTGTGCTGCCCTCCCATGTGGCCGTGTGTGGTGATGCGGCTGCCAGGCCGCGGCCGCGAGAGGCCCACCCGTGCACTGCTCCCCCCCAGGGAAAGCGCCCCGGAGCGGGGCAGTCGAAAAGAGCATCCCACCGCCCCCCCGCCGGGACGGCTTTGCCCCATGCAGGCGGGTGGGGTGGCCCGGACACAGCACCCCGATCCTTCCCCCTTTCCTCCCTGATGCTCCATACCTGTATAGGGGGGTGTTGCCAATTTGGCAGCGAGACGGAGGGCGCTGCTGCCTGCTCCGTTGCCGCCTCCGATCTGGGAGGGGCGCGCCCGTGCACCCCCTTTTATCCCAGATCGCTCGGCCAATCGGGAGCGAGCTGACTCGCTTCCGATTGGCCCTTACTCCCTTTCCCCTCCCCAGCCGCAAAGGCGGCTGTGAAGAAGAAAGGGGAAGATGGCGCCGCCCGTGCGGCACCACGCGGCCCTCTTCCCCCACCTCTCCCTCACCCCCGCCTCCGCTGAGCCCAATGGGCGGGGGCGGGGCTTTTTCGAGCGGCAGTTTGGGGCGCCGGCTGGGCCGCAAACAGGCCCGCCGGCAAGTGGCGAGCCCCCTTCTGAACAAATGTTGCCAAGAAAACCCCATGATAAGGTCACTTTAGGGTTGACATAAACTGTCATAACTCACCCTCCAGAATCTGAAGAATCATACACAGAGGAATAAGATTGCCAGGAGTTTATGGCTGTAGATAACAATGGTTTCACCAAGTTCAAGGAGGTGGGGCTGAAAAGGTTAAGGGGTAACTCCCCAGAAGGACATAGCAGACACCGAGGACGCACCCCTTTCCTTTGAAGATCATAGAAGAGATAAGGAGAGGCTTTGTAGATCCCAGCATCTATTAAATAGGAAACATTGACACATTAAGATCCTAGTATCCAGCAGCAGCTGCCACATATACTGCAATTTATTGGACCAGAGTGGATTCAAAAGGGAGATCTGTGTGGACAGTGTTACAAACTAGCCTCAGGATTTGTGGTGATTGTGTGGGCATGCCTGTGGTTGCTGCAGACCAGGATAATCTAAAAGTAAGCTGGATTTTCCTGCCAATGTAGGCAAGCCGTTAGAAAGACATGACCGCTTACTTTGCTAGAAAAGACCTGCCAATCAACCTCTTTTGCACCAGAAGCTATTTTGTCAGTCTTCAGATCGTGCAAATCTCTTGAGGAGGCCTAGTACAACATAGGTCTTAAAACACTTCCTTATTCATACCAGCACTTTCTGGGCTATCATTTCCCAATGACTGATGGATTTACACCTGGAGAATCTACTTTGTGTGGGTGTGCTTTGGCTTTAGATTTTCCTTGTTTTTTTTTTTTTCCCTGGGCTGTGAGGCTGTGTTCTGGAATAGTTTATTTCTAATGTTTCGCCTGCATCTGTGGCTGGCATCTTCAGAGAATGGATGGGTAGGGGTGTGTCTGGAGTTTATATGCTGTGAACCCCTGTTGGGGAGGATATGTAAATTTGTGTAATTCAATGGTTAGTTTCTGGGTATAGAAATGCAAGGCTCGTTAGTGTCTGTTTGGCTAATGGTTGGTTGATGGGCCATTATCTGCTGGGAATCCCCACATCCCTGGGTGGAATTCCTTTGTAAGTATTGAGTTTTAATTCTATTGCATTTCAAAACTGGGAGCCAGATTCTGTTTACTTTTAAGATTTCTTCTTTCCTGTTGAAGTTGTCCAGGTGTTTGTGGATTTCAATAGCTTCTCTGTGCATTCTGACATGATAGTTGTTGGCCTGGTCCAGAATTTCTGTGTTTTTAAATAGCATTTTGTGTCCAGGTTGGTTTATAACATGTTCTGCCACTGCTGAATTTTCTGGTTGGCCCAGTCTGCAGTGTCCGTCATGTTCCTTGATTTGTATTTGCACACTGCATTTTGTGGTCCCTGTGTGCTTTGGCTTTGTTTCCAGAGGAGCATCAAGGTCTGAGTTTCACTAGCATGCTCCAGGTGAAGGCTCCCTGTCTAACATTTTTTAAGACATGAAAAAGATTTTATTGACATTTTTTCTTACAACAAGAAATGTAGGTGGTCATTTCAGAACACATAGCTTGAAATCCAATTTAGAAAATATCAGTTCAGAATTGTAGATTTACCTTTCCCCCACCCCTCCCCAATTACATACTGACTTACCATTTTTCCTTTTTGAAAAAAGGAAAGTTAAAGAGAAATGTATTGCTCTGTACTCACTAGCAGTTAGCTGTCTGGTTTCTCTGTTATATATTACTGTAGCACCCCTTTATCCATGGTGGATTAGTTCTGCCCCCCCCCACAGATACTGAAATCCACAGATAACAGTGAACGCTGGACTTCCCTTCCCCACCCACCACCTGCCACCTCCGCAGCACTGCTGGGACTCCACGTGGGGAAGGGAGAAGGGAGGTGAGCTCTCTTCCTCTCTCCCTTCCCTGTCCACCCCCTCACCTCCACTGCACCAGAGCCCTCACAGGCGAAGGGAGAAGGGAGGTAGATCTCCCTTCCCCCTTCTCTCCCATTGCCACCACCACCACAATTGGAGCCCTCATGCAGGAAGGGAAAAGGGAAGCAAGATGTCCTCTTTCTCTCCCTCCCTTGTCCACCCCCCCACACACACACACTGTTGCCAACCGCAGATAACTGAATCAACGGATAGCGAATCAGTGCATATGGGGGTGCTATTGTACCAACATTTCTATATAAGGAAAATAAGATTTATATATTTATTTTGCAAATAGCAGTCTTTGCAGTGCCACGTAGGAACTTCCATTTTTATTTCACCTACCAATCTGGTATGGCAGAAATACTATCATAAAATTAACTTTTTATACAAATTGATGTTTACCTTCTATTATTTTTCCTAAAATAAATATGTGAGCAGAATTATCCTCTCTCTAGTTCACTGACAACACAACATGTTTCACTGTAATCTGATTTTGCTGTAAAACTGAGTTATAATAAAACTATACTGAAATAGCCCTTTCGGTGCTTTGATTTCAATGGCAGCTACTTCTTCTGCTAAAATCATTTCTAGCAACTAATAACTCAGCATCATGCTATGATTTATATGTATTGTGGGTTTAATCCTTCATTATCACTTTGGCCACGGCCTCACAAAACTAATTGCGCTACTGACATTATTAAATATGAGGACACAGCTATATTGTCAGAGCATCCAAGTGCTAATTAATTGAATCACTTAAAAGGCAAATGAAACAAAACATTTCTTCATTGTGAAAAGAATTATTTATTGTGCAACATAGTAGTTACATCTGTACATGTGAGCACGCAAGCATGCTCGCACGTGTGTGCACACACATGGTGGCACCAGTTCCTACTCTGGACTTCAACCAAGAAAACATGAGGAGAGGATGTACAGATGAAGAAATGGAGCTGGGAATATGACAATTAAATATTTTTCAATCCAAATAGAGTAAACTCATTAAAAGCATTTGTATTTATTGGTGAGTAGTTTCATTTATTTAAATGGGATTACTCTAGTGGGGACTAAAACTGGATTTAGCCCAACATCTGGCTTATTACTCAATGTTTCCCATGGGGTTCTATGAGAGAGAGAAAAGAACTATTAGCTGGGAGATAGTCACAAGGAGTCCCACTTTGGGGTATTCTTTGTCAGTGACCATAAAACCTGCCATTGGTCTGTACCACTGGGTAGACAGTCCCCTTGGCAGTCCCTGGAGATGCCTGGGGCAGTGGACAAGAATGTATAAGGGGGACAAAAGCCACAGGCTTCCTCTTCGCACAAGGGATGGTGAAGGCCCAGCAGGTGACCTCCAACTCCTCCCCTCCTGAGGTCACCATGGCCATGGCCACCTCCCATGTCTTCATAGGCAACTCCTCCAAGGTTACTTCCCCAATCTGAAGCATCCACACCCTCTTTAACTTTTGCATCCCCCCAAATAAAAAAAGGATCCCAAAAATAGTTTACACAGGTGCTGTTGGGAATCATAGTCTTCTTTACCCTCCAGCCAGAACTAATGCGTGACACATAATGGCTTTTGGATAAGATACAAATAAGTATTCCTCCTCATAGAATCATAGAATTGCAGAGTTGGAAGAGACCACGAGGGCCATCCAGTCCAACCCCCTGCCACGCAGGAAATCACAATCAAAGCATCCCCGGCAGATGGCCATCCAGCCTCTGTTTAAAGACCTCCAAGGAAGGAGACCCCACCATGCTCCGAGGGAGTGTGTTCCACTGCCGAACAGCTCTTACTGTCAAAAAGTTCCTCCTAATGTTGAGGTGGAATCTCTGTTCCTGGAGCTTGCATCCATTGCTCTGTGTTCCAGTCTCTGGAGCAGCAGAAAACAAGCCTTAATAATAATGGGATTAATAACAATGTCCTTAATAATAATGGGATCATAGAATCTTGTAGATCCTGTGTCATGTAGTGGTTTGAGTGTTGGACTATAATTCTGGAGACCAGAGTTTGAATCCTGCTTGGTCATGGAAACCCACTGGCTGACCTTGGACAAGTCACACTTTCTCAGCCTCAGGGGAAGGCAAAGGCAAACCCACCTCTGAACAAATTATGCCAAGAAAACTCTGTGATAGGTTCACATTAGTGTCACCATAAGTCAGAAATTATTTGAAGGGAGATAACAACATAGAATCTTAGAGTTGGAAGGGCCGAAGGACCATCTAGTCCAACCCCCTGCCATGCAGGAAGACAGAACTACAGCACTCTGAAAAGAACCTCATTCAGCTTCTGTTTAAAGACTGTTTAAGAGTCCACCCCCTCCAATGTAATGCATGCATTCATATTAATAAAGGCTCATGTGCCCTGAGGTGGTGTAGGAGGAGAAGCACAAAGCTAACTGGTTACTGAGTGCTTCCATAGTGATGTGGGGAGAAAAAAAGAAAAACTGTTGCAAAAAGTTGCAATTCTAATGACAGGTATTCTTGGATTGCGAGTCAGTTAAGTCTGGCATTTTCCACCAGATCTCATCTGAAATTGGAAGATGTTGGAAAAGATTACAGCATTTGCTTTCCCCAAACTCTCTTGCTATTAGAGCAAGAGGGTAATAGGTAGGACATGTGACCTAGGGCACTCCATTGGTCTTGTTCTATATATAAATTTGTCCCTTCTCAGGTACTGTGGAGATTATCACATGCAATAAATACAGCATTATCATGATGCCAGGAGATTGCTAAAGGGCTTCCTTTTCAGACAACATCATTCCCCTCTTGTAAGGCACCCGTTTTGCTGCTGTTCCACCGGTGCTGGTTTTTATTGACAGGAGAAGCCATCAATGGATCCCCTGTTCCGTTGCTGTAATGGATTTGACAGTGTCTGAAAAGGTGCCCTGTTTCGCTGCCAAGATCCTTGCATCAATGGGAAGTCCCTGCCAGAAAACTTCTGGGTGAGATTGGGACAGCAAGGTAAGTGACACACTAAAAAAAAAAAAAAGAGAGAGAGAGAGAGAGAGAGAGAGAGGGGTGAGAGAGGAGATTGTGGGACAGGAACACTTTTTTCGTTCCTGTCTGATAATCTCCTGTAGTTTGCATGCTTCTCTGGACATCTTCAGACATGGCTTGCAGCACAAGAATCGAGCGGGAGAGCTTTGTAGCTGCAGCACCGCAGGGCGTCCATTTCAGATGATGCCTTCCCTGCGGCGAAATCGTCCGTGTCTCTTCCATATAGGGTTGGAGCCTGCCACGCCATATTCCGCCAGATTTTATTCATGGACAACCTCATTATGCTGCAGGCAGTCTCACCACTCCCAGGGCAGATGCAGTGCTGAGATGGAGGGGAGGGGAGGCCGCAGTACAGCATTATAAAAAGATACCTGGTTTACTCCGTTTCCACTGGGAGGAAATGGATTGGTCCCTGTGTGTCCTCAGGAGCCTGTGCTGGCAGGGCAGCCCTCGCTGCCAATGCTACTTCCCCGGCTCTCCTGGGAGGCAGGAAGCAGGCCCACAGCATGTGAACAAGGCTGGTCGCAGGCAGGGGGCCTCAGTCACATGTTGTGGGCCCCCTTCCTGCCTTCCAAGACAGTGAGGGAAATGGCAGTGGTAGTAGCAGCAATGGCCTGGAGTGCCTGTCAGGTCGTCCTCTCATTCCACAGAGGGAACGGGGGAACAGTGGGTCTGATCTGTGGCCAGGATATGCTAGCGGGGAGCCTGCATATCCTGGCTCATATAGATGAGCCCTATGTAATATGAACTGAAGTGTAATCGGGGTGGCATGGTCAAAGGACTATTTTGGGGGTACTCCTGGCCTTCAGTGGGCTGCACTGCCACCACTTCTGCAGATGTAGTAGTGACATTTTGGGAAATGACAGTCACTTTGAGATACATTTGGGACTATCTATTGCTGTTTGTTGTGGACTAAACAGCCTTTTAACCTCCCCAAACTGATTTTTCACCACCCCAGAGTTTTTTCAACCAAAAAATATATGTGGCACTAAATTGGAGGAGGTGAAATGAGGGCTTTGGGGGAGTTTGCAGGCTCTACAATTCTCACCCTGGAACTAAATGACATATAAGTATGAACATACCTTAGAATGTTACTTTTTTAAAAAAAGCAATTCTTTGGAGGTAGAGCAACATTTGCATTATCGCTGCTATCATATTACTTCTCTAGAGCAGTGGCTCATTGGCCATTGAATTACTTATTATAAAGTAATTATATTTTCCTGCATAGTGTAGCTGAGAATGTGCTGCCACTTAACTCAGAATGCAGAGGGTGGTTGCTCTTTTACTTAAAACAAGTGTTCCTAGCTATTCACAGCTGCATGGGACTCCATCCCTTGCTTTAGATCTTCTTTTAAAAAAGAAAAAAATAAATTCCTTTCCAAGTCTCTTCCTTCTCCGCAAGGCACTAGACAGCCAATAAGAGAGGTTGTTCCAGCAAGAGGAGGAAGTGCTCAGCTTCCTGTGTGCTACTTTCAATCTGTAGTGCTCTGCTGAGAAGGAAAGGATTATTGAGAAAAGAAAGAAGTTATTTTAAACAGTACTGCAGTAGTAGTTTCTCCTTTGGCAGCACTGTCTTGTGCCACTCTCCAGTGCTCTGGCGGGAAGGAAGAGATTATTAAAAGGAAAGTTATTTTTGAAGCCTTGCAAAGAAAGAGGAGGTCTAGCACTGCTGTGAGCTGTGAGGGATCCTTGCTTCAAATAAGAAAGAGTAACTCCCCCCCCCCAAAAAAAGCTACCACCCACCCAGTGGCATTGTATTAAAGTAAGCGAAGGTAATACCTGCACTAACAAGGACAGTGGGGAACATTTTCCTTCCCATTCTGTTACTTACAAAAAGGGGTGTTTTTAGCATATAGATGTTTCTTATTGTAAGTAACATTGTTACTTGTAATTAGTTACGCCAAAGCTCTGGAATGGAACTACAGCAGGAACTATGAAACAGTTCTTCACAGCTACATTTTCACTGACATTTCTGTGCTTCTCATGGCACGTATTGGAAACCTTCTGCTTATGGAGATCACATAAAAACTATACATTGTGAAACCCTATAAATAACCTGAGCTGATGACACTTGGGCTAAACAAGCACATGTCTCAAGAGCATGTCATATATTAATTGAATCTGTTCATTTAGTGTGAATTTTTTAAAAAATAATAATCTTTGAATAGTAACTGAAAATGTTTTAGCTGTATGTGAAATTCTTTGGAGATCTTACTTAGGGAGAAAATTTCAATTCAATTTTTCCCCATTTTTCCAGTAATTAGGTTTTTTTCCCCCTAGACATTAGTAGTCCAACTGAAATAACTTTGGCTTTCTTAATACTGGTCAAGTTATTTCCCCTCTCATATTTCTCCTAATTTCCCTCAGGCATTTCTCAAATTCAAACTTGCTGTGGATTTCACTTTAGGTGAAAATTCAAAGGGAACTCTTACATGTGACCCTTCTGTTGAGAATGACCAGAATGGCCTTCCAAAAATACTCAGTGAATATATTACTGTTTATATTTCATTGGGAGTTTATATCCTGTGGGTTGCTTTAGTAATTGAAAGTATTAATCATGTGTTCAAACTAAATGCTCTGCTTAAAGTATTAAAAATATTCAGAAACAAAATAGATAATGAGAATTATCATATGCTAATTTCCCAAATCCCCGCTTTGGGATGCATTTTCTGTTCTGTTCAAGGGAAATTAAGAACTCAGTAATGGGCCCTGTGCACACCACATTATGAGGCAGTGTTCTGACATTTTACCCCGCTTCTCTGCAGGTCAGGAACAACCTACTGTACAATGTTAGCCAGATCACAGGCAATCTGCACTGGAAAATATATATGCATCTTTCCAATAACATTCATCTTCCCTTTGCATGCATGAAAGTTGGTTCCCAAGACAACTTCATCTGGGCAGTGCACAGAGACTAGCCTTTGTGTGAGCAGAAAATTAAACTGACTACAGAGAAAGACTCCCCTAAGAGAAATGCTACCAAATTGTGCTTCAGATTCAAAGAACCCTCAAAATGTATCATGTGGAAATGTTACAAAAGAATAGGGACGTGGCATTAGGTTACTCAAAGTCCCTGGTTTTGAGGAATCCAGGTTAAATAGTTCCTTCTGAGGCTGCTTCTGAAATGCTGCAAAGCATTGTACAAATTACATTATTTGGTTTCAAAAAAAGGAGTTGCCCTCTTCTTTAAAGCAAGATATATCTTTCCTCCTGAATTTTATGAAAAAGCTTTATAATTCAGGTATTATATGGTTATTAGAGGCTGCAACTAACCAGCTTTACTCAGGAACTCAGTGCTACTCAGGGAACCTCTCGTGAGATCATGTGGAACATATACAGGACTGTACATAGAGTAGCTAGATAGGAACAAGCCATTACATTTTCTTCAAAATACCAGATGGAGATAATAATAATCTTTTCACTGCCAAGAATATTGAAAATAGAGCAATCATGTTTACCAAATAAAGGGTAAAAATCACAGCAGTATCCCAGTACAATCACACTCAGAACTTCTGAAAACTCAGATTTCTTCTTATTATCATATTGTAATCCTCACAACCCTGTAATGTAGTTCATAATGTATATCAGGAGCAGAGGCTGGGAGAAAATGGCTTTCCTATGAATTCATGAGGAAATAAGAGCTTTTTTTAAAAAAAATGAGCTGGAGCTTTCTGATTTGTAACTCAGACTTTTTGACACTACTCGTAAGCTGCCTTACCTCTTATTACACAAAACTAAATACATTTAGTTAACTGATTTTCTATAACAATATACAGGAGCTTTAATCACCCATTCTCATGTGTAGATACAAATGTGACAGTTCTGATGAAATATAACATCTCAGAATTCACTTTGGGGGTGAGTAAAAAGCCTTTGCCTCTCCACAAATTTTGGGTTTTCGAAGCCTCAGCTAGTATGACCTATGTATTATAAGTGTGACTATATATATATATAGTACACAACACTATCCTTGATTTGGGAGACTTTTATCTCAAGTGGATGGATGTCAGAGACTTACAACTGTGATACAGGCATTTATTCATTCATCTTCCCCCTTGTTTTGGGTGAAAAACTGGCATCCTCCATGTTCTCATTTTTCTTGGGGTCACAAAAAGCATCAAACATTTCTGTTAACCTTTGTATAACTGAAGCTCAGTTCTCACATGCATATAAACAGTATACTTTATATTTGATGTAGTATAAGCTCCTTCAGAGGAGTTATCAGATCTACTGTCCCTTCCTTGCCTAGTCCGCATATACTGAGTAGCATCACCTCATGGAGAATGGAGGTGATGCTACTCAGTATATGCGGACTAGGCAAGGAAAGGACAGTAGATCTGATAATTCCTCTGAGGGAGCTTATACTACAGCAAATATAAAGTATACTGTTTATATGCATTTGAGAACTGACCTTCAGTTATACAAAGGTTAACAGAAATGTTTGATGCTTGTTGTGACCCCAAGAAAAATGAGAACATGGAGGATGCCAGTTTTTCACCCAAAACAAGGGGGAAGATGAATGAATAAATGCCTGCATCACAGTTGTAAGTCTCTGACATCCATCCACTTGAGATAAAAGTCTCCCAAATCAAGGATAGTGTTGTATGTTGCACACAGGACTCTGCATTCAGGGAGAAATTGCTATGAGAAACATGAAAAGTGTTATCAAATTGCACAAATTTTAGCCTAAAGGACCCTGGGAAGCAGGAACTGAACAGACCACTGGCAAACACGAATTGCATAATTCAATGCATTCAGTATGGGAGACTATATGACAGCTGAAAATGCCCAGCATATGTAAAGGAGGTGGGGAAATTAACCAATTTAATAGCTAGTGTCATAATCAAGAAAGGAGAGAGAAAACAGTCAATGAAGGTATGAGGGCCCAAAATGTTGCAGATAAGGACAGTGTACTCAGTGTAAGCTAGATGAATGTGCAGCCTCTCAGAATATACACAATATAGAGAAGAAAGAACAAGTTTGACATATTTGCAAAAAGTGCTAAAAGAACAAAGGCCTATAAGATTCCAAGGGATTGTGGAGCCTTGCACAATGTCCTTGTAAGCAAGCTTGCACCCTACTTCCAAGGCACCCCACTCCTGGAATGTTAGCATTGGCTATAGGCCTCAGAAACTGGCCAATTTGGTTCATTAATGTGGCATTTTACAAGGGAAAAGACAGGATGGTCTCAGTAAAGGTCATTTTTGGTTTCTGCCTGGAAAGTAAGGCCTGGGGCTGAGGAAGCCAAAATAAGACACATTCCACATAAATGGGAGTTTAATGGATGGAGAAACCCTTTTGTATTTGCTGATTGTGAAATTTCCTTTCCTCAGCTCACAACCTAAAATAAGTTGCTCAAAGCTGTTAAAATTCAATCATTGGACATTAAGAAACACATTTAGCATCTTTCCCACCTTTTGTCAAGACCAGGAAACTCATTGTGCAATCCATGAAGGCTCATGGAATTCACTGTTTAAACCCATGAAGCAACCAATCCCCTCAGGTGTATTTGGAGGTATAAAAGACCCCCCCCCAAAAAAATATGCCTCATTGCATACAGTCAGTAACAGGGGAAAACTCTGTTGCTCTGTGTTAGCCAGCCCGGTGCACAGTTGTAGCGGGGGGGGGGAACTCTGTTACTCTGTGTTAGCCACATCCAGCTTCTCCATCCACTCTGCCAGACGGACTACAGGACAGGTTTTTATTACCCCAGCACAACCCTCTTGCAACCCTCTATCCCAGGTTTTCCTACTGTTTTTCTATAGCCTTGTGTGAATGCTTTCTTTGGGTGAATGTGTGTGTGTTTGGTGTTATTTTTGAACTCCTTAATAAAAAAAACATACTTAATTTTAAATGTGTGTATTCCATCCAGACTAGTACTGGTATAATTGGTTTTCAGATTCCCTGGTTACCCCCTCTTGCATAGCTAAAGTTGAGTTGCTGCTAATTTCCCCAACATATTAGAAACTCAATATTTTCTTGGAATTTTCCAAGGAGCATTTTGGGTAACATCCTACCTATTGCAATTTGTTACATCACAGGATCAGAATGAAGTGGGGGAAAGTCACCAAGTGCTGCTGATGCATAACAGAACAATTTTCAAGCTACAGGGGAAGTGCAGTCTCTCTATAGCAAACCCAGACAACATAACATGGTGTTACCTGGAATTTACAGTTATTAACAGAGAGGACACCCATCTTCTGCTGGGCAGTTCTGAAGCACAGGCCATGGATTTAATTACAGTGCATGTTACAGAAGAGCATTAGATCTCCTACCTAACTTGTTATCAAATTATGGAGACATTCTAAGGCAAAGGGTCCTTTGAAGCCAAACTGAGGTTAGAGATACCCCATGGGTGGAACTAGCATAGCTACCAAAACACAGAGTTTCATCAACTCTGCTGGAGCCACTAAAGAAAGAACAAGCAAGCTTGCAGGGAAAAAAATGTACCATTATCTCAATTAAACAAGCACTGACAGGATCAGAAGCCTACTGGTGGTAACGACAGCATTCAGTAAACTGAGAATCTGCACTGATCCTAAATCATTTAATAGGACACTGAAAAGAAGCCACAACCCACTGCCAACAATTGAGGAGGCATTATAGACCCATATCAGGCAAAAGTGACTACTGTTTCTGATGTAAAGAACTGAATTTGGCATGTGAATTGAATTTGGCATGTGATGCTAGGATGAGCTATCTAGCTACCTGATGACCTATTTAGTAGACAGTGCTGGTTAAGGATGCCAATGGCTATCACTTCTTTTGCTGGAGTCTTCCAGCAGATGTTGAACCAGGCAATGGGTTTTCCAGGCATTAAGGCTGTGACTGATGACATTTTAATCATAGGAGAAGGAGGTGATAAAGAAAAAAGTAACTCAAAATCATGATTAATTGCAGCAACTTGTCCAAAGATGCCTGGAAAAGAACATTATGGTTATGAAACACAATACAAGGATTACTGAATACTGACAAAATACACCTAAGAAGAGCAGAAGTACCCCTTATTGGCCACGTATTGACTTCAAAGGGACTAAGACTAGACCCAAAAAAGGCAAGAATTATTCTGAAGATGCCCAGGCCACAGCATATCAAAGAATGTATGTTGCTTTATTTGGATGGTTAGCTAGTTATCCAAATTCTGTGCATACTTATCTGATGCTTGTGAGACACTAAGGCTGCTAACACATGAGGATCGAGCCTGGCAGTGTGCACAACCCAACACCTGAAATTACAAAGAATTAAAAACTTGTTGGCAAAGCTGATATACTACAATCCACCTGACAACTGACACTGTAGGGTGGTACTTCATAATGAGGACTTGGGAGTTTTGATGCAAAACCAGCAGCCCATTGTTTTCACTGGTAGTGCAATAACTAAAGAAATAAGGTACAGTATGCACATATGGGGGGGGGAGTTGCTAGCAGAACTATCCATTAGCTAGCAGAACAGTCCATTACTTGAGATCAGTGCATGCAGAATGGATCTAGGAGTCTTAGTGGAACACAAGCTGAACATGACTCAGCAGTATGATGCAGTAGCTAAAAAAGCAAATGCGATTCTAGGCTGCATCAATAGGAGTATAGTGTCTAGATCAAGGGAAGTAGTAGTGCCACTCTATTCTACTTTGGTTAGACATCAACTGGAATACTGTGTCCACTTATGGGCACCACAATTCAAGAAGGACTTTGAGAAGCTAGAGTGTGTCCAGAAGAGGGCGACCAAAATGGTGGGAGGTCTGGAAGCCATGCCCTATGAGGAACAGCTTAGGGAGCTGGGCATGTTTAGCCTGGGGAAGAGAAGGTTAAGAGGTGACATGATAACCATGTTTAAATATTTGAAGGGATGTCGTACTGAGGCTGGAGCAAGCTTGTTTTCTGCTGCTCCAGAGACTAGGACACGGAGCAATGGGTTCAAACTACAGGAAAAGATATTCCACCTAAACATTAGGAAGAACTTCCAGACAGTAAGAGCTGTTTGGCAGTGGAATACACTGCCTTGGAGTGTGGTTGAGTCTCCTTCTTTTGAGCTTTTTAAACAGAGGTTGGATGGCCATCTGTCAGGAATGATTTGATTATGTATTCCTGCATGACAGGGTGTTGGACTGGATGGCCCTTGTGGTCTCTTCCAACTCTATGGTTCTATGATTCTATGACACAGGACACCCCCCCACCTCCAAAAGCAGTATTTAAGCAACCCAAAAGAATACACTACAAGATGGTGGGTACAAACAATTTAACAAACTCCCCTAGTGCACAGGCCACTATACAAGGCACGAGGATTACCAGATGTTGCCCTATGCTGCTGCTGTTGTTGTTGCTGCTGCTGCTGCTGTTGTTATGTGCCTTCAAAGTGACTCTAAGTTATGTCATAGGGTTTTCTTTTAAAGATTTTATTACATGCCCTTACACCTCCTCTCTTCTAATAGATTGGTAATATTTCATAAATTGACAAAAATCTATACATTGGCAATAATTGACAGTCATGTAGCCCCACTGTAGGGTTCAAGCAAAGGTCACCCAGAGCCCTAATGAAGTTGTCTCAGAAATCCCCCCCCCCAAAAGACACTGCTAGGACATGATTAAACATAGACATGATTTCCCCACCTGCGGTGCCTGAATGCTCCACCCACCTGTCGGAACCCCACCTCCCTCCCTCCCCACCTGCCAGCTCTGCCATGTAGCCTCACTGGAATCCCCCTAGCAAGGTTGCCTTCTCTCGCCTTCCCCTGCCCACCACAACCCCCATGTGTGGTCACCTTGTTCCCTCTCCTGCCCACCCACAGCACCAAAAACTCCCAAGCAGAGAAGAAAGGGGGAGGTGAGCTCACCTCCTCCCTCACAACCCCTCCCACAATCTCACCTCCTGTCTCTCTCCCTCTCCCACCCACCCACCCCACCGTCACCATCTGTGGAAAATTAAATCCCCAGTTGGCACATCAGTGGATGCAGGGGTGCTACTATACCTTGAAGACACCCAGACACTCACATCTGATATGTGATTAGGAAGCTGAAGGCCTGGCTTTGTTGGCATATGGGATACTTGATAGTCTGTTTTTTTTTTTTAGTGCCTTGCAATACACCTCAACAAAATTCAAATTGTTCTGCACTAAGTGGGAACTTCAGCACAAGACATCATCACCTGGGTATCTATAAAACAATGGGCAGAATCAGCAGTAAAGACAGCAGAAAGAAATTGTTGAAAACAACTAAAATTGAATGTGATGCATAGCTAGCCCTATTAGATCATCACAGTACACCTTCACAAACCTGCACATACACACACACATACACACACAGAGAGTAGAGAGGAACCCAGTCCAAAGATTAATGGGATGCATTGCTGGGACATTGCTGTCTCTGGGGAACATAACCTCGAGAGGAATGAAGTGACAATACCTAGAACTTTTTAAATTCCAACACTTAAGTCACACAATATGGCAAAGGAGCCAGAGTTGAGGCCAATCTATAGAGAAGGTAAGATCTAGATCTACAACCAGTAAGTCCACATGTAAAAGAAAGCCAAAGGGTTTCAGTATGTAGTAGAAGACAGTTCCTATCAAGTGGTTGCAGATAGCGAACAGTGGAAATAATTGAAGTCACTTGCTGAATTCAAATAAAGCAGAAACACAATTGCACAAACAAAGATTGAAGACAAGGAAATTTTAGCAATTGGTTCATTGCCAGTGGGTCCCACATTGGGAAGAAGGTGCCAGGAACCCACAAATGACAGAGAGACAGAGCAGAGCCCAATACAAAAAAAACAATAATGTTAAAAGCACAGAGGAAAAACACACATCCGAGAACAACAAAACAAACAACTGGAAGACTGGTTCAAATCTCTAGCATACCTGGATCCTTATAAGCCCTAAAAGATAACAATAAACCAGTGGTAAAGTCAAGGCCCCCACACTGGGTTATGTGTTAGTACCCTCTAGCCCCCCTCTCTCTGGCTTTTCTTCACAAACGAAGATTCAGGAAGGACTCATAGCCACCAAATAAACATTAATTTTTTGGAAGACCTGAAAAGAAGGATGTGCATAGGCCTCAGAAGTAAAACCAGCACTAGGAGGCAGGTGGAATTTGAAGGAGGCAGTCATGCTCTGTGAGGGTTAGGTGAGGAGAGTCCCAATAAAATGCTCTGATGAACTTATATGACATAAATTATACTTTAAAGTGCAAGTTGTGCTTCAGTTATACAAACAGTGCCACATGAAACAGGAAGAACGGTATTCCAGAACATCTGGAGTGCCAAATATTCTCCACTTCTCCATTAGGACATTGCCTAGATGGTCACAGGCCATCCTTTATGTTTCCAGCTCAGTCCCCCATATGTGTTAAATCAGAATATGTGTGACCTATATCACAGCTGGGTTACTGTGACAGTATGAGCTTCTGTTTTCCTACCCTTCCATATAGATAACCTACACTTTCCATACTTGGGCAAAACCTCTTGGATTAAGCTTTACCTGTTGCCCTTGAAGAGAAAGCATGTAACTTCTTGATCTCAATAGGCCCTCTCCTTTACTTTTGTGACCCCCAAGCAGCTGTTTTTGTCTGATTAATTCGATTTGGACATCATGAAATAGCTCTGGGTTTGTTTGTTTGTTTTGTCCACCTTTTCTAGGGCATTATACAAGCTTGCAATATTATGGAGGCAACATCATTACATTAAAAGGGCAGAACAAAACCTAGGCCAAATGCTAATGCAAAAAAATTATCAATGTTACAGCAGGTATGAGGAATGGGTAGTCTCCTGGCCCAAATGGGTTTCCAATCGAATGGTACAATGCTTTTTCCAGTCAAATAGCACCATGGCTGCTCTAGTTTTACAAATATATCTTAGTATCTGGCTCCCACTCATAGAATCATAGAATCATAGAATTGCAGAGTTGGAAGAGACCACGAGGGCCATCCAGTCCAACCCCCTGCCATGCAGGAAATCACGATCAAAGCATCCCCGACAGATGGCCATCCAGCCTCTGTTTGAAGACCTCCAAGGAAGGAGACCCCACCACACTCCGAGGGAGTGTGTTCCACTGCCAAACAGCTCTTACTGTCAAAAAGTTCCTCCTAATGTTGAGGTGGAATCTCTGTTCCTGGAGCTTGCACCCATTGCTCCGTGTTCCAGTCTCTGGAGCAGCAGAAAACAAGCCTACTCCATCCTCAGCGTGACATCCCTTCAAATACTTAAACAGGGCTATCATATCGCCTCTTAACCGTCTTTTTTCCAGGCTAAACATACCCAGCTTCCTAAGTCTCTCCTCATAAGGCATCGTTTCCAGACCTTTCACCATTTTAGTTGCCCTTCTCTGGACACGCTCCAATTTGTCAATATCCTTTTTTAATTGTGGTGCCCAGAACTGGACACAGTATTCTAAGTGAGGTCTGACCAAGGCAGAATAGAGTGGCACTATTACCTCCCTTGATCTAGACACTATACTTCTATTGATACAGCCCAAAATTGCATTGGCCTTTTTAGCTGCCGCATCGCACTGTTGGCTCATGTTCAACTTGTGGTCTACTAGGACTCCTGGATCCCTTTCGCACGTGGTCTCATTCAGCCAGGTCTCTCCCATCCTATATTTATGCATTTCATTTTTTCACCTTACATTTCTCCGTATTGAATTTCGTTTTGTTAGCTTTGGCCCAGCTCTCCAGTCTATCCAGGTCATTCTGAATTTTGATCCTGTCCTCTAGGGTATTAGCTACTCCTCCTAATTTGGTGTCATCTGCAAATTTGATAAGTATGCCCCTAATTCCCTCATCCAAGTCATTGATAAAGATGTTGAATAGCACTCTTTGTCATTAAATGATGCCTATATTACCCTGGTACCTAAATCTGGTAAGGAGCATACTTGCTGTGCTAACTACCACCCTATATCCTTATTTAATGGTGATATCTAAATATTGACAGCTATTTTAGCTAATAGATTATTAAAAAGTCATTTCACATTTGGTAAGTCCTGCCGGGCAAGATTTATCAAAAACAGGTAGGAAGCCACTAATATTGTATTGGTGTGAATTTGATTGCTTTAAACTTAGATAGATTTGATCAGCCAGCTGTTATTTCTTTAAATGCTGAGAAGGCATTGAATAAAATTTACTGGCCACTTATTTTCACATTTTGAGCTTCCTAAAATATTTTTGGAATGGATAAAAAATATATATATTCAGAACCAAGAGTATGAGTTATGACCGATTTTTTTTCTTCACTCTTTTTTAACACTGAAATGGGGTATAAGGCAGGGATGTCTATTGTCTCCTGTAATATTCACTTTGTGCTCGGTACCCTTAGTATGTACTATTAGACAAATTTCCAGGATCAATAGATTTGAGTACATTGGTTTAGAATGTTAAAACACTCTTTCATTCTTCATTTCAAAGTCCCTGTAGCTGATCCCTGTTTGTGGGAGACAAGATAGACTCTAGTGTATTTAAAGCATGGCAGTTTTGACATTGCCCACATTCAGTTACTTATTTGGGTCCAATTATTCCTAGTGGCTTATCTCAGGTGATGAATCTTAATATAAGTAAGCTGACAAAAGATACAATAGAACCCCCGTATCCATTGGTTCCAGGCCCCACCACGGATGATGAAATGGATAATAGTGAATGCACTTGTCGCCATTCCCGCCACTGAGAGCCATCCTGGGGGTAAAAGGAGAAGGGAGGGAGACTCCTCCTCTACTCCCTTTGCCCCCCCATCACCATTGCCACCACTGAGAGCCCTCCTGGGGAAGGGAGGGGGCAGACTAGATCCCTCTTCCCCCCTCCCTTCCCCCCACCACAAACAGAGATCTCCTGGGGAAGGGAGGGGGCAGGAGATCATTCCTCCCCCTCCCTTCCACCCCCACCATTGCCCTCACATCACAAACAGAGCTCTCCCGGGGGAAGGAAGGGGGCAGGCTAGATCAGTCCTCCCCCTCTCTTTCCCCCACCATCACCATCACCCCCCCTGTCCTGTGACCAGAGCTCTCCCAGGGGAAGGGAGGGGGCAGGAGATCACTCCTTCCCCCTCCCTTCCCCCCACCATCACCATAATAAATGAATCAGCGGTTGGTGAGCAGTGGATGCAAAGGTGCTACTGTATTGCACAAAATTTAGAAAGTTGGGCTGGCTTAAAGATAAGCCTGTGGGGTAAGGTAAAAATTATTAAGACAAATGTTATACCTAGAATTGTTTGTTATTTGTGGAATTCCAAGACCCCCTGTCCTCAACTGCTCTGCTGATTTCCTGTTAGCTCAGGGCTGTGGCCTCCTCAATAGATTCTGTCCATTTGGTATGTAGTCTTCCTCTCTTTCTACTACCCTACATTTTTCCTAGCATTATTGACTTTTTTAGTGAGTTTTGCCTTCTCGTGATGTGGCTAAAATACAACAGTCTCAATTCAGTCATCTTGGCTTCCAGAGAGAGTTCAGGGTTGATTTGTTTTAGGACCCATTTTGTCTTTTTGGTAGTCCATAGTATCCGTAGCACTCTTCTCCAGCACCACATCTCAAATGAGTTGATGGTCTATCAGTTTTCTTCACAATCCAGCTCTAACTATAGAAACTTATGATTAATGTGTTTCCCCCTCCTTTTGTGTTTTTATTTTCCTGCTTTTGTTATTGTATGTTACTGAGATCCCTTTTGAATATATGTGTATGTGTGTGTGTGTACACACCTAAGGTTTCCACATCTGAATTTTGCATGCACAATAATTTAGGGGGGAATTTATCCAAGAATGCAACAAAACTGTTGTGCACATGTGTTTTTTTGCAATCATTTTTCTAGCATATGCCTTTTTGTGCCTTACTTTTCATAATGGGTTCATTTCTGTATACATTGTTTTCTAATCCGAGAAATGCATTATAAAATTTAGAGAAGTGGAAAAACGAAAGGACAGCTGCAGTCCACTTCAAGCATCACTTCAAGAAGTGCCAATTAGCTCAGTCTGAAATAAAATATGAGCCAAATGAATTTATCCCACACTATGAGGGATTCCCCTGGATATCCCGTGGTAGCTCTCTATCAGCCTCAGCTAACAATAAGGACAAATGAAAGCATTTTTGCAGGGACAGAACCCAGGATTGCAAGCAGCCTTCAAAAGTGCAAGGTATTTCAGTGCTATAAAAATATGATTTATATTTGTATGTATGTGTTCCTACTGCATTTGAGCTAAAGTGGGTATTAACAAAAGCAAACAACTAGAAGAAATTTGATCAATGTTCTTAACGACCCATTTGCCAAAGACAGCTGAAGGCAGCTTTTATTGCTTTACTATAAATAGTATCTATCTTATAGCTCTCTGCACATTCTCATGTCTGTTTCTCAAACTGAGGAGGTACACCCCTGTCTGGCTATATCAACTAAGTTTGCTTTCATGTGATCTGATGTTCCTTCACACAGTGTTACCCAAAGTGGTGGTGGGGGGGTCTTTAGAGTCCCACCCATGATGTCAAAATCTCATTTAATGTTGGGGGGAATTATTAGCTCAAAATTAAGCCTGTGACAGGAGGACAACTTCGGGGATCTTTTCACCTATGTATACCAGTACTAACTTTATAGAGCACTCCAGTTAAAGTGAAATGAAGTATTTTCTTGGAATAACACAAAAGTGAACTAACCTACACAACACATGTTCTTAATAACCACACAAGGGTATAGCAAAGTAAGACAGAAAGATTTGATATAGAGAGAGAACTTTGGGAATATGGGGTAATAGTTACTATCTTGAAGAGAAAAATTCTGTGCAGCAAAGTTACTCAGAATGGCATCTGAGGGTGGCACAGGAGGTTCCAATCTGGGACATACTGAGGAAAACAGTGGCTGGGCTTGTCCACTGTTGCACACTGTACTATTGGCAGGGGTCTAATATTTATACCTTATTCCATGCCTTGGAGGAAAGGATTTGGTAGTAACAAACCTTGGATGATTCTTCTATGGAACAGACAAAAGAAACCAAAACTCAACTGTTTTCTTTAATTGATGGAAGATAGAAATTGATTGGATTGTGACAACCTCGCAAAGTTGGACAGGATGGGGTATAGGAGAGATTTCTGTAGGGTCTAGATTATGGAATAGCTACTTAATTGTTTGATTGAATCATTGTTGCAATGCCCAGGGCTAGAAGAAAGGATTAGTACATACCTCCTTAATGACTGTGTTTACTAAGGGGCTTTCCGCATAATCTTAACTTGGGCTTTCTTACCTTTATATTTCTGGACACATCCCAGGTCATTGTGACCTCCAACTGACCTTTGGTTTGCCTCAGCCAGCCTGACGCCCCAAAGTGTCCAATATTTCCAGTTATGAGATATTGTGGGGCAGGGCTAGTAGGGCAGACTAACAACAGAACCATAACTAAATCCTGTCACACAGAAAACTAACTTGTCAGATAGAAGGTCAAAAAAGCTCTTTTCCTTGAAATGCTAGCTTTTTAAGGAAGGAATTTATATTTATATAAAGAAAGACTACTGAAAGCTTAACACCTTCTGAAACAGAGACCTCTTCATCCTACCTAGGAGCTATGTGGAGGAAAGCTCCAATCCTTGTTGCCACCATTTTCGACCCCTGCAGAAAGAGCAGAGAGCTATTTGACCAATTGTGTCTGGCACATCAACTTACAGAGGAGGAAGAAATTCATCAGACCTTGAACCATATAGCCTGCTGAATATTGATAAACTAGATTGGACCCACAGCCAATATAACTGACATATTACAGACAATAGATGACATGGCTCTCATATACTGTATCACCTAATAATATTAGCTTCAGTTAAAATGCAGAAGATGTTTTATTAAAACATGATAGCTGCAGTTTTATATCAGGTAGGCGGGGCATAACACTCTTTGCATGTTCAAGGATTAGGCCTAATCACAAGTTACCACAGACATGATTTACATTTGAAAATAATTGGCCACAATATTGATTACAGCTGTAGGTGGGTTGGCACACACACACACACAGGTTGGATCTAGTCATTGACCAGCTCAGCTGTTGTTCAATGAGCCTGCTACCAGCCTTCCACCAGAATCATGGAAGCAAGGAGGGGGTCCTACTAGGCTATGGCCCATAGAGTTTTCTCAGCCCTACTGGGGACATTCTGAAGGTGTATGCCCACTCAAGTGGCATACCCTTCCTGACTTCCCCCTCCAAAGTCCCATAAGGACTTTACCTGTGGCAAACGAAACCATTGTCCCAGATCCAGGACCTGTGCCAATATCCCCCCAAAGTTTTGACACCAGAATTACATACATAATTAGGCATAAAATGCATAACTGAACCATATAAAGTTGGTTGGGTGTGATGGGACAACACACAGAGAGCAATCGAAAGAAGCAGAGAGGTGACCAGGAAAATATACCTGGTCCCCAGACCAGAGGGAAAACTAGCCCCTCTGGTCACTGGATCTCACAGCTAATGAGTTTGAAGCACCTGCTTCAAACTGATTGGTTGTGCCTAGAAAGTCTCCTCCCAGCATGGCTGCACCATGCGGACCTCTGGGAAAAAGATGCCCTGCATGTCAGAATGCCGGTCATTCAGCCAAGACCACAACCCACACCTGGACCACAAAGAAGCCACTGGATAAGTCCAGTAGCCTGCTTTTGGTCAGTTCTGTGTCCTTCATGCCTATGGAGTACAGATTTTAAGTGCCAGAACATGCTGCCATGGCCATGATGAGCTCCTACATTTTAAAATTTTCTCCATAGCTCTATTAGCTCCTCTAGTCTCTACCTGCAATTCAAACCAAAAGATGCTTCAGTTCAAAAGTACCTCTAGCCTTTTTCATTGTTATGCTGCTGGTGGTGGGGAATTGTTTGTTTAATGAAATCAATTCATTAAACATAGTTGATCTTCATAGATTTCCTGATTGCAGCAGTTATCCCTACTCTTAAATGAATTAGGTATTTTAAGTCATTTGAATTTGTGGAAAGGTGGAGTGGTTATCTCTCTGTCAGATAAAACAAGCAGGATGGTCTAAGAAGAAAAAAAGAGATTAGAATCATAGAATTGCAGAGTTGGAAGAGACAACGAGGGCCATCCAGTCCAACCCCCTGCCACGCAGGAAATCATGATCAAAGCATCCCCGAAAGATGGCCATCCAGCCTCTGTTTAAAGACCTCCAAGGAAGGAGACCCCACCACGCTCCGAGGGAGTGTAGCATTAGTGAACATGAATTACATGGCTCTGTGCTGGCTGGCTTATGATTCTAATCATCCTGTTGCCTTCTGAATTTTATAAGAAAGACAATGCAGAGAAGAGCAATGGTGAGCCCCTACATGGAATGGAGTAATGGGATGGAAGGGGAGAGTATTGTTTGCTTGATAAGAAGCCCGTAGCCCTTTTAGTACATGGCTGTTGTCTTTATATCCCCCCTCTAATGACCCTATTGGCTTGCCTGGATTTTTATATGTTTTTTTTGGGAGGGGGGAATTGGATATAAGTATCTTTTTTCTTAAAAAAACACACCTTTTATTTAGATATAGAATTAATGAAAAGTAAATATTCAAAGAAAACCTCAAATCCATGTACCACACAGAACAATTCACTTGGTTTGAAGCATTATGCTACATCAAATAATATCCTTCCAAAATGTGTCTGTCTTTGGGCAATACTTCTTGCTCAGAAACATATGTATAACTAGGGAACAATAGCAAACTCAAAAGTAACTTCAGAAAGGTAGCAAGGTTCTTTTTTTGAAAGCAATGGTTTGCTCCATGGACATCATTCTTGTTCAGTCTTTTCCTGATGAGTGAGTCATCAATACACATGCAAGTGTGGGCTACTGGTCCTTGAAAGATATGTCTTTGTGACATCCTAGATAATCCACTTGCTTTGTTCTTGGAATGCTTTTGTTAGGACAGTCCTATGTAATGTGGTCTTAAACCTTCTTCATTAGACTAATGTCTGAAAATGGGCTGATGATTCCCCGAATCCTTATTGTGGTCCTGTTTGTAACTCTTTCTAGCTGATGAGCAGCAATCATTGTTTTTTCAAGGTCCATACAGATATCTTCTGATCATGGTACAATATGTTCTCATACAACTATATGATAAAAACTATAAATGGCTTGGGTCCAACTTATCTCCGGAACCGCCTCCTCCCATACAATCCTCCCCATGCACTCTGGTCCTCTGGGAGGAATTTGCTTCAGCCACAAAAATCTAGGCTGTCTGCAACCTCCCAGAGGGCCTTTTCGGTAATCGCCCCTAATTGTGGAATGACCTGCCGAACGAGATCCGTCATATGACAAGCCTGAGTAGCTTTTAAAAAGCACTAAAGACAGATCTCTTTTGGCCAGCCTTTCATAATTAGATCCCGGCCTCAGGGGATCCTGGCCTCTTTTAGTCCACTGGCTATTTATTGTATTTATTGTTTTTAAATGTGATTTTAGACAGTTGCTTTTAATTTATATTTGTTTAATATTTTTTAATGGGGAGGGTGGGGGGTGGGGGGTTTAGGGATTTTTATCTGCATTGTATTTTAATTTTTGTAAGCCGCCCCGATTGTTTTAACAGAGGGGCTGGGTATAAATTATTATTATTATTATTATTATTATTATTATTGTAACAGGACACAACAGTGGAGTGTAATAGTACACCATTATTGATCCTGTGTACATTAATTTGTTCAGGACCACTTTCTTAAATCATGCATCTCAAATAATTAAACAAAATACCTTTAATACTCAACCCACATTTAAGTTTGAAGATGCATATAGCTCACACACATGGTTCCTGTGAGCAGAATCAAAAACCCAAGGAAGTGGAAAGAAAAGGCTTTTCTCATATTCAAAGTGTTCTTGGACCACTGGTTGCAATATGTCACCTGGTCACACATTTTTGAAATGAATCATTCTGTAATCACATAACAAAATTAGGCCTGAACAATATTGGCAAGAATGACAATTGCAAGTGAGATAGTCTTCTCCAGTCTGGATTGACACTATGGCCTGAATCCTACTTCTAAGTCTCTACTACAGTTCCATTAAATTAATTGTTGGATGGTAAGCTTACATGTATGCATATCTCATTAGTTCAGTGGGTCTACTTCAGTTCAGACTAAATGTAGGATTTAGGCCTATGTATGATGATCCAAGATGTTTGGTCAGTGGATATGTATGTATAGATAGATAGTTCCTCCTTGTTAAAATTGTATCAGTCTTTCTGCAAGTTTTGGAGTTATGCTACTAGTGAGAGAAACTTGCCCTCTGTAAGGGATTATTCCCAACCCACTTCCCAACATGATCCATAATTTGATCAGCTGCTCTTGGGCACTATTAAATAGTAATAATGAACTTCACCTAAAGCCCTTAGTAATTTTGTTCCACATTTCCTTCTCTAATTATCCACTATTCCCTATTTATTATTGCTCCATTCCCTGCCTTGAGGCCTTCTAAAAATACTAGGAATGATAAATTAAACAATACATTTTGGCACATAGTTAACCGGTGGGAAGGGTTATAATTTAATGGGTTGTCTTCTGAATTAATTATTTCTGAATATTTAATTGCAGCTGCTAACTTTAAAAAAAGCCAAAGCATGGCACTGGAAGCTCAAGCACACTGGCATTTTCTCCTTGGAATTCAAGGAAAGACATTAAAAACATATATGTTTAAATTAAATTCAAAATGGTCCCTCCTTGCAGATCTTCACCAGTCTTCCATTTGTAATTGTATTTATATTTTTACTAATGAACATTGTCTACTGCAGAGAATCATAATAATATTTCCCAGAGTAATCTCGGAAGTGTAATCAGTAAGCAATTGGCACTGAAGAGCTAATGTCTTTCTCCACCCCACCCACCCCACAACCTTTTTTAAAAGTAACAACTATCATTGACTTTATAGTATGTTCTTATGGGTTTCATTCACAACCAGTTCTTTTAAATTAAGCCCTGACTTATTTGAATATTAGGACACAATATTCACTAGTTGCTTTCTCCCTTCTGCATAATTAAGCCATGGAATAATTGGTCTTTTTGCAGCAATGACACACTAGAGAGTTATTTGACTCATTTATTTGTGTGTGTGAGGATTGTGCCATTTTGCAGGATGCTGATTACAAGGATAAAGGATATATTAATGGGCTATTGCTCTTCAGGCCACAATCTCGCTGAAGATATTTTGCCCTACACAACTTATTACAAAGATCCTCCTCTTCATGTGCTTTAGATTTTATCAGCCATTTTTAAAAAACCTCTCTTTTATGGAACAAGTGAATATGAAATTTAAGACAGTGCTCATCTGAAGTGACGTGATCATTCTTACTCTTTTGAAGTTTATTATTATTATTTTCTGTTAAGCTCAATGGTCATCACCTATACACAGCAAATTGTCTAAGGGTACAATAGAGCTATTACAGTATTACAACACACCTGTTACAGTAAAGCTATTCTGTTACATGAGTAGAAAAAAATGGAGATTAGGAAGGCAGGTATGTTTGTATGTATTTCTTATGTCTGTATCTAGGATTGAGGGGGGAATAACTGATTTCTAGAGTTTCAACAAAAGTTTTCATTTTGCACTTGCTGTGAGTTGTTGTAAGATCTTTTGGTAGAGTTGTGGTGTTTTTCACAAAACAATGGTTTTCTCCAGACAGAATAAATATGTTGTAAGATTATGATATTTGTTGCTGTATTTTTTTTTAAAAAAAATATCCAAACAATGTATCTATTATCCTGGACTATTTTCTGTCATTTTCTGTCACCAGCTGCAACATTTATTCCCATCCTTTAGGGGGTTTCTTTTTAATTCCAAGACATATAAAGGGAAAAGATCTCTCTCTTTTTTTTTTCTGCCTTCATCTTTTAAAATTGTTTTTATAGAGTTATAGTGCTCCAGTACATCAATGAAATGGATATTTTGCACTATAGTACTATAACTCTTAAGATTTTTTTAAAAAAAGTCAAAGAGGACAAAATTTTCCTTCAAACCTTCAGAAAGCCATGTCACAGTTTTATTTATTTATTTATTTATTTATTTATTTATTTATTTATTTAAAAGACTTTGGAAGAGCCCTAGTGCATGTCCAAGAAAACACTAGAAGCAGTATCAAAAAGAATAGAATAAGTGGATATAGAGGTGATAATAACCATATATCTCACTTCTTTGGATTTGGATCAATCTAGATTGATTTTTTTTAAAAAAAAATGTCAGTGGCTAAAAAATGTGCACAGTGGAAACCTGCACATAAATATACGAGGTCTGTCTATTAAATAACACGACAGATACAATAATCCATCTTTATTTATATGTATTACAATTGTAATACTTGGGCCCTTCAATATACTCCCTGTTCACACTCACACACTGATACAGTTGTGTTTTCCACTGGTCAAAGCCATGGAGCAGATCAGTTTCTTTCAGCTCTTTCAATACATCTTCTGTTTCTTCTCTACTGCATCAATTGACTCAAAACATGTTCCTTTAAACACCAATTTCACTTTAGGGAAAAGAAAAAAGTTGCCTGGTGCCAAATTTGGTGAATATGGAGGATGTTCAAGTGTAGTAATGTGTTTTTTGGCCAAAAACTGCTTCATAGGAAGTGCTGTGTGAGCAGGCACATTGTCTTGTTGAAGGATGAAAACATTTTTTCCACAGTTCTGGCCTTTTTCTCTGACTCTTTCTCTTAGCTTTGCCAAAACTTACCTATAATAATGCTGGTTCACTGTCCTGCCTTCTGGAACCCATTATGCCAAAATTAGGCCCTTGATATCAAAAAAAGGCCATTAAACATGGCTTTGCATGTGGACTTGCTTTGATGTGCTTTTTTCATTCTTGGTGATGATGGTGTTTTGCAATGCATTGACTGTTGTTTTGTCTCAGGATCATACTGGAAGATCTAGGTTTCATCACAAGTGATACATTTTTGAAAAAGGTTTGGATCCACCTCAAGTTGTTGCAGAATGCCAGTGCAAATTTCCTTGCAACACTCTTTTTGCTCTGGTGTGAGAACCCTAGGGACCCTCTTGGCACAAACTTTTCTCATGTTGAGATCCTCATGCAAAATTTTCCACATAGTGTCTTTGTCAATGTTTATTGTTTCATTCAATTTTACTAAAATTTTCAAATTGACACATTGCTCAACTTTTAAACTTAGCATTTTTCCAGCACACAACAGAGAGCACAGCTGCTTTAAATGATGACTGACAATTAACTGAATGGCCGAGAGTGTTGGCATTTGTCCTGCAGGTTCAGACATGTTCAAGGTCACCACTCAAGCATTCACAATCAATTCTCCCTGATTTGTCTGAAAGGTAGAAATATGGTCTCATTATTTAATAGACAGGCCTCATACCTTAGGCAATGGGAAAAACACATATGAAAAAAAGGCACAAAATAGGTACAACAACCTGCTAAGAACCAAAGACAGGACAAAAATGCCGGTGAGATTCACAGAAAGATTTCCCATCCCTGCTCCTGCCATGTCCTCTCACTGTGTTGAATGTATATTTTGGTCATACACAATGTATCAATAGAGGAAGCAGGACTAGATGGGAGCTACTTTGAAAACTTTCAGTAGAAAATGGAATGCATTAATTTTGCTTCTTAAAGTACAAAGTAGATGGTGGACTCTAGAAGAGATTCTAAGAGGCTACATGGCTGCCATTTAAATATATTTAAATAAATGGAACGAAATATATTTTATTATAACCACAGTCAGTATGTTTTTGCTCTGTGTCCTTTTTTTAAAAAAGAAAAGAATGTGGGCATTCCTGGAAAATGCTGAAAGTCAACTGATTTACAACTAGTTGTACTGATAGGTTTTGCTATTCTATTAAGAATAATATATCAGGATTCTATAAACATAGATTATGACTTACAAAACAAGCTGTCATGGAAATAAAGCAAAAGCCTTAGAGAATTTTCCATATTAGATTTGCTATTCACTATGAATTCTAATATCCTAACCAGAATCTGAGAATGAAAGACAAGGATAAATTCCAGATAAACCATATTTTCTTATCCTCATAACACAAGCTAGGGACATAAATCCTGACTTGATTTATCTTCACATGTTATGGGAAAACATTTTAAAAATTCTCCTTTCTGCAGGCCACAAAGAGACAGCATACTTTTGTTGTTTGGGGCCTCAGAGAAGAATTATGCATTTTAACATGTAGGATTTTGCATTTCCAGTGTCCCAATATGGCATTATGTGATAAATGTGGCCTTTTTGTATGACCTAATTAAAAGTTGTTGTTGGTTTGTGCCTTCAAGTCATTTCCAACTTATGGCAACCCTAAGGTTTTCCTTATCACAAGGTTTTCTGAGGCTGAGAGTGTTTGACATGCACAAGGTCACCCAGTGGGTTTTAATGGCCAAATGGAGATTTGAACCCTAGTCTATAGAGTCTTAGTCAAACACTCAAACTACTACACCACTCTGGCTCCCATAGTCAAAGTAGTAGCAATGAATGGAGTTTTAGGGCTCATCTTATATTTGGATCAGCTTGCTTTGTTGTACTTGCTATGCGTGTATGTGCTACCTTAAGAGGTGGGGGGTGCTTTAGAGTGCCACCCATGATTCCAAAATTTCCTGTGATATCTAGGGGAAATTATTAGCTCAAAAGGAAGCCTGTGAAAGGAGGATATCTTTGGGGATCTAGTCACCTATATATACCAGTACTAACTTTAGAGAACACTCCAGTTAAAGTGAAATAAAGTATTTTATTGGAATGACACAAAAGTGAACTAGCATACACAACACACATGTTTAAGAAACATACAAGACTATAGCAGAGTAAAACAGAAAGATTAGATAGAGGGAGAGAGGTTTGGGAATATGGCTTGATAGTTACCAGTTTTGAAGAGAAGAGTTCTGTGCAGTGAAGTTACTCAGACAGCCGTCTAAGGGTGGCATAGGAAGTTCTGATCCAGGGCGTGCCAAGAGAGAGAGTGGGCAGGTTCGTCCACTATGGCACACTTAGCTGGGGTCTAGGGTCTAATATTTATACTGTTTACAATATTTCATATCCTGAAAGGGTACTCAGGTTATAACAAAGCCTGGATGACTTTCCTCAGATAGACAAAAGGAACAAAACTCGACTGTTTATTAAGGGGCTTCCTGCATAATCCTATTTTGGGCTTTCCCACAATTATATTTCTAGACACATCTCAGGTCATTGTGACCTCCAACTGACCTCTGGTCTGCCTCAGCCAACCTGACCACAAAAAGTGTCCAATGTTTCCAGTTATGAGATACTGTGGGGAGGGTGTAGTAAGGCATACTGACATATGTTTGGCTTCACAATGGGAGAGGGAAGAACTGGAGAAGAAGCAGGAGTTTTATTCAGTATCTATATTAAACTAGTACAATATGAGCTTGTGGTACAGGCAGGAGCAATTTCTCAGGGGGATGTTGTAAGATTAAAAAAAAAAAGTTTTTCCCCCCTCAAGAAATTCATCTTGGGATAGGAAGGGAGATAGACAAAAAAAGTTGACCTGTACTTGAATACAAGAACCCTAAAAGCTGGCTGTCATGTGTGGGGATAAGGTAGTAGCCATTATTGGAGTTGGATCCCCCTGGATTTCTCCTCCCCAGACAAAGAAAAGAAAGAGACTAACATCTTGAAGAAGGAAGAGGTGATCTCAACAGGTAAGAAGGAAGGAAAAGGCTTGAGTACATAGACAAAACAAAGATACTGAGGGACATTCTCTAGCTCCCCACTCCCACTAATTTTGCCACTTTGTTGACTTTTTGCATCCAACAGTTTTTAGAATGAAAGCAGGAGATTGTCTACACCATCAAATACCCCGAATGTCCATGTGAATGCCCCAGAATCTGCTGCAATCAGGCCACATGTGGCATGGCCTTTTCTCCACATCTGGAGGTATCATGGCCCAGATCTGCAGCATGTTCGGGTATCCTACAAGGATGCACAGTATTTGGGATTTGTGGAGTTTCATCCACCACTGCATCTGCCACCACCATTGCCACCGTCACTGCCGTTTCTACCACTGTGTCCAGTATTAAAGGTCCAGAGCCAGCTCCCAGTGGAAGAGAGATGTTTTCTCCCTTTCCCTGGCTCAGCAGTGCTATCTCTGCTCTCTCTCCTGCTTGCTCGTTGCAGGAAGAATCACTTGATGAAAGTGATGGAAGCACGTCAAGGAAGTGATGGGAGAGTGTTAGAATGGGCAGAGGCAGCAATGCCGAACCAAGAGAAGGGAGAAAAAACTCTCCATTCCACCAGGACTGGCTCGGTAGCTTTAAAATGGGTCACAGTGGCATTGGCGATGGTGGTGGATGAAACTCCACAGGCACAATGAAGACATGTCCCTGTGGAGTATAATAATGTTAAGGGCTTCTGGGGGAATATAGGGGAATGCAGGGGCATGCAGGCAAAATTCCTTTATTAGGAGTTTTTGCCCCACATGTAGGCAAGCCCCTAATTTGCACAATCTGCACAATGAGAATGAATGAAATCTCGGCCTCATATCAGAAATTAGCTTTCTTGACAAGGCTGCTGAATGCCTGCAATAGAGTTGTGTCATGTTGAGATGACCAATTCACGTAACATTTTAAAAGCAGAACATTTTTTTCACATACATAATGTTTACACACTGTGCTGTTAAGAGGAAGGCAAGATCATTAATGAGAGTTTTGGCCAAACTGAACCACTGTTCTAGATCAAAAAGCAGGTTTGAGGAAGTGCAGTTTTTGAGGGGACTATGATGCATGTTGTTGTTTCAGTCCTAATCAAGGTAAACTTTAAGCAAGATATATGCAATGACATATACTTAAAGATCATCCATGCAAACTGTTGCACTCCCCCCAAAAAGAAACAAGTTCAATTGAATGACATAACCTGTGATATCATATGATCCCAATGATTCCAGAGGAGCATAAAATTCATCTATGCCCATGTTTATGAGTGTATGCATATACCACTAAAATACTATTTTTGTCTTTTTAATATATATATATATATATATATATATATATATATATATACACACATACATACACACACACACACACACATACATAGCAGGTGTCTGAAATTAAGGGATATTGTTACAACTCTTCAGTATAATGTGATTAAATGTGTACCTTGTAGATCTAGTTAGATAGAATTCCACATTAACATGTGACTCAGGAACCAAAATGTCTCATCTGTGTGAATGAGGTTTAATGTCACATGTAGTTTGGTCATTTCTCTGCCCTATTTGTGACTTCACTGTTAGAGAAGCATAATCTAGTAGGAATGGGCATTAGGAAAACAATCATACTTTTACATAGAAATAAGGGAATACCGAAAGTTTCATAGGTGTTCTGGTAATATCCATACAGCAAATTATCCATACAGAGACTGTATCATGTTATCCAGCAGCTATTACAGCTTTTCACAGTGCTGTCCCCCCCCCCATTTATTTTCAGCATAAGATTCATGAGCCATGTGCTATTTCTGCATTTTTCATTATCCCACTGTCATGCACCTGACATCCTCATGCTAATATGGAGAATGACCTGTTCCATTCAGAGTAATTCAGAGGTAAGTAACTGCAGTTATTTAAAAGGGAAGTGAAAAAAATGAAGTGCTATTTGTGGGCTTGATATTAGGCTTTTATTCCTTTTCTTTTTTTTTTCAAATGGAACTTTATAGTGAGTTTATATGGTATGTATTTATTCTCCGTTTGGTTGTCTTTCTTTGTCTCAGACCCAGGAGATTTTCAGACAGGCAAAAATCGCCCCTTGCCGCGCGAGCAGCCTCCCGAAACTGCTGCGCGGCAAGGGTCTTTTTCGGACAACGCTGTGCCTCTAGCGAAGCCGTCCGTGTCACTTCCGTGAAGCTTGGGACGGCTCCGCGTCATATTTCAATCACGGGCAGCCTCCGTGCTTGAAATATGGCGCGGAGCCGTCCCAAGCTTCACGGAAGTGACACGGACGGCTTCGCTAGAGGCACAGCGTCGTCCGAAAAAGACCCTTGCCGCGCAGCAGTTTCGGGAGGCTGCTCGCGCGGCAAGGGGCGATTTTTGCCTGTCTGAAAATCTCCCCAGATTCAAAAGCTTTACTATCTTTGATCTTTACAGATTCTCATGCCAGGTTAATAGCATGAGATAATAACTTATCCTCTCTGGCTTTTCTTTGCAAACGAAGATTCAGGAAGGACTCATCCCACGCTTTCTGCAAGCGCGCTGATGACTAAAAAAGCCAATCTGAGAGAAACAAGTCCAGTTGCAGAAAGCACAGCAGAAGGTCTCCTTGGGTGATGTTTCCGGGTTGTGAGTCTTTCTGCGTTGTCGTTTCTCTTCAAGACTTGTTCTGCGTGACTTCTCAAATAAGGCTGCAACATTGTGGATAGTGTGTCTCCATGCCTCCCGATGTGAGGCCAGGGCGGACCATTGTTGGTGATCAATTTGGCTGAGCCTGAGATGTTGTTTCAGGGAGTCCTTGTATCGTTTTCTTGGAGCGCCCCTCTTACCCGTGGTGAGTTCACCTATTTTTGGGAGGCAATGGTCCTCCGTCCTAGAAATGTGCCCTGCCCAGCGCAACTGTGTTCTCAATATCATGGCCTCACCAGTAAGGCAAATCGGCAATAGGTTCTGTTCTTTGTATGGATTGAGATCATCAACAACCTTTTAACCAAGCATGAAACTTTGGCTTTATCTTTTGATTACCACCACTCTTTTCTTCCCAGTCTTCCAACTGCCCTAAGGGCAAAGGTACTTGTAGCTTTTTAAGGATGGTCACACCACAGATTATTCATCCACCACATGTTTTTGGTTTTGAAACCTCTGTTACAGCATTCCATAACAACAAGTTAAAATATTCTTAGCCTTCCCCTGCACAGGTGTTGTCATTTCACATGCATTAGCCAGATTAACTACCTTAAAAAAGGGAAGTGCATACATGTTTATAAAATTATATATTTCAGTTCTCACCCTGCCAATGGAAAAAATAATCACTTTAAAATAAACAAACCCACACACTACATATCTGCTTGCCATTCTCGAGCAGAGGTATATGTTCTACTAATATCAGAGGTTGGGAAAGTTACTTAAGTTCCAGAATCCCTAAGCCAACATGACCAGTTTGGGCCAATCTCTTCTTTCCCAATCAAATTGAAGTTTACATTTTTCTGAGGACACTAGCTCATCTCCACTTCTTGTTACACTTATCTTTTCCACCCATCCCCTCCCTCAGTTATCTTCCCCATAGTCACAGTTTCTGATGCAAAGTGCCTACTTTTTTTGGTTACAGGTTTTTTTTATTAAGTAAGGGACATAGAAAAGCAGAAAAATCATATTAAGTTGCAGAAGTTACAGAAAAATTACCTGAAGAAAAATATCTCAGTGAATCCTTTCAGCTTTAAGAGAAGTAGATTGTTGTGTACCATCTTTTAAAAAGATAATCTCAGAAGGCCCCAGTGCTAGCAGACCCAAAAATACTTTCAGATATGGGCAGAAGCAAGGGTGAACTGTTGGGGCCTGTGTCCCCTCATAAGACAGCAGAACAATCCAGGATCTAGTCAATGAAATTTTAGGTTTCTTAGAGGCAGATATTTCTCTGTGTTCCAGGAGATTTTAGGAGGCAACAGTTGGTTAACAGGATCTTTATGTGGTACTACTTCTCATGTTCAAAATGGTTCCATACAAGAAGCTCCAACCTTCTTAGAGTATTTTGAATTAAAAGACATTCAAATGCTCCAATCCACTCTTCTCTCCTACCACTGGGAGTCACATGGCATCTGTAGCACACTGAATATGCTCAGTCCTCATTAGAGTGTTGTTTTTAGAGGGGGTGACCCCTTTTATGTTTTATATTTCTGCAAAGTTTTCACCATCTACTCCCTGGTGTTACCCTAAATACTCGGGGGTCTTAAGGACCCTCCAAATATTGATATTAATTTGGGGAATTAATATACAGTTGCCCCTCCACATTCATGGGGGTTAGGGGCAGACAACCCCCACGAATGTGAAAAAACTGCGAACAAGAAATGAGCCTGCAGGCAAGTGGCTTTCCACCGCAGTCTCTTCCCAGGGCAGTGACAGGCTTCATGAGAAGCCCCTGGCTGCCTTAGCAAGGGACTGGGCTGGAGAGCGGCATACCAGGGGATCAACTCCAGGGAATGGAATTTAGAGTGAAAGACAATGCTTCTCGGACAATCTCAAGGTAACACAATGGACACTCCAGATATTCTAGGCAACCCTTAATATGCTGCGACTTTGCAACTGAGTAGAGGAAGCAACTCTCTTTGTTTGGGGAAAGGTAGAGGGATGAGGGATCTTTACAAACTTGAGTATCTCACCATAGGCTGACAGGATTAGCCAGATGTTCAGGCAAGATGTTACCTTGCATTTACCTTTCTTTGGAATTTGGGATGGCCCTACTTAGTGCATGCCTGACTGAGTCTCAGCGCTAGACTTTTGGAATTCCGGGTTCTTGGGAATTCCCAGTTTACTGGCCACACTCCATGGAAAGCCACATTTGACAAATCATTAAATATTGCCAATTATTACAGATATGGGGCTGGGGGTGTCAGGGTAGGTAACAATGGTGTAATCACAGTGAGACAATGCCTGAATCAATGCCTCCACATGGTAGTGGACTGGATGAGTACCGATAAACTGAGATTCAATCCAAACAAGATTGGGGAGGCTGCTGCTGGGTAAGTTTTCCTGAGCAGTTGTGTGGCTTGCAACCTGTTCGTCAGGAGGTTTAAGGCTATCAGAAAACAATCCAGGAAAGCTTTTAGGTCTTGGAGATCAGTCCAGTAGGGATGATGTCAGAGGTATGGGGCTCCAGAGCACCCCTTCCCCCCAAAATTGTAATCAAGGCTCTGTCCCTCCCCAACATATATTTCAGCTTATTCCAAAGTTCCATATCTCTGAGCAGAGAGGAACAGATTCAAGCTCCTCATGACAACTAGGATGGCAAGCAGTACACAAATGCATTCAGCTGGATCTTAGCAGAGTTATTCCTTTCATGCTTCAGTTGAATGCATTTGGCCAGTGCTTGTAATAGTGGTTCTTCCAAGCTTTGCCTGAGTCCCTTTGTTTACTGCTTGCCCTCCCAACTTGGGTGTGTGGGGAAAGATGTTATAAGCTGGGTTGAGACAGATATGCAGGTTCAAGTTTCAAATATCTAACCAGACAATACAAGTTTGGTAATTGGAGATAACAGCAGGAATCCATCTCACAAGCATCTTTGGGATCAGGCATCCCTGAATCAGACATGGAATCTAAATAGGTAAGATTGAAGGTATGGTTCATCTATCTGTTCTAGATCTATCATTTCTATCCCAGTTCTTAAAATTGTGGAAGGAAGGGGAAGAAAAAGAAAAGAAACATGGCAGCACCTTCATGAATAACTGGCTTTATTTTCACATGATCTTCCATATACTCACTTCTCTGGATGCAGTACTGAGTACTGAGTACAGCAGCAGCAGCAGCAACAACAATAACAACAGCTAGTTAGATGTTTGAATCTTGGAAAATTTAAGTTGGTAGCTCAATTAGATCTACTTTCTCCCTTCTCTCCCTCAGATACTCATACCCACTAGTACTTGAGAGTCCAAATACTGTTTACTCTTTAGCAGTAGAAGCAATTGATACTTGTGTGTTTTAGGGACAATTCAGTCTCAGTGGTAATGATGATTATACAGTGAACTAATCTGCAGAGGCCACAAGACTCTTTGCTGCTTTTGTTCCATTTACTCTAATTTATTTAGTGATCCTCAGGGATACCAGGATAAATAAGACTAGTAATAATGTTGTTGCAACCTTTTTGTGACACAGCAAAAGATGATAATCATTTTATTATTGTTTATATTTTAATCCAATAGATCAAACATACTAAGTAAAGAAAAAATGCTTTTTTTTTATTCTGAGCACTGTGACATCATATATTCTTATTATTATTCAGTAAGTAGATAATTCCCAGAAAATAAATAGAACCAATACATTATTTGGATTGCTAGAGGAGTAAATGGACAACTAATAGGTGGTTTGCATGACAAAATGCTTTACAGGAAATTATTGTGAAGTACTGAGCAGATGATATGTAGTTCATTAGAAAGATGAGTGGACAGCTGATCAGCGATTAATTGTAGATAGAATTAATATTATTTGCATTAATAGTCAACTATTCCTGAACAACGGGATAGTTTTGGAGACATATATGGACCATCTGACAGATATGGGCAATTAAATAAATGATAAGCAATATGTATTCTTAATAATTGCACTGATAAGATAGATATTATTCATTTCTTAGACAAAAAGCACAGAATTCTGAAAACTGATAAGAAGTGAAAGCAGATAAGCAAGCAGTTAATAATCAGAGAAATATGAGAACATTTATTTGACAATTTTTTTTAGATGTGAGAAATTAATGTTTTAAAATATTCAATGAAAATAAAAGGAGTTAGACTCTAATGAAACTTTGATAAGAAACCAGCTCTTGAGTCTACTAAGATGGTTATATTTGAGGAGGGGGGTAGTTGCAATCAAGCAAGTATTCAGAGTAGGGATGGGATTGAAGTAAGCATACTCCTGCTTGAATAATTAAAGTGGTTCGGATTCAATACAACGTCAAGCTAAGCCAGAATAGAAAATTCATCTTCCCTCTATTCAATATGGGGTTCACTTTGCTTCCACCATTTCTGTTTGGTGATGGTAGAATTTTTGATTGTCTCTAATCTCAGCCAGAGCTTGAGATGTTAGGTTTGAAAATTGATTCCACAATGTATAAATATTAGAAATTGGAAAGTTAATCTACCACCATAAGCTCTGGCAATTGTAATTGTTTAATTAGATTGGTTATTGTTAACTGACTCATTGATCAAGCAGTTAGTGTGGAGCCAAACCATGGAATTTGCAGATAATGGTATGGAGATATCACTGTTGACTGTTGTAGAACACATTCTGTTATTGTCTTTTGAATGTTGTCTGCCTCCAACCTGGTTTTTTTCCCCACATGAACTACAAAGCCCCTAATATGATTTTTGCCTGGGAATACTGGAAGTTCAACACACCTAGGAAATGTCAGGTTGGGAAATGCTATTCTTACAACCTCTTAAGCTAAGTTTATCACTTTTCTGCATCTTTCTTTTCTTTCCACCAACACCAACTTGAACATTTCACCCACTTTTCAAACCCTCTGTTTGTTAAAGATTAATAATGAGTGATTTGTTTCAGTTAGAGGGCACTAATAATCAGATACGAGTGGATACCTACAACCACCAGTCACTGAATCAAGAGTGGAGAATTCTTCATCAGAAAATGTTTTGAGAGCCTCTGAGCCTATACAAAATATTCTTCTGCTTAGCTGAATCCTTTCTGACTCCCCACTCCCAATCAATGGTCTGTGAAGATCGTTGGCAGACAACATGTACTGTATGCAGAAAGCAGGGATTGCAAATGCAGTTTTGAGAATTTCTAATTTTAAAGATCTAACAAAAATATTATTCTCTCTACCATCCTACCTTAATACCTATTTCTTTAAATTTCTTAACTTTGTATTGTGAGATTAAGGAAGCAGAATTATATTTGCACTCATTTATTTTGAATCCTGGTTCTGTAAACTGGGTTGATTGAAGTGTGCAAAAGGAACAAATATATCTCAGTGATCAAAGGAGAATATCTGATGGGGACAAAAATAGCATCCCTGCCTCTCTACATTCTAATCCACCCACCTTCCATCCCTGTAATGGTACAAATAGAAAACTTTTCAGACCTACCTTTAGTGTGTCTGCTCCCTCCCCTTGGGAGTCCAGGAGTGAATGGAGCTCGAACGGAGCTGCATTCACTTCCTGGAATGGAAATCCTGGATGTTCTTGTGAGAGGACAATCGCTCAGGAAATTCAAAAAGAAAAAGAAAAAGAAAGGGGGAAATGTAAAACCAAGCACAAAAATATGCTTTAAAAAATACAAGTAATATTTTTTTGTATTTTTGTATGGGGAGGGTACAAAAAAGAGTGTCACTTACCTCGTTGTCCTGATCGCACCCAGAAGTGTTCGGCATGGACCTCCCAGTGACATTGGCATCGCACCAGCATAACGAGATACCATTTCACTCATGCATAATTCTGTTACAGAAACAGAACGACAGATCAATTTGCGACTTAGCCCATGAATAAAAGGAGTACGGGGGAAACAGAAGGGGCACAGGATCATGATGACGTGTTAACAAAGTTGTCTGAAAGGGAAGCCCTTTCGCGATCTCCTGGCATCCCTGTGCTGCTATATTTAGGGCATCTGATAATTACCTAAGACTTTCTGTGTTGTATCATATGGGGAAAATGGAATAATTAGCAGTAGATAGAGGAATTCTATCCTACTTATGTGGGAGCATTACTCAGAAGTCCTTCTCAAGGGGGTGGGGATCTACTCAGTAGTCTTACTCTGAATAGATGTTTTTTCCTTGAAAGATATAAATGGATAGAAGGACATGAATTTTGATAGCTTTTATCTTTTTGCTCCAGCTTTACAAAACCTATCAAAGTGTATGGGTAGACCAATGAAATGGAGATGAGTAAAACACAGAATGAGGTGGGTGGTGAGAGGACACACACACACACACACACACACAGAGAGAGAGAGAGAGAGAAGGAAGAGCAGTTTGAAAAAAATAATATTTAGAATATAATCAATAGGGGAGGGGAAGTTACTAGAAAGAGTCATAATGCTACCCTCAGAAAGACTCAATAAGCTTCTTTCCACACAATTTCATGTGGTGGGCAGGCAAAACCTGTGACTGGTATCACCCCTCCCCACAATGATGTCACCTGGTGTGGTTTGCACATACACCCCCTAGTGCCGCCACTGGAGGATATCAGCTTTTCAAGTCTAAAATGGCTTTGGCTGCTTCAGGGACTTCTGCTAAGGCAATGGTGTACAACTTGTGGCCCTCCAGGTGTTTTGGCCTCCAGCTCCCAGAATTCCTGATCATTGGACCAGCTGGCTCAGGCTTTTGGGAGTTGGAGGCCAAAACACCTGGAGGGCCGCAAGTTGTGCACCATTGTACTAAGGAAAACAACAACAACAACAACTTCACGTCACCCTAATGCCATTCTGTTCCAACACTCCTTTTTCCTTCTTTTGCATTATTGTTTTTTCCTTCTTTCCCCCAAACCAACACTTCCATTCCAGACAGTTTTCTCTTTTCCCCCTCCAGTCCCAACTATCTTGCCAAAGAAATCTCAGAGATTTGCCTGTGATTGATTTCCTCCAGTTCTAATATTTCTTCTCCAGAGGCAGCAGATTTTCCAGTTTTTCTGAATCTGACAGAAGGAGAGGACCTCCAGCTTAATGAATTCTGATGTTCTGGTGACCTAATTCACTAAGGATTATTTTTAACTTGAGTGTTAACTGGGGTACCTAAAAAAAAAATGACATGAATATTGTGGCGTTTTCCAACCCTTATCCCACCAAATATGAAGACTTCCAGAGAATTCACTGTAATCACCAAGAGTAAGGACTTTGCCTGATCTCTACCTCTGCCACCAGTGCATGGACTTTCTCCTGTCCCCCCTTGTGTGACACCAACTGTGGGGACCATCTAAATGCTCTCAAGGTTCCTATGAGGATATATGCAACTTCTGTCCCCACTGGATGCCACCCCTCTACGTTCAGTGCTTTCAGTTACCTGGAGGGCAAAAATGTGTGTGTGTGTGTGTGTGTGTGTGTGTGTATAATCTTTATTTACAGAAACCAGAATAATTATGTATTACATTTAAAATACCACACCCTCTGTCATACTCCTCTCTAGCTAACTCAGACCCTTATAAACCACTCACTGATTCCTAAATCTGACTGACTCTTAATCCTAAACCTTCTACAACCTTTCACTCAGACCAACCATAACACCTCCCTCCTATCTAACCAATGCAAATATAGTCACACACACATCCATATCCACATGTTCTGCATCCATGGATTCAATCAACCACGTCTTGAAAATATTCAGAAAAAAAATCTAAAAAGCAAACCTTGCTGTTTTTCATTTTATATAAGGGACACCATTTTACAACACTTTTACCCTAATAGGTGGAGCAGGGGGATGTTGGCATCCCACCCACAATGCCAGTATCTCCTTGAAATCTGGGGGAATAGTAGCTCAAAAGGAGGCCTGTGAGAGGACGGTACCTTCAGGGATTTTTTTTCACCTATATATACCAGTACTAATTGTAGAGAGCACTTGAGTTAAAATTAAACTCAGTATTTTATTAACACAAGGGAAGCACTAACATATAAGAACATACACTCTTAAGAATCATACAAGGCTATTGAAGAGTAAGGAGGGAAGGGTTGGATAGAGAGAATTCAGGGGTGGAAGGGTGATAGTTACCAGTCTCAGAGAAAGAGGTTTGCGCAGCAAAGGGTCTCAGACAGCGTCTGAAGGTGGCAGAGGGGAATCCAGAACTGAGAAAGAAAATGGTGGGGCCCATCTGTGACACACACAGCTAGGGTCAGAACTAGGATATTTATACACTTTTTTGTATCAAGGAGGGGTTTGCTTTATGGTTTTCTCATAGACCGGAAAAAAGAGTTCAGAATGGGCTGGTTGCCTTAGCTCTGGAGAGACAAAAAATTGATGGGATTTGTAACTACCTCTTAATGTTCAGACAGGTAGGGTGTATAGGAAAGATTTCCATAGGGTATGGGCTGAGGGATGGTCACTGACTGCATGTTTGAAAGAGCCTAGGGATGAGGAAAAGGGTTAGTATAGGCCCGTTAACAACTGGGTTTTCCACATAATCCTATCTGGGTTTTCATGAACCTGGACATGTCTCAGAGATCACTGTGACCCCAACTGTCCCCAGTAAGCATGACCCTGAAAAGTGTCCAGTATGTCAGTTTTGAAATCTTATGGGAGGTGTATGCTAACATCACTATTGTACATAATGGGATTTGAGCTTCCACAGATTTTTAGTATCCTTAGAATGTGCAGTGTGCAGGAAAGTTAAGGTGAAGGCTTTCCCTATTGCAAAAACCCAATGTGTTACCAACAAACCCTTTGAAGTTGTCCATGCTGATTTAGCAGGCCCTATAAGTCCACTGAAGGGGGTAACCACTATTTATTTGTGATAGTGGACAGACACACTAGGTACACCTATGTATACTTACTGAAGGAGAAAAATCAGGCTGCAGACTGGTTCCGTGAGTGGGTGAATGCGATGGAACGTGAATTTCCTTCTCATAAGGTTTCCAGTCTAGTGACGGATAGGGGAGGGGAATTCTTATCCAACAGTCTGCAGACCTGGATGCGTAGGAGGGGCATTAGACACAAGACCACAAAGCCAGCGGAGGATGGGCTTGCAGAAAGGAAAATTGTGCTGTTGAAGTGCACGATGGAGTGCATGATGGAAGATGCACAAGCCCCAGCTTGGCTGTGGGGGGAGGCAGTGAAGATTGCTGCTTACCATTTATGTAGATTGTGGACGTCTAGCGTCAACCAGACCCCATATTGTCTATTGTATGGTAGAGCACCAAACCTCAAGCACCTGAGGGTTTTTGGAGAGTATGCAAATGTACTGATTCACCCAAGCCTAACGAATCCTGGGCAGCCTCAAACCAGGAGGCTGTGTTTCCTAGGCTATGACAGTAATAAGTATGTGTTTTCTCTCCATCCTGGAAAGGTGGTGTTCTCCAGGAGTGCAAACTTTGAAATGCACTCAGGGTGGGACAGATTGCATTGCAATCACGAGGTGTTTGTTCACTTGTGGAGGGATGTGTCAACAACTCCCCAAAGTCCCACAAATGGAGGGGTGGTAATGCCTGATGATGAAGGGGAGGTACAGGAAGAAAAGCCTGACACTGAACATGCCACTCCAACACACACACCATCACAAACAACCATTGAGCCTGACACACGGAGAGATAGCAGCAGCAGTGCAAGTGAGGATGAGTCAGGCAGATCTACGGTGCTCAACCCCAGAAGGTCAATGAGGGTCAGAAAGGCTCCTGACAGATTTGTTGTTCAGGAAGCCAGGCTATGCAATGTCATGGTAGAGGAGCCTGCAAGTTTTCAGGATCTCCTAAAACTTCCTCAGGAAGAGCAGGAGAAGTGGACTCAGCTATGGATTCTGAGTTTGAGTCACTAGTTGAGAGCAAAGTGTTCCAGGTAGTAGAGAGGACCAAAGACCAAAAGGTTGTTGGTTACTGGTGGGTGTACAAGCTTAAGGACATGCCTGATGGGACACAAAAGTGTAAGGCACACTTACTTGCAAAAGGCTTTTTGCAGGAGTGCTACACCAGTTTTGATAAAACCTTTTTGCCCACAGCAAAGCTGTGGTTAGTCTAAGGTTAGTGCTAGCTGTAGCAGCCAAGAGGCAGATGGTTGTGCAACACTTTGACTTTGAAAAACCATACCTGAATGCTGATCTTGAAGAGACAGTGTTCATGGAACAGGTCCTAGGGTATGACAGTGCAGGTGAGAGCAAGGTGTACTTATTGTGCAAAGCACTCTATGACTTGAAATAAAACGCATGTTGCTGGAACAAGTGCATACACCAAGTTTTGGTGTCACTAGGTTAGACAAGGAGTGTCACAGATGCCTGAGTGTACACAAGGGGGAAGGTGATAGTGCTGTCATGCTAGTTAACTATGTGGACAATCTTTGTGTGGCAGCAAAGAGTGCCAGTGATGTCATGAAACTGCAGGTGGAGTTAGAAAGCCAGTTCAAATTAAAGGACCTTGGGCAGTCTGAGGTGTTATCTAGAAGTAGAGTAGAAAGAACCGGTCTTGGAGAATTTTTCCTAAGCCAGAAGAAGATTGACAGTCTTGTGGCCAAGTGTGGGCTTAGTGAGGCCAAAGTGGTCAGGACACCAATGACCACTGATTTTGTGAACTTGGAGGCAGAACAGGAATTTGAGAGGCCAGACCTGTACCACTCAGTGGTAGGCAGTCTGTTGTTTATTGCAAACAACACAAGGCAAACAACACATCAGTTTTGCAGTTGGGGTGCTCAGCAGAAGAGTCTCCAAGCCAAGGAGGGTAGATTGGAAGCCCTGAAGAGGGTAGTTAGATTTCTCAAGGGGACCAGGGACATAAGCATGAAGCTGACAGGAAGTCAGGAGACCCTGGAGTGCTAAGTGGACAGCTCTTTTGCTGCCAAGGCTTCAGACAGGAAGTCAGTCACCAGGTTGGTGGTCAGGTATGCAGAGAGCCCCATGGTGTGGGGATCAAGGAAGCAGAACTGTGTGGCCATTAGTACCATTGAAGCTGAATTCGCAGCCTTGTCTAAGATGGCAAGTGAGGTACAATGGATAAGGCAGATGCAGAAAATCCGGCAGAAAATCCGGCAGAAGCAGAAAATCTGAAATGCAGGACAAAGTACATTGTGATACGCTACCAAAATGTGAAGCAGTTAATACAAGAAGGTGTCTTGTGTCTGAAGTACTGTCCATCTGAGGACAGTGTTGCAGACCTGCTCACAAAAGCCCTTCCAGCAGGAAGCCATGAGGAGTTGGCAAAGAGGCTGGGCCTTGTCACTAGTGTGTAAAGTGAAAGGTGTCAAAAGGGAAGGTCAACCAACAGATGACTGATGTCCAACAATTTATGTTAATGATGTTATGTTGTGATGATAACATGTGTCCTGCGCAATAGTTTGACCATTTTGGAGGGGATTGTCAGGAGTTAGAGACTGAGCTCCATTATAAAATGGCTGAACATCTGCAGAACCATGCTGCATGAACTACCAAGTCATGCCTAGTCAGGCCACTAGGGGGCAATGTCCTGTAGATACATATATGAGAGCTCAGAACAGAGCTCACTTCCTTCTCTTCCTGTGAATGCTGAGGCCTGTTGAAGCAGTTTCTCCTTCTATTATAAATATTTGTACATATTGCAACTGTTTGACTTTGAAGATAAAAGTGCCTCCTGCTTATTTGGATGTCAAACACTCTGTGTGTGAGTATTCTTGGGAAAGGGTTGCTACTGAGTCTGCTGAGATAATTTTTGGCTTCAGCTGGGGATTGAGTGTCCTATCATCCCCTGACAATTATGTGGTAAACTTCTGGTGTTCATCTCTTTGAAAATAATAGGGGTCCCTATTATCCACAGTTTCAGGTATCCACAGGAGGTCTTCGAACATTTCCCAATGGATATAGTGGTCGATCTGTACAACCAAGCTCAGCCCATGAGGTTTCCCACATGAAATTTCCTACACTGGATAGAACTAGCTACATTTGGGGTTGGGTGAGTGTTGAAACCAGAGATGTACCAAATTTGGGGGCAGAGGGAGTGGCTCCCACAGTGTTACTGCAGGCTGCACTTTAAGTATCTCTGATATAAATATTCAGTCATTTTGATTTTTTTTAATGTATAAAAAGGAGATTTTTGGACAGAGGACATTACTAAAAGCTTAACTGTTAAATGTGAATTTGTGGGCCATTTCTTTAATATTTAAAACCGGCATAATGAATTTCTGTTTCCTTTGTCCAATGCTTTTATTTGTAGGAGAAAAGTACAACATAAAAACATGGAGCAGGATGGTTATTTTGAAGTTGTGGAATCTGAAAAGCAATTATTCAGATGCATATAAAAGAAACAGATGGGCTCCAAAGTATTTTTATTATTTAGTTGGTAGCAACGTGCTCCATCAGGACTTCTAGAATCACCAGCCATGTCTGTTATTGACATGTCTATAGCTTTTATTTGTATCATCCGAAAGCATCTTTTTGTTTAGTGCTGGTACCCTGAGGGACAGGATGAAAGAACAATGACAAGCAAGTGACTTTGTGCCACTGAACTCAGGCACATTGTGGGATTGCTTTCTTGTCTCGGCTATGAGGAAGACCACAAAAGTATTGTTTTATTATCTCCGTACACAGCACAAGTTACTTTGAATACTAATGAAGGGCAGCCGCAGTGAGGCAGAGATAACTGCATAGGGTGAGGAAAAATAAAGTGACCCTCTCAATGCTTGTTCTTATCATAAGCTATTTCCAGCATTATACTAACTGCCACTCCCTTAGGATTTTTTTTAAGATAGGCAGAATGGGTGATATGCTGATTTACCAGCTCTGACTGATTTATTTCTTGCTAAATCCCAGTTTCCATTGGTTTAGCCCATGTCACATCACATGGCACATCATTTCTCATTAAAGTGAGAGCCAGTACAGTGTAGCAGACACTACATCAGACTTGGATCAGAGATAAATGCAGCTTCCAAATCTTGCTCAGGTTATTGAACGACTTTTGGTAAATCACATTCTCATAGCCTAGCCAACTTCACAGGATACGTGTTAATGATAAACACAGAGGTAGATTTAGCACATGAGGCATTCCTATTTTTTTTTCTTAGGATACGAGTCAGCCTGAATGTTTTTGTGCAGTGTTTTATAAATAGCCATCTTACATTTGTGCAAGATGCCCATCAGTGTATTTATGCAATAGGGAGTCAAGGAGAAGGCCATTTTTTGCAAGAGAACCCACTTTGGGTAGGAGGGGAAGATACATTTCTGTGGAAACAGTATCGTGTGCCTCTTATGGTTTGCTTCTCAGTGAGGACCAAGTCACTCAGTGTCAGAGGACCCAAAGGCATTAATAAAGGTAGTTACTGTTTCATTTTCATTTTCTAGCTCTTCCTGAGATGTTGGAGAATTTCAGTTCTCCCCTAGTAGGGGTAATGTTAGAATGAGAGCCCTGACTTGGAAAGAAATGAATCCCCCCACCCATGGCCATGAGCTGATCACCCCAGCTCTTCCAGATGGCTTTGCAGTGATTTCTGTACACTCTCTAGGTGTACAGTCACCCCTCCCCTCCTCCTTCTTCCTTTCCAAGCTTCTCAAACTGCATCCAGGGGTTCCTTAGAAGTTCTGAATATACTCTGAGGGATCCCTGCTTTGTGGCTTTTTAAACCTTGTCATTGTGGCCCCTTCCAACTGAGGACATTATCAGATGAACCTCAAAAATGTTCTTTTGCCTGCATAATTAAAGCCATTTTTATGCTGGCAAAAGAATGCCTCCCACCACCTTTCTTTCCCAGCAAAGGCTTCCTCAGCAATGAAGAGGAAGTGAATGGATCTCAGTTCACTTCCTTATTCAAAATCCTGTGGATTCTCATGAGAAGATGTTCATGTGAGAAATTCAAAAACACACGCAAGAAGTTTTAAACAACAACACACAACACACAAGAGGTTTTAAAAAGCACATACACATAATTAAAACTTCCAAGTAACCCAAGGTGTGTCACTTATATGGATGTTTTGATCTCACTCGGAAGTGTTCTGGCTGGACCGGCCATTGACGCTGCATTCACATGAGTTAAGTGGCATAAGGTTTCATACACCAGCAATGCTGTCACTAAAGCACCACGTGGGATATATTGACAGCTTGAGCTATCAATAAAAAATATGGTGTTATTTTAATAAGACATTAATGCGAAAGTGTGATGTTGTCTGGTATGCGTGCCCTTTTGCATTTATGTGGCATTGTTATAATTCTGTATTTAGTACTTCTGATAAATGAACTTTTCCAGTTCTGCTCTGACCTTAGGATACCAGTAGACCTTAGAAAAAATGAGGCTGTCAGATCGGGTGCAGATACTGTGAGGGCAGAGAATAGCAGTGAGGTATTAAATAACACATCCATCCCCTCCCCAAAATAGTAATTTACTGTGAACTTGCCACAGGTCAGCGTACGAGGGGCACTCCAAAAAAGCGATACAAGGTTTCCCTGAAACAACATTTCAGGCTTGGCCAAATTGATCACCAACAATGGTCCGCCCTGGCTTCACATCAGGAGGCATGGAGGTGCACTATCCACAATGCTGCAGCTTTATTTGAGAACTCACACTGAACACGTCTTGAAGAGAAACGACAACGCAGAAAGAATCACAACCCGGAAACATTTTCCAAGGAGACCCTCTGCTGTGCTTTCTGCAACCGGACTTGTTTATCTCGGATTGGCCTTTTTAGTCATCAGCGTGGTTGCAGAAAGTGCGGGATGAGTCCTTCCTGAATCTTCGTTTGCGAAGAAAAGCCCGAGAGATATTAAATGACACAGTGGACTTTATCAGATGTGGCAAATATGGCATCATAATGATGCCTAATGAACACAAAAGGGTGTCTATACTGCACTACATTGTGCTTTGGTGATTGTAAGATGTGAATAAGGTGTTCCTTTTTATTGATGGCTCAAGCTGTCAATAGATCTGCTGTGGTGCTTTTTTTCATATTTTTGCCCATGTTTGAAACCATGTGTTATTATGCTCACATGAATACTGCATCAATGGGAAGAACACTTCCAGGTGAGATCACCAAAACCAGGTATGATACACTCCTTTTATGGACCTCCCTGATTTAGTTGGAAGTTTTAAAGTGTTTTTCTGTGCTTGTGTGTAGATTTGGTGTCTTTATTTAGGTGTATTTTTAAATGTTGCCATGCTCATGTCTTCTCGCGAGAATCACAAGATTACAAATGCAGAAATAAACAGAGCTCTGTTCATGCTTTGTCAATGCTGGGGCAGCCTTTTAATGCTACAGAAGGTAAGGTCTGATAGAAAGGGTTACCTTGGCAGGAAAATTATGAAGAAATATAGGGCAGGAAAGGAATGTTAATGGAAGTTTGTCTGATAAAGTCCAGTGTGTCATGGCCTGCTGTATGCTGCCGAGGTTTGCTGCTCTCAGGTGTAGTGGAAGATGTGTTGAAAAGAGTTTCAACTGTCAGTTCTGACAATACATGGGATGTAGGAAACACCATCTTGTCCTTCACTTCAGGCTGTATAATATTTTGGGCCAGTTTTGATTCTAAATGGCATTCTATTAAGAAATTTTAACTTAAACACAGAAAATATTTTAATAAACCCCTTCTGGAAGATGTTTCAGTTCATCTATAAATACACATTAGGCCTGTTGGATAAGGAGAGGCTAGAATTGTATTTCACATATTAAAGCTTTATTATGACATACAATCAGAAGATACTGTTAACAGCCCCATACAAGTTAGGTTTGCCAAATCTCAAGCTTTAGGAGATTATCAGATGCAGAAAAGTCTGCATCATAAGAACACAACAAGAACAGGAATGGGGTATATTATCAGATGATGTTGTCCTTCAGCATCCCGGGGGCATGGCTTTGGCATCTCTTTTTATTGGCGGCTTGTCTCCACCAATGAAAAAGTAAAGCCTCATCCTTTATTGCCAATGGTTCTGAGATTACATTTGCCAGCTCTTTTAATACTACATCCAAGGGTATTAAAAGAGCTGGCAAATGTAATCTCAGAGCCATTGGCAATAATCTTTGAGAACTTCTGGAGAACAGGAGAAGTCCCAGCAGACTGGAGAAGGTCAAATGTTGTCCCCATCTTTAAAAAAAAAAGGGGGGGAAAGGATCCCAAATATTATCGCCCACTTAGTCTGACATCAATACCATGGAAGATTCTAGAGCAGATCATTAAACACAGAGTCTGTGAACATTTAGAAGGCAATGCCATAATCACAAAAAGTCAACATGGGTTTCAGAGAAACAAGTAATGCCAGACTAATCTGATCTCTTTTTTTGATAACATTATCAGCTTGGTAGATGAAGGGAATGCTGTGGACATTGCATACCTTGATTTCAGCAAGGCCTTTGACAAGGTTCCCCATGGCATTCTTGCAAACAAACTTGTAAAATATGGGCTAGACAAGTTAACTGTTAAATGGATTTGTAATTGGTTGACCAGCTGAACCCAAAGGGTGCTCTGAGGTGGCTTCTCTTTGTCTTGGAAAGATGTGACCAGTGGGGTGCCACAGGGTTCTGTCCTGGGCCCAGTGCTATTCAATATCTTTATCAATGAATTGGATGACGGAATTAGGGGCATACTTATCAAATTTGCAGATGACACCAAATTAGGAGGAGTAGCTAATACCCTAGAGGACAGGATCAAAATTCAAAATGACCTGGAGAGTTGGGCCAAAGCTAACAAAATGTAATTCAATATAGAGAAACGTAAGGTACTGCACTTAGGGCGGGAAAACAAAATGCATAGATACAGCATGGGGGAGAACTGGCTGAACAAGACTACGTGTGAAAGGGACCTAGGAATCCTAGTAGACCACAAGTTGAACATGAGTCAACAGTGTGATGCGGCAGTTAAAAAGGCCAATGCGATTTTGGGCTGCATCAATAGAAGTATAGTGTCAAGATCAAGGGAAGTCATAGTGCCACTCTATTCTGCCTTGGTCAGGCCTCACCTAGAATACTGTGTCCACCACAATTCTGGGCACCACAATTCAAAAAGGATATTGACAAGTTGGAGTGTGTCCAGAGGAGGGCGACTAAAATTGTGAAAGGTCTGGAAACCATGCCTTATGAGGAGAGACTTAGGGAGGTGGGTATGTTTAGCCTGGAAAAAAGATGGTTAAGAGGTGATATGATAGCCCTGTTTAAGTATTTGAAGGGGTGTCATGTTGAGGATGGAGCAGGATTGTTTTCTGCTGCTCCAGAGACTAGAACACGGAGCAATGGATGCAAGCTCCAGGAACAGAGATTCCACCTCAACATTAGGAGGAGCTTTCTGACAGTAAGAGCTGTTCGGCAGTGGAATGCACTCCCTTGGAGTCTGGTGGGGTCTCCTTTCTTGGAGGTCTTTAAACAGAGGCTGGACAGCCATCTGTCAGGGATGTTTTGATTGTGATTTCTTGTGTGGCAGGAAGTTGGCCTGGATGGCCCTTGTGGTCTCTTCCAACTCTACAATCCTATGATTCTTTGATTCATCTGCGGCAGCACTACACCCTCGGGAATGGCTGAGGATGCAGATGTCTGATAATGTCACCCTTTCTGTTCTCCTTGTGATCTTCTGATTTAGTTGGGGATGTTTTTTCCCCATGTGTTTTCCTATTTCTGATAATCTCCTTAGTTCCCAGGCTCTAGGGTAAGTGGAGGAATCTCATGACAGGTTTTTTTTTTTTTAACTGTGTGTTGGTGGGCTCTACTGTTGTGCACTATTCCAGATTCTCTAGGGGTCTGGCTGGCTGCTTACTCTCCTCTCTCCTCTCCGCTCCCCTTTTTACTGTTAATTTTCCCAGTTCTGCTCCTACCTTCCCCAACATACTCTAATTGGAAGAAGGTACACTACAGTTTACTTTCTTTGTCTGAGGTATAGGTTTCAACACCATTTGTAAAAACTGGAGTACAAATGTGTTTTGTTTTGTTTTTAGTTCAGCTTTGCTTAGGCACTTGATTCCTAAGGCTGCTGCCACACTGCAGAAATAATGCAGCTTGACAACACTTTAACTATCATGGCTCCATCCTATGGAACCCTGGGATTTGTGGTTCATTGTGTCACTAGAGCTCTCTGACAGAGAAGGCTAAATATCTCACAAAATTAACAAATCCCAGAATTCCATAGCATTGAGTCATGGCAGTTAAAGCAGTGTCAAATTAGATTATTTCTGCAGTGTGGCAGCAGCCTTATTCTTTGAATTATTTTATTTTACTTCTCTCTTTATTTTTCTCATCCTTTGTTTCCATCTCCCACCTGCCCCACAACTTATAGCTAAATGTCTTCTACTCCTCTCCTCTTTCTATTTCTCATCGTTTTCTTATTTTACCTGCGCCACAACTCCTGCTTAGACTTAAGGGAATTGAATAATATTTGAAAGATGGTTTTAAAATCTTTTTCTTGAGTGTCAGGAACCCTCAGAAGAATCATAGACTGGCAAGAATCTTCACAGTTCAGGACTTATTTTGCACAAAATTTGCACATTTTTTTTCCAGCAGAAAACAGCACAGTGTTGTTTTGCAACACAAAATGCTGTTTCCTCTGTAAGAGCTGTTCAACAGTGGAATGCACTGCCTTAGAGTATGGTGGTGTCACCGTCTTTGGATGTTTTTAAACTGAAGCTGGATGGCCCTCTGTCAGGAGTGTGTTGATTGTGTATTCCTGCAGAGCAGGGGGTTGGACTAGATGGCCCTTTCGATCTCTTCCAACCAGGGATGTCTTAACAGCATTATAGGCCCCAGGGCAAAACAGTGCACTGGGCCCTGCCTACACAACCACTCACAGGAATAAAAATGTAAATTATCAATAAAATAAACTTATAATTATTGGTACCTCCAACCAAATCAGGTTTTGACCCACTCCCAGATGTACAGCTTCATTGGGAGCAAAGTCTCTTCCCATTGAGACTTCAGAATCGCTGATGTGTAAACCAGCAGAGATAAGAATGAAAAAGAAGAGAGGAGAGAAATGCCTTCCAATGTGGGAAAGGAGGGGGGAGCAACAGCAATGTCTCAGAGGGGTGTCTCTCCAGTGAGCCAGCATCTCCACCTTGAGTCAATGAGAACGGCAGGAAGGGGAAAAGAGGTACAGTGTGGGTGGGCAGCTTCCGTCTCTGGGAGAGGGAGAGAGCACAGGCTCAAGGGCAGGAAGGAGGCATCCTCTTGGTGGGGATATTCGAGAGAGTGTGTGTGTGTGTGAGAGAGGGTTGCTCAGTAGCTCATGGCTATGTAGGCAGCTGCTCCAGGCAGAGCCAAGGAGGTGGGTCAAGCTTCCCTCTTGGCCACCACTTGGCTTTTCTTTCTCTTCCCCAATGCCTCACTTGCTTTGCTCCTCAGTCAGGACTCTCCCTCCAACTGCCTGTCCCTCCTCCTCCTTGCCTATCCCCTCCTCCTCCTCCTCCTCCTCCTCCTCCTCCTCCTCCTCCTCTCTTTTTATCTTCTCCATTCTTGTGCATGCAGACATGCCTACTCTCCACTACAAGTTGCAATTTTTCTCCTTCTAACGAGTTAGCAGGAGATTTGAATGCTGAGGCAGAAGATCAGGAAATTAGTGTTACATTCTGGTTTTTACATAGATTAGCATGGGATCCCTATGCTCCTGAGGCCCCTGGGCAACTGCCCAGCATGCACATGCATTAAGCTGGCATTGCTTCCCGCTCTATGATTCTGTATAAAATGCTACTTGTTGCATTAAAAAATATCTAGCATGCAAATTTTTCACAGAGTAAGTTCTGAACTGCAAATAGTTTTCAAAAACTGTAGTTTTTGAAGATTTTTTCACAGGGGTAATTACTCATTGATTCCCTAAAGAACTAATTTAGCTAATACTTGCATCTCTATTACACTCATAATCTCTCTCACACATTTGTGCCTCCATTTCTCATCCTGTTTATTCTCCTCTCAACAACTTCTGACTACATTTCTTCTTCCCCTTTCTCTTGCTCACTCTTCCTTGTCTTCTTTCTCATTCTTTCTTCTCCCATCCAGAATTTCTGGCTGATGTTTTTCTCTTCTCATTTTTTCTCTTTCTTTTTCTCCTTCCCCCATGTCTCCTAGGGCTCATCTACACAAGGGGAAAAAAACCATGTAATACCATGTAATAATGGCATTTTGCAGGAGTAGTGACATGTCTTAATGGTGTTTTTGGCCTCATAATCCCCCATAAACCTCAAATTCTAGATGGCAGCCATTAGTGATTTACTCACATTAGTTCTTCACTGCTGCCAATTTTTGTTGTTGTTGAAAAAAAATGTCATCTAAGGTGCGCTGGAGCAATATAGTGATTTTCTGATTTAACAGGAAAGCAAAACAAAAAATCCCACCCTGTTTTATCACCTTAATGATCACTTGCTTAGGTGAAAATCCAATATGGTGTCAGCAGGCACTTGCCTTGGTATCAAGCCCCACCCCTGCTCTCACCCGGCGAATCAGCTTTGTGCTTTCCTTTCAATCACTTGTCCTAATGAGTAGGAATGTGCACATCCCTTTAAAAAAAAAAACCTACAGGAAAAGCCATGAAGGTGTTTCTATATTATATTATCAAAGCCATGAAGGCTTGTCCTGCATCGTTTTTGCCATTTTGCCCCCACCCCATGGTCCTTCCGAATAGCGTGGATTGGTGCATGATCCCATTAGGACAGGTAGGAGTCCTAGTGAATTCTATTAAGTTTTTTTTAACCATTTAGACAGGCCCCTAGTTTAACCACTCTTATCCCTCCTTCTCCATCTCTCTCTTCCTTGTTCTTCTCCTCCCTTCTCCCAACTATACTGATCTGTTCCCTCTCTGTCCCTCTAACTGCTTCTTCATTCCCATCTTGTGCTATCAAAAAGCAGACCTCTAAACCATGACTTGGATATATCAGATTCTTAGCATTTTAAAGTTGTAAGTTTATTAAACTCAATAGGGACAGAAGTTAGTGAGAGCAACACATTAAAAACAGAGTTTACCAAAAAAAAAAATGTTATTTTTGCTTGGAAAAAAATCTTTGGTTGGACAACAACACCCATGTGTTGTTAAAAACAGTGCTTGCAAAAGTGTTAATATAGAGCTTGGAAAAGTCTGGGTTTTTTTTCCCCTCTTCAAAGCAGAACAGATTGCACTATAGCTCCAATATATTCTTAAAAAGAAATGCTTATACATGTGTCAACCAGTTCTGGATGGGGTTACACTCCCCCTGAAAGACTGCGTTCACAGCTTGGGAGTGCGCTTGGATCCATCGCTCCAGATGACAGCACAGGTAGATGCGATGGCCAGGGTTGCTTATTATCAGCTTCGGCTGATACGCCAGCTGTGCCCCTACCTGGAGTTGGAAGACTTAAAGATGGTAGTACATGCACATGTAACTTCAAGGCTTGAATTCTGTAATTCACTCTACATGGGGCTACCTTTATGCCTGCTCCAGAAAGTCCACAATGTTCAAAATATGGCAGCCAGGCTGGTCACAGAAACAACAAGGGGTGACCATATCATACCAATATTAAAATCTCTTCATTGGTGCCAATTAGTTTCTTGGCAAGGTATAAAGTGTTGGTCATTACCTTTAAAGCCCTTCATGGCTTAGGGCCAGGCTACCTACAGAATCATCTTCTCCCATACAATCCGCCCCGTACCATTAGGTCCACTGGGGAAAAACTTACTTCAGGTGACTAAAACTGGAGTCACCCAGAGGACTTTTTCTGCTACCACTCCCAGACTGTGGAATGGCCTGCAGGAGGAGATCCGACACATTGATAATCTGGGGATGTTTAAGAGGGATATTAAAATGGATCTCTTCTGGCAGGCCTTTCCAGATTAGATTAGATGCCCAGCTGTCACTTTCTGGTTTACTATTCTGTTATTTTTTTAAAAATTGTTTTATGTCTTTTCTTACTTTAAGTTATTTTAATAGTGCTTTTATAGGTAAAATTTGAATTATGTACCATTGTATTTTAGTTTTAATTATGTTATTTTAATGTTTGTAGATTATGGATATTGTTTTAAATGATGTTTGCCACCCCAATCCTCATGGGAGAGGTAGGATATAAATAAACCTTATTATTATTATTATTATTATTAAAAAGTTGGAAAATTCTCCCCACCCCAGCAGTTCAATAAAGATTTTGGATTCCTTGACTTCTAGCCAGGAAATAAAAATGTATTTTCTCACATATTAGGCTTTGCTTTGTTTTTGTTTTTTATATGAATGACATGCTCTGAGAAATTGTGATGGTGTTTAATATGTCATGCTTAACGAAATTGTCATTTCTCTTCCCATGATACCACAAAGGGCTGCTCCTAGGTCTCAAGTTTTGGCCTAGAAAACCGAGAGCTGATGGGTAGAAGGGAAGCAAATATTGCAGTAGTCAGAAATATTCTGCATTGTTTCTGTTGTTAAGATTTGTGTGTAGAGTTGCTATTGAAATTTGCCTCAAGCAGAATTTCAAGTCAAACCTGACTGTTCTAGTTTTGACTCTTACCACTTAATCTAGGGGCTCATTTACATGGCAGTTGTTATCCTGGGGAAAATCGAGATCTGGACATCTCAAATCTGTCCTGTACTGTTCTCATGATTTGTTGCTGGTAGCAGAAGTCTTGGGTTTTTTTTGTTTTTTTGTTTTTTTAATGTGTTGTTTACACATACCTCCATCCCAGAAGGACCTTCTGGTAAGATGGCGGAGTGAGTGGACGTGTCTGGCAAAGCTGCTCTGACATGACCGCATGCAAGGCAAGAGAATCTGCTGCCAAATATTGAAGGTAGAGCGAATAACCCCTAGGAATAAGGGATTCAGAGGGGTCCAGAGAAGACCAGCTTCCAGCCTGGAAACCCCGGTTTCTCCAGGGATTTGGGAAAGGCTGAGGATGTCGTGGGGCATCCATAGCCTTGTAGTGCAGCCACCTAATAAGCGGCAAAAACCCTGGCAATACCACTTTTAAAACACCAAAAGAGAACCTTAGTGAAGCTAAAGAATTCTGGTGTTGAGTCCTCGAAATTTAAGATTCTACAGAAAAGGAGAGCAATCTGAAGATAGTAGAAAGGGGAACAGTGACCATTCCATCTTAACAGAGAAGAGGAAGGGAGAGGAAGAAAATCCCAATCTACCACTCAGAGAGTGTTGGAGCTGATAATAAAAACAAAAAACAAAACAACAGAGCTACAGAGGGGAAACTACAGAGAAGGGGCAAAGAGGCAACTTTTCCCTAGTATTACACCATTCTTCATACATCTTCACATTTCATAACAGGTCAGAAAGAATTTATTCTCCATTCTTTGATTGCTGGGAAGAATAAGAAGGGAGAAGTGTAGCTTTGTGGAAACTCCAATACTTTAGGATAGGTGGCTGGGAAGAGAAGAGGTGCTGTTGGGAAACAGAGTGTGAAGTGGAAGAAACAAGGAGGAGAAATAAAGTGCAAAGTAAAGTAAAAAAATAAGATAAAGAAAGTTAAAGCAGTCAAAGCAAACAGACATTATATAGAGAGACAGAGGAAACAGAAAAAAATTGAATTTAAGATTTAAAGGACAGTAAAGACAGTTGGGGGAAAGCATTTTTGAGAGTGAAGGCGTTGGAGACTTCGGAGGAGGATTGAAATCGAAAGGGACAGATAATACAAAGTATAATAAGGCTGGATAATACTGAAAGGAATAAGAGGGTAATAGATAAGTAGAATGAGCTGGAGAAAACATAAATAGAACAAACTGAAGAAAAAATAAAGAGAAGAAACAACAAAGTGAGAGAGAAGTAAGAGAAGAGAGAGGGAAGGTCTGAAGAAGATTGAAAGAATTAGAAGGAGCTGCAAGGTAGAAGGTTAGGGTCCGTTGTAAGGTTGGAGTTTGAATGGGATATACTGAGTAAATGTCTTGAGAACAGTGTCTAATGAAATAAAATATAGTATACAGCATAGTATAGTAAGCAGCAAAGGTGTAGCGAGTACAAAGAATTGAACTGAAAGATGAAAAGGAATTGAGAAGAATAGCTATAAACTGGAAGTAAAGATTTGTGAAGGGAGATAGTTGCATGAGTGTTAGAGACAGAGTAATTAAATTAGAAACTGCTCAATAAGGGGGAGAGGAAAAAGAAATTATTTTAAAGAGGGAGAATATATGCATTTGCTTATAATATGGGAACTATATGATATTATAATATAGTACAAAATTTATTATTGTAATATATCAACATATATAATATAATATTTCAACATATATAATATATTATAATATTTAAAATCATATGTAATTTTGGTATTTGGAAAATAATACTATAATTATGTAATTGTACTGTAATTGTACTGTAATTGTGTAACTGTATAGTATTTGTACTGTATTGATAACTAGTACTTGGAAATAAGATTCCAAATTTCTGGTAATAGTGCCCTCAGTAAGGAGCAAAGTGGGAAGGGGTACAATACAATACTATAAGTACCCGTTAGGGTGCATTAAAATAAAATAAAAAAGTTAATGTTACAGAAGAGTACTAGAAATTGAACACACCAAGATAAACAACTGATGTAAAACAGAGGATATAGAGGTGGGTGAAGGGAATTAAACAAGATTTGGGGGAAAGAGAAAACTTGAGCATCAGAACTTTAAGAGACTGGAAAGGGGGACATAGAAGATCAAAAGGGACTTTGATAGATATCTTATAAGTGAAAGAGGATCAACTTAACTTAAAAAAGGAAAATACAAAGTGCATAAGTAGACTAATCATTGGTAACAATTGGTGGCAAGTGATAGCAACAGTGATCAAAGTTAAATAAGATAAAAAAAATCAATAGTGGTGATTGATCATAATCATTAATATATTTGAATTCATAAGAACCATAATTAAAGTAGAAAGAAGTGACTGATAGAAAATATGGCTGCGGGAACAAGAAGGAACATAGCTCAATTATAGAGCCAAAGAAGAACTCCGTGGAATTGCCGACAAAAATTCCTGATACAAGCTTGATAATACTAGAAGAAATGAAAAAAAAAATGGAAAAAGAAATAAGATCCGAAATTAAAGCACAAATGAAAGAATTGAGAGAAGAATTAAAAGCGGACTTTAAGAGAGAATTAGAGAACTTAGGGGGAAAATTGAGGATAATACAAAGGCACTATCAAAAATGGAGGAAAAAATTAAACATCTTGAACAAAAAACAGATAAGTTGGATCAAAAAACTAAAGAAATAGAAGAGATAAAACATCAAGGAATAATAAAAGAGAAATTAACTGAAATTAAGAACAGAGCTAAATGCATCAAAATTAGAGGGCTGGAGGAACAAAGTAATGAAGATCTGTATACAAGATTGGTGCCAACATTAGTGAAATTTATAGGATGGCTTTCAGATCAATTAGATCTGGATATAGATAAAATGTTCAGGTTAGAATCACAGGTGGCAAAGAAAAACAAAATGCCAAGAGATATAGTGATTTACTTCATAAGAGAAAGAGTAAAGGGTATAATAATAAACAAAACATACAAAGAAAAAATGATTGTGGAAGGAAATGAGATTAAAATATTTAAAGACATACCAGCCACTATATTTAAAAAAATAGGGCTCCCATGTTGCGCTGAAGAGCCTGCAGCTGGAGAGCCCCTTTGCGGTCAGGAAGGAGGGAGACGATCCCATGCCTGTTGTGTCACCAGCAAGAGCCGGCGACACGAGGAGATGGGTGGGGCCCAAAGTTATAAAGGAGTCCCCCGCCCCTCTCCTCAGCCTCTTTCGATTTAGCAGCTATGGCGGCTGGAGAGAGGGAGAGCGCTCTCTGAGCGAGAGGCCAGGGACCAGCTGTGCGGCGGCAAACACAGCGAGGATCCTTCCTTTGTGGCGTGGCCATGCAGCTGAGTGGGGCCTTGCCCTGACCCAGACAGGCCTTCGTTCAAGGGTGGAGGCAGGGCGGGTCTCCGAGGCAGGGGGCATTAGAGACTGGTCGTGGCTCTTGCGCCTGCCTCCGCACAGGTTTTCAGGAGTTTCCACGGCCTGGGTGCTCCCACTGGGTGTACAGCTTAAGTACAGGCCACCTTGTTTCAATATATGGATATTATACACAGGGCATATGTGGATTTTGCGGGTCCCACGTGATGAAGCTTTTTGCATGAGGACAGCCATTTACCCAGGGTTGCGTTGGGATATGATGCATCCACAATTATGGATGCAGTTGATGACGCTGGCAAGGCCGATTCAAGGGGAACGTACTCATAGTGGTCATCTAATTAGAACTTCAACCCCCAATGTAGCCAAGACACCACCTGCCCCGGAGTCTGGTACCAAAATGCTCTTTTGGGAGATTAGCTCCCACGGAGCATGTTCTCGGAAGCCCTGCAGATTCAGCCACAAGTGCTCTATCTGTGGGGCTTCTCATTCCTTTTGGAACTGCCTGAGAGGTAGGGGGAAAATTTGGGGGGCAAAAGGGGGCCAGGGATCCGGCAAAAGGGCTGGCCCTCCCAATCAGCCTCAAAAAGGGACCCAATCCAATTAAAGTGGATGTTTTGCACAGGTGGCTGGTAGCTTACCCTAACAGAGCAGTGGCCGCTTATTTATCACAGGGTTTTCATTTGGGTTTTTGTATCCCGTACCAAGGGGCCCATCGTCCCTTTAGAGCACAGAATCTCCAATCAGTGAAGGGGAATGAACATATAGTTAGGGAAAAGAAACGTAAGGAGGTAGCTGAGGGAGGGGTAGTTGGCCCCTTTTGCACGCCCCAGGTGCCCAATTTGTGTGTTTCTTCTTTAGGCATAGTGCCCAAGAAGACCCCAGGGGAATATAGGCTTATACAGTTGTCCCTTGACATTCGCGGGGGTTAGGTTCCACGGACCCCCGCGAATGTCAAAAAACCGTGAATATTGATTGCCCTCCCCCCACCCTCCCCCGGCGTCCACGGCCTCCCCCCACCCTCCTCAGGCCTTCAGGGAGCCTTCCAAGGCTCCGTGAAGGACTCACCCCATCCTCCCCCCTCCCTCCCCGGGGCCTTCACGGAGCCTTTCTAGGCTCCGTGAAGGCCCCCGCGGACTCCCCCCACCCTCCCCAGGCCTTCAGGGAGCCTTCCAAGGCTCCGTGAAGGCCTCCCCCCATCCTCCCCCCTCCCTCCTCGGGGCCTTCACAGAGCCTTTCTAGGCTCCGTGAAGGCCCCCGCGGAATCCCCCCACCCTCCCCAGGCCTTCACGGAGCCTTCCAAGGCTCTGTTAAGGCCTCCCCCCAACCTCCACCCTCCCTCCCCGGGGCCTTCACGGAGCCTTCCAAGGCTCCGTGAAGGCCTCCCCGCATCCTCCCCAGGCCTTCACGGAGCCTTCCAAGGCTCCATGAAGGCTTCCCCCCACCCTCCACACTCCCTCCCCCGGGCCTTCACGGAGCCTCCCCCCACCCTCCCCAGGCCTTCACGGAGCCTTCCAAGGCTCCGTGAAGGCCTCCCACCATCCTCCCCCCTCCCTCCCCGGGGCTCCGTGAAGGCCTCCGCGGCCTCCCCCCACCCGCCCCAGGCCTTCACGGGGCCTCTGGAGTGTCTCCAAAGGCCCCGTGAATGCCTCCCCGGCCCTCCCCGCTCCTTCCCAGGGCTTTCAAGGGGCCTCCGGAGGCCCCTTTTCGTGATTTTGGGGGGGCCCGGGAGGGGCCTCCCAAAACCGTGAATAATTAAAACCGCAAATGCTGAGTTCACGAATGTGGAGGGGCAACTGTCCACCACTTGTCCTATCCGAAAGGGGAATCTGTAAATGACTCCATCCTGCCGGAGCTATGTTTAGTTAGGTATACTTCTTTTAGATGCAGACATAAGGCCATTTTGAGGGAGTTCCAGGTCCTGATTGGACACCTGAATTTTGCCTGCAAAGTAGTGGCTCCCGGTAGAGCTTTTCTTCAGCATCTCTGTGATGCTGTTGCAGGGGTCCAACAGCCCCATCATAAGATTCAGTTTACGAAGGAGATTGGGGCAGATCTACGGGTCTGGCAGGACTTCTTGGACCAATTCAACGGTATCTCATTTTGGCCCGAAGAGAAGAAATTGCGTAATGCCTTTCAGATTGCCTCAGATGCAGTGGTGTCCATTGGTTAGGGGGTTTATTTTGGCGGCCGGTGGTGTGCTAGTAAATGGCCCTCAGATTGGCTAGGAACAGATGTTACCTTAGATCTTTTCCCATTTTGGTGGCCTCCATCATATGGGCGAAGGAGTTGTCAGATTCGTCGGTACATTTTTGGTGCGACAATATGGCTACTGTCCAAGCCATAAATATCCTCACCTCAAAATCCCTGAGGGTCATGAGGCTGGTCCGGGCTTTTACCCTGCATTGCCTTAAGCATAATATTTTATTCATGGCTCGGCATGTGGCGGGCATTAACAATGCAATTGCTGACGCTCTTTCCTGCATGCAGATGGTGTGCTTCAGAGAGTTGGCTCCAGAAGCGGAACTCAAGGGCGACAGGATGCCGGGCAGTTTATGGTGTCTTGGGAGACAGAGATATGGAGGGCTTTAGGTATGTCAGTCACTTCTAGTACAAGAAAAAGTTATGCTAGGGCAGTGCAGGAATTTTTGCAGTTTAGGGACCACAGGGGTTTACAACAGGGGTTGAATGTTCCAGTGACACACCTCTTGCAGTTTTGTGTCTTTTTGTATAGGAAGGGACTTGCTCCACAATCAATCAGGGGCAGGTTATCTGCCATCGCCTTCTGGTTAAAGGCACAAGGGGCCACAGATAACACAGGAGACTTCCATATCCAGAAAGCCCTGGAGGGTTGGGTTAGAGAGAAGGGAAGGAAGGCAGATTCCAGAGCCCCCCTTTCACCTGGCATTTTGAAGGGGCTGCATCAGATATGGCAGGGCATTTGTGCCTCACCATATGAGGTGCTGCTGTTTCATGCAGCGGCCCTTATGGTATTTTGGGGGCTTTATGGATAAGCAAATTGGTGGTAGCATCTAGGTCTGGCACTTCTGGCAGGGCCTTGGAATTTAGGGACGTGCTGGTGAGTGGTGAAGAGCTCATGTTCACTGTGCATTTTTCAAAGACTGATCAGGTGGGGCGGTGAAGGAAATCCAAATTGTCCCACAGTAGTGATGCTGATCTCTGTCCAGTTTTGGCCATGCAGGGGTATCTGCGGGTGTGGGGGAAGGGGTCGGGCCCATTGTTTGTACATGCTGACTCCCCCCCCCTTACTAAGTACCAGTTTTGGGCAGTGACAACCAAGGTGCTGACACAGCTCGGGCTGTTGGGTGTCCGGTTCAGGACACATTCATTCTGCATTGGGGCCACATCTGTTGCTGCAGCTATGAGTATGGACCCGGTGGCCATTCAGTGGATTGGCCACTGGACATTCTCTGCATATTGGAGATATGTCCACTTACCGCTTCACTAACTTGTTCTTCCAATTTTGTCTTCTAGGTGGTAGACCACTGACAGTGAGATGCCGGGTGCTGATCACAGTATGGTTAACTGGACAGCCCAGCAGGATCAGTTAAATCATTTTGGAACTCACCTCAGCCTGGGAGACAAGGCGGCCATTGACTGGTTGGGGAAGAGAGGCCTTTGGTGGCATGGCCTCATGCCACTGATGTTTGGGGAGTGTCGGGGGTCTCCGCCAGACATTCTGGTTCTCCACCTTGGTGGGAATGATTTGGGCCTCCTTAAAGGGAAGGCTCTGGTCATTCAGGCCTCATATGACATAGATGTGATTTGGTTGAGGTGGCCTGCTGTCACCATCGTATGGTCAGCTATACTGCCCAGACATCTGTGGCAAGGGGAGGGGAACCCCCATTTGATTAACCGGGCCAGGCGGAAGGTTAATAGGCAAATTAGTAAGTCTTTGGTTACAAGGGGAGGACATTTTTTGCAGCACCTGCAGATGGTGTTCGAGAGACCAGAGCTCTACAGAGCGGATGGGGTGCATCTCTCGGACACAGGGAATTTAATATTCTTGGGTGATCTTCAGCGGGGGTTGAGGCACTTATTGGACAAGCTAGTGGGGGATTAAGGGACAAAGCGGATGCTTGCCCCTTATTTTGGCAGGAAGGGGGGAGGCATAGATTATGGCGTGCACCTATGGCACTGATTTTGGTGAAGGGATGGCCTCTGGAAGGGTCCCCTTAGATTGTATGATCTGGGGGAACAGAAGACCTACCTTGGGGTTGACCTGAAGGATAATCCCCTCACCTTAATCTGTATGGATTGGGTGAGGAACTTTTGGGTTAACCTTCCAGACACAGGCCAGCTGGAGAGCAACCCCATGTCCTGGGGTTGCTCAGCAGGGCTCAGGTGCTCACCAGGGGAAGCCAGGGGCATAAGTCCAGATGGGACGATCCACCCCAGCTGCTCCCACACTAGGTTGCCTCCCCCCGCTGAAGATTTAAAGGGGATTAAATAGGCAGGGTTATAAATATAGAACCCATTTTATTTCAACCCCATACCTGTGTGTGGTCTCATTATTTCTCTGAGTTGGCCTGCAATACGGCTCCCATGCTGCGCTGCAGAGCCTGCAGCTGGGAAGCCCCTTTGCAGGCCATGAGGAGGGAGGAGACCCCGTGCCTGTTGTGCCGCCGGCAAGAGCTGGCGATGCGAGGAGATGGGCGGGGCCCAAAGTTATAAAGGAGTCCCCCGCCCCTCTGCTCAGCCTCTTTCGATTTGGCGACCCACCCTCCTGCCACGGGAATAGTATGATAATGTTTGCTTTGGAGCCAGGTAGGAATCCCCCCCCTTTTTGCAGGGGTTTTTTTACCTACCCCATACTAGGAAGGTGGCAAAATGGGAAAAATGGCTTGGGTGGCACCTAATTAGGTAAATTATGAACCCCTAGAGTGGGAAGGGGGGAGGCGTAGATGATGGTGTGCACCTATGGCACCAATTTTGGTGAAGGGACAGCCTCTGGAAGGGTCCCCTTAGATTGTATGATCTGGGGGATCAGGGTTGGCCTGAAGGATAATCCCCACACCTTAATCTGTATGGACTGGGTAAGGGACTTTCGGGTTAACCTTCCAGACATGGGTCGGCTTGAGAGCAGCCCCATGTCCTGGGGTTGCTCAACAGGGCTCAGGTGCTTGCCAGGGGAAGCTGGGGCCATAAGTCCAGAAGGTCAATCCACCCCAGCTGCTCCCACACTAGGTTGCCTCCCTCCCCTGAAGATTTAAAGGGAATTAAATAGGCAAGGTTATAGATAAAGAACCCATTTTATTTCAACCCAATACCTGTGTGTGGTCTCATTATTTCTCTGAGTTGGCCTGCAAGAAAAGAATATAATTTTCTGACATAACACCTCAGGAAAAAAGAGATACTATATAAATGGGAGAAGGCTGAGGGAATAACCTTTACATATAGATATAAACAATATAAAATAAATACTATAGACAAAGCCAAAGAATTCTTGAAAAAACTTGAGAAGGAAAGCAAAGACAAAAACAGGGAAGAGAGAGAGGAAGAGGAAAGAAGGAATAAATAAGAAGAAACACAAAGAAGAAAAAGATTACAATTGCAAAAAGAGAGGGAGGAAAAGAATAAGAAAGAAAAAGAAGAGAATCATGAAGAAGAGATAGAAGGGGAGGAAGAAAATGAAGAAGAAGAAGAAGAGGAGGAGGAAGAAGGAGAAGAAGGGAGGGATGCAGACTTAAAGGAAGAGATAGACAAGAAACAATATAATTCAATAGAACAGGAAGAAGAGTTAGAATATATAAAGCTAAATAATAAAAAGGGGGGAGGGAAAACAGGATGATTGGGAAAATCTTATCATGGGAAAATCTTATCGTATGAGGTATGAATATACAACAAAACAGAAAAAAATCTTTCATTATTTAGAAAAACAAAAATTGGATATAATCTGCCTTCAGGAAATACGTATCAGGAATAAAGATCTAAAATTTATGAAAAATCAAAAATTGGGAAATTATTTTGCAGCAATAACACAAAAAAAGAAAAAAAAGGAGTTATAATATACGTAAATGGAAGATTTGAACTGAAGGAAAAATTCAAAAATCTGGAAGGACAATTTATAGGAGTAGAAATTCAGATAGAAAACAGGAAGATTTTGATGGTGGGATTTTATGCACCCATAGAGAATAAAACAAGATTATACTCAAGACTATGGAAAGTGATATTAGAATCAGATTTTGGAGACTTGTTAATCATGGGAGAATGGAATGGTGTGATATACCTGTCAATTGACAGATCATCTGAGAAACAAAAGAAGAAACATGGGAGCCTACCAAAAGAGTGTATGGGGATGACTGAAAATTTAACTTTAGTAGACACATGGAGAATGAAATATGGTCAAGAAAAAGAATACACCTACTTTTCAGACAGACACCATTCCTGGTCTCGGATTGATATGATTTTTTGCTTCTAAACTGGAGCTTTATGATAGATGTGTTGAGAGAGATGAAATTAGGAGAGAACTTTATAAGTTGGATACAAACCTTATATAAATATCAGACAGCTAGAATAGTTGTAAATGGGGAGAAATCCCGACTATGTAATATTTCTAAAGGAACGAGACAAGCATGTCCCTTATCCCCGTTACTATTCATTATAGTTTTGGAAATCTTAAATAGAAAGATTAGAGCAGACGCATTGATAAAAGGGATGCAGATTAAAGGTTATGAATACAAGTTAAAGGCATTTGCGGACGATTTGGTAATCTGTCTAGAGAATCCTAAAGAAAGCATAGAAAGGTTATCAAGAACTTTAGAAGAATTTGGAGAGTTAGCGGGGTTTAAAGTGAATAAAGAAAAGACATTTATGATTACAAAAACATGTCAAATAAAGAGGAAGAAGAAATAGTGAAAATGTCAAAATTTAACATTGTAAAAAAAATTAAGATTCTTGGGGATAATACTGACAAAGAGCAATACTGACCTATTTGTAAACAATTATGTTAAAGGTTGGACCCAGATAAAAAAGATTTATATCACTAGAAGAAATTAAATTTAACATTAATGGGACGGATTTCATTAGTAAAAATGAATATCCTGCCCAAAATGATGTTCTGGTTCCAAAATATACCAATTATAACAAACAAAGAACCTTTTAAGCTATGGAATAAAGAACTATCGAAGTTTATTTGGCAAGGAAAAAAGCCAAGAATAAGATGGAAAATATTACAGGAAAAGAAGAGGGTTACAAGTACCAAATCTGAAACTATATTATTACGCATGCTGCTTATTATGGATTAAGAACTGGATAAACTTAGAGGATAATAAAATACTAACATTAGAAGGATTTAACAACCGGTATGGGTGGCATGACTATTTGATATATAACAGGACAGAGATAAATAAAGATTTTAAACACCACTGTATAAGAAGAACATTACTATTAGCATGGCAAAAATGTAAACATAAAATCTCCAAGAAGATACCTCTGTGGACATCAGTTCGTGAAGCCTTCCACATGAGAGAGAACCTTTGTAGGAATAAATGGTTAACTAACAAAGATATTTTAGGATTACAGGGGGACAAGTGGAAAATAAAAATGAGAGAAGAATTAGAAGAAGAAGGATTGATATGCCACTGGTTTCTTTATAGACAATTAAAAGAAAAATTTTCACAAGATGCAAAATTGGAGGAGATTGAAAGGAACTAAACAGAATTAGATGAACTTTTGGTAAATGGGAAGGAAAAAGCAATCTCAAAATTATATAATGTGTTGTTAAAACTAGAAATGGAAAGAAGAAAATGAGAAATGGAAGAAGGAACGTTAAAGGACAATATGATTAAGTGGGCCCACGTTAGAGCAATGGAATAAATCTTGGAATAAAAATATAAAATTTACTAAATGTTATGATTTAAGGGAAAGCTATTATAAAATGCTTTATCAATGGTATTTGTCACCACATAGAATTGCTAGAATGTGTAAAACTAAAAATGATAGATGCTGGAAGTGCGGGGTGGAAAGAGGTACATTCTATCATATGAGGTGGCAATGCCAAAAAGCAAGAAAGTACTGGGGGAAAATCCATAGAATGGTCTCAAAAATAATAAAAATAGATATGCCTATGAGACCAGAGCTATATCTATAGAACATGTTAGATGATTTAGACAAACAAACAGAAAAAGAATATGAAAGAGTGATACTATATATGGTAACCACAGCTAGGGTGGTATACGCAAAACATTGGAAAAATCCAGAGATACCATTAGAAGAAGAATGGCTGGTGAAACTACACGAAATAGCAATGTTGGATAAATTGACATCTATTTTAGAGGATAAAACTGAAAATAAGTTCAGAGAGGAATGGAGATGGGTACTGCAGGTATGGGAAAGCAAATGGGGGAAAGAAGCCACATTAGTATTTTAGAGAAACTTAAATAATCGAAGAATTAAAATATAGGAACTAACAACAACACAAAAGAAGATGGAAGAAGACAATAATAGCCGATAGAATTAGGATAGATGAGGAGAAATATATATATATATATGAAATTATTTTGGAATAATTATTTGTATGTATTTGGTAAGATAATTAGGTTGACTTGGTGATCAGAAGAAAACGATGCTGGATACTGTTAAATTAAAAAGATTACCAGATTCTAAAGGAAAGAATGGATGGAAGCAAATAGGATATGTATATGTTTTATTGAGTAGATGTCTTTGAATGTAAAACAAAATCTATGTGTTATGTGACCTATGTTAGAATTATAAAATATGTAAAATATGTAAAATGTGTGTATTAAGCAATATATGTTGTTTTATAAAACATGTAAAATGTAATAAAAATATTTTTAAAATACCTCCATCCCGGGACTGGGGCACACAGCAGAGCTGAAATGTGATTGGTCTGACTTTGGAGGGGGTGGGTTCACAAGGGAAGCCTGGCAATTCAGGATCCACCATTTTTTTATGGGCCTGTGTAGGGTCCTCTGCTGTCTCCAAAGCCTGGCTGGGAGAAACTGCAGCCAGCTGGGAGCCAGGTGAGGGCTCCCCAGCATTTTCTCCCAACTCCTCCCCACCCCCACTGTAGAGGCTTGGGTGAGGTGGGTGAGAGTTGAGCGGGCCAGAGGTCCCCCCTCCCCTAGGCCACACTTTCTCCTGTTAGCCCCAGCAGCCAGAGAATGGGGGTGACAGAGGGGAGTAAGGAGGAAGAGGCAGCAGTGGGGGAAAGGCGGGCAATGGGAATGTCACTCCCAGTGTCCACCTGTTCTCCGCTGCAGCCTCTTCCTCCATTTCCCCCCTCCCCATTCACCCCAGCAGCCAGAGAATGGGGAAGAGAGGAGGGAGCAAGGAGGGAGAGGCAGCAGCGGGGGAAAGGCGAGCAATGGGACTGTCAGTCCCATTGCCCTCCTGTCCTCCACTGCAGCCTTTTCCTCCATTTTCCCCCCTTCCCTGTTCACCGCAGGAGCCAAAGAATGGGGAAGAGAGAGCCAGAAGAGAAGAGCTACCATGAGTGGGAGCCCTCTTTCCTCTTCTGCCAAGGCCCTTTCCACACCACAGTGGATCAGGCCATGAGCAAAGAGGAAACTGGGCAGAGAGACTTGGTCTGTCCACCGCCTTTCCCCCTCACTCAAGACCTGATCCATGCTGCAGCAGATCGGGCCTTGAGTGAAGGGGAAACAGGGAGGAGAGACTTTGCCTGTCTGCCCCATTTCCCCTTCACTCAAGGCCCAACCCACACTGTAGCAGATCAGGGTTTGAGTGAAGGGGAATGGGGAGGATAGACTTTGAATGTTCACCCTCTTTCTCCTTCACTCAAGGCCCATCCATGGGAGCTTAGCATCGGGGCTGGAAGGGAAGAGCTACCATTGGTGGGGGAGCTTCTCCATGACTGAAAGTCACAGAGAAAGCCCCCCCCCCCGCTTGAGGAACCTCAGCGTCGGGGCCAAGAGGGAAGAGCTACCATGGGAGGGGGGAGGGTTTCTCTGTGACTGACAGTCATGGAGAAAGCCCCCTGTTCTATGGCTATGGGAGAGGGGATGGGGGACATCTGGCCCACTCGGTCCTCACCTGCCTCACCGCTGACTATGATGGCTTTTTTCACTGAGGGAATGGTCCCTCAGTGGTAAAAGCCTCTGCAGCCGATGGTGAGCTGGGAGAAAGGGCTGGCTGGGGGAGGGGAGAGACCTTACCTGGCTCTCAGCTTGCTGCTTTGGAACTAGCAGAGGACCCTACAGAGGGTCATACAAGAATAGCAGATAAAGAATAGCAAGGCTTCCCTTGCAAGCCTGCTCCCTCCAAAGTATGACCAATCAAATATCATCCCATTTCCTGGGATGGTTCCTGATTGTTCAGACAACCAAAAGCGTGGGTTGTCCCAGACTTTCCAAAAAAAGTCCCTGGAAAATAGAGGGATGTAAAGTCACAGGTTAACTGGTTTTTTTGCTACCCCCTCCCTCTGAACAGCACGTGATCTATGTGAACCAATAGGGTTCAACACAAATTCTTCTCTCTTTTTTGTTTTGTTTTGTTTTGTTTGATTGATTTTGCCATGTAAATGGGCCCTAGGCTTTTCATAGCACTACAAGGAATAGCACTGCATTAGTCCCAGGCTTTCCATGCAGCAGGTACACAGCCAAGATTCTGTGGTGAGTTCAGCCTGCAATTTCACATTTCTGAAAACCATTTTGAACTTTTGATAACATATTATTAACATACTTGGATGTTTTCTTCTTCTGCCAGCATATCTTTAACCAAAAAGCACCACATCCTTTTTTTTTCTTTCAATTTTATAGAGGACAAACTATGATAGTACAAATTAATTCATGGTACACTGTCATAGTACACTGAAGCAAGGAGGAGACTTAGGCTATATGTCAGGGAGGTTTAAGCAGTGATCCTTAGTACGAGAAAAGAAATCTTAAAGATATGACAATGTTGTTCCTATGTTCATCCATGAAATCTTAGAGATTATGAAGATTCATCTTTGTATAATATGAAAAAAAAAGCCAAGTATGAGATAAAGTCCTTGACTGTATCCCTGAATAAACAGTTGTGCCTGTCAGGAAATATTCAGTGTTGGGTGGGGGGGGACTTTTTTTTTTTTTTTGGCAGAGTGTGTCCTGCTTCTAATTTGAAACCTTTTCAGTGAAGTACCTTATCTATTTGAAATGGATTCAGCCTTTGAAATGGAAACAGAGCACAACACATTTTATTGAACCTGATTAGTATTTTATCTCATTCAGTTAACTTTTCCAAGAGGATACACAAAGTTTTGATTAATGAAAAAATTATCCATGTGTTACTTTCAGAGTATGGCAGCCCATGTGGTGCAGTGTGGTGCAGATGTAAGAGCAACATATTGAAATTGACAAAACTAAATTATATAATGGTTGAGATGAAAGCTGTGATCTGAATAACTGAAGAGGATTTCCAATCTACTTAATTATCTCTTGACAAAAGCTCACATTAGAGCAATAAAACATCTTCACTCAACCGATCACTATCCAACATCGCAAGACATGATTGTTTTTTTTTTAAAAAAGGCATTTATAAAACAGTTGATGTGAATTCTGAAAAATAAAAGCATAACTTTATAAGGAAAATAAAGAGGAGAATTTCTTAAATAAAAGGCAAGTGCAAGGACCCGGGTTAATCAAATGTGACATAAAAGGACTGAGGATAATTAATTCCTCTGCACTTGATAGAAGTGCCATCATTATTTATTTGTGTTTATGTTGTGTTCTGCTACTTGCAAATGACAGCTTATTGTGGGGATATTAATTGAATTCTCACAGTACGCTTAAGCAGAAGCATTTCCCTGCTAGTACATGGAGTGTCCTACATGCTGATGTGCTCAGCACTAATGCAGGATCAAGGGCAGTCTGTGGTGGTCCCTCTAGATGATAGGATGTGAGAGAGAGACTCCTGGGGCATGAAGGAAATAAGTGGTAGGTGTGTGTTGTGGAGGGTGTTTCTGATATAAAAAAAACCTGCCCCCCCCAAAAAAACCAGCCACTGGCTGCTGAGGTCTACTGTACTGCAACCTTCTGTCTACAGAGTCATGGATGCAAGACTTCATCCAGTTGGAGCTGTTAATTAGCAAGTTTATCTCATTCTGTGGCTTTTAGTGTGAGGAGTGCTGTAGGGGAAGAGATTGGCTTGAGCAGAGATGCAGCTCATGTTTCCTATTGGTTATTTGGATTAAATATATAAGAGAAAAATAATTATGCTGTAATATGTTATCAATCTATGGAACTAGGAAGAGTGGACTGAGATATGGAGCAGGGAAAGGAAAGAAAAAGTACATTCCCTCTTTCCATTTCTTTTCCTGTTCTGAATTTTTATACCATTCACAGCTATTAACCATGTTTGTGAGCTATCATACATACAAGTTAGCCAGTTTTGGATGTTAAGCTTAATGAATGAACCTGACCACCCAAGGTCTAGTAGTGAAGGGTGTCAGTGCCTGTGTTTATACCTTTTTTAAGACTATGAACATGATAAATTCATGGGCTTGCCCAGGTTCTGTTGTTCAACAACAAGAGACCAGGAGTGCAAAAGTGACATGGAGATTTGATCCTGCTTCTTCTTTGGCAATGAGGGACCAAGCATATGTTCTTCATTTTGGTTCTTACTCCTCCACCAATACACGTAGGGTTTTCCCCCTAGACTTGCCGTTTGTGAACAATGTGTTCTCCCCTTTTTTGTGGGCATGAATTATGCCAACTTAAATGAAGATTGACAAAAAAGGTAACTTCCATCTTCAGAGAAAATTATAGCTCTGTGACACCCAAAGTGATGTTTAAGAGAGTCTAATTGGACAGCTGAAAGGAATTCAGCCTATGATTGTAGGAAATTGTGTTTTATAAAATTCAGTATGGAGAAATGAGTTTTGTACGTTTGAAACACCTCATTTGCGCTATCCTTTATCCCTAGAAGTTAAGATTGCAAGCTGAACTCTATCTCCCACTTTTCCCTCTAAAATGGACACTTCTCCACCTTTAAAGGCAGTAAATATCTTACACCCACCAATGTCATTTAACAGAATCAAAGGTCCCATCTACACGATTTAAATAATACGTATGGCGTGCGGAAGTTCGCACTTTGGTACAAACGGCCGTTCGGATGCACACGAATGCAAAAGAGGGGGGTGGTTTTCCACCCTGAAATATGCACACGTGGCATTCGGGAGGGAAAGCGGATCGCGAAGAGAAATCCATACGCTGTTCGGATGGCTGATGGGTCTGTACGGTCCGTTCGCACACATACGAACAGGCAGGGTAATCTGATTGGCTGGCCGAGTAGAGGGGGCGGGGCTAGCACAGAGGGGAATTGGGAGCGGCCGCCATGTTGGTTTCCCGGCTAGCGAGCATCCGGTAATTCCGTGAATTCATATGTTTATTTATTTTTATTTTATATTGTAAATACAGAAAACTGACTGTCCGCAAACCAGGAACCTTAAAAAAAAAAAAAAGTGGCGGGAGATTTAAAACTGCCACTTGGCTTGCTCGCTCCAGCCAGCTTCGAGAAGAGGGAGTCATACGGAGTTTAGGGGGCTTAAAAATCGTATAGCCGGTTCGTATGCATACGAACAACAGGTTGTTCGTATTTTTTGCCCCCATACGGATTTTTTTATGATCGTATAGCTGCACCCAAAGTGTCATGGGCCAGGAGTCAGGTTTTCCAGGTGACTCAAAGGCAAACACACCAGGAGCTCATCAGGCCATGAATGAGAGCCAGCTGGCTCCAGCCTTTTTAAGGAGGGCAGAGGGCAGTAGCCCAACACCAGAAACAATGTGTGTGTTTCATCAGCCACCAACCGTTGAGATCTGTGCTTCAGATCTCTTGCTTGTTGTCTACCTGGACTTGTTGACACACACACACACGGGCTATTTGACCTTGCTGTTTGCTGGATTCCTGATTCTTGAACTTTATCAGACACAGCAAATACAGCATCATAAAGATTCCTACTTATTGTGAAAGGGTGCACAATATCAATTGATGTTGTCATTTTGCAAACTTGTATTTTTGAAAAGCTGTTCCTTTCTGTTGACAGTCAAGCCATCGATAGATCTCGCCTGGTGCTTTTCTTTTTCTTTTTTCTTTTTTTGCCAGTATTACTGGTGTTTGAAACCTCACACCATTGTGCTCATGTGAATACAGCATCAATACAGAACAATTCAGAACACTTCTGGGTGAGATCATGACAGCCAGGTAGGGGACAATCTTTTTATGAACCTCCCCAGTTTACTTGGGACTTTGTGAGTGTGTTTCTGTGTTTGTGTGTACTTTTTGTGGGATTTTTTAAATGTATTTTTGAATTTACCCATGCTTGTGTCTTCTCGTGAGAATCACTGAGATCTCACATCAGGAAGTAAACAGAGCTCCATTCCTGCTCTGTTAGTGCTTTCATGCTGCTCAAGGTAAGGTCTGCTGGTGGTGGGGGGGGGGGTTGCTGGCAGAAAAATGCCACAAAATATGCCGGCAACAGAATGTTTATTAGGGTGGTCTATAAACTCCATAGACTACACTTTCAGACAAGCCTCATGGAACTGTGAGATTGTTTCCATTTGTTTGCTTTCTGCTAGCTCTGCACAGTGGCCTGACAACAGGGGGACACATCTACAACACAAAGTGTTTGATATGTATTTTTTGTACACTTGTATTGTCCAAGAAAGTAGTTGCTTAATTTCTAGAAGTAATTCCATTGACCTGAACAAGCTTTAATTCTGTTATTTATGAATCAATTTGTGTGTAGGTTTAGATTAAAAGCACAAAGGTGAAAGAATGTACATATCATTCCAGGTATGCTTGAAGAAATGGGTGCTTCTGCCTAAGGAACTTGCACAATTCATACTTCTGACACACACAATAAATTCCTTGGGTTTTTTTATACATTTCTGTAAGTACACAAAATTTTGAACTGAAATTTTAAAGTGGCTAAGGACCTGTGAGTAGCTTTCATCTTTGTAAGTAATCAGCTTGACTTTTTCTGTGTTTGTGTTTTGTTTTTTTTTTGCTTGATGTGTGTGTGGTTATCTCACAGAGAGAAAGGATAAGAGACATATATGAAGATTGTTCAAAGCACAACATTTGTTTAGTGTCTGATTCTCCCAATAGAGTTAGAATATTTCATGGGAGCTGTAGAATCTTTCATAGGCTGTCTCACTGTGTTGACTCATAGCAGCCTCTCTCAACCATAAATGAGACATTGGTGAAATTTTGTCACATCCTAGCATAGGTATGGGAGACTTTCTTCTTCAGCTTTCATGGGGAGGATGCTTGGAATAAAGGAATCTGTTGTGCTGTAAGAGAAGGTGAGGCACAAGACTTTGCAGGATGCAATGGAAGGACAATGTGCTAATGCTCTGGAACACTTGTTTCTCTAGGCAATTTTCAAATAAACAGGTCTCCTGATTTTCCTTACAAGGAGAGTGGGGGAGAAAAAGGAGGGGGAAGAGGAAAAGAGGTTGAGAAAGACTGAGTGGAGGGGAGGAAAGCAGGTTAAAGCAGTGGGCAGGGGAGAGAGAAAGAAGGACCCTGTAGTGTATACCTAGAAGTGTGAAAGATTAGTGAACACTCACTGGAAGTCTCTCTCTCTCTCTCTCTTTCTCTCTCTCTCTCTCTCTCTCTCTCTCTCTGTGTGTGTGTGTGTGTGTGTGTGCACAACATATGACTTTGAAGCCCATGACCATTGTTGTCTGGTATCTCACATTAGATGGCCTTTCTGTGTGCTTTCTGCGTAAAATGAATGAATGAATGAATGAATGAATGAATTTCTCCAGATCACTCAAAATTGTGAAGAACTAAAACCTCTCCACCTTTCACAGTTCAGAAAATATGGTTGCAAAAGTCTGGAGAACCTCCCTGACCAGCTGTGATATAAAATATATGCTTCTGTTTCTCTCAGTATCTCCTGTGTTCCAAGGCAGAAGTTCTGTTTTTAATGGAGCCACAGTAAAGCTATCCAGATGTTCAACACTATTTGGCATTTCTGCAACCATCTTAAGGTCTGTAAAGCTCCAATGAACAACAACCAAGGTTTAAACCAATGTTTTGATTGCAGTGTAAGCTCGATGATTAACTCCCCAAAGTGACAGAGTAATAGAAAATATGTCATTTTAGGTAAAGATTCCAGTGGAATGAATGTGTGGAATAAAGCTCCAGAAACACAGTTTATCTCTTTTTAATAGAAAATGAGACTCTAACGTGATTAACATGGTACTGAGAGGTGATAAGCTGATTACATGTGTTTAATGGTAATCCTTATAATAAATAAGATTGCAGCCAAACAGTACATGATACACAAATACCGTAGCTGTGATATCATTATGTGTTTCACTGTTTAGATGTTCACAGTGGAAGATAGGCAGAAATTTTAACTGATGTTCAAGTCATTTAAAAAATTCCCCTATTTTCTTCTTTAATGAGAGAAATGACCTTTCTTCTTCTATTCCATACTGAAATAAAATAGTACATAGTAGAGGCCAGTTTCACAACTGCAAGTTTCCTGATGGACAACTGTTGTCTGTTTGCTTATGTATGACAGTTCCCAAACTCCATTGGGATGAAGAGATAAAAATGAAAATGGGCAGAGACAGATTGGGGCAGGTGTTTCTTTTTTATAGTGAAAGGGGATAGGCCAATTGGGGGGGGGATATTTCTCCTCTATGTTCTGAAGATAGTTCAACGGCTGCAGGAAAGGAGTATATATTTTCACATCTGTAAGAGAAGTGGAGCGGGGGGGGGAGTTAGCTATCCTTACTATTATACCAACACTTTTTAAAAATAATATTTTACCAAAAAAGAATTATTATAGGCTGCTTCCAGTCAGGTTGAAACACCCTAGTATGTCCAGCTTAGAGAGCACTAAACCCTTCTGGAAGGTACTTTGGATTTACCTGTCCACAATCAGAAAACACAAAACTTAATAAAACTGTATGAAGCCTTAAATAGCTTATGAACACAGTAGTAACTGCTGAATCCTTCATATGAGAAGCCTTGCAGTGAAAAGTGAGAAAATTGCTTTGGAAACAATGCAACCAAATGTCTAGATGTGGAAATCCTGTGAAGGAAAGAATTATCACACACAAAGAGAATTCCAAATAAAATAAAATAAAAAGATCAAACTAAATTAGCTAGTTACGGGTTACTACCAGAACAGATTTTGGTGCTTCAGAAAATATTCAGAGCACATTGCAAATAAAGATTTTCAGAAACAGTAACTTGGGACACTTGATGTAGACAGTTTGAAGAGACAAATACTGAGGGTGAAGTCTCACATTTTTATGAGACTGTGAATCCAATGAAAGCTGATAGAATAGCCAAGATTATTGTTGTTTTGACCCATGGGAAACTCAACTTCATTTCAGGCGTCAGTGGTCTACCCAGCCAATTAGAAAATGTTTTAGAAGCTGACCCAACTGCCTAACAAGTTTTTACTTACTTTATAAATGAGCTGGCCAGTTCCTACTTGATGTAGAATTGTGGAAAAAGAGCTCACAGTCTGGAGGTGTATTCAGTGAAAAAGGTCAGAAATCAGAATATGTGATTAATCTGCCTTCATGCTGGGGTACAAAAAATCCCGTATACATATTTAGCAACATCAGGAGACAAAGGTTCATTGCAGAGAAGGCATGAAGACAGGATAGAGCTTACAGCAATTAAGAGTGGGAGCAAAAATCACACATAAGGAGTACAAATATGAAAAGGGGAATGCATGTCACATGCTGCACACCAGCCTAGCTTCTTTTTAAACCATTTCATTTATTACATTTTACTAAAAGCCATTACACAGATGATAAAAGATAAAAACATACTATATATACTTGTGTATAAATTGGGGTAGATTTGGAGATCAAAATTGTAGATTTTGATAGGACGAGTAGATAACCCAAGTGTCAAATTTTGTGCTCAGCACAGGGCCCCTTGGATCCATTCCATGGAGAGGTGAAAGTGCCAATGCCGCCACAAGGGGCCAGCCACTCCTGACCACTGCTGCCACCATTTTCTTGTCCAGGCATTCAGAAAAATCTTTGTCACTCTACTTAGAGAAGGGGATGGTTCATATATATATATATATATATATATATATATATATATATATAAATGTTAAGGTACAGTATTCATTTTGATTAAAAAAAAGAAAGAAAAAAGGAACATTCCCTCTTCTGAGTAGAGTGGCGAAAGGTGAGAGCTTACTCTGTCCTGGGAGAACCTAAAAGAAGCACCAACCCCGTCTTTTCTCTCTATTGTGGCACTGCTTTTGGCCTTTTTGAATGCCCAGGCAGGAAAATTGTGCCAGTGGTAGCGGCTCTTTGGTGCTTCCCCTCAAAGGAATGCCAAGACAGTACAGGGGGTTGGTGCTTCTTTTAAGTTCTCCTGATTAAGCTCTGGCCTTTTGCCACTCTACAGTTGTGCCTCCACCTTTGCAGGTTAAACTTCCATGGATTTGGGACCAAACACGCATGTGTTTCCTTGCTCGCATATTCACCTGGGTGGAAGTAAGGAAGGGGAGGTGAAGTGGGATCAGGAAGAGGAAGGGCAGGTGGTGCTTGCATCTCTGAGGCAGATGGAGGGAGGGTGATGGGTTAGGGAGGAGGAAAGAGCCAGGGGTTGTGGGCTGGATAGTGGCAGTGGCAGTGGGAGGAGGGCAAGGGCAATGGGAAGGAGTGGAGTGAAAAGGAATGGAAAGTCTACAGACACACACACACCAAACCAAGACATGAATAGTGGGACATGGGAGATACCCACAAGAGACACAGAGAGAGGCTTCAGGTGTGAGAAACTGCCCTGAGAGAAAGTGGAGGCAATGAAGCAGTGTGGCTCCATTCGGAAACCCTATGGGAATCTTTTCAGCCATTGCCTCCTTGTCTCCCAAAAAGGAAGAGAACAGAGCTGGGGGAGGATGTTCTAGAGCTGTGAAAAAAGAGGCAGAATCAATTCTGCCAATAAGAAAGGCCGGTGGGTTTGGTGGGCTTTTTAAATGGGGACAGGGTGGCAAATGTATCAGGGAGGCATTTGGGATGGTTTTTCAATTGAAAGCAGTGTGGAGAAAGGGGAAAGAAGTGTATTTTTCCCTTTTATTCCTCTTCAACCTGCACTTTCATAATGCCAAAACTCAGGGTCACTAAAGAAATGAACTGAGGGGGGGGGCAAACCCCCTTAGCCCTATGCACATGCAAATACATGGGGATACAGAGATAAGAAGGAAAAGTCTTGCAGTCCCTATTAAGCCAAGAACCACCAAGGTTGCATGTGTATTCATTCACTCACCATTCACTCAGGTGGGGGGGGCAGGGGGAGTGTGAGGAGGAAGGGTGGATGGTGTTCAGGTCTCCAGGGTAGACAGAGGGAAAGGTATGGGGATGGGAGGAGGAAAGAGCAGAGGCAGGTGGGTGTGAGTAGAGTAGAGGGGGTTGGTGCTTTTTTTAAGGTTCTCCTGGGATGCACTAATGTGAGAGCTTAGTCCGTCCAGATAGAACCTACTGTAAAAGAAGCACCAACCCCCTCTGTAATCCCCCTGAGGCAGGGAAGCAGCAAAGAGCTGCCACCACTGCCATTTTTTCAAGCAGGCAACACAAAAGGCCAGAAGTGGTGTTGCAATGGACAGAGGTACCTCATTGACCCATTGTTAATTTGACCTAAATTTTGGGGGCCTTTGGCATACATTTTTCAACTTGAACATAAGTATGTATGGTAAAGCATTTTTAAAAGATAAAACAAAAACTTCAAAGACATCCCCATGTAGGGGATGTAACAGTAATCTAACAGGGGTGTAAATAAGACATGTGTCACTGTGGCCATTTCTGACTTCTCAGGAAATGGGAGCAGATGGTGCACAAGACTTAACTGTGCAAATGCACTCCTGGACACCACTGAAATCTGAGCTTCCAGGTTCAGGGTTGACTCTAGGAGTATAAACAAACGGAGGACCTGTGTCTTTAGGGGGAGCGTAAACCCATCCAGCACAAGCTGAATCCTATTCTTTCATTTGTCTTTTGACTGACCAGAAGCACCTCTACCTTGTCTGGATTAATTCTCATTTTGTTTGCCCTCATCCAGTCAATTACTGATGGCAGGCATTGGTTCAGGCACTAAAACAGCTTCTTTGGATTCTGCTGGAAATTAGTAATAGAGTTGGATGTCATTTACATACTGATGGAGCCAAACCCCCAAACTGCAGACAACCTGTCCCAGTGGGTTTCATGTATATTATATATTAAATAGCATGGGGGACAGAACTGAGCTCTGAAGGACACATAGGCCAATGGCAAAGGAGTTGAGCAGGTATCCCTGAGCATCACCTTCTGAATTTGTCTCTCCAGGAAGGAACTAAGCCACTGTAAAACAGTGTACCCCAAGTCCCATCCAAGCAAGGTGGTCCAGAAGGATACCATGGTTAATAGTATCAAAAGCTGCTGAGAGGTCCAGTAGAACCTACAATGGTACACTCCCCCTGTCTAGCTCCCAACGTAGTTCATCCACCAAGGTGAACAAAGCCATCTCTGTCCCATAGCCAGGCCTGAAACCAGATCAAAATGGATGTATATCATCCATCTCATCCTGATGATATTTTGAGAGAGGGAAAATCAATTTTTATGCCATTCTTTTAAAAATATCCCATGGTGTTTGAAGGCTAAGTGAACAGCATGCATAATGCATGGGTGGGAGAAATGGAATCTGGAGATCAGTGGCAGCAGATTAGTGGGGAAACAATTACACAGGTTGTTAGAAGCCATGTTTTGACAGCTTTCCCCAACCTGGCACTTTCCAGATGTACTGGGTAAGGAGTTCCAACATTTGCAGACAGCAATCTGGTTGTGTGGTTTGTATGGTTCTGGAGAGGGCCAAATTGCAGAAGGCAACTCCTCAAAGAGCACTATTGAGGCATACTTTTACAAAAAATGGGCCAAGTGTGCTGTCAAATGCTGTCAACCAGTGTACACGTTTGTCAACTGATCCTGTGATTTTAAATAACAACAGTATCCATTAATATAAGGGAAATGCAAAATGTTTAAACATTTCTCCATCCAACATTAGTGTAAACAAAGGAGATTTTGAGCTCTCTAAAAGTTAATGAAACATGTTAAGCTGGTTTCAGTTAATGTTCCAATATCTGGGATAGTCAATAAGGCTTGAGAAATCTCTTCCACAAATCAAAGAGAAGTAGCAAAGACATCTCAGAATGGTTAAGTCTCCACACATCCTCTGCTTGCAATATAGATGAAGAATGCTCCATTTTCAAATTTGAGAACTGAAATCAAGACTAATGAGATTATCAGATGTGGCAAATATGGCATGATAATGATGACACCATACCACAAAAGGGTTTCCCTATTGCACAACATTGTCCTCCTCGCATTCTCCAAGTGTTCCGCTCCTGTGAAAAAGGCATTCTTTTTTATTAATGGGCCAAGCCATTGATTGATCACTGATGGCAGGGGTTTTTTGTTATGTTATGTTATTTATTTATTTATTTATTTATTTAATTATTTGGTGGTATTGCCAGTGTCTGAAACCATGTCCTATTATGCTTTCATGAATATAGCATCAATGGGCAGTCCCCCTCCCCAGAATACTTCCGGGTGAGAATGCAAAAACTAGGTATGGGACACTCTTTTAATGAATGTCCCCATTTTGGTGGTAAATTTTAAGTATGTTTCACTGCTTTTGTGTTCATCATCTTTGTTAATTTTGATGTTTTTAGACTTTTAAGCATGCCCGCGTCTTCTCGCAAGAACCACTGAGATCTTGCATCCTGGCAAACGTGGAAGTAAACAGCACTAGCAGTCAGGCTCTGATAATTCTGGAGCTACTCTATCTCGTTATTAAAGCAACATGTGATAAAAAGGGTTATTATTATACTGGGACACTTACGCTTTTAAATATTATGCCAGGACAAAAACATTTTTAGACGCTTCTCAGGTAATCTCCTAAATTATGTCTGATGCTAAATGTATTTTTTCTCCTGTCCTTTGTTTTTAATTGCTAACAGCAGATGTGAGTGGAGGGAATATCACTCCCTTTTCATCCACCAAGTTCCCAATGAAAACCAGGCCTCCCCATACCTATTAACATTTTAAAAAACAAAAGGTGCAACAGCAAGTACTGTGGCACATTTAGTGTCTCATCTAGTTTGACCTGCCAGGCAACTGCAAAGACCATGAGCTTTTTGAGTCCCCACTGGGAAATGTTAGATGATAGAAATCAATACAAAAGGCTAATATTCACCATTACACAAATTAAAGTCTACATGGTAAGTTTAGTATAGGGCTGTTTTATTTATTTTTTTCCACCCAGCTTTGTAGTCTGGATAGCTTAATCCTCATTTCCCAAGCAACTGACGAGACTAACTGAAAAACTGAATGGAATGACAACAGTTGCTGAAGCAGATAATATAGTCAAAAATGTGCTGTATGTTTGCAGGGATTTGAGGAAATATTATGCATTTTTTTAGTCACTGGACTGAGAGGGCAATTTGATTCTTCATTTAAATGCTGCAAAATACAAAGCATAATGCAGAGAGGTGCATAAATTTGATACAGCCAGCAAAGTTTACATATGTCAAGAAATTCATGCAAATTTCCAGAAGTAACAATGCAAATATAATACAAATGAGTTTTACAAGCATTTTTAAAAAAATGTTTGCTGATACTGTACTCATTTCCTCTCAATTCATGGCTGAGATGCTCAGATAACAAAACATACAGTGTGGGTGTGAATAATGCATTCTGTAAGAGTAATTCTCCTGTTGATTTTCCTAGATGTTGGAAACATTCATTTCTTTTCTTTTTTTAAAATTATAAGTCACAGGATTCTGGAGGGATTCTGGGAGTTCTAGTCAAAAAACATAACTTTTCCAACCTTATTTCCCCCCTATTGTTATCACTGTAGTCAGGAAATGGAATGTCCCTAATTGTGGGAATTTCAATGCTTGATCAGATCAAATCTCCATGACATCTTATCATGAGCAAACCAGGACTTGGCTGAAAATGGCTGCCTATCATGCATGCAGGCCTATATAGGCCTGCCAGATCTTACATGAAGTCATGCTGGATTTGTAGTCCTATGAGAGTTCTCCCTGAGATCTAACATGAGAATCATGCCAGATTTCATTCTAAGGACTTTATCAGATGAGCCAAATAGCGGCAAAAATGTGTCATTTAGGATGCAACAATAGCACAAAAGGCAAAATTACCAGACATCCTCATTGCTTACCCATTTCTGCAGTGTTGCAATGGCATGAATGAGGCATCACTTTTTATTGACAGGCTAAGGCGTCAATAAAAAATGATGCCTCATTTACACCAGCGTAACGCAGCAGGAATGGGTAAACAATGAAGACGTCTGAAAATGTCAGCCCTTTCTGCTATCATCATGTCCTAAATTCCTGATAAATTCCTAAGAATCATGATGATGATGATGATGCCACTGCAAGACTTAGTCCCAGGCCTGCTTCAATGATCAGCTTGGAGCAACCTGCAGCATTGGTGCCAGCCAGAAAATAGCACAACACCGCCCCTCCTCAATGGCATCAGGGTTAAGCCATGCTTCTCAGAATCTCCCAAACATGCCAGAGTTAGCCATTTGTCTTTTGTCCTTAGCATCTCATAACTGGAGTATGTCACCTCTGAACATAATAGTCAGATTGGGGACAGTGCTATTGATGAATTTATCCTTCATGAATATGTCTAAGTCGATTGTAAAATCCATCTCTGTTAGTGACTATCACCGTTCACTTCTGCAATGAATTCCCTAAGTTAATTTAAAATTGTCTGAAGAAGTGCTTCATTTGTTTGTCATGAACTTATTGCCAGTCACTTTCATTGGATGACCCCCACATTCTAGGAACTTGGGAGAGAATAATTTCCTTTTATTAAATTTCTCAGCACCATTCATGCAATTTTATAAACCTCCCTCATGTCCCCACTCACTTAATTTTTTCCCCTAAACTGTAAGCTCACATTTCTTAAGCCTTTCTTGATTAAAGGAAAAGGAAAAGAAGAAGATATCCCAATCCCTTGATCATTTTAGCTGTCCTTTTGCCCATCTTAAATATGATATCCCTTTTGAGACAGAAGAAGGATCATAGGGCACAGTTTTCTAAATTTGTCTGCACCACAGATTTATATAATTGCATTACAGTACTTATCATAAGTTTTGATTTCAACCCAATTATTGCTAACACTGAAATCATTTTTCCCTGCCAACACACACTAACCTGGAACTTTCATTGAACTATTCAGCATGACAACTAGATATCTATCAATCAATTGTGGATGATAGTTATCATGAAATTAGGTGTTATCATTGCATGTGGAACATTAGGATAGATCAATTCATCTCTCTCTCCTCTCCCATGAACCCAACAACAGTTACTTGCACCTTAACTGAAGCTCATTTTATTGACCAGCTATCCATTTCAGAGTATTTATTTCAAACCTCTTCACACTTTGCTTGAAGTTTCTGGTTCACCAGCAGAGCTAATTATTCACCTTTGGTTCAAGATGTTTTTTAAAGTCTGAACAGGAAACACATTTGTGCACCTGTTTTGCCTTTTTTTCCCCTGAATCAGCACCATATTGTGGCTAGGTATGATGTACATTGAAATTCACCAAAGCTAATGCTAAAATAAATATCTTTTCAAAAAGTCTGGAAAAGGGATGTTTATCTTTATGAAAACACCAGCCGATCAAAAGGTGTGGATACATCATCTCAGAGGAGGATTTAAGGGATGGGTAAGCCTAATATCAACCAACCCCCACCTCTCTCCAGATGAAATAATTGTTTTTTTAATGGAGATGTTTGGGGCCTTGGGATCCACTCAAACATTTTATATGACTGCAATATGGATGTAACTTTTAAATCCAGTTGTCTTAGCCTATTCAAGATCTTACTGCTATCACCAAGAAAGCCAATAGTTGTGATTATAGCTATGAGACCATTGCAAACTGGCTTCCTGTGTTGTGTCCCTGTTACACATGCAAGGGAAAATGAGCATTTAATGCAAATATTATTTATTATTTATTGAACTGATACCTTTCTGTCAGGATGGGATCCAAGTTAGCTTACAGAAATTTAAAACAACATTAAATTAAAATCTTATTTACAAAAGTTAGAAAATAATTTAATAAAAAATAATGATAAAAGCATTTAGGCCATAAGTGGCCCCATTTTCTGACCAACAACTTTGCAGCCTCCCATTCCTCCTCTTTTTTTTTCTTTTTTTTTAAAGTATCACATCCAGTAGTCTGATCCCACCAGCCCAGCTTTCATGACTTGGTTTCTGTTGTATTTAAATATTTCTTTTCATTACCTAGCACAAGTCAGGGTGTCATATAGTCAGGAATTATGGATGCTGCAATCCCACGACATCTGAAACATAACATTTCACATATCTGCATTAATTTGAGGCATGTCATTCATGTAAAAGAGCAGACAGACCTTTCATGGAGTTGTATTTTTTTTCCTCTCAGAAAGATTTGCACACATCTTCTAGAAAATGGCCACAAAGGAAGTGTTCACTCTTTAGTGGGGGTGTGGTGCTCTTATTGTATCTTAAGAAGGCACCAAGTTCATAGGTATGGTGTGGAGAAATAAGGTTAACGTGTGATGAGACAGGACTACACCAGCAACTACCATACCTCTCCTAGAAATGCCCCCTATGAAAAAGGACCACATTAATGAGACAGTGTGAAAATAGCTCCTAGAAATTGACTGTGGGTAGTGCTACAGACCAGGCTTTTTTGGATTACCAACTGTGAGGCTTGGGAATATACTTATAGAGCACTTTTCCTGTCTGGTTTCACCACCATCACAAACTGGATACCTAGGTGGCTAGAAGGTGATGATGGGACCCAAGACAGAATCCTGATTAGCTGACAAATGGCAAAGGATCATCAGTCCTTCAGTCTAAAGATCTAGGGAACCACATCTGTTTCAGCTGGAATAGTGAAGATAATTTAATATGAGTTTATAAAGTACAAATGAAAATTTGTAGTGGATGCATTCAAGAATATGAGCAATACATATCATTGTGTGAATCTGCCACTAGGCTGTATTTGAAGTGTTACTAGCATAGTAGTTCTTGAAAATCTGTGTTCTTCTAGCTTCTTAGGCAGTTCCATGTCACAATGAAGTGGCATGAATTGTATAGACCACCTTCATGGAGATCTGTAAAATAGATTCCACAATATATGAACAACAACAACAACAACAACAAAAGATATTTAGCATGGGACGAGGTATGAACATAGCATTTGTTATCCTGCATTTAAAGATCTGCTAAAATTAGCTAGGATATCATAAATTCATAGCTTACTAGTAAATACATGTGATATAACATTTCACACTGTGATTGCTACAACTTCATAGAGCTTGAAAATACAACTTGCAATCAGTGTTAATTGCTGATACTAATTTGCTCTTTCGAGGTATTGATGGCTGCCTTATGCTTTGACCTACTATCTGCTAAAAGTAGGTGATTAAAATTATCAAAGGATATAGGTGGAAACCAACTTATTAAGGCTTGTTCCTCTCATTTTAGTATATCACCTATTAAATTACAGAAGTTGAGAGAGAAGGGAAAATGCTGAGTTGCAGCTGAACTGAAGCTTGTGAAATACACAAATTTGTGTTTAATTTACCTTAGTTAGGAAGTTGCTGTTCTTGATCTGAGAATATTTGGGGGAAGGGATGAACAACTGCTGGATGGAACTTCTGAAATCAAATCTAAAATAAAAGCAAGGCTGTTAATGCTGTCAGTGGATACCTAGGCAGCATCTATGAACCCATGACTTCATTTTTAATGACTTCCTGTGGATTTAAATAACACACTTTAATATATACCATTCAGATACTCTGCCTGACAAACTAGCTAAGGGACTTTGCTTACCCTTGCATTATATATTTTTATTTTGTCAGGATGGTTAGAGTCATTAAAATTCAAGGCATCTCTATGAGGAAAGTTTTATTTAAAAAAAAAACAAAAAAAAAAACCCTACATTATTCAGCTATATACCTTGCCTTGAATAGTGCCAGAGATCTAAACCTGGAAATTCTATCAGCAGATCTGTGCCCCATATTCTTGGCAACACTGTGGTCACATTAAAGGGTGAAACAACTGGGTCTGTGCTGGGTGCCAGCACGATGGAAATACTGGACTTAAAAACACAGTAAGCACACAAGCACAGTGACTGTCATATCATTGCTTCCTGCAATGATTCTGCCTGGCCTGTACAGCTTCCTTTCATAATGCAGTCCTGATTCTTCCCTTATTGCAGTGCTGCTGTGTGAATGAACTGTAAGCACTTCATGTGAGCAAAAACAATGTGATCTTCTATTTGACAGTATTCTTTGGAGAGTAATCCCTACTGGAAAGTATGCTCTGGCGAGGAAAAAGAAGAGATATATTCCTGTATCACAACCTATTTACTTTATACAATAGAACAGGGTGGGCACAGAATCCCTTGTCCCCTCCTCTTCTGTTGGACAAAATGAGGAGTAGATTGCCAAATAGTAGTCTTCCTGCTTTGTCCCAAATGAATTGGAATCTAAGCCAACCACTTGTCTTCTTCACTTTCTCCAGGACACTATAGCCCCCCCCCTTTGGAAGATGTGTTGATAGAGACATGTAATAAATCAGGGCTGTAAAACCTCAGAACAATCTTGATATTTCTGGCATTAGAAGTGAACTCTGGTACTACTATAATTGCAAGTGACTGGTATACAGGGAGTCTACAAGAAAAAAATAGGGATAGAATAATATTTCTTTGTGCCCCTGTCTACGTTTCACATCCAAGAACAATTTTCATAGTGTTATCAGAAAGTTGAGCTATGCCTTGTTCTGATCTTTGAATTAATTGTGTGCAAGACACACAATTTTAGCTTGGAGATAAGCGCAACCTCCCATTTCCTATCAATTGAATTTTTAAGTAAAAGTGATTGCTGTTGTTATTAACTGCTGTCAAGTTGACTTCTTATTCTTATGAATGAGATACCTCCAGGTCACCTTTTTTATCAACAACCATGCTCAAGTCTTGCCAACTCAGGGCTTCTTCAGTTGTCTATCCTACCTGTAATGTGGCCTTCTTCCTATCCTAGTGCCTTCTACCTTGCCAAGCATTACTGTCATTTTTAATGAATCATGTTTACTCAAGATATGTTTAAAAATATTACAGTCTCAGCATAGTCATCTTGGCTTCTAAGGAGAGTCAGGCCTGATTTGTTCTAGGATCCATTTATTTGTCTTTTTGGCAGTCCACAGTATCCATAGGACTGTCCTCCAGCACTACATTTCAAATGAGTTGATTTTCTTCCTATCAGCTTTCTTCACTGTCCAAATTTCACAACCATACATAGAAATTGGAAATACAATGACATGGACAATCCTGGCTTTGGTATTCAATGATATATCTTTACACTTGAGGAACTTGTCTAGTTCCTTCAAAGCTGCCCTTCCAAGTCCTAGGCTGAATCTGTACTGCAGAAATAATCCAGTTTGACATCACTTTAACTGCCATGGCTCAATGCTATGGAATTCTGGGATCTGTAGTTTTGGCAGATTTTAGCCTTCTTTGTTAGAGGACTAAGGTGCCACAACAAACTACAAATCCTAGGATTCTGTAGCACTGAGCCATGGCAGTAAGAGCTGTGTTAAACTGAATTATTTCTGCAATGCAGATGCAGCCCTAATCTTCTAATTTCTTGACTGTAGTCTCCATGCTGATTCATGTCTGAACCTAGGTACAGGAAATCTTTGACTATTTCAATGCCTCCATTGTCTATTTTAAAGTTACATAAATAATTTGTGGTTATTATTTTTATTTTCTTAATATGCAGTTGTAACTATGCCTTTGTACTTTCTTCCCTGACTTTCTTCAGTTAATTGTTCCAAGTCTTTCCTATTTTCTGCTAGTAATATATGCCACTTGCTTATCTTAAGATGTTGATGTTTCTTCCTCCAGTTTTGATGTCTCCTTCCTTTGCTATAGAGTGTAGCAAAGCCTTTGATTTTGTAGATCATGAAAAACTATGGATTGGCCTTAAAAAAATGGGTGTGCCACAACACTTGATTCTCCTGATGTTTAACCTGTACTCAGGGCAAGATCCCACCATAAAGACATAATAAGAGAAACACAGTGGTTTCCCAATTGGCAAATGGGTCAGGCATTTCTGTGTTTTATCACCCTATTTGTTTAATTTGTATGCTGAATGTTTCATACACAAAGCTGGATTAGATTCTGAGGAAGCAAGCATGAAAAGTGGAGGAAGGAACATCAACAATTGATGATCTGCAGATGACACCATACTACTAGCAGAAAACAGTAAAGACTTAGAACAACTATTGAAGAAAACTATTAATGATTAAGAAAACAAAGATAATGAACACATGATTTACATAACTTAAAAGTGGGCATTGAAGACTTTGAAATAGTTAGACATTTTCCATTCTTTGGTTTAGTCATTCATCAGAATAGAGAGTGCAGTCAAGGAAAGACTAGGACATGAAAGGGAAGCTATGAAGGAACTAGAAAAGTCCCTCAAGTGTAGAGATTTATTATTGAATTCCAAAGGCAGGATTGTCCATGCCATTGTATTTCTAAGTGCTATGTATGGTTGTGAATTATTTCCAAATGTACAGTTTGGGCATAGGGGGAAGCACACTCTAGAGGACAACATAATCCATTGTTACATTTTAGATCACAGGAGAAGCAGCAGCACCCCAAAATGCTGAGCTCCCTGTTTCCTCCTCTGTGTTCCCACTTGAAAACTCCAATTTAATATTCAGCTTCACTTATAACTCTAGATCACATAATCCTTAGCTAAGATTCAGGGGAAGATTATACCTTTTTTCTAGGCATTTTCTATCCATTCAGAAGAGATTCAGTGATTGAGAACAATCAATCAATTTCCCAAACAAAAGAAGTACTCAATAGTATTAACTAGACCTATTAAGGAGATCTGCAGCAGTATTTCTGGCTCTGTTAACACTCTCCTATACAAATCACTAAAGTCATAACAATATAAAGTAGATGAGCTGTTATAACTGTATTAAACTTTGAGTTTAGCAAATCTGAATGGAAAGAATGTGAGAAGAAACATTTCCATAATGGATTACAAAAATGGAAAAACTGAAATTCAGTGCTTAGGTTATCCAAACCACCTGGTTATTAGAAAAGTATGAGACTGGATTATTTTTATTCCTCCATCCCACATGCTGATGCATGTTATATGTCTCATGAGAAAGATCCAAGTCAGTTAGGATTGTATCTATTTGCCAAAAAGGTGGTAATATACATATCTGCAAACCAAGCAATAACTCAATGTGTTTTGAGGCATTTCATTTGGAATCTTCAGACCATCTTTGAAAGTGTAGGAAAATCCAACATTTCTGTAACTCTTTGCAATGATTGCAAAATATAGTAGAGAGTAGTGAATGTCCACAGAATTAATCTCCCTATACATTCTTAGTTTGCATAACTTATAAGTGGGTGATGAAATCATTGAAATAGTTAATGTTTTTGATACCTAGTCTCTGGCCTTGTCTGCACTGACCAAATAAAACTGCCTACCCCATTCCTGTACCTGGCTGTGTAGATGATGCAGGGTTTGGGCACCATTTCTTGTCTGAACAGTCCAGACTATGTATGGGCAGTTCTGAATAGAATCCAGGACAAATACCCCTTAAAATGGAATCTACACATGGTCAAAATCTCACCCTTTGCTGCAGTTCTTATGGAGAAAACAGTGAGTACCATTACTGTAACAGAGGGTATCTGCACACATGCCCCATGCACATGTACCCCATTACCTGGCTGCGTCATGTTCATCACATCTGCTGAAGTCATGTGACCATGGCCAGGCACCTTGTTCCAGGCTTTGAAAGGCACAATCAGAGCAGCGAAGAGAAGTGCTGGTTCACATGCAGGCCAGGGGTATGCAGCCGCCCCTCCATTGCGGCAATAGAAGGACAACTAAAGACGGGAGGAGAGACAAGCCCTCAATCTGAAGTCAAAGGCTTTCACGGCCAGCATCCACAGATTTTCCTTGTGTTTTTTTCCCCCCGAGCTGTGAGGACACGTTCTGCAAGAGTTTATTTCTGAGGTTTCGCCTGCATCTGTGGCTGGCATCTTCAGAGAATGGTTGTGTAGGAGTGTGTGTGTGTGTGGGGGGGGTTTATACACTGTGAGCCCGTGTTGGAGAGGATATATATATTTGTGTATTTGAATGGCTAGTTTCTGGCTGGAGATATGAAAGTAGGATTAGTGTTGCACAAAGAAGAAGATTTGGTCTCATTTCTGAACCACCTGAACAGCATCCACCCAAATATTCAAGTCATGATGGAAAAAGAAAAGGAAGGAACACTGCCATTCTTGAATATCCTAGTCATCCACAAACCAAACTGATGGTTAGAACACAAGGTATACAGAAAAACCCCACACATGGACAGATACCTACACAAGAACTTCAATCATCACCCAGGACAAAAAAGAAGCACAATAAAAACATTGGTAGACCGTGCAAAAAGAATCTGTGAACCCCACTACCTGGAGAACAAACTGTTAAACTGGGCCCTCCAGGCTAATGGTTACTCCAGATCAGACATCACAAAAGCAGCCAGAACCAGAGAAAACCACAGGAATTAAGAAAAACAGCCACTGAAATGGAAGGTATTTTTACCATACATCAAAGGAGTCACAGACAGAATAGGGAAAGTGAAGAGGAAACACAACCTCCAAACGATAAACAGACCAACCAAGAAAATCCAAGGAATGTTACGCTCAGCAAAGGACAAAAGAGACCCTCTCACAGCTGCAGGAGTTTACTGCATACCATGCAGCTGTGGACAAGTTTACATAGGGACCACTAAACACAGTGTGCAAACATGAATCAAGGAACATGAGAGACACTGCAGACTGGGCCAGCCAGAAAAATCAGCAGTAGCAGAACATGTTATAAACCAACCTGGACACAAAATGTTATTTAAAAACGCTGAAATTCTGGACCAGGCCAACACCTATCATGTCAGAATTCACAGAGAAGCTACTGAAATCCACAAACACATGGACAGCTTCAACAGGAAAGAAGAAACCCTAAAAGTAAACAAGATATGGCTGCCAGTCCTGAAAAACACTAAAATCAAAACTCAAAACATGCAAATGAATTCCACTCAGGGACATGGGGATTTCCAGCAGACAATGGACCATTAGCCAACTATTAGCCAAACAGACACTAATCCTCCTTGCATATCTCCACTGAGAAACCAGCCATTCAAATACACAAATTTACATATCCTTTCCAATATTCTTCTAGAACACGGCCTCAGAGCCTGGGGAAAAAAAACAACCAAGGAAAACCTAAGCCCTCAATCATTGATCAAAATGGAGACTGATGTCAAGAAATCAGAAAAAGGCCAAGACTTGGAAAGGCAGCCATAAAGGACCCAGATAAGATCCTCAAGCTACATTACTAGATGCCATAGGACTTTTATCAGAGGCAGCAAAAACCATGTCAGAAGAATGCAACTATAACAGAAATGGGCAACATTATCAGACAACATTATCCTTCAGCCATTCTGGGGGCGTTGTTACCCAAAGAGGTCTTAGAAATTCCAAGAAAATATTGAGTTTCTAATATGTTGGGGAAATTAGCAGCAACTCAACTTAACAATGCAAGAGGGAGCAACAGAGAAGGGATCATAACACCTTTGTATACCCCTAATATCTCTGAACAGACACAAACACACACAAGATATAAAATTAACAATAATATTTATTAAAGACATAAAATAATAACACCAGGCATGCACAGATCCATACAGAAAGCACTCACACACAGGAATGGAGAAAAAGAGGTTGCCAGTGAGATAGGTAGAGAGATTTCTGGGGAAAATACTACACCTGTCTTGTAGTCTGGAGTTCATTGATCAAATTGGCAGAGTGGATGGATGAATCTGGAGCAGCTAACACAGAGTAACAGAGTTTCCCCTGGTAATGGAATCTGTGTGTAATGAAGCAGATTTTGAGGGCAATACTTATACCCAAAATGTCTCCTGGTCTGAAACAATACATTCTAGGAATGTTCAGGGACTGCATAATGAGTTTCTAAAGATGCTAATGTGTTGTAATGTCTGATGATTGGATTCATAAAGCTTGAACTGTCTCCTCTTACAGTTGGGGGATTAAGGAATGGAAGTTCAAAATGAGCACACAAAGGATTGCTCCATCCATCTATTGTCTACCACTTAAGTGTACAGTAGAGACTGTGTCCTCTTGACCTTTTGATGTTTCCCTTACAGTTTAGAACTTGCCTTAGTCTTTCCTATGGGCAAAGCATAGCTTTCAGCTCGTCTTCTGAAACCATCCTCCTTTCCCTCATGGAAGACCATATTAATATGCCAATTTGTTAATACATCAGTTTTCGGGGTCTCTGAAGGGAAGCTTAGCAGTGCTAACAGCATAGTGCAGGCATGAATAAGGCACCCCTTTTTATTAATGGCTTAGCCCGTCAATGAAAAATTGACGCCTCATCTGCACCTGCTCTATACCCCTGGAACAGCTGAGGATTTGGGAATCTGATAATGTCAGCATTACTGTTATTGTTGTGTTCTTCTAACATGGTTTGGGATGCATTTTTTGCCATGTTTCCCCGCATCTGATAAAATCCATAATCAGAATCATCCGGGGCATAGATTTTATACACACACGCACACATCCACAACCTTTATTAGGCATAATACAACATATATGTATAACAATAGAACAATAGGACTTCAAAGATAATTTTTAGGCAGGTTAAGCCATATGTTTGCTGCCTCAACCAAAAAGTTTGCCATTAGTCTGGTGATATGCAGATTTTGATCTTCCAATAAGAATTTCACTGATAACCTATGTGTACAGACATTCCTTTCCAATAACCTCCTTATCTTTTCCCTTGGAATTATATACAATGGGCAATTCAATTAAATATAATAGAGAACATCAGGGGCTTGAGCACAATGACATATACGATTCAAAAAAGGGGTCTGCAAATATCTACCCTTGGTCACATTAGAGGGATGTACATTCAACCTTGCAAGAAGAAAAGCCTTCCTTGCTGCCAGCAATGAAAGAGTTTGAAAATAATCTGGGATCCCACCCTGTACGGGTGGGATACCAAGCATTGCTGGAGAACAAACCCAAGGGGGTGTTGGATAAGACAACTGATGCTCCCTCTCAACGAGGCAGTGCCTAATAGTTTTAAGACCTTTCTTTTCAGATAACAAAAGGAGAGAATCAAGATTTATACCCATAGACACTACTTTACTTTCATAAAATGTTGCCCATCTAGTGTAGTAAACTAGTCAGATAGAAGAAAGTCAGATAGATGTCAGATAGAAGAAAGCATAAAAGGCCAGATCTATTGGGTCTAAAATGGATCTTAAACCACAATCTATAAGTCAACAGCCAAGCTTCAGTTTCAAGAGAATTCAAGCCCAATTCTACATAAAGAGTCAGATGGTGTACACAAGGGGGAACCGCTAATATTCTCGTGAAAAAAGAAGTCTGCAGTCGTTCAGTCTCCTTATTAAAGGCTGGAATCCAGGTAAATATACTATAAAGTATTGTGGCTTAATTTGGCTTTATAAATTTTTAAGGCCGCCAGGATATCCTGATTACTTTTTTTATAGTAAAAAGATTGTATACCTGCCAAGGATCTTTTCCCTGCTATCATTACTTTATCTCTCTGTTTACCCCAGTGTCCATTAAAATGAAAAAGGACACCAAGGTAAACATACTTCTTGACGTGCTCAATTGTCTGATTACCAACCTTCCACATTCTTGGGACAAATCTCTTAGAAAATACCAGTATTTTGGATTTGTCAGAATTTACCAGCAGGTGAGATTTATCACAATATTCAAAAAATCTTTTTAAGGCTCTTGCCAACCCCACCTGAGTTAGAGAAAGTAACAATGTGTCGTCAGCATATTGGAGTACAAATAGTGGCCAATTACCCAGTGATGGTGAATGCGAGTCTACTGTGGCCATAAAGGCAGGTAAATCAGCTACAAATAAATTAAACAGGTAAGGAGCCAACACACATCCTTGTCTAACACCTGTACCAGAGTAAATAGGGTCTGTTAATAAGCCAGTTTCAGAGAACTTCACTCTACACTGATTATTTGTATGGAGTTGGCTTAGAAGAAATAACAGTCGAGGATCTATGTTAAGCCTACCAAGCTTATCCCATAATAGTGACCGGTGAATTGAATCAAAAGCGGCCTTCAGATTGATAAAAGCCACATATAATTTGCCTTTAGGGCATGACAGGTATTTATTTACGAGATATGAAAGCACTATTATATGATCCTCAGTGGACATGTGTTTTCTAAATCCCGCTTGCTCTGGACCTATCAACCCTTGAACATTCATCCAACTCAGTAATTTTGTATCCAAATAACTGGCATAAAGTTTGCCCACTACTATAGAAGACTTATTGGGTGATAATTACCAGGATCCTGTCTATCCCCCTTTTTAAAGATAGGAATTATGATGGAATAGTCCAATCAGCTGGAATCTCACCAGAGTTATTGACAAGAGTAAATAAATTAGCTAATGCCTTTGTTCATTGCTCAGGGCGAAACTTCAAAATTTCTGCCGGGAGGCCATCATATCCTGGGGATTTGCCAGATTTTAATTTAAAGATCAACTGATGCACCTCGTCAGCAGAAACTGAACTCCATAGATTAGGAGGATTTTTTATTAGTAGATTTCTCTCGAATGCTTGTGTACTCATTTTTTCAGTATAATAGGAAAACCAAATTGAGGGGGATATAGTAGGTAGAACCACAGAGCTCTCGTTATTCATATATTTCCTGACTGCCACCCAGAATGTTTTCGCATCTTTGGATGTCAGAGCATTATCCAAAGACCTCCCATTTTGCTGGAAAAATACCTTCCTTTTGCACTCCGCCTGTTTAGAGTATTCTTTACGCGCTTTATAATAGGGCCCAAAATTCGCCACTGGATTGGCCACAGCCAGATGGAACATTTGTCTTAATTTCTGTTTCCAGACAAGACAACTCTTGTCAAACCATGTTCTTCTACCTTTTATGTAATTAGGAGGATAAGAGGCCTTATTTTGGAAAGTAGTCACAATATCCATATATGCCAACAAGGCTTCATCTATCTTAGTACTAATAGTTAAAACATTAAAACAATTTAGAACCCAAACTTCCTTAAAACTATTACTAATAAAATCTTCCATTTTAAGATCCCAACGGATGCGTTTCATTCTCTCATATCTATGGGCAGTCAAATCACTTCTCAAAAATGATGATACTGGCTCAGATAAGTTAAAGGAAACATATAAAGGTAGATGGTTACTTTTGGTCCTTTGGCAAATCTCAAAATCAGCAATGGAACTCAACAACTCAGGACTGATTATTACATAATCAATAGTACTTCTCCCTATGGGTGAATTATATGTAAATCCATCCATTTTTGGGAACCCTTCAGAGCCATTTAATATTAAAAATGTGTTACTAATGCAAAGATTAATCAGAAATGTCCCATTATTATTAACTTTTAGATCCTTGCCAACACGGGAAAGGTTCAATGGGAAAGGCGGCAAATCTGGATCAATCATAAGGTGCTCACAAAGATAATCATTAGAAGGCCCAATTCTTGCATTAAAATCACCCAATAAAATACACCTCGAAGCATCAAACCTATTGGTAATATCTATAACATAGCTAAACAGTTGGTCCCAATAAGTGGTCAGATTAGGCTCATTAAAAGTTGGAGGGATATAAATATTAAACAAAATTATCTTATCCTTCCTTAATTGCAGAGAAAGAGCCTGCGCTATTGGTGCACAAGATGGCAATACTGTATATTTAAGACAGTTAGATGGTTTTAGAAGTATGGCCAGCCCCCCCTTATTTCTACCCCATTTGGAAGGTCTACTTGCAGGCACACAGAATACAAATCCTGGCAATACAATATCATATGGGCACCATGTTTCTTGTAAACATACAATGTTAAATCCACCAATGTAGTCAATAAAGTCTGTATCTAAGGTTTTACTTAGCCAGCCAGCTATATTCCATGAAAGAAGTGACAATCCTGGGCTACCCCCTTCCAGTCACTGAACTGGGTCTGATGAAATGGCAGGAAATGTTTCCTCCGCTTGGACGCAACCATTCATAATGGAGCAGGTGGGGTCATCAGCCACTGAAGAAGCTAAATCAGTTTCCAGCTGGCACTGGATCATCCTCTGGAATTTAGTTGTTGTATCCTCCAGCTGGGCAGTTACTAATATTTGGTTAGCAACGGAAAGATCCTGAAACCCCTGCAGAGCCTGCTCCTTCACGGAAAGATCCTGAAACCCCTGCAGAGCCTGCTCCTTCACGAACTTAAACTCAGGGACATTATCAGCGACCTGCAAATGGTCCATTTTTGGTGTCTCATCTTTCAGATCCACTGTTGGTGTCTCAACTTGCAGGGTGCCAACAGTATGCGGATGCACTGAGGCCAATTCTTCCAATTCCTTAGCCTAGGATTTTCCTTGTACTTGCTCAGCAGGCACTTCCCCAATTCCAGATCTCACATCAACCTCATAATCGAGTAGAAGTGGGGAATCCTCAGTTGCAGGTTTCACCTTATAAGAGGAGTAAGCACCAGATGGTAGCTATGCTATACAGGCCTGGACAGGGTTGGCAGGGAGCAATGGCATGATGATATTGGGTGCATCATCCTTTTCACCCCCACCCTTTGGTAACTCATATGGCTGGACAGAGCACTCCAAAAGTTGACTTTTGAGAGGAGATACTGATTTAAAGGGCCCACCAGCATCATCCTTTAGTTGATTAGCTGTCTCTGTTTCAAAAGAGACTGCCATTAAATTTTGGCTATTGTTTATCCTTTCTATTGCCTGTATCAAGCTATTCCATTCCTCTTTAAGTTGTACAAGCTCATCCGCAATGTTGGACCTGCTCCGGGTTGATGATGTATGGTGATCCGGGCCTACTCCTTCAAGTTTTCCCTCCTTATAAGCCACCAACTTATTAATCACATTGTTCTTAAAAACCCTAGAGCAATGAATGTCATAGTTTTGGACTAGAAAGTTCTTTTTAGCAAGTAACATGGCAGGGTCAGAGTGGGAATGAAAGACCATAATCAGTCTTTGATAATGACCCAAGTTAGGGAGAACCTGATAGGACTTTAGATAATCCTTCTGGGCTCACGCCTCAACAATTTGCTTAAAGAGACCTTAATATTATAAAAGTTTGACCACTTGCCTTCATTAATAGTATTGTTCCCAACTGCAATCATCACTTGAGATGCTTGTAATGTCAAAACCGAAGGGAAACTCAATGGAATTTGGATAATCAAATGCTGAAGCAGTCTGTGTAGCACTCCTATTTTTAGAATGGATAAAAACCTCCTCCTTATGAAATTGATCTGTTAGCGTCTCTATTCTATTGCTGACAGAGGTACAATTAGCTAACAACAATGTAAAGGTCTTGGAGATTAGAAACGCCTCTCTTGCCAGGAGATCCTTCCAAGGACAATTTGCTGGTAATCTCACAGAACAACCACCATTACAAGTAGGTGCAACCAAGACTCTCACATTCTCCATGCAATCATTATCAGACCTAAAGGTTTCAGCCTGCAAAGATTCCAAAACTGCATACCTGTTGTTTAATTCTAAATCGGTCTGTATCACAGGAGACGTTTGCCTGCTTGCAAAAAGGGAGTCTATCTTGGTCTGTTTAGAAGGTTTGTTGTCTGAGTCAATGTTAGCCTTGGAACGCCTGTGTTTCCGAAGCTTCATAGCCCCAGCTGTTCTCTATCTTTCACTAAAGTTCTTGACTTCCAGAGGTTTCTTTGCAATTCTTCTTAGATTTCTTCCTTAGCTGGTTATTCATCTGCTTTAATATAGCATATCTCTCAATTCTTTGAATCTCAAGGTTTGAGCATGTTTGTTTTCAGAAACAAAGCCCCAGCAAGTTCTCTGTTTCCAAAGGAGATGTAGAGGAGTTGTAAATAGTAGACTCAAAAGATAAAACCATTTGGCTTTAAACACAAAATTGGTAAAACAGTTAAAACTTGGCAATAAAAAGCAAAAACTTTACAAAAGATCAAACAGGCTACAGAGAACTCAGCAACCTTGCTGCCTCTGTCACCATCTTTCCTCCTCCATCCCAATTCTATTCATAGATTTTATAGTTTCTAAGCATGGTTGCAAAAGCTGGACAATGAAGAAAGCTAACAGGAAGAAAGTTAACTCACTTGAAATGTGGTGCTGGTGGAGAGCTGTTCATAACTCCACAAAGACAAATAAATGGGTTTGAGACCAAATCAGGTCTGAACTTACCGTAGAAGCCAAAATGACCAAACTGAGGCTATCATATTTTGTACGTATTATGAGATGACATGACCAATTGGAAAATATTATAATGCTGGGAAAAGTGGAAGTCAGTAGGAAAAGAGGAAGACCACATTGCAGATTGTTGTTGTTGTGTGCCTTCAAGTCATTTCTGATTTATGGCGACCCCAAGGTAAACCTATCATGGTGTGGTGGTGGTGTCAAGATTTGTTCAGAGGAGGTTTTGCATTTGCTTTCCTCTGAGGCTGAGAGAATGTGACTTTCACAAGGTCACCCAGTAGGTTTCCATGGCTCAGTGAGAATTTGAACCCTGGTCTCCTGAGTCATAGCTCAATGCCCAAGCTGCTTCACCATGCTGGCTGATTCAATTAAGGAAGCTGTGCCTGCCCTGTGTTTTCAAGACCTGAACAGGGCTATTTGGGACTCATGGGTGTCTCTTATATATACAGCCACCATGAGTCAAAGACTTGACAATCAATAACAACAAAAACTAGTAAAAGATAATCAGACCTGGAGTGATCATGGAGTACTCCCAATGGCACATGATGGCCAGAGAGGCTATGCTCAGTCAGTTATATGGAGGCCAGCAGAGTGTCATTTTTAGTCTGTTTCCTTTTTTTTAGAATGACACTATTATATGTGCTTTACAATACTACTTGGAGGATTTATTTTAAAAAGCAGTGCTTGTGTATGACCACTTCTGTGGATGGAACCAACAGCTACCATTCAGATTGAGCAACAGCTGGTATGTAAGAGGAAGTCATGAGAATTGGCCACTCAATTAATGATTTGTATGCCACTCTGGAATCCTTTGTGGTTGAAGTGTGTGTTATAAAACTGTAAATACATACACATATATAGTACATGCCTACATAAAATAATGCCTATATGTTGGCTCTCCTAAGAGATAAAATTCCACTAGCCCTAGAGCTGTAACAATAGTGAGATCACACAGCCATCAATCTGCCTTCCTAATGTTAATCAGTTCACAGTTTGATTCTTCCTTTTTAAAGAAGCCTGGGCAGAGCCAACTGCTGCTCATGACGATAATATAAACCGGATTTCAAACAGCTTCTGAGGTTGACAAGAGGATGAATGGTGTGCACTTGACACAATCTGGAATATCCACTGGGCCTGTAATCCTTCCCTGTGTCCGCTGTCGAAACATTAGCCTGTGACATGAATTGTGATATGGGTCTCTTTAAAACTCACAGCTGTTTGGCAGGTGTAGTATATCTATTCTTTTCAGCTGAATAGCAGCAGAGGCATTTTAAAATATTTAATACAAATCCTGCCACATTTGTATTTATATTCCATATGTTAATATGGACAATCTTCTGGCTAACAATGTCGGAGCTTAAATGCATTTTCTTTCACCAAGCGTCTAAATTCAAAGGGCTTGGATTAAACCAAAGGGATTTGTCCATCACCACAAATTACATATTTAATAGGATAGACAAAAGGAATTTCATTTGGATGTATTGATTTTTAAAAGCTTTTTGACCATATACATCAGGGTGGGTTTTTCCCCCTCAGTTTTTTGAGACAACTGTAATATGGGATAATAGACTAAGTATTATATTCCTTTCATTCCTATTAGAATATGAAAGCAAGTTGTAATTACTTTATGCACACAAATATAATAGGAATTATACATTTGGAAATCAAATCTTCTCCCCAGATGCAGTCCCCAAATCATTTACATACAGGCTTGCCAGGTTTCCTAGAGCTCAGATCCTGAAACTCAATGGGTGGAGCCCAGCAGTTCAAGGATGTTGCCTGTGAGATAATAGAGTTAAAAATGATATCAAATAAAAAATGTGCTACAGATTCTACAGTCTCCTTTCCTAACCTAGAATGGACAAAATACAGTTCATGGGCCACATGCAATGCCACAGTTTTGCCATTATGGCCCCTTAGCCCTCCCACTACCAGACCTCCTCCATGCTTCTGTCACACTTCACTCCTCCTCAAATGCTCCTAAAGTCAAATGCCCTGAAAGCCTCTAAAGGCATAATTTACTATTTAAACATAATTTCTCCCTCACCTGTTTTGGCTCTTAAAAGGCCTTTTCTTTTAATAAATCAGAAGTGGCCAGCAGAAAGGGGCATCCCACTCTTTGCTGGGGGTGAGGAGCAATGAAAAAATAGTCCTCATACCTGCAGAGGTTGCCCAGTCTTTTCCTGACAGATCTCCAGTGGATCAGTAATGCCCCCTTTTCCTGTAAGATTGAAAAATATAGTTTATCTGTGCCCTCTCAGTCATTCTTGCCCTTTGAAGGAGGCAAGAAGATGCTCAGGCTAGAAGAATATGCTATAGAAATGGGGCATTTGAAACTTTACTCTGGTCAAGTCTTCAGAAGGTAAAAGGACTGCCCCTCCATGCTTCTTGAACCTCACTTCTGATATTTAACTCTATATCCTGGAGGCCCTAAGAGAAGGAGACCAAAACTGCCAGGTTGAGTTCTCATTGAAACCCTAACTGAATTCTGCTAATCTTAAAACAAGGGTTAAAAAAGAAATACAGAACCAATGTATGGAGACCCTAGTCTGACCTCCACTTATGCACTGTATGTGAACATTAGCTCTTTTATATGTGAACTATAGGCTCTCTGTGCATGATCTGGAACCTTTAGAACAGAAGGAGAGGAAAAATTTTATTATTTGTTTCCAGGTCAAACAGGGAGAAAAAAATATGCAGTTTCCCAAAAGTCAGGAAACCCTGCTGGTAAAAATAATAATCCAGCAAGAATCTTGCACAATTTACTTCTAGTATTTATACATCCTGAAGTGTTGCAAACAAATTTATTCTGCATTGAAACACCCATCAGGTTACCATAAAAATCATAGAATCATAGAGTTGAAAGAGACCACAAGGGTAGTCCAGTCCAACCCCCTGCCATTCAGGAATACACAGTCAAATCATTTCTGACAGATAGCCATCCAGCCTCTGCTTAAAACCCCCCAAAGAAGGAGACTCCACACTCTGAGGCAGTGTATTCCACTTCTGAACAGCTCTTACTGTCAGGAAGTTCTTCCTAATGTTTAGGTGGAATTTCTTTTCCTGTAATTTGAACCCATCACTCCATGTCCTAATCTCCAGAGCAGCAGAAAACAAGCTTGCTCCATCCATAGTATGACATCCCTTCAAGTATTTAAACATGGCTATCATGTCATTGATTGGTTGGTTGGTTTCCTAAGGGATTGTTTTATGCACAGAAAACACTGCCGCCTGAGCAGGAAACTTCCTTTTTTACACAGAAAACAGGTTTTTAAAAAGGAGGAGGGGAGAGCCAGTATGGTGTAGTGGTTTGAGCATTGGATCGCAACTCTGGAGACCAAGGTTCAAATCCCCACTCCACTGTTACATACCCTGATAGCCCCCATCTTAGAATATAAAATAATTGGCTATATTTAATAATTTGGCAAAGGTGGCCATCCATGTGGTTACAGGCACACCAGGGATTCCCTAATACCATGGTGAGATTCATGTATGCACCAAATGAGGAGCCAGTGGAAATTTCTAAAAACAAACACTCTTAAATAAGACTCAACACCTGAAGGTGAGTCAATCACTAATCTTCTCAGTGATGGCAGAGACCCTTGTGGTTTGTAAATGGGATTTTCCTGTCCTTTCCCCTCCAACAAAAGATCTTGCCTGTTTCATATTCAGTTCCAAAGTATTGTTCATTAGTGATCATTAACTCTTCCGGAGTGCCCTTTGTTGTAGCCTAGGACCCTCTGAGAAACATTGTATTTCACCCACAGCTCCTACCCCTGTAAGGGAACTATTTCATAGAAATATAGCCTCAAAGCACCACCAAATTGCATATATTTCCAATTCCTTTCGACTCCATGTCACACTGTATAGCCACCCCATCACCCAGGCCTCCCTGCTGTCAGTGTACTTCACGATCTCAGCTCTGCAGGATCAGTACATTATAACCTGCTACCCATTATGCTATTCCTCTATCCAAATACTTCCTACTACTTTCGTTAGCCTTGTGTGAGTAGTAATAATAATAATAATAATAATAATAATATTTATTTATACCCTGCCCCTCTGTTAAAACAATCGGGGCAGTTTACAAAAATTAAAATACAATACAGATAAAATCCCCAAACACCCCCCACCCCACCCTCCCCCATAAAAAATATTAAACAATTATAAATTAAAACCAACTGATCAAAAAATAACAATTAAAAGCAATAAATACAATAAAATACTATAAATGACCAGCGGACTAAAAGAAGCCAGGATCCCCTGAGGCCGGGATCTAATTAGGAAAGGCCTGCCGAAAGAGATCCGTCTTTAACGGATCACTCAGTACTTGAAGCTTGAGTGTTTGTGTGAATGCTGTGATATTATTTTCCAATAAAGATCATTTAATTGTGCCTTTTTGCTTAGAGTCTCCTCCTTAGTATGGGTTTACATAGCTCAAAAACGTCCTGCCATTACCCACCTCTCACATTGCCAAGTCAAGTGTATTTTCCCCATCTTAATATTAGTGTGTTAGAGGGTCCTCCTGGATGTATCAGAGTTTCAGGCAACACAATCATGGAAACCACTGGGTGATCTTGGCACCAGAGGATCTTGGCACCATCTTAGCAGCAGAAGAAGGAAAAGGCAAACCCCTTCTGAACAAATATTGCCAAGAAAATGCTGTGATAGGGTTGCCTTAGGGTAGACATTTGGAAATGGCTTGAAGGCACACAACAACAACAACAACAACAACAACAACATAAAAATCATGGTTGTTTTTTTTTTCTCTCCACAGAATAATTTCTCTCCCCATTGTGGAGAAAACTACCATAATGAATTGTCCTTTCATTACATCTCTAGACTTGCAGAATGCCACATTTTGTTTGTAGAGACTATCCAAATATATACTGTGAGTAGATAAGATGTGGACATGCAATGCAGGTTACCACGTTGACATTTGGTGTGAGACGTACTGCCATGATTCTAGCCCACAGTTTTTCATGTATTGATTTTACTGATGAATGATGCTATTAAATTCTATCAGGGCTAAGGGATCGTTAACCTGTCAGATGTTTTGGGTCTATAGTTTCCATCAGTCCCACCACTGATGGAATTGTAGTTCAAATCACCTGGTTAGACAAATATTCCTCACTCTTAAGGTAAAGGATTCAATGAGTTTAGTAGCTTTGCTCTTGCACAAAGCGGATTTATGGAATGAAATATTTTGATCTTTTTCCTCACACTCTTCTGGTTTTCTCTGGCCAACCAAATATTATTGGTGTACAATTCCTATCAACTCCATCAAGCACAATCAATAATAAGAGACAGTGGGGACTATAGACCAAAACATCTGGAAGGCCAATGATTTCCCATTCTTAACATAGGCTATCCAATTGCTTTTAGTACCACTGCTCTTGGGAAAAGTAGATTTGTGGAGTGAAATATTTTGGTCCCTCCACACTGAAAACCTGTCTGTCCTCCACTTTCCTATTGTAAAAACAAAACAAAACAAAAAACTTTATAGCAGCCTTCAGAATTCTATGCCAGTTTTAGACACACAAGAAAGCCCCTTAAGCAACTGGAAAAAAAAGAAAAGAAAAGAAAAGAAAGAAGAACAGAATAGAAACTTCTTAGACCTGCAGTCCTCATTTCTGTTAGATTTGTGTGTTTTTGTTTTTGTTTTTGCTCTCAAAGGCTTAGATACAAAAAAGGAAAAGGAAAAAAACTTTTCCCAAGGGCATGACCCTCTATGGTGGGCTCAGTGAACCAATAAAACAAAAGGAAAGCCTGAGGCCCTGTAAACAGTCACTGGGGAAAATCAGGTAGCAAGCCATGGGGAGAAGAATATTGAGGGTAATGTAGGAGCAGGATGTGCGGAAGCTGTAACAGGATAAAAACTGATAGCTGCCTTGCCTTCTTTGTCAAAGACATGAACTCTGGCAATCAAGCCCCTCTAGGATTACATATCAAAAGCTTGTGAACTTGCTATTCTTCACACCACTTGTCATGCTGCTGCATGGGAAACAAGTATGAAAAGGGCCTATATTATTTTAAACCTTCATACTGAGAAACGGATGCTTTTCTTATTCAGAGAGTGCATGTTGTCAAGGAGGCAAATGTGTAAGTCCAGAATAATGACTTTTGATGGCTGTTCATAAAGAATTCATTAACGGACTCGAAGTGAGTATAAATTTGTTGCTAACAGTGATCTGCATCTATAGCAAATATTGTACCAGATTTTAAACCCAAACACTGACCCAATGCTGTATTTTTCACCATTATAATGTTTTCTCCCAGGCAATGGGTTCAAGCTATATATTTGATAATTTCCATTGATCTCTATATATAATTGTATTGGGTATATTGCTGTTCCCAGTGTGCTGATTGGCCACTTAGGAGGCATACCCAACCAATAGTGCTCCTTTGGCTGGCAAATCACCATACTGGGAGCATAAACTTGTGGCCTTTTCCTCCTCCTCCTCAGAGGTGGGGCAGATGCCCTTGAACAACAGCCCTGCCTGCGCTGCCTTGTTGTCCTGCTCCTCCTCCTTTTCCAGTGTCGCCTGGTTGCCTGGGCACAACCAAGAGGTGCCGGCCACCCATCATCCAGCCCTCAGGGCAGCTGCTCTTCCTCTTCCTTTGGCCTTGCCTTGTCTGCCTATCTTGGTTCCCTGGCTGCCTGAGCCCATGCACCATCACAAAAAATAAACCCTCTCCAAAGCCAGAGGGAGAGGATGTGAGAGGGGGGTGTAATTTCATGGTTCTATCTTGGGATTTGTAGTAAGATTGGTGACTCCTAGAGAGTTCTAGTTGTGTAGTTCAGGGGGAATAACTAGAGTTTTCTAAAAGAGGACTCCAAGCACTTCACTAGACTACAAATTCCAACATTCATTAATGTGGAGCCATGACAGTGAAAGTGGTAACAAACTATAACTGCAGAATGTAGATAGACTCATACAGATAGTCTTAGATATTTGCTTTGTAAATATATATATATATATATATATATGATATATCCTCTCCATTGACGCCCCCTTGTCGTGGGAGAGAGGCTTGCGTACCCTAATGATGTTTTGAGCTATGCTGGCGGTGGCATAATAGCCACTGGTAGGGTCTCCCATGCCAGACAGGTCAAAACCGAAGGGTCTGACAAAGAGCGTCAAAGGGCAGGATGGGCTCTCTAGCCTTGTGGCAACCGTCCTAGGAGAAGGAAAACTCCAATCCCAAACCCGGGCAGATGGTGCTCGTCCAACCCTGTAAGGTCAACCATCTAAGAGAAGGAAACTCTAATCAAACCTACGGCCCGAGGACCTCACTGCCACGTCCATGCTTGCAAGGCCACGGCAGATGAATCTCTGGTTTAAAGGGTGAGGCCAGTTCTGTGCACGCTGCGCTCCACCAGAAAAATCCATTGCACAGGCTCAAAGGACAAATCCATTTCCAAAAAAGCCCTGTAGCGACTGGCGAGGGACGAAACCGGCAGGTGTAAAGATGCACTGGAAGCCGCAGCCCCAACCCTGCATGCAGCGGTTCAGGACATTGGTCGCTCAAGTCTGACCCGGGAGATGACAGTCTTGTTTGGCAGCATTCTGAACGACCAAGCAGCCTTTTTTAAGGAGAGCACTGCTTGCTCCATATGGAGAGGGGCCTAGAAAAGGTGGCCTAACGAAAGCTCATCCCCAACTACCTGGTTGGCTAGCCGCGGCCAACGGGAATCTTCTGATGCGGTCAAACCAAGGCAAAGAAACAAAGGCAGACACCGGCCTCCAAAGGTGTAAATATACTGACACTTGCATGCTGGAACATCAGAACCATGCAAGACTCTGAAGATAGTGGACAGCCTGAGCGTCGTTCTGCCCTAATAGCCCTTGAACTATCACGGCTTAATATTGACATCGCTGCTCTTAGTGAAGTTCGCTTCCATGAGGAAGGCAGCCTTAAAGAACATGGCGCCGGCTACACACTTTACTGGTCTGGCAAACCCAAAACCGAAAAACATCTGTCAGGAGTAGGCTTTATGATTAAAAACTCCATTGCCTCCAAACTCGAAACCTTGCCAACAGGACACTCTGATCGCATTATTTCCTTACGCCTCCCACATGTTGTTCTCTTTAGTATATATGCCCCAACTATGCAAGCCGACCCTGTAGAGAAAGACAAATTCTACACAGACCTTCGCCAACTCATACAAAAAGTCCCTGTAGAAGATAAAATTATTATCCTTGGTGACTTCAATGCCAGAGTAGGAAAGAACTCCGAAGCCTGGAAAGGTGTCTTAGGCAAGCATGGTGTTGGAAATTGCAATGATAACGGACGCCTCCTGCTAGAGTTCTGTGCAGAACAACAGCTGACTATTACAAACACAATCTTTCAGCAGAAAGATAGCTTGAAGACAACCTGGATGCATCCCCGATCCAAACATTGGCACCTCATTGACTACGTTCTAGTCCGTCAGAGAGACATTCGTGATGTCCGTCATACACGAGTGATGCCCAGTGCAGAATGCCAAACAGATCATCGCCTTGTCAGATGTAAACTAAATCTTCATCTTAAGTTCAAACCTAAGAGGGGTGGCATCTTAAAGAAGAGACTCCAAGTCAACAATCTTCAACAAGCTACCATGAGAAACAACTTCCAGGCAAATCTACAAACGAAACTTGAAGACCATCCTACAGATCCTTCTCCTACAGTGCTTTGGCAACATATCAAAAACAGTATCCTCCAGTCTGCAGAAGAATCCCTTGGCTTCTCCCACAAGAAAAATCAAGACTGGTTTGATGAAAACAACCAAGAGATCCAGGAGCTGTTGGCAAGGAAGAGAGCTGCTCACCAGGCATACCTCGCCCAGCCAACCTGTCATGTAAGAAAAGCAGCTTTCCGCCTCACATGTAGCAAACTACAACAAAAACTCCGAGACATGCAGAACAAGTGGTGGATCAATATAGCAGAAAAGACACAATGCTGTGCAGATCTGGGTGATCATAGAGGATTTTATGAAGCTTTTAAATCAGTGTTTGGACCTACTTATCAGGTCCAAAGCTCCTTATACAGTACAGGTGGTCAAACATTAATTACTGATAAAGCCTCCATCCTAAATCGTTGGGCTGAACATTTTCAAAGTCTCTTTAGCGCCAACCGAGTAGTCCAAGCCTCAGCTATCCAATATATGATACAAAAACCAATGAAAAATGAATTGGACATAGCTCCCACTTTGGAAGAGACCCTTAAGGCCATACAGCAGATGAAAAACGGCAAGGCAGCTGGGATTGATGGAATCCCACCTGAAGTTTGGAAACACGGAGGTCATGCACTCCACGAAAAATTCCACGAATTCCTTGTGAATTGCTGGAAAAAAGGGGAACTGCCATCAGACCTCCGAGATGCAGTCATCATCACCCTGTACAAGAAAAAAGGAGCAAAATCCGATTGCTCAAACTATCGAGGCATAACACTGTTCTCTATTGCTGGAAAAATCCTTGCAAGAATACTCCTGAACAGGTTAGTTCCTGCTATTGCAGAAGAACTTCTCCCTGAAAGCCAATGTGGCTTCAGAGCCAATAGGAGCACTACAGACATGGTATTTGCCCTTAGGCAACTGCAAGAAAAATGTAGGGAGCAGAACAAGGGTCTCTATGTAACATTTGTCGACCTCACCAAAGCCTTTGACACTGTAAGTAGAAAAGGTCTGTGGCAGATCCTGGAAAGACTAGGATGTCCCCCCAAATTCCTTAAAATGATTATCTTGCTACACGAGGGACAGCGTGGTCAAGTCAGATATGGCGATGCTCTTTCAGAGCCCTTTCTAATAACTAATGGAGTGAAGCAAGGTTGTGTTCTTGCACCAACTTTATTTACAATCTTCTTTAGCACGATGCTCCAAAGGGCTATGGCAGAGCTTGAAGAAGACGACGGCATCTATATACGCTACCATACTGATGGTAGCTTGTTTAACTTAAGCCGTCTGAGGGCTCACACTAAGACTCTAAACTATCTAGTCCGTGAGCTGCTCTTCGCCGATGATGCTGCCCTTGTTGCCCACACAGAAGCAGCTCTGCAGCGCCTAACATCCTGCTTTGCAACAGCTGCAGAGCTGTTTGGGCTAGAAGTCAACCTGAAGAAAACAGAAGTTCTTTACCAGCCTGCACCACAGGACGAACACCACCATCCCCACATTGCCGTCGGCAAATCAGTGCTCAAGTCCGTTCAGAAGTTCACCTACCTGGGAAGCATCATCTCCTCAGATGCCAAGATTGACAAAGAGATCGATCACAGATTAGCAAAGGCATATAGTGCATTTGGAAGACTTCACAAAAGAGTCTGGAGCAATAAACACCTGAGGCAAAGCACAAAAATCAGTGTGTATAGAGCCATCGTACTGTCTATCCTCCTTTATGGATCTGAAACATGGGTCACCTATCGCCACCACCTACGACTCCTCGAGCGCTTTCATCAGCGCTGTCTACGCACAATCCTAAATATACACTGGACTGACTATGTGACGAATGTTGCTGTCCTTGAGCAAGCAGGGATCACCAGCATTGAGGCCATGATATTGAGAACACAGCTGCGCTGGGCAGGGCACGTTTCTAGGATGGAGGACCATCGCCTCCCAAAAATACTACTCTACGGTGAACTCACCACGGGTCAGCGTAAGAGGGGCGCTCCAAAAAAGCGATACAAAGACTCTCTGAAACAACATCTCAGGCTTGGCCAAATTGATCACCAACAGTGGTCCGCCCTGGCCTCACATCGGGAGGCATGGAGACGCACTATCCACAATGCTGCAGCCTTATTTGAGAACTCACGACGAACAAGTCTTGAAGAGAAACGACAACGCAGAAAGAATCACAACCCAAAAACATCACCCAAGGAGACCTTCTGCTGTGCTTTTTGCAACCGGACTTGTTTATCTCGGATTGGCCTTTTTAGTCATCAGCGCGCTTGCAGAAAGCGCGGGATGAGTCCTTCCTGAATCTTCGTTTGCGAAGAAAAGCCAGATATATATATATATATATATATATATGTGTGTGTGTGTGTGTGTGTGTGTGTGTGTGTGTGTGTGTAGCCAGACAGAGCCTTAGGCCAAATCCATGCTACACAAATTATCCAGTTTTAAACTGGATTATTTGCCATGGCTCCTTCCTGTGGAATCCTGGGATTGGTAGTTTTACAAGATCTTTAGCCTCTTCTGCCAAAGAGTGCTAGTGCCACACCAAACTATAAATCCCAGGATTCCATAGGAAGGAGCCATGGTAAATACTCCAGTTTCAAACAGGGTTATTTGTGTGCTGTGGAAGTGGCCATAGATAAAGCTGCATATCCATCTGGGAGGACATGCCTCCACTGAATACCATCTCTCTCCTGTTAAAGGGACATGACCTGATCAGGAAACCATTGAATATAATGGCACACGGAAATACTATACAGGGCTCATCTAGATGAGAGGAAATAATGCTCATTCCTGTGAATTATTGCAAATTCGCAGCAGCATTCTTTTGTCTCCATGAACTTTTAGTAAAATAAAACACTGAGAAGTTATCCATGGTTTGAAGTTCAGATGCCCATGAATCAAGATGGTGGCTGTAAATTAGTGCAATTAATGCTGCCATCAATGCACAGTTGGTGTGATGCTCCAAAGGGCTATGGCAGAGCTTGAAGAAGACGACGGCATCTATATACGTTACCGTACTGATGGTAGCTTGTTTAACTTAAGCCGTCTGAGGGCTCACACTAAGACTCTAAACTATCTAGTCTGTGAGCTGCTCTTCACCGATGATGCTGCCCTTGTTGCCCACACAGAAGCAGCTCTGCAGCAGCTAACATCCTGCTTTGCAACAGCTGCAGAGCTGTTTGGGCTGGAAGTCAACCTGAAGAAAACAGAAGTTCTTTACCAGCCTGCACCACAGGACGAACACCACCATCCCCACATTGCTGTCGGCAAATTTGTGCGCAAGTCTGTTTAGCAGTTCACCTACCTGGGAAGCATCATCTCCTCAGATGCCAAGATTGACAAAGAGATCAATCACAGATTAGCAAAGGCATATAGCACATTTGGAAGACTTCACAAAAGAGTCTGGAGCAATAAACACCTGAGGCAAAGCACAAAAATCAGTGTGTATAGAGCCATTGTACTGTCTATCCGCCTTTATGGATCTGAAACATGGGTCACCTATCGCCACCACCTACAACTCCTCGAGCGCTGTCATCAGCGCTGTCTACGCACAATCCTAAATATACACTGGACTGGACTGACTATGTGACAAATGTTGCTGTCCTTGAGCAAGCAGGGATCACCAGTATTGAGGCCATGATATTGAGAATGCAGCTGCGCTGGTCAGGGCACGTTTCTAGGATGGAGGACCATCGCCTCCCAAAAATACTACTCTACGGTGAACTCGCCATGGGTCAGCCTAAGAGGGGCACTCCAAAAAAGCGATACAAAGACTCCCTGAAACAACATCTCAGGCTCAGCCAAATTGATCACCAACAATGGTCCACCCTGGCCTCACATCGGGAGGCATGGAGACACACTATCCACAATGCTGCAGCCTTATTTTTAGAACTCACGCCGAACACGTCTTGAAGAGAAACGACAACGCAGAAAGAATCACAACCCAAAAACATCACCCAAGGAGACCTTCTGCTGTGCTTTTTGCAACCCGACTTGTTTATCTCGGATTGGCCTTTTTAGTCATCAGCGCGCTTGCAGAAAGCGCGGGATGTGTCCTTCCTGAATCTTCATTTGCGAAGAAAAGCCAGAGAGGCAATCCACAGTATTTTTTTTTTTTAATATTAAAGCAGAGGTGCACAAATGTGACCTTCTGCTTAAAAATTTTTTGGGGTGATTGGTGGAGCAAAAGGCTCCACTGATCACTAACTCAGTGGATCACTAACTCGAAAATCCAAACAGGGTGCCTCAAGATGCTGCCAGAAAGGCCGCCCCCTCATGCATGTCCAACCACTCAGATGTCCAGTTCTGCTCTCTCCAAGACTGTGCAGCAAACTGAATTAGTTTTCTTAATGGGCACAAATGCACATTTACTTGCATTATTTTTAAAAATACAGGGGAAGTCTCAAAGGCTTTTCCTATGCAGTAAATGGGGTTTTTCTCCCCCATCCTTCTGAATATGGTGAATTGCTACCAGATCTCATTGGAGAAAAAGTATTTTCATCATCTTGATAAGGGGTTACTATGCTGGAGTCTGAAAACAATGTAAACTCCAGCCAGCAGATGCTAGAAAAGTAGGTTGTCCTTGTTTAAGGGCTTTAATGGTATTGAGGCTGTCTGGGGCTGGTTCTGTGGGCAATTTTTTTAATTTTATTTTTCTTTCAGTCATCAAATAAATTAACATCACAATTGACTGGTAACAGCAACAACTAATAAGCGAGAAAAGAACAGGTAGGCAGCCATCAGTGAGTGATACATGTCAGCTGATTCATTATGTTGTGCTTGTTAGTTTGTTGGTTTGTTTATTAAATTTATACCCTTCGTTTCTCCTGAGATGGGATCCAAGGTGGCTTACAGTAATCTAAAATAAGATTTTGTTAAGCTCTTATTTTACATATGTTATACAACTTGCAAAACAATTAAATAACAATGGCTGAAATTCTGTATAATTCTGTATACCAATTTAAGTAACCTCATGTGACCCAACCCACCCAAAGCTGATTGAAACAACATTCAACCATGCTCCAACTTCAGGCAGAATGGACCTCCTTCTCCCCATGGAGCTGATGTCCAGGAAAATTGTTATTTGGGAGATTATTAGACGCAGGGGGACACAGAAAAAAATCACATTCTTAACTGCATCAGAAGATCACTAAAAGAACAGAAAGGGAGACCTGACCAGATGCCGCATCCTTCTGCCATTCCAGGGGTGTAGCACTGCCATGGATGAGGCTTCCCTTTTCCATTGATGGGGAGAAGCCACTAATCAAAAGGGACACCTTACTGATGCCTACACTATGCCCCTGGAACACTGGAGGATATTGTTGTCTGGGAAGGGTACCCCATCCTGTTCTTGTAGCCGTCTTCTGATGTAGTTTTTGCCACATCTTATAATCTCTTTTATCACACTGCACTGTTATACTGCCATTATTCCACTTTAGTGATTATGGCTGCTTCCTATGGAATTCTGGGGTTTGTAGTTTAGTGAGGACTAAGAGCTCTCTGGCTGAGCATTCCAAATGCCCATCCCTAAACTGCAATTCCCAGGATGCCACGGGAAGCAGCCAGAGCAGTTAAAGTGTAATAATAGCATGATAACAATGTAGTGTAATATTATCCTAAGTAGCATTGCGAATACGGAACAGTTAACTTTATTTACTCACCTGTAACTGTTTGATATTCACAATTGTAATTCCCCTCACACTCCTTGGTGTACTTAACTAAATAGATAATTCAGAATTCCAGCCAATATTGTTTTAAAAACATGGTTTAAAATAGTTAGGAACACATTTAAAACACAATTACCAATGAAAGATTTTTTTAAAAAATGCAGCACATTACTTCACATAGACACAACTTCTGCATAATTAAATTTAAATTTAAAATGTCAAAGGTCTGCCTGCATAATAAGATCTTCACCTGCAAGCAGAAAGAGTGCAGGGCAGGGACCAACTGAACCTCCAATGGAAGGGAATTTTACAGCCTGAGAGCAGTCACAGAGAAGGCTTCTCCTGAACATACCTGCAATGGTGTTGGGACCAAGTGAAACCCTTACCCTGAAGATCTCAAAATTCAAGCTGACTAATATAGGGAGATATGATCTTTCAGATAGTCTGGGATCAAGCCCTGTAGGGCTTTAAAGGTCAAAACCAGACCTTGAAATTCTGCCTAGAAATGAACTGGTAGACAGTGAAGCTGTTTCAACGGGGGAGTCACATGATCCCTGTGAACAGTCATAGTCAACAACCTCCTGAACCTTCCAGACAGTTTCCAGAGGCTGCCCCACATGAAACATATTGCAGCAGTCCAAATTGGATGTAATCAAGGCATGTGTCACTATAGCTAGAACTGACTTCTCAAGGAACACATGCAGGTGGTGCACTAGTTTTAACTGTGCAAATGTACCCCTGGCCACACCTGAAAACCTGGGAATCCAGACTCGGATCTGAGTCCTGGAGTACACTCAATCTGCAAAACTGAGATTTTAGGGGGAGTGTAACCTCATCCTGCACAGGCTGAATCCCTATTCCCTGATCTGCCTTGTGAAGGACCAGAAACACCTCTATCTTATCTGGATTACATTTCAATTTGTTCACCCTTACCCAGTCCATTACTGAAACCTGACACTGGTTTAGTGCAGAAATAGCTTCCTTGGATTCAGATAGAAAGAAAAGATAGAGTTGGGTGTCATCAGGGTACAAGTGATGCTGAATCCCCAAACTCTAGATAATCTTTCCCTGTGGCTTCATATAAACATTAAACAATATGGGGGAGAGAGCTGAGCACTGAAAAACACCACAGGCTAATGGTTAGGGTATCAAACAGGCATCTCCCAGCACCATTGTAAGCCATTGTAAAACAGTGATCCTGAGTCCCATCCCAAAAAGATGGCCCAGGAAGACACCAGGGTCGATGGTATCCAAAGACATTGAAAAGTCCAGCAGAAGAACCTACTTGGCTATGGGACAGAGACAGCTTTGGTTGCCTTTGTAGATAACCTACATAGGGAACTAGACAGAGATTGTGTGTCCCCTTGTCTTGTTCCCTGCATAGGTCATCTACAAAGGCAACCAAAGTGTCTCTGTCCCATTGCCAGGCCTGAAGCCAGATTGAAATGGATGAAACCAATTTCACCCAGGAACCCCTGGAGCTGGGGGAAGGGGGCACCACACACTCTAGAAATCTTGCCCCAAAAATGGATATTGAAAACTGGCTGATAGTTCTCCGGTATGGTGTGGTCCAGGGATTATTTTCTTATTTTAATAATGGCCTCACTACAACCTCTTTCGGGCAAAATAGAAACCAGCCTTGCTATAGTGAGGTATTCACTTCTTCCCTTACCCACTCTGCCTATACTCCTTGGTCTGCTTTTGGTTCTGTTCTATAAGTTCAAGAAGTTAAGTGTTCCATGAGGGGCCTGCAAGCTTCGGTCGACAAAATATCTCTCTATAGACCAGTATGATGTGGGAATGGCCCCATTTGTTGCAGATTATTGTTTATGAATTCAATAAATAGAAATCATTTTTCAACAAAAGTTTAAGAACTGATCTGTCCTTTAGAGGCTTTTATGCTGTCTGAAAGCTCCTCCATGAGCCAAGTGTCCCAGGTTCATTTCCATCAATTCTCCAAAGATATTTCTAGCATTTAGCAATTTCAATGCATGAAGCTGTGACAAAGAAAGCGATCAGGTCTTTGTGTTTCAGATGTTCGTTTTCCTTCTACTTCTTGTCCAGAAGGCCTGGAGAAAACTTTATTATTTACTTTGAAATAGATGAGATTAGTTCTAGGTTTGCATGTTAAAATTGATTTACCTTACAACACTCTCATTTTAGCTAGGGCACTGCCTTTGCCCATGCTGATACTTCTCCTGAATCCAAAGCTTTGTTCCTTCAGGATGCAAAGTTGGCCATGACAGGCAAGTTGTAGTTCAACTTTGCTCATATCCTGAAGTCTGAACATGTTGGCAATCATGGTTAGCAACTGGTATGAAGTGGGAAGTGTACAGTGTAATGACACTCTAAATACGGTATTGAGTAACAGTGTGGAAGGGAAAGACTGAATGTGATAATATTTAAACCCCATTTTGTAATGAACCCACCAGATAGCCTCAGGTAAATCACCCACCACTCCTTTAGATATATTGACCCAATATGCAGGAATATTGTAAGGATTAAAGGGATAATTTGGTGAAATTCTTTGAATGCTGTCTACACATGCTAAGTTTTATTAACTCCAAATCCTGAAGCAACATCTTAGGAATCCCAGGAATTCCAGATTTGACCTTTGTGTCTGAGCTGTGACTTAAGGACAAAGACCATCAAATTCCAGATCTGTCTATCTCAATTACTTGTCTGCCCTTGTTGCGTCATCCAGAGGAGGCAGGAGGAGCAAGGAAGGCTCATGTCATCTTGTATTACAGAATCCACACACTTTTAACATTCTCCAAACTGCATTGCAGTGATTGGCTTGACTCTCAGGGAGCAGCAGGAAGAGCTTGTTCCTTCTGGAGCAGGATGGAGGTCTTTAAGTCAATGTTTGTGTGTATATTTGGCTAGAGACATTGTCAGCATATGACAAGAACCAACATTCATAACATTTACAAAGTCCCTCCCAAATTGCACAACCCCTTCCATTGGGTATCTGAAATCTGTGCTTATAAGCAGAATATGGCCAGTATCCTGTTAGTGACATATATAGATATAAGTTGTGTTTGCCTATGGAGTAGGGTGTGGGTTTTTTGTTTTTTACTTTGTTCTTGTTGTTGTTCTGGACAATGCACAACATTAATATCCAGCTGACAGCACCATAAGTGGAATTGCACATATTAGAACCATTGCAGGAGTGTATTGAGGTACACAGTATATTATGTGCAGGTGCATTGTCTTTACACACTGCCTTTACACAATGCACATTGCAATTGTCCAATTATCAGCCATGCACTTTACATGCATCTACATACATAGTGCTGCACTGATATTCAGAATATGAGTTGTGTAATGTAACTCCACTGGTGGATATTTATATGATGCTGAAATGATGTAAGATCTTGGCCTTCATATGCTTTGCACTGATCTGGAGGTTGCTGTTGCACATTTATCTTGTTTGTGAACTTCTGATAAGCAACTGATTGGCCAATTTGTGAAGAGAATGTGGATGTAAGTAGGCCTCTGGTTTGATCCAGTAGGGCTTTTGCTATGTTCATATTTTGTCAAGGGTTCAAGCAGAGATCAGGAGTATGCACATACTCCTTTCCTTTGAAACAGGCAGAGGGAAGGAGACATAGGCAAGTGGAGAAAGAAGAGAATCCAATGGTTTTGGTGATTCTGTTTGTGGAAGATGGGTTCCCTATATGCTGTTTAAAAAAGGGGGGACCAGAATAGGTCACATATGCACTCATTCACTGATGTGGGCTTCCTCCCCTCAGCTCCACAGTACAGCTGTTGGGAAAGACCAGGAAAAAAATAGGGACCAAGCAGTAGCTTTGGGGTCATTAAGGTCATTCTTAATGTTTTGACAAAGAGAAGAACACACATCTGGGGAGGGTTGTGAGCTGGCAGGGCTGCCTGCTGCTCATCCATTTCACCAATACGTTAGTTATATGGCTTTGTTTGCAGTTTGGCATAATCTAATACTACATCCTGGGCAGACACTGAACAAATCCTGGGCAGATATCAAGCACATAGCAAGTTGCAACAGGAGGCAGAACAGGAGGAAGAAGAGGAAGAATGTTAACCTAAGAGGTGTAGGGTACATTAAAGTTCCATCCGCAGTGCAAAAATCTAGTTAGGGGAATTATTAGCTCAAACAAGAGGCCTGCAAGAGGAGGATAACTTCGGGGATCTTATCACCTATGTATACCAGTACTAACTGCAGAGGAGGCTCCACTTAAAGTAAAACAAGATATTTTATTGGAATAACATGAAAAGTAAACTAACATACACAAAACATGTTCTTAAGAACCACACAACGCTACAGCAGAGTAAGGCAGAAAGGTTGGATAGAGGGAGAGAGATCCAGGAAGATAGGGTGAGAGTTACCAGTTTCAAAGAGCAGTGAAGATACCCAGACAGGTGTCTAAGGGTGCCACAGGAGGTTCCTGGGGTGCACTGAGAAAAAGAGTGTCCATCCACTGTAGCACACTTTGCTATTGTTAGGGCTCTAATATGTATACCCTATTCCATACCTTGGAGGGGTCAGTTAGTAATAACAAAGCTTTGATGGCTCTCCCACGGAACAGACAAAGGATACCAAAACTCAATTGATTGCTTTAATTGTGGAGAGATAGAACATTGATGGTTTTGTGACAATCTCATATGGTTGGACAGGAGGGGGTATGAGGAGAGATTTCTATAGGGTACAGATTGAGGAATGGCCACTTAATTGCTTGAACTATTGCAGAAAACACCCAAGACAGAAGACAGGATTAGCACATACCCCTTTAACAGCTGAGTTGTTAGCATAAGCCCATCATGGGGGCTTTCTGCTTAATCCTAACTTAGGCTTTCCTACCATTATATTTCTAGACATGTCTCAGGTCATCATGACCTTTGACTGGCCCCCAGTCTGCCTAAGCCAATGTGACCCCAAAAAGTGTCCAATATGTCCAGTTAGGGAATCTCGTGGGGAGAGGTAGTAGGGTATGCTAACAAGAGGAAAAGGAGGAAGATGATAAGGAGATGAGGAATGGCCGTGGTGGCTCCTCACTAGAGGGCTAAGCCAATGATAGGTATGCTTGGGGGAAAAAGAAGATCCCAACAATTATCATCCAGTTAGTCTGACATCAATACCAGGGAAGATTCTAGAGCAGATAAGTAAACAGAGAGTCTGTGAACATTTAGAAGGCAATGCCATCATCACAAAAAGTCAACATGGGTTTCAGAGTAAGAAGTCATGCCAGACTAATCTGATCTCTTTTTTTGATAAAATTACCAGCTTGGTAGATGAAGGGAACGCTGTGGATATCGCATACCTTGATTTCAGTAAGGCCTTTGACAAGGTTCCCCATGACATTCTTGCAAACAAGCTTGTAAAATGTGGACTAGACAAGTTAACTGTTCAATGGATTTGTAACTGGTTGACTGGCCAAACCCAAAGGGTGCTCAGCAATAGCTCCTCTTCATCTTGGAAAGATGTGACCAGTGGGGTGCCACAGGGTTCTGTCCTGGGCCCAGTGCTATTCAACATCTTTATCAATGACTTGGATGAGGGAATTAGGGGCATACTTACCAAATTTGCAGATGACACCAAATTAGGAGGAGTAGCTAAAACCCTGGAGGACAGGATCAAAATTCAAAATGACTTGGATAAACTGGAGAGCTGGGCCAAAGCTAACAAAATGAAATTCAATACGGAGAAATGTAAGCTACTGCACTTAGGGTGAAAAAATGAAATGCATCAATATAGGATGGGGGAGACCTGGCTGAATGAGATTACGTGCGAAAGGGATCTAGGAGTCCTAGTAGACCACAAGTTGAACATGAATCAACAGTGTGATGCGGCAGCTAAAAAGGCCAATGCAATTTTGGGCTGCATCGATAGAAGTATAGTGTCCAGATCAAGGGAAGTAATAGTGCTGCTCTACCCTGCCTTCGTCAGACCTCACCTAGAATACTGCGTCCAGTTCTGGGCACCACAATTCAAAAAGGATATTGACAAATTGGAGCGTGTCCAGAGAAGGGTGACTAAAATGGTGAAAGGTCTGGAAACGATGCCTTATGAAGAGAGACTTAGGGAGCTGGGTATGTTTAGCCTGGAAAAAAGAAGGTTAAAAGGCGATATGATAGCCCTGTTTAAGTATTTGAAGGTGTGTCACGTTGAGGATGGAGCAAGCTTGTTTTCTGCTGCTCCAGAGATTGGAACAAGCAGCAATGGATGCAAGCTCCAGGAACAGAGATTCCACCTCAACATTAGGAGGAACTTTTTGACAGTAAGAGGTGTTCGGCAGTGGAACACACTCCCTCGGAGCGTGGTGGGGTCTCCTTCCTTGGAGGTCTTTAAACAGAGGCTGGATGGCCATCTGTTGGGGATTCTTTGATCGTGATTTCCTGCATGGCAGGGGGTTAGACTGGAAGGCCCTCGTGGTCTCTTCCAACTCTGCAATTCTACGATTCTATGATTCTATGAATTTCCTACACCTATTTCAAACCTCAATAGCTCAGGTCTTAGTACAAAACAAATCCAGTTCAAAACTAAGTTGATCCAACCCATTGTGATAACACAACATTTTTCAAGGTCTTTTACTTGAAGTGTAGAATAAAGATTTCAGTGCATACTATGGCATTCAGTTACTTCTCTGTGTGCTCCTGTCAGATGATCAGTGTTCAAATCTTACCATCTATTCTGAGATACTAAAATACTTTCTGCATCCACTGTGCAAAATCCCAGACCTCTAGGAAGAATTCATGGGCCCAGATTGTTCTGCAAAACCTTGTGTTTCCTACTTGAAGTCCATCCCTTTTCATCAGCACTCTGACCATAACTGAATTTAATAGACTAATCGTCTCATTGAGTTACTCAAACTAGTGTTAGATAATGCCAAACTTTATACAAAGACATTTGCCAATCAACTCCGGGAAATAAAGATACCAGACACAAAACATGGGGTGAAATAAAGGGTTTTTATTTAACCCTACCGATTTAATTCCCTCTAATATCTTCAGTGGGGGGGAGGCAACCTAGTGAGGGAGCAACTGAGGTCGTAGGTCTAACCGAGACCTTACTTCTCAGCTTCCCTTTTACTTTTACTTTTCACCTGAGCCCTCGAGAGGAACCCCAGATCTGGGGTTGTTCTCAAGCTGGCCCACATCTGGAAGTCCAACCCAAAAGTCCCCCACTCAAGCCCCACGGCTTAGGGTGGGGGATTCTCCCTCGGGCCAGCCCCAAGGTGGGTCTCCTTCCCTTCCACTAAGTCCCACGACTTTATTGGTCATTCCAAAGACCCTCCCTTCACCCAAATATGTGCCAAGGTGCACTCTGACATCTATACCTCCCCCAATTTTAGGCCATGGATAGGGTCAAGCGTCTGCTTAGTCCCTAATCCCCCACCAGCCTGTCCAAAATGTCCCTCAATCCCCCCTGAAGATCAGCTAGAAAGATTGCATTCCCTGCGTCCAAGAGGTGCACCCCATCCGCTCGGTAGAGCTCGGGCCTCTCGAACACTATGGCGGGATGTGGGATGTACCAACCTAAACCTTTGGCGAGAGCATTTTTTATTTCCCTGTTAGCTCTACGCTCAGCTCTATCGAGCAACTGGGGATCTCCATCCCCTCTCCAAAATTGACGGGGCAAAATGGCAGACCACATGATGGTGACATCCGGCCACCTTGACCGGATCACCCACATGTCATTGATCGCCTGAAGGACAAATGCCTTCCCTTTTAACAAACCCAAATCATTTCTACCCAAGTGGAGAATGATAACATCAGGAGGAGGCCCTGAACGCTCCTCAAACAGTAATGGCAACAGGCCATGCCAGCGGAGGCCCCTCCTTCCCAACCACTCAATGATCAACTGGTCCCCAAGGGCGAGGTGAGGTCCAAAGTGGCTCAGCCGGCCTGTCGTGCTGCCCAGTAGATCATACTGTGGCTGCATACTATTGCCCATCGTCTCACCAACACCGGCCAGGGACCTAAAAAACAAAGAAAGAAAGATTAACTCTGAAATGGTCAGATGTACCTCTGGTATGCGGAAGAACACCAGTGGCCTATCTGATGTATCTCCTGTTGTTGGAAACCAAGGGCAACTGCGGTGGATGCTGCACCGATTCGAAACGAGTGGGTCCCAAAACACCTACCTTTTAGGCCCAGTTTATCCAAGGCTCTAGAAGTCACCTTCCAAAATTGAAATTTGGTTAAAGGAGAAGAGTCAGCGTATATAAACAAAGGCCCCAGAGTAAGTCCCCTTGCTGCCAAATATTGCCGCAAGGCTCTCACTGGACAAATGTCACTTTGAATGCAGGCCTGGAGCCTGCACTGCCTGCCGCCTCCCTGCTGGTTTGGAAAACTGCAGCTTAAAAACCACATGCTGCTCAGATAACTCCACATCCCTAAGTTCCAATGCCCAATTAGATTGATCATGTTGTGATGCCCGTACCAGCTTGCTGATGCGGAAAGCACCAAAAAATGCCACCAGCTCCGCTGCGTGAAATAGCAGCCTTTTGTAGGGGGAAACGCAAATATCCGTCCAGGTGGCGAATAGGCCATGAAGGATGTTTGGTGAAAGAGGGGCTCTAGTATCATTCGTTCTCCCTCTTTCTCTAGTCCAACCCTCCAGGACCTTATGTATCACAAAATCACTCGTATTGTCTTCAAATCCCCTTGACTTAAGCCAAAAGGCAATTCCTGACAGCCTGGAATGAATGGATTGTGGTGCTAACCCTCTATGATATAAATGAACACAGAACTTTAATAATAAAGAAACATGTACAGGTGTACCCTGTCTCCAACCGATGTGTTGCCCAAATTGGCTGAATTCGCGAAATGCCCGCGTGTTACTACTTCTAGTGGAAGGTGCCAGGGACATACCTAGTTCCCTAATCACCTCGACCTCCCAATCATCCACAGGTGTGCGGGTATCAGCTCGCCTTCGGGCATCACGTTTGGAGCCAACTCTCTGAAGGGCTCCATCTGCATGCAGGAAAGAGCGTCAGCAATACCATTGTCAACACCCGCCACATGCCGGGTCACAAACAAAATGTTGTGCCGTAAGCAATGCACAGTAAAAGCCCACACCAGCCGCATGACCCGGGAAGATCTGGAGGTCAAGGAGTTTATGATGTGAACCGTGGACATGTTATCACACCAGAAATGAACAGTGGAGTTTGCTAACTCTGTAGACTAAATATGAACTGCCACCAAAATAGGGAAAAATTCCAAAAAAGTTAGGTCCCCTGAAATTTCTGAAGCCACCCAGTCGGGGGGTCCATTCCGATGCACACCAACGGCCCACAAAATAAACCCCAAACCCTATTGTGCCTGCTGCGTCAGACGCAATTTGCAGGGCCCCCTGTAACTTCCTCCCCTCCCGCCAAAATGAGACACCATTAAATTGCCCTAAAAACTCCCTCCAAACGTGGAGGTCGGTACGCATCTCCGCAGTAATGTGAATCTGGTAGTGAGGCATGGAAACACCTTTAATGGCATCGCACAAACGTCCCTCCCCGGTGCTACTACCTTACAAGCAAAGTTCAGGTGACCTATTAACACTTGAAATTCTCTGAGGTTGGCTTTCTTAAGTAACAGAAACATTGCCACTCTGCTTCTCAGATCAGTCACCCTAGCGCCGTCAGGTGGCATAATTGATTAATGGTGTCAATTTCAATACCCAGGTATGTGATCTGCAGCACTGGGCCCTTAGTTTTTTCAGGGGCCAAAGAAACTCCCAGTTCCTCCGCCAATAGCTTGAACTGATGCAGCAAATGTGTGCATCTGCCCAAGCCACCTTCCCCAATGAACAAAAAATCATCCAAGTAATGTACAATACCTGACATTCTTGTTCTAGCCTTCAAAGCCCATTCTAAAAATATACTAAACATCTCGAAGGCATTACAAGACACAGCACAACCCATGGGAAGAGCCCTGTCCATGTAAAATTGACCCTCAAAGCAAAAACCTAATAACTCGAAGTCCTCGGGGTGGACCGGTAAAAGGCGAAAGGCCGACTTAATATCGCATTTTGCCATTTCGGCACCTGGGCCATGCCTCTGGACCACCCTAATGGCTTCATCAAAAGAGGTATACTTAACTGAACACAACTCGGCAGGTATAAAATCATTAATTGATTCACCCCTTGGATAAGATAGGTGGTGGATCAATCTGAATTCCCCTGGAGTCTTCTTAGGTACTATACCTAAAGGGGAGACCTGCAGGTTGGGTACTGGTGGCTCTTTAAAGGGACCTACCACCCTGCCCTCCGAAACTTCCTTTAGAATTTTGTCCCTAACAATTATTTCTAAACCCTTAATGGATTGTAAATTACTTGCCCTGTAGGCACGCCTAGGGCCTTGAAAAGGAATCCTGAACCCAACTTTAAAACCATTAAACAGGTAACCAGCAGCTTCCTTATTAGGATAAAACTTAAGCAGACGGCTCAAGACTTCTAACTTAACTGGGCTGGGGCCATTTTGTAGCTGGAGTATTGTTGTTTTGACCCTTGTTGCCCCTTGACCGCCTCGCGCACCTTGAAATTGTCCCCTACCTCTCAGACAGTTAAGAAAGGAGTGGGGAGCCCCACAGGTAGAGCACTTGTGGCTATACCTGCAAGGCTTTCTGTTACAGTTTCCTTGAGAAGAAAAGTCCCAACATAGAAGCTTATGTCCCTGAGTATTCCCTGTTGGTGTCTGTTGTGTGGTTACTATGGGACCTTTCAGGACAAGATGTCCGCTATGTGTCCTCTCCCCCTGAATTGGCCGGGCCGGAGACATAAGCTGCATCCATAACTGAGGATGCATAATATCCCATAGTAATGATGGGTAGATGGCGGCCCTCACGCAAAAGGCCTCATCATATAACAACCAAGCCAGCCTGGCATAATCAGTGTAAGCCCTATGAATGATGTCCACATATTGAAACAAAGCTGCTGCGTGGAGGGGGTGTGCCTTGACAATAACCCCTGCCAAAATCAGAAACCCCAACAGCCAATTGGACCAAGTACGCTCCACCTTCCTCTTTTTAATTTTTTCTTTCTCCTTATCGTCCAATTCATCTCTGTCTTTCTTCTCCAATTCTCGATATAGAAGAGAGAATACATCAACATATTCCCCTTTTATGATTTTATCACGCGTCGATTGCAATAGTTGATCACCCAACGGTAAGGTGAGATCGCCAAAAGGAATCGCTCCATATGCAACTGCCTCATAACTCGGGGCTAAAGAATTTCCCTCCACTGGATGCCTGCAGGATTGCAGGAAAACTGCCCGGTTCCCCATGGCGTCCACGTGGACCACTGTGGAGGAGTCCAACTCAGAGGGGATTGTGACATGGGCCAGCCACTACGTGTGCTACTACACACGGCCACCCCTGTGTCACCCTGGGTGGGTGCTGTCGACCCCCCCCAGGGCCAACAATAACTGGGCATGGCTGATGTATTCATGTCAGAAAACTCACCTCCATAACCTGAAGGTTCTCCTGCATCCGTGGCCTGATCCGGATTCCCTGAAGCCTCAGGCATCCCAGCACTCCCATCATCCTTGGATCGTGAGGCCCCATCAGACTGGACCTTTCACTCTAGAGCATCCAAACGAGCAAGAATTTGGTTAGAAATCTTGTGTTTTCTGCCCTGTTGCACGTCTTTGGGCAGTGACGGTGCACTAGGTGCCCCATGGCTCTCCTGTAATTTTCAAATCCTCTCAAGTATGGAAGGCCAAGGAATGCCAGCCTCCTCATCACTGGAGGAATCATGTTCAGGGATGTAGGGGGGTTTTGCCACTGCCTTTGGAGCAGGGCCCTTGCCCTTATCCCCTTTCTTGCCCCTTATGGGAGCCATATTAGCTCTCAGCTCTTCTATTGCTCCTATTTAAATTATTATTATTATTATTTGGTATACAATTATCAATGACAGTAGTTTATTATTATTATTATTATTATTATTATTTGGCATACAATTGTCAATGATACTAGCAGCCACTGAAAGCAGGGACCTAGAATGGATGTCAGTGCCTCCAAGAATGGCAACACAGACTTGGGACCCCAAAATGTATGCTAGTGCCCACAAAATGGCTGCCACCAGAGCCTGATTACCTTGCCAGTGATGACAAAATGGCCACCAATATCAGTGCCTGACTGCCACCAGTAGAGCCCGAGCAAATGCTGCCAATACTTAAAATGGCTGCCTACATAAGCCAGTAATGGAGCCCCCTGGTGTCCCGCCCAACTCACTGCAGCCTAGACCAGACACCCCTGGTGGCCCGCCAAAGAAACTCCCAATCTAGAAGCACCGGAGCCACAAGTGGTCCAGTGCTGTCAGACACTCCCTGGTGGCCCGCCAAAATAGCTCCGTTGAACGCCGGCACTGGCCCGGGAGATCAGGGCAGCAGCCTCCCCGAATGTTGATCGCAGCCACCCCCCCACCTGGAAAAAGGAGGGAAGTGCGGGTGGAACAACCCTCCCAGAAAATAAACGTGATCTTCACTGCTTCCCCCTCAGACCACAGCCGCCACACGCCAATCGCCCAGGAGATGGGCAGCACCCCCCCCGCAAACCCCAAACCCCAAACCGTAGCCACAATCGAGGTAGGAAAGGGCAGCTGTGACCAAAGGAAAGCACGGGGAAATCCACCCCCAGACCCAGTGAAGGGAAGTGCGGAGAAACCACACACACCCCGGGAAAGAAGCCTCCAGCTGCCGCTGCCCTCTCCAGTGAAGGGAAGTACGGAGAAACCACCCCCCCGGGAAGGAAGCCTCCGGCTGCCGCTGCCCTCCTTCCCACAGACCAAAGATGAAAGCGCCAGGGGAAACACCCACTAGCGTAGCTAAGCAAACCAATCTGCAGTTTGTCCTTAGCAAAGCCCTCTTCAGCCTGCAGCTATCAACCCTGCTTGATCGACCGCAATCGATCAAGCCGAAAAGAGGGAAAGGGGAGGGCAGAGCAGCCTTAAATAGACCCTCCGCTCACCCTGCCCCCTTTCTTGACACTGGCGTTAGCACGCCTAGCGTCCCAGGAGCTGGTCTCCACCCTTCGTGGCAGGCAAATGCCACTCCCCCCTCCCACAGGCTATGCCTGATGAGGGGGAACCAGGGATAATTCACCATTGCTAACCATCTTGGGAGGATCACCTAACCCAAAAGGCAGATTTAATATCTATGAATGAATGAAAAAATGCTGCACAAACTACCATATCAAGAAAATGACTAAACTAAAATAATGCCCCCACATTTGTTTTTGATGTGCAGGCTTTGGGGTTGCTGTTGTTACAGAGGAGCAGGGATGTAAAGAATATTCACAAAATTGCAGATTCTTAAAAGATTCCATCTTAACATATTAAGACAGCCTGATGAAAAATCATCAGCTTCTTGATTCTAATAAAACAATATATCATTAAATCCTTAGACTTTTGTTGAGATTTATGTAATTTTTTTTGGGGGGGGGAGTCTGTATAAAATTACTGTCTTTTCCCTTTGGAGCACAAAGCACACATACACTGAGCAAATAACCCATCCAATCCTTCCAGTGTTCAAATGTCCATCCAAAAAGGCAGCAACGCGGCCACAGTTTAGATGTGAAATTTGCACAATCTATGCAGCTTGCACAAATTGTGTTGCACAATTCACACAAATTGCACACCCAAAATTTTTCCACAAATTTGTAAACTCTTTCCAGACTGGCAGAAAATATCTTGCCCAGCCCACAGAGAGGGAGAAAAATGTTGTAGTTCTTGATAATGTCAGAACATGAGTAAGTATTTATTTACATCACTAACATTGTGTCACATGACATGGACCCCAAGCTTTCTCAGCTGACATCATACAGCTGAGATCTTGGCTTTTCTCTGGACATCTTCAAAAGAGGCTGGGCAGCTATCTGCTGGGGATGCTCTGCCAGGAGTTCCTGCACTGAGCAGGAGGTTGACCTTGATGGGCTGTAGGGCCCCCTCCAGGTCTGTGATTCTATGATTCCTATCTTGTTGAGAGGACTAGGCCTACATCTTAAGAAATTCACAGACAAATGTGACACTGCAAGCATCATTCTGTACAACTCTGGGTGCTACATGTGGTGCTTCAAAAGGAAATCCATGTGGTACCTTTTTGCATTTGAGCTGCATTCATGATGGCAATTCACATGCAAAGTGAGTTGCCTTTTCTGGATGAGGGGAATAATGGAAGCATACAAAATATCTTGAGGCTGTGTTTGCAATACGTTGAAGACAATCAAACTTACCCACATTTCCAATGCAGTCTTATTTTATCATGATTCAATGGTGGTTTCTAAATGTGGAAGATGATGGATACTTGTCTGAGCAGCACAATCTAGAAAGCTTTTAAAAAAGACTTGGAGATAAAATGTGCTTGAAAGTGCCTTTTGCAATTACCTCTGTGTGGGTTCCTCCCACCAATATTTTTTCTGACAACTCAGGAGACACCCCGTCATATCCCAGAGCTTTGATGCTCATGATCTGTGTTAATTTGTTTACTATCACTTGTCTCCTAGATTTCAAATTTATCCTTGCTAATATGTACATTGAGGCTGTCAGCCAGTTCGCTCTGAATGCCCTCAAAGGAGATGTAGTCAGAAAAGCATCACTGATTGTGGATTGTCACAGATACCCGAAAGGACCTGCGATTCACAAATTATCCATTCCCCTAAATCTTAGCAAATCAGATCAGATACTTAGTGTTGAAACTGATGGCGAGTATATAATTCAAAGTAGGTTTCCTCCTTAGTTATACCTGTCACATCAATTTACATCACATTATGCCATGTCACATCAGTACACAAGATGTCATGCAAGCTACATACACCACAATGGAAAAAAATGCAACCTGGCTCAAAGTAACAGCTATTGCCATACCTGGCCAAAAACCTCACTGTATTGACTACTTTTAATTCTGAGATATTTCTGTTCATAATTTTGTGGGTTTTCTTAAGACTTTTTGTGTTAATCTAAATATTAAGAGGAATGCTGCTGCTGAATAAGAGAGATTAGTATGAATTCTCACTAAGAACCCCACTGAAATGTAAAGAATGGAAAAATGTTTAAACTTGGGTGATAAATACATTACAGTGTTTTGTGATGGTTTTGAAGTATCTGGAAATGGCTGCCCAAAGTGACTAATGTTACAGAATGGTAGGTCAGGCAAAGTTATTGGAAGACCTAGAAAAGCTATATCAGGATGACAAATCTCAGAACCCCCAGCCAACTTGATTACTGACCAGCAGATTGTGGGAGCTGTAGTCCAAATATAAATTTCCCAAGCTCTGTCCTTTCACTTTCATTGCCTGAAATCACATCTGAAGCTGTCTTAGAGTGAATGATATTCTGTTGGTCCACGTAGTGCTGTACTGACTATTTTGAGTGTCAGCGGGTCTTCAAAAGTATTTTTCAAAGCCCACTGCTTAAGATCCTTTTTATAGACAAACAATTCCACTTGAAGTTGAAGGCTTTCATGACCGGCATCCATGGGTTTTCTGTGGATTTTTTTCCAGACTGTGAGGCCGTGTTCTGGAAGAGTTTATTCCTGACGTTTCACCTACATCTGTGGCTGGCATCTTCAGAGAATGGTTGGGCAGGGGTGTGTGAGTTTATATACCATGAGTCCCTGTTGGAGAGGATATGTAAATTTGTGTATTTGAATGGCTAGTTCCTGAGGGGAGATATGTAAGAAGGATTAGTGTCTGTTTGGCTAATGGCAGATAATGGGCCATTAGCCAGACAGACACTAATCCTCCTTGCATATCTCCCCTCAAGAACTAGCCATTCAAATACACAAATTTACATACCCTCTCCAACAGGGACTCACAGTATATAATACCCACACACACACACTTCTACCCAACTATTCTCTGAAGATGCCAGCCACAGATGCAGGCGAAACCTCAGAAATAAACTCTTCCAGAACATGGCCTCACAGTCTGGAAAAAAACCCACAGAAAACTGTCACTTGAATCTCCACATGAAACATTTGCTGTACCACTGAGCTCCTGGTCAGTTGTTAAGGGTCTCTGGCTTCCACTGAATGACCTGTTCTGAACCTAGCAAGGGGCAAGAGAGGCTTAAAGTGAAGGTGGAATAGAAATCCTTCCCTTTCTTAGATGCAGGGATGTAAGAAGTCAGCGGGCCAAGAGAAGGGAGGTGTCTAGAAAATGAAGTCTGGGGCTGAACAAACAAGATGAAACAAAGTAGAAAACGTCAGCAGAAGTATTGCTGCCTATGAGCAGAAGGAGAAAAGATGTGGGGACCCAAGATAACAAGCCGAACATTTGTCTGTAGCAAAAGGCCAAGGAGATGGTTGGGAAGTCTTGCTTTATCTTTTTGCTCTGAACTGGATGGAGCTGACATACTTTTACAAAAACTTTTTAAATTCTGCTGTTTCATTTCATTGCATTTTATATTTCAATTGATTCGCTCTCCCCCATTTCTCGATCCATCATCTTTTATTTCTGTTTAATGTCACTGAAAAGCCTGAATAGGCAGATTGTCTGCCACCTACTGGACAAGTAACTAATCACACCTCCAGAATCTCAGTGATGCATAAGTGATCCCGTCATAATGTTTAATTTACTTACCAGGTTAAAAACGAAGTATTAGAAATTCAGGTGAATGTTTTCTATTCTTACAAGTTCTGGTATTCTTATTTATTTATTTACAGTATTTATTTGGTGCATATAATTGACAGTAGTACATTGCATAAAACAGTGTTCTTTACAAAATATGGGGTACTTTTTTACCCCTCACAGCACAATTCTCCAGTGGGCTATTGTCACACGAGCTCTGCTTATACAACAATCAACATCTGGGCATATCCAAGATCAACAAATCATTCTGTTTCTGGTCTAAGTCAAGGTCTTGTATAGTCATAAGTTCTTTTTATCCAGTTTCAACATTCGTCTATTTGTTTTACAACTAATTTTATTGAATTTGGTATGTAAATTTCCCTATTATAGCATTTTTATGCAATTTTTAAAACTGAATCTACATTACAAAACTTGTAGAAGGCAATAGTCTGAGGGATAACTGTGTTCTAATCCAAAAATCAGTATAGGAGGTGTCAATTAAGTTATTTTCCCTAAAAATGTAGACTAGACTACATTTTCCCCATTACTATTATTCATGCACAGCAAATATGCACAGAAATATCAATTTGTATTAGTAATTAATATAGTATTGTTCATAATGTTGGCTGAAATGAGATCATGTTTTGATATGCATTTAAGAATTTCAAACTCTTTTATGTTTGGGTAGCATCCATAATTATACTATCCTTTATTCTGGTAGTCCTAAAAATGCACAGGAAGTTGCCTTAATACTGCTTTACATCCCTCTGTTTCATGCAATACCCTATAATGGAAAAACCTGTGGTGTCAAGTTTTATAATAAATATTTCCACCTTACACTGTGTGTGTGCTGTGAGCCGTCCAGTTGTTTCAAAACTTATGGTGACCTTAAGTTGAACCTATGTGAGGTTTTCTGAAAGTTGAGAGTATGTGACTTGCCCAAGGCCATCCAGTAGGTTTTCATGGCCACGAGGGGATTTGAACCCTGGTCTCCCGAGTCATAGTCCAACACTCAAATCACTATGCCATGCTGGCTCCTACTCACCTTATGCTACATCCCATAACTATCTCATGGGATGACATCAAAAGCAGACTAAAATCTTGTATAAAGGCCGCATAGAGGGACCCCCCCCTTTTCTTGAAGCATATTCTCCCACAAGATGATGGAGCACTAGCCCTTGATCAATGATTGACTGCTCAGCCCTAAATCCTGCTTGTGCTTCTGATAAAATGTGTTCCTGATTCAGTCAATCCACTAATTTATTACAAAGATGAGTAGCATATAATTTACTAATAATACTTAAGAGACTGATAAATCTATAGTTTGATGGATCATATCTTTTTCCTTTCTTGTATAAAGGTATGATAATTGCTAGTCCCCAATCATCAGGAATAACTGCAGAGTGGCCAATGCTAGTGAACAAGGCTGCTATCAAAGGGGCCCACCAGTCAATGTTGGGTTTAAGTAGCTCTGGTGGAATGTTGTAAATAGACAGACGCCTTTTGAGTCTCATCCTTAGTCTGTATGAAATCACACAGCTTTAGATTAGATGTGACTGTCAGGGACATTTAACAGACCAAGTCCAGACCTATAAAGGAATAAAGCTAGGCTGTGTACTTGCACCTATTCTATTCAGTTTTTATATTAGCTCATTAGTTAAAAAGCTGGAGAAAGAATGCACTCACCCACCAAAATTGGCAAACATGCCTCTCCCTGTTCTTTTGTATGCAGATGACGAAGTTCTACTTTCTCTGTCTTGTGTGGGATTAAGATGTGTATTAAGAACTCTAGAGTTTTATTGTAAAATTGAACAACTGACAATTAATCACTCCAAGTCTAAGGTAATGGTGTTTTCTAAGAAAAAAATGAAGCATACATGGCAGATTGATAATCAGCCCATTCAACAGGTAATGTCCTTCAAATATTTGAGCATAATTTTTAATGCAAGAGGTACATGGGACACTCATATTAAAAATGCCATTGTAAATGCCCAGAGGAATATCAAAGCAATAACAATGTTTTTTTCTTTGAGAAAGGAGGACAATTCATTCTGCAGCTACCAAGGTGTTTGTCACAAAAGTTATCTCTCAGCTTTTATATGGCTCACAGGTGTGTACTTATAAAAATGTTACTCCTTTTCAAATTCTCCTAACCAATTTTTTTCACACATTGCTGGGGGTACCTTCCTGTGTACCTAATGCAGGACTCTGACTAGAGGTGGGACAAATTTTGATTGAGGCCTGGGTATGGATTCTTAAGATTCATTATTGGTTAAAACTGATTTTTCTTCCAGTGGGTATGCCCCCTCTAACTTTAATAGACATGTGTCAGACAAAATGGAAATCTATGCTGCAAGAGAAGCTGAGAAGACTGGGGTTCACACCTCAGGCTTTAATAGCAATTGGCTATGAGAAAGCTAAACTCACAATTAAGCAGCATATATGTGATGCAGAGTTCCAATGCAATCTTAGTGAAATGGCCAGGTACCCAGAAATCAAGGATAATGGGAGATTGTTCACTCCAGTGAGGTATCTATTCAAGCTAGATATTCCTAAATTTAGAAAATCCTTCACCCTAGCAAGATTGAATGTCCTACCATCAGCCCTTCCTCAGGGCAGATTTGGAGGCATACCCTTTTCAGAACAAATATGCTCATGCGGTCTGAATGAAGTGGAAACTGTTAGTCACGTCCTATTCTATTGTCATTTCTAGAGACATTCATTTTGCATACATTACTCCTATTGTGCAATGAATGCCAGGCAGATGTGATGCCTATTACTTAAAATATCTAATAGAGGATAAGGAATAATGGATCACTTTAAAAGTAGTTAAGTTTTGTGCTGCTGCTATAAAATTAAGGGGACAAGCTGTGAATGATCTTAATGGATAATATTTTATCTTACATATATTAATTATTCTTATTTATATATCTTACATATATTATATGTAATATATGTTACATATGTTAATTATTCTTATTATTAATTATGTACCATATGCCATGTTTTACTTTATAAATTTTAAATATGTTTTATTTGATCACCAACAATGGTACGCCATGGCCTCACACCGGGAGGCTTGGAGAAGCACTACCCACAATGCTGCAGCCTTATTTGAGAGCTCATGCCAAACAAGTCTTGAAGAGAAACGACAACGCAAAAAGAACCACAACCCGGAATCATCACCCAAGGAGACCTTCTGCTTTGCTTTCTGCAACCGGAGATGTTTATCTCGGATTGGCCTTTTCAGTCATCAGCGTGCTTGCAGAAAGCACTGAATGAGTCCTTCCTGAATCTTCGTTTGCGAAGAAAAGCCAGAGAGAGAGAGATACCAAGTTTTACACATGCTGTGGGTACATTGTAAATATGACATTGATTCTGCTGCTTCTATATGTTTTGTATTGCTTGTCTGTGACTGAAATAAATTGATTTCATTTATACTATATCATCTTAAATTCAGAGAATGTGCTATAAAATCAGTATCTCACTACACTTCATTTATTTACCCTGCTACATAAACTTCTTAGAATCCCAAATATTTTGACAAAATGCATCGTTTCTAATTTTAGTTGTCCCATTTTGCCACTTTTTGTGCCATTTCCCCCATGCTGTTGTTTTTGTGCACCTTCAAATCATTTCCAAATTATGGTGACTCAAAGACCAATCTATCACAGAGTTTTCTTGGTGAGATTGCTCATAGGTGATTTGCCATTGCCTTCCTCTGAAGCTGAGAGAACATGACATTTCCAAGGTCATCTAGTGGGTTTTATGGCAGAGTGGGAATTCTAATTCTGGTCTCTCCAAGTATTAGTCTAATATTCTAACCACTAGGCAACATTGTCTCTTCATTTTCCCCTAAGCCTGCATTTAATGATAGAATTTACTTGATCAAAACAATTCCAAATCTATATCCCATGTGCAACAGCTTTTTTGACTGCTTTGTCAATTTGTTCACTGTTCACAGTCCCTACACAAACTGAGCTCCTTTTCCTCCTTCCTCCCTGAAAATAGAACCCCAACAGCAATTGTATATATTTGTATGTAAGCTCAGATATCAAAGCCCAGCCTTTTTAACCAAATCATGTCACTGTGATAGACACCTACTGTCAGGAACACAAATATAGAGTCAGATAAAAAATTACTGCCCTTTCAGGTCACACATCCCATGCTCAGTATAGAACCAATGTTATGACTATCAGCTCAGCTGTCAGAAGGGGCAATTGATGTGTCAATCTGAACTCCCAAACCAATGTGGTAGAAGAAAACACCTATACCTTGATCCATGTATGTTTTTACAAACAGAAAACAAAGACAGATAGATATTTATGTCAAAGGTGGCTCTGCTGGATAGCAATGTGGTGATTTTAAAAACAACTTTTAAATTTCCATATCCTTCTTACCAATTTTGATATCAGACAATGAAAAACCTTGTTCAGGGCTAAAAGCAGGGGACCATTTATGCTAGTGTCACCACCTTCTACATCCCAATCAGTGACCCTGATGCTCGTCATAGGGTGCCCAGGGACCAAGGTGGCAAGAAAGGGCAGGGATGTAATGTGTGGGGCCATTATGTGCAATCCAGTCACTCTGCTGACATATAGCCCCTATAGATCCAGACAACTAACTGAACGGGGCTAATATTTTATTGTAAACTAACCAAGCTGATCAATTAAAACCCAAAACTATGCAAACATCTTATAAAACACTTTACGATTTCAATTACATGTATAATCTACATAGCATTTATTGTTATGTGGATTTCATTTTTTAAAAATAGAAATTTAAATTAAAAGCTATTGGGCTCATCTACATGAGCCAGGATATACCAGCCCCTTGCCAGCATATCCTGGCCATGGATCAGACTCCTTCCTCCCCTATTCCCTCTACAGAACAGGAGGAAATCCTGATGGACATGCCAACCCATCACTGAAGCTGCTGCCACCACTATTTCTCTTGCTGTCTTGGAAGGCAGGAAGGGGGCCTGGAACATGTGACCAAGTCCCCCTACATGTGACCAGCGTGGGTCACATGCTGTAGGACTCCTTTATGCCTTCCAAGAGAGCGAGAGAAATGGTGGCAGCAGCAAGGGCCAGCCTTCCAGGACAGACTGCTGTGGACACACAGGAATCAATCTGTTTCCTCCCAGTAAAAATGGAGTAAACCAAGTCTGATAAAGCCTCTTGCCTGTGTGCACATACATGCATGCACACACCTGCAAGGCAAGGCTGCCTTTGTGATACAGTTCAAGAGTTCTCCTAGCTTCAGAACCCCTAAAGCTATTTCCTCTGAGACACACTCTCAGGATTCTTCTAGCCAGGACATCCCTCCGAGCTATGTCACTCTTTGGTATGCCACCACCACCTCTTGAATGCACACCCCTTTACACATGGCCCAAGAGGAGACCACAGGGAACTTGGGAACCCTCTGTCACATCAGAGTTATTACCACCCCTCCCTTCTACCCGGAAGCAGAGAGAAAGAACTGCAATGACCGAGAATAGGCACGTGACACATTAGCTTTGAAGATAGGAAAAAGAAACTTATTTTCTTCAAGCAAGGCTTAATATGTAGGTCTCTTCATGGGGAAGGCACTTCCTTCTCCAGGTACATCTTAGAGTTTCAGAAATAGTAAAAGCAAAGCATTCATTCAGCAAAAGGAAATAAAACATAATCTCCTTACATAACTGGCTAAAACATTTCCCTAAAATCTACTCACACTCTGTGAAGTCCAGTATTTGTTCATCCCTGGGATGAGGTGTTCCCTATCCCAGGGGCTCTTTGTCTCTCTGTTCAACTTTTCCTGAAATGTCATGTGCTCATCTCAGGGCTTCTCTCTAAGACTCATGCTATCTCATCTCAGAGCTTCCTTTGTGTCTCTTTGTAAAACTCTCTTAGTTCTCTCTCAGCCTTGTGGCTATACAAAGCATTTATACCTTTTTCAAATTGTCCCTCTGGCAGTCCTAATTTGTCAGTTCTGCCTAGGATGATACTGCATCATTGACGACACTCCTCTGTGTAGGTGTAGCCTTTTATAGCTCCTAGCTAACCCTAAAGTTAATCCTTTATTTACCTGATGCTGTGTTGGCAAAATAGTAGCTGAATTTGCAGGATGATGGGAACTGAAGTACCCCCATCATCACACCAGGTATTTTCTTATCATGGTGTATGAGGCCTTACTCTGCTTTACCCCCTCCCTGTCTGAGCCCTGTATCTTCTTCCCCAGGGTGATACGGTGCCAGCGGGCAGAACAGGGCAAATGCCCTGCATTGTATGGACTCAGGGCTCTGAGATGGGGGCAAGATGGGATATATTGCCCATCTAAACAAGCCCTTCATCCTGACCAGAAATTCTATACTCAAGCGTTCTCCAGCTCTTACATTGCAAAATCCTATGGCCCAGGTTGCTTCCCTGTTAAAACAAAACAGAACAGAACAGAACAAAAGAACAAACAAACAAAAAACCCCACTACCCTCTGGCCATCATTGGCAAGACTAGGGATGTTTGCTCAGTGGAGACATTGACAACTGTATAATTTCCATTTGTTATTCTCTAAAACACTTGTTTTCATGCCACCTATTAGCCTGTATCTTGCATCACTTATATTTTAATATCGTCTCAAGATTTAACTGTGTCCCTACTTTAATCCTGTTAAAGGCATCATTTTTCTCTAGAACCACAACAGCCTACTCAACATTCCACTAGTGTGTGTGTGTGTGTGTGTGTATACACCTTCATGTTGTCTGTCAACTTATGCTGCACCCATGAATTTGATAGGGTTTTCTTAGCCAAGGAATTCTCAGAGTTGAGAATTCATTCCTCAGTTCATTCCTCAGAAATACAGTCTAAAGGACCTAGTATTTATTGGTGGTCTCTCATTCAAGTACTAACCAGGGCTTACCCTGCTTAACTTCAAAGATCAAGTGGGATCTGGTGCTTTTGGGGTATTTAGGGCCTCTAACATTCTACCAGTGCTAGAACTAAAACACTGGATTTAAATTTCCATGGTTTCATAAGCCAAGAGAAAGCCCATGAAGGTTGCCAGCCTAGTCACAGAACGTCCTGCAAAAGCCCTGCCCCTCTAGCCGTCCCTCCTACCATCTGTCTTTAGGTAACTAGCAGTAGGTGACTATCACAGAGGGGAGTATTCAACTGGAAAAGAACTCAGCAGGCAAATGTATTCCACTATGATCTCTGATCAGAGATCATGGGAATTCCCCTGATGGAATGTCATTTGGCAAACTGTAGGGAATTCCCCCTTCCTAGTAATTGGAAATAAATGCCCTTTGTTCACTGCTCACCATTCCAACTGGGATGGCATGCCACACTTGAAGAATTTTGGCTATTACTTGGAGGTCCTTTGTCCTCTGAATGGGAAGACTAGAACTTGGTTGTAGAAAAGGGCAGAGCCAGATGATATCAGGGGAAGGGTGGACTTGGTAGGAGCAACACACATGCCATTTAGCTTGCCAGGCTGGCTGTGAAAATTTGTCAATGGCTGTAAGCCTTCCTTTAAATATCCCCATTAATGAAGCTCCTTACCAATCTTACTACATTCACTAGCCTAACAAAGTCTTGCTCTTACATGGTCTGCCTTGCACAAACAATCTGGATTTCTTCAATGCAAGGCAGTGAGGTGTCAGATAATACAACTATATGTGCCATACAACTTGCTAAGCTAGTCTTCTACCCATGGATTTGTGGCAGATGCATTGAAAAGGATTTCGTTGTCAGTACAATTACCCTCTGTTCATGGAAAGGCATATGGAAGCCACCTTCAGCTCTGGCTTTAAAATATTTCCCTTCACCTCTAGCTTTAAACTATTTGGAGCTAGTTCTGATTCTCTATAGCACCCTATTAAGACATTTTGACTCAAATACAGAGAGTGTGACTAATCCACTATGGAAGACATTTCACAACATAAATAAATATACGTTTAGGCCTTTGGGCTTAACTATGGAGCTATTTGTATCTCACACATTTAAGTGTTATATAATGGCATACAATCAGGAGGCAATCATTGTTTTGAGCCCTGTGATGATATTTAATCTGTATTTATATTAATGCATAGAGAAGAGCTCAGAATCTATGCTGCTGACCTAGCCCTGACCGCCACACATTTGAGTTCCATCTGTATAAATCCTTCATATACACACTCCAATATTTTACATGGTCTGTACCCAGCAGCCCCTGTGCAGGCATGATCTCAATCAGGTGAAGACAGCTGATGGGACCAGCATGATTCTGATCCTGTACCCTTCACGTGTTCATCTGTCTGTCAATTAAATATCTGCATATAGGTGATATCTTTCTTTGTTGAAGCAGCACATTGTGGGAAAGAGAAGGACTTATGCTGGAAACTACTGAGCCATGTAATGAGCAAAGCTAACCACATGTTATAATCACATCCTACTTGTTCAATGCAACCAGCATTGTTCTAGTCCATTCAGTGCTAATTCAACTTCTATTGAATTCTTAACTCCCTAATAAAACAGTACAAAGAGAATGACAAGCATATTTCCTCTGTAATTCTAAAGTACTGTTCTTCAAAACAGCTAAAAACAATAATAGTTTCTGGAGATAACCCTGAACATTCAATTAATTATATGCAAAAGTTTTACTGTATAATATATACAGGGAGAGGGAGAGAGACAGAAAGATGCTGGCTGTTCATATAAATCAGTGCTGGGTGGTATTTTGTCTCCATAAATCATGATATTCTTGTTTTTGTATTCCCACAGTGTGCTTGGTCTAATTTATTCCATTTTCCACATTTGCAACACACTTTAGGAGTTGGCTGGAGTTGAAATCCACATTCTGCTTAGAGTGCTTATGACCATCAATACATTTTATTAAGGCGATCTCTTCAGCATTTGCAGACTGCACAATGTGATTGCCATTTGGAGAAGGAAAATGCCATTAAAACTATATTTCGGGCATTTATCAGTATAGCAAAAGAGGACAGAATGAGGTACTTTAAAGAATCACAGAAAATTTTACATAACTTCATTTAGGCTGCAATCCTAAATGTACTACCTGGGGGGAGAGTCCCATTGAACTCTGTGGGTCTTACATCTAAGTAGATCTGCATAGGACTGTGCTGTTAACTCTTTTTAAGACTGCTATCAAATAAGTGATATTAAGCATATATTTGTTGTTGTGTGCCTTCTAGTCAATTCCAATTTATGGTGATCCTAAGGGGAACCTATCATTGGCAGGATTTGTTTGGAGGGGGTTTGCCTTTGCCTTCCTCTAAGGCTAAAATAGTGTGACTTGCTCAGTGGGATTCCATGGATGACTGGGGATTCAAACCCTGTTCTCCTGAGTTGTAGACCAGCATTCAAACCACTACAACATGCTGGCCCTCCAAAGATATATAACCCCTCCTATAACTGCTCTGTGGCCAAAATATCCTAAAGATAAGGTACCATCAAATGAATGGGACTTGTTAAATCAATGTTTATATAACTATGGTTGATTCAATGGCTCTGCTCTGCCCTACTTTGGACCAACAGTTGAATTTATTCCATGAAATCCAGGTTATTGTACAGTATTGAAATGATACAGGATAGAAATTTCATTCATGACAGCAGCAGCAGAATTAACACCAATACATATAATAGCAATATGACACATGTGGGCAGTGCCTTTCTCTGTGTGTGTGTGTGTGTGTGTGCCTTCAATTTGCTTGTCAACTTATAGCGACCTCATGAATTTGATAGGGTTTTCTCGGACAAGGAATACTCAGAAATGATTTTGCCAGTTGCTTCCTCTGAAATATAGCCTACAGCACCTGGCATTCATTCATGGTCTCCCATCCAAGTACTAACCAGGGCTGATCCTGCTTAGCTCCCAAGATCAGGCAGGATCTGGTGCCTTGTGAAATGTCATACATGGATAGCATAGTTCCCAGATCTCACAGCCTGGCTTAGGACCTGGACTCTGTTTTTCAGTCCTCTTTCCCAGTCCTCTTAGGGAAAAATCTAAGGCTGAGAGCACTGCCTTGAAAAGTGTGAGTGAGAGTATGTATACTCCCCCATTTGTTAGACATGGGCCTGGATTTGATTAAACAGTCCCTAATAAAGTAGACCCATTTAATCAGCTGTCCGATGGTGACAGAACATATGGATAAATCCCATTGATTCATTGGATCTATTTTTATTGGGAGCTAATGATATGATTCAGGCCATGGATTGTGCTTAGTTCTCAGTTTTTGGTCTTGAAATCCCAGAGCCTGGGATGGTCCTGAGTTGTGAATCCTATGGACAGTGGTGTTTCCTCTGCTGGATTCAAATTTCTAAGGCCATTCAGAATGCAGAATGCAACTCTGAAATGGAAGGAAGGATCCCTTAAAATGAAAAGCACCTGGGAAAGTTTACTGTTATAACTGTTATTTCAGAATGGAAATGGAGGCCTCGATGAATCTCTATCCATGATTTTATGGAAGAAAACAGTGGAAACTTTTTCAAATATAGGGGTGGACATGCTCAGTGTGTTGTTCTAATATTGTTTCTCATTTTAAAAAACACACCAAAAAGAAGTAAATACAGCAGCACCCCCATATCTGCTGATTTGCCACCCACTGATTCAGTTATCCATGGTTGGTGATGGCGGGGGGTGGACGGAAGAGGAAAGGAAGGAGGAGAGCTCACTTCCCTTCTCGCATTCCCCTAGGGGGGTTCTGGCAGTGGTGGAAGAGATGGGGATGGACGGGGGAGGGAGGAGGAGGAGGAGCCCTTGCCTCCCTTCTACATTCCCTGCAGGGGTTCTGGCGCAGAGGTGGGGGATGGATGGGGAAGGGATTGTAGAGGAGAGCATGCCTCCCTTCTCCATTCCCTGTGAAGGGTTCTGGCGGCAGCAGAGGTGGGGTGGATGGGGAAGGGAGGGAAGAGGAGAGCTTGTCTCCCTTCTCCCTTTCCCATGGGGGTTTTTGGTGGTGGGGCAGAGGTAGTGGGGGTGGATGGGGGAAAGAAGTCTGGCATTTGCTGTTATCCATGGATTTCAGTATGCATGCCCCCCCAAACCAATCCCCCATGGATATGGGGGTGCTACTATAGTACTTTTTGCAGAAATCCATTTAACCTCATTTGAGACTGTCACAGAGTGAAGTTAAACCTTCAGAGGCTGTCTTCTCATGGGGCATTTCCATGTCTTCTTTTTTTTTTCCTAATAGGAAATAATTTCTGGAAAATTCCTCATAGAATAAGGTCAAACTGCATTAAAATTAGCATTTGTTGTGGTAGGGAGGAACTGATAGGCTCTTTCTGGACCAAGTCACTTTTTCATATACAATAGTACCCCTGTATCTGCTGATTCTCCAACTGCAGATCCAATTATATATGGTTGGCGATGGCGGGGGGTGTGTAGGAGGGAGGAGAGACCTCACATCCCCCTCTTTTTGCCTGAGAAGGTTTTTCTCACCATCGTGGTGATCACAGGGGAGAAAGGAGTGGGAGGAGGGACTTCTCCCCCCTTCACGGGGGTGGCTCTGGTTGCCACAGAGGCGATTGCAGTGGCAAAGGAAGGGGGACGAGAGACCTTGCCCTCGGGTGCTTTCCCTGGGATGACTCCTGTCACCATTGTGGCTATCGCAGGACTGAAGGGAGGGGGAGGAAGGACCTTACCCCCTTCTCCTGAGATGGCTCTGGATGCTGCAGGGGCAATTGCAGGGATGAAAGGAGGGGAGGAGGGACCTCATCCCTGCTCCCTTCCCCTGCGGTGGCTAGTGTCCCCATTGTGGCGATAACAGGGGCAAAAGGAGGGGGAAACTGGACCTCTCCCCCTCCCTTCCCCTGGGATGGCTCCAGTCGCTGTTGTGCTGATTCCAGGGGCAAAGGGAGGGGGAAGTGGGAACTGGCCCCCTTCCCCCAAGATGGCTCCGGTCTCTGCCACTGTGATTGGGGGGAGGAGAAGGGGAAAGTTAAGGGGGAGGAGGGGTCCAGCAGTGGTCAGTGGTGGTGGGGTGGTGTTAGGATGGCGTTTGCTATTATCCACAGATTTCAACATCCATAGGGGTGCCTGGAACCAATCCCCCATGGATACAAGGGTGCTACCATATACACCCATATGTCTTCCATTGATTTTTTTTCTTTCTCCTTTTTGAATTTATCTGTGACTACATTAAAAAAATAACTAAAATTATATATATATATATATATATATATATATATATATAATTTTCCCACATCTCTGGCTTTTCTTCACAAACGAAGATTCAGGAAGGACTCATCCTGTGCTTTCTGCAAGCGCACTGATGACTAAAAAGGCCAACCTGAGATAAAGAAGTCTGGTTGCAGAAAGCACAACAGAAGGTCTCCTTGGGTGATGTTTCTGGGTTGTGATTCTTTCTGCGTTATCGTTCTCTTCAAGACTTGTTCAGCATGAGTTTTCAAATAAGGCTGCAGCATTGTGGATAGTGCATCTCCATGCCTCCGGATGTGAGGCCATGTCGTACCATTGTTGGTGATCAATTTTGCTGAGCCTGAGATGTTGTTTCAGGTAGTCCTTGTATCGCTTTTTTGGAGTGCCCCTGTTACGCTGACCCGTGGAGAGTTCACCATAGAGTACTATTTTGGGAGGCGATGGTCCTCCATGCTAGAAACGTGCGCTGCCCAGTGCAGCTGTATTCTCAATATCATGGCCTCAATGCTGGTGATCCCTGCTTGCTTAAGGACAGCAACATTTGTCACATAGTCAGTCCAGTGTATATTTAGGATTGTGCGTATACCACGCTGATGAAAGCGTTAGAGGAGTTTTAAGTGGTGGCGATAGGTGACCTATGTTTCAGACCCATAAAGGAGAATAGGCAGTACAATGGCTCCGCCCCTGTATTCTCCCAGCCATGGTGTGATTACACCATGGCCAATCCCTGACTCTCTTCGTATGAGGGCATTAAAGCACCTCCAACCATCAGTGGGGGTGTCATTATACACATTGATTTTTGTGCTTCGCCTCAGGTGTTTATTACTCCAGATTCTTTTGTTAAGTCTTCCAAATGTGCTATATGCCTTTGCTAATCTGTGATCAATCTCTTTGTCAATCTTGGCATCTGAGGAGACGATGCTTCCCAGGTAGGTGAACTGCTGAATGGACTTAAGCACAGATTTGCCGACAGCAATGTGGGGATGATGGTGTTTGTCCTGTGGTGCAGGCTGGTAAAGAAATTCTGTTTTCTTCAGATTGACTTCCAGCCCAAACAGCTCTGCAGCTGTTGAGAAGCAGGATGTTAGGTGCTGCAGAGCTGCTTCTGTGTTGGCAACAAGGGCAGCAGCATCAGTGAAAAGCAGCTCATAAACTAGATAGTTTAGAGTCTTAGTGCAAGCCCTCAGATGGCTTAGGTTAAAGAAGCTACCATCAATACAGTCCATTGACACCCCCTTGTTGTGGGAGAGAGGCTTGCGTACCCTAATGAATTTTCCCACATAACATGTTTGTAAACATATTTTCTCTCAACCCTTTTTTGCAGTTTTAAAAATGTTTGATTATTTATGTGGAATTTTAATTATATCTTTATATATAATTATCTTGGGTATGTTACCATTTCCAGTGTGATAGATGGCCGCTTAGGAAACTTACCAACCTATCAAAGCTCACTGTTAGGCAGCCAATCAGCACACTGTGGGTGGGAACACATGGAAGTTTCAGTCTCTTTTAAACATGGCAGTGGCAGAGGGGCTTTCCTTTGTTCCATGTATGTGTGGCCTGAGGCCATTCTGTGAGGCCTGGGTCTTTTCTGTGTGGCCTGTGGCCTTTTTTGTGACCTTGGGCCTTTCTGTGTGCCCTGGGGCCTTTCTTTGTGGCCTGGGCCATGGGGCCTTTCTGTGCTGTCTGGAAATACTTTGTGCTGCCTGGGGCCTTTCTCTGCTGCCTGGGGCATTGGGCCTTTTGACTTTCTGTCCTGCCTGGGGTCTTTCTGCGCTTTCTGGAGTCTTTCTGTGCTGCCTTGGTCCTAGGTCATTTCTGTGCTGCCTGGGGTCTGGGCCTTTTTGTGCTGCCTAGGGCCTTGGGCCTGGGGCTTTTCTGTGCTGCCTGGGGCCTTTCTGTGCTGCCTGTCCCCTTGGACCTATTTGTCCCTGGGTGCTGTCTGTTGCTGCACTCTTGGGCCTTGGGGTGGAAACATGGGGAAAACTTCAAGTCCTTTCTAAACATGGTGGTTGAGGGGCTCTCACATCCTGCCACAAGTGTTGTGTGTGTGTGTGTGTGCGTGTGTAGTGTGCAGCGGTATGAAGCATGGGGGTGCAGCATGGGAGTGGGGGTATAGTGTAGGATGTCTGTGTAGCGTGGGGCATTTCTGTATTTGTGCAATTGCATGGTGGCCTCAGAGGGGCTCTCGCATCCTGTCATGTGTGGTGTGTGTGTACTCTAGTGTGGTGTGTGTATGTGCAGTTGCATGCAAGCGCTAGAGGGGCTCTGCTGCACATGGTGTGTGAATATGTATAGTGTGGTGTGTGTGTGTGTTTAGTATGGTGTTTGTGTGTGCATGTGCAATTGCATGGCAGTGGCAGAGGAGCTCTCATGGCCTGGTACATGTGGTATGTGTGTACGCATGGTTGAATGGCAGCAGCAGAGATACTCTCATGTCTTGGCACACATGGTATGTGTGTGTGTGTGTGTTGTGTGTTGTGTGTGTTGTGTGGTATGTGGTGGGTGGGCTCTCACACCCTGGTGTGCTTGGTGTATGTGTGTCTAGCATTGTGTGTGTGTGTGTCTATGTGTCTGTGTGTACACGTGGTTGCATGGTGATTCTGGAGGGGCTCTTGGCATAAAATTAGCCATTTTAGTTGATCTGAAAGGTTATATATTAATGCATCAAATGATTGTACTCTTGACATGTTTCCTAAGTGGCCAAGCAGCAGAATGGGAACAGAAACATAGAATCATACTGAAGTTTTTTATATATGTAGATAATGGTGTATGTTATGCTAGGTTTAGCTAGTAATGGTTTAATCTCTTTCATTTCTTTTTTATTGAATGGTGTTCTTAGCTAGTGGAGTTTTTAAATCTTGTGAGCCCCCTTGAGTCCCAGCATAGGGAGAAAGGCATCATCATCATCATCATCATCATCATTGCAACAACTATATATTTGTAATTTTAGATATTTTTGAACCAAAAAAATTGCCATGAAATTTGAACGCTAACAATGTTCTTATCAACACATCTGCCTGCAAATTGTACATCAATTCAGGTTATATGAGAATGCATAAATATTGCATTCCTAAAGAATCCTCTCTTGGAAGTTAGTCTGGTTTACAGATCTTATCTTTAATGGCATAAGTTTTTACTTGTGGTGCTTATTTTACTGCTTTACTCAAGTGTCTTTCTATGTAAACACTGGGGATTCAGACTTATGATGCAAACACATTATGAATGTTTCAATTGGCTTTGAGAAATTAAGAATGCATGAAAAGTTTTTTTTTTAAAATAGGAAACTAAATATGTGTGTGTAAATATTCTCCATAGTTCCAAAATGTCAAGAAAAGCTCATTCTTAAGTGATACAGAATTAATACCCATACCTCTAACTCATTTGGATTAATTCAGAATCTAATGTTTTTCCATATTCTGCCTTTCTGTTTGTTTCTTGATACTTTGATAATGTGTAAAACAAAAGCAATAGACTTTATTGGGGTTTATGTTTTTTGAATGATTAAATGGATGGATTTTTTAATGAGCATTTCAGAAGCAAAAGAATTAGTTCACAGGGAACAGAACAGAAATAGGGGGAAAGAAATATTAAAAATGGAATATATATTCTTTTGTATTCATTACATTTAGTTACAGAAAAAAATAAAAAATTATTGAAACTATATACCATTATGTTTCATATTTGTAACAAAGGAAAAAGTTCAAGATAAAATAAAGTCAACACAATTTCTTACATTTAAATCAGTAGTATATCATATTGTATATTCTTCCTATCTTCTCTCTTTTTCCTCTGGTACCTGTCTTTCAGACGTTTCAAATTGACTTTGAATTTATGTAAATAAATTTTCATCTTATATCTTATTTATCTCATCTAGCTTTTTTTCCCTTTTATACCATACTTCTACACAATTTCTACATTTTTAAAAAAGTTTAAACTGTTGGTCTAGGTCACATATTCCTGTCTTAGTGTATTTCTGTTTTACTGAAGTAGTTTACTTTCCCAGTATTTTAAGTAATTGGTGCCCATAGTTTATCAACACTTTTTATGGATCTCTGATTTATCATAGCCATCAATTTGTCCAGATCTTTCATGCCTAAAAGTGTATCTAACCATTCATCTATTCTTGATATATAAATAGTTTTCCAAAGTTTGGCTAACAATAATTGAGCTGCTGAGACCATGTAAAGTATTAATTTCCAGTGTTGCTGTTCAATTTTCTTATCCAATATAGATGTCATATTCAATAGATATCAATGGGGTTTCATCAGGTAAGTTGTATGTAGTATTTCATTCATGGTTTTATGAATCTTTTCCCATTTTTTTTTAATTTTTGGGCGCCCCCACCATGAGTGATAAGTTCCTACCACTTCTTGACACTTCCAACACTTATTTTTCTCAGTTTTATAAATCTTATCCGACTTAGCAGGTGTCAAGTGCCATCTATTTTTCATTTTAAAGAAATTTTCCTTTAGGTTTTGGCTTAGTGTAAATTTCTGTATATAATTCCAAGCTTTTCCCCAGTACTCTAAGTCTATATTTTCTCCAAAATCTTTAGCCCATTTTATCATTCATTCCTTAATTGTTTCATGTTCCCGGTCTCCTTCTAATAATTTTTTAAAAATATTTGGACATTAATTCCCCGTTTTATTAAAAATTATCTTATCTAAGTCTGTTTCTTCTTCTTCAAAGCTTTCTAATTTTAGATCCATTTTATATCTTTCTTTCAATTGTGCATTAAAAAAAAACAAATTCTACTTTATATCTTCCTTTTCTAGTTCTTCTCTATTTAGAGTCCTGGGCTGTCCTGCTGAGGGAATGACGCGTGATTAAGGCTCCTGCTGGTTTGTAGCAGACTTAGAAGTTTACCAAAGCCGGTCCAGTTTGGTTAGTTCTTCTATTTACTTCAAATTGTAGATATTATTTTCAGATTTAGTAAGCAAATCTTTATACCTTAACCATTTTTCTGTTTCTCTCCGTCTTTTGTGGAAAGCCTCATGTGGGGACACCAAAATTGGAATCTTTGTATAATAGCTTATTTTCTTCTGCCACCAGATATTAAGCAATGCTTTATGGATGAAGTGATGGTTAAATTCTTCATTTTCTTTTACCATCCTGTACCATAGGTATGTGTGCCATCCAAAACTTAAATTAAACCCTTCAAGAGCCATTTTTCATTTTTTAGTAAAATCCAATCTCTAATCCAAGAAAGAGTGCTTGCCTGAAAATATAACTTCAATTCTAGTAGTCTACAACCTTCATTCTCTGTTCTATCAGTAAATACTTTCCATTTCACTCTTGGTTTTGTGCCATTCCAATTAAATTTGGATAACTCTTTTTTCCAATCAATAGATGGTTTTTCACTGGTAATAATAGGTAAGTTTAGAAATAAAAAAAAATGAATTTAGGCAGAATATTCATTTTTACAGCTGCAATGTTTTGAAACAATAAATTAAATTTTGTCCATTTTCCCATATCTGTTTTTATTCCTTTCCAAGTTGTTTTGTAATTATTATCAAATAGATCTGTGTTTTTTTTAGTAATCTTAATTCCCAAATATTTTTCTTTCTTAATAATTTTACAATTTGAAAGTCTTTCTAATTCCTTTTCCTCTTTTTCCATCATATTTTTTGTTACTATCTTTGTCTTTTCCTTGTTTATTTTAAACCCAGACAGTTCCGCAAATTCTTTCAATGTATTGAATTACTTTTCTATACTTTCAAGTGGATGTTCTAAAAATATTATCAAATCGTCAGCAAATGCCTTAAGCTTAAATTTATGTCCTGTAATTTGGGGCCCTATTATTTTTTAATTTTCTCTAATCGTTTTATTTAAAATTTCTATAGTCACTAAAAATAGAAGAGGAGAGAAAGAGAGAGAGAGAGTGAGCATCCTTGCCTGGTTCCCTTATTTAACTTTACAGGTTTAGGTTTTTTTCTCCATTAACTATTATTTGATCAAATTGATCTTTGTTTATAGATTTTATCTAATTTAGAAAATTATTCTCAATCTTCATCTTTTTAAGAATCTCTGGAAGAAAAAGCCACTGCACATTGTTGTGTGATTTTTCCACATCCAGTAGGACCATTGCTAATTTTTTATAATTTTTTTCATAGTATTCCATGAAATTACCGTTCTTGTGTTGTCCTTTAGTTGTCTTTTTGGCAAAAAGATATTTTGATTCGCATATATTATTGTTACAAGAACTTTTTTTTAACCTTTTGGCCTGTGTAGAAGTAAATATTTTGTAATCCAGATTCAACAGTGCAATTGGACTATAGTTCCTTATATTGTTGTTATCTTTTCCTTCTTTAGGGATTAATGTAATATTTGATTATCTCCAAGTTTCTGGTTTGTCATCCTATAATATTTCATCCAGTGTTGAATGTAATTGTACTAGTAAGTCTTCTTCAAAAGTCTTGTAGTATTGGGCTGAAGAAACATCTGGACCTGGTGCCTTATTTAATTTCATTTTCTTTATTGCTTCTGATATTTCATACAGTGCAATCCATCTTATTTAAATACTCTCTTTGTTCCTCCATCATTATGTTTCAAGAACATTATGTTTATTTAAATAGTTTTTAATTTTTGATTCTGTCTTCCAATTTATTATCTTCAAATAGTTTAGATAAATAGTTATCTGTTATTTCTTTCATCTTCTCCTGATTCCTGTAGCTCATTTCTCCCTCTTTTAATTCTAGAATCTGTTTCATTTCTTTTTCTTTCTTTAGCTTCCAAACTAGCCATTTACCTGGTTTGTTTGCTTGTTCAAAATTCTTTTGTCATATATATCTCAATTTTTTTCTCAGCTTGAACCATCATGTCTTCATTTAATTGTTGTTTTAATAGTTTTATTTCTTTGTTAATGATATCTGATGAGGGATTTTTCTGTAGTTCATATTTTTTGCTCTTAATGTCCTTTATATTTTTTCTCTTTCACCCAACATCTTCCTTTTTGCTTCTGCCCTTCTGTATGAGAATTCCTCTAATGTATGCTTTAGATGTGCCCCATATGTTTCTTAAGTATGACCCCTCTGCTTTGTCTCAAAAAACCCCCACAAAAAACTTGAGTTGAGATTTAATCTCCTTAATTTTCTCATCTTTCAATCAGTTTTCATTTAACCTCCAATTATATTCTTTTTTTCCTTCTTTTAATTCCAAAATTATCATGTTGTGATCTGACACCATTCCTGGTAAACCTTAAAAATGGAAGAGATATTCAGAAACTGTCAATAGTTACTTGGAAGAGGGCTTTTTTATTTTTATTATTTTTATTGATTATATTTAAATATAGAGAAACTAAAAACAAACAAACACATAATTAGAACTATACATAGGTAACAATATTAATTCAGTACTAAAATTATTTAATTTTTAATCCCATGTCCTTTTCGACCCAAAAATGAAGTTGTTTGCAGAAATGAAATTCTTACCTAAGACAGGTGTGGAATAAAAGCTGCTGTTAGATCAGCCAGTTTTTCCAGTTGTGTAGATAACTGACTCCTATCCTTTGCAGTTGGACAGGAAGAAATATTCTTAATGCACAGGACAAATAGAGGTTATGCTCTGGAACTTGCTAGATGATTTTAGGAGCTCCTTCCCAGCAGAAGAGTCAAAGTACAAACCTTTCTCTATTGGAAAAAAGACATCTCTGGATAAAATGGCCTCCTTGCTCTCCCAGCACAGATTTGTGATAATAAAACTCCTATTTCTAAAAGAAACACACCAGTTTGACTCTGGGCTTGTCTAGATGGACTATTTACCCTGTCTTGGCCCCAACTTGGAGCTCTACAGTTCATATGACACAGGGTCCTTGCCCTGTTTTGTCCCCAGGAAGTCCTCATGATTCCTGAGAGAAAGATTTGGGGAAGGTGGAGTAAAGTCCATTAAACTGTTTCAGCAAAATACCCAGAAAAAACAGCCTCATTGTGGAAGAACCAGATCAGGCCCTGTGGGACGTCAGGAGGCCATACTGCCATGCCAGCCCACCTCAGCAGCTGCTGCCACTGCTGTCCATGTTTCACTCTTCAAAGTCAGGAAGCAGACCCACAACATGTGACCAAGGCTGGTCACATGTAAGAAGCCTTGATCAAGTGTTATGGGTCCCCTTCTTGGATTCAGAGAACATATGATGCAGACAGCAGCGGTGGTGGCTGCAGAGTTGGGCTGATGTATCTGTGAGGACTGCATCCCATTTTGTGCAGGTAATAGGGGAGCAACAGTCCTGATCCAGGGTCAGAATATGCTGGCAGGAAGCCAACATATTCAGCCCATGTAGATGAGGCCTCCATCTTGTGTGTATAACACAGTAGGAAAGATCCATTAATTTCTTAGGTGTTGCATAAATCTTCTTATGACATAATTCACTACTCTCCCCCATCCATTTTTATCTCTGAAATGTACTACTATCTTGTAGAATTATAATTGCCAGCCAATTGGTTAATGGACTAACCTAAGAACAGTAGCCTAGAGGTTAACCTACAACCATCAAGCAACTATGACACCCACAAAATGACTAGAGAAAATTTAAATTCCAAGGCTGAAGAAACTGTCAGGGAACCCTTCCACCAGGAAAAGACAGTGCATCTCAGAAGCATCTGTGCCACTGCAATAGCCCACAGGATGAGACGAGGTTTGTTTCCTCAGTGGGGAAATCATAGCTAGGTAATAAATGGCAAATGTCTCTCTTGTGCCCTGCTAATGGCCTAGCTGAGCCAGCTGATGGCCTCCTCTTACAAGGAAACAGGAGGCCACTGCTGAGGGCTCATTTAGAGTTCTATAACATCACCCTAAGGAGTCCAACTTGTCATGGAAATATAGCATTTAGAGTATGTGTGAGGCCACCTGAGGCCTTCTAAGTGTTTTTCTACTGAAGATCCCATAATCACTGGCCTTGCTGGCTAGGGCTGATGAGAGCTGCAGTTGAACAGCATCTAGGAGAACCACAAATTTTCCAGCCCCAATTTAGAGTGATAGATCTTTACAATGTATATTCAGCACTATTTAGCTCATGCAAATGCATTTAAATATAAGGCTAGAATCTTACTGGTGCTTTATCCTATCAATGTTGTATCCTCCTCCTTATTTATTTATTTATTGCATTATATGCTGTCTTCTCCCGGTGTGGGACTAAAAGCTCACAAACATTAAAATAAACAATAACAACAAAATTTAAAGAAACCACCATATTAATATCTTAAACTAACTGATATAAAATAATTTAATAGATGTGTGTGTATGTGCCTTCAAGTCGCCTGTCAACTTATGGTGACCCCGTGATTTTCATAGGGTTTTTCTTAGGCAAGGTATTCTCAGAGCTGGTTTTGCCAGTTCATTCCTCTGAAATATACCCTACTGAACCTGGTTATTAGTTGGCTGCCTCCCATTCAAGTACTAACCAGGGTGGACCCTGCTTAGCTTCCAAATCATATGGGATCTGGTGCCTTTAGGGTATTTAGGCCCCAGCTAATTAAAAAGTATACAGAAGTTAAAACTAGGGTACCCACTCACCCCCATAAGAAGGCTCCCTACAATCAATTATTCATTGAAACTGATCAAGAAGGCCAAAAGGGAGCAGCGAGGGAGACCTGCCTAATCTCCCATAGAAGATAATTCCACATGGGAGGAGCAACCACTTAGAAGGTTCTCTCCTACGTCCGCAACAAATGGATCTGTGATGATTGTGAGACTGAAAGAAATCCCTCCCCTAAGGATCTTAAGACTCAGGCGAGCTCATATAAGGAGATAGGATATTTCAATAATCTTGACCTAAGCTGTATAAGGCTTTATGAGCTCATGACCAGCACTTTGAATGATGCCAAGCAACGAACCAGTAGCCAGTGGAACTGTTTCAACAGGGAGTTATATGCTCCTGAGACTGGTCCTTGTCAACATTCTGGCCACAGCATTCTGGATCTGCTGAAGTTTCTGAACAGTTTTCAAAGGCAGCCCCATGTAGCATGTGTTACAATAGTCCAAAAAGAATGGAACCAAGGTTCACGTTACCAAGGTATATGACTTTTCACAGGATGGGTACAACTGGCACACTAGTCAGCTGTGCAAATGCATCCTGGCCACTGCTAAAACATGGGTGTCCAGGCTCAGGCTTGAGTCCAGGAGAACACCCAAGCTGCAAGCCTGAGATTTCAGGGGGAGTGTAAACCCATCCAACACAGACTAAATCCCTAATCATTTATCTCCCTTTCAATTTACCAGAACCTATATCTTCTCTGGATTAAATTTTAGTTTATTTGCCATCATCCAGTCCATTACTGAAACAGGCATTGGTTCAGAAAGAAGACTACTTCTTTGGAATCTGATTTAACTCCAGTGCTGCTGGGCTACTACCACCTATGCCAGCACATTTTCATTGGGCAATAGGATCTTAGCCCAAGTTTTATTTATAGACGCTAACTTTTGATTCTTTAAGTCTGCATCCTCTTGGATTAGATGGCCAACTGCACCCACAGTTTGAACAGAAATGGTGAAATTGCCAACAAAGTTTCACATTTAAGAGAAATGAATGTGGGATTCTCCATTTGATAATTATAAGATTCACTGACGTAGTGTAGTGGCTAAGCTATATAAATTATAAATAAAGAACTGATGTGAAAGAAGCTGCTAAGTCTTAGACCAATTAAAACTACTTCCGCTTAAGTGGGAGCATATTGATTATGCTTAAATCTGAGATAGATTTTGGCCTTGGAATGCCACCAGAAAGCTATCATGCTGGAGTCAAAGTAGAATGGGGTGGGGGACACCCACTCAAATGTTCTCTCGAAGAAATCTCAAAAGACTGATAAGCAGCAGTTTCCCCAACACCCTGATGCATTCAACTAGAGAAGGTCAGCCTGGCCAAACCCCTCCCCTGGCCCAACAATTTTATCCTATCTCTATCCTGTATAAAATAGATGTTTTGAGTAGCTCCACTCAGAGTGATATTGATTAAATAGTTGATGATTGTGCTAAACAGAGTTTAGGATTTTTTTAAAAAAATCTATATAAAAAGTGGGATGTGAATTTGTCTGTCATCAAACATCATCATCATCTCTCTGCTGTGTCTTGCTCTAGGCAATGGACAAGCTGTTAGCCTGTTACTAATTTTAGTTTACTTTATTCAGCTTCGTTTGTTTTCTTGGGTCACTTGACTGAAGGTCTCTCTCTGCCTCACTCTTTTTCTCTTTTTGGTCATGACTCAAAACATGTTGTACTTGGAAACTTATGTTACCTCATGGGATGTGCATGTCCCAGCTGGTAATGTACAGCTCAGTTACCTCCTTTATAATTGCAGAGGACAATGGAAAGAGACAATAGCTATTTATACTTTCTGCAAAGATCTGCAGCTGACCTGGGTATTCATCATGGTCAGACTCTTATAGACTCATTTTCTATAACAACAATGGAAACAAAAAGATTTTGAAAATACAGTCATCTTTTCAGGATGCTTGCCAAAATTACCTTTATTTATTTATTTACTTATTCCCAGTTTTTGTTTTTTTTTTAAACTCCTTGAAGCAATGTAATACCAAACAGATGTCAAATGGGAGGCAGAAATCCTTCTTACATAGATGAAATTCAAGAGGAGTTCTGGGCGAAGTGAAGAGTTTTGATAGGACTGCAGTTCCTCATATCTCTAGGCGACCAGCATATTTTTTCAAAGTTCCTTAGGTGAGAAATGTCAGGATTTTCATAGGAAGTAAAAAGGGTGTTAATAAAAATGACAGCATTTCTCACATTCTGTCTACTACCTGATATGCAATTATGTAAAGCAAGTGGATGGTAAAACATCCAGGGAAATTCTTTTCAATGGATGTGAGGAGTGAATCTTATAAATTAAGGGGAACACATAAAAAAATTACTCTGTGGCATAGAAAAGAAAAAATAGCTCTCCTCACTTCTGTTCTTAAAAACAAATCAAGAACCTGAATACTCTTGGTAGCATCTAAATAAGTAGATTCAGAGATTCAGAGGGATTTGCATAAGTGTTGACTCACCATTCAACAATTGATTCAATGGGTCTACTTTAGTTTACCAATAGGATTCAGGCCAAGTTTTTGGCATTTCCAGCATAATATGAGGAAGAGTTTATTGAGTATGTAAAATAAGAAGCCAGTTTACCTGAAAAGTATGCTTACTTATTAAGCTTCCATGCCCTCTTACATGTGTAAACAACAGAGAAACTGAGAATTAAAAAAAAAAATTCTGGTCAGACACCCTTAAAAAACTGGGCTGATTAAAACTGCAAATCCTGAAGCAACTCAAACAGATATATAACTGAGGTTTATTTATCCAATATTAAAGCCAGTAAGTGGATTGACCACACCATTGCTATTTGCTGTTCAGTAAATACTTGAAATCTGCAGTAAGATGTGTCTTAAAAACAAATACAGAGCTTAATTGATAGGAAAGGTTTAATCCATGTATTTATTTTCAAAAATAGCAATAGTATTCTTCAGGGAATTAAGGTGAATCAATTGATTTATATTGAGGTCTTTAAAACTCATGTGTAGCAACATGTTAGGGGAAATGAACATGGCTGGATCCTTGATTCACCAAGCAAAATGCTTTTGGATTGTCTTGGTCTTCCTCTGGAAGAACAAGCTGTTACTGTGAAGGTTACATGGTATTTTTTGTTCCCCCCAGAAGCCAAAGGACTGGAGAATGGGGTGTTACCTAGATGCTGAAAAAAATCCTCTCGGGATGCGAGGGGGATACCTTTTGCCCAGATGAGTTCCCACAGCAATTCGCCATATTTGAAAGGAGGGGGTCCAAAAACTTCAAGTACTTCATGATAACAGCCTTTGCAGTTTCTCGTGAATTTTTTAAATAAATAAATAAATACACAAAAATGTGCATTCCAGACTGTTTGAACAACCAATTCGAATCGGAGCACATTCCAGAAGTCCAAATGTAATTGGTCAGATGTGTGAAGGGATGGGCTTGCTGGCCACAAAGAGGCCAAAGCCACCATTGTTGATTTTTATGGAAGTGATCATGTGCTATTTTCAAGCAGCAAAGCAATTTAAAACAACGGCAAAACAAACAAACAAACAGCAGATCACTCTTTTGAGTCTCTGATTTAACTGGGGGAGGAGGGAGGGAGATGGAGGGATCTTTGGGGAAATAATAACACACATAATTCACTCAGGGCCACCACCTTTACTCTCAGGCATGTTCTGTGTGAATTTCAAACATAGATAGCTTCCCATGCCAGTGATCTTGCAAATGTATCATGGAGACAAATGAACGCTGCTGCGATAGTGAGTTAATGTGCTATTTTCTGACATTAATTCTCCCATCTAGCTGAGCCCTGTGTTATGAAGCAAGGACTGGGGAAAGGTTGTTTACCTTAAAGGAGGTTGTACACAACTGACTGACACTTAGGCTACACTCAGATTTCTATCAGATTTGTTTGTTTGATGGAGTTTTCCCAGAACATGTTTTCTGTAGTAGTGACTTGACAACCTTGACAAAGTATACTAGAGTATACAAGCTTGTGGCTCAGGGTTCCTATTCTCTTCAGAGTCTGGTCTGTCAGGGTGGGAGAAAGAAAGGCATTTCTTTTCGTAAATAAAGCTGGATCCTTGATCCACCAAACCTGGTCTTCTAGTTTTTCCTAGAGTTATGGGGAAAGGAAAGTCCCCTTCAATGGCACCTCAGAGAGTAAAGATACCTTGTCAAGTACTTCAAATTTGTGTCATCTTTTGATTTGTTTGATTTTTCAAGCACCATTAGGATCACTTATATAAATTTTTCAATGATCTTCAAATTATACAATGGAACAGGCATCTTTTTGCAGTCCTATCTCTTAGGGCTTACGTAAGAGATGTCCCTACTGGTATGTCCTGGCTCTTGATCTACCCCCATTACCTGGAGAAAAGAGGCTGGTGTCCAAACAGGAACACTGCCCTGTCACTGAAGCCACCACTTTTTGCTGTCATGGAAGCCAGGAAGGGGGCCCACAACATGTGACTGAAGGCCTCCTGCATGTGACCAGCTTTGGTCACATGCTGAGGGACCCCTGCCTGGCTTCGGGGAGAGCCAGGGAGCTGGCAGCAGCAGTGAATAATGGCATGGTGGGACAGGCTCCTGCAGACATGCAGACTCTGATCTGTTCCATCCTAGCATTACTGGATTAAACAGGATATTTTCTTATTGCAGTTTATTGGGCCCAGCCCTGGCTTACCTCCATTCCAGCCCCATATCTGCCCCAGGGGTGATGAGGACTGAGGGCAAAACACCTGTGTCGTATGGACTGAGGGCTCTGGTACAGGGACAAGCCAGGGTATTTAGCCATGTAAATAAGCCCTTAGACTGAGGGATAGCCACTTGTCGGCTATATCTGCCACTTGTCAGCTAATCTGGATTTGGTCAGTTCTGGTCATCTGAGTACCCAACTCATGATAGTGGTTAAACAAACAGGCCACATTAACTTTAACACTCCACTCAAGCATTCTCAAGAATTGGAATCTCAGGATATTTACATGGGAATTAATACAATTAGGCTATTTATTATATGTAGCTATATAGTTATGTAAACATATACATTCCACTTCAGTGAGAAACATAGACATGTCAATGTCTGGGTACTTAACCTTCATTCCATTCCATTCCATTGCCTATGCGTATCATGCATTCATTACATCATACGGCTATCACTATGTTCACTTTCATAAGGACCTTCCTAGGACTGCTTTTATATTTCATTATCTCTTTAACAGGCTTTGTAATAGTTAATGCATGTGGGAATATAACCCTTCTAATCCATTTACTTTAGCCATTTATCCACCAGCATCATCAAGTTCTTTCATACTTTTCATAGTGTCTGTTAAGGCATTATGGAGACATTTCATAAATGCTTTTACATGTACAGAATTCTGTCTGTTGTATCGTATTTTTAACATTTGTCGACCTCACCAAAGCCTTCAACACTGTGTGTAGAAAAGGTCTGTGGCAGATCCTGGAAAGACTAGAATGTCCCCCCCAAATTCCTTAAAATGATTGTCTTGCTACATGAGGGTCAGCATGGTCAAGTCAGATATGCCGATGCTCTTTCAGAGCCCTTTCTAATAACTAATGGAGTGAAGCAAGGTTTTGTTCTTGCGCCAACTTTATTTACAATCTTCTTCAGCATGATGCTCCAAAGGGCTATGGCAGAGCTCAAAGAAGAAGATGGCATCTATATACGTTACCGTATTTATGGTAGCTTGTTTAACTTAAGCCGTCTGAGGGATCGCACTAAGACTCTAAACTATCCAGTCCGTGAGCTGCTCTTCGCTGCTGCTGCTGCCCTTGTTGCCCACACAGAAGCAGCTCTGCAGCACCTAACATCCTGCTTCACAACAGCTGCAGAGCTGTTTGGGCTGGAAGTCAACCTGAAGAAAATGGAAGTTCTCTACCACCCTGCACCACAGGACAAACACCACCATCCCCACATTGCCATAGGCAAATCTGTGCTTATGTCCATTCAGCAGTTCACCTACCTGGGAAGCATCATCTCCTCAGATGCTATGATTGTCAAAGAGATCAATCACAGATTAGCAAAGGCATATAGCACATTTGGAAGACTTTGCAAAAGAGTCTGGAGTATTTTCACAGCACCTAATAATAATAATAATAATAATAATGGTGGGAGATTTAAAATCGCTGCTTGGATCACTCACTCTGGCCAGCTGGGCAAGGTGGGGGAGGGTCAAATGGATTTTAGGGGGGAATTTTTATTGTGTAGGCAGATTGTACATATTCGTACGACTGCCTTTTTGAATTTTTTTACCCCTCTATGGATTTTTTTTTGTAGTGTAGACAGGACCATAGTCTCACCAGTCCCAGAATATTGGTCAGTTTCTCAGAAGCAGTGCAGCTGTTATTAAACAGCCATCTACATGCATTGGAGACACACCTGAGAGATAGTCAAATTTTGGTATTCTGTCTTAGTTCTTTTATTCTCTCCTTTGTCCACTCAGTTAAATGATTCTCCAATCAAAATAAAAGACTCAGTACCTCTCTATCAAATTAAAACAAAAACCTTATTCATAGTCCCACCTGGGATCCAGTAGAAGATGTAACCATCCTACTTGCCTCAGCCATTGTGCCTACAAGGAGTCAATTATTGTATCCACCCTGCTTTCCCCCACCAAGATTTACCTTGGGGGAAAGGGGCAGGAGAAAGTGGAGCCTGGTGAGGACAGGAGAGGCTATTGTGTGGCAGACTGGATGGCCCTCGTGGTCTCTTCCAACTCTACAATTCTATGATTCTATGATTTCTCTCCTGCCTTTCTCAACAAATGTCATTGACAACAAGATTAGAAATGGTACAGAGAAACACACACATGCACAAATATAATGTTAAACCATGATTTTTTTAAAAAAACCCTATACTGCTAAACAAAAATAAATATATTATCACATCCATGCATTCATAGCATAGTAAAATGGAGAGATGGAAGTGAACAGAAGGAACCAAAATACTCTGGAAATCTAAGCATCCAGCTTCAGAAATAATTTTGAAACTCTGAGTCAAACCAGAATTCAGGAGCTGTCAGATGCATAGTTCAAGAGATCTACTGAACAATAAAGTCACAGAATGTGGAAAATACATTTGCTTCTATAGTGTTAAATATAATTACTCCTAATGAAAAAGAAATGTTTTCTAGCATAACAGTGTTGGAAGACAATTGGTTCCTATCACTTTGAAATGTGTTATTCAACAACTAACTTCCTTCCTGTTGTCTCACATAGATTGTAGGTTTAATTGCAAGAGCAGCATCCTGTATTCTACACAGCCAGCCTGTAAATGATGATGCATCCTGCCTTTTTAACTAGGGTGACACTTTGAAGAAAAAAGGCAATAGTTCTTAAGAATTCTGTTATATATTTTCTTGCTCTTTGCATGCATATGTACACACAGAGAATTCTAAACTTCAAGATCCACAAAAGTGCTGTTAAAATTTGACAGAAATTGGGTTCAGGGCATGTGGGGGGTGGAGATTTAATCTTTGCAGCTTGAAAAGTATCCAGAGAAGTTTCTTCCACAATTAATATTAAAAAAAAAAAACCTTACCCAATCCTTGGTGTCTATCAGAGAAGAAAAGAGAAAAACAGAGTTATCCCAAAAGCAATCATGCAACTGTCTTCGTAGGGCTTCTCTACACTAGCCAGAATATGCTCCCTTCAGGCCAGCATATTTTGTCCTCAGAGCTGCCCCGTTACCGTAGGTCCACACATACACACCAGCCACCAAATGCACACAGTGGCTGATATTAACAGACATCTTCACCACTGTCATGAGTCACACTGTCTGGAGCCAGGAAGGCGCCCTCAACACGTGATCAAGGTTAGTCACATGCAGGGGACCTTGATCATGTGCTGAAGGCCTCTTTCCTGGTGGTGTCCAGCAATACAGTCCAGCATGCAGGTATGGACCCGGCATTCCTGTGTCAGACCCATCTAGGTTTTCCCAGCATAATGTGGGTATTCCCTGTGTTTTTTAAAAAAAATGTATTAAATGGATTTACACTGACTTCCCCCCAGCTTTGCCTTGGACATTATTAGGATGGTCTTGAAGTGAACAGGGGCAAGAGACCTGCATTGTTTGGACTGCAGGGTTCTAAGACAGGGGGAAGTTGGAGGTAAATTGACTGTCTAGACAAGCCCTTGGTGTTCATCTGAGACTTCACAAGGTTGTGTGGTTTTGGAGTTATGCAATTTGAAGCTGTAGGAGTTGCTAAGAAGAGGAAAAGATGAGGAAAAAAAGAGATTCAAAAGTGAGGACAATGTAATACTTTCTCTAACACACACACATACGGGGGTTGGGGGGTTGGGGAGTGGCAGTGAAAGTAGTTCCCAAAAGACAGATTTCAGAGATGTCAGAAGTTACAACTCCTTGCCCCTGTTGAACTTGTGAGAAGCTAGGGAGCCCTCCTGGTTCGAACAGTGAAAGGACAAGGAAGACAAACTACCCAAGGTCGACTATGCCAGAAAAAGTTTTTGAGAAAGAGAATGAGCTAATGAGATTCTCTGGCCAAAATCCCAGATTCCGAGATCTATATGAGTGATTTTCAGCTGAAAGGATAAAAGCCTAAACTAAGCATTTCAGCAGCATACCTCCAATGGGAAAAGGTAAGCAGCTTAAGCTCTTGGTTCAACTAGACCCCACTCCCAGAATAGCTACCATAGGCATGTCAACTCAGATCATGAGAGAGTTCATTAATGTGTTTTCAAGCCACTGGTAACAACATCAATCTTTTAAAAGGATCCAGTAGACATTGTTTCCTTGCAATTCCCAAAGGCTTTAATGAATTCCAACATCAAAGAGTTCTGAATAAACCTAGTGGTCATAGGAAGATCTTTTACAGATTAAAGCATGGTAGAAGAACAGGAAACAGAAAGAATGTTTTAGAGAAGGCAAGACTCAGAATTTTCCTCACCCTCAATGAGAAATGGTGTTTCAATCAATTAAGACTTTCTGTCAAAATATAGTCAACCAAGATAAGATTTATTTTCTTATTTCTTTTATTTATTTCTTTAAAAATCATTAACAGGGGGGTGCTCAAAAAACCAATATTTTGTGTAAAAGAAATAGTGTCCTTTGTGCAAAAGTGATTGCTGGAATCCTGTTGGGGCCTATGCATCAGTGTGCAGTGTTCATCACTGTACACCGATGCACATTGGCCACTTTGCTGGCCCTGCTACATAGTAATGTAACAGCAGCCCTCTACTGCATACGGATGTTACACAACTGCACAATTCTAATTCCCACAAACGTAAATGTATATTCTAATACCCACAAACTTAAGTCCACTTATGTAATGTAAAAGGATTCCCATGATTGGATTCCCATATAGGATTCCCATGATTGTCATCTGCTGAAAAGACATTGTTTGCAGAAATGAGTTTTCTCACATAAAGAAATTTGGAAATGCAAAACAAAAATTGAAAAATGTACAAAACTTCCCATAATCTTCTCCTAATGATGCAGGATCTCAGCCATCGTCTTTCAGGTAGTTTGGACCCAAGCTATGTAGGGTTTTATAAGTTATGACCAGAGTTTTGCTGTGCCTGAAAATGGTAGCCAGTGAAGTTGTTGTAAAAGAGGAATTATATATTTTGTGTAAGCAGTCCCAGACAAACACCTGGCCGTAGCATTTTGGAGCTACTCAGTTTTCAAACTCTTCCCAAACGTTGATATGCCACAGTAATCTACTTTAATCACTTTAATTTTACTTTAAATCAATGCATGATCCTCAAATGGGCTTTGTTCTGTAGAGCTTTTCTTCCTTTACAGTGACAAACAGTGCCCACTGAATGTCAGAAAATGGAAAATGTCTTTGTCAAGCTTGTTCAGCTGAAAATCTTGGGAACTATGTTTTGTATTGTACCCCGCACAATATTTCCATATAGATATGCATTGAGACTCTGTTGTTAAACCAGATACAAAATATCACTGAATAATTCCAGAATGTACATCTTTTGTCACAAGTTTCATGCAGGATTCCCAGAAAGTCAAATGTATATATATGGGAAAACTTCAGCAGATTCTAATGACACATTCATTTGTGTTAAATTTGTGTTTCTGCTTCTGAGTTACCTGTAAAATGTTTTAGAATATTCTTTTAATTCCCCCCACCCTTGTATTGTGGTAACTGTTGGCTGAACAGTAAGTAGTGTTTAGCTTGAACTCCAAATAGATCAGAGGTTCCTTCATGACAATTACAGTGCTATGATTCCACTTTAACTGCCAAGGTTTTAACCCATGGGATCCTGGGGTCTGGAGTTTAGGGAGGCGTACTTGGAATTCTTAGCCAGAGAGTTCTAGTGCCTCAACAGACTGCAACTGTCATGGTTCAAGACAATGCAGGCATGGCAGTTAAAGTGGAGTCACAGTGCTACAATCCTACAGTGTGAAAGACTGCCCCCAGGTTAATCTGATGTATAAAAAACCAGCATATGATTTATGCAATTAGGATTGCTGTCCTGATGTCCAGTGTGCCTAAGCATTGCCACTTTACTGCAAATGTCCAGAATGTGCTGTGTGCATTTCAGAATGACTCATCTAAAGGTTTAATTGATTTCCGTCTGGTCTACAGAACCTTCTGGTCCAATTTGGGCATTCCTATTGCATATTCCAGCAATTTATCTAGAAAGTCCCATTGAACAACTAGAGATAAGGAAATTCAGGCAATTGTGCAGCAACATTTCTGAATATTTTTCAAATGCCAAAGATGAAAGAAGCCTACACAATGTACAAACATGTACTTAAAAACCTTATGAAATACTCTTTGAAAAAATGTGGCATAGATGCTGAATCATTTCAGCTAGTGCCATGACAATCAAGCACCTTTAAAATCTAATGATTAAAGAAAGGAAATGTTTCTCTAAAGAGCACAATTACTTCAGGAAACTAACTGAAATGTCTTCTTTAATTGTGGAGGCCATAATAGATTGATCTCATTAGTCTATATTATGCTTATTTTTTTCTCATACATTGAAAATGAACTGTGGTGAACCCAACACCTTTAAACATTGGATCTGCATGGGAAAGCTAAATGGTACCATCTGTCTCTTTGTTCAAACCACTGACAAATTTCTACTGTTCTTTCATGTACAATCTAGCAAATGTTAAAATATAATTGGATCAACCTGAATTAATGAGCAAACCCATGCCCAAAGCATCCTAGTCCCACCTCATCAATTTCAAGGATATGTTTCTATTCCTTCTTAAAAAAAAAAAAAAAAAAGTTTGTGCAAAACCGTGTGAGAAAAATGTTTCCTTTAGGCTTGTGGAATTTGTTAATTGAGATAATCTTATTTTAATATATGACTGCCAGCATCTTTCTTACATCAGTTTCTGTTGGCATGCTTTGAGAAGATGAGTAGGCTCTCCACCTCGATTCTGGTTCTGCACAACAAATGCCTTCTTACCTTGGTCTCCAAATGGGACAGGTTTACCTTGCATGCCAGGACAGGCATAGCTATTGACATAGTTGCTGACAGTGGTTTTAACAAAGTTGGAAGGAAGTACAGTGGATATTGCCTCCTTCTGTCAGTATAGCTTTTTCAAAACTGAAGAAAACAGTGTCCAATATATTCATGACAACAAATCTTGTTTGCTTGGTCATTTCAAGTAGGTAGCAAAATGAGGGAGAATTATTCAGCCCCTGGGTGGACCTTCACAGATGGCTGGAAGACTGCATTCTTAGAGATGTAATTCTTCACTAAGTTTATTCCTGAAGGTAGCAATGAATAATTTTAGCAATTGTCTTCCTGCTGTGAGAAAGGCTTCTAATAGCACACAGTTTTCAAGGGCAATTCACAATTTGCAACTTGTTCTGCATAAAATTGGCATATGGTTGTGCTGTGCAGAAACCAATATTTTCTGTATAAGAACAGCATTTGGTCCATGGAAAACAATATTGCAATGCAAAAATATTAATTCCTGTTCTGGAAATGTGTTTTCCCCCCTGCACAGAAAATGCTGTTTTCTATGTAAATCATCCAGATGTGACTTTTATTTAGAAAAAATTCTACAATTACAATTTTCTGTGCAGAAATTAATATTTCTAAATTGAATTATTATTTCACACACAGAAAACCCTGTTTCCTGCACATAAAATGCTATTTTATGTGTACAACCATGTGTGAATTTTGCTAAGAAAAAGCCCCAATTAGCAAAGATTCTTGTCAGTCCAGGATTCTTCTCATCAGTGTTTCTCCACATAAAAAAACATGGTTTTTGAGCTTTTTTTAAAAACAATATTCTTTCCATTCTTATGCATCCTATCTTGTGGGTCAAGTTATTCAGGCCAGGTGCAGGCTGGAGATGCATAAATTGCTCTCAGTTTTATTATGTTTCTCTGAATTCTACTTACATTCCCATTCCCATGTTGTATAAATATTCAGTTATAAGACTTTTTTCCTTTCTCCAATGGGATTCAAAATGTATATGAAAAATATGCATTTTCTTTAAAGTTCACATTTAATTTTCATACTTTTAAATGTCTACATTATCCCCATTGATTAAAGCATGCTTGCACATATTGTAAAACTGTACATATTTTCAGCCAGTCACATATTAATCACAGGACCATTGAATTAATCTCCCATGGAAGCGAAGTGGTGCTCAAAATTCTTCAACAAAGATTTTTAGCATATATGGAGCCAGAAATGCCAGATGTTCAAACTAGGTTCAGAAAAGGAAGAGTCAATTAAGACAATTTCTTAAAGAAATGGCTGTGCCACAACATTTGACTATCTTGATGTGTTACCTGTACTAAGTACAATAGGCCACTGTTAGGATAGAATACTGAGATATGAAATGATTTCCAATTGGTAAGGGTGTCAGGCAAGGCTGCATTTTATCACTTTATCTGTTTAAATGGTATGCTGAACATATACAAAAAGCAGGATTAGACTCAGAGGAAGGAGGCATGAAAACTGGAGGATGAAACATTAACAATTTCAGATTTGCAGGTGACATCATACTACTAGCAGAAAATAGCAAAGACTCAGAATGATTACTGAAGAAAGTCAAAGGCAGGTTTACAGTTGAAAATTAAGAAAACAAAACTATTGACCACACATGTTTTACTGCTGCTGTTGTGGACTTTCAAGTCATTTCTGACTTATGGTGACCCTAAGGCAAACTTACCACAGGGGTTTCTGATTTACATAACCTGAATGTAGATGATGAAGATATTCAAATAGTTCAAAACTTTCCATACTTTACCTCAGTCATTAATCAAAATGGAGACTGCAGTTAAGAAATCTGAAGACAACTAGGACTTGCAAAGGCAGCTATGAGGGAACTAAATAAGATCCTGAATTGTCAAAATATATAATTGAATACTAAAATTAGGTGTGTCCATATCATCGTATTTCCCATTTCTATGTATGGTTATGAAAGCTAGACAGTGAAGAAAGGTGATAGGAAGAAAATCAACTCAGTTGAAATGTTCCTAGAGAAGAATTCTACAGATAACTTGGAGTACTAAAAAGACAGATAAATGGGACCTATAACAAATCCAGCCTAAACTTTCCCTAGAAGCCATGATGACTAAACTGAGGCTGTCTTACTTTGGCCATATCATAAGACATTATTCATTGGAAAAGACAATAATACTTGATAAAGGACTTCATCAGACATGGCAAAAACCACATCATAAGGACTCAACAATAACACAAAAGGGCGAAATTATCAGACCGTATTGTCATCCAGCTGTTCCGAGGGCATAGCATGGGTGTGAATAAGTTGTCACTTTTTATTGATGGCTTAGCCCATCCATAAAAAAGTGATGCCTCATCCACTCCACGCTGTGCCCTAGGAAAGGCTGAATGACAAGGGTGTCTACTAATTTCACACTTTGTGTTATTGCCACATCCTAAATGACATGATTTTGGAGCAGTAGGTACTTCATCTGATAAAGTATAATGTGTAAGGCAGTAGAAAAAGAGGATGACCACATTCCAGATGGATAGACTTAATCAAGCAAGCCATGGCCCTGAATCTGCAAAGATCAGAGCAGGGCTGTTGATGATAGGGTGACTTGGGGGGTCTCTTGTTCACGGGGTTGCCATAGGTTGAAGTTGACTTGATGGTAGTTAACAGCACCATATGAAGCATACCATAAGCCATGAAAATGCATAAATTGTTGAGGCAAGCTGTGTTTTGTCTTGCAGGAACTGTGAAACAGGTAATTTTGGTAAGAGTCTAGAAAAAAGATCAAAATGCTTTTCTATCCCTAGTACAAGGAAATGTGTATTTGAGTTCATTGTTCTTTTCATCACACAACATCTGCTAGCAAGAAATGGAAAGTTTTAAAATGAAAAAGATAAAATGTCTTCCTTTCCAGTTCTTTCCTTTAGTCTTATAAGCCACCACTAAGAAAAAATTAGAATGAAACTCATTCTAGGATTCATGGTTTACAATTCACTTTGTTCCTAGCCCTGTCTTCTCCAACTGTTATGCCATGATCAGCCAAGGTGTTGAAGTTTGATGGTGTTCTTGTGGCAAGAAGATATTATGTGAACTTAATTGCTGGATTTGGTGGTAACTTATTTTCCCCACTGCATCATGGAAGTTGCTGGGTAACAGCACAAAGGAAATTCCTAAATCCCTTAATAGGCCTTTAAGTGGGGAAAGTAGTGCCTTTCTTTTGTTTGGATGGAAGCTGAAATATCAGGTGAGAACATTGATTTGTTCCCTTTCTGATAAAAAGTTCCCTTCTGTTCCAGAAATCTTATCCAGCAATGTTTCTTTTATCCAAGAAGTATGCTATTACAATTGGGCTTTGAGGGGCTCTTACCATTTGTGTGTGTGTGTGTGTGTGTGTGTGTGTACCTTCAAGTTGCCTGTTAACGTCTGGTGACCCCATGAATTTCATAGGGTTTTCTTAGGCAAGGAATACTCAGAGGTAGTTTTGCCAGTTCCTTCCTTTGAAATATAGCCTTCAGCACCTGGTATTCGTTGGTGGTCTCTCATCTAAGTGCTAACCATGTATCTGCTTAGCTTTCTAGGTCAGACAGGATCTGGTGCCTTTAGGGTATTTAGGCCTTCTAATCATTTGACAGCCCCTCAGAGAGGAGACTATAAAATAGTCATACAAATAAACTGAATTATAATTCTGTTCCCATTGCTAAAGACTTTTGTAACACATTGAGTATCTCGAAGTTGACAAGGTTGGAAGTTGACAAGGTAACTTACTTTCTGTGTCACTTGAGTAGCTTACAGTCAAGAGGAACAGCATCAGCACTGCAGATCACTAGATATTCATACTGTGCCTTTTAATTGTGGATCAGGTGTACAAGAAGCCAGCTAGGAAGCTTCTGTTTGTTTCTCTGAAGCTGTGTCATTTCAATCTGAACTGCTCATAGACTGCCTTCCCACCATCACCATGCCTGACAGTTTACAGATTTAATCTGGGACAACAAGCAGCAGAAACTACCCAATCTGAATGTGCTACATTATTCAAAATTAATTAGCTCAGTGCAATTCTAAATGACTAGAAACACAGGCAAATAAACAATTCTTTCCTGTGTCTTGAGATTTTCTCAGTTTTCATGACTTGTTCTGTAGCAAGAGAGTGTGGTCAAAAGAAGAAAGAAAGAAAGAAAGAAAGAAAGAAAGAAAGAAAGAAAGAAAAGGTTTCTCATTAGTTTTGCACAGATTACTTTTGGAGAACCTAAAACAGCCATTGATCGATTAAAAGACTGTAAAACAGACGGGCAAGATAACTGCAGAATTGCTCACAGGAAGTAGAGATTAAACTTTGGAACCAATTTTAAGATTTTCCCCAGTTCAATTGGCTTAACCATACAATCATTCATTGCTCACATATCCAGTTGCTGCCTTTTCTGTGGATTCAATTACGGTATTCTTTAAACTGCTACTTGTTCAAGACACTTATCTAAAACATGAATATATGTGTGTTAGGATCCATAAGAAGTGAAAAATCACAAATATTTACAGAATTGCTCTAACCCCATTTTGATACAAATACAATATGTGCTTTTGGCACATCAAAAAAGAGCTATGGGAGACTAAAATACAAATTACATATACGCCTGTGCACATATACGTACATGTAGTCACACATACCCCTGCCTTATTTTGATGTACATTCTTACCAGATTGCAGGTTTTCTGCCTCTTACATTTTGCCAGAAATTCTGTAGTTGATAAATGGCAAGTTTTCACTAGCATTAAAAGAGAAATTAACAGGTAAATGTAAAGTTCTTAGGAGGGAAAGTAAGACAGATATGTTTATTGGGATATGGCAGCCATCTATTGCTCTTGTAAATAATACATATGATATCCCAAGATCCCCAGGGTTTCAGCATAAACATTGGAAAGATTCTTACAGGATCCTTGATACCTTACATTTTGACAAATACATATTTTGGATTATTTACAGAAAATAAGGCAATATACACACATGTGCACATGTGCATTCGGGGATGAGTTCTAATCTGCTTGAAATAACACACAAACATATGTGAATGGAAGAGGTAGGACACAACTTTTATTGGTTATAGCTGCTGATAGGGTTGGAACAGGCATGGGTCCAGATCCAGGCATTGACCAACCTGCCTAATGATGGATGAGCTCAACTATCTGGTCCAATGCTGGAACCATCAGGAGACAGGTGTGGAATCCACATGGGTGGATGCCCCTGAGTGGATCCCTTGCCACCAGTGGGTGTAGGAAAGGCAACTGCCCCTGAGCTGGGCTTGGCTATTTCCTCCCCACATCCTCAAGTTCCTTAAGGGGACCCTCATTCCAAGTGCTGGATCCAGGTCCCATACCAACCACCCACAAAAGTTGTGATGGAGTAACAATATAAAAGACACCCACAGTATGCAACAGGAATAACAAAACATAATGTTGCAGATAGAGAGTGGGTAGGAGGGATGACACTCTAAGCATGAATGTCTGAGTGTACTGGGAGCAGAGCTTATATACCCCGCTACCTAACCAGACCAAAGCCTGCATCTCTGTCACTCTAGCTGGGCACACAAGCCAGTGAGCTCAAACTGCAGTTTAAATTTAGTGGCTCACAATTTCCACCTTTCCCAAAGGCTGTGCAAAAGTGCACTTACAGCTGGGAAGAAGCCAGTGAGCTACCATGCCAGGAGGACCCATCCACACGTTGCTCTACCCCGAAGCTGTAAGCACACCACACGGTACGTTGCACAGTGCTCTTGTGTGTTCAGGGACAAGTCCCACTCTGTGCAAAATAACACAAGAACAAACATATGTGAATGGATGAGGTAGGCCACAACTTTCATTGGTTACAGCTGCTGATAGGGTTGGCACATGCATGAATCCATATCCAGGCATTGACCAACCCATCTATAGATTGATGAGACTGACCATCAAGCCCAATAACAGAACCATTGGGATGACAAGTGTGGAATTCAGTCCCCCTGCCACCTGGAGTTTCAGGAAAGGCAACTGCCCCTGAGCCAGGTATGGCCATTTCTGCCCTGCACCCCCAAGTCCTTTAAGGGGACTCCATACCAAGTCCTAGATGAAGAACCCATGCTAACCACACAAAAGGAGAAAAGGGAGCCCGCCTCTGATCTCAACTTTCTGCCAACCTATTGCAGTTGCAAGCAACAGCCAAAGTACAATCTAACATGTACCACTGTGAATCTTGGTCATGTAGTACCTACTTTCCTCCAGATGGGAAGCACCTGGTAGAGGATCTACCTTCCCATTAGTGAGATGACCAAGACCCCAAACCTGTTTGTTACTATGTGGTACACCACATCCACATTCCAGCTGCAACTCTCTAACATCTGCAGCCAACACATCTACAGTCCAGTGGGTCCAATCTCTTGAATGCTCAAAATCCACTTTGTTGGAAATTGTGACATCTGTGGTGCCCCTCCAATGGTCTGCTTCCTCAGCCTTGGCTTAAGTGTGTCCCATAGTATTGAACATCTCCCTCTGGTAGTGTTCACCTGATATTGCAGGCCCATATGCTGTCCTCCACCACTGCCAGTCCTGTAAACATAAACCAATCAGTGAAGATGTGGTCATAGTGCTCTACCACCTCCCAACAATGCTCACCAATTGAAAGCAAAGAAGGCTTAATGATTGTCAAGAGCCAATTCAGGCCGAATATACCCTGCTTATGCCCCAGATTTCCACCTTCTTAATCTCATGATCTCCCCCATGGGAAGACTGATAGTATCATAGAGTTGAAAGAACTATAAGGGTCATGCAGTCCAATCCCATGCCATGCAGGAATGCACACTCAAAGCAGTTCTGACAGATGGCCACCCAGCCTTTCTTTAAAAACCTCCAAAGAAGGAGACTCCACCATACTCTGAGGCAGCACAATCCACTGTCAAACGGCTGATCCCATCAGGAAGTTCTTCCCATTGTTTAGGTGGAATCTCTTTTCCTGTAATTTGAATCCATTGCTAAATGTCCTAGTCTCTGGAGCAGTAGAAAACAAACTTGTTCCATCCTCAATATGATATCCCTTCAAATACTTAAACATGACCATTATATCACCTCTTAATTTCCTCTTCTCCAGGCTAAATATACCCAGCTGCCTAAGCTGCTCCTCATAGGGCATAGGGTCTGGACATTTTACATCTTGTTTGCCCTTCTCTGGACATGTTCCAGCTTGTCCATATCCTTCTTGCATTGTGGTGCCTAGAACTGGACACAGTATTCCAGGTAAGGTCTGACCAAAACAGAATAGAGTAGCACTACTACTTCCCACGATCTAGACACTATACTCCTGTCGATGTATCCTAGAATTGCATTGACATTTTTAGCTGCTGCATAACACTGTTGGCTCATGTTCAACTTCTGGTCTACTAAGGAGATTTTCAGACCGCGTTTCAGCGTGCCTAGCACGGGAGGAGCTTTCGGGAGAGGGACGGTGGTCTTGCGTGGCGGGGGGGGGCGTTTCGGACACCATCGTCCCTTTCCCAAAACCATCCGTGTCACTTCCGTGAAGGTTCGGAAGCCGCAGAGCCATATTTTAATCACGGGCAACCTCCGTGATTAAAATATGGCTCTGTGGCTTCCGAACCTTCACGGAAGTGACACGGATGGTTTCAGGAGAGGGACGACGGCGTCTGAAAACGCCCCCCTGCCGCGCAAGACCACCATCCCTCTCCCGAAAGTTCCTCCCGTGCTAGGCACGCTGAAACGCGGCCTGAAAATCTCCTAAGACTCCTAGATCCCTTTCACAGGGACTGTTGTCAAGCCAGGTGTTACCCATCCTATATCTGTGAGTTCCATTTTTTCTGCCTAAGCGTAGTACTCTACTTGCCCCCCTATTGAAATTCATTTTGTTAATTTAAAGCCCAGCTGTTTAATCTTTTATGGTTATATTTAATTATCATCCTGTCATCTGGAATTCTTGCCACCTCTCCTAATTTGGTGTCATCTGCAAATTTGATAAGCATGCCCTCTATTCCATCATCCAAATCATTGATGAAGATGTTGAGTAGCACTGGGCCCAAGACAGAACCCTGTGCCACCCCACTAGTCACTTCCCTCTAGGATTAAGAGATCCATTGTTGAGTACCCTTGGGGTTCGGTCAGTCAACCAATTACAAATCCCCCTAATGGTAGCACTTCCTAGCTCATATTTTACTAACTTGTTTCCAAGAATATTATGGCAGATCATGTCAAAGGCCTTACTGAAATCAAGGTATGCTACATCCACAGCATTCCTTTCATCTACCAAGCTTGTACCTTTATTTTATTTTATTTTTTAAAAAAGAGATAATATTAGCCTGGCATGACTTCCTTTTGAGAAACCTGTGTTTTAGTGATCATAGCATTCCTTTCTAAGTTGCTGACAGACTGTCTGTTTAATGATCTGCTCTAGAATCTTTCCTGGTATTGATGCCAGGTTGATTGACAGAAATTATTTGGGTCCTCTTTTCTTCCCTTCTTAAAGATGGGGATAGCATTTGTCCTCCTCCAATTTGTTGGGACTTCATCTGTTCTCCAGGAATTCCCAAAGACTATTGCCAATGGTACTGAGATTACTTCTGGCAATTCTTTTAATATGCTTAGATGAAGTTCATCTGACCCTAGAGACTTGCATTCATTTCGAGTAGCCAGGTATTCCCATACTACCTCTTTACTTATTCTGTGCTTCATTTCTCTTGTTTCTTTCTTTGTTTGTTTCTAGAGTATTTATACCCTGCTCTTCAGCCACAAAGGCTCTCAGACTACTTTACAAATTGTTAATTTGACAGTTCCCTCAGGCTTACAATCTAAATAAGACATCACACAAAATAAAAAGGGAATGGCAGTGGGGGCGGTGAATAGGTCCATCAGATACTGCCCCTTCATCTCTCCTTCCAAAGTCAGGGCAGTGGCAGTTGGGATGGAGGGAAGGTCTTTCCTCTACTTCTGGGCTGAGGGAGCTGTGCTTCTTCTTCTCACACTCTGAGGCCAAGGCAGTGGCAGTTGGAATGGATGGAGGGCCTTTTATCTGCATCTGGGCCTGGGTATGTTGGAGAAATGTCTGTTTCTTCTTCTCTCCCTCTGATGCCAGGGTTGTGGCAGTTGTCATGGAGCGAGTCCATCTGCACCATTTTCCCCAGGTTGAGCACTGTTTTCCTTCTGGGAGAAGACCAAGACAATAGAGGTGTTGAGTGGTTATGCATTTTCTTTGTCCTCTGTAAGATGACTTTTCACCATCTTCTCCTTGGAGTGGCCCTACCATTTCCTTGTTCTTCCTTTTGCTATGGACATATCCAAAAAAGCTCTTTTTGTTGTTTTTAACCTCTCTAGCAAGCCTGAGCTCATTCTCCACTTTAGCTTTTCTGACTTTCTCCCCACACCTGCTGGCTATTTGTTTGAATTCCTCTTTGGTGATTTCCCCCTTTTTCCATTGCTTATACATGGCTCCTTTAAAGTTGAAAGTTTTTTGTTCATCCATCCTGGAAGAATGCCATCACTGCCCCTGTCCTAAAAGAGTGACCCCCATACTCAGTTGCAGGGAGCCCCTACCTTCCCAGTGCTGACCTCAATACAGATATCAGCTGTAATCATGTTGGGGGAGATTGTCCAAGTGATAAAAAATGAGGCTGAACATGTGGGCCAACTCTCAATAAACCTGCATAAAGCTTTAATTGGACACAGGTTCACTACCTTCAGGCCATGAAGCTGAATAACTGACCCATGACCCAACTGGTCGTACTTGGAGCACCTCAGCTGATTCCTAACAGCATGTCTGAGAAAGGAAACATCACTGGTCTGAAAGACTCACCTGGACTTGTCCATTTTTACTTGGCCACTAGCTCACCTACCCTCAGAGCTTTACCTCAAACTTGGAATAACAAATATCTGGCAGCTACTCCACAAGCTTCTTAAGCAGCCAAAAAATGATGGGTCTTCTGCTATCAGCCTTATGCAGCACCAGCTGTTTCTACCCTTCCACTAGCTTTCTTACCAAGACTGTGGCACATGGGTCTCTAAATCCCTTCACCCTGCTAAAGATGTTACAGCTGCCAGAAGGAGGGACATAGTCCTCAGTGCCATGCCTTGTTCCTTCAACACTGCCAAGTAATGCAAAACCTAGTTTTTGGCTAATGGAACCAATTGGGTTCCAGAAAGCCTTAGAGGGTTTAATGGTTGGGAATGCCGGTGACCCTGTCGATGCTCTGGTTTTGCAGGAATATTGACATGATCACTCCCAAGCATCCTTGCCAATCTGCTTCAAACCGTAAGCCATGGTACACACCAGAGCTTAGGAGAATGAAGCGGTTTGGACAATGACTAGAGCGCATGTGGTGGAAAACTTGACTCTTATCTGACAGAACTTGCCATAGGAACTTTCTTTGGTCCTATCGGGAGGCAATACGTGCAGCACAGAGAACTTTCTCCTCTGCACGTATTGCGTCTGCAGAGTCTCGTCCAGCAGAGCTGTTTTGGGTGGTGAGGGAGCTGACACAGGTACCCCCTGTGCCAAATCCCTTACTTAACCTGACAATGGCCTGCTATGACGCATTTAACAACTTTTTCTCAGATAAAATCTCTCAGATAAGAGCTGACTTAGATGCCAATGTTTTAACAGAAACCATAGGAGAGGTGTCCAGCGACTCCGTTGATGAAGTTATTCTGGATCAGCTCCGATCTGTGAGTACCAAGGATGTGGACAAGCTGCTTGGTAGGGTGAGGAAAACAACTTGCCCTCTTGACCCTTGCCCATCATGGCTGGCCATCCGGGGGGCTGGCCGTCCGGGGGGAAGAATTGAGGAGATTCCTCATGGATATAATCAATGCATCTTTCAGGGAAGGACGTGTTCCATCTTGTCTGAAGGAAGCGGCTGTTAGGCCGCTTCTGAAAAAACCTTCCCTGGACCCCCTGGATATGAGTAACTACAGGCCTGTTTCTTTATTGCCATTTCTGAGCAAGGTGATTGAGAGGGTGGTTGTTCTTCAACTCCAAGCTATCTTTGATGACAGCGATTATCTAGACCCATTTCAAACCGGCTTCAGGACAGGCTTTGGGGTTGAGACTGCCATGGTTGCCTTGACCGACGATCTGTGTCTGAGCATCAACAGGGGTAGTGTGACCCTGTTGGTGCTCTTAGACCTCTCAGTGGCTTTTGACACGATAGATCATGGCATCCTCTTGGACCGCCTGAAGGGGTTAGGTATCGGAGGCACTGCATTGCAGTGGTTCCGGTCCTACCTCTCGGGCAGGTCCCAGAGAGTGCTGCTCGGGGACAGTTGTTCAAGCAAAAGAGAGCTCACCTGGTGAGTTCCACAGGGAACTATCCTGTCCCCGATGTTATTTAACATCTATATGAAGCTGCTGGGTGAGATTATTCAGAGTTATGGAGCTGGGTGTTATCAGTATGCTGATGACACTCAGATTTATTTCTCCATATCTCATTCGTCGGCCTCAAATTCCAATGACATCTCTTCTCTCAATGAATGTCTTCGGGCGGTAATGGGCTAGATGAGGAAAAACAGATTGAAACTGAATCTGGACAAGACGGAGGTGCTCACAGTAGCGGCCCCGAAACCAAGAATTGGGTTGCAACCTCCAGTCCTGGATCACACTCTCCTCCTGTGACTGTGTTCGCAGTCTGGGGGTGCTCCTTGACTCATCAATCCTGATGATAAATCAGGTAAATACGACAGTCAGGAGTGCCTGTTATCAGCTTCGGCTGATACGCCAGCTGCACCCTTTTCTGGAAGCAAGGGACCTCAAGACAATAGTTCACGCGCTGGTAACCTCACACCTAGACTTCTGTAATGCTCTCTACATGGGGCTACCCTTGTGCTTGGTTAAGAAACTACAGTTAGTACAAAATATGTTGACCACGCTTGTTTCAGAAACATCTAGGAGGGACCACATCATTCTGGTTTTGAGGTCCCTCCACTGGCTGCCTATTGGTTTCTGGGCCCAGTACAAGGTGTTGGTTATCACCTTTAAAGCCCTAAATGGCTTGGTTCCAAGCTATCTCAGGGGCCGCCTCCTCCTGTATAATCCTCCCTGTGCACTCTGGTCCTCTGGGAGGAATTTGCTGCAGCCTCAAAAGTTGAGGCTTTTGGCTAACTCCCAGAGGGCTTTTTCTGTTGTCACCCCCAGACTATGGAACGGCCTGCTGGATGAGGTCCGTCGATTTACATCTTTGGACAGCTACAAAAAGGCTGTCAAGATGGATCTCTTTTGGCAAGCCTTTCCAGAATAGATTATCCCAGCTTCGGGGACGCTCCTCCTTCTTTGTTAATGGAACTGAATATCGCTGGGGATCTACTGTTATTGTTAAATGTATGTATGTGTTTTATTAAGTGTTTTAATTGTTGTTTTAATTTGTAATATGATTTAATAACTTTTTAAGGGGGTTAAGGGAGTATACTCTTTTACTTTTATGGCATTTTAATGTTGTTAACCACCCTGATTGGGTTACCAATGGGTGGTATATAAATAATAATAATAATAATAATAATAATAATAATTAGTGCTCAGAAGCAGGCCAAGTTTCCCCATACCCCTCCTGTCTCTTGAAGGCAAAGAACTTCTCCATTGCACCACTGTAAGATTTCAAAGTTGCAGGGGCTACTGGATTAAGTACTCCCTGTATCATGCTGTGCTCCCAAGGTGCCAGAGATTGTCTGGGAATGCTGATGTTGATCTGCTTCTGGTGCCATTAAATGAAATCTGTCCTCCTGAAATCAAGACAATGAATCTGTGATTCCTTTATTCAGTCCTGGAACATAACAGGCTGAGAATGTTATGTTAGCAAACAAATATACCAGCCCAAACCTCCTTACTAGCGTCATAACCCTCCCTGACTGAGATGACTGCCTATTTATAATGCTAGCCTCTGACTAGTTATAAAACCAGAAACAAATTCTCTTGTCCCTGAAACTGTCCATTCAAATTGAAACAGCCACCATATCAGGAAGAACTCAAGGAAAGTGAGAGTTCATACTATATAACTCTCCAGCCCAACCCTTAAGCCACTGTTGGACACACCAGTGACCCTGAAAGTACACCCTGACCTCAGTGCTCCCTGATGAATCCAAGTACACTGCGAATAAATACCTGGCTCCCATACCTCCTGTCATACTGAAATCCCATTGTAGTTTTCAAGGAATCACAACCAAACCTCCAGGTCCTCCTTCACCCCCTTTGTCAGCCAGATATGATGGTGCAGAGCCTTGACTCCAGCTATGATTCTCACCAACTGGGCACAAAAAGTCCTTGTAAGCAAAATTAATGTGGTCCAGTAAGACCTGTACCTTCTTGAGGGTAGCCTTCTTGTCATGGAACAAATCATTAAGCCATTTCTTCAGAGCACCTAATCACTTCTTTGGTAGGAAAGACTCTGGGCTCAGCTAGATAGGAGAATTAATTTTGGAAAACAGCACCTTAACTCACCAATACAGAAGTATTCATTTGTCTCCATGGTACATTTGCAAGATAGCTGGCATGGGAAGCTATCCATGTTTGAAGTTCACACGGAGCATACCCATGAGTAAAGATGGTGGCCACAAGTGAATTGTGTGCATTATTATTCCCCCGAAAGCTCCCTTCATTTCCCTTCTCCCCACCCCTGATTAAATCAGAGATGCAGAAGAGTGATCTTATGTTGCTTTTCGGTTGTTTTAAAAATTGCTTTGCTGCTTGAAAATAGGACATGATCACTTCTGTGAAAACCAACAATGGTGGCTCTGGCCACTTTGTCACCAGCAGGCCTGCCCCTGTGCATGTCCGACCAATCACATTTTGACTTCTGGGTTCTGCTCTAATTTGAATTGTTTGTTCAAACAGACTGGAATGCACATTTCCATGTTTGATTGTTTATTTATTTATTTATTTATTTATTTATTTATTGGATTTCTATACCACCTATCAGTGCCAAAGGACTCCCTTGGCAATTTACAATGTAAAAAACAGATTTTTAAAAAAAGACAATTAAGAATAATTAAAAGTAACAATTAAAATTATTTTTAAAACATGTACAAGTTAAAATAATGAAAATAGTAAAAACACATACAAGCACACCCAAATAAAGCCTCTGTGTCTGCAGCTACAAATTAAAAGTTTGCTGAAATAAAACATTTTAAAAAAAAAAACTTCATGAGAAATTTTTTGCAAAGAACTTGGAGTTTTTCACCCCCCTCCTTTTGATTATGGTGAATTGATGTGGGAGCTCATCTGGACAAAAGGTTTTCCCCTTGCTTTCCAAGAGGATTGTTTTCAACATCTAGGTAACACCCCTGCTTGCACAAAGTCTAACCAAATGCCTAAGTACAGCAGAATCTTAGAAGCCCCCTTGTCTTTTCCTGCACCAGTGGGATACCTGATTCCATTACCAGAGACTGAAAGGCTTTCAGCAAATTGCCACAGTCCTCTGTCCCAGCCTTACCAATCAGCAATTATTCAGATAATGAGTGCTGAAGAGGGACTGTGCCTGAACTTCACTGCCCACTTAAGGAATGTGCTGAATGCCTCAAAAACAACACAACTAACTGAGCATCCCATAGGCATGGCTTTGTCGTAGTAGCACAGATCTCAAAACATAAAACCAACAAAGGCAGAAATCCTTCAGATGGACCAGAAGCACCCCAAATGTAGACTGGATGTTGCATTTCACCATAAGTGCTCCAGGGCTGCAAGCCCTAACCAGGCAAACTGCCTGGTCAAAGGAAACATAGTATACAGAGCAGTACTCCAGCAGGATTCACATTCTTGGTACAAGAGGTTGGGGATGAGCCTGAATTCCTGCATGGATTTTTTAGGACTAGACCCAGTGGGGATACCCTCAAATAGATCAAGGGTGACTAAACAAATGGTCCTTCCCAGCCTTGCACTCCTTTTATAGCTTCATAGCCACCACATCCAGAAGCTCCCTAGATGACTTAACATTGCTTGATTCAAATGTCACACATGGACCCTCAAATGGAAGCCGAAATCCAAACCCATCTTTGAAAACTTAGCTGCTTTCTTATTAGAGTATTGTTCTAGCAGAGGGAGCAAAGCAGCTAAGCACACTGGAGTGTGGGCTAATACTTTCTCCCACAGCCTCCCACTACCTTGAACTGCCTGCCCTGCTGGTTCCCCAGGGTTGTTCCCCTCCTTTTTATTATTATAATTGCCTGCTGTGTTGCATTGGGATCTCCTATCCAAAATTGCTGCTGTCCATGTGTTGGATGGAAGCATGAGAGTTTAAAGTGTGGTCCAAGGCAGATCTCACTTACCCTGGTTATATTCACAGCAAACCCACCTATAGAAATCTTTCTTACCCACCCAACAAAAAGGCTTGAAGTCTTCAGCCTTTCCTTTTATGTGGGGACCAACCAACACTAGCAAGGATTTATCATTAATAAGGTCCCATCTAACTTTCTTGCTTTGCAAGACTCTCTTTCTAAATGCTATGTCATACTCGATAGCCGCCACATCCCCCACCAGGTCCCATGCCTTAAAGACATTGCCTAGATAGTTAGAGAGATGTCAGTCTCATTCTGGGTAGATTGACTGCACCACATTCGTGAACACAGTGTACCCTGCCAGCCAATTATTAAGGAAATATTTAATTATCTCCCCTTTCTCCTCCCTCTTTTTCTTTTTATTAGCCAGTTTACAGTTGTGAGAAGAAGTCAACACGATAGCCATTTAAAATTCTTTTCTGAGTCCTAAGTGGTTGCCTGGATGATCCTCCTGATTATTAAAGGTGGAGTAAGATGCCACCATCCTAACCTCTTCCTCCCTCTTCCATGACCTGCTGAGAACCTTGGCAGACTGCTCTGCTCTTGACCATCCTCCTAATTACCCACAAAGGGATGCCTGGGACATAGAATCATAGAAGCATAGAGTTGGAAGAGACCATAAGGGCCATCTAGTCCAACCCTCTGCCATGTAGGAATACACAATCAAAGCATTCACGACAGATGGCCATCCAGTCTCTGTTTAAAAACCTTCAAAGATCTATCACACCCCAAGGCAGCAGATTCCATTGCCAAACAGCAACTACTGTCAGGAAGTTCTTCCTAATATTTAGGTGGAATCTCTTTTCCTGTAGTTTAAGTCCACATGTGCACAGCCCCCCCTAATAAACACCCCTTTCCTGGCATTCATCTTCCAAAGACTCATCTGTCTATCCCTTGCTGCCTGATTCCTCCCTAGCTAGACTTTCTTGCATCTTACTTACTTTCTTCCTACTTGCTGGTTCCTCCTCTGAGTACAAAGTGCCTCCAGTGTTGCTGCTGGACAGTGAAAATGGCCTACGTGACTCTGTGTCTTTTGTCCTTACTATTGATGCTGGGTCCCTGTTTTGCTGCCCTGAGATCCTGAACCTGGTAAAATGTTTATCATTGATGCCTGTGAGTCCAGCTGCTCCACATTCTCACCACCTTTTCCACCATCTGTGATAAACCTTCAGGCATCACCATGCTGCTGGGTCCCACTTGTGCACTTGCTGGCTGACAGGCCTCCATACTGGTGGTGCCTTTCTTCCAGCCTCTAGCCCATGCCAGAGCATTTGCCCCATTCTACCCCTGGGCAGTCCTCAGCACTTTCGGAGAAGATATAGACTGGGATGTGGGGGGAGGTGGGAGGAGACCTGATACAATGTTTTTTAAAAAACAAAACACCAATTTACAGTACTTAATTACCAGTGGCAAAAAAAAATGGATTGAGCTCCATGAGTCTGCAGGACTCACTGCTGCTGTGGTCTCCCTGGCTCTCCCAGAAACAAGAAGGAGTCTGGTAACATGCAGGGGGGGGGCTCAGTCACATGTTGTAGGTCCCCTTCCTGCCTCCCGAGTCAGCGAGGGAAATGGTGGTGGAAGCTGCAGTGATGGGCCGGTGTGCCCATCAGGACTTCCTCCCTTATTAATGATAAATTAATAAGGGAAGGAATAGGAGCAATGGCCCAGATCTGCAGCTAGGATATGCCAGCAGAGAGCAAGTATATCCTGGCTCATTTAGATGAGCCCTCTGTAATATTTAGAGCAGTATTATTATTCCCAGAATAACTACGGTACCATTAAACGTGTCTGCTCTAAGCATGATTAATCTAAGTCTGGATTCTACCCCTTTCTGTACAGCTTTTGATACTATACTGTATTTTTCCTTTGGGATTGTATTTTATTAATGTTCTGAGGCCCAAAAATAGAATTGGGATTACTGATAGCAGACCTATAACATTAATGGTGCAACATACTGTTCAAAACACACACCCTGTAAAATAGATAAAAGCTTGCTCTACAATTTCAAAATTTCCTCACCTCTACAGAATTCTAATTTCTTTGAGCCACTGTAAGCTCCATTAGGAAAGCCATGCACTTTCAAATGCAGAAACTAGACTGTCATGTCTTATTTAGTTTGCACCCTGATAGCTGTCTATTGAATAGCCATAGATATGTGTGGGCTTCTTTTCCAGGATTATAAGGGAAAACTGTGATTGACTGAAGAGGCAGCAGAGTGCAGAAGCTGAAAGACGCTGTAATGGGATACATGTTCTCCCCTTTCTCTTCCCCAGATTGAATATTTCCTTTATTATTTTTAGTTAGCCAAAGGCCATGAGTTTATTACAATAAAATTGTTTACAAAACACAATGATATAAGCAACTTGCAACCACAAAATGCCAAACAGAAATGCAAATGCAAATTATGTCCAAAGTATTTAACCAACATCAGCTCCATTTATATACCAGTAATAGAAATAGGCACCCATAGTATATCACCCCCTCCATCCCCCTGTACTGTGCACTGTGCTGAATCATTTTTGGCAGAGCTCAGCCCATTCTTTCCTGGATTGATCAACTCCCTGGACCACAATTCAATTCAATTCAATTCAATTCAATCATTCCATAGAATCATATTTGTTTGCTACTATATATATTTAAATGATGTGTTTAAATACTGTATCTTGAAGGTGTATTTACTCTGCTCCCTTGGACTTTTCTAAATTTCATTGAGTTGCAACCTGGAACTGGAATGGATTTAATTAGCATTGTTGCCACATGATGTAGGCAAGATGCCTAAGACAGTGAAGATGCAATGCATACAGAGAGAGAGAGAGAGTGGGGAAGAGAGAGAGAGAGAGAGACTGAGGAGATTATTAGATAGGAACAAAAAAGTGTTTCTGTCCCACAATCTCCACTCCTGTTCCTGCCCCATTCCAGTCCCACCACAATCACCCTCCCCACTGCACTCACCTTGTCTCATGTCAACAGGGCAGCCCAGGAGTGAAAAGAGCTCTAACAGAGCTCCGTTCACTTCCTGAATTGAAATCCCATGGATTCTCACAAGAAGGCGTGTGGAAAATTCAAAAATAAAAAGACAACCAAAAAAGAAAAGTGACAGCAAGCACAAAAACACAGTTTAAAATTAGCAAGTAACTTGGGGAGGGTCATAAAAAGATGTTCCGATCTCACCTGGAAGTGTTCTGGCAGGGACCTTTCATTGACGCTGGGATCTCGCCAGCATAACGGGGCACCTTGTCACATGCAAGAACATTTGTGACAGAAACAGAACAGAGAGATCTATTGACAGCTTCTCTTGTCAATGACAAGAAGTGCTGGCAGAGTGGGAGCAGAATGGGTGCACAACGAGGGGGGGTGACATCATCTGATAAGAGAGCACTTTTGCAATCTCCTGGTGTTGCTGTAACACCACTTTTGACACATCTGATAATCTCCTGAGAGCAGAGAAAGTAAACAATAACAATAATAATCTGATATTTTTGAGGAATCCTGGAGAACTAAAGAGGTGCTAAAGGACTGGAGAAGGGCAAACATTGTCCTTCTCTTAAAAAAAAAAAAAGAGAGAGAGAGAGAAAGAGAGAGAGAGAGAGAGAGAGCAAAGAATAAGATCTAGGAAACTACAGTCAGCTTAATCTCAATACCAGGAAAAAAAATTAGCACAGATTATTCAGGAGTGTTTGCAAGTATCTTGATGACAATGCAGTGATCATTAGGAGCCAACATGGGTTTGTCAAGAACAAATTCTTCCAAACTAATCTTATATCTTTTTTTTTTTGTCATATCAGTAATATAGTACATGGTAGGAATGCTGATCATATGTTGAACATGGGCCAGCATTGAGATGCTGCAGCAAAGAAGGTGAAACTTCATAGTTTAGAAGCATAGTTTCCAAGTCAAGAGAAGTAATAGTCCCACTATATTTTGCATTGGTCAGGCTTCATCTGGAGTACTGTGCTCAGTTTTGGGTGCCTCTTTTTAAGAAGGATATGGACAGGTTGGAACAGGTTCAGAGAATGGCAACAAGAATAAGAGGGACAGAGAACAAAACATATGAGGAAAAGTTGAAGGAGCTGGCCATGCTTGCCTTGGTGAAGAGAAAACTGAATAGTGATATGATTGCATGATTTGATTAAATACCTCAAGGTATTCAGAGAGAAGAGGGGGCAGGTCTGTTTTCTGCTGCCCTAGAGGGTAGGTCTAGGTCTAATGGTTGAAAGTTATGGGAGAGTAGACTTCGAGTGAACATTAGCAGGAACATCTTGACAGTATCAATGGTTTGGCAATGGGATCAATTGCCTAGAGAGATGGTGGGGTCTCTATCTCTGGATGTCTTCAAAAAGAGTCTGGAGAGCTACCTGCTGGGGATACTTTAGCTGAAGACCTTGCATTGGACATGGAGCTGAGATTGATGGTACATGAGGCCCTTCCAACTCTACAATTCTATAACTCTATGGCCAAACCCCACACTACATAATAATCTAATTTGAAACTTGATAATTTGCCATGGCTCCTTCCAATTGAATCCTGGAATTTGTAGTTTTACAAGGTATTTAGCCTTCTCTGCCAAAGAGTGTTGGTGTCTCAGCAAACTACAAATCCCAGACCTCCATAGGGAGGAGCCATGATAAATAATCCAGTTTCAAACTGGATTATTTGTGTACTGTGGATTTGCCCTATGACTTTTCTAATTGATCTCTTTTCCTTCATTGCTAAAGTGCAATTGTGTGTTGGTAGGTGGCACGTCAGGAGGAAAAATGCACTGCACTATAGTTCTTTCTATTTCTCAGAAGTATTTGAGTCAAATTACATGATGGTAGAGTCTTGACAGGATAAACTGTGGGCATAAACTATTAAAAGTATCTGTATGATTCCACTTGGTAGCTTCTCCATTCTGGCCCATTGTCTTGTAGATGCATCAAGACCTTGTCTCCATATTATCAATTTAGCTGTCCTTTTTGGTAATTTTGGGATCTAAAATGTCCTGATCAAGACATCTCCATCAGTCATGTGCTGAATATAAAGCATTTTTTCCTGTTCTATATTACTTGCTCCAAGTACACTAGACCCACAAAGTAGAACCTATGTAACCTAAATTTTTAAAAAGATTTTTTCACAGATTAACATAAAATGTAGAAACATGGTCATTCTTAAAGAAGGGATTAAGTCAGTAACATTTATGACAGATAGTTCCATGGGGATTTGTATTAGGCAGCTAGATATTTTAATGTTTTTTTAAACTTTTTTTTTTTTTAAAGGCTGTGGTGTGCTTAGTATTGGAAGTTCATGCTGCTTTCCCCATGGCATTGTAACTTTACAGTAGGGATGGTAAATCTTTATTTTCTGGTCCTAACAGGTGCTGAAAACAATGAAAGAGTTATTGTTTTTACCTGTAGCTTCAAGACACTTGGAAATTTCTGTTTCCCATGACAGGAAACTGCACAGCTTTTCCACAAAAGCAACACAGATTGCCCAGAAAACTGTAGCTTTCCAGAAACTTTACTGCTTTTTCTAAGAACTGCACAGCCTTCCCTAATTACTGCAGATTTCAGTTTCAAAAATAATTTGTGCCTCATTCAGATTGTGGGGTTTGTGCAAAGAAAGACCATTTCCAGGCAGCCATGTGTGTGGGTTTTCTGCAAGGTTGCTTTTTTTTTTTTAACATAGAAACTAGTATGCAACAAACTTGTTGAGTGAAAAACAGCAAAAATGCTCAACAAAACTATGCTCCTATCTGTTCTGCAGCATTGCTGAATTTTGTGCAACAGCTTTGATGTGCAACGTTGTTGTTTTCTACTTAAAAACAGCAATCTTGAACAACAAAACTATTGCACAATAAAGATGCTGCACAGAAAACAAGCCTTGAACAACAAAACCACATGTAGCTGCAGCTTCAGTGAGCCAGAATTTATTTTGTTACTGTGTAATGTTGGGATTGCTGAGCTTTTGTACTGGCAAAGGTGGCAGCCATGATGTTAACTGTGTTGTTTGTAGATGGGTATAACATGCAATTTAGTTTTGCATAGTATGAATTTTTTCCATAAAGGAAAAAAAAAATGTAAGCAGGTAGTTTTGTTTTGTTTTTTTCCAGAGAAGGCTGCACAGTTTTTTGTGCATTGTAAAAGGACTGCAAACATAGGATTGTTGTTGTTTTTTACTTGAAGTATATACAGTTTTTCAAACTCTTGCACAGTTCTCAAAAAGTGTGGAGTTCATGTTGTGCTAGAAACAAAAAAGTTCTCCCAATTTGCAGGCATTTTCCACATGCTATTTTTTCTTCCCATGTACATTTCTCAACAGGTTGGGAACTCAAAATTTGACCCCCAAATTGATGAATTTCTGCTCCATCCTTCCCTTATGTCAGAAGTGGAGAAAAGGATAGCCCACAGACTTAAGGCCACAAAAAGTGTTTGGGGCCGTAAGTCTGTGGGCTATCCTTTTCTCCACTTTTTTTTTTTTTTTTTTTTTGGTGGCCTCACAAGCTCCTCAGCTGGACATTACACATTAAAAACCTAATTAGGAACACAACTTTATGTCTGTTGAAGCTTAACTAAGACACATGACAATGAAATCATAATGAAACGACAGCTTGATGAGGGGGTGTTTTGGTTTCTTATAACAACAGAGGAAGCAGTGAGATTCAATGACGCAGTACAAGGAAGTAGGAAGATGGCAAGATGTTTTACCAGTAGTCTAGCTGGTGAGATCCCCCTGATGAATCCACCTGCTTCTCTTTAAAGCATATGGTGATCTGAGCTAGTACTGAAATCCTCATGACCCTTTAATTGCCCCACCCATCTTTTCCAGTGTTGCCTACCAAGAGGACAGATTGACAGCTGCTGCTGCTACTGGGAGATTCATAACCCTTTGTTCCTGCCCAATGGATCTTACTGAACAAGACTACTAGTGGTGTCTCTTCAGATGCTGTAGCAAACTGTTGGTACTGGTTGTCATGTACTGGTTTCCCTAGACTCAGGAGATTTTCAGAAGGGAATGAAAAAAGTGTTCCCATCCTGCAATCTCCTCTCCTGCCCCTCTTCCATTCCCATCCCGGCACAGTAACAAAAAGTTTCAAACCTACCTTTGCTGCACTTGCCCGGCAGCCCCGGAGTGAATGGAGCCCAAATGGAGCTCCATTCACTTCCTGGTTTGAAATTCCAGCCGTTCTCGCGAGAGGATGAGTGCATGGGAAATTCAAAAAGTAAAAGCAAAATACACATCCAAACACAAAAATACACTTAGGACATGTCAAGTAACCCAGGGAGGGTACAAAAAGTAAGTCACTTACCTGGATGTCTCGATCTCACCCGGAACTGTTATGGCAAAGGCCTCCCATTGATGCTGGCCTTTTCAGAAGCACGCCATTCTGTTACAGAAATGGAATGGGAGCCTATTTATGGCTTAGCCTGTCAATAAAAAACAGTGCTGGCACAACGGAAGCAGCACGGGTGCATGACGACATGTCATGTGAAAGGGAAGCCCTTTAGCAATCTCCTGGCACCATATTTAGTGCGTCTGATAATCTCCTCAGTAACCAGCAGCTTCAGAGTTAAACAGTAAACTTGATTTTTGTGGACATCTAAAGAGTGAATCATATAAAATTGTTCCTTTGTGTGAAAACTATTTATATAGCAGTAAAATAGTTACAATCTACAAAATTTGGCAGGCTATACTGTCATTGGCTATCCATCATCCCCACTCCCCTTTCTCACCAAGAGTGGGCACCACCTACTGTTCCCACAGCCTCCTGCAGGTGCAAGGACACTCATCCAATTTACAGACACATATCATTCTCCCTTGTCTCCCCATTATGCACAGATTTGTTACAAGCACAGGAAAAATGCAAACATCAAACAGGAGCTCAGAAACAGACACACACTACATTACAATAGTCTTTTGGCAGGAGAAGGTCACTTTCAGGACCAATCCTGACACTGGTAAAGGAATGTGTACTTAAGCTTATCTACTAGTAATATCTTCACCCTCTAAAACTTGCAAGTATAAGTAAAACTTCACCTTCAAAATGTTGGAAAGGTTATGACAGTAAAGGGACTTACATCCCAATGTGGTTCAAAGGTACCAATGTAAATAATTGTAAATCAATTTTGGCATGACATTCTGGAAACTGTCTCCAAAATCACAAAACAGATAATAAAACACTGTCCAGGGTAGTTGCAGTTATCCATCCCCCCCGCCCCGCCCCCCCCCGGAAATAAACATTTGAAACATAAATCTTTGACTACTTTTCTTGTCACAGCTGCATGTTCTTAGCTTGTCTGGTGCTGGAAAACTGGGGAGGTTTCAATTAACAGTTGGTGAGGAAGAGTTTGGGATACCTGGCTCATAAGCTTTCAGACAACATAAGAACCTCCTGACGACACAAATGACAACATAACTTTATTGAAAAATTCTGTACTTTTTTGAGTCTGTAAATACAAACTCATATCAACTGGGAGCACTTCCACAAGACACTGGGCTCAGGAGATTATCAGACACAGCAAAAAACACATCAAAAATCATGAGAAGAACAGGAAGGTGTGAGATTATCAGACAACACCATCCTCCAGCATTCCTGGGTCATAGTGCAGCTGTGAGTAAGGCATCCCTTTCTATTAGCAGCTTGTCCCAGTCAATACAAAAGGGCAGCCTCATCTACGGTAGAGCTACAACATAGGGATGGCTGAAGGATGCAGGCCTTTGATAATGTTGCCCTTTCTACTCCTGTCATGTTCTTCTGATGCAGTTTGGAAAAATGTTTTTGGTGTGTGTTTTTTTGCCGCATTCCATTGCATCTGATAATCTCCTCAGGAAAGGATGTCTTATATGGCAATATGTCCACACCTGCTATGGAAGACTCTGCCCTTCGCTGTCTCCCTGGTGTTATAGTACACTGATTACTGAGACTCTATGACACATGTACTGCTGTGCAGTGCTTGTTGATTGTATCCATTTTGTTGACTTAATAATGAATGCTATTGTTTATATTGAACAAGATCAATTAAAGTATATTATTAAAAATAGATAACAAAAAAGACAAAGATAATAGTAAGCCAGGGATTTCAACAAGACAAAATAAAAAGGAAAAAAAATACAGTAGACCAGCACAGATGACAATAAATAATCATCTACCTTACCACAATTATTTCATGAACTCCTACTAACACAGAAACTCAGAAAGATGTCAGTGAAGATATCTTTAACTGACTCTATAGCCTTACATAGTCCTCTGAATCTGAGAGATACATCTTCCACAATTGCATCTTTGCATGCAAGGATGAGTAAATACCATAGTTTTCTCTGTGATGTGGAGAAAACAATATTTCTTTGCAGTATTCTCAGATATTCAAACATTCCAAAATGTTCTGGGCAAATTATTTTGCTGTGAAATAATTCCCAAAGGGGTTTCTTGACTGTTGGAAGACAATATTTTGACTGGGAAATGATTAACAGAGAATATTATTTTCCACCCCTTGTGTGCATAATACTGGAACTGGAGAGTGCTGGTGAGATTGCATGACAGACCTGTGAAGAAGCAAAGCCTAGATCTCCTCCTCCCCTTCCACATTGCAAGACCCTGGTGTTTTCATGATGCGGTTACAAGTCTAGATACACAACCTTGCTTTTTCCTACTTATTTTGAACATCCAGATCTCTGGATTGGTCAAAGTGCTTCAGACTGTATTGTTGCAACCTGAACCAAATCAAGCCAAGCCAAGCTAGAAGTGACACAAATTTGACTGATTTGCTTCATTATTTGAAATGTGGATGAATCATTTGCAGAACCCTAATTGCCAGTCCCCACTAGAGTAGTTAAATGATAGTTCAAATTTTATCCTAGTGTTGATTCAGCAGTTGATTCAAAGCAGTTACTCTAGTTCAGTACTAAAATTGAATTTGGGCCAAATGTATTGAAAGCTGGGCATTAAGTAGCACAAAGTTTTCTGCACAAAATGGCTTTCTGTAACACTGTGATAGGTTTTTTAATACCCTAAAATGCCAGCTAAAATAATGATTCAGTTAGATTTTTTTTTATACACACACACCCACACACCATAGTTTATAGTTTCCCTGTAGTTTCCAACCTTGTTGTAGGTTAAACTACAGCTACAGAAAACTGAAACTGAAAATGGAAATTTAAATGTAACCCCCCCCCAAAAAAAAGCAGTAACAGAACAGAAATGGCATTGGTATTGCCTTAGAACAACTCTTTATAATTTCCACAACTCTTTACAATTTAATGGGTCTATTAAATGGTATGTATGTCATTCAAGGCTAAACATATGAAATAATCCAATATTATGTGCCATTAAAAATTGATCTCAGTATTTAGTAATGTTCAAAAGGTGTTCTTTCTCTACCCACCCACTGTGGTCACAACAGAATGATTGGCAAGATACAGGGTGATAAAAAGTTGTGCCTCGTCCCTCTGTAATGTCCCAGATTTTTTATTTTTTTTATTTATTGTAAAAGTGCATTAGAACAAAAAGCCTAGTGTGTGCAGTTTTGGGGGAGAATTACACCCCCCATGGGCTGTGATGGACAGCTGTATGAGCAAATGAGAGTAGTGTAGTTCAGGAGCCAATGCTCTGGTAGGAAGCAGAAAGGAGAGGGGCTTCAGGATGTTTGAAGTATGAATGACAAGGGGAGAATGACAGTTAAGGAAGAAAAGGGCAGTTCAAAGGGAGAATGAGAGATGTGATGCAATTGAAGAGAGGCTAAAAAGTGTGTAGGGGTATGAGCGAAGCTGAAAGGATGAATGTGCAGGAAGAATATGTAGAATATATAGGAATAGAGGCTAGTCAAAAATAAATACCAAAGTAGTTCTGTTATCTTGTTGGAACAATAGACCCACCTTTATGTTTATTATTTATATCCTGTCTCCTCATGAGTTTATTTGACCTTATTGATATGTAATGGGCACTGTAACCCTGTGAACACCCTCACACACATGGAAGTATTAGCCATATAATTGTGGAATTGTGGTCTCCACAGTTTATTAGAGTAATGGCAGCGGTGGGAGGTGAAAACCCCTGTGTCACAACCGTGGTGGCAGCGAAAGTGACGAGGTGGCCAGGCTGAGTGGTGACGTAAATTTGGCTGGTGTGCCCGTGCGTCACATGGGCCACTAGGTCTTTTGTTCTGGTGGCACCCATTCGAACAGAACTGATATTCAGAGATGAAAGGACAAGGGGGTATACTTACGTATATGAAGTCACTATTGACAACTAGTTAGTCTGGAGTTTGGAAAATATTGGGGCTGTTGAAAAGGGAAAGGAGCTGAAGATCAAATAGAGCTGGTGGTGAAGGTGGGAGGAAATCATTAAATCTTCTCTGGCTTGAATTTTTATCTGAGCCAGGGAACAATTTGGTGGTCCATAGAACTCACCTCTTCTTTGAGGTAAACTTTACAAATTTCTAAATGTTTAATGTAAACTGGAGCTCCTGGAGCTTTAGCAGCATTTTTAATTCATCAAATGGAACTAGAATATTAATTTAGCTGTGACCAGCATCTTTTTGTTTCAATTTCCTTTTTTGGGGGGGAAATTATATATAGAGAAAAAGTATCATTAGGATGTAGTTATATATGGGAGTCATTGTAAGTGTTCAACACAGTACAAAAATCCTCTAATGTGTTAATTTTCAACAATGCATAGTGATTACATTTTTATGTGTCTGAAAGAAATGGATGCAGGACTTGAAAAATGTTCTGCTGATCTGCTCAGGAAACAGGTTTACGAATGCTAAGCATCCAGGTTAGACAAGCCCCTAGGCAGAACTAATTTGCCTGAGTGATACTTATGCAGCAGATAATCCAAACTGACAATAACCTTGCCAGCAACACAGCAACAAAATTTTCACAAGGATAAACTTTTCTTGAAGCATAGTTTCAATGCATGTGACATAGTTGTGCATTTCCAAAAATATAAAAGATGAATATTTTCCTTTTCAACTCACCTCTTGCCTAAACAATTTGTATGAAACAAAGGATTTCTCCCCCTCCCCTGCATGTCTTTATTTTCTGTTTTCTTTCTTCCTTATTTAAATACCAGGCATGGCCTAGTGAAGTGAATATATGGAGCTGTCTTACACTATATAAGACCATGGACCAGCTGCTCAGCAGTGGTTATTTTGTGAGAACAGCTTCTGGAGATTCCAGCCTCCAGCTCTATTGTAAGCTCTTCTTTTTAAGTGAGAGTACTGCAATCTAAACTATGGATTTTCTATATGGCACTAACACATGGTCCCACCGTAAACAGAAATGGGACCATTTCTGCCTCTTCCACAGAGCAGTAGCTTTCCTGGCTATCAAACAAAGGGCTTTCTCATGTCTTCTCCTTGAGCTTTTTAAAATGAGAGTGTCAGAAATTAATCCTGGAGTCTTAACCTTTGCAAACTACATGGCCTTTCCCTGATTTACGAGTGCTGCATATAAGAGCAGGTTATCAATCACAACAGACCAGGAGCCGTATGAGTTGGATACCAACTTCTTGCTCATTGAGACATTGCAGTAGCTTTAAGAAGTCACTTTAAGAAATGTGAGGGAATTTTCCTTCTCTGCACTACTGGGAGGAAAAGGGCAGGGTGTGCTTGTGACCTTCTACCCATCTGGTTTTGTGTTTCATATAAGCTTTGCTCTTTTGCAATTGCAGAGGTCCAGTTCTGCCCTTTTCTGCAGTATAAAACAAGTTCACTAGCATTATAGAAGTCCTGCAGAACCTTTGAAAGGATACAGAGGTGTCAAGCTGAAGAAAAATTGGTAAACTTATAACTCCATTTATTTATTTTTAGAAAGTCCCTTTCATTTTACAATAAAAACAAAACTGCAAAATCAGAACAACATTTAAGAGCCAACTTTATTTTAAATGATATAACCTGGCTGTTAGTGATCAGTGTTTTCCAAGGTTGTACAAGATGCATGTAGCCTGGACTATAACAGTCATCTATGTATTTAAACAACACCTTCTTTTTGCATTTAAATCCTCATGGCTCATGTTCCATGTCTCATCATACATCAGAAACATTATAAGAGCCAGACAGAGGCTTTAGGGATGGAGGTAGAGGTTTAATTCCCCATGAAAGTTTAGAAGGTCCATCCAATCATTCAGTTGTCTAGACTTAATCCAATATTCCACTGGTTGAACTCTGAGGACATTCCTTCCTTCCATCCCTCATACAACAGCTGAACATTGGCTTCAGGGGGTTCCCTAGACCTCCAGAGCTGCTTTTGGGGGGAAGGGGCAACAGGAGCACCTTCAGCAGTGAGAAGACATCACCCCTCTCTTTGTTCCAGTGGAGTCTACCCTTTCTTTTGAAAATTATATCAAGTATACATGGGATTTACATTTATCTACATTTATCCAACATTAAAGTTGACATCCTGTTAGTCAATTATGATGGGGTAAGTCAGACATGCCATTGCAACTCACTTTTTGGGGGGTTGCTGTAGAGGCTGACAATTCTATTCCGAACATCCAGTAATGAAATTCTTCTCCCTGCTCCAACCCACTTTATAGCCATTGCAGCCCCCCTGCCTAACATATCCATGTCAATGTTGTCAAAGAGTGAGGGGAATCAGTGGGGACACATCCAGCTATTTTACTATAGTTAGATGCACTGCAAGAACATCATCTGCAGGGACATCCCGAGGACCCCTGGTGGTCCTTGCAGATGCTTCTCACAGTGTGCCCATGTACAGGATAATAGCTGGACACATCTCTGCTGATCCCACCCCCCATGTTTTGACAACATAGAAATGGCCATGTTGGGGGGACTGCACTGATGACACAGTGGGTTTTGGAGAGATAGTATTGGGAGATGCAGCTACTGTACATAGTGCATATACATCTCCTGATGCTTGATCTCAGCTACCCTCTCTTTTTCACATTCCCCACAGTTCCACATCTTTGTGTTGTTAGTATCATTATTTGACAAAATAATGGTATCATTATTCAGACAAAAAGGTGCCAATGGAGGCTAGCAAAAATGCCTTCCAGCCTGTAACACTGTGTGGCACAGGCTGGAAGCTGGATTCTTATAATCTTGTATATAAAAGCCAGATTGAAAATTATGTTTCACTATCACGCTCTTAACATTAGGCTTCAGCATCATGCAGAAAACCTGTGAATTTTGCCCCCCATGCAAGACCAATGCAAAGTATGAATGAGTTTTTGTTCTTTTTGTATTTTGTATCACCAACAAAATTCCTCAATACAACAGAGATATTTTTCTATTTTCATACCTCAGTTTCAATCGAGCAGATGTGGGTGGATTTTTTAAAAAAGTAATTTCATATATAAAAGCCAGTTCCTCATTCTGATTTCTTACCATTACATCATGCAGCACACCAAAAATGATCCCTACTCTCAACCCAAGATCTTTGCTGTGGGCTTTTCCCACCTGTGTTGCCTCCATTGTTGACAGAGGGCCACATTTTATTGCTATTTCATGTGTTCCCTTACGAGTGTGGTTTGGTTCGAAAGGTCCTATTTTTGTCTGGCAAGCTGAATGAGAAAAGATAGAACCAACCAAAGTAAATCAAACTTGAAAGTTTATTTCTCAGTTTCTCTTTTGAAACGAGGAAGGGAGTAAGCCCACCTACTATTCAGGTAGCATGAGATTTCTTGAAATTGTTAAGTAACAAATCTTCCATCTATTCTAATCTAATAAAAGGCTCATAACACCACACTATCCAGTGGCTACACAGATCTCTGAGAATTAAATTGGCTTTTTAAAGCAATTCTACAACCCTGCCCCCCACAGAAAACCAAATGCCTTCCTTTTGTTAAATAGTAATTTCTTTTGTATTCACTGGGAAATTACTTTCCATGACTTGTGTATTTTTTAAACCCAAACCTATAATTTCCTTAGGTCTCTTGAACTTATTCTCCCCAATGAGCCCCACAAGAGTCTCCTCAGAATTGTTTTTAAGTATACTTCATAGATTCTGCTGGTGCACATTCAGCCAATATTTACCTTCAAATTTTATTATAGTTTCTTAATATAATTCTATTTTATGGAAAATCTCAGATCTTGTATCCCTTGTCTCTTGAGGACCTTGATGGACAGTCTGCTGTCTTTCACTAAATAATCCCTGCATTATAATTTGTATTTACAAATACAACAGAACTAAATTCCTATAAAACTCATATATTCCAGAAGAGCTTACTTTTCAAGCATGGAGAACTAGTTTTCAAACATGAGTAATTCACTCGTGGCTGCCTTCTTGATTTGCAAGCATGCCCATTTGCACAGCAAACACGGATACCTTTGCATGCCTGCAATCTACGTAAAAAACCCAAAACAAGCATTAAGACAAATTGCAGCTGCTGCAAGTTGCCTTTTCTACAGAGTAATCTGCTTCTTTTTGCCTTGTATCAACAACTCTAAACATGCAGGGCACAAAGCATGCTACACAGGGGAAAGTTGTATTGTAGATTCATTGTTATAATTAAAACTGGATCCTTCATACAGTTAGGCCAGCATCCTGTTGGCACATTATACTAGCATAAAAATGGTTGGAACAAGAGGTTATATTTTCTAAGAGGTTACATATACTGTACATGGTCCCTAGTGCAGGCAATCGTTTTGCAAGCACATACACAGCCCTTTGGTTTTTGACTTGTTGATGGGAACTAATCAGCTGTCACATAGATAGTGAGTTCAAGTTCATTGTACTACTATTAATTGTTGATTTGTTTTCTTCCACTATGTTTTATCCTTTGTACCATATTTTATTGTAACAACTGATCTTAGAGAAACAGGAGTGTAACACTTAAAGTAGTGCAACTAGAACAGAGAAACCCAAATTCAAATATCTTCTTGGTCACGGAATTTACCATGTAACCTTGGCCAATCATTATGTTTCAGGAAATTGACCTTATGAGATGCTTGTGAGGATTAATAGAAAGAGGAAAACCAGGTAAAGGAAGCATGCACATTCTTAATTCAGTACAAATAAAAGAAAATAACCAATATTATTAGTATTTTGCCATGCACAGGCTCTTTCAGAGGTATTCTTATCAGATCTCTATATTTTTGTCACAAGCTTTTAACTGATGACAAAAAATTACAGATTTATGGGGGGAGGGGGAACACCATAGGAAGTCCCTGAGAGTGTCTGTTACTTGAATCACAAGACAAAATGTAGACAAAAGTAAAGACAAAGAGCAGTAACTGAAGGAAAAAAGCATGGTGTGATTGCCTTCAGAGATAACAGATTAAATATTTTATTATAATTAGAAAAAAGTCTATTTTAAAAAGTCTATTAAAAAAGTCTATTCAGCACAATAAACATGCTAATCAGCTGATCTATGTTAGGATGTCTGTGCTCCTGCCAGACTATTGTTTGTTAATGCTTGTTAAATGTTTTCAATTTTAAAATTTCCATTCCCTCTCACCTCACTAACTACATCCTCCTACCTCAACCACATATACAGATGTCTGCCAACTGAGAGAACACTCCATGCACCTGATAAAGTGGGTTGCAAAAGTTTATACTTGTTGGTCCTTAACAGTAGATACTGTTAGGTAGATAACAGTAGGGATGTAATTATCAGCTAATTTAGTTTACAAAGGAAGAAATGAGGAATTTTAGTAATTTTCTTTTCACTATAAGAAAATCTTTAAAATTATGCAGTTTTCAAAAATCTTCTCAGTTCAAAGACTATTTTTGAAATTCATACATTTTTGTGCAGAAAACAGCATTTTCTACACAGAAAATATTTCTGCAAAGAAATTTTATTTTCTGAATAGAAAATGTTATTTCTTGCACAAACATGTATGTATTTTGTGCAGAATAATTTTGTGCTGAAAAGGTTCTCATTAGTCCAAGATTATCCTTGTCAGAGATTTCCAACACACAAAAACCATGATGTTCAATCTTTTTTCAGATATATTTGAATATCCTCTCCATCCCTAGATAAGGATAGATGCTAGGTACTCTTGTTCAATAGACTCACTCTGCCAGCCCCTTGTAGGCTTTGAAATCTTCCAGAGGACAGGATCAGAATTCAAAATGTCCTTAACTGATTAGAAAGCTGGGCAAAAATTAACAAAATGAATTTCAACAGGGAGTAATGTAGGATACTACACTTGGGCAGTAAAAATGAAATGCACAGATATATGAAGGGTGGCACCTGGCTTGATAGTAGTACATGCAAAAGGGATATAAGAGACTTCGTGGACCACAAGCTGAATGTGAGTCAGCAGTGTGATGCAGCAGCTAAGAAAGCCAATGCGATTCTAGGCTGCATTAATACAAGTATAGTGTCTAGATCAAGGGAAGCAATAGTGGCACTGTATTCTGCTTCGGTCAGACCTCACCTGGAATACTGTATATAGTTCTGGGCACCATACCTCAGGAAGGATATTGAGAAGCTGGAAAATTTCCAAAGGAGGGCGACCAGGATGGTGGGAGGTCTGGAAGCCATGCTCTGTGAGAAGTGGCTTAGGGAGCTGGGCATGTTTAGTCTAGAGAAGAGAAGGTTTGAGAGGGGACATGATAGACATGTTTAAATATTTGAAGGGATGTCATACTGATGATGGGGCAAGCTTGTTTTCTGCTGCTCTAGAGACTAGGACATGGAACAATGGGTTCAAACTACAGGAAACAAGATTTTACCTAAACATTAGGAAGAACTTCCTGACAGTAAGAGCTGTTCAGAAGTGGAATACACTGCTTCATAGTGTGGTGGAGTCTCCTTCTTTTGAGGTTTTTAAACAAAGGCTAGATGGCCTTCTGTGGGGAATGTGTTGATTGTTCATTCCTGCATGGCAGGGGATTGGACTGGATGGCCCTTGAGGTCTCTTCCAACCCTATGATTCTATGATTCTATGAAAGATATTCCTTTAAATAAGAAAAAATAATCAGAGTAAGTTCCAACCCAATGTAGGAGATGTGTTCCCCTCTCCCCCACTTAATAGCACCCTTGTACTTTTTGTTACTATGAATCCTTTCTTCATCCTTATCCTTCTATTTTTCTGGTAGTTTTGTTGTAGAAGTAAGTAAGTAAATGATATTCCCAATAAATACAAATCTGAAAGTTTCCTATCCACATTTACTTAGCTTTAAGACCCATATGATTTAGTAGGACAAATGTGTGAGCAAACAATTCAAATGCCCATACCATACTTCCAACTTCACAAATAAATATGAAATTAGTCCTTAAAAAAAGAAAAGACACTTATCTTTTCTTTATCACTGTTTGAAACTATTTCTTAGAAATCTGAAGAGTCACAACAAACATCTACTGTAATAAGCTTCTCTCTGTCCTTTCCTCTTGTCTTTTTTCAAATACGTTTTTATCAGGGTAGCACCAAGAAGTGGCTGCTAGAGGGAGAAGAGCACATTGAGCAATTAATTATACTGTTCCCCTCCTCCCAAAGGATCTATGGTCCCGTCTACACGATTTAAATAATACGTATGGCATGCGGAAATTCGCACTTCGGTACAAATGGCCATTCGGATGCACACAAATGCAAAAGAGGGGGGCAGTTTTCCACCCTGAAATACGCACACACAGCGTTCGGGAGGGAAAGCGGATCGCGAAGAGAAATCCGTACACCGTTCGGATGGCTGATGGGTCTGTACGGTCCGTTCACACACATACGAACAGGCAGGGTAATCTGATTGGCTGGCCAAGTAGAAGGGGCAGGGCTAGCACGGAGAGGAATTGGGAGCAGCCGCCATGTTGGTTTCCTGGCTAGCGAGTGGCCGGTAAGTCGGTGAATTTATATGTTCATTTATTTTTATTTTATATTATAAATATGGAAAACCGACTGTCTGCAAACCAGGAACCTTTTTTTAAAAAAAAAAAGCAGTGGGAGATTTAAAACTACCGCTTGGCTTGCTCGCTCCAGCCAGCTTCGGGAAGAGGGAGTCATACGGAGTTTAGAGGGGTTAAAAATCGTATAGCCAGTTCGTATGCATACGAACGACAGACTGTTCGTATTTTTTGCCCCCCATATGGATTTTTTAATGATCGTATAGCCGCACCCTATGTTACTGCTACCTTGCCTCCTTCACTAGGCTCCTAACTCTTTTCTTCCTTTTCCTACCTGGGCTCACCACATGCCTCTAACCTACCCTCTGTTTTGTATTTCTATTTTAAAGTATATAGCAGTTAACCACCCCTTCTCATTTTGGACTTTTTCAGACATTGATTTACCATGCCAGAAGGGCTCATAATACTTGCAACGCTGCTGTGTGGCACGGGCCTCATTCCGTATGATGCTGTCCCCCTGCCTAAATCAACTGTTTTAGTTCTGTGAGAGATTGGAGGCATCGTGCCATATTTGGCCATTTTTTACTCACAGAAATTGCCCGTGAATAAAAAATGGCCAAATATGGTGCAGCTGCCTCCAATCTCTCCCGGAACTGAAACAGCATCATACGAAATGGGGCCCCTGCTGCACATCAGCGTCACAAGTATTACGAGCCTTCTGGCGCAGTAAATCAATGTCTGAAAAAGTCCTTTGTCTCAACTTGTGATGCCACAGTTCCCTCACTAGCACCTTGTCATGACTCTCTCTCTTGCTACTTGCACACTGCTACTACAACTTTCACCCTTCTTTTCCTCCTTGCCACATCCTCCCTTCCCCCACTCTCTGTTCCCTCCTATTCCATCGCTCACCTCACCTTATGTCCTCATAATACCTCCCTTGATTTTTGAACTCTGCACTTGTACCTCTCACTCTCCCTTCCATCCTCCTTCCTCAAATTATTTTATACATTCACAATGGTTCTCTCCCTCGCTTAGTGTTACCTGCCTTGACACCACCTGCCCTTTGTAGGGTAATAATTGGCAATATGTAATTATCTGGCTAACTGTAGCCATCCATGATTGTGGCAAGTAAACTGGGAACTCGCAAAATCCAGGAATCCCAAGAACTAGCATTGAGTCTAAGTCACATGTGCACTAGGGAGGAGCCTTATAAATTCCAAAGAAAGGTAACCTAAAGGGTGGCTTCTTGCCTGAACATCTGGCTAATCCAATTAAACCTAGCTGAGGCACTCAGGCTTTGTAAAGAGCTGTTTTCCCCTTATGTCCCCCAAAATAAAGAGGGTTGCTTCCTTCATTCAATTTCAAAGTATCAACATTAAGTGTTGTTAAAGTTTCCAGAGTGTCCATTATCTTAACTTGAGAACCTTGGGGAAGCATTGACTTTCACTCTAAATCACACCCCCTGGTGGGAAATATTAGGTATAAAAACCACTTCCAAATTCCACTCAAGTGCACACACTTCCTCCTCCTACCTCCATGCTGCTAGTTTGCTGTGTGCCCTCAGAACACAACTCTGACACTCCATTACTGCAGGAATCTCCTCTCTACAGGACAGGTGTTGTATCACCCATTATCACCTCACTCTATTCCTCTATCCAAATACTTCCTACTTATTTAGTTCACCCTGCATGAGTGCTTGAAGCCCGAATGTGTGTGTGAATGTTGTTATTATTTCCTTAAGAAAGATCAATTAATTATACCATCTAGCTTAATGTCTCCTCCTTACTACCACTATACACAGGTCTCATGGTCCTCTTCTTGCCTGCCTTTCACGTTGCCAAGTTGAGTATATTAATTCCCCAAATTAATATCAATATTTCAGAGAGCCTCAATGAACCCAAGTGTTTTGGGTAACATTATTACACTGTTCACTGTCCCTTCCCTCCTTCTTTCTTCTTTGTCTCATCTCACAGCTAAAAGGCAGTCCCTACAAAACATTTGGAGAAGTCTGACTACACATTTCACTCCCTAGCTCAATTCTTAGACAGGTTTTTTGCTCTCATTTTAAAGGGAATGCTTGGAATGTGGGCCAAATGGTGGTCCAAACAGCTACCAGGTGGCATGGCTAGCATACAGGTAAAACCTGGCTAAATGAAAGGTATGACTAACCAAACCATGGGATTCACAGTCTAACCATGCTTGCACACTGTGTAGTCACAGAAAGCTGAAAGTGTACAGGATCTTGGCTTTAGCCTATTGAAATCTTATTACTGTCTGTGTGATTTACATGACATAACTGTGTGCAAGACTGAAGAATGAATATGTGTAGTTTGTTTACCAAAAAATTAAATAAAGCTGTAGAAAAGCAAGAGGGAAAAAATTCAAAGCCATAATTGCCAATCTGACCTTAGTTTTACTCTGGCATTAAAATACAATCCAAATCAGTTTGGAAGAGTGAATTGGATTTCAACATGTTCGAGTCAATGAGCAGAAAATACTTTTTAAAAATTGAATTCCTTGTAGACATGGAAAATAAGTCTGTGTTATGTTAGAAAAAACTAAACTTGCAGTTAAACATCATATCTAATGGAAGGGCCATAGCTCAACTGAAGTGCACATGTTTGAATACAAAAAAAGGTTGACTCCTAACCTCTAATTTTAAAAGGATTGCAAGTAGTAGGGTTAGGGATGACCTCTGTCCAAGGTCCTGCAGAGAATCCAATACATCGAATACAAATAGACCAATAGTCTCATTGAGTGTAAAGCAGTTTATTGCCTAGTCTCTGGTCTTTTATTGTTACTCCAATAAATTCACCAATACCCTACATCATTTTTAATGGGTCAGTTACAGTTCAGATTTATCCATTTTATCTAACCCTTTGGTTTGCTTCTGCAAATTATTAAAAAAAAAAAGGAACGAGACTCTGCAGATAGTGGACAGCCTGAGTGTCATTCTGCTCTAATAGCCCATGAACTATCATGACTTAATATTGACATCACTGCTCTTAGTGAAGTTCATCTCCATGAGGAAGGCAGCCTTAAAGAATATGGCGCCGGTTACACACTTTACTGGTCTGGCAAACCCCAAACCGAAAAACATCTTTTAGGAGTAGGCTTTATGATTAAGAGTTCCATTGCCTCCAAACTCGAAACCTTGCCAACAGGACACACTGATCGCATTATTTCCTTATGTCTCCCACATGTTGTTCTCTTTAGTATATATGCCCCAGCTATGCAAGCCGACCCTGTAGAGAAAGACAAATTCTACACAGACCTATGCCAACTCATACAAAAAGTCCCTGTAGAAGATAAAATTATTATCCTTGGTGCCTTCAATGCCAGAGTAGGAAAGAACTCTGAAGCCTGGAAAGATATCTTAGGCAAGCATGGTGTTGGAAACTGCAATGATAACGGATGCCTCCCGCTAGAGTTCTGTGCAGAACAACAGCTGACTATTACAAACACAATCTTTCAGCAGAAAGATAGCTTGAAGACAACCTGGATGCATCCTCAAATCCAAACATTGGTACTTCACTGACTATGTTCTAGTCCACCAGAGAAACATTCGCAACATCCGTCATAGCCGAGTGATGCCCAGTGCATAATGCCAAACAGATCATCGCCTTGTAAGATGTAAACTAAATCTTCATCTTAAGTTCAAACCTAAGAGGGGTGGCATATTAAAGAGGAGACTCCAAGTCAACAATATTCAACAAGCTACCATGAGAGATAACTTCCAGGAAAATCTACAAACAAAACTTGAAGACCATCCTACAGATCCTTCTTCTACGGTGCTTTGGCAACATATCAAAAACAGTATCCTCCAGTCTGCAGAAGAATCCCTTGGGTTCTCCCACAAGAAAAATCAAGACTGGTTTGATGAAAATAACCAATCCAGGAGCTGTTGGCAAAGAAGAGAACTGCTCACCACGCATACCTCGCCCAGCCAACTTTCCATGTAAGAAAAGCACTTTCTGCCTCACATGTAGTAAACTTCAACAAAAACTCCGAGACATGCAGAACAAGTGGTGGATCAATATAGCAGAAAAAAACACAACGCTGTGCAGATCTGGGTGATCATAGAGGATTTTATGAAGCTCTTAAAGCAGTGTTTGGACCTACCTATCAGGTCCAAAGCTCCTTATACAGTACATATTGTCAAACATTAATTACTGATAAAGCCTCCATCCTGAATCGATGGGCTGAACATTTTCAAAGTCTCTTTAGTGCCAACCAAGTAGTCCAAGGCTCAGCTATCCAACATATGATACAAAAACCAATGAAAAATGAATTGGACATAGCTCCCACTTTGGAAGCTATGACCTTAAGGTCATACAGCAGATGAAAAACGGCAAGGCAGCTGGGACTGATGGAATCCCACCTGAAGTTTGGAAACACAGAGGTCATGCACTCCACGATAAATTCCACGAACTTCTTGTGAATTGCTGGGGAAAAGGGGAACTGCCATCAGACCTCCGAGATCCAGTCATCATCACCCTGTACAAGAAAAAAGGAGCAAAATCTGATTGCTCAAACTATCAAGACATAACACTGCTCTCTATTGCTGGAAAAAACCTTGCAAGGATACTCCTGAACAGATTAGTTCCTCCTATTGCAGAAGTACTTCTCCCTGAAAGCCAATCTGGCTTCAGACTCAATAGGAGTACTAAAGATATGATATTTGCCCTTAGACAACTGCAAGAAAATTGTAGGGAGCAGAGCAAGGGTCTCTATGTAACATTTGTCAACCTCACCAAAGCCTTTGACACTGTGAGTAAAAAAGGTCTGTGGCAGATCCTGGAAAGACTAGGATGTTCCCCCAAATTCCTTAAAATGATTGTCTTGCTACATGAGGGCCAGCGCAGTCAAGTCAGATATGGCGATGCTCTTTCAGAGACCTTTCTAATAACTAATGGAGTGAAGCAAGGTTATGTTCTTGCTCCAACATTATTTACAATCTTCTTCAGCATGATGCTCCAAAAGGCTATGGCAGACCTCGAAGAAGACGGCATCTATATATGTTACCGTACTGATGATAGCTTGTTTAACCTAAGCCGCCTGAGGGCTCACACGAAGACTCTAAACTATCTAGTCCATGAGCTGCTCATCGCTGATGATGATGCCCTTGTTGCCCACAGAGAAGCAGATCTGCAGCACCTAACATCCTGCTTCCCAACAGCTGCAAAGCTGTTTGGGCTGGAAGTCAACCCGAAGAAAACAGAAGTTCTTTACCAGCCTGCACCACAGGAGAAACACCACCATCCCCACATTGCCGTTGGCAAATCTGTGCTCAAGTCCATTCAGCAGTTCACCTACCTGGAAAGCATCATTTCCTCAGATGCCAGGATTGACAAAGAGATCGATCACAGATTAGCAAAGGCATATAGCACATTTGGAAAACTTTACAAAAGAGTCTGGAGTAATAAACACCTGAGGCAAAGCACAAAAATCAGTGTGTATAGAGCGATTGTACTGTCTATTCTCCTTTATAGATCTGAAACATGGGTCACCTATCACCACCATCTATGACTCCTCGAACACTTTCATCAGTGCTGTATACACACAATCCTAAATATACACTGACTATGTGACAAATGTTGCTGTCCTTGAGCAAGCAGGGATCACCATCATTGAGTCCATGATATTGAGAACACGGCTGTGCTTGGCAGGGCATGTTTCTAGGATGGAGGACCATCGCCTCCCAAAAATAGTACTCTGCGGTGAACTCGCCACGGGTCAGCGTAAGAGGGGTGCTCCGAAAAAGCGATACAAGAACTCCCTGAAACAACATCATTCAGTCAAATTGATTACCAACAATGGTCCGCCCTGGTCTCACATCGGGAGGCATGGAGATGCACTATCCACAATGCTGCAGCCTTATTTGAGAACTCACGCCAAACAAGTCTTGAAGAGAAATGACAATGCAGAAAGAATCACAACCCAGAAACATCACCCAAGGAGACCTTCTGCTGTGCTTTCTGCAACCGGACCTGTTTATCTCGGCTTGGCCTTTTAAGTCATCAGCACACGAGCAGAAAGCGTGGGATGAGTCCTTCCTGAATCTTCATTTGTGAAGAAAAGCCAGAGAGAGAGATTCCAGTAACCAGTTAAACCAACATTGTCCAGTTTTGAACCAGTACAGGTTTATTCAATGCAGATTAACATCACAAACTCTTTCAATTAAAGTGCAGTGCATACAAAAAGAACCAGAAACAATCTTTAATTCCAGAAACACAAAGAAATACAAATAGGATCAGAATTCAGAAATAGAAATCAGAGCAGAATTCTGAATGCAACTGTTCAGCAATGTGTGTTCAGGGACAAAGAGAACTACTATAAGAGTCAGTGCAGAGAAATAGAAGAAAACAACAAAAGAGGTAGAACAAGAGACCTCTACCACAAGATCTTAGAAATGAAAGGAAAATTTAAAGTCGGAGCGGGGATGCTATACAACCATCGTGGAACACACTACATGATCAAGAAGAAATGAATAAAAGATGACAGAAGCCATACACTGAAGAACTATATAAGGGAGATGAAAGGATGACAGATTCATTTACAGTAAAACCATTTGAAGATGAAATTACAATTTTAGAAAGTGAAGTAAAAAGCTGCAGTCAAGGGACATGAGAGAAACAAATCACCAGGAACAGATGGCATACGAATAGAGCTATTTCAAGCTACAGAGATAGAATACACTCAAATTCTAACTAAAATCTGTCAACAAATATGGACAACAAAGCAATGGTCGACAGACTGAAAACACTCAGTATAGATCACAGTACCATATAAAGGGGACACCAGGGATCAGAGTAACCACCAGTCCATTGTAGTAATCCCCAATGCAAGCAAAATGATGCTGGGGGGTGGGGAGGGAGAGACTTTGACTGTATATGGAGTGAGAAATGCCAGAAGTCGAAGCTGGGTTCAGAAAAGGAAGAGGCATTAGGGATCAGATTGCAAACATTAGAGGAAGGGGAAGATTGCATTACTGGTGGATTTATGCTTTTCGAGTGTTGAGAAACTTTGATGAACAAAATCCTGGACTGATGAGAATCTTCACAGTTTGGGATTTATTCTGTGAAAAATTCACATGTGGTCGTTTTGTGCAGAAACCAGCATTTTCTGGGCAGGAGACAGCATTTTCTGCATGGAAAATAATATTCCATGCAGAAATATTACTTTCATGTGCAGAAAATGTTATTTTAAACACAGGAAAAAAATCTGTAACTGGGGATTTGGTCTGAATAAAATTTGCACATGGTTGATTTGAACCGAAAATAGCATTTCATGAGCAATGATTAATATTTTTTCAATGAAATATTTTCAACACAGAAAACACTGTTTCTAATGTAGAAAATGTTGTGTTCTATGCAACTCAACCAAGTGCAAATTTTCATAGAATCATAGAATTGCAGAGTTGGAAGAGACCACGAGGGCCATCCAGTCCAACCCCCCTGCCACGCAGGAAGAACCGAAGAAACATTAATATTTGAAGTATAGATTGGTACCAACATTGGTTGCACTGCCAATGACATGTGAAGTCCCCACTGTATCGATGGTTACTGATCTTGCCACAGCATCCTCAGTACTAACGGATGCTCTGAGGTATCCTTCAGTCTGAGAAGTGGAGCTCTCTGCGTTGGAACCTCTGGCTATGGTCTCCACCCAACACTGGCCAAATCCCCAATAACATTTTCTGTGTAGGAAACAATATTTTCTCTATAGAAAATAACCTTTTTGAATGGAAATATTATTTTTCATGCAGAAAATGTGGCTTCCTACACAGAAAATGCTGTTTCCTGCTCAAAACAATCACATGTGAATTCTATGCAGAATAAGTCTTCTATTGTGCACAGCCTTCAAAAACAGTGTGATTTTCAAAGTCTTTCTCATGTCAGGAATAAAACTGCTGAAATTACTTGTTACTATTTCGGGCTTATCTACATGATGCCGGCTCCCTGCTTGCTTATCCCAGCCATGAATCAGTCCCATTCTGTCCCTGTTACCTGGACAAAACAGGCAGAGTCCAAACAGAACACCAGCTCATCACTGCAGCTTCTGCCATCATTTTCCTTGTTCTGCCATGTCCAGGAAGCCAGCCCTCATCACATGACAAGGCTCCCTGCATGTGACCAGCCTTGGTCAAATGCTGCAGGCCTGCTACCCAGACCCAGAGGAGTAGGGGTGACCGGCAGTTAGAGCAATGGGCTGGCATGCAGATAAGGGCTCCTGTGGACACCTGAGGCTTGTCTGTTAAACTGTCAGATAGGGCCAGTTAGAAATAAAGTTAGGGCCAAGCAGAAATAGAGTTAGGGATAGGGCAGGTAGGAATGGGTTAAATCTTGTGAAGATCAGATGAGATAAAGGCAAGTTGGGAATAGAGGAACTGATAAGATTTGTATAGAAATTTCAGTTTTAGGGGAGCTGACAGTATGGAAAGAGTTAAGGGAGAAGTGTTAATTTCTTTTAACTTAGGTGTTACAGTATACTGTGTATGCAACCAGCACAAAGATATATGTTTTATGTACTTGTTATACAGTAAATCTTTACTGGTTTTATTCTCTACATCTGTGTCTGGATGATTTAATAATTAATAAGGAGGACTGACCATGCATTAACACACTGAACTCAACAATTAACACATCTGCTCATCCATTATGTCACCTTGGGGTCCAATAAACAAACCCAGGAAGGGATTTTAAAGGTAAAAAGACAAAGTAAGAAATAAGAGCCCAGGGGACTTCAGGGCCATCCTGAATAGTGGATCAATCACATCATGTTCTCGCATAGCCACAGGATCAGTAAGAAAAAAATGCATTCTTCTTCCTGGAACAATATGCTACTACAGCATTTTAATACTGATTTTTTTTAAAAAAAATACACCTTAATAACATCTCCTTGAAACAGTGACAGCAGCAGTTCTTTCATTTGTCTTTGTAGCTGAATTTTATTTAATAAAGCCCCTATGAGGCTTGGATTTCTTTTCTTCCTTTCCTCTAGCATATGTAAGCAGAAACCAATGCAATTACTGCACTGGAATTGTTATGCATCCATTGAAATGTGACAGTGATCATATGCTTGCTTGGCCTGGATACACATAAATCATACGTCATTCTTCCATGACTTTTATTAATGACTTTGCTGTATCAGTCTGGTCATTTTAAAGGTGTCCCTTTCTGAAACTATTCTGCTTCACTCTCACCTATATGATCTGGCTTTCTTTTTAATGTTCCTTAAAAAGACATTTTCTTGGCGTTCTCTGCAGACAGGTGTCACACATGTCTGCATTATGTTCCTTCAAATACAGGTATTTATTCTTAGCTCTGATATTTATAAATTTCTAGTGTTTTGTTCTTAAAAAGAACATTTCTACTAGTATATGGCAGACTGGGGGACAGTCCATGCTCCATCACAGAAGTGTGTAGGCTACTTTCTTATGAATTGATCCCAGGAACAGCTACATGTAAGAAGTACACAGATGTGATCAGTGATCTATCAGATAAGTTATGCATAAAGGTGACCAGTTATGATATGGAGAGAAATAATATCCAGTTTGTTCTGCAGATCTGGTTTTGTGATGAGAAAAATTGTCAGGTTTGCTTTTTTGTTGCATTCTGCTTTTAAAAAAAAACACACTTCAAGGTTCTTTCCATCTTGAATATAAAGTGTGAAATCTTGCAAAATTCTTGAGAAATGAATTGAACTAAAATTCTCAGTGGTCAAATTCAACAGGTAGAGCGATTTCCATCATAGTGTAGACCACATTATACCAGTCTGCTGTGTAAAGAAGGAACCTTGATGGGTGAGGGAGGTACCAACCCTAATTCAGTGTTAGGAGTGCAATGGGATTCGAACAGTAGCTTTTTAAGAGTTAAGCCCTTAAATTCTGGGCCTAGATAGAAAAATTGGCTAAGGTTTTAGATTTCAAGTACTTTTTATCCTAAATATCCCAGTTTGTGACTTTTTGTTAAATTGATGGCTGGCATCCTATTAGTTACAATGTTGTAAGACAGGCTTAGAGAACCAGTATGGTGTAGTGGTTTGAGTGCTGGACTGAGACTATGGAGAACAGGATTCAAATCCTTGCTCAGCCATGGAAACCCACTGTGTGAACTTGCACAAGTCACACTCTCTCAACCTCAGTGGAAGGTAAAAGGAACCCCCTCTGAACAAATCTTTCCAAGAAAACCCCATGATGGGCATGTCTTAGGTTACCATAAATTGGAAACCACTTGAAGGCACATAACAACAACAAGCTAGGCTTACAACTGCCTAACTGTTCCCTATTCACACTTACAATCATGGTACCATTGCCATGATTATCAGTGCCCCGAAAGATACCTTAAAAGCCAGTTAGCTATCCTGACATTGTATTTTGAAGAACAAGGGAAAATAATTCAAGGTCATGTTATGCATTCATAGATTTTGCTGAATGGCATATAACATAATTCTCAATTAAACAAAAACAAAAATGTATTTTACCAATCTTATTTTAATTGATTGGTGACTGGAAAGAGTACTGGATATAGGAAGAAACTATTTTGATTAGGAAACTAACACTTAGGGACTCAAATTATTGGGGCATCTAAATAATATTTTTTTTTAAAAAAACTCAGAATAAAACATGCTTTTGGTAACTTTTCTTAAACTTAATATTGGGCCCTTTCCCACCACACTTTAATTGCCATGTCTGCAGCCAATGGGATCTTGGGTTTTGTAGTTTGGTGAAGCACTAGAGGAGCTTCTTGGCTGATAATTCTCAATGCCCTTCCCGCAGCTGCAAATCCCAGGAGTCCATATGATGGAATAATGGCAGTTAAAATGGAATCTTAGGCCAAAACTATATTACACAAATAATTCAGTTTCAAACTGGATCATTTGCCATGGCTCCTTCCTATTGAATCCTGGGATTTGTTGTTTTACAAAGTCTTTAGCCTTCTCTGCCAAAGAGTGCTGCTGTTTCACAAAACTACAAATCTCAGGATCCCATAGGAATGATACATGGCAAATAATCCAGTTTCAAACTGGATTATTTCTGTAGTGTGGATTTGGTTTTAGGTTGCATCTCCACTGTAGAAATAATCCGATTAGACACCATTTTTAACAGCCATGGGTCAATGTTATGGAATCCTGGGATTTGTTGTTTCTTGTGACACCAGAGCTCTCTGACAGAGAAGGCTAAATATCTCACAAAACTACAGACCTCAGAATTCCATAGCATTGAGCCATGGCAGTTAAAGTGGTGTCAGACTGGATTATTTCTGCAGTGCAGATACAGCCATAGTGCTGGAACTGTATACTGTGAAGTGCACTACAGTTTAGAGTCCCATTAAAGTTTAAGGTCCTGCCTAAGGATAGAGAATGATTTAGTTTTAGTTTATTATTTTTAAAAAAATCCAAAATTTTGGCCTATATCCAATGAGGTCATGAAAGTATTGAAAATCCTGTTGTACTAGTTACTGCCCATTTTCAGGCTGAGATCCTGTGACACGACAGGGTTAAAGCCAGGGGATCATAAAAACATTCCATAGGTGGAGGCTGCCTTTTGTATAGTTTGGTTTGTCTGGATTTTTTCTAGTGTACCCTACAGACAATCAATGGCTATTCTGGTCATCAAGGATGGAGAACAACTTGTTTAAGGGAGCATTAGATACCTTACTGTGTAATCTAGAAAAGAGCAGAACCACCAGAGAAACAAGGAGTGATGCCCCAAAGATTCCCACTTCAAGGTTAATACAAGGGTGAGATCCTTACTGCATACTTTTTTATTTTTTAACTGTGCAAATGTGCAAATGAAAAAAAAAAACTGTGTAGGTGATTGTTCAAAGTGGTTGTGCAATCCCATACACAACCAGTTGTGTATAGCCACAAAGATATAATCCAGCTCAGCTGCTTCAGTGGGGATCTTCACTTTGCTAGCATTAAATTGGATTTAGGCCATTACCTTAGAAGAACTGCAGAATGGAAATTCCCTCTTCTGTGCAGTAAGCTTATCTCAATTTGTAACTATCATTCAGGACTTCAAGGATCATTAAAGAGAAGCCAAATGTCATCTGCCTCTTTTGAAATGGAAGGGAAAGACTGTTCATACTTGAATGTTAATTCTGAGCATATCTGCACTGCACAGTTATAACAGTTTGATACTGCTTTCATTCTCATGGGATTCTATTTCCATGAGGTATTTAGAATGCTCTGCTAGAGATCTTAAATCCATGCACTTCTTTAGCAGAGAATTCCCTCACTAAAGTAGAAATCTAGGATTCAATGGGATGGAGATATGGCAGTTAAAGTGGTAGATACATTCTCTATTGGATAGGATAGAATAGCCCCATATCATGTATTTGACAATATAACTCAGCACTATCTGCTTGCACTTCTCCAGGCAAGGTGTGTGCCTTTCCCACCATCTATCGCTTCATCTTTTTGTCTGGAAATGCAAACAATGTGTATGCTTTGTCACTGAGCTATGGTGCATCCATCTGTGTGTGTATGTGCCTTCAAGTTGCCTGCTGACTTATGGTGACCCCATGAATTTCATAGAGTTTTCTTAAGCAAAGAATATTCAGAAGTGGTTTTGCCAGTTCCTTCTTCTGAAATATAGCTTATAGCACCTGGTATTTGTGGGCAGTCACCCATCCAAGTACTAATCAGGGCTGACCCTGCTTAGCTTCCAAGATCAAGTAGGATCTGGTGCTTTTAGGGTATTTAGGAATGCATCCATAGTCACCACAAAATCTTTGCATGCCTTGTGCTACCTATCTGTTAATTTATTTATGAAGCAATTGACTGGAAATTCAATAAATACCCACTTTGAAGAAAATATCAGTCACTCAGTTTAATGCATTCTGTTATATTTGCTTACCCCTTATGATATATGTCCCTCCAACACTCATATATGCAAGTCAGGATACACTGGCTCCCTGGTGGCATATCCTGGCTGAGAATTGGCCTGTTCTTCACCCATTACCCATACGGAACAGGCCAAGAGCCCAATCAGAACATTGTCCTGTCCCTGCAGCCACTGCATCCATTTTCTCTACTGTCTTGGAAGGCAGGAAGGGGGCCTGTGACATGTGACTGAAGGCCCCCTGCATGTGACCAGCTTTAATCACATGCTGAGGGACTCCTTCCGAGCTTCTGGGAGACCCAGGGAGATGCTGGTGGCTGGTGTGCTGGATGGGCTCCTGAAGACTTGTGGGGCCCAATCTGTTTTTTGCTAGCAGAAACAAACTGGACATTATTTCAAAACAGTTTGTTGAGCCTTACCCTGCCTTCCACCTGTCTAAGCCCCATTTCTGCTCCAGGGGTTGAAAGGACCACCCAGAGACAGAAAAGAACAAATGCCCTGTGTCATTTGGACTGCAAGGCTCTGAGATGGAGGAAAGATGGTGTATTTAGCCCATGTAGACAAACCCTTAGGCTTACTTTGAATTTTCAAGGCCCTTTAAAAGGAATTTGTAGTGTGGCATGCTGTTCAAGATGATACCTTTGTAGTTCCTCAACCAGCATGGACATAGATGTACTCTCTGGTGGATTCTGGGTGTGGTACTCCAAAAATGAAAATGTTATAAGCTCTGGTCTCATTGCATGGTTTTTGGATGCTAAGTTTTCTTCCCCCCCCACACACACAGACACACATGTGTGTAAACACACAGAAAGAGAGGGGGGGGAGAGAGAGAGAGACGCTTCAGAGGAGGGTATGTTTAAGAAGGATACATGAGATACATTTAGAGAATAAGAAGTGTTGTTCTTAATTTCTACTGTTATTTTGAATATTAAAAAGTGGACATTAACATAATCAGAATACATTTTTCTTTGATGAGCATATTCTGTACTGCAAGAATATTATGAGATATACTGCAGAATGGGAAAGTCATGTGCTGTCTACACGACAGGAAAAAACATATGGGGGTAAGAAATTTGAAAAGGCAGTCATACAAATGTGGGGGGGGGCTCTGAATGACACATATTAATTTGAAGGGCCATCTGTACAGATTGCCGATTTTTCAAATAAATACGTGTCATTTTTCATCGTCTAGACAGGACATAAGTTCATCAGTTACTGTAGAAACAAAGAAGCTGCTTTCCTATTGGTTTTTCCCTACACCCTCAAATCATTTTTTTTCTTTCTAGATATTAACATACTGCTGTCATTTGAAAATACAGTGGGCCCTCCTTATCTGCAAGCTTTGGATCCATTATTTGAAGAGACTGCAGATCATAACATACTATATGTAAAAGATGGCAATGTGAATGCAGATGTGCTGAAACATCATCATGCATTTTGCCACCGTTTAACAATATGAGATGCAATCATCCTTTCCTACACACATTCACACACAGGGAAGGTGCAGGTGGCATCTCTTCGGAAGCACCTGACCCAGCCTCTGAGCATTTAAGGAGGAAAGCTTGTGTGCTCACAGTATGGGACTGTGCTTTTCTTTTGGCCAGAAGGAAGCTTTCCTCCTTAAATGTTCAGAGGCTGGGTTGCTGGGAGATGCCACCCGCACCTTCCCTGTGTGTGAATGTGTGTAGGAAAAGTTCAAAATGTGAGTTTTAAAGAAGCTGAGTTTTAAATTCAGTTTGTTGAGACACAGAGAGGGGGTGGCAAGCATGCAGCTGTGCTTTTCTTTGGGCCATGAGGAGACATGGGGTGAAATGTGAGGTTTTAAAGAAGCAATTCAGTTTGTTAAGACACAGAGAGGGGAGTGGCAAGGGGGGACTTTGCTTGTGTGTTCACAGCATGAGGCTGTGATTTTCCTTCCTCCTTAAATGCTCAGAGGCTGGGTCAGTTTCCCTGTGTATATGTGTTTAGGAAGGGTTCCTTTTTAAATCCTCAGAGGCTGCTTTTATTCACAGTTTTTTCACTTTCATGGGGGTCTTGTTCCTGTAACCCCTGGGAATGTGAAGGGACGACTATAATGGTCAAACTGGGTTATGATTGGCCCCCACATCCCCTTGGGAGGGGCAAAAGGGGAAAAGGTAAAAACAACTATGGCAGCATGGCAGCTTCATATGTCACTTCTCTGGTAAGCACTAGGTTTAACTCTGCCAACCATCCTCTCCTTGCCAGGGAGCCAGTTGGAAATGGCAACAAAGCCCAAAATTCAGCAGATGAGAGAACTGTCATGCTTAGTGCCTCTGTCAACAACCTTTATTTTTATTATGCCAGAATAATGTATTAGCCTACATACAGTATACTATACTGGAACCCAGAGGCATCCTGGAATAATAAAGATGGCCATTGCTGTAGCTGCTGGCTGCTGAGGCCAAGCCTTCTTTATCTGTAGGCTAGTCAGTGATTGGGAGGAAGGACCAGTTGCTCAGTACTACCATGGCAAAGGTGCTCTTTCCTCAGATGGCCCTCTCTTCTCCCCCCCCCTTCTTCCTCAACCTACTGTTTTATCTTGGGAACCTCACAAGGGTTGGGTCTCCTTTAACCATCCATTTCAGATTGATTGGCATCGGTGTCACCTACATGATGAAAAAACTCCTCATGGAATGTGAGGGGAATACCTTTTGTCCTGATGAGATCCCGCTGGGATTCAGCATATTCAAAAGGAGGGGAGCAAAGAACTCCATGTACTGCACGATAACAGCCTTTGCTGTTTCTCATGATTGTTTAAAAATACATAGAAATGTACACTCCAACCTGTTTGAACAACCAATTCTATTCAGGGCATCACACCTCTGGAAGTTGAAATGTAATTGGTCGGATGTGTGCAAGGGTGGGCTCACTGGCAATGAAGTGGAGAGAGCCACCATTGTTGATTTCCATGGAAGTGGTTCTTCATGATTTTGGAGTGATAAAGCATGAAAAACTTAATTTTTAAGCAGGAGAGTGCTCTTCCATGTCTTGGATTTAAGGGGGGGGGGAGTGCAACAACAGGAGCATTTAGAGAATAATAACATGAGTTATTCATGGACATGCTCATTGTGAACTTCAAGCACAGATAACTTCCCATACCAGAGATCTTGAGAAGAAATAATAGAAACAAATGAACACTGCTGAGATGGTGAGTTAACATACAAAAATGAGCATTATATCTCCTCGTAAAAATGACCCCAGTGAGAAGAAAAAGTCCTCCTCCTCCCCCCACTGGAGAAAGACTTTTGTTAAGAGGAGTTGAAAGCTGAAATCTCACACCCACTTACTTGAAAGTAAGCTCTATTAAACCTGATAGGTTTTCTTCTGTCCATACATATATAGGATTGTGCTTTCAACAAAGTATGCCTGATCTTAATCTACATCTTATAATGTTTCCCACCTGTTTTTAAAAACATTATGCATCCTGAAGTTTTGGCGGATGGGAAGATATTTAAATAAATAAATAATCATGCAGAATGAAAAAGCAACCGTAGTAGTGATATCTGGAGCTATATTTGACTTCTTGCATCTATTCCTCTTTTAATCTTTCTCTTGATTAGCAACACTAATTTTAAAGAAGAGAGAGAAATCACAGAACTGAATGGATTATCTGAAACTTGTACCTAAGAATAAATAATGGTACCATCAGCAACATGCTTATGACAGTTTTCACAATTAGGAGACCTGCAAAATCCAACAATTTAGCATATTATAAACTTGAAGGAGTCAGTGGCATCCCTTGCATCTCCAGCTCTTTATGCTATTTCTTTTTCCTTAGGACTTTATCAGAACACCCACCTAAAAAGTTTTTTTGCCAGCATAAATTGTGCCATTTTTATGCTGGCAAAAGAACTCCCTGCACCAGACCGTACCTTGCTTGCATTACAGAGGTACCCCAGGCACTAATGGAGAGTGAATGGAGCTCTGTTCACTTCCTGGTTTCAAATCTCATTGATGCTCCCAAGAAGACACTAGCACAGGAAATTTAAAAATAAAAGACAAAACACACACACACACAAAAGTACAGCAAAGCATAGAAACACACTTTAAAAGTCCCAAGTAAACGGTGTGTGTGTGTCATAAAAACAGTGTACCCTACCTGGCTGTCCCAATCTCACCTGAAAGTATTTGACCATTGACACTGCATTCATGTGAGTACAATGGTGCACAGATTAAAACAATGCCAACAAATCCCCATGGGAGATCATTTGATGGCTTGGGCCATCAATAAAAAAGTATGGCTTTTTAACAATACATAATCGTGAAAGGGTGGTATCATCTGGTATGCGCATCCTTTCACAATCATTAGGCATCCTTATGACACCATATTTACCTGGTCTGATAAAGTCCTTAGACAACTTTAGGGCTGGTCCTGCAATTAGATTTGGCTGTTTTAGAGTAGCAGATTTAAGGTGCCATGCCAGGGATGCTGAGAGGGCATTGTGGGATTTTCTGCCTTATTTTGGACTCTGTGAACCTGGGTGGCTGAGAGCTGCTGTTTGCTCCTCTGTCACAGGGAACAAAATGCATGGAACAAGCTCTGGTCATCAGCTCATTTCACATAACTGAAAGCAAAGTAAATGCATTATACCATGGCTTATAGTTATGAAATGACAGTCTCTGCAATACCTATCCAACATGTTTTGCACATGGCAGTAGCCTTAATTTGGCACTAAACACACACATGCACAAATGTATATGGGATGTTTCTGTATATATATGTGTGTGTGTGTGTGTGTGTATAAATGTATCAGATCTGGATACTTCTGTATATGGATTTTGAGGATGGATTTCTGTGAAAAGGTCTACCACTGTTTGATGCCAGGAAGGAAATATCTGCTCCGACTCTTTTCAGTTGACAGTGAGTGTTAATGTGTGTGTACGTGCCTTCAAGCCAATTTACGGCAACCCCATGAATATCATATGATTTTCTTGGGCAAGGAAACTGAGAGTGGTTTTGTCAATTCCTATATTTCAGTGGAGTGTCTATAGCCTAAGATATTTAATTCAGTCTGGGAGCTAATTGGTAGATGATTGTTTCCTAATACAGTACCACCATAGTAGAATGTTCTGAATAGGACAACCAGTCTTTTTGTCTTCTAAATACTAAATAGTTTCCTTGTGTTTTGCATCTTTCCTGCAAATCTAAACATTTTTTGGGTTAAAAGTCCCCCATTCCTTATTCATAAGTGTGGCATGAGGCAATCTTATATTAATGCATACTCTGCAAAAACAACAACCTCAATCCAACATGGCTTATGCAGTGTATAGTTCCACATGTTAAGCTACTGTTACACTGAGCTATTTACCACCCCCTCTGGACCTACTGTAACCCTTCTGAAGCCCTCCCCCCATGGCCAATTCATTCCTGGTGAGGAGTGAGAGAGGTCACTGCAGTATCTGGATATCTCCCCAAAGCCAGATGTGAAGAGATTACCTCTGCAGCTGGGGGTCCTTCAGATATGTGGTGGCTAAGTGATCTCTTTGCATCTGGCTAGGAGGACATATACTGCTGTAAGCACAGCTTGCACCCCACTTCCAAGGCACCCCACTTCTGGAATGTTAGCATTGGCTATAGGCCTCAGAAACTGGCCAACTTGGTTCATTATTGTGGCCTTTTACAAGGGAAAAAGACAGGATGATCTCAAAAGGTCATTTTTGGTTTTTCCCTGGAAAGGAAGGCCTGGAGCTGTAAGGCCAAAAGAAGACACATTCCACATAAATGGGAGATTAATGGATGGAGAAACCCTTTTGTATTTGCTGATTGTGAAATTTCCTTTTCTCAGCTCCCAACGTTAAAGAAGTTGCTCAAAGCTGTTAAAATCCAATCAGTGGACATTAAGAAACACATTTAGCATCTTCCTCACCTCTTGTCAAGACCAGGAAACTCATTGTGCAATCCATGAAGGCTCATGGAATTCATTGTTTCACCCATGAAGCAACCAATCCCCTCAGGTGTATTTGGAGGTATAAAAGACCCTCCAAAATATGCCTCATTGTGCACAGTTAGTAACAGGGGGAAACTCTGTTGCTCTGTGTGTAGCCACATCCAGTTTCCTCCATCCACTCTGCCGGATTGACTACAGGAGAGGTCTGTATCACCTCAAGATCCTCTTGCTACCCCCTATCCAAGTTTTCCTACTGTTTCTTTCTATAGCCTTGAGTGAATGCTTCTTCTGGGTGAATATGTGTGTGTTTGGTGTTATTTTTGAACTTCTTAATAAAAAAAAACATACTTAATTTTAAATGTGTACTAAGTATTCCATCCAGACTAGTACTGGTATAATTGGTTTTCAGATTCCCTGGTTACCCCCTCTTGCATAGCTAAAGTCGAGTTGCTGCTAATTTTCCCAACATATTAGAAACTTGATATTTTCTTGGAATTTTCCAAGGAGCATTTTGGGTAACACTGCTGTGTCCTCTGCCCACCCCTCTGAATTGGTGGAGGTGTGAGTTGTGCTTCCAGCTACTTCAGCAGGAATATGGTAGGTTTTTTTTCTTGGCGGGGTGGCTTTGGTAACTGTGGGAAAAGTGAATGTCCACCTCCACAGTGATCAAAAATAAACATATGCATGTGTATAATTAATGTAAGTGTGCATATGACCCTAACAGAATGACAGCTAGCATGATTGACTGGAGGTAATGGCCTGAATTCTATTGTTACTCCAAACTAGAGTAGACCCATGACTCACCTTTAAATAATTGCTTTGGTGAGTTTACACTAGTTAGGACTGTCAATTTATACCAATGTTTCTGCATCTCAAAGGGAAAACAAATCCCACTTGGTTGTCCAAGTTTATTTTTTAGTGCAGCAACATAGAACTTCAGGTCTGTATCGAGGATGCTCATACTCTTTTTGTTTTGTTCTTTGGGGGAAACAATAACTAAGAATAAGGAACTTAGAAACAGTGATCAACTTCAGCCCCAGTATGCTCAGTGGGTTGTTCTGCATATAGAAGTAAATAGACAAAAATTAGAACACCCCATTTAATTTTATCAAGTATCAGCTGTTCCAAAATAAATGGACATAATATTCACTTCATAATAATAACTGCACCCCTCCCTTTTAACAACAATAGGAATGACTGTTGGTTGTTTCACTTTGAAGGATTTTGGTCATGTTGCTCAACTGATTTTATTGCCAATTTATGATGCAAGCAGTATTTTTCATGCACTTTTCTCTAAGTTATATCATTACTGCCTCAGACTATGAATACATTGGCATGCATAATCAAATGTGAATGCCAGTAATTATTTTCTTTTAGCTGCACACCTGAATGCATCCAAATGCTGATGCTATAAATTAGTTTCAAAGGACCGCAAATTCTCATTCCTAAACACTTACTAGTTTGCACAAAAGTTGCGCTTCCAGCTACTAATTTTCCCCTCTCAATGGAAAAACAAAGCAGAGGGAATTAGGGTGCCGCTAGAGGAGTAAAAAATCTCAAGAAGTATCAAGACTTTCCAATTCTTTTTGTATCTGCATATTGGTGGTTTGCATCCAGTCCCTTTATTGATGTATGCTAGGTTTCCATCCTTCCTTGTGTCCTTCCTCTCCCCACTCGCATTGATCACATGGCATACACATTCTTTTGCAACATTTCAAAAACTGATTTTCACCAGTTCCCACTAAGCCTTTTATAAATAATTATTCAGGAATTATAGTCAACATGCTAAAGGGGTTTAACTACATTACAGTAGGAAAAAAATCAAGATCATTTTGTTTTAGTGCTAGCATTGCTCTTTCCCTTGCTTGATCTCTGTTGAATCTGTGTCCTGGAAACAACAGTTGTGTTTATTTGGCAATGACTATTTTTGCTGCTCCCAAGGCAGTAGAGTCATAGAATCATAGCAATAGAAGTATCTCCAGCTAAAGCATCTCCAGCTGTCCAGCCTCTTCTTGAAAACATAAAAAATGTTGAGATGTCTTCAAAATCCCACCACCGTTCTAGGTAACTGCTCTCATTAGCCAAGCTGCTCTTACTGTCAAGAAGTCCCTCCTAATGCTTCTGTACCCTTCTGTAACTTCAAAATCTACCCTTCTGTAACTTCAAGCCATTAGACCTGGTACTACCCTCTGGGGCATCAGAGAACCAGCCTGTTCCCTTGTCTCTGTCATAGCCCTTGAGGTATTTAAAGAGTGCAATCATGTCACCCCCCTCAGTCTTTTATTCACCAAACTGAATATGTCCAACTCCTTCAACCTTTCCTCACATATTTGTTTTCCATATCTCTTATAATCCCGAATTGTGTGGGGTCTGTGAGGATCCCATGAGTGTCCAAACCTTAATATGGGCATATTTAATTAGCTCAAAATGGCAGTGACAGACAGAGTAACTGGTTTGACCTATGCATAGCGATAATAACTGAGGAAACTTCAAGCCAAAACATGCAATTAAATGAGTTTTATTAGAATTAAATTTTAATAGCATTCATGTAACACTCAAGCATCAAGGAATCACACAAGGCTATTGAAAAAAGTAGGAAGTATTTGGATAGAGGAATATGTCCACTCAGTATAGGCTCACTGAGAGGCACCTGATGCAGCCTGGAGATGAACTAACCCAAGCGTAGCCAAAAAGCAGAACTGTGCAGCAGAAAGGGCACAAAAACAAAGGCATCAGTTTCACAGCTCTGACCCTCTTTCACACACCAACAGACTTATAGGCAGCAAGGTTCATCCAAAGATATCTGGAGGTCTTTATCTTTAGTTTCAGAATAAACAAACACAGTATATACACAACAATCCTCTTTAAGAAACTCAATAGCAATTTCTCCATCAACACTCCTCTTTCTCTAAGACACCAACCCCCACACAATGCATCTTGTGCTTTGTCTATATAGGAGTGTTTGCTAGTCAGCCCTCTGCCTAGCCACAGCTGTGAACAAACTCACTTCAGCTCTAGTAGTGTGGTCTGTTGCTCCAACATTTTTCCTTTTCACAGATAGTACTGCTGAGCCATGTATCCCCCATCCTGTACCTGTGCATTTGCTTTTTGTGGCCTAATTGTAGAATTTTTCACTTTTTAAACTGAATTTCATTTTATTAATTTCTGCCCAATTATCTAGTTTATCTATGTCCACTTGAGTTCTGTTCTTATCTTCCAATGTGTTAGCCACCCTTTCCACTTTTGTGTCATCTGCAAACTTGATAAGGATTCTCTTCACCCCATCATCCTAGTCATTGATAAAAATATTGAAGAGTAATGTCCTTAGGACAGAATCCTGAGACATTCCACTTGAGATCTCCTTCCAGTTTGAAGTGCAGCCATTGCTGATTACTCTGGGCAGTTTTCCAAACAATTATGGATCTATCTGGCAGTGTTCCTATCTATTCCATGTTTAATCAGCTTGCTAGTCACATGCAACTACTACTACTACTACTAATTTATTTATATCCCACCCCTCTACAGAATGCAATTGGGGTGGCTTACAACATTTAAAATATACATCCAAAGCCCCACCCCCCTTAAAATACAATTAAATAGTTCACAATTTAAAACATACTTTAAAAATATCAAAAATAAACAAGAGGCAGTGGCTGTAGCAAGGTGTCTATTCAGGAAAGGCCTGCTGGAAGAGATCATTCTTAAGAACGTTTTAAAGCTATTTAGGGTGGTAATATGATAGATCTGGCCATTCCTTAAACTGGGAGCAATAACCAAAAAGGTCCAAAAAGGTCTAATACACATTTCATTTCAGACAGTACCGGGTAAGTTTACACTGACCTTGGGAGTAAGAGTTGAAAGTCTTTGATAATGCTGAAAGTTCCCAGGAAACACTTCAGAATGAAGAAAATATCATGGGGATCTCCAAAATAAAATTGTTTTGTACAGGAACAAAACTTGGGACTTTCAGAGCCTCCCCCTCCCCCAATCTGAAGGCACCCTCAGTCAGAACACAGTTTCAGAATATTTTTTCTTGCTTATATCATCCACTTCAGAAGTTGTAACAGCACCACAAATGTCAAAGACCAGAGTATAAGCATTAAAAACAAACCAAAACAAAAACGTGTCTTCTTCGAATTTGTCTAATGTGCTTCAAGAGGTATTTGTCACTTTGTATATTGTATAATTTAGTTTTTAAATGATTTGATTTGGGAGGATAACTCAGGTGAAAGCCACACTGTGACAATGTCAAGAGTCATTCATTGAAGACTAAAACTATCAGCTACAAAAGTTATGGCAGAAGAGTCACTGATGTGCATTTTACAATTTCTATTAAAAAAGAAAAAAACTAAACAAGAGGCAGCACCAATGAACACTATAGTTCACAACAAAAACTAGAGAAGGAAGGGATAGAACTATACTCAAAACATGACAAAACACTGTTGAACAATTGCTATATGGCCCACAATTCCCCAATATCTGGCATTTCTATAGTACTTTTTATGTTCAAAGAGCAAGTCACATAGATTACCTAAGTAACCTTTACCACAACCCCTTAAGGAAGATCATTATTTTTAACTCCAGCATTGTGCTTTTTGGTGGGCAGAAGGGCTGAAACAGAGCAAAGTTGCTAGTATGCAAAATTATCTGTGCTTGAAGTTCACACAGAGCCATGCCTGCAAATCAAGATGGTGGCCAGGAGTGAATTACTCATGTTATTATTCTTTACAAGTTACTGCCACTGCAGGTTTTTTTTAAAAGTGAAATCTAAGGTACGCAAGAGTGATCTTCCACTTGAAAAAGCTATTTGGTTGCCTCAGAACTGCAAAAATGTGCACAATCGCTACGATGAAACTCGAAATGGTGATTCCAGACATTTCATTGCCAGGAAGCCCACCCACCCCCATGTATGTCTGACCAATCAGCTTTCCACTTCTGGAATTCACTGCAAATCAGTTGTCCAAACAGGCAGTAATGTGCATATATATATATATATATATATGTGTGTGTGTGTGTGTGTGTGTGTATATGTATATATATATATATATATATATATATATATATATATTCCAGAAAAGCTGTGAAGACTTCCTCTCATGCAGTTGTCCGGAAAAGCTTGATACCAGCCAGCAAAGTATATACAAACAGCAAGTAGCTGGGAAGGTGGCCAGTTTTTAATGAGCACACTGGAATGCAAACACAGTCAAGAAAGTCAAGGGCTTACAGCAGGCAGCATGGGTCCAAACAAATCAGTGGAAAACAGGCAGCAGAGTAATCAGGAACAGTCCAAGGTAGAGGCACAAGTCAAGGCAACAGAGTAATCAGGAACAGTCCAAGGTCAAGGCATGAGTCAAGGCAGCAAGGATCAAGGTAATCAAGTCAGCAGGAAGCTTTCTTCAGGAAGATCAGTTGATCTCTGACAATGCCTCCATCACTTCCAAAGCATATATATGGCAATCAAGGCTTTGTCAGGTGCTTCTTGATGAGCAGGTTTTTCTCATAAAGTCTCAGAGATTTCCTTCAAACTTCCATTGAGCTCAGTGTTGGGTGTATGATGGAGTCCTTATCTGAACTGGCAGGACTCTCTGCTGGGACTGGTGCCAACCCACTAGGCCCAGGGTCTTTCTGTGCTTGAGCCTCCAGGTTGGCAGTATTCATTGCTGGCACAGGTGCAGATAAACCTGTGCCAGGGTCCATAGGGCTGTTCCCTGCCATGTCATCCTCATCCTCTGATTTCATACCCTCATCAGACTTATGGGGCATGACAGCAGTTCATGCAGTTTTTTGGGGGTGTCCTCCTTCCAAAAATGGTGAATCACTGAAGGACCACATTAGGACAAAAGGTATTCTCCTCTAATTCTATGAGGAGATTTTTTTTCATCATCTAGACAACACCAGAAAAAACTAGGATTTCTAAGGGTCTACAGTACTGTTCATGGCTGAAATTAGATTTTTTTTAAAATCAACAACTTTCTGATTGAAAACTCCTCAGCATTTTTATTTATTTATAAAATAAAATTATATTAGCTCATTAAAAAAATCCTAGAGCTAATTATAATACACTTTGCAGAATATCTCTGGAATTTTGTTTCCACACAAGAGGTTCTTGTTTGCTGGCCTTTTTAATTGTTTGTTTGTTCCTTCAAGTCAACTCCAATTTACAGCAACCCTATCTAGAAGTGTTTTATTCTGCAAGATTTATTCAGAGAAGGTTTTCAATTTGCATTCCTCAATGGCTGAGAGAATATGAGATGCCCTAGGGTCATTTGTGCCTGGATTTGAAAATTGTATTCACAAAATAAATAAATAAATAAATATATAAATAAATAGTGGTGTGGGTATGTGCACATGAATGTGTGTGTACATATACTGTAGGCCCTCTGAATCTGTGGGGGTCCAAGTTCTGGACCCCCCCTGTGGAGAGAAAAAACATATGTGGTTCAATCCCATATTAGTCAACAGGTGCCACCATTTAAGCTATGGGCACTGCCATTTTAGGCATGCAGTACAATGTTCCATGGATGCTCAAATCCATGGATACCAAATCTGCAGATATCAATGGCCCACTGTATAATCTTCAGCAATAGAAAACTTGACATCACTGATTCTTATCCTCTTTCTTGATATGTGTTTCTAAAGACCTAAAGAGAAATAATGTAACATGGTGGAACAATAAATCACCACAATAATTAAGAAATTGAATTGCTAGAATATATAAGCATAAAGACATCAAAAGATTCTACATGGGCATCCAGGGCATGTTGATCATCATAAGCAATTAGAATGTAAAAGTAGGAAACAGAGCTGAACCAAATGTTCTAGTAGAATTTGGCCTAGGATCCAGAAATGAATCAGGAGAGTGACTTATTGCATTTTGTTCACTGTACACACTTTCTTCAGGCAAGCAAAGAAGCAATTGTACACTTGGACATCACCTGAAGGCCAATATAGAAATCAAATAGACAATATGATTAGAAGCAGAAGATGGAGAAACTATATTCTCTCTGCAAAGCAAGATCAGGAGCAGACTGTCACACAGACCATGAACTGCTAATATCAAAAATTGGAGTAAAGAAGAACACTAAATCAAACATCATGCTGAAATACAACTTGAAGAACATTTCTGTAGAATTTAAAGACCATGTGAAAAACAGATTAACACAAGTGAGCCTAATGGAGAGGGAACTAGACCCCAGAAATGAAATTAGGAACATTGTCAGGGAGGAATGGAAAAAGAGACTATCTATATCAAAAAAGCAAGAAAATCATCTCTGTATCACAGATGCAATTCTTCAAATGGCTGAAAACAAAGTAAAATTAAAAGTTGATGGAAACAGTATCAGAATCCTGAATACATCTGTTCAGTGACTCATGTATAGAGACAAATAGAACTATTATAATAGTCAATACAAAGAAATAAAAGAAGACAGCAAAAAGGTAGAGCAAGAGACATCTTCCACAGCATCTGAGAAATTACAGGAAAATTCAGGCAAAGAATAGGGAAGCTATATGTCCAATGGGGGACACATTATGTGATTAGGACATAATAAAAGTTGATGGAAGCAGTACACTGAGGAATTGTATAAAAGACATGAAACAATAACAGATTAATTCCAGGAAGAAAAAATTGAAGATGAACCCACAATTTTAGAAAGCAAAGTGGGAAACATTCTCAAACCACTTGGGAGAAGTTAATCACTAGGCATACTAATAGGACTGTTTCAAGGTACAGAGTCAGAATCCACTCAAGTTTTAACAAAAATCTGCCAAGAAATATAATGAAAAAACAAAACAACAGTCCACAAACTGGAAACACTCAATGTACATTCTAAGCCTCATGGCTGGAATTATTGTCATAACCATTCCACTGATTTCTTATGCAAAGAAAGTGGTGCTCACATTTTTACAAGAAAGATGTTTGCCATTTATGGAGTGAGAAATGCCAAATGTCCAAGCTGTATTCAGAAAAGTAAGAAGCACTAGGGATCATATTGCAAACATATGTTGGATAATGGAATGTGCCAGAGAATTTTGGAAGAATATCAACATGTGCTTAATAGATTACAGCACAGCTTTTTGACTATGTAGATCATGCAAAAGAAATGGATGTACCACAACATCTTATTGTCCTGCTGCATAAGGTTTTTGTTCTGATATTGTGGGTGATGTGATTAGGTCCTCTACTTGAACAACACACACAAAAAACTACAAGGGAAGATTGGAAAGAGAAACAGCTGAACTGGAATATATCCACCAATTCCAGTCCAACTGTGGGTTGAACAGAGACAATGGTTTCCTGGAACACTATACATATCATAACACTAGTTAACACCCTAGTCTCATGAGGACATTCTTGGACCAGCATCACACTACTTCCTCCACCACTTACATGATCTTCTACCCAACTTGGCCTTATGTTACATTTTTCCTCTTGCCTTTTCCCCTCGATGTCCATTGCTAATCTACGTAGTCACCTCATCACCATATCCACTAATTTTGCATTGCTTTTGCATTTCTCTGAATATTGAGCAGCCTGCTTATAAGGTTTGCTCCTGGGCACCAGTTCACTCTAGCATCTGAGGAAGTAGACTAATTCTACAAAAGCTTATGCTACATTTTTTTAATGTCTCTTAGTTAGTCTCAAAGGTGCTTCAAGATCCCCTTGCTTATGTTATGAACAGTGCTGTCCTGGGCAGAAGTTAACTAATTTGAATCATGAGTACTCTCAGCCTTAAAACAAACAAACAAACAAACAAAACCCCCAAAACAGAATTCCAAGGACCCACCAGTGTTTTAAAAAGCTCCAGTGGAAGCACATACTCATAATGTCTGATACAGCTAAGTTAATAACTAATCTGTTGTAAATGATCCAGAATGCACATACTCACTTAAGGATATAGGAAGTTAAAGACTGGCTGGCTGGGTCAGATCAAAGTCTATTTTGTTCAGTAATTCAAACATCCTTTGTCTAGTAATCTCAATAACCTATAAAATTGTGGTAATCCACCAGGAACTTTCCAATAGTACAGGAAGTGACTGTAATGTACTTTCTCCCCAGCTGTAGTCTATGGAGGATAAACATCATGAATGCCTACTCACTTAGGAACAAAATATTTGTACTGAAGAAATAGCTCAGAATGCAAACAACTTTAGTAGCCCTAAAATGCGTGCTATTTATGGAAAGGTAAAGACATCATGATAAAGAAACCTTTGATTCCTCAAGACTTTAGCTTGGCCCTTTTTTCTTGTTGTTTAATGCCATCTATGAATAAAGCTGGCAGGAAAGCTGCCTGCCAGAAAGGGCATTTTCAAAGTCACACAATGCAAAGATTTCCTTGTCAAGACCCATTATAAGGAAAAAGTAAGTGGCATTTCACTGAAAATTGAACATTTTTTTTTAAAAAAAGTAAAAGTAGATGGAGCAGAAGTATCTGTTACTAAGTTAGGTTTAAGTTCAGAACTCTTCAGAGCACCTGTCGATCATCAAGATACAGACGTATATATGCAACTTGCAGCAGATCCAACCATCAGGTTACTTTTTTTCTGAAGCTTCTAAATTTTTGATACAGACATTGCAAGCTATATCAGGTTGCATTAGGTTAAACATGTCTTGCAATGTGACATAATATGATATGACCTGACAGAACCAGATGAAAATGTCATGTTGCATCACATATTTAAAAAAGAATATGTGCATGCTTGAAACATTTTAATGTAGTGGTGTGGGTTTTTTAAGAACCCTGTGTATGAGCTGCTGTTGTTTTATAGTATTCTGAAGGATAATGTTACTTACAGATAAGGTTTATGAAGGATTTCTTCCATCATCAATAGCTAAGAATTCAGTATCACAGTAACAAAATAAGTAGGGTGATCATAAAAACAGAGTGAACAGGTGACAAGACTAATTATCATAATAGCCTAATTCTTTATCAGCAAAACTTACTGTGCCACCATGTGCAGACTGTGTACATGGGGAGAGCTCACTGAATGGCTCTGAAGAGCCTTTCTTTCTTCTTCTCGCCACTCTACCACAGAATGGTTTTAAAATACCCTTCAACAGGCTGCTATTGCTTTTAATGATCATACCATAAGTATCTAATTCATGCACATATCCGTCCACATCTCTCCTGCCCAGCCCCCTGGCTCACCTACACTGACCATCCTCCAAATACATCCTCATCTTGCATTTTCCTGTTCCACAGTGACTCCTCAACAACCCCACAGTGACCCTATTAACACCACACAGAGAGACAGACACATCAAGGTGACATTGATATAACTGGCATACTCACATGGCCAGGTCTTCTCTACTACCCCCCCCTTTCTAGCATGCATCAATGTATCGACCAATAGCCATTATTATCTGCCTGCCAATCTATTGAATGCAGTCTGATTAGATGCCCTGCCCATACAATACCCTTTCCCCTTGAGTGATCATCAGTTAGGGAGAGAACTTTAATTGTATGCACACATACACACAAACTCAAGGCAGAAAAAAATATTTATATTTTATGAAAATGTTCAGCAGCCACAAGATCAGTGGTGGAGTACTGAGTGACCCTCTGATTCCTCAATCAAGTGAGTGAGTGAATAAGCCACAACTGTGGGAAGGGAATCAGATGGGGGGGGGGAATGAAGAAGAAGGGCATGTGGGTTCGCTGCCTCATTCACTCACTTGGTCACTCATTTGATTCCCTTCTCACCTGAGTGAGTGGCTATTTGGAGGGGGGAATCTGATGAGGGGAAGGAAATGATCTTTGGCATGAGTCAACCTCCACCCCAGGAGCTGACCTTCACTCCCAAGTGGGAGTGGAAGCAGTAAGTACAGTATTAGATTCCACTGTTACCTCTTGTTCAAAGAAGAAGTTAGAGAAGGTCTGCCAAGCTCAAAGGTGACTTTGAGGGGGTACAAAAACCTCTTCAGCAGATACCCAGGGATGATTACACTAAGATATATGTACTAATGATTACACTAATTCTCATGTCAATTCCATGTGAATTAGACAGAAAGCTATACTTTACAACTGTATCATTCATCATGCAACTAGGGGTGTATCTACACTGTAGAAATAATGTAGTTTGACACCACTTTAAGTGTTGTAGCTCCATCCAATGGAATCCTGGGATTTGTAGCTTAAAAGGTATTTAGCCTTCTCTGCCAAAGAGTGCTGGTGCTTAAAAAACTACAAATCCCAGGAATTTGTAGGGTACAGCGATGGCAGTTAAAGTGGTCTCAATATGCATTATTTCTACAGTGTACCTGCAACCTAGGATTTTAAAAACAAGGTCCTACATAGTCAGGCACAGCTACACTGACAGAGCTCTGCTGTTGTAGCAACTTCTTCTGGTGCCCCAAAATCATACTTCTTAAGCCAGGCAGCACCCCAACCAAAGGGCTTCAAAGACATAGCAGATTGTGGTACTGTGAAAGCTGATTGCAGCACTCTTCCAGCCATCAGGAATGTTGAGGCAGGCAACAGGACCTTCCTGCAAATGCATCTCTCAGTGTGCCTCATGGCCAGGAGATTATGACGATGTCATTTCACAGCATTATGATTTGCAGTGCCTTAGAAGGTCTTCAGCAGGAGTGCTGCCTGGCTTAAGAAGCAGATTTCCAGGATCATGTTTGGTCATTAACAATTGTAAAAGTGAATCTCAAAATTTACAAGGTCATATGTCCAGCTTATAACCTCCTAAACATTGAACAGGATACCAACCAATGTATGTGTCATAGGGAGTTTTATGAACCCAGCGTTCCATGTCCAAAGAAATGCTTCTGTGTGAAGACTTAAAAGTGTTCTGCCCAAACAACTGGAACAAGAAAAGGTGTGAAAAAGTGAAAACCAGAGAATATAAACTGTGTGCCTTTCTTTTATTATTTGGGTATTTCTTGACACCAATGAACTCTAGTGCTGCTGTCCCCTCTGTAGAAATTTCTGTTCCCCTTAAATGGCACCAACCTACTGACAAACACAGCATGTTCCTTCTGTTTCACAGCATCATGGTTTGCTGGAAAAGAGTATGGAATTTCTTCCTCAATATTTTACATTGACTAGTACCCCATTGGCAAAAATCAATAAATTTCTTGGAATTCTGCAATAAGACGAGAATCTAGAGAACTAAAGCATCGTATGCAATTGCCCCACCTTACACATTGTAACTCTATGTCATTTTGCCTGTTCATAACTCTCTCTCTCTCTCTCTCTCTCTCTCTCTAGATATATAATTTATATCCCACCTTTTTCATTTTGTGAATCCCTACAGAAAGAATCAAAGAAGCTTGCTAAGAATGAGTTTCCTAAAAAACTGCAGTTTGGTTGGTTTTAAAATTGTGAAATAGCCTGAATGCGAGTGTTAAGGAGACTGGCAAGAAAACCTCAGAATCATATCTGTAGATATGTAGTGTAGAAAATGTAGCATTCTATATTCATTTTTTCCAATCTCTTTCTAATTTTATTAATTCTTATAATCATACATTATAATATCCAATCAATACTTATTTAGTATAACACATAATATTACCATAAACATCACAGTTTTTCTATTAACTAATTTCAAAAGTTAACATACATTCCTTACTATGATTCTTTTCAAGAATATGAAGTCCTCAACCCCCGCTCCTACCACAGTGCTCCCCTTCACCGGAGCCATTATCTCTTACCTAATCTTTCCAGAATCTCATTTCTTCTCCTGGAGGTAACCTCCCATTTTTGTCTGCAATACTTTTTTAACAAATACTTTCCAAATTTTATCAAAATCACTTTCTTTCCAATTTCCTCTTCTACTTTAATTCTACATGTTAACTTATAATTTATTGCCATTTTCCAAACTTCTTTATACCACTCCTCCACTTGTACATTTATTTGCATTTTTCAATGTCTTGCTATAATTCATCTTGCTGCCATTAATAAATTTGTTATTAAATCTTTTTCTGCTTGGTTCCCATTCTCTCCATTATAAATTGACATCAATGCTATACTTGGTTTCCTTTCTATATTTATATTCAAAATGTTCTCTATTTCTATAAAAACCATTTCCCAAAACAGCTGTACAAATTTAGAATTCCACCACATATGCATATATGTACCTATTTTTTGACAACCTCTCCAACAATATTTAGAGTTATTCTTGTCTATATTATGCAATCTTGCTGGTGTCAAATACCATCTCCATATTATTTTATAGTAATTTTATTTTATCCATATTGACATATTTTTTTAGTTGTCTTTGTTTCCAAATCTTATCCCATTCATGATCTCCAATTTTTTGTTTCAAATCTTCCTCCCATATTCTCCATAAATATTCTCCTTTGTCTTTTTTATCTTTATTTTATATCAATATTTTATATAATTCACTTGTAATACCTTTCAAACTTTCATTATCATCCCTCTTTTCACCTTTTTTCACCAAATTTTGTGAATTCCCTTGTTTCTTTGCGGTTCTTTTTCCAATTTCTCATCCATTGTTCTAACTGTATGCAATTAAACCATGAAATTTTCATTCCATATAATTTCTCTCTTATACTCCCTTTCTCACTCATTCATCCTATCCATCCCTCTATTTTGTCTAGTCCTCGTTTCTTTAATTCCTTTCCCATTTTTTTCCTTCAAATTATTTGGGAATTTTTTTTCCCATTGTAACCGGTGTTAATACTGAATCAATAGGCAAAAATTCTTTCTTATATTTATACCATATTTCCCATATATTTTGCAGAAATGGGTTCTCAATTCCTTTAATTTCCTTTTTTGAAAAATTACCAAAAAATATATTCCATATTCTCTTTTCTATTCTCCCTATATCTATCTCTAACCATTGTAAATCTCCCTGTCCTACAATTCCTTCTATAACATATCTCAATTGATTAGCTTCATAATATCCTTTTATGCTGGGAAGGCCATGTCCTCCCTCCTTCTGTGATATATACCAAAATAATTTATTTAATCTTGTCCTTTCCCCTCCATTACAATATTTATTCAACATATTTTGCCATTTTTTCAGTTCTACTTCTGATATTTTTATTGGTAAAATCTAGCATTCTTCCTGCACCCCTGCTTAGTTCCTACCATCCTTCTCATCTTAAGCTATTTTAGCCATTTGGAGCTATGGGATGACCATTAAGTTATTCATCACATGGCATCCTAATTTAAAAGTTTTATGATGCTTTGTGTCCCACTTTCTTGGGGTTTCTGCAGCTTCTCCATGAGGCTGCTGCTTCTTCTTCCCTTTCCCCACCTTTCTTCATGCATCTGACTTCCAAAACATGAAGAAAAGAGTCAAGCTCTTGCTGACCTGCAATCCCCTCTTTATCTGAGGAAATATGAATATTACTGCTGTAATACTTATTTACTTCTGCTTTGATTATCCTAAACTGAACTTCCCAAGATTCGGTGAATTTTCTACGCTGAACCGCAATCCTCTTAGTTAGTTAAGGACCTTAGATTTGTTTTGAATATGTAGATTAAGATTGCTATACCTTCAGTAAACTTTTGATATGCATTTTAAGCAAACATCTTTATTGTCCTTAATTTAGTCTGTTTGTCTAGTTAATGCTGGGTGATTTAGACGACATATAAATGAAAATTGAGCTGGGTCAAAGTCTTCCCTGTTAACTCTGCTTACTTTGAAAGAAAGTTTTCTTAAGAAGATATTCCTAAAGGGCTTGCTCCCTGGAAACTTTAATATATATTTTTTAATGTTATACTCATACACCCCTACATAAAGGAACCCAAACTCACATTTCTTACCATGGACACATGTGCAACAAAATTTTTGATTTCAAAATGTATGATCTTCTGGTATTATAACACCTCCTTATTGACAGAGACTCAATGAGAGCTTGTACTGAAAAAGTGAAGTGTGGACATAGTTTGAATTTGCTAATTTGTCCACTGTAAAGCCACAGAAAGAACAATAGGGTCAATATAGGTTAAGTCTTTGCAGTTGCTGCTATATTTAGTAATTTAGTTATTTATACCCCGCTCTTCTGCCACAAGGCTATCAGAGCAGCTTACAAATTGTTTTAAGCAATAGCAATTTACACATCCACACTGCATTAAGCAGTTTCCAATGTGTGTTAGCTAATTGCCCCCCACAAGCTGGGTACTCATTTTACCAACCTGCAAAAGGATGGAAGGCTGAGTGAACCTTGGAGCCTTGGAGTGAACCTTGCTATGAAGTTGAATAAAGGACAGAGTCTGTGTATATGCTCAGACATTAGTCGAAGGGTTCAATTTTGCTTAATAACTCATGCTGTGCACCTGTTATGACAATGGGAACAAGAATATCCCTACTGGATGCCTTTTGTTTTGGGCAACCATCACAATTGTTTGTTTGTTGTATTTTTATATGGTTCAGTTCTCTGGGCAATATATAATCTGTGCAAATATGAAATATGACAATACAATAAAATCTTGAGTAAAGAAACAGAACAATAATCAGAAAGAATGTAGATTAATTGGGAGTTCAAAGAAGATGTGGCAAGATGCAATGCCCCTACCAGATAACATGTTCAGGTAACAGAAACAAGGAGGATTCAAAGAAACCTCAAAGGATCCAAAGAGACTGGGGCAAGATGACATTCCCAAACCACATGGGCATAAAGAAGGTCTTGAGAAAAGGGTTTAGCCTCCCCATTATCACAGGTGTATACCTTGCTTGATTGATGCCTTGCCTTGCCACTGTGGTAGCCCCAACCTCTGACTAGAACAAGGGCATAAAAAATCTATATCACAGCTGGACAGCACTTGTTGGTGAACTATATTATTGACATGATGGATCGAGATGATGTTCTCAAGTTAGGACTCATTTTCCTAATATGGGACTAATTCTACATCTTAAAGATTCAAAGTTAAAATTCTCTTCCTTTTTAGCTCTTTTGGGAAGAAATTTTGTTAACTCAAGAAACACCAGTGGTATTTAACCACAAGTACAATTATATTTTGTGATATAAACAGTATTTACATCTTGCGGACCCAAGCCATACTGCCCCCACCCTCCTAAAATAATGCACAGACACATGACGTTTTCTTCAACTATGTATTGGTTACAACTTCAGAAAACTAGGTTAGGTACAGGTTAGTAAATTGAATACAAGTGTAGAGGTAGATACATGTTTGAGGTAAATAATAATATTTTTGGCAATAAAATTGGCCGCAAATTGCATTGGAATGGTTGGCGGCCATGTATGGGTCATGATATTCGCAAGGCCCAACCATGTGGGCTCAAAGGCGGGTTGTTCCATCCCAACCTGCCTCCCGGAGGAGAGAGCCAGATGGCCGGGCTGTCCACCTGACATTCTCTCCTCCCCTGTAAACAATAGCATGTTATAATCAAGCCGAGAGGGGCCTCCTGTGAACTGGCAGTTGCACTTGGATTTGTGCTTGAACTTGAACTTGCTGGACCCCCCCCTTATTCCTTGCCTTATCACGACCCAATACATCCGCCACTAAGGCGTTCCCCATGGGAACCGCCTTCTGCCAACCAACACCCCATCAACAGGCAGGCCTACCGGTCATCTGGGGCCTGCTTCTGCTCAGGCAGGGTCCTCCCAGGCTGTACGTAATTGGCGAATGCCCTGGAATACCATTGCCCCAGTCGCATGATGGACTCCTTGGACATGCCAGCCTCCGCTGCCATGGTTGCGGCCCCAATCCTAAAGGAATGACTGCCGTAATCTTCAACCGGTAGACCTAACTGCCGGATTGCCGTCTTCAGCACACTCACGAATTGGAATATGGTGAGAGGGACCCCATCTGCCTGCCTCCCCAACCGTCAAGGTGCCAAAGAATGTGATCGTGTAAGCTGCCTCAAAAAGCAGCACCTCGTAGTTGCAGTGGCAGATGGCTGGCAGAAGGGGGAACCAGTTGAGCCAGCATCCCATGTGACACCGGCTGCCTCGGATCTGGTGCCCTCGGTCCTGCCCTCTTCCAACCCTCCAAAGCTTTTCTCACCAAAAAGGTGGCACAGGGGTCTCCCATCTCTGCCACTTTGCTGAGGAAGGAAATACCTGCCGCATGACCTGCTATGGTTCTGGGCGCCAGTCCGCTATCTTTCAAGGATGCCAGGTAATGCAGTACTGCTCACTCTGATGCTGGTCCCGACATCCCATAGCTGTGCTCCCGCCGGAAGGCCGTGAACTGCGAAGCTGCTCTACTGTAACATGCCTGCGTGGAAGGCGCCAAAGAAGCCACTACTCCACTCAAAACAGTTTGTTCCCAAGGCTCCAAAGCTCCGGTGGGAAAGGGGCCGCTGCTCTATCTGCCTCCGGCGCCAGCAACCGGAACCGGTCCTCCTGAAACCAAGATAAGGCATCTGCGATCTCATTATCCACGCCCGGAATGTGCCGAGCCTGGAAAGTGATGTTGGCCTCCAAGCAGGCCAGCACAAACCTGCGTACTAGCTGTATTACCCTTTCAGACCTGGAGGACTGCCTGTTGATGACGTTTACCACAGCCTGATTGTTGCACCAGAAACAAACCTTCTTATCCCTGAACTCCCACCCCCACAAGGTGATGGCAACCAGAATTTTTTAAAAAAACTGTTGGGAGAGGCTGCTTGTTGCGGAGGGGCTTGAACTTCTGACCTTGCCCTTTTACCCTCAAGAGCCTTCCTGTGAGTCACACCTGTGAGTCACACCTGTGAGTCATGAGGGGGTGGAGCTGGGAGCCTAGCTCTATATAAGTCCTTGCAGAGGCTTTCCAGGCCAGTTTCCTGCCAGAGAGAAGGAGAGCAGCTTCTGGACAGCAAGTTTCCTGCCAGTTTCCTGCCAAGGAGAAGAAGGAAGCAATTTCTGGACAGCCATTCTGACTGGGGAGATTGAATTTTTTTAAAAAACTGTTGGGAGAGGCTGCTTGTTGCTGAGGGGCTTGAACATCTGACCTTGCCCTTTTACCCTCAAGAGCCAGAGGCACGCGCCTAACGGCGCGCGAATTTCAGTAACCAAACAAAAATACAGCAGACTTAAAAGTACAGCTTAGCATTCTCAGCGTTAACTAAGAGTTCTTAGATTACCTAAAAGCTCTCATCATGGACACTGAGGGGACTGCAGCAGTCACTTGCAACACTTGTGCGATGTTTGTATTCTTGTCTACAGACGTGGAGAACTTCACATGCACCAAATGCAAGCTGGTAGCCCTCTTGGAGGAGAAAGTACAGCAGCTGGAGACACGGGTAGCTACACTTCAACAGATTCGGGAGCAAGAGGTTTTCCTGGACAGAACAGAACGAACAGTCTTGGATGGGGACCGCACAGAGGAAGTGGCTGTGGAGGAGAGGGTCACTTCACGGACACAGGAAGTAGACAGCTGGAGGAATGTCACACACAGAACAAGAAAATCCAGGGATTCTTCCAGCAGCTTGCAGCTACAGAATCGATTCGAAGCCCTTTCCCTTATCAAGGACAACGAGGAAGAACAGAATGGACAGACTTCAGGGGTAGAGCAGGGGACGTTGAGAGGACCACTGCAAGGAACAGCAGCTGCGAAGCCTCAGTGGAGGCGTGTGGTGGTGGTGGGGGACTCCTTGCTGAGGGGTACAGAAGCAGTAGTATGTGGGCCTGACAAGATGACTCGGGAGGTGTGTTGTCTCCCTGGGGCAAAGATCTGTGATGTGACTGAGAGGCTGACAAGACTCGTCAAGCCTACGGATCATTACCCCTTCCTTTTGGTCCATGTGGGAACCAATGATACTGCAAGGCACAGCTTTCCCAAGATCAGAAGAGATTATGAGGCCCTGGGGAGGAAGGTGAAAGAAATGAACGCACAGGTGGTCATCTTGTCTCTTCTGCCAGTTGAAGGGCATGGTCCAAGAAGGGAGAGGAAAATAGCTGACGTAAAGAACTGGCTCCGTAGATGGTGTCGCCGAGAACAAATTGGATTCTTGGATCATGGACTGCGCTTCCATGCGGGGGGACTTCTGGCAAGAGATGGGGTGCATCTTACAACAGTTGGAAGAAACATTTTTGCCAACAGTCTCAAGAATTTAATCAGGAGGGCTTTAAACTGAGTCAAATGGGGGAGGGAGACAGTATTCTGGAAGGCAAAAGGGCTGGAGAAAATAGTCACACTGTCATAGAGGGAACAAGGCAAACAGCGCAAGGACCCAACAGTGGGAGGCAAAAAAACTTGCACAGGGAGCAATTAAAGGGAACACACGGTCTCAGATGTCTCTACACTAATGCACAGAGCATGGGAAATAAGCAAGATGAACTTGAACTCCTTGCACTACAAAACAAATATGATATAATAGGCGTTACTGAAACCTGGTGGGACGAGTCTCATGATTGGAATGTAGGAATAGAGGGGTATAACCTTTATAGGAGAAACAGGCCGAACAGGAAAGGAGGAGGAATAGCATTATATGTCAGGGATATTTACACCAGTGAAGTGATCCATGACATCAATACTGGAAGCCAGGTGGAGAGCATCTGGATAAAAATTAAAGGGGAGGGAAACAACAGGGATGTTATTGTGGGACTCTACTACAGACCCCCAAATCAGACAGAGGAATTGGATGTTGCCTTTCTAGAACAGATGAACATACATGCAGAAAGGAGAGATGTAGTAGTGATGGGTGACTTCAACTATCCTGATATTTGCTGGCAATCTAACTCAGCCAAAACTACAAGGTCTAGCAAATTCCTTACATGCCTGGAAGACAATTTCATGGTCCAAAAGGTGGAAGAGGCAACAAGGGGGACAGCTATTTTAGATCTGATCCTAACCAACAGAGACGACATGGTTAATGGGGTACAAGTGGTGGGATCCTTAGTTGAGAGTGATCATGTTCTCCTGGAGTTTGTTATACAATGGAAAGGAGAAGCCAGGCATAGTCAGACACGCATTCTTGACTTTAGGAGAGCTGATTTCAATAAACTCAGGGAAATACTGGGGATGATCCCATGGTCAAGAATACTAAAAGAGAAGGGACCTCAAGACGGATGGGACTTTCTCAAAAGGGAGATACTGAAGGCACAATTTCAAACAGTACCATTGAGGAAGAAAAATGGGAGGTGTCTCAAGAAACCAGGATGGATGACTAAAGAACTTTCAATGGAGCTAAGTTTTAAACGGAACATGTATAGGAAATGGAAAAGGGGGGAAATCACCAAAGAAGAATTCAAACAGATAGCGAACACGTGTAGGAGTAAAGTCAGAAAAGCTAAAGCGCAGAATGAGCTCACGGTTGCTAGGGAGGTTAAGAACAATAAAAAGGGGTTTTTTGGGTATGTCCGCAGCAAAAGGAGGAAGAAGGAAATGACAGGGCCGCTACGTGGAGAAGATGGCAAAATGATAACAGGGGACAGAGAAAAGGCAGAATTACTCAACACCTTCTTTGCCTCAGTGTTTTCAGAAAAGGAAAAGGAGGACCAACCTGAGGAGAATGGAACAGAGGACACAATAGGGGAAATCCAGCTCAAAATAAGTAAAGAGGTAGTACAGGAATACCTTCTTAATCTAAATGAATTTCAATCTCCAGGACCAGATGAACTACATCCAAGAGTATTAAAAGAGCTGGCAAATATAATCTCAGAGCCATTGGCAATAATATTTGAGAACTCCTGGAGAACAGGAGAAGTCCCAGCAGACTGGAGGAGGGCAAACGTTGTTCCCATCTTCAAAAAGGGGAAAAAAGAGGATCCCAACAACTATCGTCCAGTTAGTCTGACATCAATACCAGGGAAGATTCTAGAACAGATCATTAAACAGAGAGTCTGTGAACATTTAGAAGGCAATGCCATAATCACAAAAAGTCAGCATGGGTTTCAGAGAAACAAGTCATGCCAGACTAATCTGATCTCTTTTTTTGATAAAGTTACCAGCTTGGTAGATGAAGGGAATGCTGTGGACATTGCATACCTTGATTTCAGTAAGGCCTTTGACAAGGTTCCCCATGACATTCTTGCAAACAAGCTTGTAGAATGTGGGCTAGACAAGTTAACTGTTCAATGGATTTGTAATTGGTTGACCGGCCGAACCCAAAGGGTGCTCAGCAGTGGCTCCTCTTCGTCTTGGAAAGATGTGACCAGCGGGGTGCCACAGGGTTCTGTCCTGGGCCCAGTGCTATTCAACATCTTTATCAATGACTTAGATGAGGGAATTAGGGGCATACTTATCAAATTTGCAGATGACACCAAATTGGGAGGAGTAGCTAATACCATAGAGGACAGGATCAAAATTCAGAATGACCTATATAGACTGGAGAGCTGGGCCAAAGCTAACAAAATGAAATTCAATACGGAGAAATGTAAAGTACTGCATTTAGGGCGGAAAAATGAAATGCATAAATATAGGATGGGAGAGACCTGGCTGAATGAGACTACGTGCGAAAGGGATCTAGGAGTCCTAGTAGACCACAAGTTGAACATGAGCCAACAGTGTGATGCGGCAGCTAAAAAGGCCAATGCAATTTTGGGCTGTATCAATAGAAGTATAGTGTCTAGATCAAGGGAAGTAATAGTGCCACTCTATTCTGCCTTGGTCATACCTCACTTAGAATACTGTGTCCAGTTCTGGGCACCACAATTCAGAAAGGATATTGACAAATTGGAGCGTGTCCAGAGAAGGGCAACTAAAATGGTGAAAGGTCTGGAAACAATGCCTTATGAGGAGAGACTTAGGGAGCTGGGTATGTTTAGCCTGGAAAAAAGACGGTTTAGAGGCGATATGATAGCCCTGTTTAAGTATTTGAAGGGATGTCACGCTGAGGATGGAGCAGGCTTGTTTTCTGCTGCTCCAGAGACTGGAACACGGAGCAATGGATGCAAGCTCCAGGAACAGAGATTCCACCTCAACATGAGGAGGAACTTTTTGACAGTAAGAGCTGTTCGGCAGTGGAACGCACTCCCTCGGAGTGTGGTGGGGTCTCCTTCCTTGGAGGTCTTTAAACAGAGGCTGGATGGCCATCTGTCGGGGATGCTTTGATTGTGATTTCCTGCGTGGCAGGGGGGTTGGACTGGATGGCCCTCGTGGTCTCTTCCAACTCTGCAATTCTATGATTCTATGATTCTATGAGAATGGGAAAAAATTCGAGGAAGGTGAGGTCCTGGTCATGCCCCTGTCTGTCCATCTGGGTGGCCACGGCTGAGCGCACCAATGACCTGCGTAGTATACCCCGAAGCCCAGGCTGCCTGTTGCATCTGAATGCACCTGCAAGGCACCCCCTAGCTCCAAGAGTCCCTGCCACGTGGTGACCCCATTGTACTGCTCAAGAAAAGCAAGCCACACCTTCATGTCCTCCTTGACCCCCCTTGTGAGGCGGATTCGGTGATGCAGTGCCCTGACCCCCCCCCCCCCGGTGATCCTAGCTAAGTGTGCGCAGAAGACACCACCCGGCATGCGAAGTTCAGATGCCCCAGGAGTGATTGAACTTTCAAGGTGGCTTTCTCCTTTCCCATGATGCTGTCCAGTAACTCCCATAGGCCCGCGATCTTGTCATCAGGCAATCTGGAGATCCCTTGCACCAAATTGAGTTGAATACCCAGGTACACCAAGGAGGTCGTTGGTCCCACATTCTTGTCAGGCGCCAACAGAAACCCTAGTTCACTGGCGAGTGCCTGGAAGGAAGAGAGCAAAAACCCACATTTTTCCCCTCCCCCGGCTGGACCCATCATCAAGAAGTCATCCAAGTAGTGAGTGACAAAGGGGGAGCCCGCCCTGCACTGCAGCGCCCACTCAAGGAATGTGCTGAAGGTCTCAAATGCAGAGCAGCTGATGGAACAGCCCATGGGCAACACCATGTCATAGTACCATTTGTCTTGAAACTTGAAGCCCAAAAGGCAATGGTCTTCGGGGTGCACTGGAAGCAGCCAGAAAGCCAACTGTATGTCACACTTAGCTATGAGTGCCCCCAGACCGCAGCTCTGCAAGAGGTGAACTGCGTAGTCCAATGATGCATATCTCACTGTGCAAAGTTCCTGTGGGATTGCATCATTGACTGACTCTCCTTTTGGATAGGAAAGCTGATGAATGGGGTGGTATTCACCCAGGGCCTTCTTGGGTACCACCCCTAGTGGGGAAATCCTGAGATTCGGCATGGGGCATTGGTCGAAAGGGCCCGCTAGGCACCGTGCCTCTATCTCTTTGGTGATCTTGCGTGCCAGTACCTCAGGCAGCTGTGCTGCTGATTTTAGGTTGCCTGAGTTAGTGGCTACCCTCTCACCTTGGAAGGGGATGTGGAACCCAAACTTGAAGCCCTCGGCCAGGTATACTGCCGACTGCTTCTTAGGGTAGGCTGCCAAGAGAGGGAGCATGGCCTCCAGCTTGACCGGGATGAAAGCCATGCGTCCCCCCACCCCCTCACCCCCCTCACTTGGTGGCGCTGCTGCTGGAGGTGCTGCCGGTTCCCGCCTCCTTTCTGGAGCCACCTGTTGCTGAGCGTTGGCCCCGAAAGGACTGGCCCCTGTTGCCCTGCCGGGAGCAATTCACCTTTGGGTGTCCCCCCCCCATTGCTGTCACAGGAGTGGTCGAACCGGCACTTGTACCTGGAGCACTTGCCTCCATTGTACTCCCAGTACACTGGCTTCTTCCCCTCCTTCTTGCGCACAGCCTTTTGGGGATCCCCCTTTTCCCTCCTGCCCGGCCCTGTGGCCTGAAGCCAGGTGGGATAGTCAACGGTTTCCCATCTGTGCATGGGGGACTATTAAGGAAAAGGAAGACTATAACTTTTTGGTTGATGTTCTGAAAAAGGAAAAGATTCCATTCAGCTGGGATAAGCTGGAAGGGATACATTGTACATATAAGAAAGAAAGACTTAGAATTGACTCAATGGAAAAGGTGAGAGACTTACTGAAAAGAATTAAAAAAGATCTCCATAAAACAGCAAAAACTGATGAGGAGGAACATGAAGATAACAATACTGAATGAAGAACCCTTGAAGTTCACTCACAATTTGATGAGAAAAGAATCCAAAGAGAAAAGAAAGAATTAAGGAAAGGAGAAGAAAGGAACAAAGAGTGAGAAGAAGCCAACCCATTGGACTTAGAAATTTCTGACAAAGAATAGGGAAAGAGATAATCAAGAAAAGAAGAAAGGAAGAGAGACCAGGAAGGGAGAAGGAGGGATAGGGATAGGGAGGAGAGGGAGGGAAGGGATAAGGGAAGAGTGAAAAAGAAGGCAAAATAATAACATAATAGTTGATGGATTATAAGTATATTACATGAATGTAAAGGGTATTAACACAATAAAGAAATGAAAGTTGATTTACCACTATTTGAAAAAAATGAATGCTGATGTAAATTGCCTTCAAGAAATTTGGATTAAAGAGAAATATACCAATCTGCTAGTACAAAAAAGTCTAGGGGATGAATTTTTCTCAGTTAATCAGAAGAAGAAGAATGGTGTTGTATTATAAGTTAATAATAGATTAACACCAAAATTGGTTATATCTGATATTAAGGATAGATTTGTGGGAGTAGAAGTAAATTTGAATGACACCAAAACATTTGTGATGGGGATATATGCACCAGTAAATAAAAGAACCACATTTTATAAGGAATTGAAAAACACTATAGTGAAATTGAATTATGAGAACTGGCTACTCTTTGGAGATTTTAACAGGGTCATAGAACCACAATTAGATAGACAATCAAACAAAAATATTAAGGCTAACCAAGCCAAATTAGTGAAAGAATTTTTTTTTAAAATAATAGAAGAACTACAATTAATTGATGTTTGGAAGGCCAAGGGAGATAAAAAAGGATTTACTTTTTATTCAGAAGTCCATAAATCCTGGTAAAGGATAGATATGTTTTGGCTGTCAAAAAGTTTAATACAAAATATCAATAAAATAGAAATATTGGAGAAAGTCTTATCAGATCATAATCCAATAATAATGACCTGGAAGAAAAATTCCATACTTTTAGATGGTGAGTGAATGAATATTTAATGAATAGAGAAGATATAATAGAAGAAGGTAAACAATTCTTTTTTTAAAATATATTTTTATTGAACATGATACAAATTAACAATATAATATAGTCCATATACCATATATCTTTCCTTCCGTTTCCATTACTCATAAATATCTTCTTCGTACATTAATTTTAAATAATATTAAATTAATCTTATCACAATATCCTTTTTTAATTCTTATATACATTATACGATTTCCCCTCTAACAAACTCCAGTTCAAATTTAAACCAAAATTCATCCCTTGGTTTTCCTCATCATATTATCTTACAATTTCTCAGGTATTTTATAAACTATTTTATCAATTATACTCCTTCTTAGAGAGGCAAACATGAAATTTTACCATTAGTTACTGTATTTCTTTTTCTCTTCCTATCTTATTCCTTCCTTATAACCATCATCTTAATCAGTCTTCCTTTGCAAAGAAGGTAAACAATTCTTAATGAATGCTTTCAATTAAATATGGACAGAGGCTTAGAAGATGCAATAGTATGGGATGCTAGTAAAGCTGTAATAAGAGGATTCTTTATTCAGAAAAAAAAAGAATGGAAGAAAAGAAGACAAGATAAAATTAAATTAATTTTAGAAGAAATTAAAGTAAAAGAACAGGAAATGATAACAACCCCAAAGAATAAACAGATTAGGAAACAATTAAAAGTACTGCAAAAACAGCTAACAATGTTAATGAAGGATGAAATAAAGAAAAAAATTAGATTTTGCAAAACAAAGAAATTTTGAATTTGGAAATAAACCAGGGAAATAATCAAATTCCAAATACATGGAAGGAGGCCAATATAATAATAATATAATAATAAAATTTTATTTCTATCCCGCCCCTCTGCAATGCAATCAGGGCAGCTTACAATATAAAAAATCCATAGTCACAATACCCTAGCCCACCCACCCCTTAAAATAATATTAAATATAGTGTTAATACCAAAAGAAGGTTGTGACTCTAAACAAATTAAGAACTATAGACAAATATCACTATTAAGTGAAGACTACAAAATATTTACAGCAATATTAGATGGTAGATTGAAAAAAATTCAAAATGAATATATTCATAGAGATCAAAATGGATTTTTACCAGGCAGACAAATTAAAAATAATTTTAGAATGATAACTGATGTAATTGAATATTTAAAATATCATAACGAAATTAAAGGAGCATTGGTTTTTATAGATGCTGAGAAAGCTTTTGATGATTTGAATTGGGAATTTATGTTAACAATAATAAAATAGATGGATTTTGGAAATAATTTCATTAATTGGATACAAGCAATTTATAAGACCCAAAAGGCTAAACTAATAATTAATGGTAATGAAACAGAAACAATAAATATAGAAAGAGGAATAAGACAGGGGTGCCGGTTATCACCATTATTGTTCATTTTGGTCTTAGAGATATTAAACAGAAATTTAAGAGCCGATAAGAGGATAAGAGGAGTGAAAGTAAGAAAGGAAGAATTTAAGGTAAAAGCATTTGCAGATTATATGGTACTAATATTGGAGAATCCACTAGAAGACTTGGAACTGATAATAGAAAAAATAAGAAATTATGGGAAAGTAGCAGGTTTTAAAATTAATGTAGATAAAACAAAAATGTTAACAATGGATATGTCAACTCAAGAAAAAACAGAAATTGCTAATAAAACAGGTTTTGAAATTTCAAAAGTAGTTAAATATTTAGGTATAAATTTGATAACTAAACCTCAACAACTGTATGAAAATAATTATGTGAAAACATGGGAGAATATTGAAAAAGACTTGGTCAATTGGCAAAGGTTGAACCTCTCATTATTAGGAAAAAATATCCATAATTAAAATGAATGTATTACCAAAATTTATGTATTTGTTCCAAACAATACCAATTATTTATTCAACCAATCCCTTTAACGTATGGAGAAGAAAATTGTCAAAATTTCTTTGGGGAGGTTAAAAAAACAACAACCAAAGAATAAAATGGAAATTATTAATGGATGCGGAAGAAAGAGGAGGTTTAGGACTCCCAGATTTAAAGTTATACTTTGAAGCCTCATGCATATCTAATTTAAAAGAATGGCTTTTATTAGATGATAAGCGACTATTGGAATTAGAAGGTCACGAATTGAAATTCGGGTGGCATGCATACTTATGGTACGGAAAAGTCAAAATGAACAAAGAATTCACAAACCATATTATGAGGCGTACATTGTTTAAAATTTGGAACAAATATAAGGACAGATTCAGTTTTAAAATCCCCCATTGGCTTTCCCCACAGGAAGCATTTTATAGAAGGGAAATCAGATACCAAAATAGGTGGATCACGTATAAAGATTTCTTGGAAAAGAGAGATGGAGTAAGGAAGATGAAAGATCAAGACTATTTTAAATAGGAAGGCATAGAGTTACATTGGCTCTCATACATACAATTAAAGAAAAGATTCAAGGAGGACTATAAAAAATATAATTTTGAAGAAGAAAGAATGGAATAAGAGAAAATAATTTACATGGGAAATAACCGTATAATATCAAGGATATATAAATTATTATTAAAATATAATATGGAAGGTGAGCAAATTAAGAATTGTATGATTGATTGGGCTAAACATATTGGACATAATATACAATTAGAAAATTGGGAATTAATATGGGAAAAAAATATAAAATTTACATGTTGTTACGATCTTCAAGAAAATTTTTACAAAATGATGTATGAATGATATATGACCCTGAGCAAATTAGCAAAAATATATCAAAAGGTAAATAATAAGTGCTGGAAATGTAACAAACAGGTTGGAACCTTCTACCATGTTTGGTGGAAGTGTAAGAAAGTACATCGATATTGGATAAAAATTAGGAAAATAATACAAAAAATTTTGAAATTAAAATTAGAACTTAAACCAGAACTATTCTTATTAAATATGATAGATATAGAAAACAAAAGGGAGAAAACATAAAATTTTGATAACATACTTGATAACAGCAGCAAGATTGGTATATGCAAAAATTTGGAAAAGTAATAAAATTCCAAAAAAATCAGAGTGGATAATAAAAGTATTTGAGATGGCAGAATTGGATAAACTTAAAAATTTAGTAAAAGGAAATTCAATAGAACATTTTTTTTAAAATATGGAAACCCTTTACAGACTATGTGAAGCAATATAATGGAGACTGAGGAACTTTTGGATTTGAATTATAACAAGATAACCTATTGAGAATAGATGGAGATAATATGTTGGAAGAGTTAGAAATTAGAGAGAAGAATTGAAATGTGTTTAACACTGTACAGCTAGAGATAACTTGGAAGCCTTTTTTTAATGTGTTAATTCTTATTTTTTTCTTTTTTTTCTGTTTAATTCTTTTCTATGTTGTGTCAATTGTATTTATTATTCTTTTTTTTCCTTTTTGTTATCCTTTTTCTTTCTTAATCAACTAAAATTTAATAAAGATATTTTAAAAAAATATATCTTACCAATCAAATGTTCCTCATCCATACATAACTACAACTCAAATTCAGGTTTATTCTGTTAGAAAACATAACTTTGTGTCTATTTTAAAACTTTCAAATATTTGTCTATAAGGATACCACTGAAAATTATAACCCTCAGATGACAGTTCCTAATTCATCTTGATTATATATATATATATATATATATATATATATATATATATAACTCTCTTGGGTATGTTGCTATTTTCAGTGTGCTGATTGGCTGCTTAGGTGTCAGGATCTGCCTCTCCTCACAGGACTGGGGCCCTGGCTGCAGCAGCTAGCACACCCTCTTTGCAGACTTAGGCCCTGGCTGTAGGAGTCTTGGAAGAACCAGGGCCAAGCTATCAGACTCAGCCAGATGCAATCATGCAGCACACCTGAAGCAGCCAGGGGATTTAAGATCATTTAAGATCATGCTATTTAAGATCAGCATTTGTCTTTCCGTCTTGGCTACCACAACATAGTCTTCTGTGCTGTTTGTAGCTGCTCCTTGTTCTTGGGCTGGAAACATGTGGAAAGCTTGAAGTCCTTTCTAAACATGGTAGTGGAGGGGCTCTCACTTCCTGGCATGTGGTATGTGTGTGTGGCATGGGGTGTATATTTAGCATGGGAGAGTGTATGTGTGGCATAGAGGTATGTGTAGTGTGGGGGAGTGTAGCGTGGTGTGCTTGTGTGTGTAACAAGGGGGTGTTGTAGTGTAGTGTGTGTGTATTTGTGCATGGTGGTGGAGGAGGATTCTCACATCCTGGTGTGCGTTGTGTGTGTGTGTAATGTACAGTGGGGTGATTTTGTGCATGTGTGATTGTGTAGTAGCCATTTTGACTCTAATGTCTATTTGCTGAATGCTGTAATCTTACAATCACTATTTAGGGTCAGACTAGATAGCCCATGAGACTCTGGGACTCTGCAAAGTCTTTTTCCTTTAACTCTCAGGTCTAGTCAATGTTCCTTACTAATCAATTCTCGTGTTCCAGAAACATATGATATGCTGATGTAAACAAATTCTTTCTCTAATAGCAGTCAAACTGTACCCAAATGTTCCTAAGAACTGTCAACAATTGTTTCAAGGAAGAGAAATTTCTGACACCAGAGAGAAGGAGGAGAGAATGGCTTTTTGCATACTTGTCATCACTGTATAAAAGTATTTTGTAACTACAACTCTGGGTTCTGACTCTTTGGAAGATATTCCAGTCAGGCCCACCGGTGTAATAAAACTCACTTTCCAATCCGTGGGTCTGCTGTTCCATGATTTCTGCAACAATTGCATGGAGTGGTCCTCATGTCCTGGTATGCATGTGGTGTGTGTGTGGTGCAATTGTGTATCCACAATTGCATGACAGCAACAGAGGGGCCCTTTCATCCTGGTGCACATAGTTTGTGTGTGTACGTGTGGTTGCATGCTGGTGTTGGAGGGGCTTTCACATTCTACCATGTGTGCAGTGTGCTGTTTGTGTGTATATATGCAGTTGCATGGCAGTGGCGGAGGGGCTCTCATGTCCTGGCACATACAAGGTGTGTGTGCAGTGTGTTGTATGCACAGTTGCATGGTGGCAGCAGAGGGGTTCTCATGTCCTGGTGAGTGTGGTGTGTGTGCATAGCACTGTGTGTGTGTACATGTGGTTGCATAGTGGTGGCGAAAGGGTCCTTGCGTCCTGGTGCACATGGTGTATGTGTGTCTAGTGTGCGTGTCTATGTGTCTCTGTGTATGCGCAGTTGCATGGTGGTAGCAGAGGGGCTCTCGGCATTAAACTAGCCATTATAGTTGATTTGAATGGTTACATATTAATATACAAATGATTGTACTCTTGGCATGTTTCCTAATCAGCAGAGTGGGAACATAAACATACCAAAGTGCTTTATATAGGTCGATAATGGTGTATGTTATGCCAGGTATAGCTAGTCATATAATAAAAGATCTTCATAAATTTCTCACTTTTCTTTTGTCATTTTTTCCCTATAAGAGGCTTCTTATGTTGTAACCCACATTGTTATCTTAGGGTATAACCTTGGTTTGCATCTCTGCCAAATGCTTCAGAAAGCCTGTTTCATATAGTGGTTATTAAAATCAGCATTTGCTTTTATTTTTATCATGCCACAAGTAATCATGCCACCCAAAACCTCAGTTCAGGCCCTTCTAAATATATCCCCAAAAATTCTAACAACCAGCAAGCTAATTAGGACCAAATTATCTATCACTATACTCACTGATGCCTGTTTTGTGGAAGAGATATATTAACATGGTCATGGACCCTTTTAGGAAATCAGTATTAAAGCCTTGAGATGTTTGTGTTACATATGCCAGTTGTGCAAGCCATAATAGGAATCCTTGTGTCATATGAATGGCATCTTTGGCCTTATGCTTAACAGATATGAGGAGACCATACCAATGTCAGCATTCTTCAGCTTTCCAAAGTGGAGCATTCCTTCTTCTCAACCAGATCTATAGTCTCCCTCCCTCCCTGACACACACAGATACACAAAAAATGTGAGAGTACATATAATGTGTACACAAAAATTTCCAAAGTTAACATTACCTCAGTGTTGCAGAGATTAATTTTATACCCTCAACTGTACGAAAGAGCAACACAGCAGGGCTTTAATTCCAACAGAAGTAATGACTTGCTGCTATGGAAACATGATGAAATCCCTTGATGGGTAGAAAATGAGCTTGTGTCACCAAAAGAAATGTCACAATAATAAAAGAAATCCTATGGTAATTTCAAATAACGTTGGGGAAGGTGGAGATGAACTCATTCCTTATTTAAATATAGCAATGAAAATGATTATCAGTCAAGAGCTGTGTGAGAACAGGCAATAAAGTGTTTTGTTCTTAATGCTGTAGAGTGTAGCTATGACAGTCTGCCTTCATTCATCTGGGTAGGTAATGACACTCCAGTAGCTACTGACCCATGCAAAACACAAGTAGTAGTTTACTTTAGGCCACTGGTAACTGCTCCTCAAATGCATACATTCCTTAAGATGAACCTGACAGGTTTTGACACACACAAAATACACCCACAGTAGGCACACAGTATAAATTTCTCTGACATTCACACAGACGTTCTGAGTTTGACATCTATTTGGTACTGAGGGCCTATTATTTTTTTGACATTTACAGAGTAGCTGTGACAGTTCCTCAAGGAAGGTGACATCTTCTCATGCCAGGTAGAAATGTTAAGCTTCACACAGAAGCCATCTTCTTGTGAAAGGTGCCTCCGGAACCTTGTGTGCCAGCAGTGTGCTCAAATTGATAGAATTAAAGCAGAGGTTCCTAACCTTATCTCTTCCCCCACCCTTGTCTTGCAAGTTCTCCTTCAGAGATTTGAGTTCCTTTTTGACCACTATCCTTATGGTTCTCTCTAGGGTAGAGTAATCGCTATAGCCCACCACTATGTACACTTCTATAGGAAAAGTTTCTTCAATTTAACACAAATGAAAACTGAATATCAATTATTTCTTGACTGATTAGTTACATTTATCTTCCACCTCTCTTTCCAGACGTCATACAGATGTCTCTTCCTTTTCACTTTGTTCTTTGAAATACATATGCCTGGCAGTGTCTGGGCAAGATAGGTTACCCAATTAATTTTGGGGCTTAATGGTAAGAAAACCTGGATCAAGTCTAAATCAGTCAGCATTACACCATGGCCCTGCTGAATTTTATAGATAGGGTGAAAAAGAAAATCAAAATGAGATTGCATTAATGTTTAAGTATGCAAAATTTGAAAATGTGAGTGAGAGAAGGGGACTAAAAACACAAGGTGCCTGCCCCGTCCCCCAGTTCCTTTTAATCTCCCCTGTAGGGTTCTAAGTTGTGACATGTTACCACTGTTCCATTGTGGAAGTCTTCTCATATACACAAGCTGGCTTCTATAGGAACCTGACCTACAATTTCAATTATGGTGAGGCTTGGGCGGGAGGGAAGCGGAGGAAAGAAGCAAGCAAGCAAGCAAGCAATCTACTCCCAGCCACTTCATATTTTAAATGTAGGATCAACACCAACTCATGCTGGAAAGACTTAACAATGTGTTCAAATTACACAAAACACATCCAGGGGTAGCCATGTTGGCCATGCAGCAAAACAAAATCCAGAATCCACAAAATGTGATACTTTTATTGACAAACCAAAATGAAAAACACATTATGCAAGTTTTTGAGGCTCTATTGGCTTCTTCATCAGGCAAAAGATGTTGGCAAAAGGCTAACATGCCACAGCTACCCCTGAATATGTTTCCTGGATCTGAAGATACTTCATTTTGCTACAACAGGGGAATACTAAACAAGAGGGAAATATGGACTGGGACCTAACTCTCTGAGGTTTCTACTCCCAACAAAAGTAAAACTTCTCTTTTGGACCATAATTGGCTAAGTTTTACCTATACCAGTGATGGTGAACCTATGACATACGTGTCAGCACTGACACGCGTAGCCATTTGGGCTGACACATGGCCGTAGGCCTCCCCGCCCTACCTGCAACCTCACCACCCTCCCTAAAGTGGTGATCGGTCGCCACATTAGGGAGGGTGGAGGAAAGTGGTGGGTGGGGCTACGAAGCCCTGAATGCCACTTTAGGAAAGCGGGGGTGTAGCCTCCCCCCCACCTGGCCACCCCCCCCAAAGCCTGTCATGTCTTCCTGGAGCTGCCTCAGAAAGGCCAGGTAAGGCAGCAGGCGGGCAGGCAGGCATCTGCCTGGCCTCTCCCCGGCCTTACCAAGGGTGCTCCGAGGCTTCAAAGCCCTGGACCCACCTCAGAAAGGCCGGGGAAGACAGCGGGAGGGAGGGACTCTGCCTGGCCTCTCCCTGGCCTTCCCGAAGGGGTGGAGGAAGCATGGTGTAGAGGCTTTTCAGCCACCCCACCCTCAAAAAACTGCAACAAGGCTTAGAAAGGTCAATAACAGCTTTGGGAAAGGCAGGGGGGAGCTAAAAATCACCTTTCCCACCAACTCCCTGCTCTCGTAGGGCTTGGCTCTCCCCCCCTCCCAAATGGAGCAAAGCCCCAGGAGAGCAGGAAGTTGAGTGCCTCACTTGCTCAGCAAGCACACCATTTAAATCAGCTCCTCTCCCTTGAGTGGGAGGGAGAGAAGCTGATATAAATGGGGTGCTTGCTGAGCAAACAGCAAATAATCAAAACCGCGAGAGTGAAAGCTGTGAATGTGGAGGGGCAACTGTATACATTTATGTTATTTAAACAATAAATATCGCGAAATAATGTTGTTTCCTCAAAATGACACACTACTCGAGTTATGCTCAGTTTTTTTGCGAAGTTTGACACACCAAGCTCAAAAGGTTGCCCATCACTGACCTATACAGCACTGAAAAGTCCCCCCCCCCAATGTAACAGTACAGAGACTTCATGAGAAATCCAATGATCTCTGCCTAACAAAGGAGCCTGTGGTTTCACATGGTGGCAGAGACATCCTGGATACCAAGAAGAGCTGCCTTACTGCTGCAAAACGAATACTGTCCGTTGTCTCAGTCCCCACATGGCCAAAATATAGGAGTGGACTCTACCTGCATGAGATCCCTCACCTGAACAACAACATAAGAAATATCCGAGGCAACAAGTAAGCCTGTGACTACAACACCTTCACTTTTCTTTCTTTATTTTTAACATCTTTTGCCTGATGAAGAAACCAGTAGAACTTGAAAAGCTTGTGTCATGTGCTTTGAATTTTGGTTGGCCAATGAAGATATCACTTTTTTATGGATTCTGGATTTTGTGTTCCAGATTATACACTTTCTCTCTCTCTGGCTTTTCTTCACAAATGAAGATTCAGGAAGGACTCATCCCGTGCTTTCTGCAAGCGTGCTGATGACTAAAAAGGCCAATCCGAGATAAATAAGTCCGGTTGTAGAAAGCACAGCAGAAGGTCACCTTCGGTGATGTTTCCGTGTTGTGATTCTTTCTGTGTTGTCGTTTCTCTTCAAGACTTGTTCGGTGTGAGTTCTCAAATAAGGCTGCAGCACTATGGATAGTGCATCTCCATGCCTCCCAATGTGAGGCCAGGGCAGATCAATGTTGGTGATCAGTTTGGCCGAACCTGAGATGTTGTTTCAGGGAGTCCTTGTATCATTTTTTTTGGCACGCCCCTCTTATGCTGACCTGTTGCAAGTTCACTGTAGAGTACTATTTTTGGGAGGCAATGGTCCTCCATCCTAGAAACATGCCCTGCCCAGCGCAGCTGTGTTCTCAATATCATGGCCTCAATGCTGGTGATCCCTGCTTGCTCAAGGACAGCAACATTTGTCACATAGTCAGTCCAGTGTATATATAGGATTGTGCATAGACAGCGTTGATGAAAGCGTTCGAGGAGTCGTAGGTGGTGGCGATAGGTGACCCATGTTTCAGATCCATAAAGGAGAATAGACAGTACAATGGCTCTATGCACACTGATTTTTATGCTTCGCCTCAGGTGTTTATTACTCTATACCCCCTGTGGATACCAAAACCCGTGAATACTCAAGTCCCATTATATGCAATGGCATAGCAAAATGGTGTCCCTTATATAAGATGGCAAAGTCAAGGTTTGCTTTTGGATTATTATTTTTTTAAGAATATTTTCAAACTGTGAATACCTAAATCCATGGATACAGAGGGCCAACTGTATATTGTTATTGGAATGCTCTCAAGAAGGTGTTGGATATAACACATACTTGGAAAATGATAAATAATACTGAAAAAGAGAAAGGAAAATATTTGACCCATCCCTATCCAATAGAATGAGATACTCACCTAAAAAAATCAGATCAACATGTTCTTTAACCAAATGAGTTCAAGGTCCAAGACTCTAGGGACTAAGATATACATATTTTCCTTAAATATACACCACACCTTTGCAGAGCTATAAGACTCTATATTTTAGGTCTCCAGTGAAGAAAAGCAAAGTATGACCTGTCAACTCACATAAACCAAGATTGAAAAGAATAGTATATTTTCTTACAAAGCCTTAACAGACACAACTCTGTTGACTCTTGTGATCTATTTATACAAACGGATGGATAGGCAGGAAAGGGATGGATACTGGTATGTGCTAATAAATATTACATCTAACTTTTTGCAGCTACTGCCCTTAATATATGTTTAATATATGAACCTGGGCTTTTTAAAGAATAGACCAATTGGACTTAAACAGTTTTGTTAATTCTGTAATGTATTCTGAAAACATACAGCTTACTGGCATTGCTTCTATAGATTAGATGAGCAGAAAGCAGTGGCCAGTTTCTGGGGAAGCCAACAAGTTCCAGAGTTGCTGAGAAGTTTTAGAATCAAGCTTTTAGAAAAATCAAAGAATATTTTCTTACATATCAGACAATATGGGTCTTTCCTTTGGATGCTTATATACTGTGGGTCATTATTTTGCATGCTTATATAATACTGTGTTATTTTGACATTCTCTCTCTCTCTCTCTCTCTCTCTCTTTAAGTGTATAAAAAAGTGTATAAAAAAGTTATTAGCAGGCATGCTGTAATGCATTTAGAAAGATGTGTTTACCCATTCATTTTAAAATCATAAAGTGAATGAGAAGAAAACAAAACAAACCTCAGATTTCAGTTTTTAACATCCCATCCATCAATCGTGATTTTGAAGAGATGCACTTTCCTGAACAAATCACTAGTCGTCATTTTAATAATAAAATAAACCATTATAAATGTTGCTGTTGAAAGTCATATGTCTAGCCCGTTGGTTGGTACTCTCTCTTCCTCTCTGTTTCCCCAGTCCACATACACACGTAATTATCCCAATGTGTGTGCATACAAACCAAATCTATAATTTAAAGTTTACTGAATTGGGAAGCACTTCATATTCCTATTGATCGATATCAGCTCATAATGCTGAAAACTTCTCTTGAGTCCCCCCTCTGGCTTTTCTTTGCAAATGAAGATTCAGGAAGGACTCATCCCGCACTTTCTGAAAGCGCACTGATGACTAAAAAGGCCAATTCGAGATAAACAAGTCCGGTTGCAAAAAGCACAGCAGAAGGTCTCCTTGGGTGATGTTTTTGGGTTGTGATTATTTCTGCTTTGTCGTTTCTCTTCAAGACTTGTTTGGCGTGAGTTCTCAAATAAGTCTGCAGCATTGTGGATAGTGCGTCTCCATGCCTCCCGATGTGAGGCCAGGGCGGACCACTGTTGGTGATCAATTTGGCCGAGCCTGAGATGTTGTTTCAGGGAATCTTTGTATCGCTTTTTTGGAGCACCCCTCTTATGCTGACCCGTGGCGAGTTCACCGTAGAGTTGTATTTTTGGGAGGCGATGGTCCTCATTCCTAGAAACATGCCCTGCCCAGTGCAGTTGTGTCCTCAATATCATGGCCTCAATACTGGTGATCCCTGCTTGCTCAAGGACAGCAACATTCGTCACATAGTCAGTCCAGTGTATATTTAGGATTGTGCGTAGACAGCGCTAATGAAAGCTTTCGAGGAGTCGTAGGTGGTGGCGATAGGTGACCCATGTTTCAGATCCATAAAGGAGGATAGATAGTACAATGGCTCTATACACACAGATTTTTGTGCTTTGTCTCAGGTGTTTATTGCTCCAGACTCTTTTTGAAGTCTTCCAAATGCACTATATGCCTTTGCTAATCTGTGATCGATCTCTTTGTCAATCTTGGCAACTGAGGAGATGATGTTTCCCAGGTAGGTGAACTGCTGAACGGACCTGAGCACACATTTGCCGACGGCAATGTGGGGATGGTGGTGTTTGTCCTGTGCTGCAGGCTGGTAAAGAATTTCTGTTTTCTTCAGGTTGACTTCCAGCCCAAACAGCTCTGCAGCTGTTGCAAAGCAGGATGTTAGGCGCTGCAGAGCTGCTTCTGTGTGGGCAACAAGGGCAGCAGCATCGGCGAAGAGCAGCTCACGGACTAGATAGTTTAGAGTCTTAGTGTGAGCCCTCAGACAGCTTAAGTTAAACAAGCTACCATCAGTACGGTAACGTATGTAGATGCCGTCGTCTTCTTCAAGCTCTGCCATAGCCCTTTAGAGCATCATGCTAAAGAAGATTGCAAATAAAGTTGGTGTGAGAACACAACCTTGCTTCACTCCATTAGTTATTAGAAAGGGCTCTGAAAGAGCATCGCCATATCTGACTTGACCATGCTGGCCCTCGTGTAGCAAGATAATCATTTTAAGGAATTTGGGGGGGCATCCTAGTCTTTCCAGGATCTGCCACAGACCTTTTCTACTTACAGTGTCGAAGGCTTTGGTGAGGTCGACAAATGTTACATAGAGACCCTTGTTCTGCTCCCGACATTTTTCTTGCAGTTGTCTAAGGGCAAATACCATGTCTGTAGTACTCCTATTGGCTCTGAAGCCACATTGGCTTTCAGGGAGAAATACTTCTGCAATAGGAGGAACTAATCTGTTCAGGAGTATCCTTGCAAGGATTTTTCCAGCAATAGAGAACAGTGTTATGCCTTGATAGTTTGAGCAGTCGGGTTTTGCTCCTTTTTTCTTGTACAGGGTGATGATGACTGCATATCAGAGGTCTGATGGCAGTTCCCCTTTTCCCCAGCAATTCACAAGGAATTCGTGGAATTTTTCATGGAGTGCATGACCTCTGTGTTTCCAAACTTCAGGTGGGATTCCATCAATCCCAGCTGACTTGCCGCTTTTCATCTGCTGTATGACCTTAAGGGTTTCTTCCAAAGTGGGAGCTATGTCCAATTCATTTTTCATCGGTTTTTGTATCATATGTTGGATAGCTGAGCCTTGGACTAGTCAGTTGGCACTAAAGAGACTTTGAAAATGTTCAGCTCATCGATTCAGGATGGAGGCTTTATCAGTAATTAATGTTTGACCATCTGTACTGTATAAGGAGCTTTGGAACTGATAAGTAGGTCCAAACACTGGTTTAAGATCTTCATAAAATCCTCTATGATCATCCAGATCTGCACAGCGTTGTGTTTTTTCTGCTATATTGATCCACCACTTTTTCTGCATGTCTCGGAGTTTTTGTTGTAGTTTACCGCATGTGAGACGGAAAGCTGCTTTTCTTACATGGCAGGTTGGCTGGGCGAGATATGCCTGGTGAGTAGTTCTCTTCTTTGCCAACAGCTCCTGGATCTCTTGGTTGTTTTCATCAAACCAGTCTTGATTTTTCTTGTGGGAGAACCCGAGGGATTCTTCTGCAGACTGGAGGATACTGTTTTTGATATGTTGCCAAAGCACTGTAGGAGAAGGATCTGTAGGATGGTCTTCAAGTTTCGTTTGTAGATTTGCCTGGAAGTTGTCTCTCACGGTAGCTTGTTGAAGATTGTTGACTTGGAGTCTCTTCTTTAAGATGCCACCCCTCTTAGGTTTGAACTTAAGATGAAGATTTAGTTTACATCTGACGAGGCGATGATCTGTTTGGCATTCTGCACTGGGCATCACTCGGGTATGACGGACATCATGAATGTCTCTCTGACGGACTAGAACATAGTCAATGAGGTGCCAATGTTTGGATCGGGGATGCATCCAGGTTGTCTTCAAGCTATCTTTCTGCTGAAAGATTGTGTTTGTAATAGTCAGCTGTTGTTCTGCACAGAACTCTAGGAGGAGGCATCCGTTACCATGGCAATTTCCAACACCATGCTTGCCTAAGACACCTTTCCAGGCTTCTGAGTTCTTTGCTACTCTGGCATTGAAGTCACCAAGAATAATAATTTTATCTTCTACAGGGACTTTTGGTATGAGTTGGCATAGGTCTGTGTAGAATTTGTCTTTCTCTACAGGGTCAGCTTGCATAGTTGGGGCATATATACTAAAGAGAACAACATGTGGGAGGCATAAGGAAATAATGCGATCAGAGTGTTCTGTTGGGAAGGTTTCGAGTTTGGAGGCAATGGAGTTTTTAATCATAAAGCCTACTCCTGAAACATGTTTTTCGGTTTTGGGTTTGCCAGACCAGTAAAGTGTGTAGCCAGCGCCATGTTCTTTAAGGCTGCCTTCCTCATGGAAGCGAACTTCACTAATAGCAGCGATGTCAATATTAAGCCGTGATAGTTCATGGGCTATTAGGGCAGAACGACGCTCAGGCCGTCCGCTATCTTCAGAGTCTTGCATGGTTCTGATGTTCCAGCATGCAAGTGTCAGTTTATTTACACCTTTGGAGGCCGGTGTGTGCCTTTGTTTCTTTGCCTTGGTTTGAGCGCATCAGAAGTTTCCCGTTGGCCATGGCTAGCCAACCAGGTAATTGGGGATGAGCTTTCATTAGGCCACCTTTTCTAGGCCCCTCTCCATATGGAGCAAGCAGTGCTTTCCTTAAAAAAGCCTGCTTGGTCATTCAGGATGCTGCCGAACAAGACTGTCATCTCCCGGGTCAGCCTCGAGCGACCAATGTCCTGAACCGCCTGCATGCAGGGTTGGGGCTGCGGCTTCCAGTACATCTTTACACCTGCTGTTTCGTCCCTTGCCTATCGCTAGAGGGCTTTTTTGGAACAGGATTTGTCCTTCGAGCCTGTGCAATGGATTTTTCTGGTGGAGCGCAGCGTGCACAGAACTGGCCTCACTCTTTAAACCAAAGTTTCGTCTGCTGGCCTTGCAAGCATGGGTGGTAGCAGTGAGGTCCTCGGGTCGTAGGTTTGATTAGAGTTTCCTTCTCTTAGATGGTTGACCTTACAGGGTTGGACAAGCACCATCTGCCTGACTTTGGGATTAGAGTTTTCCTTCTCCTAGGATGGTTGCCACAAGGCTAGAGAGCCCATCCTGCCCTTTGACGCTCTTTGTCAGACCCTTTGGTTTTGACCTGTCTGTCATGGGAGTCGCTACCAGTAGCTATTATGCCACCACCAGCATAGCTGAAAACATCATTAGGGTATGCAAGCCTCTCTCCCACGACAAGGGGGCCTCAATGAAGAGGTCTTGATTGCACTTCATTCATTTACAGACATAGTATATTATCCTTTCCTACCAATGCCACTACCTTTCCATGTTGGTGGATTGCATGCTCCTGTGAGGCAAGAGGCTATGCTGATGGAAGCAGTGAGGCTGGTAGGGTCTCCCATGTCAGACAGACTTTTGCTGACTAAATGTGCCAAACAGCTACTGGGTGGCAGCAGTAGTGGAAGGTGATACTGGCAGTGGATCTCTCAGATTACTTGTTAGTGCTGCACAGAGGATTGTAGAATCATAGAATTGCAGAGTTGGAAGACACCACGAGGGCCATCCACTCCAACGCCCCTGCCACGCAGGAAATCAACCCTGACAGATGGCCATCCAGCCTCTGTTTAAAGACCTCCAAGGAAGGAGATGTTACCATGCTCTGAGGTAGTTTATTCCACTGCAGAAGGACTCTTACTGTTAGAAAGTTCCTCCTAATGTTGAGGTGGAATCTCTGCTCCTGGAGCTTGCATCCATTGCTCCGTGTTCCAGTCTCTGGAGCAGCAGAAAACAAGCCTGCTCCATCCTCAACGTGAGACCCCTTCAAATACTTAAACAGGGCTATCATATCGCCTCTTAACCGTCTTTTTTCCAGGCTAAACATACCCAGCTCCCTAAGTCTCTCCTCATAAGGCATTGTTTCCAGACCTTTCACCATTTTAGTCGCCTTTCTTTGGACACACTCCAATTTGTCCATATCCTTTTTGAATTGTGGTGCCCAGAACTGGACACAGTATTCTAGGTGAGGTCTGACCAAGGCAGAATAGAGTGACACTATTACTTTCCTTGATCTGGACACTATACTTCTTCTGATGCAGCCCAAAATCACATTGGCCTTTTTAGCTGCCGCATCACACTGTTGACTCATGTTCAACTTGTGGTTTACTAGGACTCCTAGATCCCTTTCTCACGTAGTCTCATTCAGCCAGGTCTCCCCCATCCTATATCGATGCATTTCATTTTTTCACCGTAAGTGCAGTACTTACATTTCTCCATGTTGAATTTCATTTTGTTAGCGTTGGCCCAGCTCTCCGGTGTATCCAGGTCATTTTGAATTTTGATCCTGTCCTCTAGGGTATTAGCTACTCCTCCTGATTTGGTGTCATCTGCAAATTTGATAAGTATGCCCCTAATTCTCTCATCCAAGTCATTGATAAAGATGTTGAATAGCACTGGGCCCAAGACTGAACCTTGTGGCACCCCACTGGTCACATCTTTCCAAGACAAAGAGGAGCCACTGCTGAGCACCCTTTCGGTTCGGCCAGTCAACCAGTTACAAATCCATTGAACAGGTAACTTGTCTAGCCCACATTTTACAAGCTTGTTTGCAAGAATGTCATGGGGAACCTTGTCAAAGGCCTTACTGAAATAAAGGTATGTGATAGCCACAGTGTTCCTTTCATCTACCAAGCTGGTAATTTTATCAAAAAAAAAAAAAAAAAGAGATCAGATTAGTCTGGCATGTCCTATTGTGTCCTCTGTTCCTTTATCCTCAGGTTGGTCACCCTTTTCCTTTTCTGAAAACACTGCGGCAAAAAAGGTGTTGAGTAATTCTGCCTTTTCTCTGTCCCCTGTTAGCATTTTGCCATCTTCTCCACCTAGTGGCCCTACCATTTCCTTCTTCATGCTTTTGCTGTGGACATACCAAAACAAAAAACAAAAAACTTTTTATTGTTCTTAACCTCATTCTGCACTTTAGCTTTTCTGACTTTACTCCTACACGTGTTCACTATCTGTTTGAATTCTTCTTTGGTGATTTCCCCTTTTTCCATTTCCTATACATGTTCCGTTTAAAACTTAACTCCATTGAAATTTCTTTAGTCATCCATCCTGGTTTCTTGAGACGACTCCCATTTTTCTTCCTCAATGGTACTGTTTGAAATTGTGCCTTCAGTATCTCCCTTTTGAGAAAGTCCCATCCATCTTAAGGTCTCTTCTCTTTTAGTATTCCTGACCATGGGATTACCCCCAGTGTTTCCCTTAGTTTATTAAAATCAGCTCTCCTAAAGTCGAGAACGTGTGTCTGACTATTCCTGGCTTCTCCTTTCCATTGTATAAAAACTCCAGGAGAACATGATCACACTAACCTAAGGATCCCACCACTTGCACCCCATTAACCAGGTCATCCCTGTTGGTTAGGATCAGATCTAAAATAGCTGACCCCCTTGTTGCCTCTTTTGGACCATGAAATTGTCTTCTAGGCAAGTCAGGAATTTGCTAGACCTTGACGTTTTGGTTGAGTTAGATTTCCAGCAAATATCAGGATAGTTGAAGTCACCCATCATTACTACATCTCTCCTTTCTGTGTGTGTGGTCATCTGTTCTAGAAAGGCATCATCCAATTCCTCCATCTGACTTGGGGGTCTGTAGTAGAGTCCCACAATAACATCCCTGTTGTTTCCCTCCCCTTTAATTTTTATCCAGATGCTCTCCACCTGGCTTCCAGTATTGATGTCATGGATCTCTTCACTGGTGTAAATATCCCTGAAATATAATGCTATTCCTCCTCCTTTCCTGTTTGGCCTGTTTCTCCTATAAAGGTTATACCCCTCTGTTCCTACATTCCAATCATGAGACTCATCCCACCAGGTTTCAGTAATGCGTATTATATAATACTTGCTTTGTAGTGCTAGGAGTTCAAGTTCATCTTGCTTATTTCCCATGCTCTCTGCATTAGTGTAGAGACATCTAAGACCATATGTTCCCTTTACTTGCTGCCTGTGCAAGTTTTTTTGCCTCGCACTGTTGGGTCCTTGCACTGCTTGCCTTGTTCCCTCTATGACAGTTTGACTATTTTCTCCAGCCCTTTTGCCTTCTAGAATCCCTCCCCCATATGATTCAGTTTAAAGCCATCCTGATCAAATTCTAGAGACTGTAGGCAAAAATGTTTCTGCCAACTGTTGTGAGATTCACCCCATCTCTTGCCAGAAGTCCCCCCTCATGGAAGCACAGTCCATGATCCAAGAATCCAAATGTTCTTGGCGACACCATCTACGGAGCCAGTTGTTTACATCAGCTATTTTCCTCTCCCTTCCTGGACCATGCCCTTCAACTGGCAGTAGAGACGAGATGACAACCTGTGCATCCATTTCTTTCAGCTTCCTGCCCAGAGCCTCTTCTGATCTTCAGAAAGCTGTGCCTTGCAGTATTGTTGGTTCCCACATGGACCAAAATGAAGTGGTAATGATCTGTAGGCTTGACAAGTCTTGCCAGCCTCTCTGTCACATCACGGATCTTTGGCCCAGGGAGACAACACACCTCCCGAGACATCTTGTCAGGCCCACAAACCACTGCTTCTGTACCCTGCCGCAAGGAGTCCCCCACCACCACCACACGCCTCCCCTGAGGCTTTGCAGCTGCTGTTCCTTGCGGTGGTACTCTTAGGGTCCCCTGCTCTGCCCCTGAAGTCTGTCCGTGCTGTTCTTCCTCATTGTCCTTGATAAGGGAAAGGGCTTTGAATTGATTATGTAGCTGCAAGCTGCTCGAAGTATCCATGGATTTTCTTGTTCTGTGTGCGACATTCCTCCAGCTATCAACCTCCTGTGTCTGTGAAGTGACACTCTCCTCCCAAGCTAGTTCCTCTGTGTGGTCCCCACCCAAGACTGTTTGTTCTGTTCTGTCCAGGAAAAATTCTTGCTCCCTAATATGTTGAAGTGTAGCTACCCTTGTCTCCAGCAGCTGGACTTTCTCCTCCAAGAGGGCTACCAACTTGCACTTAGTGCATGTAAATTTCCCCATGTCTGTAGACAAGAAGGCATGGCAAACCTCTTTTGAAGATTTTTTATCACAAAAACCCTATGATGAGGCAATCCAAAATGAAACAAGAGATAGTGCCAGAAGATAAAACTCCAGGTTGGATGGCACTCAGCAAGCTACTAGGATACAGTGAACAAGTAGTGTTGTGGCTACTGATGTAACTGGACTCAAGCTGAAAGGTTGTACAACTATTAGCATGCTCAGAGGGAACAGAGAAATCTGAAGCTGCACAGCACATATAATAGGAACATGGAATGTGAGAAACATCCATCAGGGGAAGCTAGACATAGTAAAACAAGAAATGGAATGTATAAACATTCCAATACTTGGAGTGAGTGAGCTAAAGTGGAAAAAAATGGGACATTTTGAGTCAAATAATCACATAGTGGACAAGCTCCTTGGAAGAGTGAAGAAGACGACTTGCCCTCTTGATCCCTGTCCATCTTGGCTGGTCGTCCAGGGGGGGTTCGCATTCAGGGTATTCCTACAGGACACAATCAATGCATCCTTCAGGGAAGGTATTGTACCATCTTGTTCAAAGGAGGTGGCGGTTAAGCCACTCCTGAAAAAACCCTCCCTGGACCCCCTGGACAAGAACAATTACAGACCAGTGTCCTTGCTACCTTTTTTAAGCAAGGTGATCGAGAGGGCAGTTGCTTCCCAACTCCAAGCCATCTTGGATGAAACCGATTATCTTGATCCATTTCAAACTGGCTTCAGGACAGGATATGGAGTTGAGACTGCCATGGTTGCTCTAACTGATGACCTCCGCCTGAGCATTGACAGAGGTAATGTGACCCTGCTGGTGCTCTTGGACCTCTCAGCAGCCTTTGACACTATAGATCATTCCATCCTTTTGAACCGCCTGAGAGAGTTAGGAATTGGAGGCACTGCTCTGCGATGGTTCCATTCCTTTCTCTCGGGCAGATCCCAGAGGATGAGTCTTGGGGACAGTTGCTCTTCCAGAATTGAGCTTAATTGTGGCATCCCTCAGGGTACCATCCTGTCCCCGATGCTATTTAACATTTATATGAAGCCGCTGGGAGAGATCATCCGGAGGCATGGAGCTCGGTGTCATCAGTACGCTGATGACACTCAGATATATTTCTCCATGACCAGACCGTCGGCTCAGACTTCAGATGGTGTCTCTCCTCTCAATGACTGTCTTAGAGCGGTAATGGATTGGATGAGGAAAAACAGATTGAGACTAAATCCAGACAAAACGGAGGTACTGACAGTCACAGGCCCAAAACCAGGTCTGGGAATACAACTTCCAGTCCTGGATGGATTCACACTCTCCTCTAAGGACCGTGTTCGCAGTTTGGGGGTACTCCTGGATTCGTCGCTTCACATGACTAGTCAGGTGAATGCGATGGCCAGAAGTGCCTGTTATCAGCTTCGGCTGATACGCCAACTGCGCCCTTACCTGGATACAAGGGAGCTGGAAACTGTGGTACATGCTTTGGTAACCTCACGTTTGGATTACTGTAATGCACTCTACATGGGGCTACCCTTGTGCCTAACCCGGAAACTTCAACTGGTACAAAATATGGCAGCCAGGTTAATTACGGGTACATCTAGGAGACAGCATATAAAACCTGTGCTTAAATCTCTCCACTGGCTGCCGATTAGTTTCCGGGCACAGTACAAGGTGTTGGTTTTAACCTTTAACCTTTAAAGATGGCTTGGGTACATCTTATCTCCGGGACCGCCTCATCCCGTATGATCCCCCCCGCACACTTCGGTCCTCTGGGAGGAACCTGCTGCAGCCTATGAAAACTAGGCTGTCACAGACCTCCCAGAGGGCCTTCTCTTCTACGGCTCCCAGACTTTGGAATGGCCTGCCGTATGAGATCCGTCTTATCGCTACTCTTGATAGATTCAAGAAAGCGCTAAAGACAGATCTCTTCTGGCAGGCCTTCCCGGAATAACTTCCCGGTTCAAGTGGACTGATTGCTACCCACCCCCTCACCGTCGTTGCTTTTATTTATTTATTTATTTATTTATTGTATTTTATCTTTGTTTTAACTCTCCATTAGTTTAATTTAGTTTTAAGGGGTGGGAGGGTAGAATGGGGAAGGACTGTTTTAACTTGATGTTGTTTTAATCTTGCTGTAAGCCGCCCCAGTTGCCGAGCAGAGGGGCGGGTTAAAAATAAAAATTTATTATTATTATTATTATTATTATTATTATAGTGTTTTACTTAGGAAATAAAATAGAAGAAGAAATGGGTAGCATTTATAGGGAGGAGAGATGTAGCAAAAGCAAAGGATATAAAGCAAAGACTGACCGAAGCTGAACATAAGACAGCAGTGTAGTACAGCAGCTAAAAAGGCCAATGTGATTCTAGGCTGTATTAATAAGAGTATAGTGTTTAGATCAAGGGAAGTTATAGTGCCACTCTATTCTGCTTTAGTCAGACCTCACCTGGAATATTGTGTCCAGTTCTGGGCACCACAGTTCAAGAAGGATATGGACAAACTGGATTGTGTCCAGTGGAGGGCAACCAAAATGGTAGGTGGTCTGGAAGCCATGTCCTATGAAGAGCAGCTTAGGGAACTTGGTATGGTTAGCCTGGGGAAGAGAAGGTTAAGAGTTGACATGATAGCCGTGTTTAAATATTTGAAGGGATGGCATACAGAGGATGGAGCAAGCTTGTTTTCTGCTGCTCCAGAGAGTAGGACACAGAGCAATGGACTCAAAATACAGGAAAAGAGATTCCATCTAAACATGAGGAAGAACTTCCTGACAGTAAGAGCTGTTCAGCAGTGGAATGCACTGCCTTGGAGTGTGCTGGACTCTCCTTCTTTGGAGGTTTTTAAGCAGAGGCTGGATGGACATCTGTCGGGAGTGATTTGATTGTTTATTCCTGCATGGCAGGGGGATGGACTGGATGGCCCTTGTGGTCTCTTCCAGCTGTATGATTCTATGAATTATGTCAATAAGACTTCAAGGAAAAACTATCAATATAACCATAATCCAAGTTTATGCTCCAACCCCAAGTGAAGAGGAAATTGAAAATTTCTGTATTGGAGTCCAGGAGGAAATTGATCACATACCAGAAATGGACTTTTTCTTAATTACAGGTGACTGGAAAGCAAAAAAATAGGAAACAGAGCAGAATCAAAGGTTGTAAGAAAAGTTGGCCTGGGATCAAGAAATGAAGCAGGAGACCAACTAACTGACTATTTTGAGTCCAACAGTTTGTTCATCACAAACACATTCTTCAAGCAACCCAAGAACCAACTATATACATGGACATTACCTAATGGCCAATACTGAAATTCAATACATAACTGCATAACAGAGTGCAGAAAGTGGAGAAGCTCCATTCTCTCTGCAAAAAGAAGACCATGAGCAGATTGTAGCACAGGCCATGAGCTACTAATATAAAAAATTAGAGTAAAACTAAAGAGGAACACTAAACAAATTGTCATGCTGAAATGCAACCTGAAGGACAAAGACTTGGAATGATTACAGGAGTAAGTCAAGAAAGAAAGTGCAAAGGCAGGTTTACAGATTTACAGTGGAACATTAAGAAAACAAAAATAATGACCACAAATAATTTATATAACTTTAAAGTAGACAATGAAAACATTGAAATAGTTCAAGATTTTCTACACCTTGGCTCAGTCATTAGTCAGAATGGAGACCGCAGTCAAGAAATCAGAAAACTAGGATTTAGAAGGGCAGCTATGAAGGAACTAGACAAGATCTTCAAATATCAAGATATATCATTGAATACTAAAGTTAGTATTGTCCAAGCCATTATATTTCCCATTTCTATGTATGGTTGTGAAAGTGGACAGTGAAGAAATCTGATAGGAAGAAAATCATCTCATTTGAAATGAGTTGTGCTGGAGAAGAGTTCTATGGATACCGTGAACTTGTAAAAAGATAAATAATGGGTCCTAGAACAAATTGAGCCTGAACTCTGCATAGAAACCAAGATGACTAAACTGAGACTGTCGTACTTTGGCCATATCATGAGAAGACATGACACACTGGAAAAGACAAGAACGCTTGGTTAGGTAGAAGGCAGTAGGAAAAGAGGAAACAGATATTATCCATTACATGAAAAGTATTAGCACATAACTGAACAACAGTGATATAATCACACCACTTCTTTGAATGTTGACTGGAAAGGCTATATCTCCAGTAGCTTTCCTCCAGACAAGCAACTTTAAATAAACATTTATTTAAAGGAAGCAATTGACTTCTCAAAGCAAATAATATCATACCTTCCTCCTAACTACCATTTATATTACAAGATTTTCCTATGTCACAAACAATTGCCTTCTAGACATTTTATTATGCCTTGGAATAACTGTCATTTCACAACCAGGTCATGTGTTTCTCTTTCCTTCAGTTACTCAGTGTTTTGGTTTTGTCATTCAGTTAAATATAGAAGGATCCTTTCTCTGGGACTATTTCAATCAAAAGCACTAACCTTTTCTCTTGACCCCTTTTTCATGCCTTTCAGACAGGCAAGAAGATGTCTTTATAGTCAGAGATGCAGAAATTTCACATTGTTGCATGGTTCATTAAATAGCTATTTTTTAATGTATGAAGTGGACACTTGAATAAAATAAGTTAATTGGGCAAGATAAAAATCTGCACAATGTATGCAAGTCTGAAGTTTTACTTTACAGAACCATTTTAACTTAAAAAAACAGATTAGGGCTTATATTCACTGATAAATCCTTTAAAAGGCACTGATCCAATATGGTGTCAATGATGTGTTACACACTATATTACACTCCCTACTAGAACAATCTTAAGCAATCCTGCAAATACATCCATGCCCCAGTTTAGAAAGAGCATGCCAGCTTGCACTACAATGCTTACTGAAATTTAATCAAATATGAAATATAAAATTATCCCGTCCAAACACAGGAGGAAATGGGTCCCCCTTTTAGTTCACTTTCCAAAATTCAATCATGGTAGTGAATAATCTAGTGGCAGAGTGTGTGGCATCTTGAGAGAACTGCATATCCCATTGTCCACCATGCTCCAGTACAGTGTTAGCTAGCATGACAAAATCCCTCTCTCCTCCTCAGATTACTGCTCTTACTACCACAAGCTTAAAATGAGAACTGAGAAGGAGCAGCACGTTTATGGGGCTGAGTGGGTTTGGGAGAGATGGATGCTGGTGGAGATTGGCAAAATTTACCCCCAAAAACTGCTTTAAAAATCTTTGAAAAAATGGTTTAAGTAGTTTAAGATTTTATCCAAGTTCACCCATCACTGCCTCTAGAGCAAACTTCTTATTTGGGAAGAAACGACTGATGAGGATGGAGTGCTGCTCTTCCTTTCCTACAAGAGAATTCAGATCTGGGGCTATTGCAAGGCAGTAAAAGAAGAGGGGTTGAAATATGACCCCTCCCTCCTGTATTTGGAAAGCTTGGCTCCATTTTGGGTGAGATCCACTTCCAACTGGGCCATAGCTGGATTTGAGCTCATACTTCCACAAAGGCTCTATTTTCCTATTACTACTTCTCAATTTATCTGTGTGTGTGGCGGGGGGGGGAGGGCATTACTTTGGAGAAGGAAAAGTGTATAACAATGATGCTCACTTTGCCATTGGAAGGAGTTACACTATAGACCATCATTTCCAATCCACACTGTAAGATCAACAAGGGAGGACCTTCTCACTTGCCCACCTTTAAAGGTTAAGTTCAAAAGTAGCAGGGGGGAAGATTTTTCAGCAGTAGCCCCACACATTTAGAAGAGGTTGCCATCTGGAATCCCACAGGATCCACTCTTACAAGCCCCACTTTTTGTTTCTCCCAAGTGTGTTTTGTTGGATCCTTTTCCTTCTCCAGCAGTGATCATAGGTTTTAGTACTGTCTGAGCTAGTTATTTATTGTTCATGTTCATTGATTTTGTTAATTTTTGCTGTGTTATTGCTTTGTGCCCTTAAGGCAGCCTAGAGCATTTCTACTGAATGATAAACAATGCAAAGCAAATAAAATGCTCCAGAGGAATGCACCAGAAGTCAGAGTGATTTTCAGGGTTAGCTGCCAGGGTAGGGCTCATGCATCTGACAGCCAGCCAGTTAATTCATACTTTTCTTTCTGTTATGGTTTTGTTCAGAATGTTGATAGATGAAATCATTTATTATTCGTGAATATTTCAAGTGATAGAATTTTTTTCCTCAGTTTGGTTAGGGTCTGAACCTATTCTAAATTGTTCTGGGCCCAAATGGAAGATGAAATAAGAGTGCATTAAATTTCCCAGATTTATACATTCTCATTCTCTCTCTCTCTCTCTCTCTCTCTCTCTCTCTCTCTGTGTGTGTGTGTGTGTGTAAGGGAGGAGGCGGCAGAAGCAATAATTCAGTGAAATTCTTCATTCCATTCAAAGGACAAGCTCAGATCTTCTTTGACCTTTTGACACTCACATTCCTTATACAATTAAAAAGGTTTCAGTTCTCCTTTCTTTGTCATGGACTGCAAATGAGGTTTAAAAGCCTGCTTGAAAAGAATTAAGCATATCTGATGGCATTTTTAGATCATCACTGGGAAAGGGTCCTGCCGTGTGCAACACAAATTGAAGGCAGGAATAGATGCCAATGTGTTATGTCTCTGACAATGAGTTTTAAAAAATTAATGCTTTCTTTTGTGCCTGGCAGTCCCAGGAGAACAGACCTTGTCATCCTTAGCCTTGCCTAACCTACATTCCTTGCAACTTGTGACTTTTTTCACTTTTTAGTAGTGGTGCCAAGAATTATGGATAGCCAAATTCACAATCTAATTAAGCTAGCTTGAATAAAGCTGATTTTGTTGAATGTGTGTCAAAGGAATAGAGTCTATTTGTATCTAAATTCCATGATTTAGTTGGGTTATTAGATGCACCCTGAGTATTCATGCAGTTCTTTATACTTTGATTCTGATTTCCCCTTTACTCCCAGTTCTTTGTGTCCTTCTTGTTCCCAGTTCTATTTTTGAAGTGCAACAGCATCCCTGAACTCTCCCTTTATGGATCTAAGACATATGCTGGAAAACTTGATTAATAGCTGCCTGAGAAATATTTGCAAAATAATGCCTTGTATTGTTGTGGGACCCATGCCAAACTGTGGATTCTCTATGAATTAAAAATGGCATCTTTGGTAGTAGAGATATCTGTCATTGAATATTCATAGATTCTACATATAACAAGTATTCTACCAGAGTGAGGGCCACTACAGCAAGGTGAATTGTGTGCCACAACTGTCTCCATGCTGAAAGAGAGAGAAAGATTCACACAGAAAGAACACACAAGGGATAGTAATGGGATGGAGATAATTCTTGGGTCTGTTCAATAATGAGTTCACTCAACAGGTTGCTTTTAGGGCATCACGAGAATTGAGGAAGAGGTGTTCATTCAAGCTACAATGCAAAAAGAGATATTTGCTCACAGAATTGTTGCCACCATTAGAATCAGAAGGGGGACAATTTCCCTTTTCACTGCAGCCACTCGTGAACTTCCCAAACCTGTTCTGGAGGGCTAGGAAACCCACTGGAGTTGGCTTTCTGGTAATGCTGAGGGATGCAGGATGGGAGGGTTGGCATCTCAATAAGACCATCACATTCTATTATAGGGGCTTGCCTTAGTATAGTATCTCTGCAAAGAGAAGAAAAAGGGTTTGGCCTTGGATGAGTATGCCAACCTGGTCTGCATCACAGAGAACAGCTTAGATGAGGATGGAGGACAAATTTCTTTCAAGTTTGTCTACTAGGATTCTCTGTGCAGCAGCAGATAACAGTGGGGGAGGGGAGTAGTAGTTGCAGTGGTCTATCAGGATTCCATCTTCCTCATCAGGTCCTATTCCACAGTCTGCAGTTTTCAAGGTTGGTGGCCAGGACAAACTAAAGAATCTGTTGGCATACCACTCATCCTATTGCTCAATAATTTCTCTTCCTAATCTTGCCATAGTGGTCTTGGGAGTGGGGTTGGATTCCCTTTGACTTGTGGTGTTGAAGAACATGAACATTCATGCTGAGGCACCCTGTTGGGAATGGCTCAGGACATGTCAATCATGACAGCAGCGTGTTTATCCCAAATGGTATCTGGACCACTTATGCTGCTGTGTATACTTTGAACCTGGTTGTCTGTGCTGGATGGGATGATGGGGATCCCAATGTGGAGGAGCTTCCTCTATTTCTGTTGTCATGGACAGATCATTACCTGGTCAGTGGGGACTCAGAGCCTTGACAGGGTGGAGGAACAATTCAGATGGCTGATGGATCCAGATGGATTCCTGATGGCTCTTGGAGATTTCTCTGTTGCCTTGGCAGGCAGTTCTACAAAAGCCCTAGCTTATTTCTAGAATGGGAGATGGACAGGGCTGTGGGCACAATCACTCCTCAGCATTCCCTCTCACAGAGTGAAGCTAAACCAGCTTCTTGGTTTCCAGGAGAACTGGCAGTATTGAAATAAGTGAGACAGCAGCTAAATGACAATGGCAGAAAATGTGAAGTGAATCCAGCTGAACTAAGGATATGGCCTACTTGAAGACCTGTGGTGCAGCAATACACATCATCATCATCATCATCATGCTAGTGGAGCTGTTTTGAGTGGTTAGAAGTCTAATACACCTTGGCCCACAGGACAACTTAGACAACACAACAGTCCACTGTGAAGAATTTGCTCAGCACTGTTCAGAGAAAGTCTGGAATTCAGTTACAGACATCCACACATATACTGTAAATGTCCCTTAAGCATGTGGATGTCCTCTGCTGGGTGCTGTGGGAGCTGACATTTCTTTCCTCCAGGCAGAGTGCTCAAAGCCCTTAGTGTTCAGTCAAAGTCCTGAAACTGCCTCACATAGCTATTCTGTGCTTTACAGTGAGCAGGCAATATCGGATAAGTATCTGTCAAACCCCCACCATCACCAGATGCATAATGTTTACAGTAGTTCTGAGAGCCCCAGAGGACCTTTGCTGGGATGAGCTCCATTTCTAGAATGATAACTTCATGACAATGTTTTACAGTGGCTCCATTCCTTTCTGGAGGGACTAACCCAGAAAATGATGCTAGGAGATTCCTTGGCCACTGGTCTGCAGAGTTCTTTATGGCTGTGTCTTGTACCCCATCCTTGTTAACATACACATGAAATGATTGGGACAGGTTATGCAATCAGGTATCTTTGTGATGTTGATCACACCCAGAAAAGCTATCTCCATGCTAAACTGTTGCCTAGCATCTGTAATGGAATGGATGAGAGAAAACAAATTGACCCATAATTCAGACAACACAGAGATAGGGCTGGTTAGTCAAAAGGCAGATCTGGGAACAGAGATTCAGTCTGTGCTAGATGTTGTTATATTCCCATTGAAGATGAAGGGTCACAGTTTGTGTGTATTTCTAAAGTCATTCCTGAGCCTGGAAGCAAAGGAGTGTTTTTGTACAGCAAAAGCTAGCTGTATCCATTCCTAGAGAAGTCTGCACTGGCCACAGTGGTACATGCCTTGGTTACATTCTGCTTGGATTACTGCAAGGATCTCTATATGAGGGTGCCTTTGAAAAGTGCCCAGAAACATAAGTTGACCCAAAGAAGTGGAGCCGGAGTGTTAACATCTTTGAGGGAGGAACCTCTCTCAGTCCCAGACACATTGAAGAGATGCAAGGGAGGCTGCTTTCTTGGTGGCTGCTTCCAGACTTTAGAATTCCCTCTATAATGAAGATAGTAGGCCTTCCTCCTTGCTCTTTTGCCAGGAAGTGAACACTTTCCCATTCCATTAGGTTTTTAGGAAATGACTGCACTAGGCTTTGAATGCACTGCAGTAGGCTTTTAATGTTGTGGAGTTGTTTTATATCCCAGCTTTTTAATTATATGGAAATGGTTATATATATATATATATATATATATATATATATATATATATATATAATTTAGAGAGTGTGTGTGCAGGGTCATTTTTTAAAAATGTTTTAATTTCTCATGATAACATAGCACAGACTCCTGATACTGGGAGTTTAGGGATTTACAATTCTCAGCTAGGGAGCTCTAGTGCCTCATCAAACTACAAACCCTAGGATTCTATTGGATGGAACCATGGCCGTGGAATGATCATCTCTCTCTCTCTCTCTCTCTGGCTTTTCTTCACAAATGAAGATTCAGGAAGGACTCATCCCACGCTTTCTGCAAGCACGCTGATGACTAAAAAGGACAATCCGAGATAAACAAGTCTGGTTGCAGAAAGCACAGCAGAAGGTCTCCTTGGGTGATGTTTCTGGGTTGTGATTCTTTCTGTGTTGTCATTTCTATTTTGTGTATACACACACACACACACACACATTTCTAGGATGGAGGACCATCGCCTCCCAAAAATAGTACTCTACAGTGAACTCGTCACAGGTCAGGTCAGTGTAAGAGGGGCACTCCAAAAAAACAATACAAGGATTCCCTGAAATGACATCTCAGGCTTGGCCAAATTGATCACCAACAATGGTCCGCCCTGGCCTCACATCGGGAGGCATGGAGACGCACTATCCACAATGCTGCAGCCTTATTTGAGAACTCACACTGAACAAGTCTTGAAGAGAAACGACAAGGCAGAAAGAATCACAACCCAGAAACATCACCCAAGGAGACCTTCTGCTGTGCTTTCTGCAACCGGACTTGTTTATCTCGGATTGGCCTTTTTAATCATCAGCGCGCTTGCAGAAAGTGTGGGATGAGTTCTTCCTGAATCTTCATTTGCGAAGAAAAGCCAGAGAGAGAGAAAGAGACGCATACATACACACACACAACTCTTGGGTATGTTGCTTTTCCCAGTGTGCTGACTGGCCATTTAGGAAACCTCCCTTAGTCAATCATCCCCCACATGCAAATGCCCTCATGATCTCACAATCATCTCCTGCCACTCAATCTGCATCTACACCTGCAGCCTCAGAAGGGCCCCATTGCTGGCCATGGAAAGGACTCCAGGAGCCTAAACAGAGCCCCTTCCACCTCCATTATATGCCTTACACTGGGAGTGCATGTGGAGAAGCTGCCTCACTGCAAAGGCCTTCTCGTCCAGGGTGGAAGAGCCAGCCGGCTAGGCAGTTGCTTGGCGGTTGTATAGATGTGGGTGGTATTTTCCCTCACAATAATAGCATGTAGCTGAACCATGTGAACCTTTCAAATCTACTATAATGGCATATGTTACACTGGGTGCAGCTAGTTGCACTATAATTGTGTTGTATGAATGGGCCCCTGCCCCCAGAGACTGTGCTGCCCACTGGCTGTGCTTGCGTCTGCTGCCATATCTTTGCTAGCTCCACATTCTGCACATTTGCGCTCCATCTCTCTTTCCTCTCCAGTCCTCCTGGTTTTAGTGACAGACAGTGTCCCACATGTCACCAGTGTGGAGAAGCCACTCAATTTTAAAATTCAGGATTTAAAGGAACTCTCTAAGTTACTGAACCTATTTTGGAATAACATTCAGGACCTTGGAGAGCTTAAAAGCATGAATTAAAAACTGAAGCCGATTTACAACTCCACTGACATGAGAGCCCCCACTGGCCCCTGTGTGGTGTTGGTGCTTCTTTACTACTCTCTCTTTTGGAACCAACTGGATGAGGGGGGCAGGGCAGCCACCTGTAGTAACTCACTGTTCATTTTATCAGAATAGTGACTATACATTTTGTTCCATACCTCAGCTCTCATAGGGCTAACGACTTGCTTTAAGAAACAAATGGAAGTCTGGAATCTAGGTCAGTTAAAGGTGGTATTTCTAGGCAGGATAAAAGCTGGCCAACTGGTTAAAATGGCAACTCTAACACTGACCTTTTCCCTCCAAAGCAGAACAAACTAACACAGGGCCAAAAATGTGCGTAAGAAATTTTTCAGCAGCCAAAGTAGGAGGGGGAAGAATTGAAGACACAAAGATATGATCCTCTTTAGGTCTTAACTGGGTGGTTTTCTGTTTAATAGTCTAAAATACTTAAATTTTGTTTATGGCTAACTTTCGGCTCAGCCACAAAATGAAAAGAATGTTTGAAAATCTTCAAAAAAGGGTCTAAAACATGTTTTTTGTGTGTCAAGAAACTTTGATGAGAATAATACTGGACTGACAAGAATAATTGCAGTTTGGGATTTTTCTGGACAAAATTTGCATGTGGTTGTTTTATGCAGAAAACTATGTTCTGCACAAGAAACAACTTTTTCTGCATCTGTGTGTGTGTGTGTGTGTGTACACAGAAGTTACTTCTTGCACAGAAAATGTTGGAATTGGGGACTTATCCTGTGCAAAATTCATGTGTGTCTCTCTTGCAGAGAAACCAGCATTTTCTGTGCAGGAAACTGCAGGGGGGAAAAAGTTGTTTTCTGTGCAAAACAACTGCATGCAAATTTTGCATAGAATAAGTCTGTGGACTTTGTCAGATGTGGCAAAAACTGTGTCAGAAAAACACGATGATAACAGAAACAGGTGAAATTATCAGACAACATCATAGTTCAGCCGTTCCAGGGGTGTAGCATGGGTGTGAATAAGGCGTCCCTTTTTATTGACACTTTAGCATGTCAATAATGAAATGAAGCTTCTTCCTCACTAATGCTAACCCTGGAAACAGCTGAGGATGTGGGCATCTGATAATGTCACCCTTCCTGTTACCATCACATTCTTCTGATGTGGTTTGGGATGTGGGTTTTTGCAGCATTTCTCCGTGTCTGATAAAGTCTTTTAATTGTGCATACACTTCAGTATCTGTGTGGCTTTCAAAGACTATATTGCAGCTGGAAGGAAAGTGTTAACATTATTTGTTGCCTCTTTGAGGAGAAATTTAGGTGAAGAATTGCATCCCTACTCAATAATAACAGTGTAATTCCAAGAATTCCTCAGCCCAGTGGACATAGTAGCTGGCGAATTCTGTGTGTTATAAACCATTTTTTTCTACGTGCAGAATTTGAGGGCACTCAAGTTGTTATACAGGTTGAGTATTCCTTATATAAAATGCTTGGAACCATAAGTGTTTTAGATTTCAGATTTTATTTTGGGAGGGGAAAATTTTGGAATATTTGCATATATATAATGAGATATCTTGTAGATGGGACCCAAGTCAAAACATGAAATTAATTTATGTTTCCTTTACATCTTATACATCCAGCCTGGAGGTACTTTCATAGCATATTTTTGTATTTTATATATTATTTTAATATTTTTTATTTTAATATTTCAGATTTTCAAGTATTTCAGATTTCTGGATAAGGGATACTCAACCTGTAGTAATGTTTCTGGGACATTTGAAACAGTCCCAGAAAGCTTTTTGTCAATCTAGCTTTGAAAGATGTTTCCTATTTGTACCCCAGACTTCAAGAACACCTTAGTTCACATGAAACATCCCATGAGCTCCAGGCAGAGTCCACTCTTGGTTTGCAAGTAGTACCATCCTCTGCCCTGAAAGTGACAGTGTCAGCTCCTAAATAAAGAATGCATTTCCCATCTTCCTTCCTGATGACAAAATTGCTCTGCGATGATTTTGTTTGCAGTCCAAAAGAATTACATTTTCATTGTCCCTCATTGCCAGTTACAAGCACAATAAAATTACCCTGCTTTTTAAAAAGCACTTTGAGCAGAAGAGACAAGGTTTCTAGCAGAATGGAAATGCAAACATTGTTCTTGAAAGCAGCAAACAGAAAGTGGGAGGGGGAAGATTTCATTTCAGCTACACTATTGTTTTGTAGTTACAAATATAGATTTCTGACTTTCCAGATTATAGTGTTTCTGTAGTGCTAAGTTGCCAACCCACAGACCAATTAGTTTAGTATAGTCCCATTGGCTTTACCAGGGTTAAATAAGTCTTTTGAATTGTATAACTAACAGCCTAAATGGAATGTTCTTTTCTAATTCTATGCATCAAAAATAAATATATACCTGGATGAGGGTAGAGGAAGAAAATGAATACATGCATGAAGGTACTCAGTAAAAAAACAAACAAACAAGAAACTAGAGCAAAACAAAGAGGTCCCCTAAAAAAGGTCTGCTGTGAGTTAGGCACAGATTGTATGAGAATTAAACCTGCTACCAGCAATGATTACAAAGTAATGAACATAATAAGATTTTTAGTATTTGGATACTAATTTTTAATATTTGGTTTAACGTCATACTTTATTTCCTTTAATAACATTACTTAATAAATGTAAGAACAACTAGAATACTTGCATTTATGTTTTTTTCCACATGTTTGAAGTAGATTTATAGTGGGCCCTTGTATCTGCTGGGGTTTGGTTCCAGGACCCCCCCCCCGGATACCAAAATCCATGGACGCTCAAGTCCCATTATATACAATGGCACAGTAAAATGGTGTCCCTTATATAAAATCAAGGTTTTATTTATTTATTTATTTATTTATTTATTACTTTTATTTGGGAATATATTTCAAGCCTTGGGTGGTTGAATCCATGGATATGGAGGGCTGACTGTATTTTACCTCCTGTTCCCCATATACAAAGTAGTGAGTTCTTTTGCAAGTTGATCTCTGGTAACAGTTCCACACAAATAATGACCCAAGAAGTGGTCTGATTGGAATTAGGCAACTGCAATCATGCTCATTTAATTGAAGACACTACTGTTGATTCTTTAGGCATGAAAGCATAATTGCCCACAACAACAATAAATATTCAGAAATTCTGATTATGTTTAATACCATGAACTGTGACAACATAAGATATTTTGCCACCTGAAAGAAATCCATATCCCCCCCACTCGTGTGAGGGGGGGCACTGTGACACATCTCTTTACCCAGGCTAGTCCCAAAATTCCAAACTCGCAGGAATCCTGCCACTCAGCTTACCATTTTTTGCCTAATTATTCCCTTCCTGGATTGGATTGCTGGGCCTCAGGGTGAACCCTTTAAATGGGAACTTACGGCTGCATTGATGTTTGAGTTCTTTAGTTTTGGTTTGCGTGGCCTGACTTCAATTCAGGCTTGACAGCCAGCTAGAAACAGGTTTACAACAACAACAATGGGTTTATTAAATATAATAGGAAGATGTAATAAACTGTAATAATCTATTCTTTAGGCTCCCCAATGTCATAGGTAGTTCCCCCTTCATATTCAAATCTAAAAACTCTGCCTCTATAGCATCACACTCTGTAAGCTTCAGAACCAGTCTATCTGAAATCAAGCATCTGTCTCCCTGAAATTAAAACCCTACCTCTCTGAGATCAAAACTCAATCTAAATCTCCACAGAGGCAAGCCTCAGCCTTTTCATCCATATTGTTTTCCCCACAGCCCCCCTTCACAGTCTTTCTGAACCATGGTTGGCTATCTAGAAGCCAAGTTTGCCCAGCACCTCCTTCACAGTCACATTTGAAAGGGGTTATGAAATGCAACCATCCAGTGCACATGCAGAGTTCAAGCACAAAAACTGTGAAGCATAGCCCTTACTATCTTCTGGCTGTAGCAAGGATTCAGCAGAGTAACAGCTTCTTGGTTAAAAGAAGTTTACTAAGTACAACATCATATAGGAACAGTACAGTAAGTATCAGCAATCTGTCTCTAGCAAACAACTCCAACTAACTCCACAGACTGAATAACCCATACTGCATGTGCAAAGCCTCATGATTTAAGTAGACCCAAATTGGCTGATGCAAGCCTCTGGAATTGCCTAGTCATTGAAACAGGTGCATCGGATCTAGCCATGAGCTCATCTCATCCAGGTGCTCCTAATTAGCTGCTGCCTTGAGTTTTGGTCTTGGACAAATTGGCTAGGATGTTTCAAGGCTGGCTCAGCTGAACATACTTTGTCTCTGAGACTCCCTTTCTGTTTAGCATCAGTAAAATTAATTTCTCATATATTTGGGAAATCTACAAACCCTGACAGAATCTTGATGTACCCTTCAAAGAAACAGGACACATTCCATAAAACCTGATGTGAAGGAGAGACTGAGGCCCTGTCTACACTGTGGGGAAAAACAAACCCCCCCTTCCCACAAATCTGGGCTGATAAAGTCACACTATGTGTGGTATTATCCCTAAATCTGGTGCAACAAGGCCATACACTCTATGGCCTTATCTGCACCAAACTCAGGGTATACCACTTTAATCCGGGTTTTAAAAACTCACAATTTTCTGCAGACTTTGCTTGAAACTCTGAAGGAAACTATAGTGTGAACAATGCATCTGCCCTGGATTCAGGGGATGGGGTCAGAAGATAGGACAAGTGCTGCCTGACAGGTGCTGCCATTTTTTCCTTTCCTTAGCACCACTTCCTAATTCCGATATTGGCCAGGAAGGCAGATCCCTCACTCTGAGGTCAGAAGGGATGACCAGCCACTTAATCGAATGGCTGGCCACCTTGTTCTGTCCTCAGAGAGGGAGACTGTGTGCTGAGAAGATAGAACCCTGGTGCTATCATCCTCTCTGAGGTCAGAACGAGCAGCCAGTCACAATGATTGCATGTCTGGCCGCCTCATTCTGACCTCAGAGAGAGCAACTGCACACCAGCAGTGGCAGCATGGGGGGGGGATGGCACTGCGGCTTGGAGGTAAAAATCCAGATGATTCATTGTGTAGACAAGCCTGACAACAAGTGGTACAGATTGATGCTTTGGCCAGGTAAGGTGTGGCACTTAAATCTGGGCTGGAACAGTTCAAATTTCATGTGGCCAGCTCTGGGCCAAAGTAGTCTGAATTTCAATTGGATTTTTACCCCCAGTGTACACTGACCCTTAGATTTAAGAAGTATTAAAGAAGGTTTTTATTCACTGATTATCCCAAAGTTTTTTGGCCAAGATACATATGTACGGCCTTCTTTAGTGTCTGTTAAAAGAAAAAAAGAGACATATTCCCTTCACCAGTTCATGCTTTCATATATCCCCATTATGGAAACATCTGAAACAGGTTACCCAATCCTACTGTATGGCAGGGCCAGTTTCCTATTCCACTTTCTGGGAAGGATCAACTCCCTATCACACACACACAAAAGCTGGCTATCTGCCAACAGTGAGAGTTTTCTGCACAGAATTTTGGGATTTTTGGACAAACCCCATGATTTTCACATACTTTTGTACAGAATAATTTCCTGAAACACTTTCAGATAAACAAATACCAGGCAAAACTGTGCAAAATTCTTGCCGCTGTGTTATTTGGCTAGAAAACAAATAATGGTGAATATTCTTTACACCCTTTCCATAATAGATATAGCCTGTATCACTTGATCCCACTTATGGTGCTTACCTTTCCCATCAGCCATCCTTCCTTTCTGCTGCCTGTGAACAAGGAACTTTGGGACTTACAGGCCTAGATATGACAGACCATGTTGAATAAAGTGAAACATGTCCACCTCTCAGTTTCACGCAGACCTAGTTTAACTGCACAAACATACTCTATCTGTTCTAAAGAAGGAACTGAGGCTGGCACTGGTTCAAGAGGCCCACAGTTCAGAATGTTTTTTGAGATTGCTCTAACATTGCTTCTGCTTGGCTCCCAGCAAGTCTCCCAGGTCTGGGCAATGGATATATAAATGCAAGGAAATAAGTTTTTTAAAACATCCTCAAGTGTGATCTGCAGTTTACACTCTTCCTGTCTCCCAACTTGCAGTAATGGTAACTGCAGCCTGGGTTGAGCCCCATCGGACCTCTGAGCCCTGGTAAAGTACATCCTTTTTCTACCTATGTTTACTTAGTTCACCCTGAGGTCACCCTGAGCTTTGCTTGAACTTTGGTTCTCAGCATAAAAAATGGAGTTGGGTCAAGAAGCCTGCAGGTTAAGGGTCTGGAAGCAGCCTGTGAGAGTTATGGCAGAGCAATTAAGTTTAGATTCTCAAACTACATCTCTTAAAGTATCTTTAATAAGGGATGAAGGCATTACCTGAGTAAGGATAATGATGAATTGAGGGGGGAAATCTTCTCTTTGGATTGTATTCATTAATAAAACTATTTTATGTATCTTGCAAAGAAGATTAAGGACTTTATCAGAACACCCCCCTGAACCCCATTCTTTTGCTGGCATAACTTTGCCATTTTTATGATGGCAAAAGAACTCCCCATGCCACATTTACCTCAAATCCTGGCAAAAGGCTTCCCAGCGATGAATGAGGAGTGAACGGAGCTCCATTCACTTCCTTGTTTGAAAACCTGCAGATACTCACAAGAATACCAAACACAGGAAATTCAAAAATAAAACAAAAAGAACACTCAAAAAGTTTCAAAAAGCACAGACACACACTTAAAAACTTCCAAGTAAATCTGGGAGGATCATGAAAAGAGTGTCACCTACCTGGATGTTGCAATCTCGCCCAGAAGTGTTCTCGCTGTACCATCCATTGATGCTGCATTCACATGAGTATAACAGCACAAAGTTTCAAATGCCAGCAATGCAGGCACTAAAGCACCGCACGGATCAATTGACAGCTTGAGTTTCAATAAAAAAAAAAAAATTAAATGTACATGATTGTGAAAGGGCAATATTGTCTGGTATAGGCGCCCTTTCGTGATCATTAGGCATCCTTATAATGCTTATTTGCCTTCTCTGGTAAAATCCTAAAGCCATACCCACACAACACAAATAATTCAGTTTGATACTAGATTATTTGCCATCGATCCTTTCTATGGAATCCTGGGATTTGTAGTTTTACAATTTTTTACCTTCTCTGCCAAAGAGTGCTGGCACCTCTCCAAATTACAAATCCCAGGATTCCATAGGAAGGTGCCATGGCAAATAATCCAGTTTCAAACTGGATTATTTGTGTAGTGTGGATTTGGCCTCAGCTTGATTTCTTTCTCTGCTAGACATTGTGTGTGTGTGGTGGAGTGGGGTGGTGAACTGTTCAACTTCTGTCTAATGTATTAGTTACTCTGCTTAGGAGATCCACTACAATCTCCCATATTTCCAATATTTCCTGCCCCTATTGTCAGTTGGCTGAGAAGTGGAGCAAAAACATCTCTTGTGGCCCTCAACAGACTGGCACTAATTCCTGGGAATGAAACAGCCTACCCTCCACAAAATAAAATATAATAAAATAAAATAATGCTAGGAGATTTTTGTTGCCTGGCCTGGGGTGGGGCAGGGGATGAGGGGAAATTAGTAGACCAAATGTGGGATCCCCATGTATCGTGTCCAAGCCATGGGTCAGAAGATCTCCCAGCCCCTCCTAGTGAAAAGCAACTTAGAAAGCAAGAGTATCTAATTTCTTTCTCCCATTTTTGGACAATGATGCTTTCCATTTATGCCTATAGAAGGGGAAATTGCTGGGAAGAAACAAAAAGAAACAAAGGGACAACTAAATCTGAGTCCGGAATGGATTGGAAGACTGCTTTTATCACTTTTAAGTGTGAAAATATTCTCAAAAATAGTGCATATCACATTCTAGAAATGAAAGAGAACCAAAACAAAAAAACCATAGTGCTACATGTGAGAGCCTCTGGGACCTTAGATGTCAGTTATAAAAGAGAGATTGTCCCACCTATAAATTCATCTTCCCTGCTACTGACATCCAAGGTCCCCAAGCCCTTCTCCATATCGCTAAAGATTTCTTACACAGTTCCAGAAATATTCCATCCTTTACAGGGCACACTTAGCCATTTATATTGCAGACAGCCAGAGAACTTGCTGAGAGTTTGAAAACACTACATAGCAATTGGGGCTAAACTTTCAAGACAGTCCCTAGCTGAGATCTGCAGGATAGTTTGTTTGTTGGGCAGCCAATTTTCTGACTGGGCATTTTCAGGAAGGGAAAAAAAAAAAGGCCAAAAGGCAGACAAATATATCTTTCTGGGACAATTGTAGGCATTAACATAGGGCTAGCCAGATTAGACACAATCTATCAAGACAAATGGAGCCCACTAGCTCATGATGAGGTTGGTAAATGGTGGCCCACAGATGAGACAGATAAATCTCTGAAGACAGTTTTTAGCATTGCTTTAGTTACACCCCAAGTGTAGGAGCCATTTTTGCATGACTACAAAACTTGGCTTGGCTCAAGTCAAGGTGAGCCCCTCCATCATGCATCAAACTCTTCAGAGTCTCACTGAGCCATAAAACCATAGGTAAAGGCAGTGGCAGCACTAGAAGTGTGTGGAAATGTCAAACCACACTAGGTGATACCAGCAGTGGAAGAGGTGACACCAGCCTTAGTGATGCCACAGGGGAAATGGTTCCCATGGCAGGACTATAATGCATATAAAGCACCACAGATATCAGTACATGTATGGAAGAAACATTCTTCATACTCATATCTTGGCTGCAGGTTACTCTATGGGAATTTCAGGACTTAAGCCCATGAGATCATGAAATGGAGCCCTGAGAAATGAGTCAAGGCTTGGTTACTGAAAGAAAGTGCACAGACCAAAGTTACCATCTTATACCAATTGGCTAGAGCAGGTTGTGTAACAGTCTAATTCTTATAAATACTTCATAGCTAGGCTTTCATTTGTTCCTTAGATAACCTGGAGATGGACATCTGGCAAGGGATGGGTTGCACCTCACAGCAGTTGGCAGGGATGTTTTTGCTAAATGTCTTAAAGATCTTATTGGGGGGGGGGCTTTAACTGAGTTGTATGGGGGAGGGAGACAGTACTCTTGAAGGCAGGAGTTCATCGAGTGCTAGAGATAATAGCCAAAATGTTATACATAGAACAAGGCAAATAGCACAACAACCCAACAATGGTAGGAATGAAACCTTTAAAAGGCAGATAGGGGAAATGGCCCATGGTTGCAGATGTCTCTATACGAAGGCACAGAGCATGGGAAATAAACAGGATGAACTTGAACTCTTAGCACAGCAAAACAAATATGATATCATAGGCATCATTGAAACCTGGTGGGATGAGTCTCATGATTGGAATATACTCATAGAGGGGTATAACCTATTTCAAAGAAATAGACCAAACAAGAAGTGCATTTAACCACATTTAAGAAGGTTGGTGGAGTATCAGTATACATTAGGGATGTGTACACCTGCGAACATATCCATGATTTAAATCCTGGGAGCTAGGTTGAGAGCATCTGGGTAAAAATTAAGGGAGAGAGAAACAGCAGGGATGTTGTTGTAGGGGACCACTATAGACCTCAAAGCCAAACCAAGCACTTGGATGATGCCTTCCTGGAACAGATGGCCACACATTAAGAAAGGAGGGATGTAGTAGTAATGGGGGATTTCAACTATCCTGATATTTGTTGGAAATCCAACTCTGCCAACACTTTAAGGTTCAACAAATTCCTCATTTGCCTTGCAAACAATTTAATTGCCCAGAAGTTGGAAGAGGCAACAAGGAGATCAGTTATTTTAGATCTGATCCTAACCAATGGTGATGACCTGGTTAATGGAGTGGAAGTGATGGGATCCTTACGGGGGAGTAATCATGTTCTCCTGGAGTTTGTTATACAGAGGAAAGGGGAAGCCAAGCATAGTCAGACATGTATTCTAGACTTTAAGAAAGCTGATTTCAGAAAACTTAGGGGATTACTGGGGGTGATCCCATGGTCAGGAATACTAAAAGAGAAGGGAGTTCATGAGGGATGGGAGTATCTTAAAAGTGAGATATTGAAGGCACAACTTCAAACAGTTCCAACAAGGAGGAAACGTTGCAAGTGTCTAAAGAAACCAGGATGGATGTTGAAAGAACTCTCAACTGATCTAAAACTTAAAAAGGACATGTACAAGAAATGGAAAAAGGGAAAATCACCAAAGAAGAATTCAAACAAATAGCTAGCTCGTGTAGGGGGGAAGTCAGAAAAGCTAAAGCACAGATGGAGATCAGGCTTGCTAGAGAGGTTAAAAACAATAAAAAGGGCTTTTGTTTGTTTGTTATGTCCTTAGCAAAAGGAATAACAAGGAAATGGTAGGGGTGCTGTGTAGAGAAGATGGCGAAAGGCTAACAGGGGACAGAGAAAAGGCAGAACTACTTAACAACTTTTTTGCTTCATTCTTCTTCCAAAGGGGTAACAGTGCTCAACTTGGGGAAGATGGAGCAGATGATGCAGTAAGGGAAATACAGCACAGAATTGGTAAAGAGGTAGTTCAGGAATACTTGGCCAGTATAAATGAGTTGAAGTCTCTAGGGTCAGATGAACTTCATCCAAGGGTATTAAAAGAACTGACAGAAGTAATCTCAGAACCATTGTGAATAATCTGAGAGAATTCCTGGAGAACAGGAGAGGTCCCAGCAGACTGGAATAGGGCAAATGTTGTCCCCATCTTCAAAAAGGGGGAAAAGACCCACATAATTACCACCCAGTCAGCCTGACATCAATAGTAGGAAAGATTCTAGAGCAGATAATTAAACAGACAGTCTGTAAACATTTAGAAAGGAATGCCATGATCACTAAAAGTCAGCATGGATTTCTCAAAAACAAGTCATACCAGACAAATCTTATCTCTCTTTTTTTGATAGAGTTACAAACTTGATACATGAAGGGAATCCTGTGGATATAGTGTATCTTGATTTTAGTAAAGCTTTTGACAAGGTCCCCCCTGATATTCTTGCAAAAAACCAAATTAATAACCAGTAGAGAATGCAACTGTTAGGTAGATTTGTAATTGGTTGACTGACTGAACCCAAAGTGTGGTCACTAATGGCTGTTCTTCATCCTTGAGAGAAGTGACTAGTGGGGTGCCACCGGGTTCTGTCCTGGGCCCAGAGTTATTCAATATCTTTATGAATGACATCGATGAGGGAATAGAGGGTGTGCTTATGAAGTTTGCAGACGACACCAAATTAGAATTGGTAGCTAATACCCGAGGACAGGATCTGAGTCCAAAATGACCTGAACCGATTAGATTTTAAATTTAAAATCATTTTATTAAGTCTTTTGCCATATAAAATTAAACATATAGACACCATAGACACATTTAGCAACCCTTATAACCCTTATAACCCCACATTTATAACCCTTATACCAGCAATTCAAAACACCTCAGAACAAAACAACAACAAACAAACTTAAACACTTAAACATATAACATATAGACAAAAACCTCACCCTCCCCTTAAAACAAAAAGATATCCCACATGTTCCTAAATTGCTTCTACATTTAAATAATCTAAGTTTCCACCTCTTCTTTATCCATCATTTCACATAGTCCATCTATTTATCAACTTATTAATAATTCACCTTCCTACTTAAGTTACAAAATAAAAACAGTAATAATATTCCTAATAATGAAAATATTCCTTAACTGTTAAATCCTAATGTACATGTATTCCCTCTTGTATGTTTTAAATATTTTATAAATGGTTCCCAAGTTTTCATGAAGTTTTCCATAGACGTCCTCTTATTAGGTTTGTTAATTTATTCATTTGTGCCACTTCCATTACTTTCTCAATACAGTCGATAGATGTTGGTATTTTTTTTTATTTCCATTGCTTTGTGCAGACCAATCTTGCTGCAGTTACTAAGTAAATTACTAATTTATCATGCTTTATTTAATTTCTATCATCTAGATCTAACATATTTAATAAGTATAGTTCTGGTCATTGTTTTATTCTGAATCCTAATATTTTTCCATTTTTTAATTGATTTTGGACCAAAATTGTTGTGTCTTTGTACACTTCCACCATAAGTGGAAGGATGTGCCTACACAATGACCTGAACAGATTAGAAAGCTGAGCCAAAACTAACAAAATGAATTTCAACAAGGAGAAATGTAGGATACTACACTTGGCAGTAAAAATGAAATGCACAGATATAGGATGGGTGTCACATGGTTTGAGGGCAGTACCTGCGAAAGGGATCTAGGAGTCTTAGTGGACCACAAGCTGAATGTGAGTCAGCAGTGTGATGCAGCAGCTAAGAAAGCCAATGCGATTCTAGGCTGCATTAATAGGAGTATAGTGTTTAGATCAAGGGAAGTAATAGTGCCACTGTATTCTGCTTTGGTCAGACCTCACCTGGAATACTGTGTACAGTTCTGAGCACCACAATTCAAGAATGATATTGGGAAGCTGGAACGTGTCCAAAGGAGGGCAACCAGGATGGTGGAGGTCTGGAAGCCATGCTCTATGAGGGGCAGCTTAGGGAGCTGGGCATGTTTAGTCTGGAGAAGAGAAGGTTGAGAGGGGACATGACAGCCATATTTAAATATTTGAAGGGATGTCATACTGAGTATGGGGCAAGCTTGTTTTCTGCTGCTCCAGAGACTAGGACATGGAGTAATATGTTCAAACTACAGGAAAAGAGATTCTACTTAAACATTAGGAAGAACTTCCTGACAGTAAGAGCTGTTCGGAAGTGGAATACACTGCCTGGGAGTGTAGTGGAGTCTCCTTCTTTGGAAGTTTTTGAACAGAGGCTGAATAGCCATCTGTCAGGAATGACTTGATTGAGTATTCCTGCATGGCAAGGGATTGGACTGGATGGCCCTTATGGTCACTTTCAACTCTATGATTCTATGAACCTCCGGTAGTAATTTTTAAAATTAATTACTAATTATTATCATTCCAGGGCTTCAAAGTACTTAGTTGCAATTATTAAAAGTTACTTTTTACTTTCCATTTACCAAAAAGTAACTAAATTTACCATTTAGTCATTTGAAAACATCTGACTACTACAAACTGGTGAAATACACATTGGCTTCCCATCCATCTCATTGTGATATCAGTACAGAAGAATACAAGGCATTAGCATGAGACACAGCATAAGCCAGAACCTGAGCTAGGTGATGTTCCTTCTTCACTATTTCATGAAGTCCACAGACAGTAATTGTAGAAGTTACAGTTAGTCTGAAAAAGGAGTGACGTTATCTCTTATTGAACTACAAATATAATGTGATGTAACCATACAGACAATGTAGGGAAAGACATTACTTGCAAGTAACCAATTATTTGCAACTAGAAATTTGTCTTAAGGAACTAAGCTACATCAATATGAGTACAGTTGTCCCTCCAAATTCGCGAACTCGACATTCGCGGTTTCGAGTATTCGCGGTTTTGGGAGGCCCCCCCCAGGCCCCCCCAAAAACCGCGACACGGGGCCTCCGGAGGTCCCGTGAAAGCCCTGGGAGGGCTAGAAAGGCCTCCGTGGGGACTCCGGAGACCCTCTGGAGGCCCCGAGAAGGCCCTGGGGGGGAGTAGGGAGTGCTGAGAAGGCCTCCGTGGGGCCTCCGGAGACCCTACAGAGGCCCCGCGAAGGCCCTGGGGATGGATTGGGGAGTGCCGGAAAGGCCTCCGCGGGGCCTCCAGAGACCCTCCGAAGGCCCCGCGAAGGCCCTGGGGGTGGATTGGGGAGGGCTGGGAAGGCCTCAGCGGGGCCTCCGGAGACCCTCCGGAGGCCCCGCGAAGGCCCTGTGGGGGAGTGGGGAGGGCAGGGAAGGCCTCAGCGGGGCCTCCGGAGACCCTCCGGAGGCCCCGCGAAGGCCCTGGGGATGGATTGGGGAGGGCTGGGAAGGCCTCCGCGGGGCCTCCGGAGACCCTCCGGAGGCCCCGCGAAGGCCCTGTGGGGGAGTGGGGAGGGCTGGGAAGGCCTCAGCGTGGCCTCCGGAGACCCTCTGGAGGCCCCACGAAGGCCCTGTGGGTGGATTGGGGAGGGCAGGGACGGCCTCCGCGGGGCCTCCGGAGACCCTCCAGAGGCCCCGCAAAGGCCCTGGGGGTGGATTGGGGAGGGATGGGAAGGCCTCCGCGGGGCCTCCAGAGACCCTCCGGAGGCCCCACGAAGGCCCTGGGGGTGGATTGGGGAGGGCAGGGCAGGTCTCCACAGGGCCTCCGGAGACCCTCCAGAGGCCCCGCGAAGGCCCTGGGGGGAGTGGGGAAGGCTGGAAAGGCCTCCGCGGGGCCTCCGGAGGGTCTCCGGAGGCCCCGCGAAGGCCCTGTGGGGGAGTGGGGAGGGCAGGGAAGGCCTCCGCGGGGCCTCCGGAGGGTCTCCGGAGGCCCCGCGAAGGCCCTGGGGGTGGATTGGGGAGGGCTGGGAAGGCCTCCGTGGGGCCTCCGGAGGCCCTGCGTAGGCCACAGGGGTGGATTGGGGAGGGCCGGGAAGGCCTCCGCGGGGCCTCCGGAGACCCTCCAGAGGCCCCGCGAAGGCCCTGGGGAGGCGGGGGAAAGTGACTATGGGGCCTCCGGAGGCCCCATGGTCGCTATGGCAGGGGAGGGGGGGCAAACAGTATTCGCGGTTTTTTCACATTCGCGGGGGTCCGTGGAACGTAACTCCCGCGAATGTGAAGGGACAACTGTACAATGTCTAGATCGAGGGAAGTAATAGTATCCCTCTATTCTGAATTGGTCAGACCTCACCTGGAATACTGTGTCCAGTTCTGGGCACCACAATTCAAGAAGGATTTTGAGAAGCTGGAATGTGTCCAGAGGAAGGTGACCAAAATGGTGAAAGATCTGGAAGCCATACCCTATGAGGAGTGGCTTAGGGAGCTGGTATGCTTAGCCTGGAGAACAGAGGGTTAAGAGGTGACATGATAACCATGTTTAAGTATTTGTCATATTGAAGAAGGAGCAAAGTTGTTTTCTGCTGCTCCAGGGACTACGACATGGAGCAATGGGTGCAAACTACAGGAAAAGAGATTCCACCTAAACATTAGGAAGAACTTCCTGATGATAAGAGCTGTTTCACAGTGGAATATGCTACCTCTGATTGTGGTGGAGTCTCCTTCTTTGGAGGTTTTTAAACAGAAGCTGCATGGCCATCTGTCCAGATGTGCTTTAATTGTGTATTCATGCATGGCAGGGGGTTGGACTGGATGGCCCTTGTGGTCTCTTCCAACTGTATGATTCTAACTAAGAGAGATGTTCATGATAAGCTTCAAATAGTCTCCTGCTTGCTTCTCTACAGCTGGGACAAACAGATATTACAAACAAGTAAGAAAGGAAAAGAAGTCCTAATCATATTTTATGCCATTGCTGAACACCTTAGGATGCCCCAGTGCACACACAAACTGAGAGTTTACACAGAAGATGCAGAAGCTTCATTGCACATGATCTCAGACTGTGTCAACAAAGAGGAGAGTAAGTTTGTACATGAATTACAAATGAATAACAGTATCTGATGTTTCTTGATCATGCAAAATATCTGATAAATATTATTATTATTATTATTATTATTAATGATTACAACATTTAAAATATACATTCAGGACCCTCCATCCCACGTCCCTTAAAACACAATTAAATAATTCAAAAATTTAAAACATACCTTTAAAGTACTAAAAATAAACAATAAACAGTGGCTGTAGTGGGATTGGGGTAAATTTTATTTTTCTTTCTGATGCCCGGGTATATATTCAGGAAAGCCCCGCCAGAAGAGATCTGTCTTAAGAGCTTTTTTAAAAGCTATTTAAGGTGGTAATATGACAGATCTCATCCAGCAGGCCGTCTATAATCTGGGAGCAATAGCCGAAAAAGTCCTCTGGGAGGTTGAAGAGAGCCTAGTTTTTAAAGGTTGCAGTAAAGTTCTCCCAGAGGACCTGAGTGCACGGGGAGGATTATATGGAAGGGGGTGGTCCTAAAAATAGGTTGGACCCAAGCCATTTAAGGGCTTTAAATGTGATAACCAACACCTTGTACTGGTTCTGGAAACTAATGGGCAGCCAGTGAAGTGACCTTAAGATCGGTGTCATATGGTCTCTTCTAGATGTAACTAAGACCAGTCTGGCTGCCATATTCTGTACTACTTGAAGTTTCTGGACCAAGCACAAGGATAGCTCCATGTAGAGTGCATTACAGAAATCAAGACGGGAGGTTACCAGAGCATGTACCACGGTCTCAAGGTCACTGGCTTCCAGGAAAGGGAGCAGCTGGCAGATCAGTGGAAGCTGAGAACAGGCACTCCTGACCATCACATTTACCTGATTCTTCATTTGGATTGACAAGTCCAGGAGTATCCCCAGACTGTGAAAACAGTACTTGGAGGACAGCATGACCCCATCCAGGACTGGAAGTTGTATCCTAATACTTGGGTTTGGGGCTTTTACCATGAGAACCTCCATTTTGTCTGGATTCAGCTTTAATTTGTTTTCCCTCATCCAGTCCATTACTGCCCTAAGACAATCATTGAAAGAAGAAACACCATCTGAAGTCAGAGCCAAGACTGAGACATAGAGAAATATATCTGGTGCTATCAGCATACTAATAACACCCTGCCCCATGCCTCCAGATGATCTCTCCCAGCATCTTCATATATATATTGAATAGCATTGGGGACAGGATGGCACCCTGTGGGATGCCACAATTAAGCTCTTTCCTTGCAAAGCAACTGTCCCTGAGCATCACCCTCTGGGACCTACCTGAGAGGAAGGAGTGGAACCACTGCAATACAGTGCCTCCGATTCCTATCCTTCTCAAGTGATCCAAAAGAATGTCATGATCTATTGTGTCAAAAGCCACTAGAGATCCAGTCGCACACTACCCCTGTTGATGCCCAGGTGAAGGTCATCAGCTAAGGTGGACCATGGCCGTCTCAACTCCAAATCCTGTCCTAAAGCCAGTTTGAAATGGGTCTAGATAATTGGTTTCTTTCAAGACAGCTTGGAGTTGGAGAGCAACCACCCTCTCTCTCAATCATCTTGCTCAAAAAAGGTAATAAGGAGACTGGCCTGTAGTTCTTCATATCCAGAGGGTCAAGGGAAGGTCTTTTTAGGAGTGGTATAACCACCACTTCCTTCAAGCAAGATGGAACGTGACCTTCCCTAAGAGATGCATTACTTATGTCCCTGAGGAACATCCTCAAGGCATCATCCCCCAGGAGAGCCAGCCACGAAGGGCAAGGGTCAAGAGGGGAGGTAGTCCTCCTCACTCTACAAAGCAGCTTGTTCACGTCATCAGTATTTACAAATTAAAACTGATCCAATGTAACCTCATTAATGGAGTTACTGGACACCTTGTCAATTGAATCTACTACAACTCCAGCATCCAAATCAGCTCTTATCTGAGAGATTTTATCTGCAAAGAAGTTGTTAAATGTGTCACAGCAGGCCGTTGTCAGGTTTAGTAATGAGTTCTGCACAGGTGGAACCTGTGTCAGTTCCCTCACCACCCTAAAGAGCTCTGCCGGGCGAGACTCTGCAGATGCAATACATGCAGAAGAGAAAGATTTCCTCGCTGCATGTATTACCTCTCTATAGGAGTGAAGAAATTTCCTAAGATGGGTCCTGTCAGACAAGAGCCGGGATTTTTGCCAGCCGTACTCTAGTTGTTGTCCAACCCGCTTCAACTTCCTAAGTTCTTTAGTATACCATGGTTGGTGATTTGAAGTGGGTTGGAGAGGACGCTTGGGAGCGATCATGTTGATAGCCTTGGTAAGGTTGATGTTCCAGGTATTGACCAAGGCTTCGATAGGATCACTGGCGTTTTGCAGTGGAACACACTCCCTCGGAGCGTGGTGGGGTCTCCTTCCTTGGAGGTCTTTAAACAGAGGCTGGATTGCCATCTGTCGGGGATGCTTTGATCAAGATTTCCTGCGTGGCAGGGGGGTTGGACTGGATGGCCCTCGTGGTCTCTTCCAACTCTGCAATTCTATGATAAGGCTTTCTGGAATCCAATTGGTTCCATTACCTTTCAAGGGCGGACCATTCTAATAGGTCCTCCACCCCCAATGGTATGGACAGTGGCTCTGAGTTCAGCCTTGATCAGGAAATGATCCATTCATGACAATGTGATGGTTTTTAGTCACCTCTGCCCATGGACATTCCTGTTCCATACTATAGACTTCATCAAGGGTATGACCCGCACAATGAGTGGGCCCGTCGACCAATTGGTATAGGCCCATATTTGCCATGGACTCCATGAACCTGATAGATTTGACAATAGATAGATAGCCGCACCTGATAGATTTGACAATCTGGTCTCAAGTGGGATGTTGAAGTAACCTAGAACTAACAGTCTGGAGACTCCAACAGCAACTCCAAGATCAGTTGTGTCAGCTCGGTTAGGGAGTTTGTTAGACAACGGCTTGGATTTAGTAGCAGCTATGTTCTCTGGATGAATTTTATAGCACAAAAAAGAGTATTTGATTTCTTACTCAAAACTGCTGCCTTCTGCTATTGGGCTTTTAGAATTAGGATGGAAAAAAATTAAGTTTACTTCCTCTCACTTTCAAACTTTTTAAAACTGTAAGTACTATCTATCCTCCAAATGGCAAAATTTGTGAATTTTCATAAATACTTCAGGTGTGAAGTAAAATTCTCACCTATCCATAGCAGCCAAACTCAATAGATAAATCTATTCTCATCATAGAAGATCACGTTAGTCCTGCATGCCATTTAAGTGTCTGAGAGCTGGAGCTACTCAAGAAAAACATAATTGAATACAACACTGATATAGGTGTGAATCCCAGATTTTTAAGAGTTAAGCACTCCATATCTTTCAACTGTCCCAATTTAAGTAGGACAGCCATGTTTACTTATCTGCCCTCCCACTTTTTCTCCTGATTTTAAAATGTCCCAATTTCCTCAACTTTTCCATGTTTTCTTTCTTTCTTTCTTTCTTTCTTTCTTTCTTTCTTTCTTTCTTTCTTTCTTTCTTTCTTTTTAAAGCAAGGAGCATAGTTATGAGGCAAAATGTCTATAGTACCACTAGCTCAGATGGATCCTACTAATTTGAAGGTGATACAATACTACTTGGCATGGCTGGCAAAGGCGTGGTAAGGCTGGATGGAGGAACAAGGCAAAGAAGAGTAGGAGTGGAAGTAACTCAGCCCTAAGCAACCTTGCTGGGTGGAGGAAGCAGCAATGGTGAAGATGAGACCTGCAGCAACATACTGTTGTTGGAGTGCAGCAGCAACTGTGATGACAGAGATTGTTGCTTTCTCTTCTTCCTTTTGGAGCACAAGGCTGTCACCACTGCTGTCAACACAATGTCCCACATGTCATGGCTGCTCCCCTTCACATTGAACTAGTGCTGAACCAAGGGCGACTGTGGTAACAGTGGCCACAGAAGCAACATCCCTAGCAGCAGGTTCTGGGCTTCTCACCTTGCATCTCTCCGGAGGAGGAGGAGGAGGAGGAGGAGGAGGAGGAGGCCTCCATTATCACTGCCACTACTATGTACCTGCAATAACATGCTGCTAAGTGCTGAGTCACTGCCCTCCTCCTGATCTTTGCCTCTGCCACTTCCTCCACCTAATAAGGGGCTGCCCTTGCTAAAGGCAATGTCTCTGCCTCCCTCTTCCTCTTTGCTTTTGCTGCTTCCCCCCCTCTGGCCTAGCTGATCATTCACTGACCATGCCAAATGACAGCAGCTCAGTATCAGCTCAGGAGCTGCTGCCAAAACTAGTGGTGCTGCTCTAGCTGATCCTAATCCTGTGCTGCTCCACTAGCTGAGCACCTTGGTAGTCAAGGACCAGCAAGTGCTGTTTGGCCAGATCTCAGAGGGAAAGGGCGAGGAGATGGCAGCAGCGCCCGTGGTGGCACATTCAGGCCTGTGACTGAAACACCACCAACAGTGGTGGCTGCTTCAAGAGGACAGGAAGCAGGATGGTGATTCCATTTTTCACCAGTGAAATGTTGGAGACTCAACCCCTGGGCAAATCTGACAATTTCACCTCATGTTCAGAGTTGTTGTTGTTTAAAATTTTGAAATCTTCCTGTCCTAAATATGAAGAAATTTCTAAATTTTGGGAAATCTTTACCAAATTCAAACTAAAACAATGTTTACCCTTCCTTCTTGTTCAGCCTCATAAAGTATCTTACATGCTTTATACACATACACAAGTGCATGTATGTATATGAACAGAGTGTCAAGATAAAGTACACAAATAACATTACAGCTTTTTTATTTTTCATTTCTTTGACTGCATCCTCATGTATTTTATAACAAAACTTCTATTAACAAAATGTGTGTCACTCTGAGCTAAAAATATGTGTCCTGTGGGAGGAGGGATTCTATTATTTTCTCACTCGATGTGGATACGTTTGTCCTATTAAGATTGTCAAGAAAATACACAAAGCCTTTAGGAAAGTGAGGTGGTAAGAGATTGAAAGTTGGCAGAGTCAGTGCCCCAAACTGATCTCTTAACAAAAGCCACCACATCTGACACTTGATTCAGAAGACTTCTATTTTACTTTAAATTGGTGGGTAACCATTGGCAACCATTGGAAGCTATTGGGTTTTTGTAATTTTGCAATGGATTTAGTTTTGGTGTTGAATGAGAAAAGCAACTTGCCTGTTAGGTCCTCCTAAAATTTCAAGACAAACTACATGTCTCTGCTTGGTCAAAGCAGCGAAGAAACTACTACAACTACTACTACAACATTAAATTGGAAAGTCCAATGAAAATTCACAGAGGGAATGATTCACATCATTATTTCAAACATTTGGCTAAGAGTCATTCAGGACTGAGAGTTCCATCCTTTTGTTTTTTATATGAACCTTATGAAACAAAACACTACTGCTGAAGGGCCATGGAACATCTTGAGCCAGTCTGTCCCCTGTGTCCTTCCACCACTGCAAAACAAAGACCTTTTTCTTCAGACAGGCTTTTAATAATTGATTAGCTGCTGAGGAAAGCACTTTTCATAATTATAATAATAATAGTAATAATATATTTTTTTTAATTTTTAACCCACCCCTCTGCTTGGCAACTGGGGCGGCGTACAACAGGATTAAAACAGCAGCAAGTTTAAACAATCCTTCCCAATCCCAACCCTCCCACCCCTTAAAACTAAATTATCCAGCAGTAGAGAATTAAAACAAAGATAAAAGAAAATACAATATTCAAAAAAAAAATGGCAATAGCGGCAGGGGGTTGGATAAGCAATCAACTCCACTTGGGCCAGGAAGTTATTCCAGGAAGGCCTGCTGGAAGACAGCCATCTTTAGCGCTTTCTTGAAGCTATCAAGAGTAGTGATAAGACAGATCTCATCTGGCAGGCCATTCCAAAGTCTGGGAGCCATAGAAGAGAAGGCTCTCTGGGAGGTCTGTGACAGCCTAGTTTTCAAAGGCTGCAGCAGGTTCCTCCCAAAGGACCGAAGTGCACGCAGGGGGGGGGGATCATATGGGATGAGGAGGTCCCAGAGATAAGATGGACCCAAGCCATGTAGGGCTTTAAAGGTTAAAACCAACACCTTGTACTGTGCCCGGAAACTGATCGGCAGCCAGTGGAGAGATTTAAGCACAGGTGTTGTATGCTCTCTCCTAGATGTACCCATAATTAACCTGGCTGCCATATTTTGTACCAGTTCAAGTTTCCTGGTTAGGCACAAGGGTAGCCCCATGTAGAGTGTGTTACAGTAATCAAAACGTGAGGTTACCAAAGTATGTACCACAGTTTCCAGATCCCTTGTATCCAGGTAAGGGCGCAGCTAGCGAATCAGCTGAAGCTGATAACAGGCACTCCTGACTGTCATACTCACCTGACTAGTCATGTGGAGTGAGGAAACTAGGAGTACCCCAGACTGCGAACACAGTCCTTAGAGGAGAGAGTGACTCCATCCAGGATTAGAAGTTGTATTCCCACACCTGGTTTCGGGCCTGTGACTGTCAGTACCTCCGTTTTGTCTGGATTTAGTCTCAATCTGTTTTTCCTCATCCAATCCATTACTGCTCTAAGACAGTCATTGAGAGGAGAGACTCAATCTGGAGTCTGAGCTGACAATCTGGTCATGGAGAAATATATCTGAGTGTCATTCGCATACTGATGACACTGAGCTCCATGCCTCTGAATTATTTCTCCCAGTGGCTTCATATAAATGTTAAATAGCATCGGGGACAGGATGGTACCCTGAGGGATGCCACAATTAAGCTCAATTCTGGAAGAGCAACTGTCCCCAAGCCTCATCCTCTGGGATCTGCCCGAGAGAAGAAACAGAACCACAGCAGAGCAGTGCCTCCAATTCCTAACTCTCTCAGGCGATCCAAGAGGATGGAATGATCTATAGTGTCAAAGGCCGCTGAGAGGTCCAAGAGCACCAAAAGGGTCACACTACCCCTGTCAATGCTCAGGTGGAGGTTGTTGGTTAGAGCAGCCATGGCAGTCTCAACTCCATATCCTGTCCTGAACCTGGTTTGAAATGGATCAAGATAATTGGTTTCATCCAAGACGGCTTGGAGTTGGGAAGCAACTGCCCTCTCGATCAGCTTGCTTAAAAAAGGTAGCAAGGACACTGGTCTGTAGTTGTTCCGGTCCAGGGGGTCCAGGGAAGGTTTTTTCAGGAGTGGCTTAAATGTTGCCTCCTTTAAACAAGATGGTACGATACCTTCCCTGAATGATACATTGATTCTGTCTCAAGGAATACTCTCAATGTGTCCCCCCCGGATGACCAGCCAAGACGGACAGCGATCAAGAGGGCAAGTTGTCTTCCTCACTCTTCCAAGGAGCTTTTCCATGTCATCAGTACTCACCAATTGAAACTGATCCAGTAAAATGCCATCAACAGAGTTGTTGGATGCATCATCTATGGATTCTGTCAGGACATTGGCATCCAAGTTGGATCTTATCTAAGAGATTTTATCTCGGGAGGCATGGAGACGCACTATCCACAATGCTGCAGCCTTATTTGAGAACTCACGACGAACAAGTCTTGAAGAGAAACGACAACGCAGAAAGAATCACAACCCAAAAACATCACCCAAGGAGACCTTCTGCTGTGCTTTTTGCAACCAGACTTGTTTATCTCGGATTGGCCTTTTTAGTCATCAGCGCGCTTGCAGAAAGCACGGGATGAGTCCTTCCTGAATCTTCGTTTGTGAAGAAAAGCCAGAGCCAGAGAGGGATGTTAAACACATCACAGCAAGCTGTCGTCGGGTTAAGTAGTGGGTTTGGCGCAAGAGGAGCTCTGTCAACTCCCCCAACTTAAACAACTCTGTTGGATGGGACTCTGCAGACGTGATACGTGCACAGCAGAAGGATCTCTGTACTGCCAATAGGAATCAAGATGCTTCCTAAGGCAAGTTCTGTCAGATAAGACTTGAGTCCTCCACCACTAGCCATTGTCCAATTCGCTTCATGAGTGAAAGTTATCCTTTTTATATAGATGAACTTTAAATTTGATTTTAAATAAGCTGTGTTATAGTATTATAATTGGTTCAGTGATGTTCTTATTGTTTAATTTTTGTGGAATCTCTCTCTCTCTCGCTCTGGCTTTTCTTTGCAAACAAAGATTCAGGAAATACTCATCCCGTGTTTTCTGCAAGCACGCTGATGACTAAAAAGGCCAATCCGAGATAAACAACTCTGGTTGCAGAAAGCACGGCAGAAGGTCTCCTTGGGTGATGTTTCCAGGTTGTGATTCTTTCTGTTGTCATTTCTCTTCAAGACTTGTTTGGCCTGAGTTCTAAAATAAGGCTGCAGCATTATAGATAGTGCATCTCCATGCCTCCCGATGTGAAGCCACGGCGGACAATTGTTGGTGAGCCTGAGATGTTGTTTCAGGGAGTCCTTGTATCGCTTTTTTGGAGTGCCCCTCTTATGCTGACCTGTGGTGAGTTCACCATAGAGTACTATCTTTGGGAGGCAATGGTCCTCCATCCTAGAAACGTGCCCTGCCCAGTGCAGCTGTGTTCTCAATATCATGGCCTCAATACTGGTGATCCCTGCTTGCTCAAGGACAGCAACATTCATCACATAGTCAGTCCAGTGTATATTTAGGATTGTGCGTAGGCAAATCAGTGCTTAAGTCCATTCAGCAGTTCACCTACCTGGGAAGCATCATCTCCTCAGATGCCAAGATTGACAAAGAGATTGATCACAGATTAGTAAAGGCATATAGCATATTTGGAATACTTTACAAAAGAGTCTGGAGTAACAAACACCTGAGGCGAAGCACAAAAATATATAAAACTATTGTGTATGTTGCCTTTCCCAGTCTGCTGATTAGCCACTTAGGGAACACTGTTCCTCCCTCCTCTCATTGCCACAGCCAATCACCACCCACATGTAAATTCCCTCTCCACCTCACAATCCACTCCTGCCACTCAATCTGCATCTACACCTCCAGCCTTACAAGGGTCCCATTGCTGGCCACTCACCTGAGCGTGCAGTGATCCTGGCCTAGGGAAAGGATTGAAGCAAGGGCAGCTGACCCAGAAGCCATGGCAAGGACTCCAGGAGACTAAATGGAGCCCCCCTCTACCTCCACTATATGCCTCACTATGGGAGCACAAGAAGAGAAGCCGCCATGCCACACAGGCCTCTGAATCCAGGGCATGAGAGCCAGCCAGCTATGCAGTTGCTCAGTGGTTGTAAAAATTTGGTTCTATCTTTTCCCACAATAATAGTGTATAGCTGAACCATGTGAACCTTTCAAATCAACTATAATGGCATATGTTACACTGGGTACAAGTAGGGTTTTTTATTTCTGTTTTTTTTAAAAAAAAATGCTGTGAGTCATGCCTTGAATCCCAATTTTGGGAGAAAGGCAGAATATAAAGGAAATAAATAAATAAAATAAAACTCTGGTCAGAAGAAGTGCATGCAAATTATGATAACTGACAAATGCTTTATAGATTTGAATAATTTATTTTTAATATGGAATTTGGCTCAATGGGGGGGGTAGAGAATATATCACCCTTTCTTATATACTGTTATCTAATTTGCTACTCTTTCTTTCTTTTCATCTTTCTTCTCAAGTGTGCAAGCAGCATGATTCATCTGCTGACTACTTAATTCTTTTTCTCATGACATCGAATAAGCTATTTCAACAGAATAAAGTGGGGTGTGCCTGACCTGAAAAAAAGAAATGCATTCATTTTTTTAGAAGTGCTCCACACTGATGGGCTTTAACACATAAAAATTCAGTTGCTTTACAAAGTGTAAGTCTTCCTGCTGCCAAGCTGTGATGATAGTTATATGGGTAAATAGGAGCAGGTAAAATGCACGTAGGCAAAGGATCTGTTCTTTGGACCATCTTAGCTTATAGGATTAAAGCATGACAAGGGGTAAAGCAGAGAGATCAGAGTTACACAGATCAATCTTCATTTTGGATTGTTACTTTGATGGGATCCAAGTAAATTCCTTTTAAGAAGTAAGGATGTGACTGCCACTTACGGTGATTAAGTATAATCTAATTTGATTCAATACGTTACAATTTAGCTTTCTTCCTGGGTTCTTCTGACAAGAGAATTTGCATAAACTAAGATAACAAGGGCTTAGAATATTTCTTTTTGCATGTGCATATGTGTATGCAGCCCTACAGAGACACTCACCTCTTGCATATAAGGGCTAAAACTGGGGACAGAGCTCTGGCATGTGCATAAACTCTGCCACAAAATATCATTGTGCATCCAGTGGCATTCCAGATCTTTGCACATTAAGCATACAGCTCTGTACTGGGGTTCTCTAACCCTGCTCAGTTGACCATGTTTACATACCTCCTGTGATTACAAACCAGCCCCAATCAGGAATCTTTGTCATGGGAGCTCCCAATCACCATGGAGCAAGTTCAATCTTTCTACCTCCCCTTGGCCAAAATGTGTAGTGCAAAATGGTGGTCTGGTGAGGAAGGGAAGGCTCCTTGGGTTTTAAAAAGTATATAGTCACAGCTGAGATTCTAAATTATGAAGATCAAAATTAAGGATTGAGCTATACAAATCTTAGTTTTATTTGTGAGAAGTAAATGATGACTAAATGAGAAATATCCCAAGTGTGGAAAGGGGAAATCTCACTTTAAACGCTGAAACAGAGGAGAGGATTGATAGAAATAAGAGGAAGTTCTCATCAGCTATGTATGTGTGGGCTGTAAGGGCAGAGTTCTTTATGTTCAACACAGAAACAAGATGCTCCTTGGGACATGTGTCATCTTAATAATTCAATAACCACAGAGGTTGGACATAAAATTGAGCACTGGGAGACACTTTCTACCCATTCTACTCATTCCTGTTAGACCATAACCATTGTGTGTGTATGTGCTTGTGTGTGCGTGCGCACATGCATGCATGGGGGGGGAGGCAGAAGCTGTTTGAAATGGACACGTTACTTTATAATGGTGCATCTACACTGTAGAAATAATGAGGTTTGGCATCACTTTAAGTGCTGTAGCTCCATCCTATGGACTCCTAGGATTTTTAGTTTTGTGAGGCACCAGCACTCTTTGGCAGAGAAGGCTAAAGACCTTCTAAACACCCCTGGAGCTGCAGTGCAGATGGGAGGGAGGCCCCGGCACATGATCAAGGACTTGGTCACACACTGCAGGACTCCTTCCTGGCTTTGGAGAGAATGATTTGGACAGCAGCTGCAGTGACAGGACAGTGTGCTGGTATGGGCTCCTGCAGTTATGCAGGGCCTTGTCCATTTTTAGCTGTCTGGAGTGGGTTTTACCAGGTGTATTTTTTCATGGATTAATGGGCCTTATCCCATCTTGACCCCATCTTTGCTCTGAGGGTTGTAAAGACTGCCTGGGGCAAACAGGGCAAAAAACCTGCATCATCTGGATTTCAGGGCTCCAAGAGGGGGGGGGGAAAGATGGGGTAAATTGCCCATCTAGACAAGCTCAATGTCTTGCAGCAGGAAGAAAATTGCTAAAATTATTTGCTGTTTCTTTCTAGAAGAAAATCAGTGAAGAATTACATCTCTAAGTGCTTGTCACCAATAAACAAAGGAAGAGAGCTGTTCAACAACATGCATTTTGTAAACAAGTGGTGGTATTTTCTTCCCATAATACAATTTGCTTTGTGGAGCATTTTTAAAGACCAATTGAATAGCCATAGTAAGGGAAAGAGTAAGGCAAGATAGACTGTATACCAGCTCAGGAGTAACACCTACTCCATCTCTTTTAACCACTTGTCCTGACCAGTATGTGTTTCTAGGGTATTGCTTTTCACATGTGCCATTTTCAGCGTTGGATCTGATACGCAGCACTATCAATGAGTTTTACAAAATATTTGCAGTACTACACAGCAGTATGTCTAAGGAGTTTGCCCCTTTGAAAAATGTCAGTCAGTTGAGGTCAAAGCCTGGGAAATATACAGTTTGATCTGTTTCTGTTTTGTACTTATATCTCATTATTGAACTACACTGAGTAGCTAGTTGCTGTATGAACGCAAGTTAAAAAAGAATGAATCCAGGAAGGTCATGGGAGATGAAGAATTTTGTAATGTTTTGCAAGATGAATTTTTTAAATTTCATAGAAAAAAATGAATAAGAAGCTGGATGGCACTCATAATGGTACAGAAAACAAAGAAAAAAAGGCAGATAAGGAGAAGAGAAATCAGGCTCCACAGAAGTATGAAACTACAGTGGAAAGCTTACATTGCTTGAAAGATATAAAATGATTTCAGGAAAATTTGGAAAAGAAAGTAACATGAATAGAAGCAACTACTAGGATGGGCAAAAGTAGAGTAGCAAAAATAGTGGTTAAGTTGGAAGAACAAGAAAAAGAGATGGAAGATTTATCTCCTTAACCTTCTTTATGTCGCGGAACTCTGATGTCAAGCTCATGCTGGCATGATGGGAGTGAAGGTGGAGCAGTGTTTTCACTGTTTTCTTCTCCCCGCAGCTGGAGTTTTTCTTAGCTTGCCTTGCTTTACTTGGAAAGGAATTAATCCACACCAGTTCCATGAGTGGTATAAATTTCCAGATGATTTATGGAGAATGTCTCAGGTCCAGAGCAGATGTTAATTCCTCAGATACATAGACTCTTACTGGCTAGGATGCCTTAATCAGAGATATAAGGTGTGTAGAGGTTTTCATGGTGTCAGATCTCCATGCTGAGGTTGGGCCTCCCACTCTACACTCTGAAGAGGAAATCCAAACAAGCTTACTGCTTCTAGGATGATTCTTGGAGGCCCATGGGGGGCACATTTACCTGGGAGGAAATAACACTGAACTGAATATTTCACTTCATTCCCTATTCCTATGTGCCATTTTTGGGCAAGTTAGCATCAGACAACCTCCCAGCTCCAGGAGTGGTGACTGGATGAATTTACCCATTTCATTCTTGATTTAGGCCTGGTTATGTGACATAGAAGCCTTTGTAAAAAAAAAAACATTCCCAATGACACAAAGCAGTGATACCTTCATTGGGTCAACTAAAGAGCACGAAATACACCATGCAAGCTTTTGAAGCTCCACTGGCTTCTTCATTAGGCAAAGGCATTAAAAATCATGCTGGAAATGTGATGAAACTAAAGGAACGTTTTATCATTTATGGTGGAGCTGTAAGAGTGCTAAGAAATACTAGAAAGGAATTTAAAAAATAATGGAAGAAATATTAGATATTCATATACCATTCGAACCGGAAGTTTTCTTATTGGGAATGGTTGACAAAAAAAATAGAAAAAGTACATGGCAAACTACGTTTTTACATGTTAACAACAGCGAGGACAACATATGCAGACTTTTGGAAAAATAAGGAGTATCCAACGATTGACCAGTGGTTAGAAAAGTTGTATGATGTAATACGGTTGGACAGACTGAAAACTCTTCTAAAAGGGAAACACATAGAAAGTCATATAGAAGATTGGACCAAATTATCAAGATACTTGGAAACAGATGGGGTAAATTTGCAGCAATCATATATTAGAATCAAAGAATAAGAATTTCTTATAAATCAAAGAGAAAAGAGAAAAGATATAGAGAAAGACAGGGGAGGGATATATATTTATATAGATATTTCAGGGAGAAAAGGAGGAAATATATATTCGAGATACATTGAAATATATGGATTTAGGAGGTTGCAAAGTAATTGAAACATATAAAATAATCTTAATTTAATGAAATAGATGCATTGAGCTATGACTGATTAGATTTGGATATGCTGGATGGGAAGCCAAACTGAATGGAAGATATGAAAAAAGATGGACTGGAAGAAATTAAGAAATTAGAAGGACAGAAGTAATTTACTTACAATTTTAAATGAATGTTAGAGGACAGCTTGGTTGAATGTCTGTTTTTTAATGTTTATTTTTTGTTTTATGTTTTATGTACCTAATATAGAAAATTAAGGATGACTAAAGATGTTTGTATACTGATAATATGAACCTGAGATGTAATAAAAAGAGGTTGGGGAAAAAATCATACAGAAGAAGAAAAAATGATGATGTTAAGAGTCATAGCCCTACCTTTTTTCTTAAGATGTTGCTTTTGTGGTTCATAGTCTGTTTCTGGATCTGGAGCTCAAGAGAGGTTACTGTTGATAATGGAGTTGAAATTTTATTGGTCTTTGTCTCCTAGTGCCCACGTGGCCAAAGAGGGGAGCAGCAAAGGCAGCTCCCTCCCAAAACAAGTATGCTGATGCAGGGGGAGCTGGAATACATTCACACACACAAACAAACATTTTAACTGCAGCCTGGAGAGTGACAGATTAGTACAAGAGATTATTTCAAGCATCATTTTCATATTAAGGTATACCACTCATATACTAATTATTAAATTGCTAGTCTACTTTTTTAATAAATAGTTCATAAAAGTAAAGTCCTGGTTCTTCATTAAGCATATTTCTTGACAGGCAAAATTGTGTCGCTGGAGGTCCATATTGTTATTCCTGTTGAATTAATAAATACTATAGGAATACTCGGTTGGCGCTAAAGAGACTTTGAAAATGTTCAGCCCAACGATTCAGGATGGAGGCTTTATCAGTAATTAATGTTTGACCATCTGTACTGTATAAGGAGCTTTGGACCTGATAAGTAGGTCCAAACACTGCTTTAAGAGCTTCATAAAATCCTCTATGATCACCCAGATCTGCACAGCGTTGTGTCTTTTCTGTTATATTGATCCACCACTTGTTCTGCATGTCTCGGAGTTTTTGTTGTAGTTTGCTACATGTGAGGTGGAAAGCTGCTTTTCTTACATGACAGGTTGGCTGGGCGAGGTATGCCTGGTGAGCAGCTCTCTTCCTTGCCAACAGCTCCTGGATCTCTTGGTTGTTTTAATCAAACCAGTCTTGATTTTTCTTGTGGGAGAACCCAAGGGATTCTTCTGCAGACTGGAGGATACTGTTTTTGATATGTTGCCAAAGCACTGTAGGAGAAGGATCTGTAGGATGGTCTTCAAGTTGCTGTCCTTGAGCAATGTTGCTGTCCTTGAGCAAGCAGGGATACCACCTTAATCTGGGTTTTAGAAACCTCACAATTTTCTCTGGAGTTTGCCTGAAACTTCAGAGAGAACTGTAGTGTGAACTACATAAGAGAGGGGAGAAGAGGAAGGGCAAGTGCTGCCTGAGGACCCACCATTTTCCCTCTCCTCAGTACCACTTCCTCATTCATTTTTGCAGTTGGGGTACTCAGCAGAAGACTCTCCAAGCCAAGGAGGGAGGATTGGGAAGCCCTGAAGAGGGTAGTAAGATTTCTCAAGGGGACCAGGGACATGTGTTTGAAGCTGACAGGAAGTCAGGTGACCCTGGAGTGCTATGTGGACAGCTCTTTTGCTGCTGAGACTTCAGAGAGGAAGTCAGTGACCAGGTTGGTGGTCAGGTATCCAGAGAGCCCCATAATGTGGAGATCATGAAAGCAGAACTGTGTGGCCATTAGTGCCACTGAAGCTGAATTTGCAGCCTTGTCTGAGATGGCAAGTGAGGTACAATGGGTAAGGCAGATGCTTGCAGACCTTGGCGAGCCATGCCAAATGCCTGTTGAGGTGTACAAGGACTCACAAGCCTGCATAGCTATGGCAGAACGAGAAAATCTGAAATGCAGGACAAAGTACATTGCAGTACGCTACCAAAATATGAGGCAGTTAATACAAGAAGGTGTCTTGTGTCTGAAGTACTGTCCATCTGAGGACAATGTTGCAGACCTGCTCACAAAAGCCCTTCCAGTAGAAAGCCATGAGGAGATGGCAAAGAGGCTGGGCCTTGTCACTAGTGTGTAAAGTGAAACGTGTCAAAAGGGAAGGTCAACCAACAGACGATTGATGTCCAACAATGTATGTTAATGATATTATGTTGTGATGATGACATGTGTCCTGCACAGTAGTTTGTCCATTTTGGAGGGGATTGTCAGGAGTTAGAGACTGAACGGCCGAACAACTGCAGAACCATGCTGAGTCATAATGGCTGACTGCATGAACTGCCAAGTCATGCCTAGTCAGGCCACTAGGGGACAATGTCCTATATCTATCTATCTATCTATCTATCTATATGAGAGCTCAGAACAGAGCTCACTTCCTTCTCTTTCTGTGAATGCTGAGCAATTTCTTCTTCAATTGTAAATATTTGTACATATTGCAACTGTTTGACTTTGAAGATAAAAGTGCCTTGTGTTTATTTGGATGTCAAACACTCTGTGCATGAGTATACTTGGGAAAGGGTTGCTACTGGGTTTGCTGAGATAATTTTTTGTCTTCTGCCGGGGAATGAGTGTCCTATCATCCCCTGACAACTAGTGCCAGGGCTCTGCTTTCATGGAACCAGAGTGGGCGATTATGCACCAGAAAAGCACCACACCAGCACTAGTTGCTTTTTCTGAAGTCAGAACAGGCAGCCAACCTTGTAATGGTGGGGCTCAAGTTTTAACTTCAGGTCAGGTGATAATGCACCGGAAAGACAGATCCATGTAGTGTTTCTGGCCCACACTAGTGGCAGCGTCTCCATGGAGGAAGCTGCCTAGCAGCGGCTGCAGACCCAAAGCTTCACTGGAGTTAAACATCTGAATGCAGGTAAGGTGTAGCACTTAAATCTGGGCCAAAGTAGTCTGAATTTCATGTGGCCAGTTCCAGGCCAAAATAGTCTGATTTTCATCCAGATTTTTAACCTCAGTGTAGACAAGCCTTATGATAGCTCCAATGGTTACTGCTCTGTTTCAGCCAAAAATCAAATCCATACCTTGCTTAACTCTAGACTATATGACACTGTCCCATACAAACTTGCCTGACACCCTCTGTGTCCTGTCACCCTCAAAGGCAGGACCCTGAGAAAGTGTATTCTTGGTGGCTGCTCATACGCTCTGGAAGTCCTTCCAAGGGAGACTAGTCTATCCCTCTTACACTGCTGGCTCTTTGTCTACAGGTAAAGAATTATCTGTCACAATACGCTTTGGAGAATAGGTTGTTGTTGTTGTTTTAAAAAATGCATATGTGATAATATGTGCTGTACTAGGCCAGAATTCACTAGCACAGTTACAAATGTGCAACCACCTTAGTTAGATAGCTATATAGTGTCTCCCCTCCCCTGCCCCATCCAATCTCCATTTCCTAGACAGCAGCAGCTGCGAGCAACAAAGGTCTGTTCCCTTATCCATCAGGAAGCAGCTGACTGATGTTCCCACCCTCTCATGTGAGTGATCTCTAGTGTGACATCCAGAAGCAGAGTACCGGTCACAATTACCCCTCAGTACGTGTGGATTCGGGGACTTTTACAGTCCCTACCTATCCCCTAAACTAAAGCATACGCAAAGATTGTGAATAAATACCAGTCATGAATGCAAAACTCATTCAAAACTAGGTTTCACATTCATAACTGTCGTGTTATGAGAGTCCTGTTTCTTAACTGCTTTTTATTTGCCTGGTTGATTTTGTGATTTGAGTTCTGTTTAATGTTACTGATAGTTCAATTACAATGTTTTTTTATGTTTGCATCTACATGTTTTAAATTGTCAGTTAACTTGAGTTCTAGGGTAAAAGTCAAAATGTAAGAAAATGAACAAACGAATGAATGAACAAATTAACAAAAGTGCACTGTACAACTGATCCAGAAGGATAGCAATGGGAATCAAAAGTTTAACAGGAAATGCCTGAGGATCCTATTCAGGGAATAAAGTTCTTAATGTTAGGTAAAACGCTGAAGAAGTTGAAATATTATTTCTATGTTGAGTCTTAAAATAATAACTGCATAACATAGTATTTACAGTCTTAGAACTATTTCAAGTATTAATCTCTTGCTGTGGAAACAAGGAGTTTTGTGACATCTTAAAGATTAACACATTTATCACAGCATAAGGTTTAAGGGATTCAGTCCATTTCATAATGGAGGTTTTTGCCATAAAACTTTGTTCATTTTTACTATAACACAAAACTGTTATATGATGAGGTACATCAGTATTGTGATTCCCATAAGGCAGGTGGAGACCTATTAAGCCTACAGTAAAGGCAAGTTACTTTAACAACTGCTTATTGAATGGCATGGTGTACATGTATTCAAGTTGCCTGTCAACTTATGGTCATAGAATCATAGAATCATAGAATTGCAGAGTTGGAAGAGACCACAAGGGCCATCCAGTCCAACCCCCTGCCACGCAGGATCTTGATCAAAGCATCCCCGACAGATGGCAATCCAGCCTCTGTTTAAAGACCACCAAGGAAGGAGACCCCACCATGCTCCGAGGGAGTGTGTTCCACTGCCGAACAGCTCTGACTGTCAAAAAGTTCCTCCTAATGTCGAGGTGGAATCTCTGTTCCTGAAGCTTGCATCCATTGCTCCGTGTTCCAGTCTCTGGAGCAGCAGAAAAAAAGCCTAATCCATCCTCAGCATGACATCCCTTCAAATATTTAAACAGGGCTATCATATCGCCTCTTAACCATCTTTTTTCCAGGCTAAACATACCCAGCTCCCTAAGTCTCTCCTCATAAGGCATCGTTTCCAGACCTTTCACCATTTTAGTTGCCCTTCTCTGGACACGCTCCAATTTGTCAATATCCTTTTTGAATTGTGGTGCCCAGAACTGGACACAGTATTCTAGGTGAGGTCTGACCAAGGCAGAATAGAGTGGCACTATTACTTCCCTTGAGCTAGACACTATACTTCTATTGATATAGCCGAAAATCGCATTGGCCTTTTTAGCTGCCGCATCACATTGTTGACTCATATTCAACTTGTGGTCTACTAGGACTCCTAGATCCCTTTCGCACGTGGTCTCATTCAGACAGGTATCTCCCATCCTATATCTATGCATTTCATTTTTCCGCCCTAAATGCAGTACTTTACATTTCTCCATATTGATTTTCATTTTGTTAGCTTTGGCCAGCTCTCCAGTCTATCCAGGTCATTCTGAATTTTGATCCTGTCCTCTAGGGTATTAGCTACTCCTCCTAATTTGGTGTCATCTGCAAATTTGATAAGTATGCCCCTAATTCCCTCATCCAAGTCATTGATAAAGATGTTGAATAGCACTGGGCCCAGGACAGAACCCTGTGACACCCCACTGGTCACATCTTTCCAAGACAAAGAGGAGCCACTGCTGAGCACCCTTTGGGTTCGGCCAGTCAACCAATTACAAATCCATTGAACAGTTAACTTGCCTAGTCCACATTTTACAAGCTTGTTTGCAAGAATGTCATGGGGAACCTTGTCAAAGGCCTTACTGAAATCAAGGTACGCGATGTCCACAGCGTTCCCTTCATCTACCAAGCTGGTAACTTTATCAAAAAAAGAGATCAGATTAGTCTGGCATGACTTGTTACTCTGAAACCCATGTTGACTTTTTGTGATTATGGCATTGCCTTCTAAATGTTCACAGACTCTCCGTTTAATGATCTGCTCTAGAATCTTCCTTGGTATTGATGTCAGACTAACTGGATGATAATTGTTGGGATCCTCTTTTTTACCCTTTTTGAAGATGGGGACAACATTTGCCCTCCTCCAGTCTGCTGGGACTTCTGTTCTCCAGGAGTTCTCAAAGATTATTGCCAATGGCTCTGAGATTATATTTGCCAGCTCTTTTAATTCTCTTGGATGTAGTTTATCTGGTCCTGGAGATTTAAATTCATTTAGATTAAGAAGGTATTCCTGTACTACCTCTTTGCTTATTTTGAGCTGGATTTCCCCTATTGTGTCCTCTGTTTCATTCTCCTCAGGTTGGCCCTCCTTTTCCTTTTCTGAAAACACTGAGGCAAAGAAGGTGTTGAGTAATTCTGCCTTTTCTCTTTCCCCTGTTACCATTTTGCCATCTTTTCCACATAGTGGCCCTATCATTTCCTTCTTCCTCCTTTTGCTGCGGACATACCCCCAAAAACCCTTTTTATTGTTCTTAACCTCCTTAGCAAGCCTGAGCTCATTCTGCACTTAGCTTTTCTTACTTTACTCCTACACATGTTCGCTATCTGTTTGAATTCTTCTTTGGTGATTTCCCCCTTTTTCCATTTCCTATACATGTTCCGTTTAAAACTTAGCTCCATTGAAAGTTCTTTAGTCATCCATCCTGGTTTCTTGAGACACCTCCCATTTTTCTTCCTCAATGGTACCGTTTGAAATTGTGCCTTTAGTATCTCCCTTTTGAGAAAGTCCCATCCGTCTTGAGGTCTCTTCTCTTTTAGTATTCCTGACCATGGCATCACCCCCAGTATTTCCCTGAGTTTATTGAAATCAGCTCTCCTAAAGTCAAGAATGTGTGTCTGACTATGCCTGGCTTCTCCTTTCCATTGTATAACAAACTCCAGGAGAACATGATCACACTAACCTAAGGAGCCCACCACTTGCACCCCATTTACCAGGTCATCTCTGTTGGTTAGGATCAGATCTAAAATAGCTGACCCCCTTGTTGCCTCTTCCACCTTTTAGACCATGAAATTGTCTTCCAGGTATGTAAGGAATTTGCTAGACCTTGAAGTTTTGGCTGAGTTAGATTGCCAGCAAATATCAGGATAGTTGAAGTCACCCATCACTACTACATCTCTCCTTTCTGCATGTGTGTTCATCTGTTCTATAAAGGCATCATCCAATTCCTCCATCTCATTTGGGGGTCTGTAGTAGAGTCCCACAATAACATCCCTGTTGTTTCCCTCACCTTTAATTTTTATCCAGATGCTCTCCACCTGGCTTCCAGTATTGATGTCATGGATCTCTTCACTGGTGTAAATATCCCTGACATATAATGCTATTCCTCCTCCTTTCCTGTTTGACCTGTTTTTCCTATAAAGTTTATACCCCTCTATTCCTACATTCCAATCATATGACTCATCCCACCACGTTTCAGTAATGCCTATTATATCATATTTGTTTTGTAGTACGAGGAGTTCAAGTTCATCTTGCTTATTTCCCATGCTCTGTGCATTAGTGTAGAGACATCTAAGACCATGTGTTCCCTTTACTTGCTCCCTGTGCAATTTTTTTGCCTCCCACTGTTGGGTCCTTGCACTGTTTGCCTTGTTCCCTCTATGACAGTTTGACTGTTTTCTCCAGCCCTTTTGCCTTCCAGAATACTGTCTCCCTCCCCCATTTGATTCAGTTTAACGCCCTCCTGATCAAATTCTTGAGACTGTTGGCAAAAATGTTTCTTCCAAATGTTGTAAGATGCACCCCATCTCTTGCCAGAAGTCCCCCCGCATGGAAGCACAATCCATGATCCAAGAATCCAATTTGTTCTCGGTGACACCATCTACAAAGCCAGTTGTTTACATCGGCTATTTTCCTCTCCCTTCCTGGACCATGACCTTCAACTGGGAGAAGAGACGAGATGACAACCTGTGCGTCCATTTCTTTCAGCTTCCACCCCAGGGCCTCATAATATCTTCTGATCTTGGGAAAGCTGTGCCTTGCAGTATCATTGGTTCCCACATGGACAAAAAGGAAGGGGTAATGATCCGTAGGCTTGAGAAGTCTTGTCCGCCTCTCGGTCACATCACAGATCTTTGCCCCAGGGAGACAACACAGCTCCCGAGTCATCTTGTCAGGCTCACAAACCACTGCTTCTGTACCCCGCAGCAAGGGGTCCCCCACCACCACCACACGCCTCCGCCGAGGCTTCACAGCTGCTGTTCCTTGCAGTGGTCCTCTCAAGGTCCCCTGCTCTGCCCCTGAAGTCTGTCCATGCTGTTCTTCCTCGTTGTCCTTGATAAGGGAAAGGGCTTCAAATCGATTCTGTAGCTGCAAGCTGCTTGAAGAATTCCTGGATTTTCTTGTTCTGTGTGTGACATTCCTCCAGCTGTCTACTTCCTGTGTCTGTGAAGTGAGGTGACCCCATGAATTTCATAGGGTTTCCTTAGGCAAGAAATACTCAGAGGTGCTTTTGCCATTTTGTTCCTCTGAAATATTGCCCATAGCTTGTGGTATTTGCTGGTTGTCTCCCAGCAACCTGTTTAGCATGGTAGTTCCCCTTTAATTAATGCAATTGACACTTATGAGTGCGTAAAAAGGTCTTCTGACATTATAACCTTCTATTGCTTGTATTCAACATTCTATTGCTCAACATTTTATTGCTTGTAGGAAGGACATTTGTAGAGCTAATAACCTAAAGTTTGGCATCCATGATCTCTATTGTCTAACTCTAACTGTTCGCTCTTGAGGTAAGCAATAAGCAGGCAAGGGTTATCTCACAAGTTTTGTCTAGCAATACAGTAGGGTTCGGGTGCTTTGTAAGGTAATTCCATACAAAGGAGTTTATCAGATGAGCTCTAAAAACGTTCCTGTCCCACTATATTTTGAAGCATAAGTGTCCTGGCAAGATAACCCTTTTTATCACACATCACTGTAATAATGAGAAAGAGCAGCCCCAGCATTATTAGAGCACGAATGCTAGTGCTGTTTACTTCGGCATTCACTGGGGTGCATGATCTCGGTGGTCCTTGCGAGAAGACATGAGTGTGCTTAAAAGTCTAAAAACAGCTAAATTTTTAAAAAAATGAACACACAAACACTGAAACACACAAAAACTTGCCCACAAAATGGTGAGGTTCATAAAAAGAGTGTCCCGTACCTAGTTTTTGCATTCTGATCTGGAAGTGTTCTGGTGGACTCTGTATTCATGAGAGCAGAACAGTGTGTGGTTTCAGGTGCTTGCAATTCTATGACACAAACATCATGACAGATCAAGTAATGGCTTTGGACCATCAATAAAAAGAACACCTTATTAACAACTGCATAATGCCATAGCATAACATCATGTGATATGGGCACCCTTTTGTATTCTTTTGGCGCTGTTATACCATATTTGCTACATCTGATAATCTCCTAGGATAACTTGCAGGCATCTGTGCTAGCTTCAGGCACTACATTGCAGACCCAGACTGTACACTCCCATTCCCTTCCCATAATAAAAACACATACAATGACAATCTGTCTTAACCAATCGTATTGAGTACAAGAGAAACATAAAAGATTAGGTATAGATTAGTAAGAAGAATATTGGCAATAAAATGCCGCAACTTGCTAATGGCTGCCAATGGTTGGCACTATCAAATGGGTCTGGATCCCTTCATTGCCCAACCCTATGTTGGCCAACGGTCTGCTGTTGGTTGCTACCGACCCGGTCCTGGAGGAGAGAGCCTTGGCCAAGCCTTCCCGATCGATACGCCCTCCTCCCCTATAAACAAGTTGTTAATCAATAATGAGGGGGTATACTTGAAATTGAACTTGATGGAACCCCCCCCCCCGATTACCCAGATCAGGGCCATGTTATCTGCCTAGTAAATTGCAACAATTCAAATGCAAATGAACAAACCAACATAGAAAATGGGAGGGTTGGTGGGTCTTCAGCTCCTTAGAGCCTGACTGAGGAGTCTGCGTCAAAGCTGACTTTTATACCGGCCCCGGCACAGCTCCCACGTCATCTGGCCGTGCCGGAAGGGCGGCTGGAAATCCCTCGCCTTTCCCCCAAATGGGCCAATCAGGGCGAGGGAGGTTCACCCTGATTGGTAGGGTTCTTCATGCCCTCCTTCCTGGCCACCAAGCATACTGGAAAGGAGGAGCAACTATGGTCGCCCCCATGTCAGGCTGTGTGGCCATGGGGGCCGCTGCATGAAGGGATGTGGGGGGCACCAGCCAGGCCACAAACGGCCCACCAGTGAAGGCCAGTAAACCTCCTTCTCCGCATCTGGATTTGAGCCTCAAAAACCAAGTAACGTGTAGATTCACAGAATGTAAAGTGACAGCAAGCACTACTTGTAACATTGCAAAGCATCATCACTGATCATAGCATATGTCTCTTAAACCTTTGCTCCTATTTCCTTGCTTTGTGTAGGTTGAGCCAACATGCGGTTGCCTTAACTCTAGTCATAGCAAATTCAAAACTCTGGCCTAAAGCTAACTGTTAGTCCCAAGTACAGTAGGCCCATTGACTCAATGGAATTTACATAAGCATTTGCTTACCATTCACAATTGTTAGGTAAGACTAGGGGATTGTCTAGACAGGCTATTTATCCCAGCTTGCCCCTTGCTTGGAGCTTTGCAGTCCAAACAATGCAGGGTTCTTGCCTTGTTTCACCTCTGGGCAGTGCTGATGACACCCAAGGCAAACCTGGGAGGAAGCCTGGGTAAAGCCCATTAAAAAGTTTTATTAAAAACCCAGGAAAACCCACGTTATGTGTGAAAATTCAGATTGGGCCAGTGCAGGAATGCAGGGTCCATACCTGCATGCCAGCCTATATAGCCAGACGCTGCCACCATTGGAGTCACTCTGCAGCTGGAAAGGAGGCCCTCAGCACATGATCAAGGCCCCCTGCATGTGACCAGCCTTGATCATGTGCTGAGGGCCTCCTTCCTGGCTTCAGTGGGAGTGATGCACAACAACAGAGGTGCCCCTATGTATGGGTCAGCATGTGCGTGAGGACTTCCTCCTGTTTTCATGTAACAGAAGGGGTAGATCCAGGGCCAGAATATGCCTGCAGGAAGCTGGCATATTCTGGAAGGTGTAGACAATCCCTAGAAATTGGATTTAGGCCTCTTATTTTCATTTAAGATACACTTGTGTGTATCTATAGGCATATGTAAATTATCTATAGAGACAGACCTATGTACCTAGGAAACTATTTCATGCATCTTATGAAGCAGAATCTCTGGTACATAAAAGCTTGTGCACAGTAAATTTGTTAACTTATTTCAGGTTTCAAAAGAATATTGGTTTGGTTTTATTTTCCTTACAGAATGGCAAGTCTTCAGATATTTATACAACTATAGTGACAGAAAATCAGCATGGCCTGGATTTGTATAGGAGATGAAACAAAATTTTCTGAAATGTTTTTTCCATTTTCAATAAATCTGAATATATTATTTCTATATTTAAAAAATCTTCATCTGAGAGCTGCAATATCAAGGAATGAAGGCCTTTTGTATAGTAAAATTATGTGTGAAGTGGTAAATGCACATACGGGAGAGCCCAACCCCTAGCACTGACATTTCTAGTTGGTACCAACACTGACCAAGGGCTAGTTTACACAGCAGATTTATTGCGGCAACTTGCACTTTAATTCTTTTCTGCATCTGTGCCAGTCTTTTTTTTTCTAATTATGGCGCTTTTTTGTTCAGACTTGAAAAAGTGTGTGGGGTGTGGCCTCCCAAGCAGACAAAGGCTGTATGGGGAAGGGCATAGACCCTCCTTTGAAGCCCTGCATTTTTGAGCTAAAGACTCACAGACTGCCTTAATAGCAGGGGGGAAGATCAAAGAAGTGGCTCTGTCTCTGTCTCTCTCTAAATCTGCCTGTAAATGAACTCACTCCCTGAAGCAGAGGGACAGATATCTCTCTGCTGAAAGACATTGCTGCCATGCCGTGGATCCTAAGGTGAACCTACCACAAGTTTTTCCAGCACAATTTGTTTAGTCAGGGTTCACAGATTTGCAAAATAGCAGAGGATTTTTTACTCTCCCTCCCTCAGTCCCCCTTCTCTCTCCCTCCCCCAAGGAGAGCTGACAGATGGGAACTTTATGACTGAAAGGTCTTGGGAATCCTTTTTCTTGGCAGACCTTCTGCAAAATAGCAGAGAGGATTTTTCAAAGTTTCCTGATGCTACTGGATGCAGTCCCTCTCTGTTAAGCCCGCCCCTTACATCATAGCAACCAATCACAGTAAAGATCTGCGGCAGCCCTTAACGGAATGGTAGTTTACACTGCCAATAAAGTGCTACTTGCAAATATACCGGCAAATTAGCGACATCCCCTGCCACGCTATATTTGGGTGTTTTACCTTCCCTCCTTCTGAATGAGGCGATGCTGTGCTGCGATCCGTAGGAACTATGAGCTATCTTAGCGGTATATTTAGAGGAATATTTGCCTGTGTAAACGACCCCCAAGTCTCTTGCCAGCCTTTCAATCACTGAGCATAAGAAGGGGCCCAGTTCATGTGCCAACATGTGTCTAATCATGTCTGCACAGAAAAGAGGGCATTCTAATTGGTCATGGATCCTCTCTTACATTGTCAAACTCTACACTCATAATTATATGTGTGGACTCCTTCTTGCACATAGTGATGCATGCAAGGCAGGAGGCATGGCCAGCACGTGCACAGTTAGTGGGTTTGGTCAATAGGTATTATCGTACTCCTCTCAGCGTCTGAGGGATATTGACATACTTAGGTTGAGATCCTACATTGTTTCAGCATAGTAGAAATATCTGGCACTGGAGTGGCATTATGTGATCCCTGCACTGAATGCCAGCAGTTACCAGTTGTGTAATTGCGATGTGCAGGCAATGCATAGAGGCAATGGGCATTCACATGCTACTCAGCATACTTTAATGTACTACAATATGCAGAGTGGTCTCACATGCAGGACACCACTTACACTGCTGTCAGCAAGAAACAACCATTGTGCTTTTCTTGGGGGTGGGGGAATCACTCTGCATGCATAGCCAATCTATACCTGCATATGTTGTTAACATAATGCTGGTCGCAGCATGATTCCCACAAACATAATCCTATGCTTTTATGATTTAATTGTTTTAAAGTCATTATAATTTGTTACAGTGAGGTGGCTCTCCCTCTGCCAGATTGAGTAAAACAAAAAGGTCCCAGGAGAAGAATTAGGATTGGGAAAAGTACATCAAATGGCTTTATTGCTAGACTGGCTACTCTGCCTGCTGTAGCATGACTTTATTTTATTTGGGAAATGGAGGACAGAGAAACTGAGTTCAGGAACAGAAGCAGAGATAGGAAGCAACTGAATGAAAGTAGAGGGGTAGAAAACAAATGGATTCTGGCCTGTAATGGAAGAATTGAACTGGGGTGTGTGATTTCTTTGCTATGTAAAAGGGCCTCAGCCATGCAGGGAGCGTTCAAAGTGTCAGTTACATTAGGCCTGAAAGGTTGATACCCTTCTTCCCAAGCCTGTACAGAGTCTGTTGAAGTATTTCTGGGAAAGTGTACTGTGACTCACTTTGATTCTCCTCCTCAATTAATTTCACATATAGTAGATAATATTGTATTATTATTATTATTATTATTATTGCATGCCTTTAAAGTGTCTAGTGCTCATGTTCTCTTTTTGGAAACAATAGATACTTGTGAAGTCGATGGCTTTCATGGCTGGCATCCCACAAAACACACAAAAATCCCCACCACCACCCCCCAAAAATAGATACTTGGATAATTTGTAAATTTGGTTAAGTTCCTCACACACTCCTCACTTTGTTTTAAACTGAAGATGCTACGAATTGAACTTGAGATTCCTGACTCTTGTACGTAAACATGTGCTATACCACTTGTATTTGCAGATCACACTTAATTTGGGGTATGGATGCAGAAAGAACACAGTGATATAGTTGTGCAGAGAGAGAAAAGTTGTTGAGCATATGCTCAGAAGAAGTCAATTATGAATTCTCTCACCTGATTCAGTGATTGGTCTTTGTAGCCAGTGAAATTTTCCTGCCCTTGCAGTGGATCAGTGTTCTCTAGCTGAAATTAAACATCATTCCTTGCTAACCATTAACAAACAAGGCATTTCATGAGTAAGTGAACAGTGTACATGTTAGTGAAGGTGGATGTAGTAGACAGAAGAGAGGTGCAGATTAGTGACAAACCTTAATGTAATAGGTTACAAGACAAAATCCCATCCTTCAGGACAGCCTTTCCCAATCTTACAATTCCCAGGCATGCTGGTCTCCTACAATTCCAGGCAACCATCATATTATGTACATTTGGGTACATGTGAAAAAAGAGGGATTGGGAAAAGCAACTTTAAAATGATAAAAAAAGTGTGCTTTTAAAAGTTCCAATAAATATAACTTGCCTTCAAGAGATTAGAGTCCGACAAAAGGAGAGCAAGTTTCTGAAAAACAGTAAATTAGGTCGAGAATTTGCTTCCTTATCAAAAAATAAGAAAAAAGGGGTGGTGGTTTACGTAAACAAAAAGTACGAAGCAAAACAGATAATGAATGACAATGAAGGTCATCTGGTTGGCTTAGAAATAAATCTCCCAAATCAAAAGGTGTATGTAGTAGCAATTTATGGTCCTTTAGCAAAAAGAGAAAAATTTTATAAGGAGCTGCGCATGGAATTGACAAAGCTTGAAAAAGGGTTAATGATACTTCTAGGAGACTTTAATGGTGTATTGAATGGCAAAAGGGATAGATCCGGAGGGAATAGAGAGAGTCAAGGCAGATTGCCGAAGATATGTTTTGATTTGATGGAGGAGTTTCATTTAGCGGATCTATGGACGTCTAAATATGGTAACGAGAAGGGATATACATTTCTCTCAGAAACACACAGGACAATGTCCAGGATTGATATGTTCTGGATAACAAAGACTTTGCTCCCAAGAATTAGTGAGATGGAAATAATACCCAAAATAATATCTGACCACAACCCTATAAAATTCAAAATGACTATGTTAAAAAAGGACTACACGTGGAGGTTAAGGGAAGATTTATTGAAAGAAGATGAGTTAGTTACAAAAATCAAGAGAGAAACGACGCAATTTTTTAAAGAAAATAAAGAAGGTATGCAAATGAAGATAGTATGGGATGCCTTTAAAGCGACTATTAGAGGCTGGTTCTTACAGAGGGGAGCAGAGAAGGCAAAGGCAAAGAGAGATAGAAATCAAGAAACCTTACATAAATTAAAAGAAAAAGAGAAAAAGCTGAGAGAAAAACCGCAAGACAAAATATTAATTAAAGAAATTGAGCTGTTAAAAAGAACGATGAACAAGGCGACGGTGGAGCAGATTGGATGGAAGTTGAAAAAAATAAAGCAGAGGGCTTTCGAACAGGCTAATAAGACCGGGAGATGGCTGTCGTATAAATTGAAAGAAGAAAAGGAAAAGAGGATGATAACTGAAATTAAGAAGAACGGGGAATCTGTGGTACTTCAAGAAGACATTAAAAAGGCCTTTGTTGACTATTACTCTTTGTTGTATAAAGAAGTAACACAGGAAGAAAGCTGGGAAGTTAAGATGAATACATATATAAAAGAGAATAAATTCATGAAGGTCCCGGAGGATTTAAGGTTGAAAATATCAGAACCTTTCACGTTGGAAGAGCTGGTAAAGGCAATTCAAGAATTAAAAAGTGGGAAGGCTCCGGGTCCGGATGGATTTACAGATACCTTTTACAAAGTCTTTGAAAAAGAAATATCAGAGCAACTTTTAGAGGTTATTAATCAGATACATATAGAAGGAATGCCAGACACAAGGAAAACGGCAAATATCACACTGATTTGGAAGGAAGGTAAAGAGAGATCTGATGTTAAGAACTACCGTCCAATCTCCTTACTCAATGTGGACTATAAGATTTTCGCGAGCATGTTGGCAACCAGAATAAAGGCGGTGATAAAAGACTTAATACACTCAGATCAATGCGGCTTTCTCCCAGGGAGACTATTATCAACTAATGTTAGATATATAATTGATTCATTGGAATTTTTGGAAAAAAACAATGAACGGACAGCAGCAATAATGTTCGCGGATGCAGAAAAAGCATTTGACAATGTCAATTGGCAATGCTTGATTAAAACTATAGAAGAGTTAGGATTTGGTCAGTTTATTACAGCTAATGTGGATAAAATATACAAAGAACAAAAAGCTTCTATAATTGTAAATGGAGAGAGATCTCAGGAGATTCGAATTCAAAAGGGAACAAGACAAGGTTGTCCGTTGTTCCCACTACTTTTCATAACGGTTTTGGAAATTCTACTAAATAAGATTAGAGGAGAGAAAAAGATACAAGGATTAAAAATTAAAAATCAAGAATATAAGGTCAGGGCTTATGCAGATGACATAGCATTTATCTTGGAAGACCCCGTCAACAATGTGCTACACTTAGTAGAAACAATTGAGGAATTCAGAATTTATGCTGGGTTCAAGATGAATAAGGAAAAAACGATAATTCTTACTAAGAACTTGTCAAAAAAAAGAACAGGAACTATTAAGAGAAAGATCCAATTGTAAATTAGAACAGAAAGTGAAGTACCTAGGAGTGTGGATATCAAATAGAAATTTGGACCTATACGACAACAATTATGAAAGGACATGGAAGGCAATTAAAGAAAGTCTAAAGATTTGGTCTAAATTAAATCTGTCATTGTTGGGGAAAGTCGCAGCAATCAAAATGTCAGTCCTCCCCAAAATGATGTTTTTATTCTAAACATTGCCAATAATATCAAATGATAAGCCGTTTAAAAAATGGAAGAAAGATCTAAGTGAGTTCATATGGAACAGCAGGAGAGTGAGGATAAAGTGGCAGACATTAATAGAAAGATATGAAAGGGGAGGGCTCGACGTGCCAGATTTCCAAATGTACCACAGGGCGTGCTCCTTGGTGTGGGCAAGTGAATGGATTAAATTAGATGACCCCAAACTACTAATTCTTGAAGGAGCAGGACTGAGATTAGGATGGCATGCTTACATGGGGTACAACAAGGTGCTAATACACAAAGACTTTAATAATCATATAATCAGGAGAGCATTGCTGTTAAGCTGGAATAAAATACAAAAGCAATACTTTGGGAAGATACCGAAATGGGTATCACCAGCTGAAGCCTTTATCGGAAGATGGGGACAAATTGGCAAGCCAGACAGATGGATTACATATAAAGAATTACTCAAAAAAAAGAATGAAGGACAAATAACGATAAAAACAAGGGAAGAATTACGATTGGAGGAGTGGCATTTCCACTGGTTTACGTACCAACAAATACTTAGTAGGTTCCAAAGTGATGAAAAGGAGTTTGGCTTTCTAGAGGATGAGACAGAGGTCGATAAAATCATTTGGGATAAAAAGAAAAAGAAAATTGCTAGATTATATAAAATACTCGTTTCTGAATCCTTGGAAAAAGAAACAGTAAGAGAATCAATGATAAAATGGGCGAAGGATATAGGGGAAGAAGTACAAATGGCAGAGTGGGAAGAGGCATGGGAAAAAACGAAAAAATTCACGGCATGTCAGGATTTGAAAGAGAATAGCTTCAAAATAAGCAACAGATGGTACTTAACCCCCGCAAGGTTAAGCAGAATCTATGGTACAAAAGAGAGAAATTGTTGGAAATGCCACAAGGAAGTAGGTACGCTTAAACATATGTGGTGGACATGCCCTATTATTCGCAAATTTTGGACAAAAGTGCATAAGATAACTCAAAGAATATTTGATATTGAATTTGAGTTGAACCCCAAAATGTATCTTCTCAACATTACTTCAATTTTATCAAAAAGAGTAGAGAGAAGATACTGGAGAATATTACTGTATTTATGCACTGCTGCACGTATGGTTATAGCAGCAAAATGGAAAAATAAAGAAGAACCGTTGATAGAAGATTGGTTAAACAAGATATTAATAATGATGGAAAATGATAGATTATCTCAAATAATAAACCAAGAGGTGGTAACAAAGACTGAAGTAGAATGGACACCAGTTATTCACTACTGTAGATTAAGATGGAACGTGGATAGAGATATTGAGATATAAGGTTATAGTAATAATAATAATAATAAAGGGAAGAAGTTGGTAATAAAAGTATGTTAAGAAGAGTAGAAGGATGAGACAAAAATAGTAAGAATCATTTTAAGGAATACTATAAGGGAAAAATGGTGGTTTTTTTAAGGAATAGAGAAGAAGACTGGGAAAGTTACAAGCAAACAAATGCTTTAGGTTATTTGTACAAAGGAAGTCAGGTTTTAATATTTGAAATATGTTGTAAATCGTCATGGGTAACACCACGTGACAACACTACGTGTAATACAAATGACAGTATAAGTGTACAGTTTTGTTCTGGTACAATAAAAAGTAAACTTTAAAAAATAAAATAAAATAAAAGTTCCAATAAATAAAGTCCTTTTCATTCATCTTACTGGGGTATGCTTACCTTGTCCTTGTACATGTTTGTTTCCTGGTAGAGGACAGGGAGAGGCCTAAATATCCTAAGGGCACCAGATCCCATCTGATCTTGGAACATAAGCAGGATCAGCTCTGATTATTACTTGGATGAGAGACCACCAATAAACACCAGGTGCTGTAGTCTATTTCAGAGGAAGGAACTGGTAAAACTACCCCTAAATATTCCTTGCCTATGGAATTCATGGGGTCATCATAAGTCAACAAGCAACTTGAAGGCACCCACACACACAAAGGCAAATGGTATCAACCATGCAAACCACAGGTTCACTTTTTGGAAACTAGCTAAAGAATGGTAGTTTAAACAATTAAACAATTTGGATTATTAGTGTTAGTGACAGAGTATTCATCTGTCGGTTTCTACATTTAACATTACTGAGTCAATTTTCAAATGTAACATTCCAAATTATCTGTGGCTTCTGAAGCAGCTTGCCTGTAGAAATCTCAGTTGGTCTTTTCGTGGCATAAAATTGACCATTATTTCCTGTCAGGTTTGCAAACTGAGATATTGTTAAAAGTACAAGCACAGGGCCAGTAATTTTAAATAGTTGTCAGCTATATAATCATGATTTACCTGTGCATGAAATCAGTGCTCAAACAATGGCACTTGCCAAAAAAAATGGTATTAAATATGGATAGCAAATTATTACTCTTTTTCCTAGAAATGACAGTAGAGAATTTACCAAAATGAGGAATAAAAATGGTTACAATAGAGATAATAGCACTGATCTGGATCAGTTCTATTTAATTTGACACAATGGAGGCAGGAATGTGACTGACCTCTTTGTAAACTGCAACATGTGTGTACTCCTGATTAATGACCAAGGTGAACCATTAGCAAATTAGAGCATGATAAATGGAAAATTGGTGGATTTCAATCCATGCACTTGCCAGAAATATGAAGCCCAGCGAGTTGTTAGAGCTGGCTCCCTGACTGGAGGTTTGACACTTGGGCAATTAAACAAGCCAGAAAAGAATGTGGCAGCTGCCTTTGCAAATAAAGCTCTGCATGTTTATGCAAACACAATTGTGTGATATCTATGGAAAGCATAGATAATTAGGCAACTAATATCCCTGCCTACTTTTTTCTTCTTGAGAAGCAAAGAATGTAGACGGTAGGTGTGTGTGCAGAGTGTGTGCAGAGTGATAGAAGAATTTCCCTGACTCTGAACTGGATCATCAAAAACTGGATCACCCAAAAGCTAATTTGGGTCCTAATTGGATCAAGGTCAAATTTGTTTAAGCTCTTGTATTTTCTGAGCCCCACTTCTCATCCATAACCCCCTCACAAAACTCCTCCTCCTGCTCCTTCTTTCCATCCCCAGAACCTACCTGAAGTTGGTAGCAATGTAAAAGGCATTTACTGTAGCCTTTAATGTCTAATAATGCTGAACCAACACTGTTCCAGGAAACAATAGTTCTGGAAATATAATACACCAGAATGTTTAGTTCCTTAAAACTGGGAAGTTGTAGCTGTTGTGGACTCTGTGGCCCATTATGTTGCTGAGCATGCCTACTCTTCATGTCACGGTCAGGTGTTAGCACACACTGGATACCTAAACAGGTCCAGGCAGCATAAACGAAACAGCGGAGTTGTTCCTTCAGATATCAAAATAAAGGCACAGACACCGGATTTGTGTCTAAAAAAAACCTTCTCTTTACTTGGGCATAATGAAGAGTATTTACAGATATATACAGCATTCAAAAGAAAAACATCTTTCCTCTGTGAAATCCAGCACAGAATTGCTCAGTTCAACTCTATAGGACAAACTAAATACCCAGCTCTGCAGAGTTCCTAGCATCTCCCCCAATCAGCTCTGCACCAGAGCTGAGAGCTCATCAATATTGATACATTTACTAGCTTTCTGCAAACTGCTACTAGCTCTAGCTCTCTCTCTCATTCTCTGCACTATACTCTGCAGACTGTTACATTCCAGCTCTTTACAGAATAAATCTACTGTATGTCCCAATATCCTGACAGTCACAATGCAGTTTCTGCCTCATGAAAACTATAGTAATCACCCTTTTCATGGCCACTATCATATAAAATTCAGCCTCCAGAAGAGGATACCTGCAACATTGAGATGGCAAAGTAACAGTGAGGTACCAAGGTATTTTAATAGTTTTTAAACTTTTTATTATCCTTAGGATTTTTCCCCAGATGCCTCATGTTTTCATTCATGATGTCAGCCACCTTGTGCCTTGTATAAAAAAGTAGGATATAAATTATATAAATAAATAAATAGGCAAGATATTTAACAGTTACATCGGAGATAAAAGAGGTCAAATTCAAATCAGAAAAATTAAATGAAATGGGTAATATATGCCAATGATAAGACTAGAGACATGACAGGAGTACATGGAAGGAACCACCTGAGAAATTTCACCAGACTTGTGACTTCAATTAAAAATTCTCAGAGGTTTTGGCTCATGAAGAATCATCAAATTCACTTCAACTAGAATTTAAATGTTCACTATATGTTATTTTTTAATACAGTCATCCTTTCACATTTGCGGGGGTTACGGGAACAAGACCCCTGCGAAAGTGAAAAAAACTGTGAAAAAAGCAGCCTCTGAGGGTTTAACGAGGAGCCCTTCCTAAACACACACACACACACACACACACAGAAACTGACCCAGCCTCTGAGCATTTAAGGAGGAAAGAAAATCACAGCTCCATGCTGTGAGCATGCAAGCAAAGTCCCCCCTTCCCACTCCCCTCTCTGTGTCTTAACAAACTGAATTGCTTCTTTAAAACTCACATTTCACCCCATGCCTCCTCATGGCCCAAAGAAAAGCACAGCTGCATGCTTGCCACCCCCTCTCTGTGTCTCAACAAACTGAATTTAAAACTCATCTTCTTTAAAACTCACATTTTGAACATTTCCTACACACATGCACACACAGGGAAGGCGCGGGTGGCATCTCCCAGCAACCCAGCCTCTGAGCATTTAAGGAGGAACACTTCCTGCTGGCTGAAAGAAAAGCACAGTCTCATACTGTGAGCACACAAGCTTTCCTCCTTAATGCTCAGAGGCTGGGTCGGTTGCTTGCTGGGAGATGCCACCCGCACCTTCCCTGTGTGTGAATGTGTGTAGGAAAGGTTCAAAATGTGAGTTTTAAAGAAGCAGTTCAGTTTGTTGAGACACAGAGAGGGGGTGGCAAGCATGCAGCTGTGCTTTTCTTTGGGCCATGAGGAGATATGGGGCGAAATGTGAGTTTTAAAGAAGCAATTTAGTTTGTTAAGACACAGAGAGGGGAATGGCAAGGGGGAACTTTGCTTGCGTGCACACAGCATGGGGCTGAGATTTTGTTTCGCCTTAGACCCTCAAAGGCTGGTGTGGGGGTTGCTTGCTTGCTGGGATCTTCCCTGTGTGTGTATGTGTGCAGGAAATTTTCATCCTTAAATGCTCAGAGGCTGTGTTGGGGAGAGCAGGGAGGGAGAAGGAATTTCCACAAATGCATAAAACCGCAAAAGTCAAAGCCATGAATGTAAAGGGACAACTGTAATTCAAAAGTGTTGTCAAATTTACACAGTCTCATTTCTGACCTTGGTTCACTATAAGCATTTTTAAGTATAGGGAAGGTGATAGAGAGTGTGGCAAATCCCCCACAACTGACCAAACCCTTGTGTTTGCCTAGTCAGATGTGAAGGAGTGCCCTACCTGTTTTTGGGTGCTGCCTTGGGTCTCATTCTGAGAGAAAGGCGGCATCCAAGTGCAATCAATCATTCAATCAAGTTAAATCATTTGCCAATCACAGCTTGTTGAATGTTGAGGGGGGGGCTAAGAGGGAAGGATATATAAGGAGAGGTTTGACTGTTCAGATAGGAGCAGATAGGAAACAATAAGATCAAGATAAGAACAAGATAGGGCAACTTAGAAATAGGGTCAATAGAATGGACAGGATTAAAATAGAGTTGGATGAAACAGAGTCTTTCATTTGATGGAAGCTGACAGTGTAGTGAACTATTAAGTAAATAATTCAGGTAAAAGTTTGATTCTAACTCATTTGGTACTTTGAAATGCTTAAGAAGCCAGCTGCTTTCTAGATGCTTAGCCTGTAAGTCAGTACATCTTTTTTGTTTTGCTATTCTACACACATCTGCCTGGAAGCCATTTATTTGAATGGTTAAACTAAGAATGAGTAAAGCATTTCTAAATCAAACCACATCTGCTTGGCTAATGTCATATTAGGGCTCAATTACTAAAACTGGGGTGGGACATAACATGATAAGAGCAAGGTGGGTGATAGAAACCCCAGAGTTGGACTCTGAGTGAGCAGTCTGGGGTTGGACCTATCAATACAGAGGCAGTGAAACTTCATTGTTTATTTCCTCTAGTAATTTGCTTTTGATAGGAAGGAAAATACATATCCCAGACTAGACCCTCATATTGGAATGGATAGGGTTTGTATACAATCCTCCCCTACCAATTTGGGACCCACTTCTACCTCTCTGGCTTTTCTTCGCAAATGAAGATTCAGGAAGGACTCATCCCTCGCTTTCTGCAAGCGCGCTGATGACTAAAAAGGCCAATCTGAGATAAACAAGTCCGGTTGCAGAAAGCACAGCAGAAGGTCTCTTTGGGTGATGTTTCCAGGTTGTGATTCTTTCTGCATTGTCGTTTCTCTTCAAGACTTGTTCAGCATGAGTTATCAAATAAGGCTGCAGCATTGTGGCTAGTGCGTCTCCATGCCTCCCGATGTGAGGCCAGGGCGGACCACTGTTGGTGATCAATTTGGCCGAGCCTGAGATGTCGTTTCAGGGAGTCCTTGTATTGCTTTTTTGGAGCACCCCTCTTACGCTGACCCGTGGCAAGTTCACTGTAGAGTTCTATTTTGGGGAGGTGATGGTCCTCCATCCTAGAAATGTGCCCTGCCCAGTGCAGCTGTGTTCTCAGTATCATGGCCTCAACACTGGTGGTTCCTGCTTGCTCAAGGACAGCAATATTCATCACATAGTCAGTCCAGTGTATATTTAGGATTGTGCGTATACAGTGCTGATGAAAGCGTTCGAAGAGTTGTAGGTGGTGGCGATAGGTGACCCATGTTTCAGATCCATAAAGGAGAATAGACAATACATTGGCTCTATATACACTGATTTTTATGCTTCACCTCAGGTGTTTATTACTCCAGACTCTTTTGTGAAGCCTTCCAAATGCACTACATGCCTTTGCTAATCTGTGATTGATCTCTTTGTCAATCTTGGCATCTGAGGAGATGATGCTTCCCAGAGAGGTGAACTGCTGAATGGACTTGAGCACAGATTTACCAATGGCAATATGGGGATGGTGGTGTTCGTCCTGTGGTGCAGCCTGGTAAAGAACTTCCGTTTTCTTCAGGTTGCAAAGCAGGATGTTAGGCTGCAGAGCTGCTTCTGTGTGGGCAACAAGGGCAGCATTATCAGCGAAGAGCAGCTCATGGACTAGATCATTTAGAGCCTTAGTGCGAGCCCTCAGAAGGCTTAAGTTAAACAAGCTACCATCAGTACGGTAGCGTATATAGATGCCATCGTCTTCTTCAAGCTCTGCCATAGCCCTTTGGAGCATCATGCTGAAGATCGAGCCCTTTGGAGCATCATGTAAATAAAGTTGGAGCAAAAACACAACCTTGCTTCACTCCATTATTTATTAGAAAGGGCTCTGAAAGAGCATCGCCATATCTGACTTGAGATTTTAAGGAATTTGGGGAGGACATCCTAGTCTTTCCAGGATCTGCCACAGACCTTTTCTACTCACAGTGTCGAAGGCTTTGGTGAGGTCAACAAATGTTACATAGAGACATTTCTGCTCCCTACATTTTTCTTGCAGTTGTCTAAGGGCAAATACCATATCTGTAATGCTCCTATTGGCTCTGAAGCCACATTGGCTTTCAGGAAGAAGTTCTTCTGCAATAGCAAGAACTAATCTGTTCAGGAGTATCCTTGCAAGGATTTTTCCAGCAATAAAGAGCAGTGTTGTGCCTTAATAGTTTGAGCAATCGGATTTTGCTCCTTTTTTTCTTGTACAGGGTGATGATGACTGCATCTCGGAGATCTGATGGCAGTTCCCCTTTTCCCAGCAATTCACAAGGAGTTTGTGGAATTTATTGTGGAATTTATTCTACCTACTCACAGTGGAAACACTATGGTCTGATCCAGTTTGTCCAAAATAGAGTAGACTCATTGAAACCTTTGTTAAAGGTGAGTCAACAAGTTAATAAATCCAATGGATTCAATGGGTCTAATCTAATTGAGACTAACAATATCATTTAAAACTATGTGCAACAGATTTATGTTCATGGAGTAATCGGGTGTAACTTAGATAACTGTTAGTTGGGTTCATCTCCCTACATACGAATTGCTACAACAGATTTTCCTAAACCAGTTGATTTTCTTGCCTGTAGTAGACCATTGCCTTTACTCCACCTACCATGTTTAGGCACCAGACTCAGGTGGTTAGTAATGGCTTTTAAGGTTGCAGTTTTACACTTAGCTGGCAATAGACAGTGTGTGATAGGCATGTGCTGGATTGCAATGTAAATGTCCAAAGTAGCCCATTACCTCTTTGAAATTAAAATTAATATGTCCCTGGATACTCCTAAATGGAATACATGTACTGGAAAATAATATGAAACGTGGAAGTCCACTAAATATTTTCAGTTTCATTAATTTCTGTGTAATCAGATAATAGAAAATTTTTCGGTCTGAGGATTAATTTCATGACTTGATGAAGAGAAGTTGATTGCAATACTGAAGTGCTAACTCCAAGGTAATATGGGGTTCAGTGGGTTTTTTTGTTTCTTTGTTTTGGTTTTGAAAACACTAAGCTTTAAAATATGAAAGGTATAAATTTCAGTTTTGAAAACTTTTGTACAAAATCCTGCTCCAAAATGTGTAAAAAAAAATTAAATGCTGAATGAAGCAACAAGCAATTGTTAAAATATACTTACGAAGTTGTACGTTAACAAAGAAATTGATCTATATAGCTTGTAAGAAATGAGCCAGGAAAGTGGATCACACTTAAAAAAAAATATTAAGAGTGCAGTTCTATACATAAATAGGATATATAAACATACATATGATTCTACATTCTACAGATACTGTGGTTTGCTAAAAAGACAAATAAATGAATCCTAGAGCAAACCAAGCCTAAAGTCTCTCTAGATGCCAAAATGACTAAGCTGAGACTGTCATATATTGGACATATTATGAGAAGGCTTGACTCACTAGTAAACACAATGATGCTTGGAATGCAGTAGGATGGATAGACTCAATAATGGAAGCCACAGTCCTGAGCATGCAAGACCTGAGCAGGGCTGTTGATTATACAGTTGCCCCTTCATTTTTGCTGGGGTTTGGTTCCAGGACCCCCCGTGGATAACAAAATCCATGAATAATCAAGTCCCATTATATGCAATGGCATAACAAAATGGTGTCCCTTATATAAGGTGGCAAAATCAAGGTTTGCTTTTTGGATTATTGTTTTTTAAATAATATTTTCAAGCCATGAATACTTAAATCCATGGATACCAAATCCATGGATACAGAGGGACAACTGTAATGACTTGGAGGTCTCTCATTCATAGAACCTCTGCAAGTTGAAGCTGACTTGACAAAGTTAAGAACAACAAAGGATTGCATTGCATATTAAGTATAAGTTATTATTGTTACCTTAGCTATAACCATTGGTCTTGTCTATACAAGGGGGGGGGAATATGAACACATTTGAAAAGGCAGGCATTCACAATGATACAACCTGTCTACATGGCCAAAAGACACCCCCCTAAACTTTGCATGACCCCCTTGTCAGTTGGCCGCCACAAGTGATTTACTCATAATTTTAAATCTGCCACTGCCAATTTTTTTTTAAAAAAAGGTTCCCAGATTGCTTGCAAGCAACACTTCATATTTACAAATAAAGAAATAAAAAAAGAGTATGAGATCACTGTTTGATTGACTTACCGGACCCTCACTTAGCCAAAAATTCAACATGGTGGCCGAAGACACTTTCCCACTTTGCTAACCCTGCCTCCAGTGCTTGTCCAGCCAATCAGATTGCACTGCCTGTCCATATCTGTGCAAACGTGAGTGTTCAAATAGTTGCACATTCAGAAATTGTATGGAGCTTTTCAGAAAATCCATATGAATCCCTGGATGTGGCACACATGGACTTTGTGGTGGATTTGGCTGCCCCCTTTCTGAGTGACATGCATTTCTGCAAACAGCCATTTGAATGGATCACCAATCTTTCGCATCACGTTTATATTACTTTGACTGTATAGATAGGACCTTTGTTATCTGAATTTATGTGGGGTCCACGAGGATCCCACTAGTGTATGAAATCATTGTGGGGGATGTTTAATTAGCTCAAATATAGCAGTGTGAGGTCGGGCAATGGCAGGATCTTTTAACCTATGTATACCAGTAGTAACGGAGGAGAATAAGCCAAAACGTACAATTAAATTATCCTTATTGGGAATTAACTGTAACTGCATTCATACAAACACTCAGGCTTCAGACACTCACACAAGGATATTGAAGATAGTAGGAAGTATTTGTATAGAGGAATAAAATAAGGGGATTGAGGGTTATACTATACTGATACTGGGGAGCTGAGATTGCAAAGTAAACCAACAGTGAAGAGGTCTGGACAATAGACTGTTGACATGAACTGATGTGAAGTTGGAAAGCAGGCGATTCATGCACACTTTGGTGGTGTTTTCGAGTGATATTGATATTGTTTTTATTGTTGTTGCTATTGTTATTATTACATATTATCTTTATTTCTAGCCTTTATTTCCCCGGTTTGGGACTCAAAGTGGCATACAATAAAAATACATTGTTAAAATCAGCAAAATACAACTATTAAAACACAATTAAACAACTAAAAAAGTTAAACAGCTAAAATTTAAAAAAACATACACATATGCAGTATATGCATACACCTACACAACACACTCATGTACCCCAGCACTGCCACTAGCAAATATCAGCAAAGGCCTGCTGAAACATGAACGTTTCTACTTGGCTCTGGAAGGAAGGCAGGGAGGATGCCAATCTGACATCTCTGGGTAGAGAGTTCCAGAGCCTGGGGGCAGCCACTGAAAAGGCCCTCTCCCAAGTCCCCACCAGATGTACTTGTGAGAGTCGTAGGATAGAGAGAAGGGCCTTCCCAGCATATTGAAGAGCCCAAGCTGGTTCATAAAAGAGCATACAGTCCTTCAAATAACTTGGACCTGAGCTATGTAGGGCTTTAAAGGTCATAACCAGCACTTTGAATACTGCCCAGAAACAGAGTGGCAACCAGTGGAACTTCTGTAACAAGGGAGCTGTATGATCCCCTGTAGCTAGCTCCTGTTAGCAACCTGGCTGCAGCTCATTGAACCAATCGGAGTTTCTGAACACTCTTCAAAGGCAGCTCATGTAGAGCGCATTACAGTAATCCAACTGGGATTGGATTTGGCATGTGCCGCTACGGCCAGATCTGACATCTCAATTAACAGGCACAGCTAGCACATAGGCTTAAACTGCGCAAATGCATTCCTAGCCACTGCTGAGATCTGGGCTTCCAGGCTCAGAACTGAATCTAGGAGCACCTCAACCTAGGAAACTGAGATTTCAGGGGGAGTAACCCCATCCCTATTACTTGATCTGAAGGGCTGAACCCCTATTCCCTGATCCACCTTTGAACTGACCAGGAACATCTCTGTCCCTGTCTTATATATGATAATTCCCCTGAAGGGATGGGGTTTTTAGTGGAATACAATATTTCTCAGAGGTTCCCAGGACTAAACAAAGGATGGTCCAGAAGAGTTGTTAATGGTCAAGGTATTTAGAATTGAATAGGAGCAGGCAAGGTCTATTGTTGGAAGGGGGCAGTGGAAGGAAGGACCTGTTTTACAAGCATTAAGGTCTCTTGCTATCGCTGAGTGGATTAGTGAATGACTCACATCCAGGCTTAATCTCTGACCTGAGTATTTGTTTGGGTAATTTCTAAAGGCCTCTCCTTTGTCATACGTGACTCCAACCTTGGTATTTGGTGGTCCCTGGTTTACTTGCTAACCATGTAGGAGGCTACATTAAGCCAAAATATTAAATATTGCCAATTATTTGATATTCCAAGATGGGAGTTATTAGGATAGGTAACACCATACCAGTAAAAAGACTAAGGAGATTATCCGATGCTTTTAATATGGCATTACACAGATGTCAGGAGATCACCAAAGGGCTTACATTTCAGACAACATCATCCTTGTCCTGTTATGCTCCCGTGCTGCTCCCATTTCACCCTCATTTCTTCTTATTCATGGCTTAAGCTGTTACTAGATCGCCCATTCCATTCATATCACAGAATGACAGAGGAGCGAAAAGGTGCCCCGTTATGCTGGCGTGATGCCAGCCACAATGGGAGGTCCATTCCAGAACACTTCCGGATATGATCGGGACATCCAGGTAAGTGACACCTTTCCCCCCTCCCTGGGTTACTTGGGGTTTTAAAAGTGTGTTTTTCTTTTTAAGTTTGAATTTCCCACATGCTTGTCCTCTCACAAGAATGGCCCAGAATTTCAAACAAGGAAGTGAATGCAGCTGCATTCACTCTGTGGCTGCTGAGGGGGAGGGAAGGCACATGATTAAAGGTAAGTACAAAACTTTTCCTTCTTATGCCAGCACTGGGTCAGCAGCAGGTCGGGAGAGGAGACAGTGAGATGGGAATGCTATTCTTTTCCCCATCCAATAATCTCCTAAGAAAAATGGAGTGGATAGATTTATCACTGTTACATGTGTTCACCATTCTGTCCTATTTCCACATTGATCTGCATATTTTTTTTTCTTAAATCACATTCCCATGAAAAATTCACACTTAAATATCTATTTAAACATTTATGTGGTTATTTGCTTAGTATGCTAATTATTTAACACAGTAAAGTTTCATATATAGATATATATGTATGTATAGCCACTATAAATATTTTAAAATGTATTTTGTTTCAAATACACATTTTTTTCAGATCTTTTAAAATACATTTTTGGAGTTGAGAACTTTATGAGAACATTCAAGAAATATAAAATAACATAGAATGTAATTCTACCCCCAGAGCTATCTTTGGATCCAACGCTCTGCATTTTCCCTGGGCAGCTTGGATCTTGCCTGGAGTTAGAGCAGCAGAAGGAGAAGGGGAAAACACTTTATAACACTACACTGTTATAGTGTTATAATTCCACTATAACTGCTATGGCTGCCTCCTGTGGAATTCTGGGGTTTGTAGTTTAGTGAAGCCTAAGAGCTCTCTGGCTGAGAATTCTAAATGCCCCTCCCTAAACTGCAAATCCCAGGATGCCACAGAAGACAGCCATAGCAGTTAAAGTGGAATAATAGAACTATAAAAGTTTAGCATGATAAACTTCATAGAGTCATAGATTATCAGACACGGCTAATGTGGTGCCATAATGACGCCAGAGGAACACAAAATGACGACAATGGCAGACAATGTCATCCTTTTGCATTCCACTGGCATCATTATGGTGTTTCTTTTTATTGACGAGCAGAACCATCAATAGATGGTCCATCCCGCTTTGGTGCTGGTACTGCCAGCGTGTGAAACCTTGGGACATTTAGCTCACGTGAATGCAGAGTCAATGGGCGGTCCTGCCAGAACACTTCCAGGTGAGATCAGGCCATCCAGGTAAGTGACACACTTTTTATTACTCTCCCCAGGGTACTTGTAAGTTTCAAAGTGTGTTTCTGTGCTTGGTGTAACTTTTGTGTGTGTGTATTTTTACTTTTTATTTTTGAATTTCCCACGCTAGTGTCTTCTTGCAAGAATGGGTGGGATTTCAGTCCAGGAAGTGAAAGGAGCTCTGTTAGACAGGACGGAAGTGAACGGAGCTCTGTTGATGGGAGAGAAGGTAAGTGTGATGGGGAGGATTATTGTGCAGGGACAGGGGTGGGATTGGAGATTGTGGAACAAGAACACTTTTTGTGTTCCTGTCTGATAATCTCCATAGAATCATAGAGTTTAAAGGACCCTCATGAGGCATCTAGTCCAACCCCACCCTCAATGCAGGATCTCTAGCTAAAGCATCCCCAGCTGTCTAGCCTCTTTCTAAGGATATAAGGAGACACAACCATCTCTCTAGGCAAATGGTTTCATTGCCAAACCACTCTAACTGTCAAGAAGATCCTTGTAACGTTCTATTAAGTTGATGTGTTCAGCAAGTTACCTTATCTATCGGGGTAACAATCTTCAAACATATACCCCTCTGAGTATCCCTAATTTATAACAAAAAAACAAAGTAGTAACAGCTCACATTTAAAGAACAAGAATGCCCACCTACTGCTGTGTCAACACAGCCCAGCAGAACTTGGGATGCAGTAGTGGATCCATACCTCCAGTTCTATGTCTAGAACCTTCCCCTGGCAGATGTCAAATCTTCAGGAGTGCATCTGCTGCCTCTTACTAGTGGATGGACGATGAATGGGAGAGACAAGTCACACAATGAAGATGTGGATGGCCTGGACTCCAAAGGGAAAGAAACTGGACTCCAAAGGGAAGTTTGCTCTCCATCGTGAGTATATGCTTGTGTCATCTCCCTTTCTAGCGGAGGACAGCTACTTCATCATCTGAATTGCCTCCACACTCTGCCCTTCCCCCTCCAGTAAGCAATGGCAGCTTGACAATAACTTGACAGCTGCTGGGTATGGGATGTGACACACAGCTATGAGTGTGGAGCATTCCTCTCTGCCTGCTGTACGTAGTATCTATGCCAAAACTCCCAGGGGGTAATGTCTTGTCAATGCATATGCACCAACATTACAAATGAGGAATAAGAAAGCAAATAAGCTTTTTTTCTGTAGCTTTTAATACAGGGTTGATTTTGAATTACACTGAACAGCGTTGTTTTTCTTGTCTGATCACTTTCCCCTCCAAACTGGGTTTTAAGTTTTTTAACACTCTGATCTAATTATATAATAGTACTCAGTTCTGAATATAAACTCATAGCAATCTATTTCCAACAAAGATTAATGAGGATTCCTCATTTTCCCTACTAGACAAGTTGTGTACTATCTGCTATGTGAGGGTGTGTACTATCTGCTATGTGAGGCCCTGGTGGCGCAGTGGTTAAATGCCAGTACTGCAAGCCACCACGTTGCAAGTTTGATTCCAGCGGGCTCCAAGGTTCACTCAGCCTTCCATCCTTTCGTAGGTCGGTAAATTGAGTACCCAGCTTGTGGGGGCAATTAGCTAACACACATTGGAAACTGTTTAATGCAGTGTAGATGTGTAAATAGCTATTGCTTAAAACAATTTGTAAGCCGCTCTGATAGCCTTGTGGCTGTAGAGCGGGGTATAACTAACTAACTAAAATAAAATAAAATAAAATAAAATAAAATAAAATAAAATAAAAAAGGGTGACAAAAATATAATTTTATTTTGCCTCTATTATCTCATCCTTGACATGACATCCAGCAGAATTATTCTGAGTGTTGAGAAGCCTGTTGGGATCAGGTTCAGAAAGACCAGAACTGAAATCCACTGCTATAATAATTTGGTAGGCACTTCAAGGAGAGAGTTGCTTGTATTTGTTTAGAACTTGCTTCTACAGTTATTTCAGAGTTTAAGGTCCAATGTTCCTCCTGGTTAGGTTTCTTTGTATCATTTTCAGTTGCTGGGGCCTGAAGATTTGGAAAAGATGCTTGATTCAGTCCCCACGCATACACCACATGTAAGTTTGATCCTGGCACATCTTGGTAGAAGGGGTGTCAGAGGTGGATTGATTGGGTGGATCTAGATAAATGCCCCATTGTATCTTGACACAAACAAGATGCCTGCTGCCTTGAAGGAGGCCATAGTGCTGCCTGTTCTGAAAAGGATTTCCCTGGCCTGGAGGTATGTGCAATATCATCCTATTACCAACGTATTCTTTCAAGGCAAGTTGTTGAGTCATGCTTGGAGGCAATGGCTTGATGTCAGGTGTTGGCACTGAAATGGCCTTAGTTCCTCTGAACAATGACAGGGAGTTCATTTACACGGCAGATTTATTGTGGCAACTTGCACTTTAATTCTTTTCCGCAGCTGTGCCAGTCAGGTTTTTTTCTAATTATGCTGCTTTTTCGTTCAGACTTGAAAAAGTGGGGGGGGGGCGTGGCCTCCCAAGCAGACGAAGGCTTTATGAGGAAGAGGTTAGATCATGAGTGAAAGAATTTGAAGCCCGGCATTTTCAAGCTAAAGAAAGACTCACAGACTGCCAAAATAGCAGAGGGGAAGATCAAAGAAGTAGCTCTGTCTCTGTATCTCTCCAAATCTGCCTGTAAATGAACTCAGTCACTCCCCAAAGCAGAGACACAGCAATCTCCCTGTCTGCCCTGGCATCTCTGCTGAAAGACCTTGCTGCCATGCCGTGGATCCTAAGGTGAACCTATCACAAGTTTTTTCAGCACGATTTGTTTAGTCAGGGTTCACAGACTTGCAAAATAGCAGAGGATTTTTGACTCTCCCTCCCTCAGTCCCCCTCCGTCCCCCAATCACAATGCAGCTCTGCTGCAGCTCTTAGTGAAATGGTCTCTCTCTCTCTCTCTCTCTCTCTCTCTCCCCCAAGCAGAGCTGACAGATGGGAACTTTATGACTGAAAGGTCTTGGGAATCCTTTTTCTTGGCAGACTTGCAAAATAGCAGAGAGGATTTTTCAAAGTTTCCTCTAATTGCTACTTTCTCTCCCTCCCCCCTCCCTCTTTTAAGCCCACCCCTGCATCATAGCAACCAATCACAATGCAGCTCTTCTGTAGCCCTTAGTGGAATGGTTGTTTACACTGCCAATAAAGCGCTACATTGCAAATATACCGGCAAAAGTAGTGACATCTCTTCCCATGCTATATTTGGGTGTTTTACCTTCCTCCCTTCTGAATGAGGCGATGCTGTGCTGTGATCCATGGGAACTATGAGCTATCTTAGTGGTATATTTACAGGAATATTTGCCCATGTAAACAACCCTCTAGTCTGGGGAAATGACAGAAAAACTGCAATTCTCATGATCCTCCTGGATCTCTCAGTAGCTTTTGGTCTCATTGCTCCTCATATCATACTGGACAGGTTCTGCCGAATGGGAGTAGGAGGCAATATGTTAAAGTATGTCCTCTCCTATCTCCAGGGTGACAGTGGGGGACTTGTTTTCAGAATTATGGCTATTAAGCTGTGGGTGGCCAGGCATTTCATTCCACCATGCTGTTCAATATGTTTATAAAGCCATGTTCTGTAGACTGGTAGTCGCTGGATCAAGGAACTGGATATGTGATCTGTCTTGGATGGGGTTGCAATCCCTTGAAGAATCAGGTGTAACTTTGGAGTGACCCATCTCTAACCCTTGTGTCTCTCTCTGGCTTCTCTTCACAAACGAAGATTCAGGAAGGACTCATCCCGCACTTTCTGCAAGCATGCTGATGACTAAAAAGGCCAATCTGAGATAGACAAGTCTGGTTGCAGAAAGCACAGCAGAAGGTTTCCTTGGGTGATGTTTCCGGGTTGTGATTTTTTCTGCGTTGTCGTTTCTCTTCAAGACTTCTTCGGTGTGAGTTCTCAAATAAGGCTACAACATTGTGGATAGTGTGTCTCCATGTCTCTCCATGTGAGGCCAGGGCAGACCATTGTTGGTGATCAATTTTGCCGAGCCTGAAGTGCTGTTTAAGGGAGTCCTTGTACCGCGTTTTTGGAGCACTCCTCTTATGCTGACCCGTGGCGAGTTCACCGTAGAATACTATTTTGGGGAGGTAATGGTCCTCCATCCTAGAAACATGCCTTGCCCAGCGCAGTTGTGTTCTCAATATCATGGCCTCAATGCTGGTGATCCCTGCTTGCTCAAGGACAGCAACATTCGTCACGTAGTCAGTCCAGTGTATATTTAAAATTGTGCATAAACAGTGTTGATGGAAGCATTCGAGGAGTCGTAAGTGGTGGTGATAGATGACCCATGTTTCAGATCCATAAAAAAGAAGAGACACTACAATGGCTCTATACACACTGATTTTTGTGCTTCGCCTCATGTGATTATTATTCCAGACTCTTTTGTAAAGTCTTCCAAATGCACTATGTGCCTTTGCTAATCTGTGATTGATCTCCTTGTCAATCTTGGCATCTGAGGAGATGATGCTTCCCAGATAGGTGAACTGCTGAACGGACTTAAGCACAGAGTTGACAACGGCAATGTGGGGATGGTGGTGTTCGTCCTGTGGTGCAGGCTGGTAAAGAACTTCCGTTTTCCTCAGGTTGACTTCCAGCACAAACAGCTCTGCAGCTGTTGCGAAGCAGGATATTAGGCGCTGCAGAGCTACTTCTGTGTGGGCAACAAGGGCAGCATCATCAGCAAAGAGCAGCTCACCGACTAGATAGTTTAGAGTCTTAGTGCGAGCCCTCAGACGGCTTATGTTAAACAAGCTACCACCAGTATGGTAACTTATATAGATGCCGTCGTCTTCTTCAAGTTCTGCCATAGCCCTTTGGAGCATCATGCTGAAGAAGATTGTAAATAAAGTTGGTGCAAGAACACAACCTTGCTTCACTGCATTAATTATTAGAAAGGGCTCCGAAAGAGTATCGCCATATCTGATTTGACCACGCTGGCCCTCGTGTAGCAAAATAATCATTTTAAGGAATTTGGGGGGAGGCATCCTAGTCTTTCCAGAATCTGCCACAGATCTTTCCTACTCACGGTGTCAAAGCCTTTGGTGAGGTCAACAAATGTTACATAGAGACCCTTGTCTGCTCTCTACATTTCTCTTGCAGTTGTCTAAGGGCAAATACCGTATCTGTAGTACTCCTATTGGCTCTGAAGCCACATTGGCTTTCAGGAAGAAGTTCTTCTGCAATGGCAGGAACTAATCTGTTCAGGAGTATCCTTGCAAGGATTTTTCCAGCAATAGAGAGCAGTGTTATGCCTCGTTAGTTTGAGCAATCGGATTTTGCTCCTTTTTTCTTGTACAGGGTGATGATGCCTGCATCTCGGAGATCTGATGGCAGTTCCCCCTTTTCCCAGCAATTCACAAGGAGTTTGTGGAATTTATCATTGAGTACATGACCTCCGTGTTTCCAAACTTCATGTGGGATTCCATCAATCCCAGCTGCCTTGCCGTTTTTTAACTGCTGTATGCCCTTAAGGGTCTCTTCCAAAGTAGGAGCTATGTCCAATTCATTTTTCATTGGTTTTTGTATCACATGTTGAATAGTTGAGCCTTGGACTATTCGGTCGGCACTAAAGAGACTTTGAAAGTGTTCAGCCCATCGATTCAGGATGGAGGCTTTATCAGTAGTTAACGTTTGACCTTCTGTACTATATAAGGAGCTTTGAACCTGATAAGTAAGTCCAAACACTGCCTTAAGAGCTTCATAAAATACTCTAGAACCCCCCAGATCTGCACAGCATTGTCTTTTCTGCTATATTGATCCACCACTTGTTCTGCATGTCTTGGAGTTTTTGTTGTAGTTTACCGCATGTGAGGTGGAAAGCTGCTTTTCTTACATGGCAGGTTGGCTGGGCGAGATATGCCTGGTGAGCAGCTCTCTTCTTTGCCAACAGCTCCTGGATCTCTTGGTTGTTTTCATCAAACCAGTCTTGATTTTTCTTGTGGGAGAACCCGAGGGATTCTTCTGCAGACTGGAGGATACTGTTTTTGATATGTTGCCAAAGCACTGTAGGAGAAGGATCTGTAGGGTGGTCTTCAAGTTCTGTTTGTAGATTTGCCTGGAAGTTGTCTCCCATGGTAGCTTGTTGAAGACTGTTGACTTGGAGTCTCTTCTTTAACATGCCACCCCTCTTAGGTTTGAACTTAAGATGAAGATTTAGTTTACATCTGACGAGTTGATGATCTGTTTGGCATTCTGCACTGGGCATCACTCGAGTATGGCGGACATCACGAATGTTTCTCTGGTGGACTAGAACATAGTCAATGAGGTGTCAATGTTTGGATCGGGGATGCATCCAGGTTGTCTTCAAGCTGTCTTTCTGCTGATAGTGTATGTAATAGTCAGCTGTTGTTCTGCACAGAGCTCTAGCAAGAGGTGTCCGTTATCATTGCAATTTCCAACACCATGCTTGCCTAAGACACCTTTCCAGGCTTCAGAGTTCTTTCCCACTCTGGCATTGAAGTCACCAAGGATAATAATTTTATCTTATACAGGGACTTTTGGTAGGAGGTGGCGTAGGTCTGTGTAGAATTTTTGTTTCTCTACAGGGTCGGCTTGCATAGTTGAGGCACATATACTAAAGAGAACAACATGTGGGAGGCGTAAGGAAATAATGCAATCAGAGTGTCCTGTTGGAAAAGTTTCGAGTTTGGAGGCAATGGAGTTTTTAATCATGAAGCCTACTCCTGAAAGATTTTTTTGGTTTTGGGTTTGCCAGACCAGTAAAGTGTGGAGCCGGCGCCCTGTTCTTTAAGGCTGCCTTCCTCATGGAGACGAACTTCACTAAGAGCAGCGATGTCAATATTAAGTCGTGATAGTTCATGGGCTATTAGAGCAGAATGACGCTCAGGCCATCCATTATCTTCAGAATCTCACATGTTTCTGATGTTCCAGCATGCAAGCATCAGTTTATTTACACCTTTGGAGGCTGGTGTGCACCTTTGTTTCTTTGCCTTGGTTTGACCGCATCAGAAGATTCCCGTTGGCCACGGCTAGCCAACCAGATTGATGGGGATGAGCTTTCGTTAGGCCACGTTTTCTAGGCCCCTCTCCATATGGAGTAAGCAGTGCTCTCCTTTAAAAAGGTTGCATGGTCGTTCAGGATGCTGCTGAACAAGACTGCCATCTCCCGGGTCATCCTCGAGCGACCAAAGTCTTGAACCGCCTGTATGCAGGGTTGGGTCTGCGGCTTCCAGTGTATCTTTACACCTGCCGTTTCGTCCCTTGCCTATCGCTACAGGGCTTTTTTGGAATTGGATTTGTCCTTCGAGCCTGTGTAATGGATTTTTCTGGTGGAGTGCAGCGTGCACAGAACTGGCCTCACCCTTTAAACCAAAGGTTCATCTGCTGGCCTTGCGAGCATGGACGGTAGCAGTGAGGTCCCCGGGCCGCAAGTTTTATTAGAGTTTCCTTTTCTTAGATGGTTGACCTTACAGGGTTGGACGAGCACCATCTGCCCGGGTTTGGGATTAGAGTTTTCCTTCTACTAGTATGGTTGCCATAAGGCTAGAGAGCCCATCATCCCCTTTGATGCTCTTTGTCAAACCCTTCAGTTTTGACCTCTCTGGCATGGGAGACCCTACCGGTGGCTATTGTGCCACTGCCAGCATGGCTCAAAACATCATTAGGGTACGCAAGCCTCTCTCCCACGACAAGGGGGCGTCAATGGAGAGGCATTCATTGTATCTAACCCTTGAGGCCCAGGTGAACTCAGTGGCTTGAAATTAGTAGGGATGGTTTTGTTTGGCCTGCCAGCTATGGTCTTTCCCACAAAGGGATAACATTTCCACAATAGTTCAAGCACTGGCTAGACTACTGGAAAGTGCCCTGTTTGGGACTGCCCTTGATGGTTGCTCTTAAACTTCAACATGTTCAAAATGTAGAAACTAGATTGCTGACCAGAATTTGGTATACACATGATATAATAGTGGTTTTCAATGGCTACCAATATGTTTCTGGTCCGAATGCGAAGTGGTGATGGCATTTAAAGTGTTAAATAGCTTAAGATCTCAGTGCTTGAAATAACACTTCTGCTTATATATGCATGTCCAAGGACTGAGGTCTCTGGATGGATCCTTCTCTGTGTCTAACAAATAGGGACAATACACTATGGACAGGTAGGGGACAAGACTTTATCTGCTGTGGTGGCCCAGTTTTGGAATGTTCTCCCCTTGGAGGCTAAATTGGTGCTAATACTGGCTTCATTCTGGCATGAAGTTAAAATGGGCTGAGAATCTAGATGGGCTACTTAGTTAAGTATTCTTACCTAAGTAGGATCTCCTGGCCTGCCCCACTCCCATCTTGCTTTATCTGGCAGCACCTGCTGCAAGTGACAGAGGTCTGTTGTCCTGTCAATCAGGATATATCAGTATGACTTTTTTCCCCTCTTTCTACCAGCAATCTTTGGTGTGACAATCAGAAAAAGGATCCCTGTCACAATTTCTCCTCACACCAGATATTGCTGGTAGGAGGGGCATGTATATATCAGTCTACTGTGTTCTGGTCAACAGGAATAGACCTCCATCACTCGCAGTGGCTGATGCCCAGTAAAGCAAGATTGGGGGACTTTTATGATCCCTACATATTCCCTATTACTATTGCCATGGTTGTGAATGCATAGAGATTGTGAACATGAGTCAGTTTTAGATATGTTAACTGTAATTGTGAATTCCATCCATTTTTTTTTATTCAAAGCTTAGTGTCTAATGATAGTATTCTATTTCTATAATATTCATGGTTTTAAACGGTTCTCGCTTGTTTTAAATGATTATATAATTATATAATTTTTATGTTTGAGACTATTTTTGTTAGTGTTTTACATTTTAAATTGATTTAAATTATCTCAATTGAGTTTATTGTACACAATCAGGAGATCTTTCAATAATAAAAAAAATAAGCACTTTTATAACACTGTTGCTGTTTCAAAGCAGGGACTATTCTTGGATAAAAATACTGTATACAGACAGCTGTACTGAAAACAGCCGTATTAGTGTGCATACTGTGCTAAGCCACTGTCCTTGTTCAAACTGCTGTTGATAGACTGGAATTTGTGAATATATCCCAATCTAGCTGTCTTCCTTTCCAGTCTCCCCTTGAAATTCCTTTGTTCCACAGCAGCCAACTTTAGATGAGTGACAGACTGTCATGGGAGACTGAAGTAGTTGACTGACACTGTTTTTTGTGTATTAACATTTCTAATGTCAGATTTATGTCCTTTTACATAGAGTCTGTCTTCTTTGTCCTATGGAAAATGCAGAGGGGCATTGCTGGCAAAATATATCCTATATAGAGAAAGGAAAATGAGCTAGTAAAGGAGTCCCTATGCTGTGGCCAACATTATTAAGTTATGTAATGGTATTGCCAGGGTAGATGTGAGGAGAGAATTGGCATCTACAGCTATTCCTTTATATTCACTGGGTTTGGTTCCAGGACCCCTGTGGATACCAAAATCCATGAATACTCAAGTCCCATTATATGCTATGGCATAGCAAAATGGTGTCCCTTATATAAGATGGCAAAATCAAGGTTTGCTTTTTGGATTATTATTTCTTAAAGAATATTTTCAAGCTATGAATACTTAAATCTGTGGATACCAAATCCATGGATACAGAGGGACAACTGTAGTTTTATAGGAAAGTTTTGCCCCTGTATTTCTACTCATGTTGTGAGGCATGTTGTAGGTGAGTACTTGTTTAATGTTAATGCTATTATCTCCAGCACACGATGAACTTCTACTCTTACGTATACTGTCTCCCTCCACCACATAACTAAGTTTAAAACCCTCCTGATCAGATCTTTCAGACTCTTAGCAACAACATTCCTGCCAACTGCTATGAGTGTTTGAAAGGTCTCAGTTGTGAAACACATGTGACTATTAGTAGGGTTTTGCTATTTTCTGTTTTGGATCTACAGGTTGAGTATCCCTTATCCAAAATGTTTGGGACCAGAAGGGTTCCATATTTCAGATTTTTTTCCACATTTTGGAATACAGCATGGGTACCTGTATATAAAATGGTGTAGGGCAGCAGCAGAGGTGGCAGTAAGCCACCAGGTGCATATTCTTCAGGCTCCCCTGCCTTCAGGGAAAGGAGAGGAGGGAGAGAGAGCAGAGGAGTTAGGGATAAGGAAGGGAGGGAGGGCCAAGTTCATAAACGAACTTTGCACAAATGGCAGCCATAGTGGCTACTGCTGCTACTTCTCCTCCTCTACCACCACCACCCAACCGAAGTGAGGTCTAAAGTGGGACACAGCAGGAGTGACTGATGGCAACCATCTCTGACCTTTGCCTGGAGGAGAGTCCCATGCCAAAAAAGCCCAGTCTCCCTCTCCTCTCCCTCCTGCTTCCACTGCCAGAGCCTGATCCCAGTCAATGCCTTTCCTTCCCAAGTCATCTGTGACTGGGAAACCAGTACTCCCTGCCAACTCCAACAGCAGTGGTGGTGGGGCTTCCAGCCACCCACCCACTTCCATCTTTGAGATGGCAGATGCAGTGTTCTTGCTCATTAATTTAGCTAGAGATAGATGTGAGGATCTGTGAAATGGTGGAAGGCATGGATTCCAGTCATTTCACAGATCCTCACATCTCCCTCCAGCTGTGTCTCTCTCCAGCTAGATCCCTTTCCAGCCAAACAAATACAATAAAGGCACATGCATGTTATAGCTCCAAAGGTTTTGTATTTGGAGCATTTTGAATTTTGGAATTCCAGATAAGAGATAATTAACCTGTATCTTATAATAAATTATCCTTAGAAGACCCAGCATGCTGTAGTGGTTTGAGCATTGGATTACAACTCTGGAGACCAGGGTTCAAATCCCTGCATGGACATGAAAACCCACTGGGTGACCTTGGACAAGTCACACTCTCTCAGCCTCATAGGAAGGCAATGGCAAACCCCTCTGAACAAATATTGCCAAGAAAACCCTGTGATAGGGTCACGATAAGTCAGAAATGATTTGAAGACTCACAACAATGACAACAAACCACTCTTTCTGTGATGTACACAGAACACAAACTCATATATCTTCAATAAAGTTCTTTATTGGAATAGAAGCATGTGTAAGGGACATTGGCAAAGCTGCAACTAAAGATCAGGCTTACAGTGGAAACAGATAAGAGACACCCAGCGTGAGAAAGCAGAAAAGGGAGGGCAGCATATCAAAGTACACTATGGGGGAGCGAGAAGCGCCAAACCATCTGTCCGGCCTTGAGCTCCCGGGATGACCAGCATTCCCATGGTAACCAACATCTCCCAGACATTCCAGAGGCCCAAGGCAGAACCAGTCTCAAACTAACAAACTGTCAGGATCCTCCATGAACTCTACTCTATGTCTCAGAATTCATGGATGATCCTGACACTTGCATTGTCAACTTGTGGGTTTTTTTTTTAATTAATAAACTCACAAGGGTATTAGAAATACCTACTGTGAATCTGTGGGTTTAAAGTCTGTTTAGATCTCAGTAGATGTGGTTATATCAGAGGACTTGACTGTAGGCAATAAATGTGATGCTGCATCCAGGTGGAAGCTGGAAGCCTGCAAGTATGTGTGGAAATAACCAAATTTTCAATATAACATAGTACCTATATGCCCATTATGTAGTTGCACAATGCTGTTGAGAAAGTGAGTCTATTGTGTGCACTGTTCTAGGCTCAGATTGATGTTAGGATGAATGTTGTTGAAACTGTGGTAGAACTTCTTATGTGATTCTTTCCCATGAGTCCAGATGGTAAAGATGTCCAGATAAAGAAGCTGTGCTACTGATGGTGCTAATAGTAAGTCCTGCTCCAAAGAATCTATGGAAGAAATGCAGTGAAAGCACTACCGCCCCACACACTTTTAGTTCAACATTGTTTACTACATTTGTTCATCAATTATTAACATCTATCCATTATTATTAATGAGTAATTTTACAGTGATCTCATTCTTCAATTCAAAAGAGAAAATATTGCTAAATTCTCTGGAAGAAAAACTAATAGTAACCATTTGATCTAGCACTATGGTTTATTAATGAAGAAAGGGATGCATTGGAGGAATATGTAGAGGTGTTCAGATAGACAATTAGCATATGTATGCATGCATTTCCTATAGCACTACCAGAAAAAGTTGAGGTTCTGCATTCCCACCCACCACTCACCCCAAAAGTAATAGCTGTGTAATAAGAAAATGTAGCCATTGCATTTTCAATGAGTGAGTGTGGCCTGCTCTGAAATAATTATTTTGTAAAATTATAGAATCAGAGTTGGTGAAGCAGAAAAAGTTCATTAAAATGCTACTTACCTGGTTATTTCTTTTGCCATGTGGACAGTTGAACCATAGGTAGTATCTCCAGTGAGATGAAGGGTAATGAAACCAGCTGTAGCAAATCAATAATGTGAACACTCAGCAATAACAGGTAAGACAAGTAAGATTTTTTATCAGTGCTTCATTAAATAATATCACTATAAGATAATTACACTATGTAGGATCTTGAACAGCTCTTACCTGGCAGATTCGAAATAATGCTGCAAGGACTGGCTGATCACCCTGGTGTTTTCCCGGGTGATGGCAGGCCCAGAAAAATATTTTTCAACCACTCTAGGATCATCTTCGGCAATGACACAGAGACTGAAGAAAGCCTCAAGGTAAGATAGTCTCTATAGTTCCTGACCTGTACCAGGGCTTAGGGGCCTGGGCAGCCACAAGAGCAAAGACACAACCAAGCTACACATGGGATGAGATTTCCCAAATTTGATTTCACATAGTTCACCTAAATTCATAAGGGGGTATTTAAAATTGTCACTATCAAGGGAACATTGTTTCAAAGCAAGAGCGGGGACTTGTAAAATGGAGATAAATATCTGATTGAGTCAGATAATTACAGATTTTAAGTCAGATAATTACACAGGTTTAACTCTGGAAATAAAAACCTAAGAAGAAATGGGGTGGCATTAGTAGTAAGACAAGATGTAACACAAGCACAAGTGAAAGGGATATAATGCAAAGTGTGACTGAATCATATTAGTAAACCCATCAATATAACTATAATCCAGGTTTATGCTACAAGTACAGAGGCAGAAGAAGAAACTGAATGATTCTGTGCTGAATCCAGGAGGGAAATTGATAGCACACCAAAACAGGACTTCTTGTTAATCATAAGTGATTTGAATTCAAAAGTAGGAAATTGACCAGAATCAAATATTGTAGGAAAATTTGGCCTAGGATCTAGAAGTGAAGCAGGAAAGTGACTGATTGGATTTTGCAAGGCCAACAATACGTTCATTGCAAGCACATTCTTCAAGACACAAAAGAGGCAACTGTATATATAGACATTACCTGATGGTCAATATATAAATACAATAGAATACATAATTGGAAGCAGAAGATAGAAAAGCTCCATTTTCTCTGCAAAATCAAGACCAGCAGCATAGAGTGACATAGACCATGAACTGCTAATCTCAAAAACAGAGTGAAGCTAAAGAAGAACACTAAACCAACCACCATGCCAAAATACAAGCTGAAGAACATCCCATAGAATTTAAAGTTAATGTGAAAAACAGATTTGAACTATTCAGCCTAACTGACCAGGAACCAGAAGAACTGTGGACTGAAGCCAGGAACCTTGTCAGTGAGGAATGCAAAAAGACACCATCCAGCAAAAAATAAAGATAAGCCACAATGGATGACAGATGAAACTATTCAAGCAGTTACAGACAGACAAGAAGAAAAGGGTGACAGAAATAGGGACAGAACCCTGAATGCAAATGTGTAAAACTTATCTACATGGACAAGGAGAACTGATATAAATAATACAGAGAAATATAAGAGGACAACAAAAAAGGAAGAACAAGAGATCTGAGTAACCAAAGGGAAATTTAAACCAAGAGTGGGGATGTTGTACAATTAAGGAGGAGAACACATTACAGGACCAAGTACAAATAAAAAGACAATGGAAACAATACACTGAAGAAAATGAAAGGATGTCAGATTCAAGGAAGAACAATTTGGAGATAATTCTACAATTTTAGAAAGTGAAAGTGAAGCTGCACTCAGGGCACTTGGGGGAAATAAATAATCAGGAACAGATGGCATACCAATAGAGCTGCTTCAAGCAACAGAGACAGAATCTCCTCTAGTCCTAAATAAAACCTGTCAACAAATGGAAAACAAAAGAATGGCCTGCAGATTGGAAGCACTTAATATGCATTCCAGTCTCCAAGAAATGAGATTGCAGTAACCACAGAACCATTGCATTAACCCCTCCCCCCATGCAAGCAAAGTGATGCTCAAAGTTCTACAACAAAGACTTTTACCATATGGAGAGAGGAATGCCAGATGTTTAGGCTTCATTCAGGAAAGAAAGAGACACTAGGGATCATATTGCAAACATGTTGGATAATGGAGTGCACCAAAGAACTGCAGAAGAAAATCAGCCTGTGCTTTATAGATTATAGCAAAACTTTTGGTTGTGTAGATCATGAAAAACTGTGGATTATTCTTAAAGAAATGGGTGTTGCCACAACATTTGATTGTCCTGATGTTTAACCTGTACTCAGGACAAGAGGCTACCATCAGGACGGAATATGGAAAAAACATTTGGTAAGGGGGCCAGGCAAGGCTGTGTTTTATCACCTTATCTGTTTCACTTATAAGCTGAACATGCCATAAGTAAAGCAGGAATAGACTCAAAGGAAGGAGATCTGACAACTAGAGGAAGAAACATCAACAACTTCAGATATGTAGATGATGCCATGCTGCTGGCAGAAAATAGCAAATATTTGAAACAATTCCTGTAGAAAGTCAAGGAAGAAAGTGCAAATGCAGGTTTACAGTTTAAAAAAATGGAATGGGCTCCTGTGACCACACTACCCCCTGCTGTTGCTCTTCTGCAATAAGAAGCAGACTTACAGCATGTGACCACATGCAGAGGGCCTTGATCACATGTTGCAGGCTGGCTTCTTGAGAGTAAAGAAGGAGTTGTGCCCATTTGGACTTCCTCCTGTTTTGTGGAGAGAATGGGGTAGATAAGCTCAGAGCCATAGTAGAAGGGGTATAAAGTCCATTTAACACCACAGGGCAAGTTTCATGCTTTCATTTCAGTTTATGCATTCTTTTGTATTCTATATTTGAAGCCCCAAAATTCAGGAAATGTTTGCAATCCAAGCATAAAATTCTTAGGCTGGAATCCTGTTGCTGCACTGTGCAAGCAGTAGGATGGAGGGAAAGCTCAGTCCGTGTGATGCCTCACTGGCATTCAATTTCTGTGTGACAAAAGTCATTTCACATCAGAAGAATGTTATTGTGCTTCTATAATATATTGTAAAATATCTCCATTTTTTTTAATTGGAGGGGTTTTTTAAACTTGATTTTTTTTTCCTAATTGAATGGGCCTGATCTAAAGACAGGATATGCTGGTGGGGAGCCGGCATATCCTGCCCCATGTAGATGAGCCCTAGGACTTGGAAGGGCAGCTGTGAAGGAACTAGAGAAGATTATGAAATGTAAAGATATATTTATCTTATTTATTTATTTATTTAGGTATTTATACCCTGCTCTTCAGCCACAAAGGCTCTCAGAGTGGCTTACAAATTGTTAAGTAATAGCACTTTACACATCTACACCACACTAAGTGGTTTCCAATGTGTGTTAGTTAATTGCCCCACAACCTAGGTACTTATTTTACTGACCTATGAAAGGATGGAAGGCTTGAAGCCCTTGGGATCTAACTTGCAACATTGTGGCTTGCAGTACTGGCATTTAACCACTGCGCCACCACAATGATTCGATATATCATCAAATCTATAGCGTTACTGAGGCTGGTGTCACTCTTTCCTCTTCTCCCCACACAGATACCCCAGTGCCACAACTGCATTAGATATTAAAGTTAGACTGTATTGGTCTATGACCACAATAAAATTGGGTCTGTACTAAAGTTAGGATTGTTGATGTCATTGTATTGCAAGTTTCTCTGTATGGCTGTGAAAGTGGGACAGTGGAGAATGCTGATAGGAAGAAAATCAACTCTTTTGAAATGTGGTGCTGGAGAAGAGTTCTGTGCATATCGTGAACTGTAAAAAGACAAATCAATGAGTTCTAGAGCATATCAAGCCTGAACTTTCCCTAGAAGCCCAAATGACCAAACTGAGGACAAAATTATCAGTTGCCTGTGTCCTCACCCATTCCAACTGTGTGGTGCAGGCGTGAATAAGACATCACTTTTTATTGAAGGAAAATGCCATCAATAAAAAGTGATGCCTTATTCATACCCACACCATGCAGTGGGAATGGGTGAGGATGCAGGCGTCTGATAATTTTAACCTTTGGTCTATTATCCTGCCCTTATGATGCAATTTTAGATGCAGTTTTTTGTTGCATTTTCCCATGTCTGATAAAGTCCTTAGACTGTCATACTTTAGACATATGAGAAGACATGAGTCACTAGCAAAGGCAATGCTGGTTGGTAAGATGGAAGGCAGTAGGAAAAGAGGAAGACTGCATTACAGATAGATAGATGTAAGGATGTCATGACCCTGAATCTGAAAGATCTGAGTAGGGTTGCTGAAGCCAGGGTGACTCATAGGTCTCTCATTCTTAGGGCCACATAAGTTGAAGTTGACTTTATGGCAGTTAACAACAACAGCACCAAGCTCATCCAGAGTAGGTATCATTATTGCTGCAATTTTCAAAAAGTAATTCTTTAATTTATTTTTTAATTTTTTTTATTACTTTCTAAAGAGTTGAAAATCTGACTAGCTCTCAGCCTATGGTATAAAATATACTTAATTGGTGAGGGTACATCACACAACTACAAGATAAAACTGTATCCCTTGTTACATCTCTAGTCGAATGAAACATAGTGTCAGACAAGAAGATAAGTTAGCACATTTTTAGAGTTGTTTCCTCAACAGTGGTCATAGCACATAATTTTCTGCAACTACTGTATGTATCTTACATTTATTGTACTTTGTTTTGTGACAGGTCATTGGATACCAAACATAGGCTTAATTTCCAAGTCTAATTGTTGAGGAAACATCTCTGGGGGAACCCCATTGTGAGATGGAAATATGCATTTAAAAAAACAAACAAAAAAACAAGGGAAGCTAGAGATGGGATAAAATTACCAAAACATTTTTGGATACAGCTCAGCATAATTTGGCACAGCATAAGGCATTTGCCAATTGATTCAGGGGAATAAAGAGACCACACACAAGATGAAATAAGAGTTTTTATTTAATCCTACCTATTTAATACCCTCTAAACCTACTGTGGGAGCAGCTGGGGCAGTTCAGCCATCCGAGACTGGTACTCCCCAACTTCCCCTGGCAAAACACCTGAAACCTGGAGAGGAACTCCAATGTATGAGGTTGCGCCCAGCCAGCCCACATCTGGAAGGTCAACCCAAAAGTCCCCACCCAAGCCACATGGATTATGGTGAGGGATTTTCCTTCAGGCTAACCCCAAGGTGGGTCTCTTTCACTTCCCTAAGTCAGATGAAAAGTAGGCCGTTCCAGTAAAGTAGGCCGTTCCAGAGACCCAACCTTCACCAAAATCAGTGCCAAGGTGCACACCAAAAGCTACGCCTCCCCATTACCTGTCTTTGAGGGTTTTGAATTTAACTTGCATTAGACACCACCCTGGCCAATCTTCCCATATGCTGCTTCCATAGTATGGTGTAGGCAGAAAAAAAAAACCTAGGGGGATTCCTATCCGGCTCTGAAGCAACCCTTATCACAGTATTTCAGCTGTGGGAGGGTGGGTCACCGATTAGAAGAGAGGCCTTAGTGAGGGGCGGCAATGCCTTAAGTAGCCTTCGCCCCTGCCCGTCAGTTCGCATTGCTAGCGCACACACCAAAATGTAACACAAGGGCCTCATTTCCCCCTGGCAAGCATCAAATAAGGCACCTTCTCCTACGGCTCTGCCAAACAGAGGGGAGCCAGAAGATCTGAACACTACCTAGCCTACCTGCTAGCTGATGCTCCTATGAGCCCATTGCCTAGGAAAACTAGCATGGGGTGTTGCAATTGGAGTCCCAGTGCAGTATGAACTGTGATGTTGTTCTTCACAGACTCTTTGGAGTGAGGCCAGTGTGCCAGCCTTCAAGTTGTGATGTTGCCTACAAGTGTCACATTCTAGGGCCCTTACAAGTAATGAATGCAGCTTCTGACTCCCACCAGAAATGGATCTGGTCCACTGCCAATAATCCCACACATGCTGAAATTATGACAAGAGAGGATTTTTAAAAAAAGCATTAACATCATGAGAACAAAAGAAAAGTTATTTGTCATAATGAAGTAAAACAAGTAACTGCAATACAGTGATGGCAATGACTAGGCCTAGAGAACCATAGGAGAAGGGTAGGGAAAGCAGGAGAGCAAAAGGGGGCAAGGGCCAGGAAGGGCCCCAGTTTAAGCTCAGGCAGCAGACTGTATTGAAGACACTCACTTTCAAGCCTCCCATCAGAAGTCCCACCCCACCCCCAATCAGCAGTGCTGGAGGGTGGAACTGAAAGTATGCAGTGCGGATGTGGAAAATTATGTCACCAGCCCTACAAAGGGGCCAACCTCCCCAGTGTCTTCTCATGAACCTGCATGGCACCACCTGGGGCTCCCAGGCTAAGCATACCCTAAAGGCACCAGATTCTATCCTATCTTGAAGCTAAGCAGGGTCAGCCCTGGTTACTACTTGGATGGGAGAATGCCAGTGAATAACAGATAGGCTGAAGAAAGGAAGAAAAGCAAAACCACCTCTGAGTATTCTTTGAATACAGTAACAAACCCCATGAAATTCATGGGGCTGCCATAAGTCAACAGGTGACTTGAAGTTCAAGCCAGTTCAAGCTTGAACTTCAAGCCAGAATGGGAGATACAAATATGTTATTACTGCAAGAATTCAAAAAATTAAGCTCAGATTTGAAATTAGAAATGAAGGAGCTGAAGGGAGAATAAAAACAGATTTACAGAAACAACTGGAAAAATTTGGAGTGCAGTTAGAGACAGTTACGAAAGACATAAATAAAATGAGTAAAGATATACAAGAAATACAAGTTAAGATGGATAATCTAGAAGAAAGAACCAAAGCATTAGAAAATAAAAGTAAACAAGAAGATACCCAAAAATTATTATAAGAAAGCTATAAAAGAATAAAATGTATTAAAATCAGAGGCCTTCCAGAAATAAATAACGATGATTTGGAAATGAGGGTGATCCCAGTGCTAGCAGAGTTTATAAACTGGGACCAGGAGCAACTTGATGTAGAGGTGGACAAACTGTTTAGAATAAATTCCTGGATAGTGAAAAAAAACAATCTACCACGGGATATAATAGTATACTTAGTACGGGAGAGAGTGAAGGATATTATAATACAGCAAAGCATTTTAAAAAAATCTAGTAATAGAAGGACAAGAAGTAAAGATTTACAAGGACATACCTACTCAAGTGCTAAAAAGAAAAAATGGGCACAAGATCTTGGTTATGAGATACCATTGGAACACAGGGAAGGCTTATGGGGGAAAGGTTTGACCTTTACAAGAAGCTACAACATAAGGGAAAATATGTATAAGATGTGGATGAGATGGTATCTAACACCAGCAAACCTAGCAAAAATATATAAAAATATGACGAATCAATGTTGGAAATGTCAGAAAGCCGTAGGCACATGTCTTCACATGTGGTGGAAATGTGATAAAGCAGTTAAATTCTGGGGAAGAATTCATACAACAGTATTACAAATATTTGAAACAAATTTTCCATTGGACCCAGAGATTTACTTGCTTAATCTATTCCACAAGATAGACAAACAATTACAAATGAAGTACTGGAAGGTATTATCATATATGGTGACAGCAGCAAGAATAACTTATGCTAAATATTGGAAAACACAAGAGATACCGACGATAGAAGAATGGTTAGAGAAGCTCCATGATATGTTTGAAATGGATAGACTCACGATTTGGATAGATGAGAAGAAAACTCAAAAAGGTTTGGAAGAATGGGAGATTCTAAAACCCATCTGGAAAGAAATATGGGGGATAGAATGGGATATAAGAGAGACAAAACGAAGGAAAACAGAGATGGGTTAAGATTGAAGATAGAATGGGATATAAGAGAGAACTGAAAAAAATTATAATTAGAGACAAAACGAAGGAAAACAGAGATGAATTGAGATTGATGGTAAAAAAGGGGAAAGTAATGCATAAACTAAACAATATGGTTAAAAAGGAAACAAGGAAGTAATGTGAGAAGTGTGTAACAGGAAATATGGAATATGTAACATGAGACAATGTGAAATATAAACAGGTTGTGTTGTGTAGAACCTGTCTAAAGTGTATGTGTTAATAATTAATTGTGTGAATGTATGAATGTTTTTAATGTTTGAAAATATGAATAAAAATCATTAAAAAAAAACAGGTGACTTGAAGGCACATACATACACACTGCCATTCCCCTAAACATCTAGTTTGATCTTGAATTATGTCTACTTTGCAAGAAAAAAAAGGAAAAAGAATTAATTTGTTATTTGTACCTAGTTGTGTTTATGCTCTGACTAACTCTAGCTTCCATGAAGTTATAGAAGACAATATCACCATTCTTCCTGCAGTACATTAAACCTCAGCTGAAGTATGAGGCTGAAAATGGAAAGTAATAAAGATGGCAGTGCAGGTTCAAAGGGCTGGATCCAGACATTGTTCTTTTTGTATAAGATTTACTAAAGACAAATCTTGATATTTATTTCTGAGTAGGTACAAAAATATTTGCTGCAGTCAAGATTTTCAAAGACCTATTTCCTGAGTCATGACTAAAACTAAGTTCTGAACACAACTTAGTTTTCAACACTGTGCCCACTTACCATGGAGTAATCCCATGAACATCAATGAAATTTACCTCTTTTAAAAGTGCTAATAACATAATTCATGTAAGGAGACAAGAATAGTTGAATAATATGTACAAGAACTCTTCAATGGGAAAATGCATGGAATAATGCTTACATTGTAAAAATGTGTTAAAATGTATATTAGGAAAAATGTCTATGAATTTCCATGTGATAAGAAAAACCAAGCTCTTGCAATTTGAAAGAAAAAACCTGTGTCCAAATGGGACAAAGGTTTTCCAGTACCGTAACTTTCTCAAACACTCAAAGTCTGAGTGCTAACAATAGTGGTGTACACATATACCTCAGTCAACAAAGTAGACGTGTTCCTAGGCATCACTTCATTAACAAAAAATATGGAACCAGATGCAGAAATAACATGGAAAAAAGGGATAAATTCACAAAAAAGAAGAGCACATCAATATTTCCCATTTAGTATTTCCCAATAAATTTCCCATTTAATAGCCAAACCATGCTATGCTTCTTTAACATGTTGGGGGAAGATGGTGAGGCGTGCTTCCAGCTCTTCCCCTTTCTCTTTGTTTCGCTGCTCCTGCATTAGATGTAAGGGATTCAGGAGGCAGCTGCTGATTACCTTGCCAGTGATAGGTTTGTAGTTTGTTAAGGCACTAGAGCTCTCTGGATGAGAATTCAAAATGCCCCTCCCTATACTGCAAATCCCAGGATTCCCACTGGAATGAACCATGGAAGTGCTACAACTGTTGAATCAAAGGGCCCCTGGAGACCACCACTCTGTATCGTCTGTATACAGTAGCACAAAATCTTTATGCATGAAGCCTTTTTCAGCCTGGCAACTTCAATGAGATCAAAATTTTATACAAAATACTGATGGTAATAGAAGCATTGTGAAATTCATGATGTTACTGGGGAAGAAAACATAAGCAAGGTACAACACCATTTTCCTTCAGCACCAGACCCCTAGCTGATGAGACACCTGAAGCATCTACTAAATTATTGATAATCCAGCCCCAGCATACTGTCAAGGAAATCTCAATATTCTGTTTAGCTATGGAAGCTTTTTGGGTCACCTGACCACCACATCACAATTGGAAAACTCTGAAATATCCAGAGGAAAAATGTGCAGAGTCTTGGTGGATGACTCATCCTTAGGAAAAAAAAAAAGTTGGCAATTCCTTGCACACAGCAAGGAAGACATAAAGTATTTATTGAACTATTAAAATTGGAGGAAAACACATAAGCCTTGGGTAAGCCTTGGGTAAAAGCATAAATGACTACAAACTAGGCACTGGCAAGCTGAGATCAGTTATTCACTATCTTAGGGGTAAATGTTTTAGAAGAGACCTTCCAGAACCATGCTGGCACAAGGTGCTTTCCTTTTTAAAAGAAAGGTGGCTGTATTTACAAAGGATTTTCTTATTATTTCTGTTTAGGCACTTCAGCTGTGGCTCAAGCGATCTGTTTCAGTTATTATTTCTGTACGTTTTTTGCTTAATATAAGCAGTGTACTTAATTTATTACATGCCAGGTTTTTGTATCCAACTAGCATTCCTTAATGCCATCTGTCATTCCAGATTCCACTAAAACATTGCATTTGTTCTCTTTTAGTTACATTTCTATAGTGCAGCCAAGGCAAAAAAGCCTCTAGGGCACATGTACATAGTAAGATATGTAATAGGTAATTAACATGAAACAAGAAGACTCAGATTAAAGTCTCATATATCCATGCCCACCCAACACACACACACATCCACAAAACAACATAAAAGCTGGAATCCACGCCATTTCTGGAAGGTCAATAAGCCTTGATTACCACACACCACGGTGCCTGTCAGTTCTCTGAAAGTGTAGATTGGGCTCAGAATGGTCAGATTTAAGTAATCAGATGAGACTACAGAGCTTTATGCTTTATGTTTACCAGGCTTAAAATTGCACACAGAAAAGTGTCTGAGGAGCTGGGAAGATGAATTAATTTGGTCATTAGTGCAAGGTTCCTGACTCATCTTTGAAAGAAGTAGAAAAGGTTATGGAGGATATCTGGGCAAGTAAAATCTCAAAGGTGCACAAGGCCAGGACCTTTTTTTCCAAGTCAAAAGTTTCTGCTTAAAGGCAACTAAAGTTGTCACTCAGAAAAAAAAATGTCTAAAACAGTCATACGTTCTGGTGTAAGCAAACAGGGCAGGATCCAATCATGTACTTCTGCTAGTACAGTAGGATCCCCTGGGGTTTATTTCCAGGATCTCCCAAAAAATGTGGATGCTCAAGTCCCATTATATACAATGACATAGTAAAATGGTGTCCCTTATATACAGTGGCAAAATCAAGGTTTGATTTTTGGAAATTTTTTTGTTTAATATTTTCAAACCCTGGGTAGTTGAATCCATGGATACATAATCTGTAACACTGTACAGTGCTAGTGTTAGTATGTCCTACTACCCCCTCCCTATGATATCTCATAATTGAAATACTGGACACTTCTAGGGGTCAGGTTAACTGGGGTGATCCAAAAAGAGGTCAGGTGGAGGTCACAAGACCTGGGGTGTGTCTAGAAACTCTGCTCTTCAAAATTGGTAACTATCAGCCTATTTCCCCAAATCTCTACCTCTATCCAATCTTTCTGTCTTACTTCTCAATAGCTTTGTGTGGTTCTCAGAATGTGTGTTGCATGTGTGAATCCATTTTGCATTATTTCTAATAAAAACATTTTTATTTCACTTTAAACTTGAAGTTCTCTGAAGTTAGTACTGATATACATAGGTGAAAAGGTCCCTGCAGCTACCCTCCTCTTGTAGGCATATTGTTTGAGCTAATAATATCCCATCTAGGCTTTTGGTATCATGTGTGGGTATCAAAGCACCTCCCACTCCTTAGGGTAACTGTCCTGAACTCACAGTGGCAAGTGTCTGAAGAGCAAAAAGGGAGGGGTGCAGGTCTAGTCTGTTGCCAATCGCCGACAAGAGAAGTTAAGAGCCAGTCCAGAAGTCAGTCACCAATAGTCCATACAAGATGCAAGACTAGTCAAAAGCCAGCCCAGAGTTATGTTACCAAGTGTTTATACCGGATGCCAGGGAAACCAATAGCCAGTCCAGAGTTCAGTAGAGTCAAGTTTAAGGTCAACGTCTGGGGTCAACAAGGGGTGACTGCAACAGTCCAGAAGTCCATCCAAAGTCAAGGCAAGCAGGAACACAGGAGGATTGCAACAGCTAAGATTAGCAGTTGCCAGCCAGCACTGTGGCTCAAAGGAAAACTGCTTTCAGATTTATAGCCAGAGTTTCCAGGCCAGGTGGACCTCATCAGCAAGGAAACAAGTCAGTGTTTGGTATTTAAATGACACTGGGCATGGTGTTTATCTCTCTGGCATTCAGAGAAAGGATGTGACTTGTCTGGATCTGTCCGGAAAGCAACTAGTTACCTGCAAAATATAAACAGCACTAGTCTGGGAAGGGAGCCAACTATTAATTAGCTCACAGGAATGCAAACATAGTCAAAGATTTAGACTGGCAACACAGACCAAAAGGTCAAAGGCTTACAGCAGTCAATCAGCATGGGTCCAAAACAGTCCATGGGTCAACAGGAGCAGGCAGCAGAGTAGTCAGCGACAGTCCAAGGTCTAAGCATGAGTCAAGGTAACAGAAGTCAAGATAACAGGATCCAGACACTGAAGTCAGCAGGAAGCTTTCACCAGGAAGATCAGTTGAAAAAGCCTCCATTGCCTCTCCCACCATATAGAAAGCAATTAAGGTCAGGTTTTCTTAAAAAGGAGGTTTTTCTCATAAAGTCTCAGAAATTTCCTTTGAGCTTCCCTTTGGAGCTTGCTGCTGGGTACACAATGGTGGAGGTTAAGTCCCTCTCTTCTTCATCATCCTTATCTGAATTGGCAGGACTCTTTGCTGCGACAGCTGCCAACCCACTTGGACCAGGCTCTTCCTCTGCTTGATCCTCTAGGTTGGCAGGGTTCCCTGCAGGCACAGGTGTAGATAAACCTGTGCCAGGGTTCCTAGGACTGTTCCCTGCCATGTCCTCCTCCTCCTTTGACTCTATACCCTCATTCGGCTCATGGGGCATGACAGTTTCATCCATCACTGGCTGGCAGACTGTTCTTCAGAGTGAGGTATGTTTGCCTTTCTGCTATGGCTGCCCTCTCTGAGGGACCATGGGCAGTCTCTGCAAGGTGAGCCATGCTTTCCCTTTCTGTTTCTTCAGGCTGAGCCACGCTTTCCCTTGCGGCCTCATCTGTGTTCTCTGCTTCCTCCTCCTCTAAGTCCTCAGCAAGGGGGTTCATAATATTAACACTAGAACTGAACAGAACCAATAGGGGATGACTGCAGCAGTACCATGCCTCCAACATTTTGCAGATGAAAACTGGGACATGTGTGGCCAAGAACATCAGAGTGTAGCCAAGATGATAAAAGTTATGAATGAGGTAGGACAGACAAGCTGGGAGATGCTGCAGCACTTTGCTTTTGCCTAAGGACAAGGGAAGGTCCAAGGGCAAGATTCCCTCCTCTCATCTACCTCCTTCTGACTTAATTGAGTGCAAACTACTCTTGCACTTTGAACTCAGTTTACAGTAATTGAAGTAAGCTAAGTTCAAAGGGGGAATGTGGAAGGCGGAGGCAGAAACAGAGACATTTTAAAAGCAGCTGAACAAGTGGGATAATAGAGGATTCATTGGGACTGTCCTGGCCACATTGGGAGGATGTGTACATCCATTGCTGAGGAACATCTAATATACATGAAAATGTGCATACATTCAGGGAAAAGAACAAAGTCACATGGTACCAAATCTGGAGAATATGGAGGATGTTCAAGTGTAGCAATGTGTTTATTGGCCAAAAACTGCTTCACAGAAAGTGCTATATAAGCAGGCACATTGTCTTGATGAAGAATGAAACCATTTTTCCACAGTTCTGGCCTCCCTCCCCCCCGACTCTTTCTCTCAGCTTTGTCAAAACATCCTTCTAATAATGCTGGTTCACAGTTCTGCCTTCTGGAACCCATTCTGCCAAAGTCACACCCTTGATGTAAACAACAACAACAGCAACAACAATGAGCATGGCATTGAATGTGAACTTGTTTTGGCATGCTTTTTTCATTCTACTCTCTTCTCCCAAGCGTCCTTTCCATCCCGCTCCAAACTGTAAGCCATGCTATACATCAGAGCTTAGGAAAATGAAGTTGGACAATGACTAGAGTGCAACTGGCAAAACGCGACTCCTATCCGACAGGACTCATCATAGGAAATTTATTTGGTCCTATTGAGAGGCAATACATGCAGCGCAGAGATCCTTCTCCTCTGCATGTATTGTGTCTGCAGAGTCCTGTCCAGCAGAGCTGTTTAGGGTGGTAAGGGAGATAATGCAGGTTATACCTGCACAGAACCCTGTTGCTTAACCCAACAATGGCCTACTGTGACACATTTAACAACTTCTTTGCAGATAAAATCTCTCGGATAAGAGCTGACTTAGATGCCAGTATTTTGACAGAAACAATTGACAAGGTGTCCAGCAGCTCCGTTGATGTATGTTTACTGGATCAGTTTCAATCCATGAGTACCGAGGACATGGACAAGCTACTTGGTAGAGTGAGGAAGATGACCTGCCCTCTCAATCCTTGCCCTTCATGGCTGGCCATCCAGGGGGGGACTGCCTTGACGGTGTTCCTTAAGGACATCATCAATGCATCCCTCAGGGAAGGGTGTGTTCCATCCTGTTTAAAGGAAGCGGCAATTAGGCCACTCCTGAAAAAATTTTCCCTGGACCCCCTGGACATGAAGAATATAGGCCAGTTTCTATGTTACCATTCTTGAGCAAAGTGATTGAGAGGGCAGTTGCTCTTCAACTCCAAATGGTCTTGGATGAAACCAATTATCTAGACCCATTTCAAACTGGCTTTAGGATGGGATTTGGAGTTGAGACTGCCATGGTTGCCTTGACTGACGACCTGCATCTAAGCATCAACAGGGTTAGTGTGACCATGTTGGTGCTTCTAGACCTCTCAGCAGCTTTCTTGGATCGCCTGAGTGGGTTAGGAATCAGAGGCACTGTGCTCCAGTGGTTCCGGTCCTTCCTCTCGGGCAGGTCCCAGAGGGTGCTGCTCGGGGACAGCTACTCCAGTAGAAAGGAGCTTACTTGTGGCATTCTGCAAGGCACCATCCTATCCCCGATGCTGTTTAACATCTATATGAAGCTGCTGGGTGAGATAATTCGGAGATATGGGGCTGGGTGTTATCAGTACGCTGGTGACACCCAGATCTATTTCTCCTTGTCCCGATTGTTGGCCTCAAATTCCAATGGTGTCTCTCCTCTTAATGACTGTCTTAAAGCAGTAATGGGCTGGATGAGAAAAAAAACAGATTGAGATTAAATCCGGACAAAATGGAGGTGCTCACAGTAGTGGCCCCAAAACCAGGAGTTGGGTTGCAACCTCCAGTCCTGGATGGGGTCACGCTCTCTGTTAAAGACTGTGTTCGCAGTCTGGGGGTCCTCCTTGATTCATTGCTTCAGATGACTAGTCAGGTGAATGTGATGGTCAGGAGTGCCTGTTATCAGTTTTGGATGATACGCCAGCTGTGCCATTTCCTGGAAGTAGGGGACCACAAGACTGTGGTGCACGCTCTGGTAACCTCTTGTCTAGATTTCTGCAATGCGCTCTACATGGGGCAACCCTCGTGCTTGGTCTGGAAACTTCAGTTGGTACAAAATATGGCAGCCAGAGTGGTCTCAGGAACATCTCGGAGAGACCATATAACTCCAGTAGTAAAATCTCTCCACTGGCTCCCTATCAGTTTCCGGGCCCAGTATAAGGTGTTGGTTATTACCTTTAAAGCCCTAAATGGCTTGGGTCTAACTTATCTTTGGAACTGCCTCCTCCCATACAATCCTCCCCTCACACTCCGGTCCTCTGGGAGGAATTTGCTTCAGCCACAAAAACCAAGGCTGCCTGCAACCTCCCAGAGGGCCTTTTCAGTAATTGCCCCCAAATTATGGAATGGCCTGCCAAACAAGATCTATGAGATGATGAGCCTGAGTAGCTTTAAAAAAGTACTAAAGATGGATCTCTTTCGGCAGGCCTTTCCTGATTAGATTCTGGCCTCAGGAGCTGTGTCTCCTGGCCTCTTTTAGTCTTGCTGGTTGTTGATATTTGTATTTGTTTATTTATATTATTTTAGTTTTGGTGGATTTTAATTTGATACTAGTTTAATATCTTTTTCTGGGGGAGGGTGGGTGTGGGGGGTGCTTAGGGATTTTAGTCAGTATTGTTGTATTTTACTTGTTATAACCTGCCCTGATTGTTTTTAACAGAGGGATGGGGTTATTATTATTATTATTATTGGTGATGATGGTGTTTTCCGGTGCATACTGGAAGATCCAGGTTTCATCACAAGTGAAGATTTGCTGAAAAAGATTTGGGTCTGCCTCAAGTTGCTACAGAATGTCATGTTGCTCACCTTTTGAACTTAGCATTTTTCCAGCATGCAGCAGAGAACACAACTGCTTTAAATGATAACTGACAATTAATTGAATGGCTGAGAGTGTTGATATTTGTCATGCACGTTCAGACATGTTCAAGGTCACCACTCAAGCATTCACAATCAGTTCTCCCTAATTTGTCTGGAAGGTAGAAACACAGTCTCATTATTTATTTAATAGACAGACCTTGTAGAGTGAGGAGGACCCAGATTGAATTCTGAAGGACTTTACACATGTTTCCATCTGTCTCTTAATGTATAGAAATATGGTAGTTTGCAAAGAAAATGTGATCCATAATAGAAGCTCACAGCACAGAAGTTATCAAAAGTTAAGAAACTGGTTCTGAAATCTAGATATAGCCTGGAACAGCCTATGAGGACAATATTGACCAAATTTCCCAATGGCTTATTGCTGGCTAAAAGCCAAGACTTAGATCAGCTTCCATTCATTTTAATATTTCTGCTCCATTTGATTTCAATTACTCTCTTGTTTTGGGTCCTCTTCACAGTCTTGGCTTTCAGGTCTCTGTTGCTTGATTTCAATCTCCTCTCTCAAACTGGTCCTACAGGATTTCTCTTGCTGGCCGCTTATCTTCCCTGCTTATATTTTTCTCCCATCCCTTAGGTTTCTATGTTTCATCCTACTTTATTTATTTTCTGACCTTATCTTTTGGCATACACTTATCCATTCCAATATCCTGGACTACCAATATGCGTAGATGAAATCCAGCAATGCTGTCCAACTCCTTCTATTTCCTTTTGCATTCTTTTTCTTTTTTCCTATTTCCAAATGATATCAACACCTCACTGCATATCTGCTAAAGGTCAAAATGGAGAGCTAACTGCCCACTCTCAAACCTGGTTATACTCTATCTTTTTCAATAAGTTAATGATCTCCTTTTTGATTTCTTTAAACATATTCAGAGTATTAGTTTCACACCTACTTGCCCTTCATTTACTTCATGTTTTTTTAAAGTATGCAATGTTTCTCAGTCCATTTAGATGAAATTGTTTTGTTTTGTTTCTATTACTACTACTAGAATGTTGGTTCATGTCAAATTCTTATCTTTGTTGAACAAATGTGGGCTTTCACAAGCCTTGGCTCAACAATCAAAATAAATCCCACTAGCTATTTATGGCAGCCCACCAAAAGCTTAACAAACTCATTTTTTTTAATTGCCTAGGACACCAGAAACAGCACAATAGTTGTGGTCAAACAACTTGTAGGATACAGTATACGACCATTTTTCAAAGAAGCAGCTGTGTTAGTCTCTTGCAGCATCCTTCGAGGATTTGTCCTTCGAGCCTGTGCAATGGATTTTTCTGGTGGAGCGCAGCGTGCACAGAACTGGCCTCACCCTTTAAACCAGAGATTCATCTGCCGCGGCCTTGCAAGCATGGACGTGGCAGTGAGGTCCTCGGGCTGTAGGTTTGATTAGAGTTTCCTTTCTTAGATGGTTGACCTTACAAGGTTGGATGAGCACCATCTGCCCGGGTTTCGGATTGGAGTTTTCCTTCTCCTAGGACGGTTGCTACAAGGCTAGAGAGCCCATCCTGCCCTTTGACGCTCTTTGTCAGACCCTTCGGTTTTGACCTGTCTGGCATGGGAGACCCTACCAGTGGCTATTATGCCACTGCCAGCATGGCTCAAAACATCATTAGGGTATGCAAGCCTCTCTCCCACGACAAGGGGGCGTCAATGGAGAGGCATAAAAAGGAGGAAAGAAGGGGAGAGGGAAACAAGAAATGTGGCAGTACCTTTAAGACTAACTGTTTTTTATTTTTCATGTGCTTTCATGGATATAAGCCCACTTCTTTGGAGGCAGTACCAGTGGTATTAAGGGCTCAGTATAAAGCACATTTATGTAGTTGTGGGATAGACTATGATAGGATCCAGAAAGATGCAAATCATGACACCTGCCATAAATTTTCAAAGTGCAGCCTTTTATACCTTAGGCCTTAATACCACTCAGTACTGCATCTGAAAGAAGTAGATTTATAGCCACAAAAGCTCATTTGAAAATAAAACCCAGTTAGTCTTAAAGGTGCTGCCACATTTCTTGTTTTTCTCCTTCCCCCTCCCTCCAATATATGGTCAGTGAGTTGGATTCAGCTTAAGGCAGATATTTTGCAGGCTTCTACTGCTGTGATAGAAATAGAACTCTGATTGGTTTTCTGCTTTCTTCTTTCTCTCTCTCACTTCTTTTCAACTGCATTCAGAGCATATAGCAACAATTCTATACCACATGTACAAATTACCACTGGGTTTCTGAGCCCATGTTGCAATGCTGACTGTCACATTTAAAGCCTTAAATCTGAAGGATTACCTGTACAGATTCAAAACTGCCCAGGTCTTAAGATCAACCAGAAGAAACAGTTTGTTTACCTGGAGGTACCATCTATTGGGTGAGCAGGCAGAAGAGACAGAACCTTGTCTGTAATGGCCCCAGTCCTTCTTTTTGTTTTTTCTTGGACTTAAAAAAAGCTATGAACACCAGGTTGTTCCAGTATCTTTTCAATAGATTTTAAAAACATTGGATGAGATCCTACATCACAAAATGCCTTGCTACCAGGAGAGGGAAAATACACATGGGAGGCTTCAACCAACCTGAAGTTAGTTGGAAGCCACACTGTGCCAAGAGTGTAAGTTCCAACAAATTCCGGAGACTTGTAGACATTTTCCTGGTACAAAACGTGGAGAAACAGCAAGGTGATAAAGGTAACTAACAGAGATAAATTGGTCAACGGGGTGGAGATAATGGGATCCTCATCTGGAAAAATGAAATATACAAATATAGGCTACATGACACTAAGCTTGAAAGCACTACATGTGAAAAGAATCAACAGGTCTTAACTAAGCATGAATAAGCAGCATGACCCAGCAGCCAAAAAAGACAATACAAATGTGGGCTACATCACCTGGAGTATAGTGCCCATATCAAAGTAGTAGTGCTACTATATTCTGCTTTGGTCTGATCTCATCTGGAATGCTGTGTCCAGTTCTGTGTACAACAGTTCAAGAAGGATATTGACAAGCTGGTACATGTCCAGAAAATGAGGACCAAAATTACACAAAATAAGATGACCAAAGGTCTGGAAACCAAGCTTTATGAAAAACTGCTTAAGGAGCCAGATATGTTTACCCTGGAGAAGAAAAGACTATGAGATGGCATGATAACCATATTTAAATATCTAAAGGGATGGCATGCAGAAGATGGAGCCAGCTTGTTATCTGTTGTTCCAGAGATTAGAGATTGGCAGCTAGGCGGGGCTGGCCCCAATCAGTTCTTGAAGGGGATGTTAGTGCCTTTTACTATTATTCCTTTCTTTGGTTTTCCTGCTCTCTTTGGCAGTTCAGGGTTTTGGTTTTATTTTACCAGGCACACCACTGATAGCTCTATGGATTCATTGAGTGGCGAATCAGTTACGGGCCATGGGCTTAGTTGACGGTTTCAGTTCTAACCTGTACAATTTTGTTTTATAGGGTTATCAGGCTGTGTGATGGGCCCATTGAACCACCTGCACTTGCCAGATAAATATTAAGGAGATGTCATAAAATATGCAAAGTGTGTTCACTCTCTGCCCATCTGAGCAGAGATGCATGCAGCGAAGTAGCGTGGGCTTTTGAGTAAAGCCATGCACACCTCTGGTGCAAAAGAAAAGACTATTTTAATTTTCTTTTATGGCTTTATTAAAGGGTAAAGTAAAATAAAATAGACAGCAGAAGACATTCATCCATGCTTCTGTATGCTCCAAGGTTCCTCAGGAGCTAAGAGAAAAGAAAAGGAGCCCCCCAAATGCAGGAGGCATAGACACAAGCTCTAAAATCCCCTCCCAATTATATACCTTTCCAAAACATTCAATCCTTCTGAGAAGTGAAACAAGAAACTGGACCCTTAGTTTCGTTTCTCGCTCTCAAACTCCGAAGGACAGGAAAACATAACAAGAGACAGATTTATGAGTTCTAATAGACAAGCTGGCGTCTTCAGTGCCTTGGTGAATAAAATTACTCAAAGGGGGGAGACAAACTTCTAATTACAATATCTATTTTCCCTGACAGGAGAGGCCTATGCTGTCACAACTTGATGTTCCTTCTGTTCCTGAAGTTCCAGGGACTTTCATCTGGTATTCTGTTCTTATCTTTCAGGATTGCTTTCAGACTCCACCTGATACTGTTCTTCTTTTCCAGGGTTGCTGTGGGGCTCCCGTTGTTTTGCTGCCTAATTTTCTATAGTGCCGTGGTCTTCATCTTGATCTGCTGCTATTCCTTTCTGGGAGCACTGTTTGCCTGATCTGCTACACAAGGCAATGAGAAAAGCTGCTCGTACACTCGTATGATGGAAATAGATGACAAAGGCACTACTGCTGCTCAAGGGTATCTGGCTGGGCCAACCAAACAGTTAGACACCTTGGCTTTTGACAAATGGCAGGGCAAACATGGCCTTAGGTGTCATGGTTTATCTCCAGCTCTGTTTGGGATTACCATTGGCCTTCACCACACATGTTAGTTGTTCACCTTGGTGGCAACAACTTTGGACACAGTTTGTATCCAGCTCTGTTGGGGAGTGCCGTTGGCATCCACCATACATTTTTGTCCCCTCGGTGGCCATGACTTTGGGCATGGTTTGTCACCAGCTCTGTTTCAGGAGTACTGTTGGACTCCACCACATGTTCTAGTCATTTCCATCTGTGATATTGACTAGGTTTCTCCAGGGCATGTCTTAGCCATTTGTGCCCTCCAGGATGTGGAAAAACATTATGTCTGTATGGCCCCAATTATCATTAAGCTGGCTTGCCATCATACCTTTCTTCATTTACATTGGCATGGGTGATCTAAATTATGGATGTGGTTCAGAGGGGAATAAATAAGGAGGTTCACAAAGCCATGAGCAAGTGGCTTGGATGGTTTTTACCACATCCTGGTGTTACATATCAGTAACCTGGATTGTATAGGTCTGATGGGGTCCACTGGATAGTTTAGGATCCAGATATTCCTTCTGGATATGCAACGAGGGGTGAGGGCTGTGTTAGCCAGCCTGGTTGGGGATAGGGGCTAAACAGATGCTTGCCCCTTATCTGTGGCAGGTTGTGGGGGAGATGGGGATTAGTTAGGTGTACACCTATGGCACCCCTTTTGGGTGAAGGATGGCTCAATCAAACTACTTTTGAGATCATGTGACTAGGAGTGGGGAGTAGACTATCCTTGAGGCCAGCCCAAGGATTGAGCCCTCCCCAGAAGTCATGTGACTTGAGGTGATTCATCCTGGGGTTTTGCCTTCCAGCAGATGGTGTCCGGGGGTAGCCCAGTGGATGGGAAGCCCCCAGGGGCTCAGGTGTTTCACCCAGGGAAGCTGGGAGGTAAGTCTGGGTGAGACCATAGGCTCCAGCTTTTCCCACATTGGGTCTCCCCCACTAACTTGCATATCCCAAATAATAAAGATTAAATAGGTGATACAATAAATAAAGTGACCCCTATTTTAACCCAGGTTCTGTGTCTGGCCTTATAATTTCATGTTGTGATGTGGGCCCTGGGGTCTCTCTGCCTGAAACCCCCAGAACTACCCTTTGTAGACCCAAACCTGAGGGATTTTTTTCTAGCCTTGAAATTCCTTAGATTTAGTTTCCCTTTGAAATCTTCCATCTCTTGCTGAGTTTCTCCCCTTCTACACAGCACAGCGAGAAGTTGTGCAGGTTATGTTAAAGTATCACTAACCCCCCTTCTCTGTCCCAGAGAAAATCAAGGCAGCTGCCCAAGCCAAAGCACGTGTATGTGGATGTTAGTATGAAAAACAGAAAAGGCTTTATTTCTAGTTCAAGCAATCATGGTTAGCATGGGGGGAAATCTCCACTCCAGGTCCTCAACTTAAAAGTTACATAGAATTAGCATTCAATCAGAGGATCAAAATAAATCACAAAAACTAATGCATTTCTAGCTATACACATTTTCCCTACGCTAAAAGAAAATGCTAACTTACATTTAGGAAGTCCATAGGATCAGTCTGTTTTCCAATTGGGATGGGATAGGCTCATGCTTATCAAAGTTGGCCTAGCTAAGTCTTTGATGATGGAATTCAGAGTCATTTGAGAAGTCTACTCCCCTAGACTTCATGATATCATGTAGCTCTTTGATGACCCTAAAGCCATGCGAGGTCTGCTCTTCAGACCTTTTCAAGACCATGTGTCTCTCTGCTGGTCTTAACCCATGAGTCCCCAGACAAAGGACTACAGAACGCAAAACTCCATTAGCCAAATCTGATTGTCTCTACATTGCCAACTCTGTTTGGCTCTCCAGTCAGGTGATGTGATGTCATGTTTAGGAAATGAGGGTCCACCCTCTACATTACCTTTTGCCAGGGAAGCAGATAATGGAAATTTATAGATGATGGGTATTGTAGATCTTGCAGATGAGATCTTGCTCCATGATGGAGTTGCAGAAGTCACCCCATCATGACACGTGTTAGTCATCAATTAACTGTATTTTATGTTATTGCTTCAAAGTGTTGTTTTGTGAACTACCTTGGGATGACTTTGCTTGGTAAGGTGGTATGAAAACATATCTAACAACAACAACAGAAACCTGCATGGGATTTTTTTTAATAGTGTGAGTGCAGTGTATCATTAACTTTGTAGCTACTTTATAGTACCTTGTAAGTGTGGTCCTAGTAAATTCTGAAGGAAGAATTACATGGGTAAAAGCCTATCTTATGCTTTATCTAACACTGCTTTGTCATGCCCTGTTGTGGATGCTGAGGTGAAGAGACAATGAACTAGATGGGGAATAATGTCTTCTGTACCACAGACCAGTGGCTTATAGCATTTGACTTTGCTTTCCCCACAAGTAACTAAATATAACTATTTTATCTACGTTGGATAAACTGGCAAAATAGTTACCTTTAAACTGTTAACTATAACATTAATTCTTTGGAGCTCTAATTAATTACTTTTTAAAAAAGTAACTCCCTAAGCTTTAGATCTTATACGTACTCTCCAACATCTTCTTTGTTGCAGCTTCTTTCATAAGCAACTGAAAAGGCACAGTTAGTTTAATGATGAAGCATCAGTTGGATTTCTATTTTTACTACTCAGCTAAATATTCAAAGATCTACAGGAAAATTACATCAAGCTCTGGCTGTGTGGAAGGGTTTACCTGATGGAGAAGAGCATACAAAAGTTCAATCACTGAGTAAAGTGATAAGAATGTGTTAAAATTCACTGGCTGTGGAAGTAGAAGTTAAAAAGAACATTCAGTCACTGTGACCTGGTGCAAGATTTCAGGAAAGGGAGAACATTATGTTCTTCAACCAGATTGCAAGGGGATAGAAAACAAGATATATCTATGGATGGAACTCTGGTAGCTTATGAAAAACAGCCTTGGGAACAAATACAGTGGTATCAATTTGATGATGGGTAAAAGAGGCTAAAAGTTTAAGGTTATATTTTCCATGCATCTAAATCAGTCATTTGTGGTCATTACAGCTGAAGAAAGAGGTACAGAAATGAAAGAGATGGTATGCTTAGAGAACAAGCAGATTATCTATGATGGAAGAGGATTAGAAAATGTATCTCTGATGGAATTTTTAATGGAGCCCAGTCACTTCTATTGGATTTCTGGAGAAGCAGTGGCTTGCATTAGAAATAAAATGAAAAGTTGCCTGACCAAGAAAGAATAGGAGCTGACAACTGTGTCTCAGCCTTTGAAACAACCCATTTACATGCAGAAGTTATCAGAAAGCGGAGAGCTATTTGCTAGAGAGGCCAGTTAAAGTCAATGATGTTCGGTCTTAAGCAAATTCTTTTAAGAGCTCAGAGTTCATATGATACACTGAAAGTAAAACTAAGGAGAATGGTTTTAGGGCAAGTTCTGTCATTAAACTGATAGTGTGGAAGCTACAGCTGCACATACCTTGCTGTACTAACATGGTGTTTGTCTAAAGGAGAAGAAATAATGCTCATACCTGTAAATTATAGCCAATTCTCAGCAGCATAGTTTTGTTTTCATGGTGTTTTCTCAAAAATGAGCTGTGAAGCTCTGCACTCTTGACATTCACAAGGCCACAGATCAATATGGCAGCCATGTTATTATTTATTTATTTATTTATTGCATGGGGGTGGGGATTGAGATAGACACTTTCAGGAAGGGGAAGAGAACCTGTCAGCACTTGGAGATGACAAGGAGAGCAGCCACCATGAAGAAGAGGAGAAGAGACTGAGCCGCTCACCTTTTTCCAAATTAGCATTTAAAAAAAGTTTTTTAAAAGTGCATGACTGGTAGTACAAAAAGTGCTTCTATGTGCTTGATGGCAAACCTGCCCCTGCAAACATCTCAAAAATGAGATGTTCAGTTATGATCCCTCTGGACAACTGGCATCAGTTCTCCCAATAAGAAGGAATGCGCATTTCCTGTGGAGTATTTGGTATTTTGAGCCCCCCTTCTGAATATGTCAAGTTTCTGCGGGATCCCATTGGAACAAAAGTTATTCTCCTCAAAGTCTTTGAAGAGTATTTTCACCATTTAGATAAACCCATGGAAATACATGAAGCACCAGGCTGCTTGCTGCATTTCCACACTAGTCCATCATTGCTCCAGGGTCCAGAATGGATGTCCTGTCACAGTATCTATATTAAGCATAGTGCAGCCTAACCAGTGCAATATGAGCTTGTGGAAGAAAATAGGAGAAAATACTCAGGATATTCTTTTAAGTTTTAAAAAAGAAGAAAACTTACATTTATTGTTTTAGGAAATCCATATTGGGATAGGAAAGAAGATATACAAACTTCTTTGTCTTCTTTCCTATGCCAAGATGGATTTCCTGAAAATATAGGAATATTTGGTATTTATTGTTATATCCCATTTGTAAAATAATTCCAAAAAAGGTCCAGCAAGGACATGAAGAAGCCCAGGAACTGGTGAATTCATGAATGTTAAACAATCCCCAAACATCTTTTCTGAGTGAAATCGAAGGCTTTCATGGCCGGCATCCATAGATTTTCCTTGTTTTTTTTCTGGGCTGTGAGGCCATGTTCTGAAAGGGTTTACTTCTGACGTTTTGCCTGCATCTGTGGCTGGCATCTTTAGAGAATGGTTGGGTAGGTGTGTGTGTTGAATTTATATGCTGTGAATCCCTGTTGGAGATTATATGTAAATCTGTGTAATTGAATGGTTAGTTTCTGGGTATAGAAGTACAAGGAGGATTAGTGTCTGTTTGGCTAATGGTTGGTTGATGGCCCATTATCTGCTGGGAATCCCCCTGTCCCTGGGTGGAATTCTTTTCTAAGTGTTGAGTTTTAATTCTATTGTTTTTCAAAACTGGGAGCCAGATTTTGTTTACTTTTAAGGTTTCTTCTTTCCTGTTGAAGTTGTCCAGGTGTTTGTGGATTTCAATAGCTTCTCTGTGCATTCTGACATGATAGCTGTTGGCCTGGTCCAGAATTCCTGTGTTTTTAATAGCATTCTGTGTCCAGGTTGGTTTTGTCAAGCTACAGCTTGCTGGAGTCTGTCCATGCTCAGGAATCCAGCCAGCAATCAGGTTAGCAGAGTAGCAAAAGCTTGATCCAGATGCTTCCAGCATGTTCAATGTTCAATGAGTAGATGGACACAGTGTCTAAAAACTAACAGTCTTCATTGTTTACATCCTGAACTACAAACAAAATCATTGCTCAAATAGCTAAGCTTACAGTTAGCAGTCAGTCAAAGAAGTCAGTTGAAGAAGTGAAGTGGGCTGCCTTGCACCATGACTTATATAGGGTTTCCTAGCTGTTCTAGCAAGTTCTAGCAACTCTCCTTCATTCAATTGGTGACTGGTGACATCATCTGACATCCTCCCTAGCATGCTATCTACCTTTTATTAGTCATACTGAGATAAGAGGGCAGAAAAACATCAGCTGTTTACTCTACTGTATAGCTGTTTTACCTTCAGCTTTGTCCTCTACAGATAAATGGAATATATGGTATCTCTTTATGACATAAATTTCCAAGGGTTACACATTCAAAACCCTAACAGGTTTATAACATGTTCTGCTACTGCTGATTTTTCCGGCTGGCTCAGTCTGCAGTGTCTCTTATGTTCCTTGATTGGTGTTTGCACAAAATGGAAACAAAATGCTGTTTAAAAACACAGAAATTCTGGACCAGGCCAACAACTATCATGTCAGAATGCACAGAGAAGCTATTGAAATCCACAAACACCTGGACAACTTCAACAGGAAAGAAGAAACCTTAAAAGTAAACAAAACGTCGCTCCCAGTTTTGAAAAACAATAGAATTAAAACTCAAAACTTAGAAAGGAATTCCACCCAGGGACAGGGGGATCTCCAGCAGATAATGGCCCATCAACCAACCATTAGCCAAACAGACACTAATCCTCCTTGCATTTCTATACCCAGAAACTAACCATTCAATTACTCAAATTTACATATACTCCCCAACAGGGATTCACAGCATATAAACTCCACACACACACCTACCCAACCATTCTCTGAAGATGCCAGCCACAGATACAGGCGAAATGTCAGAAAGAAACTATTCCAGAACACGGCCTCACAGCCTGGAAAAACCCCCAAAGAAAAGCACTTTTTCTGACTTTGCTGATCCTCTGTTCCCTAGCCCTAATACCTCTTTTCCCTCTGTCACATTAGAAAAACAAATGGGCTTAATAGCTCCACCCAAATCCCCCAAACCATGTGACACACTGAGGAGGAGGGGAGAAGCCAAGGGGTTAATGAAAAAAATTCTCTCATTTGTCCAAGTACCCATGCCATTCGGTTGTCCCAATTTGTCTGGGGCAGTGCAAATTAATCCTCTGTCTTCCCACTTTTTCAACTGCTTTTAAAATTTCCAATTTCTCTTCCCTCATCCCTTTGCCCTTGGCTTACTTCCACCATTGCAAACTGGGTTCAAAATTCAAAAGTAGAATAGAATCAGAGAGTTGGAAGAGAACACAAAGACCACCCAGTGCAACCCCTGCCCTGCAGAATACATAATCAAAATATTCCCAACATATGGCCATCCAGCCTCTGTTTAAAAACCTCCAAAGAAGGAGACACCACCACACTCCAAATAGTTCTTACTGTCTGGAGGTTCTTTCAAATATTTAGATGGACTCTCTTTTCCTGTAGTTTGAGACCATTTCTCTGTGTCCTAGGACTTTATCAGATGCATCAAAAATGCACCATAAGGATGGGACAATAGCCCAGAGGGCTAAAATTAAGAGATAGCATTGTTACTTGCCCATTCCCACTGCATGACATGAGCGTGAGTAAGGCATCACTTTTTATTGATGACTTTCCCTATAAATAAAAAAGTGATGCCTCATTCACACCTGGACCATGCAGTGGGAACAGGTGAGGATGCAGGTGTCTGATAATCTTGCCATTTGTGCTATCGTCCCGTCCTTATGATGCAATTTTGCACGTCATTTTTTCTTGCGTTTTCCCATGTCTGATAAAGTCCCTAGTCTCTAGAGCAGCAGAAAACAAGCTTGCTCTTTCCTCAGTATGCCATCCCTTCAAATATTTAAACATGGCTATCATGTTGACTCTTAAGCTTCTCTTCTCCAGACTAAACATATCCAGCTCCCTAAGCCGCTCCTTAAAGGGCATGGCTTCCAGAACTCCCACCATCCTGGTCACCCTCCTCTGGACACATTCCAGTTTCTCAATACCCTTCCTGAATTGTGGTGCCCAGAACTGGACACAGTATTCCAGGTGAGGTCTGACCAAAGCAGAATAGAGTGCCACTATTACTTCCCTTGATCTGGACACTATACTTCTTCTGATGCAGCCTAGAATCACATTGGCTTTTTAGCTGCTGCATCACACTGCTGACTCATGTTCACCTTGTGGTCCACTAAGACTCTTAGATCCATTTCACATGTACTGCCATCAAGCCAAGTGTCACCCATCCTATATCTGTGGTTTTCATGTTTACTGCCCAAGTGTAATATCCTACATTTCTCCCTGCTGGAATTCATTTTGTTATTTTTGGCCCAGCTTTCTAATCTGTTAAGGTCATTTTGAATTCTAATCCTGTCTTCTGGAATATTAGCTACCCCTCTTAATTTGCACTCAGTTAACTCTGGGGAGGGGAGGGCAAGGAAGAAGGTCAAAATCTTCCTAGTAGGGACAGAAAGATTTCTTTACCGGAAGCAGTGCCGCAGTTTGCACGCCTATTTGCCTCTCCCGATATGCCATCGTTGTCACGCTGGGTTATTTCTTCCCTCTTCCAGAATATTTTACTAATGGGAGTTCTCCTGTTAAATGTGTACATTTAAAAATGTGGATAATCAATGTGTACTTTTTAAAAAATGTGCATAAAAACACAGAGAATTTTGTGTGAGAAACAAATAATCTGATACGAACAAAAGCTTGAATGATTTTTAAGGTGGACATTGGGGAACCTTGATCAGTTCGTGCTGTATAGAAATTCATGTCCCTGATATTCAGGACAATGCTCTCCAAAAGTAGATTTCACATTAAACACAGAAATTTGGAGCTGAGCTAGTTGTCCACCAACTTCTAAAACCTGTTTTTCTTAAAAAAAAAAAAAAAAAAAAAAGAAGAAGAAGAAGAAGTAATAATCCTCATTATATACATTTCTTAAAAACCTTCAGCTAACTGAAAGGTCCTTACTAAGTTGTTATACTCAGGAGTTAAGAACCTTAGTTCCATAGTCTATGAATTTTATTCTTTATGTATTGCGGGGGGTAGATTGTAGTCATCTTGTGCATTTCACATTGATGAGATATGAATATGAATATGAGACACAAATATTTTAGTAAAGATATATTAATAATAGGCAGGGAAATGTTATTATATTAATAATAGGCAGAGAAACACTAATATATTTTCTTCATCACATTGTGGTATATTAGAATAACTTCAATTTATAGCCTGTCTGCCTATTCTTAGAGTTCTGATGAGATAGTATGTCTCACAGTTTTCAGGTGAGGATTGGAAGCTGAGAAATAATGACCTGGCAAACGTCAGATAATGAGGAAAAAGGAGTCATGTATACCCATCAGAAAAACAACAACACTGAAGCATTACCTTTGAAAAAGAAAATGATTGTTTAAATGAAGAAAATTTCTGTTTTGATTATTGGTGTAATGTAAGGAGGACATATTTTAAAAGGCTGTTTCATGTCTTATTTTCCTTTGGAAAAATTAAATTGCTGCAACATAACTAGTTTTAAGGTTAAAAAAGAAGAAAGAAACTGAGGAGGAGAAAAAAAATGCTAATCAAAATACAGAAATGGGAAAAACACAGTGTAGGAGTTCTTATTAGGCTAGCAGCAAGATGAAAGCAGTTACCAGGGTAGTGAATAATAATGTAAGAGCTTCAAATATCAAAACAAAAGAGAACCCCTGGGCTCACAAACAATATTAAATTGCAGCCAAAATATAAGAAAACTTATGGTTTAAACATTTTTTTCCATAGGCACTGCTGCTGCATCTAAAGGACAGTTCCATAGGTTTTCAATACAGGTAGGGATGATACCTTCATTTTTTTGAATAATTTACTGATATTTGCAAATTGCTTCATATTTGGGATGGAGGAAAAATTAAATATGGAAGGAAATAAAACTGAGAGATGTTCTTCTTTAGGCCCAAGTAGGAAATAATACATTGGCCAATATTCATATCCAGAGGCTGGGTGTGCTCTACAGGAAAACACCTAGCCTTCTCCTGTCGAGATCCATGGCCTGGATCTTGGTCATTAGTAATGGCAGTTAGTCCTGCCATTACTAATTGATTCTTTATTCAGCTGAAAGCCAGTTGTATTAGGCAACCTGAACTAGTCTCTATTACTGCTTTATTGATTAGTTTAAGAAAGGCAATGGAGATATGGACCCCTGTAGACAGCAAAGAACTTAGTGGTAGGATTTTTAGAGTAGGAGAGAAAGAAAGGCAAATAATGACTTGAAGACTATGTAAAGACGATAACTGCAGACATACATCCATCAATTTTCCTTATTTCTCAGGGATAATCCCTATTTTCTAGTATCTGTGCCTGATGTTCTGATTCCTGTTACCAGTTTTTGTCCTTGCTGTGCTCTTTTAGAGATCCTTTGCTCACAAGTTGTTAAATCATCAATCTTTGGTAGATAAGAGTAAATCTTCCTGTAGCCAGACCATCCACAGGTAAATGCACACAGAAAAACACTAAGGTACCATCTGATGCATGTTCTGCCATTTCCCACAAGTGTTGAGGTGTGTTCTGAATCATCAGACCATTATTACTGTTAGACAATTGTTATTTTTTTTCCTAGCATATCTTTTACAAAATAATAGATCCTTGAGGACATCTGTTGCATTGTAAACAAACTCAGAACAGCAGCCAGCAAAGAACTGTGATGTGGTGTGGATGAGACTTGTGAAGGAATATTCATATCCATATTTTCTCTTTCCAGGGTTTGATTTCATCTATATTGCATTCACAATGTGCATCACTGCAAGTCTCACAGTGCAGTATATTGCTTTGAACAATGTAACCAAATGCTTTCTCCAAATCTGAATACCCAAAATAATATGCATCTATGCCAACTGCCCAGCTGAGAGGAGCCCCTCTAGCCTTATAACAATGCTCTATCTCTGGTGTGGGAGGGTGGTTAGATGTTTGTTTGGATTAAGCAGGAAATACACATTATGTTGGTGGTCTGAAATAGCAAAATATCTAAATATCAGTGTACTAAACTTCTCATTTGAAAATGTGGTAAAGTTTCACTTCAGCCTTGAAGGTATTATTCCTTTTCCAGTGTATGATTTCAAACAAAAATGGCAAACTATGAAGATGGAGAAATCTTCAGGTGATGCAAAGGTGAGGATGCTTTATCCTGACACATTTCAAGACAGAAAGAGGTATAATCAAGTGTTCTCTTTTGTTAAACTGCCACTAATTTAGTACACCAAAGGTCATTTCTGTCAAGTAGAATTCAACTGCCTTCTGCTTCATGACTGTCTCTTTCAAAATGACCAAATTTAGTAGTGAAAAAGAAAGACAAAATATTAATATTAGTCAACAATTTATCTGAATTCAGCAAAAACATAACAGCCAAAATAATTATATTACCAAGTAGCTTAAATTCCCCTAAATACTTTCAAATGATATATATAAACTAGAACTTTGTTTAAAATTTCTATTAGCTTTATTTAGTGTGTGTGTGTATTACATTTTGTTTAGGGGGAAAACATTGTTTTGGGGTAGAGGCATATGGAGGAATAAGATATATGCTCTTGTTTATGTAGTTCAATAAAAAGGTGACACATATCTCTTCTGAAGCTTGCTAAACATGAAGTGTGTCCTAGATCTGATAACTATTGCTAGTACAATGTCACTGTGGCCTAGTGAATATCTTAAATGGTATGAACAAAACAGACAAGAAAAGAAAGATAAGGAAGATTAGGATAGACATATTTCTCTAATCTGTTGTAAACAAGCTAGATACAACACAGGAGCAGAATCAAGTCCCCAGTTTGGGACAAAGTCAATGTGGAGATGGCTGCCATGGAACTGGCAACATATTAACTCTTTCCAAGCACAGTGTTTGAACTGCTTTCATGAATGCCTCTTGCTTGTAATTCAATCTGAGGAATTCAGGTTTGCCGAAGTATTATTTGTTTAAAAGGTTTTTTACTACTTTTCCAGGCAAAGTCTCCCCAATTTAGTTCACAGAACAACACTTTGAAAGAATCACCTAAAGTACAGTTAATTAAAACAACAATCCATACAATTGTAAAATCACAGAATCTTAGAATTGGAAGGAACCATGAAGGCTATATAGCTAAACTCCCTGCCATGTAAGAATACACGATTAAAGCACTCCTGAAACATGTCTATCCAACTTCGGTTTAAAAAACTCCACTCTACTACCCTCTGAAGCAATCTATTCCACTGTCAAACAGCACTTACATTTAAAAAGAAAAAAAGTTCTTCCTAAAGTTTAGATGGGATCACTTTTCTTGTAATTTGAACCCACTGGTTTGTGTTTTAATCTCTGGAACAGCAGGGTCTTGCTCACATTAATTTTTATGGAAATCATTATTTCAGGCTAAATAGTAATGATAAAATTCATTTCACAGTTTCTATTTTGTGTTTTTCCAACACTAAACTGGACAATTACAGATTATAGAGGAGTTGCACTGATTGTGAGGGGACTCGCTAGTACTATAAGTACATTGCTTGAGATACTTTTTAAAATGGACAACATAGATTACATTTTCATTCTCTGAAGTAAAGGTATTTGGAAACTTGAACATAAGCCAAAATCACTACCTTCTGCTTTATTTCACTTATTTGGCGAGTCTATTATTACTCACTGTGACAGTTTTGTTTGCCAAGCATGTCACAACACTGCCTCTCTGTCTACTTGTCCTTTTGGTATAAATTTGTTCTTCTTGCAACTCAGTGGCCTGGATCCTGCAGAGAATCATAACCAAACATTCTACCTCTCATTTGATCAGATACAAAGATATTTATGAACTCAGCCTCACATAATGCCCCTTCTTTTCTTTAAAACTAGCCCATGAACAGTGCATGAAAATCCAAGTTAATGCCTCTGTGGCTATTAATTAATAGCCAATCGTCTTTTCCACTGCTAAAAGCTTGATTTGAGGGAATGAGAATTAAAGAATTACACTACTTAATGTTGGTGTGCACCAAAAACTTGTCAGTTCAGAGGAATATAGTCCATTCCTTCCCATTTTGAACTGCTTCAGTATTTATCTTTCTGGGAGTAGATGGAGACACTCTTAGGAAACAGTCCCACCCCACACTAAGCCATATTTTGTATAACCCATGAAGAATGCCTTGAAAGCACATAAAAGACAAAAGGTGTTGGACTTTTTTTTACCAATAAAACATCCATCAATTGCGCACCTTGAGATGTACCTCCAGTTTCATCTGCACTCCTGATGAAACCCAGAGTAGTCCCAGTTTTTGCTTCCTTTTTTTTTTCTCCTAAGGAGGAACACTCCAAATTCACTTCTACACTGCAATATAGAATCTCTCTGAGAAATTTCACTAATCCTATTAACTTTTGGCCTCCCAAATTGCTCCACACAAAGAAAGGAATGAGCTGGAATCCACTGTAAATGTAGCTGAGTGAAATTTTTATAGCAATTCTACACATAACCTGTGGTGTGATAGCAAAATGAGAGAGAGAGAGAAAGGAAAGAGGGGGAAAGAGAGAGAGAGAGAGATTATCAGACAGGAATGGAAAATTTGTTCCTGTTCCACAATCTCCACTCCCTCCCCTGTCATGCCACAATCACTCTCCCCACCATACTTACCTCCTCTCCCATCATTCCAACAGCCCAGGAGTGAACAGAGCGCTAATAGAGCTCCCTTCACTTCTTGGATCAAATTCCCATGGATTCTCACAAGAAAACATGAGCACAGTAAATTAAAAAAAGAAAAAGAAAAAGAATATTAAATAAATATAGCAAGCACAAAAACACACTTTAAAGGAGAAGTAACCTGGAGAGGGTCATAAAAAGTGTGTCACTTACCTGGATGTCCCGATCTCACCCGGAAGTGTTCTGGCACAGACCTCCCATTGATGCTGAGATCTCACCAGCATGATGGGGCACCTTGTTGCACAGAGGGATATCCATGGCAGGAACAGAATGGAGGATCTATTGACGGCTTCTCCCATCAATAAAAAGCAGTGCCAGTGGAACAGCAGCAGAACGGGTGCATAACAAGGGGGGAATGACATTGGAGATTTTCACACGGGGAAATTATTCCCCTGAGAGGTCGGGAGAGAAATGGGGCTCTTCCGGGAGCAGAGCTCCGTTTCGCATGCCCCTTTCCTTCTCCCGATCTGACATCATCCTCACTCTGTGCTGCTTCCATTTCTCTGCCAGTATCTTCCGTCATTTTTTAAGAATGAAGAACTTTCCCCGTGTGAAAATCTCCATTGTCTGAAAAGGAACCCTTTTGTGATCCCCCAGCATTCCTGTAACACCACTTTTAATGTGTCTGATAATCTCTAGACAGAGAGAGAGTAAAAGATGAAGCAACCTTGAAGTTTATCTTAAGTGAACTATGAAAAAGCTTTCATGGTCTTCTATTTTCATATACTAAAACCGATAGAATAAAAAAGAACAAAGCACATCTCTGCCTCTTCCATCTGTTTGCACTTAGTGTGATTAGTATAGGTACTAGATTTTAAAGAAGGCAAGTATAATGCAAGCATGATCTCCCTCCATGCCTATTGCTTTTGCAAAACTCCAGGAAAATGAAGTGATGCAAAGTCTAACAATTGATCTACAGAACAGGGGAGTAACAGAACAGACAGAAGTAACAGAAACAGGAGTAACAGCAACTGTTTCAAAATGCCACTCTTTTCTCTGGGGAAAAACCAAGTGGTCTAGTTAGGAGTAATATACCCGTCTATCAATAGCTGCAGCTGTGTCTTTATACCTGGCTTCCAATCCTTACAAATGACTTCTTACAGGAAATAAACACAATTTGAGATAAGGGCTCAGGGAGAGTCTAATAAGAAAAAAAATCTCATTATCTAGTATATATAAGAGCTTAGTGAAGCTTTTCCTTGGGAAAACATCCACTGTGTAGCCAAATAGAACAGATTTATCTGGGAAGGTGGGGTCATGCTAAATATGTTACCAATGTCAGATCAAATGTATCTAAATAACTGGCTCTAAATAAGTAAATACAGTAAACTCAAAAGGAAGAAGTAAACTAAGGATTCGAGAAAATGAGTTGCCCAACACAGCTCAGGGACTGCATAACTACTTGAATGTGATTATAGCCCAGCTTGTAGGAATATCATAGGGAGAAGAAGAGGCAGCATCTGCTGGACTTTAATCCCATCCCACAATGCCATCCCATTTGCCTTGTGTGTTATGACTTAATTAGGTTGTAAGCCTGAGGGCAGGGAAATGTTTTGTTGTTCTTTTACCTGTAAAGCTCCTTGTACAGTGACAGTGCTATGAAGGAAGAGGAGGAGGAGGAGGGATGATGATGATGAGGAGGAGGAGGAGGAGGATGACTGGAAGTAGTCTTATCCCAAACTATCCTCTGTCTAGCCCAGTACTATCTAACCTGTCAGCAACTCCCCAGGATCTTGGAAACAGGTATTTCCATTATCTGTAAGCTGATCCTTTTAACAGGAGATGCCAGAAACTCACTTGAAGATGTTCAGCAAGCAACATATATGATCTCCAAATGAGCTAAATTTGGTCTTCCTTCCATATCCTCCCAAGCACAATACCATTCATGGGTCCATAATGTAAGTGTCACAATGTTAAACTATTGTATGTGGCTAACATAAGAAGGGCATTACAGGTGCTTGCAGCTAGAATGCCTTGATAAATTTCTCTCATCTTTTCAAAACTTTTTTTTATGCTTCATTTCAAATTCCTTAGAAGTTTACCACTTCCATTCCAAAACACATTAATTTTGAAGATTAATTAGAATGAAATTCAGTGGCACATCCAATCTCTTGTATCAGTCTACTTTCTAGTTTCCTTTCATTAAAAGAGCAAATTTTGTAACGTCTATTCTCAGAGTTCAGAAAAGTTACCTGCTGCTCTCAGAATTGTTTGACCAGCTACCCACATAGACCCCCCCCTCCAAAGTAACTTACTCATTCTCTGTTCCTTAGTGTTGGTGAGAGAAAAGCATTTATTAGGCTGTGCATCTACAATCTTGTTTGCAGTCTTTGGGCCTCATTTGCCATATTGTGTGTGAGAAGATCCACAAGAAAATTTATGCAATGGTAATAACGGCTGTCAAGTGAAATGGAGCCAGCATGAAGCAAAGAGCAGTCAGGATGGTCTCGCTGGAACTGTGGCTATTTTGGCCTGAAGCAGCATGTAAACACATGCTTTTATAAACTGTGCCAAATGATTATATTCCAAAATCTGGTCTACAACATATCTTTGTAGAATCAAAGATCAGATCTGGGCAAAATATATGAGTAACCACTTCTACGGTATTTCCTAATGGACAAGAGAAATCAGAAGTCACTTTATGCATTTGTCCAAGATAAACCCAGCCAAATGCTACCAACCAACCATGTTGTAAATCATCTCATCAAAGGAGTTTTTTCCATTATTCAAATGAACTGCATTTAGGTCTTCCAAAGAATAGTGAGGTACCAATGTGTTACAATTTGCGCACAACTGGCAGCCCCCAAGTTTATTGCTTACATAAAGCACCTCATAAGTGCATCAGGAGGAAGATGTGTGTCTTTCTTTGAAGTACCCCAGGCAGCTGATAATGGAGAGATGTTGGCAGCATTTAGAGAAGCAGATGCTTACCTGTGCTCCAACTGAGTACAAGCTTGGCTCACTGACAAGGTGAAAAGAAGGATAAGCCATCACAGAACAGGGGCAGTTGGCAGCTGTCTCCCTGCTGTGAAAGGGTAAACTGGTTACCTAGGGATGCTTGCTAGACTGTAGCAGATCTCATCAATCCATGCCAACATATGCACCTGCCTGAAAATCAAGCAAGTTATTTAAGCTGGAGGAATGAAAATGAATTAAGGATCCAATCATTTGGAGGGGAGGAGAGGAAGGGGGGAAAGCTTGGGCAAATTCATTGCCATGGCAATGTTAAAAGGTATATTATGATTATGGCAGCGTGTAGCAAAGACTCATACAATCTGAGTGCACAAATTCTAATGACAAATACTGTTCATGAAATCCTGCCTTCTGTTTAGGGAGATCAGAGTGCAGAGAACTTGTCTCTGAATGAGCAAAGGAACGAAAGAGAAAAAAATAGGCTAACCAGGGGGAAGTTTACACAACAAAAAAAGAAGAATTCTGAGAAGAATTCTTGTCCATCCCTGGTAGTTCACAGGCATCACAGGCTATTCAGAAGGAGGGGGTACCAAAAAGTCCACCCCTCTATTTTTCAGGATTTTCTTTGGGAAAGTCTGAGACAGCCTGTGCTACTGTTTATCTGAACAACCAGGAACCATCTGATTGGTTGGACATTGGAGGGGGTGGGCTTGCAAGGAAGCCTTGAAATTGCAATTTTATTAACCCCCCATCCTCCACTGGCTCCAAAGCAGCCAGCTGAGTGCCAGGCAAGGTCTCTCCCCTCCCCTGCCTCCGCCCAAGCATCTAGGGAGAGTTCTGTCTGTCCACCCACTCCTCCCCCCCCACTTTTTCCCTTCCAATAGAATGCAATGCTTTAAGTTCTGTCTGTCCACCCACTTCTCCCCCCACTTTCCCCCGTCCAATAGAAAGCAATGCTTTAAGTAAGAATTCAAATTGACAGTAAGCACTTTGTGAATGTAACAGCTATATCTTTGAATGCACCCTGTTTCTGTTAATGGAAAATTAAGGTCTCCTCGAGAGTAATAATTCAGGACTGTGGCTTAATTCTATTGTGTATACTAATGCAGTCTCCTTGGGAGTAAGAATTCTAATTGAGAGTAAGCACTTTGTGAATGTAGCAGCTATATCTTTGAATGCATCCTGTTTCTGGTAATGGAAAATTAAGGTCTACTTAAGAGTAAGAATTTGGGACTGTGGCTTAATTCTATTGTGTATACTAATGTGGTCTCCTCGAGAATAATAATTCAGGACTGTGGCTTAATTCTATTGTGTATACAAATGCCGTCTCCTCAAGGGTAAGAATTCAAATTGAGAGCAAGCACTTTGTGAATGTAACAACTATATCTTTGAATGTACCCTGTTTCTGTTAATGGAAAATTAATTGTGCAAAGTAGATGTGGAGCTATTCCAAAAGAATATATTACATGGAATATTTGTGAATTAACAGCCTTAATTTTGTCAATGAGTAAAAAAATATGCACTGTGCACCCAGTAGTACCAGTTTCAGAAGAACTAAACATTTTCCATCCTCATTGCTTTAAATGGGGAAGCATGAAGGCAGGCTGGATTCTCTCCTTGAAATCCTGGGGATGTAAAACCCTAGATGGCCTTGTGGGGGGTGGGGGAAGCCCCATCGAGCTGCATGGCTGTAAGGGCGGGAGGCAGTAGCCCAGTGGGGCAGGGGATGGGGGTTCTCTTTAGAGGTGAGGGTAGCTGTGCCCAGCAGGGGTGGGGGTGGTTTTCCCAGACTAACCATTCCAAAAATGGCAGATCCAGAACTGCCAGGCTTCCCTTGTAAGTCAGTCCCCTCCAAAGTCTGACCAATCAAAATACTACTCTGCTGTGTGCCCCTATCCCGGGATGGAGGTACTCAGAACAAGAAATCCAAAAAACCAAGACTTATGATACAAGGACTCCCTGAAACAACACCTCAGACTCGGCCAAATTGATCACCAACAAGGGTCCGCCCTGGCCTCACATCAGGAGGTATGGAGACGCAGTATCCACAATGCTGCAGCCTTATTTGAGAACTCACACCAAACAAGTCTTGAAGAGAAATGACAACGCAGAAAGAATCACAACCCAAAAACATCACCCAAGGAGACCTTCTGCTGTGCTTTTTGCAACCGGACTTGTTTATCTCAGATTGGCCTTTTTAGTCATCAGCGCGCTTGCAGAAAATGCGGAATGTGTCCTTCCTGAATCTTGAATTCTTCAAGATTCCTGAATTCTTCATTTGTGAAGAAAAGCCAGAGAGAGATGCTACAGTGACAAATCAGGTAAACAATAAGAGATAAACTCGGGATAAAGATATCTCATTTCTCCCCGGGATAAAAACTGCTGTGTAACTGAGCCCCAGAAGGGTTTTTTTTTCTGTTAAGCACAGAAGAGCCATATCAGTTCAACTAAAGGTGCTTCTACTCCAGTAGTGCCCTGAATTCAAGAAGTGAAGTATGCATGTGGAAGCAGTGCTACTCAAACTGTTTAAAAATCTTGCCATTGTGCAAACAGCCTATGCCACTGACAGCTGCGGAAGTGGGGGTGTGCAAACCATGATGCTGTGCAATGGACACATTGAGCAGAGATGACTGGAACTGGAGTTGCACAAACTGCAACATTGTGCAATGGACATAAGCAGCTGACAGCACTATGCACACTTAGGAGCCCAGAGTACAATGTGCATTTCACATAGCCAACAGAACAATGGGTTGAAGCACATGCATGGTACCAGCCAGCCAGCAGGGGGAATGATTCCCTCTTCCCCACCACAGCAGGGAACAACAACTGGCAAGGCCAGCATTCAAACAACACTGTGAAGCTACCACAACCCAAGAAACATGGGACAGGTGCACAGGGCATGTACACACTAAAGGAGGGGGAAGCATAGACATGGGAGGAGGATGTATAGGCCACAGGAACAAAAGCAGTGGCAAATAGAAGCTCACATAGCAAAATACACCTTCACCACACAATCACAACATGCAACAGAATCAGCAGCCCAGTAGCCACACACAGCCACAAGGTAGGGAACACATTGGCCAGTTAAGGTAAGGTAGGACATTTATGTCACTATATTCCACATCACAGCATTTGTGGGGATTATCCAGACAGCCATCTGAGGTGCCACAATTAGCTTGCCACCCCTGCAGTGTATAACCTGGAACCTGAGTTTCAGCTGCCCAAACATATGCTCAATCAGTGAGCAGCAAGCCCTGTGAGCTTCATTGATGGCCACCTCTGAGGGTGTCCTTGCCTGCCTGTATTGAATAATCACATGGGGCAGCAGCGGATAGCTCACATCACTTGGAACAGGAAGAGGATTGCAATGTCTCCAGCTGACATCACAGTTGCAAGGACCAGAGGTGCACATACAAACAGAAGCACACAATGCACACACATGAAGCAGCCAACTGAATCCCTCAGGAAGCTGAGTGAGCTCTGGAGCAGTCCATGTGAGCTGGAAGACTTGGGCATTGTGAGTGCTGACAGGATAGAGTGCACAGGGACTGTTGATAAGATCATGGGCATCAATGGTGAATTGTACATTCGGACTGTGGAAGCCCTTCTGATTCTAGTACACTGCCACAATGCTGGATGGCAAAAAATGGGTATATGGATGCAGTCAACAATCCCAGCAACATTTGAAATGCCAGCTATGGCACAGAACTCACTTGTGCAATTTGCAATATTTGCTGCATCCACCACATGGTGCCCCATGGCATGAAGGAACAGAGCAAAAAAGCAATACATAGATGTTTGCAACATGCCCAGCTCAACTCCTGAGGATACCTGGACCCTTCCCTCCCCATGGCCAGAAGCATGCAATGCACATGTAGGATGGCATGGGCACTGTTGCAATGACATTGCAATGTGCGGCTGTAGCACGATCATGTGCAGCTGTACCATGAAGCACACGTATAAAATACATGTATAAAGATCCCCAAGTTGCACAGCCCAGCTGGACAGTTAACAGGACCACACACAGGTTCCAATTGCAGAAGATCAGCCAGATCCATTCAGGGCCAGGGCACCAGGCCCACCACCCAGAGGCCAAGGACTACTATGGAAAATGACACAGCTACTTGAGCTGATCCTGGAAAAGTGAGACTTGGCCCTAGGACACAGCACCATCCAGGACATGTTGGACACAAGGACACAAGTTGGAGCCGGGGTGGGGCAGGAGGTGTAGGCATTGGCTCACAATATCTTAGTGGTTAGCAATGCTTAAAGAAATGGAAGAATCAATAGGAGGCAATGCACTGCCACTAAGCTGGCAGAGGGAACATCCTTGGGTGAGATGAGGTTCAGTGTCCTTGACCTCACAATGGCATAGATGCCAGACTGGGCCAGGCAGCTAATGCCACCTGTGGGAAAGGAAACCCCCATTGGTGAGAGCCCCAATCTTCAGTCTGCAGCATCATGTCAGGGAGACCGAAACCTGCCATTCCCTCTGTTGTTCCCTCCACAGGCACAGCGATGTTTATGAAGAGCAAGGCAAGCACAGAGGTGGGTTCTGAGAATGCGTTGGGCCACATTATTACTCCAATGTGACCATATGTTCAAGGGATTCTGAGGTGACTGTGCTATGCCTCCCCACAGCAGGTAGTGGAGAACAGTGCCAGATGCTGAACAGCCCACAGGTGGCCATGGACCCTGATCAGGGGAGTGATAATGCCTTGAAACAGGCTGCTGTCCCCCTCCCTGCTTTAGGCATGCCTGGAGACCAGCACAAGGAGCAGGAGTGCCATGAGCAGCACATGAGGGCCATGCAGAGGATTGCCAGCTTCCAGTGCCAGGATATCTGCCTGCAGAAGGATATCCCAGTAGAGCTGCTGGCCTTACAGGAGCCTTCCCCACATGGGTCTGATATGGCCCCTTCTCAGGTCCTGATTGTGGCCCACCACCATCCCCAGCATCCCTTTCCTCCTCCATCCCAGGGCCCAGAAGACTGATATTGTGATTTCCCCTTCCCCAAACTCCTAGGCCATCACTTCAATGGTACCTCTGTGAACAGGGAGAACCTCCTTGTAGCATTGCACCTGGTAAAGTTTGGCTTACTACATGCACCTGGTGGCCTACCCCAACAGTTCCAGGAACAGCAGCACCACCACCACCAGCAACACCCATCACCACAGACCATTGTGGAGCTCTTGGAGTGGCCTGGGGACCAGGGCATGGATGTTGGTGAGGCCTCTATATTGCCACTTCAGTGGACCCAGCTCCTGTGCAATCTCCCATGTCAATTCTAGTTGAATATACAGGGATTTCTGCACTATGCTTCTGGTAAGTTTGTTGCTCAGCTCCGCATTGTGCCTAGTATGCCTGCAGGGTTCTGTTCATTGTGTTGGTGAGAATGCTATGGTCCCTGCTTGCAGTTGGGTGTCACGTTGGGCTCCCATCGCTGTCACATTTCTTCTTTGCAGTTCACTGAATGCAGGTGGACCAGGTGTTGCAAATATGTGCCTGTGAAAGGAGGTGTCTGTGAAGATGTGCCTGTGAAGGGAGGTGACCTGTCTGTCCCATAAGCTCTGCCCAGTGTCCATGGCATTTGTCCAGGAGCAGACAGACCACCTGCAGGGCCTGGATCCTTTGTGACAGGTTAGCAATTTGTTCCCTCCACCCACCTGTCTCTCTGCCATTGACTGATTGCCTGCCAATGCTGTCTCTCTTTAGTGGGGATGATGGTGTTTAACCATGGGATGATATCCCTTGGGCATGAAGGTGGTGCTCTGAGGGATTTTGTGGGGTTAGGCATTGGGATGTGGTGCTGTGGGGGGGTTGGGGGATGTGGGAACTTCTGGTGCTGTGAGGGAGATTTGGGGATGGGTTTTGGTGTGGGGTTTGGGTGTGTCTCTTCTGCTTCTCATCTGTTCCTTGTGCTTGAACAAACCTTTTCTTTTTGTTGTATATATGATGCAAGGGGAGTTTTTCCTCCTCACCTGTGTTGCTTCTCCTTTACTTCTGTGGCCACTGTGAATTGTGCACTGTGATTTGTTCAAAGTGCAACAGTTGTGGTTGCCTGCCTGTGCTGCCCTATGTTGTTGTACTGCATGGGGAGTGCAGAGGTCTGTCATGGCATATGTTCACATGCAGGTATTTATGGTACACTAAGGGGCTGTTGGACTGAGGCCATTGTGTTTACACAGCAGCCAAGTAGTTGCCTATGGGAAGCCTACCAACAGGACATGTGCTCAACTGCATCCTCCATCTCATGCTCCTTAGTAACTGTATCTGAAAGAGCATACGGTCTCTGATGTTGAAGGGGACATAAAGCCATTGTGACTAGAAGCCACTAGTTCCCATCCTCCATGAATTTATCTAATCCCCCTTTTAAAAAGTTATCAGCAGATGATCCCAGGTTCTAATATTATGAGAGAAGGTGAGAATCTTCTTCCCATCATTTTCTGCACACCAAGAGAAAGTGCTGAGCTGTCCAGGTCCTTGATTATTTGGATTGCACTTTTGTCCAGGTCCTTGATCATTCTGGTTGTACTTCTCAACATTGTGTCTTCTTTGTCATTCACTCACTCACCGAGAATAGACTATTGCACCCTCTGCCACCTGTTTTTTATTTGGAATATACATGAAGTTTCCCCTCAGAACTAATCTAGATGAATGCACCATCCCTGTGATGAATTTCCCATGTCTCCTTTATTATTTACTCACTGCACGTATCTGAGAGGCCATTACTCAATAATTTTTCTTTGCCCTGGTTCCAAATCAATGGTATTTACTAGTAGGCACAGAGAAATGTACTTTAAAAACTTTCTGCCCCTTAAAAAAAAAAAAAAAAAAACCACCAAGAAGAAAACCTTATCACAGGCCATTTTACAAGATACATTAAAAAAAAAAAAGATCGAGCATTAATTAGAAGAAGTTTAATGAGTGATGCTTTTGAGTAATGCTGTTAAGCAGGAGAATTTTAAAAATGAAACAGGCACAACTATCTGTATATTGACTCAAAAGAAAAAAAATAGAAAATAACATTATTAAAAATAAAGAAAGAACATTACATGATAAAGGACAACAAACAGGGCATGACATCTCATTTCACATTACAAAGACAACAAGGATTCCAGGTAAAGGTTCCAAGGGAAGGTATTCCACAATTTGGGCACCTGCAGGGAAATCCACCTAATTTTCAAAGACAGAAGCCCCAAAGAAAGGCCTCTGGTGAAAATCTCAACAGCTTTATATAGGAGATAATTAAGATACCCCAGTCCCAGTATGTTTAGGACTTCACAGGACAAAAACAATACTTTTGATCACAATATGAAACAATCTTGAGATCATTGAAGATCTTTAAATATCCTCCCTATAGCAGATCTGAGTTAACAATCTCACCAATGTATTCTGATCTAGCTGAAGTTTTCAAAGTCAGCCTCACATGCAATGTGTTACTATAGTCTAACATAGATGTCACCTGCAGCATGCTAAGTTGATACCCCTGATTTCACTGAATAAAGTAGAAAAGAAAGGAGAAAGTGGAAAATATGCATGACTGGAGAGAAACAGCCTAGGTTCTTTGCATAACTCTATTTCAGTTAAGCCATGTAGTGACAAGAACTTGGAATTTCAGCAGGAGTCCAACTATTTTTTACTTACTCCTATGGATGTGTGAGGATGAAGAGAGTGGGATATTATTAGGATTCTGCTGATGGATGAAGAAATGGTAACTTAAGATACTGGAGCTCCAATCTTGTAATAGCATACTTAGAAGTAAGCCCAACTGAGTAAGATTGCCCTTTGAGTATATTTTTATATATATATGACCCTTTACTTTACAGGATAAGACTGGCTGTTGTGAAGTCTTGCATGTCCTGCAAAACAAGCCAATGGCAAATAAGAAGTTACCTTATGAGCCACATAAACAATAACAATATTCTACAAGGTATGTTCATCACAAGTTAGAGTCTACTGTGCACCCATATTTTGTCTTCCAATCCCCATTCATTTGAATTTTGGGAAGTAGGCTCCACATGGGCATCACATTGATGTTCAAACATATGTTTCAAATTTCCTGCTCATTTAAAGGAGACTATTCAATAATTATTACTAGGAATATGCTGTGGATTTCTATCAAATCTACAAAATGAAGAACCCTTAAATATCACTGACCTTTGATGTAATCTAAACCATCAAGAAAATACATTTAAGATTTTTTTGGGGGGGGAGTGTGATTGTCTTGGCTATTATTTCTCTGAAATTTGACCAGGTTATACACCTCGCTAATTAGATACTCCATGCCTAATTTCATACCGACAGTGCAAGGTATCTTGATTGTATAACAAATAGAATTGTCAGACTTTATAATGATAGAATCTGGGGGCAAAAAAGGACACTGTCTCCATGGATCCATAATACATTTGTATCTCTTTCAAAAAGTGTTGTTCAGTTTCACTTCACATGGGTTTCTTTATTAATGATATAAGAGCAGCATGAGTTGGCTTTGGCTTTTTAATGAAATCCCAATATAATTAATTAACATTGTTACAGCAATGTCTTTTATAATATTTCTTGGCATCCAAGGTGAAATGATTCAGAGGTGAATGGTGGGAGATATCATGTTAGAAACTTAATTCTCATATTCCCTGGCACTGCTTCATTTCTAATTTAAATTGCATTCTCCTTTTGCTTCCCCTTCTTTTTCCTTTCCCTTTCCCTTTCTTTTCTTGGTCTGAAACAGATTCCTGTTGTTTGTAAGCCACTGGGCACTGAATCTCAGCAGCAGTTGAATATAGGTCTCACCTATGTGAATTTCAAAGTAGCTTGTTGTAATATTTGCAATTATCATGAACAAATAGTATCTATCTTAACATACGTATATATTTCTAATTTGTCTGAAAAGCACACAGTGTGTAGAGACCATACGCGACCAAAACAGATACCTGCTGCATATGTGGACAGTGTTAGGAAAGTAAAGCTTGCATTTTTAAAAGGTGTTCAGTGTGTTCTGTTATATGCCACCATTTGTTATTCTTCACTTTTGCTTTCTCTGCCAGCAAGCTCAAAACAGAAGTACTGTGGAAACAGTGGTGCTATAGTATAATGCTACTGTATGGGACACATTTGGATACTGAATGGAATACTGTACAGGGCTTCTGAATTCCAAAAGGGGCACTAGAGCTCTAAATGTAGCAGTATAATGCAACATTTTGGACTTGCTACTAGCAGAGAAATTTGGTTTTATATACTATGAATGCTTCAAGACAACAGTTCAGATCTCATTGGAGCGCTAAACAGGAGTACTGTACCAGTATTGCTATACAGCATTCAGAAATGTGCTGGATATTAAAGGCCAACCTATAGCAGGTAACCTGAATTGAGGATGAGGGCAGTCAGCAGATAGCTTCAGGCCTTTCCCTCTTGTCTTTTTAGATGTATGTTAGATTCTTACACTTAAGCTTTACTTCCTTCTTTCTTCTCCAAGGTCATTCCTTGTCTCTCTCAGGTACAGAGAAGCTGCTACACATGGAATTTCCATAACTGCCTAAACAGACTTGCACACATACTGTAGATGCCAGCTTTAGGGGTTTTGCAACTATGTCTAGATTATAGATGTTGTTTATTTTCATCATCTATTTTTGATTTATTGCCCGAAACAATAACAGTAAGTTTTTCCTTTTATTGAACTTCAAACAGCTAGTACTTGTTTGTGTTTTACAGCTATAAGCTCACAGCTGTAGCCTGTTCTACTCTGCTGGCATAAATACCAAATACCTGTATTCTTATAGAACATTGCTGCTTGCTCAAACCTGAGAGATTGAAGAGCACTTTCTGCTCAGGGAGAAGGGAACAGGATAAGTGATACAACCATATCCCTCATAAGCTATATGGAATACTTTCTTTCTGCTTCCTACATATGCTATCCAAATGATATATGGTATATTTCCTATATATTTTTTATTTAGTTAGTTATTTATACCCTGCTCATCAGCCACAAGGCTATCGAGCGGCTTACAAATTGTTTTAAACAATAGCTATTTACACATCTACACTGCATTAAATAGTTTCCAATGTGTGTTAGCTAATTGCCCCCACAAGCTGAGTACTCAATTTACCGACCTACGAAAGGATGGAAGACTGAGTGAATCTTGGAGCCCGCTGGAATCGAACTTGTAATGTGGTGGCTTGCAGGACTCCAAAACAACAAAGGAAGTGTGATATATATATATATATATATATATATATATCTAGTTTGTTAATACAATGCTATTTTAAAGATTTTTCAATATGATGAATTCAATTTAAAGCAATACAACCACAAAAGGCTTTTTTTCAGCATGCAAAACCCACTATGCCAGCATAAAGCTTACAATTTTTACATACACAAATAGCTTAATACAGCATAATGATCCTCACTAACTTAATACAGAATAATTATAACCAAAGACAGCTCTTTTTCAGCAATTGTTGACAATATCAACATAAAGTGTGACAAATATTTTTACATCCACAATTGCCTTAATATATTATAACCAAACATAACTCTTTTACAGTAAATATTAACAATGCCAGTATGAAAGTTTGACAATATTTTTACACCCACAATTGGTTTAATACAAACAAACAACTTTTATCCGGATTCTTTATCCTGTTGTTTAGATCCTACTTGGATCTTCCTCAGTGTCTTTATCACCAGGATATTTAATGACTGTAGTATTCCTTCCTACATTAATATTAAATGAATTATTTTAACTGGTTAAACCATTTAGCTGTATTAAGTATCTAACCATAAGTATTTCAGCTGTGCTTACCACTGTTTTTGAACTGCTGTGAGCCCTTTCCCCACTTCTGCAGCATGGACCTTGGTTTTTACAGTCTGTTCATTTAAAAAAAAATTGTTAGTTATAATGCTCTAAAGAAATTTGCTTCTTATGTATTTTATATGTAATGGAAGTTAGGCTTACCTTGACTGCCCTGAGTATTTTTCTCTCAATGATGCAGTACCATAGTGACTGCTAACCCCATTTTTATGATGAACTGTGAAGCTTCTAAGCCTATAATTCACCTTGTATTTAAAGGGACAGTGTCTTGTTTTACTTATAGTACTCCCTACTTAGACACCCAATTATGGCAGTAAAATCAATATTTAGAGGAACACAGATAAATCCATTCTGTCATTCAAACCATCAGGTTTGAATGACAGAATGCTTGATTACAACTATTACAATGTCTTAAAACAAGCATTTTAAGTTCTAATGCTTGATTACAACTATTAAAATGTCCACACTTAAAGTGGCCTCTGTATTTCTGTACTGTACACATTTTCTATTAGAAATTTTGGATTTAATATTAGAAAAAAATTATTTTAGGTTTCAGTCACAATATTATTAACAGATTAAGGGAGTGGCAATGGGCAGCCCGGCAGCCCCATCTGTTGCAAACTTATTCATGACAACATTGGAAGAGGAATACATTTACACTACACAAAATCCTTTTCATAAATATATAAGGTATTATGGGAGGTTCATAGATGATGTATACATTATTTTTACTGAAAAATCTAACATACATAATTTTTTTGAATGGATGAATAACATTGACCCCAATATCAGATTTACCTGTCAGATGGATGTACAAGAAATTCCTTTTTTGGACGTGATGACATATGTGGAAAATAATAAATTAGGAGTCCGGTGTTATCAAAAGCCAACAGATCGTAATTCTCTCCTTCATTTTTCTAGTTGTCATCCACATTCATTGAAGAGAAACCTTCCCTTTGCACAATTTTTATGACTCAGAAGAAACTCAACACAAGTAAATAATTATCAAAAAGCAGCTCACAAGTATCAAATAGCATTAAAAAATAGGGCATATCCCAGTGAAATCATTAAAGCAGCCAGGATACAGGCACTTGCAAAAAATAGAGAGTCTCTTTTTCAAGAAAAGGAACATTCCTCCTCAAGTCAAATTGTTGGAGTTTTTACGTTTAACCAATCATTTCATGACATCAGGAAATTAATAGTAAAACATTGGCCTTTGGTTAATCACATACCTGGATGTGAGCTTTCTCCTATTGTAGCATTTCGGAGAACTAAAAATTTGAAAGATGTATTGGTGCACACAGATTTATATACTAGTAGACCTACAGTACAGAAATACAGAGGCCACGTTAAGTGTGGACATTGTAATAGTTGTAATCAAGCATTAGAACTTAAAACATTCAAACATCCAAAAACAGGGTTGGAATATAAGTTGCATTCCTTTACAAATTGTAGTTCCACGCATGTCATTTATGTAATAATTTGTCCCTGCAATTTACTTTACACTGGGAAAACTGAAAGAAATCTTCGTACTCGAATTACAGAACACAGGAGCAAAATCAAAAACAAGACTCCAGATAACCCATTAGTGGACCATTTTATCACATTAAATCACTCATCTGATTGCTTTAGGTTTTTTGTCATAGAGTCACTTCAGGACCAATCTACTCAAGGTACCATGATTAACACATTGTTACTTAGAAGAGAGGCATTTTGGATATACAAATTAAAATCTATGCAACCTGATGGTCTGAATGACAGAATGGATTTATCTGTGTTCCTCTAAATATTGATTTTACTGCCATAATTGGGTGTCTAAGTAGGGAGTACTATAAGTAAAACAAGACACTGTCCCTTTAAATACAAGGTGAGTTATAGGCTTAGAAGCTTCACAGTTCATCATAAAAATGGGGTTAGCAGTCACTATGGTACTGCATCATTGAGAGAAAAATACTCGGGGCAGTCAAGGTAAGCCTAACTTCCATTACATATAAAATACATAAGAAGCAAATTTCTTTAGAGCATTATAAATAACAAAAAAAAAAAAAATTAAATGAACAGACTGTAAAAACCAAGGTCCATGCTGCAGAAGTGGGGAAAGGGCTCACAGCAGTTCAAAAACAGTGGTAAGCACCGCTGAAATACTTATGGTTAGATACTTAATACAGCTAAATGGTTTAACCAGTTAAAATAATTCATTTAATATTAAAGTAGGAAGGAATACTACAGTCATTAAATATCCTGGTGATAAAGACAATGATGAAGATCCAAGTAGGATCTAAACAACAGGATAAAGAATCCGGATAAAAGTTGTTTGTTTGTATTAAACCAATTGTGGGTGTAAAAATATTGTCAAACTTTCATACTGGCATTGTTAATATTTACTGTAAAAGAGTTATGTTTGGTTATAATATATTAAGGCAATTGTGGATGTAAAAATATTTGTCACACTTTATGTTGATATTGTCAACAATTGCTGAAAAAGAGCTGTCTTTGGTTATAATTATTCTGTATTAAGTTAGTGAGGATCATTATGCTGTATTAAGCTATTTGTGTATGTAAAAATTGTAAGCTTTATGCTGGCATAGTGGGTTTTGCATGCTGAAAAAAAGCCTTTTGTGGTTGTATTGCTTTAAATTGAATTCATCATATTGAAAAATCTTTAAAATAACATTGTATTAACAAACTAGTTATTTATATATATATATATATATATATATATATATATATATTATTATCACACTTCCTTTGTTGTTTTGGAGTGCCATATCAGACACCCTCCGTCAGAGTTATTTGGTGGCTTGCAGGACTGGCATTTAACCACTGTGCCACCAGGGCTCCTATATGCTCTGCACTCCCAAATTAAATTGTTGGGAACTAATTAGGGGGCTAAACCCTGGGCAGGGGTTCTATTGGGATAGGAAGAACTCATTTCTCTCACGATACTCCTCATCTTTAAAAAGCTGCATGAGAGTAAGGTAGAGAAATGGAGAGAAGTGGAGAAAAAAGATATCCCAAATTAATTAGGGAAGAAGACAGATAAATGGAATAACACAAAAATAGATAAAGAAACTCTAAGGGTGAAGCACAACAAATGAGAACTAATGAGGGAAGACTAATATTAAGGGATAAGGAACATACATAAAAATTAGAAGAGAAATTTTGAAATAGGTGAAGTGATATGTATTGTTAAAATGTTGTATATGATTATAATATGAGAAATGATATGTACTGTTAAATCATTGTAAACAAAGTCAATTTAATATAAATTGTGTGATTCTTTGAAAAACTGGATAAAGTAGAAAGGAATGTGAAACAAGTGAAAATATACTTTAGTGATACATGGATTTATTATTTATATATTTATATATTCAATTACTCTTGATTTATATAGTTCCCCCCCTTTTTATTTTTTTTATTATTTTATTTTATTTTATTTTATTTTTTTGCATTGTGAAACAAGATATCAACAATGTTAAAATCAGCTGTATAGGAAAAGATAAAGCTGTAAAAAATCTTTTTCTGAGGAAATGTCCGCTGTGGTAAATAACCAATTTTTTGTTTAAAATAAAAAACAATAATTAAAAAAAAGCTGCATGAGAGCAAGATGGTGCTTTCATGTTGGGAATAGCAATATTTACTGAATTTGGCCAATGTAGACAGGACAGAATTTGGGATTATTATTTTTTTTACAACATACCAAAAATGGCAAATTTCTTCAGATTTGAATGGAAAGAATGATTATTTGTTTTTTTGTTTGTTTGTTTGTTTTTGTTTTTGTTTTTTTAAAGCAAGGTTGGCATATTTGCTCATCCGTATTATCCTGGTAATTCACTTACCTTCCCCTTGTAGTCTTGTGACCTAAAGGCCATTTGAAGTAAATGGGGGGTTCTGTCCTAGGGCCATTACTCTTCAACATTTTCATCAATGACTTAGATGATTGATGGAGGAATCTTTATCAAGTTTGCAGATGACAAAAAACTGGGAGGAGTGGCTAACAGAGAGGAAGATAGGAACAGAATTCAAAAGGACCTAGATAAACTAGAAAATTGGGTAGAAGTTAAAATGAAATTCAGTAAAAACAAATGCAAAATCCTACACTTAGGCCACAAAAACCAAATGCACAGGTATAGGATGGGGGATACTTAATTTAGCAGCACTACACTCAATAAGGACCTTGGGATTATTTTTGATCATAAGTTGAATGTGAGCCAGTAGTGTGATCGTTTAGCAAAAGTGGATACTATTTTAGCCTACATGAATAGAATAGGGTTCCCAGCGTGGTCGTGACTGTGCTGTAGGAACCCCTTTTGAGGGAGCACAGGAGGGAGGCCTGTAACTTTGCTTCAGCTCCTGTGCTGTTGCCAGGAGAGCAGAGGATGGGTCTAGAAGGGATTTAAGCTCAACCCCTCTCTGCCTCCTCCTTTTTGCCGCTTTAATCAGAGAAGAGACAGGAAGTTTCAGCCTGTGCTTTGACAGGACTTTGTTCATGGGGTCTTAAGGCATCCTTTATTCTCCCTCCCCATCAAATATTTAAATTACAGAGATTTGGAGGGAGGGGGAATCTGCTTTTCACTATTTAGATCATTTAATTATTTAGATTTAGAGAGAGGGTGTGTCTGCCAGCCTGTCTCCTCCCCCCCCCACACCATTGGGAGATGCCTTATAATGGCATGGACACTCAGAGGACATTAGGTAGAAGAGAAGGGGAGGTGTTTCCAGTGTGATTCCTTGGTGTGCTCGATATCTGCAGCCTGGTGGGTGTTTCAAAACAGTTTTCTTCTTTCAACTCTCCCCCCCCCTCTCAAGTGAGTGCTGTGAGGGAGCTTTTCCTTTAGGGCCTTGGATGGACAGTGGGTCTCCAGGGGGCCGTTTACATAATGAAACTGTCCTGGGATGAACTCGTGATGAACCCTGGTTGTTCACATGTTCATCATGATGATCTCGAGCTTTTCAGAAGGGGGGCCACTATATATCCTCCAAGAACTGTGACTTTCTGTCCCTCAGTTTGTCCCATGTTTTTAAAAGGTCTCGGGAGGTTGTGGAAAATCAGATATGTGAACAGGTCGGGACAAAATATCTTGAGAGTATAGGTGATGGCCAGAAATTGAGGTGGGCAGGGGGAGGCTCAAACTTCAGAGAAGGAGGAGTCACCCTCCCTGTCCCTTGCACACAGAGGCTTGTGTTTTTTAAATGGATTCTCTCACTGCCAACCTGGGGGCTCCCAGACTGCCTCTCCCTTTTACTTCTCTCCCCATCCCCGGCACTAAGGCTTGTGTTTTTTTAAAGGCCTGTGTGTCTGTGCAGTCAATCTCCCTTTAAAGGGTCATGTGTTTTTTAAATGGATTCTCTCACTGCCAACCACTTGGCTTCTTTTCCCCTCCCCATCTTCCCTCTTGGCTGAAAGCAAAGCATGCACACATGCACATGTGTCTTCAAGCTGCCTAGGTGGCTTTGCAAGTTCCTTTCTCTGAAATGTAGCCTATAGCTCCTGATATTCAAGAGTGATTCTTGTGGGTTCTTAAAGACAAACAAGGTTTACTTGCAGTAACTTCTGTGGATTTACAACCATGTAAATGGAGCTGGAGACCTTATGGCAAGCCCATCATGGGTTTTTTTAAAAAGGAATTTTGCAGAGGGGGTTGCCTTCGCCTTCCTTTTCTTACCAATGCAGAAGCTTGAGCTAACATTTGTGGCAGCCAATAGCATCACTCATAGTGGGAAACTCCACAGGAAATACATCACCAAGGTTGTAAAAAACCGAGTAATCGCATCCTTGACTGATAGCATATATATATATATATATATATATGTATATGTATACACACACACACACATATACACACACACACATATACATACATATATATATATATATATATATATATATATATGTCACAATCTGGCTTTTCTTCGCAAACGAAGATTCAGGAAGGACTCATCCCGTGCTTTCTGCAAGCGTGCTGATGACTAAAAAGGCCAATCCGAGATAAACAAGTCCGCTTGCAAAAAGCACAGCAGAAAGTCTCCTTGGGTGATGTTTTTGGGTTGTGATTCTTTCTGTGTTGTCGTTTCTCTTCAAGACTTGTTCGTCGTGAGTTCTCAAATAAGGCTGCAGCATTGTGGATAGTGCGTCTCCATGCCTCCCGATGCGAGGCCAGGGCGGACCGCTGTTGGTGATCAATTTGGCCAAGCCTGAGATGTTGTTTCAGGGAGTCTTTGTATCGCTTTTTTGGAGCGCCCCTCTTACGCTGACCCGTGGCGAGTTCACCGTAGAGTAGTATTTTGGGGGGGCGATGGTCCTCCATCCTAGAAACGTGCCCTGCCCAGCGCAGCTGTGTTCTCAATATCATGGCCTCAATGCTGGTGATCCCTGCTTGCTCAAGGACAGCCCAGAACCTTTTCCCGTGTAAACAACAACAACAACAAAAACATGGGATACTATGTCTCAGGATCTTGCTTTTGTCACAGAAAAGGTTGTCGTGTGAACCACAATCTCAGCATATTGTTCATCCAGGGACAAACTGTGTAAACAGCAAGGGATGAACTCGAGATCAGGAAATCCCGTTTCTCCCCGTGATAAAAAGCTAAACAGGATCAGCTCTGGTTGGGACTAGGATGGGAGAACACAGCCATTCCCAGGTGCTGTAGGCATTCTAGTACAGATCGGTCGTGAATACCCTTACTGCTCCAAGTCTTGTGTGATTTATGAGTGCTGGGAGGGTTCATCCCCAGTTGATGTAAAGGGGGTGGGGTGGAGCCCTGGTGGAGCCGACTGTCTCTGGTAAGGCTCCTTTTTTTTTTTTACCTTTTGCTACATTTTGGTGAGCTTCTGGCATATTAACCTGCCTGCTGGTTATTCTGTTTGCAGGGATGTTGGCTCCCCCTGGGTCCACCACAGCCATTTCCTATTAGTTTTTTCCTGGTAGTTTTCTCTTTTCAATTAGTGTATTGGCTTATTAACACATATATACATACTTAATTGACAGTAAGAGCTGTTAGGCAGTGGAAAGTGCTATCTTGGAATGTGATGGAGTCTCCTTCTTTGGAGGTTTTTAAACAGAGGCTGGGTGGCTATCTGTCAGGAATGCTTTGATTGTTTATTTCTGCATGGCAGGAGATTGTACTGAAGGGCCCTTGTGGTCTCTTCCAACTCTATGATTCTGTGATTCTATAATAAATAACTACTTGGTTTTGTTAATATGCCACATGCACTTCAATAATAAATTCATACCTGATGTTCAATTGTCATCATCTTTTTGGATTTGACTTGATCACATCTACGTAATTGGCACACTAATACATGTATACATGTTTTAAAAATATGTATTTGATATTGGATAATAAGTCACATTAATCATATATACCTAATTAATTGGCATACTAGTGCATGCTAAGTAGGGTCAGCTATGGTTTATTTTTGGACGGGAGACTGTATAGCACGACATAATTCTTTACTATATTACATTGCGTTTTACTATCTTATCCTTAATTTGTGGACTCTCTTAATAGTGCTGGATCCCATTAGATATTACAAGCTAAGGAGCAACAGCTATGGTTTGTTTTTTGGATGGGAGACAAATTATATTACTCCATAATTCAATCCTATAGAATGTATTAAATTCTACTATCTATAGATTGTATTAAATTCTAGTATCTTATCTTTAGTTGGTGAGACTATCCTAACATTGCTGGATACCATTGGAGTTGGGAGACTAAGTTGGGTTTGCTATGGTTTATTTTTGGATGGGAGACTGATTATATTACTACATAATTTACTACTATAGTCTAAATTGAGTTTTGCCATCTGATTTTAATTGGTTGGGTATTTATTTATTTATTTATTTATTTTAACATTGGTGAATCCAATCAGGTCTTGAAAGCTCTGGACTGCCCTTGGATGGGAGACAGATCCTATTCCTACAGAATTCATTAATATATTTATATTGGTTTCTGCTATATTATCTTTAGTTAGTTTGACTCACTTAACAGTGCCATTTTCCGTTTGATCTTAGAAGGTAAGCTGGGTCAGTCCTGGTTGTTGTTGGTGGGGAGACTGATTCTATCCCTACACAATTTATCAACGTAGTTGCATTAAATGCTGTTCTTTTAATTTATAGCAACATTAATAATCCAGGATCTTAGGTTAAGTGGGGTCAGTCCTGGTCTGTGATTGGATGGGAAACCTCAAGTACAGACTGCTTTCTTTTATTGCTGACACTGTGGTTTGTTTCAGCCAGTCCTTTAGTGGCTGGGTTGTGGGAGGGTTGTGAGGGTGGGGTTGTACCTCATTACTTTGGTCAAAGCAAGGAGTGCTAATTTGCTCATTGGCACTTGCAGCCATTTAGTGTGAGGCTGCAGGAGCCATTTTGTAAACTAGCACTGGTGGCTATTTTGGTGCTGCCTCAGCAATATTTTACCTTCCTTGATTACATGCTTATAGTGATTAAATTCCCAGGAAGTGTAATGAATAACTACATACATATCTATTTTCATGTAAATATCAATGAATAAAGCAGTTGTTGGCAATGCACAAGTTAGTGGTATGGTTGGATTAATTGATTGCATGTTGTTAATTTATTTTTATCAATATTACCTGTATTTTGCTATTAATAATCTGTCCAGGCCACCAGACAGTTTTAGATCTTGGAGGTTAAGGGGGGGGGGTCAGTCCTTGTGATAGCTTGGAGGGGGGAACCACTCATGAAGGCTCATTGTGGGCTTTATTTATATAGCTTACATTATCACATTTATGTCTTTATTTTTGAGGCATTAAGTTGTTTGGGGTTTGAGCTCTAGATTAGCACTTGGTATCTTGGATGTCAACAGGGTCAGATCTGGTTGGTGCTTAGGTGGCTGAACATTGGTGAAGATGTGGTTGTGGACTTTCTGTTCTTAATGACATAGTCATACTAGGTGCTATGCAGGGTCAGAATCTGGTGGCTCAGTGGTTAAATGCTGGTGCTGCAGCCACAGTGTTATGGGTTTGGTCCTGCTGGGTTCCAGGTTGACTCAGCTGTCCATACTTCGGTGGGTTGGTGAGGTGGGTGTCCAGCTGGTTCGGGGGACAATCGGCTAGCACATTGTGGTCCACCTGGAGAGTGCTTGGCACTGTGGAGAGCTATTGCTATTGCTGGGTGCTATTTGCTTTAATTAATTACTTAATTGATGAATAGATTTCTACACTTACTGGTGTAATGATTTTACATATTATTTAATTGATAAATATATTGCTGTTATTTATTCTAAGTCATTTGTTTAAACACCTTCCAGATACTAGATTTTTGAGGACACTGTATTCTGGCCGATCTTGGGTCCTAAGCAGGGATTGTTCTCAGATGGGAGATCATTACCACTCCCTCAGAGCATGGTGGAGTCTCCTTCCTTGGAGGTCTTTAAACAGAGGCTGGATGGCCATCTGTCAGGGATGATTTCATTGTGTATTCCTGCATGGCAGGGGCTTTGCCTGGGTGGACCTTGTAGTCTCTTCCAACTCTACAATTCTATGATTCTATGATTCAATGAATTCATTTCTAACCTATATATTTTGTCTTACAGGGCTATGCAACAGGCCTGTTTAAGCCAGTGTCCCTTGGCAGATGGATGGGAGGAGAGGCCTGTGCTGTCATTCCTTTTCTGTTCCTGGAGAGCCTTGGGATTCCACCTCATATTCTGTTCTTCTTTCAGGTTTGCTGTGGGTCTCCAACTGATGCTGCTCTTCTGTTCCTTGGTGCAGGCATGCCCATGTGCCTCCCAGGTGCGGGAGTGCCTGTGTGCCTCCCTGGTGTAGGGGCATCCATGTGCCTCCCTGGTGAGGGAGTACCCATGTGCTTCCCAGGTGCATGAATGCCTGTGTGCCTCCCCGGAGTGGGACCACCCATGTGCCTTCCTGGAGCAGGAGTGCCTGTGTGTCTCCCAGGGGTGGGAGTGCCAGTATGCCTCTTGGGGGTGGGAGCACCTGTGTGCCTCCCTGGAGTGTTAGCACCACTGTGCCTCCGAGGGGCAGGAGCTCTGGTGTGCCTTCTCTTCACATCTTGGCATTGGATTAATTATGCTCTCCACAAGGCTATGGAGAAGGGTTTGGGGCAATATCTACCCCTCTCTGATATAATTATTTAAGAAGTTCTTCATAGGGCTGGTGGTTTTTTCTGTTTGATGTAGGGCATTTAATTTTCTGGGAGATCTGCAATGGAGATTTGAGGTCCCTATTGGACAATCTTGTGGGGGAAATGGGTTAAGCAGATGCTTGCCCCTTTTCTTTTCTTTTTTTGTATATAACTTTTTATTGTTATTGTTGCATATACATTGCCAATTTTTAAAAACCAGAAAACATAAACAAATTTTTATCATTATTTTCTTTGTCCATTACATATACATAGTTTAATTTGGTTATTTTAAAAAACAACAACATGACTTCCCTTGTAAAATTAACTCAAAGTATTTGTTTTTTCTGTATGATTTTTTTTCTTCCTTTCTATCAAAAAATGTTGTCTTACTATTTCTAATTTTTCTATTTGTTCATTTAGGTTAATCTCCTCTCATCCCTTTCTATATTTATCTTTTCATTCCATATTTCTCTTCCCTTCCTTACCAATCACTTAACTTGCGTATCCTATTACTTTATATATTTATATGTATAGTCATATAGCCATACTTGTATATTCTTCTACCTTATATCTCAATGTCTCTATCTGTATTCCATTTTTGCCTACAGTAAGTAATTACTGGTTGCCATTCTATTTCTGTTTTCTCTACCACGCCTTGGTTCAATATTTGGGTTAATTTATCATTTTCTCTCATTATCAGTATCTTGTTCAGCCCATTTTCAATCATAGGTTCTTCTTTATTTCTCCATTGTGCCGCAATAATCATACAAGCTGCCATGCATAAATATAATAATATACGCCAGTATTTTTTGTCTTCTCTTCTTGCCAATATTGAGGTAACGTTTAGGAGATATAGCTTCATATTTAGTTCAAATTCAATATTGAACCTTTTTTGAATTATCTTATGTACTTTCTGCCAAAATTTGTGTATAACTGGGCAGGTCCACCACATATGTCTGAGCGTGCCTATTTCTTTTTCACATTTCCAACAATTTTTTTTCTTTTTGGCCATACATTTTATTTAACCTGGATGGAGTTAAATACCATCTGTTACTTATTTTAAAGTACAGTTGTCCCTTCACATTCGCTGGGGTTAGGTTCCAGGACCCGCTGTGAATACCCAAATCCGTGAATATTCAAGTCCCATTATATGCAATGGCATAGCAAAATGGTGTCCCTTATATAAGATGGCAAAATCAAAGTTTGCTATTAGGCTTATTATTTTTTAAAGAATATTTTCAAGCTGTGAATACTCAAATCCGTGAATGTCAAATCCGTGAATGTGGAGGGACAACTGTAATTTTCTTTCAAGTCTTGACATGCTGTGAATTTTTTCGTTTTCCTCCATGCTTCTTCCCATTCTTCCAAGCAGATTTCTTCTCCGATATCTTTGGCCCATTTAACCATTGCTTCTCTTATCATTTCAGTTTCAAGTTGTCTGGAAATAAAAATATTATATAATCTCGCTATCTTCTTCCTCTTATCATCCCATATAATTTTTTCAAAGTCCATCTCCTCCTCTGAAAAGCCAAATTCTCCTTTATCTTTTTTGAATCTACTATGTACCTGTTGGTAGGAGAACCAATTAAGTTGCCATCCTTCCTGTTTTAGTTCCTCCCTCGTCTTTCTTACCATCTTATCCTCTTCTTCCTTTTTGCATAATTCTTTGTATGTGATCCATCTGTCTGGCTTGCCTAATTGTCCCCATATTCCGAGAAAAGCCTCCACCGGAGATATCCGTTTTGGTATCTTTCCAAAGTATTATTTTTGTATTTTATTCCAACTCTGCAACAATGGTTTCCTTACAATGTGATTATTGAAGTCTTTATGTATAGCGGCCTTATTATATCCTAAATATGCATGCCAACCCAGCCTTAGTCCCGCTCCTTCTAGTGTTAGTAACTTCTGATCTTCTAGTTTGATCCATTCACTTATCCAAACTATAGTGCATGCCTTATGGTAAGTTTGCAGGTCTGACAGGTCTAATCCTCCCCTCTCTGATCTTTCAATTAATATTTGCCACTTTATTCTCGCTTTCCGGCCATTCCATATAAACTGTTTCAAGTCTTTTTTCCAGCTTTTGAATGGCATGTCATTTTATATAATTGGCAGATTTTGAAACAAGAACATTATTTTCGGGAGGACAAACATTTTGATCGCAGCTATTTCCCCCATTATTGAGAGGTTCAGTTTAGACCAGATAGGTAATTTCTCCTTTATTATTTTCCAGGTTTTTTTGTAGTTGTTATCATACAAGTCTAAATTTCTGTTGGATATCCAAATCCCGAAATATCTCACTTTCTGTTCCAATTTACATTTGGATTTTTCTCTTAATACTTCTTGCTCCTTTTTGGATATGTTTTTTGTAAGGATTATAGTTTTATCTTTTATTTATTTTAAATCCAGCATATGCTCCAAACTCAGCGATGACTTCCATTAGGCAATTCACATTATCAGTGGGATTTTCTAGTATGATGGCTACATCGTCAGTGAATGCTCTAACCTTATACTCTTGATTCTTAACTTTTAGCCCTTGTATCTTTTTTTCTCTTCTGATCTTATTCAGTAAAATTTCCAACACCGTTATGAAGAGCAGCGGGGACAGAGGGCACCCTTGCCTAGTTCCTTTTTGAATCAAGATCCCTTGCATCTTCTCTCTGTTGACTATGATTGAAGCTTTTTGTTCCGTGTATATTTGTCTTATGTTGGCCGTCATAAATTGTCCAAACCCGAGCTCATCTATTGTTCTGATTAAACATTGCCAGTTGATGTTTTCGAATGCCTTCTCTGCGTCTGCGAATATTATGTCTGCTTTCCGATCATTGTTCTTTTCCAGAAATTCTAATATATCCACTATGTATCTAATATTTGTTGACAATAATCTTCCTAGGAGGAAGCTGCTTTGGTTGGTATGTATTATTTGTTTTAGCACCTCTTTTATCCTGTTTGAGAGCATACTTGCGTAGATCTTGTAGTCCACATTAAGGAGGGAAATCGGACGATAATTCTTAACGTCAGTTTTTTATTTACCTTCTTTCCAGATCATCGTAATATTTGCCACCTTCCATGTATCTGGCATCCCTTCTTTGTGGATCAAATTGGTAACTTCTAAAAGATGCCTCGATATTTCTTTTTCAAACATTTTATAAAAAGTATCCGTGAATCCATCCGGACCTGGTGCCTTGCCACTTTTTAAATCTTGAATTGCCTTGACAATTTCCTCCAAAGTGAAGGGTTTAGACAATTTCAGCCTACGGTCTTGAGATAGTAGAGTAAATTTATTTTCTTTTATATAACTATTCATCTTGCTCATCCAAGCTCCTTCCTGTGTTTTTTCCCTGTACAGCGAAGAATAGTAATTAACAAACTCCTTTTTAATATCTTCCTGGAGCATTAAAGATCTCCCTTCTACTCTAATTTCAGTTATCATCTTCTTCTCCTTTTCCTTTTTCCTTTCCTTTTTATAGAATAACCGCCTGCCAGTCTTGTTGGCTTGTTCAAATACCCTCTGTTTTATCTTCTTCACTTTCTCTCCCATCTCCTCCACCATCATTTTGTTAATCAATCTTTTTATCAATTCTATTTCCTTAATTAATACTTTATGTTGAGGTCTTTCTCTCAATTTTCGCTGTTTCTTTCAGTTTTTGTTAGAGCCCCTGATTTTTGTCTCTTCTTACTCTAGCTCTTTCTGCACCCTTTTGCAAAAGAAGACCCCTAATAGTTGCTTTAAAGGCATCCCACACCGTCTTAATTTTCATGTCTCCTTTTTAATTTTCTTTGAAAAATTGATTAATCCTTTCTTTCATTTTTAGCGTAAATTTGTCTTCCTTCATTATTTCATCTTTAAACCTCCATGTATATTCCCTCTTGAGGAGTGTCATTTTCAAATTTATGGGGTTGTGGTCAGAAGTGACTTTTGGCATTATTTCCATCTCTCTCATCCTTGGTAGCAATGCCTTTGATGTCCAAAACATATCGATTCTCAACATCGTCTTATGGGCATCTGAATAGTAGGTATATCCTTTCTCATGTAGGTATTTAGCTGTCCATATATCTGTTAGATGAAATTCTTCCATTAGGTCTATGCATACCTTCAGACCCTGATTAACTCTGCTTTCTCCAGATCTATCACTTTACCCATCTAGCATGCCATTGAAGTCTCCAGTTAATATTATCAGTACTTTTTCTAACTTTGTCATACTAGAGCATAGATCTTTATAAAATCGTTCTTTTTTCTCGAATGGTCCATAAATTGCAATTATGTATATTTTTTCATTAACCAGATTGAGCTCTACTCCAACCAGGTGACCTTCATTGTCATTCAATATTTCTTTTGCTTCATATTTTTTATTTACATATATTACCACTCCCTTTTTCTTTTTAGGTGATAAGGAAACAAATTCTTGGCCGATTGTCGGATTTTTGAGAAATTTACTCTAATTTTGGTGTGTTCTAATCTCCTGGAGACAGGTTATGTCTGCTTTATTTTTCTTACCTGGCAGGGGAGACACCTTGATGCTTGCCCCTTTTCAATGGCAGTTGGAGTGGGAGATGTTGGTAGTTTAGTTTGGCACCTCCCCCTTTTGGAAGTGAAGGGGGGAGCTGGGACTGCCCCTTTAGTTCCTGCAAACTGAGGGGTGGGGAAAGTGACCTCCTTTGGGGCTGGCCTGAGGGATAAACCCCTCCCTTTAATTTATCCAAATTGAGGGAGGGACTTTTGGGTCAGCCTTCCAGATGTGGAATGCCTGGGGAGCAACCCAGCTTATGGGTTCTCCCTGGGGCTCAGGTGTTTTTGCCAAAGGGAAGATAGGGCAGGGTTTTTGGAGATGATCTTCTGCCCCAACAATTCCCATACTAGGTTGCTCCCCCATTGCAGATCTCTCAGAATGGGGTTAAATAAGTTATAGCTAAATAAAAGTGGCCCTTTATATCCCAGCTATATGTTTGGTCTCTTTATTTGTGTCTGGTCTCCTTGTTCCTGCATCTACTATCAAACATTGTTTCCAAGTTGAGGAAAGTAGTAGTACAACTATATTCTTCATTGGCCAGGCCTCATCTGGAGTACTACATTCAGTTCTGGACACCTTGTTTTAAGAAGTATATAGACAAGTTGGAGCAACTTCAGAGAAGGGCAACAAGATTATTTATTGATTTGTTGGATTTATATCCTGCCTTTCTCCCAAGTTGGAATTCAAGGTAGCTAGGATGATAAGAGGTATGGAGAACAAATCATAGTAGGAAAAGTTGCTGGGCATGTTCAGCCTGGTGAAGAGAAGAGTGAGGGGTATTATGGTGACACTCTTTAAATATATATATGTAGGACTGTCATAGAATGGACAGGGCAGGCCTGTTCTCTGCTGCCCTAGAGAGTAGGACTAGGTCTAATGATGTGAAGTTACAGGAGAGTAGATTTTGATAGAACACTGTACCTTCTTGACAGACTGGTTCAGCAATAGAACCAATTGCCTAGAGTGCTGGTGGTGTCATTTTCTCTAGACATCTTCAGAAAGAGACTGTGCATCTGCCTATTGCAAATATTTTAGCTGGAAATCCTGCATTGAGCAGGGGACTGGTTTTGATGACCTATGGGAACCCTTCCAACACTGATTCTATGGCTCTGTGACACTAAATATGCCTGGTTGTTACTCAATTATTATGAGCAGAATTATCTGAATTGTCACTATGGAGGTATGGTTAATATCTTAGGATATGAATAATTCCAGTCCCTGGAGTCCTGAAAGACAACTATATAAAAAATCCCTGCTTCCCCCCAAAAACCATTGGAATCAAGCTGAATCCTGTTTCTCTGGGGAAGGAAGGTTCTGACTGTTTTTATCAACTTTGGTATTGTTGGTTAGCTCTGCCTCAAACTACAGGAAAAGTGATTCCACCTAAACATTAAGAAGAACTTCCTGACAGTAAGAGCTGTTTGGAAGTGGAATACACTGCCTCGTAGTGTGGTGGAGACTCCTTCTTTGGAGGTTTTTAAACAGAAGCTGCATGGCCATCTGTCAGGAGTGCTTTGATTGTATATTCCTGCATGGCAGGAGATTGGACAGGATGGCCCTTGAGTTCTCTTCCGACTCTATGATTCTATGATTCTATGAAAACAGGAAATGTGTGTGTGTGTTGATGTGTGCATGTTTGCCTTCAAGTCACCTGTCAATTTATGGTGACCCCATGAATTTCATAGGATTTTTAAAGGCAAAGAATACTCAAAGATGATTTTCTAGTTCCCTGCTTTGAAATATAGCCTACAGCACCTGGAATTAATTGAACGAAATGTATAGGCATAGTGAAAACAGTTTGGCAACATGGCTTCAGAGCAAGTCTTACTCTTTTTCAGGGCAATGCTGAGAAGGCAATGCTGAGAGAGCAATGATACAGAACACTTTTGAAGGTTTGTAGCGTTGAACTTGACATGGACTTTTTTTCATAATAACATGCAGAATCATAGGGCTCAGTTACATGGCAGTTTTTATTGTGATAGTTTGCGCTTTAGTGGTTTTCGCACCAGTGCCGGGTAGTTTAGATGATTTATTGGGAAATCAGTTGCTCTGTTTATTATTTATCTTTCTGGTTCAGACAGGCAAAGGTGGTTGTGTGTGGCCTCCCAAGCACATCTGGGGAAAGATGAGATGGAGGGAGGGAAAGAAAGAGGGAGGGGGCAAAGTGCTCTGATCTTTCCCTCCTCTGGGGAATGCCTGCTAGTTTTCATGCCTTAGCAAAGGCTAAGGAATGCCTTAGGAATGCCTACCTGTTTTCATGCCTCTTCTTCCAAAAGCCCTTTCAGCCACGGAGGCGCTATTCCCCCCATCAAGCCCCCCTTCACACAAATGCGATCAGAGGAATGTGAATGAGCAAACAGCTGGAGGAGCCCATCACTACTCAATCTCCCTCCCTCCCTCCCCTCTCTCTCTCACACACACAGCCAAGCAAGCTGCAGACAAGATGCTGGATTTTTTCCATGGCTGAAAACAACAGGGGCTTGATCTTTTCATTTCAGGCTTCTCCATCTCAAGCCCACCCCCTCCTTGGGCAGCCCAACAAATCACAGCACAGCTCTGCTGTGACTGTATTGGAAAGATTGCTGGTAGTTCACACAGACTTTTCCGAAATGGTAATTCACACCATCAATAATGTGCTAAGTCGCACTACTTTTCAAAAAAGTTGGGAAAAGTAGCGAAATCACCTGTCACGCTACTTTTGAGTTTTTGAGCTCCCCCCCTTCTGAATGAGGTGATACTGTGGCGCGATGTGTGGGAACTATTAGGAATCTTAGCGATTTATTTAAGGAAATATTTTGTTATGTAGATGGGGCCATAGATTTGAAAAAAATGTTTTCTGACTGGTTTTAAAGTATAACATAGAATGTTACACTCCTGTATTATAGCTATGTAGTTTTAGAATAATCTCTTTAGTTGCAGGCACATTGTGAACATATGATGCCCAGAATGCAGCAGCAAATTACACGACTTCCCAAATTAAATATTCTCTAATGATAATCTAAAACAGTAATGTAATGACACTATTTTTGCAGACATAGCGTAGAAGTGGTTGCAGAAGTTCATGATGAAATCAAATCTGCTGGTTTTGTTGAATTGCCATTTTTTTAAAGTAATTTCTCCTAAAGATTACAGAAATTGAGAAAGCCTGGATCCAAGGGCTCAAAATGTTGATTGTGTACAGTGCTGATCACTGTACTAGTGAATGTAACTTTTTGCAAATGCTAACAAGTAATTTTAAGTAACATGTAGACATATACACACATGGTCTTAAATTCAATGAGAGAAAAGTAAAGAAAAAAGCAATGATACTAAGATTAGTGTTTTCTGGGATATGAGCAGACAATGACAACAACAATGAAATAGGAAAATTGATCACATTATCATAGAATCATAGAATTGCAGAGTTGGAAGAGACCATGAAGGCCATCCAGTCCAACCCCCTGCCATGCAGGAAATCACGATCAAAGCATCCCCAACAGATGACAGATATTTAGATCATTAGATCTAAATATGGTACATATGGACAGCAATTTCAAACATTGCTACTTGAAAGGAAATGTTTTTCAGCAATCCCAATCCAGTTTAACATCCAAATTCCTCAAGATAATTATAGCCCAAATCACTGCCTTTTCCAGTCAAATTTAATTTACATGGCTTTTAATTATTCAGAAGTTTATATGATGTCAGTTTGATCACAAGTCCTGACAGGTCTACACTAGAATTTTGTATTTATGCATAAACTCCATTATTTGGGGCATGCTGATGAGGGATTTTAAATATCTCCTGTTTATTAATTCATTTATTATATTCCACCAACCCTTTCTCTAGAAGTTGGAAATAACATACATGAGATGATCCTTCCCTTACCCTCAAAACAACACTATGAAATAGGTTAGGAAGAAAGAATCCAAGAAGATCCACAAAGAGTCATGGCTGTACAAGATAGGAAACTGGATTATTTATTTAGTTAGTTAGTTAGTTAGTTAGTTATACCCCGCTCTATAGCCACAAGGCTATCAGAGTGGCTTATAAATTGTTTTAAGCAATAGCTTTTTACACATCTACACTGCATTAAACAGTTTCCAATGTGTGTTAGCTAATTGCCCCCACAAGCTGGGTACTCAATTTTCAAGCATACCACTCAGTCCATTATTTTGTACTCACTTTTACAGTCTGGCTGTGTAATGCAATGACTAACACAATGACAATTGTGAAAATTAGCCAGAATTGAGAATTTATTCTGAAGGATCTGCAGAAGCTAAAAGCAATCATTGGAGTTGAATGCCTTTGTCCACCCCTTGTTTATCCTTGCTTATATTTATCTCTTTTTAGTAGTTAACTGTTCATGCTGTAACCCTTTAGATGGAGAAAGGCAGCCAGATACTCGATGTTCCCTATGTGGGTGAAACACCCTAGAACCTACCTCAAGGCACTGACTACCAAAAACAACCAAACCAGGGCTAATATTTGGATTAATCCAAAAAGAAGCAGTCTCAAACAAATATTCAAATTAAAGATCCCTAATGTATCAGACATTCATGAATAATATGTATGGACTAAAAGTTGTTGTTGAAATTCCTTATATTGGACCACCATGATTACATTGAAGGGTCTTGTGAAGAATCCATACGATTCAAGGCAACCATCACCAGGTCATTTTATGGGCGTATCAACATAAACCTTCAGTTGGTGATTTCTGAAAATATGATCACTTCCATACCAATTTAACTCCCTGAGTATATTGATAATACAAATATATAAACATCCTGTTCTTTTAAACATCTCCTATCAAGTATGCCATGATGTTACTACAAGTGATAATTCAATTGAATTACAGTTTTCAAACTGCTTAAAAACTGTTTAAAAACTGAAATTTTATTGAATTATCACTTGTAAAATCCTAGTGTATCATTGTTATTACAGCCAGGTCTTATATACTATTTGAGTAAGTTACAATAGATCTGCCAAACCACCTCATTAGGAACAAGGCTAGATGTAACATTCAAGAGACAATTTAGTTCATGGCTTACTTGATGGGAGATGTTTAAAAGAACAGGATGTTTATATATTTGTATTGCCAGTTAAATTGGAATGGTAGCTATCATATTTTTCAGAAATCACCAGTTGAAGAAGATTTAGGTGAAAATGCCCATAAAATGTTATCTTGAATAGTGTGGATTATTAATGAGACCTTCAAAGTAATCACAGTGGTCTGATATAAAGAATTTCAATAACAATTTCTAGTCCATACACATTTTTCATGAATTTATGATACATTAGGGTTCTTTAATTTAGATATGGGTTTAAGATTGCTTGTAATTAGATTAATCTTTGACTGTACATTAATAATATGGCAGTATATCAACTATTATAATTCTCTCTCTCGCTTTTCTTCACAAATGAAGTGTTTAAGTATTTGAAGGGATGTCACGCTGAGGATGGAGCAGGCTTGTTTTCTGCTGCTCCAGAGACTGGAACACGGAGCAATGGGTGCAAGCTCCAGGAACAGAGATTCCACCTCAACATGAGGAGGAACTTTTTGACAGTAAGAGCTGTTCGGCAGTGGAACACACTCCCTCGGAGCGTGGTGGGGTCTCCTTCCTTGGAGGTCTTTAAACAGAGGCTGGATGGCCATCTGTCGGGGATGCTTTGATTGTGATTTCCTGCGTGGCAGGGGGGTTGGACTGGATGGCCCTCGTGGTCTCTTCCAACTCTGCAATTCTATGATTCTATGATTCTATGATTCTATGAAATGAAGATTCAGGAAGGACTCATCCCGCGCTTATTGCAAGCGCGCTGATGACTAAAAAGGCTAATCCGAGACAAACAAGTCCAGTTGCAGAAAGCACAGCAGAAGGTCTCCTTGGGTGATGTTTCCAGGTTGTGATTCTTTCTGTGTTGTCGTTTCTCTTCAAGACTTGTTTGGCGTGAGTTCTCAAATAAGGCTGCAGCATTGTGGATACCGTGTCTCCAAGCCTCCCGATGTGAGGCCATGGAGAACCATTATTGGTGATCAATTTGGCTGAGCCCGAGATGTTTCAGGGAGTCCTTGTATTGCTTTTTTGGAGCACCCCTCTTACGCTGACCCGTGGCGAGTTCACCGTAGAGTACTATTTTTGGGAGGCGATGGTCCTCCATCCTAGAAACGTGTCCTGCCCAGCACAGCTGTGTTTTCAATATCATGGCCTCAATGCTTGTGATCCCTGCTTGCTCAAGGACAGCAACATTCATCACATAGTCAGTCCAGTGTATATTTAGGATTGTGCATATATAGAGCTGATGAAAGTGTTCGAGAAGTCGTAAGTGTTGGCGATAGGTGACCCATGTTTCAGACCCATAAAGTAGAATAGACAGTAAAATGGTTCTATACACACTGATTTTTGTGCTTTGCCTGAGATGTTTGTTACTTGTAATGTCTTCCAAATGAGCTGTAAAATTTAAAATTAAAAGCATTAAAATTAGAAATAAGGCAACATGGATCAGTTATAATGGCCGTTAAAAAAGATGGAGAATCACAGACCAGAATCATGACAGCTGAGAAGCGTCCATCATTTTTGCCCTAGAAGCTCCTAGACCAGCTTAACAACTGAGGTGGAAGGAGGCTGGTAACAAGTGAGAAGCTTCAATACTGTTGTTGGTTTTGCTGCTACTCCTAACTCAAATATGCACTGGCTCATGGAAATTAGGAATAGCGCAAGCCTCATATTCGGGCAGAAATCTTTTTTCTGCTGGCAGAACCTTCTTTTCTGGCTGATCTCAAAGATCTCTCTCTGGCTTTTCTTCGTAAACGAAGATTCAGGAAGGACTCATCCCGCGCTTTCTGCAAGCGCACTGATGACTAAAAAGGTCAATCCGAGATAAACAAGTCCGGTTGCAGAAAGTACAGCAGAAGGTCTCCTTGGGTGATGTTTTTGGGTTGTGATTCTTTCTGCATTGTCATTTCTCTTCAAGACTTGTTCGTCGTGAGTTCTCAAATAAGGCTGCAGCATTGTGGATAGTGTGTCACCTTGCCTCCCGATGTGAGGCCAGGGCGGACCCCTGTTGGTGATCAATTTGGCCCAGCCTGAGATGTTGTTTCAGGGAGGCTTTGTATCGCTTTTTTGGAGCGCCCCTCTTACGCTGACCCGTGGCGAGTTCACCGTAGAGTAGTATTTTTGGGAGGCGATGGTCCTCCATCCTAGACACATGCCCTGCCCAGCGCAGCTGCGTTCTCAGTATCATGGCCTCAATGCTGGTGATCCCTGCTTGCTCAAGGAGAGCAACATTCATCACATAGTCAGTCCAGTGTATATTTAGGATTGTGCGTAGACAGCGCTGATGAAAGCGCTCGAGGAGTCGTAGGTGGTGGCGATAGGTAACCCATGTTTCAGATCCATAAAGGAGGATAGACAGTACGATGGCTCTATACACACTGATTTTTGTGCTTTGCCTCGGTGTTTATTGCTCCAGACTCTTTTGTGAAGTCTTCCAAATGCACTATATGCCTTTGCTAATCTGTGATCGATCTCTTTGTCAGTCTTGGCATCTGAGGAAATGCTGCTTCCCAGGTAGGTGAACACGCTGAACGGACTTGAGCACAGATTTGCTGACGGCAATGTGGGGATGGTGGTGTTCGTCCTGTGGTGCAGGCTGGTAAAGAACTTCTGTTTTCTTCAGGTTGACTTCTAGCCCAAACAGCTCTGCAGCTGTTCCAAAGCAGGACGTTAGGCGCTGCAGAGCTGCTTCTGTGTGGGCCACAAGGCAGCATCATCGGCGAAGAGCAGCTCATGGACTAGATAGTTTAGAGTCTTAGTGTGAGCCCTCAGACGGCTTAAGTTAAAGAAGCTAACATCAGTACAGTAACATATATAGATGCCGTCGTCTTCTTCAAGCTCTGCCATAGCCCTTTGGAGCATCATGCTAAAGAAGATTGTAAATAAAGTTGGTGCAAGAACACAACCTTGCTTCACTCCATTAGTTATTAGAAAGGGCTCTGAAAGAGCATCGCCATATCTGACTTGACCACGTTGGCCCTCGTGTAGCAAGATAATCATTTTAAGGAATTTGGGGGGATATCCTAGTCTTTCCAGGATCTGCCACAGACCTTTTCTACTTACAGTGTCGAAGGCTTTGGTGAGGTCGACAAATGTTACATAGAGACCCTTCTTTTGCTCCCTAAATTTTTCTTGCAGTTGTCTAAGGGCAAATACCCTGTCTGTAGTACTCCTATTGGCTCTGAAGCCACATTGGCTTTCAGGGAGAAGTTCTTCTGCAATAGCAGGAACTAATCTGTTCAGGAGTATCCTTGCAAGGATTTTTCCAGCAATAGAGAGCAGTGTTATGCCTCGATAGTTTGAGCAGTTGGATTTTGCTCCTTTTTTCTTGTACAGGGTGATGATGACTGCATCTCAGAGGTCTGATGGCAGTTCCTCTTTTCCCCAGCAATTCACAAGGAATTCGTGGAATTTTTCATGGAGTGCATGACCTCCGTGTCTCCAAACTTCAGGTAGGATTCCATCAATCCCAGCTGCCTTGCCGTTTTTCATTTGCTGTATGGCCTTAAGGGTCTCTTCCAAAGTGGGAGCTATGTCCAATTCATTTTTCATTGGTTTTTGTATCATATGTTGGATAGCTGAGCCTTGGACTATTCGGTTGGCGCTAAAGAGACTTTGAAAATATTCACCCCATCAATTCAGGATGGAGGCTTTATCAGTAATTAATGTTTGACCATCTGTACTGTATAAGGAGCTTTGGACCTGATAAGTAGGTCCAAACACTGCTTTAAGAGATTCATAAAATCCTCTATGATCACCCAGATCTGCACAGCATTGTGTCTTTTCTGCTATATTGATCCAAAACTTGTTCTGCATGTCTCGGAGTTTTTGTTGTAGTTTACTACATGTGAGGCGGAAAGCTGCTTTTCTTACATGGCAGGTTGGCTGGGCGAGGTATGCCTGGTGAGCAGCTCTCTTCTTTGCCAACAGATCCTGGATCTCTTGGTTGTTTTCATCAAACCAGTCTTGATTTTTCTTGTGGGAGAACCCGAGGGACTTTTCTGCAGACTGGAGGATACTGTTTTTGATATGTTGCCAAAGCACTGTAGGAGAAGGATCTGTAGGGTGCTCTTCAAGTTTCGTTTGTAGATTTGCCTGGAAGTTGTCTCCCATGGTAGCTTGTTGAAGATTGTTGACTTGGAGTCTCTTCTTTAAGATGCCACCCCTCTTAGGTTTGAACTTAAGATGAAGATTTAGTTTACATCTGACGAGTTGATGATCTGTTTGGCATTCTGCACTGGGCATCACTCGGGTATGACGGACATCATGAATGTCTCTCTGATGGACTAGAACATAGTCAGTGAGGTGCCAATGTTTGGATCGGGGATGCATGCAGGTTGTCTTCAAGCTATCTTTCTGCTGAAAGGTTGTGTTTGTAATAGTCAGCTGTTGTTCGGCATAGAACTCTAGCAGGAGGCGTCCATTATCATTGCAATTTCCAACACCATGCTTACCTAAGACACCTTTCCAGGCTTCGGAATTCTTTCCTACTCTGGCATTGAAGTCACCAAGGATAATAATTTTATTTTCTACAGGGACTTTTTGTATGAGTTGGCGTAGGTCTGTGTAGAATTTGTCTTTCTCTACAGGGTCGGCTTGCATAGTTGGTGCATATATACTAAAGAGAACAACATGTGGGAGGCGTAAGGAAATAATGCGATCAGGGTGTCCTGTTGGCAAGGTTTCGAGTTTGGAGGCAATGGAGTTTTTAATCATATAGCCTACTCCTGAAAGATGTTTTTCGGTTTTGGGTTTACCAGACCAGTAAAGTGTGTAGCCAGTGCCATGTTCTTTAAGGGTGCCTTCCTCATGGAAGCAAACTTCACTAAGAGCAGCAATGTCAATATTAAGCCGTGATAGTTCATGGGCTATTAGGGCAGAACGAGGCTCAGGCCACCCACTATCTTCAGAGTCTTGCATGGTTCTGATGTTCCAGCATGCAAGTGTCAGTTTATTTACACCTTTGGAGGCTGGTGTGTGCCTTTGTTTCTTTGCCTTGGTTTGACCGCATCAGAAGATTCCCTTTGGCCGCGGCTATCCGACCAGGTAGTTGGGGATGAGCTTTCGTTAGGCCACCTTTTCTAGGCCCCTCTCCATAAGGAGTGAGCAGTGCTCTCCTTTAAAAAGGCTGCTTGGTCGTTCAGGATGCTGCTGAACAAGACTGTCATCTCCTGGGTCAGCCTCAAGCGACCAATATCCTGAACCGCCTGTATGCAGGGCTGGGGCTGCGGCTTCCAGTGCATCTTTACACCTGCCGTTTCGTCCCTTGCCTGTTGCTACAGGGCCTTTTTGGAACTGGATTTGTCCTTCGAGCCTGTGCAATGGATTTTTCTTGTGGAGCGCAGCGTGCACAGAACTGGCCTCACCCTTTAAACCATAGATTCATCTGCTGTGGCCTTGCAAGCATGGACATGGCAGCGAGGTCCTCGGGCTGTAGGTTTGATTAGAGTTTCCTTCTCTTAGATGGTTGACCTTACAGGGTTGGACGAGCACCATCTGCCCGGGTTTGGGATTAGAGTTTTCCTTCTCCTAGGACGGTTGCCACAAGGCTAGAGAGCCCATCCTGCCCTTTGACGCTCTTTGTCAGACCCTTCGGTTTTGACCTGTCTGGCATGGGAGATCCTACCAGTGGCTATTATGCCACCACCAGCATAGCTCAAAACATCATTAGGGTACGCAAGCCTCTCTCCCATGACAAGGGCGCATCAATGGAGAGGTCTCAAAGATCTACTGACAGAGCAATCCACCAGTAGACTAACTCTGTTGGGCTATGTCCTGCTGGTAGAAGAGTCAAAAAAGGAAGGGGAGGTGGAGAAGGGGTTGGAAAGAGAGAGGTGCTGAGTTACATCAGACGGAAACTACCCCCAGCTCAGGGACAAAGTCACAGTGCTGGCACCTTATCAGGTCAGGCAAGTGTATTCCTAGGTAACTCCCTAGGGTAGAAGGGTGTTAAGATTCAGCACAGCTTCTGCTTGTGCAGTCTTGGCCCTTGGCCAACTTCACCAGATTGTACTCTTCAAAGCTAATAGCTGCAAAACCAAACAAAAATTAAGAAACGGAAACATCCACCCACTGCTTGACCATAAAAATGAGTCCAGTTTCACCACTCTTGAAAGTGATTCCCTATTTTACTTTCCATTTTGCACTCACCCCTGCATAGTTGAAACTATTCAGTGTTGAACATTTCAGCCTTGACTGACTTGTGTAAGCAACAAAGCTTCATAATGAAGTATAAAAACTGGCAAAGTAGACGTCATTGAAGCTGACAGATTAACTTCAAAAATAAACAGTGCGAGAGAAGAAAAGTATCAGAACTTACTTATTCTGACATAGCAACCTGTAATGTTCCAATCCACAAAGTCACTAAAACAAAACAGGTAATGAACTGACCACCTTAATGTTTCATATGTTCATGCATATTTAAAAATATGTCCGTTTAGAGAAGGGCCAGTTTATAATCATGAATTTTTTAAAAAATGGCTAGGAATTCTGCAGGAGGAGAAAAAAAATATGAAAGCAAATTTGTTTGCTTTCAACCAACCATTTGAAGAATAGTAAAGATACAAAATACCACACAAAACACACACACAATGAGCAAGCTCCTTAAGAACTCCTGAATCCCAATAAGAATCCCATGTTTCATTACATGTAACATTTTACTGTTCAGACTTAGCCGAATATTACATAGTTTGCATTTGATGAGACGTAAGGGCTCTTTCATGGCAACACAGAATTTCATCTTGATTTGATCTTCTGAAAAGCATAGAAGTTAAAATAATGTGACCCAATAAGGAGAGCACTATTCACACAGGAGTGCTGTAACATGAAACTCTCTTGAGTATAATTGAATGAAAGTCTCAATTGAAAAGTATTGATAAGTCAAGGTTTCGGCTAATGAAAGTTATTACTGGGGCTAGATTTTCAAAACACTTCTAGTACATAAGAATTCAATTTCCACCCACATTGCCATTGATGAAAGCATCCTCTCATCTTCTCATTCCATCTAGAATCAAGGAACAATCCTTCAAATATATGACACTAATCTATCATACATATTTTGAATAATATTTTGAGTTGTGGAAAAGGATGAATATATAGATCCTCTTCTCTTCTGATATATCTCAATGCTTCTGAATTCTGAAGTTATATATTTTTTATTTTTATTGGTGGTCTTCAATGTTGTTCAATGAAAGAATCAGTCATTGGCAAAACTCAACTGACATTTAGGACTTTATCAGATGACTAAATATGGCATCATAATGCCACCACATAAATGTGAAAGGGCTCATGGATCAGACAACGCCTTCCTTTCGAGTTTATGTATAGTGAAAATCACATAGTTTTTAATTGACAGCTTAAGCCATCAGTAGATCTCCCATGCCGTGTTTGTGCCAGCATTGCCAGCATGTGAAACATTGGGGCATTTAAATCTTGTACTTACCCAACAATGGCCGGACTGGCCAGAACATTTCTGGGTCAGATTGAGACATCTAGTTAAGTTTTGCTTTTTTTTTTTAAAAAAAAAATTATTTTATTTTATTTTTTTATTTTTATTTTTGCAATGCAGCTTTGAGTTTATTTAGATGTTTGAGCTCTCGCACTAGATTTTACAAGCTGGTGAACACTGGCAAATTATTTCTCCCACAAAAGAATGTTTAAAGGGCAGCATCTGATAAAGTCCTTAGTCACTGATGCCTTCCATCCATGAGTTCTCACTACAATGTATCTACATGTTACTAGATCAGCATGGGAGCTGATATGGGCATGGAAAGTAATCCAGTAAATTAGCAGCTCAGGTAATTACTTCCTAGAAAAATCACCATTTTTGTTCCCATGCAAGAGCTGCATAAATGGAAGCAATGCGGAAACACAAAGGTGTTTGGTTTTAATGGTTCACAGCACTGGAGACATTGCATTTAGCATGCAGAACTATATATAACAGAATTATGTTAGATAAAACACTATGATCAATTATATTCACTGAATATCAGGCACTAGAATGTGGAGCAGTGATGGCATGCCAATTAAAATTTGATTTGTTTACAAATAAGTGTCTTCATTATCAGCATTGGGTACAGATTCAGAATAACTAAGATAAATAAATAAATAAATAAATAAATAAACAACCAAAAGAAATCACTGTTGGATTTGCACAGTTTGCCGAAATTGCATCTGTAACAATGAATTTTGGAAAGCAATAACCAGACACATTTTATTCAGATTTCTGCACTGGGATGTGTAAAGACTCAGATATTCTCTGACTGTGTACACATGAGTAGTTGTGTTTTGTCTGGGAGAAAAAGTTAAATGGCCCAGTTATACTGATAAGGGCTGGTTTAAATGGAATTTCCTCCTATCTATGTGGTGCAGTCAAAATTCCATAGGAAAGGCTCATGTGCTCAGGCAGCAAACCAAAGTGCTTTCTTTATTTAAATGTTCTCACAGTTTCAAAGAAGCTGCAAAGAGTGGTTCCCATATAACTAATAATAATAATAACAACTACTACTACTACTACTACTTTATTTTTGTACTCCACCTTTTGCCTATTAGGCAATCAAGGCGGCTCACAACAATTGGATATAGAAACAAATCCATAACAATAATAATAACTTAAAACAATTTACTTCCCTTAAAATTACATATAATCGTGCATATATTTAAAATAACTGGCAAATTCACCAGTGACATAAAATAACTACCCTAAAACTTTAAAACTATAGATTCAAAACATAAAAACATAAACATAAAAACTTAAAAATAGGGAGAAGCATCCATTAAAATGGTCTGTTCTATTCAGGGAAGGCCTGCCAGAAGAGATCCGTTTTGATGGCTTTTTTGAAATTCTCCAAGCTAGTTGCTTGATGGATCTCCTCTGGCAGGGTGTTCCATAGTCTGGGAGCAGTTACAGAAAAAGATCTTTGGGAGGTTGATGTTAATCTAGATCTCATTGGTTGCAATAAACCCCTCCCAGAAGATCTAAGGGTGTGGGGCAGATTATATGGGAGGAGGCGACCCCTTAGGTAGGTTGGACCTAGGCCATGTAGGGCTTTATAGGTCATTACCAACACCTTATACTGTGCTCAGAAACTGATAGGCAGCCAGTGAAGGGATTTCAAGATTGGAATAATATACTCCCTTCTCGATTTCCTGGTGACTATCCTGGCTACCATATTTTGCACCAGTTGTAGTTTCCGAACTAGATATAAGGGTAGCCCCCTGTAGAGAGCATTGAAGAAATTGAATCGTGAGGTTACCAGTGCATGCATTACAGTTTCTAGGTCCTTTCTCTCGAGGTAAGAGCACAGTTGGCGTATCTGCTGAAGCTGATAACAGGCGCTCCTGACTGTTGCGTTCACCTGAGCAGTCATGTGAAGCAACGAGTCTAGGAGTACCCCTAAACTGCGAACAAAGTCCTTAGCAGAGAGTGCGACCCCGTCCAGGACTGGTGGTTGCAACCCAATACCAGGTTTAGGGGCTCCCACTGTAAGCACCTCCATTTTCTCTGGATTCAGTTTGAGTCTATTTTTCCTCATCCAGTCCATTACCGATACAAGACAGTGACTGAGGGGAGAAATAACATCTATTGTCATGGCTGATGATCGAGACATGGAGAAATATATTTGGGTGTCATCAGCATACTGATAACACCCCACCCCATGTCTCTGGATGATTTCTCCCAGCAGCTTCATATAGGTATTAAAAAGCATCGGGGACAGGAAGGTGCCCTGGGGGATGCCACAATTAAGCTCCATTTTTGATGAGTAATTGTCCCCAAGCATCACCCTCTGGAATCTACCTGAGAGGAATGAATGGAACCACTGAAGTACAGTGTCTCAAATCCCCAACTCTTCCAGGTGTTCCTAGAGGATGCCGTGATCTATCGTATTGAAAGCCGCTGAGAGATCCAGAAGCACCAACTGGGTCACTCTTCCCCTGTCGATGTTTTGGTGAAGATCATCTACCAGAGCAACCATGGCAGTCTCCAATCCAAATCCTGGTCTGAAGCCAGTTTGAAATGGATCTAGAAAATCAGTTTCATCCAAGATCACTTGGAGTTGAGAAGCAACGGCCCGCTCAATCACCTTACTCAGAAATGGCAGATGGGAAACCGGTCTAAAATTTTTCAAGTCCAGGGGTCCAGGGAAGGTTTCTTTAGAAGCGGTCTCACAACCGCTTCCTTTAAACAAGATGGCATAATTCCTTCCCTAAGGGATGCATTGATGGTCTCCTTGAGAAAGGCCATCAATGCATCACCTCTCTGGACAACCAGCCATGATGGGCAAGGGTCAAGAGGGCACGTCGTCTTCCTCACTTTTCCAAGGATCTTGTCCATGTCATCAGTACTCACCGGCTCAAACTGATCCAGTCTAATCTCAGAGACTGGACACCTCAGTACTGGACACCTCATCAGTCGACTCTGCTGTAAACCCAGCATCCAAGTTGGCTCTTATTTGAGATATTTTATCTCAAAGTAGTTATTAAACACATCACAGCAGGCTGCTGTCGGGCTAAACAGAGGGTTCTGTACAGGTGGAGCCTGTGTGAGCTCCCTTACCACCCTAAACAGCTCTGCTGGACAGGACTCTGCAGACGCAATATGTGCAGAGCGAAAGATATGTGTGCTGCATGTATGTCCTCTCGACAGGAATAAAGAATATTCCTATGATGAGTCTTGTCAGATAAGTCGAGTTTTCTGCCAGGTACACTCTAGTCGTTGTCCAACCCGCTTCATCTTCCTAAGTTCCTCTGTGAACCATGGTTGTTTATTTGGAGCGGGTTGGAAAGGACGCTTAGGAGCGATCGTGTCAATGGCCCTGGTGAGATTGTTGTTCCAAGTATCAACCAGTACTTTGACAGAGTCACCAGGATTACCAACCAAAGAACCCTCCAAGGCTTTTTGAAGACCGATTGGCTCCATTAGCCCCAGAGGGCGGAACATTCTAATAGGTCCTCCACCCCCAGTGGGGTGGACAGTGGCTCTAAGTCCGACTGTAGCCAGGAAATGATCTGTCCATTACTGTGCGGTTGTACTCACCACCTCCGCCCATGGATATCCCTGCTCTGTACTGAAGACCACATCGAGAGTGTGACCCACACAGTGTGTTGGCCCAGAAACCAATAGGGATAGGCCCATGTCTGTCATGGAATCCATGAACTGCCAAGCTGCACCTGTTAAATTGGTCTCAAATGGGATGTTGAAGTCACCCAGGACTAAAAGTCTGGGCGACTCCAACAGCAGCTCCAAGACCAATTGTGTCAGCTCGGATAGGGAGTCTGTTAGACAACGAGGTGGATGGTATACCAACAGAATCCCTATACTATCCCTGGTTTTCAGGCTTAGATATACACACTCAAAGTGGTCTATTTTCCAGATAGGTATCCTGGTCAGGGTGACATTATCTCTATGGACTAGGGACACTCCACCCACCCAGCCCACTTTCCCTTACCTGCTCATTAATGAAGTACCCGGCCGGGAGGGCCTGATTCCATGTGATGGCACTGTCCTCTCCCGGTCAGGTTTCTGTGAAGCAAGCCAGGTTTGCCTTGGATGATATGGGTTTTGTTCTTTATTGACGTGGCATTGCAGAGAAGCAAGGTAAGGTTCTGTGGCATGGTTGGTAAGCTCCCCAACCTACTTTGGGTGACAGAATGGACTGATGGCGGGATCACTTTCAGACATCGAGCCCACCTTCTTTTGTAACAATATTCCATTCTGTTATCACCATACCTTCCTTTGCCCTGCACAGCCTGAATCGCTGTTCCCTATAAGACCTTTGTTAGCTCTCCCTCACTGATTTCCATCTGGGTAGTTGTTTTAACAGTCCCAGCATTCATAAACAGAGCATAGTTAAAAGGCTATAACTAAGCAGCTGTGGTAGGAGTTAAAACCCCGGTTGGGTTGAGGCCATGCCCTCAGGCCCTTCCTGGCTGGCTGGCTGGTAGGCATTCCTGGGGTGGGGGTGGTAGAGTGACTTTTAAGGCCAGCCACTCCTGGCCACACCCCAACTCCCTGCTCTGCTGTCTCAGCTGCCTTTACCCTGGTGTAATGGGGAAGGAAGGCTTCCTCACAGTCCTCCAGTGTCTTCTGGCTGGCTGGCTGGCTGGCTGGCTGGTAGGTGTTCCTGGGGTGGGGGTGGTGGAGAGACTTTTAAGGCCAGCCACTCCTGGCCACACCCCAACTCCCTGCTCTACTGTCTCAGCTGCCTTTATCCCAGTGTAATGGGGAAGGAAGGCTTCCTTGCAGTTCTCCAGAGACTGCTGGCTGGCTGGCTGGTAGGTGTTCCTGGGGTTGGGGTGGTGGAGTGACTTTTAAGGCCAGCCACTCCTGGCCACACCCCAACTCCCTGCTCTGCCTTCTCCCTGTTCTGCCTTTACCGGGGTAAAGGCTGACTGGCTGGCTGGTAAGTGTTCTTATTTGTTTTCCTGATATATAACTTTTCCCCACTTAACCTCTAGCTCTTACTCACAGATAATCATGTAGAAAATAATTATTCTTATTATTGTTGGTTTTTATTATTATGGAAATATAGGTCAAGCTCAGTCTGGTCCAGAGAGCTATCAAGGGCAGCGAGGCAGCAGCAGCAAGGTGCAACACCAAGGGTAGCTCCAAGTGAGTGCTTATTCCGTGGCTGGCTGGAGTGGAACTAAGGGTTGTCTAAAGAGTGAAAATACTCTTTGTACAATGTGAGTACAATATGTACTCCCAACATGCTGTGAATGGGATTCATGGTATTCAGAAGGAGGGGGGCTATAGCTATAAACTGCACAAACTGCACAGTAAAGGGGTTTGCAATTTTCCCCTAAGTTTTCTGGAAAATGCACATAGGTGCACATTTTTGCACACGTGGACATCAAAATGCACAGCAATGTGCATTTTTGCTCTATTGTCCTTTATTGGAGCATGTGAACGCTCCATTCAAATAGATGCACATGTATTCAAATTGGCAAAAAAAAAAAAAACATGGTGCAAACAAAACACCACCACTGTGAATGGGTGAAAATGTGCACCCACTTGCAATCTACTATCACATCTAGACTGGCCCTGGGCTTTCTTATACATCTGGTCCAGGACACCTCCCTTCAGGCTCCACCAAATGGGAAGCCTTAGAGGGATAGTTTTCTGCCCTAAAGCCTTGAACATTGTCGCCTCTTCAGAAACTCCTGCAGAGCATGCTTCTGCTACTAGAATACTGGACTCAGGGGATCATGGTGCTCCTAAAGAAAGATGGCCAGTGCAGAACTGGGGGCCAGCTCTAGAAGCTGCCAAAGTTGTCTCAGATATGGAGGCCTGATATTCAAGGTTTTCAGGTCTGGAGAGCTGTGGAGTCTTAGTAGTGATGGGCTCAGGGGTAGTCTCAGTGCCTTCTCTGCTGGTTCCTGACCATCTAGGTCTATGTCTGGACAACTACTGAATTCCTGGGACATATCAAAGTTGTTCATGTGGAAGACACGCTTTACCTCTGTTTCTCTTCACAAAATTTTATATTTTAACACCTGTATACATTAATAGTCTTTTTTGTTTGGACCATTCAATGTTAAGATCAAAGGGAATCTTTTATCTTTAGCGTAACATCAAGAATCACCTTTGTTCAGAGCCTCAACCTGATGAGACAAGTTTCAAGGAGAGGAGGCAAGCATGCTGTGGTGTCCGGCTTTCCATGGGACTAAGGTGAGTTAACACCCATGATGGATAGACTGAAGCCAGACATACTGAGCACTCTCACTGTCTTGAGACTGCAGTACCAAGGGATCCAACACCCCGTGAGGGAATCAGTACTTCAGAATGCCCACCATCACCCAGGACTGCAGGAGCAGGCTGGGCTGAAATCTCACACCACTGACACAGTTTGTAGGTCACCTCTCCCTCATACCTAATTAGGGGGAGGAGCAAATGCTAATGCATATTAACTGCATTTATTCACATTAATCTATTGCAGTCCTTCCCAACCATTGCATCAATCATCATGAACTAGGAAAAAATATCTTAAAGAACATGGCCTCACAGCCCAGAAAAAAACCAAGGAAAACCATTTTGGATCATAGTGTAGCATCTGTGCTGTGCGACAAGTTTATGGAAGACAACGCCCTATCAAATCAGGAATGAAGAATGGATGGGGCCACAAAAAAGTGTTATATTGTTCAGTGGTACAATACATCATTGCATATTAAATAGAGGTTATGTGAGTAGCAAAACAAGGAATTAATGAAATGAAAGCCACATATGATCAGACCCAAGGGAGTACATGTCATTTGTAAGGTACATGAAATAAGCCAAGTATCTTGGGTGGTTGAAAAGCTGCTTTCAACTGAAGACTTAATTAGAATTGATATGAATGTGTGCAATGGAAAAAGAAAAGCACCTCTAGGTTTCCCCCAAGTGTCCAATGTACTAAAACATTTTTTCCACAGTTTTGTGAGTTGCTAACTTACCCTGTGAAAATATTATGAAAGGCTTGGATATAGGCAGTGCTATGTACATACTACAAGTCCAAAGAAATGCAGAAAAATAGTAGAATGACACAATGGTTGCACAGTTCAGTTTGCTGCAAACCTCAGTGTTAATTTATAAACAAAGAGTTTGGAGAGGTGTGAAGCAAGTCCTTGAGAGTATTTATTTATTTATTTATTTATACCCCGCTCTTCAGCCACAAGGCTATCAGAGCAGCTTACAAATTGTTTTAAGCAATAGCAATTTACACATCTACACTGCATTCAGCAGTTTCCAATGTGTGTTAGCTAATTGCCCCCTCAAACCGGGAACTCATTTTACCGACCTACGAAAGGATGGAAGGCTGAGTATTAGTAAGATCCACTAAAATCTTACATGGCTAAGTATGATTCTCAGTGGCTAAGAAGAATAGCTTTTGCATGGCTGTAAATCACTCTTTGGGGAACGAAATCAGTGTAAGTCAAACAGTCCAGCTGCTATGAAGTTAAGCAAATCTTTTAATAGCCAAGTAGAACAAACCAGTGGACATGCAGATGAGTAGACAGAAGGAGCTGCTACCAGGAGTCACCAGGATAAAGACTGAGGTATCTAAGCTGGGAGGAGTATGTTTGATGAGCTGTTTCTGATGGTTGCTTCCAACAATTACCCTGTGCATCCCTCCACTTTTCTGCGGAGGCTGGTTGTGAGGCAGGGGCTGCTCTGATTGTGCTACAGATATGTGTCTCTATGCTGAGCTGCTCTCTGAGCACACATACTTGTGGTTTGGCTGTGTTGCCATCCATCAGCTGAAGATGCAATGTGGGCCTATCCAAATCTAGTAAAAATAACAAACTGCAATGGATTATTAGACTATGCAATGGGTTGATATAATTATGCAAAATTAAGCATATCATGCAAAAAAAATATGCTATACTGGCATAATTTTACAGGATTCATTATTTTTATTCCAGGATTTGAGTTGCTGCAATGAAAAAAAATGAAAAAAGTCAGAATGATCAGGGATGTTGCTTGTAGTATCTCTATTATAAATCAGAAATGCATCTGGAACCAAAAATGCAAGTTTCACATTATACTCCTCACAAATGGGGCAAACATTGCAACCCATGAATTCTTCAATGTCTTCTTCAGATCAAGTTGGCAAAGTGATGACATCACAAAACTGAATGTGAATAATGACAATTATTCCACATGCAAAATAGTGGCAGTGAGCAGCAACAGGAAGTGCAATTGCTACTGTTAGACCAACAGTCTTTAAAGGCACGTTTAAATGGTAAATAAAGAAGGTTTTTACATATTTCCCCAACACCACAAAACTCCTATTTTGTGTCGTATATAAAATTTTAATTGGGATGAGTACTTTTACCTCACTGGAAAACAGTTTGCTGTCATCATCTAGAAGTAAAAACAGCTCTGCTCCCACACCAATGATTTTATGTTTAGATACATGCTGTCTCTGGCCCCTTCATTTCAATTGGTTTAAAGAACAACTAATTCTTCAGTGGGTTCAAATAAAGAAAGAAGCCCTGCTTATTTTTCAGTTGTTTGATCCAAAAGCAGCACATCCAAACAGGCACTTATAGAAGTTATGCTCATAGGGATGCAACTATTATTTCTGTGGATATTTATGTCCCAAGTGACAGCAGCACCACATCTGAGACAACTACAAACCCAGATATGCAATCTGCACAAAAGGTAGGATAGTTTGAGTCGCTATACCAACATAAGAATTTAGTAGCCATTTTTCACATTCAAATTGCAGGGATATTTGCTCAGGTATTCTGTATGATAGTGAGCTGTTGCTGACACACACCTAAATGCTTACTATTATTTTTTGATAAAAGTACTGATTGACTTGTGTGTGCCTGTGCCTTCAAGTCAACTGTCAACTTATGGCAACCCTGTGAATTTCATAGAGTTTTCTTAGGCAAGGATGACTCAGAGGTGGTTTTGCCAGTTTTCTTCTGAAATATAGCCTACAACACCTGGTATTCATTGGAGGTCTTCCATCCAAGTACTAACCAGAGCTGATCCTGCTTAGCTTCCCAGATCAGACAGGATCTGGTGCCTTTAGGGTATTTAGGCCCCATATTCCTTGACTTATTCTACCACAAAATGCTGGATTGTGCCTCAAAATGCTCATATCATGATGTTTTCTGTGGAATTCTGTGTTATGGACTAATCTTATCCTTGACTATTCAGAAGTGAGTACCACACAGTGCTAAGGAATTTAGTCCCAAATTTTGAAAGCAGTTATTACTTACATTGTAGTAGGCACAACTGAACTGAAGTGGACTTGTTTCTGGATAGATATATGTAGGAAAGAGTCATTATTATACAAAATGTGGGACCACAATATCAATTCATGACGGTTGAGAATGTGGGTTGTTTCGTACTGTAGTAAATTGAAATTCAATATAAGCTGCAACTGTTGTGCACACAAAATGGTTATATGCAACATTGAAACCAATAACCATCATTCTAAAAAAAAGTGTTTTTTAAATAAATGCTGAAAATATCCTGTCCACTGAGGGCTTTTCTACACTGGCCAAATAAAATGATCTCACCTCATTTTCACTGTGAGCTGTCCAGATAATGTATGGCTTGAATCTGGGCCTTTTCAGCACATCAGAGCTTTAATCTGCACCGAAAAAGTGGGGATTTATTCTGGATTTGAGTGGAAAATCCAGATATTCACATGTGTGGGAAGAGGAGTTTCTGTTGATCAGGTAGAAGAGGTCAGGAGGAGACTCCCTGGGCCAGGTGAGCAGCTGACCTTTCCTGATAGGAAATCCCTTTTTCTATGTGTCGATGTAACTTTTAATGGTTCTTTTTCTTTTCTTTTCTTTTTTGCACATGAAAAAGTGCATACCAGCATACCCATATCATTACCTTCACCTACCTCCATTTATTGCCTAACCGCCCCCCCCCCCGGCCGTTATTGCCATTTTTTTTTGTTGTAATTTGTATATTGCATTGTATTTTATGTTGTTTTAATTCTTCACTAGTTTAATTTAGTTTTAAGGGGTGGGAGGGTTAGGATTGGGAAGGATTGTTTTAATCTTGCTGTACACCACCCTGGTTGCTGAGCAGAGGAGTGGGTTAAAAATAAAAATATATTATTATTATTATTATTATTATTATGTTGTTGTTGTTGTTGTTGTTGTTGTCCTAAGCCCCTCCGAGATGTGGGAAAAGACATAGTGTATTTGCATGCATGGGGGAGGTGGGAAACCAAGGCAGCCACTGCTGTGGTGCCACACATACTGTGAATTATTGGACCAAGGTGAGTTCAAAAGGGAGAACTGTGTGTGAACAGTGCTCCCAAATTCACCTCATTGTGTTTGGTAATCATGTAGACAAGCCTGTGGTTGCTGCGGTCCAAAATACCCCAAAGATAAGCCAGATTTTTCTGTTGGTATAAACGAGCCCCGAGTTTCATCTATGGAAGCTGCTATATTAATAGTATTTCACTTTTCTGGGTACAAATATCACTTTCTGGGCAAAAATATTACTAATAATATTTTACCTCGCTGGGCAAAAATATCACTTTCAGTCAGTTCAAAAAAATGTCTTTCAAGCCAGATAAAAATGACATTCAAACAGCTTGAAATCATACTGCCCTTGAAGATACTGAAATGGAATTCAAATCCAACGTGGAATGAATTTACAGTTTCTGAAAATTAGAATTCATGTTCTCTTTAGTGCTTTGACATATGTAGCGAACAAAAGGGAAAGCATTTTTTTTTTCTGGCCTCATTCTATACAGTCCAACAACTTGATTTTTGAAACACAATCATAGCACATACATTTCCCCATTTCTACAAAATCAGCATAATTATCACTATAATTGGGGAAAAGTAATTTAAAACATGATAACCTATAGAACAATTTGGTATACAGGAGCAGAGGCCACGGCACTTTCTGAGCAGCAGGTACGCACTAGGTTTGCAGAATTAATTCTGTCTGCTAGTAATACAGTGAGCCTTTGGTATCTGCTGGGGTTTGGTTCCAAGACCCCCCGTGGATGCTAAAATCCATGGATGCTCAAGTCCCATTATATACAATGGCATAGTAAAATTGTGTCCCTAATATCAAATGACCAAATCAAGGTTTAGCTGTTTGGATTTTTTAAAAAAAAATATCTTCAAGCCATGTTTGGTTGAATTCGTGGATGCAGAATCCATGGATATGGAGAACCAACTGTAGTTTTATGGGTAAAGCAAAGAAATGCTACAATTAAATCAATTGCAAATAGTGAGGAAATGTTCACAACAGCATAGCTGCAGAAGGAATCACATTAACCTGACCTGAAACCATTATTGCATTATACTTTGTTGTACTATACATTGTTGTATCATACTTCCCTGGAACATTATATATATATATATATATATATATATATATATATATATAATAAAAGAAGTGATAGGATGTGTAGATTAGGAAATGGCTCTTTTTTAAAAAAAGTTACATATGATTTCCCCCTCACTTCCAAACTGAAAACAATTCATAATTAAACCATGCTTTGTGCCTTTCTGTAGGGAACAATGCTCAGTGTGGGAAAATATTGTATGCAGTTATGCTAAGATATTAAATTAAAAGTGAGACAACAATCTGGAAAATCCCCAACTAGCAAACCCCCTTTAGAGATTCAGTTCAGGATACAGTATAAAGTCTGCACAATTACAGGTAAGTGCTGAAGGCCTTGCTAGATTAGAACCCCCTATACTGGCACAGAGAGATGCCACTTAAAAAGATGGATTAATAAGGCAGGTAAAGCAAGGAAGCTTGCATATGTTTGGGGTTGGTAAATAAGAAATAGTTTTAAAATGTAATGTCAATCTTTTAACTGTACATATGTGGTTGCCAGTTCCACACTAGGGACTTTATCAGACCAGGCAAATATGGTATCATAATTTTTGACAGTAAGAGCTGCTCGGCAGTGGAACACGCTCCCTCGGAGCGTGGTGGGGTCTCCTTCCTTGGAGGTCTTTAAACAGAGGCTGGATTGCCATCTGTCGGGGATGCTTTGATCAAGATTTCCTGCGTGGCAGGGGGTTGGACTGGATGGCCCTCATGGTCTCTTCCAACTCTGCAATTCTATGATTCTATGATTCTATGAACACAAAAGGGTACACAAATCAGATTATGTCATCCTTTTGCAATTTTGTACAGTCCAAAAGCTGTTCCTTTTTATTGATGGGCCAAGCTGTCAATAGATCTCCCATGGTGCTTTTTTGCCAGCATTGCCAGTGTTTGAAACCTTGTGCCATTGTGCCCATGTGAATACAGCGTAAATGACAGAACACTTCCAGGTGTGATTGCGATAGCCAGTAGGGGATGCTCTTTTTATGAGCCTTCCCAGTATACTTGTAATTTTTTAAGTGTGTTTCTATGCTTGTGTCTATGTTCTATGTGTTTCATTTTATTTATTTATTTTAAATTTACCACACTCACATCTTCGCGTGAGGATCTGCGAGATCACAAGCGCAGAAGTGAACAGAGCTCCGCTCACTCTCTGTCAATGCTGGGGCTGCCTTTTTATGCATTACAAAAGTAGGTCTGATTTTAAAAAGAGTTCTTTTGCTGGCATAAAACAGTTCAAAATATTCCAGCAAAAGAGCATTGGAAGAAACTTGTCTGATAAAGTCCTAAATCTCCATACATCCAGAAATACGTTAGATTTTATTTTTAAGTGATTGTACCACATACCAATAATTTCAGAGCTACTTTTGCTTCCAGTTTGCTGATTGGAAGCTTTCAGTGTCTCCCTCAGTTCTCCAGAAATCCACACAGAGCTCTGCTATCACTGTTTAACCTACTTTTCCAGATCTTTCTCTCCTCTCACTCAAGAAGGACACCTCTTTTTCTCAGAGAAACTAGGGGGTCGTTTACATGGGCAAATACTCCTCTAAATATACCACTAAGATAGCTCATAGTTCCCACGGATCGCAGCACAGCATCGCCTCATTCAGAAGGGGGGAAGGTAAAACACCCAAATATAGCATGGCAAGGGATGTCGCTACTCTTGCCGGTATATTTGCAATGTAGCACTTTATTGGCAGTGTAAACTACCATTCCGCTAAGGGTAACAGCAGAGCTGTATTGTGATTGGTTGATGATGCAGGGGTGGGCTTAAAAGAGGGGCAGGCAGGGAGGGAAAGACAGTAGCGATTAGAGGAAACTTAAAAATCGTCTCTGCTAGTTTGCAAGCCAGTTTGCAAACAAAAAGGATTCCCAACAATTTTCATTCAGGGAGCATTCCTTCTCATCCTCTCTGCTGTTTTGAAAGTATGTAAAAGCTCAATTCGTCAGCTGTGATCCTGTGCATGGGGGAGGAAGAGAAACCATTTCATGAAGGGGTTTAGCAGAGCTGAACTGTTATTCTCTCTCTCTCTCTCTCTCTCTCTCGGCTTTCCTCTATTTGGCAGAAAATGCTGTTTTAAGCAAGGAGGAAAACATTCTGTTTGAATTGTGGAAAGGGAGTGGGGGGAGAGGGGGACTGCCTCTAAGCTGTTATTTTCCCTCTCTCTCTCTCTCTCTCTCTGGCTTTCCTCTATTTGGCAGAAAATGCTGTTTTAAGCAAGGAGGAAAGCCTTCCATTTGATTTGTGGGAAGGGAGTGGGGGGACTGCCTCTAAAAGCTGTTAAGCACGGAGTTCGGGCCAGGGCAGGCATTCCTATGGCATTCCTTTCCCTCTCCAATGCTTGGCCATGCCCCCAGCACTTTTGGCTGTGTGAACCTCAAGGCGGAAAAAATCAAAGAGCCACAAAATATAGCTGTGTAAACATATACTGTGTAAACTACCCACCACTGATGTGGGAAAGCGCGAAAGCACAACTTAACGCAATAAAACTGCCGTGTAAACCAGCCCTAGGAAAATTAGTACCTAAACACAGCAGTTCCATTACAGCAGAGTGGGACAACTATGGCCCTCCAGATGTTAACTGACCAACAACTGGGACAAAAGATAACAACAAGAACAACAACAATTATGTCTCGCTCACCTCTCCCTGTGGATGAAGGCAGTGAACAGATTAAAACAGAGCAACAGAATAAACACATAGCACCAATTTAAAAAGCATAGCAAACCAATACATTTTAAAAATAATCAATTCATATTTTTAAACTTGTGTTTATTATTATTATTATTATTATTGTTGTTATTTCATTAATACTTATTTCAATAATATTTATTTATTTATTTATGTGAGGATCTGGGTTTTAATTCTAGACAAGTTGTTGGAATCATCAATCCAGAGGACATTGATAATTTTCCCCAAACAATATATATTCCTCCAAATAGTAGAGGTTGCATGTGTATAGTTAATGGAGAATCTGAAGGGACAGAGTTATCTTTTCCCTTTGATACAGCTTTGATTCTAAGTTCCTTGGAGGTAGGGTGATGTCATCTTATGCTTTTGTAAATCACCTCTCACATTAATGGTGCTGTATCCATCATATAATTTAAAATGTTTGTCTATTTTGATATACAAATCCACATGCTTGATCACACAGCCATCCTATTTGGTGTGTTGAATAATGGGACAAAATGAAGACCATGATAAGATTTTGGATCCAATATGCCAATTACTTCAAACACCTCAACGAACACCTTAAGTTTCTGAATTTATTTGCTCGAGAATGCACATTTGTGAATTGATTTTGACCAATAACAAAAACAGTCAAAATGTAGATATTTACTCTCATGTTAACATTCCAAAATATTTTTGTGTGAGTTGGAACAGATCAGCAAACTTAAGATTTTTTTGACAAATTGCTCATTGTGGTCCATTGCACATGGAACCTGGTGTGAAAGAAATTTCAAGGAACTTATGTGCTACAAGTCAAATTGTCTAGCAATCAATAATACAGCCTGAATTTATGCACTCTTTCTTTGAAAATTAAATACAGTGACAGATAATATAGGTTCTGTTTTTGTTGTCACCACCACCACCACCGCCATCATTCATTTTGAGACTGACGTTTCTTGCTCTGACGCATTAGATGTACAAGTCTGGAGACTGTGATTTACAGATTACTTTTCTTCTTTTCTGTCTTCTCTTTCCCCTCTCTAAATCTCATCACAAATGTTGTTAGTATAATTATTGGATTAAGATGTTTGTCTATTAAATAACAAGACTGATACAATATCCAATCTTTATTTATGTGTATTACAATTCCAAACCTTGTCCTTTTCAATATACTCCCCATTCACACTCACACATGATGCAGTCTTGTTTTCCACTGGTCGGAGGCATGGAGAAGATGAGTTTGTGTCAGCTGTTTTAACACATTTGCCATTTTCTTCTTTACTGCATCAATTGACTTAAATGTGTTCCTTTAAGCACCAATTTCACTTTAGGGAAAAGAAAAAAGTCACATGGTGCAAAATCTGATGACTACGGAGGACGTTCAAGTGTAGCAATGTGTTTATCAGCCAAAAACTGCTTCACAGAAAGTACTGTATGAGCAAGTGCATTGTCTTGTTGAAGAATGAAATTATTTTTCCACAGTTCTGGCATTTCGCCCCCTGACTCTTTCTCTCAGTTTTGTCAAAACTTCCTTATAATAATGCTAGTTCGCTGTCCTGACTTCTGGAACCCATTCTGGCAAAATTACACCCTTGATGTCAAAACCCCCACCCCATGAGCATAGCTTTGAAGGTGGACTTGCTTTGAATTTTCCCCCCCATTCATGATTACAGTTGCCCCTCCACATTTGCGGCTTTAATATTCGAGGTTTTGATTATTCACGGAAAGCTGCCTGCCCCACCCTCTCCACTCTGTCCCTTCCCAAGGCAGTGAAGGTGTTCTCAGGAATCCCTTCACTGCTTTGGGAAAGGGGGGTGGAAAGGCTCCCTCATTCCACCCCAGTCCCTTCCCAATGCAGCGAGGGACACCTACGCCACTCTGGGAAGGGTGGGGGGGTGGAGGAGAGTGACTTCGGGGGCTTCAGGAGCCCCCACGGCCACTCTGGGAAGGGCAGGGGGTGAGGGAGAGTGACTGCGGGGGCTTCAGGAACCCCCGCGGCCACTCTGGGAAGGGCGGGGGTGAGGGAGAGTGACTGAGGGGGCTTCAGGAGCCCCCGCGGCCACTCTGGGAAGGGCGGGGGTGGAGGAGAGTGACGGTGAGGGCTTCAGGAGCCCCCATGGCCACTCTGAGAAGGGCGGGGGTGGAGGAGAGTGACTGCAGGGGCTTCAGGAGCCCCTGCAGCCAATCTGGGAAGGGTGGGGGGATGAGGGAGAGTGACTGCAGGGGCTTCAGAAGCCCCCACGGCCACTCTGGGAAGGGTGGGGGGTGGAGGAGAGTGATGGCGGGGGCTTCAGGAGCCCCCGTGGCCACTCTGGGAAGGGCAGGGGGTGGAGGAGAGTGACTTTGGGGGCTTCAGGAGCCCCCGCAGCCACTCTGGGAAGGGCGGGGGGTGAGGGAGAGTGACTGCGGGGGCTTCAGGAACACCCGTGGCCACTCTGGGAAGGGCGGGGGTGGAGGAGAGTGACTGCAGGGGCTTCAGGAGCCCCTGCAGCCAATCTGGGAAGGGTGGGGGGATGAGGGAGAGTGACTGCGGGGGCTTCAGAAGCCCCCACGGCCACTCTGGGAAGGGTGGGGGGTGGAGGAGAGTGATGGCGGGGGCTTCAGGAGCCCCCGTGGCCACTCTGGGAAGGGCAGGGGGTGGAGGAGAGTGACTTTGGGGGCTTCAGGAGCCCCCGCGGCCACTCTGGGAAGGGCGGGGGGTGAGGGAGAGTGACTGCGGGGGCTTCAGGAACCCCCGCGGCCACTCTGGGAAGGGCGGGGGGTGAGGGAGAGTGACTTTGGTGGCTTCAGAAGCCCCTGCGGCCACTCTGGGAAGGGTGGGGTGGAGGAGAGTGACGGCGGGGGCTTCAGGAGCCCCCGCGGCCACTCTGAAAAGGGCGGGGGGTGAGAAAGGCCAGGGAGAGGCAGCGCAGCCTCCTCCCAGCCCACACGCTGCCTTCCCCGGCCTTTCTCAGCAGGGTCCGGGGCTTCTAAGGCCTGGAGTTCCCTCAGAAAGGCTGCGGAGAGGCCAGCCAGGCTGGCCAGATGCCCTCCCACTGCCTCCCTCCCTCTGGGGGGGGGGCTGCGGGAGCAGCATCTGTTATTTGCGGTTTTTCCACATTCGCGGGGGTCTCAAGAACCTAACCCCCACGAATGTGGAGGGACAACTGTATGTTTTTTCCCATGGCAGTGACTGCTGTTTTGTCTCAGGATCATACTGGAAGATCCAGGTTTCATCATAAGTGATGTTTCCAAAAAAAAAAAAAAAAAGTTTGCGTCTGTCTCAAGTTGCTACAAAATATCAGCGCAAGTTTCCTTAAGGCACTGTTTTTGCTCTGGTGTGAGAATCCTAGGGACTATCTTGGCACAAACATTTCTCATGTTGAGATCCTCATGCAAAATTTTCCACGCAGTGTCTTTATCAATGTGCACAGCTTCAGCTATCATTCAGACACTGAGTTGGCAGTCTCCTCAAACAATCTGGCTGGTTTTTTCCACCATTTCTTTGGTTCTTGAAGTGGAAAGTCATCCATGGGATTCATCATTTTTCACATTATTACATCCTTCTCTGAATATTTATTTATTTATTTATTTATACCCTGCTCTTCAGCCACAAGGCTTACCAATTGTTTTAAGCAATAGCAGTTTACACATCTACACTGCAATAAGCAGCTTCCAATGTGTGTTAGCTAATCTTTTGTGTCACTGAAACACATGCACACAAGACATGCAATCTTCCCCATAGGCCTCTGTAAGAATTTTAAAAGATTCTGTTGGTGCTTTGTTCAATTTTACTAAAAAATCAAATTTACATGTTGCTCAACTTTTAAACTTAACATTTTTCCAGAATACAATGGACAAGACAGCTGCTTTAAACAACTACTGACAATTAACTGAATGGCTAAGAGCTTTGATGTTTGTCATGCAGGTTCAGACATGTTCAAGGTCACCACTCAAATTTTCACAATCAGTTAGTTCTCCCTGATTTGTCTGGTATAAACACAGTCTCATTATTTAATCGACAGACCTTATACTGGACAGATACATGAGCAGAATTAGTGAAGGGAAGGAATGTGTTCTGAGATATGATAGGTTGTTCCCTACCATCACTTCTTGTTTTCTGGCTGGCAGTGATATTGTAGATGACATAAATTCACAGTGACATGCCTCTCATTGAACAAATGATAAAGTACTTTTTAAAAAATGTAATTGGCAACAGAAACAATATTGTAGCATCTATGGTCAATGTGATCATAAGAAGATCTGTATATGCTGATCTTGAGGGAGGAGTTTGTAGGTGAATTTGCACTTAAAGTAACTGCAATAACCTTGAACAACTGGATTAAAAAATCCACCAAGTATACAACATTTAATATGACAAGTTTTCAGAGAGGCTTTTCAGGGATTAGTAATTTTCATAAATATTATCTATTTATTAGGCAATAGATCCATAGGCAAATCTGTGCTTAAGTCCGTTCAGCAGTTCACCTACCTGGGAAGCATAATCTCCTCAGATGCCAAGATTGACAAAGAAATCAATCACAGATTAGCAAAGGCATATAGTGCATTTGGAAGACTTTACAAAAGAGTCTGGAGTAACAAACACCTGAGGCGAAGCACAAAATTCAGTGTGTATAGAGCCATTGTACTGTCTATTCTTCTTTATGGGTCTGAAACAAGGGTCACCTATTGCCAACACCTACGACTCCTCGAACGCTTTCATCAGTGCTGTATACGCACAATCCTAAATATACACTGACTATGTGACAAATGTTGCTGTCCTTGAGCAAGCAGGGATCACCGACATTGAGGCCATGATATTGAGAACACAGCTGCGCTGGGAAGGGCACGTTTCTAGGATGGAGGACCATCGCCTCCCCAAAATAGTACTCTATGGTGAACTCGCCATGGGTCAATGTAAGAGGGGTGCTCCAAAAAAGCGATACAAGGACTCTCTGAAACAACATCTCAGGCTCGGCCAAATTGATCACCAACAATGGTCTGGCATGGCCTCACATCGGGAGGCATGGAGACGCACTATCCACAATGCTACAGCCTTATTTGAGAGCTCGCACTGAACAAGTCTTGAAGAGAAATGACAACGCAAAAAAATGACAACCCAGAAACATCAACCAAGGAGAAAAGCCAGAGAGAGAGATATCTATTTCTTTTATTACATTTATAATCTGTCATTCCTCCAATGAGCTCAAGATTGTCCTCTTCCCTACTTTATTGTCACAACCTTCATGTGAGGTAGGTCAGGCTGAAAATGAAAGAGTTGACCCAGGTCATCCAGTGAACTTCATGGTTCAGTGGGGCCTAATCCATTACTCTAGACCAATAATTCCCAAACTTTGGTTCTACAGATATTTTGGACTTCATCTCTCAGAAGCTGTAACCACCTTGGAAAACTGTCAGGAATTCTAGGAAATGAAGTCCAAAATTCCTGGAGACTGTGGCATTACTAATGCTGGTGTCACCCCTCCCTCCAACAGTGTCACCTGGTGTGGTTCTGCCTCTCCGCACCCCCCCCCCCAGTGCAGCCACTGCCTGGAAGACCAAAGTTTGGGGATTGCTGCTCTAGACATTACATTGTCTCTAAACTTAAAACTCTGTGAATCCATCAACTGTGTTGTTTTGACCATGAATCTAGGGAGGCAGTTGGGAAGAACTAATCTAATGTTTGCAAATACGAACAGAAAATTGTGCAGCTTATGTTTATGCATGCTTTGCTTTCTGGAATAGTTTTTTATTATTATTTTAAAAGGGCAAGCAGATCTTCCTGAGAGTTATTTGATATGACATATATGTAATAAAGACAAATAATTACGTAAACATCATACAGGCTAGGATTTCTGGGAGTTGAAGTCCTAAACATCTGGAAGACTGCAGTTTGAGAACCACTGATTCAAGTCACCCTAGAGTATTAAGCTAGGCTGGTAATAATAAAACATACATACATGGTATTGTTATTACACAAGGCACATCCATTGTAACATCACAAGTTCCACACCATTCTGGACTAGATAAAAATCTTTGAAAATACAGTAAGCCCTATCTGCAACATATAAGAACAATCCATTTGTATTGGGTCTCATTTCCAACAGGGCTAGCTTTGTAGCTAACCTGGAAAGGGAAGAAGCATGTTCATGGTACTGTTTTGTCAAGGGAAGAGCCAGGGGGAATTAGGTAGTTAGATAGTTACTTCCTGGGATACTTGAGCCCGCCCACCTCAAGCCAACCTACTGCTGCAATCTCCATCCACCCATCTTGCTTTATGGTGAAGGATAACATGGTTGCATAAGAGCCAAGTAAGTATATTTTGCATGTTTACTAGATTGGCATGAAGTGACAGTGGCTTTTTGCCTTTACTTTACACTGCTTGTCTGGTAGGTTGTAGCAGTTAATGCCTGGCTGGTGTCTCGAATTGTGGGCAAGTCATCCAGTGTGTGTGAATAAAGCAACAGGCAGCAAGGACAGAGATGAACACTCAGTGTCACCTTTAAGGTTGTGGACATTTCCCAAGATTTGCCATACAGAGCCACTAGTGACTTGTGGTCTGAGTGGTGACAAAGTGAAACACAGACAGACAGACAGACAGACACCCCTCAGACTCTGGCCCACCAATACTTAGCACTGGGAGGACTAAAGGAGCAATGATGCAGGAAGAACCACATCAACAACCGAAGAAACATATGCAGCCAGGGAGGGGGTAAATGAAGGCACATTCATGTATTGCTAGTATCCCATACCATGTCATCATTTTGTGGATCCTTTTTTAACCCCAGAGTAAAATAAAATTGTGGGCCTAGTTAACCCTAAGGCACATGCTTTGTCTTGCTAATCTGGGTATGGTTTTGAAAGATTCAGTCTATACCCACTGAATTATCACAATGTTCTTGTCATATAATTGTGGCTTTTATCAGAGTGTATTTTTATGTTGTTCATCTTTTTTTTTTTTTTACTTTGTGTGTTTTAATTGGTTTTAATTGTGATTTTAATTGTTCTGTGAGCTGCCTTGGATCCCACTTTGGGAGAAAGGTGGCATAGAAATTACACAAATAAACAAATATTGTCACCAATTATTAGGCTGCACATTGTTCTTATGATCCAAATCAATAGCTTCTTTTTGATCACCACCAAGTGGAAGCAAAAGATTCAGTAAGGCAACTGGAAGAGTTCTGTGACTGTGTGTGAGTTAAAGGAGCATTTAAGACAGAGGCATAAGGGGGAAAAAAAGTTCATTTTTGATTTCCATGCTGTCATCCTAGATAAACAAGAAGATTAGGTCACAAAAGGGGCAGGAAATTTATTTCCAAGGGCAAGACCACAGAGAGTTGATGATAAGGTTGCTTGAATTGCCTCATCAGCTGTTTGCTTTTGATCTGAACCAGGCATCCAAGTATTGTTTTTCACAAATCTAATGTCTGTCAGACCCTGACCTAGTTTGTAGGTCAACACTTATTTTATAGGAATAGCTGTCTATATCCATATTTGTGTCCATATTGGCCCAGACAAATACTGCTAAATTCTGCCATATACACACCACAATGTGAAAAGTGCTTATTCTGCCACAAGACCATTGATTTCTGTTCTTTGGCCTTATAATTCTATCCTACAAATTTTAATCTTCCCTGGACCCATTGATTTATCTTCTTTGCACTTATAATTCTAGCCCACAAACCTATGCATCATTCCATTTGTCTTCCAAGCTTGCTTTGTAAAAGTACTTAAAAGTATTAACATAATGGACAGCATTATAAGCATAGTTTTTTTTAATCCATCAATATAATCTATACTTCAGAAAAGTTTGGAAAAGCTATAATTTTCCCCAAAACATAGAAATATTTGTATCATTGTTACTGCTGTGAAATACTTGCTTGTTTTTATATTATTAATATTTAATTTGAAATTTTTAAAACCAGGGATGGACGTGGTATGATATTTAATGCAGTAAATTTCGGGGACTATTGGCTACAGCTTAGATATGGTTATATATAGTTAAGTCAGCCAGCAAACATTGTAGGGGGTGCAGATAACAACAACCATTGCTCAAAAGTTCTATGGAATTTTCTTTTAACATTTTCCCTTTCTGTGTAGCCAAAGACATGGGAAGTCTAACCCTAAGGCACTGTGAGCTGGGGATATACAATAAAATTGATCTTTCCAGTCGGTAACCTGTGAGACTATCTGTAGATAGTTTCCAACCAAACCTCACACTTCCTGAATGCTCTTAGATTAAAAAAAAAAATCAAAAGCAAAATGTTTTCTATTGTAAGATACAACAATTTAAAAATTCAAAGACACATCCATGTTAGTCTGGATTAAGATGCAAAGGGATCCTGTAGCACCTTTGAGACTAAGTGAAAGAAAGATGTTGGTAGCATAAGCATGCATAGACTATGAAAGCTTATGCTACCAATTTCTTTCTCTTACTGAGGGATTGTCTACACAGGCTAAATACCCCAGCTTGCCCCCATCACAGTCCATATGATGAAGGGCATTTGTGCTGTTCTGCTTCTGGGCAGTCCTCACCATCCCTGGGGTAGATACGGGACTGAGACGGGGCCAAGCTTGGGTAGGGCCCAATATACTCTATTACCATAAGAGTATATATAAAAAAATACCCAGTTTACTCTATTACCAGTGGCAAAAAAATGGATCAGGCCCCACATATCCTGACCTAATCACTGAAAAAATACTGGTCTCCCACTAAATTAACTGATGTGATATGATCTCACAAAGGCCGACAAAAAAAAAAAATAGCCATAATTTAGAAATATTTTTGCTCACATTTGTTCAATCTACAAGAATGATACAATTTAAAATCTGCATCTCTCCCTCAAGGAAATAAGGAAGGTTGGACTGGTTTCACAGAAAGCCTCATGCTGATCAGTAAAACTAAACATGACATGAAAATGACAGTTTATGATGGCCAAACATTCTTCAAACATTTAAAAACACAACAGTAACCCACCTGCTCATCTAGAGTCCAAGAGAACAGGATTAATTAGCCATCTTTGGAACAGAGTAGAATTTCTTTCTCCCAACTGGCTGTTTCCAACTTTAGGTGACTCTGAGAAGCTGCATGATGGTTCAGCCCTACTATATCTTACTGACCTAGGGGGACCGGTTTCAGTGAACTACTGCTTGGCTCCTGATAACCTCACTGATCCCAGTAATCTGAGATGATGACACTGAGAGGGCTTGCTCTGCACGAAATAAAGATGTGAGCTCTGAAGACCTACAACCAGTTACATTACTTGATTTAATGAGATGGGTGAGGTCTCCCATACAAGGTCATAGAAAGAGACATATCTTCCCAGTTCTCACCTTAATAATAAGTTTAATTTTACTGAGGCAAGAGAAGTTATCTGTAAGTTAACTTGCACTGGGTTCTGAACTTAATTTATTCCCCACCTGGCAAGGGACTCAAAGCAGATTTTCCTTGGGGTTTTTTTGGGCTGAGAGGCCATCTTCTGGAATAGTTTCTTTCTGACATTTCGCCTGCATCTGTGGCTGGCATCTTCAGAGAAGATGAAGATGGGAGAATCTCTGAAGTTGCCAGCCACAGATGCAGGTGAAACGTCAGAAAGAAACTATTCCAGAACACGGCCTCACAGCTCGGAAAAAAACCAAGGAAAATCTATGAATGCCGGCCATGAAAGCCTTTGACTTCATGACTCAAAACAGCTTTTTTAAAAAATAAAATAAAACAAATTCAACTAAAATCATATTTTAGAAACGTTAAAAAACAATCCAACAAACATTTGTATTTAAAAAAGAAAATATTTAAAACAATCTAAAAAACCAATATCCAAACCTAATGGAAAGAAGAAAAAAAGTACACCACACCAAATTACAAATCCCTTTCTGCAACATTATTTAAGCACTAGATCTACCTAAAGTAAAGCTGTCTTTGCTGACCAGTGGAAAGGTTGCTGAGAGAGGGCCAACTGAATGACCTGTGGAAAGGAGTTCCACAGCCTGGGAGCAGCCAATGAGAAAGCTCTTTCCCACATACTCACCAAACATGTCTGTGGTAGTGGTGGGACCAAGAGAAAGACCTTCCCTGAAGATCTTAAAATTCAGTCCAGTTTATATAGGAAGATATGGTCTTTTAGATATGCATTGATGATGTACTGTGACCCTGTCTTAGGACTTTATTAGATAGTGCTGAAATAGTGGAATTACATAGTATCAGAAATGGTTTCAGTTTATCACACAATGTTGTTGTCCTCCCATGGTCTGTGCATGCTCCACCCATTAATTAGGTATAACTTTTAATTGTTGGGCAAAGCCATCAATAGACCTCAATATCTTTCTTTTTGCAGTATTGATGAGTGTGCAATAATCATGTCCCACTGTAATCACATGATTACATGTAATCACATGAATAGGCAGTCCTTTTCTTAACCTCCCCTTTGCCAACGAGAACACATAATTAAACTTCCAGGAAGAATGTAAAGAGGACCTACAGCATGCTCTTTTAATCAACTATTGTCTTTTCTTGCTACCTTTTTATGTTTATTTGTGGATTTCTTTGGTTATTTATTTGTTTTTAGTGTTTTCAAGCAAAGCCTCATGTCATCTTGTCAGAACAGCCAAAATCTCACCCATGCAAAATAGCAGCCTAAAGGTGTATGCACCAGCCAGCAGGAGGCATTAATACTCTGTCATTAAAAGGCAATGCGAAGACAAGTGTTACTATAGCATGAACTGAAATCCCCTTCTTAATCCACTAGGGGTGGATGTGCAATAATTCTGTGGTAGTAGTATCGTGTGATTACGTTAATGTGCAATGATTACCATAATCATGCCACTATGTTTTCCCTTTCCTCAGTTCTAGAATTACAGCATTTTAAGATGCTAGTCTGATAAAGTCTGATAAAGCACATGTAATTCTTTGAAAACTCATGGTACCAACTTCTTTCTCTCAGTTAATCTCAAAGGCGCTACAAGATCCCTTTGCATACTGATCCAGACTAATACAGCTATGTCTTTAAACTAAAGATGGTTTGTCATTGCCTTTCTCTGAGGCTGAGTATGATTTGTTCAAAATCACCCAGTGTGTTTCCATAGCTAAGTAGAGATTTGAAGTCTAATCTCCCAGGGTCTTAATACAATACTCAAACCACCTCACTATGTTGTAACCTATAGTTCAAATCAATTAAGATGCCACATCTGTTCCTTAGGTGTGGGAGCAATGGTCTTTGGACATGAATTAGCTGGAATTCAAATTCAAATTTTAAACAAAACAAAACAAAACTTGAATTAGCTGGAATGCCTGTGTCTGATCATCAATGGTGCACTGGTGGTATGTTAAGCAGGTTGTTAGAAAGGAGCATAATTATTTGGAAAGTGCTTTTTTGCTTTGCTGACTATAGCATCCTCTACAGCCTATACTTACATATTTGTACATTTCCTTTTATAAATAACTCCAAATTATACAAATTTTTAGATTCGAAGAATTTATAGAGTTGCAGAATTTGTTCATTTTACAAGGAAGATAGCCTTTTACCTGCAAAATATGTGTCGTTGTGTGATGGGATATGTGATTCATATGCTCACAACAGATGGATACCGGCAACTTTCAACACAGTGAGCACTCTGGTACTGCTTCTGGAGGAGATAAAAACCTAGTTGGGGATTCTAGCAAATGGAAAGAAACTGAAGACATCATTTTTGTAGCCAATTGCAGGGAAGCATACCATGTTGTATTCTATTGTATTGATTTTTAAACACATTTTATGTCTCCATAGAGTTATAAATTTTATAAACAAACTCCCATTCAACTTACTTCTTTCCTATAAAGAAGACGGAACAGTTGGATAGATTTTATAACACCCATGTAGGCTATGAAAAAAGTGCATTGACATGCCTATGAGCATTTATTTTGTTCTGTTTCCTAAAAATGCCCTATGCTCCCATGGAGGTAATTTTGTCATGTTTTGCCCCCCAGACAGTTTTAGGCCCAGGGAGTCCTTTTTTCCATTTTTTTTTTTTTTAAGGAAAGGTATGTGCGTGAGGGGGAGAAGGAATCTGCATCTGAGCAATGTGTTTGAGAGGGCGGTTGCTCTTCAACTCCAAGCTGTCTTGGATGAAATCCATTGGAGTAAAAACCCAGGGAATGGAGTGGGGGTGAAAATTGGAGTTGTGCTGGGGAAAGGGAGGTATGGTTTGAACAGAGTGAACAGATGTTACAACAGAAGGTAGGATCGCTGCTTGTTACCTATCCCACCTTCAGTTCACCCTGTTTCCCGGAATGGATTGAAGAGTGTACCAACCATTCCACAGAACCTTACTTTGCTCCTCTGCAATGCCAGGTTGGTTAAGAATAAAACTCATATTATTTACGATCTACTCTTGGATGAGGATGCCGACCTGACTTGCTTCACAGAAACCTGGCTGAGAGAGGATAGCGCAGTCACATGGGCGCAGGCCCTCCCAGCCGGGTATTCTTTCAGTGAGCGGGTGAGGGGAAGTGGGCGGGGGGCGGAGTGGCTCTGGTTTATAAGAACAATCTGACCTTGACCAGGATACCTGTCCGAAACACAGTCCACTTTGAGTGTATGTACCTTAGCCTAAGGACCAGGGATAGTTTGGGGATTCTTCTAGTATACCGACCACCCCATTGTCTAGCAGACTCCCTAACTGAACTGACACAGCTGGTCTCAGAGTTGCTGTTGGAGTCGCCCAGACTTTTAGTTCTGGGCGACTTTAACATTCCACTCGGGACCAGCTTGACAAATCTGACTGGTGCAGCTCGGGAGTTCATGGAAACCATGACAAACATGGGCCTATCCCAATTGGTCGTCGGGCCCACACATTGTGCGGGTCATACTCTCGATGCGGTCTTTAGTACGGAACAGGAATATCTGTGGGCGGCGGTTATTAAAACCACCGCATTGTCATGGACAGATCATTTCCTGGTCAAGACTGAACTAAGAGTCTCTTCCCGCCCCACCGGGGGTGGTGGACCCATTAGAATGGTCTGCCCCCGAAGGCTAATGGAACCAATAGGATTCCAGAAAGCCTTGGAGGGTTTAATGGTTGGTAACGCCGGTGACCCTGTCGAAGCTTTGGTTAATACTTGGAACACCGATCTTACCAAGGCTATTGACACGATCGTTCCCAAGCGTCTTTCCAACCCGCCTCTAACCGTAAGCCATGGTATACTTCAGAGCTTAGGAAAATGAAGCGGGTTGGACAACGACTAGAGCGCAACTGGCGGAAAACTCGACTCTTATCTGACAGGACTCGACATAGGAATTTTCTTTGGTCCTATCGAGAGGCAATACATGCAGCGCAGAGATCCTTCTCCTCTGCACGTATTGCGTCTGCAGAGTCCCGTCCAGCAGAGCTGTTTAGGGTGGTAAGGGAGATGACGCAGGTTATACCTGCGCAGAACCCATTGCTTAACCCAACAACGGCCTGCTGTGATGCATTTAACAACTACTTTGCAGATAAAATCTCTCGGATAAGAGCCGAATTAGATGCCAGCATTTTGACAGAAACAATTGACGAGGTGTCCAGCAACTCCTTTGATGTAAGTTTACTGAATCAATTTCAATCTGTGAGTACCGAGGATGTGGACAAGCTACTTGGTAGAGTGAGGAAGACGACCTGCCCTCTTGATCCTTGCCCTTCATGGCTGGCCATCCAGGGGGGGACTGCCTTGACGGTGTTCCTTAAGGACATCATCAATGCATCCCTCAGGGAAGGGTGTGTTCCATCTTGTTTAAAGGAAGTGGTGGTTAGGCCACTCGTGAAAAATCCTTCCCTAGACCCCCTGGACATGAACAACTATAGGCCGGTTTCTATGTTACCATTCTTGAGCAAAGTGATCGAGAGGGCAGTTGCTCTTCAACTCCAAGTGGTCTTGGATGAAACTGATTATCTAGACCCATTTCAAACTGGCTTCAGGACGGGATTTGGAGTTGAGACTGCCATGGTTGCCTTGACTGATGATCTGCATCTAAGCATCGACAGGGGTAATGTGTCCATCTTGGTGCTTCTGGACCTCTCAGCGGCTTTCGATACGATAGATCATGGCATTCTCCTGGATCGCCTGAGTGGGTTAGGAATTGGAGGCACTGCGCTCCAGTAGTTCCGGTCCTTCCTCTCGGGCAGGTCCCAGAGGGTGCGGCTTGGGGACAGCTGCTCCAGCAGAAAGGAGCTTACTTGTGGCATTCCGCAGGGTGCCATCCTATCTCCGATGCTGTTTAACATCTATATGAAGCTGCTGGGTGAGATTATTCGGGGTTATGGGGCTGGGTGTTATCAGTACGCTGATGACACCCAGATCTATTTCTCCTTGTCCTGATCATCGTCCTCGAATCCCAATGGCATCTCTCCTCTTAATGACTGTCTTAAAGCTGTAATGGGCTGGATGAGGAAAAACAGATTGAGATTAAATCCAGACAAAATGGAGGTGCTCAAGGTAGCGGCCCCAAAACCAGGAGTTGGGTTGTAACCACCAGTCCTGGATGGGGTCACGCTCTCCATTAACGACTGTGTTCGCAGTCTGGGGGTGCTCCTTGATTCATCGCTTCAGATGACGAGTCAAGTGAATGCGACGATCAGGAGCGCTTGTTATCAGCTTCGGCTGATACGCCAGCTGTGCCCTTACCTGGAAGTAATGGACCTCGAGACTGTGGTGCACGCGCTGGTAACCTCTTGTCTAGATTTCTGCAATGCGCTCTACACGGGGCTACCCTTGTGCTTGGTCCAGAAACTTCAGTTGGTACAAAATATGGCAGCCAGAGTGGTCTCAGGAACATCTCGGAGAGATCATATAACTCCAATACTAAAATCTCTCCACTGGCTGCCTATCAGTTTCCGGGCCCAGTATAAGGTGTTGGTTATTACCTTTAAAGCCCTAAATGGCTTGGGTCCAACTTATCTCCGGAACCGCCTCCTCCTATATAATCCTCCCCGCGTAATCCGGTCCTCTGGGAGGAATCTGCTTCAGCCACAAAAATCTAGGCTCTCTGCAACCTCCCAGAGGGCCTTTTCAGTAATCGCCCCCAAATTGTGGAATGGCCTGCTGAATGAGATCCGTCAGCTGACGAGCTTGAGTAGCTTTTAAAAAGCACTAAAGACGGATCTCTTTCGGCAGGCCTGATTAGATCCCGGCCTCAGGAACTCAGTCTCCTGGCTTTTTAAAAATTATGTATATATTTTTTTTAATGTGTTTTTTAGTTAGAAGGTTTTAATCTTATTGTGTTTAATGTCTTTTTATGGGGGAGGGTGGGGGTGGGTCGTGTTTTTAGTCATTATTATAATGTTTTAATTTTTGATAGCCACCCCGATTGTTTTTAGCAGAGGGACGGGTTATAAATAAATATTATTATTACTATTATTATTATCTAGACCCATTTCAAACCGGCTTCAGGACAGGCTTTGGGGTTGACACTGCCATGGTTGCCTTGACCAACGATCTGCATCTGAGCATCAACAGGGGTAGTATGACCCTGTTGGTGCTCTTAGACCTCTCAGAAGCTTTTGACACAATAGCATCATCTTGGACTGCCTGAAGGGGTTAGGTATCCGGGGGTACTGCATTGCAGTGGTTCTGGTCCTTCCTCTTCAGCAGGTCCCAAAGGGTGCTGCTCAAGGATAGTTATTCAAGCAAAAGAGAGCTCACCTGGGGAGTTCTACAGGGAGCTATCCTGTCCCCGATGTTATTTAATATCTATATGAAACTGCAGGGTGAGATTATTCGGAGTTATGGAGCTGGGTGTTATCAGTATGCTGATGACGCTCAGATCTATTTCTCCGTATCTCGTTCATCGGCCTCGAATTCCAATGACATCTCTTCTCTCAATGAATGTCTTCGGGCGGTAATGGGCTGGATGAGAAAAAACAGATTGAAATTGAATCCGGACAAGATCGTGAAAGGCTACGCGTACCAGACAACGTCACCCTTTTATGATCATATCTTGTTAAAAAGCGAGAATTTTTTATTGATGGCCCAAGCCATCAATTGATCTCCCATAGTGATTTGTTGATGGCATTGTCAGTGTTTGAATCTGTGCTCCATTGTATTAATGTGAATGCAGCATGAATGGGAAAACACTTCCGGGTGAGATCATGGCAGCCAAGTAGGGAACAGTGTTTTTATGACCCCCCCCCAGGTACTTGGGATGCTAAAATTGTGTTTTTGTGCTTTCCTGAACTTTTTGTGTGGTTTTTTGTTTTGTTTTATTTTTAAATTTCCCACATGAGCATCTTCTTGGGAGAATCCTGAAGATTTCAAACCTGGAAGTAAATGAAGCTCCATTTGTGCTCCGTTACTTCTGGGGAAGCCTCATGGATGCTGCTGGAGGTAAGTGTGTGTATGTGGTCTTTTGCCGGCATAAAAGCACCACAATTTATGCCTGCAAAAGAACTTTTCTGTGTGTCCTCTCCTTTTAGAAACATCTCTGAGTGGGGAGGGGAGACAGGAAACCTTTCTGAATTTTTTTTTTTAAAAAAGAGCATGGCAATGCAGTGCAACCCTGTGAGATAACATGGGGTGGGGCCAAGGAATGCCCCCAGCCCCTGGTAGTTGCTCTACCATGCCTGCCCTACACAGAAACCAGCCCTTTGTTACAGACTGTAGACCTGTGCAAGTGTTATTTCATACAGAACTGAATGTGTGCATTCATATTATTATATATGATCGCTTGCTGATCTTCATACATGCATGGCGCTGTTTTTACAGAAGCTTACACATATATATCTGAATGCAAGACTTCAAGTGGGTTTATGATTGGGAATCTACATTTTGAAAAATTGAGATTGTGAACCATGTGGAGGGAAGAGGACTGAAAAGGGAAACTTAATGTAAATTCACGCAAGGGACTCTGTGATCATCACCTGGAAGCACAGAGTTCAGAGTCAGTGATTGGCCATGCTTTCCCTTCTTTGCGACACATACCTCTGCATGGCACTTATATATTAGATTAGATAATGTATTAACATTTTGCACCTAGCCATAATTTATTGGTTTTATGCTTCTGGATAACGTTAAGGAAGTCAGTTCTGGCATATAGTTATTTGTGAGAAGGTTTCAACAGATAATGAGAGATACAATGCTAGATATGCACTCTTATAACAACATTATACTTTATTATAGCTTATGAATCACACTGAGTTATAGTGACCCAAGGAGGGCACTTCCTAGGTGGTTGTGAATCATTACATTGCCAGGAGCTCTATCTGCCTGGTAAATCTTCAGGTTTTAGGTACATAATTCTTAATTATAAAAGAAAAATTATCAGTGGCTTACCACTCTGCTGGGAAATTAAGTCTTGCTGAGGAGAATCCCAATAGTAAAAGTCTGTTTTGTACAAATTAAATTGACTTGTGCTGCCCAAACAGACTAGATGATTTGGAAAAGCTGTGGTTCTTTAATTGCAGAACATCTCATCTTTATACAGGCTTGCTAAATCCCAATGCACACCAGCTCACCACATCTGGAAATCACTCACTTGAATCTGTAGGCACTTGGATCTCAGGATATTATCGTGCTGTGCACCGTTCACACATTTTTGTGCTCACCTTTTCTTGATTCTAGGCAAAGTAAGCTGCACTGGCTTCCCCATTGGGAGAAAGGTAGGGAAATAACCAAATAAATAAATATTTTCCTGTATTCACAGCTGTAGATAAAGGGACTTATAGTCAGACCATTGTATCCACAGATTTGGCATCCATGCATTCCACCATCCATGGCTTGAACATATTTTTTAAAAAATCAAAGAGGCAAACCTCGCTGTTTCCATTTTATATAAGGGACACCATTTTACTGTACCATTGTATATAATGGGACTTCAGCATCCATGGATGTATTCATTTACTTGAGCTCACTTTCCTCAACCCCAAAATCTTGGTTCTGCTGCCTTTCAAGGATTCTGCAAAACTTAACCAATCCCATCAAGTTAAACCCACAACAGTCCAGCTGAATGTTGAGGCTTGTGTTGCAGATGAGTCCTGTGGAATTTAAAATTAAACACTTATTTCCAACTTTGTAGCAGGTTTCATTTTGCCCACATAAAAAACATAATGAACAATATACAGTTAAACTGAAAACAACAGTTCCTGCAGAACTGGAACAGTTCCAGTACTGCGGAGATTTCAAACATCTGGTGAGAAAGCAGGAAGTCAACAGATTGTAGTTGATTGTACAGAATTTGGATATCTGTGATACAAACAAATGCTTCAACACAACTGTCATTCAAAGTGGTGTTTCCCTTAATACTGTTGAAAGTGTGTCCTGTGAGGGAGGAGTGGATTTGTAAAAGGTTCCATTCTTTGATTTAGAACCTAACAGTCCTTTAAGCATTCTGCATTTTCATCAGAGACCAGCTGGCTCTCAGATAAGGAGGATAGTTTATTGTGAGCTAGGGACAGAAAGACTATTGAAAAATATTGGGGAAATTATGAAAAAAAGCATGTTTCTTGATTGTTGAGAAATCCTGACAAATAGAATCCTTGAAAACATTCAAGACTTATTCTGCACAAAATTCGCACATGGGTATTTTTAAAATATTTATTTATTTATTTATTTTGGCATAGAAAGTGCTGAAAATACTGCTTCCTGCTCGAAAATACCATGTGGGAAGGTTGCATAGACTAAGTCCTGAATTACAAATAGTCATCAAAAACTGAGCAGTTTTTATAGACTTTCTCTCTGCAGGTGGAAAATTGCTAAAATTACTCATGCCTCCCTTCAACAACAAAATTAGTGAAGAATTACATCCCTACTTTGAGCTCATAAGAAATTAGCAATGCTGCACATCAAAAGGTTTGAGTATGTGGCTTAGTAGTTTAAGCAAATGCTGGAGTTAGAATGGAAGTGAGATTTCAGTTTTAAGTCAATATTGATATTCCTTTTCAAATTAAGGCTCTGAAAAATTTTGAGTCAAATCCTTCCCATCCAAAAGTTTTGAAGAGATTAGTAAATTCTCAGAGAAGTCTTAAACATTACTAAATGTGAGAACAACATGGGCTCACCTCTAGTTTTTGGAGACTGATGATTCTACTCACGCCTGCTAAAATTAGATTGACTAATGACTTTATCACACCACCTCCAAAAAGCCCATTCTTTTGCTGGCATAACTTTTCTGTTTTTATGCCAGCAAAAGAACTCCCCATGCTGCACTTACCTTGCCTCCCATCCAAAGGCTTTCCAGCAATGAAAGAGTAAGTGAACGGACCTCTCTTCACTTCCTCGTTCAAAATTATGAAAATCACAAGAAGATGCTCACATGGGAAATTCAAAAACAACACACAAAAAGTTTTTTTAAAAGCACATACACAAACTTTAAAAAATTACAAGTAACCCTGGGAGAGTCATAAAAAGTATGTCACTTATCTGGATGTTATGATCTCATCTGTAAGTGTTTGCACTGGACTGGCCATTCACGCTGTATTCACATGAATACAATGGCATGAGGTTTCATATACTGGCAATGCCAGAACTAAAGCACCATGGGGTATCAATTAACTGCTTCAGCTGTCAATAAAAAACTATGGGCTTTGGCCAGTCTGATATGCATGCCCTTTTGTGTTTATGTGGTGTCATTATGTCATCGTATTTAGTGCATCTGATAAAGTCCTAAGAAATCAGCTAAGCTGTTTCTTTCTACCAAATTTGAGAAATATTTAGTTTCAAAGCTAGTTTGAAGTTGCTCTTCTCTCTGCATCGAGAGCTGTAGGGATTTTACACTTCCTGAGATTTTTTTCTTGAATATTGTTATTTTGAGATGAAAATGTACAATCATTCATTGACTGTCCTGAGAGGACTGGGCTGTGGCAGAAGACTGACAAGTCACTTGTGTGTGTGTATTGGCTCTCTCATACTTCAGAGACAGTAAAATCTATTTTGCACATAGTTCTTATTATGCGCACATTTCTCTCACTTTGCATAAACTGTGCCCCCCCTCTGCAAACTGCCTATAGTACTGAGCACTTTGCAAAGCCAATCAGAGAACAGTCTCACAGATATACACTTCACCTCCTCCTAAATCTGCTTTTCTTCACCTTCCCATTCCATCTGGCTTTCCTAAATGGTTCTTCTTGTTTATATGCAAAATTATCCGATTGCTGCTGAATGGAGTCTTAATGTGCTACTACTAGTGATGGTTATCTCATCAATAAAGGAGCTTCCCTCCCCTTCCTGAGTCCAGTTTAGGTCAGTGGACCAGTAGTTATAGTGATTGTATAGCAACCACTCCTGTCAAAATAGCGATATCATCAACAGAACTGTATAATAAATGAGCAGGCCATTAAATTTTATTCTCATAGCAGGTGGCCAGGTGTTCACCAAGTAAAAATTTTACATTAGCACACAAGAACTCAATTTGTGTAAATAAGAATACAAGAAGTGAATTCTGATTTCTGTACACAAAGCCACAAAAAAGCAACAGAAATTAAGACTGACCAAACCCAAAGGGTAGTCACCAATGGCTCCTCTTCATCCTGGAGAGAAGTTACTAATGGGGTTCCACAGGGTTCTGTCCTGGGCCCAGTGCTATTCAACATCTTTATCAATGATTTGGGTGAGGGAATAGAGGTGTTCTCATCAAGTTTGCTGATGACACCAAATTAGGAGGCATAGCTAATACCCCAGAGGACAGGATCAGAATCCAAAATTGCCTGAAGAGATTAGAAAGCTGGGCCAAAACTAACAAAATAAATTTCAACAGGGAGAAATGTAGGATAAAACACTTGGGCAGTAAAAATGAAATGCACAGATATAGAATATGTGACACCTGCCTTGGTTGAAGTACATGGGAAAGGGATAGGAGTCTTAGTGGACCAGAAGCTGAACATGAGTCAGCAGTGTGATGCAGCAGCTAAAAAAGCCAATGCGATTCTAGGCTGCATTAATAGGAGTATAGTGTCTAGATCAAGGTAAGTAATAGTGCCACTCTATTCTGCTTTGGTCAGACCTCACTTGGAATACTGTGTCCAGTTCTGGGCACCACAATTCAGGAAGGATATTGAGAAGCTGGAATGTGTCCAGAGGAGAGCAACCCAAATGGTGGGAGGTCTAGAAGCCATGCCCCAAGAAGAGCGTATTAGGAGCTGGGCATGTTTAGTCTGGAGAAGAGAAGGTTAACAAGGGACATGATAGCCATGTTTAAATATTTGAAGGGATGCCATATTGAGTATGGGGCAAGCTTGTTTTCTGCTGCTCCAGAGACTAGGACACAGAGCAATGGACTTAAACTACAGGAAAAGAGATTCCACCTAAACATTAGGAAGAATTTCCTGACAGTAAGAGCTGTTCAGAAGTGAAATACACTGTCTCAGAGTGTGGTGGAATCTCCTTCTTTGGAGGTTTTTAAACAGAAGCTAGATGGCCATCTGTTGGGAATGATTTGATTGTGTATTGCTACATGGTCACCCAGTGGGTTTCCATGGCCAAACAGGGATTTGAACCATGGTCTCCAGAGTCATAGTCCAGCACTCCAACAACTACACTGTACTGACTGTCAAGTCTAAGGTGCAACCACACAAAACTCTCTGTCATGACATTTGGAACCAAAGGTAATAACTACCTAGCTTGAAATCTCTTCCACCCCACTGGCAACTATTAATGTAAGGCTTGCTAAAATTCAAGGAGGAGTTATTTTTGCATTCCTAAAACCTGTGAGTATCAAGTGCATAAATCATTCTCATTATGAACACTGCCCAAAAAAAAAAAAGTTGCATCCAGAATCACACTCTACAGAAGGCTGTTGCTAAAAGATAACACAGAGCTGCTCCATTTCTTGTTTATATCTTTCTTAAAAGCTGATAAATTAGCTGTGTTACACTTTTCTGGCAGTTCAGAGTAGGAATGTGGAAATCTATCAGTCTCATTTTCATTGCCTTTCTCAGACTCCCACCAGTACTGCCATCTGATCCCAGTTCTGTATCAGCTTGTATCAACCTGCAAGACTGATTTTATTTTATTTATTTATTTATTTATTTATTTGCAATCAAGGCATTTGGTATGCATTTTTCAAATGTAGGCATGTGGGGCACATTTTTTTTTATTGAAAAGAAAAGAAAAATATTATGAATGCCTTTTTAGACATGTAATGGAGCACCCTAAGCATTCCCTGAGCCCCCACTGCAAAGACCATAATCCTTTATTTTGATTCACAACCCTGAGATACTGTAAACAGTACTTTTATATTAAATGTGGCCAATCTGACCTTAAGGGCCATCCAAGAGCAACCAGAAAATAAAAATGTGCTCTGTGACCTAGTCATGCACTTATGACATAGTCGGAATCAACCCAAGGGCATGGACCATGCTTAGAAAGGGCCCCATTAAAACTCTTCCACAAATTCATGCCTGGATGAATTTCCTGAATCTGAAATGGAAAATCTAGTCTTCCTCCATGTCTCCAGGAGAAACAGGTATCTTATGAACTTCAAACATACAGAGGGAATTCTATTGCTATGCAAATTAACCTGACATTCTTGTATCCTGAGACCAAAGAGGCTCTGCCTGTCAGTCACAAAGATAACCAAATTTGCCCCAATCTTCCAAATCCTAACTATCTGGAATTTCTCTGTAAACACTTGAGAACTATTTGAAACTAAATGTTTTCTTTGTTCACAAAACAGCTTCAAATGGGTATTTTCCTAATTTTTTTTTATTAAAAGAAAACACCCTGGAATCTTAAAGTTCTTTGGTCAGTCCCATTTTCCAAATGAATACGCAATGCTTCATCCTTTAATACCCCCCTTCCAAATTACTTCCCAGACCTTGAAACAGCTCTCTGCCAGCTTCAGGCACTCCTCCCTCACTTCCCTTAACTTTAATCCTCCTGTTTCCAGGCTTCCTCCTCCCTGCTTTTGTTGCTGCTACTTGAGAGTGTCCCTTCACATTCACTGGGGTTTGGTTCCAGGACCCTCCGTGACTACTCAAATCCATGAATATTCAAATCCCATTATATGCAGTGGCATAGCAAAATGATGTTCCTTATATAAGATGGCAAAATCAAGGTTTGCTTTTTAGATTATGAATTTTTAAAGAATATTTTCAAGCCATGAATACTTAAATCTGTGAATGCCAAATCCATGAATGTGGAGGGACAACTGTAATGCTTCTCTGGGAACACAAGCTTCAAGATCAGGTGTAGTTTTTTTCCCCCAGCCTACCTTTTCCTTTCTAAGTTCCTGCCTTATTCTGAAAGTCTTGTTTTGATTGATAATTGAATGTGTGGGGTGTAGGAATGGTATTTTTTTCAATAAAGTTTCATTTTTAAAAATTTTGGAACACAGTCTCACATGTCTTTCCTATGTGCTGCCCGTATACATAGAGGTATAAGATCCTGCAAAGTTACACAGACCTCTTGCATGCCATTTGGGTTGCTTCTAATTCCCCATTGACACTAAAGATCTTGGGTGGAATTCCTATTCCCACAAGCCGGTTGCCCGGGACTTACCGGGTGGCCGCCTTTGCGGCCGGAGTCCCCCCGCGCCCGGGCAGCCTCGTGGCCGGCATGGGCGCCACCATGCCGGTCGTCTTCACTCTCCCCGGCCTGACCTTGCAGGTCGGGGAGAGGATACTGGACCAGCCAATCAGAGGGAGGCTCCTCCCGTCCGATTGGCTGGCGCCGGCCAATCAGAGCCCACGCTCAGCGCAGCTGCTGATTGGCCAGAGGGTGGGGCCAGTCCCCAATGCAGTCCGCCGGCCAGATATATTTTCCCGGCCGGCTCTCTGCTCCGGCAGTTGGCTCTTGCGAGCCGAAGACCCATCCCACCCACCCCTTAGTCAGTTGTTTTTTGTTAGCTAGTTCTGCTTTGTCTGCATTGTATTTATGTTGTCACAACGTTCCGGCTGAGCGGTGGGCATGAGTTTTTGTCCCGTCTGGGGGGGGAGTTGGGAGTTACTGTTTGGCTTCCCGGGTCCTGGGCCAGGACTGATCCGGGGCGGCTCCCCCCCCCGAAAATTTTGGGCACGTGGTCTATCACGTGCTGGTCACGTGAGCTCCACACTTCCGGACATGTGACTGATCACGTGACATGGCCTCATGGCCAAGCATGTGATCGGTCACGTGATCCTCACATGCCCGAGCGGTTAGGTTCACCTACTTGGGCGGACTTTGATTTGGCTTTCTGACTGGTTGAGGGCTCTCACCCTGTCCCTCGGGTAACTCATGCCCAGACCAACCTCCAACATCTATCACCAGACAGAAAGTTGTGGCCTTTTCCGCCAACCTCATCTCTTCTTGTAAATAAACTCTTTTGGTGCATGTTATTTTGTGTGTATCCTCATGATTTGGCTAGGACGGGGCGGGGGCTCCTTGACTCTCGGTCGCAAGTGATTCACGTAACAGACATGCACCTTTCCAAATGTACGCATGGCTTTGTGTGACTTTTTGTTCCAAAATGTGTAATGGGATTCAGAATGCTACAGATTTTCAAGGGAAGACATGCTTTGTTCCATCCCCAGTCTCAGGAAGCATGAAATGGATATTTCATCCGGAAATGTAAACCTAAGATATTTATTTTTCTGCCCCAGGCCAGTTTATTAGAATTATTTAAGCAAAAGGCATGTGTACTAGGTACATAGGCCCTTCTCACTATACATGTCTACAGTCACCCAGTAACTAGTTGAACCACCCGAGAAATATATTGGTGTTTTGGGGAGAGGGGAATAACATGGAAAAACTATTGGAAATGGATGACTTCACTCCACTTCTCCATCCTAAATTACGGCCATAAAACCTAATTTAAGCAACAATTTATAATCTGACCCAAAGCTTGGAAGAACATAGTTACAAATAGCAAAGCTCAAGCAATTAATTTCTTTGTTGCAATAATTATGATACAGTTAATGTATTCATGCTCTTCTACCTTCTGATACATCTATCCTGAATCACATCCAAGTCTGATTCTAGGAAAAGAAAAAGAATCCCAGCATATTCTCTTTCTTTCAATAGGTGGGAATAAAGCATACGGTCTTCTCAGTGGTACACATGCCTATGGAAATCTCTCTCTCTCTCTCTCTCTCTCTCTCTCTGTGTGTGTGTGTGTGTGTGTGTGTGTGTGTATCACTGGCCCCCTTTTAATTCATTTAGATGTTTGTTTGTTTTTACAAAAAAATCAGCATAGATTTTTAATACTTTAGTAAATTTGCTTTACATTCTTTTCTTCTTTTCTCCCTCATTCCTAATTTCTTGATTCTTTTATTTGTAACATCCTTTACATTGCTTAACATTGTTTTAATGTTTTAAATATGTTACCTTGGAAGTCCCAAATTTGGCCCCAAAGCAACACATACATCTAAAAGATGGGAAAAGAGAGAGAAGGAAAAGTAAACATTTCTCCATTTTCCTAGTCTCTCCATATTGAAGAACAGAGGTAAGAGTCACACTGTCTAATCCTTTCAAACTTCTGAAAATTGTTGTTATTATTTTCCTGCAAGCAACCTGACATGCTAACAGCACAGAAGGTGTGAGATAGCTGGAGAGATCACCAAACACTGAAGCTGATGAGCGCTTTGCCACTTAAGAAATCCATTAATAGTTGTACAGCATGTGTTGCAATTGAGGGGGGAGTAAAGAGTGCCAAAGAACAAGAGATGACACAGTACATACATTCTGGGCTGAAAACTGAATGTCAGAGGGGAATAGGATTGAACTATAGAGACAAAGCAGATGACAAAGGCTAGAAATTGTTGTCATTGAACCTGGGAGGTTCTAGTCTAAACCTCAGTTCAGTAATGGATTCTTTGAAGGGCAAGTTAATAATAATGATAACTTGTAGAGATTGTGTGAGTGGGTGGGTGGATGTACTTGTACATAAATGACCTTGTTCTTACTACACTGCTGCACACCACCTCTGTGCATGATGAATGGATCCCAGCCCCAATCTCAGAACTTCCTTAGAACACCTCCCTTTTGAAGATACACCACTTAATGTACATGGAGGTTTCCCATGCTAATTTTAGAAATCACTTATTCCAAAATCTCTGCCATCATATTATGTTAACTCCTTTTCTCCTCCAGTTACCTTTTCAGTAGCTATGTTTAGATATGGAACAAAATACCACAGCAGTTTCAATGTTTAAAAGGATATATTTATATAACACTAACCAACTAGGAAGTTTATATTATTATACATCCCTACATATTTTGCACATCTGTTGTTGTGTGCCTTCAAGTTGTTTCCCTAAGGCAAACCTATCACATGGTTTACTTGGCAGGATTTCTTCAGAGGAGGTTTTTGCCTTTGCCTTCATCTACATACACATATATACTTATGAGACTTATTGCTATTCTATGGACTTTTTCGGATGAGTCTTTTACAGTGAAAGCAGCCTCGTCGCATTGCAAGGCTGCTGCGCTGCAGAGCGTCCCTTTCGGATGACGCTCTCCCTGCTGGTACTGTTGCGTTACCGCGGGGACACTGCAGCGTTATATTCGGCGGTTTTCTAATCACGATCAACTTTTGTGATTAGAAAACTGCCAAATATAACGCTGCAGTGTCCCCGCGGTAACACAACAGTATCAGCAGGGAAGAGCGTCATCCAAAAGGGACGCTCTGCAGCGCAGCAGCCTCGCAACACGACGAGGCTGCTTGCACTGTAAAAGACTCATCCGAAAAAGTCCTTAATGTTTTCATAAACTGACTAGATTAAGAACTGGTGTCTTTCCCTAACCAACATTTATCTAGTTACCCTATAAAGTCCACCACCAGTGAGGCAGAGTTAAATGGTAGTTAATTCTCTGTGCATACTTGTATATTCAATGAACTGCTCGAGACTGCTTTGTTAGTTTTCACCCAGTACCTGCTGTTACTTCAGGTTCACTCTCTGCCATGGTTGTCCCTGGAAAAAAATGCCTTTGGAGTATTGTCTCCACATATACAGAACTTCTCCAGCTGTCTTCTGTTGTTTCAACTTGTCTTGCATTCTTCTCTCAACCTTCAACTGCAGCTGGTGGTATGGAGTCTTCAAGATTTTCTCAGTTGCTTCTGCTTTTTTTCAGCAACTGTCCTTTCTTCAGTAGCTGCTACAGATATGAAGGCCTGGAAATAACTTGGAAAAATTCAGAAAAAACCCTGGTTTTTTTTCTGAAAACTTTTTTTTGTTTTGTTTTTTCAAAAAATGGAAAAAAGAAGAAAATCGATTATGGAATATTTTATTTCAGCATAATGAATAAAATCTTTAAGACCAGGTATTCATACATTCTCCAGATCATTGAATATTCATTGAATCTTAGTCCCTCCTTCCTCCCTTCCACTCACTTCTCTCCCCACCCACTCAATTCTTTTTATGAGAATGGGTGTATTATGTCTCTTTGGTACTGTGGGGAGGAAATATAATTTTCTTTGTTACTAATATTGATGGTTTATTCTGGTTGTTTTTAAAAATTGTTTGTTTTTGTTTTTTTTGCCTGCTCCACATAAGCTATCATAACCAAAGAGGTTCCATACAGTTCAGGAGATTGTTGCTCCTTGTGCTACAAATATATATATTTATTACATACTTAAGACATACCCGCCACATTATTTATACATTCCAGTATACATTTTATGTGTGAGAGAACAGAGTGAAAAAATGTTATTGTTTTGTTTTAGTAAAAGGTGACAATGTCACTGTGCTTTGTTTTCAAATCATACCACAAGGTGTGAGATTATATATATATATATATATATATATATATTAAAAAAAGTAAATTCCATTTGTAATAATTGCTTGAATACACTGTATTTTTAATATACCAGTTGTGATAATTTAATGCTAAAGCAAATTGTACATAATCATATTTTATGTTCCTAAAGTAACCAAGTGACTTTCAATCTGTAAAAAGTGCTAATCTTGCATTTTTTTTTAAAAAAAAAATCAATTTCTGAACATTTCATTTTTTTTTCTGATTCCCCCCCCCCCCCAAAGGCTTCAACATTTCTGGAAATTTTACACCTCTAGTTGTTCCTCAACTTCCCATTCATCTCAGTTCATTGGCTTTATGTACTTTCCAGCTATTGACTTCCACGCAATCAAATTCATAGTGTTTTTAATTCCATCACACACTATTTTCAAAATGGACTAAAAGATGACTATGGAAAGATTATCTTACACTTAGTAAGACTTTACCAGTTTGAATTATTTCATGTAGTACATAAGGCGGAAACCTCTCTTATACAGCCAGCATGAATATAAAAGTGGCAATTTAAACAGATGCTTGTCAGTCTGCTGACTTTAGCTGCTTGAGAGAAAAGATAAAATTATCTCACACCTTGTGGTATGATTTGAAAACAAAGCACAGTGACATTGTCACCTTTTACTAAAACAAAACAACATTTTTTCACTCTGTTCTCTCACACATAAAATGTATACTGGAATGTATAAACAATGTGGCGGGTATGTCTTAAATATGTAATAACAGCAATACTTACTAGGGATCTTCTAGTAGCTTACTACAGCTCACCAGGAGTAGGGAAGCAAACTTAGATTTAGTGAAACAACAGGTAGCACTTATCTAAGACCAGAGGTAGATGAATCTGTTTATTTTATTGTTCATCAGTTTCTCATTTTTCCTAAGCATTAATTGATACATTCATTTCATCTTGTTCCTACATCAGTATTTGTTAGCTTGCTTTAAATGTCCTCATGAAAAGCTTTAAGTATTTTTCCAGATATTTTTAAATCTACAGATTTTTTGTAAATGGTTCAGAGGACCACACTATGAATCCAAGACAAATAAATGCCTCCCAAAGGGCCTTTACCTTTTTCTATGACACCTCATTTGCATTTTTGTGGGATGCTATAATCTCAGCTATGCTTCTCACCAAAATCTAGTCTCCCTGCTTCTCCACTGTAACCCTTATTGAAGGTTTTAGAAAAGATTTGTCACTCTGTCATACTAAAGCTATAAAACTAGGTGTGAAATTAGACACATTAGCTAAATATGTTTAAGAGAAAGTTGACTCATTTCTCATAAAATAATTAGGCAGAATAGTGACTTAATATTTTGCCCCATGTCTTGCCTTCTACAAGCAACTGAAAATTGACAAAGACCTCTCATTGTGCCTACTATGGTACAATGAAGATGGCAAAAAGAACTTATTATGCCTCCTCTATTCTATCTTAAGCACATCACCCAGCAGAGCTTTTCTGAGTGGTGAAGAACCTATTGTGATCAGGGTCTGAGAGGCCAGGATTAGAACCCTCAGTTGCCTGATGTGATAAATTTGCCAGGCACTTTGAGCAGAAAGTTTTTCGTATTCATTCAGAACTTGATGCCACAGTTATTGCACGGTTTGGGGAGGTATCCAATACACCACTAGGTCAGTTTTCTTGGGATTAGTTTTAGTTGGACAAGACACTTGAATTGGTCTGTCTCACTTATGTAGTCTTGACCCTTGTCCATCTTGGCTTTTAAAATCTAGCATATATGGATTGATTGGGTGGTTCAGAGTGGTGTTGAGGGAGGTGCCTGGTGCCTTCAAGGAGGCTGTAGTGTGCCCTTTCCTGAAGAAGACTTCCCTGGACCTAGAGATATGTGAGAACTACTCAGTCACACTCTCAGTATCTCTCACTTCTCTCTCCTTTCTTCTCCCCTCTTCAGCAAAGTTAGCGTTTACCTTTTGCTTACCGAATGTATGGATATTAATTCATGGAGGTTTCCAGAGCTCAAAATTCTGTTAAACTGCTTTGACAATTCGAAACTAAAATGAAGTCCAAATTAAAAAAATTGGTGGGGTTACTTGTATCCCCAAATAAGGGATTCCCTGGTGAGAGCGTTGTCAGCTCACCAACTCCCTCAGCGTCTTCTGCCCTCCTCCTCTCTCTCGGTCCAGAGAGGGAAGAAAGGAGGGCTATGCACTGGCATTGAGTCTTCCTCGAGCCCACTCTGCTTCTTCTCTATCCAGAAGAAATTTTCTGGCAGCCAAGAAGTTAATAAACTGCCATAACTCTCCCACCAGGTGGTTGCTGGCACTCCTCAAGTGCAGCTAGCAGCCATTCGCAACCCCGTCGCCGACCGGAAGTCTTCTTGGGATTAGTTTTAGTTGGACAAGACACTTGAATTGGTCTGTCTCACTTATGTAGTCTTGACCCTTGTCCATCTTGGCTTTTAAAATCTAGCATATATGGATTGATTGGGTGGTTCAGAGTGGTGTTGAGGGAGGTGCCTGGTGCCTTCAAGGAGGCTGTAGTGTGCCCTTTCCTGAAGAAGACTTCCCTGGACCTAGAGATATGTGAGAACTACTTCCCTATCACTAATATCCCATATTTGAGTGTGTGGTGCTTGGGCAGCTTCAGGCATCTTCGGATGAAACAGATTATCTTGACCCATTTCAGTCTGGTTTCAGGCTAGGGTAAAATCCTGAGACAGTCTTGGTTGCTCTGACTGATGACCCACTCTGGGGAAAAGACAAGAGGAGTACTACCCTGTTGATCCTTCTGGATCTCTCAGTGGCTTTTGATACCACTAATCATGGTACTAAAATGGACCAGCTCTGGGAGATGGGTGCAGGAGGCACTGTTTTCTGGTGGTTCTGCTCCTATTTACAAGGTTGGTTCCAAAGAGTGGCACTGGGGGACTCCTGCTCAGCCCCATGGCCATTGTGCTGTGGGGTGCCAAAGGGTTCAGTCTTGTCTCCCATACTGTTTAACATCTATATGAGGCCACTGGGAGGGGTCATTATAAGTTTTGGGGTTTGCTCAAAAACCAGTATGCTCAGCTACTTCTCCTTGTCACTGGAATTGGCTGGGGCCATAGAGGTGCTGGAGCAGTGTCTGGATGCTGTAATGGGCTGGATGAGGGTGAGTAAACTGAGGGTCAGTCCTGATGAGGTGGAGGCTCTGTGGATTGGTGGTTCTTAAGTCTGGGAACTGGGTCTGCCCTCAATGAGGTTGCACTCCCCCCTGAAGGAGTAAGTGTGTAGTTTGGGAGTACTTTAGAGTCTATGGAGATTGTCAGACAGAAACAAACAAACAAAAAAAGTGTTCCAGTCCCCAAAGCTCCTCTTCCACTCCACCCCACCCCTGTCCCAGCACAATAACACAAAATTTTCAGACCTACCTTATTAGCATCTTCAGGGCAGTCCAGGGGTGAATGGAGCCCTAACAGAGCTCCGTTCACTTCCTGGAGTGAAATCCCACCCGTTCTCACAGGAAGACATGAGCGTGGGAAATTCAAACTTAATAAAGAAAAATAAAAGAGAAAAGGTTACACCAAGCACAGAAACACACTTTAAAATTTCCAGGTAAACCAGGTAAGTGTGTCACTTACATTGATGTCCTGATCTCACCAGGAAGTGTTCTGGCAGGGACCTCCCATTGACACTGGGATCTTGCCAGTGAAATGGGGCACCTTTTCAGTCGCTGTCAATTCTATGACAAGTATGGAATGTGGGGTGTATAGACAGCTTCTCCTGTCAATAAAAGTCAGTGCTGGTGGAATGGTAGCAGAACGGGTGCATAATGAGGGGGGAACAACATACTCTGAAAAGGAAGTCCTTTAGCAATCTCCTGCCGTTATTATAACAAAATTTTTAGAGCATCTGATAATCTCCTGGGAGTCTCTGGAGGCCCAGATAGAGTTGGTTGTTTGGAGTGTTTGGGGTAAACTATGGCTTTCCTGGACAGGGATAACATAGCCACAGTATCCATGCACTGGTAACTCCCTAATTAGACAACTGCAATGCACTCTACAAGGGGCTATCCTGGAAAATGACTTGGAAACTGCAGCTAGTGCAAAATGCAGCAGCTAGACTGCTCACTGGAATCCCATTCTGTTCTGAAGAAATTTCATTGGCTGCCAATACATTTTCATTCTGAATCCAAGATGTTGTCAATAAAATTTAAAGCCCTAAATGGCTTGGGACCTTGATACTTGAGGAAGCGCCTCTCTCTATATCTATCTGCCTGAGAATTAAGATCTATTGGAGGGGCCCTCCTCTGTGTCCCATCAGTAGGAGAAACACATTATGTGAATACATGGGAGAGAGCCTTTTCCGTGCAGTGGTTAAAATTTGCTAGGTTTGCATGTCTGGTTCTGCCCTTTATTGCCAAATTTAGTATCATACTAATTTGCAAAGCCAGCTTATATCAGTAAAATATTTTGTTCTTTTTGTTCTTTTCCTATACTAGTGTGTTCTTTGTGTGGTATGTAACAATAGTCCAATCAACAGACGTACAAAATTGTTCTTCAGTGAGTGTTTTTTACATTAACCTTTCATAAACAGATTTGTTGTTCACTGAGTTCTTGAATGCTAAATGAACAGGAAGCATTTTTGATATGGACAAGTTAACCTCCCGTATCCATCACTAACTATTGCTTTAGCTACCCTCCCTTGACAAATTTTTAAATGTCTTGCTAATTTGTTTCTACTATAGTTTAACTGCTGTCAGGAGTAACTGTTAAGCTGTTAATTAAGGAAAGTAATAATTGGTGTTTGGTGGTTAATTGGAAATAATTTGTTTTAATACTTTAAATTATAAGTGGTTCAAATAAAATTAACATTATATTTAGAGAATGTGTTATATAAATAAAAGTAAGAATAATCTGATTTGTGTGTTAAAGAAAAAGTTTGAAACCACTAGAAGGCATTGTTAAGAATTGCAGTGACCATGGGCATTGGTCAGCCTTCCTTCAGAATTGTTAGGAAGCTATATATAATGTGCAGCAAGACTGGTATCTTACCCTGGCCTCACATTGGGAGGCATGGAGGCGCACTATCCACAATGCTGCAGCCTCATTTGAGAACTCACGCCGAACAAGTCTTGAAGAGAAATGACAACGCAGAAAGAATCGCAACCTGGAAACATCACCCAAGGAGATCTTCTGCTGTGCTTTCTGCAACCGGACTTGTTGATCTCGGATTGGCCTTTTTAGTCATCAGCGCATTTGCAGAAAACACAGGATGAGTCTTTCCTGAATCTTCATTTGCGAAGAAAAGCCAAAAGATATTCTAAGAGTACTTTTTTTGTCTCAGTTCACATACCTCTTAACAATACAGAAGCCTCCAATTAATTTTAACAGCTTCTGAAAGTCCATAGAGCAACTGTAGGCAACTGGATCTTTTGAAGCTGTACCCTTCTGTTTAAGAGAAAGCTGCCATTGTTGCTTAATAAATTTCCCAGCAATATTGGGTTACAAACATTTTGCAGTACAAAACAAGGACATTCCCATTCTGCTATCTTTACTATGTTCCTTCTACCAAACAAACCGGGAGATACCCACAAACAGTGAGATGCCAAGTTGCTCTAAGGCTGACTGAGCAATGGTGTTGGTCTTCTTACCAAAGGCCAGGGCAATAGTCTGTCCAAAGCAGTAATATTGTTCTTAGAAAATAAAGAAACTGGTGTCTTGGGAGTTATCATCTGTTGCTGTGACATCAGTGAAAAGAAAAACTAATTAGTGTGAAATACACACAGGCTAGAGAGAGAAAAAAGGTGGTGCCTGCTCCTTCTGGCAACCTGGCTTTGAAAGAAAAAGAAAGATGTGTGGGAAGAACTGAAGTGAAGAAGAGATATGAGATATGAGGAGGCAGCAGATCAGATAATAGAAGGAATCAATATTCTAGGGGCCATTTACACGGCAAAATAAATCCACAAAGAATGTGACAAGAATCCTGATAGTTCCCATGCATTTCGAAGCAACAGCTTTCAGAAGGAGGGGTGCAAAAAAAACATTAGTTGCGCAGTATCAGCTTTCGCTAGTTTTCCACACTTTTTTGATTAAGTTCACGAAAATGCGCATAATTTGTCATGGGAACTAACAATCGTGTAAACTGGCATCTACCTTTTCGAATTACTGTGAGCAGAACTGAATCCTGATTGGTTGGAGTGACCATTCTGCTTTATCCGAATAGACTGAGGGGTTGGAGAGAAGAAATTCACCCTCCTTCTGCTTCCAGCCCACTTTGGAAAATCTGCTCTGAGCCCTTCCTGTCTGTTTCAAAGGAAGGCTTTGGGGGTTGGGAAAATGATTGGGGAGGCGCCCCTGCTTCACTGGTGTGAGTGTGTGTGTGTGTGCATTTGTGTGTGCGGGGAAATAGCTGATCGCATGGTCGTTCTTTTGTTTGTTTGTCCTTCCATTCACTTGCCTTTATTCAAGTGGAACACTCGGAGCATGGTGGGGTCTCCTTCCTTGGAGGTCTTTAAACAGAGGCTTGATGGCCATCTGTCGGGGATGCTTTGATCAAGATTTCCTGCATGGCAGGGGGGTTGGACTGGATGGCCCTCGTGGTCTCTTCCAACTCTGCAATTCTATGATTCTATGAAGGCTTCAGAGGGAGGGAAAACAATCAGGAATGAGGCAAGCCCCCGGCTTCTGTGGTGTGTGTTTCTGTGTGCATGCATGAAGGGAAGGGAAGGACATCGCTCCACCATGCTTTTGCTTCTTCGTGCTTTCATTGACACCTTTCTTTATAGAAGCCTTTCGGGGCTGGGAAAGACAGGGGATTGACAGATCGCTCTTTCGATCGCTGGTTTGTTTGTCCTTTTTCTTTCCTCTCATTATTTATGGTCTCCATAACCCCCTCCTTGATCCCTCCCCACCTTCTGCCTGGCTTGAATCATCTGGAGGTGATTCCCCCACCACCTTTGCCTGTGTGAACTAAGGAAAACAGAAAGTATCTGGATCTGTCTGCATCTTCTGAAAATGCCAGGAGTCATGTGATTTATGCGCTCCTGATGCGAAAGAACGGTAATCCGGAATCTTGCGAACTTTTTCCTGTCGTGGAACTGGCCCCCTAGAAAACCCTAAGTTCTCATCTTCTGTTGTACCTTAGGAACACATAGTCACTTTGGTAAAGTTTGTTGCATCTTTTTTAAACTTCTATCAGTTGTATGTGTGGATGAGGACAAGATTAACTCTGGAATATTGCTCCTTATGTTCTCTCTGTCTCTCTCTCTCTCTCTCTCTCACTCTCTGTGTGTGTGTATATATATATATATATATATATATATGCAGCAGAGCTGCAGCCACATAGTAATAGTTAACACTTTCATCACAATACATAGTCTGTCGCCAATTACCATGGCTAATGCAGCAACCCTTTAAAAAAGCAGTAAAATATGTTAGAAAGTAGAAACTGCTCTCTGTTTCCAGTACAGACATAACTGGAGGCTTCCTTAATGCAAATGTTTCACAAGGACCCCAAAATCCAGTTTCACAATGTTCTCAACTCCGCTGGAGATTGCATTTTGGTCTCTTGGATCCAAGGTAATAATTTTAGAGCTAAAGAAGCACATAGCTTATCACCTTCCATGACCATATTTCTGCCTATTCTCAAGAATTCATGAAATTCCTTGAAGCCTCAGGCTTCAGTGGTAATATGAAAGTTGCTTGAAAAGGAGAGCCTCAAAATGTCCCACTGTCACTGTGACTGAGTTATTTTCTCTGATGTTTCAAAAGGTCCCAATTAATTCCCTCTTAAAATATTCAGCAGAAATTGTTATCCTTGGATGGCTGCCTCTAAAACCTTAATTAATTTGGCCCTAGCTTCTGGCTTTTAAGATAAAGTTGTCTGGTTTAGTAAATAAATAGCTGTCAAGCAAACCAGGAACTAAAAGTTCAGATTTCACATGGTCTTAAGTTGATTAACAATTGGATAGCCAAAATTGTGGTGCATACCAGAAAAGAAATTAGAAAAATAAAAATAAAAAGGTGCATAATAAGGAACAGAGAACTCCTGTTATATAATTGATAGACCATTAGTTGTGACCTGAGTTCAGAATGTAAGTCATGTAGCTCAGTGATTTGTCTTGAGCCAAACATTACCTCTTAAATTATGGTACTTTTTATTATTTTATCAAATAGTTGACATATATATTACTGAGATTATTGTGATTTTTAAATTTTAACTGCTGTGTTTTTATTAAGACTGTTAGCTGCTCTGGACCCCTATGCGAAAAGGTGGGGGTATAAAACAGATCAATTGAATCAATCTATCCATTGTGGAGATTAAAGAGGTTAGCCACAAGGAGAACTGGAGAGAAGGAAAAGAAGTAAGACACGGGGTTCGCTTACACGGCAGATTTATTGTGGCAACTTGCACTTTAATTCTTTTCCGCAGCTATGCCAGTCAGGTTTTTTTCTAATTATGCTGCTTTTTTGTTCAGACTTGAAAATGGGTGGATCTAGATAAATGCCTCATTGTATCTTGACACAAACAAGATGCCTTTTGCCTTGAAGGAGGCCATAGTGCTGCCTCTTCTGAAAAGGATTTCCCTGGCCTGGAGGTATGTGCAAAATCAACCTATTACCAACATCTTCTTTCAAGGCAAGTTGTTGAGCAACTTCAGTCATGCTTAGAGGCAATGGCTTGATGCCAGGTGTTGGCACTGAAATGGCCTTAGTTCCTCTGAACAATGACCCCCGCACTTTTTCAAGTGTGTGTTCAGGATGGCAGGCAACTGTTGATGGAAAGTACCGGCCTATAGCCATGGGGAGGGAGTATAAAGGCCTATCCATTCATCTCCCTAGGGTATGCTCACCATGCATCTGCACATGTTTGTTTCCTGGTAGAGGATAGCAAGCCTATTTTATACTGTTTTTACAAGTATTGGACCTCACCTATTTAATGTCATTTTATTCACTGGCTAAACTATGCCAACACAAAATTTCTGGCTACCAGCTTAGAGACAACTGGAGTGGTAGTGGAATTGAACTCAAATACGAGTACAGTAACATTGTAGCCACTCAGCAGCATTGTGTTGTTGATATAGCAAATGTTTGGGAGAATAATTTGAAACTATGAAGCAGGTAGGGTTTTGTTGTTGTAAGACTTCTGGCAACCCTAAGGCGAACCTATCAAGGGGGTTTCTTGGCAAGATTGTTCAGAGGGGGGTTGCCTTTACCTTCCTCTGAGGCTGAGAGAATGTGGCTTGCCCAAGATCACTCAGTGGATTTCTGTGGCTGGGTGAGGATTCAAACCCTGGTCTCCAGAATCATAGTCCAACACTTAAACCACTACATACAGGCTTTCAGGTAGGGTTTAGGCATGGCCAATCCAAAATTTCCTTTTTCTGTGCATGGTGTTATGGAGACATACTGAAAGGATTTGTGCACTGCTATGGTTGTACTGAATATATAAGTTTAGGATCTGCATCACATGGTTTATTTGCCCGACAGCATCCTGACAGCTTAATGGGAATGAAGACTGGGCTTAGCTAGAAGACTAAAACAAACCTCAAAGCACTTGTATGATTTTTTTCTAGAAAAACAATGTTGTTGTTGCACAGACTCACAATATATTTGGCTAGAAGACAATCAATGAGTTACAATAGGTAAGCCTACTTGGTTTAACTAGTAGAGCTTTTCCATCTGGCAGGTAATTTCATAATGCACACCAGTGTTGTAGCCTTGCCATTTCCATTACCTCTGGAAAGTGGTACATTGTACAATATTTATCAACTGAAAGTATTTACAATTCAAGGAGAAACTGCTTCACTAGGCCTCAGCATTCACAGGAAGAGAAGGGAAAAGGAAGTGAGCTCTGTTCTGAGCTCTCAGGACATTGTCCCCTAGTGGCCTGACTAGGCATGGCTGGGTAGTTCATGCAGTCAGCCATTAAAACTCAGCATGGCTCTGCAGTTGTTCGACCATTTTATAATGGAGTTTAGTGTCTAACTCCTGACAATTCCCTCCAAAATAGCCAAACTACTGCTCAGGAGCAGGTCTGCGACATTGTCCTCAGACACAAAACACCTTCTTGTATTAATTGCGTCATATTTTGGTAGCGTACTGCAATGTACTTTGTCCTGCATTTCAGATTTTCTGCTTCTGCCATAGCTCTGCAGGCTTGTGAGTCCTCGTGCACCTCAACAGGCATTTGGCACAGCCCCCCAAGGTCTGCAAGCATCTGTACCTCACTTGCCATCTTAGACAAGGCTGTGAATTTAGCCTCAGTGGTACTAATGGCACAGTTCTGCTTTCTTGATCTCCACACTATGGGGCCTGACCACCAACCTGGTCACTACCTTCCTGTCTGAAGTCTCAGCAGCAAAAGAGATCCACATAGCACTCCAGGGTCACCTGACTTCCTATCAGCTGCAAACGCATGTCCCTGGCCCCCTTGAGAAATCTAACTACCCTCTTCAGGGCTTCCCAATCTGCCCTCCTTCGCTTGGAGACTCTTCTGCTGTGCACCTCAGCTGCAAAACAAATGTCAGGCATTGTGTTGTTTGCAATAAACAAGAGACTGCCTACCACTGAGTGGTACAGGTCTGGCCTCTCAAATTCCTGTTCTGCCTCCAAGTTCACAAAGTCAGTGGTCATTGGTGTCCTGACCACTTTTGCCTCACTAAACCCACACTTGGCCACAAGACTGTCAATATTCTTCTGGCTTAGGAAAAATTCTGCAAGACCGGTTCTCATGGCCAAACGGCTGGCTAAATCCTTTAACTTGAACCGGCAATCTAACTCCACCTGCACTTTCTTGACATCATTGGCACTCTTTGCTGCCACACAAAGTTTGTCCACATAGATAACTAGCATGACATCACTATCACCTGCCCCCTTGGTGTACACACAGGCATCTGCAACGCTCCTTGTGTAACCCAGTGACACCAAAACTTGGTGTATGCACTTGTTCCAGCAACACGTTCTTTGTTTCAAGCAGTAGAGTGCTTTGCATAACAACTACATCTTGCTCTCACCTGAACTATCACACCCTGGGGCCTGTTCCATGAACACTGTCTCTTCAAGATCAGCATTCAGATAGACTGTTTCAAAGTCAAAGTGTTGCACAACCATCTGCCTCTTGGCTGCTACAGCCAACACTAACCTATGACTTTCTGGCTTTGCTTTGGTGAAAAGGTTTTGTCAAAATTGGTGTACTGCTCCTGCAAAAAGCCTTTCACAACCAAGCATGCTTTACATTTTTGTGTCCTATCAGGCATGTCCTTAAGCTTGTACATCTACCTGCAACCAACAACCTTTTGGTCTTTGGGCCTCTCAACTACCTGGAACACTTTGCTCACAACTAGTGACTCAAACTCAGAATACATGGCTGAGTTCTACTTCTCCTGTTTTTCCTGGGGAAGTTTTAGGAGATCCTGAAAACATGCAGGCTCCCCTGCCATGACATTGCATAGCCTGGCTTCCTGAACAACCAATCTGTCAGGAGCCTTTCTGACCCTCGTTGACCTTCTGGGGATGAGCACCCTAGTTCTGCATGACTCATCCTCACTTGCAATCCTGCTGCTATCTCTCCCTGTGTCAAGCTCACTGCTTGTTTGTGGTGGTGGTGTATGTTGGAGAGGCATATGAAGTGTCAGGCTTTCCTTCCTGTGCCTCCCCTTCATCATCAGGCATTACCACCCCTCCATTTGTGGGACTTTGGGGAGTTGTTGGCACATCCCTCCCCAAGGGAACAAACAATTGAAGGAGAAACTGCTTCACCAGGCCTCAGCATTCACAAGAAGAGAATGAAGAAGGATGTAAGATGCTCTGGAGTAGAAATGGTCCAATGGCCTAACCAGAGATGTAAAATATTTCTTTATTTCATTACCCCCATGAAGGAACTATGGGCTTCTTGTCCAGGAAAGCAGCCAAAAATGTCAGCAGGATAAATAAGGTCTGGGAAAGCAGCCAAGGCCCAGTAATAGCAAAGTTAAATAGGGAGAGCTAGATAAGGTTCAGAACAAGCAAGGTTCCGTTTCTTGAAGAAGCAGCAATACAGACAATACAGACAATACAGACAATACAGACAAGAAGGCACATGGAGAAGAGTCCAGAATACAGTCCTAAGGTCAAGACTTACAGAAAGCAAACATAGTCAAGAAGTAGGTCCGTGGGTCAGCAGGATAAGGCAACAGTGTAGTCAGGAGCAGTCTGAGGTCAAGGCATGAGTCAAGGCAGCAAGGATTAAGGCAACAAAGTCAGCAGAAAGCTTTTTCCAGGAAGATCAATTGAACTCTGACAAAGCCTCCATCACCTCTCCCAGCATATATAAAGCAATTAAGGCTTTGCCAGGTGTTTCTTAATGAGCAGGTTTTTCTCATAAAGTCTCAGAGTTTTCCTTTGAGCTTCTTTTTTAGCTCACTGCTGGGTATACAATGGTGGAGGTAAGTCTCTCTCTTCTTCTTTCACTTATCTGAGTGGGCAGGGCTCTCTGCTGGGACTGATGCCAACCCACTCGGACCAGGCTCTTCCTCTGCTTAAGCCTCTAGGTTGGCAGGGTTCCCTGCTGGCACAGGTGTAGATAAACCTGTGCCAGGGTCTCTAGGGCAATTCTTCCCATGTCTTTCTCCTCCTCTGACTCTATAGCCTCATCAGGATCATAAGGCATGACACTTCTGTACACAGGCAATATACCCCATCTTGCCCCTGTCTTAGATCCTTGCAGTCTTGGCAACACAGGGCTTCTGCCCCATTATGCCCCTGGGCGGTCCTCATGACCACCAGGGCAGAAATGGGGCTAAGACAGGGGGAAGACAGGGTAGGGCCCTTTACAGTGTTGTTGGTTTTTTTTTTTAATACCTGCTTTCATTTGTTCCTGATGGGAAGGAATGGATTGGGTCCTGCATGTCAGCAGGAGCCTATTCCAGTAAGCAAGCCTATTGTTGCAGCTGCCAGTCTGCCTTGCTTTTCTGAAGCAGGAAGGGTTCCCACAGCATGTGACTAAGGCTAGTCACATGCAGGGGGGCTTGTTCACTTGTTACAAGCCAGCTTCCTAGCTTCTAGGAGAGCCAGGGAGGTGGTGGCAGCAATGGCTGCAGTGATGGGCTGGCATGCCTCTCTGGATACTGGATGTGGCAATGGGGGAGGAATAGGACTGATCTTCAGCCAGGATATGCCAGTGGGGAGCCAGCATTTCCTGGCCATGTAGATGAGCCCAAGGAATTTTTTTTTTTTAAATCTGCCTTATGGGTGAGATTACAAGTGGTTCTATTCTTTTTTCAATGAATTTTCACATTTCAGAACCTTTTGAAAAACTTTTATGTACAAAACAAAAATGTTTTGTGCAATCCCACCCCCCAAAAAAACACTAGTTCTTTGCAAAATTTATCCCCCCCCCTCAGAAAAAGACCTCAAATGCTAAAAATTTTGTGGTGGTTGGGGATTTAAAATGGAGAACTTGATGTGTCATAACACTCTTTATCAATAAGGATAGGAAAAATTCTGAATTTTCTTAACATCCCTCCATCTAATTCAATAGAAGGAAAGTGGAGATGTGCGAAATCAGGCAGGTTATTACTGGCTTGGTGCACAGAATAATAAAGAAGGCTAGCCTGAGAAACTAATTAAAGCAGGCCTTTTTGAAATTGCTTGGGAACTTCCACTTACCTCCTGATTAACTCATCATACAAATAACTTTCTCCAAGCAAATCCTGCAGAACATTTGGATGCATCATTTAATTTTACTCAAAAATAAATACATAAACATGGCCATTTGAGCAACCAAATGCACAAGAGGACAGGTGGCTTGAAAGAACGGAGCAATACTTCCTCATCTGTGCCTTGTTCACAAGTAGCAAATGAGGAAAATGCAATGAGGAATGAATATAACTGAAGACCCATTTTTAAAGTCTGAGGAAGGGTGAGATTGAGCAGAAAAGTGATCAGTGACTCCATGTGGTGGCAAATGAAGAGTGAAGAACAGGTGACAAAAAGTCCTTTCCAATGTGAAAAGCCAAAGGAACTTGAAGCTGTCACATGCATACAGTTTCCTCATATCTATTTGAAAATAGTTCACAGTTTAGCCTTCATGGAGATTGAGTTTTCAATCAGCAGTTGTCATTATGATTCATTCCCAAGCCTTCTATTGAGTCATTCTTGTTAAAAAAGCCTTTTGTATTGAGACCTGTGATACCTACCTTCTTAACATTAAAAGTGCCTGTGGGGTTTTTTCCATGTTATTTAAGAAGAGGAACAGTTTTGTAAGGCTACGGGAGGGGGCACAAACCTCTTATCTATAATATTCATTAATGTCATAGGAACCTTAATGTTCCATAGCCCGCCCATCCACATTTACTGAGACCAAAAAAAGAAAAAGAAAAGAATGAATACTAGAATACTTTTTTTAAAAAAATGTGAGTGACGGTGGCAGTTTGAAGCATAGCTACTGAGCAGAGAACCAAACAGCCACCAATTGCTCCCTTGGAGCCCATCTCAGCCTCTGTGATCAGGTGAAAGTGGCCTCTTGATAGACATCCATTCAAATGCCTGTTGTATCCATGCTTGCAGTTTCTCCCAGCAGCTACTAGTCAGAAATACTTGGCTCCAATTGGCCACAATCCAGCCAAAATTAATCCCTTTTGTCCCACTGATTGCTGAGAAAGGTTTAAGCATGTTCATATATCATCTCCATTGTCCCTGAAAAAAAAAAGTGCTTAAGTTCTATTGATTGCAATGGAAAAGAGACATAAACATGTTTAAATCTTTGATTGCAGGCAGTGAGGTTTGAAAGTCCTTAATGTTGGTTGGATTGTGCCTGTGGTAAGAAGAGTGTGGTTGTAACTCATGTACCAATGTATACTTCTGTAAAGCCCCCGTGTTCTAGTGACTTTCAATAATAGCCATGGCACTGTGTCTGGAACTTTTACAGCTCAGAGTGGAGGCAAAAGGGAGTTGTTGTTGTTGTTGTGTGCCTTCAACTCATTTCCAGTTTATGGCTACCCTAAGGTGAACCTATCACAGGGTTTCTTATGGCTGAGAGTGGATGACTTGCCCAAGGTCACCCAGTGGATTTTCATGGCCAAATGGGGATTTGAACCCTGGTCTCCAGACTCATAGTCCAACAAACAAACCAGTATGCTACTCTGGTTTTTGCTAGGGAGATAACAATCAACTATTCTAGAAACTATCAGGGCAAACAAGCTGAAGCTTAATCCAGACAGGACAGAAGTGCAAATGAGGAAATAGGGACTCAGTCTCTGGTGGATGGGGATACAGTCCCCTTGAAATCTCATCTCCGTAGCTTAGGTTTCAGGGGTAGCCAGGAATGCTTTTGAACAGTTAAAAGTAGTGTCCCAGTTGCACCTGTTTCTGGAGAAGCCAGATACGGACACAGTAACATATGTCTTGATTACATCCTGGTTGGATTAATGTAATGCACTCTACATGGGACTGCCTTTGCAAACTGTTTGGCAACTTCAGCAGGTTCGGAATGCTGGGCTGGTTATAAGGAACATATAACTCCCTTGCTGAAATAGCTTCACTGGCTGCCAGTACATTTCTAAGCACAATTCAAAGTAATGGTTTTGTCTTATAAAGCTTTATACAGTTTAGGTCCAGACTATCTGAAAGCCCATACCTGCCAGAGCCTTACAATCTTCAAGGGAGGGCCTTCTAACCATTCTCCCACCCTCCCTGGCTTCTCAGTGACCACTCCTAGGGTCTGGGATGCCCTCATGAGGAAAGTTTGATCCACCCCTCTCAGTTGTCTTTTCACTGTCAGGTAAAGACCTTCTTGTCTAAATAGGCCTCCAGCCTTGGCTGACCAGGGAGGAGTGGTCTTGAACTGGCTGTGCTGTTTTTAGTATGTAATGTGTATTTTAAGTGTTTTCATTGTTTCAATTTTAATGTTTTGAAAGTAGTGTTTTAACTGAATATCTGGTTTATTTTTTCTTAACTTTAATACTCCAAATTGTTTTAGATATTCTGTTTTAATTTCTACTATAAGCTGCTTAGAGTCCCATTCAGAAGAAAAGTGGGATATTTTTTATTATTATTATTATTATTATTATTATTATTATTCCTTCTCTCCTAAAAAGGTAAGTTTGGCACAGTATTATTAAAGTTCATAATCTGTGGTATGTAATTATTATTATGTTTAGCTGGCAGATTTTTGGAAGCGTAATGTTTCCAAACTCTGCTTGCCTGTCAGCTTACAAATCTCAACACAATGGGAATCTGGAAGAGGGGGAGGGAGGGGAAGGAGACGAGAGCTAAGATGGGATCAAAAGGAACATTCACATGTGGTTAGGCTCCATTTCTGCTGCAATATTGCTCCTCCAACTTGAATTGAAAGCAGATTTCTCCCCCATCTGAGATGGATGGGGAAATGCCAGGATGCTCTCTCCATCCATATCATCTTTGGCATCCTAGGCACCAATAATAATTTAAAATTATTAGTGCTGGTGATAATGCATTAATTTCTCAGTTTCTCATGTTTAACATTAACAAATTCATTTTCATATCTAACATACATATCCATGCAATGAAGCTGTGACCTTCATTATTCCATACTGTTGTCTTGTATCTTCATCCCATATGGGTTTTCACGGAAGTAACTTCCACACAAATCAGATGGACTTCTCGTTAAATAAACACAGAAGTGCAGTCTTCGGGTTCATTTAGGTGGGGAAAGAGAAAAGGGAGCAAACAAAGCTTTCTAGAAAAATGAGGGATTTGTAGGGAGAGTAAGGAGATTTTCAGACAGCGTTTTAGAGAGCCTACCACGGGATGAGGCCCCGGGAGAGGAACGGCGTTCTTGCGCGGCAAGGGGTCATTTTCAGATGCTGCCGTCCCTCTCCTGAAATCATCAGTGTCACTTCCGTGAAGCTTTGGAAGCAGCCGCACCATATTTTAAGCACGGAAGTTGCCTGTGCTTAAAATATGGCTCTGCGGCTTCCGAAGCTTCGCGGAAGTGACACTGATGATTTCGGGAGAGGGACGGCAGCGTCCAAAAACGACCCCCTGCCGCCCAAGACCGCCTTTCCTCTCCCGGGACCTCATCCCACGGTAGGCTCTCTAAAACGCTGTCTGAATATCTCCTAAGAGATAGCAACTTATATGTGGGTTATCTTCTAGTTACCACAAAACTGTCTTCGCTTGAAAGGGTTATATTTTGGTAGTAGGGTGCATGTATTGTATGGATAAGATTCAGGTTCTGTCCTATAATATATAGGTAGAGTTGTGAAGGAATTCTTCTCTGAACCCCTGCTGATAGTAAATAAAATGCTAAACTATGTGGAACATTGGTCTGATGCAGGATATGTTTCCTATACTCCCCCAATCATAGAAAAAAAATGATTTAAATTTCAGATGAACAGAATATCAGGTAAAGGCTGCAATTATCACAAGTAAACCACGGATGTGAGAATTCACTTTTATGGCTCTATATAAATGATGAAAACCTACTCTCCACTACCCCCTCATTTTGTTAGCACTCTACCAACACCTTGATTTATTAATCTCACAACTTGTAAATTGTTTTTTGTTGTTCTCAGCCTAGCTGTTAATTATTTGAGCATCCTTCAGGTTTTGTTGCTTTTTCAGGTGATAAAGCCAGTTCTTTTTGTTAAACCATCAAAGTTAGGGATCTGTACATGTATAAAATATACATGGATGGACTTCCACTCTTTCACATACTTGATTCCACTGCACTTTTAAAGAGATGAAATCTCTACTCTTTTTGATATATTTTGACCCAAATGTTTTTACTTTTTTTGCATATTTTACAATTCATATATATCAATTGAGGGTGTGCCCCCTCCTTTGATTTTGAATACTTTTGGAATATGCACATTTTTCTATAGACACTTTTCATATGTGCCCATTTTTAAAGATGTTTCCACAGCCACTGATCAACATATTGACTCCAGAGTGCCAGTTGGGTACATCTTGTGGACACTCAACAACTGAGTGAAGACTGCACATATACTCACATACAGAGAGGGGACAATCAGTCTACCAAATTAGACTTCCCTCTTATCCCTATTTAAAGTATTCATTGTGATTTCTAAAATCCCATAGCTTTTCATGCAAGCAGCAGAATTCAGCTTGAAGGTAACTTTGTTCTTTGGCAGGCTAGTTGAAAAGGAACAAAGGCAATGAACTGATATCTCCTAATTTTTTTATTTTGTCCTACTTAAACTATTTAAATAACTCCCTTCAATTAAAAAAATGGAGATAGTTTACAATAGGCTATATAAGTACAATAAACAGTCCTGTGATGTCAAATGACTTCTGTCACAAAAAAAAAAAAAATGAAAAACCAGTGAGACATCACATAGATTCAGCCTTCCCTCACTACCATTGCTAGCACAGTGCAGCAACAGGATTCCAGCCTAAGAATTTTATGCTTGGATTGCAAACATTTCCTGAATTTTGGGGCTTCAAATATAGACTACAAAAGAATACATGGAGTGAAATGAACCCATGAAACCCTGTAGTGTGAGATGGACTTTATTCTTCTTTGGCTCTATCATATTATCCTGGAATGAAGAAATGTCTCAGGCTTTGGGAACCAGAAGAGAGGATGTGAAATATCCCCTCTATATCTTACAGTCTACCCAACTTGGTAGGCACAGTGGTGCTTTCTCTGGGGATGAGGAGAAATTTATTTGGTTTCCATTTTCATGCAAGCCAATGTAATTCAGATTTTCTGAACTAACACATGAAATGAAATACACATACTACTTTTGTTTCTTCACTTCTCCAAATTATATGCTTCTGTTCTCCTATTGAAATGTAGGACATTTTCAGACACGGTTTTATCGTACCTAGTGCAGGAAGAGCTCCCGGGAGAGGGATGGGGCTCTTGCGTGGCAGGGGGTCATTTTCGGACGCCACCGTCCCTCTCCCGAAAGCATCTGTTTCAGTTCCGTGAAGCTTCAGAAGCCGCAGAGCCATATTTTAGTCACGGGCAACTTCCGTTATTAAAATATGGCTCTGCGGCTTCCGAAGCTTCACGGAACTGAAACAGATGCTTTCGGGAGAGGGACAGCGGCATCCGAAAATGACCCCCTGCCGCGCAAGGGCCCCATCCCTCTCCCGGGAGCTCTTCCCGTGCTAGATACGATAAAACCGTGTCTGAAAATGTCCGTAGTATGACACCTGTATCTGCTGGGGATACGTTACCAGACTTAATATGAATTCAGCAAAACACAGATAAAAGCAAACTATAAAAATGAATGACTTCCAGCCCAATCTTACCATAGGGTTGCACTGAAGGACCTAGAAGAGGCTTAGAGAGTCAACCTCTCTAGGCATCTTCTAGGCCCTCCAGCTCAACTCTGTGGTCAAGCTTCCGACAGAAACATACCATGGAGTCGCACTGGAGGACCTAAAAGATGTCTTATATTTTTTCAGACACAGGTCATGTGGATATAGGGATTGTGCCATAATACATACAAAGAAGTGTACATTAGAGAGGACATTTGGAAACTACAGGTAGAAATGCATTTTAGAAAAAATCCCAACAAAAAGGTGAATTTTTGTGAGAATACAAGAAAATCACAAAGAGATATAGAAATTAGACAGAAATTCTTGAACAGCTGTGGATATTCTCCCCATTGTTTATTCCAGCCCTAGATCTGTCTTCAGATTAAGTACAAATTCAGAGCCATCTATTTCTCCAATGCCTTACTTCCTTCACATCTGAAACCTTTTACCTCCTGCTACTACTGCCTGTGACAACATAGCTTTGCTGGTATAGTTCACCAATGGGATTCTGAAGTTAGCATCAATTTTGATTGACTCCCAGACAAGACCATATCAGATTTCAACCTTCAGATACCATGCAGGCTGACATAGAGGTAATACAGCATATTGATCTTTCATACTACAGACAGATTGCTAGATCTCTTTAAAAGACATGTTTCTGGGCTAAATGTAAGCAGATTTAGACAATATCAAAGAACTCTCACTTCTTTCAATTATATCTAAAGATTAGTATGTATTGTACAGAACTGAGCAGCTATTCTGGGATACAAGTTAATCACTCTTGATTTTCTTAATTGAGGTTTCCTTTCATTTAGCTTCTTTATTTCATATAATTAGATACCCCTGTAAGGCAGTGATTCATCTTCTGAGTGCCTGACATTTCTAGACTTTTGCAAGTTATAGTGTCATCTCAAGCCCTTAAATGAATTAAAGCCTTACAACCACCTCTGGGTTTTTTTCTCCCCTCCAAAAGTGGTCTTATAACAGCTGAAGCCCTTAACTTCTTAACATTTTGTGGCATTTCAAATTTCTTTGTCTGGGGATACAATAAATAAATGGTTCATAAGTAATTTAAATCAGGGCAGTCTATGTTGATTATTGATGGCCAAATAAACCATAAGCTTTCTTCTTTCTTTCCTTATTTCCTCCTCTCCTTCACTTTTTTGTGTTTTACTTTTGCCTTGCTGTTGTTCAGTTTATTTCCTTCATGGATGCAAATCTAGATCTAGAACATGTAAAGAGAGTTCACTATATTAGACAGGAAGAATACAGTTCTTATTTGATATTTTGATATTTTGTGCTTCATTTCAATTTTTCAAATACTGATTTAGTTATTCAGTTAGCCAAATGTGACTAAATATAATTTATTTTTACAATAGAATTACAGGTAAAATACTGGTAATGGGCAATTCTAAGCCCTTCAATAAGGATAAATTGCTTTATTATACTCAATTAAAAATAAGATGTTTGTGTGCAAATAAATCTTATTCCCACTGTACTGTGATCTTTGATAACCTTAATGATGGCTTATAGTGCCTTTGCTATACAATACTTTTGAATCCCAGTAGATACAATTTTTTTGCTAAGTGTGATTAGGATGCTAGGCAATGAAATGATTTTGTTTTTCAATACTTTCTCTTCTGCTGCTGTTTCAGTTTAATTAGCTATTGAATGTATCTGCCACCTTTACCTCATGCATTGCAAAACCACAATATAAATATGAGAGATCATTAATAATATCTTCAAATGGCAGAGGAAAAAAGAGATTTAACTACATTTTCACTACACATTGTGACATACATATGCACATCAGAACAGAGCAGAAAGTTCTACACCTAGCTGCTGATTAACAGAGGTATGATCGATGTGCAAAGACCCCAGCCTCCTATAATGACCTCAATGTATGATAAGTCACTACAGATTGAACACCACAACATGCATCTTGTTTCACATTAATTCAGACATAATGGAGTTTAATGGATGTATCTGAAGCATTCAATGGGGCCTAAGAAAAGAAGCCATGTTAGATAAGTCCAAAAATACATCCAGTTCAGCATGTTTTAGCCAAAACTGGCCCAGTCAAAAACCTACAAAAATTAAATAGGAAGGTGAAAGGGGGAGGTTTGATATGTATTGTGATCACTCACACTCTGGCCCCATTCTTGTGTAGCAAAGCTCAGCTGTGGGAGCAGATACTTTTACTTGCCCCTGAAAATGAAGCCAAGGAGAAGAAAAGTGGTTGGTGTCTCGGCTTTTGGAACCAAAATGCAGGGAGGCTTAAGGTGGGGACTGCTGACTTTATAAGCATGCTCTGCCTCCACAGTCCTTCCTTGGGACCCAGCAACTGGATAAAAATAAAGGAGGAGAGAAATGGCAGAAATATCATTGTGGGGATCTACTACAGACTTCCAAGCCAAACTGAAGACTTGGATGATGCCTTCCTGGAACAGATGACCACACATTCAAGAAAGGAGGTGTGTAATAGTAATAGGGGTTTCAACTATCCTGATATTTGTTGGAAGTCCAACACTGCCAAAAATAAGATCCAACAAATTCCTCACTTGCCTTGCAGACAATTTCATTGTCCAGAAGATGGAAGAGGTAACAAGAAGATCAGCTATTTTAGGTCTGATCCTAACCAATGGGGATGACCTGGTTAATGGAATGGTGGTGGTGGGATCCTTCAGAGGAGTGACCATATTCTCCTCCTCTGGAGTTTGTTATACAGATGAAAGGGGAGGCCAAGCATAGACAGACATGCATTCTAGACTTTAAGAAATTTGATTTCAGAAAACTTAGGGAATTGCTAGGGGTGTTCCCATGGTCAGGAATAATAGAAGAGAAGGTAGTACATGATGGATGGGAGTTTCTAAAATGTGAGATACTGAAGGTGCAACTTCAAACAGTTCCATTGAGGAGGAAAAATGACAGGTGTCTAAAGAAACCAGGATGGATGTCAAGCTAAGACTTAAAAGGGACACATACAAGAAGTGGAAAAAGGGGGAAATTACAAAAGAAGAATTCATACAGATAGCTGGCTTGTGTAGGGGGAAAATCAGAAAAGCTAAAGCACAGACGGAGCTCAGGCTTGCTAGAGGTTAAAAAAAAATAAAAGGAGGTTTTTGGATATATCCAGAACATAAATAAATAAATACAAGGAAGTGGTAGGGACACCGCATGGAGAAGGTGGTGAATGCTAACAGGGACAGAAAAAAGGCAGAGCTACTTAACATGTTCTTTCCCTTGGTCTTCTCCCAAAAGGAGAAATGGAGTATATGATGCAATAAGGGAAATGCACCATAGAATAGGTAAAGAGGTTGCTCAGGAATACCTGGCCAGTATAAATGAGTGCAAGTCTCTACAGCCAGTGAACTACATCCAAGGGTATTAAAAGAACTGGGAGAAGTAATCTCAGAACCACTGGCAATAATCTTTGAGAAATTCTGGAGAACAGGAGAAGTCTCAGCAGACTGGAAGAGGGCAAATGTTGTCCCCATCTTTAAAAAGTGGGGGGGGGGAGAGAAGGCCTATATAATTATAGCCCAGTCAGCCTGACATCAATACTAGGAAAGATTCTAGAGCAGTTCATTAAACAGACAGTCTGTAAGCACTTAGAAAGGAATGCTGTGATCACTAAAAGTTAACATGTATTTCTCAAAAGCAAGTCATGCCAGACTAATCTTATCTCTTTTTTGATAAAGTTACAAACTTGATAGATTAAGGGAATGCTGTGGATGTAGTGTATCTTGATTTCAGTAAGGCTTTTGACAAAGGTCCCCCATGATATTCTTGCAAATAATTTAGTAATCTGTGGGCTAGACAATGCAACTGTTAGGTGGATCTGTAATCAGTGGGCTGACCAAACCCAAAGGGTAGTCACCAATGGCTCCCCTTCATCCTGGAGAGAAGTGACTAGTGGGGTGCAACAGGGTTCTGTCCTGGGTCCAGTGCTATTCAGCATCTTTATCAATGACTTGGATGAGGAAATAGAGAGTATGCTTATCAAGTTAGCAGTTGACACCAAATTAGAGAGGTAGCTAATACTCCAGAGGACAGGATCAGAATCCAACATGACATTAAAATATTAGAATGCTGGGCCAAAACTAATAAAATTAATTTCAACATGCAGAAATGTAGGATACTACCCTTACGCAGTAAAAATGAAAAGCACAGATATAGGATGGGTGACATCAGGCTTGATGGCAGTTCATGTGAAAGGAATCTAGGAGTCTTAGTGGACCACAAGCTGAACATGAGTCAGTAGTGTGACTCGGCAGCTAAAAAAGCCAATGTGATTCTAGGTTGCATCAATTGGATTATAGTGTCTAGATCAAAGGAAATAATAGTGCCACTCTATTCTGCTTTGGTCAGACCTCACCTGCAATACTGTGTCCAGTTCTGGGCACCACAATTCAAGAAGGTTATTGACAAGCTCAAGCATGTACAGAGGAGGGTGACCAGTATGGTGGGAGGACTGGAAGCCATGATGTATGAGGAGTGGTTTAGCGAGCTGGGTATTTTTAGCCTGGGGAAGAGAAGGTTAAAAGGAGATATGGGAGCCATGTTTAAATATTTGAAGGGATGTCATGTTGAGGATGGAGCAAGCTTGTTTTCTGTGGCTCCAGAGATTAGGGCACGGAGCAATGGATTCAAACTGCAGGAAAAGAGATCCCACCTAAACATTAGGAAGAACTTCCTGACAGTAAGAGGTGTACAGCATTGGAATGCACTGCCTTGGAGTATGGTGGAGTCTCCTTCTTTGGAGGGCTTTAAACAGAGGCTGGATGGCCATCTGTCAGGAATGTTTTGATTGTTTATTTTTGCAAGGCAGGGGGCTGGACTGGGTGGCCCTTGTGGTCTGTTCCAACTCCATGAGTCAATGATTCTATACAAATGATCCACAGTGTTTAGTGGGTAAGTGAAAAGCACACATATTGGTGAGGGTGAATGGAGGAGGAAAGATTAAAGGATGAACACATACATATACTGTACAGCCATACCTTAATTAACAAAGTCTCTGGGGGTGGAGGAGCTCCTTTTTACAAAGTCTTTTTATGCCTGCTCACCACCTCCCTTTCCTCTTTGTCCTCTATCTATTTGGATGTGTTTTTAGCAGAATCAGTATTGGGAAGATAGTGCAGGGGGGCTTCAGAAACACAGACTCTCAGGGCCTGTCTATACGAGGAGGAAAAAACCAGGAGTACTTCACAGTAATGGCATTTTGCAGCAGCAGTGACTTGTTTTAATGGTGTTTTCTACTGCATAAACTTCACAAGCAAGATGGTGGCTGCGATTGATTTACTCATGTTTGTACTTACCTCCATTTGCCACCCTGAACTTTTTTTTTTTTTAAAAGATGTCTAAGGTGCGCTAGAGTGATTTTTCAATTTAACAGGTGAAAATCCAACATTGAGGCAGCAGGTGTTTGCCCTGTTAGGAAGCCCCACCCCTGTACTTGCCTAGCCAATCAGCTTTGCACTGCTTTTCCTATGGGAAAGTGATTCATATTGAATTTCCTCTCCCAATTAGCAGGAATGTGCATCCCTCTTGCTCTTTTTTTTAAAAAAAAAACTATGGGAAAAGCCATGAAGGATTTTCCTGAGGCGTTTTTGCTGTTTTGGTCCTCCCTCCTTCTGAATACATTGAATTGATGTGGGGTCACATTTAGACAAGCTGTATTCCCAATGAATTCCATGAGAAGTTGAAAGCTTTCATGGCTGGCGTCCATAAGTTTTCCGTGGTTTTTTTCTGGACTGTGAGGCCATTGTTCTGGAAGAGTTTATTCTTGATGTTTCACCTGCATCTGTGGCTGGCATCTTCAGAGCATGGTGGGTAGAGGTGTGTGGGGTTTATATACTGTGAGTCCCTTTTGGAGAGAATATGTAAATTTGTGGGTTTGAATAGCTAGTTCCTAATGTGGTAGGATATGCAAACAGACACTAATCCTCCTTGCGTATTCTCCCACCCTAGGAACTAGCCATTCAAATACACAAATTTACATATTCTCTCCAACAGGGACTCACAGTATATAAACCCCACACACCCCTACCCCACCATGCTCTGAAGATGCCAGCCACAGATGCAGGTGAAACATCAAGAATAAACCTTTCCAGAACATGGTCTCACAGCCCGGAAAAATACCCACAGAAAACCTATGAATTCCATGAGGCTTATTTTGACTGTTTAGACAATCCCTCAGTGTCAGATTGCAGCAATGTGTTTGCAGCAAACAATGCAATAAAGCTTGAGCTTGGAAAGAACAAGGTTTTGCTCTAGCCAATCCTGCTTTGGCCATGTGTGCCTGCAGACCACAGGCAAGGTAATCAGCATCTGCCTCCAGAATCTCTTATTGGGTATGCATGAGCAACAAATCAAAGAGAAAGGGGGAGAGCTGGAAGCATGCCTCACCATCTTCCCTCAGAGCTTAAAATAGTTTGGCTGTCAAAATGGCAAACATAAGAAAAGTGGAGAAAAGTGGTGGAAGAAAATAGTAATTTCTGGATGCATTCTGGGAGAAGCTTTCAAGAACGTTCAAATTGTTTTTGTTTATTTATGCAACTGACTTGCTGCCCTGGTTGTCAATTCACATATGTATATTAATAGTTTTGGATAAAATGTTGTCAAAAAAAAAATTGAACTGCTCTTCTTTTTTGTGAACCTATCTCTATTTATTCCATGTTACTTCTGCCTTTGATACCAAACTTTCTGTTAAAGAAGTGATGCATAGGAACACATCTACTTAGGATTTGTCTACAGTGGCCAAATACCTGTTCCAGAACCCTGCAGTCCAACCGATGCAGGGCATTTACCCCAATCTGCCCCCAGGCAGTACAAATAACCCCCAGGGCAGATATCAGGCTGGAACTGGAGCAAGCCAGGATAGCGTCCTTTACCATGTTTTTAAGAACATGCCCAGTTTAATCTGGTATTGTCAGTTCGGGCCCCACTTGTCTTTAGGAGCCTATCGTTGAATGCGGCTCCTCACTGCCACCACCTGCTCCCTGGCTCTCCTGGAAGTCGGGTATGGATTCTGCAGCATGTGACCAAGGCTGGTCACATGCAGGGGGCCCACAGACACATGATGCAGGACCCCTGCCTGGCTTCCACATTAATTATAAAATAGCAGCTGTGTCAGTAACAGCAGTGGCTTCAGCAATATGTTGCTGTTCTGTTTGGACTCGAGGCCATTTTTGGCAGGTAAGCGGGGGGAGGGAGGACTGGCCAGCTTCAGAGGCAGGATATGGTGGCAAGGAGCCAGTGTATCCTGGCTAGTGTAGATGAGCCCCTCGTTAATTGCGGTATACCTATATGTTGCCCTTTAAAAAGGAATAATAAAAGGCTACCCCCTGCTCGTGGCAGTTCTCCATTATTTTAAAAGCTTTTCCTTATTTCATAAAATTATTAATTGTACTGCCAGAATGTGCTATGCCTCCAGAACAATAGGATTAACACCTCACTGGTTTTAAAATATTTCCCCCCACAGAACATTCATCTGGTTTTTCCATTGACACAGGACCGAGGCCAGAGCTGTCACAACAGTGAAAACAAAATTTCAAAATGTTAAGTGGCATACCGACAATCTGTCTGATTCCGTCTTGTAATTTATTGGAATTAATAACTGTATGTAGGGGTTTTTCCTTACCAAATACATGTAGCATAATTGGATTATTTATATATTTTTACATTGATTATATTTGTGCCACCTTAAACACTTCCATTCTTGGGGCCAGGAGTAAGAACAAAGGCATGAGACAACCTCAATTCTTACTTCTATAAAAATTAACTTTCTGGAGTGTTCTTTGTGTTCTTTCTCCTTCTTTTGTGTGATGATATCTGAGGTAATAATAATATTCAGATTTTTATGACTGGCTCACATTATCTGCCCTTTAATTATTGTTTCCCTTTCATTTGTCAGCTACATTCCAGCAGATGAATTCTATCTGCAGTCAGCACAAAATGTGCATTCCAAATAGGAAAGTGATATCCTTAGTCCAGCAAGTCTGTATCTAATAAAGCAGCAGTGTTATATTTTCTCCCTGAAAAGAAACTAATTTGTTTTCAGAGCAAGCCATCACAGGGTTCTTTCAATGCTTATACTTATTCTAAAGTAGCACAAAATGCTCAAAAGATATCAAAGTTGTGAATGAAACAAAAGCTTGCATTAGGGAGGCCTAAGAAGATCACCTTGGCAAAATCCATTATGGAAGGTGTGGGAAAACCAATCCTCTGAATGACAAAAATCACTCAAGGTCAATTTTCTGCTTTTCAGTCAATGAAACTGTGGTGAAACCATGCATAACCTGGATATTAGTCCTGCTTGATCCCCTTTAAGTTGAAGATGTCCCATGATAATAGTTATTACAGTAAATAGTAATCCAGCTTCCCATAACAATTTACTACAAATATTTTTGTTACAGATTTGGTTTCCGTTATCACCCACAAAGGAAATTCCTGGCAGATTATTTATGGTAATGGATATCAATTTACATCTAGCAATTTCTTTAGTAACAGTCCTAAGAGAGAGATTAAGAACATACAATCCTTAGCTGCTTCCGGTTGAGAAAGTAAAAGATCCCTGCTCTGAAAAATGAATGTCATCTTCTGCAAAACAGATAATGCTAAAACTGATGCTAACCCACCATTGTGGAGGCTTTTTAGCATGACAAAGATAAGCAGAAATAACAGGTATATTTGTTGAATTCTATGTAAACATAATTGAGAATCCAAATAAGCATAGTGTTGTTGTGTGCCTTCAAGTTGTTTCTGACTTACGACGAACCTATCACGTGGTTTTATTGACAAGATTTGTTTAGAGGTGGTTTGCCTTTGCATTCCTCTGAGGTTGCGAGAGTGTGACTTGTCCAAGATCACCCAGTGAGTTTCCATGACTGAACAGGGATTCAGACCCTAGTCTCTAGAGTCATAGTTCAACACTCAAACCACTACCCCACATTGGCTGTTGGTAATAATAAATGAAATGGCTAGCTGTTAATAACAAATAATTGAACTGAGCTCCTATAGGCCTACTGGAGATGACCAGAAATTATTTTCAGAATCGGCATTCTCTGTTACCCATTTCCATGGGAACCAACTGAAGGAGTGGAATCAGTAACTATCTTCAAGTCTTAAATTTCCTTTGCATTTGCAGGTTTGGAAAAGAGACTGTTGAAAACATAGTGTCTTTGATGATTCAAGCTAGCTATGCAAGTACAAGAAACCTTCAAGGGCAGATAGAATTGACAAGAACTCGCAGAATCCTTGAACATTAAGCATGTTGATAGGGGATTAATTGGGCTTTGTTGTTCAGAACACCTGGAGACCACAAGGATGGACAAGAAAAAATCCAGAAAAAAAACAGTGTTAAACCCTCTTTTTGACTGCTAAGACCCTTCAGAAATAAGGTAGTTTGACACTGCTTTAATTGTCATGGCTCCATCCTGTGGAATCCTGGGATTTGTAATTTGTTCTGGCACCAGAGTTCTCTGAGTGAGAAGGCTAAATATCTCATAAAACTACAAATCCCAGAATCCCATAGCATTGAGCTATGGCAGTTAAAGTGGTGTCAAATTGTATTATTTTTGTAGTGTGTCAGCAGCCTTTGTTTTACCATGGTCTTATCTACACCAGGTAGGATACGCCAGTTTCCCTACCAGTGTATCCTGGCTGTGGAGGTGGCCCATTCACTCCACTGATTAACTGCAGGAGATGGGCCGGTATACAAACAAGATGCCAACCTCACACTAAAGCTACTGCCACCACCACCACCACCACCACCATTTTTTCCTAATACACAAACCAGGCAGGGCTCCTGAAACATGTGACTTCAGACCCCCTGCAGGTGAGCAGCCTCAATCACATGCTGCAGGATCCTTCTTTGGCTTCCTGAACAGCAAGGGAGCTGGCAGGGGCAGCAAGAAGCAGTGTGCCAGAAGGGCTCACGCAGGACCCAATCCAGCCAAAATGGAGTAAACAGGGATGATGGGAGTTGTAGCTCTTCACCTCTGGCTCAAACTCACCACCTTGTTATGCAGCAGAGCCGACCAGCTTAGATCAGTGGTTAATGCTTTCCTTCAAAGCAGCAGAGTTTCAGAGAATAGGCTGAAGATCCTGACAAACTCTCCAAGCCTTCTCACTCTTCTCCTGGTGTCTCCAGAACGTCTCCAGGATTCACTCAGGCAACTCAGTAGTTTTATATAAAACCTACTTTATTCTTCTATATAAATATACTATATGGTCAACAAATCACAATCTCTACACACTACTCCACAATATCTCCAAACTACTCCACCTCTACTCCAACAACAATACATTGGCAAACATTGCAAATTTATAGCCATTGTTTATCACCACCCACTAGTTAGTTTCCACCCAGTGGGTGTGTACTTCCATTCTGATTGGTCCACGTAGTTCCACCCATACTTAAGACCAACCCATGTATTTCAACATTTCACCTTGTACACTTAATGATTCTCAGGTGTTTCCATTCTGCATTCAGTACCTCTGTCCTTGGCTCTCAGGACTTCTAGATTACATTAGCAGTTTCACCTGTGTAGCTTCATAATTGTTCTTGCTTAGTCATTGTGACTTTCACATACATATTTTATTTCTTTCACTGTATGTCCCATGTTGCATTTTCCTTAACAATCCCCTCCGAAATACAATATTGTATGTGTCTTACCATGTCATTCCAACCATTTGTGTCAGCCTTTCATGTTTTTCTACTGTCAATGCTTTTGTGAACAAATCTGCTATGTTGTGTTTTGTTTCTATATATCTCAATTCTATTTCACCCTTCTGAACCATGTCTCGCACATTTTGATATCTTACACCAACATATTTTGTTCTGTTTTTCAAACTTTCAGTTTCAGCCATCGCTATGCATGACTGTGAATCTTCCAGAATTTCCACTGGTATCTTGCAACTTTCATTTAAATCATTTAGCAATTGCTTAATCCACTGTACCTCATTTACTATCTCATTCAAAGCAGCGAATTCTGCTTCTGTTGTGCTTATCGCTACATTAGTTTGTTTTCTACTTCTCTAAACTATTGGACTTTCACTATATTTAATTATCATTCCTGTAACTGACTTCTTGTCTCCTAATTCTGATGCAAATGAACTGTCTACATAACAATCTAGATCTGAACTACTGCTTCTTATAATCAATTTCCTATCTAAGGTTCCTTTCAAATATCTCAATAAATGTTTTACCGCTGTCCAGTCTTCAATTTTTGGATCATTAACCCTTCTAGACAATACATTTACAGCATAAGAAATGTCTGGTCTGGTGTGGCAAGATATGAATTGTAAAGATCCTATTATACTTCTGAATAAAGTCTTGTCCTCAAACGCTCTAGTTGTTTCTTCAGACACAAAACCAGTTGTCATCGGAGCTCTTACTGTTTTTGCATTCTGTAATCCACACTTTTCAATCAGTCTTTCAATTTTATTTCTCTGACTTAATAAACAACATCCTTCTTCTGTCCATTCAACGCAAATACCTAAATAAGACTTCAATACACCTAAGTCCTTCAAAACAAACTTCTCAGACAATTCTCTTTTTACTGACTCAATTTCCTGTTTTGACTTTGCTGCTACACACAAATCATCTACATAAATCACTAATACTATGTCTCCTTTTGTATAAACACAACCATCTGCAATGCTCCTCTTGTAACCTAGCTTAACTAGCTCATCATTGATGCACAGATTCCATGCTCTGGCACTTTGTTTTAAACCATACAACGCTTTCTTTAATTTATATACTCTCTGACTACCATTTTCTTCGAAACCTTGTGGCTGTTCCATAAAAATTTCTTCATCCAAAACCGCATTCAAGTAAGCTGTCTCAAAATCAAAATGTTCTACAACTAAATTCCTTTTTACTGCTACAGCTAGAACCATTCTCAGACTTTCTGGCTTTGCAGTTGGAGAATATGTCTTATCATAGTTCTCATACTGCTGTTGTGCAAAACCCTTAGCCACTAACCTAGCTTTATATTTGATACTTCCATCTGGCATTTCTTTCCTTTTGTATACCCATTTACAACCAATTACTTTCTTGTCTTTGGGTCTGTCAACAATTTCAAAAACATCTTTATTTACCAGGCAACCAAACTCATTATCCATTGCATCAAACCATCTTTCCTGTTCTTCACTAGAATAACTTTCCAATTCTTCAAAACTTTCAGGCTCTTCTACTGCTAAACAAGCTCTTGCCTTTGTCACAACAAACCTATCTGGAGGCTTTCTAACTCTATGGCTACGCCTGGGAATAAAATCTGCTGTTCTGTCTCTTTCATCCTCACTTTCTCTACTAGGAGTTGTAGTTCTATGACTAAATCTCTTGTCTTCAGTCATTCGAGTAGTAGTAGGCCTAGATGCTATCTCATCATCGGAAGAACTACCACTGCTGCTAGGTGATGCTTCCTGCTTAACTGAAACCCCTCCGTTTCCTGAGGTTGGTTCAGTTTGTGCTTCTGGCTCATTTGAACTCCCTAATCTCAAAAACACTTCTTTATTGGCATGCAGTTTGTCCCAACCAGCATGTCTCTCGAAATTTGCAGACCTAGAATACTGCACTTGTTTTCCATCCAAATGAAACTTGTAGCTATTTCCAGAATACCCCAAAAACCTAAGCCTTTTGCTTTTGGGTTCTCCTTTCCTCCTGAAACAAGCAGGTGTGTAAACATGAGCAAATTGTCCAAAAACCCTTAAGTACTTGTAATTTGGCATTCTCCCATACAATACCCTGTAGGGAATGTCTTCAATTTCTGAATGATACAATCTGTTACTGATATGTATTACAGTCAAAGTTGCTTCTGCCCAGAAACTATCTTTCACCCCTGCATCTGCCATCATACAAGCAGTAATTCTTTTTATATCTTGTATTTTCTTCTCTGCTAACCCATCCTCACTAGGACAAGCAGGGTTTGTAGTTTCATGCCTTATTCCCACCTTTTGAAACCAGTTAAACAATTGATTATTTAAAAATTCTCCTCCTCTATCAGTAATGATGGTGCCTACTCTGCTATCAAATTGTCTTTCCACCATTCTTACCCATGCTTTTAAACTTTGCCCAGCATCAGATTTGTTTTTCATTATTCTCACAAATGCAAACCTTGTATACCTATCAACAATTACTAGGAAATACTTGCTTCCCCCTAAGGACAAGCAATTAGCTTGGGTGACATCTGCATGTACATACTGAAATGGTCTTTGAGCAATTCTTTTTGTTTTCTTAGCTACTGGAAAAGCTCTGACCTTTACCTGATGACATACTGTACAATCTAAGTGGTTTTTGCATTCAGTAACTTTTAAATCTGGACAAATACTGATTAAATTCTTTAAACATTTGAAGCTCACATGGCCGAATTTTCTGTGAAGCTCGTGTATGCAGTCTTTGTGGATTGGAATATTTTCTATGTTATTAGCTTCTTCAACCCTGTAGCTATCCATATTGTCCTCCAAATAATAAATTTTGTCCTTTTTCAAACCTATACCACGCAATTCCCCATTCAGTTTTATCTTACACATGTTCTTTTCAAAGATGACTGTGTAGTCTCTTTCTGTTAATCTGCTTACTGATAACAAATTATTTTCTAACTCCTTTACATGTAAGACATCATTAAAATTCTCTTTTAGCCCTGGAATGTACACAGTACCCATTTGATTTACAGTACTTAGCTCTTTCCCGTCAGCCAAAACTACAGTATTTACATTAGCTGATTTTCTCTTACTTATTAAATTTATATCATTACACATCGAAGATGAGGCTCCTGAATCAACTAGCCATTTAGAATTTGCATTTTGTTTTTCCTTAATCATGGTTGCAAACCCCTTTTTATTACCACTGTCCCTCAAAAATGGAGGTGTGGACTGTTTTTGATACTGCCGTGGCTGCCATCTGCTCTCTGCTTGCTTGCGTCTCTCAGCTGCAAAATGTTTACAATGTCTCTGCAGATGACCAATCTTCTTACAATAAAAGCACCTCCGTTGCTCCCTTGTAGAAGCTGCTTCCTCCTGCGTTCGCCAGTCAGGAGTTGTTTGTTGTTTTGGCACAGTCTTTAAGCTTGCTGTGTCACCCTGCTCAGACATTCTTCTCTGGTTCTCTTCCAGTATTCTGGCCACAATTAAGTCTCTATTAAGCTCAGCTTCTGGCAAGTTCTGCAAGCTGTTCGTTATGTTGTCCCACAAAGAGTCTAGCGATTCTACTAAAATGTAGCATTGCTGCTCTTTGCTAATTTGCACTCCCCTCAGTTCAGCTTGCACAAACAAATCTTGCATTATTTTTAAATGTTCTATCACACACTGCCCTTTAGCCATTTTTTGCCTATATATTCTTTTAGACCATAGCATTTTTGCAAAAGCAGTTGAAGGAGTGTGTAATCTCTGCAAGGTATCCCACACATCCTTGGCGGACGTTTTATCTCTGACGTCATTAATTAAGTCTTCTTCAAGCATGAGATAAAGACAGGCTTTTGCTTTACTATCTCTCCCTTGAGTAGCTGCATCAGCATTGGCTGCCAGCCCTGTTTCAACTGTTGACCACAGACCTTCCTTTACTAGTAGAGATTGGGCATAAATCTTCCAGGTAGAGTAGTTGCTTCTATTTAGTTTACTAAACTTTAGAATTTCCATCTTGATTTGTGCAGTGACTCAATTTGACACAGTCCTTCTGAGTATGCACAGCCGACCCGTCTGGGCTTAAGCAAAACACAAAATGATTTACTTCCAAGGCTTATCAGTGCAGCACAAACAGCTTGCTCTGATCTATCGTCCACAAAGCTTTCTCCCACTCTCTGGAACTTTCAGCTTCTGTGGATGCTGGGTGCTCTAGTAACTGGGCCCATAACCCTTGTCAGGGATGATGGGAGTTGTAGCTCTTCACCTCTGGCTCAAACTCACCACCTTGTTATGCAGCAGAGCCGACCAGCTTAGATCAGTGGTTAATGCTTTCCTTCAAAGCAGCAGAGTTTCAGAGAATAGGCTGAAGATCCTGACAAACTCTCCAAGCCTTCTCACTCTTCTCCAGGTGTCTCCAAAACGTCTCCAGGATTCACTCAGGCAACTCAGTAGTTTTATATAAAACCTACTTTATTCTTCTATATAAATATACTATATGGTCAACAAATCACAATCTCTACACACTACTCCACAATATCTCCAAACTACTCCACCTCTACTCCAACAACAATACATTGGCAAACATTGCAAATTTATAGCCATTGTTTATCACCACCCACTAGTTAGTTTCCACCCAGTGGGTGTGTACTTCCATTCTGATTGGTCCACATAGTTCCACCCATGCTTAAGACCAACCCATGTATTTCAACATTTCACCTTGTACACTTAATGATTCTCAGGTGTTTCCATTCTGCATTCAGTACCTCTGTCCTTGGCTCTCAGGACTTCTAGATTACATTAGCAGTTTCACCTGTGTAGCTTCATAATTGCTCTTGCTTAGTCATTGTGAATTTCACATACATATTTTATTTCTTTCACTGTATATCCCATGTTGCATTTTCCTTAACATTTATATCATGGTGAAGGGCCTTATCCCAGCTTGCCCCTGTTCCAGCCATGTATATGCCCTGGAGGTCATTTGGACTGCCCAGGGGCAGATCAGGGTAAATGCACCATGTTTGGAATGGAGGGCTATGGAATGGGGAAAATCCCGATTATTTGGTCAGTGTAGACAAGGCCCATGTCTTCCCTGAACAACAGGAAAATGCAGTGAAAGATGAATATCTTTAAACCAACAATCTGGTTCTTACTTTCTTGGTGGAACTTTTCTTGACAGCTTCCCTTGTAATGTGTCCACTATTCTTAAAAATAATAGTGGATTTGACACTCTTGATTAAAATAGTAGGTAGGATTCAGATAGGTAGGTGAACTGCTGAATGGACTTAAGCACAGATTTAACGACAGCAATGTGGGGATGGTGGTGTTCCTCCTGTGGTGCAGGCTGGTAAAGAACTTTGGTTTTCTTCAGTTTGACTTCCAGCCCAAACAGCTCTGCAGCTGTTGCGAAGCAGGATGTTAGGCACTGCAGAGCTGCTTCTGTGTGGGCAAGAAGGGCAGCATCAACAGCAAAGAGCAGCTCACAGACTAGATAGTTTAGAGTCTTAGTGCGAGCCCTCAGACGGCTTAAGTTAAACAATGTACAATCAGTATGGTAATGTATATAGATGCTGTCTTCTTCAAGCTCTGTCGTAGCCCTTTGGAGCATCATGCTGAAGAAGATTGTAAATAAAGTTGGAGCAAGAACACAACCTTGCTTCACTCCATTAGTTATTAGAAAGGGCTCTGAGAGAGCATCGCCATATCTGACTTGACCGCGCTGGCCCTCGTGTAGCAAGATAATCATTTTAAGGAATTTGGGGGGACATCCTAGTCTTTCCAGGATCTGCCACAGACCTTTTCTACTTACAGTGTCGAAGGCTTTGGTGAGGTCAACAAATGTTACATAGAGACCCTTGTACTGCTCTGTAATCTGTGGTCAAGTCCGTTTAGCAGTTCACCTGCCTGGGAAGAATCATCTCCTCAGATGCCAAGATTGACAAAGAGATCGATCACAGATTAGCAAAGGCTTATAGCGCATTTGGAAGACTTTACAAAAGAGTCTGGAGTAACAAACACCTGAGGCGAAGCATAAAAATCAGTGTGTATAGAGCCATTGTACTGTCTATTCTTCTTTATGGGTCTGAAACATGGGTCACCTATCACCACCACTTACGACTCCTCGAACACTTTCACCAGCGCTGTATACACACAATCCTAAATATACCCTGGCCTGACCATGTGATGAATGTTTCTGTCCTTGAGCAAGCAGAGATCACCAGCATAGAGGCCATGATATTGAGAACACAGCTGTGCTGGGGAAGGCACATTTCTAGGATGGAGGACCATCACCTCCCCAAAACAGTACTCTACGGTGAACTCTCCATGGGTCAGCATAAGAGGGGTGCTCCTAAAAAGCAATACAAGGACTCCCTGAAACAAAATCTCAGGCTCAGCCAAATTGATCACCAACAATGGTCTGCCCTGGCCTCACATTGGGAGGCATGGAGACGCACTATTCACAATGCTGCAGCCTTATTTGAGAACTCACGCCGAACAAGTCTTGAAGAGAAACGACAACGCAGAAAGAATCACAACCCGGAAACATCCAAGGAGACCTTTTGCTGTGCTTTCAGCAACCGGACTTGTTTCTCTCGGATTGGCCTTTTTAGTCATCAGTGCACTTGCAGAAAGTGCGCAATGAGTCCTTCCTGAATCTTCGTTTGCAAAGAAAAGCCAGAGAGAGAGAGGGGATTCAGATAAATTAAGTGAAAGGGATGGGTTGGACCTCACAGCAGTTGGCAGGAATGTTTTTGCTAAGAGTCTGAAAGATCTTATCAAGAGAGCTTAAAACTGAGTTGTATGGGGGAGGGAAACAGTACTCTTGAAGGCTGGAGTTCATCAAGTGCTAGAGATAATAGCCCAACTGTTATACTGAGAATGAGGTGAGTAGCACAGAAACCCAACAATGGGAGGAATAAACCCTTTAAAAGGCAGATAGGGGAAATGACCCAGGGTCTTCGATGTCTCTATATGAATGCACAGAGCATGGGAAATAAATAGAATGAATTTGAACTCATAGAATCATAGAATTTTAGAGTTGGAAGATTCCACAAGGGCCATCCAGTCCAACCTCCTGCCACGCAGGATATCACGATCAAAGCATCCCTGACAGATGGTCATCCAGCCTCTGTTTAAAGACCTCCAAGGAAGGAGACCCCACCACACTCCGAGGGACTGTGTTCCACTGCCGAACAGCTCTTACTGTCAGAAAGTTCCTCCTAATGTTGAGGTGGAATCTCTGTTCCTGGAGCTTGCATCCGTTGTTCCATGTTCTAGTCTCTGGAGCAGCAGAAAACAAGCTTGCTCCATCCTCAATGTGACACCCCTTCAAATACTTAAACAGGGCCATCATATCGCACCTTAACCATCTTTTTTCTAGGCTAAAAATACCCAGCTCCCTAAGTCTTTCCTCATAAAGGCATGATTTCCAGACCAGCCACCATTTTAGTTGCCCTCCTCTGGACTCTTACCACAACAAAATAGGTATGATATAATAGACATCGCTGAAACCTGGTGGGATGAGTATCATGATTGGAATGTACTAATACAGGAGTATATTTCAGAAAAATAGACCAAACAGGAAGGGTGGTCGAGTAGCATTATACATAAAGGATGTGTACATTGTACATTAAGTCTGTGTACATTATACATTTAGGCTGGAGAAGAGAACATAAACATGATTTAAATCCTCCTAAAACATGATAGGAGCCAGGTTGAACATAAACATGATTTAAACCCTGGGAGCCACATTGAAAGCATCTGGGTGAAAATTAAGGGGGAGAGACACAGCAGGAGCATCATTGTAGGGGTCTACTACAGACTTCCAAGCCGAACTGAGGACTTGGATGATGCCTTCCTGGAGCAGATGACCGCACATTCAGAAAGGAGAGATGTAGTAGTAATGGGGGATTTCAACTATCCTGATATTTGTTGGAAGTCCAACTCTGCCAAGAATTTAAGTTCCAACAAATTCCTTACTTGCCTTGCAGACAATTTCATTATCCAGTAGGTAGAAGAGGCAACAAGGAGATCAGCTATTGTAGATCTGATCCTAACCAATGGGGATGACCTGGTTAATGGTGTGGAGGTGGCGGGATCCTTCAGGGAAGTGACCATATTCTCCTGGAGTTTGTTATACAGAGGAAAGGGGAAGTCAAGCATACTCAGAAATGCCTTCTAGACTTAAAGAAAGCTGATTTCAGAAAACTTAGGGAATTACTGGGGTGATCCCATGGTCAGGAATAATAAAAGAGAAGGGTGTTCATGAGGGATGGGGGTTTCTTAAAAGTGAGATACTGAAGGCACAACTTCAAACAGTTCCAATAGGAACAAGAAGGGGAGGTGTCTAAAGAAACCAGGATGGATGTCGAAAAAACTCTCAACTGAGCTAGAACTTTAAAAGGGCATGTACAAGGAATGGAAAAAAGGGAGAAATCACCAAAGAAGAATTCAAACAAATAGCCAGCTCATAAAGGGAGAAAGTCAAAAAAGCTAAAGCACAGATGGAGCTCATGCTTGCTAGAGAGGTTAAAAACAATAGAAAGTTGTTTTTGTTGTTGTTGTTTTGTGTTTGTTTGTTTTTGTTATGTCCATAGCAAAAGGAAGATCAAGGAAATGGTAGGGCCGCTGAGTGGAGAAGATGGTGAAAGGCTGACGGGACAGAGAAAAGGCAGAACTACTAAACACCATCATTGCTTCAGATTTCTCCCAAAGGGGGAACAGTGCTCAACCTGGGGAAAACTGAGCAGATGATGCAGTAGGGGAAATACATCACAGAATTGATAAAGTGGTAGTTCAGGAATACCTGGCCAGTATAAATGAGTGCAAGTCTCCATGGCCTGATGAACTTCATCCTAGGGTATTAAAAGAACTGGCAGAAGTAATCTCAGAACCACTGGTAATAATCTTCAAGAATTTCTGGAGAACAGGAGAGGACCTAGCAGACTGGAAGAGGGGAAATGTTGTCCCCATCTTTGAAAGGGGTGGGGAGAAGACCCAAATAATTACTGTCCAGTCATCCTTACATCAATACTAGGAAATATTCTAGAGCAGATCATTAAACAGACAATCTGTAAGCACTTAGAAAGGAATGCCATGATAACTGAAAGTCAACATGTATTTCTCAAAAACAAGTCATGCCAGACTAATCTTATCTCTTTTTTATATATAAAGAAAGAGAGTTTCCAACTTGATAGATGAAGGGAACACTGTGATGTAGTGTATCCTGATTTCAATAAGGCCTTTGACAAGGTCCCCCATGATGTTCTTGCAAAAAAGTTAGTAACCTGTGGGCTAGACAATGCAACTGTTAGGTGGATTTGTAATTAGTGGACTGGCCAAACCCAAAGGGTAGTCACCAATGGCTCCTCTTCATCCTGGAGAGAAGTGATTAGTTGGGTGCCACAGGGTTCTGTCCTGGGTCCAGTGCTATTCAACATCTTTATCAATGACTTGGATGACCAAATTAGGGGCATACTTACCAAATTTGCAGATGACACCAAATTAGGAGGAGTAACTAATACCCTAAAGGACAGGGTCAAAATTCAAAATGACCTGGATAGACTGGAGAGCTGGGCCAAAGCTAACAAAATGAAATTCAATACGGAGAAATGTAACGTACTGCACTTAGGGCAGAAAAACAAAATGCATAGATACAGGATGGGGGAGACCTGGCTGAACAAGATTACGTGTGGAAGGGCTCTAAGAGTCCTAGTAGACCACAAGTTGAACATGAGTCAACAGTGTGATGCAGCAGCTAAAAAGGCCAATGAGGGAATAGAGGGCATTCTTATCAAGTTTGCAGATTACACCAAATTAGGAAGGGTAGCTAATACTAGAGGACAGGATCAGAATCCAACATGACCTCAATAGATTAGAAAGCTGGGCCAAAACTAACAAAATGAATGTCAACAGGGAGAAATGTAGGATACTACACTTAGGCAGTAAAAATGAAATGCACAAATATAGGATGGGTGGCACCTGGCTTGACAGCAGTATATGTGAAAGAGATCTAGGAGTCTTAGTGGACCATAAGCTGAACATGAGTCAGCAGTGTAATGCAGCAGCTAAAAAAACCAATGTGATTCTAGGCTACATTAATAGGAGTAGAATGTCTAGATCAAGGGAAGTAATAGTGCCACTCTATTCTGCTTTCATCAGACCTCACCTGGAATACTGTGTCCAGTTCTGGGCACCACAGTTCAGGAAGGATATTTAGAAGTTGGAACATATCCAGAGGAGGCAACCAGGATGATGGGAGGTTTGGAGGCCATGCCCTATGAGGAGCGGCTTAGGGAGCTGGGCATGTTTAGTCTGGAGAAGAGAAGGTTGAGAGGTGATATTTGAAGGGATCTCATAGTGAGTATGGGGCAAGCTTGTTTTCTGCTGCTCCAGAGACTAGGACATGGAGCAATGGGTTCAAATTACTGGGAAAGAAATTCCCCCTATACATTCGGAAGAATGTCCTGACAGTAAGAGCTGTTCAGAGGTGGAATACACTGCCTGGCAGTGTGGTGGAGTCTCCTTTGGAAGTTTTTAAACTGAGGCTGGATGGCCATCTCTCAGGAATTATTTGATTGTGTATTTCTGTATGGCAGGGGGTTGGACTGGATGGCCCTTTTGGTCTCTTCCAAGTCTATGATTCTATGGTTTTTATATCAGGCTAATGTAGGCCACTGTTCATCATATGTGATGTACAGATTAATTGCTGTATTGCTAGTAAACTAGGTGGTGCTGTCTCCAGCCTGAAATGGTTACTTATACACTTGTTCTAGATTGTTCCTTAGTTGGATAAATATATTATTCAGTATAGACACACTGGTCTAACATCTCTCTAAAATAAACTGGCATGGGGCTTGTCTAGATGGGCTATTTGTTGGGGATAACAGAATTTTCAGTTAGTAATTTTTTTGTTGTGAAAGAGCCTTTTTACAAGCTGCAAACTAAGTGTAAATGTTCAGTTGAATCACCTTAAATGTTGACATTTATGTCTTGATAGATTAATGACTGTAGCCAAGCTGTCTGGCTGACATCATCAAGTTGGGAGATAGCTTGTTAGTACTTTTTTTTTTATTTAAACTTAGAAGAATTGGATATTTATCTCTTTTTGCTTTTCAATCTTTGTATAGCAAGTTGAATTTTACTTATGCTGGAGTAAAACAATTCTTTAGCAAAAGACTGTGTTGTGTCTTTATTCTGAGGCTGGAAATAGAAGACTCTGTTGCATTCCTTTTGCTGCCTAAATCCTCTGTATATGCTTAAAGCTTTAGTGCACCTATCATGACACTATTAACCCTGTCTAGGAGCCATGTTTTGCCTCAGGCAGTCCAGATGACACCCAGGGCAAAGACAAGGAGAAGATGAGGTAAAGTCTGTTAAACCATTTCATCAAAACCATCTCATTGAGGGAAAAAAACCAGTCAGGCCCTGCGGGACCACAGGAGGCCATACCACCATGCCAGCCTGTCTCTGCAGCTGCCACCGCTGCCATTCATGCCACATTCTCCGAAGTCAGGAAGGAAGCCCATGGCATGTGACCAAGTTTTGTCATATTCAGCAGTCCTTGATTACATGCTGCAGGCCTCCTGCCTGGCTTCAGAGAGTGCACCGCAGATGGCAGTGGCAGTGGCTGCACAGATGGGCTGGTGTGTCTGTGTGGTCTCCATCCCTTTTCATGCAGGTAACAGGAAGCAATGGGCCTGTTCCAGGGCAGAATATGCTAGTGGGAAGCCAGCATATTCTAGCCAATGTACACAAGCCTGTAGTGTCAGAAGTTTAATCTCACACCTTCAAAGAATTGCTTGCCATTCTGACATAATTTAGGAGCAGACCATGAATACTATTCACTCTAAGGACTTGACCTGGGCTGCAGCACAGCTGCTTGGCAAAATAGATCAGTACACTATTGGCCATGTGAAGAAGAAGATTCCAGGCTCCCTCCAAGTCCCTGAACCATTTGGTAAAATTGGCACAATGATAAGTCCCTGGTTACTGGCAACCCTGGTCTTATTTCTGTAGTGGAATTCAGAGAGGTTCAGATATTAGTAAAGTTACTTTTTTTGAATGAGAAGTCTGAATTCCTCCAGCCTCTGCCCATTCTGACTGAGGGGTCTTGGGACTTGTAGTCCCCCAATGTGAAACCTTTTGGGAAGAGGCAGAAGTCTGCTCACAGTACTCAACACTTTTGTGTCAACTGCATTGGCTCAATATTTTGTTGTGTCTGCTATCATAGCTCCAACCTTCCACTCTCAGGTCCTAATCCATACTTCAGCTAGGTAAGATTTATTCCTTGTATGGCTCCCTGATGCTTTCAGGCTTCACCAGCCAGAGTCTAATGAAAGAGCTGCTGTTTGTGCTTCAGAGTGATTGTAATAGGTGGCAAAACACTGTGAAAATGACAGGATGCTAATGAAGACATAAGAAAAAAGTGAAGGTAATGTTTACAAATAGTTTGCTGTGAGACAAAATGAATCTTTAATGATTGATTTCAAATTAAACCACTAAATGCTCAATTGTTATGTAATGGTCGAATGTTCAACTTGGCCTGTGAGCTAATAAAACACAATTTTTAAAAAATAATATCATATTGATTTTATGATGAAAAGTACTTAATATGTTGTGCAATTTATATAAGGGTAAAACCATGTTAAATTGGAAATCCATTAGATGCTGGAAAAATGAATGCAGCTGCCCCCGACTGTTCAAATTACCATGGGATGGGAGGAGTAGGAAATAAAGTGTTGATGTTAGAATAAAGAAACATGTCAAAAGTCTGTTTCATAATGCAAAGCAGACAGAGAAATCTATTAATACATTTCTCTACTTCTAAGGCAATTGCAATGGCTCTCTCATTTAGGCACCACAAATATCCTTGTATTGTCTGTAGAGCAAGCAGGCCAAGCAAGATAAACATAACCCTTGGATTTATGTAAGCCCCCAGTTTGACAAATCTCCTTTATGTGCCTCAGGTAGGTTGCTTTCAGATTGATGGGGTGCAAGTATTGTAGCTTTGTTGTACATGAATGTGAGAAGCAAAGGAGAGACTTTAATAGTGTTGGCCTATGGATAGTTAGAGCAAAATCTTACTTGAATTCACAGGGGTTTATTCTGGGGTAGGTGTAATTAGAGGTATACATCTGTTAGTATATTTAACAGATTTCACACAAGAGGAGTTTGGTTCAGTACAATGTTTGGATTTTTATTGCATACTCTAAGCTAACATCTAGTTGTAGCAGTCATTTATACCAATAGGAATATTTGGATTTTCACTCTCATCCCTAAACTGAATGGTGGTCCCATTTTGTACTATCCATTCAGATACACTGAAGTTGTATAAACGTTCCCTCCTCCTCCAGAACGATATTGACAAATGTTTGGTGAGAAACTGTGAGAGTAGCATAGTAACTCACCTCTAACTTAAATGTTTGTTGTTGTTGTTGTTGTTGTTGTTGTCATATGCCCTGAAGTCATTTCTGACTTATGGCAATCCTAAGGTGAACCTATCATGGGCTTTTCTTGACAAGATTTGTTCAGAGGAACTTTGCCTTTGCCTCCTTCTGAGGCTGAGAGAGTATAACTTGCCCAAAGTCCCCCAGTGAATTTCCATCACTGAGCAGGGATTCAAACCATGGTCTCCAAAGCTGTAGTCCAACGCTCAAACCACTACAACATGCTAGCTCTTAAATCCATAAGAAGACATAAGTTCTGCCAGTGAATAATAACTCGAGAGAGGTGGGCTGAGCAACAACTTGGAAAAGTTACTTTTTTGGATTAAAATTCCTTGAATCCCTTAGCCTGCATGGAAAGGAAACTATGAGGGAGCTCCCCAGTTTTCAATGTTGATTCAAAGGTCCTGCCAGTTTCATGTTCCTTCACCAACCATTTCTCACATGATTGAGGTGTATTCCAAGAATTGTGTTGTTTAAATAAATAAATAAATGCACACATGCATAATAGGGAATTTCCAAAATGACTGAAATTGACCTATAGCTAGAATGGATCCTAGAGCAATTGAACCCAATCAGCCACTGATAACCTGGGCGTAATTCCCATTGCCTCAATAACAGCATTGTTGTTGCCACCATCCTATCTGCGCTCACCTTTACAGGGTTCTGCTTGTGTCACATCCTGGTCAGCCAGCAATTTTTCCTAAGATATCAGCAATCAGCCTTTTTTCCTTGAAGTGCTTACTCCTATACTCTGATCATGATAACCTGCTCCCTTCACGAACATTGCCAGATTAAGCAGTTTGTAGAAATGCCTGCACTACTTGCAAAACAGAAAGGAGGAGAATGGAACAGAAAGAAGGTGACATAAGGGTGGGAGATTCCTCACATAGTGCATAGTTACCTCTGGAATTGTGCCATATTGTATAATATGAAATTATGCCATGTTAAGGTGATGGCCAACAAATTAGATGGCTTTAAAAAGTGGCATTTATGAAGCTAGTGATGAGGCGTAAATATTACCTCCAACAGTATCAGAAACACCACGCTTCTGAATACCAGTTACACTGGAACAATGCATTGAAAGGGCTCTTGGCCTCATTCCTGCATTTGAACTTTCTATAGGCATATGTTTAGCCATTTTAGGCTTTGATATTATGACTTAAGACTTTTTTGCTGGTTCATCTGATGCCATTGCTGTAGACTCCATTCTAGCTAGGAGTTCACGGCTGAAGGAAAAGGATGTGGCTTCATATGATTTCATGACTTTTGAATCTAGATAATGGTTTCTTAAATGAATAGAACTAATTTATTGCTAACTTCCCTTATTACCATTTATGTGTAGTCTCTTTTTCTACAACTATATTTTGTGTTTACAATCTGTTTATGTTCCCTTTTGTACATTATACTGGAAATACTATAACAGCAAACACACATTCTTTCTTGCTCCTCTCCCTGCCACTCACACACATTTTGTTGTAATGTGAGAAGCCCCTTTTAGTTGTGAGATCATTAGTTATACTGACACATTTAGAAATAATTAATATGGTAAATCAGCTTTACTGTGTGTTAAACATTGAAACCAGAAAGCAAAATGAGAATACCAGATTCTAGAAGAAAAAATGCATTTTACAGCGCTCATAGGACTATGCAGAAGCGTACATGAAATAAGACTGAGGAGAAAATGGAAAATGTCTAAAGATTGAATTAATGTATGTGCAAAAATCACATAATGATCTGGTCTAGAGTGTTTCTATCAATATTTTCAATTAAAATATTTTATTTCTTGCAATAAAAAGAAAATCTTTTCCCTGTTTACTTTAGAAACTCTGTAAAGTCTTACAACTGAAATTATAGGCTCCCCACACACATTATATAGAATTCCACTCACTATAATTAAAGTTGTAAAGTATAACTATAGAATAGTTCTGGACAAAGATGCAAATTGACTGTGTTAATGAAAAGGAAGAGACATGCATGGTATAATTGGTCCCTGCCCCAACATAAATATGAATTGATATTATTGAATGTTCTTATAAAATATTATATCTTATTCATTATTAACCGTTTGCTGGGGCATTAAAAGTTACAATGTTATCAATAAACAACTATATACTGGTGACAAGGTTTTAAATATTGTTATGTGGTATATGGACAGTAACTGTTGCATACTTTTGGCCTTAACTGATTGCTGTCTCTTGAGCCCTATAAACCTGATTACTTGAGGCAGACAGTGAATGCCTGATCCACACCATGACCAGTAAGATGACTGCAGTGTCTTTTAAGACAGAATGCAAACGGGGGAAACATGGTTGGGAGCTTTCACTTTATGGGAAGGTGGGCAGAACATGGATCAGGATAATTAGTTAGTTAGTTAGTTATACCCCACTCTTCAGTCACAAGGCTATCAGAGCGGCTTACAAATTGTTTTAAGCAATAGCTATTTACACATCTACATTTGCAGCAGTGTGGTAGATTGCTGATTCCCAATTGTTTAACAATAACCACAACAAACCGACCCCCTCCTAAATTAGACTGTTGAAATAAAGAAAGTTGGAATGGGAGGAGAACAGTTTCTCTCTCTCTCTCTCTCTCTCTGTGTGTGTGTGTGTATTTGTAAGGACTGTGAATTCCACCAACAATGTTCCGCCATGACCTCACATCGGGAGGCATGGAGGCGCACTATCCACAATGCTGCAGCCTTATTTGAGAACTCACACCGAACAAGTCTTGAAGAGAAATGACAATGCAGAAAGAATCACAACCTGGAAACATCACCCAAGGAGACCTTCTGCTGTGTTTTCTGCAACTGGACTTGTTTATCTCGGATTGGCCTTTTTAGTCATCAGCGTGCTTGCAGAAAGCGTGGGATGAGTCCTTCCTGAATCTTCGTTTGCGAAGAAAAGCCAGAGAGAGAGAGAGAACTACATTCAGTTCTATTACACAGAACAAATTCTGGGGGTCAGAATTCTTTAAGTGTAGGATTGTTCTTGGCTCTGACTGGTGGATCTTTGAGCTCTGTATTAGGGATGTAGATAAGATTCACATCTTTTCCATGTCTATTAAGAAGGGCCATCTTCAGAGACTGCTCCATCAAAAGGAAAGTCAACAACCATTGCCCCCCCCCCCGGGCTCTTATACAAATGTGAACATACCAAATGTGCAACTTTTAACTTTCCTTGGGGTTTTATGTGCAAAATACAGTGTCCAATTTTTTTGTGGAAAAAGCTTTGAGAAATATTTGTGGGGGGAAAAAAAACACGGAGAAATTTATAAAAAACAGTAAAAAACTCACCCAGCAGGGAGAACATTTTTGAAGTTTATCATTCTCACGTGTATGAACAAAATTCTACATCTGTATTGCTGAATGTTGTTCCATGTCCAGAGCGCTTAAAACTGCACCAAGAAGTCACCGTTAGTTTCATTAGTCACTGCATGAATTGTGGGATTATGGCATCTGGACTCCCACACTACCCACCTGCTTAGTAGCATGGCTGCTTGGAAGTGGCTGCACCAGCTTGGTGGAAACTTACAAATCATGTCCTATGTCATCCAGTTTGCACTACTAACATGCAGCTAATCAGGCAAGGATACACAAAGTGAAATAAAAACAGGTCATGCTACACCTCTGGAGTAGCAAAACAGGCTGGTAAGTCAAATCTGTACACTCAAAATGCCCACCTCAAAAAATCTGCTTTCACTCAGGTCAAAATCCAAGCTCAGCAAGAACTCTTCCACAAAGGTGAAATGGCCAGGGGAGTAACAGAGGTATATGGCACAAGGAGACAAGAGGGTTTTATTTCTACCTCCCTCAGTCCTTCCCCGTCTTCTCATATATGTAAGTACATTTTTTAGCAGTACGTCAAGATAACACTATTAGGATGGGCTGCTTCTTCCAACACTCTCTCAATCTCTCTTTCACACACACATTAGAAGGAATCAGTTACTTACTATTCTGCATTATTATCTCAGAGAAATGGGGGATCTCTGCCCTAGATAGCATTAGATACTACTGTTTCCATAACCCTCCCCCCCACACATACCGCTTTTCAAAACTGTTTGATTTCAAGCCAGGCTGAGACAGAGTTGAAAAGTGGAAAATATTCACATATTAGCAAGGTTTGGGTGGTGAACCTGTGAATTTTTAGCATCTTATCACCATTATATAGCAAACAAATACAGAATATGCTTTCAGCCTTAATGGAAAAGGTCCAAAGACAGATCTCCCTGCCTTGCACTTACGTCACCTTTACATACTTGTATTTTAATTTTCGTTTCTAAAATGTCTTTTAAAAACTGAAGTGAAATCATCTCTCACCTTGGGGTTTGCAACCCAGTTGTCGTAAGAAAGGGGATGAAAGCCTTTTTCATCAATGCGACTTCCTTTCATTTTATTATTGTAATTTCTTGTTATCAAATAAAATGATTCACCTTCACATAACACTTTTTCAGTCTCCTTTTCTCTAATCCCCCACTTATTCTTATAGTCTCATCTATTTAAGGATTTAAAAATTGGATTGCATATGAAGATAAGACTAGGACATCAAAGGGATGGTGTTATAGACACATATACTGACTGGCACAAAATTTAATAAAGGTCTCACATCAGATTTGGTAAAATAGAGTATAATATATGGTCTCTGACGTTAACATTTTCTAATCTGAGAATCCATTTCCTTTCAGCTTTGCTTCTCGTTATCCTTGGTTTATTCTTATGTAACATTATTACTGATTTTGTTCTGTCTGAAGCCAATAGCACCACTTACTCTGGACTGTGAAACATTAGCTTTTTTGTTTGGGGACAAATCAATAAAACATGGATTTTTTTTTTAAACTGTTTTATACATTCCTCAGAACAGCTCCAAAGTCCACCTGTAGGACCAGGTGGTCTCCTATGCAGAGATCCTATAGGAGCAGATCTATGCACCTTCAACAGTAGAAGTGTTCTGTGTGCTTGTAACTTCTGTGAGTACAGTGGGCCCTTGGTATCTGCTAGGGTTTGGTTCCAGGATCCTCCCGTGGATACCAATATCTGTAGGTGTTCAAATCCCATTATATACAATGGCATAGTAAAATGGTGTCTCTAATAGCAAATGGTGAAATCAAGGTTTGCCTTTTGCTTTTCTTTTTCTTCTTTTTTTCATTCTTTTCTTTTTCTTTCTTTTGTTTGTTCTTTCATTTTTTTGCTTTTTTGCAGGGGGTATTTTCAAGTTCTGGCTGGTGCAATCCATGGATACAGAATCCATGGATGTGGAGGGCTGACTGTATAATGAAATCAAATAGGCAGTACCAAAGGTATATTAGTTATTTTCTTTAAACATACCCATTCATGATTCCTACCATATTACTGTCAGGGGATGATAGGGCACACAACCCCCAGCAGAAGCCAAAAAAAAACAAAAAACAAAAAAAAAACCCTGTCCCAGTAGACTCAGTAGCAACCCGTTTCCAAGAATACTCACACACAGAGTGTTTGACGTCCAAATAAGCAAGAGGCACTTTTATATACAAACTCAAACAGTTGAAATATATACAAATATTTACAATTCAAGGAGAAACTGCTTCACCAGGCCTCAGCATTCACAAGAAGTAGGAAGTGAGCTCTGCACTGAACTCTCATCTATATCTATATATCTATATATCTATATCTATATAGATAGATAGATATAGATATAGATATAAATATAGATATAGATATAGATATAGATATAGATGACATTGCCCCCTAGTGGCCTGACTAGGCATGATTTAGTAGTTCATGCAGCATGGTTCAATAGTTATTAGGTCATTTTATAATGGAGTTCAGTCTCTAACTCCTGACAATCCCCTCCAAAATGCTCAAACTACTGCACAGGACACATGTTATCATCACAGCATAACATCATTAACATACATTGTTGGACATCAGTCATCTGTCGTTTGACCTTTCTTTTTGACATCATTTACTTTACACACCAGTGACAAGGCCCAGCCTCTTTACCATCTCCTCATGGCTTCCTGCTGGAAGGGCTGTTGTGAGCAGGTCTGCAACATTGTCCTCAGATGGACAGTACTTCAGACACAAGACACCTTCTCGTATTAACTGCCTCACATTTTAGTAGTGTACCGTAATGTACTTTGTCCTACATTTCAGGTTTTCTGCTTCTGCCATAGCTATGCAGGCTTGTGAGTCCTCGTGCACCTCAACAGGCATTTGGCATGGCTCCCCAAGGTCTACAAGCATCAGCCTAATCCATTGTACCTCACTTGCCATCTCAGACAAGGCAGCAAATTCAGCTTCAGTTGTACTAATGGCTACACAGTTCTGCTTTCTTGATCTCAGCATTATGGGGCTATCTGCATACCTGACCACCAACCTGGTCACTGACTTCCTGTCTGAAGTCTCAGCAGCAAAAGAACTGTCCACATAGCACTCCAGGGTCACCTGACTTCCTGCCAGCTTCAAACTGTCATACCCTGGGGCCTGTTCCATGAACACTATCTCTTGAAGATCAGCATTCAAAGTCAAAGTGTTGTGCAACCATCTGCCTCTTGGCTGCTACAGCTAACGCTAACCTAAGACTAACCACAGGTTTGCTGTGGGTGAAAAGGTTTTGTCAAAATTGGCGTAGCGCTCCTGCTAAAAGCCTTTCATAACTAAGCATGCCTTACCCTTTTGTGTACCATCAGGCATGTCCTTAAGCTTGTACATTCACCTGCAACCAACAACCTTATAGGGGGGCTGCTAAATCAGCATGGATAACTTCAGAGGGTCTGTTGGTGACACATTGGGTCTTTTTGGCAATAGGGAAAGCCTTCACCTTAACTTTTCTGCACACTGCACAATCTACGAAACTTGGGCAGTGTTTCATGCTTAAACCAGGCCATAGTTTTTCTAGGTAATTTAACTCTTTGTAAGTAGCATGGCTCATGAGGCGGTGGCAGTAATGAACACACTTATCATGTAGGGGCACATTGTCTGCAGGGTTCACATTTGCTACCTTCCCTTTAGGCAACATGTAATACAACCCATGTTTCTTTATCCCTTTTGCACAGACATTATTCATGTTATGCCTTTCTGTTACTGTACAGTGTTCCCCCTCAAATATCACTTTATAACCATGCACAGTCATTTGGGACACACTTAATATACAATTCTCTAGTTGTTGTTTTTTAACACATAACATATTTTCAAAATCTTTACCAAAAGAGGGCACATATGCAGTGCCCATTTTCTGCACCTTGCTGGGAGCACCATCTGCAAGGGTAATATTGGCTATTGAAGCATTTTTAACATTGCTTAACAACTGTAAATCATTAACTATATTGTGCGTGGCCCCATTATCAAGTAACCACATTCTTTCCTCAGTACGATCAGGATGGTGCTGTGCTATGAAGGCATGGCTTGCAGCCTGAGAGGATGCACCCCTCCTATCTGGTGCAGGCATCTTACAGTCCTTCTGAAAATGTCCAGGCTTTTTGCCTCTGAAACAGCATTTCATGTAGCTTCAGGCTCCCTCCTCCACAGGTGCCTCTGTTTCAGTGCTCTTCTGATTGTGTCTGGTAATTTGTAGCTGTTTATTCCTCTCTATCCGGAAATCAAATTGCTTGCATTGGACCTCTTTCAGAATACACCCAGCTACCAGGTATACAGATCAGATCTACAGAAAAATCACTCTCCACGGTGGTCTGCAGGCTGTACATTATGAAATCCCATTCCTTTGACAAATTGCCTATTAAAATAAAACAGTTGTGGGCTTCTGGAATGTCCAGCCCTTTATTGGCCACCTCTTGAAAAAGCTGCCTCATTTCCTCCCAATGGGCTTTCACACAGCCTCCAGTAGACAGCTTTGTGTTAGTCCATATTATCTTTGAGAGGCAGGATGAATTCTGCTGAACTGTTTTCAAAGAGGTCCAAAGCTAAAAGGCTGTCTTTCCTGGGGCAATGTGTATTAACTGGGAGGGGCTGAGCGATAAGAGAATTGCAGCTCTAGCCTTCTGGTCTGCTAGTCTGAACACTGCTATTTCATCTTCTGAACCCTCTGGGATCACACTTTTATTCTCCACAATGTGCCACAAATTGTCCTTAATTAATAAAGCCTCCATGTATAAACTCCATGCAGAATAATTTCCATCAGCCAGCTTTTCTTTTTATATATATATATATATATATATATATATATATATATTTTATTGTTCCAAAAATCACTTTCAACATACTTCGAGTTCATACAATACATACTTGGTTTTTCCAGAATCAGTTAAATTAAAAAAACTTTACAGTTTCCAGCAGCATTGTACCTTCCATCTCAGTAGGATTCCCCAAATATCATATTATACAACCCCAAGCTATCTGTTTCTGTAGCGCATCTTAATTTCCACTTTTGTATTTACAATTTCTTCCCCTGTTGCTCTCTCCTTGCCAGAGTGTATTAATTCCTGATCCTTATCAGTGTTTCCCGCTCTTAACCTCACTACTTCCCCTTCTGATTGAAAAATATACTCTGTCTTGTAAAGTGGGCCTGTTGAATACACCATTTCTATCTGTGGCTACTGTATAACCCGGTTTTATGTCTGTTTTTCCATGTGATTCTCGTACTCCCCTACCCGTGTATTCCCTTACAGGCCAACTGTGCCTATATTACCCCATTTATTTTCCAGAAATTTTATCACTGGTTCCCAATCCTTCTTAACTTTGTCAATCTTGCTTTCTTTCATAATAGCAGTTAGTATATCCATATCTATCATTTCATATAGCTTAATCAACCATTCTCCTATACTGGGGTGTTCTTTCGTTTTCCATTTTTGAGCGTACACTAATCTTGCCGCAGTTATCATATATAATAGAATTCTCCCGCTTAGGTTATGATATTTCTCTCTGATTTTGTCTATCATATTAAGCAGATAAGTCTCAGGATCCATACTATAATTCAGATCTAGCATTTCGGTTATTGCCTTATGTATTTTTTTCCAGAACATTTTGGCATGGGTACAGTTCCACTACATGTGGAATAAATTTCCTTTTGCTTGGTCACACTTCCAGCATACATTGCTGGCCGTGTTATGCATTTTGTTGATAATAACCGGTGTCAAATACCATCTGCCATAGCATTTCAAGTAATTTTCCTTTAGACTCTGGGACAGTGTAAATTTTTGTGTTTCTTTCCACGACCTTTCCCATCTTGTAATTTCAATATCGTGGCCTATGTCTTGCGCCCATTTTATCATCGGTTCTTTTACATAATCAGTTTCCAATTTTCTGTCTAGTAATAGATTATAATATTTTGATATGTGATGTTTCTTTGCATCCCAGATTATTATATCTAAGGGATTACCTTCGGATTCAAAATTCTCCAATTTATAATCCATTTTAAAGCATTCATATATTTGTTTGTAAAGGAACCAATTTAGAACAATACCTTCCTCTTCTAAGTCTTCTCTAGACTTAATCTTATAACCTTCTTTATCTAACGAAAGGATTTCTTTATATCTTATCCAGGGTTTATTTGGGTTTTTAGTTATTCCAAAAAAGGCCTCTTCCGATGATATCCACTGTGGAATTTTCAAATAAAATTTTTTCTTTATGCTTAACCATACTTTCAGGAGCGCTTTTCTTATGTAATGGTTTTTGAAACCTTTATCTGCTTTTAGCTTTCCGTACCAGAGGTACGCGTGCCAGCCGAATCTATTGTCTGTTCTTTCCAGAGTCAATAGTTTGTTGTCTTTCAAGAGTATCCACTCTTCAATCCATACCATCGCACATGCTTGGTAATACAATTGAAGATCCGGCACTGCACACACCCCTCTTTCTTTTTTCTCTAGTAATAGCTTCCACTTGAACCGGGGCTTCTTCCCCGCCCATATGAATTTAGAAATTTCTGATTGCCAGGTTTTGAAGCAGTTCTCATTTGTTATTACCGGTAAATTCTGAAATATATACATGAATCTAGGGAGTATGTTCATCTTGATGCAAGCTACCTTTCCCAATAATGACAGATTTAATTTCGCCCATTTGGCCATGTCCTTTTTAATTTCTTCCCATACTTTAGTGTAATTATTTTTGTAGAGTTCTGTGCTCCTTTTGGTAATCCAAATGCCTAAGTATTTCAGTTTAGACACTATAGCAAAGCCTGTTTTATACGTGATTTGTGCCTCTTGAATTGTATTTAGATTCTTCGTTAGTACCATTGTCTTATCTTTATTGGTTTTAAATCCAGATACCTCTGTATATTTTTGAATGGCGCTCTCTAATTCATCTAAATGGTCTACTGGGTTATCTAAAATAATAACTAAATCATCAGCATACGCTTTAAGTTTATGCTCAAAACCTTTGATCTTTGCGCCCTGGATTTTATCATTTCCTCTTATGTTATCTAACAAAATCTCAATGGTTACTATGAACAACAAAGGGGACAAAGGGCAGCCTTGCCTGGTTCCTTTTTTAATGCTTATCTTGTTGTTTTTTTCCCCATTCACTAACAGGTGGGCAGTTTGGTCTGTGTATATTAAGTCTATCCATTTTACAAATTTTTCCCCCAGGCCCATTCTTGCTACAACTTCTTTCATAAATGCCCAGTTCACCCTATCAAAGGCTTTCTCGGCATCGAGAAAAATCATTGCCAATTTTCCTTCATTATGTTGTTCATAATGTTCCATGAGGTCTATGATTGTCCTAATGTTGTCTCTAGCTTGTCTACCCGGCAAAAAACCGTTTTGGTCTGGATGAATTACTTGCGCAAGGATCTTCTTTAGTCGTTGTGCCAATATCCATACGAAAATTTTATAGTCGCAGTTAAGAAGGGAAATTGGCCTATAGTTTTTTGGGTCTTTCGTGTCCTTTCCTTCTTTCGGTATAAGAGTTATAAGGGCATCTTTCCATGATGGTGGAATTCCTATTTCTGTAATCTTGTTGAAGGTTCTATATAATGGTATAATCAGTTCATTCTCCATCTTTTTGTAATACAACAGGGTAAACCCATCAGGGCCTGGTGCCTTATCAGATTTTAACTGGGAAATTGCTTGTGAAATTTCGGCCATTGTAATATCTGCGTTTAAACTATCCTGCTGTTGTTTGGAAAGCTCCTTTAAATTTTGCTGAGCTAAATATGCCTTTATTTTATTCAAGCTTCCTGTAGATGTAGCTGGAATATCATACAATTCCTTATAAAAATCAAAAAAACTTTTCTTAATAAGATTAGGGTCTGTCTGTAATTTTCCTCGATATTTGATCTCCGTTATAAGTTTCTTTTCCTTTAGGGATCTCAATTTTTGAGCCATCCATTTCCCCGTCTTGTTCGCCGATTCAAAATATTGTTGTTTTGCCCTTCTTAATTTCATCTCCACCTCTTTGCTCATTAAAGATTGGACCTGCACCTTCAATAATTTTAACTCATGTTGTAACTGTGTATTTGTTGGACTTTCTATGAGTCTTTTTTCTTTCATTGATATTTTATCCATCAGCCCCTGCAGTCTTTTTGAATCTTCCTTCCTTTTCTCAGCCATTTGTTTTATAAAGAACCCCCGCATAACAGTTTTGGATGCCTCCCAGATAGTATTTACGCTAACATCCTGAGTCGTGTTTTCCAAAAAATATAGTCTTAGTGCATTTTGCGCTTTCTTTAACAAGTTGTCATCCAGTAATAGTATATCGTTCAAGCGCCAACTCCATTCTCTCTTGCGTACTTGTATTTTTAATTGAATAGGATTGTGATCTGAAATCCACTTAGGGAGAACTTCCATGTCTGTTATGTATCTATTTAAATGCTTGGATGCCAAAAACATGTCTATTCTAGATGAAGTATGGTGGACATCGGGAAAGAAAGTGTATCCTGTCGCGTCACCATGTTTCCATCTCCAGACGTCCACCAAACTGTTGTTTGCATACATGTCGAAAAAAGCTTTTGGTAATCTTCCTTGGTTACCTTTTATTGGTTTCGTAGATCTTCTATCTACTTTCGGATTTATAACCCCGTTCCAATCTCCAAGTAAGAGTACGTTTTCGTAATCCTGATTTTCAATTTCTTTAGTCAAATTTCTAAAAAAGGTTTCTTTATTATCTAATGGGGCATATACCCCTATCAATAATATCAACTGACTTCCAATTTTAACTTCCACCCCTATATAATGTCCTTTCCTATCAGTAAATTTTTCTCTCGCCTCATATCTTCTATTAATATACAGAACCACACCTTTGTTTTCTTATAATTTGAGGATATAAAATTTTGACCCAATTTTGGATTTTTTAAATAATAATTATCTTGCTTTTTTATACGCGTTTCTTGTAAGCATATAATGTCATTATGTGCTTTTTCTAAAAAATGAAATACCTGATTCCATTTGTATTTGGAATTGTTTCCTTTTATGTTCCACGAGAGGATTTTACACTCCATTTTGTTTTTGTTTTTGTATGTTAATAAACTACTATCTCCTTACAATTCTTCCTCTATCTCCCCTTCCTTTTGTTCTTCTTTCCCCTCTGATATTTCTGATCTTTCCTCTGCTTCTTCACCCTCGCTCTGTTCTTCTGATTCTATTTCTAATTCTCCTCCTCCTCCTCCTAACATCATATCCTCATCTTGTGCATCCACTTGTATAAGCCGATCCTGATACCTTTGTCCCTGTATGTTCGTCTTGCCTTGCCTCATCTGGTGTTTTCCCTTTCCTCGTCTCTTTTAGAATTGTTTTACAGAACTCCTTCACCTTCCTCAGCGTATCTATTTTGTATCTTCTTCTATGATATATAAAAGATACTCCCTCCAGCCTCTCCCACCTGTAAGTTATATTGTTTTTCATCAATTCTTGCACCAAAAATTTATATTCTTGCCTCTTTTTCAGTATCTGAGGTGGGATATCTTTAAATATTTTTATCTCACTTCCTTCTATTCGTAGTACATCCGTATAACTCTTCTGTAAGATTTGATCTTTTAATCTGTTTCTAGTGAATGTTATCAGAATATCCCTGGGAACTTTTTTATCCTTTGCAACTATCGAATTAATTCTGAATATCTTATCAACCCCTTCATCTAATTGTTCGATAGTCACTTCTGCAAATTCTGCTAAAGCCGGGAATATCCTCTCCTCCAGCGTTTCGTTCATCTGCTCCTTTAGACCTCTTAGTTTCAAACACCTCTCCCTATATCTACTCTCATTTAGAACCAGATTTTTCTGCAACTGCTCCTGTTCATCAGTTAACCTTCTAGTTTTTGCTTCCACCTCATTTGATTTCCCTTTAATCATTTCAACCTCTTCCTTTATTTTATTCATATCTTCTGTCAACTTCTCCAATTTTTCCCCAAAATTGTTAAGCTCTTTTTTAATATCAGATTTAATTTCAGCTCTCATCTCTTTCATCTCTTCTCTCATCTCTTGGCGCATCTTTTTCATTTCCCTTCTCATCTCCTCTAACAATACACTAGTAATCTCTGATGGTTTCATTTGACCTTCAATTGAAGGGCGCCTCTGAATGGTTAATTGAGATTGAGCTAATGCAGCTGCCTTCCTTTGTGAAGCCATGCCACTTCTTATTGTTAATTGGTTGATTGCCCAAGTTATTGTTAATTACTTAGTTACCGAGGTCAATTCAATTAGTTAATTTCTATCACCCAGTTCTGAGTAACTTCCCCGATACCTTTGCTTACACTTAAATAGATTTAAATAGGTTTAACCCCTCTACCCTCCTGCTACTGTGTTTACCCACACATTCAGTATTATTCCCAAAAGACAATGTGATATTTGAACAGTTTTAAACTATTTTTGAGCAATAGTTAAACCTCTTGTTACTATCGCCTTAGCCCAAAGTTATAACTCCAGCTTAAACCTAATACATCATCTTATAGTATCATTTAACTTAAGGCAAAGTTTCTGTACAGTGTGCTGCTCCTTGCTTTGTATTCCCAGGCGTGGGATTCCCCTCACCCAGCCTTATCTTTTAATCTTCCTTACTGTTTTGACCAAGTTTTTCAATTTACTTCTGTAATCCCTTTATATCAACTAGAAACAGCTTATGTTGCCCCTTATCACTCAAGTTTCTACAAGTTTCTACAGAGGGGGGGAAGGGTAAGAGGGTCAGCTATCCACTGTTTACAATGTCCGTTTCACCATATATCTTCCTTATATCCTCAAAACTCCTCCTCCCCGTTTATTGTTGCACAATTATCATTGTAAACGCTACCAACCTCTCCCCCATAACCCTCGCGTCTCAGTCTCTGTACTACAGTTCTTCCACCTTCTTGCAGTTTGTATTCCTTTCTTCAGTAACTGCACTCTGTGTACTTGAGTACTTCAGCGTTTGCCCGCATTAACACACCTCCGCAGCTCCACACTGCCGTTGCTTCCTCTGCCTCCGCTCCTCAACACCGCTCTTTCTGCTACTTTCGTCGTCCCACACCAACTCCTCACTTTCGTTGTCTCTCCTAGCCGTTCTTTCTGCTCTTTTGTGTATCCCTCATTCGCTTCTCCTTCTGCTTCTCTGCGCTTGGCTCGGCTTCTGCTGCTTGACGTTCACCGCTTTCCTCCACACTCCATGCTCCCCAGTGAACTCACCAACCCAGCTTTGCCTCTTCCCCCTCGGAGCTCCTTGGGACTTCTTATTGCTATCTGCCATCTGCTATCTGTATCCTTCCGCCTCTCCTTTCGCCCCTTAGAGCTCAGAGGTTTAAAAGTCCCTCTTTTTTAGATTGTTTTTCTAAGTTCGCGCTTTACGCAATCAGAGGACTTCAAGTGGGAGCTTCTGCACTCCAGCCTTATAATAGAAAGTGCTTAAAGTTACTGTTCCTTAGTAGCTTCTTTTAAAAAGGTGCATGCGTTGCTAGAACTGCACTAGGCAGATAGCTGGATCAGGGAGAGCCGCTCCGCAGTCCCCTTCAGGGTCTGGGGTGCTCGTACCCTCCTTCTATGGAGATTCCGTGCACCAACCCGGGGAAGGACCCCCAACGAGTGCTCGCCTTCCCCTCGTACCAGAGGGGTAATGTCAGGTTGCTGACCCCCCGAATCAACCAAACTCCAACCTGAGACTGATGAGCGTTCCACACACACAGCCTCCTCGCAACGCCAAAGCACCAGAAGTCCCATCAGCCAGCTTTTCAAAGCAGATGAGACTATTATCTGCCATTCTGCTGAATGAGTCAACAATTCTCCGGCTATGAAGCACAAATGGCTGGCAGCTGACAGCACTTCCAGGTTACCTGAAGATATTACCTGGCTGAAACTTAGCTGTTTCTCAGCCAACTACCCAAAAACACTCAAAACAAAAGAGTTTATGGGTATTTTGTTTGATGCACCTTATCTAATCTGAGATCAATCAGCTGGGCCCATAACCACTGTCAGGGGATGATAGGACATGCAATCCACAAAAGAAGCAAAAAAACCCTGTCTCAGTAGACTCACTAGCAACCCATTCTCAAGAATACTCAAACACAGAGTGTTTGATGTCCAAATAAGCAGGAGGCACTTTTATCTTCAAACTCAAGCAGTTGTAATATATACAAATATTTACAATTCAAGGAGAAACTGCTTCACAAAGCCTCAGCTTTCACAGGCATAAGGAAGTGAGCTCTCCACTGAACTGTCATATATATCTCTATGGGACATTGCCCCCTAGTGGCCTGACTAGGCATGACTTGGTAGTTGATGCAGCATGTTCTGTACTTGTTCGGCCATTTTATAATGGAGTTCAGTCTCTAACTCCTGACAATTACATGGATTTTGTGTGGGTCTAACTCTGCAATAGCTTTGGCATTGATGTTGCATACCTGTATTTGTCATCAATATATACTATATTGGTTTGGCCCAGTGGGTGAGGATACCCTAAGGAACAGACTGTACTTGTTGATTGAGTTCAGAAGGAGAGGGAGAGCTGGTACTGGAGAGGAGCTGAAATTATTGCGTATTGGCAGTCCAGTTGGCAGGAGAGGAGTCTACAATACTGTAGTGCAATACAACTGATTATCACAGGAAGAAGAGACCTGTAATCAAGTCCTACACTGGCACCTCATTGGATGCTTGGAACTTTTGGAATAGTGCATAGGTGTCAGATTACATCTCCACTGATGCCCCCTTGTCGTGCGAGAGAGGCTTGCGTACCCTAATGATGTTTTTAGCTATGCTGGTGGTGGCACAATAGCCACCGGTAGGGTCTCCCATGCCAGACAGGTCAAAACCGAAGGGTCTGACAAAGAGCGTCAAAGAGCAGGATGGGCTCTCTAGCCTATTGCAACCATCCTAGGAGAAGGAAAACTCTAATCCCAAACCTGGGCAGATGGTGCTCGTCCAACCCTGTAAGGTCAACCATCTAAAAGAAGACAACTCTAATCAAACCTACAACCCGAGGACCTCACTGCTACCATCCATGCTTGTAAGGCCAGCAGATGAACTTTTGGTTTAAAGGGTGAGGCCAGTCCTGTGCATGCTGCACTCCACCAGAAAAATCCATTCCACAGGCTCGAAGGACAAATCCAATTCCAAAAAAAGCCCTGTAGCGATAGGCGAGGGACAAAACGGCAGGTGGAAAGATGCACTGGAAGCCGCGGACCCAACCCTGCATGCAGGCGGTCCAGGACTTTGGTCACTCGAGGCTGACCCGGGAGATGACAGTCTTGTTTGGCAGCATCCTGAACGACCAAGCAGACTTTTTTAAGGAAAGCAGTGCTTGCTCCATATGGAGAGGGGCCTAGAAAAGGTGGCCTAACGAAAGCTCATCCCCAACTACCTGGTTGGCTAGCTGTGGCCAACGGGAATTTTCTGATGCGGTCAAACCAAGGCAAAGAAACAAAGGCACACACCGGCCTCCAAAGGTGTAAATAAACTGATCCTTGCATGCTGGAACATCAGAAACATGTGAGACTCTGCAGATAGTGGACAGCCTGAGCGTCATTCTGCTCTAATAGCCCATGAACTATCACAGCTTAATCTTGACATCGCTGCTCTTACTGAAGTTCGTCTCCATGAGGAAGGCAGCCTTAAAGAACATGGTGCCGGCTCCACACTTTACTGGTCTGGCAAACCCAAAACCAAAAAAACATCTTTCAGGAGTAGGCTTTATGATTAAAAACTCCATTGCCTCCAAACTTGAAACCTTGCCAACAGGACACACCGATCACATTATTTCCTTATGCCTCCCACATGTTGTTCTCTTTAGTATATATGCCCCAACTATGCAAGCTGACCCTGTAGAGAATGACAAATTCTACACAGACCTATGCCACCTCATACCAAAAGTCCCTGTAGAAGATAAAATTATTATCCTTGGTGACTTCAATGCCAGAGTAGGAAAGAACTCTGAAGCCTGGAAAGGTGTCTTAGGGAAGCATGGCATTAGAAATTGCAATGATAATGGATGCCTCCTGCTAGAGTTCTATGCAGAACAACAGCTGACTATTACAAACACTATCTTTCAGCAGAAAGATAGCTTGAACACAACTGGATGCATATCCAATCCAAACATTGGCACCTCACTGACTATGTTCTAGTCTGCCAGAGAAACATCCGCGATGTCTGTCATACTCGAGTGATGTCCAGTGCAGAATGCCAAACAGATCATCGCCTCATAAGATGTAAACTAAACCTTCATCTTAAGTTCAAACCTAAGAGGGGTGGCATCTTAAAGAAGAGACTCCAAGTCAACAATCTTCAACAAGCTACCACGAGAGACAAATTCCAGGTAAACCTGCAAACAAAACTTGAAGACCATCCTACAGATCTTTCTCCTACAGTGGTTTGGCAGCATATCAAAAAGAATATCCTCCAGTCTGCAGAAGAATCCCTCGGGTTCTGCCACAAGAAAAACCAAGACTGGTTTGATGAAAACAACTAAGACATCCAAGAGCTGCTGCCAAAGAAAGGAAAAAAGGAGTAAAATCCGATTGCTCAAACTATCAAGGCATAACACTGCTCTCTATTGCTGGAAAAATCCTTGCAAGGATACTCCTGAACAGATTAGTTCCTGCCATTGCAGAATAACTTCTTCCTGAAAGCCAATGTGGCTTCAGAGCCAATAGGAGTACTACAGATATGGTATTTGCCCTTAGACAACTGCAAGAGAAATGTAGAGAGCAGAACAAGGGTCTCTATGTAACATTTGTTGACCTCACCAAAGCCTTCGACACCGTGAGTAGAAAAGGTCTGTGGCAGATCCTGGAAAGACTAGGATGTCCCCGCAAATTCCTTAAAATGATTATTTTGCTACACGAGGGCCAGCATGGTCAAGTCTGATATGGCGATGCTCTTTCAGAGCCCTTTCTAATAACTAATGGAGTGAAGCAAGGTTGTGTTCTTGCTCCAACATTATTTACAATCTTCTTCAGCATAATGCTCCAAAGGGCTACGGCAGAGCTTGAAGAAGAAGACAGCACCTATATATGTTACCGTACTGATAGTAGCTTGTTTAACTTAAGCCAGCTGAGGGCTCGCACCAAGACTCTAAACTATCTAGTCCATGAGCTGCTCTTTGCTGATGATGTTGCCCTTGTTGCCCACACAGAAGCAGTTCTGCAGCGCCTAACATCCTGTTTCGCAACAGCTGTAGAGCTGTTTGGGCTGGAAATCAACCTGAAGAAAACGGAAGTTCTTTACCAGCCTGAACCACAGGACAAACACCATCATCCCCACATTGGCATCGGCAACTCTGTGCTTAAGTCTGTTCACCAGTTCACCTACCTGGGAAGCATCATCTCCTCAGATGCCAAGATTGACAAAGAGATCGATCACAGATTAGCAAAGGCATATAGCGCATTTGGAAGATTTTACAAAATTGTCTGTAGTAATAAACAGCTGAGGCGAAGCACAAAAATCAGTGTGTATAGAGCCATTGTACTGTCTATTCTTCTTTATGGGTCTGAAACATGGGTCACCTATCACCACCACTTACGACTCCTCGAATGCTTTCATCAGCGCTGTATACGCACAATCCTAAATATACACTGGACTGACTATGTGACGAATGTTGCTGTCCTTGAGCAAGCAGGGATCACTACCATTGAGGCCATGATATTGAGAACACAGCTGCACTGGGCAGGACACGTTTCTAGGTTTGAGGACCATCGCCTCCCCAAAATAGTACTCTATGGTGAACTCACCACGGGTCAGTGTAAGAGGGGCACTCCAAAAAGCTATACAAGGACTCCCTGAAACAACATCTCAGGCTCAGCCAAATTGATCACCAACAATGGTCTGCCCTGGCCTCACATTGGGAGGCATGGAGATGCACTATCCACAATGCTTCAGCCTTATTTGAGAACTCACGCCGAACAAGTCTTGAAGAGAAACGAGAACGCAGAAAGAATCACAACCAAGAAACATCACCCAAGGAGACCTTCTGCTCTGCTTTCTGCAACCGGACTTGTTTATCTTAGATTGGCCTTTTTAGTCGTCAGTGCGCTTGCAGTAAGCGCAGGCTGAGTCCTTCCTGAATCTTTGTTTTTGAAGAAAAGCCAGAGAGAGATGTCAGATTTAATATCTTATTTGTTGTATTGTTGTTGATATACACACACACACATGGATTTAAATTGTGATTGCATATGCAATATTCAATTATTGTTAGCCTCCTAGAATCCAGAAAGAGGTGCATGCCTTCTCTGAAACATACTTTTTTTTGTGTAGGGACTTGGTAAAAGTTGGTGCTATTCTGCAATTGCCATCTCTGTGCCCCAGGCAGAGTCTGTGGTATGTCCACTACTTTGCTATTATGCTGACGGAAGGATAGACAGATGTCTTCCATGTTCTGAATAATGTGCAGAGAAAACTGTGGGACCCTGCTCATCCTGTTATCACACAGCTTTTGCCACATTATTGTTCATTTGTTGTTCATCAGAAATAGTTTTTCTTTCGTACAAGTGTATTCATAGATGTCTTCTACATTAAGGCAGAGAATTCTGTGGTCTATGAACCATGGACAGTTTGTTGGGCCTTTTATGTGGCTTCTGGAACATCCCCCCAAGACCTCAGAGCACTATCTATCAGCAAGAAAGTGGGGAAGAAAAGAAAAGGACACATTCCATTGGAAGACTCCAAGGGACAGACTTCTTAAATAAAACAAGGTGCCATCCCATAACTGGTTTCACACCCAAACTCTTTAGAGCAAAGTCAGAAATGCCCTTCCACCCACTTCTAGTTTTGTTGGAAACTGGAAATGCAGTCTATGGAGGTGAAAAGTAGGCTTGGGGTGTATGTGGAAAATAGACTGCTCCTGCCTGTTCTACATACAAGAAGGCACTCTGACTAATCTGGGGCCCTTCTCACATATAGGTGCTCTCCCTATATATGAAAATATCTGCAGCTCTTGTACTCTCTCCCACTTTTCACATGGTCTGGGCCATGGGCTGCCATATTCTGATAGCGTGGGTGACTAAATTATACATGTCAGTGCTGCTCTGTTGCCACATTGCTATCCTCCTTGCCAGAACCCATACAACATCATACTTAGCCAGTCATGTCAGGTTAGTGCACTGAACCCCTGTTGGTATTGACAGGGTCAGGCAGCAAAAAGCTGGTAGCAGATTTCCCATCCACTAGGCAGGAGAATAAACATACAGACAGGCTTGTGTCTAAAAATTTACTTCTTTTTACTGCAGCATAAAAATAAAGATATTTACAATCTTACAGAGGATCCTCTCTGAGTACTATACATTACAGCATTCAGCAGAAAAACATCTTGTTACTGCAAAGCCCATCTTCATTCTCTGAAGCTCAGAACAGAATTGAAAACCACACAGCTCTATTGGATAGCAAACAAAGTTCTCAATGACCTTGTCCTTCTAGCAGACAGCTAGGCTCCAAAGCTCCAAGGTCATTCTGTCAGGCCATTAACATTGGTATATTAGCTAGCTGCTGCAAACTGCTGCCAGCTCTCTCTGCTGTACCCTATAGGCCATTTGTTATACTTCAGCTCTTTATAGCATAAATCTATTAGACTGCATATCCCAATATCCTGACAAGTCACTGGATGCACCAACATCAACTGACTTTGTTCAGCCTACAAATTTGGCCTTGTTCATGAAGGGATGCTAGTCATGAACATTATTGATTGACTATCTCATCAGCTCAGGCAGGAACACAGTTGGTCAGTGCAGGGTGGTGCAGTGTCATAGTACCTAATCTGTTGCAAATACCAAACAACTTGAGTGCCATTTGTTAGCAAAAAGGCAGAATAAAAATCCATCAGACAAACACCAGGGGTCGATATCAAAAGTCTGGTTGGTCAAAATGTGTGGCTGGTGGGTTGTCTTTGATTTGGTGAATCACAAGTTGCCTAGGCATTGTGAGTAAACAAGCCATTTCAGGTACATTACCACAGGGCAGAGTGTATCTTCCAGAGTGCATCCTCCAAGTTGCATGTGGCTGGGAGGCCATTTTTGCATCTCTTGTTACCATGCCCTATACCCCTCCCTATAATATCTCATAAGTAGCAATATTAGACCCTTCAAGGACTCTAGTAGTCTGGAATAGACCAAAAAGCGAGGTGAAATGGAGGTCACAAGGACCTGGAAAAGTGTCTTAGAAATATTCTAGCAAACACACCCAAGACGGTATTAAGCAAAAACCCTAGTAAATAACACCATTACAACTCATATTCCCAGGAAATATCTGTTGGCACACCTTTCTGTCTTACAATGTGAGGTTGTCATAAACCAATCAATTCCTATATCTCAGCCATAAAGAGCAATCAGCAGAGTTTAAGTTTCCTTTGCTTACTCAGTGGGAAACCCATCTAAGCTTTGTTCTAAGTCCAAATACCTCTTCAGGTCATGAAATATGGTATAAATATTAGCCCCAAACAATAGCAAGGTGTGCCACTGTGGATGGCACCCAGCCATTCTTTCTGTTGGTGCCCCTCCCCCCCTGGATCAGACTCCAGTGCCACCCTCATACTTCCTTCTGAGTTCTTCGCTTCTTCTCAAGCCTGGTAACTATTGCTGTATCAACTGAATCTATTCCTTTAGCCAGCGTTTCTGCCTTGAACTCTTCAATAGCCTTGTGTGGTTCTTGTGAGCATGTGCTGAGTGTGTGATTGCTTTCTGTGTTGTTTTCCAACAAAACCCATTTATTTTACTTTAACCTGGAGTTCTCTGCAGTTAGTACTGGTATACACAGGTGAAAAGATCCTGAAGTAACCACTTCTCATAGCCTTCCATTTGAGTTATAATAATCCCCCAAGCTAATAATAGATCATGAGTGGGCTCCCCATGGATCTCCCACCTGTTTGGGTAACACTCTTACCCCCCAGACTGCCATATGGCCACCACTGAAAAGAATTTCCCCCCTAAAGTGACCTCAAGCCTCAAATTCTATTCATGAAAACTTCCAGAAGCTGAAATTCTACCTCAGAACAGTCCCAATCATTATGTTGGCGTAATACCCTCCCAAACAAAAGAGTAAATGGGTATCCAGATACTCATTCTGGGGGGATATTGGGCAACTGTGATGGGTCCTGGAAGTGAAATATTAGCTTCTAGACCCCATAATCTGACCACCCTGTTCTAATACATGATCATCAGATCAGAGAGTGAATCCCCAGCCCTTCTGCTGCTGCTGCTGCCGCCACTACTACTACTACTACTACTACTACTACTAATAATAATAGCACTATTATGTTTTCTTTTTATTATTGCATCTCTTTTCCCAATTCAACTGTTTTTGTTTTACTATGTGTCTACTACTGTATTGAATTCCATATAGTGTTTTAGGAAAATGAGGCTTCTTTAAATGACATTTTCCTCTGCAAAAGGGAATACTATATTGACTTTGGCCAGCAGTCATGATAACTTACATCCTCTAACCAGCTGTGTTCTTTACGTGCTGAATCGTTAGAAGTTCAAGAAAGCATCAAAGGGAAAGTGTATCTCACACACTCCTCAGCTGCTACCATGACAGCTGTCAAATACTTCTTTTGTTGTGCCAGTTGTTAACTACCATGAGCAGAAAGCTTTATACTTGTTGAAGTGCTCCTGATCAATGGCTTCCATGTAAAGACAGGGGGGAAATGCATTCATATCAGCTACAGCAAATATCTCCATCCCAAACCATTGTTTATGATCTACCTGTTCCAGCATATTTTAAAGTGGGAAAAGTTCCAGAAACACATATCAACAAACTAAATAATCCAGAGGCTACAGCAAATCCTCAGTGAGGAAAGGTTACTGGGTTATATCCATGAAAGCTCATGCTAAAATAAAAACCAGTTAGTCTTAAAGGTGCTAACACATTCCTTTTGTCTCCCCTTCACTTCCTCTTTTTTACTGTTTGACTAGGAACTCTGAAGCTTCAAACACACACACACACAATGGTGAATAAGAGGGACAAGCAGAGATATATAGTAAATCATGCACAGTGTAGAAAAGCTAGAGGTAGGGTGCCTCTGAATATCAACTGCTAGGGAACATGTGTGAGAGGGTACCATTGCACTTAAGTTCTGCCTATAGGTTCCCCATAGCATTTTTCTGACCACTGTGGGAACAGGACACTGGCATAGATAGGCCCTTAACCTCATTCAGCAGGTCTCCCTTCTTGCTTATGTTATTGTCCTGCTGTTAACACTGAGCAATAGTGCAAAGTGCCAAAGACGTTAGCCCTTGATGTCAAATAGTCCAGGGTCCAGAAATCCATGAGCCAGAACAGAGTTCAAGAAGGCATGATAGCAGGATCATAAACAATCTGAGAGTCATCAATCTAGTACTGGGAAAAGCTGGGTTGAGAAGTGAACTAAAGTTGAATTCAGCAGTCTGGCTGGGGTAAGGTCCTTGCTTATAAAGTCAGCCAGCTCAGACAACACCATCATTCCAGGCAGTGTTCAGAGAGCACATTTCACATCTGTGTTCTCCCTGATGCCTAGAAGGGAGCTGGGTATGTTTAGCCTGGAAAAAAGATGGTTAAGAGGCGATATGATAGCCCTGTTTAAGTATTTGAAGGGATGTCACGCTGAGGATGGAGCAGGCTTGTTTTCTGCTGCTCCAGAGACTGGAACACGGAGCAATGGGTGCAAGCTCCAGGAACAGAGATTCCACCTCAACATGAGGAGGAACTTTTTGACAGTAAGAGCTGTTCGGCAGTGGAATGCACTCCCTCGGAGCGTGGTGGGGTCTCCTTCCTTCTTTGGAGGTCTTTAAACAGAGGCTGGATGGCCATCTGTCGGGGATGCTTTGATCAAGATTTCCTGTGTGGCAGGGGGGTTGGACTGGATGGCCCTCGTGGTCTCTTCCAACTCTGCAATTCTATGATTCTATGATTCTATGATTCTAGAACATAGCTTTTTGCTCCATCTCTGGGGAATGGTCTGAGTCAGATGCTGAAGCCTTAATTTTTCTCAGTAATTGAGAGTACCTCCTGCTCCTGCTCTGAATTTTGCTGAACTGATGGAGGACTTTGGTCCAACTGGTTCCTCTTCCAAGGAAGACAAAACTCTCAAGGGTGTGTGTGACAATTATTAGAACCAAAAGTAAATGGCACTTTAGCGGTAGAGTCTGTGGCTGCAACTTTCCTTTCTCATGCTATAGATTAAGCATAGGGAATGTAATATGGATTGTGTCCTTAATTGGAAGGCTGGGGAGTACTTAACCTTTTGCTCCTTGCTGTGGCCTCATTTGCATGACCTGCACCATGTTGCCTCACATCATGTCCTGCAGTTTTTATTGCCCAAACATAATCTGTTGAAACATGTAGACATATTAGGCAATAAAAATACAGATGTGGAAGGGGAAAATCTGGATCAGGAATGGAGTGTGAGCAGTGGTTGAACACCCTATCCCCAATGTCAGAGACCTAATCTAGAATGGGTCCCTGTGCTTACTTTAGAGTAAGCAGATGCCATAATCTAGTTTGACACATACGGAGAGATGAATAAAGTAAAACTCCTCATGCAGAAAGGAGGAGCAGAGAAAGAGAAAGAGTGAGTGAGAGGGAGGGAAAGCACAATAGAAACGTGGGTTGTTTTTTTTTGCATTTGAATGCAATAGATCATGAATGGGAATCATGCAGCCCTTCCAGACATTGTTGAATTGCAACTCTCAGAAGGCTTCCCAGCATAGGTCGTGATGAAGAACGTTGGGAATTGTGCTCCAATATTTTGAGGACCAAATGATTCCTATCCCTTAACGTGATGAAAAAAGTAAGTGGGAGAGAGGGAAATATGAGTTTCTATCTGGACTTAGCAAAGATTCTTGGGATGTGTCTCCACATACTCTTGGATGTATAGCAGAACAAAACAGCTTTTTGAAGAGCAGGCACCTGACCACCTGCTCTTCAAAAACCTGTTTTGTTCTGCTATACTCTGCTGCTGTGTTTGTAAATAAAGTGAACAGAAATTACAATGATGCTCTACATTTCCATTACTCTTTCATCTTAAGGGAAAGGAACCTGCCAGATTTGCCCCTGAAATGTTTCAGCACTTGGGGAAGTCAGGAACATATTGCAGTATCTTGTGCTGCCAAGGCAGGTGCCTCTGCAATTGCTTTCAGGTCAAACCCCGGTCGAAACTAATGTGGATTTTCTAACCTTGAGCAAAATGTTTGACAGGAGGCCATATGTGAGCCCTGCATGATCCAATTGTAAAGGGCAAAGTAAAGCCAGCACTGTGACTCATTAAACAAATTAAGCCACCCACCTCTATTCAGTTCACTCAGATAATTTTACTTTCAGATAAAGAAGAAAAGGCCATGTATCTCCCAGGGGAGAACACAACATTTTCCAAAAAAGTTTGGGTAAGTTCATCTAGTTTTGCTTAGCATCAAAATGCCCCTCCTTGTTCCTTAGTCAGGAATCCTGGAGAGGATGATGCCAGGCATTCAAGTCACCCTAGCAAGAGATCCCTGCTCTTGGGTTCACAGATAGGAAGCTACAATATAGAATAGTGATAACCATCATGTTTTCATTCAATTTTAACTGGCAAGAAAACATATCAGGATATACAAAATGAGGGCATCAGTTAAAAAGGAAAAACAACTCTCAAATGCTAAAAAAGCACACTGTTGCTATTATTGAACATTGAATTCACATGTACCAATTATGTTTATATTTACTTACAACTCAAGTACTCAGTGCTAAAAAGTCATTGGTCAATTAACCACAAACAAAATCCATGCAGCATTAAAATGGTAAATGAGGAGTATTTTTTTTTAAAAAAGAAGAAATAACACATTGCCTGAAATGCTATTGGAGAAAGCAGAATTCAAAAATACACAGCCACAGATAAAGAATGTAAAGCACACTGTATGGACATCCAGTACTACCAAGATGCCTCATCAGATGCTAATAAAAGGGACAAAATTCTTCCTGCATATGCTGCAAAGATAATGAGAACATATAATGATATAGGGATTTAGAATGATTTAAAGGCAAAGAAGGAACATCTGAAAAGTTTACTATACTTAACATTAAACATAATTTTCTAACATATCTTCACATCTCATAGAAGAGAAATAAGGGAGAACAACAGTAGAAATGCATTACTGGCATTACAAGTATGAGCCCAGTAGAGCTTTAAGATGATCTGGAGAGGCCCTTCGCTCTGTCCCACCACCTCCTCAGGCATGTTTTGTGGGAACAAGTGAAAGAGGGCTTTCTCAGTTGCTGCTCCCAAACTATAGAATTCCCTCCCCAGACAGGTGAGGATGGCCCCATCTTTGATCTCATTCTGGTGGCAGGTTAAGACATTTTTATGCTGCCAGGTTTTTATGAACCAACAATGGCTGGGCTAGGGAGGCTGTGTGCTTTAGTTTTTTTAAAATTTTAAAGGTTCTTTTAAAAGGTATTTTAATGTTTGCTGTAATGTTTTTAACTTGTAAATTGTTTAAGTTCATTTTAAATTTTATATTTATAATGTGATTTTAACTTTATACTGTTTTTAGCCTGTATTGTTTATATAATGATGTTGTTAGGCACCTTGAGTCTCATTGGTGGGAAAAAATACATTGGTGGGGAAAAAATCTATCCCAAAAAATTGGGATAGAAATGCATAAAATAATATGTAATAATAAATAATACTGGCACCCAGCAGAAAGGGTTAAATGACAGCTTTATGTTAACTGAACTGAGTCAAACATTTAGCAGCTAGCCCAGAACCATCTCATCTAGTCCGGTAACATCTAGTACAAGGCTGGGAAATGTGGAGCTCTTCAGATGTTGTTGGACTTCAGCAAATCAAAGCAGGATAGCCAATGGCTAGGAATGCTGGGAGTTGTCTAACAGCATCTTGCGGGACTACAAAGTACCTTCCCCAGTCTGGAATTATGACTGGCAGTAGCTTTTCAAGTTCTCTCAAGTTGAAGTTCTTTGACAGATGTTCTCTAACTATGATCCTTTTGGGTGTATATTTGGATGCAGTTCCTATAAATAAAGTTGTATTTACTTTCAAGTTAGCTGACTTATAGAATCCTTTATTAGGAGATGCATAAAATTCAAACTGGGAATGGGGAGAGCTGTTGCTTTCTCCCACATTTAGTTCTCTACCTTGTAAACAAAAATGTTTCAAATGTTGTCAGTTTTTTCAAAAAGAAACTGAAATTAAATCCTTCCCCATCTGCATGGGATAAATGCAATGTGCAAACCTCTTTGAAGCAGGTCATCCTGCCTGGCCTGCAGCTACTAAAAATTTTTTTTGGGGGGGGGGTATGTGCCTTCAAGTCACCTATTAACCTATGACCACACCATGATTTTCACAGGGTTTTCTTAGGCAAGCAATACTTAGAGGTGCTTTTGCCAATTTGTTTCTCTGAAATATAGCTGACAGCACCAGGTATTCATTGGTGATCTCCCATCCCAGTAGTAACCAGGGCTGACTCTGCTTGGCTTCTAAGAACAGATGGGGTCTGATGTACTTAGGGTATTTAGGAGCTTCTTGGAAAAGAACTTGCGGCTATCATTAAGCCCCACTAATCTGTCTGAATGCACAAGGTTTCAAACTTGAAGCAAAGCCCTGGATCTACAGAGATAAATAAGTGAGTTTCCACTTATCCACATTCATTTAAAATCAATCAGTCAAAGCACCCTCCCCCCCAATTCTCTATGAAGACATTGGTGACTTTCAGAAAACTCTTATCCAAGCCAAACAGAACAATTCTTGTCCATCCTTAAGAGCAAAAGTTGGCCCATTGAACATCATTTTCAGACACTGCCAGTTCAGAAATCTGTAGGCTTGTTTATGTATCCTTAGAGCTTCAACACAGACTAGTTTTCCTATGGGAGGCAGGTATCAAGGGAGACAGAGAATCTGTTGCTTTAATGCACACATGGAGCGCTTTAGACTCAAGCATTTATTTTTCACACACACACTAAGGATGTAATTCTTTGCTAATTTTGTTCCCAAAGGAAAGAATGTATAATTTCAGCAGTTTTCTTCCCACCATGAGAAACTGCTCAGTTTTCAAAAACTATTCACAGTTTGGGGATTATTCTGTATAAAATGTGCATTCTATGTTTGTTTGGGGGGAGGGGGAGGGTTGGGGTGCAGAAAATGTTGGGAACTTATTGTATGCAAAATTCACACATAGCTTTTTTGACCAAAAAAACAGCATCTTTCTGTGCAGCTAACAGCATTTCTGCACAGAAAATAATGTTTTGATGCAGAAACAGTATTGTCTACAGAGATTATAGTGTTTCTTGTGCAGAAAATGCTGTTTCTGTACAAAAAAAGTGCATTTCACTTAAAATAAATCCCAAATTTTGAAGTTTGTCATCAGTACAGGATTCTCCTCATCAGGGTTTACTGATATATATTTTTTTCCCATCCATAATACAGCCTCATGATGAACAAGGAAAATCTTGTAGGCTGAGAGCCTTTGGAATTTGGCAGAACAAAGAAAATCTCATGCAGAATTATAGGAACAGCAAATTCTGTCAGCTATATAGTCCTGGTTTTAATTTGGAAACTTGTCATACACTTGAGCATCTCTTGATAGCTGAATATGCATCCTGCCACACATTTCGTTGTGTGTGTGTGTGGGGGGGAATTGCAAATTCCCATTTCTACAGTATGCATAAGCTTTAGATGTAGAGCTCAAACCACACATTTGCCATCATTTTAATTGCTCACAATGTGATCTCTGATGACTGCAGAGCTCTTAGAAACAAAAGGAACAGATTAAATTTCAGCCAATTCATGTGTGCTACGGGGGGGGGGGGTATCCTAACACTAGAGGGACCTTGCCATCTGGCATTCAAAGAGCACTTGAGCATATCTGCATTTCTAATTCTGACAAGAAGATGAACATGGATCAATACAAAATGATCCAGCACACAACATTAATAACATTAATTTCTCTGGACTCTTAAAAAAAAATGTGCAGATGATTAGAGGAGAGGGCACAACAGAGTGTAGATCTATGAAGCCCATAGCTAATGATGGACATGACATTCATTTTTGAATTAAGAATTTAAGAACATAAGATAGAATCAACCCCCATGTTGCCATGGAAAAAGAGCTTGATTTAACCATGATTATTATTTTACAGACACATCATGTTTGTGGGCCTTGAAACTATAAACAGGAGGGACATGCCTTGAGGTTTCCAATCATCAGAAGGAAACCACAAACATCATATTTGTATTTTCTTGCCCCAGTTATGCACAAGTAAATATGCATGTTTTAATCAGATGGGAAAGGCATGCATTAAGCAAAAAATAAAAAAAAATAAAAAAAAGATGGGAGGGAAAGAGAGAGAGAAGTATTATTAAAATGTGTCCATTAGGAAAAGCCTATAGCAAAATGTGTGTGGCTTTCCACCTTGGAAGTGGGGGATCAGGGAAGGAATGATGATGCTTCTGAGATTCCAAGAAATGCAATAAAAACTGGCAAATGCTCACATCCCTAACTGTAGGTTCCCCTAGTTCAGCTTTCCATGGGCAACACCAGTTAACCAGAAGCCTCTGGGAAGCTCATGTGCGGCATATGTATACAGTATCTTGCTTTGTGACTTATGCTGCCTCTAGATATTATGCCATCACCATAATGACTAATAGCTGCTGATATTCCTCTCTTCCTTTAAAAAGAGTGATGGGCAAAATACTAACCCTGGGAGGATATGCATCCTCTTCCAGGCTGTCTTTGTGGCCCTTGGGCCCTCCTGCCTCCCTGGATTGCCATTTTTCTGGACAAGTAAAGACACCTCCTGAGGTAGCAATTCCTCTTTTAAGTAGGAGGGTTCTTTTTTGGGAGAGGTTGTCAGTCTTTAACATGAAAAATCCCATTTTTTTTTTTCAAAACCAGAAGTCAGTTTCAAGTTAATTCTGGGATGTTTCATTTGGGTTGTTTTTTATTTGTTTGTTTGTTTTACTTTTTATGGTCCATGTGGCATCTAGAGGCAGAAAAGTTGTCCCAAGACTCACTATAGTTACTTTTAGAAAGTGTTACCACTTCAGAACTGAATTTTGATTTGACTGATCATCCAGAAATTTGGAGTGTAAGCCAATGATAGCAATTGAGTTGATCATTACAGCATGTCACCCTATAGCTCAGAATGTCTCCAAGTAATTAGTCAAATAAAGAGAGATTCAGTTACACCTAGCTTTACCCAGCATAGCATATGCCATTAAAAAACTCCCCAGAAAACACCCGGCAGACCTCACGACAACCCTATAAGTTAGGCTGCTAGATTTTTAAATTCCTCCTCCCCCATCTCAGTGTTTTACAATTTTCCCAGAACTGCTGAGGGTGACTCAGTCTGTGGTCCTGCCACTGCCGCAGCTGCCAGTAGACTGCCTGGGTCCCATTGGAGGTACCCTGTCACCACCACCAGTTGACTGTCTGGGTCCTGTCACAGCAGCAGCAGTTGACTGCCTGGGTCCCTGGGCCACAGATTGAGTGGCAAGAGTGGATTGTGAGGTGGAGAGGGATTTTGATTTTGCATGTGGGTGGTGATTGGTTGGGTGTGTTTTAAGCATCCAATCAGTACACTGGGAAAGGCAACATACCCAAGATATATATATATATATATATATATATATATATGGCAGCTATAAACACCTTTACATAGGAGACCTAGTGGTGTAGCGGTTAAATGCCAGTACTGCAAGCCACAAGGTTATGAGTTCGATCCCAGAGGGCTCCAAGGTTGACTCAGCCTTCCATTGGTCAGTAAAATGAGTACCTAGATTGTTGGGGGCAATTGGCTAAGAAATGATGTAAACCACTTAGGGAGTGCTTTGGCATTGATAAGCAGTTTATTAATATCAATGCTATAGCTATTGCTATTAAGCTCTGTGACAGAGAGCTTAATCTCCTATTTTGCTCACCAGTGGCAGTCTGCTGGAGGTGTCAGGGAAAGTGGGTATAGCTATGCATTAATTCAAAATTGGAAAATGTTTTATTCATGAATTTTCACAACCACAAGTACTTCCAAATGTGCTGAGCGGAATGCAAATTATAGCAACAAATCAGCTTTTTAAAAATCACATTACTGTTCACACAGTACCATGCAACTATTTGATTAGAGCCAGGCCTGTAGCCAGAAAGTCTTTGTCGGGGCAACCTGAGTATCATGAGGGTGGCTTTCATAATACCTTTATGCATGTTATTAAATAGGCTCAACATTCTCTGCCAATAAATAAATAGGTGTACAGGCAGGGCAAGTGCAGCCAAGTGAGATCAATGGCCAAGCTGTCCTTGCTTTGGTGAAGGAGGACAAAGTTGGTTTGGCCTGGCCCGGCCTCTACCACCACACTATGCCTACAGGCCTGAGCTGAGCCAGTGAGGTGTAGCAAATAGAGGGAATGGATCTGGAGAAGATCACATCCCTGCCTAGCCATGGTGCTGATTAATTGGCTTTGGGCAAATTGTTATCTTTTAGTCTAATATACCTCAAATGACTCAGAGAGATTTGAATGCCTTGGAGGAAGACTTGTCATACCAATGTAACAAAGAAATTGACTACCCACATATAAACACAACCATATAAACACAACCATTCCACAACCATTCTGTGATAAAGGCTGTGGAGGTGGTAGGTTAGAATTGTCAATTATAACTGCTTTCATATTAGCAAGCATCTCTTTTGTGACTGGAAGTAATTATGCCAATTGGGCAAACAGCTTTTTCTCACTTTGTATACATACCTTTTCCTAATCACTTTCTCCTCAGAAATACTTTCAGTGGTGGTAGTGGTGGTGGTAAGGACTGGGATCATATTATACTTGAGCCACCACTGAGCAATGGGTGTGTTAGCAGGCCAAGGTATATTGAGGAAAACAGGTAGTGTTAGTAACCACTTGTGTACTCCTTGGGAGCCCCATTCCTGAATATTTTCAGAGGCTTGTATTCAAATCCTATGTACACATACACCCCTCCATGTGCTGAAAGAGTTACAAGGCAAAGTGCCTTGCTCACTGTAGTCAGATCATCACCATAATTTATTTACTTATGTACTTATTCATATATTATTTATTTATATATTTTCCCTAGTCTTGGAATTCAAGGTAGCTTACAAAAATTAAAAGAGATACAGATAAAAACCCATTATCAATAAAAAAATTAAAAATATGTAATTAAATTGTCAATAAAATTAAAGGCCATTTAAAAATGTGTCCATTTAAAATATAACAGTCCTGTTACTATCAGTTCATAAAAGCCTGTCAGAACAGAAAACTCCTTCACCAAGGACACCATGGTTGTTGCCAATCTAGCCTCTATAGGATGGGAGTTCTGGAACCCAGGAGCAGCCATTGAGAAAGTCCTCTCTCATGTCCCTACCATAATGTGCCTGTGAGATTAGTGTTACAGAAAAGAGGGCCTCCCCTGATGACCAATATGGGGAAAAATAGGCTTTCCACTAACGTAGACCCGAAGTATGATTCCTTTTCCATTATATTTCTAGTCTTTTACATTGTACAGCTGGGGAGAAGTGCCTATATATTTATTATTATTGGGACTCTAGAAACTGCAGCATTTCATAGAACTTGTGGAGGTCATGAACTGGTGCTTGGAGAAACCAGTGGACTGGAGAGAAACTAAAAAATAATAATAAAATAAACTCAGTTTTGACATTGCAATGACAGTTTTGATTATATGAACAACTAACCCAGGAATGGGGATTTAAGCAGAACTGGATGGGATTCCTATTTCCCTTGAAATCACAGGTTTATTTTTCAGAGGTGCTTTTGTCTTGTGTCCTGACTGTGATTGTCTAACTGATGGAGTGCATGTGTGTCCCCTCTCCACTGCACACCCTGATGTTCCAGAAACACTGTTCCTGGAGAAGGCCATGGTGTCATATGTCTTAGTGGCATCATGTCTGGACTGGTGAAATATACTATATGTGGGTCTGCCTTTGAAGGAGTGTGCAGAAACTTCCATATTCTCAGAATTCATTGGCTAGGCTTTTGACATGAGATGGATATTGATAGCCTCTTCCAGTACTGTTGAAGGAACTACGTTGTCTCCCAATTATTTTCAGGCTGAATTCAATGTGCTGTTCAAGTTTGGAATTCCTATCTGTTGTAACTGAAAATGTGTTCTATAAATTAAGATGCCTGTTCGCAAATGAAGATCAACAGGCATCTTAATTTATAGAACACATTTTCAGTAGGGGAAGTGAGGATGAAGGACAGGCTCCAATGGGGCTCCGTGGGGGACCTGTCGTCTAGGAGAAACAGAGGGGTGGTTGAGGAAAAGGCTACCCCAACTCTATACCTGGGAAGGTAAATAGGGTCTGGGGTTTGCAGTAGCTGCCTATATTGAGTCTTGGGGGGGTATAGGAAGATTCCTACCCCCGGATGCAAGGTAGCAGACTGAGCAGCCATTGTTCTTCCTAGAGCCCTTAGGCACATAGCCCTTATTTCTCCCCTTACTTTTAATTAAGGTTTTTTTTAGATCTTAGTTTAAGTTAAAAATAACTCAAAGAGTTCACAAATACTTCAAACAGTGAGCTCTCATCCGGAAGATATGTGTTAAACAGAATGGTGAATTGAGATTGTTTTCCCTTTGTTTTAAGCTCCCCCATCCACAAATGAAAGTAATATTATTTATTTTGAGAGAGAGAGACAGGAACGGACATAAAAGCTGGTTATGATATTAAGGTCCGTAAAATATAAGAAATATAAGAAACAAATTCTCCCCTGTAGAACTAGCTAAAACTGAAAAATTAAATTGGACTGCATTGTGGCTGGCTATGCAGTTCAAAAATCAGTTAGCAGCTGGATTGATCTAGGGGAGGAGAGAGATTGAGAGGAGTGAGCGAGACGGAAAGCGATGCTGGCCGCATAAGGGCCAGGGCAAGATATAAACTGCGGTCTGGATTATACAAACTGACTAACTAAGAAGCAATAATAGTATTGAGCAGGGAGAGGCTGGAGTACGACAGGATTGGAGACGGAGAGTTGGGGAAATTCGTGGATGGACGGACAGAGACGAGCGGGCGAAGGAAAGACAGACAAAGGAGTGGACGGATCGTGCTAATGAGGAAACAGACAGTGAGACAGATGGGGCTGGGATTAAGTAGCAAGCTGTGAGCAGAGAGGAATGGGCAGATGGGAGTGAGACAGGAGGAGAGCGACGCGGGATCAGACGGGACTGGAAAGGGGGAGTGAACAGAGGAGGAGAAGGAGCAGTCAGAGCCGGAGTGTGGGAGCAGACGGGCCAGCTGCTGGGACACAACAGAGCAGAGGGAGGAGCCATGTGAGAGAGTGAGAGGCACAGTCTGACAGACGGAGCAGGCAAGGGACACTTAGATCCGAAAGGGCCAGATGGAGGATATAGACGCGCTCTTGGAAAGAGGATCCAAGGCGAGGAAAGGAACAGACAGGAGATATAAATGCAGGGCTGGGACTGATCTGATCTGTATTTTGTCAAAATAGATGATTTGAATTACTAGATCAGGAGGAAGGCTTTGGGGGACTATAGGGTAAAGAAACCCAAGGTCCCTGGAGGAAATAACGGGGGCAGGACTGAAAGGAAATAACGTATACCAATTAATTTGATAGCAATCTCTTCAGTGGCTATCACTAGTGTTAATTCTTAGACATCAACAAATATCTAATATCATGATTTAAGTACTGAGTATCATCTTCCTGCTTAAATAGATAATAGTGGCAATTTTGGGGATACCTCTCATGAAGGCTTATCTACTGTTCTAGATTGAGACTCAATGAGTGATTTTATATATACACACACACATATATACATACATAAACACACATTATATATTTACATTAAATATTATATATTTACATTATATACATCAGATATTTACACTTTATATGCACTACATACATACTAGAAATATATATATATATATATATATATATATATATATATGTAAATACATACATATATATAGATAGATATACTGGATTTGTAGCTTGACAGCTCTTTATAGACTTACTAATAGATGGCCTTGGGCCTAAGACCTAGAGCTCACACCATCTCTCAAGTATCAACCTCAAGGAGGGCTTCAATGGAAATGCCACCTAAACAATATGACATTAATGCTCAAATCCTGGAGGAACTTAAGTCCTTTAAAAGAGATATAAAGGAGGAAATATGGAGCCTTAGGAAAGACATGAAACATGATTTTGAAAAAATGGAGAAATGGCTAGATAAAATGTCAATGGATATCAAAGAAATCAAGGGAGAGGTGGACAGTGTAAAGAATATGACTGCTGTTTTGGAAAATCAATCAGTTGAAATGATGGGAAGGTTAGAGAAGGAGAAACATTTAAGTCTGGTGCAAGAGATTAGATACAGAGACAGGTGTGTGAAATTGAGAGGTCGTCCAGAAAAACTATATGAAAATCTTCAGGAAAGGCTAATACCAGCTATAACAAGTTATATTGAAGAATCAGAAGATAATTTAGAAAAAGAAATTGACAAAATATTTATAGCAAGTTCGATAATTGCAAAAGAATGTAAACTACCAAGAGACATTGTGATTTCTTTTATAAGATCAAAGTATAGAGACAGGATCATTCATGCGAATTACACAGAGAAATTGATAATTGAGGGGAACAAGGTCCAGGTGTATAACGATATCCCAACTGAGATTCTAAAGAAACGTCAAGAGTATGAACAACTTACCCAGAAATTAACACGATTGGGGGTAAATTATAAATGAGACCAAATAGAGGGAATATCATGTATGTATAGACAAAAAAAATACAAAATCAATTCAGTTGAAAAAGCAAAAGAAATACTGAGAAAACTAAATGATGATGAACAAAAAGAAGAAGAGAAGAGAAGAGAAGAAAGAAAGGTAGACGAGGAGAAAGGAAGGAAGCAATGCGTAATGGAAAATGAGGAGACGATGAAGAGAGAGAAGGGAGAGAAAAAATCTAGAAGAGGAAGACTCACCACGCGATGATGAATCAAAGAAAGATCAAGAAGAAGAAGAGGAGGAGGAGGGACAAGAAGAAGCGGAAGGAGGGGAAAGAGAAGAAGATGAAGGTCAAGAAAAATGCCAGTAAATATAACGTCGTGGAATGTTAAAGGCCTCAATACATCAATAAAGAGGAGAAGAGTATATCACTATTTAGAGATGAATAAAGCAGAGGTTACGTGCCTTCAAGAGGTTAGGATATGACAAAATGAAAGCAAGTATCTTAAAAATGTAAAATTAGGTCAGGAATTTGTCTCCTTTTCCCAAAAAAAGAAAAAGGGAGTGGTGATTTATATTGACAAAAAGTACGAAGCGCGACAAATTCTGAATGATAATCAAGGTCACTTTATTGGTGTAGAGCTCAACCTTATCAATGAAAAGATTTATATAATTGCAATTTATGGTCCATTGGAAAAAAAGGAGCGATTTTATAAAGATCTAAGCCGGGAAATGACAAAATTAGAAAAGGGAACAATAATTCTTACTGGAGATTTCAACGGGGTGCTGGATGGAAAAAGAGACAGATCTGGTCAGACTAAAGAAAATCAAGGCAGGTTCCTGAGGGTCTGTTGGAGTTCATGGAAGAATTTTACTTAACAGACCTCTGGACAGCAAAATATCAGGAGGAGAAAGGGTACACATTTTGATCAGAGGTCCATAAGACAATGTCTAGAATTGATATGTTTTGGACATCAATAAATTTACTACCAAGAATAAAGGAGATGGTAATAATGTCAAAAAATATATCAGATCACAACCCCATAAAAATGAAAATAACAACCCCCAAGAGAGAGTACACTTGGAAAATAAAAGATGGTCTGTTTAGGGAGGAGAGCTTTGTACAAATAATCAAAGAAAGAATTAACCAATATTTTGAAGATAATAAAAGGAGGACACGGAAATGAGGATTATATGGGATGCATTTAAGGCTGCCATTAGAGGCATCTTTTTACAAAAAGGAGCTGAAAAAGCAAAAGCCACAAGAGATAGAAACAGGGCACATCTTCAAAAATTAAAGGAAAAAGAGGAGAAACTGAGAGAAAAACCTCAAAATAAAGTGTTAATTAAAGAAATAGAACTGTTAAAGAGATCAATAACTGCTAGAATGGATGAAGAGATGGGGAAAAATTGATGAAGATAAAACAGAGTTCATTTGAGCTGGCTAATAAGACAGGCTGATGGCTCTCCTATAAACTGAAAAAGGAGAAAGAGAGAAAGATGATAAAAGAAATTAAATCAGAAGGCAAGACTTTAAAGCTTCAGGAAGACATCAAGAAGGAATTTACTAATTACTACTCTGCATTGTATAAGGAACGGATACAGGCTCTGGGAAGATATGATGAATAATTATATAAAGCAGAATAAATTTACATTATTATCAGATAAACACAGATTGAATCTATCTAAACCCTTTGATACAAAGGAGGTGATGAAAGCAATCCAGAGTTTAAAAAAGGGCAAAGCGCCAGGACCGGATGGGTTCTCAGATACCTTTTATAAACTTTTTGCAAAAGAAATAGTTAAACCATTACTGGAAGTGATTAACTTGATACATCTGGAGGGTACGCCTGATACCTGGAAGAGGGCTAATACCGTGATGATTTGGAAGGAAGGCAAAGATAAAACGGATGTCCGGAATTACCGTCTGATCTCTCTCTTAAATGTTGATTATAAAAGAAATAATAAATGAGGATCAAAGTGGCTTCCTCCCAGGAAGGTCGTTATCTTCAAACATTAGAAATATTATAGACATACTGGAATTCCTAGAAAAGAACAACGAAAGAAAGACAGCTATAATTTTTGCAGATGCAGAGAAGGCATTCGATAACATCAACTGGCGTTGTCTAATTAAGACGTTAGAGCAATTGGGATTTGGAAAATTTGTGACAACTAATGTCGAAAAAATATACACAGAGCAAAAAGCTTCGATTATCATAAATGGAGAGAAAACTCGAGAAATTGTTATCCAGAAAGGAACTAGACAAGGAGGTCCCTTGTCCCCATTGTTATTCATAACAGTAATGGAAATATTAATGAATAAAATTAGGAGTGAAAAAATGATACAGGGATTAAAAATTAAGAAGCAAGAGTATAAGGTCAGAGCATTTGCGGACGATTTGGCCATAATATTAGAAGACCCTATACAAAATGTTAACTGCTTAATGGGAATTATTGCGGAGTTTGGAAAATATGCGGGGTTCAAGATAAATAAAGAGAAAACCATAATCCTTACAAAGAATTTAACGGAAAAAGAACAAGAATTACTTAAAGAAAAATCTGAATGCAAACTTGAGAAGAAAGTGAGGTATCTGGGAATTTGGCTGTCAGATAGAAATTTGGATCTATATAAAAATAACTATGAAAAAACTTGGGAGACTATAAAAGGGAACTTTGTGACCTGATCAAAATTGAATCTTTCATTATTAGGGAAGGTAGCTGCCATCAAAATGTCCGTCCTCCCGAAAGTCTTGTTTCTGTTTCAGAACCTGCCAATTATAATGAACAATAAGCCACTCAAAAGCTGGAAAAGAGATCTGAGTGATTTAATATGGAGTGGTCGAAAGGCTAGGGTAAAATGGGAAACTCTAATTGAAGATTCAGAAAGGGGAGGTCTGACTTGCCTGATTTTCAAAATTACTATAAAGCATGCAGTGGGGTGGGAAAGCAGGGATGTGAGATTTATTTCTTGTGTTTTCTTTTCTGTATCCCAATCTTGTGATGCTTAAACAATAAATATATATTAACACGAAAATACTTATACTCCAGGGATGTAAAGATAAACATGTACCACTTAATGTTCAATGGTGAGAAGATCTCCCTACTTGGGCTACCCACGAATGTGTATTTTATAGACCTCAATAAAATTTATTTTAAAAAATTAATAAATTAAGATGCCTGTGTTGCAAAAGTCACAGAAATATATTTTTCTGTTTCCCCCCTTCAGTGATTTTCCTAACATAGGATCAATTCTGTCCCTATGTTGGACATTTACAGTATGTGAAAAAGAATCTATAAGCTAAAAGTATTTCATATGGCAATGACAAGAAACTATTTTTTCATCAGCTGCCTTTAAAGAAGAATGGGCATTTTAAGTTTCTTTTAGGATTCCAAATAAAATATGTTTGCAGCATGAAACATATAATACAGTTTAAAAGAAAAATAACAAGAAGAAGTCCAACTATTAAAGTAGCATTCAGAATTGGACAGCTCCTGATGTTTTTTGGGAAGATCATAGAGGAGGGCTGACTGAGATGAAAGAGTTGACAGAGCAATATCTCAAAAGGAAGACAAGATGCAGAAACAAGGATTATTAATTAATGCCCAACCAATAGCCTCCCTGCCACAAAATGAAAGCATACCAAAATAAACAGAAGTAAATGAGGTAATCATTGCCCGAATCCTTTTCTCTGAGTAATACATTTGACTTGCATCAAATGTTTTGAAGAGAAAAGGGTATTATGTCACAAGGAGTATTGATCCGTTCATTAATGTTCTAGTTCAGGAAGTAGGAGAATAAGACCTATGTTAACATAATTAATGTTTAATAAGAATTTCCCCCTAAAGTATACACATTCTTCTGTGCTGAGTCTATACGTCAACATTAAGAGCATGGTTTGACAGGCAATATCCTTGCCTCAAATATGTAACATAGATACTAACAGAGAAGCATCAGTAGTGGAATGAAGTCCAGTATAGTATAATGAACTAGACAGTTCATATAGAGCTAAGTAGGTTAAAATTGTGAGTCAGCCATGAGGCTGAGTGACATTGGCCCTGGAGAGAGAGAAAAACACTGTTATTAATACACATGTCCTCATGGAAATATCATTTTGCATTTTGCACACAAGACTCAGAGCAAACAATCAGTGACTTTATTTGAATCCCTCCTTTCCCCCCAAAAGTGGGACTTAAGGCAATGTAAAGAATTAAAAAAAAAGAAGTAAAATCACATATAGCTTAAAACATACCCAAAAGTTAAGATTAAAATATTTTTAAATATTAAAATTATTTAAAATCTTCACTTGATGGCTGAGAGACAGCAAAGAGGGAGCCAGTCTAGCCTCCCAAGGAAGGAAAGTCCAGAGTGCAGGAGCAGTTATGGAGAAGGCTTACTCTAGCATTATCACCAAATATGCTCCTACATTCTGAAATTTTCAGAGAATTTTTTTATAATACAGTTATATTTCACCTGTATAAAAGTATACAAAAAAAACAACCAAGTAACACAAAAAGCTACAACAATTGCTCCCATTAATATATGACTTGAATTACCTGATTGTGTATGGTATCTCCGGCTGCTTGGCTTGATGGGCTTGTTTGCCATCTGCAGGGCATTTTTCTTGGGAGGTATGAGTATAAAATTAAGATGTATTTAAAAATTCTAGGAACCTAGCCCTTTTAAAAATAAAAATATCTTCTTTAAAAGTAAAAACCTTTTATTTCAAATTCAGCAGAGTTAAAGCTTCCGGAATGCAGACACAGCTCAATTAATATTTTTATGTGTGGTCTGATCACCCAATCAATTAGACTCATTAAAACATCAAAGAAGTCAGTTTAAAAAGCATATCAAAAGTTTACTAAAGGTATATCAATCTTAATCTACATATTATAACAAACTTAAAAGGTTCCTAATTAACTAAGAGGATTTAGGGTAGGAAAAACAAACTCACCCAGCCTTTTGCGGTGTGGGCTACATTGTGACTTGATTAAAAGGACTCAAAACATGGCTACAGCCACACGGAGCCTTAACTTATAAAGGAACTTAGACAACGTTTCATATAATATTTAAATTAGGTCATGTGATGAATGACCCATTGCTCCAGTTGGCTGAAATTGCCTAGTTAAGAAAAGGGGGAGTGGAAGAACTGAAGCATGCAGGGAAAAATTCCTAAATTGAACTTAACATGGGATACACAAGATTGTATTGCATTACAATAATGATTTCCCCACATACTACATTTCCCCTTCTCAGTCGAAGTGGATTCCATGAACAAGCTTCATTTCTTCTCGTACTTTCAGAAAACTGTCCTTAGGAAGGGGTTTAGTTAAAATATCAGGTATCATTTGTTCTGAGTTGCAGTACTCCAGCTGAACAAGTTGACCCTGGCACATCTCTCTCACCTTGTGGAAAGCAATGTCTACGTTCCTCTTCAGAGGCTTGTCACCCTGAGAAATATTGATACAGCTTTGATTGTCTTGCATCAGAATGGTTGGCTTGGGTTCTTTTATCCCAAGATCTAGAAGCAAATTCTACCACAATTCGATTTCATCACAGGCTGTTTTCACTGAGACGCACTTGGCACCTGCTACTACCTGCTACTGTACTCTGCTTCCGACTTGTCCAACTTACTGCTCCATCACCATAAAATATGATGTTTCCACTGGTTGACTTTCTCTCTGCTGGATCGGATCCCCAATTCACATCTGCATAGGCAATCAGTCATTCTGGTCACAAGCTGGCAGCATCAGTTTGAAGTCAGCAGTTGATTTTAGACATCTTGAAATTCTTTTCACTGCAATAAAATCTTTGAGAGTAGGAGAGTTAACCATTCTACATAAGATGCCAACAGCATTTGCAATATCAGGTCTGGTGAAATTAGCTATGTACAGAAGTTTTCCAATTGCAGTTCTGTACTTTTCACTGTCTCTCAAGGGTTCAGATGCCTCATAGTTATTTAATAAACCTACTTCCATTGGTGTGTGAGCATCCTTTGCATCTTTTAAGCCAAGACAGTGCAGAAGATCTATAATCTTTTGCTTTTGATTAAGAAAGAAGCCTCCATCATGTTTTTTTTTCAATTTGTACTCCAAGATAGTGTGAGATGTCTCCCAAACATTTAATATCTATTTCTTTCTGGAGATTCAGTAGTATCTCTTTACTATCTGCTTTGTCTTGACTGCACAGAAGCAAAGCATCAACATAACTTGCAGTGTAAGTCCATCTATGGTTTCTGAATCTTTTGTAAACACATTGGTCAACAGTGCCTGGAGTAAATCCTTCGTTGATAAGGAGCTAATTTAACTTTTCTACCATTTCTTGGCTGCTTGTTTTAATCCATACAAGCTTTTCTCAAGTTTACACACTAGATGCTCCTTTCCAGGTACTTGGAATCCTGAAGGCTGTTCCATGTACAGTTCCTCATCTAAATCTCCATAAAGAAATGCTGTTTTCACATCTAGATGTTGTACATGCATTTTCTTGGAAGCTGCAGCAGCCAATAAGGTTCTAATAGTTGTGTGTGTAACTACTGGGGAGAAAGTTTCATGAAAATCTTCTCCAAATTGCTGATTGTAACCTTTAGCTACAAGTCTGGCTTTATAAATTTCAATCTCCCCTTCTGCATTTTGCTTTGTTGTAAAGACCCATCTGCAGCCAATTGCCTTCTTGCCTTTTGGCAATTCTGTCAAAGTCCAAGTTTTATTTTTATATAATGATTCCATTTCCTCCATTGCTGCTTTCACCCATTTCTCAGAATCAGACTTTGGCAGTCCTTTGATCTTCTGCCAGTCAGAGGGTTCCAGAAGGCTTTCCCCTGTGGCTAGATAGGGGAATCTCAAAGGAGGCACTCCCCTGTTACCCCTCGCAGACTGTCTCACCTGGACTTGAGTTCCTGGCTCTGCCGGTGGTGCGCTGTCTGGTCCTCCATCCTCTATAAGTCATGGGCTGAGGGAGCCCCTTCTAGATGCGAAGCACTTGCAGGAGGGTGAAAGAGCTGCACACGCTGCAAGCACATCTGAATAGAATTCTTTGTTTGGATTAGAATTAAATTGAGGTCTTTCATCAACATAAATAGCACTTGTTATTTTCATTGTGCATCCATCAGGGTTCAGGATTTTGTAAGCACCTTTGGCATAACCAATAAAAATTCCTTCTTCACTTCTACAGTCCAGTTTGTCTCTTTTCTGTTTGGGAACGTATGTATAAGCTTTAGATCCAAAAACCCTGAGATGGTTCAGTCTGGGTTTCACACCATGCCAAAATTCAAATGGAGTAACATTTCTAGATCTGGTTGGAAGTCTATTGTGTAAGTATGTCGCTGTGAGAATTGCCTCAGACCAATAAGCTTTAGACATGTTAGCTTCTAAAAGCATTGCAACTGCCATCTCCTTTAAGGTTCGGTTCAGCCTCTCCAATACACCATTTTTCTGAGGAGTAAAAATTTGAGTATTTTCATGTCTCATGCCATGTTCCTTTAAGAACTCATCAAATTGAGTGTTGACAAATTCATAACCATTATCCATCCTCAGATGATGAATTTTATATTTAAATTTATTAGTGGCATAATTAAAGTACCCTTTGAACTTTTCAAAAGCTTGACTTTTCTCCCTTAGGAGATATCAATGCGTGTACCTGCTGAAATCATCTCTGTGTGTCATGAAATAGAGGTTTCCACCCACTGATTTGTGATTAAATGGTCCACAGAGATCAGAATGTATCAACTCAAGAGGTTTAGCAGATTGTCTTTCTGTGAGAGGTTTGTGTGTAGGTGCAGTAGCGTTTACTTTAATGCATTCCATACACCTTTCATTCACACAACAGTTCTTGAAATGAAAATCTCTTGCTAGCTCTTCAATAGCCAATTTCTTGCTCATCAACATTTCGATGAGCAAATCTTTTATACCATACATTTATGCAGTCTTTCTGTTTACACTGAGTGGCAACATTGGCATTGGCATTTGAATCACTGATCTCCATGTGATAAAGACCATCATCCTTTAGAGTGCCTTTAAAATTCAAATGTTTGCCATGAAGACCATAAAATGAATTCTTGTTAAAAATTACTCTGTTGCCTTTTGATGTACTCATTTTACTGAGTATAGGGAGCTCATAAGGTCGGGGGTGTAAAGAGCATCTATAATTGTCAGGCTCACCCCTTAATTCTGGGATTTGAAGTAGAATTCATGGAAGACTCTGACATGAGGCTGCCTCTGGCTTGTTTCCCTTGTTTCTGGAGGTTTTGGAGAGAGGCCAGCTCACCTTGTTGGCCTGGGAACGCTGCTCTCCACCGGGCTCAAGGTCAAATTTTCCAGGTGCAAGCCGGGCCATTCCTCCTCCCTAAATGCCATTCTCACACTGTGGGGTTTATCTGGGGGTTTGTTTTAGCTGTATTCCGTTTTGGCTTTGTTCCATGTTCCTGACACATGAATCCTTGCGAATAAAGAAATTTATTGAGTGAATGCGAGCGTGTGTGCTTAGTATATCACACTAAGCTGAAACTCCTCTTCACTACCTAAACCTTTTTGAGAGGTTCTACCCTCAATGTCGAAGGATGCGGAGGCTGGAACCCAGACTGAGAAAGACCTGGCTGCAGGCAGCGGCCAGGGAGCCGGAGCCCCAGGGGAGGGGGCCGGTGCATCGGGGGATGTTGCAGGAGTGTCTGAAGAAGATGCGAGCTGGGCCCGCCGGAGGGCTGGGAGGTTTACTCATCCCTTTGACCTGATTGAGCCGGGAGCCAGGCAAGCCCTGGGGAAGGTTAGCCTGCCACTCTCTGACACTCCAGTTCGAGGAGCTGGAACGGCCATGGGAGCCAGCTGGCTCTGGCCAGATGACCGACGCTGGGAGGAATGCAGGACCCATCGGTGGGACAGGCCCCTGGCCAAGGGGCACCGAAAGCCAGGGATGCGGTTTTCGCTGGCAGAAGTAGGAGCTGAGGTCCAGCAATTGAAGCAGCAAATAGAGGTTATGCAAACAAGACTCCTAGAGATCCTGCAGAGGTTGCCTCAGGAACCACCTGCCCCTGGAGGGGCCCAGCCTCCCCAAATTCAACCTGCGCCCGCCCCGGCATCCGGGGCAGGGGACCGTGCCATGCCTTCTGGGATCCTTGGCCTGCCAGCTCCTGGACCAGCCTCCCCTGGGGGAGCTGGACCAGTCGAGCCATGGGAAAGGCCCCGGGGCCTAAAGCACCAAGACTTAAAGGCTAACTTTGATGGAGATGCGGCGAAGCTTCCATACTTCCTGACCCAGGTGATGGGGTTTATGTCTCAGTAGGACGAAGAGGTCCAGACGGAGGCTGAGAAGGTGCAGTATGTGTCCAACCAGCTAGAGGGAGAGGCAGCGCAGTGGTTGGTGGGGCTTTATGATATGAGAGCCCCAGAACTAGGAAACTTCCATGAGTTCATGCTGGCTCTGCGGGCTCAATTTGAAGACCCTCTGAGAGTGAGAAGGGCCCGTACTGACCTCCAGCACCTGAAGCAAGGTTCTAAGTCCATGGGGGAGTATGCTGCTGAATTTCTCCACCTGGCCAGTCAGGTGCCCAACTGGACGGAGGCCATAAAGGTACAATTCTTTCAGGATGGCCTGAATGCAGACATCCTCAAATGGGCGTTATTCCAGGCGAACCCCGAGACCCTCTTGGGATGGGAACGGCTTGCCAGAGAAGTGGAGATGCTGGGATGGAGCATCTAGCTGGCTCGGCGCCAGCCGGGATCCAAGGGAAAGGCCACCAGGTCCACCGGAAAGAAAATAAAGTGGCCCACCCAGGTGGAAACATGATGGGGGAGTCGGAGAGGGAGCGAAGGATGAGGAAAGGCTTGTGCTTACACTGTGGAAAAGGGGGCCATTGCATAGCCGAATGCCCAGAGAGGAGCCCTCGGGAACCAGCGGCAGCCAAGAAGCCCCAGAGGAGTGAGGGGAAGTCGTTGATACCAAGGACCCCACTCAAGCCCAAGCCCAAAGCAGCCGTACATGCCTTGATACCAGGCCACGCAGCAAGGGAGTCTTTGGAAGAACCAGATGACAGCGGATCTTACTCGTCTGATGCGGAGCTGGCAGGAAAGGGCTCCACCCCACCCTACTAAGCGCCCGAGGGCGTGCTAACCCTGAAGGGTGCCCAGATGCTGTGGTGAGTGGGGTGAAAGGCCCTTTCTTCTTAAAAGCCAAGTTAGGGGCTGGAAAAAGAGGGGGCACCCAAAAAGTAATGATAATGGTTGATTGTGGTTATACCCAAGTCCTAATGCACCCCTCCCTAGTCAGTGAGATGGACATTAGCATTATCAAGCTGGACAAGCCAGTGTGGCTGTCTCAGATGGATGGAGGGATGACGAAGGGGGGCCCTGCAAGGTGAATGACTGGTCCAGTACGCATAAGAATGGGGAATCATCAGGAGGAGTTTCAATTTGTGATAGCACCAGGTTTAGTTCCCGCTTAAGTGGTAGGATTAAACTGGATAAAGTTCCACAACCCCATCATAGACTGGGTAAAAGAGACAATGACTTTTGCAGATCCTGTGTGTGTGCAGGAGCATGGGGTGGAGGAAGCTTTCCCAGGGGTAGGAGTCCCTCTAGAGGCCAATTCGCAGAACTGCACAACCGCTTTAGTCCAAGGGGAGCTGAAACGATTGCCGGTGAAATATAAGGCATGGCAATATGTTTTTGAGGAGAGGGAGTGCGACATTTTGCCACCCCACAGACCCTTTGACTGTGCCATTGAGATACTTTCTGAGACTAAGCTAACCAAACCCAGGATTTATTCCATGGCGCCAGCTGAGATGGATGCCGTCCGGGAGTTCATAGACAAAAATCTGGCTCGGGGGTTCATCAGGCCCTTGACCTCACCTTTGGGGGCCCCTGTTTTGTTCTGCCGTAAGACAGATGGGGGTCTTGTTCTAATCCAAGACTACCGGGGGTTAAATGCAATCAGCATTTCTCATCAGTACCCTCTTCCCTTGATGAATGATATACTTCCCCTTGGCCCATTTGTCCAAGGGGAAGATATTTACCAAACTGGACTTGAGGGAGGCTTATTACAGGGTACGAATCAAGGAGGGGGACGAATGGAAAACTGCCTTCAATTGCCACCTGGGGGCTTTCGAATTCTTAGTAATGCCTTTTGGTTTAAGTGGAGCTCCTGGAATTTTTCAGAACCTAATCAATGATGTATTGAGAGATTTTTTTGTACAAGGGGGTCTTGGTGTATTTGGATGATGTACTGATTTATTCTGAGGATTATACATCCCATGTGAATCTGGTGAAAAAGGTTCTTGCTAGACTGGGGGAGAACCATCTGTATGCTAAAATGTCAAAGTGTGAGTTTCACCAAAGCCGTTTAGATTACTTGGGGTACAACATCTCAAATAAGGGGATAGAAATGGACCCGGAAAAGTAAAGGGGGTGTTGGCATGGGAGGCCCCTAGGACCAGGAAGCAGCTGCAGAGCTTCCTTGGATTTGCTAACTTTTACCGGTCCTTCATCCCTGACTTTGCTACGGTGGCCCTTCCAATGACTGACCTGCTGAAAACTAAAGGAGTGGGAGAGAAAGTCCGAAAGGGAAGGGGGAAGGCTGAGAAACCTCTCCAAAACATTGTGTGGTCTGACCAACGGCAACAGGACTTTGATAAGCTGAAGAAACTCTTCACCTCTGAACCAATTCTTAAACACCCCGAACTCTCCGAAACCTTTGTGGTCCAAGTTGATGCTTCTGATGTAGCAATGGGAGGGGTGCTGTTGCAACGGGGTGAGGTGGGGGAGCTTAGGCCGTGTGCATACCTGTCCAAGAAATTCAATGAGACTGAGCGAAATTGGCCTGTGTGGGAAAAGGTGGCAGGTGCAATCATGCTGGCCTTAGAAACTTGGCGCCACCTATTGGAGGCATCTTCCAAACCCTTTGATGTTTGGACAGATCACAAGAATTTGGAAGCTTTGGCCACCCCGAGGCGGCTGAACCCCAAGCAGTTTCGGTGGGCCAGTTTCTTCTACCGGTTCAATTTCACCCTGAAGTTTATCCCAGGAAAAAAGAATTTCTTATCTGACGCTTTGTCCAGACTTCCCCAACATGACAGCAAATGAAAGGAGGTTATTGACACAGTCTTCTCCCCCTCCCACTTGGGACTAGCAGTCCTAACATGCAGCAAGGCCAAGCATCAAGAGGCCCAAGCCAGCCCCTCTTTGGGTCCAGGGCCTGACCTTAAGGCTACCGGAAATGCCGTCCCACAAGCTGTAGACGTTGGCCCCAGTGAGGCCCCGGCCACGCCGGCTCTGGCTCCTTCTTTTCCCCCTCCCGGGGTGATGGGGGTGGGTGGCAATCCCAAATGGTGTTGGTCCTTCCCAAGGACCCATGGTTTTTGGCTCACCCAGGGGAGGTGGCCCTTCGGGAGGGTCTGGCTTGGAAGGGGGAGACCCTATATGTCCCAGAGGCCATGTGGTCATCCATTCTCATGCAATGCCATGATGTTAAAAGTGCTGGGCATTTTGGGTATGTAAAAACCTTGCATTTGGCACGGAGGCAGTTTTGGTGGCCAAAGATGAGAAGGGAGGTGGAGGAGTATGTCAAAGGGTGTTCCACATGTGCAATGGCAAAAAGGGGGACAGGAAAGCAAAAAGGCTTGCTGCAGCCTTTGCCTACCCCGTCCAAGCCTTGGGAAGTCATTGGTATGGATTTCATAGTGGAATTGCCAGAAAGTAGGAAAAAGACTGTTATTTGGATGGTGACTGACATGTTCTCGAAACAAGCACATTTTATGGCCTGCAAGAAACTCCCAGCTGCCCCCCAGTTAGCCAGGTTGTTTATTCAACACATGTAGAGACTACATGAGATTCCTACTAAGATTGTTTCTGACCAGGGGGCTCAGTTCACTTCCCAGTTTTGGAAGGCGTTCACAAACCTTCTGAGAGTCGAATTGGGGCTCAGCAGTTCCCATCATCCCCAGAGTCATGGACAGAACAAATGCACTAATCAGGTTCTGGAACAATATTTGAGGTGTTATGTGAACTACCAGCAATCTGACTGGGTAGACCTCTTGCCTTTTGCGGAGGTTGACTATAACAACGCCACTGACCAGAGCACCAGCTTCTCCCCTTTTAAGATTGTTTCAGGGCAAGACTTTAATCCTCTACCACTAGGGGAGGAGACCTCCAAGGACCCGGTCTCAGTGCTGGAGTCAAAAAATTAGAGATGCCTGGCCATAAGTTGTTTCGGCCTTGGACTTTGCAAAAGCACATTACAAACATCATGCTGACCAAAACGGGACCCCACCCCGGAGTACGCCATAGGGGACTTAGTGTTCTTGTCCACCAAGTTTCTTAAAAGCCCCCAACCTTCAAAGAATTTGGGGCCCAAGTACATAGGTCCTTTTCCTATTGCTAGAGTGATAAACCCTGTGGCATTTGAACTGGTGCTACCCAAAATGTACCGTAATGTTCACCCTGTGTTTCATTCTAGCTTGCTCAAGCCGGCGTGCCCTCCAGAGAATCATCATCCAGACACGGGACCTGCACCCCGTCCTATCTTGGTAGACAACCATGAGCATTTTGAAATTTCTGAAGTGTTGGACTCTCGGGTTCACAGGGGGGCTTGCAATATTTGGTGAAATGGAAACATTTGCCTTTAGGGTATGCCGAGTGGGTGAGTAGCGAACATGTGAATGCTGCACGCTTATTATGAAAGTTCCATGCCCGCTTTCCTGATAAGCCAGGCTGAAAAGGGGGGGAATTTCTCTTCGGGTGGGCGGTATGTCAGGCTCACCCCTGAATTCTGGGATTTGAAGATCATGAAAGACCCTGACATGAGGCTACCTCTGGCTTGTTTCCCTTGCCTAGGCCTCTGGAGGTTTTGGAGAGAGGCCAGCCCGCCTTGTTGGCCTGGCAACACTGCTCTCCACCGCGGCTCAAGGTCAAATCTTCCAGGTGCAAGCCGGGCCGTTCCTCCTCCCTAAATGCCATACTCACGCTGTGGGGTTTATCTGGGGGTTTGTTTTAGCTGTATTCAGCTTCGGTTTTGTTCCATGTTCCTCTCTTCATGTTGCCAGTGCTTGCCAGCAACGCAGCAAAGTCTCCACTCCTCCCTTCATGCAAGGAGAGCCACATTATGAGTGAGGTTTGAATCCAGAAGATTGTGTGCAGTAGTTAGAAGTCTGAATGTGGAGGTTGAAAGAACAAGGAGCAAATGAGTCGAGACTATAAGGGAAGGTATTAAAATAGCCCAAGGTTAATCTGTGTGCTAGGATATTTATGATTGGTTACTATATACATAGTGACAGTTTGTCCAGATAATACCACATTATAAGCACAAGATTGCCTAATTAATGTTCTATTTTTATCCTTTAGTATATTAATCTTTTGTTGTTGTTCAGATTCAGACTCCTTGCGATTCATTCAATATAGAGACAGATAATGGCATGCTTACCAGAGAAACACCACACATGCACACATATTTGGTTATCAATCCTGGTTCAGATAAAAGGGAGTAAGGTGAATCAGAAAATTTGCTGGTGTGTTTGAGGTTGCCCTTGGGGCTCATGCCACAGTCCCACCCAGGGTTCATGTCTGTATATTTTTTAGAAAGAACTAAACTTTAGAAAGATCCTTTATTCTTTTTGGTAGTGGGAAGTGACCAAGATTAAACAGCCTTCAGGCGGCTTTGAATTTAACTGAGCACTTTGTCTCTGTGTGCTTGTTTCACTGTAACTCATTGCCCACCCATCATTGCCTACTATCAAGTAAAGCAAAGAACAACTGAATAAAAGAAAATAAGCATTTGTTCCAAATCCTGGTCTGCCAGAAGCACTGAACCTGCTGAGTAAGGGGTGTTTGGAATTCTGTGATTGATTTTTGTGGCTGATATATTCTGTAACCATAAATAACTAGTTATTTGCTGGCTCTACAAGTGTCATATCTGACTGCTGATGGAGACTGGATTGTCCATTGAAAGCACTGGGCGATTTTATTTTTATTTTCCCCCCTGTGAGTGTGATTTTCTTTTGAATATTTATTTTCATTATCATGTTTAGGAAACTCCTCCAGAAAGTGAATTAGCACTTCATTTACACACACACCACTCAACCCCATTACACCTGTGTAAATCACTCCTGTACCTTTATTTCAGAGTATGTGTTTCTATCTAACATGTTCCTAATTATTTGAAAACAATTTAAGTATAGTAAATTATAGTAGGCATGCATAATTTAAGTTGATTCCACATATATTCTTTCTGCTGCTGTCACTCCTGGAGGTAGGTGGACACAGGTGAACAAGCAGCCACAGCAAGATGAGGAGTAAGGGTATAAATCCTCAATTATTTCATTCTCACATGCAGGGATGAAAAACTATGGCAGTTTTCTCTCCAATGCAGGAGAAAATGAACATTCATCTACAGTATTCTTCCTGTATTCAAATGTCCCAAAGTATTGTGGAGGAATTATTCTGTGTAGAAAAACATGGGGTTTTTTTTATGCAAAACAACTGTGTTCTGCTGATAAAAAAAGTGCTGTCTATGCAGGAAACAGGCTTTTGCACCAAAACCACATGTTTTTCCATGCAACAGAATTCCTCCACAACACTTCAGGACATCCATATACTGGGAGAAAATTGTTCAAGATTCTCAGTGGACTATGATTCTTCACAATGGGATTTCCCAACTGACAGGAATCTCATTTTTTCAAACTACAAGTGAATAATAACTAAGATTTCCATCACCAGAGAGACACAACAACAGTAATAAACATGGGATCAGCATGCAGATAGTGAAGTAGAAATGGGGTTGATGGACAGGCTGATGTCAGCCTGAAAATCAAGAAAGAAGAAAGCCAAAGAAGAAGAGAAGCTTAGGGGGAGGGTTGAAAAGGAGGAAGTAGGCCCAGTATTAGCAACTTCTAATTCCCCCTGACAGTCTGATTTCATCATTTTATCAAATTTGTCTAGGAAATGAATCCCGTTTTCTGGCTCCTCTAGTAAATGCAGAAAAAATGGTAATGGTGATTGCCTGTGACATCCCATAATATTGTGCAATTTGTATTTTCCAGGCCTGCTGAACATTTTTCATTTATATTAATTTTTTTTTAACCTCATAGTTTGATTCTGACATTGTACAAGATGCAACCAAGCACTACCATAGTCTAGGATAGAAAGTGAAGTGTCATATTCACTTTGAGAAAATCATACATCAAAATGATGAATCTTTTTACACATCACTCATGTACCATGAATTATAGGAGGTCCCCAGACACCCAGTTATGCATATGGACTCAACTTGTCAAACCAGCAAATACATTGAACCACACTAATGGTTCAGTTAAACCTTAAATCCTCAACTTCGATATATGCTGGTAAAGCAAGAACATTTTTAGTAGAATTGCAGATTATATGTACCTTATGTTTCTTAGGATAAAAGTACTTATTATCAGATACCTTGACACTGCCCAAAGTAATTTTGGATGAACCTTGAAGTACAGCAAACAACCTAACAAATAAAAACATGTTATTTTATTTTTTTTTGGTAGCCATTATGAAGTTTGCATAAATTAGGATGATTAACAACAACAACAACTTAGCTCTAATGTACTAATCAAAATTCAGTTTGAAAACTATCATCAGTGTTTCATATAATTCAGTTGGTTTCACTCCATTAGATCAATTATTGTATATTATATTAAGAAGAATTTGGAATCCCAGGATCCCAAATACACATTTTGACTATATATGCTTTTCAACAATGTTTGAGATTCTGTGAACCTTGACAATTTCATAGCTTGACAACTTTGGAATTTTGTTTGTGGGCGTGTTCAAAATGTCAGAAATTTAGACTTTTCTTCTGCAATAACTTTATGATACAGAAAACCCTAATAATGTGGTCTAGAACAGGAATGGTAACCAATATGTTGATATTAATTACATTCATTATAATTTTATTATTTAAAAGCTTAAACCATTTTTTGAGGCATTTTTGGGGGGACAATATGGAGGGTAGCATCTTTATTTCTTACACTGTTTTCTTTCCCTGCTTTACTGCCTCCAATAATATCTTCGCCAGAGTTTTTCACTTTGCGACCAGCTGTTGCAATGGTGGTGAGCGCCTAGAAGGGGAAGAAGGATTATAAAAAAGGAAGTCCACAGGCCTTGTGGTGCAGCATATGCATATGGGACAGAAGCTGTAGGGTGAGACAAAGGAGAGTGGAAGCAGATGGAGAGATGGCAACAGATGCAAGGAAAGATGAGAAGTTGTGGGCATGAAAGGAAAGATTACTGGAAAAGTAAGACAGGGTTGAAAGGAAGAATGGACAAAGAAAAAGAGACATGCAGATAAAGAGAGAAAGGAGAAAACCAGAATTTGCATATGGACACTGATGTGTTTAGCCAGGAAGAAAGGAGGCTGAGTTCAAAGCTGATCAGCAAAACAAGTTAAGAGGATTCTGTTATAAACTATAATAAAAAATACTTTGCAAAGCATTTTAGATGTAACACTGACTACAAAAATCTCTTCAGTGCAGAATGATTTTTTTTAATTGATTCAACAAATAAAATATTGTGGAAGTCTCTTCATTAATCTAATGGACCAAACATATCACACTGTAAAAGGAGAAACAGTATATGGTGCTCTTTTGTATTTTCCCAGCTTCATTTTCTCATTATTTATTTTTCCATGCTATTTTTTTTAAAAAAAATGTTAACAATTTCTATAAAAAGGAAGAATAAATTGCCAGCTGCTGGCTGAACAGGGCTTCACAGGAGATCTTTAAGTGTCAGCTGGAAGCCTGTACAACTGAGCAGGAGTCCTCTGTGGTATAGGCAAGGTCCTCTTGGAAGCTGTAAATGAACAACAGGGTGTGAAAACAAGTTTTTAGCACCTGTTTTACTGTAAGCACTTCATGCAATTAGTGTATTTAAATCAGCCATATGCTTGGAAAGCTTTTTCATAATAAGTGTACTGTTTACACTGAAGCTTCAGCTTTATTACTTTCCTTTCCATTTAAGCAATATTCTATGAATAAATTGTTCAGAATTTTCTGATTTAAACATCAGGGGTATGTTTTCCTTTTTTTTAAAAAATGAAAGAGTCTGAAACCTAGGGTACATCTACACTGTAGAAATAATGCACTTTGACACCACTTTAAGTGATGTAGCATCACCCTATGGAATGATGGAATTCATAGTTTTACAAGATCTTTAGCCATCTCTGCCAAAGAGTGCTGGTGCCTCACAAACTACAAATTCTAGGATTCCGTAGGATGGAACCATAACATTTAAAGTGTTGTGAAACTGCATTATTTCTACAGGGTTGATGCACTCTTAGAGAGTTTGATCTTGATTTATTTAAAGTCTTTTTTTCTTAGAATAATAGAAGACAGAAGGGTAAATCTAGAAATGGAAATGCCTAAAGTACCATGGGGTAAATCTGTCAATTCTGTTTTCTTCCACATTTGAATTCTTCAAAGTTTGGGCAAAAAACAAACTAAAATATAATTCTAATCTATCAGTTGAGTATGGAATATAAATCTTACTTTTAAACTTGTCCAGTGCAGGCTACACCAGAGTAAAAGTGCTACAAGTTGCACATAAGGAAGTACCTCCGTTCTTCTGTGAGATGATGAATAACATGCAAGATCTAGTTTACACAAATCGAGTACACAGCAGGAGCCAAGGACAATCCTTGAGCTCACTTGGCTTCTCTCCTTGCCCATAGTACCTTGGAAGTAAGCCTTAGTGCAAATAATCAAAAGAGGCTGAATAATATGTTTGTTGATGAGGAGAATCCTACACAGGTAAGAATATTCACAGCTCAGGACTTCTCCATGTAAAATACACCATTTTTCGCACAGAAAACAGTATTTTCTATACAGAAAATAACATGTCTGCATAGAAAATAACATTTCTGCATAGAACATGCTGTTTTCTATGCAGAAACCTTATTTTCTGGGCAGAAAATACAGTTTTTTGTGGAGCAGTATGTATTATTTTTCACATAATAAGTCCTGAACTATGAATAGTTTAAAAAATGCAGAATTTTCAATTGCTTTCTTGAAGCGAAGGAAAAACTGGTAAAATTTATTCATCCCTGCATGCAAGAATGAAATGTATGAAGATGATCTTTTTTAAAAAAAATCTACATTCAAAAGGGATTTCAGTTACATACAGTAATGTTCCAGTATCACAAAACGAGAAAAAAAACATGAGAAAGGAGGGGAAATAACCTCATTAGTTGTAAGTTTCTATAAAAGCTGACCAAATGACCAAATATAAGTCTATTTGTAAATCTTGTCTATACATAATTTTTTCAAATGTTGCAAGCATTGCTAAATCTTCTATCCATTGCCTCATAGATGGAGAAAAATTATCTTTCCAGTTAACAAAGTATTAATCTTTGAGCAGTAAATGTGCGTGAAAAATCCACTTCTGTTGCTGTATGAGAGGTAGCCAGAGATCCATGACCATACTAGTTAATAGATGTTAAAAGCAATGGCCAATGATTAGTCAGAATTTGATATTCCAGTTCTGTGTTCCATTCTTTTTATAAACCTTGCTAACAAGTAGCAGAAATTTGTATATATAAATTGTTGGTTGGCCTCTAATATTAAGGCAATCTCTGATACATTTAAAGCTGCAAGGCCAAATCTGGATTGTAAGAAACGTTTCAGTTGTAGATATTGCTATTTAGATCATGAAGGTAATTTAAACTGCTCTTGCAAAACTGAAAAAGGCAAAAACTCATTATCAATACCAAGTATCTGATTTAAGGTGACAATCACATTATTGGTCCACACCTAACACAAAAATGGTTACTTACCAATTTTCAAATTTGGATTCCCCCATAAAGTAAATTTGGCATGGGCGCATGGGTCAAATTGTAATTGATGAGACAATATTTGCCCACCAGGGCAATTTCATTACTGAAATTATTGGCAAAACACTGCCCTTTTTAATAAAATGAGAATCAAGTGCTGTGTATTTACATAAAGAGAAGTGCCAGAAATGAAGACTCCAAGTAATCCAATGGTGGCTACTTACTTTAAGTGCATATCCCCAAAATAATAAAAAATAGTAGATGTATCCCATAGTACATAAGATCTGGAAGACAGAACCTTCCCTCTTTGATTGGAATTTGCATCCTTTTCATTGAAATTCTAGGATGAGATGAGCCCCTCAAAAATCTGTTAAACAATGTGTTTCGTTTTCGAAAATACTTGAAGATAAAATTATGAAGATTTACATCCTTTTAAACTCCAAAATATATACAGTCGTGTGAAAAACAAAGTACTCCCTTTTTGAATTCTATGGTTTTACATATCAGGATATAATAACAATCATTTGTTCCTTAGCAGGTCTTCAAATTATGTAAATAAAAACTCAGATGAACAACAACACATGACATATTATACTGTGTCATGATTTATTCAACAAAAATAAAGCCAAAATAACTGTAGATCATGGTCATGACATTTCTCCTTTGTGAAAATGATATAATACAAGAACTTGAAGAACATTGTCTATGGAAAATTTTATTATACATCTAGGTTGTTTATTTGAACACAACATGTTCAGTGCATGAAACAGATGCATCTAGAAAGAAGTACAGTAGCACCCCTGTATCTGTGGGGGATTGCTTCCAGGGCCTCCCACAGATGGTGAATTCCATGGATAATAGTGAACACCATCTTGGGGGGCCATCTGGGGAAAACAGAGGTGAGTTCAGTCCTCCCCCTCCCTTCCTCCTTTCTTCCTGCCTTGGCCCCACCATGGGGGCAACCATGGGGGCAAAGGGGGAAGGGGGAGATGATCTTGACTCTTCCCCTTCCCCCTTCCCCCCCACGATTGCCGCAACAGCAGGGCCATGGCAGGGGCGAGGGGGGACGTGGGAAGAAAAGTGATCCCACTCCACCTTCCCCCTTCGCCCCTGTGACCACTACCACAGTGGGGCCATGGCAGGGGCAAAGGGGATGGAGGAGCAAACTCGCCTCACCCTTCCCTCCCACGATCACCACTGCGGCAGGGCCATGGCAGGGGGGAAGGGGGAGAGATCACTTCTCCTCTCCCTTCACCCCCGCCATGGCCCTGCTGCCACTGCAATCACAGGGAGGAAGGGGGGAAGTTCACTCCTCCATCACCTTCCCCCCCCCCGCCATGGCCCTGCTGCAGCGGTGATCATGGGGGCAAAGGGGGAAGGGGGAAAGCTAGCTCCTCTGTCCCCTTCCCCCCACCATGACCCCACCACAGCATCAATTGCAGGGGCATAGGAGGAAAGGGGAAGGTGATCTCACCTTCTCACCTTCAACCTTTGCTCTGTGATCACTGCTGCATGACAGTAGCCCTCTCAGGGGAAGGGATGGGGAAGATGAGATCCCTCCTCCCCCTCCCTTCACCTGCCATTGCCAACCATGGATAATTGAATCCACGGTTGGCGAATCAGTGGATATGGCGGTGCTACTGTAATTGTCAACTAAGCCTAAGTCTAGCCAAAGGCCACCAAATATGTTACTATCTATCACAGAAAAGTCCAAATAATAAACAATATTTTTTGTTTTATTTTTAAGAAGTAAGATGCCTAAAGATTGAACAACCATGAAAAAGCAATTTAATGAATTAATCAAATATCCCGGCCGAAGACTCAGCTGTCCTTTCCCTCTGAGCTGCAATTGGATTTTTTTTTAAATTATTGTATGTTTTATTTTTTTTCTAATGTAATATATTTTTAATTATTGTATGTTTTTAATCCTTTATAATTTAATATTATTTTAAGGGGTGGGTGGGCTAGGGTATTGTAATTATGGAGCTTCTATATTGTTAGCTACCCCGATTGCATTGCATAGGGCTGGGATAGAAATAAAAATTATTATTATTATTATTATTATTATTAATTGAATTAGTGAATTACATTTAAGCACATTTACCAAACCTTTTATTCTCCAAGCTGTAATGGCTACCCCCCTCCCCCCAAAAAAAAACTGTTTCTTTTTTTTCTAGAAAGAGAAGTAAGAAATAATACACAAGACAGCTGTAGCCAGCAGTTCATGTTTCTGTTAACAATTACAGCTGTGTCAACATCCAGCAACATCTAACTTTTTCTGATTGCAACCTTCTAAGTTTGGTCAGTTTAAATTCTGAGCAGGCATAGAAAAGATGCAAGATTTCCACAAAGCTATACCAAGGAGGACCAGGTGTCTCTACTTTAAAGCTTCTTTATTGACTTATTCTTAGAATCCTGAGCCATTATGTTAGCTAATGGTTTGTTTGCACATTTTATTTTTTAAAAAACAGCTGTCTGTTTCAGGACTTCTTACTGCTTAGCTCTTTAATAAATACAGATAGACCCCTGTATCCACGGAACCCATATCCATGGATTAACTTATCTGTGTGCAAAAAAGCATGGTCTCTCTAGGCATTTTCTAGGTCCTCCAGCAAGACTCTATGGTTTAATGATTGACGCAGAAATGACGAGACCACACACATAAGATTGGGTTGTAATATGGGCCACTTTTATTGATAAATGTCCTATTTATTGTGATATTCTTGTGGTATGCAAAGTGTGTAAAAATGGGGGGGAGATCCCTCGTGGGTCACGCACCTGGGCGGTTGGTCACCAGTGACCCAACCCCCAGCGTCCCTGGGCGACTCACCTGAGCCCCAAGGGGGATCCCGGTGTCAGGGGTTCCCCTTGGGTGCCATCTGCTGGAGGGCCCGCATCGGGAAGGAAATCCCAAGCCATATAGCTTCTGCGAAGGATCTCCCCCCCGAGGCTGATCCTAAGGATACCCTACCTCCCTGTACCCTATCCGTTAGGGACGCCGGTACAGTTCAGTGAATGATATCCTACCACTCAATTTGAGGTTGCCATAGGTGAACGCCAACTTATTATCTCCCCGCTCCCTGCAAGTGACCACCTATTTAAAGAAACGCACCCGAAGCCAATTGTCAACATCCAAAGCGACAGTATGGGGTAGGCAAAACACCCCTCGGAAAAGAGCAGGTAAAAATTCCTACCCGGCCCATAATGCGACCAGAAATGTCATACTGTGGCAGAGGCAGGGTGGGTGGGTTTCGAAAAGATGTAAAAGAGGAGGAGACTAGGGGAGGCAAGGGGTGAAATAGGTTCTGCCTGGTGCCTCCCCTTGACTCCTCCCGCCAGGGCGTGTCCACGCCCAGGCCAGGCCCATGGGTTCGCCTCCCTGCTCATCATTAAAACACCTCCCCCGGATCCACCATTCTTAGGATCCGGGGGGGTGTCTGTTAATGATTGACGCAGAAATGACGAGACCACACACATAAGATTGGGTTGTAATATGGGCCACTTTTATTGATAAATGTCCTATTTATTGTGATATTCTTGTGGTATGCAAAGTGTGTAAAAAGGGGGGGGAGATCCCTCGTGGGTCACGCACCTGGGCGGTTGGTCACCAGTGACCCAACCCCCAGCGTCCCTGGGCGACTCACCTGAGCCCCAAGGGGGATCCCGGTGTCAGGGGTTCCCCTTGGGCGCCATCTGCTGGAGGGCCCGCATCGGGAAGGAAATCCCAAGCCATATAGCTTCTGCGAAGGATCTCCCCCCCGAGGCTGATCCTAAGGATACCCTACCTCCCTGTACCCTATCCGTTAGGGACGCCGGTACAGTTCAGTGAATGATATCCTACCACTCAATTTGAGGTTGCCATAGGTGAACGCCAACTTATTATCTCCCCGCTCCCTGCCATAGATAGGGGCAAGTGTCCACTTAGCCCCTATCCCCCAAGAGGGAAGCTAAAACAGCCCTCACCCCCTGTCGCATACCATCAAGAAAGAGCTGGATCCCCGTGTCCAACAAGTGGACCCCATCAACCCTGTAGAGTTCCGGGCGCTTATACGAAATGCCCGGGTACTGTATGTAATGGCCAAGGCCTTCATCCATAGCCCTGTGAACCGCCTTGTTCACCTTCTTTCGAGCAATGTCCAACAGCCTGGGGGGACCATCGCCTGGGTAGGAAAGTCTCAGAATGATGCCAGACCAAACCAGTGAGGTTCGCGGCCACGCCGCCTTAATCCGTCGCATGTCGGCCATAGCCTGTAACGTCAGAGCCCTGCCTTTCAAAAGACCGAGATCATTGCCACCAAGGTGGATCACCAGTACATGCGGAGGAGGTCCACGACGCTCCTGCAACAGGAAAGAGATTAAACCATTCCACCTCAAACCCCGTCTGCCAAGCCATTCGATAGAGGCAATGTCTCCCAGCCCCAGCTGCGGACCCAACGGGCTCCTTCTGGCATGTCGAGCTGCCCAATACACATAGCTGTGGCCACAAATCAGTACCCGGCACCTCATATCTGGAAAAGAAAGCACAGACAATCATAGAACAGAGGCAACTACATAACTACAAGTCAGCACCCGGCACATATCTGAAAAAGAAAGCAGAAGAAAGCCCTGTATAGGACAGGGGAAACTACAAGCTAGTTGCATAGAGGACGTACATAGCCCTTATAAGCAGCAGACTTCCAACGGCCCAATCGCTTGATGGCCTCGGGCTGCATGCCCATGGCAGCGGCAGTAGAAGCAGCCCCGATCCGAAAGGAGTGTGAACAAAACCGCACACCTCCCAAGCCTAGGCGTGTCAAGGCCTTAGTAGTAATAGACCAGAACTGATACTTTGTTAATGGGGACCCGTCGGCGTGGCAGAAGAGTGGGCCAGGCCTAGAAGGGCGCAACTTCAAGTACTCCCTAAGGGCCACAACAGGACAAAGTGTCGGGTCGTAGCACTCGCGAAGGATAATGTCACTGCCCTTGCCTATCTGATCCGTTTTGGATCGTCTAATCCTTAGCTTAACCTGTTTAGGGCTAACCACTACGTCACCGACACTCAGGGCGAGGCCCGCCGAGTCCTTTTTAGATGCCACCACCAGTTCGCTGATGCGTAGCGCCCCAAAAAAGGCCGTCAAGGAGGCAGCGTGTAGCAGTGCCGCCTCGAATGTGGTGAAACATATGTTGGGCCATACCTGAAAGAGACCTTTGAGAATGGCTGGTGAAAGTGGTTGCCTATCGTCGTTTTCCCTGCCCCGCTGTCTGGCCCAACCCTCCAGTGCCTTCCGGATCATGAAGTCAGCGGTATTGTCCTGCATGCCCTGGGCCTTGCTCCAGAAGGCCAAGGCGGCCAATCTGGACCAAATGGATTGGGGGGCGAGGCCTTTCTTCTTAAGGAAGACACAGAATTGCAACAGATGAGGGACTGGAACTGGCCAGGAATTGGGGAGATGCACCGAGTCTCGAAACTCAAAGAATTCCTGAATAGACCGCTTGTAAACCTTCCTGGTGCTTGGAGCGATGGAGAGGCTAATAGCCTGCACTATCTCACCAGTCCAAGCTCCCACAAATCCTCCGGCATCGGGTCCGGCATCTCGGCGGCGCCGGGAGCTAATCGCCTGAAGCGGTCCATCTGTAAACGGGAGAGAGCATCGGCGATGCCGTTGTCCACTCCCGCCACATGGGACGCAGTAAAGAGAATGTTGTACTTAAGGCATTGTAAGGTGAACGCTCTAACCAAATGCATAACCCTCCGAGATTTCGAAGTGAGAGAATTTACCACCTGGACCGTGGCCATGTTATCGCACCAGAAGCGCACTGTGGAGTTGGCAAATTCATGCGGCCACAACCTGACGGCCACTAGAATAGGGAAGAGCTCCAAGAAGGTGAGGTCCCCAGTGACATCCGAACCCGCCCAGGAGCTTGGCCAGCATTCAGCACACCACCTCCCAGCAAAGTAGACCCCAAAGCCCAAAGAACCCGATGCATCTGAAGACACCTTAAGGGCGTCGCCCAAGTGCAATTCATCCCTCCAGAAGGAAACCCCATTAAACTGTTGCAGGAAGCTATGCCAAACATCTAAATCAAGCTTGATTTCACGTGTGATTCGGATTCTATGGTGTGGTGCTGAGACTCCAGTGGTGGCATCACATAGGCGCCGGAGGAAAGCCCGTCCCGGCGCAATCACTTTGCACGCAAAATTAAGGTGACCAATAAGTTCCTGAAATTCTCTAAGCGTGGCCTTGTTGCGCTGAAGGAAACTAACGACCCTGAGGAGGAGATCATCTATCTTATCCGAGGGGAGGCGGCAAAACTGATTCACGGTGTCAATTTCAATGCCCAGAAAGGCCAATCGTTGACTCGGGCCCTCCGTCTTCTCCTGAGCTAGAGGAACCCCAAAAACAGCCATAAGGTCTTGGAACTGCTGCATAAGGGAGCGACAGACCCCCGTGCCGACCCGCCCCACAAATAGGAAGTCATCGAGGTAGTGCACTACCCCGTGTTGCCCAGTGTGCTGCTTAATCGCCCATTCTAAAAAGGTACTGAACTTCTCAAAGGCAGCGCAGGAAACAGAACAGCCCATAGGCATAGCCCGATCCATATAGTATAAGCCGTCGAATGAGAAGCCCAGTAGCTCAAAATCGTCAGGATGAACCGGCAGCAGGCGAAAAGCCGATTTAATATCACACTTGGCCAGCTCAGCCCCGAGACTGTACCGCTTAACTACCTTGACGGCCGCATCAAATGAGGTATAATGAACAGTACACAATTCTTGTGGAATGAAATCATTAATGGATTGTCCCCTCGGATAAGACAGGTGATGAATCAGACGAAATTCACCCGGTGTCTTCTTTGGGACGATACCCAAAGGAGAGACCCGCAAGCAAGAAGAGGGCGGGTGCTCAAATGGGCCCAGGACCCGCCCCTCCGCGACCTCCTTCTGAATCTTCTGCCTAACCACATGTTCTAAACCCTTCACCGATTTTAGATTAGGTGCCATGTAAGGCCTGCGCACACCCTGATAAGGAATGCAAAAGCCCTCATGGAACCCATCCCGGAGGTATTGGGCTGCCGACCGGTCCGGGTATACATAAAGCCAGGCAGCCAGAACCTCCAGCCTAATTGGGCTGGGACCCTTTTCCCTGAGGGGCCGGGATGTTGGGACCTTTTTTACTCCCCGAGTGGTCCCTGCCAAACTGGCCCCTCCCTTTCGGGCAATTACGGAACGAGTGTGTCCCACCGCATATGGAACATTAGTGGCGAAAGGCACGCAGGCGGCGGGAGCACGTACCTCGGTACCCAAACTCCCAGCATAACAGCCGGCGATCAGGCGTCGCCGGCTGGTTAGGCTGAGCCGCCTGGCGTGACGAACTGCCAGAGCGAGCATTCTGCAGCAGGTGGCCGCTCTGTGCTCGTTCCCCCACTATGGGCCGGCTGGGAGACATAATTTGCAGCCACAGGTGCGAGTTGATAATGTCCCACCTCAAAGTAGGGTAGGAGGCTGCCATTTGCCGGAACGCTTCGTTGTATTGAAGCCAGGCCGGGCCGGCAAAATCAACATATGCCCTGTAGATAATATCGAGGTACCTGAATAGGGCATAAGATTTGTGTGGCTGGCTGTTGGAGACCACCCCAGCATAAATGAGGAAACCCGCTAACCAGTTGGACCACGTCCTGTCAACACTTCTCTTTTTAATCTTTTCTTTTTCCCTATCATCCAATTCATCTCTCTCTTTCTTCTCCAGTTTGCGGAAAAGGAGGGAGAAAATTCCACATACTCCCCTTTCAAGATTTTCTCTTTGGTAGCGGGGGCCAAATGCTCACCCAATGCGGGGGCCTGTTCCAAGCCTACAGGAACGTGAGGAAGACCAATGGCGGCCTGGCCGCCCGGGGGAGGTGATGCCATAGGGTTCCCAGAGTAGGGGGACCCCCATGGCATAGGTGGGTACCACCCCAACATAGCGTTGGGCGGGCTTCCTGGGGAAAAGACCTGAGCACTGGGATCAGAATTGGGGTCAGGTTGGCTCCAGGGCCACGCCTGTGTATTGTAAGTGTTGTAATTGTCAAGAGCAGACTCACTATTAGAAAGTGACGCCGACTGTGTGCTCGGACCTTCTCCCGGAGACTCGTCTACCTCCTGAGTATCGCGATTAGCCGCATCCCCTTGATCTTCCAATGCCTGTATGCGAGCAAGAAGTTGGTTAGCGACATCGGTGGAAAGGCCAGCTTCATTATCCCTGGCAGGACGCTTCAGAGGCCTGGGCTGATGCACGTCCTCCAAGGCCTGCAAGCGATCCAAGATTTGCTGTAAGCATTCTCAATGGTGTCCCTAGGGGGATACACCGGTTCAGCCGGGTCACCAGGGGGGGCAGGTTCGGCTGGCTCGACCGGGTCACGCGGGCGGGCAGGCTCCGCTGGCACCTTGCCCTTTCCACCTCTCTTAGCCTTGGGTGCCATTACACTGCAGCGAATGAGAATTACAAAAACTATTAAAAACAAGCAATCTGAGTAACAGGAACCAATCACACTATGCCCAAGGATAGTACAAGAAATGAATGATGCAACAGAAAAAGAACAAATGAAGAAGTAATCCAATGAATAATGTCACAGGGAAGTTAACACCAAGTGAGATCCTCAGCAACAAAGAAGTTCCTGTAAGCAGTAAAGCGAATTAAAGGAACCAAAGCAAAAACAATTAATCAGAATGCGCATAAACTGATAAATAAAGCATCAATAAAAACAATGAAACAAATAAAGCATCAATAAAAACAATGAAACAAAGGAAAGCAGTAAATTGAATTAACAAGGCAAATAATAGAATGAAGAAACTGAAGAAACTAAAGTAAAACAATTAAGTAAAATGCAAATATCAAATCAAAATAATGAATCAAAATAAAAGCAGTAAAACAATTAATTAAATTGCAAATAATTAAATTGACTCAAAATCCCAGTAGTAAAGTGAAATAACAATCCAAGTAGTGAAGTGAAATAACAAGGCAAGAAATAGAATAAAGAAACTAAAGTAAAACAATTAATTAAAATACAAATATCCAATCAAAACAATGAATCAAAATCCAAGCAGTAAAGTGAAATAACAAGGCAAGCAAGTGAAATAACAAGGCAAGTAATAAAATAAAGAAACTAAAATAAAACAATTAATTAAAATGCAAATAATCGAACTGAATCAAATTCCAAGCAATAAAATGAAATAACAAGGCGAGTAATAAAATCAAGAAACTAACGTAAAACAATTAATTAAAATTAAAGTAAAACAATTAACTAAATTGCAAATAATCGAAATGAATCAAATTCCAAGCAATAAAATGAAATAACAAGGCAAGTAATAGAATCAAGAAATGAATCAAATTCCAAGCAATAAAATGAAATAACAAGGCAAGTAATAAAATCAAGAAACTAACGTGAAACAATTAATTAAAATTAAAGTAAAACAATTAACTAAATTGCAAATAATCGAAATGAATCAAATTCCAAGCAATAAATTGAAATAACAAGGCAAGTAATAGAATCAAGAAACTAAAGTAAAACAATTAATTCAAACAATGAAATAAAAACTGCATATAAACAATCCAATACCTTCAATGAAATAAAATGCCAGGAATATCAGCTACAAATGGGGGAGGCACCACGCGGCGCTAAGCTGACCAATGCCGAACAAAGCAGGAGGGAATCCCTTGCTAAAATGGCGGACGCCACGTGGCACGAACAAAAGAAAAAAGGGGGTATCAAAAGAAGGAAGGGGGGGAGGCTGACCAATGCCGAACCAAGCAAAGCAGGAGGGAATCCCTTGCTAAAATGGCGGACGCCACGCAGCGCAAACAAAAAGAAAAAAAGGGGGGGAGAGAACAACGCCGGAGGGATCCCACGCGGCGCTGAGAGAGCGGCTAGGCAGAGGGAGGGGGAGGCTTGGGGCGCGAGGAGCCGCGACGAGCTCTCAAGAGGGGGGAAGAGCGAGGCGGCGAGCCGAGCGGCTAGGCAGCCGGGCGGCTCGTGTGCGAGCGGCTAGGCCAAGCGGCTAGGCAGCCGCGACGGCTTCCCAGAGGGAGGGGGAGGCTTGGGGCGCGAGGAGCCAGGAGCAGAGCCGAGCGGGTGGGGCGCGAGGAGCCGCGACGGCTTCCCAGAGGGAGGGGGGGCCGCGAGGAGCCGCGATGAGCGGCGGGCCAAACGGCTGGGCAACTGGGCAAGCCGGGCGCAACTGAAGAGAGGAGCCAGGCGGCTGCGCGCCAAGCTGCGGAGCGCGAGGGGCCAGGAACCGAGCCGAGCGGGTGGGGCGCGAGGAGCCGCGACGGCTTCCCAGAGGGAGGGGGGGCATGAGGAGCCGTGACGCGCGGCGGGCCAAGCGGCTAGGCAACCGGGCAAGCCGGGCGCAACTGGGCAGCAGCGAGGTGGAGATAAAGAAAGAAGCTGTAAAGAAGCTGTAAAGAAACAAAAAATTCCACCCAGCAATGAACAGGGAGCCAAAACAAACAGTGGAGTAGCAGTAAAGGGTAAAAGTAACAGGAAAGTAACAGGAAAGGATAAAAGTAACAGGAAAGTAACAGGAAAGGATAAAAGTAACAGGAAAGTAACCGGAAAGGATAACAAAGGATAAGAGGCAATACTTATCCCTGTCCCCTGCAAGAGCTCTCCCTTCGTCGAAAAGATGTAAAAGAGGAGGAGACTAGGGGAGGCAAGGGGTGAAATAGGTTCTGCCTGGTGCCTCCCCTTGACTCCTCCCACCAGGGCGTGTCCACGCCCAGGCCAGGCCCATGGGTTCGCCTCCCTGCTCATCATTAAAACACCTCCCCCGGATCCACCATTCTTAGGATCCGGGGGGGTGTCTGATATGCTTGGGCTGGAACTCATTCATTCATTCTGTATATTGAATTGGAAATGGTAATCCATTTGCCTAAGGCAGAATCCTTCAGGGTGCTAGGGTTTCAAGGAAGCTTTGAAAATGAGTTGTTAAAAGTGTAAAAATCATCATTTTTACCTTTTCAGAATATATGAGCTATAAAATCATGAGTGGAATGGGTGCTACCTCTGATGAATAGATAAAACAGCTTGTTCTACTACATAAGATTGGAACGTAGACATTGCTTGGTCCCATTTATCTGATTTTGTTCTATGACAGCAGCAATAATGACATCAGGACCTTTGGTTTAATCACTTTTTAAAAGTACTCTTTCAATGCTCTATAAGGTCACTTGTCCCAGTCCATCAAGGAGGCATGCAAAAGTAGGCTTTGGTGTTAATAATATTGATGTTCATCATTGTGCTCCACATGCAATTTATGGGTGCTCCATGTACAGTTCTCAAGTCTGTTCCAAGAGCAGCTGACCTTTCTAAACACTTGAACACCCTCTGTTCATGTTCAGGAGGATCAACAGAAAGCTAGATTCTGACAAGATATATATCAACAATCCCACTACAGACACTTGGAGTTTCCCTACCAAATATATATTGCCAAGGTTCCAGTTTGTTTGAAAGGGTTGTGTTCATACAACTGCGGCTATTCCATACACGCATGGTGGGTTGGAGTCATAATATTTTGAATATATTTCTCAGGATATTCATGTAATGATACAATGGAGAAGTAATTGTAGTGTATGAATTTTCACTTCACACCTTATGAAAAGCTCAGTGAACATTCCATGAACCAAGTGATTTTTCTCATTTATTTTATTCTGATTAACTTGGCTTTTTATAGTTGTTAAAACTTGATAACTTGATCTGAAGATGTGACATTTCTATTAAAAACCAAGTCTCACTCATTTATTATATTGTGTGGTGTAAAAAAAAAAAAACACCCTCACTTATAGTCTCTCATACATGCAACACAAAAATGTGCACATTCTGAGCATGCAGTAACATTAGAGAAACATATTGGAAAAATCTATTCTAATGAGATACATTGAATTAACATGGATTCATTCCATGCATTCCCTTATAAGCATGGAATGAATGTCCATTTAGTATTCATAGTGCTTGGTTTTCTTTATTTATGGGCCCTCGAATGTCTAAAATTCCCATTATTGAGGTATATTTAACTTACTGCTTAATTCTAATTAACCTTATTATTTTGGATATAATTCATGTCATTTATTGAGTATTATTGGTAGATGCAGTGCCAGGTCCTAGCATCACTGGTATACTATCAAAGACAGAGGCTGGAATCCTGTTAGTGACATATGCAGACCTCTTATGTCTGTCTAAGTTATGGTGATAGTGATGGTTGGTATTCTCTTCTGCTCTGTGCACAAAACAAAGCCCTCCTCCTGTGATTCTCCATTTAGCTGCTGTAACCTGCCCCCACAGCCATTCTGTGGTTGGTGGAGAGGCAGGAAGATAAAAGAAGCATTTGGTTATGTCCTCATAGCCATAATCAGAATGATTACACCATCCACTAAGAAACCCTCCAGAAACCCTCAGCAGATCTCAGTAGATGATGTAATCATTCTGCATCTGGCTATGGAGTCATAGCCAGACACTTCTCTGATCTCCCCCTCCACCAGCCATGGAATGGCCATGGGGGATGGGCTGCCTTGGTAAACAGGAAGTATCTGGTGCCTTAAAAGGACATATGCAGTAAAGTTCTGCATGTGGAACAATTGCACTGTGCTGTGCCGTACAGGATCCTGACCAGAGGTTGTAAAAATAGCTTTTTTTGGACTACAGTTCCCAGTCCAGCTAGTTCCAAACAACTAACCTTTCCAAGGTCTCACCAAAGTCCAGTGCCAGAGGGCCCAGTGCTCCTGAAAGCCACCACTGATGTTTGGCTAGGAAACATTAAGCTTGGAACTTACAAATAGGCTATATATACCAGGACTAGAAACAAAGTAGCTTTGTTGAGCAGAATCTAGCCAAAGTCTGCTATCCACTCTTTATATTTGTTCTTCACCATTGGTCTGCATCCTTGTTGTGATGGATACACAATATTCAGAAGTGTATGCACGCATTGGTCTTCGGTGTGAATAAGCATCCAAAGTAATTCTTGAATTGGGGCAAGATGGCTTTACCTAGTTGAGTCTTTTTGTTCTTGTGACAGTTGACATTTTATTTTATTTTACTTTACTTTACTTTACTTTACTTTACTTTACTTTACTTTACTTTACTTTACTTTATTTTATTTTATTTTATTTTATTTTATTTTATTTTATTTTATTGATGGGGTGTCTCAATATGCCACCCTCCATGGCCAAGCTTCTGCATTTTTAACATAATTACAACAACAGAGCTCTGTCACTGTAATTACATCTGATGATGTCACCACCTAAAACCCCTACCTTTACAGCTTGGTAGCCAATTGAGTGTATCTGAGGTCCTGCAGATCAAGCACTTGGGAATGACATCTGCAACACTCTCCTGGTGATGGGGAACATTGAGAACAGGCACCTGGAGCAACTCCCCAGAATAATACTTTCTCCTAATGCACTCCATGATCCTGAGAGAGTTACAGATGTCACTTCTCAGTGCCCCACTCTGCAGTACTTTGGAAATGTGTCAGACAAGGTGCTGCCAGGCTGCAAAGACAGGCTTTTAGGATCATGTTTAATCATTCACAACCATTTAATGAATTCCCAACAGTTACAAGATCATAAATCCAAGTTTATAATCTTGTTAAACTATTGAACAATATGCCTGCCCATTTCTCAATAAGGACAGGGAAAATTCTGAATATTCTTTACACTTCTAGTTCAGGCCAGTAGTATGACACAAGATATCACTTCTTCTGGACCTAGACTACATGTCTGACCAGAACAAAAAAAGCAAAGCAAGAGGTAGACACTGATGCTCTTCCTTCTTGGTTTTGTCTTTGCTTGTAGATGAGGGCAGATGAGGAAGTGGAAACAGCAAAGAGGATAAATAACAAAACCCAGGGGTTCAGGGAACAAGCAGCCTTGCTAGAATGTGGGCTTTAGCATTCACCTGGTTTTACTTACCTCCAGCATGAGTCACCTTCTAAGATTTGTTGTGATAATTATTATAAAAAAAGGAATGCTTCATCTTTACCAGTTGTGGGTCTTTTCAGAAACCAAAAGAAGCCAATCAGTTTAATCATGTTGAAGAGCAAATGTGACCAAATAGAAGGGGCAGACGCTCCTGCAATTTCTGACAGGACCCTCTTCAATAATGCACCACCATGACAATGTTGAGAGAGAGGGAGGGGAAGAGAAGGAGAGAGAAAAGCTCAATTCCCATAAGAACTGTCAGAGAGTGAAGGAACTGTTCAGCCTGGATCCAACAATACCTTACTTCTGACAATGGCTATTAAGAGATTTCCGACAAATGTGTTCAAGAAATGAGGAGATAATTTAGAGTATCCATTACTTTTCTGTCATTCCCTGGTGAAAGCCGTCAGAGGACTTTCTGAGAATTAATGTTGCTCCTCCAGTTTGCATGTGCTAATAGCTGTTGATGGCCCACTCGTAACTTTGTTCCTAATTATTTCTTCATTTAGTCCAGAACTGCACAAATGTTTCCTATTTCCTACTGCTTCAAAACTGTCAGTTCATCAACAACTTCTCAGTATTAATGGTGCATGACAAAAATTTTGCAGTCACATAAAATATATATATTGGTATAGGCTCTCAACTCCAGAGAAGTGATTATGTCCTATCAAATTTCCTGGCTCTGTAATATTCAAACACTTCAGAGAGGCTTTTTATTATTATTTTTAGCACAGTAATAACATCTAATGAAATGCATATACGTTTGATCTGAAATTTACAGGAGCAAAACTTGTAAGTCACATGCGTACATCCCATCTTGGCCATGTTTTCTTGGATATTTCCCCCATAAATTTGTTTTGGAAATTAGATTCACAGCCATAAACAAAAAGAATAAATTAGTAACTTTTCTGGATATGAATATTTTTGCATTCTGATCTGCATTCATGCATACACATTTATAATTTACTTTGCAAGTTTCCAGGGTCACAGAGGTGTTCTCTAAATGACCATGTACACTGATGGCACTGTATAAAAATAAGAACTAATAAACAATGTTTGACAGGCATTGTGGTCCTACAGGTAATAGCTGACTTTCTAGGCAGAATCCTGTTGTATTTTCTGGTTGTATTTTCTTCATGCTTCTGCAGGGAGGAAGAGAAAGAGGCAGCTGGCACTGAGCTTCATACATTAGTATATTTCTCAATGCTTGGATGAATCAGGGAGGGTCCTCAAAGCTGATGCACTTTGGGAGGAGTGTCTTGGGTAGTTGCCTGCTTCAAGGAACAGCTGATTGTGTAAGCCATACCTCCTAGAGAGCTTCAGCTTTGAGGCTTCCCCTACCTGATGCTAGTCATTTGAAAAAAAAGGTGGCTGAAAAAAGGCTATCCCATCACTAACAATGATGAGCTCCCATCACCAACTGTGCTTTAATCCTTCCCTCACTTCTACTACACTGATGACCTTTTTCTTCTTGCTGCTACTGCTGGTTTTGCTCTATTGATGGTGTAACTATACCATGGGAGTAAGAAGAGCTATTTTAGATGTGCTCAGGGTTTTAAAAATGCCTAGTGGGATTGTTTCTTACAGCTTTGCCTTTTGGAATGGCAAATTGCCATTTGTGTCATATCAAAAAGCTTTATTTTTTTTAACGCTCTCTAGGATTTTTTTTTTCCACTTTCCGACTTTATTTATTTATTTATTCATTCATTTATTACATTGTTACACTGCCCAGTAGCTGAAGGTCTCTGGGTAGCTCAAATAATAAAGCTTAAAACTGTGGAACATAAAAACACCAATAAACATAATGTAAAAACATTAAAAAGTTTAAAGCATTCACAATAACCCAGAGAAAAGCAAAGTAAAAATAATAATATAAAAAAATTTAACAACATCAGTGCTAGATCTAAAAACCATGAACACTTTTTTTTTAATGTAATGAAAGCCATTAAAGAAAAAGGAGGTAATATTCACAGAGGTAATTATCTCCCCCGGCATATGAATACTGCTTTAAAAATGTGTGTGTGGGGGAAACGATTATAGGCCCTCTCTTTCTCTTTCTCATGTTATTCATCTTTCCATATGTGTTGACTAAATGTTACAGTCTATTTGCTTTGGAATTATTAACTAATTTTTGTTCAAGCTCACAAAGTGCTGAAATTTCACATTTTCAATATTCTGATCTCATTCTACAGCCTCCTTTGTATTCCTTGTATTTCATAAGAAGTAGAAGACAACTGTGTCAGCTTATTGTTATTCTACTCAGCTAGCTTCTCTGATGCTTGTCATCACCAATAATCCAAAACTAAAAAATAAAAATAAAAAAATAATATTCAACTTGCAATCCTTAGCAAACAAGAGAACAGTTGTGAAGTACATATGTAAATGGCTGTGGCATCATTCAGCGAAGGAAGACTAAAGCTAGGCAATAGATATGTGGTAGAAGGAAAATATTCTGGGCCTCCAGTGTTGGCTGTTTCAGTGACCCTACAATAATGGGGGAATGTCGTGACTTATAACATACCTACCTATCTTTCATTCACCAATAGTACAGGCATGAATGATGGTCAAGCAGGAGACAAACAAACCACCTGTTGAAAACTCCTCTTACTACTACTACAAAAAAGAAATCTATGTATAATGTGGTATGAACATGTAAGTTACACCGCAACTGCCAAGCCAATCAAAATAGCTGTGTTTGTTACTACTTGCCATCCCAACCAAGAAGTGGGCAAATATATGCTTTGGGGACTTGTTCTTCATATTTGACACTGCTGTGGTGAACTTCTTCGGAGTAGTAGAATTCAAGGTTGCACTGAGGTTTTTTTTTTTAACACTTTACATTTGGCTCACTTGAGGTATGGAGCTAGATCCAGGAGTAATCTCTTTTCATGAGAAAAGAGAACTGAAATCCCACAATAAGCTTCAGTTACCACAAGGCATTATATCATCTTGTTTGCGAGATCTTGCACATCATGAGACATATGCACTGAATCAGTGTTATGGGAAGAGGTCTGCTAGCTCTTGAACAATAATTTGGAGAACAGTGTCAATGCCCACACAACTTTGCATATCCTTAGATCCATACCTCTCCCTGCTCCTCCTCCACCAGAAGCATACATTTATATGATATTATCCAGAGTTACTTCCAGTTGCCAATTTCCAATGCAAGGAGATTACCATCCAACTGAGAGGTCAGGTAGGAGAGAAGAAAGGAAGAGGAAAGGAATGTGATCACATGCAATTACATGTCATTTAGATTAAAGTTTCACATATAATGTTTAATTTGCACCCGAATTAATTACAAAAGAAGCACAACTGTATTCATAACTTTATAGCAGTCATCCATTATAAGGACACATTTCAGCATTTGCAAATTTTTTGCTCCTCAGAGAGCTTGGAGGCTTTTTGATATTCTGATTCTAGACAAGTCATGTCAGTTTCAAAGAGAAACCGGAGCCACAAAAAGGGCTGGGGGATGGGGGTTGTCTGCTTCATATCAGGTAAACTTAAAAAAATATATCATGCTCTGAATTAAGAAAAAAAGTTTTCATATTTGAACTCTGCTTCCTCTTTGAAGTCTGCCGTCAGTTCAGTTCAGTGGGTTTTTTTTAAAGAATCTGTCAGGAAAGTCTGCATGGTTTGAGTTGAAGCCTTGGTTTCCCCAGACCACTCTGTCCCTCTGATCAAGCCATGTGGTTTCATCTAGTTTGGACTTTGCTCCCAATGGGACTGGAGAATTAATGCTGTTCTGCAGGAAGTTGCTGGCAGTGCACTGCTTACTAAATATGATTAAAAAGAAAACGAAGGATTCTGATCCTAAGCACATTTACATGGAAGAAGTTCTTTAAATTTCCACAAACCTGCGAATGTGCTGTGGATCACAGCATTAGGAATGGGTGTGAAATCCAAACTTACCAAATTTTTTGTTTCCATAAGTAGTTATACTTTGATTGTTACACTTTACAACTTTAGTGGTACAGTTTTCCACTTTACAAAAAAAGTTTAAACTGTGTGCATTAGGGGAAATGTACACAAAAATCTGTATTTTAGTGAAATAGCACACAAAAATATAAATAAAATGGCAAAAAGCAACATGTAAGCAAAAACATATGTATGAGAATGTAACTTAAAAAAAAGAAATATGCATGAAAATGTTGTTTCTGAGTAGTGTTCTTTTTAAAACAAAAATCAGAGGTCAATGCCAAAATGGATCAAAAAGGTTGGGAAAATGAAACTAGTCAGAATGAAACTGAGCAATGCATCCATTCCTATACAAAAGAAACTTGCAGCCTATGTGTAATCATATTCAATTTGTTTAGCAAACAAATCCAGATGTGCAACATCTCCCCCTGTGAAGGTCTACCAGCTGTGGTGAAATTTAGATGTTTTACCTAGGCAAATCACCTTAGAAATTTGCTTTGAATTTTGGAAAAAAATGTTGACAGCTCTAAATTGATCAAAATCTGGCAGGAAGATCTGATACATCTCTAATATCAGAGATTGATGAGAAGCACAGATACTGAGACTTCCCATTTCCTGGGCTTCTGGAAGGATGGGCACTGCTGACCAATCAACAGTGACAATGGCCAGCTGGAAGGGTGCAGGTTCTCCTGGTCAACCTGACTAGGGAAACTTTCAATGAAGCTTTCACCTGGTGTGCTTAAAATCAGTCTCCTCAGATGTGCTCCCTCAGTCAGTATTGGACTTGCTTCCTCATCAAAACCCATCCTTAAAAGGCCCACTACCAAGAAGGCAGAAGAAGTGGAGTTGAGCAGCAATTCTGTGCTACAGGATCTTTCTCAGCTCTTGGAGCACCACATAAAAAAACAAAACAAACCCCAAAGCTGAGCACCTAAGATCTCAAACAACACCACTGAGCATTAAGATTCTTCAGGAGCCTCAGTGACTCAAGAAATTGCACACTATTGCTTGCTTAGGCCATGCAAGGAAGGCAAAGGGTGAGGTCACCATCTCTCTGCTTCTTCTGCAGCTCCAGAAGTCATACAGAACTTGTCCAAGGAAGAGATGAGCCAGCTAAAAAGAAAAAAGTGGGCATGAAAAAAGCAAGGCTAACCAAGGCCACGAGGAGTTAGTTTTTTTGTGGTGAACTAACCAGTGGTAAGGAAGAGTACTAGAGATTATCAGAGCCCAAACTGAGTTGCCGGTTTGAATATGCCAGCCCAGCTTGGATGTGAAGCTTTTGAAGGCTACCTTCTCATTAGCATTCTTTTGAGCGCTGAGAGTGAGCATATTGGTAGCTGGTTCACATGGTGACACCTCTAGGCATGCTGTAATCTCTTTACACAAACAGGGTGGAACTAAGTATTCAAAAGGAAAACCTGATTGGGGGGGCATAGGGTAGCAATTAGTATGAAACCCAGGTGGCCATACCCAGTGAAGGCCATCTGAGAATTCATCACCAATTTCATTTTGAGAACAATCTCACTATGAGGAAGAGTGGACTTCTGGCAGCCAAGGCAGACACTGGAGATTTTCATGAGTATATCCCTTACACCACAGTAATTTGGTTTGACTTGATGTCATGAAGAATTTGGCATGATGCTAACAATTTGGAAAAAGTCAACACTGTCATGAGGAAGATGACCAAAGCCATTTAGGACTCTCTGGCTTTTCTTCGCAAACAAAGATTCAGGAAGGACTCATCCCACACTTTCTGCAAGCGTGCTGATGACTAAAAAGGCCAATCAGAGATAGACAAGTCCGGTTGCAGAAAGCACAGCAGAAGGTCTCCTTGGGTGATGTTTCCGGATTGTGATTTTTTTTCAGCATTGTCATTTCTCTTCAAGACTTGTTCAGCATGAGTTCTCAAATAAAGCTGCAGCATTGTGGATAGTGCATCTCCATGCCTCCCGATGTGAGGCCAGGGCAGACCATTGTTGGTGATCAATTTGGCCAAGCCTGAGATGTTGTTTCAGGGAGTCCTTGTATCGCTTTTTGGAGTGCCCCTTTTACGCTGACCCGTGGCGAGTTCACAGTAGAGTACTATTTTTTGGGAGGCAATTGTCCTCCATCCTAGAAACGTGTCCTGCCCAGCACAGCTGTGTTCTCAATATCATGGCCTCAATGCTGGTGATCCCTACTTGCTCAAGGACAGCAACATTTGTCACATAGTCAGTCCAGTGTATACTTAAGATTGTACATATACTGCACAGATGAAAACACTCGAGGAGTCGTAAGTGGTGGCGATAGGTGACCCATGTTTCAGATCCATAAAGGAGAATAGATAGTACAATGGCTCTATACACACTGATTTTTGTCCTTTGCCTCGGGTGTTTATTACTCCAGACTCTTTTGTAAAGTCTTCCAAATGCGCTATATACTTTTGCTAATCTGTGATCAATCTCTTTGTCAATCTTGGCATCTGAAGAGATGATGCTTCCCAGGTAAGGGAACTGCTGAACAGATTTAAGCACAGATTTGCCAATGGTAATGTGGGGATGATGGTGTTTGTCCTGTGGTGCAGGCTGGTAAAGAACTTTTGTTTTCTTCAGGTTGACTTCCAGCCCAAACAGCTCTGTCACATAATTGGGAGCCAATTAATCCCGCAACCTGACATCATATTTAAATTGGAACCTTTATACTGAATAAATGGGGTGCATCTCTCCACCTGTGGTCGAGCCATTTGGCTTTATGTACTCTAGACTGAATGTTGAATGTGCGGTTTAAGTTATATTGCTGGCAGGGTTTATTCTAAGCTCTCTCACACACACAACTGCACAAGAAATCAGAAGTCCACTAGCAAGGAGATTATTCTCCCTGATGTGCCAGCACCACTATTATTCTGCATAACCATATAGTGCACCATAGAAAGTGATAGAAATAGCCTCATTGAGTGAAAATACATTGGCACTGTCCCAGAGGGCAATGGCACTACAGACTGACCCAAATGACAAACTTTATGTCACAGTGAAGGTCAAATGATGATGAGAAATAATGATAAAAACTAGAATTTCCTAGGTGCCAGTGAACCCTGTAGCTGTGGCACCAAAGGTGTACTGGATGAAATTGGCAATGCCTGCAGCAATACAGTTGGATCCAAAACAGTGAGACCTATCTTTCTCCTTGGTCACAGATAGAGCAGTCAGGTAGTTGGTCTCAAAGATGCATTAATATTATTATAAGGCAATGTAGAACAAAAAGCCACAGCAGTCTACTTAATTTTCCATTTCTTTTCCTTTTTTTCCATTTATTTATTTTAAGAAAGTACCTCATCCATTAAGATAATGTTGTCAGCTGCACAAAACACTATTTCCTACTGAAAATTTTATGTTCCTACTGAACAAAGTATGTTCAGGGGCACATTAAAATAATGCCAGACTAAAAGACCTAAGAAGAGTTGCTCTTAAAAGGCAGGTGGTAGTCCTTTGAAACTTTCAGACAGTCTTCTACACCACCCTGAAATAATAGAGGGAAGTGTTGATAAAGGTTCTTTTAGGACTTTATCAGACACCACTGTAGTCACACAATTACAATGAGATGTTAGCAGTCTATTGCACTATCGCATGACATTGTCCCACACCCATGGCCAGTCTGTGTTCCAGTCATGAATAAGATGTTCCTGTTAATTCATGGGTTAACCCATCAATAGATCTTCAATATTGTTTTTTTTCACAATATTGAAGGCATGCAAAACCATGTCCCACTGTAATCTTGCAGCATGAACGGGCAGTCCTCTTTCCCCTGTCTCCATTGCCACCAAGAAAACCTCCAGGTGACAACAAAAAGATGATTGACAGGACACTCTTTTTATGAATGTTCTTCTTTTGCTGGCAAGTGTTTATGTTTGTTTCAGTGTTTTTCTGTGTATTTCATTTGTTTTTTAAAGTGTGTTTGGTATTTTTATGTGGACGCACATCTCGCAAGAACAGCTGAAATCTTGTGTCTCAGCTAACAGTAAGTAAGTTGACATTACAGAATTATTAGAAGGCAATGCAAAGACAAGTGCTACTGTAGCAGGACCTTTAATCCCGTTCTTAAAATGCTAGTGGTGGATGCTTGATAATTTCAGTTCTAATGCCATGAGGTTTCTGCTTTCCTCAGTCTCACAAATATTGCATTTTTAGATGCTAGTCTGATAACATCCTCAGTTTCTGTTACAAGCAAAAGGGGGGGGGAGGAAGCATCCTCTTCCACAGTTCAGTCAATAGAAAAAATGTGTACACAAATAATCATACATTTTTTAAAAAACAGGAAAAATAATGGGCTCATTATGAAAAAAATGTGAACAAAAATAATACTACAAATTATTTTTGTTGAGGGAAAACATAACAGTTCACTCAGAACTGGCAGAGAGTGAGTCTAGTGGTTGGGGGGAAATATCGAACTAAGTAGAATTTAACAGATTTCACATAGTGACTGAAAATACCATGAGTAGGAAACACTTCATTGGTGTCCCTGGTTGCTCCCCTCTTCCTGTATTAGTGACTGAGTGCCACACACACTTCCATGAATAGCTTGTTACATTTGAGGAAAAACTGTCTACATCTCTGATACTATGTAGCCTGGATCTCATAGTTTAGCATCTTGCATTGCATGCAGTTAGACTCTGTAGGAGGAAAAGACCCACACCATTTCAGGGGTGTTCTGAATATACAAGCTCAATTCTGTGTTCTCAAAACACCATAAGGAATGGCATCTTTCTGCATTATGAGACCAAAGTTATGCACTATCAATTTATCTACCCCAATAGTATCTATGTTCTACTTCAGAATCTGATTATGATTAATTACAGTATCAGTGACCAGAATTTATACCTGTACAAATTCAATTATAAATTCAAAGGGAACATGAACTACTTTAGCTAAAATATGTGAGCATTAAGATCAAGAAGATCTAAGCTTACCTGATCTGTACTGAAATGAGCAGCAACAGTACTATATTATACATATAGTATAATGTATATATGCAGGTACCAAGACCTCATAATATTTTTTCCAGAAAACTCTTAACGCACGCTCATATACACACAAACTTCTATTAGCTATGTGAATTTTTATATCCTACAGTAAAAGGGTACCTCAATGCCTATTTCAAAGCTAATTTGATGAATACAGAAAAGGTCAAACTAAAAATAACTCAACTGAATCAGTTATGAGTGTAGTAACATATGCCTCATTTAATAATGAACTCAAAATTTGCTCCGTAGTTTAAATAGTATCATGAATGCTAATTTCAACAGTGAAGGGTTATGAACTACCTGTCTGCTGAAGCCTGGCACAAGGTCAGGCAGTTACAGAGCTAATGAAAACCCAAATGTACCAGATGGCAGATGATTGACATGAGAGTGCTAGCTGATGGGAATGCTGAGGTATCCTGGCACATTCAAAATGACAGTGTCCTGAAACACAGATTAGCACACTTGGTTTCTTTCTGCATGAAAGTGACTTCTGTTTTGTTTGGGTGGGTTATTTTTATGTCAAGTAAAAAGTCAGATTGGGAGTGCTCCTCAGAGTGTTGTCACATGCCAAGCTGACTGGCAAAGATTTCTTAAGTGTAAAGTGCTTTGATGATCACTTTTGGGCTCTTACACTTCTGTGTAGGTGAAGACATTCCATCTGCTTCTGGGAAGATTTAGCATCTGTCTGAACTCAGTGAAATCTGTCAGCTTTGGTGGACTTCACTCTGGTACATAGGAATGGGCTGAATGACACCTGAACTTACAATAGCCTTGAAAATTGTTTACAAATGTTGAATTATATTATCTGGGCTTACACCTGCAATGAAGGAAAGCCCACCGCCTCCTGAGGTAATCATTCTACTGTCAACCAGGAAGTTATTCCTAATGGTTAGTCAGAATTTCTTGTATTCTAATTTCAGTTTATTGATTTGTGTCCTATTCCGTGTAACAGCAGAAAACAAAATTTATTCATCTGCTATGACTATCATATTATCCCTCAGTTTACTCTTCTCCAGGCAAACTGTGTTTACCGCCACCACTTAATTTTCAGAACTTATACTATCTTGGTCACTGTCATCTGGAGATGGTCCCTCTTGTCAACATCATTACTAAACGATGATGTTCAGAACTGATCACAGTATTTCAACTAAGGTATAATCAAAGCAGCACAGAGCTGCACTATTACTATTATAATTACTACTTAGCTGGACCTGTTGTACCGTATGCTGTTAAAAAAAAATCTCCCCAAAACACCTGGTAGACCTCACAACAGCCCTATAAGGTAGGCCAGTGGATTTAAATTCCTCCTCCCCCTTCTCAGCATTCCACACTCTTCCTGGAATTATTGAGGGTGACTCACTCTGTTGCCCTGCCTCTGCCACGGCCACCACCAGTTGACTGCCTGGGTCCTGTTGCAACAGCAGAAGGGTCGTCCCACACCGCTACCACCAGTTGACTGTCTGGGTCCCAATCTGGGCCACAGATTGAGTGACAGGAGTGAATTGTGAGGTGGGGAGGGAATTTACATGTGGGTGGTGATTGGTTGGATGTGTTTCCTGAGCAGCCAATAAGCACATTGGAAAAGGCAAGAGAATTATGTATATAGATTACTACACTTGACCTGGATACTACAACTCTGTTGATTCCACCCAGAATTCCATAGAATTCTTTGCTACTCCATGACATTGTTCATGTATGTTAAACTTGGTCTACCATGGGGTTTTCTCCTCATCCAAATTTCTTACTCTGATTTGGAAATTCCATTGCAGTTTCAGAGTGACTACAGTGAATTAAGAATTTGCCATCCTTTTAAGTTTTCTTTTTCTTTTTAAGTATCACTGGCATCGCTGCTTCAAAGGGACCAGGTAGCTTGTACTATGTACTACCACTGCATGAAATTCTTGAGAGCTACTGCAAGTCAGAAAAAACTGTAACAATTTAGAGGGATTATTAGCCTGATTTGGAATAAGCAGTTCCTTGTTACTCAGCTTTGCTTTCTAGATTTTGTTCACAGTACTGTCTTGCATAGTTTGCCACAGCTTCTGGTTCTTTTGTTAAACAGACACAAAACCTAGTATACAAAAGCAGTACTTTAAAAAAGCACAAAACTTGATGCATCTTATGAACCTGTGATTTCTGCTAGTTTATGATGCTTTGGCAGTATCTAGGGAGGAATATAGGGCTTTAAAGGTAATAACCAACACCTTATTCTAGGCCCAGAAACTGATAGGCAGCCAGTGGAGAGATTTTAATACAGGAGTTGTGTGGTCTCTCTGACATGTTCCCGAAACCACTCTGGCTGCCATATTTTGTACCAACTGAAGTTTCCGGACCAAGAATGAGGGTAGCCCCATGTAGAGCGCATTGAAGAAATCTAGACAAGAGGTTACCAGCACATGCACCACAGTCTTGAGGTCCCTTACTTCCAGGAAAGGGTGCAGCTGGCATATCAGCCAAAGCTGATAACAGGCACTCCTGACCATCACATTCACCTGACTAGTCATCTGTAGCGATGAATCAAGGAGCACCCCAAACTGCGAACACAGTCCTTAACGGAGAGCGTGACCCCATCCAGGACTGGGGGTTGCAACCCAACTTCTGGTTTTGTGGCCGCTACTGTGAGCACCTCCATTTTATCTGGATTTAATCTCAATCTGTTTTTCCTCATCCAGCCCATTACTGCTTTAAGACAATCATTAAGTGGAGAGATGCCATCAGAATTTGAGACCGACAATCGGGACAAGGAGAAATAGATCTGGGTGTCATCTGTGTACTGATAACACCCAGCCCCATAATTCCGAATAATCTCACCCAGCGGCTTCATAGAGATGTTAAACAGTATCGGGGACAGGATGGTGCCCTGCGGAACGCCACAAGTAAGCTCCTTTCTGCTGGAGCAGCTGTCCCCAAGCAACACCCTCTGGGACCTGCCCGAGACAAAGGACCAGAACCAGTGGAGTGCACTGCTTCCAATTCCTAACCCTCTCAGGCGATCCAAGAGGATGCTATGATCAATCGTATCAAAAGCCACTGAGATGTCTAAAAGCACCAACAGGGTCACGCTACCCCTGTTAATGCTTAGATGCAGGGCATCTGTCAAGGCAACCATGGCAGTCTCAACTCCAAATCCTGACCAAAAGCCAGTTTGAAATGGGTCTAGATAATTGGTTTCATCCAAGACCACTTGGAGTTGAAGCGTAACTGCCCTCTTGATCACCTTGCTCAAGAATGGTAACATAGAAACCAGCCTATAGTTGTTCATATCCAGGGGGTCAAGGGAAGATTTTTTCAGGGCTGGCCTAACGGCCGCTTCCTTTAAGCAAGATGGAACACACCCTTCTCTGAGGGATGCATTCATGATGTCCCTAAGGAACACCATCAAGGCACCCCCCCCCCGGATGACCAGCCATAAAGGGCAAGGATTGAGAGGGCAGGTCATCTTCCTCACCCTACCAAGTAGCTTGTCCACATTCTCGGTACTCACGGATTGAAATTCATCCAGTAAACTTACATCAACGGAGTTGCTGGACACCTTGTCGTTTCTGTAAAATTGCTGGCATCTAAGTCGGCTCTTATCCGAGAGATTTTATCTGCAAAGAAATTGTTAAACACATCACAGCACGCCGCCATTGGGTTAAGCAATGTGTTTTGCGCAGGAATAGCCTGTGTCATCTCCCTTACCACCCTAAACAGCTCTGCTGGACGGGACTCTGCAGACGCAATACGTGCAGAGGAGAAGGATCTCTGCGCTGCACGTATTGCCTCTCGAAAGGACCAAAGAAAGTTCCTATGACGAGTCCTGTCGGATAAGAGTCGAGTTTTCCGCCAGTTGCGCTCTAGTCGTTGTCCAATGCGCTTCATATTCCTAAGGTCTGCTGTATACCATGGCTTACGGTTTGAAGCGGGTTGGAAAGGACGCTTGGGAGCGATTGTGTCAATAGCCTTGGTAAGGTCGGTGTTCCAGGTATTAACCAAAGGTTCGACAGGGTCACCGGCGTTATCAACCATTAAACCCTCCAAGGCTTTCTGGAATCCTATTGGTTCCATTAGCCTTTGGGGCAGACCATTCTAATGGGTCCACCACCCCCGGTGGGGTGGGAAGAGACTCTTAGTTCAGTCTTGACCAGGAAATGATCCGTCCATAACAATGTGGCGGTTTTTATAATCTCTGCCATGGATATTCCTGTTCCATACCAAAGACTGCATCAAGGGTATGATCCACACAATGTGTGGGCCTGACAACCATTTGGGATAGGCCCATGTTTTTCATGGTTTCCATGAACTCCCAAGCCTCACCAGTCAGATTTGTCAAGCTGGTCTCGAGTGGAATGTTGAAGTCGCCCAAAACTAAAAGTCTGGGCAACTCCAACAGCAACTCTGAGACCAGCTGTGTCAGCTCAGTTAGGGAGTCTGCTAGACAACGGGGTAGTCAGTATACTAGCAGAATCCCCAAACTATCCCTGGTCCTCAGGCTAATGTACATACACTCAAAGTGGACTGTGTTTCGGACAGGTATCCTGGTCAAAGTCAGATTGTCCTTATAAACTAGAGCCACTCCGCCCCTGCCCACTTCCCCTCACCTGCTCACTGACAGAATACCCGGCTGGGAGGGCCTGCACCCACGTGACAGCACTATCTTCTCCCAGCCAGGTTTCTGTGAGGCAAGCCAGGTCGGCATCCTCATCCAAGAGAAGATCGTAAATAATGTGAGTTTTATTCTTAACCGACCTGGCATTGCAGAGGAGAAAGGTAAGGTTCTGTGAAATGGTGGGTATGCTCTCCAATCCATTCTGGGAAACAGGGTGAACTGAAGGTGGGATAGCTAACAAACAGCGATCCTGCTTTCTTTCTGTTCACTCTGTTCCAACCATACCTCCCTTTCACCAGCACAACTTCAATTTCCGCCTCCACTACATTCCTGACCTCAGCTGACTCCAATTGCAAGCTTAAGTCTTCCTGGCTGGCTGGCTGGCTGGTGTATCCACGGTGTGTGGGAGTGGCTTAAAATGCCAGCCACCCCTATTCAGAGATCTTGAATAGCACTGGAACCAGGACAGAACCTTGTGGCACCACACTAGTCACTTCTCTCCAGGATGAAGATGAGCCATTGGTGACTACTCTTTGGGTTCTGTGAGTCAGCCAATTACAAATCCACCAACCATGTAGCATTGTCTAGTCCACATATTACTAGCTTAATTGCAAGAATATCATGGGGGACCTTATCTTGGACTTAGTTCATCCGCCCTTAGATACTTGAATTGATTTAGAGTATCCAGGTATTCCTTTTCTACCTATTTCCCTATTCTGTGCTGCATTTCCCCTACTGCATCATCTGCTCCATTTTCCCAGCTTGAGCACTGTTTTCCTTTTGGGGGGGGGAAAAAAAACCAAGACAAAGAAGATGTTGTATGGTTCTGCCTTTTCTTTGTCCTCTGTTAACACTTTGCCATTTTCTTCACACATTGGCCCTACCATTTCCTTGTTCTTCCTTTTGCTATGGACAGAACCAAAACAGCCCTTTTTATTGTTTTTAACCTCTCTATCAAACCTGAGCTCACTCTGTGCTTTAGCTTTTCTCACTTGCTCAATACATGTGCTGGCTATTCATTTGAATTCCTTCGTGGTAATTTCCCATTTCTTGTACATGTTCCTTTTAAATTTTAGCTCAGTTGAAAGTTCTTTAGAACCTGGTTTCTTTAGATACCTCCCATATTCTTCCTCACTGGAACTGTTTGAAATTGTTCCTTGAATACCTCACTTTTCAGAAACTCCCATCCATCATGAACTCCATCCTCTTTTAGTGTTCCTCACCGAAGGATCACACCCAGTATTTCCCTAAGTTTACTGAATTCACCTTTCATAGAATCATAGAATCATAGAATTGCAGAGTTGGAAGAGACCACGAGGGCCATCCAGTCCAACCCCCTACCACGCAGGAAATCTTGATCAAAGCAGCCCTGACAGATGGCAATCCAGCCTCTGTTTAAAGACCTTCAAGGAATGAGACCCCACCACTCTCCGAGGGAGTGTGTTCCACTGCCGAACAGCTCTTACTGTCAAAAAGTTCCTCCTAATGTTGAGGTGGAATCTCTGTTCCTGGAGCCTGCATCCATTGCTCTGTGTTCCAGTCTCTGGAGCAGCAGAAAACAAGCCTGCTCCATCCTCAGCGTGACATCCCTTCAAATACTTAAACAGGGCTATCATATCGCCTCTAAACCGTCTTTTTTTCAGGCTAAACATACCCAGCTCCCTAAGTCTCTCCTCATAAGGCATCATTTCCAGACCTTTCACCATTTTAGTTGCCCTTCTCTGGACATGCTCCAATTTGTCAATATCCTTTTTGAATTGTGGTGCCCAGAACTGGACACAGTATTCTAAGTGAGGTCTGACCAAGGCAGAATAGAGTGGCACCATTACTTCCCTTGATCTAGACAGTATACTTCTATTGATACAGCCCAAAATTGCATTGGCATTTTTAGCTGCCGCATCACATTGTTGACTCATGTTCAACTTGTGGTCTAACATGAGTCTAGACCACTGTATCTGACTATGCTTGGCTTCCCCTGTCCACTGTATAACAAGCTTCAGGAGAACATGGACACTCCCACACTTACTACTTCCACCCCATTAACCAGGCCATCTCTGTTTGTTAGGACCAGATCTGAAATCACTGGTAACCTTGTTGCCTCTTCTACCTGCTGGACAATGAAATTGTCTGCAAAACAAGTGAGGAATTTGTTGGACCTTATTTGCTTGGCAGAGTTTGACTTCCAACAAATCAGGATAATTGAAATCTCCCATTACTCCTTTCTGAATGTTTGGTCATTTGTTCCAGGAAGGCATCATCCAAGTCTTCAGTCTGGCTTGGGGATCTATAGTAGATCCCCACAATGACCTCACCATTGTTTCTCTCTTCCTTAATTTTTACCCAGATCCTCTCAACCTGGTTTGCAGGATTTAAGCCATGGATCTCTTCCAAGGTGTAAACATTCTTGACATATATTGCTACTCCTCCTTCTTTCCTGTTTGGTCTATTTCTCTGAAATAGGTTGTTGTTGCTGCTGCTGTTCATGTCATTTCTGACTTATGGCAACCCTAAGGTGAACCTATCACTGGGTTTTCTTGGCAGAATCTGTTCAGAAGGGGGTTGCCATTGCTCTTGTCTGAGGCTGAGAGAATGTGAGTTCCCCAAGGTCATCCAGTGGGTTTCCATAGCTGAGCAAGGTTTTGTACCCTGGTCTCCTAGTGTTCTAGTCCAAAATCTCAAATCACTGCACCACACTGGCTCTCTTTTGTAATAGGTTACATTACACATTCTATACGTAATGTATGAATATGTAATGTACATATTCATACATTACATACTCTATTATTACATTACAATGATGAGGATCATCCCACCTGGTTTCAGTGATGCCTATTATATCATATTGGCTTTGCTGTGTTAAGAGTCCAAGTTCATCTTGTTTATTTCTCATACTCTGTGTATTATTTTCTCCTTTCCTGGGCCATGTTCTTCAACTGGGAAGAGAGATGAAATGACAACCAATGCATCAAGCTTCTTCAGCTTCCCATCCAGAGCCTCATAATCCCTTGTGATGTCTTGAAGGCTATGTCTTGCAGTATCATTGGATCCCACATGTATCAAAAGGAAGGGGTAGTGAACCAGTGGCCTTGATTACTCTTTTCAACCTCTCTGTTACATCACTGATATTTGCCCCAGGGAGACAGCACACCTCTGGAGACATCCTGTCAGGCCGGTAAACCACTGCTTTTGTTCCCCTCAACAAGGAGTCCCCTATTACCACCATGTATATCCTCTGGAGATTGACAGGGGCCATTCTATGTGCTGAATCTTCCAACATCACCTGCACATTCTCTGAGGATTGACACTGCTGCTCTTGTTCCTGTTCCTCATCATCACTGATAAGGGAGAGTGTTTTCAAATCAATTCTGTAGCTCCAAGCTCACAAAATGATCCCTGGTCTTTTGACTTCTATGAGTCAAATTACTCCAAATATATACCTCCTGTATAGGGAACACACAAGAGATGTCTCTGAGGAGGAGGACAGTTCACAGAGACATCTCGGGTCTGTTCCCTATACAGGATAGTCTGCTCCACTCTGCCCAAGAAAACCTCTCTAATATGTTGAGAAGTAGATATATGCACCTCAAGTTGCTGGGCCTTCTCTTCCAACAGGTCAGCCTACTTGCACTTGCTGCAATTGTAGCTACCCACACCCTCTGGCAAGAGCAGAAACATAGTGCAGCTGTTGGAGGTGACTTCAGCAGCTCCTTCACCACCATTTTTAGTAGTCTTAAGTAGGCACTGAAACAGAAATCTGGGCGTCCCCCTCGAAGCTCCACCACCAAATGTCCCTGCAAAATGCATGTTGGCCTTGCTGTTTGCCAAGCTCCTGTTAACCAAGCTACAGGAACTAGGGCTGCAACTATATAGAAAGCTAGTGGTTGCTAGTTCCTCCAACAACCAAGTCTCTGACTCACTTCCTTTAAGCAGATTCCCATCCCATTGTGACCATGTGGTCAGAGGACCTGGGCACATGGTCACAGCCACCTTGAATCCCATCTTGGGAGAAAGGCAGGATATAAACACAATAAATAAATAAATAAATAAGGATATGTGCCTACACACACAATAACAATAGAACACCATTGAGCACACAAGCAAGCCTTCACTCAGCTCACACAAACAATTGGCCTTAACTCAACAGACACAAGCTCACCAAAATAGAATAGAACAAGAGAACACTAATGAGCACACAAGCAAGCCTCCTCACTGCTCACACAAACAACCTTAATTCCAACAGACACAATAACTGTAACCCAACAACTCTGCCAAAAGGACTTTCCAGGGCTGGGTAGATTTAACCCAACAGACACAAGATCATCTCATGCTTTCTCTTCCACCACATCCATGCAAAACCCATCTACAATACAAACAGATGAAGGCCAACCTCCTTTGCTAACCATTTAGAGACCTGAGCAAAAAAAACCCATAAATCTTAACAACTGTTAACACTGAGCAAGGATGGCGGCAAGATGAGATACAGACAAAAGAGAGATTCAGCTAACCCCTTCTTCTGAAAGAACAGGGAGCAGAGAACTCTGTGCCCTACATGCCCTCCAGTGCAGGCAGGAGGGTGCTGACTGTTGCAGGAGGGGAAAAAAAGAGGGGAAACCCCAGTTGTATTTATGGAAGTCTGTTTATATGACACTGGATTTCACCCAAAGGACTCTTCATCCCAGTGCAATCAGCAAGAAGAATCCAAATAAGTCTTGGGTAAGGCATGTTTGGCTTGTGTGAGCTTACAGGTGGCAACCAACAGCCAAAGTGCAGTAAAAGGTAGCACTGGCCAAGTGGCTATTTCTGTTGACACTGGAAAAGAGAAGGATAGAGAGCCCCAGCTTCAGAGGAAGAAGCTTGAGATACACGTGTAGGGCAATCTTTGAGTTGAAGAGCTGTTGTGGAGCAGGGTTTAATTTGAAACTACCAGCAGGCTGAATTAGGCTTCCAGGATGACAGATATCCTTCCTAGCAATGCTGTGGGTTGGTTCAATCAGCTATGTCCATCACTCAGTTTCCCACCACTGTGGGCTGGATGGCTAGAGGATAGACTGGCCCATAAAAACAAGCCAAATCATTGTGTAAAGTTATGATTTGCATTAGGATATAGGGTTGTAAATCTTTGTAAGTTCTATTTTTGTGAGCAAGAATAAACGTTTTAACCATTTTTCCCCACTGTGAGAAAGTCCTTGAAAACTGCAGTTTTTGAAGACTATTTTCCAATTAGAATTTATCCTGTGAAAAATCCACATTTGGTCTTTTTGCACAGAAAACAGAACTTTCTGTGAAGAAATGTATTCTACACAGAAAATAATGTTTCTGTGCAGAAATTTCTGTTTTCTGTGCAAAACCCTCCATAAATCCCAATTGACAAATAGTCCTCAAAAACCATGTATGGTTTTCATACAGGATAACTATAGGAAGGTAATGAGTCTAAAAATAAAATTGTATTAAAAAATTCCAGGATCTAGTCCTTTAAAAACAACAAGAATTATTTCTTTAAAAAAAGTTAAAAATCATTCAGTCACTTTTGACTTCATGCTTCATGCAGAGTGCGCTTAAGATGCAGACTTGTAAGCTCTATTATCATTTAAAAGTGTATTCAAGAGATCTGGGATCCTCCCAGTTAAATTAGACTCATTACAAAACAAAGGAGTCAGTTTAAAATGCAAAACAAAGTTTACTGAAGGTATATCAATCTCAATCTACATACTAAAACAAACTTAAGAAAAGGTCCCTAACTAAAGGTATTTAGGTAATAACACTCACTCAGCCTACAGCCGTGGGCTGGGTTCCGGTGCATCATGGCATGGTTACAGGAAAGCTTAAGATACATCCATTCTCATGGAGAGTCAGATTCAGAAGGGCAGCTTACACAAAAGCAATAAAATTCAAATTAGGTCATGTGTGGAATGACCCAGCATTCCAGTTGGCTGGAAGTGCCCAGTGAAATAAGAGAAAGGGAATTTTGGGAAAACAAATGCATGCAGGGAAAAACCCTAGACTTATCTAAGATTGTGAATGAGGTACACAAGATTGCTTTTACATTACAATGATTATTTCCCCACATACTACAATAACCCTCAAATTGCAAGGATTCTCATATTTTCCGGAATCACCTCATTTAGGGTTTCCGGATATTTGGGAAACCTCTTTTTCATCTGGAATTCAAATATTTATGCATTTATCTAAAGCCCTACCAAAAAGAAACTGTGTGATTTGAGATGTGTCATCCCCCCTCCATCCCATGCAATGTTCCAATGGATGCTCAAGTGGGGCAGTTATGAACTGGGCCAAGTATCCTTTTCATATAATCCCAATTGGCACAATAGAAAGAAGAGTATTATTTTTAAAATATCTACAATGGGGTACATTTAAACATTCTAGCTAATACACTTAAACCTGACATGTCTTAAAACTGTTTTTAAAACCTGCTTTGTATTTAAATAGTTGAGAGAGGGGGGAAAAAAACCTCTGTTTCTTTTATCTCTTACCCTGAAGTCCACTCTGTCTCATTTACTTGTCAGATGCACCGATTTTTATCTATCACTTTGAACTTGAATTACCTGCCAGGATAAGAAGAGAGCAGAACTGTCCTGTTGACAATTTTCTGAGAGCTCTAATGATGTGGATTTATGGGACTGCTGTATTTTCCAAGTGATCTGCTTAGGTGAAACAGTTCTGCTTTTGTAAAATCCTCTGGAATCATAAAGTGACAAAATATGGCATCAAATCATTCTGTCTGAAAATTTCAATAACTTGACTGCTAGTAATGTTGCAGCTAGTGCAGGTCAGTCTGATTACATCATGGTTATACAATAATTTTAAAATACATTCTTGGGGGTGGTATATGTTTTGTCACTGTAATCTTTCTCCAAAGTATTAGAATACAAAAGAAAGCTGCTACAAAAAGAAAGCCCTACAAATCTGGGTTACAAATATTGTACCACAGGTTTTTCCAATGTGTTTGACTACAACTTTCATCATCCCCAGCCAGTGCATTATTTAATGCACTCTAGTTCAAATCATGCATCGTAGTTCAGTAGGTCTGGAGAATCTGATCTAGCTCAAAAAATCTGGATTCAGTTTAATATGGGGCACCTGCTAACCTCCCCCAACTCATGTAACTATTGGAACAGTTTACTAAGCTGGTCTTCTACAGTCCTTTTGATTTGTGAATAGTGGCCTAGAAAGAGACACTTACTGGTGATGGAATAATATAGCAAGATAGAAGATTGATAGGTAGACAGGAAGAGAGGCAGACAGATATTCTAAGAATTCTGCTTACATTCCACACTGCTTACAATTCTGCTTACATTATGGACAGGTAGATGTGTTTTTTCCTGGCCTCAACTGGAAAAGAGGCTAGTGTAAATACAGTAATATCCTTGGGGAATATGTTCCCAGACTTTCTGTAAATGTGCAAAATTGTGGATAATAGCGAGAGCTATTTTTTTCAATGAAACAAATGACATAGGTATTGAGACACATATGCAACTTGAGGAGGAGACCCTGAAACTGGACAGAACTTTAGACTCTAAGAGAAAGAAGTTGCTATCACATTTATTTGTAGCTTTTGCAGGCTTTATTTGCAGTCCAAAGCCAGTGCACAACTGATAAAAACATGAAAATTAACAACAGTTTTTGGTCAAAAAAGAGATAGAAGTACAAGAATTTTACACAAGCACACTGTACGATGATCAGATCACATAACCATGAGGGCTACTAAGTGACTGGATAGCATACAACATGCATACAGTAAGACAATATAGGACAGCATGGAAAATGTGGGACAGCAAAAGAGTGAATGAGAACAGCATGTCATTTCTGGAATTTTCCATTCCATTTTCCATATAATACTGTGCAGGAATTTCCATTCCACTTATGTATTTACCTTTATTATTTCAATTTCCATTTAATTTCCATTAAATTCCATTTAATATCTTTGGACTGCATTTCAGTGCAGGTAAGTGAAACCATGGATACTGGTCCCTCAGATCTGGGGGTCTCATTGTATGTCACAGTGCAGTGCATCACACCATGACAGAGATTGTAGAGGGCAGAGTGGGGGGTTATAAGTTCCTGTGACACCTCATCTCCCTCTGTGACTGGACATTGTCAACAGAGCTTGTTGGCATGCATGAGGGCTAATGAAGAGGTTTGGCACATCTGAGTGGTCAGTGGAGACTGGCAGAGCACATCAGTTGGCAGCAGAGCAGTTTTATTGCAATCAACAGGCTGGAGGGAGCTGATTGTGCAGTAGCTGATTGTGCTATAGGGTCTGTTGCCATGCCATCAGACTTCCCACAGTCTCCCGGTTTGAGGGGGGGTTTGGCTTTCTTCCCTTTTTTTGAGTGGCAGATAAGCTTGGGTTGGACCTGAACAATCAGGGATGGCTGAAGAAAGTAGGCCCCTGTCAGACCTGGGATGATTTAGCACTCATTTAAGGCCTGTAGGCCCCTCATTGTTTTTCAATGCAGTTCCCAATCAGGCTTGTCAGTCTTTGTGAGAATTTGGATGGCCTATAGGCTTCTGATAAGCCCTCATGAGGATATAGGTCCCAGCTGGCCCCAGGTGGGCCAAAGTTCACCCCAGTTAGGCCAGAAAGCCACTGTTAGGCTTACTTGGGCCTCTTGGGCCCAGATAAGCCTGGTTTAGGTCAGTTAGGTCCTGGTTGGGCTTTAGTTAGACTGTAGGCCCCAGCTTGACTTGTGCCAGATCTCAGTTGGGCTGGTCAGCCCAAGTGGGCAGATAATTCCTGAGTGCTTTGAGTGTTGGACTAGAACTTTTGTCCTGGTGTAGGTTCTGTTATGAGACCAAGGAAATGCAGTGGTGGATAAATGATAAGGATCCAACTGTCCAACTTGCAAAGAAGCAAGTGTTGAAGCATCCACCTCTGGAGGTAACTTACTCATTTGAAGATGAAAAGAAGGGTAATACTTTGGCAAACAGTTTGACTAGGCTTGAGGCCTTAGAGAGGGTTGATGTGCCCCCTAGCAGTCACTTCCACCTCCCAAAAAGGTGCCAAGGGTATCTAATCAGGCAAAGGTCACTAACCATATTTTGGCTCATCTTGATGCCCTAGAGAGGCAGAGGTGACAGGAAGGGCCTGCAGGATCCATTGCAGCTGGTGATTTCGATGGTTCAGTGTTGGAAGTTTCATCAGGTGACCATGCTGGTTCAGCAGAGACCTCAGCAGCTCAAGTGGCTTTGGATGAGACCTGATATGATTAGTGGGATCACAGGGGATTATAGCTGGCCTTGGGGACCATGAAGTGCCCCTGTAGGAGACACTAGTATGCAAGGTACCAGCAGTAGTCAGGAACTGCAGGAACTGGGCCAGTTATGCAACCAGCATGGATATGGACTCAACTTCAATGGCCCCAGTGAAACTCAAACATGGCAGGGTGGGAACTGGGTAGCTATGGTCCCTTCATCCAGTGGTGCTTATAATGTAGTTCCCTATTGGCCATTCCTTACGGGGAGCAGAACCATTTTGGTGATGATCTCCTTCAATTTACACGGGGTAAGATACTGTGGGGTGATTGTGTAGATGTGTTCACCCTGTTTTATCAGGAGTTGGAGAAGAAGGATAAGGAGGAGAGGGATGACAAAGAAAGAGAGAAGTTGAAGAAATGCAAGGTGAATAGGGCCTGGGCAAACTGTTTGCCTGGAATTTTTATATATGCTGGGGTTATATCTAGGGCACAGCCTGTGTTATCCCCCCCCCCGACCCGAATCCAGTATATGGATATCAGTTCAGTTCAGTTCAAGTTTATTGTGTTTTAACGAATAGTCATTATACACAATTACAAAAAAAAAAAAAAAAAAAAAGAGAGAGAGACTAAAGAATTTCTAATTAACCTTTAAAAGTTCAATCATCTTCCATACTCCTTTTAAACTTTATGGCATGTATTTGTAGAGCCTTAACAAGAAATTTAGATGTTCTAAAAGATATATATACCTCTCTACATATGACAACAGAAAACAAACCTTTACATATATGGATATCATTTATCAGGCCACCTTTGTGGATTTTTCTCGACTTGCTTGGCTACTTTACAATGAGGCTTTCTGTAAGAGGGCAGTGATTAACCCACCCTCAGATGAGACCAACTGCAGCCACAGTTGTGGCTGCAAATCATGATTCCTGCTTTACCAATGCAGGCTGAACAGTTGCACTGTGGTCATATTGTACAGAGGGCCCAAGGGAGTGTATCAGTTTGATCTCAGGGTACCCTAGGGCAAGAGCAGAGCTTATTTTTCTGGGAATTTGGTGTTCAGGGTGCATCCACACACTGCCTATGTAAGTTTAAACACAAATGCTTGGTCTGTGGGGGACTTCATTCCTTTGAAAATTGTCCCAAAGGAAGAAGTCAACCAGAGAGTAGCAGGGATCAGCAATCAGGTAAGAAGGGGAAAGGAAATGCTCCCCCACTTCCAAAAAGGGCCTAGCCTCATTGATTTGCATAGATGATCAGTTTTGCTATGATTGTATCCTGATAAAACTGCAGCATACTATTTGAGGGAGTGGTTTAGAGTAGGTTTTAGGATTCTTTTTCAAGGAATTCATCACCCAGATATGTCTAAGAATTTAAAATCAGTTGGGGATTTGGCACATGTAGTTAAGGGAAAGATTCAAATGGTTGTCTCATGGTAGTTGGTACCTTCCTTTCAACCCCTGTTCCCAAGTTAAGGGTGTCTCCTCTTGGCATTGTGCTGAAGAAAGATTCTAGTGAATACAGGATTATTCACCATTTTTTCCTATCCAAAAAGTGAGCCAGTTAATGGCACTATTCCTGCCAAGCTGTATATTGTATGATATACTTGGTTTGATGTGGCAATGACAAAGGTTTGCAGATAGGGTGTGGGTGATTAATTGGTGAAATGTGACATCAAGTCAGCATTTCAGCTTTTATCAGTTAACCCGGATGATTTTGAACTGCTGGGCTTCTCATTTGATGACACGTTTTACATGGATCAGGGTCCATCCTATGGAGTGCTCAGTATCATGTGCAGTGTTTGAGTTCAATACTTTCCTTGAATGTCCAATTAGGATGAGGACAGGATGAAGAGGGATGATACATTACTTGGATGATTTTTTTTTTTTTGGTTCATTGGGCAGTTTGGGACTAGTCAATGTGCTTTCCTTTTGTGCAAGTTTTTTTCCATGGCACAGGAGCTGGGAGTTCCGCTGGCTCAGGAAAAGGCTAAAGGTCCTGTACACCAGCTGGCATTTTTAGATATTGAAATAAATACAGTTAATCAGTTCTGTAGATTGCCCATAGAAGAAGGAGAGAGTTTCTGCTTTTCTCACACGGAAGAAAACTGCACTTAGGGAGTTTCAGGAGCCCATTGGGCATCTAAATTCAGATTCTAGGTTACAACCAGTGCTTTCCCCTTATCCATGGCAGGTAGTGGGGGGGAGAGAAGTAGGAATTCAGTGAACACCTATGGCATCCATTTGGTGAAGGGGAAGATTCTAGAACGGCCTCTTTAGGTCATGCAATCAGTGGAGTGGGGAAGGAGACTTCCCTTGGGGCTGGCTTGAGAGCTGAGCCCTCACTGTAAGTCATGTGACTTAGAGGAGTGCTTCTTAGGTTGTTCTTCTGGTAGTGGGCCAGCAGGGGAGCAACCCAGCTTTTGGATTCTCCTTGGGGCTCAGGTGTTTCCTCCAGGGGAAGCTGGAGAGGAGGTCAGGGTGAGACCACCTGCCTCAGCTGCTCCTATTCTAGGTTGCTCCCCCTGTTGCATCTCTCCTGGGTTAAAGGTTAAATACATTTGTAGTTAAAATAACATAGCCCATTTCAACCCAATCTCGATTGTCTGGTCTCTTTATTCCCATGATTGGTCAGCAAATGTACTGGATTTGCAAAACTATTCTGTCTAAATTAAGTGAAAATAATGCCAATTTCCATGTAACCTTTACTGATTATAATTGATCAAGAAATAATATTAGGTTTCTATTTTGCACCATCAGCTAACAAAAACAGCTAAGCACAAGCCAGCTCATCCAGGATTTTTGTCTTTAGACTGATCTGTAACATCTATTTAAAACTTTGCTTGCCTGGTAACCTGGTTGTCTGAAATCAAATCAATTATTCAATAAGAAGTACGATACCTTTTTGAGATTGTTTTAAAAATCAGACATTCACTACTAGGTGTCAAATGCTGCCAGATTAAAACAAAAACAGGATCTCGAGAACTGGCAGGAGCTCTCTCCCTTGAGCCCCTGAAAATGCAATCCTATGTACTCAGACTACAGCTTTGAAAGTTACTTTTGAAAAGTAATTCAATATGTTAACAATGTTTAAAAAGCAGCCAGTTTCTGTTAAGAATTACAATGATGAAAGAAAGTCATTTGTTGTGTTACTTGTTCTACTGCTCATTACCTTGCCAATACTTAATCATCAATAATTTACCTTGAGTCTCAATTTTGGGGAAAAGCTGGGGTATAAATAAAGGATGAGGAGGAGGAGAAGGAGATAATTCCTGTCAAGATACCCCATAAAAGTAACATTTGAATGTATCCAGAAACTGATTTCATTGCACCATTACTAATTGTTCATTTCACCAATAAAGTAATCCTGCTGATAATCATGTTATTTTATGAAATGTGACTTCGTTTTGCCCTCACTACTTCCCAAAGTAGCTAGTTAGGTAGCTCTATTTCTTGTAACTCGAATATCCTATGTGCCCTCCCACACTGATTCTGTCTTTTTCATGTTCTTAAATAATTAGGAATAGGGAAATGTCTGTTGTGCTTTTTCTCACATTGACATATTGAAGTCCAATTACTTTTTTCCCCATATAACAAAATGTGAGTATTGTAGTTATTTAAAAAAAACACACAACTAAAATGATTTTTCCCCTGTTTGCACAAAAGAAATTCAATACATACAGCTTTTCCCAGCCATGAAGAGGACTGCCATATAGGAGAGATGAGTAGCCTGTACGGAAAAATATAAGGATGGGAACCTTGGCTGCTGACACACTGCAGAAATCATGCAGTTTGATACTGCTTTAACTATCATGGCTCTATCCTATGGAATCCTGGGATTTATAGTTTGTTTTGGCACCAAAGCTCTCTAAGAGAGGGTGCTTAATATCGCACAAAAGTAAAAATCCTGAAATTACATAGCATTGGGCCGTGGCAGTTAAAACAGTGTCAAACTGCATGATTTCTGCAGTGTGGTAGCAGCCTTTCAGTTAGCATCTAACATAGTTAAATATACAGGGATTCAAACTTAAAGAGTTAAGCAGTGAAAACCTGGGCCTAGATGGACATATCTGTCAGTTTCTCATGCATTCATTTAAAAAAAAAAATCTCCAGCCAGCTTTCATGTTCTTTATGAAGAAGTTAATCAATCTTGATAAATTTGTAGGGAAAATGAACTGAAACAAAGCTCTCATACACCCATGCTTGTTTGTGTTTGTAGGAGTGCATGAGAACTTTGGGCTCATCTATACAAGGGAATAAAAGTGCACTAACTCATCTATACAAGGGAATAAAAGTGCACTAAAAGTGGATTGATGTGCACTAACACCAATTTGCAGCAGCTTTCATGCCGCCCCCCCCCCAAGATCACAAGCATTCAATACCATACACATTTGTTGTTCAAACAGGCATACCTGCAAATCAAGATGGTGGATGTGAGTGAATTACTTGCATTTTTATTGTTACCAGTTGCTGCCACCGAACAGTATTTTCTTAAAGAAGCAAACCCAAGGTATGGAAGTGTGATCTTTGTGCCATGTTTCTGTCCCTTGTAACTTCAGTTACTCCTCCAACTGTGGAGATTATCAAACAGGAACAAAAAAAGTGTTACCGTCCCATAATCTCCACTTCTGCCTCTGTCCCATCCCAGTCCCGCCACAATTACCTTCCCCACAGCACTTATCTCCGCTCCGGTCGACAGGGCAGCCGATGAGTGAAAGCAGCTCTAACAGAGCTCCATTCACTTCCTGGATCAAAATCCCATGGATTCTCGTGAGAAGACATGAGCATGGGAAATTCAAAAATGAAAATAAAAATAAACCAAAAAAGCAAAACCATGCAGAAAAACACAGTTTAAAATGTACAAGTAACCTGGGGAGGGTCATAAAAAGGGTGTCACTTACGTGGATGTCCCAATCTCACACGGACATGTTCTTGCAGGGACTTCCCATTGATGCTGGGATCTTGCCAGTATAACGGGGCACCTTGTCACACACAGGCAAATCTAGAACATGAACAGAATGGGGAATCTATTGAAGCTTCTTGCATCAATAAAAAGTAGTGCTGGTGGAACAGCAGCATAATGGGTGCATAACAAGGGGGGAACAACATTGTCTGATAAGGGAGCCCTTTTGTGATCTCCTCGCATTGCTGTAATACCACTTTTGATGCATCTGATAATCTCCTCTTCCCCCCCCCTTGTTTCACTTCATGCTGCTGCTTGGCCTGATGCTTCTGCAAGAAAAGGATAAGGGGAGAGGGAGATAAAGAAAGGTAAATGTAGGGAATGCCGTGCAGGGGGAGTGGAGTAGGAAAGTAGGCTACAGTGAATGTGATAATGATGGAGGATGAGTCTTTCCTTTCCACATTAGACAGTGGGAAAACCCTCTTTGCCCTTCATAAACTGAAATGTGGCTTTTTCAGGGCATCTAAGAAAAAATGCACAATAAAACAACTTCTGCCTGCATTGTTGCAGCTTCTTCGCTGTTTTGTTGCATCCCTTTGCCTTTTCTCTGCTGGCTTCACTGCTTTGTGTATAGTCTGTGCAAGAAGCTCTGCAAAACAGGCTTCAGCTAGACTTTCTTCCAAAATCTACATTTTCCTTCAGAGTAGCAATATGTGAACCGGGGACCAGAAATGTGAACTGAGAGAGAATGGGTCATAAATGTCAGTCATAGTTGTGAGACTTTATTTGTTGGCTAAACAGACTAAAAGGTGGGCTTCTTTCCTTCAAAACAATTGGAAATAATGGTGACTGTGCATCTTGCTCTATTGCTATGCTCCTACAAGGGCTAGAGACCAGATTTTTTAAAAAAAATATTGGAATGCAGGTTAGCTGATGGGTCAGGTAGGCACCAGATGACATGCCTAGAAACAGGATAAAATTTATATAACTGGGTGGTTTGGAAACTGGCCAGTTACAAGGATGGAGCTGGCCCTTGGACCATCTTATGAAATCCTACAAGCATTGTAAACATATGTAAGTGAACGTGTCTTTGAAATCTTAATGTCCTTCTTTTGTTTGTGTTTAAAACTTATGTGAGAGATCTATTCCAGCTTGTTGCAGCTGTTGGTATTCTTCAACCAGGTTCTAGCTATTGCATTCCTGTTTGAAATTCAGATGCAGGCCCGTATTTTCATGAAAATGTGTCCCCATGCTGCAGTCTAACTGAGTATGCAAACAACTAACTACTTCTATAATTGGCAATTTGTATGCATAATTAGAATAAATGCACCTTGAATCATAGCAGTACCTGCCCATATCTTTCTTTTCTGAGCATGTAGACCTGATTCATGCCCTTCTGTGAACATGTATCTGTTTCTTAGGTGAGGTTAATGCTTTGAAACTCAAGGATTAAAAGTAGGAAATTTTGTTTAAAGAGGGCTCCGGGATCCAACCCTAGATTTTCATGTGTGTCAGTTTATCAATTTAAGTTAACTTCAGCAATATACATCATTCCCCCATCCCGCTTTTCTAATCATATTTTGTTGTATTTTGCTTACTTAATCTAGTATGTTATATTTTGATATCTGGTAAGTTGTTTTAGGTGTGTTGCTGCTTAAATAAAAGGCTCTTAGAATCATAGAATCATAGAATTGCAGAGTTGGAAGAGACCACAAGGGCCATCCAGTCCAACCCCCTGCCATGCAGGAAATCACGATCAAAGCATCCCTGACAGATGGTCATCCAGCCTCTGTTTAAAGACCTCCAAGGAAGGAGACCCCACCACGCTCCGAGGGAGCGCGTTCCACTGCCGAACAGCTCTTACTGTCAAAAAGTTCCTCCTCATGTTGAGGTGGAATCTCTGTTCCTGGAGCTTGCATCCATTGCTCCGTGTTCCAATCTCTGGAGCAGCAGAAAACAAGCTTGCTCCATCCTCAACGTGACACCCCTTCAAATACTTAAACAGGGCTATCATATCTCCTCTTAACCGTCTTTTTTCCAGGCTAAACATACCCAGCTCCCTAAGTCTCTCCTCATAAGGCATGGTTTCCAGACCTTTCACCATTTTAGTCGCCCTCCTCTGGACACGCTCCAATTTGTCAATATCCTTTTTCAATTGTGGTGCCCAGAACTGGACACAGTATTCTAGGTGAGGTCTGACCAAGGCAGAATAGAGTGACACTATTACTTCCCTTGATCTGGACACTATACTTCTATTGATGCAGCCCAAAATCGCATTGGCCTTTTTAGCTGCCGCATCACACTGTTGACTCATGTTCAACTTGTGGTCTACTAGGACTCCTAGATCCCTTTCGCACGTAGTCTCATTCAGCCAGGTCTCCCCCATCCTATATCTATGCATTTCATTTTTTCGCCCTAAGTGCAGTACCTTACATTTCTCCGTATTGAATTTCCTTTTGTTAGCTTTGGCCCAGCTCTCCAGTTTATCCAGGTCATCTTGAATTTTGATCCTGTCCTCAAGGGTATTAACTACTCCTCCTAATTTGGTGTCATCTGCAAATTTGATAAGTATGGCCCTAATTCCCTCATCCAAGTCATTGATAATAACTGGGTTAATAACTGGGTTTTTCCCCAACACCTCACATGACTGGGTCACATGAGTGAGGAATACTTGTGTGTGAATTTAATCTCATACACTTGTTTTGGCCTTGTCATTATTTAACTTATCACCAGTAAATTCACCCTACCAGCGTCTTGACAAGTGGTGGCTCATGAGTTTGCCATGCTCCTGATTTTTGCAAGCAAACAGATTCTGTGACAGGAAGGGAAAATTTGTGTGTCAGAGAGAGAAAGAAAGGTATATGTGGGACAGAGAGGGGCGGGGAGAACATAGATGATAGAATTTGCCAGCATTGGCTCTGGCTGCTTTGGGCAACGGTTCCACCACTTCTGCCACATAACTCTTTTATGTCCCACTGCTTCTAGTGGGCACCAGTCTCCAGTGATTAGGCAGGATCTGCTGGTGACAGAAGAAACTTTGAAAGCATCATTTATAATGTTAAGAATATAATTTAGGGGTGACAGGAATAGGAACACGACTCACTAGAAAAGACAATAATGCTTGGTAAGGTAGAAGGTAGTAGGAAGTTCACATTACAGCTGAATATATTTGGTCAAGATAGCTGCAGCCTTGAGTTTGCAAGACCGTAGCAGGGCTATTAACAACAGAGTGTCTTGGAAGTCTCTCATTCATAGGGTTACCATAAGTACTAAAAGCTGACTTGACAGCCATTAACAATAATCCTTTTTCTGTTTATAATAAATATAGTGATAGTTTGTTTCATCAGAGGCTTGTTTCACATCAGCATACCCTGCCTCAAACCTGGTTTGGTCAAGGCTTCAGTGGCTCATCCCCTCCAGAAGAATGAAGCATCCAAATCAACAAAGAGACCTAAAAGGGCTCTCCTGTTTGTACTGACCCCTCTCCTGGTGCTCTTCCTTTTATATGTTTATTAAGGACTTTATTAGGCTAGCATCTAAAAACACTGTAATTCCATGATTGTGGAAAGTGGAAACATAGTGGTATGGTTACAGTAGTTATTACCATAATTGCACAGTACTACCGCCATGGAATTATCACACCACCACTAGCAGTTTAAAATCAGGATTTCAGCTTGTGCTACAGTAACACTTCCCTTTGTATTGCTTTCTCATGGCAGAGTATTAACACTTCATGCTGGCCCGCACAAGTACCTTTAAGAAAAAAATTCTCTTACTTCCGTAATTTTGTATAGGCGAGATTTCAGCTATTCTTGCAAAAATACATGACTTCAATTAAAAAATACTAAAAAACAAATACATAACAAAAGAACTTCACAAATAGACACTTAAACAGACATAAAAATATACCAAGCAAATGGTACAGTTCATTAAAACAGTGTCCTGTTGGTCCTCTTCATGTTCTCCCCTGGAAGTTTGTTTATGTATTCTCATTAGGAAAGGGGAGGGGGGGAAGAGAACCAGCCATTCACACTGTAATTGTGTGATTACAGAGGGACATGATTTTGCATGCTCATCAATACTACAAAAAGAGCAATATTGAGGGCTATTGATGAGTTTTGCCCATCAATGAAAAGTTATGTGTAATTAACAGGTGGAGTACACACAGACCATGGGAAATGAAGACATCATGCACTAATGGGAACCCATTTGTGCTACTATCCCATTGTAATCACACAATTTCAGCCTCATGTGATAAAGTCCTAAGTGCTGGCAAAGTGTCACTGCATGCTTTTGCAGTCTCAGAAAAAAGAAAAACCTCTAAGACCAGAGCTTCTTTCAAGAATTCTCCAAGAAAGCTCAGTAAAGTCATTTAATTAGAAGGCTAACTGGAGGAAGAGCTCACCCATCGCTACTATGGAATTCATATAGGCATACTAATCATTTGATAAAAGAAGTGTCTACAGATGCCTTACATACTTGAAGAGGTCACTGCATATCAAGCACTGAAGAACTCTCAGAACTTTGCCCTGTGCCATGCCAAATATCACCCTACCTTAGTCCAGTTATGTAAAATCAGAATTGCAAGAGCTATTTAGTTCAATCCCCTGTCAATTTTGGAATCTATCACCAAAGCACGCCTGATTGACAGCCATCTAAACTCTATTCAAAAAGCAAGAGACTCCATCACCTTCCAAGATAGTCCATTCCAGTGTTGAAGAGAGCTTACGACCAGGAAGTTCTTCCTAATGTTTAATCTGAATCTCCTTTCTTGTACAGGTAATTTGTTTAGGTCCAGTCCTGTGGAACAGCAGAAAACAAACTTGCTCTTTCTTCTGAATTATTATTTCATCCTCCAGATATTTTAGTTTTCAGCTTCCAGAATCCCTTACTATTAGCCAAACTGCCTGGAACCTCTAGAAGTTAAAGTCCAAAATACCTGGAGGACACAAATTGGAGAACTCCTGCTTTATATGATAGCCCTCCATATATTTAAAGCAATACCCAAGCCATATTGAATATTGATCAATGGTGCCCATCTGGTCTTTATTAGAGGAGGCAATATAAAGACAAAATCCAATCCCTGTTGGATCTGCCAAATGGCTGATCAATACTATTATCAACTTTCTGATAAAAATAGAAGTGAAACCGCTTGCTGAGCTATTCTTTCCATACACTCCCTAGCTCGAATGGTCAGAATCTTTTGAATGGAATAATTTCACAATTTCAGCTGCAAGCAATCACATGTCCAGTACTCAAAATGTATTTGCGGACCCAGACCGGACCACCCCTCCGCCCTCTTGAATGAACACAAACACGTGGTTGCAAAAAGAACATTGTATTGGTAACAGATATGTGCATAACTTCAGAAATTAGGTTAGGTACAGGTTAGTAACAAAACACGTTGAGGTAGATAAGTTGATTTCTATGCTACTTGGATATAGCTTGGCAATAAATTTGGCCGCAACTTGCAAGCAAATGGTTGGCGTTAATGTATGGGTCGTGATCACAGCGCGGCCCGCTCATGTGGGCGGCGCAGGGTCCGGTCCATCCCGGATCCCTTCCCTGAAGGAGAGACCCTGGCCGAGCCGCCTGCTCGACGCTCTCTCCTTCCCTGAAAACAAGCATGTGTTATTACTATAAGGGGTCTCCTTCTGAACTTGAACTTGACCTTGAATTTGAACTTGCGCTTGATCTTGAACTTGGCAGAGACCCCTGAGCTCATGCTATTTTCACGACCCAATACATCCGCCCTGCAAATTGCGACGTAAATGAGCCGAGGGAGGGTGGGTGGGTGCCAATCTTTTTTGCGGCAAGCGGAGGGCGCTGCTGCCTGCTCCGCTGCCGCCTCCGATCTGGGAGGGGCGCGCCCGCGTGCGCCCCTTTATCCGGATCGGCCCAGCCAATCGGGAGCGAGCTGCCTCGCTCCCGATTGGCCCGCACTCCTTTTCCCTCCCCAGCCGCAAGGGCGGCTGGGAAGGAGAAAGGGGGAAGATGGCGGCGCGCATGTTGCGCCACGCGGCCATCTCTCCTCCCACCTCTCCCCCCCCCACCCTCGCCTCAGCTGGGACCGCCGAATGAAGGGGGGGCGGAGCTACGGGCGGTGGTATGGGGGCGCCGGCCGGGCCGCAAACAGGCCCGCCGGCAAGCGGCGAGCCCCCTTATTGGATATCCAACGATTGATGTACACCTGTAAACTTACCCTATTTTTAAGCTGGCATGTCAGGTGTGGGCTGTTAGATATTCCTTCCCAATCTGATTAATGTCCCATGCTAGATTATACTTCGTGGGAAAAGAGAATTTTCATGACTTTATCATTCAGTGGACATATTATATAACAATGCCACCATCCAGATAAAAAGGATTACACTCAATATGTATCTAGAATTAAATAGCATCTCTCCATTAAGTAATGCCACCTAATACAAAAAGGTAAACATTTCATATCCATTGCATTCAGTTTTGTCTGAGTACATTTATGCTTTTGAAAATGACCTGAATAATGTGGTGGGCATTTTTCTCTATTATACATGAGTTAACAGTTGTCTTGCCCTGAGCACAGCTTTATTTTCAGTGTACATATTCAAGAACTTGACCTTTAAAATAAAAAAGTAAGGCAATTTAACTCAGTTTTATTCATGGATTGTAGGTTGCACAGAGAAGTATTGCATGATTGACGCAGAAAGAAATATTAGCTTGCACAGTTATAAGGGAAACAGTCTGGGGCAAAAAAAAAATTCACATTAAAAACTTGTTAAAGAACTACAATAATTCATTAAGGGTTATATCATTATAAAAATACATCATGGTTATAAACCACTTCCTGGGGCATCACATTTGCAAATTTGATGTGCCCTTTATGCTTGGAAATTAGGTAAGAGCAGAAGTGATTTACTGTATGTGCCAAAAATGTGAGGCACTTCAGGAAGCAAAAGGTAGCTATGCAACAGCTTCTCTAAGCTTTTATCCATTCCTCAGTGATTTACAGGCCAAACAATTTTGTTTTGGTTTTTAGTTTACCAGGTATGATCTTTGTTGCATTAACACAAGTGATATCATAATTATCAACCTAGCAGTAGCCTAAGGTAAATAATGCTACAAATGGTAGAAAGTTGATTGGGTAAGTACGTATTATGTTAAAGCAAGAGATTGTAAGTGGGGGAAATGCATCCCTTGAGGTATTATTGGTCTGCAATTTCCATCAGACCTAGCTTGTATAGCAAATGGTGAGTAATGCTGGGTATCATGGGCTTAAATCCAATTGTTATGCACATCTAGAGTAGACATAGTGAATCAATGGAACTTACATGAGGAGTGACCTACCAAAATCTGGTTGATATTTTATCTGGGGCTAACAATTGGATTTAGGCAAAAGTTCATCATTATCTGGAGGGATGTCCTTTGTAAGAATAATGGTATAAACATTTCAGTGACCATTTTGAATGGGCTTCTGTTAACATGACTTGACTGTTTTAGTATGGTGGGCCCTTGGTATCTGCTGGGGTTTGGTTCCAGGACGCCCTGTAGATACAAAATCCATGGATGCTCAAGTCCTATTTTATACAGTGGAATGGTAAAATGGTGTCCTTTATATAAAATGGCCAAATCAAGGTTTCCTTCTTGGATTTTTTAAATTAATTAAGTTTGAAGTCTGTGGAAGCCAAACCCATGGATACAGAGGGCCGACTGTAGATGTTATTGTCTACAACAGTCTTGTGAATGGCCAGTTTGAAGGCTTGAGGTGGTAAACATCTGCACTATACTATTTCAGATTGCTAGTGGGAGCATACACCTCGGAGCGTGGTGGGGTCTCCTTCCTTGGAGGTCTTTAAACAGAGGCTGGATGGCCATCTGTCAGGGATGCTTTGATTGTGATTTCCTGCGTGGCAGGGGGGTTGGACTGGATGGCCCTCGTGGTCTCTTCCAACTCTGCAATTCTATGATTCTATGATTCTATGATTCTATGACCCAGTGCTGATCTAAACTTCATAATATGAATAAGATATCCTCTAACTGTCCTAGTTTGGGGGAGGGGAAAGCACACTTACTGTTCTCTTACCTGATTTCTCTTCTGTTTTGAAAATGTCCCAAGTTGTCTCTCCTCCTCCCTTCCTTTCTTGACTTGCTTCAACTGCTACAAACTGAGATGCATTCAATAAACTCTGCAGGAAGAAGGCTGTATTCTGGAGAAGAGAGGGTGAAGTCTTGCTCTTCCCAATAGGGTCAGAACAAGAGTAATCATTTCAGAGCTTGGGAATGGATAGCTTGTTACTGTGACAATGCTTCTTAGGAATAAAGAATAAACACATCTTTTTAAAAAGCAGCCAAAGTGGGGCTTTGTGTGATGGGATCCCCTTTGCATTAAAGCACCCCCAGAACTGTGCACAAGTTTCTCTCTCAATCTCTCTTTCTCTTAGAAACACACAGATTTCTTTCCTGAATGTATTTTAGATTCCCTCTTCACCACTACATTTCCTAAAACAGGATCATGATTGGAAACAAGTATTCCTGATTTGAAAATATTTTTTCTTGTCCATTCAGTTCTGATTATTTGCTTTTGGGTTTTATTTTAAGGCTTAGCTTTACTGGTTTTCTTCTCTTCACTCCCTCATTCTTTATGAATTCCAGTGTATGTGCATGTATGTATAGTGTATAGAACCATCGTACTGTCTAGCCTCCTTTATGGATCTGAAACATGGGTCACCTATCGCCACCACCTACGACTCCTCGAGCGCTTTCATCAGCGCTGTCTACGCACAATCCTAAATATACACTGGACTGACTATGTGACTAATGTTGCCGTCCTTGAGCAAGCAGGGATCACCAGCATGGAGGCCATGATATTGAGAACGCAGCTGCGCTGGGCAGGGCACGTTTCTAGGATGGAGGACCATCGCCTCCCAAAAATACTAGTCTACGGTAAACTCGCCACGGGTCAGCGTAAGAGGGGCGCTCCAAAAAAGCGATACAAAGACTCCCTGAAACAACATCCCAGGCTCAGCCAAATTTATCACCAACAGTGGTCCGGCCTGGCCTCACATTGGGAGGCATGGAGACGTACTATCCACAATGCTGCAGCCTTATTTGAGAACTCACGACGAACAAGTCTTGAAGAGAAACGACAACACAGAAAGAATCACAACCCAAAAACATCACCCAAGGAGACCTTCTGCTGTACTTTTTGCAACCGGACTTGTTTATCTCGGATTGACCATTTTAGTCATCAGCACGCTTGCAGAAAGCGCGGGATGAGTCCTTCCTGAATCTTCGTTTGCGAAGAAAAGCCAGAGAGCATGTATGTGCACACTTGTGCACCCAGTACCATAAAGAATAAGTTGTAATGTGGGAGAGATTTACCAACTATTAGAGGTTTCTCTTTCTGCAGAGCAATGTTCCATTTACATTAACAATACAATTGGGCGGGTGTGTGTGTGTAATCCTCAGTGAGAGATGAGTTCAGTAAGACTTGGGGCTTATCTACATGAGCCAGGGTACAAAAGCTCCCCACCAGCATATCCTGGCTCTGGCCTGTTCTGCCTCCATTACCTGGAGAATACTGGCCCATTGCTGCAGCCACTGCTGCCACTGCCATCTTTGCTGCTGATGTGGAAGCCAGGAAGGGGGTACACAACATGTGGCTGCAGGCCCCCTGCATTTCATGACCCTTGGTCACATGCTATGGGACCCCTTCCTGGCTTCCAGGAGAGCCAGGGAGCTGGTGGCAGCAGTGAGGGATGTCTTGCCAGGACAGATTCTCATAGACACATGGGTCATGATCCGTTCTGGCCTGGCAGTACTGGATTAAACTGATAAAGCAAAACAAATGCTTTATCAGGTCCTATCCAGCTTGCCCTGTTCCAGCCCTGTGGACATTTTCAGATGTGTCTTACCGTGCTAGAATCGAGCAGGAGAGCTTCGGTGCTGCCTCACAGCAGGGACTCCATTTCAGATGATGCCGTCCCTCTGGCGAAATCATTTGTGTAAGATTGGAGGCAGCCGTGCCATATTTCACCAGATTTTATTCACAGAAGTTGTCCATGAATAAAATATGGTGCGGCCGCCTCCAGTGCTACATGGAAGTGACACAGACGATTTCGCCAGAGGGACGGCATTGTCTGAAATGGAGTCCCTGCTGCGTGGGAGCGCCGAAGCTTTCCCGCTCGATTCTAGCATGGTAAGATGCATCCGAAAATGTCCTATATCTCCCTTGTGGGGTGGTGAGGACTTCCCGGGGGCAGATTGCAGCAAAAGCCCTGCATCATATGGAACTGCAGGGCTCTGGAATGAAGGCAATCCAGGGTATTTGGTCTCTGTATATAATTCCATATTCTTCAGTAAAAGGCAGATATTTTTAAAAAGCTACACAGGAATGAATCAATTTCTCTAGGACAACCAAGTTTCCCCCCAAATATAGCTTTCTTAAAAAATTTAATTTAATTTATATCACAGAGCTAAAAGTATTGTAGACTATTCAGTCCATCTGCTTCCACTCCCCCCCCCCTTATTTTATCCTAACTACAAACATGTAAAGTAGGTTAGGCTGAGAGTCTATGTCTGGTTCAAGGTGACCACATGAATGTTATATTATGGAGAAGCTGGGATTTGATGTGATCTATAATTGCCATTGTGCTTAGCGGGATAGGTGTGAACAGAGAGTTCATGCAGAGACCATAGATCTGGAAAAAAAAGCTGTAATTTTGAGTGGGGTCTGATAAAGACATTTTGATTTCATAATAATGAATTATATCATGTTTAATTGTTAATCATGCTGCATGCACACACAACGAGTTTTACATTTATTGTTAGCATGTACGCTCCCGTGGTCCCTCTCAGCTGGGTTCTCCAGAGCTGTACTCTCCTTGCAATGTGAATGGTGCCAAAGAATAACTTTGAACCTCAAAGCTCTATTACAGAACATTACTTATAGAGTATATGCAAACAATAGCTATCTATCTACAGAATGATCTGACAGCATCTTCAGTCACAACTCCAACAATAATTCCCCACAAAGTACATAGGCTATGCCTGGGTATATACATTGTCCATGGTATAGCTGTATCATCTATGCTGTATCACCCTCTTGCATCAGCCATGCTGTGTCATCCTGGGCGTGTCCTGTGTTATGTAGTGATAACAGTCCATGTCTATCACAATGCAGTAACTTTTGCCTCATGTTGCATCATGCAGCCTTTCAATAATCATGGTAGCCATATTCTGTCCTGTGAAATTCTGTCAGGCCTTGGCACATGCACTGATATTTATTGATATGAGCTTTTTTCTTTTTAAAAAGAAAATTCAGTGTACAAACTCCAAGTTTCTCTGTTTAGAATATAGTGCAACCCCTGTATCCAGAGCGGATATGTTCCCAGACTTACTGTGGATACTGAAAATCATGGATAATAGTGAAAATTAATATCTTGTGGCCCAAGCATATGATAGAATTGTGTCAGAGGACACAAAAAATGCCTAGACCTAGAGAGAAAATCTCTCTAGGCATCTTCTTGGTCCTCCAGTGAAACTCTATGGTCAGCTTCTGGCATAAGTGTACTGTAGAGTTGTGCTGAAGGACCTAGAAGAAGCCTAGAGAGACCAAATTTTTTTTGGATGTGGGTAAGTAAATCCACGGGTACCAGTTCCATGGATACATGGGTCTTACTGTAGTAGGTTTGTGTGTTTTTCTTAACTAATAATCTTTATACCTTCATTGTCTGGTCACACCCTTTAGACCACACTCTGCTGTTGTTCAGCCTCATGTGTCCTAGCTTTCATCTGTGAAATATCATAGGGTATGCAATAAATCATTCCATGTAGAAAAGCTGATATCAGAAAAAAGAACTGACATAAGAAATTAACACATAATTGCCCACATCCCGTATGACTCAGTATAGTGTAGTAGTTGCACATGTGGAACTATGCTACATCTGGCTGTTCACTGAACCCTGTAGTGCTGCTTCATGCCTGGTGGAGAGTGAAAAGAAACTAGAGACTTTTTGGCTATGTCCTGTAGTCATTCACAAAATTAATGGATCATCATCTGACGTATATTGGGGCCCTCTGGAGATCCCAGCAGATAATCATTTTGCATCTGGCTACTGGGAAATAGCCAGATGTTTCTCCAATCTCCCCCGCTGTCCACCGGGCACAGATTAGCTGGGAGAGGGGCTGCAAGGTCTTTACAATTGGTTCAGGGGCCAACCTCCACATTGTCCAATAAAAATCATATGCAGGCATAAGATTGATTTATGCTTGGGCATGCCACTAACAGGATGCCAGCCTATGGCACATTAGTTTTCCATGCAATGGGAATTTTTTTGGGGTGTGTGTGTGACATTTAATCATCTGTAGCCAGACACAGGCTTATTTCTACCAGATTTAACAAATAAGACCAGTTCAACATTATTCTACTGCTATCAACTCCTTCACATGGTCCAGGAAGAGAGCTTACCAACTCACCAGTGGGCTAGTTTGTGGCCTGGCTGGTGCCCCCTGATGCTCCACCTCTGGTGGCCCCCGTCAGCCACATGGTCAGCCAATATGGGGCTGCCATTGCCAAACTTCTCCTTCCCAGCCTTCCTTGCAGCCAGGAAGGAGCATGAAAGAATGGGCCAATCGGGGTGGGCATGCCCAGCCCTGATTGGTTCCTGTGGAAGGAAAGCCAGGTCATCCAGCCGCATGCTCTGGCGCAGGCAGATAACAAAGGAGCCCATGATGGAGTCAGTATTTAAACTGGCCTCTGGCATGGGCTCCTTCAGTTGGCTCATTAGAGCTGAAGACAGAAGACTGCTAAGAGGGTGAGACGAGGCCAAGAGCAGCTGGCAGGGGTGGAACAGGCCATTGCATTTCAGCTGCCTGGGTTTCCCTCCCCTCTGGAGAGCGGGCTGTGGAGGCATCGACGAGGATGCCATGGTGGCGGCAGAATGGCGGTGGTGGTGAAGTGGCTGCAGCGGTGGCAGTGAAACAGCCATGGTGGTGAGGAGGCCCCAGCTATGTCCACACTGTGGAGGAGGGTGCACACTACGAGGATAGTGAGGAAGAGGAGGCTCGAGGCAGTTGACATTGGTAGCTGGGGTGATCGGGCCTCTGGCCTCCTCTCCCCTCCAGCTGCACAGTAACAATGGAGCAGGTTGGCAGTCCACCACCATTGGGACTGGCAGGTCCCAAGCAGCTGGGGGTGGGGGAAGACAGATGCAATTGGCGGCAACAGTTGGGAAGATCTGGCCTCCCTCCTCCTCTCCCCCCTGCTTTATGGGGGCAGTGGGGTTGGCTTGCGGTGACAGCTGGTGATCACGGATGGCAGTTGGCAGTGGAGCAAGGTCGGCCACCAGGTGGCCCATGGAGCAGTGGGCACTGGTACAGGCAGCTGTTGGCCGGGGATGAGGTGCATGGTGAGAGGAAAGGGGGGTTCTGGTTGGGGATCGGGCCAGCTTTACCTCTCCCTCCCCTCCCATTCCTATTCTGCCTTCGCAGGTGTTTGGGCTGTGGGTAGACAGCTGGTGACCAATAAACATTACCTGCTGGGGCCCACAGGGGGGTAACAGGGGAGGAAGGGCCAGGGTCTCAGATGGGAGGTCACTCCACAGAGGGGCCAAAAAGGGGCAGGCATTTCTTGCTGGGAGGTACGCCACCAGGGTGGCACTAGGCAGCCCCTTTTTGGGAGCCTAGGCATTCCACACATGGGCGTAGGCCTGCCAAAAAGCTTTGGGCCGAACAAGTACCAGCTTGCAGGAGCTGGCTGGGGGAAGGGATGGGTCTTTATGAGGCAGCAGCTCCAGGGATGGTTCTGTGGTTGGCTGGCCTGATCTAACATGCCTCCCAGGAAGCCCCTGTCCCTGGTGTCATGGACGCGCGAGGCCTGTGGGGTGGCCGGGTCACATTGCTGTCACCCTCCCAGATCATCATGCAGCATGCCATACAGGCCTGTGTAGTCTGGCTGCGGCGGTGGGGATTGCTTGGTAAGATGCTCAGAGGCGTTTGCAATTGCCTTCCACTGAGGTTGGGAGAGCGTCAGGCCTGAGGTCACCTGGTTGGTGTCCATGGCCGGGTGGGGTTTGCACCTCATCTGGAGTCTGAGTCCGACACTCCGGACACCACAACATGCTGGATCTTGATGAAGCTAGAAGTACATATAAGGTAAGCAACAGCTTTGGGGTATGTTCACACAGAGCTCTGTTTGCCCAGCTTTGTTTGCACAGCAGAGCTGTTGGCTCTCGGACAGCCTGGTGGGCAAATTTTTGTGGGTGCAAACTGGATGTCACATCAGGTCCAAAAAAAAAGTCTCCACAAGTGAGCAGAGTCATCGGGATGGAGCAGAGGCAGACAAGTGCTGCCTATTGCTCTGCATGGCAGGGCCATTTTGTGGCTTCAGTCCTCCCCCCACCCATTTTATGTCTGATCTCAGAAGTTTCAGCAGCGGGGTGATGGGGAGAGTCATCACCAGCACTCCTTTGCCATTATACTGCAGCAATGGAACCATGCTGCATGTGGCTCAGGAGAGGCTTTGGGACCTTCGACAGCAAGCCTCTTGTAGAGGCAGGAAGTGCACCAGCTACGGGGCTGTTGTGATTGATTTCCTTCCAATTTGGATCTATGAAAAAAAAAATAGGGTGGAGGGGGAGGGTTACAGCAGCAGGGTGGGTGAATTCATTCCTCTGCCTTGCCCCCCTTTTCACCTTTGTTAGCTTGACCGCTGCCAGCAGGTGCCCTGGCTGGGGAGGTATCCCCCATGGGGGTGAGCGGGGCATGCGGCAAGCTGCCTCACAGTCAGCCACCCTTGGAGGTCTTGTTACTGAGAGTGGGTTGGTCTCTATAAGGGTTGGCCAACAGGACAGGGGGAGGTGGCCCAGACACTCAGGTACCAGGCAGGTAGCACATGGCAGGGTAGTGCACCAGGGATGGCTGTTTGTTTGAGCTTTCCTATCAGGCAGGTGACGGTGAGCATCCCAGGATGACCAGCACTTGTTCAGATGGGGCGACATCTTTGTGGAGCAGCCCCTCCCTCCTCATGGTGACCATCATGAAGCAGCAGTCTGCTGTTATAATGGTTCCCAACAGGTGGCAGCACTGCATTTCTAGGTCGAAGGGAGGCATTGGTTGTGAGCAAACAGGCCACCTCGGCTGAGCAATGGCTGGAGTTTGGTCCTCAGACTTCAAGGATAATGAGGCGGACAGAACAGTAGGTCAGGCCCACAAGGGGAGCAGCCCAGATTCCATCCTCCTGGTACCAGGTGCGACTCAGAAGCAGTTTGGGGCCACGTGGCACAGGCATTGCTGACATGTGAGCCGGGGGGGGGATCTGTTGCAGGTGCGGTATCCAGTCTGTCTCCTGGCTGCTGCTGGTACTGTGTTCATTGCCTGATCAAGGTTTGATCCCTTACCAAGCGGTGGGGTAGTCTAGCATGGCCCACAGGCAGTTGCACCAATGGGGTGGTGTTCAGATATACTGCACGTTCCTTGAGTTGGTTTTCACAGGGGTGTCTTATCAATGATACTGTCTGGTGAGGGCTGGAATGCAGGGTTTCTGCTTTCTCCTTCCAGACTTCACCTGAGGAGATCGGCGTCTCGTGAACTCCGGACATGGAGGAGGGTATCAGCAGTAACCTTGTACTTCAGACCGGCAGCTGCACACTGGTCTGGGGGTGTTGGGCCAGAAGGAGGTTGAGCTGGAGTACTCAAGAAAGTGTGCTGCAGTGCTCCATACACTGGAACAAGGCTCTACCTAAGGATATGGGTGTCTGCCAACTTGGGATACAGCACTAGGACCAGCAACTGACCTGGTGTATTGGGACAGGCATCTGGTGTCCATTTCAAGGGGTTGGGCCTGCAGAAAAGGTAAGCGGGAGGCCCCAAGTACAGCTGCTGGGCCTCCATACAGCAGGACAAAGCACAATCATGGGGGTTGCAGTCACCGCTGGGCCACCTGTACTTCGCCAGGAAGGGCTTTCTGCCCCATGATGGCTAACGTCCCAGCAAGGGATATGCTCTTTCACTCACCACATCCACCAGTGAGAGAGGTGAGGGGATTTGCGGGTTTGGGTGGGACTCCCGGGCTCATGATGTATTTCAGCAGGCAGCCACAATCTGTTCCAGCAGCCGGGCCTATGGGGAGCATGACAGGGCCACTCTCCAGTGTCACACTCAAAGGGATTCAGTCATCACATAGGAGTGCACCAAGGTGGTTTGCAGCCAGGTGGGGGCCCACTTTCTTCCTCACCGCATCCGCCTAGTAAGATAGGTGACTAGGGATTTGTGGGTCAGCTGGACATCCTGGAGTGTCTCAGGAGTCACTGTGGCTGGAACCAAATCCCCCCCAGAGGGGGCGGGGATGGAGGTATGGTGATTGGGGTTTGCTGCAATGGCCACTGTTGTTCCTAGCCTTGGCTTAGGGTATGGTGGAGACAGGAATGGCATGGGAATCACCCTTGCAGGGGTTTCTTCCCCATTTCGATGGCTTTGGTCATTGGGGAAGGATTTGGGCAGACGGTGTCACAGCTACAAGCTCTCAGCCAGCGAAGGAGCATGAGATGCTGCGTGGCATAGTGTCGTTGAAGGACTGTTGTGTCTGGACAGCTAAGCTGGTGAGCATATTGTGTGCCACTGAGTGCAAGCAGCAGATAGAGTCTCCGCATGCATCAGGTCCAGCTGGACTGAACAAGTTTGAGTAAGGCAGCAGAAGATGGCGTCTTGAGTTGCGCAGTTTGTGAGGGTGCTTAAGGCAGCGTTGGGATGACTTGGGGCTGCTGGCAGAAGTATTAGGCAGCCCTTTGTTTAGGATTGGAGCAGCGACCGCAGAGACCATCATGCAGCACACGGCATACATACACCTAGAAAAGATGCTCACTTAGAGGCCCATGGCCTGGATGGGACTGTCGGGCTGCCTGTTGATGGCGGAGGGAACGTTTGGCGGAAGGCAGTTCCCATGGGGGAATTCCTTTTGTGGTGGATGGCATGGGTCCTGATCCAGGAAAAGGGGGGGAGTCTCCATCAAGTTCAAGTTCAAATTTATGGAGATCCCTCCCCCTTTTATTGTTTATTAACACCTTGTTTATAGGGGAGGAGAGAGTGTCAGGCAGGGTGGCTTGGCCAACAACTTGCTCCTCCAGGAAAGTCAGAAGATTCCGACGAGACGCTATTGACCAACATTGTGTGGGCAATGAGGAGATCCCGACCCATGCATGAGTGCCAACCATTCTGCAGCCATCAGCAAGTTGCAGCCTTTTTACTGCCAATCATCATCTACTAGCCTGTACTTAACATGCATTCTTTAAGGGAGGGGAGCGGGTTTATACATTTTTAAAAATTTTGAACTAGCATCTTCAAACAACCCAGAGACTGATACTGTAGATTATATTCACTGTCTTGCTGTTTTACGTGACTTATGTATTGAAATTTATATCTTACTTTTCAATCAAGTTGTCATGGGTTTGACTAGTAATTAAAAAAAAAAAAAAGCCATGAAGCAGCTTCTGTATACGGCTCAGCTAAAAATAGAAAAGTCATGATAACAGGGTTAAAAATATGAGTCAGAATAAAACAGGTGGATGAAACTTTTAAGTCTGAGATAGCAGAAATGTGTCCTGGTCCCAGAAAGATATTCAAGTGAGGGTTAGGCAAGCCTCTTCAGTAGGGGCATTTTAATTTTAAGGTAGCACCACTGAAGAGGTCCGTATTCTCTGATAACCCTCCAACATATCTCAAATGGCAGAGGAATGTGGAAAAAATCTTCTGTTGATGATACCAAAGGAGCAACAGGAAAGGTGAAGAAAGACGGGAGCCCATTGCGTATAATCATCGTCTACATACAAATTTCAGAGACTCCTTTCATATAAAAAATGCTATGTCTTATAACACATTAACACTTCCTTTCAGCACATGTAAGCCACCATATTTATGAATGTTATGCTTGCTCTTGTACCATTGATCTAAACCAGGAAATGGCATGCATGTCAAGACTCAACTCAGACCTGTTTGGCTCCATTTGTGCTAAGATCTCTATCATGGCATCCAGAAATAGGTATACCTTTGTGTAGGTTAATTTCAGTTTCACAGCTGTCCTACATGAGGAAGTATAAAGAGGATGTTTTCAGGATGGTTATCTTCTACTCTCTGAGAGGACAGGAAAAAAATGGGGAATTGATTCAGACAAATTGAATATGAGATTGGAAAATAAAATTTCTCCAGCACAGTGGAATAAAGGTTTGATTTAGTCAGTTAAATCTTTGACTGGTGCAGTATTTCTTTTAAGGATAGATCTCAGCTATTACACGCTGAATATATGATAGATGGAAAATTTCACCCATTCACATGTACTGAGAGTATTGACTAGTGTTGTACCAAAAATTGTCCCTCAGTTTCCCAAAGGTTTTCTTTCACTTTTCTCCTTCATCCTCAGGGTACTGTAGAAACACTTTTGACTGCCCTTTGAGGGGGATCTGGGGCTTTGATGGAGTTGAAAGTAGGTAGCCAGGTAGCCTGGCTATGCAACAACACATTGATAAAGGCTATGGATAAATGTGGGTTAAAGATGCCAGGGCTTCAAGACAATTGAAGTTAAAACAGTTAAAACTGTTTAAAAATTTATCCTCCAATACAAGCCAAGTAGAATCTATTTCTTTGCATACAACACAACCTGTTTGTTGTTATATGCCTTCAAGTCCATTCTGACTTATGGAAAGCCTGTCCTTGGGTTTCCTTGGAAATAATTATTCACAGGACATCTTCCATTGCTTTCATCTTGGGCTGAGAGAATGTGACTTACCCAAAGTCCCCTAGTGGGTTTCCATGGCTGAGTGGTAATTTGAACCTTAATTTCACAGAGTCCTAGTCCAACACTCAAATCACTACAAAATGATGGGTTAACCCATATCTCTACACATAGAAAATGAGATAATACTTGGAATTTTCCAGACTAAACTTCCTTAAGGCATGTTCATTTTCTATACTCAGCTTAAAAAAAAAATACTAGGTTTGATGATATGAATCCCCATGAGCAGAGATTGGAAAGTTCCTTTGTAAAAATAAATTTGTCACATAACTGTTGTAGGGCCACTCAATTCAACTCATTTCCCTCTTTGAATGGATATGACTGAGACACATCTTAGTTTCTCTTATCTCAGTGGTGCCCTAGATAGGTACCGGTATGTTAATAATGCTGAAATGTGGCCATAGCCTACAATCTCTAGAATAAAGGAACAGAGAAAATATCACTGGAAGGCTAAAAGAAAATTGGGAGGGAGGTGGTAATTAACCCCTTCTACTGCTTTCATAAGCAGAATGGGACAGATAACTCTACCTCCCATTGAAGCCCATTGCATTCCATTAGAATCTGCTTTAGAACAGAAAGTCCTATTGTATAAGCAGAAGGCTGATTGTGCAACATTGGATTTTAAATAAATTCTGTGCCAGCTGATGGTTAAATGCGATATAATCTCCTATGGTTTGCATTGGACAACCTTGCTGCAAATAAACGTATGACACGCAAATGTCAGTTAGAAGCCGAACTTTGTGGAAACCATGAAGTGGAAAGTGGCAGCACAGTAGATCATCTGATATAATCTAGGTTTCACCTTCTTTTCTCTTCTCTTCTTACATTTTATTTTCAGTACCTGGGTGGGTGTACAAATGTTTGATGTAGTACAATCCACTATTTCTAGGGAAGAGTGGCCTTTCCCTGATATCAGCAGAAATATATGAATAAATATAGACAAGGCAGAAACTGGGGGAAATGTGGGCATATGTATGAGGGAAAGAGTTGTGTTTCAAGTGTATATGGTTACCTAGATTACCCTGTTCAATTCTGATTTTTGAAAACTCCCATCCTCACACTTTCTGACTGTCTTGTGCCTTACACATTTGTGTTCCTTAAGTGAATTTGATTCCAAGATCATCTTTCACAAAATCATAAAATCATAGAGTTGTAATGGGTCCCATAGACTATTGGAATTTTAGACATAGACAACCCCATACATAATGCAGGAACACCAGCTAGAGTATCACCAGCAGGTAGCTGTCTAGACTCTTTCTGAAGATGTCCAGATACCGAGACCCCACCACCTCTCCAGGTAACTTGATCCATTTCCAAACCACTCTTACTGTCAACAAGTTCCTTCTAATGTTCAATTGAAATCTATCCTCTTGTAATTTCAGACCATTACATTTGGTCCTACCCTCTGGGGCGGCAGAGAACAATTTACCACCATTCTCGCTGTGGTAGCCCTTGAGGTATTTAAAGAGTGCAATCATGTCAATGCTCAGACTTCTCTTCATCAAGCTGAACATGCCCAACTTGTCCAACCTTTCCTCACATGTTTTGTTCTCCATACCACTTATCAGCCATGTTGCCCTTCTCTGAACCCACTCCAACTTGTCTCTATCCTTCTTAAAATGAGGCATCCGGAATGCAGTACTCCAGATGAGGCCTGACCATTATGTATAATTTTGGAGGACAGTTGGCCCTCTGTATCCATGGATGCATCCATGGATTCAACCAACCATGGCTTGAAAATATTCGGGGGGGGGATCCAAAAAGTAAATCTTGCTGTTTGCCATTTAACATAAGGGACGCCATTTCACTATGGCATTGTGTGTAATGGGACTTGAGCATCCACAGATATTGGTATCCATGGGAGGGTCCTGTAACCAAACCCCAGCAGATACTGAGGGCCCACTGTATACTGTAACTGCCTCTGTTCATTTCATTTTCCCCTCAGGGCATCATCTTCCATATAATTTAGCAACTGCAAGAAAATGTAGGATTGCCACTTGTTTCCTCAGTACAGGGTAAAAACTGATTGTGTGAGAGAGGGAGAGAGAGAGAAAGGAGAGGGGAAAAACACACAGCAAACTAGGAAGCCAACAGGGCAATGAGGACTGTATTGAGTGTCATATGTGCAGTTCTCTGCCTAGTTGTGTATATGGAGCTGGAGAGGAAGAATAAGGAGGAGTTAGATGAGAAGGAAAAGGAAAAACTTAAGAAAAGGAAAGTTGAGCATACATGGACAAATTGGCTTTTGGGGTTCTTAACTCTAGCAGAAGTAATTGCTAAAGCCCAACCTCAGCAGGTGGCGGCTCTGTATCAGTATAATAATAATAATAATAATAATAATAATAAAATTTATTTCTATCCCACCCCTCTGCAATGTAATCGGGGCGGCTTACAACATAAAAATTCCATAATTACATTAGTACCCTAACCCACCCACCCCTTAAAACAATATTAAATTAAAAAGATTAAAAACATACAATAATTAAAAAGAGAAAAAAAATGGACATTATTCACAGGGCCTACATAGATTTTGCTGGCCCTGCATGGATTCTTTACAACAAAGCTTTTCGGATGTGGGCGGTAACCCACCTGACGTTGCACTGGGACATGATGCATCCCCAATTGTGGATGCAGTTGATGACACTGTCATGGCCAATTCAAGGGCAATGCACCCATAGCAGCCATTTAATCAGGACCTCGGGTACTTACATACCTAAGGCCCCTGCTGGTTCCTATGCAGGCCAAAAGCTATTATGTTGGGAGTTTAGCTCTCACGGGTCCTGTTCCCAGAAACCCTTCAGATTCAGCCATGAGTGCTCTATCCGTGGGGCCTCACATTACTTTCAAAACTGCCCAAGGGGTAAAGGGCAGTTCCGGGGGGGCTAGAGGAGCATGGGGAGTGGGTAGAGGGAGTGGCACACCCAGCCAGCCTCAGAAAAGGTCCCAGCCTAGTTAAATTGGATGTCTTGGATAAGTGGCTCATGTTATACCCCAACAAACAGGCAGCCACTTATTAATCCCAGGGTTTTCATTTGGGTTTTTGTATGATGTACCTATAGGGTGTGGAATTTACAGTCAGTTCAGGGCAAAGAGGCCATAGTTTGGGAGAAAATCCATAAAGAGGTAGCTGAAGGAAGGGTAGTTGGCCCCTTTCACCAGCCCCCTGTCCCAACCTGCAGGTTTCTCCATTGGGTATAGTTCCCAAAAAGGCCCCAGGGGAATTTCAGCTTATCCACCATCTGTCATATCCTAAGGGGGAGTCAGTTAATGACTCCATCACCCCCAGAGCTATGTACAGTCAGGTATACCTCTTTTGATGCAGCCATAAGGGAGGTTTGCCGACATGGATTGGGAGCGGAAATGGCAAAATGTGACATTAAGTCTGCATTCCACTTTCTCCCAGTTCATGCCGAGGACCTCGAGCTGTTTTTCAATTTGAAGGACGGTACTATATGGAGCGAACCTTGCCCATGGGCTGTTTGGTTTCTTGTAATGCCTTTGAGGACGTTCAGCACCTTTTTGGAATGGGCATTGAAAATTAGAACTGGCCAGGGTGGTGGTGGTCCACTATTTGGATGACTTTTGTTTGTTGGGGAAAGTGGATCGGGTACATACAGCTATTTGCTGCATCAGTTTGAACAGTTGACAAGGGAACTTGGGGTTCCATTGGCCCCAGAGAAGACTGAGGGCCCTGCTCAACAACTAATTTTTAGGGGGATTGAAATAGACACTGTCCAACAGCAATGCTATCTATCTGAGGGGAAAGTGATGGAACTACGGGACCAGGTTATCCTATTTAGGAGTTTACACAAGGTGACTGTGAGGGAATTTCAGGTTCTCATAGGATATCTGAACTTCGACTGCAAGGTGGTTGCCCCCGGCAGGGCTTTCCTGCACTGGTTATGCAATGCCATTATAGGTGTCCAAATGCCTTATCACAAGGTCAGGATCACACGTGAGATACAGGAGGATCTGCGCATATGGCAGGAATTTTTGGACAACTTCAATTTTTGGACAACTTCCTCATTCTGGTGGGAGGAAAGGAAGTTACATGACAGCCTCCAGATAGCCTCCAATACCTCAGAGTCCATTGGGTTTCGGGTTTATTTCGGTGGATGCTGGTGCACCAGCAAATGGCCTGCTGATTGGACCAGGACAGACATTACATGGGATCTTACATATTTGGAATTCTTCCCAATCCTGGTGGGCTCCACCATCTGGGCAAAGGAGTTGTCGAATTTGTCAGTGCAGTTTTGGTGTGACAATTTGGCAATCGTCCAGGTGATAAACACCCTTACATCTAAGTCCCCGCAGGTTATGCAGCTCGTTCAAGCCTTCACTTTGCAATGCCTTAAGCATCATATCCTGTTTGTGGTTTGGCATGTGGTGGGCATTAACAATGAGATTGCTGACGCTCTCTCCCGCATGCAGATGGACTGCTTCAGAGAGTTGGCTCTGGAGGCAGTATCCGTGGGCGACAGGATACCAGCAAGCCTATGGCAACTTGGGAGTCTGAGTTTTGGACAGCCCTAGGTATGTTGGTCACACTGAGTACAAAGAAGGGCTATGCTAAGGCAGTTCAGGAGTTCTTCCATTTTAGGGAACAGGAGGGCTTGGGCCAAGGGGTGAATGTCCCGATGACTCACCTGATGCACTTTTGTGTCTATCTGTATCGGAAAGGCCTCTCCCCTCAATCAATCAGAAGCAGGTTGTCAGCCATAACCTTTTGGCTAAAGGTGCAAGGGGCTGTGGACAATACAGGGGATTTCCGTATCTGGAAAGCCCTTGAGGGTTAGGCTAGGGAGAGGGGTTAGAGGGTAGATGCTAGGATCTCCCTCTTCCCCAAGATACTAAAGGGCTTACATCACGTATGGGTGGGTATTTGTTCTTCGCCATATGAGGCAGCTCTGTTCCATGTGGCCTCACTCATGCCATTCTTTGGAGCCCTTTGGGTGAGTGAGCTGGTCATGGCATCCAAGGCTGACACATTTGCTGGGCCTTGGAATTTAGAGATGTGTTAGTGAATGACAGTGAGGTAATTTTTACCCTACGTTTCTCCATAATTGACCAGTTGGGGAAGGGAAAAACCTCAAAACTGACCCACTGCAGTGATCCCTAACTCTGTCAGTTTTGGCCTTGCAGGAGTACCTGCGAGTTAGGGGTATAGGCAGGGGCCATTGTTTGTCCATGCAAATTTTCCCCCTTTAACTAGGTACCAGTTCTGGATGGTAACGGCCAAGGCACTGGAGAAACTGAGGCTGTCTGGAACCTGCTTTGACACACATTCCTTCCGCATCTATGGCTGCAACTATGGGCATGTCGCCGGCAGTGATTCAACGGATTGGGCACTAGAGATCCTCCACTTTTTGGAGGTATGTCTGCCCACTATGTCATTAACTTGCAATTCCCCTTTTGTCTTCCAGGTGCTAGATCTCTGATGGTGAGACACTGGGTACTGATCTGTGGCCACAGTATGGTCTACTGGGTGGCCAAGCAGGCCCGGTTGAGTAATTTTGGATCTCACCTCAGTCTGGGAGACAGGGTAGTCATTGAGTGGTTGGGGAAGAGAGGTCTTTGCTGGTATGGTCTCACGTCAATGCTGCTTGGGGAGAGTCAGTTCCCCTTGCCAGACATCCTCATTCTCCACCTTGTGGGGAATGATTTGGGCCCTTTAAAGGGTAAGGCCTTGGTTATATAGGAAATCCATGATATGGAAGTGATCAGGTCAAGATGGCCTGCAGTCACCATCATGTGGTCAGCCATTTGCCCAGACAGCTGTGGTGAGGGGAGGGGAACCCTTGTTTGATTGACAGGGCCTGGCAGACTGTAAACAGACACATTCATAACCTCCTGAACGTGGGTGGGGGGTTATTACTTGCCACACCCAGCCATAATGTTCGAGAGACCCAAGCTCTACAGAGCAGATGGGGTTCACCTCTCTGACATGGGGAACCTAATTTTCTTGGAGGATCTTCAGCGGGGGTTGAGGGACTTATTAGAGCTAGTGGGAGAGTAAGGGACTAAGTGGATGCTTGCCCCTTATCTATGGTGGGAAAGAGGGAGGAGTAGCTTACAGTGGGCACCTAAGGCACCAATTTTGGTGAAGACTGTCTCTGGAAGGGTCTCCTTAGTCTGTACAACCTGGGAGAACAGAAGGAGACATACCTTGGGGTTGGCCGGAAGGATAATCCCCTCACCTGAACCTGTACGGATTGGGTGAGGGACTTTCGGGTTGACCTTCCAAATATGAGCTGGCTCGAGAGCAACCCCAGGCTTTGGGGTCACTCAACAGGGCTCAGGTGTTCACCCGGGGAAGCTGGGGGCATTAGTCAAGGAGGGATGATCCACCCCAGCTGCTCCTACTATGTTGCCTCCCCCTGCTGAAGATTTATTGGGTTTTAAATGGGTAGGGTTAAGAAATAAAGACCCTTTATTTCATCCCATATCTGTGTGGGGTCTCATTATTTCTCTGAGACCATACATAAACAGGTTGATAGAGATTGGGCACCTGTTACTGCTTATTGGGAGAACAAAACATTTTCATAAAAAGACTATACACTTCAAGCATTGTAATTTTTTATTACTGCAATAATTAGGTCATTTACCATAAAAATACAGAATTATTATTTGTGGAAGTAAAATTTATGAAATATAGGATTCACAAAGATAAATAGTAAGGATATCTTAAGAATTTTATATACAAATGGTCAAAGCCAGTTTAAATTTACTTATAATATGTGCAAGCCAGCAAAAGTTGGGCAACAAATTGGAAGTGAAGGTAAATAAATGTTACAGTTTAATAGCAAACAAAATATAGAGAAAAGTGGTTAATATTTAAAATAATATATGTAAGGACTGTACAGTACAGTATATAAAACTGACATTTTAAACTTCATAGGAATATTTTGATTTCTTCTTTTGTTAAAACAAATAAAGGGGGGACTGCATTTTTTGTTATTGTGATATTATATGAAATAATAATAATAATAATAATAATAATAACCAAGTGACTAATAAAAAAAATATAAGATTAGTTTGGCAGGATTTGCTCTTGACAAACCCTTGCTGGCTCCTACTAATCACTATATGGTCATGAAGATACTGGCAAACAGACTCCTGTATAGTCTGTTCTAATATTTTTCCTGGTATTTAGTTCAGGCTGACTGGTATGTAGTTTACTGAATCTTCTTTCTTGCCCTTTCTGAAGAGAGAGACAATACTGTATTTCCTCATGTCCAGTCCTCTGGCACCTTACTCAATCTCTAAGATTTCTCAAGAATGATAGCATGTGGTTCAGAGAGTATGTCAGCAAGTTCCTTCAGTACTCCAGGATACACTTCCAAGTGAACCATGAGTTTGTACTTTGGGCAATTGTAGTCAGTGAGGTTTTCCAGCAAGAAGATGAGCATTCCACACACACTAAAGCAGACAACTACTACCTCCATCCTTTCTGTTATTTTATTCCCCTTCCAGACTTTAGTAACTGAGTTTGCATCTCTGCTTGATTTCTTGGATTAGATCTTTTCGATGAGCTTGATTTCTAAATTTTAGGAGAGGACACAGAGAGATAGCAGAAGAGCAGGAAAGTAATTGGATCAATACTTGATGAAGACTGAGAATTTGGAGAAACTGCCTACGATCAATCTAAGGGGGCAATTGTAGGGCCTCCAAACTTTTCCAGTCCCTCCCAAAGCACTCAGACCTCATGTGAATCAAGTCATAATGCACATGTGATGAAGCCTGCTGCAGTTTGCAAACACACAGACACACACAAGCCTTTCAAACCCAGAGGTCATAATTGATTTTTAGCCATTTTGTATGAATTAAATGATGTCCAGAGCTTGGGGCTACAGAGATGGAAATGGACCCCTGCAGCAACCATGGCTGCCCATCCCTGATCTATTTAGTCCATCTAGCCTGGTATTGCTACATTTCTGGGCAGAGTCCCTGCATGTCTTCCACTGAGCTCTGCTCAAAGAGAAAAAGGATTACAGGCATAGAAAAGAAACAACAACAACAACAACAAAAAGCAAAAGTGCTGTAAGAAAGGAAGGTATTTGTCATGTTTCAGATGTGATATTTTATCTTCTTAGAGAGCTGCAGAAATATCCCTACAATAAGGCTGAGTCAGACGAATCACATCCCACCATCATATCAATGTAGAATTCATTCATTTTATTGGATTTATATCCCACTTTTCTCTCAAGATGTGGGCCTTAATGGATGTGATTTCCTAACATTTTGGAATCTGAAGGAACATGGAAAGCTCTGAATATAACTGAATATAGAAAATGCAAGACTATTGATATGAATCACCAGCACTGCAACAACCCATCTTCAGTTGTAATGTGGATGTGTTTATGCCCTCTTCCATGTTCTTCTATGTTCCCAAGTAGAGAAGTGTATCTAATACAATGCCCATGTTGCAATGTGTTCATCCTGTTAGGCCACTTTCATCAAGCCCCATGATGCCCGTTTCAGTGCCTGACAGTTTTTCGCTCTCATCAATTTTCTTCCTGTGCCATACAAATCTGAGAAACAGAAGACTGTCAAAATCCATGACTTCAGGCCAAAGTAAAAATGTATGGTATGTTTCATGAGGAAAATGGTCAGAGCAGTAGGTATTCCAAGACAGTCAAATCAGTGGGTAGTGCTTTAAGGAATGCTACTGATTTGAATTACAACACCATTCACTTTTGATTCCCCGCCCCATTCACTTAAAAGACAATTTTACACACACAGAGAAAGAAAGAGAGAAAAAGTCTGTCTGTCTATCATCTATCATGCATCCATCCATCAAAGTATATGGGGTGGGGGCTGAACATATATGTACAGAATGCCCAGTAAGTTTCTGATGTGAAGGATAGTTGGGGGTAGAGGTGGGGTCCTTGGATTTCAGAACATATATGACTATTTCTTAGGAGCATCTGTATTCCTGACCAGCTTGCTATAGCCATGTACTGAGCTACTATTATTTTATAAACAAATATATGCAATCAATATATGCATGCTCAAGGCAGCAACTTGTAACTTTTTTCCTATTGATTTCAATGTGTCTCCTCTAAGCATGATTAAGCCTGGATCCAACTCATCATGTTATTTCACTTTCATGTTAAACTTTATTTTCTACTGATATAATTCAGTGGCCAAATCAAAGAGTAAAGCAACCCCGCCCCCAGTGAGTAGGATTAAGGAAGATAAATATATTTGAAATTAAAACTAATTGTTTTCATTTAAGTGATTTGTTTCTTTTAATGGCACCAAAAAATATTTCCAATGGCAATGTATTTATTTTCTTTTTCCCATAAGAAATCAAGCAAAGAAGAGGGGAGTGGGAAGCAAAATAGTTCTCGTCCTCAGATCTTTACCCTTGCAGAAAACATCTGTCAGATAACATCTGAATCTATTGTTACTCAGAAAGTTCCTCATTAATAATGAGAGAAAATGGATTGTGGAGGAGCATCTCATATAATTTTTTTTGTCCATGAAAAGATTTAATACTGACCTGAATGCACATTTCTCATCTTAATTATATGCATATGCTTCTGATGAGCAAAAGAAATATGGGACCTAATTTGCAAAGCCTGACTCCCTTGCAACCACACATCATTGAGTAAACAGCTGAAATAGCATACATTTGCTCCAGGCAAATGTGTACTAAACTAAGTCCTGCCAATAACCTTGAGAGCTACCTGTAACAGCTGGTTAGAGCACAAAGTGACATTAACATCTAGAGTGCTCCCAGGCTACTGTTCCTTCTCTTTGCCCCTATCAATGTACTCTTCAGCCAAACTACTGCAAGCCTTATGTGACACACAGGCTCAGAAGGTTGACCGCTCTATGTGGTCTATGACTCACCCCTCCAGCAGCTTTTCTACTCTAGAGACTTGGGAGCTGTTGTTTTTGGTACAATGTCAGGAACTGCAAGAAAGACAAGGAATAAATGTACCATATGAACAATAGAGCATACCATCCCAAGGGAAGAAAGGAAAGGAAGGTTGAAAGTGAAATATTCTAAAATAATGTAGCACAACTAGGATATTCATTTAATGTCATATGGCAATTTCCTTCCATGAAAACACATTGTAATTTTACATCCTGTACATCCACTTATGTGGCAATCAAGCATCTGGAGGATCCACATGTCCAAAATTTGTTTATCGTCACAACAAAACCCCAAACTTTATTATTGGTAGGTCAAGTATTCTGCATACTCAATGACATACACAGCAAGAGAGACTCAGGCCTTATCTACACAGGCTAAATACCCTGGCTTGCCCCCATCTCAGTGCCCTGCAGTCCATATGGCACATGGCATTTGGTCTCTTCTGCCCCTGGGCAGTCCTTATGTATGCTGGGGTAGATACAGGGCTGAGATGGGAGCAAGCCAGGGTAAGGACTGATAAATCATTTTCAAATAATACCCAGTTTAATCCATTACCACCAGTAAAAACCAGCTTGGGCCCTGCATGTTCACAGGAGCCCATCCGGCCCACTAACCCTCACTGCTGCCAATATCTCCATAGCCAGGGAGAAGCTGGTCACATGCAGGGGCCTTTGGTCACAGATTGAGGGCCCCCTTCTTGGCTTCCAAGTCAGCAGAGAAAATAGCACTGATGGGATGACATTCCTGTTTAGACTGTTCAGTGACTGTAATGGGGCCAGCTCAGCAGCAAGGATATGCTGGTGGGGAGCCAGCATAGCCTGGCTTGTGTTGATATGCTCTTAGTGATCAGTCAAAAAAGGTGTGAGTCTTGTTTTTGGCATAAATGTGAAAAAAGTACCTGGGTGCTATTTTTAATTATCTCTAATGCAGGAGGAAGAATGAGGTTGAAACCCTGACCTCTCTGACAATGTGGTTGACTTCTGAAAAATATACAATTGCACCCAATACAATTAATAAGAACAAAAATATGAATAAGAACAGTTTCATATATTATGCAAAGACAAATTTTGATCTGCAATCATCAGTTTCAACAGCAATGAATATGGTAGCTAATCACAATTTTCCACTGAATATACATGGGCAGTGATTGAATTTGGAAATATGTGTTTGTCATGATCATGCATTGAAGTATATCATTTAAAATGTCAAGTGATGTGTCCCTTGTTATACAAACCTCTTGGGTGACATCAAGTGTGATCTGGAGGTAAAGCAAAGAACAAAACAAAAACAAAAAACGAAGCCTAGCAAAGTTACTGGGATTGCCCCTATGTAAGAGCCCAACTTAGAAAGCCACAGCTTGGAAAGTTGCAAGCAATTTGCTCCCTTTGCTCATTAGTCTTTGGGCCATAACCAGTTGTGGATCTCATATGACTTGGGTCCAGAGTACCTGGAAAATGGTACTGACCTATATGAATATGTCTGAGTTTAAAAAAAAAAAAGCAATAGCAGTTTACACATCTACACTGCATTAAGCAGTTTCCAATGTGTGTTAACCAATTGCATCCACAAGCCAGGTGCTCATTTTACTGACCTATGAAAGGATGGAAGGCTGTTGAGATCCTTAGGGAGTGGGCATTCTCTTCATCCTACCACCCTCACAGGCACATTTGGTGAGAGCATGAGGAAAGGCCTTCACAGTGACTGATCCCAGGCTGTGGCCCGTTCTCTGTTGTCCTTTCCCCAAATAAGGTCTTTTAGTGAGAGGAACTGTCCTTTTATCTCCATTGTTATGTTTTAAATGCTTGTAAAAATTGGTGTTATTTTTAATAGCTTGGTTTATATAATTTTGAAATCTTATGATTGATGTTTAGCTGTATTTTGTTTTAATCTGTGTTGTAAGGCATGTAGGGGCCCATACTGGGAGAAAGGTAGGTTATAAATTAATTAATTAAATAAATAAGATAATGGCTTAAACTTGTGAAATTTATTTCAAAATTCCTCTTAGAATGCCCTTTAAAAACATCATCCAAAATGTAAAAAGTTATCTTCCAAAATTTACCAAAAATCATTGCTTGTCACTAGCTTCGCCCTTACTTGTTACATTGCTCTTGATATATGGGTTTGTTTGCTAACTATATCATCTTTAACTTGTTCCTTCCAGCACTGAAAAAGCCTGCAGTTTGGAATGCCAATCAAGCAATGTTGAGAATACAAAATTGGTATTCTCTATCATGTCCTTCTTTCTGTGCCTTTGCACAAAGAAAAACAATGTGCAGAGAAGTATCTCCCATAAAAGCACCTACATTTCCAGAATGCATCCTGCCCCACTTACACCATGGGTTGTAGGTGCATAGCAGGGCAGAGGCTGAGCCTAACTGGGTGGAGAAAATCTGCTATGAATTTGTCCCAGGCACCTAAATGTCTGTATCAATACATCCCTGTTCATGCAGTTTGCCTGTTCTTTTTTCCCCTGTTGGATAGATTTTTGCAAGCAGAACCTACTCATCTATTTCCAGTTTTAGCCCAGCTTTCATCTAGTGGGCTCAAAAAATGACTTAGTTCTCTCCCTGCTTATTTTATCCATACTACAACATTGTGGGGTCAGTTAGCCTTTCAGAATTTTCTGAATGCTTTAGAACTTGACAGAGATTATCTACTCTTAGAAATCTTTACCTCCCAAAGTATTTCAATAGTGACATCATCCTCACAGATTTGCTCAAAAATATCTAAAGAAGCCCCTTTCAAAAGTTTTTCTGGAGATAAGTGGTAAAGGGGTGGGTTCTCTGGAGATCAGCACTGGGTTCCTAGAATGACCCCTCCTTGGGCACATTTGCCCATGTCAGGGCCTTCTCGTGCTAATAGTCTTCACTGGCTTTAATTAAATCAACAGTTACCTTAATTTGATTGGCTATATAGCAGTGCCAAATCATCACATCCTCTATAGAATCAAAGAATCATAGAACTGGAAGGGTACTTAAGAGCCATTGAGTCCAACCTGCTGCTCAGTGAAGGATCTTCAGCTAAAGCATCCCCACCAGGTAGCTATCCAGACTCTTTTTGAAGACATTCAAACAGGAAGGCCCCACCACCTCTCTAGGCAATTGGTCCCATTGCTGAAACAATCTTACTGTCAAGAAGTTCCTTCTAATGTTCAATTGAAATCTTCTCTCCTGTAATGGCAAACCATGAGACCTAGTTTTACCCTTTGGGGCAGCAGACAATAGGTCTTCCTACCTCCTGTCTCTGACAGCCCTTGATGTATTTAAAGAGTACAATCATGTCACCCCTCAGTCTTCTCTTCACAAAGCTGAACATGCCCAACTCTTTCAAACTTTCATCACATTTTTTTCTCCATTCCTCTTATCACCCTCATTGTTCTTCCCCAAACCTGCTCTGGGTGCTTAAAATGAGGCACCCAGATCTGAATGCAGTACTCCAGATGAGACAGTGTAGAATATAGTGTGACAACCACTTCCCTTGACTTGGAAATGATGTTTCTATTAATGCAGGCTAAAATGCAGTGTAGATGTGTAAATAGCTATTGCTTAAAACAATTTGTAAGCCGCTCTGATAGCCTTGTGGCTGAAGAGCGGGGTATAAATACAATAAATAAATAAATAAATAAATAAATAAATAAATATTGCATTCACCAGTTTTACTGCAGCATTACACTGATGGCTTATTTTCAATTTATGATCAACAGTAATCCCAAGGTCCTTTTCACATGTGATAAAGCTGAGGCATGTATCCCCCATCCTCTACCTGTGCATTTGCGTGTATGTGTAGCTGAAATGTAGAATTTTGCATTTTCCTCAATTGAATTTAATTTTACCAATTTCTGTCCAATTTTCTAGGTTCTTTTGAATTCTGTTCATATCTATCTATTCCTATCTTCCAATGTGTTAGCCATCTCTCCCAGTTTCATGTCATCTGAAAACTTGAAAAGGGGTCTCTCCATACTGCCATCTAAGTCATTATTAAATATATTTAAGTACAATGGTCCTAGAACAGAATCCACTCAAGACCTCCTTCCAGTTTTAAGCACAGCCATTGTTGACAACTCTTTGAGCACAGGTTTCCAGCCAATTAGGGAGACGTCTGACAGTATTCCCATCTATTCTATATTTAATCCATTTATTAATCAAAACATTAAGAGGAACTTTATCAAATGCTCTGCTGAAATCTAGAAAAATGACATCTACAGCATTACTACCATCTACTAAACTAGTGAACTAATAAAAAAATGGATATAAGTTTAGTTTGGCAGGATTCGCTGTTGATAAACCCATGCTGGTTTCTACTCATCACTGCATTGTCATCAAGACGCTTGCAGTTGGACTCATGTATAATCTATTCTAACATTTTTTCCTGATATTGAGTTCAGGCTGATTGGTCTATAGTTTCCTGGATCTTTTTTTTTTTAACTTTTTTTGAAGACAGGGAGAATTTGTGCTCTTCCCCAATCCTCTGGCACCTCCCCTATTCCTCAACATTTCTCAAAAATGATGGCAAGTGGTTCAGAGTGTATATCAGCAAGTTCCCTCAGTATTCTGTGTTTCAAGTTGCCTGGTTGTACAGATTTCAACTAATTTAGGTTAGTTAGGTGATTCCTGACTAACTTCCTATTAGTCTTCATTTGCAATTCAGATCTCTTGCCATGGTCTCTGCTACAGCATGGAAGCACACACTTCTTATTTTTTTTGTTGAGGGGGGTGGAGAAAACTCAAGCAAAATAGGTATTGAGTAGTTCTGCCTTTTGTGTAGTGATCTGTTAGTATTTTACCATCCTTATTACACAGTAGATACTTGATCCTGCCCCACTGTCTACTTGATCCTTCTTTTGCCTCAGATTATCTGAACTCCCCCCTTTTTTTGTTACTCGTTTGCTTGCTTAGCCAATCTCAGCTCATTTTGAGCTTTAGCTTCCTTCATACTATTCCCTCAAGCTTGCGCTACACATCTGTACAAGGTCTGTCTATCAAATAATGAGACAGTGTTTCTACCTTTCAGACAAATCAGGTAGAACTTATTGTGAATACTTGAGTGGTAGCCTTGAACATGTCTGAACCTGCACAACAAACATCAACACTCTCGGCCATTCAGTTAATTGTCAGTCATCATGTTTTCTGTTGTGTGCCAGAAGCATGCTAAGTTTAAAAGTCCAGCAATGTGTCAATTTTAAATTTTTAGTAAAATTGAACAAAACACCAACAGAATCTTTTCAAATGCTTACTGAGGCCTACAGGGAAGACTGCATACTCATATGTTTATGTTTGTGTGTCACAAAAGAGTCAGAGAAGGACATGAGAATGTGAAAAATTATGTACGCCCTGGAAAACCGTCCACTTTAAAAACTGAAGAATTGTGGAAAAAATTAGCCAGATTGTTTGATAAGACCACCGACTCAGTGTCTGAATGATAGCTGAAGCTGTGAACATTGACAAAGACACTGTGTGGAAAAATTTGCATGGGGATCTCAACATGAGAAAATTTTGTGTCAAGATGGTCTCCAGGATTCTCATGCAGAGCAAAAAGAGTGCCACAAGGAAATTTGCACTGACATTCTGCTGCAACTTGAAGTGGACCCAAACCTTTTTCAAAAAAATCATCACTTGTGATGAAACATGGATCTTCCGGTATGATCCTGAGATAAAATGACAGTCAATGCTCTAGAAAAAAAACATCATCACCAAGAATGAAAAAAAAAAAATCAAAGGAAATCCACATTAAAAGTCACACTCATTGTTTGTTTTTAACATCAAGGGTGTAATTTCAGCAGAACAAGTTCCTGAAGGCAGAACAGTGAACCAGCATTAATATAAGGACATTTTGACAAAGCTGAGAGAAAGAGTCAGAAAAAAAGGCCAGAACTATGGGAAAATGTTTTCATTCTTCATCGAGACAATGCACCACCTCGTACAGTGCTTTCTGTGAAGCAGTTTTTGGCCAATAAACACATTACTACACTTGAACATCCTCTATATTCACCAGATTTGGCACCATGCAACTTTTTTCTTTTCCCTGAAGTGAAATTGGTGCTCAAAGGAACACATTCTAAGTCAATTGATGCAGTAAAGAAGAAAATGGTAGATGTGTTAAAACAGCTGTCAGAAACTGATCTGCTCCATGCTTTCAACCAGTGGAAAACAAGACTGCATCGGTGTGTGAGTGTGAATGGGGAGTATATTGAAGGGGACAAGTATTAGAATTTTAATACATATAAATAAAGATGGGTTATTCCATCACTCTTGCTATTTAATAGACAGGCCTCATGTGTTTTTTCCTCAATTTATTTTTTATCCAAATGCTCCCAACTGGTCCAATCTGATCACTCTGATGGTTTTCTATACAAATGAATTTGTCTTTGACATATAATGCTACTTTCCCTCTTTTGTAGTCACATCTATTCCTTTTGAATAGGTTATACTCTTCAACTGTAATATTCTGATCATGGAAGTCATTCCACCAGGTCTCCGTTATGCATAAGATTTACCTTCCTGCGGTAGGACTTCAAGCTCATATTGTTTAGTTGCCACTCTCCATGCATTGGTGTATAGACATTTGAGGCTTTGTTTTCACCTATTAATTTACTGTCAATTTTACTGTGGATCCCACTCTCCCTCAGCTTCTCCTCTAGAATTCACATCCTTTTGTCTTTGGGCTGATGTTTGAGCTCTCATATCCAGCCCCCAACTATTTTGTTTAAAGCCTTCTTGACCATACTTTCCATATTTCTACCAAAGACATTCCTCCCAGTCTTTGTGAGGTGCAGCCCATCTGTAGTCAGTAAGACTCTGTTTAAGAATTGAAAACCATTGTCCCAGAAGCCAAACCTCTCCTCTCATCACCATCTTCATAGCCAGCCATTCATTTTTAGTATCTTTCTGTCCCTGTGTACTCTTCTTCACTGGCAGAATTGACAAGGATACCACTTGTACCTCAAACCTTTTCAGCTTTCCACTTCTTGACAGTGTTGTTGGTGCCTACATGAAAAAGGAGAAGGGGGTACTGATCTGTGCTCTTGATATGTTTTGGCAAGTTGTCAGTGACATGCCAGATACATGTATGAAGAAGACAGCTAACTTCCTGATTCACCTTTTCATGCTGCCAAACAATTGTCTCTAAACCCTTGAACAATGATTCCCCAGCCACCAGCACCTTTCTTTTCTTATTGCAGTTGATGGTTACCTTTACTCTGTCCTTGGCAAGTGGCATCCCTTGCCACTGGTTTCCTGTTTGAGCATCTTCACTGTTGCTATCCTCATGAAGATGTAGGAGGCAATTGCTAGAGAGGTTCTGAATCCTTTCTGTATGGTCTGTGCCTGACAGTCACTGTCCTACAGGTGTTTCCTCACTGTTCATTTTCATTGGCAGTTTCTTCCTGTTAGTTCTGTAGGATCAATTCTCCTTTCCAGGAAGTCTTCATATTCTGTGATACATTAAAGGAACTCAACACATAGCTGTAGTGCACTGGCCTTCTCTTCCAAGAGAGGTACCAACTTGCACTTGCTGCAGGTGTAACTTTTTGAAGTTTTCTGGCAATAAAAGAAACATTGCATATACAACTATGGATCCTGGAGCCTCTGCAGTTATTTCTTTTTCCTTCCTCCCTATATAGGATATATAAACCTTCCTCTATATGAGACATATTGGATAGAACTACATATGTCACAAGGCATATGCCACTGGCTCAAAAGCTTGCTGCCTCTCCTCACCTGGGTCACAGTGACTTCAGCAAAGGCTGAGGGGAAAAGTATGCAGATGAGCCCCTACTCTCCCAGGAGGAAGAATGCAACAGAGAGAAATGGAAAATCAGAGATTGGAAACATCCAGAATTACTCTAAGATAAAGGCAGGGTTGGCCAACAGTGGCCTTTCAGATGTTATGTAGCTTCAAATCCCACCATTCCTTACCATTTTGTGGGCTGGCTAGAGCTCTTCCAGTAACATCTGGAGGGCCAAAATTCCCTCCAGCTTAAGGGCTTGCTGGAAAGCTTGCAGCAACGCCAAAACCCTGGTTTCCAAGTTAGAAATCTAAGCATTGTAGTACGGTTTGGACCAGTTTCACTGGATAGAATTGGTAAAAATCTAGTGCACATGTGCAGTGAGGTCGCACTGCCTTTACAACCCTGTCCCAGCTTACAGCTCACACTTCGAAAGTATTTCCTATATCATATTGTCCCTGCACTAGGAATATCAGCATCTGTTTCTTCTAACACATTTGGGGCAGCAAGTATTAAATGAAGAGGCATTAAGTAGTGTATATCATTGCAAATACATATAAGGGCATAGTGGGGACAAGGGTAAGTACTGAAGCACTGGAACTGGTCCAGAGCAGGGATGCAATTCTTCACTAAGTATTTTCAGAAATGTCTTCCCTTTGTGAGAAAGTCTTCAAAAACCATGCCGTTCTCAAAGGCTATTTGCAATTTGGGACTTACCGTTTTAAACAGGAAACAGCCCTTCTTATGCAGAAAACAGAATTTTCTGCATGGAAAATAATATTTAAACACAGAAATATTAATTCCTGAGAAGAAAATGCTGGTTTCTTTGCAAATCAACCATGTGTGAATTTAAACAGAATTTTAAACATTTTAAAATTTTAAATGTGAAAGGGATCTAGGAGTCCTAGTAGACCACAGGTTGAACATGAGTCAACAGTGTGATGCAGCAGCTAAAAAGGCCAATGCGATTTTGGGCTGTATCAATAGAAGTATAGTGTCTAGATCAAGGGAAGTAATAGTGCCGCTCTTGGTCAGACCTCACCTAGAATACTGTGTCCAGTTCTGGGCACCACAATTCAAAAAAGATATTGACAAATTGGAGCATGTCCAGAGAAGGGCAACTAAAATGGTGAAAGGTCTGGAAACGATGCCTTATGAGGAGAGACTAAGGGAGCTGGGTATGTTTAGCCTGGGAAAAGAGGTGATATGATAGCCCTGTTTAAGAATTTGAAGGGGTGTCACGCTGAGGATGGAGCAGACTTGTTTTCTGCTGCTCCAGAGACTGGAACACGGAGCAATGGGTGCAAGCTCCAGGAACAGAGATTCCACCTCAACATGAGGAGGAACTTTTTGACAGTAAGAGCTGTTCGGCAGTGGAACACACTCCCTCGGAGCGTGGTGGGGTCTCCTTCTTTGGAGGTCTTTAAACAGAGGCTGGATTGCCATCTGTCGGGGATGCTTTGATCAAGATTTCCTGCGTGGCAGGGGGTTGGACTGGATGGCCCTCGTGGTCTCTTCTAACTCTATGATTCTATAATTCTATGAAATCCCCAAGTGCCACATTTTCTGCACAGAAAACAGCATTTTTAATTTTTTTTGCACAGGAATTAATATTTCTGTGTTGAAATTTTACTTGCTACACAGAAACTGCTGTTTTATGAACAAAACAACCACATGTGAATTTTGTGCAGAAGAAATCATAAATTGCTAAGATTCTTATCAGTCCAGGATTCTTCACCTCAGGGTTTCTCAACACTTGAAAAACATATTTTTTGACCATTTTAATGATATTTTTGAATATTGTTTTCCATCCCTAGTTCAGATGATTTTAAACCAAGCCTTCTAGTATAAAAGGAGTGCTTGAACCTATTTAAAGATCTGAGCAGTAATAGCAAAAAGATTGTGGATTCAATAGACCACAAATCTCATATTTCCATTGTAATAAGAGTCTGGAGGATGCACACACATACATGATTCACAATGAAGAATAAGAAAGAATAAGAAATCTACCAGCTGATTATATAGTAGAAAATCACTGAGCACCAGGAAGCAGATCAGGAGTATTTTATACTTGTTTTAATCAAGGAAAATTCTATAAAAATCAGTGGCGATTTCTTTTAATGAGCTGTAATTAGGGGGGAAAGTGCCACTGGCATTTTTGGCATTAAGCAGGGGTGGATTAATAATGATGAAATCCCTGAGTTGCAAAAATATGAGTTTCACATACACACACTTACCAAGAGAGCATCTTACCCTGACCTGGAAGCTTAAGAACAAAGGTTTTGCATAGCACAGGTGCTAAGAGTTTGAGCTGTGAACCAAGATAGCTCTAGTTTAAATCTCTTCTCTCCTACATAATATCTAGATGGCTTTAGGCAAGTCAACATGCCACCAGACTGCAAAATCAGAGTAATAACACTGGGCAACTTTATAATGCTGCTTTAAATATTACTGAAATAGTATATGTAATGCCGTAACCAATCTGAAGCACATGTAAGTATGTTTGCTGCCTGAAGGAGATGTGAGGAGATCACTACCTATTTTATCTATAGGAGCTGACTCAACTTACTTTAAAAGTAAATTTGGATTGGCAAGATGTGACATTGTACAGCTTTCTGCTCTAACAGCAGGGAATGGAGTATACTGTCTTTAGCATCCATATCTGAGATTCACTCTGCCCAACAGTTACTACATTCTTTCTTTCCTGCCCTCCTTCCTCGCTCCCTCTGTTTCACCCATTGTCTACTTTAGGAGGAAGAACCTTGTCATTTTTGCCTCAGGTACTCTGAAGCTGTGAAGCTGTCATGTACTGCACTTTGTAAGTTGTTGCTGTAGTAGTAGTAGTAGTAGTAGTAGTTGTGTGACTTCAAGTCATTTTTAATGTATGGTGACCCTTAGGTGAACCTACCACAGGGGTTTATTGGCAAGATTTGTTCAGTGGGGGTTTGCCATTGCCTTCCTCTGTGGCTGAGAGAGTGTGACTGAATTTCTATGGCTGAGCAGGGATTCGAAACCTGGTCTTCAGAGTCATAGTCCAATGCTCAAACTATTACACCATGCTGATTCGCCATCTATTTTATTTATTTAGGTATTTATACCCTGCTCTTCAGCCAGAAAGGCTCTCAGAGTCGCTTAGAAATTGTTAAGTAATTCGGCTCCCTACCTCGCGGCAGAGCCGCTTGGGACAGGGAGCTGCCTTTGCCACCGTTTGCAGCCAGGAGACCATTCTTCTGGTCATAGGTGGCGTTGCCTCTGATGGAGGGGAGGGGTGGGGCGTGAGGATATAAAAGACCTCCCGCCCCTTGCCTCCTCCTCTTGAGACCAAAAGCGATCCTTGAGGCGGATTGCTGCTTATCAGGACCGACAGAGTGGGAGCTTGAGAGGGCAGCTCGTGCCCGATCAGGAGATCGGGCCAACATCTGCTGGAGTTCCCACTCGGGGGGTTAACCCCTCAGGTTTTTCTCTGCTTCCAGAGTGACCGTGGCTGCGGATAGCGGAGTGGAGAAAGAAACTGGGGGGTTAGAGGAGAAGCCGGACCAGCGGCAGCTGGAGTTATCGGGTGCTCTCGCCCGTTTGTACCGCGAGGGGGCTTTTCCCCGCTTGCTGAACAGTCATGGCTGCGGCTGTTTGGGCAGAGGAATCTCTGGGGGCCACTCGCTGGCCTGGCACCCACAGATCAGCCACTTTCAGCATGCGGGCAATTTAGCCCAAGCAGTAGCCATCCACCTTCCTTCCTCAGCATGCGGCGATGGCGAGGATTCGTTACAGGGTGTATTCAAGGGGGATTTTTTCCTGCTGGGGGAGGGCATAGTACGGGGCACAAGTTTGGGGCTTTGTTCTTTGCATGGTGGGGTTTGTAATTCCTTTTGCTTTAGTTGGGCATTAATTGTTCGGCATGGGTGTTAATTAACATATTATTCCCCATAATTAATTTGGTTTGATGGGCCACCAGGGGGCTGGTTAACGGTCGTTTGACCAGCATACCGTTTTGCCTGCAGTTCTCATGGCGGGCCTCTAGGGGTGGTTGGGCAGGGAATTGATGTTGCCTTTGACTTCATTTATTGGCAGTTTTTTCTGGCGGGCCACCAGGGCATCCCTTCTTCTTTGATTGTATCTGGGAGCCATTTTGTGGACCTCATTATAAGGCAGCCATTTTGTTTTTAGCACACTAGTTAGTTTGCAATCCTTTAGATAGTTACCCCAGCTGGCCATTTGTGAGCCAGTTGACACCTTTAATATTACTGCGGTTAGTTGGCCAATTTATTATTGCTGTTGTACACTCACCTAATTATAATAATAACAATAACAGCAATAGCAGTGGATTGATGTATTATATTTAAATCTATATTGTGACTGTCTTTGAGTGACATGAGTTACTTGGCTGCTTTGAGTAATGATGATAATAATAATAATAATAACAACAACAACAACAACAACAACAACAGCTTTAGATTGATATATACACATTCAAGTCTGTATCCTTATTGTCCTTGAGCGACGTTCGTGGTAGTGAAGCTTAATATTTGCCCATTGGTTCGCAATGGCTTCTAGAAAAGAAAAAGGGGGGCAAAAAGGGAAGGGGTGGGCTACTAAGCAAGAACTACCAGCCCCAGTGGTGCCTGATCCTTGCTCATCCAGTGATGACAAGGATCATTTGCCGTGGAATGCTATTATAGCATGGATTCAACGCCTGGAAAAGTTGCAGGGTGTTCACCAGGAGGAAGTTGTTTCTTCTCGTTCGCAAGGGAAAAAGAGAAAAATTGCTGATGAAATTCTTTCCCGATTAGATGCTCTGGAGTGCAATATCAATCTGGATGGGGCTTCGGGGTTCACTCATGTCGATGACACTGCGGGGACTGAGCAACTTTCATGCAATATGGTAGAGCAGTCTGTGAATGACAACACAGTGCCTACAGCTTCAGGTGAGTCCACTGTTCAGGCATCTAATCCCAATTTGGGCGTGTCTTGGCCCTGGGGAGCTTGGCCCCCCATGACACAAAATATAGGAACCAATGGCTCGGGTACACAGACATTGCAGCAGTCTTAGCCATCGCAACAGGCCTTTAACTGGGCCCCAACGCAATGATCCCCTTGGTCTCCTTATGGGTTGAGATCAATGGTTCCCCCTTTTGGGCTGGCCCAGGGTTCACCTTATACAGCTCAGGGAACGGGTTATGACTCCATTGCTTATTCTGCAATTCCCTTTGGGGAAATGTCCCTCCCTTTAGGTTACCATTTGCTTCAATCTACTAGGGATAAGATAGTGAAAGCGGAATACGTGGACCTATTTTCGCTGCTTTATAGAGAAGTGGAGAAAAAAGATAGGGAAGAGATGGATGAGAAAGAGAAGGAAAAATTGAAGAAGAGAAAGGTAGAGAGGAACTGGACCTATTGGCTCTCCGGTTTCCTCATTTATGCTGGGGTTGTGGTTAAGGCACATCCTCATCAAGCAGCCGCCCTATTTTCAGTACCTAGATATAATTCACAGGGCATACGGTGATTTCTCAGGTCCAACTTGGCTCCTTTATGATGAGGCCTTTAGAAAGAGGGCTGCAATTTATCCTTCCTTGCAGTGGGACATGATGCATACTCAGTTATGGATGAAGCTCATGACTCCGGCTCGCCCGATCCAAGGGGAGAGGACTTGTAGTGGGCACTTGGTCAAGTCATCTAGCAGCCCTGTGGCATGTGCCCCCACCGGCACGGCTCCTGCTGTTAAGCAGGTGTGTTGGGAATTTAGTTCACATGGGTTTTGTGCCAGGAAACCCTGCAGGTACAGCCATGAGTGCTCCATTTGTGGAGGGGGGCATGCCTTTCAGAACTGCCCCAGGGGAAAGCCGGCTGCCCGGGGAGGTAGGGCCAATCAAGGAGGGAGGGGCAGAGCTTCCACTGCTCACACTCAAAAAGGGGCCCAGACCAATCAACAATGAAGTTTTGCAGCGTTGGTTCAAAGTATATCCTGATAGGACAGCAGCCAAATATTTACTTGAGGGTTTCCAGTTCGGGTTTAGCATCCCATTTCAGAGTGTTAGGTGGCCATGTTGGGCTTGCAATTTAAAATAAGTTTGTGGTTTGGAGCATGTGGTTAGAGAGAAAATTAAAAAAGAAAGTTAGTGAGGGTCGAGTTCTAGGTCCCTCTCCTGGTCCTCCAGTTCCCAACCTACATGTGTCGCCTTTGGAAGTCGTGCCCAAAAAGGTCCCAGGGGAATTTAGGCTCATCCACCATTTATCATACCCCAAGGGGACTCAGTGAATGACTCTATTCCCCATGAACTGTGTACAGTAAAGTACACTTCTTTTGATGCAGCCGTTAGGGCAGTTCGACTTCAGGGTTGGGGGCTGAACTGACGAAATGTGAAATTAAATCCGCTTTTCGCCTTCTGCTGGTTCATCCAGATGACTTTGAATTGTCGGGTTTCCAGTTTGAAGGGCAGTTTCACATGGATTGGGCTCTCCCCATGGGCTGTTCAGTTTCATGCAATGCATTTGAAACCTTCAGCACCTTTCTTGAATAGGCATTGAGAACTAGAACCGATTTACACATTCCGGCTCCTCGCCTTGCGGCGGAGCCGCTTGGGCAGAGGAGCCGCCTTTGCCGCCGTTTGCGGCTCAGGAGACCCTGTTTTGATCGCAGGCGGCGTCGCCTGCGACAGAGGTGAGGGGCGGGGCCGGAGGATATAAAAGGCCTCCCGTCCCTCGCCTCCTCCTTCTTTGCTGGCGATCGATCGAGCGAGCGAGCTGCTTTGCTTTGGCAATCTGCCTTTTTCCCTCTGGCGATTGAGCGAGCGGGAGCATTCAGCGGTGGCTGGATTAGTTGTGGCCGCTCGGACGATCGTGCCACGGAGCCCATTTGGGCAGCGGTTTGATTAGGGGCGCGTGGGGGGTGGGGGGGAGTTGGGTGGTCGGGGTCTGCGTTGGGACCATTTGGGGGTCTGTAAGCCACAGGGCCACACCTGGAGTGCAGGTCTGGGCAGGGGGTCGAGCGTCCCGGGAGGGAGCTTTGGCTCTCCTGTCAGGCAGTAGCAACTTCTGGGTTTGGACTTGCATCAGGGAATACTTTAAACCCCCCCCTCACCCATATTAATTCTTACCTTCGTTGTAATTTCTTGTAGCCTAAGTTTATTGTGCAAGTTGAGCAGGCTGCCAACAGAAACCCCCCCTCCTCCCCTCTAGTTGTTTGTAGTCATTGTAAATTTCACATAGGGGCATTCTGTGGCGGTTTTTTCTGGCGGGCCACCAGGGGGCCGGGATCCTTGCTGTTTTGGAGAGCCTCTATAGTAGGCTATGAGGCGGCCATTTTATGGGAGGCATTTAGTCTAGTGTGTTGGCAGCCATTTTGTGAGGCTTTTTATAGAATTCAAAGGTGGCCATTTTGAGGCCATTTTGAGGGTTCTCTTTGAAGTTTAATTACCAGTTCTTTACTGAGTCGGCCATTTCCTGAGGGGTACTAAGTCTAGTGTAGTGGCGGCCATCTTGTTGGGGTTTTGTATAATTAAAGGCAGCCATTTTGTGGGAACTCTTTTGGAATTTTATGAACAGTTGGCTTACTTAGTGGTGGATCAAATGATAGTACATTAGCAACAATAATATTAATAATTCTTAATAATAATAATAATAATTACGTCAGCTTTTGCTGGACAGTTGTTAGATTATACACTGTTTTTCTGGAATTGCATTGAAACTCATAGTAATATCAGCATCAATAATAATAATAATAATAATAATTGTTAACGGCAGTTGTTTGCCAGTTGGGTTCAGGTCATACCGTTTCTTTGAGTTATATTGAGGGGGTAGTTTCCTTTTGTATCATTGTCGCAATGGCCTCCAGGAAAGGGAAAGGCGGTCAGAAAGGCAAGGGGAGGGCTACCAAGCCACAACAACCCGCCTTACCGGCGCCTGATATTGAGTCATCCAGTGATGATGAAGATCAGTTGCCTTGGAATGCGATTATGGTACGGATTCAACGTTTAGAGAAGTTGCAGGGTGTTCAACAGGAAGAGGTTGTGGTTGCTCACTCTCAAGGTAAAAAAAGAAAGATTGCTGATGAGATTCTTTCCCGTCTAGATGCTCTGGAGCGTAACATCAATCCCGACGGGGCTACAGGGTCCTCCCATGTCGAGGATACTTCCAGCAGTGTACCTCCTTCATGTAATCCGGTGGATCAGCCAGCTAATGACAACACCATGCCTGTAACGCCAGGTGAGCCAGTTAAGCCAACATTTAATCCCTATGCAAGTACATCTTGGCCCTGGGGGACATGGGACAGTGCATCGAGTGCCCAGGCTGTGCTGGGGACCTGGCCAGGGCAGCCGACCGTTAATTGGATGCCAGCTCAATGGTCTCCTTGGTCGCCTTATGGGTTAGGTACAATGGTTCCCCCTTTTGGGATGGCGCAGGGGTCACCCAGCACTGCTCAGGGCACAGGATATGATTCCATAGCTTATTCAGCAATTCCCTTCGGAGAAATGTCCCTTCCTTTGGGTGATCATCTGCTTCAATCCACTAGGGATAAAATAGTTAAAGGCGAATATGTGGATCTTTTTTCATTGCTTTATAGGGAAGTGGAGAAAAAAGATAGGGAGGAAATGGATGAGAAGGAGAAAGAAAAATTGAAAAAGAGGAAAGTGGAGAGGAACTGGACCAATTGGCTTTCCGGTTTCCTCATTTATGCGGGTGTGGTGGTTAAGGCACACCCTCATCGAGCAGCCTCACTGTTCCAGTATCTTGATATAATTCACAGGGCTTATGGTGATTTCGCAGGTCCTGCCTGGCTTCTTTATGATGAGGCTTTTAGGATGAGGGCGGCAATTTATCCTTCTTTGAGGTGGGACATGATGCATCCTCAGTTATGGATGCAGCTTATGACCCCGGCCCGCCCAATACAGGGGGAGAGGACACACAGTGGACACTTGGTCAGGTCATCCAACACCACGGGGCAGCGAGCCACAGCGGGCACGGCTGCGGCTGTGAGGCAGGTATGTTGGGAGTTTAGTTCACATGGCTTTTGTGCTAGGAAGCCCTGCAAGTATAGTCATGAGTGTTCCATTTGTAGTGGTGGGCATTCCTTTCGGAACTGCCCCAGGGGAAAACAGGCTACCCGAGGTGGTAGGCCCAATCCAGGAGGTAGGGGCGGAGCATCTACCGCTCATGCTCAAAAAGGGGCCCAGCCCAATCAACAATGATGTTTTACAGCGTTGGTTGAAGATATATCCAGATAGGCATGCAGCCGAGTACCTTCGTAACGGTTTTCAGTTTGGGTTTAGGATTCCATTTCAAGGGGTTCGACGGCCATTTTGGGCCCGCAATTTGAAATCTGTTTATGGTTTGGAACAAGTTGTTAGGGATAAGATTACAAAAGAGGTAAGTGAGGGTCGAGTTTTAGGCCCCTTTTCGAGTCCTCCGGTACCCAACCTGCGGGTATCTCCCCTGGGGGTTGTCCCTAAGAAGGCACCAGGGGAATTTAGGCTCATTCATCATTTATCATACCCCAAAGGGGATTCGGTGAATGATGCTATTCCTCATGAGCTGTGTTCGGTTAGGTATACTTCTTTTGACGCCGCGGTTCGGGTAGTTCGCCTTCAGGGTTGGGGGGCTGAGCTGGCAAAGTGTGATATAAAATCCGCTTTTCGACTTTTGCCAGTTCATCCGGATGACTTTGAGTTATTAGGTTTCCACTTTGAAGGGCAGTTTTATATGGATCGAGCTCTCCCTATGGGATGTTCGGTTTCGTGCAATGCTTTTGAAACCTTTAGTACCTTCTTGGAGTGGGCGTTGAAGACTAGAACTGGTTTATGCAGTGTGGTTCACTATTTGGATGATTTTTTAATGATTGGACCTTATCAATCTGGCCAGTGTGCATATTTGCTGCACCAGTTTGAGGCTTTAGCGGGGGAGCTTGGGGTGCCTCTTGCACCTGAAAAAACAGAAGGCCCTGCTCAAGTTTTGACCTTTTTAGGTGTGGAAATCGACACCATTAATCAACAATGTAGACTGGCTGAAGCTAAAGTTGCTGATTTAAGAGATAGGGTATCCCAGTTTCTTCTTATGCGTAAAGCTACTTTACGAGAGTTTCAGGTCCTTATAGGTCATTTGAACTTTGCGTGTAAAGTGGTGGCGCCCGGGAGGGCTTTTCTTCGTCGGTTGTGCGACGCTATTAAAGGGGTGCGGCAACCATATTTCTTAATCCGTATAACAAAGGATATACGGGCAGATTTGCTCGTTTGGCACCAGTTTCTGGACCAATTTTATGGCGTCTCCTTTTGGCGGGAGGATCGGAAGCTCAAAAGTAATTTTCAGATAGCATCTGATGCAGCTGGTTCTACTGGGTTCGGGGTTTATTTTGGTGGACGGTGGTGTGCGAGTAGGTGGCCTTCGGATTGGGCGGCTTCAGATATTGTGGCCGATTTAACATTTCTAGAATTCTTTCCCATTCTTGTTGCGGTCACTATTTGGGCGGATGAATTGGGAAATTCAACAGTGCACTTTTGGTGCGATAATATGGCCACCGTCCAGGTGATAAACTCCCTTACCTCAAAGTCCCCTCGGGTGATGGTGCTCGTTAGGGCCTTCACGTTACAGTGTTTGAAGTTTAACATTCTATTTGTTGCCCGGCATGTGGCGGGCGTTGACAATGGTATTGCTGACGCTCTTTCCCGCATGCAGATGGAGCGATTCAGAGAGCTGGCCCCCGACGCAGCACCCGAGGGCGACCCAATGCCGGTAAGCCTGTGGAGGCTTGGGAGCCAGAACTCGTAAGGGCTTTAGGTATGTCTATGGCTCCCAGCACGTTGAAGGGATACACCAGGGCGTTGCGTGAATTTTTTCAGTTTAGGGAGCAGTTAGGTGTTAGTCACAGTGTTCCAGTACCTTTTGATCAGCTTTTTCAGTTCTGCTTGACACTGTATCATAAGGGCTTGGCCCCACAATCTATTAAGGTTCGATTGTCAGCCATTGCCTTTTGGCTCAAAGCCCAGGGGGCTCCTGACACTACTGGGGATTTCCGCATCCGAAAGGCTTTGGAAGGTTGGTCGAGAGAACGTGGGCGTAGTAAGGATAGTAGAGTTCCAATTTCGCCAGCTATTTTGAAGGGGTTAGCCTCAACTTGGGTTGGCATTTGTAGGTCACCTTATGAGGTGCTGCTTTTCCACGCTGCTGCTTTGACAGCCTTTTTTGGTGCTTTGCGCATCAGTGAGCTAGTGCAGGCATCCAAGACGGACACTTCACACAGAGCGTTGGAGTTTAGAGATGTTATCATGGAGAGGTATAGGGTCACGCTGATTTTGCGCTTTTCTAAGACGGATCAGCATGGGAAGGGTAAGCAGTGCTCTTTACTGCCTTGTAGTGACCTTGAGTTATGCCCAGTGCGGGCGTTACAACAGTTTTTTGTAGTTCGGGGGCCACGGGCAGGTCCACTTTTTGTTCATGAGGATTTTTCCCCCCTTACTAAATATCAATTTTGGAATGTGACGTCTAGAGCGCTAAGTAAGCTGGGTCTTCAGGGGGTTCGATTTGCAACCCATTCTTTCCGCATAGGAGCTGCTTCCACAGCTGCGGCTATGGGCATGACATCTGCAAGGATTCAAGGTATTGGCCGGTGGAGGTCCTCCTCTTACCGGCGTTATGTGCGACCGCTCACTTACTAACTGTTGTATTCTCTTTTTGTTTTGCAGATTCTAGTTCGTTGTTCGTGAGGCTGCGGGTGCTGATTTGTGGCCACAGTATGGTGTACTGGGCGGCCCGGCAGGCCCGGATGAGTCACTATGGGGCTCACTTATGTTTGGGGAATGGGGCAACAGTTGAGTGGGTGGGGAAAAGGGGTTTACGTTGGCGTGGCCTGTTGCCACTGCTTTTTGGGGAGCGCCAAGGGCCTCCGCCAGATGTTCTTATCCTGCATTTGGGGGGGAATGACTTAGGGTTATTGAAGGGGAAAGCTTTGGTCCTGCAGGCGCTACACGATATACGGGTAATCAGGTCGCGTTGGCCTGGAGTTACCGTAGTGTGGTCAGCAATTCTGCAACGGAGGCAATGGAGGGGTGAGGGTGATCCCCGTGCTCTTGAAAAAGCCCGTAAAGGGGCTAACAGGGAAATTAAGAACGCAATGCACAAGGGTTTGGGTTACTATTTGCCTCACCCTGATATTGTGTCCAGAAAGCCCGAGCTCTACAGAGCTGACGGGGTACACCTTTCGGACGCTGGAAATTTGATCTTTTTGAAGGATCTTCAGCAGGGGTTGAGGGACCTATTGGACGAGCTGGTGGGGGAAAGGGACTAAGCGGACGCTTGCCCCTTTCTGTGGCGGAAAAGGGGGAGGTGTTTATTCGGTGGGCACCTTGGCACCAATTTTTGGTGAAGGTAGGGTCTCTGGAAGGGCCACTTCAGCCCGTGGGGCCTGAGTGGACAGAAGGAGACCCGCCTTGAGGTTGGCCTAAAGGATAATCCTTCACCTCAATCCGTGGGGCTTGGGTGAAGGCCTTTTGGGTTCACCTTCCAGACGCGGGTCAGCTGGTGAGCAACCCCAGTCAATTGGGGTTCCTCTCCAGGACCCAGGTGTTCGCCAGGGAAGGCTGAGGGGTGTGGTCTAGGATAGACCTACCGCCTCAGCTGGTCCCTCACCAGGTTGCCTCCCCCTGCTGAAGATTTTAGAGGGAATTAAATAGGTTGAATTCAATAAAAGCATTTTATTTCACCCCATGTTATGTGTGTGGTCTCTTTATTCCGCAATCGACCGGCAATCCGGCTCCTCGCCTTGCGGCGGAGCCGCTTGGGCAGAGGAGCCGCCTTTGCCGCCGTTTGCGGCTCAGGAGACCCTGTTTTGATCGCAGGCGGCGTCGCCTGCGACAGAGGTGAGGGGCGGGGCCGGAGGATATAAAAGGCCTCCCGTCCCTCGCCTCCTCCTTCTTTGCTGGCGATCGACCCACCCTCCCGCCGCTTGAATAGTGTGGTAATGGTCGCTTAGGGGCCGGGTAGGAATTTTTTCCCCCCTTTTCTCGGGGGGTTTTTCGCCTACCCCATACTAGGATAGCGGCATTTGGGAAATTGGCTTGGGTGGTGTCTAAATAGGTTACTCCCAGCAAGGCGGAAAAGGGGGAGGTGTTTATTCGGTGGGCACCTTGGCACCAATTTTTGGTGAAGGTAGGGTCTCTGGAAGGGCCACTTCAGCCCGTGGGGCCTGAGTGGACAGAAGGAGACCCGCCTTGAGGTTGGCCTAAAGGATAATCCTTCACCTCAATCCGTGGGGCTTGGGTGAAGGCCTTTTGGGTTCACCTTCCAGACGCGGGTCGGCTGGTGAGCAACCCCAGTCAATTGGGGTTCCTCTCCAGGACCCAGGTGTTCGCCAGGGAAGGCTGAGGGGTGTGGTCTAGGATAGACCTACCGCCTCAGCTGGTCCCTCACCAGGTTGCCTCCCCCTGCTGAAGATTTTAGAGGGAATTAAATAGGTTGAATTCAATAAAAGCATTTTATTTCACCCCATGTTATGTGTGTGGTCTCTTTATTCCGCAATCGACCGGCAATGTTGCTCACTATTTAGATGACTTCTTAGTGATAGGGCCTTATCAGCCTGGCCAATGTGCGTATTTGTTGCAGCAGTTTGAAGCATTGGCAGGTGAGCTGGGGGTCCCCCTGGCACCTGAAAAAACAGAGGGTCCTGCCCAGGTGTTGACCTTTTAGGGGGTCGAAATTGACACAGTCAATCAGCAATGTAGATTGTCTACAGTTAAGGTCACTGATTTAAAGAATAAGGTTTCCCAGTTTTTAGTAAGGCGTAAAGCTACATTGTGTGAATTTCAGGTCCTTATAGGACATCTGAACTTTGCGTGTAAGGTAGTAGCACCCGGGAGGGTTTTCCTTCGCTGATTGTGTGATGCTATTAAGGGCGTATGACAGCCCTATTTTTTAATCCGCATATCTAAGGATTTAAGGGCGGATTTGCTTGTTTGGCAGCAGTTTTTAGAACAATTTAATGGCATCTCCTTTTGGCATGAGGAACGGAAGCTCAAAGGTAATCTCCAGATAGCCTCTGATGCAGCTGGATCCATGGGGTTCGGGGTTTATTTCGGTGGACGGTGGTGCACGAGTAGGTGGCCTTCTGATTGGGCGGCTTCGGATATTGTGGCTGATTTAACATTTTTAGAATTCTTCCCAATCCTGGTGGCGGCCACTATTTGGGCTGAGGAATTGGCAAACTCATCTGTGCACTTTTGGTGTGATAATATGGCAACCGTCCAGGTGGTAAACTCCCTCACCTCAAAATCCCCTCGGGTGATGGTGCTCATCAGGGCCTTTACGTTGCAGTGTTTGAAGTTTAATATTCTGTTTGTCACTCGGCATGTGGCGGGCATTAACAAAGGCTTTGTTGACGCTCTTTCCCGCATGCAGATGGATCATTTCAGAGAGTTGGCCCCCGACACAGCACTCGAGGGCGATCCAATGCCGGCAAGCCTGTGGAGGCTTGGGAGGCTGAGCTCTTGAGGGCATTAGGTATGTCCATGGCTCCAAGCATGATGAAAGGATATACCAGGGTGTTACGTGAGTTTTTTCAGTTTAGGGAGCAGTCAGGTTTCAAACAGGGTGTCCCTGTACCCTTTGAACATCTGTTTTAGTTCTGTCTCTCCCTATATCATAAGGGCTTATCCCCACAACCTATTAGGGTTAGACTGTCAGCGATTGCCTTTTGGCTTAAAGCCCAAGGAGTTCCTGACAGTACAGGGGATTTCCGCATTCGGAAGGCCCTGGAGCGTTAGTCCAGAGAACATGGGCGTAGAACTGATAGTAGAGTTGCCATTTCTCCCACCATTTTGAAGGGGCTAGCCTTGATTTGGGCAGATATTTGTATGTCTCCATATGAAGCGCTGCTTTTTCATGCAGCAGCCTTGATGGCCTTTTTCGGAGCTTTACGCATCAGTGAACTCGTGCAGGTATCCAGGAGGGATACATCTTATAGAGCTTTGGAGCTCAGGGATGTTATCATGGAGGGGCACCAGGTCACTTTGACACTACATTTTTCCAAGATGGATCAGCGTGGGAAGGGCAAGCAATACTGTTTGCTGCCATGCAGTGACCCTGAGTTATGCCCCATTAGGGCATTGAAGCAATTTTTAGCAGTTCATGGCCCACAGGTGGGCCCGCTTTTTGTGCATGAGGATTTTCCCCCTCTGACCAAATACCAGTTTTGGACTGTGACGTCCAATCCTTCAATCCAATCTGTGAGACTTGGGTGAGGGCCTTTTGGGTTCACCTTCCAGATGCAGGCCAGCTGGTGAGCAACCCCAGACAATTGGGGTTCCTCTCCAGAACCCAGGTGTTTGCCAAGGAAGGCTGGGGGTGTGGTCTAGGATAGACCTACTGCCTCAGCTGGTCCCTCACCTGGTTGCCTCCCCCTGCTGAAGATTTTAGAGGGAATTATATAGGTTGATTTCAATGAAAACACTTTATTTCACCCCATTTTATGTGTGTGGTCTATTTATTCCACAATCGGCCGGCAATAGCACTTTACACATCTATATTGCTTTATAGGTACTAAGAGGTTTTCTATGTGTGTTAGCTAATTGCCCCCACAAGCTGGGTACTCTATATACATGTGTCTGTATCTATAGGTCAGGATCCCATAAACTCTCCAGTAACATAATTACACCAGTGGAGGTAAAAGCAACAGTGTCAGCAGTAGTGAGAAAGAAGGAGAAAAGATGGCAATGACAGAAATGGAAGGAGCAGGCATCTGGCTCCATACCTCCTGAATTCCTGGCTTCCAGAGGGTCTGCAGAGCCAAGGACATGTGGGAGGACTGCATTAGACAATACTCCTGTCACAGGAGAGGCAATTATCCAAGCCAGTCTTCCCATCCTACCTTTGCTCCTTGGATCCTCTCTCTCTCTCTCATACACACACACACAGCCAAATCCAGGCATTCAAGCATAGAAGTGAATGCTTTCTTCTCCTGCTGTTGCCACCACTAACTCCTCCTTCCTGGTGTGAATTTAAAGATAGTAGCACTGCTACTGTATTGCTGGCCATACAGACTGCATAGGGCTTACAACATTTGATAGGCCAATATAGTAAAGACCCTGCCTGCAAGGAGCATATAAAATAAAATGGACAATGGGGGAATACAGAAATCAGATCTTAGCTTAGTATTGTTTATTTTGCTTTTTCAGACTCTATTTTGATCCTTCAGTCCAAGCTTTCACTCCGGGGCTATTTCAAATCTGGGTTTTAATCATTGACTTCAGAAACTGAAGTTAGAATACTATGAATGAAAAGTACCTGATCTTGCTGCTGAATTATGGTCCTTGGGCTCTAAATAAAAAAGATTTTTTTTTATTATTATAGAAAAGTTGTAATTAGGCTTGCAAAAATGTTCAGAGCTACCAATTAAAATCACACTGCAAGGTGATGTGTGTGTGGGGTGGGTGTCTGTATGTGTCTGTGTCTTTATGCCTTTAAGTCTCCTGATGACTTATGGCACTCCATGAATTTCATGGGGCTTTCATAGACAAGGAATACTCAGAGGTGTTTTTGCTAGTTTCATGCCCACAGCACCTGGTACTCATTGGCAGTCTCCCATCCAAGCACTAACCAGGGCTGACACTGTTTAGCTCCCAAGATCAGATGGGATCTGATGCCTTTAGGGTATTTAAGCCTTCCTGCAAGGTGATACTGTCAGGCTCGTCCCTGAATTCTGGGAATTGGAGTAGAATTCATGGAGGACCCTGACATGAGGCTGATTCTGGCCTGGTTCCCTGCCTAGGCCCCTGAAGGTTTTGGAGAGAGGCCAACCCACCTGGTTGGCTTGGGAACGCTGCTCTCCACAGCAGCTCAAGGTCAGCGTTCCCAGGTGCAAGGCACCCTGAGAAATCCTCCCTAAATGCTTTTCTCACACTGTGGGGTTTATCTGGGGGTTTGCTTTGGCTGTACTGAGTTTTGGCTTTGTCCTATGTTCCTGACACATGAATCCATGTCAATAAAGCAGTTTATTGATTGAATGTGAGTGTGTGTGCTTGGTACATCACAGATACTATCTCCCAAGTAAGATTTATATCTTTAAAAGTCAATGTGGCATTAACAGCAATCTTGAATCTTTTGAGGTATGCTATATCCCACACTGCAGGCATGTGCTGCTGTGTGTTGCAGCCTTCTGCATCTTAACTCTGAAACACACATCACTATCTTCAATAGCAAGTATTGATATAGAAGAACAGTCTGAGGAGATTATCAAACAGGGAAAAAAAAGTGTTCCTGTCCCACAGTCTCCACTCCCGCCCCTGTCCCGTCCCTTTCCCACCACACTCATCCTCCCCACCACACATAGCTTCTCTAATGTCATTCTGGCAGCCCAGGAGTGAATGGAGCTCTAACGCAGCTCCCTTCACTTCCTAGATCAAGATCTCGCAGATTCTTGTGAGAAGGCGCAAGCATGGGAAATTCAAAAATAAAAATAAAAATAACCAAAAAAGTGACCGCAAGCACAAAACACACTTTAAAATGTTTAAGTAACCTGGGGAGGGCCATAAAAAGTGTGTCGCTTAACTGGATGTCCCAATCTCACCTGGATGTGTTCTGGCAGGGACCTCCCATTGATTCTGGGATCTCACCAGCGAAACGGGGCACCCTATCTCATGCATGGAAATCCATGAGAGAAATGGGATGGGGGGGGAATCTATTAACTGTTTCTCCCTTCAATAAAAAGCAGCACTGGCAGAACAGGAGCAGAACAGGTGCATAACGAGGGGGGAAACAACATTGTCTGAAAAGGGAGCCCTTTTGCAATCTCCTGGTGTTCCTGTAACACCACTTTAAATGTGTCTGATAATCTCCTGAGTGTAGGGTTGCAGTATAAAGTGTTCCACAGGTCCCAGCACTAATCTAAACCTGTTTGTGCATATGTGCATTCACATCTCCTAGCCATCCTTTATTTTCTATCTCAAATATTGCTGTGTCTCCTCCTTAAACAAAAATATAATTTATCCAGGAGTCAAGATGACATTTCAGTTTCCTTGGAAAATAACAGATAACTAGAAAAAGAAAGGAGGCATCATCTGTTTTACTACCTTTTTAAAAAAATAAAGAGGGGGAAGCTGGATGTTTTAGAAAAACCTTATCTTAGTAAAACAAATAACCTTCTCCATCAACTGTGAGCAATCGTAATGGGGAAAAGTCCTAAGGTACGCCTCAGTTCCAGAGAAAAGAGAAGTCTTTTATAAGCCCTGAAAACTAGAATACACGGTTAGATTGAAACCCCGGCCCCATATGAATTGCCATTTAAAAAGCATATCCCAGTAGCCCACTTTAATTGTGCTTTGTAAACTTGAAATGCCACTTAAATGTGAAATCCCTATCCCCTGGATTTGCTATATGTATTTCATAAAAGTTGTTTTCTTTCCCACGCAGATAAAATCCACAAAGCTTCTAGCACATCTGACCTGAATGCCCTGTTTGCAGACCTGACTTCTGCTCTTTTTTGCCCTGCTCACTGACCCGGCTTCTGCTCCTGCTGTTTTCTCTCCCTGACAGATCACACACACACAAACACACACACATCCACCCAGATGCAGATCATATCACACAACCCACTTTTAGTGCACAAAGATGCTGATGATATTTCCTGAGCACCCTAACTTAAAGGATGGAGTGCATTTCTTTCTTCATGCCACCTGCCTTCCCATGTTTCTTCCTATTGCCTTTTAATTTCATTTCTGAGGGCATTCTTATCAGTTGCACACATTCTCCTCTTCATCTTCTAGCTATTTCTTTCCAAAGTACTCTGTGAGATCTGTTAAAATAAGTGCTTGATTCATCTTCCTAAAAGTTTGAGAGAAAATGAAAAGTGGAACTATAGTTCTCCTTGCCCCTTTCCCACCTTTAGAAATTCAAAAGTAGTCTAAATATAAAGACAGAGGTATCTTGAAAAGCTTATGAGAGTTAATATTACCTACAGACAGGGGAAAAAAAACCTCACCCTAAATATGGTGTAAATATTCTCTACTTAAAAACACTGCACTAGACAAATTCAGGATAAGACTGATGATTTTGATGTGGTAAATACTTCTTCCAAAACATTGTTATGAGTCTGAAAATCTTTTATCTCATTTGACACAGTTTTATGTAGGGTTGGATGAGAAGTTTTCCTTCCTTCCTTCCTTCCTTCCTTCCTTCCTTCCTTCCTTCCTTGGTAATGGTTTTCCAAATTTCACAAATACAGTATCTTCACAAATCTGTGAAAAAAGTTGAATTAAATAATGTGGGAGAAAATAAAACAGACAAATTTGTCCAGCTAGGCAGAAGACTCTGAGTGCTTATTGACTAACAATTCAGTTTAAATCCCCTTTATTTCAACCATGTTAGTGATGGTAAATTTATCATTTGTTTGTTTTGTTTTTGTTTTTTGTTTGTCATTTTGTGGTGTGTGTGTGTGTGTGTGTGTTTTACCTGACAGCCTTTACATTTACTTTTAACAGCTATATCTCATTCATGTGCAGCATGATCCTCTCTATGCCGTGAATAGTTGTACCTGCTGAATTTGTCTAATGCAGATGTTGGAGATCCTTGTTTTGTTTGTTTTAAAGAATTTACCAAAATTCACAGATATTTTCATAAATTTGATGGAAAGGATGTTAGATTAAAACTGAATGCAGAAAGGACTCATTTCTATTTTTGTGGCTTCCTCTCCCCTCTCTTCCACTTTGTGCTGCTGATATTTCTTTGGTTCCATTTCCATTCCTGCCTGGTTGCATGGGTGAATCCACCCACCCAAACAGAGTTATTGTAATGAAAAGGATAATATTATGATGCTCTATAGTTAATCAAATTTGGTATGTAATAGTATTGGTGAGATCCAAAACACATCATCCTGACACTACAGAACTCTGCAACATCTTAGGGATCTGAGACAAAAGAACCAGAGTCAACAGATGCCATAGAAGAGTAATTTAATTCACAAGAAGAACTTGTTGAATCATACCCAAATCCTATCCTGTTCTGCATTCTGTATAAGGCCAAACAGACACCTATGGCAAGTACACAACTAGTGCAATAGCTTTCTTCCAATCATGTTCCCCAGTGATGAGAAAAATATTATTTCTAATACAGCCACCATGACTAGTAGCCATTGATAACCTTGTCCTCCCTGATTTCCATTGATAAATTGGTTTGTCATTTGGGTGTAAATCTGGCTCACAGGGACAACAGTATATAATGCCTGATGAGATTCTTCATTAGTTTCTGTCCACATTGTATAGTGGTTTGAGAGTTGGACTATGACTCTGGAAAATGGATTGAATCTTGTCCATGGAAACCTGCTGGGTGACTTTAGGCAAATACACTGTCTTAGCAGGGGGCGGGGGGTCAAGGCAAACCCCCTCTGAACAAATCTTGCCAAGAAAACTCTGTAATAGTTTCACCTTAGGGTCACCAAAATGATTTGAAGGCACCCAACAACAACAACAACACATATAGAAAGCCACAGTTGCTTTGAGAAGTGCCCCCCACCAGACACAGACACACATACCAATATGTAACTTACTCACTATATCTCACCATCATCTTTTAGGATTTCTGAATTCTATACAGATATATATTGTAAAAATGAAGTTATTTGTAGATATTATTTGAATACCCTTTTTCTGATGGAGGGCAAGGTTGCCACTCTTCTTACCTTGAAAAGTTTTATACTTCTTTTACTTTTCCATTTTGTTCCTTTATATCTTTTTTAAATACAACCCAATTTATTTCAGAGCAATTACTGCATGTTTAGGGTGCACAGACCTCAAGGTCCCCTGAAATCTACACAGGTAAAAGTAAAAAGTTAAATGAAGTTTAAAGTGACAGTAATCCAGGGTCAGATAAAGTGCAACACATTTCAAGGTCATAAACCAGGTGATTCTATAATACAGCAGCAGCTCAGCCAGAAGACAGCAGCTAATTTTTACAGCTGGGCCCCTGAGTGTTGTTTCTTCCTGTTCTTTATATGTTTTAATAAAGATGGTTCATTGGTGAATAACTGGAGTAAACATACACCAGGATGCTGCATCCTCATCTTAAGGAAGAGTAGCAGTACAGAGTGTTTACCATTTTTATGCCTTCATGGCTCTATATCTCCTTGCTTTCCTCACTCCCTTGGCACTATACCTTATTTTTCTAAGTTAAACAAAAGGCAGTTGTAGAAGACTACAAAGTGTTCTCATCTCCTGACCCCCACACTGACAGCTCAATATATCTTAGAGCAACTAAAGATATAGAAGAGGGATTATGAAACAAGCAGGAACTTCAGAAGAATGTATTTTTATAAATTTATTGCTTAACTGTGTCGTGCAAACTGCGGTCGTTTTTGAAGAGCAAGGACATACATCTGGAATATAAAACATAATGTTAGTGGCTCGTAGGAATGGAAAGATACAAACATCTGTCACATACAACTCTACTGCAAATGTGAGATTATTAGTTTCATAGGGATTTATTAATTTGATATATTTCAGCTCTTATCCAGCTACATGGGGGAATGTTACCACACAGCAGATGAAATGCAATCATTTCGTAAAGTGTTCTGAACTTCTTTTTCACCTGAATCTGAAATTCTTCCAGTTAAGTAGGAGGAAGATAGAATGGAGGGTAAAGATGAAGAAGGAAAGAAAGAAGGAAAGAAAGAAAGAAAGAAAGAAAGAAAGAAAGAAAGAAAGAAAGAAAGAAAGCCATCACTCATTCCACACAGCAGGCAGTAACTCAGTGACCCTATAGTCAGGCTTCAAATGTCACCAGGTTGCCATCTTCCTGTGAATGACTAGAATTTTATATCCCATTGTTAGTGGTGCTGAAAATTGCTTCTGGACTCGACGGTTCATAATGCATTGTCCATAGTGAAAACATTTCCAAAACTGAAGTGACCTTTTCGAAAACGGCATTTGCACTCACTGTATATGTTTCACATAAAAGGTTATCTAGTTAAACAGTTTTGAAAGAAGAAGAGGAAAGGCTGTTGCCTGAAATGAGTATTTTGAAATCATGTTTGGATAGTAGAGTCAGAGGAGGGGGGTAAGAGGAGGAGGAGGAGGAGGAGGAGGAGGAGGAGGAACATTGGCTGAGATCCAAATAAGTATTTTAGGCTAAAAAGGGTGTGGGAGAACTTTAGACCAGTCCACCCTCCCCCTTTTAAATGACAGGTTACCTCCCTCTCTGCCACACTGCAGTCTGCCTTTGAATTATGGGATAAAGGGCTTCTTTTCAGGATATCCCTCAGCTTCAAATAAGCAGATGCATGGTTCCTTCAGTCCTTCAATTAGGGATGAAAATCATATGGCTACCCAGAGGCCCTACCCAACATAGCCAGAACGGAATGCTGGGAATTACAGTCCAATAACATATGGAGATTTATGTGATTCCTAAGACTGCCTTAGATATGTCAGTTGTCCCCAAAAGAAAACAAACAAAAGTCTATGATCTTTTTCAGGAAAACAGAGTAAGAAGCCATATCACACCTGATAGTATTTTGCTGTATATAGGCTTCATACATGTGAGTATTATTTCATTCCATTACCTGTGTGTTTGTGTGTGTGTTCAAGGCACCTGCCTATTTATGGTGACCCCATAAACTGCATAGGGTTGTGGGTTTTTTTGGTCTTTTTTTTTAGGCAATGAATATTCAGAGGTGGTGTGGCCAGTTTCCTCATCCAAAATAGCCTATAGCACCTGGTATTCATTGACAGTCTCCCATCCAAGCATTAACCAAGGCTGACCCTGCTTAGCTTCCAAGATCAAACAGGACCTAGCACCTTTAGGGTATTTGAAGCATGCATTCATCATTGGAATAATTTTAGAAGCCATTAAGAGTATGCTTCATCACCATTCTGTCTGATACTTTTATAAAGAAATAAATGCATATCCGTCAACCAGGGGGCACTACATTCTAAACAAAACATACTGGTCAGATTTTCTTAACAGAAGACAATGCCAGGCACCTGCTCCTGCCCTGATGACTAGTATTGTCCTCTAAGAGACCTTCCTTGTGTGGAGGAAGAACAAAAAGAGGGAGACAGATGGAGGCAACACCAGCATCTGCTCCATTTTGGCCGAATTTGGCTGGGTTTATACAAAATGCTTAAAAGCAGAGCATTTACTCTGCATATGCTTCATACCTCACAAGAGCAGATTTCCAAGGTGGGTTTGACAACCTCAAATTTTGCATTATTTATTTAATTTCTATCCCACCTTTCTCCCCTCATAGGCTTCAAAGCATGGTACAATGAGGATGCAAAAGGATACATGAAGGCCACAGAATTTTATAGCAATAATGAACTTTTAATTCCATAGAAATATACCTAGGAGATACCCACCAGTGTCTGAAAATGAACAGTTGAATTCCAGGAATTGGAGTAATAGAGAAACAAATTGTGAAGTGCTTTTAAAAAGCAAACACAGGTGGCCACAAAAATATGGATATTAGCCTGTACATTTTCACAGTCAAAAAGGGATGGTGTATGTGTGTATGTATACGAGTGTGTGTGTGAGTGAGTGGGAGAGGGAGAGAGAGAGAGAATATATTTGTGACTGACCTTAGAATGAAGCATATGCCCAAAGGCCAGAACAGGTTCAGACATCTTGTGTCACATCAATATCAAGGGCTTGGACATATGAAATTATGCAAATTGTTCCTGCCTCAGTATGCTCACTGAATTAGTATGGAAGCATTTAAAGTCAACATAAATATAGTCAGATATCCATATCCAAGTGGGGAAACTCTAGTGAGAACTGGGCCTTGGTTAGTAACCTCTGCATATGTTTTTCTCCTTCTCCTTCAGCTGTCAGCTGATAGTATTAATATACCAAAAAACCTGGGTGATATTTTTTCCCAATGAACAGTGATTTAAAGTATCAGGATAAAGGGTGAAAAGATAACTCAGAAATCAGGATGAGATGGAGAAGCATTTCTGTGGGTGAAGCAGAGGAATGGTATAAGTCCTTTGGCTGACATGAAAAAGTTTAGATAGAAATTTGGATAAGAAAGGTAGTCTGGCAATTTGCAGATACAGCTACAGATCTCTTGTGCAGCAAAGGAAACAGATAAGACAACACACTTACAGAGCAGAAAGTCCTTTCCCCCCCCGCCCCCCCCAAAGCTTTTCTTGATATCTGCCATGGGGTTGTCTAATAATTTGGCTATTGGTTTTGACTTTTGATAAGAACTGCAAAATTAAGGGATAAAATTGTTAATGGGGGTGTTGTTGGCCCATTTAATACAAGATGGTATAAACTAGTGTGATGGCAACTCTGCAACTAAGCCAATGAGATGAGGCAAGTGCAATAAGAGTGATGTACAGGAGCATGAAGTATCTATAGAATGCACTATCTTCAGGTTTCAGATACTAGAAAGTCATGCCTTTGAGGAAGGAGTGTTGTTAAGGGGTGTGAAATTCTCAACAGAGGTTTGGCAGGATGATCTAACCATTAAGGACAGAGCTGAACCAAAACAAGAGAGGCTGAATTATTTGTGCTTTTAGCCATGGGCGGCGGGGGGGGGGGGGGAGAGAGAGAGACTAATCTTAGTGGATGATCTTGTGCAAAATGTACACTGAGGAGAGTAGGAGTAAATTAAAGCATTGCAGAATGTAGTAGCAAAAATAGGGCGTGTATTTCCAGTCTTGTGCTTGGATGTGCAACTGAATCTTCCTCTAACTATGGATATGTGTCTAAGTCCCCAACCAAACATGTGTGGTAACTCTAGTCCTGTTTAGGGGTTACTGAGGCATATGCATTGGCCCCAGAAAGAGAGGAGCACATTAGCCCTGTCTCATTGTTTTCCTCATGCACAAGTGATATCTCAGAAGAGAACTTGTATCTGTTGAAGGCTGTCCACATGGGTCCGCTTTTCCACATTCTAGCTTTCAAGTATAGAGCAGGTTCTACACACATTTGCATGAGGAAAACAACAGAGAATGTGTGGCGAGCATGCCCGCTTTCACTTGTGGAGTGGAGGATCATGTTTTCCCTTTTAGATGTAGACATATCTGGTTAGCTATGTTGTGCCATAACATTCTGTTGTGCCCTATGTGATAGCTGATTGCCATGGCTTACATATTCTGTTTTGTTCTTTTTAAAGACTCAGTTAAATCTGAGGAGATAGCCCCATATTTGCAGCAGCTCGGGGTTACCATCAGGCCTTAAAAGATATAAACCAAATTAGAGATGCATTGCTGTTGTTCACAGAACATTTTTGTTTCCACTAGAATCATATTTTTAGCACCCTCAAATTGTCCACAGGAAAAATTTAGCAGCACACTAACTAAGAAGTCTGTAGAAGAAACTGGATTTATCTTAGAAATTGTAATTAAGATTCTGTAGAGCAAAAGCAAAAAGACCAAGAGGGCAAAGGGGATCAAAGTCTACAAACGAAGAAAAAGAGCAGCATGGTAGTTCAGATAAACTTGGGTAGAGCAATCAGTGGTATTAACAACTGGATCCTATAACTTCAGATATGATATAACAAATTATATGCCAAAACTCACAACTCTCATGTATTGGAAGGATTGCATGTGGCTTTGTATATGTGGTGTGGTTGGATGAAAGCTGAGAGCCACTAGGTGGATGGATAGATAGATAGATAGATAGATAGATAACCTTGAGGCTTACAATGCTGAACCATGTGGTCCTACAGCAGCCCCCCCTTTTTTTTCCAAATGCTTCTTGGCGTCATCTCCGTGATAGCGACACTTGGAGAGAAAAAACAACAGCAACTGCAGAATTGCCTAAACTGGCATGTCTGTTCTATGTATGAGACATTACAAGACAAAAATTGTGCCAGCTAAAGTGGAATACTGCTCTAAACAGCACAACCTCCTTCAAGGGCCTGGCAATGAAAGGTATGAATAGGCTGGGTTTGTCTCCGGATGCCTTCTTGAAATTTGACTCTTCCTCTGCTTATCTTGCTACCCATAAAGCACACTGTGGTCAGTGGTGGTGGTGGATCACTTGATGGGCATTGAGGGGGTTGCCAAGATGTTTTCTGGTAAGTGGTCTTTTGCCAGATGTAAATGACTAATAGGACACCTTGCCTGGATACCCCCCTCAAACCTAATGTTGTGCTTTGAGTATTTCCATTTTGGGAGGGAGTGGATAAAGTCCAGCTTACAGATCCCACTGTGGCCCTCTGCCACCCCATACCCCATATGCCCCGTTGAGTTAATTTTTAAAAAATAATGGAAAAGACCCATTGTGCCCTCTAGGAACAGTGAGGACTGTTCTACCAGTTTTTATCTCATGAAGGCTATTTTAGGTTCAAAGTGGGAGTCAAAACCAGAAACAACTCTATCCTGGACACAAGTCTCATGGGGATGCAAGAGAATCTGGTAATGGGTTTAAATGTTACCATCAGCAATTCTGTAAATTTTGACTGATAACATATCGGCACTCAATGCAGTACCTTTAGAATTAGTGTAATATGATTTCTTTAAAGTATCCCTGTCAGCAAGCTAACTGAGGTTATGATATTGCATGTCCAGGGGTGAGTTCCACTCTGCATAAATAATACACCACCACAGGATATATAGAAAGAGGAAGGAATGGGCCACAACTATTCTTGGTTACAACTGTAGGTAGGGTTGGCAGACACATGAGTCCGAATCCATGCATTGATCACCCCACATGTTGATTGATGAGCCTGCTGCTCTGGCCCTACTGCCAGAACCTTCAGGATGACAGGAAAGGATCCACCTGAGTGCATGCCCCAGTGTGGTCTCCCTGTCACCTGGGGGAACAGGGGTGATGTCTCCCTCAAGCTGGGCAGGACCATAGCTGTCCCAACTCCCAGAGCCCCTTAAGGGGGCCTTGATACTATACCAATCCCAAAAGACACTGGTAATCCATATCCTGGTTCCAGGACCCATGAAGACCATCCCCAAAAGTTGTGACAGTAATGTAGCTGGCAACATTCCACAAAGCTAAATATACATACAGATTACAATATGAAACTGAAGGTGGGTGGGTGTGATGACACTCAGCAATGCTCTGCCACATTGTGGGCAGGCTGGACCTTATATGCTTCCCCACCTGATCAGAGTCAAGACTAAGAACAGCTGACTCTGGTCCTGCCTACCAGCCAATGAATTCACATCAAGTTTAAAGCCATTGTCTGATAGCTCCTTCCCTTCCCACAAGCCTTGCAGGACCCTGGGAAGGGGAAATTAGGCAACAGCTATGCCAGAGAACCCCCAGCACAATGCTCCCACCCCAGACTGCAAAGCAGCTGCCCGGTAAGTTGGGTGGCCTATTTATACTAACTGAGCCATCTTCAAGGACAGTTCCATGTAGATCACATTCCAATAGTTTAGGTTGAGATATAAAATAAATCAAATGTATATTTAATTCTAAGTCAAAATGTTTGCAATTGAGATGCAAACATCACAATCCTACATTTATTTTATATCTCAAACATTTTGGCTGAGAATCAAACATACATGTTCATGTCTTGATTTATTTGTCCTCAAATTCATATGTATACTCCATCATCTAAGTATGGCCTACATCAGTGAGGAGATATATAAACTTCTCTGAGGAATGAATAATTTTTGGCCCCCCAAATTTTCTTCATAATTGTCCTTTACAAGTATTGTTCACAAATATTTTCTAGACATTCTCAGTGCATTCAACTGTTTCCACCAAATATTTGTTATCTGCAATTAGTATTGTCTAAAAAATAAAACTGTATTAAAAATTCCAGGATCTAGTCCTTTTAAAAGCAACAAGAATTATCTCCTTTAAAGAGGGAGTTAAAAATCATTCATTTACTTTTAACTTCATGCAGAGTGCACTTAAGAATGCTGACTTAAGCTCAATTAACATTTAAAAAGTGTATTCAGAGGTCTGAGATCACTCAGTTAAATTAGACTCATTAAAAAACAAAGGAGTCAGTTTAAAATGCAAATCAAAGTTTACTGAAGGTATATAAATCTCAATCTACATACTAAAACTAACTTTAAAAAGAGGTTCCTAACTGACTAATGGTATTTAGGGTAGGAAAACTCACCAGCCTACAGTGGTAGAAGGCTGCATGGTGAAACATCATAGCATGGTTACAGGAAAGATGGCTTAAGATGAAGATGGCTAAAGATGGCTCCAGCCTCATGGAGACTCAAACTTAAAAAGGAGAACTTACACAGAGCAATAAAATTTAAATTAGGTCATGTGTGGAATGACCCAGCACTCCAGTTGGCTGGAAGTGCCCAGTGAAATAAGAGAAAGGGAGTTTGGGAGAACAAAAGGCATGCAGGGAAAAACCCTAGACTTATCTAAGGATGTGAATGAGGTACACAAGATTGCTTTTACATTACAACGATTATTTCCCCACATACTACAATTGTCAGGTTTTCCAAATGCAATAAGGGACAGCTGGAATTCATGACATTCAGGGTTGACAATTAGGAAGAAGTTACAGTATTAGCAAATTTGTTTTCCACCTAAATACAAAATGAAGGTATTGATTTAAGTTCACCTAGCCATGTATTTCTCTGTAAAAATTGCATGCCTCCACATTCATAAATTACAGGATGAACATGTTTCTGTCTTTATGGAGGGTTCATGTCCAAAATATGGGAATTTTTTTTTTTGCCAGCTCATACAGTCTATCTGAAAGGAACACCGTTATAACCTTCAAAGGGGTTCCCTTATAATAAAGGACACCTGGCAACCCTAACTGCATTTGACATACAGAAATGTTTGGCTTCATTCTGCAGCTGGCATTTACTATTTGAGAGCATCCATGGTTATATTAAGGTAGCTATCCAAATTTGGGTCCATTTTTCTCATATACAGATTATTAGATATAAGGATTTCCCTGTGTGTAATTTGAAAAAGGAAAATATCTGATGCTCCTGTTTTTTAGTCAATTATTGGAAACTGAATATTATTATATTATTGGAAATGCTTGGCTTTCATTAATAGTCTTGCAGAACATGAGTGGAATACATTTGGTGAAAAAATATATATCAGTAAACGAGACATTATTTTCTGTTCTTAAACTTGTCTACCAATGGTGAAGCTTTCATTGAAACGCCCCTGATAAATGTCCAAAGAGCCTTATTATCACTGATATGTCATAGCTGAAAAAACATTTCATAGATAGCATCCAATAGTACTTAATATTTGATAAATAGCACTGAGTGGCATAAAGTAAAATAGCATTTTTATATTTCCAAAGCATTTGGTAAGTAGTACTTGGTTGTTCCCAGCTTATGAGAGATTTGGAGCATGAAAAAATCAAGCTGATAAAAAAATTACAAAGAAAATGTTACATCAATCCAAAAACTGGAATGGCAATATTGAAACCTTGGTAAAAGAATAAATAAAGACATTATCATTAAGACAAATCTGATGTCTGAAATATCACAGCTTGAAATCCATTTACCATACCCATCTTCTTACTTTAATTAGTTGACACAGATTGCCTTTTAAAATATAAAGACTTTTGTGAAATGTATCTCAGTATTACCATTAAATCTTTAAATGTATTAAAAATGAACAGGGCATTTGCTTTTTAAACTTTTAGTGTGGAGCATTTGTAAATTATATGATTTCAGAGGCAGTCAGTAAACTGTTCTCATTTTGTGGTTCCACAAGCTATGCACAAGGAAAGGATGGAGACTTTGCAAATCTCTCTTCCAGAAATAATGCTATTTAACTTGAAGAAAAACAGGAGACAGATCATCCAATGTTGATGCCTATGTAGATTTCCCCCCCATAAAATAAAAATTAAGGGATATGGGCAAAATATGTTTGTACACCCTAAAACAAAGAGACAACTCTCAGGATTAGTGGTTAAAAGAGCAATACATTTTCTGAACCTTTTAAGGAATTGGCTGTTTGTTGTAGCCAAGTGTTAACTAATAATTTCTCATAGGGTTGTGAGCAGTGGTAGCACTAGGGGGATGCAGAGAGGCCAAACCACACCAGGTGACACCATCTGAGGAAAGGGTTTCACCGGCCTTAGTTATGCCACAGGTTGTGAGACACCTTCAACTGGCTCCTTAACCAAATTGGGCCAGTTCAAACAGATCTGGGAGATGTGTGATTTAAACAAGGCTCCTCTAAATCAAAGTGAATCCAGATTTGAAATCTCCAAAAATGTTTTACTAATTCAGTGAACCACTCACCAAGCTTTTTTGGTAATTCTGATTCAGAGGGATACAGAGACCCAGACAATGTGCATGCAGAAAATTGTATATTTCTCCCTAGTCCTTTCATAAAGTGGAGGGGGGATTTCTGTGGCTATTGGGTAACTTTTCTCCAGTCTGGCAGGGCTTTTCTCTTGCTAATGACTTTGTGGTGGGTGAAATCAAAGAAGTATAGCTTTGTTCAACATTCAGACAGAGTGGTGATGGAGAAAGCATTGACTTTGAATTCATTTTTCATGCTAGGAATGTATAAACTTAATTTATTATTGAGATGATTGGGAATCCATTGTACTGTTGTCGTCATTATACTTGTTATTGTTTGTCTTAACTGCAAGTCTGTGCCTACAATTCAAACCTATAATTACAGAATGTGAACTCTTTTGTAGAGGTAATCAAAGTGACTAGTACATTATTAATAAAAAAAATCCTCTCCCAACACACATTCATGAAATGGTTTTAGTGATTTAATGATTTTAATTATTAACCAAAGAATATTATGTGTTCTACATTAATTATATTGAAACTGAAATATTTGGATCTTGCATGGATTCTATTAGTGTTGTGGAAGGAAAAACAGCATAGAAGAAATGTGCCTAAAGGAATTAAAGGTGCTGAATTGCTTGCTGAGCTGATGAAGATTCTTGGTCACTGCTGCTTTTTCAATCAATAATCTCCTCATTCATGTAGTAAGTAAGATTCCCTCTGGTTGAATGAGTTATAGACGTAGACATTTATTTATTTAGCCTTAACTGAGGTGCTTGCACACTTTGGCAGAGTGATTAATGAGGTTGAAACTTGTTCTTATGTCAAGCATCCTTAGCAGAGATACGTGTGTCCTCAAATGCAAAGACAAGGGCCATCTCCATATGTGCTGAAACAATGTGTGTATGTGTGTGTGTTCAAGTTGCCTGTTAACTTATGGTGACCTCATGATTTTCCTAGGCTTTTTTTAGGCAAGGAATATTCAAAGGTGTTTTTCCAGTTCCTTCCTTTGAAATATAGCCTACAGGACCTGGTATTCATTGGCTGTCTCCATCCAAATAGTAAACAATATAGACAGAAGTAAACCTGTGCTCACCCTAGACTGGCACCAGCATTTAGAATTACCTGTACAGCTTAAGGGGATGAGTTCTGTTTAGTGCCAATTCTTTGCTGGAGAAAAACCCCAGAAAAATATCCTTCAGCAGCATTGGCCCTTTTGAGCTATGGCCCTCTCATGTAGCATGCTTCACAATACTGCTGTGTTGAATTTATAGAGGATCATGTTTTACTGTGAAGAAAGCCATTTAGGTTCAAAAATGTTTATGAGAGAAAAAAGCCCCTTTTCATACCTGTTTTCACATATGTTTAGAGGTTTGATGTATCAAGAGAGAGAGGGGAATTGTCCCCAGTACTGAAGCAATTGGGCCTATGGTCTCTCAAAGTCTGATGTATATCTCAATATGCATCCCACTGAATTAATGTAGTGCAGAGGAAAGATAGAGATATTCAGATACACAGGAGACATATTCAAAGGTGAATGCCATTTTTTCCTGCACATCATTACTTTCAATGGGGTGAGGATTTGGAGGTGCACCTAAATGGACTGCAACACTGCTCTGGCTGTCTTGAGAGCAGCAACCTATTCCACCCTCTTCAGTGGTTCTAAATCTTTAGTTTTCCAGATGTTTTGAACTTGAACTCTCAGAATCCTTGAGCATTGGCCAAGCTGGCTGGAGTTTGTGAAAGCTGTAATCCAGAACTGTAGGAGGAACTGGTTAACATCACTGTTCTCCCTCTCAATACCTATTCCTTTGCAGACACTTGTTTAACGCAGCTTTTTAAAAATCCAAATCCAGTTTTACACTGCTAGAAGTACTATTACTGAAAGCCATACCACCACCACTAATGGAAGCCAGCAGCCAATGGACTGACATGGCATTTTGTATTTATTTAGTTAGTTAGTTATTCAATTTATACCCCACTTTTCTCCTGTCATGGGGCTTAAGGCAGTTTAGCATGTTTTAAAGCAAAAGGGTAGCTAAAATCTTAACTTATAAAAGCTAAAGAACAATTAAACAACAATTCTATTAAAAACCACATGTTTAAAAACAGTTTAGAATACATTTGAAAATATACATTTTTTTAAATAGCAAATCTCTTTCAAACACCTTTTTGTCATGGGTTTAAAAATAAATAAAAAAAAATTACCCAAATAGAAAAGTCTTTAACCACTCTCAGAAAGAGAGCAGAGAGGAGGCTACCTGGGCCTTTCATGGCCATAGCCTAGAAGCAGCCACTGAACGGGCTTTCTCCTATGTCCTCATCAAATGTACCTCTGATGGTGGTAAGACCAAGAGAAAACCCTCCCTTGAAAATCATAAAACTCACTCCAGCTTGTATAGGAAGATAACTTTTTTTTAGAGAGTCTGGACCACATGCTCTAGACCCTTGCCTAAGAAATGGATATGTCCTCTTTTACACAAGATGGAAACCTGCTTTGGGTTTTTTAAGGATGGAAACCTCCAATGGGATATTCACCACTCTCCTTACTCAATCAGCCAAGCTCCCTCTAGCTGTCAGGAAGGGCAAGGGGCACTATGCATGTAATGGGTCTCACATCTCCAAGGAATCAATAACTGACACTTAGATAACTTCTAGTCTTAGTGACCCCTTCCTTTAGGCATTCTATCTCTTCACCACCTTCTCTAATAATCATATCCCATCATGCATTAGATACAGTCTCTCCAAACATTAAATGCTAAAGGATCTGCACAAAAAGGATCTGCAAAGCCCACTACCTGGAGGATGAACTGAGGCACCTAAACTGGGCCCTACAGGCTAATGGTTACTCGAGATCAGACATCACAAGAGCAGCCAGACCCAGAAAAAAACACAGGAATGAAGAAGAAAAACAGCCACCCAAAGGGAAGGTATTTTTACCATATATCGAAGAAGTCACAGACAGAATAAGGAAACTGATAAGGAAACACAACCTCCAAACAATTTACAGACCAACCAAGAAAATCCAAGAAACGCTATGCTCGGCGAAGGACAAAAGAGACCTTCTCACAGCTACAAGAGTTTACCGCATACCATGCAGCTGTGAACAAGTTTACATAGGGACCACAAAACGCAGTGTACAAACATGAATCAAGGAACATGAGAGACACTGCAGACTGGGCCAGCCAGAAAAATCAGCAGTAACAAAACATGTTATAAACCAACCTGGACACAAAATGTTATTAAAAAACACCAAAATTCTGTACCAGGCCAACAACTATCATGCCAGAATGCACAGAGAAGCTATTGAAATCCACAAACACCTGGACAATTTCAACAGGAAAGAAGAAACCTTAAAAGTAAACAAAATCTGGCTCCCAGTTTTGAAAAACAATAGAATCAAAACTCAACACTTACAAAGGAATTCTACCCAGGGACAGGGGGATTCCCAGCATATGATGGCCCATCAACCAACCATTAGTCAAACAGACACTAATCATCCTTGCATTTCGATACCCAGAAACTAACCATTCAAATACACAGATTTACATATACTCCCCAACAGGGGTTCACAATATATAAACTTCACACACACACACCTACCCAACCATTCTCTGAAGATGCCAGCCACAGATGCAGGTGAAATGTCAAATAGAAATTATTCCAGAACAGCCCGGAAAAAAACCAAGGAAATCTATTAAATGCTAAAGTTCTTTAATTTTTTCTTTTGCATTTGATTGAACACTTCTTGTGTCAGTACTGTTTCTTCTTCCCCTTCTTTTTCTACGTTCATGTCCTACTTTATAGCTTTCCTTCATCCTGCTTGTCTACAGGTTCCCTCTCTACATTCCAAGACTTTTTTCCTATGTGTCAAGTTGACTTTCAGCCAAATTAGTAACTTTCCTTTCCTTCATGGAAATTAGACCACATAGTGTTAGGTGCCATGAAAACTGGATCATCCCATGCCACCACACCAGATTACACAGTCAGTGCCAGAAACAATACAATATAGACTATTAATTATTATTAATTAATAATTAGGAATACAGTGGCCCTCCATATCCACGGATTCCACATTCAGGGATTCAACCATCCAGGGGTTGAAATATTCCCCCCCCAAAAAAAAAAATCCAAAAAGGAAACCTTAATCTTGCTATTTTATATAATGGGCACCATTTTACTATGCCACTGTATATGGTGGGACTTGAGCATCCACAGATTTTGCTATCCCTGAGGGGTCCTGGAACCAAACCCCAGTGGATACCAAGGCCCACTGTACTTAACTTAGATATACAACAAAATTCTCCGCAAAAAAGTTACTGACAGAAAAATCCAAGGATGTTGATGGGGTGAGAAGTGTCAATAATTAGTTCCTAAGAGGGATGTAGACCATGGTGGGCAAAATGTAGCCCATAGATCAATTTTGTGGCTTGGGGACACAGCAGCTAGATGTTCCCCAAGCAATTTTTTTTAAAAAATGAAATAAGATGAGGAATCCAGGAGAAGCAAAAATGTACTAAAATGTGGTACACCCCCCCACACACAAAGTCTCCTGATGGTCAGAAAGAGACAGAGAGAGAGAGCACACTAACTTGAAGTGGATTCATTTCCTTGGCAGTCTTGGATTGTTGACACACTGAAGAAATAATGCAGATTGACACCAAATGAACTGCCATGGCTCAATGCTAGGGAGTTCTGGGATTTGTAGTTTTGTGATATATTTAGCCTTCTCTGTCAGAAAGCTCTGGCACCACAACAAACTACAAATCCTAGGATTCCATAGGATGGGGCCATGATAGTTAAAGTGGTGTCAAACTGCATTATTTCTGCAGTATGTCAGCAGCCTCAGTCACTGTAAAGCCCATGGAGATTGTCAGAGGTAGGAAAAAAGCACTGGCTTGTTTGAAGTTACTAACCTTTGCTCTAAACATTCAGGTTAGCATAAACCTGTTTTCTGTGAATACTAATCCCAACAAAGATGAAGTCAGTCTTAACCCTTTGGAAAGTAGGCCAGCACATGAGGAAGCTAATAACAGGGTCCAAGCCTCCTGCTGCTCTGAAAATGTGAGGGTGCTGAAATGGATTCCAAGAATTATGATCCATCATACAGACTGTGTAGATTTAGGGAATATGAAATAGTAAACAAGAAAGGAAAGATAGGAGTGTTGTAAGTGAGGTCACAGAAGCCTTCTGGGTAAATACAGGTCAAGACCAGGAAGACCCTCACATAACTTCCATGTCTTAGAGCAGAGCTGAACAACTGCAGAGGTTGACAGCCAATGTTTTGCCCATGGTCCCTTCCAGGAACCACATAGACTGCCAAAAAGTGTTCCCCCCCCCAACCTCTAAACAAAATCTCAATGCATCCAGAAGTCCACTTTTGATTTTGAAAAATCAGTATCTTTTAACAATGAAGGGGTGGGGTTTGGGCTACAACTTTCATAAAAGATGAAACTGCCACTTGTGGCATCTTCCAGGAGACACAATTCACTTTTCTTTTGGCCAGCACTAGGAGAATCTAGAGCTCAGAGAGTCTAGAAGAGACTAAGGGCTTCAAAAAGAGCCTTGGGCTGTGTTGTTAACCAACTTTCCCTTAGATTTTAGAAGAAGTCAGCCTGACCTTGAAAAAAAAAAGTGAAGGCGCTTGATAAAGGAATAGGAGTTGGAATGTTTTTAAAAAAATGTTGCAATTTTATTTTAAAAAATCCCCGGTAAGAAAGGGTATCACATGACATTAGCACACCTTGCTGAAAAACCACCAACCACAGTATGAGATTTTTGCCTCCTATGTCCAAGAGAAAAAAAACAAGCACCACCACCCCCAAACCACACACACATACACCATAAAGCTTCTGAGCAAAACTAGTTTTTCCTTCCTTTCATTAAGCAAACCACATGTACAGAAGGACAGGATTATTGATTTAAAAAAAAACTTAAAATCCCCACAATCTTTGCACTTTTCAAAAAGCCCAAGCAACAAGGCAGCAAATTTGCACAAATTTTCACTGGGCAAATGTGAATGCTTTCTCAAAATGCACAGCAACCTCCTGCTGTTTTGCATTGGGGGCAGGGAGAACCAACCTGAGGGTTGTTTTTCTTTTGTTTGTTTTCATTTTCCTTCATGCAAATGTTATAAGCCAGGAGTTCCATCCCAAGATAAGTTTGGGTAAATTTTGCATTGATATGCTTTCTGTAACTATTGCTGTGTTAATCTGTTGCAACACAACAGTGGAATTTTGTGGTATCTTCAAGATTGACAAGTTTTGTTTGGCATAAGCTTTGTGGACAGTAGCCTATGCTCTTGTCTACAGAAGCTTGTGCCAAGTAAAACATGTTAGTCTTTAAGATGTCTCAAGATTCTAATGTTCTTGTTACAACTGATTAACACAGCTACACCACTGAAAATTATTGCAACACAGTAAAAAAATGCCTCAGTTCTTATATGCAGCCATCACTGCTGGAATAAACTAGGAACCTCTTTCTCATCAGACACTTTACATTAAAATTCTCCAAATGTATCTGATAATCCTCAGAACAAGAAAAATATATTGAGAATTTGTCTCAGAGAGGACAGCACAGAAAAACTGGCCTTATCACATGATTCTGACAGTGATTCTTAGAATTTTAAAAGTGCCTCACTTTGTAATCTTACCAAAAAGGGATGACAAGGATATATTCCTCAGGAGCACAAGAAACAAACAGGATTTAAACTATGTTTCCTGTTGATGATGATGTTGTTTGCAATTTTGTACAATCTGAGTGAGCATTCATCTGAGTATTCCTTTCAGTGAATAATATTTTGAATTTGAGAAGCCTACAACTGCACATTTTCAATATCATGATGGTAAAAAAATGGATTTATTTAAAGACAAAGACAAAGATTAGATCTTTAACTGACATGATGCTAAGAGAGCTGCAATGATGTTAAACCATCACGGGCTTTGTATGATGCCAGTTTTTTCTCTGTAGACCCAATTTTGCTCAATACTTAGATAGATGAAGAATTCTGGAGAACTCAAAAGCCTACTTACAATTACATTTCATTTTGGTTGGTCCCAGTACAGCAGGGATGAGCAACTGCAACTTCACCTCTGGTTAGCATTTTGGCCAATATATGGGTCAAAAAGAGGTATTTTCAGGTATGGAGGACTCTGTGGTAGTTTGGACATATGGTACGGCATTTTAGCATTGTATGTGTCTTTTGGGCTGTTTTGAAAGGATTTTGAGATGAAAATTGCAGAAAAAATATAAAAATGAGGGGTCAAGAGGTTTAGGTAGAATGGTGGATAGTTTCAGGGGCTGCAAAAGTTGAGGTTTGGTGGCTGCTTGCATTTCAAGGGTTCTCTCTCTCTCTCTCTCTGGCTTTTCTTCGCAAATGAAGATTCAGGAAAGACTCATCCCGCGTTTTCTGCAAGCATGCTGATGACTGAAAAGGCCAATCCGAGATAAACAAGTCCAGTTGCATAAAGCACAGCAGAAGGTCTCCTTGGGTGATGTTTCCGGGTTGTGATTCTTTCTGCATTGTCATTTCTCTTCAAGACTTGTTCGGCGTGAGTTCTCAAATAAAGCTGCAGCTTTGTGGATAGCGCGTCTCCATGCCTCCCGATGTGAGGCCAGGGCGGACCATTGTTGCTGATCAATTTGGCCCAGCCTGAGATGTTGTTTCAGGGAATACTTGTATCACTTTTTTGGAGTGCCCCTCTTACGCTGACCCATGGCGAGTTCACCATAGAGTACTATTTTGGGGAGGTGATGGTCCTGAATCCTAGAAACTTGGCCTGCCCAGCACAGTTGTGTTCTCAATATCATGGCCTCAATGCTGGTGATCCCTGCTTGCTCAAGGACAGCAACGTTCATCACATAGTCAATCCAGTGTACATTTAGGATTGTACGTATACAGCACTGATGAAAACGTTAGAGGAGTTATAAGTGTTGGCGATAGGTGACCCATGTTTCAGACGCGTAAGGGAGAATAGACAGTACAATGGCTCTATACACATTGATTTTTGTGCTTTGCCTCAGGTATTTATTACTCCAGACTCTTTTGTAAAGTCTTCCAAATGCACTATATGCCTTTGCTAATCTGTGATCGATCTCTGTCAATCTTGGCATCTGAGGAGATGATGCTTCCCAAGTAGGTGAACTGCTGAACGGACTTAAGCACAGATTTGCCGATGGCAATGTGGGGGTGGGGGTGTTCGTCCTGTGGTGCAGGCTGGTAGAGAACTTCTGTTTTCTTCAGGTTGACTTCCAGCCCAAACAGCTCTGCAGCTGTTGTGAAGCAGGATGTTAGACTGCAGAACTGCTTCTGTGTGGGCAACAAGGGCAGCATCATCAGTGAAGAGCAGCTCACGGACTAGATAGTTTAGAGTCTTAGTGCGAGCCCTCAGACGGCTTAAGTTAAACAAGCTATCATCAATACAGTAACGTATACAGATGCCCTCTTCTTCTTCAAGCTCTGCTGTAGCCCTTTGGAGCATCATAGTGAAGAAGATTGTAAATAACGTTGAAGCAAGAACACAACCTTGCTTCACTGCATTAGTTATTAGAAAGGGCTCTGAAAGAGCATTGCCATATCTTACTTGACTGTGCTGGCCCTCATGTAGCAAGATAATCATTTTAAGTTATTTGGAGGGACATCCTAGTCTTTCCAGGATCTGCAACAGACCTTTTCTACTCACAGTGTTGAAGGCTTTGGTGTGGTTGACAAATGTTCGATAGAGTCCCTTGTACTGCTCTCTACATTTCTCTTGCAGTTGTCTAAGGGCAAATACCATATCAAGGGTTCACCCCATCAATAAAGTTATTTCTGTCAATTATGGCTTTGCCCAACAGATTACAGCAGAAGGATATAGATGCAGATGCAGGCGAAATATCAGGAATAAACTCTTCCAGAACATGGCCTCACAGTCTGAGAAAAAAACCCACAAAAAACCTATCTATGCTGGCTGTGAAATATAAATTCATTTCATATATAAATAATTATTTGGTAGTTACTCTAAAAGCATTCAGGGGATTTTATTTATGTATCCATGAGAGAGCAGCCTTGTGCCTTCACTCATATTCTCTTTCATTCTCATTCTTTGCAAAAGAATGGAGAAAAATAAGATAACCACACCCTCTTTTACTGAAATACCGCAACACAGGCCCTAAGGCTGCAACCCCATACACATTTGCCTTGGAGATAGTCTTATTGACCTCGGTGGGACTTATTTGTGAGTAGACATGACTTTGATAGTGCTGCAAGTCCTTCATCCACATGGTTGTCATCTTGTCTATGGTTGCATCCATGTCAGTCTGAATCCATAGAAAAGCATCTACCTAACTGACAATTCCTGACATGTTCTGATCCTTTTCCTTTCTCTCATTTCCCAAAGGTTTCAGCTGTCTTCTGCCTGGTCTAATGCAACTGTAAATTTAACTGTATTCTTTATAGCTGTGGGCCATCACAATTTCTCTGGTCTAATGCACTGAAAGTACAAACCTACAGATACCTTTTCAGAAGTAAGCCCTGTTGAGTTCAGTGCGGTTTGGTCCCAAGAAACAAGGCATGGAGCTACAGCCTTTGAAATGAGATAAAAATATGAATGAGCTCACACCTGCAATTTCCTCTTTTCAGCGCCATGGTCCATGCCTTTTCCTTCTATATTTATTCTCAGGGTTTGCTCACAGCAGTCTAGCCTAAGGCATGTTATTCTTAAATATATTGGCTGGAGAAGGTTACTTTTAAAATCCCTGTTAAAATTTAGAAATGAATATAAAGTGTCCTATGCAATGTAAACCTGGCAGTTCCGATACCACTGTAGGTATAGATTGTTCTGAATGCATTATTTTTTTTCCTTTGATAAGTCTGTGGCTTTTTCACATGCTGTTACCAAATCTGGCAGTGCACAAGCTCCCATATCTTCCTATCCTCCAAGACTGGCTTTGTTTGCTGGAGTCACTAATAAATGTTTCTCTTCAAAAATCAATACTTCTAACTTCCTTTCCGGAAGTCTCTATGGCAGTTCCAAAGCACACCCACCATCATATCTGATCACTACTCCTACTGTCTGTTATTCTGCATGACCTGATATAATAAATGTACATGGTAGCACTCTGTCTAGCAAGTTTTGGAATCAAATAAAATTTGTATAAGTAATTGATTTAAGCTTATTACATTCAAAAAGCAACTATGCTGTTCATGCTTATGAGCTATCCTTGAGAGAAGCTGATTTTCTTTGAGATCCACACTTTAGTTTTGAAGTTGAAGACAGGAACCTCAACTTGACGGTTTAGTTCCAATTTAATTAGAGATGGATAAGACCTCCTTATTCTACTCTATTTTAATTTCATATTAAGGGGCTACATTAGGGTTCAGCATCTTAGATGGACATACAGACAGACAGACAGACAGACAGACAGACATAGCGAGCGAGCCTGGGAAGGCTGGATTAAAACCCAGCATGGATTCACCGCAAGCCTAATGTGGAAATCACAGCCACCATTGCCTCCAGTCCATACCAGAATGAAGACACACAGCAACACACTAGTAGGTATAGTTAGAATTCTCAGCCAGAGAGCTCTTTTGCCTCACGGAACTACAGACCCAAAGATTCCATAGGATGCAGCCATGGCAGTTAATGTGGAATCACAGTGGTATAATTTGGCTAGTGTGAAAAAGCCTCTAGAGTTTAAGGCCACAGCCTTGTTTATAACAAGACTATGGAATTGGTAACAGGTTTCTAATTATTTTAAACACAGTGCAGGCACTGTTTACTCTGATAGGGACTACTGTGAGATACATCCTCTGTCCCCTTGATAGCAAATATCACCCTGAATCAATGTGTGGCTCAGTCAAATAACTGATGTGCACCTTTAAGAGACTGCTTGCTTAAGGGTAAATTCCCCACCCTTCCTTTCCTGCTAAGTATCAGTAATGGTGTATTATTTTAGACCATGTTGGAGAGGGTTGTGAAACTCCTACTAATGCTAGCATCACCTCTGTTGAAACTTGAGAAATCAGAAGAGGCTCCCTTGACTAAAACAGTGGTGAGTAAGCTCCAGGTGTCCCGGGGTCAATTTTGGCACACGTGGACTCACTCTAAGCCCCAATGAAAATGCAATTGATCTGCAGATTTTCAAAACTGGAAAATGTGTAGAAGTTCATTTACCTTAAAAAAAAAACAGTTAATGGGGACATGCAACAAAGTAAAAGCATGTCCTTTGCTTTAGAGGAGAGCTAACACTTCTGGGGTGGTAATCCACCATTCCTGGTTAAATTTTGGGGAGGTGAGTCCACTGATAGTTTAGGACAGGAAAGAATTAGAGTTCACAAAAATGCCCTTGACCCATGAGCCTCACAATTCCCATTTCTGTTAGAAAGGGCATGTCAGAAATAACCTTTTATCTTTTGTATCTAATGTTTCTAATTTTATCCCAAGCAAAGATGTAAATAATGAACAAGGGGGAAGGGCATAAGTGCTACAACAAAACAGCTACATTTTAAAATGGGCTCTGTTAGCACACACATACACACACACAATATTCCAGCAGCAATCATGCATGGCTCAGGAAAATTCCTCTGTAATATGTCTTATCTGATTGCTTTTACTACTTCCATTTCTTTGGTCTGTAATAACCAGTTATAATTATAATGTTTTCAGCATGATTTTATGTTCCTGTAAGTGCTGTGATCTATCAGTTTTGGTATTTATATTGTCAACTGCATTCCTTTCATGTTCATTTCAGACTGACTTCTACTACCCTTTTTTGTTCTACTTGTATGTGAAAGCTAAGCATTTACAATTAAGTGGTTTCATTTTTCCCAAGGGAAATGGGCCATCACATGACAACAATGGATATACTTTAATGTGTAATCCTCTCATCACATACACATTTACAATTAAAAAGGGGACAAACATTACATAATATCAGTCTATAAAATATATATACCGAGTCATTCTCACATTAGATGTACCAGGAACCACAGCTGTCATGACTGAAATAGGAGGTACAATATGTAATTGTCAGCTTAACCCATGTTATAAATCCTTCATCCATGTATATTATATGGCCAGGTCCCAAACATAATACCATACAGGTCTTCTCCAGTGATGCTAGCAGGAGGGCATCAGGTGGGCTGTAAGATTTCACAATTCCATCTTTTGTTGTCTACTTTGATTCCCCTTCCTTTACTAACTGAAGTCCCTCTATGAAGGCCTACTCTGTTGTCACAATATGATATCGAGATAATCCCAGGCTCCAAAAAGTGATGTCATTAAACCACACATTCTGTTAAATCTGTGAAGCTGGTAAGAATTCAGGCAAGGCCTTGGTGGGAGACTACACCTCTGCCATTCAAAGACCAGCCAGCAACTATGAACACATTAGTGGGTGAACTACAAATTACACACATGAATAAAATCAGGCAACTTAAAAGTAATGTATCCAGAATATATTGGAATTCTTCAGCTATGACTTCCACTCTCGGATGGTTTTTGCAGTAGGATATAACTTAAAGGATTTATTTGTTATTATTTATTTAGATATTTATACCCTGCTCTTTAGCCACAAAGGCTCTCAGAGCAATTTACACATCTACACTACTTTTATGGTGTGTCAGGCACTAAGTGGTTTCCAATGTGTATTAACTAAGTGCCCCCACAAGCCGGGGGCACTTTTTACCAAGCTATGAAAGGATGGAAGGCTGAGTGAACCTTGGAGCCCGCTGGAATTTAACTTGCAACATTGTGGCTGCAGTACTGGTATTTAACCACTGCACTACCAGAGCTCCCTTAGGATTGAAGCTGAAAGATCCATATAAACATTTGGCCAAAATTGTACTGCCTCTTTTAATGATGGAAACTTTTGTTATTCTATCAAGAACCAGACTTCTTTCCCAGTTGGTAAGAAATAAAATTAATGAGGATACAGATATGGATATAGGTGAAAGCAAGTTATTCCCACTATAGAGCTGTTTTCTGCCCCCTTCTGTCCCCCCTCTCCCAGCTCCTCCTTGTAGGGGAGGTGAAGAGACATTTGGAATGGTGTGTGGTGGAGTACAGGGAGGGTAGGAAAGTGTGATGCAGAAATTAAGAGAATTTGGCATGGCTGCTTGCATATGCAGGTGCAACTTTGTGCCTCTACAGTATGGCTCTGGATCCAAGCCATTGTTTGTTGTTTAACATTCAGCCGTACCCAGTTTAAAGAAATGGGCTCAGTGAAAATCAAGATGATCCATCTTCGCATTGATATGAGCATTACAACTCTTGTCTCTTGACCTTTAAAATTAAGTTTTGAAACTAATTACAAGTCATTACTTGTTAAACTAGCAAGGTAATGTAGATATTTTGCATTACTTCTGAAATTTAAGTTCATTACAGCTCTGATGACCAACCATGAAATAATGAGACCAGACACAGAGGATTGGGTTAAATAATGGCCACTTTATTTGACCTATAATCTATTTATCTTGATTGAAACTGGGAATGAGCAACATAATATGGTTCCAGCTGAGGCCAGGTATCAACCCACGGCCACTTCTTCAACCTTCCCTTGGGCAAAACACCAAGTCCCAGGACTTCATAAAAAAGAGCAAACTTCCAGGTCAACCCCAAGAGCAGACTCCTTCCCCACCCCCCACCCCAGGTCCCAGAACCTAAGGAGGCCATTCAAGAGCCCAATTCTTCACCAAAAGGGTGCCATGGTGTACACCAAACTCTTATAAACCCTCCCCCACTACCTGCCATGGACAAGGGACAAGTGTCTGCTTAGTGACTTTCCCCCACCAGGCCAGGCAACATGGCTCTTGCTCCCTGTTGCAAATGCCGTAGGAACAACATATCACCCTGTTCTGACAGATGAATGCCATGAACTGTGTGCAGCTCTAGCCATCAGAAAACTTCAGACTTCCCTATTTACCCTTCTAAAGGCAAGTTTGAGACATCGAGGATCTCCCTTGCCTGCCACCTACTTGGTGCAGCAAAATAGCTACACTGGGCCATGTGTTTTGAAGGGCAGAAATCATATAAAGCCTACAGAATAAGGGCCTTACCATTCAGTGAGCCCAAGTCATTTCCACCGAGGTGAATGACCACAACATGTGAAGGAGGCCCAGTACACTCCTCAAACAAAAGAGGCAATGACCCATTCAACCAGATGCCTTTTCTTTTCTGCCACTCCACAGTGGCCAAATCGCTCAACCCCAGTTGAGCTTCAAAGTGGAATTTTGGGCTACAGATTAGGACCTGTTGTCTCAGAAAACAGCACCTAAGAACTAACTGGGAGGGGGGACAACACAATTAGCAAGCACCATGAAATCAGAACTTGAGAGGATACACATATCTCTTGAAAGGAGAAGATCTCCAATGCCCTATGTGCAGTATGGAGTATGGGCCCAAGCCCATTGCAAAAGCCATAGAGGCAGCCCCAGTTCTAAAGGAATGGGTGCTAAACTTAACATCCTGCAGGCCCAGTCTCAACAAGACCTTCACAGTGATGTTCCAAAACTTATACCTGGTAATGGGTAAAAGTTCAGGATGACAGAAAAGAAACCCAGGTCTAGCTCCCCTGACCCTAATATATCCCTGCAGGGCACAAACTGGGCATAAAGCCTGGTCAGAGTACTGCCCCAAGGTAACTTTTGTGCCAACTCCCTTTTGATCAGTCTTGAATACCTAATCCTCAAAACTACCTAATTATTGGACAAAGCTAAGTCTTCAAAGGCCAGAGCTCTGCCAGCTACATCCCTTTTGGAAGATACAATCAACTCACTCACCCACAAGGCCCTTGGAGAATGCAGTCAATGCTGCTGCACAAAAAACCATAATCTCATAACCAGATATACAAAGAAAAGACCAGACATCACCCAGACCTGCAGAACCCTGCACAACAAGACTTTGTGCATCCTAAAACCACAGGTGGTAAACATATACCCCTGAGCCTTTGCTGCAAATTCTAATGCTGACAGTCTATTCAGCCACCCCCTAACCTTCTAAGAAACACAATACTGCAGGATATGATCCACAGAATGGGCCAAATGGCTTGAAAACCATTCACAGACCTAAAACCCTCATACTCCTTACCTGCCTTTCTACAATTAGACCTAGTGTTGGCAGCTAACAAGAAGCTGATGGTCCAGGCAACATCACCCCTCCAAGACTCCACATGTCCAAGAGTCCACAGGCAACAGGACTGGACAGACATCTGCTTGTGGGACCAGCTCTCTGAAGATATCTGCCTGTTGACAGAAAAGAACATCAGCTATCTCATTATCCACACCAGCCACATGAAGAGCCATAAACAAATTAAAATGATGGCATTGCACAACAAATGCTGTAAGCAAGCACATAACCCACAGGGTTAAGACATAAAGTTAATAACCTGAGCTGCTTGCCACATTATCACATCAGAAATGCACAGGGGACTTGGCCAACTGCTCTGCCCAAATCTGAACAGACACTACAACTGGGAAGAATTCCAAAAAGGTTAGGTTCATTAGCAAACCTTCCCGAACCCACTCCTCAGGCCAGACGTGGGTGCACCAATGCCCACAAAAGTAAACACCAAATCCCATGGACCATGCTATGGACCAATGTCATCGTTAGTGCACCATGAAGGCATAATTCATCCCTCCAAAATGAAATTCCATTAAAAGAGGCAAGGAAATCCTTCCATACCCTTAACCCCCCCCCCAATTCTCCTAGTAAGCCAAATTCTATGGTGAGGTTTACCTATGCCAGACGTAGCATCAGAAAGACACTGCGAGAAAAACCCTGCCCAAGGCCACCACCCTGCAAGCAAAATTCAGATGGCCATTAAGCTTTGAAAATGCCTTAAGAGTGGCCTTGTGAAGCCCCAGAAAAAGACACCTTATCATTCAGATCCCTAAGTTTTCTTTCAAGAGCCTGCAGTACTGACTGACAGTATCGATACTGATATCCAAGAAAACCAGGGAAGTACCATATATTCCAGCGTATAAGACGACTGGGCGCATAAGACGACCCCCCAATTTTTAAGTTAAAATATAGAGTTTGCCCCCCCAGCCAGCCAGCCAGCTGGAAAGCCTGTTCCCCACCTCAGTGGCTGTAGATGATGGAATAGTCTGTGAAATTAAAGGACTGAGAACAGCTAAAAAAGCATGGGATACTTTGAAAAATCTCTGTGGTGCTCAATCTTTGGAAAGTAAGGTTGCATTAATACTGTAAGTTGGTTAATATGAAACTTATCAAATCCCAAATTTTTGAATGAGCACATTAATGAATGAGCACATTAATGATTTTAGAGCCACATTGGCAGATAAGAGAATTTCACCATAGACAAAACTTGATGCAAAATGAGAAGTTGAATCCAGAAATTCTAATTTTAGGCTAACTTGTCCTGAAAAGAAACATCATTTTGACTCTCCTGAGTTAAATAGAGGGCCATTTAACTCTTCAAATGCAAAGCAGTCATTCTCACAGCAGGAGGAAGGATCTGCTGGGAAAACTGCCCAGGCCATTTTACACTTCAATCATTCTCACAGCAGGGGAAAAGGTCTACTGGGGTATAAGACCACCCCCACACTTTTGAGGAGATTTTCAAGTGTTAAAAAGTAGTCTTGTATACAGGAATATACGGTACTAAGGCCTTTGGTATGGTCATGTGCTAGGGGCACACCCAACTCCCTGGTTAATGCAGCAAAACCTTGCATTAAAGATGCACACTGTCCTGTCCCCATTTGGCCAATAAACAGAAAATAATCAAGGCAATGAATCACACCCCTTTGCCCTGACTTTAACTTAAGGGCCCACTCCAGACAAATACTAAAATGTTCAAATAAAGAACAGGACACCAAGCACCCCACAGGAAGAAAACAGTCCATATAAAATGGTCCTTCAAAAGAAAACCCAAACGACTCAAAATCAATGGGATGCACTGGGAGAAGGCGAAATGCAGACTTAATGTCACATTTCACCAATTCTCCACCAACCCCATTACTGCACATTTCACTAACCATGTCAAAGGACATATAGAGCACTGTGCAAAGTTTTACAGGAATTGCATCATCAACCTATCCCGCTTTCTGAAAAGAGAAATGGTGAATAATCCTATCTTCACCACTCACCTTCTTGGGGACAACTCCCAAAGTTTAGGCACTGGGAAAGGGTAGAAAAGGAGACAACTATCCTACCTTCTGCCACCTCCTTATGGATCTTTTACCTAACAACATCCTCCAGACCAATAATTGAGTGCAAATTCTTCAATAATTGAGTGCAAAATTCTTCAATAATTGAGTGCAAATTCTTCAATAATTGAGTGCAAAAAATAAGGTTTACATATTCCCTGAAAAGGAATATTAAAAAATCCCTAAGTCCCTCTCTCAAATAGCACACTGCTTCACAATCAGGATAAATGTGCAGGAGCATATTCAAATTGTCCAGCCTGATTGGACTGGGGCCCTTTTGGAGGTGCAGAGGGATCCCCTGGTCCCTTCTAAGCTGACTGATCCTTAGCGCCACCTGTGCCCCTCCCTTTTGGTCAACACCTGTGCTAAAAGCTCTCCACTGGCTGCCTATTCGTTTCCGGGCACAGTACAAGGTGTTGGTTATAACCTTTAAAGCCCTGCATGGCTTGGGTCCAACTTATCTCCGGGACCGCCTCCTTCCGTACGACCCTCCCCGCGCACTTCGGTCCTCTGGGAGGAATCTGTTACAGCCTATGAAAACAAGGCCTGTCAGTGACCTCCCAGAGGGCCTTCTCCGCTGTTGCTCCCAGATTATGGAATGGCCTGCCGGATGAGATCCGTCTTATTAACACCTTAGACGGCTTTAAAAAAGCTGTCAAGACGGATCTTTTCCGGCAGGCCTTTCCTGAATAACTATCCCGGCCCAAGACTCGGTTGTCCTCCCTGAGCTGTAATCACTTTTTTTTAATTATTTTTTTAAAACTATTGTATGTTTTAATATTTTTCTAATTTACTGTATGTTTTTAATCTTTTATAGTTTAATATTATTTTAAGGGGGGGGGGTGGGCTAGGGTACTGGGACTATGGAGTTTTTATATTGTAAGCCGCCCCGATTGCATTGCAGAGGGGCGGGATAGAAATAAAATTTTATTATTATTATATTATTATTATATTCTAACAGGAATGTATGTGATCCCTTGCAAATAGAGCACTAATGTCTAAACTTGCAAGAATGCCTATTGCATGCACACCAAACACCCAACGTAACGACCAGTTCATTGGGTACTGACTAACTCTTGACATATACCTCTGCTGGGGGTTTTGGAAGTATTGAACTGGTCACGCAGGGGTCACCAAGTGCATCCCAAGCTGAAAATGCATCTGGTCCCATCTAATAACTGGAAGCATGGCAGTCTTTGACGTGGTATATAGCCCCACTGGAACTCTGTACATGCTCAGAGATCCAGGTAGCCAAAAAACTACAGCAGAGTAGCAGAATATAATCCAGGTACTTCCAGCATATCCCGGGCTAGTAATAGGCATAGAGACACTTAGATAGTGCTAACTATGCTTTATTGGTACATAAAAGAGAATATACAGAAAATAAACAACAGAGAAACATCTCTGTGGCAAACTGTAGTCAGCAGACATGCACACTCACAGACTGAACTGCAGAAGACTCAGTAAGAGTACAGCTACATCACAAGCAGGAAACGGCTTCGCTCTCACACTGATAAAACCAATCTCAAAACACTTGCCAGCTGCTGGCTTGTTTACATCCTGCTTGCCCTTCACAGGCCTCTGTTTGCCCTCTGACTGTTTGTTTACAGCATGAATTTCCAGGGATTGCATATCCCATAGCTTGACAGTCTTCATTCCAATGGCCTCATTGTATAAGAGCCATGCCAGTCTGGTAACATCAGCATAAGCCTGTGAATAATATCTAAATGCTCTCCAGCCTTAATTCTCATGACAACCCCCATTATGAATGAAAAACCCTAACTGCCAATTATGCCAATTCCTGTCCAATGTCCTCTTGCGTACCTTTTTCCTTTCCTTTTCTTCAAGGCCTTCCCAATCATTCTTCTCTATTTCCCCATTGAGAAGTGAACAAACATCAACAAATACACTCCATAAACTCTTACCCACAGTAGCTTCAGCCAAGTGGTCACCAAGTATCATATCTAGTTCACCAGCTAGGAAAGAACCATAAGCAACTCCATGATCAGAGCCCATAGAAAGCTGCTGAAAAAGTCATTTTAGATTCTAGAGGCCACTAATGCATATCTCGCCCTGGAAACCCTTGGGTTCCAGAAGACCACTGTTTGAGGGTAGGCTCTGTATTAGCATGAGATCCAGAAGGCCCTTGCTAAGGACAAGATGCTAGATAAGCCATAGGTGGATATAAATAATATGGGGAAATTTGAATCTGCCCTTCACTAAAGCCCTGAGGACTAAACACACCATCACTCCCTAAACTACTACTTGAACTGCTGGTTCCTATCCCCGGCTGTTCAATGGACTTAATCCAACAGCCCTCCCCCCATACGGCCAGCATTGGGATGCAAACCTACCGCCTCCCTGTGTGTCAGCTAAAGGTGTCAGGTAGGTGTGATGCCCAACTCATCTAATGAACTGTACTCACTGTTGCCTCCTCTACCAGCAGTGACTGGAGCCAACTGCTAGCTCACACCTTCTGCAGATCCAATGGAATCCCCAGCCTGAAGTTGCTTATCAAGAACGCTAGGTGAGACAAAATTATTTTGTTAAAGGACTCTTTATCCCTTTTCTTACCAATATGACCAATCATTGGTGTGTGTGTGTGTGTGTGTGTGTGTTAATCAATTAATTAATTAATTAATTTCATGCTTCCATAAAACAGATTAAAATACAATCAATACAATTAAAATATTATAAAATCAGCTTAAAACATATAAATCTAAAACATACAAGATAAAACAAATTCCTCTATCCTTGCTAGAATAGCCACCCTCTCACTCATCTCACTCTCCTCAGCAGAAGAAATAGGGGAGACCTGTGACACGCATTTTGCTGGTGGTTTCCTAGCTGTGCACTTTCCTTTGAAGCCCCCGAACCCTTCCTAGATGCCAAAATGGGTGGACTATCCTCCCAGCCAAGCAGAAAAATGTTCAGGTCTTCAGCAACCTGGCTCATGCCAGGTCCTAACAGATGCAATCAAAGTTGCAAAATCAATCAAGTAGAGGTTGCAAGGCCCCACCACATGGCCAGTTAGAGTCCTAGTCAGTCCATTCAACCAATCTAAAATGGCATCCATCAGACCAGAACTAAAATGGTGCCCATCACCTCCCCCACCATGGCCGGTTAGTGGCTAAGTCCACTTGCCAAAACTATTCAAAATGATATGTGCTATTCCTAGAACTTAGGTGGCACACATTGCCCTAAACAAAAGTGGTTCATCCCACAATTAAACTAAGGATGGTTTTTCCCTTTCCAAAACCCAAATGGTGTCCACCATGCCCTAAACTAAAATGGCATCAATCACCTTAACAAAATGGTGCCTGACACATCTCAAAACAAACAAACAAACAAACAAACAGCATCTGACAGGCACACCATGAAGAAAAGTGGCCCAAACTGCCTTCACTCCTGGGCTGAAATTAAACTACCTAGTAAACATCTGCACCCAAAGATACACAAACATGACCCACCCACAATTCAGTGAAGGCCAGTTCAAACCCACCCCCTCCTGGTCCCAAGCAGACCAGAAAATAACTACTCCCCCAACACCTCATCTAGGATAAAAGAAAAATTCCCTCTGTAAAACAAAATGAATTAATTGGCAATTAACCAAATTATTAAAACAAACACATAAACAAAACTCCAAGGGATGTGGGGGCAGGTGGGCCAGATCTCACAGCAGTGCTGTTACCCAAAATGCTCCTTGGAACATTCCAAGGAAATATCGAGTTTCTAATATGCTGGGGAAATTACCAGCAACTTGACCCTAGCTATGCAAAAGGAGGTAACAAGGGGATCTTGAAAACCTTTGTCTATCAGTACTAGCCTGGATGGAATACACACACATGTGAAATTAAGTATAGTTTTTATTAAAGAGTTCAAAAATAACACCACACACACACACACACACACACACACATTCCCACAGAAAAAGCATTCACACAAGGCTGCAGAAAGGTAGTAGGAAAGACTTGGGATAGAGGGTAGCAAGAAGATTTGTTGGGGGTGATACAACCTGTCCTGTCGTCAATCCAGTAGAGTGGATGGACGAATCTGTGTGGCCACACAGAGGGACAGGGTGTCCCCTGGAAATGGAATCTGTGTGCACTGAGGGAGATTTGGGGGGTGATATTTATACCTCTAAATACACCTGAGGGGATTGGATGTTTCATGGGCTGAAACAATAGATTTCCTGAGCCTTCATGGATTGCACAATAAGTTTCCTGGTCTTGACAAAAGGTGTGGAAGATGCTAATGTGTTTCTTAATGTCCAGTGATTGGATTTTAAAAGTTTGAGCAACCTGTCTTCAGGTTTGAGACTGAGGAGAGGAAATTTCAAAATCAGCATTCAAAGGTTTCATCCATCCATCCATTATCTCCCTTTCTACTGGGAAATGTGTCCTTTTGACTTTTAGCCTTAGGCTTTCCTAGGGTAAGGCAGGGCACTCAAATGACCTTTCTGAGACCATCCTGCCTTTTCCCTTGTGGAAGGTCACATTGATGACCCAAATTAATAATATGCCAGTTTATTAATACACAGTTTCTGAAGTCTCTAGAAGTGGGGTGTAGGCCGTGCTAACAATGCCCACAACCTGCATGCTGTAACATGACCTGGCCCAACCAAGTACAAAAGAAAGAATGGAAACAAACACTGCAAGACAGAATAGAGAGAAAAGGTTTAAAACCAACAAAGTCAAATATTTGATGTGTAGTTCAGGCACAGCAATGAACTAGAGATCTGAGGTCTGGATGCTTACAAAGTAAAGATCCAAGGAGAGCAAGAGGGTGCAAGGACCTTTAATTCCATCTGGCTCTGCCCCCATCCTGCACAGTGACTTGGCGCCCAGCCCCAAGTACAATAAAATCTGTCCTCTGGTCATGGAGGCCATCAAAGCAAAACATCCCCTGTAGCCCCATTTGCTGCACAGTTCCAGGTACATAATATCACCCCAATCCGAAAAACTAGTTGCAGATAACTATTGTACATCATTAATTTCCTCACTCTGAATTAAACCCATTAACTTTGGTGTTATTTTTTTGTCTCCCAGACCAAACCAGCTCCTGATCCATTGTTGTGAGCCTCCAAGTTCTTTCCGACTTATGGAGAGCCTAAGGCAAATCACAGGGATTTCTTGGCAAGATTTGTTCAGAGGGGGGGTTCTCTTGCCCTTCTCTGAGATTGAGAGAGTGTGACTTGTTCAAGGTCACCCAGTGGGTTTCCATGGCTGAGCGGGGATTTGAATCCGGATTTCCAGAGTCACAGTCCAATGCTCAAATCACTACACCACATTGGCTCCTTCATGATCTGTACCAGGCCTGAATCTGAAATACCTCAATTCATTTTATTTAGTTTCAGTGGGAGAGAATTCATAAAAACAGAAAATTTAAAAGCCAAGGGAGGAGTGAAATGTAAATAAATTTGTATACTTTGAATTATACATTGCTATTTGTTTTGTATAGTTTACTGGGGAAAAAGAGATGCACCTGGGATGGCCATATTTTAAAATTTTAATTAAGAATTAGGTGCTGCTTAATGCAATTATTTGAAATTGTTGCATTGCCATTTTTAAAAAAATAAGGTTGAGATCTTGCTTTCTTTAAGTAACATAGCTGTATTTCTTTTTCACTACTCTGATCTTTCTTCTTTTATATTTATATATTGTTATGTTAAAGGACTTTATCAGACCATCCAAATATGGCATCATAAGGATGGCTAATGATCACGAAAGGGTGCACCCACATACCAGCCTACGTCATCCTTTCGTGATCATGTCCAGTTTAAAAAAATGTACTTTTTTATTGACAGCCCAAGCTGGCAATAGAGTTCCCCTAACGCTTTGGCGCCAGCATTGCTGGCATTTGAATCCACATGCCATTGTACTCACGTGAATGCAGCATCAATGGCCAGTCCAGCAAGAACATTTCTAGGAGAGATCACAACATCCAGATAGGTGATGCTCTTTTTATGACCCTCCCCAGTTTACTTGTAGGTTTTTAAGTGTGTTTTTGTGCTTTTTAAAACTTTTTCAGTGTTCTTTTTGTTGTTGTTTTTGAATTTCCCATGCTAGCTATTCAAGTGAGAATCCGTGGGATTTCAATAGAGGAAGTGAACAGAGCTCTGATTACTCCATTCATTGCTGGGGAAGCCTTTAATATTGATACAAGGTAAGTGTGGCATGGGGAGTCCTTTTGCTGGCATAAAAATGGCATAAGTTATGCAGGCAAAAGAACAAGATTTAGGGGGGTGGTCTGATAAAGTCCAAAGTAATTTGGAAAAAAAGAGAAAGAGAGAGGGAAGGAAATGTTAGCATTCCCTATTGCCCTCCCCCCATGATTCCATAACTGGACATATAGGACACTTTTCGATGTCACATTATCTTAGATGGACTAGAGGTCATTTGAAGGTCATGATGACTGGAGATGTGTCTAGAAATATAATGGTGGGAATCTCAAGTTAGGATTATGCAGAAAGCCCTCATAAAGGGTTTATGCTAACAACCCAGTCATTAATGGGCATGTGCTAATCATTTCTTCCAGCCCTGGGTGTTTCAAGCAATAATTCAATCAAGCAATCAAGTGACCATTCTGCATTCTATGCCCTACTGAAATCTCTTCTAACACCCCCTCCTGCTGCACCTTAAGTCCAAGCAAGGTCTGGGTAACCAGCCAAAGGCTTGTTACTACACAGCTGACAAGCAGCAGCTGAAAACAGTCAAACTAATTGTAGGCAAAGGAATCAAAACAGTGTGAAGTCAGTCATGTACTTTACTAGCAAGCAAAATACAAGTTCACAAGCAAAGTCCAATATACAAGCTCCAGCTCCAGCAAACAGAGTTCAGTGTAGTCCAGCAGAATCCAGGTCAGGCAAACAGAGTCCAGAGTAAACAAAAACAGTCCAGGTCAAGCACAGTGAAAAGGAACACAACAGGTAAGCACATAGGTCAGAAAATCTCTGACAGCCCCTGAAGGGCAATGCTGTATATTCAGAGAGAAACAGCTAATGCAGCTGCTGCTTAATTCATTGCTGCTTCCTATAAACACACTGAAGCCACCTCAAGCCCTCCTTTTGTTGTCTCCCTACCATGAAGATAGGCACTGTAGGACTCTCATATCCACTGATTCATTGTCCCGTGATTCAATGACCCATGGGACACAAAAAAGCACATCTACCATAGAGTCTTCCTAGAAAATCTGTCCCCTCTAGCCATTTTCTAGGTCCTCCAAGGCAACTCTATGGTATTTTACATCAGAAGTCCCATTATTTTCAATGGTGTCCACTATTATCCACAGTTTTTTATATCCATGGGAGCTCTCAGAACCAATTTCCAGCAGATACAGGGGTCCTACTGTATAGATAAGGTGTCCACTGTATTTGAAGGGGCAAGACCCTTTGCTAGAGCTGATACTGCACTATTGTCTGCGTCTGGGGCCTGTGGCTCTGGAACATCCTCCTGCTCTGGTTTAGCAGGTCCTAGCATGTCCTCTGCTTCAGTATTTGAGTCAGAGTCCATTTCCAAGTTCTGGAAGCAGGGCATGACACTTTACAACTTTGTTGCAAGCACACCTCTCCACAATTAAAGCAATCAGTTGAATTTTGGTTTCTTTTGTCTGTTCCATGAGAAAGCCATCCAAACTTTGTTATTACTAACTCACACCTCCAAGGCATGGAATAAACAGGGTATGAATATTAGAGCCTGAACAATAGTTAGGTGTGCCACAGTGTATGGACCTGGCCACTCTCTTTTTTGGAGTGCCACTGATCAGAACTTCCCGTGCCACCCTCAGTATACATGTCTGAGTATCTTCTCTGCATGGAACCCTCTTCTCTTCAAGACTGGTAATCACCATATCTTCCCAACCTCTCTCTGTATCCAACCTTTCTGCCTTACTCTGCTATAGCCTTCTTTGGTTTGTAAGAATGTATGTGGTGTATATTAGTTTACTTTCTGTATTATTCTACTAAAATACTTTATTTTACTCTAAGTGGAGCCTCTTCTACAGTTAGTACTGGTATTTACGGGTCTGAAACATAGGTCACCTATCACCACCATTTACGACTCCTTGAATGCTTTCCTCAGAGCTGTATATTCACAATCCTAAATATACACTGTACTGACTATGTGACGAATGTTGTAGTCCTTGAGCAAGCAGGGATCACCAGCATTGAGGCCATGATATTGAGAACACAGCTGCACTGGGCAGGGCATGTTTCTAGGATGGAGGACCATCGCCTCCCAAAAATAGTACTCTACAGTGAACTCGCCACAGGTCAGCGTAAGAGGGGCACTCCAGAAAAGTGATACAAGGACTCCCTGAAACAACATCTCAGGCTTAGCGAAACTGATCACCAACAATGGTCCGCCCTGGCCTCACATCAGGAGGCATGGAGACGCACTATTCACAATGCTGCAGCCTTATTTAAGAACTCACGCTGAACAAGTCTTGAAGAGAAATGAGAATACAGAAAGAATCACAACCCGGAAACATCACCCAACGAGACCTTCTGCTATGCTCTCTGCAACCAGATTTGTTTATCTCAGATTGGCCTTTTTAGTCATCAGCACGCTTGCAGAAAGCACGGGATGAGTCCTTCCTGAATCTTCATTTGCGAAGAAAAGCCAGAGAGAGAGACATAGGTGAAAAAATCCCTGATGTTACCCTCCTCTCACAGGCCTTCTATCTGAGTTAATAATTCCCCCAAATATTAAAGGAGATTTTAGCATCACATGTGGGACTCTAATGTACCCCCACCTCGTAGTGTAATAGAGAGATAGGGGGAGGGAGAGGAAGAGGGAGAGGGAGAGAGACAAATAGTGGATCAAAATATTGAACCAAGATATTTGTTATCGAGAAAGACAGAATTCCACTGGTAGATGGTTCTATCATTAAAAACAATTAAATGAACAAATAAAACCCTGAGAATCAGTGTGTTGTCACAGACTAAAGAAAGCATAACTGCTAACTAACTAAACTGTGGTTAAAGAACATAGCAGAGTGGCTTCTATCACCAAGCACTCTGACTTTTTCTCCAAAACTGGCAAATAGTGTGTCTAAATGTAAACCACTAAGAACACAAACAGTAGCACCACCTTCCTATACATAGAAATCCTATTGCATTCAATAAGGTTTAATTACAGATAAGTTGATGCAGGACTGAAATGTACATTAATTGAAAGTTTAATGTCCATTGAAAGTTGACAATCAGAAGCCCAGGCGGCGCAGTGGTTAAATGCCAGTACTGCAAGTCACCACATTGCAAGTTTGATTCCAGCGGGCTCCAAGGTTGACTCAGCCTTCCATCCTTTTGTAGGTTGGTAAAATGAGTACCCAGCTTGTGGGGGCAATTTGCTAACACACATTGGAAACTGTTTAATCCAGTGTAGATGTTTAAATAGCTATTGCTTAAAACAATTTGTAAGCCGCTCTGATAGCCTTGTGGCTGAAGACCGGGGTATAAATAACTAAATAAAAAATAAACAAGCACCAGAACCATATATCACTTTTTACTTAACGTAACTTTAGATATACTTAGCTAACTAGCGGAGGTGCTCAGAAATCTTTTTAGTGAATTACAAAGATGAATATGGGGACCCCAGCAAGACGGCCCAATGCTCATTTGTCCAAGGTGCTAGTCAGGTACTTTCCTGGCCCTGCTATGAAACAGCAGTCCTTTTTATAGTTTATTTATATAGTGCCATCGATGAACATGGTGCTTTACAAAAGGTTACAGGATATGCTGTTATGGATTTTAGGAAACTGCCCAATTCTTATTTTCACATACATAAGTCCACTTACAGAGACACAACTCCTGTACAGGATTCCTGTTGTTAGAAATGCTTAAAAGAAAAAGGTTAAGCAGCCCCATTAAAAGAAAATGTATTGTGGCCTCTTCCAACTCTGCAACTCTATCGTTCAATATTTCCATTAGGTTTCCTTTGGGGACCTGTGTGTGTAAAAGAGAGACCATTGTTGTCTCCCCTCCCCTCAGAGTGTGGTGGGGTCTCCTTCCTTGGAGGTCTTTAAACAGAGGCTGGATTGCCATCTGTCAGGGATGCTTTGATCAAGATTTCCTGCGTGGCAGGGGGTTGGACTGGATGGCCCTCGTGGTCTCTTCCAACTCTACAATTCTATGATTCTGTAAATGAAACTTTCTTTTATAATGCTAAATAAAAGCACAGAATAGGCCTTAATAGCCAATCACACTGAATTTAGGGTTCTTTTTCTTAATTTAATATGAGTATTTTCAGCCACTCTGAAAATCTGGTTTAATCCTTTTTTACTACTTTTATCACAGTAATTAAATCATAAACAACAATTAGATGACTCAACATGCAGTTGGCAAAACTGCTAATTCCCATCAAAGTTGTTTTATGACCCTCTTGAGCATGACTTGTCTGCACAAACTGAGAAACAAACTGAGGAGACCAAGTTTCAAGATGTCTGTTTTGCTTGAATGACACTCTTTCCCCTTAGGTAATTACAGTGGTGCATCTTCTAATATAAATCAAAGTAATTCCATGATAGGCCTTGGTATTCTTGTTTCTTTTCAGTTATTAATTTATGGCCAAAGACTTGCAAATTTATGTTATTTTACTTTATTTTGATGTTGTTGCTAAAGCTGCAATGCAAACTGACAGTTTGCTGGGAGGATTCTTGTTTTGATGAGGAATAATGGCTGCAGGCTATTGTTGCAACCTCCAGACTGTAAAGTCATCCATCAAAATTTTGTATACTTAACTTTTAAAAACAAAACACATTTCCCACATACTAAAAAGTGTTTATGTATTTCTTTGCATCTTGTTTCCAGAAAGAGTTATTTCAATGTCCCAGAGAAATAACTTAATCCTCATTTTTTAAATAAAAATATTACACATTTTCCATTCAGAAGTAAAGCATCAAGACACTAAATCTGCTTTGAATCCAAGTTTTGTGGGAAAGGTGGAGTATAAATAATGCTAATATTAATAACATAAAGCAAGAGAGCCAACATGATGTAGTGGTTAGAGTGTTGAGACTAAGGGTGCATCTACACTGTAGAAATAATGCAGTTTAACACCATATTAACTGCCATGGCTCCATCCTACAGAATCCTGGGATCTGTAGTTTTCTGAGTCACCAGCACTCTTTGCCATAAAAGGCTAAATAATTTGTAAAACTACAAATCCCAGGATACCATAAGATGGAGCTGCAGCACTTAAAGTGGTATCAAATGCATTATTTCTGCAGTGTAAATGTATCCAAGGCCTCCAGGAGATCAGGGTAAGGATCACTGTTAAGCAATAGAAACCCATTGGGTGATCTTGGACAATTCACACATTCTCTGCCTGAAAAGAAGACAATGTCAATTGTCTTCTGAACAAATCTTGCCAAGAAAATCCTAGGATAGGGTTGCCTTAAGTTGGATTCAATGCACATAGCAACACCAACAAAATGATGCAAGCAATTAGCTGTAGTTCATTCAGATAAAATTCAGGAAACTGATTGTACAGACAGATCCTATATGCACAGGGCTCATAACAATTCCTTTTCATTAAAAAGGTAGTATGAAAATATGAAGATTGGGGTAGGACCAGCAAACATTATCCCTATCATATCTCTGCCTTTCAATTATTCTTCATGGTTATATCATCTGCTTAGGGCTTCTCAAGTTCAGGATTGTTCACACTATTCCTCAAATCAGACCCCTCATGGGTCATTGAACTGTATAATAGAGATGATGTTCTTGAAGATGCTATTAATTATTAAATTATTTTTTAAAAAACCCTGCTGTCATAAAATGATGAGATAAGACTGTCTCACATTGCCTTCTGTTCCACAAAACCATAAATCTGGAAGCTTAACAGATGATCAGTAATGATGAGATAATTGCAAAATTAAAGGCAAGGCTCTAGGAAAACCAACTGAAGACAGGAAGGGTGTAGTCCAATAAATCATGGGTGAACCCTGTGTATATAGCATCTCTCTGTATGATCTGTGCCCTGCATTTTATCTAAACACAACAACACTAATGAGATATTTAGACCTGCATGTTGCTACATAGCATGAACTAGGACGCATCTATAGTACTTATGTCACTCACTGCCTTCAAAACATGGTGTGAGAATACTTACTGACATTCTTTCTTCTGCTGTCTTCTCCAGCTGGTGCTTCTTAATTATTTAATCTCCTTGTGGTCTCTCAAAACTTCCACTCTCCCTCAGTCAAAACTGAAACCTTTCTGAAAATCTTCTATGGCAATTCTTCAATGATACAAAGATTTGTGCTCCAGGCATCCACTAGTGTTGGGATTATCTACACCCCCCATGCTACAATCCAATTCAATGCAGGAATGTATAATCTGACATTGTAAGGACACATTCCATAACAAAAGTTACATTAGATTGCACATAAAATCTTAGTTCTGCCTGTAACATAAAATCCCTTTGAAAAAAAAAAACTGTTATACTGGCAATATTCTAGCTTCAAAATGATATTGAGTATGTGTAACATCACTTTGTCAGGAATTACCAGTTGCCAAAACTTTAATGGATTGGGAAAACCTTCATAATTTGTGGTATTTATTTAATTTTTAATTCAGTTTCATTTTCATCTGACCTTTCTCCTGGCATGAGACCCCAAAAAAGGCTTATATCATAAATTAAAATAAGCACAATTAAAAGTCTGTTAAGCAACATCAAACTGGATTATTTCTGCAGTGATGTCTATTAAATAACAAGGCTATGTTTCTACCTTTCAGACAAATCAGGGAGAACTGATTGTGAATGCTTGAGTGGTGACTTTGAACATGTCTGAACATGCATGACAAACATCAACGCTCTCAGCCATTCAGTTAAGTGTCACTCATTGTTTAAAGCAGCTGTGCTGTCTGTTGTGTGCCAGAAAAATGCTAAGTTTAAAAGCTGAGTAACATGATGCCCAAGAACTTAAGGTCCAATGAATTCCTCACTTGCCTTGCAGACAATTTCATTGTCCAGAAGATGAAGAGGCAACAAGTGGGTCAGCTATTTCAGATCTGATCCTAACCAATGGAGATGACTTGGTTAATGGTGTGGAAGAGGCAGGATTTCTGGTGGGGGGGGGGGTTGATTATGTTATGCTGGAGTTTGTTATACAGAGGAAAGGGGAAGCCAAGCATAGTCAGACTTGCATTCTAGACTTTAAGAAAGCTGATTTCAGAAAACTTAGGGAATTACTGGAGGTGATCCCATGGTCAGAAATACTAAAAGATAAAGGAGTTCACAAAGGATGGGAGTTTCTAAAAAGTGAGATATTGAAGGCACAACTTCAGACAGTTCCAATGAGGAGGAAAAAGGGGAGTTGTCTAAAGAAACCAGGATGGATGTCAAAAGAACTCTCAACTGAGCTAAAACATTTTAAAAAAAAATGTACAAGAAATGGAAAAAGGAGGAAATCACCACAGAAGAATTGAAACAAATAGTCAGCTCATGTAGGGGGAAAGTCAGAAAAGCCAAAGGTATTTGTTGGGGTATATGTGTAGCAAAAGGAAGAACAAGGAAATAGTAGGGCTGCTGCAGAGAGAAGATTGCGAAAGGCTAACAGGGGACAGAGAAAAATCAGAACTACTTAGCACCTTCTTTGCTTCAGTCTTCTCCCAAAGGGGAAACAGTGCTCAACATGGGGGAAGATGGAGCAGATGATGCAGTAGGGGAAATACAGCACAGAATTGGTAAAGAGGTAGTTCAGGAATATCTGGCCAGTATAAATGACTTCAAGTCTCCAAGACCAGATGAACTTCATCCAAGGGTATTAAAAGAACTGGCAGAAGTAATCTCAGAACCACTGTCAATAACCTTTGAGAATTCCTGGAGAACAGGAGAGGCCTCAGCAGACTGGAAGAGGGCAAATGTTGTCCCCATCTTTAAAAAGGGGTGGGGGAGAAAACCCCAATAATTACCGCCCAGTCATATTGACATTAATACTAGGAAAGATTCCAGAGCAAATCATTAAACAGACAGTCTGTAAGCACTTAGAAAAGAATGCTGTGACCACTAACAGTCAACATGGATTTTGCAAAAACAAGTTGTGCCAGACTAATCTAATCTCTCTCTCTCTCTCTTTTTTTTTTTTTGATAGAGTTACAAACTTGATAGATGAAGGGAATGCAGTGGATGTAGTGTATTTTGATTTCAATAAAGCTTTTGACAAGGTTCCCCATGATATTCTTGCAAAAAAAGTTAGTAACCTGTGGCCTAGACAATGCAACTATTAGGTGGATTTGTAATTGGTTGACTGAACAAACTGAAAGGGTAGTCATCAATGGCTCCTCTTCATCCTGGAGAGAAGTGACTAGTGGGGTGCCACAGGGTTCTGTCCTGGGCCCAGTGCTATTCAACATCTTTATCAATGACTTGGATGAGGGAAAAGAGGGTATGCTTATGAAGTTTGCAGATGACACCAAATTAGGAGGGGTAGCTAATACTCCAGAGGACAGGATCAGAATCCAAAATGACCTCAGCAGATTAGAAAGCTGGGCCAATATTAACAAAATGAATTTCAAGAGGGAGAAATGTAGGATACTACACTTGGGAACTAAAAATGAAAGGCACAGATATAGGATAGGTAATGCATGGCTTGAGGGCAGTACATGCAAAAAAGATCTAGGAGTCTTAGTGGACCACAAGCTGAACATGAGTCAGCAGTGTGATACAGCAGCTAAAAAAGCCAATGTGATTCTAGGCTTAGAGTAGGAGTATAGTGTCTAGATCAAGGAAAGTAATAGTGCCACTGCATTCTGCTTTGGTCAGACCTCACCTGGAATACTGTCTCCAGTTCTGGGTACCACAATTCAGAAAGGATATTGAGAAGCTGGAACGTGTCCAGAGGAGGGCGACCAGGATGGTGGGTGGTCTGGAAGCCATGCCCTATGAGGAACGGTTTAGGGAGCTGGGCATGTTTAGTCTGGAGAAGAGAAGGTTGAGACGGGACATGATAGCTATGTTTAAATATTTGAAGGGATGTCATACTGAACATGGAGCAAGCTTTTTTCCTGCTTCTCCAGAGACTAGGACACAGAGCATGGCTTCAAATTACAGGAAAAGAGATTCCACCTAAACATTAGGAAGAACTTCCTGACAGTAAGAGCTGTTGGGAAGTGGAATACACTGCATCATAGTGTGGTAGAATCTCCTTCTTTAGAGATTTTTAAACAGAGGCTGGATGGCCATCTGTCAGGAATGATTTGATTGTGTATTCCTGCATGTCAGGGTTTGGACTGGATGGCCCTTGAGATCTTATCCAACTCTATGATTCTATGAGTCTATGACATTCTGCAGCAACTTGAGGCAGACCCAAACCTTTTTCAAAAAAATCATCCCTTGTGATGAAACCTGGATCTTCCAGTATGATCCTGAGACAAAGCAACTCCACATGTCAAAGCAAGTCCACATTTGAAGCCATGTTCATTGGGTTTTTTTTGACATCAATGGCATAATTTTCGCAGAATGAGTTCCTGAAGGCAGAAGAGTGGACCAGCATTATTATAAGGAAGCTTTGACAAAGATGAGAGAAAACGTCAGGGAAGGGGAAAAGGCCAGGACTGTGAATAAATGGTTTCATTCTTCATCAAGACAATGTGCTTACTCCCACAAAACTTTCCATGAAGCAGTTTTTGCCCAATAAACACATTACCACACTTGAAAATCCTCCATATTCACCAGATTAGGCACTACACAATTTTTTTTCTTTTCCCTAAAGTGAAATCAGTGATTAAAGGAACACATTTTGGGTCATTTGGTGCAGTACAAAGAAAACAGCAGATGTCTTGACACAGCTGACAGAAACTGATCTGCTCCATGCCTTCAACCAGTGGAAAACAAGACTGCATTTGTATGTGAGTGTGAACAGGGAATGTATTGAAGGAGATAAGCATTAGAATTGTAATACATCTAAATAAAGATGGGTTATTGTATCAATCTCATTATTTAATAGACAGACCTTGCAAATATGCAGCCCTGACCTCTGAGCGTTGTCAGAGATTATCTGATTTACCTGGTGACCCATTGTGTCCCTGCTCGCTTTGTTTGACCTGGACTTTTTTTGGTACTCTGGACTCTATTTTCCTGACTTTGATTATGCTGGACTATTCTGAACTCTGTTTGCCAGACCTATGCCTTGTTATTTGGATTTTGCTCATGAACTCATATTTGCTTGCTAGTAAAATAAGTGGCTCTACACTGCCTTGATTCCCTTGCTTGTAATTAGCTTGACTGTTCTATGCCTCTGTTATTAGCTGTTTCATAATCAGCCTTTGGCTGGTTGCCCAGACATTGTTTGGACAGAGGCTAAGAAAGAGTAAAGCCTGATAAACTGTTATATTAAAGTTCCTTGAAAAAAATGTTTCTCTTCAGAAGAAACTGATTAGCCCCATGGGACTGCAGGAAGCCCTACCACCCTGTCGGCTCATATCTGCAGCTGCCTTCCCTGACACACTGTTTGGATCTAGAAAGCAGTCCCACATAATGTTACCAGGTTGGTCACACACAGGTGACCTTGCTGACAGTAGTGTGCTGGCCTACTGGCTTCAGAGAGTGAGACATGGGTGGTGGTGGTGGCTGTAGGAACAGGCCAGCATGGTGGTCTGGACTTCATCCCATTTCATGCTGGTAATGGGGTGGGTGGGTGGGCCCAATCAGTGGCCAGAATATGCCAGTGGAAAGCAAACATATTCTGTCCTGTGTAGATGTAGCCTAAGTATGTGTTTGTGGAACATTTCTATCAATATGGGTGGTGGTGGGAGAAAATTGCTGCCATGCAGGTATGAATAGGGATGGACTAGGGTTTGAATAGGGATGGAAAGAATATTGGTGTGTGTGTGAAAAACACATTTCTTCAATGTTGGGAAAAATTAGTGAGGAAAAAACAACCCTGTACTAACAGGAATTGTCATAGTTAAGGACTTATTCTGCACCATGCAGACTATATGATTTATTGAATATATAAATGATAATATCCAACAACTAGACTCACCATCCTGTCAGTTGAATTTCTGGAATGATGTCATCTCAAATGATGTAAAATAGTAAATGATGAGTGATGACTGTTTTCAACAGATTCTTATTTTATATTGAATAACATCCATGTTTGTTTATTTGGTTGTGTGTGTGTGTGTGTATATGGACTTATTCTGCACAAAATTTGCACATTTTCCCCAATAAAATAGTATTTTAGCACAGAAAACTACAATTTTGTTGCACAAAACTTTTTCTGCACAGAAAATAATTTAAATAACAATTTATATACAGTTCATGTGCAACGAAATCCTGGGTTTTGCATAAAAAATCCAATGTGCAAATTTTGTGGAGAATAAATAACAACTGCAGAATTTCTTGTGCAGGAAACAGTACTTTCTGTACAAAAATAGTTATATTTGTGCACAGAAATATTATTTTCTATGCAGAAAATGTTGTTTGCTGCACTGAAAATCTTTTTTCTACAAACTTACCACATGGGAATTTTGCACAGAATAAGGCCTTGGATAGTGAAGACTTTCTGACAGCAAAAACAATGAAGACTTTCTGACAATTACTCATTGCTTCCTTCAGAATGAAATTAGTGATTGATTATTCAAAATTAGTGAATGATTATTCAAAAACATTCACCCTGTTTTTGAATAATCACTGTTCTACGTATTTCCCATAATTAGCTTGCCTGTTTCTTTCATCTGTTTTGATTTGACCCTGTTCTCTTCTGTTTCCCTTCAGGTTCAGAGAGGGAAAAGAAACTGTCTTTCCCTACATCCCAGAATCTCCTCTCAGCCAATGGAGAAGTCATATTTCATTCCTGAGCAAGAATTAAATCTTCTATCACATTGTTATAGACAGTGCTGATTTGATTACCAATTTCTAGGCCTGGAAATATAAATAATAGGTGTAGAGAGAGCCAGTGTGACTTAATGGTTTCAGTGTTAGACTAAGACTCTGGAGGCCAGGGTTTAAATCAGCCATGGAAACCCACCGGGAGCCCTTGGGCAAGCCAAAATCTCTCAGCCTCAGAGGATGGCAAAGACAATCCCTCTCGGAACAAATCTTTCCAAGAAAACGATGCAATAGGTTTGCTCAAGCCACTATACCACACTAGCTCTCTGAGTAATCTCAGTCTTCTATGTTATGAACATTTACCCCCTTTTTTTTTTTGTATTTTTCCATTGTTTCAATGTATTAGTCTTGATGATTAACTGTTGTAGGTGTTCATAAACATTAACTGCCTAAGGAATCCCACAATAGTCTGAAACCTTCAGTGAATACCAATGCTGATGACATTTAGTCCCCATCCCATCTGTTATCCACCTTTGGTGAATTTATATCAGAAGTAGCTAAATTGTACAGTAAATAAAAGACATCTTGAGTTAAGAACATCTACAATATGAAAGGCATAAGAGAAAAAGTATTCTGATGTAAACTTTTGGGTATCTTTCTTTGGGTTTCTTTCTTACTATTGCTGACTTCCTGAAAAAACTGCTTTTCTTCTTGCCGGTTTTATTGTATACAGAAAAATATCTACTGTAAACAAGCAATATCAGCAAAAGATGTTGCTTGCTGTAGAAGCAGTGATATTTTGTGTATGTTTTTAGAGCACAAGACATTGTGCTGACAGGCATAATTTTGGCATCTTTGAAATTCATCCTTATTCACAAGATGTGTTTCAAAGAAGAGGTCTGTCTAAATTTATAGTCTGCATGTTTGTACATCTCTGCAGGGACACCATCTGCCCTTTCCAGTTGCTACCAGCTTCATGTCAAGCTGATCTCTCCATTCCTGAACACATGCAGGTGCCCTTTAGATGTTCTCCCAGCTGCTGATCCATAAGCAGATCCTACACTGCTGGGATGATATTTAAATAACTTAGACACCTAATTTTGATTTTCTCTGAATGATACCAGCTTGCTAGTGCTAGCATACTTACATACAATGCTGATGCTGTGAGAAAGACTCATGCTATCATAAAGACCCACTGGATGCAATTCTGGCCTCTAGGAGCCCTGGCAGATCCAGAAAGATGCCAGATTCTGCTTGGTGGCCCCTTGTGTTCTTGTGCCCACTAAACAGCAATTTGAAGGCAACTCTGCTGAAAAACAGTGAAGAGCACAGTAGGTCACTGTGGAAGGAGGTCCTGAATTCCTTTATCCACCACAAAAAATAAATGACATGCAGAGGCATAGTTAGTTGTGCTGTGTGTGCATCACTAACACAGTGTCAATTTATGGTTCTTTCAAATGTACATGTATGTAAAATTTTGATAAGTTATTTTGTTACAACAGCAAGACTGGTATATGCAAAAAATTGGAAGAGTAATAAAATCCCCCCAAAATTCAGAATGTTTGACAGAAGTATTTAATACAGCAAAATTGGATAAGCTTACAAACATATTAAAAGTAAATTCAATAGAGAGGTTTATAAAAACATGGAAAACCTTTACAGACTATGTAAAACAGTGTAATGGAGCCTGGATAATTCTAGGTTTTGACTCGTAATAGGAGAATCTGTAAAAAAATAGATACAGAAAATATGTCAAGAGGATAAATTAGAGAGAAAAATACAGATCTGATTAACATTGAATAACTAGAGATAACTGAGAATTCACTTTTAAAGGGATAAAGTAAAGAGATGGATAAGAAAATTTTCTTTGGGCTCTGTTCTTGTTTCTTTTTCTTTTATATTTTTTCTTTACTTTTCTTTTTCCTCTTTTTCTATTAGTTTATATTTTATGTTAGTTTAGGCTTTTTATATATATGCAGTGTTTATAAACAGAATTATGTTTCTTTCTTATTTTCCTTTTTTATTTATCTCTTTTTCTGTTTATCTATTTTTGGTTGTTCACTGTGTTTAATGTTTTTAAATTGTTTTGACAAAACTTTAATAAAGATAATAAACATAAAAATGTTCACATATGGAATAGAATAGATTGTTTGTTTCTTTCTGTATGAGCATGCATATATATGTGTGTTTGTCCCCATGTTAAAATACAGTTAGTTAAAATTCAGTTTGTCAGAACATCAAAACTCCAATCACAAAAGGGTTTTATTCAGACTTCTCTGGTACCTCTAATCTGAACACCAAATTGTGTTGAAAAACAGTGGCTTGTAGTAATATGCTGGTTACCTGGGTAGGCAGTAATTTATCTCATTATCTGGTGATGGCCATGTCGTCAACATGTTCCTCTTGTCTCTCAGAGAATCATGACAATTTACCAATAATACATCTGAGATCCTACTAACTCAATGGTATAGCAAGACCATATTTATTCACCAGCTTGTCAACATTGCTAGTGGTGTTTGTTTGATGTTCTAGGTGAGATGAAAACATCTGAATTTTCATCTTTTCCTTTGTGTTCACTTCATGCTCAGAAATGAAACTGAAATAACTGATAGTTGCTAGTTTATGACAAAATTGGTGTCTCCAGCTGCTTCTTCATAAAAATTCATTTTGACAATATCAGTGTTCGGCATGGACAACACCATAGGCATTAATGTTAGCAACAAAAGCTATATGTATCACAGGGAAAATGAGCCCTTGGTGTACAGTTCATGGCTTTGGATATGGCTTATGGCCTGCTTTGTTGAATGCAATCTCTTTTGCTCTCTCTCTCTCATATGAGATCATTCTGCATGGCATTGGCATATAGACATAGGACTCTGGGTTATATCAAGTTGGTCTTTGTCTCATCTAGCTTTGTTTGTTGACACTGGCAAGCAGGCATTCTTTTCAAGTCTTACTTGGAAATTTCTGGAGTTGAACCAGGGACCTTCCACATGTATAGCATGTACTCTACCACTGAGCTACAGTAAAACCTAATGACAAATCCTGTAGAAATCTATTCTACTTGTACATTGTGTTCACAGCATTTGGAAAATGGGCTTTAGAGAGTGTATGGCCCCTAATCTGATGAGCACTTTAATTCCACAGGGAACACAAAGATTGATTGGATTTGACTGTGTTTTCAAAGAAAAAAAAAATGGACAGAAGAAGAAAAGTTAGCTACTTTTGTGTGGATAAATTGGAAGAGATTACTTTTGTCATTTTGAACTAGCTTTTAGCAGAGATGTGTACTATGTTCAATCCCTTTCTGTATGTTTAAAGTTTTGTGGAGTTCACAAAATAAAGTTATGCCTAAGAGCTTCTCTTTGGCATAAAGAAATGTTTACTGTGATGCCTTTCAAAGGCCATCCAAGGCTGCAGATTGTTTTTCAAATTTAAAAATAGCATTAAATATTTCAGAAACCAGTGTTTTCAAGCTGAAGACTTTTTAAACATCTGCTCTGAAACCACTCCAAGGAGGAGAACACATGAAGCTTCAAATATTCTGGCTCTCTGGAAATGCAACTTTATCCCAAGACATAAGGTGCTTTGCTTTACTGTTCTGATCAGCTTGTCTCCTTGTGAGAGTTTCACTTATTTTTTTAAAGAAAGTCGCTAAGCAATACAGAGGAGCAGCATATCAGATTTGCTTAGAAGTTAGCAAACACAATAATGTACTCTTTCTTGGAAGACTAGTTATATTTTGCACATTTTGTTTTTTCTGCAAGAAAGAAATGTATTGTAACAGAATTGCTACCATGTAATGTGAAGATACCATATATTGATTACATTGATTATTTGCTAATAAGGTGTTTGTGCAATGGTTTTGATGTCTAAAATAGTTTTTCTTGACCAGAACTTGGAATAATTACTTTTTTGGACTCCAGCTTTCAGAATTCCCCAGCTAGTATGGTCAATAACCATGTTGACTGGGAGACGCAGAAAACTGTAGGAACAAAGCAGTTAATTTCCTAAGCTGTTTCCTTGACTGAATAGTTGGTGGCTAGTATCTGCAATTCATAATGGCCTAAATACCATAAAGCACTGGTGTCCAACCTGTGGCCCTCCAGGTGTTTTGGACTCCACTTCCCAAAAGCCTGAGCCAGCTGGTTCAATGGTCAGGAATTCTGGGAGCTGTAGTCCAAAACACCTGGAGGGCCACAGGTTGGCCACCACTGTGCTAAAGGCACTAGATCTTGCCTGAGCTTGGAAGCAAAGCAGGGTCAGCCCTGTTCTTGCTTGGTTGGGAGATCACGAACAAATACCAGTTACTATAGCTTTTTTCAGAGGAAGGAACTGGCAAAACCACGTCTGAGTATTCTTCGCCCAAGAAAACCCTATTAAATTCATGTGGCTGCAACTTGAAGGCACATACACACATCTAGAATTCATTGGGGGGGGATCTCCTTTGAGGAAACTGATATAAACCATGCCACTGAAAATCACTGAGAGATTATTGCTGTCCCAATATTTTGGTTGTGGGCATGTTCAGATCTGAACTAAAACACAGTACATATCTGGGGCATCACAGGGAAGCAGCATACACCTAAAGAAAGTTCCGAACATTCAGAGCCCACAACCAAAAGGAGACAGCAGCAGCAGAAGCAAAAACAACAATGATTGCTGGTCTGGCATGGGATAAACAGAGTGGGAGGTTTCTGTGCATGGCTGTTGCCCTGTTATGGACTACTAAACTGATGCTTTGCAAGCCTGGTATATTGTGTGATGATTTTATTTACCCTTTAAATCCCCCTTGTCTCTGTGGTTCTGTGATTTTTATGTGTTGGAGGAACAGATCTTTTGAGATGCCACCAAGTGAATAAAAACATGAAATATTGTATAACATTTGACATCAGTCATGCTGAGTTTCCCAAATCAGACATGCTATTGAAGCATCCAATATAAAGGTAAAATGAAGTTATATAGGTCTGATAGCAACTTCCTCAAGATAATTTGTGCGGTCCCTTAAAATTGCTCTGCTATCTCCAGCATGGCCAACAAGTATTTCAAGTAAAGTAGGCCATAGTCTGTATTACTGTTTACTTAACACTAATATCATTGCTCTTATCTCAAATCCAAAAGAGGATGAGCTGGGTGGTGTTGGCATGTTATACCACCAACTGAGGGAATTGATCTGATTCATGAAAGTAAACTTGAGGCCAATGGTCTTAGTTTCATGGAATCTGAACCAAGAACCTCTTGGATGACTTCCTCAAATCCTGATTCACTCAAGGATTCAACTACTTCTCATTCCAGCACACCTACCCAATGGCATAGGAGGCTTGGCTGGGTGGCTGAGGGAGCAGAAGCCCACCAAGAAAAGATAACCATTTAAGTAATTGGCCCTCTAAGGTTTCATACTCTTCAGCTACATGGATACAACTTAGAGATGTGGAATGCATGTGGAATTTATCAGAACACTGACAGCTTTTGTTGGGGCAAGTTACTCATCTGGAATTCTCCATGGTGCTGTCATGCAATTTCTTTTTGCTGGTAGTGAAAACATTTCAGACAGGTTAAGGAATGCCAGATTGTCTGTATATAATAAGCACTTCTCTATGAAATTTGTTAGTATATAATGTAGCGATAGCCCTTAACACAGTTGTCTAAAAAGAGATTTGACAAATCAATGGAAAGATAGGTTATTATGGCTATTAGTCATTATGCTGATATGATGCCTCCATGAAAAAGACCAGCAGGAGAGGGGTATTACCTTCATGTTCTGTTGGTAGGGTCATCATTGTGGGAAACTTGATAGGCATTTGGTCTGACTCTTCTTAACTCTTCTCAAATTCCCCTTGTGCTCTGAGAATCTTGACTTTAAAAGAATGCATGACCTGTCAGGACATTGGGACATACAGTAGATTTATCCTGTAAAGAGCTGAGATGCAAGAAACAAAGCTGCAGAGTTAGCTAGCTGGGTAAATGTATCAATATTGACTGAGCCCAGGATATGAGCTGACTGGGGGAGGTGCTAGGAACTCTGCAGAGCTGGATATTTAGTTTGTCCTATAGAGTTGAACTGAGCAGTTCTGTGTTCAATTTCACAGTGTGAATATGTTTTCTTTTGAATGCTGCATATATTTGTAAATACTCCTCATTGTGCTCAAGTAAAGAGCAGTTTATTTTAGACACCAAGCCTGTGTCTGTGCCTTTATTCTGATGCCTGAAGGAACAACACTCTGCTGTGCTATAAAACCTGACATGACCATCCCAAAACAGCACTCTTGCAAATCTTATGATCAGAGTGCATATTCAGGCCATTGTACTAGTTTGTTTCTATTCACCTTCTCCATTCCAGTTAAAGCTGTTCAATCACAGTCAGATTTTACTTGTAAAGTTCTGAGATACTGGGAAAGGAAGCAACCTCTATACCTCGTAACTTATTCTGTTATTGGTGCCACCCCTCTGTCCTGCCTTCTAAAGCATATAGAATACAGTTGTAAAATCCCCAAGAGATCTTCATGTGGTTTCTTATAGAAGTATACAGAAAATCAAGAAATAGCACCAGTTCTCCAGATCTCCATATGTGAGTAATGTGTTAGGTACCTACGGAGATCCTACTAATGTTTTTCCAACTCAGTCTGTGACCTTTTCTCCAGCCTTGGGCATTATCTGTCAATTGACCAGTAGTGTGAAAAATATGTGGCTAGCTCAAATCACAAAGCTCATTTTCACTTTTGATATGGTTTATGATCAGGACAGAGAAGGACCTGAGGTCAAGAGAAATCATAATCTGACACCTTACCAAAAGCAGCAACATCTCACTCCACTTGTCTGATTATGTCTAGCAATTGGGGTCAATTCTGATTCACCCTGTCTTATGCATTTCAGTATTATAGCACTGAAGGTTTTGCTAACAGAAACCCACATTTTAAGGCTGTTGAAAGATGAGAATCACTATGTGCTAAATAATTGACACATATTGGCATGAACGTAATAGCACATCACGGGATTATTCCCAAGACATCGTCATATCTAGATGAATCAGAACCAGAGAAGCAATCGGCTGTGAAAACCTATGCTCTCCTTATCTAAACCAGATAATTTAGCAAGCAACAGCACACTCTCCTCACTGGCATAAATGGTAAATGCAGTTCCAGTCTTCTTGTTACAATAGCTCCCTACTGTAGCTTTTCCTTTTTTCTCTTTCATTTCATTCTAACACAAAAATACTTCTATTAAATAGGCTACGAGTGATCTCCAGTGACATTCCTCTCCCTATCCTGCATAAGCTAACAGTTACTACAGTTGTCTAGCCTAGCTCTCTGTGTTTAACCACATTGTTCAGAGCCTGTTCCAGAGAGTTCTGTAGTACAGTTAGAAACTGCACTGCTAATGTTGTCTCAGCAAGAATTGCCTGATTACACAATGTCCTGAAATGTCCAGCTTGAAGGAAATGTACTTGACATTGTGTAGTATGTGGGGAAATAATCATTGTAATGTAAAAGCAACCTTGTGTACCTCATTCACATCCTTAGATAAGTCTAGGGTTTTTCCCTGCATGCTTTTGTTCTCCCAGAATTCCCTTTCTCTCATTTCACTGGGCACTTCCAGACAACTGGAGTGCTAGGTCATTCAACACATGACCTAATTTAAATTTTATTGCTCTGTATAAGTTCTCTTTTAAGTTTGAGTCTCCATGAGGCTGTAGCCATCTTACTCCATCTTAAGCCATTTTAAGCTTTACCATCTTTCCTGCAACCATGCCATGATGTTTACCATGCAGCCTATAGGATGGGTGAGTTTTCCTACCCTAAATACTCTTAGTCAGTTAGGAACCTCTTTTTAAAGTTTGTTTTAGTATGTAGATTGAGATTGATATACCTTCAGTAAACTTTTGATTTGCATTTTAAACTGACTCCTTTGTTTTGTAATGAGTCTAATTTAACTGAGTAATCTCAGACCTCTGAACACACTTTTAAATGTTAATTGAGCTTTCAGTCTTAGCATTCCTAAGTTGCACTCTGCATGAAGTTAAAATTAAATGAATTTTGATTTTTAAACTCTTTTTTAAAGAAGATAATTCCTGTTGCTTTTTAAAAGGACTAGATCCTGGAATTTTTAATACAATTTTATTTTTTAGACTCATCACTCCGACACATTGTAGCTCCTGGAAGTGTGCTACAACTTCCAACTGCCGATACTTGGGGGGGGGTGAGGGGTTCAAATGTATTTAGTCCCTTTATCCTGCCCCAATGGAAACCTGCACCAGGTTCCCTACTCCATGCCAAAGCCAATTGCTACTTCTTTGCAGCCAAGAACCACCCATGTTATGATGCTTGTAATGAAGGATTGACCTTTAGATAGGGATAAAATACAGGAATAATGGACTAAGAGGGACTTGGTGAAACTGGTTTTTGTGTGTATGAATAAGCACATATAATTTAGACTGGGGGTGAAAGAGGAGAGAGATGTATATGACAGTCAGCACATCATAAACTTTGCCTGCAAGAAGTAGAAAACAGTAGAAAGATTAAATTTTTATTATATTATATCCCGCTCCCACCACTGTATAAATGTGCTTTATATCTGAGCATTTATTATCACTCTGTACAGCATCTGAAGAAGTCAGTTTATATCCACAAAAGCTCATGCAAAAATAAAGACCAATTAGTCTTAAAGGTGCTGCTACATTCCCTTTTCCCCTCCTCCTTCCTGGTTCCTTGTTATGTTATAAGAGACTAACAAGGATACATCTTTGAGCACAAAGATAGTTTTCCACCATGGCCTTTTGAAAAAGAGTTACTCAATGCTTTCTGAGTATTTGGGGGTTAATTGTAATAGGTCTATTATCAATTCCAAAGTTATTGAGGCTCATTGCATGCCATAGTAAAACGGCAGTGCAGCCAGAAGGTTCTGCTTTCTGTGCTGCCTTACAGCATGACATTGTTGTTCTGGTTTTTTTGCTGTTCTAGTCCCATGGGAGACCAAGATAAAATTGTGTCTTTTTGCTAACCTATTTTTCTGGTTAGCAAAAAGATGTGGTTTTACCTCAGTCTCCCATGGGATCGGAATGGAAGAACGACAATATCATGCAGTAAGGCAATACAGAAGATGGAACCTTCTGGCTGCATTGTAGTTTTACTTCAGCATATAATAAATTTCATTTTAAAATAAATATCTGATGGATCAATGTGGCTACAAACATTTTGTAACTACACTCTATAAAAATAATTCCTTCTTTTTATATTCTATTTTTATTCTGCAATGTCTATTCCACCCATTGTCCTTCCCTCCTGCCTATGCACAGGGAACTCTGGGACAGGTGATTCTAAGAGGATGTGGCTACCAGCTTTAGTTTAACTGCACAAGTACAGTCTGTCTTATTCAGGAGTCTGGGCCATTAACTCACTGCAAGTCAGTAAATGGGGAGAAGTATTAGGAGATGCCTGGACTAAATGTGAATGCTAAGTGACTTTCCCAATGACCTCCCACAGAGTGATGCAGTTGCACCTAGACTGGACCTCCTGGATCCTTGGGCTTTGCTGATACCTCTTGCTAACATGTGGATGATGCCCTTTTGGCCACATAAGCAGTGGTACTTAGGCCTGAATGACAGAACTAGAGGGAATTATTAGACTGCTTTCATCCCATTTGGAATTAAGATGTTATGCTGTGTTTCAGTGTCAGGCCATTGAAAAGTTTCCCTTTGATCCAGAGCGAAAGCCCATGTATTCTCACAGCATTCTTCCAAGAGATGATTAGTTCTGCTAATGAAGACCCCCACAACAGTTTCCAATTATATTTCCCTTCTTATTGCTGGAAATTAAGAGAGAGGCTGTGTTAATGTCACTTGCAAGTTCACACCAGGAGATCATTTATGCTATGAAGGTCACCATGCTTAAAGAAATGAGTAGAATATATTAATTTAAAAATTAATTAAATGCCAACATTGAAGAGTTTATTTCTCGTACTGTTAGCTAACCATAAAGCCTTTGACCACCATCACCCCCGCCAACCTTATCTATATGAAACCATCTGGAAATGTGGATTTTTGTATGCACACTCTCTTTTTCCTCTTGTTACCCTACTGCATTTTTCAGAGGAAGATTTGAACACATAGGGAATACAGAATAAATTATCTTTTTGTAATGACACCTATCTCATCTCAAATACACTAAGCCAGCCTTGATTCTTATCTTTGACCTTCTACTTTGAAGATTCCACTCTTATGTCTTCTCTATCTTTAAAAGAATCCTGCCCAATAAGTGACTCTCAGAGCTAGAATACCTTGCTGGTAGGCTATGTAGCCAGTATGGTGTAGTGGCTTGAGTATTGGACTACAACTCTGGAGACCAGGTTTTGAATCCCTACCCGGCCATGGAAACCCACTTGGCCAACTCAAACTCTCTCAGCCTCAGAGGAAGGCAAACCCTCTCTGAACTAATCTTGCCAAGAAAACCCCATGATAGATTTACCTTAGGTTTGCCATAAGCTGTAAATTACTTGAAGGTATACAACAAGGCTATGTTAGGTCACAAGTTTTGTCTACTTCAAGAGCATTCTGAATTTCTTCTTGGCCCATATAGGCCTCTGTTGGAAACAAAACCTGAAATTCAACCCAAGATTCTGAACCTGGAGAGAATACTGTAGAGTAGAGGGCAAAACGCAAAAGAGAATATGCCTTCCAGACTATCATTAGTTGAGTTTATGTATAGGTGAATAAAGCAAGGGGCAAACTGGGAAAGTGCATGGATTCCACCTGAATAGCTTTAGTTTTTTCCTGTATGGGGGAGTCTCACCCATTCAGTTACATGGAAGAAAGCAACATAATTACTTGGGGATACTAGTGGAATGGGGAAAAATTATGACCAATGGACATGTTTTGACCCTGCCTTGGACAATGAAGAAATCTGATAAGAAGAAAATCAACTCATTTGAAATGGGGTGCTGGAGAATAGTTCTACAGATACTGTGGACTGATAAAAAGATAAATCAATGGGTCCTAGAGCAAATTAAGCCTGAACTCTCCCTAGAAGCCAAGATGATTAAACTGAGACTGTCATACTTTGGCCATATCATGAGAAGACATGACTCACTAGAAAAGACAAGAATGCTTGGTAAGATAGAAGGCAGTAGGAAAAGAGGAAGACCATATAACAAATGGATAGACTCAGTCAAAGAAGCCACAACCCTATGTCTGCAAGATGTGAGCAGGTCTGTTGATGATAGGGTGACCTGGAGGTCTGTCATTCATAGGGTCATCATAAGTCAAAGTCGATTAGACAGCTGTTACATACCCTTACACCCCCTCCCTTCTAATAGATTGGCAATATTTCATAAATTGGCAATAATTGACAGATCACGTAGGTCCACAGTACACCAAGCATTCCACAGAAGGGTTCAAGTAAAGGCTATCCATAGACCTAACAAAGTTCTCTCAGAAATTCTCCAGAAACAGACACGGACAAGACAAGATTAAGCAAACCCTCCTGAGACAGTAGTTAGGGTGGAACATGATAATTTTCCCGGGACACACCGGGCTGTGAGTCATATTCCAAAACAAACAAGTGACTGAAACTCTCATTATCCTGCAAATGTCTTCCTTCACAACTATGCCTACCCAACAATGTGGAGATTATATCAAACCCATCAGTATTAATGTTCCAACCATTAACAGCGATTAACAAAGGAGATTATCAGATGCTTAAAAAATCCAACAGTTATCTCTGTATGTCGTTTTGTGGTGACCTGTAACCACAAAATGGATATGTTCAATGTATTTTACTATTCTACATAAATACAAAGAAATTATGTTAAAAAAATCCAACAGGAGCACATGAGGACAACATCACTGTAGGGGAACAGGTTCCAGTTTTGCACAACGTTATTATCCTCACATGCTGCCTCCATGCAGACTCTGTACTTCAGTGGAGAATAAGCCATCACTTTTCATTGATGGAAGTTTCCACCAATGAAAACAATGGCTTGTTCTCTGCTTCAATACAAAGTCTGCACAGAGGCAGCACATGATGATGACAACATGTGTGAAACTGTGCGGTATGGTGACGTCTTCCTCATGGGTTTTTGAGGGCTTTTTGTCTGTATCTGATAATCTCCAAAGCCAGAGCTTCCATTATTTAACTCTGGGAATCTCACTCAAACATTTTTCTACTCTCAAACAAGCTTTAAGGATACAATATTGGGTATAAATATTACCCTCAAATCACAGCCACAGCTTCTCTCATCTCGTCATTCTGCTGGTCTGCTGTGTGACCCTCAGACTTCATCCTGAGTTTATCATTGCTGCATGAATCTCTGTTCTCCGGACAGATAAAGTATAGCCCATCACCCCCAAAATCTATTCCTCTACCCAAATATTTCTTCCTAATTCTATGCTAGCCTTGTGTGATTCCTTGAAGCATGAGTGCATGTGCGAGTGGGCCCATGATTATTTTCCAATAAAAACCATTCTTATTTCATTTTTTGGCTTGTCATCTCCTCAGGGAATACTGGTATACACAGGTGTAAAGATCCTGAAGTTACCCACTCTCACAACCACACCATTCAGCTAATTAAAATTTCCCAATGTGATATCATAACTCAGAGGTCACGGGGGGTCCCACAGACCACCAGTAATTTGGGTAACACAGAAGTTAATAAAGAGTGTTCCAAGCTGCAACCTATTTACTTAATCAAACAGAATGTAGTGGCAGCCACTTAGACCTGCATTTAACCTATATAGGCACCTGTTTTTAATGTAAATGAAGTGATGTGTTTTGTCATATTTGCAAGAGCCTGGCTGGCTCCTGCATAACACATTTCACTTGCTTACTATTTATATAAGCAGCTCCACATTTATCTGTGCATGTATTATTTTCCCTATTTCTTCTTGTGATATAAAAGGTTGATAGAACCTTGGGAAGTAGGTGATTAGCTATATAAAAATATATGCCAACTTTTCATAGGAGTAAGTGAAGCAGCATCATTTTTGATCTTGGATGTCTGATTATCAACTATTCACTGCAGAAACCCTAGTGGGGTGTTGGACTAGGAGTGAAGGGAGCTGGAGTCAAATCATTAGTGAGCCGTCACTCACTGGTGTTACCCAAATTGTGTGGGATCCATGAGGATTCCACCAGTGTCTGAATCTTAATATGGGGAATATTTTATTAGCTCAAAATGGCAGCGAATTGGTCTGGGTAATGGCAGGATCTTTTGACCTGTGTATACCAATAATCATTGAGGAGACTTCAAGTGAGAATGTACAATTAAATAGTTTTTTTTAAAAAATGGAAATTAATCTTAACAGCATTCACTCTTACACTCAGGCTTCAAGCACTCACCAAATGCTATCAAAGAAAGTAGGAAGTATTTGGATAGGGGAATAGAGTGAGGGGACTGTGGGTTATATTATACTGATCCTGGAGGGCTGAGATTCATGCAGCAGAGACTTGGAGTTGCATTCTGAGGGTAAAATAGCAAAACGGCAGCATGAAAGGATGAAGAGGAACTGCAGACATTTTTGTGGTGTTTTAGGGTGATATTTATATGTGATAATTTCCCTGAAGGGATAAGATTTAGAGTGGAATACAATGTGTCTCAGAGTTTCCCAGGACTAGACAAAGGGTTCTCTAGAAGAGTTAACGATCATCAATGGGGACATATTTGGAACTGAATAGGAGCAGACAACTTCTATTGTCGAGGAGAGAAGAGGAAAAATCCATTTTGCAACCATCAAGGACTCTGCTATTGTTGAATAGATTAGTGAATGACTCATCTCCAGATAGTCTCAGGAAATATCTTGATATAGATATAGCAATTAGGATAGCCTCCTCTTGGTTCTACATGCTGTTAAGCATATCTCCAGCCTTGGCCTTTGGGGATCCCTGGTTTACTTGCCAACCACATGGACACCCACAGCAAGCCAAATCATTAAATATTGACAATTGTGTGATATTCCAAGATGGGGGACTGTCAGGGTAGATAACACTGGATAACTTTGGGTCAATCAATCTCTCAAAGCAAGATTTATCTCATAAAGTTTCAGGATAAAACCTGAAGAGGAGAAGGCATGCATGACATTTTAAGCTTCTTAGATATGCATACAGTAAACAAATGCATACATAATTCTCACTCCCACCCAGACACTTACAGAGCATTTTGTTCACTGTCATTCCAAATGATTTGGGGCATATAATCAGTAACTCGGTTCCTCATCCCATCAGCCATCTTTTTGCCAACTTAATCGGAGTGATCAGTGAAGTTAATTTAAAAGAGATAATTATACTTTGATTCATAAGCCTGATGGGAATGATATGTGCATTTATGAGAACGAAGATTCACTGTGACATTTTAAGTGCCATTCATTGTCTGCAATGGCTTTCCCCCCTTTAATCCTTACCAGCACAGTCAGACACACTGTGAAACAGGGGAAACTTTATGAGCTGGCAGTCTAAAACAAATCCTAATTTATATTGCATTAAAGTATGCCAACAAAGTTTTTAGTTTTCTGTGTAGTGTGAAAGTAGTAGCATTTTAAAATTTTTTGCTAATAGTGCTTTGTGAAAACCTTGGAAAAATTACTTTTTGATACAGATCCTGTGGAGCATCTACATGACAAAAACATACAGCAAGAATGTGGGCAGAATACCTTTAAGTTTAGATGAGCTCCTGTCGGGATTCACCATATTCAGAAGAAGGGGGGCCGAAAACTCCAAATAGATCACAATAACAGCTTTTGCTGCTTCACATGATTTTTTTAAAAAAAATTGCATGAAATTACACATAACAAGTCATCTTTACAACCATTTTGAAAAGGTGCACACAGCAGAGCTGAAATATGATGGGTTGGACATCAGCTGGGGTTGGCTTACAAGGGAGGAAGCATCCGGAGCCACCATTGTGGGTTTTTTGTTTTGTTTTTGTTTTTGTTTTGCCAGCTGAACGATCCTGAGCATGATCATTCAAGTGGCTGAGCAAAAGTAAGAACTTTTTAAAGTGGAAAATCACTATTCCGCATCTGTTATTTTTTTAAAAAAAAGGGGGAGGGAGATTTTTGGGATGTAACTCACTCACAACCACCATTTTTTTCGAGGATGCGGCTCTGTGAAATCTGCAAACTCACTCATTTTCCCTTCCAGTAAGCTTGCGAATGAGTCATGGGCACTAATGAACACTGCAGCAATAGGGAGGTAAGGCACTATTTTTTGTAACAAATTCTCCCATCTAGTTGAGCCGCTGGAATCCCTCAGCTGTGCAGTTGGGGAATTCTGGGAGTCATAATCCCCAAAGTAATTTTTTTCAAGCTCTCTTCTCATGCTGCCACAACAAAATTACATTGGCACCATTTGGAGGTTACACCAAATCATAGGGCCTGTCTATCTGAGGGGGGAAATGTGGATTGATGTGCATTAATGCAAATTCTAAGCAGCTTCTATTTGTCGTTAACAGTTTTCTGGCAAAATCGCAGGCATGCAAAGCTATTCGCTTTTCCTGTCCCAACAAGCGTGCCTGTGAATCAAGATGGTGGCCACAAGTGAATTATTCACATTTTTATTGTCACTACTTGCTTCTGCCAAACATTATTATTATTATTATTATTTATTTTCCAACGATATCGACGTTTACAAAGTCACCTTTAAATCATACATTTTTCATTTCATCTTTCTCTAAATCAAAATCAAAATCAAGGAACAAGTCGGTTTCGGTTTCCATTTTACATTTTCATTATTCCTCCCACTCATTTCATCTCTCCATCCTTGTCCACCGTACCCATTCTTCCTTCTTCCATTCTTTCTTTCTTTCTTTCTTTCTCTCTTCTATCCCCCTACTTTCTCATACTTTCTCTTTCACACACCTTCCATCCTCCCCTCCGACTTCCTTTATTTCGTAAACTGCATGGAGTATTTTAACCTTACATATATAAAAAAAAAGAATATCAAAGGTGCAAAAGTACAATATTCCACCTAAATAAATTTTAAAAAGGAAAGAAAAAAGCTGTTTCAACACCTGAATGCTCACTCGCAAAAGCAAAAAAATCCAAGATGATGGTTCCAGGTGCTTGCATTGTTAGCAAGCTCCTCCCCCTGCCCAAATCTGACCAATCATCTTCCACTTACACTTTTATCGCAAATGTGACTGAATGTGAATGTGATTGTTCAAACAGATGTGAATCTGATTGTTCAAATGAGCAGAAACGTGCATTCTTTATGGAGCTTTGTTAAAAATATGGGGAAAGCTTTCCTGGCAGGGTTTACAGTGGATTTGACCTCCCTCCTTCTGAATACTGCGATCTGATGCCAAATACCATTAGGACAGTTAGGATTCCAAGTATATTCTATGAGGATTATTTTGACTGTTAAGACAATCCATAGTTTAGTGTTGTGCAAATGAAGTAAGTCAAGCTTCAGGCCTCACACTTCCCCAATATATTGTGCATTTCTGTTCTCCTTGCTTGAGTTTACTGAGCAGAGGGAATGAAGGCAGAATTCCATGTGTCTTGGTCCTTGAAAAATATAGGCCAGTTACCACAACTGATGTTTTCAGTGTTCAGATTTATACAGGGGAATACACAGTCTGGGGGACATCTATATCCAGAATCACTGGGATCAAAATATCAGCCATCTTCTCTTGTTCAGTGGTCTGAAAGGACTTCTCAGTTCTTTATGCTTGAATGAGCTAGAAAGATCCTCCAACTGTCCACAACAGAGAAAAACATGAATTTAGAATAACAGTGTAAGGCTTTACGGTCTGCTACTTTATGAATGACACATCTCAGCTTCTGTGCTGCAGCAACTCAGCTGGGAGTTTGCAGCCATCTTGGAAGTTAGTAGAATGTAATGATTCATCATGTTCTGATTGCATCTCCCTGGAAGTTGTTTTCTTTAATATGAGAATTAGTGAAGTGCTATATTGGCATTCCATGTACTGTATTATCTTATTTTCATCATCAAGAAGTAGTGAATTAGACCATGATCCCTAATCCTAACATGCCTTAGAGTGCTTGTCAGGTACATTAGGAAACAAGAAACAGGAATATGTAGCATCAGCATCTATGATTGGCTGTTGGTGTAGGACTGACAAAAACACTCTTTTGGTTCAATTTCGGGAAAGCATAGGTGGAGAAATTGGGGTTCAGTCCTCATCCAATCAAGTTGGTATGGGAAAAATCAAAAGTATGTGTTGGAATTAATCTTACTGCTATCACCTGAAGTCTTCCAGTGACACTTCCAGAATGAGGATCTCTCATTACATAGTCTCAATCTGTAGATTTGGGGAAGAAATTTAAGAAGACCTATAATATTGTCAGTGAGTCCCCCTCCTCATCTGAGAAATGAACTCATTTTTAGAGTCTGTGCATGGTGCCATAAAATGAAGATAGGAGGTGTGTGTGTGTGTGTGTGTGTGTGTGTGTGTAGGTTTTGCCCAGTGTTAGGTGAAGCCTAAATAATTTCTTCATCTCCATCATCTTCAACAACAACAACAACAACAACAACAACAACAACAACTGCTTGATTAGATGCCTTTGGGGTTGTTGGGTTTTTTGTCCTTGATGTTTCACCAGACCAGTACATTCTGCATGCTCCTATAAGTGACTATAGAATGGGGCTAGGCCTAGTATTAGTCAAAAGGAGGCAGCTGCATCAGACAGCAGATGTTAGCTGCCATGAAAACGATAGTGAATTATTGGTTATTGAATTTATTACTGTTGGAATTTTTACTACCATGGAGGGGGGCATTTAAGGAATTTTCTGTCTCATATCCCCAAAGTAAACATGCTATAGATACTATAGAAATGTCCATTTGATTGTGTCAGTAGGCATTCTTTACTGATCCACTACAAAAATGGTTTAGACCAGCCTTGCCATGATAGCTATCGTATATTCCAGATCTTAATCAGAATACAGTCACTCATAACTTGGGTCTGAACCAGACTCTGATATCCACTCTGAGGCTGTTAGACAGGTCTTTCAGTGCTCCCAGATCAACAGCTCCTGGAACCACCTAGAACCACCAGTCAAAACAAATTGTGGAATTATTCTGTCCTTTCCCTCTGAATGGATTTTCTGTGATGGAAGGGAAGAAGACATAAGAAGTGTTGAGAAAAAAATACCACTTGGACACCCAACCTCAACCTATAGTAATAAATATCTGTGAATAATGTGGAATGTTTACAAAATAAAAGCCTCATTTGGGCACACTCCTTTTCACTGGCTACTTAAGTCCTACCACTTCTGTTTCTCATTTACAACCATCTACTTAGACTACAGGCCACTTTTTAAAAATAATACAGCCACTTACCTCAGCTGAAATGTCTCAATCTGTGCACCAGGTGGCAAACCTTTATATGGACACATTTGTGTCCACACACAGTTTTCCTTCTTACTGGATACTTGGGTACTGTTTTTTTTCTATGTTGTTATCAACATTCCTATTTGTAGTTTCTTCTGTGATGGGAGAGGAGGAAAATACTTTGCCACATTGATCACCTTCCATATTATAGTGAGCTGATGTACCATATCATGGCTAAGATCAAGAGTTCCTCACCCCAGTCAAAAATTGACTGGTTAGCTTTAAATCAGCCACTGTTTTCTTATCCTGGGCCTATATACCTTTTGACTCACTACCATGAATATATTTACTGTTGTGGCCTTTGGGTTGCTTTGATGCCTCTAGGGCTTTGATGCCTACTAGGACTCCTAAATCCCTTTTGCATGTAGTCTCATTCAGCCAGGTCTCCCCATCCTATATCTATGCATTTTGTTTTTCCACCCTAAGTGCAGTACCTTACATTTCTCTGTATTGAATTTCATTTTGTTAGCTTTTGGCACAGCTTTCTAGTCTATTCAGGTCATTTTGAATTTTGATCCTGTCCTCTAGGGTATTAGCTACTCCTCCTAATTTGGTGTCATCTGCAAATTTGATAAGTACGCCCCTAATTCCCTCATCCAAGTCATTGATAAATATGTTGAATAGCACTGGGCCCAGGACAGAACCCTGTGGTTCCCCAATGGTCACCTCTTTCCAAGACAAAGAGGAGCCACTGCTGAACACCCTTTGGGTTCGGCCGGTCAACCAGTTACAAATCCATTTAACAGTTAATGTGTCTAGCCCACATTTTACAAGCTTGTTTCCAAGAATGTCATGGGGAACCTGGTCAAAGGCCTTACTGAAATCAAGGTATGCAATATCCACAGCATTCCCTTCATCTACCAAGCTGGTAACTTTATCAAAAAAAAAAAATCAGATTAGTCTGGCATGACCTGTTTCTCTGAAACCCATGTTGACTTTTTGTGATGATGGCATTGCCTTCTAAATGTTCACGGACTCTCTGTTTAATGATCTGCTCTAGAATCTTCCCTGGTATTGATGTCAGACTAACTGGACGATAGTTGTTGGGATCCTCTCCCCCTCCCTTTTTGAAGATGGGGACAAAGTTTGCCCTCCTCCAGTCTGCTGGGACTTCAATGGCTCTGAGATTACATTTGCCAGCTCTTTTAATACGCTTGGATGTAGTTCATCTGGTCCTGGAGATTTAAATTCATTTAGATTAAGAAGGTATTCCTGTACTACGTCTTTACTTATTCTGTACTGGATTTCCCCTATTGTGTCCTCTATTCCATTATCCTCAGGATGATCACCTTTTTCCTTTTCTTAAAAAAATTGAGGCAAATAAGGTGTTGAGTAATTCTGCCTTTTCTATGTCCCCTGTTAACCTTTTGCCATCTTCTCCACGTAGTGGCCGTACCATTTCCTTCTTCTTCCTTTTCTAAGGACATACCCCCCCCACCACCAAAACTCTTTTTATTGTTCTTAACCAAGCTCATTCTGCACTTTAGCTTTTCTGATTTTACTTCCACATGTGTTCGCTTTCTGCTTGAATTCTTCTTTGGTGATTTCCCCCTTTTTCCATTTCCTATGCATGCTCCATTTAAAACTTAGCTCTGTTGAAAGTTCTTTAGTCATCCATCCTGGTTTCTTGAGACACCTCCCATTTTTCTTCCTCATTGGTACTGTTTGAAATTGTTCCTTCAGTATATCCCTTTTGAGAAAGTTCCATCCATCTTGAAGTCCCTTCCCTTTTAGTATTCCTGAGCATGGGATCACCCCCAGTATTTCCCTGAGTTTATTGAAATCAGCTGTCCTAAAGTCTAGAATACGTGTCTGACTATGACTGGCTCCTCCTTTCCATTGTATAACAAACTCCAGGAGAACATGATCACTCTCACCTAAGGATCCCACCCCTTGCACCCCATTAACTAGGTCATCCCTGTTGGTTAGGATCAGATCTAAAATAGCTGACAACCTTGTTGCCTCTTCCACCTTTTGGATAATGAAATTGTCTTCCAGGCAAGTAAGGAATTTGCTAGACCTTGAAGTTTTGGTTGAGTTATATTGCCAGCAAATATCAGGATAGTTGAAGTCACCCATCATTAGTACATCTCTCCTTTCTGTGTGTGTGGTCATCTGTTCTAGAAAGACATCATCCAATTCCTTCATCTGACTTGGGGGTCTGTAGTAGAGTCCCACAATAACATCCCCGTTGTTTCCCTCCCTTTTAATTTTTATCCAGATGCTCTCTACCTGGCTTCCAGTACTGATGTCATGGATCTCTTCACTGGTGTAAATATCCCTTACTATTCCTATTCCTCCTTTCCTGTTTGGCCTGTTTCTCTTAAAAAGGTTATACCCCTCTGTTCCTACATTCCAATAATGAGACTCATCCCACCAGGTTTCAGTGATGCCTATTATATCATATTTGCTTTGTTGTGCTAGGAGTTCAAGTTCATCTTGCTTATTTCCCATGCTCTGTGCATTAGTGTAGAGACATCGAAGACCATGTGTTCCCTTTACTTGCTGCCTGTGCAAGTTTTTTTTTGCCTCCCACTGTTGGGTGCTTGCACTGTTTGCCTTGTTCCCTCTATGACAGTTTGACTATTTTCTCCAGCCCTTTTGCCTTCCAGAATACTGTCTCCCTCTCCCATATGACTCACTTCAAAGCCTTCCTGATCAAATTCTTGAGACTGTTGGCAAAAATGTTTCTGCCAACTGGCATGAGATGCACCCCATCCCTTGCCAGAAGTCCCCCCTCATGGAACCACAGCCCATGATCCAAGAATCCAGATAGTTCTTGGTGACACCATCTATGGAGCCAGTTGTTTACATCGACTATTTTCCTATGCCTTCCTGGACCATGCCCTTCCACTAGCAGAATTGACAAGATGACAGCCTGTGCATCCATTTTTTCAGCTTCCTCCCCAGAGCCTCATAATCTCTTCTGATATTTGGAAAGCTGTGCCTTTCAGTATTATTGATTTCCACATGGACCAAAAGGAAGGGGTAATGATCCGTAGGCTTGACAAGTCTTGTCAGCCTCTCGGTCACATCACAGATCTTTGCCCCAGGGAGACAACACACCTCCTGAGACATCTTGTCAGGCCCACAAATCACTGCTTCTGTACCCTTCAGCAAGGAGTCCTCCTCCACCACCACCTTCCTCCACCAAGGCTTAATAGCAGCTGTTCTTTGCAGTGGTGCTCTGCCCCTGAAGTCTTTCCATGCTGTTCTTCCTCATTGTCCTTGATAAGGGAGAGAGCTTCAAATTGATTCTGTAGCTGCAAGCTGCCAGAACGATCCCTGGTTTTTCTACTTCTGTGTGTGACATTCCTCCAGCTGTCTTCCTCCTGTGTATCTTAAGTGACCATCTTCTTCCCAGCAACTTCCTCTGTGTGGTCCCTGTCCAAGACTGTTCATTCTTTTTTTTTAATTATATTTTTTATTGTTACATATACAGCTCATATTGGGGTATAGCGAGAGAGACAGCTTCCCATCCCACCATTCCCCACTCCTTACAGATCATACAAATTCCTTTAAAACAAAACTAAATATGACTTTGTTCATATAAAATAGCCCAAAGAGTTTATTCTTCCCTCTGATTATTATTTTATTCCTCCTTTTAATACTATGTCTTTCTATTACAGTTTTCCTAATGTACTGATAAGATATTCTTTCTCACCCCTGTTTCCTTCATTACTTCACACTTTGTTATCTCTCCCTTCCCATATCTGTATTCTTTTTTTTCCCTCCTCATATTTCTATATCCTCCGCTATGCACCATCTTGCCCTGCAATAGTTTGCTACAGGTATCCACTCTTCTTCTGTCCTTTGTATTGATTTTTGATTTAATAAATGTGTTAATTTATCATTCTCTTTCATTTCTTGTATTTTATTGAGCCAATTGTCTATCCTCGGCTCTTCATTACTCTTCCATTTTGCAGCTATTACCATGCGAGCCGCTGTGCAAAGGTACAACAATATTCTCCAATATTTCCTTTCCACCTCTTTTACTAGCATTGATGTAATATTTCGGAGATATAATTTCTGATTTAGTTCATACTCTATATTAAATATTTTTTGAATAATCTTGTGTATCTTAAACCAAAATTTCTGTACCCTCGGGCAAGTCCACCACATATGATTTAATGTTCCTATTCCTTTTTTGCATTTCCAACAATTTTTCTCTTTATTTCCAAACATTTTGTTTAACCTTAATGGAGTCATATACCACCAATTACTTATTTTTAAAAAGTTCTCTTTTAGTGCCTGACAGGCGGTAAACTTTTTTGTTTTCTTCCAAGCACCTTCCCATTCCTCTAATTCAATCACCTCTCCTATATCCCTTGCCCATTTGACCATTACTTCAGTTTCAAGTTGTCTAGAGTTAAGAACTTTATACAATCTCACAATTTTCTTTTTCTTATCATCCCATATTATTTTTTCTATTTCTGTTTCCTCTTCCCAGAAACCAAATTCTTCGATATCTTTTTTTATATCTGCTATATATCTGTTGGTAAGAGAACCAATTAAATTTCCATCCTTCACTGTCAAGCCCCTCTTTTGTTTTTAATTCCCACTTTTTGTCTCGTTTTATACATAGTTCCTTGTATGTGATCCATTTATCAGATTTGCCCACATATCCCCATCTTCTGCTAAAAGCCTCCCCCGAAGATATCCAATTTGGTATTTTCCCGAAGTATTGCTTCTGTATTTTTTTCCATGTCTGAAGGAGGGCTTTCCTTATTATGTGATTGTTAAATTCCTTATGAATTATAGCTTTATCGTAACTTAGATACGCATGCCACCCAAACCTCAATTCCCTCCAACAATAACATCTTTTGATCTGTTAGTTTGAATCACTCTCCTAACCATACTAGACTGCATGCTTTGTAATAGGTTTGTAGATCCAGCATGTCCAGTCCTCCCTTTTCTGATCGTTCAGTTAAAGTTACCCATTTCACTCTTGCCTTTCTTCCATTCCATATAAAATCACTTAGGTCTCTCTTCCAAATTTTGAATGGTTGATCATTTGTGATAATTGGTAAGTTCTGGAATAAAAACATCAGCTTCGGAAGGACAGACATCTTCATAGCCACTACTTTTCCTATTAATGATAGATTGAACTTTGACCACACTTTTAATTTCCCCTTTATTATCTCCCAAGTTTTTTTTATAATTATTATCATATAAGTCCAGGTTTCTAGTAGAAAGCCAAATCCCTAGATACCTAACTTTTTTCTCCAATTTGCATTTTGATTTTTCTTTCAGTGTATCTTGCTCTTTTTTGGATAAGTTTTTAGCCAGAATTATAGTTTTATCTTTGTTGATTTTAAATCCTGCATATTTCCCAAATTCATCAATGGTTCCCATTAAACAGTTTATATTCTCTATGGGGTCCTCCAGTATTATAGCTAGGTCATCTGCAAATGCCCAACATTAACAACATTTGCTTTGTTGATAAAATTCAAGCGCCATTAGGCACGCATCTCTGGGAGGAGTTATATAGAGCTAGACTCCTAGCTCCACCCCCTAGTGACTCACAGATGTGACTCACAGAAGCTCCACCCCCTCAGCAACAAGCACACTCTCCCAAGAGTTTTTTTAAAAAATTCAAACTCACCCACGCAATATGGCTGCCAGAAGCTACTCCCCTTCTACCTGGCAGGAAACTGAATCTTCTATATGGAAATAATTCTGGCCTTTTTAATGTTATGTTAACAAGAATGCAAAGAGCAATGAGTGCTGAGTGGCCAATGAGTCAAATTTTCTTTTAGAGGAAGTTTGGTGACTATTCTGAGAATGGGTTATATCCAAACATAAATGTGGGAAATCAAGCAAGGAAAGATGGTTAGGGCAGCTACTATTAACAGACCTACCTCTAAAGTAGCTGGGAGTTGCCCCTTTTGATAGGGACAAAGAAAAAAATGTGCTGGTTTCACAGTTGTTTATGAAAAAATATCCACCCTGCATCTCCCATAACTGGCAGTGGCACAAAGTACATTGTCCCTTGAATCTTTATAAACTTTAAAGGCTTGTGATATATTTTGGAAAATGTATACAACTAAAAATGCATATATTTGGAAAATATGTACAAACATACTTAGGTCAATGGGGAAGATGGGTAAATAAACTGTGCAATTCTAGGGTATGCACAAATTTCTGTTGGGAACAGGCTGCAGGGGGGGGCACCTGCAACCTAATATGGAAATGGAAGGGGGTGGGAAGGCTGGTGTGATTTCAAGAAGCACACAGCAAGTAAAACTGATAGATTTTCCCGTCCTACCTCCTGTTATCCTCCCATATGGAGGATTAAAAATTTATCATGTAAGAATGTTGTTGTTTTTGTTGTTGCTGTTGTTTCTATAATCACAAATATTTTCAAATTCTATTGACATTCTCTGTCCTTCATTTTTCACTCTCTCTCATCTTGGGTTCTAATTATGTGCTTTGAGAAATGCAGATTTATTTATTTTTTAGTTTGCATGCATTTTCAATGTGGCAAAGTATTTAGTTTGCATGCCGTTTAGTTCACATAAACACATGATGAACATGAAGGACATGTTGGTCCCACCCATTTTATCATGGCTCTTCACATTTAGAGAGTGCTATTCTAAAAACCAGAGCTTCTACTCTGATTTTTCAGGTTTTCTGATCATGTGGAAAGCCTCCACAGAGCTCTTTTCTTTGTGATGACAGACGAGGTGGTGCTAAAACATTGCCCTATTTGTACAATTATAAGGTGCTCTTTCACAACATCCAATCATAGCAATATGATTCCACCTTAACTGTCATGATAACATCTTATGGAATCCTAAGATTTGTAGTTGTACTAGAGGAACTCTCTGGCTCAGCATTCTAAATAGTGCCCTCTAAACAGCAAATTATAGTATTTTTTAGTATGTTGCCATGGTAGTTAAAGTGAAACCATAATGCTATATTTGTGTTGTGTGAAAGAGTCCCTCCAACTCCTTTTCATGGTGCCATCCCCCTGGCAGCTATGTCCCCTTAATCCAAATGAGTTCTTCCCACCTTTACTCTAAAAGGTTACAGCCAAAATTCAGCTTCAGCACTTCCCTGAGAATCATGCCTCAGTGTCTCCATCTAAAGCGCCAGGAGAGCATGGGAATGTGCCCACCAAATGTCTGACTGCTGGAAAAAGCTCAAGCATTTGTTAAGATTCCCCCAGATAATGCCAGCAATTGCTCCTGTGAAATAAGCCTGCTTAATGAAGCTGAAATGCTTTTATCTTCCATCATTTTTCTCTCTTTAGCTCTCAAGTCACCTGGCATATGCTACAAGTTTGAATCCAAACCCGAAGGCTCCCAGGATTAGAACTGTAGCCATGAACTGGAATTACCTTGTACATAATGTACAAATGCTGTGGTTTGTCTTAATAACACACAACAAATGGTCCACTCTAGCAAATGCACCACCACCTGTCGCTTGAACAACTATTCTGCAGCAGAGTTGCTGTCAACAGTGTATGATGAACAGATTTCAATGGCTTCAGCATGAGAAAGACACAAGAAGGAGACCTTTTGGAAATTCTGCCTCCCTTCTGTCACATGTACCTCACCAGAAAGAAAACAAAGAACTTACCTAGTAGTACGCCAAATCAATATTGAATATTAGTCCTCAAATGATAAATGAATTCTCAGCAAGGCAGAGGGTTGGAGGAGAGGAACACCAAGGCCACAAATTGCCTGAAATAAAAGAACATTTTTTTGCCACTGCAAAAATAGATGCTTCACAAATAATAGGAAGCATGAACTGAATCACAATTTCAAGTAGAGACTGAAGCTATATAGATCAGTGTCACATACAAGGATTGTGCAGTATAAAAATGATTACTTGCTCAAGTATCATCTTCAGGAAAGGGCCAGTTTACAATACAAACACTGATGTATGCAAATAAAAACAAAGCAAATACTTTACAATCTCCGTATTGATGAATGGATTTTGCTCTCTTACTGTTTCTGTCTGCTGTTTTTTCCCCTTTTGTCTTGGCTGAGGATTTATTGTGAAAGCATGCACTCTCTCTAGACTTAATTCTCTTCTGAGGACTGTGCCCTAGGGATACATAAGCACCCCCTCTTGCAGTCAGACCCTTTCATTAGGCAATGGGTAGCTCAACTAGTCTGGTGAAGCTATTTGAGTCACATCTTGGACTACCTTTAGGCCCTTGCCTTCAATATTGTCTCCCAAGCTGTCTCTCTGCTTTGTCCTTCTGTGGCTGATCACTAAGGCATTTTCAGCATCTCCACATTACTTTTGCCTAAGGACTTTATCAGACCATCCAAATACAGTATCATAATTTAGCAAAAAAATAAAAATAAAAATACTGGATTAGCATACATAACTAAGAAAAATAATAAATTTTGATTACAGACTAAAACCAGAATTATACTTACCAAATATAATAAAGATTTCCCAAAAGAATTAAGAAATGCAATACCTTACATGACCATGGCAGCAAGAATTACTTATGCTAGATATTGGAAGCAGACTGAGATCCCAAAGAGCAAGGAGTGGATGTTTAAACTGTTAGAGTCAGCACAAATGGACCAACTCACCTGTTGGCTCAAATATCAATCAGTAGGCAAGTTAGAGAAAATTGGAAAAATTTGATAGAATATTGGAAAACAAAATGGGGTGAACATGCTGTTACATGGTTTATAGATTAGAAACGGAAAAATAATATTAAGGAGAAGAAATCCTCTGTTGGAGATATGGTAAAAAAAAATGGAAGTATCATGATATCATGTATATCATAGAAGAAATATAAGTTAATATAAAGTATCTGTAAAGTATCTGTAAATATAAATTGTGTAATGCCTTTAAAAATACTATTGTATAAGAAAATCAAAAGGGGTACGATGCAAGTTGTTTTATGCTTATTTTATTGTATAAAAATGCCTTTCTTATTTTTTCTTAAAATAAAATAATAAAAAAAACAAAAACAAAAACATATACAGTGTCATAATGATGCCAGATAACCGAGAAAGGGTGTGCAGATCAGACAAGATCACCCTTTTGTGGTTATATTCTGCCCCAAACCCATACTTTTTTATTGATGGCTTAAGCCATCAATAGATCCCCTGTGACACTTTTGTGCCGGCATGTGAAACCTTGAGGTTTTCCCCCCCTCATACTTACCCTGTCAATGGCTGCTCTGGTGCGAACACTTCCAGGTGAGATTGTGACATCCAGGTAAGTGACACACTTTTTATGACCCTCCTCAGGTTACTTTTAAGTTTTCAAGTGAGTTTTTGTGCTTTATTTCACTTTTTAAGTGTTATTTTTGTTTTGTTTTTTTAAATTTCCTGTGGGATGAAGTATCACGATATTCCACAGGATTTCATAGGAAGAAGTGCTGGGGCTGACTTTGCCAGGAAATCAATTGCTTGCTCCAGCCAGCTGGGGGAGGGGGGTCATATGGAGTTTAGGGGAGTAAAAAAATCATATAGGCAGATTGTACGCATTCGTACGAATGCCTTTTCATATTTTTTACCCCCCAAATGGATTTTTTTCAGTCGTGTAGACATGATCTAAGTATGCCTACAGTCATGCCTTTTAGGGCTATAAAAGGATGACATCTTAACATCTCCACTTCTTTTTAAATAAAGGAATGCAAAGAAACTGATTTTCCAGTGTATTCTCCTCCCTTCATCACTTCTGCTACCTTCTTGTATAGTTATGGGGGTGGGGAATTAGCCTGCTTTGCCCATTTGAAATGGGACAAGGGAAATACTCTAAAACTAAAGCATACAAGAAAGTCTCAAACTAGGGGGGGGGGAACCCAAGCAGACAGAAACTTGAATGTACAAGGTTGAATTGTTCCAAATTTGATCTGTATGTGAAATTCAGGAAACTAACTCTGTAGAGAACTTTGAAAAATGTAGTGGTAAAATTGACTTAGCTGAGCGCTGGCACTTAATCGAGTATTTTAAACATTCTGTATTTCTCTCTCCAGGTTTTCTTCCAAACGGTGCTGTGTTTCCTCTCATTCCAAGAGCTCCCTATTGTGAGGCAGAATGCTGTTTGTGTAGCATTAGATACAGCTGACTCCAATACAGCTTGGAAAGTTAAATTAGGGTGTCAGGCATCAGCTCTCCCACTGTTCTCCATGCAGCATACGTTGGAGAGGGGGCTAATGAGCATATAGGCTGCAAAGCATGAAACAGAAATATACATATTTGGCCCCCGCTGCCAGGCCCTTCTCACCTTCCTATTCCCTACCAAGCTCTCACATTCTTCTGGGTTGAGAAGCATAACTCACATTTGAAAACATGTTAAAAATAAGCACATGGAAAAAACTTTGTTGACATAGTCCAGTGTTTGGAAGCTAAATACTTCTATTGAAAGGATGGGTTCCCTGTGGGTCCCATTACTCAGGCCTGTTCCACACATTATACAGTAGCAAATGTGGCCTTGTTGCTGAATATAAAGCTCAGCTGGAAGCTGCAACCAATACTGTCTCACTCCTAGTTCTGCATGTGGAGGGTATGCCCAATGCAGGAAGAATAGTCGTTATCCACACATTCAATATTCTATCCACCAAATGAAACAAAAGTGGCATGTCCCTCATATGTTAAAACTTACTGAAACCAATTTTTTTAAAGTGCAAAAAGAACCTGGGACAATTATCCTATGGATTATAACTCCCCAGTCATCATTCTACATGGGCACTGGGTATGCTGGTTGGGGGATTCTGTGAATTAAAGTATAGAAAGTAACATTTCCAAACTGATTTCCAAAATCTAGATACAAAAAGGAAGGAGGGATGGAAGGGGAGAAGGGGAAGCACACCTCCATCCGGAAAACATTCCCTTAGACTGGGAGGTGCAGCCCCATGCACTGGCTTCCTAAATGAGGCCTCTCCCCTCCTTTTCAAAGCAGAAGCCAGTCTGAATGAGAATAGCTGCAAACAGGTGTGAGTGACATGGGTGATAAAATGTGCAAATATTCAGAAAGTAGAGAACTGGTGTTGTTTTGCTTTGCTTTGTTTTTGCAAATGCTGGTATTTTTTGCCTTAAATATAGAATCTCATGAAAATTCAGCGCAGTGCTGCTCAGAAACAGTACCATCCAGCAACACTGTACAACAAATGGGACTTCTCTTTGTGTGTTCCACCTCTATGCCCAAGGAGAATCAAAGATAAAGTTTTATATCAATAGCATTAAACCAATGTTTATCATAGGAGAACGCTTTTCTTTATTATACTTGCTTACTGAGTTAAATTGTACTGCTGCTCCAGAGACTGGAACATGGAGCAATGGGTGCAAGCTCCAGGAACAGAGATCCCACCTCAACATTAGGAGGAACTTTTTGACAGTAAGAGCTGTTCGGCAGTGGAACACACTCCCTCGGAGCGTAGTGGGGTCTCCTTCCTTGGAGGTCTTTAAACAAAGGCTGGATGGCCATCTGTCAGGGATGCTTTGATCAAGATTTCCTGCGTGGCAGGGGGGTTGGACTGGATGGCCCTCGTGGTCTCTTCCAACTCTGCAATTCTATGATTCTATGATTCTATGATCATAACCTAGACATTCTAGTAACGTTAAGTATCTTCACCATTTCTGCACAAAGCCATTTTAAAATATTGCAATAAAATAATAATTTCCTGAGTCTTTATTTTTATAAGAGGTACCACAAAATATTGAAGTTTTACAATGATAGTCAAACAGCTGTCAGGAAGGCTTACTAAATTTTAAAAATCTATAATTGATATTGTGGACCTGTTGAGCTTCTAATGGGCAGGAATATTCATTTGTGCTGAAATCCAATTGTGACTGCAATCCAGTTCCAACTAGAGAAGACCCATTGAATCAATGGGACTTAAATACTGTAATTATTACTTGATGTAGAATAGAACATTTGGTTTATTCTTATCGGGACTAACATTTGGATTTAGTTTTATTTTTCTAAATATAATTGAAGATGGCTCAAATGATAATGATGGTTAAAACATATATTATCTCAAAAGAGTTAAGGCATGCTTGTCATTTCCAGTCCAGGACACAGAGCAGCAATGGAAAGATGCAACATACAGTATAGAGCAAGGTGAAAATAACCTGAAATATTAGTGGCTGAAAACAAAATCATTTCAGATATGCCGCTTAGCAAGCTCCTATGCACTTAGTGTAGCTGCCTTGGGTCCTGTATGAGAGAAAAGTGGGATCTCAATCGATCAAATAAATAAATAGTGTTGACTTTACATCAGCATAGTTTTACTGGATCTGGTTGTGCAATGGGCATAATGGGCACCATAGCACGGTGGTCTCCCCCTGTGTAATGATCAAGTAGCTCTGAACCCACCAATTCAAAAATGAAAGGAAGAACTTTATGTGCTTTTATAACCACTGGGTGCACTAGGGACCAAAGTTACACAACCTCTCAGAAAGCACAATCACTTGCAGAATTATTTTTGACCCTGATGTAGTATCTTAAGAGGATGTCAGTCTCTTAAGTCTTTAAACATCTTTTTTTTCCCAGTCTGTACATGTGCAAGTAAAAGGGCTTTGCAACCAATTTGACTGAATCCCACAGTGAATTGGGGAAGGGCAATTATTTGTTGCAGGTTAAGGTTCTCAGAGGGCTTCTCTAGATGGGTTATTTACCCCTGCCTTAGAGCGCTGCAGTCAATACAACACAGGGCTTTTGCCCCATTTTGCCCCTGGGCAGTCCATACCACTCCTGGGGCAAAGATGAGGGGAAGATGGGTTACGCCCATTAAACTATTTCAGCAAAATATCCAGGAAAAACAATCTCATTTCAAAAGGAACAGATCTGGCTCTGTGGGACCACAGGAGGCCATGCCACCACACTGGCCCACCTGCAGTTGCTGTCTGCATTGCACTCTTGGAAGCCAGAAAGGAGGACAAAGTACGTGACCAAGGCTGGTCACATGTGGGGGACCTTGATCACGTGCTGCAAGCACCCTGTCTGGTTTTGGAAATTCTGACGTGGATAGCAGCAGTGGCTGCAGAGATGGCCAGTGTGTCCATGTTGATTCCATCCCATTCCATTCAGGTAACAGGAAGCAACCGACCTGATCCAGGGCCAGAATACGCTGGCAGGAACCAGCATATTCTGCCCTAAGTGCTACAGGAAGCTCCCCAGGGTTAAAGAGCAGTGTGGCAACAGGGGCAGCTTTAAAAAAATGTTTTTTGAAGTCATTTTCTTTTGTTTAAATAACAGCAAACTTTGCAGATTCCTGGCACACACACACACAAAATCCCTGGAACAAACTGTGTGAATTTTGGCTGAGTTATTTCCTTCTTAAATGCAAACCATATTTGCAGATGTTCGTTTAAAAATATATACAGCCATTTTGGTTTCCCAATGTCAGTCAATATGAGAGGGCTCATGATCCAGATTTCCAAATCTTGATTCAGATTTAAGGTCGAGATTAAAATAGCAAAAACAAAAGATCCAAAATTCACCAAAGAGCAATACTTTTGTTGGCCAATCAAAACACAAAAAATACATCTTGCAAGCTTTTAAAGCTTCACAGGCCTCTTCCTCAGGCAAAAATGTTAAAAATCATATAGGTAAAGAAAAGTGATAATATTAGAGTCATAGGCCTACATTTTGTCTCAGATGTTATTTCTGTTGTCAGTTAAGATGGTTTAGTGTGATAGCAATGCATGCAAAGGCCACTCTCCTTCTTGGCCGACCAAAATTCAGAGAATACATCATTGAAGATTCTGAAGCCTCAAAAGCTTGCATGATGCATTTTATGCATTTTGGTTAGCCAATAATGCTGTCACTCTTTTGTGGATTTTAGATTTTGTTGTATTTTGCTGCATGACCAACATAGCTATCCCTGAATATATTTCCAGGATGTAAATTGATTCAGATTTTCTCAAGCCCAATTCAGATTGAACCAGGTCCAGACCCAAATTAGTGAACCAGGCTCTAAAATAAATTAGGTGGCCTATTCACAGTCTCAGTAATTAAACAAAGGAACGTAAATAAATGTTATCATCCTCAACAAGAAAGGCTGATTGTACGTGTCAAGACAAAAATGAAAGCAAAAATCTGTCAGTTGCCCCAAGATGATGACGACGATGATGACAATGATGATCTCTTCAAGAATCATGGCTTTTTCCTTCAGCAACAATAACAGCAAAAACCTTTTTGCACAAAAAAAAATATTTTTGGAAAAGCCAATGTTTTCAGCAAAGCAAGCATGCACAAAGTTTATTATAATTTGGCAGTTTGCCAGGATACACAGTTAAAACTCAACAAAACATGACAAAATTCAGCAAAAGACGTTTGTGAAAATTGCATTAAAAGCCCAAATTAATAAAAAAGAAAGAAAAGAAACTGCATAAAATCTTGTGTAATCTCAATCAGCAGTGAAAATATTGGAAACTTTTGTTCTCACCTGTGAGAAAGAACTGAGAAAGGATTTACATCCCTAAAATAAATGCAGCATCAACCACCTAAAGTCTCCACTGATCTTTCCTCCCCAAACTCTGTAGTGCAAACTTCAGATCTCTCACTTATTGGGAAACTAAGAAGCACATACCAAATAGGTGAAGCAATAGCCAGTTGTCATACCTCACCGTCCTGAGTTGGATGACTCAGGACATTTTCAGATGCCCCGTACTGCGCAAGCAGCCTCTGGAGCAGTAACAAAGCTGCTGCGCGGCAGGGGGTCATTTTTGGATGCCGCTGTCCCTCTTCCAGGATCATTCATGGCACGTCCATGAAGCTTTGGAAGCGGCCGCACCATATTTTAAGCATGGGCAACTTCCATGCTTAAAATATGGTGTGGCCGCTTCCAAAGCTTCACGGATGTGCCATGAATGATCCCGGAAGAGGGACAGCGGTGTCCAAAATGAACCTCTGCCACGCAGCAGCCTCATTACTGCTGTGGAGGCTGCTTGCGTGGTAAGGGGCATCTGAAAATGTCCTCAGATGAAGAGGAGGAGGCAGATTGCAAGGCAGCTCCTGAAGCTGGTGGTCTCTTTCAGTTAGAGGAGCCACAGGCTGAGGCAGAGGGGAGTCCTGCTCCCTAGCAGGAAGTTGCAGATGCTGGAGACCCATTGTCATCATTCATTAAATGATGAAGAGACAAATTAGAGGACACTGACCTGATTAGGCAGCTGGTGTCTTGAAATAACTGCCCATAAATCTCTCAGCAACTCCCGGTAGCTTTGTTGCTTTCGACCCTCGTTCTTGGTGACTATCAGTACTTTTGGTGTTTGTGTTTTCGTTACCTTGGACTGGCTGGAATTTATGACTCTGTTTTATTTCTTGCTGGCTTTGTTTGGACTGCTGTAAAGATTGGTGGGGGATGTGACCTTCTCCTGTCAACTTCAGCTCTGTGCTACAATGCTGTTTGCATTCCTTTGTACTTGTTAACAAGCCTGTAGTCTAACTGGAAGAAAGGAGGCTGTATTCTATGTCTATAACTGTTTGATTAACATTTTCACCTGGCCTTTGCCATGGGAAAGATGGGATGTGCCCACTCTTGGTAGGAACAGGGGGTGGGGTTGATGGATAGTCAATGACTGTATAGCTCACCAGTTTTGGAAGATAGTAAATATTTTTTTTAACTTAATGCTTTGTAAATAACTTTCATTCTGAGCAACAATATTGTAGGTTTAGCTCTTTAGAATTCTGTACCAATAAAGTTTATTGTTTAACTCTGAAAATGCTGGTTAGCTCTTTAGAGTCTGAAGAAGCCAGTACATGACAGCTACTGACTTTCTGAACAACCTCTGGATTGGCTGATGACCCCTCTATTGCTTCTCCCTTCATCTCTGTGCAAGCTTTCAAAACCACAGATTTCTTCATCATCATACAAACACTGAGATTGAGATTGAGATTGAGATTGAGAGAGTATGTGTCTAGGAATGAGGGGTGATGATCTTATAGTCTTATATTTTGTCTTCACACAGTAAGAGAAAGAGGGTTAGCAGGCTTTAAATTCAGGATTATCAGGCACCACCCTCAATGCCCCACAGCATTCTGGGAAAGAAAAAGCCATAGAAGCAGACAGATACAATTAGGTTCTCCATTTGAGAATACAAAAGGTCCCTTTGAAAACCATAAACCTGTCACTATCCAGATTATAATTTACAGCCTACTTTGTGGGAGGAGAGCTGTGAGATTCACAAATAGCCTTTACATTGTCAGGACTAGAGATGGAATCAGGCAAAGCACTTTGGGGAGCTTTACCTTTGGTGGAAGACAATAATCCCTCAGAAAATCAAGTCCCAGATTAAGGTGACATAAATGCATTTTCCTCCAGTGTATGTTCCCACTTATGAATAGCTACTTTTGATATTCTTCGAGTAACATAATTCAAGGGGTAGGTTGTGTATGCCATAAAACCAATTCTAAACTTCACATTGTGGTAATGCCTTTTTTTAGATCAACTGAAAATGCACCAGAAATCCTTCAAAACCATAGGTTTCCTCACTGGGGAAATGTTAAAAAAAAAAAAATAGGCAGGGAACTAGGAGCAGAGGTATGTCAATTTGAAGAACTGGACTGAAATCCACAAAAGTAATGTGTATTATTAAAATTGTTACCCCCTGTGTTTTACTTGAAGATACCATTGCAAAACAGGTGCCAAAAGAACTGTTGGCTTTAATCCCCTTGAGAAAACACTGTCTTATAAGCAGAGTTTCTGTTTTAAAAATACATGCACAGCAAATGTGTACTGATTCCAAGCATGCAGGTTTAAATAGCATTCCACCTAGCACACAGCCCCAACAAACACTCTCTAGCATGAAAAAGACTCCAAGTATTCAAAAGTAGTTTAAAAAGTAGAAAAACACTTTACTTACAGTCATTATGCACATCTCAGTGTATATCAGCAGCAACTCAAAAAGTGTAGACTAAACTAATAAAATATAACTGAAAAATTACATCTTAAAACCAAAATATGTGGGAGCTCTGTCCCAGAACTCTTGCTTCTATAAAATCATCATGGTGTCTGTTGAACCTCATGGCATCTTTCCAAAACAAAGAAGGTACCTAAGACACGTCTCTTCCTTCTGGAAAGCCACTCACATTGGAATAGGAAATTACATCATTCATTCTGTTTACCTTTACCAGTTAACCCTGTCAACTGTTAAACAACTCAACTTATTGGATTGCAACTACATATCCCAACAAGGTTATGCTGAAGTAAACCAGTTAAAGCCTTTCATTCTTTTAAGAGTCATATAATGTCACATTGCTTTGAGATGGTATGAGAGAAAGGGCTGATAGCCTTTATGTATACATGCACAACCCTTATGTACATGCAAAGCCCTTTGCTTTTCTCAACATGAGGTATAGCCCATGTTCCATGATAGCTCTTCACTCTTTCCCATAGACATATGCAGAACTTTTTCTGCTTCTTGGTTACTCTGCTTTTGCATAGCCTGAATTTAAAACAGGTGAATGTTTACATTTATTTCATTGCAAAGTTTCATACAGTCTTCAGAAAAGGTTTTGTATATATTCATTAGGTCCACACTTATGCTCCTAAGAAAAATTCACCTGATCCTCAACATTTCTTGAGGTATCTCTTATCCCCCCATCTCCTCCTCTCCTTACACCCACTCTTTTCCTGGCTGTTGATTTCTTGCTGTATTTCTCTTGCCTTGCAACTTCAGACAGTCCAATTTCTTTCCAGGTAACAAATAATACATACAAAGCAGAATGTATAACCTCACCGTAAATCACATCAAATGGTTACATAAGCAATATAATTTACTTAAACTGCTACAAAGATAGCATTTTTCACTGGAATGAAGTAAACATTTCAAAAGATTTTTAACACAAATACCCACTCAAATAAGCACTGGAATTTCTTCAAGTACCTTTTGCACCCTCTTGTGTTTTCTTTCACATTCATATTCGACGAGCTGAAATGGTTGCAACAACAGTGTATTTCAATCAAATATCACCAGCTGGCCACCTGAATAATTATATAGAATTCACTGGTCAAAGGTACAGAAGAATTGAATGAAACATTCACTGAGGGATATGCAAAATCTACTTCTTTATTTTCAATGAGTTTTCTGTTTCAACTCTCCACAGTAGATACCTAAAGAAAGTCTACAGAGCAGCTCAGACATTTTTTTTTCTTTTTGCAGCTACATATGTAAATAAAGTTGCACACTGCGATCACCCAAATGAAAATGCTGTCCTTTCCTTTAATGGGGAAATCCAAATGTGCATTTGGATGCAAACTCCCACACACTATATTGAACAAGTGTTTGTACCAGCTTCTGATATCCCCCCCCCACCAAGACTCTACTAGCAAGGACACCAAATAGAATAAGGCATAATGTGGATTTGGAATCATTACTGAAACATCAGAACTGCAATACTGGTGTTAGACATGGAAACTGCTAGCTTGTCACAGCAACCCTATGGATGTGTTATGTGGCATAGTTAATTCATGAACGCAGAAGGAATCTGTGTGTACAGTCTGAATGCAGACAAACTTTGGGATGTGCACCCAGTTCACAAAAGCCATTGTGGCATAGTGGTCTGACTGTTGGACTAGGACTCCATTGTGCCTCTGGTTATGGAGGGTATAGCCAGATGCTTCTCTAATTCTGCCTGTTCACTGTGAAGCATGGAATGGCCTGTTGAGGTGGCTTTGGGACTTCAAAGTTAGTTGGGGGGATAGTATATGGGTCAACATAGCATAAGGTCCACATGCAGATTTTAAGCTACGTTGAGGGGATGCTAAATTGGGGGCATGGCCTTGTTATGCCCCAAGCCTTCCCTGCCAACTGCCAAGTCATCTAGAGGTGGAGATATTTAGAAGATTCAGAGGCCTTGAAACACTGACACGTAGCTAAAACACACTGGGAATGCTTGTGTTCCCTTCAGAATATTTATCCCTGTTCCAGATGCTTGAATTTCAATTATATGCCTCAAATGGTCTGGAAACCTCACATCTCACAAAATGTCTGGTTAGACCAAATGACTGGGGACACCAACTCTGTTTAGTCTCTTTTGAATCAAGATATATTTTTTAAAAAAACCAATCTCTTTGCCTAAAGAATCTTTCAAATAAGATGGATCATGCATTTAAAGCTGGCTTTGCTATCAGAAAGAAGAAACACTGCATGGACCGGACATAACTTCTGTCTTGAATTTTGATTAACGTGGACTTCTTATAGTCAATTGACAGATGAAATATTATTCCCTAGCAGTTATATTTGAAAGTTTAAAGAGTGAATAATAAATAAGTTAACATTTGCAAGCTCTTTGTAGACAGCTCCAGACCATGAAGAGGGCAAAGGTTGTTGAATAAATCTTCATTTTCCTATAAATCAAAGTTTTAAGTGAGATGATACTTCAAAGTCAAGAAGTTCTCAGTAACAGGACCTGGAAAGAAAATAGGGGAAACCACATAGTTTGATAGAAAGCAAGCATAGTGCAGTGGTTTGAGCATTTGGACTACAACTCTGGAGACCAGGGTTCAAATCTCTGCTCAGTCATGGAAACCCACTGGGTTATCATGGGCAAGTCACGCTCTCAGCCTCAGAGAAAGGCAAAGGCAAAATCCCTTCTTAACAAATCTTGCAAAACAAACAAACAAACCTATGATAGGTCCACCTTAAGGTTGCTGTATGTCAGAAACAACTTGAAGGCACAACATAACATGGTTTGATAATTATCACATTATATGACAGCAGGTGTGGGGAGCCACACCACAGGGAAAAAAAAAACTGAATGGCTGTGAAGGTGCAGAAAGATGAGGAAACTTTGAATTTGTTACTGTACAAATTTGCATCCCTTCCTGGACAGAAGAAATGGGATGTTCTGATGTTGTGGTGGTGTTGGGGAGACTGCATAGCTTTGTAGAAAACACCAAGCAAAATAAAGTTGTATGGGATTCTGTGTGGTCCAGTCTACATATGTCACAGAAAGAGGTGGAAAAAATAGGGAGTGATAGAGCCAACTCTACCACTTTAGGCTGCAGGGATGTACATGATAACAATTAATGGTCTTCCTCAATCCTTGCAAGTTAAAGACTGTTCAGGCAATGATAAAGGTACTGGCTCAGTTCAGTTCCTTCTGTACTAGTTTGTGACTAATAGCCAGAAAGAAAAGATGAGATACCACATTGGTTCATCTTAGGGCATGTTTATTTAGCATAACAATACACAATCAGATCTTAAGAAATCTAAGCACTACAACAGATGCTGTGAATGCAGGAGCCATGTAGCAGCTGCCCCTACCTTGGGTGCTGTGTAGTTAACTACACATTCCTTATTGCTTTCAACTCTTTAAGTGCTGAGGGAGACTTTCCTGGGCGCTCCCTCCTTTGCTCCACAAGTCTGCATGATGAGACAGGTTGATATCAAAGAAGCTCCATACCCTGCCCAAACTCTGATCCCACATTCCTTAGTGTAGATGGCAAGATAATTGGTAAGACTCAGGAGTCACCTATCACTTTAAAGTTATCTCATTGTGCTCGTATATAGTCTTACCTACAGTATCTGCGTTATATTTCTGTAGGAAATGTGAGTAGGCAGAATAACTTATTTAAAATAACTAGATATTCACAGGTCACTAAGTCCCATTATGTGCCAGGTTGACAGGGTGGATTAGGTGGTGTGGAACATTAAGTCTTAAGACAAGGAAGGAAAAATCCTACTCAACATACAAATGGTCAGCTACTCCTACAGCCTATTCCTAGATTGCATTGGTAGCCTACCAACATAGCAGCAAAAATGGCAAGCTTGGAATGAAGCAAATTAAAATAGTCTGGTTTTGTTCGACCTATAGTCACCATCAAGACAGAGGATATATCCACATATTGCATCTTACATTTGCTTCAGACATATCCTGACAAGCATCAAAATGCCCCAGTCCAAACCTCTTTTGTCTTGTGGAAGGAGCAGACTTCTATTGACAAGATGAAATGAAAGTGGTGTGATCTATTGTTACCACACCAGTCAGTTTTATGTATAGCACAGTTCTTTCTCCTTTCTCAAGAAGGCAGAAGATAAAGACCACATGAATATAGAATCTATTTCATTTGAATCTGAAGGATCTTGCTGCTAGGCTTATTCCACTGTCTTTCCACCCAGAGGATAATCCAGTGAATTATACTGTGATCCAACAGAGAGTCTAGTAAATCCCAGCAGAACTGATGGGATTTGGGCAGTAGTGGAAATTTCCATTAAGATGCAGGCCTCAGGGAATACAGAAATTGTGGAGTGACCCATTTGGTGTCTAGACCATCTGTAAGTGTGAATTTACATCTGTGCTTGGGTGAGGAAGGTAGAGCTATGAACCAAGTAGCACTGGTTAAGAAACCTAATGCCTTCCATGGCTACTGGAGGGCACTGAAAAAATGTCCCACTTGTTAGGTGTCTGTGAGGTATATGTTTGGGCAGGAAACTTACTTTGCTGAGGCTCACCTCCTCCCAATTTTATTATTCTTATAGCAGCAGAATTCTGTTGTGCTGTCCTTGTTAAATTGGGGAATAAAGAAATTTATTTGATTTCTACTGTTTTGATTCAGGGATGTTGGCCACATTGCCTGACAATTGTGCCTCCTAGCTATTGATAACAAGTTTGGTTGGATTTTGGCTTGCGTTGAGGGTATTTAGTCTGGCCATTCTAGATCTGGGATGGGAATCATGCCTCTGTTGCCTTAGACTGCATCTCTTCCCATCAGAGCCAGTCGTAAGGAATACTGGGAATTGCAATTCAGAAAACATCTACATGATTCCCACCCAATTCTAGGGATGAAAAAAGAGAATGGGGGAGGGAGGATACTAAGGGATTCTCTGTGAGAGGTAGAGAGTAGTAACCCACTGCCTACTGGTCAGATAAGACTTGCTTAATTCTAGTAAATCTGGATTGAAATTCCATAAACTTTGCCAGATGTACATTTTAAATGTTAAGCAAGCCCTTAGTTTGCAGTGAATTCTACTAATCAGACTTTGCTTGGCAAAGCTGTCTAAATTGTTTTATTTGACAGAATATGGGAGCTAATTAGAGGCACAAGTTATTTATACAGATTAAGGAAAAGTGCACACAGAAAAGAGAGTGATTAGATTTATTTGATTTGAAGGCTTCAGTGCAGAGGCCTGGAGGGATGCCAAGGACTGAGAACCTCCCACTGAGAGGCAAACACCAGCTTGTTACCTAAAGTGGATGAGCTTTCAACACTTTGCAAGTCATATCTTGATAGTAAGTCAAGATCTTCCCATGAAGCTGTGCTAGAAAGGTGAGCAAAATCCTACAGCTTCTCTCTCTAACTCTTGACATCTCTCTCCTTACCCCTGCTCTCACACACATTTGCCCCTATCCAGTCAAGGATTCAGGTCTATTTTCTGATGACTAGATAGCTCACTGGTGGGATGGAGCAGCTGGGGAAAGTCACAGTTGCCCTACAGGCATGTGCAATGGTGTACTTACTTGCAATCTTCACAGTAAGCAATGGGGAAGAGGATTTCCCCAAAAACAATGTATTGTCGTGATCTATCCCAGTGTAATAAGCCCAAGGGTGGCATGGGAGAGGGGAACTAGGATCTAACAAACATATGAACCATTCACAGATAGCCCATGACAGAGAGGAGAACTAAGATCTAACAAGCATATGAACCATTCACAGATAGCCCATGGCACAGCCTAAAATGGCCGTGAAATGATTACCTTATGCGTAGAACAGTCAGGACAGTCGCTTGAGTGCACGGAACTCTCACTCATCCTGACATTCCAAGAGATGAGGTGGCATGCATACTAATTAGCTTCACATGCTTGTAGCTAAGATCTAATGGGCTTCCCCTCCTTCCCCCATGTGAAAAACAGGGACAGAATCTTGCTGCAATAGACTGTTTCTCCTACTCCATGCTTCTAAATGGAAGCAGTCCTCTATTTATGGAAGAAAGGTTTGGGTAAAGTGCAGCCCATGGGCTATTTCCATTCTGCAAGGGGCCATAGCACATGCCACAATAGTTTTGTTATACTGATCAGAGACAATATGTAAACCCAGGTAGACAAAAACAATGAATTGTGGAATGCTTGGTCTCCCATTAGTCAATGTATAAATCATCATAAAGAAGAAAGGGAGCCTCCAAAGATGCATACATCATTTTGAATAGCTATTGTATGAAAGCTGGGTTAACTATTTACGTTTACAACTATTTACATACAAATATGTACAAGTTTGCTCTTTGTTCATGTAACACAGGCTACAATTTTGGTCCATCTTCCCATTTACCTGAAGCTCCTACATGATCACTTGTGAAGTAGTCTTCCAATCTATAGGAATAGATCTTAGGGAAGAAAGGGTTGCCAAACACAAGGCTTTGAACAATCTTCCATCCACAGTAGGAAAGCTATTCAAGCTAATGAAATAATAATAATAATAATAATAATAATAATGTATTTCTATCCCACCCCTCTGCAACACAATCAGCTTTTTACATGAGCTTTTATTCCTGAATTGACATGGATTTTTAATGATGTCAATGAACTGTAATAATTGTTCAGTCTTTCTATATATTTTATTGAATGAGTTGTTCTTGTGGATTTTGATGGCTTTTAAAAATTTTAAAGATGGTAAAATGGTAAAATTTCTTACCATGAAAATTTGACTGCCATTAACATTGCTTTCACTCTATCCCTAGTTAATACTCCCATGTTGTCCAAAGCATTTTAAAGCTTCCCTATTTAAATTCCTATGACCACTGCCTTATTTCATGCTTGGTTTTAGCTTTTCATGTTTTTACCATATTTAACTGTGTTGGCTCTACAATATATTTTCATACACTCCTATGTTCCTTTTATCATTTTGGGAGGAGAAATTCTATCTAAAGAATTTTTTTTTTATTTATTTAGTTATTTATACCCCGCTTTTCAGCCACAAGGCTATCAGAGCGGCTTACAAATTGTTCTAAGCAATAGCTATTTACACATCTACACTGCATTAAACAGTTTCCAATGTGTGTTAGCTAATTGCCCCCACAAGCTGGGTACTCAATAAAAAAAAAATCAACAACCCCCTGTTACAATCCAAAATATATGAGAGTGGAACTGACTTTAATGGGTAATTAAGATGTAATAGGTTTACAAAAGACCTGTTACTGGTGTGGACAAAAATTGTTTGAACTGGTTTGTTGATATGAATCAACAATTCTGATCTGCATTTTTGTGTCCCCTTACAGGTGCTATCTATTGGAATTGTCATGATAAGCATGTGCATTTCAAAATATAGCACTGCATGATTGTGTATATTTCTTCATTCACACACATTTGATTTGATGGTAAAGACACCCTGTGAAAATAAGGCTTATTTAATATATACGTTTCAACCTTGTTTTCTGTTGAATAGCAAGCTAGTTAGGACTTTCTCAGATGTGGGAAAACACAGCAAAAAACCATATTCAAAACTGTGTCATAAGGATGGGACGATAGACCAAAGGGCAAAATTATCAGACACCCACATCCTCATCTATTCCTGCTGCGTGGTGTGGGTGTGAATAAGGCATCACTTTTTTTATTGATGGGAAAAGCTGTCAATAAAAAGTGATGCCTTATTCATGCCTGTGCCATCTAGAGGAAACAGGTGAGTAATGATACCATCTAATAATTTTAGCCCTTTGGGCTATCACCCCATTTTTATGACATGTTTTCTGACATGTCTGATAAAGTCCTTAGTTTGTTCACAAGGGATTCTGTCTCAAAAGGAGACAATGTACCATGAATCACATGCCAGGAGAAAGCAGGCTTAAGTTAAATAAAAAAATAAACACATAAACAAATAAATAAATAAATAACATAGTAAAAGTTAAGATAGTTTACTAGATGTGATCATACTTATTCATGTACACTTTTTATTCAGTGTTCAAAACAAAACAAAAACTTGTTTATTCTATTAAGCTTTCTTTTACTGTAGATTCTATGGTCCTGATCTTGGATGTATAGTAGTTAACTGACAGGTGTTGATTACTGAGCTAGCTGGTTTCAGTGTGATATGTAAGTATCTTTTATGCATACTTTCTTTCCACAGATGAATGTTCCTAATGTAAAATCATTAGGACATTCATTAAAGTTTCTCATTTTATTCCAAGAGATCAATTCTTTTGTTAAAAAAGAAAGGCTTAGATGATTTTTCCTTAATTTATCATGTCAGAAATACAAACATTGACACCTTCATATTTTGTTAAGTGGGATTTAAGTGTCAAAATCAGAGAACCACATTTCAAAGCCCAGATCAGACACTCATCAGGAAAATCTGCATTCAATTGAAAACAGAAATTTGAAGTGTAAAATGTTTAAATATGCACATCCAACTGCACAATTCCAAACAAGTTTGCTGCAACGCAGTGATGTGCAACATGAGGCATGCAGAACCATGTGGGTTCCCACAATCTTTGGTCCATGGGTCCAGGATTAATAATCCAGCTATAAGGGCTTGTCTAAATGGTGAAAATGCTCCACATAGAATTTGAGGATAATACCTTTTGTGTAAATGGGATCCCACAGCTATTCGCCATATTCCAGAAGGAGGGGGGCAAAAACGCCATATACTGCAAGGTATTTGATTTTTCTGCACAGTCCAGAGAGGGTGGAACTGGAGATCTGATTGGTTGGACATGCACAGGGGGTGGGCCTGCCACCAAGTGCCCGGAAGTGCTTTTTGTACTTGCAATTGCATACTTTTTTGCTCCCCCTCCTGTTACCCTTTGAACTGAACAGTATAGAGGATAATTCTTCATGGTGAATGGAAACCGGCAGTGCCTGGAGATGAAAAGTAGTGCGGCCACTGCAGTGAACAGGAGGAGAAACCCAGGGGACGATTACATGGCAAAATAAACCCACAAAGAATTTGCCAAGACTCCTAATAGTTCCCACATTATTTGGTTCAAAGTTGTCTTATTCAATGGGGAGGGGGACTCGAAAGTCACACGGTAAAAGTTTTTGCAGTTTTTCCCAACATTTAAAAAAAGTTTTGGAAGTTTGTGCAGCATTGGCTATGTGACTTACCAGCAACAATTGCGAAGCAGGGGCTCACAGCAGAGCTGAGATGCCATTGGTCGTTGGTCTGAGGTGGTGGGCTTGCAAGGGATGGCTTGCAAAACTTTATCTGCCATTTGTTCACCCCAGCGCTTTCCCCTTCCCCATTCTGCTGCTGTTGCTGTCCTTGGGTCTCGGCTGCACCCCCTCCCCAGGCCTCTCCAAAACCAATGCCTTCAGTGTGTGGGGGTGGCCGGAGGCATAGTTGGGTCTTGTCCGAGCCCCCACCCCACACTGCCCTGGAGGCCTCCAAGTCCACCACCTTTGATGGAGGGTGGCTGGAGGCCCAACGACAGCAACGATGCTGTGCCATTGCTGTCATTAGCTCTCAGCCATGCCCCCAACCCACACCACAGAAGCCCTGGGAAGACACTGCAGGAAAACAGGCAGGCAGTGGGACTGTCAGTCCCATTGTTGCCCATCCTTTCCCCCGCAGCTGCCTCTCCCTCCTGCCTTGCTGTTCTCTTCCCTGTTCATAAGCAGCAAAGGAGGAAAAGAGGGGGGGGGATTGAGGAAGAGGCTGGAATGGAGGAGAGGTGGTCGATGGGGCTCAGAATCCCATTGCCTGCCTTTCCCCCGCTGCTGCCTCTCCCTCCTTCCTCACCCTTCTCTTCCCCGTTTGCAAGCAGCTAATGGGGAAGGGGGGGGGAAATGGAGGAAGAGGCTGAAGTGGAGGAGAGGTGGTCAATGGGATTCAGAGTTGCCAACAAGCTGCTTGTAAATAGGGAAGAGAAGGGTGAGGCAGGAAGGAGGGGGAGCATTGGGGAAAGGTGGGTGATAGGACTCTGAGTCCCATCAACCACCTCTCCTCCACTCCAGCCTCTTTCTCCATTTCCCCCCTCTCTTCCCAGTTTGCTGCTTTTGAACAGGGAAGAGAAAGGAGAGGCAGCAGCAGGGGAAAGGGTGGACGACGATGGGACTGACAGTTCCACTGCCTACCTGTCCTCCTGCAGCATCTACCCAGGGCCTCTGGGGTGTGGGGTGTGGGCACGGCTGAGAGCCAAAGACAGCAAAGGCAAAGCACCATTGCTGTATTTGGGCCTCCAGCCACCCCCCATTGAAGGTGCTGGCCTTGGAGGCCTCTGGGGTGGCTTGGGGTGGAGGATCGGACAAGACCCAATGATAGCAACAGCATGGTGCCATTGCTGTCATTGGCCCTCAACTCCCCACCTAAGACACTGGCCTTGGAGGCCTCGGAGTGGCATGGTGGTTTAAACTGTTGTGCCACTTCCCGAGGCCTCTGGGATAGCATAGAATCATAGAATTGCAGAGTTGGAAGAGACCACAAGGGCCATCCAGTCCAACCCCCTGCCATGCAGGAAATCACGATCAAAGCATCCCTGACAGATGGCCATCCAGCCTCTGTTTAAAGACCTCCAAAGAAGGAGGCCCCACCACGCTCCGAGGGAGTGTGTTCCACTGCCGAACAGCTCTTACTGTCAAAAAGTTCCTCCTCATGTTGAGGTGGAATCTCTGTTCCTGGAGCTTGCACCCATTGCTCCGTGTTCCAGTCTCTGGAGCAGCAGAAAACAAGCTTGCTCCATTCTCAATGTGACACCCCTTCAAATACTTAAACAGGGCTATCATATCGCCTCTTAACTATCTTTTTTCCAGGCTAAACATACCCAGCTCCCTAAGTCTCTCCTCATAGGGTGGGAGCATAGGGTGGGAGCGTGGCCAAGACCCAACCACAGCAATGGCACAGCACCATTGCTGTCATTGGGCCTCAAGTCACTCACTCACACACACACACACCCCAAAGTCGCTGGCCTTGGAGGCCTTGGTGGAGACATAACTGTTTGAACCAGGGCCTCTGGTCGGTATCAGCAGGGTGGGGGGCACTGCCAGGACACAATGACAGCAATGTTGCTGCACCATGCCCGGGGCTGTTGCTGGGCCTCTGACCACTCCCCAACATTGCAGGCACCCTTTCTGCCCTGGCAACAGATAGGACTCTTTGACTGTCAGTCACAGAGACCACGCCTCCCCATGTGAACTGCAAATTCAGAAAACTTTTGGATGTTATCAGAGAAATAACTTTCCGGAGAAAATCATGTAAACTACTCAGCGCTGGTTCGAAAGAGGAGTAAACCAGCATTTTTCGAATTAAAAACTGTCATGTAACTTATCCCCAAGCCTTCGCCATCCTGGTGGTGACCAAATCTGGCTGCAATTAAAGGGATGGGAGGAGCTGCCTGGCCAGCAGCTGGTTGTACAGAAGGAAGAGGATGGCATCTCTTTGATGCTCTGGCTTCATCTTGCTTTCCCTGGCTGGGCTGCTCCTTCTTTCATGCCTGTCCTGTGCCCTCCAAAGCCCACTGGCATTGAGCTTGGTTTTAGCCACGTTGCTTGGAGTGCAAAATCAACAGAAACATGGAGGACATTTTATTCAGGTCCATCTCCTTATATTTAGGCCAGACTCCTCCTCAATCTGCTCAGGAGCTTTGTCCCACACTCATGCTCCCTTTATGTTGTGTTTTTAATTATATTTTAATAATAGCAAATCATTTAATCCTTCTTTAAGTTTTGTAATTTATGATGTTTTAATTGTATTTTTCTAATTACCATAAGCTACCTTGAATCACATTTAGGGAGAAAGGCATGATATAAATACAATAAATAAATAACTAATGTGACACAAATGTTTTCTGTAGTTTGCCTAAATTATACCTTTGCCACAACCAATGGAATGCTACCATTTGCACTTTAGGGGGAGGCATTTAGAATTCTCAGTCAGTGACCTCGAGTGCCTCATCAGATTACCAATCCCAGGATCAATCGAATGGAACCAGGGAAATTAAAGTGGAATAATAGTGTTATAATTGTATCATGTGGATGGACCTCAGGTTATGGCAAGGAGTCATCTATTCAATGTGTTTTGGAGCCTACCACTGACATATCAATGGTTTGAATAGGTATGAAAGAAGAGCGATGTGGCTCCCAAACACCCATGGAGTGGTAACAGTGAGAATAAATGAAGATTTTTATTTTTTAAAAAAAGGCAGGAACAAAGAGACAAGATTACTTGGTTAAGGAAAGAAAGAGAGTCAGGGGAAAGAACAGAAAGACCTGTGGTGATCAGAGAGAAAAGATGTAGGCTGGTATCAGACTACCTGTGATCCCTTTATGCTGGGTTCTTCAGTGCTGTACCCTCCTTGCAATGTGCAAGGTAATCTCCTTCCACAGGTGTCTGTAATGGTCCAGTTGCATCAGCCCCTTGCATCATCTCTGCTGTGTCATCCTGAACATATCCTGGGTGGTGTGATGATGACAGTTCATGTACATCACCATACTGCAACCTTTTCCTCATGTTGCATCATCCAGCATATACGGTAGCCATTATCTGTCCAGTGAAATTCTGGACAAACGTTGCATATGCATTGGCAGGTGGGATACTAGAGAAATGAGGATAGCATAAGGTTCAGATACAGATGCTGAGTTTGTGGAAGAAATAGGGGGATGCATGAGATATAGGATTCTCTGTTCAGCTGATTAGCATGCACATGTAGAATTTGAAAGGGCGACGGAATAATACCACATACACAAGCCCTGCCTCCAATCTCTCTGGGTGTGCTGACACAACTAAAGACCTTTGTGTGATTAGCATTGAAGTCTGCATTAGATTGGTAAGTGCTTCATCTGTGTACCTCAGCTCAAACAGGAGTCTTGATAATGGAAATTTTGTCAAATTTCTAAACATGGGATTAGAACAAATTCCAAATCCACGAAACAGTGATACCGTTATTGGGCCAACTAAAAAGGTGACAACAACTGACAACAAAAGCAACATCTCCAGATAAAATGTAGGCCTACAACTCTGACATCATCATTTTTTGTTGTTGTTATTCTCCTGTGAGATTTTTAATATCTTTGCCTGAGGAGGAAGCCAGCCGGGGCTTCAAAAGCTTCCATGATGTTTACCGCATATTATGCAGCTGTGGACAAGTTTACATAGGGACCACAAAACGCAGTGTGCAAACATGAATCAAGGAACATTAGAGACACTGCAGACTGGGCCAGCCAGAAAAATCAGCAGTAGCAGAACATGTTATAAACCAACCTGGACACAAAATGTTATTTAAAAATACCAAAATTCTGGACCAGGCCAGCAACTATCATGCCAGAATGCACAGAGAACATACTGAACTCCACAAACACCTGGACAAGTTCAAGAGGAAAGAAGAAACCTTAAAAGTAAACACAATCTGGCTCCCAGTTTTGAAAAACAATAGAATCAAAACTCAACACTTACAAAGGAATTCCACCCAGGTACAGAGGGATTCCCAGCAGATAATGGCCCATCAACCAACCATTAGCCAAACAGACACTAATCCTCCTTGCATTTCTATACCCAGAAACTAACCATTCAAATACACAAATTTACGTATACTCCCAACAGGGGTTCACAGTATATAAACTCCGCAAACACTCCTACCCAACCATTCTCTGAAGATGCCAACCACAGATGCAGGCGAAACATCAGAAAGAAACTCTTCTAGAATACAGCCTCACAGCCCAGGAAAAAAACCAAAGCAAATCTATGGATGCTGGCCGTGAAAGCCTTTGACTTCACTTCCATGATGTATTTTGTGCTTTTTAATTGACCCAATAAAGTATCACTGTTTTGTAGGTTGTGGATGTCATTGTATTTTGTTCTATGGCCAACACGGCTACCCCTGGATACATTTTCTGGATTTAAGGATACAGTATTATAGCCGCAACAGGGGAATCCTAAAGAAGGAGGAGCCAAGGCACAGGGACTTAACTTTGAGGTTCTTGCCTCCAAAAAGATAAAACTTTTTATTATTATTATTGGGACTACATTTGGCAAGTTTTACCTATACACCACCTAAACTTTTTTTCCAGATACAACCGTACAGTGGCTTCTTGAGATATTCAATGTTTTCTGCCTAAGAAAGGGTTGGGTAGCCTCACACAAGACAGAAACAGCTTGGATCTCAAAGGAAATTACTTTTCATGTTTCCAATGGAGCTGAAATTTTATTGCTTTGATTTTATGGTTCTTTGTTTCCCAGTTCCTATGTGGCCACAGAGGGGAGTGGCCTCTGTCTGCATTGATATTCCTCCAGACCAGCCTTTCTCAACCGTTTTACCCAGGAGGAACCCTTGAAATAATTTTCAGTTCTCAGAGAACCCCTATGTAAAAATTATACCTACATCTCCTTTTTTTAAAAAATAAATAAATGCAGAAACAGGCCTGAAACAGCATACTGGCAGAAAAGTATTTATAGTGTACATTAAAATACTGACAAAATATCTTATGAAAATGCCAAAAAAGGTAATCTATAATAAAAGTAGATTAAATTAAAAACAAATATATTTACTGTGAAGCATTATTAAAACCTGAAACACATCATATGAAAATACCCAAAAAAGACTAATACAAATATATTGATGAAAAACAAATATATTTATTATGATAACATTACTAAGGTGAAAAACCCTCATTTTGCATTAGTACCTTTAAATCAGTTTTATGCAAACCAGCATGTTCTTTTGTCCTCAGATCTGGCAAACAATAAGGGTCTTTGGCTGATTGCAGGAAGCAAACTCAATCACACACACACACACATTCCTAGCCTCCTCCCTTTTAGCTGACATGAGGAACTTCAATAGCACATCAAAAGCTGGGAGGGAGAGCAAGGTATTTGGCACATAAACATCCTTTCCTTGACCCATAAGAGGCCCTTTTGCAGGCTCTGTTGGTGTGAAAACATTCACACACACACACACACACACACACATACACATTCCTCCCTGGCTTTCTCTGTTTTGGAGGGGAGAGATAAGCCTCACCTATTCTCCATGATTTATTACTATTTTCTCACGGAACCATGGGGATCTCTTGGGAACTCTGGGGTGCCATGGAACCCTGGTTGAGAAACGCCGCTCCAGACCATCTTAGCTGACAACAAAAGCAACACCTTAAGACAAAATGTAGGCCTGCAACTCTAAAATCATCAATTTTTTTAGTTCTCCTGTATGAATTTTAACACCTCTACCTGATGAAGTCAGTAGAGCTTTGAAAGCTTCCAGGATGTATTTTGTGTTTTTAGTTGGGCCAATAAAAGTATCACTGTTTTGTGGATTTTGGAATTTGTTGTATTTTGCTGTATGGCCAACATGGCTAACCCTGCACACATTTTCTAAAATTATAGAAGTAGCTGAAGGATTTAAGTTGTTCATCTGTGTTCATTTATGGGGGGGGGAATCTTTTCAACACTCACAGATGTCTTCATACATTTAATGGAAAGAATGTGCAATTAGGAAGGGATAAAACCAAATGTGAGGAAAAGCAAAACTGACAGATTCATCCATCCCTGTCAAGGATGATTGGTCAGTGCGTATTCAGTAAGGAGAACACCCCTCTTAATTATTATGTACTAAATCCATTCAGAGAAAAGGGAATGTTCTGTAGCAAAGCTGAAATGTATCAGGCATTCATATCCCAAGGAAGAGCAAGGGATTGCAGACACTATTTAAAGACAAGATTTGTTATCCCTTACTTTGTCTTTTGTGACTTTATGATGTGTTTCTGCTGGTGGGGAGGAGGTAAAGTCCTGATAGCTCATTCTGTAGTATCACATGACCCAGGCTTGTTTGTTTGGGCTGTCAAGTTTTTCTTTTACTTGGATGACTTTTCAACATATTTTGAAGGACAGAATCAAAATTCTTTTTCCTTTGCCAATGAGGACAGGGCTTGAATAGCAAATCTTATTGGAATTCCTATATACCGTTCAGATTCCAACAGATGTCTTTGAGTTTTCCTGCAAAGTTGAAGAAATACCAGCAGCAACTCTAAGAATAATCCTGCCTCCGTGCAAAACATTTTTCAGCACAGAAGTAATTGTTATGTAATTTCATAGTGTGTATATCTACTGGGGGGGAAATCCACCTTTAGCATTTAAATGTCTCTTGCCTTCAGCCACTTGCAATGTAGAAGGAGAAACATTATCAATGTTGGGTTTTTTGTTTGTTTGTTTGTTTGTTTGCACTCAAACCAAAGAGCTCTGCTAGATTAAACCAAAGGTCTATCTAGTCTAACATTCTGGTCACACAGTGGCCAATCTGTTAGTGGCATCTAGGGAAGTCACAAGCAGGATGTCAGTGCTGCCCAGCAACTGATATACAAAGGCATTCTTCCTTAGGTATTGGAGAGGATATGTATATATGCATCATGATTATTTTTGTTGAGGCCCCTTTGAAAGCCTTCTGAGTTGGCAAACATAACTTCATCTGGTGGTAGAAAAATCTGTGGTTTAATCATGTGCAGGGTATTGCCTGTCCTGTACATCTGCCTTGTCATATACTTCTAGATATATAGAAATGTATAGAAATAGCATGCAAATAATGCAGAAAATGTCTTTAAAATCTTCTAACTAAATATGCTGTCTCAGTGTCTCACTATAATCATAAGCATGCAGCACAGTGAAACTATATTCTAAATAAGCACCATACCTCTGTGATTTGGGAATAAATCAATTTAATCAATGTGACAGACATCCATACATACATGTGTACGTGCACACACAGACATAGATTATCAGACACATTAAAAGTGGTGTTACACAAATGCCAGGAGATCGCAAAAGGGCTCCCTTTTCAGATGACGTTGTTCCCCCCTCGTTATGCACCCGTTCTGCTGCTATTCCACCGGTGTTGCTTTTTATTGATGGGATAAGCCATCAATAGATCCCCCATTCTGTTTCTGTCACGGATGTTCCTGCAAGCAAAAAGGTGCCTTGTTATGCTGGCAAGATCCTAGCATCAATGGGAGGTCCCTGCCAGAACACTTCTGGGTGAGATTGGGACATCCAGGTAAGTGACACACTTTTTATGACCCTCCCTGGGTTACTTCTATCTTTTAAAGTATATTTTTGTGCTTGCTGCAATTTTTTTCATGTTCTTTTTATTTTTATTTTTGAATTTCCCATGCACACATTGTCTCACAAGCATCTGTGGGATTTCAATCCAGGAAGTGAAAGGAGCTCCGTTAGAGCTCTGTTCATTCCTGGGCTACAGGAATGATGGGAGAGGAGGTAAGTACAGTGGAGAGGGTGATTGTGGTATGACAGAGGTGGGACAGGGGTGGGAGTGGAGATTGTGGGACAGGAACACTTTTTTTGTTCCTGTCTGATAACCTCTGTAGAGAATCTTTTTACATTGGAGACTAGATAAAAAAATCTATAAAAATAATGGCACAAGGCCCTGTGTACTCATCATGGTATTTGGTTGGGCAAAATGACTTTCACAAGCATGAAATAAAGATAGACAGCTTGGGAATACTAAAGATTGGTAGGGGGCTTAAATGGAAACACTAAGGGCACAGCATGGTAGAACAGGCATGTGCTGAAGAGTCATTGAAACAGTTGAGGGAGTTTATGTAAGGTTTCCATGCATGAAGAGTTCTGTTTATGGTGCCTCATCGACCAAGAGCTCTTCTGAAATAAAGGACTGCTGACCTGGAACCAAAATCCAATGGCCTGCTGAGATTTGTTGCTCCATAAGGTGGATTCCATTAAATACCACAGACTATTTGAAAGACATTCCTTATTGCAGGGCCAAGTGAATTTTTACTGCTTTGTGACCGCAGGGCCTCAGTAAGTAGGCAAGCCTATGTGTCAGAAGCTGTTTATGATCCAAGGAGAAACTGTGATAAATGAAGGGCTAGCTGCTGTTCAACAGGCAGATTTGCCATACTATTGATGGTTGTTTCATATACGGGAAGGAAAACATAATATTGCCAGTGAAATATAGAAATACAAATTGTTCCAAGGCATCCAGCTTGAATGTGGCTCTGAGCTATGTCTACACAATCCTTGCCTTCAATAGTAGCAATATGTCACCAGCTGCTGTGATTCTTACCAGGAAACCCTGGGTGTCTGTGTGGCCATCTCATATAAAAGCCAACGGAATACATATTGAAGCACCTGCCTAGGTAATTTTGGTATTCTCAAGCCCTTGAGTGACCCATTCCATCCAGATTGGCCTCTGCATCCTCCTGGGCAGGACTGGGTAGGAAGGCTTCCTGAGGTATTCTGAAGGACATAAAAGGAGTCATGGTGGTGACATTTCCCAAAGAAGGCAGTGGTCCCGTCTACATGGTTAAAAAAAAAAAATGTTCGGAAGATCGCTCTTCCATACACACAGTCGTTCGGATTCATACGTGTCATTCAGAAGGGGGCTAGCAAATCCCCCATAAACTATGTGGATTCGGCGTTCGGGAGGATTAGCGGCTGATGGTCTGTACGCCCCAGTCGCACACATACAAACAGGCAGTGTAATCTGATTGGCTGGCCAAGTAGAGGGGGCAGGGCTAGCAAGGAGGGGAATAGGGAGCGACCACCATGTTGGATTCCTGGCTAAGTGAGAATCCGGTAAGTCAGTGAATTTTATATATATTTATTTTTATTTTACTTTGTAAATAGAGAAAACCAAATGTCTGCAAAGCAGGCACCTTTTTAAATTAAAAAAAAAAGTGTCGGGAGATTTAAAACTGCCACTTGGCTTGCTTGCTCCACCCAGCTGGGGAAGGGGGCTCAAACGGAGTTTAGGGGGGTAAAAAATCATGTAGGCGGATCATATGCATACGAACGGCTGCCTATTTGTATTTTTTACCCCCCAAAAGGATTTTTTTTAAATCATATAGACGGACCCAGTGTTCCACACAGTTACCACATAAGAGTAGAATGGGTGTTGATGAAGTCTGAGTCCTTTCTGTGGTCTCACCTGACAGCCTCAAGAGTCCCTTAATCCACAAAAACTAAGGTCCCTGGCCCTTGCTCACTAGTCACAGAGATTCTGACTTGGACTCATGACCTGTCATTATGTTGTAACTAGGGTCAGAGCTTTGCCTCCAGGGCCACTGATCCCACTGGACTGGAGTGAGTCCCGTCCTAGTCCTAAGCACACTTAACAAGGATTGCCGTAAGCCCCTCTGAACTGCTTAGAAATGCACTGCATATGATTTCTTCAGTGTTGGAGTTAGTGGTAATTGCACATGCATCTTTGTCAGAAATGGTTGTCTTCTTAGTCCAGCTTCCCTCAGCAGCAGCATTTTATTTGCTTCTGTTGCTGCTCCTGTTCAGCCCCAGGCACAAATTCAGCAAGTAAGTAGTCAAAACAATTGTGCATGTTTTAAAAGGAAGGAAAATTAATCTTATTCTCGAGTATTTTCACAAATAACATGTTTCACAGTATTCATCCAGACTGTTGTCACGACTGCATTAATAAGTAATATTTCTGCTTTGCAGTTTGGCTAGCGAAATAAATAGGAACTTAGCTTAAACATATGCAGCATGTCACTGCCACTCAAACACACCTTTGCTACCCAAACCTTTGGGTTTCCTTTAGCTTCCCCTGCACAACAATTAAAGAAATATACTGAATAATAATCCTATGCTGATTTATTCAGATAGAGAGAGGTCCCACTGTATTCAATGAAACTTATTCCCAAGTAGAAATAAATAAGAGTTGCTGCCTTAGTTTGCTTGGGGGGGTGGGGTGGGGGGGTGAAGCTGCTGACCTAGATTAAAAACTGAAGGGATTGCTGGGTACATGTGGTGAACTGCTACAGAGTAGTAGAGACCTGAAAGCAGATGTCACTTACAATGGCCTTGGGGAAGACTCTTTCAGTCTAATGTGTCTCAGAGGCTTGTTGTGTGGCTTAAATAAGGAGATACCCCAGTAAGTACAAAACCTGTCCCTTTATTACTGCAAGCTTTTGTTATTGCTGTTGTTTCTGCTTTTCTGTTTTCCACCCTTAAACCTTAAGGAATTCTGTAAAATGTTTTCTTCCTAGGAATCAAGCACATAATCCAGTGCATGTGAATCCAAATGCAGATACCCATTAGTATCAATGTGCTTTGCCTCTGCATGCACATGCTGTCCTTGTGTTGTAATGGACATGCATTCAGATATTCATTTGGACAGACATCCTCATTTTGAGCATCCTTACCAGTTTTCAAACAAATCCAGTCCATATTTTATTTTTATTTATTTATTTTTCATGAAATACATTCAGACAGCAAGCAGATTCAGAACAACTGTTTGCATAACAACATATGCTTGGGAAATTGAAACTGACCATTGAGTTCAGGCTTCCTAAGGGACAGAATATATGATACCTTGAATGTCTTAGGAGAAGGGTGAGGTACAATTATTTTCAGTTGAATCATTTGCAAGACAGAAGTGAGTGTTGGGAATTTGTTGCAAGGAAACTAATGGTGGACTTCATTGATTTGCAAATTTGAAAAAAAAAAAGGTATTTACTTCAGCTCTACTTCAAATGCAACCAGAATTCTATATAACTAGAGTGAAAGAAATGTTTCAGGTAGCTATTGATCAGATATTTTAATTATAGCGTGTAATCCTTGCTCAAGGTGTACAATTGATTTAAATGTGTTAAATGTGAACCTCAGGAGAAGATCTCTCACCTAAAGAAATAAAATGCAATTCACATCATGCTTTGATAGAATTATTTAAATGATTATTCATCCATTCTTAGGAAAACATGTGCCACTGCTGACATAAATAAAAATTATTAGTCTCCCTGTTGGAACTGCTGAGTGCATGATACCAGCAATCCTAAATGTAGGCAGCTTTTAAAGCTCCCAGCTTTCCATTGCAAGACATATAAATATTATAAAATTTTGTCTGGCTTACAGGACAAAGTTTGAGGAAGTTACTTTTTTGCAGACAATTCACTGAATTCCACCACAAGCATAGCCATTTTTAATATGATTAATAATCTGTAGAGCTGTCATAGGAATCTGTCAGGGTCTATTTCCAAAATAGATAATGTCATTTCAGATGGAGAATTGTCCTAAAACTTCTGTCTCATTCAGTCTAATTTAGTTTCTATAAAAGAAAAAGAAGAGCAGAGTGTTCAAATTCCTATGCAAGTTACCAGAGGGTTCAAAGTGAGAGCATGCATGAACAACAACATGTTGTTATTCATGCATGAAAATGTACATCTTGTTGGAAATGAGGCACAACTTCCATATTTAAATCTGTACTGTTAAAAGTTATGTGCAGTGTCTGCATTCGTTAGATCCAGAAGATGAGAGTAATAAAGGAGAGATTTGCCACACCCATACTACTCTGGAACATATTTAAAACTTTATTTTTAGATGCAATAGGACATATTCATTGCATCTTGGCCCAGGAATGCATTATGATTATATCATTCTTGCTGCCTGGGGAATATTTTTGAATGCAAAATCCATGCTAATTTTTAACATACCATGCAAGTCATCTGACTTTCCTGCAGGCAATATAGGTTTCCTTAAGTCATTTCTATTTTTAAAAAGGAGCAAGATAATTAACTTTATTGAATTTCATTTTCCTCTTCAATGAAGTAGGTTGTTTTTTTAAAATCAAACTGTCTATGAATGGAAGAAAATCTAATATGCAAATATTTTGAAACTACCAACTTGTTTAGGTACACATAGTTCATCTCTCCCTAATTTTCCCCATTTTTTCATGCATAAAAGAGATTTGATAAGGATGATAGTTAAGTATTTGTCTTGATTTTCAGGAATTTGAGGTAACATCTAACATGAATGTAGAAGAAACTGATGATATTACTATCCCACAAGATTTCATTTTTTAAAATAACAAGATTTCATTTTTTAAAATAAAAAGAAAATTTAAATCTCTGATTGTACATTCAGACTATGGATCTACACTGGAACCATAATCCAGGGCTAGTCTTGAGTATTATGCTGTGGCGCTGCCTTGGATCAACACAATGCTCGCTACATGTACTGGTGTGGATCCATTCTGGACTGTGGTGTAGTCTAGATGGGCCAATGGGCTGACACTGCATCACCCCCACTGGCCCATCCCTCTTGGTACCAATGCCACCTTGCCCACTATCCAAGCAGTTCTCTGCTGAGCCTGATCAATGTTGTTGCAGCTGGTGAGGCAGAATGGGGCACTCATTCAATCAATGAGGAGAGGGTAGAGCAACCTCACCAGTAGCAACAGCAATGGCCAGGCTCTGCAGAGAGCTGCTTGGCCAGTGGGTGAGGCAGTGATGGAGGTGGCACTGAGGGGTATGGGCCAGCAGGAATGATGTGGTTTGTAGATGTGTGGACAGCTGGGTCACTCTGGATCTACCTCAGTCCTGTTGTCCACATGCCCAAAACACTGGGGCTCCATGTATCATGTGTATAAATCACACCAGATCCAGTGCAAGTACACATTTTATCCTTAGTATAGACAAGCCCTATGTTAAGATATGGTCTCATTAAAAAACAAGTTAGTATTTAAAATAATAGTTTTGTGTCTTAGAATACAACTGTTGTAGCCCTCACTATCTCATCTGAAATTACTTTCATTCACATTTTTGTATCACTTTCATCTTTCAAAATCAAAATTTATGTTTCAGAACCTTATGCACATTGAAGGCTGTAGTGTCAAACTAGACACTGAGTATTTTCTCCATTTAATCCATTTTTTTTCCCTACAAAAGATTTCTTCATCTTTGCCTGAGGAAGAACCAGTGGATTTGAAACCTACCACAACACGGTTTGGGCCTTTTGATTGACTTAATAAATGTACTACCACAATGTGTAATTTGGATTTTGTTGTATTATTATTGTGTGTGTGTGTGCATGTGTGCGTGCCTTCAAGTCACCTGTCAACTTATGGCAATCCCATGAATTTCATAGGGTTTTCCTTGGCAAGGAATATTCAGAGGTGGTTTTGACAGTTCCTTCCTCTGAAATATAGCCTACAATACCCTGCATTCTCCCATCAAAGTACTAACCACGGTTGGCCCTTTTTAGTTTCCATGATCAGGCAGGATCTGGTGCCTTTGGGATAATTAGGCCATTACTGCAGGGAGAATACAGCTACCGCTGGATGTATTTCTTAGAGATCAGGGAGCCATGAATTCATCAATACCATGAGAAGTGGCAATGACCATTACCTTAGGTGTTTTCTTTTAAAATAGTTATGAAGAAGAAATCTGTAAACACTGATAAGTGATGGTGAGTAAACAAAGTATACATATTCAGAGTCACAATACCTCTGACCCTGGAGTCTAATAACAGGTGAAGAGCCTGCTGCCTTTCATCTTGTTTATAGGCTTCCCAGAGGCAGCTGATTGGGCACTACAAGAGAAAAGAGGACTAGACTAGAGGAGTTTTTCATATGATACAGAAGGGTCTTTCTAACATTGCCATTAGAGCATAGTAAAAGCCTGTTGGTATCTTCTGGACACAAACTGTCATAAGTAGACAGCAGCTTGCCATTGATGGTGGATTGTTTTTCAGTAAAGCCTAAAGGAACCATGAAGAAAATAACCCCTGTCCATCTCCTTCCTAAGTAATTAAGCAGAAGTAACTTGGAGTGACCTCGTTATTTTGGCAGATGAGCCCACCTTCTGTCAGCTGATTTCTTGCCAACCACATTGTATTGTAATAGAGCCCAAAGGGCTTTGTATTGTTTGACAGCTGAGTTCTGTCCAGCCTAGCTGCCGCCAGTAAAAACAGAACCACACAAAAAAGGAAAGGCCAATTTTGCTGTTGCTAGTCCTGCTTCTGGTCAGGACTCCAAGTACAGGCTATTCATTCCTGACCATTTATTTTAGAAATAAAAGCAGGCAAAGAGAGCCAATGGCTTTCTGCCACTCACAATAATTAAGGGTGAAGCATACCTGAGGGTTTTTGAAATCTAAATCCAGATTGGATTTTCTATTAGTGATACTCTCTCCACAAGGTCTTTGGCAGCTAAACTATGCATAGATAGCTACTTGATGTTGCACTTCACCACATATAAAAAATGTATAATTTAAATAATATCTTGGTAGAGAAGAACAATTGGCTAGGCATCAGTGTGTAACTGCCTAATTTACCTACTCACTTGTTTATTATCAACATTATTAGAGTACTTTCACATGATCCAGAAACCTAAGATTTGGTACACATGGTGTAGTACAAATGAGGTACACATTTTGTAGTACAAATGAGATGTCTTATGGCCAAACTTCCAAGAAGATATCTACCTTACATTATTGTACTGGTGGTTAGATTATTGTTTATATTTTGTCAATAATGAATTACAAATTGGAATTGCCATAAAATATAGGACACACACTAGCCCATGTTAAGCACTTTTAATTCTATTAGAATTTAATGGGAGAGTTATAGTCATGTATTTAATGTTCTCATTGGAATCACCAGTGCTTACAGTTTGCTCAGTTTCTTAATGATTATTTTTTTTAAAAAAATGTTTAATATATAGCTTCAGTGTTCTTTACAAGAAAACCCAAGCCAAACAGTGCAGGCAACTAGCACATATGTGGTGGGAGAAAGAAAGTTTCCCCATTAAGTGGGTAGTTTTACTTTTTCCAAAAAGTAGAATGAGCCCTTCTGAGTTGGACAGCAAAAAGAGTGAATTCTCTTTGCTGAACCCAAATGTAGAAATTGAAAGAATATTCAAAAATCTTTGGAAAAAGGTAAAAATTATGTTTCTTGAGTGTGAGGAAACCCTGACAAGAGAATCCTGTACTATCAAACTTTTTGCAGTTCAGGACTTATCCTCCACAAAATTCAATGTAATTTTTTGCATCAAAAATAGCATTTTCAGTGTAGCAGACTGAATTTTCCATGCAGAAAATAACATTTCTGCAGAAAAAGTGTAAACCTTGTACAGAATCAGTCCTCAAATGCAGTATTTTCTGTGCAGAGAATGCTGTTTTCTGTTCAAAAACACCACGTGTGAATTTTGCACAGAACTGTGGATACTCTGAAAACGCCACAGTTTTGGGTGACTTTCTTGTCACAGGAAGAGTATAGCTAAAATTAGTCATTGTTTCCTTTGAAAAATAAATTAGTGATGAATTGCATCTCTACTCAAAACCTTCCTCCTCAAGCAGCTTTTCCATCTGTAATATAAAGATAGGGCAGGAACTTAGTACTATTTAGGCAGGCACCCACGCTCTTCACTTTGTGGTTAGAACTGTGTGAATCATAGAATTGCAGAGTTGGAAGAGACCACGAGGGCTATCCAGTCCAACCCCCTGACACGCAGGAAATCACGATCAAAACATCCCCAACAGATGGCCATCCAGCCTCTGTTTAAAGACCTCCAAGGAAGGAGACCCCACCATGCTCCGAGGGAGTGCGTTCCACTGCCGAACACCTCTTACTGTCAGAAAGTTCCTCCTCATGTTGAGGTAGAATCTCTGTTCCTGGAGCTTGCATCCATTGTTCCATGTTCCAGTCTCTGGAGTAGCAGAAAACAAGCCTGCTCCATCCTCAGCGTGACATCCCTTCAAATACTTAAACAGGGCTATCATATCGCCTCTTAACCGTCTTTTTCCCAGGCTAAACATACCCAGCTCCCTAAGTCTCTCCTCATAAGGCATTGTTTCCAGAGCTTTCACCATTTTAGTCACCCTTCTTTGCACACGCTCCAATTTTTCCATATCCTTTTTGAATTGTGGTGCCCAGAACTGGACACAGTATTCTAGGTGAGGTCTGACCAAGGCAGAATAGAGTGGCACTATTACTTCCCTTGATCTGGACACAATATGTCTATTGATGCAGCCTAAAATTGCATTGGCCTTTTTAGCTGCTGCATCACACTGTTGACTCATGTTCAACTTGTGGTCTGCTAGGACTCCTAGATCCATTTCGCATGTAGTCCCATTCAGCCAGGTCTCTCCCATCCTATATCGATGCATTTCATTTTTTCACCCTAAATGCAGTACCTTACACTTCTCCGTATTGAATTTCATTTTGTTAGCTTTGGCCCAGCTCTCCAGTCTATCCAGGTCATTTTGAATTTTGATCCTGTCCTCTATGGTATTAGCTACTCCTCCCAATTTGGTGTCATCTGCAAATTTGATAAGTATGCCCCTAATTCCCTCATCCAAGTCATTGATAAAGATGTTGAATAGCACTGGGCCCAAGACTGAACCTTGTGGCACCCCACTGGTCACATCTTTCCAAGACGAAGAGGAGCTACTGCTGAGCCCCCTTTAGGTTTGGCCGGTCAACCAATTACAAATCCATTGAACAGTTAACTTGTCTAGCCCCCATTTTACAAGCTTGTTTGCAAGAATGTCATGGGGAACCTTGTCAAAGCCTTACTGAAATCAAGGTGTACGATATCCACAGTGTTCCCTTCATCTACCAAGCTAGTCATTTTATAAAAAAAAGAGATCAGATTAGTCTGGCATGACTTGTTTCTCTGAAACCCATGTTGACTTTTTGTGAAGGGTGTTCTTTTTTTCTCATAAAAACCACCTGCATAACATACAACCCTTTGTTGCTTTCAGCTTATGAGACTTCATTTCTAATTCCCACATGAAAATTTGCACACATTTTCTGTAATGTGCACATGTGCACATAATTGGACAAATTATCCTCATGGAATAAAGCACATTTATGCAGAATTTCCAATTGTCTTGAAGGCATGAAATAGTCATTTCAGCAAGAAGACTTAAACCATTGATATTTCCCATCCCTAGTGCAGGGGATGCTTGGCCCCAGTCTGTTGCAGTCCTATCACTTGGCTTCATTGTTGTCTAAATGATTCCATACGCTGAAATACTCTGTGTAAATTCCCCATGTGATTTAGATCCCAGCATGGTCAGCATTCTCAATATCATGAAGCCACGTAAACAGGGAATATTTAAAATCTTTATCAAAAATGAACTGAAACAAGACTCACACCCATCCCTGGTGAAAGGGGTTTGGAGAGCAACAATCTTAGGCCCAAATCCAAGGGTAAGCCATTATAAGCCACCTAAAATAATTGGGTTTACATAAGTGTAGACTTACTGTTTCACAGTTGATTTAATGGATTTACTCTGCTGAGGACTAGCAATTACATTTTATAATCTGATCCCCTTAAAAAAATGGTAAAGGCGTAGATGAGAAGATATTAAACACCTAAACAGTCTTCATATCTTTCACATGTGGAAACATACATTAGATAGGTAGGTTTTAACCTGAAATTGTGTTGTTTCCTCCTCTTCCTCCTCCACTTCTTCCTATTCCAGTACAGCATGACCCACGATGCTTTTTTAAAAAAACAAAAACAAAGAATAAAACCTCCAGAGGACAGAATGTTGAAATTCCATGCAAGCAAGGGGTTGGACTAGATGGCCCTCATGGTCTCTTTCAACTCTGTGATTCTATGATTCTATGTCATTTGAGTATCAATGCATCCTGACAATAAATGGAATTGATTCTGTTATACAGGTACATATAACTTGCAAATGCTTTCAACAATGCTGCTGAGCCAGTTCTATTTACCATCATATACTTCTACATTTATTTAATTCTGTCTCCACCCCATTGTATATAACACTTTACATTTGTCCTTGTTGCATTGAATTTGATTGTTATTTTTTTTCCCTGTAACTTTTCTCATAAACCCCACTCCTCCACCAAGTGCACTGCAGTGTTTCTCACTGCAGAGAAGACATTAACTCTGTGGCAAATGAGGTGAACAACAGGTCACACATCTCCTACCAGTAGAAAGAGATAGATTCACGCATTGTAAAACATGATATTCCTTCCTTTAAACATTATTAGGCATGTTTGTTCTAATAATAAAGAGGCAATCAGATTTGAACCTCAAATTCTAGATAACCTCTCCAAAATCTGGACCACTAAATGTTCTGGACTATAAATCCTATTGCCCCAGGACAGACTGGCTAGTACTGATGAGATTTGTAGTCCAAAACCTGTGGGGGGTACACATGTTGGGGAGCCTACTCTAGATGCACATCCAGACTTTTTTGAATAGATAGCTTAAAGTATATTTTGTATGTCAGTAGACTCCAAAAGAGTCTGGAGTAATAAACACCTGAGGTGAAACACAAAAATCAGTGTGTATAGAGCCATTGTACTGTCTATTCTCCTTTATGGGTCTGAAACATGGGTCACCTATCGCCACCACTTACGAATCCTTGAATGCTTCCATCAGCACTGTTTACGCACAATCCTAAATATACACTGTACTGATTATGTGACAAATGTTGCTGTCCTTGAGCAAGCAGGGATCACCAGCATTGAGACCATGATATTGAGAACACAGCTGCGCTGGGCATTTCTAGGATGGAGGACCATCACCCCCCAAAAATAGTACTCTACGGTGAACTCGCCACAGGTCAGCGTAAGAGGGGTGCTCCAAAAAAGCGATACAAGGACTCCTGAAACAACACCTCCGAACAAGTCTTGAAGAGAAATGACAATGAAGAAAAAATCACAACACGGAAACATCACCCAAGGAAACCTTCTGCTGTGATTTCTGAAACCAGACTTGTCTATCTCGGATTGGCCTTTTTAGTCATCAGCGCGCTTGCAGAAAGCGTGGGATGAGTCCTTCCTGAATCTTTCTTTGCGAAGAGAAGCCAGAGAAAGAGACTCCACCATGGTGGAGAAATTAGCCTCTATTTTGGCTTGAGCTCTGGTAAAAAAAAGGCTACAATATGGCATTATGTGCTACACCTCCCTGCAGTTAAGTACATATGTAAACACCCTGTAGGACTCCTGTCATTTGGATGAGGATCTGTAGGTGTTAACCACTTGTGATCAGCATGAAGAAGAAGAAGAAGAAGAAGAAGAAGAAGAAGAAGAATCTTTATTATGGTCAGACCAGCACAGGTAAAAAGGGGATACAGAATAAAGGTAAAAACACAGGATAAAAACAGGCTAAAAGCAGTATTTAAAAATATTAGCTCCAGTATGACAAGACTAGGTTGATACTATTCTACTGTTGAGGACATTGTCTGTCGAATTTTAACCTCAGCTGCGCAAAATCTGGCAACATTATAAGTTGTTCCTGGGTTGGTGTCTGAAAGCAACAAGTTTATGTAGAATTGTCCAGTGTGCCCTTGATATTTATGCAACAAGGGTGAAATAAGGCTGAGACATATGTCCCTGTAGTATGAGCACTGGAGTAATACATGCTCTGTTGTTTCTATTTGGCCTGAGTTGCAGGGGAACAGTCTGTCTGAGAAGGAGATCTTCTTATATCGGCCTTCAAGGACAGCTGAAGGGAGGGCACAACACCGTGCAAGAGTAAAGGCCCTTCGATGTTTAGGTATTTCAAGTGTTGCTAAGTATGCCAAAGGAGAGGCCAGATATCTATTGGAGTCACTAGCAATGAAGGTTGGAGTACTGGCTAGATCCAGTTGTCGCTCTATATCTACTACCCGTTGTTTGATAGTAGCTTTAGCCCTATCATATCCCAGGCTAAGCAGAAGATCTGGAGAAAGGCCCAGCATTGAAATTTTAGTCATCACTGTCTGTTTCCAGCTGGATTGGAAATCATCACTTAAGGTTAGTGGAGCAAGGCCAGTCGGAAAGAGGGATAGTCTGAGCCAGTAGCTGAGTATGGTCACCCACACTCTGGCCTCCACTTTCATAAATCCTGACTCCAGCGTCAGAGCTGTGTTAGAGACACATTTTGGAGTTTGGAAAGCTGATCTTAAAAATTTGGATTGGACAAGTTCTAATGGAGCAGGGTTGGGGAAGGGTCCCAATTGGGATCCATAAAGCATTTGAGCTACTGGTTTGGCTTCAAAGAGTTTGAGCACTGCAGGTAAATAGTGGCCTCCTCTTATCTTAAGAAATTTGAGAATGGCTGTAGAAAGCACATGGGGAGTATGCAAGCAGCATACTCCCCATGTGCTTTCCTACTACCAGTGGCTTGAAAAATTACCCCCAGGTATTCGAAGCAAGAGACCTGCTCAATCTTGTGGCCATCTATATTCCAATTGTAGTTCTTAGGCCTTTTAGCAAATGCCATGATTTTAGGTTTTTGATAGTTGAGTTCTAGCTGTTCCACTCTGCAATATTGTGTTAGTGCTCTTAGGGCTCTTTTTTGTCCAATGGGAGTGCTTGAAAGTACTGCTGCATCATCCGCATAAAGCAGCGTTGAGATATGCCTTCCCTCTAATTTTGGGGGGTGGAAGTTAGTGTTGTTGAGGTGATCCACCAAATCATTGATGTAGAAGTTAAACAGGAGTGGAGCTAGAATGCAGCCTTGCTTGACACCCTTCTCAGTGACAATGTCATTGGTGAGATGTGCCTGGGGGTTACATCTTACTTTTAATGAGGTCCCTTCATGTAGCATACGTATAAGATGGAGTAAACGTCGGTCTCTTGAAGAAGCCTCCAGTTTTTTCCACAGTTTGGTTCCACAGTTTGGTTCAATAAGGTGGTGGAGTACAAGGCACTGATCTATGGTGGAGCAGCCTTTCCTAAAGCCAGCTTGTTCTTCTGCAAGTATGTTTTCTTGTTCCAACCAGGTCTGAAATTTCCACTGTAAGTGTCTTGCATAGAGTTTGCTGATTGTACTGAGGAGACTAATTGGTCTGTAGTTGACAGGATCATCCTTGCTTCCTTTTTTATATATGGGGACGATGATTGCAAGACCCCAGTCCTTGGGTGCTCGACCATATTTGTCAATACAGGTGAAAAGTGAGGCCAGGATAGGGGCCCAAAATTCAAGGTTGTTTTTAATGGCTTCTGCAGGTATTAAGTCTTCCCCTGGAGCCTTCCCCGTTCTCAGCTGGGCTACAAGGTTCTTGATCTCTGTCGCTGTCACTGGTGGCCACCCTTGGATATTTTCTATATTTTGGCTAGTGTATCCACTTTCAATGTAGTTGTCCTTATAAAGAGCTTGAAAATGATCCTCCCATATCCCTGGAGGGATTTGACAATCCACTGTAGCTGGCCCATTTCTCTGGGAACTTGATGTAATATGCCAGAATAGAGCTGTGTTGTTGGATCTGACTGCCTGGATAAGTTGTGTCCAGTCATTCTTCATGGCTTCTTTTTTCTTGTTCATCAGCAGCTTTTTGTAGTCTCTTTTCTGCTGAAGCAGCATTGGTGCAGCATCTGGGATGTTATTAGATAGGTAACCCTGATAAACATCACTGAGGGCTTTTTTAGCACTAACACATTCCTTGTCAAACCATGGTTTGGAGTGGTGCTGTTGTTGTTTCCACTGATGTGCGCTACTTTGACGGATTAGATATTGGTGTAGAGCTTGGGTAAGTGTATTGTAATTTTCCAAGATTTCATCAGGAGACTCAGCTGATATCAGGGCAGTCCTAAGATGCTGAAGTTGGTCTGAAGCCAATACCTCACTTATTGTTTGGTTTAGTTGGGCGGTCCATTTAGCTCGACGATCCTCCTGCTGGTGTCACAGAGAGATAATAGCTGGTGTGTGTCTCCTGAGTGAAGTTGCTAAGATGTAGTCGAATTGGAAAATGATCACTTTCAAATCTGGGCATAACTTCTATTTCCTTGGCATAGGGAAGAAGGTCCCTAGAAATGATTATGTAATCAATGGCACTCATTCTGGACCCAGAGAGATAAGTGAATTCAGCTGGGCAGTCATTTTTCAGGGCACATTTAGGATTTGAAGGTTCAGCCTGAATGCTGTTTGATCCAGACAAAGTCCTGCAAAATTTGATTTCTTGTCCTTTGAGCATCGGATGAGGTGGGTTCCATCATCTTCAAAATCAGGAGGAGGGCATTTGTGCTGGGCATATAGGGTATGATTGTTGGGGCCCAGTCTGGCATTCAAATCACCCCCCAAAATTACAAATGCATTTGGGTTCTGCAACATGAGATTAGCAGTGTATGATTCCAATTCAGCCCACAGGCCTCTGATTTGGGATTTCTTCTTCATTGGAGGCATGTAGGCATTTATTATCAGCAAAGTGCAATGGTTAAATTGAGTTAGCACTGCCATGGCATATGTTTTAAAAGTGGAAAGAGGCCTTGTTATGGTATGTAGGGTGGGGGAAACCAAAACACCCAGGCCACCTATAGCTCTTCCATGCTTTTTACCTGGCTCTGCCGGAATTGAGAATGAGTGAAAGCCATTTAATAACAGATCCTTATTAGTCCATGTTTCCTGGATCAGTATAATGTCATATTGGGTGAGGAAGTCACTAGGACAGGGATCTCTGTGGGCCGTCAGCCACCCAGCGATGTTCCAGGTCATAAGGGTCACCTTGTGCTGGTCTGTTGGAAGTCAGGCAGTCACATTGCAGGCCACAGGCTGAATGGGTAATTCATCTGATGGCAGTTGGTTAAATGGCTGGGTTGACTGTGGCTGTGTCCTCCTCTGTGGATGGAGGGGTAGTGAATCACATTCCTGTTCTTCCTGCCCTGCCTGTTCTGGAAGGGAAATTGGAAGAACCAATGCAGCATGGGAAGCGAAATGAGGATCACAAGCAAGCAAGGATCCTATCTCTTTAGTGAGGGGGGCATTCTTTGGCTTAGGAGATGTGGTAGGTGGCAGTGAAGACTGTTTTTCCCTTGAACTAGGTTTGCATAGGGATGTTTGAGCCCCCTGGGGTTTAATTGTAGATGGAGGTGGATCTGCAGTATATTGCATTTTTAAGGGGTGTTGGCTACAACTCGGGATTTCAAGGCTTCCTTGATTGTAAGTAGAGAGTCATCGCTTTCGCTTTCATTGTCAGAGAAATCAGAGAAATGCACTGACAGTTTTCTGCGAGGGGGGGCTGATTTCAATGGGGCTGGATTGCTGTTAGATTGACTCAGGATGGTATCTCTCTTCAGCTGTATTGTGGGAGTGTGTTCCCAAATTTCTGTGAGTGATCAGCATAATGACACTAGAAACATTGTCCCTTGCTGCCTGGTATACACATGATGGAGGGGTGGTGGAAAGATTCTGAGGAGGTAGAATGCTCTGTACCACTCCAACTGGCAGGAGAGACAGATGTCATTTCGACTGTTCCCCATTTAAAAAAATATATATTCAGGTAAAAATGAACAGTTAGCAGGGAGTGCTATAGCATACCGACCGGCTGTATGCTCATTTCCTCCTCAGAGAAATTTTTTATGTAATGGAGAAATGAAAGCCCCTATCTACAGGCTTCATTGTGGCAATGCAAGATTGTGAAATGGACTGGCTCCCTTCTTGATGTCCTTCCTTCAGCAGGCAAATATTCATTTATTTTTTATGTAGACAGGCATTCAACCTGGCTTTTTCTGGTGTGTGTGTGGGGGGTCTTGATTCATTTTATTGCTTTGTTTTTAATCATATTTTAATCTGTTATGTTTTGGCTGTATATGTTTTCTATATGAATTTTGTGGTTTTTCACTGGCTTGAAGGCAGGTAAATTACAAATTAAACAAACAGCTCCACCTTACCTATCCGCCATCATATTCCCAATTTCGGGCTCGTCTACACCAACAGGAAAACGTGGCTTACCTTCAGGTTCCGCTGGTCCGCAGTGACCACAGGCTTGTCTACATGATCACCACACACACCAAGGAAAGTCTGAACTCATCCCAGTCCAATAATTTGCAGTATGTGTGGCAACATGGCCATGGCTGCTCCAGTTCCCCCCTCCATGCATGTATATCTTTTCCCATGATTCATAGGGGCTTTGGACATTCCATTAAGTGGAGGTGCATCCTGATAATAACTATATGGTTATGCTGGTATGTGCTTCACTGAACAACTGCCATGCAGGCAAAATAAATGGCAATGAAGGAACAGCTAAAAAGTGAACTTGAAATGGGGGAAGAGGTGGCCTGGCTTAGGGAGTCTCCTCCTGACCACTTCCACCCAGCTGCCAAAACTCCTTCCCATAGCCCCACAATGATGTTGCAATGGAGTGTAGCATGCGCGCGCGCGCGCGCACACACACACACACATATCTGGATTTTCTGCTCAGATCTGGAGTAAATCCCTGCTTTTTTTCTTGCATTTTTGGTGAGGATTAAAGTCCCAAGCCACTGAAAAGCCCTGGATTTGAGCTATACATCACCTGTACAGCTCGTAGAGGAAAGAAGTGAGGTCATTTTATTTGGCCAGTATAGACAAGCCCTTAGTCTGTTGCATGTATATCCCAGCCTTTAAGGGAGAGTACCTGGTGACAGCTCTGGAGTCAAGTTGGGGAGGGAGTTAAATATTCCCTTTGTTTCCTTCTCTCCTTAGTGCTTGTATTTTATATTCCACAGAACTCAGTGGAGGCCACAAAGTACACCCTGCCCAGTGCAGTACACACTTCTGATTAGATACGTTCTAACCTACCTTAAACCAGAACGATAAGGATCTTGTAACACAGACCATACAAACTGACCACTATGTTTTTTGACTTCTAGAAATACAGAGATGGCTAATTATTCAAAAATAGTGTGGGTGGAATCAGTTCATGGGTCATTTGCTGCCAGTGTTTCTTTGATGAAATTATTGTTAAGCAGAGCCTGAAAGAGGCAATCATTGTTTCCCCTGATGTGACTAGATCCACTTTGACAGATATCATTCAGTTGTTGACCCATAAAGTAATCCCCCCAAAAAAAGAAAAAAAAAGGAAAAGGAAAAGGTGTCAAAACAATGTTGAAGCTTGTTATGAAATCAGTACCAAACCACCATCACTACAAAAGACATTTTCTTTGGGCAACTTTATTGTTTGGAATATAATGCTATGTTAGTATTTTATGATGCTAATGAATAATAAACAAGTATTTGGAGAGTGACATACAGGTAAGTCTGAAAATACTATTTGTTTAAATATTCTAACAATTATCAACCACATATGGTGTATCAATTTTATTTTTTTAAAAATAGAAGCTCACTTTTATGGCATTTGAATAGCACTTATGGGGTTCAGATTCACTTTACCTTTATGGAAAGGAATCCCTGCATTTTGATGGTAATATTGGAAGCCTCTTTAAGGAAGATGATGCTGCAGTTGGCAGTTAACCTTGGGCTTCTGGTGTACCCAGTATGTGTAAAGAAAATGAAGTAGAATTGTTCCTCTCATCCGTACCAGGAAAAATTAGCAGGCCATGCTGGTGAATCAAGGATCCAACTTTAGATAAACCATAGAGAAAGAAATCCCTGAACCACGAGGTTTTATATTCTAATATAGTTTGTTAAGGTTGTCATGTGACTACTGAAAAGCCCATGTGCCAAGAAATGTGCATGAAGCTAGTGAATTTATTAGAAGTCAAAACTTCTAGGCATCAGTAGGTCATTTACCACCTCTTGTAAGGTTAACACCGATCCTCCAGTCCTTGTTACATAACCTATTCCCCAATCTCTTGGCATTATAGCAAAAAAAATATGCTATGTAATCTTTATAGTGTCAGCTAGTTCTTTTGAAAGAATTTTCCTAGCACCAGAATGTACAATAGCAGAGATGCAAGCATTTTTGGGTTAGCATATACAAAGCCATGTTAGTGATCCCCTCCAGAACCATGGCAACTTGCATGACACAAAAGTTGCATACGTAAGAAGACCATTAGTCTGATTTTGCCATAACCTCATAACCACATAAAATCTCATGTGGACTTTTTCACAGAGGAGGCTGAAATACAAGGCCTTTCCCAAAGTATACCTAACTAGTTCTGTTACCATTCAGACACAGAGATAGAATCAAAATTCGGACCTCTCAGGATCTGAACTCAGGTCTCTCATATGACTTACTAGATCAGTGGCTCTTAACCTGGATTTCTCCAGACCCCCAGGGAGCTCCTATGTCCTCACAGGGGGTCCACAAAGGCTTGAAGACTGCTGGCTTGGCCTGGCATTGCTCTTCTATCTGCTCCAGCCACAAACTTGCAGGAAGAAGCAAGAGAAAAGTCTTTCCTCCCCCCCCCAGTGCCTCTGAGGGAAGCTTTAATGGAAGGTGTAATTGTACTATACTACTACTACTACTACTGTTGTTGTTGTTGTTAGGTATTATTATTATTATTATTGATATTAGGTATAATTATTAGTATTGTTATGGATTTAAATCTTGACTTAAGTCTTAGGGGTCTGTGGCAACAAAAGATATTTAAAGAGGGTCCTTGGTAAAGAAAGCCACGGTACTAGGTCATATGCCACTCTCTGTTTCTACAGGTGAACTAGCATTTGTATTGAGGGATTGATGAAATACATATAGATGTGAGTTTGAACTCACTCCTCCAAAAGATGGAGGCCGTGCATTGCTCATACAACCCACCAATATCAGTAAGTGTCCTTGTCTACATCAAGGTTGGAAACATATGTAATATATATAGCTCCTCATATGTTACTGGTCTGTTACTCCCCCATTTAGTGCTAGCCAGCAGAGCATATGGTGAGTGAATGACTAAAATTGCATTTCACATGTTCAAATATTGGGTCTAGAACACTTTTATTTGCTAGTGGCTAGACCTCATGGATCAGGTATTCTGCTCCACCTAATATCCCTTGAGAACAAAGGGCTCATCTACATGAGCCAGATATGTCGGCTCCCTGACAGCATATCCTGGCTGTGGATCTGGACTGTTGTTCCCCCATTCCCTCCACAAAACAAGAGGATGTCCTGGCAGGCATGACAGCCCATGACTTCAGCCACCGCTGCCATTACCCTCATTTGTCTCAGAAGACAGGAAGAGGGGATGCAACATGTGACCAAGGCTCCCTGCATGTTAGCCGCCTTGGTCACATGATGCAGGACTCCTTCCTGCCTTCTGAGACAGTGAGGCAGACTAGCAGCTTCAGTGAAGGCTGGCTTGTGGAATGGGCTCCTTTGGTCTCACAGGGCTTGATTTGTTTCTTTCTGACAGAAATGGATTAAACAAGGTGTTATCTTATAACATTGTATCGGGCCCTACTCTGCTTTCTTAGTCCCATATCTGTTCCAGGGTGGTGAGGATTACAGAATGGGGCAAATGCCCTGTGTCATCAAGATTGCAGGGTTCTCAGATGAGAGTGAGACAGGGTATATGAGGTATGTCTACTAAATAATGAGACCCTGTTTCTATCTTTCAGACAAATCAGGGAGAACTGATTGTGAATGCTTCAGTGGTGATCTTGAACATGTCTGAACCTTCATGACAAACATCAACACTCTCGGCCATTTAGTTAATTGTCCGTTGTTGTTTAAAACAGCTGTGTTGTGTGCTAGAAAAATGCTAAATTTAAAAGCTGAGCAATGTGTCAATTTGAATTTTTTAGTAAAATTGAACAAAGCACCAACAGAATATTTTCAAATGCTTACTGAGACCTATGGGGAAGACTGCATGTCTTGTGCATGTGTGATTGAGTGGTACAAAAGATTCAAAGAAGGATGTGAGAATGTGGAAGATGATGAACGCCCTTGGATGACCTTCCACTTCAAGAACCAAAGAAATTGTGGGGAAAAAATCAGCCAGATTGTTTGATAAGACCACCGACTCAGTGTCCGAATGATAGCTGAAGCCATGAACATTGAGAAAGATACTGCATGGAAAACTTTGTATGAGGATCTCAACATGAGAAAGGTTTGTGACAAGATGGTTCTTAGTGTTCTCACGCCAGAGCAAAAATGCGGCTGCGGGACTCACCCTGCGGCGTGTTGCAGCCAGGGGAGCCCCGCCGGAGCGCCTTCCGCGTGGTGGCATGGGCGCTGCCATTTTTCTTCTCTGAGGCCCTCTCCTATCCAGCTCCGCTGGATAGGAGAGGGATCGGGCAACAGCCAATCAGGGAAGGGCTCCCCCTCCCTGATTGGCTGTCCGCCAGGCGCCACAGCCAATGAGAGAGCTGGATCTTTCCGGCTCTCTGATTGGCTGAGGGAGAGGAGACTGCACCTCGCAGTTTTCCTTCTGGTCCGCCAGCCGGGTATTTATTGGCTGCCCGGAGCCGGCAGCAGGCAGTTGGCTCTGAGGAGCCGAAGACCGAACCCTCCCACCCTAGTTAGAATTACTCTGTATTAGTTAGAGCTTTGCATGCTTTGTATGTTCTATTGTCACAGCTTGTGCGGGCGGCGGTGAGCATGGAGGGCTGTTTGGTGGGGGGGGCTCAAAGGGGGGTTATGGCCCCCAACCTTTTACCAGCTCCAGGCTGGTCACCCCCCCACACCCCCTTTTCTGCGGAGAGGGGGGGCTCCCCCCTCCCCTCACAGGACGGCCATACGGCCTGGTCACGTGCTTCAGGTCACGTGCTTCCGGTCAGGGCGCCAGCCAAGCAGCCAGTTGTTGCCAGCCGGCCTCGTGCCTGGCCAACCCTTGACCGGGGTTTTGGGCTTACACCCCATGCTCTTGCGCCAACCAGGCAACTACCATCTACAAGTTGTGGCCTTTTCTGCCACTTCATCTCACTTGTATCAATATACTTTGTGAATCTTATCCTCTGTGTTGTGTGTTTATTCTGGAACAGTGGGGAACGGAGAGGCTACCGGCGGGAGCAGTCTCACTCTGGCCCACAAAGAGTGCTGCAAGGAAATTTGCACTGACGTTCTGCAGCAACTTGAGACAGACCCAAGCCGTTTTCAAAAAATCATCACTTGTGATGAAACCTGGATCTTCCAGTATAATCCTGAGACAAAATGATAGTCAATGCACTGGAAAACACCATCATCACCAAGAATGAAAAAAGCACATCAAAGCAAGTCCACAGTCAAATCCATGCTCATTGCTGGCTTTTTGTATCAAGGGCGTAATTTTGGCATAATGGGTTCCAGACAGCACAACAGTGAACCAGCATTATTATAAGGAAGTTTCGATAAAGCTGAGAGAAAGAGTCAGAAAAAAAGGCCAGAAAAATAGTTTCATGCTTCATCAAGACAATGTGCCTGCTCACACAGCACTTTCTGTGAAGCAGTTTTTGGCTGATAAACACATTATTACACTTGAATATGCTCCATATTTCCCAGATTTGGCACCCTGTGACTTTTTTCTTTTCCCTCAAGTGAAATCGGTGCTTAAAGGAATATGTTTTGAATCAATTGATGCAGTAAAGAAGAAAAAAGCAGATATGTTGAAACACCTGACAGAAACTGATTTGCTCCACACCTTCAACCAGTGGAAAATAAGACTGAATTGGCATGTGATTGTGAACAGGGAATATATTGATGGGGACAAGCATTAGAATTGTAATACATATAAATAAAGATTGGTTATTGTATCAGTCTCATTATTAAATAGGCAGACCTCATATTGCTCATCTAGAGAAGCCCTAAGTAAGGACAGAGAGAGACTTTTCCAGACTTCATAACATGCAGAATGGAGATTCTGAAGCAGACTGGGGGGGGGAGGGTAATCCGCAATACTGTACTACCATTACACAAGCTGCCACAGATGTAGGACTCTGTAGGCCAGTAGTTTCTTATCTCAGATCTCCAGACATTGTTGGAATTCACCTCGGAAGAGACTAAGGATGTATCTACACTGTAGAAATAATGTAGTTTGACACTACTTTAACTGCCATGGATTAATCCTACAGAATCCTGGGATTTGTAGTTTTGTGAGGCACCAGCATGATTTGGCAAAGGCTAGAGACCTTGTAAAACTACAAATCCCATGATCCCAAAGGCTGGAGCTACAGCACTAAAGTAGTGTCAAACTGCCTTATTTCTATACCTTTAGAAATGGCCAGTGGTTGGGGATTACAAAAGGGGTGAAAGTTTGGCACAAATTTTTCCAGAAACATACACAGCAGGGCTTAATATTTTGCAGATAGCCTGACATGATGGGAGATCTAATAGAAGCTGATGTCAAAGATAGTGATGGGCAACTGTTACCCTCCAGCTGTTGTTGGATTGCAGTTCCTAAGAGTCTGAGCTGACATAACCAATGGTGCGGATGGAATCATGAGAGCTTTAATAAATCATATGGAGGGTTATAGTTGCCCATCAGTGGATTAAGGAGTTAGGTAACCATGTGTAGCAAAGACTGCTATGGGCCAAGCAAAGTCCTGGGCTGGAAATTTCCAAATTCCTTGCAGGTCAAGGAGGCCAGATTGGAGGTCTAAGTGAGTTGTAATCCATGCCTAAAGTCCATTCTGGGTGTGGCTTAGCAAATTGAAACACATTGCACAATCTAGTTTCCTATCTCTATGTTTGCTGGCTCTTGACATCTAGCAAGTATCCCATATTAGGTGGCTCCATTCTAAGATCTTTCCTACATAAGCTATTTACCCCATCTTGCCCTCATCTTGGAGCCCTGCTATCCATACAAGGCAGGACTTTTGCCTCATTTCATCCACGGGCAGTCCTGATGATGCCTGGGACAAAGATAGCAGGAAAATGGAGTAAAGCCCATTAAAACATTTTATTTTAATGTCCAGGAAAAACTGCTTTATTTGAGAAAAACAAGATTGGTCCCCATGGGAATGTAGATTGGTCACCATGGGAATGTCCATACCAGCGCACCAGCCCATATCTGTAGCCACCACCACTGCCATTCACACCACTCCCTCTGAAGCCATGGTCACATGCAGAAGATCTTGATCACATGCTGAGGGCTTCCTTCCTGAGTCCACAAAGAATGATGTGGACAGCAGCAGAGGTAGCCACAAGTTTGTGCCAGTGTGGCCATGTGGAACCCATCCCTGTTTTGTCCAGGGAAAGAGGGGACAGGTTTGATCCAGGGCCAGAATACACTGGTGAGAAGCTGGCATATCCTGACCAGTGTACAAAAGCCTAAGGGATTGTTCTTGTATAGAACTATTTTGTGGTCCCTCTGATGCCCATAAAAACTGAGTGTCCCAAGAAAAATTCCACTGCCAGGTAGAAACATAATTTTACTTTTTATAATTCTTTTTAAACATTATACTTTTTAAGACTGTATTTATTCTGCTCCAAGGAATTCTGGCAAGCCTAGTGATCCTACACAGTGCATTGGCTTGGTAATGCAAATAAAACACTTTCTACTCAGTTAAAAATAATTAGAAAGCTCTAGGTTAACTATGTCTCACTGTAGCCAAATTACCTGTGTTTTGTGTTCTTGGTAACTAATGAGCTGGATTTTAAAGGAATTGATTGCTGATATGGATTACCTTAAGACTCCAGCTCCCATGTTAATCTTGATTTAGTCATTTGTAAACTGCCCCAGCAGCATTGCAAGTTGAGTGTTATACAAATAATTTAAATCAGTCAGTTTAATTAAATAATTCATTCCATGTTCCAGTTTTTAAAGTCATGCTCACCCCGTGTAAGGTAGAGAAGAAGCACAGGTGACATCTATGGAGATTATGGAAAGGAAAGGGGCCACTTGTTTTAGGCCACTTGTGATTTTATTCTTCAGGAATATCTATTTTTTACCACGTACTGTTTTCCAATTTATTCTTGACTATATATGATAGCAAGATTTTGACCTTAGCTGTGAATCTTGCTGTTTCTCATTGAAATCTCCTTGTCTTCCTCCACCACTTAAAGTGTATGAAAACACATCCCTTCAAACTGATCTTTTAAACTGATCCAAACCTGAGGTTGTTAGCTGTCTTGAGTGTGTTTTAATGTAAGTCATGATTAAAGAAAGAGCTAGCAAGATGTGGTTGCTTGAGCATTGGACTATGACTCTGTTGACATTCCCAACAGCCTGGCCATAATGACACTTTGGATTTTATTTCTTTGAACAGTAGATACATAGACCATATTATAGACTGATTATGGAAAGTCTTATTTTTGAAGATGTTTCAAAGGGCTTGCAGAATGTGGCCATGTACATGTTCCCAAATGAGATGATAAATGGGGGCCCTAATTTGCATAGAATTTATCTGTTACGATATTTATTTATTTATTTATTTACTTAAATATTTATACCCTGGCCTATATCAAAGATCTCAGGACAGCTTACAAAAAGCACTAAAACAAGTTACACAATGTAAAACAATAAAATAGGTAAAACTAAAAACACATTAAACTTCAGTAATAAGTTAAAAAACATATTTAAAAGTATTAGAAAGTTTTAAAAACTATGTATGTCATATTTGGGATGAGTTAATGAAGCCCAAAGGTTTGGGGAACAGTCAGGTTTTAATTTGGTGACTAAATGATATGAATGTTGGTCCCAGCTGGGCCTCCAGGAGGAGGGTATTCCACAATTGGGGTGCCACAGCTGAAAAGGCCATCATCCATGTATAATGCAAGTTACAATGATGTTGAAGACTGTGACCTGAGTACTTATTTGCTATGTGTGCTTGGCTGCAGTTCTCTCTCTCTCTCTCTCTCTCTCTCTCTCTCCCTCTGTGTCTTCCATGGCTCAATGCTATGAAATCCTGGGATTTGTAGTTCGTTGTGGTACCAGAGCTATCTGACAGAGAAGCTAAATATCTCACAAAACTACAAATCTCAGAATTCCCAGCATGGGCATATGGAAGTTAAAACAGTGTTAAACTGGATTATTTCTACAGTGCAGACGCAGCCAGAGAGACAGAGAAAGAAAGGGGAAGGGGCTGGGACACTGGAGAGTGTTAGAGCTTATCTGCACCAGCCAAATACCCCAGCTTGGCCCTGTTTCAAAGCCCTGTAGTCCAAATAAGGCAGGGCATTTACCCTGATCTGCCCCCAGGTGGTCCAAATGACCCCCGGGGCAGATACAGGGCTGGAATGGGGGCAAGTTGGGATAGGGCCCTTTACCCATTTTAAGAAAATACCTATACCCACTTTAATCTAGTACTACTGGATTGGGCTCCACATGTCTGTGGCTGCCTGTCCCAGAATGCCATTCCTCACTGCCACCACCAGTTCCCCAGATCTCCTGGAAGCTAGGCAGGGGTCTTGCAGCATGTGACTGAGGCTGGTCACATACAGGGGGCCTTCAGTCACATGTTGCAGGATCCCTGCCTGGTTTCTGTATTAGTGAGAAAATGGCAGTGACAGTGGCAGCTTCTGTGATGGGCCAGCATCCTGTATAGACTCTGGCCTATTTTCTGCAGGTAATTGGGGGGTTGGCCCTTTTTTCCAATCCCAAATCCAAAGGATTCTTCTTCATTTGCCACCACTCACTGTCTTTATGGTCTTTTCTTGTCTAAGCAGTGAGATTTAGACAAGCTGTATTAAAGAAACAATGATGTACTTTCCTCTTTCCCAGAGGAGTTTAGATAGCTGACCAGAAGCAAGCAATTTGAGGCAGGTTAGAAAATAACAGAAAGCTTTTATTCAATACTAGGAGTCTATGTTACTTGAGAAGGCAAAACATTCCCATGTTCAGCTTAAGGCTTATACAATATGCATTCATTCAGAGCACTTACAAATAAAAACATAAATCTAACGCAATCTAACTAAACAGTTCCCTATTCTACTAATGTAAAGTAACTTACAGTCTCTGTAGATGGAATTTCAGAGTTCTTTTTGGATCCTTTTGAGGCCTTTGGGTAGGATAGGCTCCCCCCAACCCTTTTGTTATCACAGTTTGTATCTTGTTGGTTATCCCATGGCTGTGTAGGCCATGTGGCCCAAAGCTAGCCATGTGGATCAGAGTCCATCTCAGCTAGCTCAATCTAGCTAGGCCATGTCCTCAGCTCAGAGACACCAGGCCCTCCTTAGCTCAGCTACTAGGCCATGTGCTCCACCAGTGTGACTCAGAACAAAGGGAAGATCAGAACTTTTTAAAAGTCCTTTGTGTTGATCTCTGATTGGCTCTGCCCTTGCCCAGTCAGAGTGACTATCTAGTCAGGTGATGCAACATTATGTTTATTCAATGAGGTTCTCCCAGCCACTTCCCATTTCCAAATAAGAAGTTTCCAATATTGGTCCTGTGAGTTTGTAATGGTATCTATGATGCCTGCGGTCATCATGACAGGGAGACGTATGGCACTATCGCGCAGCAGGGGGTCCGTTTCAGACAATGCCATCCCTTTCTCGAAATCGTTCTTGTCACTTCTGTGTATGATTGAAGGCAGCTGCGCCATATTTTACTCACAAAAGTTGTCCATGAGTAAAATATGGCACGGCTGCCTTCAGTCGTACACGGAAGTGACATGGACAATTCAGAGAGAGAGGGACAGCATTGTCCAAAACAGACCCCCTGCTGCATGACAGCACCATACCTCTCCTGCAAGCTTGTTGTGCAGGAGCCTTGTCTGAAAAAGTCTCCCCTCACCCAAACCCTTTCCAAGGAGAAATAAGAAAAGAGTGAGAAACCAAAATGTTCAGTATGTAAGCTAATGGAAAAGTTATTGGGCTTAGTGGTCTCATATTCCTCCTTGGGAGCCCACATCTTGCAGGCCAAATAATTAGAGTACACTGCTCTTTAATTATTAGGCATGCCTTATCACAAGCAGTAGTGAGGCTGTTTTTTTAAAAAAAAATACATGCACTTACAAGCAAGTAAGGGGTAAAAAGACTGGCGTTCTAGAAGTTAAAGCAGCAGTAATAACAGCTCACTGTGAAAGCTGTGTGCTAAATCTGATACCATGCTCTTCTTTATCATCCCATGTGTTCTGAGTAGGAAAGGAAAGAATATTGAGAAATATGCGAAAGTGATCAAAAATTGGGTTTCTCAAGTATCAGGAAACCCTAGCAGGGAGAATCCTAACAGTAAAGAATCTTTGTAGCTCAGAGCTTATTTTACATGAAAAACACACTTTTTTGTGTGTTTGGGGATTGAGGAGTTCCACAAAAAATGCATTCATTTTTGGGAAAACAAGTTTTCTACAAAGAAAACAGTATTTTATGGAAACCCCATCATCCCATTTCTGTCTTCTACATGCAAAAAAAACCCTGAGTGTATTTTTTTTTTTGCACAGAATTAAAAAAATAGTCTTCAAAAACTACAATTTTGATTACTTTCTTCCAGTGGAGAGAAAAAATGATAAAATTATTCATTCTTGCCTGCAGGAATAAACTTTACAAAGATTTACATGCCTGTAAATGAGTAAGGATGCCAACAATATCAATTATGCAATTCTGTTGGTACTGGATTTTCCCTGTTCCAAACAGGTGGCAACCTTGCAATGTGGGACTATCTTGTCTCAGTAGAATATGTGGTTGAGTGGGAAATACATGGAGATATTTATGTGTATGTATCCCTGTAGAAAATATTGCATAATTTTTGAAAGTGGTGTATGATGAACAAAGAAATGCAAATAAAAGAAACACATTTTGCATATACAAAGCATGCATTTGACTATGTATTACTTTGTCTTATCAAAAACGAACATATTATTTTGTGTCCCATTGTCACTAAAAAAAAAATCCACTAGCATGTAAAACAAAAATCTAGAAACAATCCTCTGTGCATCATGGAGTGGACAAGAGCACTTGACCTGCTGAAGCAGTTGCAGAGCACATTAGATTTTATTCATATATCACTGAGGAAGAATCGGCACTACACAAAAAATCAAGTTTGCAATGGATTCTTTGTTATGGATCCTTCCTATTGCATTCTGGGAATTGTAGATTCACAAGGTATTTAGCCTTTTCTACCAAAAAGTGCTGGTGCCTCACCAAACTACAAATGCCAGGATTCTATAGGAAGGAGCCATGGCACATAATCCAGTTTCAAACTGGATTAATTGCGTAGTGTAGATGTACCCAAAGACTAAGATGGGTACCTCCTGCTTGCCAGCTTGAATTTGTCCTACCTGTTCCTTTTCCATTCTTCCTCCTCCAGTCCCAAAGATGAATGTAGCTGTGGGTCCTGTGCCAACTGGGCAGGCCACTACCCTAGCAACTACCATTACAACTGTCAGGGGAAGATAGGACACTCAATCCCCAGCAAAAGCCAAAAGAACTATCTCAGCAGACTCAGTAGCAATCCATTCCCAAGAATACTCACATACAGAGTGTTTGACATTCAAATAAGCAGGATAGACTTTTATCTTCAGAGTCAAATAGTTGCAATATATACAAATATTTACAATTGAAGGAGAAACTGCTTCACCAGGCCTCAGCATTCACAGGAAGAGAAGAGAGGAGGAAGTGAGCTCTGTTCTGAGCAATCTTATATATACATCTAAAGGACATTGCCCCATAGTGGCCAGACTAGGCATGACTAGGTAGTTCATGCAGTCAGCCATTATGACTCAGCACAGTTCTACAGTTGCTCAGCCATTTTATAATGGAGTTCAGTCTCTAACTCCTGACAACAACAACCAAAACAAATCAAAGTTCACAAGCTCTCTGACCATTCCATCCAATCGCAATCCTTTTTTTTTTCCCTTAAAAAAATTGCTGGACATCAATGACACAAGATGATTTTCTGGATGGATGTTTAGAAAGAGCACAGTCTACAAAGTAAAAATTGACTACCCTTCCTTCTTTCCTTCCTTCCTTCCTTCCTTCTTAATACCTCCTTCACCCAAAAAGACTCTCAGGGAGGCTTATCAATCATTAGTTTGACAGTTTCCTGCCCTCAGGATTACAATCTAAGCAGATTTTCAGACAGGAACAAAAGTAGTGTTCCTGTCGCATAATCTCCACTCCTGCCCCTGTCCCATCCCTGTTATGCCACAATCACCCTCCCCACTGCACTTACCTCCTCTCTTGTTCTTCCAGCAGCCAATGAGTGAACAGAGCTCTAACGGAACTCCATTCACTTTGTGGATTGAAATCCTGCGGATTCTCATGAGAAGATGCAAGCGCGGAAAAATTCAAAAATAAAAATAAGATGAAAAAAATGACAGCAAGCACAAAAACACACTTTAAAAGGTAGAAGTAACCCAGGAAGGATCATAAAAAGTGTGTCACTTACCTGGATGTCCCGATCTCACCTGGAAGTGTTCTGGCAGGGACCTTCCATTGACACTGGGATCTCACCAGCATATCGGGGCACCTTTTCGCTCGCAGGAATATCTATGACAGAAACAGAATGGGGGATCTATTGACAGCTTATCCCATCAATAAAAAGCAGCACTGGAGGAATGGTAGCAAAACAGGTGCATAACAAGGGGGCCACGATGTTGTCTGAAAAGGGAGCCCTTTTGCAATCTCCTGGCATTTGTGTAATGCCACTTTTACCTCATCCGATAAACTCCATGATAAGATTAAAAACATAAGGAAATAGGAATGGCAGAGGTAGAGGAGATTAAGTGCAGCACATGCTGGTGGCCCTTCTCTCCCTCAAAAGCTACGGCAGTGGCTTTTGTAACGTATAGGGAAGGCCTCTCACCAGCTGCTGGGCCAAGGATTGATGGGTTGTGGCTGGTTGTTCTTCTCCCCCCCCCCCAGAGGACAGAGCAATGACTGTTGGGATGGAAGGATATTTATTTTAAAATATTAGTAAAACTAATATTTTAGTAATGTCCAGCCGATCTCTGTCCTTAACCACTGGGGGAGGAATGTAGAGTCTCTTGTTATATGTTCCCATCTATTTGACAATGACCTCTGTGTGTCTTCATTTTTTTATTGTTCTGACCTGCCTGACTGATGTTTACAGCTCTTTCTGAATGTAATGACACCTGTGCAATTCATTGTCCCATTAACTTTCTCTTTACAGCTATTGCTAGATAATTAATGCAGTTGTTAAGCTAAATCTAAACTAACACTTATCCTTACTGCAAGCATAAATTGGGAGTTTACTACTAACCTTTTATTTAATGTGTTCTTTTCCATTTGTAGCCACAACCACCCCGACAATATTTTTAAGGAAACTGATGTTGAATATTTTTTTCTGTTTCTTGAATAATGTTTTATTTCCATAATGGGTGATTTCAAATGTATATTTACTATATGTCTTCACTGAACTGTGTGTATGTATAAAACAGATTTTAATGCTTAGATTTTACAATGGTGAGTCTTCTGATAAAGGACACTCATATACCATTCCTGTAAGATAATACAAGGGGATGATGCTACCTCATTTATTGCTGCCTCCACAACATACTTTTCCTAGATCTGAATATGTGAAATACAGATCTGAGGAGAGGAAGAAGGAGACAGCTAATGGAAGAGGAAACAGCAGGTTGCTTCTAATTTTGCTTAACAGCTTAGACCATGGATTATTAGAAAGGGAAATAGGTAAGACAGATCCTGAGTTTGCAAACCACTCGGTCACTTTCAGAGTTGTAACATAAGTATTTTTATTGAAGAATTTAAAATATAGTTAGTAGAGAAGTAGGATTACTGCAAAGAAAGTGGCTAATTTTTCTAGCACAGGTTTTTTGTTACAACCACAAATTAGTTCTGTAAAGTGACTGAAAGGGCAAGTTTTACCAATGAGGGAATAGCTCAGGATCCATTCCACAGAGAAGTTCCACACAAAGGAAAGCAGAGATGTGACCAAAAGCACATCCAGAACAATCTCTTTTCAAATTTGGTTATCTGCTCAAATAAACCCTTGTTTTGCATGTGGACAGGACATACTGCCTAATATTTGGTTTGCCCAGAACAATAATTCAGTGAGGTATAAAAAATATTTTATTTTTTGCTCTCCATGTGGATTCAAGCAAAAAGAAAAAAATGAAGGCAAAACGAAAACAATGCTCACTATCTGTGGGGACCTATATTCTTTGTGTCTACTTTCAGTTAAAAGTCTCTCTCTCTATATATATATATATATGTTGTTAAACTACTGATGACAATGGCAACCCCAGTGTCACTGTCTTCAAAGTGTTACTGACTAAAGTTTTGAACCATCAAGAATTCAGATGCTATCCAAGAATCTAAGGACCAGTGGGATATCATCCATTAATGTGGCACGTTCCCAGTAGTGTCACTTTCTAAAACTGTGCTATTGGGATCCTATCTATGGAGATATCATTCAGATATTTTGTCAGTCCATTTCACATGGCTTCCAGAACACCTATCACCACTGGAATCACAGTTGTTGTTTTCACCTCCCCACCCCTTGCCTATTTGCCTTCTATGCAAGTCATTTTCAGATATCCCCCTCTTTTCACTGTGGCAGAGGAGAGAAGGCACCATCCTCTTTGCTCATCCCTTCAGTGTGTGGCCTGACTCTACCTCCAACCTCTGTATGTTTGGCAGGTCATGTTAAAGTGGCTTCTAGGCACACACCTGTTACCCTAAGAGATGGGGCTGCTTTAGAGCCCCACTTGTGATGCCAAACTCTCTATTATTATCTGGGGGAATTGCTAACTGAAACATAATCCCGAGAGAGGAGGGTAACTTCAGTGAGCTTGTCACCTGTGTATACCAGTACTAGTAGTAGGAAGAAAGGTGGGGAAGTTGGATAGAGAGAGGTCAGGGAAGATAGAGCTATCATTACCAGTCTTGAAGAGAAGAGTTCCATGCAGCAAAGATGATCAGACAGGCATCGGAGGGTGGCACAGAGAATTCGACTGAGTGTCAACGTCTGTCTGTGTCATATTTTACTATTGCTGGGGGAGTAATATTTGTACCCTATTTCATATCCCGAAGGCATACTCTGGTTATGACAAAGCCTGAATGACTTTCCCACAGGATATAAAAAGGAAACCAAAACTCAACTGATTGCTTTAATTGCTGGGAGACAGGAATTGATGGGTCTGTGACAACTTCTTAAGGTTGGACAGCAGGGGGTATAGAAGGGATTCCTGTAGGAATAGATTAAGGAATTACCACTTAATTGCTTGATTGAATTGTTGCTGAGATGCCCAGGGCTGGAGGAAAGGATTATCACACACCTCCTTAACTAATGTGTTTATCTAGGGGTTTTCCGCATAATCCTAATTTGGGCTTTCTTGCCATTATATGCCTAGCCACATCCCAGATCTAGTGGAGGGGGTAGTAGGCCAAACTAACAAGCCCGCTAAATGCATGAAAATGCCCCACCAGACTTTCAGCTGAATGTATGAGTGGTGTGTGTGAACTGTGGGGATTACAGCAATTCTCTTCTATACATTCATTCTATACATGTTGAAAGATCTGAAAGGGAATGTCATGTAACTTAGGGCTTGACTACACAGGCAGGAAACTCCACACCTACCTTGGCTACACAGGCGAGAAACCATGCACCTACCTTGGCCCAACCACTGGGACAAGGCTTGATGGATCTGTGCCTGGCTGTTCTTCTCTCCCTCAGAGGACAGAGGAATGGCAGTTGGAATGGAGAGATATTTATTTCTTTGATCCACATCGGCCCCACAAACACCACACTCACTGGGCTTCTCTAATTGTAGATCAGCATATCCCTCCACACTGTTAGTTGCATCAGAGTAAAAGGGTGGGCCTACACTGATCACATGTCCTATACATCATACTATCTCCTGCCAAATGGCTGGGGCTGCTCCAGTTTGGGTCCCCGCCCCCACTGCTAGTGCATGCAAGTAAGTGAATATACATGGTCCCAGGGGGCTGTATTACTGGATAAGTGGAGATATGCTTATCCAGATTTGTGCACAATCAAAAATTAAAATATATATTTTTAAAAGTGCCAAAATGGAGTACTGTCCCCTGGTTGTCCCACCCCAGTGTTGCTCCAAAGTCAATCTTTGGCCACTACATGGCAAAAATATGGGTTTCCCCCTCAAATACAGAGTAAACTGCAAATCTTACAGATCTGGGGTTTCCTGCAGAAATGCCAGTGGAAATGCACATTACCAAAAACCTGATATATCAACTTTGCTGTGAATATGGGGTGACAATCGGTGTTATTGCCCAGGTAGACAAGCCCTTAGATACAATAGTCATTGTTTCCAAGCTCCAAATATGATGATTCTTAGAACTGAACTGATAAGCTACATGTGTTTCTGGGTTTGGCCAATTTGACATGGACATGGGTGATCAAATTTTTCAATGCATAGTCCAATTTTCACATATAGTACTTGCAACACACACACAAAGCAGCAATGCCATCAAAAGAAGAGCGAGCATGGTATAGTGGTTTGCATGTTGGACTATAACTCTGGAAACCAGGGTTTGAATTCCTCCTCCTCCTCCTCCTTCTTTGGCAAGTCACACACTCTCAGTCTCAGACTAAGGCAAAGGCAAACTCCCTCTAAACAAATCTTGCCAAGAAAACCCCATGGAAAATTCACTTAGGGTAGCCTTAAGTCGGAATGACTTGAAGGTACACAACAACCCATCAAAAGACCTAATCTGTACTTCCACTTTGACTTCTTAATAGGTACTGCAGTGTTGGAAAGGGTGGATTTGAAATAATCAATCCCTCATCTGCAGTATAAAATGGAACAGCTCCACAACCGATGCATAATATGAGCTTTCTGCTGTGACAGTTCTTTATGAGCAAAATCCATTTATCCACTTAGGCCTAGAAACCCTGGCAATGAGCAATGCTCTTCCTTCTTCTGCAGCTATTGAAACAAAATTTTATCCATAAACTAGCCCTTATGTGTCCCACATGCCAGACCATATTCCTGAAAGAAGCCATTTTGATGTATAGACACTCTGTGGACATGGACTGGCAATTGAGGTAGGCATATTTTATACTTGACTTTGGCTGTGAGAACTGCCTACAAATCTATGTGATTAGTCAATGGCTATATCTTATTTAAATAAGGCCTGATAGAATAAGAAATATTGGAGGAGGACCATTCTAAATTCACAGGCATCTGTCAGAACCATTTCATGCTTCTTACTCTCAATTTTATTGTGTTTCTCAGATACCCATCTCCATGTTCTTCCTGTCTTTGTTTTCTACTAGATTGTGAGAATGGAAATATTGCACAACTGTAATTGTACCTGATTGCAGGATCTAAAATTAGCATTGAATTTTATACAATTGTAAACACATTTTCCTAATTTGTGCATTTATCTAAGGGACACAATTCTCCCTCATTGATTCAAGTGTGTTTATGCATATTTTTTCAATTATCTGCATGTGCAAATATGTGCATATTGCAAATGTGTGTATATTGAAAAAGTTAGCTGCATGCTTTCTTATAACAAGTCTTGTGGGGTTCTAAAAATGCTGCTTTCATTGAGTCCAAAGTCCAAAGAAGGTAAGGGCTAAGAAGTTTCTTTCCATCTCTAGCTTGATGGCATTGTTCCTTGCTTACATGCAGAAGGACCCAGGTTTAGTCTCCAGCATCTTCTGGTAGTGCTGGAAGCATTCCTGCCTGAAACTCTGGAAAGCTGATAGTAATCAAAGGTAATAATATTGACTGAAAATGAGCCAGTCATCTGACTGAGATTTTCAGATGCGATTTTTGGCAGTATATATTCCAAAACAGCTCCGTTGCTGCCGCGCGGCAGGGGAGCAGTTTCGGACAAAGCTGTTCCTCTGTCGAACCCCTCCATGTCACTTCCATGACAGAATGGAGGAAACCGCATCATATTTCACTCACGGGCAACAATCATGAATGAAATATGATGCGGCTTCCTCCATTTTGTCACGGAAGTGACATGGAGGGGTTCGGCAGAGGAACGGCGTCGTCTGAAACTGCTCCCCTGCCGCACAGCAGCAACGGAGCTATTTTGGAATATATACTGCCGAAAATCACGTCTCAAAAACTCCTGAGTATAAATTAGCTTTCTGTGGTCCTATACCACGTACATGGACACTGGGCTTTCTCAAGATAAATCTATGTGCTGACATTTGCCTTAACAGATGTTTGCAGCTTGAAAGGGAAAGCAATGACTGTGGTTGCCCAATGCACCTGTCTTTCACACTATGGACTTTATCACACTACACTGTTATAGTACTATTATTCTGCTTTAACTGCTGTGGCGGCCTCCTGTGGAATTCTTGGGTTTGTAGTTTAGTGAAGCCTAAGAGCTCTCTGGCAGAAAATTCTAAATGCCCCTCCCGAAACTGCAAATGCCAGGATTCTACAGGAAGCAGCCAGAGCAGTTTAGAATAATAATGCTATAACAGTGTAGTGTAATAATCTTTGTGTGATTACCATTGTAAATGCTGCTTTATCCCACAAGAGTGTGTACTATAATAAATGAGTCTCTGCATTTCACAGCAGCAAGTCACATCATTTTGCAGCTGCAGGTCACACTGACACAGGAAGTTGCCATGACGTTAATTTTTCAATTTGCCCATTCATGTCCATGACTGATGCAGTGGAGGCTATTGAACACAAGTGGCTGGCACAGTTTCAAAAAGACCCTGAACTTTAAAGCCCTATGTGTCCTGGGCCCAAACTATCTTCCATGCAAACCTGCCTGGGCTCTGATATCTGTGGGGGACCATTCTCCCAATTTTGCCACCCTGAGTGGCACATCTCTTCCAAAGACAAGAGAGGGTCCAGTCAGTGACTCCTTACAGGCTTTGCAACTACCTTCTAAGAGATATCCCTCCCTGTTTTCTTTTCATGTGGGTTTATTGTCTGTTTGGCTGCATGGTATACACTACATGATAAGAAAGAACAAAATAATACTACCATTATACCACCCAAACCAAATTATAATGGAGAAGAGTCTCTCTTGAGATACACACACAGAGAAAGAGAGAGAGAAAGTTTGCCATTTGCATTCATTTTCCTGATAAATGAATAAACAATATAAATTTTAATATAGGATTTTGTGGATACCAAATTCATAGGAAACACTGTTGCACTGTTGTGCTCTGCAACTCTGATTTCTCACGTAGCTCTTTTCCATTCAACATTATTTATTCAGGCTGTTTAGTTTGCTTTACAGGCTGTGGCAGCACTCATAGGGTGGACCTATTGAACCGAGCCATAATAGATGTAATACATCAATACATTTGAGCTGAACAGCTTTAATTAGGCTTTCCTGGTCATTTCATCAATTCGGTCAAGTACCATTGGGATTTGGATAAGACCAGACCTCCTGCAGTGCATGAGAATTACAGTGTTCCTGCAGCACTCTGCCAGTCACATTGCAAGGGCAGACAATCAGTGTCAATTCAAATGCATAACTCTACAGCAATCCTATACATAGTTGTGGTTGTTGCCATTTTTATTAAGATTTTTCTACAAAGTTAGATATACTTCAACAAAACTACAAACAGAAAAAAGAACAGAAAACAAACAAAAGAAAATAGACAAAAATAATATATAGAAAAGAATATAGATAGCTAAAGACAGAAAGAATAAAAGTGATTTCCAATCTTCTTTTAGTGGATATTAAAGTACGTAATCAGTCTAAACCATGGTCATCTATCCCAATAAATCCTCGTACTCTTTTCTATAACATATGTTGTTGTTGTTGTTGTTGTTGTTGTGTGCCTTTAAGTCATTTCTGACCTAGGGCAACCCTAAGGTGATCCTATAATGGGGATTTCTTGACAAGATTTGTTCAGAAGCGGTTTGCCATTGCCTTCCTCTGAGGCTGAGAGAATGTGACTTGCCCAAGCTCAACCAGTAGGTTTCCATTCCTTAACAGGGATTTGAACTTTGGTTTCCAGAGTTGTACTCCATCACTCAAACCACTACACCATGCTGGCTCTATAATGTGTACTTACTAATCTAAACTGAAGCTTATAAAATCACATATATATTTTCTACAGAAAATATATACAGGATTAGTAACCTTTACCAACTACTATGATTAATCTCCTAAATTAAACAAATTACTCCCTCTTAGTAACTCATTCTATCTTAATAATCTATCATAATGTTAAGTATCAAATGGTCAATCCTTTCATCTTTATATTAAATAGTTTTCTCTACTCTTTTCCAACTATTTCTCCCTCCCTCCTAATTATTTTCCAGCTGTGTCTTCCAACCACCCACTAAAGGAAAGTAAAATTCTACTTCAACTTTAAGACAAATCTTAATATCATTTTAAACATTTTCTCAAACGGAACATTCTCAAGTTGAACATCAATCACCCAATTTAATAAAACCTGGAGAGGAAGCATCCTTTCACAACAGCAACAACAACAACAACAACAACAACAAGCTATGTCTGTTCTCAAGGCACCCAACAACTAGCAGAGCACTAGAGGCATCACTTCCCAGAACCCCAATCTGGAGTGCCTCTGTAATCCTTCATTGAAGCACTCTTGCTGAAAAGGTAGATGGAGGTTGAGGGGGTGTGTGTGACATCATGAGATGTAGCTATGTAGTTACATAGCTTTGTAGTTACCTCTGAGGCTACAGGACCTCAGGCTATATTTTGCCTACAAATGCTCTGGGATTCATTTCCCAGAATTGCAAGTGAGAAGAATCTAGTGTAAAATGATAGGGAAAGAGCTTTTCATTGAGAACATGGAAAACTGCTGCCAAAGCAAGACAGGTAAGATGAACCAACAGTCTGATTTGGAATGAGGCAGTTTTGTATTACTTCAGCTATGAGCCATTTTTTTCCAGTGTTTGCAGTGAAAAATAAAAGCACCCCATGATGTGTTACATGCTCTTACACTTCCTCCCTTCTAATAGATTAGCAATGTTTCATAAATTAGCAATAATCTATACATTGGCAATAACTAGCAGTTCACGTAGGTCCATGGTAGACCAAACCATCTACAGAAGGGGTCAAGTAATGGTCACCCAGAGAGCTAAAGAAGTTGTCTCAGAAATTCCCGCAAAGCAGACACACCTAGGATGAGATTAAGCAAAGCCCTCTCAGATAGCCACTAGGGAGGAATGTGCTAATCTGCCCTGGAGACTCCTGGCAGTGAGTCATACTCCAAAACAAACAAGTGACTGAAACATCCCTTATCCTGCAAAGGTTTTCCTTCACACCTCTGCCTACCCAACAATATGAGGTTGCCCCAAACCCATCAGTCTCAATGTCCCAACCATTATCAGCAATTAATGAAGCCAGAGCTTCCATTGTTTAACTCTGGGAATCTCACTCTAGTATTGTTCAACACTCAAACACCCCTTTAGGGTACAATATTGGGTATAAATATTTCCCTCAAATCATAGCTATGTGTGCACAGCTCCTCCCACCTTGTCACTTTGCCAGTCTGCTGTGAGATCCTCATCATCCATCCTGAATAGAATAGAATCTTTATTACTGTCATTGACCAGCACAAGTAAAAAGGGGATACAGATTAAAAGGAAGGTAAAAACACAGGTTAAAAACAGGATAAAAGCAGTTTTTAAAATGACCCTTCAGGTTGCATAGCTCCTGCATAACAAGACAAGTTTGGTACTATTCTACTGCAGAGGTCATTGCCTGACAAATTTTAACTGCAGCTGCACAGAACCTGGCAACATTAAATGTTGTTTCAGGGTTCATATCTGAAAGCAACAGAGTGGTTTAGAATTGTCCCATGTGTCCTTAGTATTCATGCAATAGTGGTGAAATAAGGCTGAGACAGATGCCCCTGTTGTATGAGCACTGGAGTAATACATGCTCTGTTGTTCCTATTTGGCCAGAGTTACAGGGTCATAGTCTATCTGAGAAAGGGGTCTTCTTGTATTGGCCTTCAAGGATAGCTGAGGGGAGGGCATGACATTGTGCCAAAGTAAAACCCTCAAGTGTTTTGGTGCTTCAAGTTTTGCTAAGTATGTGATAGGTGTCTGAGACAGTAGCTGAGTATGGTCACCCACACTCTAGCCTCCACTTTCATAAAGCCTGACTCCAGTCCCAGAGCTGCATTACAGACACATTTTGGAGTTTGGAAAGTTGCTCTTAAAAATTTGGATTGCAGAAATTATAATGGTGCAGAGTTGGGGAAGGGTCCCAACTGGGATCCATAAAGCAGTTGTGCTACTGGTTTGGCTTTGAAAAGTTTCAGTGCTGCAGGTATATACTGGCCTCCTCTTGTCTTAAGAAATTTGAGGATGGCTGCCCTGCTCCTCTGCAAGTTGCTAGCAGAATACTCCCCATGTGCTTTCCTACTATCTGTGGTGTGAAAGATTACTCCCAGGTATTTGAAACAGGAGACCTGCTCAGTCTTGTGGCCATCTCTATTCCAGTTATGGTTCTTTGGCCTCTTAGCAAATGACATGATTTTAGTTTGTTTTTTTTATAGTTGAGTCCTAGCTGATCCTTTCTACAGTACTGTGTCAGTCCTCTTAGGGCTCTTTTTAGGCCAATGGGAGTTATTGAAAGTACTGCTGCATCATCTGCATACAGCAGAGTTGAGATGTGTCTTCCCTCTAATTTTGGGGGATGGAAGTTAGTGTTGTTGAGGTGACCCAGCATATCATTGATGTAAAAGCTGAACCTCTCAGTGGCAATGTCCAGTCTGAGTATTTCTTTGTTGCGTGAATCTCTAGTGTACTGACAGGTAAAGTATAGCCCATCATCCTATTCCTCTATCCAAATAATTCCTCCTAATTCCTCATTAGCCTTGTGTGACTGCTCAAAGTATGAGTGCATGTGTGAGTGGTACTGTGCTTATTTTTTCCAATAAAACCATTTTTATTTTATTTTTGGCTTGGAGTCTCCTCCATACTGGTGTACACAGGTGTAAAGATCCCAAAGTTACCCGACGTCTTGCAACTCTACCTTTGAGCTAATTAAAATTCCCCAATATAATATCATAACTTGGAAGCTGAATGGGTCCCATGCATCCCCAGTATTTAGGTAACAGATGCTTCTAGAAGTCTGCATTTTTTTGTCCGCCCTCCCTCTACTACTTTATTCCTGGCCTGCTGCTGTTCACACCACACACCCTTATAATTTCCTGCATCTGCTTTCTCCATGCAGATGCTTTCTTTAAAATATGATGGCTCTGTATGTGTATACTTGATTTAGGCTTTGTGAAGAACTACACACAACAGACAAATACATGTAGGAAACCTCCAAGGGGGTCACTACATGATGAAAAGCAATAACTGGAGTAGGTGATTATCTGCAGAGGAATAACAGGGGAAAGACAGTAACACTTTCCTCATTCACTGCTTTTTCTTTGTAACTTTTCTCCTCCTTTCATCCCTGCTTTCAGCTCTTACGGTTTTCCATATTTGTGTTTGGAAAATTAAGAACATAAGTGGAAGTCCACAAGGAAAATGACACATGATGTGGGAGATGCAATGGTCAATTTGCAGGCAGAGAAAGATCTCTTCTGAATATTTCCACATGAAAATTACCCACCCACCCACCCACTGCTTTGTTGCAAAAATATTTTTTCTTTATCTCTCTGTCTGTGTGCCTTCATGTCACCTGTCAACATATGGTGACCCCATTCATTTCATAGACACTCACTTATAACTTATTGTTTGGCTCATCAGCTCTGTCTGATGTTAGCATGTGTCACCTTGGGAACTCTCTGTCTGTCTTCAGCTATGGGCTGTCCACTTAAACTTTGTGTTTCTCATTATTCCAGTCACTGAACATGACTGTAGGATCAAACAGGGAAATTATGCTCTTGCAGTTACTTGGCAAAATTTTGAAGAGAGGTGTGCTGAAAATGGAAAGTTCAGATTTTGAGTCTTCCCCTCCCACACCCATGTTTTGGAATATAATGCAAGCTTTTTTTAAAAGTATCTGAATGGATGGATATGTGTGATGAGACTTATGCCTCTGAAATAAAACAATCCCATTTCTGGTTCCACCTCTCCATCAATAATGAATATTCTAGTTTACCTTATATTTTGACTGTATCATGCTCCACAATAAGCCATCTCTGCTCCACACTCTTGGCTGTCAGTGGAGGGAAAATCTAAATAGAACAATTGTGTCTAATCTGGCACCAGATTCACAGTAAGTTGTGTTAGGTAAGGAAGACAACTTAACATGGGGCAGCTGTTTGCAACACAAAATTTTGCATTCTCAAACTATATTTTACCAGCCCTTCTGCACTCACATTCTAAGCAAATGTATTTTGAATCAAATATTACTGTTTGTAATAGGATTAACTTCCTTCTAACATATGTAGTATCAGGGTGTTAGAAAAACAAGATCCAGGATTTAAATACAAACCTAGTTAATATTACACATTTGAGGTCTCCTGTGAGCAAATGGATCATTCTACCCTTCTCCTCACTGCCAAACTATGCATAGGGCAGAAACAGTTTGAAGACTATTTGCACAACATTAATGGCATCTAAAGTTCAAATGGCAGAGTTAATCATAGGAGTGGCAAATGCAGTATATTCTCTACATATTCTGTGGAACAGCCAATTTCCCAAAACCTTGCTCCAATTTAAGTGGAATAGCATACATTGGGATTGATATCAGCTAAACACCCAAGTTAATCACACTTCTAGCTATCACAGTGGGATGGCGTGCTGAAGCCGAAGTGGGGCTTTGCATTTAATACATGAAATTCTATTTGCTACCAACTGATAGTGAGTTTTGGCAGCTGAATGATGTATTTCCTGAAAGAAAATGTCCTAGAAGTAACTTGTGGCTGCTCCAAAAGATTTATTAAAACTAAGTTGACACTTGCATGGCTGATAGAGGTAATTTCAGAGCTCTTGAATTCTCCTGACCCTAAGATAATGAAACTACCACCTCCTACACATTTATATTCTATGGTGTGTAATACGGCTCATGGCTACGAATGTGAAACACTGTCATTATTGGCTAGAAAAATTCACAACAGTAACTGAGGGCAAATGCATTGGCTGGGAGATATAGAAAAGGAGATACTGTAGTCCGAATCCGATGTGTTGCTCAGCGCATAAACAATAATGATAACAGGTTATTTGGACAGTTAATAAAACTTGGAGCTTCATGAGATGAGAATAGCTTGGTAACTAGCCCAGGTTTCTTAAAAGCACATTTCTAATCCTGTATCATAGCAAAGAATTTATATTATGCCCTAAAACAAATCCAATCCAGTTCCTATGAATGAAACGTACCATGAAATGCACTAGGAAAAGTCTTGCTGTGGCAGTGATATGTGCATATTTATGACACAGACAGCCACAGGCTGTACAATTGAAAGCTTTGATTATAATCCAAATAACATTTTCCACATTATTCCAGATAAGAAGAATGTGTGTTAAAGTCTGATCAAATGTATCCAATCTGTCAACTCATTCAAAATGCAGATCACCCCTACAAAATGAGGCAGGGCAAGGAGGGAAGGATTTCCTTCCATAAAAATTGGTCCCAAATCTTAAACAAAAACTAGGGAATTATTGAAACATTCTCTAGTATAGTGGCAATGGACTGCCACTGGAAGTCTGGGCTCAAATCCCCAGACAGCCAAAACTTACTTTTAAAAAAAGAAAAGATAAGAAAACCCTCACAGAGTAGTTTAGGGGTAGGGATGTGTGGGGAATCTGATTTCCATGTGATATTCAAAGGGCATGTCTACACAATTAAAACAAAATCGTTTGGGGAGTTAAAAATTTGAAAAGGCAGCCATTTGTATGCATATGATCTGCCTACACTATTTTTTACCCCCCCCTAAAGTCTATATGACCCCCCTTGCCCCAGCTGGCTGGAGCGAGTGATCCAAGTTGTGATTTTAAATCTCCCGCCACCTTTTTGTTTAAAGGTGCCTGTTATGCAGACAGTCGGTTTTCCATATTTACAAAATAAAATAAAAAGGAATAAATGTAAAATTAATGGACTTACAAGACTGTCACTTAGCTGGGAATCCAACATGGTGGCAACTCCCAATTCCCCTCGTTGCTAGCCCCACCCCCAGTTCTTAGCCAGCCAATCAGATTACACTGCCTGTTCATATGTGTGCTAACAGGGTGTACAGAACATCGACAATACGAACGGCTGTACAGATTTTAGCTCAAGATTCGCTAATCCTCCCGAACACCAAATCCACGGACTTTACAGGGGATTCACTAGCCCCCCTTCCAAATGACATGTATGCATCTGAACGGCCATGTATATGGATGATTGATCTTCTGAATGCTGTACGTATTTTTTTTAACTGTATAGACGGGCCCAAACTGTACATAGGGCAGAAACAGTTTGAAGTTCTAAATCCCCAAACTTACAAACAGCTGAAGGGATATGTAAAGAAAAATTAACACATTTTAAAAGTGCACACACAAAAGTGACCATGATGTTTGAAGGATTCTGGGAGCTGGAGTCCTAAAAAGTACCTTTCCCAGTCTCTATTTCAAATGCATATAAAACAATCCTTAACTGTGCATTTGAAGCTGAGGTGTGAACAAGCATACACACTCTCCAAAAATATAAGCAAAGGCAGGGGCATACTATATCTCATTCCATTTGCAGGGGGGATGACAGAATTGGGCACATGGACACAGGAGGCAGGGCATCTGCAGATGAGGACTTAATAGATGTGAACATCTCTGGTTTGGGCCTGCCACAATCTTTCAGTCTAACCTAGGGCTTTTGTAAGGATAAAATGTGGTTCATCTGACCTGTCTTGCACTTGTTTTATGTTTTGGGGAAGTTGTTTCAGGACTAGATACAGAGGTCAAAATAGGTTTGTGTCATGATGGAGTTTCAATCATCCTGCCTCAAGGTTGATTGCAACTCCCATCATTCTGCCAGAGAACTATATTTCCCATTATCTGCAAACAGCAATTGTCTTGCCAGCATAACATCAGATAACCAAAGGGTTAATGGTTAAAGGAACTAAGGCAGAGGTAAAAGAGATCTCCAGATTCAGCATCATCAGTGATGTCACATCACCTGAGACAGGACTGACCAATGAGACTGCCAGTGTGGTAATTTCAAAAAGAGACTATAAATTATTTGTTCTGAGAACATGTGAGTCAGACCATGCAGTTTTCAGAAAAAAGGAACATCTGGGGACTGTTCCTCACATCCCATGAAAAGAGGACTGGAAGATACTGCTGAGCCAGTCTGGAATATCTAACTGGCTCCAGCCTTCCATTTGAATCCAACAGAAGATGCCATTATTGTAAGTAGCTTTAGGGCCTGTTTAGAATGGTGTTAGGGACCCTTATGTTATTTTCTCAAACTTTGGTTGGATGTAGCTGAACTTAGTTGAATGTAGCTTAAAATAACTGAATGCTTTGACTTTAATACCTTTACTATTTCTGTAAGTTTAAAGTGAGCCTGGGGGCATGGAGGATGCCTGCCCTCATGAGAGATGTGCATAACTTGAACTTGCTAGAATTAAATAAGCCTTTTCTAATTTTCCTATATGCTGATGCTGTACATGCCTATACCTCTTGGTCTTGCTACATTTCTCTCTCTCTCTCTCTCTCTCTCTCTCTCTCTCTCTCTGGGGATAGGAGGGAGGAGTTGGGTGGTTCACAGTGGCAGGTAGTCCCACTGGGCTGGTTATAAAGACTTCAGTGGGTGGTGGCAGCATTTTGGCATGTGGGGGCCCCCTTGAGTGCTCAGGGTTAACTCTATGGGGAGCTAAATCTGGGGGTTCTAGGTAGAGAGCCTCCAGTCTGGCCCTTAACAGTTTATATCATAAAATTATTCTTTGCTCTCACCCTACTACTGTGAGAGGGAACCACTGGCAATCAGAGAGGAAATACATGTTTAGATGGACCAATGGTCTGACTCAGGATAAACAGACCTATATCAGGTACTGATGACCAATACATGAAATAACAATGCCAGACACAAGGCTTGAATTAAAATAGGGGGCACTTTATTTATTCTAACGTCTATTCCATCTTTTTCCTTGGGATATGCAAACTAGGGGGGACCCAATGGGAGAAAAACTGGAGCCGATGGTCTCACCCAGACCTACCCCCAATTTCCCTGGGCAAAACACCTGAGCCCCTGGGGATTTCCCAATAATTGGGGAAAAAAACCAGGCACCATCTGCTGGAAGGCAAAACCCCAGGACAAGACATTTCAAATCACATGACTTCCGGCAAGGGCTTAACCCTCAGTCTACTCCCCACGCCACAGGTCATATGACCTCCAAGGGTAGTTTGACAGAGCTATCCTTCACTCAAAAGGGGTGCTGTAGGTGTACACCGAACTAATCCCCATCTCCTTCACAACCTGCCAGGTGACACCTATTTATGACACCACCCTAAGGCTAATTCACCAGTTCCCTTGTAACAGTGTCGGGTAGGCAAAAAAAAAAAATGGAAAAGGGGAAAGGGGAAAGAATTCCTGCCCAATTCAGAAGCAACCAGTAAACTCACACTGTTACAGAGGCGGGAGGGTGGGTCGAATCAATCCAAAAGAGGAGGAGCAGTCATGGAGCAAGATGCCATGAGCCACTTAAAGGCTTCTTATCATGTGAGGCCATCAAAGCACTGCCCTCCCATGCAACTCTACCCTGTGCTGGTGGGGTGTTCATTCCTCCACCAATGACAGAAATAAAGACCTGTGCATTAATAGTGTGTGCAAACTTTGTACAAGGTGGTCTAAACAGCAAAAATACTCCTCACAGGATGTGAGGAGAATCCTACCTATCTTAATGGCATTCTGCATTGTTCTGCCATATTGTAAAGGAGGGGCCCAAAACATCAACAACTTCATGGGAAAAGCCTTTGTGACTTTTCCCAGATTAAAAAAAAATAACGGTGAGGGGGTGCACATTCCTACTCATTCGGACAAACAATTCACTTTGAATGGCTTTCCCATAGGAGAGGGAGTGGAAAGAGGCTGGATAACCATGGGGGGAGGGATTTGCTAATAAGGCAAGTACCTGCTGCTGCCATGTTGGAATTTCACCTTAGCAAGTGAGTACTAAGGTGAGGAAATGGGGTGGTGGATTTTTTTGCTTTTCTGTGAAATCAAAAAAATCACTCTGTCACACCTTGGACATCATTTTTTTAAAAAAAATGTTTGGCAGCAGCAAATTAAGGTAAGTACAAACACAAGTAAATAACTTGCAGCTGCCGTCTTACATGCAAAGCTAATGGGAGGTAAAACACCATTAAGACCAATTGCAGCTGCTGCGAAATGCTATTACTGTGAGGCAATCCAGGTTTTTTGCCTTGTATAGACAACCCCTGCATCATTTTTCTATTGTCAATTGTTTTCATATGTTGCTTGCGGCTGCCATCTTACATGCAAAGCTTATGGGAGGTAAAACACCATTAAGACAAGTCGCAGCTGCTGCGAAATGCTATTACTGTGAAGCACTCCAGGTTTTTTGCCTTGTATAGACAACCCCTGCATCATTTTTCTATTGCCAATAGTTCTCATATATTGCTTCTCATTTGTTGCCTCTAGGAGAGCCAAAATCCAATTATTAGTCCCAAATACAGTAAACCCATTCTATAAGGGAAATTTACAGAAGTGTTGACTCACTAAGTTTTCATTGTTTGAATGAAAGTAATAGTGCCACTCTATTCTGCCTTGGTCAGGCCTCACCTAGGATACTGTGTCTAGTTCTGGTCACCACATTTCAAAAAGGATATTGACAAATTGGAGCATGTCCAGAGGAGGGTGACTAAAATGGTGAAAGGTCTGGAAACCATGCCTTATAAGGAAAGACTTAGGGAGCTGGATATGTTTAGCCTGGAAAAAGGATGGTTGAGAGGCGATATGATAGCCCTGTTTAGGTATTTGAAGGGATGTCACATTGAGGATGGAGCAAGCTTGTTTTCTGCTGCTCCAGAGACTCTCTCTCTCTCTAGCTTTTCTTCACAAATGAAGATTCCGGAATGACTCAGAGACTAGATTCAGAGACTTGGGGGTCGTTTACACGGCAAAATAAATCCTCAAAGAATGCGACAAGAAGCCTGATAGTTCCCACACATTTCGAAGCAGCAGCGCCCTTTTCAGAAGGAGGGGGTGCAAAAAAAAAACCATAAGTCACGCAGTATCAGCTTTCACTAGTTTTCCAGACTTTTTTGATTAAGTTTGTGAAAATGCACATAATTTGTCATGGGAACTAACCATCGTGTACCTTTCTGAATTACTGTGAGCAGAGCTGAATCCTGATTGGTTGGACTGACCATTCTGCTTTATCCGAATAGACTGCGGGGTTGGAGAGAAGAAATTCACCCTCGTTCTGCTTGCAGCCCACTTTGGAAAATCTGCTCTGAGCCCTTCCTGTCTGTTTCAAAGGAAGGCTTTGGGGGTTGGGAAAATGATCGGGGACGAGCCCCTGCTTCGCTGGTGTGTGTGTGTGTACATTCGTGTGTGCGGGGAAACAGCCGATCGCATGTTCGTCCTTTTGTTTGTTTGTCCTTCCATTCACTTGCCTGTATTCAAGGCTTCGGAGGCAGGGAAAACAATCAGGAATGAGGCAAACCCTGCTTCTGTAGTGTGTGTTTGTGTGTGCATGCCTGAAGGGAAGGGAGGAAGAGAAGGAGATCACTCCACCATGCTTTTGCTTGTTCGTCTTTTCATTCACTCCTTTCTTTATAGAAGCCTTTCGGGGCTGGGGAAGACAGGGGAAGTTGACAGATCACTCGTTCGATCTCTTGTTTGTTTGTCCTTTTCTTTCCTCTCATTATTTATGGTCTCCATGACCCTCTCCTTCCTCCCTCCCCGCTGCCTGCCTGGCTTTAATCATCTGGATGTGATTCCCCCCCACCTTTGCCTGTGTGAACTAAGTGGCTGCATTTGGCTGCATCTTTTGATTATGCCAGGAGTCGTGTGATTTATGCGCTCCTGATGCGAAAGAACGGTAATCCGGAATCTTGCGAACTTTTTCCTGTCGTGGAACCGGCCCCTAGAACACAGAGCAATGAATGCAAGCTCCAGGAACAGAGATTCCACCTCAACATTAGGAGGAACTTTCTGACAGTAAGAGCTGTTTGGCAGTGGAACCTTGGAGCGTGGTGGGGTCTCCTTCCTTGGAGGGCTTTAAACAGAGGCTGGATGGCCATCTGCCAGGGATGCTTTGATTGTGATTTCCTGCGTGCCAGGGGTTTGACTGGATGGCCCTTGTGGTCTCTTCCAACTCTACAATTCTATGATTCTATGATAAACAGGAAGGAATTGCTGTGCATGAATATCTGTCCTTCCATAGATCTCATATGAAACTGATCTCAATGTCAGTATCATATCCTATAGGGATGTAATTTTCCACTGATTTTGTTCTTGAAGGAAGCAGTGAATAATTTTAGCAATAATTTCTTTCAGCTGCAAGAAAACCTTCACAATTATATTCTGTGCAAAATTTGTACATGGCATTTTTATGTAGAAAACATTTGCTGCAAAGAAAACAACATTTTCTGCACAGAAAATAGCCTCTTTTAATGAACAGAAAATATATTTTCTGTGAAGAAAACACTGTTCCCTAACAGAAAATTTTGTATTTGGGAACTCAGGAGATTATCAGATGAGTGCCTAAAAACATTATTATGACACTATATTTTACAGCATTTGTTTTCTGGCACAATGGCACATGTTTTTACACAATGCAAAATCACCGCAAGAATCTGGAAATATGAGAGCTCATGCCGCTTATTTCAGTGTTTCTCCATGAACAAGATGTTGGTGTGCCTTGTGAGAAGACACGAGTGTGCTAAAAAATCCCAAAGTGCCAAAATTAAAAAAGAAAATGTTCAGAAAAGCACACATACATTTTTAGAAACTTGCAAGCAAGATGGGGAGATTCATAACAAGAGTATATGGTACCTAGTTTTCCTGTTTGCACCCAGAGGTGTTCTGGCAGGACCACCAGTTGACTCTGGAATTATGCCAGAAGAACCGGGAAGCTTTTTGCACACAGAGAAATCTGGAAAACAAGTGCTATGGAAGATCAATTTTCGACTTCTCCCTGACAATAAAAAAGAACTCCCTCGTAACAGCAACAGAACACTTGCGGAACGCTGGGGCACGACATCATCTGATAAGCAAGCCCTTTTGTGATCTCATGGCATCGTTATAATGCCGTTTTTGATGTGACTGATAATCTCCCATGTTTGTGCAAAAATTAACACATGGAATTTTTGCACAGATGGAGACAAAAATGTGTGAATTTTGAGCAAAATAACTTTTGAACTGTGAAGTTTCATGTCACTCCAGCCTTTGCCACATCAAGGTTCCATTACACTGGAGAAACATATTTTTCAATCATTACTTTCGTTCAAATATTTTTACATCATTAATATCTTTACAATGAGATCCTTACTTTTGCAGAAACACCTGCAGGGTGAACAGGTGCTCATTCTGTTTATTTGCCTACATGGAGAATCTGTATCAACAAAGGCGTGCAGATCAACACAGATCTATCCTGCCTAGCTCTCAAACCCTCTCACCTTCATATAATTTTTTCCTGGTCATATGCAGATGAAATTAATCACATGACCCTAAAATGCTGCACTGATCAACATGGGTGACCCCTTCCTATCCAGGCTCCACCATATCCTTTTCACACTTTGAAAATATTTTTTATAACATTATCCTTTGCCATGCTGTGAATTCTTCCAAATTCTAGACAATGATCTTGATCATTGCTGCTCCCTCAGCACATATCTGTCATTGCATACATTGCTCAAGAAGCTTCAGAAAATAGCTGAGACAAGAGGTTTTTGTTTTTTTTTAAAAAAAAACACAATAATCATAGGTACAGCACTCTTTCCTTTGTTTACTAACAGAAATGACTCCCAGTGCTTACTTGTGAAATGCTGAAAGGATGCAACACTTATAAAGCATACTCACAGAATAGGCTGAGAAAGCATATGAATGTTTACCAGGACCAACAACTTTTTCCCCCAAAATGTGTCCCTGTTATGTGAGAGAGAGAGCTGGGGGAGAGAAAGTAAGAGACAAATTGGCTGGTTTTAAGTGAGATGCTCACTTTTAAGAACTTAACTTGATAAGCTCTTCTATTTGGTCTGAAATGTTCACCAAACACAATGCAGAACAATAATCCAAATTTGTTTAACTGTACAAAAGTTATATTTCCTTGTACTGTGGGCATTCCAGTGAAGGGACTGTTCTTAGGACTGGTAGCCCTAAAAAGTGAGGAAAAGCCCAGCAGGTCACAGAGATAGATTGCAAATAAGCACAATAGTTTCACCACTGACTTCCCCAGGAGGTATATTTTTAAGGATAGAAACTATACTACAGCTGGAAAAGAACTGAGTCTGCAACTGCACTAAACTATAGGAGATGTTAACATATGAAACCAACCACTCTGCTGCTTCCATTGATTCATTTCAGTTTCACAATCTACATTCCCAAAAGCCAATGAAGGGGAGAAGATACGGATATACATGCAAAGCATGGAGATTCTGTATACACTTCAGAAAGTGTGAGATGAATCTTGTGGCAGGAGAATATCTGGGAATAAACAATTTCTGTGGTTGTTAGATTCTTGCCAAAATTATGCAGCATGTGTGTTCCGAATAGAATAGAATAGAATCTTTATTAAGGTCATAGACCAGCACAGGTAAAAAGGGATACAGAATAACAGTAAAAACACAGGATAAAAACAGGTTAAAAGCAGTATTTAAAATGTCCTTTCAGATTACATAGCTCCAGTATAGCAAGACTAAGTTGATACTATTCTATTGTGGAGGTCATTGTCTGTCGAATTTTAACCGCAGCTGCACAGAATCTGGCAACATTATAAGTTGTTCCTGGGTTGGTGTCTGAAAGCAACAAGTTTATGTAGAATTGTCCAGTGTGCCCTTGGTATTTATGCAACAGGGGTGAAATAAGGCTGAGACATATGTCCCTGTAGTATGAGCACTGGGGTAATACATGCTCTGTTGATTCTATTTGGCCTGAGTTGCAGGGGCACAGTCTGTCTGAGAAGGGGATCTTCTTGTATCGGCCTTCAAGGACAGCTGAGGGGAAGGCACGACACCATGCAAGAGTAAAGGCCCTTCGATGTTTAGGTATTTCAAGTGTTGCTAAGTATGCCAAAGGAGATGCCAGATATCTGTTGGAGTTACTAGCAATGAAGGTTGGAGTGCTGGCTAGATCCAGTTGTTGCTCTATATCAACTACACATTGTTTGATAGTAACTTTAGCCCTATCATATCCCAGGCTAAGCAGAAGATCTGGAGAAAGGCCCAGTGTTGAAATGTTAGTCATCACTGTCTGTTTCCAGCTGGATTGGAAATCATCACTTAAGGTTAGTGGAGCAAGGCCAGTTGGAAAGAGGGATAGTCTGAGCCAGTAGTTGAGTGTGGTCACCCACAGTCTGGCCTCCACTTTCATAAAGCCCAACTCCAGTCTCAGAGCTGCATTAGAGACACATTTTGGAGTTTGGAAAGCTGCTCTTAAAAATTTGGATTGGACAAGTTCTAATGGAGCAGGGTTGGGGAAGTGTCTCAATTGGGATCCATAAAGCAGTTGTGCTACTGGTTTGGCTTCAAAGAGTTTGAGGGCTGCAGGTAAATAGTGGCCTCCTCTTGTCTTAAGAAATTTGAGAATGGCTGTTGTACTCCTCTGCACATTGCAAGCAGCATACTCCCCATGTGCTTTCCTACTACCAGTGGCTTGGAAAATTACCCCCAGGTATTTGAAGCAAGAGACCTGCTCAATCTTGTGGCCATCTATATTCCAGTTGTAGTTCTTAGGCCTTTTAGCAAATGCCATGATTTTAGGTTTTTGATAGTTGAGTTCTAGCTGTTCCACTCTGAAATATTTCGTTAGTGCTCTTAGGGCTCTTTTTAGGCCAATGGGAGTTCTTGAAAGTACTGCTGCATCATCTGCATAAAGCAGCGTTGAGATATGCCTTCCCTTTAATTTTGGTGGATGGAGGTTAGTGTTGTTGAGGTGATCCACCAAATCATTGATGTAGAAGTTAAACAGGAGTGGAGCTAGAATGCAGCCTTGCTTGACACCCTTCTCAGTGACAATGTCATTGGTGAGATGTGCCTGGGGGTTACATCTTACTTTTAATGAGGTCCATTCATGAAGCATACGTAAACATCGCTCGCTCGAAGAAGCCTCCAGTTTTTTCCACAGTTTGGTTTGGGATATAGCGTCAAAAGCTGCTTTAAAGTCTATGAAGGCAGCATAGAGAGAAACTGTGCTGCAGGTGGAGTATTTTTCAATAAGGTGGTGGAGTACAAGGCACTGATCTATGGTGGAGCAGCCTTCCCTGAAGCCAGATTGTTCTTCTGCAAGTACCGTATATTTCTGCATACAAGACTACTTTTTAACACTTGAAAATCTCCTCAAAAGTGGGGGGGTGGTCTTATACCCCCAATAGACCTTTTCCCCTGCTGTGAGAATGATTGAAGTGTAAAATGGCCTGGGCAGTTTTCCCAGGAGATCCTTCCTCCTGCTGTGAGAATGACTGCTTTGCATTTGAAGAGTTAAATGGCCCTCTATTTAGCTCAGGAGAGTCAAAATGATGTTTCTTTTCAGGACAAGTTAGCCTAAAATTAGAATTTCTGGATTCAACTTCTCATTTTGCATCAAGTTTTGTCTATGGTGAAATTCTCTTGTCTGCCAATGTGGCTCTAAAACCATTAATGTGCTCATTCATTAATGTGCTCGTTCAAAAATTTGGGATTTGATAGCTTCATATTAACCAACTTACAGTATTAATGCAACCTTACTTTCCAAAGATTGAACACCACAGAGATTTTTCAAAGTATCCCATGCTTTTTTAGCTGTTCTCAGTCCTTTAATTTCACAGACTATTCCATCATCTACAGCCACTGAGCTGGCTGGCTGGTGGGGGACAGGCTTTCCAGCCAGGTGGCTGGCTGGGGGAGGCAAATTCTATATTTTAACTTAAAAATTGGGGGGGTCGTCTTATGCGCCCAGTCGTCTTATACGCCGGAATATACGGTATGTTTTCTTGTTCCAACCAGGTCTGAAATTTCCACTGTAAGTGTCTTGCATAGAGTTTTCTGATTGTACTGAGGAGACTAATTGGTCTGTAGTTGACAGGATCATCCTTGCTTCCTTTTTTATATATGGGGATGATGATTGCAAGGCCCTAATCCTTGGGTGCTTGACCATATTTGTCGATACAGGTGAAAAGTGAGGCCAGGGGGGAGGAGCTAGCTTCCATGGCATAAGGACAATTCCCAGGACGGGTGCTCAAGGTAATGGAATTAAATTAATAACTTCCCCTCAAAAGAGCACGAGGTGGGTTTTTGAGGGAAGATTTATGGTTGTGAACTACTAAGGAATGGTAATAGAGGAGATAATTGCAGTTTGAAGAAGCCTAAAGTAAACAAATAGTTTACTTTTGGTTTTGCCCCATCTCTGAGCTTCCTCCACCATTACTAAAAGGAAGATTTTGCTAATAAATCACTAAGGTTGGACAAAGCAGTGAACAATTGAAGGCAAATAAAAAGGATGATTTAACAGGGGAAGAAATAACTGATCTAACTGGAGAATAAGTGGAAAGCTTTAGAAAAATAATATAAGTGGTGGAGGAAGGAGGGACCATCAACAGAAAATGTTGTATTTGGGAACTCAGGAGGGGAAGAATGAAAGTTTGGAGTGTTCTGTAAAAAAGAAAAAAATAGAAGTAAGATTTAAAAATAATAAGTATTTAGGAATAAATATTACAAAAGATTTAAAAGAATTAGAAGAGAAAAATATTATGGTATTAAGGAAAGAAATGGAAAAGAAGTTGGAAGAATATAAAAATATTCAACTATCATGGTTTGGAAGAGTACCTTTAGTTAAAATGAAAATATTACCTAAAATAATTTTTTTTGTTTAGAACATTACCAATAAAAATATCAGAAGTAGAACTGAAAAAATGGCAAAATATGTTGAATAAATATTGTAATGGTGGGAAAAAGACAAGAATAAATACATTATTTTGGTATATATCACAGAGGAGGGAAGACTTGGCATTCCCAATATAAAAGGATGTTATGAAGCTAATCAATTGAGATATGTTATAGAAGGAATTGTAGGACAGGGAGATTTAGAATGGTTAGAAATAGATATAGGGAGAATAGAAAAGAGAATATGGAACACATTTTTTGGTAATTTTCAAAAATGGAAATTAAAGGAATTGAGAACCCATTTCTGCAAAATATATGGGAAATATATTATAAATATAAAAAAGAATTTTTGCCTATTGATTCAGTATTAACACCGGTTATAATGGGGGGGGGGAATCCCAAATAATTTGAAGGGAAAAATGGGAAAGGAATTAAAGAAAAGAGGACTAGACAAAATAGAGAGACGGATAGGAGTGAGAAAGGGAGTATAAGAGAGAAATTATATGGAATGAAAATTTCATGGTTTAATTGCATACAGTTAGAACAATGGATTAAAAATTGGAAAAAGAATCATAAAGAAACAAGGGAATTCACAAAATTTGAAAATTTGGTGAAAAAAAGGTAAAAAGAGGGATGATAGTGAACATTTGAAAGGTATTACAAGTGAATTATATAAAATATTGATAAAAAATAAGGATAAAAAAGACAAAGGAGAATATTTAAGGAGATTATGGGAGGAAAATTTGAAACAAAAAATTGGAGATCATGAATGGGATAAGATTTGGAAACAAAGACAACTAAAAAATATGTCAATACGGATAAAAGAAAATTACTATAAAATAATGTGGAGATGGTATTTGACACCAGCAAGATTGCATAATATAGACAAGAATAACTCTAAAAATTGTTGGAGAGGTTGTCAAGAAATAGGTACATATATGCATATGTGGTGGAATTGTAAATTTGTACAGCAGTTTTGGGAAATGGTTTTTATAGAAATGGAGAATATTTTGAATAGAAATATAGAAAGGAAACCGAGTATAGCATTGATGTCAATTTATAACAAAGAGAATGGGAAGCAAGCAGAAAAGGATTTAATAACAAATTTATTAACGGCAGCAAGATTAATTATAGCAAGACATTGGATAATGCAAATAAATGTACAAGTAGAGGAGTGGTATAAAGAAGTTTGGAAAATGGCAATAAATGATAAGTTAACATGTAGAATTAAAGTAAGAAGAGGAAGTTGGAAAAAAGTGATTTTGATAAAATTTGGAAAGTATTTGTTTAAAAAGTATTACAGACAATAGATGGGAGGTTACCTCCATGAGAAGAAATGAGATTCTGAAAAGATTAGGTAACGGATAATGGCTCCGGTGAAGGGGAGCACTGAGGTGGGTGGGTAGGGGAATTAATATTCTTGAAAAGAATCATAGTAATGAATTTATGTCAATTTTAGAATTATTTAATAGAAATATTGTGATGTTTATGGTAATATTATATGTTATATTAAATAAATACTGATTTTTAAAAAAAGAAAAAAAAAAGAAAGGTGAGGCCAGGATAGGGGCCCAGAATTCAAGGTTGTTTTTAATGGCTTCTGCAGGTCTTCCCCTGGAGCCTTCCCCATTCTCAGCTGGGCTACAAGGTTCCTGATCTCTGGCGCTGTAACTGGTGGCCACCCTTGGATATTTTCTATATTTTGGCTAGTGCATCCACTTTCAATATAGCTGTCCTTATAAAGTGCTTGAAAGTGATCCTCCCATATCCCTGGAGGGATATGACAGTCCACTGTGACTGGCCCATTTCTCTGGGAACTTGATGTAATATGCCAGAATAGAGTTCTGTTGTTGTATCTGACTGCCTGGATAAGTTGTGTCCAGTCATTCTTCATGGATTCTTTTTTTCTTGTTCATCGGCAGCTTTTTGTAGTCTCTTTTCTGCTGAAGCAGCATTGGTACAGCATCTGGGATGTTATTAGATAGGTAACCCTGATAAGTAACAATAAGGCCTTTTTTTTTTAGCATTAACACATTCCTTGTCAAACCATGGTTTGGAGTGGTGCTGTTGTTGTTTCCACTGATGTGTGCTATTTTGATGGATTAGATATTTGTATAGAGCTTCGGTAAGTGTATTATAATTTTCCAAGATTTCATCAGGGGACTCTGCTGATATCAGGGCTGTCCTAAGACGCTGAAGTTGGTCTGAAGCCAATACCTCACTTATTGTTTGGTTTAGCTAGGGGGTCCATTTAGCTCGGTGATAAGTCCTTCCTGATGGCGTCACAGAAAGGTGATAGCGCTCCCTGGTGTGTGTCTCCTGAGTGAAGTCACTAAAGTGTAGCCGAATTGGAAAATGATCACTTTCAAATCTGGGCATAACTTCTAATTCCTTGGCATGGGAAGAAGGTCCCTAGAAATGATTATGTAATCTATGGCACTCATTCTGGACACAGAGGGATAAGTGAATTCAGCTGGGCAGTCATTTTTCAGGGCACCATTTAGGATTTGAAGGTTCAACCTGAATACTGTTTGATCCAGACAAAGTCCTGCAAAATTTTATTTCTTGTCCTTTGAGCATTGGATGGGGTGGATGGCATCATCTTCAAAATCAGGAGGAGGGCATTTGTGCTGGGCCCAGTCTGGCATTTAAATCAACCCCCCCCCCCAAATTACAAATGCATTTGGGTTCTGCAACATAAGATTAGCCGTGTATGATTCCAATTCAGCCAACAGGCCTCTGATTTGGGATTTTTTCTTCATTGGAGGCATGTAGACATTTATTATCAGCAAGGTGCAATGGTTAAATTGAATTAGCACTGCCATGGCATATGTTTTAAAAGTGGAAAGAGGCCTTGTTATGGTATGTAGGGTGGGGGAAACCAAAACGCCCAGGCCACCTATAGCTCTTCCATGCTTTTTACCTGGCTCTGCTGGAATTGAGAATGAGTGAAAGCCATTTAATAGCAGATCCTTATTAGTCCATGTTTCCTGGATCAGTATACTGTCATATTGGGTGAGGAAGTCACTAGGACAAAGATCTCTGTGGGCCATCGGCCACCCAGTGATGTTCCAGATCAAAAGGGTAACCTTGTGCTGGTCTTTTGGAAGTCAGGCATTCGCACTGCAGGCCACAGGCTGGACGGGTAATTCATCTGATGGCAGTTGGTTAAATGGCTGGGTTGACTGTGGCTGTGTCCTCCTCTGTGAATGGAGGAGTAGTGGATCACATTCCTGTTCTTTCTGCCCTGCCTGTTCTGGAAGGGAGATTGGAAGAACCAATGCAGCATGGGAAGGGAAATGAGGATCATAAGCAAGCAAGTATCCCATCTCTTTAGTGAGGGGGGCATCCTTTGGCTTAGGAGATGAGATAGGTGACAGTGAACACTGTTTTTTCCCTTGAACTAGGTTTGCATAGGGATGTTTGAGACCCCTGGAATTTAATTGTAGATAGGGGTGCATCTGCAGTATATTGCATTTTTGAAGGGGTGTTGGCTACAGCTTGGGATTTCAAGGCTTCCTTGATTGTTAGTAGAGAGTCATCACTTTTGCTTTCATTGTCAGAAAGTCAGAAAAATGCACTGACAGCTTTTACGAGTCCTTCTGGAGGGGGCGGATTTCAATGGGGCTGGATTGCTGTTAGATTGTCTCAGGATGGTATCTCTCATCAGCTGTATTGTGGGAGTGTGTTCCCAAATTTCTGTGAGTTTTTCTCTCAGTTTAATTCTTCTTGATTTATAGCCTGAGCTTCTTCCTTTGAGGTGTGTTTATGTTCTCCCTCTTGATGTGCAGAATTATTGCTTCTTTGTGTTATTGTTGCTATTTTCCCTGTGATAAGGTCATGGACTATCTCATCCTTAAAAACTCTGATAATTTCTATATAATGTGCATTCCAGAGGAAATTTCTTTTCTGTAACAACCTGTTAGGAATATTTGCCTGGTTAAAGGTAAAAAAAAAAAAAAAAAAAAAAAAAAAAAAAAAAAAAGTTTAGTAGCTCTTGAGCTGGGTAAAATTGGCAGTCTAGTAAGTCAATTGTTCTGCTGTGCATGTTTAAAAGTTGGGAAAGATATCTCACAATTGACTTGCAGCTGTTCCAAATATGGGCATTGTGATGTATTTGTAGCAGGAGCTGATTTTTCTGTAACACTCAGCAGTGATTAACTGCATCCTGTGACATGGCAGGGAATGCTTCCTCCAAATCCGCTACATTTTAAACACCCTGTGTGCCGTATGGATTTTGCCTTTGAAAACCTTATTGGGAAAGCTTGTTTGTAATGCCATTTAGTCTCTGCAAAATAAGAATCAATGTTTCTACGTACAGTTTGCAGAAAGCATAGAATAGCTGAGCACTGTTATTGTAGGGAATGCTGCCAAGCTCCGGGAGTTTGACTTTGTTATCAACTTGCTCTGGCCCATAATTTATATTTACACTTTGAGGAATAGAAGAGGCTGGTTTGTTTAGTTCAAGTGTCTGTGATGGCTTAGGGAGTAAAGAAGGAGCTGTTGTTACAGATCTGTTACTCATGAGCTGTGTTGTCTCTGCCGCTGGGAAGAGTGAGTCAATCCTCATATGTTTTGCTGCTTTGGTGGATTTTTAGTTGTCATTGTTGGTGCTGGGGCTGGTCCGATTTCTTTTTTTGCCTTTGGGTGGCACTTTTTAGGTATATGTGGGTGGTAATGCCAGATGTTAATGGGAGGACAATTCAGAAGTTGTTAGTCCGTCGCCATCTTGCCCCTCCTCATGTGTTTTCTGAGACTTGAGAGACAATGGGCACCTTTGCACTATAGTTCACCTGCTTGCAGTATATCTTACCTGCTTGGAAACATGCATACATTTTTAAAATGTGAATAAGTAAAAATGCATAACATTGAAAAATGTGCACATGTACAAACACACTTCAGTAAGTGTGGAAAATGTGTACAAAAATGCATGCACAAAATTATAAAAAATGCATAATGGAAATGCATACAAGATTCAGGAATTAATACAAAGAGCTTGTCTGCATGGGCAATTTATGCCATTTTAGCCCCATCTTGAAGTCCTGCAATCCAGATTACACTGGGCTTTTGCTGTTTTGATCCCAAGAAGTCCTCATGACCCCCAGGGCAATGATGGGGCTAAGACAGGGGGAAGACAGGGTAGAGCCCAATAAAACACTTTAAAATAATACCCAGGAAAAACCACTTCCACCAGCAAAAAAATGGATTGAGCCCCATTTACTTGCAGGAGCCTGTTCCTGCATGCTGGCCCATCACTTCAGCTGTCCTCTGCTGTCACTCTTCTGCAGCAGGAAGCAGCACCTCAGCATGTTACCAAGACTGGTCACATGCAAGAGGCTTGATCACATGTTGTGGGTCAGCTTCCTGGCTTCAGAGAGAGTGAAGGAGATGGCAGCAGTGGCAGCTGCAGCAATGGACCGGCATGCCTGTCTGGACTTCCTCCCATTCCGTACAGGTAACAGGGGAGGAACAGGCCTGATTCACAGGAAGGACACACCAGTAGAGAGCCAGCATATCCTGGCCCATGTAAATGAGCCCAGAGTCAATCAGAAGGTTCTCACAACCACCAAAGAGTGGGATCAGAATGCAAATGGACTAAGAGAGTTTTTCATATTCCTGATGGCAGCTCACACTGCTGATCTTCAGAGCATTTGTGTGAGGTGCTAATTCACATCTCTTGTGAGTTGCATCTAGTTTGGCTTTCAGTTAAACACTGGGCAGAGTGGACTCAGTGCTGTGCCAAAATCCCAAATGTTTTCTTCCAAATGTCTACATTTTTTCCACTGTGGAAAAGGCTTATAATTGTTTGTTGTTGTTATTGTTGTTTTATTATTATTATTTATTTATTTTTTGCCTCATTCTCAGAGCATTTTAGAGTTTATTTGGAATTATTTTAGATGTTGTTCTGGAGTTAACATTTTCTCTTTCATATATTTTCTCTTTCCAATAGGTCTTTCCATGATGCTGCAGCCTCTCTGGCTTCCTGTGATTTGTAGTCTGAAAAAAGACTTTCTTCTGAGGTAATTAATACCTCATGGCCTTTTCCCTTGGCCCTTAATTGAAGCATTAAAAAATGACGATTGACTATACATTCAAAAATAGGACACTGACACACACATCCTTAGCCATCTCTAAATTAACTAAGGTAAGCACAAGAGTCCTGTGCTGCACCCACAATGTTTCTCTCAGGAAAAAAGGCCACAAAGCTCAAATTCTTTTCTATTAAATGAAATAAGATTGTCTAGTAACAAACTGTAGAAATTTTCCCACAACACTCCCAAAGCAAAAACAAAACTACAGACTCTTTCTGATCTTGATCACAAAAACTTCAAGGACTGTATTGAAATGATTTTGAATACCAACAATGGTATAAATGGCAGAAACAAATAACTGAGTAGAGGAGAGAAATGCAACATACAACTTTAGCCACTGGGAGCTGGAGTTCAGGGCAATCCCATTACTATCTGATATGAGAAGAAAGCTTACCATTGGGTAAACTTTGGATTCACCCTATGAAGTGTGTGTGGTAGTCGAACTATACACCACACTAGTAGTAATATAATCCCCTTCACATGTTACATATAATTTCTCTCCATGCAGTTGTTACCCAAAATGCTCCTTGGAAAATTCCAAGAAAATATCGAGTTTCTAAGTTGGGGAAATTAGCAGCAACTCGACTTAACTATGCAAAAGAGGGAGTAACAAGGGAATCTGTAAACCAATTATACCAGTACTCGTCTGGATGCAATACATTACACATTTAAAATTAAGTATGGTTTTTTTTTTTTATTAAGGAGTTCAAAAATAACACCAAACACACACACATTCGCCCAGAAGAAGCATTCACTCAGGGCTATAGAAAGAAACAGTAGGAAAACTTGGGATAGAGGGTTGCAAGAGTGTTTTCCTGGGATAATATTACCTGTCCTGTAGTCAATCTGGCAGAGTGGATGGAGGAAACTGCATGTGGCAGCACATAGCAACAGAGTGTCCCCCTGTTACTGGATATGCGCAAATGAGGCATGCTTTGGAGGGTCTTTTATACCTCCAAATACACCTGAGGGGATTGGTTGCTTCATGGGTTAAAACAATGTATTCCATGAGCCTTCATGGATTGCACAATGAGTTTCCTGGTCTTAACAAAAGGTGAGGAAGATGCTAAATGTGTTTCTTAATGTCCACTGATTGGATTTTAACAGCTTTGAGCAACTTCTTTTAGGTTGGGAGCTGAGGAGAGGAAATTTCACAATCAGCAAGCACAAAAGGGTTTCTCCCATCCATTAATCTCCCATTTATATGTGTCTTTTGGCTTTGCAACTCCAGGCCTTCCTTTCCAGGGAAAAGCCAAAAATGACCTTTTCTGAGACCATCCTGTCTTTTCCCTTGTAAAAGGCCACAATAATGAACCAAACCTGGCCAGTTTCTGAGGCCTATAGCCAATGCTAACATTCCAGAATTGGGGTGCCTTGGAAGTAGGGTGCAATGGAAGTGGGGTGCAAGCAAGCTTTGCTTACACAGTTCTCCAATCAAATAAAAAAAATTACAAAGGAAAAATGCATAGATTAGGGGAACATATTATAATTCATATTAGAGGACACTGCTTGCAATACATGTACTGGACAAAACTATAAATAAAACTGTGTTTTAGGAGAAAATACACACTAAAATGTGCACAGCTTTTCATGATGGCTTTTTTTAAAAAAATGCAAACTGATACAGAAATGGGATGAAGAGAATTTAAGACTGAAAATCTGAGAAATGGAGAGAAACCAAAATTGACAGGTCCGTTCATCTTTAGAATCTCATGCATACATGCAAAGCATGTGCTTTGCCTCTGAGCTATGGGAAGTAATGCATACTAACATGAAATTAAAATTCGGGGCTATTTGAACTATCTGGAGAAAAATATTGTCCCTGTTATTAAAAGATGATGGTGAAGACGACGATGGAGCTCCTGAATTACAATAGGTAAGTTTTCTCCTCCTCCTTCTCCTCCTTTGTGTTAGCAAAGGTCATTGCTTGAATAAGGGAAAGCAAGCTGCAAGAAAGAGTTTGTGTAGTGCAAATTATATGAGACATTGGAGGAGGAGTGTGCATTAATGAGCAGTATGCTATTCAGAATACAAATTATCCCCCCTCCCCGAAGATCTTCATAAATCAAATAACTGCCTATATTGCTGGTAGATCCTTGTATATAAAGGCAAGATGATGCTAAATGAAAATTAACAACTATGAAGCTGTCTTTTACTGGGCCAGATAATATTCTTTGCTTACTATCCTGAATGAAGAAATGAGATACTATTCAAAGCAAGGACCACAAACACAATGATACTTACTAACAATAATTTGGAGCTGCATTCCCCCAATGGATAGCCACACCCTGCCTCAAGGATGTCATCAGACAGCCCACTGACCTGTATCATTCAATGACTGCTTACCTTCAACGTAAGCCAAGGAGACCCTGTCAGTGGGTGACTGAAGAATCCCATTCTGCTCATGAACAGAACTGAATTTCAGTATCCTTCCCTTATTGGTGTGGATACTTTCATATTTGTCAGTTATTTTGTTAGGATTGTGCTGAAATTCCTTAGAAGTCATTTTTCTGAGAAGATTTCTAAGCTTTTCCTAATTTTTCCTCACTTCATCTCCTGGCCTAGAAAAACAAAATGACTTCACAGACTTTTCTTCAAATATTTTCTGCTATCTTTCTGGGCCATGTGTTCCTCGCCCCCACCCAATGCCCTGGCATGACCTTAGATCTGGGAAATTATGAAGGATGCAAAATGGTGGTTCGGCTGCCAATATGGATTCTGCTTCTGCTACTTGCCTTTGCAATAAGCCTAACAATGGAAGTCATAAAAGAAGGGAGGGTGGAACTGTGCTCTGTTTATTGCTAATAGTGAGCACCCCTCCCTCCAATTAAATGCACACAAAATGGGTCGATCTGACAGTTAGGCTTTGTCCTACATTCAGATTTTGCCACTTTTGCTAAATACTGTTCAAATACTAAATGAAACAAAACTCTCACTCCCCCCTACCATGAAGAGGGTGGAGAATTCTGTGAGGTCATTCATGTATAACCAGTGTTGCTATATGGAAAATCTGGTAGCAGCTTATGACAGTGATGCACCAAGGTCCTTCCCAGCCCTGCCGCTTAATATCTTTCAACAGGAAGGGTCAAGAATTGAGCCCAAGAGCTTTTATGTTCAAAGCTTCTGCCTTGTATGCAGATCCATACTACTGATCTTTTTTACCATTCTGTAAGATACAGGGAAATTATCTTCCCCAAACATAATGCAAGTGTCTAAATTCATGTACAACAAAATTCCACATGCAAAGTCCAGGAACAGGACTTTGTTGAACATCATGAGATGGTACTGTCCATGGAATTAAAGAAACAAGTGTCTTTTTTATTATAGGGTAACCTCAAAATAAGATTAATGTTGATATTTGTATGTGTTTATAAACAGTCCCAGAAATGTTTTTGGATGTTTGGGAAAAAGAAAAAAAAAGTGGCATTCCACAGTTACTTAAATGTCCTAGTCTGTACTTATTGATTCATTCCACCAAAGTGGGGAAATGTATATCTCTTTTCAGACATACATAAAATTCTTCTGCAATTGTTGCAATTCACACATGAATGTCAGTTTTGAATATTCAGTATAATATATTCAAGAGCATTGGCCAAAAATTGCATTGAGATCAATATGGATCCTGTTCAGTACATTCTACATCTGATTGATTCATCCACCAGATTTCCATTTTTTGAAAGTTGTGTCTGTAACAATCTGTATAGGTCTCATAAGTAGACAAACTCAGGACAAGGACCATGACAATTTGACAACTGGTCATTTGCACATGGGGTAAGAAGACACCAAGAACTTTCCAAGTAAAAGAGAGACACCAGTGCTGTCAGAATGGAAGAAAGCACAACACTCAGCAGAACAAAACAATGGGTAGAAGGGTGGTACAGTGGTGAGCATACTTGGAAAATTAATGAATTCTAAAAGAGCACAACAGACCAATGGCAATAGCCAAGACTCTACCATGGGATATAACTTCTAGCTCCAAATACCAAATCAACATATATTTTTTGTTGTTAGAAACCATTGAAAAGAAACCTGTGACAATATGTATAGGCCTCTGAGATAAAACCTGCTACTATATCAGGGAAGTGGATTTTGAGGGAAAAGGGTGGAGGAGGAGTCACTCACAGTGTACATGGGTTAGGTAAGGAGTAAACCAGTGGTTCTCAACCTGTGAATCTCCAGATGTTGTTGGATTACAATTTCCAGGAGTCCTCTGATGTCTCACCTTGACAGCCAGGTTGTCCTCCTAGTAATTAGTGAGGCTGTAAATTTAATCCTACAGTCTCACTAATGACTGGTAGGACCACCTGGCTGTTCTGGTGAGACCTCCGAGGGCTCTTGGGAACTATAGTCCAACAACATCTGGGAACCCACAGGTTGAGAACCACTGGAGTTAACAGAAGCTCCAATAATTGCTCTTTAGGAACTTCTGCTCAACGAAGTACACTGGCCAGTATTCTATACCAGTAATACTTAAGGCATACTTAGGTATAGTGAACTAAGTAACCCCTCCTGGCCTGACTTCCCCAAACCTGATGTAAACACTCTGATCACTGGCAGAATGGACCTCCTTCTCCCCATACACATGGTAAAGTAGATGAATGGGGAGATACAATCATGACAATAGTGTCACAATCATGAGTAAATAGCAAATGTGAATATTGAACAGTTACCTATATATACTCATCTGTAACTGCTCCACATTCACAATCACTACTTAGTCATGATTGTAACACTGTTGCCATGATCAAACCCCACCCGCCCCAACCTACTTTACTAGGCATCAGCTGCATGAGAAGAAGGAGGTCCATGTTGCCCATGACTGGAGCAAACCTGAATAATGTTTCCATCATGTGACGGGGACAGGAGAAGTTATTTAGTTAAGTATACTTTTATAAGCAGCTGATGTAGCAGACTGGCCACTGTTTATATTAAAGAGAAAGTGATTCCTTAACTAGACAAACAGTGTTACATCAACAGTATCTATCAGCCATAACTGCTTTTCCAAGCTAATTCCCCCTTTGAACTAAGTAAAGTCCCTTTTATTTTTCTAGTCTGCTAGTCCTGCTCTTGGATTTATGAGACAAGTGTGTTTACTCCTGCTTAAAGGTTCTTCATATTTTTCATAGTGAGAATAAAATATCAAGATTGTACCAAACAATACATTCCGTTTTTGCTTTTAAAAAACCCTACAGAGAAATTAAACACACCAAGGTTTGTGCAAATGTGTGAATGCAGATATGCATAACAGTTTATTGAAAATATAGAAACAATAATGGAATTGTGAAGCAACCATTTTTCTCCCTAGTTACTGTACAAAAACTTAGCTGACATAGGTGATCTTAGAAACCTGAATGAGATTAACCTATTCATGTTTTCAGCCAGGGCCATACTTTCATTTAGTTATTTACATATCAGTGTTCATGGATTTGTAGCTGTTACTATGAGAATTACTCCTTAACAGCTTTGCCCTAAACAGCCAAAAGTTTGTTCTAACACATAATCAACACCTGCAACTCATAGTTGTTTCTTGCTGGAGGAATTTCTCCAAGTCAGCAGAGATAAGGTCGTATAATTTTTTTTTTGTAGTACCTACAGAAGAAAAATGAAGCAACGGTTGGCAAATCTGAGCCCCATTGACACACCAGCTTCATAGCCAGAGGCATTCAGATGGAGTCTAAAAAAGGAAATCTCTGGACCATTTTATGGAGTTTGCTTTTTTACTCCTACTTAAAGAGTCTTCATTTTTTTTTCATGGTGAGAATAAAATATCAAGATTGTACCAAACAATACATTAAGGTTTTGCTTTTTTAAAAAAACACAGAAAGATTAAACATACCAAAAGCTCTGACAAAGCAGCAGAAACCCATTCAGGCCATAAGTCCATGTTTGCTCAAACTGAGACACAGCCTTAGAGGAAAACATGACATCTGGCAAGAAAGCTAGCTTTACTTTTTTGCCAATACCTGCTGTTTTGTCAATTGAGATACTGATGGGAAGAACTATAGCAGGTAGCAATAGCTACGTTCAAAAAGAAGAGGTAAACTCTATAAGAAACAACAAAAGTGTACCGTATATTCCGGCGTATAAGACGACTTTTGAGCACTCAAAAGTGCCCTCCAAAATTGACAGTTGTCTTATACGCCGGATATACTTTGCTTTGCCTGCCTGCGTATCTCCTGCCTCTTCGCAAACGGAGCGAAGGGGCAGGAGATGGGGCAGGGGGTGAAGCAAAGAGTTTAGCAGTTCATTCTCCCCCCTCCTCTGCCTTCTCCCCCTTTGGGGAGCAACGGAAGACAGAGGAGGGGGGCGAACGTTGAGGGTTGCCGCGGCCTTGCTAGGATACACAAAAATGTTTGGGAAAAAGAGTAAGAAGGGGACAAGTGAAGGTAGGGATCTTGTCTTTAAAAACCCTTTCCTTACTCTTGAGGGGGAAGTACGGACAGTCTCCTTATAGATGTCCTTATAGAGGAAAGTAAGGACTGGAGTTTGCATTTGAAATGTTCCCTTTTGACAGGGAGCAAACAGGAGGAAGCCTTACGGAAGGTTTCCAAGTGGTTTGTACAGACTATCGGTTCACAGGAACCTTGGGAAAGCCTGTACAAAGGTATTGGAATGTTTTGCTTTGAAACTTTGGCCACCGACAAACCAGACCAGTTAAAAGTAGGGTTGTTATTGGCTCAGCAAGGCATGGATTTTCTTTGTCAAAAGTTAAGAAATCTGGAAAGCAAGGTTGCTGAGGAGGAATCTAAAAATACAGCATTGACAAAATATTTCTAGGATGCAGGAGAACATCCGCTTGGAGGATGATAATAACAGTTTGAGAAAAGAAACAAAGCTTTTGCAGGCTAGCTTAGAGGCTTTGGAAGAAAAAGAGCAGGAGTGTAAATTGCAGAAACAAAAAGTTGATGTTTTGAAGTCGGTTTTAACTAACAGCAGTACTTCACTTAAGAGAACTAAATGTGTAGGATGTGCAGGGAAATGTGGCCAATTGAATAATCCTCGGTTACAATTAGTGTCTGAAGATTTGGAATGTTGTTGGGACGGAACCTGTCCAGATAATCTGGACTGTGATCCTTTTTCAAGGCTTGCTTCTTCTCCTGATATAACTAAGAGGGTCAATATGGGGAGAAGGAAGGATCCAAAACATAAGAAATGTGGTCTTCAGTAGTGTGTAGAGTCTGAGGATGAGGAAAGGAATCAAAAGATCGACTTTCCAAACCCAGACAAAGCTAGGTTGTCCCTGGGAAAACCAGGGGAACCTATTCCAGTAACTACCCCATCAGGCCGGACTTTTCCCCCATTGTCAGATTTGTTCCAGGATGGTGGTGTCCACCACCCACCTAAACCTAGAAATCTAGATAAAGTATATTTTGTGGAATCTCCAATGAAGACGTCAGAGATGAGAAATCTTAGGGACTCCTTGGGAAAGCCTGGAACTAAGAAAGTAGATTGGGCTTTCCGAGTATGGAAAGAAGTGGAAAACAATGGGATGACAGTAGATGAATCAGTAAGGTTTTTGAGAATGTTGCCAGGTATGACAGCTACGGCAGAAAAGATTAAAGTACAAGGGATAGGCAGTGCCTTAAGAGAATGGGTTTTGGAACAGGGGGGTGGACAAGTTAAAAAGGAAGTAATAAACATAGAGCAAGAGGTTGGGGAGGATCCCACAGGCTATTGGGTCAGGTATTTGTCAGGAATGTTTCTGGCTGGACTATATAAAGATAACAATTTGGATCAGGTAAATCTACAAAGAAAAGATATTCCAGAGATAATGCAGGAAGATCTTAATGTGTTCCTGAGTCCCTATGAAGGACTAACACAGGAATGGAAAGGACAGTTGGGATTGTTGTTGATCCTTCTACAAGAAGTGGCTGAGGGAGGGAAAGATGATACTGCCATCCCGTGGGCCAAGTTGAAAACAATTTTGAGTTCCCTCAGGAAACAAGGCATAGGATCCAGACCACCAAAAGCTGGGGTTAAGACAGTAGAATGGAAGCCAAAAGGGATAACAGCGGACAAGAATAAAAAGGAAAGCCCCCCCCCCATGTCAGAACGGGTAGTGTTGTGGAGAAAATTGAGAGACCAAGGATGGGATATGTCTAAATTAAATGGATTAAGCACTGACTGCCTTAAGCAAATTGCCCAGAAAGGAGAACACAAACCAGGAAAGGCAGAAGGGAATCAGAAAGGTTTTAAGAAAGAATCTAACACAAACCCTTCAGCCCCACCACAACCAGCTAAGGAAATTAAGTGTATGGGGGTCACAGATGAACACAAATCCACTGAGGTGACTTACCAGCAATTTTTAGAGGAAGCAATAGCAGAGCAGGAGGAGGACTTAGAGAATTTAGAGGATGAGGCAGGGCCACTGTGTTATGGCTGCCCCACTGCCAATTCAAGGGAAATGCTTAAGCCGGGAAAATGGCAGTATTGGGGAAAGTTAATTACTACACCCGGCGATAGTAGAAAATATGTAATTGCTACTGACATAAAAGGAGCTGAATTTAAAAGCTTAATGGATTCTGGTGCAGATGCTAGTATGACTCGAACTTGGATAGAAGGCAGTAAACCCTTAAGACCTATATTGTTGGAGACAGCCTCTGGACCCCCTTTGAAAAAGCAATTGATATTGTCCACTGTCTGGATAGCAGGGAAACCAACCAAGTGTGACCAACCAAACAACCCTCTGTTACATATGGTTACAATTGGCAAATGTTTCAGGGATGAAATATTCTTTTTTTTCCTTTTTTTGTTTGCTTATTAGGAAGATTAATTATAACAGACCTAGGATGGTTAAAAAGGATCGTTTACATCATTCTTGTTGGCACTGTTCATTGTTGTTCTGTTATGCATGCTGATATCATGTATTTTCTGTTTCTTGCCTGCTATCCTACACAGATCAGTTAGCAATACTGAATATGCTTTGATGTCTTAAATAGGGATTTACTTGTATGAAATGTATTGTCTTTGAAATTAATCATTTAATTTAAGGGAGGAATGAAGTAGCCATGTGGACTCTAATGTCTATTTGCTGAATCCTGTCACCATTACAATCACTATTTGGGGTCAGACTAGATAGTCCATGAGACTCTGGGACTCTGCAAAGTCTTTTTCCTTTAACTCACAGGCCTAGTCAATGTTTCTTACTAATCAACTCTATGTTCCATAAACATATGATATGCTGATGTAAACAATTCTTTCTTTAATAACGCTCAAACTGTACCCAAGTGTTCCTAAGCTATCTTGCCTTGTGCTTTCTGAACTATCAACAATTGTTGCAAGGAAGGGAAATTTGCTAAAGTGGTAATATTATAATTTGGGGCAATTTGGAAAAAGTGGGAGGCAGGGACGTATGAGTGAAATGTTTGGATTGTGGATTGTGTGAAGTGTGCATGCTACTACGGTTCCTGTTTACATGCTGTTGGAATGTCCAGGCCAGTAGGGAGTGAGTGGCGTAAATATCCCTCCAGTGTCGATCAATGAGACCCCCTTCACCCACTGATCAAGACCCCCTTTTATCCTTTTGTGTCTTATCTTTGTCTAAACTTAGGTGGGAAGTAAGGGAGGAGGGGGAAGCAAGACTTGCACCCCCCACCCCCAGGGCTGTATGTTGAAAAATTTTAAACACTCACAGCAGAACAATTGACTTATTAGACTGCCACTTTTTACCTGCTGAAAAGCAATTATTGATTTCCAGATGCTAGCCAACCCAGACTTTATGATCAGTATAGTCCACTCTGGTGGAGCACATGATTGTTCAGAGATCCCAGTTTGGAAAACAATTTTTCCAAACCCATTGACCAACTAAAAAGGGAGGATGATGTTTTTTACACTGATGGTGGTTCGTGGTGGAATAGTGGAGAAAGGATAATAGTGTGGGCTTGGTACAATCCTAACAGATACAAAGAAGCTAGGGGAATGATAGAAATAGCTTGGGAGTGCAGGAAGTGGAATTGGAGGTTGTTTTAAACATTCTTTTATTTTTAAAGGAACAAGAGGGGGAGGGAATAAGGAGGAAATCCTATATAGTAATGAATAGTGAATATGTATATCATGGATGTACAAAATTTATTCAATCTTGGGCATATGACAATTGGAAAAATGCTGACAACATTATTTACAACAGTAAATAAGTTAAAACATGTCAAGGAAACTGGTTAACGAGAAAGGGAAAAACTACCGTTAGTACTAATGGCTATGAGAAGTAGCCCGGTGGGGAAACAGGGGTATACACCATATGAAATCTTGTGTGGCATGAGATGAATTTAGGCCTTATGCATTAGTATAATGAGGACATGACTGAATGAAAATGTTTGGAGGAACAAAAACAAAGAGACACAGCCCGAATATGGATTAAGGGACAAATGTCAAAGGTGATGGATACTCAATTGAAAACGGAAAATCAGATGTTGCCAGTAGGATCCGAAGTCCTTTATTTGTGTCTTGGCACTAAGGAACATGCTTTGAGACCAAAATGGAAGGGTTCTTATGTAATTTTAGACAAAATTCGGCCCACAAGCTATTTGATTGAAAAGGACAAACAATCTAGATTGGTTAATCGTAACCAAATTAAACTATATAAGGGAAATGCATAATGACATATGTTGTATTTTTCAGAATGATGGACTCTGGAACACTGATACTGTGAAATTTGTTTTACTCTTGCTCATCTTGATTCTTTGTGACATAATTTATAAGTACAATAATTATTTATTTAAAGAAAATCATAATAGGGGATTCTAACAGGAAAAGCCTGAAAGAAGAATTTCCTGCCAGAGAGAAGGAGAGCAGCTTCTGGACAGCAAGTTTCCTGCCAGTTTCCTGCCAGGGAGAAGAAGGAAGCAACTTCTGGACAGCCATTCTGACTGGGGAGATTGAATTTTAAAAAAAAACTGTTGGGAGAGGCTGCTTGTTGCTGAGGGGCTTGAACTTCTGACCTTGCCCTTTTACCCTCAAGAGCCAGAGGCGCAAGCCTAACGGCGCGCGAATTTCAGTAACCAAACAAAAATACAGCAGACCTAAAAGTACAGCTTAGCATTCTCAGCGTTAACTAAGAGTTCTTAGATTACCTAAAAGCTCTCATCATGGACACTGAGGGGACTGCAGCAGTCACTTGCAACACATGTGCGATGTTTGTATTCTTGTCTACAGACGTGGAGAACTTCACATGCACCAAATGCAAGCTGGTAGCCCTCTTGGAGGAGAAAGTACAGCAGCTGGAGACACGGGTAGCTACACTTCAACAGATTCATGAGCAAGAGGTTTTCCTGGACAGAACAGAACGAACACTCTTGGATGGGGACCGCACAGAGGAAGTGGCTGTGGAGGAGAGGGTCACTTCACGGACACAGGAAGTAGACAGCTGGAGGAATGTCACACACAGAACAAGAAAATCCAGGGATTCTTCCAGCAGCTTGCAGCTACAGAATCGATTCGAAGCCCTTTCCCTTATCAAGGACAACGAGGAAGAACAGCATGGACAGACTTCAGGGGTAGAGCAGGGGACCTTGAGAGGACCACCGCAAGGAACAGCAGCTGCGAAAACTCAGCGGAGGCGTGTGGTGGTGGTGGGGGACTCCTTGCTGAGGGGTACAGAAGCAGTGGTATGTGGGCCTGACAAGATGACTCGGGAGGTGTGTTGTCTCCCTGGGGCAAAGATCTGTGATGTGACCGAGAGGCTGACAAGACTCATCAAGCCTACAGATCATTACCCCTTCCTTTTGGTCCATGTGGGAACCAATGATACTGCAAGGCACAGCTTTCCCAAGATCAGAAGAGATTATGAGGCCCTGGGGAGGAAGCTGAAAGAAATGAACGCACAGGTGGTCATCTCGTCTCTTCTGCCAGTTGAAGGGCATGGTCCAAGAAGGGAGAGGAAAATAGCCGATGTAAACAACTGGCTCTGTAGATGGTGTCGCCGGGAACAAATTGGATTCTTGGATCATGGACTGCGCTTCCATGCGGGGGGACTTCTGGCAAGAGATGGGGTGCATCTTACAACAGTTGGAAGAAACATTTTTGCCAACAGTCTCAAGAATTTGATCAGGAGGGCTTTAAACTGAGTCAAATGGGGGAGGGAGACAGTATTCTGGAAGGCAAAAGGGCTGGAGAAAATAGTCAAACTGTCATAGAGGGAACAAGGCGAACAGCGCAAGGACCCAACAGTGGGAGGCAAAAAAACTTGCACAGGGAGCAAGTAAAGGGAACACATGGTCTCAGATGTCTCTACACTAATGCACAGAGCATGGGAAATAAGCAAGATGAACTAGAACTCCTTGCACTACAAAACAAATATGATATAATAGGCGTTACTGAAACCTGGTGGGACGAGTCTCATGATTGGAATGTAGGAATAGAGGGGTATAACCTTTATAGGAGAAACAGGCCGAACAGGAAAGGAGGAGGAATAGCATTATATGTCAGGGATATTTACACCAGTGAAGTGATCCATGACATCAATACTGGAAGCCAGGTGGAGAGCATCTGGATAAAAATTAAAGGGGAGGGAAACAACAGGGATGTTATTGTGGGACTCTACTACAGACCCCCAAATCAGACGGAGGAATTGGATGTTGCCTTTCTAGAACAGATGAACATACATGCAGAAAGGAGAGATGTAGTAGTGATGGGTGACTTCAACTATCCTGATATTTGCTGGCAATCTAACTCAGCCAAAACTACAAGGTCTAGCAAATTCCTTACATGCCTGGAAGACAATTTCATGGTCCAAAAGGTGGAAGAGGCAACAAGGGGGTCAGCTATTTTAGATCTGATCCTAACCAACAGAGACGACCTGGTTAATGGGGTGCAAGTGGTGGGATCCTTAGGTGAGAGTGATCATGTTCTCCTGGAGTTTGTTATACAATGGAAAGGAGAAGCCAGGCATAGTCAGACACGCATTCTTGACTTTAGGAGAGCTGATTTCAATAAACTCAGGGAAATACTGGGGATGATCCCATGGTCAAGAATACTAAAAGAGAAGGGACCTCAAGACGGATGGGACTTTCTCAAAAGGGAGATACTGAAGGCACAATTTCAAACAGTACCATTGAGGAAGAAAAATGGGAGGTGTCTCAAGAAACCAGGATGGATGACTAAAGAACTTTCAATGGAGCTAAGTTTTAAACGGAACATGTATAGGAAATGGAAAGGGGGGGAAATCACCAAAGAAGAATTCAAACAGATAGCGAACACGTGTAGGAGTAAAGTCAGAAAAGCTAAAGCGCAGAATGAGCTCAGGCTTGCTAGGGAGGTTAAGAACAATAAAAAGGGTTTTTTTGGGTATGTCCGCAGCAAAAGAGGAAGAAGGAAATGATAGGGCCACTACGTGGAGAAGATGGCAAAATGCTAACAGGGGACAGAGAAAAGGCAGAATTACTCAACACCTTCTTTGCCTCAGTGTTTTCAGAAAAGGAAAAGGAGGACCAACCTGAGGAGAATGGAACAGAGGACACAATAGGGGAAATCCAGCTCAAAATAAGTAAAGAGGTAGTACAGGAATACCTTCTTAATCTAAATGAATTTAAATCTCCAGGACCAGATGAACTACATCCAAGAGTATTAAAAGAGCTGGCAAATATAATCTCAGAGCCATTGGCAATAATATTTGAGAACTCCTGGAGAACAGGAGAAGTCCCAGCAGACTGGAGGAGGGCAAACGTTGTTCCCATCTTCAAAAAGGGGAAAAAAGAGGATCCCAACAACTATTGTCCAGTTAGTCTGACATCAATACCAGGGAAGATTCTAGAACAGATCATTAAACAGAGAGTCTGTGAACATTTAGAAGGCAATGCCATAATCACAAAAAGTCAGCATGGGTTTCAGAGAAACAAGTCATGCCAGACTAATCTGATCTCTTTTTTTGATAAAGTTACCAGCTTGGTAGATGAAGGGAATGCTGTGGACATTGCATACCTTGATTTCAGTAAGGCCTTTGACAAGGTTTCCCATGACATTCTTGCAAACAAGCTTGTAGAATGTGGGCTAGACAAGTTAACTATTCAATGGATTTGTAATTGGTTGACCGGCCGAACCCAAAGGGTGCTCAGCAGTGGCTCCTCTTCGTCTTGGAGAGATGTAACCAGTGGGGTGCCACAGGGTTCTGTCCTGGGCCCAGTGCTATTCACCATCTTTATCAATGACTTAGATGAGGGAATTAGGGGCATACTTATCAAATTTGCAGATGACACCAAATTGGGAGGAGTAGCTAATACCCTAGAGGACAGGATCAAAATTCAGAATGACCTGGATAGACTGGAGAGCTGGGCCAAAGCTAACAAAATGAAATTCAATACGGAGAAATGTAAAGTATTGGATTTAGGCCGGAAAAATGAAATGCATAAATATAGGATGGGAGAGACCTGGCTGAATGAGACTACGTGCGAAAGGGATCTAGGAGTCCTAGTAGACCACAAGTTGATCATGAGCCAACAGTGTTATGCGGCAGCTAAAAAGGCCAATGCAATTTTGGGCTGTATCAATAGAAGTATAGTGTCTAGATCAAGGGAAGTAATAGTGCCACTCTATTCTGCCTTGGTCAGACCTCACTTAGAATACTGTGTCCAGTTCTGGGCACCACAATTCAGAAAGGATATTGACAAATTGGAGCGTGTCCAGAGAAGGGCAACTAAAATGGTGAAAGGTCTGGAAACAATGCCTTATGAGGAGAGACTTAGGGAGCTGGGTATGTTTAGCCTGGAAAAAAGATGGTTTAGAGGCGATATGATAGCCCTGTTTAAGTATTTGAAGGGATGTCACGCTGAGGATGGAGCAGGCTTGTTTTCTGCTGCTCCAGAGACTGGAACACGGAGCAATGGGTGCAAGCTCCAGGAACAGAGATTCCACCTCAACATGAGGAGGAACTTTTTGACAGTAAGAGCTGTTCGGCAGTGGAACGCACTCCCTCGGAGCGTGGTGGGGTCTCCTTCCTTGGAGGTCTTTAAACAGAGGCTGGATGGCCATCTGTCGGGGATGCTTTGATTGTGATTTCCTGCGTGGCAGGGGGGTTGGACTGGATGGCCCTCGTGGTCTCTTCCAACTCTGCAATTCTATGATTCTATGATTCTATGAAGAAATCAGGATGAGCAACTTGTAAACGGAAAGACCAGCAAGAGGAAGAAGTGGGATCCCAGAAATGAGGGTACAGGTTTTAATATTTTTTTGTACAATTGTTTATCAGATATCCAATATTTGCCTGGGTCTCTAAATTGAAGGGAGGGAAATTTCATTTAAAACATTCAAATGAAAAGGAAGAGCTACGAATTAGATGTGAGCCAGGAAAATGGGTGAGATTTCATTAGAATAGTTAAATGATAAAAATGGTAAAATTGTGGATGATAATATTTTTTGTTAGCCTAGGAAACCTTGGAGCCGAAGAGCATTCAACCATGACATATGAAATGGCAACCTTGCAAAGACACCATGCAATGCCTGAGTGGCAAAGGGACAATATAGTATAGGAGGATTTTATAGTGTGACAGACTGTGTTAATACTACCATTAAGGCCTGGAACCATGTTATTTGGTCATATGGTGGGTATCGGGTGGGAAAGTTTAGGTCATCAATCTGGGGAGAAAAGGTTTTTAGAGTTTATAAAGGGACTATTTGGATAAGTAGAACAACAGAAATCACAAAGTTAATGTATGTAACAAAATGCCTAGACCATTTTGAACACACGTGCCCAGAACAATGGAAATCATGGTTAAAGACAGAAAACCAGAGTTGCCATCAGAAATGTGATATTGACTTTAATTGTCCTAACATACAAATAACAGTCGTTTCAGGATATTTGAAAAATACAACAGAAGGGAAGTGTGAAGACCCAAAGACCCGGAAAATTAGACTGTTGGGATACATATTTTTCCAGATGCCAAATACGACTGAAGAGACTGTTGAGAAAAAATTGTTGCTACGGTAATGAAACAATGTCATATATCCATTCCAGTTGTGATGAGACCAAATCTGCACCTATGGAATATAAAGTTAAATATGACTATGTTTAATGTGAAAAATCTACACCCTGAGTGTATTAAATATACTAACCCTTATTTGAAATTTGCGGGGGAAAAGGAAAAATTATGGAGAGGAAAAAAAAAGGAATTTATTGGACACAATCCTGGGAGGGATTGGTACGGGCGTAGGTGTGGCTAATTCATGGGATATGGAAACACAAGCAAACAAATTGTCCTCACTTGGGGGCCTACAGTGGAAGGTTGTTCACATGACAGGAGACGATTTGGTGTTCACCTTCCGTCTCCATGATGTGTCCACTGGATTACAATTAATGACCTTTGACCAATTGAATAAAACCTTGTATGCCTTCAGAAAAATGGACAACCAAACTTTAAGGGCAGTATCTAAAGGCTCTATCGTGTTTAGTAATCCAAACCACCTTGTAGAATTGGAAGAACCAAATGTTGGTTGCTTTGTATGGAAATCAAGGGAATGCATTTGTACAAATTGGGGGGCTTGGACAATGGATTCATACAGATTTTCCTTCCTGGTATAGGACATTGGACTTTTCAGTACAAAAAACTATCTGGCAAATTAAAATGATGACTTTAGAAGGAAAGGATGATACAGAGAAAAACTGGATTTGTGACATTCAACCTCTCCCTTTTAATAAGGGAGGCAAACTATTGGAAACCATATTGGTTATCAAAGCATACAATCTGTATGAATTCCAATAGTGTCAAAATTAATGAGACCATAGATGTAGAACGTTGTGAGAAATGGGAAACGGGATACATGTGTCCACAAAAAATAAAACAAATTGAACCATGTGCTTTAGAATTTCCAGACGGTTTGTGCAGACTGCAGAGGATGCCAAAAAGAACATTACTTTTTGATAATGGGTTAGGTTGTGTGTGTGGTATATCTCCTACCCCTTTGTTTTGGTCAGATGGAGAATATCATGATAATGGAGAGATGAAATGCAAATGTAACATGACTTATGTTCAAAGTGTCAAAACTGGTAAACTAGTATATGCTATGGAAACTTGCAATACTAATATTATGATAAAGTTAGATAAAATTGATTACAATATTAGTATAGGGATAGACTGGAAAAAAATGAACCTATTATTGAAATATAATGAATAGGTGAGGGCACATTTGCGAGAACATGTTATAAATTCGAAAAGGGAGTTTGTGAGAATTCAGTATGAGAATGGAGCATTTCAGAGGATTGCTGATGAGGAAAGTAAAATCACTGAACATCATTGGTATGACATTTTTAAGGGATACTCACCGAAAACTACTGCATTTTTACATGTTTTGATTCACCCTATTGTATGGATTAGTTTGATATTGTTGTTAATGATTGTTTGGATGATATACTTGCTGAAAAAAATGAGGCGAGCTTCTCAAAGACTGGAGTTGGTTGAAGATCGGATGAAGATGATGGAGAAATATTAGAAATGTTATTCTATTAGAGATATTACGTGATTAAGACAGAACACATACATATATATAGTATAACAACTTTTGATTAATTGCAAAGATGACACTTGATTAATTGTATAATCAATCAAGTATCAAGAGGGGGAGTGTGTGAAGAGTGAATGAGTTTTCTGTTTTAGTGGCACTAACAGACTGGCTAAGAAACTTAACAACAAAAAAAGATGGAGAACCACAATGCATGATATGGGAGTTACCCAGGCAGCGAAGCGAGAAGTCTCAAACTGCTGAGCTGGCATTGACGTATCCTATGATACGCAGGATGCTGCTGCCTGTTTATCTAGGAAGGAACAGATCCTTCATACAATATGGGCAGCAAGTAATAAGCTACCAGAATGTTTGGCTACAAACTGATAAGACTTGGAGTGCTTCTGAAACATCAACAAAAGACCAGAAAGAGCTGGTTGAAGATTTTGTGGACAAGCGCAAAAGGGTGATGCTGTTTGATGCGATGAAAAGACTTTAAAAAGACGAGACTTTCTAACCAGCAGGTGTGATCCTGTTCCGCAGCAACAGGACTCCCATGGCCTTCATGAAGTCTGCCTGATCAACAATCTTCAGTGAAGAGCCACTTGGTGTGTATGTGAGTATATGTGTGAGTGCATGGTTAGAATGAGAGAGCTCTCTTGGTAATGAAAGCTATGTGTATGATCCTATGAATAAATGTTACATACAAAGTGAAAAAATCCAAATTTGGTGTCTTTGCCTCTGTATCAGCCCTATTGGGGTATCTCCTCTGGGGTATCTCCACTACACGTTTTCAAAATTAAACGAACAGCCTTGTCACCTTGGCCTTGACACGGCCACCCCACCACCGCTTGTTATGCCCCCGGCCACTCCCACCATTCATTCTTCCCCCCACCATCCCCGTCGCTCGTTCTGCCCCCCGTCTCCCCCGCCGTTGTTCTGCTTTCTGTCCACCCCCAACCGCTCGTTCATCCCCCCACACCCCCAAGCTGCTCGTTCTGCCACCCGCCACCCGCTGCCACTCGTCCTGCCCCACACTGCCCCCACTGCTCGTTCTGCCTTCTGGTCCCCACCCTAACACAGCCCACCCACCGCCCCTCTGCCGCTTGTTCTCACCCCCTGCTGCTCCCCCGCTGCTTGTTCTGCTGCCTGGCCATATCCCCGCTGCTCGTTCTGCTGCCGCCGCACACTCACTGCCCGTTCTGCCCCACAGTTGCACCTCCACTGCTCATTCTGCCCCACAGTTGCACCTCCAGTGCTCGTTCTGCCCCACAGTTGCACCTCCGTTGCTCGTTCTGCCCCACAGTTGCACCTCCGTTGCTCGTTCTGCCCCACAGTTGCACCTCCGTTGCTCGTTCTGCCCCACAGTTGCACCTCCGCTGCTCATTCTGCCCCACAGTTGCATCTCCGCTGCTCATTCTGCCCCACAGTTGCACCTCCGCTGCTCATTCTGCCCCACAGTTGCACCTCCAGTGCTCATTCTGCCCCACAGTTGCACCTCCGCTGCTCATTCTGCCCCACAGTTGCACCTCCGTTGCTCGTTCTGCCCCACAGTTGCACCTCCGCTGCTCATTCTGCCCCACAGTTGCACCTCCGCTGCTCATTCTGCCCCACAGTTGCACCTCCGTTGCTCGTTCTGCCCCCTGCTGGACACCCACCACTAGATCTGCCCGCCGCAACTCCCTGCCACTCGTTCTGCCACCCTGCCTCCGCTCCACAGCTCGTTCTGCTCCCTGGCTGCCCCGCCACTCATTTTCCCCTGGCCATTACCCACCGCTCGTTCTGTCCCCCCCCCCGCAGCCCTCCAGCCACCTTCTCACCACTCCTTCTCCTCGGCCAACTAGCCTGTAGTTATGATGGGTGTTGCTAACTCGCCAGGGTCTAGCCTGGCACTTGCTCTCTATTGTTTGTAATCTTCCTCCTATCATTATCAGTTCCAGTTTGGTTGACAGCTTAGAAAACAGTGACAGTTTTCCTGCTAAGTACCTGCATGTCATAAGCATTTGAATTAAAATTACCATATTGAAATCAAATATGATGGTTTTTAAAATTTTTATTTGGGGTGCGTTGGAAGAGGGGGGGTCGTCTTATACAGCGAATATATCCCAAACTCTATATTTTAACTTAGAAATTGGGGGGTCTTATACGCCCGGTCATCTTATACGCCGGAATATACGGTACTGAAGAATGTAAATATGAAGACAATTTTCAGAAAAGATCCAAATCTTGTCTGAGTTTGGCCTTATCTACACAGGCTAAATACCTCAGCTTTGCCCTATCTCAGAGCCCTGCAGTCCATATGAGGCAGGGCATCTGCCCCATACTGGACCCAGGCAGTCCTTACAACCCCCAGGGCAGATATGGGTCTGTGACAGGTGCAAACTGGGGTAGGACTTGATAAATCATTTCCAAATAATACCCAGTTTACTCCATTACTATTGGCAAAAACTGGATTGGGCCCCATATGTCCACAGGAGCCCATCTGGCACGTGGGCACTTACTGCAACCACCATCTCCCTGGCTCTCCCGGAAGGCAGGCAGGGGTCCCTCATCATGTGACCAAGGCTGGACATATGCAGAGGGCCATGAATCACATATTGCAAGTCCCCTTCCTGGCTTCCAAATAAGCAGAGAAAATGGTGGTGGTGGTGGCTGCAGCAACAGACCGGCATTCTTGTTTGGCCTCTGACCTATTTCGTGATGGAAAGGGGGGGGGAATTGGCCAACTCCACAGTCAGGATACACCAGCAGGGAGACAGTGTATCCTGGCTCATGTAGAAAAGCCCTTAGTCCAAAAAAAAAAAAAAAAAAAGAGAGAGAGAGAGAGAGAGAGAGTTATCCTCACTGAGAATTTGAACAAAGAAGTGTTTCCTGGCAATTCCCTGTTTGCTTCCAGGAACTAGATGGCATTGCAAATACTGAAAAAAGACAAAGGGCACAATCACCCAGAATGTTATCCTGCAAATAAACCGCTAAAATCAACATGTGGAGCAAATGCATATTAAACTGAGAACTACAGCATTAGTGGTTCTTTACTTATTTGTTATAGATTACACCAAATGCATGTATGTCAGAACTTTGTGGCTAAAGCTGCTGCCACACTTCAGAATTAATGTGGTTTGACACCACTTTAACGATCGTGGCACCACCCTATGGAATCCTGGGATTTGTAGTTTGTTGTGGCACCAGAGCTTTCTGACAGAGAAGGCTATTTATCTCACAAAACTACAGATCCCAGAATTCCATAGCATTGAGCCATGGCAATTAAAGTGGTGTCAAACTGCATTATTTTTGCAGTGTGGCTGCAGCCTTGGTGATCTAAAACATTTATTTTGCACTACCTTCAGAATTTGGCTTCCATTAGCTCCCAATACTACTGCTTCACATGCTATAGCTCTCTCAAATTGTTCACTAAAGATTTTTTAAATGTGGTGACATTAAATTTGCATCTCTTCTCCACATAAAATGGAAGCTACACAGAAAAAAAGGTTTCATCTATTGAGTCTTTACTCTACACTCTGTGATGTAGGATCTCGCCATTGCATGGAAGTCTAGTGATTTTAGATACAAAGATCTTATTAAGGTTACATCAGATGTTCTCCAGTTTGAGTTATATATTGGTGCAGTCCCCTTGTTTTACCTGGTTGCTACTGCTTCAGCACTATTTCCCCCTTTGATGCTATTTCTCCTCACATCTACAGTTGGAACCCATGGGGGTTTGGTTCCCAGACTTACCGTGGATACCAGAAACAGAGGATAGCAGCGAAACCTATTAAAATAAAGGATTTCTGGTAAAAAAAATACCATAGAGTTGCATTGTAGGACCTAGTAGAATGCCTAGAGACAATGCTGCTTTAGTCATTTTCCAGTATGATTCTATGGTATGTGTCCCTATATTGTGTCCATGGATAACTGAAATTGCAGATATTGGTTCCACGAACTGTATGTATATTAGCCACATAGGTGATTCCACCCAAACAAGGAGCATGCCACAGATAGGATAATATCTCAGCAATGCTAGCCAATCTCGTTTATTATTTGGATAATGTTGAAATGGGCACTTTAAAGTAGGCTAAGACACTGCAAGTGAATAAGTAAGTAACTTACTTTATTAGTGCTCAAAAACACTGAAGGTAAGGACTGACACTTCTCAAAACCTTTGCAGAATACAGTCAATATATTGCCTCAGCTCTAATTCTTAACCAGTATACCCAGGACAACTGAACTCTTCTTTCTTTCACATTTTTAACAGAAGAGATTTGCAACATTTAGGAATAGTTTGTGTCCAAAGAATTCTACCATTCATGGTTTTCTTCTATCTAATCTTTGAAGTCCTTCCCATTCACTGTTGGAAACTCTTCCCCTTGCCAAAAGATATACCTTGCCAGTTTCAAGAGACCCATGGTGAGTGGAGGAAGTTACAAAGCTCAGAGCCACTGTTCAAATAATTTGTTCAAGTTCCCTGCTGGCTAATTTTGAAGCAGCAGTGATCAATTGGAATTGAACTCCTAGTGCCATGTCAGAAGAAAATGATTTACATTCTCCCTAAAGAAATCACAGATGTTATTGGAACTTAATTGATATCCTGGGTTTTCATATGGAGAACTGCATAACCTCACCTTTTGAAAAAAAACATTTTATTTGGAAAACTTGGCAAAACTTCAGGATGAAATCCAGAAATCGGTTCATCTTAAATATCTCAATGTAAGCCAGTTTAATTTTATTGACTATACAGGGACTAATTGTACTTTTAAAATGTGTCATTTTAACTAGCTTCTGGATTTGGTGGTCAATGAGTAATTTTTTCCGGGGGTGAGTCCATATGATTCAGAATAAATGCAATAAAATTCAAAATCCATATCATAATGATATTTTTATTAGGCCAACCAAAATGCATAAAATACAAAATAAACCAGCTTTCAAAGCTTACTGGTGTCTTTCTCAGGCAAGGATCTTAAAATCATACACAAGAAGAACACTGATGGTGCTGGAGTGACAGTGTTAGTATGCCCTACTGCCCCCTCCCCATGGTATCTCATAAATGGAAATATTGGACAATTTTGGGGATCAGATTGGCTGGGAAATACCAAAGGTCAGTTGGAGGTCACAGTGACCTGGGATATGTCTATAAATACAATGGCAAGAAAGCCTAAGTAAGGATTATGCAGAAAGCCCCTTAGTAAATACAGTCATTAAGGAGGTATGTGCTAATCCTTTTTTCGAGCCCTGGGCATCTCAGCAATGATTCAATCAAGCAATTAAGTGGCCATTCATTAACTATTCATACAGAAATCTCTTCCATACCCTCGCTTGTCCAACTTTGTAAGGTTGTCACAAACTCATCAGTTTCTGTCTCCCAGCAATTAAAGCAATCAGCTGAGTTTCGTCTCCCTTTTTCTATCCTGTGAGAAAACCATCCAGGCTTTGTCATAACCAGAGTACTCCTTCAGGATATGAAATAGGGTAGAAATATTAGTCCCCCAGCAATAGTAAGGTGTGCCATAGTGGATGAACTTAGCCACTCTTTTTCTCAGCACGCTCTGGGTTAAAACCTCCTGTGCCACCCACAGATGCCTGAGTATCTTCGCTGCACAGTACTCTTCTCTTCAAGATTGGCTACTAACACCCTATATTCTTGAATCTTTCCCTCTATCTAATCATTTTGTCTTACTCTGCTCTAGCCTTGTATGGTTCTTAAGAATGTGTGGTATATATGTGAATTCACTTTGTCTTATTCCAATAAAATACTTTATTTCACTTTAACTGGAGTGTTCTCTAAAATTAGTACTGGTATACACAGGTGAAAAGATCCCCAAAGTTGCCCTCCTCCCACAGGCTTCAGTTTCAGCTATTAATTTCCCCAGATAAATAATAGAGATTTTGGCATCATAGGTGGGCCTCTAAAGCACCCCAACCTCTTAGTGTAACAATGGGCCTGCATCTTGTTTAAGATTGCTTAAACTGGTTTTTGAAGTGGTTTCATGGGAGGACTGATGCAGGTAGAGGCCACACCCCCTGCTTGGCCTATTATGCAGAAAGAAATCTCTTCTGGTTTCATGTTTTTATGATTTAAGTAATAAATGAATTACACCATTATTTTTCAAATGTGTATCCCAATTTAGACTATTGACACTAATGCTGAATTCTACTTTTGTAGGAAAAGGGTCTCACGTCAGATGATGAGACATGCAAGAGGGTGCATGGAGAGGGCAGTAGAGCCTTAAATCACCTCTGATGCCACCCCTTCAATGCACCCTATCCTTGGAATCAAGTACCAAGTGCCACAGATCCTGGCCTCTCCTCATGGATACCATCAAGCTGCTTGCTTCACCGCATGGCAGGGGAGGGCAAAAAACCTAGAAACTGCATAGCCAAATGCCAAAGTACCAAAGTAACTAGTTCTGCATGCTAAGTGGAATGCAGCTTTCAAAGGACTTTGTGATAATGCAGAGGGATCTTCTATTAAATTCCAGGAGTTCTGGCTAACAAGGGCATGTGTTAAATCGTTCTTTGTGTGTAAGAGTTGATTTTCACAGTGATGTAGTTTTGGTGACACCCTCCTGGTTGAAAATACTGCTTCTGAATGCAAAGTTGGTGAATAGAAAAAGGGCAACAATCTAGGACTTGATTGTGGATGTACAAGCCAAACTGGTTTATATTACTGAGATAGATGCCAGGGACAGAATAGGGATTCTGTTTGTGTAATGCCGACTCCATTGCTTGGCCGTATCCCTGTCTGAGCTGGTACTGAATTCCCTCAGCTTCTTGAGCTGCCAATATCCATCTTGAGGCTACTCCATTAGGAGCAAAGGCATCTGCTGTCCTTCATGACAACCGTAGGTTCCATCTCAAAATAATGCCCGGTCCTACTTATGCTTCAAGCCACACTCTTGAGCCAGGTTTCTGTGCTGAATCAGATGCATGATCTGGATGTGGGAGACTTTTTACTACCTGGTGGAATTCATATTCAATTTACCTGATCAGCATGTGGTAGTGTTAGTTAATATGATCCACCCTAAGAGGCTGATAGCTTCTGATGGCTCTTGGAGACCTTCTTTTCACCTTGGCTGAGGATCCTATTGAAGATGCACTTGGCCTCTGGAATGGGAAAATGGGCAGGACATCCACTCTAGGCTTGTTCCTGGTTTACTAAGGAGCTGGTGCTAATGAAACAAGTTGAACAGATGCTAGTGTGCTGATGGCAGAAAATTCAGAGTAGGTCTGAGTGAAAATGGGCTACAGGCTAGTGGAAGTCTATTGACTGTGGTGGTAACATTTTCTCTGCTGCTAATGTTTCTCACAGAGTTGTCCAAAAGAGCTGTCTCATGTGGTCAAAGGCCTAATACACTCTGGTCCACAAGGAAGAGCGTGCAGCCTGCTGTGAAGAATTTGCATTACACTTTGCAGGCAAAATTGCTTGAATCATCTCTGATTTAGATGCTGTCATTAATAAGTGCCCTGTGGATTTAATGCTGTCCCATGTTTGTCCCCTACTATTGGATATGTTTCAATTTGGGCAGCCTGAGGATAAGGAGACATAGACAAGAACCTTGGAGATAAAAGTGCAATCACATATGTGTAAGATCCTTGCCCTTCTTATCTCAGAAAAGCAGCTACTTTGAGGGAGGGGGGCTGTCTGACAGGGTAAGGGGAGTGGCAAAAATCTTGTAATAGCAAAGCAGGATTCCAGCTTCCCAAAAAAACTTGGTGATAAAATTTTTACTGAAAAAGTCTTCCTTGAAGTCCACTGTATTCAACAACTACAAGCCAATCTGCAGTACCCCATTCTTAGGCATGTTACTGGCGCAGATGGTAACCTACAAGCTTCATAGGTTTCTTGATTAGATGGATTCATTAAATTAATCTCAGTCAGGTTTCAGGCCTGGTTGATGGGCCACTACAGGTTTGGTAGCATAAGTGGATGACCTACAACAGGAGCTGAATTGCTGTAATATGCCACTGTTGGTTCCAGTGAACATGTTGGTAGCTTTTGACAACATTAACCATGGTATCTCTCTATGCCAGTTCTCCAGGATGGGACTTTGAGCCTGCATTTTATATTGGCTGTTATTCTAGAGTCCTTAATTCTTCTCATAGCCTTGCAATGCAGGCTATGAGAAGGGGCTGGTCACATCATCTTGCAGCACCCCACCTGTTAGCAGAACAGATCTTTGTCATGCTAGATGACTGGCAGGCTTTTAAGTGGGTATCAATACTGCCATAATCACAAATGAGAACACACAGCAGTTACACTGTCCTAAGTCTAAATGACCAACAGGATGCCAGCCAATATTTTCTGCACAGTGCAGAATGTTGCTTTCTGTGCAGAAAACATATAAACAAAAGACAAAATTCAATGTGCAGATTTTCTCCAGCATAAGTCCCAAACCCACCAATGACACTACCTTTCCATGGGATTGTGTACTCCTGTGAGGTAAGAGGCTATGCTGGAGGCAGAACTGCTGCTATTAGGGTCTCCCATGTCAAAAAAGCTCTTGCTGAGGAACCAGACTAAATGTGCCACAGCTACTGGGCAGCAGCAGAAGTGGGCATGAGACTGGCAGGAGATATCTCAGAGACAACAGCACTGGCACCATAGCAAACATTTGTTAGTACTGTGCAGAAGGAGGCATGACAAACCCGTTTTGAATGTCTTTTATCATGAAAACTTTAAGAATAGAAAATCCAAAATGAAGCAAGAGATAGTGCAGAAGATGAAACTCCCAGGTCATACTCAACGAGCTATTGTGTACAGCAGAAGACAACTATGAGTAGCACTGTGCTAATAAAACAACTAGACTCAGGCCAAAAGTACATTCAGCTGTTGATGTGCTCAGAGGTGAAATGAAAGTCTGAAGCTGCACAACATATTATAGGAACATGGAAGGTGAGAAGAATGAATTGGGGGAACCTAGACATAGTTTTAAAATAAATTGAATATATAAATGTTGCAATACTTGGCGCGAGCGACCTATAGTGGACAGGAATGGGACATTTTGAGTCAGCAAATTACATAGTGTTTTACTCAGGCAATTAAAATCTAAGAAGAAATGGGGTGCCATTAATAGTGGAAGAAATGTAGCAAAAGCAGTCAAAGGATATATCACAAAGTTTGACTAAATCATATCTAATTATACAGGCAGAAGAAGTAGGAACTGAAGTATTCTGTGCCGGAGTTCAGAAGGAATAAGGCTCCTCCTGCCGACCAGCAGAGCCTTGCGGCCGGGCAGCCTACCTTGGGCGCAGCAGAGGAGAACCGAGGCTGGAGAATGATGCTGCCGGCAAGCGTCAGCGACTCAAAGAGATGGGCGGGGCCGAAGAATATAAAAGGCTGCCCGCCCCTCTCTTCATCCTCTCTTGCGATCGGCAGTGGAGCGGCTTAGGCAGCAGCATCGATCTTACAAGGGAGCCTTTGGTGGCAACCAGAGTGTCGGGTGGCAGAGGCTGAGCGGCTGAGTTGGGGCGGGCTCTACCTGAGCGGGGCTTCTCCCCATGGGGCTTTTTTGGCCAGCCCTTTGGGGCCGCCTAGAATTGTGGGCTTCGGCCAGGGGAGGGCAGCAAGCCCGCGGCCTGTGGGGGTGGAGCCGTGGGTGTGAGCTGACGATAGTGCTACAGTGTGCTTGGTTAGTCCTTCCACCTGCCACTTGGAGTGGCACAGTGCAGGTGACTACGAGCGACAGGCCTTCTGGCCTCCTCGGGGCTAGCTAGGCCTGTGACTTGGCTGGCTAGGGGGTGGGGCGGGCCACTGGTTAATAGGCCTGGGCCTGCATGGCCTGCTAGGCCTCATGCTTGTTGGGGGTCTCTTGGTGGTGGTAATTCATAACAATACCACAATACTACTACTACTACTACTACTAATAATAATAATAATAATGTGTTAGGCACATACCCTGGGGACAATTTTGGTTGGAGCCTGTTGGGTCTGGGGTTGTTCAGGCCCTGAATAGGCCTCGGGCCTACAGGCTGGGGCCTGTGTGGACTGCTTGGCTTGGCTAGAGGCCTTCAGGGTTACTAGTGGTCCCTAAATAATAATAATAATAATAATTATAATTATAATAATATAACATATAGGCCTGGCTCAGGAGATTAAGGGTATGGCCCACGGGGCCTGAGGGGCAGTTAGGCCTTGGGCAGGCCTTTTGGCTTCGGGCCTGTAGGCCTCAGGCAGGCCTGCTTTCCCCCCTTCCTATTTCATTGGCATAATAATATCTGTGAGACAAGTGGATAAATACAATGCTGATTTGATACTGGGATAATAGGGCTGCAAGCATCTCTTGCCACAGTCCCTGGTGATCATAGCTGAGAGAGGATTGCGCCAGATTGTGGTTCGGGGCACTATAAAAGCTGACATTTATGGCTCCTAAGAAGGGCAAAGGGGGGCGGCAAGGGCAAGGGGCACGCTCCGAAGCAGCCAGCACCCATTCCCCCCCAGCATCATCTAGTGATGATGAGGAGGAGATCCCATGGCAAGCAATCCTGGACAGGATCCAGCAATTGGAGAAGATACAGGGGATAGGGTGAAAGGAAGCAACACAACCATTGAATGCACGTTAAAAAAAGGCAAGATTGCTATTCAAATTTCCGCACGCCTAGATGCGCTGGAGAATAAGATCCATGGCGATGGTGCTTCGGGGTCACAGCAGCCAGAGGAGCCTATTCCCCTGCCATCCCATCCAGATGGGGAGCCCGACCTGGAGGTCCTGATGCCTACTGGTGAGTCTACTTCAAATGTAACTTCACATGGCACAGGGCAGGGTTGGCCTTGGGCCACCTTTCCCCCCTGGCCCAGTAACACACCACAAGGGGTGTGAGCACAAGCAATGCAAGTGTCCTGGCCCACAGTGCAGCAGACGTACGGGTGGTCAGGTCCCCAGTGGTCTCCCTGGGGAGCATTTACTTTTGGGGGATGTTGTGCACCTTTTCTTGGGACAGCGAGCCTTGTAGGCACATCACAGACACAAGGATATGACACGGTCGCATATTCTGATGTCCCCTTTGGGGAGATGTCCCTCCCTTTGGGAGACCATTTATTACAGACCGCAAGGGACAAGATAATAAGGGTGGAGTACGTAGATGTATTCTCCCTGCTATATAGGGAGATGGAGAAAAAGGATAGGGATGAGCTGGAGGAGAAAGAGAAGGAAAAGCGAAGGAAACGGAAACTGAAGAGGACATGGCCCAACTGGCTGTCTGGATTTTTAATATTGGCTGGTGTGATTGTGAAAGCACAGCCACACCGGGCAACCTCCTTGTTTCAGTGCATGGACATAATCCTCAGGGCCTATGTGGATTTTGCAGGTCCTGCATGGCTTCTATATGATGAGGCATTACACATGCGGGCAGCAATATATCCAGCTCTCTGCTGGGACATGGTGCATTCACAACTATGGATGCAATTAATGACCCTGGCATGTGCGATTCAGGGGGAGCACACGCACAGTGGCCAGCTGTTGCGGCCTACGGCTGCCTCGGGAACTAGGGCTGCTTCCTCAGCTTCCACATCTTCTGGAGAAAAGATGTTGTGCTGGGAATTCAGCTCCCAGGGTGCGTGCTCCAGGAAGCCATGCAGGTTCAATCATGAATGCTCCATCTGTGGGCCATCGCATTCCTTTCGGAAATGCCCAAAAGGGAAGGGGCAGTTCTATGGGGTCAAAGGGGGGCAAGGAGTGGGTAGAGGAGGTGGCTCTGTTCCCAAGCCTCCAAAAGGGCCCCGGCCGAATTAACTTAGAGATTTTGGACAAGTGGCTGGCAGTCTATCCTGATAGACAGGTGGCCACATATTTATTTAAAGGTTTTCATTTTGGTTTTAGGATTGTATATCAGGGGCCAAGGCGCCCTTTTAGGGCTCAGAATTTATTATCAATCAAAGGATTAGAACATATTGTTAGGGAGAAGATTAATAAAGAGGTTTCAGAAGGGAGAGTAGTCGGCCCTTTTACTCACCCACCGGTGCCCAACTTGTGGGTTTCCCCATTAGGTATAGTCCCCAAAAAGGCCCTGGGCAAATTCAGGTTGATCCACCACCTCTCCTACCCGAAGGGGGAGTCAGTCAATGACTCTATCCTTCTGGAATTATGTACCGTTCATTACACTTCTTTTGACGCAGCAATACATGAGGTGAGGAGGTACGGTTCAGGTGCTGAGCTGGCAAAATGTGACATTAAGTCTGTATTCCACCTCCTCCTAGTTCACCCAGATGACTTCGAGCTATTGGGTTTTCAATTTGAAGGGCAGTTCTATATGGACTGTGCTTTGCCCATGGGGTGCTCTGTGTCCTGTAATGCTTTCGAAACCTTTGGCACATTTCTAGAATGGGCCCTCAGAACCAGGACAGGTATGTCCGGTGTGGTTTACTACTTGGACGATTTCTTACTAATAGGGGAGTGGGGATCTGGCAACTGCAGCCTATTGCTGCGTCAGTTTGAGTGGATGGCCAGGGAACTGGGAGTTCCCCTGGCACCAGAAAAGACCGAGGGTCCTTCACAGCAGTTGACCTTTTTAGGCATTGAGATTGACACCATTAACCAACAATGCTGTTTGTCCCATCAAAAAGTTCGGGAATTAAGGGAGCGGGTTAATCAGTTCATCTGTAGGCACAAGGCCACTCTCAGGGACTTCCAGGTGCTTATTGGAGACCTAAACTTTGCCTGCAATGTGGTCGCTCCTGGTAGGGCTTTCCTCTGCCGGTTGTGCGATGCCATTAAAGGGATTCAGTGGCCTTACCATATGGCCAGGGTGACCCGAGAGATACAGTCGGATTTGCAAGTTTGGCAAGAATTCTTGGATCAATTTAATGGCATCTCATTCTGGCACGAGGAAAGGAGACTGAAGGACACTTTACAAATCGTGTCCGATGCTGCAGGGTCTATCGGGTTTGGGATATACTTTAGTGGTAGGTGGTGCGCTAGCACGTGGCCCCCTGAATGGATTGGGACTGACATTACGTTAGGTCTCACATTTTTGGACTTCTTCTCGATCCTAGTGGCTGTTGTCATCTGGGCGAAGGAGTTGGTTAACTCGTCCATGCACTTTTGGTGCGATAATGCTGCAACTGTCCAGGTGATAAACACTCTTACTTCCAGATCACCATGGGTCATGTGTCTGGTTAGGCTTTTCACATTGCATTGCCTCAAAAATAACATATTGTTTGTTGAGCGGCATGTGGCGGGCATTAACAATGAGATTGCTGACGCTCTCTCCCACATGCAGATCGAGTGCTTCAGAGAATTGGCACCAGATGCGGAACCCGAGGGCGACAGGATGATGGAGGGCCTGTGGAAGATTGGGAGTCTGAGATTTGGAGGGCCATAGGTATGTCAGTGGCTGTTAGTACAAAAAAAGGATATGCCAGGGCTGTTAGGGAATTTTATCAATTTAGGGAACAAAGGGGGTTGCAGCAAGGAGTGAATGTTCCAATTACACACCTTCTATACTTTTGTGTTTATCTTTATTAAAAAAGGGTTAGCCCCACAGTCAATTAGGAGCCGACTGATTGCATTAGCCTTTTGGCTCAAGGCACAAGGGGCCACTGACAATACGGGAGATTTTCGCATCTGGAAGGCTTTGGAAGGATGGGCACAGGAGAGGGGCAGAAAGAGAGATGCCAGACGGAAAGTCAATAGGCAAATGGGGAAGTCTCTGGCTTCAGTGGGCAGTCATTACCTGGCACATTCCCTGATAGTGTTTGAGAGGCCCGAGCTCTACAAAGCTGATGGAGTCCATCTCTCAGACATGGGGAACTTAATATTCTTCAGCGGGGGTTGAGGGACCTGTTGGTCAAAATTGTGGGGGAGTAAGGGACAAAGCGGACGCTTGCCCCTTATTTATGGCGGGAAAGGGGGAGGCATAGATTTCTGGCAGGAACTCCTTAGATTGTATGATCTGGGAGAACAGAAGGAGACCTACCTTGGGGCTGGCCTGAAGGATAATCCCCTCACCTTAATCTGTATGGATTGGGTGAGGGACTTTCGGGTTGACCTTCCAGACACGAGCCAGCTTGAGAGCAACCCCAGTTTCTGGGGTTACTCAACAGGGCTCAGGTATTTGCCTAAGGAAGCTGGGGGCATAAGTCCAGAAGGGATGATCCGCCCCAGCTGCTCCCTCACTACATTGCCTCCCCCCACTGAAGATTCAAAGGGAATTTAAATAGGTAGGGTGATAAATAAAGATCCCATTTTATTCACCCATATCATGTGTGTGGCCTCTTTATTTTTCTGAGTCTGCATACAAATTGATCGCACACTAAAACAGGATTTGTTAATCATAGGTGATTGGAATGCAAAAGTAGGAAACTGAGCAGAATCAAAGATTGTAGGAAAAATTAACGTAGGATCAAGAAATGAACCAGGGGACCAACTGACTGAATTTTGAAAGGCCAACCATTTGTTCAACCAAAGAGGCAACTCTATACATAGACATTACCTGATGACCAATACAAAAATCAAATAGGCCACATAATTGGAAGCTGAAGATGGAGAAGCTGCCTCTGCAAAAACAAGAGAGAGGGAGGGTAAGTGTGGCATGGGGAGTTCTTTTGCTGGCATAAAAATGGCAAAGTTATGCCAGCAAAAGAATGGGTTTGGATGGTTGATGGGTCTGTACAGTCCGTTCGCACACATACGAACAGGCTCTGTAATCTGATTGGCTGGCTGAGCAGAGGGGGTGGGGCTAGCACGGAGGGGAATTGGGAGCGGCAACCATGTTCGATTTATTTTATATTGTAAATAGGGAAAACTGACTGTCCGCAAACCAGGAACCTTTAAAAAAAAAAAAGTGGCGGGAGATTTTAAACTGCCACTTGGCTTGCTCGCTCCATCCAGCTTGGGGAAGAGGGAGTCATATGGAGTTTAGGGGTGTAAAGAATCATGTGGGCGGTTCATATGCATACAAACGACAGCCTATTCACGGGGTGTGTCTATACGATCCTAGAAAAATCCATTTGGGGGGTAATAAATACGATTAGGCTTTACAATATAAAATAAAAATAAATAAATGTATAATTCACGGACTTACCAGACTCTTGCTAGCCGAGAATCCAATATGGCAGCTGCTCCCAATTCCCCTCCGTGCTAGCCCCACCCCCTCTGCTCAGCCAGCCAATCAGATTACACAGCCTGTTCGTATGGGTGTAAACAGACCATACAGACCCATCAGCCATCCGAACAGCGTACGGATTTCTCATCGCGATCCGCTTTCCCTCCCAAATGCCATATGTGCATATTTCAGGGTGGAAAACTGCCCCCCTCTTTTGCATGCGTGTGAATCCGAATGGCTGTGTGTACCAAAGCGCGAACTTCTGCACACCGTACGTATTATTTAAATCGTGTAGATGGGACCGTAGTGTTTACCCCCGAAACGGATTTTTTTTATGATCGTATAGACGCACCCAATGATCATTCACACACAGAGAGACTGAAAGTAGCAAAGTGGGAAGGAGAGAAGGAAAGACACACACACACACAAGGCTAGCACTCACAGTCTTTTTTGTGGCTGGAAACAACATGGATCTTTCCTCCATCCCCTCCTTGTCCACACCCTTCCCTGGTGAGTTCAACCAATCATGGCAAAGCTCTGCTGTGAATGTATTGAAAGATTGCTGGTAATTCACACAGCATGTAGTGTAATGGTTGTTCAGACTATCGAAAATGCGCTACTTTTCCAAAAAGTCAGGAAAAGTCCCGAAATCCTTTCTTGCGTTACTAATGGGTTTTTGTGCCCCCTCCTTCTGAAAGAGGCGACTTTGTGGCGCAATGCATGTAAACAATTAGGAATCTTGGCGAATTCTTCACGTTTTTTTTTTCACCGTGTAACCAAGCCCTAGGAGAGCTGTGGCCACCAAGAGTAGACAGTTCTGGGTTAAATGGACAAATAGTCTGATGCACAGAAAGAAAATCCCCCCTCTGTGTGTGTGTGTTTTAATATTCTAGTCATGACATACAAGCCGATCTCAAAGCACATGGGATGGGCAGGACTCATCAGGGATTTGTATTTGGGTGACAAATTAAACTGACAGGGCCTTAAATGTTGTGCATGTATGTTTAAAATTTATATTAAATACCTTACATGTTAACAAACAGCAATGTAAAACCTTAGCTGTCCCTTTTACCCCCGAAGTTGTCAGAAACCCACTTTCTAATCCAACACTGTGTTCTTTTTCTTTTAAATTTTACACCAGAAATATTTCTATAGTGATAAAGATCTATACAAATGCCACATGAAAGCACACATGTTGCTATTATTAGGAAAACACATAATGATGGCTAATTACTTTCATCAAAATAGGCACATACCTAATTAGTTACCTTTATCTTAATTTGCACCTGGGAATATTATTGTGAAAGGAGCACATCATGCACAATTTAGCTTCTGAAAGCATGCACTTAAAAATGGAAAAAAGTAAGCACAATGACGCACATAAGTGCCACCTACTTTTCCATGAATCATGGCTACAGCTTGTAATTGGTGCTGCTTTATTTCTTTTAAAAAATGAGCTGATCAACTTGACATTTAAAGAGAGAGAGTTTGAAAAATCTTACATTGCAGATTTTGGGGGAAGTGTGTTCAGTTAAATATAAAAATATGAGAAATAGATTGAGGTAGTTCTGCATCAAGCACTTTGATAAAAGAGAACAGAGGAAAGTGTACCCAGAAAACACATTAGAATTTTCTGCAGGCATAAATGATTTGAAGGCCAAATCATGAAGAAGACTGATGGAAAAATGCAGGAACTCCCTTCCAGAGGTGTTGACCTTGGTCTACTGGGAAGAGGAACAAAGAGCTTGATTTGTTCTATTCGCATTACACTGCCTTGACAGATGATCTATGGATCAATAAGAACCATATCTTTAGAGAGAGCCATATGACCTGCCACAATCCCAAGATAAATTTATGCAGTAGAGAAAAGGGACTTGGGTTAAGAGAAGGTCAAGCCTTTGCTAGAAAAAAGACATTTCAGCACAGGACATTTACTGCAAGGGGTGATGAAATAAAAACACAGAATGATTCCAAATGGGACAAGAAAATAAAGGGACTACTTGACATCTTGCTGCAACTTAGCCCAGTGTTTCAAAGTGTGCCTCTGAATGGATAGGGTCATGGTTAATGATTCAAGAGAGACAGCTGAAGTGCTAAACTAGTGCTTGAGCATGTTTATGGGATAAAAGGGGACCAGTAACTTGCAACTCAGTCCTAACAACATAAAGGTGCTGTTTGAAATGGTTCATCTGTCCAGCCTGATAAAGCCCAACCTTTCCCAAGTATGAATGCATTCCAACTGAAGTGGGGAGGCTCTCAGTTTGGGGATATTCCCAGACTCCCTAGATGCCACTGCAAGTAAAAGTGGCTTTGGTAGCATGGAATGCCTTCCACTACCTTCTCTTTGTATGCTAGTTCCATCCCCTTCTGGACAAAGATAACTTAGCCTTAGTTATTAATATTCTGGTAAGCATTACTACAATGTTCTGTATAGCAGGGATGGTGTGTGTATTGGGGGGAGGCATTGCTCAGAAGATGGTTCAGAAACAAAACTTGGATCCAAACAGAGGTGCAAGGCTTTGCACTGGACACAGATACTTCCCTGTGTTTAATACAGGTGGCCCTCCATATCCATGGAGGATACGTTCCCAGAATAACAGTTTATAAATGAAACCATAGATAATAGTGAACCCTATTAAAATAGAGGACTTCCAGTACAAACATACTATAAAGTTGCATTGGAGGACCTAGCAATTCCTAGAGAGGACACCTCTCTAGGCATTTTCCAGCATGACTCTATGGTATACGTCCCTATTTTTTCAGCCATAGAGAACTGAAACCACTGATGGGGGGGCAACCTGTATATATATATGTGTGTGTGTGTGTGTGTGTGTTTGCTTGTTCACACTAACACCTAACCTAATTCAATGCCCTGTTTAAAGCACACTACTCTTTGGCACCAGGATACCCTAAAGATTGCCTATATCTATATGAATCGAACCAGCAGTGGCACCTGATGTCTCCAATATCTGTGTGTGTGTGTGAGAGAGAGAGAGAGAGAATCCTGGTTTTAATCTGAACTTTAGAGGAACTAGCTGTGGTACCCAATGTTCCTGGGATAGTCAACCACTGTCACTGGTTGTTCAGTGTCAACTGGCCTGGAAGATGAATGCTCATTTGTTTGGGTTCTCAAATGTTCCTCATGTTGCACATAGTTTCAGACACAGGTGGCCCTTAAGAAAACATGCCTCTCCTGTATTAGACTGTGTGAATTAAAAAAATAATTTGGGTGCCCTGCTCAGGGCCAACACAAAGTGAATTCTATGTATACCACATAATAAGGAGATTTTCAGATGGGAGAAATAACCCACGCAGAGGTCAGGAGAGAAACGGGGCTGTTCCACTTCTAGCACTCCATTTCACACACCCCTGTCCTTCTCCTGCCCTCCATTTGTTCTCCCTCCATCCTGCTTTCATTTTTGTTCCACTATTTTTTACTAACAAAAGTTTCCGTTAGTAAAAAATAGCAGAAAATAGCGGAAGGAAAATGCAAACAGGACAAAGGGAGAACAAATGGAGATCGGGAGAAGGACGGGGTGTGTGTGAAACGGTGTGCTGGAAGCGGAATAGCCCCATTTCTCTCCCGACCTTCACGGGGGTTATTTCCCCCATCTGAAAATCTCCTAAGGATGGAATGAGAATTCATCAGTTTCCTGAATGGGTTTGAATTTGAAGTTCTTGATCCCTCAAGAAACTTACACAAGAGGAAAAATGACATGACAAACACTTTATTTGATTCCTGGCACAATATAAACAGCACAGTTTTTGAAATTTTGAGAAACTTTGCAGGTTTGCTATAAAAACCCATGCTCACAATCTTTACATGTACTGCCTTTGCCAGTTTGGGTGTTATGTAAACCAAATGTTACATGGCAGCAAAAGAAACTCAGGCTGACAGAAGCTGCAGCCCTTGCCAGTTTGAAGTGTCGGGAAATGTGCAGTTTCTGTGCCAAACACTGCACAATTTCTAGAAAATTACACAATTTTCTAAGCAAGCTGCACAACTTTCATAGAAAAGAAGTGTAGTTTCCCACCATTGCAGGGGGTGGTGGTGGTGGCGACAGGCGGGAATTCCTGATGTCCTATAGCTATAAGATGAAAAACTGTTTCATTGCTCTCGATATCTATGAAGAATTGGATTTACCATTGCTACTACATAGCCTTCAAAAGCCCTGTTCTTCATGGTGACCCAATATACTTTGAACTAAGGGCATGACCTGACTCATGACTGCCAAAGATCTGCATAAATATGCCCTCAGTTATACTTCTTTGTCAAAACCTTTACAACTACCACCCTGACTCACTTTAATGACTGTATTTGTCCTCATTTCATGTAGTCTTTATCATAAGACAGATTCTCTCAGCTGGTGCTTTACAATTTTATAACTCAAAAATGATGAGTCAACCTGATATTTGGAGGTGAAAATATTACTTTTAATGTTTTTTTTTTAAAAAAAGACATGGCAATTTTTCTCTTCCATTATTCTTTTCTGCATTTCTTCCTATTTCTTGCTGGTCACATAGTACTAACCCGTCAAGGGGGCTCCAAACCATAGCCATCAAGTACATGCCAAGGAGCATTAACTAGAGCTGCCTTTTCACCTTATTTTTTCAGGGACAACATGAATCTCTTTATAAATACATGCATCAGTTAAGGACCAGAAAAGAAATTAATTCTACAGTGGTTCTAGTCACCATATAGTTATGGTAGATGATAGAGTTCCGTGTTAGATTCCCCATATATATAAAACTTGTTCTTGTTGTGTGCCTTCAAGTGATTTCTGAATAATAGCAATCCTAAGGCAAACCTATCCCAGGCTTTTCTTAGCAGAATTTGTACAGAGGGGGTTTGCTCTTGCCTCCCTCTGAAGCTAAGAGTGTGTGACTTGCCCAAGGTCACCTAATCCATGGCTAATTCGAACCCTGGGGGTTGCCTTGAGGATAATATCTTTTGTACCAATGAGAGCCTGTGGTGATTCACGTTATTTGGAAGGAAGGAGGGAAAAACTCCAAAAACTACACAGGAAAAGCCTTTGCAGCTTTCCCCAAAGTTTTTTAAGCAATGCATGAGAATGCACAATACCGCTCATTTGGACAATCAATTTGGCATTGTGTGCATTTTTGGAGAAGAGTGGAAGTGGACAGTGGATGGTTGGATGTGTGCTGGGGTGGGCTTGCCAGTGATGAAGCTGCTGGAACTCTTATTTTGGATTTTCACAATGCCAATCATGCTGTCTTTTGCTGCTCCAAGGTGATCAAATACCCCTTTTAAGCAGAAGGTCACACATGTGTACCTTTGCCTTAAAGTTAAAAAAAAAAAAAAATCTGTGCAGTGACAACAATGTGTGGGGGAAAATAACACACTAATTTACTCAGCCACCATCTTGATTCACATCTTGAAATGCATTTGTGCACTTCAAACACAGAAAGCTTCTTATATTATCAATTTCGCCAATAAGACCATGGAGACAACCCTGCTGTGAATTTGCAATAATGTGCAAGAATCAGCATTATAGTCCAACACTCAAACCACTATACCATGATTGCTCTCATATAAAAGAATACTGTATTCCCACCTTTGGGAAATTTCCATTCTCCATGGGCTGGACAGGAAAGGGAAAATGGGAATAGCTTTGCAGTTGTTCACCTCTGTGCCTGCTTTTTTAAAAACAGTCAGAGCCATTGTTGATGGGTTTCCTGTCTGCAGGTGGGGTGATGTGTTTCCAAAAGAGGGAGGGTGGAGAGCCATAGAGGGAAGATGTAAAAGTGGAGCTATGATGGATATTTGGAGTTTCATAACTGCTCCCCTACTCAGGTAGCCCAGATAGGCTTGGCCACAGATGCTTGTGTTGGAAAATGCTGTTGGAGAATGCCAGGTTAGTGACTGGAAACACTATATATAGTCATCAATCCTGGATGAGAATTCCAACTTGGCTTGTATTATAGACATCTCCATGTACGAGGTCTGTCTATTAAATAATGAGACTGTGTTTCTACCTTTCAGACAAATCAGGGAGAACTGATTATGAAAGCTTGAGTGGTGACCTTGAACATGTCTGAACAAGCATGACAAACATCAAAACTCTTGGCCATTCAGTTAATTGTCAGTTGTCGTTTGAAGCAGCTGTGTTGTCTGTTGTGTGCTGGAAAAATGCTAAGTTTAAGCATCAAGCTATGTGACACCCTTCAGAAACTTGAGATGGACCCAAATAAATCAAACTAAGGGCTTAAATCAAACTAAGGATTCTACTGGTGTACCACCCACCCCACTGCAGAATAGTCTCCCTTCCTGAGCTTGCCAAGTTTTTCTTTCAGGTGGTCTCAATTCCCCTTGTTGCTGAGACCATCCTTTTCAGATTGGCTCAAGACTTTATGTCTTTCGTGACTATGATGTGTCTGTCCCAACTGGCCCCTGTACAAACTTTTCTGGCAGGCCACACTTTGGAATTCGTTTTCTGTGTCAGGAGTAATGATGATGACTTTCGTATGTAGAAATTCTGTACCTCTGTTGTCATGAGCCGATAACTGCCTTGTAGAGCTTAGACTCAGGACTTTTTCAGACTACAGGTTTAAAGAAGTTCTTTTGCTTGCATAGAAAAACACATTTCTATGTTGGCAAAAGAATGCTTCCCCCCCCCCCCCCGCACTCACCTTCTTCTCCAGGCAAAGGCTCCTGGCAATAAAGAGGAAGTGAACAGAGAAAACAAAAGAACACACAAAAAAAAGTTGCACAAAGCATGCACACACACTTTAAAGGTCCCAAGTAACCCAGAGAGGGTCATAAAAAGAGCAAAACCTACCTGGATCTGACCTGGAAGTGCTCGCACTGGTCTGGCCATTGTCGGGGTAAGTATGAGATTTAAATGCCCCCATGTTTCGCACGCTGGCAATGCCAGCAAAAAAGCAGCAGGGAGATCTATTGATGGCTTACACTGTCAATTAAAACCCCTGGTTTTTAGCCAGGACATAACTGTGAAATGGTGACATCGTCTGATATGCACACCCTCTTGCGGTTATGTGGCATTGTTATGATGTTATGATGCCGTATATTGTCCATCTGATAAAGTCCTCACTCTGGATAGATGTAAATGTTGGCTTGCTCTCTCACCCAAGAACACTGAGGACTCCATGTATGCATTCATTTGGGGTTGAATTTGAAAACAGGACAAATAAGACTGGTTTCCCCCCCTCCATTGTTCATGCATCATGAGCTGAACACTGAAGGTGCAAATAGTTCTGAAATGAGAAGCCATGCATTTGGCACTGTTCCATGCCTCTTTTCCCCCTTTGATTTGATAACAGAGTGTTTAGGTACAATGGCTGAGTTACAAGGAGCAGGAGGGGAAAGAATGAGCAAGGTGGAAACAATTACGTAACCCTCCAGTCTTCAGCTCAGATGGACAGAATGACAAAATTTCACAATAAAATTAAAGCCCTTGTACTGTATTAAAAAAAACATGCACAAATTAATCTTTGGATAAAAGAAACAAATGCAGAAAAATGGGGAAAATATTTAGCTGCACATCCCCAGTGAGGACTTAAATAGATGATAATGAAACTATGTGCAGATTTTATTGGGCAATCTGTGTTCCAGGACAATTTCCCACCTAATTCTATGGCCTTTTCACCTTTTCTCTTTTTAATATTAACCTCTGGCAATATGCACATTTCATAGTGATAAAAATCCCTAGCTTTTCATTTATTTCATTACAGATATAAAAAGGGATATAGAATGCAACATATTGCAAATAAAGGTTGGACACTGTGTGATATTGTATTTGTTTCTGCTTTGCTCCTGCTGTTCCTGGCCTCTCCTGTTTGACTTAACTAACGTCTGTTGGAAAGAGGTGTGTAATTAGAGCTGTCAGTATTGAATTCCAAATGTGTATGGTACTCTGGATTTAATTTAAATTTCTTTATTCCCCAGTCTGCCCTCCCTGTTGCCACTGGGAGCAAACTGAAGCACTTGGCTGCTGCTATGGCAAATTGGGTCCTAATGAGTATGATGCTTTACTGCTTCTTGTTTTTGCTAAGATACAACTGTGGCATTGCAAGAGATTTCACCTGGGCTTTAACTCTACAAAAAATACTAGTAGCAGTATTATATTTTCCCGGTTTTTGATATCATGCTAAATGACTTGCATATAAAGAGGTCTGGCAGCTGTTTTGTTTCAATAGCTGATGCTCTTGTCATGACTTGACTCAGATCTGGCTGATTTCAGCTTCTGACAGGTTTGAAGAATAATATTTTCTTTGCCATTTTTTCATATTATTTTGTAAATTTAACAAGGAAGCAAAGATGACAAATTATTCTTAACCTGGGCAGTTGTGTTTGTTGCAATTATGGCAGCCATGTGTAAAGGGACAGGGTGAAACCATGTATTTTGAAACTGGAGTAAAAAATTGTCTTCATAGTGAACAAGCCAGAAGCATTTAAATAAAGGCTTTAAGGATGCTGAAACATGAACAGCTGTCTACATCAATTTCAACATTCTAATGTACTTTGTATTTGCTTATTTGTTTATTTTATATGCTCTGCTGTCTGTAGAGAATCTCTAGTTGAAATCGTCCCTCCCCTGTTTTCTCTCCTGTTTGATAGATTGAAGGGTGTAGGGGAGGTAAATCTTCACTTGTTTTCATTGTGAAAGAATGAAAAATCTCAAAAATGGCCTCCTGTCCAGGTGAGAACATGTGTAAGAGAGTCACATTAACAAGGTTTAAGTAAATGAAGTATTTCAGTGTAAGTTGTGATTGGTGCTGCCTTGTTGCAGCATAGCACTTAAAAAGTAGAAGCACTGGATGATCCAGTGCTGCATCTTTTAGATCGATAATCTTATTCTGCTGTTCTTCCCCCCATAAGTGTGCTTTGTTTACCAAAAGGTGCAAAGAGAGTAGTTTTGTGCAAAGGTTTCTTGCACAAATTGCAGAGACCTTGATAGAGGACAGTCATTTGTCTTTCTACTCTTACGCTGGCTGGCAGGTGTGTGTGTGTGTGGAATCTTGCAGTAGTTCCCAATTTTTGACAGGGCACCTCGATATGTCTTCTCCCATTAGGTATCAGGAAAATTAGCAAATACATCCCTTACATAGAGTTGACTCTACCCATGCTCTCTTGTTCTCCCTTCCATACAGAAGTTGTTACAGAGGATGTTAAGAAATGCTGACTCATTGTAAGTGCTGTAGTGTTTGACTTCAATAAAACACCACCCTGATTTGCCTGGCTTAAGTGTTAGGAGATGCTACTCTTCAAAGATACTGACTTCCAAATGCACAGTGAGTCCAAACTATCTATCACCTGGAGAAAATTCAAAGATAAAGAGTAGACAGTTTTAAATGCATAAATATAGTGACAAATGTAACCACACACACACATGCACACCTGTTTCCATATTAGGCAATTAAGAGAGCTCATAGGAGGTACATCTTTGGCTCCTAAGTATTCCAGGTTGCATGTGAGTGTTCTCTCTTAACATCCACTGGTACTTCAAAACAATCTTTTTTTAAGGAAGAGACTCCTGGCACACCTCTTCCTCCAACTGATTTTCAGCCAAATTGTTTTTGGTTCCAGGGTCCCTAATAATGTCTCAACATGGTCTCCCCATAAATGCCCAAAGACTGAATTACCAGAAGATGCTAAATAAAGGGTCAAAATAATTCCTCTTTGCCCCACTTTATAGCATCTGGAAGCTAAAGCTTCGTGTTTGTATTCAATTTTTTCCCTTGAACTACAGAAGAGTAGCCTGTGCCCCCAGCTGCATTCTAACTTTTGGCAGCTTAGTCTGGAAGCAATATTTCTAGGATAAGTAATTACTGTGATTCTTTGCTTCAACCCTTATCTTTTCCTATTCTTTCTATCTAGTTCTATTCCCAAAGTCCTCCATTTCCCTGGCATTTGTGCTTCCCCAGGCCATCTAAGAATAGGTCCCAGTTCTGATATTTTTCTAGCACCCTTCCCACCTTTTAATCCAACAAGCATTCTTTCTATATATTTGCATTTTTGTTGTCTGTTAGTTCTATATATTCCCATATGTACTGTGGGGTGTCAGTACATCAACAGTCTTTTTTCCCCCCTTTTTACTCTGATGAATGATTTTGAGAACATTCATTTGTATTTCTTTCTAGGAGCGAGTGTGCTTCAGCATACCCAAGTTGTGTCAGCTGTTTCCCCAGTCAAATGAATTGTATAGCCCAAATATGTCTGTGTGTGCATGGAATACTTCTGTGTTTGCTGTGTTTGCTTATAGACTAGCTTCTCTTTGAACCATTGCTAACCTTTGCCTTGGGGATACATTTGACTGGGGAGGTCAGGTACCAAACAACCTTGCAAAACACATACATTTATAGAGAACAGTTCTATCTCAATTTTCCAGCCTCAGAGAAGTAGTTCACAAAAAACTCCAAGAGCATAGTAAAACAATGGCACAGGCTGGAAATCAAATAAAATATATAAAGCCAGTGTCTACTTTCTTATGTAACCACAGTTTAGTACTAAAATACAAAACATAGAGCTCCCTATTCCACCACTTCCTCCTTTGGCATACGGTTTAGTGTATCTCCTGAACCTGGACATATTGCAATTAATCTTAAAAACAGACAATTGAAAGAATCTAGCTTTAGAAAAGATTGTGCCTTTCTGAGAGGAAACACCTGAAGAATTCTAAAGAAAACCCCAAAAGTTTAAGAATGACTAGCAAAATGTTTGCAGAGGGTGCTACTACACATTCTGAGATGCTGGAGAACCATTACTAGTCATTTAAAAGAAATGTGTTAAAGGTCCATTGAAAGGATATTCTCTAGAGGGTTAAAGACACTGGAATATATATATATATATATATATATATATATATATATATATTTCCACTGACTAATCCATTAAACAAGGGTAACAAACTAGATTCCTTTAAGCAATTGATAATCTATGTTTAACCAATAAATGTGAGGTTAAACAAACAGGCTCATTAAGTCATTAATTTCAGTCTAGGTATAATAATTTAATTTTCTGGAGTCAATATAATGGGAAAAATAAGATTCAGTCTGCAATGATGTTTGTGTATTTCAGGAAAATGAATTGTTGATAAAGATCTCACGGAGACAGAGTTGGATGTGCATATGCATGTGTGCTTGTGTGTATATAAATTTAAAAACTGACTACTGTATATCAGCCTTAAGTTTTCCCCATGTGCTATTTTAAATTGGACTCACTGTGTGTCTGGAATTCAATGTTTTCAAGTACCATAAAATACACAAGCCAGACCTGAGATAGGAGCACTTTCTTCCACATAAGGTGATGTAGTGTAACCACTCCACCCTGAGATATTTTCAAAATACTCCAGTATTGTTCCCCATATTGCTGTTTCCTCGAGCCTCAGAACGACAGGTGAATGTAGGGTGGTGACAGAATGAGAGCTGCTTGGAGTCTGAAAGCCCCTCTGTTTAATCAAGATGACATTGGCTTGATAATACTTTGGCATCCAGCACTTGCTGTCACACTGCTTAAAGATCCCTGGTGTCTGGGGACCATGACACCTGAACCATGAGCTATCAGCAGAAAAACATCACCATAATATATATAATAAACCCAGTCTGCTTGGGTTCTGCAGATGGCATTATGTCACTAAATATCATCTCACTGATGTACCACACTGGCACTGATGGCCAGATGCTGGATTTGAATGCTTTTTTTTTTTTTAATTTCCCTTGTTTTAAGAAGGCACTGTAAACTCTGTTGCTTTACAATAATAAAGCTAGGTGTTCTGGGTGGGTTTTAATTAATGGGCTGATTTTCTGTTCACTAAAACACTTGGCTTTCAGGCTAATATATATGAGTAAGTTCTATTTTCAACGGAATTTACCTCTAGGTTGCTGTTGGTATTTGCCATCAAGCCAACTTTGACTTATGGCAACCCTACGAATGGGAGAACTCCAAGAGTCCCACTTATCAACTCCCCTGCTCAGGTTTTGGAAACTCAGTGCTGTGGTTTCCTTGAGTGAATCAACCTACCTGTAGTCTGGTCTTCCTCTTTCCTACTGCTACCCACTTTACCAAATATTATTGGCTTTTTCAATAAGAGCCTTATTGCACTATACATTTATAGCACTATTATTCCACTTTAACTGCTATGGCTGCCTCCTCTGGAATCCTGGGATTTGCAGTTTAGGGAGGGGCATTTAGCATTCTCAGCCAGAGAGCTCTTAAGCCTCACTAAACTACAAACCCCAGAATTCCACAGGAGGCAGCCAGAGCAGTTAAAGTGGAATAATAGCACTATAACAGTGTGGTGTGATAAAGTCCAGAGTCATATCATATCATGATATGTCCAAAGTACAAAAGTCTCAATTTAATATTCTTGGATTCTAGCTTGATTTGTTTTACGATCCATTCATTTGTCTTTTATCAATCCATGGAATCTGAAGAACTCTCCACCAATATACCTACATTTAAGATCATAAACTTCCACCCCAATTGGAATGATTTTTGCTGAAAGCTTAACCTCACCTTTTTCAATGAGTTTATTTCTAAAATTTAGGATTGCAGCATGCTTATACAGAAGTAATTTCTATGCTTGATTTTTTTTTTTTTTAGTAATGAAGAAAAATGAGTTCCTAGTTTTAACTCAAAATAATTTTATTTCTGGTATCTCTTATCTAGTACTTTGTTTATTTCAGGATAGCCACTATAGATGCAGGTTGCTTGTGAGATGTGCCCACACTTCTAGTTTGGAATGAGCAGATTTGAGTTAGAGCGAAAGCAAAAAAGCTTTGTTATAATTGCTTTCCAGAAAGAAAAGAACAATCAGTTTTTGGAAGTAATACTTATTGCTATTTAATCAATCCTTTTAAACAAACTGATAGCAATAAAATAAGGTAGAAAAAAGTTCTTTGTGCACAGCTCTCATACACTTGTAACTCCCCATACCAACAGAAACAATTGAAGGCAAAAGATTTAGCCTACGTTTTGCTAGATTTTTCAATTTCCTTTGATCAAACAACTCTCATTTTAACTGTGCTTTGACATCTAGGCAGACAGTGCAGCAGAGTAGTATGTCAGTTTACTTTTATACTTTCACTGACCAATGTAATTTCTGGGTAAAAAGTAAAAACCAAAAATGTTATTGTAGTACATTGCATCACTGCAAGAGGATTTGAGTCCCTAGGTCTAGCCAAAGTTGATTTGCTCAGATCTATTAAGAACAAATGAGATTTCTGGTTGGGAATGGTGGCAAACGACTTGAAGAACATGCTGTGGGAAATATAAACTATCTGATAAAGCTCTTGGGAGAAAACTAGTGTTCTAGGAAAATCTCCCAAACTTATTTAGAACTGATGCACTGAGATGGGACATTTTAGGGCTCATCTATACAAGAAGAAATAATGCACATACCTGCATATTATAGGCAATTTGCAGCAGTGTTCTTTTGTCTCTGTGGTGTTTTAGCAAAAGTGATAGTATGCGAAGCTCTCCGCTGTAATGTTCACATGGCTGTTAGTCAAGATGGTGACCGTGTTATTTTTTGTGCTGAGGGAGGCGAGGAAGGCCAAAGGAACCTGGCAGTGCCCAGAGACGACAAGGGGGGTGGCCACCACGAGGAAGAGGAAGAGAACCACCTGCCTTTCACCCATACCAATGATGGTGGTGGCCTCCAATTCTGGCTGTAAAGGAACATGAGGAGCCACCTGGCCAGCCGCTGGAAGAAGGAAGAAGAGGATGGCTCTTTGCTTCTCCAGCTCCTCGCGTCTGTTAGAGCTCTGTTCACTCCAAGGCTGCCAGAATGATGGGAGAGGAGATAGGTGAGGTGGGGAGGGTGATTGTTCCAGAACAGTGATGGGACAGGGGCAGTAGTGGAGATTGTGAGACAGGAACACTTTGTGTGCCCATCTGATAATCTCCACTAACCCATATTTATTTATATATATTACAATTCTAATGCTTGTCCCATTCAATATACTCCCCATTCACACTCATACACCAATGCAGTCTTGTTTTCCACTGGCTGAAGGCATGGAGCAGATCAGTTTCTGTCAACTGTATTTCAACACATCTGCCATTTCTTCTTTACACATCAATTGACTCAAAACATGTTCCTCTAAGCACCGATTTCACTTGAGGGAAAAGAAAAAAGTTGCATGGGTGCCAAATCTTGTGAATATGGAGGATGCTCAAGTGTAGTAATGTGTTTATCAGGCAAAAACTGCTTGACAGAAAGTGCTGTGTGAGCAGGCACATTGTCTTCATGAGGAATGAAACCATTTTTCCACAGTTCTGGCCTCTTTTTCTGACTCTTTCAGCTTTGTCAAAACCTCCTTATAATAATGCTGGTTCACTGTTCTGCCTTCTGGAACCCATTCTACCCAAATTATGCCCTTGAAAAAACCTCCAATGAGCATGGCTTTGAATGTGGACTAGCTTTGATGTGGTGATGATGGTGTTTTCAAGTGCACTGACTGTTGTTTTATCTCAAGATCATACTTGAAGATCCAGGTTTCATCGCAAGTGATGAATTTTTGAAAAGGCTTTTGGTCCGCCTGAAGTTGCTGAAGAATGTGAGTGCAAATTTCCTTGCAGCACTCTTTTTGCTCCAGTGTGAGAACCCTAGGGACCATCTTGGCATAAACTTTTTTCATGTTGAGATCCTCGTGCAAATTTTTCCACACAGTGTCTTTGTCAATGTTCACAGCTTCAGCTACCATTTGGAGATTGAGTCAGTGGTATTCTCAAACAATCTGGCTTATTTTTTTCCACAATTTCTTTGGTTCTTGAAGTGGAAGGTCATCAAGAGGGTTCATTACCTTCCACATTCTCAAGTCCTTCTGTGAATCTTTTGTGCCACTGAGATACATGTGCACGAGACATGCAGTCTTCCCCATAGGCCTCAATAAGCATTTAAAAAGATTCTGTTGGTGTTTTGTTCAATTGTACTAAAAATGTCAAATTGACATGTTGCTCAATTTTTAAACTTATACAGTGTGAAGTGAGTAAGGATCCTATTAGAACTCTGCCAAACAGAGTGAAAACTAACAGGTTAATTACACCCACATGATAGAAGAAATGAACTAATAATATATTACCATAACCACATATGCAATATAACAATAATATTTTACAAAGGTAGTTCACGCAATTAACATACTCATCAGAGCATATATGAGTGTATAGTTGCAACCACGCAGTTTGCAATTCTAGTGTATCAGTATGTCAGAGCAACCACACATAACCCCATTCAATCCACACCGAAAACCTATTCTGTTCTGTCTATATCACCTGGTCTGTTCTGTTTATATCACTTGATTGGTGAATATATAATTATCGAAATATTATTTTGATTACTTATATCCAGTCTCCAGATGTCATAATACATGACCAAATGCCTTGTTGTTTTAAGATCGGTCATCTATAATCCCTTATATATGTTAGAGACAGGATTGCTGGAAGCTGAACTATTCACCCATTGACTTACAGGTTGTGTATAAGAGCCTATAGCCAAAGCAAATTTAAACCTTTTGCTCAACCTAATATGATAACAATCAATTCCATCAATTGTGGCATCTTGTTTAAATACTATGAAAATCTGGGACTAGGAATTTGTAATCATATGATCATATACGAGTGGTGCAATGTGATATTGGTTGCTATCAATAGGAGCATCGTCATTCTTTAATGTATTGTTCATGGTTAAATATACATTAGTTTCAGGATAGTGCCTCTGATTAAGAAAAAAATTGGGAATTAACGTATGATTGTATCAATGTACAATTTATTCATATATGGGTAGAGAAAGAATGTGAGTAAGTAACTGTAATTGTGAATTCATGTGTGGTTGTTCTGACATACAGATACACTGAAACTGCGATCTGTGTGGTTGCAATTATACACTCATATTTGCTCTGATGAATATGTTAATTGTGTGAACTACCTTCCTAAAATATTACTGTTATATTGTAATTATTATTATTATTTGTACCCCGCCTCTCTGTTAAAACAATCAGGGCGGCATACAATAATTAAAATACAATACAGATAATACAGACGAATTAACCTGTTAGTTCTCACTCTGTTTGGTGACTTTTAAACTTAGCATTTTTCCTGTACACAATAGACAACACAGTTGCTTTAAATAACAACTGACAATTAACTGAACAGCTGAGAGTGTTGGTGTTTGTTGTGCAGTTTCAGACATGTTCAAGGTCACCACTCAAGTGTTCACAATCAGTTCTCCCTGATTTGTCTGAAAGGTCTTGTTATTTAAGTAGACAGACTTCATAGATAGATAAATGGAGAGATACGTGAGCGGTATTTAATATCTGTAGAAAAAGAGATGTGATTGGAAGATGCAAGGGAATGGCACTTGATTAAGTGACTTGATATTTTAAAAATATTATTCTCATTTTTTCTGGGGTCTCATAGAAAGGCAGCATATAGAAGGATAAGAAAACATATTTGGATACGAAATTCATCTGCTTTGGGTTTTAACTCTAGAAAAGGTGGCTCAATCCACAGTCCCTCCCAATACAGACGAACATTCCTATCATCATCATCATCATCATCATCATCTTTGTTTTTATCTTACTTTTCCCCCCAATTTGAGACTCAAAGCAGCATACAATAAAACAACATTGTTAAAATCAGTGTGCCTTCAAGTCATTTCTGACTTATGGTGACTCTAAGGTGAACAGATACACAACTCTCATAGCCTTCAAGTGTCATGATTTGGCAGGGATAGTCCCAATTAATCCTGCTATCCTGTTTTTTCAGCTGCTTTTAAAATGTCCCACTTTCCCCCTTGGTCTTCTGTTTGTTCCAATTGTTGCAAACTGAATTCAAAGTGCAAAAGTAGTTTGCACTTGATTAAATATGCAGGGAGGAAAGAAGGGGAAAGCGTGGAATCTTGCTGTTCCCAGTAGGCCCAGGGAAAAGAAAACTGCTGCAGCCTCTCCTGGGCCATGTGTTCATCCACTTTAATATTTTTTGTCATCTTGCCCACCCTCTGATGTTGCTTAGGCACAGCTGTCCCATTTTTCATCTGTGAAATGTTGGAGGGTATGAACTCGGGATACTCAGATTCCAGAGATTCCTGTAACAGACACTCTTGTTTCCTTTCCTTTTCTATCTTCCTTCCCCTTTCTAAATTCCATCACAAATGTTCATATTTTAATTGGACTAAGAATAACTCAGCAGATACTTAAGCAGAACTAGAGAAGGCAAGGAAAGTTTTCCAGCCTGTAAGCTGGAAATGCGTGAGGCTGTTTGCTATAGTCAGTCCGTGCTTTCTTCTCCACAATCATATAGTTGAAGGAATATTTCTTTTCAGAGGTATGCCTCTGATTGAACAAATAGAAAAGTCCAATAAATATGACATTGGCAACATAAACAATATTGTCTCATCTACAGCTAACATGGTAATAAAAACAAGGCTGATCTCTGGAAGGAGTTTTTAGACGAACTCTCATATGTAGAACACCTTCAATAACTGATTTTTTAAAAAACCCTCAAACCTAAGTATAGTTACTATAGCACCTTTTCAAAGAAGCTTTGGAGATCAGTAACTTCCAGAAATATACTCTATTTTATTAGTTACATTTACACCCCATCAATGATCTCAAGGCTTTATTCTCACAACAACAACGCAAAATAGGTTTTCCGTGGGCTTTTCCAGGCTGTGAGGCTGTGTTCTGGAAGAATTTATCTCTGACATTTCACCTGCATCTGTGGACATGGCATCTGTGGACATTCTCTGAAGATGCCAGCCACAGATGCAGGCAAAACATCAGAAATAAACTCTTCCAGAACATGGCCTCACAGCCCAGAAAAACCCACAGAAAACCTATGGATGCTGGCCGTGAAAAGCTTCAACTTCACAATGCAAAATAGGTTAGGATGAAGGTGAGTGACTGGACCAAATGAGATCACCCAGTTAGTTTCACAGTCCAGGAGGATGAGAACTTGGATCTCTCAAGGCACAATCCAGCACTCTAGCCATTGCACTGTTGTCTGTAAATGGAGACTTCTGGGAAGTGATGAGCCCTACAACTTGTTCTGATCATGAACCTGTGGATGTTTTTGGGGGAAAGCTAATCTGAACTATGACAAGTATGAACACCAAAAATATATTTGTGGATGCTTGCATTTTTTGTATATTTTTAAAGGGAAGGGCAGATCTTCCAAAGAATTATCTTACATGAAACACATGTAATAAAGACTAGTAACTACTACAGTACAACCCCCTTATCCATGGCACTTGTACCTGCAGTTTCACTTATCCATGTCTAAAAAAATATGTTCTCTCTAGGAATATTCTCCAGCACAGTTCTATGGTATGCTTCTGCCAGAGGTTGACCATAGAGTTGCACTGGAGGACCTAGAAAATGCCTAAAGAGGTGTTATTTTTTAGGACTCTCTAGGTCCTTCAGTGCAATTGTATGGTATGCTTGGGCCAAAAGTAATCAATTTCAATAGGGTTCACTATTATTTGTGGTTTTCCATTTCCATGGTAAGTTCAGGAGCATATCCTCCACAGATATGAAGGTTATACTGTGTGATGGTCCTAAAGTTTATGAAAGTCATGCTTTTTCCCTCTGTGCTACTTGCTATCAAGGCTCTGTTTTAGAGGAGGTGATGCCTCAGATCTTCTGTTTGTTGTTCTAGCTCTGTAGTGAAACATTGAATAAAGCTTCTTTATACACAGCTAGGATTCAGGCATTTCTGTGTCAACAAATGGTTTTATCAGATTAGTTAGTAACTTAACTGAACATGAGCAATGTCAGTTAAACTTGACAGCCTCTAAGTCATACATAACCATATGAGATGACATTATCTAGGAATCGCTATATATCTGATACATACACTCAAATAGTATGTCTTTTATTTGTAGTATTAGACAATATAGGACTAGGTCCTTTGCCCATATATACATTTTACATAATATTCATGCATGAATGATTACAATAGACTATGTTGATTTTCTGCACTACCTCCTAAACAAATGAATACAACACCTATCCCTGTGACTTCTTAAGGGCCTAACCCTTCCCTCAGGTTTTTACTGTGAAATTTCAGAAAATGGGAAACCACTGCCCTACTTGGAGAACGGGTGTAGTCCAAGGAGGGCACCTGGACTAAGAGCAGATGAGACAACAGAAGAGAGAGGAAATGAAATCTAATAACATCCCATTGGCATACTTAGGTTTTTAGGTGGCCTAGGTAGGTACACAGGGCTCTATAAGACTCCTTTCTCTGATGCAAACCCCTCATTTGCACCATAAGTACTGTTATCTTCTCAGCATGGGTCAGATTCCAGACATATCAGTTAGTGCAGTAACACAGGCTAAGCAACACTAAGAATGTAGCAGAACACCATGGGTCATTACTGTGTTCTACAAATTCTTCCAGCCCAATAGGAAGCAGTAGATGCAGCCCAAATTCCTGCTGTCTAGGCCTTGCTTGATTGTAAGAGACAGTAAACTATTCCCAATTTATTGAACCTTTGTGGTAGACATAGGCCGTGTTGTCAAAATGTTTGCACTGATAGATTGAAAGTGGAGAGGAATCATAGGGCTTGTCTAGATGGGCTATTTACCTCATCTTGCCCCCATCTTGGAGTCCTGAAGTCCATATGATGCAGAGCTTTTGCTCTTTTTTGCCCCCAAACAGTCCTGATGATGCCCAGGGCAAAGATGGAGGGAAGATGGGGTAAAGCCCATTAAGCCATTTTATTTAACACCTGGAAAAACCCACTACATTTGGAGGGGGGACCAGCACATGAACACAGCAGTTCATACCTGCACACTGGCCCATATCTGCACCCACTGCTGCTGCTACTGGTATCTCTATCTGAAACTTGGAAGGAGGCCCTCAGCATGTGATCAAGTCACCTGCATGTGGCCAGCCTTGATCACATTCTGAGGGCCTCCTTCCCGGCTTCAGAGAGACAACAGCGGCAGCAGCATCTGCAGATATGATATGACCAGCATGCAGGTATGAACTCCATCCCATTTCATGTAGGCAATGGAGTGGAGTGGCTGTAGGCCTGATCCAGAAACAGAATACGCTGGTGAGAAGCCAGCATATTCTTACAGGTCTAGACAAACCCATAATATTGCTGCATATGAACCATACATATGGTCTCTCCCATCTCCACAAGATGAAATCCGTCCTTATTTCAACCCATTGCTAATCAAAATGGAGATATTCTTATGGGCCTTGAGAAACTGGGTGCCCGTGATGCCAAAGTGAAGATAATTGAAGGGAGAAGGAGAGACAATGACAGGTGGATTAGCATGTGAGCCAGACAGAAGTATAATAGAGAAGGACAAAGGCTAAATCTCTCCTTCCTCAAATACCTTTTCCCACATGAACCTTCCCAAGTTTAGGTGTGTTTTTCTTCTTCTATTAACTGGGTCCAGAAAGAATAAGTAAAACTTCACTATTTTTCTCTCTGCATTATGCATCCTGTCATCATTGCTGAGTTGTCTCATAGTGATTTCAGTAAGTAGTATTGCTGTGATCACTGGAGCTGTTTTCATCATTACAGAAAATAAGAACATTTTCCCAGGTTAAGATTTAAAGATGACAAGACTTTAATCTGCAGATTTTGTCATAGCTAGCTTGCTCAATGTGAGGATTAGGCATATTTTTTTTAAAAAAAAATATTATTTATTTACCTAAATCTTCAAAGCATTGTTTGCTAATTTGTCTAAAAATACAGAAATATTAGAAAATACCAAAGAAATTTTGAATTTTGAATTTGAAAGAAATGTCTGTATCATCATGTTAAAAAGATAGGAGATGTGTTCCCTATATTAAAGGCTGGATTATTTATTGTGTTGAATCTAATAGAGAGCAAAACGTAGACATCTGCATTCCAGCACAACAGTCTATGCTGTATGGGATTATAGTCCTCCTGAAATCTCAGGCTCACAGCTTGGGTGTACACCTGACCTTAAACCTGACTGTAGACCTTGGATGCCCACGTTTTGGTGGTGGCCAGGAGTGTGCACAGCTAAAATTAGTGTATGAGTTGCACCTGTTCTTGGAAATGTCTAAGGTTTTGTCTAGACAATGAAAAAAATTTCTCATAGAATGCAATGAGATCCCATGGTGATTTGCCATTTTTGGATGGAGGGGGACCAAAAACTCCATTTACTGCATTAGAAAAGCCTTTGCAGCTTTTCCCAAAGTTTTTTAAATATATATATACACACACACACACATATATGCAGAAATGCATATTACCACCCGTTTGGACAACCGATTCGCAGTGCAGCACATTCTGGAAGTTGATAGCTGATTGGTCAGACCTGCATAGGGGGAAAGGCTTGCAGACCATGAAGGGACCAGAACCACCACTTTTGAGTTTTGCGGTAGCAATCATGTGCATTTTTGCAGTGGTAAGGCAACCAAGCAGCTTTTTTTAAGCAGAAGGTCACACTTCCACACCTTAGATTTAAAGCTGTAAAAAAAATATTAGCAGCAGCTGCAACTTATGCACAATAACAAAGCAAATAATTCACTTGAAGCCACCATCTTAATTCTCAGGCATGCCTCCATGTGAACTTCACATAGCAGTGATTTTTCAAAAAAAAATGTGGAGACAAATGAATGCTGCTGAGATTTTGTGTTAATGCACAACAATCCACATTATATCTTCTTATCTAGATGACACCTAATCCAACTGTGGTAACACATGCCTTGACTACATCCCTTTTGGATTACTGTAATTCACTGTGCAAGGGGTTGCCTTTGAAAACTGTTCAGCAATTTTGGGAGGCCCCAAATGCTACCATCTCCACGAGATGCTGACTGGGGCTGGTTACAGAGAACATACATATAACTTCTCTGTTGCAAAACTTCATTGACTATCAGTCTGTTTCCACGCAGAATTCAAAGTGCAAGTTACAACCTATAAAGCCCTACACATCTTAGGTCTAGGCTGTCCGAAAGACTGTATCTCAACTATATGAATCTGTACAAGTTTGAAGGACTTTTGTTGAGGTCTTTGTCTCAATCCCACAAGCATTAGAGGCATGTTTGGTAAGGACACCAGAGACATCCTTTTCAGTGACTGCTCCTTCTCATTGACAGCAGAAGGCTCACCTGGAACCCTCCTAGCAGTCATTCTATTCACTGGTAAAGACCTTTTTATTTAGTTAGGGTTTCAACTGCTGTTTCTGGCAGAAGGGTCTTTTAAGGTCTCACATTTTTATCTTTTTTAAAACTGTGTTTTAAATATGCTTTAAGCGATTTTAAATTAGTGTTTTTAATAGAATTGCTTGTTGAATTTTTTTAAAAAATCTTATTAGGTTTTTAGCTGTACTTTATATTGGTCTCTACTATAAGCTGCCTTGCATTTCATGCCAGAAGAAGGGTAGGATATAAAATGAATGAATGGGTAAATAAATAAATAATCAAGACAGAGGATAATCTTACCACATGTGAGTAAAATGAAATTAAAGCTAACACACTGGCTCATGCTATGTCTATTGGCCACATACCTTCATTTTATCTATAGCAGTGGTGGGGAAACATAGCCTATAAGGCCACATATTACTCCCATGGCCATTTATTGTCCCCCAGAGCTCCCCAGCATCCCCATTTTTTTGGGGGGGGGGAAATTCCCCAATGCCCAATGACTTCTTTCCACAGTCATTTGAGCTCCTGGACAGTTTTTTCTTCCTTACAGAAAAGGACCCAGACATTGATCTTTGGTCAATTCCTGTTGAAATAAGGTCTCTCCTGGACATAAACTACACAGTGGGATAGCAACTGGCAAAATTTCTTTCATATCCCCTAGAAGATATTGAGCCATTTGGGTGGGGGGAAGATGATTTATTTATTTATTTATTTATTTTGTTCTGGGGGATGGTAGAGCAATGTGTAGCCTCCCAGGTGACCCTGGAAGCAATGTGGTCCCCTAACATCTGAGAGTTCATTGCTCCTGTTCTTTACTAATTGGCAGAAATTCTCCAGGCCTTCAGCCACGAGTTCTGTGGTGCTTTCTAAAACCAACCTGAAGATTCTAGAGATTTGACTTGTCACCTGGAATGTTTTGCTCTTTAGTTCAGTTTTACCACTGAACCAAAGCTCTTCCTCAAACGGTGATGAACAACCCAAAAACCATATATAGATACTTCACAACTCATCTGTTTTGAAAGAGGGACTGTGATCCCACATGGGACACATAGCTACAATGTCATAACTATGCTGTCTCCCCATTCAATTCCCTAAAACTCACCTTAAAAGCTAGGCAGCCATATCAAGTGAAGGAGTTCTAAGGTGTTGAAGGATGACACATCCAGCCTCCTTTGTCACAGGACCCTGGGGAGGGGGGTGGCTCTCCCTGCTTCTGCTAGTCTTACCCCAGCTTGTTGGCAGGAGGATGCATCATCTTTCAGCACTCTGCTTACCATCATTGCAGAACTCTTTCATTAAGTAAGGCTGCCTGCCTTTTAAGGTGAGTTTTAGGAAGATTAGCAGTCATAGCAATAGTATCATGACTGTAAATGTGAATATGAAACAGTTACAAGACTGTACATCTAGTTTAAAACACTGTAACTGTTTAATAGGATGCCAGCCATGATTAGTAAGTTCCCAGAAGGCCTCCATAACTAGTTGATGGTGTATGGATGGCTTGATGGGGACCTATATGATGTGCCAGTCCATGCACTTGTACTTGCAAGTTTTGCATTTGCCAGCGGAACCTCAGCTGATAAGGATTAACATATGCCTGTTAATACACAATTCTAGTCTAATTTCTGATTTGGGGGGGAAAGACAGAAGGAGGGGAAAGTAATGAAAAGAAAAGAAATAAGAAATAGCAGATTTTCATTCCTAAACCACCTTCTGTTCAGTTTTGGAAAAAGCAAGATATTTTTGGGCCATATTAGGGCAAAAGGACAACAGGGAACTTAAAAAGGCCAAAGCAGAACATGTTGAATCTGTGCTGAGCTAGTGAATGTCCTTATGGGGTAACATTGCCAGATGTTATGAGCTAATTCAAATCCAAGTCTTCCCTAATATCCACAAACAACATCACTTTCAAGCACATGCCTCTGACACTCAGGGATGGAGCAAAGGAGACAAGCGGCATTTTGATTTTTATTATTTATCTCCAAATAGCTAATAGATTAAGGCATGTTTTTACCGTTATCCCACTAGGGGGAACTGCCTTGGGAACTCCCATCAGCCCCAGGCACCATGGTGAATGATCAGGGGTGATGAGAGTTATTGTTCAACTTTTAGAGGGCCACATGTTCCTCATCCCCCATTCTATGAGTTCACCTCAAAAGAATCCTCTTTAAAGGCAAGTTAGGCAACAAGCAATGAGATCTATGGCACAGAAATATGAGGAAAGTTTGAAAGCTTGAGTATGCACTCTATATTGCCTGCTCATTGATATTCATATATAGATGGCAATGGAGGCTTATTTCTTCTTCTTTTAACTCCTACTTGAGGTGGTGGTAGAATTGCTGGGATGAACCCTTCTCCACCCACATGAGATAGACTAGATTAGGACATTCTGGACTTATTTGGGAGTAAAAAACAAACAAAACAAAACCCAAAAAAATCAACAAGTACACACACATGAACACACACACCCTAAATAGATCTCTGCATGTTTAATCAACTAGAATGCACAAAATTCATTACACTAGCTTTCAGAGCCTACTGGTTTCTTCATCAGGCAAAGATAATAATAATAAAATCATGCTGGGGGAGAAAAATGACAGTTTTTGAGTCACAGGTCTGTGTCATGCTTGCTTGATGTACAGGGTCCATGAAGACAGGCAGGTCAGGCCACACTCTCTGTGGCAATGAAGTGACTGAGAACCACCAAGATGCCTGTGACCTTTCCCAGGACGGAGACAAAGCCATGTCTCAAAGAATGGTCTTGCGCTGTGGTTTTATTGTTGTATTGTGATGTTGATTTTGATTTTGAATTGCTGTGAATAGACTTACATCCTTAACAGGGACACATAAAGACTATATTTTTGGCAGCTCTCCTAGCTTCATATCCCCTAGGTGTCCTGATTTGGCATGGAAAGTCCCAATTAATCCTTTGCTATCTCACTTTCTTAGCTGCCTTTAAAATGCCCCAGTTTCTCTCTCCCCGTTCCACCTTCCCCTTTTGTCCATGACTTACTTCATTTGGTGCAAACTGAGTCAAAATTGCAAAGATATTTTGAACTCAGTTAACACAGTGAGAGGAGAGGACAGGAGAGGAATGGAATCCTGCCCTTCCCAATAGATTCAGACAAAAGCAAACTGCTGCACACTCACTTTTGTAATGTGGACAACACACTGATTTTGCTCTGCCACACATGTCCTGGTTTTCGTCTGTGAAATGGTGGTACCCACGGAACTATTGTTTTACAAAGGTAAAGGGTTCATGAGTGGAGGATGTCAGGAGATGGGGCTTGTGCATTTCATCAAGGGGTTCCCTAACTCTCCAGTACTACATCCCTTACTCAAAATAAACCGAGCAGTATAGAAGGCAGAATCCAGAAATCCTGCTTACTGTTGAGAAGCCAAACTGTTGGCATAAGACTTTATAAAGCTTTGCTTGCCAGCTACAACATATGGCTAGCTCATGACAAGTCCTATAATGTGTTGAGCATTGTAAATGTGGTAAGAAGTTTCCCAGCACAGTGCCTTCTAACTACATTTGGTAGGTAAGAATTGATACTTCCCAATATTAAGACTGAAAATGGAGCTGTGAGGAATCTTAAAGAAGCTTTGCTTTTCATTGCTACATGGAAAAGGTCACACAAGAGAGCAGACTGGAACAGTATGTACCAAGCCAAAGGTGTTTTGAGGACAATAAAAATATTTCATAAATAAAGTAGGTGACCAAGTCTTATACAAATGACCAAGGAGTATCTCTGTATAGAGAGTAAGTATAGTGTAGTGGTTTGAGTTCTGGACTACAACTCTGGAGACCATGGTATGAATCCCTGATCAGCCATGGAAACCCAGTGGGTGTCTTTGAGCAAGGGCTGGTTCGCACAGCTGATTTATTGTGGCAACTTGCGCTTTAATTCTTTTCCGCATCTGTGCCAGTCAGGTTTTTTTTTTCTAATTATGCCGCTTTTTCATTCAGACTTGAAAAAGTGTGGGGTGTGTGGCCTCCCAAGCAGACAAAGGCTGTATGGGGAAGGGCATAGACCCTCCTTTGAAACCTTGCATTTCCGAGCTAAAGACTCACAGACTGCCAAAATAGCGGGGGGTGGGGAGATCAAAGAAGTGGCTCTGTCTCTGTCTCTCTCTAAATCTGCCTGTAAATGAACTCACTCCCTGAAGCAGAGGGACAGTAATTTCTTTGCTGAAAGACCTTGCTGCCATGCCGTGGATCCTAAGGTGAACCTATCACAAGTTTTTCCAGCACGATTTGTTTAGTCAGGGTTCACAGACTTGCAAAACAGCAGAGGATTTTTGACTCTCTCTCCCTCAGTCCCCCCCTCCCCACCTCTCTCTCTCTCTCTGTCTCTCTCTCTCCTCTCTCCCTCCCCCAAGCAGAGCTGACAGATGGGAAATTTATGACTGAAAGGTCTTTGGAATCCTTTTTCTTGGCAGACCTTCTGCAAAATAGCAGAGAGGATTTTTCAAAGTTTCCTGATGCTACTGAACGCAGTCCCTCTCTTTTAAGTCCGCCCCTTACATCATAGCAACCAATCACAGTAAAGATCTGCGGAAGCTCTTAACGGAATGGTAGTTTACACTGCCAATAAAGTGCTACATTGCAAATATACCGGCTAAAGTAGCGACATCCCTTGCCACGCTATATTTGGGTGTTTTACCTTTCCCCCTTCTGAATGAGGCGATGCTGTGCTGCAATCCGTGGGAACTATGAGCTATCTTAGCGGTATATTTCCCCGTGTAAACGACCCCCAGGTCACACTCTTTCCACTTCAGAGAAAGGCAAAGCCAAAGCTTCTCTGAACAAATCTTGCCAAGAAACCCCCAAGACAGGTTCACCTTAAAGTCGTCATAAGTTGAAATCGACTTGAAGGCACACAACAACAATCTTTCTATAATCCCTATACATAAGGTATGTATATATTTGTTTGCAACAGTGGAAGAGACTTTCAGCAATGCTGCTACAAAACCTTGAATGTTATTCTGGGAATGTAACAAAGCTTTCCCCTTTAATTCAGCTGCCCATTTTTGTCTTTGGATAGGGATAAAGCACTGTAGGGACTATCATCAGGGTTTCATAAACCATAATAATCTTTCTGTATTTGCTGAGTGGTCTAGAGATGACATCAAACAATGTACTGAAGGTAGGTGATTAGGAAGTATCTTTTCTCTTCTTTGAGGAGATAAAAATAACATAGATAAAAGGAACATCTCCTTTAGAAGGCAGAATTCAAGTAATTTTAGATGGAAGTCCAAAAAAAATAAAAATAAAAACAAAAAACCCACACATACGCAACTATAAGTATTGTTGAAATGATGAATCGCCTGAGAAGCATAATCTATTTATCTACATGTTCTTGTGATTCCTTTGAACTCTTGTATTTTAGAATATATATATATATATATATATATATATATATGTCCTTTGAAATAAATTCACTTTTCCTTTGAGATCAGTATACTGATTTTCTCTCTCTTTCTATCTCACACGCTATCAGACATATATTGTTTTTCTCCCTAATTATATCTCTAGCTCTGCTTTTACTATGTGTAACATTGGATAAACTTCTGTTGCAGAATAATAACCTAGTTTTCAGGGCTAAAGTAGATCAGACAAAATGATTGGATCTCCTAATGCCTTGAGGCCATTTCATGTGTGAATTGCAATTAGACAATTGCCACAAAATCACACAATTGCCATTCAATTACCAAAGCTGGGTTGATGTGGCTGCCCCACCCTTGACATCAGCCACACCGGCAAATGGGAATGGGATCAGTGTCATGGCCAGTGCCATATGTGGGAACCAGCAGATCCCCCCCTCAAAAAAAAAATCTTAAAAGCAGCCACGCTGAGAAGGGAGTGAGCTGGACTGAGGTGGTGGCAGGAAGGTCATGACAAGGATCTCAATGTACCATTTTCCTGATTAAAAATGCCCGGTTCTGGACTATAAATAGCACTGGAATAACAAAGCTGCATACCTTTGTTGCACCTGTCTTATTTGATCAAAGAAGATATTGGCCATAATATACAGCTTTAATGAGAGATAGATAGATAGATAGATAGATAAACAGACAGATAAGAAAGAAGGCAAGAGAGAGATCACAGGGAAGAAGAATCTGGGACCTGAATGAATGTGGATGGCTCCCAATTCCTGTTTGTATGCAAATGTGTGGGATTTCAAACTTACTCCATGTATAAATAATTTTGATATTTATTCAGAATGTATGTATCTGTTGTTTTCTACCCATTTATCTTCCACATACCGAGTAGTATTCATGAAAATGTTATCATGTAAAATGTTGTTTCAGTTAACATCATAATAGGTAGATTGTTTGATTAATTATGCTGGTCTTGAAGAGAAACAAGGTGACTAAATGATAAGACTAAATGATATTAGAAGTAATGCTTACAATCTAGAAAAACATTCAGGTGGACAGATAAGCCATACCACCATGAACCACAGCACACCTTAGAATGGGCCTTCAGGTCTTAAGAAACAGTTCTAGCTCTAAAAAGAGTTTCCAGTCCACTCCCTCAGATCTATATTTCTGAGGGGGAACCTTGTATTGTCTGCATTACTAATTCTTACTGAGTAGCTTGTCACTGCTGAATTATTTATGTAGTTTATCACTTGCTCCTGAAAGGTGTCCTCAATGGAATTTCCATGAGCTGAAGTTTTAGAGAAATACACTTTCTGGGCAGATTAGAGGCCTATTCACAACACTATCTGAGAGCTGCTTAGGTAATTAGCATCCCTGTGGTGAATTTTCCCATTCCCAAGTGGATCATTGAGTAGAATTTACTGCAGGAATTGGGGCCACTGATGTGGATTGCAGGTGGGAAAGTACTAATGTGATGGCCCATACAGTTACTTGTATGAAATGATTCACCCAGTAGGTGGGGAAATCCTTACAGTGAGACCAATTGCCTTAGTGAATGCAATATACAGGAACCCCAAAACACCATGATATCCTGAAGTAAAAGCAAGTCGCAGCAGCTGCGACTTATCTTAATGGTCTTTTTGCCCCCAGCAGCCCCCATAAGCTTCGCATGCTAGATGACAGCTGGGTGGGGGGTGGTAAATGGGGAAGGAAGAGGAGGAGAGTTTGCCTTCCTTCTCCCATCCCTGCGGGGGGCTGCAGCAGTGGTGGCAGAGGATGAACAGGGAAGGAAGAAGAGGAGGAGAGCTCACCTCTCTTCTCCCATACCTGTGCAGGGGGTGGGATGGCAGCTGCAGGCACTTGCTCTGTCAGCAAGCCCCACCCCCTGCTTTCATCCAGCCAATCAGATTTGCACTTCCTCTCTTTTGGGCAAGTGAATCAAATTGACTTGCTTGTCCTAATGAGCAGAAATCTGCACCCCCTTGTTTTTAACCACAGAGGCTTTTCTCCCAAGGTTTTTGGCCTTTTTTGCCCCCCTCCTTTACAATACATCAACATGTCATAGAATTCCATTTAGACAAGTTGTATTCCCTGCAATTACTTTGAGGGTTATTTTGACAACCTCCGAGTCTACAAATAGTACCATGGCCACTTAACAAAGCTTGTGCAAGGTGGCCTTCAGCCAGAGAGAAGAGAATAAAACATACTACTTTGATTACTGCTCTGTTTCCTTTCAGGCTTCTCCTGTCACCTAAAAATCCCTTTCAGAAAGAGGGAAGAGTGGGCTGAAACATGAAACTTGAAGTGGGAAAATAGTGTGTGAGGGGGGGAAGGGGGTGCTTTAATGCTGCTTCTGTCTTCTAAGAATCTCCATCAGAATGGGGAAGGTAGAGAGTGCATCTTAAACACTTTTTTGTATGCCCCATTTTGATAAGAAAGCAAAACTCTGAGCTCCCTACATTTTAGGGTAGGGAGTACTCCTTTTGCTATCATTTAGAACTGAGTTGGGGAGGAGAAACATATCTGAAAGAAAACTGTCTCTCCCCCCACCCATTTCCCCACTTTATATTTTCCAGTAATGAAGAAAGCCAAAGTTAACCATTCCCTTACTTGTGAAAAAGAACATTTAAACCCACTGTTTCAGTGTTCTCTCTATTTCCCTCCCCCATTCTTAGAAGACAGTAGCAGCATGAAAGGAAACAGAGCAGCAATCAGTGCTAAAATGGCCCCGTGCTGAAAGGGCAGCTTTGAACCATCCATTGCTTTCTATTGGCCATGCTGAAAGGGCTGCGCTCAACTGAAAGGGCTGCAAGTTCAATGCTGCGCTCAACTGCGCTCAATCTTCTAGGTCCTCCAGCATGACTCTATGGTTTGATTGAGCCACAGCCAGAAGTTGTTCATTTTAATAGGGTTCGCTATTATCTGTGGTTTCCAGTATCCACGATAAATCCAGGTACGTATACCACACAGATACAAAAGACAAACTGTACATATAAAACATATGAAACTGAGATCAAAACAATATTAAACAACAACAGAATTAATCTTACTTCAAGACAAAGATTAAAACAACAGAAAACTGGGGAAAGCCCTTCTCTTATTAACAATCAATGTCTAGCGGCTTAATGGAAAAGAAGTTGTAATCTGCCTCCAAAATGACAACAAAGGAGTCATCCTACCTTCAGAAGTCCCAAAGTGGGAGCAGCTGCAAAAATGGCCTTCTCCTATGCTCCCACCTATGTCTATGAAGGTGGTGGGGTAGAGAGAAGTGCCTACCCTACAGGTCTTAAAGCTCATCTGAGAAGATACAGTCCTTCAAAGAGTCTGGGCCTGAACCATGCTTCCCATCCCCATTCACTGTGGGCCACAGATCTGGTTTCTGGTTTCATGAAAAGTGGGTGGGGTACGAATGGGAGTGTGCACCTTGTTTCATGTCAGTTTCTGAAGGCATGGCCTCCAATTTTCTAAGGAAAAATTACAATGGGAAAAGAGACAAAGGGGTCACAGAATTCCCCTCCCTGCTTGAGACTTTATGATATGACAAACTCTTAAACTTTCTGTAATATTTTGAAATCTGCCTCTTGTTCCTCTTTCTCTCTTTAATTTTCAAGGCACATTGGAGCCCCTCGTGTCACAACACAGGTGCCCTTGGCACCCACATGAAATATTACTGCCCATAAGTGAGCTCTGGAGTATACTGAGTGAATGTAGAATTTGGCAAGTATGTGCTGTCCATAAACATCCTCACCCCCACCCGCAACACATTAAAGATGCAACTTTGCTTAAAAGAAGGACTTTTGCATGCATTTTATGAACTGTCTATGTTTCCTCCAAAGTAATCATTCTGAAAGCTGCATAAGTTTCTGTCATGCTGTGGCATCTGGAAATGAAAACCTCTACACCCAGAAGGGAGGAAATTTGCTTTTCCACAAGACATTTGATTTAGATGAGAGGAACATGGCCAGGGATTAATTCAGTTTTCATCAAAAATTAATCAAAGGGGTGGCAACTTTACATTCCCCCCTCCTTTTACGATACAGAACAGTCCATTTCATTAACATCTTTTAAATAGTGGTTGCTTTCTATTCATGCTCCTCAGAGTGGAGACTGACAAAATTTATACACCTCCAAAGTAAGTGTAGAAAATTGTTTCCAACCTCAATCAAATAGGAGTAGTTGTTTATATGCATGCACACGCTTAGTAGGTACATTTGATGAGAGGCTCAGGGTCACTTGCCACATTATGATTTAATGACAGAATGTTCATGCTGTTTACACCTGTATTTGAAGACATAAAGTAGCAGACCAAGTGATCAAAAGAGGGAAAAGGTCGTGTGCATACTATGATTTTCATACAAGCACATGAAACCAGTGCTGGTTGCAGAATGTTCTTTCTTGGACTTTTAGCTTATGTTTCTTCTTAAAAGCAAGTTTCTATGGTCACAGATAAATGTAACCCTTGAGTCAGAAACAAGAGGTTGAAGTGTCTTAGGACTGTATCAAACTAGCGTCTAAAAACACTGTAATTTGACAAATGAAGATAGCAGAAACATTGCGGCATTATAACACTTATTATCACACACAGCTGTAATCACATGAAAGAAGCACCACAGAATTATCACACAATGGCCACTATTGCTTTAGGAATGTGAGTTTACTTCCTGGCTTTAGCTTGGGCAAAATTTTGGCTGTTCTCATGAGAAGACATGAGCACCTTTAAAACACCACCACACACCCCCAAATTAACAAAGTTAAAGAACACACAAGCACTGGAAGAAACCTAAAAAACATGCAAACTACATGGGACAGTTCATAAAAAGAGCATCCTGTGCTTCATTTTCATGTTCTCACCCAGAAGTTTCCTCACTGAGGACCACCCATACACGCTGTAATCTCACGATTACAAGGGCATGTGTTTTCGCACTCCATCAACACTGTGAAAAGGTGCTATTGATGATCTATTGATGGCTTATCCCATCAATTAAAAGCAATGGCTTATTCACAGCTGGGGCACAGGGTAACCATGAAATGACTACGATGTCATGTGATAGCTGCAACCATTCACACTACCCAGACATCTATAATCACATGATTTTTACCGTGTTTGATAAAGTCCTTCATCTTAATTTCCTTCCTCTACTCTAGTCTCAGTCATGTCTTCACATAGGGAAATCCCAGCTCAATGAAACCAACACAACATTTCACTCTGCAGTTCTGAGTAGCAATACTGTACACATTTACCTGTTGAATAAATCCTACTGAACTTGGTGGGCTTTATTTCTGGGTGACGATGCATAGTATTGCAATAAAAAGCTTTGCCAAGAGAGAATACAGTTATGAGAATTAGGAGTTAACAAGCTGGGGAACCAGGCTGAGGCCTCAGCAGAACCCAACAATGAAGAAGAACCATCTTGTCAAGTTGGTGGGGAGGGGGGAAGAGAAGCTGCAGAAGTCATCACCAGAGGTCACCTTCAAGCTCATCATCCAGCTCATCCTCCTCATACGATGAGGAGAAGGAAAGGATTGAGGCAGTAAGGAAGAGGAAGCAGAGCAACAGACAGCAGAGGAACAGCAAGTGAGTCCTTGGATGGGGAAGGCAGTGAGGCAGAGAGTTATTGGTTGGCAGCTGCCCATGTTCCAGGATTGCCAGCTTGAGCCCTCAAGTGGAGGGATGTGGGAGGAAAGTCTAGTGTGGGTCCCTGGCAGTGTAAGAGAAGGGTAGAGAACGCAAGGGTCCGTGCTGTCAATATTTGAGCATCATGAAGATCCCTTGGGGATCCACTTGCTCAAAAAGATCAGAAATAAGAAACTGAAGGGCCACTGTCAATGTTTTCTCTCTCATTAAGCCCATTAAGGAAGTGAGAAGTGCTGCTCCAGTGGGAAGGAAAGGGGGGGGGATAGAGCACTCATTTAACAACTGGTTAGCAGGATACACACTGTTTATGAGGGTGGTACAAGTGGCCTACCTTGAGCATGTGACTGAACATTTAGGGAACATGCTACAGGGCTTGAGCCTTGGAAGAAAATTCTGCTGCCATTGAGTATGGTTCAGGTTTCTGCAAAAGGGCTGCCCAGAGTGAGAAGGCCAGGTGCGACCTTAGAAATAACAAGCTATAGCTTGTCTTGGTGGGTCTCCACATAAAAAGGAAGCCAAAAACTTCCAGGTTCTCCAGGTGGAGGGATAGGAGGGATGCATGGCATTGAGTTAGCTGGGAATTCAACTAGGGTAAATGCCAGTGTGTGCCTTGTAAGTTCAAGCATTGCTGCAACAGTTGCTATGAACCACATCCCAGGCTAACCTGTACTAGGCAGCCAAGCACCCAGCTGCCTGTTGTGGCAGGGGGGAAGGACTACCTCCACTACAATCTCCAGAAACGAAGGAGGGCCTAATGACCAGGGGATAGCCTCAGCTGGTGCAGGGAAGTAACACTTCCCTGCAGGTGACAAGTGGGGGGATCTAATATACACACTGGTTAGTTTGGCCACTCTGCTCCCCTTGCTGGCACGGTACACACACACACACACACACACACACACACAAGAGGTGGCAAATTACTTAAAGGGTAGATTTTCAGTAGACTTCCAAATACCTTTTATGGATCCACAGTTAGCAATAGATACAAATATTTTAAAACCAGGCAATAGCTTCTGGAGATAGTGATGGCAAAAATCACCAAAGAATGTAAAGCTACCCCAATCTGCCCAACTTGAGGGTGTTTCCACTAGGTGTGGTTCCCAACAAGACCCCTGGGGAAACAGGTTGATTCACCTACTCTATCATCTACTACAAGGAGTCTTTGGTCAGTGATGCTATACAACCTGGACTTTGCTCAGTGAGCTATGCCTCATTTTATCATGCATTGTGGTTTATTCACTCCTGCAGACAAAGGTATTCATAGTAAAGTGCAACATTCTGTTGGCATTCAGACTGTTGATGGTCCACCCTGATTATTTTGTGTTCTTGGCTACAAGTATAAGGGTCAGTGGTACATTGACAAAGCTATACTGATCAGGTGTTTTGCATCATGTGCTGCCTTTGAGGCCTTCAGCATATTTCTCAAATTAAGAGGTCATAGAATCGTAGGATCATAGAATCATAGAATTAAAGAGTTGGAAGAGACCACGAGGGCCATCCAGTCCAACCCCCCACCATGCAGGAAATCTTGATCAAAGCATCCCCGACAGATGGCAATCCAGCCTCTGTTTAAAGACCTCCAAGGAAGGAGACCCCACCACGCTCCGAGGGAGTGTGTTCCACTGCCGAACAGCTCTTACTGTCAAAAAGTTCCCCCTCATGTTGAGGTGGAATTTCTGTTCCTGGAGCTTGCACCCATTGCTCCGTGTTCCAGTCTCTGGAGCAGCAGAAAACAAGCCTGCTCCATCCTCAGCGTGACATCCCTTCAAATACTTAAACAGGGCTATCATATCGCCTCTTAACCGTCTGTTTTCCAGGCTAAACATACCCAGCTCCCTAAGTCTCTCCTCATAAGGCATCGTTTCCAGACCTTTCACCATTTTAGTTGCCCTTCTCTGGACACGCTCCAATTTGTCAATATCCTTTTTTAATTGTGGTGCCCAGAACTGAACACGGTATTCTAAGTGAGGTCTGACCAAGGCAGAATAGAGTGGCACTATTACTTCCCTTGATCTAGACACTATACTTCTATTGATTCAGCCCAAAATCGCATTGGCCTTTTTAGCTGCCGCATCACACTGTTGATTCATGTTCAACTTGTGGTCTACCAGGACTCCTAGATCTCTTTTGCACGTAGTCTCATTCAGCCAGGTCTCTCCCATCCTATATTTATGCATTTCATTTTTCCGCCCTAAATCCAATACTTTACATTTCTCCGTATTGAATTTCATTTTGTTAGCTTTGGCCCAGCTCTCCAGTCTATCCAGGTCATTCTGAATTTTGATCCTGTCCTCTAGGGTATTAGCTACTCCTCCCAATTTGGTGTCATCTGCAAATTTGATAAGTATGCCCCTAATTCCCTCATCCAAGTCATTGATAAAGATGTTGAATAGCACTGGGCCCAGGACAGAACCCTGTGGCACCCCACTGGTCACATCTTTCCAAGATGAAGAGGAGGCACTGCTGAGCACCCTTTGGGTTCGGCCGGTCAACCAATTACAAATCCATTGAACAGTTAACTTGTCTAGCCCACATTTTACAAGCTTGTTTGCAAAAATGTCATGGGGAACCTTGTCAAAGGCCTTACTGAAATCAAGGTATGCGATGTCCACAGCATTCCCTTCATCTACCAAGCTGGTAACTTTATCAAAAAAAGAGATCAGATTAGTCTGGCATGACTTGTTTCTCTGAAACCCATGTTGACTTTTTGTGATTATGGCATTGCCTTCTAAATGTTCACAGACTCTCTGTTTAATGATCTGCTCTAGAATCTTCCCTGGTATTGATGTCAGACTAACTGGACAATAATTGTTGGGATTCTCTTTTTTCCCCTTTTTGAAGATGGGGACAACGTTTGCCCTCCTCCAGTCTGCTGGGACTTCTCCTGTTCTCCAGGAGTTCTCAAATATTATTGCCAATGGCTCTGAGATTATATTTGCCAGCTCTTTTAATACTCTTGGATGTAGTTCATCTGGTCCTGGAGATTTAAATTCATTTAGATTACGAAGGTATTCCTGTACTACCGCTTTACTTATTTTGAGCTGGATTTCCCCTATTGTGTCCTCTGTTCCATTCTCCTCAGGTTGGTCCTCCTTTTCCTTTTCTGAAAACACTGAGGCAAAGAAGGTGTTGAGTAATTCTGCTTTTTCTCTGTCCCCTGTTAGCATTTTGCCATCTTCTCCACGTAGTGGCCCTATCATTTCCTTCTTCCTCCTTTTGCTGCGGACATACCCCCAAAAAACCTTTTTTATTGTTCTTAACCTCCCTAGCAAGCCTGAGCTCATTCTGTGCTTTAGCTTTTCTGACTTTACTCCTACACGTGTTCGCTATCTGTTTGAATTCTTCTTTGGTGATTTCCCCCCTTTTCCATTTCCTATACATGTTCCGTTTAAAACTTAGCTCTGTTGAAAGTTCTTTAGTCATCCATCCTGGTTTCTTGAGACACCTCCCATTTTTCTTCCTCAATGGTACTGTTTGAAATTGTGCCTTCAGTATCTCCCTTTTGAGAAAGTCCCATCCGTCTTGAGGTCTCTTCTCTTTTAGTATTCCTGACCATGGGATCACCCTCAGTATTTCCCTGAGTTTATTGAAATCATCTCTCCTAAAGTCAAGAATGCGTGTCTGACTATGCCTGGCTTCTCCTTTCCATTGTATAACAAACTCCAGGAGAACATAATCACTCTCCCTAAGGATCCCATCACTTGCACCCCATTGACCAGGTCATCTCTGTTGGTTAGGATCAGATCTAAAATAGCTGACCCCCTTGTTGCCTCTTCCACCTTTTGGTCCATGAAATTGTCCTCCAGGCATGTAAGGAATTTGCTAGATCTTGAAGTTTTGGCTGAGTTAGATTGCCAGCAAATATCAGGATAGTTGAAGTCCCCCATCACTACTACATCTCTCCTTTCTGCAGGTCAAGAGCAGGGCATCCTCCTCACTGGTTATATATTACCTGGATGATTTCTTATTCATTGGACCAGTGGGGGACATGTCATGCAAAGATTTGTAGACACCTTCCAGAAGCTAGCTGAGGAATTGGGTATCCCATTGGCAGATGACAAGATGGAGGGGATTTGTGAGTGGTTAACATATTTAGGCATATGGATGTACTCAGTACAGGGCATCTCATGCCTGCCAGGGGACAAATTGACTGCTCTCACTGGGCTGCTGGAGCACCTGTTGCAGCAACATAATTGTTCCTTTAAGCAGCTAAAGGTAGTCTCAGGTCATCGTCATTTTGCATGCAATGTAGTGTCCCTGGGGAGGGCAATCTGTGCTGAATTGGCCAGGGTCAAGACCCATTATCATCATATTAGAATCATAAAGGGGAGGAAAGAGTTTCTCAAAGCTTGGCTTGATTCCTTAAAGAACTACAACAGAATGTTGGTATGACAAGAGGTGTTTGGGCAGGAGTTAGAATTTCAGGTCCATTCTGACGCATCTGGTCAGGTTGGCTTTGGGGTATACTTTCAAGGGTGTTGGTATACACAGCACTGGCCCAACAGCTGGGCTGGGACAGAAATCTTAAGGGATTTCATGTTTCTTGTCTTTTTCCAATCCCAGTGGCTATCGCCATTTGGGGAGGTGTGTTTGTTAATAAACAAGTTTGATTTTGATGCAATAACCAGGCAGTCTTCCCATGCCCAGCAGCTAATTCACTTAGTCATTTGTACTAGCTTGCCTATCTGCTAAAATTACTTTCTCAGCTTGTTACATTCCAGGTCTGGTTAATGAGACAGCAGATTCATTATCTCTATTTCAAGGAAATAAATTTTGCTCCTTGGCACTGGAGGTGAAACTGTGGCAGCTTGGGGACAATGTATAATGCAGGGATTGTTGAACTTTTAGATCCCTGCAAGTCCTTGCGGACCCAGACTGTACCGCCTCTCCATCCCCCCCTGAATAATGCACGGACACAGGTTCTTTTGGTATTGTATTGGTTACACATTCGAAATACATGGTTAGGTACAGGTTAGTAACATAAGAGAATACATGTTGAGGTAGATATGTTTGAATACATATATATATATATATGGCAATAAATTGGCCGCAACTTGCTAGCTAAATGGTTGACGGCAATGTATGGGTCATGATTTCCTCATTGCCCCAACCATGTGGGGCAAAGGTGGATTGGTCCATCCCAATCCCCTGTCCTAGAGGAGAGAGCCGATGGCCGGGCCGTCCGCTCGACTCTCTCTCCTCCCCTGAAAACAAGTACATGTTATCAATGCAGGAGGGGCCTCCCTTGAACTTGAACTTGGACTTGAACTTGGTCTTGAATTAGTACTAGATGGAGGCCCCTCTTCTTCTCGCCTTATCACGACCCAATACGTCCGCCACTAAGGCGTTCCCCATGGGAACCACCTCCCGCCAACCATTGCTCCTATCAACAGGCAGGCCTACTGGTCTTCTGGGACCCGCTGCTGGTCAGGCAATGCCTTCCTTGGCCTTATATAGCTGACATATGCCCTGGAGCGCCAATGCCCCAATCTCATGATGGACTCTGCGGACATGCCTGCCTCAGCTGCCATGGTCGCAGCCCTTATCCTAAAGGAATGGCTGCCAAATTCCTCAGCTGGCAGCCCCAACCACCGTATTGTTATCTTCAGCACACTCACGAATTGGAATCTGGTAAGCGGTACCCTGTCTTTGTGCCTGAACAGGGGACCCCGCTCAATGCCTTGGACTTCCATGAAGGCCTTCAGGCTTGTGAAGGGGCATGGGGTGAAGCCCTCTAACCTCCTGAGGTGCAGCGTGGCCCCGCGGCCATGCTGGTCGGCCTTCGAATGCCTGATGCGTAGGGCCAGGTCATTTCGACCAAGGGTGACAAGCCCCATCTGCAGCGCTCTGCCCGACTCGTCTGATTTGGAGGCACACACCACCTCTCCGACGCGCAAGGCCCCAAAGAATGTGATCATATATGCCACCTTGAAGAGCAGCGCCTCGTAGCTGGAGTGGCAGATGGACGGCAGAAGGGCTACCAGTTGAGCCAGCATCACATGCAACACCAGCTGCTTGTGTCCGGTGCCCTTGGCGCTGCCCTCCTCCAGCCCTCCATTGCTTTTCTTACCAAGAAGGAGTCACAGGGGTCCCCCATCCCAGCTGCTTTGCTGAAGAATGAAATGCCTTCTGCCTGGCCAGCGATGGTCCTAGGTGCCAGCCCGCTGTCTTTCAGAGAGGCCAGGTAATGCAACACTTGCCGTTCGGATGCCGGTTCCGCTGCCTGTCTGAAGGCCACAAACTGGGATGCTGCCCTCTCATAACAGGCCCACGTGGAAGGCACCAAGGAGTCTTCTACGCCCCGCATCACGGTTCACTCCCAAGGCTCCAAAGGTCTGCAGGGAAAGGCACTGCGGCTTTGTCCGCCTCCAGTGCCAGCATACGGAACAATTCCTCCTGAAACCAAGATAAGGTATCTGTGATCTCATTATCCACGCCCCGGATATGCCGAGCGTGGAAACTGATGTTGGTCTCAAGGCAGGCTAGCACAAACCTGCGCACCAGCCGCATGACCCTTTCTGACCTGGAGGACTGCCTGTTGATGATCCTGACCACTGCCTGATTGTCACACCAGAAACAAACATTCTTATCCCTGAATTCCCCGCCCCACAGTGTTATGGCCACCAGGATGGGGAAAAATTCCAAGAATGTGAGGTCTCTGGTCACGCCTGCCGATGGCCACTCCAGTGGCCATGGCTGAGCAGCAGTGCCCCGCATAAAAAATTCAGAAACCCAGGCTGCCCGCTGCATCGGAGTGGACCTGCAAACTCCCCCCCCCCTCTCCATGCGCCCCTGCCATGTGGTAACGCCGTTGTAGTGCTCTAGGAAAGATAGCCACACCCGCATGTCCTCTTTCACCCCTCTTGTGAGTCAAATATGGTGGTGTGGAGTCCTGACCCCCCCCCGGTGATCCTGGCAATGCATGCACAAAAGGCCCTCCTGGGGGAAACCACCCGGCAGGCAAAGTTCAGATGTCCCAATAATGACTGCACATCCTTCAACATGGCTTTCTCTTTCCCCAGAAGGCCGTCCAGTAACACCCACAAGCCATCGATCTTGTCATCGGGCAGTCTGGAGATTCCCCGTTCTGAATCGAGCTGTATTCCCAAGTACACCAGGGATGTCGTTGGTCCCACAGTCTTGTCATGTGCCAACGGCACCCCCAGCTCAGCCACCAACGCCTGGAACGAAGAAAGCAAAAACCCACATTCCTCCCCCCCAGCAGGTCCTATCATCAGAAAATCATCCAAGTAGTGTGTGACAAAGGGGGAACCCGCCCTGTGCTGCAGGGCCCACTCTAGGAATGTGCTGAACATCTCAAAGTCTGAGCAGCTGATGGAGCAACCCATAGGCAAAGCCATGTCGTAGTACCACTTGTCCCGGAACTTGAAGGCCAACAGGCAATGGTCCTCCGGATGCACTGGCAGCAGCCGGAAGGCTGATTGGATGTCACACTTTGCCATCAGGGCCCCCGGACCACAACCATGCAGGAGGCGCACTGCGTAGTCCAATGATGCGTATCTCACAGTGCAAAGCTCCTGTGGGATCGCATCATTGACTGATGCCCCTTTGGGGTATGAGAGGTGGAGAATGAGGCGGTACTCCCCCAGGGCCTTCTTAGGCACAACCCCTAAAGGTGAAATCCTCAAATTGGGCATGGGACTCTGATCGAAAGGGCCTGCTATGCGCCCCACCTCTATCTCCTTCGCAATCTTGCATGCCAGCACCTCTGGCAACTGTGATGCAGATTTCAAGTTGCCTGAGGTGGAAGCCTCCCTCGGGCCCTGGAAGGGGATGCGGAACCCAAATTCAAATCCTTCCGCCAAATAAGTTGCAGCCTGCTTCTTGGGGTAGGCTGCCAAGAGAGGACACATGGCCTCCAACTTGACTGGTGTGAATGCCATGTGTCCCCCAACCCCGGCGTGCCCTTCATTTCGCAGCACCACCAGGGGTGCTGCCACTGGATCCTGCCTCCTTTCTGGTGCCAGCAGCCACTGGGCGATTGCTCCGAAAGGACTGGCCACTGCTGCTCTGACAGGAACAATTCACCTTTGGGTGCCCACCCCCACAGCTGTCGCAGGAGTGGTCGAACCTGCACTTGTACTTGGAGCATTTTCCTCCATTGTACTCCCAGCACACCGGCTTCTACCCTTCCTTCTTGTGCGCCGCCTTTTGGGGGTCCCCCTTCTCCCACCTGCCGGGCCCCGTGGTCTGCAGCCAGGTGGGATAGTCGATGGTTTCCCATCTATGCATGGGGGACCTGGATGCCTTTTTTCTGCACTCAATATCATACAAGATGGCATTGGAGTCTCCCGCTTGTGCCCTCACCAGCAGGACCTGACAAAGGTGATTGACCAAGTGCCAAGCCTGCTCCGGGAAGACCAGGGCCACTACGCCCATGAAGACCGTGTACCCATTGAGCCAATTAGCAAAGGTGCGCTCTACCTGCTCAGTGCTAGTCTTATCACTCTCTTTCTTGTCCCTCTTGTGCACCCTGGCCTCAGCCCCAGGGGGAGGTGCCAGCGTAAACACATCAACATAGTAGCCTTCCAAAATCTTGGAGCGCACCTTGTGATCCAAATGCCCCCCCAGGAGGGTCTTCCTTGGATTTGGCCTCCCGAAGCTCCTCCCCCTGAGGAAGCTTGCCGCCCACCTTCCTTTCCTCCCCAGCCTTTTCCCTGGCTCTTCTGAGCTTGAGAGCCCACCCTGGCAGGCCCGGCTTGAAAGCCCCTTTTTCCTAATACCTGTATTTATCCTCGTCTGAGGACTCAACTGAGGAAGTACCCGAACGTGATATTCTGCACTTCCTGGTCAGGCTCCGCCTGCCGCTGGATCTGCTGCGTCGCTGTGATGAGGAGCCACGTGAGCCTGACCGTCTGGATTCCCGGGAACCACTCCTCTCCTTGTACCTGGAATGCCTGGACCGCCCACTGCTACTTGAAGCCCCCAAGCTGGAAGAGGTACTGGGTTCCCCAGCCTCCATCGCCTCAGCGACCACTGGTGTATCCTGTGTATTGCCAGGGGAGGCCTCCTTGTCCATCTTCTGCAGGACCACGGACAGCACCCCCACAATGTTGGTCAGTGTGGGAGCTGGCTGGCCAAACGCCTCCAAGGGGGGCCGAGGGGATAGGGACTGGTTGCTGCTGCTGCTCCCTTGCCCAGCTTGCCCCGGCCCCACGCTGCCTTCCGCAGTTTCCACCCCTTGCGGGGGCCTTGGCACTACCACATGCCTTTTCTTTGATGTCTTCTTGGGCCCCATGGCTATGGGAAAAGCCCTCCCAACCCTCCTTTTGAAGAGATGCGCATGTGCTGTTTTTTGTGACAGTGCACTTTGCTTATTTTTTAAAATTATTTGATATGCAACCTTTATTGCAATGCCGACCGCCGCCCTGCGGTCCGAGACCTGTAAGGGAAAAAAATTCTCCACATTGCAGCCTTCTGCCTGTTTCCCCCCAGGATCCCCGCACCCCATGCAGGGGGGGTATGGTGCTCCAAGGAGGGTGTGTGCGTGCCCACCAGCATGGCATCCAAACCCCCTATAGCCTATGCCCCCTCCAGGCGAACTGAAGACCAAATCCCACCCGAATTCCTGGAGCCCGGGAAGGTGGGGGGGCATTGAAAACCGTGCCATTGCCCTCTCCCACCCCGCAGGGTGGAGGAAGCCCGAGTGACACCCTCCCCTGGACACCACTCCCCCCTCCATAGGCCCCAGCCATGGGCCAGTGCTGGATGGCACGCACCCCACCCCCGGGCTGAGCCACCGCCTGGCTGTCCCCTATGTGGATTGCAGAGGGGTGTTTCTCCTCCCCCCCCCGCGGCCCAGCTGCCTGCCGTCCATGACCTTGCCATGCCAGCCTTCCCTGCCGTGGGCTACAGGGCAGAATCCCCCCCATAGCACTGGGCCAACCGGTGCCCAGACCGCCGCCCTCCGGTGCCCCCGCTCACCCCCGTTCCTGCAGAAGCCCGTGTTGCCCCGACTGTGCTCACTGGGCCAGCCTTCTCCACCACAGGCACCAGGGTGAGAAGGCCCGAGCCCGCTGGACCTCCCGGTGCCACGACCGCTGCCTTCTGGTGCCCCCGCCCACCCTCTGTTGCTGGAGCCCGTGCCGCCCCCGCTCCTCCCAGGGGCTGCTCATGCCACTCGGGCCGCAGGCTGGGCCACCCCCGATCTCCACCCCTGGCCGCTGGCTGCCTCCCCCCATCCTGCGATCGGGCCCCACTACTGGCCTGCTGGCTGTTGAGCGCGGGTGACCCTGCTCCCCCCCCGCCACCCCCGGCCGGCACTGAAGGCACCGAGGCCCTGCTCCCTGCCTGGCAATCCTACCTGCCGGGGTGGGAGGGGTTGAGGAGGCGGCCCTTTGTTCAGGCCGTGACGGAGTGCCCTGCTGCTGCCTCCGTCACCGGCTAGCAACTGGGTGGGCCACGCCCCCTGATCGGCCTGAAATAGGCCAGCTTTGCGCCCTTTTCCTGACCAATGGGGGCGAGGCAGGCCCACCCCCATTGGTCCACTCCTTCACCCTTCCCTCCCAGCAGCAATGGCAGGTGGGAAGAGGAAGGAAAGATGGTGATGCCCATGGCTCGCCATGTGGTTCCCCCCCACCTGGCAATCCTAAGCCTAGCTGGGGGGCAGGAGGGCTGGAAGGGAGGGCACCCGGCCAGGCCACAAAACGGCCTGCCGTCCAGCGGCAAGCCCCCTTCTTGGCTAAAATAATAAGAATGGAGTGTTAACAGAGGCAATCCTCTCTCAGGTAGATCAAAAGAGTCCTATTATGATCAAGCAACCTGGTAAGCTAATCAGAGTGTTGCCTGGAGTATGCAAATCAGAGTTTAAGGAGAAGTTGTTTATGGTAGCCTTCATATTAGCCTTTTATGGGGCCCTGTGCCAGGGGAAAATCCAAGTAGCTAATTCCAAGAGCAGTAGGTCAGACAGAGTGCATGGAGCCCAGAATATGTCCCTGAGGGATGAGAAGGCCCAGCTACAGGTAAGGAAGTCCAAATGTGACCAGTAGGGCTGAGCTGTGTTGATCACTTTGCAGAAAATGAGGGGAGTATTCCCATGCTTGGTGCAGGTAATGGTACACTATTGGGCACTTTGGGCCTCAGTTCTTGGTCTGTTACTCAGGATAGGTCCCCACTCATCAGGTTTCAATTTATACCTGTATTATGGGTGGGCTTGATGTATTTGGGGCTCCCCACAGGGGAGTTCAGTGTGCATTCATTCTGCACCATGGCAACCACAGTAGCAGTGGGATGGATGTGGCACAAATAAAAGCTATAGGCAGATGATAATGCAATGCTTATTCACTTGGGCTGAGCTTTACTCACTGATGTGTTTTGTTACATAGCTTCTTCTTCGGGCAGAGAGCAGTTTGGATATATAGGCATAGCATCATCTATTAGGCTGAAGAATATGTAGCTTCCAAAGACTGGGGGCAAGACCAGGTCCTTGAAGATTGAACATATGAATTACTTGGCCAGTATGGCATGGAATGCACTGGGACTCACTGAGATCACTTATCCTCAAGCAGGAGGCAAAGGAGGGGCCACCAGAGGCAATCATAATTCAGCTCAGGGAAAATGACTTGTGGACATGTACAAGGCTGGAACTGGTAGAAAAGGCTGGAACTCGTAGAGAAGGCTGGAGTGGAAATTGTATTTATACATGCTTGTTCCCCTGGCACAATTATGTAGCACAACATGTTGGAGCGGCACTTCTAGAGAAGAACACAAAACCAGAAAAGCTGGAAATTGTGTGGAGAAAAGTGACAAAGGCTATCAGGGACTTGGTAGTATCGTTTGGTGGTCAGTGGATTCACCACTTTGATATAAAGTTATTCAGATGGAGAAACAGCAAATTGAGATATCAGAGCTTTCAACTATTTGCTCAATAATTTCCTTTTTAAATTGTAAGTATTTTTAAATAAGAAGAATAAGCAATAATTCTACCCCGAATGTAGGCTTTACATGCTTCCCATTCAATAGCATATGAACTTGCAGAGCCTTCATTCTTTTTAAAATATTCCATCCTATCTGCTGATATTAGAACCTTAAACTGTTCATCATTGAGAACTGAAACATTAAAGTGTCAAAGACTAAAGAGGAACATTAGAAAAGTGCATTTCTAGATAAACCGGAGTATGGTCAAGTAAGGATTCAATTTTGCACATGTTTATAAAATGCCCTCCCCCTTTATTTGCTGGGGTTTGGTTCCAGGACCACCAATGGATACCAAAATCCATGGATGCTCATCCCATTATATGTAATGGCAAAGTAAAATGGCATCCCTTATATAAAATGGCAAACAGCAAGTTTGCTTTCTAGATTTTTTTTTTCTGTGAATATTTTCAAACTGTGGATGGTTGGATCTGTGGATGCTGAATCTGTAGATGCAGAGGTCTGACTGTATTACTAACCAAAGATGCAGAAATTAAGAAATAATCTAATCTGAAACACTTATGGTGGACCAGAGAGATAAAGACATACTCCCTATCTCCTGGGTGTATTTCCACACATCAATTAAACCATATTCATTCATATATGCCTGTAAAGTAGCTCTCACCATGGATTGTTTCCTTCACAGAGGTGTATATCTGTCTAAAAAAGATCCAAAATTTCATTAAAATCACCACCAACAATCAAATAATCATATTCTAAGGTCTTGTTTACATGGGCTATTTACCCCATCTTGCCACTGTCTTAGAGCTCTATAATCCAAATGATGCAGGTATTTTGCCCCCAGGCAGTCCTTATGATGCCCGAGGCAAATATGAGGCTAAGTTGGCATAATGCCCATTAAAACATTTCAGCAAAATACCCAGGAAAAACCATTTATTTTCAGAAGAAACAGATAATCGCTTTGGGACCACAAGAGGTCACACCACCATGCCAGCCTGTCACTGCAGCTGCCATCTGCATCACTCTCCCTGAAGCCGGGAAGCAGGCATGCAGCATGTCACCAAGGTTGGTCAGAGTCAGGGGGTCTTGTTCATGTGCTGCAGGCTCCCTTCCCAGCATCAGAGAATGTGATGTGGACAGCAGCAGCAGTGGCTGCAGAGAAGGGCTGGCATGTCCATGAGGACTCCATCACATTTAATTCCAGTAATAGGTGAACAACAGCCCTGATCCAGGGCTGCAATACACTGGCGGGGAGCCAGCATATTCTGCCCATGTAGATGAGGCCTCATTCAATGAGGTTACTAGTATATCACTATGAGACTTTAATAAAAACTATTAATTTTTCATTATATCTTACAAGAAAAATAAAAAAAGCATCCATCTGGATCTGTTATTCCTAACTGTACTGAAACAGGAAGATGTTTGTGGATTAGGAATGCCACACCTTTACACAGTCTACAAATATTGTTAACATAGACCTCACCAACCCAATTTTTCTGAAGGCTGCTCACATCCTCTGTCATCAAGCAGGTTTATTGTAGGAATGCAATGCAGCCTTAAATTCTTTTAACTTAGAAAACACTTGTTTTTGTTTGTTTACATCTCACAGCCCTGTGATATTCATTGAAATTATGTTAACCATTAAATCACCAGTATATTTTAGCATCTACATCACATTCATTATTTCCAATATTACAGAATGTGATTTTCAAAAGCTTGCATGAAATAGCATATCTCTCGTAAGTTGTGATCTGTAGTTATTAATTCCATTAATCATCACTTTATTGCTTATACTGCTTATGGCAATCTTGCGAACTTCGAGAAAGCTTATAAAATCACATCTCTCTCTCTCTCTCTGGCTTTTCTTCACAAACAAAGATTCAGGAAGGACTCATCCTGCGCTTTCTGCAAGTGCACTGATGACTAAAAAGCCAATCTGAGATAGACAAGTCCGGTTGCAGAAAGCACAGCAGAAGGTCTCCTTGGGTGATGTTTCTGGGTTGTGATTCTTTCTGCATTGTCATTTCTCTTCAAGACTTGTTTGGCCTGAGTTCTCAAATAAGGCTGCAGCATTGTGGATAGTGCGTCTCCATGCCTCCCGATGTGAGGCCAGGGAGAACCACTGTTTGTGATCAATTTGGTAGAGCCTGAGATGTTGTTTCAGGGAGTCCTTGTATTGCTTTTTTGGAGCACCCCTCTTACGCTGACCTGTGGCATGTTCACCATAGAGTACTATTTTTGGGAGACGATGGTCCTCCATCCTAGAAACGTGCCCTGCCCAGCGCAGCTGTGTTCTCAATACCATGGCCTCAATGCTGGTGATCCCTGCTTGCTCAAGGACAGCAACATTCGTCACATAGTCAGTCCAGTGTATATTTAGGATCGTGCGTATACAGCGCTGATGAAAGTGTTCAAGGAGTCGTAAGTGGTGGCGATAGGTGACACATGTTTCAGACCCAGAAAGGAGAATAGACAGTACAATGGCTCTATACACACTGATTTTTGTGCTTTGCCTCAGGTGTTTATTACTCCAGACTCTTTTGTAAAGTCTTCCAAATGCGCTATATGCCTTTGCTAATCTGTGATTGATCTCTTTGTCAATCTTGGCATCTGAGGAGATGATGCGTCCCGAGTAGGTGAACTGCTGAACGGACTTGAGCACAGATTGGCAGATGGCAATGTGGGGATGGTGGTGTTCATCCTGTGGTGCAGGCTGGTAAAGAACTACCATTTTCTTCAGGTTGACTTCCAGCCCAAACAGCTCTGCAGCTATTGCAAAACAGGATGTTAGGCGCTGCAGAGCTGCTTCTGTGTGGGCAACAAGGGCAGCATCATCAGCGAAGAGCAGCTCACGGACTAGATAGTTTAGAGTCTTGGTGTGAGCCCTCAGACAGCTTAAGTTAAACAAGCTACCATCAGTACGGTAGCGTATATAGATGCCGTCTTCTTCGTCAAGCTCTGCCGTAGCCCTTTGGAGCATCATGCTGAAGAAGATTGTAAATAAAGTTGGAGCAAGAACATATAAGTGAATAAAATGGGGAAAATAATACAGAAAAAGAACATCTCAGGTGACTGAAAAAAATAAAAAGTGTCCACACCCTCCCCCAAAACACTTAAACAAATGCAAAAAACAAAAATAAAAATTTGTGAAGATAGAGAAATAGAGGGGGAAAAGGAAGAAAGAAAAGAAAAATCTCATGGACTTCCAGTTGGAGAAAGCATTGTGATTCACTACTCCACTGTTCTCCTTCCCCTCAACTAATTTGTCTCACAGAACACCTTCAGTATGAAGGAGCAGAGGGAGAAATTAAAATTAGAACAAATAAAATAAATGGAACTTTAATAAAGATTGAATTAATAGAATGTGATAAAATGCATAAATCAAACAAAGAATGGGGAAAAAAGAAAAAAAAGAGAACAAGCAAAGGAAGAAAAGAAAGGATGAATGGAAGAAGAAAAATAGAGAAAGATTGCTCCATAGATTGAAACTGGTATATATCAGACTGAAGTCTGAGGGTGGAATGGGCTGGTAGTTGTTATGTTGATGATACTGATCCAATAAACAATGACATCAGCTTGGTTTTATAAAGGGTTCATCAAACAGCTAGTGTAGAACCCTGAATTGAGCCTCTCTCTTGGCTTTAAGGCCAGTCAGAAAAGATTCCACTGCCTCAGCCAATTGGAATTTCTCTAATTCCCCATTCACAAAGACTCAGAATATAGCTGGATACTTGATGTAATGCTTCACATTTAATTGCCTTGCTATCATTCTTCCTTTGATAAATTGCTTCTTTTGATCATTTATGTCCTTTGTATAGTCAGGAAAAATCATCAGCTTATCTGATTTCCACTGTAATGCTCAATGCCTAGCAATTCAAAGCACAGAATCTCTAGTAGTCACATGGAGAAACTGTACAACAACTGACTAGACCCAAACTTTTGTTTAGTATTGGAAACTCAATAGCCTCACTCAATTTCTAGTTGAAAATCAGAAGGCAAAGCCAACAATTAATGTAGGAATTTGTTCAGAAATTCAGTTGCTTGAACATCAGTTTCCAAGTCTCTCAGGTCAATGATCTTTAGGTTAGCATGTCAGGTGAGAGACTCTAGCTGAGAAGTCTGGGCAGACAAAAGACTATGGGAAGTATTCATAGCTATGAGCTGTAACCCTGTCTTTTAGGCCCTTGATCTTCAACTCAATTATCTGTATACAGGTTACCAATGCACCCACTGAGGGCTTGTCTACACCAGTGAAATACCTGCAATCCATCCCAAATCTGACCCAATAATGCCACACAGCCTGCAGCCTTTCCCCCAAATCTGGTGCGATAGTGGCACATGGTGTATAGCCCTATTCACACCAGACATGGGGAATATCTCCTTAATCTGGGTTTTGGAAAATTCATAGTTTTCTCTGGAGTTTGCTTGAAAACTGCTGTGTGAACAATCCATCCATACTCGATGGGGGGGGGATGAGGAGGAGAGGAAGGTCAAACACTACCTGATGTGCCAACATTTTTACCCTCCTCGGCTCCATTTCTCATTCCAAAGGCAAAGCCCCAGCAGTAGTCACTCTGTGAGGTCAGAATGCCCAGTGAGCCCCATCATCATGAGGCTAGCTGCCCATTCTGGCTTCAGAGAGAGAGAGAGAGAGACTACCATTAGGACTTTGCTTTTCCCAGAGCCCAGAGGGGTGATTGTACACTAGAAAAGGAAAGCCTCAGTGGTAGTTGGTCTCTCTGAGGCTGGAACAGGTAGCTAGCTTCATGATGGCAAGCAGGCTACCTGTTCCAACTTTAGAGATAGTGACTACCACTGCAGCTTTGCTTTCCCCTGAACTCAGAGTCAAGCATGAGTAACAACTTTGAATGGAAGCCAAGTAAAAATTCAAATGTAGATTTGGGTTTTGGCAGGTGTGACACTTAAATCTGGACAAGAGTAGTCTGAATTTCATGCACCACAGCTCATGCCCAAAGTAGTCCAAATTTCATCTGAATTTTTCCCCTGTCTAGTCAAGGCCTGAATCTTGAATTTTCTTAACAGAAGTAACCAAAGGATGAATAGATAGCATAAGAAGTGGTTTTAGCTCAAGAAGTTGTGCAGCCATTCCTTGTAGCACAGTAAACATCTGTTCCATGTCTGTCATGTACTGGCTTCTTCAATCTCAGTGACCAGCAGTTTCAGAGTTAAAAACAGAAAACTTTATTGGCACAGTAATCCAAAGAGCTAACCCTACAAATTCATTACACAGAATGAAAACTAGCAAGCAGTAAACTAAAAACATTCTACAATCTAAAAAATCTGGTGGGTTCAAAACAAAACAGAGTAAATGTCTATTTAACGTCTATTTAAAATAACAGTATCTGCAGTTTGTTATTTAAAAGTTTCTCCTGTTATGTCCAGTGCCTCCTTCATTTGAACTCCAATCAAGTGAAAACTGAAACTTGTCTCTTGAACAAAGGAAGGGATTTTTATTAATCAAAGTACAGAGAAACACTTAAGCAGCCACAACAAAACAAAACAAAAGACAATCCAAATAGCAAATATGTAATTAGGATGGTAATTACTGAAGAGTTTTTTGTTTAAAAGCCGAGAGAGAGAGAGAGAGAGAGAGAGAGAGAGAGAGAGAGAGACTAATTATTCTGCCATCCCAACTGGAAGTTGAGAAATGGATTCACTACTTTTGAATTTTTATTCCATTTGGAGGCTTTGTACAGGCCAGATGGGGTACACCTGTCAGAATGGGGTCAGGATATATGGCTGTATGATACTCCCTACAAACTTTTTTCATGGTTGCACTTTCAGTAGATGCAGCAAAGGAAGGGACCATAGAGGACTGCCTCTTGTGGTGATTGTTTGCATGGGATCTGGATCCAGTTGGGGAAAGAGAGTTAGGTCCTGTCATAGGTAATGGGGGATCCCTATAAGGGACTTTGGAGTGCAGAGAGATTAAGCTCTGCTCAGCTCAGGGGCATGGGAGCCACACAATGGTATCTGCCCATGTGGCATCCTATTTCTTTCATCCCATTTGGACCCAGCAGGCAGGCAGGGGATGTGGTTTTCCATTCATCAGCAGTTCACCTGGCCAATGTATGGATCTGGGACTGAGGCTGAAACCAAGCCTATGCAGCTGTAATCAATAAAAGGTATGGCCTTATTTGTTCTAATAATGGTTGTTATGTGCATTATTTAGTATAGAGGGCTCTTCCCACTCACCACTGATCCCAGAATTACACGAGCTCTCTTGGAGAAAGAACATAGCAAACTGTAATGTCATTGCAGCTGTAGAATAGGTCGCATTTCTACTGTATTTTATGATTCTTCTCCACTTTGCATTCTTTTTTTCAGGAATCTTGACTTTACTATCCTGACTTCTTATAAAGTTAGGCAATGTTGTCATTATTGTCATATTATCCTATTTAATCCCCAATAGTGGCTATGATGTCTAGAGAATTCTAGGAGTTGTAGTTTTAAAAAATAACTTTTTCAAGCTATGCATAAGCTCAAGAAAGCCAAAGACTTTTATGCAGTTCTGCAGTGCCACAGCACCATAAAAGCTGTACTGATGTAGACTTGTAAGGAAATGTAAAGGAATATTTGAAGAATGCATCTGCTAAGCCTTTCTTTTCAACTATTACTACTTACATAAAGTCACCAAGATGATAAAGAATTAAAATCCTATTAGGCAAATCAGATTTTTTCTCTCTCCTGTAATTTGACATGAAAGTCTCTTTGTTAGTGACTTTCATATTGTGTTAGTTATTTAAAAGAAAAGAAGAGGATGGGTGAACAAATGAGGCAGAAAATGCTGGCTGCTTGCCAGGCATGAAAAAGAGTGTGTTCTAAAGGAATACAAGGATGAACAACAGAAAGGAAAGGGAACTTGTCTAAGTAGGTAAGACATTGGTCACAGTGATAAGAAGGACCACCATTGACCTCCATTCCAAACCAACATAACTATACTCCACAATTTGGAGAACTAACTATCAGGCCTAAAGCTGTTGCAATGATTATGCCTTTTATGCACTATGAAAATTACCCTCTTACACACATACACAAACATACACATACACAGAGGCTCCTATACACAGGGACACACACACACTGAAAATTAATAGCCACATATTGATTTGAGATTAAAGTACAAATGCAGTCCGTTCTAGAGTATTTTCAGATGCATCTCCAAACATCTAGAGTAGCCAAGATGACAGTCACACAAGACTGGTTCACACAGGCATGAATGTCATTGTCTTTTGAGTTCCTTACACTTGGCCATGGTACACTTGTAGACTGATAAACCAGTCTATGACTTGGCTTAACTGAAAAAAGTGGCAGAGATTATATGGAAGCTATGCATGTGATATTGTATGTATGATGCCTATTTATTTATTTATTTATTTATTGCAGATGTCATTTGATGCTCTGAGCATTAAACAGTATTCATGTGAACCAGCACTTAATCTGTTTGCTATGTGTTGAATGTTATACAAAACTCTCATGTCCGTGGAGCCACATGTGTTTGGTCTTACAATAGGGAATAATAGCAACTCGGTTAGCATGCAAGAGGCTATGCAACATATGAGATCTTTGACCTATGTATACCAGTGAAACTAAGGAAAGACATGGAGCCAGAGATCAAATAACCTGAAGAAACTTTATTGATCTGTTTTAAATTGCACTCACACCACACTCTAGCACACAAACAAGACTATCAAAGTAAGGCAGGATGTAGTTAGAAGAGAATTAGTCTGAGGCTTTGGGGTTATACTGCACCTGATCCTGGGAGTACTCCTTGGGAGTAGCAGCAAATGGATGCACCAAAAGTGGGATGGGTAGAAGTTAGAATGGGAAGTAAGGTTATAGAAGTGGGGAAGGAAGCACCCGTTTTGGCAGAATGCTAGGCAGGGGTTAGAGAAGTGCTAAAGGGCTTTGAGATGAAGGCACAGGGTTAGAGAGTGGGGGAAGGTGGACAAACAGACATGGAGGAGCGATGTGGGGGGGGGATCTGAGCACACTGAACTGAGTTTTCCAGGGATTTTTAAAGGAAAAATCACCTTTGAAGATGCAATCTTGATGAAAGAAACATTTGTTTTCAGATTGTCCCAACAATTAAAACAAAGGAATCCTGGATGAGCCAGAAACTGAAAAATGGGTGTATCTTTAGACCTGATGACTGGCAGACAACCTCCCTTTTCATTTGTAGATATGCAGATGAGAAACATACCTAGCTTGGTAATGGGAACCCCCAACTATACAGGTGCTGTCTTCCTTGCCAGAGATGAAGCTGGAAGAACCTTTTATTACTTCAAAGAGCTCTCGCCTTTTATGCCAAAGCTGTGAATGTTGAAGAATTTACTAGGCCCCTTCCTGGCTAATACGTGCTGCCCTGAGCCTGAATGTTTTCCCCATCAACTCTTGAAAGGCCCAGTTTGCCTAACTGATACCAAACTATTGCCAACTATAAATGAATCAAGGTGAGGGATAATGGGGCTTGTTTTAGGGAAATGATGGGTCATGTTACATTGAGAGTGAAAAGAAAGTTTCAGTGTCTGATCTTGTATTTTCAGGAAGTTCTAAGGAACTGGGAAAAAGTAAAACCAGAAAAGATACAAGGTTTTGAATTTTATTGGCACATTGAAAATAAACAATTTCTTGGGACCATATAATCTCCATCTGAGAGTTCCTAGAGAATACAAAAGTGAAATGACTGATCTTCTAGCAAAAATAAACCATGGGTCCCTAAGATCAGCATCACCAAAGTACTTGTCAGTGTTAAATGTAATGCTAAGTCTTTAAAAAGTGATCAGGAGAATCCAGGAAGTATTAAGCTGGTGAGCCTAATTTCTGTTCCACTTTAACTGGTCGAAAGCATTACTAAAGAAAATATTTTCAAGCATATAGTAAAACATTTTTTCCAAGAAGAATCAACATGGGTTTTACAAATGTTAAACCCTGTCTCACAATTTTTTTAGAATCATTTGACAGTGTCAACAAACATATGGTCCATTTGTCTGTTGGACTTTCAATTTATTTATTTATTTATTTACTTTCCTTTACCAACTCCCCCATCAAATTTAGCAGGCACAGGATAAGAGGAGAAGTTCTCTTGTGGACTGATAATTTGTTAGAGAAAATAGTATGAATGAATGGGCCACTTCTCATGATGGAAGGAAGCAAGTATTAAGGGTTCCCCCAAAGATGTGTACTAGAAACAGTACTTTTCAAACTTGTTTATAAATTATCTGAGATGATGACAAGTGAGATGGCCAAATTTTCTGCTGATGATAAATTATTCAGAATAGATAAAATCAAAATAAATAGTGGAGATCTCCAGAAGGAATTTTCAAACTGAATGAATGTGCACCACAATGGTCAATCTGGTTCAAAATATAAACAAATGTAAAATGATGCAGACTGGGACACAGAAGAAATCCCAATTCTTTTACCTAAATCCTATTGTCAGTCCCAACTACAGTACACCCACTGATTCAATTAGATTCATCTGTGTTTGAATGGAGTCTTCTCTAGCTGGAATTAATCTAAAGGATTCCAGTGATAGGCTCTGATCTGGTAATGACTACCAAAGGGTACTGTGATGGATAAAGATGAAGATTTCAACCTGATGTGGTGCTATGAAAAAGGGAAGTTTCAGGCTGGAGATCACTGGAACAAAACTGAAAATAAAACTGCCAACATCATTACACCTATCTATATACATAATTCTCTTGGGTACATTGACAATTTCAGTGTGCTGATTGGCTGCTTAGATGTCAGAATCTGCCTTTCTGCACAGGACTAGGCCCCTGGCTCCAGCAGCTGGCACAGCCTCTTTGCAGACTCATGCACTGGCTGTGGAAGTCTTGGAAGAACAGGGCCAAGCTATCAGATGCAGCCCGCTGCAATCATGCAGCACACCTGAAGCAGCCAGGGGAACAGCTATTTAAGAGTGGTATTCAGCCCTCAGTACTGATTACCACAACATGGTCTGTGCAGTCTTTAGCTCCTCCTTGGGCTTTCTATGCTGTCTTGGTCTTGGGCCTTCTGTGCTGTCTGTAGCTGCTCCTTCAGCCTTAGCCCTTCTCTGCTCTCTGTATGTGCTCCTGGGCCTTGTGCCTTCTGTGCTGTCTGTAGCTGCTCCTTCAGCCTTAGCCCTTCTCTGCTCTCTGTATGTGCTCCTGGGCCTTGTGCCTTCTGTGCTGTCTGTAGCTGCTCTTTGGTCTTGGCCCTTCTGTGCTGTCTGTAGTTGCTCCTTGGGCCTTCTGTGGTGTCTGTAGCTGCTCCTTGGCCTTTGGTCTTGGGCTTTCTGTGCTGTTTGTAGCTGCTCCTTGGCCTTGGGCCTAGGGCCTTGGGTGTTTTCTGCTGTCTGTAGCTGCTCCTGTATCTTGAACCTTCTGTACTCTCTGTAGCTGCTCCTTGGGCCTTCTGTGCTGTCTGTAGCTGCTCCTGAACTTTGGGACTTCTGTTCTATCTATAGCTGTTCCTGGGCCTTGATCCTTCTGTGCTGTCTATAGTTGCTCCTTGGCTTTGGGACTTCTGTGCTGTCTGTAACTGCTCCTTGGGCCTTCTTTACTGTCTTAGCTGCTCCTGGGCCTTCAGCCTTCTGTGTTGTCTGCACAATTGCACATACACACAAACACCATGCTCTGCACACACACACACACACCATGCTATATATATGGCAGGATGAGAGAGCCCCTCATCAGGCCTGGGCCCAGAAAAGCAGGTGAAAGGCCCTCCCTCCAGCCCAACTGCCATGGCCTTGCCCCTGGAGGGAGAAGAAGAGGCAGGCAGAAATCCATCAGGCCTGGGCCCAGAAGCAGGTGAAAAGCCTTGTCTCCAGCCCAACTGCCACCGCCCTGCCCTAGAGGAAGAGAAGAAGAGGAAGGCAGAACTCCATCAGGCCTGGGCCCAGAAGCAGGTGAAAAGCCCTTTGTCTAGCCCAACTGCCACCACCGTGCCCTTGGAAGGAGAGAAGAACCAGCAGTATCTGCTGGATTCATTCCCTACCCCCACAGCCATTCCCTTTTCCTTATGTGTCATGTCTTATTTAGGTTGTAGGCCTGAGGGCAGGGAACTGTTAAATTGACCATTTGTAAGCCACTCTGACAGCCTGTGTGGCTGAAGAGCAGGGTATAAATAAATAAAGAATGCAAGCATGCAACTATTCATACAGATACACCAATCATGCCAAGATGGAAGAACCCCTCTGCCATTGCAATGCAACTGTGCATACACATACACCCTATGCTACACACACACCATGCTACACACACATACCATACTACACATACACACACCATGCATGCCACGACATGAGAGCATCTCCGCCACTGCCATGCAATTTCAGAAATACACAAACACCCCATGCTACACACACACCCTACGCTACACACAAACACACACCATGCATGCCAGGACATGAGAGCACTCCATCACTGCCATGCACAAACACACACTCCCTATGCTACTTACATCATGCTACAACACCCCCATGCTACACACACAACACACTACACATACTGCCATGCTACACACAAACTCCCCATGCTACACATATACACCCAGGCTACACGCAAGCACACATACACACCACATGTACAAGGATATGACAGTCCCTCCACCTCTATGTTTAGAAAACACTTGAAGCTTTACACATGCTTGCATCATGAGGCCCAAGAGCAAGGTAAAGCTACAGATAGCACAGAAGGCCCAACATCCAAGAGCAAGAAGCACCTGCAGACAGTACAGAAGGCCCAAGGAGCCTGCAGACAACACAGAAGGCCCAAAGGGCAAGGAGCAGCTATAGCCAGAACCGAATGCCAAAGGCCAAGAAGCAACTACAAACAGCACAGAAGGCCAAGGCCAAGGAGCAGCTACAGACAGCACAGAAGACCCAAGGCACAGCTACAGACAGCAAGGAAGGCCCAAGGCCCAAGGAGCAACTACCAACAGGACAGAAGACTCAAGGCACAGCTACAGACAGCAACGAAGGCCCAAGGAGCAACTACCGACAGGACAGAAGGCTCAAGGAGCAGCTACAGACAACACAGAAGGCCCAAGTCCCAAGGAGCAGCTACAGACAGGACAGAAGGCCCAAGGAGCAGCTATAGACAGCACAGAAGGCCCAAGGTCCAATGAGCAGCGACAGACAACACAGAAGGCCCAAGGCCCAAGGAACAGCTACACATAACACAGAAGGCCCAAGGAGCAACTACGGATGGCACAGGAGGCCCAAGAATCAGTTACAGAGAGCACAGGAGGACCAGGGGCAGTTACCAACTGCAAAGGAGGCCCAAGGAGCAGCTACAGACAGGACAGAAGGCCCAAGGCCCAAGGAGCAACTACAGATAGAACAGAAGGCCCAAGGCACAGGTATAGACAGCACAGAAGACCCAAGGCCCAAGGAGCAGCTACAGATGACACAGGAGGCCAAAGGAGCAGTTACAGAGAGCACAGTAGGCCTAGAGGCAGCTACAGACAGCACAGAAGGCCACAGACTGCACAGGAGACTGCACAGGAGGCCCAAGGAGCAGCTACAGACAGGACAGAAGGCCCAAGGAACAACTACTGACAGAACAGAAGGCCCAAGGAGCAACTACAGACAACACAGAAGGCCCAAGGCGCAAGGAGCAGGCACAGACGTCCCAAGGAGCAGCTACAGATGGTTCCGAATGCCCAAGGCCCAAGGAGCAGCTACAGACAGCACAGACGTCCCAAGGAGCAGCTACAGATGGTACAGAACATCCAAGGCCCAGGAGCAGCTACAGACAGCAGAGAAGGCCCAAGGCCCAAATTTTCTCCTTCTTTCATAACTGCAGAACCCATACTCATTGAAGGAAGTGTAAAAGTTGGAGATTCAGGACAGATAAAAGGAAGTGCTTCAAATAATACATTGTGAAAATATGAAATTTGCTACAATTTTTAGTGGTGGGCACCAACATAGGCAATTTTAAACTGCTGTGGGGGGTGGGGGGAGAGAAATTCATTGAGGATAATGACATCAGTGCCTATGTATTCCTCCAGCCTCAGAATATCTGAATAATAATTGTCTGGACAATTCAAGCAAGAAGGTATATTGAGGTCATGTCCTATTTGTGGGATTCTTGTGGGAATTTGGTTGGTATCTATGCAAACAGAATATTTGACTAGATAGAACTTTAGTCTGGTCCAGCATAGCTACTCTTATGCCAGACACAGATGCAGGCAAAACGTCAGGAATAAACTCTTCTAGAACACGGCCTTACATCCCAGAAAAAAGACTCACAAAAAACTATCAGTATAGGACCATTAGCTACCCTTCTGTGTGAGCATTTACCTTCAAGTCACCTATCAAATTATGCCTACCCCAGGAATTTCATAGGGTTTTCTTAGGCAAGGAATACTCAGAGGTGGTTTTGCCAGTTCCTTCCTCTGACATATAGCCTACAGCAACTGGTGTTCATTGGCAGTCTCCCATCCAAGTACTAACCAGGGCTGATCCTATTTAGCTTCCAAGGTAAAATAGGATATGATGTCTTTAGGATATTTAGGCCTAGATTCTATAGCATCTAAAATCTACTGTGTGAAGTAGTTGTTTTACTCGGCTTTATGGCAGGGTTGACCCTGCCAAGCCTTAGACATTTGTGGTTGAACCCCCTCAGGAATTATCAGTCAGAAGGGCACTAATCATTAGCTTACTACTGTTTTCATGGCGTTCACCTTGTTACCACCTTCAATTGGATGATAATAATGATGCTTTAATGCAATGTATTGTTATTTCTTTGTTTTATAAAAACATTCCTGCAAGTAGGCAAAATTAGTAATAGCCTGCCTGCCAATGTTACCCCCACCACCACATACACAGCTTAAACCCAAGCTGGGGTCCCAATCTCCATCATTGAGTGAGATGACTCCCCTGTAATCATATGAGTAACATAAAGTTTACATTTACACTTTAATAGGAGTATAGTGTCTAGATCAAGGGAAGTAATAGTGCCATTCTATTCTGCTTTGGTCAGACCTTACCACAATTCAGGAAAGATACTGAGAAACTGAAACGTGTCCAGAGAAAGGTGACCAGGAGGTCTGGAAGCCATGCTCTATGAGGAGTGGCTTAGGGAACTGGGTATGTTTAGTCTGGAGAAGAGAAGGTTAAGAGGGGACATGATAGGCATGTTTAAATATTTGAAGGGATGTCATACTGAGGATGGGGCAAGCTTGTTTTCTGCTGCTCCAGAGACTAGGACACAGAGCAATGGGTTCAAACTACAGAAGACGAGATTCCACCTAAACACTAGGAAGACCTTCCTGACAGTAAGAGCTATTTGGAAGTAGAATACACTGCCTCATAGTGTGGTGGAGTATCCTTCTTTGGAGGTTTTTAAACAGGGGCTGGATGGCCATCTGTTGGGAATGATTTGATTGTGTATTCCTGCATGGCAGGAGGTTGGACTGGATAGCTCTTGTGGTCTCTTTCAATGCTATTATTATATGATTCTATGAATGGAGTGAAGTTATCCCTGATTAAGTTTAGGGAAAGGGCCCTCTTGGTGGCTGCTCTAAGATTTTGGAACTCCCTCCCCAGAGAGGCCAGGATGGTGACATCCTTGATTTCTGTCAAGTGGCAAGTTAAGACATTGTTGTGCCACCAGGTTTTTACAAACTGACAAGCTTCTAAGGGTTCATCTACACCAGCACCATAATCTGGGGCCAGTCCTGAACATTATGCTCTGGAGCTGTTCTAGATCAACATGATGCCAGCTACATGTACTAGTGCAGATCCGGATCCATGCAGATCTGGATCCATCACATTGGCTCCCACTGCCCCGTCCCCCTCAGTGCCACCGCCCCACTGCCTCACCCACCACCCAACTACAGAGTCTGGTCATCACTGTCACTGCTGCTGAGGTCAGAAAGAGGCACCTGTTCAATCAACAAAGAGAGGATAGAGTGACTCACCCCTTGTCAATCACAAATGTGCAGTGCCCTGTTCTGACCTCACTAGCAGCAATGACAATGGCCAGGCTCTGGAGAGACCAACTTGGCTGTTGGGTGAGGTGGGTTTGCAGGCATGTGGACAGCTTGGTCACTCTGGATCCAGCCTAATCAAGCTGTCCACATGTCCAAACACTGGGGCCACTCTGGAAACTCCAGAGGAACTTGTGGTTTCTGTTAAGCAGGATAGCAATAACACATCTATTTCTATACCGCTTATCAGTGCCAAAACCTTCCTTAAGCAGTTTACAATGATTTTTAGCTAATTGCCCCCAACAAGCTGGGTACTCATTTTACCAACCTATGGAAGGATGGAAGGCTGAGTCAACCTTGGAGTGGTGTAAGATCGAATTCACAAGTTGTGGCTGTAGTACTGGCATGTAACTACTGCACCACCAGGGCTCCCTGGATAAATGGCTAAAAGGAGCAGATTCGCTCCATGCATCATATGTACAAATCACATCAGATCCGGGGTATGTGTTTTATCCTTGGTGTAAACAAATCCTTAGGCTGTGCAGTGCTGTTTTTAAGATTTTTAAGAGTCTATATAGCATTTTCTACAATCTATTTAAGTGTTTTTAATGTTTAAAGTTGTAACTTATAAATTGATTATTTTTACATCTTATATTTATACTTTTATTTTTACTTTTGTATTGTTTTTAATTTTTGTATTGTTTTAAATATGTTTTAGTCTCCTTGAGTCCCATTATTGGGAGAAAGGCAGGATATACATTGATAAAATAATACAATAATCATAATCGTAATCATGGTGTAACTTGATTGTATTAGAAAAAGGAATAAATTATAAGTAACTACGTGGTTGTAGCCAGTTATTTCCATACTTTTATTCTGATATAGACTGTTTCAAGAGAATACTACCACATTTTTATTGGAGTACAATATCTGGATTGGGATGTCATGATGTGTGGGGAAATGGGACGTTCTTAATTACATAAAGAAATATTCAGATATTTAAAAATCATCACCTTTGGGAATATGAAAAAAATCTACCCCCCCAAAAAAAGTATATTTTCAATGCTTTCACCTCCTGATGTATATCAGTTATTAAATCTTTTACCTCAGGAAATCTCACAGGAAAATCTATTTTACTCCCCCACCAGAATTTTCTCAGTCACTAAGTACCAACATGAGATGAAATCATTTGTCTGCTACAGTCAATGGTAAATCTGCTTTTGACCATAGTTTTACCATACTATAGCCAATAATTTCAGTAAAATAACTAAAGAAAAGAGAACAAAATAAATGCCACAAGATATGAAAAGGGGGAACCCATTTCAGGGTCTGGAGACTACCTAAATCCAACAATACTTCCAGTGCAAACCCAGTTTCCCATTGCACACAATGAAAAGAAACACAACAAACAGAGGAAATATTGAAACTGAAGGCACAGTACATATAACTACAAACTTCTAGCCTTTTCTTCCTTTCTTTAATTTTACGTGTTTTGCTGGAGAAACATTTACTGCACCTTGATGGGATCTAAATGAAAGCAGTATGTTATAGTGATATGTACCGGCAATAAGAGCCAAATACAAAAGGTTGAAGCTATGTGGCGATGTGATTATCTGGTCTAAAGGTAAACATTCGCCTACTGGCAATAAAAGGCAGGGCTCTGGTGAATCATTACACTTTTAGTCTTCTAATTTGATCATAGCTTCATGGCATATACACCTTTTTTATCTGGCTTGTAAGACTGAGAAAAAGAAAGGCTATTGATTGTTGTAGCACATTTTCTAATTCAGTGAACTGCTCATGACTATGCTTGAAGAATTTCTTCATTTTACCTGAGATTAAAGTTACCACCAAAATTGCACCTTAAGCAAAATTTGAAGTTAATTTGGAGATTCCTTCTCAAAAAAACCATCCCAGAAACTTCAGAGGAAGCAAAAATGGATTAAGAGGACTGAAATTTCTCAAAGGGATTTTACACAACTCTAGGTAATCATCAGACACTGCCCACAGTGACATTCAAAACAAATCTGGATTATTCCCTTCCCAGGAAGGCTTTAAGAGTGGTACACAGCCTTCCTCGTCATAGATAACAAATTCTTTTGTTACTGAATTAGCTGCAAAGTTTGCACTCTGAGCTAAAAGAAAAGTGATACGCAGTTTCTGCAAAACTGCTGTTAATGGCAACTGGTTGTAATGTTGTTTAATTGGTAATGATGTTCTTTTCCAAAATGGCCTGTGGAATTATGTTATGTGTAGAATAGGAACACTCATTCTAAAATTTTCCTTCTTAAAGCATATTTCTGTTTGATAATGCTGGTGTATATCTGTTCCTGCCAAGATTAAATAATATCAGCCCCTCTTTTGTTGTTTAATTTGCCACCTGAAGTACCTCAGTATGCAGCTGCTTGCAGCTCCATCAATTATCTATGGGGATATTTTCAACTATTATTTCTATTAAAACAGAAGAAATACATTTTTTTTAGACTTCATAAATATACCAGCCATAATTCTCTATGTGCTAATTGCTAGTTAAGTCATGCATAACCTATTATGTTCTCTGAATAGTAAATAAGTTTCAAAGTTTATGAAATATATCAGAATTTTTGTATCCTTCAAATTGTCCTGGTTTTATTTTGAAATTGTTGTTACTTTTGTTCTCATTGTTTCAGATTTTATGGAACTAGTAGCATGTAGATGTCATATCCTTGGGGGTTTTGCATCTGAAGAAATGGACTGGAATTCACAAAAGCCTATGCTGAAATAGTGTTAAAGAAGTCACAAGACCCCTTCCTTCTTTTTATACTGAAATGGACTAATACAGCTATCTCTGAAGATTTTTTTCCTAACACATACATACATTTGAGCATACTCGGTCTCCTAATCCTGCTGCTATCAGGAAGATCAACGTTTTCCTGAATCCCATTCCTAAATTATTCAGTAGGCAATGCTGAATCATGTTCTGAAAATAGAGTAGAGAGGGAGTGTAGAATACTGGGGCAGAGAAATGGACTGCACCATTCCAAACAACAAACAAGGCACACCATGTTGCAAGGCTTTAAAAAGTCCTTGTAAATAGAAAACAATCACAATAGGCAAAGGACTGCAGAATAACTCTTATTCATGTTATGTTGATATTCCATATGCTCAGGGCTGTGGCGGCCATTCAGTGAGAGTCAGTAGCCAGTGGTGTGTTGAAAGCTAGCATCATGTATTTTGTGCATTTTTTGGTTGGCACAATAAAGGTATCACTATTTTGTGGATTGTCAATGTGATTGTATTTTGCTGCATGGCCAACACGAGTACCCTGGATATGTTTTCTGGATTTTAAGTTAAAGTAGGACTCATGTATCCACTGATTCTTTGTCCACTGATTCAATTATCCACAGGACACAAAACAGCTACCATAGAGTCTTCCTTTTTTATCATCTCCTTACCACCATCACTTGAGAATCATCAACATGAAGCAAAATGCCCATAGAGGAAATGCTGGGGGAAGGGGTGCTGAATTACTTTGTAGACTAAAGTTCCCAGAATAACCCAGGCAACTGGATCAATGGCCAAATGTAATATTGTCAAATACTGGAATTTTCTTCTCTCTGTCTCTTTTTAAAAAAAGCTTGCTCTTTTATTTTTAAAGCCAGCATGACCTGTAGAAAAAAGTAACTTTTCCAGGCTCTGGAACTGTGACATAAAGCTAAAGTATTTGATACAGCATCTTTGTAAAAAGCAATCTTCTGCTTCACCTGTCAAAGGTAATTCATGAAAGGCATTGAGAGAAACAAGAAATGAGGAGAGGCGCTGGAGGTGTTTACACAGGAAATAAAAGCGGTAAGAATTTGCCCAGATACCTAATAGTTCACACTACTTTGGGGTCAAAGTCACAATATTCAGAAGGAGTGGGGGCCAAAACAAAACAAAACACCATACCATAAGTCACATTGTTACAGCTTTTGCTATTTTCCCCATCTTTTTAAAAAAGTTCCAGCGCAGTATTGGTTGTGTGATCTACCTGCAACCTTTTTGAAATAGGGGCTCACAGCAGAGCTGAGTTGTCATTGGTCTGACCTCAAAGGGGGCAATGGATGCAGGATCCTCCTTTTTTATTGGCAGACTGGCCCCAGCGCTCTCCCCATCCAATAGCCAGAGCAGCCCAACCTCTCTGCTGCTGCCGCCCTTTCCACCCTGTGCCCACGCTGGCCCTCAACAGCCTATACTGGGACATGTGCAGGGCAGTACGGGCTGCTGAGGGCTGGTGCAGGCACTGCTTCAGCCTCTTCCTCCCTTCCCCCCTCTTCCCCATTTGCCTCAGCAGCCCATTGCCCACCTGTCCACCAATGAAGCCTCTTCCTCTGTGCTCCCCCCTCTCTTCCCCGTTTACCCCAGCAGCTGGTAAATGGGGAAGAGAGGGGGCCCAAGGGAGAAAAAGACTGCAGCAGTGGACAAGTGGGCAATGGGACTGTCAGTCCCATTGCCTATCTGTCCACCACTGAAGTCTCTTCCTTTGTGCTTCCCCCTCTCTTCCCCATTTGCCCCAGCAGCCAGCAAACAGGGAAGAGAGGGGGTGCACAGAGGAAGGGGCTTCAGCGGCAGACAGATGAGCCTATGAGTCCCATTGTCCATCTGTCTACCGCTGAAGCCTCTTCTTCCCTGAGCCCCCCCCCCATTCCCTGTTCACTGGCTGAAGGGGGCCCCAGACCTCTCTGCCGCTGCTGCCCTTTTGGTCCCTGCACCAGAGATAGGCCTCCATGACAGTCAGTCATGGAGGCCATGGTCCCCCCATGTGAACTGCAAGATCGCTACTTCATCAGGATTAATCCGAAAGGCCAAAATCATGTAAACTGCTCAGCTCTAAATCAAAATGGAGGTAAGCTGGCATTTTTTGCTTTAAAAATGGTTGTGTAACTGACCCTTATGTTAATAGCTGCTTGATCAGAGCTAAGGCCCAATTCATCCAGCATTATATTTCCATATTGGCTGACCAAATACCTCTGGAACTCTGCAATCAGGACATGAGTGCATCTTTCTCACATTGTACTGCAAACTACATATTGTATAGTCCACAGCTTGGGAAGTTGTGGGGGGAGAGGGATTGGTGGAAAAGTGGAATGTCCTAGTCGAAGATACTGGGAATTCTAGTGCAAAATGTAATGTTATAGTTGTCATGATTTGCCATTGATATATGCACCTGGATACATCTTGCTTTTCCTGGTTCCTGAGTAATAAATGTTCACTTTATTGAGATTAAAATAAAGCTCATGAGTATATACTGTTATTTTAATCTGAACAGATGACTTTGATTTTTCCCCCGCATTTCCCCATTGCCTCATGATGCTGTATACCCTTAGGCTGTAGCACCATAGCCATAAGTTTGCCTGGAGCCATCCCCATATTTGTGTAGAATGTCACATTTTCGAGGTGACTGAAGTTCAGTTTCTTGGCATGAAAAAACCTAATTATTTTGGGGGATTTTGTCCATGCCCAGCATGAGCATGGACACAAGGATAGAAAGAGACAAGGAATGAAGGAGAAGAAATGTGCATATTAAGGGTGGCATTGCCCAGCATCTGTGATTTGAGCTTTCCAAGACAATAGAATAGAACAGGGAAGGAGAAAAAGAATTAGCTATCAGTCAGTTCCTCTGAAGACCCAGTACAGGATTGGAACAATTGCTTTACAAGAAACGCTGTGTTCCTCATGCAAGTTTAAATTCTGTAGAAACTGATAGGCCCACCAGAGGAGAGAAACATGGCATGCTGCCATGTGAGCAGCTTAGTCCGAATTCTGATAACAGGAAAATTTGCAATGTCCTAACAGATGTCTGCTTAAAATGCAAAGATGCTGCTTGTGAATCTTATGTAAGGTTCAGCCTCTCTTGTTCTCACAGTGGATTGTGAAGAGGTGCTGGCATCCAGCCCAGGTCTTTCACAAAGTGATTAACCTGAGACTACATAGCACCATCTGCTACTGTTGCAGGTAAGGCAACAAACATTTTAAGATGACTAAAAGGCTTTGTTTTTCCATTGGTAGTAGGGGAAATGGGTGGTCATTTTCCTTAGTAAGGTAACTGAAAAATTGGAAGACTTTCTTCTTTTACATTTGGGAATACTAGACCATGGGTCTATTTATATATACATAACAGAGAGAAATGTTAAATTATCATTGTAGTTTCTTATTTATGTAATACCATTAATAAAATTTTTATCAAGCAATGTAGACCAATAAAGAATATTTCCAAGGGCAGAAACAAGGCCTTTTAACCAGATTTAAGAGAAGGTGCCCTTCTTTATTGTGTGGTCATAATTGTGGTACAGATCACAAGGCTCCATATGAGCCAGCACAAGCAAATACAAACATGAGATATTCCTCGTCTCACATTTAGTAAATCCATGCTCCAAATAAAAGCTAGTATTACAATGCAAAATAAATGCAGTCATCCCTCGTGTCTGAAATCACAATGTTAACACAGTTAACCCAGGAAAAACGAATTATTTACAAGTTTATAACTTATCACTTCCACACTCTGGTTCGGAATTTAAAAACTATTTGCTGAAAAAATTCAAGGTCACTGGTGTTACATGCCCTTACACCCTTTCCTTTCTAATGGATTGGCAGTAATTTATAATTTGGCAATAATTAACAGTTCATATAGGTCAAGGGTAGACCAAGCCATCCACAGAAGGGTTCAAACAGAGGTTACCCAGAGACCTAGCAAAGTCATCTCAGAAATTCCCCCCAAACAGACATACTTAGGAATGATTAAGTGAAGCTATTAGGGAGCAATGGGCTAATCTCCCCTGGATATACCTGGCAGTGACTCATACTCCAAAACAAGCAAGTGACTGGAACACCCGCTTATCCTGCAAAGGTCTTCCTTCACACCTCTGCCTACCAACAATATAAGGTTGCCTCAAACCCATTAGTCTTAATGTTCCAACAATTAACAGCAAATAACAAAGCCAGAGCTTCTGTTGTTTAACTCTTTGAGAAACTCACTCAAGCATTGTTCTATACTAAAAACACCCCTTAAGGATATGCTATTGGGTATAAATATTACCCTCAAACCGTAGCCATGTCTGCACAGCTCCATCACTCTACCAGTCTGCTGTGTGACCTTCAGTATTGAGCCTGAGTACGAAACTCTGCTTTCCAAACATGTAATTATAGCCTATCATCCCATGAAACTATTCTTCTATCCCAATACTTCCTCCAAATTCTTCATTAGCCTTGTGTTACTGATTAAAGGGGGAGTGTACGTGTGAGTGGTCCCATGATTATTTTCCAATAAAAAACCATCTTTATTTTATTTTGGCTTAGAGTCTCATCAGTTATTACTGGTATAAACGGGTATAAAGATCACACCAGTTACCCAACCTCTCACAGCCATATTTTGAACTAATTAAAATTCCCCAATTAAATATCATAATTTGAGTGTCATGAGTGGGTCCCAAGGATCCCATGCAATGCAAGTAACACTGGCGATTGTAAACAGTAGACAGGTGTGTATGTGTATATGCCTTTAAGTTTCCTGTCAACTTATGGCAACCCCATAAATGTCATATGCTGGTACAAATTCACATTCTCAGCACCCTAACCCGACCAGGAGATTTCTAGAATTTGGAATTCTAAAATTTCTGCTACCTAATCTGATCAGTGGGAATTCGTTAAATTCTGAAATGACTTTATATAAGAATCTACATTCACTTTCACAGCAAAGAGATTAAAAATGTATTATCCAAGTTGTTTCTCATCAAGTCCATCTCTTTGGCAGAACTTCCCATCATTTCACTTTAACACTAACATTTTAGTGAGAAATCATGAACTATGAAAAAAAATATGGGTGGGATTTTCTTGCTAGGAAGAGATATTTCTCATGGATTATTATCATACCTTCAATAGTGATGGTTTTCTTTACAGGTATTAATAAAACAAAGTTTATATGCTTCTAAGACTCACACCAAGGCTTTTTCTATATTCAAAAGAATTTTCTGGCTTAACGTTATTCTTCATTTTTTATTATGTACTTTTCTGTCAGCCAGTAAAAATAATAAATACCACAAGACTGCTGAACCATGAAAACAGAAGGTGTGAATTTGTCAGATGGATACTATGAGCTCAACATGACAATAACTAATAATAGTTTCTACTTCATCCAAGAGACTACTTTTAAATTTGTTATTTAAAGTGAACAACCAGTATTTCCTAGCCTGCCTATAGTGTTCTAGAAAATACACATCCTGCTGACAGGGCAGTGTTCACAGCTAATTAGGGCTTAGGTCTGAAAGCCAATCTTGTAAGTCTATCTTGTAAGCCATTTCAGGATTTTGGCCTTTAATAAGAAACACCAGCTGCACTGTGGGCATTTCAATTTACTGCAAGGTTTGCAGTACTTATGACAGAAAATGCAACCATATTCCCTCTGTAACTTGAATGCTTTCAGATTTTTCATCATCATGGCACAATAGTGACACTATACAAGAGGAAGACACATGAAAAGGCTGCCAACACAAACATCTAATCAGAATGATGGCAGTGGGTGGTAATGTGCATGTCTGAATGAACCATCCTAGATATGACATCTGATGTTTCTGAAATAAAGAGGTTAATTTAATTTCTGTCAGTTTCATTTTTGTTGTGTTTCTCAGAATTGAGCCAATGTGGTTTTGTGGTTTGAGTGTTGAATTAGGACTCCAGGAGACCAGAGTTAGAATCCCCTCTCAGCCATGGAAACCCCATTGGGTGACCTCGGGCAAGTCATATTCTCTCAGCCTTAGAGGACGGAAAAGGCAAACCCTTTCTGAACAATTCTTTCCAAGAAAACCCAGTGATAGGTTCTCAGAATCTCACCATATTCTCACCTCATCCAAGTTCCATATTGGTTTGTGAGTCTTGTTTTACCTTTCATACAGGAAGGTGTTGGTTATTGCCTTTAAAGCCCTAAATGGTTTGGGTCCAACTTATCTTCGGAACCGCCTCCTCCCATACAACCCTCCCCGCGCACTCCAGTCCTCTGGGAGGAATTTGCTTCAGCCACAAAAATCTAGGCTGTCTGCAACCTCCCAGAGGGCCTTTTCGGTAATCTCCCCCAAATTGTGGAATGGCCTGCCAAACGAGATCCGTCAGATGACAAGCCTGAGTAGCTTTAAAAAAGCACTAAAGACGGATCTCTTTCGGCAGGACTTTCCTAATTAGTTCCTGGCCTCAGGGGCTCCTGGCCCTTTTTAGTCCGCTGGCTGTTTATTATTTTGTATTTATTATTTTAATGTGATTTTATAGCAGTTGTTTTAATGTATTTGATTTAATGTCTTTTTATGAGGGAGGGTGGGGGTGGGTGGTGTTTGGGGATTTTAATTTGTATTGGTATTTTAATTTTTGTAATTTGTTTTTAACAGAGGGGGGGATAAAAATAAATTGTATTATTATTATTATTATTATTATATTATCTCTACTATATGCATTTTTAAAGATTTTTCTCAGTGTACATTTTTAAATGCACATAAATATGTTTTAGTTGATGGCAAAACATAGATAAATGTTTATATTAAGAAAAAATATAATTTTGTTTTAAAAATGCACTATTGTGCCTTGTTTACTTATTTATTTTCTATTCTACTATTCTCCCAATATGGGACCAAATACTCCAAAAGACAATGAGAAAGAACCTTATGCTTCTAGTTTCCATTTGATGACAGCAAACCAGAAAAAAATGAACTTTTATTGCCTTGTGGACCATGCATTCGGTAAAATCATATAAAATCTGAGTTTATTGAATGGTGAAATGGTGAAAGGTCTGGAAACCATGACTTATGAGGAGAGACTTAGGGAGCTGGGTATGTTTAGCCTGGAAAAAAGATGGTTAAGAGGTGATATGATAGCACTGTTTAAGTATTTGAAGGGATGTCACACTGAGGATGGAGCAAGCTTGTTTTCTGCTGCTCCAGAGATTGGAACATGGAGCAATGGATGCAAGCTCCAGGAACAGAGATTCCACCTCAACATTAGGAGGAACTTTTTGACAGTAAGAGCTGTTCGGCAGTGGAACGCACTCCCTCGGAGCGTGGTGGGGTCTCCTTGGAGGTCTTTAAACAGAGGCTGGATGGCCATCTGTCAGGGATGCTTTGATCATGATTTCCTGCATGGCAGGGGGTTGGACTGGATGGCCCTCGTGGTCTCTTCCAACTCTGCAATTCTATGATTCTATGATTATTGTGCTTTTCAACAGTGCCAATTTATACCAATGTCAGCAGCCAGTCATCAATTTATAGGAAATGAAATGAACTTTAGGAAATCAAAGGAATCTTAATCAATAGCAAACTTGAACATGTAATCTCATGTACAATGAAGAGTTTTTCACCCTGAATGTATGCATGACAGAATTAACCCATTTGCCACATCATGGATGCATAGATAGTTAGATAGATGGACAGACAGTCAGCTCTAGAGGAGGCAAATTGGAACAACTTGGAAGGAATATTGTGGTTGTGCAGCAGAACTCTCTCTCTCTCTCTCTCTCTTTTTTTTTTAAACAGGTATAGAATTGGCTCAGAAACTGAGGATCCCCAATATGAGACCCAGCTGTATCACAAGGTGATTCTAGGGCAGGTATAGGAAATCTCTTTCATCCAAAGGACAGGATTTGGTTTCAAAGACGTTTTCAGGGGCTGAACTCCATAGTGGGCAAGGCCAAAGGGGAAAGGGTGCTGTTACTCTAAATGCTTCTGTCTGTTGCAACTCTCTAAGATATCAATATTAATTTGGGGAATTAATATACTGAGCTTGGCAATATGAAAAGAAGGCAACAAAGCAGGACCTTTTAATCTATGTATACCGGTACTCAGGAGAAACATTAAGCTAGATAGTGTAATTAATTGATCTGTATTGGAAAATAATAACAGCAACATTCACAGCACACTCAGGCTTCAAGCAATCACACAAGGCTAGTGAGAAAAGTAGCAGGATTGGGATAGAGGAATAGAGTAAGGGGTTGTTTTTGGTTGATACTCTACAGATCAGAGGAGTTGCATTCATGGAGAAAACTGGCAGAGTGGAAGTCTAGAAGCAGGAGCAGCTACAGTCTGATGTGGAGTAAAGAGGAAGGTGAACTGTGCTCACTTGATTGGTTCTTTTTATATCCAACAATTCCCTTCAGGGGGTGGGATTTAGAACAAAAGACAATACTTCTCAGAGGTTCTCAAGATAAGACAATAGACACTCCTATGTTAACAACTCTTAATGTGCTGATACGTTGTAAGTGAACGGAGAGAGCAACTCTCTTTGCTTGTGGGGAGGCAGAGGTAAGATAGCTCTTTACAAACCTTGAGAATCTCAGCTATCGTTGATAGGATTAGCCAGATGTTCAAGCAAGAAGCTGCCTTGCAGATTAGCTTTCTTTAGAATTTGTAATAGTCCCTCCCTAGTGTATATGTGGCTTAGTCTCAACACTAGTCCTTGGGATTCCTGGTTTGGGGAGTTCCTGGTTTACTTGCTATATTCTTGGAGGACCACTGTTTGGCCAAATTATTAAATATTGCTAGTTTATTAAAAATAAGGGGCAGGGGATGTCAAGGCAGATAACAGTGAGACCCAAAATGTTACCACATTTTAACTTAAATCTCCTGACTGCCATTAACTAACCCACAGAAGAGGTATTCCAACCTTTTAAATAGGAATAACCCATACAAACAATGAGAAACCACCAACTGGTGATATCATGGGGAAGAGGGCTTAACTAGAAGGGGAAGCACAAGTGTCATATTGGGACTGGGAGGGGAGATTTGCCCCATGACCTGAGGTTCACTACCCTTGGTCTGGGCTATTCTATTCTCAGATTCCAGTTCCCTACCTTAAATTTCAGCAGTGCTAAGATAATGGCACTGGTCAAGGTTGCATAGTTTTTGTATGGTTAATAACAATATTACATATGCAAAGTAGTACATACATGCAAGTAATATTATCATGATTCTTTTCCTAGGTAAAAATAAAAAGGGGGGGGGGGCTGACAACTGCCTGGATAGTTAATGCATCTCAGTTTTGGCACTTGATTTGAAGACCAGATTCCATGTCATTCAGCAGCCATATTTTTTCTTTATACGTCTGTCCTGTCTGTCCTTAAAGAACCCAGTGAGGACCCTAATTTTCAAAACAAAAGTGCAGACAGATGAGGAGAGGTATCTTTCCTGTATGGGAGAAATATGCCTGAAGAGACAGAACGCAGTGAAATGAATGGAGAGGAAGAGAGAGATTAAGCTCACTTATGCATGTGTACACATTTTCTTCTAAACATTGCACACACACACACTTCAACATGGATATGGTATAGGTGTAAATCAACATGACTGCTCCAGCTTTCCTACTTTGACCTTCAGTTCAAATGCCAAAGCTGATTTTCTGCAACATGTAGGCAAATAGCAGCAGCCCAGGCCACCTAAATGTATATAGCTACCCCATCATAGTTAATTTACTTTATGATGAGAAAGAGACATACTTGATATATTTATGTGTATCATAATGTCTGCAACCATCCACTTTGCTAAGTATTTTGCTTTCTGAACTTCAGTTTTCCCCCTCTGTGCTGTTGCTATAGAGTCCTTCTTTCAGAACACCTAATGCTATAGTTATGTCCTTCTAGTAGCCAGGCTAAATAATATGCTATATGCAACATCCTTTGTTGTGCAGGGCCAAGCATCTCTGAGTCTGTGATATGGCAATAACGTGGAACTGAAGCCACAAGCTTATACAGGGAAAGGAACAAAGCTGGGGTGTAATTTCATTTTGTGAGTACTTCCAGACCCTAAGAGAGAATGGTTACCACACTGGGGACTTTTCACAGTTTAATCAACAGCAGCAAACCTCAGAAGAGCACTACAAGATATTGACTTTCTTTTCCACTGCTAATCATATAACAGATGTGGATAAAAAGAAAGCAGTTCTACTCAGTCATGAGGGGGCTCACACCTACAGTAGGTGTTATTGAGAAGGCAATTAACCACTGCAAACCCAGAATATGCAGATGGTTGTAAAGGATGGTAAATCTATTAAAGAACTATTTTATTAGGACACAGCAAAATAATCAAGCAGCTGCTTGTGTGCTGGGGTCTTGACATCACAGCCATTAAAATGCACTAAAATACATTTTAAATGCATCTTAGAATATTTTTGAAAGAGACATATACTTTAAAATGCATTTGAATTTAACCAACATTGTTAAGTAGAACTGTAATAGGGAGCCCTGGTGGCATAGTGGGTAAATGCCAGTATTGCAAGTCACCATGTTGCAGTTCCAGAGGGCTCCGTGGTTCACTCAGCCTTCCATAGGTCAGTAACATGAGTACCCAGCTTGTGGGGGCAATTAGCTAACACACATTGGAAACCACTTAATGCAGTATAGATGTGTAAATTGCTGTTGCTTAAAACAATTTGTAAGCTACTCTGATAGCCTTGTGGATGAAGAGTGGAGTATAAATAACTAATAAATAAAAATAAATAATAAATAATTACAAAAAACAGTGGATAATATAATTTTATAAAAAAAAATGTACACCGATTTAAGTTGGTATCTTTAACAGCCAGAGACTACCTCATAATTCACTGTGATAACACCTAAAACTCTGGACTGTGCCAATCTATACTATAGACAAGGACTCGTTCACATTATTGCCCATCATACATTTTTAAAGAATCCTTTCACATTGAAAGCTAAAAGTGAGGCAAGTGCCTTCTGATGACACCACAGTTTTTTGTATGTGGATTATTTTGTGAGAAGGAGCTTTCAAGCATGGGTGTTCCAAGTTATATTACAAGTAATTAACAATAAAAATGTGACGGCTGATATCAATGGGTAGATATTTTGGAGATTATCAGACACAGCTAATGTGGCACCAGAATAATGACATCGGAACGCAAATGGACGCCAATATCACACAATGTCATCCTTTTGCATTCTGCTGTTGTTATTCTGGCATTTCTTTTTTTATTGATGGGCCAAGTCATCAATAGATCGCCTGTCCTGTTTTGGTGCCAGCATTGCTGACATCTGAAACCTCACATCATTGTTCTGCCATGAATACAGCGTCTATGGGCAGTCCTGCCAGAACACTTCTGGGTGGGATCATGAAAACAAGGTAAGCTACCATCTTTTTATGAACCTCCTCAGGTTACTTGTTGTTGTTTTTATAGGACATTTTCAGACGATCCTTGCAGCGCAAGGATCGAGTGGGAGAGGTTCGTAGCAGCAACGCGGAAGGGGGTTGATGTCAGATTATGACATCCCTGCTGCGAAATCGTCCATCTCTCTTCTGCTGAGGGTTGGAGCCTGCCGCGCTATATTCGGCCAGATTTTATTCACGGACAACCTCCATGAGGTTGTCCATTCATACCAGCCTTCACATTTTTATTGTTAATTACTTGTAATATAACTTGGAACACCCATGCTTGAAAGCTCCTTCTCACAAAATAATCCACATACAGAAAACTATGGTGTCATCAGAAGGCACTTGCTCAAGGATCCCCATCTGGAAGCAACCATGTGGGTATAGCAGTCTAATCTGCCTGTTTTGCTGCAGAAAATGCCGAATGGGTGGCACAGCTCTCTGTGCAGCCCATTCAGTGTGAAGCACTACACTGGCACAGGGGAATAAGCCCAACTATGCAAGCTCTCTATAGGACCCTGTCACATACACACCTGCAACTGCTCTGGTTAGCTTTGCTGACTACTCTCTCACTGAGGCAAATGCAGCAACCAGGTAGCAGCTGGTCTGACAGTCCAGGATGGGATATTGGCAGATTATCTGACAGCTACAGCAGCCATAACAGCTAGAGTGCAGTTCTCCAGAGACTGTCAGGCCCAAAGGCCTTGCTCAGTACAAAGCCTTGGGGAGTGGGGGCTCAGACATGGTCTTCATGGGCATTCCACCACAGTGCCTTGCTCTGAAGAAATACCCCTCAGAGCAAGGTGTGTCTGTGGGAGGGACTAAGGCAAGATCTTTGAGAAGCAGATCTCTGCAGGTGTGCAGAAGTAGATCTCTGCACCTATGCAGGTGAGGAGAGAGTGGGGTGTGTGTCAAACAAAGCATCTAGAACTGACACTCCTCCCACCCACCACTGGTTCTCCCGTTACTTCTCAAGCAAAGGTAAGCAGTTTGTGCATTCCCCCTCCCTTGACCTTAGCTTTTATGGGATGGAATGATCAAGTGTTTGAGTATTCATAAAAGCCTACAAGATTTTGTAAGTACTTAGAGGGAATGCTCACAAAAAATAATGTAGTTGTTTTAAAGGTAAAAACTGAAATGTTTGCATATTCCAAAAGATTATGGAGCGAAGCACAATTAATATTTGGCTCCACTGTAAAGCTGAGCCCAATTATGCAATCAGTAAAAGAAACTGCACTAGAGTCAAATGCACCCCTTCTGGAAATTCTAGAGGAGAAAAGGTGTATATTGGTGACAAAAGGAAGTGTATTTTAAGAATTAATGAAAAGGACATTGTAATGTCTCAAAAAGCTTTTTAGCACCATGGAGGAAAACATGACTCAAAGGTCTGTAAATTTTAAAATGAGAAATAGTAGAACTGTGATCTTGCAGGTTGTATTAGAATAGTATGTAACATAAATGCAGCTATACAAAGCACTGAGGTAAAATAGATATATGAGATTATCACACAACAATGTTATAGGGTTATTACTCGACTTTAACTGCTATGGCTGCCTCCTGTGGAATCCTGGGATTTGCAGTTTAGGAAGGGGCATTTAGAACTCTCAACCAGAGAGCCCTTAGGTGTCACTAAACTACAAGCCCCATAATTCCTCAGAAGGCAGCCACAGCAGTTAAAGTGGAATAATAGCACTATAACAGTGTAGTGTGATAAAGTTATAGTGTTCACAGAAAATCTGACTTACAGGAGGCAATAACTGAAACTACAGATAATAAAATCCAGAATCCACAAAGCAATGATACCTTTATTGGGCCAACTTCAAAACATAAAATATTGTACATTATGCAAGATCTTTGCCCAATAAAGAAGGCAGTGACCCTTAAAAGCTTGCATAATATATTTTACACTTTGGAGTCAGCCCAATAATGGTATTGCTACTTTGTGGGTTTTGGATTTTGTTGTATTTTGCTGCATGCTCAACATGGCTACCCCTGAGTATGTTTCCTGGATTTTAAGATATCCAATTTAGCTGCAACATGAGAACCTTAAAACAAGAGGGAGCCTAATGACTGGGACTTAACTCTATTATAAAGGTAGTATTTTTCCCCCATTGGGTTGCAATTGGCAAGTTTTACCTATACAGCACCTACAGGTTTTTTCTACATGTAATACTACAGAGGCTCCTTGAGAAATTCAGTGTTCTCTGCCTAAGAAAAGAGCAGTTAGCTTCACATGGGACAGGGCACAGCTGGATCCCAAGGTAAGTTACTTTTCTGTTGCTAGTGGATTTGAAATTGTATTACCTGTCTTTTATTTCCCATTGTCCCTAGTCTTCACATGGCCAAGAAGGGGAGTGGCTTCTGCCTGCTTTGAAACCCTTCAATACCATCTTAACTGACAACAGAGTAACATCTGAGGGCCCATCTACACCAGGCAGGATACGCCAGCTCCACACTGGCATATCCTTTCTCTGGAGCTGGTCCATTTTCCCTTTGTTACCTGCAGAAAATCGGCCAGAATCTACACAGGATGCCCGCCCATTGCTGAAGCTGCTGCTGCTGCCAGTGCCATTTTCTCACTAATGCGGCAGCTATGCAGGGCCCCTGCAACATGTGACTGAGGCCCCCTGCATGTGACCAGCTTCAGTCACATGCTGCAGGACCTGTGCCTGACTTCCAGGAGAGCCAGGGAATTGCAAGTGAGGACTGGTGTCCTGAGATGGGTTCCCGCAGACATGCAGGACCCAGTCTGGCTGTAGCAAATTAAACTGGGTGTTTTCTTAAAGCGTAGTAAAGAGCTCTGTGCCAGCTTGTCCCTGTTCCACTTCTGTATCTGCCCTGGGGGTCATTTGGACTGCCTGGGGACAGATTGAGGTAAATGCCTTCTGCCGTTTGGACTGCAGGGCTCTGAAATGGGGCAAGTTGGTGTATTTGGCCAGTGTAGACAATCCGTGAGACAGAATATAAGCCTGTGACTCTAACAATGTTACTTTTCTTCTCCTGTATGATTTTTAACATTTTTGCCTGATGAAGAAGCCAGTGAAGCTTCGAAAGCTTCATAACAGCAGTCTGATTTGTGTCCATGGTCACCTCAGTTGTTTGTTCTGAGTTGATCTGTCTGGAAATTTAATTCCTTCCTCATTTCTTAGGTGGGTGGCTAGGGCAGGGTCTACAGATAAATGACAGGAGGGTGGTAGATGGGGCACAGTTATGGCTAGAGTAAAATTTGAAATCAGCCTGTCAGGAAATCAATCCTTTTATTTATATCCTATCTGTGGGACTCAAGGTAGCTTGTTATAAAAGTAGAAGAAAGAAGTGCATTACTCTACAATGAAGAGAAACTATTTTTACGAAGAAAAAATATCAAAACAATTTTTTGAAGGAGCTCAATGCTCGGAAAGGCATTCTTGGAAAAACAAGTGTTAAGCATAAGAGTGAACCTTATTATTTCAAAGTCAGGACTGTACATGTGGAAATGAAACAGTCTAAATGAAGTGAAGAAAACTGGAGGAAGTGATTAATACTGAATCTGGAAGCTTGCAGAATGAGCATCCCCAACCATACTTGTACAAAAATCAAATGTTTTCTGATCATCTATGTGTGTGTAGAATAGTGCTCAAGTAGAAATATGCCAGATGGGGCCTTTAATCCTGGATTCAAGCCTTAACCAAGCCTTTCTTTTTGAGATCTGGGATGGTTTGACCAACTATTCTAAAGGACTATGCCTGAGGCCAGTTCTTGTTTTTCAAGGTCCAAGTGAATTCACATGACACTTAATCAGCACAAAGCAGTTTCAGGTTGAACAAGGGGCCTAGGGCTAATTTTGTGATGTCTCAACATACACGAAATATATCAGGTGATTTCTTCATCATGGTGACCTGTGTCAGAAAAGCTTCCCTGCAACGGGCAAGGAGACTAGAAAAGTGACTCTAAGAGCTTGCTTTTCCTTGTCAGAGCCACATTTTGAACTTGTTTTGTCTGGTCCACTGAATAAGTATGCAGTGCTGGAGAGCTTGTATGCTCTCACCAAGAAAGACTGGTAAGCTTCCAGCTAAATGTCAGACTTGGTTCATTTTGTATACAGAATCAGGTAAGATTTTAGTCATCAGTGATTTCTCAGTCTATGGCTGTGGGTGGGACCAAAATACAAAAAAAAGTGTTCAGTGTACAAAAATCATAAAGGGTTTTTCAAGGAGAGGCTACTGAATAGATGGTGCCCAAAACTTGTTATAAAAATAATAAAATATTATAAATAAATCAAATCAAACTGTGTGTGTGTGTGTTTCATTGTATTTTTAATGCAGATCAGATCCAGACTTAGGGCTCATCTACACCAATTGGAAAATCCAGCTTACCTTCAGGGCATCCTGGTCCACAGTGACCACAGGCTTGTCTACACAATCACCATACACACTGAGGTGATTCCAGGAGCACTGTACACACATAGTACTCCCTTTCAAACTCACCCTGGTCTAATAATTCACAGTATGCATTGCCATACAGGCATAGCAGCTCTGTTTTACCCCCTTCCCTCTTGCATATGAATGTACATATGTTGTCCCCACAGATCAGAGTACTTTGGATATCCTATTAAGTGGAGGTATGTGCAGCTAACAATAAGGGTATACTGGTATGTGCTTCTCTGAACAACTGCTGCATTTGCAAGGGGGGGTGCGCAGTGGTTAAATGCCAGTCCTGCAAGTCACCACGTTGCAAGTTTGATTCCAGTGGGCTCCAAGGTTCACTCAGCCTTCCATCCTTTCGTAGGCCGGTAAAATGAGTACCCGGCTTGTGGGGACAATTAGCTAACACACATTGGAAACTGTTTAATGCGGTGTAGATGCGTAAATTGCTATTGCTTAAAACAATTTGTAAGCCGGTCTGATAGCCTTGTGGCTGAAGAACGGGGTATAAATAAATAAATAAATAAATAAATAAAAACAGTGGGAAAGATCAGCTGATTGCTTGCCCCAGGAAGCCTCCTCCTGACCTCTTCCACCCACCCACCAAAAACTCCTCTCCCCTGCCCCACACCAACATAGCTATGGAGCACAGTACTCATGTACACACACACATGCACGCACGCACACAAATATCCAGATTTTATGCTTAAACCCCGAGTAAATCCCCACTTTTTTGGTGCATATTAAAGCCCTGAGGATCTGAAAAGACCAAGATTTGAACTGTGCAGCACCTGGACAGCTCACAGTGAAAAGGAGGTGTGATCATTTTATTTGGCCAGTGTAGACAAGCCCTTAATCATGCTAAGAGCACCCACATTGAAACCAATGAGATTTAGGCTGCTGTCACAGTGCAGAAATAATGCAGTTTGACACCACTTTAATTGCCATGGCTCAGTGCTATGGAATTCTGCAATTTGTACTTTTGAGATATTTAGCCTTTTCTCTGAGAGTGTTGGTGCCACAACAAACTTCAAATCCCAAGATTCCATAGGATGGAGCCATAATAGTTAAAGTGGTGTCAAACTGCATTATTTCTGCAGTGTGTCAGCAGCCTTAGGCATGATTAACTTATGTCCAATTGATTTCAATAGTCTACTTTGAGCTTAAGAAGGGAAAATCTCTCAGTTTTGATTTTCCTGTTTCTCCATATCCCATTTGAATTTTCTTCCCCTCTCTGGTTTGTTTATTTTTTATTATTATTATTTTTATTTATTTATTTGCATACTTTGTGTATGCAAATGTTTTTAAACAGGTGTTTGTGCACAATTTTTATATATTTTCATAAGTTTATGTATCTTCTGTTTATGCATTATAGCTATTTTGTGCATTGTCCCCATTGACTAAAGGTTGTTTCTGCATATTTTCCAACTGTACACATTCTAAGTTGTTTGCACTTTACAATGAGCTTTACAGGGACTTCGTTTTTCCAAAATGTCCTGAAAGCTTTGCAGTTACATAAAAGATAGAGAGAAAGGCCTATCAAGATGGCAAAATTTTATAAGATTCAATCCCTGTTCCATATCCTCCAACATTTCAGAGATGAAAACAAGGACCACCCTCCTGTTTATTCTACCAGGTGCACTGGCTTCCCTCCATCATGAGACAGTGTCTGCTGCCTCCATCGCCTTGCCCTCTTCCCTCCAAGCCCTGCTGTTGCTCCTCTATCACCCGATTACCCAGATGGAGGAGTGATGTGAGGCTGGGCCCAAGCACTAGCACCACCAACTCAGGTGACTCCTCCTGAGACAACAGTGAGGAGCTGTCATTCATCATGGCTAGGCCAGGTGGAGAAAATGCTACTTTCATGGCTGCTTCCCCTGCCCAGCATGGAATGACCACTGAGCCAAGGGAGGCCATGGGAGTGACAGCAACAGCGGTGCTGCTAGCAGGGACCAAGCCACTACCTCATCACCTCACACCCCTCCAGGGGAGAGGAGGAGGAAGAGGAGGCAACAACCTCTACTGTCATGGTGGCTCCTGCACATGAGCAACAACATGTTGTGAAGGAGTGAGTTGCTGCCCTCCTCCTCATATTCACTGACAACTCCTGCATCTGGCCTAACCAACCCTTGGCTGGCCATGCTGAGTGGCAGTGCCTCATGCTGAACACGTTACCTCATAAATATGCTGTTATAGAGGGTAGAGGCTTGCTTTTTTTTTAAAAAAAATTGAAGCTAAGGAGATTAGCCTCCTGCTTTAGGTGGGGCAGCCATGCTTAGTTATTTGCTCTCCATCAGCATAGAGGGAGGACAGAACAAGAACACAAAGAGGACGATTTCATGTGATACTAAGACCTATTCCCAGTACAGTGATGTCATTATCGCGAGGGTTTTTTTCAAGCATCTGATAATCTCCTTAGAATTGGGAGGGGAAATGCAGGACATTTTAAAAGAAGCTGAAACTGTAAGAGAGCATAGATAACTAAGTATGGCTGCCCCACTTAAAACAGGACTGTCCTAGTGTATGCCCTATCCTAAATAAGTTGTATAGATCCAAACAAATATTTTCATCCCTTTATTTTATAGAATCTATGCAAATATAATGAAATACAGAGATTATGTAGCCCCTCATCGAGGAGACGTCTGGCTCTGTTGTTGATTGCTTTGTGGCATGCAGCCAAAACTTAGTTTTGGAGACTTGTGATATTTGATTAATTGTTAGGCTTGAATTATGTTCCACTGCTGCTGTTTGTTTTTTTGTATGCTGTTTCACATAACAGTTGCTTAATCATTTTAATAGGTTTTATCTTTCACGCTGAAACTATTCAAAGGCATCTGTTAGATGGTTTAGGTGTTTTATATAGAAATGTGTGTGTGTACTATAAAATAGTTTGTTCCCATTATTTTCTCACGTTTGAATGCTTAGGCGTAAATACAATTGTTAGTCCCAACTAGAGTAAAACATGACATAGGCTCTTAACTTAGTAAGTTTCTACTGACTGAATCAGTTTATTCTAATCTAGTTGCGACTAACAGGGCTTGTCTACATGGGCAAAACCCCTCCATACTCACCCATATTTGCTGCACAGTTGACACACAACATTTTTGGCTATGTACATTTTTACTGGAGTTCTGCAGGAAACTCTGGATCTGTAAGATTCATGGTTTGCTCTGCATTTGAGGGGAAAACCCATATTTTTGTCCATGCAACAGCTAAGGATTGGCTTTAGATCAAAGTTGAGGTGTTACCGTACCCTACTATCCCTATTTCATAACTGCACATAGTGGACACTTTTGGGGGCCATGCTGACTGGACCCTGTTTCGGTCAAGCTGACCAGAGGACATTTGAGGTCATGGTGGCCTGAGATGTGCCTAGAACAACAATGGTGGGAAAGCCTAGATAGGATTATGCAGAAAACCCAGCCATCAAGGGGCCTGTGCTAATCTTCTCAAATATGCAATCAATGACCTTCCCTCAACCCATACCCTATGGAAATCTCTCCTATTCCCCTACCTGTTGGAACATTAGGGGGTTGTTGCAGATCCATCAACATTCTGTTACTCCAGAGGTAATGGCAATCAGCCCATTCCAGAACCTTTTGTCTATTCCATGAGAAAGCCATTTGGCTTTGTCATAACCAGAACATCCCTCCAGTATAAAATGGAGTATAAATATAATAGCCGAGACCCTAACCACACGTGCTGCAGACTGGATCCACCATTCTGTGTACCAAATGTGCCACCCTCAGACACTGTCTGAGTCTCTTCACTGCTCAGACCTCTTTCTCCAAGACTGATAGCTATCATCCTTCCATCCCTGACTTCTCTCTATCCAATCCTTCAGCTTTCCTTTCAATAGCCTTGTATGGTTCTTAGGTGTGTATGTTCTTGCACTATAGTTTATCTCTTGTGTTAATTCGAATAAAATACTTTGTTTAATTCCAAGTGGAGTGTTCTCTACAGTTAGTACTGGTATACATAGGTGGAAAGATCCCCAAAGTTACCCCCCTCTTGTTGGCCTCTTTTTTGAGCTATACTTCTCCCAGATCTTAAGGAAACGCAGGCATTGCAGATAGGACTCTAATGTCCCCCCACCTCTTAGGGTAACAGGGGTGGGACTTCCGATGGATGGGACTCTGTACTGGCCTTTCCCCACTCCGCGATTGTGTGCATATCTAGATAAGCATATGTCTTATTTATCCAGTAACACAGTACTCTGGGACCATGTATATTTGTTTATTTACATGAGTATGAGTGAACAGGAAAAAAAACGGAGCAGCCCCAGCCATGTGGCTGGAAATAGCATGATATATAGGACACATGATCAGCATAGGACCACACTGTTACTCCAATGTGGGTTACAGTGTGGCGGGATACTCTGATCTACAATCAGACAAGCCTGCTGCATGTGGCATTTATGGGACCACTGCAAATCAAAGAAATCCATCGCAGCTATGAGGTAGGTGTGGTGTTTCCTGCCAGTGTAGATATGCCTTATCAATTCAATTTACACCTTAAAACCCTAATTTTCACTCACATGGATAATCATTTCCATGATTATCTATTGTTACAGCATCAGACTAAGAAACAAAATGCATAGTAAGGCTATGTAGATTATTAGATAAAGCTATGTAAATCAGAGTTGGGTAATTTCTCAGCCATTGCATTCAACTTGTCAAAGAAGATGGGTTACAAGCTATAATACAATTGAACAGAAGCAAAACTTGCGCTCATCCCAGAAAATGGATTCAACAGGACAGGGAGCAGGTTTTATCAACCAGAGTCATGGCCTTGAGTGCATATTTAAACCAGGTCTGGGAATACAACTTCCAATCCTGGATGGAACTACACTCGCCTCCAAGGATTGTGTTCGCAGTCTGGGGGTGCTCCTGGACCCGTTGCTCCAGATGACTAATCAGGTTAATGCAACGGTCAGGAGTGCCTGTTATCAATTTAGGCTGATACGCCAGCTGCGCCCTTTCCTGGAAACTAGGGACCTCGAAACTGTGGTACACGCACTGGTATTTCTGTAATGTGCTCTACATGGGGCTACCCTTCTGCTTGACTCGGAAACTTCAACTAGTCCAGAACATGGCAGCCAGGTTGATTTCTGGCGTTTCCAGAAGAGAGCACATAACACCTGTGCTAAAAGCTCTCCACTGGCTGCCTATTAGTTTCCAGGCACAGTACAAGGTGTTGGTTATGACCTTTAAAGCCCTACATGGCTTGGGTCCAACTTACCTCCGGGACCACCTCCTTCCGTACGACCCTCCCCACGCACTTCGGTCCTCTGGGAGGAATCTGTTACAGCCTATGAAAACAAGGCTGTCGGTGACCTCCCAGAGGGCCTTCTCTGCTGCTGCTCCCAGATTATGGAATGGCCTGCTGGATGAGATCCGTCTTATTACCACCTTAGACAGCTTTAAAAAAGCTGTCAAGACGGATCTTTTCCAGCAGGCCTTTCCTGAATAATTATCCCGGCCCAAGACTCGGCTGTCCTTTCTGGCTGTGATTGTATGTTTTAATTTTTTCTTCTAACATATATTTTTAATTATTGTATGTTTTTAATCCTTCATAATTTAATATTATTTTAAGGGGTGGGTGGGCTAGGGTATTGTGATTGTGGAGTTTTTATATTGTAAGCCGCCCCGATTGCGTTGCAGAGGGGTGGGATAGAAATACAATTTTATTATTATTATTATTATTTATAAACTTTGGCTGCTGATACACTGCAGAAATAATGCAGCTTGACATTGCTTTAACTATCATGACTCCTTCCTATGGAATCCTGGGATATGTAGTTTGTTGCGGCACCAGCGCTCTTTGGCAGAGAGGGCTAAATATCTCACAGAACTATATATCCCAGAATTCCATAGCATTGAGGCATGACAGTTATAGTGCTGTCAAACTGCATTATTTCTGCAGTGTGTCAGCAGCCTTTCTTTCACATAAATGAATTGATCCCCTTCATTTTCATATGGAGAAAAAGGTCTGCTTATAGATAGAATGTTGATAAGGTGGCAAACCTGTCTTCTGCCCCATCAGTCTCTGGTCTCATTATCAATGAATCCAGAGGCAAGGATAGAAACATCTGTCATTTCTCACACCCAAATTGTTTTAACTTGAAGTGTGTTGAATTATGATTAGGAAGAAATTTCTGAAATTTAATAAATTCTTCTAAAAAAAAATGAATCAAAACACAATCCTCCCCTGTTTTCACTAGTTGAATTCATGCAGTGCAACTATGATCATCATGAAAATGTTCAGGTGGTCCCTGCCTACTATGGAAATGGGCTTTTAGCAAAAAAAGGAAGGACAGAAGGAACAAAGGGAGGGAGGGAGGGAGGGAGGGAGGGAGGGAAGAAAGCAGAAGAGGTGGGATTCTAAATTCAGCATACAGTAATGTGGTTAAGCATTGAAATCCATAGGCCTAGATTTGTCAGATATTACTTTTTTAAATCACATGTTTTTTCTGTGTGGTTATGAAGGGAAAAATGTGGGTTTGATTCATTCTTGCTGGGAGATGGATGGGGCGGGGGGGACAGGACAGGAACACAAAAATCGCTCCTGTCCCACATTCTCCAATCCTGTCCCTGTCCCAGCACAATAACCCTCCCCATCACAATTACCTTTTCTTCTATCGACAGGCAGCCCAGGAATGAACAGAGCTCTTGCGGAGCTCCATTCACTTCATGGATCAAATTCTCACCCACATTCACAAGACGACATGAGCACAGGAAATTCAAAAATAACAAGAAAAAAATTACACCAAGCACAGAAACAGACTTAAAAGATAACAAGTAACCCAGGGAGGTTCCTAAAAAGAGTAGCTTACCTTGTTTTCACAACCCCACCCAGAAGTGTTCTGGCAGGACCACCCATTGATGCTGTATTCAGGGCAGGACAGTGGCACACATTGCAGACGCCAGCAATGCCAGAACCAAAACAGGATGGGTGATCTATTGACAGCTTGGCCCATCAACAAAATAAATGCTAGAATAATGACAGCGCAACACAAAAGGATGACGTTCTGTGATATATATTGGTATTCTGGCACCACATTAGCCATTTTTGATAATCTCCAGAGAGAGAGAAAGAGAGAGAACCCCAAGTCTCTACCGAGGGCACAAGAATCCAGTACAGCAGTTTCGCTCTGGTTCCCTCATGTCTCCTGTGAAATTCAAGCTTTCTTTCCATGCACACCTTTCCTATCATAACAGCAACAAATTCACAAATTTGTAACAAATGTGACTTGAAGAGTGTGTTTTCTGGTTGGTTTGTTTGTTGTTTGACATATTCCCTCAGTCTGTAGCTACATTTCATTGATGGCTAATCAACTGCAAAGTTGTTTCACGGTTGAACATTTTCATTCTGACTCACTGTCATGAGCAAGCAAAACTTCTTTAGCTTTATTTAAGACCTTATATTAGCAATGGTTTCACAGCAATCATGCAATTTCTCAGCTGGATACTGAGGGGAAGGAATTAACAAAAGCTGTACTCTTTTTAAACAGGGATGTACAACAAATGAATTTTTCAATGTAGATATCTGCTGGAACCTGGCATGCTTATGGTAGGTTGAGTTAACCTTTTGCTTTTGTTAGATGGCATTCTCTAACCACAGGTAAATAAAAAGAAAAAAAGAAAAAAGGAGGGGATAAACAGCCTGTTTCCAAATCTGTTTTTCTCTGCAGTTGTTTCAAAGTGAGATCTTGCTGCTCCAGTGCTCTGGGCTTCAGTCACAAGCCCAATCTCAGCAATGTGTAACTTTCCCAACCAAAGAAAATTCAGTTTTAAACTATCTCAGAGATGGCAGAAGGTAGGCAAAAAATCTAAAGGGGGGGGCAGTGTTCTCAAGTATTTTCCCTCTTTGCTAAGGACTGATCATAAGATTAAAACTTCCCCATGACATGATAGCTGCCAGCTCTGATGAATACAGAGTACCCTTACTATGCTATGACAAAGGAGAAAAGACAGAAGCAAAAACGAAAACTAGATATATTTTTTCTCTGATTGAGATGGTACTGTCTGGCCCAAATTCAGCTTGGTCTATCCACACATATACATAGTTTCCCCTTATGTCTCTCTCTTAAAGCTGGTATAAAGTTGCAATATAATATCCCAATACTTATTAAAGATCTTGCAGTGCATTGGCTGAGACTTGTATATGGTCCTCTCATACCCTGTTTCCAGAACTTGGAAATGGACTCTGACTCAGAGACTGAAGCAGTGGGCATGCCAGGATCTGCTGAACCAAAGCAGGAGGATATTCCAGAGCCACAGGCCTCAGACACAGCCAACAGTGCAGTACCAGCTCTGGCAGAGAGTCCTGCCCCTTCAGATATAGAGAGCAACTTACCTATACCTACCTTCACTGCATGGAGACAACAAAAGGAGAGTTTGAGGCAGTCTCAGCATATTTATAGGAAGCAGCAGCTGCTGCATTAGCTCTAAAAATACAAAGCACTGCCCTCCAGGGGTTGTCAGAGGTTATTTGATCTACCTGAGTACCCATCATGTTCCTGCTTGCTGTGTATGACCTGGACTGTGTTTGTTTACTCTGGATTCTGTTTGCCTGACCTGGATTCTGCTAGACTACCCTGAACTCTGTTTGCCATACCTGGTCCTTGTGTATTGGACTTTGCTTGTGGACTTGTGTTTTACGTGCTAGTAAAGTAAGTGTCTGATTTCACACTGCCCAATTCCTTTGCTTGTAATTAGCTTGACTGTGCTGTGCCTCTGCTATCAGCTGTTTCACATACAGATTTCGGCTGATTGCCCAGACATTGTTTGGACAGGTCCACCCCCCCCCAACACAAATTAATGAAATTACACTCTATCTTGGAACATTTAAATTGCACCAGTTCCCTAGGCAGGCTGACTAGTACACCATCGTTTATGAGGACTTTGGGCTCGGGTTCCCGGAGGTGGAGTGAAAAGACATCTGTGTACTCACTCCTCCAAATTTTTTCCTTGGTCTCAGGTAGGAGGTGTCCCCCCCCCATTGGCCACCAGCCTCTGCCCTTACCACCCCTACCACTATAGGCATATGTGTCTTCCCCTAGCTGCCTACATACTTGAGTTGACCTATTGCCTTCAGACTCTGCTGTTTTCCATCTTGGCCACTGCGTGTTGTTATGCTCCATCTCCTCAGGGGCATAGATCCCACTACCCAGTGGGGATTGTTCCTCCCCGCTACACTATGTGTCATGTGTGAGGGTGGGTGGGTGGGGTTGAGCCCTGTATTGCCTTGGATTGTCTTTAAAAGGCAATCCAGACTCTGTGTCTTATCAGCTGTAGGAAGTGTTAGTTGTTGTGTAGTTGTGCCAACAGAGTCATCTGACTGGCATTTGTGCTGTGGATGTGTGTGTGTGTGTGTCTGTCTGTCTGTCTGTCTGTGTGTATCTCCAAGAGTAATGGGACCATGGAGCCAGGTTTCCCACACGCTTTTTCCCCCAAAGTCAAATTTGCTGGGTGGTGTACATCACTACCACCCAATGTTGTGTCCCTAATGGTGTGTGTGTGTTGAGGAGTGCCATGCCTGTGCATTGTGTCTGAATCCGATATGTGTCCATCCTCCTCTGCAGTAAAGCAAGCTGTACAGAAATCAGCTCCATGCTCTTGGCAATGTTGTCTATCCACATGACTTACCTTGTGTCTGATTCTTAGCATGTTTCATCTCCTGTGTGAGAGGAGGCATGGCCACTTCAGGGTGAGGGTGCATTTGACTGCTACCTGGCATGTTTCTTGGAGAGCTGTGAATTTATGACTGAACCTTTGGCCTGCAAAGCATATGTGATTATTCTGCATGACTCTACTGAAACCTGTGCCTTGAGGACCACTTAGTTTTTCCAGAGATGATGCCCCCCCCCTGAAACATCCTCGGGGCTGTGCCTACCATCTCTATACAGATACCCCTTTCACCACTGGGGGAGGGGAGACTTAACATGTGCCCTGTTCTCCTGTACTCCTAGTCAAGAACTCAAGCCTTTCTACCATCTCTTTCCCCAGGGGCTAGTGTGGTCCATCAGCAGGAATCATGCCTTATTGGGTGCCATGGTTGCTGCCAATTCCACTCCTTCAATGCTGCCAATGGAGCTATATACACCCTCTGAGTGAAACACTGCCTAGGTTGGAGGGAGCGCGGTTCAAAGATGCCAGGTGGCCAGGGCTGAGAGTTGAAGCCCCTTGTATGTTAAGATACCTGAGAACAATGACCCTATAAATAGGACATGATGGGAGGAACTGGGGGAGGAGTCACTGTGGGGAATATAAGAATAGGTATAGCTGAGAGTAGGGAGTCCCAAGAGCAAGTGCAGCTGATGGAGATGACTACCAGTGCAGGAGGGGGGTGGGTGGGAAGAAGGGCCAAAAAAAAAAAGCCTTTATCTGAATGTTATTCAAATTTCTGAATGAGAGAAAGAAAGTGCTAAAAAACAACAACCCAGAAATGTCTCCCTATGTTTCAGCTATAAAAGTTACAGATGTTTGAAGCAACCTAAAAAGTGAAAATAGTTTTTTTCAAAGAAAAAAATCTTATTAGTCTGATCCCTATCCAGTTATTTTATTGTGTGTTTTTTAGTATTTATTAAGTATTTTTTAAATGTTTAATTATTTAACTGTATTTTAAGGGGAGGTGGGATGGAGGGTTTTGTATGTATATTTTAAACTGCATTTTGTAGAGGGGCGGGATACAAATAAATTTTATTATTATTTATTTAATAATAAATAAATAATTTATTTAATAATTTATACAAATTTATACAAATATTCTTATTCTTATTCTTATTATTAAGAGTAACTAGATTATTTCAAGAGATTTAACACATAAATCTCAGACTCCCTTATGGCTCCATGGAGCATATAGAATTAAACTGCAACTGGCCACTTATTGTCACCAGACTTACCATAGGGCCATTGCAGTCCCCCTCCATGGCCATTCCATGGCTGGTGGAGAATTGGAGAAGCATCTAGCTATGGTCCCATAGCCAGATGCAAAATCATTACATTATCTGCTGACATCCACTGAGGTGAGGTTGATTTAGGAAAACAGAATATGACAACGTTATATATGAGAAGTCTCCTGAATTACATTTTTCCCTCAGTAGCTGCAGCAGGAGCAAAGTAATAGTGCTTTTTACATCCCTTGCTGGTTCCTTTCTTTAAAAAGTACTGATCTCAAGCTCTTTTTTTTTCTCTTAGCAAACAAGTGCTAAGGTGATAAAATGGCTTTTGTTGTTGTTAAAGTGAAAGACTGCTCTTTAGAATTGTGGATATGGTTTTGTAAAAAAATACTGTCCAGCAACAGCAAATTAAGGTAAGTATAAATGCGAGTAATTCACTCACAAGTGCCCTCTTGATTTGTAGGCATTCATTAGCACAGAAAATGTGGATAGCTTTGCATGCCTGCGATCTGCCCCCCAAAAAACCTTTAAGACAAAGAGCAGTAGGTTCTACATCCTGCCAGTTCCTCTGACTGTAAGGCTTTATGATTCACAGCAGTCATCCTATCTTAGCTCTTGCTGAGGAGGAAAATGTGTGTGGCTGTGCTGCTTCAGACAGCAGGTAGATGTTCAAATGACTAAATATTCCTCCTAGGGGAAAGAGCCCTTACTATAGATATCTAGCATATCAGGAATAGACCGTTTCCCCCTGGCATCTAGTTTTCTTGTGTTGAGGAAAGAGGGCTGTATGAATGAACATGCCAATGTATGAGCCCCTGCTGGAAGTGTGAAGTAACATCCCCAAAACAAATTTTCCACTCCTAGGTGTAAAATGGTCTCTTATGTTTGTAAGGACGGTTTTTCCAGTACAGAGCCAGAGAAGAATGTTGCTCATATACCATTAGTTATAGTCTTAGGGCACAAAAAGTAGTTGTCATCATGGTTACAGTTTTTAAAATCATGGTTCACTTTTTCCCCCCAAAAAATAACTTAGATTGTTATTTTGGTTTCCTTTTGGAAAATGTGAATGCTACAAGCAATTGGGCTGTGGTACAAAATATGCTTTCCTCCCATCAGGTTCACCACAGTCTCAACACCCACAACAAAGCAAGAGCAGTAAGAACATATGCTATTTCTCTTCCACCATTTGGTGTAGCTACACACTTGTAATTATAAAAGTAAATGAAAGGTACAGTTACATGCAAAAGGAATTATGTTATCCCTTACTGAATTACAGTGGCAATATAATGTAGGTAGGCCTTTATTACCAAGAAAAGGAATTAATTACAAGTAACTCCATGGTCTCAGTCCAGTTTTTAGTCCCAAGTAGAGTACATGCACTGAAACTGTACTTATATAAGTATTGACTTACCAAGTGTTCATTGATTCAATGAATCTAGTATAGTTGAGACTAACAACTGGATTTAGGGCACTGTTTGTAACTAGTTACTTACAAGTTCTGTACTCAGAGATTTCTTCAAAGAGTTCAGTGCCACTTTGAAATGACTACATGATTTTACTTACAAGATAAATTATATTATTTAAAATCTGCCCATGCTAGATTAGAATAAAAGCACTGCTAATCTAGCATTCTGCTGGTAACAGTGTCTAACCTTATGTACCCAGAAAACATCAGAGAACCATAGAATCATAGAGCTGGAGATAGTTATTCTTTCCTGCTTGCCTCTGGGACAAGCTGCCTGAAGAGTAAGGAATATTTATTGGCTGACAGCATTCAACAGACCGTGTTAGCGTATGTATCTCAGAATGCCTTGCCCCAAGCCTCACTCGCAGAGACAGAGACAGAGGAGTAAGGCAATGCCAGAAGTTTAAGCCCTGGTGGTGCAGTGGTTAAATGCCAGTACTGCAAGTCACAACGTTGCAAGTTCGATTCCAGCAGGCTCCAAGGTTCACTCAGCCTTCCATCCTTCCGTAGGTCGGTAAAATGAGTACCCAGCTTGTGGGGGCAATTAGCTAACACACATTGGAAACTGTTTAATGCAGTGTAGATGTGTAAATAGCTATTGCTTAAAACAGTTTGTAAGCCACTCTGATAGCCTTGTGGCTGAAGAGTGGGGTATAAATAACTAAATTAATTAAATAAATAAATAAACTCTTTGTCTCTCTGAGTATGATTTCTTTGTGCTGAACTCAAATACAAATAGAGTTAATAATACAAAGTTTTTTAGGTGTTCTGTCCTAGTTACTTCACTGGATAATAAAAACCAAAACCAAAATATTATTTCATTTGCCACTGAGGTAATATAAAACAGGGTCCAGCACTGGAATAGCTTCCACCTTCTGGCATCAGACCTGGTGTTTTGATGATCCAGTCTGATATGGATCCTGAATCTTTGGCTATTTTCTTTCTGCCTCAGACTGCCACTTCTAGAACTGTCTTCTGCCTCTTTCTGAAGAAACAACTTTACACCAGCAGTACCTGCAAGCCAATGGCCTGACTATAGCCCCTTGCCAACACCTAGTCCTAACCACCACCAGATGCTCTGCATGTGGCTTTGCGAAAGACCAACATCTTTGGAAAGGCAAATATTTTCACCAACACCACCATTATGATAGGAGGGATCACATAATGCCCAATTATATACTCTCTTCACTTCAGAGCCCAGTAGTATATGTATAAAGATAGGATTGCTATTATTTTTATCCCAATGCACATTACTCTTTCACTTACATTAAATCACCTGGACTAACTGAGTGAGGAGGGGGGAGACATTTACAGTCATTCAATTTGAGAGATCCTTTTGATTTGCACAATATATTTGAGATGTTACCATTCTGAATGCAGCCCAAATGTGCACATTTTTGCATCTTTATTCTGAAATACACCCCTTTCTAAACAGCCTCTCACAGGATTGAAATATTGCTTGTGTGACATTCCCTTGTTTTAACAAAGATCACATGCAAGAATGTAAGGAGATTTTCAGATGGGCTATTTATTCTGTGGGAGACACGGAACAAGGTTGGGAAAAAGTCTTCTTTTCAGAAGATGTTGACCCTTTTCCGTGTCTCCCCGGTGCCTATTCCGCATTTCCCCATGATATTTTCATCACAGGGAAACATTGTTTTTGGACCACTTGTTCCATTGTAGTAACGGAATCATGGGTGGTCTGAAAGGTGTCCTGTTCCTCTCCCGTGATGACAGCTGGGGGGGGGGGAGAGCCATTCTAGACATTTCCAGGCATGGACACCCAGGTAAGTGGTACCCCTTTTTTCCCCTCCCTGGGTTACTTTTTTTAATGTGTTTTCGTGCTTTGTGTACTATTTTGACATGGGGGGGAGGTTATTTTTAAAATTCCCATGCAACCATTCTCTCTTGAGAACAAGCAGGATTTCAGTTGCAGGTTGTAAAGGCAGCCTTAGGACAGCTGCATTTATGACCAGCTAGCTTGGGGAGAGGGAAGATGTTCCTGCCGCAGAATGAAAAGTAAGTATTTGAACATTTTCCCTTCATTCTGCGGCAGGCACAGGATTGGGGCTTGCCAGGCAGGAACAGGGCATTAGGTCCCATCTGAAAAAGTCCTTAATCTTTCCTTTGATTCCTGTATATGGCAACAAAACAAAAGTTTTCCCCTCTTTGGATGAAATTATTATAATTTGTGAATATTTCTCAATGATTTTTGTATTTGCATTTGGGGGGCTTTTCTGCAAAAATTTAATCTCCACAAAGAAAATATTTCCTTTGGTGGTTTTTTTTTTTAAAAAAAAATATTTTTTGAGCAAAACCTATTGAGAATGAAAAAAAAAAACAGGCAGGTGTGCTGATCTTTTTACACAAGGATGAAAAAAATCTTATAACAGTTGACTTTTTCTTATAGGTGTCTCATTGTGTCAAGATATCCTTTCTCATTCAAAATGAGAAAATAGTCTTTACATCCCTAATCTAGTATGACTGATGCAACTATTTCAAGTTGTTGGTTTTTTAATGAAAAATATATGTAAAGTGAGGGAAAGAAAAAAAAATAGATCCACCAATAGCAAACCTATATCTGACTTTTTCACCTGCAGCCCACAAAAAGCATCAAAATTTAAATTTACATCATGTGAACATATACAACAAAGATGGAGTTTATTTCCAGTTTGATAGTTAGACTTCTGTTAATTTCTTCCCATTGTTATTTACATTTGTTGCTACAAAAACAATTACATTCCAAGCAGGGAGTCCTGAGATTTTTTTTTTCTCCCCCTCAGCTATGGTGTGAACTTCATTGCATACAGCTTATATTTCATTGCAAAACGTTTTTGCAGTTCATTATAATTCCCACCATTTTCCTAAAGTGGGATCAACATTTACACACTGGAGAGGGCAATGATGGTATGACTGGTTAGCTGGCTCCCTTGCATGTTCCATGTGGCATCCTTCTACCCTGTGTGTTTCTTTCTAATTCATTCCTGTGAGTTTCAGTGGAGCATTTTTGATTGCAATCAGTTTGGACAACCCTGTCAGAGGCCAGTCAATGACAATGCATATCAGAACAGTCAGAAGTTTACAGCGTGTAATAAAATCTGAGCTAAAGTCTAGCCAGCCATCCTCTTGTGGTCTGAGTAGGACTCTAGGCAACCAGTGATTTGTAGGCTCCATTACATCCCAAATGTTCTTTGTATCTAGCCCTTGGCAGGGTGTCAAGGACAAGGCATAATCAGTCTTCAGAGATCACTCTTGAAATGCCATGCCCTCTGCTCCCTTCAGGTGACTCATTTTTCCTCCCATGTTGTCAGGGATGGTTGATGAAAACTGACGACTTTCAAGGCGCTATGACAAGTGAAGCATCCCAATTGGAGCAGGAGGAGGGGGAGATGATCTTGGGCAGTCACAGAATGCAGTGAATGATAGATGATCCTAATAGTTAGTCAACAAATGTACTTTCCATATTCCAGAAGAAATTACCGCAAAGAGTTAAAGGAATATTAAAGCCAGGAAGGAAATAGTCAAGCACACTTACTAGAAATTGATGACAAACACATGAAATAATGAGACCACACAAGGAACTGGGTTAAAATCTGGGCCACTTTATTTATTCTATCAACTATTTATGTTTATTCCTTGAGAAATGCAAGCAAGGAGGGAGCACCTAGTACAGGAACAGCTGGAGCAGGTGGTCTTACCCAGATCTACCTCACCCCTCAACTTACCCTGTGCAAAATACCCGAGCCCTGAGGGAGATTCTTGGAACTGGGCTACCCCGCCCTGGTCTCCATCTACTGGAAGGCAAAACCCCAGATGAGAGCACCAAGTTGCATGACCTCTAGCGAGGGCCTCACCCTCAAGCCATCCCCAAGAATAGCCTCTTCCCCACCTTCCAAGTCACTTGACATGTACCAGTTAGCTCCAGAGTCGCATCCTTCACTCCCAAAGGGTGCCATAGGTATACATCAAACTAATCCCTTCTCCCCCCAAATATCTGCCATGGATAAGACAGAAGCATCTGCTTAGCCCCTTTCCCCCACCAGGATGGCCAAAAGAGCCTTCACAGCTTGCTGCTGGTCCTCAAGGAATATCTGGATCCCCGCTTCAGATAAGTGGACCCCATCAGATCTGCATAACTCGTTTCTTTGGTATACAATTATGGGATGTGATGAAAACAGGCCAAACCCTTTTTTCATGGCATTACAAATTTCCCTATTGATTCTTTTTCTGGAGATAACTATGTGCCAAGGGTCACCCTTCCCCGGCTAACCTTGGGGTGGCATGATAGCAGACCATAATAAGCATACTTGTGGTCATGAAGACCAGCTCGTCTGCATATTTTGAACAATTAGGACTTTGCTTTTTAGCAATCCAAGGCCATTCCCATCCAAGTGAATGACAAGTATGTGTGGCAGAGGCCCACAGCATCCCCCAAACAGTGCTGGCAACAAACTGCCACAGGAGGCTTCATTTGCCCAGCAGCTCAATTGAAGCCAAATCGCCCAATCCTAGATTGGACCCGAAATTACTTGTCCTTGCTGCTCGTGCCACCCGAAATATTAAACTGTGGCTGCAGATCAGCACTCAGTGTCTCATTGGCCCTAGCCTAAATCTGCAAGAGATAAAGCAACCAACATGTTAGTGCTGCAGCTGGTGTATGTATCTCCGGTAAGCCTAAGACCTCCAATACTCAGTACTCTTAATTATTCCTGAACTCATGTCCATTGCCAAAGCTGTAGAAGCAGCACCAACCCCGAAGGAATGGGTGTCAATTCTAACCTCTTTTAGCCCAGCAAAGTCAGGGCCTTGATGGTGCTGGGCCAGAATTGGTATTTTGTTAAAGAAGACCTGTATTTGTGACAAAACAGGGACTAGAGTAATCACCCCTTAGTTTAACATACTCCACCAATGCCCTGACAGGGAAAAGGGTCTAATCTGAACAAGCCTGGAGTTAAATTCTTGTACCTTTCCCCATCTGATCTGTTTTTGATTTGTGAATTCTTAATATGACTTCACGGCAGCCTAAAGTTAAGTCACTGAATTGCAAAGCCCTACTGGACCTGTCTCTCTTTGATAAAAGGACCAATTTGCTTATATGTAATGCTCCAAATAAGACAATTAGAGCTGAAGCATGAAAAATACAAGATTTGTAAGCAGATGTGCAAACACCTTGCTACAAATTTCCCAAGCCCTGGAGGATTTAGTTGAAAGAGGGTGCCTGCCATCAACCACCCTACCGCTCTCTATCATCCACCCTTCCAAGTTTTTTTTGGACCCCCAAATTTCCAGTTGTATCACTAAGGCCCTGAGCCTTACTCCAAAAGGCCAAGGCCAAGCCCTTATGGACTGTGGGGCCAACCTCCTGCCTCTTAAGGAAACACAAAATTGCAATAGTTGTGGGGCTGGTACTGGCCGTGGAGCTCCCAGATCACTAGTGCTTCTGAGTGCAAAAAAATCCTTGATTGCCTTGACGTACACCTTCCTTGTACTAGGGGCCAAAGACATCTAATAATCTAACTACCTCATCTTTTCAAACTCCCAAAGCTCCACTGATATTGAATCTAGTCCTTTGGCTGCCTCTGGCACCAACTGTCTGAAGTGAAACATCTGCATGTGGAAGAGAGTGTTGGCTAATCTATTAGTTTTCCATGTTTTTTTCCCGGGCTGTGACGCCATGTTCTGGAAGAATTTATTTCTGATGTTTCATCTGCATCTGTGGCTAGCATCTTCAGACAATGGTTGGGTAGGAGTGTGTGTGGGTTTTATATGCTGTGAGCCCCTATTGGAGACAATATGTAAATTGGTGTATTGGATGTCTGTTTTCTGGGTGGAGATATGCAAGGAAGGTTAGTGTCTGTTTGGTTAATGGTCCCTTGTCTTCTGGACATCCCCCTCTCCCTGGGTGGAGTTCATTTGCATGTGTTGAGATTTGATTTTAGTGTTTTTCAGGACTGGCAGCCAGATTTTGTTTACTTTTAGGGTTTCTTCTTTCCTGTTGAAGTTGTCCAGGTGTTTGTGGATTTCAATAGCTTCTCTGTGCATTCTGACATGATAGTTGTTGGCCTGGTCTGGATTCTGATTAAACACAGTGTGGAAACATGAATCAAGGAACATGAGAGACACTGCAGACAGGGCCAGCCAGAAAAATCAGCAGTAGCAGAACATATTATAAACCAACCTAGACATAAAATGTTATTTAAAATCACTGAAATTCTGGACCAGACCAACAACTATCATGTCAGAATGCACAGAGAAGCTATTGAAATTCATAAACACCTGGACAACTTGAACAGGAAAGAAGAAACCTTAAAAGTAAACAAAATCTGGGTACCAGTCCTGAAAAATACTAAAATCAAAACTCAATCCATGCAAATGAACTCCACCCAGGGACAGGATGATTTCCAGCAGACAATGGACCATTAGCCAAACAGACAGTAACCCTTCTTGCATATCTCCACCCAGAAACTAGCCATTCAAATACACAAATTTACATATCCTCTCCAACAGGGGCTCACAGTATATAACCCCCCCACACACACACACACCTATCCAACCATTCTCTGAAGATGCCAGCCACCAATGCAGGCAAAATGTCAGAAGTAAACTCTTCCAGAATACGGCCTCACAGCCTGGGGGGGGGGAGGAAAACCTATGGTTGCTGGCTGTGAAAGCCTTCAGCTAATCCATTGTTAATGCCTGCAATGTGGATTTCAGTAAACTGAATGTTGCATTTCAGACAATGTAAGATAAATTCCCTTACTAGCTTCATCACGTAAGGCAATCTTGAGGTACGTGAATTAATCACCTGAACCATGGCCATATTATCACACCAAAAATGAACTGAGGAATTAGAAAATTATGTGGCCCATATCTTGAATGCAACCAAAATGGGGGGAAATTAAGAAGTCAGATCAGTGGTTACTTCTGCATCTGACCATCTGACACGGAGCAATGGATGCAAGCTCCAGGAACAGAGATTCCACCTCAACATGAGGAGGAACTCTTTGACAGTAAGAGCTGTTCGGCAGTGGAACACACTCCCTCGGAGCGTGGTGGGGTCTTCTTCCTTGGAGGTCTTTAAACAGAGGCTGGATTGCTATCTGTCAGGGATGCTTTGATCAATATTTCCTGCGTGGCAGGGGGTTGGACTGGATGGCCCTCGTGGTCTCTTCCAACTCTGCAATTCTATGATTCTATGAATCTGGTGGTCAGGTCTCGTCACACCACCACCCTCTAAAATATACACCAAACCTCAAGGACCCTGCTGCATCTGATTAAACTTGTAATGCATTTTGAAGCCTAACATCTTCTCCCCAGAATGAAATTCCATTAAACCCATTCAAAAATTGCTGCCAGACTTGTAAGTCTTTCTTAATGTCCTGTTTGATCCTAACTCAATTGTGTGGCCAAGAGACACCTCAAATGGCATCACACATCCACCGCAGGAAAGCCCTGCCTGGTGTTACAACATTACAGGTGATATTCAAGTAGTGAATAAGCTCTTGTAATTCTTTAAGTGTGGCTTTCCTCCTTAGGAGGAAGATATTAATTCTCTGTAACATGTCCCTAATCTTCTCTAAGGGCAACCTACAGAGCTGATTAACCATACCTAACTCAATCCCTAGAAAAACATCTGAGCTGGGCCTTCTGTTTTCTCATGCACCAAATAAATGCCAAAGATTTCCATGAGGGAAATGAGGCATCCACAGACCCCAAACCCATACTCACCAATAAACAGAAAGTCATCTAGGTAATGCACTATTCCTCTGTATCACGACTTCTGCTTGATGGCCCATTCTAAAATGGTATTGAACTTCTCAAAAGCAGCATATGAAACAGAGCATCGAATTGATAGGACTCAATCCATGTAAAATACATCATCAAATGAGAAGCCCAGTGGTTCAAAATCATTGGGGTGTACAGGTAATAGGTGAAATGCTGACTTAATGTTGCATTTTGTCAATTCTGCTCCCAGTCCGTGTTTCCTAACCATCCTGGCAGCTACGTCAAAGGAAATATAATACATCATGCACAATTCTTCAGGTATGGGGGAGGATAAATGGTGAATAATCCTGTATTCACCTGGTGCTTTCTTAGGGACCACCTCCAATGGAGATACTTGAAGACTGGGAACAGGGGGAACAGCATATGAGCTCACTACCCTATATTCAACCACTTCTTTATGGAATTTGGTTTTTTTTTGTTTTTTTTTTGTTTTGTTTTTTTGCCTAAATATGTGTTACAATCCGTTTACTAACTTTAGATTCTATGCTCTAAATGGACAGCATTCCCCTGATAGGGAATCCTAAAGCTAAATTGAAACCCATCCTGTAGGTAATTTGCTGCTTGCTTATCTGGGTAAAGAGCCAGCCAGACCAACAGTGTATCAAGCCTGATTAGACTGGGGCCCCTTTGAAGGTGGAGGGGAGTTACCAAGACCTCTTTTCCCATCCTGCTGGTCCTTGCTACCTCCAAATTGTCCCCATGCCTCGGGGCAGTTCCAAAAGGAATGCCCACCCCCAGAGACCAAGCATTCATGCTTGAAATTGAAAGGTCAGCATACACATGCACTCTTAAACCCAAATTCCCAACACAGCAAACATGGCTACTGTCCTTGGGAAGCCTGTGGGTGGACTAAGGCACTAGCACTACCTTTGTTATTCTTTAAAAGGTATCCACTCTGTGTTCTTTCACCCAAGTTTGGTAAGGCTGGAGATTGATGAAAAGGACACCAACAAGCCATCAGATGCTTCTAATTTTTAAAAGTCCAGGCAACCAACCCCACAGGTTTGCAAAGCTGCCATAGGTTTGCGTAATTGCGCTATTTCATCATTTGCACAATAAACATTCTCACAAAGGAGATAATTCTCAAAGAAATAGTCAGGAAAGACTTCACTATTTCACAAAGAAGGAGACATAAGGCTTGTCTACATAGGCAAAAAAAACCCCACCGCATACACATCCTGTATTTGTGGCACAATTGCCACACAACATTTTTGATGATGCACATTTTCACCAGGGTTTCTGCAGGAAATTGAATCTGTAAATTCCGCAGTTTGCTCCAGATGTGATGGAAAAACCCAGATTTTGTGGCAGCCAGGAATTGGATTCAGAGCAAAGCCAGGATGGGATTTCCAATGGATGGGACTCCATTCTGGCTCTTTTAAAAAAAATCAATTGTGCACATATCTGGATAAGTGTCTCTCCACTTCTCCAGTAATACAGTACTCTGGAATCACATATATTTGGTTATTCATATGCACAAGTGAACAGGGAAAAAAATGGAGCAGCCCTGGCCATGTGGCCGTAAATACTATGATGTATAGGACATGTGATCAGTGTAGGACCATCCTTTTACTCTGATGTGGATTACAGTGTGGTGGAATCCACAATCCACTGTGACTATGATGTAGGTTTGGGGTTTCCAACCAGTGCAGACATACCCCAAGTGTGTGGTTTCTCATTCTCATGCATGAGAACAAGAACAAGGAACATTTCCATTCTTAGTCTGAATACATGCTTGAACGTGTCCTTTTTAAGAAGTTAACTGTGCCCTTTAGAAAATCATTAGTTCACCACAATTATTATTAAGCCCATACTGAATTCATCCCCTTCTTAAACTGCACTCTAACTAGAAACTGCAAAGATATAAAACAAAGCAAAACAAAAGATGCACCCACCCACCTGAATGAAGAATCTTAAAGTCACCATAAATCTATCTGCTGTCTCATGCCTTGAGAGAATATTCTGCTCTCTTCATGGATCTGTGCATTTCAAGTATGGCAGACCTACTAAAGGTGCATGAAAATGATGTGAAAATCAATTGCACTAACGCAGGGCAAAGCTCACAAGGCAACAGCTATTAAGCAGCCATTTCAGTTTTAATACTTTTTAAAGTCCTTCATATAAATAATATATGTTTTGTAATAAAACACCACTAACAAACAGAGATTTAAGAGGTTGTTCTGCTGGGTTTTTGTTTGTTTTTGTTTTAATGGAAACTTTAGTCATTGCTGTCAATTAGAGATTAGAAATTAACAGTGTTGGCTGCAATGCATAAATGGGTGTGCAAATACAGAGGAGGTTAAGCCCCCCACTTTTTAATAGAAAGGTTGTTTTCATTTTTTGACTTCAACCTTCATGGTTTATTCAGTATGTGTATTTCTTACTGAATATTTTTACACTGAAAATACAATGCAGAGTGCTTTTTCACATTTTTAAGGCGTACTCTCCATTTCAAATACCACTCCCTGCCCCAAGTTCTATTAGCTCCTTATTATCAAAGATTTCAATGTAGTGACTCCTGTTTGATCTGTTGCTAATTATTTCTTCAGGCCAAACAGGCTTATGAGTATTTCATTTTATTTTACTTATATATTTCTTCTGGCTATGGGACCTAAATCAGTTTATAAGAATGATTAAACAACGTACAGTTAAAACCTAATAACAAAAGTCTAGAAACTATTAAATAAGCAAAGCAATTAAAAACATTGATTCAAAACAGTTTAAAACACATCTAAAACAGAAGATAAAAGTCCAACCCATTAAAAGACCCTTTCACCATAACCAGTCAAAAGCAAAAGGCCTGTCTAAATTTAAAAAATAAATACATCTTTGCCTGCTAGCAGAAAGAGAACAAGGAGGGGGCAAACCCAGCCTCGCATGGGAAGGCGTGCCACAGCCTGGAAGCAGCTACCAAGGAGGCTCTCCTGTCTCCTCACCAAATGTGCCAGTGATCATAGTAGAACTGAAACATTACTGCATGCAAAGACCTTAGAGCTCAGGCAGGCTCATATATGGAGATACAGTCTTTCAAAATAGTCTGTATATCCCTGGTATGTTGCAATATCTACTGGTACAATCATCTGTTCTGGATGTACCACCCACATTTAGGCATTTGTCTGAATGCATGGAGGGCTAATGGGGACAGGGACATAACAATACACATACTCTGCCCTCAAATGTCCCTAAACACTTGGAATTAAGTTAGACTTCATGCCCTGCCTCACCAGGATTCCTGTCTGGTCATAGGACGCTGGTACTTATATTCAGCCAAATTACATCACAACCATCTTTGGGTTCAAAATGTGAAGTTAGTGGGTGCATGAGGCAGGATGTTTATACCCATATCTCCACTCCACCTCCCATTTCATCCTACTCAAATTCTTGCAAACATCTGAACAACACTATTTATCTCTTAGCAAAAAACAGTTTCAGAAAAATGTTTCACAGTAAAACAAGTGTCCCCTAGAGTCAGTGTTCCACCAATTTCCCCCCCCCTGCCAAATAGAGAGGGGAGGGACCCAGAACTTGTGGACTTCCATAGCAGTCTGAGTAGCCCAGGGGCCATATTTAGTCCAGGGGCTGCAAAGTCCCCCCCACCAGTTCTAAGAAGTATTTTTTTATCAGGACCCTAGCAGGAGGAGTTAAAATTCCCTCTGCCAGTCTTCTGTGATCCCAACAATTATCTTCCAACATGAGCATATATGCAAAAGATACCCTTTTAAAAGGTCTGCAATGTGTAGGCCCTTCCTCCAAGAATCCCCCATACATCCTGGTGACAGACATTTGATGGTTAGCAGAGGTAAGAGGGACAGGTGGATCAGCAATGCCACCCACATCTCTACATCCCAAACTTCACATGGATAACATTATCCATTGTGCTCAATCAGACTGTCATTATTCTTTGTTGCATGCACCTCATGACCATGGATAGAATACATTAAGCACTGATTTATCACATTCGATTGCTGTAGCTGGTAATTACAATTGGATATAGGCCTCTGTGGCCATATTGTGAGCTGGGCTGTCCCTTTTCCCAACCACATGATCTGACTGAGAACCCTTTAGTAAGCTATTCATTCTCAGCCTCATTTCAGTCCCATTTATCTGTAATATGGGAATGATAATTCTGTCCTACATTACAGGGAAGTTAAATGTTATTGTTATATTGTAGGCAAAGGGGTTGGATGTATTAAAAACTAATGTGTTAAATATATTAAAATCTCATTGGTTTCAATTTGATCTCAATTAGAAAGTGAATCATGTTTATACCTCTCCCAGTAAAGTAATGAATATTTAAGAAAGATTTATTTGTGATGAATGGTGATGATTTCTCCTCTAGGGAAATTCTTCCTAGCTTTGAATCTTGTTCCAGAGCTTCCACCCTCTGTACCTCTTAGAATCTCTGTCCTGTCACTCATGGACAAACTCCAAAATCAAGTTCCCAGAGGTTCTTCCAAAATTTTATCATATGTTATATTTGTGCACCCATTTGTTCATTGGATTAACACTGCAGAAGATTATAGAAGCTCATCACTCAATTATCATGCAAACCTGTGAAGTTTAGTGCCAGTTACTTTTCAAAGCTGTTGTTTACACTGTTTCTGTTTGTACATTGAAGAGGAAGCCATATGTCAGCATTTGTCTTAATGTGCCCCTCAAGGCAGTCTACCCAAGAAAATTCAAAACAGCTCTAAATATACATCCCACTATTATATTTCCAACAGTTATCTGCACAGTAGTGAGTCTGGAGCTTCATTTATATAACTAGTCTTTTGCATGCTGAACATATTCTGGGATACAAACTAATGCATATTATGCTGGTTTATTTTGATTCTTATTTATTGTGCATGCCAGCACTTGCTTGGGCCCAGGGTTTGTTTATTTCAATCCTGATTTCAGAGTTAGGATCATAGGTACCATGCTCCTGTAATATGCATATGAGAGAAACTTTCACTGAGCAGGAAGCTATACTTGCAGTTTATTATATATATATATATATATATATATATATATATGATCCAGATATACTGACTTCCTGCCAGGAAATATCTGGAGAATGTACTCTTTGACTTCATCTTTTCATTCCTGGCAATCTAAACAAGGGTGGGCTAATCACCACACTGGCCAAAATTGCACTTATGTGTCTTTTAGCACATGAATATATAAGATCCCCAATGGGTATAGTAGAAGAGTATCATCTCATTGAAACATACAGCTTCCTTCCTGTCAGCTTGAGTAGAATGTAAAGAAAATTTACAAATTTTCTCTTCCTTTACAAGAGAAGGAACTCAACATAGCATGGCCTCCTGTGAGGATTTGTCCATTATTCATTTTTTTAAGTTCCCTTCTTTTGAATTGTTTGAGCAAAACTATGGCATTTGTGCAAAATACATTTTTTTGTGTGCAAACAAAATTGTCACAGAAAAATCCCCAAATGCTACAAGTTATTGAAAAATGCACAAAAACTCTCATCCAGTCTGAAGAAAACCTTTGCAATGCTTCAGTCCTGTGCACATCTCTAGGTTAGATAAACTCCTTCATCTTTTCTAGGGCCCAACATTCATGAAGAAGTGGTCACTAGACTGCAATTCCCATCATTGTTCACTATTGGCCATGCTGGCTAGGGCCACAAACATTTGGAGAGTGTCACAACTTGTTCTGTCCTCATGTGAATAGTGTATTTTAAAACCATGGAGCCCCACCTCTCAGTTCCAGGCAGGGATGTCTGGAAAATTGGACTATTGTACACAAGAAGCATACCACCTATGAGAGCAAGAGTGCTGTAGTGATTTGTGTATTGGACTAGGACTGTGGGAGGCCAAGGTTTGAATCCCTGCTCGGCCATGGAAACTCACTGGGTGACCTTCAGCAAGTCACACTCTCTCATGCTCAGAGGAAGGCAATGGCAAAGCCTCTCAGAAGAAATCCTGCCCCCCCCAAAAAAAACCCCACACCTCACACACTGTGATAGGGTTGCCAATAGTTGAAAACAACTTGAAGGCACACAATAACAACACAAGAAGCCAAACATCAACAGAAGTCTTTCCATATGGGTTAGTCCAGATAGTGAAATAAATCCTCATGGAATCCCCATGTGTCCAAATGGGATCCTGCTGTGTTCCATCCTTTTCAGGGGGACGGGGAGCAAAAGTCAGCTAAAGTCCACAGCAAAAGCCTCCAGAATTTTCTCCGAGTGTTTTTGACAACTGCAGAGGAAATGTGCCTTTCTGCATGTTAAGACAACCAAGTTGCATCACAGCACATTGCTGAACAGGATAGCTGATTGGTCAGACATGCATAGGGAGTGGAACTTCCTAAGATGGCAGATCACAGATCTACCATGTTGGATTGTTGCCATAGCAATCGTGTGCTAAGGCGATGAAACAGGCTTTCTTTCCTTCTTCTTTTTCATTATTTAAGCAGAAGATCACTCTTGGATTTAGTTTTTTTTTTCTAATTGATTGGCAGGGGCAAGTTGGGGAGTTCAAAACTGTGAGTAATTCACTTGTGGCTGCCATCTTGATTTGCTGGTATGCCTCCATGTGAACAGGAAACGCAGAGAGCTTTGCACACCAGTGATCTTGTCAAAAAGTCATTGAGACAGATGGCAGCTGCTGCGAATGGTGTTTTTGTGGACTAATTCACATTTTATCCCCTCATCTAGACCAGCCCTATGACTACCCTGTTCAGCAGAGTGAGAGTCTTACTTGCCCCACTAGAAAGGATTTAAGGAGGTAAAACCTTCTGTGCTCCAGTGCTCAAACTTATTCTTAAGGTTGTGGGAAAACTCCAGGTGTTCAGCCCTGAAAAGAAAATTACTACCCTTCATCAGGAATTCCATGGCTTATACCTGTGTAACTCCAGGATTTTCTTTCCCGGAGAAGAAGGGTGATGGAATCTGCTAGAGTGCCAGGGTAATTGACCAACTTATTTTGCTCTGGCAGACAAATGAGGTGATAATTAGGCTTTCAAATTTTATTATTGTTTTTGACAAATTAGCATAGAGGAAGTTGAGGGCAATAATTAAGCAGAAGCTAGATAGATCTTTCACTTTTTGATAGGGTCTTGCTTCATTCAGGCAATGTCAATGAGAATGCAAGATTCTTTGCATTTCTAATTAAAAGCTAAGGCTTGTGTTCCAGAATGCTGAAGATGTTTTGTGAAAACTCAGTGTGTTTTACAAGCTGAACCTATGCAGTTTGAAGTAAACACCATTAAGTTGAATGGTGTTCACCCCAAAATAACTATGTATAGAATTCCTGTCATGCTGAACCAAATAAATTGAGTGTTGTGCTACACAAAGATGCTCTTTGGTTTTTGTGTGTGCATTTGTGTCTGCCTAAACACTATAAGGAGTTGCTCCTGCACTCCAAATGTACCATCATACCACTCCCTGAATAACCAGAACTCTAGGGTCAGAAGCTGTGAAATATTCTAGTAAATTCCTATAGACAGGCTGTGCTGTAGGTCCTAAAAGTTTCAGACCTTTGCCCACTCAGTTACAGGAGATAATCAAGGTGTGTTGCATGATCTGCTGTGAATAGTAGACAACACAAAGCCACTAGATCACCACCCAGGGTATAGATATTGCTCTACTATTTTAGCCTTCTGAACATATGTGGTGGCCATACACCTTGGAATGGTCCATTCAAAAATGAGAGAGAAAGAGACACTTGTGATACTTCTCAAAATCAGTGATATAAATATAGTGGGAAAGAAAGACTGGATATGTTATCCATGTTCTTCGTAAAATCTTCACACTGGCACAAGAGTCTCCCAGGAACTAAGAAGGAAGGGACTTTCCATAGCATAAAGCCCTGGCTAATTCCTGCCAGCTTTTCTTCTACTTTGCTGAGTTTTGTTTTGAGGCCAGCCAAACATCCAGGCACTGCTTGTGAATAAACAGCTCATAAACTCATTGGAGAGAACAGAAGGCCTCCAGTACAGCAGAACCATCAGCATAGTCATTTGATAGTTAATTGGTAGTGCAAAGGCACTTTACTCAAGCTGCCTGGTCCAGGGGCCATCTGCACAGCCATGTTGCATCTCCATCAGCGTAGCTTCCTCATAGCTCTTCAGAGACACATTAATGCTTCATCATTTACTGCAAGAAAGTAACAGTGGAAATTACTGTCTTTCTGTCTGTCTGTCTGTCTGTTTGTCTGTCTGTCAAAGTTGCCAACATTCTGCTCCATTTCTAAGGTGGTTGTCATGCTTCTGTGTAGAATCAAACATGTGCAAAGGCTATGAGATTACACATTATATTCCTGCTCCAGTTTCCACATGTGTGTGTACAACACACTTATTTCTCAGCCTTTTGGCTAAGATCAAATGTAGCAAGATGCCAACGCTTCCTCAATTAGGAATTGGCTTCCCACTTAGCCCAATTATTTTCAATCTTGCTATGGAGCCCCTCCTTCATTTCATCATCAACGGTCCTGGAAGTTTCAACCTATATGGAAATATGGAAATAAAGTGAGCATCCTAGCTTATGCTGATGATTTAGTTTGGGCTGAGAAGCCCAAAGAGCTCCAACACATGTTAAATGTGAGTGCACATGCTGCAGACTGGATGGGCCTGCGCTTTAATGCTAAAAAGTGTGCAACACTTCATGTTAATGGGAGCTTGAAAGATCGGGTTTTACCAACTCTCTTTACCATCCAAGGGAAACCCTTGATCCATCTTAAAGAAGGAGATGCCTACCAACATCTAGGCACTCCAATGGGTTTCTGAAGCTGCCAGACCCCTGAGGCTGCTCTCCATGCCATTGCAAGGGAGGCCAAGAAGTTAGATGAGCCTCTCTTAGCTCCATGGCAAAAGATCAACATGCTTAGGACTTTCCTCCTTCCAAGGATCGACTTTGCTGTTTGGGGATCATTGGTCCAGAAAACAGCGCTTAGCAGAGACAACTGAGCAGAGTCAATCTGAGCAACTGAGCTTTACTTAAAAAGTGGTTCAGTCCTCCCAAATGAGCCACTAATGACATCCTGCATATTGCTCAGTGATGCGGAGGAACAGGGATTCCTAAGCTGGGGGACTCACGGGACACTGCAACCATCATCCATGCATCCCACCTCCTCACTTGCCCCGATAAGACAGTCAAATCTGTTGCTTTAGTGTGCCTTAATGAAGTTGTCCAAAAGAGTATAGATAGAACTCCAGCTAACAGTGACATGGCAACACATCTCTCTGGGTCAGTGGAAAATAAATTTGGATGTGATGGTGGTAACTTTTCTTCCCTCTTCACTCAAACCCAGAATGCAACCTGTCATCTTAACAAACTAATTGGAAACTAATGTGTTTGGGTTCCTGAAGAGATTCAGCAGCTCACTGCCATCAAAGGGTGCCACCAGTGGTATAAGTTTTCTCCCATAAAACAAGGCACCTGCTAGAAAGTTCACTGAAAGAACTCTTAAGGGAGAAATATACCACTGCTCTTCTGAGCAAACCCAATCAGGGCAAAGTTTTTGAGGTAACCTCGCAATGGGACTCAAGCAATCATTTTATACCGCATGGAGATTATACCCATTTCGCCGATTGGCAATTCATCCACCGAGCTTGCCTGAATGTTGTGCTGTGGAATCTGGCAACCATGACAAACATTGCCGTCACTGTGTTCAATGAGACACTACCACATGTGCTCTGTAACTGTCCCCCACACTCATCAGCCTGGAAACATTGGCATGATGCCGTTATCCCAGCCAAAATGGGTACCATCTACCTAAATCGAACTGTGCCTGAGGCAGGTAGCCAGTTGAGACCAGACATTGTTATTACAGACAAAGTCCAGAAAAAGATCATCATCATGGACATCACAATCCCCTTTGAAAACAAGAAACCAGTCATGAGGGAGGCTAGAGAACATAAACCCCAAAAGTATGCCCCTCTGGCTGATGTATTGAGACAAAGGGGTACAAGGTCTCTGTTCATGCATTACTTGTTGGAACGCTGGATGGCTGGGACCCAGCAAATGAGCCCGTGCTGAGAATTTGTGGGGTGGGAAGGCACTATGCCAAACTCATGTGCAGGCTAATGGTATCAGATACCATTCGATATTTCGAAGACATTTACATTGAGCATATTCCAGGCCACCATCAGTATGAGGGCCAGTTTCTGCTCCTGTACAGGGGGGGGGGGGTGTAAAAAAAATTGGTATAGCTGTTCTATATTAAAAATTATTTATAGTCTATATATTGTATGCATCTGTGGGATATATTAGTGATTACATAGTGATCTGAAGGTAAACTATATTATTGATCTCCTTTAGTATGTTCAGTTCTCTTAAAATACGTTTTAAGAATTTAACTTATCCTAGGAATGAGATTTGCTTTATATGTATGTTATTTATAATGTCTATTATTCTACTGTACTTTTTTGCAATTGCATTCTTTGGATTTATTATGTATTATTTTATATTGTCATGTTAAATTGTATTTATAAATATTATCTAATAAAAGGATTAATCCCGACCCCTATGGATTTGGAAGCCTCTACTGCAAGTGGGGGAATCATGGTCGATATCCAGGAGAAGCTTCAGAGGAGACCAACAGCCACATGCTATGTGAGTCAAGCACAGCCAATGCTGCCTCCCTCCCCATTAAGTCTACATCCATGAGAAAGAGGGACCCCCAGAGGAAAGCAGCACTTGTTCAAGACAAACCTCCCCCAGATGATTCCCGGAGAATACAAGAGGGAACTGGGCCTGCTAGTCAAACTCCCAGTCCACCAAAGGAAAGCCAGAGGGGGAAGAAAGCCAGTCCCATAAAGAACATCACTCCCATTAAAGAGGGTGTGGCCACCGAAAAATGCTGAGCAGTGGATGTGCCCCAGCAGGCAGCTAGAGGGAGAAGAGACAGGAGCAGTAGGTCACCTCCTGGGCAGAAAGATAAGGAAGCACTCTCTACAGAGATTGTCCTTCAATATCCACCCAACAACCTTGCCTGTCCTGTGTGTAAAGAACCAAAGAAACAATATGCTAAGTGTAGCATCCTTGTCATTCAAATTAGCTGGAGCCACACAACGGTTTGCTACCTGTACGAACACTGCTCTGTGAAATTCTGTGTTACTACTCAGAAGGACTTCCTCCTTGCCTTGATGGTTTATAATTCCTTGCCTCACCCACCTCACTGCATTCTCACTACATGTTCCTAGTGTTCTAAAAGAAAAAAATATGGTTTTCTGCTGCTACTGCTGCTGCTGCTCTACTGCTATAAAATCTGTGGCACAGCTTGGTGGCATTGGGAACTTCAGGGCTACAGGCAAAGCAGGGGTGCATTCCAGACCTATGGATTAGGGATGGAAATTCTCGATTTCACCACATCCTAACATATGTCAAGTAAAAGGCATTGGCATTTCTTCCCGTACTGTCAAAACATTCAGGATTTTTCTCTCTCTCACAAAGGATGGAAAACTCACCACATTATTTAAAAACTACACATTTTCAAGAAGCTAATGCAGTTTTACTCAAAACTGTGCAACTTTTTTATTATTATTTTAATTTTTATTGGAAATATTCTCACTCATCTTCATCTGACATCGTAATAAAGACAGTAGCAACAATACAATATCATATTTACAATACATTCCTCCACACCACTTGTGACACTTTACACTAATCGCAAATACCAAATTACTTACACCAAAACGATTAAATAAAAAACACAAAACATCCATCCATCCATACCTTTAATTGAGATCTTTCATTCTACCACACCTCGACTTCCTTTCTTCCCCATTTCCAGGTTCTTATTATTCCTTTATCATTTAGCCCTCAAGTCAATTAATTTTTATCTCTTTTTATTTTTTTAAATAATTTTATTAATTTTTAAAATTAAAAAACATACAATTACTACATAAAACTTAACAAACATATATAACAGTGATTCCCTCCACTGAGGGACTTCCCTTTACGTTCATCCCTCTTTCCAAAAAATCAGTTTCCAACTAAGGTTTGCTTCCTCTCCCCTTTATTAATACAAATTCTAAAAAATTACTCCATTTTTCACCAAAAACATTCTTATTTAGCCCTCCTTTTTTTTCCTTAACCATATTTGTTAATTTCTCATTTATAGCTATATTCCATACTTCATTATACCATTCTTCTATTTTGTATTCACCTTGTATTTTCCATTTCTTTGCTATTATGAACCTTGCTGCTGTCAGCAAATTTGTTAGCAAATCCTTAACAATTTGAGATTCTTGTATATTTTCACAATATGATAAGAATGCTATTTCAGGGCTTAAAGGTATATTTATCTCCAGTATTTCACTTATTTCCTTCATTGCTATTTTCCAAAATTTCTGTACATATTTGCAATTCCACCACATATGAATATACGTTCCCAATTCTTGGCATCCCCTCCAACACTGTGCTGAATACTTTTTATCTATTTAATTCAATCTTACTGGAGTTAAATACCATCGCCATATAATTTTATAGTAATTTTCTTTTATTTTTACTGATAATGTTTTCAAATGTTGCATATTCCATATTTTTCCCCACTTAGATTTGTCTATTACAGTTGCTACACCTGTATCCCAAACATCTTTTAGATAATCTTGTACTTCTTCATTATCCATTAACATTTTATATATTTTGCTTGTAATACCCTTTATAACGTTTTTCTCTTGAATAGCTTTTGTAATTAATTCCTCAAATTTTGTACTTTTTCTACAACTACCCTCCTTTAAACATTTTTTTTGTCCATCTTTCTAACTGTATCAGTTTAAACCATGTAAATCCTTGCTCCTTTAATATTTTTTCCATATAATTTTTATTTTTCATTTTCCCCATCCATTCCTTCAACCTTATTATTTCTTGTCCTCCTAATTTTGCTTCCACTTCATTTCTTAAATTTGCTGGGAAACCCTCTAACAATATTACCGGCATTAATGGAGATGTTCCTGGAACGAATACTTTTTATATTTATTCCACATATCTAATGTAGTTTTTAAAGAGACAGATTGTATTGTTTCCCTAAATTTGTTTTTTAGTTTACAAAAAAATATATTTCTTAATTTTAACTCTATCTCTTGTTTATTTATTTCCATCCACTCTATTTCCTTCACTTCCGCAACACTATCAATAATATATCTCAATTGATTCGTTACGTAATATAACTTTAGATTAGGTAGGCCTAAACCTCCCTTTTTTTGAGATTTATACCATCTATTTTTATTGATTCTTGATCTTTTGCCTCCATTACAATAATTATTTATCATATTTTGCCACTTTTAAAATTCCATCTCTGATACTTTAATAGGCAGCATTCTAAATAAAAAAATTATTTTTGGTAATATTTTCATTTTAACAAGCGCTATTCTTCCAAACCATGACAATTTAATTTCCCCATATTTCTCTATTCTTTTCTCCATATCTTTCCTTAACATAGTAGAAAAATTTTCCTCTAGTTTTTCCAATTATGCCACAATATTTATTCCTAAATATTTTATTTGCTCTTTTATTTTAATACATTTCTTTTTACTCTTCATATGTTTTTCCTCTGCCTCTGTATAATTAAATATCATCATTTCTGATTTATTCCAATTTACTTGTAAACCTGTCATCTTCCCAAACGTTTCCAAATGTTTCTCTATCTCTTGCATTTTTTCCAATGGATCTTGTATTGTTATTAAAGTATCATCTGCAAACATATTCAGTTTAATCTCTTCAATATTTCCTATCCCTTTGATATCTTCATCATTTCTGATTACATTAGCTAATATTTCTATTACCATAGCAAATATTATTGGGGAAAGTGAGCAGCCTTGTCTTGTTTCCCTAGTTAAATTTATTTGTTCTGTCTTACCATCATTTACTATTACTGTTGCTTTATTTTTTTATATACAATTGGTCAATCACACCCCTAAATTTTTCTCCAAATCCAAATGTTTTCATTATATTTTTTATTGCTGGCCATTCCACACAATCAAAAGCTTTAAATATATCTATAGCTATAAGCCCTGCTTTAATTTTCTTTCTTCTAATTATATCTATTATATTTATTACTCTTCCAGTTAAATTAGCCATCTGTCTTCCTTCTATAAATCCACATTGGTCTTTTTGTAAATATTTGTACATAAATTTATTCATCCTTTTCGCCATTATTGCTGTTAGTATTTTTGCATCTTGATTTATTAATGATATTGGTCTATATGATTCTGGGTCTGTCAAATCTTTATCTGGTTTTGGAATTAATATAATCAGAGATTGTTTCCATGATGGTGGTTTATCTCTGATTAACTTACATTCTTTTTTTCTAACATATCTCAAATAAAGTAAAATTCCACTTTTATTATTAAGTTATATATACCTTTGGTTTTCCTTTAAATTAATTATATCCAGCCAACCCCCTAAATATTTCCATGTCCTTTTATCATCCAATATTATTGATAACCTTTCCATTTCATAGAAATCTCTCATTTTTCTTATCCACTCATTTATTGAAGGAACATTTTTTTCCTTTCAATTTTGGGCGAAAATTAATCTGGCCGCTGTTACTGCATATAATATGATTCTTCCATATTTCTTTTGTACTATTGGTTGCAACATGTGGAAGAGCATATTTAATAGGTATTATTCCAGCTTTAGGGAAATACCAATTTTTAGTGTCTTACTCAATTATATTATGTATTTTTCTCCAAAACTTTATAGTTTTCCTGCAATTCCACCAAATATGTATAAATGTTCCCTTAGCTTTCCCACATTTCCAACATCTAATTGATGTATTTTTCTATATCTTAGCTATCCTCTCCGGGGTAAGATACCACATATTTATCATCTTGTAGAAATTTTCTTTTAGAATATACATTTTCTGAAACCAATATTCACACCCCAAGCCTTTTCCCACTCCTCTATCTTTATCCTGTGTCCCACTTGTTGTGACCATTTAATCATGTAATGTTTAAAAACCTCGAGTTCTAAATAAAGCTTTAATAGTAAGTTATATACTTTAGAAATCATCTTATTTTTTTTCTCCATAGATTTTTTGGTCGAATTCTGTATCCTCTGCCCCAATGCCTTCTAATTTTAAGTCTATCTTGAATTTTTCATAGAATTGTCTATGTAAAAACCAATTACATGTGACTCCTTCCTTTTTTAACTCTTCCTGTCTTTTCATTTCATAACTATCTCCTTGTCTTTTAAGAATTGTTTTGTATGTTAGCCAATTACCTTTAAATGGCTGTTCTTTTTTATAGAATGCCTCATGATTTGAGGTCCATAAAGGGATTCTCAAATATAACTTTCTTTTATAGAGTATCCATACTCTAATCAAGGCTTTTCTAACAAAGTGGTGGTTAAATTCCTTATGGGCCCTAGTTTTATTGTGCCACATATAAGCATGCCATCCAAATCTGAGATTAAAATCCTCTAGTTGTAACAGTCCATCATTGTCTAGTTTATCCATTCCATAATCCAGCTTAATGTACATGTGTGATAATACCATCTTAGATCTGGAAGGCCTAGCCCACCCCTTTCTTTTTTATCCCACAGGTCCTTTTTCTTGATTCTTGGTTTTCTCCCTGTCCATATAAACTCTGCCAGATCTTTGTTCCAAGATACAAATGGCAAATCTGTTGTTAATATAGGGATATTTTGAAATAAATATAACATTTTAGGTAGAAGTACCATTTTAATGGCTGATATTCATCCTAGAAAGGAAATATTTAAATGTTTCCACTTAATCAGGTCCTTTTTTATATCTTTCCAGATTTTCCCGTAAGTACTTTCAAAAAGTTCTGAGTTCCTGATTGAGATTGTTATTCCCAGATATCTTACCTTCTTAACAATGTGAATTTGGATTTCATAACAAGTTCTTGTTCTTCTTCTAGTGCCGTCTTCAAAAAATCACTGTCATCAATTCATTTAATTTGTTTGTAATTTTCACAGCAATTATTTATACACCCCTTCAATAACTTCAAACTATTATATACTACTATACGTATTTATTCTTCAGATCACTCAATATTTTTTCTTCTAAACACTGAATAATAATCTAATGTCCCAACAATGGCCATCAAATCAAATTAAATCTCTCTCATTGCCTTTTCCAGCTTAATTTAATTGATCAATAATAATGGTACTTTCCTGTAAGATAATTAATTGTGTCTTCCTCTATTACCGTTATTACCAAAAAACATTTTATAATCAGTATTAACTAAGGGTGATTATATAGTTCATAATATCTAATATTTCTTAATTAATAATAATGTACAACACTGCATAATATACAATATTATACATCAACATCTAATATATAATCTTCTATATCAATACACACACACACACACATATATATATATGTATTAATATAGAACATTTCATAACATCAATAACATCAATATACTATCATTATTATTATTATATATAATATTATATATACTATAACAATATATATATTCTTTAGTATATATACATATTTGCTTATCTAATGTACTTTTAAATTTGAAATTCTTTATTTCCTGTTAGGTAATATTGAATTATTATTGTCCAGTAGCTCTTCTAGTCTCAAGTCTCGATTTCTCTCTTCAATTTATTTCTTCTTTAACCTCTTCTCAATTCATAAATTCCAATTATTTTTAAATTTAAACTGCACTGACCTTCGTTAAAGTTAATATGGTGGATTCACATCTAGCATCATGAGGATTCCTCCTTAATATCCTTGGCCCTGATTTTTTTCCCCTTTTCTCTTCTGTCTTTTTCCACACTTTCTCTCCTTCTATCCGGACTGTTATTTTCTCATAACTGCATCTGTCTTTCCACTCTTATTCCCTGAACTTTCTTCTTCCTTTCTTTTCAGCCTTCTTATTTTTTCTTCTTTAACTTTCCTTAAATTAAATATCTTATATTCAGATCGGAATCTCCAACGCTGTGCTGTTATTTCCTTTCTCTCTGCTTTTCTGCCCACAATTGTTATTTTGTTACAAGCCCTTCAACCAACACCCCTCCGCTTCTTACTTCTTGCTCCTCCCTTCCATTTCTACAGTCTTTCCACTTCTCTCGTATTGTATAGTCTGTTTAACCCCACTTGGAAACCAAAAGAAATTATCAATTTTGCTAAACCTTCTTTCTCCTCATTGGTCTGGATACTCCAGTCCCTTTGAACTTAAATCCAGTCCTGTCTTTTGGATCCTTTCCTCTGGCTCACTAGAGAAGCCTCTAGTGCGAGTTTTAAACTATCCATTAACAGACAGACATATCCCAGGGTGCTGTTTTCATTCCTGGAGAACGAGAAGACTCTATTTTAATTTTAATCAAGCTTAGGTTAAAAGAAAACTTTTAAAAAGTAGTGGCGTTGCTCTAGCCTTTAAGGTAGCGTTGGCATGGGAGGGATTAGCTTCCAACCTCCTCAGCCCTCCGTAATCAGAGTTTTGTTGGTTATTTATGCTTCTCTGTCCTACTAATAATAAATAAATAATAAAATGTATTTATACCCCGCACCTCTGTTAAAAAATCAGGGCACCTAGGCTGGAATACAAGTCCATGCAAGCTACCTCTGACTGTCTATTCCCCAAGACAGTTTCCCTCAACAAAATATTGTTGTTAATAAGCCACGGCAAGCAGTCAAGCTCCAGAGCTCTGCCAAAACTCAACCAGACATGTTTCCCTCACCACCAGACGTCATCAAAACTGTGCAACTTTCTGAAGAACAACTGCGCAGTGTTAGGTCTGGCTCCAGCTATGACTGTTTCATTTTGCACAACCTTTTGAGAAAGAGGAACAAGACAGCACAAAAATGGATGGATTAGATGCCAGGAATGAATAAATAAGGGTGTATTGCATACTGAAATTTTGGTTGATAGAAGAGCAATAAAACCCACCATCAATCCTCTTTCACCCTCTAGTCTAAGGAATCCTCAAACAATGGACTCTCTGGGCTCTGAGTCTGTGCACCCATTCTTCCTTGACCTGCCTTCTGAATCTGAGGAGATTATCACATGAAGCCACAAAAAGTGGAATAATAGCAGAATAGTAGCTCTGTGGCCGAATCTTATCAGATGATGTAGTTACTGTCCTGTTTCTGGTGTGTAATTACCCCATTAGTGTGGGGCTCCTTTTCATTGATGGGAAAACCCATCGATAAACTCCCAGTATCGATGGAGCCCTGGTGAAACAGTGGTTAAATGCCAGTACTGCAAGTCACCACGTTGCAAGTTCAATTCCAGCCAGCTCCAAGGTTCACTCAGCCTTCCATCCTTTTGTAGGTCAGTAAAATGAGTACCCAGTTTGTGGGGGCAATTAGCTAACACACACTGGAAACTGTTGAATGCAGTGTAGATGTGTAAATAGCTATTGCTTAAAACAATTTGTAAGCCGCTCTGATAGCCTTGTGGCTGAAGAGTGGGATATAACTAACTAACTAACCAACTAAATCGATGCAGGCATTGACTGGCGTGATAAGTTTCTTCACTTGAATGCTGGCATTAACAAAGTCATGGTGCCTGATTTTCTTCCCCTCCCCCTTGCTGTTCCAAAAGCAGGCTAACTCCATGCCTGTCTGTTTTTTATTTATTTTTTATTTTGCTGTGTTTGCATAATTACAGCAAAATGATAAAATAAAAATATTTTTAAATCATTTTTTGCTGTATTTATACAAACACAGCAAAGATAAGAAATAAAAAATGACAGGCATGGAGTTAGCCTGCTTTGGAATTGCAGGGGGGAGGGAGAAGAATCAGGCCCTTTCCTGCCATGTGACTGCTGTAATGCCAGCATTGAAGAAAGAGACTTATTGAACTAGGAGAGTTTTCAAAGCACAGCTGTTCTGGGAAACAAGAGAGGTGCAATACACAACATTTTCAAATCGGTATGTCATTTGTTTCCTTTTATAATACTATTGCCATGGCCAGGACTGGTTTAAGGAATTTTGGGCCCCCCTTCAAAACTTTATTTTGGAGAGCCCATATGTTTATCTGAGGTCAATGTAACCTAACCTAACCTATTCATAGTACAGGATATTCAGATTATTACTAATAAAGTTTTTGCAGGAGGAAGGTTACTATGGCGTCTCCCACAATGATGGGCCCCCCTCAGCAGCAGGTGCTGCAGGGCCCTTAAACTGGCCCTGGCCATGGCAAAACAGCCTTGTGTGATAATCTCCCAAGTCCTCAATTCCTTCTCATCCATGCTAATTTACTTCATCCCCACCTAGACTCTTCATCGCCTGCTGCCCCCTCTTTCACCACTCTTTTTTGTGCATCTTGCTCTGGGCTCTGAGTTTTTGGTTTTTTTTCTTGACCTGTCTGCCTGCTCTGATTCCTTGATTCCTTGTCATCTCTGCTATTTTGCTTCATCCCTACCAAGGCTGTTCCTCTTCTGCCACACCCTCCTCCACTACTCTTTCTCACCTGTCTACCAAGAATCAGGATAGATAGGCAGGTCAAGAAAGAAGGAGAGTGCAGACTCAGAGCCCAGAGAGTTCATGGAGCAAGTTATGCAAAACAGACACCCCCACGGATCCTGAAGAATGGTGGATCCGGGGGAGGTGTTTTAATGATGAGCAGAGAGGCGAACCTATGGGCAGGCCTGGGCGTGGACACGCCCCGGCCGGGAGGAGTCGGGGGAGGCACCAAAGCAGGGGCTATTTCACCCAGTGCCTCCCCTGGTCTCCTCCTCTTTTCCAGCTGTTCGACGGGAGAGCGGTTTCGTTGGACAAGGATAAGTTTCTTTTGTTCCTTTGTTTGTCTGTAGGTTGGGGGGGGTAGCATCCCTGAGCTCCTTTTGCTTTCGTATCCTTTCTGCCTGCAGTTCTTTTGCTTGCTTTCTTGCAATTTCTTGCCATTTAGTTAAGTCCCTAGGCGATTTAATTTCTGGTAATTTATTTGCCTTGAACTTATTTTATTTGAATTTATTGTCTTTCTACCTTTGACTTTTGAATTTTATTTTTGGATTTTATTTTATTTCCCCCCCCCCCGCGCCTCTTGCTTTTTGGGCCGTGCCTGTCTCGCCGCCCGCCTACCTTCCCTGGCGCTGCTCACCCCGCGGCTCGGCGCCTTCCTGCCGCCCGCGGCCTTTTTCGTTTTCCGCCCTTTGTTTCCCAGGCCGCCCTTTGTTCCCCAGGCCGACCGGGCCGTGCCTGTCTCGCCGCCCCCACCCGCCTACCTTCCCCGGCGCTGCTCATCCCGCGGCTCCCCCGGCGCTGTTCATCCCGCGGCTCCCCTAGGCACCGTCGCCACGCAGGGCCCTGCCGCCCGCGGCCTTCCCTTGGCTGACTCCTTCTCAGGCCGACCGGGCCGTGCCTAGCTCGCCGCGGCTTCCATAGGCGCCGTTGCGGCCTTTTTGTTTGCTCGGCGCCCCCGGCGCGGCCCCCCCCCTAGGCCACCGTTGCTTAGGCCTCCGCGCCGTTGCCAGTCCCGCCGCCCCACCCGCCCCCACCCGCCTTCCCTCCCGCCTACCTTCTCCGGCCCTTCTCCGCGCCATTCATCCTGCGGCCCCCCTTCTTCTTCTTGGGCCTGTCCGGCCTTTCCGGGCCTCGCGCTACGTGGGCGCCCCCGGCATTTTGGGGCCTGTCCGGCTTTTGCGGGCCTCGCGCCACATGGGCGCCCTTCTCTAGGCCGCCCGCGCGGCTCATCCTGCGCCCCCGGCATTTTGGGGCCTGTCCGGCCTTTGCGGGCCTCGCGCCACGTGGGTGCCCTTCTCTAGGCCGCCCGCGCTGCTCATCCTGCGCCCCCGGCATTGTGGGGCCTGTCCGGCCTTTGCGGGCCTCGCGCCACGTGGACGCCCTTCCCTAGGCCGCCTGCGCTGCTCATTCTGCGCCCCCTTTTGTTGCGCCCCCGCTCGGTGTGGGCTTCGCGCCACGTGGGCGCCCTTCCCTAGGCCGCCCGCGCTGCTCATCCTGCGCCCCCCTTTTGTTGCGCCCCCACTCGGTGGGGGCTTCGCGCCACGTGGGCGCCCCCTGCCTTTTAATTTTTAATTAAAATAATTAAAATAATTAAATAATTAAAATAATTAAAATAATTATTTAATTCCTTGTAATTTGGTAATTCAATTGATTAGTTACTTACACTTAATTTGTTTTGACACATTTAATTCATTTGGTTATATTTGCTGTTATTTGGTTGTATTTGCTGGCAATTTATTCGATTCATAATTGGTCTTTCTGGTTTTATTTACTTCGATTTAATTTTAGTTCCTTTTGGTTCATGCATTTCAATTGATGATTTGATGCAATTTAATTTGATGCAATTTGAGTAATTGTTTTGCTTTGCGTTGCTTTGTCGTTTGCTTGGTGGTAATTTCATGTTCAATTTCAAGTGTATTTTTCATGATTAATTCTTGGTCCATTATTATCCTTGGCCTTTACTTTGCCTTTATTGCCTTTATTATTTTGCATTGGTAATTCTTAATTCTTCCTTAGCCTACTGGTTGCTCTTGTAGTCTTTTGTTCTTGCATTGGTAATTCTTCCTTGGCCTTTACTTTGCCTTTATTGTCTTTATTATTTTGCTTTGGTAATTCTTCCTTAGCCTTTATTTTGCCTTTATTGTCTTTATTATTTCGTCTTTAGTGTCTTTGTTTTGCGCCTTTATTTGCTGCTCTTGCCTTTATTTTGCTGCTCCAATTTCTTTGCCTTTATTTTGCTGTTAATTTGCGGTTCCAATTTCTTGGCCTTCATTTTGGTGTTCCAATTTCGCCGTTTCATCGGTTTATTTCGTATCCCCCAGGAATTATTCCGTACTTGTCGTTTGCTGCAGCGTCATGGCCCCCAAGGCCAGGAAAGGTGGAAAGGGCAAGGTGCCAGCGGAACCAGCCTGCCCTCGGGATCCGGTTGAACCAGTCGTGCCTGCCCCCCCTAGTGACCCAGTTGAGCCTGCGTATCCTGTACCGAGGGACAGGATTGAGAATGTGTTACAGCAAATCTTGGATCGCTTGCAGGCCTTGGAGGATGTTCGTCTCCCTAGGCCTCCAAAGCGTCCTGCCAGGGATAATGAGGGGGGCCTTTCTAGTGATGTAGCTAACCAACTTCTTGCTCGCATACAGGCTTTGGAAGATCAAGGGGATGCAGCGCCTCGTGACTCCCAGGATGAGGAAGAGTCTCCGGGTGAAGGTCCTAGCACTCAGCTGGCATCGCTTCCTCAGAGTGAGTCTACTCAGGACACTAACAACAGTTACAACTCTCAGGCGTGGCCTTGGAGCCATCCTGACCCCCATGCCGAGCCCGGTGCTCAGGCATTTGCTGCCTTCCCTGGAAGCCCGCCTAGCACCATGTTTGGCTGGTACCCGCCTATGCCCTTGGGGTCCCCCTACCCCGGGCACCCTCACCCTCTGGCTTCGCCGCCCCCGGGTGGCCAGGCTACCATTGGCCTTCCTCACATTCCTGTAGGCTTGGAGCAGGCCCCTGCTTTGGGCGAGCATTTAGCCCCTGCGACCAAGGAAAAAATCCTGAAGGGGGAGTATGTGGATATTTTTTCCCTACTTTTCCGAGAGCTGGAAAAGAAGGAGAAGGACAAGTTGGATGACAGGGAGAAGGAGAAAATTAGGAAGAGACAGGTTGACAGGAATTGGTCCAACTGGTTAGCGGGCTTCCTCATTTATGCTGGAGTGGTCTCCCACAGCCAGCCACACAAATCTTATGCCCTTTTTAGATACCTGGATATTATCTACAGAGCATATGTTGATTTTGCCGGCCCAGCTTGGCTTCAATATGACGAAGCCTTCCGGCAAATGGCTGCCTCTTCCCCTACTTTGAGGTGGGACATTATCAACTCGCACCTGTGCTTGCAAATTATGTCCCCCAGCCGGCCCATAGTGGGGGAACGGGCACAGAGCGGCCACCTGCTGCAGAATGCTCGTCCTGGCAGTTCTTCCCATCAAGCTGCTCAGCCTAATCAGCCGGTGACGCCCAATCGCCGGTTGTTATGCTGGGAGTTTGGTTACAGAGGTACGTGCTCCTGCCGCCCGTGTGCCTTTCGCCACGAATGTTCCATCTGCGGGGGCTCCCACTCGTTCCGCAATTGCCCTAAAGGGAGGGGACAGTTTGGCAGAGACCAACCAGGAGGTAAGAAAGGCCCCAACAACCCCACATCTCAGGGAAAAGGGGCCCAGCCCAATTAGGCTGGAGGTTCTGGCTGCCTGGCTTTATGTTTACCCGGATCAGTCGGCAGCTCAGTACCTCCGGGATGGGTTCCACGAGGGCTTTCGAATTCCCTATCAGGGTATCCGCAGGCCTTACTTGGCACCCAACCTTAAATCCGTGCGCGGCTTAGAACATGTTGTTAGACAAAAAATTCAGAAGGAGGTCGCGGAGGGTCGGGTCCTGGGCCCCTTTGAGCACCCACCCTCCTCGCGCCTGCGGGTCTCTCCTTTGGGTATTGTCCCAAAGAAGACACCGGGCGAATTTCGACTGATCCACCATCTGTCTTATCCGAGGGGCCAATCTGTTAACGATTCCATTCCACAAGAATTGTGTACGGTTCACTACACCTCGTTTGACGCGGCTGTCAAGGTTGTTAAGCGATACGGCCTCGGCGCTGAACTTGCCAAGTGTGATATTAAATCTGCTTTCCGCCTGTTGCCGGTTCATCCGGACGATTTTGAGCTCCTGGGCTTCTCATTTGACGGCCTCTACTACATGGATCGTGCTATGCCTATGGGCTGTTCTGTTTCCTGTGCCGCCTTTGAGAAGTTCAGTACCTTTCTGGAGTGGGCAATTAAGCATCACACTGGGCATCGAGGGGTTGTACACTACCTCGACGACTTCCTCTTTGTGGGGCGGTTCGGCACGGGGGTCTGATGCTCCCTTATGATACAATTCCAAGACCTTATGGAGGTCTTTGGGGTTCCTCTAGCCCAAGAAAAGACGGAGGGCCCGAGTCAACGATTGGCTTTTCTGGGTATCGAAATTGACACAGTGAATCAGTTTTGCCGCCTGCCCTCGGATAAGATAGATGATCTTCTGCTCAGGGTCATTGACTTCCTTCAACGCAATAAGGCCACCCTTAAAGAATTCCAGGAACTTATTGGTCACCTTAATTTTGCATGCAAGGTTATCGCCCCGGGCAGGGCCTTTCTCCGGCGCCTATGCGATGCCACCAAAGGTGTCGTATTGCCACATCACAGAATCCGGATCACCCGTGAAATGAAGCTGGATTTGGATGTCTGGTATAACTTTCTTGAACAGTTTAATGGGATTTCCTTCTGGAGGGATGAATTGCGTTTGGGCGATGCCCTTAAGGTGTCCTCAGATGCCTCGGGATCTCTGGGATTTGGCGTTTACTTTGCGGGGAGGTGGTGTGCCGAACGTTGGCCCAGCTCCTGGGTTGGTTCGGATGTTACAGCCGGCCTCACCTTCCTGGAATTCTTCCCTATCTTAGTGGCCGTCAAATTGTGGCCGAGGGAGTTTGCCAACTCCACAGTGCGCTTCTGGTGTGACAACATGGCCACTGTTCAGGTTGTGAATTCCCTCACTTCTAAATCCAGGAGGGTGATGAATTTGGTCAGAGCGTTCACCCTGCAATGCCTCCAGTATAACATTCTGTTTACTGCGTCCCATGTAGCGGGAGTGGACAACGGCATTGCCGATGCTCTCTCCCGTTCGCAGATGGACCACTTCAGGCGATTAGCTCCGGGCGCCGCCGAGATGCCGGACCCGATGCCGGAGGATTTGTGGGAGCTTGGACTGGTGAGATAGTTAAGGCCATTAGCCTCTCCATCGCTCCAAGCACCAGGAGGGTGTACAAGCGGTCTATACAGGAATTTTTTGAGTTTAGAAACTCGGTACATCTCCCGAATTCCTGGCCAATTCCTGTCCCTCACCTGTTACACTTCTGTGTCTCCCTTAACACGAAGGGCCTTGCCCCCCAATCTATTCGGTCCAGGTTGGCCGCTTTGGCTTTCTGGAGTAAGGCACAGGGCCTACATGACAACACATCGGACTTTAGGATCCGGAAGGTGCTGGAGGGTTGGGCCAGGCAGCGGGGCAAGGCGAATGATGATAGGCAACCACTCTCACCGGCCATTCTTAAAGGCCTTTTCCAGATATGGCCCAGCTTATGTTCTACCCCATTTGAGGTCGCGTTGCTGCACGCCGCTTCCTTGACGGCCTTCTTCGGGGCATTACGCATCAGCGAGCTGGTGGTGGCGTCCAAAAAGGACTTTACAGGCCTTGCACTAGGCGTGGGTGACATCGCAATGGCCCCTAAGCAGGTCACTCTAACGATTAGGCGATCCAAAACTGACCAGATGGGCAAGGGTAGTAGTATTACCCTACGCGAGTGCTACGACCCAACTCTTTGTCCAGTCGTGGCCCTTAGGGAGTATTTGAAGTTGCGCCCTTCCGTGCTTGGCCCCCTTTTCTGTCACGCCGATGGGTCCCCATTGACTAAGTATCAATTTTGGTCACTTACAACTAAAGCCTTATCACGTCTGGGCTTGGGAGGCGTGCGTTTTTGTTCGCACTCCTTTCGGATTGGGGCGGCTTCGACGGCTGCCGCTATGGGGATGCAGCCTGAGGCTATCAAACGATTGGGTCGTTGGAAGTCTGCGGCCTACAAGGGCTATGTACGTCCGCTATGCAATTGATTGTTTGTGCTTTCTTGATTGTCTGTGCTTTCTTTTCCAGATATGAGATACCGGGTACTGATTTGTGGCCACAGCTTTGTGTACTGGGCAGCGAGACATGCCAAGAGGAGCCCGTTGGGTCCGCAGCTGGGTCTGGGAGACATTGCCTCTATCGAATGGCTTGGCAAACGGGGTTTGAGGTGGAATGGTTTAATCTCTTTCCTGTTACAGGAGCGTCGTGGACCTCCTCCGCATGTCCTGGTTATCCACCTCGGCGGAAATGATCTAGGCCTGTTGAAGGGCAGAGCCTTGACTTTACAGGCTTTGGCTGACATGCGACGGATTAAGGCTGTATGGCCGCGAACATCTTTGGTGTGGTCTGACATCATTCCGCGACTCTCTTACCCAGGTGACGGGCCGCCCAAGCTGTTGGATATTGCTCGAAAGAAAGTGAACAAGGCTATTCACAGGGCTCTGGATGAAGGCCTTGGCCATTTCATACAGTACCCGGGCATTTCATATAAACGCCCGGAACTTTATCGGGTTGATGGGGTCCACTTGTCAGATTTGGGGATCCAGCTCTTTCTTGAGGGTATGCAGCAGGGGGTTAGGGCTGTGTTAGCGTCCTCTTGGGGGGATAGGGGCTAAGTGGACACTTGCCCCTATCTATGGCTGGGAGCGGGGAGATGATAACTTGGCGTTCACCTATGGCAACCTCAAATTGAGTGGTAGGATATCTTCCACTGAACTGTACCGGCGTCCCTAATGGATAGGGTACAGGGATGTAGGATATCCTTGGGGTCAGCCTCGGGTGGGAGATCCTCCACAGAAGCTATATGGCTTAGGGATTTCCTTCCCGATGCGGGGCCCTCCAGCAGTTGGCGCCCAAGGGGAACCCCTTACATTGGGATCCCCCTTGGGGCTCAGGTGAGTCGCCCAGGGACGCTGGAGGTTAGGTCGGTTGCGACCAACTGCCCATGTGCGTGCCCCCCATGAGGGATCTCCCCCCCCTTTTTGCAAATTCGGCATACCTCAAGAAACTACAATAAATAGGAAATCTATCAATAAAGTGGCCCATATTTCAACCCAAACTTATGTGTGTGGTCTCGTCATTTCTGCGTCAATCATTAACAGACACCCCCACGGATCCTGAAGAATGGTGGATCCGGGGGAGGTGTTTTAATGATGAGCAGAGAGGCGAACCTATGGGCAGGCCTGGGTGTGGACACGCCCCGGCCGGGAGGAGTCGGGGGAGGCACCAAAGCAGGGGCTATTTCACCCAGTGCCTCCCCTGGTCTCCTCCTCTTTTCCAGCTGTTCGAAACCCACCCACCCTGCCTCTGCCACAGTATGACATTTCTGGTCGCATTCTGGGCCGGGTAGGAATTTTTACCTGCTCTTTTCCGAGGGGTGTTTTGCCTACCCCATACTGTCGCTTGGGACTTTGACAATTGGCTCCGGGTGTGGTTTTTTAAATAGGTGGTCACTTGCTGGGAGCGGGGAGATGATAACTTGGCGTTCACCTATGGCAACCTCAAATTGAGTGGTAGGATATCTTCCACTGAACTGTACCGGCGTCCCTAATGGATAGGGTACAGGGATGTAGGATATCCTTGGGGTCAGCCTCGGGTGGGAGATCCTCCACAGAAGCTATATGGCTTAGGGATTTCCTTCCCGATGCGGGGCCCTCCAGCAGTTGGCGCCCAAGGGGAACCCCTTACATTGGGATCCCCCTTGGGGCTCAGGTGAGTCGCCCAGGGACGCTGGAGGTTAGGTCGGTTGCGACCAACTGCCCATGTGCGTGCCCCCCATGAGGGATCTCCCCCCCCCTTTTTGCAAATTCGGCATACCTCAAGAAACTACAATAAATAGGAAATCTATCAATAAAGTGGCCCATATTTCAACCCAAACTTATGTGTGTGGTCTCGTCATTTCTGCGTCAATCATTAACAGACACCCCCACGGATCCTGAAGAATGGTGGATCCGGGGGAGGTGTTTTAATGATGAGCAGAGAGGCGAACCTATGGGCAGGCCTGGGTGTGGACACGCCCCGGCCGGGAGGAGTCGGGGGAGGCACCAAAGCAGGGGCTATTTCACCCAGTGCCTCCCCTGGTCTCCTCCTCTTTTCCAGCTGTTCGAAACCCACCCACCCTGCCTCTGCCACAGTATGACATTTCTGGTCGCATTCTGGGCCGGGTAGGAATTTTTACCTGCTCTTTTCCGAGGGGTGTTTTGCCTACCCCATACTGTCGCTTGGGACTTTGACAATTGGCTCCGGGTGTGGTTTTTTAAATAGGTGGTCACTTGCTGGGAGCGGGGAGATGATAACTTGGCGTTCACCTATGGCAACCTCAAATTGAGTGGTAGGATATCTTCCACTGAACTGTACCGGCGTCCCTAATGGATAGGGTACAGGGATGTAGGATATCCTTGGGGTCAGCCTCGGGTGGGAGATCCTCCACAGAAGCTATATGGCTTAGGGATTTCCTTCCCGATGCGGGGCCCTCCAGCAGTTGGCGCCCAAGGGGAACCCCTTACATTGGGATCCCCCTTGGGGCTCAGGTGAGTCGCCCAGGGACGCTGGGGGTTAGGTCGGTTGCGACCAACTGCCCATGTGCGTGCCCCCCATGAGGGATCTCCCCCCCCTTTTTGCAAATTCGGCATACCTCAAGAAACTACAATAAATAGGAAATCTATCAATAAAGTGGCCCATATTTCAACCCAAACTTATGTGTGTGGTCTCGTCATTTCTGCGTCAATCATTAAAGCCCAGCCCAGAAAGGGCAGAGGGGAGCAGCCCTGGTGGGGATGATGTGAATTAAAAGAGAAAATAGCCATAGTTTTCACAGTTAAGGTGAATAACTCAAGGGATGTTCTATTCTGTTCTCCCCTTTTCAGTGTTGAACCATTTTATAAAAAATTGCAAAACATTGTGCAGCATTAGTATAGGTGTGCAACTTTGACTTGGAGAGTCGTGCTGTATTCTAACTGTGCAGATTTTAAGGCTGCACAGAGTTGACAAAGTTCTTCTCTTTTGATGTGCTGAGAACAACAACAAAAGTTTCCACAAGTTGCAGGAACTTTTGAAGTGCTGTTTTTTTTTCCACCATCAGTTTTTTTCTAGGTAGTTGGGAACACCAAAATTCTACCACATCTGAGAAATTATCAAATGGCCATTCCAGCCCTACTGTGGATCATATGTTGCACACCACTGCTTTAAAGGTTAAACTTGAAGTATAAATTGGACCTGGAAATTGTCTGGGAGCCAGTACAGTCAACAAAGCACAGGTTTAATTTTGTTCAGCTGTCTGGTCCCAGCTAATAAACTTGTGATCCTCTTCTGGACAAACTGTAGTTTTTGAACCACTTTTAAAGGCAGACACTTATGTATTCCTTTATTTTAGTTCATTTCTATCCCATCCCCCCCCATTCTAGACTCAAGGCAGATTAAAATGAATACATTTTAAAAACATACAAAAGCATTAATAAATATATATAAAAGTGATTTTTAAAATGCATTTAAAGAATTAATATAATTAAAACTACTTAAAATGGTTAAAAGAAAGATTTTTTTTCAAAAAAATTCAACAGGACAGCTCACCATTAAAGGCTCATCGCAGCCAATTCCTAAAAGCCTGTCAGAATAGAGAAATGTTTAATTGCCATTGGAAAGAGGGAGTTCAAAAATCTGGGAGCAGCCAACAAACAGGTCCTCTCTGTTGTTCCTACCATACATGCCTGGAAAGGTAGTGGATTAAAAGTCTGGATGGAGCTGAAGCTGATATGACATGCTTTGAGGTTGCCCGTGATTAAAATATGGCGCTGAGGCTTCCAAAGCTTCACGGAAGTGACACGGATGGTTTCGGGAGAGGGACAACGGCGTCCGAAAACGCCCCCCTGCTGCGCAAGATCGCCGTCCCTCTCCCGAAAGCTCCTCCCGCCCTAGGCACTCTAAAATGCGGTCCGAAAATCTCCAGAGAAAGAGATGAGTTACATAAAAAGGGAAGGAGTTAATTGTCAATGGCTTTCATTAGGTTTGGAAATTTTAGTAGGAAAAGGTCCTATCCATTCACCAGAGAGGGAAAGATAATATCCTCATCCCTGAGTACATCCAACTATTTTTCTCTGGAGAAGTTGCAGTTATGGGGAAATCATATGTATGAGATTGCAAGGGCAGGGCTAGGCTTCTAGGCATCAACACCATTCTTTTATCAAATTAGCCACTGTTTCCAGCCAATAATAATCTACAGGTTTCACTAAGGATGAAAAATAATCTTGGTGGTTTTGAGAGTTTCACTAAACATGCCCATTTGCATGCACAAACATACACACACACCAGGCTTGTTGCAAAACAAAGGCTCAGAAATACACATATCTACAAGGCATTTTGTATGTACAGAACTATGACTACATCTAAAAATGCAAATGGTTAAAACTGCATATAATTGAAATAATAGCACATTAGTCAATGGGGCAAATGTGTACCAAAGTGTTTAAATTGGATAAAAGTAAGTACTGTAAATAAATGCCTACATTATAGAAAATGCATACACAAATAATCCCTATAAATGTCCATACACTGGGGTGTCTGTGTTAATTTCCCCACTTGATATGAAGAAAATATGGAAGTGTAACACAGATAAAATTTGGACAAATGCAACTAAATGGAGCGTGAACATTTTTCCCATCCCTAGGTTTTACTTTATGGCATTTCAAAATACAAGGCTGCACTCTTAAGTACACCTATTAAGATGTGAAGCTGGAAGCTGGTACAGTTTCATTCCTATCAAATGTCCATCAAACCAGTCCTATGCACTCTTTCAGAAATCAAATTTTAGTGACTTCACTTCCAAGCACAAGTTCTTGGGACTGCAGTTTTGCATTTTAAAAAACCATAAAATGAAACCTAGTAACTCTTATTTGAAATAATGTGAAATAATGGAAGATACTGTTCTAAAGATCCTTATGAAATTCTCCCTATTCAATTTTGTCATTGTAAGGTGATCCCAAATTACCTGATCCTGTTAGTGGGATGGCACCAATGAAGTTCCAATCTGTCATTATTCCCCTTTTCAGCACGTATAACAATACCATCCAATGCTTGTTCAGTTTGCGTCAATTTTTAATTTGCACCTTTTTTTTCTTACAGATTAGAAATATGCACCAAATCCATGTATATGAAAACCTATTGAATCACTAATGTGCTGGTGCATGTTAGTAACCTATATTGGAGTGAGCAAAGAGTACAGATACAAACTAAAGACTGTAGCAAACTGTACTGATGTCAATGCCAAAATTAATTTTAGAAAATCTATATGTTAGAACTCAGGGAAAACCACTCCACAGAACATCAATGAAATAGAATAAGGTCATTTACTACTTTACAAGGGATATCACCAATCAAGAATAAGCATCTGAGCTGAGTACTGATCTTGTTGACTCTTCCTTGAAATTGAAGTCTACCCACTTAAGGGAAGTCACTTTCAATTTAATGTGGTGTAACTGAGATTGGAATCTGCTTCTACTTAGAAGCCTTCCAACTGCTGTTGACCATATATGTTTGTTGAACTTTACTGCCATGATGACAGAAATTTTGTTGCCGCTCTTACTGAAGTTGTATATACAATACACTTACTGCTCTTGAAATAAAAGTGGGTACATCATTTCTGACCAAGCAAGAATATTGCCAACCAACTCTCCTTTCTGGAACTACATGAATTAAAATATCATTGTTGCCCAAGCTGTGTGTGTGCTACAAATTAGCACGACTGCAGGAACCAAAATAGTGTGTCGAAATCAGTTTCTTGAGAACTTCAACCCTTTCTTTTAAAAAGAGAGGAGTGGGGTCTCATTTGTGAAGATAAGTTTTTAAATGTGCAGCCAGAGTAAACGCTGAAATCTGAGAAGCCCTCGGATGTCTACATATAGTCTGCAGTAGTTGAGGATGGGTTTCAAGTGCCTTGTAAATCTGTAGGCCATATTTACTGTTAGTTGCAAAATCATATAAATCTGTCTTGTTAGGTGAGAGACTGGATGGTTGTTTTAGTTTCTCTAAACTAAAATTTTAGGAAATTATTTTGAGGGTAGGGGATGGATTCTTGACCACCACTCCCTGTCCTATGCAGGGCAAAATAACATCATGGAGCATTGTGAGCATGCTCTACCACCCCCTCCCTATGATATGTCATAACTGGAAGTATTGGACACGTCAGAGGGGTCAAGTAGACCAGGATGATACAAAAAGAGGTCAGGCGGAGGTCACTAGGACATGGAAAGGTGTCTTAGAAATATTTTAGCAAGCAAGCCCAAACTTGGATTGAGCAGATGCCCCTTAGCAAACAAAACAATTAAGGAGGTATGTGCTAATAGTTGGAAGTGAAGAAGCATCAACACTTGTTTACAACTCTGTGGGCATGTTTCTGACCTGTATTTACTCCCTGCTTGCAGAGACCCCCCCCCCGCTTCTTTGCCCCATGTAGTTTTAATGTTTTTACAACCCTTTGTCTCAGATGCTAGCAGCCAGCAACATGAGGCAGACAAGCCTCCAGATTTGTTACACACACGCATGAGAGTCAGCTTTTAGGGACTCTTTCATCTAAGTTAGGTAACTTTTTTCTATCTACTAAGAGATCTGTCTTATCACTACTCTTGATAGTTTCAAGAAAGCGCTAAACATGGATCTCTTCCGGCAATAACTTCCCGGCTCAAGTGGAGCTGATTGCTTACCCGCCCCCCCCCCGCCGCTATTACCATTTTTATTTATTTATTTATTGTATATTGTATTGTATTTTATCTTTGTTTTAATTCTCTATTAGTTTAATTTAGTTTTAATGGGTGGGAGGGTTAGGATTGGGAAGGATTTTTTTAACTACGGTGTTTTAATCTTGTTGTACGCCACCCCAGTTGGCGAGCAGAGGGGCGGGTTAAAAATAAAAATTTATTATTATTATTATTATTATTATTATTATCCAAGATGTATTCTCTGCTATAATAAACGTAAGTTCTGCTTTATAACTTTATTGGAGCATGCAGCATGTTTTATGTCCCATTTTGTACCAGAAGCTCATGAAGCACTGGGGGGGGGGCGGTCTGCTGCAATCTGCTTAATATAAATACCAACAACCCTAATTCCTTCTTGGGCCTCTCAGCATCAAGTCACACAACCTAAACACTCAAGGGACCATTTCCAGCCTAAATCCCCAGAAAATATTCCTCTGAACCACCTTCTGCCCTGCAATGCAAAGTTGTCATAAACCCATAAATTCCTGTCTCCCAGCCATTAAGAGCAATCAGCTAAGTTTTGGTTTCCTCTGTTTATTTGGTGGGACACCCATCTATGCTTTCTTCCTAGTCAAAATATCCCCTTCAGGATATGAAGCAGAGTATAAATATTAGTTCACTTACAACATAAAGGTGTATCACTGTGGATGAGATCAGCCACTCTCTTTCTTGGTGCACCCCCAGATCAGAACTCCAGTGCCACCCTCAGCCCTCATTCTCAGTACTTTGAAACTGTGCTCTTCAGGACTGGTAACTATGTGTGAATGCTTTTTGTGTTATTTCCAATAAAAGCATTTTATTACACATTAACCTGGAATTCTCTACAGTTAGTACTGGTATACATAGGTGAAAATTTCTTGAAGTTTCCCACCTCTTGCAGCCTTCCATTTGAGCTAATAATAATAATTCCCCCAAATATTAATATAGTCTTTGGAATAATGAGTGGGGCTCCAAGGCACCCCCACCTCTTCAGGTAACAGTGTGGCCAATCACTTTGATGGTATCCCTTGTAAGCTACAGCCACCACTGTCAAGACAGTTTAGGCCTAAGGGCTAGAAATTTCCCATAGTTGTGCTGTTGTGTACCTTCAAGTCATTTCTGACTTCAGGCAACCCTAAGATGAACCTATCATGGGGTTTTCTTTGAAGAATTTGTCCAGAGGGGTTTGCCCTTGCATTCCTCTAGGGCTGAGAGTATATGACCTGCCCAAAGTCATTCAGTGGGGTTTCATGGACAAGTGGGGATTTGAACCCTGGCCTCCTAGTGTTCTAGTCCAACACTCACACCACTATATCACACTGACTGTCCTGGAACTTTCCCATCCCTGCCCTAAACTTTCTCCAGTTTTTCATGTTATGCCCATGCATGTCTGAATCAACCCCGCAAATAATCTAGGCATTCCTAAGGGGAGCATATTAGGGTCACCTCCCTCTTTTATCATTGTGTTGCATGAAAAATTAGCAGTCAGGAGAAGTGAGACTTGTTTTGCCATGAAGGCTCCTCACTCATAATTTCTCACTATTCTGGCTAATGTAGAAAGCTCAATTGGTAGAGGAGTCTTTTCCTTCTCTTTTTTATATAAGCAAAATGAGGGTCAAATGATCTGAGTTAGGGTGCTTCCTTTCTTGTGTGTTGATTATACATACTTAAAAATGGAAAGGACTTAAGTAGTCATGGAATGTGAATTGTCCCCAGTGAAAAGAACTGCACAGAAGGCTTCATGGTAGCTGTTTGTGAATGTCACTTCATATACTTGTTGCCCCTGATTCTTTCAAAACATTCTGCTGTGTAGATATTCATTTATTTTTATTACAAATTCCTAACTGTCTTTCATTGAAATGATTCCTTGGCAGTGAGCAGAGAAGTGAACAAAACTATTCACATAAGCATCCAAATGCAATATAATAAAAGTAACAAATAACCCTACCAAATACAGCAAACAGATAAAATAAAACAGACAAAAGCACTGGAACAAAGCAATCAGACAGGATGCTTGTTCTCCCTGACTTTTAGTACAAATTTGTGAAGTGACAATAATTCTCAGCTAGCATCCAGAGTCTAAAGTGGGGTGAACAACTGTGGAGAGGTTGGGCACCAATCTTGTGCCTCTGAGAGCCTTTGTAAATTACACAGATTTTTTTTTAAAGGGGGTGGGTGGGCAGAATTCATGTAAGATTGTGTTGTAGATGGAACTAGTCGATGTTATACACAGCAAAAATCCAAAATCCACAAAACAGGGATAATTTTATTGGGGCAACCAAAATGCAGAAAATAAATCATGCAAGCTTTTGAAGCTTCACTGGTTTCTTCATTATGCAAAGTGTTGAAAATCATACAGCAGAAGAAAAGTGATGATATTAGAGTCACAGGCCCTACATTTTATCTTAAATTTTAATTCTATTGTTAGTTAAAATGGTCTGCAGGGATATCAATGCAGGCAGAAGCCACTCCCCTTCTTAGCCAAATTTCAAATCCATCAACAGCAGCAAAGTAACCTCCACTGAGATCCAGGCAGACTGCCTTTGCAAGGCTAACTGCCCCTTTCTTAGGCAAATAAAATTGAATCTGTCAAGAAGCTCTGTACTGTTACATCTGGGGGAAAAATAGGTGCTGTATAGTTGGATTTCTCCAATTTGAGGTAGAAACTTCAAAGAGTTAAGCCCCAGTCCATTAGCTCCCTCTTATTAAAATTTCCCATTGTGCCAAGATTTGCTATCTTCAAATCCAGGAAACATATTCAGGGGAGCACATGGCTTTGGTCAGACCTCACCTGGAATACTGTTATCTAGGGATTTAGGAGTCTTAGTGGACCACAAACTGGACATGAGTCAGCAGTGTGATGCAGCAGATAAAAAAGCCAATGCAATTCTAGGCTGCATTAATAGGAGTATAGTGTCTAGATCAAGGGAAGTAATAGTGCCACTCTATTCTGCTCTAGTCAGACCTCACTTGGAATACTGTGTCCAGTTCTGGGAACCACAATTCCAGAAGGATATGGCCAAGCTGGAATGTGTCCAGAGGAAGGTGACCAAAATAGTAAGAGGTCTGGAAGTCATGCCCTGTGAGGAGTGGCTTAGGGAGCTGGGTATGTTTAGCCTGGGGAAGAGAAGGTTAAGAGAGGATGTGATAGCCATATTTAAATATTTGAAAGGATGTCATACTGAAGATGGAGCAAGCTTGTTTTCTGCTGCTCTAAAAACTAGGGCATGGAGCAATGAGTTCAAACGACAGGAAAAAAAGATTCCACCTAAACATCAGGAAGAACTTCCTGACAGTAAGAGATGTTCAGAAATAGAATAAACTGCCTCAAGTGTGGTGGAGTCTTCTTTGGAGGTTTTTAAACAGAGGCTGGATGGCTATCTGCCAGGAATGATTTGATTCTGTATTCCTGCATGGCAGAGGGTTAGACTGGATGGTCCTTGTGGTCTTTTCCAACTCTACGATTCTATGAGTCTATGGCTTTCCCTGCATATGTTTCCTAGTCCCTGTTATGTTAAACATTGCTGGGTGAGTTGCTGTTCCTGGGACCCTTTCACCCTACACAATTATAGCACTATGGTTCAACTTTAGATAGCAATAGCAATAGCATTGATATTTATATACTGCTTTTTAATGTTTTTTACAAATACAATGTTTTTAGCTAGTTGCCCCCAATAAGCTGGGTACTCGTTTTACCAACCTATGGAAAGATGGAAGGCTGAGAAACCTTGGAGCCCCCTGAGACTGAATTCATAACCTTGTGGCTTGCAGTACTGGCATTTAACCACTGCACCACCAGGGCTCCTGGTGGCACAGATGCTATGGCAACATCCCTATGGAATACTTTGACTTGCAGTTTAGGGAGGTGCATTTAGCATTCTCAGCCAGGGAATTCCTTTGATACCTCTGACCAAACTGCAAATCCAGAGATGCCATAGAATGCAGGCATAGCAGTTGAAGTGGAATCATAATTGTATAGCATGAAAGGGCCCCTGGAGGCAATTTTCCCTTTTCTCTGGCTTATAAAAAAGGCAGTTTGGAGAGTCAAGAGCTGGAGAAACAGCCTTGGGTGCCACCAGAGGCCTCAGAACTATGCATTGTATTTAGCAATCTGTCTCTTGGTTAACTGGGAGTAAGCCAATAGCACCCTACATTGCTGACAACATAGATCCACTATGAGATCAGAGCAATTCACTCAAAAATATCAAGAGGGCAAGGAGACAGCTGAAGATCTAAAAGGGGAACACCAACAAAGAAAAGTAAAATAGTGACAGTTTACCTCAAACTGCATATTTTATACTTTCGACTTTTTGTGTTATATTTAGCTAACAATCTATGCTCTTAATGGTTTTCAGAAAGACGCATAAAGAAATCACATTTTAATTAAGATTCCTGAATGCTCAGATTAGCTCACAGATTTTGTGGAACAGGGAGTGGGGTAATTTATTTATTGACTGTAATAATTTCAGTTTGGATCATAATAACAGCAGTGTATTGATTCCTCCAATGTTTATATATCCTTAGCGTGACAAGATAGGACATGTCCATTGTTTATGCATCATAGTTATATACATATGAATTTCTTCTGTGAAAGTACTGTTCAGTTCACACCAATAGAAGAAAGAGATCTTTAGGTACAAAGTAATGTACAGATTTTCTTCCTTCATTAAAATCAATAGGAACCCTTCTGTAGGGGACCTCAATGCATCCTACAAAGCTCTCTTGCTCAGACTAGATGAATGCATCTGGAGAAAACAAGAGTGGCAACACTTTTGTATTCCTCTGATATCATATTAATAGACCTGTGCCATCAAGATCAGAGGTGAGTGACCTTTGGGTGGGCTGAGGACCACATTGCCTCATAGGAAAACAGTCAGGGGCTGCAGTGCATAGGTGGCAGAAAGTGGTAAGTGGCACCTTCTCTCTCTCTCTCTCTCTCTCTCTCTGGACTTTTTCAAATGGGGAAATAAAACCCACCAAGGTCAGGAGGAGGACGGTGCTGTCTTCCTTACAACGCTGTGTTTTAGATGACACTGTCCTCCTCCTGACCTTCCCCCATGCTTCCTCTGTGCTGCAAGCATGAGAAACGTGCTGCTTTTATGAATTGAGAACACCCATCAATAAAAAATGGCATGTTTCTCGCTCCCCAGGAAGTGTTCATGCCAGACTGGCCATGCCCATTGCAGTGAGGGGATTTAAATGGCCTGAGGTTTTGCATGCCAAAAATGCTGGCATTCTAACCACTCTTGATTTGGATGGCGAACTGAACCTTGCGTCAGAAGATTTCTTTTCGGTGGCAATCTCCATGGAGATGTTATTGCCAGCTGCCTCAGTAGGGGAAACCATGGCCTCTGAGGCCAGTACTGTGCTATCTGAACCACTGTTGCATTCTCCCTCTGGATCTTTAACAACACTTTCTGAATGATCAGTACCCGAGGAAATACATAATGACAACCTCTCAACCAAGACGTTGCTAGTGCATTGAATGCTTCTGCATCTCTGTCATCACTTATAGAAAAATTTCACTTTAATTTGGCATTCTCTTTTGACATAAACAGATATATCTGGAATAGTCCCCAAGCTCTGAAGAGTTGATTGAAAACAGTCTGATCTAATGCCCATTCTCCTGGATGACCCCAATAATGGCTCAAATAGTCTGCTTGACATTTTAGTTGGCCGTTTAAATACACTGCAGAGATTGACTTCAAATTCCTCTCTGCCCATTGGAATAGTCTGTTGGCTTCCATCATCAACAGTAAGGACTTCACACCGCCATGAATATGAATATACATATTGTCCATTCAGACTAACACATGGTGATTTTGAACTATTGGCTATATCTCCATAAGAGCTAATCTTATTGCCTTCAGTTCTTAAAAATATATGTTGGGCAGTTTGTCTCATGCACTCCATAGACCCTGCACTGATGTCCTTCTGCAATTAGCTCCCCATCCCAGGAGACTCATATCCATTGTAACTTGGATCACCTTTTACTTTAGCGGTGGAACCCCCCTATCTAAATTTTGGTCTAATAATTTTGGTCTTAAATCTCTCTTCAATGCACTTGGTAACTTTAGCAAGCAATGCTTTTTTTCCCCCCTTCATCCTATCAACTTCTGATAATGAACCAGCATAGTCTGTAACTGTCTTGAATGAAACCTCACCATGGGACCTGCTGTATCATAGATATTAAAGTGCCCATTACCCTGGCTAGAAACATTAAGTCCACTGATGGGGTAGAAATTGCATGGGTTATTTTTGATTTTATCTTTCTCTCGCTCAATAATGTTAGAAAACCTAGCTCAGTATTTATTACTGCATCCAGATGAGTCATAACTCGAGTGGGATGGAGCTGACTCTTGTAATTTATTAGAAATCTGTACTTTTCCAATGTTGTTATGGTAAGTTTCATATCCCTTATTAACTTTTCCTGTGTGCTTGCCTTCACCAGTATGTCATCTCAGTAGGGAAATAAATGGACCCATTGCAATCTGAGAAAAGCTACCAAGGGGACCAACACCTTTGTGACTACACTAGGTGCTGATGCTAGGCTGAATGGAAGAGCTTGGAACTGATAATGACTGTCCTTGTAATGAAACCTGAGGTATTGCTTGTTCTCCTCTGCAACTGGGATGTGCAGTTAGGATTCTTTCAAGTTGACACAAATCATTAAGTCTCCTAATCTTAGATTGTCTGCAATCATCTGCAATGTTTCTATTCTGAATTTGAAATACCTGATGAAACTGTTCAGGTACCTCAGATTCAACATTGGGTGAACTGACCCATTGCTTTTTGGCACTGTAAAAAAGGTGGAATACACCCCTTTGAAATGTTGATCAGCTAGGACCAGTTTTATTGCTTTTATATCCAATAAATGTTGTATTTCTCTGAGAACTAACTGATATTTCACCTGACTTTTTGATACTAGTGAAGGAATGTACTTGCTTCTTGGCCTTCTATCAAACCAAATTTTGTAACCCTTTGTGACCAAGTGAATCACCCACATGTCTGTTGTTACCTGTGGTGAGAGAAAACCAAAAAGCAGTAGCTTTCATTCCTCCTAAGCCAGTTCTTCTGAGTTTCATGGAGAGGCTGCCTTGGACAGCCAGTCAATTTCTGACCAGCAAGAGCAGTCAACTGTAATGGGTATACACTTGGGTGCTGATTTCAGTCTGTAAAATTATGTTCTGGCCTTGGTTAACCAGTCAATTTCTGATCCTCTGGGTCAGTCTCCCTTCATGCCCTGTGACTTAGGAGATTATTAGACGTGGCTAATGTGGTGCCATAATAATGCCAGCATAATGCAAAAGGATGCCAACCTCAGACGACGTCTTCCTTTTGCGTTCTGCTAGCATTCTGCTGGCATCTATTTTTATTGATGGCTGAGGCTGTCAATAGATCCCCCAATCCATTTTGTTGCCAGGATTTCTGGCGTGTGAAACATTGGGCCATTTAAATCCCATCACTTCAGTGGGAATGGCCCATCCAGCGTGAACACTTCCTGGTGAGATTGGGACATCCAGGTAAGTTTTGCTCTTATATGACCCTCCTAGGGTTACTTGGAACTTTTAAATTTTGTTTAGGTGCTTTGTGTAGCTTACAGTACTTTCTTTTTCCTTTTGAATTTCCCACAATTTCATCTTCTTATGAGAACAGGCAGGATTTCAATCCAGGAAGTGAATAGAGCTCTGAGGCATGCCTGGGCTGCCTCTATGATGGGAGAAAAAGTGAGTATGGTGGGGAGGGTTATTGTTTCAGGACAGGGGTGGGATTGCAGATTGTGGGGCAGGAATGTTTTTTGTGTTCCTGTCTGATAATCTCCTTAGAGATGGCCAGACCTGGGCTGGCTCCAAATGTTCTTCCCATTCTTCCAACTGAGCTTCATGCAACACTTTTAGTCAATGATGTCTAATGTGTGCCCAGGTTTCATAATTTCATGTCCCACTTTCTGTACTATGCACCCAATATGACCAAATCAATGAAAACACATGCTCATATTTGGAGATCTTCTGGAGAGGCCCTTATCTCTCTCCCTCATCACCCTCACAAGTGTATCTAGTGGGAACATAGGACAGGGCCTTCTCCATAACTGTCACCTGGTTCTAGAACACCATTTTCAGAAAGACTAGATTGGCACCATCCCTATTCTCTTTCTGAAGGCAGGTGAAGACCTTGTCTGTTTCAACGGGCTTTTGAGGGTGTGCTAAACAATGTGCTGGGCTTTCTATTCCTTATTTTTGTTGCTCTGGTTTTTAATGGTAGAATTCAAAAACATAGCCATGTTAGTCTGGACCAGTATGCAAAGGATCTTGTAGCACCTTGGAAACTAAATGAGAGAAAGAAGTTGGCAGCATAAGCTTTCATAGATGCATATGATGAAGTAGACTTAAGTCTACAAAAGCTTATGTTCCCAACTTCTTTCTCTCAGTAGGTCTCAAATATTCTACAACATCTCCTTGCATACTGGCTTTTAATGGTCTGGTTTTAATTAAACTGGTTTTAATTTTTGTTATAGTTTAATCACTTTTTAACTTTTGTATTTTGTGAATTGTAACCTTTTTATTACTTGTAAGCTGCTTTGGGTCTCAATCTGGAGAAAATACAGGATATAAAGAAATATACAGAGGAAGAGGAGGCCACTATCTTAGCCAATTTCCCAGTGCCATAACACCTGCAGTGTGGGGTAGGCAAAAGTGTCTCCACCACATTTTTCTAATCAGGTGATATGGCCCCCAAAATATCCCCAAAGCAAAAAGGCCAGAACCTGCACCAAATGCAGAATGTTTCTCTTGTAATTTTAAGCCCAATCAGAGAAGTTCCAAGCTCTGTTCTTGTTGCTGGCACTTCTGAACCCCCTCCGCCCACTCTCCATTGGGGAGGTAAGAGATGTGTTGGTAGGGAATGGCTGCAGCAGAATCTTTGAGGCTAAAAGGCAGGGGAGACAGGCACCTTTGTGCAGCTTCATTGAATTTTATGGTACCTTGACCTGCTTCTCTGTTTTGGCTCAATGTTACAAGAACCCTGGACCAAAATTCCTTACTATGTTGCTCCAATAGTTCCCCCTGCCCAACAGCCATTCTGTTGCTCATGGAGAGTGGAGGGGATTGGAGAAGCATTTGGCTGTGTTCCTATCATCTGCTAAGATCTCTGAAGGGCTCTGTTGGATCCTGAAAAAACATGTCCTCAACCTGTATTCAATATGGGGACATTTTCTGATCCCAGCCACTTTCACCACATGTTCTCCACCAGTCATGGAATGGACATTGGGAAGGGGCTACTAAAGTGACATGCTGAGCTGTGGTGTTTCTAAGGCCAGTGTCACTTTTCCCTCTGACAGTGTCAGCTGGTGCGGTTTGGCCTCTCCAGACATCCCTAGTGCTGCCTCTGGTGCTGAGACTGGTAACAAGGGAGCCATAGCAGAAGGCCATATAGGATCTCAGTCACTGCGTGTTTATTAATGTGCATGCTTGTTTTCATTTTGTTATATAGCCAGACCTATTGGCTTTGAACTGACTCAGTGTGCCATATATTTGATCCAGAAAATACTACCCCCATTATTCTTACATTATTCTTGCTGTTTGTTTGGCTCTTACTGATTGTCTATATGGCTGTTGTTGTGGAGTTATCCTGTGTGTTCTCTGGTCCTTAATTGGATGGTGTCAGTCATGTGCTTGATCCAAAAAGCACTGACATCATTCTCCTCACTTAGCCAAATGTCTATATAGCATCAAGCAGATCGAGTGCAAAAACCAGCACACATTTTCAAATGCTGCCACATACAAACTCATAGCTTTAATTTATCCAATTCTTTGCAGCCATCTTCTATAAGATCTAATTAACTGAAATAGATATGATTGCCTGATCTTTTAAACTATGTAGAAAGAAAAGCAGAGATAGCAAGGAAGCAGAGTGATGTGGCAGTCTTGTGGTTGCAGTTGTTGAGAGTTCTTCTTGATGCACCTCATTATATCACCCAAGGCTTTTCATCTCATGACACCACCTGAATGAAGGGCAAGCAATCAGATCATGTCAACAACAGTCACAAGAGAAAATTTAAAGCTTTGATATAAGCTTCTCTTCTGACCTACTATATTCCACTAGTTTCAGCCCATTAATCCTCCCTATCTAAACACCATCCTATGACCTCAACAGAGTACTAGAAGTTGAAATCATATGTTGGAAAGCCCAACAATTGCAAGATGTTGCAATAACATCTGGACAGTTTTAGTGTTTGCTGTATTTTGACAGTTGCTAAGTACTAAGAAATGGAGTAGTGCACCTTATTTACAGATAAGAAGAAACTCCTTTTTTCTAATCAATACTTCTCCATCTACCAATGCAAGTGGCTCAGAACTGGAGCAGGCAGGGTTTATTATGAGTAAATTATTACTAGTAAATCAATACAAAGTTTTTCTTTCCAATTCAGCTCTTTGGGGAATCTATATACAATAATGATTATCATTATATAATTAAGTCTGCACTCGCTTTTGCTATCTGCTGCTTTTGATCTTGTAAGACCGAGAATTGATTTTTCTTAAAAATCAATGTAGACTTCCCAGTCCACAGTGGGACAGATACAACACTTAACAATAGCTTTAGATGCTGGTCCTTGAGTGCAGTTTGTGAACACAAGCGAGCTGCAGGGAGAAGCTGCTGGAAATTTTCCAGATCAGCACCTGGACTCTAAAGAGCGATTTAGTTTCTGTGTCTTATATGCAACCTAGCAACCTTCAATGATGATGCACATTTCTCATTGATTTTTTCCACTTCTCTCAATGGAATTAACTGTCAACCAGAAAGGTATGTGCTTCTAATACTGGGTTTCGTATAAGATGAATAAACCAATCTAGCAAGTAAGAAAGGATAGAGGTAGCAGGTCACTTGCCTTATGCCTGGTTTTGAAGGGCCTTCCAGTTTGCTAATGACATCATACAATACTTGACACTTTTAAGTAGTGTCATTGTTGTATTGTGAGTTATATAGCTCAAATCTAGGGGAAGGCTTGAGGAACTCAATTTTTATTTGGATTTGATTCTGAAAACAGATGGGGCAGGAGAGTTAAAAGAATGGTTTTGTCTGCAAGCTATCCACTTTCTCTCCAGTAGCTCTATCATAAGTCACATGAGCACTCATGAGCAACAGGAGAAACAAAAATAGCCTACTTGGGTTTCTGGACTATATGTTTCTTTCATTAAAGAACTGTGAGCTCAACCAGAAATAAGAGATTTTTCTGTCATGTCATCTCTCTTGCCACTTAGGATCCACAATATCTTTTGCAATGCCAATTTCACAAGCTTGGTTTACATAAATAAATCTCTCTTCCATTTGAGTATTTGTGTCCTAAGCCTTTAAACAAAAGAAACCCAATGTTTGCATCTCTTTTTAATTTTAATACATGTTTGGTATTTCAAGATCAAGACTAACATAGAAGAATAGCAGCAATGAAGCAAATGCATAAAAATTCAAAACAACACAAAGCAATCCTTGAAGCTTTTGAGAAAAAGCTCTTCTTCAGGGAAACAATCATGATAAGAATAACTGTTTATTGCCAGACTCCACATACCTACATGTAATTGCACGTGACTACACAGAAGTAGGTCTCATTGATTTCAGTGGTGCCTGCTCTCACATAAGTGAGCATCAGACTTCAGCAGTAGAGACCACTGCTTGTTTGGAATATCATTCTCTTGAAGAAAATTTATCGCATATTTGTTTGAACATTCCATGTTCTGAATCCTACAGGAGGTTCCAACTAGAGAACAATCATTCAATCAAATAATTAAGTGAGTTTGTTCTAGTTGGAACTACCAGCAGGACTGAGGCCCATAAATTCTCTTTTGCACATTTTAAAATGAGAATGACTCATGTTTAACTCACCCTAGTAGCAGATTAATTCACACTGACTCCTCAATGGGAAGCAGATCCCATCATTCTATATTTGTTCATAGGAACAGTGCCCAAGTCTTCTTAGAACCACTGTGCTGGATCTGCATTTATTTAGAGAAGACCCATTGAAGTCAACCCATACCAAAAACACAGATCTCATTGATTTCAGTGGATCAATTCAAAGTGTGATGAAGGCTCTGAACCAAACCCTGGGCTGACAGAGGACCAAGTACATAGCTGGTATGTGACAATGTGAAGACCAAGTTGACAGTAGGTCTAGATCAAACTCACACAAATTCTAATTTATCTTATGATGGTCTTTCCTCTTTTGTTGTCTTTCACTAAGGATGTTACTTTTTAAGATGTTCTTCAGAAAAACATTCCAGTCAAACTCAAGTGAATCATTGTACAGTCACTCATTTATCCAGATTACTCAACATGGGAGATACTCACGCAACTTCCAACCAGAGTTTATACTAATGTTCCCAATTTAACAAGACACCCTATAAGTCACAGTCTAACAACTTCATTATCTTGTGAACTAGATATGAATAATTCTAGGTGCAGGCTTTCTCCTTGATGCAGAAATGGTGGGAAAATTCTAAAGATGCTTAGTATCATCTTTATTTATAGGAGACCAGCATGTGGCAATCACGACATGAGAGATTAACAGCTTTTCAACATACAGATGATTTCTTTTTCAGAATTCGAAGCCATAGTTCCTCTGTGTGGGCTCTTCAGACTTCCACTAGAGAATCAATGCAAAATGTTTCTGGGAGGTCTGGGGAGATCTTACAGCTAGATTCATCCCAGTTGCATCTCATTTCATTATTAGTCAGTGTGTGACTCCTTTTGGTACATACAAAAAGGAAATGGATACCCAGTAGACTACAAAAGCCTCAGAATTGTATATCTTGGGAGATCTTTTGCCCCCAAAATGTTTTGAATCTATAGTGTTCATTCATTTGTCTCTGTCCAACTATCAACTTGAAAAATATATGTGTACATTTGCTAGACAATTATAAAGAAAACAATCTCTGTCTGTGACTCAGATGATAATGGAACACTGTGACTTGAAATATATTAGTAGAGCTTCCCATAGAGAAATACCTTTAAAAAAACACCCAGTTCATTCTGCCAATGAGGAATGAACATCACAGCTGCATGAGGGTCATAATGCATGAGCTAGGAGCTCTAGTCTGGTGTTTGATTATATGGAAGGTCCACTCATGTGATCTGTATTCTTTCCTCTGTTGTTTCAAGGCAGAAAAAATATTCTTCACATGGGTGTCCACTTGTGCTGAGACCTCATTCATCAGATTTCCTCTCTTTGAAAGAGGAGAAAAAGAATCATGTAAACAGAAACTCCACATGATGAGGCATTGGTGTGGAGTGCCCTAGATGATAGATTATTTGCCTCAGGCAGCTGCAGAACTGGGATGTTCCACATGCTGGATTTTAAATTTAGGACAAACAAAGGAGATTTTCAGACACGTAAAAATCGTCCCTTGCCGCGCGAGCAGCCTCCCGAAACTGCTGCGCGGCAAGGGTCTTTTTCGGACCGCGCTGTGCCTGTTGCGAAGCCGTTCGTGTCACTTCCGTGAAGCTTGGGACGGCTCCGCGTCATGTTTCAAGCACGGAGGCTGCCCGTGATTGAAATATGACGCGGAGCCGTCCCAAGCTTCACGGAAGTGACACGGACGGCTTCGCAACAGGCACAGCGCGGTCCGAAAAAGACCCTTGCCGCGCAGCAGTTTCGGGAGGCTGCTCGCGCGGCAAGGGACGATTTTTACGTGTCTGAAAATCTCCAAAGACTTAGAGTGATGTCTCAAAACAGTATGAAGCAGTAAGTGTTTGTTCAACTGAGGAGCAGGGATGGACCAACTTGTCATTCTGTGTCAGTTTTGCAGCTTTTCAAAGACCACCCCATCCCATCTATGTACATGAAATCCTTTAAAATCTACACTTTAAAAAAGTATTCAAACACACATACAGAGTTATTATTATTACTGAATAGTTTGAATGCTTCCTTGTAACATGCTTTTTCTTCTTTTTGATAACAGCCACTTGAACTTAACAGAAATTTCTGTACTTACATGGGGCCACAAATGCCTTTAAGGGGACGGTACATGTTGACTTGCTGTCACTCATTTGATATTGATATTGTCACCACTGTTTCACAATGAGGGCGGCCATCTTTTTTCTTTTATATGTAGAAAAAATGTCAGTACAAGGTACTAATAAGTTTTTTTCCCAACATGAAGCTCAATCAATCATATTCTGTCCTCCCAGGGACATTTGTAGGTTCCAGAACTATCTCAGGAAATGTTACTGATGTACAACAAACTGAAGCGTGGGTGTGGGTGAATTTGGTATACAAATCCATATTTTGGCCATAATCCTGTTTTAGAAACTTTTTGCACTATGGACCAGATGTCAGATTTTTCTGATTGGAATTTTCATATGCACAATGCTAAAAGCAGTCAAACCAGTGAAAATGTGTGGATGAGGCTTACTACCCTGTTGGCACTCAAGAGGATCTGTCAGTAAACAATGAGGATGTCCCAGATGGGCTAACTTACATACTGCCTGATGTACCTTACCCCTTACCTGATATTTTTACATATGATTTTCTTATACTTGGAGCCGGGAAATGAAGTTTTTTCAAAAATTAAAACCATCCATGGAAGAGCAGAAAAGCAATAGTGGAACAGTCTGCCAGAATGTGAGCAATCTTTGCTTATGGCTATGCCCTGCAGTAGATCATTAATAGTGAACTGTCTTTGAGGGAGCATCTACACGAGGGAAAAAATTCCAGCAACAATGTTAGCAGAAGGAGGGGGGATGAAAACTCCACAAAGACTGCTTTCGCTGTTTCTCACAATCTTATTTAAAATTTTCATGAGAATGTGAATAATAGGTCATCTGTACAACTGATTTTGAAAGGGGATGCAGCAGAGCTGAAAGCTGATTGGTTGGACCTTGGAGGGGGTGGGCCTGCAAGGGAGGGCTTGCAATGCTGGAGCTGCCATTGTTGTTGTTGTTGCCAGCTGATTGATCAAGCAGCAGAGCAAAAGTATGATCCCTTTTTTAAGTGGAAAATAGCTCTTCCGCAGCTGTCATTTTTTAAAAAAATAAAGGAGGGGTGAGAATGGAGGGAGATTTTCTGTATGCAACTCACTCGCAGCTGCCAAACTGCAAGCTATTCCCTTCCACCAAGCTTGTGAATGAGCTGTGGGCACAAATGGGCACTGCAGCGAGAGGGTGATAAGGTGATATTTTTTCACTACAAATTATCCCATCTAGTTGGAGCCTGAAAGAAGCTTTTCTACCATAGTAATTTTCTCACTAAGGAACCTTTAATACATGTTTTATGAACCCAAGGGGTCATTTACACGGGCAAATATTCCTCTAAATATACCACTAAGATAGCTCATAGTTCCCATGGATCGCAGCACAGCATCGCCTCATTCAGAAGGGGGGAAGGTAAAACACCCAAATATAGCGTGCCAGGAGATGTCGCTACTTTTGCAGGAATATTTGCAATGTAGTGCTTTATTGGCAGTGTGAACTAGCATTCTGCTAAGGGTTAAAGCACAGCTGCATTGTGATTGGTTGATGATGCAGGGGTGGGCTTAAAAGAGGGGCAGGGAGGAGGCAAAGACAGTAGCCATTAGAGAAGAAACTTGCAAAAATCCTGTCTGCTAGTTTGCAAAAAAAAAAAAGATTCCCAACAACTTTCATTCAGGGAGCATTCCTTCTCATCCTCTCTGCTGTTTTGAAAGTATGTAAAAGCTCGTTCGTTAGCTTTTATCCTGTGCATGGGGGAGGGAGAGAAACCATTTCACAAAGGGCTGTAGTAAGCTGAACTGCTATTTTCCCTCTCTCTCTCTTTCTCTCTCTGCTTGGGGGAGGGAGGGAGGGAGAGAGAGAGAGAGAGCAGCTGGAAAAACTTGCGATCCACAGCATGGCAGCAAGGTCTTTTAGCAGAGAGATTACTCTCCCTCTGCTTTACGGAGTGAGTTCATTTACAGGCAGATTTACAGAGACACACAGAGCCACTACTGTACTTTCATCTTTCCCCCCTGCTATTTGGGCAGAGTCTGTGAGTCTTGCCCTATGTCCTTCCCCATACAGCCTTTGTCTGCTTGGGAGGCCACACACCCCACACTTATTCAAGTTCACTTCAAAGTGACATAATTAGAAAAAAAACCTGACTGGCACAGCTGCGGAAAATAATTAAACCGCAAGTTGCCGCAATAAATCTGCTGTGTAAACCAGCCCCTAGTTCCTTGAAAGAAGGGTTTCCACACAGCAATACAGGACAGTTGTCCCAGTTGCAGGCTAGCTCAAAACTGGCTGGAACATGCAAGGCAGGCCTAGACAAAGGCCACATCAAATTTATAACATCACAAGATCTCTACTCTCCTGGCAGCCTGGAACTCTCACAAGAATCCCTCCACGTATGAGACTTGAGACGGACCTTAGACAAGCCTGCCTGATGTACCACGTGAGTGTAGAGAGCCGAAAGCAGGAAAAGCAGGCACAGCCATGCTCAAAATAGATGACCCTAACATCATTTTCTATGTAATTTTTGTCCATTCTACTCTATACTGAACACTTGGTAGTCAGTCTGTTGTGAACAAGGCTGGTGCCTACTATTCCGGCTCTCATCAGGGGCCATTAACACTGCACAGTTACAAAGCTATATTCGACTTTCACTGCCATGGCAAGATCCTATGAAGTCCTGGGATTTGTAGTTTGGGGAGGTGCTAGAGCTTCCTGGCTGAGAATTCTAAATCCCCCAGCCAAAACTGGGGATCCCTGGTGGTGCAGTGGTTAAATGCCAGTACTGCAAGTCACCATGTTGCAAGTTCGATTCCGGAGGGCTCCAAGGTTCACTCAGCCTTCCATCCTTTAGTAGGTCAGCAAATTGAGTACCCGGCTTTTGGGGCAATTAGCTAACACACATTGGAAACTGCTTAATGCAGTGTAGATGTGTAAATTGCTATTGCTTAAAACAATTTGTGAGCTGCTCTGATAGCCTTGTGGCTGAAGAGTGGGGTATAAATAACTAAATAAAAAAAACCCTCCAGATCCCAATATTCAATAGAATTGAATCATGGTAGTTAAAGTTGAAACATAGTTCTAAATGTGGGATTTATCCTGTATTGCCTCCATATGGGACAGGATTTTCAGACTCCAAATACGGGACATAACAAACAAAACAAGATACTTGTGAACCTTTTTTTGAAATACCGTTTGCATAGAGCTAGGAAAAGGTACCATAGCTGTTTCAGTCTTTTGTAGCAAAAAAGTTTCTGTCAATGAAAAGCAACACCTTTCTTGTCCCTCTAGCATAGAGGATGCACAAATGAAGGAAGGGAGGAGGACGGCATCATGCAAAATCGATCACTGGAAGTAGAATAGCACCACCTTCCTCCCGACCTCCGTGGTTTTTTTTTAGCCCGTCTGAAAAGTCCTAAGATGCATTAAAAGTTATTGTCAAATTAATTATTTATCATCTATCAACCTATGCACATCTGGGGAAAAAAAAGAAATGGGAATGTTACAAACTAAAGTGAAAAGAAAAAGAAAAGAGACATTGTGACATTACTGTATCAAACACAAAGGGAAAGAAGTTTGAGTAAAAAAAGGTAAGAGATCCAACCAGAGTCACTTAATAGTTACTCCACAACCCATTCTTAACTGTTAGGGTGAATGGTAAACAAGATTCAAAGAGATCTAATCTAATCTAATCAAAACAATATTGCATATTGGAAAGGGGGGGAATTTCAGATAGTTCTACCCATGAAACATTCATTATTGGTTTGATTCTGCCATTTAGTATTTAAGATGCACTATGGAGCAGCAAAAACAATGTATGTAACCGTTGCCTTGGGGAAGTGATAAGTCAGGTTCTGACAGGTAATGTGTTTAATGCACCTATTTACTTTTTAATTCATGAGGAATACCTGGCTTCTCTATTAGTTGTCCAATCCACCAGAGGTCTGGCTGTGTCTCAAGTCTCATTTTAAATATACAGTGCTTCATTAAAATGTCATTTAAATTTCTATCCATTAGAAAATAAGGAAAGTGCTGCTCTGACTTGCACTGAAACATGGGTGGATGGATGGGTGTTTTGAGGGACAACTCAATATTTACCAATTATCCCACCACCCATTTGAAATTAATTAGGGTTTAAAATACTAATTTAAAGTACCAGAGAAATACCAGTTGTTATTTTGTTTTGTTTTTTGAATGAAGGATAGCAAAATATAAACCTAGCTTTAAAAGTTTTCTGATATACCCAGAGAGTACTCCTATATCCCCTCTCTTCAACAGACAACTTGGGTGGAAAATAGCATCAATTCAGACATCATTCCAAACCATAGTAAAAGATGTGTTGAGGATATTAAAATATTAATTCCAACTTGTCTGATACTGTACAAAATAATATCAAATGTACATTTTGAGAAAGGACTGAGCAAAAATACCCCCCTTCTAACACCCCATTTGGAAGCTGCAAAACAGGGTTGACTCTACCATTAAGCAGTGATATGGCCACCTCAGACAGCAGGTTTTGGATGACACGAAAGCATATCATTAGAACAAACTGATACATATTTACTGTGATACTAATCTTTGTATAATGGCAGTGAAAGGGAGAGGTGCTTGTGGATTTTTTTCCCTAACTCATGTGCCAAAATAACATTAGCTTAGCACCATCTCAAGCAGTAAAAAAATTGAGGGTGTTCCTGAAAAATTGTTTTACTGTGTTTAAAGATTTATTTATTCATTTTCGTCTTTACAAAACTGTTACACATTGCCACAGGAACCCTGGTGGATTGAAATGATAAACCACTCTTTCTAATAATTAAATAATAAAATGTTTTGGTACGGCCAAATTGAAATATTTTTAGTATTTGGAGAGGATGATTTTCAATTATAGAGGAGTAAGTATAAAACTCACTAGTTCTCCTTGTGACTCTCCAGACAACCTCAGAATGATTTTGGATCATTACATATTTAGATTTTTTAGATTTATTTATTTATACCCCACTCTTCAGCCACAAGGCTATCAGAGCAGCTTACAAATTGTTTAAGCAATGGCAATTTACATATCTACAGTGCAAGAAGCAACTTCCAATGTGTGTTAGGTAATTGCCCCCACAAGCCAGGTACTCATTTTACTGACCTACAAAAGGACGGAAGGCTGAGTGAACCTTGAAGCCCTCTGGAATTGAACTTGCAACGTGGTGACTTGCAGTACTGGCATTTAACCACTGCGCCACCAGGGCTTCCTCATTTTGACTTTCCTAGGCTTCCATGTAAAGGAAGGGAGCTGGGTTTTTTCCTGGGTTGATTGGAAAAGAGGTTGTTGTTGTTGTTATGTGCCTTCAAGTTGACTCTAACATATGGCAACCCTATAGTAGGGTTTTCTCAGTGAGATTCATTCAGAGTAGGTTTTCCATTGCCTTCCTCTCAGGCTGAGAGAGTGTAACATGTCCAGGGGGTTTGCATGGCTGAGCAGGAATTTTAACCCTTGTCTCCTAGACTCATAGTCTAACGCTATGCTGAATCACAAGAAGAGATACCTTGGGATAAGCCAAATTGGTATTCCCAGTTAGAACAGACCCACTAAATGAATGTGACATTATTAACCAACACCTATGTATGTCCTATTGCTTCAGTGTGCCTGTCCTAGTTGAGACTCACAACTGGTGTTTGCCCCTTTTTCTGAGGAATTCTGGTCACACATGCACAGAAGGAGAAAATCAAAATGCTATAGATTGGACCCAGACTTAATTATATTTAGAAAACACTAGGGATGTAAATTGGTTTGTTTGTTTATTTATTTTCCTGTCCTACCCTTCTCCTAGTACAGGACCTAAGACTGCCTACAACATGAATTAAAACAGAATACAGCTAGAAGTCAATTAATCACGGTCAGAACCCCGTATCTGCAGAACCAATATCCATGGTTTCAGTTATCCATGGAACACAAAATAGGGACACATACCATACAGCCATGCTAGAAAATGTCTAGCAAGATGTCCTCTCTAGGCATGTTCTAGGTCCACCAACGCAACTCTATGGTATGTTTTTAACAGAAGTCCTAATTTCTTTAAAAATAGGGTTTGCTGTTATCTGTGGTTTCTGATATCTGTGGTAAGTCCGGGAACCAAACTCCTGCAGACTTGGAGGTCTGACTGTATAACACTGAAGAACAATTTAACAAGCCAAACCAGAGCCAAGCACTGAGTTAAAACAATGTAAAAGCATTTAAATACATATCAAGAAAGGTGGAGCACACCATTATATCAGATTCCATATTGGGGAAAAGGCAGCATATAAATAAAATAAAATAAAAATATATAAATATATAAAATACCCTTATGCAACAGGTAGTTGGTGTCCAAATACCTGCCTGAAGAAAATGCCTTTGCCCATAGTTAGAAAGGAGCTAGATGAGGGGGCCATCCTGGGGACTTCTACAACCAATGGGAAGTCACTGGAAGGCTTTTCTCTTGTCCTCATCCAACATGCTGGTGGGAGCTTGTCATGCTGGAGTCCCATCATTCTGCCTCATGGTTGATTGCAACTCCCATCATTCTGCCAGAGAACTATAACTCCCTTTATATGTAAACAGATTGTCTTGCCAGCATAGTATCAGGTAAGAAAAGGGTTAATGGAAGGGAGGGTCTAAAATACCACCTCCACAGTAGCCAATGAGACAACATCAAAGGACATCACCCCACCTGACCTGACATGGCCAATCACAGCTCTCGACCTGGGAACTCTGACTAAGATATATCTGCTTTTGTGTGTAGCCATTTTAGAAGAACAAGACTGGCCATGTGGCTTTGAACAAGGACTGAATTATAGCTGGTAGAGCAAGCCATCTCCATCTGGCTTGGCTCCCAGCTTGCCTTGATACCATCCGAAGGCAACAAACTGCAAGTACTAAGTAGGAATTAGGGCCCGTTTAGTTGTGCTAGGGAATTTCTTCTAATTTCTTTACTTTGGTTGGATGTAGTTAAATTAGTAACTGAATGTAACTTTGAATAATTGAATGCTTTGATTTTAATACTCTGTGATTCCTATAACTTTAAGCCTGCCTGAGGTATGAGAGAATCCTGCCTCGTGTGAGATTGCATGACTGAACTCACTTGAATAAAGTAAACTTATTAATCTTCCTGTAATTGATGCCTACATGTGCCTATCTCTTGATCATGCTACTTTGAGTTTTTCTTTGGGGTTAAGAGGAAGGAGTTAGTTGATTCTATAGTGGCAAGGAGTTCCACTAGTTATCAGAGACTATGCACAGTTTCCCACTGTGCTGTGTGAGAGAAAGGGGGGTCCCAAGGGGAGGGGAAGGGAAATAATTATAAAAAACAATTAATTCTAACTGTTCAGATGCACTTTCAGCCACTTCTGAAATGCGGACATCCAGGTTCAGGTCTGAGTCCAGAGGTACATCCAAGCTGTGAACTTGAGTTTTCATGGAAAGTTTAACCTTATTCAGCCTAGGTTGAATTCCTGTTAACTAGCTCAAAATTAACCAGAAGTGGTCCATGTTCCAAGCAGGGGGCAAGTGTCTCACCCTGAAACAGCATCATGAGCTTCCCATTCTGTTGGGACCATGAGCTGCTGGTGGAATGGGAAAGAAAAGCAAAATGATGGGTGGGTGGGTGTGGATTTAAGTTGGTTTGCAGACTGCAATGCATTTAAACTGTGTTCAAACAGGGCTTGGAAAAACGTCTTTGTAGTCTTGCTGGCTGAGGGATTCTGGGAGGTATAGTTCAAAAAAGTAACTTTCCAAGCTTTAGTTTGCCATGTCTTAATTTACAAATTATAACTATAGTAATTTCTCCAAATCAAGAGGTTGCTGTACCAAAGTAACAATGAAAAAGGCAAAACAGAAACAACTGGGAATGGAATTCGCATTACCTTTTAGTAAACAGAAGGAAATCAACAGTTTTGGTGGAGAAAAAAATCTAAATGTTTCAGATCAGATCAACAAATCTGAGCAGATCAGCCTTTATTATTTTGTCTCTCATTCCTCCCAAAAGGAAATGTCTCATTCATGCTAGAGTTGAAGTAATACACTTTCCTCTCACAGCACTACAGGAGTGTCACAGTATGACATGAAGGATGTAATTTTCCCCTCTTCTTTGTCCATCCTGAGCCACAGAATGAAACATTTCAGCTCCCAAAAAAAGAAGCAAAACTGCCTCTTCAGTCAGGAACTGTAGTCAGAGAGCAGCAGCTGCCTCCATTTTTTGTCTCTTCTTGAGTACCTTAAAGCTTAGCATCTCCATGTTGCCTGAAAAGAAAATCTAGAGAGATCTAACAAGCTTGGTCAAAATGCACTTGAAGTTTTCCACATTACCAAACTTTATACACCAGCATGGTTCCCCCAGTTACTAAGCTAATCTAATTGTATAGTCAATCAATTAGCTACAGAGAGCTCTGATGTTTCAAAGGTCCTTTAGAACTGCTTTGAGTTCCAGCTGAAGCCCTAAGCCTCCTAGTGTGTTAGGGAGAACAATAAAATATTCTTTCTTTTGTGAACTTGGACATTGCTATTTCTGGATATCACTCTAGTCTTGTACCTTTCCAAAATTATCGCTGTTTTAGGCTATAATCCTATGCAACATTACCAGCAAGTAAAGTCCGTTAAACTCAGTGGAACTTTCTTCTGAGTAGGTATATGAGTATTGCTCTCCTATGGGTCATATAAACAAGCGATTTGTATTGATTTACATTACACCATTTAATGCTGCTTCTTAACACTTCTTGATGCTTCCTTGTCTCAATGCTCTCTTAACTTTTAGAAAAACTTTGATTGGCTTTGGTTTGGTTGTGATATTAAATATGGGAGTCTCTACCACCTCAAATTCCCTAGATGTGCTTCCGGATTGTTGTGATTGTCATATAGTCCTGTTTTTACTTCCAGTACCTTGTTCATTTTCATTTTTTTAGAGGCATAGTGCTAAAGTGATAAACGGCATTGGTGCTATTGCTGTGTTTCTTTCTTTGGAGCAAGATGATCTCTCCCACATGTGCCCTCTACAGACAGTCTCAATAGTCTCTTCCAATGCCTCAGTTCTCATGGGGATTAAATATATGAGTATAGGGAGATTATTTTGCCCCAAGAAAACAAAAATACAAATGGCACTACTAGAACTGATTATTTTAGCACTATAACTCTGTGCCGTAGTAATAGAGCAGTGGTCTCCTATGCCAGAAAATATCAATACTGCATAGATGCTAGTCAACCTGAGAATATTGTTAGTAATAACAACAAATGTTATTGTTGTTCTTATTCAGGGGAAAAAAGCTTCCAATGACATCACACTCTTTCCTAATCTTGCAGTTATGTGTGTGTGTGTATGCACACTTGCATATTTGTTCATGCATACCTTCAAATCACCTATCAATTTATGGTGACCTCATGAATTTCACAGGGTTTTCTTAGGCAAGGAATACTCAGAGGTGGTTCTGCCAGTTCCTTCCTCTGAAATGTAGACTACAGCACCTGCTATTCATTAGCAGTTTCCCATCCAGGTAGTAATCAGCACTAATCCTGTTTAGCTGCCAATATCAGAGGAGATGTGGTGCCTTTTACCTCCATTGAAACTACCTGCTGTGTATTTCCCCAACTTGCAACACATTTGCCCAATCTGGAAAAGCTCCTCAGCTACTTGGACTTGAAGAATTTTCCACAAGTTTTGTTTGAGGAGAGTGGCCTTGCTGAGATACAGGTTGTCTGATTCGTAAACTCCTAACTGGATATACCTCTGAACTATTAAACTGCAGATTATTATAGGAGAACTTTAACAGTTCAGTCCAACATAGAGCTGCAGTACAGAGAAGCCTGCAAATGAAAATTAATGGCCTACATTTATGCATGGTATGATGAAGGCGGTGTTGAGTAATAATTCACCATTAATTCACGTTTTTCAAAATTTACTGTGGCTTTAGGTACAAAATGGACTGGGAAGTAAGTTTCAGTTCTTGATTATCTGATCAACTAAGAACTGCCCATCACACTTCATTTGATTTTTGAAGCCCTGGTTCAATGTTGTTGTTTTTTTAAGATATATTACTCTATTGCAAATTACTTATCAACTGATCACTTATTATTGTAGTCTTAATAGGGTGAAACTAACTTTTAGTCTGTGTCACTTTCATCTCTCTTACTTGAAGAAGTAACTGAAAAATATGGAAAATGTTAGTTAAAAAAACAAAGTTCCAGTTGATTTTTTAACAAGGGGTTGTTAGTTCACACTATCATCTACTGCAACATGTACATGCAAAGGTACATTAAGCTCAAATGGGAGAACACAGTTTCATGAAAAGTTTCATCAGAACTAAAACAAGACTCCCCTCCCCACTTCTGTGAGTTTTGAGAAGATTGTACAGAAACTGATTACTGGAGTGATCCTGGATTGACTACAAGTTTCTATGGCAGCGTATCCTGATTGGCTATGGGACCAATACAGGAAGCATTGTCCAGATGATCTAGGACTTTATCAGACCACTGCCCCATTATTGTTCTTTTGCCAGCATATTTTAAAACATTATTATGCCAGCAAAAGAACACCCCCTACCCACACCAGACCTTACCTTCTGTACCATTAAAGAGGCAGCCCAGGCACTAACGGAGAGTGAACAGAGCTCCATTCATTTCCATGCTCATGATCTCTATGAGTCTCACGAGAAGAAGTGAGCATGGGAAATTTTAAAATAAAAGTAAAATAAAGACATAAAAAGTTAACACAAGCACAGAAACACACTTAAAAAGTCCCAAGTACACGGGGGTGTCATAAAAAGAGTGTCTCCTACCTAGCTGTCCTGATCTCACCCAGAAGTGTTCTGTAATTCACACTGCATTCACATGAGCACAATGGCACAAAGTTTCAAATGCTGGCAATGCCAGCAAAAAAGCACTATGGCAGATCAATTGATAGCTTAGCCCATCAATAAAAAGTATGCCTTATTGGCAAGATATGGTCGCGAACAGATGTCATCTGGTATGCACAACCTTTCGCAATCATTAGGCATCCTTACGACACCATATTTGCCATATCAGATAAAGTCTCTAGTGACAATTCATTTGCTGCCAGTGACGTTAGTTAGTACATTGTTAAATCTGAATGTCTAAACTATACTGTGACAGCACATCTATCACATCTCATATGCTTCAGGATGATGATCGCCCTAATGCAAATGAAAACCTCTGGGTGGATGAACCTAGAGAACCTTTATTTTAGCATTATTTCACAGCTCTCTCATGCTGAATCTTCTGCATCAAACTATTAGATGTTTGTGATAGAAGACAGAATTTTCTTGCCCTCCCCTTCTGACTCTATCCAGAAGCTCTCTGTCTATTAGCTAAGAAAGGGCATATCATATCCAAAGCACTAGTCCCCTCAAATACTACAGGATGCTCCTATACCCTGTCAGACTGTAGTATTAAAAGGAGAGTGGGAGTAACAGCTCTGCTCTGCTCAAATGTAAATAAGGCACATTGTTAAACCTTAGTATTCCTAAAGCTTTGAACTGCAGTTATAATTAGTCACTTCTAAAGTAACATTATGTGTTTCCCAGATAACTTTCAAAGTAACTTTCAAAGCTCTGGAAATTCTTGTTCTTGTTTTGTCTCAGTGGACATCATCTTATATTTGGCTACACTTAGGACTTTTCAGACTAGTTTTACCGTGCAAGAAGACTCTGGGAGAGGTACGCTGCTATCACACAGCAGGGGGTCCGTTTCAGACTATGCCATCCCTCTCTCGGTATCGTCCGTGTCAGTTCCGTGTTCAATTGAAGGCAACCATGCCATTTTTTACTCACGGACAACTTCCATGAGTAAAAAATGGCGCAGTTGCCTTCAATTGAACACGGAACTGACATGGACGATGCCAACAGAGGGATGGCGTATTCCGAAACAGACTCCCTGCTGCGCGATAGCGGCATACCTCTCCCGGAGTCTTCTTGCACAGTAAGACTAGTCTGAAAAAGTCCATAATGTCATTTGCCATCTTAATGTCTGGTCTCTGATTCTTTTGCAATCCTTTTGGAATTCATTGGTATCACTTTTTGTTTCAACAGCTCTGATAATGTGATGTTCTAAGCAAAGTACTCACCCTCCAGAGCATTTGTGAACAAGTAAAAAAAAAAGTTCCTGTACAGAGCTTTACACTCCTATACTGCAAGAACTATTTACTCCTACCTAATGCTATCAGTAGCTGCTCTTAGCTATGGAACTCACTCCCAAGAGAGGCTCATTTGGTTCCTTGCTCTGTTCTCTTTTTGATGGCATGTAAAGAGCTTCTTATTGAACAGGACTTTACCTTTTACTCTCTGGAGTAAAAGAATGTGCAATGAATGTCGGGTTTTATTTTTGTATGTATTTAATGTGTTTCTTACTGTTTTTAAAATTAATGTTTTAATTAGATTGATTGCTTAATTCTTTTTTTAAAAAAATGTTGGCTATTTTGTTTTAACTTATATTGTAAGCTGCTTTGGGTCCCAAATTGGGAGAAAGGTGACATATAAATCAAATAAATAAATAAATAATTCTTTATTTTTAAATCCAACTCCTGCTCCACAAAAGGAAAGTCTTCTTATCCAATGTCTGCTAAATTTGCTTGGCAGCCATTGAGGGGGAAGCTTGTCAAAGGGTTTTCAAAAGTCAGAGTGAAAATGTGTGTACAATCACCCACTTATTGGCACTCTCAAAGAAATATAAATCTCCCATCCTGAGAGAAAGGATGGGTATTAATCCAATAAATAAAATAAAATAAAATAGTGAGATACAACTTATCTTTGAAAAACCAAGCATTCTTCTTCAGCAAAACTTGACCTCTTATATGCTTGATTGCTATATCTTTAATCATTATTTCCATTAATTTAGCCAAACTGTAACTTTAATAACACTTTCCACCAATTTAGACATTAAAGTAATCAACCCTTTAAATTTCTGGATTGCCCATGGGTTGCCCATGGGTTAAAAAAAATGATGTTACATTGACCATTTCCCATTCCTCTTATCACAGAGACATGTTACATGCTTTTGTTAGAAGATAATAAATCTCGTGATTGTTTTGGTTTAAATTTGTGAACAAGTGCTAATGGGATAGATATGAATGTATTTAATTGATTTATTAGAACAATTTGTCCTTAACATAAACTAGAGTAGTGGCCCCCCCTCCGGTTTTAAATTGTTAGTCAGCCAGCATGGCTATATACCAGCAGTGGGCAAAGTGTAGCCTTGTGACTGATGTCCCCACCCCCAAGAATATTTTTTGGCCCTTGACTTTGTGCTGTTTTTACATGGGGAAAAAACACCCACTCTTGAGAACTAGAAGTGGCAACTTCAGAAAAAATTATATATTTTTCTGTTGTCCATGCATGCATGCACACACACTGAGATTTGTTTTTTTAAAAAAGACAATGTAGGAGAAAGTGAAATTATAGCTCTGTCCATTTCTAGGGCTTGTCTAAACAAGAAGATATAATGTAGATTGGTGTGCATTACTGCAAGTTCACAGCAGCATTCATTTGTCTCCACAGTCTTTTGGCAAAATCTGTTGTATGCAAAGCTATCCACATTGAAGTACACGCAGCCATGCCTGCGAATCAAGATGGTGACCAAAAGTACAGCAGCACATTATTATTCTCTACATGTGTTGTCACTGCTGCACAGTATTTTTTTTTAAAAAAACTTGTAAATCAAAGTTTTGTGCAAGTGAAACCTGCTTATAAAAAGATCTTTGGTTCCCTCAGCACTGCAAAACAAAAAACAAAAAAACACCACACACTCGGTAACACAAAATGCAAAAATGGTGTGTCCAATAAGCCTGCTTCCCCACCCACACATCTGTCCAATCTTCTGTCCACTTCTGCCTTCACCAAGTATCTGTAGCATCCTGAATTGGATGTCCACACATGCGCTAATGTGAGACCTGTACATTAGTCAAAAAACCCTCACGGAACTCTGTGAAGGCTTTCCCCCCATAGTAGATAGATTTTCTGTCCCCTTTCCTTCTGGATACTGCGAATCTCATTTGCGGTGTGTTAGGACAAAAGGTATTCTAGTCACATCATTTAAGGAGTATTTTCATCATCTAGACAACCCCCTAGTTAGCTAGCGATAATCAGGTAGGAATACTGAAAGATACAAATAGGACCTTTGCCAATTCATCCTCCACCTAGCTGTCCATTGTTGGGTAGTTCTGGAGATTGCAAAGGAAGGAGGAGTTAAGGAAAACTCTCTCTCTCCCTCCCTCCCTCCCTTTCCTCCAGGGGGGGAAAAGCATTCTGATCATAGTTCTGCTCAGGGATTCACCCCACAGTGGTATAAAAACTCTGGATCCAGTCCTACATATTCTACAGATTTCTCTGTTGGTGCTAGAATAGAGAAGAAAATGCCATGATCAAATCCATAATCCATGTCAGGTGTTCATAACTTCCAACATACATTTATTTTTCTAAAGAACAGAAAATATTTATGTAAGCCTTACATTGTAATGAGAAACTTGTCACAATAACGCTGCTCTTTGAGTATTTTAAGGAACACAAGTGCCAATACAACAGCCACCTCAAACAAATACATAAATTATTGTTCTGTCTCAGAAAACTGTTTCCAAGCAACTCACAGCTCAGTTGCTTTTACAGGTATAACTGTTTTCCCCCCAAAGGTCTCTAGAGAACCTGAAACCTTCATAAACACCTTGGTTTATAAAAATGATTGTTGGCTTCAATACAAATTACAGAGACATGGATAAAAGCTATGCGTTGTAGATTTATGGAGGGCAGGAATTTGGTTTCTTTCTTACCATGATAGCTTAACTTGTCTTTTCTCACCGTATGGTGTACTAGTGTCTTTATGACTTTGTTTTTGAGCCTATTCAACAAGCTCATATTATATACTAGATTACAGTACCAGCCCTTCCACCCTGATTGCCTGCCTGCTATATGGCAAAACAGGTAGAAAATGAGACCTTAGCTTAAGATTTGTGGCAACAGCAGCTGCCTTAGTAATAGGTAGTAGCAAAAATTATGAAAATATGCCATAAATATGCCATTAACTATCACTGGCTCTATCCCTAGGCTATTAGCCAGTAAATTAGCATTGGTAATAACAATTTTGTAGGAAACAGCACTTAATTATGCATATCAGCCCAGTTCAATTTTCTTAAATGAAAATGCATGTACCTCTAATTAGAAATCTCAGATATTCCTAAAACTTGTTCATGGGCTTTAATCCAAATGATTCAGCTCTGTAGTTCATGCTCAACAACAACAACAACAACAACATTATAGGAACTTGATACAATTACTGTATACAGTTTTTTCCTAGTTTTAACAAAGGAAAAAAGGTGCTGTACAGTTCTCATACTTCAAAAGAGATCAAGATATTCCCATTAGCAAAATAAAATATTGTTGGGTTTTAAGAAGCTGTGAAAGCTCATTGCTCATTGTAGCAAAGACTACTCCTGGTAGACGTGAAATTTCCATCATAGTAAATAACTGATACATTCTTCATTATGGTTGTATAATTAAAGTTCAATGCTGAGAATTAAGATATGTCTTGAAGCCCTTAATTAATCAGGGGAAAGACGCTCCCAGGATTTTAAAATCCTAATAAATAATATAGCATGCCTTTTACAAAAATTCTAAGACTTGTGACCTAATTCAAACTCTTGTATGGAATAACCCAGATTCGAGGAAGTAGTGATTGACCATTTTTGCCAGACACTTAGTTTAAAATGAAACACAAACATTTTTAAAAACCTGTACTGAGCTCTGCTCAGAAGTTTTCCTTCAAGGAAGAGCTTCAGTTTTGTGGGTCATTCATGTTTAGTTTTCTTTATGGAATCTGTCAGTGTTGACAGACAACTGTGGGGTAGCTCCTGCAATCTCACAAGTGATAGACAACACAACCTCCTCTTCATTCTATATTACTGTTCATGCTGGAAGGATGAGATATGATATCAATTAGCTTTAAGGTAAAATCAAGAGATTACAACATTGCCCCAATTTCTGCTCCCTTTCAGCAGAAGTAATTTGGAATCTCCAAATTTGGCCTTAAGACATAGGGGACTCCACTGCCATGGTGAAATCTGCTTACTTAAAATGACTTTTATAGAAGCATAGAGGGCATCTAGTCCAGGCTTTCTCAACCTTTTTACCCTGATAGAACCCTTGAGACAATTCTCAAGTCTCAGGGAACGCCTGCCTAAAAATTATTATATCTACAGCTAAAAAAAAAAGTTTATTTTTTTTTCAATCTCAATAACTCATGGAACCCTTAGCAACCTCTTGTGGGACCCTAACGATCCAGGGAACCCTGGTTGGGAAACCCTGATCTAGTCTAACACTCTTCCAGTTTAGGAATACACAGCTGAGAAATGGCCATCAAACCTCTATTTTAAAAACTCCAATGAAGAAGAGTACATCTCCTTCTAATATAATCTGTCCTGCTGCCAATCAGCTCTTACCACCAGAACATTCCTCCTAATGCTTGGTTGGAATCTCTTTTTATGTAATTTGAATCCACTGGTTTGTGAAAACAAGCTTGCTCCATCTTTTACTTGACTTCCCTTCAGATTTTTAAAGATGGTTATTATGTTACCCCTCAGTCTCTCTCTTCTCCAAGTTAAACATCCCTTGCTTGGTTTCCAGACCATGGATCATCTTCATCACCCTTCTTGGGACATATTCCAGCTTGTCAGTGTCTAGAAATGGACACAGAAGTGGACCAAAGCAGAACAGAATATTACTACAGATTGCCCCCCCACCCAATATCTGTGGGGGACAGGTTGATGCACTTACTGTGGATACATGAAACCATAGATAATAGCAAACCCTATTGAAATGAATTACTTCTGGCCCAATTTCTGGACGATGCATACCATAGAATTGTGCTGGAGGACATAGAAAATTCCTAGAGAGGACTTTTTTTGGATGTGAATAAGTGAAACTGTAGATACCAGTCTCATGGATATGGGGGCCAACCTGTAATTCTGTGATAAAGCCTAGAATTTCATTGGGGTGTTTTTTACCACTTCCTCATACACGTTAAGATCCCTAGCTCTTTTTTGTCACCAAGCCAAATGCCATTCATCCTAAATTTGTGCTGGTAATTGTGCCTAAGGAGATTATCAGATGGGGACAAATATAGCATCCCCATCTCACTATTTCCTCTCCCGCTCCACTTCCATCCCTGTAACAGTTTAATTAAAAAAAAAATCAGACCTACCTTGATAGCGCTACAAAAACTGTTCCCCTCCCCTCCAACAGCCCAGGAGTGAATGCATTCACTTCCTGGAAAGGAAATCCCAACCATTCTCACAAGAGGACAATCGTGCAGAAAATTCAAAAAGAAAAGGTAAAAAATTACACCAAGCACAAAAATACATTTAAATACATTTAATACATTTAAATACATTAATACAAAAATACATTTAAATACATTTAAAAACCCCTGGGGAAGGTAAAAAAAAATGTGTCACTTATCTTGATGTCCCAATCTCAACCAGAGTTGTTTGGCATGGACCTCCCAGTGATGCTGGCATTTCACCAGCATAACGGGGCACCTTTTTGCTCACCCGTCATTCCATTACAGAAATGGGACAATGGGTCAATTCACGGGTTAGCCCATAAATAAAAAGGATTGCCTGAAGAACAGAAGGGGCATGGGAGCATAACGACACAGGGATGACATTGTTTGAAAGGGAAGCCCTTCCGGAATCTCCTGTCATCCCTGTCGTGGGATATTTAGGTTGTCTGATAATCTCATAAATGTAGTATCTTAAAATGTATCCCTGTGTAAATTCATTGATTTTGACTCAGTTTTCCAATAAGAAAAGGTCATTGTGAATGCTGATTTGAAAAGTTTTCTTTCTATTCCCTTATTCGTTATTTATAAAGATGTTTAACAATGGCCCAGGGCATTACCCTGCAGTAACCACACCCCTTTGTCATTTATCTCCAGGATGATGAGAAATCATTGATGAGACTCTGGATTTTGTATGTGTAGCATTTTCTAGCCCAGTGCTACTCATAGAGGTGGTTTGTGAACTGGTGCGAGTCCATGAGCTATTAGCTGCTGATACACAGTGACTTTCCATGATAGAAAGAAACAGTTGTAATCAGAGCATAATGACAGAGCTGGTCCCTGGTACTGTATATTGGTGGGCAGGGGAGGGAATCCTACCAGTCCCCCACATAAGATAGCATAAGAAGCAGTGGTCTAGGCCATATTTTACCAACTTGTCTGCATAAATATAATTGGGGACCTACTCAATAGTCTTGCTGAAATTAAGATCCACTACATCCACAGCCTTTCCCTTAATCTACCAAGCTTGTAACTCTGGGGGAAAAAAGAAAAGAGGAGAAAGAGAGAAAGTCAATCAGGCATGACTTGCTTCTGAGAAACCCATGCTGACTCTTAGTAATCAGAGCTTTCCCTTCTAAGTGCTCACAGACTGATCATTTAATGATCCATTTTAGAAGCTTTCCTGGTAAAGCCAACTGATCAGCAGTTACTAGGTCTTCTTCCCCACCCCCACCCCCAATTTTTGAAAATTACGATGACATTTGCTTGCCTCCAGTCTACAAACACCTCAGATGTATTTAATTCTCAAAAATTATATACAAAAGACTCTGAGGTTAAATCTACAAGTTCCTTTAGTACCCTTGGATCCAATTCATCTAGTCCTGGAAAGCCGGATTCATTTAAAGTGGCAAGTGCCACCCTCCCCACGCATGCACCCCCTCCCTGTGCTGCCCTCCCCGTGCTCACGCCTCCCTCCCTGTGCCCCGTGCCACCATCCCTGCACTCATTCCACTCTCCTCATGCTGCCCTCCCTATGCTTGTGCCTCCCTTCCCATGCCACCCTCCCTGCAGCCCCTCCCCATGCCCTATGCCACCCTGTGCTGCCCTCCCTGCACTTGTGCCACCCTCCCTGTGCCCCGTGCCACCTTCCCCACACTCACACTGCCCTTCCCAGACCCCGTTCTGCCTTCCCTGAACCCTGTGCCACCCTCCCCATGCTCATGCCACACCTCCTGCACCCTGTACATGCCACACACACCATGCCACATCCCCCCATGCTACTCACACCCCCTCTGCATCCGCCATGTTTACAGAGGATTTCAACTTCCACATGGTCCCACCCCCAGTGTGCTGATTGGCTGCTCAACAGAGCTTTGATTGGTTGGTCAGTTCCCTTAACAGCCAATCAGCACAATGGAAATGGCAAGATACCTAAGCAAGATTATATAGAAATATGCACTTTTCCTTTCCTTTGTAGAATGACTCCCTGAATCAAGTCCTCATAGTCAATGCCCTTCTCACTTCTTCCACCTTCTGAAAAGAAAAAAAAAAGTGGGGGGAAAGGCCAGCAAGGCAAATGACACATTTGTTGGTCCTTACATTCTTGGCAAGTTTTACCTAAATGCTTTCAATTTATATTCCTTGCTCCAGTCATGTTTCCATGCTACTTTCAGGGGTAAAAATCCTTTATGTATAATACTACTCCAGTTATTTTCCTGTTTCATCTGTTGTTTTTGAACAGGCTATGTCCTTTAATTGCTACATTCCAATTATGAGTCTCACTCCACTAAGTTTCAATTAATCATATTTGCTTTTCTGTATTAAAAAGTTCATTTTGTTTATTTCCTTTGCTCTGTGCATTACTATAGTTGCCTGTAACCATGAGTCATGCCCACTGGTGGATTTATCTACCACTGTTTAAGTTTCCCAACACATCTCCCCAGTACTTGTTGCTCATACCTTGTTCTCTGAAATACCATCTTTCCCTCCCATGGGATTTAAGAGATTATCAGATGCTTTAAAAACCAACAAACAAGGAGCTCATGAGAACGTCACTGTACCACCAAAGGGTCCCAATATCATATGTGCCATCCTCCAGGTGTCCTTTCTCTGTTCTGCCTTGATACTGGAGCAACAAAACAGTTCCACTTTTCATTAGCAAGTTACCGCTAATGAAAAGTGGTGCTTTTTTCAGCTCCTCAGAATGGAGGGAGAATGAAGGAACGATGCCTGGTGAACAACGTTGTGCAATAACTGGTATTCTTTGACGGTGACATCGTTCTCGTGAGCTCCTTGGTGGGTATTTTAAGCATCTGATAATATCCTTAGTTTTAAACCCTCCTGATCATCAAATGTGTTGTTTCTGTTAGGTGCACCACAGCTCTTGTGTGAAGTCAAGATCAAGAATTCAAAGCCTGAAAACACCATATATGCAGCCAGTTCTTCATCATAGAAGTCTTTTTCTTCCTGGGCTGTAAGCTTCAGTAAGGATTGATGACAGGAAAAATCCTGTGCCACAAGGGCCTTCTTCTTCCTACCTAAAGCCTACTTTTACACCACTTGTCTGGGGTATGGGGATGGAAAGAATGTTCACAATCCTTAGTTTCCAGCTTTGGTGTTTTGTTTTTGCTGTTGTTTTTAAAACAGGTTTCCTGACCATTGGGAAATTCCTGTGGGAAGAATATTAGAGCAAGAATTTTCATCACTTTCCCCCAGTATTCCAACATCCAAAAATGTTGCAGATGAATTATTCTATAGAGAAATACACATTGATTATTTGTGCCCCCCTAAATAAAGTTTTCTGTGCAGAAAACACTGTTTCCTGTACATGAAATATGTTTTCTGTGCACAAAACATATTTTTGCACACACACAAAATTCACATGTGTATTTCTCCACCAAATAATCCTTCCACAACACTGTGGGGGAATAAGATAGGGAAACATTCATTTTCTCTCACAGCAGGGAGAAAACTAAAGTAATTATTTGTCCTTGTATGTTATTAAAAATGACTGAGGATTTACATTCCTGTCCTCTTCCTTGCATGTACAATAAGATCCTGGGGTGCAAAGTTCTGAATGTACTCAGGTGCATCTCTACAACCAATCAGTTGTACCTCTGAGCATCCCCACTGCTTTTCTTCACTAAAACTGTGGATGTTATAGAAAAAGGTTCTTGGTACCTACTTCCGTAGCATCCCAAAAAGTGTATACACTGTACATGCAAAAGTATATCCATCCCAAATGTACATGGGCTGGATTAAGCAGGGGTTACACCAAGACATGTCACGAACAGGGTTACACCCTGAATACTGTCTACTATTATGAGGTGATAGTTCTATACTTATTTGGGAATAAATGACACTAAACTCAATGGGGTAGACATTTTAGTAAACTTGTATAGTATCATGCTTTATGGATATATTGTATATTTTAGAGTTTAAATGTGCATGAATACATTATTTTCTTTATTTTTCTACTATGGGCACATCAAGAGACAGCCAGCAAGGTTTAATGGTTTGGGTGTTGGACTCGGGAGACCAGGGCCAATCCCCACTTGGCCATGAAAACCCACTAAATGACCCTGGGCAAGTCACAATCTCTCAGCCTTAGAGGAAGGGAAAGGCAAACCACCTCTGAATAAAGAATAAAGAAAACCCTTTGATATAAAATCATAGAATCATAGAGTTGGAAGAGAGCTCAAGGGCCATCCAGTCCAACCCCCTGCCATGCAGGAATACACACTCAAATCATTCCTGACAGATGGCCATCCAGCCTCTGTTTAAAAACCTCCAAAGGAGACTCCACCACATTCGGAGGCAGTGTATTCCACTTCTGAACAGCTCTTACTGTCAGGAGTTTCTTCCTAATGTTTAGGTGGAATCTCTTTTCCTGTAGTTTGAACCCATTGCTCCGTGTCCTAGTCTCTGGAGCAGCAGAAAACAAGCTTGTTCTTTCCTCAATATGACATCCCTTCAAACATTTAAACATGGCTATCATGACCCCTCTCAACCTTCTCTTCTCCAGACTAAACATGCCCAGCTCCCTAAGCCACTCCTCATAGGGCATGGCTTCCAGACCTCCCACCATCCTGGTCACCCTCCTCTGGACACGTTCCAGCTTCTCAATATCCTTCCTGAATTGTGGTGCCTGTCTTAGGTTGCCTTAGAGTTGCCAGAAATGACCTGAAGGTAAACAACAACAACACATCAGGACAGATAAATTAATGCACAGCTCAACACATATACATAGTTCATAGATATTATGATTCACCTGCTGCAAATAAAGAATTTGAATAAAGAATAGTTCCTTATTCCAGAATCTGAAGGATGAAAGGAGCATTAGCTGTCTCTTTTCTTATGTAGTTTAGACTGTCATATTTGTCTAACATACATAATGTCATTTTAAATTCAAAATTAACATTTCCCAAATAAAACTTCTGAAATATATTTGCAGTCCTTATGTTATTTAAGCTTGAACAACCCCATTTTCTATGGTATATCTATTTACCCACCTCCCTATCTGCCTGTCTATCTGTCTCCTATCTGAGTTGCTTGCATAAGACAGTTGCTTGCATAAAACTGCATAAGACAGTGAATAGTTCTGTCACTGTGATAATTAGTAAAGGATGCCACTGTTCTTTAATGATTAGGCATGTTTTTCAATATCCTAGAATCCACCATTTTGAATGGTGACCCCCTATAGCTAGTGGGAAGGGCAGGGAAACAGTTTGGATTTAGTCTGCATTTTGTATCAAAACAATCAGAGAAAGAACAAGAATGTAAATATTTGTAAATTTTATTCTTAGGTAACAGTGAATAATTTTACAATTTTTCTCCTCACTGCTAGAAAGTTGTCAAAAACCACACAGTTTTTTGAAGACTATTAGCAGTTGCAGACTCAGGACATTTTCAGACGTGACTTACAGCGCAACACTCAAGTGGGAGAGCTTCGCCGCTGCAGCGCGGCAGGGGGTACATTCCGGACGATGCCGTTCTTGCAGCAAAATTGTCTGTGTCACTTCCGTTTAGGATTAGAGCCGGCCGCACCATATTCCACCAGATTTTATTCACGGACAACTTCCAGAGACAGAAAACGTCCAGAGTCTGTGGGGGGGGGGGAAAGGGCCATGAATTTTTATTTTCAAAGAAAATGCTGGTTTCTGTGCAGAAAACATGTTTGCTATACCAAAATATTCATTTTCTATGCACAAATTTTTCTTTTGCTCAGAATAAATCTCAAATGGTGAGTCTTGCTTGTCTGGAATTCTCCTCATCAGAATTTCCTGATGAGAACTCAGATTTTTAACCATTTTACAAAAATCTGATTATTCTTTCTGCCTCTAGCATTTTGTCTATGAGGATAAATTTACCAGGAGCTGCCTTTTCTTCTGTCCTAAGGAGTGATTCCTTATTCATTTGGGTACTTGGGGCTTATCTATATTACACTTACCTATTCCTCACCAGCGTATCCTGACTTTAGAACTGGCCTGTTTCCACACACCCCCATCACCTAGAGAAGATGGGCCAGAGTCGAAACAGGATGCTGGCCTGTCACTGCAGCCATGGCCACCATTTTCTCCCCTGATGTGGAAGTTAGGTAGGGGGCCTGCAACCTGTGACTAAATATCCTCTGCATGTGACCAGCCTCGGTCACATGCTGCAGGACCTCTGCCTGGCTTCCAGGAGAGTCAGGGAGCTAGCGGCAGCAGCAAGGGACCACAGGCTGGGATGGGCTCCCACAGACATGCAGGGCCTGAACAGGCAGTACCAGGTTAAAGAGGGTTTTTTTTTCCTATAGTGGTTTATTGGGCCCTACCCTGGCTTGCCCCCATTCCAACCCCATATCTCCCTTGGGGGTGGTAAGGACTGCCTGGGGAAAGATCAGAGTAAATGCCCTGTGTTGTTTGGATTGCAGGGCTCTGGAATGGAAGCAAGCTGGGGTAAATTGCCTGTGCCCTAAGTAAGGAACGGTTCCTTGAAATAAGATAGAAGCAGCATGTCTGTGAGTACAGTAACTGGGGAGAAGGGATAGTCTTGGCAACTGTATAATCTTCAAGAATCATCACTCTGCCACACCAACACACTCAAGAAGCTGGAGATATTGCTCTCATTCCCTTGAGCTCTCCCCCAACCCTGTTTATACTGTATGCCTTTCTAAGTCCAAAGAGGACACTGAGAATAGTCCAGGGAAAAGAGGAGGAAGTGAGTGCAGGAAGACACCAACAGCACACACTGCCCCCAACCACACCCTTTCACACCGTAGGGCATATTATTTAGGAGAATGGAAATCACCCCCCCAGCATCATCACCACCACACCATCACAACCAACAGTGTCAAGAGTTCCTGGTTGCTAACCTAACCCTGGCTGCTCAATTATATGGGTATGTAAGGAGGGGATGATCTTTTAAGCACAAAAACACTATCAATTTACCATATGTTTACCAATTTATGTCTTTGGAATAATTTTTTTAAGTCAAAGAACCCACATGATGAGCAAATGTAAAGGTTTTTTAAAATCATTCTTGGGGTAGGCCAAAATACTCTTAAATGCTTCAGATGTGGGGGAGCCGAAATGGGGAAAAGGAAATGAGATTTGAAAGGGTGGGGGAGAGTAATAAGTACAGCAACAAATACCACCAGTATCCTGAATAGATAGCCTCTTATGAAATTTTACACTACAGTAAAGTACCCTTCATTGATCACAATTGTCCACAAGAAATTATGCTGGCCAGACTCCTGTATGGTAAATACAGTAGGTATGCATAAGCACTGTAGTTATGGAGCTAAGCAGTGAATCCCAGCCCAATCCCCCCAGTCCTCACCTACCCGGATCGATGTGAGTCTGTTCCCCTGTTACTTGAGAAGCATCTGGCTGCTGTTTTCACCCCTCTCCTGTGGGCGATCTTCAATGCAACAGGTAGAAGCAGGACTCCTGTTGCAATTCCCCCTTGCACCAGAGATCACTGGTGCAAGGGGGAGTGGGACCATCAGCTGCTTCTCAAGCGACAGAGGAAAAGACTTCTGTCGATTGCAGTGGCTGTGTCAGGTGCTGGAACAACCAGTATGCCTGCCATGAGTTTTCTCACGTGGGAAGGATGAGATGTGTAGTAGTATATTAGATCTTGTGTGTAGCCTGCTTGTTATCACATTCCTAGCTGTTAGTCTAGCTCTGGTATGCCAAGGTCAGTGGATTGGGAGAACAGCAAGTAAAAAGGAAAGCTAGAGAGTGTGAGAAAAAGGAATGTTTGGCTGAGTTGACAAATGAGATTATAGCCTGCCAGAAGATTTGAAGTTGCTACACCTTCAGTGTTAATGATGACTGGTCAGTCCTGATAATGAAAGTCAGTGGATGATGTTTGCTGCAGTTTTTTGTAATAAAGGTTTGCTGAATTAACTCTGAAGCCTGAGTTTCTGAAAGTCACAACTTGACAGGCTGCTGACCAGTAAGTGAGGACTGGTGAACTTTCATGGTCCCTACATAGTCCTTAAACTATGGGTTACATAGTGGTCTTGAATACCTAACAGTCAAAGTGTTATAACTCTATATACATAACTCTTGGTTACATGTTTATAACTGGCATAGAGGATTCCAGCCGCTCTTTGTATGAGTGTTGCTTTAAAAAAAAAAAAAGAATCCTCAGAATGTAAAGTCTGCTCTTACACAGAATGTCCAGTACCTGTTCTCTGAAACTTGAGAAGCTCAGAAAGGAACTTTCCCTTTCCTTCAGAAAGGAAAATTATCTCTGTATATTTCTTCCATTTCTTTCTAGAAATTTTGAAATCCATTAGCAATACCCTTGTAAAATGTACGAGGTCTGATAACGAGATTGAAACAAAAGCGAGACTGATACAATAACCCATCTTTATTTATATGTATTACAATTCTAATGCTTGTCCCCTTCAGTATATTCTCCACTCACACTCACACACTGATGCAGTCTTGTTTTCCACTGGTCAAAGGCTGGAGCAGATCAATTTCTGTTAGCTGTGTCAACACATCTGCCATTTTCTTCTTTACTGTATCAGTTGACTCAAAATGTGTTCCTTTAAGCACCTATTTCACTTTAGGGAAAAGAAAAAAGTTGCATGGTGCCAAATCTGGTTAATATGGAGGATGTTCAAGTGTAGTAATGCATTATCGGCCAAAACCTGCTTCACAGAAAGTGCTGTGTGAGCAAGTGCATTGTCTTGATGAAGAATAAAACTATTGTTCCACAGCTCTGGCTCCCCCCCCCAACTCTTTCTCTCAGCTTTGTCAAAACTTCCTTATAATAATGCTGGCTCACTGTTCTGCCTTTCAGAACCCATTCTGCCAAAATTATGCCCTTGATGTAAAAAAAAAAAAACCAATGAGCATGGCTTTGAATATGGACTTGCTTTGACATGCTTTTTTCATTCTTGGTGATGATGGTGTTTTCCAGTGCATTGACTGTCATTTTTGTTTGAAGTGAAGAAGCATCAACACTCATTTACAGCTGTCTCTGTGTATGTCTCTGATGTGTGTTTACTTCCTGCTTCATACAGAGGTCACTCCCCCCCTTTGCTCCAAGAAGCTTTTACTGTTTTACAACTCTTTGTCTAAGAAGCTAGAAGCTAGTATGCAGAGAGGCAGCTCTGTCTCAAGATGTCTTAAATGCACTCATGAGAGCCAGCTCTAGGGACTCTTCCATCCAAGTTAGGTAACTCTCTTCTACCTATCTATCTTTCCTATCTAAGATGCATTCTCTGCCATAATAAACATAAGTTCTGCTTTATAACTTTCCTGAGCACCCTGCATGTTTTATGTCCTTATTATGCTATGGTGTCTGCTGCAATCTGCTCAATATAAATACCAAAACCAAGCCTACAGGTTATGGGAACCAGCCCCAATACTTTGCTAATGCATTTTTAAAAAATGAGCTTTTAACACAGGATATATTTTTTAACTAAGCAGACATGACTCAAGCTAGCACAAATGGCCGTGCTTTGATTCCCAAATTGAAAGGGGACGATCTCCATTCATGGCTATTCAGAGTGGGGACTCAAATGGCAGAGGAAGGAATTGTGGATGCCCTGGAAATGCTGAGACAATATCGCCAAATGGGATGACAAAACCCATAAGGCAAAAAGTTTAATAATTCAGTCTTTAGAAGATGTCCATCTAATTCATATAAATAATGAGAGATCTGCTAAGAATATGATTCAGTCCTTAAGACTTATTTGGGCAAACGCATCTGCAGGATCAAATTGATTATACAGATCACTATTTTCCTTACAGCTAAAGGCTGATTATGATCCTTTGAAACACATGGAAATGATCCTGTCCTTAATGGATAAATTGGCAATAGCAGGGGGTGAACTTAATAACCAACAAAAGATCGGAGTTTTGCTGAGATCTCTACCAAAGGATTTTTCACCCTTTATTTCTGCGATTAATATGATTACAGACCCATTGTTTAAGGATGTTTTAGTTAAGTTCAGGAGAGAGGCACAGCCGATATCTCTCTGTAGGGAAAGATCTGGCTGCCAGAGTGCAATTGAGGATTCTGGATCAAATTAGAGCCATAGAGCAACACATGAGAGGATCATTTGCATGTCAAGTACCCAGAGCTTAGTGGCCAATGAGAGAAGGAGCCAGATGTTATGAATGTGGCCAGTGGGGGCATCTCCAGAGGGACCGTGTAGCCAATAGGAAACTTGAAAAATCATCCAATGGTAGCTCTCACTTTAGACAAAGGCAGTCTACAAAGCACCTGAAAGAAGACAGAGGAGATGATTCAAGGCACACTTGTTCATGTGGTCCTCACAATTATAAGAGTTTTACAGCAACCCAGAGTCAGTCTAATGGTGGAATTATTATCATAGACTTGGGGGCGAGCAGTCATATGGTGTCACGATTAGACTTCTTCAGTGATATGACTCCCTGTGAAGCTGGAAATATTAAAGTTGCTGATGGGAGGAGCTTGCCCATGAAGGGACAGGGAGATTGTGTCTTGCACTGTAACACAGAATATGGCAATAATCCTGTTAAAGCAACAGGTGTGTTATATGCTCCAGCCCTGGATGGAAATGTTCTGAGTGTTTCTGTTCCAGCAGACAAGGGCTTTAAAATGCATTTCAGTGGAGACTTATGCACAGTGAGCCAAGATGAGAAATTGTATGCCAGAGCATTTAAGAAAGATTGTGTCTTTCAACTGGACTGTATCAAATAGCACGTGAATATAAGATATTGCACAAGTGCAGATTGTGTGCAGTTATGGCATCAATGGCTTGGCCACCATCATATGAATGGTATATTAGATTGAAAGAGAAATGATTTGACCAAAGCCATAAAGATAAAGATGTGCAGCAATGACAACACATAGTGTCTGAACTGCATGAAAGGGAAAGGCACTAGGCCTTCCATTCCCAGGAAGAGTAAAAACAAATCAAGGCAACCACTAGAACTAGTCCACAGTGACTTGTGTGGTAAAATTCAAACTTTGTCTATAGCTGGGAATTGTTACTTACTAACTTTTGTAAATGATTATTCCAGCTAATGTGTGATTTATTTGCTTAAAGAGAAAAGCCAGAACTTGAAGCTACTGAAGGAATACACTGCAGTGGTGAAGAACAAATTTGACAGAACACCTCAAGCTCTTCAGACTGATAATGGTGGTGAGTACATTTCACACCACATCCAAACATACATGAAAGAGCAGAGCATTGCACACAAGCACACAACTCTTTACTCCTGAGGAGAATGAGACTGCGGAGAGGAAGAACAGATCACTAATGGAAATAGTGAGATGTATGTTGCTAGACTCTAAGCTGCCCAACCAGTACTGGGGAGAGGCTGTGATGACAGCTACATACCTGCAGAATAGACTACCAACCATCTGAACTTTGGCATAACAGAAAATGGAGCATAGACCATATCAGAGTATTTGGATCCAGAGCCTATGCTCATGTGCCAAAGGAGAAGAGGTCCAAACTAGATGACAGAGCTGAAGAAGGTGTGATGGTGGGTTATGAACGTGGATGTAGAGGCTACAGAATTCTTGATCCAAAAGCAGGAAGGATCACAGTGAAAAGTGTTGTGTGCTTTGATGAGACTGAGAGAACAGATGTGAACCATAAAGAGACAGACTGTGCAACAGAAGAATCTCACAACACAGAACAGCTAATAGCCTACTGGCCTAGATGTGGAGATGAAGCCTGACTGCCTCGAACACCCATCGTAAATGAAGAAGTGGAAGTGAATACACAAGTAGAAGGGGATGCAGAGCAAACAGGAGTAAGTTCAGAGCTGGAAGTCACCACAGAAGCAGATGGGGCTCTGGAACCAGAACTTAGAAGCTCATGCTGATCAAACAGAAGAGTGCCATCTCTATGCCTGTCCTACCCTTGCAAGGACAGTGGTGCCATATGAAATAGACTCCCTGCTCAAGAATCAAACATGGACACTCACAGAACTGCCAGTTGGTAGGAAGCCTGTGGGGTGTAAGTGGGTCTTTAAAATCAAATGAGATTCAGAAGGGGAAATCCAGAGATACAAAGCCAGATTAGTAGCCAAGGACTACTCCGAGAAATATGGGAAGGACTATGATGAATTTTTTGCACCTATGGTGAGAGATGCCATAAGAACACTTTTGAGTGTGGCAGCATCCAGAAAAATGTATGTTGGACACTTGGATGTCTGAACAGCTTTCTTAAATGGACAACTCAAGGAAGAGATCTACATGGAACAGCCTCCTGGATTTGAAAAGAAAGGAAGCAAATCACTTGTTTGCAAACTTCAGAAAGGCCTTTATGGTTTAAAACAAAAAGCAATAGTGTGGAATGAAAAACTAAACAAGATGCTAATTAAGGAACACTTTACACAAGACAAAGCTGATCCCTGTCTCTCTACACATGATACAAACATGACAAATTGACCTATATTTTGACTTATCTTGATGATTTGATTTTCATTTACCAAGATGAAACTGATTGTGGGAATGCACGTAGAAAGAGAGGAAGAAGGAAGCTATCTCCTCAGTCAAGAGCAAAAGAATCAGGAACTTGTGGAATATCTAGAACTCAAGGAGGCCTATCCAGTGGCCACACCTATGGAAACAGATTACTTTAAGACAGAGGAGCACAGTGAGCCTCTACCAAATAATAATAAATACAGAAGTGCTATAGGAAAGCTGCTGTACAAAGCCACCTCCACGAGACCAGATATTGCTTCAGTTGTTGGAATTCTTTGTAGAAAACCAACTCACCAAGAAGAAAGGATTGAAATGCAGTAAAGAGCACACTTAAAGTTAAAGCTACAAGCCACCAGCAGTCCCAAACTAGTAGCTTACACAGATGCAGATTGGGCTGAAGACCTTACAGATTGTAAATCCACCAGTGAAAACCTGTTCTTCGATGGAGGTGGAGCAGTGAGCTGGGTGAGCAAGAAGCAACAAGCTGTAGCATTCTCCTCTACTGAAGCAGAATATACAGCAATAATTGAACCAAAGCCTGTAAATTTTATACTGTTTAATGTCTTTTTATGGGGGAGAGTAGGGGTGGGTGGTGCTTTTAGTCAGCATTGTAGCGTTTTAATTGTTGGAAGCCACCCCGATTGTTTTTAGCAGAGGGACGGGGTATACATTATTATTATTATTATTATTATTATTATTATGTAAAGCTTCATGAAGACAACCAAAGCTGCATAAAACTCTCACAAACTGGGAGAGTCAATTCACCCATGAAGTACATTGATGTGAAGCATCATCTGTTGAGAAATCTATAAGAGGAGTTTATTGAGATGAGGTATTGTCCGTCAAGAGAGATGATAGAAGACATTTTCACCAAGCCACTCCCTAGAGACCACTTCCAGTTTCTGAGAGAGAAGATGAATCTTGTGGATGTAAACAAGCATCACTGAGAAGAGGTGTTTGAAGTGAAGAAGCAACAACGCTTGTTTACAGCTTTCTCTGTGTATGTCTCTGATGTGTGTTTACTTCCTGCTTCATGCAGAGGTCACTCCCCCCCACTTTGCTCCAAGAAGCTTTTAGTGTTTTAGAACTCTTTGTCTAAGAAGCTAGAAGCTAGCATGCATGGATGCAGCTCTGTCTCAAGAAGTCTTACATGCATAGCTCTCGGGACTGTTCCATCCAAGTTAGGTATCTCTCTTCTAAGATGCATTCTCTGCCATAATAAATGTAAGTTCTGCTTTATAACATTTCTGAGCATCCTGCATGTTTTATGTCTTGCTTTGTACTAGAAGCTCATGATGCACTGGGGCTCTGCTGCAATCTGCTCAATATAAATACCAAAACCAATCGTACAGTTTTCTCTCAGGATCATACTGGAAGATCCAGGTTTCATCACAAATGACGATTTTATCTAAAAGGTTTTGTTCCGCCTCAAGTTGCTGCTGGATGTCAGTGCAAATTTCTTTGCTCTGGTGTGAGAACCCTAGGGACCATCTTAGCACAATTTTTTCTCATGTTGAGATCCTCATGCAACATTTTCCACATGGTGTCTTTGTCAATGTTCACAGCTTCAGTTACCATTCGGACATTGAGTTGGAGGTCTCCTCGAACAATCTGGCTGATTTTTTTCCATAATTTCTTCAGTTCCTGAAGTGGAAGGTCATCCAGGGGATTTATCATCTTCCATATTCTCATGTCCTTCTCTGAATCTTTTGTGCCACTCAAACATACATGCATTTCAAATTGACACATTGCTCGACTTTAAAACTTAGCATGTTTCTGGCACACAACAGACAACACAGCTGCTTTAAACAACAACTGAACGGCCAAGAGTGTTGATGTTTGTCACGCAGGTTCACACATGTTCAAGAACACCACTCAACCATTCACAATCAGTTCTTCCTGATTTTTCTGAAAGATAGAAACACAGTCTTGTTATTTAACATACAGACCCCCATATGAAAATTTAATAATAATAATAATAATAATAATAATTATTATTTATTTATTTATATCCCACCCCTCTACAAAATGCATTCGGGGTGGCTTACAGCATTAAAATATACATACAAACCCCTCCATCCCACCCACCCCTTAAAATACAATTAAATAATTAAATATTTAAAACATACTTAATAATTACTAAAAATACTAAAAACAACACAATAAAAAGCTGGATGGAATTGGACTAATAAGACTTTTTTCTCTCTGATGGCTGGGTATCTGTTCAGGAAAGGCCTTCCAGAAGAGATCCGTCTTAAGAGCTTTTAAAAAACTATTTAAGGTGGTAATGTGATGGATCTCATCCGGCAGGCCATTCCATAATCTGGGAGCAATAGCCAAAAAGATCCTCTGGAAGGTCGACAAGAGCCTAGTTTTTAAAGGTTGCAGCAGATTCCTTCCAGAGGACCTGAGTGCATGGGGAGGATTATATGGAAGGAAGCAGTCCCAAAGATAGGTTGCACCCAAGCCCTTTAGGGCTTTAACGGTGATAACCAACACCTTGTACTGCACACAGAAACTAATGGGCAGCCAGTGAAGTGATCTTAAGACCAGTGCTATATGGTCTCTTCTAGATGTACCTGAGGCCAATCTGGCTGCCATATTCTGTACTAGTTGAAATTTCCAGACCAAGCACGAGGGCAGCCCCATGTAATGTAGAGTACATTACAGAAATCAAGGTGGGAGGTTACCAGAGCATGTACCACAGTCTCAAGGTCCCTGTCTTCCAGGAAAGGGCGCAGCTGGTGGATCAGCCAAAGTTGATAACAGGCACTCCTGACCGTCACATTTACCTGATTTGTCATCTGGAGCGACGAGTCCAGGAGTATCCCCAAACTGTGAACACAGTCCGTGGAGGAGAGTGTGACTCCATCCAGGACTGGAGGTTGTATCCTAGTACCTGGGTTTGGGGCTGCCACCATGAGAACCTCTGTTTTGTCTGGATTCAGCTTCTATTATCTGGTAACACCCCAGCCCATGCCTCTGGATTATCTCTCCCATGCTGAATAGCATTTGGGACAGAATGGTGCCTTGTGGGATGCCACAATTAAGTTCTTTCTTTGCAGAGCAACTGTCCCCGAGCATCACCCTCTGGAATCTACCTGAGAGGAAAGAGCGGAACCACTGCAACGCAGTGCCTCCAATTCCTAACCTTCTCAGGTGATCCAAGCGGATGTGGTGATCTATTGTATCAAAAGCCGCTAAGAGATCCAGTAACACCAACAGGGTCACATTTCCTCTGTCGATGTTCAGGCAGAAGTCATCAGCTAAGGCAACCATGGCTGTCTCAGCTCCAAATCCTGTCCTAAAGCCAGTTTGAAATGGATCTAGATAATCAGTTTCTTCCAAGACAGCTTGGAGTTGAAGAGCAACCACCCTCTCGATCACCTTGCTCAAAAAAGGTAATAAGGAGACTGGCCTATAGTTCTTCATATCCAGAGGATCAAGGGACGGTCTTTTTAGGAGCGGTCTAACCGCTGCTTCCTTCAAGCAAAATGGAATGTGACCTTCCCTAAGGGATGCATTGATGATGTCCCTGAGGAACATCCTCAAGGCATCACCCCCCTGGATGGCCAGCCATGAAGGGCAAGGGTCAAGAGGGCAGGTAGTCTTCCTCGCTCTACCAAGGAGCTTGTCCACGTCATCAGTACTTACAGATTGAAACTGATCCAGTATAACCTCATCAATGGAGTTACTGGACACCTTGTCAATTGAATCTGCTCCAACCCCGGTGTCCAAATTGGCTCTTATCTGAGAGATTTTACCTGCAAAGAAAGTGTTAAATGTATCACAGCAGGCCACTGTTGGGTTTAGTAATGAGTTCTGCACAGGTGGAACCTCTGTCAGTTCCCTTACCACCGTAAACAGCTCCGCTAGGTGAGACTCTGCAGATGCAATCCATGCAGAAGAGGATTTCCTCACTGCACATATTGCCTCTCTATAGGAATGAAGAAATTTCCTATTATGAGTCTTGTCAGACAAGAGCCGAGTTTTTTGCCAGACACACTCTAGTCGTGCATCTAAAGGTGTGTAGCACTTAAACTCCCCCACCAAGTTTTTTTCCTGATGTGTGATATGTTTAACACCCTCGTAATTGTTCAATATGCTTCAAAATTCCAAACAAATTATGACAAAGAGTAAAGATGGCATAATTGGATATTGATTTCTAATGATAGTCAATGGGAAACATGACAAGGCATGGGGACAAGAGAGAAGTCGACTGAAATTTGGTGTTGGCAAAAGATGAATTAGTGTTGTCCCTTTGCGAAACATAGCCACTTAGGTTATGCATCCTTTCTGTCCAGTCCATGCCCTGTAGGCGTCACCTAGAAATGGAGGAAATACTATGTTTCCCTTTCAGTAAGAGCTGTTCAGCAGTGGAATGCACTGTCTTGGAGTGTGGTGGAGACTACTTCTTTGGAGGTTTTTAAGCAGAGGCTGATTGGCCATCTGTTGGAAATGCTTTGATTATGTATTCCTGCAGGGCAGGGGGTTGGACTAGATGGCCTTTGTGGTCTCTTCCAACTCTATGATTTTAAGGCATTACAGGGCCAAGGGATTTTGTATGTCCCATGTTTGGAAACAGGCTATCATTCAAATATTGTGATCATAAACCAGAACTAGCTGCAGCCCCTCCTGCTAAGTGTATTATTACTGAGTTTATATTTACTGATAAAAGTTTACTTTATAATATATGGAAAGTGTAGTACCCAGTATTTCATATCAATTAATTTGGAAGATAATTTTGACTGAATAACACAATCAAAACTTTCAAAATTTCAAAAATATAACAAGAATTGGGTTTCCTTTACATGAGGAAACAGAGGAGACAAAGGGGATAATGACATCCAAGGTACTCACCAGATTTCCCATGAATGAGCATGAGACCTTTAGGAAGAAAAGTATAAAATTCCAGTGCACTACAGCACATCACTACCACTGAGAGAAATGGGATTTAAGAAGACCTGACTTTGGCTTTGAGGCCTATATTCCTTAAATAGCTTGACTGAGTTGTGGACTGCAGGTTATGAGCGCTAAAGAGAAGCCACAATGCATATTTGTTCTTGTTGTTCAAGTCTCACAGCATTGAAATAACTGGCAGCTAGCCTAACCTATTATTACTGGCAAAAAGAACATTCAATCCATCTCTCTTTAATAAATTTCCTGAGTGCTGCCCATATTATTGAGGAAGGCTTTTTAAAAACAGAGAGATAAAGTGAGTAGAGGAGAGGGATTTGTAATCTTATCTACTTCCGGCTCTTCATTCAGTATGATATGGGTTTAGGAAGGGCTAAAGATGTTGAAAGACGCTTCTCTTCTCAGGTGCAAAGCAGAGATGAGAAAGGATAGACTGTGGTAGTGATGCAAAAGCTTTAAATTGTGAGAGAAATCTTTGAATCTTTAGGGAGTACATTCAGCATGGAAACCATTTGATGTTCCTTTCAAAATGTGAATCATACTCTGTATTAAAAGGCAGGAAATGTGAGATGGTGTATGCTTTATTTTCATAGGATAAGGCTTGCCTGACTGCTATTGGGTGCTGAAAACAAGAATGAGCAAGCCTGCATGCTCCTTTGCCAATTGCCGCCATGCTTCACACAATTCCAATCTATCATTGTGTGGTGGCTTTAGCACCTCTCATTGTATAAACCTGTCAAAGCATTATGATGTGAAAACACCACAACCTGCCCAGGCTGCAGAACAGTTATTGGAAGAGTCCATTTAGTTTCATGTTTTTCTCTCCACCAACTGCCTGACACTTTAAGAAAAAATATGACAAGGCATTTATATTGTGTCCTTTACAAGAAAAATCACTTATTGGGCAAGCAAAACAAGCATCTATATTGGATGTGGAAACAACAAAGGTGCGAAGCTGAAGCAACCGACAGTCAGAAACATTGTTTACCATTATCCCTAAATTCTGCCATTTAGATGTGAGGCTTTCTGCATCCATCTCCTCTTGCTTGTGCTCATTTATTTTCAAAGTTGGAAAATTCCTTTAAAAATAACCAAATAAACGTTCCTACACATGCCCTATGCATGTATAAGTTCCTTGAAGGAAGCAGTAGGACATTCCTCCCGCCAATGTACAACATTTAGGACTTTATCAGACAATAAAAAAAAAAACCCATGGAGGTCAGGAGGAGGAAGCTGCTGTCTCGCTTCTAGTGGTCCATACCACATGCCCCATCCTTCGTTCATTCTCCCTCCATGCTGGAATGACGGAAAAGGCATTGCTTTTTATTGATGGAAACTTCCATCAATGAAAAGTGGAACTTTTTTCATCCCTCCAGCATGGAGGAAGCACGGGAGGAGGTCAGGGCATGCGGTATCAACTACTGGAAGTGGGACAGCAGTGTCTTCCTCCCGATCTCTGTGGGGTTTTCCTCCCGATCTCTATGGGGTTTTTTTTATGGCATCTGATAAAGTCCTCACATTCAGTTCAAGGTTGCTGGAAACAGAGCTGTCCATGCAGCACTGTTGCACATGTTGATGGCAGATGAGTATCTTTCTGTCCCTGCTGAAATTGGTAGTAGTATTGTTGCAATTATGATTTTACTTCTGCATTCAGTTACATGATGGTGTCATTCACTACACAAAGCACAATCAATGTGTAACTCCACTTGTGGAGATTTAGGCTTCACCAACGCAATATAGAATCTCATAAACAAACTCATAAATAGTAAATCTTTTATTTAGGCTGGTGTGCTCACAGACATGCTCCTGGGTTGAAAGCTAAACCCTTTCCAGCAGAGAAGAAAATCCAAGGAGGCTTGGCCCTTCTCAATGTCTTTCCAGTTCCCCTTCTCCATGACTCCTATTTGCATTTTTAAAAGTATGCGTACTGAAACAAAGACACATTTGAAATCATGACTAGTTTGGCCTTTAGGATGTGGTGGAGAGAAGAGGACAGCCGAAGGAGGGGAGGGCATTAAGAGGTCATTTTTCGACAATAGTTATATATACTTCCTGCTTTGCAACAGCTGCAGAGCTGTTTGGGCTGGAAGTCAACCTGAAGAAAGCAGAAGTTCTTTACCAGCCTGCACCACAGGATGAACACCACCATCCCCACATTGCCATTGGCAAATCTGTGCTCAAGACCATTCAGCAGTTCACCTACCTGGGAAGCATCATCTCCTCAGATGCCAAGATTGACAAAGAGATCGATCACAGATTAGCAAAGGCACTTACTGCATTTGGAAGACTTCACAAAAGAGTCTGTGGAGCAATAAACACCTGAGGCAAAGCACAAAAATCAGTGTGTATAGAGCTGTTGTACTGTCTATCCTCCTTTATGGATCTGAAACATGGGTCACCTATTGCCACCACCTAAGACTCCTCGAGCGCTTTCATCACGCTGTCTACGCACAATCCTAAATATATACTGGACTGACTATGTGACGAATGTTGCTGTCCTTGAGCAAGCAGGGATCACCAGTATTGAGGCCATGATATTGAGAACGCAGCTCCACTGGGCAGGGCACTTTTCTAGGATGGAGGACCATCGCCTCCCAAAAATACTACTCTATGGTGAACTCACCACGGGTCAGTGTAAGAGGGGCACTCCAAAAAAGTGATACAAAGGAGATTTTCAGACAGGCAAAAATCGCCCCTTGCCGCGCGAGCAGCCTCCCGAAACTGCTGCGCGGCAAGGGTCTTTTTCGGACGACGCTGTGCCTCTAGCGAAGCCGTCCGTGTCACTTCCGTGAAGCTTGGGACGGCTCCGCGCCATATTTCAAGCACGGAGGCTGCCCGTGATTGAAATATGACGCGGAGCCGTCCCAAGCTTCACGGAAGTGACACGGACGGCTTCGCTAGAGGCACAGCGTCGTCCGAAAAAGACCCTTGCCGCGCAGCAGTTTCGGGAGGCTGCTCGTGCGGCAAGGGGCGATTTTTGCCTGTCTGAAAATCTCCAAAGACTCCCTGAAACAACATCTCAGGCTTGGCCAAATTGATCACCAACAGTGGTCTGCCCTGGCCTCACATTGGGAGGCATGGAGATGCACTATCCACAATGCTGCAGCCTTATTTGAGAACTCACGCCGAACAAGTCTTGAAGAGAAACGACAACACAGAAACAATCACAACCCAAAAACATCACCCAAGGAGACCTTCTGCTGTGTTTTCTGCAACCGGACTTGTTTATCTTGGATTGGTCTTTTTAGTCATCAGCGCGCTTGCAGAAAGCGTGGGATGAGTCCTTCCTGAATCTTCGTTTGCGAAGAAAATCCAGAGAGAGTATATATACTTACTGTAGGTTTTATATCATCCTAAGTTGAGAACTCAAGTTTTATCCCAAAATGAATGGATTTAGAACTGATGATTAAATGTTGTCATTTTGTCCAAGACATGAGGAACAGATACCTACTTCCGTAATATCATGTGTAAAATGGAATGACCAACTATTGGGGGGGTGTTGGGGAATGATAGGACTCTCAATCCCCAGCAGAAGCCAAAAATATCTCAGCAGACTTAGCAGCAATCTATTCCCAAAATAATACTCTCACACAGAGGTGCCGTTTACATGATGAAAATGTCCCGGGAAGAATTCGTGTTGATCACTGGCAGTTTACACATACATCGGGTCGGGTATGTGATTTTGGGAAGGGGGGGCACCTTTTATCCCTCAACCTTCAGGACTTCCAGTCCCGCTGTTTGTGCCGGTTTTTAAAAAAGTCACTGGAGGATTCGCAAAATCGGAAATGTAAACAGCCTGGACAAAATGTCTCGGTACTAGGGATGACCGGAAATGGTGACTGAGGGTGGGCTTAGAGATCAGGGACCAGAAAAGGAGGGGTCAGTCACCCGTTCAACAGATCCAGCCTCACCAGCCGAAAACAAAGGCATCCCTTGCAGCTGCACGAATGTTGATGTGTGTGTGCGCGCATACTCAATCACCTTTTTAAATGGATTTCTACACTGCAAACCCTTCAGCTTTACTTTTTCCTCTACTGCATGCTACAGAGAGATTGTGGTGGGCAGAGGGTCGCCCATTCATCCCCTACCTTGGTCACCTCCCTGGATCTGAACGGGCACAGTAAAATATTCCAGCCTCTGAGCGAATGAACACCCCTTAAATTCTCCCTCTCTGTGTCTGTGTCTTTCAAAATGCCTGTCTGTAGCTGGCTTGAAAACTGAACTCTGCAGCTAATCTCTGCTGTAAGGGTTAACATTTTAAAGAGGCAAAGGGGAATACGAAGCCTCCCCCCCCCACCTCACTCGGCTTGATTTCAAATGGAAAGCACTTGTTCGTTCCTGTGTCTGAGCGAAAGATTTCAGTCTGGATCGTTCAAAATGCTTTCTGCCTCTTCTTAAAGGGTTAACATTTTAAAGAAGCACGGGGAATAACAAACCTCTGCCCCCCCCCTCTCTCTCCCCCAGCCAGCCAATAGCATCGCTCGTGGCGTGGAACTCTAAAGGAAGTAAAGGAAGTGCATCACCGAGGTTGTGAAAACACGAGTAATTGCATCCTTGATTGACAGCCAAAAATAAAAATAAAATAAAACCTAAAAAAAACCCGGAACTTTGGACGTGTAAATATCAGTCACGGGACCACCCGGGATATCCAGATCAGTGACATAAATCATATAAACAGCAAGGGACGGATTCGTGATCACAAAATCATGGTAAGCACCGCAACAGTTTCTGTCGTGTAACTGGCACCAGAGTGTTTTTCTTCCTATCAATAGGAGGCACTTTATCTTCAGCTCAACAGCAGTTGCAGTAGTTACAGTACATACACACTGCTATGCCAGGCATCAGGCTTGGTCAAGAGACAACATCTCTCCAAATGTACATTGGTACATCGTGTCTAGTGTCTCATCTCTAGCCTCTAGCTAGTCTTGTCTGATGTCTAGTCAGCTTAGCAAGCCTAGCACTGAGTTCTGGGCATAGCCTCCTTTTTATATAGTTTCACAGGTGTCACAGAGCACTGGCTCCTCCAATCACCTAGGAGTCATACATCTTGTATAATACTTTGCACACCTTCCTTTTCTTTGCACTCATCACTTAAATTTGTATAATGAGTTATATAAGAATGATGTGTGCAGCGGTGGCCTCCAGGCTCTATAACCTTGGCCTTGACCTTAGCTAGCTTGGCAGTGACTTGACAACTTTGCAGTTGGCTGGCCATTTTATACTGAATTCAGGCCTCTAACTCCTTACAGGGGGTGGGGGAGAAGGACTTTGAAAAAAGAGTCAAAATCTACAGCTCAGGGCAAATTTATATCGGATCTATTTTTTCCCCAATAATTACCCTGCTTAAACTCAGCTTTCTCAGATGATACTTGCCCCTAGGAAGCTCAGAATATACAGCATTGAGCTTTCTAGAAATGGACCACATTTCTCAAAACCCCGACCCTATTAAGAAGTCTCCCTGAGTATTGATTTGATGAGGAGGAGCTGATGGCACTGGAGAAAGTTCCAATATGAAGAGAAAGCGGGAGGGGGGGAACTTTCAAGGGACTGAGATCTGAAATATTGATTCAGTCACATTAATTGAATTTTTGCCTCAAGAAGTGATTACAAAAATGTTTCTCCAATATTAATTTGTATCTGCTTTGGATAAGATTAACATTAATTTCTTTGCCAGTCCCCATTACGCCTTTATTATTCATTAGCATCTCTTGTTGCAAGTGTAAGAGACCTTGCTGAAGCATGTTTATTCATAGACTAACCTTTTTAAATAATTCCAACATCTCTCTAACAGAAACCTTCCTGGCATACTGAATATCTTGGCTTTGTTTCATTATTCAGTCCTTGTGCTCCGTCCTCCATTTGAGATGCTGAACATGAATCATAGTTCTTTTCCCATCACTCTTTTCTTCCTATCAAAATGTCCTCTGCAGTCCAATCCCAAAGGATAGTTCTGTGAACACACACACACACACACACACACACCAAATTTCTACATGCTAGAATACAATTACTGTATTGATTCACACCCAGGTTTTTGTCAAATCTGCTCCTGCGTTGTTGTTCATTGCTGCTTTGCTTTGTGCTTGAATATTTGGTTGAAATCTGTCTCTGATGAGAGCTCTAGAGGTGACATTTTATCTCTTCACAATGCATGTAAACTTGTGAGCTCATTTTGCAGGCAAACAATGGACAAAAACAAACCAGGGCTTAGTGAATTATTCCTCTTTCACGCTATATCTAAACTCTGACGCATTTATCTTTGTTAAATATATGCAGCCTTCTGGAATAACTCACTGCATTTTCTTATTTTTCATTAATTATTTTTTACAAAACAAACACAATTTATTGATGCTAAGACATACAACTTGATATCACAGAAAAATGCTCACAATTGCAGGGGCGTTCATGTTTTGTGATTCATTTTATTAAAAATAATCTTGCATGGGCACCTTCTGAGAAACTACTGAAAAGGACTGAAGTACATTTTTAGACATCCTTGATTCTTTTTCAGACAAGCAGAAGCAGTGGTGCAGATAAATAATATCAGAGCCTGGACTCAACAGTCTTACCTGGGGCCCAGTCACACTGTGCAATTATATTGTTATTATTCTACTTTAGCGTCCATGCATCCATCCTATGGAATCCTGGGATTTGCAGTTTAGGAGGGGGAATTTAGATTTCTCAGGCCAGGTGCTCTAGTACCTAACCAAAATACAAATCCCAGGATTTCTACACACTGGGGTTGCATACAATAATGCAGAGTCACACCTTAATTGTGCTACACAACTCTTGCATTGAATGGTAGTGTTGCACATCTGACTCAAAACACCAAATATGGAAATGAAAGCACAACAAAACTCCCACATGTGTCAATGCGCAGCATGCAATATGCATCAAGGGATGATCTGTAACTATGTGTATCCATGCACAACTCCACTTCTACAAACTTGAGCTGAACTTGGCCATGCCACAAAAATATCCAGCCCTTTCCTTAACAGAACTTTGCCTATGTATAAGTGGAATGTATGCCTATGTAAGACACCAACAGGATTCCAAGCAATGTTATCATCTGAAACATGTCTGTAACTATTCCTAGCTGGTCACCCCAGACTTAAAATGTTTTTAAAAATAAAAAAGAAGAATGCTGCACTGAGCAGGATCAGCTGGAGTGGCTACCAGTACACCCATACCAGCCTCAGTGTTGACAATGTTTTTTTCCCCTTACTGGCTCATCATTGGGGAAGGGGGCTGTGCTGTGGGGCTCTGAACATCTGGCCTGGGAACCTGTCCAGTTCTGCACAGAAAACTGGACTGTGAGTCAGATCCTCAAATGCTGTTGGTATATGCAAAGACAAATGCATATACGTTCAGCCTTGCTGCACTCACTTTCCCTTCCCCTCAGTAGGGACTCTTCAATGTTCCCATGCTAAAGAAAGCAATAGCAGCACTGATGACATTGTGTCTGACTTGCAGCTTGCCACTTCCCTCACAATGTGCTTACTCTTCCAGTCTATTTTTTTCTTTATTCATTACAGCCAGTAGATTGCACCTGCCTTTAGCATTTGAACTGACAGGTGCAGAATGATAATAGATTGTTAGTCAAGGGCTGATGGGTACAACTAGCCCGGGGAAGAGGAAAGGAATTGCTATTGCTTCCAAACTTACCAATATTACCATTCATTAGGGAGGGATTGATTCTTATCATTTGACACTGTCTTTTATAAAATTGCACTGATAACCAGTTTCAAAGAGGAGACAAGGCTTTTTATTAAATATCAGAATGGCCTGTTGCAATCAAGCAACATACTCAAAGTATGATTTTTCAGTCCCTAACTACCTTTTGCTCTTCCTTGTTTTCTGCCATAGCACTATTCAGGTAATTGGGATTATGTGAGGGAACAATAGGTATGTGCTACTGGATCTCATTCCTTCCATTGTGCCCCTGTCTCCTTAGCTCACTGTTCCCAAGGCTCCACACATTGGACGGAGGGTGAAAATCTTCAGTGGGGATTCTGCTGTACATGTGTATGTTCCCTGTGGCATTGACAATTATGCACAGTTCTAGATTATCTGAGGAGTCCATACAAATATAAAACTTTAGTCCATGATGGCAAGTGGGGCTGTGGAACAGGAAACAAGGCTTGGGAAAAAAAGTTTTTTTACTATAGCTCCTTGAAATCCTTCACTTCTCATAAAGTTCTGGGAGTTATAGTCCAAAAAGGTAACTCACTCTCTGACAGAGAGACATTGGTCAGGGGCACCCAGGAGCAAGTGTTTCTCTTAGAACTTTATTAGATGTGGCAAATATGGCATCATAAGGATGCCTAATGATCGCGAAAGGGTGCACATACCTGACAATGTCACCCCTTTGCAATCATATCTTGTTAAAAAGCCAGGTTGACAGGCCAAACTATCAATAGATCTCCTGTTCTACTGTGTTGCCGGCATTTCTGGCATTTGAATCCTCGTGCCATTGTACTCATGTGAATGCTGCATAAATGACAGAACAATTCCAGGTGAGATCACAACAGCCAGGTAGGGGGTGCTCTTTTTATGACCCTCCCCCATGTATTTGGGACTTCTAAAGTGTGTTTTTGTGCTTTGCTGTACTTTTTGTGTTGTTATTGTTTTGCTTTTATTTTTAAATTTCCCATGCTAGCGTCTTCTCACGAGAATCGCCAAAATGAGGAACTGGGAAGTAAACAGAGCTCTGTTTGTGCTCTATTACTGCTGGGGAAGCCACTTTTATGCTGCTCAAGGTAAGTCTGGTGGGGGGGTGTGTCTTTCGCTGGCATAAAAACACCACAATTTATGCTGGCAAAAGAACATTAATGTGGGGTGGTCTTAAAGACCTTAATGTCTCCCACCCTATGCAGGTAACCATGGCTGCTAACACACTGCAGAAATATTCCAGTTTGACACTGCTTTAACTGCCATGGTTCATTGCTATGGAATTCTGGGATCTGTCATGGAAGTTTTGTGAGATAGTTAGCCTTCTCTGTCAGAGAACTCCAGTGCCCCAACAAACTACAAATCCCAGGGTTCCATAGGCTGGAACCATGACAGTTAAAGTAGTGTCAAACTGTAGCAGCCCATGTTAGTGTTTATATAACTCAGACATATATAGTTGTTAAGGTAAAACAAAGATTTTGTTCTATTTTTCAGTAAAATAGGAGATTTGCCACTTCAGGCTCAACATCCCAACTGTGCAGATGAATTTGGAAACAGCTACTGTACAAGCCTTATTCAACCTTGAGGTTATAAATCAGGCACAAGGATGCTATGCAACCCAGCTGACCTATAGCTTTGGTGTAGATTGTCATACAGTACTTTCTCAGGTAGTTATGCTCCTAGTTTTGACCTATTTAGCATACAGTAGGACCCGCGTATCTGCAGGGGATTCGTTCCACGCCCCACCACAGATGGTTAAATCTGCAGATAATAGCGAACACACCCATTGCCATTCCCACCACTGAAAGACATCCCAGGGATGAAAGGAGAAAGGAGAGAGAACTCCTACTCCCCTCCCCAGTTGCCATTGCCACCACTGAGAATCCTCCTAGGGGAAGGGAGAGGCAGGCTAGATCCCTCTTCCCCCTCCCTTCACCCCCACCACAAATGGAACTCTCCCAGGGAAAGGAAGAGGCAGGAGATCAGTCCTCCCCTCCCTCCCCCCACCATCACCATTGCCCCCCCACAACCTGAGCTGTCTTGGGGGAAGGGAGGGGGAAGGCTAGATCCCTCTTCCCCCTCCCTTTGCTCTTCACCCCTGCCACAAACAGAGGTCTTGTGGGGCCAGGCAGGGGCAGGAGATAACTCCTCCCATGCCTCCCCCTGCCATTGCCCCCCCCCACAACCAGAGCTCTCTTGGGGGAAGGGAGGGGGAAGGCTAGATCCCTATTACCCACTCCCTTCACTCTTCACCCCTGCCACAAACAGAGCTCTCATGGCACAAGAAAGGCAGCAGGAGATCAATCCTTCCCCTCCCTTCCCCCCACCATCACCATTTCTCCCCCACAACAGGAGATCTCCTGGGTGAAGGGAGGGGGCAGGAGGTAGTTTTGCAAGTCAATGAGCATAGAGGAAAGAGGATTAAGTTAAATTCTGGGGTGAGGCAAGGTTGTCCACTAAGCCCTCTCTTGTATGTTATTGCTTTGGATGCTATCCTGTGTAAGATTAGTTTAGATAAGAGCATCTCGGGAATCCAAATCCCATGTCTGTTGGACAGCTCGTGGTTGGTTCGGTGTGAATCTGTTAAACTTGTTGCCCATGCTGATGATATGTCCCTCTTGGTTAGGGACAGGATGGAAGTTAGAAAAATTAAAGATGCTTTTGAGGCCTACGGTCGAGTTTCTGGTGCTCAACTTAACATGGAAAAGCGTTTTTGATCAGGATTTTTGCTGCAGAGGACAATATGGCAGCTATTCCTCTAAAGGACGTAGTTGAAGAAAAGGAAGGGTGGCAAGCAGAGCAAGAGGCAAAGATGGATAGATGGGGCTGAATTTTGCAGTTGGCTCCCGAGGGATGGAAAGAAAATTGGTATCGCTGGTTGGAAAAAGTGAAGGAGAGGGTGGCCCTCTGGCAGAGATGGAAGCTGACCATTTATCAGAGAGCCGCTTTTGTAAATACCTACCTGCTTCCGGTGGCAGCCAATTTGGTGGCTGTTTTCCCGCCTCCAGATTCAGTGATTAAAGAAGCCGATCGGGTTCTCTTCAAGTTCCTTTGGGGAATGGCCATGTTCCCCCTGGCAAGGGCAGTGGCTTATGGGCAGGTAGAACAAGGGGACCTGGACCTCCCAGCCCTGGGACCCAAGTTCTTCACCATCTTTTCTGCCTAAAATTTTGGGAAAGTTTCTCTGTTGCAAAAGGGTCAGATTCAACCTCAGGCTTGGCGAGTTTTGTTTTGTGAGTGCTGGATGGGGACTAGATGGGGAAAGACTTGGTGGGAGGAAGGCTCATTAAGTTTTAGGTTTTCTTTGCCTGAAAAATTGAAAGCACCAGATAATTTGAGAGACTTTGTTTTTTACATAAAGAAATATACAATTCATGCTGAGGAGTTGAAGGGGGAAGACAGACCAGATCAGAGCATCAAGAGAAGTTTGTACAGGAAAATAGTGGAGGAGATTTACGTTAACCCGTATTTGCAAAAGCGTCAGGCCAAACTAGATTTATCAGAGTACCTAAATCACCAGACTAACCCAATTGAGTATTTCATGGACAAAAGGGTCCCCAAAAAGTTGTGGGACTTGAGGTGGAGACTCTACCATCAGGTTCTTAATCCGAGGGGAAAGAGACCATGGACTGCAGAGGATGAGCAGACTTGTCCTCGTCTGAAATGTAAAAAGGCTGAGATTTTGATTGGCGTGGCACAAAAGGAGACGATCAGACATTTTGTCCAGGACTGCCCGAGTGCCCGGGAAACATGGGAAGAGGTGGCCCGGGTTCTGGATTGGCCAGATTTGGCACAGCAGGCTTGGGAGACAATACTTTCGGGGACTTAACCTCCAGAGCGTGTCAGGGGACCCAGAAAGTCAGTGGGCCAAAAGAGGAAGAGGAAGGAGTCTGGATCCATGGCTGAGAGTTTTTGGAAAGTGCCCTGGTCCACGGTGCGCCTGGTAAACCTCTATGTGATGTTAGGGTTAGTTTTCCAAAGACAAAAGGAGCTGAAAAGTCAAAATCTGCAGGATGTAAAAGGCACTGCCTATTATGTGAAGAACATAATTGAAAATTTAGCTCTGAGTGAAAAAGAGAAATTGCCAAACCATCGTTGGAAAAAGTTTTGGCCGTGGTTTAGTGAGACAACCCCAGCAATAACATAAAATGATATTTAAAAAAATATATTTTATTATTATTATTGTAGTTTTGGATTATTTTGTATTATTATTTTTAATTAATCTTTTATTGATTTTTTTCCGAATAGGTATAATTATAATGTGTAAATATAATGTGACTATAGTGTGTTTTGATTAAGAGGAAAAATAGATTAGTGCTAGAATAGTTTTATTTTTGTATTAGTAAGAAAAGAGGAAAACAATTATTGTTTTTGTGTTATTATTGCGGCGTTCTGCGGTTGGGTGTATTTTTCAGTGGAATGGTCTTATTCCAATAAAAAATTCCCTCCTCCAAAAAAAAAATAAAAAAAAAATCCCATCCCTTCCCCCCCCCCATTGCCAACCATGGATAATTGAATCAGCGGTTGGTGAATCAGAGTATGTGGGACTGCTACTGTATGGGAAAGTCCAAGAAAGAATTCCTCCTAAGTATTGCTCTTATGAAATGCATAATAATCAGCCTATTGTTCACAAACAACATGCTTGTTTATGGTAATGTCTTTAGCATTTACAAAAATACTAAAAACTGATTCTCACCTTTTTCCAACAGTCCAGTAATTCATTGTTTTCCGAATTATCTGGCTAACAAATTGAACATTTGTCACCCAGAAAAGAAATATCCTATCTTGTTTCTGTATTACTGTGCTTTGTTTCTTATACATTTATTGTATAAATAACACCAATGCTTGTGTAGTCAACGTAACAGGTATAACGTACACTTTGTAATTTGTAACTTTAGATAACTTTGTGGAGTATAGTGCTAGCTATGCATCTTTCTGTGCCTTAGATATTACAGAGGTTACACCAAGAAAAGGCAGTAGGGAAAAAAAAAACAGTTTAGCAACAGATAAAGAGTCTAAATCAGTAGAAAGCAGAAACAAGGGCACTCCTGAAATGCTGATTTCAGATTATTTAATGGACAGAGGGTCTAAGAGAAAGATGGATGAAGAAGCTGAAGGACGAAGAGCACGAAGATGGAGTCAACAGATGATGTGAACACCAGTCCAGAAGCCGATGTCTAAAGATCCAGTTCTGAAGCAGCTATCTCAGGCAGCATACCCTTAAACTGTCCTGATTTGCCTGGGACAGTCATGATTAATATTCTATCACCCCACTTTTTCATCTGCTTTTAAAATGTCCCATTTTCTCTCCCCCCCTCTTCCTCCCACTTCCCCCCTTTGTCCTCAGCTAGTGCTGTATAGCAGCAGTAGTTCTCAACCTTTGGTCCACCAGATGTTTTGTACATCAGCTTCCAGAAACCCCTGCCCACCAGTAGTTGAGGATTCAGGGAGATGAAGGCCAACACATCTGGTGGGCCAAAGGTTGAGAAAGGTTGAGAGGGTGGAGCAGAATCTTGTCTTTTCCAGTAGGCTCTAACAAAAGCAAACTGCCCCAGCCTCTGCTAGTTGTGTGTTCTTTCTTTCTTAGTAACAATTTTTTTCGATCTTGATCACAGTCTGATGTTGCTTGGCCACATGTGTCCCCATTTTCATCTGTCTTTGCATTACCTTCTAATGACAGAGTATTAACCCTTCATCCTGGCCAGCACATGTGCCTTTAAGAAAAAATTTCTTATGCTTCCATGATTTTGCATGGACAAGATTCTGGCTGTTCTCGCGAGAAGACACGGCTTTGGTTGAACACACCAAAACCAAATATGTAAGGAAAGGACTTCACAAAAAAAAAACAACAACACTTAAACATAAAAATCTTACCAAGCAAAGGCCAAATTCATTAAAAGAGCATCCTGTTTATCCTTTTCATGTTCTCCCCTAGAAGTTTAATTATGTGTTCTGTTTGGGAAAGGGGATGGGGGAAAGAGCACACTCATTAATACAGCGAAAAGAGCGAGAATGCAGGCTAGTCATGGCTCTTGCCCATCAATGAAAAGTTATGCATAATTAATGGGTGGAGCACACACAGACCACAGGAGGGTGATGTCATCATGAAATAATGGGAACCTGTTTGTGCTATCGCATTGTAATTCTGCTATTGCAGCCCCATCAGATAAAGTCCTCTTTCTCATCCTCTCTTCTTTTACCCTTCTGCCTCTGCAAAATCTCCTCTCCTGCCCCACATTCCCTTTGTTACTTCAATATCAAAATCTCCTGAGATCTTTTCCTACTATTTTACTCTTGCCCAGCAAATAACCTGTTTCATTCCTTCTATCTCTGGCTTCATCCATCCCAGACCTAATCCCCCTCTTTCTTTCTTCCACTCCTCAAGCTTTTGGTTTTATTTGTCAACCAGACTCAATGTCTAAGACATTGTTTGTTGTCGTGTGCCTCCAACTTATGATGACCCTAAGGCAAACCTAACATGAGATTTTCTTGGCAAAATTTATTCACAGGGGGGTTGCCTTTGCCTTGCTCTGAGGCTGAGAGGGTGTGACTTGCCCAAGGTCACGCAGTGGGTTTTAATGTCTGAGCAGGGATTCAGACCCTGGTCTCCAGAGTTGTAGTCCATTGCTCAAACCACTACACCATGCTGGCTTTCTTTAGAAAACACATCATGGAGATTTTCAGATGGGGACAAAAATAGTGTCCCCATCTTCCTATCTGCTCTCCTGGCCTCCTCCCGACCCTGTCCTGGCACAGTAACAAAAATTTTCACACTTACCTTGATCATGTGTGCTTCCCTCCCCCCAGCAGCCCAGGAGTGAATGGAGCTCTCACAGAGCTGCATTCACTTTCTGGTTTGAAATCCTGGGCTGTTCTCACAAGAGGATGAGCGCATGGGAAATTCAAAAATAAAAAAAAATTAAACATACAAAAGTGACAGCAAACACAAAAACACACTTTTAAAAAAATTACCCAGGTTGGGTACAAAAAAGTGTGTCACTTACTTCGATCTCCCGATCGCACCCAGAAGTGTTCTGCCATGGACCTCCCAGTGATGCTCACCCATTTCACTCACCTATTGTTCCATTACAGAAACAGAATGGGTGATCTATTGATGGCTTAGCCCATCAATATAAAGAAGCAATGATAGAGAGGAAGCAGCATGGGAGCATGACTCGGGGACATTGTTGTCTGATGTTCAAGCCCTTTAGCGATTTCCTGGCATCATTGTGATGCCATATTAAGCACATTTGATAATCTCCATAGACTACATTCCATGTACTGCTTTTTAAATTTTATAGTCTATTGTAACATTATAATGATGTGTATTTAACTCACTTCAATATGATTCATGACCTCTTTGATTGGTTAGTCATACTCATCTGAATACAAGCTAAAGATCTTCTAGCCCTGGAATGGAAGAGAAGGCCAATCTTTGGAAAGTGCACACTGAAGTCTGAAACTTTGATCTCAAAATTTAATTGCATGTTACACATTTTCCGAACCAACAGATGCAGAATATTTTATGAGGGCTTGAGGTTACCCTATCATACAGGATGCAGGAACAAGGTCCATGCTGAGGAAAGAGGGAGAAGCAGATGGGGGCCTGAATCAGACAGGAAGAAGGGTAGAAGACCAGTATGGCTTCCCAGCCTAGCGATCAGTTTAAGATGAGAGGAACAAGAAGTTGCCAGCACTGTGACTCAATGTTTCAGCAGCTAGGAACAGAGATGATCAGTGTATCTACACTAAACAGTCATAGCAATTTGATATCATTTTAATTGCCATGACTCAGGCAGATTTCTACAGAATCCTGGGAGTTGTAGTTTGGTGAGGTAATTAGAATCATCATCTGGAGACCTCCAGTTCCTTAGTTCACATTGCTTGAACTAAAGCTATTTAGAAGAGCATTCAGAGCACCTTACTGAGCTACAAATCTCAGGAATTCTACTATATCCATGCCATACCTCCTCTATATGAGACAGCATAATGGCTAGACCTGGTACATAGCATTAAAACAGCGGTGGGGAAAGTGTGACCCTGGATTTGTCTCCCAATCCTCCAGACTCCCCAGAACATGATTTTTGCCAGAAACCCTCAAAGAGTGTTTAACATCATTTTTTAAAAAAGCCATGTCCCAGGGACAAAAAGCTGGCTCCTGGAACCATTGCAGTTGCTACCCACTATGTTAGATTGCATTTGTTCTATGACTTGCATTATATGGCAGCTGCATGGACTAAATAAATAAATGGTGGGAGGAGAGAGGAGGAGGAGAGAGGAGGATGTCCCTCATGGTATAATGAGAACTATCAGCGAAAGCCAATCTTCGTTCCTCCCTCTAATGACCTTGGGTCTCATTTTGAGAGAAAGGAGGCATGCAAATGCAACAGACAGACAGACAGATAGATAGGCCATATGCCACTTGCCTATAAGGATGACAGGAATCTTCCAAATGTGGGGGAAACAAGAAAATTACTGATGATCTATATAGGCCTAGGATTTTGAGCAGTTCTGAAAAGTCTGAGACTGAGAGCTTGTCTAGACCTGTCCAAATGCCGCCAGTGTATTCTGGCCCTGGATCTGGCCTATCTCTTCCCCTGTCCCCGATTACCATGACGAACAGGGAGGAAGTCTGCACCAGCGCATACTGGCATCCCCCTCCTCTGCTGTCACCCATCACTCCCTCTGAAGACAGGAAGGAGGCCTTCAGGATGTGACCAAGGCTGGTCACATGCAGGGGGCCTTGATCACATGCTGAAGGACTCCCTCCTGGCCTTAGAGAGACTCTGGCAGCTGGCTATATAGGTATGGACCCTGCATTCCTGTGCCAGTCCAATCTGGGGTTTCCCCCATAACATGGGGTTTCCTGGGTGTTTAATTGCAACCTTGTAAAAAGTTTTATCCCAGCTTCCCCTTGGCTTTGACTTGGGCATCATCATGACTGCTCTGGGGCAAAGTGAGGCAAGAGCCTTGAGTCAGTTGGACTGTTCCAAGACAGGGGCAAAATGGAGTAAGTAGCCCATATAGACAAGCCCTGGATTATGTTAGTGCTGCTTCCTTTCCCCCTCTCCCTTGTAAGGCTCCCCATCTTTAAGACTTACAAGGTAGGTGGATCACCCTGCTGAACAGGGCTGTACCTGTACCTATTAAATTTGAATGGTGCAAATGGCTAAGTATTCAGTTTCAGTTCATTTTGGAAGAATTTGTCCCAGTTTTAAATTTTGCATTTGGAAATAACAATATGAGGGAAAGCAGGACTAGTAGATTACCTCATAACTAATGCAAGCCCTCTCCCTCTCAACCCATTCAATACCTATGCACATATCCATGAAATCATTGTTCAAATCTACTAATTCTGCCACTACATGCTTTGAGCCCTGTTTGGAAAACAAAATAAAAACCTGTTTGCATATTGGCTGCACTGTGGAAGCAAAGTCTGAGAAAAGAAAATATCGCTTTCCCAGCTCTTACCGTCTCAAAGTGCAGAGACTTACATTCGTAATCCCCATTAATGCTAATATAAATGCTAGCTTTGACTACCAGCCTCCCACTGCCTTCAGAACACACACTTTTCTTCCCACTGTCTTTGCCCACCATGACAGCTAACAAAGATAGATAAAAATGCAAAGCAGTTTTTTTCCCTCCATTTGTTCAGAAAACAATTTTTTAAAAAGAAGAAACCCTAAAAGCATATGAGAGAGAATAGAAAACAAAAGCACTTGCTTATCAAATGAATTACACCAGCCTATTTAGATTTATTGAATTTATTTGTATAGAAATTCAGCCAATAAAATTATTAAATCTGTTGGCTTCTGATAATATAACTCAAATAGTATCACATGCTATTCATTTTCCCTTTTATATTCTATGCATTTGTTATTGGTAATCCTGTGGGAATGGGCAAAGTACATACATCAGAGAGGGGAAAACCCCTGCTTGAATTATATTATTAATAACGCCTTCTATACAGCAGTATAAATGATTATGCTAGGTTCAGTTTTAGCCAGACAAAGCTAGCTGAATATAATCCTATTAATTTCAACTAAAACTACGTTAAATCATAACTAGAATGTAAAGAATACTTGCATAAAAACATTGGTTTTGCACAGGAAATTTTCCCAGGAAACATTTTTTTCCTATGAAATATTATGCACAAAAAGAAATATTGTTTGTGAAAATTACACATTTACAAGAAGGCCCTCGGATGCAAACAATCAGGAAATGACCCCTAGCCAACTTTATTTACAATCTTCTTCAGCATGATGCTCCAAAGGGCTACGGCAGAGCTCGAAGAGGATGATGGCATCTATATACGTTACCGTACTGATGGTAGCTTGTTTAACTTAAGCCGCCTGAGGGCTCGCACTAAGACTCTAAACTATCTAGTCCGTGAGCTGCTCTTTGCTGATGATGCTGCCTTTGTTGCCCACACAGAAGCAGCTCTGCAGCGCCTAACATCCTGCTTCACAACAGCTGCAGAGCTCTTTGGGCTTGAAGTCAACCTGAAGAAAACAGAAGTTCTTTACCAGCCTGCACCACAGGACGAGCACCACCATCCCCACATTGCCGTCGGCAGATCTGTGCTCAAGTCCGTTCAGCAGTTCACCTACTTGGGAAGCATCATCTCCTCAGATGCCAAGATTGACAAAGAGATCGATCACAGATTAGCAAAGGCACATAGTGCATTTGGAAGACTTCACAAAAGAGTCTGGAGCAATAAACACCTGAGACAAAGCACAAAAATCCGTGTGTATAGAGCCATTGTACTGTCTATCCTCCTTTATGGATCTGAAACATGGGTCACCTATCGCCACCACTTACAACTCCTCAAACGCTTCCACCAGCACTGTTTACGCACAATCCTAAATATACACTGGACTGACTATGTGACAAATGTTGCTGTCCTTGAGCAAGCAGGGATCACCAGCATTGAGGCCATGATATTGAGAACACAGCTGCGCTGCGCAGGGCATGTGTCTAGGATGGAGGACCATCGCCTTCCCAAAATAGTACTCTACGGTGAACTCGCCACGGGTCAGCATAAGAGGGGCGCTCCAAAAAAGCGATACAAGGACTCCCTGAAACAACATCTCAGGCTTGGCCAAATTGATCACCAACAATGGTCCGCCCAGGCCTCACATCGGGAGGCATGGAGACACACTATCCACAATGCTGCAGCCTTATTTGAGAACTCATGCCGAACAAGTCTTGAAGAGAAATGGCAACGCAGAAAGAATCACAACCCGGTAACATCACCCGAGGAAACCTTCTGCTGTGCTTTCTGCAACCGGACTTGTCGATCTCGGATTGGCCTTTTTAGTCATCAGCACGCTTGCAGAAAACGTGGGATGAGTCCTTCCTGGATCTTCCTTTACGAAGAAAAGCCAGAGAGAGTTTCGATGTAATATACATCAGTGGTGTGCTGAGGGTGAGTTGACTTTGTGGGTTTTCTTGCAGTGGCAGCGTCCCACTGCTGCCAGACCACCACCATTCCCACTGTCACTTTACTCCATGGGTCCTATTGGAGAAGCAGAAGCGGCATCTCACTGCCAGTCCTACTACCCCTTGACTGCGTGGGTTCTCTCCTGCCACCAGTTAAGTGTGTGGGTTCTATTGTAGTGGCAGCAACAGTATGCCACTGCTATTCCTGCTGCTACCGCCAACTTGACTCTGTGGGTCCTGTTGAAGTAGCAGCAGTGTTGTCCTGCCACCACCACCAGTCCCACCACAACTGCTGCCATTGCCGTGGGTGGCTGGGCAAGGCCACAGCTTGGCAGACGATTGTAGGCCAAGGAGGTTCTGCTGAGAAACACACCCTAGCTGCTGATTGGCCCACCAAGGAGTGCTAGGATTGGTTCGGAATGTTTCCCAAATGGGCTAGCAGCACACTGGAACATACCTAAGAATTTTGTATAGAGAGATTTTTATTCTTGCATACATATACAAAATGAAGAAAGTCACTGATCTTAGTGGGTTCTAAATTCAACTAATTTTCTCTGAATCCAACCCAGTTATGTTTGCCAGTGCCACATCTCAGCCTGAGCAGGTGCAAAGGAATACTAGAAAATGTATGAGCATGTATAGTGTGCATTCCCTTGGCCAAAAAGTAGCAAAGCATCTCTCTCTTTATATACAGAACATGGCAAAATATACTTCCTTGTATTCCAACTTCCAGAATGTCCCAGCCAGTGTGGCCAGTGGCATGCCAACTCAGGAGTTCCAGGTGTTGAAGTGATTGCTGCTGAAAGGTGGTTTGGGCCCTGGTTGGGGGGAAATGGGCATCACAGGCTAGGTTTTTACACAGCAATTCAGAACAGCCCTCTCTGTTGCTAGCCTCACTCAAGAGTGGCTGGAGGATGTCAGACAGGCCTACATAAAGCCTCCATGAGAGCCTTTTATGATAGTTCTAGGCTACCATGATTACAAAAACATAGGCCTGCCTCACATGCTACTGACCTCAGTCACCAAGGCCTGTAGAGCTGGAAGCTGGATCAGCAAACACTAGCTGCACATAACAGATGGAGCGCCTCGGGTTACAGGTAAGTAACCCAAGGCCATACCATTTGCTCAGGGGTTGGTTTGTTGAGAGTGTGGTTGGTGCCTGTTCATTCTGCTCTCCATGATTCAAATAAACAAGGCTGCTGCACCAAAGACAAACACATATGCAACATAGTTGGGCGCCAAGGCCCCTTTCAAACCACTGGACCCTGGTAATTTGTACTGGGTTCTCCTCCACCCTTTCAGCCCTGGTTATACTCTCTAAAAATATATATTGACAAACTATGGGCAGAAGATCTAACTCCCAGAAAAGGCTGATCATCTCTAATTTGGTATTATTATTCACTGCACACAGCAAGTCCTTTGAACATTTGCCAGCATCTCCATTAAAGCACTTTAGCAGGGTGACAAAGATTTTCTACCTGAAGATTAGAAGAGCCACTGCCAGAGCAAGTACTAGTCCAGGTAGTATAATCAGGTGCCTTTTTAAGTCATATATTGTCCATGTGAATTATTCTTATTGTAATTTTTTCAAACCAAATCTCCACAATCTAACATGTTGTAATGATATTTTCTGCCACAGCGCAGAGAATGTTCTACTTACTTACACCTTTTTTTCCAAAGTCCATTGATTCAGCTATGTGCTGGTTCCCTGGTTTCTCTTTCCTGCAGTCATCTCCCACATCCTAACCTTGGTCTCTTTCTGAAGATGTGGCCTTCTTCCTTATTTCTATTCTGTTACCTTTGAACATGTGATTCCACTGCTCAAATTGGAGCCAATACCTCCATGTTTGCATGAGCTACATCTCTAAGATAATGGAATACCTAGAAGAGCTCTCTGATCCTCACAAGTGACAGAATAGTACAAGATTTTGAAGGCTAGCCCAAAATATTCTGCTACTACAGGAAAAAATATGCTGTCAGGAAAAACAAGATGGCACCTTCCCCTTCCACATACATAATTGCTAAGACTGGCACTTGACCAGATAATGTCTTCTAATGAACCTGTAGGCAGCAGAGTAGCTGAAGGGCACAGAGCAGTCTTGTAGCACATGCATTCTGCATCTCTCAGTACATGCTGTCTGCGGCAGATGTCTAACTTTGCCTCATGGTAGAGCCAGCTGTGATTTTTGCCCAAGGCTGCCAAAACCACACTTAAGCTCTAAACCACCATTGCAATGCAAATATGATTGTGCCAGTTATTTGTACAAATTTTCTTAGTGTACCTGAGGCTGAAATCCCAAACTTCCTTACTCCCAGTGTCACTGAACTTACTGAGGGATTGTTTTTGTTTTTCTGCATAATCATGCCTTTTGCTGGGCAGCCATAGAGAACAGGAGGTTATATAGCATTTGAGGTCTCATTCAGAGTTTTCTGTGCTGAACGATGCTTTCCTAGTAGCACAAGGAAAGTTGTAAATGTGCTTGACTTACTAAACCAGAAACAACAGTTTTCATGACAGGTTATTTGAAATGTGTTTTTGTAAGGAGACTCTTTGAGTGTGCACCTGTAAGAGCAGTGGGGAGTACAATGTGTATCAAACCCCACAGATTTTATCTACTTTTATAAACTCTGCTACTATACTGTAGCTTTCTCAATTTCTTCTCATCATTTCTCCATGGCATGTATGTGCTGCTTTAACTCCCCACAGATTATATTAAATCACAGTATTTCTTGTTTACCATCTTTTTTGTTATTGTTGTTAATCTATGGACCTTCTACATGGGACTGCTTTTGTGTTGGGAGATATAGGATGTTGCATACCAAGAAAGAGGATTTTTTTACTTTAACATATATTTCCTATTTGTGCTTCCATGCAAACCAAGGACTTTATCAGACTAGTGTCTAAAAACATTGTAATTCCGCAAATGAAGATAGCAGGAACATTGTGGCATTATAATCACATGTAGCTGGAAACACTTATTATCACATGTAGCTGGAATCATGTGAAAGAAACACCACATAATTATTGCACAATGGCCACTAGTGCTTATGAATGGGAGTTTACTTCCTGGATTTTGCATGGGCAAGATTTCAGCTGCTCTTGCAGAAGACACGAGCACACTTAAAACTAAAAAACCCCACAAATTAACAAAGTAAATGAACACAAAAGCACTGAAACAAAATTAAAAACATGCAAACTAGATGGAACAGTTCATAAAAAGAGCATCCTTGGCTTCGTTTTTCCATTCTCACCCCGATGTTTGTTCACTGAGGACCACACACTCATGCTGTTATCTCGTAATTACAATGGGACATGTTTTCGCACACCCTCAGTACTGTAAAAAAAGTGATATTGGCAATCTTTCGATGGCTTATCCGATCAGTTAAAAGGAACAGCTTATTTGTGGCTGGGGAATAGGATAACAACGAGATGACAATGATATAATGCGATCGCCACAGCCATTTGTGCTACCATGACATCATAATCCCACAATTGTTGCCACATCTGATAAAGTCCTAAGAGTGCCCACCTCTTTTGTTGTTGGTGTGTGCCTTCAGTTGTGTCCAACCTATGGCAACCCTAAGGTGAATCTATCATAGGGTTTCTTACCAAGATTTGTTCAGGGGGCATTTGCCCTTGCCTTCCTCTGAGCTGAGAGAGTGTGAATTGCTCAAGGTCACCCAGTGGGTTTCCATGAATGAGCAGAGATTCGAACCCTGGTCTCCAGAGTCATAGTCCAATGCTCAAACCGATATGCCATGCTGGGCCACCCACCTCTTAACCTCATTTAAAACACTCTAGTTCATGCTTTGGTCATCTTGTCTTGATTACTGTGTTATAACCTTCCTTTTGCACATTTTAGCCTTGTCACTACTAACCTAAACATGGGCATATGTGTCTAAATCTGGCTGTGATATTTTTCACTGCACATGTTTGGAAGCAAGCCTATGTCAACACCCTTACACAGTCAATGCCACCACACTTAAGACATTATCAGACCATCCCACTTTACTGTTTTTTTGCCAGCATAAATTGTGACTTTTGTATCAAACCTACCTTTACTGGTATTAAAGAGGCTTCCCTGGCAGTAACGGCGCTCCATTTACTTGCAGGTTTGAAATCTCCTGAATTCTCTTGAGAAGACGCTTGTGTGTAAATTTCAAAAAACAAAACAAAACATAGACACAAAAAGTTAAGGAAAGCACAGACACACTTAAAAAGTCCTAAGCATATGAGGGAAGGGTCATACAAAGAGTATACCTTGCCTGGATATTCCGATCTCACCTGGAAGTGTTTGCCCATTGATGCTGCATTCACGTGAGTACAATGGCATGCAGATTCAAACACCTGTAATGCCGGCAACAAATCACTACTGGAGATCTATTGACGGCTTGGGCAAACAATAAGGATGGGTTTTGGACAGCTTGGGAAAACAATGTCCTTATGACACCGTATTTGACTTGTCTGATAAAGTCCTTACACATGGCCATTTCTGTGATGTGATGTAATTTTGTGGTGGCCTGTAAAACAGCACAGGATCACATATAAAACCTAAGTGCAATTGTTAGCTTGTATATCCTGATATGACATGAATTAGAGGTAAAGTTGAAATTGAGTTATACATATTGAAAAATGCAATCTTTGTTAGCCTCAGCTCTGAGTAGAAACAAATTGCACCAATAGGTAGCAGATATAAATCTCAGTTTTAATTTACATAAGCAAACACTTCAATAGATTATCCAGACCAGAAGTGTGAACCTTCACTTTTCCCAAGATTAAACCAAATGTTAAAATAGATGACCTTCAACACACAGTATAAAATAAAGAGAAAAAAGGGCAGACAGAAATAGAAAATACAGTATATATATTTTTCCACATCCTTACTTCATCCTGAGCCTGGGATCAGCGGCAACACTCAGGTGTATTAAATGATTCCGATATACATAAAAGCACAGCAGCTTAAAGATTTAACTGGAGACATCTATTCATAGGGATGAAACCAACGTTTTATTTAATATCTATTACATCACATTACACATATGGCTGATAAAATGCCTTTATTAATAGCTTTTCTAACAGATGGACAGCATATGCGATAATTTTACATGTTGTGAATGGGATATAGCCATGTATTAGCCCTGGAATCCAAACCCACTCAGAACCTGCTCCCAATCAGAGCAGGTTCTGGGATTATCAGAAGTGACGCCAGTTACGTAACCAAGATACTGTTTATTGATTATATAGATCAGTGGTTCTTATCCTGTTGCCCATGGACCCCCAGAGGGCTGTGATGTCCTCATAGGGGGTCCACGAAGGCTTGCAGGCTGCTCAGCCCACCTCGTCCCTGCAGCAGAGTGGCCACATGACATGAGCCAAGGCAAAGGCCGGCTGGCTGGCTGGGCCTGCACATTGTCATTTGATCTGCTCCAGCTGCAAATTGTTGTGAAGAAGCAGGTGAAGAGTTTTCCCTCTCCCTCCAGCAACTCTGAGGGAAGGTTTAACAGATGGTGTAATTGTTAATGGTTCAGTGTTCAGGTGTTGTTGTTGTTAATCATGAGTTAAGTGTTGGGGGTCCATGGCAACAAAAGATATTTGAAGGGGTCCCTGGTAAAGAAAGGGTTAAGAGCCACTGATATAGATTATATATGGACACAAAATATGGGTGACAAATGTAAAAGAAAGCTTTCCCATGTTCTTTGGCTGATAGAAGCTGAAATTTCTCACATCTAGTGGTGGCACTGGTTCCCTCCATGGACCAGCAAGGCTTCTGGGCAGATAGCTAATTTTCCTCCTTCAAGGAAGAACACAGGGGTATCAAAACTGTTGTTGTTGTTGATGATGTGGTTGTTGGTGTTGTTGTTTTATTCATTTCTATCCCACCTTTCTCCCACCAATGAGACTAAAGGCAGCTAACAACACCATTATAAAACCATAGAGGCTAAAAACAGTACAAAGTTAAAATCACATTATAAATATGAAATTTTAAAAGAAATTAAACCTTTTAAAAGACCCTTTAAAGATTTTTAGACCACACCACACAGCCTCACTAGGCCAGCCCTTGTTGGTTCATAAAAACTTGGCAGCATAAAAAGATCTTAACTTGCTGCTGGAAGGAGAGCAAAGATGGGGCAATCCTGACCTCTCTGGGGACAGAGTTCCATAGTCTGGGTGCAGCCACTGAGAAAGCCCTCTCTCTTGTTCCCATCAAACGTGCCTGAGGAGGTGGTGAGACTGAGAGAAAGGCCTCTCCAGATGATCTTAAAGCTCTACAGGGCTCATAGAATCATAGAATCATAGAACTGTAGAGTTGGAAGACACCACAAGGCCCATCCAGTCCAACCCCCTGCCATGCAAGAATACACAATCAAATCATTCCCGACAGATGGCCATCCAGCCTCTGTTTAAAGACCTCCAAGGAAGGAGATCCCACCACGCTACGAGGGAGTGTGTTCCACTGCCAAACAGCTCTTACTGTCAAAAAGTTCCTCCTAATGTTGAGGTGGAATCTCTGTTCCTGGAGCTTGCATCCATTGTTCTGTGTTCTAGTCTCTGGAGCAGCAGAAAACAAGCCTGCTCCATCCTCAGTGTGACATTCCTTCAAATACTGTGGTCATTCAAATAACCTGGACCCATGCTGTATAAGGCTTTATGGGTCTAAACCAGCATTCTGAATTGTGATCGGAAACGAACTGGCAGCCAATAGAGCTGTTGCAACAGAGGAGTTGTATGCTCCCTGACAAATGGAGGCTGGGAAAGTGATTGCTTTCTTCAGTTGAAAGGGACCTCTACCTTCCTAATTCTAGCACCTTCTTTCTACAGAGCTGCTAGAATATGCCTTTTGAAGGTTTAAGATAAGCAAGAGACAACATCAGGCAGCTGATAGTTTGTTTACATCTGAATCTATCTTGCCTGGAATCACACTTCAAGCAAAAGAGTACCTACTACATTTGCTTATCACTGGCTCTCCTGTGCTAAGAGTGCTGTTTCCTGCCAGAGAGAAGGAGAGCAGCTTCTGGACAGCAAGTTTCCTGCCAGTTTCCAGGCCAGTTTCCTACCAGGGAGAAGAAGGAGAGCAGCTTCTTGACAGCCATTCTGACTGGGGAGATTGAATTTTTTTTTAAACTGTTGGGAGAGGCTGGTTGTTGCTGAGGCACAAGCCTAACGGCGCGCGAATTTCGGTAACCAAACAAAAATACAGCATACCTAAAAGTACAGCTTAGCATTCTCAGCATTAACTAAGAGTTCTTAGATTACCTTAAAGCTCTCACCATGGACACTGAGGGGACTGCAGCAGTCACTTGCAACACTTGTGCGATGTTTGTCTTCTTGTCTACAGACGTGGAGAACTTCACATGCACCAAGTGCAAGCTGGTAGCCCTCTTGGAGGAGAAAGTACAGCAGCTGGTGACACGGGTAGCTACACTTCAACAGATTCGCGAGCAAGAGGTTTTCCTGGACAGAACAGAACGAACAGTCTTGGATGGGGACCGCACAGAGGAGGTGGCTGTGGAGGAGAGGGTCACTTCACAGACACAGGAAGTAGACAGCTGCAGGAATGTCACACACAGAACAAGAAAATCCAGGGATTCTTCGAGCAGCTTGCAGCTACAGAATCGATTCGAAGCCCTTTCCCTTATCAAGGACAGCGAGGAAGAACAGCATGGCCAGACTTCAGGGGCAGAGCAGGGGACCTTGAGAGGACCACTGCAAGGAACAGCAGCTGCGAAGCCTCGGCGGAGGCGTGTGGTGGTGGTGGGTGGACTCCTTGCTGTGGGGTACAGAAGCAGTGGTATGTGGGCCTGACAAGATGACTCAGGAGGTCTGTTGTCTCCCTGGGGCAAAGATCTGTGATGTGACCGAGAGGCTGACAAGACTTGTCAAGCCTACGGATCATTACCCCTTCCTTTTGGTCCATGTGGGAACCAATGATACTTCAAGGCACAGCTTTCCCAAGATCAGAAGAGATTATGAGGCCCTGGGGAGAAAGCTGAAAGAAATGGATGCACAGGTTGTCATCTCGTCTCTTCTGCCAGTTGAAGGGCATGGTCCAAGAAGGGAGAGGAAAATAGCCAATGTAAACAACAGGCTCCGTAGATGGTGTCGCCGAGAACAAATTGGATTCTTGGATCATGGACTGCGCTTCCATGCGGGGGGACTTCTGGCAAGAGATGGGGTGCATCTTACAACAGTTGGAAGAAACATTTTTGCCAACAGTCTCAAGAATTTGATCAGGAGGGCTTTAAACTGAGTCAAATGGGGGAGGGAGACAATATTCTGGAAGGCAAAAGAGCTGGAGAAAATAGTCAAACTGTCATAGAGGGAACAAGGAAAACAGTGCAAGGACCCAACAGTGGGAGGCAAAAAACCTTGCACAGGGAGCAAGTAAAGGGAACACATGGTCTTAGATGTCTCTACACTAATGCACAGAGCATGGGAAATAAGCAAGATGAACTTGAACTCCTAGCACTACAAAACAAATATAATATAATAGGCATTACTGAAACCTGGTGGGACGAGTCTCATGATAGGAAAGTAGGAACAGAGGGGTATAACATTTATAGGAGAAACAGGCCAAACAGGAAAGGAGGAGGAATAGCATTATATGTCAGGGATATTTGCACCAGTGAAGTGATCCATGACATCAATACTGGAAGCCAGGTGGAGAGCATATGGATAAAAATTAAAGTGGAGGGAAACAACAGGGATGTTATTGTGGGACTCTACTACAGACCCCCAAATCAGACGGAGGAATTGGATGATGCCTTTCTAGAACAGATGAACACACACGCAAAAAGGAGAGATGTAGTAGTGATGGGTGACTTCAACTATCCTGATATTTGCTGGCAATCTAACTCAGCCAAAACTTCAAGGTCTAGCAAATTCCTTACATGCCTGGAAGACAATTTCATGGTCCAAAAGGTGGAAGAGGCAACAAGGGGGTCAGCTATTTTAGATCTGATCCTAACCAACAGAGATGACCTGGTTAATGGGGTGCAAGTGGTGGGATCCTTAGGTGAGAGTGATCATGTTCTCCTGGAGTTTGTTATACAATGGAAAGGAGAAGCCAGGCATAGTCAGACATGCATCCTTGACTTTAGGAGAGCTGATTTCAATTAACTCAGGGAAATACTGGGGGTGATCCCATGGTCAGGAATACTAAAAGAGAAGAGACCTCAAGACGGATGGGACTTTCTCAAAAGGGAGATACTGAAGGCAAAATTTCAAACAGTACCACTGAGGAAGAAAAATGGGAGGTGTCTCAAGAAACCAGGATGGATGACTAAAGAACTTTCAATGGAGCTAAGTTTTAAACGGAACATGTATAGGAAATGGAAAAGGGGGGAAATCACCAAAGAAGAATTCAAAGAGATAGTGAACACATGTAGGAGTAAAGTCAGAAAAGCTAAAGCGCAGAATGAGCTCAGGCTTGCTAGGGAGGTTAAGAACAATAAAAAGGGTTTTTTTGGGTATGTCCGCAGCAAAAGGAGGAAGAAGGAAATGATAGGGCCACTACGTGGAGAAGATGGCAAAATGCTAACAGGGGACAGAGAAAAGGCAGAATTACTCAACACCTTCTTTGCCTCAGTGTTTTCAGAAAAGGAAAAGGAGGACCAACCTGAGGATAATGAAACAGAGGACACAATAGGGGAAATCGAGCTCAAAATAAGTAAAGAGGTAGTACAGGAATACCTTCTTAATCTAAATGAATTTAAATCTCCAGGACCTGATGAACTACATCCAAGAGTATTAAAAGAGCTGGCAAATATAATCTCAGAGCTATTGGCGATAATATTTGAGAACTCCTGGAGAACAGGAGAAGTCCCAGGAGACTGGAGGAGGGCAAACGTTGTTCCCATCTTCAAAAAGGGGAAAAAAGAGGATCCAACAATTATCGTCCAGTTAGTCTGACATCAATACCAGGGAAGATTCTAGAGCAGATCATGAAACAGAGAGTCTGTGAACATTTAGAAGGCAATGCCATAATCACAAAAAGTCAACATGGGTTTCAGAGAAACAAGTCATGCCAGACTAATCTGATCTCTTTTTTTGATAAAGTTACCAGCTTGGTAGATGAAGGGAATGCTGTGGACATCGCAGACCTTGATTTCAGTAAGGCCTTTGACAAGGTTCCCCATGACATTTTTGCAAACAAGCTTGTAAAATGTGGGCTGGACAAGTTAACTGTTCAATGGATTTGTAATTGGTTGACCGGCCAAACCCAAAGGGTGCTCAGCAGTGGCTCCTCTTCGTCTTGGAAAGATGTGACCAGTGGGGTGCCACAGGGTTCTGTCCTGGGCCCAATGCTATTCAACATCTTTATCAATGACTTGGATGAGGGAATTAGGGGCATACTTATCAAATTTGCAGATGACACCAAATTAGGAGGAGTAGCTAATACCCTAGAGGACAGGATCAAAATTCAGAATGACCTGGATAGACTGGAGAGCTGGGCCAAAGCTAACAAAATGAAATTCAATACGGAGAAATGTAAAGTACTGCATTTAGGGCGGAAAAATGAAATGCATAGATATAGGATGGGGGAGACCTCGCTGAATGAGACTATGTGCGAAAGGGATCTAGGAGTCCTAGTAGACCACAAGTTGAATATGAGCCAACAGTGTGATGCAGCAGCTAAAACGGCCAATGCGATTTTGGGCTGTATCAATAGAAGTATAGTGTCTAGATCAAGGAAAGTAATAGTGCCACTCTATTCTGCCTTGGTCAGACCTCACTTAGAATACTGTGTCCAGTTCTGGGCACCACAATTCAAAAAGGATATTGACAAATTGGAGCATGTCCAGAGAAGGGCAACTAAAATGGTGAAAGGTCTGGAAACGATGCCTTATGAGGAGAGACTTAGGGAGCTGGGTATGTTTAGCCTGGAAAAAAGATAGTTAAGAGGCGATATGATAGCCCTGTTTAAGTATTTGAAGGGATGTCACGGTGTGGATGGATCAAGCTTGTTTTCTGCTGCTCTAGAGACTGGAATACAGAGCAATGGGTGCAAGCTCCAGGAACAGAGATTCCACCTCAACATTAGGAGGAACTTTTTGACAGTAAGAGCTGTTCGGCAGTGGAACACACTCCCTCAGAGCGTGTTGGGGTCTCCTTCCTTGGAGGTCTTTAAACAGAGGCTGTATTGCCATCTGTCGGGGATGCTTTGATCAAGATTTCCTGCGTGGCAGGGGGGTTGGATTGGATGGCCCTCGTGGTCTCTTCCAACTCTGCAATTCTATGATTCTATGATTCTGTAGCAGCAGTAGTTCTCAACCTTTAGTCCACCAGATACTTTGTACATAAGCTTCCAGAAACCCCAGCCCACCAGCAGTTGGAGATTCTGGAAGATGAAGGGCAAAACATCTTGTAAGCCAAAGGTTGAGAACCAGAGTGTCAGCTCTCTTCTGATTCCCTGGCTTTGTTACAGTAACAATCCTGATAGGGGTCACTACTGCCAAACTGAAATACCGTATATTCCAGCGTATAAGACGACTGGGTGCATAAGACGACCCCCCAATTTTTAAGTTAAAATATAGAGTCCCCCCCCCCCGCCAGCCAGCCACCTGGCTAGAAAGCCTGTCCCCCACCAATCAGCTAGCTCGGTGGCTGTAGATGATGGAATAGTCTGTGAAATTAAAGGACTGAGAACACCTAAAGGAGCATGGGATACTTCGAAAAATCTCTGTTGTGTTCAATCTTTGGAAAGTAAGGTTGCATTAATAAGTTGGTTAATATGAAGCTATCAAATCCCAAATTTTTGAATGAGCATATTAATGAATGAGCACATTAATGATTTTAGAGCCACATTGGCAGACAAGAGAATTTCACCATAGACAAAACTTGATGCAAAATGATAAGTCTGAATCTAGAAATTCTAATTTTAGGCTAACTTGTCCTGAAAAGAAACATCATTTTGACTCTCCTGAGCTAAATGAAAGGCCATTTAACACTTCAAAGTTCATTTAACACTGCAAATCAGTCATTCTCACAGCAGGAGGAAGGATCTGCTGGGAAAACTGCCCAGGCCATTTACACTTTAATCATTCTCACAGCAGGGGAAAAGATCTACTGGGGTATAAGACCACCACCCCACTTTTGAGGAGATTTCCAAGTGTTAAAAAGCAGTCTTATATGCAGGAATATACGGTAGGTCTGAAGTCAAAAGCTTTCATGGCCAGCATCCATAGATTTTCCTTGGGTTTTTTCCCGGCTATGAGGCCATGTTCTGGAAGAGTTTAGAGGCCATGTTCTGGAAGAGTTTATTCTGATGTTTTGCTTACATCTGTGGCTGGCATCTTCAGACAATGGTTGGGTAGGAGTTGGGGGGTTATATACAGTGAGCCCTTGTTGGAGAGGATATATAAATTTGTGTGTTTGAATGGCTAGTTTCTGGGTGGAGATATGCAAGGAGGATTAGTGTCTTCACAGGATTAGTGTCTGTTTGGCTAATGGTTGGCTAATGGTCCATTATCTTCTGGAAATCCCCTTGTCCCTGGGTGGAGTTCATTTGCATGTACTCCGTTTGCATGAGTTTTGGTTTTAGTGTTTTTCAGACTGGCAGCCAGATTTTGTTTACTTTTGGGGTTTCTTCTTTCCTGTTGAAGTTGTCCAGGTGTTTGTGGATTTCAATAGCTTCTCTGTGCATTCTGACATGATAGTTGTTGGCCTGGTCCAGAATTTCAGTGTTTTTAAATAACATTTTGTTCCAGGTTGGTTTATAACATGTTCTGCTACTGCTGATTTTTCTGGCTGGCCCAGTCTACAGTGTCTCTCATGTTCCTTGATTCATGTTCACACACTGCATTTAGTGGTTGCTATGTAAACTTGTCCACAGTTGCATGGTATGTTATAAACCCCTGTGGCTGTGAGAGGGAAATTCTGGACCAGGCCAACAACTATCATGTCAAATACACAAATTTACATATCATCTCCAACAGGGGCTCATAGTATACAAAGCCCACACACACTCCTACCCAACCATTCTCTGATGATGCCAGCCACAGATGCAGGCGAAATGTCAGAAATAAACTCTTCCAGATCACAGCCTCACAGCCCGGAAAAAAAAAACAAGGAAAACATATGAAATAGTTCTGTCAGTATTTCCTTTATTTCCATAAACTAATAGTTTGGTCATATTCTTCGGAAAGAAGGCTGGTGTCTCTCTCTCTCTGGCTTTTCTTCGCAAACAAAGATTCAGGAAGGACTCATCCCACATTTTCTGCAAGCGCGCTGATGACTAAAAAGGCCAATCCAAGATAGACAAGTCCAGTTGCAGAAAGCACAGCAGAAGGTTTCCTCGGGTGACGTTACTGGGTTGTGATTCTTTCTGCGTTGCCGTTTCTGCGTTGGCGTGAGTTCCCAAATAAGGCTGCAGCATTGTGGATAGTGTGTCTCCATGCCTCCCGATGTGAGGCCAGGGCGGACCATTGTTGGTGATCAATTTGGCCAAGCCTGAGATGTTGTTTCAGGGAGTCCTTGTATTGCTTTTTTGGAGCGCCCCTCTTACGCTGACACATGGCGAGTTCACCATAGAGTAGTATTTTTGGGAGGCGATGGTCCTCCATCCTAGACACATGCCCTGCCCAGCGCAGCTGTGTTCTGAATATCATGGCCTCAATGCTGGTGATCCCTGCTTGCTCAAGGACAGCAACATTCGTCACATAGTCAGTCCAGTGTATATTTAGGATTGTGTGTAAACAGCGCTGGTGGAAGCATTCGAGGAGTCGTAAGTGGTGGCGATAGGTGACCCATGTTTCAGATCCATAAAGGAGAATAGACAGTACAATGGCTCTATACACACTGATTTTTGTGTTTCGCCTCAGGTGTTTATTACTCCAGACTCTTTTGTAAAGTCTTCCAAATGCACTACGTGCCTTTGCTAATCTGTGATCGATCTCCTTGTCAATCTTGGCATCTGAGGAGATGATGCTTCCCAGGTAGGTGAACTGCCAAACGGATTGCTGAACGGACATATACTTTGGAAAGAAAGCTGGTGTAATTTGGAGTCATTTTCCATGCACTATATAGAGCAGGGGTCCCCAACCACTGGTCCCTGGACCGGTACCGGTACCTGAGCCTGGCTGCCTGGTCACTGCTTTTTGCAAGCTCTGTTCCCTCTTCAAGTAGGAAGGCTTGAAAGGGAGTGAACATAGATTGCAAAAAGCTTGCAAAAAGCTTGCAAAAAACCTGTCATGTATGCACAATGAGGCTGGTTTGGCGGGAAGTTGAGAGCAGCCACACCAGGAGAAAGGTGGCTTATAAATGTAATAAACAAACAAATAAATAGTTCTAGAGTGTATTCAGTGTATGGTGGGTAAACTTTAACTGTGGTCCAAGAAAAAAAAATGGGATAGAAGGGTTTTTCACATAAAGCTCTTGGATCCTTTTGAAGGGCCCAGATTTTTGGATCTCCCCCATCCCCGGATCTGTGGGAAAATGTGTTTAATAAAACCAGTCCCTGAAGCCAAAAAGGTTGGGGACCACTGATATAGAGAGTAACAGGTAGGGTTGGCATAAATCCCAGAAAACCAGGAAAATCCCAGATTAAAGGGACAGAAAGTTGTCCCTTTTGTCTAGGCTGCTTGAAGCAGCAGATCCCAGATTCTGACTCCAGGCTCACTGTCTGCAGGCTCTGGGGTCACATGGTGGGAGAGTGCAGTCTAGGCAGGAGAGTGCAGAAGGCAGGAGTTGGAAAGAAGCTTGAGACTGTAACAGCCATAATTCCCCCAGCCAGCACAGCCACTAGCTGGGGGATTGTAATAAAAAAGTAACATTTCTAAACTCTGGGGAGGAGCAGCAAGCCTTTAGTTCAAATGCCTCTGGTTGCTAACTGGCACCTTTGGAAAAAAATGATGGTATTTTACTGTTTCTAAATATATAGCCAACCTGAGAGCCAATGTGGTGTAGTGGCTTGAGTTTTGGATTAGGACACTAGGAGACCAGGATGAAATCCACACTACATAAATAATCTAGTTTGAAATGGATCCCTATGGAATCCTGGGATTTGTAGTTTTACAAGGTCTTTAGCAGAGTTCTGAAAAGTCCAATTGTTACAAGATACCTTAAACCACTGAAATATGCAATAAAACAAGTTAAATGTCAAAATGTGTGGGGGAGGGGTTTGTCTTATTTTTGGTTGATAGTCCACCCAATCCCGTCCTGTATACTTTTGTCCCTGTTTTGTGGCAGAGAATTATGGCAACCTAATAACAGGTCATCTTCTGCTTGTTTGCTCAGAGGCCAACACAACTAATTTTGATAGGTTTGTAGTCTGGAAAGCAATCTAGAAATCCTTCTTAACCAGGACTTCTTATAAATCCTGAACTCCAATCCACCACATATTTCTTGTTCAAGTTAAAAGGGACAAGAGTTGAGTACACATAAACTAGGCAGTACTTGTCCAAACACACACTACACATTCCAAAGCTTGGCAACTGGAATTCTTCCATCAGTACTGGACAGTGGCCAGCAGTACCAGACAATGGCCATTTTGCTTCTGGGCCAAGGCAAGATAGAGTTGTGCCTGCCTTAGCTTTTCTCCCTCTGCAGCCAGGGCTATGGCAGTTCGGATGGAGTGAGGGCTGTTCTGCTTCTGGGCCGAGGCAAGATGGAGTTGTGCCTGCCTTTACTTCTCTCCTCTTTGCCCAGTTGGGAGGAAGGGAGGGCAGTTCTGCTTCTGATGGCTTAGGTGTTCCAGCTTAAATTCCATATACAACTCTGTATGCTGGAATCTAAATATACTGAGCTAAAGAGAACAGGAGTGCTAAAAGAAGAACACTGACATGAGAGAAGGATGGGACAGGAGGCAGGGGAGAAGCAAGTAGCATCTAATTGTATGACATGCCTATTTTATGAAACTGCCAGAGCAGAAAAGGATTTGAAAAGATAAATTTGAGAGCATTTCTGCATGACTGTGCAGCTTTCAGTAACAACCATTCATCTGGAACTGAATCTATAAGTTCAAGTGAAGATCACCATAAAAGAATTGACCCATGCAGTACCCAGATTGTCTCACTTCAGATCTATTAGCCACCATAGGCCTTCAGTGCAACTGGGTTTTCTAGAAGTAGAGTGGTCATGACCTACATTAGGATTAGTGGAAGACTGTCCATCTCTTTCTGGATATGCCATTGTTCTGAACTAGGTTTTTTTTTCTGAATTAGCACTATCTAGTCAATTTGAGAAATACTGTAAATCATTCAGTTATAAACTCTGTACTACTTTGACTATAGAAAATGGCAACATTCAGAATACCTACTATTGGCAAGTGGATTATCATGTCAAAAAGAGTGAATTGTGTACAGGTTGAGTCTTCGTTATCTGAAATGCTTGGGACCAAAGGTATTTTGTTTATTTATTTATTTATTTATTTATACCCCGTTCTTCAGCCACAAGGCTATCAGAGCAGCTTACAAACTGTTTTAAGCAATAGCAATTTACACATCTACACTGCATTAAGCAGCTTCCATTTAGGAATGTTATGGAATTTGGAATATTTGCATATACATAATGAGATATCTTGGAGATTTGTTTCATATAAACCTTATATATACATAGACTAATGGGTGTTTTTTGATACACAATATTTTTTAATAATTTTGTGCATGAAATAAAGTTTGTGTAAACTGAACCACCAGAAAGCAAAAGTGTCACTATCTCAGCCACTCATATGAACAATGTTGGATTTTGCAATATTTCGGAATTCTGGAAAAGGGAGACTCAACCTGTATACACTGTGCTTCATAGTACAATATATTTTGAAGAAGAACACTGTGTGTGTCACAAGGTAATCTTACTTGTTTGGGGCTATATCCAATGTTAGTCTTACATACAGTACAGCCATTGAAAACAATAGGGATCATGTTATTGGCAGGCAAATCTATCATAGAATCATAGAATTGCAGAGTTGGAAGAGACCACGAGGGCCATCCAGTCCAACCCCCTGCCATGCAGGAAATCTTGATCAAAGCATCCCTGACAGATGGCAACCCAGCCTCTGTTTAAAGACCTCCAAGGAAGGAGACCCCACCACGCTCCGAGGGAGTGTGTTCCACTGCTGAACAGCTCTTACTGTCAAAAAGTTCCTCCTAATGTTGAGGTGGAATCTCTGTTCCTGGAGCTTGCATCCATTGCTCCGTGTTCCAATCTCTGGAGCATCAGAAAACAAGCCTGCTCCAACCTCAACCTGACATCCCTTCAAATACTTAAACAGGGCTATCATATCGCCTCTTAACTGTCTTTTTTCCAGGCTAAACATACCCAGCTCCCTAAGTCTCTCCTCATAAGGCATCGTTTCCAGACCTTTCACCATTTTAGTTGCCCTTCTCTGGACACGCTCCAATTTGTCAATATCCTTTTTGAATTGTGGTGCCCAGAACTGGGCACAGTATTCTAAGTGAGGTCTGACCAAGGCAGAATAGAGCGGCACTATTACTTCCCTTGATCTAGACACAATACTTCTATTGATACAGCCCTAGACACAAGTATTGATCTAGACACAATACTTCTATTGATACTATTGATACTTATAAATTTAAGTGTTAATAAATTCCAATAATAAGTTCAAGTTCAACCTATATGTTCAAACCAAGGTAAACTGTCTGGTATTTCAAACCTAATTTGTTTTAACTGAATGAAATTAGTCCTAGTGAAAGTGAAAGAATCTCTCTAATAAGCATGTGTACAGGTTGTATCCACAAGAGGTATCTTCCAAGACCCCCTGTGGATATCTGAAACTGTGGATAATAGGTAACCCTATTATTTTCAATGAGACAAATGCCAGAAATTGACCATAGAATCAAATTGGAGGACCTAGAAAAGCCTAGAGATAACTTTTTTTCCATATGTGGATAAGTGAAACTGGATACTAAATCTGTGGATATGGGGGTTGACCTGTATTATGATCATTTGCATCATTTTCAGATTGTCCATGAAGCACTTCAGCATACATCTAGGGTGGTTCTACCTTCACAATATGGTTTAATTTACTATATTGCTAGTTCACCTGAATGCAGTTAGATTATTAAGGAGCCCTGGTGGTGCAGTGGTTAAATGCCAGTACTGCAAGTCACCACGTTGCAAGTTCATTTCCAGGGTTCTCCAAAGTTCACTCAGCCTTCCATCCTTTTGTAGGTCAGTAAAATGAGTACCCGGCTTGTGGGGACAATTAGCTAATACACATTGGAAACTGCTTAATACTGTGTACATGTGTAAAATTGCTATTGCTTAACAATTTGTAAGCTGCTTTGATAGCCTTGAGGCTGAAGAGCAGGATATAAATAAATAAATAAATAAATATTATTTGCCCTCACTAAGCTGAACATAGCCCACCAATGCTAATTTGTGACCTGCCAGGTAGTTGATTCCCCTCCCCTCCTTTTGCTTCCCCAGGAATGTAGCAAAGTTTACTGAGTCTATTTTTGGGGCCATTTGGTAAGTCACAGGTTGAGTAGGTCCATATAGGTGACAGAGGGTTCTTTTTCTGTTATCCAAGAAAATGTAGTTCTTCCAGAATCACAAGCACTTAGTCTATAGCAGCCAATGAAGTGTTAAGTGCCTCTGGGTACAGTAAGTAGTAATTTAGGCAGAAGGATCAGATAAGCAAGGTGAAAACTTTAGAAAATTAGAAGCCACCTCCTTTGCTGTCTACCTAGACCTGGCCCGAGGCATCATTACTAGAAAGAAATCTACTGAAAGATGTACTGGTCAAGTGCAAACTCTAAATTAGATTTTCTTCCATCATGTTGAAACAAGATAAGTGGGTGTATATTCATGATTCAAGCTAAAATAGGGGCATCGTATCCCTTTTAAGTAACCCATTTCTGATGTTCTAATATGACAATTTGGCAAAAGTTTCTTCTTCCTCTATTTTGTTTTGTTTAACATACCACTCTGTAACCGTATACATATTGAATTATTTCACTGGGTGTCTGAGTTATTCTACAACAAGAACTATGAATGTGATATACCAAGAACACACTCACATTCACTTAATAGAAATTCTTTATCGGTAAGGAAATGTGAGCCCCCATGTCGTAAAGCCCCACCAGCCAATGCGCCGCCTCTCCCTCTAGCTGGTTGGACACATACTGCACCTTCTCGGCCTCTGTCTGGAACTCCTCATCCCACTGGGACTTAAACCCCATCACCTGGGTTAGGAAGTATGGTAGCTTCACTGCATCTCCATTAAAGGTCGCCTTTAGGTCTCGGTGCTTCAGGCCCCACGGTCTTTCCCACAGCTCGACTGGACCATCTCCCCAGGGGGTACTGGTCCAGGAGCCGGCAGGCCAGGGACCCCAGAATGCACAGCAGGGTCCCCCCCCTGGGTACCGGGGCTGGCACTGGTTGATTCCAGGGGGGCTGGGCCCCTCCAGGGGCAGCTGGTGGCTGAGGTAGTCTCTGCAGGATCTCCAGGAGGCTCGTTTGCACAACCTCCATCTGCTGCTTTAACTGCTGGACCTTAGCTCCTATGTCTGCAAGCGAAAACCGCACCCCCGGCTCTCAGTGCCCCTGGGCTAGCGGTTTGTACCACCTGCAGGACCTACGTTCCTCCCAGCCTCGTTCGTCTGACCAGAGCCAGCTGGCTCCCATGGACATTCCAGCTCCATGCACTGGAGTGTCAGAGGGTGGTAGGCTGCCCTCCCCAGGGCTTGCCTGGCTCCCAGCTCCATGAGGTCGAAGGGATGTGTAAGCCTTCCAGCCCTCTAGCAGGCTTGGCTCCAGTCTTCCTCAGGCACTCCTGCAGCATCCCCCAACATGCCGGCCCCATACCCCAGTGCTCTGGCCGCTGCCTGCGGCCAGATCCTTTTCTGTCTGGGTTCCAGCCTCCGCGTCGTCCGACATTGCCGGTAGAACCCCTCAAAATGGTTAGGTTTTAAGGTTGAGTTTTTGCTTACTGTGATATACCAAGAACACACGCTCGCATTCACTCAATAGAAATTCTTTATTGGTAAGGAAATGTGCATCAGGAACATAGAACAAAGTCGAAACTGAATACAGGCCAGCACACACACATCAGATAAACCCCCCACAGTGTGAGAATGGCATCTAGGGAGGAGGAATGGCCCGGCCCACACCTGGAGCATTGACCTTGAGCTGCTGTGGAGAGCAGCATTCCCAGGCCAACAAGGCAGGCTGGCACCTTTCCAAAGCCCCAGGGGCCTAGGCAAGGGAAACAGGCCAGAGGCAGCCTCATGTCAGGGTCTTCCATGAATTCCACTCTAAATCCCAGAATTCAGGGGTGAGCCTGACAATGAAGTAGGATTACAATCTGTACATAACAGCAGTGATACATTCCAAGTGAAACATTTGCTTAGTTTCATATTCTTCAGAAGCTTTTTTGATATGAATTGCACATCTTGGTACTTAAGAAAGATTACTTTTGATTTTGAGCATAAGTAAGACAAATGAGATGCCCATGGCATATAAACATCTTTGGAATATGTACTTGATTGCCTATCAGCATAATGCTATGGGATGTTTTTCTACAGAAATTCTACTGATATAAATGGGAGCTACACAAAAGCATTACTCTGTTATTTTTAAAAAAATACTTTTTTATTATAGTACAAAAGGATAAATGACAAAATAAATAGCAAAAACAAATGTGGGTATGAAAGACTATTACACATATGAATTGAGTTGTAAACCAAAATACTTATAAGGCACATTTATTTATTTATTTATTTATACCCCGCTCTTCAGCCACAAGGCTATCAGAGCAGCTTACAAATTGTTTTAAGCAATAGCTATTTACACATCTACACTGCATTAAACAGTTTCCAATGTGTGTTAGCTAATTGCCCCCCACAAGCTGGGTACTCAATTTACCGACATGACATAATCCTGTTAATTAATACATCTGGTAAGTACATATTTTCAAAAAAAGAATTTATATTGGCTACCCCTTTGCTGATATAGAAGTGGAACCATTAAAAAAAGAAGCTAACTCACTTAGCTGTACCCCTTGTCTCTATATGCCAACTTACTTTGTTGTATTAACTTTTCAGACAATGCCAAAACGCAAATCCTTGTAAACCAGCTCTGGATAGAATACTAAGAGGAGTTTTTCCAGTTATCAGCTACCATAACTCCTTATTCTAGGCACTGTAACGGAAAAATAAGATGAGATCCTTGTGAGGAAGCCGAGTTTTATATTCTTCATATGTTAAAACAAAATAAGCACTAACTCAGAATCAATTTGTATGTACAATGATATATCTTGTTCCATTATAAACCAAGAAATTTGGCCCTATTTTAAAAGCCACACAACAAGTCCATGATCTGTCTGACACCCTGTACCACTACTGAGACTTCACAGATTTCTTCTCCATGTTATTTGTGCCAGAGAACATCCCTATGAAGACCATGCATTCATATGTTCAGCAAATATGCTCAGCGAGAAAAGTCTGAATGTCGAAAATCAATTTATTATTATTATTGTTGTTGTTGTTGTTGTTGTTGTTAAAAATACTAACCAAGTTTAATTAATTTTTTTATCACTGGATTGGTTCTTTTTTAAAAAAATATTTTTATTCAAACATTTCATTTAACAATATATAAGATAAAGTAAAAGAAAATCAAAATAGAACAATATCCAGTATCAACATCTTCAATATCTTCTTAACAACAACAAAAAACTTTAAAAAGAGATAAAAATATGGAATGTGGCTCCTATGACAAACACTAAAACAATTTCTAAGCTATATGACTTCTTAATCTTATCAAAGCCAGGGCGATCAATTAAAGAAATAATAGTGTCGCTGTCCACTTTTCCTTTGAGTTTCTTGAACTTCTACCATCAACTCATAATATCTATCTATATATATATATAATTCTCTTGGGTATATTGCCATTTCCAGTGTGCTGATTGGCTGCTTAGGAAACTGACCAACCAATCACAGCTTGGTTGGGTAGCCAATCAGCACACTGGGGGTGGGAACATGTGGACCTTTATGGCAGAGGAGGTGTGAGTAGCATGGGTGTGTGTGTGCGCGTGTGCGTGCAAATGGGTGAAGGTCGGCATGGGGCGTGGGGGTTGATGCAGGGTGGGCATTGTGTGGGGAGGGCAGCAGGGATGCTGGGTGGTGGTGGTGCGGGTACGGGGGGCAGTGTGCGGGCAGGGGAATTCGGGGAGAGCAGTACGGGTGGTGGTGGTGGTGTGAGGGTAGCATGGGTTTGGGGAGGGTGTGGGGGAATGCGGGGATGGTGGCACAGGGATGGTGCTGTGGGACCAGGGGTGGGCGGCAGGAGGGCAACGTGGGGAGGGCGGCATGGGGAGGGTGGTGCAGGCAAGGAGGCAGTGCACACACAGGGAGGGTGTGGGGAACACAGGGAGTGCTTCAGGGGAATGCAGGGAGGATGGTGCAGACACAAAGGGGCTGCGCGGGTGCAGGTGAACGCGGGGAGGTAGGCGCAGGGAGGGCAGTGTGAGGGTGGCACGGGTTTGGAGACGGCATGGGGGAACGTGGGGAGGGCAGCACAAGGAGGCTGACATGGGCATGGGGAGTGATATTGAAGGCGGCACGGGCATAGGAAAATGCAGGGAGGGCAGTGCGGGAAGGGAGGCGTGGGTGCGGGGGAACATGGGGAGGGAGGCACGGGCACAGGGGGTGGCACAGAGAGGGGCATGGTGGCAGTGTGGGAGAGCGATGTGTGTACCGCCAGGAGGGGGTGTAGTGTGTGTGTGGGGAATGGTGTATGTTACACCAGGTATAGCTAGTTCCATATAATCACATGCCCATTTTCTTTTATCATTTGTTCCACTATTTACAGTTTGTCTCTCTTCTTCCTCCCACCTTCTCTTATTTAATAAACATACTTCTAACCTTCCTCCACACTTATTATAGCCATTTCCCCCTATTTATTTTCCCATAAGGGGAGAATATTTTCCCATTCTTTCTTAATCTCTCCAGATGTGTTTTCCATTTAATACCATTGTCAACTTGTCCATCTCAAACATCTCGTATAGTTTTAACAGCCATTCTTCTTCTAAAGGTGTTTCTGGATTTTTCCATTATTTATTTATGTATGTATTTATTTTGCATATTCAAGAGTCTGGCCGCTGTGACCATGTAACGTATGATTCTCCAGTATTCCTTCTCAATTTATCTATCATGTGTCATGTCCAGGAGGGATAATTCCAGTGCCATAGGAAATTTAGTATTCAATGCCTGGGTTAAAACATCATGAATCTTCTTCCAATTTTTTTTATTTATTTATTTGCATATTCACATTGCCACCACAGATGAAAGTAAGTGTCATTTGTCTGATTACATTTCCAACAATTATCTTTTGTGTTTTTCTATATTTTAGCCAATTTTTTAGGAGTTAAATGCCAATGGTAAAACAATTTATAGTAGTTTCCTCTTAAATTATAATTTCTACTAAATGATAAATTTCTTTGCCAGAATCTTTCCCAATGCTCTAATTGAATGGTGTGCCCTAAATTTTGGGACCACCTATTCATATTCTCTTTAGTTTTCCTGTTCCAATTCCAATTATACTCTATAACATTTAGAAATTAAATTTTTGTTTCCATTTTGTACTATTGTATCCAATGTTGTAGTTTCCAACTTTCAAATTTCAAGATGAAGACAATTTATTTCAGTTTAAACAACCTGAAAATGTATATAAAATATCTGTATGCTTATATTCATTTTATTTTCTTAAAAAAACCAATCCTGTTACCATACAATTTAGTAACATTAAAATTAACAGCATTCCAATGGTACTATGGTGGGTATAAGGTAATAATAAAGTAAATGCAATAAGATAAATAAAAATAATAAAAAGAGAGGCAAATGGATACAATGCACTATACACTAAAGTATGTTTCATAAAAGATTTATTTTCTACCACTAATTTTCCCCTAATATTCTTCCTGATGTTTTGGACTACAGTCTAGATCTTCACTACTCCAGTGAGTGTACTGTAGTTTTAAATTCTTATGCTCAAGAATTGAGCTCTGGAGCTGGAACCCACCAGACTGGTGGGGAAGCAGACAGGTCAGCCAACTAGCTAATAATTAATTCAGTGTACTTGGTTGCCAAGTATGCCAGCCAATAATTAATTCTGAGTGCCTAGGCCATCATCTGGCCCCCATCAAACATAAAACAGCCCGGTGAAGACACGAATGCTCGGCCTGGGGAAGTCACTTCTTTCTGATCAGCAGAAGGTATTGTAAGGGAAACTTTGGGCCTCTCCAGGTAGGACAAAAGTGACAGGAATGTGTGGTATCTGTCAGTATAATTCTTGGGCTTCTTAAATTATCCAAAGGACTTTTATGTTCTCTTGGACTATTTTCTGGCAAATCCCAACAACACCTGCATTATTTTATTCCCACTATCAAATGAGTTTCTTCTTAATTTCAAAACATGTGGGAATAAAAAATATCCTCTGCTTCTCTCTCTCTCTCTCTGCACTATAGTGCTTCAGAAGATCACTGAAATGGCACTTCTGAATTATAGAATTTCAACTTTACTAGCTATACCCAGCATAACATACACCATTATCTACATATATAAAACACTTCAGTATGTTTCTGTTCCCATTCTGCTGATTGGTCACTTAGGAAACATGTCAAGAGCACGATCATTTGACTCATTAATATATAACCTTTCAAATCAACTATAATGGCTAGTTTCATGCCAAGAGCCCCTCCACCACTGCTGTGCAACCATGCATACACACACACACACCATGCACACCAGGATGCGAGGGCCTGTCTGCCACCATGGAATTGTGCATACACACACACACCATGTGGGCCAGGATGGGAGAGCCCCTCTGCTGCCACTGCCACCATGAAACCATGCACACACACACACACACACCACATGTGCCAGGATAGGAGGGCCCCTCTATCACCATGTTTAGAAAGGACTTGAAGCTTTCCACATGTTTCCACCCCAAGGCCCAAGAGCAAGGAGCAGCTACAGACAGCACAGAAGGCCCAAGGTCAATGAGCAGCTACAGACAGCTAATAGTAACAGAGGAGTTAAACATAATTATATCAATATAATATACATGGTATATGCAGATTTCTTGGATCTTGCATAGCTCTTATATGATGAGACATTTCCTATGAGGGCTAGATTTAACCTCTGTTGGGACAAGATGCAGGTACATGTATGGATGCAAATAATGATACCGGTGCATCCTACTCAAGGGGATAGGTCACTTGGTGGCACATAAGCAAATGTAGCAACACAGTTCCCAGCCATTCAGGGAAGGCAGTCCTAGCTACTCAGTAGCAGTTTTACTTTGCTGGGAATTTGCCACAGAAGACTCTTATTCCCAACATCCCTTCAAATTCAAATATAAATATCCTGTGTGCAAAGACCCACACTCCAGAGCTGCATGTGGGGCAAGGGTTAAGGGTCAGGCAATATGGTCCAGCAAGGTGCGGCAAAAACCGCGTCAGAAGAGTGTGACGATAACAAAAATGGGTGACATTATCAGAAGATGTCATTCTTCAACCATTCTGGGAGTGTAGTGAGGGCATGGATAAGGCATCCCTTTTTAATTGATGGCTTAGCCCGTCAATACAGTGATGCCTCATCCACACCAGTCCTGGAAACGGCTGATGATCCAGGCATCTGATAATGTCGCCCTTTCTGTTACTGTCCCATTCTTCTGACACAATATGAGATGCATTTTTTGCCGTGTTTCCCCACATCTGATAGTCCTAACAGATTTTCAGATATCTGATTACCATAGAGGTTGTTATAATGGCCACTGAAAAATACTATGTGAACCACTTTAACCATTCTAAAGTCCTATAAATTGCAATAGTATTCTGTCCTTTGATATCTAAGAAAATGCTTTATTTCATTCAGCATAATAAAAATAGTCCTTACACCCACTTTTCTTTCAGTTTTCCTGTTTTCTGATGAAATGAAAGGTTGCAAGAGATGGAGAAAAAGTATGTGTCATAGGAATTTTGTTTCTTATCATGAAACAATGAGTATTGTTGAGGGCCACACACTGCTCTAAACAATGTGGATGCTAAATCCACTTGGTATCAAATAGATCAAGCTTTGAATGATTAATTATAGATCTAATGGAAAAGGTAAACAACTCATTCTAATTGCAGAGCTGTAGGCTCACATCTTCTTAATCACACAGGGATTAGTAAATCTGCCTCACCACAGGTGGGTTGTTGTTTTTTTGTCACCAGCATCTGCTATGAATCAAATGAAGTTATTATTTCCACCTAATGGTATCAAAATATGTTGATTTAAAAAAATAGCTACAGACTGCACAATTTTGAGTGCATAGAGTGATAAGTGGGGAGTCCACAGACACTGATTTCTGAATGGGTGCCCTGCATTGTAATATTCCTATTTTTACAGTTGTCTTTTTTGGCAGTATATTTTTCCACATTTAATAATCAAAATGCCAGGCATAAAACAGCATTCATCATTGGTACATAAGCTTATTAACTAAACAGTAATTAGAATGTCACTGAAGGATTACAAGAAAGCACACAAGCGGGTGTCACCAACGTTTTCTTCTTCACACCACATTGTGTGCTTCTGGATAATAACAAGCTTCAATGTAAACATATGCCTCATCAACATTATAGGCAGGATATGATAGGGTAGAGGACAAGCTGCACCAATCAGCCCATTCTTGAGTACCGAAATTTCACACTGTTTCTAATGGAATGCTTTCTGTCTCCTTTCAATCTAGTACAACAGACAGGCTGGGCAACAACAGGGAGGTGGAGTGGTATTCTATAAAAAAAAATCTGGTCTCACTAACCAAATGCTCCATCCAGCAGTCTGCCAGTTTTGAATGTATGCTGCTGTAGCTTTGTGACTGAGATACTTACTCTAGGGATTCTAAAGATGTAACACCCACCCCACTGCCCAAAAGTCTTCTTAGTGGATAATGAAACACTCTTGCCTACCCCCACACATACCACAACAATGAGAAGAGTTCTGAGAGACTGCCTTTTCTTTATAAACCCATTCAGTTTCTGAATTTATCTAGACAGATCCCCCTGGTAGTGCCACATGTCCCTGATGTCTAGTCTGTCATTCAGACCAAGGCATTCAGTGCGGTTGCACCTATTATGCGGAATGCACTTCCCTTAAAAATTCAACATTTTCCAACTCTCAATACTTTTGCATGCATTTTAAAAACACATTTATGCCAGCCTTCCCCATCCAATCTGACACCTATTTCATGAACCACAAAAAGAGTGTAAGTAAATATGTGCATCATGTGTTGTATATATGTTATGTTTTATTCGTGTGCACCACTGGAATTTTTGGATCTAAGCAGTATATAAATATTTATTTTAAAAATAAACAAACAAAAAACTAAGGGTAGACTGATGCCAAATGTGATATTACCCAACAGTCCATGTTTTGGTAACACACAAGAATACTACACCAATAAAAATTACCTGCTGCAATGTGTGAAAAGGTAGGTTATACATGAAATCCAGTCCCAAGTGAGGTGTGGTCATTCACAAGCAGAAGCCACACCATCCTTCTTTTGATGTTGACACACAGGACTAATTTCATGGAAGGAAGGGGGATCGTACCTCTCAGTTCTGCCCCCAACATCATATGACTTGTTGGGCAAGTGACTTAGTTATCTTTGTTATTGAACAAAATATCTTCTGAGTGGAGGACTACATGATAGTGCAACCAAGGCACTTCATTTATAGAAGTCTATATTTGTAGAGTTCCCCTTTGTAGACAACATCCTTGGTACAATGACACACATGAGGTAGAACTGACAAAATACACAGTATTTCAAGGGGAACCAGAAATCCCTCTCCAATTCCCCATGACATTTATTTATTTATTTATTTATTTATTTATTTTTGTTGAGTGCCTTCATGTCAGTTCTGACATATGGCAACCCTAAGGTGAATCTATCACAAGGTATTATTGTCATGATTTGTTCAGAGGTATTTGCCATTGCAATTGCTATTCTCTAAGGCTGGGAGAGTGTCACCCGTGGATTTCCATTACCAAGCAGAGATTTGAACCATGGAACAACACTCAAAACACTACACGATGTTGGCTCATATAGTATACAACTATACTATATACAACTCAAGGGGGAGAAATACTTGCTCATGGGCTTTACCACTTTGGAAACCGGATGTTGGACTAGAAAAGTCTTTACTCTCATCCAGCAAGTCTCCGTGCTTATATTTTCTGATTAAGCTACTTTTTACACATTACAAGAATAGTATCAAAAAGTAAAGCTTTTCTCATGTGCACCTACTTTATATAACTTCAGCTAGATATCTCTTGAGCTGGTAAACTAAATAAGGTTGGGGGGAGAATTTGCGCTTTGTTAATTGCACTATGATAATAAGTGACATAAAAACAGGGCACAGTATCTTTTTAAATGAATGTTTTGAGAGCATATACATGCATCATTAGAGAGAAAATGTATTAAGAAATGCTGACAATAAAAGTTTGGATGGAAAGTGAATTTCCAGGCAGATTTTTTAAAAATACATAAACAGGGTGGAACTCAGAAAGTGATGTGGATTTCAAATATACCGATTCACCCATAAATAGCTATGGGGATATAGGGAGATGTTTGGTCACAGCACAAAGCATGTGGAGCATTAGAATATCTTTTACAGGACTATAAAACCATTCCCATCCCACTATCATAAAGCACCATCACCATCTTACAGGGAATTGTATGTAACACCTTGTCTTTCTCCTCTAACAGCAGGAAACTTTTTAAATCTCAGGCTGTTTCTCACATTACCAACTTCTTTGATAGGCTGAGGAGGTCTGACAGGGGTTTAATCCTTTAAAAGAAAGTGCTAGCTGTCTTTCTCTCACACATATATTCTCTTTTATTTTACCGCTTGTAACATAAGCAAATCAAATCTTAATTGTAACTACTTAGCTCGTGCAAAACAGATCAATCCGTTCCATCAAGAATGTCACACAAGCAAGGCAGTCAAGTCTAATTGATTCCAAGCGTATGCCTCACAAGTACCAGTATAGCATTTTCCGTAAGATCAGCTCAATCAATACGACAGGCACCGCCTGAAAAATGTACATCAAGCTGGGTAGATCTCTTGATTCAATTCATCATAGCCTTCAGGCTTACTATTAGGAATTTCTACTTTGTTCGAAAAAGAATAAGAGAAAATTTTCTGATCCAGTAGACTGACCACCTAGGCTTAGTATAAAAAATTGCAGGCCAACCATGAAACTTCAGCCAAAGTAAGGCTCTATCTGTACAGTAGCCATAGGTTTACCAGATGCACACTTACCAGATACAATTACTCACTTCCCTGAGACAAGCTTTGTGCATGTGAACAGTGTTACTCCCATGGCCAATGGCAAATCTCTAATATTCAATGCTTCCCCTCTTCAAGAAGCACCAAGAGAAATACAGTCTACTCAACATTTACAGTGGTTTACAAGAACCTCAGTAAACATCTCATCTTTGCTGTTTGTGTCAGACTGTATAAATCAAGGAATTTCCAAGCTACAGCATATTGCTGATAGGCATTATGCCTGACTTTGGGTGGCCAATGGCTCTGCTGCTGGAGGGGCAGCGATTCAACTACTGCTTCAGCAACAAGTAGGGGTATAAATCTGCATAAATTTCAGTCTCATAGGCAATAATGAATTATTTTACCAGTTTTCTCCTTGCTATTATAAAGTCACTGGAAGCTTCACAGTTTCTGAAGACTATTCACAGTTCGGGACTTATTCTGTACAAATATATATAGAAAATTGTAGATGTTTTGTGTGGAAAAAAGCATAGTCTGAATAGAAAACAAGTTTCCTGTGCAAAAAGCAGCACTGCAGAAAAATATGCATTTTAAGCAGAAATGCTGTCCATGTCTGGCTCTTTCCTGACACTTCAGAAACCCATTTTTCCAATATTGTTTATATATATATGTGTGTGTGTGTGTGTGTGTGTGTGTGTTCTTTCCGTTCCTATCCAACAGTTACTCAAAGCCATGTTCCAGTTCTGGACCCTATCCTTTAAAGAATGTCAGCACCAGCAAAACTTCTATACAATTTAGAAGAACAGTGGGAGGAGCAGTGGTAAAATCTAGAATGGATTCATTTGGGAATATTAGTATTCCGGTAGCAGAGTAAAAAATAAACACACATTCAGCGGAAGGTTTCTATATAGATCAACAATGAAGCCACCCTTCCAGACCCCTTTCACACAGTCTAGCAAACAATGAAACAATTCTCAACTTTGTTATAAGTATATAAAAAGTAGTTTACTTACAGAATCTTGTGCAAGATGTTGCACAGGTACATCTTCTTAAGACATGCAAATACAGAAGTAAAAATATATGAAGTTCTACATGCTACGAACCCTCTAAAAATATGAGTTCTCCATCCTAAAAAAGGTGTGCGTGCCCTCATGGCACTCAAAAAGATAAAGGCGACTAACTCAGGAGCTCAAACAAAGGATCCAAGATCTGTATATGTGCAGGCAGGAAGAGGTGTGGTTAAGGAAAACACATAAAACAGATAAACAGGAAATTAGTCTCAAAAGCATTCCACATGCAATTAACTCTTTAAGTACCATGCCCCATGCATGCTGGGTTGCATTTCCCCAACAGATTCACCACCCCCACAGCAGCAGATCCAGCAGCTGCTCCTGGTTTAAAGTAGAGGAAGAATGGACAAGGTGTGCCCCTCCAGAATGCAACCTCAATTATCTTTCACCATTGGCCATGCTGACTAAACCTGCTAGCAGCTCAGTCCAATAGCATTTGGAGGGCCACATATTCCCCACCCCTATCTTAGAGGAACACACATGTTGCTGGCTTGAGCTAGGTTATCACTTCACAAACAATTGTTTGATACACTACATTGGGCAAATGCACTCACTTCCAACCCAAATCATACTGGCCAAAGATTGGTGGCATTTAGCAGCCATATTCTAACCTCAACAATTATTACTGTTTTCACTCTCTCACTTCTTATACCATCTGGAGTTGCCTTCCATTTCTCCCCCCTTCCCCCGCTCGCTTTCTGACAAGTACAGGTCAGAACTAATAGTTTCCTATGAGACAGCTTTATTCATTCATTCCATTTCCCACCTTTCTCCTGCCTAGTGATCCCAAATAAGAAACCATATTTAAATCAATATATGTATGAAAACAACAATGTGCAACAAGCCTTCATAACAACTGTTCAAAGGGGAATGCTTGACATGGCAAATTCTAGTCTGCATAAGTTTGGACCAGTGGAAAGGGGAACTGAAGCTAGTGTCCCATATTCTTATTCTTGGTGACTCAGGAACCACGAGTGTAGTGCTTAAGCACAGGCAGAGCAGAGGGGACTGAGACCACCAGCTTGCCTCACAGCATCTCCAGCCTGTCCAAAAGATTGGACAAAGACAGCACTGGAAAACCAAGCTCCCATCCATTTGTTTCCTTTCTCTACCATGTAAAATTAGTCACTGTTAAGCCTAAATAACCAGTAGAGGTGGTGATAATAGAACAGTGTTGGGAGAGTCAGGAGGGAAAAGGTACCTGATATTCCCAAGATGGCGCTGCACGGGGGTTGGTGATTGTCAGAGGTGCTGGGACTCCAGCAAGCAATGCTTTGGGCTGACCTTGGGACAAAGGCAGTAGAGAAAACAACAACAGCAATGCCAGTTTCAGTCACAGGCCTCAATGAGACCAGGGACAACAAATTATCATGTCAGCAGGAGGGGTTAGAAAGACGATGAGCTGAGAGATCTTGGGTTTCCTCTGAGTTCAGGCTTGGTGGAGGTGAGGCACTATGAAGGGCACATTCCCCACATTGACCACAATGTAAAGGCTTTGCTGAGGAGAGAGACTAAATGTGCCAAGCAGCTACTTGGCAGCAGCAGTAGTGAAGAGTGACACTGGCAAGGATCTCTCAGGGACAACAACAGTGGTGCCATAGGTAATGCTTGTTAGTACTGTGCAGATGGAAGCATGATAAACCCTCTTTTAAAAGATTTTTACCATATAAACCCTATGATGAGACAATCCAAAGCAAAAGATAATGTCAGGATGCAATCAATGAGCAAAGAATAACTAGAAGTAGTGCTGGGACTAATGACACAACTGGACTCAAGACAAAAGGAAGTTCACCTGTTGATGTGCTGAGAGGCCAAAGGAAAGTCCAAAGCTGCACAATTCATATTATAGGAACATGAGAATGTGGAGAAGCATAAATAAAGAGAATAGGAATGTCAGAAGCATTAATCAAGGGAAGCTAGATATAGTAAAACAAAAAATTGAACTGTATAAATGTGAAGTCAAAGGCTTTCACGGCCAGCATCCATAGGTTTTTTGTGAGTTTTTTTTCCCCAGACTGAGGCCATGTTCTAGAAGAGTTTATTCTTGATGTTTTTCCTGCATCTATGGATGGCATCTTCAGAGAACGGTGGTGTAGGGGTGTGTGGGGTTTATATATTGTGAGTCCCTGTTGAAGAGGATTAGCATGTAAATTTGTGTATTCAGTAGTTGGATGTTCAGTTCTTAGGGTGGGAGGATATGCGAGGGGGAATAGGGTCTATTTAGCTCGTGGTCCACTGTCTGCTGGGAAGCCCCCTGTCTCTGAGTGAAGTTTATTTGCATGTGTTGAGTTTTTATTTTGGTGTCTTTCAGGATTGGTAGCCAAACCTTGTTTACTCTTAGGGTTTCCTCTTTCTTGTTGAAGTTGTCCAGGTGTTTGTGGATTTCACTAGCTTCCCTATGCATTCTGACCTGAGAGTTGTTAGCCTGGTCCAGAATTTCAGTATTTTCAAATAGCATTTTGTGCACAGGTTGGTTTATAATGTGTTCTGCTACTGCTGATTTTTCTGGCTGGCCCAGTCTGCAGTGTCTCTCATGTTCCTTGATTAATGTTTGCACACTGCATTTTGTGGTCCCTGTGTAGACTTGTCCGCAGCTGCATGGTATGCGGTAAACTCCTACAGCTGTGAAAGGGTCTCTTTTGTCCTTCACTGAGTGCAGCATTTCTTCCATTTTCTTGGTTGGTCTGTAGATCATTTGGAGGTTGTGTTTCCTCATCAGTTTCACTATTCTGTCTATGACCCCTTTGATGTATGGTAAAAATACGTTCCCTTTGGGTGGTTGTTTTTCTTCACTCCTGTGGTTTTTCCTGGGTATGGCCGCTCTTGTGATATCTGAGCTGGAGTAATCATTAGCCTGTAGAGCCCAGATTACCTGGAGAAGGAACTGAAACACCTAAACTGGGCTCTACAGGCTAATGGTTACTCCAGCTCAGACATCGCAAGAGTGGCCAGACATGGGGCTTCCCAGCAGACAATGGACCATTAGCTAAATAGACACTAATCCCCCTCGCATATCCTCCCACACTAAGCACTGAATGTCCAGCAACTCAATACATGCTAATCCTCTTCAACAGGAGCTCACAGTATATAAACCCCACACACCCACACACCACCATTCTCTGAAGATACCAGCCACAAATGGAGGCAAAACATCAGGAATAAACTCTTCTAAAACACGGCCTCACTGCCCAGAAAAAAGCCCATACAAACCCTATGAATGTATAAACATTGCAAGTCAGGTGAGCTAAAGTGGTCAGGAACTGGAAATTTTGAGTCAGATAATTACACTGTGTTTTACTCAGGAAATGAAAAGATAAGAAGAAAGGGGGTACCATTTATAGTGAGGAGAGCAAAAGCACTCCGAGGATATAATGAAAAGTCTGATCAAATCATGTCAGTAAGATTTCAGGGAAAACCCATCAATATAAAACCATAACCATAAGTTTATGCTTCAAACACAGAAGCAAAAATTGAAATATTCTATATGAGAATTCAAGAGGAAATTGCTCATACACCAATACAGGACATCTTGTTAATCATAGATGATTGGAATGCAAAAATAGGAAACAGAGCAGAATCAAAGACTGCAGGAAAATTTGGCCTATGATCACGAAATGAGACAGGAGACTGACTGAATTTTGCGATGCCAACAATTTGTTCATTGCAAATACATTCTTCAAACAACCCAAGAAGCAACTGTATACATGGACACCACCTGATGGCCAATATAGAAATCAAATAATAAAGACTACATAATTGGAAGCAAAAGATGGAGAAGCTCCATTCTCTCTGCAAAAACAAGATAAGAAGCAGGGGGAAAGACTATGAACTGCTAATAGCAAAAGTACGAGTAAAGCTAAAGAAGACCACTAAACTAGACATCATGCTGAAAAACAACCTGAAAAACATCCTTGATGAATTTAAAGACAAGGTGAAAAATACATTTGCACTATTATCCTAATTGACTGGGAACTAGTTGAACTCTGGAATGAAGCCAGGGACCTTGTCAGGGAGCAAGATAGAAAGACACTGGACTTTTATCAGGTGAGGTGAATTGCACCAAAAAGCCACATCATTTAGGACATGATGATAACACAAAGCATGAAATTATCTGATACACTCATTGTTCAGCCATTCCTGGGGTGTAGCACTGCACGGATGAGGCATCACTTTTTTATTAACAGGCTAAGCCGTCTATAAAAAGTGACACCTTATTCACGCCCACACTATGCCCCAGAACAGCTGAATGATGACGTTGTCTGATAATTTTGCCCTTTCATGTTATCGACACGTCTTTATGACAGTTTTTGCCATGTCTGATAAAGTCCACTATCTGTAGCCAAAAAGAAAGTTAAGCCTCAATGGATGAAAGATGAAACTCTACAAGCAGTCTAGGACAGAAGAGAAGCAAAAGCAAAAAAGTGACAGAAATGAAACCAGAACTCTGAATGCAAATATTCAATAAATTGTGTGCAGGGATAAGAAAAATTATAATAATCAAGTCACAGAAATAAAAGTTGAGAACAAAAATGAAGAACAAGAGTCCTCTTCCACAAGTTCTGAGAAATCAAAGGGAAATTTAAATCAAGGTAGGGGGTGCTCAGTAACATGACCAAGGCCCCGTCTACACAATGAAAAATAACACATATTCATTTGAAAAATTGGTGATCTGTACAGACCGTCATTTGAATAAATATGTGTTATTCAGAGGGGAGGCTGTAAAACTCAACTTTTAATCTGTGTCCTGGAGATCTGGCTCCTCATCCGGATCCCAGGGTTTTCTCCAGACAACAGTTCAAATTATTGGCTATCTGTACACTCCTGTTCGCATAGATACCAACAGGAGTGTAATCTGATTGTCTGGCAGGATAGAGGGGGTGGGGCTTGGACAGAGAGAGGAAACAGTTGTGGTCGCCATTTTTTTAAAGTTATAGCAGAGCTGCGAGGTGGAGGAAGAGGGAGCCGTGGCTAGCAGCAGCATGGCTCATTTGTTCACTAATTGCTTGCCCAGCCCCAGCCTCCTCCTTGGCTGACTGGCTGGCTAGCTGGCTGGCTGGTTGGCTGTGGGGAGCAAACTCTCCCCACCCATCTGCCTGCCTTCCTGCCTGCCTCCAGTGCCCTCTTCCTCCTCCTACTCCTCGTCCTCTGCCTCCTCCATTCCTCCAGCTGAGGTGCTTAACAGGTAGGACACGGCAGGTGGCAGAGGGCTCTGGTGGTGGAGAAGGGGCAGCGGAGCACGTGCAAGGCCCCACTGGAGATCCAGCCCCAGTTTGGGTGCAGGCAGCAGGACAGGGAGTCCTTAGAGGGTTCCCTGTGGCCTGGTTGGGAGGATGGGGGAGAGGGAGGAGGAGGGCCCTCTTCCAGTCAGGGCTCCAGACCCTCCCCGGTGCTGCTGCTGCCCTCCTCCATCCTCCCTCTCCAGCCCCACCATCACAGACTTTACGGGGGGGGGGTAAAAATCATCTAGGCAGAGTGTTCACTTTTGAATGCCTGCCTTTTTGGATTTTTTTACCCCCTGTTCGTATTTTTTGCCCCTCGTGTAGATGGAGCCTAAGTAGCAATAAAAGACATTGGAATCAATATGAGGAACAACTATATAAAAGAGATGAAAGGTTGATAGATACATTTAAAGAAGAACCACATGAAGATGAACCTCCAATTTTAGACAGTAAAGTGGTAACTGCACTCAGGGAACTTGACAGATTTTATTCACCAGGAACAGATGTCATATCAATAAAACTGTTTCAGTCTACAGAAACAGAATCTACTCTAGTTCTAACTAAAATCTGTCCACAAATATGAAAAACAAAAGAATGCCCACAGATTGGAAACCCTCAATATACATTTGAATCCCCAAGGAAATGGTTACCAGGAATTGCAGTAACCACAGGACCATGGCATTAATTTCCCATGTAAGCAAAATGATGCTCAAAATTCTACAATAATTCCCAGCTGGCCCATGTGGAAAATGACAGCTACCACACTGGATTTCACATGGTGTGTGCAGCCACCATCGTGGTCAGAGCATAATGCTCTGGACTGGTCCCAGATTAAAGTGGCCAGTGTAGACGAGCCCTAGGATTTGGAAGAGCAGCTATGAAGGAACTAGACAAGATCTTTTGAGATCTTACTTGAGATACAGTACTGGAGAATAGTTCTGCAGATACCATGGACTGCTAAAAAGACAAATAAACAGGTCCTTGAGCAAATCAGGCCTTAACTCTTCCTAGGAGCCATGATGACTAAACTGAGGCTGCCATACTTCGGCCATACCATAAGAAGACTGCACTCAGTAAGATGATAATGCTTGGTAAAGTGGAGGGCACTAGGAAAAGAGGAAGACTGCATTTGAGGTGGACAGAGTCAATCAAAGAAGTAAAAGCCCCAAGTCTGCAATGAAGACCTGAGAGGGCTGTTGAGAATAGGGTGACCAGGAGATCTCTCATAAGTCACCACAAATCAAAGTTGACTTGTAGGAATTTAACAACAATGTTTTGGCCCAATAAATTAAAAAAATATCAAGTATTACCTACTCCAATTTTGAATGTTATTTAGTGAAGTTATTCAGGACTTTATCATATTACACTGTTATAGTGCTATTATTCCACTTTAACTGCTATGGCTGCATCCCATGGAATTCTGGAGTTTGTAGTTTAGTGAGGCCTAAGAGCTCTCTGGCTGAGAGTTCTAAATGCCTGTCCCTAAACTGCAAATCCCAGGATTCAGCCATAACAGTTAAAGTGGAATAATAGCGCTATAACAGTATAATGTGATAATCTCCTCAGTCAAGCTGTCGATGGTTAGCTTTATAGTGGAAGCCATGGGCGATCTTCTCTCTTAACCTGAGTGCTGCGACATCTTGCAAGGGGTCACATGGAATCAGAGGAAGACAAATCTAGTCTAGGGAAGAGGTAACAGAGCTAGTTTTCCTAAATGAGCCAAGGCTTTTCATTCCGAAATACTGTGATAGTATTATCTATAACCACTGAGCCTTGTGAATGGAGCTTTCTATTCTAGCACAGCAGGTCCAAATTTTCCTTTTACAATATATTTGTTTATTTCTTCTATTCAACTTCAGTAAATAGCCACTCTGTAAAAATTAGAAGCTTTAACAGAGCAAAGTGACTTCAAATGAAGACACTGTAAATGTCATTACTCACTTTAACAGAGATGGAATGCTGGATTATCAGATTTAACATGTCATCCCAAAAGACTCCACTACTTTAACTATACTGCCAGTGTGTTTCACAGTGGAATGGTTTGACTGAGGAAAGCATACTTTTGAATATCAAGCCTCTCAGCTACAGACAGGAGTAAAGCATTTGTAGGGTTTTACATAAAGGGTTTAATAAATTTAACAGATTTTTTAAAAACATAAATAAAAAAAGTTACAAATGTTTTACGTAATAATTATGTTCAAAAGACTTAAGTAGCCCTCTTGGTCCATTAGAAGAAATCCAAAAGACCCAAGCATGGGAATAATAAATAGGCTGTACTGTCACCACAACAACCCCAAATGAGTATGAATCAGATGACAACAAAGAAATACATTTGCAAAGTTGCTTTTGCAGAAATCATAAGGTGGGATCCTATAACTTGTGGCTTTTGTGGAACCTGTCACCACCCCAGTGTTCTGGGCCTTATATCTGTGAGAAGTTATGAACTCTGACACAGTGGTTCTATCTTTCAACTAAAATTTATATTTCTCTTTTTAGTTAGTGGCAAGAACAAGGCTGTCCGCACACAACTAGACACCAGTTTCTATAGGCAGCCCCACGCAGTATGTGTTACATTAATCCAAGCAGATTATAATCAAGGCATATGTCACTGTAGTCAGATCTGATATCTCAAGGAACGTATGCAGCTGGCACAACAGTTTTAGTTGTGCAAATGCACTCCTGACCACTGCTAAAACCTGGACAGCAAGGTTTAGATATGAGTCCAGAAGCATGCCCCAGCTGTGAACCTGAAATTTCAGGGGGAATATACTCATCCAGCATAGACTGAATCCCTGTTTCTTGATGTACGTTTCAACTGTCCAGGAGAGCCTTTGTCCTGTGTGGAGTGAGCTTCAATTTGTTTGCCTTCATTCAGTCTATTACTGATAGCAGACACTGGTTTTGTACAGAAACAATTTCTTTGGAATCTGATGGAAAGGAGAGATAGAGTTAGGTATCATTAGTATACTGGTGACACTGCATCCCAAATCTCCAGACTACCTCTGCCAGTGGTTTCACATAGATGTTAAACAGCATGGGGGACAGAACAGAATGCTGAGGTACCCCATTGGCCAATGACCATAGGGTTGAACAGTAACCCCCCAGCATCACTGAGTTCTGTCCTCCAAGAAGGACTGGGATTCCTACCTAAAATCACAGGCTTTGCAGGTCAGTTAGCTTTAAAGGGAACTGCCAGACTTACCTGGTGGCTTGGTTGTGGTCTCAGTGGGACCCGGAACATCTCCCCCCACCATTTTCCTTTGGGGCAAGCAAGGGGGTGCATGGCCGCCACCATGCCTGCTCCGTCTTTCCTCAGTGACTTCCCGGGTGGCTAGAGGAAAGTGAGCATTATCCAATTGGAACGAAACATGCTTCATCCCGATTGGCTAGGAAGGTTCACCAACCAGCCAATCAGGTGCAAGACTCCTGGTTCAAACTAAAGTTTTTTTGTTTTGTTTTTTTAAAAAAAACTGATTGGCTGGGAGGAGAATGAAGCTTGTGCTGTTTGCAGGCTTCACTCTGGTCTAGCAGTCAGGTATAAATGCCCGGCCACCTCACCGGAGCAGGTAGTGGCTCCCCACAAGCCGAAGAGTGAAGATTGGACAGGGAGCTGAAGAGGGAGCCAGAGACAACAGCTGTGGAGGTTGAGGTTTCTGGGGAGCTGATGGCAATGGCAGTGGCAGCGGCTGAAGGCTCTGGGAAGCTGAAGTTAGCAGCAGTGACAGATAAGGGGTCCAGAGAGCCCAAGGCAATGGCAGCAGTGGCAGGCTCCTGGGAGCCAAGGGCAGCAGCGGCTGGCAGTAAGTCTCTGGAACTGGAGCTCCAGGAAGAAGGGGAGGGCTCTCAGGAGTCCAAAGCAGCAATTGCTAGTGATGGGACTCCAGGGCCGGGGCTCCAGGAAGAGGGGGGCTCCAGGTAGTTGAATGCAGCACAGCTGATGAGGGGTGGGTTCCCAATCCACAGTGGGGAGGCATAGGTTAGGAAAGGGGGTGGTGGGAGCAAGGGGATGGGGGCTGTTGGGCAGCCCAGGCACCACACGCTTCAGCCACCCCCTCCTTTCTTTGCTTGGGGGGATCTTTTTGAGTAAAGTAGGGATTACAGGGATAGTGGAAATCACCCTGTTCCAAAGAGCTGCAATCACTCCACATCAAAGCAGGTCACATCACGCTTTGAATCAAATGGAGCAAGAGCTAAAGTCACTTCATTCCTAGGGGGTAGCTTGGCTTGCAGTCAGCCAACGTCAGGAAACTGGAGCTGTAATCACTTGAGATGCCTCTCAAGAAAGCACAGCAGAAGGCCAGGCCTTGCACCAGAGGCCAGCTGACGAAAACCATCCAGTCTTGGGCTGGCCTTGCTCCAAAGCAATGGGGTCCAGCTCAAGGTGCAGGGGGCATCCCCGTTCATGCTAGTGGTGCAGGGGCACCCGCCCTTGAGCCGCCTGCAGGGAGGAATGAGACTCCTGGTGTGGAGGGCTTGTCCCAGGCCTATATTTTTTTAGCAGAAAAGGTGATTTGGCTGGAGCCCCGAGTGTCCTCAGACTCTGGGGAACCCACTCCATTGCTGGTCCTTGCTAAGGCTGATGAGCCATCTTCGAGAGGACAAGTGCAGGTGTGGTGGTGGCATTCTTCACCATCTATCACCAGCAGAGACACTTCTTCAGATTGTACCTTTTCAGCAAAAAGGGATGACAGGGTGAGCAACAGACACAGGAAGAAAAAGAGGAGCAAGAAGGGGAAAAGGAAGCGGTGCTCCAGGCACCGGAGGAGGACAGAATCAAACAGTGAGGGGTCTTCAGGTGAGTCTTTAGGGGAGGAAGGCATGGACACATCCATGTAGAGGAAGTCAGCTGCCTTGGTGCTGCGTCTCCCTTCTTGGGCGATCAAGGCACAAAGCTGATTCTGGACCTAGCTGTACATGGGGGAAGGGGTAGGATTCTCTCAACACTCTGACCCTCCCTCCTTTCCAGGACCATGAGGACAATCCTGGGATTTGTCTGGACAGAAAGACTTGAAATAAAATCCTCATGGATTATTATGTTGATGTTTTTTCTCTCCACAAGCCTGAGAGGGAGGAGGGCCGTGTACCAAAAGCTGACAAGAAAAGCTATGAAAAGAGCAAGGCAGATTCTGTGGAGAGTTCCTTCACCAATTGGCGCACAGGATACACAGTTTTCATGGGGGTCATCCAGATTGTATACCCTGATCATGGTTGGCAGCTTTCCATTCACTTGGGGTATGTCCTGTGGGCCTAGACATTTGCAGGAGACGTGGCAGCCATTGAATATGACACCACCTTCTGCATGCGGGCTTCTCAGAGTGACAACACCAGGTGGAATCTCCTCAATGACAAACTGTAGCTTGTCATTGTTGGACCCCACAACAAGGGCAGGGCTGAGGGTGGCAAGATGGCATGAAAGCAGGACTCGCATTGCCTGATGTGCTGGGAGTTCAACCAGGGTAAGTGCTCCAAAGCACGTTGCAAATTTGATCACAATTGTGAGTCTTGCTTTGGCTCACACCCAAGGATCAACTGCTCTGGCAACACATAGGGTCACCAGTCCTTTCGAAATGGCCATCCTGCTGCCTCTGCCACCAAAAAGGAAGCAGGGCCTAGAAACAATGCCAGTCAAGGAGGCACAAAACACAACCAGGTCAGGGGTGCATGTGGGAGACAAGGCCTTCACTCCAGTGTGGCTTCAGTCCTTGCTCCTACTGTTAACTCTCTATCCCAGCAAGGAAGCTTCTGCCTTCTTATCTGATGGATTTTCCAAAGGTTTCAGAATCCCCACAACAGGTCCCATGGCAGCATCTGACTCAGGCAACTTGAAGTCGGCAGCAGAATTGCCTGATGTGGTGGCACAAAGAATTCAAAGCAGGGAGGATTGTGGAACCCTTTACAGATCCTCCCATGGACAACTTGAGGGTTTCACCCCTGGGTGTGGTGCCCAAGAAATCACCAGGTGAGTTCAGACTCATACACCACCTGTCTTACCCCAAAGGGTCCTCAGACAATGACACCATCACACCAGAACTGTGCTCTGTCAAGTATGCATCCTTCAACCACGCCATTACATTAATAAGGATGTGTGGTCATGGGGCTTTCATGGCCAAATGTGACATCCAGTCTGCATTCAGTTTTTTGCTGGTTCACCCTGAGGACCACTGCTTACTCAGTGTCAAATTTCAGGGCCAATGGTATTATGACATGCCCATGCCCATGGATTATGCCATAAGCTGTGCCTTCAGCACATTCCTTGAATGGGCCTTAAAACACAGAACCAAGTCCCCATTCATCACCCACTATTTGGATGATTTTCTCATGATGGGGGCAGCTGGGGGGCTGGACTGTGGGTATCTGCTTCATTCCTTCCAGGTTTTGGCACAAGACGTCAGTGTTCCCTTGGCACCAAAGAAGACGGTGGGTCCTTCTACATCGCTGGTTTACCTGGGGATCGTGTTGGATTCAGTACGAGGGGTCTCCTACTTAACATCAGACAAATTGGAAGGAATATGGGATTGCTTGAGGGGGCTCATATCCCCCAGCAAGGCCACACTCAAGGAGGTGCGCCCATCAGAGTTCAGATGCCCACAGACCAGTTTCCTTCAGCATCATGCGGAAGATTGTGGCCACAGTGGGTGAGATCTGCCATTCCAGCTATGAGGGGCTACTTTTCAGTGGCTAGGCCTACCTGCAGCTGAGTTTGGCAGGCATTCATTCAGGATTGGGGTGGCCACCACAGCTGCATCGAGTGGCCTGCATGCAGAGACTATTAAATGCTTAGGCAGATGGTGTTCTGGGGCCTTTGCTGGATACATCTGGCTGGACTTGACCATCCACAACATTTAAAACTGGGTTTGTGTGATCCTACACAAGTCAGGGCAGGACTGCTGTGTTCAAATAACTGTGTGCATTGCTTTCAAGTATTAGGGGCCCAATTTCACCTGGTTGGTGGCAGCTGCAGAAGGTTGGCGAAAGACTGGCCATCATAGGCCCAGCTTTATTGGTGGTTGGCATGGGTTCTGATCAGTCATCAGTACTGGGGGTCTACATCAAGTTCATGGTCAAGGTCAAGGTCATGGAGACCCCCTGGGGAGAAAGCGCAAAAGGGGTGGGACATAGGCTGGAGGGACATGCCAGCTCAGGACATGCAAATTCCAGATGGCCCTCCCATTTGGTGGTGGGAGGGGGAGAATGAGGTGGTTGGCAGGCATCCAGGGGCCTGCCCATACTTCTCCCCCTTCCCAGGTGGTACTTGTTGGCAGGCAGGCCAACAACGGATTCATCAACCAGCAGACAGGTTGGTTGGTGTCAGGATCCAAACCCATGTCTTTGAGCTAACCAACTGCAGCTGTCATCAGTAAAGTTGTGGCCATCATTGCCAATATGTTTCAATCTGAACGGTGTCTGACTCTCTTTGTGTATGGGGCGGGGAGGGGCATCCTGCCTGGACACACAAATAAGTTAAGTAAGACTTCTGCCTAGTTCAGTGATTTCACCCAGATTTTAGGGTCTCATGACCTCAACACAAGGGCAAACAAGAACACAGCAGAGATTTTTCTCAAGTTGTAAGTGGATATAAGGAGCAACAGAAATATCAAGGCATGCAGAAACACTGGACTCTGAAGTCCAGTATGTTTCTACAGTTTTTTTTATCTGGGAGCTTATCTGTATCTCTTGCCCGTGATTAAAATATGGCTCTGCGGCTTCCGAAGCTTCACGGAACTGACACTGATGCTTTTGGGAGAGGGACGGCAGCGTCCGAAAACGACCCCCTGCCGCGCAAGAGCCCCGTCCCTCTCCCGGGAGCTCTTCCCACGCTAGCAACGATAAAACGGTGTCTGAAAATGTCCTATGAAGGGAAAAGAGGAAATGGTACAAACACCAGGAATATCAGGATTAGACAGAAGGTCAGCATAAGTCAAAGCAGGTAAAGGACAGTCAGGAGCCCTTGAGAGTTCTCTCCTTCTTGTTTTCTCTCTCTTCCCAAAGTATAGCATGTGTCTTTATTGAACAGCGAGTTGCCCTCTGTCACTTTCCACACTGGAAACTTCTTGCAGGACACCAGAACATGCAGGAAGCTTGCAAGTGTAGGTCTGCTTTTTGAAGCTTTAACGTTAAGCTGGATAAGTAAGTAGGGGGGTTATTTTCTTTTTAATACTAGTTTTGGGATATTTGTTTATTTAGAATTGAAAGGATTAGCAGCTCAAATGTTCACTAAAGTGAGGGACCTTCAAAATGAATTTAGAAGCTTAAGCAGTTCTAGTCATCTAAGGGGGCAAAACAGACCTAATATTAATATTAGAAAGAAAACTATAGAAACATTTGTTCCTTTTACAATTCCCTAGGACTGTTGTGTTCAAACTTGACTTCCTACAGTTAGATACCTTAAATCCATCTTTCCCTCATCTGATCACAGATATCCAGCATATTTATACCTCCCTATTGTTTAATCACTTCCATAATACACAGCTCCATGTTGTAAATGGTTTGATGTTAATAACAGCCGTCTGGAATACTGTACATTTTCATACAGGGAATCTTCCCCTGAGAGCTGAGAGGCTTACTTCGCTCTCTCACCGTTATTTGTTCTTAAGATGGGGGTTAAAAACATTCATTTTACCTAAATCCATTCCTAAAGAAGTCTGGCAAACAACTTACCTTACTGTGCACCATGGAGAATTAAATATAGGGGAATCATAAGTACTTTATAAGTTTGCATGCCTGACTCACGCTCTGATGGCAAAAATCAATTCACCTCTTTTAAAAGACTCTCTTGGGGATAGAAGAATACAGAGCTCAAATGGCTTACTGTCTGGTATATGCCTTTGCCTGATGACAAACAGAACTAGAACTGACAACAGAGGCACACAATTTGTGAGTTAAAATAAGCTCCATTTCACCTCTTTTTCTCTCACCTTACACAAGCAAGCACAGCCCACATTTCCAAAAATTAGTTGCGCAGAATTATGTCCCTAATATTTCTAGTAGTACAATTGCTAATGACTCAAAAAAAAAAAAAACACCTTTGGAGTATTGAGGTCAAGGGGACTCTGTTGGCAGTGAGGTTAAAAACTGCTTTTCCCTTTGGATTGGTTTGTACAGGACTTAGCACCAAAGTGAATGATTCTCATTCACTGTGTAAGAATAGCCCAACCTTCCTCTTTTAGAGCTTAGAAAAGTTACTTTTTGGATTCCCTTAATCAAACAGCAGGGGATTATGGGAGTTGTAGTCTAAGATGTGACTTTTCCAAGCTGTGTGTTTTTTACAGGAAAAGGGGGGCTCTCTGGAGGGTTCATGTGTAGACAGAAAAAACTTTTCCTCTCCCACTTCTTCATTCTGAAACAGATTGTTCAAAAAAGAGATTTCTCTGTTTTTTAAACAAAACTTAATTGGGATAAGAGGTACAGTATGACCCCATATCTGCAGGACCCATATCCATAGTTTCACTTACCCCTTTCGAAAAAAATATACATACTCTCTAGGCATTTTCTAGATCATCCAGCACAATTCTATGGTATGCTTCTGCCAGAAGTTGTGCCAGAAGTAATTCGTTTCAGTTGGGTTCACTATTATCCACAGTTTCACATTCTCCTTCCTTGGAGGTCTTTAAACAGAGGCTGGATGGCCATCTGTCGGGGATGCTTTGATCGTGATTTCCTGCATGGCAGGGGATTGGACTGGATGGCCCTCGTGGTCTCTTCCAACTCTGCAATTCTATGATTCTATGATTCTATGATAAGTCTGGGAATGCCTGGCCCAAATTGACATCTAACTTTTTTTTATTTATTTCTCTTGTAATGATATGCCTTGTAGCTTACACCTTAAAAACATTATTTTTCTGGACTTCCAGTGGTGAAGGCGTCGGGGAGAGCAGGGTTTCGGCGAGCTCCGGGACTCCTGCTGTTTAAACTTGGGAAAAACCTCCAATATGCTATCAGATTTGGGGGGCAACTGAGCCGAAGGGAAAAGGCTAGCAGAGGAGGCGACAGAGACCAGATTGCCAGATCAGAGAAGCGGAGGGGAGGGGGAAACCCCAAACCCGAGACGCGGAGGATCTGAGGAGGTCGACGCCATTTGCACGCCCGGGTTTATACCGCCGCAGAAAAGCAGTAGAGCGACACCACCACTTTTAAATTTGTATTTTACTAAGCTGCAAGTAACCATTGCCTCTGTTTTTTTTTTCTTATCTGTTAAAAATCCCGAGTGGGAGAAGTTGCCTCCTTAAGTGAAGCAAGGAGGGTCCGAGGGAAGGTGGTGAAACTGAAAGCAGTCCTTGGTGTGACGCGGAAATGGAGGTGGAGGAGTGAAGCTCTAAGTCTGCGAGTTTGGTTATTTTGCGGAAATATTGAGAATAAGATTTAAGATTTAACTGGGAATAAGAAAGAATAAGTACTGAACCAAAGAAAAGGAAATAAAGAGGTAAAGAGAAAGAGAAAGAGAAGGAGGAATAAATAGCTTAAAGGCATAAGTAGCAGACAAACGGAGCGGACAGAAAGCGTAGAGAGGAAGGAACAGGAGACTCCAGACAAGTTTGAAACGAGATTATCAAAAGAAACCAGGAAAATAAGACTCGGAAGGTGAAAGAAGGAGTAAGAAAAAAGAGGAAGAGAAGCTCCAAAAAGGAAGAAGTCCCTTGGAGACAGTAGTTAGAAAGAAGAAGAAAGAAGAAGAACAAGAAGCTAAAAAATTTTCAAGAAGCTTGAATGAAGAGGAAGAGAAGCATACAAGGAAAGATTCGAATTAGAGACTTGGGGAGGAAAGGAGAAGATAAGGCGATCTTTAAGGGTGTAATAAAAACATAATTATATGGAATATATACTGTTGGGTGTAAGAGATAAGATGAGATTTAAGGCTTGCTTGATCTAGGAGATTGTATATTGTATATTTATAGGAGATGAAGATATATATATTGAATATAGTAAATTGAAGGTAGAACATTACAAGAAAATTAAATAAGAAAAGTTGATTAACTAATTAAGTTAACAAAAGGGAATAATCAAGTTAATTAAAGGGAATAATAATAAATTGGGGGGGTAGAGAAGATTGGAGGGGAAAAAAGCTGTTAAATATTATAAGAACAGTGAAGGAATTAGATGATGAATTTGAGGACTGTTTGAATGATTTTGTTATCGTGATGAATTGAGAATGAATTGAGAGCTAACTGAACTGGAGAATTAATCTGACGAAGGGATGATATTGTTATAAGTAATTGAGGATTTTATATTGATGTAATTGAGGAACCAATTTTGGCGAAAATATATTACTGAACTTGATTGAAGATAAGACATTGATGAACTTGTTGTGGGTGACTGGAGAAAAGAAATATTAAGGATTGTGATTTTTTGGGGTTATATTTGGTATGGTTAATTTGTGGATAATAATCAATTCTAGAAAGTGGCTGATAGATACAGATTGTCTCTAATATAGGGGGATAAAGGTGAAATTAAGAATTGAGAATATACGTTAAAAAGAGTGACTGTACTTAAGAAGGAGGAAAAGAAAGGAAGAAGTAAAGAGGGGAAAAGTGGGAAAAGGAGAAAGGAAAAAAAACTGGTAAAAAGTGTGGAAGAATAAGAAAATATATATAACAAGGATATACAAAGAGTATTGGTTATAAAAGGGGTAATATGCCTGTAACGAGGAAGACAATGGCGCAAATGAAAACGAATATACCCAGGTCTAGAAGGTCATCAGTAGAATTGTCTACAAAAATAGGAGATACAAGCCAATTACTACTACAAGAATTTAAAAAATTGAGTAAGGAATTAAAAAATGAAATGAAAGCATTGAAAGGAGAGATAAAAGTTGACATACAAACTCAATTGGACAAATTTGGGAGCCAGTTGGAAACTGTTACAAAGGATATGGTAAAACTAAATAATGAATTACTAGAACTTCAAATAAAAGAGGATAAGCTAGAAAAAAAGACCAAGATATTAGAAGTCAAAATACAACATGAAAATAAACAAAGATTATACCAGGATATAAGAAATAGAGCGAAATCCATAAAAATTAGGGGGTTACCAGAAAAAAAAGGTGAGGATCTAGTAGTAAGAGTGATCCCGGATCTGTCTGAGTTTATAGGTTGGAATCCAGAGCAGATGGATATTGAGATTGATAAACTGTTCAGGGTGGACTCCTGGATTGCAAATAAATAAATAAATAAATAAACTCCCACAAGATATAGTAATATACTTCCTAAGGGAAAGAGTTAAAGATCTAGTGATTCAACAAGGATATAAAGAAAAACTTGTGATAGAAGAACATGAAGTTAAGATCTTTAAAGATATTCCCCCTCAAATTCTAAAAAGAAGGAAAGAATATGGTTTCATAACTCAGGTTTTGAGGAAACAACAAATATCTTATAAATGGAATAGAATTGAAGGGATTACAGTTACATATAATAACAAAATATATTTAATAAATACAATAAATAAAGCAAAAGATTTCTTAACACGATTGCAGGAGGAAAAAAGAAGGAATGATATAGAGAAAAGTAAAGAAAATAACTATGGAAAAAGAGAGAAAGGAATAACAGAAATGGGAAACGAAATAAGGAGAGAAGGAGCATCTATAGAACAAGGGGATAAAGCGATAGATATAGGTAGGATAAAAAAGAGGAAAGATAAAGAGGAAGGGCAAACAGAGAGAGAGGGACATGTTTCAGAGAAAAAAGAAGAAGAAGTTAGGAGTCAAGAAGAAGAAGAGGAAGTAGAGGGAGAGAGCGAAGAAGAGGAAGTTGAGGGGGAAGAAGAAGAAGAAGTAACACAGGAAAGGGACGAAGGAGAAGAGTCGGATGAAGAATTACTAGGAGCATCAGGGGGTATATAAAATAGAATAAAGAGGAAAAGGAAATATTAAAATACTAAAATGGCAAGGAAAATAATAACATGGAATGTGAGGGGTTTGAATAGCCCCCATAAGAGACGTATGGTATTTCATTACTTGACGAAGCAAAAATCGGATATTATATGTATCCAAGAAACACATATCAAAGAGATAGATAAGAGATTACTGAAAAACAATAAATTAGGAGAATTATATGCTACAAACTACAATAAAAAGAAAAGAGGGGTGGCGATATATGTAAATCCTAAACATGAATCAAAGGAAATATTTAATGATGAAAAAGGATATTATCTAGGAGTTGAGGTTGTTTTACAAGGAAAAAAATCCTGATGATTGGTATTTATGCACCACAAAATAATAAAAAGGCGTTCTTTCAGGAATTATTCCAAAGAATTTCGAACTACGAATATGAGAACTTAATCGTGGCAGGAGACTGGAATGGAGTCTTTGATCTGGATTTGGATAAATCAACAAAATCAGCTAAAAAGAAAAAAGTGGGGAAATTACCAAACATAGTGGGGGAATTATTAGATCAATGGTCGCTAGTGGATACTTGGTGATTTATCCATAGGCTAGAGAGAGACTTCACTTTCTTTTCAGAGCGTTTTAAAACCTGGTCTAGACTGGACATGATCATGACATCAAAAGATATGCTAAAAGAAATAAAGAAGATAGAGATAAGGCAAAAAGTGATATCAGACCATGCTCCAGTGGTATTAGAATTGAGAAGTAACATTAAACAATATTATTGGAAATTAAAGGATATATTGTTAAAAAAGGAAGAAACTGTAAATAGAATAAGAGAGATAATGAGACACTATTTTAATGAAAACTTAGGAAAGGAAACAACAACGGATATCGTATGGGACGCAGGAAAAGCGGTTATTAGAGGCTACTTAATACAATTGGAAATAGAAAGTAAGAAAGAGAAAAAGAAGAAAGAGAAAGAACTGTTAGAAGAAATAGGGAGAAAAGAAAGAGACTTAAAAATAAGCCCCACAGATAGGAAAATTATAAGAGAATTAACAATTTTGAAAAAAAAAACAAGAGTTTGAGATGACGACAGAAATGGCTATGAAATTAAAATATTCCAAACAAAATTATTTTGAACACGCCAATAAGCCCGGAAAATGGCTGGCGTATAGACTGAGGAAGGAGAGAGAGAAAAAGATAATAACGGAAATTAGTAAGGAGGGGAAAAATTACACAAAACAAAAAGATATAAAGAGAATATGTTATGAATATTATGCAGGACTCTATGCGAATAGGAACGAGAAGGTGCAAATAAATAAAATCGAAAAATATCTCGAAGAAGAAAATCTACCACAAATTACAGCAGAACAAAGATTGGAGTTAAATAAACAAATAACAAAAATGGAAATACGAGAAGCCATTAGGAAAATGAAAAGTGGGAAGGCCCCCGGCCCTGATGGTTTTTCAGTGATGTACTATAAAATATTTGAGGAAGAACTAGTAGACCCCCTCTTTAAATTGTTCAATGAAATAAATCTAGGTAACTGTCCCATGACTTGGAGGAATGCAGATATAACGTTAATTCCGAAAGAGGGAAAAGATCCGAAATTAACTACTAATTATAGACCTATATCATTATTGAATATAGACTACAAAATATTTTCAAATATATTAGCAGAAAGAATTAAAAAAATACTATCGGGTTGGATCCATGAGGACCAAAATGGCTTCCTCCCAAATAGACAGGTTAAAGACAATTTAAGAACACTTATAGATCTAATTGAATTTTATGAGAAACATAACGAAAAGAAATTGGCGATGATTTTTATTGACGCCGAAAAGGCTTTCGATAATTTGCAATGGGAATTTATGTTTAAAGTGCTAGAGAAAATAAATATAGGGGAAAAATACTTGGATTGGATAATGAAGATATATAGTAGACAGGAAGCACAAATTATAGTTAATGGGGAGAGGTCAAGACCCTGTATGATAGAAAAGGGTACAAGACAGGGGTGTCCCCTGTCCCCCTTGTTATTTATAATGGTTCTTGAAGTATTGACCAGGAAGATAAGGTTGAGCCATCTAGTCAAAGGAGTAAAATGGCAAGGCCAAGTATATAAATACAAGGCCTTTGCCGATGATTTAGTATTTTTCCTGGACGATCCAAAAAACGATGTAGTAAACTTGGTGGAGATAATCGAACAGTTTGGAGAATTAGCAGGCTTAAAAATAAATAGAGATAAAACAGCAATGCTAACAATGAATTTAACAAAGCAAGAAAAAGTGGAATTGGCAGAAATTTCAAACTTCAAAATAGAGGAAAAAGTTAAATATTTGGGGTTCATAATAACAGGGAGAAATTCAGACTTGTTTAAAAACAATTATATTAAAACTTGGAAACAAATTAAGGATAATCTGGACAAATGGGATAAACTGGACCTCTCAATACTGGGAAGGATAGCAACGGTAAAGATGTCAGTGCTCCCCAAAATGATGAAAATGATGTATATGTTTCAAAACATACCTATCGTGACAAATGATAAAGTATTTAGACTTTGGGATAAGGATATAACAAACTTTATATGGAGGGGGAAGAAACCCAGGATAGGCAGAAAGATTTTGATCGATATTAAAGAGAGAGGAGGCTTGGCGTTACCCAATCTACAAACTTATTATCACGCCTGTTGTTTATCATGGATGACAGAATGGGTAAGACTAGAAAATACCAGACTTCTTAAACTAGAAGGGTTTAATTTAAGGTTTGGATGGCACGCTTATATATGGCATAAGAAAGCTCAAGTACACAGTGAATTTAATCATCATTTTATAAGAAAAACCATATTGAGAGTTTGGTTAAAATATAAGAAGAAGCTGTGCCCCAGAACCCCTTTGTGGCTTTCAAACCATGAAGCTTACTATAGCAAAGAAAATATCTTTAAAGATAAATGGTTAACATATAAAGAGCTATTGATAAGAACAGATGAGAATAAGGGGAAGAATTATAGATTCAAAACTCAAGAAGAGCTTCGAGACCAAAATATTATTTGCCATTGGTTTTTGTATAGACAGTTAAAAGAAAAGTTTGGTATAGATCAAAAGTTGGAGGATATAGAAATAGATAAATCGGAATTTGAAGATCTGATGTTCGGAGATAAAAAAAAGATCATATCAAAAATATATAAGGTTTTATTGAAACTGAATTTAGAGCAAGAAATAGTTAAACCTTATATGATAACCTGGGCCCAGAACATAGGACGAGAACTCAGATTAGAACAATGGGAAAAGCTATGGGAAAAGAATATAACATTTTCAAGAAGCAATAGTATAAGGGAAAATATTTATAAAGTTATGTACCGATGGTATTTAACTCCAAGTAGATTAGCAAAAATATATAAAAAATGTCCGGATCAATGTTGGAGGTGCCAGAAAGATAGGGGAACATATTATCATACATGGTGGCAGTGCAAGAAGGTTAAAAAATTCTGGGAAAGAATACATAAAACGGTAACATCATTGCTAGATACAAATTTTCCATGTGATCCGGAAATATACCTTCTGAATATGTTAGATAAAGTAGAAAGGAATGTACAAACAAAATACTGGAGGATCCTAATATATATGTTTACGGCTGCAAGAATAACGATAGCAAAAAATTGGAAGAGTCAAAAAATACCTACGATTGAGGAATGGAAAACTAGATTATATGAAATGTACGAAATGGATAAGTTAACAATCATTATGGATGAAAGAAAAACGTTAAATGACTTACAGGGATGGAAAATACTAAACCCATTATGGAAATCTGAATGGGGGAAGTTAGCGACAATAGATTTACGAATTCATTAAGCGATATTAAATATTCTATAAGAAAATAATCAGTAAGGAAGCAAATTATGAATAAAAGTATAAAAAGGGAAAGTCGGGTTCAAAACAAAATCATGAAGTTAACAAGATATAAAAAAAACAGAATTGGAAGTATAAATGTTTAAATGTGTGTATATTAATGTATTAGGTGTACGTGTGTTAAATGGGAGGGGATATGTCTTTTTTTTTGGTAGTCTAATGTGTTTATGTTATGTATTGTGGGTAAAATGTTTAGTGTATTTTATGTAATTTATGTATTTTATTGGAATAAAAATATTAAAAAAAACAACATTATTTTTCTGTCTAGTTCTCTGTCTCAATAGTCAGGCTAAGGAATAGGACCAGAAATTACACCTTCCCTTGACCCAACTCAGGGCTCAGCTACACACTGCCATATCCTGGCTGTGGACCTGGCCCCTTGTTCCCCTGTTCCCTCTATGGAATAGCAGGAAGTCCTGACAGGTCTGCTACTGCAGCCACTACAACCACCATTTCGTCGCTGTCACACAAGGCAAAAACAGAGCCTGCAACATGTGACCGAGGCCCCCTGCATGGAACCAGCCTGCAGGACTCCTTCCTGCCTTCCAGGACAGTGAGGCAGACTGGCAGCTTCAGTGAGGACAGGCCTGTCAGGATGGGCTCCTGTGGTCCCACAGGGCCCAGTCCATTTCCTCCTGGCAGAAATGGATTTAAATAGGTATTATTCTAAATTGTTGTACCAGGCCCTACCCCATCTCCCCCCCTCCTGTCACAGCCTTGTATCTGCCCTTGGAGTGGTGAGGACTGCCTGGGGGAAGAACAGGGCAAATGCCCTGCATTGTATGGACTGCAAGGCTCTAAGATGGGGTAAGATGGGGTATATTGCACATCTAGACAAGCCCTGGGTCTGCGCTTTTATGAGGGGGGACTTCTGGCAAGGGAATGGGGTGCATCTCATGACAGTTGGCAGAAACGTTTTTGCCAACAGTCTCAAGAATTTGATCAGGAGGGCTTTGAAGTGAGTCATATGGGAGAGGGAGACAGTATTCTGGCAGGCAAAAGCACTGGAGAAAATAGTCAAACTGTCATAGAGGGAACAAGGAAAACAGTGCAAGGATCCAACAGTCAGAGGCAAAAAAAACTTGCACAGGCAGCAAGTAAAGGGGACACATGGTCTTAGATGTCTCTACACTACTGCACAGAGCATGGGTAATAAGCAAGATGAACTTGAACTCCTAGCACTACAAAGCAAATATGATCTAATAGGCATTACTGAAACCTGGTAGGATGAGTCACATGATTGAAATGTAGGAATAGAGGGGTACAACCTTTATAAGAGAAACAGGCCAAACAGGAAAGGAGGAGGAATAGCATTATATGTCAGGGGTATTTACACCAGTGAAGAGAGCCATGATATCAATACTGGAAGCCAGGTGGAGAGCATCTGGATAAAAATTAAAGGGGAGGGAAACAACAGGGATGTTATTGTGGGACTCTACTCTACTACAGACCCCAAAGTCAGACGGAGGAATTGGGTGATGCCTTTCTAGAACAGATGACCACACACGCAGAAAGGAGAGATGTAGTAGTGATGGGTGACTTCAACTATCCTGATATTTCCTGGCAATCTAACTCAACCAAAACTTCAAGGTCTAGCAAATTCCTTACTTGTCTGGAAGACAATTTCATGGTCCAAAGGGTGGAAGAGGCAACAAGGGGGTCAGCTATTTTAGATCTGATCCTAACCAACAGGGATAACCTGGTTAATGGGGTGCAAGTGGTGGGATCCGTAGGTGAGAGTGATCACTTCTCCTGGAGTTTGTTATACAATGGAAAGGAGAAGGCAGGCATAGTCAGACACGCATTCTTGACTTTAGGAGAGCTGATTTCAATACACTCAGGGAAATACAGCACAGAATAAGCAAAGAGGTAGTAGAGGAATACCTTCTTAGTCTAAATGAATTTAAATCTACAGGACCAGATGAACTACATCCAAGAGTATTAAAAGAGCTGGCAAATGTAATCTCAGAGCCATTGGCAATAATCTTTGAGAATTCCTGGAGAACAGGAGAAGTCCCAGCAGACTGGAGGAGGGCAAACGTTGTTCCTATCATCAAAAAGGGGGAAAAAGAGGATCCCAACAATTATTGTCCAGTTAGTCTGACATCAATACCAGGGAAGATTCTAGAGCACATCATTAAACAGAGAGTCTGTGAACATTTGGAAGGCAATGCCATAATCACAAAAAGTCAACATGGGTTTCAGAGAAACAAGTCATGCTAGACTAATCTGATCTCTTTTTTTGATAAAGTTACCAGCTTGGTAGATGAAAGCAACGCTGTGGATATCGCATACCTTGATTTCAGTAAGGTCTTTGACAAGGTTTCCCATGACATTCTTGCAAACAAGCTTGTAAAATGTTGGCTAGACAAGTTAACTGTTAAATGGATTTGTAATTGATTGACCGGCTGAACCCAAAGGGTGCTCTGCAGTGGCTCCTCTTCATCTTGGAAAGATGTGACCACTGGAGTGCCACAGGGTTCTGTCCTGGCCCCAGTGCTATTCAACATCTTTATCAATGACTTGGATGATGGAATTAGGGGCATACTTATCAAATTTGCAGATGACACCAAATTAGGAGGAGTAGCTAATACCCTAGAGAACAGGATCAAAATTCAAAATGCCCCCGGGACAAGATATCTCAGTACTTGGTGATGACCGGAAATATATGTGACCAGGGGAGGGCTCAGACAGGAGGGGTCCGTCACTCATTCAGTAGATTCAGCCTCACCACATGAAAACAAAGGCTTCCATTCCAGCTGCAATTAGGTTGTGTGTGTCTGCATTTAATCACCCTGTTCAATGGATTTCTACACTGGGGACCATTCTACTTTAATCCGTACTTCCCCTGCATGCTTGGTTTAAATTTTAAAAAGAGACCAAATTGTAAAGAGATCACAGGCGACCCCCCTGCCTGCATCCACTCCATTTGTGTAAAAGCACAGTTAAAAATGTCATTGTCTGAGCAGACAATCGCGTATTAATCCACACACACACCCGCCTGCATCCACTCCATTTGTTTAAAGTCACAGTAAAAAAATGCCATCGTCTAAGCAGATGATCATTCATACACACATTCATACACACACACACGCCTGCATCCACTGCATTTGTTTAAAGGCAGAGTAAAAAATGCCATTGTCTGAGCAGACGATCCTGCATCCTCACTTTCAGTGGGCTTTAAATGGAGTTATTTCAATTGGGATGGACAGCAAAGGTTGTAGCCACTGGGCGGCCCTTCCTCTCTCGCTTTCAATGGGCTTTAAATGGTGTTCATTCAATTCAGAAGGACAGCAAAGGGTATAGCCACTGAGCGCCTCTTCCTTCCTCACTTTCAATGGGCTTTAAATGGTGTTCTTTCAATTGGGAAGGACAGCAAAGGTATAGCCACTGATCGCTCCTTCCTCCCCATGTTAGGTCACCAGATGGCTCATTCCTCCCCTCATCCTCTGATCGACTCATCCCCAATGCAACACTCAATCATTCCCTCATCCCCAACACAGAAGCTTTAACAAACCTTTGAGCCAGCCAACAGCATCGCTCGTGGCGTGAAACTCTAAAGGAAGTACGTCACTGAGGTTGTGAAAAATGAGTAACCGCATCCTTGATTGACAGCTAAAAAAAAAAATCCTGGGACAGTAAAGTCGTGTAAACCAAACCAAACAAAAAACCTGTGGTAGTATATAGTGGGAGAAGGTACATATCACAGGACGTGATGCCGTGTAAACAATGATCCTAGGATCTCCCGGGATAAGCAGTTCAGAGACAAAAATCATGTAAACAGGGAGGGACGACTATGGGATCAAGACATCCCGGGACGCCCCACGACAAAAACTACCATCTAACTGCACCCAGGATTCCATAGGCTGGAGCCATGATAGTTAAAGTGCTGTCAAACTGAATTATTTCTGCAGTGTAGCAGCAGCCTGAGTCTCCCTAAACTATGGGGAGGGGGAGAATATTGCATGTAACTTCCTTCATGCTGCTGAGGAATCTCTCCAACAGCAGAGGCCAGCACAAACTATGAGTCAGAGATGGGTAAGTGCTTCCTTGTCAGGGCTCCTCAATTTATTCTGGATTTTAATTTCATTTTTAAAAGAGATGCCCAAGGGGGTGAATCTATTTTAGAATAGGCTTTGGCACATTGGATAGCTTCTTTAAAGTTTAGACTAAAATTCAGAGCAGATTCACCGGCCCAAGAACATGGGCTACTGGTTCACTGGCCCAAGGACCTTGACTAGCAGAAGGAAAACAAATGGCCCTTCCTGCTTGTTGATGTCTTCTGGAAGACAAATGCAGGGACTCCCAAATCAATCCTCAGATTCACTAGCTGTGCCTGAGAAAGGAGAATTTGACCATGGTGGTATTTGTCCTGGTAATAGTTCAGCTACATAATGAACTGAATACACTGGGCTGTGGAAGGCTGCTTGGAAGTTACAAATGGTCTAAAATGCACCCGCTGTATTAATTGCTATAGCGGTAGCCCCTGGGGAAACTGTATCTTCTATGGGTCACCCGATCAGTGAAGCAGCTTATTCCCACCCTCACCCCACTTTTCTTTGCTGCTTCAGTATTTCTCCACCAGGCAAGGCAAGCAATGTGGGATGGCTTGCCAGAAAGATGTTTTGTTACCAGGAATTCTTCTCTGACTCCTATTTCTGTTAGAAGCAGAGGAGAATTCTGGGTCTTTTAATTGTTGAAGTAGATTTCTAAGAGCGCCCCAAGTTCATTTTCAAACATTTGCTTTGGAAGAACTTTGCCAACATATCTGCTGGCCCCATCATTTGTGAATATTGCTTTCCTTTCCATCACAGTCTTTCCAGTACACAGTTTGTCCTTCCCCTGTGAATTTCTGTAGACTCACATGAAATATCCAGTTAACAGTATCACTTGTCCCAGTTCCGTTTGACCCTCGGGGGAAAACACAGTAGCATTGGCTTCAGAAAACAACAGGAAAGGAAGTTGTCTCTGCATTTTGAAAATGGGAACTTTTTACAACATGGCATCACTTTCTAAGGGTTTCAAAAGTTACTACATCAAACAGTATAGAACAGTTTCCATTGATATGTCTTTCTAAGGGCAATATTTGTCCAAGAGTATTTCAAGTTTCTTTTCTGAACTTCCCTTGACCTAATATAAAGCAAATAAGTTCAAAACTGGTACATTTTGATAAAAAATGCTCTTTGAATGTAGGTGTGTGCATATGTGTGTGTGAGAAAAGAAGGAGAGAGAGCATACATATATATGTGCCTAAACCGCACTGTCACTTTTTATTAACTGACTTATTCATTTCCCCTATTTATTGCCTCTGCATTCATTCATTTTTAATTAAGTTATCTTTTCCACCTTTCAGATGAATTTTTAAGAGACAGGCAGGCCTGAGAGAGTTGAATAGAAAGATAGCACACCTTGATAATAAAGGGCAGCATAAACTTTTAGTGTGGATCAATGTGACATTCCACAACAACAAATGTATGCACCAGGATCAATTATAATGACAGAATCTAACCTGGTATATACCTAAAGAATACCTGGATTCTGAGACTCTTTCTTGAAACTGGGCTGTCACCACATGTATATTGGGCTACCTCTGTACCAAGTTTGGAAACTTCAGCTAGTTCAAAACATGGCAGCCAGAGTGGTCACTGGTACATCCAGAAGTGATCATATCACACCAATATTAAAATCACTCCACGGTTGCCAATTACTTTCCAGGCAAGGTCCAAAGTTTTGTTTATTACCTTTAAAGCCCTACATACTTTGGGTCAAGGTTACCTATACCTCTTGCTGGATAATCCACCACATACACTCAGGTCCTTTGGAGGACATTTACTCCAGTCAGCTAGGTTGGTACCTATCACCCTCACAAAGAACTTTTTCTTCAGCTGCCCATATACTTGGAACAACCTTCTGGAAGAGGTTTGACAGCTGAATATGCTGTCCAAATTTAAAACAGCATTAAAGATAAGTCTCTACCGGCAGGCCTATCCAGATGATTTTTAAACTGTAGGTTTTAAATTATGAATTTTAAGTAAGGATTGATTGTTTTAATAGGTTTTTATCATATTTGTTTTTAAAACTGATATTATGTGTTTGTGTTCTTAATGGGTGTTATATGTTATGTAGTATGTTAATCTGTTCCCTGCCTCAATCCATAGGGAGAGGTGGGTGAGAAATGATGATGATGGTGATGATGATGATGATGATGATGATGTGTCTGTTGGACACATCCACAGATCTATGACATCAACCTTAAGGCATGATTCAACATGATTCCCCACAAGAATGGAATCCTCAACAAGAGGGAACCAAAGGGCAAGGTCTTAACTCTGAGGTCTTCTACCTCCAACAAATGTAAAACTCTCATTGGACTACAACTGGCAAGTTTTACCTATGCAGGACTGAAAAGTTTCCCAGATGTAACAGTACAGAGACTCCTTGAGAAATTCAATGTTCTCTGCCTAAGAAAAGAACAGTTAGCTTTGCAAAGGACAGGGACATCTGGATCTCAAGAGAAGTTACTTTTCTGTTGCTAATGGGAGCTGAAATTTGATAACCTGTCTTTTATTGTTTGTTGACTCTTGTCTTCACATGGTCAGTAAGAGCAGTGTCCTCTGCCTGTTTTGGAACCCCTCAATTGGAATCCCTTAACTGACACCTCAGACAGAATGTAGGTCAGTGACTCTAACGTCATCACCATTTTTATCCTGTATGTTTTTCAACATCTTTGCCTGATGCCAGTGAAGGTTTGAAAACTTGCACAATGCATTTTATGCTTTGGAATTGGCCCAATAAAGGTATTGCTGTTATTGCTGCAGATATTGGCTGGCTGAAGTGCCCATGTCCTGAAAGGTTGGGAAATGTGCCTCTCAAATAACAGAATCATTTGTAGGGCCTAATCAACACTTCATAAATAACCCAGTTTGAAACTGGATTATTTGCCATGACTCCTTCCTATGGTTCCTATAAAGCAATTTGTGGTTTTACAAGGGGGTTGTTTACATGGCAAAATAAATCCTCAAAGAATGAGACAAGAAGCCTGATAGTTCCCATGCATTTCGAAGCAACAGCACCCTATTCAGAAGGAGGGGTGCAAAAAACCCATAAGTCGCGCAGTATCAGCTTTCGCTAGTTTTACAGACTTTTTTGATTAAGTTCACGAAAATGCACATAATTGGTCAAGGGAACTAACCATCGTGTAAACTGGCATCGACCTTTTCTAATTACTGTGAGCAGAGCTGAATCCTGATTGGTTGGAGTGAACGTTGTGCTTTATCCGAATAGACTGAGGGGTTGGAGAGAAGAAATTCACCCTTCTGCTTGCAGCCCACTTTGGAAAATCAGCTCTGAGCCCTTCCTGTCTGTTTCAAAGGAAGGCTTTGGGGGTTAGGAAGACAATGGGGACTAACCCCTGCTTTGCTGGTGTGTGAGCATGTATGTGTGTGCATTCGTGTGTGCAGGGAAACAGCCGATCGCATGTTCGTCCTTTTGTTTGTCCTTCCCTTCACTTGCCTTTATTCAAGGCTTCGGAGGCAGGGAAGACAGTCAGGAATGGAGCTAGTCCCTTCTTGTGTGCTGTGTGTTTGTGTGTGCATGTGTGAAGGAAAGGGAAGGGAAGGGAAGGAAATCGCTCAACCATACTTTTCCTTGTTCATGCTTTCATTCACTCCTTTCTTTATAGAAGCCTTTCGGGGAGGGGAAGATGGGGAAGTTGACAGATCGCTCTTTCAATCTTTTGTTTGTTCGTCCTTTTCTTTCCTCTCATTATTTATGGTCTCCTTGCTCCCTCCCCGCCTCCTGCCTGGCTTTAATCATCTGGAGGTGACCCCCCCACTTTTGCCTGTGTAAACTAAGGAAAACCGAAACTGGCTGCATCTGGCTGCATCTTCCGGATAAGCCAGAATTTGTGTGATTTATGCGCTCCTGATGTGAAAGAACAGTAATCCAGAATCTCGCGAACTTTTTCCTGTCGTGGAACCGCCCCCCTAGTCTTTTGCCTTCTCTGCCAAAGAGTGCTGGTGCCTCACCAAACTACAAATTCCAGGATTCCATAAGGAGCCATGACAAATAATCCAGTTTCAAACTGAATTATTTGTGTAGTGTGGATGCACCCTGTATGTGGACTATGGTAGACTACGGTGGCAGGAGGTGCAGATAGAAGAATGGAGTGTAACACTGCATAATTGAGGGATGAGGATGTCATTTGAAGTACTGTCCCATGTTTTTTAAAAAACTTGATTGATGATGGTGAAGATGATGTAACAACAACAAAGACAACTGCACATTTAGAAGAAAAGTTGTATGCTAGTTTTATCCCATTTGCTAATGACAAACAGTGCATGTTTGGTTGTAAAATAGGGAAGGTGGTTTCAAGCTTTATAAATGCTGACGAAAACCAGTAAGTGTTGGTGAAAGACTATTCACCTCCATTTAAACTTTAACATGCTCTCCTAAGGCCCTTTCTCCAGACATTCACAAATGGGGCAACTGTTGATAAGGAGAAAGGGACTTGATCTTGCTGGCAGCTCTTGACTTTAGCACATGATGAAGGCTTTCTGAGGGCCCTTTCATTTTGGTTATGCTATTTCACATGGAAAAGCTGGTTGCTGTCTATTTACAAACGGTTAGCGTCATAGGTCTTCATTTTTTCTGAGACGTTGTCAGTTAAGATGGATTCCAGTGCAGGCAGAGGCTGCTCCCCTTCCTTGGAGGTCTTTAAACAGAGGCTGGATTGCCATCTGTCGGGGATGCTTTGATCCAAGATTTCCTGCGTGGCAGAATGGGGTTGGACTGGATGGCCCTTGTGGTCTCTTCCAACTCTGCAATTCTATGATTCTATGATTCTATGATCTTATATTTTATGCTCATGTTATTTAAAATTATTTTTGGGCTGTCTTCAAGAGTAAAACACTCTTGTTTTTAATTTTTTTAAAATGTCTTTGCTGTTCCACTAGTTTTATGTGGATGCAATTCTGTTTTGTAGACTACTTTTAACTTTCTATTGAAAACTTTTCTGGAGGTTCTTGAACCAAATGACTAGATAAAAATATAATGAAGAAAAGGATGTCAGATTGGATTGGAGAGACCTTGGTTTAAATTCTTACTGAGGTACTAGGTCACTCAGTGAATTTCATCCAGTTGCCCTTTCATTGTAGGAAAATGTGCCTCACAGGGATGTTTATGAAGACACAATGGGAATATTTCACATACATATAATCCTTAGTTCCTTGGATTAAAGACACAACAGATATATATTAATTAAATAAGTACAGGGGTACCAGTGAAAAGACTCTGTGAATGTCACCATTATTGGTACACAGAAACAATATGTCAGCAAGCAAAGAACAGCTGGTGTCCTACATACCCTAGAGAATATCACTTCCCTTGTGTCTCATTATGAGTTTTATACTGCACTAAGGGTAGCCATTTTACAGTGCACTCCATTCAGCAGATGTATGAACACCAAAGACACATTGAGGTTAGTCTTTTTCCAATGGGAAAGCAAAGAGGGACTTCTTAAACTTGTTTTTAATGTGGATATATATTTGAGAGCTGAAGGGATACATAGGATAAAGTTAGGGATGTTCTCATATAGGTTGTTTGTTTGTTGTCCTTTTACCTTTGTGGAAATGAGTAAACCACACTGAGTTGACAGAACAGTTGGGAAACAACTTTTCACAACAAAAAAGGTACATCTTTGAAGGGTTTCCTTGAAATGATAACATACCATGATGGCCAGTAAACTAGCATCCTTTCTCTTCAGATTAGAGTGTGTAACCTTGCCTCACACTTTACATGCTTATTTACTTTATATTGCATATGTTCAAACTTTTTTTAGAAGTTTCATGCCAAAGGCATCAGATACACACAGTGGACACATTTATTCACCACAGTCCAGATCTCACACTAAACATAAGCACTTAAGAAAACCTCAATTGGGACAGACCAGTATTTCAGTCTGTCCAACATTCCATTTCCAACAGTAGCCAACCAGATATTTCCACAAAGCGGTTGGTATGCAGTGGTATGCCATTCCTGACCATGGAGGCTCAATAGAGCTGGCCCAAAATTTATTGGAAAATCGTTTTCCAGGATCATTTTCTCAGTTCTTTCTATTTCAAATCTCCTCCCACTGCTGGAAAATTTCAGGTTCCCCCAAGAATATGTGACAAAATGACTCCTTCCCCAATGTCACTAACCACAAACAAGCTAGAGAATTTCAGGCATAACAGTGGGTTTATTATTATTTTAAAATTGTTATTTCAATATTACGTCTATGCATCCCCACATAGTTTAGGCAGGAGAATTCCGCAATTTCATCCCCAGCCTTTCCCCTCCCTGCTATGAATAGAGTAAAGAATTTCATCATGACTACTAAGGTTGAATTTGTTTGCTCATTACTACATTCATTTGGGAGGTTTTTTTAAAAAAATTATTTATTTAATAGTTTTAAAACAGACACTACAATTCACAACCAAAGTAGAAAGCAAAACAAAGCAAAAAGAAAGAGAAAAGGGGAAAAGATATACATATAGGAAGACACACGTATGCATATAATTAAGGCTAAAATTAAACTAAAGTTCAAACACAATACTAATACACTAAACTGGAACAATAAACACTAATTAACTACCACAATAAACACTAACCTAGGCTGCTGACACATTGTGGAAATAATGCTGTTTGACACCACTTCGGCTATCATAGTTCCATCTTATGGAATCTTGGGATTTGTAGTTTGTTGTGGCACCAGAGTTCTCTGACAGAGAAGGCTATATATCTCACAAAACTACAAATCCCGGGATTCTATAGCATTGAGACATGGCAGTTAAAGCATTGTCAAACTGCATTATTTCTTTTTTTAATTAATATCTTTATTGAATTTACACTCAGACAAGACCACACAAAACAACAATGACAATCACATTTCAGACAATATAACAAACAATACAATACAGTATACCTACTACACCTATCTCCTCCCCTCCCCTCCCCTTCTCTCCCCTCCCTCCCTCCCTCCATTTCTCCCTTATTATAAAAGACTTCCCACCTCTACCTGAAAGCATCATATTCTTTCATTTCTAGACACCATCTCTTTTTACAAAGTAAATATGATGTCTATTATAAATACTATATATATACTAGCTATACCTGGCATAACATACACCATTAAAAACTCCCCCAAAACACCCAGTAGACCTCACAACAACCCTGTAAGGTAGGCTGGTGAGTTTTTTGAATTCCTTCTCCCCTTTTCAACATTCCATATTTTTCATGGAATGCTGAGGGTGACTTCTTCTGTTGCCCTGCCGCTGCTGCAGCTGCCTCCACTTGACTGCCTGGGTCTGGTCACAGGCAACCCGTTGCTGCCGCCAATTGACTGGGTCTCAATCTGGGCTACAAATTGAGTGGCAAGAGTGGATTGTGAGGTGGAGAGGGAATTTGCATGTGGATAGTGATTGGTTGGGTGTGTTTCCTGAGTAGCCAATCAGCACACTGGGAAAGGCCCAAGATATATATATATAGATATATATATATATATAATCTAAAACTTAACTAAAATATATATCTTAATAATAAACAGCATATTTTCTTATCCATTACTTATCGATCACATTATAATTTCTACATAACTTTCTATTCTAGACCCACCAGATTATGGCTTCTTTATTCAACCTTTTAAACTTAAAATACTACTCTCGCCTCGTTGTTCTTTCACAAAGTTTATAACAAGTCCACGTATATCACAAAAACAATCTAATAATAATAATAATAATAACATTTATTTATATCCCGCCCCTCTGCGAGCAATCGGGGCGGCTTACAATGATAAAATGGTAGACAGTATAAAACAACCCAAAGTCCCTCCCTCCCCTTAAAACATTATTAAATTAATACAAGTTAAAATCAATACAAGTTAAAATCAATATGTAATACAATATGTTAAATACCCTTTTAAGCGGGCAGCATCTGTTAGGAGATCCAAAAGCAACCTCCAGAGGGGGTTCCTGAGGCCGGGGTTAGCTATTCCGGAAAAGCCTGCCCGAAGAGAACCGTCTTGACAGCCTTTTTAAAGCTGTCTAATGATGTCAATAGGCGGATCTCGTCGGGCAGGCCGTTCCACAATTTGGGGGCGACAGCCGAGAAAGCCCTCTGGGAGGTAGTCGCCAGCCTAGGTCTTTGTGGCTGCAACAAATTCCTCCCAGAGGACCGTAGAGCGCGGGGAGGATTATAAGGGAGAAGGCGGTCCCTGAGATAGCTTGGACCCAAGCCATTTAGGGCTTTAAAGGTGATAACCAACACCTTGTACTGGGCCCGGAAGCTGATAGGCAGCCAGTGGAGGGACCTCAGAACCGGAGTAATGTGGTCCCTCCTAGATGTTCCAGAAACTAGCCTGGCTGCCATATTTTGTACCAGCTGTAATTTCCGAACTAGGCACAAGGGTAGCCCCATGTAGAGAGCATCTAGTGATTTCCCTTTAATTAAATCTGTTAGTTTTCCCATGGTAGCTATTTCTATTAATTTCTCCACCCATTCCCTATAATCTGGTATCTTATTTGATTTCCATTTCCTAGCAAAAATCACTCTCACTGCTGTTACCATATATCAAATTAATTTACTATTTCCCCCTCATCTTTATCTTCTTTGTTTATCATATTTAGCAAAAACAATTCTGGCCTCAGCATAAGCTTAATTTTCAAAATCTTACATATCCATTTATTAACCCTAAACCAATATTTCTTTGCTTTTTTACACCGCCACCACATATGAAAAAATGATCCAATGTGCTTACCACACTTCCAGCATAGATTCGTAGCCCCTCTGTGCATTTTTGCAATGATTGCTGGAGTGATATATCATTTCATCATCATTTTATACCAATTTTCTTTTAACACATATGAACATTTGAATTTTATACCTTTTACCCAAACCTCTTCCCATTGGACCATATAAATCTCATGTCCCACATACCTTGCCCAACGAATCATATATTCTTTGACCTGCTCTTCCTCTATATCAAATTTTAGTAATAGTTTCTATATTTTACTAATTAAATGTTTTCATCATCACTTAATCATTTTTCAAATTCAGATTTTACTCCCTCATAGTTCCAGTTCCTCAAGCCCTCTCTTGCCCTTTCTCTAATCTGATAATATAATAACCATGGTAGATTAACTCCTTCACTTACTAATTCTTGATTTTTTTAAAATTTCCCAACCCTTAGCATCTTTTTAAAATAAATCTCTATACATTAAGCAGGTATATGTCCTCAATTTATTTTTACAAAATGCTTCTTGCAGAGAAAGCCAGCCTTTGATGTTAGGATACAACCTATCTTTTTATCTCAACCATATTCTTAACAAGGTTCTCCTCATTATATGATTTTAAAATTCTGCATTAATTTTTTACCTTCCCGTACCATAAGTACCCATGCCAACCCATTTTTAAATCATGACCTTCCAAATCCAGTTCATTTTCTCTAGCAAATCCAATGCTTTACCCATGTTAAACATAATGCTTCAAAGTACATTTTAGAAATACCCAATCCTCCCCATTCTTTTGCATCTTCCAAAATTTTCCATTTAACCCTTGGCCTTTTCCCTGTCCATAAAAATTTAGATAATTCTTCCTGCCATTTTATAAACGGGACATTTGAAAAAATAATAGGGATTGTCTGAAATAAGTACATCATCCTGTAGAATGTTCACTTTAATCACTGATATTTTTTCCTAGCATTGACAAATTCAATTTTTTCCATCTGACTATATCCTTTTGGATGTTGTCCCATGTTTTTAAATAATCATTTTCAAACAATTGTTGTGTTTCATAGTTATATTGATTCCCAAATAATTTACCTGATTTACAAATTCAAATCCTATTACATTAATTAATTGTTTTTCTAAAGCATTCATATTCTTTACCAAAATTTTTGTTTTATCAATATTTATTTTAAACCCTGCATATTTACCATATTCCTTCAATTTTGAGATTAAATTTCTTACTCTGCTAATAGGGTTCTCTAATCAGTAAATCATACACAAATGCTTGAATTTTTAATTTTTCCCTTTTAATTCTCTCTCCTCTAATTTCTTTATCTTTCATAATCTTGGAATTTAAAAATTCTAATGCTAGAATAAACAGTAAAGGTGAGAGTGGGCATCCCTGCCTAGTACCTTTTTCAGTTTGAATATATTCTGTTGTATTCCATTTATAACTAGTTTCACCTTCTGTTCAGAATAAATTGAACATATCCATCTAAGATAATTTTCCCCCAAATCCATTTCTTGCATTACTTTAATAATAAAATACCAATTAAGATTATAGAATTCTTTTTCAGCATCAAAAAATAACACCCCTTTGATTTCATTATGGTAGATAAAATATTTTATTATCTTAATCACTGTTCTAATATTATCTCTAATTTGCCTATTGGGGATAAATCCATCTTTACTAACATATTTGTGGATGCATTTCTTTAATCTGTTGGCCGAAATTGATGCAAATATTTTGTAATCTTCATTTAATAAAGAAATAGACCTATATTTTTTTCATATTCATAGCATCTCTATTATCTTTAGGTAACAACACCACATTTTCTTCACCCCAACTTTTTGGGATAGATCTATTCTGTAAAATACAATTAATAACTATTTGCAGTGGTCAAATCAAAATTACAGAAAATTTCTTATAATAATATTCTGTTTACCCATCAGGTCCAGGTGATTTTCCTAATTTCATTCTCATAATGGCCTCCATTATCTCCTATATTAATATTTCTTTATTTAGTTCTTCCCTGTTTTTTAGAAATCTTTACACTTATCCGATTCTGAAATAATCATTCAATTGATCTACTGAAACATACTGTTTTTATATAGTGTAGTGAAGTAATTATGAAACGATATTTGAATTTATTTTTCTTTAGTTATAATCCTCTTTTAATTTCAATTTCATCCTCTTAGCCTTCGTATCTTCCAATTCTCCACTGAAATTTAAATCAAAATATTCCTTAAGTTTAGTCTTACAATAATTTACAATCTCTTAGTCTCTCATTCAATCTCCATATATAAGATTCTACCTTCCCTTTAAATAACATCACTACTGGATTATGATCTGATAGACCTTTAGTAAGAATTTTAATTTTTCTCAAGCCATTTATCATATTATTAAAAATCCAGATCATATTGATCCTGGATAGGAATTTATGGGAGTCCAAAAAAAGTATATTGTTTTTTATTCTCTTCTTTAACCCTCCACGTATCAAATAATTGTAATTCTTCTACCAAATAAAAAAATTCTTTTGATAATTTGCATTGACCTTTCTTAGTCCTTTTTTGTTCTGAAAATCTCTCCACCTATTAAAACCTCCTAACAAACACCAATTTTTGTATTACAGTGGAAACTTTCAATTCTTTATAAAATGTGGACTTTTCATTTACCAGAGAAAATGGCATTATTTCAGCAGTGTGGCAGCAGCCTAAAAAACAAAAGGGCTCTGACTGTGTGGACTTCCTGGGGGAAGATCAGGGTAAGTGTCCTGTGTTGTTTGGACTGCAGGGCTCCGGAACAGGGTCAAGCTGAGGTATTTGGCCAGTGTAGACATGCCCTAAAGAAAAGTTATAAAAACCTCAGGGGACCAAGGAGCAAGAGAGAGAGAGCAAAGAGAGAGAAAAGGGATAGGTACCTGCTACGGGAGCTTGGTAGTGTCTGGACAGAGGGTCCAGACTCCCAACTTGCCTCATGGGCATCAAAGATCCAGAACATCTGTATTCATGAGTACAACAGGAATGTATTTAGATAGTTGTGTTAGGGAAATTATGTTTCTTTTAAAACACTGGATTAATATGATCTAGGCTGTTGTTTGTAACTTGTAACTATTTCTAAGAATGCCTGAAGGAAGGTGCTTTCATAGAGAGATACCTTGTTGCTAATGTAGATTGCTTGCTTAGAATAAAGCTTCCTTTAATGATTTCCTTCTTCCCACACTCTTTTATGCGCCTTTGCTCAAGGTGCATGTGTCTCTGCAGACTCAAGGTGGAAAAGTACAAGTTAGAGTTCCTCAGTAACTTCCCTCTGAGTTAGCGGCCATACAGTAGATATTTAAGATCAATGGGTGGTGGCAGCTATACATGATCTCAAGATATTCAATCTCCTATTCCAAAGCAGGAGGGGATCCATTACATTATCATTATGATTGATAGGTTCTATACTGTTCAGGTCCAGGTTAGCTTGAAGGACTATGGTCTCCCATATGTGCCTGTCCATGTTTTAGAATCTTCTGGTGAAATCCTTCTCTGTATCCCACCACCCTCATAAGTACATCTGGTGGGAATGCAGGAGAGGGCCTTCTCAGTGGTTGTTCCTAGAAAGATTAGCCTGGTGCCTCCTTGCTATCTTTTACAAGCAGGTGAAAACTGTTTTTGTTGTTGTTGTTTTGACAGTCCTTTGAGGGGGAAAGGGATTTTTTTAGCTGAACCTGAAAGGTGGAATAATAATAATCATAATAATAGCCTTAGATCATAACCCCAGGTGCAATTTACACATAATACATAATAACAATCTCAATGGGCCAACAAATTCATTATTCAGATGTTTGTGATTTGGTACCGTTGTGCTCAAGCTTCCTTGTTGCATTTTGTTGTTTGACACCACTGAAATAATGAAAATTCACATCATAATCATACAATTTTAGCAGCATCAAAGTGTTTGCCAGAGATCTGGGAGGGTGACTGCTGTTCCTTTTTCTGGCTGAGCAATTGCAGCCTGCTCACAAATGATAGCCCTCCACTCTCTTCCCTCCAGCTGAGAGTAGCCCCAGCACTGTCAACCTAAGATTGCATGCAGATGGGAGAGTTGCCTACGGAAGTATTAGATACCTCCTTCCACAACTGAAAAAGTACATCAGTGTATGTCACCTACAGTATTTTTGTCTAGAACTTCAGCCTTAGCTCTTGTGAACTATATTGCAAAGTTGTCAGACTAGAAGACACCAGTTGTGTTTCAAAATCTAGTGATTAACATTATCTGAAATATCTTTTTTTTAAAAACAAGAACAAGCTATTATGAACTCAAATTCTCTCCCACATATCAAACAGTTTTGGAAACTTAAGTATGTTGTGTGCATAAATTCCAAATTTATTTTTTAAAAAACACCAAAAACCTAGAACACAATGTCTTATTGACAAAACCTCTAGTAAAGAGACACCTGCCATGTTTATGGTGGGAAGTAAGACAAATCTCGAAATAAAATAAAAAAAAAAAATCCGGGTTCTACAATAGTCATATGGAATAGAGAGCTGTCTTCTGCCCTCCATTCAAGCTGTGGGGGATCCCCGTTAAAAGCTTGACTGCTGCTGGGAACACAAGTCCAGACATCTGTGTGCAAGGCAATGGAAGCAACTTGCTGCAGCTATGCCATCTGCCAAACAGGCTACCTGCGAGTTGTTTGACTTTGGATGAAACAGTTAGGCAACACATCTGGGTACAACAAAATAGAAACAAGAAAAAGAAACAGTCCCAAAACAGTGGAGAAGATGGTTTTACTTTCCAGTAATTTTTTCCTAAATGCTCCTTTGTTTTTCTTACAGCCATTCACATCCTATCAGTGTGTATATTGGGATGAGAGAAAGAGGGAGGAAGAGAATGTTAGGGGCAGAGAATGTGCAAGTAACCACTGTCTTAGGTCAATAGCAATGTTAACAGCACAAAATGCCTTTAACGTGACTGAAATGAGCATGAAGGAGTGAAGTAGAATTAACTTGAACTGGATGAGATGGCAACATGCTATTCTATGATTCACATATTCAGAAAGCATATCAAAGGAAATAAAAATCTGCTGTTTCCCCTTCCTTTTTATCTGCCATTCAAACAGTATGTCAGCCAGAAAGGAATGATGGGAACTAGAGTCCAATGAAGTTGGAATCTATCCTTGATCTTCAATGGGTGGTAAGATGCTAAGTGAGGAACAGGTCACTGGAAGGAAAAGCCACAGCTACATAATCTCCTACTGCATCTGCACTTGTATGTCCTTGATGCATTCTGACATTCTTAAATGTAGTCCATCCTTTTGGCCCATATGAATTTTTGCCTGTGCTGAAGCTATAACATTAAATGTCTTCACTCAAGGTCTAGGGACATGCAACAGGGCTCAAACTTCATTATCAAGGATAGGGAATAGACTACAACACTAATTGAAGGGACACAGGTTATATACCCAGATCCATATCATCTGTTAGGGCTGCTGTGCAGTTTTGGGATCTTACAAATAGGTCAGCACACAGACTGTTACCAAGGAATTAGAAGGGGGAAAGGTTCAACAAGAGGTTTGTGGGGCAATTTTTTTTTTTTTTAAATGGAACTTGAAATGAAATGGCTGTAGTTGTTTTGGCACAGCCTCGGTTTAGGCTCCCTGAGAATTCAGGAAGATAAATAAGCTGCAAGCTATTTTTTCCACTAGATTTTTATTGCCTATTGGCTGCTTTCATCTTCATAGAAATCAATAAAAATGCAATGGATGTCTTACAAAGTACAATTTTTCTTCTTTTCCATCAGTGTAATACGGTTTCACAAATATAGTTTCTAATACAATTTAACGTATTCTACTGTACCCAAGGTAAAATAATTATGTTGCACTTTTTAAAACTGATAATTTCAATCAACATAGCTAAGCCACAAAAGCAATGTTACAGTCTGGCCTGCTATCCAAACGTGAGGTGTTTCCTAACACCATCCCATTTAGCATGTTTTCACCAGTGTTTCCTTGAAATAATATGTCATATCCAAGTGAATGGAGTATTAAATGCAGCCTAATTGAATTCTTTGAAAACATCCTTAATGAACCCTTATCTTAATTTTCTGAATAATAAATATTAAATTCTCTTTAGAAGATATGATTCACATGGGGCATCAAGACACTGACTGTCACAGTATCTCTGGGTATTTAAAAAAATATATTTTATGAATCTGAAAAATATTCCTCATACCCTGTTAATGGTACATTAGTATTTTCTATTGCAGAAATTGAGATAACAGTAATGGAGTGAACCCTCTGCCTTTTTGAAACAGAACACAGTTTGAAATACCACATATTTCAAATATTGATGTATTACAGAGCTGAAATGTCTCTTCCTGATTAAATGAATCAGCCAAAGTCTCTTTTACTAAAAAATTACTAAAAATTAGATTTTGATGCAGACCTGGCATCTACAATCCATAGTAACTGAAGAAAGAACAACTAGAAACAACTAAAACAACCAGGGTTGGTGAAAAAAACCAATTTTAGTTCAAAGTTTTCAAAACTTTCTTCCTTTCAAACGAAAGAGGTTAAAACCTTAAGTCTCTGCAAAAAGAACTTAGTTGCTGTTACAGTTGCAGTTTTTAAAAGCAACTCTGTTTCTCATTATTCAAAAATAACTGCATAATAATTTGAGTTCTTTTAAAAATCCCAGAAAATTAGAGATCCCTACACAATGATCCAAAATATGCCTAACTATTGAGGTGAACCACCATGCCACTACCTTTCAGTGGTGATGGGATTGCCCGCTCCTGTGAGACAAAATGCTATGCTGATGGTAGCAGTGCCTCTGGTTGAACTTCTCATGTCAGACAAGCTTCTGCTAAGGAGACAGATGAAATGTCCCAATCAGATACTGGACTGCAGCAGTAGTGTGGGGTGGTGGCGTGGGGTGGCACTGGTGGAAGATCTCTCAGAGACAATGACAGTGGTACCATAACTACTGCTTGTTACTACTACAAAGAAGAAGGCAATGGTAAACCATTCCTGAAGCTTTCTGCCTTGAAACCCCTATGTTGAGGCAGTTCAAAATGAAATAAGATAGTGCCAGGTCAGAATGTACTCAACGAGGTACTGGGGAAGAGCAGAGGAGAAGTAGAAGTAGCACTGTGGCTAATGATGCAACTAGACTCAATATGAAAGGACATTCAGCTGTTGACATGCTTACAGGTGAAAGGGAAATCTGAAGCTGCACAACACAAATTCTAGGAATATGGAATATGAGAAGCATGAATCAGGGGAAGCTAGATAATGTAAAATAAGAAATAGAGCAGATAAACATTGCAAGACTTGGGGTGTGTAAGCTAAAGTGGACAGGAATGGGGCATTTTTAGTCAGATAACTACACACTGTTTTATTTAGGAAATGAAAATCTAAGAAAGGATGGGGTGGTATTAATAGCGAGGAGAGATGTAGCAAAAGCAGACAAGGGATAAAATGCAAAGTCTGACCAAATAATATCAAGAAGACTTCAGCGAAAACCCATCAATATAACCATAATGCAAGTTGATGCTCCAACCACAGAGGCAGAAGTGGAAGACATTGAAACATTCTATGCTGACTCCAAGAGGCAATTGGTCACACACCAAAACAAGACATGTTGGTATTCATAGGCGATTGGAATGCAAAAGTAGGAAACAGTAGAACCAAACACTATGGGAGAATTTGGTCTAGGATCAAGAAATGAACCAAGAGAGTTTGACTTTTGTGAACCCAACAGTTTGTTCATTGCAAACATGCTCTTCGGATAACATGCTCTTCAGATAACCTGATGGTTAATATAGAAATGCATCATAATTGGAAACACTATATAATTGGAAGCAGAAGAAGGAGGAGCTCTATTGTCTCTGCAAACAAAGACCAGGAGCAGCTGATTTTAAAAAATACAGTAAAGCTAAAGAACACCAAATTAATAATTGTGCCAAAATAAAACTCAAAGAACATCCATGTAGAATTTGAAGACTATGTAAAAATAATTTGCACCATTGAGCTTAACTGTCCAAGATCCAGAAGAACTCTGAACCAAAACCAGGGACATTGTCAGAGAAGAATGCATAATATCCAAAAGGAATGAAAAGCCTCAATGGATAACAGATGAAACTCTTCAAGCAGTTATGGGCAGGCAAGAAGCAAAAGGAAAAGGTGACAGAAATAGGGTCAGAATCATGAATGGAACTGTTCAGCAACTTGTGGAAAAAAAGACGGTTAAGAGGTGATATGATAGCCCTGTTTAAGTATTTGAAGGGGTGTCATGTTGAGGATGGAGCAGGCTTGTTTTCTGCTGCTCCAGAGACTGGAACATGGAGCAATGGATCTAAGCTCCAGGAACAGAGATTCCACCTCAACATTAGGAGGAACTTTTTGACAGTAAGAGCTGTTTGGCTGTGGAACACACTCCCTCGGAGCGTGGTGGGGGCTCCTTCCTTGGAGGTCTTTAAACAGAAGCTGGATGGCCATCTGTCGGGGATGCTTTGATCATGATTTTCTGTGTGGCAGGGGGTTGGACTGGATGGCCCTCATGGTCTCTTCCAACTCTACAATTCTATGATTCTATGATTCTATGATTGTGCCTAGGGACAAAGACAACTAATATATAATGCAAAGAAACAGAAGACCACAAAAAGGTATAACAATAGGCCACTTCTGAAAGTTACAAGAACTCAAAGGGAAATTTAAACCAATCGTGGGAATGTTATATGACCAGCAGGAGAACACACTACATGATCAAGAAGAAATAAAAAGACTATAGAACTATATAAAACAGATTAAAGTTTGACAGATTCATTCAAGGAAAAACCATGTGAAGATGAACCCAAAATTTTAGAAAATGAAATGGAAGCTGCACTCAAAGCCTTTGGGAGAAATAAATCACCAGGAACAGATGACTAACCAATAGAGCAGTTTAAAGCTACAGAAATAGAACCCACTCAAATTTTAACTAAAATCAGCCAGCAAATATGGAAAACAAAGTAATGGCCCACAGACTGGAAATGTTCAATATACATTCCAGCCCCCAAGAAAGGGGACACCAAGGATTGCAGTAACCAACAGACATTTGCAGTAATCTCCCATGAAAACAAACTGATGCTCAAAATGTTACAACAAGGACTTTTACCATATATGGGGTGATAAATGACAGGTGTTCAAGCTGGGTTCAAAAAAGGAAGAGGCACTATGAATCATATTGAAAACATGTGTTGTATAGAGGAGTGCATCAAATATTTTCAGAATAATACCAGCCTGTGATTTATAGATTACAGCAAAGCCTTTGATTGTTTAAATCATGAAAAACTATGGATAGCTTTTAAAGAAATGAGTGTACCACAACATTTGATTATCCTAATGTGCTCAGAACAAGAGGCCACTGTTAGGACAGAATATGGAGAAACAGAATGGTTTCCAATTGGCAAAGGGGTCAGATAAGACTTCATTTTATCACTTTGTTTGTCTAACTTGTACACTGAACACATCATACATAAAGCAGAATTAGACTCAGAGGAAGAAGCATTAAAATTGAAGGAAGGAACATCAGCAATTTAAGATATGCAGATGACACTATAAATACATAGCAAAGACTTGAAACAACTACTGAAGAAAGTCAAGGAAGAATGTGCAAAGGCAGGTTTACAGTTGAACATGAAGAAAACAAAAATAATGACAACAGATGATTTACATAACTTTAAAGGAGACCATGAAGACATTGAGATAGACAAAGATTTTCTGTATCTTGGCTCAGTCATTAATCAAAATGGAGACTGCAGTTAAGAAATCAGAAGAAAACTTGGAAGGGCATTTATGAAGGAAGTAGACAAAAGATCCTCAAAAGTAAAGATATGTCATTGAATACCAAACTCAGGCTTATACATGCCACTGTATTCCCAGGTTTTTTTTGTTTTGTTTTGTTTTGTTTTGTTTTGTTTGTATGACTGTGAAAGCTGGACGGTGAAGAAGGCTGAAAGAAAAAAGAATCAACTCATTCTTAAATGTGGTGCTGAAGGAGAGTTCTGTGGGTACCCTGGATGGCCAAAAGGAGAAATAAAGCAAACCAGGTCTGAACCCAATTTGCTCTAGGACCCTGGAAGCCAAGATGACTAAACTGAGACTCTCATACTTTGGCCATATCATGAGAAGACATGACTCACTAAGGTAGAAGGCAGTATGAAAAAAAGAAAGATTGCATTCCAGATGGATAGATTCAGTCAAGGAAGCCACAGCCCTGAGTCTGCAAGACCTGTTGACAATAGGGTGACTTGGAAGTCTCTCATTCATGGGGTCTCCATAAGTCAAAGTCAACTTGATGGCAGTCAACAAAAACAATTGAGGCTGCACAATTGCTGTAATTATTAAAGTCACTAAACAGTTGCAGTTACAGAGAGGTAACAAGGTTATCCTTTGTTGTGTTACAATCAAAATATAACTAGGTTTCTCCTTAGTTTTTTGAAAAGAATTAACTACTGGTTATCAATGAGCAGATGTGAGCTATAATACATCCTAGGAGGTGTACTGGTTGATGTAATTAGAATAGCAGGCAGCCAAGACTCCATCCGTACCTGAAATACCATCATATGTAGAGATCTCCCACACACACACACACCTCAGCTTCTGCTACTTTGGTCCTAACTAAATCTCAGGTTTGCTCTTACAAGTACACACTGGAATTGCTATGGTAGAAAAGCAGCCAAGTTTCAGGTACAGAAATGAAAAACCAAATTTTAAGTATTTCCTCTCCTTGCTGCTAATCTCATTGCATTTCTCTTGTTCCTGGCTGCATTTTCTTCCCATTCTTGTTCTGCATCAGGTTGGCAGACTTTGTTCAGAATCCTGTTAGTTCACTATGTAGCATGACTACATTGGCATAGATGACGGCAGCATGAAGGAAGTAAGAACTTGAAGAAAGAGGCTGTATGGAACTGGTAGATTTTTAGTTCTCTCACCACCACCGTACAATTCTGGGGAAAGTGTGCCTGTGCATTGTGTGTGTTCAGGTTGTTTCTGACTTGTGGCGACCCTAAGGCAACCCTATCACAGGGTTTTCTTGGCAAGACTTGTTCTGAGAGGGCTTACCTTTGACTCCTTCTGAGGCAGAGAGAGAGAGTAACTTGCCTACGGTCACCCAGTGGGTTTCCATGGTCAAGCAGGGATTCAAACTCTGGTCTGCAGAGTCATAGGACTTTTTCAAATGGGGAAAAAAACCATTGTCGGGAGGAGTGCTTACAGCACTGTTTTGGACACCACCATCCTCCTCCCGACCTTCCCACATGCTTCCTCCATGCCGGGGGAGCGAGAAATGCACCACTTTTTATTGATGGAGGTTCTCCATTAATAAAAGTGGCACGTTTCTTGTACCAGCAGCACGGAGGAAGCATGGGGGAAGGTTGGGAAGAGGACAGCAGCATCCAAAACGGAGCACTATAAGTGAGACAGTGCCGCCCTCCTCCCAACTTTGGTGGGTTTTTTTTTCTCCATTTGAAAAAGTCCATAGTCCAATGCTCAAACCACTATACCACTCTCTACTGTAGTGTACCAAAGTTAAATTTGTGCCATGCTAATATATTTTCTTAATGTGCGCATTTACATGTATAGTTAACTGATTTACACATCTTTCCCCTACTCACTTAAGAACATGTGTGTATATATATATGTGTGTGTGTGTGTGTGTTTCCCTATTGTGCTTATTTTAACCACTTGTATTTTGAAATTGGTGTGTTGTTTTCTGTGCACTTTATTTCTCAAGAAATTATCTGTGCACCTTGGAAATGTTGGAATACTCAAGCAAAGTATGGTGTCAGGAAGTATGGAAATGCTACTTTGATCAAAACTGTCAAGTCTAATGAAATTTCTTTCCAGCCCCACTTCTCTGCTCCAAATCACCCTTTCACAAAGCAGTTTTCCTAGGGCAGGGGAGGGGGTAAAAAGCTATTAGGTTTTGTTACATGTTGCTGTCTGTAACATTTGGTCATGCCCTTGGTCATCTCCCAGTCTTTTGAACTACAATGGGAAAGATTAGTGGAAAGCCCCCTTGATACAGAAAATAATTGAGAAGATGATAAAATCCTTCTGAATAGATTGCCATAGAGGTTGCTAGGGGATGAAATGTCCAAAGTGGAGTGACAGGCTGTAAAGTAGTAATAAGATTAAATGACAGTATCCCAAACTGAACAGTGGAATGGCAGTCTGAAGAGTAAAATGACAGCTTGCCAGCTAGAGTGAAAACATGTTCAGGATGGAATGATAGTTTCCATAGTGAAATATTGGTGGAAAAACTGTATGAAGAGCAGACTGGCAGCAGGCAATGACAATCAAATGGTGATGTTCACAGCAAAGGAGCACATTGTAATCAAAATACAAAAGGTAACATGATAGTGTCAAGAAGAGTCATAGTTCCTACGGTGGTCCAAATGAAATAACAGTTGCATAAGCATTTGGAGTGGAATCTACCGTAGCTCCTGTCATTCTGCCTAGCATGTGATCATGCTTCCAGAACTACTCTCCTCTTCCCATAATGGAGACTGTCAAACCCTGCCCTTTCATCTATCATCTAAGTCTGCCCCTTCCTCTTCAAAATTCCTGTTGAACTCCTGTTGAAACTGTTAGTTTCCCTATACCCCAAATGCTGTTCAACTTCTTTCTTTTTTCTTGCCACAGGATAAATATGACACAGGGCTTTTAACATCTTTTTCATTTCATACCACTCTGTTGCTTTATTGGAAAGTGCACTGTTTAAGAATAGTGATGTCTGGATGTCCTTATTTATTTGTTTTAGGATTTTTAGATATGAAGAACACATCCATAGTAAGCTTTGGCTAAGTGGGTGCCATGCAAAAGGTGCTGAATTCCCAGCGCTGTGTGGTCTACATCCATTGTTTGTATTGTAAAATCAGTTTTAATGATACAACTTAGATCCTTTCTCCCCTGCATTGACAGATACATCTGTTCTTCTCTACATTAAGAATGACCTTTGCCTATGTATTCCCATCTGACAGCTCTGGTTCATGGTCACTTACATATATTTGAAGAGTGCCTGCATTTCCTGGGCTCACTAGACAGCTGTCAATCAGACTGTTGCTGAAAAAGATTTGCTCATGACTCTGGTGTTGACATTTGGTGTGAGCTTTGATCACTTCTTCCCAGAAGATATAGTCATGTCCTCATTTCTTCCCCCTCTTTTTGTATGTAATATTGGCTTCACTGTAGCTTAGTCCACATGGTGATTATAGGCATGGAATGCAGTAAGATCCAGGCTGCACTTTTTATAATCTTCTTCTGAGATATATGACTGATTGAAGAGACATTTTCTATTGATGGGAGAATTATGAATAACAAAGGAAGAACATGACATTAATGTTGCATTGCTGGGGTTACAATAGCAATATGTCTCCTTTAGAGCCCTCAGATCCCCAGTCCTCTTTTCATTTACCATTGCTTTTCAATGTCATCATTGTTATCATCATCATCATTATCATTTTCCCTTTTACTTTAAAATGGAAGAGCAAAGCCACTAGCAATAACATAGAAGTGAGAATACAATTATATTGGGGGGAAAACAGTAGGAAACATTATTTAACAACAGAAGTGCTACACTTATTTTGCCAATAAAATATTTCAATCACAATGTACAGAACACAATGGCTTGCTCCTAGAAAAGGAAGTATGGGATTGCAGCTCAAAACAGACTGATCTACCAATAGAAGCCAAAAGAGAAGAAGCAAGCTATCACAGAAGCCTCTAAATAGATATGCACCCATTAGAACATTAGGAATACTAGCATGCCTCCCAAAACACCCATGTCAGCCAAACCTCATTATAGGTAGAGACACAGGCAAAACCAGCTTTGCCATCCCTACAAGCAGCAAATGTGAAAGGGTCAACTTCCTAGAAGCAGTTACCTCCACTGGTGTCTGAAACTTTTTGAAGGACAACCTGGAACACACTCACAAGGTATTGATGACAATCAGATTCTGATCTCAGACCACTTGATGACCATAGTTAAGACTAGGAGCCTACCTCACAGGGAAACCAATAATTTAAAAGAAAGGATGGCTGACACTAAATAGATTAAATAGGCATAATCACTCAATATGAAGATACAAAGAAATTTTAAGTGTACAAATCAAAAATATAAATCAATGATGAGGTATATATCTAACGTACACTGTTATAACAGATCGGGCACAAAATGTGAACTAAAGTCTTTAATGAGTAATCCCATAATTCTCTGCAAAGGAGATGCTTTCTTACAGAACTTGGTTCCTTTTTTGATTAACAACAAAATGGAAACTGTCAAAAGATGTTCTGATTGCAAACCCTTCAGACAATTTAAAGCAATCAAATGCCCAATGGGATGCCACATACACTAGCTATTTCAGACTCATCTTAATCATGGCCATATTGAATATGCCAGGAGATGCTGAGTTCCCTATATTATACTGGAAAGCCAAAGGTAAGCTAGCCATTGTATTGAAGAATATTTCCAAGATTTCTTTGAACTTAGCTATAGCAATACAAAGACAACTGCAAGTATATACAGAAATTAGATCAAGTGAAATCAGAAAATGAAAAATGCTTCTTCACATTAACTTAGAGTACATCTTTCTCCTCTACACTCTCAAATTCACTAGCAGTGTAAAAGAAGATCGAGATATGGAAAAGGTTTGATTTGGACAAACGTTTTCCCCTTTGGATTGCAGCTGGGATTGGATTGCAGCTGGGATCGAAGGTTGCTGCCACCACTGCCAGGATGGGTGGAGGACAGGCAGCTCTCTCCTCCTCTTCCTTGCTGACCTCCGTGTTGTCTTTGGGCACTGCCAGGGTCTCATCTTCCCCTGAGAGTCTCCTCTGATTGCCCACTCCCTGCGCTCACAGTGTGAACACCAAAGTGGAGCACTTTGCAGCCAATCATCTTGAATGAATACAATAGAATGCTGCTGCAAATTACTCATAATGTACAGTTATATGCTTTATTTTTTCTCGTGTAGACAGCCCCTCAATGTGTTAGAAATATGCTTGTAATAATCTCAAAGGAAAACTTTGTCCCTGTTCTCTGTAGTCTATTGCTTTTCATAGAATCATAGGATCACAGAGTTGGAAGAGACCACAAGGGCCATCCAGTCCAACCCCCTGCCATGCAAGAATAAACAATCAATGCATTCCCCACAGATGGGCATCCAGTCTCTGCTTAAAAACCTCCAAAGAAGGAAGTTCATCACACTCTGAGGTAGTGGTTTCCACAGCTGAACAGCTCTTCCTGTCAGGAAGTTCCTCTTAATGTTTAGATGAAATCTCTTTTCTGAGGCAGTGCATTCCACTGTCAAACAGCTCTTACTGTCAGGAAGGCCTTCCAAATGTTTAGATGGAATTTCATTCCTGTAATTTGAGTCCATTGCTCCATGTCCTTGTCTCTGGAGCTACAGAAAACAAACTTGTTCCATCCTCAGTATGACATCCCTTCAAATATTTAAATATGGCTATCATGTCCTCTCTTAACCTTCTGTTCCCCAGGCTAACAATACCCAGCTCCCTAAGCCACTCCTTATAGGGCATGACTTCCAGACCTTGTACCATTTTGGTTGCCCTCCTCTGGACACATTCCAGCTTGTCCATATCCTTCTGGAATTGTGGTTCCCAGAATAGGACACAGTATTCCAGGTGACATCTGACTAAAGCAGAATAGAGTGGTACTATTACTTCCCTTGATCTATGTATGCACTATACTTCTATTGATGTAGCCTAGAATCACATTGGCTTTTTTTTAGCTGCCGTGTCACACTGCTGACCCATGTTCAGTTTGTGGTCCACTAAGACTCCTAGATGCCTTTCGGTTCTACAGCCATCAAGCCAGGTGTCACACATCCGATATCAGTTCATTTCATTTTTACTGCCCAAATGTAGTATCCTACATTTCTCCCTGTTGAAATTCATTTTGTTAGTTTTGGCCCAGCTTTCAAATCTGTTAAGGTCATTTTGAATTGTGATCCTGTCCTCTGGGCTTTTAGCTACCCCTCCTAATTCAGTGTTATCTGCAAACTTGATTTTTCCGAGATGGCAAACCAGTGTCTTTGCTATACCACATCACTGTACCTGTGAAGGTTCACATAATGAAACATGTGAAACCTGAACACAGAAAACTAGCATGTCAGGGAGATGGCAAGGCTAAAACTGTTGTCACATGTGTGTGAACCCACATCTCCAGTTTGAAACAGTACCTATTACACAAAGTTCACCAGGTCAGTTATTGCTTTGATAGCCATAAGAGCTGACAGCCTTTTCCCTCTCCTGTCTTCCCTCACTGCCCTTAAAACCATTTGAGGGAATGGAGGAATAGCTGCTCTAGCAGTGCCCTGCTATTCATAATCTGAAAATTATCTCCTTTGCTTTTCTGATTATATTTGATCAGTTCCTGCTGGGAACTGATCTCAGTGTTGCTCTTCCAAAACAAGAAGTCTTTTTATCCTTAGCCAGCAAGTTGGCTATGTCCCAGTTGCCTTCTTTAACAGATTCTTCAGCTCAGCTGTTCTTTTCCTTATGCCAAGAGTTGGCACTAGTTGCACTCATTGCTATTTAATGCATGCAGTTTCAACAAATATTGTTAACTAAAACTGTTGCTTAATTATTACTAGTCCTTCTTTTCACCATAGTTAGTCAACCTTTCTCTTCCCCTTTCTCTCTTTTAATTTACTGTAGCTAGAAAGTTATGTATACATTGTTCTTACAAATGATTCAAATCATTATTATTTTATAAGATACTTCAGGAAATGTTGTTACCACAATTTTTGACAGTTCTTGCCTTCCAGCTGCTATGTTAAAGATATCATACTTAAATTTGTTCTCTATTTGCTTTTCAGATAAATATCATGTACTGGTGCCAATGAGTGTGACACATGTCATCAGTATCACATCTAAAAAGTCATCACATTGAGTAATATTAGAATGAATAGATCCATCGAAAAATGTAGGATCCTTTCTTTGGATTGCACTTTCACATGATATGTAAATTCCTACAGGGATCTTAAACTGCAGACTCTGGTAGCAGGATCCAGACAGTTCATCAATAACACCACCATAGTGTCAAGTCAGATGATGGAACTGATGCTGTTACCAGTGCAAATGTCCAGTAGGTGCTGGTATTTTCCTGCCTGCAACTATGGATGAATGAATCTGTCAGTTTTACTTTCTATCAAACTCATTTAAAAAACAAAATCAAATTCTTTCCATCCCATTGACAAAGAAATTTGTGAGTATTGGTAAGTTGATAGCAAAACAACAAAACTGAATGACATTCTCACCAATTTGCACTGGCAAATTCTACAGGTACTGCTATGCCCAGCATGTAGAAAGCTGCAGTTTCTGACTGTCATGTACTTGTTAAAAATGGGGGACCCTGATAGTAAAAAGGGGTGACTGGGATTAAATAAACTAGATTCAAATGCAGAGTTTAAAGTACTGAGCACTCAAAGCCATCTACCTGCATGGGTGCATTTGCCAGTTCCATTTTAAACCCTTTCAATTAAAAAAAAACTTTCACTTTTATGAAGGTATTTGCAATTTTTCAAAGTGCTTATTAAAAAATCCAAATCAGATTTTCACATATGCATACCTTGTGTGTGTGTGGAGGGGTGGACAACTGTTATTAGCCATTTTTCTGGGTCTTAGGTTTCTACATTCACCAGAAAAAGCAGGCAGAAGTGGAAGAGTCAATGATGCTACACACCTGTGGTGTCACTAAAACTGGTGTCACTTCACCTCCTGTGGTGTCACCTGATGCCTTTTGGCCTCTCTGCACCCCCTAGTACCACCATGGGTATACACCTGGCACACTTTTGACCTCTGGACTGCAAAATCCCCTCCAGGTTACAGCATGGACCATTTCCCACTCTGACATTAGAATTAAGACAGCAGTCCTAAACATACTCAATTGGATAATAAAACCCATTAATTCTTGTGCTGAGTGTTCTCTAAGTATGACCCATTTTTACATCAAAAACAAGGACTGGGATTTACTTTTTACATCAAAGCTAAAATTGTTGGCATGGAACACACAAGAAAATAATCCTTCTGTACTATAGTTTTGTGGGTATTTAGAATTGTTCACAGTGACTATCCCCTCCCTCTTCACTGCTCCATTAATGGCCATTTCCCTTTTTGTTTTATTTCTCTTCAAGTGATTACAACCAATCAGGGATCACACTATTGCTATGATAACAACACTAAGAGCAAAGTAACCCCATGAGTGTCAGAACAGTGGTTTCTGTGGTGTTTACATCAGCATTTCGTGTACTGAAACATTTCTCAGCTATTTTGTAACAAATCTACTATAGGGCCTGTTTTAATCCTACTGAAGGTACTATGGGTTTTATAGAAACTGTAACACGTTTCTACTCTGAAATAAATTGGCCTGGGCAATAAGAAAGAAAAAACTCCAATAACTCCTACTCATATGGAAAACATTAAAAAGAAAGGCAATTTTATTTATGGAGTCTTTAAAACACTGTGCTCCTTGTAATGCTGGCATTCCAGTCTGGCTTACACAATTATTTCTGTTTTCAGTGCAGAATAAGTAGAGCAAGTAGCATTACTTTATATTTCCAAAAAACCCCCAAATGTTTAAAAACATCTTTCTAATTGTAAACCATTTGCCGGTTCAGGTTCCATTAGCAACAGGATGCATAGTAGAGCAGGGAAAGGGTCATTATGCATTAGGTAGCATAAGGTTCTAAGTCATCACCTGTAACCTGCTGTGACAGCTGTACCATTATGCAAATTGGCACACATTTCATGAATTTAAAAGGGGAGGGATCTTCCAGTGCAAGAAGGGAGGAAGTATTCCATCTGTATCTCCCTTAGACATTTATCAGACTGGGTAACTACTAAAAGCAATTATCTGAATTATTCATAAATAGTTCAATAATTTAGCATGCACATATCTTTAATAAAAACAATTAGGTTATACCTGTCTAAAAGAACTCTGTTCAAATTTAATGTAGGAGTGTGTGTATTAAGTGTGCATGCACTCTATGAAAACATATTTCCTCTTCATTTGCCCCAAGTAAGCACACTAATCATGTTGGCACTGTTGTATGTCATCAAAATTTTGAAATGCAGAATTCACTGCACACATTTCCTTCAGCAATAATTCAGTTTGGAATTATTTCAATTAAGATTCCTCATGTTTAGACTCTTGAACTTGTTTCTATCCAAACAAGAGTTTGCCAAATTAAATTTAATGATATCACTGGGTAACGGGCTTGGGAGAAAAACTGAACACAGTTGTTCCAAACATTGGCCACATAAAGAAGCTTTAATCACCCAGTGAGGCATTGCTCATGACAGATTAGCATTTTGCTGGATCAACTCCCTGAGGGCAAAACAGCTTCAAGAGACTTCATTATCATGCCTTTAAGAAATTGATCCAACAAAAAGATCTGCATATTAGGCAGATCATGAATATCAATTCAGGGCAAGGGCCCTCATTTGGAAGGGAGTTTGGACACTGTTAGAAGACATTTAGGCTTCTTTGGCTACCTGGCCTCTTTCTCTCCTATAGTTTAATTATCAAATAAATCTGTATGTTGATTTCATACATTTACATAGTTGTAAGTGATGCATATAAAGAACTAAAGTATAAAATCAGTATGTGAAGGGCTTTCTGGTAGATTGTATAGGCTGTCCACACACAAAGCTATGTGTGGCTTTTTTGTTCTTGTTGTTTTGGCAGGAGACATCAGATCAAGCATAAAGGTTTAAGCCAGTGAGCCATCCATTAAAAAAAAATACTGAATGAAGCAAAAAAAAAAAGTTTTAAAGGTCATCGTGATTATCTGTCAGGGTTGTAAAAGCCACATATATGGGGGCAACTGTGAAAAGGCCATGTCTTTCATTGTGGCTCTTGATAGCAGATGAGAGAGCTGTGCCTCTGAGACAGATCTTAGGGCCTAAAAAGGTTCACATTGATGCTGTTGGCACTTGAAATAAACATTCTTACGTTTTTCAGGACATTTTAAGGTCAAAAGCAGCTTTTTTAAAAAATAACCCTAGACTGACATGTATTAATTGTAATGGCTGATGACCGACATAGATAAAGAAAATTAATTTGGCATAGCTTTCACCTGAGTGCATCTTAGAACAACATATAACACAAATTATTAAATATACTTATATATTTACATTCTGCGTACAAAGCAAACTCTCAGTGTCAGAGTGGATAATATAAATATATCCATGGTTAAACAAGTCAATCTGGAAAGGAATTTTTCCTTCATGTGGGTCCATAAATATCAATCCATAATAGAAGCATGTGAATGGGTTTGAGAGAGTGTGTGAGTGATTATCAATAAAATTGGTTAGGGAAAAGAAAGATAAAACATCCCTTTCAGATGCAGTGGGATCCTGGTAAAAATTAGAGTGCCCCTACTGTATAAAGGATAAATAAACAAGGTAGGTGGTAGTAGAGATGGAAAGAATATTTATTGCTACTCATTCCTAGGTTTTTAAAAATGGAATTCCCAACAGTCAGGAAACCTGGCTGGGAAGAAAAATATAGCAATAAGAATCTTGTGCAATTTTCTCCCAGTATTCAGATGTTACAGAATGCTGTAGAAGAATTATTCTGCAAGAAAAAAAAAATGTTTTGTTTTTTTTTTATGAGAAAATCTGCTTTCTGTGCAACTCTCCCTATTTTTATTTACAGAAAACACTATTTCTTGCTCAGGAATCCTTTTTTTATCCTGCACAGAAAGCAGGGCTTTGAACAAAAAACAATGCATTTTTCTATGCAGAATGACTCCTCCACAATACTTTGGGGTGTTTGTATACAGAAAGAATACTGGGGAGGAAGAATAATTTTCTCCTACAGTGGGGAGAAAACCACCATAATTATTCACCTTGGCATATGAGGATGAAGTAATAAATGATATGCATACCCAGGTGGTAATATTGGCCAAACTAGAATGACTCTGCAAATTACAGTCCAAAAATATAACTTTTCCTTGCACTTCTTAAATGTAATGTGCAGCTTGACTCTAAGACTTGGTAACATGGGGGGGGGTCAATTCTGACTGTTTCTAAAGGAAATATTTGAATCCAGCTATGAACTCCTTATTCACACAAATTTGTTCTCACAGTCAAAAACCAAACAAGGCTGTTTTCTTGGTTAATAAGAATACCTATGGCATGGAGGAACTTCTTGCTCAAACTTTTCCTCTTCTGTACAGTTCCTCTACTCTACATAGTACAGCCCTGACCAAATAGAAGTTATCATCAACTTTAACTAGTCATGACTGGAGCCAAGGTTGAAGCTTTGTTGTTGTTGTTGTTAGCTGCCTTTGTGTCAACTTCGATTCATGGCGACCCTATGGATGAGACATCGCCAAGACCCCCTATCCTCAACTGCTCTGCTCAGATCCTGCAGGCTTAGGGGCCACAGCTTCCTTGATTGAGTCTATCCATCTAGTATTTGGCCTTCTTCCTTCCCTAATGCCTTCTACTTTACCCAGCATTATTGTCTTTTCAAGTGATAGCACTATTTTCCAGCACCACATCTCAAATGAGGTTTAAGCTAGTGGCACTTTAATGAAAGGAGCTCTTGCAGTGTCAAGTCTGGAATTACATGACATTGCTGTTCACCTCAGATTTCTTGTAGGATGGATGTAGCCCTCCTCAGAGCACCAGTGCACACACGTAAAATGGCAGGCAGTAAGCACCTATTGTCTATAGCAGGGAAAGAAACTGCTTCTGTAATTCCCTCTCCCAACAAATACAACTACCACAGCTAGAAATGCAACAGTGGTTTAAAGCAAGGGAAATCATGCTCAAAGGAGGTTATGGAGATTATCAGACAGGAAAGAAAAAAGCATTCCTATCCCACAATCTCCACTCCTGCCCCGTCTCATCCTATCACAATCACCCTTCCCACCACACCTACCTCCTCTCCCATCGTTCCAGCAGCCCAGGAGTGAATGGAGCTCTAACAGAGCTCCCTTTACTTCCTGGATCAAAATCCCATGGATTCTCGCAAGAAGATGCAAGTGTGGGAAATTCAAAAATTAAAATAAAAAGAACACAAAAAATGTACAGCAAGCACAAAAACACACTTTAAAAGGTAGAAGTAACCCAGGGAGGGTCATAAAAAGTTGTCACTTAACTGGATGTCCCTATCTCACCCGGAAGTGTTCTGACAGGGACCTCCCATTGATGCTGGGATCTTGCCAGCATAATGGGATCTCGCCTTTTCACTCGCAGGAACATCCATGACAGAAACAGAATGGGGGATCTACTGATGGCTTATCCCATCAATAAAAGCAGCACCAGCAGAACGGCAGCAGAACAGGTACATAACGAGGGGGAATAACATCGTCTGAAAAGGGAGCCCTTTTGAGATCTCCAGGTGTTTGTATAACCTCACTTCTAATGTGTTTGATAATCTCCTTAGAAGTTTCCAGGAGTGGCTATTCTCCTCTAAATCTAGGCACAGGGCCTCACTTTGGTGAAACAGTACTTTTGCCTGTGATTTTTTTAAACACTGGAATTCCAAGTTACTATAGCTTTGAAGTGAAAAAAATGCACGCACATACACAAATTTAAGATGAGGTATGACCCATGGTGCATCCAGAACACATGACAAAAATATTCTCCAACTCTGATGATGTTGCTGATCTCTGCTTTAGAATCTGGACCTCCTAATATTGGCCAGACACACTGACAAGCCAAACTACACCCTCAAGTACCAAGCAATAAAGATTCTACTTTCCTGAGAACATTGATGGGCAAAAAATAACAATGATTGTTTGCTATCTCCTCAAATGTAGTATTCTCTCTGGCTTTTCTTCGCAAACGAAGATTCAGGAAGGACTCATCCCACGCTTTCTGCAACCACGCTGATGATTAAAAAGGCCAATCCGAGATAAACAAGTCTGGTTGCAGAAAACACAGCAGAAGGGCTCCTTGGGTGATGTTTTTGGGTTGTGATTCTTTCTGCATTGTTGTTTCTCTTCAAGACTTGTTCGGCGTTTGTTCTCAAATAAGGCTGCAGCATTGTGGATAGTGCGTCTCCATGCCTCTCAATGTGAGGCCAGGGCAGACCACTGTTGGTGATCAGTTTGGCCAAGCCTGAGATGTTGTTTCAGGGAATCTTTGTATCACTTTTTTGGAGTGCCCCTCTTACGCTGACCCGTGGCGAGTTCACCGTAGAGTAGTATTTTTGGGAGGTGATGGTCCTCCATCCTAGAAATGTGCCCTGCCCAGCACAGCTGTGTTCTCAATATCATGGCCTCAATGCTGGCGATCCCTGCTTGTACAAGGACAGCAACATTTGTCTAAATATACAAACGTAGTATTAATATCATCCAAAACATGGCACACAAGAGGGTCTACTCAAAACTGGAAGAAGCCCTGCTCTGTTTGCCTGTGATATCACAAGCTATTTATAGATAAAAACAAATCTCACAAAGACATCACAAGTCTCCAGTGCTCGCTTATCCAAAAGGAATCTACACCCTAGAAGGCTATCCCCAGACCTGTCATCACCAAGGAAAGCAAAGAGTAGCAACATTTCTACATTTTGCAGAGTTACTGCTGGTCCCCAGATTAAAAGGGTAAATTTTCCTGTCAACTTCAACGAAGAGATAAGTCTGAGGTTGCAACTTTCAGCACACACCAAGTACAGTTGCCAGGAAACCTTACATCTTTGAATCACAAATCACGAAAACATCTGTTCCATGTTGAGGTACAAACCCCCATCTTCTATTTGTCAACCCTTCAAAAACTTAACATTTCTTTTTTTCCCCTGACAAGAAAGGAAATTTTAAATAAATGTCAGATCTTGTTATCTTTACCTAAAATCTTGTCTGAGGCTGTGGCGTCACTAAGACTGGTGTTACCCCTCCCCTTGATGGTGTTACCTGGTCTCTCTGCACCCCCCCCCCGTGCCATCACTGGTCTGAGCGCTCCTTGAGCTTGGCCAAGTGTGTTTGGACCTGTTAGTTTTCATTGCTGTACACACACAACAAATGACAACAACAACACATAGTGCTTATATTTCTGAGATCCAAAAAACATTTCTCTTGCTCTGGTGCATTTTCTGGTGATTCCCATTCATCACTATACATTTTTTTTTTACTTCTTTGATGAATATGATACCTTTCCCCCCTGTCCCAGTACATTTAGATACATTTTGAATTCCACATGCATACATTCATCTCTTGTTGTGGTTTTTGTGCAACAATGTAGGCTGTGGGTGTTAACATTTCATGCCTTATGTTCTCCATTTGAGAGCTTCCTGACCAGCCAAAATCATGTTACCCTTTTCCTAATATCCAAAAAAACCCATAAAAATCCACATCAACAACCCTGTATTGTTTGTTAGTGTACTGCTAGAGCACTGAGGACCTGAAAATTTGCAAAACATGTCTCTCTTGCACCAAACCAATCAACTCGATGATGATGATGACGACAACAACAACTCCCATTTCCAGATAGGGATTTTGGAAGGAAAGGAGAGCTCAGTAAGGGGGGGGGAATTAAGAGGTGGAAGTCAGGAAGGGAATTCCACCCCACTCCACCCTGCAAACAGCTACGTTCATGAAATATCCAAGGAGTTTGGGAAGCAGATGTGAGACTAACTGCAAAAATAAAAATAAACAAGAATGGAACAGAGGACACAATAGGGGAAATCCAGCTCAGAATAAGCAAAAAGGTTGTACAGGAATACCTTCTTAATCTAAATGAATTTAAATCTCCAGGACGAGATGAACTACATCCAAGAGTATTAAAAGAACTGGCAAATGTGATCTCAGAGCCATTGGCAATAATCTTTGAGAATTCCTGGAGAACAGGAGAAGTCCCAGCAGACTGGAGGAGGGCAAACGTCCCCATATTCAAAAAGGGGAAAAAAGAGGACCCCAACAATTATCGTCCAGTTAGTCTGACATCAATACCAGGGAAGATTCTAGAGCAGATCATTAAACAGAGAGTCTGTGAACATTTAGAAGGCAATGCCATAATCACAAAAAGTCAACATGGGTTTCAGACAAGTCATGCCAGACTAATCTAATCTCTTTTTTTGATAAAGTTACCAGCTTGGTAGATGAAGGGAACGCTGTGGATATCGCATACCTTGATTTCAGTAAGGCCTTTGACAAGGTTCCCCATGACATTCTTGCAAACAAGCTTGTAAAATGTGGGCTAGACAAGTTAACTGTTCAATGGATTTGTAATTGATTGACCGGCCGAACCCAAAGGGTGCTCTGCAGTGGCTCCTCTTCATCTTGGAATGATGTGACCAGTGGGGTGCCACAGGGTTCTGTCCTGGGCCCAGTGCTATTCAACATCTTTATCAATGACTTGGATGAGGGAATTAGGGGCATACTTATCAAATTTGCAGATGACACCAAATTAGGAGGAGTAGCTAATACCCTAGAGGACAGGATCAAAATTCAGAATGACCTGGATAGACTGGAGAGCTGGGCCAAAGCTAACAAAATGAAATTCAATACAGAGAAATGTAAGGTACTGCACTTAGGGAGGAAAAATGAAATGCATAGATATAGGATGGGAGAGACCTGGCTGAACGAGACTACGTGCGAAAGGAATTTAGGAGTCCTAGTAGAACACAAACTGAACATGAGTCAACAGTGTGATGCGGCAGCTAAAAAGGCCAATGTGATTTTGGGCTGTATCAATAGAAGTATAGTATCTAGATCAAGGGAAGTAATAGTGCCACTCTATTCTGCCTTGGTCAGACCTCACCTAGAATACTGTGTCCAGTTCTGGGCACCACAATTCAAAAAGGATATTGACAAATTGCAGCATGTCCAGAGAAGGGCAACTAAAATGGTGAAAGGTCTGGAAACCATGCCTTATGAGGAGAGACTTAGGGAGCTGGGTATGTTTAGCCTCAAAAAAAGACAGTTAAGAGGTGATATGATAGCCCTGTTTAAGTATTTGAAAGGGTGTCATGCTGAGGATAGAGTGGGCTTGTTTTCTGCTGCTCCAGAGACTGGAACACGGAGCAATGGATGCAAGCTCCAGGAACAGAGATTCCACCTCAACATGAGGAGGACCTTTTTGACAGTAAGGGCTGTTCGGCAGTGGAACGCACTCCCTCAGAGCGTGGTGGGGTCTCCTTCCTTGGAGGTCTTTAAACAGAGGCTGGATTGCTATCTGCCGGGGCTTCTTTGATCAAGATTTTCTGCGTGGCAGGGGGTTGGACTGGATGGCCCTCGTGGTCTCTTCCAACTCTACAATTCTATGATTCTATGATTCTATGAAAGTAGCTGACAGCCTCATGTAATCCAAAGCCCTGAACTATTTTCCAGCACCACAAGTCTTTCTTTTATTTTTCTGATTTTCTGGGCATAATCATATGGCATCAGGAATCTGCAAGTGAGACACAGATTTATGTTCTGTCATAGTGATGAGATTGCTATCTTGTGCTGAATTTACTTCATCTGTGACATGAATGCTTATGGCTAACTGGCTATCACAAAGTTCCTGATTCATCCACTTTCATTACGACCTTTACAGCAACAAATGCTCCAATTTCCCACCTTTTTCAATTCCACTTACAAAGGTGTTGCCACTTTCTACCAGCTCATTTCCTGGACCCACATTGGCCATTTAGAATGCTGCAAGCACAGACCCATTGAACAATCCATCAACAGAGGCATGAAAGAATTCCTCACAGCAGATCAGTTTTGACAGTAGAAATTAAAGGATTTGCCCACCTCACCTCCCTGCCTCTATTGCCTGAAGGTATGTTTGTCAAAAAAAAATAAAATAAAAATAAAAATAGACACTTTCAGAGGTAAAAGCTTTGAGGGGCAAAATAAAACACCATCTGTGTTGAGGCAAGACTCAGAGAACGAAGAGGCTAATGCTAGGCGTCCAGACAACCAAGGTTTCCTGCAAATACACTGCCACCTGTCACAGTTATATTTGAGACTGCTCAGAAACCATGTGAGTGTATTCTAAAAATGGGACATGTAGCATTTAAATTACATGAAGGCAGGGAGCCTGTCTGAGATGAAAGTGATGTTTCTGAACAGAAATCTATATACTAATTCAAATCTCTCCCTCATGCATACACATTGTGTATGGATGCACTGCTAAAGCATTCACAGGGGCCATCTGCACTTGAGTTGTCTGTGTTTCTAGCTCTAAGTTAGAAGTGAAGACATTTTGTCTTGTTTTATTTTTCTCTGTCAAGAACAAAGAGATCCCTGCCATCCTATATTCTTTTTCTTCTTCTCTTTTTCATACATTCATATCCATCCATTAATTAATTGAAACATACATATACAGTACACACACACACACTTCAATGCATGCCTTTGTGCACCATCTCTGTTGCTCTCAAACACAGAAAAGCCTGGGAAAGTTACTTTTAGATTATAGCTTCCAGAATTCCCCAGGCAGCATTATCAGGAATCTTGTTAGCTGTGGGATTCTGGAAATTATAGTTGAAAGTGGTACTCCATATACACAGGGATAGTTCTGGGCTTTCAAAGTGCCTGCTCTGATGGGGAGATGGCTGGTCCTTTTATGCTATGGAAGTTGTTGAATATAAAGGTCTGCAGCAATCTTCTTTCCCTGCTTGCTGGCTCCTGTTTGGGTAATGAGGCAGTATTTGAGTGAATGGCACCCATATAGCCTCTAGTAAACATATGGAATTTGTTCCTACATATGGTGATATTCACTGGTTTAGATGACTTTAAGGCCAGCTTACACAACTCAATTGAATTTAGGCTCTATCGATTACTATTTCTAACAACAGGAAACATATTCAACAGCAGCCATGTTGGCCATTACACTTCATGCAAGCTTTTGAAGCTTCACTGGCTTCTTCATCAGGCAAAAGATGTTATAAAAAACACACAGGAGAAGAAAAGAAAAGTTATGGTGTTGGAGTCACAGGCATACATTTTGTATGAGATGTTCTTTCTGTTGTAAGTCAGTTGGTCTGGAGGGATCTCACTGCAGACATAAGCTACTTCATGTGGGGACCAAGACAAGGAATTTAAACTCCATCAGGAGAAGTAAAGTAATTCCTCTTGGCATTGTTGGGGTGTATGAGTATAAAAAATTATTAAAGATTCCAGGGAGCTAGCCCTTTAGGAATATCTTCTTAAGAAAAGTTTCTTTAAAAGTAAGCAGAGCTAACTCAGGGAAGACTGACCCAGCTCAATTTGCATTTGTATGTGGTCTAAATCAGCCAGCATTAAAGACAAGTAGACAAAATTAAAACAATAAAGACGTTTGCTTAAAAATGCATATCAAAAGTTTACTGAAGGTATAGCAATCTTAATCTACATATTCAAAACAAACCTAGGTACTTAACTAACTAAGAGGATTACAGTTCAGGGTAGAAAACTCACCCAATCTTGGGAAGTTCAGGTTAGGATACTCAAATCAGGAGTTTCTAAGTATTACAGCAGTAATATCCATATTTCCTCAGATAAAGAGGTGATTGTTGGTAAGCAAGAGGTCATCTCTTTTCTTTGTGTTTGGAAGTCAGATACATGGTAGGAAGTGGGGGAAAGGGAAGGAAAAGCAGCATGGAGGAGCTGCAGAAACCCCAAGAAAGAGGGACACAAAGCATCATAAAGTATTTAAATTAGGTGATGAATGTGATGAATGACTCAGTGGTCACCCATAGCTCCAAATGGCTAAGATAGCCTAAGTTGAAAAGGAAGGTAGGAACTTAAGCATGCAAGGAATTTCCTAAACTTACTAAGTGGGAGTGCAAGAAGAATGCTATATTTCCTACAGGCATCCACGCTGTCTCTGTCCTTTGTGAATTAAAAAACTTCAGGTTCCATGATCTGAGGCAGCATGCCTCTAAGAACACTGTGTGACTCATCCATGTGGCTTCTTTGTGGTTCAGGGTAGGAGCGAAGTGCTGGGGGTCACTTGCAGTGGCAGCTCACCGGCACCCCAGTAGATTGTGTGCCTCGCACAGCCTGTAGAAGGTATGTGGGAATGCGAGCCAATGAGTTTAACCTCAGTTTGAACTCATTGGCTGGTACGCATGGCCTGAGTGACCCAGATGTGGGGGGTTATTTACTCTCAACTCCTTCGAATCCCATGAGCATTCATGCTTTGAGCATTGCCCCACCCACCTGCTATGTGGTATGCAGGTATGCATTGTTGCAATCACGTTGTGTATGCAAGTGTATTGTATTTGTATTGTCACCGTATCACAACTTTTCAGGGGTGGTTGGAATGGGTCCTGGATCCAGGACATCAGTTCATAGTTCCCAGGCATTGGTAGGAATGGGGGTCCCATTGGGACTTGGGGTGTGTGGGGGGCAGACATGGCCATTCCCAGTGGGGCTAAGATGACTTTTCCTACACCCCCTGATGGCAGGGGGGGGCATGGTGGGGTAACTGCCCAGGTGGGTTCTAGCAATCTTAGTGGTTCTGGTAGCAGGCTGGGCTCATTGATCAACAGGTGTCTTGGTCGATGCCTGGATCCAGATCCATGCATGTGTCCAGACCCAAGCATGTGCCAACCCAGCTCTAACCAATAAAAGTTGTGGCCTACTTCCTCCATTCACATTGGTTGTTGGTGTGTTATTAAACAGTGCAGGACTTGCCTCTGAATACACAAATACTACATGCTGGGTCAGACAAAAGATTTCCTTCATGACCAGATTATGTACTTCCCCAGAAGCATCTGGCCCATCACAGGATTGAGGACAAAATACTGACCTGCAGAGATCAGGAACTGGAGGACTCTCTATGGCCAATATCTGGACAACTGATTTTGAACTGTAGCACCCCAGTCCCTGTCCCTTGGCTAGGCTGACTAAGATTAATGGGATTTGTAGCCTGAAATATTTAGAGTGTTGCAATTTCCCATCCTGGCATAGACCCGTACCTGATCCAACAGGCCTCTTCTTATTTATGCAAATACCCCTTAGGTGCCATTCTGCATCAATCTACCTTAGAGGAAGCTCCACTCAAGGGCTCCCTAAGTGTGTCTGTAATTTTGTAATGATCTTCCAGGTTATTTTTTCTGATGTATTTGTTTTTACCTTAGCTGTTTTCCGCTAAGCATTAGTGTGTCTGTGTCTGTATGTGTGTGTGTGTGTGTATGTATTCTAATGAGATACGCTCAATTTAATTATGGCTTCCTATCATGAAAATACTATGTATAACAATAGTCAGAAACTATATTGAGATCCCTGCAGATTTCCTAGAAATTCTAGGCACAGTGCCACCACATTGTTTATCTGCTTTTCACTAATGAAAATTCAATACAGTTAAAACTGTGTTAAAAGAAAAGCTCCTAGTATATGATACCCAAATCATAAATTGGCATCTGTGCATTTGTGATTATTTGAGAACTGTCCCTGCTTGAAATGTTAGTTACCTGAGAGCCAAATCATATTTTGTAGGTATATCTTTAAATCCATTCTGTTTTTTTAACAGTTTGCATGGGGCAGATTTTTACTGGGATACAGAGACATCCCTGTATGTGAAGGAGAGGTTTAATACTGCTAATCACCTACATACCATTGGTGTACATGGCTACAGAACTTTAAGAAAAGGTCCCCCTTAATGCCAGAGGGAAATTCTATTATATATCCTCTTGGGAGCAAGGAAAGGGCTCCAGCAAGTGTCTTCCTTGTGTTAATTTCCCTTGAGTTCATTTCTGTGATGTCTGGTTCACAGAACTGTATTATTCATTTCGTTGTTTAAATTATTTACTTAATATGTACTTGAATTGTGTGTTATTTATCAGCAAACTATTCTCCTTTATGGATCTGAAACATGGGTCACCTACCCACCTACCGCCACCACCTACGACTCCTTGAACACTTTCATCAGTGCTGTATACACACAATCCTAAATATACACTGGACTAACTATGTGACGAATGTTGCGTTCTTGAGCAAGCAGGGATCACCAGTATTGAGGCCATGATATTGAGAACACAGCTGTGCTGGGCAGGGCACATTTCTAGGATGGAGGACCATCACCTCCCAAAAATAGTACTCTACGGTGAACTCACCACAGGTCAGCGTAAGAGGGGCGCTCCAAAAAAGTGATACAAGGACTCCCTGAAACAGCATCTCAGGCTCGGCCAAACTGATCACCAACAATGGTCTGCCCTGGCCTCACATCAGGAAGCATTGAGATGCACTATCCACAATGCTGCAGCCTTATTTGAGAACTCACGCCGAACAAGTCTTGAAGAGAAATGACAATGCAGAAAGAATCACAACCCAGAAACATCATCCAAGGAGACCTTCTGCTGTGTTTTCTGCAACTGGACTTGTTTATCTCAGATTGGACTTTTTAGTCATCAGTGCGCTTGCAGAAAGCGTGGGATGAGTCCTTCCTGAATCTTCGTTTGCGAAGAAAAGCCAGAGAGAGAGAGATTCTACTACAGTAAGACCCCCTTATCTGTGGGGGATACATTCCAGCACTGCCCCCCCCCATGGATGCCTGAAACCACAGATAGTACCGAATCCTATATTTTTGCTTCTTGTGCCCAGGAGGCATCTTCCCCTGCTACCCTGCAGAGGCTGAGGAAACTGATCCACTCCCAACTTTCCTAAGATTGCTCCCTCAAAAGATGCTTGCACAACTATTTCTAGTTAACTTCCAGTCCAAGCATACCACAGAATTTCACTGAAGGACTGAGGAATGCCCACAGACACTTCTGGTAGCGATGAATAGTAACTGAAACTACAGAAAATGATCCCATGGATGAGGGGGGGGAGGTCTTACTGTATTAGTAATAGTTTTATATTAATACTTGATAATTCCCAATATACTCTTTTATACCTTTGATGCCTGTATGTTGCATGCCCTGACCTCACCTCAAGAAATAGCTCTGGTCCTGTGTTTCTAGTTTTTCTGGGTCATCTCCAAGCAGGAGATGAAGGTGCACATTCTCCATTTTTGGTAGACTCAGCTCTAGACAAGAAGAAAGGGCTTTGTCCAAATCCTCAGCTAGTATAGCAGAAGCTTGCTACAATTTGTAGGGTTAATTGGTTTGTTGCCACAACTTGCGAAGACTTTCCTGGGGGTCTATGTATTTACTTCTTCCTTCCATTGTAATAGCTATGGTGCTAGGGCTCAGCCTCTGCTACACTTGCATCCACCTTCTGGCTGGAAACAAGTAGGCTAGATTAAATGTTCCTTATCCCATTTCTCAAAGTAAATGAGAAGAAATAATCCTGTCATTTCACCTTGATCTGGGACTAAGCCCCCCTAACTAAGATTTCTATCTCAGTTCCCAAACAGGAAAAGACTCACCCTCTCCCAGTCTAGGTGTGTGTGTGGGGGGGCATGGCATGGGCACTCATGCACATTTGTGTTTGAATGACAAGCTGTGGGCAACTGTGTTTGGTACTTAATGGATAATGGCTAAAGACATCAGCAGGGGCTGTCCCTAGGGACTTTATCAAACCACCCTCCTTTCCCATTCTTTTGCCAGCATATTTTGTGGTGTTTTTATGCCAGCAAAAGAACCCCCTTTACTACACTTACCTGTAATCCTATCAAAGGCAGCCCTGGCATTGATAGAGGAGTGAATAGAGCTCCATTCACTTCCTGGATTGAAATTTCGCCAATTCTCGCGAGAAGATACGAGCATGGCAAATTCAAAAATAAAAGCAAAAAAATAGCACACAAGAAGTTCACAAAAGCACAGAAACACACTTTAAAGGTCCCAAGTAAATGGGAAGGGGGGTTCATAAAAAGAGTGTCACCTACCTGGATGTCACAATCTCACCTGGAAGAGTTCTGGCCAAACCGGCCAGTGATGCTAGAATAATGCCAAAAAAAAAAAAAAAGTGCAAGGTTTCAAATACTGTCAATTCTGGAAACAAAGTGCCACAACTGATCTATTGATGGCTTGTCCCATCAATAAAATAGATCAGCTTATTTATAAGACATAAAAGCAAAAGGATGACGTCATCTGGTATGCGTTCCCTTTTGCGTTTATGTGGTGTCATTATGACGCTGTATTTGCTGTGTCTGATAAAGTCTGGCTCTGGCCCAGAATTCTCAGGACCTGGGATGATCCTGAAGTGGCAGTCCTATTCCCCAACATTTATTTATTTTTGTCTAAACCTCAAGATGTGCCATTGGTCCAGGGAGCCAAGGACACACATTCAAATAGGAGTCCATTTTGTCAAAAAGACATTGACAAATTGAAACAGCCCACTTGAAGGAGAAGGCTTTGAAGCAATCATTGTCATTATGAGCCTGTCTCAGTCTCCCATCATGGCCACAAACCAAGTTAAGCCATTCCTAGTTGGCTCTGCTGTGCTCTGCTCATTACATAATATTACATAGTAGCTGGAATCCAAAGTGCTGACCCAGTGCTGTGCTATGCCATGCCATCTCCTGTTGAGATTGCCCTCAGTTGCCTTCTGTGTGTGGTACATAGCACTGCTATTTGATAACGATACTAATTACACAGTTTTTTCAATCTTGGTCAGTGACCTGTTAGGATCTGATAGTCAAACACATTGTACTTTTTTCAAGCAGTTATCCATTTAGCTTATAACAACTTGTGGTTATTTTCCATTTCAGATTCTGTTCTGATTTACCAGTGGCCTTTTAATGCACATTTTCATTGTTAAACAATACTGTTTCATCCCTATTAGGTATTTTTACATGATTGATGTGGAATATTAACCTTCCATTGTTGATAGAACTGGGTGAGTAGATTTCCCCTGTTTTGTTTTGTTTTTTTTGTTTTTTCTGTTTCCTGGAATCCAAACTTATTTATTTATTTATATCTCGCCCTTTACCAGAAAATCTCAGGGTAGCTTAAAATAAAATCAACTTATAACAATAACTAGCCACAAAAGTTTAAAACAGTAAAGTATATTAAATGATTTTCAATTTAAAAACAGACAATTTAAAACCAGTTAAAACAATCTTGGATAATGTAACTATAAAACATATACAGCCTGGATAAAATCAGTTGGGCCTGAAGGCTCAAAAAAAATAATAAAAAAAATCCAGGTTTTAAATTGGTGCCAAATGATTCTAACATTGGCACCAATTGGACCTCCAGAGAGAGGGAATTCCACAGCTGGAGTGCCACTGTAGAGAAGCCGTCTCTCATATCCTCCCACAATGTATTTCTTCTTCTGGTGGGTCACAAAGGAGGGTCCCTCCAATAGAACTGAATTCTTGAGCAGGTGTATATAGAGAGAGGCACTCCCTCTATTATCAAAGTCCCAAGCCATTTAGGGTTTTATTTTTATTTTTATTTTGCCAGCACCTTGAATTCAGAACAGAAATGTATTGGCAGTCAGTGCAAGTCCTTCAGAACAGGTGTTGTAGGATATCTGAATGGAATCCCAATGAGCAATCTAGCTGCTGCATTTTGTACTAGCTACAGTTCCCAAGTCATCTTCAAGGGCAGCCCATGTAGCATGCTTTGCAATAGTCTAATTGTGAAGTTACCAGTGCATGGACTACTGTGGCTAATTTATCCTTGTCCAGGAAGGGCCATAGCTTGCAGACCAGTTGAAGCTAGCCCTAAGCACTCAGACAAGGATCTGAGTCCATCCATCCAGTGACAAGGATGGATCTAGGAGTACTCCCAAACTAAGCACACACTCCTTCAGAGGGAGTGCATCCCCATCCAGGGCAGGCAACCCACCCAGTTACTGGTCACAAGACCCACCACAGAGCCTCCATCTTATCAGGATTCAGCTTTGGGTTATTCACTCTCATCCAGCCCATGACAGCATCTGGGCACTACTCCAGCACCTCCACAGGCCCACTCCAATGACAAAGAAGTCAAGTTGAGTGTCCCAGAACTCCTAATCACGTCTCCCAGTGGCCTCCCAGTGGTCTCATATAGATGTTAAACAGCATGGGAAACAAGATTGATCCCTGTGGCACCCCAAAGCACAATGTCCATGGGGCTGAGCAGGAGTCCCCCAATGCCACTCTCTGGAACTTACCTTGAAGACAGGAGCATAACCACTGTAAAACAATGCCTCCTACTCCTGTCCACCAGAGCTGGTCTAGTAAGATACCATGATCAATGGTATCAAAAGCCACTAAGAGATCCAGGAAGATCAACAGGGTCGCAATACCCCTGTCTTTCCCCCAGAGGAGATTGTCAGTCAGAGCAGCCAAGACTGTTTTGGTACTGTATCCTGGCCTGAAACCAAACTGAAATGGGTCCAGATAACCTGTTTCCTCCAAGAACACCCAAAGCTGCCCAGGTGCAACAAGATCAAGCACCTTGTCCAAATACAGGATACTAGTGATAGGGCAGTAGTTATCACATACCTCTGGATCCAGGGAGGTCCTCTTCAGGAGACGGTGAACTACAACCTCTCCCTCATGTAGTGAGGCATTTACCACCATTTGGACCCACCCAATGAATCCACGCTTGCTAGATCTTAAGAGCCAAGTTAGACAAGGGTCAAGTCTACATGTGATGGGGCAGACTGATTCAAGTCTTGTCCACATCATTAGGCTGCAACAACTGAAAATGATTCCAAGAAAACTGACTAGATGGTGCACTGAACACGTCCCTAGACTCTGTAATAATGGTGGCATCAAGTTCTGACCTAATTCAAATGACTTTCTGCTCAAAGTGCCTGGAAATTTATCACAGCAGGCAACCAAGAGTTCTAATCCTGGCCTCTCAGAGCCTGACCCCAATAGGATCTTCACCACTCAGAAAAGCTCTAGTGGAGGGTGTGCTGAAGATAAAATAGAGGAGGCATCATAAGTTCTTGTTACCAGTTTCACTGCAACATTGTAGGCACAGTGAAAGGTCTTTGCCAATTTTTGGTGGTAGTCACTTTGTGTCCTATATCACTTGCACTCTAGTCTTCATCCAGCCTCCTTCATTGTCTGTAGATCTTCTGTAAACCAAGGTGAATTTTGGGCTCCACAGCACTGGATTAGACACTTAGGAGTGATCAATGGCCCTTTCCAACTCATCAAGGCCATAGTGAGACCAAGGCCTCAACAGAATCGCCAGCCCTATCAGCTGGAAAATCCCTCACAGCATTCAGAATTCTTCAGTTCCATAGTCTCTGGAAGCAAAACATCTTAATCAGTCCCCCACTCCTGCAGGGTAGGTCTGCTACCGCCAAACCAAACTTCACAAGGAAATGAAACCAGATTGTCCTCCATTCATCCCATACCAAAAACCAAGTCTAAAATATGTCATACCATACGTGTTGGACCAGCAATGTACTAAGACAGCCCCATGGTTGTCATGGTAGCCTTGATGTCCTGAGCATGTCCTGTCAGGACAGACACAGAAATAAAGCAAACTCCCTGTCATAATGTTCTATAGTTGCTATTATTGCATGGTGATGAGAAAACACATGAAGAACAAAGGAAGTTATTTCTTTACCATGAAAAAGAGTGAAACTAAACCCATGGAATCTGAGCCCTGTCCAACTGAGGAGATTACCAGACACAGGGAAACATGGCAAAAAACTGCATCCCAAACCTGTCAGAAGAACATGACGAGAACAGAAAGGGTGACATTATTAGATGTCCATGTCCTCAGCTGTTTCCAGGGCATAGTGCTGCCATGGATGACGCTTAATTTTTTCATTAGTGGGGCTCAGCCTCCAATAAAAAAAAAGGACACCTTATTCACACCTGTGCTATCCCTGGACCACTGAAGGACAACATTGTCTGGTAATGTTACCCATTTTTGTTCTCATGGGGTTTTTCTGAACTTGTTTTTGCTGCATCTGATAATCTCTGAAGATATTCAACAAAACTACTACATCAAAGTTTTCTTGGTGATGCTATTTTAGCTATGAAACAAACCATGTCATGAAATGGGCCATATTTGAAGACAGGCTAAATGGGATGCCACTGGGGTGGAGAGGTAGCAATCACAGAAAAAGAAGGTCTTTTACTAAACTGAGCTTGGAGTGGGAAGAATTAAGAGAGGTTTTACAGAAAGGCAAGCTGCAGCTGTGTAGGGAGGGAACCTTTCTGAACTCTTCCCCATGCCCCCAGCCCCATTCAGGTATACTGTTGGAGAGGAGCATGCTAGATGTGATCCATTCTGTCATCAAGGTCCACCTGTCTTCCATGCTATTTTTTTTGTCACTGATGAGACTAAAGAAAGTTCAGACTTGCAAAGTCAGATGCCCTGAGATGCAAAAGACAAACCTGTTTTGTTTTGTTTTTACAAAACAGCAGAGCAGGAGCTTTGCCTGTCTCATTGCATTACTTTGGTGACATCAGTTCTAACAGCCTGATCTTTAATATGAGACACAGCCAATAGAGATTTTCTGTCATTCTGGGGAAAAAAATCTTTAAAAGGATCTTGTGCAAAGGAATTTGGTAAAGAGTTAGATTTCGATCCTCCCCTCCATTTCCTAATGCTTAAGTTAATGGAGTAAAGTAAGTGTGTGTGTGTGTGTGTGAGAGAGAGAGAGAGAGAGAGAAAGAGAGAAAGAGAATATCAAAGCTGGTCCAGAACATAAAAATTCCCTCATTGGATCAGATCAAGGTGCACCATGACCAGAATTGCATTTCCAAAAGTGGCCAGGTAGACGCTTTTAAAAGTTCATTAGCTGAGCATGAAGACCAATGGCTTTCCTGTGTTGCTTGTCCCCATCACATTGTGCTTACTGGTGTTCTGCCTTGGAACATGGAGGTTCCATTTAACTGCCTTGGACACACACAGCCTCTATGAAACTGTCTCATTAAAAGAATAGCTTATTCCTATGCAATAGCATGTTTCCTTCCCATACTAATCCAGTTCTGAGTTGAAATGGAAACAGTGGCCAATAGGGTTACTTCCCAAGATAGTGTTGCTGTTGTTGTTGTCTTTTATTTCTATAGCAGCATCAATGTGCATGACCCTTTACAAGAAAAAGAACAACAGTTCCCTGCCCTGAGAGCAGAAATCATACTGGCAGAGTAAGTAGTAATTTTGGCATTTTGAGAATTTTGACTAACTCCTGAAATAGAGCCAGACTATTAATTCCAAGATGGTAAAACGTTCATTGATCCAGCCCTACACATTACAGTGTAATCCTAATTCAAAGGGCTTGGCTATACGAGCCCATAAAAAAAGTTCTACCTCGCACTAATGATATTTTGCAGCACCTGCAACCTGTCCTAATGGTTTTTATGCCCCCATAAGCTTTGCATGCCCACTAGAAAACGTGGCAGCAGTGAGTGATATAATTGTGTTTGCAGTTACCTCACTTTGCTGCCGCTGCCCTTATTATTATTATTATTTTCAAAATGATGTCCAAGGTGTGATTAAGCAATTTTTCAATCGGGCTCCAAAGGGGGGGGGGAACCACCATCACCCCATTTTCTCACCTTAGCACTTACTCTCACTCTCTCTGGCTTTTCTTTGCAAACAAAGATTCAGGAAGGACTCATCCCGCGTTTTCTGCAAGCGCGCTGATGACTAAAAAGGCCAATCCGAGATAGACAAGTCCGGTTGCAGAAAGCACAGCAGAAGGTCTCCTTGGGTGATGTTTTTGGGTTGTGATTCTTTCTGCGTTGTCATTTCTCTTCAAGACTTGTTCGGCGTGAGTTCTCAAATAAGGCTGCAGCATTGTGGATAGTGTGTCTCCATGCCTCCCGATGTGAGGCGAGGGCAGACCATTGTTGGTGATCAATTTGGCCAAGCCTGAGATGTTGTTTCAGGGAGTCCTTGTATCGCTTTTTTGGAGCACCCCTCTTACGCTGACCCGTGGCGAGTTCACCGTAGAGTACTATTTTGGGGACACGATGGTCCTCCATCCTAGACACACGCCCTGCCCAGCGCAGCTGTGTTCTCAATATCATGGCCTCAATGCTGGTGATCCCTGCTTGCTCAAGGACAGCAACATTCGGCACATAGTCAGTACAGTGTATATTTAGGATTGTGCGTAAACAGCGCTGGTGGAAGCATTCGAGGAGTCGTAAGTGGTGGCGATAGGTGACCCATGTTTCAGACCCATAAAGTAGAATAGACAGTACAATGGCTCTATACACACTGATTTTTGTGTTTCGCCTCAGGTGTCTATTGCTCCAGACTCTTTTGTAGTCTTCCAAATGCGCTATGTGCCATTGCTAATCTGTGATCGATCTCTTTGTCAATCTTGGCATCTGAGGAGATGATGCTTCCCAGGTAGGTGAACTGCTGAATGGACTTAAGCCGACGGCAATGTGGGGATGGTGGTGCTCGTCCTGTGGTGCAGGCTGGTAAAGAACTTCTGTTTTCTTCAGGTTGACTTCCAGCCCAAAGAGCTCTGCAACTGTTGCGAAGCAGGATGTTAGGCGCTGCAGATCTGCTTCTGTGTGGGCAACAAGGGCAGCATCATCAGCAAAGAGCAGCTCATGGACTAGATAGTTTAGAGTCTTAGTGCGAGACCTCAGACTGCTTAAGTTAAACAAGCTACCATCAGTACGGTAACGTATATAGATGCCGTCGTCCTCTTCGAGCTCTGCCTTAGCCCTTTGGAGCATCATGCTGAAGAAGATTGTATATAAAGTTGGCGCAAGAACACAACCTTGCTTCACTCCATTAGTTATTTAGAAAGGGCTCTGAAAGAGCATCGCCATATCTGACTTGACCACGCTGGCCCTCGTGTACCAAGATAATCATTTTAAGGAATTTGGGGGGACATCCTAGTCTTTCCAGGATCTGCCACAGACCTTTCCCACTCACGGTGTCGAAGGCTTTGGTGAGGTCAACAAATGTTACATAGAGACCCTTGTTCTGCTCTCTACATTTCTCTTGCAGTTGTCTAAGGGCAAATGCCATATCTGTAGTACACCTATTGGCTCTGAAGCCACATTGGTTTTCAGGAAGAAGTTCTTCGGCAATGGCAGGAACTAATCTGTTCAAGAGTATCCTTGTAAGGATTTTTCCAGCAATAGAGAGCAGAGTTATGCCTCGATAGTTTGAGCAATCTGATTTTGCTCCTTTTTTCTTATACATGGTGATGATGACTGCATCTCAGAGATCTGATGGCAGTTCCCCTTTTTCCCAGCAATTCACAAGGAGTTCGTGGAATTTAACATGGAGTACATGACCTCTGTGTTTCCAAACTTCAGGTGGGAGTCCATCAATCCCAGCTGCCTTGCCATTTTTCAACTGCTGTATGGCCTTAAAGGTCTCTTCCAAAGTGGGAGCTATGTCTAATTCATTTTTCACCACTTTTTGTATCATATGATGGATAGCTGAGTCTTGGACTACTCAGTTGGCACTAAAGAGACTTTGAAAGTGTTCAGCCCATCGATTCAGGATGGAGGCTTTATCAGTAATTAATGTTTGACCATCTGTACTGTATAAGGAGCTTTGGACCTGATAAGTAGGTCCTAACACTGCCTTAAAAGCTTCATAGAATCCTCTAGAATCACCCAGATCTGCACAGCATTGTGTCTTTTCTGCTATATTGATCCACCACTTTTTCTGCATGTCTCGTAGTTTTTGTTGAAGTTTACTATATGTGAGACGGAAAGCTGCTTTTCTTACGTGGCAAGTTGGCTGGGCAAGGTATGCCTGGTGAGCAGTTCTCTTCTTTGCCAACAGCTCCTGGATCTCTTGGTTGTTTTCATCAAACCAGTCTTGGTTTTTCTTGTGGGAGAACCCGAGGGATTCTTCTACAGACTGGAGGATACTGTTTTTGATATGTTGCTAAAGGACTGTAGGAGAAGGATCTGTAGGATGGTCTTTAAGTTTTGTTTGCAGGTTTGCCTGGAAATTGTCTCTCATGGTAGCTTGTTGAAGATTGTTGACTTGGAGTCTCCTCTTTAAGATGCCACCCCTCTTAGGTTTGAACTTAAGATGAAGATTTAGTTTACATCTGATGATCTGTCTGGCATTCTGCACTGGACATCACTCGAGTATGACGGACATCGCGAATGTTTTTCTGGCGGACTAGAACATAGTCAATGAGGTGCCAATGTTTGGATCGGGGGTGCATCCAGGTTGTCTTCAAGCTGTCTTTCTGCTGAAAGATAGTGTTTGTAATAGTCAGCTGTTGTTCTGCACAGAACTCTAGCAGGAGGCGTCCGTTATCATTGCAATTTCCAACACCATGCTTGCCTAAGACACCTTTCCAGGCTTTGGAGTTCTTTCCTACTCTGGCGTTGAAATCACCAAGGATAATAATTTTATCTTCTACAGGGACTTTTTGTATGAGGTAGCGTAGGTCTGTGTAGAATTTTTCTTTCTCTACAGGGTCAGCTTGCATAGTTGGGGTATATATACTAAAGAGAACAACATGTGGGAGGCGTAAGGAAATAATGCGATCAGAGTGTCCTGTTGGCAAGGTTTCGAGTTTGGAGTTAATGGAGTTTTTAATCATGAAGCCTACCCCTGAAAGATGTTTTTTCGGTTTTGGGTTTGCCAGACCAGTAAAGTGTGTAGCTGGTGCCGTGTTCTTTAAGGCTGCCTTCCTCATGGAGATGAACTTCACTAAGAGCAGTGATGTCAATATTAAGCCGTGATAGTTCATGGGCTATTAGAGCAGAATGACACTTAGTCCGTCTACTATTTTCAGAGTCTCGCATGGTTCTGATGTTCCAGCATGCAAGCGTCAGTTTATTTACACCTTTGGAGGCCCGTGTGCGCCTTTGTTTCTTTGCCTTGGTTTGACCGCATCAGAAGATTCCTGTTGGCCGTGGCTAGCCAACCAGGTAGTTGGGGATGAGCTTTCATTAGGCCACCTTTTCTAGGCCCCTCTCCATATGGAGCAAGCAGTGCTCTCCTTAAAAAAGGCTGCTTGGTCATTCAGGATGCTGCCAAACAAGACTGTCATCTCCTGGGTCAGCCTTGAGCGACCAATGTCCTGAACCGCCTGCATGCAGGGTTGGGTCTGCGGCTTCCAGTGCATCTTTACCCCTGCCGGTTTCATCTCTCACCTATCACTACAGGGCTTTCTTTTTTTTCTTTTTTCTTTTCTTTTTTGTTTTGAATTGGATTTGTCCTTCGAGCCTGTGCAATGGATTTTTCTGGTGGAGCGCAGCATGCACAGAACTGGCCTCACCCTTTAAACCAAAGGTTCATCTGCTGTGGCCTTGCAAGCATGGACGTAGCAGTGAGGTCCTCGGGCTGTAGGTTTGATTAGAGTTTCCTTCTCTTAGATGGTTGACCTTACAGGGTTGGACGAGCACAATCTGCCTGGGTTTGGGATTAGAGTTTTCCTTCTCCTAGGACGGTTGCAATAAGGCTAGAGAGCCCATTGTGACCTTTGATGCTCTTTGTCAGACCCTTCGGTTTTGACCTGACTGGCATGGGAGACCCTACCAATGGCTATTATTCCACCGCCAGCATAGCTCAAAACATCATTAGGGTACGCAAGCCTCTCTCCCACGGCAAGGGGGCGTCAATGGAGAGGACTTACTCGCTAAGGCAAAATTAAACATGGTGGCAATGGGCACTTGCATTATTAGTAAGCCCCACCCCCTACGCTCATACGGCCAGTCAGATTTGTGCTTCCTCTCGTTTGGCAAGCAAATCAAATAGACTCACTTGTCCTAACAAGCAGGAACATGCACCCCCTTGCTGTTTTAAAAAAGAAATGGGAAAAGCTGCAAAGGCTTTTCTGGTGAGGTTTTTGGCCTTTTTTGCCCCTCTCCTTTACAATGCAGAGAAATCATATGGAATGCCATTAGGACAGGTAGGATTCTCCTTGCATTCCATGAGGAGTATTTTCACCATTTGGCCAAACCCAAAGATAGGCCAGCTATAGAGTGAAGTTTAGGTATAAGCCTGTTCTGCAAGCAGAAATGCCTTTCAGCCAGCTAAAGCTTCTTCTAACAGGCAATTTTCAGAGAACTGTTGTTAGAATAATCTGCAAAAAGAATTGTTCTGTTGGCTAAGCTTTGTCCATGGAAGAGTCTAAATGAGTGTAGAGATGGGATAGGGTGAAATAGGAGCAGAATTATACAAAACCCAAACTTCTTCAATCTCAGAGGTTCAGCCACAAAGTTAGGCCACCGTGAAGGTACAGTAGCACCCTGTATCTGCTGATTTGCCATCCACTGATTCAGTTATCAATGGTTGTTGACAGCGGGGGGGGGATGGGGGAGGGAGTGGAGGAGGAAATATTGCCTCCTTTCTCCCTTCACCTCTTGGGTTTGTTCCGGTGGAGGCAGTGGTGATGGGGCGGAGGAAGGGAGGGGAGGAGGACAGATCTCACCTCCCTTTCCCCTTCGCCCCTGGGATGGCTCTGGTGGTGGCAATCATGACAGGGGCAAAGGAAGGGGAGAAGGAGAGATCTTGCCTCCCTTCTCCCTTCGACACCCCCCCCCAGAATGGCAATGGGGGGGATTCGCTATGATCCACAGATTTCATTATCCATGGGGGGGGGGAATTGAACCAATCCCTTGTGGATACGGGGGTGCTACTGTAGTCCTAAGTAATTTAACATTACTGGGTTGGGAGAGGTTTGTATTCAGTATAGTTTTTGTTGTTTTAGGGCCAGCTCAGCTGGTCCTCTGCTATCATGGTCACATATCATTACACTGTTAATCATCTTTCCAACACTAAATTAACTAGCTCCATAAACTAAACAACCAGCTTCTTAAGGTCCCACCACCTTAAGATGTCACACCATGTTAATTAGTCAGAGATGTCAAGGTCTGAAGCTGGGACTTTCTGCATGCAAATCTCTACCAATAAAGTGTGCTCCTTCCCCTAACCATTCATGGAATGCCCTCCCCATGGCAGGAGCATTGCTTTTTTTCCAGCACCTGTTCAAAACCTGGTATTATATTAAAGCCTTTGGGACCCAATTTACTTCTCAAATGTACATATACATGGCTTTAAGCTTTTAAGCTGTTGTAACTGGTTTAACTTTTTTTTTATCTTGTTTAAACCATTTCATTGTTTTAAATCTGGAAGTGTTTTAGATTATTTTATATTGTTTTGCTTGTATACCATCCTGAGGTCTCATGATAAAGGATGGGATTAAAATATTTTATTAAATAAAAATAAATAAATAGCCTTGTCATTCTCCCAAAGCCCCAATTGGTTTTTACAATTCACTGGCTGATTGATTGATTCATGCTATTCATCTCCCGCCCACCAACTAAGGTACCCTGTCTCTTGACTGTAAAAGTCTGAAATCATAAAGGGAATCCAAACACAAACATGAAATCTAAAAACAGCATAAAACTAGCTTGCTGTCTGTCACCTGGTAACATTCTTTGAGTAGAGGTGCTTTCTTGCTGTTAACAAATTGTTGAATTCAATGGTTTGCAAACTGTTTTTCTAGGATCCTTAAAATTGCTTGTAACGTTATCAGGAGTTCATCAGTAAAGATATTTATAATAGTAGACAAGCTTCACTGGTGGACAGCCAGACATATGGATCTTCTGCTGAAAAGTGTATTGCAGAAGATTCTGTAATTCCGATCCAGTAGATGCAGGGCAACAGGGAGGCCTACTGCTTGCCATCTTGATAACCTCCAACTGACCCAGTTTCGCAGGAACCATCATAATTAATCCAATTAATCCTCTGCTAGCCCACTTTTTCAGCTGGTTTTAAAATGTCCCAGTTTGTCAACTTACTTCAATTGCTGCAAACTGTCGAGATTATCAGACGTGCTAAATACAGCATTATGACAACACCAGGAGATCACTAAAGGGCTCCCCTTTCAGACAACATTGTTCTCCTCTCATAATACACCTGTTCTGCTGCCGTTCTGCTGGTGCTGGTTTTTATTGATGGGAAAAGCCATCAATACATCCCCCGTTCTGTTCCTGTCATGGATTTGACAGCATCTGAAAAGGGTTTTGCTGGCAAGATCCCAGCGTCAATGAGAGGCCCCTGCCAGAACACTTCTTGATGAGATTGGGACATCACTTTTTTGTACCCTTTCTTGTTACTTGTAATGTTTTAAGTGGGTTTTTGTGCTTGCTGTCAGTTTTAGTTTTTTTATTTTTCTTTGTAAGTTTGAATTTTCCATGCTCACATCTTCTCACAAGAACCGGCGAGATTTCGCTCCAGGATGTGAAAAGAGCTCCGTTAGAGTTCCTTTCACTTCAGGGCTGCCCTGTGGATGTGCTAGAAGGTAGGTCTGAAAAGTGTTGATGTTTTTGCGGGACAGGGATGGGAGAGGGATGGGAGAGGAGATCGTGAGACAGGAACGCTTTTTTCATTCCTGTCTGATAATCTCCTACAATAAGTGTAAATTTATTTTCACTTAATTAACTTAGATGGGGGAAGAGGAAGGGGCAGAATCTTGTCCTTTCCAATTGGCTTAGGCAAAAGCAAACTGCTTCAGCCTCTCCTAGTTCATGTGTTCTTCCTTATTGTGATCTTCCTTTTGCCATCTTGACCATTTTCTGACGTTGCTTGGCCATAGGTATCCCAGCTTTAATCTCTGAAATGTTGGAAGGTATGCAGCCCTTGCAAAGTTAGTATGTGCCCATCACTGTGCCCCACAGTCCTCTACAAATGCTCCGGGAAACAAGTTTGAAAAATAGTGGCATAGTTAAGTGAAATAAATATTGCAGCATTGCAAGAGAAATTATATTTGGGTTATTTAGCAATAATCAGTTTCTCTCAATTAATTTATATAAAAGATATGTTTGGCAAATAAGCATAAATGTGTTGGCAAATTTAAAATGCACATTTTAATCTGCTGTTGATGAATTCATTTCTTGTTCTAATAGTGAAACTGATTAATATCTCCAGGCCTAGTTTTAGAATATGCTATTTGTCATCTAGATCTAGCTAATTATATTATGAACCCAGCTCAACATGTTGACTCTAATGCAAGACACAGATGAAAATGTTTACTAGTCTATTACAATCATCTGATAGTCACCATTTATCACCAAATGGTCTAGAATTTAATCCACTGAAAACTGGCTTTCTAGAAATGTCTGAGCATTGCTCCCCTAAAATTCTGAAGCTATGCAAATTAATTCACAAAAGCAGGTAGCCTTCAAATATGAAAGGTGTCCTGGTCACCACTAAATTCATTTCCCTGCAAGCAATACCTGTTCTGTTACTGCAATATGTTATATATGACAGTAAATTAGCAGACTATTATGAAACTTCAAATGGTCTGAAATGCAATAGCTAGGTGATTGACAGGAACTAGCTGTAGAACATCTCACTTCAAGTATCTGGAGTGATTCCTGTGTCCTTTTCTGGCACAGTTCAAGCTGATGTTTTTATTTATGCATACAGTTTGTGACACATTTATCTAAAGGACCCCTTGATCCTTATAAGCCTTTCTGAGTTCTCTGCATGCTTCACCTTCAAGGCAAGGAGGGACTGGGCCTTTTTTGTGGTGGCATGCTATTTCTGGTATAACCTGGCACCTTGCTCAGCTAACTTAATGTTACCAGGGGAAAAAAAAAACTATTTTCTTTGTCCAAGGACATTATCAGATGTGGCAAAAATTGTAGGATTACAATGTCATGCTGGTGTGATTGGGCTCCACTATCACACAACATCATCATCTTTGCATGATTATTCCATGCTCCAGCCATGAAAAAGGTATTATTTCTAATTCATGGGACAAGCCGTCAATAGATCATCAATAGCACTTTTTTCACGGTATGGATGGCGTCCAAAACCACGTTCTGTTGTAATTGCAAGATTACAGCATGAATGGGTGGTTCTCAGTGTTAGTGCCCCTAATGAGCGCACCTCCAGAACCCCCCCTCAAAAAATTGCTTATTAATAATTTGGCATATTAATGTGGTGTTCCACAGGGAACAGCAGTAAAACATCAGGGACTCACTATAAGGATCCCAAAAGGCACATGTTAAGCCATGTATTGCCTAAGGAAGGACTATTAACAAATTCCAAACTGTGAGGAAACATAATAAGGTCAAAAGGACATTTGCCTGCACACACCCAAGTGACAGTTTATCCCAATGGAGACAATGGAGTAATCCTTTGTCTGAAGATATTCCCTTCCCTTAACCACACACCCAAGCATTAAGGAGGCAGCTCAAGCTTTGTAAAACTAATCACCAGGACATTAAGGAGATTTTCAGATGTGATTTTTGGCAGGATATATTCCAAACCAGCTCTGTTGCTGCCGTGTGGCAGGGGAGCAGTTTCGGACAACAGCGTCCCTCTGCTGAACCCCTCCGTGTCACTTCCATGACAGAATGGAGGAAACCGCGTCATATTTCATTCATGGTTGTTGCCTGTGAGTGAAATACGATGCGGTTTCCTCCATTGTGTCACGGAAGTGACACGGAGGGATTCGGCAGAGGGATGTCGTCATCTGAAACTGCTCCCCTGCCACACGGCAGCAACAGGGCTGTTTTGGAATACATCCTGCCAAAAATCACGTCTGAAAATCTCCTAAGAGTAGTTGTAACACATTAACATCATCAGAAACTTATTGTTCAAATCTAGGAGTTTCTGGAGACCCATTGTTCAATCTCTAAGAGACACCTGGAATCCATTGTTTCAACACATTAAATTCAATCACCTGAGGGTACATTTATGGTATAAATACTAGCCCAAAATCATGCCTCATTACACACAGATTCCATCCCTGGGAACATTACGTCCCTCTGTGTAGCCAGGGTGCACAAAGTTTCTTCCTGGGGACACTACGTCTCTCTGTGTTAACCACACTTGCTTCATCCATCCATGAAGCCAGTCTATCCAATGACTTCAGCCTATGAGACAGGTGTCCTATTTCCCCTGAAAACTCCCTATCTATCCCTCTGACAATCTTTTTTCTTCCATTCCTAGTAGTCTTGAGTGAATGCCTTACTGTATGAATGTGTGTCTGCTTGGTGTTATTACTTTTAAGTCCTTAATAAATATAATTTTTAATTTTAAATGTTGCATTTGTGTACATCAGTTCAGAGTTAGTAGGGATATACAATTGGTGTAAAGATCCCCTTTTTGCCCGCTTTCACATTACTAAAGTTGAGATGCTGCTAATTTCCCCAACAAATTAGGAACTCGATAATTTTATGGAATTTCCATGAGCACTTTGGATAACATTAGTGAGAAAACATCAGGGTGAGAATGCAAAAACAATGCACAGAACACTTCTTTTATGAACTGTCCCATTTAGTTTCAACATTTTTCTGTTTGTTTCAGTGCTTGTGTGTTCATTTACTTTGCTAATTAAGGTGTTTTTGGAGATTTAAGCACATTCATGTCTTCTCGCAAGAACCGCCAAAATCTCACCCAAGCTAAATTGCAGAAGTAAACTCCCAGGTTTAAAGCACTAGTGGTCGCTGTGCAATAATTCCATGGTGGTTCTTTTATGTGATTACAGTGACATGTGATAAGTGCTATAATGCCACAATGTTTCCACTATCCTCATTCACAGAATTACAGCATTTTTAGACATTCGTCTGATAATATCCCAAGCCTTTCAATGAGTACTTTTAATGATGTTTGTGTTATTGTTAATTCTAAGGAGATGTATTGTTGCTCTCTGTTTCTGTCATTTATGATCTTCTTTCCTGTATTATGGCATGCTTAAACATATTTACCCCAGCTTTATCTGGGACTTTGGGAATGGGAATGGACTGTATAAATTGGAGAGGAAGTTTCATCCTTGGAGGGGCACTTTCTTTTTTGAAAGACGGGCAAGGTCGGTTCAAATCTCTCTCTCTCTGTCTGTCTGTCCCAATCCCAATCCCAATCCCAATCCCAATCCCAATCCCAATCTCAATCTCAATCTCAATCTCAATCTCTTCTTTTCTTTTTTAAAGCTGAATTACTGGTCAAGCAATAATATTGTCAGGCTCATCCCTGAATTCTGGGATTTGGAGTGGAATTCATGGAGGATCCTGACATGAGGTGGTTTCCCCCTGGCTGGGCCTCTGGAGTTTTGGAGAGAGGCCAGCCCGACTTGTTGGCCTGGGAACGCTCCTTTCTCAGAGCGGCTCAAGGCCAGGGCGTCCAGGTGCAAGCTGCCTCCTTGGACTCCCTGAAGGCTTTTCTCACACTGGGAGGGTTTATCTGGGGGGTTGCTGTGGCTGTATTCAGTTTTGGGTTTGTTCTATGTTCCTGACACTTGAATCCATGTCAATAAAGCAATTTATTGATTGTGTGTGAGCGTGTGTACTTGGTACATCACAGTAAGCCGAAACTCCATTTTAAAACCTATTCCTTTTCAGTTGTTCTACCCGCGATGTCGGAAGATGTGGAGGCTGGAACCCAGATGGAGAAAGCCCTGGCTGCAAATGGTGACCAGGGAGCCGGAGCCTCAGGGCAGAGGGTTGGCATGGTGGTGGTGGGGTTGTGGCAGCTTCTGAAGAAGACACGAGCCGGTCCCACCGGAGGGCTGGGAGATTTACTCACCCCTTCAACCCCTAGGAGCTGGGAGCCAAGCAAGCCCCGGGGAGGGGCAGCATGCCCCTCTTCGGCACTCCAGTTCGAAAAGTCCTGGGAGCCAGCTGGCCCTGGCCAAGCGACCGCAGCTGGGAGGAACGTCGGTCCTGTTGGTGGGACAAGCCCCTGGGTGAGGGGCACCAAGAGCCAGGAGTAAGGTTTTTGCTGGCAGAAGTGGGAGCAGAGGTCCAACAGTTGAAGCAGAAAATGGGGGAGATGCAGATGAGCCTCCTAGAGCTCCTGCAAAGGTTGCCACTGGCTCCACCCGCCCCTGGAGGGGCCCAGCCTCCCCAAGCTCAACCAGCGGCCATCCCAGCACCCAGGGTAGTTGCCCCTGCCCTGCCTGCTGAGGTCCCTGGCCCACCGGCTCCTGGGACGGTCCCCCCTGGAGGGGCTGGACCAGTTGAGCCACAGGAAAGACCCCGGGGCCTGAAGCACTGAGATTTGAAGGCAACCTTCGATGGAGATGCGGCGAAGCTTCCATATTTCCTGACCCAAGTGGTGGGGTTTATGTCCCAGTGGGATGAGGAGCTCCACATGGAGGCTGAGAAGGTGCAGTATGTATCCATCCAGCTAGAGGGAGACACAGCACAATGGTTGGTGGGGCTTTATGATATGGGAGCCCCAGAACTGGGAAACTTCCAGGAGTTCCTGCTGGCCTTGCAGGCCCAATTTGAAGACCCCCTGAGAATGAGGAGGGCCCGGACGGATCTCAGGCAACTGAAGCAAGGCTCAAAGACATTGGGAGAGTACGCCGCTCAGTTCCGCCACCTGGCCAGTCAAGTGCCCGAATGTTTGGAGGACATAAAGATGCCGTTTTTCCAGGATGGCCTGAATGCTTACATCCTCGAATGGGCGTTATTCCAGGGGAATCCCGAAACCCTCTTGGGGTGGGTTCAGCTTGCCAGAGAAATGGAAATGCTGAGATGGAGTATCAAACTGGTTCAGCGCCAGCAAGGATCCAAGGGGAAGACCACTGGCTCTACCGGAAAGAAAGATAAACTGGCCCGCCCAGGTGGAACCACGACTGGAGAGTCAGAAAGGGAATGAAGGATGAGAAAGGGCTTGTGCCTGCACTGTGGAAAAGGAGGCCATCACATAGCTGAATGCCTGGAAAGGAGCCCCTGAGAACCAGCGGCAGCTGACAAGCCCTAGCGGAACAAAGGGAGGTCGATGCCGTCAAAGACCCCACTCAAGCCCAAGTCTAAAGCAGCAGTGCGGGCTGTGGTACCAGGCCATGCAGTGGGGGAGTCTTTGGATGACCCAGATGACAGTGGATCTTATTCTTCCGATGCAGAGCCGGCGGGAAATGGCTCCAGCCCATCCTACTAAGTGCCCAAGGGCGGGCTAACCCCGAAGGGCACTCAGAGGTTGTGGTGAGTGGAGTGAAAGGACCTTTTTTTCATAAAAGCCAGGATAGGGATTGGAAAGGGGGTCTACCCAAAAAGTAATGTTAATGGTTGATTGAGGATGTACCCAAGTCCTAATGCATCCCTCCCTAGTCAGTAAACTGGACATTAGCACTAAGCTGGACAAGCCAGTGTGGCTGTCACAGATGGGTGAGGGATGATGGAGGGGGACCCTGCCAGGCGAATGACTGGTCTAATATGCATGAGAATGGGGAACCATCAAGAGGAACTTCAATTTGTGATTGCCCCAGGGCTAGTTCCCACTGCAGTGGTGTGCCTAAACTGGCTAAAGTTCCACAACCCCACCATAGACTGGGTTAAAGAGACAATGACTTTCGCAGATCCTGTGTGTGTGCAGGAGCACCAGGTGGGGAAAACTTCCCCAGGGGGGGAGTCCCTCTAGAGGCTAATTCACGGAACTGCATGACTGCGTTAGTCCGAGGGGAGCTGAAAGGATTGCCAGTGGAATACAAGGCATGGCAATATGTTTTTGAGGAGAGGGAGTGCGACATTTTGCCACCCCACAGGCCCCTTGACTGTGCCATTGAGATACTTTCTGAGACTAAACTACCTAAACCCAAGATTTATTCAATGACACCAGCTGAAACGGATGCCCTCCGGGAGTTCATAGACAAAAACGTAGCGCGGGGATTCATTAGGCCCTCGACCTCACCTGTGTGGGCCCCGGTGATGTTCAAACAAAAATCAGATGGGGGTCTTCGTCTGATCCAAGACTACCGGGGGTTAAATGCAATCAGTGTTTCGAACCAGTACCCCCTACCTTTAATGAATGACTTACTGGCTCATTTGTCCGAAGGGAAGGTATTTACCAAATTGGACCTAAGGGAGGCTTATTACAGGGTGCGAATCAAGGAGGGGGATGAGTGGAAAATGGCTTTCAATTGCCCCCTGGGGCTTTCGAGTTCTGAGTAATGCCATTTGAATTAAAGGGAGCTGCTGGCATATTTCAGAACTTGATTAATGATGTTTTGAGAGAATTTCTGTACAAGGTGGTCTTGGTGTATTTGGATGATGTATTGATTTATTCTGAGGACTATATGTCCCATGTAAAACTGATGAAAAAGGTGCTTGCTAGGCTGGGGGAGAACCATCTGTATGCTAAGATGTCAAAGTGTGAATTCCACCAAAGCCGCTTGGACTACCTGGGGTACCGTATCTCAAATAAGGGGATAGAAATGGACCTGGAAAAGGTCAAAGGGGTGTTGGCATGGGAAACCAGTAGAACCAGGAAGCAGCTGCAGAGCTTCCTTAGATTTGCTAACTTTTACCGGTCCTTCATCCCTGACTTTGCGACGGTCACCCTCCCTCTGACTGATCTGTTAAAAACCAAAGATGTGGGGAAGAAAGCTCGAAATGGGTTGGGGAAGGGGGGAAAGCCTCCCCAAAAGATAGTATGATCTGACCAGTGCCAACAGGCGTTTGATAAGTTGAAGAAACTCTTCAAATCTGAACCAATTCTCAAACACCCTGACCCCTCCCAACCTTTTGTAGTACAAGTTGACGCTTCCGATGTTGCAATGGGAGGGGTGCTGTTGCAAAGGGGGAGGAGGGAGAGCTCAGGCCGTGTGCATATCTGTCCAAGAAATTTAATGAGACTGAGCGAAATTGGCCTGTGTGGGAAAAGGAGGCAGGTGCAATCAAACTGGCTTTAGAAACTTGGCACCACCTGCTGGAGGGATCTCCCAAACCCTTTGAAGTTTGGACAGATCACAAGAACTTGGAAGTTTTAGCCACCCCAAGGTGGTTGAGCCCCAAGCAAGTTAGGTGGGTCAGTTTCTTCTACCGATTCAACTTCACCCTGAAATTTATCCTGGGGAAAAAGAATTTCCTAGCTGACGCTTTGTCCAGACTTCCACAACATGACAGCAAACAAAAAGAGGTTATTGACAGAGTCTTCTCCCCCTCCCACTTGGGACTGGCAGTCCTAACACACAGCAAGGCCAAGCATCAGGAGGCCCAAGCCAGCCCCTCTTTGGAGCCAGGGCCTGATCATAAGGCAACCAATGAAGACATTCCACTACCAGTGGATGCTGGCCCAGTGAGGCCCCAACCACGCTGGAGCTTGCTGCTCAACCCCCCAGGGAGATGGGGGTGGATGGCAGTCCCAATTGGTGTTAGTCCTTCCCAAGACCCATGGTTTTTGGCCCACCCCGGGGAGGTGACCCTCCGGGAGGGCCTGGCTTAGAAGGGGGAGCATCTATATGTCCCAGAGGCCATGAGGGCATCCATCCTCAGGCAATGCCATGATGTTAAAAGTGCTGGGCATTTTGGGTATATAAAAACTTTGCACTTGGCCCGAAGAAATTTTGGTGGCCAAAGATGAGAAAGGAGGTAGAGGAGTATGTAAAAGGGTGTCCCACATGTGCAATGGCAAAAAGGGGGGCAGGAGAGTCAAAGGGCCTGTTACAACCTTTGCCTACCCCGACCAAGCCTTGTGAAGTCATCAGTATGGATTTTATAGTGGAGTTGCCACAAAGTCGGGAAAAGACTGTTATTTGGGTAGTGACAGACCTGTTTTCAAAGCAGGTGGATTTTATAGCCTGCAAGAAACTCCCAACAGACTCTTCAGTTAGCCAGACTGTTTATTCAACACATTTACAGACTACATGGGGTTCCTGCTAAGATAGTATCTGACTGGGGGGCTCAGTTCACTTTCCAGTTCTGGAAGGCATTCACCAACTTTCTGGGAGTCGAACTAGGGCTCAGCAGTTCCCATCATCCCCAGAGTGATGGGCAAAGCGAACGTGCTAATCAGATTCTTGAACAGTATTTGAGGTGTTATGTGAACTTCCAACAATCTGACTGGGTGGACCTCTTGCCTTTTGCGGAGGTCGCCTATAACAACACTACTCACCAGAGCACTGGCCTCTCCCCTTTCAAGGTTGTTTCAGGGCAAGATTTCAACCCTCTGCCTCTAGGGGAGGGGACTTCCAAGGACCTGGTTTCAGTGACCCACTGGAGCCAAAAGATTAGAGATGCCTGGCCATGTGTTATCTCAGCCTTAGACTTTGCCAAAGCATGTTACAGAACATCATGCGGATCAAAAACGGGATCCCACCCCGGGGGTACGCCGTTGGAGATTTAGTCTTTTTGTCCACCAAATTTCTTAAAAGTCCTCAGCCTTCAAAGAAGTTGGGGCCCAAGTACATTGGTCCTTTTCCTATCACGCAGGTAATAAACCCGGTAGCTTTTGAACTGTCTTTACCAAAACTGTACCAAAATGTTCATTCTGTGTTTCATTCCAGCTTGCTCAAACTGACATGCCTTCCAGACCGTCACCATCCAGACCCAGGACCTGCACCCCATCCTATTCTGGTCGATCAAGATCAACATTTTGAAATTTCTGAAGTGTTGGACTCCCGGGTTCACAAGGGTGTTTTACAATACTTGGTGAAATGGAAACACTTACCAATGGGCCAAGCTGAATGGGTTAAATCCGATCATGTGAATGCTCCGTGCTTATTGTGAAAGTTCCATGCCCGCTTTCCTGATAAGCCAGGCTGAAAAAAGGGTTTTTTTTCTTCGGATGGGCGGTATGTCAGGCTCATCCCTGAATTCTGGGATTTGGAGTGGAACTCATGGAGGATCCTGACATGAGGCGGTTTCCCCCTTGCTGGGCCTCCGGAGTTTTGGAGAGAAGCCAGCCCGCCTTGTTGGCCTGGGAATGCTCCTTTCTCAGAGAGGCTCAAGGTCAGGGCGTCCAGGTGCAAGCCACCTCCTTGCACTCCCTGCAGGCTTTTCTCATGCTGGGAGGGTTTATCTGGGCGGTTGCTGTGGCTGTATTCAGTTTCGGCTTTGTTCTATGTTCCTGACACATGAATCCATGTCAATAAAGCAATTTATTGATTGTATGTGAGTGTGTGTGCTTGGTACATCACAAATATGGCTGCATTTACTTTCAAAATGTATGCCAAGTCCCCACTAGGAATGTCACTACATAATGATTCCACATTCACTACATTCACAGGGGCATTCTTAAGAGTAAACTGCTTTGGGGAGCTTGCTTTGAGTTTCACCGTTATTCTTCCCTCCACATCTCCACAGAGGATAATTTCCCCCAGACCTATTATTTTGTTAACATTTTTTAACTTCATATGTTTTTACTTAAGCAATTGTATTTATCTTGAGTCCTAGTATTAGGCAAAAGGAGGGATATAAATGAATAAGTAATAATATATTAATGATATTGATAATAATAATCTGTGCTATTCAAAGTGGCAGTCCAAGGATCAATGGTGTTCCACAAGCCATCAGCTGCAATTCCACAACTAATTTCCAGGAAATAAAGCAACAGTTAAGGCCAATGGTAACAAATATGTTACATATCTCTGGCCCATTAGGAAAAAATGCCAGACTCTTACATCAGATAGTCTGAGTAGAACATTTTAAGTTAAACAGCGAGTTGGAAATGCTTTTAAATTAAGTGTTTGTGTTAGCTCTTTCCCAACAGAGATTCCCTACCATGGTGTGGCCCTGGTTTCTCTAAGATGCTTATCATACGAGTGAAGGGGAAGCGGAAGAAAAGCCTGAGAGTAGTGTGTTCCACTGTGTCTTATCATATGACATCGGTGTGCTTCAGCTGTTCTCCTGTTCCAGTCCCATGGGTGATGGTGGTAAAAGTGAGTCTTTTGCTAATTGATTTTTCAGTTAGTATTACATGTTAGTCCTTGTTAGTTTAAAACAATGATATTATAAAAGGACAGTTTCTGGAGGTGTTTCACCATGAAATATTTCTTGCTTGTCATAAGTGACTATGGAAGAACCTACTAACAAACTTGCCCCATTGACCAATATATACTTGGTCTGATATTATTCCAAACTGGAGTTTGATTTTCACTTTGTAACCTCCCCCACCCCCAATTCTTCCAGCTCTGTTTTCTAACTGCTCTTTTTTCTAATTGATGTTGGGCCAACAACAATATTCTATTTGTAAAAAGCAGAGGCCATTGAAATATTTTTTTTTTCAATAGCAGAGGACATTCTAATGCCTCTTTTATACATGGCATAGGATTATTTTTTTCATTCTCAGTTTTATGCAGAGGCTTATTCCTGATGTTTAAGTTAAGGGTTTTTTTAAAAAAAGTATACGAATCTCATTATGTGCAATGATTAAACACGGATGGTTAACTCTGGAGATGAATTTGAAAAGAATACTAAAGCAGTTAAGTATTTGCCTCCAGATAATCAAACCTAGCAAACAGAAATGTAGAGATAATTTACATCCATTCTAAGCAGTAACTTGCTGTTTCACAGTACACAGTTCCCCACCTGCTCCATGCTTCACTAACAACCAATAGATCATCCTTAATTGGGTACTCAAAGATTTTTAGACCAGTGAGGCGGGGGCAAACCAAACAGTTACATCAAAGTTCATATACGTCAGTTTAGCTGCATTGAATAACCACATCCAGCGTATAAAGTACTCTATATTACTCTAAGCTTTCCAAGTGCAATCATCTCAGGTTAGTTATTGAACAAATTGACTGAATCTTCCAAATAAAAAGAAGGGATAGTTCAAATTTTCAGTGATTACAGGATATATAACTAAGTTATATTTTGATTGATACTAGTGCAAATTGGCCCTATCATGTGATATCAGAGCACCCCCCAGAGCACCTCCAATGAATGAGGATGGCATTTTAAGATATCCTCCCCACGCACACACATACACCTTCTTTCCCGCAAGGTAATGATTAAATCCTTTACAAACATGTATGTAATGGGAAGGGTTTGGGGGCATGTGCAAATGAAAAGAATAGTTACATGTATTTGCTTCCCCCCCCCCCATACCTGTACTCATTGCTATATTCATTCTATTTATTTTGGCAAATATACATTATACATAGACGCCTAAATGCCAACAGAGTATAATTCCAAGAGATTCTTGTTTGTCCTATGTGATCAGTAAAATAGCATTTGTTGTTGTTGTGTGCCTTCAAGTCGTTTCTGACTTATGATGACCTAAGGAGAACCTATCATGGGGTTTTCTTGGAACGATTTGTTCAGAGGGGGTTTGCCTTTGCCTTCCTCTGTGGCTGAGAGAGTGTGACTTGCCCAAGGTCACCCAGTGGATTTCCATGGTTGAATAGGGATTCAAACCCTGGTCTCCAGAGTCATAATCCTAACCTCAAATAATGAGAATAACATTAATAGCAGGTAATTACACACATCAAATTTGAAGATGAAGAAGTGAATAAACCATTTAGATTGTAGCTTGGGATAGGTGGCTTCCTGGGATAGCAAACTGGAGTATCACTGCCCCCACCTCATTGAGCCACGGTGCATCCTGTTGCTGTTTTGCCCAAAATTGGCAGCTGCCACATATTTTCCACGTATTTGTCAGATGCTGCACAAATTGGCTGACTCATTCTACCTGACAATAAAGCCAAACCTGGAAAAGAGAAACCCAACCAAAGGAGGGAGAGAGAAGGGGTAGGAGGTGGCTAGAGGGTAGAGTAGGGTGGGGTAAGACCCAGGGGAAAAGCTGCGAAAAAGAAAAGAATCAGTGAGTGAATTAGCTTGAGAAACAGAAAGTGCCAAAGAAAGGTTTCAGGGTCAGAGAATTAGTAAGGGAAAGGCTGGACAAAGATCAAAGTAAGGGTTGGGGAACATGGGAGATTCCGGGAGAGTGAGACAATATGACAAAACATAGAAAAAACAAGACACATTTCATGATTCTCAAAGATCACTGGAAAAGCCCAACACCTTTCAGCCAGTGTGTACTCATAACACCTTCTTCAGGGGGTTAGAATCAAACTTCAGAAATTTCTGAACCAGGAATTCTTTAACCATTTATTGGACAAATTTTGTAACCAGAAATTTCTGAAGTTTGATTCTAACCCTCTGGAGAAGCTACATGTAGACTGGAACATGTCAGATTTGTCTACCAATAAACAACCATCTTTTGAGTATCTTGAAACGTGTCTCTTGTCTTTTCTGTGGAGTCCACTGGATATTCCTCAGTTTTTGCTTGTTATGGAATAAGATAAGGAATGACTCTTTCTTTGTAAATTCAAGCCATGAATCTACAGGGCATTTTTGTGTGATATGTTATTTGTACTGTGCAAAGAATGAAGAAGTATTTACCACCAGTATATCCCATCCTATAGAAGAAGTTTTTTTTAAAAAAAAAATACTTTATTTTATTCAAAGATAATAATCTGTGCTCATTGTCTTATACAGCGGAGAGTTATGCCAACCTTCCCTTCCCTTCCCTCTCCCCCCCCAACAGTGGCATATCTCTATGTTTCTAGGCTGGGACACTTGATGGCTTAGATGCCTGCCTGCTGTTCTGACACACACTGTCACATAATGTCATGTTGTCCACCAGGGCCAACTCTAAAGTCAATTCTACAAATTGCAGAGGAAGCAAAATCACGAACTCTTTAACTTTTAATTAGGTGGTCAAAGATACTTCCTTTCTGAAATATTCATGAATGTCACTTTTTGTTCTTTCTTTACTCTAGAGGGATGATGTGTCTATTTTTTTTTTACACCTACTGTTTAGTTTTAGATATATCATTTGGAATAACTTCACTTTCTCTCAAGAGAAAGAGAATTACATATTGGGAGTACTTCATCACAAGCCCTGTAAAATCCACAAAAGTCAAGGAATGCAGACATGGTCTACAGCAGCCATGCCACAAGTATCAATGATTTGAATGATTTTCCATTCTTACTGTCCCATAGCATATTTGCTGTCATGGATAAATTTTCCAAACAGGCAGCCTACTTGACAAATATTTATCACTGCAGGAGCAATTATTATTTAGAACAGGAATTTACTGCATAAAGAAAACCTTTTGCTTTTGAAAAGGGAGCATGCTGGTGCAATTAAAGATAACAATATTCATCCAACATCAACAGTGATTCAGCTCTCATTGAGAAATAAAATATCTTCTTCTGCTGGTGTTTCAAACATATCAGTGGTTAGTGTGGGTGTGAAGGCAGAAGTAAGGCTTCACACTTGGACAAGAAACCAGGGAGGGATTGCTACATAATAAGCTTAGAGAGCTTATTCTCACAAATTGCCCCACCTCACTCTTTCATGTCTGGGACTGGGTAAACATTTTCACTTTGTTTGCTTGTTTGTTAAACTTTTTTTTTTAGTGAGGGGGGAAGTTCCAGAGACAGAAAATTGCTTCTCCTGGCCCACCACAGTTGCCTAGCAACATTCTAGAATTGATCTAATATCTTAACCCTAATTGTCTCAGGCCTGTTTTCCTCAGCTCAATACTTTGAGAGAACTATCACTACCATGACAAGAACTCCATGATGTTATAGCACAAATCTTGGATGCATTTTTGCACTAATGTTTTAATTGGTTTTAAACTGTCTGTTTTTAAATTGAGAAACAATGTAATATGTTTTTAATATTTTTAAACTTTTATAATGATTTATTGTTTTAGGTTGATTTTATTGTAAGCTGCCCTGAGATCTTCAGATAAAGGGTGGGTTATAAATATTTTAATAAATAAATGAAATATAATAAATATTCCTCAAGAACCTATGAATTATGACCTCTATCTACCAGAGAAAGCACTTAAACTTTACAATGAAACTTTTGCCTGATTTTGGATGAAAGAGAAGTGAGTTGAGGTCAACCTATGGCCAAGACAGAAGCTGCCCACTAGCCATGTATTATGAACCCTCCTGCTTGTTTGAAGTCTGACAAGCAGAAAAGAGGAAGTTTATCTCACTCCTGATACACCATCATATATACATGCTGGGCCATATTCAGCTAAATGGGTCACAAGGGAGTTTATCAAACCACCCTCCTTTTCTGTTCTTTTGCCAGCATAATTTGTGATGTTTTTATGCTTGCAAAAGAGCCCCCTTTACCTCACATACCTTGAATCCCATCGAAAGGCAGCCCCAGGAATGACGGAGGACTGAACAGAGCTCCGTTTACTTCCTGGAATGAAATCTCAGTGATTCTCGTGAGAAGATGCGAGCGTGGGAAATTCAAAAGTAAAAGCAAAAATAACACACAAAAAGTACAGGAAAGCACAAAAACACACTTTAAAATTCTCAAGTAAATTGGGGAGGAGTCATAAAAAGAGCATCCCCTACCTAGCTGTCCCGATCACACCCGGAAGTGTTTGCCCATTGACACTGGATTCACATGAGTACAATGGTGCGCTCATTCAAACACTGGCAATGCCGGCAGAAAAGCACCACAGGGGAATCAATTGATGGCTTGGCCCATCAATAAAATAGGATAAAATAGGATGGCTTTTGGAATTTACATGATCGTAAAAGGATGACATCATCTAGTATGTGGCATTTCATGATCATGAGGCATCCTTATGACACCATATTTGACTGGTCTGATAAAGTTCAAGGTGTCTCAAGAAGTAGAAGTTTAGTAAAAAATATTGAGGTTTTTACCATCATTTAAAAGGGAACAGAGTCCCCCTGTCCAGATAAGTAAAAATCTGGTCTGGAAGCTTTTACAGGGATCAGGGCAGAAATAAGGGGTTATATCTTTGGACTACAATTCCCAAAATCTCATAGCAAAGGTTGTGTCAGGAAATACCACATGAACTGTAGGCTTCCTTTCTAGTCTTTTGGTTGTTCTGCCTTTGGCCAAAGAGCTTGGTAACAGCGTGGGATATATTAGAAAATTGCCAGCAGAATAAGCAAATCTCCATTCTAAGCATCGAACAAAACTAATTTGGCTTTCTGAGCCTAGTTCTGATTGTGATTGGACAGGTTCATCCCACTTGTTAAGGGCATCGATATGGGGACTGGATTAAAAAAATTATCTATGCCTCTCATTAATCTTCTAGCAAAAAGATTACTGACTGTAGTTGCACTGTACAGTTTGGACCATTGACCCTGGGACAGGAGGAAAGCACAAGCTAGAGACCAAACAAAACACCAATAACTTTAAATCTACTAGGCCTTCATGGAAGAAAAGCCTTTCATTTTCTTCTGGAAAACTGCATCAGTTAGGATTCTTAGACTCAATCACAAAAGGTCAATCTGTTTGACGTTGACAAGGAGGGCAAAATTCTGAGGGGGAAAAACATTCAAAGACCTTTTAGTCAGACTGTCTACAAAAATGATATTTTACACTGACCCATGGGAATAAAACCAAATACCAATCTATTGTAGTGGGAAGTTCATGTTTATAAGTATCTTCAACTAGGAGGTCATAAATGAACAAGTGCTTTCTTTTAAAGTAGTTAAATGATTTGTTTGGCATATTTCCTTGACCAAGCAAGCAAGTTCCTTGACCAAGCAAGCAAGTTCTGCTCCCATGTTTATTTATTTACCTGTCTTAAAAAGCTGAGTGAAGCAATTGTGATCTTTGTTTAGGGTGGTCCACAATTCTCAAAAGGAGAGAAGAAACAGAAAATGGAGACCAAAGGGGGCTATGGAGAAAAAAGGCTCTGGAATTTGTTTACTTGTGTGTGTGTGTGTGCTTATGTTCTGCAGAGGCTGTGCAATGGAGCTGTATGTAGAAACAAGTGCTAGGTGAAGATGTTCAGTGGTCAGCACATGGCACAAGGACCATATCTTTTTTTGGGGGGGCTAGGCTGCTTCCCTCTCCTTTCCCCTCCTTCTCACTCTCTCTGGAATAAAATGAGAGTCTTATACAGTGGTACAACCTTCTGAAACAAATCAGACACATTTGGAACAAACTGGATCAGGTCTGAATCAGATCAGTCTGAAGTAGGACTGAATTCAGCCAAACTGATTCAATTACCTGAACAATGAAAGAAAAAACAGATAATGTGTCTCCAAAATGATGAAAAACAGCATCATACTGGGAAAATGGCAGTGCAGAGAGACAGAGATGGGGAGTGAAAACATGATTTTGCTCATGGACAGCTGTACCTGCCAATGTGAGAAAGAAATATCAGTAGTGCTTTTCAGTCACAATGCACACAGGGAGAGATTCTTTGGGGCTTTTATAAGTTCTCTGGTACTAGGAAGAAATTTTATTTTTAAGAGCTTGGTTGAAGCTTGGTGATAATTTTGTGCACGCTTAGCTTGTGTTTCTCTTTTCTTCAATCAACCATTACCACCTTTCAATTTCATTTAAACTGGTTTCCTTTTCAAAACTTGTCCCGTTCCAGCCCTGGTTTCCTTAATCTATATTTATAATTTATCTGAGTGTGTCTGTTTGTGGGTTTTAGTGTTATTTTAGTAGTAGTTATATTAGGCAGTAGTACTGCCTTTATCCCTCTCCTCCCCCATTATGACCTTAATTTTCCAGGTTAAGTCTGGGTTTGGTTTTAATCTGCAGTGTGTAATGTTTATTCTTTCTTCTTTTTTAAACTTTTACTCTCTTTTTTTGGTCTGTTGAAACAACAACAAAGTTGTAGCTATTTCCAAGGCAAACTGTTGTTGTTGTTGCTTACCTGCCTCTCCCTATGGATTGAGGCAGGGAACAAGACAGATCAAAATACAACACTCATTAAAAACACATAGCAACAATCTAAAAAGTAAATGTGACAAAACCTACTAAAACAATCCTTATTTAAAATTGATAATTTAAAATCCACAATTTAAAAATAATCTAGATAGGCCTGCTGGAAGAGACTCATCCTTAATGCTGTTTTGAATTTGGACAGTGTATTCAGCTTTCTAATCTCTTCTGGCAGGTCTGTCCAGTGTCTAGAGGCAGCTGAAGAAAATGTCTTTTGGGTGACAGCTGCCAACCTAGTCCTGACTCACTGGAGTAAATGTCCCCCTGAGTGTATGGGACAGATTGTACGGGAAGAATCAATCCTGTAGGTAACCTGGACCGAAACCATGTGGGGCTTTAAATTTTAAACATGACCAACTCAACCACTGTACCTATTTGTCTGCAGTTTGCAGAGTTAATCCACATCAGGGGTGTTAGCAAGGCTCCAAACATCATGAACATATGTCTAAAAAAGAAAGAGAGAAGAGAAAGGGAAAGGAAAAAGTTGCGGTCAGTTTTGTTTCCCAGTGCAAATTAAATTGGAAAATGAGGATTCAGCTTTCCAAATTCCAGTTCGGATTTGGGTCCACATCAGAATGGATTAAGTTCAAGTTGGTCTGTATAAAATCAGGACAAAACATGATTCACCAGCTACACAAATTCAGCTTTTTATTCCTGACAAAATGAATATCAGACCTGGAAGCCTCCAGGGAGCATAGTCTTCCTACGGCCCTGGGCCTGCCAAAGTTGCCTCTCTGGGGTAGGATATAAGGCAAGGAAGGCCTCACCCTGAAATGGAGGGACATGTAAAAACAGTAGGTTGGGGATACATACAGGGGAAAAAGAGAATGGACATTGCCAAATAAAAAGTATGTGTACATTTCCTTTGTGACAACTTCATATTTGCAGTTATGTGAAAGTACAAGCATCCGTTATTTGATTTCAAACATAAATTCTTCTTGCACAATGATTGCTACAGTCTTGAAAAAAAGCAGCCTAAAACTAGTTTTTAGTCCCAATTAGCGTGAGCCATCTCAATCAATGGGTACTTGGTACCACGTATTAGAGTGAGCCATCTTAATCAATGGGTACTTGGTACCACCAAGTGATTTAGTGGGTCTACCCTAGTTGGAACTAACTATTGAATTTAGGCCAGTAGCACCATTTAAGTCTCCCAAATTGTGTGTTTCATCTCCAAAGCAGCAGGAATCCAGAACCTCTGTCTTAATGAAGGTGCAAACTGAGCTGCCCTCATCAAGCTCTTCAATGTGTACTTTTGTTTGAGCCTAATTATTCTACTTATTGAGACAAATGACTGAGAGAAGTAGTTATGAGGGCAGCAGTCGCACCATGAATCATTTTATATGTAGAATGGTGCTGGAATGATAAATAAAAAAAAAATAGAAAGGCATGCATATTTCATAAGATCTAAGTTAGCAAGAACTACGGAGAGTCTAACAGACCACAGTAATAAAGAGAATGAACCTATAGAAACAAGTAGTGAAATAAACGTGTAGAATCAAAAGGTTTCTGTAGAGACTGGCGAAGAGACTTGGGACTTTATCAGATGTTTAAATATTTAAACATTCTTTTGCTTGCATTAAAAAATCCATTTTTATGCTGACAAAAAAAATGCCCCCACCACACTTATATCTAGTCCTTGCAGAAGACTTCCCCAACAATGAGGAGGAAGAGGGGAAAGCCCCTTTCACTTCTTCCTTTGAAATCCTGCAAGACTTCATTGCGTGGGAAATTCAAAAATAAAACACAAAAAGTTACAAAAAGCACACACTTTAAAACTTCCAAGTAAATCAGGGAAGGTCTTAAAAAGTGTATCACTTACCTGGATGTCATGATCTGACCTGGAAGTGTTCGCACTGGACCGGCCATTGATGCTGCGTTCACGTGAGTTAAATGGCCCAAGGTTTGACATCCCAGCAATGCCAGCACCAAAATGGGATGAGAGATCTATTCATGGCTCAGCCTGCCAATAAAAAGAAATACCAGAATAATGACAACGGAACGCAAAAGGACGACATCATATTGGTGTCCTTTTGCATTCCACTGTCATTATTCTGGCACCCCATTAGCCACGTCTGATAATCTCCTTGGAGAAAGATCCAGACAGATACTACTCAGATACACAAGCACTATTGAAATGGATATACAGTCATTGCTTTTCTTTGTTTTTTTATAGAACACTGTTCAGGAGAATTTCATGGCATAGTGCAACTTAAAAACTACTGCTATATGTATTCTGAACAGAAAAGGCAACCGCCAACCTCATTAACTTATGCAAAGTTCTGACAAAAAATGAAGGAGGAAAAAAACCTAGCACCTAACTGAGTTTTATCAAAATAATAACTTGCAGGCATGAACTGAAAGCTAAGGAACAAATTCAAAGTCAGGAGGTCTTCTTAAATAACACAATGACAAACCAAACAGTGTAGCTGACATGCTGCACTGAATACAAACTATCTTGTAAACAGCTACAAATGGAGTTACAAATCTATTTGGAAGAAAATATGCATTGGTTTATGTGGAGTAAATGGAGCTAGTTCCATACCAAAGCAATGTATTCACAGACAAGCCCATGAAACTTGATCAGTGACCAACTTTGGCCTCAATCATGCTCTTTTAAGTTCATCTTTCTGCAAGGTTCTTCTTCTTTTACTTCTAAAAAAAAGTAAAAGCAGTTTCCATTCTTCCAATGATTTGCCTAAAATGTATAATCCTATGTGCTCAAACAAATACAGTCCATTCAGTACATGGCTTAATAAAAAACATAGTAGGAAGGAATTACTGTGGGGGTGGAGTCAGAGGACATATTCATAACTCTGGGTAAGCAGATCTGAGATTGTCTCACCTAAAACATAGGGTGGGAAGTTTTCATGTGGCACTGTTATATGTGCATATGATGTACAACCACAACTGTGCATATGATGTACAATCACAATTCAGATCCACATTTATTTCTTAGGAGATTATCAGATGTGTCAATTGAAAGTGATACCTTATTTACGGCTGCAGCACAGAAACAGCATGCAATGATGATGAGGACGTCTGAAACCAGTCCCGTTCGTGGGACAGTAATGCCTTCCTCATGTGCTTTTCTTGTGCTTTTTGAAGACATCTGATAATCTCCTTAGGGATGTCCTTCTGCTTTTCAATGAACGATATCATGCATAATCAATCCATTTGTTTATAACTGTATAATTAACAATGCACACAAACATACAACTGTATCTTTTCTGCATATCAGCCATGTGAACATAATGTTCCATTTTGTGGAGAAGAAGAAGCTCAGAAGCAAGGGAGATTTTATTGCTTTTCCTTCAGTATCATTGTAATTCACCCCATTCCTCCTCCCCCCGCAGCATTCAGTTCATTTTCCCCAAGTTTTCAGTATGCTAATACCTATGTAGGGAGGCTCAAAATATAAATCCATGGGCAGGCCTTTTTTGTCTCTTGAACTGAAGCAAAACAAGTAGCAGAAAAACACTGCAGAACCAGCAGAAGGTTATTTGGTTTTGCTTGTTTCTTTTCTGTTTCTCTAGCTTGTTATCTATATGCAAAATTCAGGAGTGAGTGACAATCTTTATCTTGTTGAAATGGCACATGTGCACAAGAGGGAGGCATTACTATTCCTGGGGGAAGCTGAAGTTGGGAATGCCCTACGTATTTGGCCAGGGCCAAAAACAGACCGATAAGGATAGTGCATGCTTAGAAAGCACCAGACATTGACTCAATTGGAAAAGAAAATTAGGGTGAAAGAACCAGATTGAATTGGCTCGCTCTCTGGAAATGGCAAATGAGGAAGATGGTGAGGCTGTAGCAATCCGCAAGTCCACTGATAATCTGACAGAAGAGAGTATCAGGTGGGAAAAGTTAGCTGAGAGAGAGGGCAAGGATCACAGAAAGGCTAAGGAGGAAGAATAAATAGTGGCTATTTATAATTGACCCTTTCCTTCTCTTCCTCTTTTGCTCCATTTATGTCCTTCTTTTCCCTTTTCCCTTCTGAGGATGAAATGGAGAGAAACAAGCATAAGAGAATGGAGGAAGAAACACATCAGTATAGAAGAACAGAGAGAACCATCTTGTTGTCTGCCATGAAACATGTAAAAATAGCCCTGATAATGCAAATCACAAAGCAAATGCAGTTCATTGCCTGTGTTACAGAATGGAAAGGTGGAGTGGAGCAGTTCACAACAGCCCTGAAATGTTATTCACACTGGATACTGAATATTCTAGTTTACAACAAAGCACTGGTTTTTAGCATTGTCCAGAGGTATCAGATCTCTGGCATAGGCTGAAGGTTGGGCTGAAGGTGAAAAAGAACAACAAATCTGTCCTGTTATCTACTGCTTCCCCTCCCCACATACAGATTGCTGTTTGCGGCTTTGGATTTTTTTTTTTTTTTTGGTGATTAGGATTTTTTTTTTAATTGAAATAAGACCATTCTACTAAAAAATACACCCAACCACAAAAGGTGATCATGGTGGCCTAGGAATACAATCCACTGTCAGTGTTTCTTTGGGTCCTGTAAATAAGTAAATAAATATTAGCTACCCTAGGAGAGACTGAAGTTGCTTATGCTTCCAGTAAACAAACAAGCAAACAAAACATCCCTCTTAGATTGCCATAAAAGTCTCTTGACTCTCAGATCTTCTCCAAGGAGAAATCCAGCCCTCAATTAACTGCAGAAGCCTTATTTCCCATGGACTTGCATGCAAACAGATTACATGTTTATTTTTTTTAACAATTAACAAATTAATTAAAAAATTAACAATAATTAATAACTGGGAAAGATGTTCCCTATTTCCCTTGATGGCTGAAAGGGTAGAACCAGGGATGACTCACCAACAGCTATTCAAAGGAGCAATACATTTGTAAGGCTTTTAAAAGTCATAGATCTGTTGAGAGTTTCCATTTGTTTTCCTTTTTAAGCACATTCTTGTATGTTCACATTAGCATGTATCTGTTTATACAACCAGCCCTCTGTATCCATGGATTCAGCATCCACTGATTCAACCAATTATAGCTCAAAATATTTTTTAAAAATCCAATAAGCAAACTTTGCTGTTTACCTTTTAATATAAGGGAGTACATTTTACTACTATGCTATTATATATAATGGGACTTGAGCATCCATGGATTTTGGTATCCATGGGGGTTCCTAGAACCAAACCCTAGCAGATACCAAGGGCCCACTATATATTTTATATGGTGTGCATGTGTGTATGGTGTGTATGTATGTGTAATACAATGTTGTTGTTTTTTATTTATTACATTTGTGGTACACTTTTTACTTTCAGTTTCCTACTTTTCTGCCAAGTAGATGTTTCTCAATTCTAGATCATCTTATGTCATACAGATGCACACAGAGTGGCCATGCCTGATGGAAGATTCTGGGACTTGTAGTCCAAAATGATAACCTTTCTGAGCTCTGCATTTAGGAAACTGTTAAGCATAAATAAAATGAAAAGCACCTCCAAGATATTGTGAGGCATTTTATTGGTTAAAATAATTGAACAGAGAGAAGACAAGGCTGGGACTTCTGAAGAGTTATTACTGCTTAAAGTATAGCACTGCCATCACCCTCTGACTTAAATGGTATTGATTAAACAGGATGTAATAAAAGGGAAACAAATTACTAATGTCTAATTTGAACTATGACTGTGGAATCCAATTATAAATAATTCCCATATAAAACATTCTCAAAAACAACAGACACTTACCTGTTGTTTTAATTGGGAAAGGACACTTGCAGGTAGTTGTTTGGTTGCTTAATAATTGTGTATTGCTTTAAAAGAGTTGACTGCTATTTTCATCACAAAAGATTTGTCATTATTCATTTGCTATATGATTATTAAACAAACAATCCCCCCCCCAAAAAAAATCAGCTTTCATGCTTAGGTAATGGAATTATCCTGGCTTTTAACTTTGGGAGTGATTGGATTCCAATGATAGAATTATTTCTAACCACCTACAAACAAGATCCTCCAAAATAGGGATTGCCAGCCATCCTCAGTATTCTCTGTTTGAGAACTGTGATAAAAATTGAGAAGGAGATGCTCACAAAGGTTAGACAATCCTTATATACAGAACTGGGGCAGATCTAGTTGACCTCTTCATCTTCTTCTCCCCATGCTAGGGCCTCACAGTCTAGCTTGGAGCAATATGAACTGGCAAAGGGAAGGAGTATGGGCACAAGAACAGGTGGGAGGTTGCCCATTTCTCAGAGCTCTCAGGCTGAAAATTCTAAATGCCTCTCCCTCAACTGTAAATCCCAGGACTCCAATGGATATAGCCATGGCAGTTAAAGTGGAATCATAGCACTATAAACATGTAGGAGATTTTCAGACACATTAAAAGTGGCATTACAGCAACACCAGGAGATCACAAAAGGCCTCCCTTATCAGATGACATCATCCCCTCTAGTTATGTACCCATTCTGCTCCCGTTCTGCCAGTGCTGCTTGTTATTGATGGGAGAAGCCGCCAATAGATCTCCCTGTTCCATTTCTGTGATAGATTTGTCTGAATGCGACAAGGTGCCCTGTTACGCTGGTGAGATCCCAGTGTCAATGGGAGGTCTCTGCCAGAATACTTCTGTGTAAGATCGGGACAGCCAGGTAAGTGACACACTTTTTTTAACCTTTCCTGGGTTACTTGAACATTTTAAAGTGTGTTTTTGTACTTGCTGTCACTTTTTTTGTGTTATTTTTATTTTCATTTTTGAATTTCCCATGCTCATGTCTTCTCATGAGTATCTGTGTGATTTTGATCCAGGAAGTGAATGGATCTCCGTTAGCAATCCTTTCACTCCTGGGCTGCCCTGTCAATGTGAGACAAGGTGAGTGCGGTAGAGATGGTGATTGTGGTGGGACTGGAATGGGACAGGGGTGGGAGTGCAGATTATGGGACAGGAACACTTTTTTCGTTCCTGTCTGATAATCTCCATAGTGTGAAAGGGCCCTATAAAATACAGGAGGGCTTGAGACACATACATCTACAGAGCCACAAGACTATATTTCTGCAAATGCAGATTTTAGTATCTGAAACCAATGAATTGGCTCCCTCTCAAAATAATACTTTTTGAAAAATATCTCCTATGAAACTGTCCCCACAAGCACACAGATTGAAAGGTAAAAATATATCCAATGAAAACTGGATGAAAGGGTATAGTGGAAAGAGAGAATGAGACACCAATTATAGTAGAACGTTAATGGTTTGTGAATAAAAATATATGGAATGACCTGACTTTCAAATCTGTCAGTGTTCTGGTTTCAAATTAGAGTCATTAGTAGGAGACCCTAATAGATGGGGGAAAGAGAAAGAGAGAGAATTTTTGATGAAAAGTCATGAATATCCCTTAAAAGTATCCGTGGAAGGTTGTGCATTTTGAACTAGCAATGAGCAAATGATTGACACTCTGCATAAGTACTTTGAAAAGCAAGCCTTTGACCTGTCATTCTTTAGGAACCCTATTATAAAAAGTGACACCCCATACCTACCTCAGGTACTGCTGAGACAAGCCAATTTCTCTCCTACTAACATTAACAATGGTGAATTTTCATATGACATACCCTGCAGAAGAAATAGATATCTGTTGTTGTTGACACAGGAGGGAACTCTGTTTGCATTCTGTGCAAAAATATAAAATGCACAGAACTGGCATCACAGCATGAATATATCAGATATAGCAACTAACAATGGAAGTACATCAAAAAAGAATAGCCAGTGCAATGCAATGAAAAGAATACATGTCAATGTAAGCATTAGAAGCATGAAAGAAGTCTTCTTTGGCTAAGCACAGTAACATAAAACCTGGGATACCATATTTTCTTTTTCTTTTTTGTTGCTTTTCTAAACAAAACTAAATCCATCTCATAGATTAAAAAGTGCCCCGCTGAATTTGCAAGGGTACGTGGAATATACAGAATGACTAGAGCAGCTTCATTAAAAACCTTACATATATGAAGGGGGGGGGGAGAGATGCTTAATTAATATGTACATTCATGTAGTCACTTGTTTTAAATTACATATCTAGACAATAACCACTATATAAGTATTAGTGTAGCTGAGTCAAATCTATTGATCATATCTGATTTTCAAGAGTAATGCAAACACCTTGAATTTCTGGAAAAGAAGGGGGGAAATCTTGCAAAGATGTTATTGTTGTTATTCCATTCAATGCTTTGTTGTTTTTGTCAGAACCATCATCATCATTTGCTCTAACTGTCCTCAGCCTCACTTTCATCCAGCCTAATCAGCTGTGGTGGTCCATGGAATATTCTCCAGACATCACAATGCTCATAGGTGCTTGTAAACCTATCTTGTAGAGGCATCATAGCCAATTAAATAGCAGAGAAGGCAAGTGAGCCAAGAACAGTGAAGGGAATGAATAACAAGAGATTCCAAAAAGGAACAAGCAATGGACAGAAGTGACAAAAAATCATTTGTCAAAGTGAATACTTTTAATATCTAATTTGTGTTGATATGCCAACTTCAGCAATGAAACTGGAGAACATTTTGCCTGGCTCTAATTATTAACAGGGTTTGTACAAAGCAAAGCAATTCTTCCATGCACTCCAGGGGGAAGTGAAACTGTCTCTGGGATTTCAGTAAGAATGAAAATGTGAAAAAACAATAAACAAGTTCTTTGGTACCTGTCAATTATATGCACACTGCCCAGTACAGTTTAATGATGGAGTGCTGTCAAACAGGGGGATACATGGGGAATTGGAAAAGTATACATTGCTCTGAATCTGACTCCCAATGACCTTCAGAGTGCTCTGTGTGTGTATGTGTGTGATTTGTGTGCATGAGTGTATTTGAGAGATCCTGTTCCCATTTCCTTTGTGTGCATTCATATATTTTGGTAACTAAAAAATAAATGTTTCTCAAATAACATTGCAAATATACCGGCAAAAGTAGCGACATCCCTTGCCATGCTATATTTGGGTATTTTACCTTCCCCCCCTTCTGAATGAGGCAATGCTGTGCTGCAATCCATGGGAACAATGAGCTATCTTTGCAGTATATTTAGAGGAATATTTGCCCGTGTAAATGGGCCCCTGGACTGAAAAGAGTCTTTACTGTTCAGGACTTATTCTGTGCATAGGTCACACATGGGAGGGGGTTGCACAGAAAGCAGTATTTTCTGTATGGGAAAAAGCATCTTCTGTACACAAATACTGTTTCCTTCACATAAAATGCTGTTTTCTGCACAAAAAATAAATAAATAAAAATCACATGTAAATTTTATGCAGTAAGACAGACAACTTGAAGGCACAATAAGATATGATAAAAGGCTGCAGATAGTGTCATTTTGCATCCCTTCCTGAAAATGAGGTTTTTTGTTTTTGTTTTTGTTTTTGCTCCCAATCAGTTAGGCTTAACAGTGCAAATCTTTTTTTTTTTTTTTTTTTACATTATCTTTACATTCTATGGGGATGTTCTTCAGGTTGCATTTTGGCATGATGGTTAGTTTAGTGTTCTTCTTTAGTTTAACTTTTACTTTAAGTTTGGATATTCACAGTTCATGCTCTGTGCCACAATTTTGGTCTGTGCCTGGATTTTTTTTTTGTTTTTTTGTTTTTGTTTTTGTTTTTGTTTTGTTTTTTTTCCAGAGAGAATGGAGGTTCTCCATCTTTTACTTCCAATTATGTAGTCAATTTGATTTCTATATTGGCCATCAGGTAATGTCCACTCACTTATTTGGTTGCTTGAAAAATGTGTCTGTAATGAACAAACTGTTGGTTTGGCAAAATTCAATGATTCATTTTTTTGCAACTAACCAATTAGTCTAACCAATTAGACTAACCAACTTTTTTTGCAATTGAAAATTAGTCACTAAATAATGAAAATGTTTTTACAAATTAATAAAACAACATAACACAAAAGAAAGACTGGCTGATCAAACCATTAAAGATTCTCCTCTTCCCCCACCACCCACTAACCATCACCCAGGTGGTTGCATTCTTCCTAATGGTAACACCAGCCCTGATTACTATTGCTACAATTCTTGCTGTAATATATGTGGGAAGGGAATCAAACCTCAAAAACAAACAAGTTTTGATAAGACTTAATTTACAAACACACCAATTAAAATCTGTCCTTACAAATTAGAATTGGGTTCTAGTGATCAGTCATTTAAAGACTTGATTGTAAGCTGATTAAAGCAGTGGATTTTTGCAGCAAATTAAAACAGTTCATGTAGAAGACACTATAGAAGTCCACTCATTAAAATGGATTCAGAGCTTGGTTCTTGAAGGGGCAGTTCTCCTTCTCTATAACTGTCTTCGCACTGAGATCTCATCACCAATGGAGACACAAGTGGGGCACTAGCTGTGGAATATGCTCCCCTTCCTATGGAATGCTGCCCCCCTTGGAGACCTGTCTGGCACTCTTTTTAGCACCAAGTTAAAACATAGCTCTCTCCAAAGCTTTAAGGGCCTGGGGATCATGAACTCAACTAGGCCATAGATTTGATATGTGTATGCTGGATACATTCTTTTAGGCTGTTTCAAATGGTTTTAGACTATTTTGTAGACACTTTTAAATTGTTGTGCGTGGTTTTACCTTTTGCATTAAAAGTGTCATTTTACTGCTTGTGAGTATGTGCCTTCAAGTCACCTCTTGACTTATGGAGACCCCATGTATTTCATAGGGTTTTCTTAGCCAAGGAACACTCAGAGGTGGTTTCGCCAGTTCCTTCCTCTGAAATATGACCCACAGCACCTAGTATTCATTTGTGGTCTTCATTCCAAGAACTAACCAGGGTTGATCCTGCTTAGTTTCCAAGATCGGGCAGGATCTGGAGCCTTTGGGTATATACCCTTCCCTGAAATCTTTTTAATATTGGGTGAGGAATAAATAATAGTAATAAATAAACAAACTTTAAACAGTATTTTATCCATTTCTACTTCTCTTGCATTGAGTGAAAATGCTATAGCAACCTGAATTAGAGGACTGCCCTGTTGTGTCCCAAGTTAGTACTAATTTGCAGGGTCTTAGTAACCATAAAAATGTGCCACTTGCATTTAATTGGCAGGGAAGGGGAGATGGATGCAAGTGCTCAAGAATAAGAGTTCAATTAACTTAGACTGGAAGGAATTATAAATGCCATCTGCCGTGTCAAGCTCTATACCCTGGCAAACGAACTTCATGGTACCTTTAGAATCAATAACAAATAAACCTCATGATATTCTTAATAGCTCAATAGAGGGCACGTTTCCCCTTCTTTAGCTATTAAAATCAGGCCATTAGAAGTAGAAGATGCTTTTGTACAAATGCTGACTAACCTCTTTAAAATTAAGCCTTTCTAGCAGCAAAGCATCTTTATTGAACAAAGGTGGCATCTATTACCTGGTCAGATCTCAAGTGCATATCTCTGAAACATAGTTAATTAAGCAGTCCAGGACACAATTTGAAATGCATCAAGTTGATTCTTTACTTTTCATACGTCTGAGTATGCAGATTCACTTCACTTATAGTCATTAGCCTGTGATGCCCACAGAGTGGGCCTATCTCATCTCTGGGCTCATCTACACAAGCCAGGATATGCCAGCTCCCTGTTGGCATTTCCTGGCTGTGGATCTGGCCCGTTCTTCACCCGTTACCTTGGTGAAATGGGCTGGAGTCCAAACAGGAATGCTGGCCCATCACTGCAGCTGCCACTGCTGCCATTTTCTTTGCTGACGTGGAGGCAGGAAGGGGCCCCACAACATGTGACTAAAGGCCCCCTGCATGTGAGCAGCCTTGGTCACATGCTGCGGGACTCTTGCCTGGCTTCCTGGATTGCCAGGGACATGATGGTGGAGCAAGGGGTGTCATGCCAGAGGGGTGTCTACAGACAAGCCAGGACCTATCCAGGTTTTGGCTGCATATAATGGAGTAAACTGGTTATTAGTCTATAACTCTTTAATGGGCCCTACCCCACCTGCCCCCTGTCTCAGCCCCCTATTGGCCCTAGGGGTCATAAGGACTACCCAGGGGCAGGAAAGTGCAAATGGCCCGAATCATATGGACTGCAAGGCTATGAGATGGGGCAAGATGGAGTATTTAGCCTGTGTAAACAAGCCCTCTGAAGAACACACACACAAAGCCATAATGCCAAGATTTAGGAGCTGGAAATAGAAGCAGGAGGTAGTCCTGATATGGGTGCTGGACAGAGAGTAGTGCATAGAAACAATCTTTAGAGTCTTTATTCTCTTCACACATCACCACCATTACACATAGGCCCTTTCACACAGCAACAGCATTACCTCACATAGCCACAGTGTATATATACATATTACATACACTTCTCTGTGAAGAACCAGTCAAGACAGGAAAACCTGATAGAGTAGATACTACTCAGGTATATATGGAGGATATACACACATTCCTCAGCAGAAGAAATGCAGAGAAGTAGTTCTCATGCTCCTTGCTGGGGGGTGGGACTTACACCTTTCTCATTCTTTTAATCATCCAGATGCTAATCCTCTTTCTTTCTCCCACAGTAATATGGAAAGATTTTGTGGGGAAGGGAGAATCCAGGTTTATTCTGGACACCCTTCTCTTTCCTTCCAGAAGTGCATGGGATGCAAGGAATGAGCTATGGGTAGAATTCTATATATTTTGGAGCCAATATCAGGAGATTCTGTTCACTGCTTACCCCAGTCAAATGACAGTTTCAGAAAAGGGATTTTCATCACAGAGCGGAAAGGAATGCAGGTTGACCCCCACATCCACAGGTGATATATTCCAAGATTCCCCGTGATATCTGAAACCATGGATAATAGGGAACCCTATTATTTTCAGTGAGACGAACACTAGAAATTGACCATAGAATCACATTGGAGGACCTAGAAATGCCTAGGTAGAACATTATTTTTTCAGATGTGGATGAGTGAAACCATGAATACCGAATCTGTGGATATGGTGGGTCAACCTGTAATTAAATCTCCCTCCACAATTGCTGTGATTCCAATAATTAGCCATCCCTCCCTTCTCCTCTTTGATGATGCACAAATCTGCATATTAAATGCAAAGATACATTTAAAATTAATTTTTCCATTGCCTACAGGCAATTTATGCAGGAAGCCACACTGAACTGCGACAAATGGCCTAAAGCAGGCACCGAGTTTACTCACCAAAGAGGGGCATCTGTGCTCAAACAATATCAGAGCTATTGAGTTTTGTTAATATCCTTTTAAAACCAAAATGTGTAATGTACTTCTCCACATTTTCCATTTGAGTAATTTAAGGTTTATTGGTTTCTTCATTGTTTCCACTGAGGCACCATAACTTCATGACAAAGAGCAGCTGAGGGGGGGAAGCACACAGAGAAGTAAAGAAGAATTATTTGTTGACCAGCTCCATAATTATAAAGGAAACAAAGAAGGGAAAAGAAGCAGGAGTCATTTTCATATTCTTACATATACCCAATAGGAAGAGTTTTAAAGTCATCAGCACTAAAAGAGGCAACTAGAAAAGTGATTTAGTTCAACATTCCTGAATACTAGTCCTTTTTATATTAAGGAGATCAGGGACACTTCTGGGATTTCATGATCAGCAAGTTATGCGCATAAATCACATCTAACCCAACATTTCACAGATAGAAGCAGGAGTACTCTTGTGCTCTTTGCATCCATGCTGTCATACCAAGGATCATTGCTTGAGACTCACACCCCAGTTCATTAATTCTGAAATAGCCTCTTTTCACTGATCATTTGTCTTCTGGGTTAAAAATATAGCAAAACAACATTTCCCTTTAATACTGTTATATACCACTTAAAACAAACCATTTAAAATGGCAAATCTACCAGCTTACATTAAAAAAATTTTTGCAAGGCTTCCTTGAATCCCATAGTAATAAATAAGAAAAATAAGGAACTTAATTAACTCAAAAGAAGTATGAAATCGTTGTCTCTCCTCTGTCAGCACCACTGGAGTACAAGGCGTTTTGCATGATTCCATGCATCTGATGAAATGGAGTGTAACAAATTGTATGCATTGGGGATATTTCCCCCCCCCCTCAGTACTTTGTGAAGGGGCTATTGTTGGGGGGGTGGGGGTTGCGCAAAATCCAATGTTTTATGGTCTTGTCAAGAAAATGTGCCCCCCCATCTGTGAAAAATCTGATAGCAAATGACAGGTGATTGTTATTTTAAAACTGGGCTACAAACCTAAAGGGTGGGCTAGAGGAAGGACTTCAGATATGGAGACATCAAGACGTACTTCCATCACTTAGCATGGGCGAGATTTTGGTGGTTCTTGTGATAAGTTGTGAGTGCACTTAAAAAAAAACTTAATTGACAAAGTAATTTAACACATAAACACTTAAGCAACCCTTAAAACATGGAAACAAAATGGGACAGTTCATTAAAAGAGCATCCTGCAGATTGTTTTCATGTTCTCACTCGGAGGTTTTCTTGCTGGGAATGGGGAGGGGGAAAAGAGGACCACCTACTCACATTGTAATCCTGCGATTACAGCAGGATGTGTTTTTGCACGCTCTTCAATGCCGTGAGAATAGTGATACTGAGAGCTATTGATGCCTTGTTCCTTCAATTAAAAGGGATGTGTTTCTAGTGGCTGGAGCACACTGCAGCCATGGGAGGATGACGATGTTGTGCAATAGCAGGAACCCATTTGCACTACTGTAACATCATAATACTGTTGCAGAAATCATGGAACAGCAGACCCACGGATTGGAAAGTGAGTTTTATTACACAAGTGGGCCTGACTGGAATACCTTCTAAAGAGTCAGAGCCAAGAGCTATATCTACAGAATACTTTTATATAGTAATGACAGTATGCAAAAAGCAATTCCCTCCTTCCCCTCTCTGGTGTCTCTGGCGTCAGCAATTTTCCTTCCTTAAGACAATTGTTGATAGTTCAGAAAGGCAAGATAGCTTAGGAACATTTGGGTACAGTTTGACCGTTATGGAAAGAATAAACATCAGCATATAGTATGTTTATGGAACATGGAGTTGATTAGTAAGGAACATTGACTAGGCCTGAGAGTTAAAGGAAAAAGGCTTTGCAGAGTCCCAGAGTCTCGTGGGCTAACTAGTCGGACCCCAAATAATGATTGTAAGATGACAGCATTCAGCAAATAGACATTGGGGTCCACATGTCTACTACAATACAGCTATAACATCATCTGATAAAGTCCAGGATTTCTGTTTACAGTCAGGACTTCCAACTGAGTTACAGTACTTTGTAATGGAATTAGTTTATACATAGAAGGGCTTACTGTTCTGCCATACCTCCAGAGTCAGTTCTGTTAAAAGCCCAGGAATCCTTTTGCTATCTCAAAGCTAACTCAGTGTCCATTGTGCCCGGTGCACCTTATCAAGAATCATACCAGGGTGGAGATCAAAGCTTCTTTATTTCTCTGCACAGAGGAAGATGCCAGGAGAATATTTTCTCAAAACTAGCATGCTAAAATAATTATTATTCAAACATTTATATATTTCCTCATGGAAATTAGCAAAGTACTTTATTGTTACATCATAACTACATCTCTACTATCAGCTCACATATCTTGGCATATGTGTACTTTCTTAGGACTTTATGAGATGTGGCAATTATTATGTCATAACGACACCTGATGAATGCAAAATGATGTCCATTTTGCATGGCATCAGGCTTTCGCAATTTTGTATCGTCGATTAGGTGTAAACTGTACCCCATTCTGCTCGTTCGATTCTAGCATCAATGGGTGGTCCCCACCAGAACACTTTAATATCTTTTTATGGGGGAGGGGAGGGTGGGTGGTGTTTAGGGATTTTAATCTGCATTTGTATTTTAATTTTTGTAAGCCGCCCCAATTGTTTTTAACAGAGGGGCGGGGTAAAAATAATAATAATAATAATTATTATTATTATTATTATTATTATTGGAGAGAATGTGAAAACTAGGAATAGGATGATGTTTTTATGAACTTCCCCATTTTTCTTGGAAGTTTTTAAGTGTTTTTCTGTGCTTATGTGTTTGTTTCATTTGTTTATTTTTGTGTTTTTACACTTTTAAGCATGCTTGCATCTTCTTACAAGAACCACTGAGATCATGTGCCCCAGCAAATGCGGAAGTACGGGGCTCCCTTTTTATGCTATTACAGTTCAGAAACTACCTAGTGGCTACATGTGTTGCTATGTGTGTTAATGCCTTCCTGCCCTTGGATCCCTGGTTATCAAATTCAGCTTTCCTCTCCCTGTCAAGGAGACAAAATCCAGAGCCATAGGGAAAGGCCTCCATGTGGGATAGAATGAACTAGTCTTTGCAGCTATTCCAGTGGGCCACCTGGTTTCTCCTTTCAAAATCCCAGTTTGCCCATCATTTTCAACTGCCATCGTCTTCCAGATCCAAAGTTGCAGAGAGGCTCTGTCTATACTTATAGGAAGAAGGAATCTAAATACTGCCATTACCTATGAAAAAAAACAAACCATGAAGATTATTCTAGAGGTCCCTGCCACATGAGTAGGAAAAAGGCCATTTGAGGTTATTCAACAGCATCACATATGGATCCAATTCACAGTGCCACTCCTACATTTTCCTGGTTGGCTGGGCTATGGTAACCACCAAATTCTATGTGAAGCTATAAGACCTCATTTGGCCTGTTGCCTCATAGGATCATTTCCTGCTGACAAGCAGTTTTTCTCTAGCTTAATAATATTTAATACCTTTTCTTGCATGATAGTTACCCCCTGGTCCAGACTGGTCTCTCAGACCTTTCTCAGCACCCTGAGGTTCAAAGCATGCAAGAAACCTTGTACAAACATGGTTGGCTTGCAGTTTCATCTTTGATAATAATTTTAACCAACTTTTCCTCTAAACTGGAGTGGGCAAATTGCAACCTGTAGGCAGCATGAAGTCCCCAATGGCTGTATTTGTGGTCCCAGAAGCCACCTCAGGTATAAAGAAATTTAAATCATTTTTCAAAAAAAAAAAAAGCCCCAAAATGCCCTCTAGGGGGGCACGGGGGAATTTTTGCCACATTTTGGGCCTTCCCTGGGCCATTTTAGGCCAGGAAATACCTTTTAAAAAACAGGAAGTAAACTAGAAGTGACTTCTAGTCACTTTCTTGTTTTGAAAAAAGTTCTCTCCTTGGCCGAAAATGGCCCAGGGGACCTAAAAGCATGGCAAAAATCCTCTCACATGTTGGAGGACATTTGAGAGCAAAATAAAAGGGGGGGGGTTGCAGAGCAGCATGGTGATAGCATGTGGTTCCTGGAGTCTGCTAAGGGGCTAACGAAGCCACCTAGCTACCCTTACTCTAAAGAGTTCAACATTTCATACTTGGTTGTCCCCCATTCCTGTTTATCCATGCAAGGTAGGTTAGGCTGAGAAAGAGCAACTGACCCAAAGTCACCCATTCAGAGCTAAGTGAAATAATAAATCTTGATTCTCTCCAGACCTAATTTGACACTCTAAATGTTGAACATTCGTGTTTATAGTCTGAGGTGATAGAATTGTGGGTTCTTCTTCGTGGTCTCTGTGTATGCACACAATGGGTTAATCCTGCACCTGTGAAGAGCACTTCGGAAACTTCCAGAAACCTCAATTCAAACTTTTGGATGGTAGCTTCACCCACCTCACCCCTGGCCCATATAAGCCCCCACCTCTCACCAACTACTCAGTTCCTTTTTTCCCGCCGCGTGGGGAGCACTGAAGGAACACTCCTCAAACCTCTTGCATTTCTACTAGCTTTGTTTGCATTGTTACTGATCTTTGGACTGGATATTGACTTCTCTTTTCCTTCATTTCACTACTGATCTCTGGATTCTGACTACTGATCTCTGGATTTGACTCGGATTGCTGGCTTCTCTTTGGATCTGACATCTGGACTGAACCTCTGGCTCCTCATCCGAATATCTTGACCACGGTACAGTAATCTGCCCCCTCCTCATCTGTTTTGCAGCCTTCTCATCCCCTTTTGCTTTGATGTCAGCCACAGGCTTTTTCAAGGCCTTTTCCCAATGCGGGGGTAAAATGACTGAGTCGGATGGCCACTCTAAGTGCCTCCTGTGTTTGGGGGAGTTCTACGACATTAAGTCTTGTAGGTACTGCAAGGCCTTTACCCCCCAGGCCCACCACAACAGAGATAAGAGGGTGAAGGCCACGCATTATGAGCAAGTGCCCAAGCACATGGCAGACTGTGCTGGCAAAGTCTTAATGAGTGCAGTGGCAGTCTGCAGGCACACGTGGTTGTAGTCCTCCGGCCTTTCACACACATCCAGATCGGTGATCGAGATCGCCCTTTCGATGAGGCCAGTCTCTTCCACGCAAACACTCGAGCTCGAGAACACACATAAAATGAGAACTAGAGCAAAACACTTCAGCATCCCTCCACTGGTGCAGATTTTGAGGTTGCGTTTATTTGGAAGATGGTTTCATCCTTCCTTTCACAGGAGGTATAGTCCCACCTTGCAGCACTTTAACATACTTCCTCAACATACCCTCAACATCAGAGGAAGTTCCCGATTGCGTCCAAAAACAAGTCTCAGTTCCAGAAGGAAAAGCCTGATATGGCAAAACAGTGGTTTGACTACCCCCTCCCTCCCTCTGCGTCCCCCACCGGGTCCTATGCACACAGACTTCATGCCACCTTCCATTCTTGGTGCACCATCACCTCAGACTTTTGGGTCCTGAGTATCATCCTCAAAGGATAGTTTATAGAATTTGACCACCTACCCCCTTCAGGGGTCTACAGAGCTATGCTTCCTTCTACTCTACTGGAAAAGGTTGCTACCCTTCTCAAAAAAGGTGCCACATGACCTATTCCTCAGCATCGGAAGTAGGAGTCCTTCTTCTCCCACTACTTTCTAGTCAACAAGAAAGACGGCAGGCTATGCCCCATCTTGGACTTACAAGAAATAAATCGCTAAATTACCCCCAAGTGGTTCAGAATGGTAACACTTTCCTCCATCTGTCTGTTCCTCCAGATGGGAGACTGGTTCACCACTATCGACCTCTGCAATGTCTACTTCCACATCGCTATAGCACCAGCCCACAGGTGTTTCCTTTCATTCGCCATCGGTTTCCACATGTTCCATTTCAAGGCCCTCCAATTTGAGCTGTGTACAGCCCTGAGAGTCTTTACCAAATGTGTGGCAGTGGTGGTAGTGCACCTCAGACTGAGTGGAGTGGTGATATTCCTGTTCCTTGACAACTGGCTAATAACAGCACCATCCAGGGAGAAGGTGGCCAGGGAGTTTGACTCATCCCTCTCATTGCCAGACAAACTAGGCTTTGTAGTTAACCTGGAGAAGTCCCACCTAGAACCATCACAACTCACCTGGTTCATTGGGGCCCAACTAGATGCTACATTGGGTTGAGTGCTTCTCTCAGAAGATAGATTCTCAGTGCTGAGAAGCATGGTCCACCACTTCATTACATGCAGGATAGTGACAGCTCATCTTCGGCTATGTGGCCTCAACCACAGCAATTACACCGCTCACCAGGTTACGGATGAGGCCTCTGCAAGCTTGGCTCCTCCAAAAGTTCAGTCCACTCTTAGACGATCCTTTCAAGATGTTTTCCGTTCCCAGACCAGTACTCAGGGACTCAACCAGACATGGTTGCCATGGCCTACCTTTCACACCACCTCGTCCCACCAGATCAATAACTACGGACGAGTCACTGATGGGCTGGGGTGCCCACTCGCATGATCTAGCCATTCACGGGCAGTGGTCAGAAATGGAACCCCAGTTGCACATCAATGCATTGGAACTGCTGGCAGTGTTCAAGGCACTGAAGGCCTTCAAACTTTCTCTCCAGGGACATGTAGTACAGGTTGTGTCAGACAATACCACCAGTGTCTTTTTTATTAACAAGCAGGGATGGACCAGATCATGAATGCGCCTAGATCTAACAATCCAAATGTGGGACTGGTGCATCGCATGGAAGATTTCCGTAACTGTGATTCATCTGGCAGGGAGCCAAAATGACATTGCAGATGTGCTCAGTGGCCTTTTGGATACAGCTAGAGATATCATGCAGGCCACCAAGCTCCTATCTACTCAGAAAGCTTACAATTATAAGTGACAGAAGTTCTGCCAATTTCTGAGCAGTAAGATAATTCCACCCAACAGGGCTAGGGTGCCACTTTTGCTGGACTTTCTTGCCACCTTGTTGGTAAAAGGCCTCTCTCTTTCTTCCATAAGAACCTATATAGCTGCGGCATCTTGGCATTTTCAATGTCTAGGGATGCAGTCATGTATCAAGGATCCATTGGTTCATAACTTCCTCCAGGGATATAGAAATTTACATCCACTGGTAACAGGTCCAATCACCAGTTGGGACCTATCATTAGTCCTGAAGGCCCTTTCTGGAGGCGCCTTTGAACCAATGGACAACTGCAACCTACGCCTCCTATCTTTCAGGACAGCTTTCCTGATGGCCATCACCTCAGTGAGGAGAGAGAGAGAGACTCTGTGATCTTAGGTCAGATTCCACCTATACACAGTTTCATCAGGACAAAGTCATCCTCAGGCCAGATGTGACATTTTTTCCTAAGGTTGTATCCTATTTCCATTTGAACCAAGACATAGTTCTACTAACCTTCTGCCCATTACCAACCAGCAAACAAGACAGGCCTCATCACCCTCTTGACATCAGACTGGCCTTGGAACTATATCTAGACAGGACAGCATGCTTCTGCCATTCCAATAGCAGACTCTGTGTGTTACTCTGGCCCAAACAAGGACCTACCAGTGTTTCCACAACAATTTTCCAAGTGGGTGGCCTCCACCATTTCTCTTTCTTATCAAGTGATGGGAGAATTGCTTCCTGGCACAATACGCAGCCATTCTGCCAGAGCAACAGCTACCTCAGAAGTGTTCCTGCAGTGGATTCCCCTCCCAGACATTTGAAGGGTGGCCATGTGGGTCACACCAGTCACATTTGTGAAGAACTATAAGCTAGACTCTGCCCTGAAAGATGGCTCAGCCTTGGGAAGTGCAGTACTATCATCCTCAGTCCCCTGTGGCTGACAGGTTTTATTGTATTTTGCTCTTTAATACAATATATTGTTTCTCATGGATCTTGTCTTGTCTTTATTGGCATTAGAACACCCCCACCTCCTGGTGTCTCTGAGCTTGCTAATCTACCCATTGTGTGCATTCACAGAGACCATGAAGAAGAAGAATGGGTTACTCACCTGTAACTATAGTTCTTCAGGTGGTCTTCTGTGAATTCACACAAACCCTCCTCTGGTGTCCTACCTCTAACAGTGTTTTTTAATACGCAGCTATCAGGAACTGAGAGGAGGGGGCTTATATAAGCCAGGGTTGAGGGGGCGGAGCTCCCGCTCAAAAGTTTGAATTGAGGTTTCTGGAAGTTTCTGAAGTGCTCTGCACAGGCGTAGGATTAACCCATTGTGTGAATTCACAGAAGACCACTCAAAGAACTACTGTCACAGGTAAGTAACCCATTCTTGTATGACAGGTGGGAGATACCATTTTGAGTATCTCGAGGGAGGAGTGGCAAGATGGCGATGGACTAACAACTTCTGAATTGTCCTCCCACTAACATCTGGCATTACCACCTACATATACTTCAAATAATGCCACCAAAGGCAAGAAAAGAAATCGGACCAGCCCCAGCAACAATAATGACAACCAGGAATCTTCCAAATCAGAAAAACAGATGAGGATTGAATCAGGACATTTTCAGATGCGATTTTCAGCAGCAAATATCCCAAAACAGCTCTGTTGCTGCCGTGCGGCATGGGAGCGGTTTCGGATGACTCCGTACCTCTGCCAAACTCCTCTGTGTCACTTCCGTGACCGAATGGAGGAAACTGTGTCATATTTCACTCACAGGCAACATTCATGAATGAAATATGACACAGTTTCCTCCATTCTGTCATGGAAGTGACACGGAGGGGTTCAGCAGAGGGATGGTGTCATCCGAAACCGCTCCCCTGCCACACAGCAGCAACGGAGCTCTTTTGGGATATTTGCTGCTGAAAATCACGTCTGAAAATGTCCTCACTCTTCCCAGTGGCAGAGAAAACACAGCTCATGAGTAACAGATTTGTAACAACAGCTCTTTCTTTACTCCCTAAGCCATCACAGATACATGAACTAAACAAACCAGCCTCCTCAGTTCCTCAAAGTGTAAATATAAATTATGTGTCAGGGCAAGGAGATAACAGAGTCAAACTCCCAGAGCTTGACAGCATTCCCTACAATAACAGTGCTCAGCCCTTCTATGATTTCTGCAAACTGTTTGTAGAAACATTGATTCTTATTTTGCAGAGATTAAATGACATTACAAACAAGGTGGAAAATTTCCAAGAAGCTTTTCAAAGGCAAAACCCATATGGCACACAGGGGGTTAAAAAATGTAGTGGATTTGGAGGAAGTGTGCCCTGCCACGTCACAACAACCACAACAGGATGCAGTTAATCACTGCCGAGTGTTACAGAAAAATCAGCTCCTGCTACAAATGCATCACAATGCCCATATTTGGAACAGCCGCAAGTCTATAAGGAGATACCTTTCCCAACTTTTAAACATGCACAGCAGAACAATTGATTTACTAGACTGCCATGTTTTACCCAGCTCAAGAGCTACTAAATGTATTTTTTGACCTTTAACAGGCAAATATTCCTAACAGGCTGTTACGGAAAAGAAATTTCCTCTGGAATGCACATTATATAGAAATTATCAAAGTTTTTAAGGATGAGATAGTCCGTGACCTCATCACAGGGAAAACAGCAACAATACCACAAAGAAGCAATAATTCTGCACACCAAGAGGGAGAACCTAAACACACCTCAAAAGAAGAAGTTCATGCTATAAATCAAGAAGTAATTAAACTGAGAGAAAAACTCACAGAAATTTGGGAACACACTCCCACAATACAGCTGATGAGAGATACCATCCTGAGTCAATCTAACAGCAATCCAGCCCTATTGAAATCAGCCCCCTCCGAAAGGAGAAAGCTGTCAGTGCATTTTTCTGATTTTTCTGATTTTCTAGATACAGACAATGAAAGCAAAAGTGATGACTCTCTACTAACAATCAAGGAAGTCTTGAAATCCTGGTTAGTAGCCAACACCCCTTCAAAAATGCATTATATTGCAGATGCACTCCCATCTACAATTAAATTCCAGGGGTCTCAAACATCCCTATGCAAACCTAATTCAAGGGAAAAACAGTCTTCACTACCACCTATCTCATCGCCTAAGCCAAAGGATGCCCCCCTCACTAAAGAGATGGGATCCTTGCTTGCTTGTGATCCTCATTTCGCTTCCCATGCTACATTGGTTCTTCCAACCTCCCTTCCAGAACAGGCAGAGCAGGAAGTACAGGAATTTGATCGACTACTCCTCCATTCACAGAGGAAGATACAGCCACAGTCAACCTAGTCATTTAACCAATTCCCATCAGATGAATTACCCATCCAGCCTGCGGCCTGCAGTGCGACTGTCTGACTTCCAACTGACCAGCACAAGGTTACCCTTATGACCTGGAACATCACTGGGTGGCTGACAGCTAACAGAGATCCTTGTTCTAGTGACTTCCTCATCCAATATGACATTATACTGATCCAGGAAACATGGACCAATAAGGATCTGATATTAAATGGCTTTCACTGATTCTCAATTCTGGCAGAGCCAGGGAAAAAGCATGGAAGAGCTAGAGGTGGCCTGGGCATTCTAGTTTCCACCACCCTACGTGCCATAACAAGGCCTCTTGCCACTTTTAAAACATATACCATGGCAGTGCTATTTCAATTTAACCATTGCACCTTGCTGATTATGAATTTCCACATGCCTCCAATGAAGAAGACATCCCAAATCAGAGGCCTATTGGCTGAATTGGAATCATACACGGCTAATCTCATGTTGCAGAACCCAAATGCATTTGTAATTTTGGGAGGTGATTTGAATGCCAGACTGGGCCCAGCACAAATGCCCTCCTCCTGATTTTGAAGATGATACAATCCACCCAATCCAATGCTCAAAGGACAAGAAATAAATTTTTCAGGACTTTGTCTGGATCAAACAGTATTCAGGCTGAACCTTCAAATCCTAAATGGTGCCCTGAAAAATGACTGCCCAGCTGAATTCACTTATCTCTCTGCGTCCAGAATGAGTGCCATAGATTACATAATCATTTCTAGGGACCTTCTTCCCTATGCCAAGGCATTAAAGTTATGCCCAGATTTGAAAGTGATCATTTTCCAATTCAGCTACACCTTAGTGACTTCACTCAGGAGACACACACCAGGGAGCACTATCACCTTTCTGTGACACCATCAGGAAGGGCTTATCACTGAGCGAAATGGACCCCCCAGCTAAGTCAAACAATAAATGAGGTATTGACTTCAGACCAACCTCACTGTCTTAGGACTGCCCTAATATCAGCTGAGTCCCCTGATGAAATCTTGGAAAATTACAATATGCTTACCCAAGTTCGACACCAATATCTAATCCGCCAAAATAGCATGCATCAGTGGAAACAACAACAGCACCACTCCAAACCATGGTTTGACAAGGAATGTGTTAATGCTTAAAAAAGCCCTCATCATTACCAGCAGAAAAGAGACTACAAAAATTTGCAGATGAGCAAGAAAAAAGAAGCCATGAAAAATAACTGGACACAACTTATCCAGGCAGTCAAATCCTTCAACACAGCTCTATTCTGGCATATTACATCAAGTTCCCAGAGAAATGGGCCAGCCACAGTGGACTGTCACATCCCTCCAGGGATATGGGAGGATCACTTTCAAGCACTCTATAAGGACACCTACATTGAAAGTGGATGCACTAGCTGAAATATAGAAAATATCCCAGGGTGGCCACCAGTGACAGCGACAGAAATCAAGCTGAGAATGGGGAAGTCCAGCTGAGAATGGGGAAGTCTCAGCTGAGTCCAGCTGAGAATGGGGAAGGCTCCAGGGGAAGACTTAATACCTGCAGGAGCCATTAAAAACAACCTTGAATTCTGGGGCCCTATCCTGGCCTCACTCTTCACCTGTATTGACAAATATGGTCGAGCACCCAAGGATTGGGGCCTTGCAATCATCGTCCCCATATATTAAAAAAGGAAGCAAGGATGATCCTGTCAACTACAGACCAATTAGTCTCCAGGGAAGGCTGCTCCACCATAGATCAGTGCCTTGTACTCCACCACCTTATTGAAAAATACTCCACCTGCAGCACAATTTTTTTCTATGCTGCCTTTATAGACTTTAAAGCAGCTTTTGACTCTATATCCCGAACCAAACTGTGGAAAAAACTGGAGGCTTCCTCGATGCTGCATGAAGGGACCTCATTAAAAGTAAGATGTAACCCCCAGGGACATCTCACCAATGACATTGTCACTGAGAAGGGTGTCAAGCAAGGCTGCATTCTAGCTCCACTCCTGTTTAACTTCTACATCAATGATTTGGGGGATTACATAGCTCCAGTATAACAAGACAAAGTTGGTACTATTCTACTGTGAAGGTCATTGTCTGTCGAATTTTAGTCACAACTGTGCAGAATCAGGCAACATTATATGATGTTCCTGGGTTGGTGTCTGAAAGCAACAAGGTGATGTAGAATTGTCCATGTTGTACTTTCAAGAACTCCCTTTGGCTTAAAAAGAGCCCTAACAGCACTAACACAGTATGCAGAGTGGAACAGCCAGAACTCAACTATTAAAAAGCTAAAATCATGGCATTTGCTAAAAGGCCTAAAGAACTACAACTGGAATATAGGTGGCCTCAAGATTGGGCAGGTCTCTTGCTTCAAATACCTGGGGGTAATTTTTCAAGCCACTGGTAGTAGGAAAGCGCATGGGGAGTATGCTGCTTGCAATGCACAGAGGAGTACAACAGCCATTCTCAAATTTCTTAAGACAGGAGGAGGCCACTATTTACCTGCAGTGCTCAAACTCTTTGAAGCCAAACCAGTAGCACAACTGCTTTATGGAACCCAGTTAGGACCCTTCCCCAACCCTGCTCCATTAGAACTTGTCCAATCCAAATTTTCAAGATCAGCTTTCCAAACCAAAATGTGTCTCTAATGCAGCTCTGAGACTGGAGTCAGGATTTATTTTTTAATTTTGCTGCACACCACCCCGGTTGCTGAGCAGAGGGTTAAAAATAAAAATTGTTATTGTTATTGTTATTGTTATTATTGTGGAGGCCAGAGTGTGGGTGACCATACTCAGCTACTGGCTCAGATTATCCCTCTTTCCCACCGGCCTTGCTCCACTAACCTTAAGTGATGATTTCCAATCCAGCTGGAAACAGACAGTGGAGATTTTCAGACCGCGTTTTAGCGTGCCTAGGGTGGGAGGAGCTTTCGGGAGAGGGACGGCGATCTTGCGCAGCAGGGGGGCATTTTCAGACACAGTTGTCCCTCTCCCGAAACCATCCATGTCACTTCCGTGAAGCTTCGGAAGCCGCAGAGCCATATTTTAATCACGGAGGTTGCCCGTGATTAAAATATGGTGCTGAGGCTTCCAAAGCTTCACGGAAGTGACACGGATGATTTCGGGAGAGGGACAACGGCGTCCGAAAACGCCCCCCTGCTGCGCAAGATCGCCGTCCCTCTCCTGAAAGTTCCTCCCGCCCTAGGCACGCTGAAACGCGGTCTGAAAATCTCCAGTGATGACTAAAATTTCAACACTGGGCCTTTCTCCAGATCTTCTGCTTAGCCTGGGATATGATAGGGTGAAAGCTACTATCAAACAACAGGGGGTAGATATAGAGCAACAACTGGATCTAGCCAGCACTCTAACCTTCATTGCTAGTGACTCCAACAGATATCTGGTCTCTCTTTTGGCACACTTAGCAACACTTGAAATACCTAAACATCAAAGGGCCTTTCCTCTTGCAGGGTGGTGTGCCCTCCCTTCAGCTGTCCTTGAATGCTGATACAAGAAGATCCCCTTCTCAGACAGACTGTGCGCCTGCAACTCAGGCCAAATAGAAACAACAGAGCATGTATTACTCCAGTGCTCATACTACAGGGACATACGTCTCAGCCTTATTTCACCCCTGTTGCATAAATACCAAGGGCACACTGGACAATTCTACATCACCTTTTTGCTTTCAGACACCAACCCAGGAACGTCATATAATGTTGCCTGATTCTGTGCAGCTGTGACTAAAATTCGACAGACAATGACCTCCACAGTAGAATAGTACCAACTTTGTCTTGTTAGACTGGAGCTATGTAATCTGAAGGGACATTTTAAATACTGCTTTTAGCCTGTTTTTATCCTGTGTTTTTACCTTTATTTTGTATCCCTTTTTACCTGTGCTGGTCTATGACCATAATAAAGGTTCTATTCTATTCTTAGTATCTCAGTTTTTTAAGTAAAAAGGTTATACATCATGAGCCAAGATAACTAAAAAATGTATCAGTCTAGATAGATAGATAGACAGACAGACAGACATATGCATAGGTTTCTACAGACAGAACATTCCAGAATATAAGCTTCCTACCCAGTTACCATTTGAAATGGTTTTGCCTCTTCTATCACCTCCAAATTCTGAACACTTCACTCTGCTGCATTTGTAGCTCAGCCCAGAGTATCAGCTCAAATATAAAGAACTAGATCTAGATTCAAGTACTAAGTAAGCACATATAAATATGCATGCTGTTGTCACGCACAACAGGATTTATAGAAAGAAATGAGAAGACATAAAACAGAAGGGCACAGTTCAATGAAGATTCTTAATTGATTAGAATGCCCAGAGTTGGAAGAATCAATTAAAGACTAAAGATGAGTATTGGCAAGAAGTAAACTATTTTGTAATGAAGCTGACCTAAAGAATACAAAATTAAATTAAACATTGCTAAGTAAAAAGGTTATTTGTGCATTTTACCATTGTTTATTTTCCAGCTTCTCTCTGCATTTCACTTTAGAGTTTCAAGATGTTTATGCTCGGTAGTAATTAAGCACAACATTAAATCGTGACTCCATTTACCACTGCTGTTACATCCAAAAGAGTGTCCTGCATTGTTTAAGGCTAGAGAAAGACAACAATATTCACACCACCACCACCAAGCTGAAGGACCCTCCCTCCGTCACCTTGCTTTTGCTGCCCCAGAGAAGACAGCTATCAGACTTACCCTCATGCTGCTGTCGGCTCCTTTGCGGGTCCGGTCCACCCTCCCTTTGCCCCCTCGGCCCATGTGGCAGCCAGCATGGGGGCTGCTATATTTGCCTTCCCCTTTCGGTCTGCTCCGTGGGCCAGGAAGGAGTGCAAAAAAGGAGAACCAATCAGGGCAGGTCACCCCTGCCCTGATTGTTGATCCAAAAGGAGGTGGGATATTGCTGCCTTTTGCAACAGTTTTTCAGTGGTTTTTCAGTAGTTTTGCAGCAGTTTTACAGCAGTTTTTCAACAGCTGCTTTATGGCACAGCTGTTGGATATATATCCCCAGCCGCCACGCTGGATTGGCCGGTGGCTCTTCAGGAGCCAAAACCCACCCTACCTCCCTTTATCTCTTGTTGTAGGTTTGTAGATAGTTTTTTAGCATGTATTTAATTTCTGTCACAACTTTGGGTGCAGTTGGCACAAGTCCTGATCTGAGGTCATTGGTAATAGGAGGGGGTCTCCATCAAGCTCATGGTCAAGTTCAAGGTCAATGTCAATGTCATGGAGACTCCACCCTTCCCAGCAGTTGGTGGGAAGGGGGAGGGATCATCAGGCATGTGGGGTCTGGCCAGGACTCCTCCCCCTTCATCAGTGGTGGTGCCAGTAGTTAACTGACAGCAGTATCAGCGTTGGTCGATGTCTGGATATGGACCCATGTGATTTGAGCCAACCATTGCAGCTCTTATCAATAAAGTTGTGATCTTTATTGCCAATATACATATCATCATGTACCAATATATCTTTCCAACTGATATAATGTATCTGTCATTATTTGGGGAAGAGGGGCAGGGGGAGAACATCTGACCTGGACACACAAGTAGAAATAACAGAATGGCTGCAACCCAAAGCTCTTTCATGTCTGTCATGCCAATGTTCCCTCCCATCAGATATAAGAACATTTTCCTAAATTACCAAGAGCACAAATCTTTGGATGCCATTCCCCCACCTCAGTGCTGAAAAAATAATCCGAGCCAACACCTTGGCCTAGCACTAACACGTACCAAACAGTTCCCAAGAAGAGGGCATTCCACAAGTTCTGGGCCTCTTTCCAGTAGGCCATTTGGCACCTGTGTGCCATCATGACTTGATGCTTTTTACCAGAACCATTGAGGCCTATGGATTTATCACATACCTTTCTCCTAGAAATGGAACCCAAGGCACCTGATTTTTCTTCAAAGGACAAATGGAAACACCTAGGCCTAAATCTAATTGTTAATCACAGCTAGAGCGGACCCACAGAATCCATAGGAACTTTGGCCTAAAATGCAGTTGCTAGTTCTAACTAGATGAGAGCCATTGAATCAATAAGTGAATAAATAAATCAATAAAACCCACTGATTCAATGTGTCTGCTACAGTTGGGACTAGCAATTGGATTTAAATCAATCAATAATTCAGCTATAATTAAACAAGTCAGAATGTTAAAATGCTAGTGAATTGAAACTTTTTAAAAATTGTTTAATGAAAGCAATAGTAATTAATAAGTAAACAGTAACACCTACTGCTTCAAACTGCTGTCCTTAGCAGCCAATTAATGGTCAAAAGCTCATGTGAACAGAAAAGTCCTTGCCCTTCCTCTGCCTCCATCTGCTTCTGGACCTCGAGGTAACTGCCAGGTTTGTTCAAAAGCCTGGCTCACCTGTGTTCCATGTTACCAATTGGCACCACGTATCAGGACTGCTTCACCCTGGTGCCATTGCTTTGGCCAGAAGGGGACAGTGGCGAAGCTTCTCAGTGTAACATGAATGAAAAGAAAGTGAAAAATTGGAACTATTTTTCTACAACACTTTGTTAAAATCAATGGGAGAGTTGATTTTAACTCTCCCATTATGCATCAGTGATGCATAAGCCATTGATCAATGTAAGCTTTATCTAAGTTGTAGTAATACATATGAACCACCTGTGCAGCATGTTTTGATGAACCCCTTATGAATTTCATATGGGGTCAAGTGAATTTCATAAGGGGTTGACTGATATTTTTAACTCGGGTAAGGCTGCAGAGGAAATGAGAAACCAGCTGTTCAGAGACGTGGGCATGCACATGCTAGTAACTGTAGAAGAAATATACAGTTTCAGTTTAGAAAGCGGCTTCTCTACATGAATGAAAACCAAGTCTTTCTTAGAAGGAAGGAAGGAAGGAAGGAAGGAAGGAAGGAAGGAAGGAAGGAAGGAAGGAATATTTTAAAGGATATGTTATATTTGTGCAGTTTCAACTATGATTGACAAGGTTGTAAGCAAATTTATCACCTCCGTATAAAGATATTTCATTCTGCATTCCGTTATTTATTAGCAAGCCAGAAAAACATGTGGCCTATCAAGCTGAACATAGCCCATCAGCCATATATAGTGGCTCATCAGGGACTCAGTATGCTTCCTGACTTTGCTGCCTGCCTAGGGCAGTAATAACATAGGGTTGTCAAGCACGCAGTAGGTTACAATTCATGGGCTCCATTTGGCTTGGTAGGTCATAAGTTGTATGAATCTGTTTATCAAAAAAAGGGGGGGCAACATTAACCATGGGCAAATGTTGAAAACAAGCATATCATTCATTAACAGTGCTAGAGAAATGTCAAGTGGCTTCAGTAAAGCAATCCCTCCCTCCCATAGTCCCTCTCTCTCTCCCTCCCTTCCTCTCTTTCACTCTTTTTGTCTCACACAAATGTATATACCTCATATTTCTCTTTACTTGTGAATGCCCTGTTACCGGAGCGTGGGAGAGGGGATGTCCACAGCTGTGAAGAAAATAATTATTTTTCTTGTGAACAGCATTTTCAGTTGTTCTGAAAGATATCAAACACCAAATATAAAGATAGTTTGGGGATTTCCTTTAACTTTCTGTTTCCTTTTTACTATTTCTAAAAGTCTGTATTTGGGGGAACATCAAGTAAAGTGATGACTTCTGTCTGTGAATCAGGCATTTAATATTAATCATTCCAGACAGAATTTCATATCAGCCAAGGTCAGCTCAGACATAATGGCTTCTATGCACTTTTGTTTTTACCTCAATGGAAAACACACCTGCTTACTCAAACCAAGGCATCTGACTTTTCTTCCTGCTATCCACTTCAGCCTTCTGCATCATATCCCTTTCTCTTCCGGAAGATCCTCACAATCCTCAGGAAAAGTGGAGCAGGGACTTAAGTGGTTTGGGATGGATCAGCAAAAATGGAGTTCCCCAACTTTTGAAAAGTTGGAGTGCTTTTTAATAATGCAACTGCTATATACCACCTGATAAGAGGAGAGTACACAATACAAAATGTCTTGAATAGGGTGTTGAGTCATTTTCTTCTATATCCCAGATTTTCAGTAGGCCAAACTCTACAGAGCTGACACTGTCCATTTATTAGAAGCTAATAAGAGTATGCTGTTCCTGGGGGATTTGCAACGGGGAGTGAGAGCACCATTGGCCAGCCTGACAGGGGAAAGAGACTAAGTAGACACTTGTCCCATGTCCATGGCAGGTAGTGTGGGGAGAAAAAAGAGTTATGTTCAGCACCTTGGTACCCTCTTGGTGAAAGTGAGGGCTCTGGAATGCCCTCTTTTGGTCCTGGGACCCATGGGATGGGGGAAGGAGACTACTCTTGGGGCTGGCCTGGAGGTTTGCCCTCACTTAAGTCCTGCAACTTGGGGGTGAGGTTCCTTGAGTATGTTTTCAAAGTAGATGGCCAGATGGTTTACCCTGAGGAGTGAAACCTGGCCTCATCTGATCCTGCACTAGGTTGCTGTCCTCCCCACATTTCTCCTTTCCAGATTCAAGGCAGTTGAAACACATTCTAGGTTAAATAAAGGGGCCCTTATTGAACCCAGTTCTCTGTGTTTGGTTGGTCAAGCAATGAATATTAATAGAGATGACTATAAAGTATTATATTTAGGTAGACAAAAATCAAATGCACCAATACAGAATGGGTGACATCTGGCTAACAGCAGTACATGAGAAAAATATCATAGAATATAAGAAGACAACAAGAGCCCTGCTGGATCAGACCAAAGGTATGTAATCCAGCACAGTCACCAACCAAACAGCAAAGCCCACAAGCAGGACTTGATTACAATAGTACCCTCTCTCTTGTGTTCCTCAGTAACTGATATATAGAGGGGTTTTAGCAAACCACAAGCTAAACATGAGTTGGAAGTACAGGTGAACAGTTAAAATGGCTAATGTAATTGGAGGCTGCATCAATAGGAGCACAGCGGCAGGGTCACAAGATGTAACTTTACCATTTGACTTTGCTTTGGTTAGAAGTCTCGAGAAATATTATGTTTAGTTCTGGGTATCACAGGATATCAGAAACTGAACCTGTTCAGAAGTGGATGACAGAGAAAGTGAGAGGCCTACAGATCAATTTCCATGGAGAAAGGATGAAGCAGCAGGGTATGTTTAGTGTGATAAAGAGATGATTAAGAGGCAATGTAACAGCCATCTTCAAATATCCAAAGGGCTATCACACAAATGATAGAGGAAATTTGTTTCTTGATGTTTCTTGAGGGTAGGACGCAAATCATACTGTTCAAATTATAAGAGCTCTATGAGACATTTGGAAGTACTGCTTTACAATATAAACTGTTTGACAACAGTATAGATTGCATTAGAGGTTTTAAAGCAATAATCAGATTTTATTTTTTAAAAAAACTTTATAAAAGCCCATTTTGATTGAAGCAATCTTCTTTTTAAAAGGACTTCATTAAGTAAATCATTGCAAAACCACCCCAAAAGTATTTATCATTAATTTTACTTTCTCTAGTTTCTCAGTGCTTTTTAGACTCTTTAAAAAAATAACGTTGATATAAAAAAAAATGAGTTAACCATTAGAGGGGACTCCCCCTGAAGCAACAAGTAAACATTATTCATTACATAGAAAAAAAAAGTTACTGTCATCTTAATTTCAAAAGGAACCTTGTTGTCCTAAAAAGTAAAATATTACTTAGAATCATAGAATCATAGACTCATAGAGCTGTAAAGACCACAAAGGGCCATCTAGTCCAACCCCCTGCCATGCAGGAATACACAATCAAATCATTCCTGACAGATAGCAATCCAGTCTCTGCTTAAAAACTTTCAAAGAAGGAGACTCCACCACACTCTGAGGCAGTATATTCCACTTCCAAACAGCTCTTACTGTCAAGAAGTTCTTCCTAATGTTTAATTGGAATCTCTTTTCCTATAGTTTGAACCCATTGCTCCGTGTCCTAGTTTCTGGACCCACAGAAAACAAGCTTGCTCCATCCTCAGTATGACATCCCTTCAAATATTTAAACATGGCTATCATGTCACCTCTCAACCTTCTCATCTCCAGACTAAACATGCCCAGATCCCTAAACTGCCCCTTATACGGCATGGCTTCCAGAGCTCCCAACATCCTGGTCGCCCTCCTCTGGACACATTCCAGCTTCTCAATACCCTCCCTGAATTGTAGTGCCCAGAACTGAACACAGTATTCCAGGTGAGGCCTGACCAAAGCAGAATAGAGTGGCACTATAATTTCCCTTGATCTAAATACTATATTCCTATTAATGCAGCCTAGAATTGCACTGGCTTTTTTGCTGCTGCATTACACTGCTGACTCATGTTCAGTTTGTGGTCCACTAAGACTCCTAGATCTCTTTCACATGTACTGCCATCAAGCCAAGTGTCACCCATCCTATATCTGTGCATTTCATTTTTAGTTCCCAAGTGTAGTATCCTACATTTCTCCCTGTTGAAATTCATTTTGCTAATATTGGCCCATCTTTCTAATCTGTTGAGGTCATTTTGGATTCTGATCTTGTCCTCTGAGGTATTAGCTACCCCTCCTAATTTAGTGTCATCTGCAAACTTGATAAGCATACCCTCTGTTCCCTCATCCAAGTCATTGATAAAGATGTTGAATAGCACCGGGCCCAGGACAGAATCCTGTGGCACCGCACTAGTCACTTCTCTCCAGGGTGTCGGTTAGACACTTGTTAATGTCATGGGGTGTACTGGGACTTCTTGATCCCTTATTAGTCCTGCACTGTTTAAACAATTTTTGTCCCTCTTTAGGAAATTCCAGGAGATCCTGGGATTCATATTTACACGGCATCAAGTCCCGTGTTTATTCTCCTATCCCACATTCTTACATTCTGTGTTTTTACTGTTTAATAATAATAATAATAATTATTATTATTTATACCCCGCCCCTCTGTTAAAACAATTGGGGCGGCTTACAAAAATTAAAATACAATACAGATAAAATCCCCAAACACCCCCACCCCCACCCTCCCCCATAAAAAAATTAAACAATTATAAATTTACACATGTTTACACATGTTTATGGTACCTGGATTTTTTAAATGTCAATCAAGAATGCGATTACTCATTTTTTCATGTTGTACTATGTGTTTCCAATGCAGCTTCCTGCCACGGATGCAGTGATTGGCTAGTTTTTGGACAAAGAAGGACAGCACCATAGGGTATGCCATTTCTGGGAGCATGGAGACAGCCACTGCAACCGGTTTGTCTTCTAATGTCCACTTAAGGGGATGTCTTGCCGCTTCGAAGAGATGGCTTTGTCTCAGACACAGAATAAGGATGGTGCTTCTTTTTTGGATCTTTTTTCATTCAGTATTGATTTCCTCAATTGACTTTTGTCCTGAATGTATGCACTTTGCAGCCATCAAGTCTCCCAAGGTACGGATGCATCTTCGCCCATATCCCAGTTGGGGCAGTGGTGGGTGTATCTGACCACAAAGGAGTGGTGGGAGAAATTTGTAATGAATATCTAGTCTGATGAGCATTGGATACTGTACTTTAGGATGCCACACTTCCTTTTCATGTGGCTTTTGGAAATCTTCCATCCGGAGATAGCCAAAGTGGACACCAACATGAGGAAAGCCATTCCAGTGTAGAAGAGGTTCACAATAGCCATTTTCCTTCTTGCCCACCGGGGCTCCTATGGAGCTGTTTCCCAGCTGTTTGGTGTCAGGAGAGTTACAGTGTGTAAGATCTTTGTGGAGGTCATCCCTGCAATGGAGAAGTTACTTCTGAAGTGGACAGTTTTCCTGGGAGACCATAGAAAGGTAATTTTTTAAAAAAACACTGCTAATATTGTGAAAATCCAAGTAGTTGCATATGTACAGCTATGCTGCTGCTTTAAAGTTAGGTTGCAATTATCGTTTTCTAAAATATTTCAGGAAACATGTGGTATGCAAGTGAAAAGTGAAAAGTATGCATTGCTTGCATTTGAAATGCACTTCAATTAGTGATGTGCATAATCGAATACTTGGCTTTGCATGATATCTAAGCGAACAGTGATGTATTTCTTCTTTGTTTTTCAACAGGTGATGGATGGCTTCACTGCCCATAGTTTCCCACAGGTGATCGCTTGCCTAGATGGGTGTCATGTTAACATTATTCCCCCCGTGCACCAAGGAGATGAATTTATTAACAGGAAGAACGGGTACAGTGTTCTTCTTCAAGGAACCTGTGATCACAGGGGGGGCGGTTATTGACACGGAGATCGGTTGGAGTGGCAAGAATCATGATGCTAGGATGCTAAGGAACTGGGGTGTTTTTTTTTGAGACTATGGAGGCTGGGATATTTGTGCCAGGAAATCCCACCATAACTATCATGTGTCAGCAAATTGTTCCTCTCACTCTGGTTGATGGAGCATACCCCATCAGGAATTGGCTACTGACACCTTATAGAGGGACAACAAATACTAAGCAGAGACTTTACAACAGGTACCATAACAAGATCCGTTTGATGGTGGAGAGGTGCTTCGGTCATCTCAAAGCAAGTTGGAGGGCACTAAGATACTGTATAGAAGTGGCAGACGAAAATGTATGTTCTGTGATATGTGCATGTGTTATTCTCCATAATATATGTATATGTATATGTATATATGTGAAACCAAAGGTAATATCCTTGATGATCCTAACCAGCATATTCAGAGGTTTGTGCTTTACACGCTGGGAGCTCCTATGGTTAATAACAATGCTGCAGAGAAAGCTAGGGGGGAGGCTGTCCGGAATACTTTAAAAGAATATTTCTGGTGGATACATCACCCTGGAGGGCAGTAAGCTTGCTTTTTATACTGTATGAAGCATTTCTTTGTCACTTAAGGGAAAAATATTTGTACAATAAAGTACATTTATTTCTTACTTACATACTGCAGTGGCTGTGTCAATTTTTCTTCCAGCACACATATAAAAAGCTGCTTTTTTCCTATTCCCCGTGTGTAGAAACATGTATCAATCCTACAATTTCACCTCATGCTGTGTGCTCCCAAGTAAGTTAAAATGGTTACAAATGAAGGTGATAACAATGGGCAATAAACAATACAATGTTTCATTTTTGGTGGTTGCTGGAATTGGAGGTCTTTTTGCAGGGATTATGCTTTTTAGAAAAGGTTCCAGGCACTGACAATTACCAAAAACAAGGTGCCTCCACTAGTTAACCAATAGATTAACACAACCAATTTAAAAGTTTGAAAATCATGCCTTCTCAAAACTTTATAGGGTTGTTTTAAAACCTTACAGTCAACACAAAAACTTATAAACTCATGTTTCTGCATCCCACCATATGGCGTTACGATGGCCGAAGGGGGGAGAGGACGTGTCCAGCCAGTTCGGCACATCACCTAATGGGGCACAAGGGAGATGAACCTCCTATTGGAGTCCCTGGCTCAGCAGGCAGGTGCACCAGACTGGCTGATGGGGTCCTCTAACCGGAGGAACCACAACTTTTTTATTGAGGCGGCGTGGTTCCTCTGGTTGAGGGGATTCATGCATACTAGTCTCCAATGCTGACCCGATGTAAGTGTAAACAACCAGGGTTTGACACAATTTCTTCCCACTACTTTTTCATCATGTAAATGGAAATCAGGATGAAGAGGAGCCATTGGTGACTACCCTACTTTAAAGCCTACTTTAAACCTACTTTAAAAGCACCAGAACTAGTGGATGGTACATGTTGTTGGGACTCCTGTGTGTTTTCTTTATCTGCTTCATCATAAATGTTTGGCTTGGGGACCTTCCTTACTACTACATGTCTTTGGTTATTGTCCAACGATTTAATGTGTGAAACTAGGTCTGCAAACAAATCCCTTTGCCTTTTTACTTCTTTGAGCATTCCCTGAGATTCTTCAACTTCATGCTCATAGAATTTTTCCAGATATCCCTGCAAAGCAATTGCCCTTTCATCCTGCCTATCTGTGCTTCTATTCATATTTGTAACAAACATCTCTGCAATGGATCTAGAGTTAGCCATCAGTTTTATTTTATTTTATTTTATTTATACCCCTATCTTCAGCCACAAAGGCTATCAGAGTGGCTTACAAATGGTCAATTTAACAGTTCCCTGCCCTCAGGCTTACAATCTAAATAAGACATGACACATAAGGAAAAGGGAATGGCAGTGGGGGTGGGGATTAAATCCAGCAGATACTGTTGGTTCTTCTCTCCCTCCAAGGGAAGGGCAATGGCAGTTGGTTCAGCTGCTTCAACTGAATGCTTCTTTCTCCTAAACATTGCCAGTCTCTCAGCTGGGGAAAGAATTGCTTTTGGATTGCTCAGGGCAGCCACTGAAAAGGAAATACAGGAACATTGTGTTTAGAAATGCAATAATTTAAAAGGGAAACAGGGAGGGCATTTAAAATGTGCATATTATGCAAGCATCATTATCATTGCAAACTGGAGTTGTAGCCCACACAGTATCTATTTCCAGAATGACATCTGAAGTTCCTTCTTCAGCATCCGTGAGTGCCAAGCTTCCATCAGGTACCTCGGTTAAGTTTGAAGTTACAGCTGTTTCATCAGATCCTGGCTTGCAGTTTCCTCTGGAAAAATGTAAAAACACATATAACTGTTAAGGAAAACACTGAGAAGCAAACTAAAAATCCATTTGCGTTAGTTCCTGAACAGAACACAGTGCTGTGGTAGGTGAGGTTTGAAGGAAAGTACCTGCTAGTGATGGTGGTTATGGGAGCTGCCATCCTTAGGGTGCCGAGAGGCACGTACCCATTTATGACCACCAAACACAAACAGAGGAAAGCGCCATTTGGCTTTAACTGCCATCATTTGCATTCCAAAGAAGCATGGAGGCTAAACACGTAAACAGTTCCTAGGCATGGAGGCTAAACAAGTAAATAGTGCCTAGGCTCATATTGCCAGTGGTTAAATGCATGGGGAAAGGGGAAAACACTTCAGAAATAAATTTTTAAAAACCCATCTGCTTTAGGGAAACAGAACACTAAAAATTCGAGTTTGCACATAACACATAACATACTCCTTTTTCCTTATTTCTTTTTAAAAATACAGGTCGCAAGTTGTAAAAACTCGAATAAATAAGCCATCAGTTTCCAAACTTAGAGCAATGGAAAGTGGTCATCTCTTTTTTTATTTTCTCAGGGCCACAAATAGCATAGTGTGTTGTAATGTACCAGCAAGAAATAAAATATTTTTAGTTCTGTATCATTTCATTTAACCATGACCTGTATTTTTAAAAAGAAATAAATGTTTCCCTTACCTGGAGGACTTGAGAACAGTTCCTCAGAGTATCCCTACATGATCTCCTGGGATGGTGGGGACAATTCCACTTCTTCATCGAGGAGTGGAGCATGATGGGGAGTCACAGACCTGCGCGGAACACGAACGATGTCGGTGGTGCTCCCCAGCCGCTTCGGATGGTAGTTGGCATCTCCACCGAGGATTGCATGGAGCTCTTTATAGAAGGGCATCGTGGCTGCATCATTGCCACTTTTGGAGTTGTGGTTGTTTACCTGGCGATAATTCTTATGCATCAGTTTCGTCTTCATTCTACACTCTTCTGTGGTCCAACCATGCCCTTTGCTTCTCATGTTGGCCACATTTTTTTTCAAAGAGCTCGATATTTCTATGGGACCCCTTCAGCTGTTCCTGCACTTTCTGCTCATCCCATATCACCAAAAGGTCTACCGTCTCCAAGTAGGACTAGGAGATACCATGGCCACCTTTCCTGGAGTGAGAATCGGTTTTGGCTTCCATCTCTGTGATGACACAGGTGAAGGGCAGGAGAACAATGAAGGATAGACTCTAAAATTTGGTATGTTTTAAAAAAGATAGGGGCAGGTAGCCCACCCCCTTACTGGGCAGTGCCTGCCCATGCCCATCACAATTTCTGGTCATCACTTAGCACTGAGATATCTTGTCCTGGGCTGTTTAAACATCCAATTTTCCGAATCCTCTCATGATTTTTTTAAAACCTGCCACAAACTGTGGGACTGAAAGTCCCATGGGTTGCGAGATAAAAAGTGCCCCCCTTCCTAAAATCACGGAACCAACCCGATGTATGTGTAAGCAACCAGGGTTCAACACGGATTCTTCACACTACTTTTTCATTGTGTAAATGGCACCCAGGATGAAGAAGAGCCATTGGTGACTACCCTTTGGGTTCGGTAGTCACCTAACAGTTGCATTGTGTAGCCCACAGGTTACTAACATTTTTGCAAGAATATCATGGGGGATCTTGTCAAAAGCCTTACTGAAATCAAGATACACTACATCCATAGCATCCCCTTCATCTATCAAGTTTGTAACTCTATCAAAAAAGAGATTAGTCTGACATGACTTGTTTTTGAGAAATCCATGTTGACTTTTTGTGATCACAAATGACATGACTCACTAGAAAAGATTATAATGCTTGGTAAAGTGGTAAGGCAGTAGAAAAAGAGGAAGAGTGCACTACAGATGAACTGATTCCATCAAGGAATCTATGGTCCTGGTTTGAAAGACCGAAGCAGTGCAGTTAATGACCAGGCTCTTGGGGACCTCTCAATCATATTTATGGGTTACCATAAGTTGAAACTGACTTAATGGGAAATAGCAATAACAACAACTTTTGAGAACCTTGAGACAAGTTTATTGTTTCTCTTATCAATTGCATTGGATGAAACCCAGTTTTTGCTTTTTTTTAAAAAAAAATCTGTAAATGAACCCATCTATTTGCATTTGTTTTATTATGTTCAATTAAAAAAGAATGAATGAATAAAACATGTAGCAACTGGAAAGGTATAACTAACTGGAAAGGGCAAAATATTTGTTTCTGCCATGGTTTACCCAGCACTTGCTGCAGCTCCTGTCTCCTAGGTCATGCCTTCCCAGTTTATAGCTACCTGTGGCTCATCTCAGAAAAACAGTTGGCAGACCAACAGCAGTTATTCGGCCACAACTGAAGTAAGCTCTACCTTTTCTAACAGACACTGAGTTCCTGCAGAGCTAAACTGATTCTTCTCCACCTCTGTTACATTGGCACAATCTCAGCCAGAACAGTTGTTTCTTGTAGGGAATAGGTGATTATGTTCTAGGCCTCAGACTGCTGAGGAGGAGTCCTCAGAAATGTGCTGCAATGAATTTGACAAATATTTTGTTTTAAAAATTGCTCACACTCATTCTAATGTTGGTCTTCTCATTATGAGGAGGTAAGCGAGGAATGTGCTTGTCCAATTTTGATGGATGAGTTTCAGTTTGTTCAATATGATGATGTGGACAAGTTACCTGGAGAAGGGAAGCCAACCACTTGTCTGTTAGACCTGGCTGAGGAGGGCTGTCCAGCTGGGTGGTGGAGGTTATAAGTCCTTCTTTGGAAAAAAAAATACATGTTATGGTCCAATCCCTCTAAGAGAAGCACACATTTATAGTATATATAGTATATATACCCCATATAGATATTACAGGAAAGAAGATGAGAGCAATAACCATAGAGTTGATGGCAGAAAGATCCATATCTGCTGCAATGCATGTGCATTGTTTTGTCTTCTTGCCAGAAAACTTCACCAGCTAAACCTGCAGCATGTGCAAATTGGTAGCTTTCTTAGAGGAGAAGATCAATGAACTACAGCTACATGTTAAGTCCTTTCAGTGCATCAGAGAACATGAGAACTTCATGGATGGAGCACAGGGAGAATTGATCCTACAAAACCAACAGGAAGAAACTGCCTGAAGAAATGGTGAGGAAACACCCTGGAGGACAGTCACTGTCAGGAGCAGATCACATAGAAATAATTCAGAACCCCTCCAACTAAGCAATAGTTTCCAACATCTTCATGAGGATAGCAGCAGTGAAAATTCTCATGCAGGAAACCAGCAATGATGGATATTGCATGCCAAGGAAGGAGACAAGGTAACTGCCAGCCATGGCAAGAGGAAAAGAAAGATGCTGGCGGTTGGGGACTCACTCCTCATGGGTATGAAGGCACCTGTGTGTCAGACAGACAAGATGAATTGGAAGTATGGTGCGCATAAATGGGATGTCACTGACAACTTGCTAAAACTCATCAAGAGGACAGATCAGTACTCCTTTCTCCTTATTCATGTGGGCATAAACACTTCCAAGAACACCTTTGAGCAGGCCATGTCTGACTATGACGCTTTGCGCAGAAAGCTGAAGGGGGTTGAGGCACAGGTGATATTCTCACCAATTCTGCCAGTGATGGATAGAGGACAACACAGGGACAGGAAGATACTAAAAGTGGATGACTGGCTACCTAGGTGGTGTAGATGGGAGAGGTTTGGCTTCTGTCACCATGGTCTTCATTTCTTAAACAAAGGACTACTGGTTACAGATGGGCTGCACCTCATGAAGACTGGAAAGAATGTCTTTGACAGCATACCAGGTCTCATCAAGAGAGCTTTACATCTTGAGAGGTTGGAGATGATAGCTCTAACATCAGCCCAAAGGTCTATCGGCCCATCAGCCTAAACACAAAGATGTGAATTCAAGAGAAACTAAGGGAGAGAATGGGATCCATAGAAAAACTGACAGTAAATTAATACATGAGAACAAAGAAAGCTTCTATTGTCTATACACCAATGCACAGACTTCGGAAAACAAATACGATAAGCTTTATGTCCTAGTGCAGGAAGGTAAATATAACTTTATAGGCATAAAGGGGACTTTGTGGGATGACTGCCATGATTGGAATATTACAATTGAAGGGTATAACCTATTCAAAAAGAAATGATGAGGCAAAAAAGGTAGGGGCATAGCATTATATGTCAAAGACAAATTTACTTGTACAGAAATCCATGAGAGTGATCAAGATGGACCAGTTGGGAACATTTGGTAAAAATAAATAGAGAAAGAAATAAAAGCACATTGTGATAAGTGTTTACTGCAGGCCACCAAACCAAAAAGAGGTGAATGCTGTTTTTCAGAAACAAATCTCAGAAATCTCAAAGATGCAATAATTATTAGTTATGGGGGACTTCATTTACCCTGATATCTTCTGGGAGACTAATTCTAATAAGCATAGCTTGTCCAACAAATTCCTGATGTGCCTTGCAGATAATTTTCTATTTCATAAGGTAGAGAAAGGGACAAGGTGGTCAGAAATCCTTGACTTGATAATAACCAACAGGGAGGAGCTGGTCACTGGAATCAAAGCAATCAGTGCTTTAGGGAGACATGACCATGGCCATTATCACACGAGACTTGTATTCCGGAATTACAGCAAGATAGTAGCAGATGTGGCCCTTACTTATGGTATGATGCCATCTCTACCCTGTTGCTGTCTTGCTGTTCATCTGATTCTGTAGCACATGTTATCATTGATGGGAGAAACCCATCAATAGCTCTCACTATCACTGCTATGGCAGCATTCCCCTCTGTGCAATAAGATACTTCAGTTACAGTAGCACTATGAAGGAAGTCACATGGCATGGGGGGGATGTGACTTCCTCTCCTCCTCTCTACCCCTCCCCCTCGCTATTCCAAGTGGCAAATATTGCTTTTTCTCCATGTCTTTCTTCTTCCCCCTTTTTTGCCATGCTTGTACACTTACATGAAAATAATAAAATAAATTTTGTTATTGTTTCCCCATAATTATGCAATCATGGCGTGGGGTGGGGAAAACAAAATGCATGCATGAGTGGATGTGGCGGTTACAGAGCTGGTGAAATAGGATGGAAATTGCCAAACTAGCACAAACACAGGACACTCACACAAGTGAAGAGGAGGTGCAATAGTTTTGGCTTCAATACCAGTATGTTCCCATTTGCTTCACTAACACGATTGCTGCAAGAAAGGAAGCTGGCGTGATAATGACCCAAGTAACACTAGATTTCAAAATTGTGGAACAAGTTAAAAAAGAGTATAGTCAAAACAGACCTTGGATTTCAAGAAAGCTGATTTTAACAAGTTCAGAGAAATATGGGCTGGGATCTCATGGCCAGACATGCTAAAGGAAAAAGACACCCTGCAAGATTAGGAGTTCTCAAAGGAAGTGTTACAGAAAGCTCAATCACAAACAATCCCATGGAAGAAGAAAAATTGGAAACATCAGAAAAAGCCAATGTGGCTTCATAGCAAACTGAAAGAGGAAGTGAAATGAAAAAAAAATGTATGTATAAAAAATGGAAATCACCAAGGAAGAGTACAGGTGTACAGAGTACAGCCCAAGCTTGCTGGACAAATCACCAAGGAAGAGTACAGGTGTACAGAGGAGAGCCCAAGCTTGCAGGAACAGTATAAGGAAAGCTGAAGCTCAGAATAAGCTGAGACTGGCTTGGCAAGCAAGGAGCAACAAAAAGGTCCCCCCCCCATACATTTGAGGTAAGAGAATGACCAAGGAGTCAGTGGGGCCGCTATTCAGTATGGATGGTAAAATGCTAACAGAACATAACGAAAAGGCAGAACAATGCAATACCGTATATTCCGGCATATAAGACGACTTTTGAGCACTCAAAAGTGCCCTCCAAAATCGACAGTCGTCTTATACGCCGGATATACTTTGCTTCACCCGCCTGCCTATCTCCTGCCTCTTCGCAAACGGAGCAAAGAGGCAGGAGACAGGGCAGGGGGTGAAGCAAAGTGCTCCTCCCTTCCCCCCGCCCACCCCCCACGCATCCAACCCCCTTCCCAAAAGCCACGGACCCACGACTTTTGGGAGGGGGGGTGGCTGGGAAGCCCCCTCCTCCCTTCCCCCCACCCACCCCACCCCCACTCATCCACCCCCCTTCCCAAAAGCCACGGACCCATGACTTTTGGGAGGGGGGTGGCTGGGAAGCCCCCTCCTCCCTTCCCCCCGCCCACCCCCCGCGCACCCATCCCCCTTCCCAAAAGCCGCGGGCCCGTGACTTTTGGGAGGGGGATGGCTGGGAAGCCCCCTCCTCCCTTCCCCCCGCCCAGCCCCCCGCACATCCACCCCCCTTACCAAAAGCCACAGACCTGTGACTTTTGGGAGGGGGGTGGCTGGGAAGCCCCCTCCTCCCTTCCCCCCACCCACCCCACCCCCACTCATCCACCCCCCTTCCCAAAAGCCACGGACCCATGACTTTTGGGAGGGGGGTGGCTGGGAAGCCCCCTCCTCCCTTCCCCCCACCCACCCTCCGCCCAGCCACCCCCCTTCCCCAAAGCCTCGCTTTGGAGAGGGGGGGTGGCTGCGAAGCCCCCTCCCCCCAGCCAGCCACCCACCCTCTGCCCAGCCACCCCCTTCCCCAAAGCCTCACTTTGGAGAGGGGGGGTGGCTGCGAAGCCCCCTCCCCCCAGCCACCCACCCACCCTCTGCCCAGCCACCCCCTTCCCCAAAGCCTCGCTTTGGAGATGGGGGGTGGCTGCAAAGCCCCCTCCCCCCAGCCACCCACCCACCCTCCGCCCAGCCACCCCCCTTCCCCAAAGCCTCACTTTGGAGAGGGGGGGTGGCTGCGAAGCCCCCTCCGCCCATCCACCCATTCACCCTCCGCCTAGCCACCCCCCTTCCCCAAAGCCACGCTTTGGAGAGGGGGGTGCCTGTGAAGCCCCCTCCCCCCAGCCACCCACCCACCTTCTGCCCAGCCACCCCCCTTCCCCAAAGCCTCGCTTTGGAGAGGGGAGTGGCTGCGAAGCCCCCTCCCTCCATCCCCCCAGCCAGCTGGCCATCCCGCATTCCCCAACCCACCAGGAGACTGGGCATCCTCCTGTGGGTTGGGGAATTGCGGGTGGAGGGAGCCCAGAAGGAGGGATGGGGCTGTGGAGTTAAATCCCTAGATTCGCTCCCTCTCCCTTGATGGTCGGGAGAGGGGGCGAATCCCAGGGTTTGGCTCCATGGCCCCGCATCCTCCCTATGGAGCCAAACGGGGCATGTTCGCCCCTTTCCTCCACCTTCGAGTCCAGTTTGACTGGAAGGTTGAAGAGAGGGGCAAATGTTGCCCTGCCAGCTGATCCTGTTCGCTTTCCCAACTCACAAGGAGATCCTCATGAGTTGGGAAACAAAGAGGATCGGCTGGCAAGGCTCCCCCAGCCAGCCAAATTGGGGTGGTGGTCTTATCTGGCGAATATAGGCCTAGGCCTAGATTTTTGGCTGGAAATTGGGGGGTGGTCTTATACGCCCAATCGTCTTATACACCGGAATATACGGTACCTATTTTGTTTCAGTTTCCTCCCCCCAAAAAAGAAACCAGTGTTTCCATGCAGCAGTAGAGACCTTGGCAAGGGATCTGGATTGCAAATGAAGATTGATAGGGAGCTTGTCAGGAATCACCTAGCTAACCTAAATGAGTTCAAATCTGCATGGCCAGACAAACTGCATCCCAGAGTATTGAAGGAACTTGCTGGTGTACTCTCTAAATCACTTGCTATCATTTTTTTTAATATTTTTTTAGAAATCTTGATGAATAGGTGGCATGCCAGAGTACTAGAGAAAGGCAAGCATTGTCCTTCTCTTCAAGAAAGGCAAAAAAGAAAATCCAGGAAACTACAGAGCAGCCAGCCTGACCTCAGTACCAGGACAAATATTATACAGGAGTCTGTCTGCAAGTATCTTGATGACAATGCAGTGATCAGTGGGAAACAGTATGGGTTTGTCAAGAACAAATCCTTTCAAACCATAAATTTTCTTTGGTTTTTTTTTTCTGGGCTGTGAGGCCGTGTTCTGGAAGAGTTTACTTCTGATGTTTCTCCTTCATCTGTGGCTGGCATCTTCAGAGAATGGTTGGGTAGGAGTGTGCGTGGAGTTTATATACTGTGAACCCCTGTTGGAGATTATATGTAAATTTGTGTATTTGAATGATTAGTTTCTGGGTTTAGATATGCAAGGAGGATTCGTGACTGTTTAGCTAATGGTTGGTTTAAGGACCATTATCTGCTGGAAATCCCCCTGTCCCTTTGTGGAATTCATTTGCAAGTGTTGAGTTTTGATTCTATTGTTTTTCAATACTGGAAGCTAGATTTTGTTTACTTTTAGGGTTTCTTCCTTCCTGTTGAAGTTGTCCAGGTGTTTGTGGATTTCAATAGCTTCTCTGTGCATTCTGACATGATAGTTGTTGGCCTGGTTCAGAATTTCTGTATTTTTAAATAACATTTTGTGTCCAAGCTGGTTTATAACATATTCTTCTACTGCTGATTTTTCTGGCTGGCCCAGTCTGCAGTGTCTCTCATGTTCCTTGATTTGTGCTTACACACTGCATTTAGTGGTCCCTATGTAAACTTGTTCACAGCTGCATGGTATGCGGTAAACTCCTGCAGCTGTGAGAGAGTCTCTTTTGACCTTTGCTGAGCATAGCATTTCTTGGATTTTCTTGATTGGTCTGTAGATTGTTTGGAGGTTGTGTTTCCTCCGCAATTTCCCTATTCTGTCTGTGACTCCTTTGATGTATGGTAAAAATACCTTCCCTTTGGGTGGGTGTTATGTTATATGGGAATGGATCCATAATTGGCTGGAAAACCATGCTCAGAGTCATCATCAATGGCTGCACTTCAAACTGGGAGGAAGTCTCAAGTGGGGTGCCTCAAAGTTCTGTCCTATGGGCATTATTCTTCAACATTTTTTTAGCAATGACTTAGATGACAAAGTGGGGGGATCCTTATGAACGTTGCAGATAATAAAGAGCTGAGAAGGGTGGCTAACACATTGAACGATAGGAACAGAATTCAAGGGGATCCTAGATAACCTAGAGAATTGGGCAGAAAGTAATAAAATGAAATTCAATGGAGGAAAATGCAAAATTCAACATTAGGTCACAAAAGATAAATGCACACTTATAGGATGGGAGATACATGGCTCAGCAGTACAACATGAGAAAAGGACTGTGGGGTTGGTGTTGATCATATATTCAAAATGAGCTAGTAGTGTGAAGTTGTAAAGAAGGCAAATGTTATTTTATCCTACTTTATAGAAGCATAGTTTCCAAGTCAAGGGAAGCAATAGTCTTATTATATTCTTTGCTGGTCAGGCCTCATCTGAAGTACTGCATTCAGTTCTGGGTGCTTCATTTTAAGAAAGGTGTAGACGAGTTGGATTAGTTTCAGAGAAGGGCGGCAAGGATGATAGGAGGTAAGGAAAACAAAACATGTGAGGAAAGATTAAAAGAGCTGGGCATGATCAGCTTGGTGAAGAGAAGACTAAGGGAAGACATAGAATCATAGAAACATAGAATTGCAGAGCTGGAAGAGACCACGAGGGCCATCCAGTCCAACCCCCTGCCATGCAGGAAATCACGATCAAAGCATCCCCGACAGATGGCCATCCAGCCTCTGTTTAAAGACCTCCAAAGAAGGAGACCCCACCACACTCCGAGGGAGTGTGTTCCACTGCCGAACAGCTCTTACTGTCAAAAAGTTCCTCCTAATGTTGAGGTGGAATCTCTGTTCCTGGAGCTTGCATCCATTGCTCCGTGCTCCAGTCTCTGAGCAGTAGAAAACAAGCCTGCTCCATCCTCAACGTGACACCCCTTCAAACACTTAAACAGGGCTATCATATCACCTCTTAACCGTCTTTTTTCCAGGCTAAACATACCCAGCTCCCTAAGTCTCTCCTCATAAGGCATGGTTTCCAGACCTTTCACCATTTTAGTCGCCCTTCTTTGGACACGTTCCAATTTGTCCGTATCGTTTTTGAATTGTGGTGCCCAGAACAGGACACAGTATTCTAGGTGAGGTCTGACCAAGGCAGAATAGAGCGGCACTATTACTTCCCTTGATCTGGACACTATACTTCTATTGTTGCAGCCCAAAATCGCATTGGCCTTTTTAGCTGCCGCATCAACTTGTGGTATACTAAGACTCCTAGATCCCTTTCACATGTAGTCTCATTCAGCCAGGTCTCTCCCATCCTATATCTATGCATTTCATTTTTTCGCCCTAAGTGCAGTACCTTACATTTCTCCATATTGAATTTCATTTTGTTAGCTTTGGCCCAGCTAACATGATTGCACTCTTTAAATACCTCAAGGACTGTTACAGATAGGTGGGGCAGACCTATTCTCTGTTGCCCCATAAGTTAGGATCAAGTCTCATAGTTTGAAATCTACTCATAGGAGAGTAGATTTCAATTGAACATTAGAAGAAACTTCTTGACAGTAAGGGCAATTCAACAATGGAACCAACTGCCTAGAGAGGTGGTGGGGTCTACATATCTGGACATCTTCAAAAACAGACTGGATAGCTACCTGTTGGGGACCCTTTAGCTAGAGATCCTGCACTGAGCAGGGCGTTGGACTTGTTGGCCCATGAGGGCCCTAACATTTCTATGATTCTCTATATAAGACCTCCTATCAAAAACACCTTCACTGGACCCCACACACCACCCCAGATATTTATTGTCCAGTTTCTAATCTTCATTTTTAAAGTAAGGTGCCAGCACAACTCCAGGCTTTGGGGATTAAATGGATTACCTAGAGCCATTTCAATCTGGATTCAAGCCTGTTTATGAGACAGAAACAACTTTAGTCTCCTTCAGGGGACACTTTAAGATTCATTTCCCCTTTGAAAACTGATAGAGCTGGTTTGCTAATATGAATAATGCAGCTGCTTTAATTTTAGCCTTAAATTTTCACATATAATTTTCATGAACTGGGACATTTTGTATTCAGTGTTTTCTGATACAGGATTTTTGGATACAGCTTCACCTATTGTGCACACATTTTTCTGCATATACATTTTATATGCAATTTTTGATTCAAAAACTATGACATACAATCTGGAGAGATCACATAACTGTGTTATGATTTGCATGTTAGGAGATTTTCACATGGGGAATTTATTCCCCGAGGAGATCGGGACAGAATTGTTTCTGTCCCGGAAGCAGCGCCGCGTTTCGTATGCCCACTTCCCTCTCCCAATCTTCCATTTTCCTGATGCTGTGCCCATTCTATTTCTTTTTATTAATGACAAACTCTCGTTAATAAAATATCATGGAAGGTACTGTCAGGGAAATAGAATGATCACAGCATCAGGATGACGGGAGATTGGGAGAGGGAAGTGGGCATGTGAAACGCAGCGCTGCTTCCAGGACAGAAACAATTCTGTCCCAATCTCCCCAGGGAATAATTTCCCTGTCTGAAAATCTCCTTAGTCTGGGAAATGTGATTTAGGACATTATCAGACACTTGAAAAAATCTCTAAAGAAGCTCATGAGAACAATGTCACAGTACTGGGAGGTTGCCCATGATTAAAATATGGCACTGAGGCTTCCGAAGCTTCACGGAAGTGACACGGATGGTTTTGGGAGAGGGACAACAGCGTCCGAAAATGCCCCCCTGCTGCGCAAGATCGCCGTCCCTCTCCCGAAAGTTCCTCCCGCGCTAGGCACGCTGAAACATGGTCTGAAAATCTCTCTCTCTCTCTCTCTGGCTTTTCTTTGCAAACGAAGATTCAGGAAGGACTCATCCCGTGCTTTTTGCAAGCATGCTGATGAAAGGCCAATCTGAGATAAACGTGTCTGGTTGCAGAAAGCACAGCAGAAGGTCTCCTTGGGTGATGATTCCGGGTTGTGATTCTTTCTGTGTTGTCGTTTCTCTTCAAGACTTGTTTAGCGTGAGTTCTGAAATAAGGCTGCAGCGTTGTGGATAATGCATCTCCATGCCTCCCGATCTGAGGCCATGGCGGACCACTGCTGGTGACCAATTTGGCCAAGCCTGAGATGTTGCTTCAGGGAGTCCTTGTATCACTTTTTTGGAGCACCCCTCTTACACTGACCCGTGGTGAGTTCACTGTAGAGTACTATTTTTGGGAGGTGATGGTCCTCCATCCTAGAAATGTGCCCTGCCCAGCGCAGCTGTGTTCTCAATATCATGGCCTCAATGCTGGTGATCCCTGCTTGCTCAAGGACAGCAACATTTGTCACATAGTCAGTCCAGTGTATATTTAGGATTGTGCGCATACAGCACTGATGAAAGCGTTTGAGGAGTAGTAAGTGTTGGCGATATGTGACGCATGTTTCAGACGCATAAAGAAGGATAGACAGTACAATGGCTCTATACAAACTGATTTTTGTGCTTCACCTCAGGTGTTTATTACTCCAGACTCTTTACAATCTTCTTCAGCATGATGCTCCAAGGGGCTATAGCAGAGCTCGAAGAAGAAGACGGCATTATATACATTACCGTATTGATGGTAGCTTGTTTAACTTAAGCTGTCTGAGGGCTCACACTAAGACTCTAAACTATCTTGTTCGTGAGCTGCTTTTCGCTGATGATGCTGCCCTTGTTGCCCACACAGAAGCAGCTCTGCAGCGCCCAACATCCTGCTTCACAACAGCTGCAGAGCTGTTTGGGTTGGAAATCAATCTGAAGAAAACGGAAGTTCTCTACCAACCTGCACCACAGGATGAACACCACCATCCCCACATTGCTGTAGGTAAATCTGTGCTTAAGTCCATTTAGCAGTTCACCTATTTGGGAAGCATCATCTCCTCAGATGCCAAGATTGACAAAGAGATTGATCACAGATTAGCAAAGGCATATAAGCGCATTTGGAAGACTTTACAAAAGAGATAGATCCCTATATAGTGTTATATGCAGAGAGAACAAGACAAGAGTTTTATATCGTTTTAATTGTTTTAAATTATCTAACCTTTTATTGCTTATACCCCTTCCTGAGGTTTTTAGATATAGGGAAATATATTTATATTTCAATAAATAAATGAAACACATACATATCTCACAGCTCTCTTCTTCTCTGGGGGTATATAAACACAAGAAGGATGTGCTTTTCAGTTTCTAAAACAAAAAAAACCTCAATTACATTTCATTTTATTTTCAATCTTTGACTCAGCTGGATAGCTAGAATTTCTGCTTGTGGAATGAACTGCAATATAAAACTCAGCACATAGATGTTGCTGCCCCCTCCTCCAGTCATGATAAAACTTTCTGTCTTTCTCCCCCTTTTATTTACTGAAATGCCTACGTTTCCTACTGTTTAGGATTTTTCTCTCTTTTAAGTATAACAGGAAATGATCTTTAGTTCACTAACAATTTCCATGTAAGAGACAAACTCTGTGTCTACAGATATATTATTTTTGCCAGAGGAATAAGAAATAGATGAGAGCTGCTGATGAGATTAGAGAGAAACCAGAAAAACAACCAGGTAAGAAAATCTATACAGGTAGCTAAATTGGGAGGGTGCAGTTAGATGTAAGACCTATCAGGAGTGATTATGGAACACTGCCTGCTATAATCACATCTTTTTTAAAGAACACCCATCAGATGTATTAATAGGACTCATTTCCATGCAAGAAATTTCACTCAAATCCAGGGAATAACCTATAGAGGTGAGCCATGGGCATCAGCCACAGGCCTCAGCTTTTTGATCATGTGCTCCACCCCTGAATATAGAAATTGATATAGCCTAGTCATAAGCAGAATAATGATTATTTTAGCCTAGTGGTGATCCCATTGGGCCCCACTGCTCAATTATGGATAGATTCAGTATGCCATAATATTCTTTTTAAAAGTAATTTTCCAGGCTCCTTCAACCCAAATGGAGACTGCAGAAGAAGCTGGAGTTAGACATGAATATATGAACTTGACCTACACTAGGTTGGACCATTTAGTATCATATTGATTTAATGCTGACTAATTTAACTGGCAGCACCCAGAACCTAAGGCTGTGACAAAAGAGGTGTTTGTTCATGTTAGCTAAAGATGACAGAAGACCTAGGATCTTCTGCATGCAAAGCATGTCCTCTAATACTCTACCCCCAGCCCTATTCTCCCTTAGTGGCAGAGAGGTCAAACACAGGAATCTTCTCCAAGGGCTACAGGATCATATGCATAGTGGTTATCCAATTGATCCACACAGTTACCCAGAGTCAAACGTTAGGCTGAGAAAATGTGAATGTAGGAATAACCTACAGAGGTGAGCCATGGGCATTCCGTTCCCAGTGGGTGAATGCTGACTTGAACATGGTCTTTCCATTCTTAGTCCAGTAGTTGTTCTACAATGTCACACTGGTACTCACTGTTGCTAATATGCAAGGACAGCTGCAATGCTGAGACCTAGAGCCCCACCGCCACCACCAAAGTAGGGCCTAACAAAGTAGGATATTGCTTAGGATTGTCTACTTCTAAACCAGCCCAGTTTCATTATCTATCCCAATGTTTTCCATATTATACAAGTGATCAGCTAATTTTGGTAAATTTTAAGGCAAGCCTTAACTGACTCTTTCAAAAAGAATAGACAGAGTAGACTCAAGGCTTGTCCACAACAGCCAGAATATTCCATGTTCCAGCTGAAATATTCCAGCCCTGGGCCTATGGCATTCCCCCTCCCGTTATCTGCCTTTCTGTTGTAGCAATAGAGGGGTGTCTTCACACCTGCGGCCTGCACGCAAACTGGCACTTCTTTTCTCTGTGCCAGTTACATCTTCTAAGGCCAGAAAATGAGGTGCCCAGCCATGATCACATATCTGGGTGCCTCCTGGTGACCTCAGCAGATGTGATGTGCATGACCCAGTCAAGAAATGGCTGCACTGGGCACCACATGGATTGTGTGTGAACATTCCCCCCACATTGTGGTAGTGGAACTCATTGTTTTCTCCAGAAAAACCACAGCAAATATTGAGGGTTTTTTTTAAACCACGTGTCCACTTCGTTTTAAGGAGTATTTGTCCCAGATTCTCTTCAGAACTGCCCAGACATCATCTGGACAGTTTGGACTAGAAACTGGGCAAAAAACCCTCTACCATCTGGACTGCTTGGCTCAGGAATGGGGGAAGGCCATTCCATTTGGCCCATCTAGACAAGGCCTCAGTCTACAAAAGCTTATGCTACTAATGCCTTTCTCTCAGTCTCAAAGGTGCTACAATGTCCTTTTGCATACCAATCCAGACTAACACAGCCATGTCTTGAAATTCTTTTGAGGGAGGTTAGTGGAAAAATGATTAGATCATCTGTACAGCATCCTTCAACAAGCTACACTGCAATGCCCAAATGCTTAGGTGTAATGTGGAAAGTTACACCATCAGAGATTCCCCATAGAGCTGCAGGATTACATTGGTAGACCACGATTTTGAACCACAGCTTTAGTTTCACAAAGTTTGCTTCATCAAAAATTGTTCATTAATTGGTCCTCAAGATGCTAAGGGGATATTCTACCAAACACTAAATTTCACTTGTGTAATATGATCTAATATATCCTAACAGAATGCAATAAAATGTTTAATAATATATAAAAAGTAATAAAATGTTTAATAAACACCATTCAATTTTTTTTAAAAAAAATTAAAGATTTCTTCTTTATTATGTATATCCATCCATACAATGTAGAGTTCCAAGGTTGAATATAGGACAAGGCTCTTGATTCTTTAATATTTTGCTCATCCTCAATCAGAAAGGTTTACTGTAAACTTCTGTCAGGAGGAAATATAGCAGCTCTCCTCCCTCACCCCTCTAAACCCCACCTTTTAGCTGAGGCACCCCCTTCCCTGCCATACGACTACTTATTGGCTGGTACAAAGTGGAGTGGAGGTGGTGGCAACAGCAGGGAAGTATCTACTCTGCTCCTGTAACTGGATGTTCAGCAACAGACATCCTCGAAGAGGTCCTCAGAAGGTCCCAGAAGTCCTCAGAAGGTCTCACTGATGTACATCCAGATTTAGGAAAGGAGAAGGACACATCTCCATCACCCTCCCCCGCTTTCTATCAGACAGAAAATACCTGTGGGGGGGTGGCGGAGGCTGCATCAGCTAAAAGGTGGGTTGGAAATGAGGGAGGAGAGATGACATGGTTCCCCCTGACAAAACTTTATGGTAAGACTTCCTGATAAAAATCAGCTAAAGCAGCAGGAGCCCTGTTTCATATTCATCTTGGCAGTCTTCATACAGTAGGACCAAATAGGGTTGCTGCCACACTCCTTGACACTGCTTTACCTGCCTCAGTGCTATGGAATTTTGGGATTTGTTGTTTTGTGAGATATTTAGCCTTCTCTGTCAGAGAGCTCTGGTGCCATAACAAACTACAGATCCCAGGATTCCATAGAAAAGGAATCATGATAGTTAAAGTGGTGTCAAATTGCATTATTTCTGCAGTGTGGCAGCAGGCCAAGATTTTTGAATCTAAATAATATCTTTAACTAGTAGTGGTGGTGGATTGTTGATGTACACAGAAATGTACAGCAAGGTAAACATTTTTTTAAAAAAAAAAATCTAATCCTTTTACAAATTTGTAGTCTACAGTTTATAATCTCCCGTGAAAGGGATGATGGAAGTTGTAGTTTTAAATATCTGGAGGGGACCTGGGTGGAAAATGTTGCTTTAATGTTTGGTCATGAGGAGGAATTTATAATCTGTGATTGAGTCTCGAATAAAGAAAGGGATACACCTCATCCATCTCCTTTTACAGAGCTGCAGTTATCCTACCATATAGAATGAATATGCTAATGATAATAAAATGATGCTTTTCTTTTTCCCTGTGTTGTTAGTGTAATATTTTGTATAATGTTTTGCTGAATTTTATTTAAGGTGCCTGTTCATTGTTAAGTTAATAAGACATGCTTTTAGGTAAATATGTTGTATTTGTATTTAACATACTTAAATACAAGGTATACTAGTTTTAACTGAGAAAATAGGAAGCAAACATATAGCATGTATATGGGTAGGCTTACCCAAGTCAAAAGCTCATCTGTATGTCAAACCCTGTTTTTATCAGCCATTCCTGATTACTGCTGTAGCTCTAGTCAATTTCAGGTGAAGGCACATTTAGCCTGTCTGCAAACATCCTCAGCTCAATAGATGAAAATAAAAGGAAGGGAGGAAGGGGGAAAGGGTGGAGGGAGGGGATTTGGAAATTCCAAGTGCATGGTAGATCATGAACTTTGGTTGATTGCAACAATTCTAACTCAAATTTAATAAAACTGCCATCTCCCCTTTGAAAATGATTACCAATGTGATTTCATAAATGGCAAGATCAAGTGATGAGGATGAACTGTTCACTAATAAATTGTAATATTGATGACTCGGGAGGTAATTGCATTTTCTCCTCTCTGGCTGGACCATGTGAACCTGTCAGTCCTTGACTAACAATCCATTATCAGTCTTCACCTGTCAGCTGAAGAGCTAAAGGCAGCTGCAATCTACAGGCTGAAATGAAGAAAAAATATAGAGTGGAATAGCAAAGAGATTGCAGGAGAGTCTGTAAGGTGCATCTGAGAGGCAATGAGAAAGCAGTGCTGCGGTGGGGACCTGGAAAGTTCACACTTAAGTAAAAAGAAAATGAAAGGTGGGGTGAGAGTATGTGTGTGGTGTATGTATCTATAGGGAGACAGACAGACAGCTAGATACAGTTCCAATGTTAATGATTTTTATGAACTTACAAAATCAACATGCCAGCTGACTAGCCTTCTTCATCCTCCACCTCACCCAGTCATCCATTTTATATAACCAAAGCCATTAAAACCTGTACAGCTATGAACAATCAAAGTCATCATGACCTACACATATACACACAGGCACTTACATGTGCATTCACTTTTACAACATCAAGAGAACAACAGGGAGGGACAAGTCACAATTTTTAAAGAGGAAAAGGGACAGGGGAAGGTGAGTTAGTGACTTTCCTAATTACAGGTGTCCCTCCGTATCCACGGATTTGGTATCCACGGATTTAAGTATTCACATCTTGAAAATATTCTTTAAAAAATAATAATCCAAAAAGCAAACCTTGATTTTGCCATCTTATATAAGGGACACCATTTTGCTATGCCATTGCATATAAAGGGACTTGAGTATTCACGGATGTTGGTATCCACGAGGGGTCCTGGAACCCCAGCGAATATGACGGGACAACTGTACAAAGTTGTAAAATGCTTTTAACACTGCTTCTAGGAACAGAGACAAAATGTTTGTATATTTTTCCAAAGCATCATTGGTGATAAAAAACTGTATGGTTTTTCTTTGGAATTCTTTTTCTTTGGCATTGCCAGCATATGAAACCTCGTGCCATTTAACTCAAACGAATGTAGCATGAATGGCTGAATGGCACGAACACGTCCGGGTGAGGTGTAACATCCAGGTAAGTGACACACTTTTTATGACCATGTCTGGTTTACTTGGAAGTTTTTAAGTGTGTGTATGTGCTTTTTTATTGTAAAAAAAAAATGTGTGTTATTTTTTGTTTTATTTTTTAATTACCCGTGTTATGAAGTCTTGTGAGAATCCATGGGATTTTGAACAAGGAAGTGAATGGAGCTCCATTCACTTCCTCTTCATTGCCAGGGAAGCCTTTGCCAGGAGACAAAGGTAAGTGTGGTGGGAGGTGTTCTTTTGCCAGCATATAAATGGCTTTAATTATGCTGGGAAAAGAATGTTTTTAGAGGCTAGTCTGATAAAGTCCTTTCTCTATTAATGACTCCTCTACCCATTCCTCAGAAGGATAGGTGCCTTCCATTATTTTTGAACAGTATGCCTTTGGCCACTGCTGCTGCTCTGAGGACCTGCAGTGTGTGCCCTTTGTTCAGACACACTACACAGAAGCATCCTAAGAGAAGATGGAAAACTGTGAAACTATATGCAGTCAATGAATTCTGGCATCCAGTGTATTTAAATGTGTTTGTCCTGAGTCAAACCAAGAGCAGCTCAAAGTCTGAGTCATAGTCATAATCAAATACAAGCCCCACTGACAGCAGCTCAAAAGCACCAGGTCTTTCCTATGCACTCCCACTAATTTCACTGAGACCTCGGCACACAAATTTCACCAGACTGCCCTGCTGGTCAATTATATATAGAAGTGATATCTGCAAGAATGGCTACAACTGTGTCAATAGCACCCCAACAAGCTGTAAATTATTCTGCTGCACAGGTTTGGTATACTTAATAAAAAGTGGTAAAAGAAAGACTGACACTTAATCAAACCTGCCCTTTGGCGTATTTTTGCTTCCTGCGTTTGACAAACTATTATATAAGTTTTAAAGCCTGAAGTGAACTTGAAGTCATTAACTTTTGAATCCATATATTTTATGGGAAAAGCCATTGTTGTATTGAAGGCCAGTGATGTATATCCTATGCTTCCTTCAAACTCTTTGAACAAAACTGGGAAACAATTGTAGTAAATAAATTCATTTCCACTATAAAAACAAACCCAGGGGTGCTGGTATAAATATAGACAGTCACAGATCTCTTCCATCTACACTGTGGCTTTTGTACAGTCATCCCATAAGGCAAAATTTTAAAATTGTTTATTTTTTAAAGGTTTTAAGCTGTATTTTATGATTTATTTAAGTTTTGAAGGCACCTTTTCAGTTACAATATGTGATACAAAATAATCCACAGTACAATCCTAGTGATGATTTACATCAGTTGGAAAAAAATCCATTCATATCCTGCAGATCCCATAGACAAATTGACACTAGTGATTTGCTGACATAACCACAGTACATGAGCATGGGTGAAACAGGCTGAAATGTGACAGTATCCAAGGTGTAAAGATGGAGAAATACAAACAAGTCAAAATCCTATGCTTGATCAAAGCCTGTCTCTAATGACAATGAAACACAAAGTCTGAAGTAGAGGTGTATAACTTAAACCATGCCCACTGAAGTCAGTGGACAATCAAAATAACTGCTTCTCCCACTTCCTAATGGGCATAACAGGATTTTGACAAATTCTCAGCAGTTATGTATACACTTTAACCAGGAAACATGCCGTTTCAGAAACCCAGGTAGATGCCATGAGATTAAGAACAAATGTTTCCTGCCACTGTACTATTCATCCGTTGGAAAACAAAGAGCAGGCCAGTATTCTCAGTAGGTATGTGAGTGATAGCATCTGAGGCTGAGGAGAAGATTGGACTTGAAATTTCTCCCAGGTTGCCCTGACCACCAAGCTTGCATGATGGCCTTTAGTGAAAAGAAAACTGAATGATCAAGCTGTTGAATAGAGCATGTGACAGAGCACATGCTCAACATACAAAAAGTCCAGGGGAAAATCCACACGACACAAATAACCCACTTTGAAACTGGATTATAGTTGTCCCTTCACATTTGCTAGGGTTTGGTTCCAGGACCCCCTGTGAATACCAAAATCCATGAATACTCAAGTCCCATTATATGCAATGGCATAGCAAAATGGTGTCCCTTACATAAAATGGCAAAATCAAAGTTTGCTTTTTGGATTATTACATTTTAAAGAATATTTTCAAGCTGTGAATACTTAAATCTGTGAATGTGGAGGAACAACTGTATTTGGATGGTTCTTCCCTATGGAATCCTGGGATTTTTGTTTTACACGGTCTTTAGCCTTCTCTGACAAAGAGTACAGGTGCCTCACCAAACTACAAATCGCATGATTCCATAGGAAGGAGCCACAAAAATAATCCAGTTTCAATCTGGATTATTTCTCTTGTGTGGATGCCCCCTAGGTCTTATTCTTGGGATCACCATGCCATATTGGAAAACCTCCTGTCTGAAGCCCCTAAAGCCCCACTGCCCATCAATATTGATAATACATCCTTGTGAGCTAGGAGGATCAATAATGAGACATCACACAAAGCCACTTCCTAAATGCTAAATCCAGTTTTACTCCCAATTAGAGTAGACCCACTGAAATAAATGCAATTTCTAAGTCAAGTAATAACATTAATTTCAGTCAGTGTATCAAGCTGAAACTAAAATAAGTTCTTAACTACAAGCCTTCAGTCTTGTGATTCCTCAATATATCTCTATTTGCCTGTCCTCCCCTTATAGTCTCACCTTATAGACAAAACATATATAAAAGCCATTCATTCATTTAGGTTTCCCTGCCAAGAGAAGTAGGAATATAGTAGGAAGATGAGCTCTGGACTGGTACAGTTTGATGCCTAAAACAAGGTCATTCCCACCCACATCTTCATTCTACATACAGAATCCAGTAGAATTTTAATTTGGCGCTAGTGATGGAGCAGTATTCTCCACTCCACCTGGAACAACATGCTAGCTTTCTTTCTATGGGACAAGCTAGCTTAAGACTTTAGGGGAAAGAGTAAGGGGTTGCAACCTTGCCCCTTAAAATCTGCCACCAGAGTTGGTTGCTTCAATATACAGGAGAGTTGTGTGTATCTGTTTTCTGCTATGTTTGATAGGCAGCCATGATTATCTTAACTGGAAGTTTCTAATATTGGTCTGCTTCCTGAACCCACTGGGCCTTGTGGTATTCTCAGGTGGCAATGTGCAGTCTAATCTCCTCTCCACTTGAAATATAAAGTTGTAAGTGTCCTAAGCATTTTACGCAAATTTTCAAAAGTGTATCTAGTCACTGGCAATATCATTTTCCCAAGCAGTTTGTTCCATTGCTACTTCCATCTCTCTCTCTCTCACACACACACACACACCTGAGGAATTTTGCTTGGACTTTGCTCCCTGTGCAACATTTCCAAGGTCTAAGGCTGGCATGATTAATAGTATGCCAATGCTGTGGATTCAACTGGATGCCTGAAGGTTGAAGCTAAAACACCCAAGTAGTTTGAAAAAGAGAGTTCAGTTCAAGCTTGACTATCTTCAATAATTAGTGGTAATAGCAAGGGGAGTACAATTACAGGAAGAGCAAATTGCTTTTTATTTAAATGTTCTCATTTTTTCTCAATATATCCCACTGTGCAAGTCCCTCTTTAAATTAGAAAGAGCATGTATAATTTCAGTTCCTCCACTGGGGCTTGTAGGAATATATGTTCCTTAGTTGCTTACTTCTGTGTTTGGGGGATTAAACAGCCGTAGGAACTTTGTAATGACAGATATCAATAGTAATTTAGTTAATTGAGTGTATTGCAGCACTCTTTTAATTTGCTTGTGTTTTCAGGTTTCCCCTATTTAAGTCTTCTTTCTCATTTTGAAAAGATGAAAGGAATCAGCTCTGAGCAAGGTCCTGCTCAGGTCTGGTGGCAATAGGTTTAAGATGACAAGAAGCAATATCCTGGCCTCAGGTTTCCTTGCTTCAAGCCATTCAGTTTTCTGTGTTCACTGGGGAAGAAGGCTTGTGTATTAGATTATACTCAAGGTCTAAGGGGCTTGCTGCACTCCAAAGTAAAGCATCAGTGCAGCAGGAAGTTTCTGTCTTCTGTGCTGCCTTACTGAACAATGTCGTCGTTTTTCATTCCAGTCCTGTGGGAGACCACAGTAAAAACTATCTTTTTCCTAACCAGAAAAAAACTGTTAGCAAAAAGATGTGGTTTTACCTTGGTCTACTATAGGACTGGAACAGCAGAACACCGGAAGAATGACAATGTCATGCGGTAAGGCAACATGAAAGATGGAACCTTCCAGCTGCACTGGCAAGCCTCCTAAGGAACAAAATGGGTGCTATATCACTATCGATAAAAAACATGCACCTAGATACATACATTGTTCCCCTGCAGCCTGTGTTACATTCAGGACCACAGAAAGAGTTGAAGGGACCTGGGACAGTTATGACACTCTGTCCCTCAAACTTCACGCATGTGCAAGGCTCTGGTGAGCACTACAATAGTCAGGCAAGCAGGCAGTAGTACTCTTGGAACTGAGGAAGGGAGGCCTTGTTTTATGGAGGGGGGCAGGGCCGATTGCCTTACCCCAATGGCAATTAAAACTACATTACTTTTAATGCTTTCAGAGCCCTTTCTAATAACTAATGGAGTGAAGCTAGGTTGTGTTCTTAAACCAACTTTATTTACAATCTTCTTCAGCATGATGCTCCAAAGGGCTATGGCAGAGCTTGAAGAAGACAACAGCATTTATATACATTACAGTACTGATGGTAGCTTGTTTAACTTAAGCTGTCTGAGGGCTCACACTAAGACTCCAAACTATCTAGTTCGTGAGCTGCTCTTCGCTGATGATGATGCCCTTCTTGCCTACACAGAAGCAGCTCTGCAGTGCCTAACATCCTGCTTCGCAACAGCTGCAGAGCTGTTTGGGCTGGAAGTCAACCTGAAGAAAACGGAAGTTCTTTACCAGCCTGCACCACAGGACGAACACCACCATCCCCACATTGCCGTCGGCAAATCTGTGCTCAAGTCCATTCAGTAGTTCACCTACCTGGGAAGCATCATCTCCTCAGATGCCAAGATTGACAGAGATCGATCACAGATTAGCAAAGGCATATAGTGCATTTGGAAGACTTCACAAAAGAGTCTGGAGTAATAACCACCTGAGGCAAAGCACAAAAATCAGTGTGTATAGAGCCATTGTACTGTCTATCCTCCTTTATGGATCTGAATCATGGGTCACCTATCACCACCACCTACGACTCCTTGAACGCTTTCATTAGCGCTGTCTACTCACAATCCTAAATATACACTGGATTGACTGTGTGACAAATGTTGCTGTCCTTGAGCAAGCAGGGATCACCAGCATTGAGGCCATGATATTGAGAACAGAGCTGCGCTGGGCAGGGCATGTTTCTAGGATGGAGGACCATCGCCTTCCCAAAATAGTACTCTACAGTGAACTCGCCATGGGTCAGCATAAGAGGGGCGCTCCAAAAAAATGATACAAGGACTCCCTGAAACAACATCTCAGGCTCGGCCAAATTGATCACCAACAATGGTCCACCCTGGCCTCACATTGGGAGGCATGGAGATGCACTATCCACAATGCTGCAGCCTTTTTTGAGAATTCATGCTGAACAAGTCTTGAAGAGAAACAACAATGCAGAAAGAATCACAACCCAGAAACATCACCCAAGGAGACCTTCTGCTGTGCTTTCTGCAACCGGACGTGTTTATCTCGGATTGGCCTTTTTAGTTATCAGCGCGCTTGCAGAAAGCGCAGGATGAGTCCTTCCTGAATCTTTGTTTGCGAAGAAAAGCCAGAGAGAGACTTTTAATGCTTTACATCTATATGGATATCTCCAACCACAGCATCCTAGCTTGTAAACTATGCATAGGCAATGGGATGCATTCCATCTCATCTCCAGCACTTGCTCTCCTGGAAACAGTTTCACATCCTTTTGCAAAGGAGCACATACTCAAAATCACTAAAAAGCAGTTTTTTTTCTGGTAGCAAAGAAAAAAAAGTTTTAAAACTTTTTGGGCACAACTTTGCTTTTTAGTCTTGACATTCCTTCTCTTTTTGTTGTTCTTTTTTTACATATAGAAGTGAAAGTCAACATTTATTTCTGTTTTTTTGGGGGAAGTTGCATGTTGGTATGAGGAACAGGAGCACAAAAGCTGCTTGTACATTTCCATTCTGCCATGTATGGAGTTGATAGCCAGAGGTCTCTGGAAAAGTCACAGACAGGCACAGTTTGGAAAAATTATTATTATTATTATTATTATTATTATTATTATTCCACATATAACTTCCAGAATCCCATAGCCAGCATGGCCAACAGTCATGCTGGCTGGGGGCATTTCCAAGCTCTGCAAATATAACTGTTACCCTAAACGCTAGTGATGTGGAAATTCCATGCAAGATCGAGTTATTAATAATTTGGGGAAAATAGTAGCAAGTCAACTTAGCAATGCGAAAGGGGACAACAAGGGGATCTTACACCTATGTATACCCCTAATAGCTCTGACTAGGACACACACACACAAGATGAAAAGTTAACAATGGTCTTTATTAGAAATTCAAATAAATAATGCCAATAATATACACATTCATACAAGAAGCATTCACACAGGTCTAGTGAAATAAAGCTGGAGAGTTTGAGATAATGAAATAGCAAGGGAAGTTTCAGTGGGCAATATAACACCTTTTCCTGAAGAGATGAGATTACGGAGGAAGACCAGTAAGGGGTCGGGTCGGGTCGGGTCTGGATCTGGAATGGCTACAGTGTGGCATGGAGTAGGTACGAAGATGGACTGTGTGCATTTCAGGTGAGTTCCTCAGGGTTTCAATAGGAAAAGTTTGCCCTCTGGGGATGTCATTTTGGACTTTATCAGACTACACTGTTATAGCACTATTATTTCACTTTAACTGCTATGGCTGCCTCCTGTGGAATTCTGGGGTTTGTAGTTTAGCGAGGCCTAAGAGCTCTCTGGCTGAGAGTTCTAAATGCCCTCCCGCAACTACAAATCCCAGGATTCCACAGGAGGCAGCCAGAGCAGTTAAAGTGGAATAATAGCATGATAACAGTGTGATAATCTTCTTTGAGTGGAAAACACTGAATTTCAGGAGTGTTTCATGATTAAACAATGGATTTCCAGATGTGTTAATGGGTTGCATGTTTGACTTGAACAGCAATGGCTGCCTTCTTAATTGCAAGGTTTAGGGATCAAGATAGATGTTGCTTACAAACAATGGGTCCTCAACTACAGATGACAAGATTATTGTCTGACACCAGATGTGCCCAGGAAACATTTCCTTAGCTTGATCTTTGTGTTACCTTAAGATTTGGAACTTTCCTTGGCCCCTCCTTTAGACAGAACATGACTTTGTCATTTTTAGCAAATGTCTTTGGAATTTTCCAAGGGGTACCTGGTTTGTTGACTGTCCACGTGGAAGGACACTTTGGGTCCAAATTATTAAATATAGCCAATTTATTGGAGTGCGTGGGGATAGAGCTTGTGAGGTACACTAATAGAACAAGGAAACAAGAATTCTCCCCAGCATGGTTTGTTCCCAGCCATTGATATACAGTAGTGTGCTGGTTCTGACTGTGGAAAGGAAATGAATGGATGGTAGGGAAGGGATCCAAATTGAACTATCACCATCTCAGCCGCGACGTATGGCTAAATATTTGTTGGATACTCATTGTAGATGCCTTTTGAACTGTAATTGGGAGACATGACAAGCAGAAAGTTGATGGTTCATATGGTCTTATACAAAGCCATCAGTCTTTAATTACATGATGGATCCTCCAACCTGCTTTGTCAAGGAATCCAGTGAAATACTTCTGTGTGGCAGGTCTGCAACATATACTAGCTGTAATCTGTAATAAGTCTTTGCGGGATGGCTCCCTGAAGTATATTTTTGAGTGGTTTATCTAGTCTAGTATTAAATTATTCAAGCAATGGGCTTTCAATTCCTCCTCAGGGAGATCACTGAAAGCTAATAGACTGCACATGAAGTTTTTCCTAATATAAGCCCTACATTTTCCTTGGCTGATTTTCATCCTATTATTACTAGGGTTTTTTTTTGTGTGTGTGTGGTTGTGGTTTTTTTTTTTTTTTTTGGTCCTCTGAACCTACTCTAAACAATTCTTTTCCACTCCCCAGAGTTTATACCATTCAAATACTTGTAGATCAGAATCACATTCACATCATTGTCTCTGTAAGATATTTTTTTTCTTGCCTAGCTTTTTAATAGTTCTACTTTCTTCATGATTTTCCTGTGCTGGGAGTGCTAGCTGGTGTTATGGATTAAAACCACACAGTAGAGGGCCTTTTTTGGGTGGGGTGAGGATGCAGAAGGGTAGTTGCTATAGCAGGCACATATGAAGGAGGATCATACATGGGGGGAAGGTAAATTAATATGGTCAGTGCTTCATTGTTGCCAGGTTCTGTTCACTCAAGATTCCACTAACTTGAGTTTTATAACTGTAAAGGAAAACATCACAAAATAAATTCAACTAGAGATAGTGTCTCTCTGTCATGAGGGCATCAGCAAGATGGTTTCAGCCACAGGCACTGCTAAGGGTAAAAACCAAGCCCTAACATAAGAACACACTTGTTATTATATTACATTTATATTCAGCCTTTTCCTTGAAAGGAATCTTACCCAATCCTCCTCCTCCTCCTCCATTTTATCATGGAGGCTACATTGGCCCTCAGGGGACCTTGGAATGCTGCACCTCCTGCTACACCTGCTTTGCCCAAAATTGAAATAATTTTCCCTCCAAATGCCCCCTAAGGTCATGAGAAGAAATTTCGCCATGTTTTTGTCCCTCTCTAGACCATTTTAGGCCCAGGAAAAGCATTGTATCTGTAAGGAAGTGACCAGAAGTCAACTCGGTATCCCCATGTCTTGGTAATACTGTATTTTGAAAACAAATGTGATAAAAGAAAGGCAAACAGGTACTAGTGAGGCAATGAAGGAACACCTCAAACTTGATGACTTTTTTCAGTATCTCTTATCTCAGAAAACATATCAATAGACTTTGCTGAAGATCCTTTACTTTAAAGGATTCTTCTCTCAAAATTATAAAAAAGCGGAAGGGGGAAGAAGCGAGGAAGAAGGAATGTAGCATCACCTTTAAGACTAACTGGTTTTTATTTTTCTGTGAGCTTTTGTGGATATAAACCCATGAAAGCTCATGCTAAAATAAAAACCAGTTAGTCTCAGGACTTTATCAGACATAGAAAATACAGCATCATCATGATGGCACATAACTGCGAAAGGGTACGAGGATCAGATGACATTGCCCTTTCATGGTTAAAAACAGCCAAAATGGCATAGTTTTTAATTGACAGCTTAATCCATCAACAGTCCCTTTAAATCTCGTATTTACCCCATCAATGGTTGGACCAGCCAGAACACTTCCGGGTGAGATCGGGACATGCAGGTTAGTGACGAACATTTTTTTTTAACCTTCCCCGGGTTACTTGGGGATTTTAAAGTATGTTTAGGTGCTTGGTGTGTCTTTTTGACCTTTATTTTTATTTTTATTTTTTTAATTTCCCACACAATTCAAAAGAGGAAGTGAACAGAGCTCTGCTAATTTCCTTTTTATTGCCGGAGGAGCTTTGCCAGGAAAGGCGGGGGGGGAGTTCTTTTGCCGGCAAAAAAATTGATTTTTTTTTAAGCTGGCAAAATAACATTTTAAGGAGAATGTCTGATAAAGTCCTTAAAGATGCTGCTACATTTCTCCCCACCCCACTGTTCCTTCTTCCTTTTTATAGTGCAAGAGACTGACATGACTACTTCTTTCAAAACTCCCTCAAAATCAGTTACTGTATTTGGAAGTGCCTCAGAACTCACAGATTCTAAAACCAATACAGACAGTATTCCTGAGTCTAACATACCAGCAGAAAATCTCATCTCCGTCACTCTTCCCTACGTAGGCATAGGTTCCGCTAAATGTTATTCCCAGAAACTACTGAATTACTGAATAAATTCAAAATTATTGCAGCGTTAAAATGAAATCTTTTCTGTATTACCTGAAACCTTTTTGTCACACATCTAGAGAATGAAAACTGCTTTTATGGAAGGAGGTTTTTCAAACTGGGGAAAAAATGAAGAAAAACCAAGGAGCATGAGGACAACATTCAACACCAGAACTGCATTGTGGCCTGGATATTAAAAAACAAAACAAACACACTGAAGGAACATTTTCAAAGCCAAACGTATGAAGAAATCAAGTACTGGAAAGATATATCAAAGTGTATCCTTGCTGCTATTATCTTTCTTGCAGAAAGAGTACTTCTGTTTCACAGTGGCAAGCAGATTTTGGGATTACTCCACAATGGAAATTACCCTGGAACATTGGAAGTTATTTCCAGCTTTTAACATTTTCTTGAGAGCATTTGAAAAATCGTAGAAATAAAGGAAAGGGCCATATTTCACAATTTCTTCACAAACTGTGATTAACTGGTTAAGCAAACTGAGAATGTAGTTTGAAAATTGTTCAGGGGATTAAAGAGGCAAACTGTGTTGCTATTGTTTTCTTGGCAATTTAGAAAGATTTATCAGAGGAGGGTTGCCTTTGTCTTCCTCTGAGGGTGAGAGAGTATGACTTGCCCAAGGTCACCTAGTGGGTTTCCATGGCCAAGTGTGGATTCAAACCCTGGTCTCCAGAGTCGTAGTCCAATATTCAAACCACTACACTACACTGGGGAAATTATCAGATGCGGCTAATGTGGTGCCATAATGACTCCAGGGAAATGCAAAAGGACGCCAATATCAGACGATGTCATCCTTTTGCATTCCACTGGCGTCATTATGGCACTTATTTTTATTGATGGGCCAAGCCATCAATAGATCCCCCATTGCAATTTGGTGCCGGCATTGCTGGTGTGTGAAACCTCAGCCCATTTAACTCTTGTGAATGCAGCATCAATGGGCGGTCCTGCCAGAACACTTCTGGGTGAGATTGTGACATCCAGGTAAGTGACACACTGTTTATGACCCTCTCCAGGTTACTTGTAAGTTTTAAAGTGTGCTTTTGTGCTTGGTGTAACTTTTTTTTTTTTGGTGTTATTTAACTTTTGAATTCCCTGTGCTCATGTCTTCTTGCGAGAATGGGTGGGATTTCAGTCCAGGAAGTGAATGGAGCTCTGTTAGAGCTCCATTCATTCCTTGGCTGCCTGTTGATGGGAGAGAAGGTAAGTGCAGTGGGGAGGGTTAGTGTGCTGGGACAGGGGCAGGATTGGAGATTGTGGGACAGGAACACTTTTTGCAATCCTGTCTGATAATCTCCTGGGTCTCAAAGAGACAAACTACCTTTCTCTTATTGTTGACTCTGCACCAGATATTTCTCATACTGAACAGCTATGTGTTATTTCTCAATACTGAACAGAGAATAAAGGAATATTTTTTGTGTGTTGTGCCAATCAACAGTCACACTAGAGAAAACGTACGTGAAACCATCATCAGCATTCTTCAGAAGTATGATATTGACACCAATAATTGTAGAGAAAAGAATATGATCATGCAAGGAGTATGAATGGTCAATACTAAGGTCTGCAAGCTCGCATAACAAGTATGAACATCCATGCTGTTTTTGTGTCTTGTGCAGAGCATTCCCTGAAACTGCTAAGTCAAAACAGCATGCATTATAGCCTCAATGCAGTCAAACTGTCCAAATATATCAATGCCTTATATGTTTTTTGTTGTTTTCAGGATGTAGCCATGGATGGAGAATATTTCAAGACAATATTGATCACTGGACCAAAGAAGGGAAGGGAAGGGAAGGGAAGGAAGAATACATTAAAGTTCATTTTGAAAGAATTTCACAAACAAGCTGGTCCTTCTGCGTATCATAGAAGGTCCCACACAAAATCTTGCCATCTATTATACCATGGGCCCTTCGGGGGGCCCTTGTGGATGCCAAAAATCATGGATGGTGAAGCCCCATATTATTCAATGGCAGCAACGTGAACTTGCATGCTTCAGCATGTCTGCATTCACATTGCTGCCATTGAATAAAATGTGGCACGGTGATCCGCAGACAGTCCAATCTGTGGATTGGGAGGCTTCTGATAGAGAGGGCCCACTGTAATTTTATTTTGAAAGTTTTAATAAGGATAGCAAATGGTTCCAAAGAGAAAGCAGTGGTTAAGTTAGGAGCAAACGCTTTGGTAAGGAAAATGAAAAAAAAAGTTGAATTATTTTAAATGGCAGTATTCTAGCACAGTACTTCATACTCCTTCCTTCAACAAATCCTCCCAGAACCAGGCTCTGGTTCAAGGGGGAAATGGACAGGTTGCTTACCTGTAACTGTAGTTGTTCGAGTGGTCATCTGTGAATTCACACATAAAGGGTTAATCCTGCACCTACGCAGTAGCATTCGGAAGTCGTTAGAGTCAATAGCTATTTAATTGAATTCTGGTGGTAATCCCGCCCACCATCCCTCTAGGCTATATAGGCCCTCCTCGAGCCCACCTTCTCAGTTCCGAATAGCCGCGGTTGCAGCCTATGGTCAGGAGCAATTTATCTCCCCCCCCCCTTTTTTTTTTTTTGCAGAGATAGCCTAGGACACCAGAGGGGAGGATGGGTGGGATTGTGTGAATTCACAGATGACCACTCGAACAACTACAGTTACAGGTAACCACCTGTCCTTCTTCATGGTCTCTGTGAATCCACACATAAAGGGTAGATTAGCAAGCTTATATCTAGGAGGAAGGGTGTCCTATCTAAGAGGAAGGAGAAAGGGACACCATAGACTAAGTTAGGATTGAAAATAAACCACAAGGGTTGCTTTATTTACTGGAAGAGTTAGCTGAGAGATACCAGACTCTGGTGTCTGAGTGATTATGATCCCTGCCGGGATCCTTGTGCAATACAAGACATGAGGACTGCACAGCCCAGCGCCACGTCCTCTCTGGAAGCCGAGTCCACCTTGTACACCTTAACAAAGGTCAGGGGGGTTGCCCAGGTGGCCGCCCTGCAGATGTCCTGGATAGGCACCCCATTCAGGAATGCCGTAGAGGTGGAGGTAGCTCTGGTCGAATGGCTGCGGACGGGTTCCGGCAGATGTTTCCCCAGAGTTTGGTAGGCTAGCTTGATCGCTGCAGCCACCCACTTTGAAAACCGTTGTGAAGACACTGGTTCGCCCTTCCTCGGGCCCGCACAGCAGACGAAGAGCCTATTGGATTTCCTTCGCTGTGAGGTCCTCTCTATGTAGAAGGCTAGGGCCCGTCTTACATCCAGGTGGTGGAGGGACCGTTGTAGGTCATCCAACGGGTGCTGGAAGAACGCTGGTAGTACGATGTCCTGGTTGAGATGGAAGTAGGATACCACTTTAGGCAGGAAAGCGATGTCTGGCCGTAGTACCACCTTGTCTCGGTGGAAACGGGTATACGGTGGGTCCACCTGGAGAGCACACAGTTCGCTGGCTCGTCTTGCTGACATGATCGCGACTAGGAACGCCGTCTTCATGGAAACGAGGCGGAGGTCACATGTGGCTATCGGTTCGAAGGGGGTCTTAAATAGGGCTGCTAAGACTATTTCAAGACTCCATGCGGGAGTGGGTCCCAGTGCAGGGGGGTGCAAGTTGGTGTATCCTTTAAGGAAGGCTTTAATCTTGGGATCCCGAAAACACGATGGCTTGCCCAGGCTTTGCAAGTGCCAGGACACAGCTGCCACATAGCTTTTGATTGAGGAAGTAGAGAAATTCCTGTTTGAGAAAGAAGCCAGGAAGTCCATGAGATTGGAGGGGCCCGCTTGGCTCAGTGGGATTCCCTCCTCCTCTAGGCAGGAACAGAATTTTTTCCACTTGTAGTTATAGTCTCTCACTGTTGATGGGCGGTGAGCTGCTTTGATGATCTTTTGTGTGGCATCTGAAAGGGAATTCACATTGTGATCAGCCAGGCTGTTGGGTTGATCAGTTTGAGTTCCAGGTGAAGGATCTGGCCGTTCGTAATGGATAGCAAGTCCGGTGTCTGCGGGAGGTGCTTGTATTGCCCCCGTGCCATTCTTAGCAGTGGCGCGAACCAATGCTGGCGAGGCCACCATGGGGTTATTAGGATGCACTTGGCTTTGTCCTGTTGTACCTTCGAGATCACTCTGGGTATGAGGGGAAAGGGAGGGAAGGCATAAAGCAGAGGGCCCTCCCAGTGCCATAGGAATGCATCCCTAGGCTGTCCCATGACCGGCGGCCTCTGGAGCAGAATAATGGACGCACTGCATTGTCCTTGGAGGCAAAGAGGTCTATCGCTGGGGTGCCTCACTGTGAGAAGAGAGAGAGAAGGATCTGGTGATTCAGCGACCACTCATGATTGTTGGTGGTCGATCTGCTGAGTGCATCTGCCAGTTCGTTGCTCTGGCCTGGGACGTGTATGGCCAGTAGGATGATGTCTCATTCTACACACCACTCCCAAAGGTCCAGGGAGAGGCGGAGTAGCGTCCGTGAGTGTGTTCCTCTCTGTTTGTTTATGTAGAACACAGTCGTAGTGTTGTCTGAAGCCACCTGTACCACCTGACCCTTCAGGGAGGGTTCGAACGCCCTTACAGCCTTGAACACAGCTAGTAGTTCTAGAGCGTTGATGTGTAGGGCTCCCTCCTTCTGCGACCAGCACTCCCTGATGGACAGTCCCTTGGAGTGCGCTCCCCAGCCCGACAGAGAGGCGTCCGTCCTGATGGTCCTCGTGGGATTCAGTTGCTCGAATTGGGAACCCTGTTGGACTGTCCGCCGGTCCGTCCACCAGAGGAGGGACCTCCTGAGCGGGCGGGGAATGGTGAGTAGTTTGAGTGGACCGTGAGCAAATGGTCTGAACCTCGCGATGAACCAGCTTTATAAGGGTCTCATGAGGAGTCGTGCGAGAGGTGTGACTGCTGTGGTGGAGGCCATGTGGCCTAAGGCTTTTTGTATGTCTCGCACCATGGATCTCCTTCATCCTATGCACTTCTGTACTGTTGTGCATAGCGTCTGAAATCGGTCGTCCAGGAGGAAAGCTTTCCCTGTGACGGAATCTAGAGAGACCCCTATAAACCTGACAGTCCGGGAGGGTTGAAGGTGCGATTGTTCATAATTCACCATCAATCCGAGCCGTTCGAGCCAGGTGAGGGCCAAACTGATGTCTCTGTCCAGTTTTTCAGCTGAGGGAGCTGTAAAAAGCCAATCGTCCAGATACGGGAATACAACGATATCTTTTTGTCTGAGCCAAGCCACTACCACTGCCATACATTTTGTGAAGACTCTTGGAGCTGTACAGAGGCCGAACGGCAAAACTCTGAACTGGAAGGCCATGCCGCTGACCGTGAAGGTGAGGAATCTCCTGTGGGAGGGTGCAATTGGGATGTGAAAGTAAGCGTCCTTCAAATCCAGGGTGGCAAACCAGTCTCCTTTTCTCAAAAAGGGAAGGATGGATGGAAGTGTAACCATGCGGAACTTCTGTGGGCAGACAAAGGAGTTCAGGTCTCTTAAGTCCAGGATGGGACGGAATCCTCCATCTTTCATTTCGATAACAAAGTATCTGTAGAGGAATAGGCCTCCCGTCTTTGAACGGGGAACTCGCTCTATGGTGCCCTTTTGTAGAAGACTGTTGACTTCCTCTGTGATGGGCAGGGATGGTGGGGTTACCCTGTGAGGGGCCGGAGGTGGGAGTTCCTCGAAATCTATGTAGTACCCTCTCCGTATGATGTTCAGGACCCAGCGGTCTGAGGTGATGAGCTGCCATGAGTGGAATGCATCGTAGAGGTGGCTGGCAGGGGAGGGTGAAGTATGGAGTGAAGGGGACATGTTGATGCCCGAGGGTGGTAGTGGCTCTTCGGAGTCAAGCCCGTTGTTTGGATGACTCTGTCTTCCTTTTGCTGAAGTGGGGTTTGGGCTTGAAGGATTGGAATTTCCTGTGGGGTTGGTATGAAGACGATTGGTGTGGTTGGGAGGGTGGCGGGCTAAATCTTTTTCTGTATGAGGAGCCTGGCCTGCGAAAAGGCAATCGTGGTCTCAGAGGCTGGTGGGTGGTGGGTAGGCCAAACTTCTTGGCCGTTGACCTCATTTTCTCTGCATGTTCCAGTTTCGAGTCTGTGTCTGCATGGAACAGTCTAGTTCGTCGAAGGGGAGGTCCTCAATGATGGAACGCGCTGTATGGGACAATCCCAATGATCAGAGCCAAGCGTGACGGCAGACTGCAATGGAGTTGGCCACGATCTTTCCTGTGCACTCTGCTATATGTTTGGTGACTTGCCGCTGGTATCCCGCCAGCGCCAGGCCTTCCTCCCTGAAGGAGCTGACGATCCTTTGGTCCTCTTCCGATAGCTTTGAGATATGCACAGCCAGCGCGTCCCAGAGGAACTTCTGGTAAGCCCCCATACATGCCGCATATGATGTCATCTTAGTGAGGAGGCAGGCAGATGAGTAGAACTTGCGCCCTATGGCATCTAACTTCTTGCCTTCTTTGTCATATGGGGTGGAGTGTAACCTCTGGGAGGTTTTCATCTGGGCCATCTCGACCACCACAGAGTTTGGTTTGGGGTGGAGCGAAAGCCATGGCGCCGAGTCTGTGCACACGCGGTACAGATGATCTAGGCATCTGGATGTAGGTGGTGTCGAGGAGGGTGTCGCCCAAGATGACTTCAACACCTGCAGCAGGTATGGAGAGATCGACAGTGAGGGGAGGGACGGTGCCCTTTGTTGTAAGTCCTCAAATATGGGATCATCCACTTCTTTCCCAGGTTGAGTGGTCTTAATTCCCAGGGTGCCGGCTAGTCTGTGCATGAAGTCGGCGAAAGCCTTCATATCGTCCAAGGGGGACGGAGGGTCTGACCGGGCTCCCCCTGGAACCGGCGATGGTCTCAGGAATGGGGAAGAGGATCTTGAATCCGACTCCGAGGAGTGAGCCGAGGGGGTTCTCGACGGAGACCTTCTCGGCGATACCAGGATCTCTGGTTGTCCTCTCTTATGTGATCTTGATGGTACCGTGGCCCCCGACGGTGAGCCTCTCGGGGGAGACCTGTGAGGGGTCAGCCTCTCTCTCGAGAGCGATCTGGAGACCGATCTCGATGGGGGGGATCTTTCCCTTTCCCGGAATCCATGGGTACGGTACCGGTCCCCAACTTGGGTGTAGAATCCGTTGGTGGTCTAGTGATGGGTTGGTGGTGCTCCTTCTCTGGGGTGCGCGGTGGGGACCGGGGGTGATCCCTGTGTCTCTTGTATCTGTCGTGTGGCAAGGGGTCGAAGGTATCCTCATAGTAGGCGTGCTGAGGGTCGTGGTCCCAGTAGCGGCTGAAGGGGTGGTACCGATGGTATCTAGGAGGGCAGTCGTAGTATAAGTGGCCGTACTGTTTCCACATCCATTCCTCTTCCGATGTTCCCAGGTCAGAGATGTATGAATCTGAAGAAACAGATCGGGATCGAGGCCGTTGTGGCGAGCGAGACTGATGCCTTCGCCTCAGGGAACGGGACCTGCAGGGCCTCTGAGGTGAGCAGGATCACCGGGGCATACGGGACCGATGCAGGGATCGTCTCGGCGAGCGGGACCGCCAGGGGGTGCGAGACCACCGTGGTGATCTTTCCGGAGAGCGGGGCCGGTCCTGAGAGCGGGACCGGGAGCGACGCGGAGACCAGTGCAGGGTGGGCAGCCTGTGGGGCTGCAGCGAGCAGGACCTAGAGCATGAGACCGACCGAGATGGGGTTGTCTGAGGTGAGCGGGACTGATGGGATGTCAGGGTGACCGACTTTGAGCGGGACCGGCGATGTCCGTCCCTCTCGACTGAACTGGTCGACACCTCCACAATTTTTAGATCCGGTTCATGGAGCTCGTCTTCCGATAACTCCCATTCTCGATCATCCACTACAGATGTCGGAGATGGTTCCCTCAATGGCAATCAGAGCTTGGAGAGGCTGAGTCTGAGCAGGGAGACCACCGGAGACCTCTGGCCTGGGGAGCGGTCCAGCTGTGCCAGGGTTTGACCTCTCTACGTGCCACTCAAGAGGGTATCATCAGACGTCCTTTTCTTCTTTTTCAGGGGCTCATCTTGCGGTGTGGACTTCGGAGAGGTAAGTCTTACCGCTTTGTGTTTTTCCTTCGGCTGGTCTTGCGTAGCAGTACCGGAGGTGCCTTTCGAGGCAGTCCCATCCGCAGTATCGGAGTCGGGCTTCCTCAGTCTCGAGGACATGCTCTTAGCCCCCACTTTATCCCGGTCCCGGGATTTGGGTTTGGAAGCCTCCTTCGATGGTTGCTTATGGGTCTGTGACGAACCCGACATTATCGAGGCCCTCTGGGCCGATGAGGAGGCTGAGCCCGACAACCTGTGCTCATATAGTTAGGCCTTCAGCCTTTTATCCCTGTTATGCCTTGCCTGAGGGATAAAGGCATTGCAATGGCGACAGGATCAGACATCATGTTTCTCGCCCAGGCACATCAAGCAGTTAGAATGCCCGTCTGACTCAGGCATTTTTGCCCCACATGTTAAACAGGTCTTAAAGAAGCCCGTCGATGCCATCATCAACAAAACAGGGACACTCACGAGTTCGAAGTCCGAGATCAAGTCCGAGGTCGTACCGAGAAGAATCACCAAAAAACCAGTCCAGAATCCGAGGAGTTAACAAAGACAGTCCGAAGGTCCAAATCCGGGAATGCAAAGCCATTGGGGGGGGGGTAGAAAAAACAAGACTAAAGATTAAAGACTCCAACAACGTTCCTCGTGCTGCCAACGCGGCGGAAAAAAAGGAACTGAGAAGGCGGGCTCGAGGAGGGCCTATATAGCCTAGAGGGATGGTGGGCGGGATTACCGCCAAAATTCAATTAAATAACTATTGACTCTAATGACTTCCGAATGCTACTGCGCAGGTGCAGGATTAACCCTTTATGTGTGGATTCACAGAGACCATGAAGAAGCCTTCTTCCCTCCTTGCTTTTATTCATGATATAAGAAACATGTTTGAAGAATGTGAAGAGGCAACAAAATGGAGTATTCAAGTGGAATCCACATATTTAGATGAAAGATCAGCTCAGAAACAGAAATCAATTTTTTCCAGATATAAAAAGCAACTAATTTTACAGATATAAAAAGTAACTAACCTGGAAACTAACAGGCAAAGACAAATTCAGGGTGGAAATATTCTAAAGGGTCATAGGACTTTATCAGATGAGCCCCTTAAAATGCTCTGTTGCTGGCATAAAAAAATCAATTTTTATGCCAGCGAAAGAACACCCCCACCACACTTACCTCTAATCCCAGCAAACGCTTCCCCGGCAATGAAAGAGGAAATGAACAGAACTCCATTCACTTCCTCATTCAAAATCCCATGGATTCTTGTGAGACTTCGTACTTTTTCGGATGACAGTTTAGAATGCTAGCAGCCTCGTCCCCGTTGCGAGGCTGCAGCGCTGCAGAGCATCCCTTTTGGATGACGCTCTGCCCTGCTGTCCCTCTTGCAGTACTGTTGTGTAACCGCGGGGATGCAGCAGCGTTATATTTGGCATTTTTCTACTCACGATCAACTTTAGTGAGTAGAAAAATGCCAAATATAATGCTGCTGCGTCCCCACGGTTACGCGACAGTATCGCAAGAGGGACAGCAGGGCAGAGCGTCATCCGAAAGGGACGCTCTGCAGCGCTGCAGCCTCGCAACGGGGATGAGGCTGCTAGCGTTCTAAACTGTCGTCCGAAAAAGTCCTTCATCGCACGGGAAATTAAAATAAGCCAAACCAAAAGAACACACAAAAAAGTTACACAAAGCACAGACACACAGTATAAAACTTACAAGTAACCTGGGAAGGGTCATAAAAAGTGCGTCATTTACCTGGATGTAGTGATCTCACCTGGAAGTGGCTCGAGTGGCCATTGACAGTGCGTTCATGCGAGTACAATGGTGTGAGGTTTCACATGCCTGCAATGCTAGTGCCCTGGTGGATCAATTGACAGCTTCAGCCACCAATTAAAAAGTATGAGTTTTGTCAGGGACATAAACGTGAAAAGGTGACACCACGTGGTACGTGCACCCTTTCGCATTTATGTGGTGTCATTATGATGCCATATTTAGTGTGTGTGATAAAGTCCTTATATAAAGTTTGTACAGAACTAGAAAAGGTTACACAGTGAATCACTTTGGATTCAGGACAAGCCTAGACCATTCTTTCCAAAATCACATCACTCTGGAAAGGGATGCGAAAAGGCTTACTCCTCATCTAGAAGAATAGGGTGAAAGGGCTGTTTATTCTCTCAGGGAATTTCTGGATAGGCTGCCACCATCGAAATGCTTTTGGGCAACCTAGGTGCATCAGAATTAGCTACTAACAAGGCTTTATTCTCATCTCCTTTGCTCTCCCTTCCTGGGAGAAAAGAGTAACTGAGCTTGGTAAAATGCCTTTCTGTTCTTTCCAGCTAAGAAATCTAATAGGGCACCCTGGAGAGCTGCAGACATTAGCAAGAGTGGAATTGAGTTTATCAGTTTACAGGTGTATGAGCTTACAAGATTGTAGGAATACTTTAAGCTGGTATTCAGCCAGGTCAAAAATAAGCAGAAAAATCCCTGACTTCCTAAACTAAATAATTCCTCATCACTCATATCTTCAATTTTAAGTCACCTACCAATTCCAGGGATGGGGGAAGAGAATCCCACTCTTGGCTGAACTTTTAGCCTTAACTCCAAGAGCACCAGCAATTCTCACCAGCCTCCCTTATGCACCCAGTTGAGCACTGTGATGCAATCCTTTTACATCTCTGGCTCAAAAAGGTCCAGAAGCTTCCAAAGCATCTTAACATTAATCTGCTGCTTCATGTTTAACCTCTTTAAATAAGATACATAGCAGAAATGCTATCTGTCTTAGAGCTTGGATTCAAACAAGGTGTCTCTGGTAGCAGCATTGAGTAAAGAGGGGTGGTGTCCATCAGGACAGAAGGTGCATAAATCCTCATAGGTACCTTGAAGGCATTTAGATGGTCCCCACAGCTGGTGTCACACAGATGGGACAGGAGGTAGAGATCAGGGAAAGCTCTCACTCTTAATTGCAGTAAGCACCATGGAGGTTAACTTTGGAGGGTTAAAGGGTAGAAACCCCATATTTGGCCACAGTGGTGGGATTGCGCACCCCCAACAGTTGGTGGGATAAGGATTGGAAAACCCCATCAGTACTCCAATTAAAATAGGTTATTAATTTCTTAAATACTGAAGAATGGAAGTTATGGAGGCCAAGACTACTACGCATAGTGGTTTGCAGATAAATTATTGTAAGGACATGAAGTTTTTCCAAATGTTGCCATAACTCTTCACTTTTATTAACTCTTCCAATTTCAAATTATGAAGGAGAAACAGCATTTTCCAAATTAGCCCTTATTTTAAAAAAAGAAGTTACATTCCACAATGTCATCATTATCTCTTCTAGCTGTAGAATGGGATACTCTGACAGTAATATCTCTTGATAATCATATTTCTAAATTTGCTGACAAGGAAAATAGGAGAAAACAGATGAGATAACTTTTAAAATATTCTGAGTGCAGTTGTCATTGTGTGTAAATATTTGCTTTAACTTTTTTCAGAGAATCTTAACACTGTAATGTCAAACATAGCTTTTTTTCCTCAAAACATTGTTTGCACACTAACTTTTTTTTCCAGCTAAGGGAAAACAATTACACTGACACAATCTGCTATGGGAAGGAGGTGGCAGGAGGGCCTTGAATGCACTTTCTACCTGGGGACTTTCAGTGTGTTAAAAATCACATGAGCCAGCAGAATGCAATGCTTAAGTCAGCCCTAAAAACTGTACACACATAAATGGCACTGTCTGGATTGCCAAATATTTGTGTAGATGCTTGTCTATACCATGGTTGGGCAAAGTGTGGCCTACAAGCTGCATATGGCCCTTGAGACCTTAAGTGCAGGTTTTGAAGCCCCCCAGAAACCCCCAAAAGCTTTGATTTTTTTCCTTCCAGGCCAATTATCAGGTGAAAATTCTCTTGCATGCAAACGGGCCAAGATCTGCACAAAACCCCCACCTCCTAAAAACACAGAATTGCCCCTAAATCAGCCCAAATAACATCTGGAAGTGACAGGAAGGAAAAATGACACCCACGCACACCCTTGCCTTTTCATAGAATCATAGGGTTGGAAGAGCCCACAAGGGCCATCCAGTCCAACTGCCTGCCAGGCAGGAACACAAAATCAGAGCATGCCTGACAGATGACCATCCAGCCTCTGTGTAAAAACCTCCAAAGATGGAGACTCCACCCCACTCCGAGGCAGTGTGTTCCATTGTCAAACAGGTCTTACCATCAGGAGGTTCTTCCTAATGTTTTGGTGGAGGTTGTCCTCCCCAGTGATAAAGTATACTCAGTCTATGGGTCAGGAGGCAGGACCACCTTGGAGACATGGCAGGGAATTTGAAAGATGCTTTCAAATGGAGACCATCAACTTTAGAAGTGGCCTGTTACTACAAAGAGGCTTCTTCCTCCCCATCCTCCAACTCTTTCTTTCTCTTTCTTGATTATTATGCAGGGATGTATATGTCTTTGCTGGACCTTTGGTTTTAAAGGTGCTCTGCGGAGTACCTTTCTGATGCCCTCTCCCAGCATTACATTAGTACCCTTAGTGAGCTTAATAGGATGAGGGAAAGTGGGAAGCATTGCAAAAACAAATAATAGACAGCAATACAGAGTAATGATCCATACTCCAAGTGGCCACCTGAATTTCCCCTATGTCAGGCACAGAGGCATTCTGGTTTTGATGGCTTTATCTACCACTCATTTTGGAATACTTTATACATTTAATACCTGATGATTAAAAGCAGATTTTTTAAAAAAAAAATGAAAGCAGACTGTCACTCACATGCCATGGACATTTGTCCCATCATTCTAGATACTGACACTGGAAATTCTGTACCCAGTAAGGAACTAGTAGCTCACATATACAGTATATACTTGCAAGGGTGCCTCAATAAATTTCTCTCCAGAATCTCCATATAAGGAAAACATCAGAAGGGGGTGAGAGGAGGGAGGGAGAGAGAAGAACATTGCTTTCTGACTGACAGCTCTAGTTTCTCATCACAGTAATTGGCTTTACCTCTCCAGTTCCAGAAACTTTGACGAGGAATACATAAGTACTGTTCCAGTGTTCAGGACTCTCCGATAGTTCTTTCTCTCCTGAGCAGAAACAGTAAAATATTTCTAATGGTGTTTTAGGGACCTTGGAAATCTGGGTTCTTGCTTGGAAAATGTAGGATCTAATGGTTTGAGGTTACAGGAGGGTAGATTTTTATTGAACATTTGAAGTAAATTCTTGACAGTAAGAGTGGTTTGATAATTAACCAATTGCCTAGAGAGGTGGTGGGGTGTCATTCTCTGGACATCTTCAAAAAGAGGCTGGACAGCTAGCTACCTGCTGGGGGTGTTTTAGCTGGAGATCATGCACTGAGCAGGAGGTTGGACTCGATGGCCCATGAGGCTCTTTCCAACTCTATGGACTTTATCAGCTGCATCAAATACAGTGTCATAATTATGTCACATAACCGCGAAAGGGCATGCATATCAAATGATGCCACCCTTTCGCAGTTACGTCCCTGCCAAATCCTGTATTTTTTAATGGACAGCTTAAGCCATCAATTGATCCCTCCCTGCCGTTTTTTTGCCAGCATAGCTGGCATGTGAAACCTCATGTCTCCCCACCCCACCGTTCTTACCTCATCAGTGGCCGGTCCTGCATGAACACATCTGGGTGAGATAGCAACATCCAAGTAAGTGACACACTTTTTATGACCCTCCCTGGGTTATAAACTTTAAAGTGTGTTTTTGTGCTTTTTAAAACTTTAAAGTGTTTTTTAATTTATTGTACAATGAAGTCTCATGATATTTTGTGGGATTTCAAAGGAGGAGTGAATGGAGCTCCATTCACTTCCTTTTTCATTGCTGGAGCTTCCTTTGCCAGGATTAGAAGTAAGTGCGGAGGGCGGGGAGCATTCTTTTACTGTCATAAAAATGGATTTTTTATGCCAGCAAAAGAAAGCTCTTTTGATAAAGAACTATGATTCTATGATGTGCAAAACCTTATGCCACTGGGAGTGTATGCAGACATTTCACACTCTGTCTTGTTGGGTTTTCTGCATGACTATAATGTGCACTGAGCAGAAAACACAGTAAAAGTCCTAAAACTCTTTTTTTTCCTCTTCTTTCTTTTTGGGGGGTTTAATCCATTCTAATGCCACAGATGTAACCTTCTGAAATTATGTGGGAACACATCTATGTCGAGATGTAAATCCTGGTATGTTTTGCCCTTGTGTGGTAAATAAAGCAGACAGCAGGCTTTTCTGTTGTTGGTCTTGGAGGGAAAAAATGCACATGTCTGTAAAATATGAAGCATTGAAGAAATGTGATAAGTGTTGGTTTGCAAGTATTAATACTGGATAGGTTGTTTGTTTTAAATCAGACTGTCCTGTTTGGTTTGATTATGTTGTGTGTGTGAATTCTCAGTCTTGTGCTGGAGGGGAGCTCTCTTAAGAAAGCTGGAGAATTCTCAGGGTGCTGTCTCATCTTGCCAAGATAGCCAAGCTTGACTAGAATTTCCACAATGGTGAGACTTCATTGTATGCCTACACCTCTATCATATACTGTTTCCACAAATATTACTCCAAACCCAGGAGAAGGGGAAGTAAATAACTTTCCCCAAGGAGGTTGAAGACTCCCCTTCCATCCAAAATTCTGCACTCATCTCATATGCATATAGCTGTTATTTTTTAAAAAAAAAATCATTACAATTCCTTACACAACTTTTTCTGTATTCTTCCAGTTACATGTGTTCAACAATATATGCCTGTATGTGTACATTTTCACCTAATGTACATATTTTTTCATGGAGAACTATACTGCAGCATTCAGAGGTGTACAAACAATGATGAAAAGTTTTATTTCAGTATGCATCTTGATTATGGGAAGCCTGAATTAGATACATTCACATTATGGATGAATTTCTAGCTCATCCTTACCCTAACAACAATGATAAAACAGTGGAGCAGCAGCTAGTTTCTCTTTGAAAGTTTGATCCCCAGCCATCCTTTTGGGAAGTGAGAGCCAGGAAGACTACATTCATTCCTACTTTTTCTCCCAAGCAACTACCATGATTTCATCTTCTTACAGGGCTACCTTGACTTGTGATTCTTGTGAATAGAACATCATAGTATCAGAAGTGGACCTTGCTGCTGTTCTTGACCTAATTTCAAGCCTGCTGGTGGTGCAGCTCCCAGATGTTCATGTGTTAGTGAGGTATACCTGTGCTGAAGAAGAGGCTTCAATCATGTCATGAATGTTCCATGTGACTCAACATGGCTATACAGATTTGTGAGGTTAATCTGGAGCATCAAATGTGCATTTCACATTAACACACATGATTTCACCCCCTCCCCACCCCAGACAGGGATTTGTACATGGCAGCCTGGTTCTGCATACATTATAGCCCCAAGCTAGAATAGAAGTTCATGTATTTGTATTTCTAATATTTGAATCTTATGAGAATTTGGTTCATTTACCAAAGATCACTTTTTAAGTGAAACATCTTTTGAGTCCTAGCTTGCACATGGGACATGATTAAAGAGCATTGCTTCCATTTAAAATCTTTTGTGTTTTTAGAATACACCTCAAAAGTCAATTGAATCTGATTTAAAGCATAGACCAATGTGACAAGCTTCCTCTGCATTTCCCAATGAACTGTGCAATGTCGTCTTGAGATTCTGGCTGATGTAACTTTAATTTACTCCAGCAGCAAATACATGGCACTGACTGCATATCCTATAAGGTACTGACTGCTTTATTTGTTAGATCCACTCTAAATAACTTAATTTTTTTTTTTTGAGAAATGTTCTTTCTTCACAAATGGAAAGCACATATACCCTTGGGGCGGAATAGGATGAATACACATATGCAGAGACTATATTTGATATCATTAAGGTTAAAAAATTGTCAGCCTAAAACAAGCCAATGTGATACAGTTAGCTTATTGACCGTGATGATTAAGGGAGATATATAGTGGCTGACCCAAACAGTCAATCACTGGCACTAGGAAACCACAGTATCCCTCCCTCCCCTTCCCCCTAATTGTCTTATCGCTGTATCTGGAGCTCACATATCAGTTGCCTCCATTATTCCGATTTCCATCTCCTAGTTATATTTGTTAAATTTAGTAAGGATACGTTTTATTAAATTTGATTTAGTTCCTCTTGGGAAAGCAGTTGCCCTTAGGGCTGCAGTTGGAGTAAGCATAGTGCACACACATACTCTCTGCAGCGTACCCTTGGCCTGAATCTCATTAAGAGATAAAAATTGCCAGCATAATTGGCAAAGAGGGAATATGGCAAGTTATAGTTTTATTTACACTGTTAATGCAGAAGACATTGCCTTATTCCCTGTGCCTTCGAATTGCTGTAATAGCATATAACTCCATTTGCTTAGTGCTTGCAGTTCTACTGCAAGATCAAAATAGCAGTATGGAGAATTGACCTGGGAGAATAGATCTATCCTAAGATAAAAGGTTCTACAACTAATAGATAGATGATAGATAGATAGATAGATAATTGCTCTTTGATAATCACTCTATATAGAATGTGATTAATAAAAAGAACCACGATAGCTCCTGCATAACACCCACATTCAGCAGGCAGCTTATCTCTCACCAGGGACAAATGAGCAGGGATAGCTGTCTCCATATGAGAATGCTTATGGACTTGTCAAAGACATCTGGTTCTTTACAGTAGGAAATAAGATGATGGATAGAAGGTCTTCTGGCCTGATCCAATAAATATCTTCCTATGTTTTTATTTCTGAGGCCCAGACTACTCTAGAGAATAATGTAGCCAACAAAACTTAGAAAGTGAGCTTCCTTCTATGCATATCAAAACTATAGGGGCTTAAAGATACTACTTCAAGGTTTCTTTTCATGAAACGAGATTTATCTTGAGAAAGTGGTTGTGGATCAAATCCAGTCTCTTTATGAACAAAGACAAGCCCTCTCCCTTAAAGTTTTAAACTTTCCTTTTAGCATTCCACCTTCCCCATGGAACACACAAAGCACAATGGAGAAATATTAACACTTTGGTTGAGTATGCTTCTTACCCATTATAAAGCTTAAAACTGGAAAGTTCCCTTTTATTCCAATGCTAACATTTCCTGCTTTCCCTCCCACCTTTTAAGAGGAAAAGGAGCTATACCTGCAGACCTGGTTTGAGAAAAAAATGTAGATGTTAACCTTAAGGAAAGCATTTAAGATTGATTGTTTTCATCTAAACACCTTTACCTGCGCAAATTGCATAGATTTCTGCTGAGATACACAGTGTGCGCATTTGTCCCAAACTTACGGACACATAAGAATAAAGACTGATTAAGCATAATACAAATAAGAGCTTAAAAACAGTTTCAAAATTTGACTGGCTGGGATGTGGTGAATCTACTAACACATATTGGCTAATAGTAGCCAGGGCAGAAGAGGTCAGAGAACACTTCTGCCATTCTCTTCAACCTTTCAGATGTCTTCAGTTTGGATTTCCACACACAAGTGTGTGTATGTGCCTTCAAGTCACCTGTCAACCTATGGCAACCCTGTGAACTTCATAGGGCTTTCTTAGGCAAGGAATACTCAGAGGTGGTTTGCCAATTCCTTCCTCTGAGGGCCTGTCTACATAGCAGACATACAGTAGATTTTCCTTGTTTTTTTTTTTTCTGGGCTGTGAGGCTGTGTTCTGGAAGAGTTTACGGCCTCACAGCCCGGAAAAAAATCAAGGAAAATCTATGGATGCCAGCCGTGAAAGCCTTCGACTTCACAGAAATACAGTAGTTTGACACCACTTTATCCATCATAGCTCTACCTATGGAATCCTGGAGGTCGTTTACACGGCAAAATAAGTCCTCAAAGAATGCAACAAGAAGCCTGATAGTTCCTGACAGCGCCCTTTTCAGAAGGAGGGGGTGCAAAAAACCCGTAAGTTGCGCAGTATCAGCTTTTGCTAGTTTTCCGCACTTTTTGATTAAGTTCATGAAAATGCGCATAATTTATCGTGGGAACTAACGATCGTGTGAACTGGCATCTGCCTTTTCGAATTACTGTGAGCAGAGCTGAATCCTGATTGGTTGGAGTGACCATTCTGCTGTATCCGAATAGACTGAGTGGTTGAAGAGAAGAAATTCACCCTCCTTCTGCTTGCAACCCACTTTGGAAAATCGAGCCCTTCCTGTCTGTCTTTGGGGGGGGGGTAGGAAAATGCTTCGCGGCTTCGCTGGTGTGAGTGTGTGTGTGTGTGCGCATTCGTGTGGGGGGGGAAACAGCCAATCACATGTTCGTTCTTTTGTTTGTTTGTCCTTCCATTCACTTCCTTTATTCAAGGCTTCGGAGGGAGGGAAAACAATTAGGAGCCCTAGTTCTGTGGTGTGCGTTTGTGTGTGCATGCATGAAGGGAAGGGAGGGAGATCGCTCCACCATGCTTTTGCCTGTTCGTGCTTTCATTAACTCATTTCTTTATAGAAGCCTTTTGGGGCTGGGGAAGACGGGGGGAGTTTGACAGATCGCTCTTTCGATCGCTTGTTTGTTTGTCCTTTTTCTTTCCTCTCATTATTTATGGTCTCCATAACCCCCTCCTTGCTCCCTCCCCACCTCCTGCCTGGCTTTAATAATCTGGAGGCGATCCCCCCCCCAGCTTTGCCTGTGTAAACTAAGGGAAACAGAAAGTGGCTGGTTCTGGCTTCATCTTCCGAAAATGCCAGGAGTCGTATGATTTATGCACTCCTGATGTGAAAGAACGATAATCCGGAATCTTGCAAACTTTTTCCTGTCGTGGAACCGGCCCCCTGGTATTGGTCATTTTGTGAGGCATTTAGCCTTTTCTGTCAGATAACTCTGGTGTCTCACCAAACTACAAATATCAGGATTCCACAGGATAGCACTATAGTGGATAAAGTGGTGTCAAACTGCTGTATTTCTGCAGTGTAGACAGGACCAGAATATAGTCTACAATACCTGGTATTTGTTGGTGGTCTTCCATCAAAGTATTAACCAAGTACTAAATATCATTATAACAGTGTCACAAATGTCCCCAGCACCAGTGGTACTAGTTCTCATTCTTTGGTCTTCTAGAGTTTTTATATTTCGCTTCCCTGAAGCCCCAGCTAACATACCTAACAGCCAACTACCAGCATAGATAAGGATGCTGGCAGTTGAAGTCCAAAAACTACTGAAGGCCAAAAGTTGAGAACTATTGCATTGCAAGAGTTCAGGCATGGCGTATTGGTCTGAGCATTGGATTATGACTCTGGAGACCAGGGTTTGAATCCCTGCTCAGCCATGGAAATACATTGAGTGACCTTGGGCAAGTCATACTCTCTCGGCCTCAGAGGAAGGCAAAGGCAACCCCTTTCTCAACAAATCTTGCCATGAAATTGTTGTGATAGGTTCACCTTAGGGGTACCATAAATTGGAAACAACTTTAAGACATACAAGAAGTTAAAACTGAAGGAAGGGGAGGCTCAGTTCTAAAATCAGTAATAGAGATATGCAGCATCCCTCAACTTGTAATGTGGTATGAATATTACTAAAAGTTTCAATTACTAAACGTTTCAATTTCCTACATGGGCTTCTAAATTCATCTGAACTTTTAATTCAAGGTATACGTATTTGAAACTCACGAGTAATGAACAATTCCCACAGAACTTTTTTTGGATAAAATGTCCAAGTTCAGTTTGAAGTTTGCTTTAGATAAAATTTGGCAGTGAAGGCTTAATCTAAGACATTACCTTCAGAGATTACCACGTATCCTCTGTAGATACTACAAATTTTAAAAATAAGTATTATTGCAGAATTATAAATTTTAAAACTCTCAGCTTTTCTGGCAGTAATGTTACTTTATTTGCAGAGCATCTTTGCTATTTTATCACTATATTAAAAAATAAATCAAGAACAAAAGGTTCTGTCATCTGACTGAACTGAAAGGCATCAGAAACCATCTCAAAAATTAGCAATGTATGCCAGCTTAAATATAAAAGCAACAATCAAAGATCAATAGATTATGCCAATTTTCTGTTTCAAAATTGAACAGTAAGAAACTCTGCAGATACTAATAAACTAAGAATTAACTCATTTTCCAAACTCATAACAAAAATTGTTCAAATATTCCAATAAAAGAATACCAAGAAAATTATATACTTGACATTAATCATTTTAATAACCTTTTCTTGGTACCATGGGGTATGATCAAATAAATTTGCATAAATTTTGCCTTATAAAAAATTATGTTAACCATTTAAACACATTAAGTATAATATTTAATGTTTAAGGAGAGTAATACCCGTATAAAATCAATCTGGTTTACCATAATATGAACAGCACAGTAATGATGCTTATTTTTGATACATTCACATTTTGGAAAGCAGATATGAAATATAAGATGTTAAAATAGTTTTACAAAGCAATTGTATGCCTGGGGCAGATTCTGCAGCAGAGGACTTCCCCGTGCATAGCCCTGTTGTTTTGCTGTAGCCAAATTAGGAGGTATGGGAAGGGTTAGGATTTTTCATTTTCTTTTCCATTGACTTCAGATGTCCACGACTGTCATAATTTCAGGCCAATTATGTGGTTGTGTCAGTAATAAAAAGAAGTCTTTAGAACCTGTAGAATATGTCTTGTTTCCAAGGTTTGTCTATTAAATAATGAGACTCATACAATAGCCTATCTTTATTTATATGTATTACAATTCTACTGCTTGTCCCCATCAATATACTCCCCGTTCACACTCACACACCAATGCAGTCTTCTTTTCCACCAGTCAAAGGCATGGAGCAAATCAGTTTCTGTCAGCTGTTTCAACACATCTGCCATTTTCTTCTCTACTGCATCAATTGATCCAAAAATGTGTTACTTTAAGCACTGATTTCACTTTAGGAAAAAGAAAAAAGTCGCATGGTGTAGAATATGGAGGATGTTCAAGTGTAGTAATGTGTTTATCGGCTAAAAACTGCTTCACAGAAAGTGCTGTGAATAATAAAACCATTTTTCCACAGTTCTGGACTTTTTTTTCTGTCTCCTCTCAGCTTTGTCAAAACTTCCTTATAATAATGCTGGTTCACTGTTCTGCCTTCTGGAACCCATTCTGCCAAAATTACGCCCTTGATGTAAAAAAACCCACAAAAAACAATGAGCATGGCTTTGAATGTGGACTTGCTTTGGCATGCTTTTTTCATTCTTAGTGATGATGGTGTTTTCCAGTGTATTGGCTGTTGTTTTTTCTCAGGATCATACTGGAAGATCCAGGTTTCATCATAAGTGATGATTTTTTGAAAAAGGTTTGGGTCCTCCTTAAGTTGCTGCAGAATGTCACATTGCTTGACATTTAAACTTAGCACTTTTCTGGCACACAGCAGACAACACAGCTGCTTTAAATGATGAGTGACAATTATCTGAACAGGCGAGAATGTCGATGTTTGTCATGCAGGTTCAGACATGTTCAAGGTCACCACTCAAGCATTCACAATCAGTTTACCTGATTTCTCTGAAAGGTAGAAACTCAGTCTCATTATTTAATAGAGAGACCTCATATAAGCATTAAGTAAGTGAATATTTGTCAACATTCATGGCTTCAGCTATCATTTAGACACTGAGTCAGCAGTCTTCTTGAACAATCTGGCTGATTTCCCCCCACAATTTCCTTGGTTCTTGACATGGAAGATAATCCAGGGTATTCATCGTCTTTCACATTCTCACATCCTTCTCTGAATCTTTTGTGCCACTCAAACACATGCGCACGACACATGGTTTTCCCCGTAGGCCTCAGTAAGCATTTGAAAAAATTCCATTGGTGTTTTGTTCAATTCTACTAAAAATTCAAATTGACATGTTGCTTGACTTTTAAACTTAGCATTTTTCCAGTATACAACAGGCAACACAGCTACTTTAAATGATGGCTGACAATTAACTGAATGGCTGAGAGTGTTGATGTTTGTCATGCAGGTTCAGACATGTTCAAGGTCACCACTCAAGCATTCACAATCAGTTCTCCCTAATTTGTCTGAAAAGTAGAAACACAGTCTCTTGATTTAATAGACAGTCCTCATATCCCCCCCCCCGCCTCAGTAGAACATCACCCCTGGGACTTCTATACTAGTGGAACTTTCTGCAAGCACATCAAGGAGTCTCTAGTTTATGTGATCCTGTCCATATATCACCTTTCTCTCTGCTCATGGAGCAGCAGTCACATTGCTTTTTACAACCCCACAGCAGGCCTTTGAATAGCTACAAGACTGGATATCAGCTCAGAGTTCCAGAGCATCCTAGGCCTATACGGAATTCTCCTCCATTGTGATTGTGAAGCTGAAGGGCACATTTTGGAGAGTAAAATTATTACCCTCTGTAAAAATTATGGGAAGTAATGAGTCTAAAAATAAAATTGTATTAAAAATTCCAGGATCTAGTCCTTTTAAAAAGCAAAAAAAAAATCTTCTTTAAAAAGAGAGTTTAAAAATTCATTTACTTTTAAATTCATGCAGAGTGCAACTTAGGAATGCAGACAGAAAGCTCAATTAACATTTAAAAGTGTATTCAGAGGTCTGTGGTCTCTGAGATCACCCAGTTAAATTAGACTCATTACAAAAACAAAGGAGTCAGTTTAAAATGTGAATTAAAAGTTTACTGAAGGTATATCAATCTCACTCTACATACTAAAACAAACTTTAAAAAGAGGTTCCTAACTAACTAAGAGGATTTAAGGTAGAAAGACTCACCCAGCCTATAGCGGTAAGAGGCTGCATGGTGAACATCATGGCATGGTTTCAGGAAAGATGGCTAAACAAAGATAATAAGGTTTAAGATGGCTACAGCCTCACGGAGACTCTAACGTAGAAGAGAACTTGCACAGAGCAATAAAATTTAAATTAGGTCATGTGTTGAATGACCCAGCACTCCAGTTGGCTGGAAGTGCCCAGTGAAATAGGAGAAAGGGAATTTGGGAGAACAGAAGCATGCAGGGAAAAAACCTAGACTTATCTTAGGATGTGAATGAGGTACACAAGATTGCTTTTACATTACAATGATTATTTCCCCACATACTACAAAACTCCATAAGGATGCATTTGCACTTTGCAGCTTCATACCACTTTCACTACCATGGCTTCCTCCTACCAAATCCTGTGATTCATAATTTAGTGAGGCACTTGGAATTCTCTGATTCTAATGCACACTCTCTTGAACTTGGTCTGATTTTCATACATCATACTCTCACCTCCAAGAAGCTCAGTACAGCATACATGAAATTTTCTTTTTATCTGCTGCACCTATGAAACAATACAATCTACATCAGTGGTGGGCAACTTCAGAGGGCATGGGACCCATTTTTTTGACCTTGTTCTCCCTGACTGTCCACACTCACCCCAAAACAGACCAGTACACAGTCAAAAACAAACCCAGAAGTGATGTCAGGCTTCTATTTTTCTGTTTTCAGCAATATATATATATATATATATATATATATATATATGATTGGGAGGATTGGATCTTTTCATTTTTGCCACTCTATATTTCTTATTGGAGTCACACACACACACAAAAAAACCTTTGGAAACTTCATGTGAGCCACAGATTGCACTTTCCCACCCCAGTTCATGCCATATTAGCTCTTGAAAACTACTTTTTATATGTCTATGAGTAATCCTTTTGTCACCACACCATCTGACCATCTGACCTCCCTTAGCAGTGATGTGCACAGAACAACCTGGAGACACTCTACTAAATGTATAACATCTGAAATACATAGTTCTGCCTACAAGATTCCTTTATATAAATTAGAGGCAAGATAATATTTCTTGATCAGTGTCAGGATTGACTGGTTCTACTGACCGAGTGACTGACTAATTAACTGACTGCTGTGTGACATATTATTTTTCCTCAGCACTGGTAAGGTATGTTTTAACAGTTTGTGACAGCCTTAATTAGGAGAACCAACAGAACTATCCTAGTAATTCAAACCAGCCCACAAGATTCCGTTTCACAATTATGACTATATTTTAGTTCTAGTGTAGCTGAGGATATGTACAAAGATGAGCTTTGACTGAGTTGGTTTTGTCCCCAAAATGGAAAAGCAGGTTCGTTTCCAAACCCCTGTCTATGATCATTTGCCTTTCCTTCTCCCCTCAGCTGTCTGACATGAACTGTAATATAATCATATCCCTCTAGTTTTGTTCTATTTTGGCTAACACCTTTGTCTAATTACCCCTTTTGTACTCCTTCTTAGCAGCCTGTGTGGTTCTGATACATGTCTTTGCAACTTCATAGCCCCCAATGACTTGTCAGGTTAAAGATTAATGAGTAGACTTTGCCCAGCGGTTTTACAAAGGTTAAACATAATTACAAATGGGGTATTTTAAACAGCACTGGATATGTGAATGTTGAGGAAAGAACAGAGGAGGTGGGAGTGGGGAAGTCAAGAAGCTTGTGGGAATCAACTCAGCCATTTATAGCTTCTAAAGGCAGAAATTATCATAAAAGAACACAGGGAGTAGAGTGCTACTCCTTTATTCTAAAAATGATGACAGATACAAAAAAAACCCCCACAACAACAACACCTTACCATATGGCAGAAAATAGGTGGCACAATCTTCAGCTTACAACCTCACTGCCTTCTAATCCCACTTTCCCATTTATGTTAGCTAAAATGTGCCACACCAACAAGAAAATGTGTCACTCACTATGAAGCACCAAAACTTTTAAAACTGGCTCCTGCCCTTGGATTAAAAAGCAGAACAAAAATTGTAGCTTTGGAGACAAGCACCCCGGTGGATTTGACTGGTGCATCAAGAATTTTTTTAACAATCTAAGGAAATAGTTTTCTTACCACCACAATGTCACTTTCTGATTTGGGATCTCTTTGGGCATTTGCTTGTTTCTAATTGTCTAAATGTACTTTTGCTAAAAAACACCAAAAAACTTAAAATTCAAGTGGAACAATTCAGTCACACTGGGGTTTCTCTGGAGCAAACCCTCCCAACAAATCAACCAACCAACCTCTTTAGTGTTTTCTACTGGATTGCCTGTTACTAATAAATGGCACTGGATAGGACATAGTATTTTGAAGAGGAATCCTCAACTTTTTGAGGTCTCCATATTTAATAACAGGATGCAAGCGAGAGGGCCAAACAGAGGAGAGTGACATGGGAGAAATATCATCCTTGCTATGAGGAAGGCAAGAGGTCCCAGGAAGCCAAACAATGCTTGAGCTGAGGTCCTCTTATAAACTCTTTGTACAGAAATGTGATCTCCCTATAGGTAGTAGCCAGTAATGACTCAAAGGCCTACTCTCAAATAAAGGCCTAATGCTGTAAAGCAAGAGAGCCAGAAAACAGACTTGTCCAGAATGCCACATATAATGCTTACTTTAAAAAAAAAACAAAAAAACAGGAGGACATAATGGACAAAGTCAGAAAGTAACCTTTTCTGAGGACAAAATGTGTTAAGGATCATACCACCCATACTTCCTTCCTTTCAAAAAGCAAATACTTCCTCCATACATCCTTCTCATGTTTTTACGGGCTTCTGTCAGGCTCTCCCAGGTTTTCTCCTATGTTAAAATGTGCAACTAGTAACTATCACCAGACTGAGCATGACATTTCCAAAGTTCCTCTTAAAGTGATATGCCACACTATCTACTGTAACTCTGGAGGTAGGCCTGAATTGCCTGAGTCTTGCCTGAAGCCAAAAGCTCAGTGATTCTTTAATGATAACTCACATTGAGGAAAGGCAGATACTGGTTGCTGATTGGCTTGAATTCTTTGCATGCTACTTCATTGCTCAGTAAATACTTATGGGTTAGATGGTCAGTGCACATTCATGAAACAAATGGTTTTGTGCTATGTTATCTTGGTAATGAAAAACCGCCAGGAGGCTTCTGCATGTTCACCGGGAATTTCTAAGGAATGACTGCACATACAATTAATGTGTTGAATATAAAAGTTGGAGTGGACGCCAAGATTTTATTCATCTTGAAATTGCTAGCATTCCCTTTATTTATTTATTTTAACAGGAGTAACATAATTATGTCAATGTTTTCAGGATGCTCTCAATGCATGGTAGTAGCTAATTCAGAACTCAACAGGATATAAGTAAAGCCACAGTTGCTTGTTTCATTTTAATCTGTGCACAAAGCAAATGGCACCCAGCAACTTTGTAACCATGCAATATGTAAAGTTTTTAAATCAAAGGTTCAAAAATACCTATTTCCCATTCAGCAGAACAAAATCAAGGCTGAAGAAAAATTGTTTCCATATGGGACAATGTAATGTACAGGGTCACAGTACTGCGTGTGCCCCTAAAATTTAGTATGAGAAGAACAACTGACTTAAAAAATATCTTTGCAGAATGTGATTTATATAGTAGGATAGATTATATTACATTATAAATATTCCACACAAGAATCAAATGTTGGGAAATACTGTTATAGTATGCCCTACTACCCCCTCCCCATGGTATCTCATAACTGGAAATACTGGACACTTTTCAGGGTCACTTGTCCGGGAGATTAGGCAGACTGGAGGTCAGTCTAAGGTCACAATGACCTGAAATGTGTCTAGAAATATAATGGTGAGAAAACCCAAATTAGGATTATGTGGAAAGCCCCTTAGTAAACACAGTCATTAAGAAGGTATGTGCTAATCCTTTCTTCCAGCCTTGGGCATTCCCTGCAATAATTCTAACAAGCAATTAAGTGACCATTCCTTAATTCACACCCTACAGAAATCTCTCTTATACCCCCTACCTGACCAACCATCAAAGGTTTGTCTTTCTGGAACCAAAGCAATCAGTTCATTTTCATTCCCTTTGTCTAACCTGTGGGAAAGCCATCCAGGTTTTGTCATAGCCAAAGTACCCCTTCAGGATATAAATATTAGACCCTAGACCCCAGAAACATGTGCCACAATGGATGAACTCAGCCATTCTCTTTCTCGGCGCACCCCAGATTGGAACCTCCTCTGCCACCCTCAGATACCAGTCCAAGTATATTCACTGCATGGAACTCTTCTCTTCAAGACTGCTAACTATTGTCCTATATTCCCAAATTTCTCCCACTATCTAATATTTATGTCTCATTCTGCTATAGCCTTGTATGGTTCTCAAGAAAGTATATGGTGTATGTTTGTGTTGTTTCAATAAAATAGTTTGTTTCATTTTAACTGGAGTGCTCTCTACAGTTAGTACTGGTATACATAAGTGAAAAGATCCCTGAAGTTACACTCCTCTCACAGGCTTCCATTTGAGCTAATAATTTTGGCATCCCTGGTGGGGCTCTAAAGCACCCCCATCTCTTAGGGTAACAATATCTGTTCTTCCAAACCCTTTAAACCAATATCTGCTTTAGTAAAAGAGAGTGTTCTTAAAATCTCTCACAGATTTCACCTTTGTTGTGTTCATTTGTCAAAAATCTGTAAATATGCCATCTGTCTTTTTGAGGGAATGTGGGAACAAAGGGACATTCAAACATATATGGCTGGATTGTCCAAAAGTTCAGACATGTTGGAGGGAAGTAATATTTATCCTAAAGGCACCGGATCACATCTGATCCTGGAAGCTAAGCAAGGTCAGTCCTGATTAGTACTTGGTTAACAGACCACCAATGAATAGCAGCTGCTATAGGCTATATATCAGAGGAAGGAACTAACAAAACCATCTCTGAGTATTTCTTGTCTAAGAAAACTCTATGAAATTAATGGGTTCACCATAAGTCTACAGGAGACCTGAAGACACATACACACAACATCTTTCTTAGCACTGGTAAGAAACATAATTGTTTATCCACAAAAGGAGCTGTTACTGCTGATAAGTTTTGTGGATGCTAATGAACATATAACCAACAAAGAGCTATAGGAAGCCCCTGCTTTTCGACAGCTTGTCATCTGACAACTCACTATTTCAATACTTTCAAATTAAGGGCAAGTTCCATTCATTTGACAAGGAATCCAATTTGACAAGGTGGACAATAAGATTTAAATTTTAATTTTTAAATCAAGATTTACAATTTCAATACATTTTAAGTAATGAAGGGGAAAAGGGTAAAAAGGCACAGTATTCAGAGATTTCCATGTTCTTTTAGTGTATGTAACAATAGTAAGAAGAACCCTAAGAAACATACACATTTCCCCTTGACAATAAATGGATAATATGAGAAATAAGCAGGTAGCAATTTTCTGTCCTGTATGAAACCTTTGTGCCTTAGGTAGTTGCCTTATACAACCTAATGGTGACCCTGTTCCCAGCAAGCAGAGTTCCCACGATCCTCTATAGTATGTACATAAAGTGTTTTTCAGATTAACAGGAATCGATTTTTATTTAGCATTGCAATTATACTAGTCAGCCTGCGCAGGACTGTATCTCTATATCATTCACAGCACCCATATAATGAATTGAGAATAGCCTGCTGGGTGAGGAATAATTATATTCATCATGTTTTTCTGTTTGTTTGTTTTAAAACTAAGAGCCATGTGCTCCAGCATAGTAAATGCACAGCCTTTAGAGAACTAAATGGAAAGGACTTTATTTAGAATGAGAAAAGAATTTACAAAATGGTAGGTCAAGTAGATGACATACCATGTTTCTCATTCCTTCCCTAGTGATGTCATGGACATTGCCCAATAGATATTATCCAGTATAGGTGTCATCCACTAGGAAAGGTACTTGTGTCAACAGAACAGCTTCATTCTGAAGATAACATGCAATCTACTTTAAACATGAAGCTGTGTCATTTTTAAATGAGATCCTTTTTTACATCTAGAGTGACTGCTCCAAGATTCCTTGGTCAAACCTAAATATTAAAGATGTGGCAAATTGTTTGGAGGCAAATACAAGGAAATATGGTTTCTTAAAAATGACCATACTAACAAGACCATTCTGTTTTGTTAGGAAATATTGAATATTCCTAGAACTGAGAGATTTAGGAGATTTTCAGACCGCGTTTCAGCATGCCTAGGGCGGGAGGAGCTTTCGGGAGAGGGACGGCGATCTTGTGCAGCAGGGGGGGCGTTTTCGGACGCCGTTGTCCCTCTCCCGAAACCATCCGTGTCACTTCCGTGAAGCTTCGGAAGCCGCAGAGCCATATTTTAATCACGGAGGTTGCCCGTGATTAAAATATGGCGCTGAGGTTTCCGAAGCTTCAAAGAAGTGACACGGATGGTTTCGGGAGAGGGACAACGGCGTCCGAAAACACCCCCCTGCTGCGCAAGATCGCCGTCCCTCTCCCGAAAGTTCCTCCTGCCCTAGGCACGCTGAAACGTGGTCTGAAAATCTCCATAGTTCCATATTAACTACCACATTTTCCACTATGGCATACACTGAATTCCTATTATATGGGAGAGGATCAAATTAAGATCAGGCTACAGATTTTTTGTTTTCATATTTTATTATTTTTTGCAGCTTCAGAATGCAGAAGTGTACTTTACACCTGACTTAAAATAAATGGAGCAATAAATAAGAATTTGTCCTTGTTTCTATATATGGTTTGCCCCTCTCTCCTAGCTGTCTGCACATTTTAAAATGACACAAATAAGAACAGGTATTGTCTGCAGAGAAAATACTGAAAGGTTCATTGGCTATACAGTAAGGCAAAATATCAATACAATATTACTGCTTTTAGAAGACATGAAATCTCCTGTAAATGTGGTGAGCAAAATGCATTTTGTAACTGAATTCTCTACCTGTACCTGCTGCTGTTGCTGCTTGTAGCATAGAATTGGGTAAAAAATATAACCTGCATTCAAGGCAAGCCATGCTGACTGATGTCAAGGTCCCCACTCAGCAGAATGAGCAGGAGGATAATCCAAGGCATCAGGGTTGACTTACCCTCTTGTGAAGGAAGTGAGGTAACATCTAATGAATGATAAGACCATTGTCATGTACTTCTATTACTGGAAGCAGTGACCAACTGTTTCAGTTAAACAGAAAACTTTATTGGGACAGTAATCCAGAAAGCATATCATACAAGGTTGTTGCTCAGAATGGAGACCCACAAAAGAAACAGTATACTAAAAGCAGTTTGCAATCCATGTAATCTGGCGGGCTACATAGCTATTGGATACCTATCATCCCCGATCCTTTCTTCCCAGACAACCATACCTTCTCTCATTCACAGACAACTTCAACAGCTGCCTGCCACTTATCTCCCATTCCATAGTGACCATATACTCCCCACCACAAAGCCCTCATTAGCTAGTCTCTCTCTTTCTCTCTCTGGCTTTTCTTCACAAATGAAGATTCAGGAAGGACTCATCCCGCGCTTTCTGCAAGCGCGTTGATGACTAAAAAGGCCAATCTGAGATAAACAAGTCCGGTTGTAGAAAGCACAGCAGAATGTCTCCTTGGGCGATGTTTCTGGGTTGTGATTCTTTCTGTGTTGTAATTTCTCTTCAAGACTTATTTGGTGTGAGTTCTCAAATAAGGCTGCAGCATTGTGGATAGTGCATCTCCATGCCTCCCGATGTGAGGCCAGGGCGGACCATTGCTGGTGATCAATTTGGCCTAGCCTGAGATGTTATTTCAGGGAGTCCTTGTATCACTTTTTTGGAGCACCCCTCTTACGCTGACCCGTGGTGAGTTCACCATAGAATACTATTTTGGGGAAGCGATGGTCCTCCATCCTAGAAACGTGCCCTGTCCAGCACAGCTGTGTTCTCAATATCATGGCCTCAGTGCTGGTGATCCCTGCTTGCTCAAGGACAGCAACATTCCTCACATAGTCAGTCCAGTGTATATTTAGGATTGTGCGTAAACAGCACTGATGAAAGCGTTCAAGGAGTCGTAGGTAGTGGTGATAGGTGACCCATGATTAAGATCCATAAAGGAGAATAGAGAGTACAATGGCTCTATACACACTGATTTTTGTGCTTCGCCTCAGTTGTTTATTACTCCAAACTCTTTTGTGAAGTCTTCCAAATGCGCTATATGCCTTTGCTAATCTGTGATCGATCTCTTTGTCAATCTTGGCATCTGAAGAGAAGATGCTTCCCAGGTAGGTGAACTGCTGAATGGACTTGAGCACAGATTCAGCTGCAGAGCTGTTTGGGCTGGAAGTCAACCTGAAGAAAACGGAAGTTCTTTACCAGCCTGCACCACAGGACGAACACCACCATCCCCATTAGCTAGTACAGAGAAATTAAAACACAATTAACAGCAAGGTTACAGCACCACACTAAAAATGGCAGGAATAGGCACCTTCAGGGACTGATCCTGACAACCATTTAGTCCAGAAGTAATGTACATTAACATCCAAAGAGTGGAGAGCATAAGACTGTGAAGTCTAGAACCTTAAATTACCGAATTGCTCCACTGTATGTAAGAGTGGGTGCCAGATTATCCTAGTGTGCCACAAAAGAGGCTGAAACATGCTGTGAAAATTAAGCTGCCATGTTGGATATATCCATTTCTGTATGCCAATCAGAACAGGGCAGCCCCAGACAGCATTAATCCTCCCTTCTGTTTGCCATTGCACCATGAAGTGCTAGGGAGAACTATTGTGCTAGTATTCTTTGAGTCAGCTGAAATTGGAGTTGGTAGGTGGAAGACAATACCTGAAAAATCACCACTGGCCAGAAAGCATGTCTTCAACCCTAAATTATGACTGGATGTTCAGTGAAGAGATCAGGCTGTCCAGGACTCAGTTATTAATGGGCTTTTCTGTCGTTACAAGAAGGGGGCTCGCTGCTCTCCGGCGGGCTGTTTTGTGGCCTGACCGGTAGCCCCACAATGCAGCCCTCTGAGGGCTGCCTCCGCCCCCCTTCATGGCGTGGGGTGGGGGGTGGGCAACCGCATGGTCAGCCACCCTGGAGGCCGCCATAACTGGCCCATCTCCCTCCCAGCACTCCCCGCAGGTGGGGAGGTGGGAGAACGGTGGCCAATCAGGTCGGCCCTGCCCGGCCCTGGTTGGGCTCACTGGCCCAGAACACCAACGAGATGGTGGCCCCATTCCTGGCAGAGCTCTGGAGCCTTGGGAGCGAACGGTGATACTGGGCGTGGCGAAGTCCTTGGCACCATCTACATGGGCAAGCTACAAGAGAGCAGCCTCCGAGTTTCTGGCCTTCTGGCGGCAGCTAGGCTATGGAGTGGCCTGGCCGGCATCGGAGCGAGAGGTACTGCATTACCTTGCTTCACTGAAGGAGAGGGATTTGGCAGCCAGGACTATTCAGGACAGGCGGCCGGTATTTCATTCTTCAGCAAAGCGGCTGGCCACAGCATGATAAGGAAGGCCATGGAAGGTTGGAAGACAGCCACTCCAAGGGCCATGGATGGGAGGCATCCGTTGTCTTACGAGCTGCTGGGGCAACTGGTGGCGCAGCTGCCATCCCTATGCCATTCCAAGTATGAGGTGACACCATTCAGTACAGCTTATACTACTGCCTTTTGGGGGGCTCTGAGGGTAGGGGAGGCTGTCTGCTCTTCCAAAAGGGATGCATCCGGGAGAGCCTTGCAGTTACGCGATGTGGCCCTGGCAGATGGGATCCTGACACTGCATATACGGTGTTCTATGGCCGACCATCGCGGCCTTGGGGCCACCTTACGTCTGCAAAAGGTGGTGGGATCCTCCCCATGCCCGGTAGCATCCATCCGGGGTTTCTTGCTGGAAAGAGACATGGCTAGTGGCACCCTGTTCATGCACCTAGATGGGCTGCCAATGACCTGGTTTCAATTTATGGCTGTACTGAAGAAGGCTCTGCATCAGATGGGGCTGCCGGCAGAAGAGTCTGGCAGCCACTCATTCCGGATTGGAACTGCAACCATGGCAGCAGCGGGGGGCCTGTCGGCAGAGTCCATCATGAAGCTGGGAAGGTGGTGGTCCGGGGCCTATGCGGCATACATTCGGCCAGAGCCAGGGACCACTGCAGACCAGTAGGGCTGCCTGCTGATGTGGTTAATGGTTGGCGGTAGGTGGTTCCCATGGGGGAACGCCTTGATGGCGGATGACTTGGGTCGTGATAAGGGAGTAAGTTAGGGGTCTCCATTAAGTCCAAATTTAAGTGCAAGTTCAAGTTCAAGTTCAAAAAGGAGACCCCCCTCCCCTTGTTTATAACGTTCACTTGTTTTCAGGGGAGGAGAGAGGGTTGGGCGGGTCGGCTCGGCCATCATCTCTCTCCTCTGTGGGTGTTGGGATTGACCGGCGATTAGCCATTGGTCTGCATGGACGGAACATCTCTCTCCTTCGTGGGCGTCGGGATTGACCGACGATTAGCCATTGGTCTGCATGGGCAGAACAGCGAGAGATCACGACCCAGACATGGCCACCAACCATTTAGCTTTGCAAATTGTGGCCAATTTTATTGCCAACAACATGTATTACTATTCTACAATGTATTTACTAACCTGTATTTAACCTATGTTTTCCAAATATGTAGTAAAAGCATACTGTTAGCTACCAACAAAAGTGTATTTTTCTTGTCTTCGAGGGTGGAAGGGGCGGTACGGTCTGGGTCCTCAATACCTGTCCCCTTTTGCTTCTGGGGTGTTAAGACTGAAGTGTGTCTTCGGTTATAATCTAGAAAAGAATTCTGCTCAAGATATCAAATGTCTGGATGGTGCTGCTCTAAAGGAAAAACAGGATAAGCACCAAAACAAATAATGTATTTTTTTAGCACTGTTGGCTCAAGAGGGATCATTACTTTCCTAGACATTAATTTACCAAATGGAGCAGAAAAGGAGGTGTTTAGCCCCAGTCTCCCGTAAATCAAAGATATTAAATTTGTGAGATACTAGTTTTAATTCACAGTTTTAATATAATTCTCTATTTGATAAAAGGATTGTTGGTCCTTGTAATTTCCTTGTTCCAATTTGTTTCTTGTATCATTGATTGTCCTCATTAATGTCACAGCATCAGCTATAAACACAGCATGATACAAATGAATAAAACCACTGAAAGGGGGAAAGAAGGAAAAAATGGACCTCTCACAAAATTACTTACCTTTATACATATACCAGCTCCACCTCTGCATTTTGATATCAGCTTAAATTGAGCACTTTACTATCATAATTTCTTATGCTTTGAAAGGAGGTGACCACAGTTTGAAATACTCTTTGGAAAGACAGTGGCCAACTTAAGTCTTGTGTATTCCACTTTGAGCAAGGCTTGAAGAAAGGGGGGAAAACACTACTAATGCATGGAGTACTAGACAAGGTGTACCTTTCCAACAATATGCCTTTTACATTCTTAATGGAGACTTCTCTGCATAGGATCTTCTAACACAGATTAGTTATGCTCCAATCTTAACTCCCAGAATTGTAGTCCATACAAGTAAGTCTACAGGTTCTGGATCTTAATAAGTAAGATACTTTGAGTATGTGTTTTTCCTTTCTAAGTATAACTAAATTAAGAGCTAATTAACATGCCCAGAATTAGTGGACTTTGTCACACTAGCCTACTTTCTCACAGCAATTGTGTTAGTGAAGCAAACAGGAACATACTGGTTTGAAAAGGTTCAGTGTCACACTTCTCCGCAATTGTGCAAGTGTGCTGCTTTGTGTGAAGGGAAGCAACTGATGTCCTTGTATATTAAGGTAAAATCACCTAATTTTGATTTTTTTTAATCAATACATGACCCAAAGTTCAGATGTACTCTGAAATTAACAGTTCTCTAAATTTTGCAGTTATGTTCTCCAGTCAAAAAAAAAAAAAAGGTTGGGGCACATCGCTACAGCCAATCAATCGTTGATGTGAGTGGTAGAGTTCCCAGGCATGATAGAGAGAGATGGGGGGGGGGTGAGAAAAAGCCTTAACCCTTCCAGACATCCACTATGTTTGCTGGAGGTCTAGGCTGGTGACATCTTTCTTTTCTTTTCTTTTCTTTTCTTTTCTTTTCTTTTCTTTTCTTTTCTTGTCTGGAAAACAGCAGTGGATGATACCCAGGATCCCCTGACCCCTACCAGCTACTTATGACACTGGGGCACAAGAAGATGCCCAACAGAAGAACTCTGGCAGAGTTGTATGCTTTGACACTGTTCATACAGGAACTCGGGTGCTGCTTACGTCCCTTGAAGTGACAATATTGTAAAATTGCCTACATTGGAAGTCTAGTTCTAGGTAAATTCTGCAACACAATGTGGCTCGGGGGGGGGGGGCTAAAACGTCCCATCCCTCTGGATGAGGTTTAAGATTGAACAAATGAAAAAAGAACTGGCATAAACAAAAAGGAATAGATGGATCCATCCTATTGATTCAGTCGTACTGTGACCACACAGCAAAAGATGTAGTGGTCTATCCGGTTTCAGGAGTCTAGCTAGGATGTTTACTTTGATCAGCCCTCTCTCAAGGTGATTTTCAGCACAGCCTGTGTATATATATGTTCCAGTTTAAGTATGCTTCCATTGTACAATTTATCCACCAATGCAAAAGGAGATGTGTATGCACTGTCTCATCACCAGTCAATATATCCTAGGGCTAGAATCAATCTTTTTTTCTGTAAATCTCACTATCATTTTTCCAACCACGGAAAACACAAAGAACAGTAGTAATTTTCTTAGCAGATAGCCTACTGATTGCCTATCAAGCTCAGAAGAGTTTTCAGCCAACTTGTTTGCCTGGCCTGAAAACGTAGGATCCAAACTAATTGTCTGAAAGATTATTCCAGTATGGATTATTTGGGACAGTTTTATTTAGCATGCAGAATACAGGTCAAAAGCATCTAATGAGATGGTTTTCTATTTTCAGAACCATATTAGAAACTGCACAATGTTATGTATGCAGGATAAAGTAATGGGCTCACATAGACTTTTCTACCAAAGCCATTTATTTTGTCCAATCAATGTTTTGAACAGCACGTAATTAGGACACCTTCCAAATCTGAATAAATAGCCATATGCATTGCAACACTACACACTTGAGCTAGAAGATCCAGACACTCTGTGGCATGTGGTTTGCAAAATGAACTTATGCCAAGGACTGGCTCATTAGCTACAACACAGTAAACTCTTGGATTTGCTATGGAAACAATTAGAGCATTTTCAGTTTACAAGCAATATTTCTCTATTGGAACACTTTAGAAAACAAGTCACCATCCTCAACAGCATTTTCTTCTATTGTCCTAACTATTTTCACTTGAAATTTGGTTCTAAGTTTGTTGTAGCATAAAATGGTATGGTTATGTAATTACAGTAAACATTTTGATGTCATTCTAGATGATGATATCCTAACTGCCATTGCTGTGGCCATGGAGGAAGAGAAGAAAATGCAGACATGTTACACAAAGAGCTCTTGGAAATTCCAAGAAAATATCGAGTTTCTAATATGTTGTGGAAATTAGCAGCAACTTGACCTTAGCGATGCAAAAGGGGGCAACAGAGAAGGGGATCTTTACGCCAACTTTACCCCTACTAACTCAGAACAGATGCACACAAATGCAGAATGAAAAATTAGCAATGATGTTTATTAAAGACTTAAAAATAATAACACCAAGCACACACATTCATACAAAAAGCATTCACACAAGACCACTAGGAATGGAAGAAGAGAGCTTGCCAGAGGGATAGATAGGGAGATTTCTTGGGTGATATGACACCTGTCTTGTAGTCCGAAGTTATCAAGCAGGCCAGCAGCATGGATGGATGAATCTGAAGTGGTTAACAAAGTAACAGACTGTCCCCAAGCAGAGGTTATGTGCGCAATGACTACATAGAGGGACAAAGTGTACTCAGGAGTAGGCTCTGTATGCAATGAGGCATGATTATGCCAAAAATATGCCCTCAGGTGAGGAAATTTCATGGGTTGAAAGAATAATCTACAAAGATTGCACAATGAGTTACAGGAAAACTCCTGGTCTTGACAATAGGTGTCCGAAGATGCTAATGTGTTTGCAACTTCCTTAAAGGACTTAATGATTAGATTTACAAAGCTTGAGTTGCCTCTTTGGTGGCTACGTGATTAGAGAAGGGAAGCTCGATACCTTCAAACAAAGGAATGCTCCATCTGTTTTCTGTGGGGGGTTTTTCCAGGCTGTGAGGCTGTGTTTTGGAAGAGTTTCACCTGCATCTGACGTTTCACCTGTATCTGTGGCTGGCATCTTATTCTCTGAAGATGCCAGCCACAGATGCAGGTGAAACATCAGGAATAAACTCTTCCATAACACAGCCTCACAGCCTGGAAAAATCCCACAGAAAACCTATGGATGCCAGCCGTGAAAGCCTTTGAATACTCCATCTGCTTAATGGAATCATTGTCTGTCGCTTGGGTTTATGGTGGTGACAATATCCTTTTGACCTCATATTTCCTCATACTTAGGAATTTGTCAGTAGGTCTTCCTTTGGGTGATGCATGGCTTACAACACGCACCTATTGGGATCTATATAGCGAGTCCCTGAAACCTTATTGCTCTTCCCAGTGGAAGACCACATTAATAAGCCAAATTATTAATAAGCCCATTTGGGGGGGTTTCTGGAGGTAGGGGATCATTAGGATTTTTTTAAGGGATTGGGAATTTTTTATTGGAATAAGACCATTCCACTAAAAAATACACCCAACCGCAAAATGCCATAACAATAACACAAAAATAATATTAATTGTTTTCCTCTTTTCTTACTAATACAAAAATAAAACTATCCTAACACTAATACATTTTTCCTCTCAGTCTAAATGCACTATAATCACATTATATTTACACAATACAATTATACTTATTTGGAAAAGAAAAAAATAATAAAAGATTAATTAAAAAAAGAATACAAAATTATACAAAAATACAATAATAATAATAAAATATTTATTTATTTAAAATATCCTTTCAAGTTATTGCTGGGGTTGTCTCACTAAACCATGGCCAGAACTTTTTCCAACGATGGTTTGGCAATTTCTCTTTTTCACTCAGAGCTAAATTTTCAATTACGTTCTTCACATAATAAGCAGTGCCTTTTACATCCTGCAGATTTTGACTTTTCAGCTCCCTTTGTCTTTGGGAAAACTAACCCTAACATCACATAGAGGTTGACCAGGCGCACCATGGACCAGGGCACTCTCAGCCATGGAACCAGACTCCTTCCTCTTCCTCTTTTGGCCCACTGACTTTCTGGGTCCCCTGACACCCTCTGGAGGTTCAGTCCGGCACCAATAGACACAGCTCCATCACGTCTAAGCTCAGAAGCAGATGAAAGGCCTTCCCTCAATCCCAACTGCCACTGTTGTGGACTCAGAGGGAGAGAAGTGCAGCCAGCGCCCGCTAGACTTAATTCCCCCCCCCCGCCATCCCCTTTTTTACTACACATGTAATATAATTTCCCTTTGGTGTAATCTGAATTATGATCAACTTTTTGGTTGGTCTGAATTAATGCAATTTAGCTCTAGACAAACACTTACTTAGGGAAAATGGAGGAAAAATACAAAACATTTTTGCTTTTTAAAATATTTCATCAGGAATAAATCACTTTTAGTTGTCCCTTTGTTCCTTTTCATCTGTTTTAACACTCCAAGTTGAAGATACTGTTCTTTATGTTTCCAGGATGCTGTTCTTTATGTTTCCTGCGTGACAAAATAATTATGCTTTGTTTAATGCTCAGGACCACTTGGTAGATGAATGGAAACTAATGATGAAGGAATCAACTATAATCCACTCAGTGAATCTTCCATTAAAGTACTGTTGTCTACTCCTCTCTCTGATCTACAGTTTCTGTGTAATGATTTTTTCGGTTCTCAAACTATACACAGATTATTCCATCAATTGTTCATATAAAAAAACAGAAAATACATGGAAACAGCATATGACATAGTGTGGCACACATACTAAAATATGCATATCTTTTTACAATTTCTGAATACCATTTCCTTTTCCCCTGCTTTGTGCAAAATGTCTTTGGTTAACTAAATGTCTTTTGTTGCTACATTTCTTTTTCTAAATGTCTTTAGTTACCTTTCCTTCCTTTCCTTCCTTGATTTCATCACTCTGTCTGTGGCTTTTCTTGGCAAATGAAGATTCAGGAAGGACTCATCCCGCGCTTTCTGCAAGCACACTGATGACTAAAAAGTCCAATCTGAGATAAACAAGTCCGGTTGCAGAAAGCACAGCAGAAGGTCTCCTTGGGTGATGTTTTTGGGTTGTGATTCTTTCTGCGTTGTTTCTCTTCAAGACTTGTTCGGCGTGAGTTCTCAAATGAGGCTGAAGTATTGTGGATAGTGCGTCTCCATGCCTCCCGATGTGAGGCCAGGGCGGACCATTGCTGGTGTCAGGCTCATCTCTGAATTCTGGGATTTGGAGTGAAATTAATGGAGGATCCTAACATGACGCGCTTTCCCCCCTGGCTGGGCCTCTGGAGTTTTGGAGGGAGGCCAGCCCGCCTGGTTGGCCTGGGAACGCTCCTCTCTCAGAGAGGCTCAAGGTCAGGGCAGCCAGGTGCAAGCCTACTCTTCTCACTCCCTGAATGCTTTTCTCATGCTGTGAGGGTTTATCTGGGGGGTTGCTGTGGCTGTGTTCAGTTTCGGCTTTGTCCTATGTTCCTGACACATGAATCCATGTCAATAAAGCAATTTATTGAATGCATGTGAGCGTGTGTGCTTGGTACATCACAGCTGGTGATCAATTTGGCTGAGCCTGAGATGTTGTTTCAGGCAGTCCTTGTATCGCTTTTTTGGAGTGCCCCTCTTACGCTGACCCATGGCGAGTTCACCATAGAGTACTATTTTTGGGAGGCGATGGTCCTCCATCCTAGAAACGTGCCCTGCCCAGCGCAGCTGTGTTCTCAATATCATGGCCTCAATGCTGGTGATCCCTGCTTGCTCAAGGACAGCAACATTCACACTGCAAAGAAATAAAGGGCTCCAATCCATTTGGTCTATTTGTGGCTGAAGAAACCCCCAAAAATCCTATGGTACCTTCAACAACATTGAATATTCAGTGTGTCTGAATCTTCTCTAGAATGTGTCTTGGTCTTGCCATTCCAGATTCTTCTATTCTGGGATTCTTGGCACTTGACAAACACTTTTTTCAACCATTTTCCAAATATTTTGTAACAGTCTTCCCATTCCTAACATCTTCATACATATCATGTGAGGAGGATTTGCCTGAACATGGAGGGATGTTATGGGAAATAGGTGGGCAAGAGAAATTCAACCCCAGTTAGACAATTACAGAGGTTTGGATGTGTGAGAACAAACTGAGGTTCATCCATATTGCTTTGCTAATCAACAGGAAATCCATGCTGGGATTGGGATTGCAAATCTGTTCCGGATTGAGTTACACGCCCTCTAAAACACCAGGTGCACAGCTTGGGGAAGACCTTGTGCTCAACATTGTTTATGGAAGGGATATGACTGCAGTGGTCAAGAAGGCCTTTGACCAGTTTTGAATAGTACACTAGCTATTCTTAGGACGTCCAGATCTCAGGCCCGCTTCTCCTGCTTCAGAGTAAGGGAGGAAATCTCAGGTTGAGGTCACTGCCTTGAAAGTTGTGTGTGTGAGAGTGTGTGTGTGTGTGTGTGTGCATGTTTATTTCATATTTGTTAGATCTGGCATTTTTTTTATTTAAGAGGCATACCCTGTACAACTATTGTAACGGGAAATTCAGGAATCAATCTCAGGCAGGTCTATCAGGATAACAAAGATTTTATTGGCATGCCAAGTGCAGTCTGGACGTGGCAGTGGATGAGATGCCCCTAAAGACCCCTGGGATGCTGGTGATGGCTGAGGAGGGGCCTCCCTTGGTTGCGGAGGTGTATACATTGGAGGCATGGGTGCATATGATGGTGGGAAGACCTCTTCTTCTGGACACAAGAACACTTTCCTTCCTCTCTTCCCCATTTCCGACATCCTAGTAGCCTTCTTCTTCTTCTGGTGGCCTTTCACCACTAGAGCCAGGGCAGCTTTCCCCACCAAATCCTTTGCCCACTTGGGCGGGTCTGTGACCACTCCTAGCCATCCCTTAGCATAGGGTATGTCCTCTGGACATCCCAGGTTTCCTTCAACTATAACCAAATTGTACAAGTGAGACACCCAAGGTCTCTCAAAGGTACCCTCCGGTGGCCAATTGAGAGTGATTCCAAAAGATCAGGGCCACTTTTCCTGACAATTATATGTCATGGTGTCCCTAGTACAGAGAATGGTGTCAAATACCTCCTCAAAATGATCTGCCATCAATTGGACAGGCATGGATGACCCACCTCCCATCTCTGTACTTCCTACAAGGTTTTAAAACTCACTGGATTCCTTAATTGGTTTCCAACTACCCAGCCTTATGGGTGTGACCTATAATGTCTAATTGTGCCTCTTAACATGATCTGTTTAAGCCTTGGTGATGAATGTGCTTGTATTTCTGAGCCTCCCTGTCCACCCTTTCTAAAGACACAGACAAAGAACACAAGGGAGGGGTGGTTTTGGGGGAGAGGTTTTTGGTCAGTAGGTCTGGGTCACCTACTGGCCAACAATTAGGAGTTAACACTTAACACCAATCAATCACCCCTGACCCAGGCAGCTGAACATTCCAACAGTCCACACTGGGAGATGCAGGGGTCATTCACTCACATCCATTCATACCAGACAATCCCTACCACCCTCCAAACTTCCTCTTCTATCAACAGGGTACCATGGGGGTTGAGGGGTCCTGTGCCCAGGTCCAGATGCCTATTGTGTGGGGATTGATCAGGTCCCCCTTCAACTCCTGAGAATGTCACCAGCCAGACTGGCTGTGGACATCCATTAAGGGAGTTGGGCCACTACCTATTTATCCCAGTGAACCCATCACATACTCGCCTGATCTTGAGAACATCCACTGGTTGCCTCCGGAGGTCTTCAAATCTTTGTTTCCAGGACCTCCTTCCACAAACAGTCGACAAAGTCTAAATCAGCGGGAACCCAAAGACTCTTAGACGCTGAAAGAACAGCGGTGCACACTTCTAAGCATCCTTGTGATTGACGCCGCGTCCAGTGTCGAAAGTTAGGGGAGAGAAATATCTCACCCTTGAGTGCTCCTGGCTGGCTTACCAAAAATGTAATGGAAAATTCAGGAATCACTCCCAGGCAGGTCTATCAGGATAACAAAGATTTTATTGGCATGCCAAGTTCAGTCTGGGTTCACTTGAAAAGACTGACCCCCCTCCCTTTTTTACACAGACTTATATAATCTCCAAGGTATGGAAAACGAAATACAGGTATAACATCAAAAAGAGGACATGAGCAGATGTCCCTTCCTTCAAACCACCTGATTTCCTAGAAATGGGAACTTACTAAGAACTACAGAGAAAATTAACAAAGTTGAAACTATTGCTCTTTATCTCAGTGTCTCTCTTTTACCTTCCCTTCTAGCCAGCCCTTATGGTTAACTCCTTTCTATGCTTCAAAGAGCAACTGCAAAGTTTGGCCAAGAAGACATTATCTAAGCTGTTAGCAGGCTCGTGATTAATCTCTTGAAGAAGACAAAACCCAAAGCAGCAATTAGAGAAAAAGATTCTCTTAGCTGAGTCCCTTTTGTGGGACACCAGGAGGTCAGCTAGTCTGACCCAAACTCAGATGATAATGTCACACACTTTCCCTATTCCCAACAGGACTATGATTAGCAAGCTACACAATTTAAGCATGTGAAGGCTTCTTACTTTTCCCTTATCACTATGACTGATGGTTAAGGCATCATTCTTAATAAAATAACCAGGGATGCCTACCATGTCACCATATCCCAACCCATAGCATCACAAGAGGTCAAAGATTTCTCTCTGACCCAGGATGATCCTAGCCTGACAATCCTAGCTGTATCCTTTCCTAGATTGGATTACTGTAATACAATCTATGTGGGGCTACTCTTGAAAGTATTCATGCTGGTACAAGATGTGGTATCTGTCTAGTATGCACTTTGGAAAGCACATATCACTGGTCTTGAATCAACTGCACTGGCTTCTGATTTGCTTCATTTCAAAATATTGGTTTTGACATACGAAACCCGGGGTGCTTTAGAGCCCCACCCATGATACCAGACTATTATTATTTGGGGGAATACTGGCTCAAATAAAAGGCTGCTAGAGGTGGGTAACTTTGGGATCTTTCCACCCATGTATACCCCAGTACTAACTGTAGAGAGCACTCCAGTTTAAAATTAAATAAAGTCTTTTTATTGGAAATAACACAAAGTGAACTCAAACACACACACACAAAACACATTCCTAAGAACAATACAAGGCTAACAAGAAATAAGGCAGAAAAATTGGATTGAGGGGCAGATTTGGGAATATAGGGTGATAGTTGAAGAGTAGAGTTTTGTATAGCAAAGATACTCAGGACTTTATCAGACACAGCAAATATGGCATCCTAACAACACCAAATTAACATGAAAAGGTGCACATATGTCCTTTTGCAATTTTGTATTGTCAAAAAGGTATTCTATTTTATTGACAGGACAAGCTGTCAATAAATATCCTGTTGCGTTTTTGTGCTGGTATTGCTGGTGTTTGAAACCTTGCACCATTGGGCTCACGTAAATACTTCTGGGTGAGATCATGAAAACCACATAGGGGAACCTCCCCAGTTCACCTTTAAGTTAAAGTATGTTTCTGTGCTTGTGTGTATGTTTTCTTTGGTTTTTTGTATTTTTTAAAATTTACTGTGCTTGCATCTTCTCATGAGAATCACCAAGATCTCAAACCAGGAAGTAAATGGAGCTCTGTTCATGCTCCATTTATGTCGGGGCCACATTTTCATGCTCAAGATAGGTCTGATAAAGGGGGTTATTTTGTTGGTAGGAAAACACCACAAAATATGCTGGCAAAAGAACGTTTATGGAGGGTGGTCAGATAAAGTCCTCAGACAGGTATTGAGGGTGGCACAGAAAGTTCAAATCCAGGGCACGCCAAGAAAGAGAGTGGCCTGGTTCATCCACTGTGGCATACTTTACATATTAGTCAGACAACTAATATTTATACCCTATTTCATATCCTGAATGGATACTCTGGTTAGGACAAAACATGAATGTCTTTCCCACAGGATAGCCAAAGGAAACTGAAACTCAATTGATTGTGTTAATGGCTGGGAGATAGGAATTGATGGGTTTATGACAACCTTGCAAGGTTGGACAGGTGGGGGTATAGGAGAGACTACTGTAGGAATGCATTTTGGAACGGTCACTTAACTGATTGATTGAATGAATTGTTGCTGAGACTCATGGGGCTGGAAGAAAGGATTAGCATATACCTCCTTAACAACTTTGTTTACTAAGACGCTTGCACACCATCTAAATATTATTCCTTGCCATAATATTTCTAAGACACATCCCAGGTCATTGTGACCTCCAACTGACCTTTTTTGTTTACCCCAGCCAACGTGACCATGAAAAGTGTCCAATATTTCCAATTATGAGATATCATGGGGAGGGGATAGTAGGCCATACTAACAATGGCTTGAGTCCAGGATATCTGAAGGACTACCTTCCCCACCCCCCATGAAGCTATGCAGAATGTGGGATCACCAGTGGAGGCTCTGTTGCATGTCCCACCACCCCCATGAGTGTAGGTTGGTGGGTACATGTGAAAGGGCTTTCTGAGTTGCGGAACCTTCGGTGTAGAACTTCCTCCCAGGGCAATTCAGGTTGGTTCTACCCACTTTGAGCTTCTGGTGGGCTGCTAAAGCAGCACTATTTGGTTGGGTCTTTTGTCCCTGAAATAAGGTTTAACCTTTAGTTTTTAGATTTTTTTCAGTTGCATATGTTTTCAGAAACCCAGTTTTACAATATTGTTTTATGTTGTTTTTAAAGAATGATTTCATTTGTTCTTCATTGCTCCAGGAATCTTGGTGGACTGAGAGCCAATAAACAAATATTTAAATGAATGCATAGATATACACACAGATCAATAGATTAGAGATATTAAATAAAACTATAACTGATTATCTCCCTCCTCTCCACATCAACATATGAACATGTTAAATATAAGAACCACTGAATGTAACAATACCATCATTACCTCTCCAAAAATCTCTACGTAAATGTTGGTGATAGGAAAATTGGTCTGATCGTAGGTGAAGTTTGTGAAAAAATCCCGCTCAAAATTGTCTGCGACAAATTTCTCCAGCATCCCTAATGGACACATATCCAGTGCATTCTAGATGTGTGTGGCAGGTGTAAGAGAAAATGGAGAATAAATAATATTTTACTTTCTTTCTATTCCTGCTGTCTATAATTGTGGTCTAGATTGAGTAAATGTGCTTATAGTGAATAGTAAGGCCATAAGAGAGTACTAATTGCTGAAGAAGACAAAAGGGAAATCTGTTGTCTTCATTGCATTCCAGAGAAATATGGTTGCTCTTTGTTAGAAACAGGAGAGTGGACTAAAAGGTTCTTATCTAATTGTATTTATACTTTTATTTTTATTCTTAAAATGTTCTTAAGGTGGTGATTCCTATGAAGTTATTACATCACTAGATGTCATCTCTCTTTTGTTACCATCAGACAACAATCTTTACATAAATACAGAGCAGAGGTACAAAATTCCAGGGTGGGTGGGGAGTCCCCACACTGCCTTTAGCATTCTTCAGAAACATTCATGGGCCACTGTTAGGAATGTAAAGGAGACTTCTGGGGCTTTTTAAAATCCTCAATGAGAAAGGAAGCCTCAACCCTCTGAGATATTCCACTGAGAAAATGGTCAACCATCATGATACTAGCAAGATTTTGGGGAATTCTTTGGAAAAACACAGGGGCTTCTTTCTGAAAAAGACATTGTTTTTCCTTCGAACAAAACACTTTTTTTTTTTTTGCAAAAAGTCCTGAACTGCGAAAAATCACCAAAATTACACAAAAGCACTTATAATTTCACCCAACAACAAGAAGACATTTGAAAATGTTTATATTTGCATCCAAGAATAGACTGCATTGGTGAGTGGTGGGTTACTCTTCTTTGGAGGTCTTTAAACAAGACTTCTATGTGTGTGTGCACGCGCATGCATGTGCACACATGCACACAAATGTGCATGTGAACTCAACAATGTACTAATCTGGTGAGAAAGATGTAACAGTGTTATACTACTGACTTTATCAGGCGAACCGCCATTAACGTTTCTTTCCCACCATATTTTAAGTCATTTTTTTCTGCCAGCAAAAGAACCCATTCTTTCAGACCTACCGTGAGCAGCATGAAAAGGCAGCTCCAGCAAAAACAGAGCACAAATAGAGCACCATTCACTTTTGTGCTCATGAGCTTAGTGATTCTTTCGAGAAGATGTGAGTGTGGTAAATTTTAAAAATACAGACACAAAATGTACACACAAGTACAGAAACGTACTTTAAAATTTAATAGTAAACTGGGGAGGTTCATAAAAAGAGTGTCCCCTGCCTGGCTGTTGTGTTCTTACCTGGAAGTGTTCTGGCACTGACGCTGAAATCACGAGAAGACCATGGCGCGAGTTTTCAAATGCTGGCAATACGAACAAAAAAGCACCACAGGAGATCTATTGACAGCTTGGGCCATCAATAAAAAAGAATGCCTTGTTCCCTATACAAGATCGCAAAAGGACATTGTCATCTCATATCTGTGCCCTTTCGCATTCCTTAGACATCATTTTGACGCCATATTTCCCACATCTGATAAAGTTCTAAGACAAAGGATGCACCATCTTGCCATTTTCCTATAGTATGTAGACCCTGGCTGGCTGATAAAATTGTGTAATAAAAAGAAAACATTGAAGGAGAATGACAAAAAAGAAGGAAATGCAATTGGTTTTAAAAGGATATCATCATAAAAAAATTCAGAAAACTGGAATATACTCATACTAGTGCCTGAGATGATGAAGGATTTGCAAAGGAAAGAGGCTTAGGTCATCCAACTCCTTATGAAATAGAAGAGAATCCTGACTACTCAGCCATAATACAAGCCAACAGTTTATGGACTTTATCAGACAAACTAAATATGGTGTCATAATGACACCACATAAACATGAAAGGGCATGCATACCAGATGACATCACCTTTTTGCGTTTATGTCTTGTCCTAAGCCAGTCTGTTTAATTGTTGGCTCAAGCCATCAGTAGATCGGCTGTGCCATTTTTTAAAATTTATTTATTTTGCCGGCATAGCAGGCATATGTCATCTCAAGTCTTTTTCCCCCCCCCCATATACTTAGCTCATGAATGGCCAGACTGACCAGAACACTTCCGGGTGAGATCGCAACATCCAGGTAGGTTGCACCCTCTTTATGACCCTCCCTGGGTTACTTGGAAGCTTTTAAGTGTGTTTATGTGCTTGATGTAACTTTTTATGTTTTATTTTTTGTTTTATTATTTAAATTTCCCATGTGATGAAGTCTTGCAGGATTTCAAAGAAGGCTTCATTCACTTCCTCTTCATTGATGGGGAATCCTTCTGCCAGGAACGAAGGTTAGTGTGGTGAGGGCCATTCTTTTGCTGGCATAAAAATGGATTTTTAATACCAGCAAAATGTTTAAAGGGGCTGATTTGATAAAGTCCTTTCTCTCTCTGGCTTTTCTTTGCAAATGAAGATTCAGGAAGGACTCATCCCACACTTTCTATAAGCGCGCTGATAACTAAAAAGGCCAATCCGAGATAAACATGTCCGATTGCAGAAAGCACAGCAGAAGGTCTCCTTGGGTGATGTTTACGGGTTGTGATTCTTTCTGCGTTGTCGTTTCTCTTCAAGACTTGTTTGGCATGAGTTCTCAAATAAGGCTGCAGCATTGTGGATAGTGCATCTCCATGCCTCCCGATTTGAGGCCAGGGTGGACCATTGTTGGTGATCAATTTGGCCGAGCCTGAGATGTTGTTTCAGGGAGTCTTTGTATCACGTTTTTGGAGCACCCCTCTTACATTGACCTGTGGCGAGTTCACTGTAGAGTATTATTTTTGGGAGGCGATGGTCCTCCATCCTAGAAACGTGCCCTGCCCAGCACAGCTATGTTCTCAATATCATAAAGTCCATAGTTATACTATATTCAGTGAACAACGCTAATTAGCGATTGTTTCTTCTCCTGTGCCAGTCAGTATTTAGTTTGACTGATTAGATGGGGGGTGGAGCAAATCTCTACAGTAACCTCAACTACACACCTGCACTAACAATCCAAATGTCTAATCCACTATAACAAAGTTGTAATACCTTTTCCCTTTCACCAGCCTGGTATTCCCTAATGGTTTTTGCTGCTCCTGCAGAATCTTTTTAGAATAGGTTTTCCTATAATAGCCATGGGAAGAGCAACACTTGATCATACTTCCCCTTAGCTCTGCCACAAGTCTTTCCCCTTTCATTATACACTAACAAGAAGACTGCATTCCCATTCTATAAGCAGGATGTCTTGCATCTCACAGAATGTGTGGTCAATTCAGAATCATGGCTCTTGCTGAATTCAGTTGTTCAATGGCTGTAACTTAGTTACTGGGCTTACTCTTCTGGCTTACTTTTCACTGCTAACTGCAGGAATAAAGTGTCCTTCACCTTCCACACTTATGGATTTAGGACCAATTCATATAATCCTGAATCTGTCCTGAATAAATCATGAATTCAAGGTGTATTACAGCCAGCTGTGCAGTGAGGCAATTTTTGATTGCTCCATTGGTCAGATCAGTTTTTAGCATGTAATAAAGAGATGTACATCCATCTGTAATATGTTTTCAATTCTTCTCATGCTGAAAGCTGGGTTGGGACCATGCAAGCGACAGGATGAAAATCAACAATAGGTCAGAAATTATCAGAGGGCAAACAGGACAAGAGATGGTTTTCTGTGGCAAAAAGAAAAATAAAAAAAGAATGGGGCTCTACTGAAGATATCAGAGTTTGGAAAAGTTACTGAGATTCTGGGAGCTGTAGTTCAAAAAAATAATGTTTCCAAGCTGTGGTACTTACAGTGGTTTGAAATTGAGAAAATAAACTGTGATCCTTGGTGGGGGGGGGGGACTAATTGCCTTTTCCTTAAATGAGAGAACCCTAATTATCAGCAGACAGACTACAGTGTTGGTTGAAAACATCAGAAGTTAGCTCTTGACTTCTTCACTTGGAGCATGAGGAAGACAGAAACTCCTAATAACTCATCTGTTTCATTTCTTTGGGATGATTCTCCATTCAGGTGTCATCATGGTTCACTCTATTCTGTATAGACCCACTGCTGCTATCATAGCAAGGCTGGAGCTCTGCCTCCCACACTCTCCCTTGCTTTCCAGGGAATTCCCTATCAACCTCTCTTCAGTGCAGAGAGCATGGAACCTTGGGCAGGCCAGGTTGCAAATGAAGCTACAGAGGGCATAACTTGGGGAGGAATGCATTTTTGGACTACAAATCCCAGAATCTGTCAAGCAAGGTGGTTGGTGTCTGGGAGATTCTGGGACTAGTAGTCTGGAAAAGTAATATTTCTGAGCTTCAACATATACCTATCATCTTGAACAAACCAAAGCTAGATGGATAGGTTGCCAGAACAATGTGGCTGAAATGAAGAGTTTAAAATGTACTGGAAAAAGCAATTACTAGGGAGTGAATTGGTACAGTGAACCAAATAGTCACCCTGTGATTCCCTGCCTGCTAAATGAGGATGGTTGATTCATGTTATCATTCCTGAATCCAAAGTCAGATATGCTTTGGTTCCTCAGAAATAAGCATTGTGACATGAGCTCTTGTAACCTACATCAGATGCGTGAAATTGACTTATGGTCAAATGTGCATGTGATCATGAGTGTAAATAATGCAGGTTAACAAAGTGAGAACTAAAGAAATGTAGACTTCCATATCTGTAGGAAGAAGCTCTATATAATTTTCAAAACAACACTATTCCTGATTGTGTGGGTAGACTTTGCAAGACTGATTCTATATTGTTGAGCTCCAAATATCAGGTATTTGCTAGTAACTGGTCTGTGGAGTTTTTAGGAAAGCTGTTAAAGGAATTAGATTCTGTGACATTACTGTAATTGACAGAGTACAGCCGAATATTCCTGTGCATAAATTAGAACAGCCTGTGCCTGACTAGTTATTTAGGCAATGTTTTGTTGGGCTCTTTCTTTTAGAAGGGGTCATTCTACTGCAGGAAGCTGGGATGCTGGAATGTTTGTTTCATGGATAGTTACTGATTTCTTTCTAAATCAATATAATTTTTGCCCACTTTAATTCTTTTCTACAATCAAGAAACAAGTTTATTTGGGTTTGGTTTTATAAAACAATTAATACTGGAAAAATATAAAATCCATAGGAAAGAAATCATGATAACTGCTCTTAGTGTATATCAATTTATACCAGCTTCCTGACGTATTAGGAATTACTCTTTTCTTTGTTTTTAAGCAGTTACTGATCCATAAGATAAGTATAGTGTGAGGATCATGACATGGTTTGACATGGCCAGGAGTAGTTTTGCTCCATTCATCTACACAGGATGGAATGAAAAAAATGAGGATGTAAAACCAGTGCTTTGAAAAGTGCCATTCACATTACACAGTTATAGCACAGTTATATATATAGCACTTGTAATGACTGCATCCTATGGATACCTCAGGTTTGTAGTTTGTTGAGGCACTAAAGGGGCTCTCTGGCAGAAAATTCTAAATATCTCACAAACTATAGACTCCAGGATTCCATAGGAAGTGGTAGCATTGACTTTTTAAATAATTCCTTGTATTACTTATCACATGAGCTGTTGCTCTTTTGGTTCCTTTTGCTTCCTTTACGTCCTTTCTCAAAAAAAAAAAAACCACAACAAAAACAAGATTATTGCCTAAACCTTCAAAATCCTCCCAAAAGAGCAAGAAAAATAACAAGAAAATGCTGGTCTTTATACGGGAGAAAAATAACAACATTACGAGTCATTACATTACTTTGAAAAAGGAACAATAACGTCCTCTCATTACCCCAAAAAGTGACATGTTACAGGTAACATCATTACTTGTTATGTGTTACTTCTTGTCAGGCTCATCCCTGAAGTCTGGGTATTAAGTAGACTCCATGGAAGATCCTGACATGAAGTTGCTAGAGGCCCGCTTCCCTTGTGTGGGCCTCTCAGCTCTTGGGCATGGGCCAGCCTGCCCTTTTCAGCCTGGGAACGCTATTCTCCAAGACAACTCAAGGTCAGCCACCTGGAGCTGTCTGGATGCTAGAAACCTCCCTGCGTGCCATTCTCATGCTGTGAGGTTTTATCTGGGGTTGGGGGTGTGTTGCCTTCAGTTTCGGCTTTGGCCATGTTCATGACATACGTGTCCTTGCTGAATAAAGATTTTCTTATTGAGTAAATGAGAGCGTGTGTTCCTGGTACATCACACTTCTAGTCGTTGGAGAAAATATACCAAGTATCACATCCATGAAGGTATCCATGGCTAAGGAGCAGCATTTGCACCATTCTCTGGTCCCTTCACAGTAAATGCAAAACTCAGTATCTTTTTAAATAAAATTATTTATATCCTGCCCCGCTACAAAATGCAATCGGGGCAGCTTACAACATTTAAAAATATACATTTAAGACCCTCCATCCCAACCCTCTTAAAAAAAATAACAGTCCAAAAAATTAAAACATACTTAATAAATACTAAAAAAAATAAAAATAAGAATAAACAATAAACAGGGGCTGGTTTAGGATCAGGCTAAATTAGATTTTTCTTTCTGATGGCCGGGTATCTATTCAGGGAAGGCCCTTTTTAAAAGCTATTTACGGTGGTAATATGATGGATCTCATCTGGCAGACCATTCCATAATCTGGGAGCAATAGCTGAAAAGGTCCTCTGGGAGGTCGAAGAAAGCCTAGGTTTTAAAGGTTGTAACAAATTCCTCCCAGAGGACCTGAGTGCATGGGGAGGATTATATGGAAGGAGGCGGTCCTGAAGATATTTTGGACGCAAGCCATTTAGGGCTTTAAAGGTGATAACCAACACCTTGTACTGGGCCCGGAAACCAATGGGCAGCTAGTATCAATGATTTTCATTTACATTATGGGAACTGAGTGGGAATTTATGATGAGGGGGTGTTGTCCCTAGATTGTCATCATCATGTTTTTTCATCTGTTCCGTATAGTTAATTATTTGTATCATGGTAATTTGTTCTCCCAAGACACAAGCGTCCTTTCCAACCAGCTCCAAACCATAAGCCATCAGAGCTTAGGAAAATGAAGCAGGTTGGACAACGACTAGAGCGCATCTGGCGGAAAACTCGACTCTTATCCAACAGGACTCGTCATAGGAACTTCCTTTTGTCCTATCGAGAGGCAATACATGCAGTGCAGAGATCCTTCTCCTCTGCATGTATTGCGTCTGCAGAGTCCCATCCATCAGAGCTGTTTAGGGTGGTAAGAGAGATGACGCGGGTTATACCTGCGCAGAAACCATTGCTTAATCCAACAACAGCCTGCTGTGATGCGTTTAACAACTTCTTTGCAGATAAAATCTCTCGGATAAGAGCCGACTTAGATGCCAGTATTTTGACAGAAACAATTGACGTGTCCAGAAACTCCGCTGATGTAAGTTTACTGGATCAATTTCAATCCATGAGTACCGAGGACATGGACAAGCTACTTGGTAGGGTGAGGAAGACGACCTGCACTCTCGATCCTTGCCCGTCATGGCTGGCCATCCGGGGGGGTGCCTTGATGGTGTTCCTTAGGGACATCATCAATGCATCCCTCAGAGAAGGGTGTGTTCCATCCTGTTTAAAGGAAGCTGCCATTAGGCCGCTCCTGAAAAAACTTTCCCTAGACCCCCTGGACATGAACAACTATAGGCCGGTTTCTATGTTACCATTCTTGAGCAAAGTGATCAAGAGGGCAGTTGCGCTTCAACTCCAAGTGGTCTTGGATGAAACCAATTATCTAGACCCATTTCAAACTGGCTTTAGGATGGGATTTGGAGTTGAGACTGCCATGGTTGCCTTGACAGATGACCTGCGTCTAAGCATCGACAGGGGTAATGTGACCCTGTTGGTCCTTTTGCACCTCCCAGCGGCTTTCGATACGATAGATCATAGCATCCTCTTGGATTGCCTGAGTGGGTTAGGAATCGGAGGCACTGTGCTCCAGTGGTTCCGGTCCTTCCTCTCGGGCAGGTCCCAGAAGGTGCTGCTCTGGGACAGTTGCTCCAGCAGAAAGGAAATTACTTGTGGTGTTCCGCAAGGCGCCATCCTGTCCCCAATGTTGTTTAACATCTATATGAAGCCGCTGGGTGAGATTATTCGGAGTTATGGGGCTGGGTGTTATCAGTACGCTGATAACACCCAGATCTATTTCTCCTTGTCCCGATCGTCGGTCTCGAATTCCGATGGTGTCTCTCCTCTTAATGATTGTCTTAAAGCAGTAATGGGCCGGATGAGGAAAAACAGATTGAGATTAAATCCGGACAAAACGGAGGTGCTCATGGTAGTGGCCCCAAAACCAGGAGTTGGGTTGCAACCTCCAGTCCTGGATGGGGTCACGCTTTCTGTTAAGAACTGTGTTCGCAGTCTAGGGGTGCTCCTTGATTCATTGTTTCAAATGACTAGTCAGGTGAATGCGACGGTCAGGAGCACCTGTTATCAGCTTCAACTGATATGCCAGCTGTGCCCTTTCCTGGAAGTAAGGGACCTTGAGACTGTGGTGCATGCGCTGGTAACCTCTCATCTAGATTTCTGCAATGCGCTCTACATGGGGCTACCCTTGTGCTTGGTCCAGAAACTTCAGTTGGTACAAAATATGGCAGCCAGAGTGGTCTCGGGAACATCTCGGAAAGACCATATAACTCCAGTATTAAAATCTCTCCACTGGCTGCCTATCAGTTTCCAGGCCCAGTATAAGGTGTTGGTTATTACCTTTAAAGCCCTAAATGGCTTGGGTCCAACTTATCTTCGGAACCGCCTCCTCCCATACAATCCTGCCTGCGCACTCCAGTCCTGTGGGAGGAATTTGCTTCAGCCACAAAAATCTAGGCTGTCTGCAACCTCCCAGAGGGCTTTTTCAGTAATCACCCCCAAATTGTGGAATGGCCTGCCGAATGAGATCCATCAGATGACAAGCTTGAGTAGCTTTTAAAAAGCACTAAAGACGGATCTCTTTTGGCAGGCCTTTCCTAATTAGTTCCTGGCCTCAGGGGCTCCTGGCCCTTTTAGTCTGCTGGCTATTTATTATTTTTTATTTTTAATGTTATTTTAGATCAGTTGTTTTAATGTATTTTGGTTTAATGTCTTTTTATGGGGGAGGGTGGGGGTGGGTGGTGTTTGGGGATTTTAATCTGTATTGATATTGTAATTTTTGGAAGCCGCCCTGATTGTTTTTAACAGAGGGGCGGGATAAAAATAAATTATTATTATTATTATTATTATTATTAGTGATAGGTAATATGGACACACTGGGCCAATCCTGATGAGCAAATTGAGGCACAGGGAGAAGGAAGAGGTTCTGTCCCAGCCTACCTCTGGCCAATACCAAGAGGACACTGGAAAGAGCTCCTCTGCAGGTTTCTGTCCATCAAATGCTAACCAATGGAGGCAGATTCAAGCAGGCAAGCCCCTTTATCTAAGGTGAACAGATGATGAAAGGCATGCGTCAGCAATACGAACAAGTTGACACTTGAAGTGAATATGGTATTGCCTGATGAAGAAATGGCTGAGGATGTACTAATAGCATTTCCAGACACGTTTTATTGATGTGAAGCTATGCTAAGCCTCACTGCCTTTTGCAAGTTTAGCAGGTGCTTACCTCCAACTCATGTCTTCAGTCTAGCAGAAACAGGGAAATCCACTACAGCACAGAACGTAGAATTTCTTGTACAGAAGCAATCATTATGAAAATTGTCAAAAATATTACTATGTGATATGCAAGTAGGAAACATGCTATAGTAGTCAGCCCCAAGGCTCCCTGATTTCAGTGTAAGGATAAAATACATGCTTGTGTCCTTCACTTTGCAAGCAGGGATGTTTACTTTTGGTAGACTTGGTGAATTAGGTACCAGGGCATTGTTTATATGAATACAGGTAGTCATACACTACAGTGTTATAGTGCTATTATTCCACTTTAACTGCTATGAATGCCTCCTGTGGAATTCTGGGGTTTGTAGTTTAGTGAGGCCTAAGAGCTCTCTGGCTGAGATTTCTAAATGCCCCTCCCTAAACTGTAAATCCCAGGATTCCACAGGAGGTATCCATAGCAATTAAATTGGAATAATAGCACTATAACAGTGTAGTGTGATAATCTCCATAGTTTAAGGATACATTGAATAAGAATTTATTGTACATGAGTTTCATTGATTTCAGTGGGGCATTCTCAAATGTCCTGACTCACTGACAGGGCATCAGTCTGCCTTAATCTTGTTATAGGGGAACACTATTAATTATATTAGACATTTATAAATACAGATGAGTTAAAATGTCTAACAGACATAGTTGATGGGGCGGGTTGGTACTCCTTACAAAAAATGTTAACCTGTTCATTTAAAATAATTTTACTTCTCATAGACTTCAGTTATGCACAATAATTACATCACATTGTCAAACTGATTATGTAGCATTGTGATATCATCTTGCTCACGACAAGATTTCTGGTTGGCTAATCCACATGTCAGTGGGGTGGAGATGGGTAGCTAAAATACCAGTACCTGGGGAAAACAATGAAAATGAACAAGTTTAGAGAAATGTAAATACATTTCCATGCTGGCACTGCTTTCTGTGGAGCAAACAAAATTTCACTTGCCAACATGTGGACATTCTAAAATGCAAAAACAAAAACACACACAGATTTGCTTCAGTCAGTAAGAAAATTAATTTCAAAATGTGCAGAACTGCAAAATGCTCACAAAAATGTGCTCTTCTGGGGGAAAATGTCCCTTGTTTTAGAGGAAGAAACTCATAGGAAACCTAAGCAGAACAAGTCACTAAAGTGTATATTAAAATGTACACACATGCATAAGCAACAATGGATATTCAGTATATTCCATCTCTGTTCATTATAGCCCTGCTACTAAATATCTTCAGGTTAACAAAATGATTAAATTCAAACAAGAGGAGCAATGGTCACAAACACCACAAGTACCAAGCTTCACACGGATTCTCTCTTTCTCTTTTTTAAGGGGAGCATGGTTCTGCTTTTCTATTTAACAGTTACAATTTCTTGCTGTAAAAGTTCAATTAATTATTGTCTGCCTGCTGTGAGCTATGAACTGGAGGCACTTTATTTAGACTGAGTTCTTTCACTTCTAATTTTTGTGAAAGAATATTTTCACCCCTTTGTCAGAAATATTGGCAGAACAGCTGATGCTCCTTTTTTTTACCCCCTTAACACCAAACATGAACCAGGGGCTGTTAGCATTCCTCCATTCTCTTGTCAGAAAGAGCCGGGTTATTGCAGCATAATGTCAAATCAGGCCCCCTCCTTTCATCCTGAGGCTGATGTTTCTGAACATCAGAGGCAGATTGTGCCATTGTGTGTCAGTCCAGAACTTAGTCAGACACTTAGTCATCCTTGGCTACAAAAGGCATTTCCCATCTATTGTGTTGGGGCCAAATTTGATCTCTATTCTATTTTAAGTTCAATTTTGTGACAACAGTAACTCAGTATTAATATCATAGACCAGGCCCTGAACCCCACTTTTGTGGACCTCACATTCACACACACACACACACACACACACTTAGTTGCTGAATCATCATGAAGTACAGTCAGGTCTGGAAATAATTGGACACTGACACAAGTTTTGTTATTTCAGCTATTTATCAAAATAAACTCAACTTACAGTTAAATAATGAATATGGCTTAAAGTGCAATCTCTCCGCTTTAATTTGAGGGTATTCACATCCAAATTGGAGGAAGGTTTTAGGAATTACAGACCTGTAATATGTAGCCCCTTCTTTTTCAAGAGACCAAAAGTAATTAGACAATTGACTCAAAAGCTGTTTGATGGAGAGGTGTGGGCTATTCCTTCATTATTTCTTTATCAATTAAGCTGGTAAAAGGTCCGGAGTTGTTTCCAGGTGTGCCATTCACATTTGGAAGCTGTTGCTGTGAACCCACAACACAAGGAGCTCTCAGTGTAAGTGAAACAGGCCATCCTTAGACTGTCACACACACACACAAATCTATCAGAGAGATAGCAGGAACATTAGGAGTGGCCAAATCAACAGTTTGGTACATTCTGAGAAAAAAAGAATGAACTGGTGAGCTCTGCAACACCAAGAGGCCTGGACGTCCACAGAAGGCAACAGTAATGGATGATAGTAGTTAACTCTTCACAGGAGTTAATATTTCTGCATTAAAATATGTCAGGTCCCTGTCTCTTTGTTTCAGCTGGTTAGCCATAGCTAGGACAGAAATCATCCAGGCCTAGTCAGTCAGAGGCTTGACATGAGCTGATAGGCCTCACAAAGGGGGGTGAGATGGAAAGTGCTTGGTGCCATCTACTATCATTCTCAAAGTTCAAATTGCATGGGAAGAGAAAGGGAGGTGGAAGGAGGAATATGAAATTGAGAAAAGACAAACCTCATTTTAAAAAGGTACCAAGGGAGGTGGAGGGGGATGTGAAACTGATATGGGACTAAAAGAGATGGTTTGGTTGAAATTGCTTAGATCTGTCAATAACGTGCTACCGTTTACTTCTATACCTTTGCAATAAAGCATTCAACTTAATGTTTGTTCTCTGACTGATCGAAGTTCACCTGGTTCATCACTGATTGACAGAACTGCAAATTCCCTGCCACAATTCCTGGAGCACCATGACCCAGGAACAAAAAGAGCAAAAATAAGCATTCAGGGGCAGGGGCAAAGGGGATGCTTGGGAGGGTGCTGAAGACATCTCCCAGAGCAAGCAGGCCAGGAGGTGGCAAATGGCCAGAGGAATGCAGATCCAGCTGGGTGTGGCTAAGGGAACAGAGATGACTACCTCAGCAAGCCTAATTAATCCCTGTAACGAGAAAGGAGCGAAGCCCAACGAGACATGGGCTTGGTGTCCTGATCCAAAGGTGCGAGCACAGAGGTGGCCTGACACTCACAGAGATGGGATGTGAGACCCAGTGGAGCCTCAGTGGAGCAGCCTGATCCAGAGGTGATGTGGAAATGGCGCTACAAGATAAGAAAGACAAGATATGGGAGATGCAATCCTGCATGTTGGAGGTCCTCAACAAGTTGGAGGGCTTGGTGAAGGGGCTGCCACAGAAGGCACAAGTGGTACCAGTAATGGAGGAAGCAGCACTGGCAGCTACAGCAGCAGAAGAGGCAGAGGAAGCTGAAGGGAGCTCTTAGGAGGAGGGAGAGGGTGCGGAACCCGACCAGGCTGCACCTGCCCTGCCTTCACCAAGGAGACCAGCTGCATCACCTCCTCCTGTGTCAAGATAGGTGCCACACTCCCTCACCAACTGAGGCCTGAAAGCCATGTTCAACAGGGAGGCAAAGAAGTTATTCTACTTCCTAACCCAGGTTAAGGGGTTTATGCAGTACTGGGAAAAGGCATTCCAGTTGAGAGAGGTGAAGGTCCAATACATGTCAAACCAGGTGGAGGGTGAGGCGGCCGAATGGCTGGTGGGGCTGTATGACATGGCAGCCCCCAAGTTAGACAGCCTGGACAACTTTATGATGGTCCTTTGAGCACAGTTTAAGGACCCATTCCACCAGGAGCAAGCACACACGGAGCTGCAGCAACTGTGCCAGGAAATTGGCTGGTGGCTGAGTACGCGACCAAGTTTGGGTGGTTAGCAAGTCAGATAACAGATTGGACAGAGGCAACCAAGGAGATTTTCACACGCCGAAAATATCACCGCCAGAAACCGGGACAGAAATATTTCTGTCCCGGAAGCAGCGCCGCGGTTCGCACGCTCACCTCCCTCTTCCGTTGTTCCGTCGTCCTCGCTTTGGGTTTTTTCCTCCCTCTTCTGGAATATTTTACTAACGGGAGTTTGCCATTAATAAAATATTCCGGAAGAGAGAGGAAAAAACCCAAAGCGAGGACGACGGAACAACTGAAGAGGGAGGTGAGCGTGCGAACCGCGGCGCTGCTTCCGGGACAGAAATATTTCTGTCCCGGTTTCTGGCGGCAATATTTTCGGCGTGTGAAAATCTCCCAAGATTCAATACTTCTGGGATGGGCTCAACACAGACATCATTGAATGGGCCCTACCCCAGGGTAACTCTGAGATGCTGATCGGCTGGGTCTGCCTGGCTGAGGAAGTGGAAGCTGTGTGGCAGAGTGTGAAGCTAGCCAAGCAGTGGCAAGGGTGGGCCAGTTAGCCCAGAAGCAGCATGGCCAAGAAGCCTGCACACCCAGCTACCACCTTAGCAGAACCAGAGTGGGAACAGCAGATGTGGCTGGGGCTGTGCCTGCGGTGTGGCAAGGGAGGTCATTGGATCACAAAGTGCCCAGAGAAGATGCCCAGAAGAACCTGAAGGAGGAGAAACTGAAGCAGAGTGACAGGAAACCCTTACCATGGAAACCAGATGGGAAAACCAAGGTGATAGCGCAAGCATTGGTGGCACCCCAAGTGGTGAAGTATTCATAGGAAGGCAACAAGATGAATGTATCTTCTTCCGAGGGGAAGCCATTGGGAAACGGGCCAAACCTACCTTAGTTTGCACCAAAGGGAGGGCTAATCCTGAAGGGTGCCCAGAATCAGTGATGAGTGGAGCAAAACCCCCATTTTTTGTTAAGACTAAGCTCTGGCTTAAGGGAAGGGGAACCCCATGAAAATAATGGTCATGGTTGATTGTGGGTGTACACAGGTGTTCATACACCTGTCCCTAGTGGGAGAATTGGGACTAGAGACACATGAGCTGAGTATCCCGATAAAATTCACCAAGTTGTATAGAGGCCCCATGAGAGGGGGCCTGGCCAAGCTATATATGGGCCCAGTAGAGATGAAAATGCGGGGCCACCTTGAGACCATTAGGTTTGTAGTAGCCCTGGCAGCAGCACATGTCCTGGAGTTGAACTGGTTGAAGTTTCACAACCAAAACACTGACTAGATCAAAGAAATAATTACATTCTCTTACCTAGAATGCATACGGAAGCATCACACCAGGAGCGTGCCAGGCGGCCGAGGGGAAGTGGGTGGTGAGCCGCAAGGGAGAGAGAAATCGGACCAAACTCTAAACAAGATTTGTTCTGTGGCCATGGTGACAGGAGAGGTGAAGGATTTGCTAGTTGAATACCAGAAATGGAGGATGGTTTTTGAGGAGGAGTGTGAAGTGTTACCACCCCATCAAGCATCTGACTGGGCGATAGAATTGGTCCCTGGAGCCAAATCACCCAAGTACAAGCTATCCTCCATGACCCCGGCAGAAATGGAGATCTTGAGGGACTTTATAGATAAGAACTTGGCCCAGGGGTTCATTAGGCTGATGACTTTGGTGCTTGGGGCCTCTGTGTTGTTTAGGCATAAGAAAGACTCAACATTATGATTATGTACAAACTATTGCGGCCCAAATGCAGTCAGCGTAGCTAACCAATACCCACTGCTGCTGATGAAAGACATGCTAGCTCATCTAGCAAAGGGCAAAATATTCACCAAATTAGATTTACAAGAGGCAAACTACCGAGTGAGGATTAAAGAAGGAGATGAGTGGAAGACTGCCTTTAATTGTCAACTGGTTCATTTGAATTCCTAGTCATGCCTTTTGGACTAGTGGGTGCCCCAGGGATTTTCATGAACCTCATAAATGAAGTACTAAGGGAGTTCTTGTACAGGGGGGTATTAGTGTACTTTGATGATGTGCTTATCTATTCTGAGGACTACAAGTCCCATGTGAAATTGGTGGAGAAGATTCTCAGCAAATTGGCCGAGAATCATTTATACTCTAAGCTATCCAAGTGTGAATTCCATAAATCTAAACTGGACTACCTGGGGTACCAAATTTCAAGTGAGGGGATAGAGATGGATCCCACTAACGTAAAAGTGTTATTAGATTGGGAACCCCCTAAGAAACCGCAAGCAGTTACAATCTTTTCTTGGGTTTGCAAATTTTTATCACAGATTTATTAAAAACTTTTCAGAGGTGGATCTACTCATGAACTTACTCAAAATGAACAAAGAGAAAAAGAAAAGAAAAGAGAAGAGAAGGGGGGACAACCAAAGTCAAAGCCACCACAGAAAATAGTATGGGCAGATAAGTGTGAGGCAGCATTTGACAAGCTTAAAGAACTATTCACCTCTGTACCCATATTTAAACACCCCAACCCTTTGGTGCCATTCATGGTGCAGCTGGGTGCATCCAATGTGGCAATTTATTTTATTTAGTTAGTTATTTATACCCCGCTCTTCAGCCACAAGGCTATCAGAGCGGCTTACAAATTGTTTTAAGCAATAGCTATTTACACATCTACACTGCATTAAACAGTTTCCAATGTGTGTTAGCAATGTGGGCAGTGCTATTGCAAAAGGACTCAGAAGGAGAGTTAAAAGCCATGTGCCTATTTGTCTAGAAAAATTAATGAGACTGAAAGAAATTGTCCTGTGTGGAAGAAGGAGGCAGGGGCCATTTGGGTGGCATTGCAAACCTGGCAGCACTTATTGAAAGGGACTAGAGAACCCTTCGAAGTGTGGACTGACCACAAGAATTTAGAAGTGCTTTAAATGCCACACAGACTGGGTCCTAAGCAGATTAGGTGAATTTTCATAAATTCAACTTCCAGCTAATTTTTTTCCCAGGAAACAAAAACTTTTTAGCTGATACATTGTCAAGGCTACCTCAACATGATAGCAAGAGGAAAGAAGTAGTGGACACAGTTTTCTCCCCCTCCCAACTGGGATTGGCAGTCCTCACCAGGAGCCAAACGAGGTTGGGGGCAACAGTGGACAAGATGGATCCAAGGTGGAAAGGCCAACTAGAAAAGGCCTTATCCACAGACCTCTGGTGCAAGGACAATAATGCAGAACCAACATTAAGGGGAGGGCTGGCTTTTAAAGGTGACAAAATTTATGTGCCTGAACAACTCAGAGCACATATGCTCGGTCAAAGTCATGATGCTAAGATTGCTGGTCATTTTGGATATGTTTATATTTGGTCTGCAGGCAATTTTTGTGGTCAAAAATGAGAAAGGATGTGGAGGACTATGTGAATAGTTGCCATATGTGTGCCACATCTAAGAGAGTTGGGGGGAAACCTTTTGGTTGTTTAGCTTCTTTCCATTTGTTGTATGCACTGAATGTTAGTCTTATTCTGGTGGCCTGGTGGCGCAGTGGTTAAATGCCAGTATTGCAAGCCACCACATTGCAAGTTCGATTCCAGTGGGCTCCAAGGTTCACTCAGCCTTCCATCCTTTCGTAGGTCGGTAAATTGAGTACCCAGCTTGTGGGGGGCAATTAGCTAACACACATTGGAAACTGTTTAATGTAGTTAGATGTGTAAATAGCTATTGCTTAAAACAATTTGTAAGCCGCTCTGATAGCCTTGTGGCTGAAGAGCGGGGTATAAATAACTAAATAAAAAAAAATCTGTATTACATGTCCTACACATATGTTATTGATGAGTCCTCCACCTCATTCTGTATTATATGCTCTCTACATATGTTACGGATGCAGTTGTCTCTGTTGTGTTTTTTGCTTGTGTATCTTATGTTTTGTACTACTCTATCAACATAGTTCTACTTTATTGCTTGAATTATTTTGTGTGGGTTTTTTCTCTCTCTCTGTAGTTTGGTGGTCTGTGGCACTCCTATATTAGTATCCTTCATACTGCAGCCCTCCTTTTTCTTAGTTACTTCCTGGACTTCATTGTAGAATCTCTCTGTTTCTTCATCCTCTGCCTCTGTGGTAGATGCATAAACTTGGATTATGGTAATGTTGTTTGGTTTTCTGTGGAGTCTTATTGACATGATTCTGTCAGACTTTGCATTATATCCTTTGACTATTCTTGGTAAATCTTTTCTCAATATTCTTGCCACCCCATTTTTTCTTGTCTTTTTTTCCCTGAGTAGTAGACTGTCCATTTCAGCTTGCTCACCTCCAGTACTGCTGTGTCTATACATTCCATACATATCCTTTTTTACTATGTCACAAAATCAATCATCATACAAGATATGATCTGAAAACATCCCAGCAGAGTTAAAGACAAAGTGAAAAGTAGATTTGCTCTACTGAACCTAATCAACCCAGAACCAGAAGAACTATGGACATAGTCAAAGAGGAAAGCAAAAATATGCTAAGAGTGGTAAAAAAGAAAGAGAAGAAACAGATGAGACACTTCAAGCAGTAAAAGAAAGATTTGAAGCAAAAGAAAAGAGAGACAGAAACAGAACTAAAACTATGAACACGATGGTTCAACAATTAGTGCACAGGGATAAAGAGAATTACTATAATGCTCAATGTAGGGAAATTGAAGCTGACAATAAAAAGGGAAGTACAAGAGACCTCTTCCACATGATCTGGGAATTCAAAGGGAAGTTCAAACCAACAGTGGGGATGTTGTTTGATCAGCAGAGGAACATAATACACAACCAAATGGAAACAAAAGGACAACGGAAGCAAGACACAGAAGAGCTTTACAAAAGTGATGGAAGGATGGAAGACAGTTGGGAAGAAAACCCATATGAAGAAGAACCCCAAATTATGGCAAACAAAGTGAAGTCAAATTAATCAGAAATAATAAATCAAGAGGAACATATGACATTCGAAAAGAGATGTTACAACCCACAGAAGAGGAATCAGCTGCAGTTCTAATAGCAAATTGTCAACATATATGAAAAACAAAACAGTGCTCCACTGACTGGAAACAATCAGTATGCATCCCCATTTCCAAAAAAAGGAGACACAAAAGATTCCAGCAAATAAAAGACGACTGCATTAATTTCCCATACAAGCAAAATTATGCTTGGAATACTGCAGCAAAGACTCTTACTTTACATGGAGAAAGAAATAATAGAGGTGCAAGCCAGGTTCAGAAAAGGAAGGGGCACTAGGGATCACATAGCAAACATCTGCTGGATAATGAAGCATTTATAGACTACAGGAAAGCATTTGACTGCATAGATCACAAGAAACTGTGGATCACTCTTTTAAAAAATGGGTGTACCAACACACTTGATTGTCCTGATGTGTAACTTGTACTTAGGACAGGATACCACCATAAGAACAGAATATAGAAAAACAGAATGGTTCCCAATAGGAAAGGGAGTCAGACAAGGCTGCATTCTATCACCCTACTTGTTCAGCTTGTACAGAATATATCATATGTAGAGCAGGTTCAGATTCAGAGGAAGGAGTGAAGATTGGAGGAAAGAATATCTACAATCTAAGATATGTGGATGACACTATGCTACTAGCAAAAAGACAACAGAGTCTTAGAGCAACTACTAAGGGAACTGAAAGAATAAAGCACAAAAGCAGACTTAATGCTATACATTATGAAAACAAAAATAATGACCACAGAGGGTCTACAGAAATTCAAAATAGACAATGAAGAAATTGAAATAGTGAAAGAATTCCCATTCCTTAGATGCAAAAGGACTCAGAAGGAGAGTTAAAAGAATGGGGTCATCCAAAAAGAGGTCAAGCGGAGGCCACAATGACATGGGAAGGTGTCTTAGAAATATTTTAGCAAGCAAATCCAAGCTAGTATTGAGCAGAATCCCCTTAGTAAACAAAACCATTAAGGATAATGAAGCACCGCAGGGAATTTCTGGGTTGATTAGGTTCAGCAGAGGTATTTGCTAAGGAGGTATTTGCTAATCCTTTCTTGGGCCCCTCAGTGGTGAGTCAACTGAAACAATCAACTGACTTGAAGATGCCAGCCACAGATGCAGGAGAAATATCAGAAATAAACTCTTCCAGAACACGGCCTCACAGTCTGGGGGAAAACCTATGGCTGTGAAAGCCTTTACTTCGATTCAACTGACCTCTCCAACCACAACCCCAATCCCCAGGAAATATCTCCTCAGAATTCCCTCCTCTCCTGCCATGTTTGGCTGTCATAAACATATCGATTCTAGGCCCTGTCTATACTAATGAAAAAAATCCATTTGGGGGGTAAAAAACTCGAAAAGGCAGTCATTCGAATGCGTACGATCTGCCTACACGGTTTTTGACACACACACCCAAACTCTGTATGACCCCCCTTGCCCAGCTGGCTGGAGCAAGTGATTCAAGCAAAGGTTTTAAATCTCCCACTGCTTTTTTTTTAATTTAAAAAGGTGCCTGTTATGTGGACAGTTGATTTTCCGTATTTACAATATAAAAATAAAAATGAATAAATGTTTAAAAATCTCCATTTCATGCCCTTACCGGACTCTCGCTTAGCCGGGAATCTAACATGGCAGCCTCTCCCAATTCGACTGGTTGCTAGCCCTGCCCCTTCTGCTCAGCCAGCCAATCAGATTACACTGCCTGTTTGTATGTGTGTGAATGAGGTGTACAGACGATCAACAATATGAACGGCTGTATGCATTTTAGGCCGAGATTCACTAATCCTCCCGAACACTGAATCCATGTAGTTTACGGGGGATTTGCTAGCCCCCTTCTGCAAGACACGTATGAATCCAAATGGCCGTGTGTACATATGATCGATCTTTTGAACACCATATATATTTTTTAAATGTGTAGATGGGGCCCTAATCTCCCAAGCTATTAATAGCAATCAGTTAAGTTTCAGTTTCTTTTGTTTGCTCAGCAGGAAACCCATCTAGTATTTCTCCTAGCCAGAATACCCCTTCAGGATATGAAGGAAAGTATAAATATTAGTCCCCAATAATAGAAAGGTGTGCCAATGTGGATAAGACTAGCCACTCTCTTTCTTGGTGGGCCCCCAGATCAGAACTTCCAGTGCCACCCTCATCTCTGGTCTGAGTACTTAGAAACTCTACTCTTCAAGATTGGTAACTATCACCCTATATCCTGAATCTATTCCTCTATCCAGCCTTTCTGCCTTAACTCTTCAATAGCCTTGTGTGGTTCTTGTGAGTGTGTATTGTGTGTGCGAATGTTTTCTGTTTATTTCCAATAAAACATTTCATTTCAATTTAACCTGAAGTTCTCTGCAGCTAGTACTGGTATACATAGGTGAAAAGATCCTGAAGTTACCCACCTCTCAAAGCCTTCCATTTGAGCTAATTCCCCCAAATATTAATACAGTTTTGGCATCATGCATGGGGCTCTAAAGCACCCCAACTCTTAGGGTAACACTTCCTGTTGTTTAAAAAGGCCTTCCCTGGACACAAAGCACTAAAAAATGCCCCAAAACAATAATGCAAATGGCCCATGTAATCTACAAGTGGTTTGGGAGCAAAAAATAAGGAGTGGGTACAGTGGGGCCTGCAGCCCCCCAAGGTCTCCTTAGAGACTAATGTGGGTCCTTACCCCTCCACATTGTCCCCTCCTGCTGTAGACAGTAGACAGAGGGCAGAAAGAAGAAAACACAGCCTTAAAATCCTGCTTCTTTCTTTTCCTACCTCTTGTTCTCCCCTTCCCCCCCACACAACACTCCATCTCTCTCCACCTCCACCTATCTCCACCTTCCTTTCTTTCATCCGTCTCATACTATTTTGTTAATTTGTGTAAGCCAAAAATTGCCCTCATCAGTGGACAAACCTTCTGTGGTATATCTGACAGTTTTTACAGTATGAATTCTCTGCAGAAAAACCTCCCAACTTTAAGATTCACTTGGGCTGTTCCTTTTTAAAAAAAAAATTCTAGAAGATAATTTACTTGGGGAAGGAAATATATTGTCTGCAGAGCTGGCATAATCACGAGTCTCTGTGGAACTTATTCATGCAGAATGAGCACACTGCTCCAATGAAGGGTCTGATATACATGGAGGCTATTGGAGATTTTAGGGGGGAAGATGTGAAGAAATAGCTGGACCCTGGTAAATGTTGTTAGATGTGTTTCACCAGTCAAGCCCCACTCTCCCCCACACCTACTTATGCCCTGAGATGGAAAAGGAGGAAAGGGGAAAAAAATAAGAATGTAAACTGCTTGCTTTAACTTGACTGGTCTCTAGTGTTTTCTAATGCAGAGAACGGTGAATACGCCTGTTTACTTGCACAGTGAGAAATTATCTAGAAATTCTAGTCACCTATTGCATTGCTGGAAAAGATCACCAAGGTGCCAAGGTTTCTGTGTGGTCTTGCATTCAGCAGTTTGAACAGAAAGGTCCATTTCTTTGAAACTGCTAACCTTGTAATGCATATATTTTGAATCTCTCCTTCATTTTTCAAATTCTGCTTTTTAAAATGATTGAGGTACTAGTGGATTTGCTTCCTCTGAGACTTACAATTTGCTGTTCATTATTTCTGAATTTGTAATTCACCATTTGTTATTCAGGATTCATTACTTCTTACTTGCAAATGCCTGGTTCTCACTTAGTTATTTGCAACTGGCAATTCATTATTGATGAACTGAATGTTTTCTATGTTATTCTGAGTGAGTTAACAATATATTGTGTTTCAAAGAAAGAAGATGATACTTACTTGATTTTATTTTCAAAATTTCTGAAAGAAACATTAAAACAAACTTGGAATTGTACAATCAGGTTTCATGGACAGGAGTTGCAGATTACTAAATCTGCCTATTTCACTTACTAAAATGTCCACTTTTTAAAAGACAATTCTTTAATTCCATATCATTTCCATATTAGTTTGTGAATTCTTAAAGTTTGAACAAAGGTTTACATACATTTGTGTGTCATGTTCCCTAATATACCCATTCATGCAAGAACTTTCCCTAAATATACACATTTTTGTATGGTACTTTCCCCAATGTACATATTTTAGGGTGGGTGTGTGCACGCATGTGCACGCGCGTACACACACGAAATTGGTAATCTACATTATCAGTTTTTTAATTGCACATATTTTGGTGTACACACACACACACACACACACACACACAAATATGTCCAATTTTTTTAAAAAACTGGTAATGTGGATTACCAGCTTTGTAGATGAATCAGAGAATCATAGAATTGTAGAGTTGGAAGAGACCACGAGAGCCATCCAGTCCAATCCCCTGCCATGCAGAAATACATAATCAACGCATCCCTGTCAGATGGCCATCCAGCCTCTGTTTAAAGACCTCCAAGGAAGGAGACCCCACCACGCTCCGAGGGAGTGTGTTCCACAGCCGAACAGCTCTTACTGTCAAAAAGTTCCTCCTAATGTTGAGGTGGAATCTCTGTTCCTGGAGCTTGCATCCATTGTTCCATGTTCTAGTCTCTGGAGCAGCAGAAAACAAGCTTGCTCCATCCTCAATGTGACACCCCTTCAAATACTTAAACAGAACACAAATTGTCTTTAATTAATAAAGCTTGCATGTACATTCTCCATACTTGATAATTGCTATCATTCAATTTTTCAAAGCGTACAAAGCTTGCTGCCTCTGCCATGGTACTGCCTTAAAAAAAATCTCCAACTGTGAAACTCAAACAGCCGGCAGCTGGCAATACTCCAAGGTCATCTGAAGATATAGCTGAAAACAGAGCCTAGTAAAAACTTAACTGTTTCTCAGCCACCTACCCAAAAACACTCAAAACAAGAGTTTCTGGGAACATTTCTGGGTGCACCTTATCTAATCTGAGATCAATCAGCTGGCCCCATAACCATTGTCTGGGAATGATAGGACATTCAATCCCCAGCAAAAGCCAAAAACTGTCTCAGCAGACTTGGCAGCAACCCTTTCCCAAGAATACTCACACATATAGAGTGTTTGGCATCCAGAAAACAGGAGGTGTTTTAATCTTCAAAGTAGTTTCAGCTATTCACAGTATTTACAGGCAAAGTGCTATGCCAGGCATCACAGGATCATAGGAAGAGAATGAACACTGTTCTGGCTCACTTATATATTTCTCAGCACAGCACTGGCTTACCCAAGCACATGGTCACATTGCATCAGATTTTCATACTACATGGCTTTGCACTCTAGTAAACCTACTTCTGATGTAACCCCTTCCCATGCAGCTGTGGCATGATTAGGCACGACTGGCAGTTCATGGAGTCACGGAGTCAGTCATCATGACTCAGCATGATTTCTGCAGTTGTTTGGCCATTTTAAAACTTAGGTTCAGTCACCAATTCCTGACAACGATGTCCCAAGGCATTTCTTTGTGTAACTCACTCACCTGTGCTGACATAAAACATTTATACCCTTTTAAAAATTACCACCATGGCAGTCCTCATTGGCCAGTTCTGTCTCAACTGCTATTGCATCATTGATGATGCTAACTCAGGAGGTATCCCCCTCACCCGACCTCCCACCTTTGGTTAACACTTTCTTTACCTGATGCCATGTTGACAGGATAATCACTGTTTCCAGATGATAGGAACTAAAGTCCTTTGCAGGATGATGCGACTGCCATCATCACATGCCCCCCAAATCTGGGACAGCTGAAAGCAGAACCAAACCGGCTGGGATTTCAACCTGTCAGCTAGAAAAGAAGCAAAGTGAAAACATGTATGCAAATACAAAACAACACAAGGTAACCATAAACACATAAAGAAGTATGCAACACATGCAGGCATGTCAGAAACTCAATGACATGTCCTGGACTTGACTATAAAGTTCAGCCTCCTGAGGCAGTTTCTGGTGGGACCCCCAGTTGTCTCCTGAGAAAAGGGCCCCAGGTGGTTCATAGCCAGTCACTGGAATGGATCCTTGATGGTGAGAAACCCTTCAGGCATTCCTCGTAGCCTCATTTGCCCTGGTCTATCACAAAAGTGGGCCATTTTGATCCTTGAGGTTATTGGGCTTCTTCCAGTGCTATCTCCAATGACACTCGAAGGCTCTGGCCTACTTTCTGCTCCTTCTGGGACTTCTGTTGCCTCACTGGAAACAGCTGCTCATCCCAGAGTGGAAAGCAGGCATCTGGTGGCATCACAGGTGCCTCTGACATCTGCTCTGATGCCAAAGCCATCATTTTCTATGTGTGAAGGTCCTCCTCTTCTCCCTTGGACCTGCCAGCAATGGGCCTGCCAGCAAGGCTCATCCCAGTGATCGTTCCCTTGGCCTGTGTTAGCCTTGGAATCTCTACTGGGCCTTGGCTTCCTCGTGCAGTCATGGGTGATGTTGGAGACTTCGTTGCAGGTATCTCCTCTGCTAAGCCAGTCTTGTGTGGCACATCTGCTGCGGTGTCCAGCTGTTGACTCTGCTGAATGATCATTTCCAGCTCTCCTGCCCCCCTGGGCAGCACGGAGTAATCTGGCTATGTCATCGCTGGATCTTCTGCTGGGCATCCTCCTGTACTGCCTGTCGCTGGTGAGACATCTATGCAAGCCCTCTCAGCTTCCTCCATCTCCACTATTAAAGGATCTGGGCTGTCAGAATCTCTGTTATCTCACTGGGCAAGCTAGAAAGAACTCCCAGCCACTGCCTTGGTACCTTCTGGGCTCAGGAGTTTGTTGTTGTGCTGCGTAGGCTTCTGGTACTGCCAGTCTTCACTACGGCCATGTGTCCAAATCTCTGTGTAGATCATGGACTTGGCCATAACAAATATGGGCTGAAGGAGATTGCGGGTCTTCTTTCACTTCCTTCCATGCAGCTCACCTACTCTGGTGCCACACTGGCATCTCCGGTGAACTGTTGTCTGCTGTAAGAAACCACCAGTTCAGGATCTTGCAGTAGCTCATCCTCACCAGCTTCTACTCCCTTGGCTTCAGTAAGCACTGGAGTATGGGCTTGACTGGGCTGCTCTTTGGAACTCCCTTTCCCCCTTGGGTGGAGCCTTGCCACCAACAGCAGGCCTCTCTGACTGGGACTGCAGCATCGGCAAGTTTCCCTGCTGGGGTGTGGACTGTCCCACTTGCAGTTGGGAGTTCTTTGTTTTGAAGTTGACGCTGACATTTTAGCATTTCACTTTTTTGCTGCTGCATTTGCAGTTCTAACTCTTGAGCCAGTTCACTGACTGGCAGGGGTTGTGCAACTATGATTTTGCTCCAACATATTCAAGACATGAAAAGTGAGTTGGTTTGCATTAAAATACAAATAATACATCTTTTACCCCTTCACCCCTTCCCTGGTAGCAGAAGGCTGCAATCCTGTTGTTGTGTATTACTATGTAGGTGGAATGATAGGAGGAGTTAAATGACCATGAGTACTGTGACAATGGCAGGTGCGGGGGAGGAAAGAGAGGAGCAAAATCTACCTCTGTCAGGAGAAAAAGCTGACATACCAAGATCCTGAGTTTCTCAGCCACTAACAGGGCAGCTTTCTCAGGTCTGCTGCCCTTCATTCCCAAAAGTGCCCTATGCATTCCAGTAATTGACCACTATCATAGCATAAGGCAGTATACAAAATTTCTAGGAGCTGGGAGCATTTATGCAAGCATTGCCTGCTAAAATGAGAGTTGCAAGATGTATGTATTCTCAACAGTTTTCAAAGACAGATGACACATTGGCGAAGATCTTATGTTTTAGACATAGGGTAAAATTTCCAGAGGTGGAACTAAACCATGTCTTTCATCTCAACCTGCCCCCTGGATTCACTGTTTAGTCACTGAAGTCCCCTATGACCAGTCAGTGGCCAGTGGAGAGTTGGTGGAGGATTGGAAAAACATTAATGACACAATCCACTGAGATCCAACAGGGTCCTCCAGAGGTCTTCTTTAATGGTGTGATCATTTTGCATCTGGTTGTGGGGACACAGGCAGATGCCTCTCTGATCCCCCCAGCTATCCACCAGCCACTGAATTTTCTGGGAGAGAGGCACTGAAACACTAAGTCTGGTGGGAAGGGCTTTGGTTGTTGCAGAGGGGGAAGATCATATTAACTTCTGCAGTTACAAAAAAAAAGGCATACATAGACTTATATTGGACATATGTTTGTGTCTGTCATTAACAGGATGCTGGCCATTGAGCCCAAACACTTAACTTGATTTACAGATTTATCGTAGATGTTCTTGCCCATAAGTAAATGTCATTTATTTCTATAAGCCTTATTCCTTTGTATGAGTGTATAGAATTATGACCTGAGTAGTCCACCCATCTTGCCATGGAATTATGGAGTCTGTTTTACTCTGTGAGTGTATCTGCGCTATGCTGTAATAGTGTAGATACTATTACAAGATACATGTGCAAGAATCACTGTGCACAATACACATTTTCTGTTCTAAAACAAGTTTTCTGTGCAGGAATACCACTTTATATATTTAGAAATGATTTTTCCCCAGCAAAGCCCTGAAGGATAAGTACTGTTCAAAAATTTCACAGAAACTATTCTCATGGAAAAGGGAGATTGCTGAAATTATTAATACTTGCATGCAGGAATGAAATGAGTATCAGTTTACATCCCTACATGGAGAGTCCTGTGGCAGATAGATTTGCTGTAATGCAATCTGGCCAGCCTCTCTAAGTGATTCCCTATCTCAGCCTTACCTCATTTGTGCATGTGTCCCTACACACATCCCCTAGTCTTGGTCTAAGTATAACCTACTCTAATAGCAGAAGAAACTTGAGAAATTAAAGGTGGCCACAAAGGCAAACATATTTAAATCCAGAACATGCTAAAGGGCAAGGTGAAGTCCATTAAAGTAGGTCAGAGCAAGACAACTAAGAAGCAGAGAGGTGAGGCAAGGCAGGAATTGTCTGCTGAGAAAGCAGGCTTCGAAGAATAATTTGACACACACTGGGGAGAAGTCAAGGCTTTCCATGGTCTCAAGAATTTTTGACTACTGTATGCCAGCAAAGCAAAATGCCCCCACAAGTTTAGTCATGTGGGATTGCCACCTTTTGCTGTTTTGCATGAGGTAACTGCCATTGGAACAGTTCAACTTCTGCTTGTACAATGAGGCTTTGGAAACCTTGGTGAGTGAACCATGAAAATGTCAAACTGCTCATGCTATGGTCCATTGCATGAGCAGTTTGTCACATTGCACGAGCAGTTTGTCACAATAAGATCTTGGCCTTTATTTGTGCATCACCTTAGGTGTTCAATGAGCAGAGGAGGCTGGTCCAAATATACCAAATACACAAGTAGACAAAGAAAGAAAGAGGCACAGCAGCAGTTGTATGAAGTGCCAAGGAAGAAGTGGAAGTTGGCCAGCTTCATATGATTTGCTAGGTTCCTGAGAGCTCACTACCAGCTGTCCTAATATGATGCCTTCAGTGCCTTTCCTCTTGCCAGCTCTACTAGTGATTCAGCAAGTAAAGAACTGGGATGCCTCCCAGGACTCTGGGTTTGAGTGAACCCTGTCATTGTGTTTTCTGCTGCATGAATAGTTAGGAGCCACAGTTGCAGGTTGGCTTTGTGCTATGCAGCTCTCCCAAAAAGCTGTACATGATTTGAAGACCAATATGGTTGGATGATGCAGGTTTCCTTTTTTGATATTTTCTTTCCATTGAGTATATTGCTAAACATTATCATATATGAGTAAGGTGGGATCTCTGGTATGTGTGTTCTTCATCTGTGGGAAGGCTAGAAATCCAATGTGGCTTCTAATGACTCCCTGGGCTGGAGTCCCTGTACACAGAGAGACAACCACAGGGAGCTATTTTCCCATGAGGATGTTAAACATCTCTGTCACATCACCTATCAAACCTGTCTAGCATATTTCTAGTCATGTAAATAATAGAGAAAAATATAGTTATGTTTTAAAATGTGAATCTCAAGGACATTTTTTTACAAAAGAGCTGACATATATGCAGCAACAATGTGACTCTGGACCCACATGGTGCTTGGTGCTGTGGGGGAGAGATTATCTTTCGTGGCCTCCATAGAGGAGAAGCCATTGCTGATTTCATCACATGCAAGGTGCCATGATGCAGTGTATTATGGGGTAGAGTTGAAGAATTTTTAAGTCCTGTCCGCTCCCCTCCACAGCCTCTTTGATGTTAATCTGAAGTGTAAGTGGATTGGGGAGTGGATCATTCCTGACAGAGTGGAAGAGAGCAGCCTGCTTTGTAGATGTGTGGATTGGTGAATGTCAATCGCCTTGGTCTGGTTGGAAAGGAACACAGAGTCATTGGGGATGCATGGCCTTGTATTTTCCACTTTGATTGCCATATGAACCCTCACTCCTTGGGGGTGGGGACAAAGTGGGTGCTTTTGGGTGGCCTGGTAGCAATTGGGAGAGGGTGGACCTGGCACCCTAGTGGGTTTTTCGGGTTTGCTTTTCAGCTCAAAAGGAGGCCTTATTAGGCTTGGGGGAGGTTCCTTTGAGGAGGGTTTCAGGCTGTTCCAGACATTTATGTTTAATGTTTAAAGTCCCAGACATCTAGGACTCTCTAGGCCATGTGAGGGGGATTGAGTGGCCTTTTGGAAAAGTGCAGGTGATTTTCCTTGTTTTCAGGGTTATCCCTTTTTTGGCCCACTTATAGGCCCTATTTGGCCTTCTGGTACTTAGGCCCTGTATAGGCCTCATTAGGCCTCTGCCAGGGGTTGCACCTGCATAGGCCTGTTAGGGCTCTCCTGTTTTTTTCCTTCTAGTGCTTGGACCCTGTATAGACTTCATTAGGCCTTTGCTTGGCATTTGGCTTGTATAGGCTTTACTAGGCCTCTGGCAAGAATTTGGTCCACCTAGGCCTCAATAGGACTCTCCTGTATAGGCCTCATTAGGCCTCTTCTGGGGTTAGGACTCTTTTGGGTGTAGGGCTGTGTGTGGGCCTTATTAGGCCATTTTGGCTTCTAGGCCTCATTTAGGGCTTGTGTTTAGTTGTGCATCAGACAGGCCTCATTAGGTCTCTTCTCGTACTAGGCCTCACTCAGGCTTCCATTACGGGCCATGTAACTGGTCAGCCTTTGTGGCCTGCTTGGGTTTGGGCCTCTTCATTCTAGTGGATCCTGGGCCAGGTGTGGGAGAGCAGGCATCTTGAGGCCATGTGGCTGTAGGCCTTGGGTGCAGGCTTAGGTTTCTGCAGCCTGGTTGATTAGGCCTGGCCTGATCCTCCATCTAACTATGCCTGATACCTTCTCGGTGGCAGGCTTCACTGGTCCCAAGGGTTTCCCTGCATTATTTAGGCCTAGAGATTTGAGTGTTAGACTAGCATTTAGTCCTCTTTGTCTTCATGTCATCCAAAAATGACAGGTAAAGCCCCAGTTAAGTGACTGCCAGCCAAGTGCCCACCTCTTGAGCTATCTGTTTCATCTTATTAGGAAGCTGAGGGAGGTGGGATGGCTGCTAAGTTGGATGCTTTGGGGACACTCAGCCCCCTCAGAAGAAGCAAGGGACACCAGGTACCAAGGTTACTAAAGGGGGTGGGAAAGTGAGCGTTACTAAGCAAATCTTGTCCTGCTTAGATGCCTTGGAGAAGTCCAGTCAGACTGAGGACTCATCCTTTCTTGCAGATGGTGAGGATGACCCAGTGACCCAGTTGACTGTTGAGGAGGGTGAGGCCTCTGAGCCTACACCAGTGAAGCAGGTGACAGGTGAGCCTTATGACACTAGCATAGAGTCCACAGGTGCACACACTGGATTAGACTACATTGGTGCACAGAAGTGGCCCTGGCAAATTTAGTTTAGTGCAGGAGGACAGGTTGCTGTGGGCACTGTCAGTAATTAATTTAATTATTTTGATCTTGATCTTGATCAACCTTTATTAGGAATAGTACAACATAATACAACATATACATTTAACAGTAGGATTTCAAATATCGTTTTTTAGGCAAGTTATGCCATAAGTTTGCTGCCTCAACCAAAAAGTTAGCCATTAGTCTGGTAATATGCAGGTTCCAATCTTCCAATAAGAATTCCACTGATAATCTATCCATACAGACATTCCTTTCCAATAACCTCCTTAACAACTTTTCCCTTGGAATTATGTACAATGGGCAAGACAATACAATATGATGGAGAACATTGGGAGCTTGAGCACAATGACAGATACGATTCAAGAAAGGGGTCTGTAGATATCTACCCTTGGTCACATTAGAGGGATGTACATTCAACCTTGCAAGCAGAAATGCCTTCCTTGCCACCAACAATGAGAGAGTTTGAAAATAATCCAGAATCCTACCCTGTATGGGGGGGGGTACCAAGCATCGACAGAGAACAAACCCGAGGAGGTGTTGGATAAATCAGCTGATATTCCCTCTCAACAAGGCAGACCCTGATAGTTTTAAGACATTCCTTTTCAGATAATGAAAGGAGAAACAAGATTTAAACCCATAGATACTACTTTGCTTTTATAAAATGTGGCCCATCTAGTGTAGTAAACGTCAGATAGAAGAAAGCATAAAAGGCCAGATCTATTAGGCATAAAATGGATCTTACACCACAATCTGTAAGTCATTAGCCACACTTCATTTTCAAGAGAATTCAAGCCCAGTTCTGCATAAAGAGTCAGATGCTGTACACAAGGGGGAACAGCTAATATTTTCCTGAGAAAAAAATGTCTGCAATCATTCAATCTCCCTATTAAAGGCTGGAATCCAGGTAAATATACTATAAAATAATTGCTGTCTTAATTGGGTTTTATAAATTTTTAAGGCTGCCAGGATATTCTGGTTGCCTTTTTTATGTAGAAAGATTGTATAACTGCCAAAGATCTTTTCTCTGCTTGAATTAATTTATCTCTCTGTTTGCACCAGTGTCCATTAAAATACAGAAGGACAGCAAGGTAAACATACTTCTTGACCTGCTCAATTGTCTGATTACCAACTGTCCACGTTCTCGGGACAAATCTCTTAGAGAATACCAGTATTTTGGATTTGTCAAAATTTACCGTCAGGTGAGATTTATCACAATATTCAAAAAATCTTTTTAGGGCTCTTGCCAAACCCACCTGAGTTAGAGAGAGTAACAATGTGTCATCGGCATATTGAAGTATGAATAGCGGCCAATTACCCAGCGAAGGTGGATGAGAGTCTACTGTGGCCATAAAGCTAGGTTAATCAGCCACAAATAGATGAAACAGGTGAGGAGCCGACACACATCCTTTTCTGACACCTTCACCAGAATAGATAGGGTCTGTTAATAAGCCAGTTTCAGAGAATTTTGCTCTGCACTGATTTTTTTGTATGAAGTTGGCTTAGAAGAAACAACAGTCGGGAATCTATGTTAAGCCTACTAAGCTTGTCCCATCATAATGGCCGGTGAATTGAATCAAAAGTGGCCTTCAGATCGATAAAAGCTGCATATAATTTGCCTTTAGGGTATGATAGGTATTTATTTACAAGAAAAGAAAGCACTGTTATATGATCCACAGTGGACATGTGTTTTCTAAATCCCACTTGTTCCGGACCTATCAAAGCTTGGAAATCCATCCAACTCAGTAATTTCACATCCAAATAATAGGCATAAAGTTTGCCCACTACCAATAGAAGACTTATTAGGCAATAATTACCAGTGTCTTGTCTGTCCCCCTTTATAAAGATAGGAATTATGGTGGAATCCTTCCAATCAGCTGGAATCTCACCAGAGTTATTAACAAGAGTAAATAAATTAGCCAATGCCTTTGTCCATTGCTCAGTGCAGAATTTTAAGATTTCTGCCGGGAGGCCATCATATCCTGGGGATTTTCCAGATTTTAATTTAAGGATCAACTGATGCATCTCATCAACAGAGCTCTATAGTTTAGGAAGGCTTTTTATTTAGTAGATTATCCTCAGACGTTTGGGTACTCATTTTGTCAGTATAATAGGAAAACCAAATCAATAGTGTATAGTAGGATATAGAGGATATAGTAGGTAGAACCATAAAGCTCTCATTATTCATATATTTCCTAACCGCCACCCAAAAGGTTTTCGCATCTTTGGGTTTCAGAGCACTATCCAGAGACATCCAATTTTGCTGGAAAAATACCTTCCTTTTACCATCCATCCATTTAGAGTATACTTTATGGGCTTTCTAATAGGGCCCAAGATTAACCACTGGATTGGCCAGAGCCTGACAGTATAGGAAGGGGCATGTCATGCCCCAGGATCCTGATCAGGCTGTAGAGTCAGAGGAGGAGGACATGACCCTAGGGACTCTGGCACAGGTTTATCTATACCTGTGCCAGCGGGGAACCCTGCCAACCTAGAGGTTCAAGCAGAACAAGAGCCTGGTCCGAGTGGGCTGGCATCAGTCCCAACAGAGAGTCCTGCCCACTCGGATAAGGATGAAAAAGAGGAGCGAGACTTACCTCCACTGCTGTATACATAGCACTGAGCGCAAAAGAAGGCTCAAAGGAAATCTCTGAGAATGTATGAGAGGAACTTGCTCATTAAGAAACACCTGGCAAAGCCTTAATTGCTTTATAAAGGCTGGGAGAGGCAATGGAGGTTTTGTCAGAGATCAACTGATCTCCCTGGAGAAAACTTCCTGCTGCCTTCAGTGCCTGAATCCTTGCTATTTTGTTGTGTGCCTTGAACCTTGGACTGTTCCTGACAACCCTGTTACTTGAATTAGGGGCATACTTATCAAATTTGCAGATGACACCAAATTGGGAGGAGTAGCTAATACCCTAGAGGACAGGATCAAAATTCAGAATGACCTGGATAGACTGGAGAGCTGGGCCAAAGCTAACAAAATGAAATTCAATACGGAGAAATGTAAAGTACTGCATTTAGGGCGGAAAAATGAAATGCATAAATATAGGATGGGAGAGACCTGGCTGAATGAGACTACGTGCGAAAGGGATCTAGGAGTCCTAGTAGACCACAAGTTGAACGTGAGCCAACAGTGTGATGCGGCAGCTAAAAAGGCCAATGCAATTTTGGGCTATATCAATAGAAGTATAGTGTCTAGATCAAGGGAAGTAATAGTGCCACTCTATTCTGCCTTGGTCAGACCTCACTTAGAATACTGTGTCCAGTTCTGGGCACCACAATTCAGAAAGAATATTGACAAATTGGAGCGTGTCCAGAGAAGGGCAACTAAAATGGTGAAAGGTCTGGAAACGATGCCTTATGAGGAGAGACTTAGGGAGCTGGGTATGTTTAGCCTGGAAAAAAGACGGTTAAGAGGCGATATGATAGCCCTGTTTAAGTATTTGAAGGGATGTCACGCTGAGGATGGAGCAGGCTTGTTTTCTGCTGCTCCAGAGACTGGAACACGGAGCAATGGGTGCAAGCTCCAGGAACAGAGATTCCACCTCAACATGAGGAGGAACTTTTTGACAGTAAGAGCTGTTCGGCAGTGGAACACACTCCCTCGGAGCATGGTGGGGTCTCCTTCCTTGGAGGTCTTTAAACAGAGGCTGGATGGCCATCTGTCGGGGATGCTTTGATTGTGATTTCCTGCGTGGCAGGGGGGTTGGACTGGATGGCCCTCGTGGTCTCTTCCAACTCTGCAATTCTATGATTCTATGATTCTATGATTCTGTGATCCTACTGACCTACAGACCAACTCCTGGACTACGCTGTCTTCTGTAAGCCTTGATCTTTGGACTGTATTCGGGACTCTTCTCTGTGTGCGTTTTGCCCATATTGCTGCTTTTCCATGAAATGAAACTTTGCTTGCTGTTCCTAATTAATTCTCACTGGAGCTTGGCTGCTTTCCCAGGTCTTGTTTAACTTGCAGACAATTTAGAGTTGCCTTTGGACAGGACAGTATGCTTCCCATTCAGCAAAGATGCATTTTTGGCCATGCACTCTTGCTATTTTTACCCACAGGTGCCATATCCATAGCAGTGGCCTCATATGGGTAATATGCAGCAGCCTACCAGTAGTGGATATAGTGTTTCCTATGAGGCTATTCCTTATGGGGATCAAAAACTTCCCCTGAGGGACCATATGCTAGAGATAAGATTTTGTGTGGTGGTTATGGGATATCTTCACTTTTACCGTGAGTTTGAATAAAATGATAAGGATGTGTTGGATGATAAGGAGAAGTTGTGTAGGCGTAAGATCAAAGGACCTGGGGAAACTGGTTCCCCGGGTTTCTCATTGATGCTGGGGTTATTGTTTGGGTGCAGCCTTGGACAACTTTTTTTGCTGCTCCAGTATATAGATATTATTTATAGGGCATATGTTGATTTTTGCAGGTCTGAATTGGTTGCTGTATGATGAGGCCTTTCGTATGAAGGTGGCAATTAATTCTGCCCTCAGATGGGACCAAATGCACAGTTGTGTATGCAGATCATGACACCTGTGTGACCAACCCCAGGGGAGAGATCATACAGTGGTCATATTGTCCCGAAGGCTCAAGCTGAGACAAGTACCAAGATGAAGGCTGTAGCAAGCCCTCAGCATAGGTTGTTGTGTTCCTCATGTGGAATTCTGGGGTTTGTAGTTTAGTGAGGCCTAAGATCTCTCTGGCTGAGAGTTCTAAATGCCCCTCCCTAAACTGCAAATCCCAGGATTCCACAGGAGACAGGCATAACAAACAAAGTGGAATACTAACACTGTAATAGTATAGTGTGAAAATCTCCTATATTGGGGGATTTATTGATGTTAGGTTTCAAAGATCAGTAGGATTGCATATGTAGTATAAGTACATGGAAGATAACATGAAAAAGGAAAATTAGACTAATTGACAATTATAAGCAACAACTGGGAGGTACAGAGTCAATTGCATTTTTTTGCAGTTGTAGTTTGGTTTAGTTATGTTGGCTGTTTATGTATTTTGTTATAATTTGTTGTAATTTTTTGTTCATTGTTTTTCTTTTTATGTAAAATGTTTTAACTTTTATATGTGTGTGCATGCACATGTGTGTATATACACATACATACAAACATGCATACTGCCTGAAGGGTAAAAGTGTAGGTGGACCTAAGGACCAGCAATCGGGTAGGTGGGGATCTAGGGGTCCACCTCCAAAAGGGACCCAGACCAATTATGTTGGACAGGCTAGAGTCTCTTTTGCAGTTATCCAAATCAGGTTGTAGCACATTTTATTTTAGGAAACCCTTTCAAATTCCATTTTAGGGAATCTGGACCCCATTTTAGTCTAAGAACTTGCATTCAGTAGTTTAGAATGTTTTGCTTAAGGAGAAGATACACAAGGAGGCATCTGAGCAGAGATAGTCAGCCCTTTTACATCTCACACAGTACCCAATTTGAGGGTATCTCCACTGAGAATTGTTCCTAAGAAAGTACCTGGTGTATATAGTGTCCCTCCGTATCCACGGATTTGGTATCCCATGGATTCAAGTGTTCAAGTTTGATAATATTCTTTTTAAAAAATAATAATCCAAAAAGCAAACCTTGATTTTGCCATCTTATATAAGGGATACCATTATTGCTACGTCATTGCATATAATGGGACTTGAGTATTCAACGATTTTGGTATCCACGGTGGGTCCTGGAACCAAACCCCAACGAATATGAAGGGACAACTATATAGAGTAATCCATCATTTGTCTTATCCCCAAGGGGAGTCTATTAACAACACCATTCCTGTGAATTATACATCTTTTGATGCTGCAGTTCATGGAGTACACAGGAGGTGAGTTCAGGCAGAATTGGTGAAATATGACACTAACTTTGCATTCCACTGGCTGCCAGTGCATCCTGGGGACTTTGTGTTACTGGGCTTTTCTACTGACAGATTTTTCTACATGGACCAAGCCCTTACTATGGGTTCTTTGGTGTCATGTCCTGCATTTCAGAAGATCAGTACTTTTCTGAGTGGGCCCTTACAGTTATGCCTGGGCTAAAGGGGGTTCATTATCTTGATGATTTTTGTTCATTGGTGAGTCCAGTACAGGGCAGTGTGCCTTGTTGATAAGGAAGTTTTATTTGCTTACAGCAGAATTGGATGTACCCCTTGCTTAGGAGAAGACAGAGGGGTTTAGTACCTATTTGGTTTTCTTGGGTATTGAGATCAATTTCAGGCTTCCTCCTGAGAAGCTAAGCTATTTGAAGGAAAGGTTGGCAGAATTTATGGGGCATAGGAAAGCTGTGCTCTGAGAGTTCCAGGAACTTATTAGTCACTTGAATTTCACTTGTAGGGTTGTGACACCTGATAGAGATTTTTAAAGACAAATTTGTGGTGCTATTTCTGAGGTAGTTAAACAGTATAACACAATTAGGATTACCTGAGTGATCAGGCAAGACTTAAGTGTCTGGCAGGATTTCTTTTCCACACTCAATGGGATTTCATTTTGGAGGGGTGACTTGTGGATCTGAGATGCCTTAAAGGTGTTTTGGGATGCAACAAATTCCATCTCATTTAGGGTTTATTTTTGTGGTCATTTGTAAACTGGCTGCTTGCTTGAAACACAATAAACTGAGTTTGTGAACATTAGTGCTCAGGTGTAGCTGTGGAGTGGCGTAGGACAGGTTTGTTGTCTGACTTGATCTTCTTGGATTTTTTTATTGTTATAGCTGTTCATATTTGGGCTGAGGAGTTGGACAACTCTTTAATCCATTTCTGGTGTAATAATACAGCTACAGCTCATGTCATCAATTCTATGTCCTCCAGATCCCCACGGGTCATGCATTTAGTTAGGGCCTTTACACTACAATATCTTCATTATAATATTTTGTTTATGGTGCTCCATGTGCTGATTGCTGATGCTGTCTCCCACCAGCAGATGGAGTGCTTCAGACAACTGGCTCTGGATGCAGAGACCTGTCCTGATGCCTGTAGCCCTATGGAAGCTTGGAGGGGTGAGATTCTCAGAGTTATCAGCCACTCCATAGCCCCTAATACCAGGAAGAGTTATAAGAAGGCTGGTAGGGAATGTGAACGTTTTAGGTTGGAGAGTGGGCTTCAGGCCATCTGGTCTATACCTGTTTCCCACATTTTGCAATTTTGTGTTAATTTGAGGGGCAGGGGTTGGCTCCACAGTCCATCAGGACTAGATTGTCAACATTGGTCTTTGCTTCTGTGATGGCCAACCCTAGAGCTTATGCTGCCTTCTAAGGCTCAAGGGTATAAGGATGGTTGAAATCTACATGGTTGATTTCAGGGTTTACATGGCTTTGGATGGGTGGTCTCAGGAGAAAGGCAAAGTGTCTGACAGGCATGAACCATTATCCCCTGATGTGCTTAAGGGGTTAGGGGATATATGGTTAGACATTTGTGTCTCAGGTTATGAGGAAATCTTGTTCCATGCCACAGCAATGACTGCCACAAGCGATGGAACCTTGTGAGTTAGTGAGCTAATAGTCTCATCTACGTGAGGACATGTCTGTTAGATCATTGGAACGGAGAGATTTAAGATTGTCAGGGCAGCTAGCAGTATTGCAGATCTGCATTTAAGAGGTATGTGCCTCCTCTCAAATTTTAATCAGATTTGCTGTTTACTAATGTTTTTCTAGATTCTAGGTTCTGCTTGGAGAGACAGTGGGTCCTGATCTGCAGCCATAATATGGATTACTGGGCAGGGTGCCAGGCCCAGAACTGCCATTTTGGGCCTCACCTGGGATTGAGCTAATATGCCACTGTGGAATGGTGTGGAAAAAGAAGTGTTTGTTGGAATGGTTTGTTCCCTCTGTTATTTGAGGAGTGTCTCCTCCTTATGCTTTAGCACTGGGCCTCCTTATGCACTGGGCCTCCTTATCCAAGTCATTCCCACCAACATGAATGATGATTCATGTTGGTGGGAATGACTTGGATTCTGCAGGCTTTGCATGATCTCCAGGTCACACAAAGTAAATGGCCAGGAATAAATCTTATTTAGTCTGCTATTTTGCCTTGCCACATTTGGCGTACTGAGAGGTATCCCCAACACATTGATCTAAACCATAGAAAAGTAAATAGGAAGATTCAGAATGCATGACATAGGGGGTTGGGCCACTTTCTCCTGCATCCCACCATAGTATTTTGGCAGCTACAACTCTGCAGAGCTGATGGCATGCATTTGTCAAAAGCAGGTCACATGTTTTTCCTGAGGGATTTGCAACATGGTGTGAGGGCTGTATTGGCTTGCCTGGTGGAAGAAAAAGACTAAGCAGACATGTGCACCCTGTCTTTGGCAGGTAGTTGGGGGGAGGTCAAGTATGAGTTTAAGTGTACACCTTGGCACCCTTTTGGTGAAGGCCAGAACTCTGGAACTGCCTCTTTAGGTCCTGTGATCCAGAGGTGGGGAAGGAGTCTACACTGAGGGTTTTGCTCTAACTTTAAGTTCTAGACTTGAAGGAGGGGTGCCTCAAGTCTTCCTTCCTGTAGATGGCTGGCTGGGGAGCAATCCAATTATTGGATTGCCCTCAGGGTTCAGGTGTTTTGCCCAAGGGAAGGCCGAGGAGGAAGTCAAGGGTAACAACTGATGATTGAATATTTCCATCCAGACAGTAGAAGACCAAAATTGGCATGATTCATTTCAGCTACAGGGGCTCAGGGCTTGTCTATACAGGCAATTTATCCCATCTTTCCCCCATTATGGAGCCCTGTAGTCCTGATGACACAGGGCTTTTGCCCTGTTCTTCGCCTGGGCAGTCCTCATGACCCCAGCACAAAGATGGGGCTAAAACAGAATAAGGCCCATTAAAGCATTTTTAAAAAATACCTGGTAAAATCCATTCTAGCCAGCAAAAAATGGATTAGACCCCAAATGACCGTAGGAGGTTATTCCGACATGCTGGCCCATCACTGCAGCTACCCTCTGCCTTGCTCTTCCACAGCCAGGAAGCAGACCTGCAGCATGTGACCAGGGCTGGTCACATGCAGGTGGCCTTGCTCATGTGCTGTGGGCCTACTTCCTGACATCAGAGAATGTGATCTAGAGGGCAGCTGCAGCAGCTGCAGGGATGGGCCAGTGTGGTGGTCTGAACTCTGGCCTGTTTTGTGCTGGTAACGGGGGATGGAATGGGCCAAATCTATGGGTGAAATGCACCAGCATGGAGCCAGAATATTCTGGTCCATGCAGATGAGCCCACAGTCATATTAAACTGGATTGTCAACATAAATCTTATTCCATCTATCTGTTTTGATCTGGTGGGTAAGTGAAATAAAATGTAATCCTGTTTTTGAGAAATATCCAAAGGAACACCATTTTTTAAATAGAACCTATGTTAGTGGGTCTTGAACACAGATACTCCTTAAGGGAATAGTATCATGATGTCCCCAGAGTGATAGGCCCAAACAAATACAACTGAATGCCATGACTGATTATCTGACTTAGGGCCCATCTACACAAGGAGAAAAAATCCAAAGTACCTCGTAGTATTGGCATCTCACAGCAGCAGCAACATGTCTAAATGGCTTTTCTGGCCTCGGAAGCCCCTGTAAGCCTTATAATAAATAATAATAATAAAATTTATTTATACCCCGCCCCTCTGTTAAAACAATCGGGCCTTGCATTCCTGATGGCGGCTGCAAGATATTTACTTGCATTAGTTCTTCACCACCACCATTGATTGTTTTTTTTTTTTAAAGTTGTCGCAAGATGTGCTGGTGTGATAAAGCGATTTTCCAACATTATAGGAAAGCAAAACAGGAAATATTCATCCTGTTTTATTGCCTTAGCGAATGATCTCTAAGGAAAAAATCCAACATGGCGGCAGCAGGCACTCGCCTTGCTAGCACATCCCACCCCCACTCTAACCTGGCCAATCAGTTTTGTGCTTCCCTTCAAATTTCTTGTTGTTTGATAGTCCAAACAAGCAGGAATATGCAGCCCCCTTGTGGTTTTTGAAAAGGTATGGGAAAATCTGCAAAGGGTTTTACCATTTTGTTTTTGCCATTTCGGCCTGCCTTCCTTCTGGATAATGTAGATTGGTGCTGAATCCCATTTAGACAGGTAGGATTCCCAGCAAATTCCATGAGGGGTATTTTCACGGTTTAGAAAGGCCCTTAGAAAAATACATTAAGTAGAAGGGTTGTCATGCCCTTACAAGGCTTGGATAGTGGACTTCAGTCAGCTTGGTATTACATTTTGTGTCTGGTTTAGATGATCTTTAGCTCCAGATGTTTGCAGTTAATAGTTCTATTGTTTCTTGAGTCTGCTCTTCTGAACACAGCTCCTAATCATTTGAGTGTATGCAGCTTTGATAATACTCATATTTGTTTACTCTCATGTGTACAGTTTTGTTTGCACTCACCAATCATCACATGGAGAAATTTAACAAGGGGAACTGATATGTTTCTACTCAGAAGCAGGTCTCATTGAGATAAATTGGCTTTACTCAACGGAAAATGTGCAGAGCAGGGATGTGATGGGAGACATTGGCCTAAATTGTATCTTTTAACAGGATTGACTAAACTTCACTCATTTTCACATGCAAATACTTAATCATAAGCACACACTGTCTGATATAAGGCCACCATATATGCACACTGATATACACTTGCAAACTCACACACACCACTCTTATCCTGCTGCAATGCAATTTTAAAAATTCTCCCACTGGCAAAAATGACACTTTTCAGAGATAAATTGCATTGAGCAAAGGTTAATCTTTCTGGGAGGATCATGGTGTTGGGGAGGGGGTGGTAGCTCTTCTATCCCTAGCAGTGAAAGCCCAGAAATCCCCCCCCCCCATGGCTCCAATAGAAGAGGCTTTCTTAAGCTTCATTGGAGTGCTGGAAAGGGAAGGAAAATCTCTTATCTGATCTGTCATCTTTTGCATCTGATCTCTGATCAGAGATAAGAACAGTGGGAAAGACAGAAAGCCCATTAGGTACCTCTCACAACATGTATCTGTTCTGTGGTCCTTAGATTCCCTATCTGTGATGTATAGTGTTTCAGCCTTACATAACAAGCTTAGAAAGCTCATCACAGGGTTGCAGAAACCATGGCTCTCCAGACGTTGGGCTACAAGTCCGAACATCACTGACTGTTGGCCATGGTCTGGGGTTGTCTTGGGCTCAGGAGAGCTGGAATCCAGCATCTAGTCTTCTACCAGTTATCCTCTCTGACTTAAGGCAAAGAATCACAAACACAGAGAATAAGAGGTACCTGAGGAGTTTATGTCACAAAATGTGATTTCAACTAAAACCCAGATTGCTGTGCATGGACTTCTCTCCTGTGTGTGCTCATACCTTTGTTATAATGGAGCCTTAACTTGTTCCTGTGATTTACAGAATGCCCAATCCTAAGGTTTCTAGGCACATGTAAGAATGGTCCATCCTCTTCCTCCATACCATTAGCAATTCAAAGGACATATCAGTAGAGTGTTGTAATTCATTTATGAAACGTTTTGATGAAAAAGTCACTCACATGATTTGTCTCAGTTTGGAGGCTGCTAGTTCTTGCACTCTAGTCAATGTATATGTACTGGGCATAGGAGCTGCTATCTACCCCACCTCCTCTTTCTATAACAGGAAGGATGCAGTGGGCTGTGTCTGCACACATATGCACACACCTTCATAGGGGGAAGAGAATGTCAGCACTACAGAATAGCTAAAAAAAATCACAGGCCTTAGTGGTGGTGGGTACAGGGAGAGCTGTGGGGGGTGATTTGCATGTTTTCCCTCCTGCAAACAACATCTATGAATGAAAAGTGTTTGTTGGATTCCAGGATGTTTTTGAACATTCTCTTCACAAAGAAATCCTCATTATGAGCTTAGAATACTTATAAAACATCAATAATACACAAGAGACATGAATCAAGGAAATCTTTTGAAAAAATATGTACCAAAAAGCAAACAATAAGACTGAAACCAAATATAAACAAAATTAATCACACATTACAAAATAACTCAGTGAAACAGCCAAGTATGCAGTGAAGTGGCCATATAAAACCCTTAGGCCAGTGAAAATAAAGGAAGCTTGATGTTCTACACCTCAAAACAAGTTCTATAAGCATGGTTGTTTGTTGTTGTGTGCCTTCAAGTCATTTCTGACAAAGAGTGACCATAAGGCAAGCATATCACATCATTTTCTGAGGCTGAGAGTATGTGACATGCCCAAGGCCACCCAGTGGGTTTTCATGGCCAAGCAGGGATTTGAATCCAGAGTCTTAGTCCAACACTCAAACCACTATGCTACACCAGCTCCTCACCACCAAAAACACCAAATGACAGCTCAGATAGATGCGATGGCCAGGAGTGCTTACTACCAGCTTTGGCTGTTACTCCAGCTGTGACCCTTCCTAGAGCTGGAGGACCTAAAGATGGTAGTACACATGCTGGTAACTTAAAGGCTGGACTTTTGCAATGTGCTGTACATTGGGTTACTTCTGTACCAAGTTCAGAAACTTCAATTGGTTCAAAACACAGCAGCCAGATTAATCACAGGTACACCCAAGAGTGATCATATTACACCAGTTGTCAAGATCGGTCCCTGAGAGTGCCTATTCCTGCTATTTTTGTTTGTGGTTCCGAAACATTGCTGCAACCTTCCTATTAATTATGTTTTCATTCTTGTATACTGGATAATGAGTGCTTTGAAGCAACTGTGGGAGGATAATGGTTACTATGAGATAGCTCACAGTTGTGACTTGGAGCCTTGAGAAGAATGGGCAGAATGCTTGGATAGCTTATCATTTTGTAGCGTGCCAGATTTCATAGATTGCCAAATGCTTTTAGTATACTCTCTGTCCTCTGGGTCTTCATTCTGAGCAACGATTTGTTGTGTTATGCTTTCTGGATTACTGTGCCAATAAAGTTTCCTGTTTAACTCTGAAACTGCTGGTCACTGTATCTGGGAATGCAAGTACCTGACATCAATATTAAAATCTTTCCCCTGGCTGCCAACTGTTTTCCTAGCAAGGTACAGTGTTGGTTATTACCTTTAAAGCCCTACATGGTTTGGGTCCAGATTACCTAGCAGATAGCCTTCTCCCAAAAAATCTGCCCCATACCGTTAGGTCCTCTATGGTCCAGTCAGCCAGGACTAGGTTGGCAACTGTCACCCGGAGGACTTTTTCTTCAGCCACCCCTAGACTCTGGAACAGCCTGCAGGAAGAAATACAACAGCTGAATAAACTGTCTGAATTTAAAGCAGCATTAAAAAAACTATTTTCTCCAGCAGGCCTATCCAGATGATTTTAAATTGTGAATTTTAAATTGTGTATTGATTGTTTAAAATGTCTTGGTTTTACTTGATTTTTAAAAAATTGAATATGTTTTTAACTGATATGTGTTTTTAACCAATGTTATGTTCTTGTGTAAATTTGTTGTTTCCCACCTCGATCCATAGGGAGATATGGATCAAGGCAGGGGACATAATTCATCATCATCATCTCCCCTAGGGGCTTAATTCTTCACAAATTTCATTCTCAAAGCAAGCAATGAATAATTTTAGCAATTCCTTTCCCACCACACAAAAGTCAGTTCAGGAGTTATTTCGTGCAAAAAAGTTTTAGGTGGTCTTCTTGCACAGAAAACAGCATTTTCTATATAGGAAACAGCCTGTTCTGCACAGAGGATAATATTTCTACTTCCTTCCACAACCCTTGCCTCCAAACAAAAGATAGAATTATGAGACAAACATGAATTCTTAAGCGAGTAGCCCCTCACTTTCATTTTATAGTGCCATTGAGTGGAGGGGCAGGGAGGGGAGGAATGTGTTGTTGAAATAAGGTATAGATCTCTTTGCTGTACTGTTGCAGTGGACGTGAATTGTTTGCCTGCTACTCCTTCTCTCTGTGTTTTGATGTTCTTACAATTTTACCTCTTAGAAGCTCACAATGTTCCTTTTGAGAAATATGCAAAACTTTTTTCATTGACATGATGCTGAATATTATGCATTTACATCTACTGGTACAGTTTTGTCATATGTAACAGGAAAGGGAGGAAAAGGTCTGTTTATTATCTGTGCCAGATTGTAAGGCTCTCTTTGAAAGGCTGTGTAGAATAGATGGTTCTTCTTTATATACATAGAACTCAAGCACTGGATGAGAGCCAAGGGCAAAAGAGTGAGTGGGAGGGAAAGAGTTAGATTAGAGAGGTTGTATTCTGCTCATATTTTCCCATTTCCCCCTTTGTTTCCCTGCATACTCACCTTGTATAAAATGACTAACACAAATGCTAGTAGAACACAGCACTTGAGAGATCTCACTCATTTCTAGACTTCTTGAAGATTAGGGTGGCAAATGGAGGCAGCTTGGATTTGGGCATGATATGTGTCCATATAAAGAAACATGCAAATACATTTTCATTCTGATTCTTAAGTGTTTTAAGAAAAAACCTCTGTTTTGCTCTCTTTTACATATTTGCCAGCCTCCTTGAAAGTGGGTATAAGGTCGAAGCTGGGGTTTGTCAGTGATGCACAGACTATTCTTTTGTAAACATTTGTTGTTGTTGTTGTTTTAAAAAAAATGCTTGTTACACTTATATTTTGTTCTTATGTCACAATGTGACTACTGTTGCTTTTTCCACTGCCCAGTGAAAGTGACTGAACATAGCCGATAGTAAACATATGTGCACCACACAGCTACATCTCTATACTTGTATCGCCCAATGCTACCCACCCCAAAACCAACCTTTTGAGTAGTGCAGCCCTCACCCCACAACACAATCATGTCTGTGTTGTTAGAGAAGGGACACCTTCAGCAATTTTTCTTTTGTTAGCATGCCCTACTACCCCCTCCCTATAAATATCTCTTAATTGAAAATATTGGACACTTCGAAGGGGTCAGGTTGACCAAAAAGATGTCAGGTGCCAGTCACAAGGACCTAGGAAGGTTTTATAGAAATATTTTTACCATGAAAATCAAACGTAGGACTCTGTGGAAGCCCCCGGTAAGCAAAGCCATTAAGGAGGTATGTCCATGAACAAATGCTGCACCATCTCCCTTACCCTGTGCTGAGCAGTACAGGGAAGGGGATGGGGCCACATCAGAGCCACTGCCACCACCTCACTGGCCAAGCAGCTCCCTGCAAGAGCCTGGCCAGATATGTTGCTTCTGCTGACACCAGAACAGGGCACCTATGTGATCAACTAGGAGGGGGTAGAGCAACCCTGTCCTTGTTAATCACATGCCTGGGCACCTCGTTCTGACCTCAGCAGAAGCAATGCCACCAGCCAGGGTCTCATAGGGAGTTGCTGGTCAGAAAGGTGGAAATGGCAGCAGCTCCAAAAACAGGATGGGCCAGCAGGGCCAATGCAGATTCAGCCTGGTGTGTGTGGCCACCATCATGGTCAATCCAGGGCCAGTCCGGAGCATAATGCTCCAGACTGACCTTGGATTAAGCAGCCAATATAGATGAGCCCTAAATGAATGAATGAATGGATAGATGAATGGTTGGCCTCCAGATCTGCCAGAGCTGCCCATCATTGCCTTATTTTTACCATATCATTCATTTTTTGTATTTTAATTTTAAATTTTATTTATTTATTTATTTATTTATTGCCATTGGAGTGACTTTCCAATAGTTCTGCAACTGTTCTTTTATGGATGGGTCACTGGAATATACAGTTTTGAACCATTCCAGCTGCTGAAACATTCCAGTTTAATTACAATGTTCTTTATTAATAAGATCATATAAATAATCCAACATAATATTTACTGGTTTAAAGTTATGTGATATTCAGGAATTAATTTATATTCACTTTTAATATTGTGTGAAGGTGGGCTACACAATAATGCACAATAAATCATATAATGCAACATCCATAAAAACTAATATACAGTAGATTATATTTTTACCTTCTGATCATCTGATTATAAAAGATACAATCAGAAAGATATAATCCTACCACCTAGACCAACAATGGCTGTAACAACAATTTTAAAAGAAAATATGGAGCCAATTTTAACTTATTCAAGAAAAGCCAATATAAACAAGTTACTTCCTCATAATGAATTTCAAAACATTCATTGATAGGGCCAAACATAATTGACATGGCAGGGAGTTCCTTAGTGCTGAGGCCATCACTGAAAAGTTCTTGTCACCTGAAGAACATTACTGGTAGGCTCTAGAAGAAAGCCCCACACGTTGATCACAGTGCTGGGCAGATTGGTGTAGATACAAGCTGTCCATAAAATAATCTGGTCCAAACTTACTTATAACTTTAATAAAATAACTACAAGCACTTTGAAGTAAGTTGCCAACCAGTAAAGTTCATACACTATCAGCATGATATACTTCAACCAACTGGTTCCAAGAGTAAACCAGGCAGTCTCATTCCATATGAACGGAGACGTCCAAACTCTCTTTAGAAGCAGCCCTGTGTAAAGCTTATCAGTAGGCCAGTCTGGGTACAATTGATGTATGCTGCAAGTTCTGTTTTTTCTAGATAAGACTGTAGTTAGGAACTTCTAGTCAGCAGCACTTTATCACCAGTACTCACTCCAGATAAGTGTAGCCCCTCTTCAGGTGGAGTGCTACTCCATCCAACATTAGTCACTATCCTGTATCCAAGTTGGCAGATTTCCCCATTGCTAGAAACACCATCTTTTTTACTATTATTATTCAGCTAAATCATGTTAGCCTTCATCAGTCCCAGAACTGTGTCCAGACTGTATTTAACATTTTGTCTATATGGGCAATTTACCCTGGCTTTCCCCAGTATTGGAGCACCGCAGTCCAAACTATGCAGGACTCTTGTCCTAAAATCGTTTTTGAACAGTCCTGATGACATTCAGGGCAAAGCGGGGGGGGGATGGGGTAAATCATGTTAAAACATTCTTTAAAAACACCCAGGAAAATCCACATCATATGGGAAAACCAGGATGGATGCATCATAGGAACACAGGGTCTGTACCTGCACATCGGGCTGTATTGATGGACGCTGATGCCACTGGTATCGCTCTGCAACCAAGAAGGAGGACCCCAGCACATTATCAAGGCCCACAGCATGTGACCTGCTTTGATGACATGCTGAGGGCCTCCTTACTGGTTTCAGAGAGTGGGACAGGCAACAGCAGCTGAGGTTCCCACTGATATGGACTTGCATGGCCCTCAGACTTCTGCAGCATGGATATAGTGCTCATAGAAATATCAGGGAGGACTGGGTATCTTCAGGGTACTGATAGCACTTTTGTCAAAAACCCCAGATGACTTCTTCCAGAAACTTCATGAGCATGAGCTCTTTAAACAGAGGCTGGATGGCCATCTGTCAGGGATGCTTTGATTGTGATTTCCTGCGTGGCAGGGGGGTTGGACTGGATGGCCCTCGTGGTCTCTTCCAACTCTGCAATTCTATGATTCTATGATTCTATGATAATAGAAAAGAAAGAGGCCAAGTTTGAACTCTAGAGTAACTCATAACCACATGAGGGTCTTAGATTTTCCTTGGGTTTTTTCCAGGCTGTGAGGCTGTGTTCTGGAAGAGTTTATTTCTGACATTTCACCTGCATCTGTGGCTGACATCTTCAGAGAATGGTTGGGTAGGAGTGTGTGGGGGTTATATACTATGAACCCGTGTTAGAGAGGATATGTAAATTTATATATTTGAATGGCTAGTTTCTGGGTGGAGATATGCAAAGAGGATTAGTGTCTGTTTGGCTAATGGTCCATTGTCTATTGGAAATCCCCCTGTCCCTGGGTGGAGTTCATTTGCAAGAGTTGAGTTTTGATTTTAGTGATTTTCAGGACTGGCAGCCAGATTTTGTTTACTTCTAGGGTTTCTTCTTTCCTGTTGAAGCTGTCCAGGTGTTTGTGGATTTCAATAGCTTCTCTTTGCATTCTGACATGATAGTTGTTGGCCTGGTCCAGAATGTCAGTGTTTTTAAATAACACTTTGTGTCCAGGTTGGTTTATAACATGTTCTCCACCCAGGGACAGGGGGATTTCCAACAGACAATGGACCATTAGCCAACCATTAGCCAGACACTAATTCTCCTTGCATATCTCCACCCAGAAACTAGCCATTCAAATACAGAAATTTACATATCTCCAACAGTGGTTCACAGTATATGATCCATACACACATACTCCTACCCAACCATTCTCTGAAGATGCCAGCCATAGATGCAGGCAAAATGTCAGAAATAAACTCTTCCAGAACATGGCCTCATAGCCCGGAAAAAAACCCAAGGAAAATATACAGATGCCGGCCATGAAAACCTTACACTTCACATGGGGTTCTACTTGCTTCTTTGGGTCTACCACAGATGGATGTACACAGAGTTGAAAACATCATACTGCAGTGTTTAACTTTGAATACAAATTAGGCAGCCAGAAATGTGTGGGGATTAAACAAAGAGAATGAAAAGAAGTGAAACTTCCTAGGTACTGTGTCTATTGAGAAAGAGAAATTGAAAACTTTAGAGGGATCGTTCATGAGTTTGTGATAAAAGGGGAGCTCTAAAAATAATTTGGTTTATTTAGTAATTTGGTTTATTTATTAAGTCTGTAGTGATGTTATGTTTGTATGATGGAATGGAATGAATCTGTGCTTGAAATTATGCAAGAATTCACTTACTTACCTACTGCTTTCCAAGGTTGGGGCACAAGATAGCTCACAACATATTAAATACCTCAATGAAACACAGTAAATTATAGATATTAAATTACACTTTAATTCCAAACATCCATTAAAAGAAAAATTAATTTTAGAAAAACACATTAAAATGTTTATGGTCAAATGACTCCAGTTGGACCCAGGCGGTTGCCAAAGGCCTGTCTTGATAAAAAGGTATTTTCCCGTCAGCAGAACCACAGGAAAGGGGCTGCCCTAATATGCCTTGGAAGGGCATTCCACAGCCATGGGGCCCTACCAAACATACCTCTGAAACAGGTGGGGACCAAGGATTTTATCAGATGTGGAAAAACCGCGTGATTAGGATGTGACAATAGCACAATGGGCTAAAACTATCAGATTACATTATTGTTTACCCGTTCCCACTGCATCGCAAAGAGTAGTGCCTCTAGTTCCCAGTTTCACCAGCTCCCCCTGCTCTTGCCATTTCCCCTCTCTCAAATTGTTTTCAGACTCCTAGAAATACAGAGACACAATTCTCTGTCTTGTGTGAATTCTTTAGAAATCAGACAGCTTGCACACCTCTTTCCTCTTCCTGCTCGCCAGGCTACATGAAGAAATCACCTTCCATTTCTAGTAGCCTAATCTTTTGTATCCAAATTTACCAGCCAACCAAACAACACATTTGTAGCTTCTTTGGAAATTATTCATGTGCAAAGAACACATACATCTAACATCATTCCTCTGATTTCAGTTTATGCTAAGCAAGGTCTCTTTGCTTCCCAAAATTATGTTTGCCTCTGAACTCATGTATTCTTTGATCACACTGAGTGTGGGTGAGGCCATTGTTCTTGTTTATTAACATAGCAAATTTCTTCTAGCCCTTGGGTGGAAGGAAACCCTTTAGCATGGTAATTATACATTCACACCAGGGGGGCTTCTTTGTGTTCTGAAAGAATACAGTTCTCTGATTACACTCGACCTAACTGGCATTTAGAATAGGAGTATTAATAACTCATTCTTACTGATGCATCAGGTAGAATGAAAATTAGATAGAAAGGTTATAACCTGTCAAACTATGGGTTTAATTACAGAGGCTATTTACGTTTCTGCAGAAGCTTTCCTTCAGTATTCACAGCTGTGAGTGAGTCTGCAACTGCAGTTGTGATCTCACAGTCATTTCCATGGCAACAACCTATGACTTCATAGGCTGATTTTCACTTGTAGCATCCAGCCGAAATAAACCACAATCAACATGCAGGTGGAGTGATAAGCTGTAACCACTCTAGGACAGCTCTTCATCAAATGGACTGATTCCCATCACACTAGAGGTAGTTTCTGAAGCCTGGGGCAGTTTCTTATTAACTTGAGGGAACCTGAAATGCTAACATGCTGGTACTTCCTTTATCTGTCTCTGTCATCTCTCTTGTAGACTTTGTTGTAGGCAAGTTCCATTCTCTGCATTATATGTACACCTTCCACATTTCCTTTTTTTCTTTAACTTATCACTCCAGAATTCCATAGCACTGAGCCATAATAGTTAAAGCAGTAACAAACTGGATTATTTCCGCAGTGCAGATGCAGCCCAAGACACAGAACATCATCACACAAGGCTGAAATCATGTGATTATGATGGGATAGTAGCATGAATGAGTTCCCTTTATCGCACAACATCATTGTCCTCCCATGCTTGGTCTGTGTTCCACCCGTTCATCAGCCACCACTTTTAATTAACAGGCAAAAGCCATCAATAGCCCTCAATATACCTCTTTTTGTGGTATTGACAAATGTGGGATAATCATGTCCTGCTGTAATCGCGCAATTCCAATGTGAATTATCATTATCATTATCATTATCATTATCATTATTATATTCCACCTTTTCCCTAGGGAATCAAGGTGGAATACAACATAATTATAACAATAAGATATTATAACAATAAAAGCTCAAAGTTAAAAAGCGACCCCATATCTCATCTCTTCCCCCAATCATATAAAGAACAATAAAATAGAAATTAGAATGGGTCACCCTTTTTCTCCCTCCCCTTTAACCACAAGAACACATAATTAAACTTCCAGGGGGAGAATGTGAAGAGGACCTATAGGGCACTCCTTTAATCAACTGTTGCCTTTTCTTGCTACCTTTTTAAGCTTGTTTGTTTACAGTCACCCTTCCACATTCCCAGCAGTTACGAATTTTTTTAAGGGGTTAGGAATTTTTTATTGGAATAAGACCTTTCTACTGAAAAATACACCTGACCGCAAAAGGCCATAACAATAACATAAAAATAATATTAATTGTTTTCCTCTTTTCTTACTAATAAAAAAAAAATAAAACTATCTATCCTAACACTAATACATTTTTCCTCTTAATCTAAACGCACTATAATCACATTATATTTACACAATACAATTATATTTATTTGGAAAAGAAAAAAAATAATAGTAAAAGATTAATTAAAAGATTAATTAAAAATAATACAAAATTATACAAAAATACAACAACAATAATAAAATATTCATTTATTTTAAATATCCTTTCAAGTTATTGCTGGGGTTGTCTTACTAAATCACAGCCAAAACTTTTTCCAATGATGGTTTGGCAATTTTTCTTTTTCACTCAGAGCTAAATTTTCAATTACGTTCTTCACATAATAAGCAGTGCCTTTTACATCCTGCAGATGTTGACTTTTCAGCTCCCTTTGTCTTTGGAAAACTAACCCTAACATCACATAGAGGTTGACCAGGCGCACCGTGGACCAGGGCACTTTCCAAAAACTCTTAGCCACGGAACCAGACTCCTTCCTCTTCCTCTTTTGGCCCACTGACTTTCTGGGTCCCCTGACACCCTCTGGAGGTTCAGTCCCCGAAAGTATTGTCTCCCAAGCCTGCTGTGCCAAATCTGGACAATCCATGACCTGGGCCACCTCCTCGCATGTTTCCCGGGCACTTGGGCAGTCCTGGACAAAACGTCTGATCATCTCCTTTTGTGCCACACCACTCAAAATCTCAGCCTTTTTACATTTCAGACGAGGACAAGTCTGCTTATCCTCTGCAGTCCACGGTCTCCTTCCCCTCAGATTAAGAACCTGATAGTAGAGCCTCCACCTCAAGTCCCACAACTTTTGGGGGACCCCTTTGTCCATGAAATACTCAGTCGGGCTAGTCTGGTGTTTTAGGTAGTCTGATAAATCTGGTTTGGCCTGACATTTTTGCAAACACGGGTTAACATAAATCTCCTCCACTATTTTTCTGTACAAACCTCTCTTGATGCTCTGACCTGGCCTGTCTTCACCCTTCAACTCCTCAGCATGGATTCTATATTTCTTTAGGCAAAAAACAAAGTCTCTCAAAAAATCTGGTGATTTCAATTTTTCAGGCAAAGAAAACCTAAAACTTAATGAGCCTTCCTCCCACAAAGCCTTTCCCCATCTAGTCCCCATCCAGCACTCACAAAACAAAACTAGCCAAGCCTGAGGTTGAATCTGACCCTTTTGCAACAGAGAGACTTTCCCAAAATTTTGGGCAGAGAAGATGGTGATGAACTTAGGTCCCAGGGCTGGGAAGTCCAGGCCCCCTTGTTCTACCTGCCCATAAGCCACTGCTCTTGCCAGGGGGAATGTGGCCATTCCCCAAAGGAACTTGAAGAGAACCCGATCGGCTTCTTTAATCACTGAATCTGGAGGCGGGAAAACAGCCACCAACTTGGCTGCCACCAGAAGCAGGTAGGTATTTACAAAAGCAGCTCTCTGGTAAATGGTCAGCTTCCATCTCTGCCAGAGGGCCACCCTCTCTTTCACTTTTTCCAACCAGCAATACCAATTTTCTTTCCATCCCTTGGGAGCCACTGCAAAATTCAGCCCCAGGATCTTCACCCTATCCATCTTTGCCTCTTGCTCTGCTTGCCACCCTTCCTTTCCTTCAACTATGTCCTTTAGAGGAATAGCTGCCATCTTATCCTCTGAAGCAAAAATCCTGATCAAAAAACTCTTTTCCATGTTAAGTCGAGCACCAGAAACTTGACCGTAGGCCTCAAAAGCATCTTTAATCTTTCCAACTTCCATCTTGTCCTTAACCAAGAGGGACACATCATCAGCATGGGCAACAAATTTAACAAATTCACACCGAACCAACCACGAACTATCCAATGGACGTGGGATTCAGATCCCCAAGATGCTCTTGTCTAAACTAATCTTACACAGGATAGCATCCAAAGCAATAGCATACAAGAGAGGGCTCAGTGGACAACCTTGCCCCACCCCAGAATTTAACTTAATCCTCTTTCCTCTATGACCATTGACTTGCAAAACTACCTCTGCATCCCTATAAAACAATTTAACTAAAGCAATAAATCTCTCTGGCACTCCTTTCCACCTGAGGGCTTCCATAGGAACGTATGATCTACATTGTCAAAAGCTTTCATCTGGTCAACCTGTAGGATTTGACCAGTCCAAGCTCCCTCCTTGCTGAGTCGGAACGCTTCCCGAAACAAACAAAGAGAGTCTACCATAGTCCTACCTGGCACAGCACTGGACTGTGCTTCCATCACAATCTTATCAGCCACTTTAGCCAGCTGATTGTTCAGTATTTTTGCCAACATGCGGTAGTCTACGTTGGTCAGAGCTATGGGGCGCCAGTTTTTTGGGAGGGTAGGATCACCCTCCTTTGGGGGAAAAATCAGGACCCTTGATAAAACGTCTCAGGGAGCTCATTATTATCCCACAAAAAATTAAACAAAGTGGTTAAAGGGGGAACAATCCACTTCCTGCAAATTTTATAAAAATTCCAACTGAGGCCATCTGGGCCAGGGGCCGACTTACCCTTCCCCTGAACTATGACCTCATGAACTTCTTGTTCTTCTAAAGGAGAGACCAACCTCCTCTGGACTCAAACCCTTATAGAGGATGCCCACCTGGTCCTCTGAAAAAGCTTGGGGAAAAAACTTAATCTCTTCTTTATCTATGTTCTTCCGAGCATATAACTGCCTGTAACATCCCTCCATGATATCCAGCAATAGGGTCTTGGTTTAAATGCAATAGGGTCTGACTCAGAGGCCCTCAAGCCATTTAATTCGATAGGAGCCTTTGGACTCCGGGCGCCTGCCCGCTCATCCACATTGACCACACCACCTTGAGTCCTGACATTTTTACTCCTCTTTCTGTTTTGTCTTTGCTTTTAGCAAAATCTTGCTATCACTCCCTTCGCCCAGTTAAGCTTTTGTTCTGAAAAAGGAACACCTTGGTTCAATCGATAATGACACTTGATAAATGATAAAGCCCACACAGCCTGAAAGCCTTCTTTTCTACTCTTCCATCTTTCTGCTTTTCCTCCATACTAAAATCCACCACCAACAACCTCCCCAAAACTACTTCTAACATGAAATCAATGGTCAAATTGTTCCTGGCCCTAAACAGGCCCCCTACTCCCCAACCGCCACACTCCCCATATGACCATACAGAAGGTCCTTGTGTCCACAATCTCTGACACTGGTTCCACTGTTGTTCATTACAGATATGAGTTTCCTGCAACACAATGATGTCATAACGCAGGCTGCCAAGGCAGGGCAAAATCTCATTGCACCTATCCTCAGTTTGCAAGCCACGAACATTCCACGTGGCAATTTTTAATGAACCCATTGTTTTATGTACCAAAAAATTTATTAAGGCCTCCGTTATAAATAACCAAAAACTAACAGAAGTATATTGGCCATACCGATTGAAATAATTATTTTCCTACTGAAAATCTAACTTAAAGTCTAACTTAACTGAAATCTAGCTTACAGTCTTAACTTATTAAAACTCTCTTTTTTAAAACACTCTTTCTCAACACAGCTCTGGTGACTAGAAAAAGAACAAAAATGTATGTAAATGGTGGCAACGGCTGCTCCTCTCCAGCGGTGCTTTCTTTCCCACTCCATTCCTCTTCCTCTGGACTTATTTTCCTTCCAATAGAAAGCAATGCTTTACACCCTTTCTTTCCCTCCTCACTTCTTTTCCTTTGGATTTCTTTTCCTTCCAATAGAAAGCCAGGTGTTAAGCCCCTTCTTTCCACCCGACTTCTTTTCCTTTCTACAGAAAGCCAGGTTTTAAGTCCTTTCTTTCCCACCCCACTGAAGTCCCATCTATCTCACCCATGCAAAATTGTAGAAGTAAGAGAAAATTCATCTTAAAGGTGGTTGCGCTGGCTAGCAGGAGGCATTAGTACTCTGTCACCAGAAGGCAATGTGAAAACAAGAGAAGTTCCCTATCATGGGAACTTCAATCTCGTTCTTAAATCGCTAGTAGTAGTTGTGCGATAATTCTGTGCCAATTGTATCACGCGATTATGGCAATGTTTGATAATGAGTGTAATCATGCCACTATGTTTCCACTTTCCTCAATCTTGCAAATACAGTGTTTTTAGATGCTAGTCTGATAAGGTCCACAGGAAGGTCCAGCTCTATTTCCCCACCTCTCTCAGGTCTTGTCTATATGAGAAGGAAAACATGTACATGTCATATGGAGCTTTTTTTAAAAATGGAACAAAGCCCCAGACATGACACACAGTGACTTTATGGTGGATTTGGCTAACCCCCCCCATTTCGAATGACATGTATTTATGTGCATGCCCATATGAATGGATCACTGTATGTTCACATCCCATTTGTATGATTTTGACTTTATAGAAAAGAACTCAGTTTCTGGAGGGTTCACTTTCAGAACATACTGCTTTGGAAAACTTTTACTAATGTTTATAGGAGTCTTACACAGCCACCTGTACTAGATCACTGATCTCAATGTCATATTTCTTTCCCCACCCCACCCCTATTGAGGGTACAGGGACACAACCATTCTTTTGGCTTGGAGGCTCTCTTACTTTCCCCCTTTTAGCTTCCTTTTCTAGTTCATGGTCAGCCATTGTTGCTCTGCCATAGGCTGCTGTTGATTTTTCAGTCTCCTTCCAAGCAGTGCATGTTCTCTTGCCCCTCAGCTAATGGAATATGTTTCACTCTCCAGGCACAGTGGTAAAACTACAAGGTCCTGGACCCCAAAGAGGTAGTAGTATCATACTCCAGGAGAGTTCCACCATTCACATCCCCATTTCATGAAAGCCTACACCACCTTTTTTTTTCCCCTTTTGACAGCTTCTTAGTGAAGTAGGTAAGCTGAGGAAGGGTTTGGAGGGTGTACCAGGAAGCCGCTCTGGTCGATTTTAAAAAAAATATGGACTCACCTATCTAACACAGGCCAGACTGGATGCAAACTACACATACACTTTGCATTCTGAAACCCATACAGCAATGGATTCATGCAATAAAATATGCACATTTGAAAAGTGGATGCAGAAAAATGTATTTGTTTGTTTGTTTCTTTGTTTATTAAATATCCCACCTTTACCCCAGCATAGGATTCAAGGCAACATGATCATTTTTTTTCTTTTTAAAAATAGAATTTATATTGAACCTTTTAAATAATGCATACAGAATTACAGGGGGAGGGAAGAAATAGAAAAAGAAAACAGAAAGCTAACGTACAATAATATACACACTTTTAAAAATGCAGCACAAACATAAGAAATGAAAAGAAAAAAAGAAAAAGAAAAGAGAGAGAGAGATGACTTCCGATCTTCATTTTGGTGGTAAATATAATTATTCATGCTGCTCTCTCTAAAATTACATCTTCCCTTCTTTCAACAGCCTATTCCTTCTAATCATCAAAACAAACAAACAAAAAAAAAAAAAACCGAAATCATATTTGTCTCCCCCCCAAAAAAATTCCCTATGAAGTTTCCAGACATTGAAAAATGTCACTAATGATCTTTCTCTAGTAAAACCAGACAGTTTACACATTTCTGCTAAATCTGTCAGCTTCCACTGCCATTCCCCCATAGTTACATTGGATTCTTCCATCTCTAAGCAGACAACAATCTTACTGCTATGGTCATATATTAAAATAATCTTCCATAACGCTTTTCCAGCTGCGCATTCATCAATGCCAAAAAGAAAAAAAAATCTCTCTAACGTCATATACCAATGGTACATCATTTTATAAAAACTCTCTTTAAGATCTTAACACAGTATACATTTCAACCACTTAAACCACATATTTTCCCATTGATCCATCTCTATATTATAACCAAAATTCTTATACACTCCTTAACTTGTTGTTCTTCCATTTCAGATTTCAACCAGAATTTATACATTTTAGCAATTACCTGTTCATCATCTATACACAACTGCATCTCCAATTTTGACTTATTTTGTTCAAACCCATTCATCTTTTTATCCATTTTAGATCTTTCCAATAACTATAAGTAAAGAAAACCATTGAAAACTATATCCTTCTATTACTAGCTATGCTCTTAATTTGATTTTATATTCCCCTTAAAAAAACCTCCCAGTCTTGATACCTTAACCATCTTTCTTAACCATTCAAACCAAACAGCAGGCTTCAAGTAAGGCCATTCCTCCTCTTTCCCTTGCATCTTGTCGTACTTTGAAGTTGACTCATGGTCATTTGCATTGCCATACAAACATAGATATATCTTTTTGCCATTGCTGATGTGGTACATTGATTATCAAAACAGATATTGTCCAGATCTTTCCCCATCGCTTCATCTATAACCCTGGGTTTATTCTCCACAATCTCCACTCCATCATCATCTTATTTCACATCCCCAACCAACTTTCCCACTGCTTATCCAATTTGTTTAGCCTCCTTTTTATAGCTTCCTTCAATTACTTCTTCACTTTTACCATATCATTTCTCATAAGTCTGATCTCTTCAAAGAATTTCTGTAAAATTTCTTCTTCAGTTGCTTTTGTCATTTTTCTAGTCAATGCCATATTCAGTAAATCCCAACGCAGTTTCCATAGTCAATAGCAACATCTGGCTATTCTTAGTCTTATCTTTTTTTTTAAGTAAACAGTCCACATTCCCATGGAGGTCTGTTCTTTTTGCCTAATCAGGTGATAGTCACATATCATGTTCATCAAAAATAAAATAAGAAGTCTTTTGTCTTTTCAGATTACTGTCGCCTTTATCCATTTATAACGTTGTTAAGCCACACTCTTGCTAAGCCTTTTACTTTAAAACCAAAATCTTGTGAATAGTCTTTATTTTCTCTTTTCTTGTTTACAGAAAGAAAGCAACTTACCTTTGATCTCACTGCCAGTTGGAAGATCTCTCTTCAATTCTAAATCACTTGTAAATTAAGTGATTAAAAGGTGATTAAGAAAGTGGATTTTTTTGCAGGTCCAGTGTCTATTAAAGGCTTGCTTAAGAGGCTTGAGCCTAGTGTTCATCCCGAGCGGCCCCTGCCACTCAACCTACCTTCTGATCACTGAGGTTTCTGTGGTCTCCTAGTAAGGAGCAGGGTTTTAGAGCATGTATGGGTAATCTCATGCTCTCTCCTTGTTCAGAGAGAGTTTTGGCTGGTTGCAAATTGCATCCTTACTGGCAATATTTCCCCTGCAGTAGTGTGTCTCACAAGGACATCACTCACCATCATGCCTCACCTGGAAGTCCAGTTCAAGACAGCATTTCAAAAGTATGCAAGTACAAAGCACAAACATGCTTTATTCAGTGTGGGAGTGCTTACAAACACTGTGTACACCCTGAGAAAAGTATGCAAAAATGTACACATATTCAAAAATGTTGCAAAAAGAGGGGACAGTTTTTGGCCTATAGAACACCACCCACTCCATCAAATAATCTCCACCCCACCACCCAAAAAACCAAATAGAAGGAAGACATTTCCAGATGTGGAACTGAGAAAAGGAGGAAGACTATGGTTGCAGATCTGATACATGTGCACTTTCCTAATTTTTATCTCTTTCCTGCTACTCCTTGAATTGCTACACCACCACTGGAGGTAAGAAGCATATTTTCCTACATCCATATATAATATAGTAGGTGCTATGCCAATATTGCCAAGACCTGCATCAACAAAGCTTCCATACAGCCACTTCCCAATTTGAAAATTACTTTGCTGACATCAGCTTTCTAAAAGTCTTCTATTTTTTTTAAGGAGTTATACAGTTCCTTGCTAGAATCTCCTTTTATCACTAATTATATTCAACTTTTACAGAGTTTGCTTTGGTCTCATCAGTAATCTCTCAATCGCCAGATCTGTGAAAGCAGATGTTTAGACAGTGTGTAAATTGAGGACAATTATCATTAGGACCACACACAGTAATATGAGAATAATTAGACCATTGCTGCCAGCAATAATATAAATCAAATCAGTTTGTAGTATAACATTAATAAGTTGTAAGAGATAGAATCTATTATTGCACATGAAGATGGAAAATCTGCTGAGCTGCCTTGCCAGAGGACCTTATTTTATGGAAGATGGAGAACAAAGTTCAGAAGATGTGCTGGGCTGGACTCTGTGGACAAGAATGTATTGGGAAATATTAAACCCAGTAGAAAAGCATGGGCAAAACAAGAACACAGAGAAGTTCTATTGATCACGTTTTTCTTTTCTTTTCTTTTCTCCAGTGGGAGAGAACAGTGGCAGAGTTTGTTTTGCCTCCAGGTACCCAGTAATGAGCTGAATATGGTTCATTATAAGAGATGCCCAAATAGCCCTACTGTTGGGTGCACGTTGTAACATTATAGTTCACGTAGCATTTTAAACACCACAGACATAGCTTTATGTTAGAAATATATGTAAGCCCTAAACTCCTAAACTCATTTTCATATTCACCTCATTGGACCAAATGAGTCCTAAGCTCCTTTTCACATTCACCTCATTGGACCACTGAAGTATAGTGCCTCTAATCCCCAACTCTCCCAGGTGTTTCAAGAGGATGCCGTGATCTATCGTATCAAAAGTCACTGAGAGAATGAAAAGTACCAACTGGGTCACGTTTCCCCTGTCAATGTTTTGGTGAAGGTCATCTACCAGAGCAACCATGGCAGTCTCCACCCCAAATCCCAGTCTGAAGCCAGTTTGAAATGGATCTAGAAAATCTAGAAATATTCTACAACTAATTTTGAGTAAGGTTTACAGTTTATTTTTGCACACTACCAGTATGCAGGAGCTGAAAGAAATGACAAGCTGGAACTCATAAAAAACAAGTGTTCCGCAGTGGAAAAAGTACACTTAGGCCACTTAACCATCTTGCCTACACTGTGTGAACTTGCAAGAAAAGTTGAATTTGTCAATACAGGTACATTAGAATAAAAAATAAATCAAGACACTGACAGGATAATCTTTCTGTTAATGACCCAATAGTTGCAAAATACTTAGCAAACTTGTAAGACTCTCAGGTTGAATATTATTATTGAGTAAAAATAGGCAAGGTAGGCATTTTTCAGAATTGTAGAATATGTAACAGTCTCTCTTTCTGGCTTTTTTTCGCAAATGAAGATTCAGGAAGGACTCATCCCACGCTTGCAGAAAGCGCTGGAATCGAACTTGCAACGTGGTGACTTGCAGTACTGGCATTTAACCACTGTGCCACCAGGGCTCCAATATATTAATTATATTATATTAATATATAATATTCATATAATATATATATATATATATATTAATAATATATCAATCCAATAATAATAATAATAATAATAATAATAATATAGTTAAAGGAATGAAAGCCTGAAAACATATACTGAAATCAAAGGTGACTGATTATCTGAAAATTCTAGGGAGCTACATACAGTGTCAAGTGTTGCAAGTGTTGCAGTTTCATTCCCTAAAAATAAGGGAGTCTGAAGTTTTTAAAAAAAATCTAAAAAAGGCACAGATGGAATGTTGAGTAATCCAAGAAGGAAAAAAAGACACCAAATGAGCTAATTACTCACTTTGCCATTTTAAAAATACCTATCTTATTATTTGGATGGTTTTTTTTCCCCCTTTAAAAATGTGACAGGTTGTTAATATTGTTAGTTGGAAAATATGCTGTTCTAATGGGGCCAACATGAAGACTACACATGCATGAATTCTGCCTTTTTCTTTTTGCCAAAGCAAGGGGACCCAACCCTTCCACCTCCTTTGTTCAATAAATATGGCCTCACAGCTTAAGAATTAATTTTTGATGTCTGATATTCAAATAGATCAGTTTGCATATTTATTGCTTGCACTTTCCGATCTTTGCCATAACCTCCTGATATACCCTTCTTCTTTTCACAAGATTGCTAGAAGGGACTGCAATGACAGATAACACTTCTCTTTTTAGAACTATTAAATAAGCCAATAGTGCTGGAATAAGATACACTGGAGGCTGTGGATGATGCTCACAGGCATGGTTTAGCATGAGATTGTTCAGCTATTCTAAGGCATATCACTGTCAAACCAGAAATGCTCCCTGCTGTGCACTGAATTGTGCCAATATACTGATTCATTGGGGAAACCTTGTGCATCATTAGGAAAGGTTTGCCATTGTGGGCATCACTGTACCTCCTTATACTGGTTTGCAGCTTGCAGTGAATTTATTTGGAATTAACCAGCAGCTGTTTAGACACCAATGACTTGGAAGTAATCAATATATTGATCTGTTTGGCAATGTCCAAGATAGCTATCTTCAGGAACAATAGAAAAATGCATTTGTTAAATCCTGTACTCATGAGAAAAAGTGATGTTATTGTTATCATCAAAATAAGGACATAATTAAACATAGTCATGTGAGAACAAAATTGTGATTTCCATGCAGATTTTAAGGATTCTGAGCTCTTCCCCCTCCATATACACATTGTATTTTTATTTTGTTTCAATTTTTTTTAATGCCAGTTTCTACCCTGTCAATCAGGGGGAGCTTTAATGATTCTGCCATTCTATTGATCTATCAAAACATCTCTCTCAAACACATGCACACACACACACGCGCGCGCACACACACACACACACACACAGAGGTATGATTGTGTTCCTGACCAGCAGAAGGAAAGTTGGGCAACTTTTCAGAACAATATTCTTATACTGAAACTGAGGGCATACCTAATTCAACTTTATTTAAATTTGGAAGGCTCATCTAGGGTCAGGGAACAGGTGGTCATCTCTGGGTTAGATTGTCCAGCCATTTGCAACAACTGTAACTTGAGGTCACTTTTTGTTTTTTGGGGCTGCTAACTTGCCAGTTTGATAAAGGGTTAGATCCATAGAATCTTCCTCTAATGGAAGAAGAGGCATCTCCTGAAAGTAACGTAGACTCTCTTTGTTCTGTTGTTGTACTTTGATTTCAACATTCAGCCTCAGTACTATCACCATAAGTCAGAAACCACTTGAAAGCACACAACAACAAATCTTATATCAAGTCAGATTATTTGTCTATCTACTTCAATAATAACTACACTGACATGCAGTGACTGTGCAAGGTTTCAGCCAGGGCTTTCCCCCACCTATTAAAACATTCCAGAGAAGTGCATACATTTCAATAAATACACACAGCTTTGGAGAAACTAGGATGCTTGACAGCTTCCACCCTAGAATACGGGGGCAGTTAGCCAAGTCATATCCTAACATATAAAGTTGCTTCCTTGCACTTCTATTTCAAAAGCTTCTCCTTCCATTTGCAAGAATTTTTAAGTCTCAGAGAACAGCAAGATGCTTTTCAGTACAAGACCACTGAAAAGAATGAGAGCTGTGCAACAGCACAGCAAAACTTTATATTTACTTGCTCAATATTTCTAGTGCCATACTATTTATTTATTTACTGTAGACAAATGTCATTCAAAACTGCTTACTGAACAGTTCCTTCAAGCCCGAGTCAACACATGCCACATATGACTTTAAAAGTGAGTACCAGGACACTGAATTGTGCTCAGAAACAGGCTAGGAGCCACCAAATTATGTTGCCAGTTAGAGCTCCCAGTTAATAGCCCAGCAACCATATTCTGGACTCACAGATTTTTCCAAACAGCCTTCAAGAGTACCTCCACACACAATACACTGCAGTAATCCAATCTGGACATTAACAAACATGAGTGGGTGTGTCTAGGATATATCCAGCAATGGTGCTATTGGTGCACCTTCGCTGGTGGAATGTGCTTTGAGCCATTGGGATGAAGGGAGTGCAAATATTTGAATTTTGTCCTTTAGGATGAATGCAGCCTCATTTAGAAATGAGGCTCACCATCATCTTCCCTTACCAAACAAATGACCATCCTACAGAACTTCTATATTGTCGAAAGTGAGCATCAGTATATTCTGGCCTCAGTCATCCCATGACTGCTTCCAACCAGCATTCAACACTTTTACTGCCCCACCTGACTCAAATGCAAAGAGAGAGTTGAATGTCAACAAAAAAAGTGCCTTCTTCCCCCAAGTCCTGAAACAATTTCACAAATACATTAAAAGTTATAGGAGATAAGATACAACACCATTCTTGTACAACTCCGATTCACACATTGATACAGCTGGCACAGAATTGTAGCTTGTGGCTTCTGCTTTTATAGGCCTATTTTGGCTCTCTCCTCCCTCTGCCTTTAGAAACCTAACTCATGGAGACAAGGAAGTCCATGGCAGAGATCCCAGCAATTGAGTTCTGCAGTGCCAATCACACTGCAGGTAATAGAGGAAGAAATTGGTGCAAGATCATTCAAAACATTTAGCCCTTGGGTCTTGGGCATGCAGGCAAGGGCTTGACATTTCTACCACCAACACTTATTTTTGCCTGTGCTTTTAAAAACAAGAATAATTGCACTCCAGCAGAAGATCAAAACCAGAGCAAGAGAGACTGCTGCTGACCATTGAGAAGGTACTGTGCTTTGAAAGGTGCTTCCCACCTGCATAATAATAGTACATGTTGATTCCGCACCCCTTTCATACATTTAGTATTGTGTTGATTGTGCAATGACTAAGCACCCACACCCCACAAACACTTTCATCTCCAGTGATTTCCTCTCCACACCAACTCTGAAGGTAAATGTGAGTGAGCTCTGCCACCTACTGGTTGATAGGAAAAGGAATCCAAAGTATAATTGGGAAAAAATCTGGGCAAGAATCATACACTGAATGAAAATTAAATTAGATTAAAAGCTCATTCTTAGTAAATATCAACTTGTTAAACCTTGACTTCAATTTTGGAGGGACTCAATTAGAATGTCTGTCCCTATCTCAAAAACAGTGTAATTAAACTTAACCTGAAGGTGATATTATAATGAGGCCCATTCCTCAGACTAAACAAATATAATATCTTTTAGCTAATTATGCTGTCTTAATTTGTTGATTTTATAAACGTAAATGTCCTGTTCAAATAACATCAGCCTGCTGTTCCTTCCTTTCCCTTCCTGTATTTTCTGCTTCGCACCATCTGCTGCTTAACAATGCAGTTTCATGGGTGGGGTTAAGTGAGCAAATAAAGTCTTGGAGGCATTTCTTCTACAAGTAAACACTTTCATTTGGTTTTACATCTCTTTCCAACCAGACACCAGGAGGCAAAATGGTAAAATAGCTCTCTGTAGTTTTATTTATACTGCTCTTAACTCAGTATCGTCCTTGCAACTGAAAGAGGGAAAGGGCCTCTTGTTCCCCCACATACTGTAGGATTGGGCTTCCAGGGCAGGAAATGAGGAGACAAACTAATTTTTGCTCCTGGTTTCTAGATATACCTCACCTTCCATGTATTTTTGGTTCTCATTTAATTCTCACAATATAAGTTTTCTTATATTGTAGAACTTGCCATGCACAAATTCCAGGCCTGGTCCTGTAATTAGGCTGAGTGCCTCAATTGCCTCAGGTGACACATACAGGAGGATAGCAATGGCAGCCACCCAATTATTCCTCCAAGTTCCTCCCTTGGCCATTATCACCCTCTATTGGAGAACAGATATTCCAGACTAAGGACTTTATCAGACATGGCAAAAATTGCATTATAATGACACAATAATATCATTACCAGATTAAATTATCAGACAACCATGTCTTCCTCCTGTGAAAAATGTGTGCACCCGGCGTGAATAAGGCATCACATTTTATTGATGGGATAAGTCATCAATAGATCCTTAATATCAATTTATTGGTGATACTAAAAGCATCTGACACCATTTCCTGCTGTAATTACAACATTACAGCATGAATGGGCAGTCCTCTTTCCCCCATTCCCAGGGAGAAAATGTCCGGGTGAGAACATGAAAATGATCAACAGGATGCTCTTTTTATGAACTGTCCCATCTTGCTGGCAAGATTTTATGTTTGTTTCAGGGCTTATCGGTACATTTTCTTTTCTTTTCTTTTCTTTTCTTTTCTTTTGAGTGTTTTTGGTGCTTTTAAGTGAATTTGTGTCTTCTTGCATGAACCACCAAGATCTTACACCCCAGCTAACAAGGAAGTTAGTGGACATTTCTTTTAAAGGAGCATGCACACGCCAGTACACAGCATTAATAGAGTGTGATCACAAGGCTATGCAAAGAGAAAAGCTACTTTAGTGGGACCTTTAATCCTGTTGTTAAAATGTAAGTGGTCATTGTTTGATAATTCCAGTTATTATGCCACCATGTTTCCACCTTCCTTATTCATGTTATTACAGCATTTTAAGACGCTTGTCTGATACAGTCTTAACATGGCTAAGTCTTTGAATTCTACCATTATTGGAGGACAGCTCTGGGTATGTTTCCCTCAACCTGATTTCATCCCCTAAACCTGCTTCTCCAGAAGTGACACTGGACTTTTTCAGATGGGCTTTAGTAGCGGAAGCAGCCTCATCCCTATTGTGAGGCTGCTGTGTGGCAGGGGGTCCATTTCGGATCACGCTCTCCCCTGCCAATACTGTTGCGTAACTGCTGGGATGCTGCAGCGTTATATTTGGCAGTTTTCTAATCACAAAAGTTGATTGTGATTAGAAAATTGCCAAATATGGCGCTGCATTATCCCACCAGTTACATAACAGTATCGGCAGAGGATCAGCAGGGGAGAGCGTCATCCGAAATGGACCCCCTGCCGTGCAGCAGCCTTGCAAGGGGGACAAGGCTGCTTCCGCTACTAAAGCCTGTCCGAAAAAGTCCACTGTCTCATCATCAGTATTGGGGGAGGGGAGTCCAGCTTCTAGAAGGGGGTAGCCATCTTTCCATATAACAAGGTAGAGTATCCCTGACAGAGTCTAGTGTGGGGGTCAACATGTGAAATTTTGAACAGTCCTGAGTTTGTTGTAATTATTCATGCTTCAATCCTCATAGATGTGATTTTACCTTAAAAAAATGTACTCACAGTCTTCAAAAAGCCCCAGGATTTAGGATCCTTTTTCTGCTCCTGACTTTTAGTTCCCTTAATGCTGCTGAATACTGACATACACATTTCTGAATACTACGAAAACAAACAGTGGGCTCAATATCGAGCAAAATTAAATGCAATTTCCACAACTAACTTGCAGTGTTTAAGAAGTTTTTTCGTTCTGCTTGGAGGAGTTGGGGTGGGAGAGAGGAAGTCACCTCACAATTGAATCTTGTCAAATGGCCACAGTTCCATCTTTCATGATCTTCTTCCATGTTAAACTTACAAGTAACTTTTCCCCCTCTTCTCTTTGGAAAGAAGAAATCTCAAGAAAACAAAACCTATGCAACTTTAAAGATGCCTCAGGACAGCTTTGAATTATGCAACTTATCATTACGTGAGTTGTTGCTTAAGGATTACTCTGACTTCATAGTGACATTGATCAATCCCCTCCAGATTTTATTTAACTGTCAGTTCCAATCACTGAGGCATTCAGAACACATTGCTTGCATCATGCCCTCCCATCTCTCTATAAAAAAAAAAGATGCAAATCAACATGTCACTTGAACTGAAATTAGTGCTACAGTTCTCTGTTATTAATTGGGTTGTCTTCCTGGGCAGAAATAATAACAGAAAGGACTGACAGTATTACTGTACAAATGGACTCAATGAATTTGATTTATTGGGAAAAGAAAAGCCAGTCTTGAGCAGTTTCTCTGGAGTTAAGGTTGGGATTGGAAAAATGTTAGGCAAGAGAGCCAAATATTATCATAGAATCATAGAATTGCAGAGTTGGAAGAGACCATGAGGGCCATCTAGTCCAACCCCCTGCCACACAGGAAATCTTGATCAAAGCATCCCCGACAGATTTGCCCAACAATGTTACAAATTCTTACAGGGAGAAGGATTTTCTGGAAGTTTAGATAACTTTGATTCATTCTAATGTATGGTATTGAACTATCACTTTCAAACTTTTAATTCTGACATGTTAATATTATGACAGATTTGGATTCGTAAGACATTAAGACTTCTACCACAAGGTCTAGTTTACACATGCAGAATCCTGGGGTAGTACAGTTGGCCGTACCAGTTGAAACTGCCAGTGAAGTACCACTCTTTGAATGCTCCTCTTGATAAAATTAAAAACTACAAACAGAACACTAGCATGGAGTGAGAGGGCTCTCTGACTCCCTTTCTCTCATTTTCCTGTGTGGCCTTTTTCTACTAGTTATTTTTATAGAGAGAGTATTTAAAATGGTGTCCATCATCTGAAGTGTGTAATGCTATAGCCCACTGCTGTCTGCAACCAAAACTCAGTTACATAGACTAACGTTCTTAGGTTGTATCATTTCATACTGCAAGTAGCAGATTACATTTCTCAGCACTCTGTTATGTAAATACTCCTTACATGTAGAAAACTAGCATACCAGGGAAGAGATTTAGATTAGCATAACTTTTCTCCTCAAAACACTGGTTTAGTGTATACAAAGAATTTTTTGCTTGGGGATTGAAACAAGAAAGAGCCAGGGAAAATTTAATGTATTTCAGTATGTGAATGTGAGAGGTAGGTGCATTTATAGCCATATTCATTTGATGACCAACTATGAAATAACAAGACCACACAAACACAAAAAAAATGGGTTAAATGGGGCCACTATTTGATCTAATACCTATTTAGGTTGGTTGAACCTAAAAGGGGAAAGCAGGGAGCAACCTGATGCAGGTCCAGCTGAGGCCAAGTGTTACCACTCCACTACCTCCCAAATCTTCCCTTGGGCAAAACAACTGAGCCCCGAGGGCAATTCAATAATTGGGTTGCTCCCTAGCCAGCCATTTACTAGAAGGCAAACCCAGGGCACCCTCCCTAGTCCCAGGACTTTCTAAGAGAGAACAAATCCCCAGGTCAGCCCCAAGGGCAGACTCCTTCCCCACCCCACCCCCAGGCCATAGGACCAAAACAGGCCATTCCAGAGCCCTACCCTTCACCCAAAGGGTGCCAAAGTGTACTCTGCAACACTTGTGTTCTTCCCCTACTACTTGCCAATGAAACCTATTTACAGCTACCAGCCATAGCCAATCATCAAAGTGCCTCAGATACCGTATGGGGTGGGGGGCAGAAACAGGTAAGGGGGAGAAAATTCCTATCTGGCCCCAAAGCAACCATTTTGCTGATGGTGGGAGTGTGGATCACAAAACAAGAATCAAAGGGGGCTTGTGAGGGGCAGCCAGGCCTTAAATAGCCTCTGGCTCCACCCCCACCATGTGTAGCCTCTTGAAACCCAACACCACATGCAAAGCACTCTGGCCTCTACTCATGGAGGCCATCAAAGGTGTATCCTCCCTTGCAGCACCGTTCACCATGCAGGTCCAGGTATGCAATATGTGAGAAAGAGAGAGAGAGTAAGGGTGTACTTAGTTTTTCACACATGGCTTCTCCATTTTGGCTTTATTTTTGTGGAATAAACCATGACACGGTGTAATATGTCATGTCTTGTTGTTCATCTGGGGTTGTATTTACCTCATTTTAAGACCAGCTAAGGAAAAGATTATTGTTATTATGTCCTGATATGTAAAACCATAGAATTCAAACAGGGTGTACTTTCATTTTCACATGGCTGGACCCACTAACATAACAGCCATCAGTCAGCCACCAGCCTGCTGTTTTATTGACCAGTAAAGCAGCAACCAGAAAAAATTACAATACTATAACTTCTGCCACTACCTTCTCCTCCAAATCCTCAGCATTTGTGCATTTATTTTATACTCAAATCACCTTATGGAATTTTGAATCATATATTTGGGCTATTAATTTTGTTTTGTTTCTTGAGCCATTTTTAAGAAGTTGGATTGTAGGTTATTTTAGATGGGCTATTGTGTTTTCATTTTTAAAAATTATTGGTTTGTTTGCTTCAGCTATTTTTTCCCCCTTCAGGTAGTTTGACTTCTTATTGTTCTTGTTAATCTTGGGAGTTTGGGCACTTTATTTTAAACTTGCCCCCCCCCAAACCCCTACTTGTACTGTTGATTTTTTTTCATTAATGTGCATATTTCCATCTCTCTCTTCTGGGCAACAGGTTATAGAGAAACATGTAGAGAGTTGCAGGAGTGCTGTTAAAGTTATTAATGACCAACACACGAAATAATGAGCCAGACACCATAGCTGGGTTAAAATATGGGGCACTTTATTACATCTCTAATCTATTTAATTATTTGTTTCTTGAGATATGCAAACCAGGGGGAGACCCAGTGTGGGGAAAGCTGGAGCCGATGGTCTCCCCAGACTCACCTCCCAGCTTCCCTGGGTGAAAAACCGGAGTCCGGGGGGGGTCCCTGCAAACTGGGGTATCCCCTGGCACCATCTACTGGAAGGCGAGACCCCAGGATGAAGCACCCCAACCCACAGGATTTCGGTCGCGGGCTCCAACCTGGCATCAGCCTCAAGGACAGCTCATCTCCCTGCCCCCAGATGCATGACTTGCCAGAAAGTTTGATAAGCCCATCCTACACCCAAAAGGGGTGCCATAGGTGAACACCGAAATAACTCCATCTCCCCCTCACCTTCCACAGATAAGGGCAAGTGTCTACTTAGCCCTTTTCCCCCACCAGGGCAGCTAAACCAGCCCTCACTCCGGTTTTTTATCCTCAAGAAAGAGCTGGATCCCCACATCCCCCCTGAACACTATACAAAGTTGTGAGGGGAAGGTGTTTTAATGGCTTCACACAAGGCGAGTCAGGGGCGGTAAGCCTTTTATCAATTAAGCTCTGCCCCCAATGCCTCCAAGCCATGATGTGATACACCAATGGCCAATCCCTGACTCACCTCGTCTGAGGCAATTAAAACACCTCCCGCCTCACAACTTCGTATAGTGTTCAGGGGGGTGATTAATATGCCTCAGTTTCCTCTTTCTTTAGTATGGGTTGCTGAATTATGTAGACATATGTGACTGCTTTTTTGTGATACTCTGAGAAGGTTATAGTGGTGGTGGTGATGATGACAATGGTGGTGATGATGATGATGATGATGATGATGGCTCTACCAAGGCTGAACTGACCCTTTACCCTTCTGTTCCCAGTGAATGTTGGAGTCAACTGTGGAATGCTCATGAATCCTTAGTTCCAGGAGTCAGAGCAAATAGCTGTTGGTTAGACTTAATGCAAAAATGTCCCTGTATATCTGAGTTGCTTCCTTATTTTTCTAATATAAATCCCAATCCTACTGGTTCATCTCAGTTAGGGCAGATGCATTGACTCAATTGTTGAATGGTGGGTCAACATATAGATAATTCCCCAGTTGGGAATTACAACCAAATTCCAGGACAGGACAGGATCAAAATTCAAAATGACCTGGATAGACTGGAGAGCTGGGTCAAAGCTAACAAAATGAAATTCAATACAGAGAAATGTAAGGTACTGCACTTAGGACAGAAAACGAAATCCATAGATACAGGATGAGGGAGACCTGGCTGAATGAGACTATGTGCAAAAGGGATCTAGGAGTCCTAGTAGACCATAAGTTGACCATGAGACCATAAATTGAACATCGCAGCTAAAAAGGCTGCATCAATAGAAGTCTAGTGGTCTAGATCAAGGGAAGTAATAGTGCCACTCTATTCTGCCTTGGTCAGGCCTCACCTAGAATACTGTGTCAAGTTCTGGGCACCACAATTCAAAAAGGATATTGACAAATTGGAGCGTGTCCAGAGGAGGGTGTCTAAAATGGTGAAAGGTCTGGAAACCATGCCTTATGAGGAAAGACTTAGGGAGTTGGTTATGTTTAGCCTGGAAAAAAGACGGTTAAGGAGCGATACAATGGCCCTGTTATTTGAAGGGAAGTCACATTGAGGATGGAGCAAGCTTGTTTTCTGCTGCTCCAGAGATTAGAACACAGAGCAATGGATGCAAGCTCCAGAAACAGAGATTCCACCTCAACATTAGGAAGAACTTTCTGACAGTAAGAGCTGTTCAGCAGTGGAACACACTCCCTCGGAGCACGGTGGGATCTCCTTCCTTGGAGGCCTTTAAACAGAGACTGGATGGCCATCTGTCAGGGATGCTTTGATTGTGTATTCCTGGATGGCAGTGTGTTGGACTGGATGGCCCTTGTGGTCTCTTCCAACTCTACAATTCTATGATTCTATTATTCTATCTCATAAATGTACCATACTAGTCTGCTCCAGGGAAATTTACTTTTTATTTTATGAAGTGAAATGGTGGTGGGTTCTTCATGTTTCAAAACATGAAGAACAAAAATAAATTAATTAATCTCCAACACATGCTTAGAACCTTATCTCTCCCATGCACCCACTCAGAGCCCTTAGAAACCTGCAAGCAGTGTTAATAGGCCCCTAGGTTTCTTCTTCTTCTTATATTATAGTACATTTATTTCCATTGTGTTTGAAACTAGATATAAAACTTAGTGCTCAGAATAAAACTGACTCTTACCAAGCTTAACTCATTTGTCTTGGTCAATGCAAACAATGTGTGCAGTTTTAAAAGCACACATTTTTAAGTGACACCAGCATCTGAATTGCAAAGGAAGGACTGGTTGGTCCCTTGCTTTGCCAAACTGCAAACAATGAATATGTACTCCTGGTGAAAGAGACAGAAAAAGCCCTAAGACAAAGAACGTGTCTTTCATTTTTTATACACTTTAATGACAGTCACTATTACTTTGGAAATATCTTACTAATAAAAAGGAAGAAAATCAATCAAAGCAACTGAGCATACTTGGAGAGGACAAAATACTCAAAGACAAAAATAAAAGTCTGAAAGTGACTGAAAGGGAGTTAGTGTTAGAAACGTACATGAAATGCATCTCTGCAGTAGACTCCAATGACCAATGGAGTCAAGTGAACTCCACAGTTTAATTGAATAATTCAATGGTTGCTAACAAAAACACAAAGGGAGGACATTGAACTTCTCTATAGATTGCAAAGAATCCCTTCCTTAAAGTCACAGATGAAACAAACATAAAATACTGATGATGCTGTACCTGTACATTTCCTTCCTTGTCTGAAATTTGCCTGTCAGCCTTATTACAGCACTGGATTGTGGCTTCTTTAATGATAGTAAAAAGTATAAAAACTCATTCCTTTTATTGTACACTAATACAAGCTGCTTTGCAATATGCACAATCATTCCTGAGGAGCATCTTTATCACTGACTAAGTCCCCAGTTCTGTACACTGAATAGGGATTGTTATAAAGTATTAAACATTGGGTGTATATTTTTTAAAAAACACACACACTTAAATGGATCCAATAGTTATGTAAACTAAAGGCACACATTCTATTGGCTGTTGTTATTAAGATTGGGAGGAGGGGAGTTACCATGAAGTCACTTTCACAGATTTTTGCAATGAAGTACTGAGGAATGTCTCTTTCGTAACAAATTTGCAATCCCTCCCCCCCCCCAGTTCCTTGGATAATGAATGCGTAGTGGGCTCTGTACCAGACAGGCTCCGTGTCAGGCCTTGCATGAATATCATGATTTTGTTTGTGTAAGTAGTCCCTCCTCAGATGCAAATTTCAGAGTCTACACCATCATCAAGTTCATAGTTTCTGTGGCCCACTGATCACAGCATGGCGAACCCTCTGGTCATGATCCTTACCGTCCTTAAACAGATGGTCCTTGGACAGCAAACATACAGTTTGCTATCATGGCTGTACTTAAAACTCTGTCACCTTGGCAAGAACCTTATTTTCGAATTTGGAACATCCATCTGTCTGATAGAGTTGGGTGATCTCCCCTCAGCCACCATAAAATGGGGTTTATGCAACTCAATAATTTATAGAGGCTAAATGAGAATTTAATCCTTTTGAGATTTGGGTCGAATAGCCCAGATGATGGAAACAGGCTGTAACATTACCCAAAATCTTGTGTCTGCTGCATACATACAGATGTCCTGTAAATAAAGTATACTAACTTGATAACAGATCATTACCTCATAATCTGTTTCTAACATAGGTTAATGAGAGCTTTCTGTTTAACATAATTGAACCTGTTAATATAACAAGTTCATTAAGCAGACTTCTTTACCATCTCCATGCCATGATGTCTCCAAACACTGGCCTACAGATACTTTATCTTAGTCCAAGAGAAAAGATGTGTTCTATATGGTGGATGATATTTTACATGCATGGATAAAAGAGAAACAGGGGCTGCTGCCACACTGCAGAAATAATGCAGTTTGACACTGCTTTAACTGTCATGGCTCAGTGGTATGAGAATTCTGGGGTTTGTAGTTTTGTGTGATATCAGAGAGCTCTGGTGCCACAACAAACTACAAATCCCAGGATTCCATAGTATTGAGCCATGGCAGTTAAAACTGTGTCAAACTGCATTATTTCTGCAGTGTGTAAGCAGCCAGGAAGTTCATAAAGCAGTCTTTTTAAGTGTCAAATGGACATCCTTCTAAACAACACACATGTACTGGCATTACAATAGCATCACGGGAGACATTTTTCTCTAGTGTTTTTCTTAGATATATATCAGATTTGGGCAACTCATTAATCCGGAACTGAAAAGAAAAAGGGACAAAGATGAGAAAAGTATGGTTTTGTTGATTAGAAGCTCCACCTTTTAATCAGAGTGAATGGTTTTATCAGAGTGCTATAATTCCAGTGCTTTGGGTGAGGAATGCTGAAGAGCTGATTTGGTGTTCAATACTCTCAGATAGTTCTGTCTCCCAAACAGGGAGAGAATTTCCATAATTATTCATTCCTAGGTTGAAAAATGGATTTCCCAACAGTTGGGAAACCTGTTGGGAATAATAAACTACCAAGAATTTTGCCATTTTCTCCTGGTATTCCAGAAGATTTTGCACATTTTTCTCTTGGGTTTGCTGCACAGAAAACACTGTTTCCTATACTGGAAATCTGTGCAGAAAACAGAGATTTTTGTACAAAAAAGAAAGCCCATGCATTTTTCTCTGCAGAACAATTAATGCACAACACTTTGGGACAGTCAAATTTGGAGAGAATACTGTAGGGAATTATTCATTTTCTGAGTCAGTGGAGAGAAAACTATTTTAATTATTCATCCTTGTGTGTAAGGATAAAATAGTCAGGGATTTACTTCCCAACTCCCAGAAGCAAGGTCATTAAAAGAGTTTTTGTGGAGACAAGGACACCTGGGAGAGTGTGGCACTGGATGCTTGCTTGGAAAAGGCTGGATGTTGAAATCTGTCTGCCTCTTCCACTAAATGCTCCACATCCATCATCCACCACTGTCCTATTGCATTTTCTCCACACACAAAAAATCTTAAATTGTTTTTCATAAACTGTTTCATAAACTTCTTATGCAATTCTAGAGGTCATACCCAAACCAGAGTGGGTGGGTAAGGAGAAGCTGATCATTGTCCTGATTTGAAATTCTATCCAACACTTCTATGCCTATTCTTACAAAAATTTTGCAGGTTTTTCAAACTAAGGTTCCCTTTACACTGTACATCATTTTTGTAGCAACTTCTCACAAAACCTGGGGGGCATAGGATGAATGCATCCCTTATGGAAACACTTCAAACTATAGGCTATTTGAGCTGAAAACACCTTGGACTTACTATTCTGAAACACGAAATGCTTGATCCCTTCAAAAGGGGGAACTAACTCTCCGTGTTTCATCCCGTCCTGCCAATATTGCTTTAAGGTGTTGGCAGTTCATTTAAAAAAATATCAAGCATTGTGGCACAAAAATTAACTGCTTATAAGAGTTGGAAAGCAGTGCAGGATGTTAACAGCACTGGTAGGTCTACAATGACACACTCTCTCTCTATCTCTCTGTGTGTGTGTGTGTGTGAAAGAGAGAGAGAGAGAGATGGATTTGTTCCTACTATTATTTAAATGACAGATGTTTGAACTATAAAGAATGTTAGGAACCCTCTAGAAAGCTTCAACTGATATTATAATTGCTTCTTTTTATCAGGCTGGAGAGAGGCAAACCTCCCTGTCCTATTGCCAAGCCTCATTGGCTAATATGTTACAGGCATTTGGCTTCATTGACTAGCATATTCCATTTGGTACCTCACCTTGGGCCTGACTCATCTGTGGTAGTGATGAACAAGCTCCCCACACTCCCAGCCTGCAGCAATTTGGCTGAGAAATAAGCAAAGCTGTTTTTCAAGAAGCTGGAAATAGCCTGCCTTTTTTTTTCTTACATGCCCACGTGGATTTAGAACATTGAGTGGCAGTAACAATGATGGTAACATTAGGATAAACTATAACAAAGCCATGGAGGCCTTCTTAGTGTGTTAGCAACATGCGGGAGGTAGGAAAGAGTGTGTTTCAACCATAGAGCACTTCTTTGCATGAAGAGGTTCTCATGTTCAATCCTCACATCTCTGCTAGGGAAAAAAAAGCGAACTAGATACACCCAAAGTCTGGTGGCATAGTATAAGGCAACTTCTTATGTTCTCTACTCTTATTGTTCTTGGAGCACCATCAGTGCTTCCACTCCTAGCAAAGGGGGAGGAATGAGCTGGGGAGGGGAAGAAATGGAAGTAGGAGGGGGATTGAAGAGGTATATAAATTTTTTCTTCCAGCTCAGAGCTTAATAAAACTAGCCTCTTCTATGAGGTCCTGAAACCCTCTGCTGTTCTTGTAGTGTGTGAAACCCTTTCACAACCTTGGCTCCTTTCCCAAAGCAGGATTTACTATTCTAGGAGTCACTGAACATCACAGCACTTCACAATGTTCTTATAATTCTAATTTAGGGTCAGGCAAATTCAAATTTGACAGTAGATACTTCACAGTGTTCTTATAATTCTAATTTAGGGTCAGGCAAATTCAAATTTGACAGTAGATGCACATTGAAAATTTCATTTTGCATATTTTTATTTGATCTTGATCAATACTTTTTATTCTCAACCCATCCTTTTGAAATAAAGTGCTTATAGATTCCCAAATAAATACCACTAAACAGTATTGTAGATAACAGGCAACACGTGATCTGCCTCTACCATTTCCATAATAATATCTTTGAAAGAAAATAGAACACTGACTAGTTATTCCCAGTGTTAAAATGTTGAAGAAATTGTGACAAAAGCAGGATTGTGGGTCATGAAAGGCAGAATTGAGACTGAGTTTGTAAAATGTTGCACACATTGGAGCTCTCCTTCTTTGTTATCACAGGTAAAATACTGTTGTTTGAGTTGTTAACTAGATTAATGGTGTCTCCAATGTTTCTGCAAAGTAAAGAAATAAAATAAAGCCACACTGAGAATGACTATTACTTTAAAGTAGCCAAAGAATTGACTTTTCATACACTCCCGGGCAACATCACAGAAAATCAGTTTTAATAACATGAGATTCTAAAGTTTTAAACAGTTCCTTACTTTGAAGTATAATAATATACCCTAGAATGAAATGGGAGAAATCATATACAGCTGAGCTGACCTTCTTGTTCATTAAGAAATTGACTTCTTAAAACCTCAAAAGAAGATAAATTTTGGAGATCTGGAGCAGCCAAGAGCATTCTGGTCTCCAACATTATTATCTCTCTATAATCTTAAATCATGAAACAAGACTTTTAGTACAGCTGACTTTATTGCTGCTTTTTCCAACTCCTTTTCTTTCTTTTCTAAAAGAGTAACTGCTTAAATTAATGCACTGCAAAATAACTCATTTGATTGTTGTGGGGTTTTTTCCTACCCTTCTCCAGCAGAACCCTCTGCTTGAAATTAAAACCTATGCATTTAAAACATTAGGGTCACAAGGCTTTCCCTCTTCATGTTCATACTACTTTTGGATTTTTGCTCTAGATTTCACTAAAGCCCCTGCTTAAAACTATAGTTGTCTTCAAATTATACAAAGGCTATGAGGCTATGTCTAATACTAATGGCTTGTTAAATGACAAAAGATGTTCGGGGCATAGTTTCATGATACAGAAATTACCGTATATTCCAGCGTATAAGACGATAGGGTGTATAAGATGACCCCCAAATTTTTAAGTCAAAATATAGAGTTTAGAGTACACTTGCCATATAAGATGACCCCCATCACCGGCCCTCCCCGAAGCTGCGATCGGGCTCCCCATCGTGGCTTTGGGGAGGGAGGGTGGTGGCTGGAAAGCTTCCCCTCTGTGGCCAGCCACCCTTTCTGAAGCCTCTCTGAAGCTGGCTGAGGAATTGTGGGGAATGGCTGCCTGGCTGGGGAGAGGCTCAGTCACCTCTGGGGATTCCTCAACCCTCGAGGAGGCTGGCCAGCCTCCTCGCAAGTTGGGAAATCACGGGGGATGGCTGCCTGGCTGGGGAGAGGCTCAGCCACCTCTCAGATTTCCCAAACCTCAAGGAGACTGCCCAGCCTCCTCAGGAGTTGGGGAATCACGGGAGGTGGCTGCCTGGCTGGGGAGAGGTTCAGCCACCTCTCGTGATTCCCCAACCCAAGAGGATTGGGGAATCACGGGAGGTGGATGGATGGGGGGGAGCTTGCTAGCCACCTTCTCCCTCCCCCACCTAGCGCAGGTGCAAAGGGGGGAGCCTTGCTGGGTGGGAGGGGGTCTTCTCTGTGACTCTGAGCCACAGAGAGGATCCCCTCCCACCCAGCGAGGCTGCATGGGGGGGAAGGCTTGCTTCCCGAGAGGAGGCTGACCAGCCTTCTTGCAAGTTGGAGAATCACGGGGGATGGCTGCCTGGCTGGGGAGAGGCTCAGCCCCTCCCGCCCAGCAAGGCTTCCCCCCATGCAGCTTTGCTGGGTGGGAGGGGATCTTCTCTGTCGCTCAGAGTCATGGAGAAGCCCCCCTCCCACCCAGCAAGGTTCTCCCCCCTGTGCACCTGCGCTGGGTGGGGGAGAGAAGGTGGATAGCAAGCTCCCCCCCCATTCAGCCACCTCTATCACCCCATCTCAGACCTGTATCCGACATATAAGTTGGCCCTGACTTTTCAGCTGATTTTACAGGCTGAAAAAGTCATCTTATTCGCCGGAATATATGGTATGTTGGAATTTCTGGAATATTTTGACTAAGCAGTACCATCAATTTCAAGAAATAACTAACTACACCAGCAGCTGAAAGGAAGTGATATAGATATAGATATAGATATAGATATAGATATAGATATAGATATAGATTTGTGTGTCTTTCAGGGATTATGGAGAAGGTGCAGTTTTTGGAACATACACAGAGAGGCAGAGATGACATTATTATAGGATACTGAGGTGCCCAGGATTTTGGTCTGGGAAACAACTGGCTCTTCAGGCAAAAGTGAACAGCAAAGTACTCCTGTTAAATATTTAAAACAGCAGGTATTTCAACAGAAAACAAAGTTTCTGCAGACAACTGCAAACTGAATTCAGGCCTGGGAAGGGCCTGAGGGAGTACTGTAGATGAATTGTCTTCTGCTTCCTTCTGGAGGGAGTGATTTTGTACAGTGCAATATGAAATTGGAAATCCAAACTTTCTTCATCCTTTTCCAGTTACCATTGTCCAAAATTAGTATTCTGCTGCATTACCCTAAAAATACATATTTCATCAGTTTTGTTGCAGATTACAACTCTTTCACAAAATCATTTTGGTCATAGGTATATAATAAATTCTTCTCCTAGTGATCGTAAGTCTTTCCATACTTAGCTAGGCTAATAGAAAGCAGAAGTACAGCCTCTCAACCGAACCAGACTCAGAGCCTAATCACCTTGGTAGAAACTGCCAGAGATGGCATTCCCTTGTGCAGCTTTTAAGAACCCACAATGATTTCTATCTCATAATATGATGACAAAGTAGGATTTTGTTGTGTTATGTATAGTCAAGTATGAAGTTTTGTCTTTGGGATTCAGATCCAACTCTCCCTTGCCTTTCACTTTCTTAGGCAAACAACCCTTTCTTTTCTGGGTAGCCACCATTCCTAGAAAAATAATTTGGGGTGCTGTCCATTAAAAATTTAAAATATGCTTAGAGCTCCTATCAAGTTACAGATCTGGCCTTAGAACCAAATGGACCTGGAATGAATGCAAGTTGACCAGCATTTAAGGACTTTATCAGACAACCCCTCAAACCCCGTTCTTTTGTCATCATAACTTTGCCATTTTTATGTTGGCAAAAGAACTCCCCATGCCACATTTACCTTCCCTCCTGTCCAAAGGCTTCCCTGGCAAAGAACGAGGAGTGAACTGAGCTCCATTCACTTCCTCTATTGAAATCCTGCATGTTCTCATGAGAATACATAGAGTGGGAAAATCAAAAATAAAAACAAAAATAACACAAAAAGTTACAAAAAGCACCTAAACACACTAACAAAAAAGTCCCAGGTAAACTGGGGAGGATCATAAAAAGTATGTCACCTACCTGGATGTCACAATCTCACCTGGAAGTGTTCTTGCCAGACCAGCCATCGACTCTGCATTCACATGGCACAAAGTTCCAACGCTGACAATGCTGGCACAAAAGCACCACAGGGATCAATTGACAGCTTGATCCATCAATAAAAAAGAATGTTTTTTAACAAGACATGATCAGGAAAGGGTGATGTCATGGGGTACATGCACCCTTTCACAATTATTAGGTGTCCTTGTCTTATCTGATAATGTCCAAGAAAATCCTTAGTAAATTCCTATCAAATCATTACAGGCACATCATCATAATTTAAAAACAACATCTCTTTCCCTATCCTATGGTTTTATATTTGGATGCACAATAGCAATAAAAAAAGAAAGAAACAAAATATCTTTAAGCACTGCTGTTTCAAACAGAATGGGTTGTCAAATAGGCATCTGCTTTGTTGAAAGCAATAAATAAGCTGTTAAAGAAAAGGATGGTGATACAATTAAATGTGAATATCCAAGTTCCCCCAAGAGAAATCTCTGTAAACTGGCAATCCCTATGGATTTAGCATTACTCAGGTTACTCCTACTACTAAAATGATTTGTAACGTTTGCCCAATGGAAAGAAATTGTTTTACAATCTGGAAGATGTTACTCAAACAGGTGCGGTGCCAGCATAAACTGGCAAATGTGAAGGACTTTCAAAAAAAATATTATTCACAGACAAAACATGTAGAAAGACGTCACACCTTTTACCCACTAACAAATTATGTGCACACTACACAGATTAAACTAATGTGAAACTGGATTATCAGATTATTATTACCGTATATTCCGGCGTATGAGACGACCGGGCGTATAAGACCACCCCCCCCATTTCCAGCCAAAAATCTAGGCCTAGGCATATATTCACCAGATAAGACCACCACCACCACCCCGAATTTGGCTGGCTGGGGGAGCCTTGCCAGCTGATCCTCTTTGTTTCCCAACTCATGAGGATCTCCTCGTGAGTTGGGAAAGCAAACAGGATCAGCTGGCAGGGCAACATTCGCCCCTCTCTTCAACCTTCCAGTCAAACTGGACTCGAAGGTGGAGGAAAGGGGTGAAAATGCCCAGTTTGCCTCAGCAGCCCCCTTCCCTCTGTCTTGGCTCTTTCGAAGGGGACCAAGGCGGGGGAAGTGGGGGCGGCCGCGGCAAACCCCTAGATTAGCCCCCTCTCCCCACCTTCAAGAAAGGTGGGGAGAAGGGGCGAACATGCCACATTTGGCTCCATAGGGAGGACGCGGTGCCGTGGAGCCAAACCTCGGGATTCACCCCCTCTCCCCACCATTAAGGGAAAGGGAGCGAATCTAGGGATTTAACTCCATAGCCCCGATCCCTCCTTCTGGGCTCCCTCCTCCCGCGATTCCCCAACCCACAGGAGGCTGCCCAGTCTCCTGGTGGGTTGGGGAATGCAGGATGGCCAGCTGGCTGGGGGGGTGGAGGGAGGGGGCTTCGCAGCTACCCCCTCTCCAAAGCGCAGCTGTGGGGAAGAGGGGTGGCTAGGCGGAGGGTGGATGGGTGGATGAGCGGAGGGGGCTTCGCAGCCACCTCCCCTCTCCAAAGTGCGGCTTTGGGGAAGGGGGTGGCTGGGCGGAAGGTGGTGGGGTGGCTGGGGGGAGGGGGCTTCGCAGCCACCCCCCTCTCCAAAGCGAGGCTTTGGGCAAGGAGGATGGCTAGGCTGAGGGTGGGCGGGGGGCAGGGAGGAGGGGGCTTCCCAGGCACCCCCCCTCCCGAAAGCTGCGGTTCCGCAGCTTTCGGCAGGGGGGGTGGATGTGCCAGGGCTGGGCGGGTGGCAGGGAGGGGAGGGCTTCCCAGCCACCCCCCCTGCCAAAAGCCGCGGTTCTGCGGCTTACAGTAGGGGGGTGGATGTGTGGGGAGTGGGCGGGGGGCAGGGAGGAGAGGGCTTCCCAGCCACCCCCCCTGCCGAAAGCCGCGGTTGCGCGGCTTACGGCAGGGGGGTGGATGTGCAGGGGGTGGGCAGGTGGCAGGTAGGAGAGGGCTTCCCAGCCACCCCCCCTGCCAAAAGCCACGGTTCCGCAGCTTACGGCAGGGGGGGTGGATATGCGGGGGTGGGTGGGTGGCAGGGAGGGGAGGGCTTCCCAGCCACCACCACCCGCCGAAAGCCACGGTTCCACGGCTTACGGCAGGGGGGGTGGATGTGCGGGGGGTGGGCGGGGGGCAGGCAGGGGAGGGCTTCCCAGCCACCACCACCCCTGCCGAAAGCCACGGTTCCGCAGCTTATGGCGGGGGGGTGTGCGGGAGTGTGCAGGGGGCAGGGAGGAGAGGGCTTCCCAGCCACCCCCCCTGCCGAAAGCCGCGGTTCTGCGGCTTTCGTGGATGGGGTGGATGTGCGGAGGGCAGGCAGGTGAAGCAAAGTATATCCGGCGTATAAGACGACTATGGATTTTTGAGGGCACTTTTGAGTGCTCAAAAGTCGTTTTATATGCCGGAATATACGGTAAATCCCAAATGTTGAGATTTGTAGTTTGATGAGGCACCAGCACTCTGAGCAGAGATTGCTAAAGATTTTGTAAAACTACAAATCCCAAGATTCAGTAGGAAGGACCTATGGCAAATGATCCAGTTTCAAGTGGGATTAATTGTGTAGTGTGCATTTGGCCTTAGTAAAGCCCACTTTTATGAAATGCTTGAATAACATGAAAATCTAGGAAAGTTCTCTCTCTAACATACCCCCATCCTCCTGGTTTCCCCTTTGGAAAATCTTTTGGTTGATCATAACAAGAAACCATATGTTGATCATAACAAGAAACCATATGGAGACCTATTCTATAGTCTGTATTCCCATTTTGAGCCCCACCTTGAGCACACAAGCGCTGCACACAAACCTTATCTTTGCCAGCAAAATTGAAGTTGTTCTTTTCTACACTTTCTTTGCCCTTCTTACAACTGGAAAGGTCATTACTCATTAGCTCTTTCAGCTATTTTTTGTATGATTTATGGTTTATTTTCCCTCCACTAGCAATTTGGAAAATATACCTAAGTAAAAAGAAGGTATAGTTGAAAACCAATTATTGACCCACTTTTATTCTATTAAGATGGCTATTATATTTAAATTAGCTATTCTGCTAATACATTAATGAATATAGTCACTGAAGAATTTTCTTTAATCTCTTTTACAAACAGACATAGATGTATATATTTTCTTGGAGCTAAACTAAATTTGTTTGTAGCTGTTGGAGCTTTCTCCTAGATACCCTCAACAACAGGGTTTGAAAAATTTCTACCCCCTTTGTGTCATTTTCAACCCTCCATTCAGCTTCCTAGAGAATAAAGCCCTTCTTGGTGTATTTTAAATGTATTAGGAGCAATAATTCACAAATGCTATCCCCAAAGTTTAGGGTCTAGGGCAATTAATCGTGGTTGCTTCAGTGTGGTTGGTTCAGTGCGGTCACTTCAGCCCATCTGGTTGATTGTGACCAGTTGTGTGTAGCCCTTCCAGTGTGGCCAATAGAGTGCATTGGGTAGTTCAACGCTGTCCTTTCAGGCCAGGTTCTATTTCATTGTGCACTGCTCTGTCTCCTTTCACACTGCTCTTGTCACCTAAGAATCCCTTTCAGGATGGGGAAGTAGAGAAAGCACTTGAAGCAACAGGCTGAAACATTCTTTCTCAAAGGCAATGGAGAGTTTAACCTTTGGTTTCTTCATTGGGTAACTTGAAGTGTGGAAAAGTGGAGGAGGGGAGAAAGATTGAAGTGCTGCCTGGAACCCAGAGCATTATCCTTCCACTGCTCATTTATGGTTGGCCATTACATGCATTCATCTAAAAAATGGTTATTCGGGATCTGCAACTTCTTGTTGATTGCGTTCAAGTCATTTCCAACTTATGGCAACCCCAAGGTCAATGTATCATGGGATTTTCTTGGCAAGATGTGTTCAGAGGGTGTTTGTCTTTGCCTTCCTCTGAGACTGAGACTATTTTCTCAAACAGAAGAATGCTTGTTTTAATTTATATATGTTATTCAGACATACATATCCTGCAGTGGTAACATTGCTTGTTCTAGCATCTGAGTAGCTCAACAGAGAGATTAATATAATTTGTCTGACAATGAATTACCTTTCCATTTCCCCCAAAGATAAAGCCAAATGTTATCCAGTTGCCCTGAACAACCTGTTCTACAAAACATATTCTTTTCACAACAGTACTCACTGGAGAATCCCATGCCCATATTACTACCTATAATTGAATCCTGTGTGTAATTTTCTGCACACTATGAGTCCATCTCAAACCAACAGTGCTGCAATGGACATCACATATATTTGTAAACAAATCTCAGTTAGACACCATATCTCTAGCCATGGTTAAAATAGCTGCCCGAATGAATGTAATAAAAGGGCATAAGTATTAATTTGAGAAATTAAATCTGCAGATATATTTATTCATGAAGCAATGAAAAAACCGAGCCTACCAACAAATGAATGATGACCCACTTATCCAGTAGCTAACACACATTGGAAACTGTTTAATGCAGTGTAGATGTGTAAATAGCTATTGCTTAAAACAATTTGTAAGCCGCTCTGATAGCCTTGTGGCTGAAGAGCGAGGTATAAATAAATAAATAAATAAATAAAGTATTGCCCAAAGTATAAGGTAGATTTACTTAAAGCTGCTCTAGAGTAATAATTTTCAATTTTTCTTTTCATTAGGAATAGGCAGATTTCTCTCCCGGTAGCTCTGTTTCACTCCATTCTTGTTCCATCATTCCAATACTGCTTGTCTTTCAGCAGGTATTGTGGATTTTGAACTATGAATCCACATCTCTGTATCCCCACAGTATAAAAGAAGTGGTGGTATGTGTGAAATTTATTATTAAAAAAATTAAACTTCCCTCAAGAAATATAACTCTTGTGTAAAAACATCCACTGATTTTCTTCTCTTCAGAAAAAAAGGGTCTTAACCATCATGACACAATAGCATTCTTCCAGGACTCTTTTCCCACACAGAATATAACCATGTGTGTTGTTGTTGTTACACAGAAAGTAATATTCTGTGTACAGGAAACTTGTGCAAAACTGTAAATTTGGTGGGTTTTTTATGTAGAAAATGATGTTTTTGTGCATAAAAGCTCAAATGATTTTGATGTTCTGTGGGGGGAAGTTTCATGAACAGAAAACATAAATAGGAATTCTGTTTATTTGCACAAAAATATGTTTTCTGTACAAAAACCCTTACACTTTTTAAAGAGAAAAATGATTTTCTGAACAGGAAACTTTTTATTATTATTATTTCAAAAATAATGCTTTCTGTAAAAAAAAAAAAAAAAGCCCACATGGGAGCCACCAAATACAACTGTATTTATTTATACTGATCTTGTTATTTATTTTTACAGAAATTAGTGATAGCCACCAATCAGTGCCTTCATGGATAATATCATATTCTGTCAAGTGATCTATACTTGGGTCTAACAGGACAGTCTGGTGTTTCCTAGATCTGCCATGATCCACCCATCTTTAAATATCTGAGGTGCAGTCATATAGAAGATGGAACAAGCTTGTGTTCTGCTGCTCCAACAGGTTCAAATGGTAAGAAAGGAGATTCCAACTAAACACTGGGAAGGACTCCCTGACAATAAAAGCTTTTCAAAGCAGAATATACTAATTTGGAAGATAGTGGACTCTTCTTTCTTTCAAACAGAAGCTAGATAGCCACCTCCCAGGAGTGCTATAATAGCAGACTCCTGCCCTAGCAGGGGTTGGACTTACAATTCCTATGATAATATCAATTTGTTCTGATACCACATGTTACTGTGTATGTGTGCATGCATGGTCCATGCTGACATTCAGCCTATTCATATGAGGACTAGAAGTGTGGAGAAGATGTAGGTGTGCATTCCTACCTCATCCCCAGCAACCACACTCATTCAATCACTGATGTTCCCAGTAACTTTCCCAGTTTCCAGATGGAAGACTTGAATAAGGCTTTGTGACAACTCACAACTAAGTGGTCAAGAGCAAACTCCAAAGCAGCAGCCCCCTTTACTTCAGGATTCAGCCTGGCCACCTTCACTCTGTTACTACCACCTCAACTTATATCGTTCCCTTAGTTCTTTCTGCCTGAACCAGAGAAGTAGCTTTTATCTCAAATGTGTGGGTTTTTTCAGACACCTCTTTCAGCCTCTTGCTGCGCAAGCAGCCTCCGGAGCAGTAACGAGGCTGCTGCACGGCAAGGGGTCCATTTTGGATGACACCATTTCTCACGGTGCTGTCCGTGACTGTTGCGGCTAGCATTGGAGGTGGCCGTGCTGTTTTTCACTCATGGATTGGTTCCTTTCAAGCTTTCATCCCATTCACTCACCTTCCTGGCTTATCCATTACAGGCTTATCTTCGTATTTTTTACTCCACAGGTAGCAGAGACACAACTGCGGCCCTTTTTCCAAATACTTCATCCACTGAGCTGCTTGCCACTCTGGTGGCATGTGATTTATGCATAGGAGGAAGATCAACTGTAAAAGTTGTAGGGGACCAACCTCTTCTTTTCATTTATTTCCACAAAGAGAATGGTTTGTAGGCTGGGCCTTGGACTGACTCTACAGCAGAGAAGCAACATAATTATAATATGATTCCAAGGCAAGGCCACCTGTTGTGGGGTTCCCTTTACCTATAACTCTTCATTTTGAGGCAGGATGTATTAAGGAAGCAGGCTGCTTGGGGCCATGCAATGACAGAAGCCCAGCAGTTTAATTTCAAGAGATGTCACCCTTGACAACTGTGATTCATGCAGCAGTGATGTGGGGATGGCTTTTGTTTTTCTCACATTGCCTGTTGGTGTTTTGCAAAATGCTTTCTAAGCATAATCCACAATGGGTATTTTTATACATATTTCAATGATGTATTCCATCATGCTTTCTGCAACTAGACTTGTTTATCTTGGATTGGCCTTTTCATTCATCAGCATGCTTGCAGAAAGTGCGGGATGAGTCCTTCCTGAATCTTCGTTTGTGAAGAAAAGCCAGAGATTGCATTTCAGGGGAAAATACAGTGTGTGCAGAAAAAATGTTATTTTTACACAAAGTTATTTGTGGATGAAAAACACCTTCATAAAAATTGGGGGGTCCAAGAAAAAGAAATCTCACAGTAGTTTTCAGTTTTTTCAGTGGAATATCTCAACACATTGAAGCAGATCTTTTCATCAAAGAAGAGAAAATTTTACTATTATTTCCATCCCTACTACAGCTCCTATTCAGTTTGGTTGTCATCTTCTGCACGTTTCTCTGTTTACAGTATATTTTTTGAGGAAAGGTGACCAGAAATGTTCAAAGTTTCCTAAATCTGAGTAGACAACAGATTTGTAGAGGGGGAGTATTACATTGGTAGCTTTTCCAGTTCTTTTTCTAATTATGCTCAATATAGACTTTGCCTTTTTTACAGTAGCCACAGAACTGGCTGACATTTTCAGTGAGCTAGTCAAGGCCATTCTTATATTTCCATTACACCTATTTCAAATAATGTATAAAATGGAATACTATCTTATCAAAAACTAGGAAGAAGAAAGTGGCTCTGGAAAGTTCCTATTCTTTTCACAATAGAGCTATGAAAGCAGAAAAACTGCATTTATTGTGGAGACTTACAATGTGGTACCACTTGAGAAAAGCACACTGCTTCATGGGGGGAAATAGTTAATAGACCTGACCTTTTCCCGAGTCCAAATGAAAAATGCCAACAGAATAAAAAAACCAAATACACCCTTGTCTGAATAACCATGTCAAAATCTAAGTGTGTATGTATTTTTTCTGGAATCCAGAATAGAAAATTCAAAGAAAACAAGGAAAAGAAAGCCCTTGGGGTCTGTGTAAAGATGAGCATTAAAAAATGCACAAATTGCTCATGTGATGGAAGAAGATCCAAAACTATTAGGCTTAGGATCATTTCAGCAACCAGCTTCTGGTCTGATTTTAAACCTGGTGCCAGGTGAACCAGCACAATTATCCATGCAGCCTATGGACTCACTTTAAACTAACCATCTTACCTGATTATGTGAAATGAGTATGCCAGAGATCTGTCGTTTGGATATATACTGATGCCATGTAATATTGCATGTGTAGGAGCTGACAGTCTGATGAAAACAAGAGATCTTGTTCATGCAAAATCCATATTGAAAGGTCTCCTTACCAGACAGCACATTTAAACAAACCTCTCCACTCAGTATAGTTACTAAATTAGATTTAAAAACAACCATAGAAAACTTATAGTGTGTATTATGCCTAAAGGTTGTAAGTGCCTAGGAAGCAGGTTATACTAGTGTTGCCCAAAATGCTCTTATTCAGATCTTAATTAGGAGAATTAATTAGCTCAAATAATTGACAGCTCAAGGCTGGGCAACTTGTGGGAACTTTTCCCTTATGCATACCAGTATGGCTGTCAGAACTCCACCTAAGTAACAAAAGATCATATTTATTTCAGACATCTGTATACAAAAAGAAGGCATTTGGTCAGTAATAGAAACTTTCAAAAACTACCCAAAAGGAGAGTAATAGAGTAAGGGAATAGCAATCAAGAATGATGGGCTATTTTTACCTATCCAGAGAAAGAGATGAAGATTCAGACTGCATGCAGCTGAGGGTGGGCTCTCAGAATGGTGTGGAGGATGCAGGCATGTTGAAGACCAAACTGAATGGCCAGAAATCCAGGGTTCATTTTACATTTTGAAATAAGTCTAAAACAATGGCCAAAAGACCCCTTCCTGTACTTGATCAAAGGAATTGATCCTACCTGATTGAAGTGTGGGTCTTTGATGTGTTTTGACACATCAGTGTTCGGAAAATTGAAACAAAAGGGGAACATTTCTGACTTATGGCCACATTAGCATAATGACTTACCTCAAACTTGTCTTCCCAGGCAGGAGGAAGCTCAATAGCATAAGCTGCCCATTTCAAAAAAGCCTGCTAAACCTTTATTTGAGCCTTTATTTTATTTATGTATTTATTTATTTATTATAAAGCCTTTATTTGAGAATTCACACCGAACAAGTCTTGAAGAGAAACGACAATGCAGAAAGAATCACAACCCAGAAACATCACCCAAGGAGACCCGCTTCTGTGCTTTCTGCAATTGGACTTGTTTATCTCAGATTGGCCTTTTCAGTCATCAGCATGCTTGCAGAAAGTGCAGGATGAGTCTTTCCTGAATCTTCATTTGCAAAGAAGAGCCAGAGAGAGAGAGAGAGAGAGCTAAACTGTATAATTCCTGACCTTCTGTTCTCAGCATCCAGTCCATGTGGTATGTGCTTGGGAGCCTCACCTACATGGCCTCTGCTATCTTTGATTCAACATCATGATATCAATATGATGTTTCTTTTAATTGATCTATGGCAGGGGTACATAACATTAGGGGAAGCCTTTACAGATGAGTCCAGCCAGTCCAGGTCCTGCACAGGTAATCAAGGGAGTTCACCAGAGTTGAAGGGAAGTGTAGTAGCAAAGTCTCAGCCATTCCAGAATCTGTCATGAGAGGCCAGTTGTCATGATAACCAACAGAAAAAGACAAAGATGCATAAAACATAAGTCAGCCCAGAGGTCAAAAATCCAAAATAAATCCACTAGCATGAAGATCACTGAAATCCCAGTAGAGCAAACAGTTGTGAACCATAAGCTGCTGGGAGATATACAGCTTCCTGAGTATTTTAATTACTCAGCATTCCTCATTTCACACAAGAGGCATTGCCTCCTTAGAATCTGCTTCTTTTCCTGTTGGCATGCTGTAAAGGAAGGGGTATCTACTTGGAATCTCCCAGTTCTGGATGAGGTGGTGGACCATCTTCCTAATGTTCCTAAAACTAAATTTTAGGATCTGTGATTTCAAACCAGAGCCTTTTAATGTATGACTTCTCTGCCTCAGATTTCATGGGGTGAGTTATGGAACTGTGTATGTTTACTCAGAAGAAACCCTTTAGGTGCTGTATAGATAAAACCTATTTAGGAGTAGCAGTGTTGGCCATTCAGCAATACGATTCCTTGATTAGAAGCTATCAGATTTTGCTGCAACGGGGAAAACTTTAAGAAGTAGGAGATAATAACTTATAGAGGAGAGATATTATGTTAAAGATAACTAGATGCAATCACTGATAAGTGGGAAGTTCCGGGGGAGGGGGAGAGATATTTGTGGTACTTACTTCAATTTCTTTGTCTACTTGTTTTTTGTATGTTCAGTTTTGTCTAATATTGTTCAATTTTATTGTGTTTATTGTGTACTGTTCTAGCATATAAAATAAAAATATTGGCACAAAAGAAGTGGGAACTAATGAACTGGGACTTAACTCTTTGAGGCTTTTACCTCCCACAAAGGTAAAACTCTTTCATTTGGACTACAATTGGCAGGTTTTACCTATACAGCACCTAGAAGTTTTTCCAGATGTAACAGTACAGGTTGTTGTTGCTGTGTGACCCTAGCAAGGGTTTTCTTGACAGAATTAGTTCAGAGGGGGGTTGCCATTGCTTTCCTCTGAGACTGAGAGAGTGTGACTTGCCCAAGGTCACCCAATGAGTTTTCATGGCTGATCAGAGATTTGAATTCTGGTCTTCCAGTGTCCTAGGAGATTATCACACAGGCCAAATATCCTAGGACAGAGATGACAGGAGATCGCTAAAAGGCTTACCTTTTAGACAACATCATCCCTGTCCTGTTCTCTCCCCCGTGCTGTCTCCATTTTCCCTTATTGATGGGGGAAAGTCATCAATAAGAAGCCCATTCCATTACAGAAACAGAATCACGGTCATATGAATAAGAGCCCCATTGTGCTGGTACGGTGACAATGTGACATGGCATCACTGTGAGGTCTGTTCAGAACACTTCCCTTCCTCAGGTTACTTGAGGTTTTTAAAGTGCATTTTGGGGCTTTTGGGGTGGGACGTTTGGTTTATTTTTTTATTATTAAATTTCTCACGAAAATGAGCGGGATTTTCTTTACCTGTAGTAAAAGCAGCTTTACAACAGTTGCATTTACTGCAGGGAAGCCGAGGGAGGGGGAGTGGTTTCAATTATGGAATAAGATATGTGTTTGAAAACTTCGTTTTTAAAGTGTTACAGGCATGGGAGTGGAGCGGGAGTGGGTCAGGTGGGGGAGGGTACTGGGACAGAGACGTTTTCAAAGGGCCCGTGTGATAATCTCCCTGTATTCAAACCAGTACACCACACTGGTTCTTTCTTACACAGTGTTAAGTAGACCCAGTGGACTGAGAGATGCAACAAGAGTTTCTCATATGTTATACAAAATACATCACAATTGACATTAAAATCAATTCAAAGCAAATGAACAGGTGTACAATCTTACCTGTATACAAGAACAGGTAAAGTAGTCATAAAAAGTCATGAGGAAATGAGAAGAATCTCTGAGGAATTGTGAAGTATAATATACAGGAAAAGAGAAAAGTATAATTATATCACCATGCTAGAATGGCTTCTAAAATGTTTTATTATAAAGCCTTGCTAATGTGCTAATTTTGTTCATTCTGACATGAAAGCACTGTGTCAGGCTGATGATCTGGAGGTACACTAATTGTCAGGCCAGTGAGCAAGAAAAGAAAGGCTGACAATTAATCAGAAACAAGCTGTCCAAGGCCAACTCAGACTGATGAGGCATTCCAGTGTCAGTAGCAGGACTCTCAATAAGCCCATCCTGTTTCTCTGTTACTAATGAAGATCTTCTGATCAAATTGATAGCCATTTCTGCTAGAGGAGTCTTATACTCACTGCTGGAAGTCTGAAGATCCAACCACAGGATCTCCATGACCCACTGAGTGCACTTTCCCAACCTACCATCACTGATAGATAAATTTGACTTTCAAAGGAAAATAGATAGTAAATGAATACATTGAATGATGTTCAGTTCTAGGAATTTACTATCTGGAAAGATTTTCAGCTAAAGGACTTCACTTTTAGGAAGGAACAAATAATGTTATTCCTCTGATAGTCAGATTTAATGCAGTCATCAAGTGTGGAAAATCAATAGTCAATCCCACTATCCTTATGCTGAGATATTCAGAATGTTATTTCTAATGCAGGTTGTATAAAAAGCAAGTCATAAAGCAGTGCCGATCAGTTCACACATGTGTGCTAAGGAGATACAGCTCAAAATTTAAATACCTCATATATCTTTTGTTAAAAATGCTTTCCCCACTCCCAAAATAATAAGTTTAACCAACACATCAGCCTTTCTGAAAATTAATGCCATAGATATGAAGGTAGATAATTCTCTGAGAAATTATTTCTCATGTTGGGCAATTATCATTAATGAAAGAAAATTTTCTTAAATCCTAATAAATCAGGAGCTGAATTGACTGACCATGCATCCAAATTGCTGCATTATTCACACTGGAATTATTCCAAAGATTAGCTGTAAATTGCCCTCTAAATTGAATTTATAGTTCCATTTTTCATAACCGCTGTGTTGTGACAGATGAGAGGAATCTCTGAGAAAAATGACAGAAGCGGACCTAATTTCTTAGTGCCTTGCTTTCACGACAGGACTGAACAATCTCTATTTACCTTTATGTTTTTAACAATCTGTTTTGGCAAGCATAAAAACCTGTTAGGAAAGAAAGCCTATCCTATTTTATGCAACCCTTGGTGAAAATATCATAAACAAAACTTTCTCGCTGCCTAAAAAAATGCAAAGTAGCCAAATTAAAGTTAAGCTATGGCAGCAACCGCTTTACATGTAGAATTATCATTTTATCAATCTTGGAAAGGTTTATGATATAGATTTACTATATCTGCAATTAGGGATGGGCCAAACTTCCATGAGAGTTGTAGTACAAAAAAGATTCCCTACAAATTTTTTGCTTGTGCCCAGCTAATAGAGAAGGACTCTTCATCTGGAGGAAAACATATGCTTTGGAGGTAATGTATGAAGTCCCAGGCTTGGGCCTTGGTATCTACTGTATTTCACGTAACAGAGGAGAAAATGGTGCTCCTTGAAGTGTAGTAAAACTGATCCCAGCCATATCAGACTAAACTGGGTTAATTGGGCTAATGGTTTGATCCTTTCTGAATTTTTAACTGAAGAGGAAGATAATTCTGTTATGGCAGAAGGTTGATTCAAAATAGATTCCAATGGCTACCTCTTGAAGGCATTCAGTATTAGACGGTTGAGACTATATTTCAAGGCCATTTGATATGGTTACTGTTTTTAGCTCATAGCGTCCATCAGCACAGGTACTTCTGTAGAATAATCACATCTGATCTGGAGTACCACAATGTGGGGGTAACACAATAGTCTTGATTTTAGCTTTAAAAGGTCACAAACCCCATATAATGATTGTTGTACAAGTCACACTATTCTCTCTATTCCATTTAAGAGAAAGCTAAAATGCAAAGAGACTACAGCTTAATATCTTCAAAATATGGCTTGCATAATTTACAGAACATGCATATTTGGATTTGAAGTCGAAAGCTTTCATGGCCAGCATCCATAGATTTTCCTTGGGTTTTTTTCCAGGCTGTGAGGCTGTGTTCTGGAATAGTTTCTTTCTAAGAAACTTTCTGAAGAAACTATTCCAGAACACAACCTCACAGCCTGGAAAAAAACCCAAGGAAAATCCATATTTGGATTGTTGCTGCAACACTTTACATAAAAATAAAAATAAAATCTGCCTTGCTATGCCAAAAGATTCATGCAAAGTCTGGGGCAAACTCCTCAAGAAGGAGGCTCTATGAAATTTTGGCAGTTTCACAGATCTACAGTTGCTATAGTTGATACAGTTGAAATAGCATCTTCTCTGTTCTTTTACCCTTGCTCCTCCCCTGTTCCATTGCATTACCAATCATCTGAGATATCTGTGGTAGACAACAGAATGGATTTCTGTCCATTGAATCATTACAGTAAGTTTTTTGGCTGAAGCTGAGAGAGAAGGGGGTGGGGAGATTATCAGACACCCTTAATATGGTGTTACACGGATGCCAGGAGATTGCCAAAGGGCTTCCATTTCAGACGATGTCATCCCTGTCCTGTTATGCTTCCCATGCTGCTCCCATTTCACCCTTGTTCCTTTTTATTCATGGCTTAAGCCATGAATAGATAGCCCATTCCATTCCTGTCATGGAACGATGGGTGAGTGAAAAGGTGCCCCATTTCCATAGCCACTGTGGATGCTAGCCACAGTGGGAGATCCATTCCAGAACATTTCAGGTGCGATTGGGACATCCAGGTGACACCAGTCTGAAATGGTTACTTGGGTTTTTTAAAGTGTGTTTCTGTGCTTGCTGTCACTTTTAAAAATGTAATTGATTTTTTTATTTTTGAATTTCCCATGCACTTGTCCTCTTGCGAGAATGACCTGGGATTTCAACCAGGAAGTGAATGCAGCTCTGTGCAAGCTGCATTCACTCCATGGCTGCCGAGGGAGAGGGAAGGCATGCAATTAAATGTATTTAGGTCTGAAACTCTTCATTACTGTACCGAGACAGGGTCAGGAGGGTAGCAGGAGAGGAGACAGTGAGATGGGGGATGCTATTTTTGTCCCTGTCTGAAAACCTCCACAGACAGACAGACAGACTTAACTATTAAGCATAGCAGGTTCAAAACAAAACAAGGTGCCATTCACATTTATATGAAGTTCTGGCCACTCCTCCTTGAAAAGAATATCATAGCACCCAAAGAGTGCAGAAGGAAATTGCATAAATTATCCATGCCTGAAGCACATTACCTAAAACAGTGACTGGTTCTTGAGGGAGAAAAACCTGGGATGGATCAATACATGATGAAAAGGACTTCTAAATAGTACCAGGAAGCATTGACTGGGCTAATCAGGTTAGAGACAGCCTCATCATCAGTTCCAGACTACCAGTGCCCTGCTCAGTCAAGAAAACAAGGTCAAGTGTGAGACCAGCAAGGTGTCTTTGATGACAAATTGAAATGGTCCCACAGTCATAATTGTAATCATGAGGTCCTGTGCAGGTCCTTCTAAGACAGCTTCCACATGGATGCTGAAATCCCACAACACAAGTGGGGTGGGGCCACATTGAGAATTATTTTGGTGAATAAAGAAATAAATATCCTGGGATTTTCCAGCACCACACCTGAGACTGCTTCAGCAGCTTAAACAGAGACATTGAGAAGATATAGGACTTTTTCAAACAGGATAAAAAAAATCCGAGGAGGTCGGGAGAAGAACGGGGCTGTGGCACTTACAGATCCCTGTTTCAGACGATGCAGTCATCTTCCGACCTCCTCCCAACCTCCTCCCAACCTTTCCCCATGCTGCGGGCATTGCTTTTTATTGATGGAGGCTGTGTTGCATGCAAATGAACTCCACCCAGGGACAGGGCTATTTCCAACAGATAATGGGCCATTAGCCAAACAGACACTAATCTTCCTTGCATACCTTCCCCCAGACACTACCCATTCAAATACACAAATTTACATATCCTCTCCAACACGGGCTCACAGTATATAACCCACACACACACTCCTACCCAACCATTCTCTGAAGATGCCAGCCACAGATGCAGGCAAAACGTCAGGAATAAACTCTTCCAGAAGACAGCCTCACAGCCCGGAAAAAACAAACAAAAAAACACCACAGACAGCCTTCCCTGGTTTACTTGGAAGTTTTAAAATATGTTTTTGTGCTTGCTGTCAGTTTTTGTCTTGTATTTTGCTATTCGTTTTTGAATTTCCCACGCTTTCATCTTCTCATGAGATTGGGTGGGATTTCACTCCAGGAAGTGAAAGTAGCTCCATTAGAGCTCCATTCACTCCTGGGATGCCATGAAGATGCTACAAAGATGCTAGGTCTGGAAAGTTTTACTATTGTGGCATTACAGGGATGGGACGGGGCGGGAGAGGAGATTGTGGGACAGGAACACATTTTTCCTTCCTGTCTGATAATCTCCATAGTCCCTTATGGAGTTTTTATCCAAATTTCTCCCCTTCACTCTTAAGGCATCCTCTGAGTCCTTTCAGCCTGCTTCCTATTCTCTTTCTCTTCCTTCTTCACTTGTTGTAGGCAGGGATGGGAATGAGCACTATTGGATGAATTGGCAGGAATGCTTAGTAATTTAAGGAACCTCATTATGACAAAATTTAAGAAACATCCTATGAATAACATACTTGCTTATGTATGCTCGTGCAAGCATGCTTGTGAGTATGCTTGCAGGGGGTGTGTGAATATTCAGTTTCTTCATTTATTTCCCTAAATGTGTGCCATTTAATCCCACAACCTTCCCAGCAGCGCAGACATCAACTCCTTTCACCTAGAGTGAATTGGGAAAAATGAATTTCTGTGCTATTGTGACCCAAGGTGGTTTATTATAGTTGTGCCATAATTGAAACTAATGTTCACTTAGAGCAAGGTTTTGCAGCAGGGTAGTGATAATGAATCTCTTAAAGTCAGAAACATATTATTTGTCAAACATAAATTTATAACAGAAGTCACTTGCTCTACTGTGCAGAAGGGAACAAAAAATAATCAGTTATTTTGTATAATTGTGGTGGGTTAATAATCAGTTCCTAGAACTTCAGTTCAAATGAGAAATTTGAATCTTTTTCTTCTGCACTCCTGCAACATGCAGAGGGCATATTGACATATAGAGACATTGCAAAATAGGACATATTGTAATAATTAGCAGAATTATTCCTGGCATGCCATGAGCAATTACAAGATTAATAACTACCGAATCACATAGCGTTATGTTGGAATAAATTGACCGACAAGGTTTTCAGTTTGGAAATGAAGCTTAGATGGGTCATCAATAAAAACGACTATAGAGAGTAGACTATTGAGAGCATACATTTTACATTTACAAAATACGAATGTGATAATTCTGCTTAATGACTGGAAGAACCTATTTAAAAATTCATTTAAAATATTTTGCCCTTTTTTTAATTGCCTAGCTCAAGACTCTGTTTTTGACAGTCACATTAAACACATGTAACCTGTATTTAATTTTGTGTTCTGATCAAAAGGAATGCTCCTAATGACTTCCTAATTAGCCTTCTTCATGCAGCAAAGAAAAGTTTTCTCTTTAATCATCAACTTCTGGTTCAACTGGTTTAGATGTCATGCTGATATGAGATTAGGTACAGATCAAGTCTGATGGGAAAGGGAATGACTGGAGGGTTCCAGGCCTATCTCCAACACCACTCACCATCACCCTATACAAGCATCTCACTCCCATGGTGGAGAAATTTATCTCATCCCTCCACAATTACAATGACAGCTCCTATTCCATCTACCCACAGATGACACAGATTGACAGTTCTTTCCAGACATAGGCTTGAATCCTCTTGTTTGTACAATATAGGGTAAGTGTAGTATGTGGGAAAATAATTATTGTAATGTAAAAGCAATCTTGTGTACCCCATTCACATCCTAAGATAAGTCTAGGAATTTTCCCTGCATGCTTCTGTTCTCCCAAACTCCCTTTCTCTTATTTCACTAGGCAATTCCAGCCAACTGGAGAGATGGGTCATTCAACACATTACCTAATTTAAATTTTATTGCTCTTTGTGCAAGTAAGTTAGATTCTCCATGTGGCTGTAGCCATCTTGTCTAGCCATGGATGCCATGATGCTGCTATGAAGCCATGCTATGATGCTTTGCCTTTTCAAATCACCATGCAGCCTCTACCGCTAAAGACTGGGTGAGTCATTCTACCCTAAATCCTCCTAGTTAGTTAGGAACCTTTTCTTTTTAAAGTTTGTTTTAGTATGTAGATTAAGATAGATATATCTTCTGTAAACTTTTGATTTGCATTTTTAAACTGACTCCTTTGTTTTTGTAATGAGTCTAATTCATTGGGTGATCAGATCAGACCACATACCTCAGAATACACTTTTAAATGTTAATTGAGCTGTCTGTCTCAGCATTCTTAAGCCACTCTGCATAACTTTGAAAGAAAAGTGATTTTAACTCTTTTTTTAAAGAAGATATTTTTATTGCTTTTAAAAGGGCTAGATCCCTGGAATTTTTTAATACAATTTTATTTTTAGACTCATACCTCCTACGGTAAGCTTATTGAATCAGTGGAATTGCCATAAGTATTGACTCACCATCCAACAACTAATTTAGTAGCTCTACTGCAGTTAAAGCTATCAATAGGATTCAAGTTATATAAGATTATCAGACAAGGGTCTAAAATGTTCTTTTGGTGCTATATTTTACATCATAAGTATTCTGGCATAATAACACTTCTTTTTGCACGCTGCTGTAATAATGAGACAAAGATGCCCCTGAAATCTGGCAATATAACTACTCACACTGCTAGCTTCTCTGTTATTCTGTGGGTGAGATTTTGGTGGTTCTCTTGAGAAGATGCGAGCGTGCTTAAAAGTCCAAGAACACCTAAATTACCAAACAAAATGAACACACAAGCACTGAAACACACTTGGAAACTTGCAAGCAAAATGGGGAGGTTCATAAAAAGAGTGTATGATACAAAGTTTTCACTATCTCACCCGAAAGTGTTCTGGCAGGGACAACCCATTGATGATCAAATCACGGCAGCAGAATGGGACACATTTTCGCACACAAGGAAAGCTGCAAAAACATACTATGGGAAATCAATTGGCAGCCGTTAATTAAAAAAAAACCTCTTGACAGCAGCAGAACACTTGCAGAATGCTGGGGCATGATGTCGTGTGATAAAGAAGCCCTTTTGTGGTCTCATTTCAATGTTATGATGCCGTATTTGCTGCATCTGATCATCTCCATAGTCTCCATTAACTGTGCTTCTGTCAGTGGCAGCTGGGGCAGTATGAAAAGTATGAAGGATTTTATGAAAGATAAAAATGCTCCCTGCTTTTGGTGACCTCAGCCATGAAGAATTGAGTGTGCATTTTCTTATGTAAAAGAAAAAGGACCTAAAATGAAATGTAGTCATGGGGGGGGTGCATCCCTTGATTTCCCAGCCCCCCCCAGGTTGCCCTGAACTCCGTAAGGGAGAAAATAGCTCAAAAAGCAGGTTTATTGGGCAATAATAGCATTTGCTGGCACTGTTTTGGTCCTAGAGGCTATAGAATTTAGCAATAGCATTTTTATTTCTATCCCACTTCTCAGTGCTAAACATTCCCTAAGCGGTTTACAATGTGTGTTAGCTACTTGTCCCCAGCAACCTGGGTACTCATTTTACCAATCTACAGAAGGATGGAAGGCTGAGTCAACCTTGGAGCCCTGTAGAATTAAACTCAGAATGTTGTGGCTGCAGCACCAGCATTTAACTACTGCGCCACCCGGACTCCTAATTAGGACCTAGAACTTCAGTTCAAATGAGGCTATTTGTAGGGGACATAGTAAAACAGTAAAAAATATATATATATTTCCAGAAATAAGTACCCCAAAAGGAATCAAAAGTGACTTCCAATCATCACGAGGAACAACAGTACAGCCCACTGGGGGTCTGGCAGAGCTGCAGGCATCCCCTTACTGCTAGCACTTGCCCATTTCTGGTGTGTTCAATCAGAGAAGAGCTTGCACAGTATGGTGCCTAACTTCTGAAAAGGGATGGATGGATGGATGGGTGGGTGGGTGGATGGGTGGATGGTTTTAGGAGATTATCAGGCACAGCAAAAACTACTTCAAAAGATTGTGACAAGACATCAAAAAATATGTCGATACAGAGAAAAGAAAATTATTATAAAATAATATGGAGATGGTATTTGACACCAGCAAGATTGCATAATATAGATAAGAATAACTCTAAATATTGTTGGAGAGGTTGTCAAGAAATAGGTACATATATGCATATGTGGTGGAACTGTAAATTTGTACAGCAGTTTTGGCAATGTTTTTTTATAGAAATAGAGAATATTCTAAATAGAAATATAGAAAGGAAACCGAGCATAGCATTGATGTCAATTTATAATGGAGAGAATGGGAACCAAGCAGAAAAGGATTTAATAACAAATTTATTAATGGCAGCAAGATTAATTATAGCAAGACATTGGAAAATGCAAATAAATGTAGGAGTGGAGGAGTGGTATAAAGAAGTTTGGAAAATGTCAATAAATGATAAGTTAACATGTAGAATTAAAGTAAGAAGAGGAAGTTGGAAAGAAAGTGACTTTGATAAAATTTGGAAAGTATTTGTTAAAAAAGTATTACAGACAAAAGATGGGAGGTTACCTCCACGAGAAGAAATTAGATTCTGGAAAGATTAGGTAAGGGATAATGGCTCCGGTGAAGGGGAGCACTGAGGTGGGGGGGTAGGGGAATTAATATTTTTGAATAGAATTATAGTAAAGAATCTATGTTAACTTTTGAAATTAGTTAATAGAAAAACTGTGATGTTTATAGTAATTTTATGTGTTATACTAACTAAGTATTGATTGGATAATACAATGTATGATTATAAAATTAATAAAAATATATTAAAATAAAACAAAAGATTGTGACGAGAAAAGGAAGGGTAAGATTATCAGACATAGTTGTCCTCCAGCATTCTGGGGACAAAGCACAGATGTGGACATTTTCAGACACGTCTTTCCATGCTAGAAGCTTGTGGGAGAGCTTCGGTGCTGCCGCGCTGCAGGTACTCCATTTCAGACAACGCCGTCCCTCTGGCGAAATCGTCCATGTCACTTCCATGTAGGATTGGAACAGGCCATGCCATATCTTATTCACGGACAACTTTCATGAATCAAATCTGGTGAATTATGGCGTGGCTGGCTCCAATCCTACACGGAAGTGACACGGACGATTTCGCCAGAGGGACGGTATTGTCCAAAATCGAGTCCCTGCCTCGCAGCAGCACCAAATCACTCCCGCAAGCTTGTAGAGCAGTAAGATGTGTCTGAAAATGTCCTGTGAGTAAGGCATCTCTTTTTATTAGCAGCTTGTCCCCATCAATAAAAAAGAGAAGCCTCATCAACAGCAGCACTATGCAGAAAGACGCTGGTGTCTGGTAAGATTGCCCTTTCTGTACTTGTTGTGATGATCTTACGATATGGCTTGGAATGTGATTTTTTTGGCATTTTCCCCTGCATCTGATAATCTCCATCGATTCCCCATGAAAGTGTTATAAAAACTACTTACTTTGACATAAGAACAAGGGTGGGACTGCACAAAGGAGTCTTGCCTTCAGTGTGGAACATGTCGCATAATCACTGATGCCCACATTTCAGTCTTCACTTACATGTCTGTAAGTGAAGGCCTTCATGCATGCAACTGTATATATGGAGGTTTTCACAAAAACTTCAACCTTGGTAGAGGAGAGCTTTCACCACGTAAATGTCTACATGTACAGCTATACGCACAAAGACGTCCTTCCTACAGACAATGTATTCTAATGTGAAATCGAAGGCTTTCACGGCCGGCATCCATAGATTTTCCTTGGTTTTTTTTTCCGGGCTGTGAGGCTGTGTTCTAGAAGAGTTTATTTCTGATGTTTCGCCTGCATTTGTGGCTGGCATCCTCAGAGAATGGTTGGGTAGCAGTGTGGGTGCAATCAACCTCTGAAAATCTGCTGAAATGCTGAAGATGTCCCCCACCAAACCTCTACTCTCCTTTGAATGGAAAGACCAGTAGTGGTAAAACCTCAACATTCTCAAAAACATGTTAGTCATTTGAAGATGGCCTTAGTGTTTGTTTGTTTTTCATTTACTAACTGACATGCACAGAGAAGGTTTGCCTTTGCCCTCCTCTGAGGCTGAGAGGGTGTGACTTGCCCAAGGTCACCCAGTGGGGACTCGAACCCTGGTCTCCAGAGTCTAGGACATTATCAGACTAGCATGTAAAAATGTTGTAATTCCTCAAATGAGGATAGTGTCCAAAATCGATACACTTACTATCACACGTCACGGTAATTACACAAAAGAACCACCACAAAATTATTGCACGATTTCCACTAGCACTTTAAGAACAGACGTTTACTTCTTGAATTTAGCATTGGCGAGATTTTGGAGGTTCACGCAAGAAGATGTGAGCATGCTTAAAGCTGCAAAAACATCTTAATTAACAAAGTAAATGAACACTCAAGCACTGAAACAAACCTAAAAATGTTGAAACTAAATGGGACAGTTCATAAAAAGAGTGTCCCATGCTTTGTTTTTGCATTCTCACCCAGAAATTTTGTCGCTGAGGACTGCCCATTCACACAGTGATCTCATGATTACCATGGGACTTGTTTTTGCACACCCTCAATACTGGGGGGGAAAAACCAAACCAAACAAAACAAAAGCAATATTGATGAACTATTGATAGCTTATCCTGTCAATTAAAAGTGATGTCTTATTCTTGGCTGGGGCATGGAGTAACCACTCTGTGATGACAACATCATACAATAGTCGCACCCATTCGTGCTACCTAGATGTCATAATCCCATGATATTTGCTACGTCTGATAAAGTCCATAGTCCACCACTCAAACCACTACATCCCTTTGGGAAGGGGTGGGGAATGGCACATGTCTGCTAAAATGTATATTACATCTACTTATATCAAGGGTGGGGAAAGTGTGGCCTGTGTAGGTCCATTTGACCCCAATCCTTTCTGTAGCCCTGTTCTCTCAGTGCTCCCCAAAAATTTTATTTTTATTTTTATTTAAATGGCACTACAGTTTTCCAGTGAAATTTAGAAGCAAGCCATTAAGTGCACTATACCAAACAGGGACACTATATTGTCTATATCATACCTAATTGGTTCCTGCTATTCAATATCAATAATCAGTAAGTCACCTTAAATACATTTAAGGCTCATTTATATAGACATATACATTTAATAATTAATCAAGTAAGAGTGAGGGGAGGATGGTACTTGTTTATATAAAAGGGGGAATTTTAATGAATTTAAGAATATTTAATGAAGAAGCTGCCTTGAGTCTCATTTTTGGGGAAAAGTTGGAATATAAATAAAATGATTGATTGGTTGATGAATTGTTTAAATTAATTCCAGAAATTTTAATCATTTTTTTTCATATATGTTCTGGGTTTTTTCCCATATACTTCCACTAAGAAAAACATTTAAATCTTCTCCATAACTAAAATAAAGAAGCAGATCCCCCAAGCACCCAGCCATCCTGAAAAGTGCCCCCTGACCAGACCTGAAGCATTTGCCCACCCATGACCTGGATTCTTCCTTCCTTTGTCATTTTAATGACATTTCTTCTTCTTTTTTATTATATTTCTCCATAAAACATTAAAATCAAACATTATATATTCAATATGCATACATATATTGTTTGCTTATGTGCACTAAACATTTACAATCATTTGGTGTAGTTCTCATTTTCTTCATTCTTTCATTCTACTTCTAACATATCGCTCAATCATACTACATTGCACTTCCTTCCGACTACCCATGGTTAATTGCTCTTCTATATTCTCTTTCTTATTTCTTTAACAGTCTTTACAATAAATAACTTTATTTCACTATGTCATTGTCATTTTCCTTTACTTCCTTATCTGTTTTTTTGTATTCGTGTATTTTAATAAGTCCAAATGCTCTATTTACGTTATATTTTTTTCCACTTTCAGTTTATTGAGGATTTTGTTTGTTTGTTTTATTTTGTTTTACGTTATTTGTTTCTCCTCTCCATTGTATTTATTTATTTATTTATTTATTTATTTATTTATGTATTTTCCCTTTCGTGGATATTATGTATGATTTGCTTCTCTCGTTATATTAATTTATGTGGGAATTGCTGCAAAATTTCCCCATCTTTGTTCTAGATATTTAGACAATTTAGTCCAGATGTGTTGATTCTTATCTATGTACTTACCTTTTATAAGCATAGTTAAGTGATCTGTTCCTATCATTTCATATGTTTTTGTCAGCCACTGGTCTATTGTAGGTATCTCTGGATTCTTCCACATTGATGCGTAAATTATTCTTGCTTCTGCAAGCATGTAAAATAGATTTTTTTTCCTTTTCTTGGTCTAGCCTCTCTTCTTGTATGCCCAATAGAAAAGTTTCAGGTCTGAGTGAAATATTACAATCTAGTATTTCATTACAAATTTTTTCAATCTGCATCCAAATTTTTTTAGCCTTTTCACAACTCCACCATATATAGTAGAATGTTCCTGATTTTTGTTCACACTTCCAACATTTACTACTCATATTTCTTTATATTTTAGATAACCTGTGTGAGGAGAGGTGCCATCTAAAGAACATTTTATAGCAATTTTCACAAATGTTCTGACTTAGGGTAATTTTCATTTTTTTTATCCACAATACCTCCCATTTTTCCAATTCTATTGCGTGTCCAACATTCTGTGCACATTTTGTCATGTTCTCTTTAACCACCTCCTCTTCAGTTTCCCATTCTAACAAAGTTTGGTAAAATCTTGTGATCATCTTATTTCCAGGGTTAACAATTTTATCCCATTTAGAATTTGCACTTTCCATACCTTCCAGTTTATATCCATTTTAGTTCTTTCTTTAATTTGTCTGTATAGATACCAATGACATATTACTCCATCTTGTGTTTTGATTATAAATTGTCCATTTTTAACCTTTAAGATGTCCTTATATGTTATCCATTTCTGTGACTGTATCTTTTCTCTGCTGAATAGTGCTTCATGAGGTGACACCCACATCAGTAATTTCGGGCATAATCTTGTCTTATATTTTTTCCAAACTTTTATTAGGGCCCTTCTGATAAAGTGGTTATTAAAATCTTTTTTTCACTGCCTCTTTATTATAAAATAAATATGCATGCCAACCAAATCGATTATTTATTCCTTCAAGTTTTAATAATTTCACATCCTCTAATGTTGTCCACTCTTTAATCCAAGACAGGCAGCAAGCTTCATAGTATAATTTTAAATTTGGTACATCTAAACCACCTCTTTTCTTTGTATCTTGTAGGACTTTCATTTTTACTATTTTTTTTTTTTGCATCCAAATGAATCTGGAAATGTCTCTCTGCCACTTGGTGAATACTGTATTGTTATGTATAATGGGTATCGTCTGAAATAGATATATCATTTTGGGCAAACAATTCATTTTGATTGCAGCTATTCTACCAAGAAAGGATAACTTCAACTTTTGCCAGTTCTTCAAATCTTTTTTAATTTCCATACATGTTTTCTCATAGTTGTTTTGGAACAATTTTGAATTTTTATTTGTGACATCTATTCCTAAGTACCATACTTTTTTTACTATTTTATATTCCGATGTTTGTCTCAATATCTTTTCCTCTTCTTGTGTCATGCTTTTGGTTATTATTACCGTTTTGTCTTTATTTATTTTCAATCCCATTAGTGATTCAAAGTCTTGAGTATTGTTATTAGTGTTGTAATTTCCTCTGTTGGATCGCCCAATGATATCAATAAATCATCTGCATATAACTTTATTTTGTAGTTATATTTACCTAGTTTAACTCCTTGTATTCTGATTTCTTCTCTTATCCTTATGCCTAAAATCTCCATTACCAATAAAAATAACAGTGGGGAGAGCGGACACCCCTGTCTCGTACCTTTTTGAATCAGTATATCTTTTGTTTTTTCCCCATTTATTATTGGTTTTGCCTTCTGATCATCGTAGATTGCTTCTAATCATTTTGAAAATTATTTCCCAACATTGATTCTATTTAAAATTTCAAACATTATCTTCCAATTCACATTATCAAAAGCCTTTTTGATGTCCAAGAAAATTAAAGCAAGTTTCTTATCTACCTGACAGTCTTAATATTCAATCAAATTAAGAACATGCCGTATATTATCTTTTATATTCTTCCAGGGACAAAACCTCTTTGATCCAAATGTATCCACTCTGTGAGTACCTTTTTCAATCTGAGGGCCAAAACTGATGCAAATAATGAGATTGGTCGGTAATTTTTTGGATCTTGTGGGTCTCTGTTTTCTTTATGTATTAGTATAATATTCGCCTCTTTCCAGGAGTTTGGGAAGGATCCTTTCCTTACTTTATCCAAAGTTTTTTTCAAAGGTTGGATTAATTGCTCCTCCATTACTTGATAATATTTTGGTGTAAACCCATCAGGACCTGGTGATTTTCCTATCTTCAATCTTTTAATCGCTGATTTAGTCTTTGCCTCTGTTCATCGGTAAATTCTAGCAATAAATGGTCTTTTAAAAAAGTTTGTATGTTTCCTCTTGGAGTTTCTTGTTTTTTATATAGTGATCCATAGTAATTCCTGAATATTGTTTTAATTTTGTCTTGGTCAGTGTATATCTGTGCTCCATCCTTAACCTTTGCAATGTGATTCCTTTCTTTTACTTTCCTCAATTTCACTGCCAGCCATCTGCCTGGTTTATTATTAGAATCCTCAAATTGTACTTGTTTAATGTACTGTAGTTTTTTGTGAAGTTCTTCCATTGTTTCAATTGATAATTGCTGTTATAGTATTTTTATTTCCATTAGTATCTGTTTATTTGATGGGTCAATTTGAAGTTCTCTTTCTTTTTTCCTTGTCATCTTTTATCTTTTTTGTTCTCTCCATTTTTCTTTTTTTAATTTCTGCTGCTTGTTGAATGAAGAAGCCTCTCATCACTGCTTTTGAGGCCTCCCAAACCGTAATTATATCTATCTGATCATTCATATTTTCTTTAAAATACCAATTAAGGGTTTGTTTTGCTTTTTGAATTATTTTTTCCTTCTGTAAAATATTATCGCTTAATCTCCAGTTATATTCTGATTTTCTTTCTTTTAGTTCCATCATTACCGGATTATGATCCGACCTTGGCAATATTTCAGTTTTTTGTATTGTATTACACATATTGTCTGTAAGCATGTAAAAATCAATCCCTGAGAACAACTTATGTCATTCTGAAAATAATGTGTAATATTTGGGTCGTCATATTTGTATCTCCAGGCATCTGTTAGCAATAGATTTGTTGCCATCTTTTGAAAGGCCTTTGGTAACTTCCCTTGTGTTGCTTTTACTTTTTTGTTTGATTGTCTATCCAATGTTGGCGAAATCACACCATTCCAATCTCCGAACAGCATCATCCTATCATAATTGTACTCTGTAATCTTCATTATTAACTCTTCAAAAAAATTGTCTTTATTTTCTAATGGTGCATATAACCCCAGTATCAATGTTTTCTTATTTTGTATTATTCCTTCTAAACCAATGTAGTGGCCTGCGGGGTCTATGAATAATTGTTCTGCTTGGATTCTGTAGTTTACATATATAACTACCCCTTTTTTTCTTTTTTTCATTTGCTGAGATGAATTCTCTACCTAATTTTTTTTGTTTTTCAGTAGTTTTATATCTTCCTTCTTTATATGTGTTTCTTGTAGGCATATTATGTCAAATTTCTTTTTCTCCAATAAATGAAATATTTTTCTTCTTTTTTCTGGCAAGTTAAGTCCTTTGACGTTCCATGCGTAACAATTTTTAAGTTCATATTAAGTTATTTTAAGTTACCCCCTTTTTTATTCTGTTGTTTCTTCTTCTTCTCCAAATTCTTCTTCTTCCTCTTCTTCTTGTCCTTCTTCCTCATCTCTGTTTCTGGATTCTACTTCTTCCTTTTCTTCTTCTCTTTGCTTTTCCTGTGTCTGTTCATATTGAGTGTGTTTGTATCTAGATTTTCAGTCTGTCCTGTATTTTTCCAGAAATTCCTCCACATTTTTGGTGTATCTGTTTTTAAAAACTTTTGTTTAAATTTAAAGGATAATCCCTCTAATTTCTCCCATCTATAGGGGATTCCACTTTGTCTCAACTGCGTTGTTAGATTGTTATAATTTTTCCTCTTTTCCTTTTCCTCTTTTTCAAAATCCTCATGGGGATATCCTTATATATCACTACCTCACTGCCCTCTATCTGGAATTTGTGATCATAATTTTGTTGTAATATTGAATCTCTTCTCTTCTTTCGTTTCTACTTGTTCCACTTTATTTTCCAGCAAGTTAACCTTCTCTCTCAATTGTCTTGTATCTTGCATAACTTTCTCTATTGAGTCTTTTATCCCTTTCAATTCTTTCTTCATTTCTTGCTTGAGTTCCATCCTCATCTCTTTTATTTCTGCTCGCATTAATTTTATTTCTTCTAAGATTGGTGATAAATTTAGGTCAGATGATCTTCTGGTCTTCTTGTATAGTTGATTGTGTTAAGTTTTTCCTTGATGTCATTTTTTCCCCTCTCCTTTAATTTTCCTTCCTTCTATATTTCCCCCCCGTCTATTTCTTATTTCTCCTTTCCTCTCTCTTCGTTTAGTAGTTTTTCCGCCTTTTCCCCTTCCTTTTCTCTTCGTTTCCTCTTTTCCCTTCTTTTTTTCCTTTTTTCTTCCCTTTCTCTTTTCCTCTTTCTTCTTCCTTTCTCTCTTTTTTTCCTTCTCTCCTCTTTTACTTTTCTTATATTTCTTCTATTGTAATGTTGCAGTGATCAATTTCTTAAATAATCATTTGGTTAATCAATTTTTATTTCTAAATTCAAAGAAGGGGAAATTGTTATTAATGTTCCTTTCTTGTTGTTGGAGGTTGTGGTTGTTGTAAAAAAAATCCAATTCAAATTTAAACTTAAGTTTAAATTCTCAATAAACTGAAATACTTAACTTATGAAAAGAGAAGAGGGGTAAGAAAGACACCCAGAAAAAAGAAAAGAAAAAGCCTTTAGTAAGAAAGACCTAAGTCTTTATCCTGCACTACCTTGTTAATAAACCAGTTATAAATGAGAGAGTATCTGCAAATTATTCCACAATATTAATAATAGTAGTAATAGTTGTAAGTTGATTTAACCACCCAAACCTATCAGTACTTGTTTAGTATCTTAGTAGCAGTCCACTAGTAAAGGAAATACTATCTGCTGATTATTCTACAATACTAGTAGTTATAGTGGTTACAAAAACAAACAAATTGACAGGCAAAAAAACAACAAAAATTCCAAGAATTCGTAAATCAGGTTTAGACTCCCCAACTCATTAGTACTCTCTTTTTCCCCCTCCCTTTCCTTCTTTTTTTCTATCTATGTTCTATATATGTTCCAAATCATCAATATGTAGCTAAACCCTGCTTGTATTCAGCCCTCTATTCTTGAACTTCTTCCTTCTTCCTTCTATCCCTTCTTCACTTCCCCCTCTCTACAGTCACTTCCTTGAATCCTATTTTATTGCTTATACCTCCTTTAATAAATCCTGTTCTACCCCTTCTCTTCTTATTCTTCAAATCTATTCCTTCTTGCCTTCAGACACTTCCCCCCACCTTCAACAACTTACTTTAATCCTCTATTACTTTCCCTTTCCCCCTCCTTTCTCTCCTTTCACTTTTGCCTCTTTCTCCTTTCGTTTAGTCCTGTATGCCCGTCGTACACAGCTCCTCCTCCCCCTTTCCCTGTCCCAACCAATCGCTACTGTTCAAACCTTATCGAAAGGTTCTTCTTTTTTCTATATGTGTGTGTGTGTGTGTGTGTGCACCATTTATAGTATCTGCTATAGTGTACTTGTTATGTTGAAGTATGTTATTTTCCAAAAAAAAAATTGCCTCCCAATTTACACCCTAATCCCAAGATTTCTTCCAGCCGCTTCTTTACCTCCCGGTCGCCCGTCCTCCCACATGTAACAGTGTTTGTGTGTGTGTGTGTGTGTGTGTGTGTGTATATATATATATATATATATAATTTATTTAATTATTTTTTTCCATTTTTTTCTTTCCCCTGCCCCCCTTTATATGTCTCTATATATTACACTCCCCTTCCAAAAATTTGCTCCCTTCCGAAATTAACCTTTCCTGCTTTCCCCAGTTTCTACTTCTCTTAAACTCTTCGTTAAACCCTTCTGCTTCTTTTTAGTTTCTTCTTCCCCACCTATCCTGCCCTATATCCTTTGAGAATACTTCCTAATCCACCTTTGTTTTCTACTTTGTTTCCTACTTTAATATTTATATTTACACGATACTTTCTAACATTATTTTCTTATCCCTCTCTAATCCTCTTAGTTATTTTCCCTTTTTCCCCCCTTCAGACCTTTTGCCCCAATCTTCCACCCACCCTTTTTTTATATAAATATCCCAGTTCTTTACTTTATATTTTATATTTAAGTTTGCTTATTACTAGAACAGTCTTTGCTTATAGCGTCTCACAATCTGGGTTCTGCTGTCTCTCTCTTGTCGGTGTCTTCTTCGTCTTTTTTTTCTCCTTCCTCCTCTTTCTCTGTCCGGATATGCTGTCAAGTTAAATGTCTCTTTCATCTAATTTGTAATGTTTAATCCTCGGTTCTCTACTTCAGTCCTCTTAATCTATATTTCCTCTTTCTCTCTCTTTCCTTCTTTTGTTCCTCCTGTCAATCTCGTTCAAAGTTCTGTTCAAAATGTTGCCATGTTGTATCCTCCTCTGCTGTCCTCTGTCACGTCTGGGACTTTCCTTTTCCTTCTCTCCACATCTTAGTAAATTGTTACAGTCCAGTTAGCTCTTTTATTTTGTTTAATCTAATTAAGTCAAATTGTTTCTTCAATCAGTTCTAAGCTAAGATAAGTTTCATTTCAAAGCTATTTAATTATTCTTTGTATTACTGTCCCACGTGGTCACTTTCAATAAACCAAAACGATCCAGTCTAATCCAAAGTCATCCACTCTTTTCCTTTGTATTATCCTTTGTTACATATAATAATATGTAGAAGTAATATTAAGGCAATATAGTAGCAAATACTTATAAGTATAATAATGTGATGATACTATGTAGCATTTATATTACAGTCTGTTACTTTCTGTACTCACTGTACGCGATTTCTCACTGCTTCTTAGCTGTCAAGTGAAAAATAGATGAAATAAAACACTGTCCATGCAAACAGTCAGATCTTCTATAACTGTTTTTCTCTGTTAAATTATTTAAAAAGCTGGCGGTGGCCTTTATGCCAATCACTTGGCTGCAGACACGCAGCGGTGGTTATGCTCTGATCCCCTCTGCTCTTTCTCCCCTCCGATCTACCATCAGGTGTCAGATCCTCGGGAAGATTCCAAGCAGGCCCTGGATCTCTGTGAGCCCCTCCGTTCCTTCCATGCCAGGAGGGAAATTTTTAGCCTGCTTGTTGACAAAAACCAGGCTTACAACCCCGTGCTATTAACTCTATTAGCTGAGAGAGCACCTCAGTGAGTGTCCATCCACAATGCCATTGCCAGCCGGAAGTCCATTTTGATGACATTTCTTCTGTTAATTCATGGGAACATTCAAATTTAATAAAGGCTGCAGTAGCAGTACTTGTAACAGGAGTTGTAGGAAAATCTCAAGCAGGATCAGACCCTCCAGATGTTGTTGGATTGTACAGCTCCCATCATCCCTCATAACTGTTTATGTGAGTAATCATGGCTTATGGTTATTGAAATCCAACAATAACCGGATGGCCACACAGTCCATATGCTTGTTCTTGACAACCACCTACAGTTCCTTGTTGACAGTACCTTTGGTGGGTAACCAATACTTGCTGCCAGATAATGTTATTCAGATTCGTGAAATTTTACAACTTTTAACTTAAATACTTTTTGGTTTTTCACTCTGAGTCCTTTGCATCTGGAATGGGCATGCACCTGCCCCCCCATGGATCATGTACCTCAAGGACAGGAAACATTTCCTTTCCAGATGTTTCAACCTAAAACTCCCATTAGCCCAACTCAACACACAGTCCAAAACAGAGATAGGAAAAATAGGATTTTTTGTACAAAAGTCTGTTACGTCTATACTTTAACAGAACTTTAGCAGTTCAATATGTGTAAACTGGGAACATTTATTATACTTCAATTAAGTCTATATTACATTAGTACTCTAAATCTCTCACCTGAATTAAGATGAAAATGCCATCCATGGTTTTACACACTGCCCCAAACCCTGTTTTGAGACTGGGGAGAAGGAAATAAATTTTCTTCCCCAGTGAAAGGGAACGAGTGAACTTAGAAATAAATGCATACAGAGAGGAAAGATACTGAAAGCAAACAAATTTTTCAGGGGCTTTGATAGGAATAAAAGTGATAGGAGTGAGAGACCACATTAGGTAATCGAGCTGGGCAAATTCCCAGTCCAATACTCCAACCTCCAAAAAATAAAAGGCTATAAACCTCCTTACAAAGAAATGCCAGCCCAAGTTCCCAACAAAACCAAAACAGACTCCTTGAAGAACAACCTTGAAGAACATGGGAAGAACAACCAACTCCTCCATTCACAATGACCCAGCCCCCTTTCACTAATCTCAGTACAATACTTGTGGAATCCCAAGGAGGGGATTAATATGTAGATGACTGCTGCGTGATGTGACCTAATGGCCAATCCTAGGCTACACCTGAGCAGCATTAGTAAAATTGAAGTATGGTGGGCAGGAAGAAGATGGGGGGGTGTTAGCACACACACCCTTCAGAGTTCAAGCTGCAGCTACTGTGATGGGAAAAAGAATGGAAGAAATGCCCTGAAAATACAAAGGAGTGTACATAGTGGAAGGTACTGAAAAAGTGAGCTGGTCAGGCATAAAACAACTAATGGTTGGCCCATTGAATCAAAGATGAAAAACTGAGGCCAGCAAGGTTGTGGCTGACTTTGGCACTTGGCAATGCTTACAGACATTGCCACCAACCACAAAGTAACTAACTTCTGCAAGAATAGCAAGAAGCAAAGCACAGTGGGGTGGGATGGACTGCAGCAAATGAAAACCTGATCCCTTTTATGGTTCTTCAGAAAATACCCTAAAAGTTACACTGTATGTGGTTGGGGAGAAAAAGCACTGTGTTCTCATGTAAGTTTTTTTAAAAAATCATAATTAATCTAATTAATATGAACACTTTAGTTCCAATTTCCAGTCCAAATTTCCTGAAAAGCCCCCCCACACACTGTGTCCCTAATGTCACACGGCACATGAAGTGCATGTTGGCAGCAAAAAGCATTCCTGGAATTGGATTTCTCTGGTTAGTAACTTGATATCTGAGTCTTGGGCTAGTGTCAGAAATGATATAAGGTCTGTCTATTAAATAACAAGACTGATAAAATAACCCATCTTTATTTATATGTATTACAATTCTAATGCTTGTCCCCTTCAATCTACACCATGTTCACACTCACACACTGATACAGTCTTGTTTTCCACTGGTTGAAGGGATGAAGCAGATCAGTTTCTGTCAGCTGTTCCAACACATCTGCCATTTTCTTCGTACTGCATCAATTGACGAAAAACATGTGGCTTTATGCAAGAATTTCACTTTAGGGAAAAGAAAAAAGTCACATGGTGCCAAAACTGGCAAATATTAAGTGTACTAATGTGTTATCAGCCAGAAAGTGTTATGTGAGCAGGCTCGTTGTCTTGATGAAGAATAAAACCATTTCCCCACAGTTCTGGACTTTTTTCCCCTGACTCTCAGCTTTGTCCAAACTTCCTTATAATAATGCCGGTTCACTGTTCTGCCTTACTGAATCCATTTGCGCAAAATTATACTCTTGACTTAAAAAAAAAAAACACCAATGAGCATGGCTTTGAATGTGGACTTGCTTTGACGTGCTTTTTTCATTCTTGGTGATGATGGTTTTTTCCAGTGCATTGATTGTCATTTTGTCTCAGGATCATACTGGAAGATCCAGGTTTCATCACAAGTGATGATTTTTTGAAAAACGTTTGGTTCTGCCTCAAGTTGTTGCAGATTGTTACATTGCTCGACTTTTAAACTTTGCATTTTTCCAGCACACAACAGACAACACAACTGCTTTAAATAACAACTGACAATTAACTGAACAGCTGAGAGTGTTGATGTTTGTTATGCAGGTTCAGATATGTTCAAGGTCACCACTCAAGCATTCATAATCAATTCTCCCTGATTTGTCTGAAAGGTAGAAACACAGTCTCGTTATTAAATAGACAGACCTCGTGTAACCTCAAAAATGGGTTCAAAATAATTTATAGTACCAAAGATTCCTTCATTGACACTGACCCATACAAATAAAAGCTGCTTCATGCTCTATTTATACATTTCCATTTTCTTTCTGTGTACTGTTACACGAATTAGAAGACGATGCACAGTTAGCTTCATTTTTCTCACATTCTGCATGTCTACCAGATTGTTCAAAGTAATTAAAAATCATGAAAAATTAATTGAAACTAGATGATTGTTGATGAGCTTTCTGACAGTAATATTAATGCAATTATTTTACTAGTGAAAAACCAAGAGCTGCAATAGCCTGTTAATATTAATATGTTGAAGAGAGCACAAAAGAACTTTCTATTAAAGAAGCTGCCTGTCCTGAGATAAGCTTTCTAACTGCAGTGGTGATGCATCAAGAGCAATTTGGGTTATAGTATGTCAACAGAAATAGCTTGAAATCATAGAGCCAAGTCAAAATGTGGTGTTTGGTGATATTGCTCCCTCCCTTACATGCAGGTGATGAATGTTCACCTTTCAGATTCGTTTCATGGGGCAGGGGAGGGGCATTCCAGAGTGAATGCATTTTCCCTACCTTCAGTACATAATCAGATGCTCTTCACAAACCAAGCATGTACTAATTTTGGCTGACCACTCATCTTCAGCTGTTCCTGGCATGAAGGCAGTGGTTCCATGCATGATGAATCTTTCTGCAACCAATGTTGGTTGCAACTTCAGTAGCATTTTTTCTCTGCACATCATTGTTCTTCCTAGCAAAAGTGATGGTATCATGTAACTAATCAAATTTGAGAATATAACGATATCATTGAGAGCACATAGAGCTAATTTAGAGTGAGGGCAATGTTTCTGCAAAAGGCACCCTCCTCACACTGAATTAGTTTAACCCTCTGTAGAAAAAATAATTACTGTACCTACCCAGAATCAAGAACAATTGCTTTCAAAGAAAAATGTACAAATAGAAAAATCTGATGAAAGTCATTAAAAGTGATTAATGACAAAATTTAAATAGTTGTTTTAAAAGTTAAACAGTATTTAAAAACTTTTTAATGATGTAAGCTATTAAAATTATTATTATGAAGATTTATTGACATCACTCTTTTTTTGACTGAAACAATATTGTCATTTTTTGCTATCAAGTTGTTTCCAACTAATGCCTATCACAGTATTTTCTTGGCAAGATTTATTCAGAGTGGGTTTTGCCTTTGCCTTTCTCTGAGGCTGAAAGAGTGTGGCTTGCCCAACGTCCCTCAGTGGGTTTCTGTGGCTGAGTGGGAACCCTGGTGGAGAGCCGGTGTATCCTGGCTTGTGCAGATGAGCCATCTGACTGCCCTAACTAACTCTTTTACAGAGAAGCCTCTGGGTTATAGCCTTTCCCCCTAAAGGCTCCCCTTCACAACATTCCATGATCTGTGACTGGCTGGTTCTACCCTGGTTTGCCCAGTTTCTCATTTCACAGGTGTCATCTGAAAATTTCATGAACATGCCTTCAAATCATTTATAAAGATGTTGGAACAATACCAGGCACAAGACAAAACCTTGAGGCACCTCTAAAGTGACTCCTCTCTACAATAAAGAGCCACTATTGGACAGCACTCTCTGGATTCAGTTTATCAATCAATTATGAATCCACCAAACAGGACCACTGTCTAGCCAGCTTACCTCCAAGAATATGGTTTTGTAAACTTCTGTCAGGGTCAGAATCACACAAGCTACCAATTTCCCTGGGACAGTCTTGCAGGACTTAGTCCTCTCCCAGACTGTCATTTTATTTTTATTTTTATTTTTATTTCATTTTATTTTATTTTATTTTATTTGCTTTTAAAAAAAGAAAAAGCAAAAAGTGGTCTTTCAAGTGCCTCTCCCCCTGATCCTCTATCCCCAAGGGAGAGGGAAAGAAGCGGAGAAAGCACAGAGGATATTAAAACTCATATGGATTCTCTCTTTACAAAAATGATGACAGAATTTAGAGAAGACAAAAAGAGAATGTTTTCAGAGTTTGCAAGTATAAGAGAAGAAATGCAGAAGGAGAGGAAAAGATCTGAAGAAAGATTTGTGGAAATGAGTACAAAAATACAAGGAATACAAGGAGATATTCTTAATATAGTAAAAGAGAACAAAGAAATAATTAAAACCCAAACACTTCAAAGCAGTCAGATCCAGGACAATATGAAGAAAATCACGGATATGGAAAAAAATGGATATACATGCTAGATTATCAACGCAGGAATATCTTTAGAATAAGGTTCCTGCCAGAATCTGTGGGGAAAGATCAAGGATCTAATCTGAAATCTGAAGTGTTGAAATGGCTACAGCAAGTGACCTCAACTGTGAAATGGAGGGATGAGGACACTGAGTGGATCCATAGAGAACTGACAGGAAGGAGAAGTATTTTGACAAGAGATGTTATTGTTAGAGTTATTAATTACAATAACAAGGAGGAATTTATGAGAACAGTCAAGAAACATCCAGAGAGACTGAAGTAAGGAGATCTAACGGTGGAATTATATAATGACTACTGTCCACAAACTGTAATTTGGAGAAAATTGATGAAGCCTTGCATTACTACTCTTTTGAAAGCTGGTATAAAATATGCTTGGGGATACCCAGTGTTTTTGAAATTTGAATGGGCAGGAAAAAGATATAGAATGGAAACACCAGAAGAAGGACTGCGATTGTTGGAGGAGTTGGGAGTATATAAGAAGGAGTATGGAGCTGATGGAGGAGCAGACAGTGGAGGAGGAAACGTTTAGACAGATGAAGAAAGCAGAAGGAAGAAGAAAAAACATTACAGGGGGAAAAAAGAGGGGAAATGTTTTTATTTTTTATTTTTATGAGCACTCAGGGGGAGGGAGTTGTTCTGGGCATTGGTTGATCTCTTCGCCACTCCTCACCTGGAAGACCTGGGGGGTTCATGAGCAAGGCAATTTGCCTTGGGAAGACAAGGTGGGGAGGTAAAGAAGGGAAAGGGGGAGGGGGAAGGGAAAGGGGGAAATTGGGAAAGGGTGGGTATGGGGAAGGGAGGTCACTTTTTGGAGCCAGAAGATCTTATAGAAAATGTAATAAGGAATCTAATGGTTAACAAATTAAAGATTTGTTAACCTTAAATGTTCATGGCCTTGGCACAGTAATAAAACGAAAAGGTTTGAAGCATTATTGAAGAAGGATCAAAAGGATATAATATTTTTGAAGAGACACATCAAAAAAGGGAAGGAGTAAATGAATTGAAATTGAATTGGGGAAGAGTTTATGAAAAAGCATATGGGAATTCAAAAGCTAGAGGGGTAGTAATATTAATAGCAAAAAAAATGTAATTTTGTCTCTAAAAAGGTGAAAAAAGATGAAAATGGTAGATATATTATAATGCAAGGTGAAATGGGAGAAGATAAATATGTTCTAATGAATGTATATGCTCCAAATGAAAAACAAGAGGAATTTTATGAGAAAGTATTTAAAGAAATGGAGAATATGAAAGAACAAAATATTGTTGTAGCAGGAGATTTTAATATGCAAATGGAAAGAATAAAAGACAAATCAAATTATTCATTAAGTGATGAATATGATAATATTACAAATGTAAATAAAATAATGAAAAGAAAGGGGTTGAAAGATGTGTGGAGATTGGTAAAGGGAGATGAAAGGAAATATACATACTTTTCAATGGTACATAAGAGTTATTCAAGAATTGATTATATTTTTGTATCAAAAAATTTGATTGATAAAATCATAAATTCAGAGATAGAAAATATAAAAGTAACAGACCATGCCTTGGTCAATGTGGAGATTATAATGAAGAGAGATTATGAACAGGTGAAAAGGTGGAGGTTGAATACAAAGATTTTAAATTATAGAGAAATAGTAGAAAAAAATGAGCATGAATGGCAAGAATTGTGGGAATTAAATGATAAAGAAGTATCAAAAGGAATTTTGTGGAATACTATGAAAGCTGTGACAAGGGGGATATGCATAAAAGAAACCTTTAACCTAAAAAAAAGGCAAGAAGAAAGAAAAGGGAAATTAGAAAGGGAAATAGAATTATTGGAAAATAAATATATATTAAACAAGGAAAAACAAACTTATATTGAGTTACGAGCAAAGAGGGAGGAATTGGATAAAATGGAAGTAGATGAAGAACAGGAAAATTTAATTTATTTAAGAAGGGAGTATTTTGAATTTAGTAATAAAAATTCAAAAATGTTGGCTAGATCCACACAGAAGAAGAAAATGGAAAATATGATAAATGGGATTAGAGATAAAACAGGTAAAATGTGTAGAACAATGAAGGAAAAACTAACAATTTTTGAGGAGTTTTATAAAGACCTGTACCAGTCAGGGAATAAATCAGTGGAACAAATAGAAAAATATGTACGGGAAAATTGGAAGATTAAAATAGAAGAGGAAGATAGGGATTTATTAGAAAAACCAATTACAAAAATGGAAGTAGAGGAAGCAATAAACAATTTAAAAAGCGGGAAAGCTCCAGGAATGGATGGGTTAGGACCAGATTATTACAAAGTATTTAAAAAGAAGTTGACACCTAAATTATTAGAATTATATAATAATGGGAGACAAAGTCCCTCCATTATTGCAACAGTCATTGATAATATTGATACCAAAGCCAGATAAGGATTTGTTGGACCCTGGATTATACTGGCCTATATCATTCATAAATCAAGATGCGAAGTTATTATCACCAATAATGGAAAAGAAAATGAATAGTTGTATGTATAAATATATATTAAAGGACCAATGTGGATTTGTGAAAGGAAGACAAATATCAAATTTAATAGGAAGGGTTTAAAATAAAATACATATACTTGGCAAAACAAAAGTAAAAGCAGGGATATTAGCATTAGATATATTTAAAGCATTTGACTGTGTTGAATGGCCAACACTAAAAATAATATTGAAAGAATTTGGAATGGGGAAGAGGTTTAGAGGATTAATAGATCAATTGTATTCCCACAACACAGCTATAGTGATGGTTAATGATGGAATAACAAGAGAAATAAAAATAACGAGAGGAACAAGACAAGGTTGCCCACTTTCTCCAATATTGTTTGCAATGGTAATAGAAATTCTATTTATTTATTTATTTATTGCATTTATATCCCGCTCTTTAGCACAAAGGCTATCAGAGTGGCTTACAAATGGTTAATTTAACAGTTCCCTGCCCTCAGGCTTACAATCTAAATAAGACATGACACATAAGGAAAAGGGAATGGCAGTGGGGGTAGGGATTCGGTCCAGCAGATACTTCTGGTTCTTCTCTTCCTCCAAGGGCAGGGTGGTGGCAGTTGGGCTGGAGGGAGGGCCTTTCCCCTGCTTCTGGGCCCAGGCCTGATGGAGTTCTGCCTGCCTCTTCCTCTGTCCCTCCAAGGTCAGGGTGGTGGCAGCTGGGCTGGAGGGAGGGCCTTTCCCCTGCTTCTGGGCCCAGGCCTGATGGAGTTCTGCCTGCCTCTTCCTCTCTCCCTCCAAGGGCAGGGTGGTGGCAGCTGGGCTGGAGGGAGGGCCTTTCCCCTGCTTCTGGGCCCAGGCCTGATGGAGTTCTGCCTGCCTCTTCCTCTGTCCCTCCAAGGGCAGGGTGGTGGCAGCTGGGCTGGAGGGAGGGCCTTTCACCTGCTTCTGGGCTCAGGCCTGATGGAGTTCTGCCTGCCTCTTCTTCTCTCCCTCCAAGGGCAGGGTGGTGGCAGTTGGGCTGGAGGGAGGGCCTTTCACCTGCTTTTGGGCCCAGGCCTGATGGAGTTCTGCCTGCCTCTTCTTCTCTCCCTCCAAGGGCAGGGTGGTGGCAAATGTGATAAGAAATGATAATAGTATAGAAGGAATTGGAGTAGAAACAATACATAAGATAAGCTTGTTTGCGGACGACACATTGTTAACAATTAAGGAACTGATTAACGGAATAGAAAAAAATAAAGAACATTTAAAAGTATTTGGGGAGATGACAGGCTTACAGGTTAATTGAATAAATCAGATATGATGTTGTTTAACTATACTAAGGAAGAAGAAAATATATTTGTAAAAAAATAAAAAAAATAAAATAAAAAAATAAAAAAGAAAAAAAGAAAAAAATAGAAGTAAGATTAAAAAGTAATATTAAGTATTTAGGAATAAATATTACAAAAGATTTAAAAGAACTAGAAGAGAAAACTATTATGGTATTAAGGAAAGAAATGGAAAAAAGTTGGAAGAATATAAAAATATTCAACTATCATGGTTTGGAAGAGTAGCTTTAGTTAAAATGAAAATATTACCTAAACTAAATTTTTTGTTTAGAATGTTACCAATAAAAGTATCAGAAGTACAACTGAAAAAATGGCAAAATATGCTGAATAAATATTGTAATGGAGGGAAAAGGACAAGATCAAATAAATTATTTTGGTATATATCACAGAAGGAGGGAGGATTTGGTCTTCCCAAAATAAAAGGATATTATGAAGCTAATCAATTGAGATACGTTATAGAAGGAATTATAGGACAGGGGGATTTGGAATGGTTAGAGATAGAAACAGGGAGAATAGAAAAGAGAATATGGAACATATTTTTTGATAATTTTACAAAAAAGGAAATTAAAGGAATTGAGAACCCATTTCTGCAAAATATATGGGAAATATGGTATAAATATGAGAGAGAATTTTTCCCTATTGATTTGGTATTAACACCGGTTATAATGGAAAAACAATTCCCAAATAATTTGAAGGAAAAAATGGGAAAGGAATTAAGAAAAGAGGACTAGATAAAATAGAGGGATGGATAGGATGGATGAATGAGAAAGGGAGTATAAGAGAGAAATTTTGTGGAATGAAAATTTCATGGTTTAATTGCATACAGTTAGAACAATGGATTAAAAATTGGGAAAAGAATCAGAAAGAAACAAGGGAATTTACAAAATTTGGTGAAAAAAGGTGAAAAGAGGGATAATGAAAGTATGAAAGGTATTACAAGTGAATTATATAAAATATTGATAAAAAAATAAGGAAAAAAAGACAAAGGGGAATATTTAAGGAGAATATGGGAGGAAGATTTGAAACAAAAAATTGGAGATCATGAATGGGATAAAATATGGAAACAAAGACATCTAAAAAATATGTCGATACAGAGAAAAGAAAATTATTATAAAATAATATGGAGATGGTATTTGACACCAGCAAGATTGCATAATATAGACAAGAATAACTCTAAATATTGTTGGAGATGTTGTCAAGAAATAGGTACATATATGCATATGTGGTGGAATTGTAAATTTGTACAGCAATTTTGGGAAATGGTTTTCATAGAAATAGAGAATATTCTAAATAGAAATATAGAAAGGAAACCGAGCATAGCATTCATGTCAGTTTATAATGGAGAGAATGGGAACCAAGCAGAAAAGGATTTAATAACAAATTTATTAATGGCAGCAAGATTAATTACAGGAAGACATTGGAAAATGCAAATAAATGTAGAAGTGGAGGAGTGGTATAAAAAATGTGGAAGATGGCAATAAATGATAAGTTAACATGTAGAATCAAAGTAGGAAGAGGAAGTTGGAAAGAAAGTGACTTTGATAAAATTTGGAAAGTATTTGTTAAAAAAGTATTACAGACAAAATATGGGAGGTTACCTCCACGAGAAGAAATGAGATTCTGGAAAGATTAGGTAAGGGATAATGGCTCCGGTGAAGGGGAGCACTGAGGTGGGGGGGGGTAGGGGAATTAATATTTTTGAATAGAATTATAGTAAAGTTAACTTTTGAAATTAGTTAATAGAAAAATTGTGATGTTTATAGTAATTTTATATATGATAATAAAATATATTTAAAAAATAAAAAAGAGATAATTGCTGTTCTTGGAAACCTCCAGGAATGCCCTTCAATGCCCCTTCTAGGATTTGTAGTTTTGTGAGATATTTAGCTTTCTCTGTCAGAGAGCTCTGGTGCTGCAATGAACTACAGATCCCAGGATTCCATGGCGTTAAGCCATGGCATTTTAAAGCAGTGTCAAACTGGATTGTTTCTGCAATGCAGATGCAGCCTCAGTCTATCATGAAAGTAGACCAAAAAAACTGCAGGTTTTCTTCCCCACCCACTTTTCTCACATGAAATGGACAGAAAGCTTTTGGGCCAAGCACATATAGACATGATGATGAACAACTAATAACATTAAAAAGTGTTTGATGAAGTCATTTTGTTGTCCCAGTAATTTCAAAAGCTATGTTCATTCATTGTTTATTTGACACTGGAAACTTTTACAGAAGAACTCGTAGCTCAACACTAGTTATATGCAGCTGAAATATGATGTTCACTTGGAAACAAAGCATTATATATTAAACCCAATTGCAGTGAAATATTTCTTCAGGGAAATAAATTCTCAAATTAATCAAAAGCAAGATGAACAAAGGAGATGATATGAAATCTTATAGCTTTCAATATTCACTTAAATTATAGCATTGCATTGTGACAGGTGCAATTTGCATCAGAAAGCAAAACCAAAGCAGAAATAACATAGATTTGGCTAGTCTAAAAAAGAAAGAAAGTGATGTCAATTTTGCTACAAATTCCAAGGGAAAGGGTCTTTTATGCGGAGGAGAAATTAAAATTAAAATCTTATATCTCACATGCTCTATACAAGGAGCGGGTAATGTGTGGCCATGGCTCCAAAGCTGTTTTCATGCCTGTCAGGGCTAATCTGGAGGCTCTTGGTTTGGAACCCACAGAGTTAGCTTCCCTGTAAAGGTAACCCTGAGCATCCTCACTCAAGGGCACTCCCTACAGGCCAAAATGCTGCCACCACCCAGACAAAGTCTTTCACCAGCCCGCCGGGAGACAGGTAACCTATGGAACTACTCACCGCTGTAGCCCCAACCAACTCCTCCTTCCTATCCCCAGAGAAAGAGAGCAATGTAGCAATGACCAAGAGATACAGGTGCATGCAGCATCAGTGTATCTCTCTTTGGCTTTTCTTCGCAAACGAAGATTCAGGAAAGACTCATCCCGTGCTTTCTGCAAGTGCGCTGATCCGAGATAAACAAGTCTGGTTGCAGAAAGCACAGCAGAAGGTCTCCTTGGGTGAGGTTTCCGGGTTGTGATTCTTTCTGCGGTTTCATTTCTCTTCAAGACTTGTTTGGCATGAGTTCTCAAATAAGGCTGCAGCATTGTGGATAGAACAAGGGTCTCTATGTAACATTTGTTGACCTCACCAAAGCCTTTGACACCATGAGTAGAAAAGGTCTGTGGCAGATCCTGGAAAGACCAGGATGTCCCCCCAAATTCCTTAAAATGATTATCATGCTAAACAAGGGCCAGCATGGTCAAGTCAGATATGGCAATGCTCTTTCAGAGCCCTATCTAATAACTAATGGAGTGAAGCAAGGTTGTGTTCTTGTACCAACTTTATTTACAATCTTCTTCAGCATAATGCTCCAAAGGGCTTTGGCAGAGCTTGAAGAAGACGACGGCATCTATATACGTTCCCGTACTGATGGCAGCTTGTTTAACCTAAGCCGGCTGAGGGCTCGCACTAAGACTCTAAACTATCTAGTCCGTGAGCTGCTCTTCGCTGATGATGATGAAGCAGCTCTGCAGTGCCTAACATCCTGCTTTGCAACAGCTGCAGAGCTGTTTGGGCTGGAAGTCAACCTGAAGAAAACGGAAGTTCTTTACCAGCCTGCACCACAGGACAAACACCATCATCCCCACATTGCCATTGGCAATTCTGGGCTTAAATCCGTTCAGCAGTTCACCTACCTTGGAAGCATCATCTCCTCAGATGCCAAGATTAACAAAGAGATGGATCACAGATTAGCAAAGTCATATAGCGCATTTGGAAGATTTTACAAAAGAATCTGGAATAATAAATACCTGAGGTGAAAAACAAAAATCAGTGTGTATAGAGCCATTGTACTGTCTATCCTCCTTTATGGGTCTGAAACATGGGCCACCTATCGCCACCACTTACAACTCCTCGAACGCTTTCGTCAGCGCTGTTCACGCACAATCCTAAATATACAATAGACTGACTATGTGACAAATGTTGCTGTCCTTGAGCAAGCAGGGATCACCAGCATTGAGGTCATGATATTGAGAACACAGCTGCGCTGGGCAGGGCATGTTTCTAGGATGGAGGACCATCACCTCCCCAGAATAGTACTCTATGGTGAATTCGCGGCGGGTCAGCATAAGAGGGGCGCTCCAAAAAAAGCGATACAAGGACTCCCTGAAACAACATGTCAGACTCAGCCAAATTGATCACTAACAATGGTCTGCCCTGGCCTCACATCGGTGGCATGGAGATGTGTAGGAGTAATGAGTAAAAATAAAAATGTATTAAAAATTCCAGGGATCTAGCCCTTTTAAAAGCAGTAAAAAAATCTTCTTTAAAAGGAGTTAAAAATCATTTACTTTCAAATTCATGCAGAGTGGCTTAAGAATGCAAACAAACTCAATTAACATTTAAAAGTGTATTCAGAGGTCTGTGGTCTGTGATCACCCAGTTAAATTAGACTCATTACAAAAACAAAGGAGTCAGTTTAAAATGCATATCAAAAGTTTACTGAAGGTATATCAATCTCAATCTACATACTAAAACAAACTTTAAAAATAAGTTGTTCCTAACTAGCTAGGAGGATTTAGGGTAGAATGACTCATCCAGCCTTTAGCGGTAGAAGGCTACATGGTGATTTGAAAAGCAAACATCATAGCATGGCTAGGACAGCAGCAGCATGGCATCCATGGCTAGGCATCATAAGATGGCATGGCAAGACAAAGAAAGTTGGCTACAGCCGCATGGAGACGCTAACTTAAAAGAGTCTCACAAAGAGCAATAAAATTTGAATTAGGTCATGTGTTGAATGACCCAGCACTCCAGTTGGCTGGAAGTGCCCAGTGAAATAAGAGAAAGGGAGTTTGGGAGAACAGAAGCATGCAGGGAAAAAACCTAGACTTATCTTCGGATGTGAATGGGGTACACAAGATTGCTTTTACATTACGATAATTATTTCCCCACATACTACAAGACACACTATCCACAATGCTGCAGCCTTATATGCCGAACAAGTCTTGAAGAGAAATGACAATGCAGAAAGAATCACAACCCAGAAACATCACCCAAGGAGACCTTCTGCTGTGCTTTCTGCAACCAGACTTGTTTATCTCGGATTGGCCTTTTTAGTCATCAGCGCACTTGCAGTAAGTGCAGGGTGAGTCCTTCCTGAATCTTCGTTTGCGAAGAAAAGCCAGAGAGAGAGAGAGAGAGAGAGATTGTGGATAGTGTGTCTCCATGCCTCCCGATGTGAGGCTAGGATGGACCATTGTTGGTGGTAAATTTGGCCGAGCCTGAGATGTTGTTTCAGGGAGTCCTTGTATCACTTAAAATGATTATCTTGCTACATGAGAGCCAGCACAGTCAAGTCAGATATGGCGATGATCTTTCTGAGCCCTTTCTAATAACTAATGGAATGAAGCAAGGTTGTGTTCTTGCTCCAACTTTATTTACTATCTTCTTCAGCATGGTGCTCCAAAAAAAATCAGTGTATAGGAAATTAAGAAAAGCTTATTTGATTTTATTCAGGCAGAGCTTAATGAAAGTTAAGAGATAAATTATTTCATGAAGAAAGTGCATCTTTCTTCAGGTTCGACAGTGGAACACACTCCCTCGGAGCGTGGTGGGGTCTCCTTCCTTTTAAACAGAGGCTGGATTGCCATCTGTCGGGGATGCTTTGATCCAGATTTCCTGCGTGGCAGGGGGTTGGACTGGATGGCCCTCGTGGTCTCTTCCAACTCTGCAATTCTATGATTCTATGATTCTATGAAAGCTTAAGATTACAGAGATAACAAAGCATTCAATACATTCAGTCAAGGAAAAATAAAAGCTAATCCCTAAAGCCACTAACTAAAGACTGTTCCCCACATAAAAGAAAATTACTCACATTCTGATGCAATATGAAGGTTGCTGCTGGTATCCAGGCTGGGCAGAGCCACATGCTTTTCTAAGCCAGGCCCAGCCATGTGCTCACTCGGAGCATCTTCCTCTGAGGTACATCCATCCCCTCAGAGGTTCCCCTTTGTCTCCCTTGCCTCATGGTCCAGGCAAGGTATAAAACCTTTTTCAAATTACCAGTCTCAGATTCTCATTGGCCAGTCCTGTGTCTGGTGATGTGATGTCATGATGATGCTATCTCAGGAGATGACTCCACCTCCCACCTTTGGTCTTAACTCTTAGTTTACCTGGTCATGCTGACAAGACAATTGTTTGCAGATAATGGGAAATGTAGTCTGTGCAGAACAATGGGAGTGCCATCACCTTTGCAAGATGATGGGACTGCCTTCATGACAATGCCCAAAACTCCTCTGGACCACCCTTTAAGTATAACAATGAGGTTGGAAATAATATCTGAAAATATTCCCCAAAATGGTTTTTAAAACAGGTTTCTTGAGGATCAGGAAACTCTGTTGAGGAGAGTCCTGGGCTGAACAGAATCTTTGCAGTTTGGAACTTACTGTGTACAAAATAGGCACATTTGTGTTTGTTGGTGCTGGGGGGGGTTGAGGGGGGTTCCCCACAGGAACTAGCATTGATGCTTTCCATACAAAAAACAAAAACAAAACCCACATTCGCACAGAACAAGTCCCCAACTATAGCATTTTCTGAACAGCAAAAGAATTTTCTGCAGACAATGCTGTTTCCCATGCTGTTTTCTGTACAAAAAGGTGTAAATTTTGTGCAGAATAAGAGGCTTCTCACACGCTGAATTAAGTGGCAGGTCAGCTGGAACATTCCACTTTCCATGCTGCTCTACTGCATGATAGCATTGTTCTTCCAATGTTCTGTTGTTTGGGTCCCATGGGAAACCGAAGTAAAACCAGATTTTTCCAGTTAGCAAAAAGATACAATTTTACCTTTGTCTCCCACGTGATCGGAATGGGAGAATGACAACTTCACGCCATAAGGCAGCATGGAAAACGGAACATTCCAGCTGCCCTGATGCTTTAATTTGGCATGCAATAAGCTTCAGTCTTGAATGACAGTTTATTTAGTCCACAAACCATGTACAGAGGAAAACAGAAGTGCATCAGAAAGTTACACAATAAAATCTAGTCATGGGAACAATATGGGAGATTATCAGATGTGCTAAATATGGCATGATCACAATGCCAGGAAATCGTTAATGGGCTTCCTTTTCAGATGCCATTCCCTTCTTGTCATGCACCCATGCTGCTGCCATTCTGCTGGAGCTGCTTTTTAGTGATGGACTAAGCGATCAATAGATCCCAGTTCCATTTCTGTAATGGAATGACCTGCAATTGAAATGGTGCCCCGTTATGCAGGTGCAATGCCAGCATCAGTGGGACGTCTGTGCCAGAACACTTCTGGGTGAGATTGGGACATCCAGGTAAGTGACATGCTTTCTTGTGCCCTCTCAAGGTTGCTTGTTATGTTTTAAGTGTGTTTTTGTGCTTGCTGTCACTTTTTTCCTTTTATTTTGCTTTTAAATTTTGAATTTCCCACACTTTCATCCTCTGAGAACAGCCAGGATTTCAAACCAGGAAGTGAATAGAGCTCCGTTTTCAGTTCCATTCACTCCTGGGCAGCAATGAAGATGCTACCAAGGTAGGTCTGAAACTTTTGTTGATTGTGGTGGGACGGGGACAGGACAGGAACGCCTTTTTTTTTCCCATCTGAAAATCTCCATGGTCACATAATATTATCCAGTCACAGCAATACAGAAAGAAAAAAATTATACAGTTCATAGTTTGCAAATATCTTTGATTTGGTTTTTGAAACCATATTTTGAAACATCACAGACTTCTGGGTAATGTTGATATTATGTCCATACATACATACCAGAAGTAGTAAATCATCAGAATAACCTGGAAGGCATGTAAAAATCAGGTAGCTTTCCTCTAGCCCCTTAATAAAATGTACAGTAAAACATAATATGTGGTTTTCTAACCACAACAAGAATTCCAGTATCTTGAGAGTCAGAATATAATGGACATGTCTTGTTAATGGACCTATCTTGTTTTTCCTGTCTCCAGTCTCCCCATAATGAAAGAAATTTCAGTTTCCCCTACAGAATGTTGTTTCTGCTTTTATCATATCATGATTTGTGGAGTGGGAAAAATATAGGGTACTTATGGTGGTTGTCCAACTGCTTAGGACAAAAAAAGTCCATTCCTGTTTGTTTGTTTGTTCGTTTGTGAAAGACTGTACATGACATGTGGGTGGAATTTCAGGAAACTGTTCAAGTCACAATGTCTCCAAACAGTCTACAACATTTTAGGTCAAGTTCTGTGTCAATTCTGCAATTAAACATGACTGCAGGCAGCTACAATGTCTCATCCAAGTGCATGAGAGTTAAAAGACACATGATCCATTGAAGACAAAAAGAACCTTAAGTTAAAATGAAATGTTGTCAAGTCTGAGATAAATGTTTCAGTATTTTATTTTAGATGGTTTATCAGCCACTCAGTCTAACATTTCATTTTTATTTTGTTTCTAGTATTTTCATTTTTAATGATTTTTATGGCAGGTTTATGTCTCTATGAATCTTCCCAGGTTTGAATTTAAATGTTATGGGAATTTATAAACTGAAGTCATTTTTTTTCTGCAGAGAAAAATCCAACTGTGATAAAATCCACAGATCTCTTTCTCTGTTTCCTCTGTGTTTTTACTACTTGAATCGATGAGGCACAGATCAATAAATGTAGGTGTTCGCTTTATTTGTGTATGTATTTATTTGTGACATTTTTATGTCCTGTTCACCGAAAGATGTTGACTATCAAACATAGAAACAAAATGGATCCATCACAACAATGATCAGCTATATATGTCAGCCCATGCAGCTATCTAAAGCAGGACTGCATCATGTTGAGAGTGGAAGGCTGTGCTTCCCCCCACCCCACCCCCAAAAATGCCATCAGGAGCCACATCCTCCCTGTACACCATGTTTTGTATCAAAATTGCTGGGAGTTTTCATCATTGGCTGTGACACAACCATTACTACAGCAACCTAGGGGGTGCATAAATGGCTAGAGGATTATGTGGAATTCACATAAGTGCTAACTTACCATTCAGCAATAGATTAATTCCATTTATTCTAGTTAGGATGCAAAATTTGGTATAGGCCTTGGTCTGTTATTTCCTGGCTTTGTGGACCTTGAGCTAACATGACCTGGTTTCTTTTTAAAAAATCTGAGTAGGTATTATGCCACTGAACTACATGATCCTTTGAATCGCCCCTCTCTCAGCTTTAGTATCCTCTTATTCTTGGAACACAAACATCAATTACTTGTGCTGGAGGAAGTGATTAACACATCTGAAAATGGTTTTTAGATCTATGTCAGAAGAAACAAAGATAGAGCTGGGTATATATAGTTTGTTAAACTATATAAAACTAAAGTAATTACATGGGTGCACTGTAAAGGAATGAGGACGATTTGCCAGAATTTGATAGCAGATATTCTATAAAGTTCTTTGCAAGGGGTACTTTGCTGTATTCAGAATTATACCCTCAATTAGGAGCCCATTCACTCTAAGACCTTCTTCTGACAGGCAGTTCAGTGAAAATCTAATTGGTTGCCCCCGACTGACCTTCAAAGCTGTTGGAGGAAAATGAGATCCAAATTGCAGTTGGATGGGGGGGGGCACTTAGTAGAATTCCCCTGTTTTGTGGAAGAAAGGAGGAGGGATGAATAAAGATAGAGAAGCTCTAAAAAGTTGCCTCACTGATAATCAAGAAAAACCCATTGTTAGCTTCCAGATGAAGACAACACCCTAGCGCTTGCTTAAGCAAGGAATCACTTTGAATCAAAAATCTTAAATATGAGAAATTAGATACTTATTTCAGTTTTAGAGATCCCACAGATATCAAACACTGAAACACATCATTATCAGTTGTACACCATAAAGTTCCTCTTTATCTGAGTGGTATAAGGACAGATTACTTACCTGTAGCTATAGTTCTTCGATTGGTCATCTATGAAATCACACAGTTTGGTAACCCAGCCCATGACGCTTGTATCTCATTACGTGGATGCTCACTGAAAAACTGATGTAGTTTTTGGCAGAGCTGTCATTAGTTCTGTCATTGATAAGTGGATCTGTATGATTTTTTTTTCTTTTCATGCTCGTCTCTAGTGCATATGCTATGCTTTTTTTTTTTAATGATTCTATTATTCTATACCTTCCTTTCATTGACTGTTGTAATCTGGCAGAAGGGTATACTTGTGTTGTTACCTTCTGTAATGCAGTGTGCTTATACCCTATTGTGCCTCCATGGGCTTTTGATTGGCGTTCCTTGTGGCTTTGGTTTATTTTGCACTTCTTTTTCATATCATATGCAACTATCCTTCCAATACATGATCTCGTTTCTGAAATATGCTGCATATCTAGTGTGTCATTTTTCTCTGTGCTGAGGCACTATATTGGTTTCTGCATGACACTCCCACCACCTTTATGATGTGGCTTGCCAATCTCCCAATTGTGTGAATTCACAAAGTCCACAAAGAAGGACAGATTACTTACCTGTAACTGTAGTTGTTCGAGTGGTCATCTGTGATATCACACAAACCCACTCATCTTCCCCCCATGTGCCCTGCAGTTCCTTGGTTTCCTTGATGCTGCTTATGCAACAGATATGGAACTGAGGTGATTTTGGAGGGCTCAATATATACCATACAGAGGTGAGCAGAACTACTACCAAAAATCTTGACTAACTACTCTAGAATGTTCCAAATGCTTTTCTGTGCATGCACCAAGTTCTCCAATTGTGCAAATTCATAGAGACCATGCAGAAGAAGCTAGTTTATACCACATAGAGCTGGGACAACTTAATTTCCTCTGTAATGAAGATCTCGTTGTTTTCGAAGAAGCTGCTGTCGCTCCATAATTATTCTTTCACTTTTATATACTTCCCTCCCAAAGGCCAGTATAGATGTTGTGATTCTTATATTTACTTACTTGATATATTATTGGCTTTCCCCCTCCTTTCATAACACACAGTAAATTTCAAGAACTGGCCTGCTTTTTTAATCAGTTGGTCTCCATTAATTCAGTCATATATTACCATACAAAAATAAAACCCACACATCTCAGGCTACAGAACATCAATAGACATTTCGAAGTATATTTGTCCTAAGCATAAGTAGATCCCTGTGGGGATTCTCAGCTGTTCCTTTTTACAAATTGCACCTCCTGGCCTTTAACTCCACACAAAGCAATTTGAATTCTAACAGAAATCATTACGTTAATTATACCCTTTCCTCCTAGGCAGATAACATCAACTTGGACAAGTTAAAATTACTTGTTAATTCCAACCAAACTGCAATTACCCTCAACCCAAATCTTCACACGCCAATAAATGGGATAAATTCATACCAAAAGAAACCATAACTTTTATTTTTAAAAAAAAAAGAAAAGAAAAGAGAGAGAGAAATCATCCATAAAGTGTTTGCTCATATTTTCTTAGTAGCCTTGTGAAATTAAAGAAGTGCTTTGATTACAAAAGTGCATAAGTTGGAATAGCCATTATTTTGAGACTCCAAAGCCTACAAGCAATGTTGCATAGCACTCAGAGTTGGAGACATTCTGCCTGCCCTGTCTGAATGAAAGCCAGAGCCCCTGCCAAAATGAACATACAACAACACAAGAGAGTGATTTGGCCATTATGTGCCTAGAAACAGAGCTTGCAATTAACGTAAGAACAGGTTACTTACCCTAACTATAGTTCTTCAAGTGGTCTTCTGTGAATTCACACAATAGATTAATCCTGTGCAGAGTACTTCGGAAACTTCTATAAATCTCAATTCAAATTTTTGGTGGTAGCTCCACCCCCCTCACCCCTGGCCTACATAAGCCCCCACCTCTCACCAACTGCTCAGTTTCTTATAGCCACATTTTAAAAAATGATGTGAGAGGCAGGACACCAGAGGGGAGGAGGGAGGTTTTGTGTTCATTCATAGAAGACCACTCAAAGAACTAGAGTTACAGGTAAGTAACCCATTCTTCTTCTTTGTGGTCTTTGTGAATGCAAATAATGGGTAGACTAGCAAGCTCAGGAGCCCAAAAGGTGGGGTGTCTGAACTAATAAAGACAAGAAAACAATAAAGTAGAAAAACTGATAGATTACGTATATTAAAAACTCATGATAAGAAGTAACCTGTCAATTGCAAGTGAGTGATTGCATAAGTACTGCCCCGGCTAGGACTGAGCCATCATTCTTGGTAGAGTCTAGCTTATAGTTCTTCTCATAGGTGAGTTGTGTAGCCCATGTGGCTGCTCTGCAGATGTCAGGCAGAGGCACTCCACTTAGGAATGCAGTTGAGGTAGCTGTTGCTCTAGTGCAGTGGCTTCTTATTGAGAAAGGTAAGGGCTTGCCCATTAACTCATAGGAGACGTGGCTTGTAGATGCTATCCACTTGGAGAACTGCTGTGATGAAACTGCCAGTCCCTTTTGGGGGCTTGAGTAGCAGATGAACAGTCTATTTGAGTGCCAGAAGGCTGCCATTCTATTCAAATAGAGTTCCAATGCCGACCTGAAGTCAAGCAAGTGGCGAGCACCCTTATCACCTGGCATGACTGGAGAGCAGAAAGATGGCAAGACTATATCTTGGTTAAGGTGAAAACATGAAACCACTTTGGGTAAGAATGCCACATCCAGTCTGAGGATGACCTTGTCTCTATGGAACTGGGTATAGGGGGTGTCTGCTCTGAGTGCACACAGTTTGCTCACTTGCCCTGCTGAAGCAATGGCAATTAGGAAGGCGATTTTGAAAGACAGTAGACATACATCCACTGAGTCCATAGGTTCAAATGGGGTTCCCAATACAGCCTGTAGGACTAACTGGAGATCCCACGAGTTGACTGGACCAGCTACTGGGGGGTGCAAGTTCTTTTATCCCTGTATGAACCTGCGTACCAAAGAGTCCTTAAAACAAGATTGCATCCCAAGTCGTTAGAAATTCCAGGACACTGCTGCAACATAGGCTCATACAGAGGAGAGGGAAGTCCCTTCATTGATACGGTTGCAAAGAAGTGAAGCGGGACTGATGCATTGGCAGGGGATATATTCTTGTCATTAAGGAAACTGCAGAATTTCTGTCATTTATATTGGTAGGCCTTTTGAGTAGAAGGGTGTTGGGTAGCCTGCAGGATAGTCCTAGCTGTATCTGACGGGGGCACTACTGGCCAATGACCCATGCCATTGGGTTGATCATTTCCAGGTCAGGGGGGGGGGGAGTATCTGGCTGTCCTGGAGTGATAGGATGTCTCGTTAGAGAGGGAGATGCCACAACTTCCCCTGGGATAGTAAGAGCAGGTGAGAGAACCACGGTTGTCTGGGCAATCAAGGGGTTATTAGTATGCATCTCAATCTGTTATGTCGCATCTTTGTCATGACTCTGGAGAGTAGTGGGAAAGGAGGAAATGTGTAAAGCATGGTGCCCATCCACTTGAAGAGGAATGCATCTCCTAGGTTCCTCTGCGATGGGGGCTGCCTTGAGCAGTATAGTTGGCACTTGGCGTTCTGCTGGGTCGCAAAGAGGTCTATGACCAATGTTCCCCAGTCTGCAAAGAGGGCAGTCAGGACATCCGCTGCCATGGACCACTTGTGACAGTTGCTCCAGGCTCGGCTCAATGAATCTGCAATGTCGTTCTGGTTCCCTGCCAGATGTATAGCTGTTAGGGATATTTGCCTGGTCACACACCAATCCCATATCAGTATTGACAGATCCAAGAGTGTCTGGGATCTGGTTCCCCCTTGCTTGTTGATATAGAAGACCATGGTGGTATTTTCTGATATAACCTGGACCACCCGTCCCTGGAGGGACGGTTCAAATGTCTTGAACACTGCTAAGAGTTCCAATGCATTGATGTGCAATTTGCATTCCCTCAGGGACAAGAGACTGAGAACATGCAGTCCATGTGAATGAGCACCCCATCCTGTCATGGGCACGTCTATCATCAATGACTTGGGGGGTTGTGGGGTTGTGAAAGATAGGCCACGTCATACAGTCTCTGGCTGAGTCGACCAATCTAGCACTCTGAGTATAGGGCGAGGTACGGAAAGCATCCTGAAGGGGTCATCTGTTAGAGGACTGAATGTCTGGAGGAACCAAACTTGTAGTGAACACATCTGTAGTCTGGCAAGGGGGGGTTGTCACGGCTGTAGTGGAGGCCATATATCCTAGAATGTGCTGAATGAAATGCACCATTACTCTTCTCCAGGCAATGCAGTGGCATACCATGCCTCATAGTACATTGAACCTGTCCTCTGGAAGGAATGCTCTGCACTGAGTGGAGTCCAGCTGTGCTCCAATGAACTTTGTGAGCTGCGACGGGTGAGATTTGTCTAAGTTGACTATGAGTCCTAGATCTTTGAGTAGGGAAATTGTCAAAGCTATGTCCTTGGCGACTTTCACCCTGGATGGTCCCATTATCAACCAGTCATCCAGGTATGGAAATATCACCACCCCTCTTGTACAGAGGTGTGCTACTACTGGTTCCATGCCCTTGTAAAGACTCTTGGAGCTATACAAAGGCCGAATGGGAGCACTGTAAAGCGGTACATGCAGGAAGCAACGGCGAATGCGAGGAACCATCTGTGCAGTTGAGCTACTGCCATGTGGAATTATGCATCATGAAGGTTGATTGTTGCAAACCAGTCTCTGATCTGGAGGAATGGGAGAATTGATGAGAGGGTGACCATTCTGAACTGCTTGGGAACAATATAGCGGTTGATGCCTTGAAGGTCCAGAATAGGATGCAGTCCACTATTTTTCTTTACCAGGAAGAAATGGGAGAAAAAGGATTCCTCTCTTTGGTGCTGGATGATATGCTCTATAGCCCCTTTCCTGAGGAGGGTGTTCTGACGTGTACAGAGGGGAGGTAGATTTGAAGATCCCCATAGGGGGCAGGCTGTTGAATTATATAAAGTAGCCTTTGAGGATGATACTCAGGACCCAGAAATCTGATGTGATCAAGCACAATAGATGGAAAGCAGCGAGAAGCCCATCTGCTGGTGCCCAGAGGGTGGGTGTGGCAGGTGGGAAGGGTAGTCATGTTAGGGTTTTGGATGTGTAGCCCCTGGAAATTCATGTCATAATGATATACTACATATTCCATTTATCTGTAGAGGACAAAGCTGAAGGTTAAACTGCTATGCAGTAGAGTAGACAGCTGATGTTTTTCTGCCTATTTATTTCAGTATGACTAAGAGAAGGGAGATAGCATGCTAGGGATGATGTCAGATGATGTCACCAGTTACCAATTAAATGAAGGGGAGTTGCTAGAAATTGCTAGAACAACTAGAAAACCCTATATAAATCATGGGGCAAAGCAGCCAACTTCACTTACTTCTCTGACTGACTTCTAACTGTAAGCTTAGCTATTACAGCAATGATTTTGTTTGTAGTTTAAGATGTAAACAATAAAGACTGTTAGTTTTTAGACTAAGTGTGTCCATCTACTCATTGAACATTGAATATGCTGGAAGCATCTGGACCAATCTTTCGCTACTCTGCTAACCTGATTGCTGGCTGGACTCCTGAGCATAGACAGGTTCCAGCAGGCTATAGCGCAACAAGTCAAACCCGTTGCTCAGACAAGTCTGGCTTCTTCTTCTGGAACTGAGACTTGGTTTTTGAGGTAGTTGGAAATTTCTTCTGGTACTGCGGACATACATGAGTGGCATGTTGGGAGCGTGCTGCCCTAAGACTAGATCTGCTAGGAAATGTTGGAGGGAATCATTGCCATATAGCCATGGCCAAGAAGTGTGGCTGGGAGGTGGTATGACAAAACACTTCACAGTGGTCCTCATTTTATGGGTGTGTTCTAACTTTGTGTCCACATGAAGAGACCAGCCTCATCAAAGGGAAGTTCCTCAATCACCGACAAGGCCATGGTGGAGAGGCCAGACAAACATAGCCATGCATGTCTGCAGACTCCTATCACACTTACAAGAACCTTTCTGGCACAGTCTTCCACATGCTTAGCTGATTGCCATTGGTAGTTGGCCAAGGCAAGGCCATCATCTCTCATATTATGTCAAGGTCCTGTTGTGGAATTTTATCCAAGTACAGAGAGACTGCATCCCACAGGTGCGTCTGGTAGGCTCCCAAGCAAGCGCTGTAATTGGAAATCTTGGTAAGTATGCAAGCCAATGAGTAGAATTTTCAGCCAATGGCATCCAATTTCTTATCCTCACGGTCTGTAAGAGAAGAGTGAACCCTGTGCGACATGCACATCTGGGCCACATCCACTAGAATAGAGTTCGGCTTTGGGTGTGAGGCTAGCCATGGAGCCACATCCTCAGACACCTGATAAAGGTGTTCCAATCTCTTGGAAGTGGGAGGGACGGAAGATGGAGTACTCCAGGCTGTTTTGACAATCTGTGTCAGGAAGGGTGAGATAGGAATGGAGGGTAGCAGAGGCACCTGTTTCTGAAGATCATGAAAGATGGGGTCATCCATGTGGACATCCAGTTGGGCAATCGTGAAACCAAGTGACGGTGCCATGCGATTTACCACCTCTGCAAATGACCTGACATAGTCTGTAGGAGATGGAGGGTCGACCAGCGAACCCTTCCCTTGAGGCGACGACTTAGGAGATAGAGTCTCAGAGCATGAATCATCCAAACCATGTGGTGGGGACCTTGGTAGCACTGGTGGTACAGTTAGTCTAGACTGCACCACTGTGTCTGGTGTCGGAGTCTTGTGGGGATCTGTATCCTTTGGTGGAGTTGGCCGACAAGGTTACCAAGAAGGTTTGCAAGGCATCCACAGAGACCAAAGGGAAGCTGTGGTGCCAGTTTCGGTGGGGAACTGGACCTCGGTCGGTCATCCTGTCTGTGCAAAGATGATTCAGCTCGATTCGGTTGATGCTGTCTCTCAGGTCAGTACCGTGGGTCCTCTGATGAGCTGGGTACTCTTTTCTCAATTGTGTGGTATCGTCTACCATCCCGTCCTTCCCAGAGGTAGTGTGGTGAGAAGTCATGATGGTATCCTCTCCCTTAAGGTCATGGAGAGGGTTCATCATAGTAGCAGTACCATGGTTCCGACTCCCAATAGTATCTATCCAAGGGGTAACACCGAAAGGGGGGAAATTTTTAACAGTACCACTTGAATCTGTCCCAGGACCATTCATCATCCTACCAGGGGGAGTCATAGTCGGTATATTGGGAACTGCAAGACTCCGAGCACGGGCGTAGAGGACATGGACAGGGCGAAGGAGATCTGGAGTCAGAGCGGAATCATGTTCTCGGTACCGGCATCCTGGTTGGTGACTTGGAGACCGGCCGCATTGGGGATGGTGTCCTAGGTCTATCAGGTATCACCCTCACCAGAGGGTGGTGTTCAGATCCATCTCCTGAGCAGGACCACGATCGGGGCCTGGGTCTTGATCGAGAGTGGGACCAATGATGTTGAGCAGAGATCAAGCGGCAGCATGGCTTTGATTGTCCCAGCGTGTGAGACTGGGAGCGAGTCCAGGAGTGAGACCCTGGTGGGGCTGTGAGTGAGACCGTGGGTGGGACGTGAGCGGAGCTGTGAAGGGGACCATGAATGGGACCAGTCAAGACGTTGTACCACAGAACTCAAGGCTGGTGGTGATTTCGATGGCGATACCCTGATTATTTGAATATCTGGTGAGTATTCATCTGCTGTGCCGTCTGACTCATAAGTCACCTCAGTCTCATGGTACCGGTCCGGTGATGGTATTGCTAGGTGCCACTTTACTGAAGGTGGTATCAGGGTGGTCTTCTATACATCGCCCTTTGTTCTCCATGGCTTAGGATCGCGGGAAGGGGAGCCTGGCTTCTTGGGCCGTCTTCACTCCTGGGACCATCCTCTCCGAGGAATTCTCTTATCCTCCCTTGTTTTGGCCTTCTTTAGAGAAAGCTCTGCACCATCTCCTCCTGCTGTGCAGACTCTGGTACCTTGCCTGGCAGTACCTCTTTGCGCTTGCTCTTCAAAGTCCTGGTATTGCTTGGGTGGGACTTAGCAATACTGTTGTCCCAAGCCTGGGTAGACATCAGGGTGGGCATCACAGTTCCTTTGGAGGAGGATGGTACTGCTGCGGAACCGTGTTTTCCGGATTCCCTGGGTGGCTTAGGAATGGTCCCTGAACCGGAGACCTTAGCAGGGAATGACACAGAGAGGGCCTGGTCGTAGAGTAGTGCTTTGAGCCTTTTATCTCAGTTCGCTGGGCCTGGGGGGTAAAGGCCTTACAGTGCCTACATGTTTTAACATCGTGGAACTCTCCTAGACATAATAGGCATTTAGAATGACCATCAGACTTGGTCACTTCCCCCCCATATTGGGAGCAGGACTTGAAGAAGCCTGTGCCCGACATCTTTTTTCAAAGGTAGGAATCAGAAAGGGAGAGTAGAGTACTGTAGTCAGAAGGAAGTCCAGAGTCCAAAACTGAGTTCAATCCAATCCAAAAGAGTCAAATCCAAAACAGCAAGCAAAGAAGAGTCAAAATCCAGTCTAAAGGTCAGTAACACAGTAGAAAAAAGTGGAAAAATACAACAATGGATGTCTGAGGTTTCCTTCAGTGTTCCCTCAGTGTTGCTCATGTGGCAGGAAAAAAAGGAACTGAGCAGTTGGTGAGAGGTGGGGGCTTATATAGGCCAGGGGTGAGGGGGCGGAGCTACCACACAAAAGTTTGAATTGAGGTTTCTAGAAGTTTCTGAAGTGCTCTGCACAGGTGCAGGATTAACCCACTGTGTGCATTCACAGAGACCACCAAGAAGAACTGTGCTACATGTAACACATTATTTTTTAGGATCAGATAAGCATAACAAAGTTAACACCATTACTTTTTCTCAGATGGGTTCATTATATTCTTACTTTTTAAGATAGATTTATTTTCCAGAAAAGAAAATAATGGTGACAAAAATAATAACACAGTAACACAAAGGAATAGGTCAGACTATCATTTTAAGGCATTGTTTTGCTGGCATAAAAAAATCCATTTTTATGCCAGCAAAAGAACACACACACACTGCACTTGCCTCTAATCCCAGCAAAGGTGGCTCCGGCAATGAAAGAGGGAGTGAATGGAGCTCTGTTCACTTCCTTCTTTGAAATCCTGCAAAATATTGAGAGACTTCATTGTGTGGGAAAGTAAAAAACAAAACACTAAAAAGGTTTTTTAAAGGACAAAAATACACTTAAAAACGTACAAGTAACCCAGGGAGGGTCATAAAAAGTGTGTTACTTACCTGGATGTTGCGGTCTCACCTGGAAGTGTTCGCACTAGACTGGCCACTGATGGGGGCAAAGGATGTGAGGTTTCACATTGCGGCTATGCTGGCAACAAAATGGCAGAGGGGATCATTTGATGCTTAAGCCATCAATTAAAATGGATTTTGGCATGGACATAACCACGAAAGGGCTACGTCGTCTGATATGTGCGCCATTTTGTGCTTATGCGGCATTGTTATGACACCATATTTGATCTGTCTGATAAAGTCCAAAGAGTCTATAAAATATTTTTGCATTGCTTTTAATTAACAAGTCACTTTTGTTGGTTTTGTAATGAGTAATATAATATATTGTTTTTTTAAAAAATAACTTCCCAACTTCTGCCCATGAGGGATAGGGGCCTTTTTGAGGAAGGGGCAAAGATCAGCCTTCTATCCCTCAGCCTACTCCCCATGAGCTTCCAAGCTGTATCAAATACAAACCTATGGACTGGTTAAGGAAGTCTGATTCCAAGTGACCGAAGATAGTGCTGTAGGCTTCTAATACAGAGAAGCACTGTTTTATTTCCATCAATTATTTTTTAAAATGAAATATTCTTGACATACATACTTCTAGAATATGGAGTCCCTTTATCATAATACATAAAATCATTGAATCACAGAGCTGGAAGGAAGCACAAAGACCATCTAATCCAACCCTGCCATGTAGGCATAGACAGCTACAGCTCCTGTAGTTGATGCATGAAAAATAGTGCTTAAACATGCTTTAACTAGTTAAATATTTTGCACATATAGAAAAACTGCTTAAATGTGTATTGAATTAATTGAATGCATACAGAAACAGTGAAACACTGGACATAATAAGCAAAGAAAGGAATGTATATCCCCTTTTTATGTATGATGGAACTGAGCAGGGACCAGAGATGAGAAAGGAAAGACATATGGGGATGTAGATTTTATAGATGTGTACATATCTGGCAGCTGGAACTTTTTCTGAACACTTTAGGTTCTTCTTGAAATTCCTCAAATTTTTGCCTAAATGACATAATCGCTAAAAAAAAAAAATCATTTTTGATGAAACTTTGCTGGTGATTCTCAGACAAGCAGGATGGGAGGGATGCTTACTACCACCTGCTCCATCAGTTTTTGAGATACAGTGGCTGACTGACCAGTCCTGGTGCTATAGTAGCCATTTCGACTCTAATGTCTATTTGCTGAATGCTGTAATCTTACAATCACTCTTTGGGGTCAGACTAGATAGCCCATGAGACTCTGGGACTCTGCAAAGTCTTTTTCCTTTAACACTCAGGCCTAGTCAATGTTCCTTACTAATCAACTCGATGTCCCAGAAACATATGATATGCTGATGTAAACAAATTCTTTCTCTAATAGCAGTCGAACTGTACCTAAATGTTCCTAAGTTATCTTGCCTTGAACTATCAACAAATTGTCTCAAGGGAAACTGCTGACACCAAAGAGAAGGAGGAAGGAATTGTTTTTTGTATACCGAAATTAATGTATAAAAGTATTCTGTAATCATAGCTCTTGGCTCTGACTCTTTGGAAGATATTCCAGTCAGGCCCACTGGTGTAATAAAACTCACTTTCCAATCCGTGGGTCTGCTGTTCCATGATTTCTGCAACTGTGCTATTTGTTTAAAATTCTTGTTTTCATCTTGTTCTTCCACCCTCCTTTAATTAAATCATTATTTGCCTTTTCATGTTAATGGGAACATACATATCGGTGACACAATCAGTATTTATTTGGTAACCTAATCTGTTCATTACAGAGCAACTTGCGCCTGCTATAGACTATTTAGCATGAAGCATTAGATGCTTGTTTTCCTTTGATCTTCAGTCTTTAAAAGTAAAGAGCCTGTTATTATGACAATCTATATTCCAAGTGCAAACATCTAAGACAAGACTACTCCTAAAATGTTGGTTTCATCTTACAATTTTATTTGATTTATTTATTTTTAGTATCAAGGTATCTCTTCAATATACACAAGTGGAAAGAACCTTGAGGGAAGAACAGGAACATACTAGGGCCCTATTAAGATCACTACTACAGTTAGAAACATGACTTAGGAGATTATCAAATGGGAACAAAAAAAGCATTCCCATCTTGCAATCTCATCTCCTGCCCCTCTCTTGTCCCTGTCATGCCACAATTACTAAAGTTTTCAGACCTACCTTTGTAGCACTTGTCCAGCAGCCCAGGAGTGAATGGAGCCCTAATGGAGCTCCATTCACTTCCTGGTTTGAAATCCTGGCCATTCTCACAAGAAGATGAGAGCACAGGAAATACAAATATAAAAAGCAAAATAAAAAGTAAAAAGTGAGAGCAAGCACAAAAACACACTTAAAACTTACCAAGTAACCTGGGAAGTGTACAAAAAAGTGTGCCACTTCTGGGTGAGATATCCTGATCTCACTCAGAAGTGTTCTGGCATGAACCTCCCATTGATGTGGGGATCATGCCATGGAAATGGGCACCTTTTCACTTGCTGTCAATTCCATCACAGAAATGAAACGGAGGATCCATTCATGGCTTAGCTTGTGAATAAAAAGAAGCACTGGTATAACAACAGTCGAACGGGACCATGACGAGTCAGGAATGATGTCATCTGAAAGGGAAGCTGTTTAGCGATCTAATTGCATCTTTATCACACCATATTTAGAGCATCTGATAATCTCCTTAGAGAATGGGGATGACCTCACTGGCTCCCCCCCAAGTGCCCTTGTTATTCACCTCTACAACTCTGTATGCACTGAGACTGAATAACTATATTGTCGGAAATGGTTCTACCTACATAAACTTCCCCACAAAATTTAGGACCGGGGGGGGGAATCAACATTCTTAATTATACAGGGAAGCTACATGACTAAGAAACATTCCTTGCCACAAATAGTGCCTCTTCAGTGCATGTATGGAGACTAATGAGAAGGGTGGACCAGGAGTGACAAAATCAACTCAGAATTAGGAACATTATTTTAAACAACTCATTATTCTTAGATTACTGAGATTTGTAATTCTTAACATTACTTTTTGTTTAAATATTAACTTGTTACAACATGTTACTAGCACATTATTTTAGTATTTTTCATCACTATTTACCAAAATAATTTTCCATTATTATTACTATTAACCATTATTGATCCATGAGAACACTCCTCTCTCCAACAATTCTAGGAATAATGAGTAAACATAGCTCATTATACCACACATTATTTCCTACTCTGGAACTCCAGAGGCTTCATTCTCTTCTCTTCCTCATGGAATAATCATCAAATGTGAAAGTGGTAAACCTCTCTATCCTTGCTTGACTTTACATTGTTATGAGCTGCTTGAGTCTGGAAGGAGAACCACCCAAGCAATCAGAAGGTAAAGTTATGAAATGCCTCCCATTCCACCTTTCCTTGACCCTTCAAAAACAGCTCTCTTTAGTAATAAAAATGCAGATGCACATGTATACCAACACAGACAGCATCAGCCTCCTACACTTATTGTCTTTCGAATTCATTTTGAAAAATAAATATATGCCATTACTCATATACATTTTATAGGAGTACTACAAGGTAAAACAATAATTAAACCATATAAAGTATAAATCAAACAATAACAAATAAAGGCTGTGGGCTTCCCAAGTTTATTAGGAAATTATCCCATTTAAATAATGGGATTCATAGACAAATGTGAGTGAACTTTTCTGTCATTTCCATTAATCTGAATTACTGCTGCAGAGAAAAGTTTCCAAGTATCATTCTTGTTACTATATACTTTTGCGTGAGAAAAGAAATACGATGAGACACACAGGAATAGAATCCACTACCCAAATCATCCTGGATCTCATTAGTTCTGGTTTCTCACATAAACATGTCAGGTATTTGTGGAAGTCTAGTAGAAACAAAGTAAACAGAAAACTGAGGAGCTGGAGAAAGGGTGTGGGACCCATTTCAAAAAGGAGTGCTACCATTCCCTAGATGCTTCCTTGGATGACAAAATGTTACCTAACAAATTATTCCTGATATTAGTGATGCCTTCCATTCACTGAACTTTCCCCTTAGGGAGTCCACACTATATGCTAGGACTTTTTCAGATGTGGCATATATGGCATCATAACAATGCCTATTAAGATCACAAAAAACAGGTAGGGGGCACTCTTTTTATGAACCTCCCCGGTTCACTTTTAAGTTGTAAAGTGTGTTTTTATGCTGTGTGTGTGTTTTGTGTCTTTGGTTTTTTGTATTTTTTAAAATTTACCATGCTCATGTCTTCTCACAAGAATCAGCAAGATCACGAGCACAGAAGTGAATGGAGCTCCGTTCGTGCTCTGGTCATACTGAGGGGCTGCTTATTGACTCTGCTTAAGGTAGTTCTGGTAGAAAGGGTTCTTTTGCTGGCAGAAAAAATACTTTAAAATATGCCAGCAAAAGAACACTTGGAGAGGCTTGTCTGATAAAGTCCCTAGACTGGAAATTTGTGTGTTCCTGAAATGAGTGGTAGCACCAGCCATCATTTGTTGACAATTTAAAACATTACAAATGAAACTAATTGGCAAATCACAGTCATATCCAGATATCCTGATTCTGAACATGACCTAATCCAGGAGAATAATTCCTTCCCTGAAATGCCACCCTTAATGGTTAAGATGGCCTCTTGGCACAGTGGTTAAATGCTGGTACTACAGCCACATGCTTATGAGTTAGATCCCAGAGGGCAGCAAGGTTGACTCAGTCTTCCATCCTCTTGTATGTTGGTAAAATGAGTACCCAGCTGATTGGGAGCAATTAGCTGACACACTGTAGACCACCTAGGGAGTGCTTTGTACTGATAAGTGATATAGAAATATAAATGCCTTTGTTATCGCTATTGTTGCATCTGAGTCTGTGTATCATTCCCTCCTGAAATGCCCCAGAAGTGCAGGAAGGAGAAGAACCATTAGAAGCAACATAAGAATGGTTAGATGCATGGGAAAAACTTGATGTGCATAATAAAACAAGGGTCCTATTCACTCATCCCTCAGCTCCAAATATTCATTCAAAGCCTTCATTAGATACTGAGCCTCACTAATGCAATGCCATGCATAAAATGCATAACTCTCAACTCTAAAGCCCTACCTGACTGGTTGAACCACGAAACCATCACAAACTCACTCACAAAAAGTGCATCAAAGAAGCAGTGAAACTAGCTGCATGAAGCAATAAGGGCTCAAAGAGCTTGCTTTATGTATCTGTTATGTACCCTGTAGGCCCCTCAGGATGATACATGAAAAAAGTTCCTGTTTGTCCTAGACTTTGCCAGCTTCCCTTGCCCAGCCTGTCAGCATCTTCCTCAAACAGAAGTCATTAGCAGAATCAGCATACCTCTGTAACTTAGTTCAAGAGGCCATATACCTATTCCTGGTTCTTGGTGCCAAAGACAATTCAATAGCTCTCATGGCTCTATTCCACCAAGCGGCCACAGTCCTGCTGAAATCTGTTCTGCTACTGACTGGGACTGCCAGAACCAGCTGATGAAATTGTTCCATCTGAATGTGTAACAAGTGGTTATCAAAAGTGTATGTTTCACAGTGAACAGGACATTGTACTGCAGACCTCTAAACATTAAGGCTTGGCCCAGGCACATGGCATCAGGGTATTTAGAGATGAGCAAATTAATGACACTAACCAGGGCCATATTGTAACTAAGAACGGACTGACAAATTGTGAACTCAGCAGCCCACAACCAAACTGTCACCACATTTGGAAAAATTCCCAAGAGCTACCTCGCATGCCTGACACCAAAGCAAGCAAAGAAACCATGGCATTTCCCTGTAAAGTAAACTGATGTGTCTTCTGAAGCTCCTATTTTACGTTCAACATCCTCTTTCCAGAATGACACTCCATTAAAATGTAGCAGAAACTCACTCTAAAGCTCCATGTTGGCCCTTGCCTCAGCAGTAACCCTAAGTCTGTGTTGGAATGTATGTAGCCCTAGCCTTGCATCACAAAAACAATGCAGGAAGGCACCACCAGGGGCCTACAAAATTACAATGACCAACTAGGTCTTGCAACTCTTGTAGAGCAACTGTCCTTAGTCCCTACAATTTGCAATGGTATAAAGAAGTTTGGAAAATGGCAATAAATGATAAGTTAACATGTAGAATTAAAGTAAGAAGAGGAAGTTGGAAAGAAAGTGATTTTGATAAAATTTGGAAAGTATTTGTTTAAAAAGTATTACAGACAAAAGATGGGAGGTTACCTCCATGAGAAGAAATGAGATTCTGGAAAGATTGGGTAAGGGATAATGGCTCCGGTGAAGGGGAGCACTGAGGTGGGGTGGGGTAGGGGAAGTAATATTCATGAAAAGAATCATAGTAAAGAATTTATGTTAGCTTTTGAAATTAGTTGATAGAAAAATTGTGATGTTTATGGTAATTTTATGTGTTATACTAAATAAGTATTGATTGGAAATTATAATGCATGATTATAAAATTAATTAAAAATATTTTAAAAAGTCCCTACAATTTGCCATTTGTGAGTTGACAACATCAATAAATGATATCTACTTGCATACCGAAGCAGGTAGGGTAAGTGGACAGTGCACTGAACTTTCAAAAAGCAAAACATGAAACTGAATGCCCCACAAGGGGTGCCTGGTCCATAAGGAAGCCACCATCCTGGTAGAATACTTCTCTAGACATGTCTAGGTCCTCCAGTGCAATTCTGTGGTCAACTTCTGGCTTAGAGAGAACATATTTTTGGTCACATATGGAGCAGGAGCAGGTAAGAAACAATTACTACTACTACTACTACTACTAATATAGTAATCTATGAGTCATCAAATCCACAAATTCTTATCCTGCAAATGTGTAGGGATGACTGTACCTTTCTTTTCAGATTATATAACCAGGACAAGCTTTAAAGTAGAGTCAAAGATTAACAACTATGGTTCAGAGAGTAGCCTCCTTTGCATTTTCTGTTCATTAATTCTACAGCCTAGCCAGGCCTTAACATCAGTGTCAGAGTTAGCCCATAATTGCAATTCTGAGAAAGGTTTTTGAGTTCTGCTACAAACATCCTTACTGTCTCCCTAGAATTCCATGATTATGAGGAGAATTTTAATTGCTTCACAATTTCACTGCAGCTTAGGTTGAAATGGTTCTTTAACAGATTTATTGGAAAAGCAAAACATACACACACGAGCCCCAAAACTTCATGCCTTATTTTATCTAACTGCAATTATATCCCTTGCTAACCTGTTTCAAGCAATTATATCCTTTAGTAACCTCTTCTCAAGTAAAATGTCCCCATTTTTCTCATGCACCACATACTCTTAATTATCTACTACATTTCTTTTTGAGTACATTCAGGTGTCTGGGGTTACTAAAATGAATGGTGCATTGTAGATATGAGTACTTGCATGGATATTCCCAAATGCATTTGTTGAAGTTCCTCCTTATTTTTATTTTTATTTTTTTATTTTTTTGGTTTATATTTCTGCTATAGGAATAGGTAGCATGGATAATGAGAAAATATCCTAGCCTTAAAAAGAGATTTCATTAATGCCTCCAGAAGGCTGGGAATGCACACAAAGAAAATAACTGGCTTAAAATAGCAATAAATACTAAATTTCCTTCTTTCTTCACTATCCCATTATATTCATTTCTGCATTGTGCAAAAAATATATGGCTATGTATTTTTTTAATAAATATTTTAATTAATAAAGGTAAAATGCATGCCTTCAAGTTGCCCATTGACTTAGGGAAACTGCATGGGTTTCATAGGGTTTTCTTGGGCAAAGAATACTCAGATTTTTTAATTATTATTTTTTCTTGAAAATACCTTTCTCTGAAATATGGTCTACAACTCCTGGTATTCCTTGGCGGTCTCTTCCAAGTACTAACCAGGCCTGGCCCTTGCTTCTAAAATTAGATGGGATCTAATGTCTTCAGGATATGTAAACAAATTTGAAAACATACTTTTAAAGTTATTATTTTGATATATTTACACTGTCAAAAACTGCACCACAGCAAACCCATCATCCCCATGATGGTAGTCTCTTAAGGAACTGGTAGGGTGAGGCTTCCAGGGACATGCCTCTGTTAGGGCCTGTCAGGTCCGCTTCACTCCCTGTAATGAGTTGGGCCTCTGCCACCATGCAGATGGGTTTTGGAGTCCTTGATAACATCATGGCCCAAGGTTAACAGCTGTCCAGTGGCATGAATGAACTTGTGTTAATGTCCTTGCTTGATTCTTTTTTGCATTTGATTTGCAATTTGAACAGGGAAAAGATATGAGGGAATGGACTAGAGAAGTGATTTTTTCTTTGCTGCTAATCTGATCGAACAGTTCTCATAGCTAAAGGGGAGGAAGAGATGGGTCATGTTTGTATGCTTTAATTTTCTTTGTTTGCTTCTGCACTATATAACCTTTGGGAGTCCATCTTCTATTAACCTTGATTTGCCTGGGGGGAGGGGGCATGCACCTCAGCCCAGGGCACCCAAATAGCCAGCCATGGGCAATGAGATTGCCAGCTGGGCATAGTCTGGATAAACTTTGTTTTGGGGCTTAATTCTATCATTGACTGTGTGGGGGATGCTAAACCCCATCAGCAAAAGGGCTGGAACACTTCTCTGCAATGTATCATCTGTTGCATCGTTTACCATCAATAAAAATAGCAGTAACATATGGCTGGCACCAAAAGAACTCTTGGGGAGGCTTGCAAATATACCCAGTTCTGGCACAACACACTCACAAGTGACAGGGCAACTACAAAATGGCTTACATCCAAGTGAGATCCCGTAGTTTATCACCATCAACCAGACTAGAGGTTGGGCTTTCACTGGCTTAAGGCAGGGTCAACTGATGTCTGGATCCACCACATTATGCGAGCCCAAGCCACAACAGTGGTAAACAATTATGTTTTGGCCTTTTAAATATCACTTTGGTGGTTTGGAGTCTTCCTCAGCCCATACTGTTCTCCACTTGCAGTTGGGATTGTAACACACCTGTGGCAAATTGGGTTCATCATACTGTGAAAACTATGATAATTTATAGGTTTTCAGTTGCCTCTCCCATGACAATGTAGCCTCAGGGAGCTAATGTTATGTTAAACTACAGAAATGTGGGCACATACTCATCTAGAGGTCTTGCTGCCTTCTGAGTTGCCAGGTCTGGAAAGATGCTGCTAATGCTTAATACATTAAGCATTTGCACATCATGTCAAGTCAACCTGATATTCATATGCAAATAAAGGCTTCCTGGTGTTCCCTTGTGCTTTGAAAGTAGCCTGTAATAAAAGAAATGGCAGTATAGAAGGAAATTGAAATAAATATGAGGGTAAAAGAAATGTTATTTTTCTTTTGTTAAAAAGAGACAGAAAGTGGAAACTGCAAAAGCAGGAATAAAATCCACAGACTTGCACATTTAGTTTTGTACTAGCATAGAATCTATGATTCTATGATGATAGCCATGGAATGATTTTAGGCAGTGTCCCACTGTTGCTTCTTTATGGGCTTTGGAAGCATTGCATAAGCTCAGTTTTGTTACATCTCAATGGCACCAATATTGGCAACTGCTCTATCATTGTGCTGTTGCAGTGCATCAGCTTGAGCTATCTGGAGCAGACTAAGAACCCATGAAAAAGTGAGCAAGACCTGAGCAGACTTGAGTCATCATCCAGTAGGAAGACTGTACAGGACCTGGGCAGTTTTCAGGGAAGATTAAGGGTTTTGATAATGGTAATTATTTAATTTTTAATTTTTTACTTTTGTAATTAATATTTTAGGACTTTAGACTTTTTCAGACATACCTTAAATCCGGAAGGAGCTATCGGGAGAGGAACACAGCTGCTCCACTGCAGGGGGTAGTTTCTGATGATGCCATCCCTCTCGCGTTACCCTCCGTGTTCATTCTGTGTCGCATGGAAGAAAAAGGCACCACTTTTTACTCACAGAAGTTCTTCGTGAATAAAAAGTGGCGCCTTTTCCTTCTATGCAACATGGAAGGAACATGGAGGGTAACACAAGAGGGACGGCGTCATCAGAAACTGCCCCCTTCCACGGAGCAGCTGCAGTTCCTCTCCTGACGGCGCCTTCCAGATTTAAGGTACATCTGAAAAAGCCCTTTATCAGACCATCCCCTTCAAGCATTCTCTTGCTGGCATTAAAAAAAAACCAAACATTTTTTAGCTAGCAAAAGAATGCTCCGCCTGCACTTACCTTGCTTTCCTGGCAGCTCTGGCAGTAAAGAATAAGTGAATAGAGCTCCATTTACTTCCTCCTTTGAAATCCTGTGGAATATCGTGAGACGTCATGGTGTGGGAAATTTTTTAAAAAATAACAGGGGAAAAAGTGAAAAGAAAGCACAAAAACATACTTTAAAACTTACAAGTAACATGGGGAGGGTCATAAAAAGCGTGTCACTTACCTGGAAGTCGCAATCTCACCTGGAAGTGTTCGCATCAGACCAGCCACTGATGGGGTAAGTACAGTAAAAAAGAGACGTGACGTTTCACACATCGGCTATGCTGGCAAAAAAACGCCATGGAGGATCAATTGACACCTTAAGCCGTCAATTAAAAAGTATGGGTTTTTAAAGGGACATAACTGTGAAAGGGCAACATTGTGGGGTACACACATCTTTTCACAGTTATGTGGCATCATTAAGATGCCTTATTCTGTGCATCTGATAAAGTCCTTAGTTGTATCTTTTTAAATTATTGTAAGCCACCTTGAATCCTACCTTGGGAGAAAGGAGGGAACAAAGAAACAAAGAAACAAACAAATAAATTTTGCATAGGTCTGAACCAACTGAGCATCTAAATAGCAAAGCAGGCATGCTAGGTATCCAAGTATGCCTCTTAGCTGAAAGTTTAAAGGGCGTGGAAGCCTCCTAGACAGTTTATAAAGTGATTAAGAAGTGGCCTATGGATTCTTAATTGAAAATTTTAGGACCACTGATTGGCCTGCAGAATTCTTTCTCTTGTGGAATGTCTAAGAAGGAGAAAAGCTGTTATCTCCCTCAGGATGATTCCATGGAATCATAGCCTGTCAAAAGTAGGAGTGTGCAACTCTGACCCTCCATATATTATTTGGCTAGAAATCCAATCAGCCCTAGTGAATGGTGAGAGGTTTTGGCGAGAAATTTGCAGTCCAAAGAGGCATGGAGGGCCACAGTTTTCCATATCAACATGAAAAAGTCTGAGGGGGAAAACGGCATATAATCTTCAACCAAAAGTAAGTACCTGGAATAGTCTACAGTTTTGAAATCCTTACTTCTCATGACTTGGCAGATATCTGAAGATGAATCAGGTTCATTTCTTATTTAGTTCTCTAATGACAGGGCAGAAAACACTGCCTTTTCTTTTTCTTACTTATTTTATCACTATCAAAGAAATGTGCCTCCCCATCTCAATTATAATTCCCTACCATTTTCTTCTAGAAATTGGTCATGGAGCTTACTGCTTAGTATATGACTCTGGGTCATTAGTCTTCCAAAAACATTCAGGAAAAATAATCAAATTCTGGAAGAAATTGTGAAAGTGGAAATATTTTAACATAAGGTGAAAGTGGCAACATATTATAGCTTGGAAAAAATACTTTTTTGTAGTACATCTGTTAGAATCACCAGCCAATATGGTACTTCCAAGTTCTGGTAGTATTCTGGAAGATTTTTTTTTTAAAAAAAGCAGCATCTTGGCTAAGATTATGAAGATCACAACATACTGTGAGTTTCTAAGCCGTTAATTTATGGGTACATAGAAGACCAGAGCCTAAATGCCCTAAAGGCACCAGATCCCATCTGATCTTGGAAGCTAAGCAGGGTCAGCTCTGATTAGTACTTGGACAGGATACTGCCAATGAATACCAGGCAGTGTAGGCTATATTTCAGAGAAAGGAACTGGGAAAAACAACTCTAAATATTCCTTGCCTAAGAAATCCATGGGGTCTCCATAAGTCAACAGGTGACTTGAAGGTACAGAGACTATCCAACCATTTTCAATACACATATAATAATGGTGATGTGTGTGTATGTGCCTTCAAGTGATCTGTCTCAAAAACTGGCTGCAATACAACCCTGCCAACCTTCTTCCTACCTCATGTATTTTGGCCAGTACTGTGATAGACCCTACCCTGGGGAAGATTATCTGTGAGGAGAAGTAGAAACTTTTCACTAGCTGTTCTGCAATGGCATAACTGAGAGCCCACAGGGTGCAAAAAACAGCTTGAACATGACTCAGATTGAACACTATCAGTACAATACTGATATCATACAGAGATAAAGCTCTACAGGACCCACGAGATCTTGCCCTTGACAGAATAATACTTTGACAGGTGGCTTGAGTTTATCTGAGCACCTTAATAGCAGCACAGGCCTTATGAGTGCCAGAGAAGCACTCACACACTCACAGTTAGCTAAAGTAGCTGGAATTTAAAGGAACAGAGCCCTAATATGGAGTCTGGAACTTCAGAAACAGAGCTTAAAAGAAACTATTAATTCAGTTTTCCTTGTAATGAAGATACATTACATCACATCCTTTTGTAGTATTAAATATAACTTTTTAACTATTTTGGCAAAAATCTCAAAACTTCCATAAAATAAATGACATTTTTGAAAGAAGTGGGCCCCAGAGCTATCCACATGGTCAAGGAATTAATTATCTTAAATTCTACTTGCCATTGTAAAGATGACCTCACCAATTCAATATCATTGTAATTTCATGAAAGCTACAATGTTCTAAGTTAATAAAGATATAAAACTGTGAAGAAATGGTCAACTTGTGGAGACAAATATCTGAAATGTTTATATGTTTGCATCTGATGATGACCATGTTATGAAAGCTTAACCAGTCAAAGAGGGAAAATGTATCTTGTACTGGAGGCTTAGGTCAAAGGAGAATATAGTTGGGGGAGAGTTTCAGGTGTTTATATTGTGTGGTATCCAAAGTGGGGGGGGGGTCTGTGGACTGGTGCCCATTCATAAGCTTTCAGTCCATGGTAAATTTACAAAAAATAAAGTTATAGCCAGTAGGCACAAATATGGTACCAATCCGGCGGGGTGTGGATGCTGGTCCCCCAAATCAGACAGTCTGCAATACACTGGTAAAGAGGGATCCAAACTGATTAAGTTTTATTGGTGGGTTCCAAAGAATTTAATTGATGCAGCATTTCAGGCAACATGGAATGACAGAATATTTACCACTTTGAATTTGATTGGTTAATGTTCTGGCTGAATGGCTGACTGAAAAGTATATAATAGGTTGCAGCCAGAGGAAATTTTGGTAGTGAGTAGGTGAATGAAAACTGAAGGAAGCTGAAGAGCTTGTGGCAAATAGAAAAGTCAGGTGTGGAGGCAGCAGCTTCAAGAACAAGAGAATAGGAAGTTGAAATCACTCAAAGTGAAACTGAAGAAATTCTGAAGACAAAAGGAAAATTCCTGTGACAGTCTTCAGGAAGAATTCAAAGACTTAGGACTTTATCACATGAGACTCATAAAGTGCAATTACAGCAGGCTAGAAGCAGTTTGGGCTGGGGCTTATCACATGATGTCATGTCTCTCCCAATGTTGTATTGTATCTCGCTAGTTATTGGTTAATATCTTTTCAGTGATTGGAAAAAACCATCAATGGCTTCAATATTGCTATTTGACTATTGTTTATTATGCAACTGTTTCATTCTGCTACAGTTGTGATATTGCTGAAGCCATGCAGTGTAATTGGGTGTGCTTTTCTTCTCCCCCTCCCTATACCCAAGCAGGGGGAAGCCACCTCACTTCCTGTATGTAAGCCAGCTCAGAAAGGCACTAGGTCATTAGCTCAGAAATGCCTTCAAACTCCAGAAATAAACCCTATTGAAGGCAGTAGAATTTGCTCCCAAGTAAATCCCAAGTAAATGTCAATACATTGGGGGATTACTGGGGGGTGGTTTTGGCTCACCCAATGGCAGATGTCAGAGAGAGATTCAAGTTTATGCCAGATATGTTGAAGGTGGGAAGGGGGCTGAAGGAGGGAAGGGAGCATGAGAGAAAAGGAAGGCAGGAGGATATTGCCAATCCATCTCTCAGTTGCCTAGCCCAGTGGAATGTTTAAAATGAGATTACTAAAGATTGACATATATAAAACATATAAAGGTTAAAAGAATACAACCAATAGAACACATCCACATAGTAATGGTAGAGCAGGGTAATTTGTTCACATTGTTGTATGCAGTGGAGGGATTTTATGCACATTGCAGTGACAGTGATGACACTACTAAGTTTTCTTTCTGTCTTAACTATGCAGGCACTGTTTCAGCGATGTAATATATTAATCATTTCTCAGGATTTTCACACAAAGAAACAGGTGGAGCTGAAGATGGATGGATAGTAGCAAGCTCAATTTACAACTGAGTAATATGCCCACACTGAGTAATGTGGGGCAGACTAAATAGATTGCCAGGTAAGAAAAGGCCATGTCTACCCCCTATCACAGGAATTTACTCAGAATTAGGTTTTTCTCTCTCGTGCACACACACACACACACAGAGAGAGAGAGAGAGAGAGAGAGAGAGAGAGGAGAGACTGTTTTACCTCACACTTTATGTAACATAATACAGTGGTATCACTCTCATATGAAGAAAAGTAAAGTGCTGTTCACAGCAGCCATGTGGAGATAGGACATCCCAGTGACCTGGCCTTCATGGACAGGAAAGTAGGCATGGCAACTGTTTCTGTATCCTAGCTGGCATACTGTTGGGCATTTTAGTAAATAAATATTGGAAAAAAGATTCTAGAAAAACAACATCAGAGTTCAACAGTATCACATGAGACACTAATTGAATTAATGAAATTACACATTCAGCATAAAACATTGAGAGCAAGACCCAAGACAGAACACATAGCAAAGTAATGTGTAATATGTGCCACTAACAGAGTATGAGTTATGCTCAGAATATATAAGACAAGGAATAGACAAGAGGGAGTTGGGAAAGATAGACTGTGTGCATCTTACACAGCCCATTTCTGTACAGGAAGACTTTCCAGCCCCGTAGGTACTCTCAAATACTCTGATCCTGGGCCCACCAATGCCTTTTAGCATGTCCATGACATGCATTAATAAAAAAGGAGCATGATGTTTGCCTTGAGGGGTGACAGACTGTGGTGCTGTCAATCTTATATTTCTCTTGATATAGCCTCTGCTCTGTTTTTTAAATAGGACATCTTGTATTACTTAGCTAGGAATCAAGACAAGAAGGAAGTGTTTTATCATTTTATGTTAAAACCCAAAATGTGGTGTCAAAGGTAGGTGTACAGAAAAGATGTGCTGGTTTCCACTGAATAAGAATTAGAATCCTCCACCACGTTGTAAATGATAGAGCATGCATCTCTTTATTTGTTTTGATTTCATTTTATAGAAGTCTTTGAATTTTTGTCAAGTGTTTCATGTGGCAACAGAAATATCATTGAGACATTTGTATTACAACCATGTATATGCCATTTTAAGCAACAATATCTTTCAAAATAAGTTCTACTGGTGTACTAAAATTATATAATAAAAAAAATATAATTCGAATAAAGAAATCCTGGGTTATGCCACCGAGTAGAAATGAATCAATTTAGAGTTGAAAAGTAAGGGGAATAACAATCAAGAAATATGTGAAGTTGAAGGCTTTCACGACCAGCATCCATAGATTTTCCTTGGTTTTTTTCCAGGCTATGAGATCGTGTTCTTGAATAGTTTCTTTCTGACATTTCGCCTGCATCTGTGGCTGGCATCTGCAGAGAATGGTTGGGTAGGAGTGTGTGTGGACTTTATATATTGTGAACCCCTGTTGGGGAGTATATGTAAATTTGTGTAATTGAATAGTTAGTTTCTGGGTATCTCTCTGGCTTTTCTTTGCAAACGAAGATTCAGGAAGGACTCTTCCCGCGCTTACTGCAAGCGCGCTGATGACTAAAAAGGCCAATCCAAGATAGACAAGTCCAGTTGCAGAAAGCACAGCAGTAGGTTTCCTTGGGTGATGTATAGGAATGCAAGGATGATTAGTGTCTGTTTGGCTAATTGTTGGTTGATGGGCCAGAGTTCAGCCAAAGCTAACAAAATGAAATTCAATATGGAGAAATGTAAGGTACTGCACTTAGGGCGAAAAAATGAAATGCATAGATATAGGATGGGGGAGACCTGGCTGAATGAGACTACGTGCGAAAGGGATCTGGGAGTCCTAGTAGACCACAAGTGGAACATGAGTCAACAGTGTGATGCGGCAGCTAAAAAGGCCAATATGATTTTGGGTTGCATCAATAGACGTATAGTGTCTAGATCAAGGGAAGTCATAGTGCCACTCTATTCTGCCTTGGTCAGACCTCACCTAGAACACTGTGTCCAGTTCTGGGCACCACAATTCAAAAAGGATATTGACAAATTGTAGCATGTCCGGAGAAGGGCGACTAAAATGGTGAAAGGTCTGGAAACCATGCCTTATGAGGAAAGACTTAGGGAGCTGGGTATGTTTAGCCTGGAAAAAAGATGGTTAAGGGGCAATACGATAGCCCTGTTTAAGTATTTGAAGGGGTGTCACATTGAGGATGGAGCAAGCTTGTTTTCTGCTGCTCCAGAGACTAGAACACAGAGCAATGGATGCAAATGCCAGGAACAGAGATTCCACCTCAACATTAGGAGGAACTTTTTGACAGTAAAAGCTGTTTGGCAGTGGAACACACTCCCTCGGACTGTGGTGGGGTCTCCTTCCTTGGACATCTTTAAACAGAAGCTGGATGGCCATCTGTCAGAGATGCTTTGATTGTTTATTCCTGCATGGCAGGTGGTTGGACTGGATGGCCCTTGTGGTCTCTTCCAACTCTACAATTCTATGATTCTATGATTCTATCTGCTGGAAATCCCCCTGTCCCTGGATGTTGAGTTTTGATTCTATTGTTTTTCAAAACTGGAAGCCAGATTTCGTTTACAACTTCACCTGGACAACTTCAACAGGAAAGAAGAAACCCTAAAAAGTAAACAAAATTTGGCTTCCAGTTTTGAAAAACAATAGAATCAAAACTCAGCACTTACAAATGAATTCCACCCAGGAATACAACTTTGACTGCATTAATTCTTTGATTTGAAGTTGAAGGCTTTCATGGCTGGCATCCATAGATTTTACTTGGTTTTTTTCTGGGCTGTGAGGCCATATTCGGGAAGAGTTTATTTCTTGATTAGATTTTCCTTGGTTTTTTTCCAGGCTTTGAGGCTGTATTCTTGAATAGTTTCTTTCTGATGTTTCATTTTTTCCATTTTGCATTTTGATTTTGCATTTGTGTTCCTTATTTATTTTAAAGTGTCTTAATTAATGCAAAAATAGCTTTTATAATATAAAATATATAAGGAAAAAATTACAACAAAACCCCATAGAAATACACTACAACTAAACTACAACACTGTAAAACAACCCAAATTAAGAAAGAGGGGAATAAAAAAATGACTTCCAATTTCCCAGGTTATAGTTGACTATTCATCCTACTTTCTCTATTTCCATAGCTTAGTAGAAATCTACTAAACATTTGATTCTGCTATTCTTTAAATCCTGTTATTGATAATCTACCACAACAATCTCTCCAAAAATAATTATTCATTTCCATCCTTATAAAAACTACCTAATGATTTTTCTCTAAGCAGTGTTGGTTGCTGACACACTTCAGAAATAATGCATCTTATACAGTCCTGGGATTTCTAGTGGCCCCAGAGCTTTCTGACAGAGAAGGCTAAATATTTCAAAAAACTACAAATCCCATATTCCAGAGCATTGAGCTATGCCAGTTAAAGCTGTGTCAAATTGCATTATTTGCATCTATATTCAATGCATCAGTAGCCATTGTCAGTTAATCCATCTCTGCAAGGTCATACAATTTTGTCAGCCTATCTTCTTGTGATGAAATAGCCATATCGTTCCATCTCTGTGCATAGAGTATTCTTACAGCTGTAATCATGTATTGAGTAACTCTTCCTTGCTCAATTTTTCATCCATCAGCCCCATTAAAAAGTTCTGGTATCAACTGTAGCTTCAATTTCAAAATGTCCTCCAACAAATGATGTATCTGAATCCAGTATTTTTCCATCTTTAACACATGTCCACCGCATATGATAAAATATTCCCTCTTTTTTTAATTACATTTTCAACAGATACTACCAGAACCTTTATATATCTTACGAATCTATCAGACAACCCCTTTTAAAATGTTCTTTTGGTGACCTAAAAAACACATTTCTATGCTGGCAAAAGAATCACCCCACCGCACTTACCTCCTTACCAGCAATAAAGAAGAAGTGAACGGAGCCCTGTTCACTTCCTTGTTTGAAATCCTATGAGACTTTGTTGTGCTGGAACTTTAAAAATAAAAACACAAATAAAGCCATAAAAGTGACACCAAGCACCTAGGCATGCTTTAAAACTCTCAGGTAACCTGGGGGGTGTCATTTAAAAAGTGAAACTTCCCTGGATGTCCCAGTCTTACCCAAAAGTGTTCATGCCAGACTGGCCACTCTTGCTGCAGTGACAAGATTTAAATGGCCCAAGGTTTCGCGCACTGGCAGTGCTGGCACAAAAGTGGCACAGGGGATCTATTGATGGCTTAAGCCATCAATTAAAAGGTACGGGATTTTGACAGGACATAACTGTGAAAGGGTGATGTCGTCTGATATGCACACCCTTTCCTGGTTATGTGGCAGTGTTATGACACTGGATATTGTCCATCTCATAAAGTCCTTAGACAATTTTGTAGGTGTTAAATACCAATTTTCTTTAAGGTCATAACTTAAAGTAAACTCTAAATCCTTTGTCCACATTCTATCCCATTGATTCATTTGTATGTTATTCCCAGTATTTTGAGCCCATTCAATCATACATTCTTTAACTTGTTCATCCTCCATTTCCATGTTCAACAATAGCTTATACAATTTACCTATTATATGTTCTTCATCTGTACAAAACTGTATTTCAAATTTTGTTTTAGTCAGCTCAAATCCATACATTTTATCCATCTTAAATCACTCTAACATCTGTCTGTACAGATAAACATTGAAAATTACAACCCTCTTATTCCTATTCATCACTTGTTTTCATTCCATATTGCCCTTTTTCAAACACAAGAAGATCTCCATAAGTCACCCATTTATCTTTAAATATTGTTCCTTTCTATCCAAGACTTCATGAGGTGAGCTCCATAAAGGCATCTTAGAACAAAGTCTTGATCTATAGCTTGTCCACATTCTTGATAATGAATGCCTAATAAAATGATTGTTCAAATCAACATTTGCCTTAATTTTTTGTGTCAAAGAAATCCATGCAAAAACATTCAAATCAAATCCTTGTAGTTGTAATAATCTTCTTTTTTGTATTGTTATCCAGTCTTTTAACCATACTAAACAGCAAACTGAAAAATACAACTTCAAACATAGAAGTCCCAAGTCATCTCTTTCCTTTGCGTCTTGCAAAACTTTAAATCTAACTCTTGGTGTTTTGCCTTGCCAGACAAAATTAGTAATATCTTTCTGCCACTGGTTAAATGGTACACTATTAGTCAAGACTGGTACTCTTTGAAACAAAAAATAACATCTTAGGTAACACGTTCATTTTATAGTTGAAATTCTCCCTAACAATTATAAATTCAGTTTACTCCATTTTTGAAAGCCACATTTTATATCATTCCAAGTTTTCACACAGTAGATGTCCTGAAATCATTTAGTATTTTCATTCATAAGAGTAATCCCCAGATATTTTACCTTTTTCTCAGTTTTAAACCCAGTCTTCAGCATTAATGATGAGTAGTAATCTTTTCTCATATTTTGTCCCAACAAAACCATTCTGTCTTTATTAATTCTAAATCCTGCTACCTCACCACAATGTTTTAAAATATTCTTCAATATCTCAGTACTCTTCATAGAGTTCCCCCCAAATAATAAAATCATTAGCAAAAGCCCTCGACTTGAATATTTGTCCTTTAATATCCACAAGTTCTTTTTTCTTCCCTTGTAGCTCTATTAAGAACTATAATTGAATCCAACACTAATAGAGAAAACAAAGGACAACTTTGTCTTGTCCATCTTTTGATAACACAAAACTTAATCATTTCATTAATCAAAATCTGGGCTTTGTGTTCACTGTAAATCATTTTAATCTATGAAATATAATTTCCCCAAAATTCATCTTTTTCAAAACTGCAAATATAAATGAAAAATATTAACATTGCCCACTTCTCATTATGTTTGTCTACATATTCAAAAAATACCTATTACATATCATGTATTATCTTTCAGCATTCTCTTTGGCAGAATACCACATCTTCACTTATCAAATCTTGTAAAACCATTTTCAACTTCTCTGCCAAAATTAAAGCAAAAATATTGTAACCATTATTAAAAAAAGAAGAAGAAATAGATCTATAATTCTTGGGGTCTCTCAAATCCCAATCTTCTTTAGGTATCAAAGTTATATTGGCATTATACCAAGTATCTGGGATTTTCCCAACATTCAAAATTGAATTTATCATTCGCTGTAGTGGAAAAAACAACTCATCTTCCAAATATTTATAGTATATAGCTGATAAACCATCAAACCCAAGATATTTCCCTGTTTTAATTGTCTTAATGGCTTCTACTATTTCAGCCATTGTAAGAGATCCATTGAATCTTAATTTCTGAGCATTTGAGATTTTCTTTAGTCTGTTGCACAGTGATTTGGAGATAAAAACATATCAATTTGGGGAAAGGATTTATATCTCTCAGGGGAAGTATATTATTTAGCCGCTCCATATTTAACTCTCCAGGCATCCTGGAATTCCAAAGTATCCTCTAATTTAAAAAAGTAGACCTGGGAAGTGTCACTTGATCAGCTTTTATACCCTTTCTGACATCCTATGAATTTGAGGGGAAACAACCACATTCTAATCTCCAAGAAAACTCAAACTTGTAAAAAAATATTCTGATATTTCCTCCAATAACTTCTCATTAAAAATGTCTTTATTTTCTGTAAAAGCATACAAGCCTGCTACCAACATTTTATCATTTTGAAGTTGAAGCTCCTCTCCAACATATCCATTAGGGTCATCAAATATCTTTTGACAGGCCATTTTCCAGTACACATGAACAACTATCTTCTTTTCATCTTATCCAAGGCTCCAAGATTCACTCAGCCTTCCATCCTTTCGTAGGTCAGTAAAATGAGTACCCAGCTTATGAGGGCAATTAGCTAACACACATTGGAAACTGCTTAACACAGTGTAGATGTGTAAATAGCTATTGCTTAAAACAATTTGTAAGCCGCTCTGATAGCCTTGAGGCTGAAGAGCGGGGTATAAATAAATAAATAAATCCATAGATGGAAATGACTCCCCAATTTTGAATTTAATTTTTTAAAAAATCATCTTTTTTCTACTATGTGTCTCTTGTAGGAAATTCAAATCATATTTAATTTTTTTCCAAATAATGCAATATCTTCCTTCTCTTGTTTGGTGAATTTACACCTTTTATATTCAGAATTCATCTATGGTTCACTTCCTCTCCAGCTGACAATAAGTGACTTTCTCTTATCTCCAATTAAGTAAAACAAAACAAAACAAAAATATTTCCAACACTTCCAAGATCAAATAATTAATTTGACTAGAAGTGTTGGAAATATTTTTGTATACCTTTTATATTTATTCAGGATCCCCTTCCTCAACTTATTCTGTGCTTAACTTTCAGATTAAAAAAAAGGATAGTGCCATCTAAAATTCACTATTTCTCTTTTTTAAAAAAACAAGCTGTGCAGGTGATTCACTCACCTTGTTACAAGTAAAAGTGTAAGTGCTGGAAATTCAGTAACCCCATCAGCTGAAAAGCTTCCTTATTATTAATTCAGAAAAATATTAAGGGATTTAAGAAAATTGAATGTGCATCTTGGCTAATACACAGTAGGGCATGATGTTACTTCTTCAGTTCCCTCCACTCCGGGGGGGGAGGAGCCAAGCTTCCATGGCGTAGGAAGATTTCTCCAGAACAAGTGCTCAAGGTAATGGAATTGAATGAATAATTTCCCCTCAAAAAGGCATGAGGAGAGCTTTGAGGGAAGATTTATGGCTGTGAATCACTAAGGAATGTTAATGGAAGAGAAAAGTGCAGTTCAAAGAAGCCTAAAGTAAACAAATAGTTACTTTCGGTTTTGCCCGATAGGAGCTGCCTAACTAAAAAGAACATTTTGCTAATAAATCACTAAGGTTGGAAGAAGCAGCGAACAATTGTAGGCAAATGAAAAGGATGATTTAACAGGAGAAGGAATAATTGATCTAACTGGAGAATAAGTGAAAAGATTTTAAAAAATAATGAGTGGTGGAGGAAGGAGGGGCCATACACAGAAGGGGAGGAACGAAAATTTGGAGTGTTCTGATTTTCTTATGTCTAAAAAAAAGAAGAAATATTGCAGGACAAAGTTGGTTGAGGCCACAAACATCAGATAAGCCATCGGATAGGTCTCACAAGAGGTTGGAAAGGATATGTTTGGAAACACAGAATAATAAGGGGGAACCAGAACAGCTAAGTATGGAAAAGGGAACAAGCCCCAAAACAAGCCCCAAAAAGAGTGGTCTTTCAAGTGCCTCTGCCCCTGATCCTCTATCCCCAAGGGGGAGGGAAAGAAGGGGAGAAAGCACAGAGGATATTAAAACTCATATGGATTCTCTCTTTACAAAAATGATGACAGAATTTAGAGAAGACAAAAAGAGAATGTTTTCAGAGTTTGCAAGTATAAGAGAAGAAATGCAGAAGGAGAGGAAAAGATCTGAAGAAAGATTTGTGGAAATGAGTACAAAAATACAAGGAATACAAGGAGATATTCTTAATATAGTAAAAGAGAACAAAGAAATAATTAAAACCCAAACACTTCAAAGCAGTCAGATCCAGGATAATATGAAGAAAATCACAGATATGGGGAAAAAATGATATACATGCAAGATTTTCAACACAGGAATAACTTTAGAATAAGGTTCCTGCAAGAATCTGTAGGGAAAGATCAAGGATCTAATCTGAAATCTGAAGTGTTGAAATGGCTACAGCAAGTGACCCGACCTATGAAAAGGAGGGATGAAGACATTGAGCGGATCCATAAAGAATTGACAGGAAGGAGAAGTATGTTGCCAAGAGATGTTATTGTTAGAGTTATTAACTACAACAACAAGGAGGAATTGTTGAGAACAGTCAAGAAATACCCAGAGAGACTGAAGTATGGAGATGTAAGGGTGGAATTATATAATGACTATTGTCCACAAACAGTAATTTGGAGAAAATCGATGAAGCCTTGTACTGCTACTCTTTTGAAAGCTGGTATAAAATATGCTTGGGGATACCCAGTGTTTTTGAAATTTGAATGGGCAGGAACAAGATATAGAATGGAAACGCCAGAAGATGGACTGCAATTGTTGGAGGAGTTGGGAGTATATAAGGAGGAGTATGGAGCTGATGGAGGAGCAGACAGCGGAGGAGGAAAAGTTTAGACATATGAAGAAAGCAGAAGGAAGAAGAAGAAAAACTTATAGGGGAAAAAAAGAGGGGAAATGTTTTTAGTTTTTATTTTTATGAGCACTCAGGGGGAGGGAGTTGTTCTGGGCCAGTGGATTATCTCCTCGCCACTCCTCACCTGGAAGACCTAGGGGTTCATGAGCAAGGCAATTTGCCTTGGGAAGACAAGGGGGGGAGGTAAAGAAGGGAAAGGGGGAGGGGGGGAGGGAATGGGGGGAAATTGGGAAAGGGTGGGTATGGGGAAGGGAGGTCACTTTTTGGAGCCAGAAGATCTTATAGAAAATGTAATAAGGGATCTAATGGTTAACAAATTAACGATATCAACCTTAAATGTTCATGGCCTTGGAACAGTAATAAAACAAAAAAGGATTGAAGCATTATTGAAGAAGGATCAAGCGGATATAATATTTTTGCAAGAGACACATCAAAAAAGGGAAGGAGTAAATGAATTGAAATTGAATTGGGTAAGAGTTTATGAAAAAGCATACGGGAATTCAAAAGCTAGAGGGGTAGCAATATTAATAGCAAAAAAATGTAATTTTGTCACTAAAAAGGTGAAAAAAGATGAAAATGGTAGATATATTATAATGCAAGGTGAAAAGGGAGAAGATAAATATGTTCTAATGAATGTATATGTTCCAAATGAAAAACAAGAGGAATTTTACGAGAAAGTATTTAAAGAAATGCAGAATATGCAAGAACAAAATATTGTTGTAGCAGGAGATTTTAATATGCAAATGGTTAGAATAAAAGACAAATCAAATTATTCATTAAGGGATAAATATGATAATATTACAAATTTAAATAAAATAATGAAAAGAAAGGGGTTGAAAGATGTGTGGAGATTGGTAAAGGGAGATGAAAGGAAATATACATACTTTTCAATGGTACATAAGAGTTATTAAAGAATTGATTATATTTTTGTATCAAAGAATTTGATTGATAAAATCATAAATTCAGAGATAGAAAATATAAAAGTAACAGACCATGCCTTGGTCAATGTGGAGATTATAATGAAGAGAGATTATGAACAGGTGAAAAGGTGGAGGTTGAATACAAAGATTTTAAATTATAGAGAAATAGTAGAAAAAAATGAGCATGAATGGCAAGAATTGTGGGAATTAAATGATAAAGAAGTATCAAAAGGAATTTTGTGGAATACTATGAAAGCTGTGACAAGGGGGATATGCATAAAAGAAACCTTTAACCTAAAAAAAAGGCAAGAAGAAAGAAAAGGGAAATTAGAAAGGGAAATAGAATTATTGGAAAATAAATATATATTAAACAAGGAAAAACAAACTTATATTGAGTTACGAGCAAAGAGGGAGGAATTGGATAAAATGGAAGTAGATGAAGAACAGGAAAATTTAATTTATTTAAGAAGGGAGTATTTTGAATTTAGTAATAAAAATTCAAAAATGTTGGCTAGATCCACACAGAAGAAGAAAATGGAAAATATGATAAATGGGATTAGAGATAAAACAGGTAAAATGTGTAGAACAATGAAGGAAAAACTAACAATTTTTGAGGAGTTTTATAAAGACCTGTACCAGTCAGGGAATAAATCAGTGGAACAAATAGAAAAATATGTACGGGAAAATTGGAAGATTAAAATAGAAGAGGCAGATAGGGATTTATTAGAAAAACCAATTACGAAAATGGAAGTAGAGGAAGCAATAAACAATTTAAAAAGTGGGAAAGCTCCAGGAATGGATGGGTTAGGACCAGATTATTATAAAGTATTTAAAAAGAAGCTGATACCTAAATTATTATAATTATATAATAATATAATAATGGGAGATAAAGTCCCTTCATCATGGCAACAATCATTGATAATATTGATACCAACGCCAGATAAGGATTTGTTGGACCCTGGATCATACTGGCCTATATCATTCATAAATCAAGATGCAAAGTTATTATCAGCAATAATGGCAAAGAGAATGAATAGTTGTATGTATAAATATATATTAAAGGACCAATGTGGATTTGTGAAAGGAAGACAAATGTCAAATTTAATAGAAAGGGTTTTAAATAAAATACATATAATTGGCAAAACAAAAGTAAAAGCAGGGATATTAGCATTAGATATATTTAAAGCATTTGACTGTGTGGAATGGCCAACACTAAAAATAATACTGAAAGAATTTGGAATGGGGAAGAGGTTTAGAGGATTAATAGATCAATTGTATTCCCATAATACAGCTATAGCGATGGTTAATGATGGAATAACAAGAGAAATAAAAATAACGAGAGGAACAAGACAAGGTTGCCCACTTTCTCCAATATTGTTTACAATGGTAATAGAAATTCTAGCAAATGTGATAAGAAATGATAATAGTATAGAAGGAATTGGAGTAGAAACAAAACATAAGATAAGCTTGTTTGCTGATGATACATTGTTAACAATTAAGGAACTGATTAACGGAATAGAAAAAATTAAAGAACATTTAAAAGTATTTGGGGAGATGACAGGCTTACAGGTTAATTGGAATAAATCAGATATGATGTTGTTTAACTATACTAAGGAAGAAGAAAATGTATTTGTAAAAGAGAAAAAATTAGAAGTAAGATTAAAAAGTAATATTAAGTATTTAGGAATAAATATTACAAAAGATTTAAAAGAATTAGAAAAGAAAAATATTATGGTACTAAGGAAAGAAATGGAAAAGAAGTTGGAAGAATATAAAAATATTCAACTATCATGGTTTGGAAGAGTAGCTTTAGTTAAAATGAAAATATTACCTAAACTAAAATTTTTGTTTAGAATGTTACCAATAAAAGTATCAGAAGTAGAATTGAAAAAATGGCAAAATATGCTGAATAAATATTGTAATGGAGGGAAAAGGACAAGATTAAATAAATTATTTTGGTATGTATCACAGAAGGAGGGAGGACTTGCTCTTCCCAAAATAAAAGGATATTATGAAGCTGATCAATTGAGATATGTTATAGAAGGAATTATAGGACATGGGGATTTAGAATGGTTAGAGACAGAAACAGGGAGAATAGAAAAGAGAATATGGAACATATTATTTGATAATTTTACAAAAAAGGAAATTAAAGGAATTGAGAACCCATTTCTGCAAAATATATGGGAAATATGGTATAAATATAAGAGAGAATTTTTGCCTATTGATTCAGTATTAACACCGGTTATAATGGGAAAAAAATTCAAAATAATTTGAAGTAAAAAATGGGAAAGGAATTAAAGAAAAGAGGACTAGAAAAAATAGAGGGATGGATAGGATGGATGAATGAGAAAGGGAGTTTAAGAGAGAAATTTTGTGGAATGAAAATTTCATGGTTTAATTGCATACAGTTAGAACAATGGATTAAAAATTGGGAAAAGAATAATAAAGAAATAAGGGAATTTACAAAATTTGAAAATTTGGTGAAAAAAGGTGAAAAGAGGGATGATAATGAAAGTATGAAAGGTATTACAAGTGAATTATATAAAATATTGATAAAAAATAAGGGAAAAAAAGACAAAGGGGAATCATAGAATCATAGAATCATAGAATTGCAGAGTTGGAAGAGACCACGAGGGCCATCCAGTCCAACCCCCCTGCCATGCAGGAAATCACAATCAAAGCATCCCCGACAGATGGCCATCCAGCCTCTGTTTAAAGACCTCCAAGGAAGGAGACCCCACCACGCTCCGAGGGAGTGTGTTCCACTGCCGAACAGCTCTTACTGTCAAAAAGTTCCTCCTCATGTTGAGGTGGAATCTCTGTTCCTGGAGCTTGCACCCATTGCTCCGTGTTCCAGTCTCTGGAGCAGCAGAAAACAAGCCTGCTCCATCCTCAGCGTGACATCCCTTCAAATACTTAAACAGGGCTATCATATCACCTCTAAACCGTCTTTTTTCCAGGCTAAACATACCCAGCTCCCTAAGTCTCTCCTCATAAGGCATTGTTTTCAGACCTTTCACCATTTTAGTTGCCCTTCTCTGGACACGCTCCAATTTGTCAATATCCTTTCTGAATTGTGGTGCCCAGAACTGGACACAGTATTCTAAGTGAGGTCTGACCAAGGCAGAATAGAGTGGCACTAGAGTGGTATTGATGTCAGACTAACTGGACGATAGTTGTTGGGATCCTCTTTTTTCCCCTTTTTGAAGATGGGAACAACGTTTGCCCTCCTCCAGTCTGCTGGGACTTCTCCTGTTCTCCAGGAGTTCTCAAAGATTATTGCCAATGGCTCTGAGATTATATTTGCCAGCTCTTTTAATACTCTTGGATGTAGTTCATCTGGTCCTGGAGATTTAAATTCATTTAGATTAAGAAGGTATTCCTGTACTACCTCTTTACTTATTTTGAGCTGGATTTCCCCTATTGTGTCCTCTGTTCCATTCTCCTCAGGTTGGTCCTCCTTTTCCTTTTCTGAAAACACTGAGGCAAAGAAGGTGTTGAGTAATTCTGCCTTTTCTCTGTCCCCTGTTAGCATTTTGCCATCTTCTCCACGTAGCGGCCCTATCATTTCCTTCTTCCTCCTTTTGCTGCGGACATACCAAAAAAAAAACCCTTTTTATTGTTCTTAACCTCCCTAGCAAGCCTGAGCTCATTCTGTGCTTTAGCTTTTCTGACTTTACTCCTACACGTGTTCGCTATCTGTTTGAATTCTTCTTTGGTGATTTTCCCCCTTTTCCATTTCCTATACATGTTCCGTTTAAAACTTAGCTCCATTGAAAGTTCTTTAGTCATCCATCCTGGTTTCTTGAGACACCTCCCATTTTTCTTCCTCAATGGTACTGTTTGAAATTGTGCCTTCAGTATCTCCCTTTTGAGAAAGTCCCATCCGTCTTGAGGTCCCTTCTCTTTTAGTATTCTTGACCATGGGATCATCCCCAGTATTTCCCTGAGTTTATTGAAATCAGCTCTCCTAAAGTCAAGAATGCGTGTCTGACTATGCCTGGCTTCTCCTTTCCATTGTATAACAAACTCCAGGAGAACATGATCACTCTCACCTAAGGATCCCACCACTTGCACCCCATTAACCAGATCGTCTCTGTTGGTTAGGATCAGATCTAAAATAGCTGACCCCCTTGTTGCCTCTTCCACCTTTTGGACCATGAAATTATCTTCCAGGCATGTAAGGAATTTGCTAGACCTTGTAGTTTTGGCTGAGTTAGATTGCCAGCAAATATCAGGATAGTTGAAGTCACCCATCACTACTACATCTCTCCTTTCTGCATGTATGTTCATCTGTTCTAGAAAGGCAACATCCAATTCCTCCGTCTGATTTGGGGGTCTGTAGTAGAGTCCCACAATAACATCCCTGTTGTTTCCCTCCCCTTTAATTTTTATCCAGATGCTCTCCAACTGGCTTCCAGTATTGATGTCATGGATCACTTCACTGGTGTAAATATCCCTGACATATAATGCTATTCCTCCTCCTTTCCTGTTTGGCCTGTTTCTCCTATGAAGGTTATACCCCTCTATTCCTACATTCCAATCATGAGACTCGTCCCACCAGGTTTCAGTAATGCCTATTATATCATATTTGTTTTGTAGTGCAAGGAGTTCAAGTTCATCTTGCTTATTTCCCATGCTCTGTGCATTAGTGTAGAGACATCTGAGACCATGTGTTCCCTTTACTTGCTCCCTGTGCAAGTTTTTTTGCCTCCCACTGTTGGGGCCTTGCGCTGTTTGCCTTGTTCCCTCTATGACAGTTTGACTATTTTCTCCAGCCCTTTTGCCTTCCAGAATACTGTCTCCCTCCCCCATTTGACTCAGTTTAAAGCCCTCCTGATCAAATTCTTGAGACTGTTGGCAAAAATGTTTCTTCCAACTGTTGTAAGATGCACCCCATCTCTTGCCAGAAGTCCCCCCGCATGGAAGCGCGGTCCATGATCCAAGAATCCAATTTGTTCTCGGCGACACCATCTACGGAGCCAGTTGTTTACGTCGGCTATTTTCCTCTCCCTTCTTGGACCATGCCCTTCAACTGGCAGAAGAGACGAGATGACCACCTGTGCATTCATTTCTTTCAGCTTCCTCCCCAGGGCCTCATAATCTCTTCTGATCTTGGGAAAGCTGTGCCTTGCAGTATCATTGGTTCCCACATGGACCAAAAGGAAGGGGTAATGATCTGTAGGCTTGACGAGTCTTGTCAGCCTCTCGGTCACATCACAGATCTTTGCCCCAGGGAGACAACACACCTCCCGAGTCATCTTGTCAGGCCCACATACCACTGCTTCTGTACCCCTCAGCAAGGAGTCCCCCACCACCACCACACGCCTCCGCTGAGGCTTCGCAGCTGCTGTTCCTTGCGGTGGTCCTCTCAAGGTCCCCTGCTCTACCCCTGAAGTCTGTCCATGCTGTTCTTCCTCGTTGTCCTTGATAAGGGAAAGGGCTTCGAATCGATTCTGTAGCTGCAAGCTGCTCGAAGAATCCCTGGATTTTCTTGTTCTGTGTGTGACATTCCTCCAGCTGTCTACTTCCTGTGTCCGTGAAGTGACCCTCTCCTCCACAGCCACTTCCTCTGTGCGGTCCCCATCCAAGACTGTTCATTCTGTTCTGTCCAGGAAAACCTCTTGCTCACGAATCTGTTGAAGTGTAGCTACCCGTGTCTCCAGCTGCTGTACTTTCTCCTCCAAGAGGGCTACCAGCTTGCATTTGGTGCATGTGAAGTTCTCCACGTCTGTAGACAAGAATACAAACATCGCACAAGTGTTGCAAGTGACTGCTGCAGTCCCCTCGGTGTCCATGATGAGAGCTTTAGGTAATCTAAGAACTCTTAGTTAACGCTGAGAATGCTAAGCTGTACTTTTAGGTCTGCTGTATTTTTGTTTGGGCAAGGTCAGAAGTTCAAGCCCCTCAGCAACAAGCAGCCTCTCCCAATAGTTTTTTTAAAAAAATTCAGAAGTTGCTTCCTTCTTCTCCCTGGCAGGAAACTGGCAGGAAACTTGCTGTCCAGAAGCTGCTCTCCTTCTCTCTGGCAGGAAACTGGCCTGGAAAGCCTCTGCAAGGACTTATATAGAGCTAGGCTCCCAGCTCCACCCCCTAATGACTCACAGGTGTGACTCACAGGAAGGCTCTTGAGGGTAAAAGGGCAAGGTCAGAAGTTCAAGCCCCTCAGCAACAAGCAGCCTCTCCCAACAGTTTTTTTAAAAAAATTCAGAAGTTGCTTCCTTCTTCTCCCTGGCAGGAAACTGGCAGGAAACTTGCTGTCCAGAAGCTGCCTAGAATATTTAAGGAGAATATGGGAGGAGGATTTGAAACAAAAAATTGGAGATCATGAATGGGATAAGATATGGAAACAAAGACATCTAAAAATATGTCGATACGGATAAAAGAAAATTATTATAAAATAATATGGAGATGGTATTTGACACCAGCAAGATTGCATAATATAGACAAGAATAACTCTAAATATTGTTGGAGAGGTTGTCAAGAAATAGGTAAATATATGCATATGTGGTGGAATTGTAAATTTGTACAGCAGTTTTGGGAAATGGTTTTTATAGAAATAGAGAATATTCTGAATAGAAATATAGAAAGGAAGCCGAGCATAGCATTGATGTCAATTTATAATGGAGAGAAGGGGAACCAAGCAGAAAAGGATTTAATAACAAATTTATTAACGGCAACAAGATTAATTATAGCAAGACACTGGAAAATGCAAATAAATGTAGAAGTGGAGGAGTGGTATAAAGAAGTGTGGAAGATGGCAATAAATGATAAGTTAACATGTAGACTCAAAGTGAGAAGAGGAAGTTGGAAAGAAAATGACTTTGATAAAATTTGGAATGTATTTGTTAATAAAGTATTACAGACAAAAGATGGGAGGTTACCTCCATGAGAAGAAATGAGATTCTGGAAAGAGTAGGTAAGGGATAATGGCTCCGGTGAAGGGGAGCACTGAGGTGGGGGGGGGGTAGGGGAATTAATATTTTTGAATAGAATTATAATAAAGAATCTATGTTAACTTTTGAAACTAGTTAATAGAAAAATTGTGATGTTTATAGTAATTTTATGTATTGATTAGATAATATAATGTATGATTATAAAATTATATATATATATATATATATATTCAGTTCCCTCCACTCCAGCTGCATGCTGACAGGGGTCTTCTTGCCCACCCCCCACTAGTCACCAGAAATGGGAAATTGACACTTGCTTGTTATTCTCCAAGCCTCCCATGCCAGAGAGGCAATTCACACTGATAGTTGACAATTCTGAGTCCGCAAACACCATGATTAGCATGTCTCCCCCAGCAGAGCCACTAAGCGATAGAGGCACATGATGTCATTTTGACTCTGAAGTCCATGTTCCTTATTTATTTTTAAATCTTACAGTATGTGTGAATTTGAAATCATGAAACACACTTAACAAAAAATATTAAGGACATATAAAATAATCGCAGTTGAAATTAAAAATAATATTAAAAATGGAAAGATGGACCACAAAAGCTACAGAAGGATAAATAATTTCCACAGCCAACTCCCAAATAAAATGCTTTGCATTTCTTTATTAAGGCCATGACTTGCTCCAATAAGCTTTTAAGAATCTTGAACATCATGGCTCTCAAATGGCTCTCAAATGGCTGATACAAAAATGACAATCTGCAGAGTTCAACTGCCAGCTGAATCCCATGGTTCAAAATGCAGCCCAACGTCCAACTACGCTATAGACAATCCACAGGAAAAGGACCTTGATGCTGGCCTATCCACTCAGACCAAGTGAGGGAGTTGTGCAGACCTCAACATGTGGACTTGGGACTTTATCAGAAACTGTGTCAGAAGAATGCTACAAGAACAAAAACAGCAACACTACCAGATGACATTATCCTTCAGCCATTCCAGGGGTGTAGCGTGGATGTGAATAATGTGTCCCTTTTTATTAACAGCTTAGCCTGTCAATAAAAAAGGGATGCTTTATTCACTCCCGCACTACACACTTGGAACGGCTGAGGACATGGGTTTCTGCTATTGTCACCCTTTCTGTTCTTCTAGCGTTTTTCTGATGCAGTTGAGGCTGCAGTTTTGTTCCACATTCCCCTGTGTCTGATAAAGTCCTATAGATCTCAACAGACCCAATGCTGAACGTACCCAATGCTGAGGAATATGGGGAGTTGCAATCCATCTTCTTGGGAGCTGTACAGTTTCCACCCTGGGATATAGGGTGAAGAGGTATAGCCAACAGAAGTGGAATTAGAGAAGAAATGACTGGAACTCCCTCTCCCTCACACATTTGAAATAATAGCTTCACCTAATAATAGACTGGTTATCTGCACTCAGGTAACTATATCTTTATTACATATGAATCTATCTTCAGAAAGTTGTCTGTGTCACTCTGCCATGTGGTAAAACTGGTGTGTCTGCATAAGGAATTACTTGTAATAGTAACTTCTATGTTCTTGTCAGTCAGGTGTTTCAAGTGATGTTTCAAGACATGTGAAGGAACAACATTTATTCTTCTGCTTTATTGAATGTAGATGGTGTACCTTGCTATGTAACATCTAATCCAAAAATAAATATAATCTTAGCTAAATGAAAACATTTTGCATGTAATCAGATCAGTATCTGTTATACCTCAAATACAGAATTATACCTCACCAGACTCAAGGGTTGTAGTAATGCTGTAAATAATGAACTTCAGTCTGCTTTATATTTTTGTCAACAGAAACATGAAAGGTAAGCAGCAGGGTGGGGAAAATTAGGACACAACTGTTAACAACTAGACCTTAGAGAAGTCACCTGTTGGACTAGTATAATTCACAGAATCCCCCAGCTAGCATGGATAGCAGTCATGATGGTGGGAGGATTCTGGGATTTGTGCTCCAAAAAAGGAACTAGCATTGCCAGGTCTCCAGGCATTGCTGACGTCTCTCAGAATTGCTGTGGTTCACTGGATCCTCATGCAGAAAGCCAGTTCTCAGGGTGAGCTATCTGGGAGGAAAAGGATGTTTGATTTTTATATGTGAGGGGGCTTTAAAGTTCGGACATTATCTGCATGCATTCCCAGTTGGAATTGGGGTTTCAGTCTCAGTGTGCAGGTGTTTGCTTGTGTGTATGTCACACTTGTGCAATGTTGGTGTACCAAACACCAAGAGCAAGGGGAGATGACTGGAGTGAGAGATGATGGTTTAGTGCACTTGGGTGTATTGGGTACTTCATCTCATTTGGCTCAGACAAGGTGGAGATCCAACATCCTTACTGGTAAACATTTATGTTGTACAAACCCCAGTACCAGCAGTGCAGGGCCTGAGGAAGAAAAATAACTCCCTGAGCCTAGCACATGGCCTAGAAAATCTCTCCATGTGTGATTTGTGTTATAAGTAAAGCCACATGGGAAACAAGCCCTTGCAGAAATGGTAGAAGCCACTGCAGCTATTGGGCACATTTTTTTATTGTACACAGCTACTGAAAATGCTTTCCTCACCCTGACTCTAATTAGCTTATAACCTGGTCTGCCAAGTATTACAGAAACTGTGGCCCATTTACCTGGATTCTCCTCATTCCTGTTTCTGTAATCAGCTGACCCCAAGACAGTTCTGTCCTGCCTGCCAACCTTTGTCTGCTCCATCCCTGTAATAACACAAGGACCTGATCCCTGTTCTCAGGTTTTTGACCCTGAAATGTGATGGAATATATTGCTGTAAGCCTGGTAACCCTAAACTCTACTAACAGCTTGCAGCAGAGAAAGAGGGAGACAGAGAGAGGGAATCTCACTTTTTTCTCATCCTCTTCATACCAATACACCTTTTCTTTACCTTTGTTGGCAACTTGTTTCTCAGTATCTTTGGTGGAAAGTTATGGTCTTCACAGAGTGATATGGGCTATTATTATTATTTCGTACTATTGTTAAGAAACTAAGAAATTTATCAGACACATCAAATATGGCATCATAATGACACGACATAAATGCAAAAGGGTGCACATACCAGATGATGTCATTCTTTTGCATTTATGTCTTTCCAAAAGCCATTCTATTTTATTGATGGGACAAGCCATCAGTAGATCAGCTGTGGTGATTTTTTGCTGGCATTGCCAGCACTGAAACCTCACACCTTTTTTTCCTTCTGAATATAATTTCAGTGTCCAGTTTGGCCAGAACACGTCTGGGTGAGATCGCGACATCCAGGTAGGTGACGCTCTTTTTATGAACCTCCCCTGTTTGCTTTGGACTTTTAAAGTGTGTTTCTGTGCTTTTGTGAACTTTTTTGTGTGTTATTGTTGTTTTCATTTTCGATTCTTGTGAGAATCCATCAGATTTCATTCCAGGAAGTGAACGGAGTTCCTTTCAATGTGAAGTCAAAGGCTTTCACGGCCGGCATCCATAGTTTTCCTTGTTTTTTTTTCCCATGCTGTGAGGCCATGTTCTGGAACAACCTTTCCAGAACATGGCCTCACAGCCCGGAGAAAAACCAAGGAAAATCTATGGAGCTCCTTTCACTCATCCATCATTGCTAGGGCTGCCTTTGAATGGGATGGAAGGTAAGTGTGGTAAAGGGGATTCTTTTGCCAGTATAAAAACATCACAAATTATGCTGGCAAAAGAACAGAAAAGGAAAGTGGTCTGATAAAATCCTTAAAGCAAACAAAATTAATATTTTTCGGGGGGGGGGGGAGGGAGAAGAAAAAGCTCCCAAACCAAATCAGCTGTTTTTTCTTTGTTTATGTTGAAATGACACTTTGTATGCAATTTCTGTTATTAAAAAGGTATTAATTTCGTTTCTCCTTTCATTCCTTACCAACATCTGTAGATGTACTTCTGTGGAAATTAGTAGAGCAGATAGTTGAAGACTTTGGCCCACCCTCACTACCCAAGCTTCAAATTAGTTGAGGAGTAGGCTGGCAGTTTCAAGCCAATGTTATTTAAAAAGGATTTAGCTGTTTTTGTCATTTCCTGATGTGCTGTAGACCATGCAAACAAAGCCTTTAAAGTTCAAACACTCAAATTTGGCCACAACTACAAAAAAACAAATGGATAACTCTTAGCAATGAAATGTTAATTTGTGTCTCAGCAGTTTCACTTACAGTACATCAGCCACCAACATTTAATCCTTGCCAAATTAATTTTTTTAAAACAAAATGATGAGGTTGTTCCACTACACAGCATGAAATCAAAGTACCAGCATTCATTCACTTACTGTTGGAAAACACAGTAGACCTGTATGTTCCTGTCACAGTGAACAGAAACACAGGCAGTTTACTACAAGAATGGGCCTGGATGTAAACTCTGGCAGGAACAGATTCAGTCATGTACTGAGTATCCAACAGAGCAGCTGTGGTACAAACGGAAGGGTTAAAAACAGGAGTATCTGGCCAACCAGAAGAGCAGTGTCATAGGGCCAAGCAATACAAGTTCAAGAAGGAAGGCTAATGCCAGTAAATCCATGTGTGAGGGGATGTGGCAGGCAGATATATTAAGAGATTAGAACCAACTGGGAGAGGGTCCAGCATGGAATAGCAATGGAAGAATCAAGGACCCCAGTAGGGTTGCTGACAAATGTTAAGAGTGGCTTGTCCCAATAAATGTCTACACAGACTCAGCTTGTCCAAAATGCAGCAGCTGGTGGGCATGTTTGTCCACTGTTGAAGGCTATGTATCTGTTTCTCTCCCAGTTCAAAATGCGCTTTTGACCTTTAAAAGCACTATATTATACAGAACTGTCTCTTTGCATAATGGCCCACCTGGTCATTGGGATCATCCACAGGGACCCTCCTCTCAGTTCCAAACCAGAGCTTGCAGCCGTGGCTTTTGCAATGCAGGGAACAGCTACTCATGTCAGGATTTCAAACAATACAATACACATGTTGTGTCAGAATCTTTCCCATCTCCTTTTCTCCTTTCTTTCTATCTTTCCATATCAGCCTCCCAAAACACCACATGCTGTAGTACTGTCAATGATGTATTAAAAAAGAAAGAAAAAAAGGGGGGGAGAAGGAAGGAAGGAAGGAAGGAAGGAAGGAAGGAAGGAAAAAGCAAAGCCAGATTTAAATTCAAATACAGACCTCCCATTCAATCCTTCCCCAACTAAATTTGCAACCTTCTGGCACTCTTCATTTTCTAAATCTTGTTTGAGAGCAAACTATGAAGCCATTCCACATGAAATGGGAATCTGAGAAGAGAGATAACTCTGATGGAAGGATTATCTTCAAAGATGTATGTGAAAGAGAAGGGAGGTGTTTACCTTCATCATAGTGCAAGACTCAAGTTAAGATTCTGTGTTCCCTGAACTAAAGGGACATATTCATTTCCCCTGTTCTTTCTTGAAATAGGCTAAAAATTGCTTGAAGTCATCTGTGCTATTGTGTATATTATACTGTTCCAACATTCTAGCTCCCCAAATCCAGCCAGTTTCATCTGCATATTATGCAAATTATTTGCTCATTATACAAACTATGGGAGGGGGGGCAAGGATTGACAAATGCCATCTCCTGCTAATTTACCATCCAGAACCATTCCTTTGAAAGTTGCTTTATAGATAGGAAAGAGAACATTTTATACATAAAGCAGGATTACATAACCAGTGGCTCTTGGACCACATGTCATCCCCAGGATGTTTTAAACACCTTTCCAGGATCCCTTTTCTTTATTTCCCTTTAACTATCTTTTCTTATTAGGTACCTGTGTTTTGAACAGCTTCAAGAAGTACAATTATTCACGAGTTTACAAACCTTTCCCAGGAGTGAGGATACCATAACATCTGGGGATCTAACTTGACCCAAGGCATCAAAATAAACATTTGCTATTTTTTTAAAAAAAAAAGAGTTGCAAATGCCCATTTCAGAGCAGGTAATGTTGCCAAACCTTACATGTATACACATTACACAATTATATCACTTCCATACCATTTTAAGTGCCATGGTACCATCCTATGGAATGCTAAGATCGGTAGTTTGGTGAAGTATTTAGAAGTCTGTATCAGGAGAGCCTAATACTGAAGTTCAGGGGATAGACTACAGAACTCTAAGTGCCTCACCAAACTACAGATTCCAGGATGCCATAGCACAGAGCGGAGTGGGCAAAGTATAGCTGGCAGGTGCCAAAATCCCCACATACCCTAAAAAATAAAAAATAAAAAATGGGTGGGTTTGTTTTTTTACTTCTACCCCATGATAGCTCAGAACTACTGCAAAACACAGTGGTTCTCCTCCCCCAACTCCCAAACCTCAACATATATTCAAAATCTGCTAGGACCTCCCGCCAAAAACAAAAAACAAAAACAAAACAAACAAACAAACAAAAACCAGCCAGAAATCAAAATCAAAAGTGACTTGGAGCTATGAGGAGGGGGAGGAGAAAAAAAAATACCTGGTTTCTTTCCTATGTTTTTAGGGATTCTTGGGGATTTAGCCCACTGAGGGAGACATGGAGGCATTAATTGGCATCTACCCCCTTCACAGTTGCCCACCCCAGGATAAAGTCATTGCAGTTAAGATGGAATCAAACTGCTATAATTGTCCCATGTGCAGCCTCAGACACACATCACATGTCCAAGTTACATACAAAGAGTGTAACCCAGTGAATTTTAAGAGTTGTAGTTGCCCATTAAGGCACAGATAACTGTTCACATAAGTGAACTATTACTGTTACTACTATTACAAACAGTTTGGCTGTTTTGCAGTTAGAACTGAGCGGAAATTTTGTTCAGTTCACATTTTAATACAAAGTTACCTAATTCACACTTCTTGAACCAAGGTGTGAACTAAAATACAGTTGTACTTTTTATATTCAAAATATTGTGAATTTTGAAATGGAGTTCTCCTATACGACTATGTGCAAAAATATGCATATTGCTAGAAAACTGCTGCACAAAAATACATGTTTTAGCAAAAATAACAGACAAAAATACATTATATTAGGAAAATGCTTAGAACAAATGCATATATTAAGCAAATATGCAAGAGAGAGAGAGAGAGAACACATATTTGCTGAATCATTGAAACCTTTCTGTGCAGACTTTTCAAAAGTTCATTTTTCTGTTGTAGGAGCTGGAAATAATGAACCTAGGGTCAGAAACATGAGAAGATGAAAATCCTACCCATACAAAAGATCTCAGAAAGAAGCACTCAGAATGTTACCTGTAGAATGTTTGTTTGATAGATACAAAGAATACTTCTTTTATGCTGCCTATAGCCTAAATCAAAGCTTGGAATCATACAGCCCTCCAGATTTGAGTGCAATACCTATCAGCCCTAGGCAGCATATCCAATGGTGAGGAATGCTAGGGACTGCAATCCAGCAACAGCTGGAGGGCTACATGATTCCCACAACACCTGAACTACATTTAATTGTTAATTCCAACTAGAGCAGACCCACTAAATCACTGAAGCCTACGGGCTTGTCTAGACAATGAAAATACTCTTCATAGAATTCAACTAGAATACATTCTGTCCCAACATACTCCACACATGATTTGTGGTATTTGGAAAGGTGGGGGCCAAAAACCCCACTTACGGGTGGAAGAATTAATGTTTTTTTCCCAAAGTTTTTTTAATAATGCAGAGGCCTGCACATTATTGCATTTGTGGACACCCAGTTCAGGACTCTGCACATTCTTGGAGCGAGGAGGAAGTGGAGAGTAGATGAATGGGACCTGTGGGTGGAGGGGTGGTCTTGCTGGCAAGGAAGTGGTCAGAAGTACCATCTTTGAGTTTTGTGTTATCAAGCGTGCACTTTTTTTGTTGCATTGAGGTGACCAAAGAACTTTTTAAAAAACTATTTTGAAAGCTTTCTAAAGACCAAACAGTTTTTTTAAAAGCTAACCACATACAACAGCTTTTTAAAAAGCTATTTTTTTATTTTGCTTTTGTTTTGCTTTTTTGTTTTGTTTTGTTTTTGCTTTTTATTTTCCCAGGGTGAGCAATGGCTGAAGCACTGCCAGCACCACTGTTGTGACCAAGGAAAGGTAGCAGGGGCATCTCATGGTCCCACCCTCTGGGGAGAGGAGAAAGTAAAGGAAAAGCTCTGGGAATGCCACCGAAACATAGATATTTTTTAGAATAGCTGCTGACATGCGGCACAAGGACCATGACCAGAGTACTGAGGAGTGTCGCACAAAGACCAAGGCCCTCAGGCAGCCACACCATGAAGTGGTCAACCATAATGCCAGAGGCGGAACAGAGCAGCAACAATGCCATTCTTCAAGGAGTTGCATGCTATTCTGGGAGGGGATGCCACCGTTCATCCCAAACATGTGGTGAGGTATGCCAACCCATACACACAGACAGATACCTACACAAGAACTCCAATCATCACCCAGGACAAAAAGAAGCACAATAAAAACATTGGTAGACCGTGCAAAAAGGATCTGAGAACCCCACTACCTGGAGGATGAACTGAGGCACCTAAACTGGGCCCTACAGGCTAATGGTTACTCTAGATCAGACATCACAAGAGGAGCCAGACCCAGAAAAAAACCACAGGAATGAAGAAGAAAAGCAGCCACCCAAAGGGAAGGTAGTTTTACCATACATCAAAGGAGTCACAGACAGAATAGGGAAACTGATGAGGAAACACAACCTCCAAACAATTTACAGAACAACCAAGAAAATCCAAGAAATGGTACGCTCAGCGAAGGACAAAAGAGACCCTCTCACAGCTGCAGGAATTTACCACATAACATGCAGCTGTGGACAAGTTTACATAGGGACCATTAAATGCAGTGTGGAAACTCGAATCAAGGAACATTAGAGACACTGCAGACTGGGCCAGCCAGAAAAATCAGCAGTAGCAGAACATGTTATAAACCAAACTGGACACACAATACTATTTGAAAACACAGAAATTCTGGACCAGGCCAACAACTATCATGTCAGAACACATAGAGAAGCTATTGAAATCCACAAGCACCTGGACAACTTCAACAGGAAAGAAGAAACCCTAAAAGTAAACAAAATCTCACTTCCAGTTTTGAAAAACAATAGAATCAAAACTCAACGTTTACAAAGGAATTCCACCCAGGGCAAGGGGATTTCCAGCAGATAATGGCCCATCAACCAACCATTAGCCAAACAGACACTAACAAGCCTTGCATTTCTATACCCAGAAACTAACCATTCAATTACACAAATTTACATATACTCCCTAACGGGGGTTCACAATATATAAACTCCACACACACACCTACCCAATCATTCTCTGGGGATTCCAGCCACAGATGCAGGTGAAACGTCAGAAAGAAACTATTCCAGAACACGGCCTCACAGCCCAGAAAAAAAACCAAGGAAAATATCCATTGTGTTCCTGTGGGACAAGTTCCTGCTGTCACCCACATCCTCCCACCTCCCATTACACCAGTGGCACCCACCCAAGAGCCAAACTCACAGGATCTTTTTGAGGCAGATGAAGGTAAGGCAAGATGTTTTCAATTTTTATATTTCTTAATTTTTAGCAATAGTTGTGCATGTGTGTTGTGCTCATCGGTATTTTCTCAGGATATATTCACTAGCTTTTTAATGTATTTAATGTACGCTCAAGTCATGTTTAAATGCATAATCATATTGTGCACGTGTATCTACTCTTGATGGCAGAAAGATTTAAAATGCCCCCACACCATGAAATACAGAATTCCCCCCCACTTCCAAACGCCTGTTCTGCAACTATGTGAATGTTAGGGCCAAAGTGGCACAACAGGGTGGTATTTTCTGTTGTTTTTCCTCAGTGTTGAATTACTGACTGTGTTGTGTTTGTTATTCCCTTGCTGTCATTTCATAATCCCAACTGCAGGAGGGACAGGTTGAGGAAACAACAATCCTCACCCTGTTCCCAGTTGAAGAAGCACCTGAAACCTCCCCAGAGGGTAGTGGCTCACTCCTGATGACAGAAACCACAGGCGATGGAGTGGTAGAGTCAGACTACGAGCTGTCCTGCAGTAGTCGCACTATAGAAAAGGGTAAAATATTTTCCCTTTGGGTTTTTGATCTATTAATCATGACATACTCTAATATGTGTATGTAGTCCAATGTGTCAGCAATGATCATTTGCTATCCCCAACTTGTTAGCAGTGGATTCAAAATGTATGCTTTCATATTGGTTCACTTTGTTCTGGGGTGGGAGGGGCTGCAAGTGTATCACTACAAAAATCCAGCAGCCCTGATGAAACAGCAGCAAATCCAATTTGCCCAAACCCTGATGCTGCCATGTGTTCCTTATGAAGTGATTACTTAATGCAACCGTGTACTGGTTATAATTATTTCTGTATTCACATGTGAAAATATACATAGTCTAATGTACATAGAAATGCACGTACACACTCACAAACTTAACACACCCACATCGCAGCTCCTATCACTCTGCTTTATTATGCAGGGTACTGGCAATAATTACTGACAACAAATGTGCACTGTTGATTTACTGCCGTGGATGGGCACCCAAACAGCAATATCTAAAACATTTCTTTTGACAATAAATGCATACAACCAATATTGCACATCCCTAAAAAGCCATACATACATTCTTACCTTCCAAGGATCTCCAAGGTAAATTGTCCAGGGCAGAAGAACCTTCTCCATGGCAAGGATGACCTCCATGAAGATGGCTGCCATGGTGGAGCAAGCGTCCTATCCTGAAGAGGTTGGAAGCAGAGTGATAGGAGCTGCGATGCCCAAGGAGCCAGACAGCAATGGTGATGCACTTCTCCACAGGGATGGCCCTCCTCATGTTGGTCTCCTGCTTGGCAATCTCTGGATGAAGCACTTCCACCAGCTTGAGGAAGATAGTCTGGGACATCCTGAAGTTCACGTGCCACCGCTCATTCAATCACACAGACATCACAAAGTGTTCCCACCACTCTTTGCTGGTTCGGTGAACCCTCCAACAATGGTCCTGCATGGGGAACTCCCTCATGGTTCCACGCAGCACAAGGTGGTGGACAAGGCGGTGGACAAGGTCGGTATCTCATGAGCTGCAATGCTTGCTTACAGCAAGGACAACACAGCCATGCAGCACTCCAAAACTCCCTCTATGGCATGTGAGCACAACCACAAAGAAAATTTGGGGGAAAAGGCAAGGTCAACTAGACCTTGAAAAAGGAATCAAAAGTAGCTTTTTAAAAAGCTGTTTGGTCAGGTTAGCTTTAGAAAAAAAAAACTGTTGTAGCAGAGTAGCTTTTTAAAAAGCTGTTGGGTCCTGAAAAAAACTGAGAACAGCTATTTGTTTGCTATCTAGAAACTGTCAGTGACAGTGACCAGGTAGGGCAATGGTGGCTGGCATGCAAATGTGGGCTCACTGAGCGCCTGTCACCTACATCTCTGTGTATGCAGCCAATGGCAGCATGCCACCACAAAAGGAAGTATGTGACAACAGAAGTGGAAGGTCGCACTTGCACACCTTTGATTGACAGCTTAAAAAATACCATGTGGCAGCAACAACGTAAGGACAATAATAACATGCTGCAATTTACTCTTGGGCACCATATTGATTCACAGGCATGGCTGTGTGTGTATGTCTAATGGGGGTAGCTTCACATACATTCAATTTTGTGGAAACGACAGCAGAGATAAATGAGCAACAGTGTGAATTTGCAATAATGTGCGCATTATCTTCTTCTCTAGACAACCCCTTGTTATGTCAGTCCTCAAATAAATTTAGAATTCAGTGGGTCTGCTCCAACTGGGATTAACAATTGGATAGTGGCCATATATTTATGTAGATAAAAATTAAAAAAAAACACACCTGTGGCTGGAATTCATTAAGGCAGTTATGAATGCATATCCACCATAGTCATCTAGCTATGTCGTAACTCCTGGTTTGATACCCCCCCTTCCAGGCCCCACTTACTGGGCAGCAGCCACTGTGACTGATGGAGGTCTGTTTCCCTGTTGATCAGGAAGCAGCTGCCTGATGTTCCTGCCCCTCCCATGAGCAATTTCTGATACAGTAACCAGAAGCAGGCTCCCTGTTGCAATCCCCCCTCAAGCTGGAGATTGCTATGGCGGGGGCATCAGTCAGCTGCTTCTCAATCAACAGAGGGGATAGGGGGACTTTCACAGTCCCTACATATCCCCTAAACTAGGGAATACATAGGGATAATGAATACAAGCCAGTCACGAATGCATAACTTAGGTTATGCATTCATAACTACCTTAGTGAATTCCAGCCTGTGTTTTTATAGACAAACACTCCTCTCAAATAATAGCTTCCACTGCAATGGCTATGTTTTTTTCAAACAGAAGCCAGTTTGCTAAGAAAGAGATGACAAGGGAGAAATTTCAAGTTACGCAATATGAGTACTGTTCTATATTTGTATACTGGAGACCAAAACCACAAAGAGATTGAAGAAAAAACAAAAGGACTGCATTTGCATTTGTTTGTTTGGGACCAGTAAGTCAGTTTTATTGCTTTCTGGTGAAGGATCTGTATATCATGGGAATACTTCTAGCCATAAGATGTAAATAAAAAGTACTTTCCACCTTCCCCTGAAGGATGAGCAGTGCTTGTTCACTCTTCCCATGCAGCAATCCTACTGAGACCTTATTTCTCTCCTCTAACTGGAGTAATTTGCACATCCTCTAGTCTCTGACACATCCCAAACAGGAACCTGAAGCACCGGGCAATGCCATCACTCTGGCTGGATCCCCACACTCCTGCTTCCAAGGCAGCCTGACTCTCTCTGGCAAACACCTGTCTTGTCTTTCTCCCTGTAGATCCCAGCATCACCATGAAGCTTGGGTCAAGTCTCTCAGACTGTTTTCACTTCCATACCATTTTCTTTTTTGCTATCTATGTTTGTGACCCTGCTATAGGCACCACAGTGGCTGCTGTGAAAAATGGGGTTCAGTAAGGAGGGATTAAAAAAAAAACCTGCCTTGATACAAATCTTGAACACACTTGAAATACTATGGGAGGTCTAGATTGTGTGAGAGGGAAGAAAGACTGAAAGAAGGAAGATATAGTATGTAGGAAGATGAGAGAAAGAGAAAGGAGATAGAGAGGGAAGAGTGAAAGAGAGAGAACGAAGGAGAGATAGAGGGGGGAGGGTAGAAATTTGGGAGAGACTAAAAGATTGGATACAATATGTACAAGTTGTTTGGGGTTTTTTTGTATGGTGTACTGGCTTGGGTTAAACTGTAAATAAATATTTTTTAAAAAAGAAATACTATGTGTGCAGTGTGGTTACCATATCCACACAAAGATACTGTAGAACCAGAAAAGATGCAAAAAAGGGAAACCAAAGGAGTCGGAGCTGGAACAATTCCTGCATGAGGAAAGGTTACAACAATTAGAGGTGGGTTCGGCTTAGGAAAAAAAAAACATGTGTAGGAACAGACACAATAGGGGTGCATAAAGTAATGCATGTTACAGAAAAAGTGAATACTGAGAATTTTTTCTCTTTTTCTTGCAGAAAATATGAAGTAATTCCCCCCACAGCACATAACGCAAACTTTTGAAGCTCTACTGGCTTCTTCATTTGCAAAAGATGTTAAAAAATAAGGAAATAAAAGTGATGGTGTTGGAGTCACAGGGCTACAGTTGTCTCAGATGCTGCTTCTGTTGTTGTTCTGTTGAGGGAATCTCATGCAGGCAGAGGCCACTCCCACTTTTTGGCCACGTGGGAACTGAAACAAAGGGCAATAAAATTTAACTCCTTTAGCAGCAGTAAGGCATTCTTCTTGTGATCCAGGATATCTCTGTCCTTTTGTGAAGCCACAGACTCCTTTCTGAGGCAGAGATCACTGGATTTCTCAAGAAGTCTCTGTACTGCTACATCTGAAAAAAAATGTACTGCTCTTTGTCTCAGTTCCCACATGGCCAAAGAGTGGGAGTATCTATTTTTTTAAAATTTATTCTTTGGAAACAAAATTTCCATTTAAACCTCAGATATTCAACTGTGGATAGATAGGTCTATGACAAAGACTTTCCTGATTTGCCTTTGAATAATTGCTGCATCATATGCCTTCTGATAAAAATCTGAGGTTTTTTTTTTAAAATTGGATAAAAATGTCCCTTTGCAATTTGGTTTTGATTATTTTGTTGCCATTCTGAAGCTCTGGTTGAAGATCCCCTGGATGAATGAACATTCTACACCTTTTAATATTTGCTGTTTATTTAGGTCTAATATATTCAGATACAACTTTTTGGAAGGAACAAACGCTAAATATAAAAGTACAATCTTATAGATCGGCAAAGGCAACATTAAAGTTTGCTTCAACTAGAGGGGGAAATCTAGTAAACCCTGCTATTATAATATATAAAGCCAAAACAATGGCACAATCCCTTTATGGGGCTGAAATCTGGGGTACTACAAGTAAATCAAACATCATAAGTATGGAATCCCCCCAGAACTATTTCTTGCGGTCATTGTTGGGCCTCCCCAGAGATACACCAACTGCCATGCTTAGACTGGAAACCAACACGCTGAGTTTAGAAAGCCAAATAGACAAGAGAATTTTATGTTACTGGTTCAAAGTACAGGGGATGGACAATAATAGACTTCCAAAAAAATGTTTGTTAGAACTGAATAATAGCATGCCCAATAAAAACTGGGTACATCAGGCAGTGCAATTGGTTATTAAATATGGAATTTCTTTAGACAAAATTAAAAAACTTCAATTGAAAGCGCAGGTAAAGTCTATTAAGAATACAATAACTGAAATATCTATACAAAAGGATCTTAATACTGTTTTCTTGTCCTCATGTGCTCCCCTATACTATGAACTTAAGAAATTTTGTAATTATCCATATTATTTTAATAACTTAACATTTGTAAACTTACGAAAGGCTTTCACTGAACTAAGATTAAATATGATAGACACAGCATACAGAGATGGAAGGCACAGAGGTATTCCAACAAAGGAACGTACATGTATATATGGTTGCCAAGAAGTAGAAGATCTTGTCCACTATATGTTATTTTGCCCTCTCTATAAAGAACCAAGAGAAAAGTTCATCACAATTCTAATAGAAACTAGTCCTGGTCAGAACCCACACGACGTGGTTCTTTACCTTCTATTGGACCTGAATAAATATGTAACCTGGAAAGTAGCTCTGTTTGCTCTAGCAGCAAAAAAAATTAGGAAAAAGTATATTGCAGAGATGGCTATAAACTGCAAAGGTGATGGCTATATTTGATAAACCTTTATTTGATATAATAATGTATAATGTATATCAATTATTTTATTTTACAATGTATTTTATTTTAATTATTTAATTATTTTAAAAATTAAATTTAGGAATTCTCTATTATATATAAGGTTTATTTTCTATTATAGATATATTTTATCTGTATTGTTATATATATTGTTGTGTGAGCTGTGCAATGACCTTTGGTCAAAAGCAATAAAATTTGATTTGATTTGATTTGATTTGATTTGAATATTTGCTGTTGCACAAAGCATTTTAAGGACCATAAATATACTGGGACCCCTAGAAATTAGTAGCAGTAGGCACACAAGTACACTATTTCCTCTTCCCCTATGACAGGCAGTGTACGCTAGAGATGGAAAGAATATTCAAAAAACCCTGATGAGAAGAATGCTGGACTAACAAGAATCTTCATAGTTTGTACATGGTTGTTTTGGACAAGCAATAGCATTTTCTGCAGAGAAAATGTTCCCTCTGTTAGAAAAGGCTGTAATTGGGAATTTATTCTGGGCAAATGTTCACATAGTTGATTTTGACAGAAAACAGCAATTTCTGCATGGGAATCCACTTTTTCTGTGCAGGAAGTAATAGTGTACAGAAAATGCAGTTACCTGTGCACAACAACCACCAGCAAATTTTGTATAGAATAAGGACATTTTCAGAGAGTGTTTCAGCGTGCCTACCACGGGAAGAGCTCCCGGGAGAGGGACGGCACTCTTGCGCGGCAGGGGGTCATTTTTGGATGCCGCCGTCCCACTCCCAAAATCATCGGTGTCACTTCCGTGAAGCTTCAGAACCCGCAGAGCCATATTTTAATCACAGAATTTGCCCGTGCTTAAAATATGGCTCTGTGGCTTCCGAAGCTTCACGGAAGTGACACTGATGATTTCAGGAGAGGGACGGCGGCATCCGAAAAGGACCCCCTGCCGCGCAAGAGCGCCGTCCCTCTCCCGGGATCTCTTCCCGCGGTAGGCACACTAAAACGCTGTCTGAAAATGTCCTAAGTCTTAAATTGTCAAAAGCCTTCAAAAATAGTGTGGTTTCTGTCAGGAGTTGGTGACGTAACCTCAGTTTTAAAATGACTGAACAACTGCAGAACCATGCCGCATGAACTACCAAGTCATGCTTAGTCAGGCCACTAGGGGGCAATGTCCTGTATATATATATATATATATATATATATATGAGAGTTCAGAACAGAGGTCACTTCCTTCTTCCTGTGAATGCTGAGGCCTGGTGAAGCAGTTTCTCCTTCAATTGTAAATATTTGTATATATTGCAACTGCTTGAGTTTGAAGATAAAAGTGCTTATTTGGCCGTCAAACACTCTGTGTGTGAGTACTCTTGGGAAAGGGTTGCTACTGAGTCTGCTGAGGTAATTTTTGGGCTTCTGCTGGGGATTGTGTGTCCTATCATTCCCTGACTGTTTCTTGCAATGGAAAGAAAACATCTAAAATTACTCATTGCTTCCCTTGAGAAGAAAGTTAGTTAAGAATTACTTTCCTAGTGGACATCATTGTCTCCTAGCTGGACTGTAAAGCCTCAGGGCACTTGCTTTAAAGGAGCCCTGATTATGATATAGCAATAAGTCTATCTTAGAAATGCAACCTACTCCGTCTGGGAAAAGCAGAGAACCTTCTTCAGCATGGGTCAATGGGGACATTATGGAAGATGGTTCTTCATTACATTATAAGGGAAAGAAGAATTATGTCTGTCTTTGCAAGTACTCTGTATAGGACAATGACTTCAAGAATGATAAGCTGTCTGTCTTAAAATATGATGAACAGATAAATGTTTTTGTTTACCTTTTGGGTTTAGTTCACAGGTTTCTGAAGGGCACCAAAGCAATGAACCCTAATGAATCTTAATATGATAGGCACACACTCAAGCTATTTTGTCTTTTAGCTTTCAAAAACTCTGTAGGTGTTTGACTAGATAGTTAACTTTAAAAATAAGTATGTAAGGGAAATTGTAAATCCACTTTTAAAAAGAAATGTTTTACATCATTTATTTGTATGTAGAGTCAGATAGAGAACTTTATTTATTTGGTTAGACCTTCTCAATCAGCTGCATTGGATAAGTGCATATAATTATCAGTGCAATGAGGAATTCCAGCTTCCACAAAATTCTTGCAATTATGCAAGATCTGATCCAGCTCCTCAGGTTTCTTTATCAACTGCTGATGTGATCTATCAAGCTAACAATCTTCTGGGAACAATACACATGTTCTGCTAATTATTAACCTATACCCCACAGGCCTAAATCCAATTGCTAATCCTAACTGTACTAGATCCACTGAATCATAGAATCATAGAGTTGGAAGAGACCACAACGGCCATCCAGTCCAACCCCCTGCCATGGAGGAATACACAATCAAAGCATTCCCAACAGATGGCCATCCAGCTTCTGTTTAAAAACCTCCAAAGAAGGGCAATCCACCACACTACGAGGCAGTGTATTCCACTTCCACACAGTTCTTACTGTCAGGAAGTTCTTCCCAATGTTTAGGTGGAATCTCTTCTCCTGTAATTTGAACCCATCGCTCTGTGTCCTAGTCTCTGGAGCAGCAGAAAACAAGCTTGCTCCAGCCTCAGTATGACATCCTTTCAAATATGGCTATCATGTCACCTCTCAACCTTCTCTTCTCCAGGCTAAACATGCCCAGCTCCCTAAGCCACTACTCATAGGGCATGTTTCCAGAGCTCCCACTGTCCTGGGTGCCCTCCTCTGGACACGTTCCAGCTTCTCAATATCCTTCTGGAATTGTGGTACCCAGAACTGGACACAGTCCTCCAGGTGAGGCCTGACCAAAGCAGAATAGAGTGGCACTATTACTTCCCTTGATCTAGACACTATCATCCTATTAATTCAGCCTAGAATCACATTGGCCTTTTTAGCTGCTACATCACACTGCTGACTCATGTTCAGCTTGTGGTCCACTAAGACTCCTAGATCCCTTTCGCATGTACTGCCATCAAGCCAGGTGTCACCCATCCTATATCTGTGTATTTCATTTTTATTGCCTACGTTTAGTATCCTACATCTATTGCTGAATAGCTAAACAACACGTATGTAATTGCCACTGATTCAATAGGTCTACTCTAGTCAGGGTTTAGATATAAAACACGATTTACTGGAACACACTCATGGTAGAAAAGTTGAAGGCAGTAGAAAAACAAATATGGAAAACAAAACAATGGCAGACAGATTTAAACGCTCAACGTTCATTCCACTCCCTAAGAAGGGGGACATGAGGGAATGCAGCAGCCAGTGGGCCATTGCATTAATCTACCATGCAAGCAAGGTGGTGCTCAAATTATACAACAAAGACTTTCACCATATATGGAATAAAAATGCAAGATGTTAAAGATGGGTTCAGGAAAGGACAAGACACTAGATATCATATTGCAAATATATGTTAGATAATGGAGTGCACCAAAGAATTTCAGGGGGAAATCAGCCTATGCTTTATAGATTATAGCAAAACCTTTGATTGTGTAGATCATGAAAAATATGGATCAATTTTAAAGAAAAGGATGTGCCACAACATTTGATTGTCCTGATGCCTAACCTGTACTTAGGTTGCATTTACACAGGCAAATATTCCTCTAAATATACCGCTAAGATTGCTCATTGTTCCCATGTATCACACCACAGTATTGTCTCATTCAGAAGGGGGGAAGGTAAAAAACCGAAATATAGCATCTCAGGGGATCTCTCTACTTTTGCCAGTTTATTTGAAAAGTAGCATGACTCAGCACATTATTGATAGTGTAAACAACCATTTCGCTAAGGGCTGTGTGAATTACCAGCAATCTTCCCAATACAGTTGCAGCAGAGCTGCACTGTGATTGGTTCTTATGATGAAGGGGTGGGCTGGCTAGATGTAGAGTCAAGAGGGAGATTCAGTAGTGATCCAGGAAATCTTAAAATCCTTTGTGTCTACTGCTTGCTTTGGTCCCAAGGGAAGTCTGTACAGAGAGCTGCAAGGAGGAAGGCAGTCTCAATCAGCTGTTACCCATGGAGAAAAAAACCTTCACCTTCACATCCGCATTTTGATTTGGGGCCAGGGAGCTCAAGGGGGGAAGGCAGTCTCGATCAGCTGTTACCCACAGAGAAAATGTCCTTCACCTTCACCTTCACTTTCATGTCTGCATTTTGATTTGGGGCCAAGGAGCTCAAGGGGAAAAGGAAATGGCTCAGTGTCAACCAGCTGTTAACCATCGAGTTAGGGCCAGGGCAGACCCTATTGCATTCCTTTGTCCTTCTCTTCAATGCTTGGCCACGCCCCCACCCACATTTGCCTGTCTGAATCTCAAAGCAGAAAAAAACAAAGAGCAACAAAATAGAACTGTTTCCTCTATACACCATGTAAACTACCCGCCACTGGTGCAAAAAAGCGCTAAAGCGCTATTTATTGCTATAAAACCTGCCGTGTAATTGCAACCCTAGAATAAGAGAACATCATCAGGACAGAATCTGAAGAAACAGAATGGTTTCCAGTTGGCAAAGGGGTCGGGCAAGCCTGCATTTTATCATCTTATCTGTCTAATTTGTATACTGAACATAACAGACACCCTCCCTGGATCTTCAAGAATGGTAGAGCAGGGTGAGGTGTTTTAATGATGGGCAGGGAGATGAAAGCAAGGAGTGGTCAGGGCGTAGGCATGCCCTGGCTAGGAGGAGGCAGGGGCAGAGTTCAGTCAGACCTATTTAGCCCTTTGCCGCCCCTGGACTCTTCCTCTTTTCCCCTTGGAACGAAACCCACCCACCCACCTCTGCTACAGTATGAGAGTCTGGTCGCGTCATGGGCCGGGTAGGAATTTTTACCCACTCTTTTATGGGGGGTGTTTTGCCTACCCCATACTGTCACTTTGGACTTGGACAATTGACATGGGTGTGGTTCACTAAATAGGTGGTCACTTGTGGGGAGTGGGGAGACAAGGACTCGGCATTCACCTATGGCAACCTCATTTTGAGTGGAAGGATGGACCGTACTGAACTGCACCAGCATCTGAATGGATGGAGTGCAGCGAGGTAGGCTATCCTTGGGGCCAACGTTGGGTTGTAATCCTCTTTAGAAGCTATATGGCTTGAGGATTTGTGGCCAGATGCGGGGCTTCCCAGCAGATGGTGCCCAGGGGCACCCCAGATACTGGGATTCCCCTTGGGGCTCAGGTGATTTGCCCAGGGAATCTGGGGGACATGTCAGGGGTGACCGTCTGCTCCAGCTGGTCCTGTACTGGGTGTCCCCCTGTAGGTTCTCATACCCTAAGAAATAACTAAATAGGCAAGATAAATAAAGTGGCTTGTATTTCAACCCAATCTTCTGTGTCTTGTCTCGTTATTCCATGCGTCAATCATTAACATACATAAAGTTGGATTAGACTCAGGGGAATAAAGTGTAAAAATTGCTGGAAAGAACATGAACAATTTTAAATATGCAGATGACACCATACTACTAGTAGAAAATAGCAAAGACTTGGGACAACTATTGAAGAAATAAAAGAATAAAGTACAAAGGCATGGTTATAGTTGAACATTAAGAAAGCAAAAATAAGGACCACATATGATTGATATCACTTTAAAGTAGGTAATGAAGACATTGTAATAGGTAAAGGTTTTCCATACCTTGGCTCAGTGATGAATCAGAATGGAGACTGCAGTCAAGAAATCAGAAGACTAAGACTTGGAAGAGCAGCTATGAAGGAACTAGACAAGATCCTCAAGTGTAAAGAAATATCTTTGAACTCCAGAGTTAGGATTGTCCATGACATTTTATTTCCAACTTCTCTGCATAGTTGTGAAAGCTGGACAGGGAAGAAAGCTAATAGGAACAAAATCAACCTATTTGAAATGTGGTGCTGGAAGAGAGTTCTGTGGATACCATGGACAGTCAAAAACACATATAAATGGGTCCTAGAGCAAATCAAGCCAAAACTCTCCCTAGAAGCCAAGATTACTAAACTGAGGTTGTCATACTTTGGACCTATCATGAGACATGAATCACTAGAAAAGACAGTAATGCTTGGTAAGGTGGAAGACAGTAGGAAAAGAGGAATATAGCATTACAGCTGGGTAGACTCAGTCAAGAAAGCCATGGTCTGTTTGGAAGACCTGAGCATTGCAACTGAGGAAGTAGAGCAAGTCTATGAAAGCTTATGCTACAACTTATTTCTATCACTTTAGAATATCACTTTAGGAATATCACTTTAGGATTTCTATCACTTTAGACTATCACTTTAGGAACTGAAGTGTAAGAGAAGATGCCATAGTTCTGTCTTATAATGCTTTCTGTCCTATCTCTGGTTTATTCTCCCCGCTGTCCCATGCTAGCATTGTTGACCAATACATTTAGTGAGCTCATATTCTTTTATTGCTATTGATAGAAGTGCTACTGGTTGTGATTGATGGAAGTCATCAGAATGATGAATCTGGTTAGACATCCACTGCTACAAACCATTTCACTGCCAATATCTCTCCTCAGTCCCCGGTGTCCTGGAGCACTGACTTCATACCTTTACACTACTGACAGCTGGTACAGTCTAAGTTTACTGTGTTTACCAGCAGCAGTTTTCCAAAGTAATTGACAAGAGTCTTTTGGTTTTGCTGCTGAGGTTACCATGTACTGAAACTGAGACCTTCTGCATGCAAGCATGTGCTCTACCACCATGTATCTTGCCCCACTGCCCCACCGATTAAAATGCAATTTATTGTTAACATAGAAGTGCACCATTATCCATTTTTCACCAAATAGCATAAAACACTATTCTGAACTTTCAAATTGAAACAATTGTGTCCCAAATTTGCTTTGAGATTGAGGCCAATGATTTACTTTCACGCTTTTAAGAGTTTCAAAGCAAATAAATCTAGTCCTTTGTGTTTTGTTTTCAAGAGGGTGGGGAGGAGAAAACAAAACACTAGTGCAGAGACTTCAAAACCATTCACCAATGAATTCATTTCCACGTACATTAGTCCTTTCAGTGGTTTAATACAATTATCCATAAGAGGCTACAATTCTGGAAGCTACTACAGCATTATAAATTTATATAATACTGTTTATTGATTGTAAAATTCTTCTAGCTTTTAGGACAGGAGGAGGGAATGGTAGCCAATTTTTATGTGGATTTTTGTCATCCCATTGTTGCAGTGGAAACCCAGACAGGAGGCTTAGAGGGATGAGTTTATTTTCTCAGGAAGATCAATGAATATGACAGGTTAACAAGTGACACCTGGTTAGTGTCAAACAGAAAGAGACTTCTGACAGCAACTGACTGTAACTTATATAAAGGTTGCTTAAAAGAAAATTAAAAAGGAACAACATGGCTCTTATAAACAGTTACAAAACTTTTATTTCAATTGATTTACATCTCATGGTTAAATCTCTGCACAGGAGTTGTTGGGTTTGTATGTGTGTGTGCGTCCAGAACTAGTCCAATGCAACTGCAATGACAAAATAAAGTATAACAATTGGTTATCTTTTGTAAATACATTTAGAACTGGGAGTTGGTTTGTCACCTAAAGTGAGGATCAGCACATGGTGTGGCTGCAAGACTGAACAGGAATGTCCTCACCCATATGGTTAGAATACAGAGGGAGGAGAAAGAGGCAGGGAGACTGCTCTGTGCAAACTGTCTACTTTGCCTTTGAGTATAAGTCAGAAATTATTTGAAGGCACACAACAATGTAAATGTTTAAATCAGGGGTGGTGAGCAGCTTGTGGTCCTCCAGATGTTATTGGATTGCAACTCACATCAACCTTAGCCAGTATAACCAGTTCTAAGGAGGATGGAAATTGCAGCACAACTGTATCTATGGGCCAACATTGTCTAACCATAGCTTTAAAGTATTACTTCCACATAAGTCCAGGACATTCAACTTGTAGTCTATGTGTCACCCCCCCCAAAAAAAAAAATTGCCTGGCTGTTTCCCAAACCTCCACATTTAATGGATGTTTGTCATTCAGTACTCATGGCTAAAGAGAAAGAGTGTGTGTATAGGGAGGGGGGTGTTCCTACAGCAGGAGGCCTCAGAACTCCAGCAAATAACTCTGTCAGCTGACTTTCTACCAATGAGTGGAAAAATCCAAGGAGATATACCTCAAGAACTCAACAGGTCTTTAAACCAGTCTGAAAAATCTCATTCCTAATAAAAATAAAACCAGGATAAACAGGAAACTAGGTAGACTCCACAAAGGTATGCTTCTTTTTTCTAAACAAAAACAAAAAAAAAAAAGAGAGAGAGAGAGAGAGCTCTAATTTGATATGATAAGAAAAGGTTAAAAGTGAAGGAGGCTTTCTGTTTAATGTGAAATAGTTACATCCACTGAAATGTAAGAAAGAATCCCTTGGGATCATAAATGAGGATTCAGGTGCCTCTTTTTATAATGACACTTTTTATAATGACAGACACTTAAGAGGGAGAAAGGTGTTGTTTTTAAGTTCAGCAGCAATGGATGCAACATGTAAGTGGAAGAGCCATATCTTATCTACAATGGAAAATAGAATTACTACCTTATCTACCTTGTAAAACTAAATGTTAGAAAATGTTTTCTATGTTATTATTTCTTCTGGGAGCTGGCCTGATAAACACCATATGAATAACCAAATAAAGGCTGCAGTCTTCAAACTGTTTATACTGATTATACAGTTACACAGCAGAAATCCTAAATATTTCTGTATGGTTTTCATTCTGGGGAGATAATGAAAGCAGTGTCTTCTGCTGGCAGAGAGCAGAGAGCATGAAAGTTCACTACCTTAATTAGAGTAAGACCATTTTGCCCTCTTGTTTATTTCCAGTAATGCCTAATCACAAAACTCTGGAAGCTTATGGGTGGAGGCATAAAGATGATGCCATCCCCTCTAGTATATCATCTCATATTTATCATAGGATAAACTATTTATCAGAAATGTGTGTTGTGACTGGAGGGGAGGTCTTGCCAAATCTCTAGTCCAACTGTCTGCTTGATGTAGAAGATCCAAAAGTAGATCCCCTTTACCATATACCTTTTCTTCAAACAAAAGAGAGATGACCTGCATTGATAACATAACTGCAGTTAAAAAGCAGCTATCATGGCTGTTTTAAAACTGTCATGTTTAATACATTCCAGGACACACCTTAGACGCCAGTCCTAGGAGATTATCAGGCAGGAATGCAAAAAGTGATCCTGTCTCACCATCTCCAATCCTGTCCCTGTCCCAGCTCAATAACCCTCTCCATCAGACTTACCTTCTCTCCTGTCAAAAGGCAGCCCAGGCATGAACGGAACTCTAATGGAGCTCCATTCACATCCTGCATCGAAATCCCATCCATTCTCACTAGAAGACCCGAGCTCAGGAAATTCAAAAAGAAAAAGAAAAGTAACACACACAAAATTACACTAAGCACAAAGACATGCGATTTTCAGAGGATCCTTGCCGCACAAGGATCTCCCAGGACAGTTTCGTTGCAGCAACGCGGCAGGGGGTCAATTTCAGACGATGCCGTTGCTGCTGCGAGATTGTCGTTCCCTCTCGTGCTAAGGCTTGGAGCCCGCCGCGCTATATTCGCCAAGATTTTATTCACAGACAACCTCTGTGAACAAAATCTTGGTGAATATAGTGCGGCAGGCTCCAAGCCTTAGTGCGAGAGGGACCGACGATCTCGCAGCAGCAACGGCATCATCCGAAATTGACCCCCTGCCGCGCTGCTGCAACGAAACTGTCCCAGGCTATCCTTGTGCAGCAAGGATCGTCTGAAAATCCCCACAGACTAAAAAAATAACAAGTAACCCAGGGAGTTTCCTAAAAAGATGGTAGCCTACTTTGTTTTCGGGCTCCCACCCAGAAGTGTTCTGGCAGGACCTCCCATTGAAGCTGTATTCGTGGCAGGACAATGGTGTGAGGTTTCAGACGCTGGCAATTCTGGCACCAAAATGGGACAGGCAATCAATTTACAGTTCTGGCCCATCAATAAAAAGAAATGCCACCATAACAACAGCAGAACGCAAAAGGAGGTCGTCATGTGATATTGGCATCCTTTTGCATTCTGCTATCGTTATTTTGGCACGACATTAGCCGTGTCTGATAATCTCCCTTCTTCTGTACATAATCTCATGGAAATATTTCCTGCTCCCCCAATAATGAAATGTATAATAATTGTAACACAACTACTTTCAAGGATTTACAAATAGTGTGTCATGCTATTCTTGTAGAGAAGAGATGGGCAAATGCCAGGAGGTGGAGTGCCACATTATCACAATAGGAGACCACACACTCTGAGTGGCAACTCCACACATACTAAAATTACATATCCTCAAACTGTCCTGATTTGGCAGGGACCATCCCCATCAATCCTCAGTTGCAACAATAATAGTTGCAAGCTGAGTTCATTGACTGAAATGCATTCAATAAACTCATCAGGGGGAAAAGGAGAGGAGGGGGCAAAAACTTGTTCTTCACCGTAAGGACAAGAGCAAACTAGTGCAGCATCTCCTAACTTGTGAGTTGTCCTTTTGCCATCTTAACCATACTCTAATGTTGCCTGGCCACCCACAACCAGGTTTCCATCTGTGAAATGTTGCAGGGTATGAAATTAGAGTGGTTGAAAAATATACTTTTTTTCACCCAAGTATCAATAGTATCACTCTTTGGAGGGTGCTACTGGCCAGTTTGAAATATTTCAGTTGGTTGGGAGGGGATCCACATGCCTGAGTGATCAGACATCCTCATCCAGTTATTTCCTATTTTGAAGAAAGATCTATAAAAGTCAGAAGAGGGCCCATACAGGTCTGGAGTGGAAGAGGGGCAAAAACACATCCAAAATCTGGTAAAATATACAATAGCACCCCACATAAGAGTCAGACATTATTATAGGTTGTCATGCTGCTAGTTTAGCTGGACTTTATCTGGATTCTAGGCATCATACTGAGTGCCTGTCTGAACTGTCATCTGCCCCAGATTCTAATCTTTTTTTAAAAGCAAGTCCCTAGCCCTTCTAGAAGCAGAGTTTTGAAGCAAAATATGCAGCCACTCTTCACCAGCCACACTCATCTCTTTTGAAGAAATAAGATATGTTTGCAAAGAAAGCAACGGTGCTCGCCATATACTGTTTGCTTTTAAATTACATTAGGGATGTGCAAGGGTCATCTTCCAAGTATTCTTGGTCTGCACAATCCAACAGCTGTAGCTTGCATAGCTGATGGCTAAGAATTCTGGGAGTTGCCATTCAATAGCACCAGTGGAGCCACAGTTTGCCCACCCTTGAATCACATGGACAATGGTGAGCCTAAGAGGAATGGAATACTGAAGAATATACAAATTTAAATTTCCCAAGCTCTGATGTTTTTCATTTCTGATGTGTGTTAAATAAACTTTCTGGGCAAAAACTGTTTAGTTCCCCAAGAAACAAGACCAGAATGACCAATCCATTCATCAATCCATTGTCTTATATGAAGTACCTGCAAAGGGATTCTGTGTATTAGGAGAGGCCTCTTGGCTCTGGGGGAAAGGGTCTTTAGAAAGCATCTTAAATGCCCTGAGGGATATTTGATCAATATTCTATCATGTAAGAAAGAGGTTCTCTAACAAAAAGCAGGAAATATAATATTTAAGGAATAGCTTGGGAAACAGCAATTGAAATTCTTCTTCAGCAGCTTGCCTCCATGCTTGAATATAAAACTTTGAAAGCCTGAATGAACTACTAATAACAGTCATAATGAAATCTGCATTCATTGCTAAGGATGGTTGTAAAAAACTAATGGAGCTGGACAAAAGGTCAACATTGCAGGTCTTAGGCTAGGCATCCTCGGACATCCACACCCAATAGGAAAAGCAAGAGACACCATCACTGACACTCGTTGACAGCAGATGAAAAATACTGAGGGAATGTTAAAATACAGAAACTAACTATCCAACTCCCAGTTTTTCCTATTGACAAAAATTGGCCCCAAATGCCTTAGTGATGGGTTTGTTCTCTGGCATGATTTCATGATATGTGCACAGAGAAAGAGATATCTGTTGTATTTTCACTGTCACAAATTTTAATTGACAGAGGAAGGGGTAGGGAAACACTGTCAACCAAAACAGCATGTATCGTACATTGTTTTGGGAAATCTAGGTTTCTCTATCCCCCTTCTACTTAGAAGAGTGTTCAATATGGCTTAAAAATTAAAATAGCCATATGCAAACATACCATTCATACATATGCCTTTATACACAGATTTTTCTACATGTAAATGTTCATGTCGATGCCTCATCTTCGTCCAAGTCATATCCAACTGACATGTTATGGAGTAAATGTCTAGTTCTCCTCTTTTGTTGTATTATATTTTTTTACATTTTTATCTTCCCTTCCCTTCAAGGATTTTAGTGCAGCAGACATGCTTACCTCCTGCCACAATGAACCTGCAAAGGAGGCATGGCCAAGGAAGAATGAAAGACCCAGGGCTGGTTTACACGGCAGGTTTTATTGTGTTAAGTTGCGCTTTAGCGCTTTCCCGCATCAGTGGTGGGTAGTTTACATGGTATATGTTTACACAGCTATATTTTGTGGCTCTTTGATTTTTTCCACTTTGAGGTTCACACAGCCAAAAGTGCTGGGGGCATGGCCAAGCACTGGAGAGGGAAAGGAATGCCATAGGAATGTCTGCCCTGGCCCCAACTCCGTGTTCTTAACATCTTAGAGGCAGTCCCCCCCACTCCCTTTCCACAATTCAAACGGAAGGTTTTCTTCCTTGCTTAAAACAGCATTTTCTGCCAAATAGAGGAAAGCCAGAGAAAGAGAGAGGGGGGGTAACAGCTTAGAGGCAGTCCCCCTCCCTTTCCACAATTCAAACGGAAGGTGTTCCTCCTTGCTTAAAACAGCATTTTCTGCCAAGTAGAGGAAAGTGGGGGGGGAGAGGGAAAATAGCAGTTCAGCTTGCTACAGCCCTTCATGAAATGGTTTCTCTCCCTCCCCCATGCACAGGATAAAAACTGATGAATGAGCTTTTACATACTTTCAAAACAGCAGACAGGATGAGAAGGAATGCTCCCAGAATGAAAATTGTTGGGAATCCTTTTTGTTTGCAAACTGGCTTGCAAAATAGCAGACAGGATTTTTGCAAAGTTTCCTCTAATCGCTACTGTCTTTCTCTCCCTCCCTGCCCCTCTTTTAAGCCCACCCCTGCATCATCAACCAATCACAATGCAGCTTTGCTTTAACCCTTAGCGGAATGGTAGTTTACACTGCCAATAATGCACTACATTGCAAATATACCGGCAAACGTAGCGACATCCCTTGGCACGCTATATTTGGGTGTTTTACCTTCCCCCCTTCTGAATGAGGTGATGCTGTGCTGCGATCCATGGGAACTATGAGCTATCTTAGTGGTATATTTTTAGAGGAATATTTGCCCGTGTAAACGACCCCCCACTAACATTCATGGCTGAGTGAGGCTTTGTACCTTGATCACCCAGACCAATTAGCAATAGCAATAGCATTTATATTTCTATACCGCTTATCAGTGCAAAGCACTCCCTAAGGATTTAGAATGTGTTAGCTAATTGCCACCAACAAGCAGGCTACTCATTTTACCAACCTACAGAAGGATGGAAGGCTGAGTGAATCTTGGAGCCCTGTAGGATGGAAGTCATAATATTGTGGTTGCAGTATTGGCATTTAACCACTGCGCCAACACTCTAACTACTTGTTCTTTCCTGCTGCTTTCAACCATCTCCAGAAGAAAAATATGTCTATAATATTTCTAGGATATCATGTCTACAGCTCCATTGAATGCTTAGTCCTAAGCAATTTGGGGTGTATAGGTTTTGCTGAATGATCTCCACAAACACTGAGGTCTTGTAAGCCTGCCTCAACAAATGAATGAGAACTGCATAAGAGGACAGCATAGTTTTCAGCTCTCATTGATTTTAGTGATGCTTCTGCAGTAGAATCTTCCAGTGCATGATATTCTGATAGAGAAATGCATTACTGTGAGAAATCCTGAGCCCTTTTAGATCTCAAACAATTTCAGCTTAGATTTCTAAAGACTATAAAGATAAATCAGACCTGCAGTATTTCCTATAATGTACTATTCTCTTTGAACACATTGTTTCTGCAAGCAATTATCTTTCTTGAAAAAAAGAACTGTTTGATTATAAACCAATAGCAAAGTTCTGTCAAAATCTATCTGGAAGGTTTTATTTCATGTTTCACTACACAATACATGCAGTAGGACATCTGTGTTATCAGTCAAGGCTCTTAAATGTCAGGCATTTAATAACATGAAAAGGCAAGAAGTTTTCAAGAGTGTGGATTGCCTAGTTAATCTCTGAACAGCTCCCGACAGTTTATTTGTCTGAGTGTTGGATTGTAGAAACTATAAACCTCAGCAGTCTAGAATCCAAAATCATAAAATCTTTATTTGAGAAGTAGTCCAATACAAGTAGGACCTGCAACAAAAAGACAGTGTAAAGTACTCCAGTTTATTGTTCCAGTAAGCCAGCCATACATTCTTCTGTGGATGGATGAGAATTTCAGATCATTTTCTTTTCTTTAAGACTACTAAAATTTACAAATTCTTCATAACTGGAACAGAAATAACATGAGATAAAAAGAATGTGGAATAAACCGAAAATGCCTGATTCATCCATCCATCTCTTGAGAGTATGGGTACCCACCATAGGACCTTTCAAACTACACATTTATAGTGCTATGATTCCACTTTAACTTCCATGGCAACATCTTATGGGAGATTATCAGATGCGGCAAAAACTGTATCACAAGATCACAACAAGAACAGCAATGGGGGATATTATTATCAGACAATGTTGTACTTCAGCATTCCAGAGGTGTAGTAAAGGTGTGAGTAAGGCATTCCTTTTTATTAGCAGCTTGCCCCCATCAGTACAAAAGGGAAGCCTCATCCACGGCAGTGTTATGCCCCCGGAATTGCTGAAGGACACAGGTGTCTGATAATGTCACCCTTTCTGCTCCCATTGCATTATTTTGATGTGGTTTAGAATGCAGTTTTTTGCCACATTCCACCATGTCTGATAATCTCCATGGAATCTTGGGATTAGCAGTTTAGGGAAAGGAATTTAGAATTCTCAATCAGAGAGCTCCCCAAACTACAAACCCCAGGATTCCATAGGAACCAGCCATGACAGTTAAAGTGTAATCATAGTGCTATAATTGTGTGGTATGAAAGGGCCCTTAGAAAGGCTCAACCCATTTTAAGGCAAGTAGTAAGATGACTGTGCATCCTCCTGCAAATAATATCTCCTTCTTTTAAGAAGACCTATCACAAGTTATTGTTTGGCCAAATTGTGCCCACATGGCTAGGTCCAGATTCGGGTCATAAGCACAAGGAAACATGATTTCACATGCAAGTTGCCTAGTTAGGTAGATAACTCTTTGCATAATCAGACACTTCCTTTTGGTTTCCATCTGAGCCCAAGATCCCCGTGAGTCTGAACTAGAAAAGACTCTATTCACCTTTCAAGTGAAAATGTTCAGTGGAGGACACTTGGCTTACTCCTTGATCTGAAAGATGGTTTGCCTCATCTTTATGCGATCTGAAAGGAATAGCAGTGTTTACATTTTGATTTTGGAGTTTACAAAAACTTTTTTCCTCTTAAAAAAAAGAATCCTGTATTTAAATCATACTGTATAAAACAAACTATAATAATAATAATAATAATAATAATAATATAAAATTTTATTTCTATCCCGCCCCTCTGCAACGCAATCAGGGCGGCTTACAATATAAAAACTCCATAGTCCCAGTACCCTAACCCACCCATCCCTTAAAATAATATTAAATTATAGAAGATTAAAAACATACAACAATTAAAAATATATAAATTAAAAAGACAAAAATTAAAACATACAATGGTTAAAAAATCTAGTTGCCGCTTAGAAAGGACAGCCGAGTCTTGGGCCGGGATAGTTATTCAGGAAAAGCCTGCCGGAAAAGATCCATCTTGACAGCTTTTTTAAAACTACATTTAAAAAGCTTGTCAGTATTCTGTATCAGCTACTTTGTTAAGTATCTTAACATTCCTTCAGATTCACTCAGAGAGCAAGCATGGTATAGTGGGTTAAATATTGAGACTAGGATTCTGAGGACCAGGGTTTGAATCCCCTCTTGGCCATGGAAACCCTCCTTGGGCAAGTCTCACTCTCTCAGCCTCAGAAGAAGGCCATAACACACCCCCTCTGAACATCATAGGGTCAACTTAGGGCCTCAATAAGTAGGAAACAGCTGAAAGGCACATACAACAGCAACAACAGATTTACTCATCTGTAACTGTTTGTTACACTGGCAGTGCAACCCTGGCTTGGGTGTTCTGCTAGTTCAGGATATGAAGCACGTGAAATGACCATGCAGTAGTTCTGGGCTTGAAAAAGAAGGCTAATTTATTAATGACAACAGATAGAAAAACAGAATAGGCATACTTTCATCAAGCAAGCAGACATAGAGAAAACAGGAAGATACATTCACAAAATGGCTACGCAGAGTTGCACACTGCTACAAAGCACACTCCTTTGTCTGACATCATCTTATATGTGTTCTCCTACTGAACCTTTGAGAAGATGGTAGACTGACCTGGGGAGAGGAGGAAAAACTGTTCCCAGGCCAATTAAGAAGAAGAAATTTTCTCATGCCAATTATCATACCAGGTGCCAGGATGTATTGAAACATCTTTATCTCCTTGGCCGTATGATGACATTCTCATCCCCTCCTGCACCCTCCAGCTGTGGAGAGAAACCTCTCCTTGATCCATTCTACTATAGGTAAGCAGGGCCTAGAGTATCAAATACAGCCTGAACCATCTTTTGCTAGGCCATGCACACAGACCCTAACACTGTTCCATAATTACAATAGTTATTTAATTACAATTGTGACATTTCCATGATTGTAACTCCCCTCCCAATTTATTTTCCCAGGCATCAGCTTTATTGGGAGAAGGAGGTCCATTCTGCTAGTGATTGAAGCATGGGTGAATGACATTTCCCATCAGGTTTGGGAGTGGGGTCAGGCCAGTTAAGTATAGATACAATCGGCCCTCTGTATTCACGGATTTGGCATCCTTGGATTCCCCCTTCTATGGCTTGGAAATATTATCCCCCCCCCAAAATATATATATTCCAAGAAGCAAACCTTGATTTTGCCATTTTATATAAGGGACAGCATTTTACTATGCCACTGTATATAATGGGACTTGAACATCCATAGATTTTGGTATCCGTGAGGGGTTCTGGAACCAAAGGCCCCCTGTACTTAACTACAGAAGATGCTACAGAATACTAGCAACTTAATATGAGCCAGCTCCTGTTGCCTTTTAAAGTGTTATCATTGAAGTGTTTTTCTGTTAAAGGTTTTTGTATTTGCTCCAGTCTCCCACTGACAAAGAGTACATTTTTCTTAACTAAAATATGGTCTTCAAGCCAGCTCATCCATGTACAAAAATACTGTTCAATGAAAAGATTTCATAAAGTCGACAGGGAGCTTTAAGGCACATAAAGACATTACCACATCAGGAAAAGCTAAAAAGAATAGGTCCTAGGCCTAGCTGCTCTTGAAGATCATTTTTACAACCAGTTCTTGCATGGTAGCTGCTGTTTATATTGACTGCTACTCAACACACAACTGCTACTTCCTCCTATGAGAAGAGTGCAGTTGTCCCTTCGCATTCGCTGGGGTTCAGTTCTAGGACCCCCCGCGAATACCCAAATCCATGAATACTCAAGTCTCATTATATGCAATGGCATAGCAAAATGGTGTCCCTTATATAAGATTGCAAAATCAAGGTTTGCTTTTTGGATTATTATTTTTTAACAAGATTTTCAAGCCATGAATACTTAAAACCGTGAATGCCAAATCCGTGAATGTAGAGGGACAACTATAATGCTTTTAGCCTTTATTTTTAGAGTCAAGCCCAGTGTCAGAGCTTAGAAAATTGACCACACTGACTTTGGGATTCTTGGAGTTGTAACCCAAAGAATAACAGGACCAAGTTCTGCCAATGAGCTATCTACCCTTTTCATGGACAGCTGCCAGGACCAAGTCTCAAAGCAGGGCCTGCCACTGGCCTCATTAGAGTTGCCAGATCTCAGGGCTTGGACCTGAGTCTTCAGTTTTCATGGGTCATCTCCAGGAGGGAGATGAAAATGCAAATTATCCAGTTTGGGTGGACTCAGCTCCAGGCAAGAGGAAAGGTGCAAATATGCAGCTCAATAGAGCAGCCACTTCCTACAAGTTATAAGGTTTAATTGATTTGTTACTGGGACTTGCAAAGACTTGCCAGAGGGTTTATGTTGTCATGCCCTACCTCTCAAAGGACAGTGAGGAGGAATCTGAAAGCTGGGATAGCATGTCTGAACTAGAGCAGAGTGATCAGCAGCCACCACAAGCTGAGGAACAGAGTGTCCAACAAGTCTCTGAGGGACAGAATGCCCAGCAGGCTCACTCATCTGAGCAACAGAATATTCCACAGCCACAGACCCCAGAAGAATAGGATACAGACTTACCCAGCTTTACTCAGTAGCACCAAGGGAAGGAATTTCTCCAACGAACTGTGATGTTAAATAGGAAGCAAGAAGCAATCAGGCAGCACCTGCGAGATACAACTGGGACATAAATAACCAGCACCTCCTCCGGAAGAGCATGGCTAACAACTGACGTGTTTGGGTGAAAGCCATGCCAGATTTCAATTCTTAACTGACTTGAACCCTGCCTTTGCCTCATGATTTTGTCTCTGGATTACCCCTTTGGACTGTTCGCTGGGCTTCTTGGCTCTCTGTGTTTTGACTCTTGGACTGGAATGTGTTTACTCTCCATACTGGTTAGCTGAATAGACTTGGCTACTCCCTTTGAACTGTGAAAGCTGATTTACTGGGTCTCTGCAGCCTATCCCAAGAAATACAAAACATATGTATTTACTTAGGACTTTATCAGATGCAGGAAAATGTGGCAAAAAACCACATCCAAAATCACGTCATAAGGACTGGACAATAGTCCAAAAGGTAAAATTATCAGGCTCCTGCATCCTCAGGCATTCACGAGACATAGCGATGGTGTGGATGAGGCATCATTTTTTTTATTGACAGGCTAAGCTGTCAATAAAAAGGGATACCTTATTCACGCTGTGTTGCGCACCCAGAACAGCTGAATGATGATGACATCTGATAATTTTGCCCTTTTGTGTTATTGTCGCATCCTTATGATGAGATTTTTGATGTGTCTGATAAAGTCCTTAGTTTCCTCTTTCCCTCTGAGTCACTGTGGTTCTAGGGCTCACCCTCTGCTCTGCATCTGCCTTCTGACTGGTAGCAAGTACACTAGATTAAATATTTTCCCCTCTCCCTAAGTAAGTGAGAAGGAATAATATGATCATTTCACCTTGATCTGGGAACAGACCCTTATCTAAGTTTTCTATCCTAACTTGAAAACAAGAAAATAAATTCTCCCTCTCCCCTGCCTCACTCTCTGTCTGTCTGTATCTGTATGTGTGTTTGAATGATAACTTGTAAACAACTGTGGTTGTTACTTAAGGCATGATTCTTAATTACATTGCAACTAGAGTGACTGCTCCATCCATTTTTTATACACATTTTTATATCAATACTAGGCCCTCCATGAGGCTGAGAAAAACCCAGATCAGGGCCAGAGTTCACTCACCCCACATGTACAGGCCATTTCAGACTCCACAAAGTGTTTCACACCTTTCACAAAGGTGAAGCAGAATCTCTTTGAACTTTGCCAAAATAATGCTATGTTTTCCTGAGAAGTTGGCAGGAGGATGCACCAGGGAGACCTGGTAGTGCAGTGGTTAAATCCCAGTACTGTAGCCACAACATTGTAAGTTCAATCCCAGAGGGCTCCAAGGTTCACTCAGCCTTCCATCCTTCCGTAGGTTGGTAAAATGAGTAGCTGAGTTGTGGGGGCAATTAGCTAACACACATTGGAAACCACTTAACATGGTGTAGATGTATAAATTGTTATTGGTTAAACAATTTGTAAGCTGCTCTGAGAGCCTTTGGGGCTGAAGAGTGGAGTAAATACTTAAATAAATGCTTTAAATAAATAAACACCTACCAGCCAGCCAGAGGACTCTAGAGGACTGCAAAGAAGCCTTCCTTCCCCCATTACACCGGGGCAAAAGGCAGCTGAGACAGCTGAGTAGGGAGTTGGGGCATGGCTAGGAATGGCTGGCTTTAAAAGTCACTCCACCACCCCCACCCCAGGAACACCTACCAGCCAGCCAGCCAGTCAGAGGACTCTAGAGGACTGCAAAGAAGCCTTCCTTCCCCCCATTACACAGGGGTAAAAGGCAGCAACACAGTGGCCAGTGGCAGCGACTCAGCCACAGGAAGGACAGGCGGAGGCCCAAACTGCGCAGAGAAACATCATCAAAAGCGGTGCATCGGCAGTTGCGGCAGCAGTGAAGCTGGGGAGAACTCAGGCGGGTATAAAACCCTGCCCAGGAACACCTTCTCCCAGCAACGCGGCGCCAGCGGCAGCATCTGGCTGCAGGGAGGACAGGCGGAGGCCTAAACAGCCCAGAGAAATACCATCCAAAGCGCCATCAAAGCCCTTTGTTGAAGTGGCCATGAGAATGTAGGGTGGGAATATAGTTGGATCCTCTGCCATTTTCATTATGTATAGGGGCCAGGAAAGATCTGGGAGTGGGAATTGAGGTTGTGCAGGGGAAGGGAAGGTATGGCAGTAACAGAGTGAAGAGTTGTTACAAAAGAAAGCGGGATCGATGTTTAATATCTATCCCGCCTTCAGTTCACTCTGTTTCCCAGAATAAATTGGAGAGCACACTAACCATTCCACAGACCCTTACTTTGCTCCTTTGCAATGCCAGGTCAGTTAAAATCAAGTCTCATATCATCCATGATCTTTTATTGGATGAGGCTGCCGACCTAGCATGCTTTACGGAGACCTGGCTAGGAGAGGCCAGTGCTGTGACCTGGGTGCAGGCACACCCAGCCGGGAACTCAGTTAGAGAGCAGGTAAGGAAAAGTGGGTGGGGGCGGAGTGGCTCTGGTTCATAAAAACAATCTAACCTTGACCAGGAAGCCTATCTGGAACACAGCCCACATTGAGTGTATGTACCAAAGCCTGAGGACCAGGGATAGCTTAGGGATTCTGTTAGTATACCAGCCACCCCATTGTCTAACAGACTCCCTAACCAAGCTGACACAGTTGGTCTCAGAGTTGCTGCTCGAGTTGCCCAGACTTTTAGTTCTGGGTGACTTCAATATCCCACTCAAGACCAGCTTGCTAAATCTAACTGGCGGAGCTCAGGAGTTCATGGAATCCATGACAAACATGGGCCTATCCCAATTGGTCATCGGGCTTACTCAATGTGCAGGTCATACCCTCGATGTGGCCTTTAGTATGGAACAGGAATATCCATGGGCGGAAGTTATTAAAACCTCCACATTGTCATGGACGGATCATTTCCTGGTCAAGATGGAACTAAGAGCCACTGTCTGCCCCATCGGGGGTGGTGGACCCATTAGAATGGTTCACCCTCGAAGGCTAATGGAACCAATTGGATTCCAGAAAGCCTTGGAGGGTTTAATGGTTGGTAACGCCAGTGATTCTGTCGAAGGTTTGGTTAATACTTGGAACACTGACCTCACCAAGGCTATTAACATAATCGCTCCCAAGCGTCCTTTCCAGCCTGCTCAAAACTGTAAGCCCTGGTATCCAGAGGAGCTTAGGAAGATGAAGCGGGCTGGACAACAACTAGGGCACACCTGGTGGAAGACTCGACTCTTATCCGACAAGACTCATCATAGGAATTTCGTGATTCCTATCGAGATGCAAAACGTACAGTGCAGAAGTCTTTCTCCTCTGCACATATTGCGTCTGCAGAGTCCTGTCCAGTGGAACTGTTTAAGGTGGTGGGGGAGCTGATGCAGGTTCCACCTGTGCAGAGCCCCTTACTTAACCTGACAACGGCCTGTTGTGACATGTTTAACATCCACTTTGCAGATAAAATCTCTCGGATAAGAGCCGAATTAGATGCCAGTGTTATGACAGAATCTATAGATGAGGTGTCCAGCAACTCCATTGATGAAATTTTAATGGATCAGCTTCAATCTTTGAATACCGATGATGTGGACAAGTTCCTTGGTAGAGTAAAGAAGACGACCTGTCCCCTCGATCCTTGTCCGTCATGGCTGGCCATCCAAGGGGGCGACAAATTGAGAGTACTACTTAGGGATATTATCAATATGTCCTTCAGGGAGGAGTCAGTTCCATCCTGTCTGAAGGAAGCGGCGGTTAAGCCGCTCCTGAAAAAGCTTTCCCTTGACCCCTTGGACAGGGACAACTATAGGCCAGTCTCCTTGCTGCCTTTTTTAAGCAAGGTGATTGACAAGGCAGTCGCTTCCCAATTCCAAGCTGTCTTGGATGAAACCGATTATCTAGATCCATTCCAAACTGGCTTTAGGACAGGGTATGGAGTTAAGACTGCCATGGTTGCTCTGGCTGAAGACCTCCACTTGGGTATCGACAGGGGTAGTGTGACCCTGTTGGTGCTCTTGGACCTCTCAGAGGTCTTTGATACAATAGATCATTCCATCCTCTTGGATAACCTGAGAGGGTTAGGAATTGGAGGTACTGCTTTGCAGTGGTTCCATTCCTTCCTCTCGGGCAGATTTCAGAGGGTGAGGCTCAGGGACAGTTGCTCTACTAGAATAGAGCTTAATTGTGGCATTCCTCAGGGCTCCATCCTGTCCCCAATGCTATTTAACATCTATATGAAGCCGCCGGGAGAGATCATTCAGAAGCATGGAGAGCGGTGTCATCAGTATGCTGATGACACCCAGATATACTTCTCCATGTCTCGGTCATCGGCTTTGAGTTCAGATGGCGTCTCTCCACTTAATGATTGTCTTAAAGCTGTAATGGACTAGATGAGGAAAAACAAATTGAGACTGAATCCAGACAAAACGGAGGTACTAACAGTCGCGGGCCTGAAACCAGGTCCAGGAATACAACTTCCAGTCCTGGATGGAGTTACACTCTCCTCCAAGGACTGTGTTTGCAGTCTGGGGGCTCTCCTGGACCCGTTGCTCCTGATGTCTAATCAGGTAAATGCGACGGTCAGGAGTGCCTGTTATCAACTTCAGCTGATATGCCAACTGCGCCCTTTCCTGGAAATCAGGGACCTCGAAACTATGGTACATGCACTGGTAACCTCCCGTCTCGACTTCTGTAATGCTCTCTACATGGGGCTACCCTTGTGCTCGACTCGGAAACTTCAATTAGTTCAGAACATTGCAGCTATGTTGGTTTATGGTATTTCCAGAAGAGAGCATATGGTATTTCCAGAAGAGAGCATATAACACCTGTGCTAAAAGCTCTCCACTGACTGCCTATTAGTTTCCGGGCACAGTACAAGGTGTTGGTTATGACCTTTAAAGCCCTACATGGTTTGGGTCCAACTTACCTCCGGGACCACCTCTTCCCATACGACCCTCCCTGCGCAATTCAGTCCTCTGGGAGGAATCTGTTACAACCTATTAAAACTAGGCTGTCGGTGATTTCCCAGACGGCCTTCTCTGCTACCGCTCCCAGATTATGGAATGGCCTGCCGGATGAGATCCATCTTATTACCACCCTAGACAGCTTCAAAAAAGCTGTCAAAATGGATTTTTTCCAGCAGGCCTTTCCTGAATAGCTATCCCAGCCCAAAGATTTGACGTTTTTTTTCCCCCTTTGAGCTGCCATTGAATTATTCTGTGCTGCTGTGATTAGTTACTGTATGTTTTTAAAAAATATATTGTATGTTTTTAATCTTTTCTAGTTTAATATTATTTTAAGGGGTGGGTGGGTTAGGGTATTGAGGTTTTTATACTGTAAGCCGCCCTGATTGCATTGCAGAGGGGCGGGATAGAAATAAAAATAATAATAATTAATTAATTAATTAATTAATTAATCCTTCTGACCAGTTCAAAAGTAAGCTGAAAATCTCATCATCATGTGAGGTCTAGTTTCCTTATCGCTCTATCTGCGTCCCAAAGAGAGAGCTGTCTGTCATCCATCAGGTTAAAAACTCCCCTTTTCCTATAGCACTATCTCATCTGGAGCTTCCTGCCAAAAAACAATTTCTTTCCTTGTTAATTGCACCTTCAAAAGAGATTTTGCATATAAATATACCCCAAAATCTCAGCTTAGCATGCTCACTTTCTTTCTGTCACCACACAAGCATGTTTTCTTATTTCTCTTTTTCTCCCCTTCTGAATTTCCTCCTCCCACTTCTAACTTCCCCTTTTCCCAGCCGCCAATTTGTCTTTGCAATGCTTGCTCACAAATAATTTCACTTCGCATCACTACTCATGAAGAGTTTCCCTCTTCAGGATTGGTACAGTATTGCCTCAACCATTTCTTTAGATTTCTCCTGTTTTCCTTCAATATTTCTTGTGAGTGTGCTAGATGGATGTGTGTCATGTGAATGCAGTTTCAGTTCATTTCTAATAAAGATTTCTAAGTTATTTGGTTTGTCTAGCTCATTTTCTCCCAGTCAGTACTGGTATACATAGGGTACAAGATCCTGCAAAGTTACATGACCTCACACTTGCCAACTAAACTAATTGAAATTCGCCACAGTAAGATCTTTACACACATGGATTTTTCACACACAACAGCAATTTGCATAACATCATCACCTAATCTCAGGTTTGGCCCTGAAAATTCAGTGGATTTGATGATCCTGAACTGGCAACCCTAGATCCCATGGTCACCCCTCTCTCTTTAGTGCTTAATCCATGGGCCTGGAGATTGCCATTGTAATTTCTAATTTCCCACATGTATGGGGGGCACATCAGGAACTTAAAATATTGATTGCAAACTATGCACCACTGTTATTCATGGCTTCTTGCCACCTGCTGCTACCAGATAAGCCTGAGGAAGCCACTGAGGTAGGAATGGGCCATCACAGGGGATTTCACCAAGGATCACTCTGTCAGATATTTGCATTCCCAGATGCAGTTACCAGCAGTTTCAGAGTTAAACAGGAAATTTAATTGGCACAGTAATCCAGAAAGTGTAACACACCAAACAGATATGCCCTGTACAGTCCAGCAACTGAAAAGTCAATATGTCCTTTTTTTCTGCTAATGGTTGGGTCATGAAAATGCAATCAATTCAAACTACTACTGGATACTCTTTGGTTGGCACCAAAACAAACTTCATGGGTTCCCAGTGACCTCCCACTCCCAGGAAAACCCAGGAGGTCTGATGGCATACAAACCCTCCCCACATGCCATTGCCATACATTTGAACAATCTTAATAGGTTCTGGCAGCTCCTCACACAGCAATCCCAACCCTGTGGCTACTGCATGATTCATTAAACCAACAGGGCACCCAAATCCACCCCCTCCCCACTGGGGTTTCTCAGTTTCACTGGTACAAAGAATGGCTTCACACTGCCATTCACCATAATTTACCAGCGCCTGCCATTCTTTGCCTGCCCCTTGGTGCTATACAGGAAGGTGACCACAACAGGCCTGAAACCTGCAATCTTCTGACCCTGTATGGTTCATTTTCTGGATTACTGTGCCAATAAAGTAAAACTGTTGGTCACTGTGAATGGTAACTATGTAGAAACTTGAGCTAGTTCTAATGTGGGGGGGGTTGTAATTGTAAAAAAAAGACAATTACAGGATTATAGGTGTTTATACAAGTATGAATGTTGGGGAGATTATAGTTAGACACCCACACACAAACTTCACTGCCTTATATGAATGATCTCTGAGCTTCTCTTGCTGCAGCAGCTTTGGAAGCTAAACACCAGACGACATGTCACTCTACATGGTTATAGTGCTATGATTCCAGTTAAACTGCCATGGCTATATCCTATGGAATTCTATTGAGGCAGTAGAGCTCTCTGGCTAAGTATTCTACATATACATAATGGGATGGAAAAACCACTGTCACGAGAGAGAATACACACCACCTGCAAAGACCTGGCCAACACAGACAAGGAGCTATTATCACTCCACCTCAACATCAGTCAAAACATGAACACCCAAGACTGGGACAAAATTGACAACTTCACCTACAGAAATATGGAAAAAGATACGGTGATTCACACTGAAAGGCAGAAACAAAAATTTGACAAATGCTACAAACACCAAGAGAAACCCTAGCTGGACACAGCACAGACTATTATCATCCTAACAGAATGGCAACTGTGAAAAGAAGAAACATCCATCCTGTCCAAAGGAGGCAATTTTGCAATTTCCACCACCAGAATCCCAGTTGAAGACATCATCGCCCATGTTGAATCTGTCCTCTACCTTCTCCTGGAGGAAGAGGCAGAAGAGATAAGAGGAGAACCAGCTAGGATCCTGAGGAAGGCAAAACCACCACCCAGCAACATAACCATAAAAGAAAGAAAAGCCAACAAGGATCTCAATGCAGACCCAGAAATCATTATTCTCCCAGCAGACAAGGGGGCTCTGCCGGTCACCGGAGGGCCTTTTTGCGGCCCGGCTGGCACCCCCCGGATGCCTCTTTGCACACACCCCACACAGCCTGCGCCGCCAGGTGCGGGGGGGGGGAGGAGCAGAGGACCACATGGCCCTCCATGACAGCAGCCATGCTGCCTTCCCCTTCCCAGGCCGCTTTGCGGCCGGAAGGGGTGGAGGGAGGGTGGCAAGCCAATCGTGGTGGGCCTGCTCACCCCTGATTGGCTGGGGCCCTCCTGGAGAGGTGGGTCATCCGGTCGGCTCTGGCACAGCCGGATGACGTCAGAGGAGGGGTGACGGAGCTGTTAAATAGCAGCTTTGTCGGCACTCCCTCCTTTTTTGCCTCCAGGGAGCCGAAGATGGAGGATGTCGGGGGGGGTTGGTGGAGCAAGGACAACGCAATGGTAGGCGGCAAGCTCCGCTGCCCCCCCTCCCCTGGACAACCCCCCAACCTGGGCACTATGTGGAGGGACAGGATGGGGGTCAAGGGTGCGGCGTGGCGGGGATGCTAGGATTGGCCGCCAGAGCGGAGCCTACCGGACATGCCGCCACATGGCGCCCCGGCCCTCCCAAGGAAGCCGCGGCCCGCTCACAGGGCTGCAGAGAGAGGGGGGCAGCTGGATTCGGGGCCCGAACGGCCGCAGCTGGGGCAGCAGGTGGAAGGGATGCCCCCATGCCACCGCCCCTTTTCCACAACCGCCACTTCTCCATGGGGTGGCCGGGTCACCGGGGGTTCTCAGCGCCACCGCCGCCAGGCGGGTGGGTGGCAGGGGGACAAGGCACGGCATGTGGGATAAGCCGCAACTCCTCCTGCCAGTGGATGCACCCCCCGACCTTTGCCATTCCAAGCCAGTGCTTGGTGGGCGGCTGGGTGGGAGGGGCATGGCCCGGGAGTGGGGGCTGGCTGGCAGTGGACTGGCCGTGGAATGGGCGCAACCTCAAACCCCCCTCCCCCCCACTCGGCGTCTGGTGCAGGGAAGGAAAGGGGTAGCTGACCACGGCTATGGGGGGTGGGGGGGACAAAAGGAAGGGACGGCGCCAATGGCAGGCGGCCTTGGATTGGGGGGCTGCCTCCCCCGCCTCCATGGAACCCCTTCCTCTTGTGTTGGTGGGGGGCGAGGGGGCAGGGCCACAAACACCAGGGAGCACGGCACCCCCTTCCGCCCGGCATTCAGGGAGGAGGCAAGAAAAGGGGAGCTCCAGGGTGGCACTTGGCAGGCACCCCCTCTCTCAGCAGGCAACACCAATGCCCCCCCTCCCCGTTCCCTCCTGGGTGGGTTGGGACTGATGGGGAATGAAACGGGAGCCAGGGTGATGGTGGCTGGCAGCCACGGCTCACTCCCTCCCACAGGGGGTCGTTGGGACATGCAGGGCCTGCTACTGGGGACCTGAGGGGCCTGGATGCTTGGCCTGGTCTGAAGGGGCCTGCAGAGATTGGGGATGGCATACCTTCCACACGCGGCAAGCGGTGATTTTTTTTTTCCAGGGTTCGGGCCGCAGGACGGCGGTTGGTGCAAAATAAAACTGCGAAGCCCAGAATTTTGCGCAGGGCTAGTAGCACCCATCTGAAAGCCACAACACGGTCACATCAACTGGCTGGGTTGGGTGATGGGGCCCAAATGCACGGCAAAACAACGCCACCTACAGGACCCGCCACCTCCTGCTGTGGAGCAAACCCTAGCGGGGGAGGCGCTGGCGGATGACGGGAGGTGGGCACCCCAGCAGGTGAGCCTGGGCCCAGCCAGGTGATACCTGGAACACTGCCCCAACTGATGCCAGGGGAGGCCCTCCGCTCCCCAGTGGAGGCTTTCGGAGCCCTGGCACTTACCTTAGGGGACATCATGGTCCAGAAGGTGGACAGGGATAGGGAACCCCCTTCTGCAGTGCAAGAGGAGGTATGGATGCTACCAGTGGCCCTGAGCACAGAACCCAGCACATCATCCAGTGGCGGTTGGGGGTCAAGGCGATCCAGGTCCAGAGGTCGTAGTGGGTTGAGGGACTCCAGTCGGTCAGAGTCAAGGGGATCAGCATCGCGCCGGTGCAGTGGATCTGGTGGTGGGCGTAGTCTGCGGAAAAAGCATAGGAGGTCTCATTCCGGATCTTCATCGGGTGAGTCTTCCGACGAGGACAAGTACAGGTATTGGGAAAAGGAGTCTTTCAAGCCAGGCCTGCCGGGGTGGGCCCTCAAGCTTCGGAAGGCCAGGCAAAAGGCGAGGAGGAATGTAAGGCTGCAGGGGGAGCAGCCGAGGGGGAGGAGCTGAGGGAAGCGAAATCAAAGGAGGATCCCCGGGGGGGCCATCTGGACCACAAAGTGCGTTCCAAGATCCTGCAGGGCTACTACGTTGATGTTTTCTCACTGGCACTGCCCCCGGGTGAGGAAGCCAGAGTCCACAGGAGCAATAAGAAGGAGAATGAGAAAACCAGCTCAGAGACTGTGGAACGCACTTTTGCCAACTGGCTCAGTGGCTATGCGGTCTTTATGGGGGTCATGGCTCTGGTTTTCCCAGAGCGGGCCTGGCATCTGATCAACCATCTCCGTCAGGTGATCAGGGTCAGGTCCCAGGCGGGGGATGCCAATGCCATAATGTATGAGTGCAGGAAAAAAGCATCCAGATCCCCCATGCACAGATGGGAAACCATCGACTACCCCACTTGGCTGCAGGCCACGGGGCCAGGCCGGCGGGAGAAGGGTGATCCACCCAAGGCCAATCGCAAAAAGGAGGGGAAGAAGCTGGTGTGCTGGGAGTACAATGGGGGTAAGTGCTCCTGGTACAAGTGCCGGTTTGACCACTCCTGTGACAGTTGCAGGGGTGGGCACCCGAAGGTCAATTGTTCCCGCCAAGGGGGTGGGAGTCAGTCCTTTCGGAACAGCCGCCCTGCCTCAGGTGGTGCCAGAAAGGAGGCAGGGTCTGGTGGTGGCACCAACGCCAGCTCAGCCAAGTGAGGGGACCCCCGGGAGTGGGGGGTTGGGTCACATGGTGGCAACTCCCATCAAGTTGGAGGCTATGCGACCCCTTCTGGCTGCCTACCCCAAGAAAGAGGCGGCGGCCTACCTGGCCACGGGTTTTGAATTTGGCTTTCACATACCTTTCCAAGGGCCAAGGGAGGCTTCCACCTCAGGCAACCTAAAATCAGAGGCACAGCTGCCGGAGGTATTGGTCCGGAAGATTGGGAAAGAACTGGAGGCGGGGCACATAGCCGGCCCATTTGAACGACCTCCCATGCCCAATCTGTGGGTCTCGCCACTGGGGGTGGTTCCCAAGAAGGCGCCCGGGGAATTCCGTCTCATACACCACTTATCTTAACTGAAAGAGGCTTCAGTCAACAATGCCATTCCTCCGGAATTATGCACAGTTCGGTACGTGTCGCTGGACCATGCAGTCCGGCTCTTGCAAAATTGTGGTCAGGGCGCCCTCATAGCTAAGTGTGACATCCAGTCGGCATTCCGGCTGTTACTGGTGCACCCGGATGATCATTGCCTGTTGGGTTTCAAATTCCAAGATAAGTGGTACTATGACATGGCATTACGGATGGGCTGCTCCATCAGCTGTGCCACCTTTGAGGTCTTCAGCACATTTCTGGAGTGGGCCCTGCAGCACAGGGCTGGTTCACCTTCTGTCACCCATTACCTGGATGACTTCCTCATGATGGGCCCTGCTGGGGGGGGGAATGTAGGTTCTTGCTCTCTTCCTTTCAGGCATTGGCCGATGAGCTCGGAGTCCCCCTGGCCCCGGACAAGACAGTGGGCCCTTCCACGTCCCTAGTGTACCTGGGTATACAGCTGGATTCTGTGGCAGGAGTCTCCAGGCTGCCGGATGACAAGCTCAAGGGATTGAGGGGGATGCTGGTCGATCTCCGGCGGAGAGAGAAGGTCACGCTGAAGGAAGCTCAATCACTGCTGGGGCATCTGAATTTTGCATGCAGGGTGGTGTCTCCGGGGCGGGCCTTTTGTGCCCGCCTCGCACACCTCACGGGGGGAGTGAGAACGCGGTACCATCGCATCCGAATGACGAGTGGGGTCAAGAATGACATGGGAGTGTGGCTGGATTTCCTAAATAACTACAATGGTGTCTCTGCATGGCAGGGGCAGTTGGACCTTGAGGCCGGCTTACAGATGCACTCTGATGCGGCGGGCAGCCTGGATTTCGGGGTGTATTACAATGGCCATTGGTGTGCACAGCCATGGCCTCAGGCATGGTCAACATCTGGCCTGGTGAGGGATCTCACATTCCTGGAATTCTTCCCCATCCTGGTGGCCCTCACAATCTGGGGGGAGGAGTTCAGGGACAAGAGGGTATGCTTCTGGTGCGACAATCAGGCGGTGGTGAGTATCATCAACAGGCAGTCCTCCAGGTCCGACAGGGTCATGAGACTGGTACGCCGGTTCGTACTGGTATGCCTGGAGTCCAACATCATGTTCCACGCCCACCACATCCCGGGCGTGGATAACGAGATTGCAAATGCATTATCTCGCTTTCAGGAGGAGCGTTTTCGCCTGCTAGCTCCCAAAGCCGACAAGATGGCTACCCCCTTTCCAGAAGACCTCTGAAACCTTGGGAACGATTAGTACTGCAAGGCATAGCTGATTCTTTGGTGCCATCAACGCAAGCCAGCTATAAGAGGGCGGCCTCCCAGTTTATGGCGTTTATGGCCGAAAGCAGCACGACTATGGAGCATCGTGGCTGGCGTCTGAGTGTGAGCTATTGCACTACCTGGCCACACTGAAGGGAACGGGCATGGCGTCCAGGACCATCGCAGGACACGTGGCTGGCATCTCATTCTTCAGTAAAGTGGCAGGTGACAGAGACCCCTGCAATACCTTAGTGGTAAAGAAGGCACTGGAGGGCTGGAGACGAGCAAATCCAAGGGTGGTGGACAGAATGTGCCCGGTGTCCTTTGAGATGCTTGCCAGGCTGGCAGGCTCGCTGCCTTCCATTTGCCACTCCTCCTACGAGGTGCTGCTGTTCACAACGGCATACACTACAGCATTCTTCGGGGCCCTGAGAGTCGGGGAAGTGGTATGTTCCTCCAAACGAGATGCGTCTGGCAGGGTGCTGCAACGGCACGATGTGACAATATCTGGCGAGGGCATGACCCTGCACATACGCCGGTCAAAGGCTGACCAACGCAGCCATGGGGCCACTCTTCATTTGCAGAAGATTGCGGACTTATTTCCGTGCCCGGTCGTCTGTATGCAGGAATTTTTGCATGTGCGGGGGGAATCCAAGGGCCCCCTCTTCCAACATCAGGATGGGATACCACTCACGAGGTATCAGTTTGTGGGTGTGCTGCAGAAGGCCTTGGTACAGCTGGGGCTGCTGGCAGAAGAATTTGGCAGCCATTCCTTCCATATAGGGGCCGCTACTATGGCAGCAGAAGGGGTCCTGTCGGTGGAAGCCATCATGAAGATGGGCCAATGGAGGTCCAGGGCTTACACCACATTCATCCGGCCTGAGCGGGGGCTGTCTGTTGATGAAGGGATGGTTGGCGGAAGGCGTTTCCAGGGGAAAAGCCTTGTTGACAGATGTCATGGGTCGTGAAAGGGCGTGAGGTCAGGGGTCTCCGTCAAGTGCAAGTTCAAGCACTAGCTCAAGTTCAAGTTCAAGGGAGACTCCGCCTCTAGTGATTAACAGTTTGTTTTCAGGGGAGGAGAGGGAGTCGAGCATAGGCTCGGCCAGCAGCTCTCTCCTCCAGGGAGTCGGCATGGGCCGACAGGTGGTCTTGGCCCACATGGTGAGCCCAAGAAGGGATCACGACCCATACATTGCCACCAACCATCTTGCAAAAATGGCGGCCAATTTATTATCAATAAACATGTATTCACTAACCTGTATCTAACCTATGTTTTCTGAAGATGTAACCAAAATATAATCCAAGTAAAATATTTATATATGTTACCAAGTGTTGAGTATTCATTCAAGGAGGCTGAGGGGTCATACGGTCTGGGTCCACAAGGGGCCTCTGCCGGTCACCGGCGGGCCTTTTTGCGGCCCGGCCAGCACCCCCCGGATGCCTCTTTGCACACCCCCCACACCCCCCACACCGCCAGGTGCAGGAGAGGAGGAGCAGAAGACTCCATGGCCCTCCATGGCAGCAGCCATGCTGCCTTCTCCTTCCCAGGCCACTTTGTGGCCAGAAGGGGCGGAGGGAGGGCGGCCAACCAATCATGGTGGGCCTGCTTGCCCCCGATTGGCTGGGGCCCTCCTGGGGAGGCGGGTCATCCGGCCGGCTCTGGCATGGCCGGATGACGTCAGAGGAGGGGCGATGGAGCTGTTAAATAGCAGCTCCGTCGGCACTCCCTCCTCTTTTGGCTCCCGGGAGCTGAAAACCCACCCTCCCTCTGGGGACTTCAATCCTTCTTGCAAGTTGTGGGGCGGTGGATGTCATGGGTCGTGAAAGGGCGTGAGGTCAGGGGTTTCCGTCAAGTGCAAGTTCAAGCACTAGTTCAAGTTCAAGGAGACCCCGCCTCTAGTGATTAACATTTTGTTTTCAGGGAAGGAGAGGGAGTCGAGCATAGGCTCGGCCAGCAGCTCTCTCCTCCAGGGAGTCGGCATGGGCCGACGGGTGGTCTTGGCCCACATGGTGGGCCCAAGAAGGGATCATGACCCATACATTGCTGCCAACCATCTAGCAAAAATTGCAGCCAATTAATTGCCAATAAACATGTATTCACTAACCTGTATCTAACCTATGTTTTCTGAAGATGTAACCAAAATATAATCCAAGTAATATATATATATATATATATGTGTGTGTGTGTGTGTGTGTGTGTGTGTGTATATATATATGTTACCAAGTGTTGAGTATTCATTCAAGCAGGCTGAGGGGTCATACGGTCTGGGTCCGCAAAGGCAATGCCACAGTAATCATGGAAACAGAAAAATGCCGACAAAAACTAAGGGAACTCTTGGACCCTGCAACATATAGAAAACTCAAGCAAGACCCAACCAACAAAATCACCAGAAAAACATATGCCTTGATCAAGAACTCATCAGTTCAGCCAATCATACACCAGAATCTGTGCAGATCAGAGGCCTTCCCACCAAGACTACATGGACTTCCCAAGATCCATAAGGATTCCATTCCACTCCAACCCATAGTGAGTGCCATTGGATCCCCCACGTATGACTTAGCCAAGTTTCTGGCCACACAATTACAAACCCACGTAGGACAAACCCCTCACTACATCAAAGACTCAACTCACTTCATAGAAAAAAATCAACAACATCGAACTGAAACCTGGAGACATACTGATCAGTTTTGATGTTGTCTGCTTGTTCACCGAAGTCCCCATAATGTTGTATGGCACTCATACAACAAATATTTCCCGAGGACATCACAGCCTTGTTCAAACACTGCCTCACCACAACCTACTTCCAGTGGGATAATGAATTCTATGAACAGATAGATGGGGTAGCCATGGGCAGCCCCCGGAGCCCAGTGATAGCAAACTTTTACATGGAACATTTTGAAAAGCAAGCCCTGGAAACAGCACCAAAAAACCCCACAACATGGTTCTGATATGTGGATGACACTTACACCATTTGGAAACAGGAAGAAGAAGATTTGGTCTCATTCCTGAACCACCTGAACAGCATCCACCCAAATATCCAATTCACGATGGAAAAAGAGAAGGAAGGAACACTGCCGTTCTTGGATATTCTAGTCATCTGCAAACCAAACCAATGGTTAGGCAACAGGGTATACAGAAAATCCCCACACACTGACAGATACCTACACAAGAACTCCAATCATCCCCAGGACAAAAAAGAAGCACAATAAAAACATTGGTAGACCATGCAAAAAGGATCTGAGAACCCCACTACATGGAGGGTGAACTCAGGCACCTAAACTGGGCCCTACAGGCTAATGGTTACTCCAGATCAGACATCACAAGAGCAGCCAGAATGAGAAAAAAAACCACAGGAATGAAGAAGAAAAGCAGCCACCCAAAGGGAATATATTTTTACCATGCATCAAAGGAGTCACAGACAGAATAGGGAAACTGATGAAGAAACACAACCTCCAAGCAATCTATAGACCAACCAAAATAATCCAAGAAATGCTACGCTCAGCAAAGGACAAAAGAGACCCTTTCACAGCCGCAGGAGTTTACCGCATACCATGCAGCTGTGGACAAGTTTACATAGGGACCACTAAATGCAGTGTGCAATCACGAATCAAGGAACATGAGAGACACTGCAGACTGGGCCAGCCAGAAAAGTCAGCAGTAGCAGAACATGTTATAAACCAACCTGGACACAAAATGCTATTTGAAAACACAGAAATTCTAGACAAGGCCAACAACTTTCATGTCAGAGAAGCTTTTGAAATCCACAAACACCTGGACAACTTCAACAGGAAAGAAGAAACCTTACAAGTAAACAAAATCTGGCTCCCAGTTTTGAAATACAATAAAATCAAAATTCAACACTTACAAAAGAATTCCACCCAGAGACAAGAGGATTCCCAGCAGATAATGGCCCATCAACCAACCATTAGCCAAAAGGACACTAATGAGCCTTGCATTTCTATACCCAGAAACTAACCATTCAATTACACAAATTTACATATCCTCCCCAACAGGGGTTCACAGCACATAAACTCCACACACACATACCTACCCAACCGTTTATTAAATGTTTTAATTGTTTTAATTTGTAAATTGATTTAATAACTTTTTAAGGGGGGAAGGGGAGTACACTGTTTTACTTTTTATGTTTTTTAATGTTGTGAACCGCCCTGATTGGGTTACCAAAGGGCAGTAGATAAATAAATTTTATTATTATTATTTATTTATTCTCTGAGGATGTCAGCCACAGATGCAGGTGAAACGTCAGAAAGAAACTATTCCAGAACATGGCCTCACAGCCCGGGGGGGGGGGGAAACACCAAGGAAAATCTATTCTACATATACTTCCTAAACTACAAACATCAGGATTCCATTGGATGGAACCATGTCAAATAAAGTAGAATCATAGCACACTAATTTTTTGGCGTGAAAGGGCCCCAGGTGTATGTACCAAATAGCTGTAAATGCTATCAGTAAGCCACCGTGTAGCTCCATCCCTGCTCATAAATGACTGAAAAAATTGAGGCAATACCTACACTGGATCAAACTTGATTGATCTCATTCCATTTGAAATGATATCTAAGACATAGCATCATTTAATGCTCTGTTGTTATTAAAAGTAAGAGAAGTTTCCTAGCAAAAGTATAAAAGAAATGCAACTGTGACAGAAAATAATGTTTCTCTAGTTCAGAGATGGGCACACATGTGTGACAGAAAGAAAATAATGTATGTGTATGACAGAAAGGGAAGGTTCAGTCAAAATATTTCATAAGCAACCTGAAGTGTCTGAAGTAAAATTCCCCCCATTTTATTTTGAGAGCAAGGAAAATAAAAAATCTTTTACCTGATCTACCTCATCCCCTGCCCAGCTTGCAGTTCTGCAAGAGAGGATACATTTTCCCCCAGACACATATCTCAGAATCTTTGACATAAAGCATTATTTTCACATTTGATTAAATCAGTCACAGGCTGGTATTGCATAGAGGATAGCATCATTTCATGATACAAAGAACCAGTAAACACTTGGCAAGATGGTAATCAGGTGGACAGAGAAAGCTTAACACAATCCTTTCTACCAGCTGTGTGAACCAGAGTTCTAGGTCTAAAGGTACTTCTGACAGTACTACCAGAGCAGCTTATGTCTGTGTGTATTTTAAATGACCTACACCAAATGTCAGCCTGCCCACTTAGTCATCTGTACATCATCCAAAAGCCACAGTTTGTTCTGTTTACTGGATTGATGAGTCATAAAAAACATACACATCCCTAGAATTCACTAACTGAGCCAATCAAAGCCAAACCTTCATTGTGTGATTATACTTAGCTGTGGCCATGCCTGAACTATCAGAAACCTGAAGCTAAAATGACCATAGTAATTTTACATAAAGCAAAACACTGAAGTGAATGGAGAAGGGGGAAATCACCTTTCAACAAGAAATGTCCGAGGAATGTTGAAGGAAGTCACAGGTATTTCTGCAAGCTTATCAAAATTTCACACATGGAGTCCACCCAAATCTTAGACAGTTCTTAATAGATTCCCTTGTCACCACAGGTATCACATTTATTTAGGGTTTCTAGGTATTCCTAGACAGAAACTGGAAAAGTTACTTTTTGATTGACTGCTCCCAGAATCCTGTAGCCAGTGAGCCAGTGCTGGGAATTCAAGCTCAGTTTACAGCACAGCATGTGCACACACACATGTATTTTATATATCATTTCCTAATATTTTGATGAGGGTCTTATATGGTGGAATGTTATTATCATCAGCCCAGGCATATGAAGGCAGAGAGGAAAGACCATGTACTACCAATAGCCACTGGGCCAGTCCGTAGCAAAATTGAGGTTTTTACAGTCATCCCTCCACATTCACGGGGGTTAGGGCCTTGAGACCCCCACGAATGTGAAAAAACACGAATAAAAAAGGCCTCCCCCTGCCCACCAGCAATCCCCCCCCCGCCCTTCCAAAGTGGTGACCGGGCTTTTCCAGTCCCATCATCACTTGGGGAAGTGTGGGGGTGGCTAAAATGCTGCCTGGCCGCCACCCCCCTGCCACCTGCCATGCTTCCAGAAGCAGTTATGGGGCTCTCGAGCCCCATACCAGCTTCAGGAAGGTCAGGGTGGCTGTGGCTGGGAGGTTGGCTGGCCTCCCCCCAGTCTTCGTGAGGGGGCTCTGGGGTTTTGAAGCCCCTGAGCCACCTCAGGAAGGCCGGGGATGGTGGCAGGCAGACAGGAGGGAGGCTTGTTGGCATCTCCGGCCTTCCCGAGGGTGCTCTGGAGCTTTGAAGCCCCCCAACCACCTCGAGAAGGCCAGGGATGGTGGTGGGCAGGCAGGAGGGTGGCCAACCTCTCCCCAGCCTTCGTGAGGGGGCTCTAGGGCTTTGAATCCCCCGAGCCACCGCAGGAAGGCCGGGAATGGTGGCGGGTGGGAGGGAGGGAGGGTGGCCGGCCTCTCCCCAGCCTTCCTCAAAGGGCTCTGGGGATTGAGATCCCCATAGCTACTTAGGGAATGTCGGGAGGGGTGGAGGGAGCACGGCAGAGAGGCTTTTCAGCCCCCCCTCCCAAAGCCGCGACAAGGCTTGGAAAACTCAATCGTGGCTTTGGGAAGGGCAGGGGGGCTAAAAAGTGCCTTTCTCACCAACTCCCTGCTCTCCCGGGGCTTGGGTCTCCCCCCCAAATGGAGCCAAGCCCCAGGAGAGTGGGGAGTTGAGGGCCTGGTTTGCCCAGCAAGCACTCCGTTTAAATCAGCTCCTCTCCCTTGTGTGTGAGGGAGAGAAGCTGATTTAAATGGGGTTCTTGCTGAGCAAACCACAAATCAAAACCGCGAGAGTGAAAGCCACAAACATGGAGGGGCAATTGTACTGAGAAATTTCTGGTTCATATCTCAGTCACTTAGCCAGTTCTTAAATTGAGTCTTCCCTCCTGAGCATCATTGTCTATGGAATTTTGGGGGTGGGGAGCTGAAGGATCTTGACTAAGGGCTCATCTACATGGCCCAGAATACGCCAGGTCCCTGCCGGTGTATTCTAGCTATGAACCTGGTGTGAAAAGCAGGTGCACCAGCTGAATTTGTGTCACTGTTCAGCCTGGTTGCCTCATCACTTACGCTGCCACCAAAGAAATATCTGTGGAGTCTACAGTTCCACAGTTGCCACTTTTATGACAAACCTCCCCCTTATCCCTTCCTTGGACTGGGTTTTAACTTAATGTGGATAGAACTTGTATTGGTGCATGTTTACTTACAGGCTTAGCAGGCCAAATAAATACTCGTAAGGGAAATAATTCATGAGGAGTCTGGATTTCTTAAACAAAACATAAAGATTGGTTTATTGATTAAACAGTGTAATAGAAATGCTCTGAACTTTGTCTCCAACTTACTTAGCTTTAAACTGGTTGCTAGTCCCACACTTTGATGACCATATAATTTCAGAATCTGCCAGACTCAATAACAAGATTTTGGTTTCTTTCTTTCCTCTCACTCTGTACAGTAGCACCCTTGCATCCACTGATTTACCATCCCTGGATTCAATTATCCATGGATGGTGACAGCCAGGGTGGTGAAGGAGGGAGGGAGGAGATAAGCTCACCTCCACCCTTCCCCAGGATGGTTCCAGTGCCATGGGTTCCGGTGGCAGAGCTGGCAGGGCGTAGATGGAGAAGGGAGGGAGGAGGGAGATCGCCTCCTTTCTCTCTTCTCCTTGGGGTGTCTGGCAGCATGGTGTGGCTGGTGGGAGGGGGAGGGTAGACAGAGAAGGGAGGGAGGAAGGCAGCTCACCTTCTTTTTCCCTTCTCTGTGGGGAAGGGGTTGTCCGGCAGGACAGCATGGCTGGTGGCAGGGGGGTAGATGGAGAAGCTGGTGGTGGTGAGGGTGTTTGCTATTATCTGCAGAATTCACTATCCACAGTGGGGACCGGAAACAATCTCCCATAGATATGGGGTCCTACTGTTTTCTCATTAGCCTCTGTTCCTGTCAACAATATTCTCATTGCACACGCACTCCCTCAGCTGCACTCACAACCCTATTCCAGCCCTTTCCCCATCATGTCACATCTTCAACACTCTCTTGTCATCTCAGTTCTCTCTCTCCCAACTGTCAAACACCTCTTTTCACTCTAGGAGACCCCTTCCATACCAGTTTCCTGCCACAGCTTTGGCTCCTTCATGCTCTCTTCCCATTCACTCATCAACATTCCATTATCCGCTCATCACATGCTCTCCACAACTGGCCATTCCTCCCCCATTACTGCCACAAAATGGGATGGAGTCCAGACTGCCCCTCTCCATGTGACCAGCCTGGTTGCATGCTGTGGGTCTGCTTCCTGGATCCAGAGAATATGACAAGGATGGCAGCTGCAGTGATGGGCTGGCATAAATAGTAGGGCCTCCTGAAGTCCTGCTGGGCCTGAACTCTCTCTCCCAAAGAGATATGTTTTTCCCAGGTATTTTAATATAATGGTTTATCAGGCTTTATCCCATCTTAGCCCTCTCTTTGCCCAGGCATTGTGAGGACTGCCCGGGGCAAAAGCCCTGCATTGTTAGGACTGCAGGGCTCCAAGATGGGGTAAATAGCTCATCTAGACAAGGCCTATGACTAGCAAAATTCATGAGGAAGAATTTACACATCCTTGCATGGGTTAGAAGAAAGTTGTAGAAGAAGTGAAGCTGATAGCATTGGCAATAATAAGCAATTTTGCTGGACTATGGTACACTTGCTCATGTATCAGCAGGCACTGGATGAGTAACTCATCCAGGTTACAACATAGTTTATAATGAATGGCCTTCCAATAGTATATAGTTGGTGTAAAATTTGCTTAGAGATTTGTGATAGTGCAAATTAGTGGTTGGAAGAGGATTCAGAATGTGAAACCAGACCAAACTGATAGATGAAACTTATCCTCCTCCAGCTGAAGGGGGGGGGAGTAAGTATGTGAGTAAATGTGAGTGAGAGGAGACAATAGAAATATTTTTGGAACAGAAAATTGAAGAAGGTTTGAGAATAATAAGAAGAACCTGCATGTTGAAACACAGGCACAAACATGCTGAATGATTTGAAGTCGAAGGCTTTCACAGCCAGCATCCATAGGATTTTCATGACTTTTTTTCCGGGCTGTGAGGCCATGTTCTGGAAGAGTTTATTCCTGACATTTCGTCAGAGAAAATGAAGATGCCAGCCACAGATGCAGGAGAAACATCAGGAACAAAATCTTCCACAACATGGCCTCATAGCCTAGGAAAAAAAACACAAAAAACAAAAGCTGAATGATGTCAGCCATTTGGTGGGGTGCAGTTAACTCTCTGTCTTTGTGTAGTTCTGATGAAACAGTAGAAGATCTGTAGGTTTGCTAAGGAGTGCTATTTTTTTTGCCTCCACCTATGCTTGGTTTGTCCATTTTTTAAAAAGTATATTTTAACAACAAATACAAAATAAACACATAACTATCTTAAATGAATAAAAAAAACACACAAATAAGACTAAAATAAAAAAAAACCACAGAACTTAATTAACAAAACAAACTAAAACTAAAACACACTCACTACTGATTGTCCTTGGCTGATATAATCAAATAAAGAAGTACTGCCATTGAAGAATATTATAATCAAGCTTCTACTGTAAGTCAAAATCATACTATTTTAAATAGCCCAAAGTTGATAGATACCCCTTATTTGTATATCAAAGTTATGTTGGCCTGGCCCCACATATCTGGCAATTTGCCCAATCAGCCACAGTTTGTTCTAAAAGTAATGATAGTTGATCGTCAAACACCTTATAATACCAAGCAGATAAACCATCTGGACCTGGTATCTTCCCTGTCTTCATCTTCTTTATTGCTTTATTTAAAAATAGTTCAGCCATAGTTATCAGTTTATCAAGCCTTTTTCTTTGGTCCGCTTTTATTTATTTTTTTGGTAAGTTTTGTTTCTAAATATTCTTCTATTTTTCCTTCTTCAATATTTTGTGCTTTATAAAGCAATGCATTAAATTTGTGAAACAACTGCTCTGTTTGTCCATTCATAGATGATTATGACACCATAAGTATCTGTTATTCTGTTATTCTCTCTTTTCAAGGACAGACAAACCTATGTGATTCATTGCCTCTGAAACATCTCACCTCTGAAGGAAGTGGGGTGGCTGTAACAATATACACATGACCTTTGTTATACATTATATTGCAAATGCATAATGGACACTGTTGTATGCCCACTGGTTCACCAAAGGATGTGCCATTTAATTGGGTGAGCAAAAAGTTGCAGTCAAATAATTGCCATGTTCATATTTTAAAGGTGACATTCACTACTCCAACCCACAACATTTCTTCTTCAGATTGATAGGTCATAATATTGGAATGATTGTGGAAGAAACAGCTGGTAGAATTCTTTCTTCTTTATGGATAAAGAAGCCATTTCACAGTTTAGATTTAGCATCCCAGATTCTACACCTCATATTCCCCAAGCCCAGTCCCCTTAGAGCTTGGTCTTTCTTACTGTCAGTCATCAGCATGAAACTACATATTACATGGAGACACATAGGCCATCAACCTAAAATCTCCCTCCCCTGGAAATCACCCCAGCAATATATGGCTGAAAATGCTCTCTTTACTAATGATAAAGTGATAATAAATTTTCACACACTTCGTATACATGTTGCTGGCTTTATTTTTTACTGTAGGAGTGAGTGGCAATAGTTCATTTATATGAAAGAAACCAAAGAGGATACTCTTTTTTAAAAAAAATTACATTTAAATGTCATTCTTTCCACAAAAAGTTTATGGTGGAATCCATACTTCTCAATTTTCCTGTAAAATATATTAGGCTGGAAGATAGTGACTGGCTCAATGAACTTCATGAATGAATAGGGATTTAACCTTTGGTCTACACTCTCCTACTTCTGACGTAAAGCATTATGTCACACTGGTATTTACAGGAAAAGAGAAAAACTGCTCTTTGTCCTTGGTTGCCCTAGCCATTAAAAATCAAACTTGTAGTGTTTTTAAGCTGTCTGAGGGCTCGCACTAAGACTCTAAACTATCTAGTCCGTGAGCTGCTCTTCGCTGATGATGCTGCCCTTGTTGCCCACACAGAAGCAGCTCTGCAGCACCTAACATCCTGCTTTGCAACAGCTGCAGAGCTGTTTGGGCTGGAAGTCAACCTGAAGAAAATAGAAATTCTTTACCAGCCTGCACCACAGGATGAACACCACCATCCCCACATTGCCGTTGGCAATTCTGTGCTTAAGTCTGTTCAGCAGTTCACCTACCTGGGAAGCATCATCTCCTCAGATGCCAAGATTGACAATGAGATCAATCGCAGATTAGCAAAGGCACATAGCACATTTGGAAGACTTTACAAGAGTCTGGAGTAATAAACACCTGAGGTGAAACTCAAAAATCAGTGTGTATAGAGCCATTGTACTCTCTATTCTCCTTTATGGATCTGAAACATGGGTCACCTATCACCACCACTTACGACTCCTCGAGCGCTTTCATCAGCGCTGTCTACGCACAATCCTAAATATACACTGGACTGACTATGTGACGAATGTTGCTGTCCTTGAGCAAGCAGGGATCACCAGTATTGAGGCCATGATATTGAGAATGCAGCTGCGCTGGGCAGGGCACATTTCTAGGATGGAGGACCATAGCCTCCCAAAAATACTACTCTACGGTGAACTCGCCACGGGTCAGCGTAAGAGGGGTGCTCCAAAAAAGCAATACAAGGACTCCCTGAAACAACATCTCAGGCTCAGCCAAATTGATCACCAACAATGATCTGCCCTGGCCTCACATCGGGAGGCATGGACACACACTATCCACAATGCTGCAGCCTTATTTCAGAACTCACACCGAACAAGTCTTGAAGAGAAACGACAACGCAGAAAGAATCACAACCCAGAAACATCACCCAAGGAAACCTTCTACTGTGCTTTCTGCAACCAGACTTGTCTATCTCGGTTTGGCCTTTTTAGTCATCAGTGCGCTTGCAGAAAACGTGGTATGAGTCGTTCCTGAATCTTCGTTCACGAAGAAAAGCCAGACAGACATTTACAGGAAAAGAGAAAAACTGCTCTTTGTCCTTGGTTGCCCTAGCAATTGAAAATCAAACTTGCAGTGTTTTTAACTATGTAGTACCATTCCTTGCATCTGCATAGACCCATCCTGATTTCTTTTTCAAGGTCACACTAAAGTGTGATGGAAGTTTTGAAAGCAGCCTTCATGTAGACAGTAGGGATGGATAAAGTCTGAATTCATTATCAGTTTTGTTCATGGCCAATTCAAAGTTGGCCTGTCCCGTCCATGCTTTTCTAAGTAAATAATACACACACACACACAGAGAGAGAGAGCCTATAAGAAAAAAAAATGTTTAAAATTGTTCCCTTTGTATGATGTTCTGAAGGCTATCTCAATTAGTTTTTCTTTATTTTAAAACATTTGCTAGCTGCTTAGAGCCTTAGAAAGTGCAGCCAGTGCTTTGTACCTTGGAAACAGGCCCATGAGCACTCCTGAATGGAAAAAGCTGTAATGTTAGGTATGTTTCCCATTAATTTTGTACAGTGAGAAAAATGTGTAGCTACTGCCATGTAGCAATGAGGTTTGCCATCTAGGAAGGGGGAGGGATACATCACTGCATAGACTTATAGTTGGTTTATCAAGCCTTTTTCTTTGGTCCTCTTTATGTCCCAGCTTAATGAGAGGCCTGGGATGTGTGATCTAGCTCTATATGAGCTAAAATACAAAGCCAACACATATCTCTTCCCATTCCTAGTAGATAAAATTGGCATTCTACCTCCCACATTTTATTTTTCTAACTACCAGTTCCTGTTGTCCTCATATTTATTTCAGCTTTCTATTTAAAAATGCACTTTAGAGAGTCAAGAACAAAATTAATATTGATAGTCCATCAAGAGGGAATTTTACCAAATCAGAAATTTCACTCATTGTATCCTTTAGCACTAGTAATGTTCTATTCCAATCTTTAGACCGTATATTTTCAGGCCTCAAAACCAACATAACATTTAGCTCTGGTTTGTTTCTTGGCTACAAAAGTCAAATTCAATATCCCAAAATGTATTTGGAAGAGATAAAATTGCGATTCCAATCTGTCACATGCATTTTGTCTGTATGTATAAAGATTTCCAGACTCCTTTAGCATTTGGTGACATTTCATGTGAAGATTTTCTGTACAGAAAGTCCCTCATCATCAAAATTCAATTATACTGCATCATTACAAATGAAAGTCCAGTTTAATATCTAATAAAGAACAGGTGACAGTTGAATCATGATAGACACCACTGCCATCTGGTGAAACTGTCTGTAAGATTAAGCAGGAGAATCATATAACTCAGCTCCATTTTGTCTTTTACTCTTCTTTGTTGGGTGGAAACCTAGGTTGTAGATAAATATCACAGGAAATATTCCAGATATACAACTTGCAACTACAGATGAGGAGAAAAAATCTCCCTATTGTTGAGATACAGTCAGGCTGACTGATCTTGAAATCACAAACAATTCAGCCAGTGGTCCATCAACTAATTAATAGTTTATGCATTTTAAAATGTTGCACATTTTTTAGAAATGCAGAACCCCAGACTTGAAGATATGCACCTCAAAAGGGACAGACACCTCCCCCAAAGAGAGAAGAGGCTACCCCTCCCAAAAAATCTCACACCAAGGGGAACTTATTGTTGTGTTATATCATTTACAGTGTGAAGACTATCCAAATCTAGATTTACATGCCTCTTTAAGCCCAAACTACATTTGACATAGCCTTAATTTTATAAGCAGTCTAATATTGTTTTTTGTGTGCAGAAATGCTTTGGTAGATTCCAGAAACACCAGACCTGGGACTTTATCAGACACACTAAATACGGTGTCAGAACGACGCCACATAAATGTGAGAGGGTGTGCATATCAGATGACATTACCCTTTCACATTTATGTACTGGCCAAAACTCATCCTATTTTATTGATGGCTGAAGCTGTCAATCGATCCCCCATGATGCTTTAGTACCTGCATTGCCAGCATGTGAAACCTCGTGCGATTGTACTCAGATGAATGCAGTGTCAATGGCCGGTCCAGCATGAACACTTCTGGGTGAGATCGCAACATTTAGGTAAATGATGCACTTTTTATGACCCTCCCCAGGTTATGTGTAAGTATTTAAGTGTGTATACGTGCTTTTAAAAACTTTTCTGTGTTATTTTTGTTTTTGAATTTCCTGTGTGACTGTCTTCCTGTGAGAATCCATGGGATTCTCTTTCATTGCCGGGAAGCCTTTGGACAGGAAGGAAGGTAAGTGTAGCATGGGGGACTCCTTTGGCCAGCATAAAACCGGCAAAAGTTATGCCAGCAAAAGAACGGACTTTTGGGAGGTGGTCTGATAAAGTCCTTGGTCACTTTTATACTGTACATCTTTCTTTGTTGTTTGTTTTTAAATCCAAGACTAGGTGCTCACATTAGCGCAATATAAAAATATCTGAAAAGTTGACAATGTTAAGCCTGTTCTCAGTTACCACTACTTCTGTTTACATATACAAAGAATGTTTACATACACAAAGAAATGTTATCTGTATTAATGAATCTCAGAATCCTATCTACAACAATGTATCTACTCATACATGAAACAGGAAAGCATTCACACCCATTTTCTTTTAGAAAAAGACTAGATTGCCTGCTGCTGTCAAAAAGGCTACAATGGAAATGTATATAGTAAGTCAATAGTAAAGACAATGCAGTCCAAATGCTTTGCAGCCATTCTCTCCAGGGGGCCAGTTACATGGCAGAATAAAGTGCGCAAAATTTTGGATTTCCGTCCTTTTGCACCAGCAGTGCATAGTTCATATGATTTATTGCTAAATTGGAAGATCTGGTGAGTTTCATCTTTCTAAGTTCACACAGATAAAGGTGGGGGGGGCACGGCCTCCAGATCACTATCATTAAAGCCAGGCAGGAGGAGGGGAGTAAGCAAGGAGGGGGGCAGTGCAAGGGGGAAAGAGTTGCTTCGTCTGAGCCAGAGACAACCAGAAAGCAACAAAAAAGGAGAGAGACAGGAGGGGGGAGGAATAATAACAAAGGAGGGAAGGAAAAGAATTCTCTTCGCTCTGCATTTCTGCTAGCTTTGCAGACTGCTTCTCTCTCTCCCTCTTTCACAGCAGTGCGCGCACACACACACACACACACAAAAGAATGATCGGGCGATCACTCTCTCTCTCTCTCTCATAAACATAAACACACACACACATAGAGGAACAGTAATTATGCTAGAAAGCAAGCCAGCGGGCTGGTTCTTTTCAAGCCTCATCTCTTGCAAGTCCACCTCCTCCTTTGTCAATTCAACCAATCATGGCTAAGCTCTGCTGTGGCTATTTCGGAAAGACTGCTGACAGTTCCCACTGCCGTAAACGAAATGGTCGTTCACACAGTCGATATTGTGCTAACTTGCACTACTTTTCAAAAAAGACGGGGAAAATAGCAAAAGCTGATACTGTGTGACTTATGGGGTTTTTTGCCCCCCTCCTTCTGAATATGGCAACTTTGATCCAAAAGATGTGGGAACTATTAGGACTCTTTGCGAATTCTTAGAGAATTTATTTTGCTGTGTAAACGCCCCCCAAGAATTATGTATTTGTGTGTTTTAATTACTTCAGTGACAGCCATACAAATTCAAAGTTGAATTGGCCCAGGAGGTGCAAGTGTGTAAAATTTCCAATTAGGGGTTCTCTACTGAATATGTGGAAATGTAGATAAAATATCTTCTCACACTCAGGTTAGTCTGACAAAGAAAAAAAGACACAATACATAAACATAGTTTTGGCCCTGAGCTCTGTGTGTGTTCACATGTATAACTCTTTTCTAAAGTGGCAATTGTGTCAGTCAGCTGTCCTGCAGGTATAAAGACATGGGGTCACTAATTCTAGTCTCCTTCCTTTCCTTCCTGAGAATCTGAACAAGTGAGGAGCAAGTGTTATAATACTTTTCAGATAAAATGTTAACTGAAAAGGCTATTTTTAATGGGACCATGGGACAAAAAGAGTTACACTATCCTCAAACCTTCACCCTTATTTGTTCAAGGTTACTGAGGTTTACCCAACACTTCTATTTTCCAAACAAAAAACAATCATGTACATATGGGTATGTATGGGTATGCCAGTATGAGCCAGTATGAACAATATGGGTATGCCAGTATGAGCTTTTCCAAACAATTGCCACATATGCAAAATGATGGTGAAGGAACTGCTAAAAAGTGAAATTGAAACAGGGAAAGAGGAATTTCTTGGTGGGAAAGATCAACTGATTGCCTGGCCAAGAGAACCTCCTTCTGAACTGTTCCACCCACTCATCAAAACTCCTTCCCCCAGCCCCACACCGACCTCGCTATGGAGTGCAATCTACACGCATACATGAATATCTGGATTTTCCACTCAGATCTAGAATAAAACCCAAGTCTTTTGGTCCATATTAAAACCCTGAGGCACTGAAAAGACCTGGATTTGAGCCATATATCATCTGGATGGCTCACTGTGAAAATGAGGTGACATCATTTTATTTGGTCCATGTAGACAAACCCCAAGGCATCTATATTCAGTGCAGAATTGAGAATGTAAACCTAATTAAACTGAATATATGCAAAGTTTAAAATGAGAGAAATGGATACTTTCCTAAATGCTACCTTACGATGGGAACAGGAAACTTGTGGCTCACCCTCCAGATGTTGTTGGGTTGCAATTCCCATCATTCCTCACCAATGGCCAGACTGACAAGGGTTCATGGGAGTGACATCTGGAGGGACACAAGATACCCTTATAAGAATGACCTATATATGAAATTCTAAAACAGTCCTGATATATCCCAAGTTCCAGAGAGTTTTATAGTTTACCATAGTATATCTTGCTACTCAGCAACTGCTGAACATCTCACTGGTGACGCATGGTTATTACGTTTCTGTCATGAAGGTGAAAGAAGCATAACTCAGAAATCCCCAGGCACAAGACTTACCAAGGTCTTTCATGCAAGTGAAAGAAATATCATTATCACTCTTCACAGGTGAGACAAAATTTATTTTTGGTGATGGAAAGAAAGCTTGAATCATTGTTCTGAAACAGACACATATATATGCCTACAACCCTCTGTCCTTTAAGAATGCCTATATCATTAGTAACAATGACATCTTGATTTAAATAAATTGGGAGCTAGAAAAAACTGTCACTCTGGAAAACAAACTGAATTAAGTTATTTTGTAATTGGAAGATATGTGTGAAAATTTGAGTCAAATATATTTCTCGCAAGTGCTGAAAACAGTATGCTTTAGGGCTGAAAGAGGGGTGATGCAGGAAGCCCATTATCAGGGATGGCAAAAGGAGAGAACTGATTCCCCAGTTAAAATTCTGCCCCCCCCCCAAAGAAATTATCATTCAGTTCCCAAATTTTTAACATTGTAAAGAATGAGAAATTGAAACTCATTCATGTCATATTACTTTGTCCCCCATGATATTCTTGCAAAAAAGTTAGTAACCTGTGGGCTAGACAATACAACTGTTAGGTGGATTTGTAATTGGTTGACTGATTGAACCCAAAGGGTGGTCATCAGTGGCTCCTCTTCATCCTGGAGAGAAGTGATCAGTGGGGTACCACGGGGTTCTGTCCTGGGCCCAGTGCTATTCAACATCTTTATCAATGACTTGGATGAGGGAATAGATGGTATGTTTATCAAGTTTGCAGATGACACCAAATTAGGAGGAGTAGCTAATACCCCAGAGGACAGGATCAGAATCCAAAATGACCTCAAGAGATTAGAAAGCTGGGCCAATATTAACAAAATGAATTTCAACAGGGAGAAATGTAGGATACTACACTTGGGCAGTAAAAATGAAATGCAAAGATATAGGATGGGTGACACCTGGCTTGAGGGCAGTACATACAAAAAGGATCTAGGAGTCTTAGTGGACTACAAGCTAAACATGAGTCAGCAGTGTGATACAGCAGCTAAAAAAGCCAATGTGATTCTAGGCTGCATTAATAGGAGTATAGTGATGTCATGGCCAGCCAGGCTGAGGAGGACTCAGAGGACTAGGAGGCTGAGCCAGGTTCTAGCTTTGCTCTGCCAGCTCCAGAAGAGCTGGCTGAGCCAGAACCTAGCTCTGCTATGCCAACTGCAGCAGAGCCCATAATTCATTAGCCTATCCTCCCCCCAGCAGAGGTTCCAGGCCTGGGAGACATAGAGGAGCAGGACAAAGAATTACCTACCTTCAGACACAGAAGGACAGAAAGGACATGCCTCCGGCAATCCCTGAGATTATATGAGAAATGCTCAACAATCACCAAACAGCTGTGATTAGGAGCTGGGCCAATATAAACAGCTGTGAGACACCAAGCTTCTTCATCGGAGTCTATCTGCGTTCCCTGGTGAAAGCATCTGACTTGGACTCCCTTGTTGCCTAAAACCTTGCCTCCTAGACCTCAGATTGATCTGGAACTCTTGACCTTGGACTGGACTTGCTGACCTGCTTTCTGGAACTCTTTACCCTGGACTGGACTCTCTGACTTGCTCTCTGGACTCCTGCACCTTTGGCTTGCCCCCTGGTTTTGCTATCTGGACTGGTACTGTGCTTCAGAATTATTTTCATGTTGCTGCAAAGCCTTGCATTTTGTGTTTATCATTCTTATCAGCCATTCGGTTGGCTGCTTTCCCAGACAAGGGTCTAGATCAAGGGAAGTAATAGTGCCACTGTATTCTGCTTTGATCAGACCTCACCTGGAATACTGTGTCCAGTTTTGGGCACCACAATTCAAGAAGGATATTGAGAAGCTGGAACATGTACAGAGGAGGGCAACCAGGATGGTGGGTGGTCTGGAAGCCATGCCCTGTGAGGAGCGGTTTAGGGAGCTGGGCATGTTTAGTCTGGAGAAGAGAAGGTTGAGAGGGAACATGATAGGCATGTTTAAATATTTGAAGAGATGTCATAATGAGGATGGAGCTTGTTTTCTGCTGCTCCAGAGACTAGGGACTTTTTCAGATGAACCTAAAATCTGGAAGAAGCCATCGGGAGAGGAATGCAGCTGCTCTGTGGCAAGGGGCAGTTTCTGACGACACCGTCCCTCTCGTGTTACCCTCCGTGTTCCTTCCATGTCACATGGAAGGAAAAGGCGCCATTTTTTATTCACGGAAGTTCTTCGTGAATAAAAACTGGTGCCTTTTCCTTCCATGCAACACAGAAGGAAAACAGAGGGTGATGCGAGAGGGACAGTGTCATCAGAAACTGCCCCCTGCCATGGAGCAGTTGTGTTCCTCTCCCAACGGCTTCTTCCAGATTTTAGGTTCATCTGAAAAAGTCCTAGGACAAAGAGCAATGGGTTCAAACTACAGGAAAAGAAATTCCACCTAAACATTAGGAAGAACTTCCTGACAGTAAGAGGTGTTCGGAAGTGGAATACACTGCCTCGTAGTGTGGTGGATTCTCCTTCTTTGGAGGTTTTTAAACAGAGGCTGGATGACCATCTGCCGGGAATGCTTTGATTGTGTATTCCTGCAGGGCAGGGCGTTGGACTGCATGGCCCTTGAGGTCTCTTCCAACTCTATGATTCTATGATTCTATGCCTAGAACTCTTCTATTTGCTGTGTTCACATTCCATTGGTAAATTTGCCTGCCTTGTTCTCTTTGGATTTCTAAACTGTATTTCTAAATGCTCAACAAAATAAATAAATAAATAAATAAATAAATAAATAAATAAATTAGTGCAGTGACTGAAATTTAGGAATAGAAGGGAATAATTATACAAGGGGGTCAGAATTCCTATTGTGGGCAATGCCTTAATTTTCCTCCCCCCTCCCCTTACACTTCAGTTGGACTGGAGCTGGAACACTGGAATAGACTCAGTTTAACCCTCCCCTACCCCATGCATTCACACAAGTTTCTGGATTCAAATCATACCCTACCGTAAGCTCCTATGACATGCTCCCCAGAGGGGGAAAAATGCAGGCACCTGTGTTGTGCTTATATCATGATTTCTTTATTTGTAGGTCTCATAGCAACTTTTAATAATACAGTATTAATACAGTGGGGAAAGTGGGGAGAGCACCAGAAAATGAAGACCATTTCAGGCAGATGGGCCTTTGGCAGATAATCTGGGCTGCTGTAAAGGGGAATTTTAACAGGGGCAGGTGCTGCCTTTTTCACTTTTGTTAACCGGCTTTTAAGAACAAAAACACACCCACCTTTTCATGTTTCTTGGTGTTTTGATTAATCTGATTTATATTTTTAAATGGCACTGGTTACTATAACCTTATTGTTACCCACTTCAATCTCATTTTTGGGAAAAAGCACGCATAGATGCATCCAGGTTGTAATGTGCAGTCTATGTGGTGTGTTGTTGTTGTTGTGTGCCTTCAAGTTGTTTCACCTAAGACAAACCTATCAGAGTTTTCTTGCCAATGTTTATTGAGGAGATTTGCCCTTGCCTTCCTCTGAAGCTGAAAGAGTGTGACTTTCCCAAGGTCACCAAGTGGGTATCTATGGAAGGGATTCAAACCCTGGTCTCACAAAGTCTTACTCTAATGGTCAAAGCACTACAACATGCTGACTCTCTAGTCTATGTGGTGCTGTCCTTAAAAAGTCTTCAGAAGCTACAGCTACTGCAAACTATACAGTCAGCTTGTTGTCTGGTGAGCACTTTACAGGCCATATATCTTTGGTCTTCTATCAACTGCACTGGCTTTCAGTTTGCTTCTGAGGGTGCTGCTTTTGGCATAAAACCCCTAAATGGCTTAGAGCTAGGATATCTGAATAGCTGTGTGTGAACTGAAATCCTTAAGGGAAGCCCTGTTTTCTGTCCTCTTGCCACCCTGAGAAGCTAGTTTTATGTCCACTGTTGGGGAGGAGGTCTCTCTAGCCATCTGGTGGACTATAGAGTCATGCTGGGGTTGGTTTCTCTATGCATCGGGAGGTCCTCCACTGGAGGTTGACCATAGAGTCATGCCAGATGCCTAGAGAGGCATCACCTCTAGGCATTTTCTGCATCCTCTAGTGTGTTTCTATGGTATTCATGATGGTTCACTATTTTAAACAGTTTCAGGTACCCGCAGTAAGTCCACAGATACAGGGGGCAACCTGTATACTAGAGAGGGCACCTCAGTTGTGGAACTCACTCCAGAGGAAAGTCAGGCTAGTTTGGGGATGAAAAGAATATTAGAAAATATTCACAAAATGGTTGAAAAATGGGTTTCTCAAGTGTCAGGAAGCACTGACTAGGAGAATCCTGGATTGATGTCATGAGCAGTCTTCTTAAGATTCAGTAGTCAGAAGCTTTGGAGTAAAACAGTAAGCTTTTATTGCTAAACAGTAATCTGAAGAGTTAACTGGACAGCATTGTTGATTAGAGTGAAGAACAGAAGGAAAAGCAGTAATATAAAAGTATTTACAAAACAGGCAAACTTGTGTCTTTGGTTCATTGAGTGGTTCAAATATTTACAACTCCCTTCTCACCCATTACCTCCCCCCCAGCCTTTGTTATTCTGAATTCCCACCATTTGGTGTCTACAGACCATCACCCATTTCTGGCTATGCCAGGTGCTTAAATCTTTACCATTACAAAGAGAGGCGAAGGCAAGCCTTTTGAACCTCAGGTAGCCCATGACTATGAAATGGCAGAAAAAGCTCATGTTACAAGCTGTTCCTGACAACTGATGAGAATATTTGTTGTTTGGGACTTATTCTGGGCAAAATTCACATCTGTTTCTGTGTGCACATACAGAAAACAGCATTTTCTACACAGGGAAAAGTATTTTCTGTATGTAAATTAATATTTCTGTGCAGACATTATTTTCTATGCAGAAAATGCTGTTTCCTTCACAGGTAATCCTCCTTTCTGTACAAAATAGCCATGTGCAAATTTTGTGCAGAATAAGTCCCACATTGCCAGTAGTCTTTGAAAACAGTGATTTGCTAAAATTACTTGTTGCTTTCTTCAAGGATGAAATTAATAAAGACTTACATCCTAGGCTGTGTCCATCCTACTGAGTTTCTAGCAGGCTGCCAAAATTATTCTGTTTCGTATGGCCTGTGGTCTTCACAATCATGGCTAGATTTGGGAATGGTTTGAATTTTTTAAAAAATACTAATGTTTTAAAATAGTGGGGATTTTTATCTATTTCCATCTGTTATAAATCACCTCAGAAGCACCATGTTAATACAATATACTTGCTACAAAAAAATTAACAGCAACCAAAACTCTCATTAATATGAGACCAGGAAAGCACATGAAAAATCATATTAATACTGACAACTCAGAATTTTGTAATGTAACGTCTTAAAACTATAGTTCCCAGAGTCCCACAACAAGCATAGGCACTGGCCAACCTGGCTGCATAGCTGTGGAATTCACAAATCACAAAAGCAATGTACCAAGCTCTGTTTCAAATATACTTATAGAGATAGAATATGCACCCAAATCTTCATTTCCAAATCATCATATTACATTTTTTAAATCACTGCAGTACTTGATGCAGCTCTGATATTCTAACAACAAAATTATTCAATAAACTCCATTCTCTGGCTAATAAATATAAAACCATTTATCCTTCCACTTAATATGAATAGATTCAACCATAACAATAAATTGGAAGCAGAATTTAATTATTGCCTTTCTTTGCATCGTTTGCTCCCTGGGTCTTTTTAAAGCATCCTAGCGCTTCTTTTCAATTTGTCCTTTATCCACCATCAGTTGATGCTGTTTGTGTACTAGAATGTGATATGTTTACCAAACATTAGAATAATTGTTTAATTAAATTAAATACCAATTCAGGAAGCATCACTTCCAGCTGGATGTTTACAATTATTAGAATTTTAAAAAAGAAGACTTATCAATAGAAGAAGAATTTGAACAAGGATGACAAATTCATTGGGACAAAAGTGTAGTCACTTTTCCTCCAAATCTCCTATTCTTTTTTTTTAATCATCAAAAGATTAAATGTCCTTCTTTGTTTGCATCGTTTTCCAGCGTAGAGTGGAGAGGACAAGGGGAGAATCTGATAACAATTCTCTTCTATTTGTGCTTGATTGTCAGGATTATGTTTCACTCTGTATTTCATCATTCAGGGAAAGCAATATCCTAGACAAGGCCTGGCATTGTACAAGCACAAGAATGACTCTAGTGAAAAATATTTGAGTATTTAAATGTCAGACTGAAACCTGGTACAAGTCCTTTAAAGTTCAGACTCAAACTTGGAGTGATTTCATCAGCCCATTGATAAGGAATCCACCAGTCACCCCTTCAAGCAGTAAACAGTGAAGTGAATTGGGGTGGGAGTAGAGCTCCTGTTTTCTGGCTTCAGTAGATTGACTCATTAAATTATCCCTTCAGTGTACAACCATATAAGGATTTTATTTTTGTAAAGGAAGAACTGCATTTTAATCAGCCTACTATCTTTTACACAATTACTTAGTAGTAAGTTCTGTTGAACACCCTTGCTTTTCATTCAGCATGTACAGAGTTGTACTGTCAAGCAAGAATTTTGAAATAACTAAACTTCTTAAAAAGCTTTTGAACATTGCACTGTTTTAAAATTCCTGAAATTTACTAGTAGTTTTCTTTAAAATGATCATGGGAATGGAAATAAAAGCATATCTTGGTTTTGAGGAAAATAGGATATCAGTTATATACCATGGGGAAAATCGTGTTTTGTTTTTTTTAAACTGAGTTCAACACATCAGTATTTGAAGGTTTAAAACATCAAGTGAGCAATGGCAGTTGTTGTTGCCAACATTGTTCTTACCCTCCACCCTGAACACACACCCCCATCTTTAACATGAGCTTTATGTACAGAAAATAATCAGATAAAAACTACTGGACTTGTGAATGGTTTTGGGCCCATACTGGGAGAAAGGATATAAGTTAAGTAAATAAATTAAAAGTAATTAAACAAATTAAAAGATTAATATGATTCTTCCTGGCATGGAGATAAAGTGACAAGGGATGGATCTACACAGGATATATAATGCATCCTTACCTCAATCCCAGTCCTGTTGGAACACATGACATTCCACTCATTCCAATGTGAAAACACTTCTTTTCAATGCCTGAGGGCTTTAAGACGATTAAGAAAGAAAACGCTCCAGTTAAACTCTGTTGTTTTGGGGAAGAACTGGGCTTTTAAAAACAGGTGGCTTGACCTCCACATTGGGATTGCAGTGGAATCAGGGGGTGGGGGAAGTTGGTGGGTGTCAGCTAGGTCAGGTGGTCACCTAGGTCATCTGATTTTTCCTGCCATGGAAAGATTGCCCCCTTTGTTTGTATCATCATCCAGAAAAGGCAGTGTTGCCTCTTTTTTTGGATTTGGATTTTATATGCAAACCTTTGCATACATGCTGTAGCATACATTCATAGGTCGGCATTTCACCTCCCCTGTCTTCTGGCTTCACCTTTAGAAGCGCAAGTAGACAATAAGGAAAAAGGGAAAACAAATGCTATTTGATTAAGCAAATATGTGAATATGCAAATATGTGCATGCATTGTAGGAGTCCCCCCACAAAAAAACAACACCTGTAGCTGCTGTGATCATGTGACCAGACCAACACACAGTCCAACACAATATGGCAAACACACATGCACACAGTAGAAACACCACTTTGCACTGCTGTGACTATGTAATGGGGATCCAATGTGACTTTCCAAACTGATTTCAGCTTGAATTAAAACACATATGAGTGGCAGTAAGTGGGTCAAACTGGGATATGGATACGATGCGGTGGGGCTGGGACACAGCCCTCATGTAGATACACCCAGGAAAATCTTTAGCTACTAAATTTCAGCATGTCAAGGTGCCATTAAAGTCATAGGAGCTATGGCTAGTTGGAGTCTGGATGGTGGATTGTGTTGGCTCATTGGCCAGGAGAGCATGTTGCATTTTTTCCAGACTCTGTTCCTAGCCCCATCAGCTAATGCTCCAAAGCATTCTTCTTTTCTTAGAGCTGATCTGGAAGTTCTCATGAGAACTTTTTACTAGAAATCATGACTGGCACTTCTAACAACTACTTTTGCTTTTAGTACACTCTCCATTGGTGTTTTCCTTTTTAAAAAAAATCTGAGAACATTTCCTTACCATTGTTACCCAAAGAGGTCTTGGAAATTCTAAGAAATTATCGTCTGTCGAATATCTTGGGGAAATTAGCAGCAACTTGACCTTAGCAATGTGAAAGGGGGCAACAAGTGCACCTTTACACACAAATTGTATACCCCTACTAACTCTGAACAAACACACACAAATGCAAAATGAAAGATTGACAATATTTATTAAAGACTTTAAAATAATAACACAAAGCATGCATATATTCATACAATAAAGTATTCACACAAGACCACTAGGAATAGAAGAAGAGAGGCTGCCAGAGGGATAGATAGGGAGATTTTTGGGGTGATACAACATCTGTCTTGTAGTCCAAAGTCATCAAGCAGACTGGCAGTGTGGATGGATGAATCTTGAGTGGCTAACACAGACAGAGACATAGTGTTCCCAAGCAAAGGATCTGTGGGCAATGAGGCATGATTTGTGGTTGATATTTATACCAAAAATATGCCCTGGGGTGGGGAAGTTTCATGGGTTAAAACAATAGTCTCTAAAGATTGCACAATGAGTTCCTGGAAGACTCCTGATCTTGACAATAGGTGTCCAAAGATGCTAATGTTTTTGCAACTGCCTTAAATGTTCTGATGATTGGATTCACAAAGTTTGAGCTGCCTCTTTTGATGGTTAGGTGATTAGGGAAGGGAAGCTTGATACCTGCAGACAAAGGAATACTTCATCTGCTTAATGGAATCATTCTCTGTCACTTGGGTGTGTGGTGGAGGCCTGATATTTCCTCATACTTTGGAAGTTGTCAGTAGTTCTTCCTCTGGGTGATGCATGGCTTACAAAACATGCCTATTTGGATCCATACAGCGAGTCCCTGACTTCCCAGTGGAAGACCACATTAATAAGCCAAATTATTAATAAGCCAATTCTGAGTGTTTCTGGAGATGGGGGCTCATTTAGGGGTGCTAACACCATCATGCCATGTATTACATAACAGTAAAGATAATTAATCTCATCATTGCTTTAGGTTTGTTTTTACATTAATTTCTATGAACCATTTAGTAAATAAATAAAGTAAACATTAAAGAATACAGTTGTCCCTCCGTATACACAGTTTTGGTATCCACGGATTTAAGTATTCACGGCTTGAAAAATATTCTTAATAAAATAATAATCCAAAAAGTAAACCTTGATTTTGCTATCTTATATAAGGGACACCATTTTGCTATGCCATTGCATATAATGTGACTTGAGCATTCACAGATTTTGGTAACCACAGGGGGTCCTGGGACCAAACCCCAGTGAATATGAAGGGACAACTGTAAATCTTAATAATTCCTGCCATATTTACCTATATTTGAGCTGTTGTTGTTTTTTCAAATGAAGGAAGGACACAAACCTAGACTCTCTTAGACTCTAGGTTTTCTTAAACTCTCCAATCCTACCTTTTTTGGTGGGGAAGTGTGTATTAACCAATCATCAGATTGATCCTGCAGTGTTCCAACAGTGCTTTCGGCTACTTCTAGCAAGAGCAGAAATATTCACAATTTTTTTGGTGGTGTCTGTGGGACATAGGTAGGTGTATTTATTTATTTTATTTATATCACATCATGTCTGGAAAGTGTCTTGCAAATTCCTCACAGTGAGGGCATTCTGTTTTTGTGAGGAAGAGTACAAAAGGCCCTTAACCACTTGAGACAGACCCACTAGATGACTCTGTGCAGAAACAATGGTAGATTTCTTCACTGCCACAGAATAGCTGTTCCAATGACTTTAGCTCATTTTGGTCAGATCTGCTCAAAGATGCTCTAGTCTCTGGCCCACTTGTTCCATTGCCACCAGCTCCCTAGTAAACCAGGTGTCTTGCTTGGCTCCAATTGTGAGAGGGGAGGCTTAGGAATGATTGTGTCCAGTGCCCTGGTCATTTCTTCATTCCAGAGGTAAGCCAGGGGATTAAAGGGTCATAGAATCATAGAATTGTAGAGTTGGAAGAGACCACAAGGGCCATCCAGTCCAACCCTCTGCCATGCAGGAAATCACGATCAAAGCATCCCCAACAGATGGCCATCCAGCCTCTGTTTAAAGACCTCCAAGGAAGGGGACCCCACCATGCTCCGAGGGAGTATGTCCCACTGCCAAACAGCTCTTACTGTCAGAAAGTTCCTCCTAATGTTGAGGTGGAATCTCTGTTCCTGGAGCTTGCATCCATTGCTCCATGTTCTAGTCTCTGAAGCAGCAGAAAATAAGCTTGCTCCATCCTCAATGTGACACCCCTTCAAGTACTTAAACAGGGCTATCATATCACCCTTTAACCATCTTTTTTCCAGGCTAAACATACCCAGCACCCTAAGTCTTTCCTCATAAGGCATGGTTTCCAGACCTTTCACCATTTTAGTCACCCTCCTCTGGACACACTTCAGGTTGTCAATATCCTTTTTGAATTGTGGTGCTCAGAACTGGACACAGTATTCTAGGTGAGGCATGACCAAGGCAGAATAGAGTGGCACTATTAATTCCCTTGATCTAGACGCTATACGTCTATTGATGCAGCCCAAAATCCCATTGGCCTTTTTAGCTGCCGCATCACACTGTTGACTCATGTTCAACTTGTGGTCTACTAAGACTCCTAGATCACTCCTAGAATGAGAAATAGTCTCATTCAGCCAGGTCTCCCCCATCCTATATCTATGCATTTCGTTTTTCTGCCCTAAGTGCAGTACCTTACATTTCTCTGTATTGAATTTCATTTTGTTAGCTTTGGCCCAGCTCTCCAGTCTATCCAGGTCATTTTGAATTTTGATCCTGTCCTCTAGGGTATTAGCTACTCCTAATTTGGTGTCATCTGCAAATTTGATAAGTATGCCCCTAATTCCCTCATCCAAGTCATTGATAAAGATGTTGAATAGCACTGGGCCCAGGACAGAACCCTGTGGCACCACACTGGTCACATATTTCCAAGACGAAGGAGGAGCACCCTTTGGGTTCAGCTGGTCAACCAATTACAAATCCATTTAAAAGTTAACTTGTCTAGCCCACATTTTACAAGCTTGTTTGCAAGAATGTCATGGGGAACCTTGTCAAAGGCCTTACTGAAATCAAGGTTTGCGATATCCACAGCATTCCCTTCATCTACCAAGCTGGTAATTTCATCAAAAAAAGAGATCAGATTAGTCTGGCATGACTTGTTTCTCTGAGACCCATGTTGACTTTTTGTGATTATGACATTGCCTTCTAAATGTTCACAGACTCTCTGTTTAATGATCTGCTCTAGAATCTTCCCTGGTTTTTATGTCAGATGTGACTCACAGAAGCTCCGCCCCCTCATCAACAAGCATACTCTCCCAAGAGTTTTTAAAAAACCCAAACTCACAGAATCTCCAACCCCTCAACAACAAGCATACTCTCCCAAGAGTTTTTTTAAAAAATCAAACTCACCCACTCAAAATGGCTGTCCAGAAACTGTTCTTCTTCTCCCTAGCAGGAAACTGGACTGGAAAGCCTCTGGGAGGAGTTATATAGAGCTATGCTCCCAGCTCCACCCCCTGTGACTCACAGAAGTGACTCACAGAAGCTCCACCCCCTCAGCAACAAACACACTCTCCCAAGAGTTTAAAAAAAATCAAACTCACCCACTCAAAATGGCTGCCCAGAAGCTGCTCTCCTTCTTCTCCCTGGCAGTAAACTGGCCTGGAAAGCTTCCACTCAAAATGGCTGCCCAGAAGCTGCTCTCCTTCTCCCTGGCAGGATCACCTACCAAGACAACAGGAAACTCCCCAAGAGCCATCAGGAATTTATCCAGATCCATAAGTCTCCTGTGGCAGACAATTTTAATCAAACTCACCCACCTACCCACACAGGCTCCAATTCCCTGTGGATCTAAACCCCACCAGGAAATGAACTATCCATGACAATGGAACTATGGAAAGTTTCTCCACCCCCAGATCACCATCATCCCACCCATTACAGAAAACCAGGTCTAGAGACAATGGGAGACAGAGCCATGGTCCTGACAATGGTCTCATTATGGATGTTGAACTCTTCCACAGTCAGCCAGGGGGACTCCGACACCACTGCCAAGACTCACTCAGTCAGCTCAGGAAGTGAGATTGTTGAACAATGAAGTGGGCAATGCACCAACAGAGTCCCTATTCTGCCCCCCACACACAGACCTTCAAATAAACAGCTAAACAGCTATGACTTTTGGTGCTTACTTTGAAAATGCTAGCTATTCCATTCTGCCTCTGCCACTTTATCTTCCACATCCATTATCTTCCCCCATCCTACTACATTTTCTGGTGCCAAATGAACAGCAAAAGAAAAAACATTAAACTGTTTTCCAGTCATCATAGTTTCCTAATTCATAGATGCAGGACAATCATCAGCTCTGGTTAGCATGACCAGTGGTCAGAATGATGAAAGTGACTTTTCAACCACTTAACAGTCACACATTCTGAATATCAGCCATAATCTTTCTGAAATTCTGCATTATTCTTACCTAGGCATCCCTTAGTGACACGTGCTGTTTCATACATACTGCAATTTTATAGAAGTTGCATGAATACAAGTTCATAGAAAGTGCCAAGAAAAAAGAGAGAAAGAAAGGGAATGTGAATCATGTTTGCATCTTCTGCAACCTCAGAGTTTGAACACAGATATCTTCCAAAATTCTGTAGATTTCTTAACTAGATGCACCTCTGTGTTGGTCATTTCAATAACACCTGCCCACACAAGTACCTAGGGGGATAAGCACATTTGGGGGTTTTCGGGAGGAGGGAGGTACAGACTATTTTTGCACACAATGCCCTCCAATGTTTCTTCTGAAACTCATCGGACTCCTCCTCGTTATCCAATTCTCCTAGTAAAAATGGCATTGGATATTCCCTTTTTAAATAAAATCAAAATTATATGTGCATAACATAAACTGCCTTCCACAACTATTTGCCAGGACCATTATGCCTGTACATTTCCTCCAGTTCTGACAACTATAAGCATGTTATAGCTGTTTATTGATTCCCATTGACAATCAATGAGAGCCAGGAAGATTTCATTTTCTAAGTCAAGTGTTGGGATCAGACTTGAGTGAAATCAGTCTGTCTCCAAATAGGTCCAGATGAATTGGACATTTTCCAAATTGTCAGATCAGGACCCAAGCTCAACATTTTCAGACGATCCTTGCAGTGCAAGGATCGAGCAGGAGAGGTTCATAGCAGCAGCACGGCAGGAGGTCAATTTCGGACAATGCCGTCCCTGCTGCGAAATCGTCCATCCCTCTTCGGTTTAGGGTTGGAGCCTGCCGTGCCATATTCGGCCAGATTTTATTCACAGAGGTTGTCCGTGAATAAAATCTGGCTGAATATAGCGCGGCAGACTCCAACCCTAAACGGAAGAGAGACAGGCGTTTTCGCAGCAGGGACAGCATCATCCAAAATCGGCCCCCTGCTGCACTGCTGCTACAAACCTCTCCCGCTCGATCCTTGTGCTGCAAGGATCATCTGAAAATGTTGTCAGTCTTCTGGGCAGTGCACAGCCTCAGTGGGACCTATTCAGAAGGGCTCCATTTCCAGGACCAAAATACATTTCATAGACCCATAAGGTGGTTGCAGGGTGGGGTGGGGATTCCAAAAGGTAAACAGGCTAGAACAAATGCTGTGTAATCATGGATGGCCCTAGTGTCACATTATTATTTTTTAAAAAAAAATATGAATTAGATTTAAAAAATAAAAGTGAGATTTTTTTAAAAAAAATGTAATTCATTTGGTCATTTGGGTCTAAGCATGCATGCTAAAGTCAGTCAGAACTCCTTCTGTTTTAAAAAAATACTAACCAAAACTTGTCAATAACAACTTACAAGTAACACAGCACTTGCAACTAGGTACTTTCAGGGGTAACAGGTCAAAAATAATATAATGAATAAAAGCAAGATTATTGATTGTAACAGCTTCCAGCTACTTTCCAATATTATTTTTAAAAGGCAATTTTATAGGTATTATGTCATGATTTTTTAGAAACTTTTAAGCCATTCTCTTATTAGTCCTATTTTTTCCCCTCCAAAAACTAACAGAAAGCAATGGGAAAATAAGGAGCAGTGATATACATAATGCAATGAGTTACTTGTTTCCATCACTATAATGAATAATAGCAATGGACTACTTTTAAAACACTGTAATGATTAGCAGACCAAATTATATTTTAAAAGTAACTTTCCACAATATAGCAGTAACTACATCACCTCTGTTGCTCTACTTAGTTCTTCTAGTTTAAATACATAAACAACAACAACAATATCTTGAGAAAATACACTCCTTTTCTTCAGCTTAACCTTGAACATACCCTATATCAGAAGTTGCTGAATATTATACACATACACACAAACATACTTTACAATCCAAATGACTCAAGAGGCAGACAGACAGATAGGCAAAATATATATTTAGAGTAACATTTCAATTACCCAGATTTTCACAGCAAATGTTAAGTGTCAAAACAAGAGTGCCAACCAAGGATATGCTTTAAGGCCTCGGGGAGGGGGGGGGATGGAGACTGTGACAAAGACAGAGAATGATTCAAACTAAATGTGGAAATCACTTCTGTCTGCTGGATGCCATTTAAATAGACTATAACTTTATCAAGCAAAATGAAGGTTGACCAAAAGTATTTTATGACAAAAATATATTAACCAATTTTCACTGTTTGGAACCTTCATAAATCAATAACAGATACCATTTACTCACCCCTGCCATCGATGCTTTTATGCTTTCAATAGAATACCCTGAACACCGTTGTCATAGTTACAGCAGAATTTCAGAATGAGTTTTGTTTTATCATAATTGCTGCATATTAGTTTATAAACAGCTGAGCTGTATCTTCCACTTTGGACATTAATTTGCGCCTAGAGAAAATACTCTCCCCACAGGAAACACAACAACAGTATCCGATACTCTATAAGTTTCTTGCTCTCCCCAGAGAAAGAGAAAGTTTTTGCAATGCATGCTGTTTATGCTCTTCATGATTTTTTTCTTTTTTCTGTTTAAAGGATGGTTATGACAGCCAGGGGATGGGTAGGAACAGAATATAGGAAAAGGAACAAAGAATGCATTAGGAGCAACAAAGAAAAACGCAAAACGTTTCAAGTTAATGCCTAGTCCATTTCCATTTGTTTGTTTAAATATTTATATCCCACCCTATATCTGGAGATCTCAGGGTAGAGTACAGACAATACAAACAACTCTAAACAATTGTAAAACCATTTAAAACAATCCAACAGATTCAGACAAAACAGGGGACAAAAGCTCATAGCTAAACAGGTCAGATCCAAGCAAGGGCACTGGGCTCCAGCACTTGAGTGAACAGCCAAGATTTAACTTGACACAGAAGTGAGGCCAATATCACCAAAGACTAGACCTCTAAGGGGAAAAATACTCCCTCTTCCATGTCTCTGCCTAATCCTTTGCTTCCAGTAATAGATGACAAAGGTGGGGGGCCAATTGTTTTTTGCCCGACATTTAGTAAACTTGTTTGCTACCCTTCAAAGCAATTTATTTAGGCTATGGTGAGAGATAATTAGGATCCAGCATGCTGTAGAGGCTTGACTATTGAATTAGGACTCTGGGAGACCAGAGTTCAAATCCCTGCTCAGCCATGGAAACCCACTGGGTGACTGTGGTAGGGTCGCAGTCTCTCAGACTCAGAGGAAGGCAACAGAAACCTCCTCTGAGTAAATCTTGCCTATGATACAATCAAAGTCAACTTGGAGATACATAACAACAACAACAGAGGAAAAGTTTATACACCAGAGGGTGGTGGTGGTGGTTTGGAATGTTTCTCTTAAGGTTGCCAGTACAAGTTTCACCTCCAAGTGTTATTCTTTTGAAGGAGGACCATCACATATAGAAATCTGGCATTCAAAGGACTCCACCTCATTTTATTCCTAGATCTATTCAACTGATCTTTTCTCCACACAAGCTACATACATACCTCTACCCCACCCCACCTCTCAACTCTTTATCTCCCTGTGTTGCTGGGGAAAGTATGTAAAGCAGCTTCCATGGAAAACATGAAAAATTATTTCATTGGAGCTGAATATTAGAACTGGCTAGATTCATTCGTTGTTATTAATGTAGATATTTGAAATTGATAAATTTGTTCAATTATGTTGATTTATTTATAGCTTAGGCCCTTGGGTGTTCAAAATGAACCAAGGGATTTACAAAGAAAGGAATGGGAGATGGTGTCACCATTGACCCTGAAAGGCACATTTTGTTGCCTACTCTTTCAAAAGTACTATTTTTATCATTCTAAAGTTATTTTCATTGCACTTTACCCAGATTGATGATGAATCTATTTAGATGATTGTTGACTGTATGGTGATAGACCAATATATCTTGGAATTGTCAGGTTGGGAAATGGTCCTCTAAAGCATGGAATTTCATCAAATAACTTGATAAATTAAGTTTTGTCACCAATCTGAATCTATTTCTCTTCTTTCCACCCTCAACCCCTCTCTCTGGCTTTTCTTCGCAAACGAAGATTCAGGAAGGACTCATCCCGCGCTTCCTGCAAGCGCGCCGATGACTAAAAAGGCCAATCTGAGATAAACAAGTCAGGTTGCAGAAAGCACAGCAGAAGGTCTCCTTGGGTGATGTTTTTGGGTTGTGATTCTTTCTGCGTTGTCATTTCTCTTCAAGACTTGTTCGGTGTGAGTTCTCAAATAAGGCTGCAGCATTGTGGATTGTGCGTCTCCATGCCTCCCGGTGTGAGGCCAGGGCGGACCACTGTTGGTGATCAATTTGGCCGAGCCTGAGATGTTGTTTCAGGGAATCTTTGTATCGCTTTATTGGAGCACCCCTCTTACACTGACCCATGGCGAGTTCACCGTAGAGTAGTATTTTTGGGAGGCGATTGTCCTCCATGCTAGAAACATGCCCTGCCCAGCGCAGCTGTGTTCTCAATATCATGGCCTCAATGCTGGTGATTCCTGCTTGCTCAAGGACAGCAAGATTCGTCACATAGTCAGTCCAGTGTATATTTAGGATTGTGCGTATACAGCGCTGATGAAAGCGTTCGAGGAGTCATAGGTGGTGGCGATAGGTGACCCATGTTTCAGATCCATAAAGGAGGATAGACAGTACAATGGCTCTATACACACTGATTTTTGTGCTTTGCCTCAGGTGTTTATTGCTCCAGACTCTTTTGTGAAGTCTTCCAAATGCACTATATGCCTTTGCTAATCTGTGATCGGTCTCTTTGTCAATCTTGGCATCTGAGGAGATTCTGCTTTCCAGGTAGGTGAACTGCTGAATGGACTTGAGCACAGATTTGCCGATGGCAATGTGGGGATGGTGGTGTTCATCCTGTGGTGCAGGCTTGTAAAGAACTTCTGTTTTCTTCAGGTTGACTTCCAGTCCACCCTCAACCACCCCACAAAGATATACACTGTTCATTCGCCCTTGAAATGCTTGTTTGTTAAAGGTCTGTCTGTTTCAGTTGGAGGACACTGATCCACTGGAAGAATGGCCATAAGTCTCTGGTTATAAATACCAGTATGTAAAACCAAAGGTGGAGAATTCTTAATCAGAAATGTTTTTAGTGACTCTGAGATGAATATATGCAGAGTCAAGAATCATGGTGTGTTCAGAGCATGGAGGAGCCCCAAATCCCAAGTTCAATCCATGGCATTGATAAAAGATCAGATTGTTGGGAAGGGTGGGAAGTGGATGTGGGTGTCGGAGAAAGAGCAAGACAGAGGGGGGAAATCTGAAAGAAGAAAATGTTTTTCTGTTTCTTAAAAATTCTGTTTGTTTTTTTTTAATGTATTCAGGGTTATTTGGAGTTTGTTTTTAAATGGGAAGAACTCACAGTTCAAGCTGATCCATCTCAGCCTGAAATGATACAGTCCAGGAAATGTCTTACAAAATTATTTTGGCAATTACATAAACTATCCTTGAGCACAAATGGACTTTGATGGACTTCAGTTACCACATTTGACCTCATGAAAATTCCAGCTGATTTTAGAAATGTCAGCACAATTTGTTCCAAAGACAACCCCCCTCATTTGGTTCATCTGTTGTTCACATGAAAGCTGGTAGTTCAGTACTGCTATGAGATCAGAAGCCATGGTCAGAGCTATTTCACTGCAATACTAGGAATGAGACAGCTTCTCACTCTCTCACTCATATGAACAGTGCTGAGAGATCCCTGAGAGATCCCTGCCTCTCCTAGCATACAACTGTCATATGCAAGGTTTCCTAGAAAGGGGGAATAGTTGTTAAGCCAGGTGAAATATTTACTCTTAAACGATAGTCAACATTGAGCCTGAAACAGCAGAGTGGGGGATGGGGTTTGACTCCCCAGAAGCGATGCCCCCCCTCCAAAAATGATCGGGCATGCAATCTATCCCATGCACACTTACTTGAAAGTAAGCTACACTGAACACACCGGAGAGACTTTAAAGAGAAATCAGCCATGCCATCCAGATCCCTTGGACAATTTCTGCCTTACTATACACCCTCAATTTCAGGTTTTGCATCAGAGGATTCTCTATACCTTGAATTTTGGAGATAGACTTGTTTTACAATTTCTTTTCTGAGCATTATGTGTGTACACTTTCTTCAATGGATCCCTGAAGTGCAGAAGCAAAGCTTTTCTTATTTTTATGACTAAAAATATATAACATAAGACAACTCTGAGGAGTCAATGTTGAAAGAAAAACAAAATTCATGGTATAAGGCAACAAAATCTGTAGAAAAATTGAATACTTTCTTCCAATCTCCTCCAACAAGTTCTCAAAATTCTACTCTACTGATTTTGCTGGCTAATGTACTCCAAACCCTCTCTTGATGTGTCAAAATTCTGTGAATGTTTGTTATTGTGCATTCAACCCCTATGAACTGTGATGGTAGGTAGCATACAATAACATTCAATCTTCGTTAGTAAAGTGGGCCCTTGGTATCTTCTAGGGATTAATGCCAGGACCCCATGGATACCAAAATCCATGGATGCTGAAGTCCCATTATATACAATAGCATAATAAAATGTTGTCCCTTTTATAAAATGGCAAAACCAAGGTTTGCTTTTTGGAAATTTAAAAAATATTTTCAGGTTGTGGATGATTGAATCCATGGGTGCAGAATCCATAGATATGAAGGGCTGACTGTATCTGATAGAGATGAAAAGAGAATTGGATAATATGGCGCTATTGGAACTGAGGGAAAATGAATTTTGCTTGAGATTTAGAATTTTGGAAGATCCTGGAGAATATATTAAAGAAAAGATACTCCAAGGTTTGACAAATGAGGGGAATTCCAGAGGGTGTCTAGAGAGGGAGGTCTGAGGTCGGGGGGAGGGAGAATATGGAATTTGTGAGACACATCAGGGTGGAGTTGAATTGCATTTAAAAGTGCAATCTTTAAATGCAATTTAGTTTTTTGAATGTAGTTTAGGAGGGATGGGGATGAATGAGGACACTGACTTACAAACAAAACGGAAGATTGACAATATTGATATTACAGTACTTAAGGAAACTCCAATAGAATACTGTAGATGAGAAAAGACTATTTTTCTTTTTTGTTGTTTTTATTTTTAATTTTTTAAAAACTTTATTAGGCAACAATATTGACAAAAAGAAAAACATGTAACAAAACCAAAAATAACTAACTTAATGAACAAATTACAAGACATTTACCCCTCCCCCACAAGAAAAACGCTGAAAGTAACAAGAAAAAAAGAGAAAAACATGACAACATATTTTTAAAAAATTCACAGTTGTTCTCTTCCTGCCCTAAATTTTCTTATAATATTTAACCTCCCCCAAATACATATTTTAAACATATTTAATTCTGTCTTAACTTAACTCATACTAATTTGTATTTCTTTCATTATCAAATTGCTTTGTATCCATTGTAGGTAACTTCTATCTATATATGATTCCATAATTGTTTCTTTAAGTAATTCCTCAAATAATTACATATTGTATTATATAGATATAATTAGTTAATTAAATAGTTTAACAATGAATATACATTAAATAAAAAAGAATTTAAATAATAGTCTTCATTTGCCTAACTACAAAATCCAACTATACTAGTCTCCCCTTCTATTTGTTTCATGAATTCTACAAACGGTTCCCATGTTTCAAGTAGTTCTCCATTGGTTTTCTTCTTACCAAATTTGTTAATTTGTCTAGTTGTGCCAAGTCCGTTGTTTTTTTCTCCATTCCATTTTTGTTAGAATTTCTTTAGCTTTCCATCTCTTCGCCAAAACCACACATGCTTTCGTAATTAACTAGATTAGCGGAGTTCTATGTTCCCTTTCTTTTCTATTCTCTAAATTTAAAATATTTAATAGATATAATTCTGGCCTCAAGCCTATCTCAAAACCTACATTTTTTTTTCTATTTCTTTATTTTATTCCAATATTTCTGTATCTTTCCACATTTCCACCATATGTGGTAAAACGAGCCTACGTGATCTCCACATCTCCAGCAGTTAATCAAAATCTCTTTCTTCATTTTAGATAATTTAGTTGGGGTCATGTACCATCTGTACATTATTTTGTAGAAGCTTTCTTTTAAATTTTAGCAACAAATAAATTTCAGTCCTTTTTGACAAGTGTCCTCCCATTGTTCCAAGTAAATATTATGACCTATATCTCTTGCCCATCTAGTCATGCAATGCTTTACTTGTTCCTCCTCTGTGCTAAACATTAATTGCAATTTATACAAACTACTAATTAAATGTCCATTATCTGAACTTATCAATTTTTCAAATTCAGATATTTCTTCTTCGTATTGTCTTTCGCTTAGATCTTCTTTAATTCTGGCCCTTGCTTGATAATAATTTAACCATTGTATTGGCACTCCTTCCATTTTTACATCCTGCCATTCTTTGATCTTCCATACTCCTGATTTCTTCTTCATTAGTTCTCTATATGTTAACCAATTATAGTCTCTTAGTTCATTACTACAGAATGCTTTCTGGGGTGAAAGCCTGGAATTTGGGGACATAATCTCTTATAGTGATTTTCTTATTACATTGTTTTTAAATTCCCTGTTTATTTTAAGTTTGCTATATCCTAAACAGCCATGCCAACTCATTTTTAATTTGTGCCCTTCTAATTCCAAATCTCTTTTGTTTTCCAATAAAATCCATTGCTTTAACCATGATAAACATATTGCTTCAAAATATAATTTTATATTTGGTAACCCTAGTCCACCTTTCTTTAGCATCTGGTAACAATTTCCATTTAATTCTTGGTATTTTTCCCACCCACAGAAATTTTACTAATTCTCCTTGCCAGTTTTTAAAAACATTGTTTGAATAATTGGAATTGCCGGGAAGAGAAACATTAATTTGGGTAGCACATTCATTTTAATGGTAGAAATCCTACCCATCAGTGATAAAGCTAGATCTTTCCATCTATTCAGATCTGTTTTAATTTCCTTCTATAATTTATCATAATTATTTTGAAATAATTGTTGGTTATTAGTCATTAGGTTTATACCTAAACATCTCACTTTTTTCATGATCTCAAAATTTGTTCTTAGCTAAATCTTTTTCTCTTCTGCCCAATTTTTTTGTTAATATCTTAGTTTTTTCTTTATTTATCTTAAATTCCACAAACTTTCAAAATTCATCTAACTCTTCTAATGATTGTTCGATCCCTTTTAATGGATCTTCTAAAATAACTACCAAATTGCAGCAAATGCTTTAAATTTGTCTAGTACCCTTTCCAATTTGCATTTCTTCTGTTAATTTCCCATTTATGATTAGTTTTGCTTTCTGTTCCAAATATATCGCTTGAATCCATTTACAAAATTCAGTATTTTGACAAATGTATTACCAAATTCCATTTCCTTTAATATTTTTAGCAAAAAGAGACCATTTTAGATTATCGAATGCTTTTTTCTGCATCTAATAAGATCAGCACTCTTAATTTCATCATGGTAATGTAAGTATTCCATCATGTTAATTGTCATCCTGATATTGTCCCTTATTTGTCTTCTAGGCAAAAAACCATTCTGGTCACTATGTATAAACGTTTGTAAATATACTTTAAGTCTATTTGCTAACATTGCTACAAAAAAAATTGTAATCATCATTCAGTAAAGAAATAGGCCTATAATTTTTCCTTTGTGTTGGGTCTCTGTCTTCTTTTGGTATTAAAAAATATTGGCTTCCTTCCAGCTATTTGGTATTCGGGTTTTTTCCAGAATATCCTTTATTACCAATGAATATGGTTCTACTAACTCTGTATAAAAAAAAACCTACATCATTTTCTACTCCTTTGTCCAGGTTCAATTCAAAATATTCCTTCATTTTTTTCTTATAATCACCAATCATTTTCATTTAATCTCCAAATGGTTATATCACTTCTACCCTTTATCACCATCATTACTGGATTATGGCCCGATAGCAGTTTTCGTAAGATATCTACTTTCCTAATATAATTTGTTAAGATATTGCTAATCCAAATCATATCTATTCTGGAGAATAAATTATGTGTGTCTGAATAAAAAGTGTATCCTTTATTCTCCCCTTCTTTAAATCTCCATGCATCCACTAATTGGAGTTCCTCTATGATTTCAAAAAAAAATCTTTTGCCAGCTTCCCTTGCTTTCTTTTTATTATGTTCTTCTTGAACAAGTATCTATCAATACATGGTTTCACAGCACCATTAAAATCTCCTAATAAACACCAACTACTGTAGTTCATTTGTGTTATCTTTTTTTCAATTCTTTAAAGAATATATGTTTTTCTCCAATTGGCACATAGATTCTGACCACTAGTACTTTAACATTATTTAAAAGGTGAAAGATTTATATGATCTGAAGAGAAACCAGAGTAACATTATTTAAAGTTATTTCCCCCATTACATATCTTCCTTTTCCATCAGACAAGGCTTGGTTTGGTTTCAATTTTGGTTTTATGTATAGTACTACTCCTTTTTTTCAACCCTAATGATGTGAATTCTTCCCCTAGATTTTTTTTGTGTTAATAGATGTTTATGGAATTTCTTTATCCTAATTTCCTGTAGCCATATGACATCCGTGTTGGGTTTAAAAAAAAAAAAAGATGATGGAACACTATTTTCCTCTTTTTAATTGAATTCAACCCTTTTACATTCCATCTCATAAATTTTGTTCCTGACATCAAATATGCAAATAAAACAAACTTTATTTAATTAAATTTCTTGCTCTTCACATCACTTTTGTATTTTTTGTATATACATTTGTATATACATTGTATATTTTGTATATACATATATATTCTAGCAGTTGTATATTTACAACCCCCCTTCTTTACTAATTAAGCTCACTCTGATTTACTCACATCCAACAAACTTATTTCTTTGTTCTTTCATCTAAAAGACTATATTTTCTGACCGATAAATTTGAACAGAAAAAAGATTCCATTTAGATGGGACAAATTGGAAGGAGCGATTGTCACTTTTAAAAAAGAAAGATACAAATTGAACTCTGTACAGAAAGTAAGAAGTTTTGGAAAAAATCAGAAGAGAAGTGAAAGAAATGCAGGTGACAGATGATAATGCAGCAGAATTGTAGTAGAGATAACAAGAGGAGGAAAAAGTGGGAGAAATGGAAGCAGAAGGGGATTTTTCTACAATAGGTGCAGCAGCTATGGACTTATCCAAGATACATGCATAAATGTGGATTACATATTTTAATGAGGAATATAAATGAGGCAAATTCTCCACAAAAGATAAAAAAAGGTTTTTCACTATTTCAAAAGCTCAGGCAAGATATAATTTGTCTACAGGAGACTCATATTAGAGAGAAGGATACAAAATATTTGGTTTATAAAAGTTTAGGTGAAGAGCTTATTATAGTAGGATTTTTTTTAAAAAAATGAAGTTGCTTTCTTTATAAATAACCAATTATGTCCAAAATCGATTTTGACTGATGAACATGGTAGATATGTTGGATATTAATATAGAGGGGGCTAAGACTTTGCTGGTGGGAATACATGCCTCAAGTGAGGATAAATCAATGTTGTATAAGGGACTTATGGGAAAGTTGCTGCATTTTTCATTTAAGAATTAGTGTCTCATGGGAGAATGGAATTGGGTGGTATCCCCACAAAAGGAAAGTGTCTGAGAAAAATATTAAAAGTGTACAGGGTAAATTACCAAAAAAATGAATTGGTGGATAGTTTGGAGTTGTTTTTTATATGGAGAGATAAAAAATGGTGACTCTAGAGAATATATTTATTCTTCTGAAAGACACAGATCTTTAACAAGAATAGCTATGATTTGGATTTCTAAAACATTAGCTTCAAAGGTGCATAAAATGGAGATATTATCAAAGACTTTCTCAGCACATAATCCAGTGAGATTGACTTTTAAAAGATTTGGATGCCATTGCTATTTATGGTATGATAACGTTAAAGTTAATGTAGATTTTTTTTTAAAAAAAAAAAAGGTGAGATTTTCCTTAATGAGAATATGGAACAGATACAATCCCAGGCTGTGCCTGGAAATGACTTTATGGGTATCAGCACAATAAGTTTATATATATATATATATATATATATATGTATGTGTATGTGTATATATATATATATATATATATATGAGAAACAACATGTAAAGACAAATGGTTACTGTATCAGAATTTGCTGGAATTGTACGAAGGGAAATACAGAGTTAAATTGAGACAGCAGCTAGAAGTAGGATCCACTTTTCAATGGTATTCTTATCTACAATTATCAGGGAGATTTAAAATGGACAAAAAGATGCATGGTTTTAAACAAAAGAAGTCAGGAATTTGAAGTGCAATTGTGAACAGATGATGAACATATAATCTCTAAAGTGTGCAAACTTCTCTTGAAATTTGAAATGGAATAAGAACAGGTCTAAAAATGTATGATAAAATGGGCTAAAATTGGTTTTACACACACACATGTGGTCAAAAGGATTGAATTTTACACTATGTTATGATCTGAAAGAGAACTTTTACGAAATGATGTATTGATGGTATATGTCACCAGAGAAATTGTCTAGAATGTACAAAGGAGCTTCCAATGTATGTTGGAAATGGGAGCATCACAAAGGGACATTTTACCACATGTAGTGGATAAGTGAAAAAGCTAAATACAGTATATCTAGATATAGGGTTCAAATACATACATTAATGCAGAGGATTTTACAGATTAAGATTAAATTAAAACTGGGATTGTTTCTTTTGGCATTTATAGATTTGCAGCTGGAGAAGACCAATGGGAGACTACTGCATTACATGATCACAGCAGCAAGACTGTTATAGGCACATAGATGGAAGAAACCAGATTTACCAACTACAGAGGAGAGATTCGTGAAATTGACTGATTTAGCAGAAATGGATAAATGGTCATGCTTGATTAGAGAAAGGCCATTAGTGACATTTCTTAAACAATGGGAACCACTTTTGGATTTTTTGCAAACAGAAGAAAATGACTTGTTAATTTTTGGGTTTGATTATTAGAAAGGCTTCTCTATGGAAAGAAGTAAACTAGCAATAGCAATAGCATTTATATTTCTCTACCACTTATCAGTGCAAAGCACTCCCTAAGTAGTTTACAATGTGTTAGCTAATTGCCCCCCAAAAGATGGGTACTCATTTTACTGACCTACGGAAGAATGGAAGGCTGAGTCAACCTTGGAGTCTTGTAGGATCAAATGATGTGGCTGCACTACTGGCATTTAACCACTGTGCCACTGTTAATGTCAGAGTGAGAGGTATGAATAATTACTATCTATACATATAATTCTCTTGGGTATGTTGTCATTTCTGGTGTGCTGATTGGCTACTTAGGAAACTGACCAACCAATCAAAGCTTGGTTGGGCAGTGAATCAGCACACTGGGGATGGGAACATGTGGACTTTTAAGTCCTGTGTAAACATGGCCATCGGCAAGGTGGTGTGAGTAGCAGAGTGTGTGTGTGAGCGGGGAGAGCGGCTCAGGGAGGGTAGCAGGGGGCTGCGAGTGCCATGGGGGGTGGGGGGAAGGTGCCATGGGGAGGGAGCTCTCTCTCTCTCTCTCTCTCTCTCTCTCTCTCTCTGTGTGTGTGTGTGTGTGTGTGTACATGTGGGGGAACCTGTGTATGTTACACTGGGTATATAGCTAGTATGTATATATAACTGCGAAGAGGAAGATCAGAAGTCATCTTTTTTTTTCTATCATTCTCTTTAACTTTTTTTCTTTCTTTATATCTTTTATTCTATTGTTATAAAGTGTGACAAATAATTATTTTTTAAATGAAGACACAAGAGCAAAAACAGTTTGCCAGATTCACTGCTGCACGTCAGTCTTTGGATTGTAATGATCAATTGCATCAGTTCCAATACTCTAGCTTGAATAGCTTGTTGATCCAACCACAATGTCAAGCTGTTTTTTTAAAGCTATGCCAATATAATTCTATGGCATTCATTATGCACCAACATTTAGAAGACATTTACATATAATTTCCCTTCAATGTTTATGCAGTTTTCACACTAACCAAAAATTAATGATATACTTTTGGATCTGCATCTGCTCCATTATGTTTTTATTTTTATAATTCCATCTTAGAATTCCTCACAAATATGAAATCTGGAGATGTCTTTTGTCTTTAAAAAAAAAAACCATACAGAAAGAAAAAGTCCTGAAAACACCTACTTTTATTAGACCTGGCAATAAGGTGGAAAGTGTTCTGACTTGCTTCATGTTTGCCGTGCACCAACTGCTTTGTTACTCACTCATGTTCACAGCTCATTTATTTGCTTGGGCACACACATTCATAAATAATTTTTTTCCTCCTCTTGTTTGTGAGAATGTCTGGGCAATGGTTATTCTCCTCATGAATGCTTCTGTGGTAAGCTGCATGCTAACAAGGAGTTTGCATTGCTAATGTTGCTTTGGATGTCAGAATAGACATCTCCCCACTTGCTTCTCCAAGCAACCATCCTCTGCTCTGAATCTTAGAATGCCATGATGTCAAGAACAGCAGAAGAAACCAAATGGCAGTGCTGCCTTCCTATGCACCCCCTATAGTCTTACTTTTGTTCAATTGCTCTGTTATATAGGGGTTCTTTACCATTACTGAATGTTACTGCTCCACAGGAGAGAGCACACACAGAAATCCAGCCATGGGAAAGAAAGGGGTGCAAACATGTAATTTTTTTTTCCTACCTGGCCAAGCTCTGGTTTCCAGGGGGAGTAATTTGTGCGAGGTGACTACCTTGAGTAAACAACTATCTTAGGCCAAGCAAGGCATGACCAATGTAAACTCCCAGTAATTGTGTGAATGCTTAAAAATTAAATAGCATGTGCTTGATCCCATCCAGATTGGGATTCTGGTGGGAAAGTTTGGAAGGCTTAATCCTCTCATACCTGCTGTGGCCCTGTTCTATACTGAGGTCCCTGCTTCTTTGATTAATAATTTGTAAGCTGTCTTGAATCCCATTGTTTGAGATGACTGAACACTCAAGATCAGAGCAATGGCTGTTGCCATGACTGCAAACAAATACCACTGGAAACAGCTTTTTCTATGGGTGGATAATCCCAATTACCCCTTGGATGAGTAATTGACCAGATACAACCTGAGCACCATTTAACTGGACAAATGGATCATCCTGTCTAGAGTGAGTCACCACTATTGGCATTTATCCATCCCAATATTGACTCCAAACACTAGTTCAGGATAACCACTGATCCCCCTGCTTTTAATGAAAAAGATAAATAGACATTTTATTTGAACCCTTTGGGCAGTACCTCTCAGCAAGGATCCTTAAAAAGCACAGAGACTTAAAAAGCAAGGATAAAGCCTTAAAAGACACCAAAAATGGAGTCTCCATGAGGCTGAACAATATACCCCCAGCACAATTTTTTAGAACCAACCATCCAACAGGAACAAAACCAGTATAAAATGATGCCTCTGACTCCCATTCCAGAAAGCCTCCCCAGCAGGATGCTATCATCAATGTAGCAAATGTTGCAGACAGGTCCAGGAGATCCAACACATTCTTCCTTTCTTTTGGCAGAGCTCATTCCACAGGGTGACTAAGGCCTTATCTACTCTGCAACCAGAACTAACACTGTTCATATTGGGGCCCTACAGGCAAAGGACCAAATAAGAGAGCCTCACACAGGTTCTCTTGAAGTAGCTCCCTGCAAAAGGTTGACCACCCTCATTAGGCCCATCTGGATATCACCAGCAGAAGCTCAAACAGTTTCAGGATGACACAGTTGGGGAGAAATGAATTGTAGTCTGTTGATCCCACAAGTAGCTTAGCAGCCAGAGGTCTTACAGTAGTCCTCTCCTCCTTTCTTTACAGTCTCCAGGAAGCAAACAAACAAAACAAAACAAAACAAAAACAGGAGATTTATTATAGAACCAGCAGTCTGCCCTGCTAGAGCAGTGAGTAAAGTTCAGCTTGGGAAGGCATAAATCAGGCCTGCCTTCTCAAGATGGCACCATGTCTGTCCCTACAGCAAAAGTCTGCAGAGTGCCATGAAGTGTGCGAGTAGGTGGGACTTGTGATAAACATATTGACTTTGCCCAGTAGCAGATGGGTCATCTAAGGGAATGGAGCCCTGTAGAGAGCCAGAGGCTCATATGAGATTGCCAGTGCTTAGTGTATTTAGCTCGCAACAACTGAACAGAGAATTGATAGTTCTCTGCATCTCAGAAACATCTTGTAATTTCATACTCAGAGCATGTGTGACATTCACTGTTTTATTCCCTCATCAGAGTTTTACCCTGACATTTCATGCCTTGTGTATTTTTATAAGCAGAGAACATCAATAGGATCTTTACTGCCTATTTTCTGCCAGTTTTTCAAATGTGCCAAAGGAGTAGCATGGCAACAAAGGAGCAGACATTGATAAGTAAAGAGGCACAAGCATGCCTTGCAGGCAGTGTTTAAAAGTGGGAGGGCTTTCAGGGGTATTGAACTACTGACCTCCAATGTTTTATATTGCAGTCCAATGTGGAAGTACTAAACTACCTCACCACAGGAAAGAAATGAGAAATTTTGAGGGCTATTGAACACTGTGAATTCTCACAGTGGAGCAGCAGAAAGTTACTTAGCACAGGTGTTTCCATAATTGTAATGCATTGAGAAAGTTTATGGTGTTCAATGGCCCTTGAACTCTCCAAATCCTTGGATTAGTATATTCTGTTTTCAAATAAAGGACATGGGGAAACCATTTCACTTGTGAAGTAGTCAAGATTTTTTTTTTTTAATATTGTGGGATATCTTGATTATTAGTCATAAGAAACCCCCTTCACTTGCCATTTTGCTAATAAACGCAACACACAGTTCATTCCCGTCCTTCACCTGACCTTGGCCTCCAAAGCCTTGGCCTCCATCTGAAAAACATGAAACATTCCCATCCACAGCATGAGAGCTTGGAATTTTACTTTTTATAAAGCAGTTCTTCCCATTACTCATTGCAGTGTTTAAAAAGTAACCCCTTGTTACTTTTGTTACCATACTCATTATGATGACAGAAAATGTTACTCATCACATTCTTTATTGTATTGCTTGTCACTTCTTGGGGGCAATTAGGCAGTGGTGCTGGAGACCCCTCAGCTAGTTGGGCTGGGGGACTTTAATATCCATGCAGAGACCTCTTTGTCAGGAGCAGCTCAGGACTTCATGTCCTCCATGACAACCGTGGGGCTGTGCCAAGTAGTATCTGGTGCCACTTATGCTTCAGGACACACTCTGGACCTGGTTTTCTGTTCAGGGCAGGATGATGGTGGTCTGGGTGTGGAGGAACTTTCTGTAGTTCCATTGCCATGGACTGATCACTACCTGGTGGGATTTGGATTTACTGGGACTCAGAGCCTCTGCAGGGTGGGGGACCGATTAAGATGGTCAGCCCCAGGAGACATATGGATTTGGCAGATTCCTGATGGCTCTTGGAGAGTTTCCTGTTGCCTTGGCAGGTGATCCTGTTGAAGCTCTGGTTGATCTCTGGAACAGGGAAATGATGGCCCCTAAGCATCCCCTCCCACAAAGTGGAGCCAAGCAAACCCCCTGGTTTACTAGGGAGCTGGCAGTCATTAAACGTTTGGGATGGAGACTACAGCAATGATGGCAGAAGACTCAGAATGAGTCCACAGGCAAGAACTCATTGGAAGGCCTATGCCGTGGCAATGGTGGCAGCAAAGAAATTATACTTTTCTACTACCATTGCATCTGCACAGTGTCATCCAGTGGCATTGTCTCAAGTGATCAGTGGCCTTTTACATTTTGACCCACAAGAAGATTATAAAGACCACTCAGCAGCCTGTTGTGAAGAATTTGTAAGACACTTTGCAGATAAAATTGCTCAGGTTCACTCTGACTTGGACACTGTATTAGAGACAGGTACAGCGAATCTAATCTTGGTGCCTGCTTGTCCTATAATATTGGATATGTTTCAATGTGTGCAGTCTGAGGATGTGGACAGGATCCTTGGAGAGGTGAGAGCCACAATATGTATACTGGACTCTTGCCATTCCTGGCTCTTGAAAGCACCCAGAGGTGGGCTGGCCAAGTGAGTGAAGGGAGTGCTGAATGCCTCACTGCAGCAAGAAAATTTTCCATCCTCGATTGGAACTTGCCGTGCTACCCTCAGGCTTCTGTCTGAGTACTTCGCTACTCTTCAGAACTGGTAACTATCACCCTGTTTCCTGAATCTATTCCTCTATCCAACCTTTCTTCCTTAACTCCTTGATAACCTTGTGTGGTTATTTTGAGTGTGTATTGTGTGTGTGAATGCTTTTTGTGTTATTTTCCAATAAAAAACATTTTATTTCACTTTAACCTGGAGTTATCTGCAGTTAGTACTGGTATACATATGTGAAAGGGACCAAAAATTACCCTCCTATTGCAGCATTCCATTTTAGCTAATAATAATTCCCCCAAATATTAATTATAGTTTTGGGATCACAAGTGGGGATCTAAGGTAACCCCCTTCTCTTTGGGTAACAATGACAGTTGTGTAAACAGCTCCAAGGGGGTGCCAACAGAGAAAGTCAAGAGTCAGATCAGGGTCAGTACACAGATTTAACCCAAGCACTGTAGTCTAAAGAAAAAGGCAAAGAAGATAGAACAGAAACTGGATCATCAATCAAAGCAAGGAGCAGCTAGAAGAGAAGTCAGAAGGAGCATGCCAAAGTCAGGCTGCCAGTATGTCATCTAAGAAGAAATCCAAAGAATGCTGAGAACCAGGCATACAAAACAGCACTGACTGTTGAAGTCGATCATGTTTGTATAGAGTGACAGCTTGGAAACCCTCACACAACTGCAGCTGCTAATGCCAGATTGCTCCTGAGGTGTCTTTTATCAGATCCTTGCACTTCACCTTGGGCAGACACTGGTGTCATGCAGATTCAAACATTTTCTCTCCATGGGGCCTGAGAATAGCTTTGTCTCAAAGTCCTCCTCTTCTGATTTATCCTCTCTGGATGGCCCAGATTCTGCCTCAGCCTGCAGTGTTTCCAGGGGAGAGCTGTCAACTTGAGCCTCAAATTCTTCCGCCCATGCAGATCCTTCCAGCTCCCATCCTCAAAAGAGAGCTCCTCCAGGGGAGGCATGATACATTTCTTCTTGTCGTCCTCCTTTTTCTTCTTTCCTCTCCTGAGTTTTCCTGTTACATTTGTTCTCTTCTTCTTTCTCCATCCCTCTTTGGGGCATTGACACTATTTAAAAAACTTGCATTCCCCCCAGACCTGGCCTGATAAGGCCACATGACATACAGCCTTTCCCCCGAATCTGGTGTGAAAAGGGCACACAATGTAGGGCCCGATTTGCAGCAGACTCAGGGGGAAAAAACCCTTAATCTGGGCTGTTCTGCTTCGAAGGGGGTGATTACCACTGGCTTTGATTTTCAAGTGCACAATCACCACTCCAAGCTCCAGAAAAAGCAAAGCCCCTGTGATTGCCATCCAATCTGGCTTCAGAGAGGTGACTCCTGTTGATTTGCTTTCCCCAGGTGATTGTGCACCGGAAAAGCAAAGCCTCAGTGGTAGTTGCTCTCTCTGAAGCCAGAATAGGAAGCTTATTCATGATGGTAGGGTGGGCTCACATTCTGCTTTCAGATGGGGTGAGTCCCGCTGGCACTTTGCTTTTCCTAGGTGATTGTGCACTGGAAAAGCAAAGCACCAGTGACACTCACCCAGTCTGAAGGCAGAATGTGCATCTGCCATCATGAGTAAGCTGTCCATTCTAGCTTCAGAGAGAACAGCTACCACTAAGGCTTTTCTGTCATGGAGTTCAATCGCCCTTCATGAAAGCAAAGCCTCAGAAGTAGTTGCTCTCTCTGAAGCCAGAATGGGTGCCCTCCTCCGCCCATTGTGTCACTAGCCACCCATTCTGGCTTCAGAGAGATTGGCTACCACTGAGGCTTTGGTTTCATGGAGCTCAATCACCCTCCATGAAAGCAAAGTCTCAGCAGTAGTTGCTCTCTCTGAAGCTAGTGGGTGATAGAGGATTCAAAAATCCTGGCAGAAAGAAATAAAGAAGAAAAAAATTGTCAGCAGAGGCACTGATTAATGCAAGCAACCCATGAAAAGCAGAGTTTGGGAAACTTTCTTTTTGCTGGGAAAAGTTTCTTTGGCTATACTACAACTCCCACTTACTTAACCCATATTTTTAAATTAACCTTTTTAAAAGGGTTAAAAATAGTGCTGGAAAAGTTTGTTTTCTATTCAAAGCATTAATGGACCCTCTTTGGCAGGACTGCAAGTTCCTTTTGTTGTTAAATGTAGTACATAGAAAGATGTTAAAAACTGAGCAAGATTTTTTTTTCCTGTTCAATAATGGGATTGGAAACCTAAGTTCCAACCAGAGAAATACTTTTCCATTTGTTAGGTAGTTTTATGCTCTGATCAATTGTTGTTGATGTTTAATGTATCATGCTTCATGCCATCCTCAGGGGCTATCTCTATGCCTTAGGTTTTGACCTTAAAATCTCATACCAGGGCCTGGGATTCTCCTCACTTTGCAACCCTAAAATCTTATGTTTTATATTGTGGGCCACCTTGGGAAGAGGGAAGTCTTCAAAGATAACTAAGATATGCATTAAGTAAATGTAGTATGTGGGGAAATAATCATTGTAATGTAAAAGCAATCTTGTGTATCTCATTCACATCCTAAGATAAGTCTAGGGTTTTTCCCTGCATGCCTTTTGTTCTCCCAAGTTCCCTTTCTCTTATTTCACTGGGCACTTCCAGCCAACTGGAGTGCTGGGTCATTCAACATATGACCTAATTTAAATTTTATTGCTCTGTGTAAGTTCTCCTTAAGTTTGATTCTCCATGAGGCTGGAGACATCTTTCTTCATCTTTAGACGTCTTAAGCCATCTTTCTTGTAACCATGCAATGATGTTTACCATGCAGCCTGTAGGCTGGGCGAGTTTTTCCTACCCTAAATACCATTAGTTAGTTAGGAACCTCTTTTTAAAGTTTGTTTTAATATGTAGATTGAGATTGATATACCTTCAGTAAACTTTGATTTGCATTTTAAACTGAGTCCTTTGTTTTGTAATGAGTCTAATTTAACTGGGTGATCCCAGACCTCTGAACACACTTTTCTTTTACATGTTAATTGAGCTTTACCTGTCTGCATTCTTAAGTGCACTCTGCATGAAGTTAAAAGTAAATGAATGATTTTTAACTCTCTTTTTAAAAGGAGATAATTCTTGTTGCTTTTTAAAAGGACTAGATCCTGGAATTTTTAATACAATTTTATTTTTTAGACTCATTACTCCTACAGTAAGTAACAAATTTTGCCTTCTTTCAGCAGCAGCAAGAAAAGAAAGGTTGTTATATTTTTCTGAAACTTCCTTGCTCCTTCTAGAACAAGTACTGTTCTACAGAGACTCATGAAGAGTGAACAAGCAAGCTGTACAGCTGGCAGTCAAACAGCTGCAGTGGATTGCACCCTGGAAGCTTGCTGGCCAGTTCTTATCATCAACATGAAATATCTATATATATTCCTGAACCACACCCTGCTGCTCGCAAGTTGAAGTGCACAGTACCCAAAGCTAGGTATTCTGCATATCTGGCAGAAAACCCTATCAACACCTTCTCATCTTCATGGCAGTAAAAAGACAGTAAGAAGAACAAAAGGAACAATTTAATTTTTCAGGACACCCAAAATCTGCCACCTTAGGTAACCACCTCAGTCTGCCTAAAAATAGGGCTCGGCCTGCCACTAGAAGTTGTCAGGACTGATACATGTCACAATCACTCTCAGTCTCAATTGCTTCTGACCCTTGATGTGTCAACCAGGTCTTGATTTGAGCTATTGGGCAGATAGACAGGTTCATATAAATTCCCCATTTCACTCTCTTTGGCATTAAGAATCTAAACAGCATGCTATACTCCTGTGTCTTGGAAATAAGACTTCCATGAGGAAAACAATCATCCTGCAGTGTTCTAATTTAAAAGATTTTTATCTCCTTGTAAAGCCACTTTATCCTACTTTGTGAATTCGTATAATAACTCTCAGCCCACCCTCCCACAACAGAACAAAACTTTAAAGTGGAGAGCTAAAATGATTGCTACTGTCACTATGTTTCACTGTGTGTGGGAAAGAGAAGGAAAGACATACAGGATAAGGGTGAAATATTCTTGGGAATATTCCTATATGAAAGCAAGTTTGTTAGGACTAACATGTGGTGGTGCTTTTAATGTATCCCCTCACCAGGTAGCTTCATGCATCTTTTATTTGTTTTCTTCTGTCCTGGTGCCTGGGGAGTCAAAGAAGAGGAGCAACTATACAGTGAGGTGGGATGCAGGCAAGCAAAGTGGAGATTGACAGCTCAGTTTCATTAAGAGCTTCTTTCTCTTTCTTTCTTCCTTTCCTTTCTCCTAGGAAGTATATGAATCATTGAATGGTCTGCTAACCTTGAAAATGTTAATTAAAGCAAACATGCACATGAGGTGTGCTTTATTTATTTCTTTTAAATGGCCTTTAAATGGCTAGTATCTTCATGGATCTCCTCCTAAGCATTTCCTTCCAAGCATTGTTTGGTAATAAAAAGGTGGAGAGGAGATTCTATTTGACTGTTCTTTTATAGTTGGCTAGACTGCCAATGAATACCAGATGCTATAGGCTGTATTTCAGAGAAAGGGAGTGGCAAAACCATCTCTGAGTGTTCCTTGCCTAAGAAAGTCCTTTGAAATTCATGGGGTTGCCATAAATCTTGACTTGAAAGCACACACACACCTAGCATAATCAGTTCAGGAGCCACTGTATGCACACAGCTTACTTACATTACTGACCTGTCTCATGCTCAAACGATAAACTGGGAGACTGCTAGTTTCAAAATAACTATCCAAGCTAAACATTACGGTACCTTCCATATGATTAGAATTATGTGTCACTGGCAGTACTAGCAGCATTCATAGATGTTTGGTGGCATCCCTATGGCCAGGGTAACATGTGGCTCTCCGAAGAATGCACATATGGAGGAAAACTGGATTTCCCACTGCTTATGCCCAGCAATCTGGATTCTCAGTCCACCACAGGGCATAATAAGGGACAACTTTAACCATATGCTCAAATGCTCCATTGAAATCAATGGGGCTTTAAATGGCTTAACTCCAGGTGGAGCATGCAATATTCTTATTTAACATTACTAGATTTTTATGCTCTTAATAACCAGTGGCTTTGGTTTCACTTGGAGAGGAAACTGTTAGATTTTTCAAAGGGTGTCTGATGTTTAAGTGTGTGTGTGCATTTTCTGATGTCTGATGTTTAAATGTGTGAAAGCCTGTTATAGAAGAAGGCTGAACAAGTTGCTGATGCAAAGAACCTTATGCTCCTGCCTTTGAAACTCAGCATGCAAGCTAGTTACAAGCAGTACTCTCCCACTATTGGTAGATGTGTTACAAAAGAAGTCTCCAAGGAAAAGATTTTCTTCATCCCCTACCCCATCATTATAGAAATTTCACTTCTTCCTAGGGGAAAGACAATATTTTGTATCTTTGAAGTTGGAAACATAGAAAAGTGAATCTTCTGGAATTCCTTCTCTTTCAGAAAAACTGAGAGGAATTTCTCAAAAGATACCTCCTCTGAACAGAGATGTGAGTAAATGAGTAGATTCAGAGATGCACCTGCAAGTTTTCTATGATACAATTGTCGGGCTATTTACATAGCAACTGATCTGACAACAGTCACTCAGAAAGAGGAGTTTAATAGGAAATTTAAGAAGTCTGATATTCACTGGATCTGCAGAGATCTTCAGATGGTGGAGGAATGGGGTACACACCATGGTGTAGTGGAGCCAGGAATCACAGGGTAGATGGCCCATGATTTTATTGATTGAAGGGACTATGACATCATATGCCATTGCCTCCTCCCCTTGGACTCTCCTTTTCATTCTGAGTTTAGCTGTAACACCCATACTAGCTAGAGTGGAAATGGACTTTCCCAGCAGCTGTATATTGTTATGACTATCACTCTAGCAACCCACGGTACTGGGGAGCAGCTAGGTCTTGACTGAGCAAGATCATTAGCTTTACAAAATATCTGTTCCTGGTAAAGATGAAAACATTTGTTGACTCCCTGATGTATATGCATCCCTCTCATAAATTTGCCACCTTTGTAACTGGACATCTATATGGGACATACCTGCATCATATGAAGTAGCATGTGGGAAGGGAGAGTGTACACCAGTTCTTCCGTCATGCAGAGACTTTCAAAAATATAGTAAATGTCTTTTTAAAGTGGCTGCTTATGGAGCACCAAAAAAGAATATGCACAACCAAAAAAGATAAGAAAGAAGACACAGATGAAAAGGGAAGATAAGAGAGTGGATGCATTAAGTTACATGAAGTAGTCAATATACATTTAGAAATAATTTCTATAAATTGAAAAGGAATACACTAATCTCACATAGTGACCATGGTCTTGTGTGCCTGCTTAGCTGATGGACAACTTATTCCGCCTTAAGATTCTTTATCTGTAAAAACGTTTTTGAATGGACAGTCCTCCAAAGTATAGAGGATGCCTTCAAATAGATGGCTGTCCTCTGTAAAGCAGAGCACATGGCCACCCTGCTACCTTTGGCCTTGATGCACAGTGAATCTGGCAGTGATGTGCTGGAAAAGTTCCACTTGAAGCCATTTCTTCCCTTCTCAAGGCAAATGGCTGCAACAAATACACAACTTTGTTCTGTTTATTTTCTGACAAGAAAGCAGTAAATCAGGAGTATGGTATTATCACCTGACAATTATATTGAAACCTTAACCCATAAATAATGTAATTATTCTTCCATCGTAAGTGTATCTACATAGTAGCAAAACATTATCTTTTTGTACTTTTCAATCTGAAGTTTGATTTTGAAAATCAATTCTGAAAGGTCTGGCTCATTCATTTCAGCTACTCATGCAACCTTCGGCTTTCCTGAGATTTCCCCTCAAATATTAATGTTTTAGTGGGCAGAAAGGTCTTTGTTCATATGCCAGCTGTTCCTCTAGTATTCTCACTGCTGTGATATATTTGAAGCAATAAAAATCTTGCATGATTCCATAACAAGGAAGTTCTTCATTCAAACCATTTTATTGTCTTTTACTCTCAATCTACCAAGTAGTAAATTGTGTCTTAAAAAGTAGAAGAAGCTGCTATCTGGCCAGGGGTCAGTTTATTGACATCTCACCCATATGGGAAGCAAAATGGATTTCTCTTACCTGACTGTATGAGGCAACTTCCTAATATATAGCTTAGCCAATGTTAGTGATGGATGAAGTATCATGCTTTACTACATAATAGGGAACAGAGCACTGGGTGTTCTAGTATATTATATTTATTTATTTACTTGCTTATTTAAAATTATTTATATTCCACTCTTACTTCTTAAGGAGATCAGAACTTTACTCTTTTTTAGTGTAGAGTCTATGCTAAAAAGAATAAAGTAGCAAACAATGCCAAAGCATCCAAACCCATACAGAAGTACTCAAATGCTTGTTTAAAATGGAAGTTATTACTACACTCCTAAATACCAGCAACCAAGGAGTTATTTCGATCTCTTAGGGACAGAGTTCCTGAAACAGTGGTATGCAGTATGAAAAGTCCTCTATCCTGCTATCCAGCCTTAGGAGTTTATCAGATGCAACTAATGTGGCACCAGTGTGATGCCAGCATAACGCAAAAGTATGCCAATATCAGATGATGTTATCCTTTTGCATTCTGCTGGTGTTATGCTAGTATACCATTTTACTGATGGCTGAAGCCATCAATAGATCCCCTGTGCTGCTTTTGTGCCAGTGTTGCTGGTGTGAGAAACCTCAAGCCATTTAAATCCCACCACTACAGCAGGAATTGTCAGTCCAGTGCAAACACTTCCTGGTGAGATCGGGACATCTAGGTAAGTTTCGCTCTTTTTATGACCCTCCCTGGGTTACTTGGAACTTTTAAATTGTGCTTAGGTGCTTTGCGTAACTCTTAATGCTTTATTTTTATTTTTGAATTTCCCACGCTCACATCTTCTCACAAGAACAGACAGGATTTCACTCCAGGAAGTGAACAGAGCTCTGTCAGAACTCTGTTCATGCCTGGGCTGCCTCAACAATGGGAGAGAAGGTAAGTGCGGTTATTGTTTTAGGACAGGGGCGGGATTGGTGATTGTGGGACAGGAACGCTTTTTGCATTCCTGGCTGATAATCTCCTTTCTATCTAGAATCATAGAATCATAGAATTGCAGAGTTGGAAGAGACCACGAGGGCCATCCAGTCCAACCCCCCTGCCACGCAGGAAATCTTGATCAAAGCATCCCCTACAGATGGCCATCCAGCCTCTGTTTAAAGACCTCCAAGGAAGGAGACCCCACCATGCTCCGAGGGAGTGTGTTCCACTGCCGAACAGATCTTACTGTCAAAAAGTTCCTCCTCATGTTGAGGTGGAATCTCTGTTCCTGGAGCTTGCACCCATTGCTCCGTGTTCCAGTCTCTGAAGCAGCAGAAAACAAGCCTGCTCCATCCTCAGCGTGACATCCCTTCAAATACTTAAACAGGGCTATCATATCGCCTCTTAACCGCCTTTTTTCCAGGCTAAACATACCCAGCTCCCTAAGTCTCTCCTCATAAGGCATCGTTTCCAGACCTTTCACCATTTTAGTTGCCCTTCTCTGGACACGCTCCAATTTGTCAATATCCTTTCTGAATTGTGGTGCCCAGAGTATTCTAGAGAGAAAGCAAGAATGGCTCATTATGGAAGAGTTGAATTCTGCAGTGGCATTACATGGAGGAAGGGGTCCAGTTGTTCTTAAGCAATTTATAACCTTGAATTCCACTTGGAAACAAAAAGGTAGGCAGTGCAGTTGGTACAAAGGGGAAAGAATATGAGCCATAGACCCACCCACATAAGAAGCCTGTTTACAGCATTCTGAACGAAACCAAAGTTTCTGAAAAGACTTCAAAGATAGCCCCACATAGTCCACATTACAGTATTCAAGACAATAGGTTATCAAGACATGAATCATCATAGCCAAGAAAAAAAAACTACCAAAAAGAGACTGAGCTGGCACATCAGAATGGGACAAAGCTGCACTGCTGGCAGTTGAGGGATGAAAGTCCAAGACCAGGTTGAAGAGCACCTCAAACTGCTAAATATCCAAACTGAAATCCTTCCTATTGACTGGAACAATTTTTTTGTCTTGGGCAGATATAATTTCAGTTTGTTAACCCTCATCCCTAAATGTGGGAAGAATATAAAGCACACTGGATTATAACTATCAGGAACTATGCTGTGAGTTTGGAGCTATGCAATGAATTCCAAGCTTTCTGCTGTATCAATGATAATGAGGAATGGGGAAGGGACAATAGTTCTAAGAGGTGGCTTTGGCAGTTTCTGTGGATGAAATTGCTCCTGTCAGTTCCCCAAGGAAGAAGGAATGTTTGGTGTTGTAGCAGGTGATTTTCTGCTGAGAGGAACAGAAATTGTGTGTGGGCCTGATAGGATGTCTCAAGACATGTGCTGTCTTCCAGTGATGAAGAATTATGATATAACAGAGAGAAACTAGGAACCTGAAGGACCTGAGGGTATGGGTTCATCACTCTTTCATGTGCAAGGACATGACCCAGAAAGAGAGAGAAGAATACTAGAAGTGAACAACTGGTGCTTTTTGGCATGGTCTGCATTTTCACTAAAAAGAACGGCTTCTGACAAGAAAAGAGTTACACCTCGGAACATAGCTTCAATGTAGATACTCAAATCTCCCAGAAATGTAGTCCTATGATTTTCTAGCATTACCTCCAAGACCACTATGGATAGTTGAGGCAGGGAAACTGCTGGGCAACTGGATGGACAGTACACCAGCAGCAGGACTGTTCTGTTTCTTGGGCCATCACATGGAACATATCCTCAAAACTTTAGATTATAGTAGTTATTTCTACTGTAATTTTACCTTATAGTGGTTATTTCTGAGTATATAAGCTTGTTAATTAGCTATGAACCAACAACACTCTTTCCCAACTGCTTTTTTCCACAAATGTCCCTGAACAAAGGACATACTCTGACATGCGACAGGTCTTTCAAGGCTATTAATTGGTCAGTTTGAATATCTTTCTCAGGGGTTTTTGAAAAAAACAGTTTCCCAGGGTGCACACAAGCAACACATTGTATTTACAAAGACAGAAAGAATTAAAAAAGAGTATAAAATCACCATTTGATCAATTTACCGGACGCTCGCTTAGCTGAAAATCCAACATGGCAGCTGCAGCTGCTTTCCCTCTTTGCTAGCCCCACCCCCATCCTTGACCAGCCAATCAGATTGCACTGCCTGTTCGTATTTGTGCAAATGTGAGTATTCAAACAATTGAAATGTGAGTATTCAAACAATTGCCCATTCGGAAGTTGTATACAGCTTTTCAGAAAATCCATACGAAGCCCCAAACATGGCACACATGGACTTTACAGTGGATTTCACTGCCCCCCCCTTCCAAATGACATGTATTTGTGCAAACGGATGTTTGAATGGATTGCCATATGTTCACATCTTGTTTGTATTTTTTTTTAACATATAGACAGCACCTTTATTTCTCTTCATGTGAGTGCAGAGACAAGATACAATTTTGTTATGCCAGGAAGAAAATCATCTGACACCTCCTGCCACATACACACACATAGATACACACACACCTGTAAACTGCTTAGATCAGATATTCATAGAATCATGATAAGTATTCATGAGTTAAATGTTTGTGTTTTATTGTAAAGCAGCATATCTTGGTTGTTAAATAAATATGCTGAACTGAAATTTGAGGTCAACGTGATATGGGGCTGTTTTACCCAAGAGCTGAACTGTTTGCCAGAAACACACTAACCTGGTTACTAGGGAATTTAAAGCAAGGTTGGGAGACCATTTTCAAACTGATGGCTGAATAGGCCCCTGGCTGGGACACTGCAGCTACACGCCAGTAAGGGATGGGGCACTGTCCCAAGAGGACCAAGCTCCTGCTGCCATGAGTACTCATGTTGTTGTTGTTGCTGCTGCTGCTAATTGCCATCAAGTGAACTTTGACTTATGGTGAGCTTATGAGTGAGAGACCTCCAAGTCACCCTATTATCAACAACTGTGTTCATGTCTTCCAAACTTAGGGCCATGGCTTCTTTCATTAAGACTACACATACATAGACCTTCACATACACAGAGAGAAAGGCACTTTCTTACACACACACACACACACACACACACACACTTGCTAGTTTCATATCCATACATAGCATCTGTAAAAAGTTTTTATCCACCAACAAAGAGAGAGGCTCCTTTCCTCAGTTCTGAGGAGATTTCCAGCAGAATTGAGCTGCTGGACTTACTGTGCCCATGCCGGCAGCTTGTTTTCAGGGCAGTCTAGGGGCCCCCTGTCTTCACCCTTTCCAAGTGGCTGGGAAGGGGTGGCATGGGCACCACCATGCTCCTCTGTCTTCTTCCCGGCTGGCACAGTGAGCCAGGAAGAGGTCAGAGTGGTGGCCAATCAGGGAGAGGCTTGTGTTTCCTTAATTGGCTAGTTTGAATGGACTACCAGCCAATCAGAGGTGAAGGCAGGCCTCGTCATCTGATTGGCTGAGAGGTGGGACCTTGCTGCATTTTGCAGCAAGTCTTCAATCAGATCCCACAGTCAGGAATAAATTCCCAACTGCAGCACCAGACTAGTCAGTGGCTCCTTGAGAGCTGAATGGAGCAGAGCAAAAAGAAGGAGCTGAGCAGGAAGAAGCCTCGGGAGCCAGGGAGAAGATGGCCAAGTGGCACTCAGGGGACCAGGAAAAGTGGTGGCAAAAGTGGCACGGGGAGCAGAGGCACAGGCAGTGGCGGCTCGGGAAGTGGCAGCCTGGACAGCAGTGGCCTGAACAGCATGGCAGTCCAGGGCGAAGAAAGTGCGGATGGCGGTGCAACACCATGAGGCAGCAGCAGGAAGCTTTGCACCACAGTGGTGGTATTCAGTGGGCATTGGCTGAGGCTTTGGGCAGTGGTGATGCAAAGTGGGCAGCGCCCAGGGCCTGGCACCCAGCATCAGCAACAGGAGGGCAGTGGGGGCTGGGTGGCACAACAGCCGGCAATCAGGGTTGGGCCTCCGACTGTGGGGGTGAGGGGTAGGCCTGGCGGGGTGGCGCCAAGGGACCAGGAGGGCCAGCAGGGCATCAGAAAAGGGGTGACCAGGGGGATGTCAGGTGGTTGAAGGGTGAGAGGCTTCCAGGGAAGAAACTAAAATCACTTACAGGCCAACAGGCCACCATCATGACCTGAAATCACGTGCCAGCCAAGGGGCTAGCATTTGAGAGCTGAAATCTCTGGCTAGCCAAGGGCTAGCATTTGAGAGCTGAACTCACTAGCCATCCAGCAGCAAGGGGCCTGTCCGGCAGAGGCCAAGAGCTGTTACCCTGATCAGTGGGCACAGGGCTTCACAGGACGTCAAGCGATAATGCCACCCAAAAGGGGGTGCAGCCTAACAGGGCTCTCACACGAGGCCAGGCTGGGAGAACCCCTAAGTCTTGGGCAGTCCTTGCTCCAAGGGGTAGATGGGCGATACCTGCTACAAAGAATGTCTCAGGGCAAACAGGCAATGCTGGCATTTCAATCCGGGCTTTCCTGGAAAATGCCAACCCACCTGACCTGGAGGAATTGTTGCAAGCAGTCAGCCTTATAGCCAGACAAATGTTCAGGCTGAAGGCTTGAGAGGCCACTGGGTCGGGTGCTGCAGTGCCATCTCAGAGCTCTGAAGGGAGTGCTAGCATGGGGCCGCACACAGTGAGGGGCAACATGGAGGCTGTGGATCAAGCAGCGCAGATGGCCGGGAGATGGAGGAGACATTGTTCGCCCTCACAGTGACATCAGTGTCAGCTCTTCAGGCGGCTCTTCTAATAATAATAATAATAATAATAATAATAATAATTTATTTCTATCCCGCCCCTCTGCAACGCAATCAGGGCGGCTTACAATATAAAAACTCCATAGTCCCAGTACCCTAACCCACCCACCCCTTAAAATAATATTAAATTATAAATGATTAAAACATACAGTAATTAAAGATATATAAATTAGAAAAAAGATTAAAACATACAATAATTTAAAAAAAAATCTGATTACAGCTCAGGGAGGACAGCCAAGTCTTGGGCCGAGATAGTTATTCAGGAAAGGCCTGCCGGAAAAGATCCGTCTTGACAGCTTTTTTAAAGCTGTCTAAGGTGTTAATAAGACGGATCTCGTCTGGCAGGCCATTCCATAATCTGGGAGCGGCAGCAGAGAAGGCTCTCTGGGACGTCACCGACAGCCTTGTTTTCATAGGCTGTAACAGATTCCTCCCAGAGGACCGAAGTGCGCGGGGAGGGTCGTATGGAAGGAGGCGGTCCCGGAGATAAGTTGGACCCAAGCCATGCAGGGCTTTCTACTCACTGAAAGGAGAGGGCAAATGAGAGAAGTGGAAGGAAAACAATCAAGAGAGGGAAAAGAAGAAGTGATCCAGGCACAGGAGGAGGAAGGATTCAGACAGCAAGGGATTGTCAGGTGAGTCATCTGAGTAGGACATGGACCTGTATTGGCGAGTGGGGGCTTTGGCCCCAGGACCTCCTCCTTGGGCACTCAAGGTGCGCACTCAACAGGATCCACCTACCCCTGGCCACAAGCAGGCTTAGAAAACTGTGGCAGTTTCCTCTGGGGCTCTAGCCCTCACTCTGTTTCAAGACAACGACCCCCCCCCCAGGATCCATTTGGACAAGAAGACTCGAGATACAATCCTCAAGGGATAGTATGTTGATGTCTTTTCCCTCCTCAAGCCAGAAGGGGAGGAGGGGAGTGTGCCCAAGGGTGACAAAAAAGCCTCTGAGAAAACCAAAGGGGATCCTGCTGAGTGCTCCTTCAACAATTGGCTAGCAGGGTACATGGTTTTCATGGGGGTTGTGCAGATGGCATATCCCGAATAGGGATGGCACCTTGCTAACAATCCAAGGGAATGTCCTCAAGGCCAGGGCACTGGCAGGTGAGGTGGCTGCCATTGAGTATGACACTGCCTTTCACAAGCAGGCTTGGCGCAATGAGGGCACCAGGTGGGATCTCATCAATGACAAGCTGTGGCTTGTCATTGTAGGGCCCCACATAAGAGGTAAGGCAGAAGGTGCCAAGACCCTGTGCAAAAAAGACCCACACCACCTAGTTTGTTGGGAGTACAACCAAGGTAAGTGCTTCAGGGCAAGCTGCAAATTTGAACACAATTGTGAGACTTGCTATGGAATGCACCCGAGAATCAACTGTTCTTACCCTGCTTCGAGTCAGCAGTCCTTTCGGAATGGCCGCCCTGCTGCTGTCTTTTTTTTTTTTTGGTGAAAAAAAGGAAGCAGTGTCAGGAAGCAATGTCGGCTAAGGGGGTGTCAAGCACAATTGAGGGCAGGGGAGTGGCGATGGGGGGGCATGGCTTTCACACCAGTCCGGCTCCAGTCTATGCTCCCTCTTTTAGCCCTCTACCCCGACAAAATGGTGGCTGCCTATTTAGCTGATGGTTTTGCCAAGGATTTTAGGATTCTAGTGGTTGGCCCTAGAAAGGCATCTGATTCTGGTAACCTTAAGTCTGCCTCAGAATTACCAGAGGTAGTACCATGGAAAATTGCCAAGGAATGTGAGGCTGGGAGAGTGGAAGGCCCTTTCCCAATGCCTCCAATGCCTAACCTGCACATTTCACCTTTAGGAGTGGTGCCTAAGAAAATGCCAGGTGAGTATAGATTCATACATCATGTATCTTATCCAAAAGGGGCTTCTGTCAATGATGCTATACTGCCAGAACTTTGTTCTGTCAAGTATGCCTCCTTTGATCACGCCATTAACTTGGTCAGGGCTTGAGGCCTGGGGCCCTCATGGCCAAATGTGACATACAATCAGCTTTCAGGTTGCTCCCAGTTCATCCAGATGACCGCTGTCTGATGGGATTTAAATTTCAGGGCTAATGGTATTACAACATGGCATTACCCATGGGTTGTGCCAGCAGTTGTACTGCATTTGAGGTCTTCAGCACATTCCTTGAGTGGGCGTTAAGGCACAGGACAAGGTTTCCTTTCATTACTCATTACCTTGGTATTTTTCTCATGATTGGGTCAGCTGAAGGACCAGACTGTGGGTCTCCGCTTCACTCCTTTCAGGTTTTGGCGCAAGAAGTTGGTGTTCCCTTGGCTCCAGAGAAGACGGTGGGACCTTCCACTACAATAGTTTACCTGGGGATTTTGTTGGACAGTATTTCAGGGTTTCTTGTGTACCATCTGGCAAACTGGCTGGGATTAGGGAATGTTTACATGGACTCTTGGTCCATGACAAGGCCAAACTGAAGGAGGGGCTGTCCCTACTGGGTCATCTCATTTTTGCTTGAAGGCTGGTGGCACCAGGGAGGGTGTTCTGTGCCAGGCTGGTGGGGATCATGAAGGGTATAAGGTCTCCTCATCGCCACATTTGGATCACCGAGGATGTAAAAGAAGACCTCAAGGTGTGGCTGCAATTTTTGGAAGGGTACAATGGCATCAACTTTTGGCAAGAACAGAAAACAGTGGGAGTGGTATTGCAGGTTCTCTCTGATCCAGCCGGGAGCCTTGGGTTTGGGGTTTTCTACAATGGCCACTGGTGTGCACAGTATTGGCCACCTGAGTGGAGGGTGACCACTATTGTCCGTGACCTAACATTCCTTGAGTTCTTCCCCATTTTAGTGGCAGTGATTCTCTGGCGGGAGGAGTTCAAAGACAAGAAAGTGTGCTTCTGGTGTGATAATCAGGCAGTGGTGAAGATTATCAACAGGCAGTCTTCAAAATCAGAGAGAGTTATGAAGTTGGTGTGGAAATTTGTACTAGTCTGCTTGACATCGAATATCAGCTTCATTGCCTGCCATATTCCTAGTGTAGATAACGAGATTGCAGATGCATTATCTCGATTCCAGAACACCAGGTTTCACACATTGGCCCTGGATGCAGATCCCACTCCAGTCAATTCCCAGATGAGTTGTGGCAACTTGGGAAGGAACCGTGATTCAAGGAGTCCTCAATGTCACCATCGACTCAAGCGAGCTATAGGAGAGTAGTTTGTCAATTCTTCAACTTCAGGCAGAGAAATGGACATGGGAGCTCCTGGCCAGCTTCAGAGCAAGAGGTGTTGCACTATCTGACTTTCTTGAACGACCAGGGCTTAGCTCCTCGCTCCTTGTCACTGCACCTTGCTGGCATCTCCTTTTTCAGCAAAGCGGCAGGCTTTGGTGGCCCCCATGCCACACTTCTCATCTGGAGGGATATGGAAGGCTGGTGGAGGATGGACCATCAGAAGACGCATGCCAGCAGGCCAGTCTCCTGCAGCATACTGTGTAAGTTGGTGGCCAGACTTGGTAAGGTTTGCTGGTCCAGATATGAGGTGATTTTGTTCGGCACAGCATTCACTACTGCTTTCTTTGCTGCCCTACGTATTGGTGAGTTGGTGTGTGAGTCAAAGAAAGACTTACTGGAAGGGCACTGCAATTGAAGGGCATATCTTAATGCAATCAGCTTGGCAAAGGGGGCTCTCTGCACCTACAGAGCCTGGTGACCTTATCATCATGCCCAGTGATTTCCATGCACCAATTCTTGGAGAGGCGCCTAAAGGTGCCAGGCCCCCTTTTCATCCACAGGGACATGTCTCCGCTGATGCGTTACCAATTCATCAGTGTGTTGCGGGCTGCTTTGGGGCAGCTTGGCATGCCAGTGGACGAGTTTGGTGGACATTCTTTCCAGATTGGGGCAGCTACAATGGTGGCTGCAGGAGGCCTGATGACGGACTGTTCAGTATCTGGGCAGATGGCATTCCAGGGCCTTTGCTGGATACATTTGACTGGAATTAACCATTCACAATGCTTAGGTGTGGCACTGGGGTCTCCCTTCATTCAGGGCAAAAGCCTAGTTGGTGGCAGCTGTGAGGGTTGGCAGAAGTCGGGCCAGGGTTGGCCTGCCTTTTATGGTAGTTGGCATAGGTTCTGATCCAAGGATATTGGTAACAGTGGCCTCCATCAAGTTCAGGGTCAAGGTCAAAGTCAAGTTCAAGGTTACAGATACCCCGGGGGCTATGGCATTGGGACATGCCAACTTGGGGCATGTCATCATGGAATGCCCCCCTTTTATTTCTTGATCATGTGTCTCTTTGGGGGTGGGAGGGGGCAGGGGGTTTGGCAGGCAAATTGGGGGCCTGCTGAGACTCCTCCCTTTCATGGAGTGGTGATTGTTGGCATGTGGGCTGACAACGGTCTCATCGACGAGACAGGTGGGTTGGTCAATATCTGGATTCGAACCCACGTGTTTGTGCCAACCAACAGCAGCTGTCATCAAAGTTGTGGCTTTTATTGCCAATATATATATTCCTACATTCTCATATTATCTTCCAATATTCATGTATTCAATATATTCTTTGAACGTATATGGGGTCTGTGTTTATTTGGGGAAGGGTGAAAGGGGACACATCCTACATCGACACACAACAAAGATACAGCCTTTTGGCAGGAAAGAAACACAGGGTGCTAGAAATAAGTGGTCTCTCTCTCTCTCTCTCTCTCTCTCTCTCTCTGTTGCTAATGGAGCTGAAATTTGATTACCTGGATTTTACTGTTCTTTGTTTCCCAATCCCCCATGGCCAAAAAAGGGGGAGTGGCCTCTGCCTGCACTGATATCCTTCCAGACCAGCCTTTATCGATCTTTTTACCCTGGTGGAACTCTTGAAACGATTTTCAGGTCTCAGGGAACCCCTGCCTAAAAAAAAAATTATATCTACAGCTAAAAATTATGTTTATTTTTTTCCATGTCAATATCTCACAGAACCCCTAGCAACCTCTTGTGGAACCCTAGGGTTCCAGGGAACCCTGGTTGAGAAACTCCGTTCTAGACCATTTTAACTGCCAACAGAAGCAATATCTTAACACAAAATGTAGGCCTGTGACTAATATGGTCATTTTTTTTTCTTCTCCTATATGATTTTTTAACACCTTTGCCTTAATGAAGAAACTTGCATGATATATTTTGTGCTTGTTTATAGTTGACCCTATATAGGTATTATTGTTTTGTGGATTTTGGATTTGGATGTATTTTACTGCATGGGCAATACGGCTACCCCTGAATATGTCTCCCCATAGAAGACACCATTGCCAGCTCAGAGTCTTCGCCTTGATTTCTTTGACATCTGGAAATAGATCCTGACTATGGAATATATCACACTAGTCCCTTAAATGTTCTTTGCCAGCATAAAAAAAAGTTTCTATGCCAGAAAAGAATGCTCCCGCCCCCTCACTTACCTTCCTCTCTCGACAAAGGCAGCCCTGGCAATAAATCTTGTGGGAAATTCAAAAATTCAAAAATAAAAACAAAACACATTAAAAGTTTTTAAAAGCACCTAAATACACTTTAGAAGTCCCAAGTAACCTGGGGAGGGTCATAAAAAGAGTGAAACTTACCTTAATGTGCTGATCTCACCCGGAAGTGTTCACACTGGCCAACCATTCTCACTGTAGTGATGAGATTTAAATGGCCTGAGGTTTCGCACACCAGCAATGCTGACACTAAAGCACCATGGGGGATCTATAGATGGCTTCAGGCATCAATGAAAAGGTACAGGATTTTGACAGAACATAAACATGAAAGAGCGATGTCATCTGATCTTGCACCCGTTCATGTTTATGTGGTGTCGTTATGATGCTGTATTTAGTGCATCTGATAAAGTCCTATGATTGCTAGACTGGAAAATGGAGAGGGCTCCTTGTATGCTCAATGGTTGTGTAGAAGAAGCAATTTCAACAGATTTTTTGTGACACAACAGGGTAAGAAGCAACATCTGCTGAAATTCTTTCTTCTACAGAACCATTGTGTACAGGAGCCCTCTCCATCTTGCACTCTGGCAACCCTAATCCTGAACATTGTTTGTCATGTCCCTCTCTCTGCTTTGTTTACATGGCTTTTGTGTGACTTCTCAGCTTCTTGGCCTTGGATGGCTTATGACCAATACTAGCTGCCACTACTCAATCTGTCAAGGCATTTACAACAATACTGTTGTATTTCCATACATGGATCTTAGATAACAGCAGAAGAACTTTGTAGATTGGATCAGAAACCAATCCCTATTTTAAAGAAAACTCTGAATAGGAATCTCTCCTTCCCAGTAAGTGTATAAACCTGGATTCTCACATACCCAGAATGTAAGCATTAATAAATATCTGTTGCGGCAGCATGACTACTGAGGAATACATATAAAGACTGTCTTGCAGGTTGTTCTACCCTACAAGATTAGAACTGAAGTCTCACCAATTTGTCACATACAGTATGTTCATGCAAATTTCATTGGAACCCATATCATCTTTTGTCTCTTTTTCTTTTTTAACCTCATTTCTAGCAATGTGCAAGTAGTCACCTGACTTGCCAGTAAATATTCTCACAGAGGTGAGTTTTTCATAAACTGACCACTGCAACAGCTTTTTTAAAAAACACCTTAGTGTGCTTTCCAAAATATGTCCATTTTCAGATGGATACATATACAGTAAGAGTTGTGGCTGCCACCTGAAATCCACTCAGACATAATGAGCATCCCAAAGTTTACACATGTGACTATCCCTTCTAGATGTACTTGCATGCCTAGCCACTCATTAGTTTATAGGCAAAAGCACCCTTGAGGTTTCAGTGGAGAGAAGGGACAAAGATGTTTCAGTGAGGACAAGATTTACAGCAAGGTTCAATCTAGAAGGTTTTATTCCTTCAGGGCAGAGGTTTGGACTGGATGGCCCTTGTAACCCAAGATTAAATTATAAAAAGAAATGTATTTTTAAAATTGTATGTTCCCATTATCTTTTCACACCTCACAACAATCAGATATCTGATACTCTCGGGGTTTACTATGAATGGTGGGCAGAGCATCCTTGCTGTCCATCAGTGGTTCCCATCCATGGTCAGAACTTTCTTGCTTCATCTTTGAACAGTTATTTCCAATGTTAGATTAGCCAAGGGGTGGAGGAAGCAAACATGTAAAAGTTATTTCAGGACTGCAACTTATTTAGGGCTTCTCAGCTGTTCTTAGCTAGATAAATACTTCATTTGTTTTAATTCTTTGCTAAGTTATGTGATGTTAAAGGTGACTGTTATCTAATTAAAAAGCTATAGGGCCTGTTGTAATTAGACTTTTATTTCCTGCAGAACACTTTGCCTATGAGTGTCTGTTTCTGTTTACAGGTTTTACTCTTCTGGGCATTTTAATCTCCCTGATTATGTTGGGTCTGGAAAGTTTTAACTGAAGTAGCATTAAGAACTACAGTCTGCAGATTTTTGCCTCCTTTCTGGAAAGAAAAACATTAGCATAGTGGGATGTGTCTATGCACTTTTAGCACATTTCGTTCTGTATTGTACACTAATTAATATTTCCCTTCCAAAAATAAATTTAGAATCCACAACACAAGGGGTATGGAAGGAAACAGTGGTGGCTGGTGACCCCCCATGTAAGTGGGGCAGTGAATCCACTCCACATTTTTATCCAGGCTTTAAATGAGCTCTTCAAGATGCTGACGCCTATTCCTATATAGGTCAGGCACCTTGGATAACTCCTGCATAACTAGCCAAAACAATGAAGTAATTGCCCCACTGAAGTGAGAGCCCCTCGGCCCCCACTAGAGGGACACAGATATAATTATCCCCATCCTGTGATAAAAATGTTGGGTTTTATTCTGCCCAGACTGAATGCAACATAGTCTTTATCCCACCAAAGGTCTACTCAAATATGGAATTGTCCAGAAATAGCAGGTTATTTCTCATGTTGCCAGAATGGCCACAAGTTAATTAGATCTCCAGTCCCTTAAAAGGCATCAATAAGAGAAGTGCTACTCAGGTCAACATAAATATCCCTCAAAAATCAATGAAGTCATACTGTGAAGAAACTGAGATTTTAAACAAACAGTGCATCATTCTTCCTTTCTCCATTACAGATTTTTTTAAAAAAACTATATGCTATTTCAATATAGAAAAGCAGTCATAAATATGGTAATAAGCATGGGGGGGGCAAGGAGTACGTAACTATATTAAATATATTCATTACATTCAACAGTCTGAGCAATCCAGAGGTGGCAAGAGCTGATCTAATGGGAACATAAGCTTAACGTAATAAACTCAAGTAACTCAGTCCAAAGGTGTAACTGTCACACACGTTTAAGGCCAGTGAAAGAAGCAATTGAATTCTTGGTTGTACAACTGAATAGTTCAATTTGCAGGTAGAATGCGCCCCCCCCCCATTTAGGGCCTAAATGAGAAAGGCAAGTTTGCAAAGGAATCTGACACCTGCATACCACAAGATGTGTGACACACATACACAAGGTTCTTAGGGGCAACATTTTCAACGAGTCAGATTGCCTGCAAATGATGGAATACACAAACACAATTTGGAATACATTTGTCAGCTTGTTATAGAGTTCTCCAATGTAGCAGCTGGGAACAAATATATTGGAACCCCACTCTCCACCCCACACAGCCATTCTTCTGTGTGGCATGCAGCACATCCATGGGTAGAAAGGGCTGTCATCTTCAGATAGCCACTGTCCTCACTAAGTGAACAATGAAAGCAGCAACAGAGGAGGTGGGGATAGCTCTCCACCCCACACAGCCATTCTCTTTCTTCCATGGTGCCAGTTCCATGACAGGATAAAGTTCGCAAAATTCTGGATTACCATTCTTTCGCATCAGGAGTGCATAATTCACATGAATTCTGGCTTATTTGGAAGATGCAGCAAGTTTCGGTTTTCAATAGTTTACACAGGCAAAGGTGGTGGGGGGCATGGCCTCCAGATGATTAAAGCCAGGTAGGAGGCAGGGAGGGAGCAAGGAGGGGGTCATAGACCATAACTAATGAGAGGGAAGAAAAGCACAAACAAACAAAAGAATGACAGAGTGATCTGTCAAGTTCCCAATTGTCTTCCCTGCCCTGAAAGCCTTGAATAAAGAAAGGAATGAAGGGAAGCACAAACAAACAAAAGCATGATGGAGTGATCGGTTGCAGCACGCACGCATGCACACACATACATACACCACCCAAGCAGGGGCTATCCCCATTCCCAATTGTCTTCCCTGTCCCAAAAGCCTTGAATAAAGAGAAAGGACTGAAGGGAAGCACAAACAAAAGCACGATGGTGCGATAGGCCAGATGTAGCACACACGCATGCACACACACACCACCCAAGCAGGGGCTAGCCCCATTCCTGATCATCTTCCCTGCCCCCAAAGCCTTCCTTTGAAACAGACAGGAAGGGCTCAGAGCAGATTTCCCAAAATGGGCTGCAAGCAGAAGAAGGGGCAAATGGCAGGCTCGGTGGATTTCTCTCTCCAACCCCTCCATTTATTCGGAGAAGGCACAATGGTCACTCCAACCAATCAGGATTCAGCTCTGCTCATGCTAATTCAAAAAGGTTGCTGCAAGTTCACACAGACATTTGTGAATGGTAAGTTCACATGACCAATTGTGCACATTTTCACGAACTTTATCAAAAAAGTCAGGAAAACTAGCAAAAGCTGATACTTTGCAACTTATGGGTTTTTCGCTCCCTCTCCTTCTGAAAAGGGTGCTGTGGCTTCAAAATGCATGGAAACTATCAGGCTTTTTGTCACATTCTTTGAGGATTTATTCTGCCATGTAAATGGCACTCATGTTTATTTCACCTGCCTGCGTAAGCTATGTAAGTCTACTGGAACATAGAAGAAATTGTTTCAGTTTTTTTTTTCACTCCTAGTAGGAGTAATCTTTCTGTCTTAGGGCTTGTTACATGGGCAATAAAACCCATATTCACCCCTTATTTGTGGCACAGTTGACATACAACATTTTCATCTATGCACACTCTGTAAGATGCACAGTTTGCTTCAGATTTCAGGGGAAAACCCAGATTGTTGTCCCTGTGGTGACCAAGGATTGGCTTCAGAACAAAGCTGGTATGGGACTTCTGGTGGATGGGACTCCATTCTGGTGCTATTTTTAATCTAAATTTTTAATTTTTGATCGTGTACATATCTTGGTAAGAGTATCTATGCTTATCCAGTAATGCAGTACTCCGGGACCATGTATATTCATTTATTTGCATGCTTGACTGAACAGAAAAAAACCAGAGACCCAACTTCATGACCAGAAAATTGTACAATGGGACACGTGATCAGCGTAGGACAGCCCATTTACTCCAACACAGGTATGATGGTGGTTACATGTGGCTGGATACTTCAATCTACAATCAGAGAAGCCTGGTGAATGTGTTGTTTATGGAGCTGCTGTAGATCATAGAAATTTGCTGTGGCTATGAGGTAGGTACAGGGTTTCCTAGCCATGTAGTCAAACCTCTAGGAGCGGCAATGCCTTCAGAGTTTGTGTAGTCATTGCCTGGGTCAGTACAACTATGCATTGCTTTCTTTCATTCATTGACTCTTCTTTATCTCAGGGCCATCCCCTTTCTGAAACCCTTTTGTTCTTTCTAACTTCTGCAATGCTCATCATTTGTTAAAAAAACGTTCCTTCACACAAACCTCACCCCAGTCCAGTCCTACTTGCATTTGGTTTAATTCCATATAGACTGAGGGGAAACAATAGTGCGTCTATCTGACTTTGTGTCTGTTTTCTTCAGTGTGGGTCAGTCTGGCCTGTGAAATAAATCCTCTTAGAATCCAGGGTGGGAATCCCATGTTTCCAAATGGGATCCTATAGCGGCCCATCATTTTTGGAGGGAGAGGGACTAAAGTTTGGGGAAATAATGTGGGAAAAGCATTTGTGGTTTTTCCCGAAGTTTTTTTTTTTAAAAAAAACCTTGATAGAAATGTGCACCCCTGCCCGTTGGGACAACTGATTGCATTAAATCACATTCTTGGATAAGAGTGCCACAGAAAGTACATGATAACAGAGGCAGTGGATCACACAAATTGACAGTTTTAAAAAATAATGCAAAGCGTGCACCCTGTTGGGATGGTATACACAGCACAGTAATTTACCCTTTGACTCCATCATGATTTGCATCCCACTCCATTTAGATAAGAAAAAGACAGGTCACCTCAGTTTCCCACAAGTAGTCCAAAATACTCTTGAGACACTTGAGCTCTGCTGTGCATTTGCAATAATGCACTTGCATCAAGAGTATAATCCCTCATGTAGACAGGCCCTGTGTTTGTTGGTCTTGTTATATGCCCATTTCAAATGATTATGTTTGTGGCCTTTTTAAGAGAAAGGACTTTTTCAGACGCCATCAGGGGAGGGCGGGAGAGGTACGCGGTTATCCCATGGCAGGGGGTCAGTTTCAGACGACGCCATTCCCCTCCCATCCTCATCTGTGTTGCTTCCGTGTTTGATCTATTGCAAAGGTGCCACTTTTTACTCACAAAAAACTTCCATGAGTAAAACATGATGTGTTTGCAATAGATCCAACACGGAAGTAACACGGACATCAACAGGAGGGGAACGACATCGTCCGAAACTGACCCCCTTCTGCGGGATAGCCGCATACCTCTCCCACCCGCCCCTGACAGGTTTTAGGGCATCTGAAAAAGTCCAAAAACCTTTTTGTTAAAATAGGTGGATGCAACACCTTTGCAACACTTAAAAGTGTCACCAGCAAACTCTTATTCAGCTGTGCAGAGTGATAAGTAATTTTGCTATAGAACCAGAACTATTTAAATATCAACCTGAATTTCTAGAATCATAGTTTGATTTGCTGGTATTGATAGCCACTTAGAAGAGACATGGAGGACAGAATCCCACATCAATAAATAATTAATTTATTCCTGATAATGAAATATTGTGAAATAAAATATGTGTTACTACTCTGAATAACTGAGATAAACCCAGCAGGCTATGTTTGGAAAGCTCAAATTGCCCACAGGGCACAGTGTGTCCTCTGCCTGAAGTTGGTTGAGGTTTTCCTTTTTTTTTGTTTTGTACCATTCCAGCCCTTCAGTATTTCAATCAACACCATCATTGACAGCTTCCAAATGTCACACATCAAGCTGTACGAACAATGACCTCGCTGCTCAATACTGATTAATCCTCCCTTCTGCTGTGATATTTGAACTATTTGTATGGCCCAATACTTCAAAATACTAAGAACAAAAAAAGTGCACAACAATCTAGTAACTTGTTGTATGGAGGAGGGGGAGGATTTTAGTACTGTTAAAATCCCCATCATTATTTCTGGGTCTTGTACTCACTTTTGAGGGCCTACTCTGCACCATACCTGGGGAACCTTACTCTTCTGGATTATAATTCACAGTATTGATCAGACAACATGATTAGTGGTCTTGCTGGATCAGAGTTTATGGGAGGTATAATCCAAACAAAATAAATTTTCCAAGCTCTGGGTTATACAACACAAGGAGGTCAGTAAGGGTCTCAGGCACCCAGTCTGAGGGATAATTGAGAGCTCTCTGTGGTTTTTCCATGTACACATTATCAGATGCTTACATATGTACAATGTACAATTTTTCTGCAAAATGGCAGACAGTGTAGGAGAATGGCTGCTACAAATGTGTATGTGTGTTTATTCAGCATTATGCAGAAGGGAGTCTAATGACAGAGGAACAAGCTGCTGGCAACCCATACAACCATCTGGTGTTGGTGGGAATGTCCTGAGTAGGTTTCTCAGCTGGAACATTTGGACAATGAATGTGCCATCACTGAAACCTAGTGTCTTAGCCATCCTGCTAGTATGATGTAGCTGATTTACCAGATGTCACAGAAGTTCCTGGCATGGCAGTGAATTTCCTATTTCTACAGAAGGCTGCACTATGTGATGGTGATGCTCTGGTTGGTACATGGGTACAATCTTTCCCTACTGTCTTAAATGGAATTTCTGAGTACAGATTACACAGCATGACCTTCTTTCAGCCACTCTCCATTCATTTTTAGAAAAGGAGTAAATTAAAACGTATTTTCTCTCTGTTGCTCCTTCAGCTCTTGAAAAGCGATGCGGAACTGCATGGAACCACCTGACCTCTCACATCATTTACCGCTTTTCTAAATAATTCATCATTCTCTAGTGACGGTGAACATTTTATCCTTGGATAAACATGCCTGTTACTTGTACAAAAGCTCCAGGTGGTAGGCAGAAATGCTCTGCTCATCTGGTATGTTCAAGTGGTACATCCGGAGTCAAGATGGGTATGACTTGCCAAGCTTTGTTTCTTTATCAAAATGCAGATGAATGAAATGCATGTAAAAAATATAACCAAAGTATAAATGCTGAACTTTGAAAATGCTTCCCACACACACACACCTGTGCCCATTTGTAACAGCTTATAAGTAACTGTACGTGTGATAAACTTTTGTTCCTATATTAGATTATATTGGATTAAGTGAGTAACAACATAAATCTAAATCTGTTTTCTCAGAAGTGAAATCCACTGTGTTCAATGGGATTAACTGAACAGTAAGCATGTTTACAACTGCAGCCTTCAATAATTCACAAAACTTTCATCGTGATGTTAAATTCATGGCAGGAAGATTTTTTTATTTTTTTTTTAAAAAGGCAGATAATAGTCACTTCCTCCAAAGTTTCATTTTCCAGTGCTTTCATATTGTATGCTGATTCACTATAAAACACTGGATGAAGGAAGTTTAACAGGACGAAAGACCTCAGAGGCTCACTACAAACCCTGCAAGTATATCAAGCAGGCAACTTGCCATGAGGAAAGCACACACAGTCCCACACTGGGGGCTACAACAGAAGAGTTTCTTTCAATGGGTAGAAGCAGTATATAAAAAATAAGTGTGCAGAGAAAAAAGTAAATAGCAGGCATGGAAGAGAAATGACCAAAGTAACATCCTCTCATCTGTACATTTTTAAATTATTTATCAGAGCGGCTTACAAATTGTTTAGCAATAGTACTTACACATCTACACTGTTTTATAATGCAAGGCACTCTCTGAGCATAGATTTTCCTTTAGTTTTTTTCAGGCTGTGAGGTCATGTTCTGGAATAGTTTCTTTCTGACATTTCACCTGCATCTGTGGCTGGCATCCTCAGAGAATGGTTGGGTAGGAGTGTGTGTGGAGTTTATATGCTGTGAACCCCTGTTGGGGAGGATATGTAAATTTGTGTAATTGAATTGTTAGTTTCTGGGTATAGAAATACAAGGCTTGTTAGTGTCTGTTTGGCTAATGGTTGGTTGATGGGCCATTATCTGCTGGGAAACCCTCTGTCCCTGGGTGGAATTCTTTTGTAAGTGTTGAGTTTTGATTCTATCGTATTTCAAAACTGGGAGCCAGATTTTTGTTTATTTTTAAGGTTTCTTCTTTCCTGTTGAAGTTGTCCAGGTGTTTGTGGATTTCAATAGCTTCTCTGTGCATTCTGACATGATAGTTGTTGGCCTGGTCGAGAATTTTTGTGTTTTTAATTAGCATTTTGTGTCCAGGTTGATTTATAACATGTTCTGCTACTGCTGATTTTTCTGGCTGGCCCAGTCTGCAGTGTCTCTCATGTTCCTTGATTCGTGTTTGCACACTGCATGTAGTGGTCCCTATGTAAACTTTTCCACAGCTGCATGGTATGCGGTAAACTCCTGCAGCTGTGAGAGGGTCTCTATTGTCCTTCGCTGAGTGTAGCAATTCTTGGATTTTTCTGGTTGGTCTATAGATTGTTTGGAGGTTGTGTTTCCTCACCAGTTTCCCTCTTCTGTCTGTGACTCCTTTGATGTATGGTAAAAATACCTTCCCTTTGGGTGGCTGTTTTTCTTCTTCATTCCTGTGGTTTTTTTCTGGGTCTGGCTGTTCTTGTGATGTCTGATCTGGAGTAAACATTTGCCTGTAAGGCCTAGTTTAGGTGCCTGAGTTCATCCTCCAGGTAGTGGAGTTTGCAGATCCTTTTTGCACGGTCTGCCAATGTTTTTATTGTGCTTCTTTTTTGTCCTGGGGATGATTGGAGTTCTTATGTAGGTATCTGTCCATGGGGGGGGAGTCTGTATACCTTGTGGCCTAACCATTGGTTTGGTTTGCGGATGACTAGGACATCCAAGAATGGCAGTGTTCCTTCCTTCTCTTTTTCCATCATGAATTGGATATTTGGGTGGATGCTGTTCAGGTGGTTCAGGAATGAGATCAAATCTTCTTCTCCATGGTTCCAAATGGTGAAAGTGTCATCCACATATCAGAACCATGTTGTGGGCTTTTTTGGTCCTGTTTCCAAAAAACTACTCTCTGAGCAGTTTACAGTATGTTAGCTAATTGCCCCCACAAGCTGGGTACTCATTTTATTGACCTACAAAAGGATGGAAGGCTGAGTCAATCTTGGAGCCTTGTAGGATGCATCCACCCACTGCCAGGCAGATAGTACTACAAAGAGTGGATACAAGAAAATGAATTGCTGCTCTGAAGTGTTTGAATGAGCTGCAAGAGGCAAGGGTCAGTAAGGACTGCATTCAATTGAATCTCTCTGTCCTGCCTTTTTAAAACCATTCACTAGGTTTGGAGGAATGCAGTGGGGAGCAACAGCAATGGGACAACAGGCATGTGAGGGCATTTGACAAACTTAGGCACCTTCACTTCATTTACCCCCTGCCCACAGGGACTTGCCTACATGACCATCTCATTACTGGTGGGAAGAATAGATCCGATGGTCGTTCAGTCACCTATCCTGCACTTCCACAAGTAAGAAGATCACTTTGCTCCCCTGGCAAAGGGGGAGAGTCTAGTGGGAGCTGGACTGTTTTTCTGACTAAGCCCCCATAGTTGCTGCTATTTTAATGGATCTTATACTCTTCTTTGGGCTTGTCTAGAATGCAATTACCCAAACTTTCCCCTGTCTTAGAGTCCAGACAAAACAGGGCATTTGTCCCAGTTTTCCCAGGGGGAAGAGGAGGTAAGGCGTGTTACACCATCTTAAAATAATACCTGGTAAAATCTACTCCAGCTGGCAGAAAAATGGATCAGGCCCCACATAACCACAGGAGTCCATTCCAGCATGCCGGCCCATTGCTGCAGCTGCCATCACTCTTCCATATCCAGGAAGCAGGTCCACAGCATGTGGCCAGGCTGGTCACATGCAGGGGGTCTTGTTCATGTGCTGTGGGCTTCTTTCCTGGCTTTGGAGAGTGGGACACAGGCAGCAGTGGTTGCAGCGAAAGACCACCATGGCAGTCTGGATTTCTCCCATTTTGTGCCAGTGGCGGGGGAGAAACAAGCCTGATTCACAGACAGAATATACCAGTGTATTCTGGCCATGTTGATGAGCCCTTTGTTTTCATAAGATGCTTGCTACTGCTTTTTGTGTTCATCCAGGTCATTTGCACTTTAAAATTAGACTGGTTTAACTTATTCTACTACTATTAATATTAATATTAATATTCCTGGGAGTTTATACATTAGGAATAAATCTGAAATTGGGTTGTGCCTGGGTGGTGGGGAGCCAGAGAGGGAGGTGTGTGGTCGTTCAATTGGGACAGTGGTTGCATGGCAAGAAGGGCAAGGGGCTTCCTAATAGGAGGGAAGGATAAAGTCAATTAATGTCTGTGGCCCTTTCTTGCTCCCTCCTTTCCTTCAGGACTTGGGTAGCCATGTGCCAGCCAACCTTCCTGCCTGTGGTGCAGTTGAATACTAGTGGCCCTTTCATACTACGCAATAATGGTATTATGATTCTGGTTTAACTGCCATTGTTCTATCCTTTGGAATTACTATTATTATCATTATTATTATTATTATTATTATTATTTCTATCCCGCTCCTCTGCAACGCAATTGGGGTGGCTTAAAATATAAAAACTCCATACCCTAGCCTGCCCACACCTTAAAATAATGTTAAATTAGAAAAGATTAAAAACATACAAAATTTTTTTAAAAAAATCCAATGGCAGCTCAAAGGGAAAGGGCAGCCGAGTCTTCGGGCTGGGATAGTTATTTAGGAAAGGCCTGCCAGAAAAGATCCATCTTGACAGCTTTTTTAAAGCTATCTAAGGTGGTAATAAAATGGATCTCATCCGGCAGGCCATTCCATAATCTGGGAGTGGCAGTAGAGAAGGCCCTCTGGGAGGTCACCAACAACCTTGTTTTCATAGGTTGTAACAGATTCCTCCCAGAGGACAAGTGCGCAGGGAGGGTTGTACAAGAGAAGGCGATCCTGGAGGTAAGTTGGACCCAAGCCATGTAGGGCTTTAAAGGTCATAACCAACACCTTGTACTGTGCCCGGAAACTAATTGGCAGCCAGTGGAGAGCTTTTAGCACAGGTGTTATGTGCTCTCTTCTGGAAACACCAGAAATCAACCTGGCTGCCATGTTCTGAACTAGTTGAAGTTTCCGAGTCAAGAACAAGGGTAGCCCCATGTAGAGCGCATTACAGAAATTGAGAAGGGAGGTTACGAGTGCATATACCACAGTTTTGAGGTCCCTAGTTTCAGGAAAGGGTGCACCTGGCATATCAGCCGAAGTTGATAACTGGCACTCCTGACTGTTGCATTTACCTGATTAGACATCAGGAGCGACGGGTCCAGGAACACCCCCAGACTGTGAACACAGTCCTTGGAGGAGAGTGCAGTTCCATCCAGGATTGGAAGTTGTATTCCCAGACCTGGTTTCAGGCATGTAACTATTAGTACCTCCATTTTGTCTGGATTCAGTCTCAATTTGTTTTTCCTCATCCAGTCCATTACTACTTTAAGACAATCATTGAGAGGAGAGATGCCATCTGAAATCAAAGCTGACAACCGAGACATGGAGAAATACAGTCGCCCCTCCACATTCGCGAACTTGACATTCGCGGTTTCGATTATTCACGGTTTTGCGAGCCCCCCCCCGGGCCCCCCCAAACCGCGACACGGGGCCTCGAGAGGCCCCGTGAAAGCCCTGGGAGGGAGCGGGGAGGGCCGGGGAGACCTCCACGGGGCCTTCGGAGACCCTCCGGAGGCCCCGTGAAGGCCTTGGAAAGGAGGGGTGAGGGCTGGGGAGGCCTCCGCGGGGCCTTCGGAGACCCTCCGGAGGCCCTGCGAAGGCCTGGGTGAGGGATGGGGAGGCCTCCGTGGGGCCTCCGGAGACGCTCCGGAGGCCCCACGGAGGCCCGGGGAGGGAGGGGGGAGGGCCGGGAGAGGCCTCCGTGGGGCCTCCGGAGACGCTCCGGAGGCCCCATGAAGGCCTGGGGGAGGGCTGGGGAGGCCTCCATGGGGCCTCCGGAGACGCTCCGGTGGCCCCATGGAGGCCTGGGAGGGATCGGGGAGGGCCGGGGAGGCCTCCATGGGGTCTCCGGAGCGTCTCCGGAGGCCCCATGAAGGCCCGGGGAGGGGGTGGAGAGGGCCGGGGAGGCCTCCGTGGGACCTCCGGAGACACTCCGGAGGCCCCACGAAGGCCCGGGGAGTGAGGGGGAGGGCCGGGGGAGGCCTCCATGGGGCCTTGCTAGTCCCCACGAAGGCCCGGGGAGGGAGGGGGGAGGCTGGGAGAGGCCTCCGTGGGGCCTTGCTAGGCCCCACGAAGGCCTGGGGAGGGAGCGGCGAGGGCCGGGAGAGGCCTCCGTGGGGCATTGCTAGGCCCCACGAAGGCCCGGGGAGGGAGGGGGAGGCTGGGAGAGGCCTCCGAGGGGCCTTGCTAGGCCCCACGAAGGCCCGGAGAGGGAGGGGGAGGGCCGGGAGAGGCCTCCGTGGGGCCTTGCTAAGCCCCACGAAGGCCCGGGGAGGGAGGGGGGAGGCTGGGAGAGGCCTCCGCGGGGCCTTGCTAGGCCCCACGAAGGCCCGGGGAGGGAGGGGGAGGGCCGGGAAAGGCCTCCGTGGGGCCTTGCTAGGCCCCACGAAGGCCCGGGGAGGGAGGGGGGAGTCTGAGAGAGGCCTCCATGGGGCTTCCGGAGACGCTCCGGAGGCCCCACGAAGGACCGGTGAGGGAGGGGGGAGGGCCTGGAGAAGCCTCCGCGGGGCCTAGCTAGGCCCCACGAAGGCCCGGGGAGGGAGGGAGGAGGCTGGGAGAGGCCTCCGCGGGGCCTTGCTAGGCCCCACGAAGGCCCGGGGAGGGAGGGGGGAGGCCAGGAGAGGCCTCCATGGGGCCTCTGGAGATGCTCCGGAGGCCCCATGAAGGCCTGGGGGAGGGCTGTGGAGGCCTCCATGGGGCCTCCGGAGATGCTCCGGAGGCCCCATGAAGGCCTGGGAGGGAGCGGGGAGGGCCGTGAGAGGCCTCCGCGGGGTCTCCAGAGACTCTCCGGAGGCCCCGTTGAGGGCTTGGGCGGGAGGGGGGAGGGCTGGTGAGGCATCCACGGGGCCTCGGGACGGTCTCCAGAGGCCCCGGGAAGGCCTAGGAAGGGAGTGGGGAGGCTGGAGGAAGCGACTATGGGGCCTCCAGAGGCCCCATGGTCGCTATGGTGGGGGAGGGGGAGGGCAGTCATTATTCACGGATTTTTCACATTCGCGGGGGTCCATGGAACGGAACCCCCGCGAATGTGAAGGGACGACTGTATATCTGGGTGTCATCAGCATACTGATGACACCGTACTCCATGCGTCCGAATGATCTCTCCCAGCGGCTTCATATAAATGTTAAACAGGATCGGGGACAGAATGGTGCCCTGAGGGATGCCACAGTTAAGCTCGGTTCTAGTAGAGCAATGGTCCCCGAGCCTCACCCTCTGGGATGTGCCCGAGAGGAAGGAGTGGAACCACTGCAAGGCACTGCCTCCAATTCCTAACCCCATCAGGCGATCCAAGAGGATGGTATGATCTATTGTACTGAAGGCTGCTGAGAGGTCCAAGAGCACCAACAGGGTCACACCACCCCTCTCGATACCCAAGCAGAGGTCGTCAACCAGAGCAACCATGGCAGTTTCAACTCCATATCCCATCCTAAAGCCAGTTTGGAATGGATCTAGATAATTGGTTTCATCCAAGACAGCTTAGAGTTAGGAAGTGACTGCCCTCTCAATCACCTTGCTTTAAAAAGGCAGCAAGGAGACTGGCCTATAGTTGTTCCTGTCCAAGGGGTCCAAGGAAGGCTTTTTCAGAAGAGACTTAACCGCTGCTTCCTTCAGACAGGATGGAATGGACCCCTCCCTGAAGGATGCATTGATAATATCCCTAAGGAGTACTCTTAATGTGTCACCCCCTTGGGCGGCCAGCCATGATGGACATAGATTAAGGGGACAGGTTGTCTTCCTTACTCTGCTAAAGAGCTTGTCCACATCATCGGTACTCACAGATTGAAGCTGATCCAATAAAATTTCATCAACAGAGATGCTGGACACCTTGTCTATAGATTCTGTCATAACACTGGCATCTAAATTGGCTCTTATCGGAGAGATTTTATCTGCAAAGTGGATGTTAAACGCATCACAGCAGGTCATTGTCAAGTTGAGTAAGAGGTTCTGCACAGGTGGAATCTGTGTCAGCTCCCCCACCACCTTAAACAGTTCTGTTGGACGGGACTCTGCAGATGCAATACATGAAGAGGAGAAAGACTTCTGCACTGCACGTATCGCCTCTCAATAAGAATAAAGGAAATTCCTATGACAAGTCTTGTCAGATAAGAGTCAAGTCTTCTGCCAGGTGTGCTCTAGTTGTTGTCCAGCCCGCTTCATCTTCCTAAGCTCCTCTGAATACCAAGGCTAACGGTTAGGAGCAGGCTGAAAAGGACGTTTGGGAGCGATTGTGTTGATAGCCTTGGTGAGGTTATCACCAAGGCTATCAACACAATCGCTCCCAAATAATGTCCTTTTCCAAATATTAACCAAAGTTTCAACAGAATCACCGGCGTTACCAACCATTAAACCCTCCAAGGCTTTCTGGAATCCAATTGGTTCCATTAGGCTTCTAGGGCGGACCATTCTAATAGGTCCGCCACCCCTGGTGGGGCCGACAGTGGCTCTTAGCTCCATCTTGACCAGGAAATGTTCCATCCATGACAATGTGGAGGTTTTAATAACCTCCGCCCATGGATATTCCTGTTTCGTACTAAAGGCTGCATCGAGGGTATGACCTGCACAGTGAGTAGGCCTGACAACCAATTGGGATAGGCCCATGTTTGTCATGGATTCCATGAACTCCTGAGCTGTGCCAGTTAGATTTAGCAAGCTGGTCTCAAGTGGGATGTTGAAGTCGCCAAGAACTAAAAGTCTGGGCGACTCCAGCAGCAACTCTGAGACCAGCTGTGTTAGCTCGGTTAGGGAGTCTGTTAGACAACAGGGTGGCCAGTATCCTAACAGAATCCCTAAGCAATCCCTGGACCTCAGGCTTAGCTTAGCTTGATGTGGACTGTGTTCTGGATAGGCTTCCTGGTCAAGGTCAGATTGTTTTTATGAAACAGAGCCACTCTGCCCCCCTGCCCATTTTCCTTACCTGCTCATGACTGAGTACCCAGCCAGGAGTACCTGCGCCCAAGTCACAGCACTGGCCTCTCCCAGCCAGGTCTCAGTAAAGCATGCCAGATTGGCAGCCTCATCCAATAAAAGGTCATGGATTGTATGAGTCTTGTTTTTAACCGACCTGACATTGGAAAGGAGTAGAGTAAGGGTCTGTGGAATGGTTGGTGCACTCTCCAATTTATTCTGGGAAAAAGAGTGAACTGAAGGCGGGATAGATATTAAACATCGATCCCGCCTTCTTTTGTAACAATTTTTTATTCTGTTGCTGCCATACCTTTCCTTCCCCCACACAACCTCAATTCCCGCTCCCAGATCATTCCCGGCCCCTGTACATACTAAGGATGGCAAAGGATCCAGCTGTATTCCCAACCCTGCGTTCTCAGGGCCACTTCAACAAAGGGCTTTACTGGCACTTTGGATGGTATTTCTCTGGGCAGTTTAGGCCTCTGCCTGTCCTCCCTGCGGCCCAGTCACTGCCGCTGCCGCCACGTTACTAAGAGAAGGTGTTCCTGGGCAGGGTTCTAGGAGCACTCCTAGCTGTTCCTGGAGGAAAGGTGGTGGCTGGAAGCTTTTTTAAAGGCTGCAGACTCTCACCCTCGCTCCTAGCAATGGTCCCTTGGGTCTCAGGTGGTACAGACCGGCCAGTAAGTTATCTTACAGGCCTGTGTGGTGTTTTCTGGCCACTCCACAAGACATACAACTCACCCAGGCAGGTCAGCTGTTGTTGCATTGTAACCCTGTGGAAATGACAACAGCAAAGCCAGGACCCAGATGACCCAAATGATGACTTTGGTGGCTGTTGCTGAAAGTCTGGGTTGCAGTGGGTGGATAATGGCCATGTACCATGAACACTAAGAAGAATTATTAAGGATGATAGGAGTTCTAGTCCAATAGCTGGAGGAGTACAGTTAAGGAGTACCAACAAGGCTTCTTTCTATCTTCTCCATCTCACTGGGAGGAGATCAGTGGCCACTCCCACTCCCTGGGATGCTGGGATTTGCAGTTCATAGAGAGGAGTTTAGAAATCTCAGCCAGAGAATTCTAGTACCTTATGAAACTACAGACCGCTACAGTAGAATCATAGCACTATAACTGTGTAGCCTGAATGGATCCTGGATACATCCATAACAAAACATCTCTCATCTCTTACCTGTTTCTGGGTGAGGGACTGATGTGGCATCTATAACTGAGACCTTGATACACAGTGCAGCACAAGTCCAGTTGGGGTGGGGAAAGAATTGTTGCTACGTTCAATGACTGGAACAATCTGGCCACAGTAGCCCACACTCTATATTTTCCTGTCTAAAGTGTTGCAATGCATTTCATACCCCCTAAACATTTCCTAGATGAAAACCTGGATATGTATGGCCAAGAAACATTGGAGTTAAAAGTCAAAAATTATTAATGAAGAAAAGCTTACATGCCAGGAAAGGCTGCAGAAGTTTACTTTTGCCTGAGTCTACTAGGAAGGGCAAGTTTCACCTCCTCCTCTCCCCCTTGCTGAATTAATTGATTGCAAACTACTTTTCCACTTTGAAATCAATTTGCAGCAATTAAATTAAGCTGAGGACAAAAGTGGGAAGTGGGAGAAAGCAAGAGAAACTGGAAGATTTTAAAAAGCAACTGAAAAGGGGAAATGACAGAGGATTAATTAGGATGGTCCCTGCCAAATCAGGACAGTTGGAAGGTCTGGCATTCACTTGGTAATGGGCTGAAGGCTGCAGCTGGTGCAGAAGGCTGCTGCTGTGGTAGGGATGTGGCATCAAGGACTGGGTATATGACACCCATTCAAAACTGACAATGAGCCACAAGGCTGAATTCAAGGTGGTCACATTTATGCACAAAATTCAGTTCAAGATACTTAAAGGAGGGTCTGATCCAGTACTCACCCACCTGACATCTGAGATCATCTGGGGAAAGTTCTGCCAGTGATGTCCGAGAGTAGTGTGGCCTAGAGGGTTACTATACTATGACAGGGTTTTCTCACTAGTAGCATTTTGAATATGGTACTCCCTTCCATCAGAGATCAATTTGTTCTCTCATGCATTTATTTTTCAGTTACTGGTTAAAAATGAATCTATTTGTACAAAACTTTGGAGAAACATCATGTGTCTTTGCTGATATTGATTTTTTAATATATTTTAGCAAATATTTCCAATTTCTTCTTTTAGATATTTGGAATTCTGCTCATGTGTAATTTGTGAGTTATGACATGTGCTTTCAGATATTTGTAACTTTAACTGTAAAATTGTTAACCATCTGACTTCTTATGAGATAGGAGTATAAGTTAAATTGAAGTAAGGTAAACTAAACAAGGGATGGGGGACACCTGGAGATAAATTTGGCCCTTCTGGAGACCCAGGAGATTATCAGATGCAGCAAAAACCACATCAGAAGATTGTGACAAGAACAAAAACGGGCAATTTTGCCAGACAATGTTGTCCTCCAATGTCCCAGGGGGCGTAGCATGGCTATCAGTAAGGTGTCCCCTTTGATTTGTGGCTTCTCCCCATCAATGAAAAAGGAAAGCTGTGGCTGTGGCAGCACTACACCCCTAGCATGGCGGAAGGATGTGGCGTCTGGTAAGGTCTCCCTTTCTGATTTTTAGCAATCATCTGATGTGATTGGAAAGATTATTCTTTGTGGCATTCCCCTCGCATCTGATAATCTCCCCAACTAGACTTTCTATGCTTCCTTATGAAGTTGTCATTTGGTAATTGTACAGCTTTTGTACAGTTTTTACCCATTCTAAAAGCTGAAATATCTCTCCAAAGGCTTTGCTACAGGCAGTAAGCGCTTTAAACTAAAATATATCAGGTCCCTCCCTTTTTGCCTCTAGCCCTGCAGACTACTGGAATCTTGTCCCCAAGAATGTCTCTGAAAGTGAATTTTGTTCTTAGGCTGAAAGTGGTCCCCAGCCTTGTCCAATGAAAAACATCAGATTGGGCCAGTTCTTGATATCTCAAACTTGAGCACCTCAACATGAGCTTATTAGCCAGGTGTGAGCCATTCATGAACATGTACATGCTCTGTGGCTTCAAACACTTGAGAAAGAGATTGCAGCACCCCCCTCATAGAGACACTAGCTTGAACCATCAAAGCAGCAACCACTAGAATCCCCTGACAGAAGAAAGGTGCAATATAAATAAGTGAATGAGTGAATGAAGTTGTTCTCTCAAAACACACTTGTCCGCTTTTGGCAGTATGAGTCCAAGTTTTACCATAAAGAACTTCCCTTTCTGCTTCCCTTTCTGCTTTCTCTTTCTCATTCTCTCTCTTTCTCACCCCTCTCTGTGAGAGATTTGGGTCCTGATATTTGCCTTTGTCTCATTTCTACTTTCAGATTAGTCTTTTACTTCTCTTGCCTTCTGATCCTTGCTTCAAACGTCATGAATTTTGTGCTTATTTCCCACAGGAAATATTTTCATTCCAGAAGCTGTATGTACAGCAAATGGGCCATAATACATTTATGGATGGTATCCTTAGTAGGAGTTGAGCTGGTAAAATATGATCAAGCTTTAAGTTTAATCATTCTGCATAATTGCAGGTTGTACATTGTCCTTTGGGATTATGGACTTTGGGATACATCATTCTCATTCCTACATATTCTCTCTCCCACACACACATGCTGCCTGAGATGCAGTTCATTGCTTTTAATTCCCCCTCCCCCTGCTAAGTGGTGAGGGCTGGATAGAGAATCAGCTGCTGCACTTTGTAAATGGCTAGTGTTCTCTCACCTGTTCTGCTTGACTACTGAACTGGGCTGTGTTGTGACAGGCTGTCTGTTCTCTCCCGTTCAGATTAATGAATACTGCTCTAACTGTTAATCCAAAACTAGTCAAGCTTACATCCAACAATTAGAGCACTTTTTTTAAGATATGCTGATAGTGTCCTTAAAATTTGGCGTACTTTCCCAAATCTCTTGTTGGTGTAAAATGGTAGCTATGCTTTGGAAACTGGCTTTGTAAAACATTGCAGATCAACTCCAATCTGGTCATGTTGCTAAGCCTCACTTAGGAGATTATCAGATGCATCAAAAATGGCATTATAACAATGCCATGAAATCGCAAAAGGGCTTCCTTATCGGACAATCAATCATGCCCCAGCGTTATGCAAGCATTCTGCTCCTGTTACGAGGGAGTTATTTTTTACTGATGGGGAGAAGTCGAGAATTGATCTCCCATAGTGTTTGTGTTCCAGATTTCAGTGTGTGCAATATGTCGCCCCGTTCTGCTGGCACAATTCCAGTGTCAATGGGCAGTCCCATCAGAACACTTCTGGGTGCAAAGGGGAAAACTAGGTACCGTACGCTCTTTTTATGAACCTCCCCATCTTGCTTGCAAGTTTATGAACATGTGTCTGTCCTTTTCTGAACATTTTCTTTTTTAATGTTGGTGTTTGGGGGCTTTTTAGTGTGTGCACATATTCTCACAAGACACGCCAAAATCACATTCATGGAGAAACACAGAAGTAAGCAGCACAAGTGCTCATATTTCCAGATTATTTGGGTTATTCTGTATCGTTATCACAGCAGTGTGTGAAAATGTGTGTCACTGTGCCAAAACACAAACACTGTAAAATATAGCAACATAATAATGTTTTTAGGCACTTGTCTGATAATCTCCTAATACACCAGGCACAAACAGCAGGGGGAGTTGTCGGGTAGGAGAAGGCCTTCCAGGTGCAAGGTACTCTCCAAGATTTGCCCCTGGGCATTTCACTCCTCCAAGTGCTGAATCCATCTTCTTGCTTACATACTACCTCATTGCAAAACTGTAGCCTCCCCTACTGCCCTCCACTGTATCCTCAAGACACTCCAAAATCCCACTCCCTCAAGCCCCACACATGGCTATGCCTTGAAAACCAAGAAGCAGAGATGATGTGTACTCCTGAGTCAAAGAATGCCTGCTGTAGCACCTAGATTCTGAACTGGAAGAAACAGAGTACTTGAAGGATTCAAGCTTTTCAACAAATCTATAAATCCTAGGACTCTCCCTCTAGTCCAGCCACTTATTTGAAGTACCAAAAGACCTGACTAGATATAAATTATTACCATTGGAGTGTAGAGTTTTAAAAGACCAGAGTGTGCTCCCTTTAGTCTTATGCACTCTCAGTTGTGAAATGGGGCTTGCCAAACTAATCAAGCCTGCTGCAAGATATAAGTTGAGCTCTGCTCTTTTCTTATTTTGAAAAATCACCCTTGAACCTTAAAACGTGTCAGAGGTAAGGTTGCCATATTATCCAGTTGGCCAATTTTACCTGAGTTCCATGAATGCACCAGGTGATGATTGGGAGTATCATTTGGCCCAGATTCTGAACTTTAAAAAAAAAGGGGGGGGGAAGCAAGATTCTAATCCTTGTAAGAACTAATTATAGGATAAAATGTTCTGTTACTATTTTGTGATTCATACTCTGTATTCCTCCTTCAGTCCCCTGCATCATTGTTACAGTTCCAGGAGAAAGCCAGTCTTTTGAAAGAAAGACTAGCTAAAGTCTCTTTTACAGAGCTCCTTGCAAAAACTGTGCAGAAAGCAATGAGACCATTGGACTGAAGGATGCAACAAAGCAGGGCAAAAGCTGCAATATATGAGAGTTAGTCTTTAAGGTTCTATACAGTTGTGTTTTTCATGATGTGCTTTATGTGATACTATGTATTTTATTAGATGTCCAGAGGAAAAAAGTTCCATTTTATGAGGGGAATTTAGGTATTCTCCCACTGTCTGATGTGGGAGACAGTTTCCACGACCAAGCAAGGATCTGAACTTAGGTCTCTCTATTCTATGTTCAGTATTTTAAACATTACTCTACACCATTTCTCTCAGAAAAATTACTAGAATGGTACTGAGGCTGAAATGTAATAGTAGAAAAATGCAGCTATTAAGGTTCTGAATTTGCACAATTCAAATGCAAATTAATAATATGCTAATCAGATGCACAGATTTGAGGGGAAAGAAGATGGAAAACTTATTCAGATGGTGTGAAAATATGGAGGACCTCTGGAAGTTGCCCGGTCCTGGTATAAAAAGCATCATTAGACTTTAGACTTAACAGGAAAAAAAATGTCCACAGCTTAGTAAATTCTGTATCTGGCCTGAGATTGACCATGTTACCTGTCTTCCTGCAGGCTCCTCCACATATGTCTGCTGACATGCTCAGACAACCATCAGCAACCATGTCCAGTAAATAGAGCCAGGTTCAGTTTTGAGACTGGAATGTAGCCAGAATTGTGCTATTTGTGGGCTGCCTCCTTGGTAGCAGAGTTCCAGGAAATCCTGCAGTGGAATACAGGAAGACAGAGATGGGCAGCTATTTGACAGTTCCATTATAAAGCATGCACAAAATGTATTTTCCTGCTATCTTAACCCTAAATTCTCAAGACTTCACGCCAAGCCAGTCTGCAAGCCCGCTCTCAACCTGTCACTTCTCTGCCTTTCCATTATTCTATCCCTATCTTCTATCTTCTATTCTATCTTCTCTGCCTTTCCATTATTCTATCCCTAATTGTCTCTTCTGTCTTAATCCATTGTTGCTTTTCCTCTCTTCTCTGGATCCAGTATGGCACTGAAACAAACCCATCAGAGCTCTGCCAAGCCTCTTTCCTACATCTGAAAGTCCACCAGTTCAACTCCTTATATACCTTATATGGAGCCCTCTCACTTTTAGCAGATGTCAATTATGGGTACTGAAACTTCCAGAAACAATTATGGCCCATTATACCATGGGCCATAAAGACTGTAAATCCTGAAGAACGGGTATATTGTGGTGGTTAGGATGCAGGACTCAGACATGAGCCATCCAGGTTCAAGTCCCTATTGCACCTTGAAGCTCCTTAGGCCAGCCACACACTCAGACTGATTTACTTCAAAGGGCTGTTGTGAAAATAAAATGCGGGAGTAGAGCTATGTAACTACCTTAAGCTCGTTGGAGGAAGGAGAGAGGATAATAATATAATAAACCAACAAACTCTCACAGTCAACAATCAGGCAGCCTGTGGTAAACAAACAAACAAACCAAAAGCAAGAGCTGCTTCACTGTTATATACAATGGCATAGTAAAATGGTGTCCCTTACATAAAATGGCAAACAGTAAAATTTACTTTTTGGAATTTTGATCCAAATATTTTTGAGCCATGGTTGGTTGAATCTGTGGGTGCAGAACCTGTGGATACAGAGGGCTGAATGTATTTCAAAGTGCAAGGTACCTTCTCACTGCAAAGTTTTTTTGTTTTGTTTTTAATAAACAAGGAATTATAGAAACCATTCTAACCACCACCCTCTTTAAAAAAAAATCCCTGACTTTTAGCTGGTAAATTCAGCTAGATTTTTTAAGTTGAATTTTGGTTGATCTCTTTCCAGTAACAATGGTTCAACCACAATTGTCCAGGTCCCTCAAGGGGGAAAGGGGTTTTTTCCTATGAATTTCTTCTATACAGTACTTAGGGAAATAGTTAAGCCAGTCACAGTGAGTATTACCTTTGTACAAAGACCATCCCTGTCATTTAAGATCAATACTTTCCCCTTGCATAGAAACCTGCACAAACCTTACATCCAACACAGTGTAGGTGAAAAGGTGACTTTCACATATTCTAAAGGTAGGCTTAGATTTGGAACTTGACAACTTGACCTTGTCCATGCTCATACATTCATTCCCCAGCTATAGCTGTTTAATGCCACTTTCCTGTAGGTCTTCAAAGGAGCCAGAGGAAGGAAAATGGGTCTGTTAGAAATTAATAGTCCACTTCTGCTACTACACAGGAATTCAATGTAATCTCTTTCCTGTGTGACAGTCTTTTCTTTGTGCAAGAGATTGGAATGGACTGTCCAACACCACACTGACAGAATTACTTTGTAAACAGAGCCCAAGATAGTCAGAGTACAGAGGCGTCCCCTGAATGAGTCCAGTACTTGTTTGAACAAAGGGACTGCCAAAGTTTAATCAGGTCAAGTCACCCTGAATTTCATCTTTGAACTGTTGCAATAGATCCAACTTAGGCAGCTGGGCATTCACTTCAGGGATGCTGCCCAAATAGGATTCATTATAGATCTTTTGAGGAGCCACAAAGGAAGCTGGCCTCTTCTTTCTCTGTGTGTGTCTTTCTCTTCACTGAAGCAGTTGTGCCACCACTACTCCATTTGCTGCCATAGCATGGCCTTTAATAAAGGCCTTTTGAACCTTTTTTTCCCTTTTCATGTCATGCAGAAGCCTATCTTCAGTAGGGAACTCTGCTGTTTTTTGGAGTGGGGGAAAGGTTTTTATGGTGTCACATTGACCACAGGAAAACAAAGAGATATAATGAAATAGGCAAACAGTTTCTGCAGGTTTGAGAGTTTTCACATCATACAGGAAGAATGGAAAGGTACCTAACTTTCAGTGAGAAAAAGAGAGAGAACTAGAGAAAGAAGCAATGCTGTTTCCATATAGAAATATCTTCAGGGCATAATTCTGATGAGGACTTCACAAGTGTCAAAACATGCTTGACATGCATGCATGTCTCTTGAAGAAGTCCTATAAGCCCAAGTCTATAAGCCAAATGACAACCATGCCCATTCCTGTCCGATGTGAGGGGCCAATTCAAACAGCAATGGACCAAGCTCTTCAATCATCTGTGGTAGAAGAAGGATTGTTGCTGCTCTACTTTCACAGCCTATCCCACTGTCCTCAGTTTCATTGAAACTCCCCCAAACACACACACCTCCCTTCCCTCATTTCCCTCACTCTTCATAATGGATTGACTGCCTCTAAATTCAGTAACATGAGTACTGGGGAGACAGTGACATTTAGTTAATAGGTTAGTCACTCAGTTAGTTGGGCAGCTATGGGGATTTCTACCATGCCATTCAATAGTTATCTCAGGAAAGTTTACCAGTTTTCAGAACACAAGAAAATAATTTAGAACATAAAAATATATCAGAAGTAGCAAAATAAAAAAATACACAATGAACAGGCAATTATGAATTTTAAAGAAGGTTTTTGTTTATCATCCAAAATGACTGCAAGGCATTGACCAGACAAACGTATCTCACACAAAGAAACTGAGGAAAAGGGAGTGCAAAGCTCCTCTACTTCCTGCTCCTCTGCAGCAGCATTGGATCTCAAGGTACTCTTAAGCTTCTGCCATGACTCAGACTAAGGGCTTGCCTACATGGGCAATATACCTCATTTTGCCCCTGTCTTAGAGCCCTGCAATCCTTTTGCCCCATTCAACTCCCTGCAGTCCTCATGATACCCAGGGCAACTACGGGGCTAAGAAAGAGGAAGATAGGGTTGGGCCCAATGAACCCTTATATTAAAATACCTACTTTAATCCATTCCTGCCATGAAGAAATGGATTGGGCCCCACAAGACTGCAAGGAGACCATCCTTGCAGACAGGCCAGCTGGACGGCCCATCACTGAAGCTGCTGGTCTGCCTTGCTCTTTCTGGTTATATGCAAAGGCTGGTCACATGCAAGGGGCCTTAGACACATGTTGCAGACTGGCTTCCTCACCTCCAGGAGGGTGAGGGAGATGGCAGTGGTGGTGGCTGCAACAATGGTCCTATGTGCCCCTCTAGACTTGTTCCCAGTTGGAGGTGGTAACGGGGGAGGAACGGGGCTGATCCATGGGCAGAATACACCAGCAGGGAGCCAATGTATAATGGGTAATGTACATGAGCCCTAAATTATTCAGAGGTGTGCCACTGAAATTAATGGAACATAACTATTGTGTTTCATTGATTTCAATGGCATTAAGCTACGATAGTTTGTATCCAACCACCCAACCTCCAAAAGGCACTGTATTCATAGGAGGTGTTTTTAATGCACTGAAGAAATAACATTACACTGGCAGCTTTCATCTTTGAAATGTGTTAGTTGTTGTGTGGGTCATACTGAGAAAAATGGTTGTGTGGCTACTGCAGTCTTTTTAAGCTGTTATTTGTTTATCATGTTTTCCACCACTTTTCCACAACAGGGAACACAGAACAGAAACAGAACTAAGTTTACAATTCAGTCTAGGTGTGCACCACTACACATGAATCTCTGACCCAGTCTTGATAAATCATAGTCTCTATGTGAAAGGCACCAGCACAGACTCTGCTGAGATAGACTCAACCAGACTGCATCAAAAGTACTGAGAGCTTCCGATTCTTTTTGTTTTGATTGTAACTGCATTTTCATGGGTTTGCATCCAGTACCCTCTTGAAATATGGTTTCCCTACCTACCTACCTCTTTTGTCCCCCGCCCCCATGCAACATTTCAGAAATGGATTTTCACCAATTTCCACCAAGCCTTTCTTTATTATTCAGGAATTATAGTCAATGTGCTTTAGCAATAATATACTTGTTATGCATTAGAACCTCTTTTTTTAGTGCTAACATTCTTCTTTTACTCACTTGATCTCTATTGAATCAGTGTCCTGGAAACAACAGCTGTGTTTTTGTGGTGGCCATCTTTCCCAGGTCCAAGACAGTACAAACACACAAGGCAAGTAATCGATATAGTTCCTTTAAGAAAGTACTGTGTTCATGTAAACTGACCTGGGGAGTGGAAATAAAAAAAAAACACTTTGGTAATGCTGTGGGCTTTCAGGAAATACTCCCAGGATGGGGAAAATATCATATGGATCTCTAAAATAAAATTGGTTTGTACAGGAACAAAACCTGGGACTTCTAGGGTTTGTCTACACTATTAAAAAACCCAAATTCCCATGTGAATCCACCTGAATCTGTGGTAATCAGGCCACATAACATATGGCCTTTTCCCTGAATCTGAAGCAATCATGCCACATGTCACATGATCCAGATTCAGGGCATTCTGGGCTATTTTACTTAGGTGCGGAGTTTTGATGATCTGGGGTTTTCTCCACATTTTTGTCCACTGCTGGTGCCACCACCACCACCACTGCCATCACAGCTATTTTAAAGCTCAGGAGGTAGTTCCCAGCTGAAGGGAGAGGTTTTTCCCTTCCCCTAGCTTGGCAGCACTGCCTCTGCCTGCTCTCCATTCACCTGTTGCTTCCTTCAAGTGCTTCCATCGCTTTCTTCAAGTGCCTCTTCCTGCAAAAGGTGAGCAGAAAAGTGGACAGAGGCAGCACTGCTGAGCCATGGGAGGGAAGAAAACCTCTTCCTTCAGCTGGGAACTGTCCCCTGAGCTTTAAATTATGGTTGAGGTGGTGGTGGCAGATAAAACTCCACAGGGACAGTGAAGACAAGGTACCCTACATCCCTGCAGAGAATGATAATGCCCAGGGCTCTGGGATGCATGTGAGGGCATGTGTGCAGAACTCCATTCAGAGTTTTTGCCCCACATGTAGATAGGCCTCTAGAGGGTCTTTACCCATCTGGAGGTGACCAAAGAAGGAGGGGGGTAACCATATTGAATTTTAGCCATGGTTTCTGGTATCCACATTGTTAAATGTTACAGAAGCAGCTATGAAAAATGAAGATTATGGATATGGTCTTTACCATAAGCTATTCAAGTTCTTACCCACTACATCCAAACTCTGCAAATATCATATGATCATATCAGTAAGTTTGTTTGGAAAGATATGAGCTGAAGGATCCCCATTATATAAATCTTGGTTTCCTGAACCTTCTAGATATCTAGATCCTGTACTTTGTCATATAAATTCATATCTAACCCCCTGAACAACATTCTTATCCCATTCACACTAAGAATAATGGTCTGGGTACCCCTTTTCTGCCCCTTCCTCCACCTCCCAGCCATCAGAAAAATACTTGCAATATTGCACTGTTTTCTGGATAGACTAAATTTTTACTAATCGCTACTAAGGATGAAATCTGATTTTTGAATCTTTCTTCCATTTGGGGGGCACCAGAGTGCTAAAATTACTCACATGTCTCTGCAGGGGGAAATGCTGCATTTTGTAAATGCTTTTCTCTTAGGAAAATAATCAAAAGTGACTGACTACTAGTTTTTGAGCTTTCAGGAAAGGGACGATCACTGCCTATGCAGCTTTCATCAAGAAGAGAAAATATCCTGAGAGTATATACAGTACCTCTCCTGAAGCAAGCAGAGAATGAGTTGCACTCCATCTTATTTATTACACTCTCTCTCACATATACACAGACGCTCCCTGAAATTAAACTAACAGAATAGTCTGCCAACAGTGAGCAGATAAAACAAAAATTAAGAAGGTGTCATTTCTACTGAAGGGTACAAATCCTTTGTAAACTGATTGATGTAATGGTGTCAACTGACAGCCAGCTTTGCACTGACTGGCTTGACGCATAAAAGGTAATGATTCCAAAGCTGTCACTTAAGGTGTGTCGGTTCTGAATGAACAGCAGTGTTCATCCACTTCCTATCAGAGCTTCTGTTCTGAAGAGTATAAACGCATACCAGATGAAGAAAATCAGAAATGAACTTGTCATTCTAAGGAGAAACTATGCTGATTTGTTTGGCAGTGGATATTTTAGTTCTAAGTGCCAAAATGTGCACGGGGAGGGGGTGAGGGTAAGAAGCAGATAAACACAAAAGTATTCCTGTGCTTGGTAACAGTTACTGAGATTCACATCAACTGTGAAAGCAAATGAAAAACAGGGGGAAAGCTATCTATTTTAGTACAATTGTCCCTTCATATTTGCTGGGGTTTGGTTCCAGGACCCCCCATGGATACCAAAATCTGTGAATACTCAAGTCCCATTATATGCAATGGCATAGCAAAATGATATCCCTTATATAAGATGGCAAAATCAAGGTTTGCTTTTTGGATTATTATTTTTTCAAGAATATTTTCAAGCTGTGAATACTTAAATCCATGGATACCAAATCCGTGGATACGGAGGGACAACTGTATTCTATTTCCATTAGGATAGCCAGCCTGATGCCTCTAGCTCAGGGGCTGGCAAAGTGTGACTAGCCAAACATTGTTGGATTACAACTACCATCAGCCCTAGCAAATATAACCAGGAGTGAGGAGTGCTGAAAACTGCCATCCAGCAACATGGGGGGGGGGTTACATTTTGCCCAGCTCTGTTCTAGGACTCACACTCATGAGTCCTAGTACCTAATACACAAAGAAAACATATTCAAATTAATGGAGAATATGAAGTGAATGATACACTTAGGAAAGTCATGTTTCTTTTGGTCTATTATGAGTATTATGTTGTTATTTTGTGCCTTCAAGGCATTTCCAACTTACAGCAACCCTAAGGTGAACCTATCATGGGGTTTTCTGAGGCTAATAGTATGTGACTTGTCCAAGGTCATACCAGCTATATATTTCAATGGGCTGTTCTGAATGTAGCATTATTTGCAACTCTTGGTCATGTAAAACTCTTTGTGCTCTTTTTCCAGGAAGGCTAGTTGAGAAAGTCTTATTAGAGCTGTGAGAATGTTACCATGTAGCCAACTATTGCCACCCAAACATACCACCTCACCTACTAGATCTCCTGGCATGCCTAACTGTGGTTGCCAAAGCCTAAAGGGGCATCACCAAGATGGAACAGACACCTGTGGAGGAAACAGTCAAGTTGGTTTCAGATACATGGCAGCAGGGGGAAAGAGCTGGGCAATGCCTAAACTGGACAAAGCCAATACAGATACGTACCCTCATGTTTACAGACATACACATACACCAGCCCACATCCTTCCAATTCACACTTCTTCATGTGGTCCATGCACTTCAGTTGACAGGTACATCTGTCCTGTTGAGCACTGGGAGAGACTCTATACTGAGCAAGGAACAGAGCTTATCTCAAATCTGCAACAGGCCAAAGTAACACTATGCTCATCCCATGTGGCATAGAAACATGGGAAAGGGGCAGATCATTGGAAAAAGCTTGTGGGCTAGATGGGCTACTCCCTGCCTTTTTAAATTTTAATGAATCCAACCATTCATTAAAACAATTCAAACAGAACAAGAATGAATATCTGAACGAAAACACACACTTCATGTGTCACGTAATAAAGAAAAATACATATTAAGAGATAACAGGAACACTGGTGGCACAGTGGTTAAATGCCAGTACTGCAGCCACAACTTTCTAAGTTTAATCCAGCAGGGCTCCAGGTTGACTCAGCCTTCCGTCCTTTCATAGGTTGGTGAAATAAGTACTCAGTTTGTTGGTGGCAATCAGCTAACACATTGTAAACTGCTTAGAAAGTGCTTAGCACTATAAAGTGGTATAGAAATGTAAAGTGCTAAATTGCTATAACAGCTTGAATGCTGTTGCTAGTCCTATCAAAATTAGACCCATTGAATCAATGGTATTTACCTGTGTGTGACTACCATTCAACAATTCATTGAATAGGTCTACCCTAGTTGGGACTAGCCAACAGGATTCAAGCCAAAATCTTTCTACAGATCACTATGTGCTCTACAAGGAAGCACTGAATTGATGTCATGGTTGAAAGAGTCCATAAATGGAAAGCAGACATGATAACATCTAGATTCTATTTATTCTATTCTTTTAAAGTACCTTGTTTTAATAGGCAACCATGTCATAGAAAGAAGTTCACAGATGGGAGGAAGAAGAGGAGTAGTAGTCAAAATCAGGTTAAACTAGATGAGACCATCATCTCCACACTTAGACATGATGCTTCCTGATTATCCTAGCATGACCTTTTCTTATCCTCTATTTATGAGGTTAATGTATTGTAAAGCTTGGCCCAGAGAATGAGGAGGAGAAGGAAGCAGACAGGGGAAAGAAAAGAGAAGTCAGATGGAGGCTGAAAAGTAAGGTCCTTGCTTGTGACCCTAAAGACATTCATGGCCATGAAGATAAGAAACTGGTAATCCAGATGAATTCAAAAGACTTTATCAGATGCAGCACATATGGCGTCGTAATGATGCCTAATGAATGCAAAAGGGCATGAATATCAGATGACATTGTCCTTTCGCGATCATTTGTGCTGGCATTGCCAGTATTTGAAACTTCACACCATTGCACTCACATGAATAACAAACACTTCTGGGTGAGATTGCAACAGCCAGGTAGGTGACACTCTTTTAATGAACCTCCCCAGTTTACTTGTAATTTTTAAAGTGTGTTTCTGTGCTTATGTCTACGTTTTGCATGTTTCTTAGCCACTCAACTCAGGAATAAAGAGACCTGACATGAGATATATGGGTGAAATAACGGGTCTTTATTGAACCCTACCTATTTAAGCCCCCTAGGATCTTCATGGGGGGGGGAGGCAACCTAGTGAGGGAGCCACTGAGGCCATAGGTCTAACTAAGACCTTACCCCCAGCTTCCCCGGGCAAGCACCTGAGCCCTCGAGAGGAGCATTGGGGTTGCTCTCAAGCCGGCCCATGTCTGGAAGACCAACCCAAAAGTCCCCCACTCGAGCCGCATGGATTAGGGTGAGGGATTATCCCTCGGGCCAGCCCCAAGGTGGGTCTCCTTCCCTTCCACTAAGTCCCATGACTTTATTGGTCATTCCAGAGACCCTCCCTTCACTCAAATAGGTGCCAAGGTGCACACCGAATCTACGCCTCCCCCAAATTTCAGGCCATGGATAGGGTCAAGTGTCCACTTTAGTCCCTATATTCCCACCAGCCTGTCCAACAGGTCCTCAACCCCCCTGAAGATCAGCCAGAAAAATTGCATTTACCGCATCCAAAAGGTGGAACCCATCAGCTTGGTAGAGCTCAGGCCTCTTGAATACTATGGCAGGATGTACCAACCCAAACACTTGGCGAGAGCATTTTTAATTTCTCTGTTAGCTCTACGCTGAGCTCTATCGATCAAACAGGGATCTCCATCCTCTCTCCAAACTTGGTGAGGTAAAATGATAGTAACTTCCGGTCACCTTGACTGGATTACCCACATGTCATTGATCGCCTGAAGGACTAAAGCCTTCCCTTTCAATAAGCCCAAATCATTTCCACTGAGGTGGAGAATGAGAACATCAGGAGGAGGGCCTGTGGCATTCGTCGAACAACAATGGCAACAGGTCGTGCCAACCGAGCCCCCTCCTTCCCAACCACTCAACAATCAACTGGTCCCCAAGGGTGAGGTGAGTTCCAAAATGGCTCCTTCGGGCCTGTCACACTGCCCAGTAGACCATACTGTGGCCACATATGATTACCCGCTATCTCACCAATGCCAGCCTGGGACCTGTAAGAACAAGAAAAGAGAACATGTTAACATTGCAGTGGTCTGACGTACCTTCGGTAAGTGGAAGAACACCAACAGCCAATCCTTTGAATCGGCTGGGGCTGAAATCCAAGAGCAGCAGCTGTTCCAATTCTAAAAGAGTGCATCCTGAAACGCTTATCTCTCAGGCCCAGCTTTTCCAAGGCCTTGGACGTTACTGCCCAGAATTGAAACTTGGTTAGTGGGGAACCATTCGCATGAACAAACAATGGTCCCTGTTATACTGCCTCAAGGCTCACACAGGGCAGATGTCCCTTTGAATGCAGGCATAAGGCCTACATTGGGATTCTAAGCTCCTTTGATCTGTTTTAGAAGATTGCAACCTAAGCTGGACGTGCTGCTCACACAATTCTATGTCTCAATGCTGCAAGGCCCTGCTAGTCTGATCATTTTTGGATGCCCATACTGTTATGGTCTATCTGGGTAACAAATAACAGAAGCTCAAGGTCTTTCAACTCAGATGGCTTTTATTTGCTAGCAAAATTGACACAGGGGGATCATTCCTGCCAAACTGTGTCGAAGAGTTAAAGGCACACAGACTTTTTATTACAGAGAAACAAAACCTAAAAATCTAAGGCACTGCGCATGTGTATTATAATGGTCACCAGACACATTCCATTTTGGAACAGAAATCATCTGTCAGTTCTATGTGTTTTCTTATTTTGATACCTTAGGCAGCCGAACTGGACAATGTGCCCAGAAAGAGATAACCAAAAACAACTTAAAGAGCTCTTTGTTCTTCTGATATAAACTTATCTCTATTACTTCTGGGATTCTAGCCAAGCTGAAGCAAGTACAGTTATACCTCAGCTTTCTCTGACACAGACATATTTTGGCACACTAGGTCTTTTTCTTTACAGACTCAATATAACAAACTTTTGGGAAATCAATACAAACAGATCCTCTCAATACCAGCTCACTGATACATAAGGCGCCAAAGAATGCAACGAGAGCTGCAGCATGAAAAAGCAATCTCTCATCGGGCAAAGTACAAATGTCAGCCCAGGTGGCAAAAAGGCCCCGAAGGACCCTTGGGGAAAGCGGGGCCCTACTGTCCTTTACCTTCCCTCTTTCTCTGACCCAACCTTCTAAGACTTTGTGTATTATAAAATGATTTGTAGTGTCTTCGAAACCCCCCTGCCTTTAGCCAAAAGGCCAGAGCAGATAACCTGGAGCGTATGGATTGTGAGGCTAACCCTCTATGGTGCAAATGGACACAGAACTTTAACAACAGTGACATGGGTACCAACGTACCCAGATGCCACCCAAATTGCTGCCCAAATTGGCTGAACTCACAGACAGCTCGAGTATAGACTTTGAATCAAATGGGAGACTGGTACTTATACTGATACTTTTACATACTTATGAATGTTCCATTGATTCACTGAGTCTACTCTGGTTGAGACTAAGGACTTTTTCGGAAAAGTAAAATGCAGTGCAAACAGCCTCACCATGTTGCAAGGCTGCAGCACTTGAGGGCGTCCCTTTCGGATGATGCCCGTCCCTGCCGGTACTGTTGCGGTACCGCAGGGACATTTGAGTGTAATATTTTGGTGATTTTTACTCACGGTACCGCAACAGACTAGCTTTTGTAAACATGGTAGCTTCACTGTCCATACAGCATTGCAAATTAACTGTTTTCTGCTCCTTTTGGGGTAATGCCAACATCTCACTGACATTGTAAGGTTCACATGTAACCCGACACACCCTGCCAGCATTATCCACTGTGAATCTTTGAGATGGCACCCCCTTTGTCACATGATCAGACCTTCTGAGCATTATCAATTGTGACACCATGTGATTACCAACATTGCTTTCTTCCTGCTTAGAACTGTGCTCCTGTTGAACTTCAGTCTTAATTACTACAGGGGTTTTTAGCATTAGCATCAGGCATAACTAGCTCTCACACTTGCTAAATTTTCTGTGCATCCCCATTTACAGGCAGAAGCACCTCAGATTTTGAGTGAACTTGGCACCAATTTCTGTGTTCTTCAAACTGGGCATTCTTAGAAATTAAGACTTTGCCATTTCCAAGTGCAAATCTATAAGCTTTTGAGCCACTCTGATATCCCACAAATCTTAGCCTCTGTGCTTTAGGAGAGCCTTTTCTTCTTGAATTCTTGGGTATGTTAACCCATACAAAACTCCCCAAAATTAAGATGCTTAACTGAAATCTTAGATGCTTAACTTGAAGATTTTTTACCATACAACAAAAAATATGGAGTTTCCTTTACCACAGAGTTCCAGTCTATTATGCAAATAATTAGCAGTTAGGTTTGCCTCACGTCAGTATTTCTGATCCATCTTGGAATCATATATTAAGGAATCCTTCATCATTTGGAAAATGCCAAATCTCCATTCTGCAATGCCATTCTGACTAAACATTAAGGGGGTGGAGCGTCTGTGAAAGATGCCCCTCTGTTTCAACCATTTCTGGAATTTGTCTGACATAAATTCCCCTCCAGAATCACTTTGCACACAGCCCACCTTTACCAGGTGCTTCCTTTCAACATAATTACACCAGTTTTAGAATGTTTCAAAAGCTTCAGATTTGTTCTTCAATACAAAACAGAGTCCAAACCTTGAATAATCATCAACAATTACCATAGCATATTTGGCCCGTCCCAAAGATGAAAAAAAGGACCAGTTAAATCACTGTGTACTAACTCAAAAATTCTCTTAGATTTCCTACCACTAAATTTAGGTATTGGCAGTACCTTTGATTTCCTCTACTTATAAATTGAACAATCTAAGAAAATATTTCAGTTGTTCACTTTTAAATCAGAACACACATCAGGCATCTGTCTCAAAACCTTATAACTAGGGTTGACTTCTGTGCATCAAATGCATGTAGTCATTATGCACTAGGGTGTTCATTATTACAGCCTGGGCTAAACCAGCTTTGGGGTGCATATAATAAAGCTTATTTTTCAATTCCCCCTCTGCACAAACATTTCCTTTTTAAAAAATAAAACATTTCTTGCCAGTAAAGGTAATTTCATACCCCTTTTCTGCTAGTTCGCTTACAGAGAGTAAAGAAATTTAAAATGCGGGTACATAAATCACTTTGTCAGTATTTTGACCTAGACATGAAATAAAACATTTCCCCTCTCCCTGCACAACAGATCTCTGTCCATCAACAAGCCCCACGTGGGAAATTCTGGATTTAGACTTCTCAACAAATTCAGAGTTATCATTGGCTATATGCATACTGCAGCCACTGTCCAGAACCCACAAAGTTAAATCAGATGGATTGTCTTTTCTCACCACAGCAGACATGGCAACTGTGCAGCATGGTTCTTCTTCCTTTTTCACCTTTGATTTAAAGCCACTGTTCTGTTTCTGTTTATTGGGACACAGGTCAAGCATTTTTTCACTGCAAATGCAGCCTCTGTTGCTTTGCCATTCTCCACTGTTTGTGCCATCAGGCCTCTTCTTTGGCTTGAAGTGTTTTTCTTCCTCCCTTTACTGTTTGCATCTCTCTTCTTCCTTGAAGTGTTTTTCTTCCTCCCTTTACTGTTTGCATCTCTCTTCTTCCTCGAGCAGATGGCCACTGATATAATTCAAAGACAGGTCTTTCTCTGGAATTGCTTCCACGCTGTTTATCAAAGCATCATAGCTTGAATCTAAACTGCTCAAAATTATGTAGACCTTCTCTGGCTCCTCATAATCGAGCCCAGCTTGATGCAACTTCCCAAACAGAGAATGAAGATATGCCAGGTGTTGACTCACATCATCGCCAGGTTTCAGCTGTGCCTTGTACAGCTTCTTTTGAGTAGGATTTTGGATCCTGCTATCTCACGCACATAAACAGCTCGCAAAGCATCCCAGCATCCCTTGGTGGTCTCCAAATCATGGACATAAGTCAACTGCAAATCTTCCAGCCCCAAAATGATGGAGGCAGGTGTTTCTTCTTCTGCCTGTTTCTCAGGAACAGTAGGAGCTACAGTAGTATGGAGGATTAGGTCCCAAAGCCCCTCTCTTCTCAAAAGCATCTGCATTTTCAAGCTCTGGATTAAATAGTTGCACTTATTTAACCTTTTGAAAGGTACTCCACTCATACCAGGTGCAGATGCCATCTTGGCACTTCAGCAAATTATCAAGCCCCTCTCACAGCCATGCAGCCAGGAACAGATCAGCACTCTCGGCCAGGAACTTTCAGACAGATCACCACAGATTACAGGCATCCACAGGTCAGACTGGCGTAGAATGGTGCAGACTGGCAGAGCCTGGACCCATAACCTGACAGGTGATAGTGTAAATAGGGTGCAAACTAGGTACCTAAACAGGTCCAGGCAGCAAAAATAAACAGCAGAGTATTGTTCCTTAAGGCATAAGAATAAAGATGCAGACACAGGCTTTGTGTCTAAAAACAACTTCTCTTTACTTGGGCATAATAAAGAATATTTACAGTAATATACAGCATCAAGAGAAAAACATCTTCACACTTTGAGAGCCTAAGCAGGACATGTTCACACAGTGAGATCCAGAACAGGACTGCTTAACCCAAGCCAGCCCAGCTAGCTTCTGCACAACTCTGCTCCAGGGCTGTGAGCTAATCAATATTGATACATTTACCCAGCTAGCTTCTGCAAACTGCTGCTAGCTCACTCTGCAGCTCTCTGCAGACTGTTTACAGCTCTTTATAGAATAAATCTACTGCATGTTCCAATATCATGACATATCTATGTAGCTGCTTCCTACTTTGGTTTTTAAAAGATATGTTTATAGTATTTTTTCATATTTATATTAAGATTTATAAACCACTTTTTATCTCAAGGGCATCCCACAAATAACATACAGTCCCCATAAAAATAAAATACAAATTAAAACCAAATTAAATATGAATTAAAAGCAAAACAAGCAATTCAACAGAATCAAGATTAAAAGAACTCTCAAAATCAAGCAGTTTACTAACTGGAGACTAGGAGCATGTCATCTCATATTGAAGCCATGTCAAATTTGCTCCCTGTACACTGGCTTTCTGAAAGTTAACAAGCAAGAGGCTAGACAGGCTTCCCAGTGGGAGAAGTTCCAAAATCTGGGTGGTGTAGCCAGTAAGGCCTTGTCTCATCTACAAGCCTTCCACAGTGTTACCCTAATCACTCTGGGGTTGTGAGGACCCTCAAAATATAGACATTAACTTGGGAATTTAGTGTACTCACTTTGGCAATGCAAGAGGGGGAAAACAACAGGATGTTGTTACCAGCTATACCAGTATTATGGAGGAGACATAAGCTAGATAGAATAACAGTAATCTTCATTAGGAAAAATAATAATAACCACATTCACACACACATTCAGGCATCAAGCATTCACACAAGACTAGAGAATAATGTGGGACAGATTGAGATAGGGGGATAGAGAAGGGAAATTCCAGCAAGTGATAGGACACCTTTTCCTGAAAAGATGAGGTCCTGGAAGAAGCGAGCAGAGTGGGGGGGGGGTCTCACAGGTGAACTCTGAGGGTTAGTTGGCGAACCGGCAGTGTGAATGTAGGAGGAGGGGCTGAAGGACATTGGAGACAGTTTTCAAGGGGGGGTTATAGTAAATATTTGCCTTCTGAGGATGGGACTTTGAGTGGAAGACAGCACTTTGAGCTTTTGCTCAGAGAGCGACAAAAGCTTTCTGGATACATTAATAGCATGTCATGGGTCAATACTTTGTGAATCAAAGAAAAGAAGCAACTTTCCTTGTTTAGGGTGAGGAAAACTAATGAGGGTAGTTTACAGATTTCAAGTTGCCAGCCTGGGCATATGGGATTAGCCATGTAAACATGTCTTCCATTGCTTTGTGAATTAGCATTTCTTTTAGAATTTAGATGGTGTCTTCTTAAGGTGCATTCCTGACTAAGTAATGTTTGTCTTTGGGTTTTTCCAGTTCACCGAGGTTTATGCTAATGGCAGCACTACATGGAAGGCCATGTTTGATCTAATTATTAAATATTACCAATTTATTAATATAGCTATGAGGCTGGGGGTGTCAATGAAGGTAACAACAGCACAATTAATTTTAGGCATTTATATTATTGGGGGTGTCTTTAGATTGTATTGTACATTACTTCACTTATTCCAAAGTATGTTAAGTTTAGCCCTGGTGTGTTTACAAACCCCCATGCTGCTCATTCTACTGACTGAGGCCCTTGACCTCTGCACAATCAACTTGTCCTGATGATAACACCACTACAAACCAGAACTCTGAGAAGTTACATTTAGATTGCAACTGGCATTATCACTAAGCCAGCATGGCTAATGGATTCTTGTAGGTATCATTCAAAAAAGTAACTAGTAGCTCTGCAGCTAACCTTACTTGTGTTGATGGTGGGGTAGAGAGAAGGGCTTGCAATGAAGATAGAAATGGATGACCATAATCATATGAAGGCAGGAAGTTACACCTCAACTCCTCAACACCTCAAAATGAACTCAAAATCAAACTGGGCACCAGTACAGGTTGAATATTATCATGGTAATGTGTTCCAAATAATAGGCTCCCATCAACACTTGGGCAACTACATTCTGTCTTTAACTGCAGTCACTCACCCACCTTTTTCAAACATTTGGCTGCAGCCTCAATAATGCATAGTTAATCCTTCCCAGTTACGTCCAGACTATCAGTTGGCAATGTCGCTTGTTATGAGGAATGTCCCAGGATTGCTGTCATGTTATGTAATTTATCATGAGCTCTGCAAACTTCTCCCACTTCACTTGTCTCAATTTATTCTGCTTCAGCACTTGGAAAATAAATGAAAACTTTTACCAACCTGAAATGCCTGTCACAATTTAAGATAGTTGAAATGTATGATCAAAACTCCATCTTCCTGCCTGCCCCCCCCCCTGCAAAAAAAAAATCAGGACTAGAAACAAAATCTACAAAAGAACACCTAGTGGAAAAGAACAATAAATGAAGTATATTCCATGTTGGGCATACCTCAAACTGATTCCACAGACCTGCACCCATAAGGACTACTGTCAAAATAATTTTTGCGTCATTAGGGCTCCATGCAGCTGCCGGAATCAAGAATCAGAGATTGGAAATGTTACTACGGGGGGATACTTTTTTAAGATCCAAAAAATAACTATTCTGAGATGGGAGATGCAGTCCACTATACACAATAACTTTTCTAAGCTCTGCAAAGAATCACATCTTGATTTTTTGTTTGTATACCTGCCTGACCTTCACAAGTTTCAGGCATGCTGAGAAGTAAGAATGACCAAGAGATGCACTTCCATAAATTGATCCTCTTCAGCAGGGATGTTGACAGAACTAGGGGGTGATTGCCAAAAAGCAGGCCAAGACCCACTGATCTTAAAAGGACCCCATCCTGGCATAACCCTGCTATATAGAGAGCATTTTTCCTTGTACGTGTCTAATGAAGGGAAACATAAATCCTTTCTGGAATCCTGTCTAGAAGATCTAGGTTTGGAAGGTTTTAAGAGAAGGTTAATTGTATTCCCTGCATATGCCAGCAGTCTTTTGGAATTCTTTGTTCTAGCAGATCATCAGACTTTTGTTAGAGAGAGATGACCCCATTCTAAAATTTCTGACACAAAGAAGCCCATATCCATTATTCACAGCCCAGTTCTTCCCAGTGACAGTGGGGAGACAGGATGGCATAGTTTCATCACTGTGAGAAGAATGCACACGTTTCTTTCTCTCTTTTTTCTCTTTCCACCATTTCTCTCCCTTCTGTTTTTTCTCACTTTCTCTGTAAAAGCAAGTAACCATCCTTGGCCAGGAAGCAGCTTGAAGTCAGAACTGTTAACTTCTGAAGATGATCTAATTAGTAGTTTGCACTTGGAAGTGGAAGAGGAAGTGGAAGGGAATATTAAAAGGGTGAGTCTGGGCAATGAGATGGGTTAGGCAGTCATCCCAGAGAACCTCTGTCTAGCATAAATCCATTGAAGCAGTCTTTATATTTTGTGTTTGTATCAAGGATCAAGTCAGGTCAGCAGCACAGATTCTTTGTGTGAGACTTCTTTCTTTTCTATTGTCTAAGAACAACATGTGAGTTTTTAGCCAGAGCAATCGCAGCAGTAAGGATTTCAAACCACTTGTGTATTTCACTCAAAATCCACTTTCTGTTATCATCTATGGAGCTTCCACATCCAGCAATATTGAAGTTGGCATAATATTTATTAAAGAAACATGTATAATATGTATAAAATATGCAGAATCATTGCTCGGAAAAGTTACTTTTTGAACAACAATTCCCAGAACTCTAATTTTCTAGTCAAGCTATCTGAGAAATTCTGAGTTTTGCAGCTAAAAAACCCAACAAAAATAAATTTTCCAGTTCTGGCCAGAACAAAAAACTTGCCAAGATTCATAATTTCTTCAAGAAGCTGTATTGACTGATACCTTCCATTAAACCTTATCTTAACTCACTCCTTCCTTCCTTCCTAGATCAATGCCAGCCTCATAGAAGGGAATTGGACTTACAGTTGTCCTCCGACACATCTGGCCAGCAGCATGGTGGGAGAGGCTGGTTTATATTCTGCTTTCTCTCAAGTATCCTCAAAAAGACATAGGGTTTGTCTACACCATCAAATACCCTGAATCCCCATGTGAATGCCCCAAAACTGCTGTGATCAGGTCACACATGGCATGGTCTTTTCCCCGAATCTGGGGCTATTCAGCCACACATGGCATGGCCCAGATTTGCAGCATTTCAGAGTAACTTACCAGGATGTGCAGTATGTGGGATTCAGGGTTTCCTGCGGAGTTTCATCTGCTGCTGCAGCTGCCACTGCCAACATCACTGACACCACCACCTTCACCAACAGTTTGTCAAATATTAAAGGTCCAGAGGCAGTTCTCAGCTGAAAGGAGAGGTTTTCTCCCTTCCCCTAGCTCAGCAGTGCAGCTTCTGCCCAGTCTCCTGCTTGCCCGTTGCAGAAAGAGGCACTTAAACAAAGTGGAGAAAGCGCTTCAAGAAAGCAATGGGTGAGCAGGGCAAATGGGCAGAGGCAGAGCTGTTGAGCCAGGGGGAAGGGAGAAAGCCTCTCCTTTCATCTGGGAACTGCCTCTGGAGCTTTAATATTTGATGCAGTGGAGGTGGGAACTGGCTCCAAAGCTTTAAAATTGGTCGCTGTGGCAGCAATGGTGGCGGTAGTGATGGTGGTGGTGGTGGTGGCAGCAGTGGACGAAACTCTGCAGTGACAGTGAAGACATGTCCCTGTGGCATATAATAATACACAGGGCTTCAGGGGGGATGTGGGGGAATGTGGGAGAATGCAGTGGCACGTGGGCAAAACTCCATTCAGAGTTTTTACCTCACATGTAGACAAGCCTATAGAAAAGAAATCCATATTTTAAAAAATCTCACTCAGTACATGTGCACACTTCCTGTTGTGTTATACAGTGCCACTTTGCAATCATTTGAACAGGAAGGAAAGGAGGGAGGGGTCCCTGTATTGCAGGGCCCTTTAAAGGCAAAAAGAAAACAAAAAAAGAAATAAGGCCCCTACCTAACCACCTAGAGTCTGCAGTGAAAAGACAGCACTGCCTCTGCCCAGAGTAGAAGTAATGAGCAAAACCTGTCACTTGATCTCCATTAAAAAAAATAACAGTGTGGTGACTGGTGATGTTACCCCGAGAAAGGAATGGCACTACAGACTCATTAACATCAAAGGTAATTCATTACAGCAACGGCATGGTCTGGAATGAGTTGCATCCAAACTCTGCATCATCACCTATCATATTCACCTCCTTCCCCTACCTTTTTTTTTAAAAAAAAAAAAGAGGAGGGTTCAAATTGAATTTTTAAAAACATTGGTTGGGCTTCAGCAACTGTTCACTGCATCATTTGTACTGAGCTCTCCTGCCCACCTATTCCACAGTCGTATCTTGACTGTATTTTTACATCACCACTCCCCCAAATTACAAGGAACAGTATGGCGCATTGCAATTCAGCAAACACTATTAATAGCAATGACTTTTTTTGGAAAGTGCATTATCTAATGCTCACTGGAACCTTTCAGTGCTCATTAAAAATACAAGTGTCTATCAACAGTTGATAACCAAGCCTCAAAATGGTATTCACAACCCATTTTGCCAGCTTTCATATCCCAGAGTATCATTTTAACATTGTGTACTTTGGGGCAGGAAGCAATTCTTTTAAAAAATGGCCTGCTGGTTAATATTGAAGCTTATAGAGAAAGTTGTATTTTTCAAAGCAGTCTGGTGAAATCCTCAAGAAAATTGAAAGTACAAAAGTGTGACTTGAGCATGATGAATGAGCAAGATGCTCCTTGCATTCTGGGGCAATAATTTCCTAATGATGAGCTGTGAGAGTCCCTTTGCTGCCAAGCATGGAATTCAAGGTCCTTCTGTGGTGCAGAGGAGTCAAGCAGTTGGCTTTGATAATGAAGAGACTGAATGAACACTCCTGTCAGCCATGAGCCAGATTTTATCATTTCACCTGCAAAATTGGGATGACAATGACAATCCACACAGAACCATTACTGAAGAGAAACATGTAAAGTCTCATTTACTGAAGAAAGTGGCAGGCAGTAAATAGTAACAACAGTTTTAAGAAAATCAGTTCCAAGTCAAAGTCTCAGCAGTTGATTTGGTTCCCCAAAATGAGAAACACTGAACAAATCAGTATCTTTTGAGCCTCTAAGGACTTTAATCACATGAGGGTGGTAAATCGAAGTGAAAGCTGGATAATAGTGTCTTTGGTCAGTACTTATCACATAATGTTGTGCCTACCCTGTTGCTGCTTTGCCTTTCAACCATTGTTAGAGCTCACCGTTTCAGTGATGGGAAAAACCCAGCAATATTTGCCAATATCATTTCTTTTCAACTAAGATAGGTAGCGTGATACAAGAACTGAAGAAACAAACCCAAATGTTTATTCTTTTGCTTTGTTTTAACTCATTTTTAACCTATGGATGAGTTCTCTGGAACTCTAGGGAGATTATCAGATGCGTCCAAAAAGTACCTTACCAGAGCGTCAGGATGCAAACAGGACCCAGTTTCAGACGTCCTCATTCTCATTGCATTCTGCTCCTCTGCTGCAGCAGTTAGTAAGGAGCTCCCATCAGTGAAAAGCGCCACCTTACTAAATGCTGAAGCACATGAGCAGAATGCATTGTCTGAAACCGGGTTCCATTTGTGAAACAGAAATGTTGTCCTGGTGTTCTGATAAGGTACTATTTGCAGAGTCTGATAATCTCCTAAAATCCCCTAAAAATCTCCTAATCCCCTAAAAACCTAGGGCTCATCTACATGAGCCAGAATATACCAGCCCATTGTTCCCCCATTACAAATGGGCCAGAGTCCTGATGGCCATGCCAGCCCAATGCTACAGCATCCATCACTCTCTCTGAAGGCAGGAAGCTAGCCTGCAACATGTGACCAAGGCCCCCTGCATGTGAACAGCCTTGGTCACATACCGCAGGACTCTTTCCTGCCTTCTGGGACAGTAAAGCAGATAAGCATCAGCAGGAAGGGCTGGCCTGCTGGGATGGGCTCCCACAGACACATGAAGCCTGACACCTGGCAGGAATGGATTAAAAGAGGTATTTAAAAAAAAAAACAGGAAATAGCCCTACCCCATCTTAGCCCCATCTGAATCCTGTATCTGCCCCAGGAATGATAAGGACTGCCCAGGGGCAGAAAAAGGCAAATGCCTTGCATTGTCAGGACAGCAAGGATCTAAGACAGGGGCAAGATGGGGTATATTGCTCCTCTAGACAAGTCCCTATACTCCAGGGCTTCTTAAACTTTTTCAACTCATGACCCCTTTTTGCTTGAGAATTTTTTTGTGACCCTGGGTATATAGGTATATAAATTAGGTATACAAATCAAATTTACTGTTGCCATTTTTTTTTTTTTTTGCAATGTTCACATTCAGGTTCTGTCATAAGCAGCCCATCACCACTGCCAGTTGACTCTGAGGAGATTTTCAGACAATCCTTGCTGTGCAAGGATCGCCTGGGACAGTTTCGTCACAGCAGTGCAGCAGGGGTTTGATTTCGGATGACACCATCACTGCTGCGAGATTGTTGGTCCCTCTTGAGCTAAGGCTTGGAGCCTGCCACGCTATATCAGGCAAGATTTTATTCATGGAGGTTGTCCGTGAATAAAATTTTGCTGAATATAGCGCGGCAGGCTCCAAGTCTTAGCGTGAGAGGGACCGACGATCTCGCAGCAGTGACGGCGCTGTCCGAAATCAACCCCCTGCTGCGCTGCTGCGATGAAACTGTCCTGGGCGATCCTTGCGCGGCAAGGATCGTCTGAAAATCTCCTGAGTCCCAATCTGAGCCACAGATCGAGTGACAGGAGTGCATTGTGAGGTGAGAGGGAATTTGCATGTGGATGCTGATTGGTTGGGTGTGGGATGAGTATGTTTCCTGAGCATCCAATCAGCACACTGGGAAAGGCAACATACCTAAGGGAATTTTATATATATATATATATATATATATATATTCCCAGTTAAACGTGATTGTACTGCTGTGGGAATATTGGATTAATTCATCTGGAGTTCTGGAAGGGAACCATTGAGTAGTAGCTTAATCTGGTATGACAGTAGAGTTTGCATGCAGAAATCCTGCATGGCATATGCCCAAGTACATCTTGATACAGATACATGTATTAAGTGTTTAAAAAAGGAAAGGAACAGTGTTATACAAGAGCTTGATGTTTACAGTAATGCAGAAAATACAGAATTCTATATTATTATTTTATGCCGCTGTTTATTATTAATGAGCCAATTCCTGAGAAGAGTCAACAACAGTTCTGGTTGTAGTTCCTCTTTACGTCTAAGGACTGGCCCGTGATTAATTAATTATTGCCGTTCTTTCACACTAAAATTGTGTTCATTGCATGGCATAGATAAAAGCTGTGAAACTGTGGTTCTATTCAAATTGATGGGACAGCTCTCAAAGACTCAGTGCTCTTTTATATTCATGGTGCCAGCCACTTGATGCTCCCTAAGAAATGTACCTACATGAAACACATGTTTGCAACTACCTTTGTTATATTAATCATAAAGACAAATGTGCAATAAGAAGTGTCATTTGAGAAGTGGTCTTCACAGGTGCTAGCACTCCTTCCCCTTTCTCTGCAAATCCCTTCAGTCTCGGGTGCTTGTGCAGCTCAGTCATTGTGAAGTCCTTTAGAAAATTACCACATCCAAATATCTCAGAACTCTGTGTCAACCATAATACAGACATTCCTTCTGTTTTTGTATTTTTTCCAAATCTTGAAAGCATGGAGATTATCAGACGTGGCAACTATAGCATGATAACAACACGATGCCACAAAAGGGATTCCCTATCCAACAACGTCATCATCTCATGTTCTCCAAGCATTCTGCTGCTGTGAACATGGCATTCTTTTTTGTTAATGAGCCAAGCCATCAATTGATCGCCAATGGCATTTTTTCACAGTATTGCCTGCGTACAAACCCGTGTCCCATTCTGCTCTCATAAATACAGTGCCAATGGGCAGTCCCCGCCAGAACACTTCTGGGTGAGAATGCAAAAACTAGGTACAGGATATTCCTTTTACGAACCTCGCCGTATTGCTGGTAAATTTTTAAGTGTGTTTCAGTGCTTGTGTGTTCATCTTCTTTGTTAATTTTTGTGTTTTTACAGTTTGAAGCACACTTGCATCTTCTCAAGAGAACCACCGAGATCATGCGACCTGGCAAATGCTGAAGTAAACAGCGCTGGTGATCATGCTCCAATAATTCTGGGGCTGCTCTTTCTCATTATTACAGCAACGTGTGATAAAAAGGGTATCCGGCATGGGATACTTATGCTTTTAAATATAGTGGGACAAAAACATTTTTAGATGCTTGTCTGATAATCTCCCATCTCTCAACAGTTTAAGCATATAAAAGCTCACATTTAAATAATGTTTTAAGATAATATTGCTTATTTAAATATGCATTTTATGGGGATTAAATTAAAAATCTATTTTAATGTGGAAATGGAATAGAGCAGAACTATGACTAAAAACATGGTGTACATTAACTGGAAAGAGCTACACACCTCTCCCTATAGCACACTTTAAAAAACACATTTAGCACATTTGCCTAATGAAGAAGCTAGTGAGTTCTGCATGCTTTGTTTGGCCCAATAAAGGTATTACCAATATGAATTTTGGATTTCCAAAAGAAGAGTGCATCAGTATGAATTAACAACTAGGGAACTGCCAGACTTGTATGCCTGAATCAGTTCAGTGTTCAGTTTCAACTAAAGTAGACCCATTGGACCAATTGTTAAATGTTGAATCAACACATAGGTAAATCTCATTGATTCAATGGGTTTATTCTGTTTAGGATTAACAATGGGATTTGGGCCCTAATGTTTTTTATTAAAGAGCCAGTACATACATGATCTCATTATATAAAATTATCTGAAAGACAATATCTTTCTATACAAACCTGCCTGAATTATGAGATCCTTGGAGATGGACCTTATCTTAGTTCCACCACCATCAGTGGCTGTTCCCAGGCTGTGGAATTGCCTCCCACTGGAGGCTCCATTAGCCCCCCACCCCACTCCTCTATTTCCACTGGCAGACAAAGACCTTTCTATTTAGGTAGGCCTTTGGCTCTTTACTCAAATGGCAGAAGAGTTCTTTTCATGTGCTGTGCTATGCTTCTATATTTTTATTATGTTTTAAATGTGTTCTAAACTGTTTTAATTTTGTGCTTTTAATACAATTGTTTAATTTTTAAACACTGATATAATAAGATTTTGCTCCCTTTTGATTTGTTTTAAGCTACCTTGTGTCCAATTTCAGAATAAATTAATAAATTAATTAAGGGAGGGGAGAGAAAAAAGAGGGAAGACTCTTAAGTGTTTTGGCCTACTGTATAACTTTCATCTACACAATGCAGTACAGTCAGTAATAAGGGCTTATAGATGTTATTCAAAATCTCTGGATGGCAAATGGTTCCCTGCCTCTGATGTAGTGGTGCACAGGAGTTCTCTCCTTCACCACCTTGAGGCCACATGTCACTTTCCAGCAATGGCTAACCAAGCTGGCTGTGGATCTGACCCCTGTTACTTGAATGAAACTGGATGGAGTCCAGACCACCATGCCAGCCCATCACTGAAGCTGCCACCATCCCCATCACATTCTCTGAAGCCAGGAAGCCAGTTCCCAGCACATGATCAAGGTCCCCTGCATGCAACCAGCCTTGGTCACATGCTGCAGGCCTGCTTCCTGGCTGCAGAGGGAGTGACATGGATGACAGCTGCAGCAACAGGCCAGTGTGGCAGTATGGGCTCCTGTGGACCCATAGGGCCAGATTTGTTTCTTCTGAAGAGAAATGGTATTTCCCTAGTACTTTGTGGAACCATTTTATTAGGTTTTATCCCATCTTAGCCCTGTTTTTGACCTGCGCACCGTGAGGACTGTCTGGGGGCAAAGTGAGGCAAAAGTCCTGTGCAGGGTTCTAACAAGGGGGCCAAGACTGGATAAACAAGGCCTAGACAAGGCCTAATTAAACAAGCATAGGACTGTATGATACAGCAGACAGCAACCTGTCTGAATTTCCCTACTCCCATTTTATTTCATAAACAACTGAGCAATTTGGCTCTCTTAAAAAAAAAATCCCAGCGACAGTTCCTCTGCTATATTATGGCTACATGATGACCATGTGAGATGCTGCTGGACATTCTGATTGTCCGGAATGCTAAAGATTCCCTCCTGACAGACAAGCTGGCGAGGTCTGTCAAGAGAGACAGTTGTTTTGAGAATGAAAACAAAGCAAGTTCTAAAAGTCAATCATTTATTGTAATGAGTGTGTGTGGAACAATGGTGGACAGGTTTACTGATTATGCTTGCTAGATGTGGAATAGAACAGGAAAGCTATCTTGGATAAGTGACTTCTTGCTTTATCTCAAATTCATGATGCCATTAAGATTTTGGTTCTCTCTACTGTAATGTGCAGCATTTCAAAAACAAACCAGGAATTTGTGTTTTTGTTTTGTTTTGTTTTGTTTTGTTTTCCATTTCAAAGACAAGTAATAAGTGAACTTATAATCATTTCTGGAAAACCCAAGCAGAAACAATTGGCTGGATGCATCCTACCAACTGTCCTGAGGCGCCCCAAAAAACAGAAGTTTGCTTTATAGTCTGCTTGGGAATCTGTAGGATTTACAGTCATGGCACTGGCTATGTAGGAGAGATTGATTATGTAGCTAATAAATACAAAGGCTGGAAATGGGAAGATAGTATATAATGGAAGTAAATGAAGACAGCATTAAAGTGAAAGAAAACACAAGCAAATTTCTTTAGATACCATAATAAATACGCTATTTTTTAAAAAAAAATGTCTCGTGGATCATCTTATGTATAAAGATCCTCTCTCTGTACCAGGAGTAGGAATCATGCAGCCCTCTAGATATTTTTGGACAGCATGTCCCAGTATTCCTCAAGAATGTCTGTGCTGACTGGCTGCTTGAAGTTGCTGTGCTCCAGCATCTGGAGGGTTGCATCCTTTCCATTTCTGTACTACAGAGACATATACAGAGATTATTTATGCAAGTGTTCGCCAGAAATGTAACTAAGCTGAGGTGGTAAGAGGTGCCTTACCTTGCACACAACCCAGACAGAGCCAAAGAATTGGCCTCAAGGAGCATGCATTTTATTGAATGTATTAACATTTAAATAACTTAACATTTAAATAATGTAGCATTTTCTTTAGGATTCAGAATAAACAGTATTGTATTTGAGGGGGTGGGACCTATTTTGAAGACAAGGTATCCATTTGCTCAGAGACTATGGACTTTATCAGATGGGGCAGTAATCACAGAATTACAGTGCAACAGTACTGCAAATGGGTTGTAGTTATTGCACAACCTTGTCCTCCCATGGTCAATGTGTGCTGCACCTATTAATTGCTCATCACTTTTCATTGAAAATCCATGAATAGCCCTCAATGTCACTCTTTTGGCAGTATTGATGAGCATACAAAATCACATGGGCAGTCCTTTTTCCAATCCCCCTTTCCCAACAAGAGCACAGGATGCATAGGATGCTCTTTTAATGAACTGTCACCTTTTCTTGGTACATTTTTCTGTTTGTTTACATGTTTGTTTGTTCATTTCTTTTGTTATTTATGTGTTTTTGGTGTGTTTAAACAAAGTTGCATCTTCTCACAAGAACAGCTGAAATCTCACCCATACAAAATCATGGAAGTAAAATCCCATTTTTAAACTGCTAGTGGTGGTCATGCAATGATTCCACGGCAATAGTATTGCATGATTATGGCACAGAATCATGCAATTACAACATGCAATAATTACTGTAATTATGCCACTATGGCTCAGCTTTCCTCAACAGTGGAATTACAGCATTTTTAGGAGACTTTCAGACGCCTCTTTCAGCCTCTTGCCGTGCAAGTAACGAGGCTGCTGCGCAGCAAGGGGTCCATTTTGGATGACACCGTTTCTCTCTTGGCATCGTCCGTGACTGTTGCGGCTAGCATTGGAGGCGGCCACGCTGTTTTTCACTCACGGAAGTCGCATTGTGGAGCACATTCTGATTCTCTGCCCCTTTTAATATACTGCTTTAAGAAGGGAAATGCAAAATGTGATTCTGCTTCCTGAAAAATTGGCATTTTTATCAGCAGTATCTTGAAAGGCCCTTCTCCACAACCATTCTTAACTTCAGGTTTGTTTGGGGGTTTTTTCATTTACGTTCTATGCTTTCATTCCAGAAGTAACTCATAGTTCATATTTTACTGTAGATGTCTTTGTGACTTATGGTGATTGGTCCTGCAAGCAGAAGCAAAATGTACACAGATACTGTATTCTAAAAGATGAACAAGGTTGTGCTCACAGTGACCCTGTGAGCTGTCAGCATTACCACTTCCTTCTCCATTTCTCCAAGACAGGGCAAAATGGGAAGATGACAAAGGGTGATCCAGGGCTCAGTGGAGTCATTTACTACTGGGATTAACACTGTCACTCAACCCAAACAGGACTCATACTACATTGTCATTTCTGCTGAAGAGAAGGTACAGAATACATGGAGCCACTAGGGATTCTGACACGTGTAGTTAAGATTGCCATGTCAGGATCATTCCATGTTCTGGATTTCTGGGCCAAAACCTTAGACCTAGGAGATGCCCTGGTGATGTCATTAAGAGTTATGCATTAAGCACCAAGCACAGTTGCTCACAGCTTGTTATTTAAGTGCACAGAGAGAGAGAGAGAGAGATTTTCCTGTTTGGAAATTAACAGAGAAATCTTACACAGGGGGCTGTTCCCAGGTAATGATGAAAAGAGGAGATTATTCATTCTCATTTATTTAGGAAGATGAAACAAGGAGCACTTAATATAGCCTGCTCTCTCCTAGCCATAAGGTTGATGTGAAGCAGAGCAGAGGGGGAGTCCTGGCACAACAACTGGGAGGGAAGGAGAAAACTAACTTAGCAAATACACAGACACTCTGGAGAGTTTTTGTAAATTGCAGCAACAAATCATTTAAGCCTTGCAAATTGTAGCAAGCTGCTGCTGTACTAGCTGAGCTGGAGATTTGCATGCAGCCTTTTTCTCTTGCCTGGAGCTGAGCCTACCAAAACTGGAGCATTTACACCCTCAAAAAGTCATGGTTCCATTTCCAGTCCTAGGCATGAAATGATGGGGTGCACCCACTGCTTTGAACGGTCTCTGTATATTCCTACCACAAAATAAGCAAGGGCCAGGGCTTTAAGGCAGGGGAGAAGCTACCAATGGTGGTTTCAAGCCCTTGGAGAGATGCTTAGATGGAACACTAAGGGACTTTTCACACCACACAATTATAGCACTATGATTCCACTTTAACTGCCATGGTTCCATCCTATGGAATCCTGCGATTTCTATTTTAGGGATGGGGGATTTAGAATTCTCAGCCAGAGAGCTCCTCTGCTGCATCCCGAAACTAAAACACCCAGGAATCCAAAGGATACGAGCATGGTTGTTAATGAAGAACTATAGTGCTATAAATATTTGCTGTGAATGGGCTATTAGAAAGTCTCTGCCCCTTTCAGGACAAGCAGTAAGATACCTGTGCATGTTCCTGCATATCATCTCCTCACCTGCTTTTAAAGAATATTCAGTGCTAGGTTTGGAAAACATAATATTTATATGGAACTTTATCTGACAATCCTCTTCCAATGTTCTTTTGCTGGCATATTCTAAACCATTTTTCTTGCAGCAAAAGAACCCTTCCTTATCAGATTTTACCTTTAGTAGTGTCAATAGGCAGCCCCAGCACTAACAGAGAATATGGAGCTCTGTTTACTTCCGGGTTCAAGATCTCTCTGATTCTTGTGAGAAGATGCAAGCGTGGCAAATTTTTAAAATACACAAAAATAAAGACAGAAAACATAAACAGAAGCACAGAAACACACTTTGAAATTTAAAAGTGAACTGGGGAGGTTCATAAAAACAGCGCCCCCTACCTGGCTGTCACAATCTCACCTGGAAGTGTTCTGTCATTGATGCTGTATTCATGTGCGCACAATGGCGTAAAGTTTCAAACTCCAGCAACGCAGGGAGAAAAGTAGAATGGGAGATCTATTGACAGCTTGTCCCATCAATAAAAAGGAACAGCTTTTTGACAAGACATGATTGTGAAAGGATGATGTCATCTGATATGTGTACCCTCTCACATTCATTAGATGTCATTTTGATGCCATATCTGCTGCATCTGATAAAATCCTTAGTCAATCAGCCACTCAGTTTATATCTCTCCTTTCTGCCCCCCCCCAAGGCACATAAGCGAAATGAGAATAATAAAATTTTAATAAAACAAACACAGTTGAAACATACAGACAAATTAAAGCACAATTAAAACATATCAGTTTTTAAAGGCAGCAAACAGTTGAAATTCCAGCAGCAACAACCCTATTCAAATGTCAAAACATGTCCTAATAAAAAGTCAAGAACAGCTGGCCACAGGGAGAGCAACGGGGCAGCAACAGGGAGAGAAGGGCTTCTTTCAAATAACATAGTAATGAAGAGCTTAACACAAATAGGAAGCCTGCTCCAGTTGTCCAAGAGATACTTTTGCCATCGGTGGGGGGAAATTGAGCTGGTTCTTTGCCCAGTGCAGTTTCGGCTGGGATCTAGTTCTTGATATGATTACAGCTATATTTCCTGTCTAGTATCGATACTGCTATGAGCTTGTATAATTTTGCTCTATTGCTTGGGAAATTGAAGCCATAATTGGGCCCACTAGGCTAGTGAAGTGGATGCTTTGTGTCCTTTCCAATTGGTTCTGACCTTACAGATATGCAGCTCAGGACCTTTAGGCTGACTCTGACCTTTGATGCATGCATGCACATACACACACACTCACACTATAAGATGCTGGCAAGAAGATACATTTGCAGACTGACACTACAGTTGCCATGGGGAGAACAGTAATGAAATTTTCTATTGGAACATTAAGAATAATTAGGAAAGGGAATTTTTTTTATTCCATTACCATTGTTGGCAACAGAAAAAAAATCTGACATGAGTACATGAACTGCATAATTGGAAGTGTGACAGGAAACGCCTCAGACAGTGTTAAAACTGCTCTTCTCAATATAACTATCAGAGATGGAAAAACTACTCTCTAAAATGTAAGCCACAACTTGTTGATGTTTTGTAACTTGTAGGAATATTTCTTATCTATATTAAGCAGACTGCAGTGGGACTAGTGCAACATTAGCTTGTGGTAGAAACATAAGAAATGATTTTGGATGCTCTTGTAAGGTAAAAAAAAAAGAAGAAGAAAACTTATGTTTATTGTCTCAGGAAATCCATCTTAGGCCAGGATAGTAAAGACAAAAGAAATTGACCTAAACTTTGTTAGAAGAGCTCCTAAAAGCTGTCTCTCATGTGTGGGGGTAAGGTTGTTGTTGTTGTTGTGTGCCCCCAAGGTCTTGTCTACACTGGTGGGAAATCCTGAACCACCTTGTAGCCACCACAGATGGTTTTTATCTGCAGCGGCCCCATAAATGCCACACTCACTGGGACTTGTCCAATGGGGAGATTGAAGTATCCCGCCACACTATAATTGTAAGCAAACTCACGTTGGTGTAAAAGGTGGTCCTACATTGATCATGTGTCCTATACATCACATTATTTTCAGCCACACAGCTGGGGTTGCTCTTGTTTTTCTTTTCTTTTTTCCCCCTGTTTGCTCATGGATTACTGGATAAGTGGTATGCTTATACAGATAAGCACACAATTGAAAATAATTTTTTTAAGTGCTGCATACTGACAGAATGGAGTCACATCCACTAGAAGCCTCGCATCCAGCATCACACTGAAGCCAATCTGCATTTACCACATGGCCAATAATCAAGGTTTTTCCCTGAAATGCAGAGCAAACTGTGAATCTTTTAGACTCAGGTTTCCCTGCCAAACCCCCAATGAAGCTGTGAATCATAATGAATGTTGTATGGCAAGTATCCAACAAATACAAGGTGAGTATGGGGGGGTGTTGCTAGTGTAGACAGGGCACAAGTCATTTTCGACTTAGGACAATCCTAAGGTGAACTTCATTGGGTTTTCTTGGTAAGATTTGTGCAGAAAGAGTTTTCCTTTGCCTTCCTTTAAGGAGATTTTCAGACAGGCAAAAAACGCCCCTTGCCGCGCGAGCAGCCTCCCGAAACTGCTGCGCGGCAAGGGTCTTCTTCGGACGACGCTGTGCCTCTTGCGAAGCCGTCCGTGTCACTTCCGTGAAGCTTGGGACGGCTCCGCGCCATATTTCAAGCACGGAGGCTGCCCGTGATTGAAATATGGCGCGGAGCCGTCCCAAGCTTCACGGAAGTGACACGGACGGCTTCGCAAGAGGCACAGCGTCGTCCGAAGAAGACCCTTGCCGCGCAGCAGTTTCGGGAGGCTGCTCGCGCGGCAAGGGACGATTTTTGCCTGTCTGAAAATCTCCTAAGTCTCAGAGTGTGCCTTGTGCAAGGTCACCAAGTGGGTTTCCATGACTGAGTGGGGATTCGAATTCTGTTCTCCAGAGTTGTGTTCCAGTGCTCTAACCACTACATGCTGGCACTCTAGGGGGGTAAACTAACATCCATTGTTGAGGTTGGAGCCTCATGGATGCTTCTTCCATTATAAAAGGAACAGAGAGACTGACTAATTTCTTGAGAGAAGGGGAAAGTGACATCTTTGCAAGCAAGAAGGAAGCAAAAGGCTTGAGTAAATGACCAAAGAAAGATACAGTGGGGTGAAACAAAAGGGCAATTGTTATCTAGACTCCCCTTTCTCACTGATCTCTTTATACAAGCATTGATGTCTCTTTGTTTCCAACATAATTGGAATAATGTGTGACAGCAAACACCTCAGTCAGTGTTAAAGCTGTGCTCTTCTCAGTATAACTATCAGAGTTGTATCTAAAATGTAAGCCGTTGCACCTTGATGTTTTGTAAGTAATGTATTTCTTGTTATTCAAGAGTCAAGAGCAATATTAAGCGTAATGTGGTGCTTTGCATTACTATTGTGGGGTGGTAGGTTGTTTTAATTAACCAAAAGATCAGTAAAAATTACAAAAAGCCTTCTAAAACCATCCCATGTTACTACAAAATATTGCTCATTATTAATTCCCACAATATTCAAATACTTCGACATGAATGATGTTGGACCATGTTACTCAAAAAAGTAATGTGTGACACTATTACTTTTAATGTGCTACTTTGCATAGTTAATGGGTATGGGTAGGAAATACTATGTCTTTCCACAAACCAGGGCCAAGGCTTGAAGGTGCCCCCAAAGTACTACTACTACTGGTGATCCCAGTTTCTGCCCAACATCAAATAAACACTGCAAACTGGGTTTCCAAAAGATAGGGGGCAGCACCAGTAGGCTCTTCCAAGGTGTGGGTATCAGGCAGTTTTCTTTCACCTGCAGTTTCAATAGTCAAAGCTTTCAGGCAATCAGGTTGCAATGCCAACAGGATCACTGTAGTTTAGTTACTGTTTTATAATTTTAACTGTAATAATGTTTTATACATGCTTCCTGTGAAAATATAGAAGAATATGAGTCTCTGCCTGATCTGGGAAAAGTTATTTGCTCGCTAGGAGGCTGTGCATGTTGTAGGCCCAAACAGTAATTTTTCTAAACTTTGGTCTGTCTTCATTGATTGATTGGTATCCCTGTAACAAGAAAAGTACAAGATTTCTGGGTGACAAATCCCAAATTTGTTACCAACACCTGTGTATTGCAAGGGTTTTATTTTTAAAAAAATTGCTTTAAACATTCTTTCCAGTTATCAGTCATCTGTTTTGAATCCTATTTAGAGCTCTCAGCAGACTTTTTAATCATAAGTAATTGCAGACAGACCTTGGGGCAATGTGTATTCATTCTGTCTTTTATCATGTGCTTTATTAGTTAGTATGTACTGTTGATTCTTTTAAAAAAAATGTAGTTTCTTTTTTATCCTCTAACCCCAGAGGAAGGCCCTGAGTGTATGGTGGGTGTAAACATATTGAGTAATATAATTAAATATAAATTGCCTTGACATTCTGGGATTCTCTCTCTCTCTCTCTCTCTGTTTCCTGTGAAAGATGAGGAGCTTTAATTGCAGTATGGAAGCCATTTCCATTAGCCAGTGCTGGTACACCTGGGAATGGCCTACCAGCACTAATGGTGGCAGTGGGGAGGGTGGGTATACATAACCCATAACCCCCTCATGGTGTTTTTTTTTTAATGTAAACATATGATGGGGAGGCATAAGGAAATAATGCGATCGGAATGTCCTGTTGGCGAGGTTTCAAGTTTGGAGGCAATGGAGTTTTTAATCATAAAGTCTACTCCTGAAAGATGTTTTTCTATTTTGGGTTTGCCAGACCAGTAAAGTGTGTAGCCAGCGCCATGTTCTTTAAGGCTGCCTTCCTCATGGAGATGAACTTCACTAATAGCAGCGATGTCAATATTAAGCCATGATAGTTCATGGGCTATTAGAGCAGAATGACGCTCAGGCCATCCACTATCTGCAGAGTCTCGCATGGTTCTGATGTTCTAGCATGCAAGCATCAGTTTATTTATACCTTTGGAGGCCGGTGTGTGCCTTTGTTTCTTTGCCCTGGTTTGACCACATCAGAAGATTCTTGTTGGCTGTGGCTAGCCAACCAAGTAGTTGGGGATGAGCTTTCATTAGGCCACCTTTTCTAGGCCCCTCTCCATATGGAGCAAGCAGTGCTTTCCTTAAAAAAGGATGCTTGGTCATTCAGGATGCTGCTGAACAAGACTGTCATCTCCCGGGTCAGCCTCGAGCGACCAAAGTCCTGAACCGTCTGCATGCAGGGTTGGGTCTGTGGCTTCTAGTGCATCTTTACACCTGCCGTTTCATCCCTCACCTATCACTATAGGGCTTTTTTGGAATTGGATTTGTCCTTCGAGCCTGTGCAATGGATTTTTCTGGTGGAGTGCAGCATGCACAGAACTGGCCTCACCCTTTAAACCAAAGGTTCATCTGCTGGCCTTGCAAGCATGGACAGTAGCACTGAGGTCCTCAGGTTGTAGGTTTGATTAGAGTTTCCTTCTCTTAGATGGTTGACCTTACAGGGTTGGACAATCACCACCTGCCCAGGCTTGGGATTAGAGTTTTCCTTCTCCTAGGACGGTTGCCATAGGCTAGAGAGCCCATCCTGCCCTTTGACGCTCTTTGTCAGACCCTTCGGTTTTGACCTGTCTGGCATGGGAGACCCTACCAGTGGCTATTATGCCACCGCCAGCATAGCTCAAAGCATCATTAGGGTATGCAAGCCTCTCTCCCACGACAAGGGGGTGTCAATGGAAAGGAAACATATGATGACACAAGAAACAAAGCTGTTAGCATGGCTGACATAAGAAAGGTAGGTAGGATGAGAACAAAAGTCCATCTAGTCCATCATTTTATTACCACAGTGGCCAACCAAATATGCCAGGAGACCCACAAGCAAGCTATGAATGCAACAGCACCTTTTCACTGGTGTTTCACAGAAACTGGTATTCAGAGCCAGACTATTCCCAATACAGTACTGGAAACACCATATAGCCATCTTGACTAGAATCCAATGATTATATTAGGCTTCAAGAGTTTCTCTAATCTCTTATAAATGCTATTTGAAGTAATTACAGTCACTACATCATATGTAGTTAAATAGGTATTGTGTGAAGAAGGGCTTCCTTGTGTCCCCCCCCCCTCAAGAATTGTTGCAATCTAGCTTTTGTGTTGGCATGGAAATGTGTCCATTTGTTTGGATTTTTTTAAAATTACAATACCCTAAGGATAGAAATAAGAATAGCTATTTTATTTACAGTCCACATAGAGAATATTAAATCTTATCTCTAATCTGTAACCTAGGGGTTGTCAAAATGGTGAAAACAAACCTCATGGAATTCGCTGGGAATACAACCTATCTAAATGGGATTGCACATCAATCCACAGTATTTGGAAGGAGAGGGGCCCAAAATGGCAAAAACAGCACTGGAAAAGCCTTAGTGGCTTTTCCCATAGCTTTTTTAAAACAATAAGGGGGCACATGTTCCAGCTTGTTAGGACAAGTGATTCACTTTGAATCACTTTCCCATACAAGAGGATGTGCAATGCTGATTGGCTGGGTGAGTGACGGGGCAGGGCATGCTAACAAGGCAAGCACCTGCTGCTGCCATGTTGAATTTTTGTCTTGGCAAGTGGTTGCTAAGGTGATAAAACAGGGTGGGGGTTGCTGTCCTTTTAATTGAAAAATTGCTCTATCACTCCAGTGTAACTTGGACAACATTTTTTTAAAAAAAAAGTTTGGTAGCAGCAAAGTACTAATGCGAGTAGATCACACATGGCTACCATCTGGCATGTGAAGCTTATGGGTACTTCTGGGGCCAAAAACACAATCATGACAAGACACTGCTGCTGCAAAAGGCCATTACTATGAGGTACTGTGTTTTTCCCCCCTCGTATAGACTATTCTCTAATCTGGGTGTCACCACTGAATTAATTACTATGGATGATTAGACCTAACTGAGAAGATCTAAGACAGAAGGAGTTTCAGAATTCTATTTTCCTTTATGCATAATTTGGGTTACCTTTTACAGTTCTGGCATTATAGTCATTGATTATGGTGATGATTATGGTGATGATATGTAATATACATGCATACAGTACACAAGCTCCAGCATGTGAGAACTGAGACCCTGCCCTCCATCCAGGCTCAGCTGTCTGCTTTAAAAACCTGCCTTGGAAGCTCCAGCATGTGAGAACTGGATGTGGTGCTTCGCTCCTTCAACACCTGGAGCTGATAGACTAGCAGTCAACCGGAAGCCATAGGGATGTGGCTTGGAGCCCCTGGTTTTAAAAGGGCTTCCTCAACCCCCCCCCCTCTCCCTTGGAAGAGCAGGAGGACAGCTAACTCTGTGTCATCCTGCCTGGACGCTCTGCTTCACTCTCTTTTCTTTAACATCTGGAGCTGATAGACTAGCAGCCAACCGGCAGCCAGAGAGGCATGGCCTGGAGGCTTGGCTTCATAAGGGCTCTTTCTCACCCCTCCCTCTCCCTTGAAAGAACAGGAGGAGAGCTAGCTGAGGGCTAGACAGCTGGGGGACTTGCAATAGTGGTATTTAGGCAGTGTCATTGAGTACTATCTGTTGTTATCTTTTTGCTTTTATTACTGTCACTTTTTCATCCATTGATCATTGGGCACCTAACCCTTATTTTTCCATGGCCCCATGTATTTCTCCTAATCTAATTCCTATTCGACCCCTCCCCATCTCTCAGCTCCCATTTTTCTGTTCACTCTGGAACTGTCACTTTGCAGTCTCAAAAGCAACTGCAATTCATGACCTTTTTCTTTCCAGTTCATTTCACCTTCTTGCTCTTACTGAAACCTGGCTCCCAGCCCACGACACTGCTACCTCGGCTGCCCTTTCTTTTGGCGGTCTCTCTTTTACCCACACTAGCCGCCCTGAGGGTCGAGGAGGTGGGGTCGGTATCTTACTGTCCAAATCCTGGCCGTTTCAAGTTCTTTCCTTCCCTCCCAGCTATTGCTTCTCCTCATTTGAAGTTCATTCCATCAGACTCTTTTTTCCTTTACAACTTCAGGTTGCAGTCATCTATCGCCCTCCTGGTTCTGCTGCCCAATTCCTGTCAGACTTTGAGTCTTGACTGACAGTTTTTCTATCGGACGCAGTACCTACATTGATTTTAGGTTACTTTAACATCCACCTGGATGACCCCAATAATCCTCCAACATCTCGTTTTAGTTCTCTTTAGTCCCCTTCAACCTCATTCTACTTCTTCAACCCATTCTCTCGGTCACTGCCTTGATTTAGTTCTTGCTGCCAAGTGTGTCATTGCTGACTACTTGGCATCTGATTTTACATTATCTGATCATCATTTAATTTCTTTTACTCTTACCTATAGCCCACCTCCTTGTCATACTGCTCAACGCTATTTTCACGATCTTCAGTCTATTAACTGTGACCTTCTCAGTCAGTCTCTGGCTTCTTCCCTTTCTTCTCTCTCTTTTGGGGACTCCGCTGACTCAGCGATGTCTTTATTTGACTCCATTCTTTCTTCAACTCTTGACAGTTTTGCCCCTGTTTCTGTTTGTGTGTCCTCCTCTACGAACAGGCCTCAGCCCTGGCTTACTCCCATAGTTAGGTTCCTCCGGTCGTGCTCTCAAGCAGCTGAATATCTTTGGAAAAATTCCAGGGAGTGGGCCGATTTTATTCATTATAAGTTCATTCTTTTATCCTTCACATGCACTTTGTCCATGGCAAAACAGAACTACTTTAAATCATTGATCTGTGCCAATGAGAGGCACCCGCAGCATCTGTTTTCCAGCTTCAACACCTTGCTAAAACCTTCTTCTCCCCCTGTTTCTTCATTATTTTCCCCTACTGATTTCACTAATTACTTTATCACTAAGATCACTACTATTAGATCTGAAATAGTTCTTCCTAATTTGTCTTCCCCCACTAATCTTTTGGAACCATCAACTAATCAATTCTCTGTGTTTCCTCCTATTTCTCTGGATGAACTTTCTACCTTGCTGCACTCTTCCAAACCTACAACTTGTTCTCTTGATCCAATTCCCTCTCGTCTCCTACTCTCTATAGCCCCCTCCTTCCTTCCTTTGCTTCTTTCTATCTTTAATCTTTCTCTTTCTACTGGTTCTTTTCCCTCTGACTTTAAACATGCTCATTTCCCCTATTTTGAAAAAAATCTTCTCTTGACCCCTCTTCTTTGTCTAGTTATCACCCAATCTCTCTTTTCCCTTTCCCTTTCTAAGGTTTTGGAATAAGTCGTTTATTCCCGCTGCCTTGAGTTTCTCAAAACCAACTCCATCCTTGATCCCTTTCAGTCTGGTTTCTGCCCACGGCACTCCACTGAGACTGCCCTCACAAAGATCTCCAATGATCTTTTACAGGCCAAGGCAAATGGTCTCTATTCCGTGCTTATCCTCCTCGATTTATCTGCGGCATTTGACACCATGGATCACTGTCTTCTAGTTGATATACTTTCTGATATTAGGTTCTCGAACTCAGTTCTTAGTTGATTTAAATCTTATCTGTCAGATAGATCTTTTGCAGTGGTCATAGGTGGTCAGATTTCTTCCCCCATACCCTTATCTGTGGGAGTTCCCCAGGGCTCTGTTTTGGGTCCCCTATTGTTCTCTTTTTACACTTTGTCTTTAGGGAAACTTATTAGTTCTTTCAGATTTTCTTATCATTTATACGCAGATGACATCCAACTGTATCTTTCCACCCCTGATCTTTCCCCAGGGCTTGAACAGCAAGTTTCTTCATGTCTTTCAGCTGTTTCCCTCTGGATGCGTCATCGGCACTTGAAGCTCAATATGTCCAAGACGGAGCTTCTTGTTTTTCCACCTAAGTCTTCCCTTCAATCCTCTTTTTCTGTTTTTTACATTTCTATTCATCCAGTTCAGGAAGCCCGCAGTCTCGGTTTCATTTTTGATTCCACATTGTCTTTTATTCCCCATATTCAGGCCACAGCCAAAGCCTGCAGATTTTTCCTTTACAACATTGCCAAAAATTGTCCTTTTCTCTCGGCCATGACTCTGGTCCACGCTTTGGTTGTCTCCTGATTAGATTATTGTAATCTCCTTTTAGCTGGGCTTCCCCTTTCTCATCTTTGTCCTTTAATTTCTGTTCAACATTCTGCTGCCTGCATCATTACTTCTGCTCGCCACTTTGACCATGTTTCCCCTCTGCTGTTTTCTCTTCACTGGCTTCCCCTCCCTTTCCATATCCAATATAAGCTTTTGTTGCTAACTTTCAAAGCCCAGCATGGGCTAGCCACTCTTTATTTATCTGACCTTCTCTCTCCTTACATCCCCACCCGTACCCTGCATTCTAGTACTCAAGGCCTGCTGTCCCAACCTAGGATCTCCACTGCTCCATCTCGGATTCACCCCTTTTTGCTTGCCACCCCTCATTCTTGGAACCTTCTTTCCCCTCAAACTCGGGCCATTATTTCTTTGTCCACTTTTAAATCTGAGTTAAAGACCACCTTGTTCAGGGAGGCATTCCCTGGCTTTGTCTGATATACATTTATCTCTTCTGTTACTTGGGTTTACAGTGGATGTTGTTATTAATTGTTGTAATTGTCCTTGTTTTAATTTGACTTTTATTATTTTGATTATTGTTTTACTTGGATTGTACACCTTTGGCAGGTTTTATTCTGTTTTATCTTTGATTGTTTTGGTTTTTTGTAAAGCTCTGTGTACACTGACAGCACTTTAGAAATAAACAATAATAATAATAATAATAATAATAATAATGGTGTAGTGGTTTGAGCATTGGACTATGACTCTGGAGACCAGGGTTTGAATCTCTGCTCAGCCATTGAAATCCACTAGGTGACCATCAACAAGTCACACTTTCAGCCACAGAGGAAGACAAAGGCAACCCCCTTCTGAACAAATCTTCCCAAGAAAACCCCTGATAGATTCACCTTAAGGTCATCATAAGTCAGAACTGATTTAAAGGCACACAACAACAGTAAACATATTTCTGACCTCCATTTAGCTAAGATCTGAGTATTCTGTGAAGCAGTTACTGCCATTATTTCATCCTATTGGGTGCTTTCTTTGACAGAATCTACCCACCCGCCCATCCCTGAAATGTCTTCCTGCATGTGGACTCCAGAAGCATATTTTTAAAGCATATGTGTTTCTTTCTCCCTCTTACTTTCTTTCACACAGGATGGAACAATAAGGCACGGTGACATAACCTGTTATGAACTTCAATCTTTTACTTGTTCTGTTTGCTAGTTTTTTAGTAGCAAGTTCCCTGGCTCCACTGCCCAGCCTTGCTCTATATTTTGAGTGCAGTCATTCAGTTTTATGACACAGCAGCAGTGCTAAATCTTATATTTTTAAGTGAGTCCTTGTGGAGGACTTGTATAATCTTAACAAAATGGCCTAAGAGCTAGTTAATGCTATTCTGGTCATGGTGCTGTCATTCCATTGGCACTTTTCTGTTACTTGCACAATATTCTGGAACCCTGTGTCACACAAATTTTTACCGGGCTGTCAGATTTTTTGTTATAAATCCCTGACTGCAATGTATAAACTTACAAATGCACCAACCTCATGTTTTTGAGTTTTGTGCTCCAGATTTGGATAGGTTTGTTTGATCTTGCTTGAATAATTTACTTTTATCCAGATGTGTTGCCTTTCTTGTCTGAATATCAATGTGGGAATATTTATCTTCATAACATTGGTATTTTCAGATCATTGGTATCCTAAAGATTAAGTGCACTTTCTTTAATCTAACATTTCTACAGCCATGAATCCTCAAAATATAGTAATTCCATTGACATGAGAGTGTGGATATTTGAATGGCCACTGTCTCCCATGCACTTTTATGTGGCCTTGATAAATATTAATCAAATTGTGATAGAAAGTTTTGCCCACAGTTTTTTTTAAATGTTCCCCCTCAAATATTACTTTATTCAGTGACAATTTTAAAACAGATGAAACAAACATCCACAAAATGAAAACACAAAGAACTAACATTTACAGTTAAAAGACAATACAAAATATGAACTCTTTTGTCTCCTTCCCTCCCACTGCAACTCCACATAGAATAGAATAGAATAGAATCTTTATTACGGTCATAGACCAGCACAGGTAAAAAGGGGATACAGAATAAAGGTAAGAACGCAGAATAAAAACAGGCTAAAAGCAGTATTTAAAATGTTAGCTCCAGTATAACAAGACTAGGTTGACACTATTCTACTGCTGAGGACATTGTCTGACGAATTTTAACCGCAGCTGCGCAGAATCTGGCAACATTATAAGTTGTTCCTGGGTTGGTGTCTGAAAGCAACAAGTTTATGTAGAATTGTCCAGTGTGCCCTTGATATTTATGCAACAGGGGTGAAATAAGTCTGAGACGTATGTCCCTGTAGCATGAGCACTGGAGTAATACATGCTCTGTTGTTTCTATTTGGCCTGAGTTGCAGGGGCACAGTCTGTCTGAGAAGGGGATCTTCTTGTATCGGCCTTCAAGGACAGCTGAAGGGAGGGCATGACACCGTGCAAGAGTAAAGGCCCTTCGATGTTTAGGTATTTCAAGTGTTGCTAAGTATGCCAAAGGTGAGGCCAGATATCTATTGGAGTCACTAGCAATGAAGGTTGGAGTACTGGCTAGATCCAGTTGTCGCTCTATATCTGCTACCCGTTGTTTGATAGTACCACACTCTGGCCTCCATTTTCATAAATCCTAACTCCAGTCTCAGAGCTGCGTTAGAGACACATTTTGGAGTTTGGAAAGTTGATCTTAAGAATTTGGATTGGACAAGTTCTAATGGAGCAGGGTTGGGGAAGGGTCCCAATTGGGATCCATAAAGCAGTTGTGCTACTGCTTGGCTTCAAAAAGTTTGAGCGCTGCAGGTAAATAGTGGCCTCCTCTTGTCTTAAGAAATTTGAGAATGGTTGTTGTGCTCCTCTGCGCATTGCAAGTAGCATACTCCCCATGCGCTTTCCTACTACCAGTGGCTTGAAAAATTACCCCCAGGTATTTGAAGCAAGAGACCTGCTCAATCTTGTGGCCATCTATATTCCAGTTGTAGTTCTTAGGCCTTTTAGCGAATGCCATGATTTTAGTTTTTTTATAGTTGAGTTCTAGCTGTTCCACTCTGCAATATTGTGTTAGTGCTCTTAGGGTTCTTTTTAGTCCAATGGGAGTTCTTGAAAGTACTGCTGCATCATCCGCATAAAGCAGCGTTGAAATATGCCTTCCCTTTAATTTTGGGGGGGTGGAAGTTAGTGTTGTTGAGGTGATCCACCAAATCATTGATGTAGAAGTTAAACAGGAGTGGAGCTAGAATGCAACCTTGCTTGACACCCTTCTCAGTGACAATGTCATTAGTGAGATGTCTTTAGGGAAGGGGTTACATCTTACTTTAATGAGGTCCCTTCATGCAGCATACGAATTAGATGGAGTAAACGTCAGTTGATTGAAGAAGCCTCCAGTTTTTTCCACAGTTTGGTTCGGGATATAGAGTCAAAAGCTGGTTTAAAGTCTATGAAGGCAGCATAGAGAGAAACTGTGCTGCAGGTGGAGTATTTTTCAATAAGGTGGTGGAGTACAAGGCACTGATCTATGGTGGAGCAGCCTTCCCTAAAGCCAGCTTGTTCTTCTGCAAGTATGTTTTCTTGTTCCAACCAGGTCTGAAATTTCCACTGTAAGTGTCTTGCATAGAGTTTGCTGATTGTACTGAGGAGACTAATTGGTCTGTAGTTGACAGGATCATCCTTGCTTCCTTTTTTATATATGGGGACGATGATTGCAAGACCCCAATCCTTAGGTGCTCGACCATATTTGTCGATACAGGTGAAAAGTGAGGCCAGGATAGGGGCCCAAAATTCAAGGTTGTTTTTAATGGCTTCTGCAGGTATTAAGTCTTCTCCTGGAGCCTTCCCCATTCTCAGCTGGGCTACAAGGTTCTTGATCTCTGTCGCTGTCACTGGTGGCCACTCTTGGATATTTTCTATATTTTGGCTAGTGCATCCGCTTTCAATGTAGTTGTCCTTATAAAGTGCTTGAAAGTGATCCTCCCATATCCCTGGAGGGATGTGACAATCCACTGTAGCTGGCCCATTTCTCTGGGAACTTGATGTAATATGCCAGAATAGAGCTGTGTTGTTGGATCTGACTGACTGGATAAGTTGTGTCCAGTTATTTTTCATGGCTTCTTTTTTCTTGCTCATCTGCAAATTTTTGTAGTCTCTTTTCTGCTGGTAATGATGAGGGCAACAACACATAAAATTGACTTCCTGCTTCTCTCTGATTGTTTTTCTACTTATTAATACAATATCTCCTCCCCTTCCATACATCTGTTTAATTCAACCCTCTTCATATATACAGCACTCATCTATATTATCTATATATCTTCCTATATTATCATCTATATTAACAAAAATTATAAACATTTCTCTCAAATCACATTATACATCACATTACTAATAATTAAATAATTAAATATCAAATCCCATGGTAGCAATATACCCATTTTCTTTTTTAATATACTTTAAATTATTTCTATGTGTTTTTTAAATTATCAATTGACTTATTTTTCACTAAATTTGAAAGTTTATCCAGTAGTGCAAATTCCATTACTTTTTGAGGCCAATCTTGGTATGTCGGTATTTCATTGGATTCCAACTTCCTTCCGTAGACCAACATTGCAGCTGTAACTAAGTAACTGATTACATTTCTATACAGTTGCCCCTCCACATTTGCGAACTCAGCATTTGCGGTTTTGATTATTCGTGGTTTTTTTGGGAGGCCTCCCCCACCCTACCAAAACCATGACACGGGGCCTCCGGAGGCCCCGTAAAGGCCCTGGGAGGGAGCAGGGAGGGCCGTGGAGGCCCTCCGGGGGCCCTGTGAAGGCCCTGGTGGGGGAGCGGGGAGGGCCGTGGAGGCCTCCACAGGGCCTCCAGAGACCCTCCGGAGGCCCCGTGAAGGCCCTGGTGGGAGCAGGGAGGGCCGGGGAGGCCTCCATGGGGACTTCAGAGACCCTTCGGAGGCCCCGTGAAGGCCCTGGTGGGGAGCAGGGAGGGCCAGACAGGCCTCCACGGGGCCTTCGGAGACCCTCTGGAGGCCCCATGAAGGCCCAGGGGGAGCGGGGAGGGCCAGGGAGGCCTCCGTGAAGGCCCTGGGAGGGAGGGGGAGGGCTGTGGAGGCCTCCGCAGGGCCTTGCGAGGCACTGTGAAGGACTTGGGGGGGAGCGGGAAGGGCCAGGGAGGACTCCACGGGGCCTTCAGAGAACCTCCGGAGGCCCCATGAAGGCCCTGGGGGGAGCGGGGAGGGCCAGGGAGGCCTCCACGGGGCCTTCGGAGACCTTCCAGAGGCCCCATGAAGGCCTTGGGGGGGGAAGAGTGAGGACCGGGGAGGCCTCCGTGGGGCCTTGTGAGGCCCCAAGAATGCCTTGGGGGGAAGGTGGGAGGCCTCCACGGGGCCCTACAAGGGCCTTGGGAGGGAGGGGGAGGGCCGGGGAGGTGACCACGGGGCCTCCGGAGACTCTCCAGAGGCCCCATTGAGGGCTTGGGCGGGAGGGGTGAGGGCTGGGGAGGTATCCATGGGGGCTCAGTAGGGTCTCCAGAGGCCCCAGGAAAGCCTAGGAAGGGAGTGGGGAGGCGGAGGAAAGCGACTATTGGGCCTCCAGAGCCCCCGTGGTTGCTTTGGTGGGGGAGGGGGGCAATCAATATTCACGGATTTTTCACATTAGCGGGGGTCCGTGGAACCTAACCCCCGCGAATGTGAAGGGACGACTGTATTTTTTTTCCATTTTATCATTTGTATTCACCATATTCAGTAAGTATAATTCAGGTCTATTATTTAATTTAATTCCCAGTATTTTTTCTATCCATTTGTTGATTTTAAACCAGAATCTCTTTACATTTTTGCATTTCCACCATAAGTGGACCAAAGATCCTACTTGTTTTTGACATTCCCAACATGAAACTGAGACACCCTTATACATTTTTGCCAATTTTAGGTGGGAGGGTGTAAGTACCATTTATACATCATTTTGTAGAAATTCTCTTTGAGGTTATATGAACATGTGAATTTTAAACCTTGGTTCCAAACTCCCTCCCATTGATCTAAATGTTGGTATTAGATCAATGGTAGTTGGTATCCTAAATTTTGCATCCATCTTATCATACATTGTTTTATTTGTTCTTGTTCCAAGCTAAAATTTAATAATAATCCATATATTTTACTAATTTCATGATTTTTGTCCAAACATAACAACTTTTCCCATTCTAATTTCTCACCTTCATATTGAAACAATTTTAAATCCTCTTTTACTCTTTCTCTCAACTGATAATAACTCAGCGAATGCATTTTAATTCCTTCGTCCTCTAATGTTTGTCTTTTTTTAATCTTCCATTCACCATCTCTTAATTCTAAAATGCCCCTATATTTTATACAATTATCCACTCTTAATTCTTGTTTACAGAATGCTTCTTGTGGGGATAGCCATCCTGGCATTTTGGAGTTCAATCTCTTCTTCTATTTATTCCATGTTCTTATTGGTGATTTCCTGATTATATGATTTTTAAATTCTGCATTAATTTTAATTTTTCTATACCAAAGATACCCATGCCGCTCATTCTTAATTCATGGCCTTCCAAGTCTAAATTTATTTTATTTTCTAGCATTATCCGTTGTTTTAACCATGCTAAACATGCTGCTTCATAATATAACTTTAGATCCAGTAACCCTAATCCACCCCTTGCTCTTATAGCAGTTAGTAATTTCCATTTAATCCTTGGTGGTTATTTTCCATTCCAAATAAATTTAGATATTTCTTTTTGCCATTTAGTAAATGTAACATTGGATATAGCAATTGGCATAGTTTGGAATAAATATAATAATCTTTGTAAAACAGTCATTTTGATCACTGATATTTTCCCGTTAGTGATAACCTGATGGAGACGCATTATCTACAATGCTGCAGCCTTATTTCAGAACTCACACCGAACAAGTCTTGAAGAGAAATGACAACACAGAAAGAATCCAACCCGGAAACATCACCCAAGGAGACTTTCTGCTGTGCTTTTTGCAACCGGACTTGTTTATCTCAGACTGGCCTTTTTAGTCATCAGCGCATTTGCAGAAAGCACGGGATGAGTCCTTCCTGAATCTTTGTTTGCGAAGAAAAGCCTGAGAGAGATAACCTGATATTTTTCCATCTAATTAGATCTCTACTAATTTCTTTCCATACTTTTTCATAATTATTCTTAAATAATTCTTGAGTTTTATCTGTTATATTTACTCCCAAATATTTTACCATCTTCACAATTTCAAATCCTGATTTTTTTCCCCAATTCTTTTTCTGTTCTATCCATATTTTTGACTTTTTTTGTTTTATCTCTATTTATTCTAAAGCCTGCATATTTTCCATTTTTTAAAATTCTTTGTAGCATCAGATCTATACTTTTTATAGGATTTTCTAGCATTATGACTAAGTCTTTGGCAAATGCCTTTAATTTATATTCCTCTTTTCTAATTTTAATTCCTCTAATTTCTTCCTCCCTCCTTATTTCAGAATTTAAGATTTCTAATGCCAATATAAATCATAATGGTGATAAGGAGCATCCTTGTACCTTTTTCAATTCTTATTGCCTCTTTTGATTGACCATTAATTATTAATCTTGCATTTTGGCTAGAAAATATTGCTTGTATCCAATCACAAATTTTTTCTCCTAATTTCATTTTCCTTATTATTTCTAATACAAATTGCCAATTTAATTTATCAAAAGCTTTTTGGCATCTCCCATGCAGTTTTATGTGGCTTGATAAATATTAATCGAATTGTGATAGAAAGTTGTGCCCATAGTTTCACTACTAAGGGAAAAAATTGGTACAATGCTACATTGCCAAATTTACTATGGAGTATGGCCACTGTAAGGAGACAAGTTTGTATGGCATCACTAGTGTACTGGAAAAATACACTGACTCCTAGGAAGATAAAACTTAAGCATTCTTACTCAAATGGACAGCCAGTTAGACTAGGATCTGACAAACTTCAAGTCACTTCTGTCATGGGTTCAAGTGACAGAAACATGAATAAATCTTGTTACAGCTTCTAAAGTTTTTCCTCCTTGGATCAGGCCACTATAGTAAAACCACTGTGCAATTTGAAATCTTCCCAAGTGTTTGGCAAAACATATTTATCTCAAAGACAACCCACAGGAAAATGACTGACATCTAAGCAGGTTGTAATAGGGGTGGAGACATCTGTGAGTTTTGCTTTCTTACACAGTCACTTTTTTAAAAATCACATTCTTTCCATTTAATTTGTGAGGAAATTTTCTAATTTGGGAAAGTTATTATAAATAATGTATTGAATGAAATTTCTCAAGAAGTGGCTCTGGCAAATTTCAAAAGATACTGTTATTGCAGCATGGAGAAAAACATGGATGGCAGTTATAATTCTGCCCTACAAATATGGTTGTATCCACAAGAATTCAGCACTAGACTTTTAAGAGCTAGACAGCATACTCCTGTCTGGGCAAATCTTTCAGTTTTGGTTTCTGACTTTCTTCTGAACACTTGCCCTTGAGTGCCTGTGAAAGGACTCATCCAGTAACTCCAAGCATTTAAAGAGTGGGTTGTGAATCAAGAGATTCTAAACTGAAATTGATGATGGAGGTGATTTTCCAAACTGTGGGGATTTAAAATCACAAACTCTTTCTGTTCAAGATGATTCACACTGCAGAGCTTGGAAGTTCCTTTAAAATGAAGGACAGCAATAACAAAGTGAAGCCATCCCTGCTCTGGGACTCAGAGCATCATCCTGTTATTCCTCTGTTATGAATGGCATCGGTATATCATTGTACTGATTCTTCTTAAAAAGAATGCTTCAAGCTCTCCCTGAAATAGTGAGTCTAGATTCTTCCAAATTTGGCCCTGGATTGCAGTGACTTGTATTCAGATACTGCCATCACCACCACACTTTCCAGTCAATTTCCCCTCCTTTCTTAGCTTCTCCTTTCTCATTACATCTCCCAAACATACCCGGCTATGCAGAGTTGTAGCTGAAGCAGCTGCTGCCGCTATCTCTCTCACTATCTTGGAAGGCAGGAAGCTGGCCTGCAACCTGTACCCAAGGTCCCCTTCATATGCCCAGCCTTGGTCATATACCGCAGGACTCCTTCCTGCCTTCTGGGAGAGCAAAATAGACTGGCAGCATCAGTGAGGGCCAGCCTGCTGGGATGGGCTCCTGCAGACACATAGGGCCTGATTCGTTTCCTCCAGCCAGAAATGGAGTAAAACAGGTATAATCTTATAATGGTGTATTAGGCCATATTTTGCCTTCACCCTGTCTGAACCCCATATCTGTCCCACGATGGTGAGGACTGCCCGGGGGCAGAATGGGGCAAAAGCCCTGTATCATCAGAACAGCAGGGCTCTAAGACATGGGCAAGATAGAGTATATAGCCCATGTAGACAAGACCCCAGTCTTGGGGAAAGGGTGGAGTTTAAATAAAATGATTGATTGATTAATTGAGTCTTCATACCTGAGAACCATCAAGGAGGAAGAAAGCAAGGGAAGGAAGAGAAACTCCAAAGGAGGAAGGTAACAAAAGAGACAGATTACTCACTCGCTGTCATCACCATCATGAACTAGACTTGTCAGAACTCAGATTGTTGACTGAAGTCTCAGGAAATTGCTGTGCTTCCCTTGATCTCCAAGTGGGGAGACAAATCTCTGAGTAAGCAGTAGTGTTACCCTCTGCACTCTGGAGTCGTAAGGACCCTCAAAATATTAACATTAATTTGGGAAATTAATGTACTCAGCTTGGCTGTGCGAGGAGGGTGGCAAGAGAGCAGAATCTTTTGACCAATATTTACCAGTACTCTCTCTCTGGCTTTTCTTCACAAACGAAGATTCAGGAAGTTATGGGTCTGAAACATGGGTCACCTACCGCCACCACTTACAACTCCTCGAACGCTTTCATCAGCACTGTTTACGCACAATCCTAAATATACACTGGACTGACTATGTGACAAATGTTGCTGTCCTTGAGCAAGCAGGGATCACCAGCATTGAGGCCATGATATTGAGAACACAGCTGCGCTGGGCAGGGCACGTTTCTAGGATGGAGGATCATCGCCTCCCAAAAATAGTACTCTACGGTGAACTCACCATGGGTCATCATAAGAGGGGCACTCCAAAAAAGTGATACAACATCTCAGGCTCGGCCAACTTGATCACCAACAATGGTCCGCCCTGGCCTCACATCAGGAGGCATGGAGACACACTATTCACAATGCTGCAGCCTTATTTGAGAACACATGCTGAACAAGTCTTGAAGAGAAATGACAACACAGAAAGAATCACAACCCAGAAACATCACCCAAAGAAACCTACTACTGTGCTTTCTGCAACCAGACTTGTCTATCTCGGATTGGCCTTTTTAGTCATCAGCGCACTTGCAGAAAGTGCGGGATGAGTACTAAGGAGGAAACATTAAGCTAGACAGTACAGTAAATTGATCTTTATTTGAGAAAAACAATAACAACATTCATGCACACATTCAGGCTTCAAGCATTCATGCAAGGCTAGTAAATAAAGTAGGAAATATTGGGATAGAGAAGGGAGTTGTTTGTAGGAGATACGACGCCTGTCCTGTAGAGATGAGTCTGCAGAAGAAATCAGCAGAATGGCAGTCCTGAAGCTGGAACAGTGACACAGTTTGATGTGGAGTAAGAGAGTGAACTGTGTGCATTTGACTGGAATTTTGGAAGGGTTTTTATAGTCAATAGTTGCCTTCAGGGTATGGAATAAAAAGTAGGCAACAATGCTCTGCAAAGTTGCTCAAGGTGGCCCCCTCCTTAAGTCATACCAGACTGAGTCTGAACACTAGTCTTTGCAGTTTGTTGGAATTTTCCAGCTTTAATGGCTGCACTGCGTGGAAGGCCACATTTGACCTAATTAAACATTGCCAATTAATAACATAGACATGAGGTTGGAGGTGTCAGGGTCAGTAACAACAGTGGGGGAGGAGAATGTTTTATTTTTATTGTTTGGTATGTGTGGTGGCTTTAAAGCCTAGGCACTTTCTGTAGGATGTAGGCACATCCATGCACGGCTGGTGCCAGAATTCTCTGGTTCATCACAAAAGTGTTTGTGTATGTTTCACACCTGTGTAATGTCATTGCACCAAACATCAAGGAATTAGAGGAGAAAGCTAAAAGAGTGTGGGCCCATGCATTTCAATCCATTGTGCCATTTGTTCCCTAAACCCTGGCAGCAGAGGTGCATGACCCTCAAAAAAACTTTCCAGGGTCTGGAGATAAGCTTTCCACAATCCCAGCAGCAGTGTACAGCCTGGAAAATTCCCCAGAGTGCTATTAACTATGGCTGTGCAGTATATAGGTCCTCATGGGAATGGCAGCAACTGTCACAGCTACTGGGTGCTACTTTCCTACTCAAAAATGCTTTGGTTTCTCCCCTCCCCCTGGCTCTGTGTTGCCATATCACCTAGATAGATGGGTTTCACTCAAACCCTGGAACCATGTACCTGGATTGTTCTAATGGCCTTTTCCACTCTCAGCTGGCCCACAGCAGTTCCTGCCTACTTCTAGACACTTTCCTGCCTCTGGGACATGGGACATCACAAGGACCAATCCCTGGTCTTAAGTTTTGGCCCAGACATTTCAGGGAATGGGATGCTCCTGACTCTCCATCAGATATGGTTGGGAGAAAGAACGGGTGGGGGAGAAGGATTCTAGTGTGTGAGGAAAGTGGGAGCTGTGGACAACATATGACTTCTGAGTCTACTCCAGTGGCCCTCTGAAGCCCAACAAAATATCCCCCGACCACCCAAGTCCAAAAAAATCAAAAAGGTCCAAGGCAATTTTATGACCCAAAATAAAATTGTTTACAATCTGTTTAAAATTACTGTAAAACATGGTTGTTTTGCTCTCCCCATTCCTCACCCTCAAACTGGGGAGGAAGCTGAAAATGGCCTGAAATGAAACCAGAAATAACATCACAATTTGGTGTGGTGTTGCCTGCCACTGGGAGCTGGGGGAGTGGGGAGGATGGTCTACAGATATGTGAGAAGCAGAAGTAGGATTGCCTGAACAGTTTGCTTTTCATAGTCTTGTGTTAGTACTTGAAAAGGCTCAAGGGAAAGAATTCTTTAATATATTTGCTTCTCAAAGGAAATAACAAGTAACTTTATCAATTTTATTTGCATTGCAGAAAAGGGGGCTTCAAAAATGGCAGAATAAGTTCCAAAATGTGAATAATGCTCAGAAACTGTAGTTTTTCAACACTACAGTAGGACCCCCGTATCCACTGATTTGTTATCCACTGATTCAATTATCCACAGGACACAAAACAGCACACCTACCACAAAGTCTTCCTAGAAAATGTGTCCTCTCTAGCCATTTTCTAAGTCCTCCAAGGCAACTCTATGGTATATTAAACCAAAAGTCCCATTATTTTCAATGATGTTTGCTATTATCCATGATTTGTAGTATACATGCAGGGGCCCAGCACCAATCCCCAGCAGATACGGGGGGGGGGGGTCCCATTGTATTTGATTCTACATAAAAATTTGGGTGTGGTAGAATGAACTGGTTTATAGATAAGTTTTTCATATTATATTTTGGTTTCTATCTTGGTACTTATTTCAGTTATGAAGCCAAAGAAACTATAAGATAAGAAAGTTCTACAAGCCTGGGTAGACTTTTGGAAGTCAGCTTGAACTGAAATTTCAAATTTAACAAACTGTATACTTAAAGTTTATTTTATTTAGTCTGTATATACAGTATCTATATAGCTCATGTATGGTATTTAAGACATGTGATAATCTGATAAAACTCTAATAAAAATAATTCCCAAAAAAAGAGAAAAGGCTTGAGGATGTTACTGTTTTCAAGCACTCATAAGGAAAAATCTCAAAAAGTGATGGATATAAAACAGAGAGCATGTTTCTCACTAATTCAAATGCCACCTTAGCCATGAACTCTCTAGATGGCCTTAAGCAAGTTACAGACTCAGTGTCTCCATCTGAAATAGTACTGACCTGCCTTACAGCACTGATGTAAGGATTACAGTGCACATAAAGTTAATGTTTTCAACATCCAAAAACAATATACAAATACTAAAAGATGATGATGATGATGATGATGACCTATTGCAGTGAATCCCAATGTGTTAGTGTTGGAATAGAATATGAGGGGAAGGAATTCTGAATCTTCCTAAGAAAAGCTGCTCTATACCTTATTCTTTTAGCATAGGGAAGGCATCACTACACTCAAAATTTGGACTGATGCTAAAAGGCACATAGCCCCCTTTTATATGCCAAGTGGGTGCAGTGTTGAATACCCTGTTCCACTTGTGGTCATGCATTGCACCAGAACATAGGTCGGGATGCACATTGGCATATGCAACTGAATACACATTCAGTGAAAGCAATCTAATATGAATAGGCAACACCTACATTCAGATTTGCATATTCCATTTATACTAATGGTTCCTGATGAAGCAAATTATGTATGTAAAGAATTCTACTTCTATACATGGACTTTTGTATCCGGACAAGGTGACTTGGCAAAATTTATATGCAACATAAAAGAAAGTCAATGCAAGACCTCCTTCCTCATAAAGAATATAAATAAAGAACAAGATATTGGCAATCTTGCAGACTGCAAACTACCCAAGGGGGTATTAATGACCATCTTCCCAGGAAGTAAATAAACATTTGACAGGAAGATAATGAAGATGTAAAAAACAACAGCTAAATGCTAGCTGGTTCTTACAATGTAGGCTCCAAAATATTAAACTATATTTTTTTTAAAAAAATGGTTCCCTAATAAACCAAATACAGAGCAATAAATAATTATGGCAGACAAAAAGAAGTTGCTTCCAAGGGAAACATATTTTTAAGGCCCTGCAGTTTCTGAGAATAATGAAAAAAAGAAAGAAGGAAAAAGAAAAATTGTGAAGGTTGTTGAGAGCAAAGACTCATTCTAAGACTATTGCCTCCCCTGGGGTTCTCAGCATTGAAGTGTGGAAAGAGAAAAAGTTCTAAACTTTCCTAAAACTTTTGATGCCAAACAAATTAAGTCACTTTCTCTAAAATAATAATTAATATTATTATTATGACATGAACATAGTTTTAAGAAAAAAATTAACACCAACATATTAAGTTGCCTTCTCTGTATTTGTTTTTTTCAAAATGATACAAACCTATTTCATGCTTGCATGTCCATAAAATCAACATCATTGATAAGGTTCCTTTACCTTAAGGTTCCTGGAAGGGATTAAATGAAAAAGGGTCCAAGAAGAAAGAGATACCTAGCATATTTCTGTTGTCATTGTGATTTGTTCTGTTCTATGCAAGAGCTTGGAGATTATCAGACAGGAACGAAAAAAGCATTCCTGTCCCACAATCTCTTCTCCCGCCCCTGTCATGCCACAATAACAAAACTTTTCAGACCTTTAGTGGTATCGATAGGGAAGCCCAGGAGTTAATGGAGCTCTAATGCAGCTCTGTTCACTTCTTGAAGTGAAATCCCGCCTGTTCTCGCGAGAAGACACGAGTGTGGGAAATTCAAAGTTTAAAAGAAAAATAAAAGAGAAAAAGTGATAGCAAGCACAAAAACACACTTTAAAACTTCCAAGTAAACTTCCAAGTGTGTCACTTGCCTTGATGTCCTGATCTTACCAGGAAGTGTCCTGGCAGGAACCTCTCATTGATGCTGGGAACTCACCAGCAAAACAGGGCACCTTTTCAGCCGCTGTCAAATCCATGACAGGAACAGAATGGGGGGATCTCCATGTAAGGTATGTTAGGATAGGTAATAGTGCCACTCTATTCTGCCTTGGTCAGGCCTCACCTAGAATACTGTGTCCAGTTCTGGGCACCACAATTCAAAAAGGATATTGACAAATTGGAGCGTGTCCAGAGAAGGGCAACTAAAATGGTGAAAGGTCTGGAAACCATGCCTTATGAGGAGAGACTTAGGGAGCTGGGTATGTTTAGCCTGGAAAAAAGACGGTTAAGAGGCGATATGATAGCCCTGTTTAAGTATTTGAAGGGGTGCCACGCTGAGGATGGAGCAGGCTTGTTTTCTGCTGCTCCAGAGACTGGAACACAGAGCAATGGATGCAAGCTCCAGGAACAGAGATTCAACCTTAGGAGGAACTTTCTGACAGTAAGAGCTGTTCGGCAGTGGAACACACTCCCTCGGAGCATGGTAGGGTCTCCTTCCTTGGAGGTCTTTAAACAGAGGCTGGATGGCGATCTGTCAGGGATGCTTTGATCGTGATTTCCTGCATGGCAGGGGGTTGGACTGGATGGCCCTCGTGGTCTCTTCCAACTCTGCAATTCTATGATTCTATGATTCTATCAATAAAAAGCACTCGCAGAACAGCAGCCAAAAAAAGTGTTCATTACAAGGGGGGGATGACAGCATCTGAAAAGCCCTTTACCAATCTCCTGGCATCATTATAATGCCATTTTTAGCACGTCTAATAATCTCTGTAGATCTGCAACTCTTACACTGCCATTTTTCTTTCACTGAATAGTTTTTCTACCACTTTTGCTTGATGAAGAAGCCAGTGGTCTTCAAGAGCTAGTGTAATTAATTTTGTGCAGTTTTGTTTGGCCTAGAGAAGGTATCACTGTAACATATACTTTAGAAGCTGTTTTATGATTAACACAGCTAACTGTGCATCTGTCTGAAGACATTCATGCAGGAATCAGCCTGACTGGGGAGAAGGGACAATTCAGTGACAGTGGGTAAACATTCCATACCCAAGGTTCCAGGTTCAGTCAATAGCAAGGTCAAGAACCTCTTTGATCTTCCATTTCAGAGAAATTCTTGGCGTCCATAGTCTATGTGTGGGCAGGATCAAAGGTAAAAGGGTGGAAACATAAATAGTTAATTTATGGTTCTTACTGCCAAGAACTAAGCCTTTAAAATTTTGAGAACAGGGGAGAAAGCCTAGGATACCCCAAAAATGATGGTGTGATGGGATAGGGGTGTGGCCTTCAGAAGAACTCAGAAGGTTGTCAGCTTGGGACCCCTGAAGGCATGGATTCAGCCACAGTGCCTCAGGTTCCCTGGTCCTAATCTATAACATTGACAAGTTAAAGATGCTACATCCAACAAATTGGAAAGGTGCATGATTTGAGTAATCATAGCACAGAAATGTGTATTTGTTTTCATGAGTGAAAACCAATGGTTGCCATGTAGAGTGCTCCGGACATTCCTTCATCCCACCTACTCCATTGCATGCCCCACACTTCCCACCTTTCTATCCCCTCCTCTAATAGTGAGCAGGCAATTCTCACTGAGCATGCTCCATCCTTGTTGTGCTGTTACATAGCAAAATAGACTTTTGGTTCTCCTATTATCCCCTCTTTTCCAAGTTACTCCACCTCCAAATGTTGTACCTTTTCCTCAAAGAGGATGGAGTTGCTTAATCCTCTTGATTATTTTGGTTACCATTTCCTTCTCTTTTCTGTCACTGAAATATCCTATTTGAGGTGCTTTTAAAATAATAGCTTTTCAAAATCAAAAGGCTATTTTGCAAATGCAAAATAGTTCTTTGGGCATTCAGACAGCACACAGAGGGGACTGCTAGTTCACAAAAGCCCTAAGTCTCCCTGAATAGTTGTACAAAATGTGTTCCCATTGAATTCAACCAATTTTAGACACCATTAAGAAAGAAAAAATTATTGTTGTAAATTGCTGAGATACGACTTGTTGATCTCATTCTGTGCTAGAATGTGCTATAGACTACATTAATAAAATAGTGACGCTATGTTCCTTTTAGGACTAATCAAATCTGAAATAAACTCTTTCTCTCCAATATTGCATTTTGTTCTTTTGTCCCTGCTTCTCAAATAAGAAGTGGGATGAGCAAATTGTGAAAGAGCTGATAGAAAGTGGAGCTCTAAAGGAACAAGAAGCTTCAAAGCCCATTTAGTTCCTTAGAGTGAGCTTCGGGGAACTTGTAGCTATATGTTAACATGTTTTTTTTAAAAAAAAAACTTGCTTTAGTAATGCCATAAAATCTATGACCCCACCCTATTCAAAGCTACACTGCATCATTAATAACACTGTGTATGTAGTTAGATACTTAGGACTTTATCAGACTACAAGTTTTAAAATGTTCTTTTGCCAGCATAGAAAAACCCATTTCTATGCCAGCAAAACATTGTTCCTCCCCCCCGCACTTACCTCCTTACCTGGCAAAGGCTCCCTGGCAATAAGGAGGAAGTGAATGGAGCCCTGTTCACTTCCTCGCATGAAATCTTGCACAATTTCATTGCATGGGAAATTCAAAAATAAAAACAAGAAAACTACATTTAAAGTTGCACAAAGCACACACACATACATTTTAAAGATCCCAAGTAACCCAGGGAAGGTAAAAAAAAAAAAAAGATTGTCACTTACCTGGATGTCCCGATCTGACCCGGAAGTGTTTGCGCTGGAGAGGGCATTGTCACGGTAAGTACGAGATTTAAAGGGACAGAGGCATCAGCAAAAAAGCAGCAGGGGGATCTATTGGCAGCTTAAGCCATCAATTAAAAATGACAGATTTTGGTCTGTTTTTAACAGTGAAAGGGTGACGTCATCTGATGCACATGCCCTTTCACAGTTATGTGGCATCATGATGATGTCATATTTTCTGTGACTGATAAAGTCCTTATTCTTCAAGTACTGAGCCATAATAGACCTATGGTGTATTCAGAAGTAGAAGTGAACATCTCTTGCTATCTAATCTCTAATGTAATTAGCACCACTGATTATTTTCATGAGGGACTCTCTGTTCTTGTCAAAATCTTTACCATAACAACTCTTGAATTATAATACAGCTGTAACTGTCTGTACTCACCGTGTTCAGTGGAGGAAGAAATGCAGAAGGAACATCTCAAAAATGAAATTAATTAAACTGGCTAATGTTTTCAAGTCTCTCTGAAGATGAAAAGCTCTACAGTAGTTTCAAATTATGATAATTAATTCACCAAAACTCTGTATGTGGGATTTTACTCAGTAAGCTTTACAACAACAGTGTCAGGTAGGTCAGTAACAGATGGGGAGGATGAACATAGAAAATGTTAGCTTGTGTAGGACTCCCTGGAACAGTTGCCCCTGACTTTTCAGATACTTTAGAGGGTCCCAACAGACCCAAGCATTTTGGGTAACAGATAATTTTGTTTTCCAACCAAGCCCAGAATGGCTGAAGTGCTCAGGAGAGCCCAGGTGAGAGGGCACAGCTACAACCACCTGCTAAAAACTGCTGAGGTGGTGGCCTCAGTCTGCCTAATGGTAGGGGTCGGCCTGCTTTTATCTTCCCTTGTTGCACTGAAGAGGGAATTTCAACAAGTGCACTTTTCCTTACCCCTATTTACTGATGTCTCACTTGATTTTATTATACATTGTCATACTTCAGGAAAAAAATCATCATAAATAATCCACAACCTCTGTTTTCAGACATAATTTGTAGCCCTCATGCAAATCTAGCAAAATAAGTAGGAAGCTCCAGATGTGTTAACAACCCTTAATGTGTTAACGATTTGAAATTGAATGAAGCAAGCAGCCCTCTTTGTTTGCAGTGGAGGAGAAGGAAAACAACTCTTTACAAACCTTGAGTACCTCAGCTATGCTTCATTGGATTAGCCAGATGTTCAGGTAAAAAGTTTCCTTTCACAGTACCTTTCTTTAAAATTTATAATGGGCCCTCCCTAGTGTGTATGTGACTTCATCTCAGCGCTAGTCTTTGGGATGCCTGGTTTTTTGGGAGTTCCCAGTTTACTGGCCACACTCATGGAAGGCCACAATCAGCCAGACTATTAAATATTACCAATTATTATGTGGATAAAGGGCTGGGGCTATCAGGGCTGGTAACATATCCATTTCACTTCTGTATGAGGAATGGGGTCTCCTTCTTTAAGCAGCAGAATGCTTCAAGCCAGCCCTGACTAAAAGTGACTTCTTCTGTATTTCTCCTTCTTTTAAAACAACAGCAAACATTAAAAAAATTGGTGGTGATGGCAAGTTTAGGTTGGAATACAGCACAGTAGCTAAAGGACAATGCCAGCTAACACACATTGGAAACTGCTTAATGCAGCGTAGATGTGTAAATTGCTATTGCTTAACAATTTGTAAGTGGTTCTGATAGCCTTTGTGGCTGAAGAGCAGGGTGTAAATGCCATAATAATAATAATAATAATAATAATAATAATAATAATAGCTGAATTTCCAGTTCATTTGTTCATTGCTCAGCTGAGATTTGAGCCAGGTGCTAACTACACCATCTCTCAAGCCATGATGGCCATAGGAAAAGCATGTTTCATCATGTAATTCCCCTTACCTGTTTGGAAGTGGAATACGCTGCCTCGGAGTATGGTGGAGTCTCCTTCTTTGGAGGTTTTTAAACAGAGGTTAGATGGCCATCCGTCGGGAATGATTTGATTGTGTATTCCTGCATGGCAGGGGGCTGGACTGGATGGCCCTTGTGGTCTCTTCCAACTCTATGATTCCATGATTACATCATCTCTTCCTCTCAATTGATTGCCCTCTTTCTCTCAAGGTGTGCTTTACCAATCTGTGCTGCTGTCCCCATTCTCCCTGTCACCAGTGTTTCATTTCCTATTTAATTTCTTCATGGACTTTAGTAGGCCAAAAATGGATATATAGTACTGAGCCAGGCTGAGTTGTCCCAGTCCAGTTAGCGGGTAACATTCATAGTCCCAAGCTTACTTGCTCCTCCTTCTACATCAAACAATGAAGATGAAAACATCTTCAAAATCTGATGGAGTCTGTTCTTCCTACACAAGAAAGAAAGTAATTCTTGCTATAGCAATAACACACACACAAAACACATGCCCTCCTTCTCTTCTATATCTCTATCGAGATATGACCCAGCAGGGAAAACACATCAAGTATAAAGCTACAGTAATGTCCAACCTATTCAGTTTTTCCAACAGCCTAGCAATTCATATATTCCCCCAGGAAATTGTACAGTTGTAAACAGAGGATACAACTATCCAGAATGCTGTAAGAAGTAAACATAAATTTAAAATAAAATCTTCGGTTTGCTTAGAGATGTGTTGTCACAAGAACTGTGTGAAGTAGAAATCTCTCTGTATGAGGGGAAACAATGCAGGCCTCATGCAGAGAATTTAGAATATTTCCTAGCAGTGCTCAAATGTTTCTGTTGGATTGAATCATAATGCAGTAGTCCAAAGAGTGCATGGCACTTAGGGAATGGAAAATTAAAAGCAGAACTGAATGTTTGCTATAAACCTTCAAGCTCAATAATCTTCACAAAGTTGTAGAATAAAATATTGCCATTAAATTTGAAAACAGTATACCCAATATATGTTTAAGTAAAGGCAATTAGACAAATAGAGTGTATGGACTTTTTCAGATGGGGTAAGAAAACCTGTGGAGGTTGGGAGGGGAACGGTGCTATCCCACTTCCAGTGCTCCATTTCGGACGACACCATCCTTCTCCCGTCCTTCATTCATTCTGCCTCCATCCTGCTTTTGTTTTGCTGCTGCTGTTTTTTATTAATGGAAACTTCCGTTAATAAAAAGCAGTGGAAGCAAAACAAAAGGAGGACAGAGGCAGAACAAACGAAGGATGGGAGGAGGATGACATCATCCAAAATGGAGCCCTGGAAGTGGGAAAGCACTGTTCTCCTCCTGACCTCCATGGGTTTTTTTTACCCAGTCTGAAAAAGTACTATTTCTAGCAATGGGAAATAGCTGGACTCTCTCTCTCTCTCTCTCTGGCACTGAATCATCAGATAATGATCTTTCTGCCCCGCTATAAACTCATTCATGACCATTGCATCACATCCATAGCTAAACATAGCCATGTTTGCTCCTTCTGTTGAGTGTATTGGTTGCTTAATCCACAGGGATACCTTAGGAAATGTGAAGAAATGGGTTAGGAAGTATAAAGGATGCTGCTTTTACAAAGAAAGAAAGGCAATGGTGTCCTTTGTTTTCCTGGACCAAGGAAAAACTGGTATTTTCATATGCAGTTTCAAAGGACTATTAAGGGTTCCCTTTATCAGGTGAAAGTTTATAAAAATCCATATGTTCTTAGTTCTAGTATTTTCCCTTTTCAGGATTGTAAAGTGGTTCAGGAGAGTCAGGGATAGCTCAAGACATTTTGCTACTGAGAAAGAATAGTAAATGGTGCCCTTCACATCCACCCAAATCAAAATGCATAGCCTCTCAAGGCAGGCAGGGTATTCTGACACATGGGGAAAAAAACACCAAAAAAAAATCCCACAACCCCCTCTCCCAATATCCAGCAGTAAAAGTACAACAAAAATAACTAACCATTTTCTGCCCTTTTGTAACACACCAGATCTGATGCCTGGGACAACCATGTTACTCTGCCTATACAGTAATGGTAGGGCCATCTCTGAAAATGGGGCACACAGAGAGACCTACAGATAGATGGAGGTAAATCTTACCAAAGGCCAGCTACAGTATATTCTTGATACCTGGAATGGAGTAAGAGCATCATATTTCAAAAAAAAAAACCACCTTATTTTAAAAATAAGGTGTCTTATGGGGGGGGGGAGGTGGGATATAAATAACAGTAACAACAACAATAACATATATAAAATAATACGTTGCAGGTTAATCTCAATTATTTCAGTGGTCCTACTCCAGGGTAAATAGCCTAGCAATGGGTGAAATGAAAACTAGAATGTGTGGCAGTTTCTAGAAACAATCTAAAACTATTTCTCTTCTTTTCTAAGAAGTGTTTCTTTTTACCAATTTGATTTAAAATGAGGAAAAGCACAGAAAAGACACATATATTCATCTTAAATAATGCAGTAGAAACAAAGAAAGAAATGAAATAAACTGTCAGGCATAAGAATTCTTTTAACATTTTCTTTTCATGTCCAAATCTTTATTGTTTCAGAATGTCTGTAATGATTTCTTAGGAGCTGATGCAATTCTGTCAGTTAATGTTTCTGATGAAAGAAACACTTTCGCCCCCTCCAAATAAAGTTGGGACTAAAAATTTACTCCAGATCTAGCATAAAGTAAAGCTAAACCACCATAATACAAATGTCAGATGGAGAATGTGGTACATTTCCAGGAATAATATGTTGGAACAAATACTATCTGATTTGGTATAGAAAAGCAGGAGATCATGTTATCCTTTGGGTGGGGGGGCTTCTCACTTAAGGATGTTTTGATATATAATGTTTTCATCATGAGCTTTAGCTTAATGTTATGGAACTGGCTTCCCATTCAACACGATTCATTTTTTAAAAGACCCAAGGCAGTAATCCTGAAATGGAGAATAGACACGACCATGTTTTCTGAAACTCACCTCAATTAATACAGAAATTACTTGAGATCTTCCCCAAAATGTACAGTTCAAGGAGTTCGGTATCATTACCTGCCCATCTCTCACTAGTGGTTGGTGGGTTCTGTATCAGAGAACAATTAATCCACTCTGGATTTTAGGGGGCTATTCAATGTGCTCAATCCTATCACCAAAATAGGTTCAGCACTTTGGACTGAAACCTGGAACAGATTCATCACCACACTGACTTGGAAGCTGTCACCTGTCACTTCCATCACAACTGCTGTCTCTGATCTACAAAAGACACACCCATCCCAACACACTCCTACACTTTAGCCCTATTTGGACATTCAGAATATAGTTAAACTGAATGCCTGAAGAGGGGGCTGAGCTGGTCTCACCCCTTCAAATGTCATTCGCCTGTGGGACACGACAGTCTGAGGAAGAGTGTTTCCTCTATGCATGGAGGCTGCCCATGCCATTGGTAATCCTGGGGTTTCAGGGTTCTGGATGACACATAGCAAGGATTTTCTTCTTCAGACTGCTGCTCTCTAAGGAGATGAGTGATATAAGGAGTAGGGCTACCATACTTCTCCTCACATATTCAGATCAACCCAATTCTGACTGCCCAAACAGGGCTTTTCTCCAGAACTAGAACCAGCAGCAGTAAGAGGGAAGATCCCATTCTCTTTGCTGACTGAATGTGTTATGGGGTATGTGGGACCATGGGATAGAGCCCTACAGAAACCCTTAGCAGAACTACATTTTCCACAGTGCACTGTTATCTGCTTTCCATCAGACACTAGGGAGATTCCATGGGATCTCTGTTATATACAGGCCATCCTTCCATTTCCATAGCCCATCATTTTGTATCCCTATTATTAATATAACTAAGCCATCTTGAAAGTTAATAAAAAGTACAGGAGGTATTTTAAAGACAGCATGAATAAACCTTTGTTTGCTCAAGAGTCTCTAAATGTTAGATTAGACTTTAAAAGGAATAGCATCTGATAGCTTGTCTGGCAGATACTCATGGACGCGATTTAATATTGAATCTAGATGCCTCTTTCAGAACAATAGCTTTTTATTTCTTGAACACTTCACAAGGCCTAGGAGGAAAACATACAGGCATGCACACACACACACACACACACACACACACACACACATTCTTTATAGGCATCTGAGGAGGTATTGATGACGAGGGCGTGATGAGATGTCAGCGTCTCCTGCACTTGAAAGCAAGCTCTTAATGGAAGGAAATCTATATCCTATTTCCACACAGGTTTTCTGTATGGATGCTTTTTAAGGGCACTTACTCTGGTTGAAGAGTTATGAAATAAGAATCATAGTCAAGCACAGAAGCTACCAGTTTTCTAGTAAATAACAACTTAGCCAAATTTGTTAAGTGGGGAACAAAAGCAAATATTTAACAGAAGTTGATTCCACATAACCATCAAAGCAAAGACAAGATTAGCTTGCTCACTTAACAAGCTGATATTGAATTGTATTTATTCCTTTTGCATCTGGCTAACATGAGAGTTAACCCATTCATCCCCACAGCATCCCACCCACCCCCGGCTAGGTTTGGCTAAGTGACAATGACTTGGTCAAGATCCTGAAAGCCTTTGCTGCTAAGCATGGATTTAAACCCAGGACTCTTACATCAAAGTCAATTACATTTTATTTATCTACACTGGCACCTTAATTTGACCACACATATCTGGGATGAATCTATGTCAGAGTCCAAACCTGATGGACCAACACCTCATTGGCCCCACTGGCCCATAACCTTGTCCCCAGTGCTGCCGCTGCCACTGCCTCTGCGTTGTAGGACAAGCAGCTCCCAGACATGTAATCAAAAAGGAGGGGGTCACTGTATGCCCTCCTGATTGATCTCACACACACTCCATTCTAACCTCAGGAGAAGCGCCAGCACTGGCCAGGCTCTCACAGGGAGCTGCTTGGCTGACAAGGCAGAGGTGGCTCCAAAGAGGATCCACCTCCTTGCCTGTACTGCTCAGCACCAGGTAAGGGAGATGGTGCTGCATTTGCATGTGGACAACTGGATTGGGCCAAATTGAACCCAATCTATGGAGATTCTCAGACAGGAATGCAAAACGTGTTCCTGTCCCACAATCTCCACTCCCTTCTCTGTCCCATCCCTGACCCACCACGATCACCCTCCCCACCTCACTTCCCTTCCCTAACATTGTTCTGGCAACCCAGGAGTGAATGGAGCTCTAACAGAGCTCCGTTTACTTCCTTGATCAAAATCTAGCAGATTCTCACAAGAAGACACGCGTGCAGGAAATTCAAAAAGAAAAAGAAAAATCACCCCAAAAAAGTGACAACAAGCACAAAAACACACTTTAAAATTAACAAGTAACCTGGGGAGGGTCATAAAACATGTGTCACTTACTTGGATGTCCCAATCCCACCCGGAGGTGTTCTGGCAGGGTCCTCCCATTGATGCTGGGATCGCGCCAGCCAAATGGGGCACTTTATCACACACTGTCAAATCCATGATAGAAATGGAACAGGAGATCTATTGACGGCTTCTCCCATCAATAAAAAGCAGTGTTGGCAGAATGGGTCCATAAAGATGGGTGACGATGTCATGTGGTAAGGTAGCCCTTTTGTGATCTTCTGGCATTGCTGTAATGCCATTTTTGATGCATCTGATAATCTCCTAGATAGCCAGAAATTAAAAAGAAAAAACAGAGGCACTCCAGAGTTTCCTGTGGTTTCTCTGAAACTGGATTAATGGCTTAATATAGTAGATTCACTGCATGTATCATCTGGACACATCACACCAAGTCTGGGGTAAGTTCAATTTATGTCCTTGGTATAGACAAGCCCCTAGTAATGCTGATGCATGCTGAACAAGCTTCAGTAATAAAGAGGCATTGCTGGAAGCCTTAAAATGCATGAGTTAATTTTTGTAGACATCATAGAAGGGATCTCTTATGGAAGGTTAGCCTGAGCCTATAGCTCGCATAGGTTAAAGCAATACTAAACTACATACACATGCATGGAACATGGCTGAAGATTTTTTGAAGAGGGGGAACATTTAGATCTTCTACTTTTGCTCTTTTTAAAGAAAAATCAAGCCTTAACTCTATTCTGTCTTTCTGTCAATAAGCCATCAAAAGCAGCTATTTTTTGGTCCTTAGAAAGCAAGATGCACAAGACAGCAGAAATGAGGCAAAGGAAGGTGGATTTGTAATTGATTGACCAACCAAACCCAAAGGGTAGTTACCAATGGTTCCTCTACATCCTGGAGAGAAATGATTAGTGGGATGCCACAGGGTTCTGTGCTGAGACCAGTGCTATTCAGCATCTTTAACAATGACTTGGATGAGGGAATAGAGGGCATGCTTATCAAGTTTGCAGATGACACCAAATTAGGAGGGGTACCTAGTACCCCAGAATTCAAGAATAAGAATTCAAAATGACCTTAACAGATTAGAAAGCTGGGCCAAAACTAACAAAATGAATCTCAACAGGGAGAAATGTAGGATAGTACACTTGGGTACTAAAAATGAAAAGCACAGATATAGAATGGGTGACACCTGGCTCGATGGCAATACATGCAAAAGGGATCTAGGAGTCTTAGCAGACCATAAGCTGAACATGAGTCAGCAGTGTGATGCAGCAGCTAAAAAAGCAAATGCAATTGTAGGCTGCATCAATAGGAGTCTAGATCAAGGGAAGTAATGGTGCCACTCTATTCTGCTTTGGTAAGACCTCAACCTATAATCCTGTGGCTAGTTCTGGGCACCAAAATTCAATAACAATATTGACAAGCTGGAACAAGTCCTCAGGAGGGTAACCAGGAGGGTGGGAGATCTGGAAGCTGTGCCCTATGAGGAGCAGCTTAGGAAGCTGGGTATGTTTAGCCTGGGGAAGAGAAGGTTAAGATGGGACATGATAGCCATGTTTAAATATTTGAAGGGATGTCATAGTGAGGATGGAGCAAGCTTGTTTTCTGTGGGTCCAGAAACTAGGACACGTAGCAATGGACTCAAGCTGCAGGAAAAGAGATTCCACCTAAACATTAGGAAGAACTTTCTGACAGTAAGAGCTGTTTGGCAGTGGAATGCACTGCCTCAGAAGTGTGGTGGAGTCTCCTTCTTTGGGGGTTTTAAACAAGCTGGATGGCCATCTGTCAGCAGTGATTTGATTGTTTATTCCTGCATGGCAGGGGGTTGGACTAGATAGCCCTTGTGATCTCTTCCAACTCTGTGATTCTAAGATATATATCTATATATATCTAGATAGATAGACAGACAGACAGATAGATATAATCTGCATAAAAAAACACATTTTTATGGACATCTAGCCTATCAAAATTATTTTCAGTTACAAGTTGTTTTGTTTTGTTCGATAAAATGTGTCTATATATAGGGTGCCAGATCCCATCTGATCTTGGAAGCTAAACAGAGTCAGCCATGATGAGTACTTGGATGGGAGGCTATCAACAAATACCAGGTGCTGTAGGCTACATTGCAGAGGAAAAGACTGATAAAACCACCTCTGAGTATTCCTTGCCTAAGAAAACCCTATGAAATTAATGGGATCACCATAAGTTGACAGGCAACATACACACACACATTTGTGGTACAACTAGAATCTAGACTTACAACTCAATTGTGGATGTCTACTCAGAAATAGAACCTATTCAGTTCAATGGGGCATATTCCCAGCTAAATGGGTATAGGATTTCAGCCTTAATCACTGAACTTGAAGCACATGAACCTAGATTTGGAGGAAACATAAAAAGCTATATTAAGCCTGACTTTCCTTGAGAGAAAGACCCACTAACAAGATGCAGCTGCAATGACCATCCTGTCTTATGTATTCGCAAACCTAGCCTCACAGGGTGATGGCGGAGGCACACAAGGGTTGTGTTGTGGATCTTAAATTCCCGGTAAGCTTATACAGGAAGAGGATTTTTTTCAGATATCCAGGCTCCACGCTGTTTAAAGTTTTGTAGGTCAAAAATGAACACCTTGAATTGAGCTAGGGAAGAAACTGGAAGCCAGGGCAATTGGTACTGCATATACCAATAAGTATTTTAAGTTGTATCCTCATAGAACTATAGTGTGTATATGTGCAGTTCTGAAAGTTGTTCTTTACAGTTTGAATCTCATTATTTTACTTCCTATGCTAAAGGTTAGATGCCTAATCAAAATTATTCTTTGTCACACATACTGTTCTCTAGTACTATGTGAGTTAAAAATGTTCTATTCTGTTACCTATTTCAGGAAAGGTTTATTTTCTCAGGTAAATAGACTGAGGTGAAATTAGCTACAAAATTCACTAGGCTGCCTTACTCAAGATGTAACATGGAGCAGACATGGTGATATTCCTTTGGCTCTCAGAATTGATAACTGTGTCAGATTGATTTTAAAATGAAACAGAGAATATCTTTTTTTTCTGAGTTCAGTTCATAGGAAAGAAAATGATATGACAAGGCCTTGCCTATTTGTCCGAGTATGCATGTGTTTTCATATTGCATTCAAAATGTCACACTCAAAATCTTCCTTTTCTATGGTGCCCTTATGTTCCACTCACAGGGTGCACAGAGAAGATTAGGAGGAAATGTTACACAAGGGCAGAGACACAGTTTAAGTACTGATGAATTCAAGGGGGAGCAAGTTACACTTCTGTCCAGATACAAAATGACACAAGAGAGCTTAGCAGAGAGCACCTTGAGAGGAAAGGAATGAGGCAGGGTTCACATTCTGAAATAATGTGAATGACCTCCATTAATTTTATTTTGATTTAAATTGGGAGAGGCCCTGTGGCCTCCATAACAAATCAGAGTGCCTGAAGTTGCTAGATTTCCCAGGAAATGTGTGCATGTGTGGACGTACACATGCATGCATGTATAACTTTTTAGCAATCCATATACCAGCTGGTACTGTGTGCTTTTATGTTTTAGTACAACAGTGACAGCAGTACCTTTACATAATAACAAGATAACCTTATTAACATAACTATCAAGTCAGGGTCCAGTACCAGATGTAATTGTCAAGTGTCATACATCTCATAAAGATTTCTGTCTATCTGACAGAAACCTGCTCCTTCTAATACCAAACTCAGGAACTAAGTGCTGTTGGTTACAAGGTCAAAACTAAGCCACTGAGAAACAAGAGGGAGGTATCACTGTGCTTGGGAGTGCAAAGAAAATCTTTAGGGGGAGAAAAGCCCCCAATGGGGCAAGTTTCCACACAATTCAGTGAAGACTGATTATGTCTAATAGCATGGAACAGTAAGTGACAGCTGGAAAAACAGAAAACTGCATGGAAGGAATGGAATTGATTATTCTAAAGGAAGGAATGTTTGACTTTCTGGAACTCTCAATGTATACACTCTTGCTAGGAAGTGTATACTAGGAGATACTGTGCAACAGTTACAAATCCTACTTTTCCTAATATTATCTCATCTCAGTATACCAGCAGGTGGGGAACATGTAGTCCTCTAGATGATGTTGGATAGCAACTCCCACAAGACTTAGACAAAATAGCTAGTGGTGAGAGATGATGGGAGTTGTAGTCCAGCAACAATTAGAGGGTAACACATTTTCCAGTGCTACAGCTGTTAGGCTCTCTTAAGGTTGCGAGGTCACATTAATAACTAAATCTTAAGAATTCCAAAACCATGTAACTAAGAGAAGCCTCCATTGAATATTGAATTCTCCTACCTCCCAGTCTGACCTCATTCTACAATTCATTACATCATATAATGTGGTAATAGGAAGAGAGGTCATAGAATGTAAGGTCAGATCTGTTATAGGATATCTATAGAAATGTTATCCAGTCACTGGAGACATTTGAAATAATAAATGTTTTATCATTTAAACCATGAGAGCTAGAAAACTAGCTTAAAAACCAGTCAAAGCTGAAATTCTCAGCACTCTTGGTACTCTAATAGATGTTATATATCCACACATAGTTGGTTACACTCACACTGCCCTATCCTCTGAGAACTAAGTAGCAATTTTATCAAAGCTATATTTATCCCTGTCTTCACATTGGTATGGATAGCTTAAGGTGCAAAGGAGGGTCCAACTATTCAATCATACCTCCCACTCACTAGTATTTTCTTATCCCTGTTAGCCTCCAGATCTGAAAATAGAGCTCTTTCAGAGCATACAGTGATTCCCCATTCTCAGATCACAAGCAAAAGAAAGGTACAAAAAAGGGGAAAGAGGACAGGGGAACCTAGAAACCCTTCCCTTCTCCTTGTGCCCACCTATTTGGGGTCGGCTTTTTATTTTGTTTTGCTCGGTTTTGTTTTATGACATGGGTTGATTTGGGACACAGCTAGTGGAGGAAGGGAGGAAACAAAACAGCAGCATGAAAAGATGTCCGTAGCCATATTTAATCTTGTCTGCCTCTTGGATGGTTTTAAATGGCTGCCACTGTTGGATAAAGAGATTGAATGGATAGAGTTGGCCAGACTGAGGCACCTGAAGTAGCAGTTGTTAAGAGGTAGTGGTGGCAGTTTCCTCAAAAGTCTTTGAACTGTGAAGTCGAAGGCTTTCACAGCCGCCATCCATAGATTTTCCACAGTTTTTTTATGGGCCATGAGGCCATGTTCTGGAAGATTTTATTTCTGACTTTTCACCTGCATCTGTGGCCGGAAACTTCAGACAATGATTGGGTAGGAGTGGGGGGGTATATATTGTGAGCCCCTGTTGGAGAGGATATGTAAATTTGTGTATTTGAATGGCTAGTTTCTAGGTGCAGATATGCAAGGAGAATTAGTGTCTGTTTGGCTAATGGTTCATTATCTGCTGGAAATCCCCCTGTCCCTGGGTGGAGTTCATTTGCATGCACTGAGTTTTGATTTTAGTGTTTTTCAAGACTGGTAGCCAGATTTTGTTTCCTTTTAGGGTTTTTGCTTTTGTTGAAGTTGTCCAGATGATTGCGGATTTCAATAGCTTCTCTGTGCATTCTGACATGATGGTTGTTGGCCTTGTCTAGAATTTCTGTGTTTTCAAATAGCATTTTGTGTCCAGGTTGGTTTATAGCATGTTCTGCTACTGCTGACTTTTCTGGCTGGCCCAGTCTGCAGTATCTCTCATGTTCCTTGATTGCACACTGCATTTAGTGGTCCCTATGTAAACTTGTCCACAGCTGCATGGTATGCGGTAAACTCCTGCAGCTGTGAGAGGGTCTCTTTTGTCCTTTGCTGAGCATAGCATTTCTTGGATTTTCTTGGTTGGTCTGTAGATAGTTTGGAGGTTGTATTTCCTCATCAGTTTCCCTATTCTGTCTGTGACTCCTTTGATGTATGGTAAAAATACCTTCCCTTTGGGTGGCTGTTTTTCTTCATTCCTGTGGGTTTTTTTCTGGATCTGGCTGCTCTTGTGATGTCTGATCTGGAGTAACCAGTAGCTTGTAGAGCCAAGTTTAGGTGCTTCAGTTCGTCCTCTAGGTAGTGGGGTTCACAGATCCTTTTTGCACTATCTACCACTGTTTTTATTGTGCTTCTTTTTTGTCCTGGGTGGTGATTGGAGTTCTTGTGTAGGTATCTGTCTGTGTGTGGGGGTTTTCTGTGTACCTTGTGGCCTAACCATTTGTTTGGTTTGTGGATGACTAGGACATCCAAGAATGGCAATATTCCTTCCTTTTCTTTTTCCATTGTGAATTGGATATTTGGGTGGATGCTGTTCAGGTGGTTCAGAAATGAGACCAAATCTTCTTCTCCCTGGTTCCAAATGGTGAAAGTGTCATCCACATATCGGAACCAAGTTGTGGGCTTGCCTTTCAAAATGTTCCATGTAAAAGTTTGCTATCATGGGGCTCATGGCTACCCCATCTATCTGTTCGTAGAATTCATTATCCCACTGGAAGTAGCTTGTGGTGAGGCAATGTTTGAACAAGGCTGTGATGTCATCTGGAAATATTTGTTGGTTGAGTGCCATGGTGTCCATTATGGGGACTTTGGTGAACAAGGAGACAAAATCAAAATTGATCTGTCTGTTGCCAAGTTTCAGTTCGATGTTGTTGATTTTTTTCTATGAAGTGAGCTGAGTCTTTGATGTAGTGAGGGGTTTGTCCTATGTAGGTTTGTAATTGTGTGGCCAGAAACTTGGCGAAGTCATACATGGGGTTTCCAATGGCGCTCACTATGGATCAGAGTGGAATGGAACCCCAAAATAGTGGCCCAGGCCAACAACTATCATACTAGAATGCACAGAGAAGCTATTGAAATCCACAAACACCTGGACAATTTCAACGGGAAAGAAGAAACCCTAAAAGGGAACAAAATTTGGCTACCAGTCTTGAAAAACACTAAAATAAAACTCAACACATGCAGATGAACTCCACCCAGGGACAGGGGGATTTTCAGCAGATAATGGACCACTAGCCAAACAGACACTGACCCTCCTTGCATATCTCCACCCAGAAACTAGCCATTCAAATACACAAATTTACATATCCTCTCCAACAGGGGCTCACAGTCTTTGAACTGTTCCTCTCTGTTGAAGAACAAAACACATATTGTTCAGCTCAGGTAGCAAAACAACCTGAGCCAACATTGCAAAGAGAGCATCAGCAAGTGGTTCAAATGTGCACTTTTGCATGCATTAAATCCACAAAGTCTCCTACCTATCTTGTATGGACCTTCAGTGCCTTACAAGAACATACAGAAAGTATCCTTGTCGATAGTCATTTCCAATTACAGTTGTCCCTCCATATCCACAGATTTAAGTATTCACAGCTTGAAAATATTCTTTAAAAAATAATAATCCAAAAAGCAAACCTTGATTTTGCCATCTTATATAAGGGATACCATTTTGTTATGCCATTGCATATAATGAGACTTGAGTATTAATGGATTTTGGTATACACGGGGGTCCTGGAACCAAACCCCAGCGAATATGAATGGACAACTGTATATCCCTCATCAGTGAATGCATTTTCTTGTGTCTGGACATTTTAAAGCAGTGGTAGTACAAAGCTCCTTCTCCTTTTATCCTAAGTTCATTGTGTAGGGAATGTCTCACGGGCTCTGCCAGTGACACTTAACTGAACTCGCCTTCTGGCAGTCAGATTTACTTCTAACACTTACGAGGTTTGCTGCCATCCTTGCTTCTTTTGTCACAGACACGATTTGTTTCTTTGTTTTATATAGAAGTCAGAGTTAAGTTGTGCAGCTCGGTATATTCTTCACAGCATAAGAAGTGTGTGAAAGCAGTGAAGGTCAGAGATGTCATAACAAAACAAAGCAATGAAATATGAGGACGTCCAACACACTCTGGAGTGGATGAGGACATTTCAGACTGAAGAAAATAAAGAAAATGTTACCAGGGAAGAAAGCTTCTTAACCCAGTAGCTGCTTCTGTTTTTGTTGTTAGTTTCGACTGAATGCTGGAAGGAGTAGGGATACTGTCTTGCTTTGCATTGCAGATTATTGTATTGATCTATTGCAATGGCTTGTATATGACATCACATCATCACAAATGACATGGGAGATAATGTGGAGAAAGAGGAGAGGCAATGAGACATAAACCAGCCATCCTTTATTCTGGCTTATCTTTCTGCAGCTCAGAGCCAAAACACATAGGCAACAGAGTCATAACTCTTGCTCAACTGTTTCATACTGCAGGTGCAAGTCTAAAATTGCATAGTTGAAGATCTTCTATAGTAAACACACACATACAACAAACATGTCAGAGAGCATGGTGTGAGCCCAGAATTCTCCCTAACATGCCTGTTTTTGTATAGGAAGTCTCTTTCATGGAAAAACATTCAGGCAGCTGTCCTTTGCTGTCATTTCTGCATCCCTTCAAGTCATTTCTGACTTATGTAGGCTTCAAGGTGAACCTATAATGGGGCTTTCTCAGCAATATATCTTCAGAGGCAGTTTGCCATTGTACTCCTCTGAGGCTGAGAGAGTGTCACTTTGCCCAAGGTCACCCAGTGGGTTTCCATGACTGAGTAGGTATTTTAATTCTGGTCTCCCAGAGTCATGGTGCAATACAAAAATCACTACACCGTACTGGCTCTCAGCTATCCTATACATTATATCTCTCTCTGGCTTTTCTTCGCAAACGAAGATTCAGGAAAGACTCATCCTGTGCTTTCTGCAAGCGTGCTGATGACTAAAAAGGCCAATCCGAGATAAACAAGTCCGGTTGCAGAAAGCACAGCAGAAGGTCTCCTTGGGTGATGTTTCTGGGTTGTGATTCTTTCTGCGTTGTCGTTTCTCTTCAAGACTTGTTCGGTGTGAATTCTCAAATAAGGCTGCAGCATTGTGGATAGTGCGTCTCCATGCCTCCCAATGTGAGGCCAGGGCGGACCATTTAGTGTATAACTATCTTATGCACTGGAAGATATAAATATCCTAAAACTCCCTTTCTGTGGCAGTCACAGCACTCCTACTGCCATAGAATTGGCCACTGCCACAATCCACTCTACTAAAATCACCACCACAATTGTGATAGCTTTTCCCTTCATGTTACTTACTTCCTTTAGTGGTAGAAAGGCACTGTAGTTCAGGAAGCTGCTTTGGCATCCTCTTGGACCACAAAGTCACGGTTGTCTTCAAATTTCATCTGCTTGCAGCAGCAGAAAAATGGAGCCTCTGAAGGGTTGCGAGGGTGGCAATGAACCCCTCAAGAAGCACAAAATTGTCCACCTCAGCTTAATGGAGCTTATCTGAAGCTTTCTTCTGAGGAGACAGTGTTCATGAGTTTGAAATGTCAAACATCCAATTCTCTCAATTGCATATTAAAAGTATAGTCTAGCAACAGAGGTACCATGCCTGGCTCCTAATTCTGTGTTTTGTGTCTAAGTCCTAAGTTGTCATTACTGGTTCCAAATGTAACATAAGATACAAAGCAGCCCAGGCAGTCAAAACATATGAAAATGCAGGTATAGGTTATAAATAATTTCCTCTTTGCCACAGACCAAATAGATCCTATCACCTCATCTTTATATAAGAAGCTTCTGTTAATGCCATTTGCAGCCTACATCCTCAGCAAAATAATTTTCCCTGGGCTGATGAACAGAAATACACACACACACACACACACTACAGCCATCAAATACCAAAGCCATGTAATAAACTAAACCAACTACAAAGTCAATCAAATGGTCAGGAACAATAAGCTATCTAAAAGTTACCTGTGACCCTAGCAAGGCAAGGGCACAGACAGCAAGGTGGTAAAATAAAAAGAGATGTATTGCTGGAGACAAGGTAGCCCACAAGGTTATTGGTGAAAGCAGTTGAGAATGGATCCCCTGACGGACCTGCCTGCCCACCAATGGACCATCTCCCAGCCTTCCCCCAAGATGGCAGAACACGACACCCAAATAGAGAAAAGCCACTGTTGTTCCCCAACCACCTGAGAGTGAAGTAAACCCAACAAGACATCCCCAAATGTCCTTCACTTCCAAGAACCCTTAAGAAGATCCCGAAATTTGGGGAAAACAGGTAAAACAAGGACACAAGTCCCACAACCACCAACAAAGATGTGACAGATTTAAATAACACAGGACAGTAAAACCTGACAAACCTCAGGTCAAAGGAAACAAAGATGATACGTGGTGGCTTCAGAACACTGGCATGCAAGCAACTGAACAGTAAGTGTGGGAGGGTAGAGAAAGCAGTCAGCAGCTCACTGAGGCTTCGGTATGTCATTTCCCCCTGGCCAGAAGACTAAAGAATTCTGATTGGCTGGTGTGGGCAAGGCCTCCAGGGCATATGGCAAGATTCTCCTTGTCATGATGCCCCTAAAGGGGGCAGACAACGATTTGCCACAAAATGCCTTAGGCTGGCCCAGGGGAGAGGCAATTCTTGTAGAGTATCTAGCCAAGCTTTCATTCCTTTTTTCTGAATTTTTGTTTTGCACTTACCATTACTGCCTTCTCATTCTAAGCGCTGAAGCTGAGACAACAATGCCATCTACATCCTGCTATCAGGATTTACACTCTTTGATTTCTTCTGCTTCAATAATTGACCTCCTTATTTGTCAGGGAAACATTTTTATCCCCTGTGCTGTTAATTGTCATTACTTTGCTAATCCAGCGTCACTACGGGTTAACTGTATAACCATTATGGTAAGAAAGACATAGAGCAATTGAGAACAATAGGTCCCTCTGAAATTGGGCTTAAAGCAATGATCATTTCCCCCCGCCCCAAGGGCTGTTTTTCAAAGTTAATCAACTAATCCAATACAAAACAAAAAACACCACATTTAGTGAATTGATTAGAGGTTTTCTTCCCAGTGGTTCAATGAATTCTATCTGCCTTTCGGATTTGTGTAATCTGGAGGCTGAGAAACATTAGACCTCTTCTATCTGAAAGGAGAAGATAGATGATTTTATACACCTGGAAAATTTTGGTTTTGATTTTGGGAAGGACTTTAAAGCACACATAAGACCCATTAAACTTAGCAGCCTTACTTTTAAGTAAACATGCATAGTATGTTCCATATACATGTTTACTCCAAAGTAACTCCTACTGATTGCTTTGGGGCTTCATGTCTATTAAGCAGGTGATTTGAAGTAACTACTTAAAAAATGTAACAGATAGGATATAAATATTTTAAATAAATGAGTGATAGCCGCTTGGTCAAGGCCATCCAACGCTTTTCATACATTACTGAAGCAGTACAAAGCCAAAGTCCTAATGGAAAGAAACCATGTAACTCATAAATTACCACCCAACACCAAGATTCATGTATGAAATCATTACTGAAACTCTGTTGAAATTGGCCACAGGAAATTAACTGCCATATTGTTGCTATATCACAAGAACTAGCTTGTGAGATAAGACAAAACTGCTCACAGATTTTCACAGCAGTTATTCAGCTGTTATTTAGTTTATGAACAACCCAAGAACAAGGAAGAGACACCAAGAAAGTAAAGTTAAGGAAGATGACAGACAGAAAGACAGGACGAAAGAATAGCAGGGATGGGAAGCAATTCATTTTAATGTAAACTTACTGAACTATACACCTTCCAACCACTACACAAACTCAGTTATCCTTTAAAATGTTAAGTTCTGTGAATTTTTAGTGAAGTTGTCCAAGCCAAAATATAAAACAATAATAATAGTTTACAATTCTTATACTGGGGAAAAGTTTACACAAAATGCATATATGGGTTAAGTATCCCCTGTCTGGAATTCTGAAATCCAAAATACTCCAAAATCCCAAATCATCCACATGGGTGGCTGAGACAGTGACACCATTGCTTTCTGATGGTTCAGTGTACACAATTTTTGTATCATGTGCAAAAAAATTTAAAAATATTGTGTATAAAATTTCCTTCAAGCTACATGTATAAGGAGTCTCTCTCTCTGGCTTTTCTTCGCAAACGAAGATTCAGGAAGGACTCATCCTGTGCTTTCTGCAAGCGCACTGATGACTAAAAAGGCCAATCCAAGATAAACAAGTCTGGTTGCAGAAAGCACAGCAGACGGTCTCCTTGGGTGATGTTTCTGGGTTGTGATTCTTTCTGCCTTGTCGTTTCTCTTCAAGTGAATTCTCAAATTCACTTGAAGTGAGTTCTCAAATAAAGCTGCAGCATTGTGGATAGTGCGTCTCCATGCCTCCCAATGTGAAGCCAGGGCGGACCATTGTTGGTGATCAATTTGGCCAGGCCTGTGTTGTTGTTTCAGGGAATCCTTGTATCGCTTTTTTAGAGCGCCCCTCTTACGCTGACCCCTGGCGAATTCACCGTAGAGTACTATTTTTGGGAGGCCATGTTCCTCCATCCTAGAAATGTGCTCTGCCCAGTGCAGCTGTGTTCTCAATATCATGGCCTCAATGCTGGTGATCCCTGCTTGCTCAAGGACAGCAACATTTGTCACATAGTCAATCCAGTGTATATTTAGGATTATACGTATACAGCGCTGATGAAAATGTTTGAGGAGTTGTAAGTGTTGGCAATAGGTGAGCCATGTTTCAGACCCATAAAGGAGGATAGACATAAATGAAGTTCATGTTGAGACTCCAGTCCCACCTCCAAGAGAGCTCATTATGTATATGAAAGTATTCCAACATTCAAGAAAAAAATCCATTTTGCTAAAAAAATTCTGGGCCCAAGCATTTCAGATAAGGGATACACAACCTGTATTATTAAAAATAACATGGGAAAAAACCCTTATGAAAATAGCCTGAATAACCTAACATAGGCTATGCCCTAAAATCCCATTGTGGATATCTATTCAATAAGCCTATTATTGTATGGACAAAATGGCAAGAGAGAAATGGTTGTTATAGTATTAGTTAATAGTGTTGGGAAATGGTTAATTTAGATTTAAGGCACAGGATGAGTTAAGCAAAGAGGGCTACACTCTCCAATGGTATTGGTACAGACAATTATTGTAAAGATTTCAATTTGGATAAAAAGTTATTTGGTATTGAAACAGGGAAAAATGAATTGGAGATTAATGTATGAGGATTTAATGGAAAACATATGAATTACTATTAAAAATTGAGCTTGCTGATGAACAGATTAAAGAATGCACGATTAAATGGGCCCAAAATTTTGGCTGCACTATTGATTTGGCACAATGGGAATATATGTAGGATAACGGGTTTAAGGACATATTATGTTATGATTTGAATTTTTTTTTTTTAAACTAGCTGGACCTGGCGTACCATATGCTATTAAAAAACTCCCCCTAAAATGCCCAGAAGACCTCATGACAATCTTCTGAGATAGGCTGGTGGGTTTGACTTGCCCACCCGCTGCTTGTTCTGCCCCCTGTTGCCCCAACCACTTGTTCTGCTCCTTGCCACCCCCCACTGCTCGTTCTGCCCCTGCTGCCCCCACCACTCATTCTGCCCCTCCCCCCACTTGTTCTGCCCTCCCCCGACTCATTCTGCACTTCCCCCCACTCATTCTGCCCCCACCACACATTCTGCCCCTCCCCCCACTCATTCTGCCCCTCCCACCCCACTCCCTGCACTCCAGAACACACACGCACACACCACATCCACCCCATATTACTCACTCTCCAGCTGCCATGTTTGAGATCTACATGGTACCGCCCCCAGTGTGCTGATTGGCAGCAAAACAGACCTGTGATTGGTTGGTCAGTTCCCTAAGCAGCCAATCAGCACACTGGAAATGGCAACATACCCAAGAGAATTATATATAGCGATGATGTATACGTAGTACCTGATGCCAGTCAAAATATCTAAAATGTTTAAGGGGACCAAGAATCTATGTTGTGAAAAGCAGGTTGGACTTTTTTAAGAAATTTTGGAAACAAACACAGCAGTTAATGCAGCAGTTAATACAAGACATATTTAAAACTAAAATACCTTTGAAACAGGAATTGTTCTTATTAGGAAAGCCAAATGAACACTTTGTAAGGTGGTACATTATATGATCTTGTCAGTAGGGTTGCTTATGCTAGTAAATGGAGGAGTATGGAAATTCCAACAAAAGAGGATTTGCTACAAAAAAAATTCTGGAGATGGCAGAAATGGATAAATTATCCACTTCAATTAAAGAGAAATCATTAGAAAATGTTCTAAAAGACTGGCAACCATTTGTACATTTTATGAAGATGAGAGAAAGGAAGAATATTGTTACACCTTTTGAAAGTTGAAAATGTAATCTTATCTTTTCCCATGTATTTATTAGGTAGGAGTGCACCTATTTAAGTAGCAATATTGTAGAACATAGCTGTTTGTTTTTGGTTTAGAAGTGTGGGAAGTCAAGATTATAAATTGCTTGTTGCCTTGTCTTGGTAGAGTGGGAGGGGGATCAGGGTCTGTGTTTGTGTTGGATTGTCTATGTAATGTCTAATGTATGTGTAAGAATATAATAAAGATTTTTTTAAAAAAACACCCATATATTAGGAGAGATTAATACAATTAGATCCCCATATCTGTGGAACCAATAACCATGATTTCAGTTATCAGCGGGACACAAAATAGGGGACACATACCATAGAGTCATGCTGGAAAATGCCTAGAGAGGCATCCTCTCTAGGCATCTTCTAAGTCCTCCAATGCAACTCTATGGTATATTTTTACCAAAGTCCTTTATTTTAATAGGGTTCACTGCTATCTACATTGTCTGATATCCACAATAAGTCTGAGAACCAAACCCCCACAGATACAGGAGTCCAACTGTATGTCAAATGTCATGCAAATTTATTTATTTATTTATTTATTTATTTATTTATTTTATTTAGAGCATTTTTATCCCACCCTACAGCCAAAAAGCTTCTAGAGAGGCTTATAAATAGCTAATTTTACAATTCCCTGCCCTCAGGCTTACAATAACAAACATTGACCAGATATCAGTTGGGTCACTATAGCGACATAATTTCTTGTTCTATCATTTGTGCTTTTTATAGGATTACTTAAGGAGGTATGCAATTCCCCCTTACTGAAGCAATTCCCTCCCTGTTCATCCAAAGTGCAACAGTCTGGCTTACAGTCTGGTAAGCATTTAGGCACAGCTATGACCTCCTCCCCCTATGACCAGGAGATTTGTTATGGGATGCAATGGGAAGCCTCCACCCATAATGCCCCCTACCACTGCTGTTGGCAAGCTGGCTTACTGCCCCTATTTGTGTAAGTATGCTGGTTGAGCTTACATTCCACCAGTTTTAAGCAGGTCTTTTCAACTTTAAGCAGGTCTTTTCAACTTTAATTTTTTAAGACTATAAAAATTAGAAATACAAGGAAACAAAAGTAGACACATCTGTCAGTCACTATAGCCATGGCACCAAATAAGTCTTTTTGTAAAGGTTAATACATAATCTGTCAGGGTGCATTTTTGCCCCACTAAAATTGCCTTCTTTCTGAAAATTGAAATTGGAGAATATTTGTGAGGCACTGATACATCTATCTGGCATTATGCTACAAGTGTGCATATCTGATTGTACAGTAATTGTCCCTCCCTGATGGATTGCAACAAGCATATCGTAATCTACACACCACATCTTAAAGCACTCTTAATTCCAGTCAGATCCAGCAGAAACTCCCTCTATCATAATCAAACCAGATTTGTAACCTCTCTGTAGTCTATTTTCTTTATCCATAGAAATATGCTAATAATTATTCGTTGTTATTTGTGTTTTTCTGAAGAAGAAAAAACCTAAATAGAATGCTTGCTGAGCATTTATCTGCCTAACTGCTTAACAAGGGAATTAATTAATGATCGTGAAGAGATCTGAAGAAAGCACTGTAGGACACTTGGTATTATTAATTTATTACCTCTTCATTATTAAATGTCACATCCGCTATGATAATTCTCACAATATACTTAGGAGCAAACCAGTTTACAATCCCCTACCAGCATGGTGTGATTATTGCATTCCTAATTTTCATCCTTTAGTTTACTTCCCATAATCACATTTCATGGTTCATAGTGTCAATACCTGTGGTTTCTTACTAATTTTTAGGTTGCTGCACAAACCAAATGTCTAATCTCAAATCCACCTCCACAAACAGCAGTTGTTGTTGTTGTCTTAATTTTCTTACAAGCAATAGTGTCATCCAATGACCTTCATACAGCTGGAATGAATCCACATTTCCCTAAGCATCCTCTTCAAAGTAGGGTATAATATCAGCTATGCCACAAAGCATAAGGAGAACAACTAAGATGGTGTGGATTTAGTATTTCAATGAGGGCTGTATATAAACCACTCGTCTTCACTTAAACTTCATCCCCTTCAGAGATGGAAGGGAGAACTCCCAAGCCTTTCAAGGCACAAAAGTGCAGCATTCTTGGAAGGGGGATTATTATTACACTAGACTGGACTCTTTTACTTTGATTTGTTATTTCATTTCGAGTCTTAGGACTTTATCAGACCTAACCTCCATTGACTTTTTGTCCCACCAAAGCTAACATTAAACTTGTCCCAGCAAAAGACACCCCACCACCACCATCAGACCTACCTTAAACAGCATGAAAAGCCAGTCCCAGCAGTAATGGAGTACGGGTGGAGCTCTATTTACTTCCGGATTTCAAATCTCAGCAATTATCACAAAAAGATGTGAACGCTGTAAATTTGGTAGAGGGGGGGGGAACAAAGTCACAAAATGTACACAAAAGCACAAAAGCACTTTTTAAAAGTTTAAAGTGAACCGGGGAGATTCATAAAAAGAGCTTCCCCTACCTGGCTGTTGTGATCTCACCTGGAAGTGTTCTGTCATTCAGGCTGCATTCACGTGAGTACAATGGTGTGCAGTTTCAAACATTAGAGATTTTCAGACACTCTAAAAAAAAACCCACAGAGGTCGGGAGAAGGACAGCTCTGTTCCACTTCGACTGATCGATTTTGCACAATGCCATCCTCCTCCTGTCCTTCGTTCATGCTTCCTCCGTACTGGAGAGATGGGAAAGGTGCCACTTTTCATTGACAGAAGTTTCCGTCAATGAAAAGCGACATCTCTCTCATCTCTCCAACATGGAGGAAGCACAAACAAAGGACAGGAGGAGGATGGCACCATGCGAAATCAATAGGTGAAAGCGGGACAGCACTCCCAATCTCCACGGGGTTATTTTAGAGCATCTGAAATGTCTAATGTCAATGCCAGCAACAAAGAACCATGGGAGATCAGTTGACAGCTTGGCCCATCAATAAAAAGGAATGGCTTTTTTCACTTTCTTTCATCTCTTTCACCCTCCTACCTTCCTTCTCTTTATACCTCTCCTTCCTGCCATAGCTTCATTTCCAACTTTCTCATACCTTCACACTTACGTTACCTTCTGTTAATACCCTTCTTCACATTTATACAAACAAATAAGTAACTTTAAATTGACTTCCTCATCTCCACATTTCCTGGTCAAGACTGAACTAAGAGTCTCTTCCCGCCCCACCGGGGGTGGTGGACCCATTAGAATGGTCCGCCCCCGAAGGCTAATGGAACCAATAGGATTCCCGAAAGCCTTGGAGGGTTTAATGGTTGGTAACGCCGGTGACCCTGTCGAAGCTTTGGTTAATACTTGGAACACCGATCTTACCAAGGCTATTGACACGATCGCTCCCAAGCGTCCTTTCCAACCCGCCTCTAACCGTAAGCCATGGTATACATCAGAGCTTAGGAAAATGAAGCGGGTTGGACAACGACTAGAGCGCAACTGGCGGAAAACTCGACTCTTATCCGACAGGACTCGACATAGGAATTTTCTTCGGTCCTATCGAGAGGCAATACGTGCAGCGCAGAGATCCTTCTCCTCTGCACGTATTGCGTCTGCAGAGTCCCGTCCAGCAGAGCTGTTTAGGGTGGTAAGGGAGATGACGCAGGTTATACCTGCACAGAACCCATTGCTTAACCCAACAACGGCCTGCTGTGATGCATTTAATAACTACTTTGCAGATAAAATCTCTCGGATAAGAGCCGACCTAGATGCCAGCATTTTGACAGAAACAATTGACGAGGTGTCCAGCAACTCCGTTGATGTAAGTTTACTGAATCAATTTCAATCTGTGAGTACCGAGGACGTGGACAAGCTACTTGGTAGAGTGAGGAAGACGACCTGCCCTCTTGATCCTTGCCCTTCATGGCTGGCCATCCAGGGGGGGACTGCCTTGATGGTGTTCCTTAAGGACATCATCAATGCATCCCTCAGGGAAGGGTGTGTTCCATCTTGTTTAAAGGAAGCGGCGGTTAGGCCGCTCCTGAAAAAACCTTCCCTAGACCCCCTGGACATGAATAACTATAGGCCGGTTTCTATGTTACCATTCTTGAGCAAAGTGATCGAGAGGGCAGTTGCTCTTCAACTCCAAGTGGTCTTGGATGAAACTGATTATCTAGACCCATTTCAAACTGGCTTCAGGACGGGATTTGGAGTTGAGACTGCCATGGTTGCCTTGACCGATGATCTGCATCTAAGCATCGACAGGGGTAATATGTCTCTGTTGGTGCTTCTGGACCTCTCAGCGGCTTTCGATACGATAGATCATGGCATTCTCCTGGATCGCCTGAGAGGGTTAGGAATCGGAGGCACTGCGCTCCAGTGGTTCCGGTCCTTCCTCTCGGGCAGGTCCCAGAGGGTGCGGCTTGGGGACAGCTGCTCCAGCAGAAAGGAGCTTACTTGTGGTGTTCCACAGGGCGCCATCCTGTCCCCGATGCTGTTTAACATCTATATGAAGCCGCTGGGTGAGATTATTCGGGGTTATGGGGCTGGGTGTTATCAGTACGCTGATGACACCCAGATCTATTTCTCCTTGTCCCGATCATCGGCCTCGAATCCCAATGGTATCTCTCCTCTTAATGACTGTCTTAAAGCTGTAATGGGCTGGATGAGGAAAAACAGATTGAGATTAAATCCAGACAAAACGGAGGTGCTCAAGGTAGCGGCCCCGAAACCAGGAGTTGAGTTGCAACCTCCAGTCCTGGATGGGGTCACGCTCTCCGTTAAGGACTGTGTTCGCAGTCTGGGGGTGCTCCTTGATTCATCGCTTCAGATGACGAGTCAAGTGAATGCGACGGTCAGGAGCGCTTGTTATCAGCTTCGGCTGATACGCCAGCTGTGCCCTTTCCTGGAAGTAAGGGACCTTGAGACTGTGGTGCACGCGCTGGTAACCTCTCGTCTAGATTTCTGCAATGCGCTCTACATGGGGCTACCCTCGTGCTTGGTCCGGAAACTTCAGTTGGTACAAAATATGGCAGCCAGAGTGGTCTCAGGAACATCTCGGAGAGATCATATAACTCCAATACTAAAATCTCTCCACTGGCTGCCTATCAGTTTCCGGGCCCAGTATAAGGTGTTGGTTATTACCTTTAAAGCCCTAAATGGCTTGGGTCCAACTTATCTCCGGAACCGCCTCCTCCCATACAATCCTCCCCGCACACTCCGGTCCTCTGGGAGGAATCTGCTTCAGCCACAAAAATCTAGGCTGTCTGCAACCTCCCAGAGGGCCTTTTCAGTAATCGCCCCCAAATTGTGGAATGGCCTGCCGAATGAGATCCGTCAGCTGACGAGCTTGAGTAGCTTTAAAAAAGCACTAAAAACGGATCTCTTTCGGCAGGCCTTTCCTGATTAGATCCCGGCCTCAGGAACTCAGTCTCCTGGCTTTTTAAAAATTATGTATATATTTGTTTTTAATGTGTTTTTTAGCTAGTAGGTTTTAATCTTATTGTGTTTAATGTCTTTTTATGTGGGAGGGTGGGGGTGGGTGGTGTTTTTAGTCATTATTATAATGTTTTAATTGTTGGAAGCCGCCCCGATTGTTTTTAGCAGAGGGGCGGGGTATAAATAAATTTTATTATTATTATTATTATTATTATTATTATCTCAAAATGGAGTGTTTCTTGTTTAATTATTCCTTTACTCCTTTATTAATCAGCATCATGGCCTGCTATACCCTCCCATATATATATATATATATATATATGTCTTCATGTCTATTTCATAGTCTGCGTATCTAGATGTTAAAAAAGGTATGTTACATGTTTTGATTCTGCTTTCATTTCACAGTGTCTTCTTACTTTGTTCCTTTTATCTTACTGTGTAATTTCACATTATGTTTGTGCATGAATTTTATGTAAATATTAGCATATGTAACTAACAATGTGGAACTGGTGGTGATTGGTAAAGAACTTCGATACATTTATGTCTGTGTTATGTGTTATACTATTTGTATGTATGTTCATAAACTTTGATAAATATATAAAAAAAATAAAAAGGAATGGCTTTTTGACAAGACATGATCATGGAAGGACAACGCCATTTGGTATGCTCACCCTTTCATGTTCATTAGGCGGCGTTATGACACCATATTTGCCTCACCTGATAAAGTCCTAAGTTTAAACAGAGGAATTTTAGCTAAGCACAACAACATGACAGCTAGGTATAGAAAAGCTAGAAATGGATGCAACCATATGTAACAAAGTAGCATCATTCCCAGGGGAGTTTTCAGGAAGATGTGTGCTCACAAGCACAGCCCTTGTTCTCCTCAAGTAAGATTCTGGGAATTTCGCTGTGTTATCATGCAACATCATTATAATGAAAAAACTGCCAGGCTCACCTAAGCCTCTTTAACACTTTGCTTTAAGCTTAAAAAAATAAATGGAAAGCAGGAACAATTACCAAGCTATTAATAACCCCTACCCACTCCCATTTCATTGTATTTCTGATTTCTATTTATGGTTGTGAAAGTTGGACAGTAAAGAAAAGCTGACAGGAAAGCAGTCAACTCATTTGAAATGTGGTTCTAGAGGAGAGTTCTACAGATACTGTGGACTGCCAAAGAGACCAATAAATGAGTCCAAGAACAAATCAAGCCTGAACTACCTCTATAAGCCAATAACATAACATGAGGTGACATGACTCATTAGAAAAGGTGATAATGCTTGGTAAAATAATACACAGTAGTGTTACCTACCCTGACAGCCCCCATATTGGAATATCACATAATTGCCAATATTTAATAATTTAGCTGCCTTAGTCATTTTGTAGCTCATGCAAGCTAAATGATATGGGGGGGGGTGACCATTGAGTCACTCATCACATAACCATGATTTAAATGTTTTATGGCTCTTTGTCCTCTTCACTTCTGAGAGAAGCCTCACATGAGGCACACGCACACCTAAATCAGCATGCATGAAGATGGGAGCTATGCTATCATTTACCTGCATTCACCTTTTCGGAAGAACAAAGAAGTATGGATGCTACTGCAAGTAAAACTTAGGGAAATCCAACCTTGTTTACCTTATCTTACCTGAATTCACTGGACTGGGTGAGTTCACTACCCTGAAATCCTTTAGTTAGCTAAAGACTAGCTTTGCCTTGATTGTGTAGATTGCAAAACCTATTAGGTAAATGCTTAAGTGTCCTTTCAAAGAAGAAGTTGGTTTTGTCTTTATTTTCTTTAAGTGGCTTTAATGAATGAGGAGATTATCAGAGAGGGTCCTAAAAAGCATCCCCATCTTGCTATATATTTTATTCCACCCCCATTGTGGCACAATAACCCCCCATTTCAGACCTATCTTAAAAATGCAACTGCCCCTCCCCTCGGCAGCCAGGAGGGAGTGGAGCTTGAGCAGAGCCCCATTCACTTCCTGGTTTGAGTTCCTGGTTGTTCTCAGGAGAGAAAAACATGGGGGACTTCAAAAAGAAAAAGCAAAGAAAAAAGAAAAAAGTGACAACAAGCACAAAAAGACACTTTTAAAACCCCAAGTAACCTGGGGAGGGTAAAAAAAGAGTGTTACTTACCTCTTTGTCCCAATCAGAAATGGATGGGCGATCGGGGCGGGGATGTGGGGAGCGATCCAAGCAGGAATGTGGGGAGTGATCCAGGCAGGGATAGGGGGGCTATCCAGGCAGGGACGGGAGAGCGATCCAGGTGGGAATGGGGGGAGCGACCCAGGCAGGGATGTGGGGGCAATCCAGGCAGGGATGGGGTCATCCAGGCAGGGATGGGGGAACAATACAAGCAGGGATGGGGGGGAAATACAGACAAGGATGGGGGGCAATATAGGCAGGGATGGGGGAATAATCCAGTCAGCGATGGGGGGAATGATCCAGGTAGGGATGGGTGGACTAATCCAGGCAGCAATGGGGGGCAGTCCAAGCAGCAATGGGGGCAAACCAGGCAGGGATGGGGGGCAATTGGGTGGCAATGGGGAGGTGATCCAGGATGATGGGGCAGCGATCAAGGGGCCCAAAAGGAGGTTGGAGCTCTGGAGACCTGCACTGGGGAGTGTTCTGGCCTAGACCTCCCGCTAACACTGGCATCACATCAGCATAATGGGCACCTTTTCACTCGTCCATTATAGAAATGGAACAGGCAATCTATTCATGGCTTAAGCCATGAATAAGAAGAAATGAGGGCAGCATGGAACAAGCACAGGGTGAGGACAACGTCATCTGAAAAGTAAGCCCTTTAGCAATTCCCTGGCATACTCCTAATGCCATATTTAGTGTGTCTGATAATCTCTTGAGTGATTTACAGTACTTACCAATGCTAATTGAGTCTGGTTTGCTTTGTGTCTCTGCTAACTCTGCTACAGTAAGACTTTTATTTTTCTCAAAAAGATATTTATAAAGGGCTTGCTCCCTGGAATCTTTAATAAATTTGTATTTTTTTAATGCTCATACACCCCTACAAGATCATTTAATTGTATATTCTGGCTTGGAGTCTACTCAGCGATTACTGGTATACATAGGTCAAAATATCCTGCTGTTACCTGGCCTCTCATTGCCTTTTTTAGCTAATTAAATATTCCCCATATTAATATTCAGACACTAGTGTGATTCTCACAGACCCCATGTCATTTGGGTAACAGTAGGAGAAAAGGAAGTCTGCATTACAGGTGGATTGGTTCAATGAAAAAAGCCAAGACCCTGAATTTACAAGATCTGAGCAAGATTGTTAAAAACAGGGTGTCTTGGGGCTCTGTCACCATAAGTCAAATTTGACTTGATTAACAACAGCAATCCACCCACATACATTCACATTCCTCCTCTTATCTTCTCCTGATCTTTGGGACAGTTTTTGCCCTCATCCCCCCGAAATGTGCTTTCGCCAAAAGGTTCCTTATGGAACTTCACCACAGCTTTAATTTTAACCCATATTTCAGCACACAAGGTGTTCTCCATGTGCTTAACAACCACAAAAGTGTATTTTAAAACCTATTTCTAAAAGCTGTGCACACATCACAGACACACTGTGATTCCTGATTGTTCAGGGTGCTAAATTGCTTCCGTATATATAGTAGGCTCCCAGTCACCCAAACTTAAATGTAAGATTGCCAACCAGTCTGGATGCTATGGATTCAACAGATAGGTCAGGGCAAGGAAGCAGCTCCATCACCCCCTCAAGCAACAGTAATCATGTGAAGAGATAAGAAGTGAATAGTAGGAGACCTGAGCATGGAAAAAAGGCAGCAGAAAGAACAATAGCACCCATTTATAGCCAAAATCTTTCCACTGGCTTTGCTAGCATTTGTCCTATTACAGAGCAATCCTATACCACTCTATTGAGAAGCTCCATAGAGCAAGGGAGAGGAGCCTTAAACTGAAGGTGTGAGAAATGTTCTTGCTTCAGTCAGTGGTCTAGTGATCTCTCCCCTTTTGCAAAGAGCTATAATGTTTTCTTTGCTTTTTTGGATTGAGAATAAGTAGCAAAGAAGCTCCATCAGATTTCTTCCAAGTTTTTATTCAAGGCCAAATCTAAAGATCCACTCGTGCCCTTGGGAAAGTATATTGTATCCATTTGCTGAAATATTTTATTTATGTGAGGCAAGTATCAATGTGCTACAGCAATCTTTGCCCCCACAGTATTCAGAAGAGGAAGAACAACAGGAGAACAAAGAGCATATGTTGTCAAAGATGCTGTCATTGCAACATATATTTCTTGGCTGCTGTCTGAAATGGGAAATAAAACAGAAGATAGTAACGTATTTTATGTGAGCTTCAGAAGCAAGGAACTGGCATTCAGTTATTTCTCTACTAAAACATATCACTAGGTAAAGAAAGATAGCTCAAAATGGCATCTTTGAAAATTCTTATATAAACACTGGTTATGAGGTTCTTTTCTGAAATAAGCTTTGCTGCAGCTTGTCAAACTCAAGAACTCTCGGCCTCTTTTCTTCTATGTTTTCTTCTCTTTGTAGAATCTCTTTATGGCCCTTGGCAGCTTACTTTTGTTAAACTGTCATTTTGTAATCCTCTTCTCCTTCTTCTTTTGTATCAGAAAAAGGAAAGAGTTTGCAATATATGAGCTACAACCTTCATTCGGCCACCTGCAGCTTTCTCCCAACCTATATAGGTCCAGTGTGGTGACTCGCCAAGGAAGGGGCAGATGTTCGGTTGGAATGTGTGGAGATGAACATTATTAAAGCTAAAGCCAATAATTATTGTTCTTCTATTGTTGTATCAGTAGTCTTATATTTTTATTTTTAAAAAAACATTTATTAATTTTAATATTTGTGCATAATACATAGTACATAATATATAATCTATAGCTCATAATATACATTTTCTTTGCCCCCTTCCCTCCCTCCCTCCCACAAATGGCTAAACAGAGGATTAATTCCCCATTTAAATTTAAAAATCATTCTTGGAGATATGGAATATATCATTAATCAATGTTTTCACTACTTCATACCCCATTTTTTCTTCTGTTTCTCAGTTACAATTTTCCAGTTCTCTCTCCATGATTCTTTATTGCTTTGTCCAATATACCTAAGCCTCCATTCCCTAAGGAAATAAAATAATATATATTCTTTTATATACTTAAACAAATAAGACTTGTATCAACAGTATCAATATCAGTAGTTGTATCAGTAGTCATATAGGCTTGATTCTCAGTTTTTATATGCATGTTCTTTTTTCTCCAAATAAACTTTTAGATAAGTATTTTTATCAGTTGGGAAATCAGTTGAAGCAGAAATGATGAAATTAGAAAATCAACTATAAATAAGACTTATTTATTTATTTATTTATTTAGAGCTTATGTGTCCTGCCCTTCAGTCAAAAAGATTCCCAGAGCAGTTTACAAATTGTTAATTTGACAGTGGACATTTTCAGATGCCCCTTACCGCGCAAGCAGCCTCTGGAGCAGTAACAAGGCTGCTGCATGGCAGGGGGTCCTTTTCGGACACCGCCATCCCTCTTCCGGGACCATTCATGGCACGTCTGTGAAGCTTTGGAAGCGGCTGCGCCATATTTCAATCATGGACGTTGCCTCACTGACGTGCCACAAATGGTCCCAGAAGAGGGACAGTGGTGTCTGAAAAGGACCCCCTGCTGCACAGCAGCCTCGTTATTGCTCCGGAGGCTGCTTGCATGATAAGGGGCGTCTAAAATTGTCCAGTCCCTGCCCTCTGGTTTACAATCTAAAAAAGACAGGAAACACAAGGAAAACGGGGGTGGCAGTAAGGGAGGGGATTAAGTCCAGCAAATGCTAGCTGGTACTCTCTCCCTCAGAGGCCAGAGCAATGGCAATTGATATAGGGAGAAGGAATGCCTATATTTCGTATGATAGGTCCCTCTATTTTGGTTATACACACCTCTCTGATATTTGCCTAAAGATAAAACTGGGGTAAGACTGGATTATTTGGTTGCCGTGAAATAAATATTAAGGCCAGAATTTCCTTGGGGCTTTATACCAGCATAACTTGGGGTTACCATTGTGAACCTAGTTTGTTCTAAGCAGCTATCCAGTACATCCTTACACAACAGCTATGCTTAACAATATAATGGCTGCCAGAAGGACATAGCTCCACTCCCACAAAAGAGAGCCACTGATTAGCCATGGGTGTGCATCACTACATTCCTACTTTGAATTTATACATTGCTGCTTTGAATTTCCTGTTGGTCTGAATGGATCATTTATCAGAACTTTGGCCATTTTTAGTTAGTGTGATTATTCTAATTACAACCTCTTCCCATTGCACTTAGTGAACCTGAAGTTTTATGAAACTTCTGTTTGTCTCACTGAGTGTTCAAAGTCTGAAATTTTTGTAAGGGAAAAATAATAATAATAAATATTCTTTTCTAAATAAATGATGCATTTTCACAACAAAAGCAATTTTTATTTGGAATTTCCCAAACAGACACACCAGAGATCTGCCTAATAAAATTTACCACAAGAAGCATTTTCTAAAGTATTGATATGAGTTCAAAGATTTTCATCCATCTAAACCAACAGCCATTTTCAGCCTTGCTGAGTTTGGTGATGTTTGCTTGTTGGGTTTTTTTCTTTTTGTTTGCTTGATTTGGGGTTTTGTTTTGTTTTGTTTTTTGTTTACAGGGATTGAGACTTTCCAATTTCCATATCAGAGGGGCATATTTTCTGGAAAGTGGTAACAGGCAGCTTTTGGAAACAAAATTATTGCTTGCAACTCTGACAGATACCATGGTGCTGCTTACATGGATCTTTCCTATTAAGTTTTAGTAAATGTGAGTGCCACAGAAAATAACCTTTCATAGTTTCCAGCTTAAGAGAGAGCGGATAGGGAAGGGAGAGGAATACAAACAGTCGCACTAGAAGTTTAAAGAAAGATATCACTTCTGGTTTTTACTAATAGAATAAAACACAGATAGTTGAACTAAACAGAATACTTGGTGGGATGCCTTAATTTCTAATTTTTAATTCACATGCATATTTTTGTACATGTTAATAGGTGCTCCCAGAGAGAGAGAGAGAGAGAGAGAGAGAGAGATGTTTTATGCACTTAATAATTCTCTGCTGAGATATACAGTACATGTCTTTTGATAGCCCATCCAGTGTTTTCATCTCAATTTCCTGTATTATGAATTTCCCACTTGACTAACTGAACACAGAACAGCATAGGCTGTGGAAAGCTTTAAGAGATTTATTTTATCATTTAATTAATTAATTAATTAATTAATTAATATGCCGCCTTTCTTCCAGAATGTGACCCAAGGTGGCTGACAAAAATATAAAATACAATTAAAAACAATTAAAATCATCACAATTTAAAATTATATAAAAGTTAAAAAAAAACACTCCAATAAAAAGTGTGCACTGCTAGATATCAACTTAGTTTTCAGTATGTGTGTGAGACGCACATATGAGACACCAGTTTTCACTAGAATTATGAAGAGGCCTATTCAAAATAGTAAAAGAAAGTTGCCTTTCAAACTTAAATGTTGAAAAAGAGCTATTAAATAGAAAACGCATCCACCACCACCCTAAAATTGTCAAATCCTGCACACTGGTTCTTAACCTGTGGTCCGTGGACCTCTAGGGGTTCGTGATGTCCTCACAGGGGATCCGTAAAGGCTTGAAGGCTGCTTAGCCCACCTCCTCTCTGCAGTGGGGAGGCCATGTGACAGGAGCCAATACAAAGGCTGGCTGGCTGGCTTGGCCTGTGCATTGCCGTTCAATCCACTCCAGCCAGAAACATGTAGGAAGAAGCAGGAGAAAAGTCTTCCCTCCCTCTTCAGTGTCTCTGAGGGAAGTTTTAATGGATGGTTTAATTGTGTTGTTGTTGTAGTATTTTTAAATCTCGAGTAAAGTCTTGAAAGTCCACAGCAACAAAAGATATTTAAAGGAGGTCCCTAGTAAAGAAAATGTTAAGACCCACTGCTTTAAATAACATTTTTTCTTTCTAGCTGTTGACATTCCAAAAGCAAAACAAGATGATTTTCCCCCCCAATGACTGGCACAAGGGTTGCATTTCAAAAGGGGCAGTATATAATAAAACTTGAATGGCACAGCTCTACTTACCATGCCTTGCTTAGCTTTCCCAGTGGCCTGGGGAAGTAGATGCACCCAGACCATGGAACAGCCATAAAAAACACACACAACTTGATTCAGAAGGGAGAAATGGTTCTGCTTTAAAACATAACAACATCTCACCCATCAAGATGTATCTCAGTTCCTGCTTACTTGGAAGACAGCGTAGACCGAGCAGGACAGCCTTTACTGGGCCTGCATTAGATATTTTAATGCCAATGGCTAAAAACAGCAGTGTGCCTGATACCAGTTTGTCACCCATGCCACACTAACTTGGAGCAGAGGCTTATCTGGAGTGCAGTTGCTGCCAGAAGATTCAGATATTGTCAGTAAATTCAGATGCTATCCATAGATCCTGTCTAAACATGTTCAGTGCAGGTTCAGGGGAAAGAAATCACAGAACAGTTTTTTCAAAATTGCTGAGCAGCATGAATCATCTTCTAAAGAAAGTTTCCAGGGGCTGCTCGTAGATTTGCCACTGCAGGGGTAGTTAATCCATTCTTTACTTCATTGCCATTGCTTCTGCAGCCACTCCGAATTTTCCATGAGGCTCTGCTGATGCTGAACCTCTGAAGGGCTAAGGGTCCAGCACCAGGGGAGCTCCTGTTCTGCTTGAAGCTGCTGCAGTAAAATCAAGAATAGACTCACTGCCTCCTTAGATCTCCTTTTGCAATGTTATAACTGGATCCCCACTGAGGTTTGGGCCATGGAAATTGTGAAGCTGATGGCAATGAGAGCCATAAGGGGCAATGGATAGAGGTGGGCAGGCTCTAAGCCAATTGAGCTCACCAAGATGACATGGACAAGACTTCCTTTTTTTTGTAGTTGTTGCTGCCAATAAAAAGGGACGCCTTACTGACACCAGCACTATGCCCCCGGAACACTAGAGGATGACATCATCTAGGAAAGTTGCCCCTTCCTGTTCTTCTAGTGATCTTCTGATGCTTTTTTTGCCACATCCGATAATTTCCATAGTTGATGAAGAAAAAAAGAAGTTCTATCACAGAGTATTATCTAGGAATGTTGGGGGGGGGTGTTTGTTTCCTGGCTGAAAAAAAGGGGTTTCCCAACACCCAAGAAACCCAGTAGAATATAGTGACAAGAATTTTACACAGCTTTCACTTGGTATTTGCACATCCCAAAGTGTTTCAGGAAATCATTCTGTGTGAAAATACACATGGCTTTTGTGTGAGAATTTTGGGGTATGGGGTTGCACAAAAAGCACAAAAGCACAATTGTGGGAGGTAGGGATTTGCACCAAAAAACTGTTTCTAGACAGCCACAGACTAGGAGAGGAAGTGCAAGACTGATCGTTTGAACAAGATATATAAGATCTTTGTTGTGCACAGTTGCTGTGTTTTGTATGTAGAGAACTACAATCTTGAACTTGTGCAAGATTGCCATTTTCTGTGCAAGATTTTTGTTGTGCAGAATTTTGTTTTACAAAATTGCTGCTTTTGCATTGCAAACAGCAATCATGCACACACACAAAACACACAGATGTGATTGGTGGTTTTGTGCAGAATTTGGTTTTGTGCAGAACTTGCCCAAGTCCCACACAGACAAAAATAAGCATTTCTGTGCAGAATGATTTTCTTAAATATTTTAGGATATGTGAATACCAGATGAAAACTGCACAGAAATATTTGTTTTCTCTGCGGTGGGGAGAAATTTGTGGAAATTATTTGTCCTCACTTGCAAGTAGAAAATAGTCAAATATTAACATTTTTAGTATCATTTACACGATACCATTACAGTAATTTGATGCCATTTTAACTGCTAAGACTCCGTCCTATACAATCCTGAGACGTGTGGATTGATGAAGAATTATTTAAAGTTCTCTGCTAGAGTACTCTAGTGCTTGAGTTCAAGGGAGGACACTAGAGCTCCCAGGGAAGGAGACTAAATTCTAAGTACTTTGCCAAACTACAAATCCCTGGTTTTCATAGTATGGACCCACAACTCTTGAAGTGACTTCAGCCAACTACAGCTGTCTAGTACAGATGCATTCACAGTCTGATAGCATGCTCACACCAGACAGAGTAGGGACTTTATCAGACAAGGCAAATAAGGCATCATAAGGATGCCAAATGATCGTGAAAGGGCACACATACCAGATGACGTTGCCCTTTTGCAATCATGTCCAGTTAAAAAATGTATTTTTTTATGGACAGCTCAAGCTGTCAATTGATCCCCTTGGTTCTTTTGTGCCGGCATTGCCGGTGTTTGAAACTTTATGCTATTGTACTCACTTGAATGCAGCATTAATGGCCGGTCCAGTGAGAAAACTTCTGGGTTAGATCGCAACATCCAGGTAGGTGATGCACTTTTTATAACCCTCCCTGGTTTACTTGGAAGTTTGTAAGTGTGTTTCTGTGCTTTTTGAAACTTTTTGAGTGTTCTTTTTGTTGTTATTTTTTAATTTCCCACACTAGGCATTCTTGCGAGAATCCACAGGATTTCAAACAAGGAAGTGAATGGAGCTCTGTCCACTCCTTGTTCATTGTTGGGAAGCCTTTTGCCAGGATTACAGGTAAGTGTGGCATGAGGAGTTCTTTTGCCAGCATAAAAATAGCAAAGTTATACCGGCAAATGAAAGGAGTTTTGGGGGATGGCTTGACAAAGTCCTATGAGAGCTTCTGTTATTTTTGATAAAACACCATTATCTCTCTCTGGCTTTTCTTCGCAAACAAAGATTCAGGAAGGACTCATGCCACGCTTTCTGCAAGTGCGCTGATGACTAAAAAGGCCAATCCGAGATAAACAGGTCCGGTTGCAGAAAGCACAGCAGAAGGTCTCCTTGGGTTATGTTTCTGGGTTGTGATTCTTTCTGCATTGTCGTTTCTCTTCAAGACTTGTTCGGCGTGAGTTCTCAAATAAGGCTGCAGCATTGTGGATAGTGCATCTCCATGCCTCCCGATGTGAGGCCAGGGCGGACCATTGTTGGTGATCAATTTGGCCGAGCCTGAGATGGTGTTCCAGGGAGTCCATTGCAGATCCCTAGAAAAGTTCCAAAAAGTCATTCCCCCATTTTAGAAATGCTCAATTCATGAGTCTCATGTCTTCATTTCACGGGTATAGGTGCAATAATGCTCGCACGATATAAGGCAATATAAATCTTCACTAGGTTTTACTTTCATCGTGTGAAAAGCAGCTACATATGAAGCACATTCTGATTGTTCTGAGGATTCCCATAGAAACTGGCAAAGAAAGATGCAGCACACAGCCTATATTTCACTGGTTTTTGTACAACTGATTGTTTTTGCTCTTCCAGCAGCTAATTGCCTTGCCTCCAGATGCCTATAGAAAATTTGCTGGTGAAGGAAAAATGTGAATTATCTGGCAATATTCACTGTCTATACACCCAATGTAAAAGAAGTAATACTGTGGCCACAGATCCCACTAGGGTTCCCATATTTCAGGGCATGACCCTTCTTTACCAGCCCTCAGGTTGAAAGGAGGAAATCTCAGGGCAAGAGTGGCTTAATGTATGTTTAGTTTTTTACTGTGTCCTACTGACTCCTTTCCTTGAGCAAGCAGGAATCACCAGCATTGAGGCCATGATATTGAGAACACAGCTGTGCTGGGCAGGGCACATTTCTAGGATGGAGGACCATCGCCTCCCCAAAATAGTACTCTACGGTGAACTCACCATGGGTCAGCGTAAGAGGGGCGCTCCAAAAAAGCGATACAGGGACTCCCTGAAACAACATCTCAGGCTCGGCCAAATTGATCACCAACAATGGTCCGCCATGGCCTCACATTGGGAGGCTTGGAGATGCACTATCCACAATGCTGCAGCCTTATTTGAGAACTCACGCCGAACAAGCCTTGAAGTGAAACGGCAACGCAGAAAGAATCACAACCCAGTAACATCACCCGAGGAAACCTTCTGCTGTGCTTTCTGCAATCAGACTTGTCTATCTCGGATTGGCCTTTTTAGTCATCAGTACGCTTGCAGAAAACACGGGATGAGTCCTTCCTGAATCTTCATTTGCGAAGAAAAGCCAGAGAGAGACTGACTCCTCACTGCTGCAGACTGCCTCAGAGTGGCTGCTGAACACGCCCCAGGGAGTTCTACCTGGCCTCACCTTTCCTCTCTCCACCCCTCAAAACTCAAACTTCATACAGTACCAGGACTCAAGAGAGACTGTTAGCAAAAAGCTTTTAGCATTGTCAGCAAAAAGCCTTGTCTACATGTCTATCTGCATCAGTTCTGCTCAAGTACTTTCTCTTTTAATTCTTGATTTCACTTCTCTCTTTTTCTCTTATTTCTCACACTCTGGAGATTTTCAGACACGGAAAAATCGTCCCTTGCCGCGCGAGCAGCCTCCCGAAACTGCTGCGCGGCAAGGGTCTTTTTCGGACCGCGCTGTGCCTGTTGCGAAGCCGTCCGTGTCACTTCCGTGAAGCTTGGGACGGCTCCGCGTCATATTTCAAGCACGGAGGCTGCCCGTGATTGAAATATGACGCGGAGCCGTCCCAAGCTTCACGGAAGTGACACGGACGGCTTCGCAACAGGCACAGCGCGGTCCGAAAAAGACCCTTGCCGTGCAGCAGTTTCGGGAGGCTGCTCGCGCGGCAAGGGACGATTTTTCCGTGTCTGAAAATCTCCTCTTTCTACCCACCTTTGTAACTCCTGTCTAAAGATCTTCTCTTTTTCTCTCTTTCTAATTCTACTTCTCCTGTCACATCCCCTAGGACTTATCTACACTAGCCAGGATATGTAACCTCCCTGACAGCATATCCTGACTTCGGAACTTGCCCATACTCTCCCCCCGCCATTACCTGGAGAAAACAGACCAGAGTCTAAACAGGACACCGGCCCATCACCGAAGAAGCTGCTGCTACCATTTCCTCCACTAACATGGAAGCCAGGCAGGGGTCCTGCAACATATGACTGCAGGCCCCTACATGTGACCACCCTCAGTCTCACGCTGAGGCACCCCTACCTGGCTTCTGGGATTGCCAAGGAGATGGTGGCAGCAGTGAGCAGTGGCATGCTGGACAGGCTCCTGTGGACACATGGGGCCCGATCCAGTTTTTCCTAAGTAAACCAGGGTAAACCGCATATTATTCCAAAATGCTTTGTTGTGCCCTATCCCTGCTTGACCCCGTTTCAGCCCCATATCTACCCCAGAAATCATTTGGACTGCCCGGGGGCAGATTGGGGTAAATGCCCTGGATTGTTTGGGCTGCAGGACTCTGGAATGGGGACAAGCCAGGGTAAACTGTCCATGTAGATAAACCCTAGTTGCTCCCTCCTTCCCTAGTCCCCCTTCCTCTTATTCTCCTTTCTCCTTCTCATTCCACTATACTAGGGACACTCACCATCTTCCTTCATGTTCCTTCCCTCCCTTTTTCTAACATTTTCTCACTGCCCCCAAGAACACCATGAACCATATCTCGGATATATCAAACTCTCAGCATATTAAAGCTATAAAACCAATTAAACTCAAGAGGACTTGTTTCCAAAGAGACATGCATAGATACTATTGCTCTTTGGGTTTTTTTCACAAACTCTACTTGGTAGAGACTACAAATGTGATACTTCTGCAGCATTTACATTTCTCCAACTAAAGTTACTTCTTTGAAGAGGATTCACTACAGCTGGATCACCCAACAGTAGTCAGCTGTGTTCCTAACTCATAATGCAAAAAACAGCAGGAAGTGCTGTTGTTATTTCCTCCTTCCTTGCTAATAAGCTTTCTGAAGAAGTTCCTTTGGGCTTCTTTTTGCTTTTCTGTTAGTCTTTGCATCACCTTACAGTACACTTTCTCTTGTTTGTTTTACCTTAGCAAAGGATTGTAGGATATGTGTTAATCCATTAATGTTGGAAATTTATATAAGTAATATTAAGAAAAATTAAATCAGTTGTTATATAAAGAGTCAGTGTAGTGCAAAGTCAGATTGTAAGGAGCTTGTCTAGACGAGGCAATATAATGTGGACTGATGCACAGTAATGCCAATTCGCAGCAGCGTTCATTTGTTTCCACATTTTTTGTCAAGGTTTCTGGTATGCAAATCTATTCATCTCTGATGTACACACACACATGCCTGTGAATCAAGATGGTGGCCGTGAGTGAATTATTCACTTTTTTATTCTCCAAAAGTTGCCACCACCTAACAGTATTTTTTTACAGCAAATCCAAGGTGTGGAAGTGTGACCTTCCACTTAAATAAGCTTTAAAAATGTTTTGTCACCTCAATACACAATCACTACGGCAAAAATCCAACATGGTGGTTCTGGCCACTCTGCTGCCAGCAAACTCTGACCCCCACACACACATCCAACCAATCAGCTTTCCACTTCTGCTCTTATCAGGAATGTGCTGTGATCTGAATCAGTTGTCCCAACCACCAGGAATGAGCATTTCCCTCACATTATTTTTAAAACTTCAGGAAAAGCCACAAAAGCAGTATATGGCATTTCCCCCCCTCAAATTTGGTGAATCACCATGGGATCCCATTTGGACAAAAGGTATTCTCCTCAAATTCTATGAGGAGTATTTTCACAATTTATTTAGACAAGCCCAGAATACATTAAACTCAAAACCAATTTGTTTAAAAAGCAATGTAAATTGCAACACATGTGTTTAAAGGCATTCGAAACAAAATAAAAAATGCTCCCATGCAAAAAATCACTCGTGTTGCATATTAAGTTTACATAAGGTGAAGAAATTATTTTGAGAATTCTTTTAACTCAGCATCAACCCTGCACCATTATTTTTAGTATTATCCTCAGTTACAAACAACAGAAATAGAAACATTGGGGGCGGGGGGAGATTGCCAATGGAAAATTGGAATAGATCTGGTACAGGACACATTGGATAAACCATGGACTTTATCAGACACCTCCCTAAGCCCTGTTCTTTTGCCAGCATAACTTCTGCTTTTTTATGCCAGCAAAAGAACTCCCCATGTCACACTTACCTTTCATCCTGGCAAAAGGCGTTCCCAGCAATTAACAAGGAAACGAATGGAGCTCCGTTCACTTTCTCATCTGAAATCTTGCAGATTCTCACAAGAATACCTAGCACAGGGAACTAAAAAACAAACAAAATGAACACTCACAAAGTTTCAAAAAGCACAGAAACACACTTACAAACTTTCAAGTAAACCATGGAGGGTCATAAAAAGTGCATCACCTACCTGGATGTTGCAATCTCACCCGAAAATGTTCTCACCAGACCAGACATTGACATTGCATTCATATGAGTACAATGAAGCATGGATTCAAACAACGGCAATGCCGGCACAAAATGCTAGGGGAGATCTGTTGATGGCTTGAGCCGTCAATAAAAAAGTACAGTTTTTAAACTGGACATGATCGTGAAAGGGTGACAATGGAGATTATCAGACGTGCTAAATATGGAATGATAACGATGCCAGGAGATCGCTAAAGGGCTTTCCTTTCAGACAACACTATTCCTATGTTGTCATGCTTCCATTCTGCTGCCATTCTGCCAGCACTGCTTTTTATTGATGGACTAAGCCATCAATAGATCCCCTGTTCCGTTTCTGTAATGGAATGTCCTGCAAGTGAAAAGGTGCCAGCATCAATGGGAGGTCTGTGCCAGAACACTTCCAGGTGAGATCAGGACACTGAGGTAAGTGACACAGTTTTTTTGTACCCTCCCTGGGTTACTTGTAAAGTTTTAAGTGTGTTTAGGTGCTTAGTGTAACTTTTTGATGTGCATTTTTCTTTTAGAGTTTGATTTTCCCATGCTCTCATCTTCTTGTGAGAGCAGCCAGGATTTGAAACCAGGAAGTGAAAGGTGCTCTGTTCAAGCTCCTTTCACTCCTGGGCTACTCTGCTGAAGGAACGAGGCACAAACAAGGTGGGTCTGAAAACTTTTTATTTTATGTCATTACAGGGGCTGGAGAGGAGATTTTGAGATGGGAACACATTTTTTGTTCCCATCTGAAAATCTCCATTGTCTGGTATATGCACCGTTCTGCAATCATAAGGTGTCCTTGTGATGCCTTATTTTCATTGTCTGATAAAGTCCCATGAGCAATGTTTAAACAGAATGATAGATAATGGAAAAAGGAAAATAGAAAGCAAAAATATTAATGAGATAGTATTGAAAAGCATAGGAAACAGCTCCATATTGGGGCTAAAAGAACATGATGAATTCTCTACAGTGGCCATAAGATGCACAATAGTATATATACAACAGTATATATAGTGTAACTCATTTGTGGGAACAAGGGAATGGGAAACACCATTGCTTGAAGGCATTTTTGAATGGGTAGATGTGTATAAATATGAAATACAATCAGCCTTCCACATTTGTGGGTTTCACATTCACGGTTTTGAATATGCATGGTTTGTAGCTGCTGCTCTACTAACTCGAACTCCAAGACTCCATTCTCATCCTCCCCCACCCTCTGTCCTGCCAACAACACAACTCCAGCATGCTTTCTTACTTTGCACCAAAACAGAGCTGCCACTTTAAAACACTCAGTAAGATCTCTCTGTTCTCTGTCCAAAGCTAAAAGCTGCAGCTGTAGCAACAACAACACCCCTGAGCACACAAGCCACACCCCCTCACACACACACTCACCTCCCCCCCACTGTGTGGTTGGCAGGACAGAAGGAGAGGGAGCTGGGGGAGGCAAATGTCGGTGAGGGCAGCATGGTTTATGCACCCGGGACTCCTGTTGCTATGGCAGCAGCTTTTAGCTTTGGTTTGAGAAAGGAGAGATCTTACTGAGTGTTTTAATACGGCCATGCTGTTTTGGTGCCAGGTATCAGCAGTCCTGTTGGCAGGAGAGGAGTGTACAATACTGTAGTGTAGTATGTATGTTTGGGGCAGGGTTTAACTTATGCACAGTTTTTTTTTCACTTTCACTGTCGTCTGGCACTCGTAACCCCCATGAATGTTGAGGGATGACTGTAATTGTGCTGCCTCAGCTGGGCACCATCTTATATTTCCCCCTAGGTTTGCAAGCTAGGACAAGAGGAAGACCACATTACAGGTGTACAAATGCAATCAAGGAAGCCATATCCCTGAGCAAGAATATAGAGGACAGGGTGTCTTAGAGGCTTCTTGTTCATCAGGTTCCCCTAATTTGAAGCTGACTTGACAGTAATGGATAATAATAGGTTTGTGAGTTAGTAATATTATTTTCATTTTAAAGACATGTCAGCAACTGAGTAGGCCTGATTGTTTGATATCATGTTTTGACCTGTTCAAGGAATGAAATTTTAGTCTCCCTTGAATTAGGAGTGTATCTGCACAACATACTTATTACAATTTGATATCACTTTAGCTCCCATTGTTTTCTTCCTATAGAAACCTGGGACTTTTAGTTTCATGAAGCCCTTAGTTTTCTCTGCTAGACAGAGAACAGATCCAAGTACAGATCAAATATTCCATGGATTCCACAGATTTTATAGTGGCATCAAGTTTCTATGATTATGAAATTTGAATACATTCTTGGCTTGCTTAAAAAAAAAAAATCTCCCTCTGAACTCCCCCCTGGGTTGCAGCCTGGGCTTCTATTCCTTTCCTTTTATCCATACAATTTTTTATATCGCAATCTGCTGCCACCTTCTCTTCTTTCATCTTCTTTAGTTAAGAATTTGATGTTTTGAGTTTATTAGCTGCTGTTCAACCTTTGTTATAAATAAAGTTGAAGATTTGATTTATATGAAAGTGTGGATTGGATGTGACTTTAGCTGTGTGTTGAGGCCAGAACAACTATCTATACATCAGAGATTACACTGAAAAGACATTTTCTTTAGCTTATTAAAAACTGTCATTGGTCCTGAGGATGAGATTCTTCTTCAATATCAGAGAAACCTGTGAAAAAAATCTGTCAACAACTCTCTTCAGATATAGAAACTTTTACACCTTTTCTCAACAGCCAGAAGAGCCAAACCATTTAACTGGTCACTTGTCATGTGGTTATTCAAATTCACCTTTTGAAAGGATGAGTATATTATTTAATACGAGCCCTGATAAAGGAACAGCCATACAAAATGTGTATAATTGTCATTCATGCAAAACAAAAAGCTTACATTTATTTATTTATTTAAAAAAACATACAGACCCATATTAAACTGGTAACCTCCACTGATGGGAGGATTGTTTGAATTTATTATACTGCCGCCACCATACCCATACTAATATGTCAGGGAATTTCTGGGAACTGCAGTCCCCAAAAGGTAACTTTTCCAAGCCTGGTTAGTATAGCAGTTACTTTTACCTCAGTGTCCCACTCCCAGTCCAATCTACATATGAAGGTTTGACCACCATACTATCCCTTATAAAGACAAATAAGTGCACAGCTCACTTCAGGTTTGAAGGGCCTTGAGCAAAATGACCTCCTGTAGGATGTCCCCATATTTTATTTGGAAGCAGCAGCCAACAACACTCTCAACAACCCTACAAGAAGCACAATGCATTAAATTGGCCACATTTTAATATCCTACAATGTCCTGGAGTAGTGCTACATCAGGGGCATTGTGGGAAATTCATACAGCATCTAGACCCAGCCACCAAACACTGCACTGCTCAGAGACTTTATTATAAACAATGGGATTTCAGGGCCAAAACCTGTGTTGTGAGGATAGCTGCTTGTGATGATAGTGGAGGGCAGATCCAGATGTATATCTCTGAGTGGTGGGCATCAAATCTCTGTTTAAAATCTTTTTTCTTTTACTGGAGATTTTAAAACAGAGGTTGAATTCCCTCACCTCAGGGATACTTTTTAGCAGTGGTTTCTTGATTGACAAGGGATTGGGCTAAATGGCCACTAGGGTTATCTTCCATCTCTATGAATCTGTGATTCTATGTTACAAGGGTGATGTTTAAGGTTGCCTTGTTGAATACAGGACAGGTACCCTGTATCTTTAATAATTGACAGATATGTGCAGTGAGTCCTTTAACTCATATTTTATACAGTAGGCCCTCTGTATCCACAGATTTGGCATCCATGGATTCCACCATCCATGGCTTGAAAATATCCCCCCCCCCCAAAAAAACTCCCAAGAAGCAAACCTTGATTTTGCCATTTTATATAAGGGACACCATTTTACTATGCCATTGTATATAATAGGACTTGAGCATCCATGGATTTTGGTATCAGGAGGGGTGATCCTGGAACCAAGCCCCAGCTGATACCAGAGTCCACTGTAACATAATTTCAAGCCCAAAAATAATCTCACCCATCCTGGGGAGCATCAGGCAATGGGTAGTTTCTCATCTTCCACATATTCCACATGCTCAAAGACTTCACATAGGGCTTGTCTAGATGGGCTATTTACCCCAGCTGCTCCCCCCCCCACCTGTCTTGGAGACCTGCAGTCCAAACAATACAGGGCTCTTACCCCAATTCACCTCCAAGCAGTCCTGATGGCAAAGCTGCGGGGAAGCTGGGGTAAAGCCCTTTAAAACATTTTAATTAAACACTCCAGAAAACCTGCATTGTGCCGGAAAACCTAGATGGGGCCAGTGCAGAAACACAAGGTCCGTACTGGCACACCAGCCTGTATAGCCAGATTCCGATTTTGACAATGCTACTGGAGTCTCTCTGAAGCCAAGAAGGAGGCTCCTAACATGTGATCAAGGCCCCCTGTATGTGACCAGCTTTGATCACATGCTGAGGGCCTCCTTCCTGGCTTCAGAAGGAGCGACGCATGATAGCGGGGGAGGCACTCACTGGTACTGGCCAGTGTGTGTGTGCAGACTTATGCCCATTTCAGCACAGTTAACTGGGATGTGTGTGAAATGGGCCAGCTCCAAGACCAGAATAGGCCAACCAGAAGGTGGCATATTCTGGCAGATCTAGACAAGCCCTCAGTGAGGTTGCTTATAATGTCTACCCAATAGGAGTACTGTCAGTATATTTAGAGATATGACATCACCACCAATCAGATAAGATTTTTAATTGGTCTCTTGTCCTCAGCCAATTAGACCAGACTTGTAATTGTCCATTTGTTCAGGGTCAGCCATTGTCCAATTGGAACTGAGAGTTGACTGGCCCTTTGTACAAAGCCAGTACTCATCCAGTCACAAGACTTTTACTGGTAACTTTTCTATTGGTTACCTTTCATCACATATTCACATCACATATGACTCAGCATGTTTAAGAACTATTTTACTAATCAAGTACACCTTTTTGTTTTTCCATTGTTTTTCTATTGGCTACAGTCTCCCTTTCTTTATCTTCTATTTACACTTATTGTTAATAGATAAGTGGCTGAACTGGCCTCATTATATGCTGTTAACTCTGTGCACATACTAGTGACATTTGTGTCCTTTTTTTCTTCCAATATACAGGTTTCAGAACCTTAAATTTTGGAAAATATATCCAAAATATAGTGGACTTTATCACACCATCTCCAAAAAGCCCGTTCTTTTGCCAGCATAACTTTTGCATTTTTATGCCGGAAGAAGAACTCCTCATGCTGCACCTACCTTGCTTTCCTAGCAAAGACTTCCTGACAATGAAAGAGAAAGTGAACAGAGCTCTGTTCATTTTCTCGATCAAAATCCCACAGATTCTTGCAAGAAGATGCTCATGTGGGAAATTTTAAATAAATAAATAAACACAGGAAAGGTTTTTAAAAATACACACACTTCAAAAGTTATAAGTAAACTGGGTAGGGTGATAAAAAGTGTGTCACCTACCTGGATGTTGCAATATCATCCAGAAGTGTTCACGCCAGACTGTGAGGTTTCACACACCAGCAATGCCAGTACTAAAGCTTCAGCCATCAATTAAAAGGTACAGGTTTTGTCCAGTACGTAAACATGAAAGGGTGATGTTGTCTGATATGCATGCCCTTTTGCATTTATGTGGTGTCATTATGACACCATATTTAGTGTGTCTAGTCTAGCCTGTAACACCAGTTTTCATCTGTGAAATGTTAGAGGGTATGTCACCTCAATGAACAGTAAGCCTCCATTTGTACAACATGCTGGCAGACCTACTCAATCTCATTGTTGATCAGCATGTATAGAAGTGCACCAAAGGACATATCTAATACTTACCTGCAGCTATGTAGTGGGAGAAGTGAATTAACAAACTCTTTAGAAACCCTTCGCAATGAAGAGCCCTGATAACACACGGTAGAACCTCAAGGCTGTTTAGAGTAAAGTTGAAAATCTCTTCTGTAGACAACACACAGGTTTTTTCTTCTTAACTCCTTATTTCCCTGTAGATTAGATTTTAATGAGAATTGGAGAGTTTTATACTTTTGTGTGCATGCTAGTCCCATTCACTATATGGGTGTTCATCTGTATGAGGGAGCTGGGAAACTTTATGTTCAGTCATTTAATAGAAGTTGCTCCAAAGATGCATGTTACAAACCCTTGCTAGACAAATTACACAAACCTCTGCCAATAAATGTGGCTTAAGATTCCATGAAAATAACTCAGAGAAAGAAAGAAAAAGGCCTTGCAAAATCGAATCCAATAAAACAGCAGGGGGAAAATCTATTATGCCAGCCTGGAATGCAAAGTATAATAAAATGGGAAATATGCAAGCAACCTTAAACAAAAAGAGTAAAAAAATAATCCACAGCACTTAGGACAAACAGAATAAGAGGTGGAATAACAAAATAGGTGTGTAATGCTTCTACAATTAATAGATCACCTTGCTTGGAAAAAAATCAATGTAAAACTAGAAACGTGTCAGGAAGAAACAATTATTCATGGCTAATTAGTTTTCTAGATGATGTCAGTGGGTAGGTTTTCTCTGGTATTAATGAAGAAAAACTCTCCAGGGAAATCATTTGCAAAGGTTGCCAAAGATATGAATTATTATCTGGTATGTGTGAAGTACATGAGTAAGACAAAATGAGTAAAGTAGTTCTCGTGCAGTTAAGTTCATGAAGACAACCTTGTTAATAGCATGAATTACCATTTATAGAATTTGGGACATGCTGTTAATATGTCTAACATTGAAATAGTTCTTGAAAATAACAGTGGTGTAACAAGACCATTTTCAGTGGTGGGTAGTGACAAAAATTGGGGCAGCTGAAGGGCTTGGGCATCAGTCACTATAAAAGAGGTTTCTGTGGGAAAATGTTTTCATAGCTAATGACAAAAACAACCCCCAATTAATGCATTTAAATTAGCAAGTATGTTGTGAAACTTCCAGAAAAGCAATTCAACTGAAAATATAAAATTTTCCACATGCAAAGTAGTTGTCTAAACTAAACAACAGTAGGTAAATGGATATTGTGCAAGTCATTCCACTATATTGACTTGAGTTGTTAATAAAGTCTAATGTGCCATGTTTTCTCTGCAAACCTGTGGAGAAACTGTTCACTTTAAATTCCTTTGCTTTTCGCTGATGAAGCACTGAACTGATCTATGTGGTGTCATCATATGTGGCAACGCTGAGAATGAATTTTCCTTTGCTTTGGATGCCTGAAATGTTCAACTGCAATGCTAGATATCTGGGGAATGAAGGAAAATTGCATGAGGGGGGCAGAATTCTTATTTTGGCAGAAATGCCTTCATTTGCCCCTTCCATCACTACTCCCCTGGGAAGAAATAATTTGTTGCTAACATGTCAGATGCAATAATCAAAGAAGGATTTGCAGTAAGGTTTTACATACATATAGAGCCCATCTATACAAGTCAAAATAAAACCTGGATTGCTCCGCAGTGATGGCAAATTGCAGCAGCTGCAATTTGTCTTAATGGTTTTTGTGGCCCCAAAAATCTTTGCATGCCCACCAGTCAAGATGGTAGCTGCAGGTGAATTATTCATATTTTAATTTACCTGAATTTGCCACTGCCAAACTTTTTTAAAAATAAAATTTCCTATATGCAATAGAGTGATTTTTTGCCTTTACTAAAAGGAAAAAAAAACACCCCATTTTATCGCCTTAGCGATCACTCGCTAAGATGAAAATCCAACATGGCAGCTACAGGTGCTTGCCTTGTTTGCAAGCCCTGCCACCACCACCCCGGCATGCTCATCTGGCCAATCAGCTTTGCACTTCCACTCATATGGGAAAGTGATTAAAACCAAATTGCTTGTCCCAATGATCAGGAATGAGCATTCCTCTCACTTAAAAAAAAAATCCAGGAAAAGCTGTGAAGGCTTTTTCTTTGGAGTTTTTGATGTTTCTGTCTCCCCTCCTTCCGAATACAGGGAAACTATTTGGGATCCCATTAAAACAGATAGGATTCTCCTCACATTCTGTGAGGAGTATTTTCACCATTTAGATAGATCCTTACTTACATGTGGCAATTTCCATAGGACAGTGGCTTTGAACATGTGGTTTCCTTCCAAGGAAGTAGTGCAGAATCGTATAGAACATTTCCATGGGACATTACACCACCATTTTGCATTTCAGTTGACTACTATTGGCCGGACTTCAGAAGGGTACTTTTGACTTCATAAGTGGATTGTGTCTGGGAAAGTAGAATTGATCAGTTTCACAACATTCAACAAGGGGCTGCTCTGACATTACTACATAGGGGAGCAAGCAAAGTGATAGACGCACAATGGAACTGATGTTCATTGGGACACTCTTTCTGGTGTCCCATTATGCATCTTTGCAATTCACTAACAGGTTTTCTTAGTGTCTCTACTATGTAGCCAAGTCCTCTCTGGCTTTTCTTCGCAAACGAAGATTCAGGAAGGACTCATCCCATGCTTTCTGCAAGCGCGCTGATGACTAAAAAGGCCAATCCAAGATAAACAAGTCTGGTTGCAGAAAGCACAGCAGAAGGTCTCCTTGGGTGATGTTTTTGGGTTGTGATTCTTTCTGCATTGTCGTTTCTCTTCAAGACTTGTTCAGCGTGAGTTCTCAAATAAGGCTGCAGCATTGTGGATAGTGCATCTCCATGCCTCCCGATGTGAGGTCAGGATGGACCACTGTTGGTGATCAATTTAGCTGAGCCTGAGATGTTGTTTCAGGGAGTCTTTGTATCACTTTTTGGGGCATAACACTGCTCTCTATTGCTGGAAAAATCCTTGCAAGGATACTCCTGAACAGATTAGTTCCTGCTATTGCAGAAGAACTTCTCCCTGAAAGCCAATGTGGCTTCAGAGCCAATAGGAGTACTACAGATATGGTATTTGCCCTTAGACAACTGCAAGAAAAATGTAGAGAGCAGAACAAGGGTCTCTATATAACATTTGTCGACCTCACCAAAGCCTTCTACACTGTGAGTAGAAAAGGTCTGTGGCAGATCCTGGAAAGACTAGGATGTCCCCCCAAATTCCTTAAAATGATTATCTTGCTACATGAGGGCCAGTGTGGTCAAGTCAGATATGGCGATGCTCTTTCAGAGCCCTTTCTAATAACTAATGGAGTGAAGCAAGGTTGTGTTCTTGCACCAACTTATAGAATCATAGAATCATAGAATTGTAGAGTTGGAAGAGACCATGAGGGCCATCCAGACCAACCCCCTGCCACGCAGGACATCTTGAACAAAGCATCCCCGGCAGATGGCAATCCAGCCTCTGTTTAAAGACCTCCAAGGAAGGAGACCCCATCACGTTCCGAGGGAGTGCATTCCACTGCCAAACAGCTCTTACTGTCAAAAAGTTCCTCCTAATGTTGAGGTGGAATCTCTGTTCCTGGAGCTTGCATCCATTGCTCTGTGTTCCAGTCTCTGAAGCAGCAGAAAACAAGCCTGCTCCATCCTCAGCGTGACACCCCTTCAAATACTTAAAAAGGGCTATCATATCAAATTTTATTTATAATCTTCTTCAGCATGATGCTCCAAAGGGCTATGGCAGAGCTTGAAGAAGACGACGGCATCTATATACATTACCATACTGATGGTAGCTTGTTTAACTTAAGCCGTCTGAGGGCTCACACTAAAACTCTAAACTATCTAGTCTGTGAGCTGCTCTTCGCTGATGATGCAGCTCTTGTTGCCCACACAGAAGCAGCTCTGCAGCGCCTAATATCCTGCTTCGCAAAAGCTACAGAGCTGTTTGGGCTGGAAGTCAACCTGAAGAAAACAAAAGTTCTTTACCAGCCTGCACCACAGGACGAACACCACCATCCCCACATTGCTGTCGGCAAATTTGTGCTCAAGTCTGTTCAGCAGTTCACCTACCTGGGAAGCATCATCTCCTCAGATGCCAAGATTGACAAGGAGATTGATCACAGATTAGCAAAGGCATATAGTGCATTTGGAAGACTTCACAAAAGAGTCTGGAGCAATAAACACCTGAGGCAAAGCTCAAAAATCAGTGTGTATAGAGCCATTGTACTGTCTATTCTCCTTTATGGATCTGAAACATGGGTCACCTATCGCCACCACCTACGACTCCTCAAATGCTTTCATCAGTGCTGTATACGCACAATCCTAAATATACACTGGACTGACTATGTGACGAATGTTGCTGTCCTTGAGCAAGCAGGGATCACCAGCATTGAGGCGATAATATTGAGAGTTTCTAGGATGGAGGACCATCGCCTCCCAAAAATACTACTCTACGGCGAACTCGCCACAGGTCAGTGTCAGCCAAATATACATAAAGTTACATAACATAGGCCATGCTAGAGAATTGCAGCCTATTGTTATTTATTATTTATTGTGCAATTTTAAAAACAGATGACACCATTAACTATCTTGCTTTTCATACTATCTTTTGAGACCAATAAAATAAATATTAGTACATACATATTTTTTTTTCATTCTTCACACTCAATGAATGTTCCATGCATTCAGTGTCATGGTTCCTTTGCATATAGTCACACTCCATCATGGGGTTCTTTGTTCTAAGGCTATTTTTGTTATAATTTGGTTGGTTTGGCTTTATTTTACAAAAAAATCAAAAGAGAGTTTAATTCTAAAGTTGAGCCTGAGTGGTAAGGTAAAAAAGTTATTTTGATGCTGAGAAGGGATACATGATAGCAAAAAAAGGTATTTTGATGTTAAAGGGGCTAAATTATATTAATAATGTGACTTATTGCCACACCAACAGCACAGCACCATAATCCAGCTTCAGATTTTCCAATAATTCATAAGTCTTCCTCATACAAGGGTTGCATAAGTAAAAACCTTCACATCCTTGACAAGCACAGACATTTTAGCATGGGTGCCAGATTTGTTCAGAACACAGCTCAACAACAATGGCAATACTACAAACAACTCCATGCTTAAACTCCATGCTTCTCTAACATTAGTGGCATTTAAAGGCAAATTTTACATTTTATATAATAATTCTTCAAGGTTTATACTTCTAATAAAAGAACTACTGCATATAACTACTAATAAAAGAACTACTTCTGTACTTTATGAAAGAAAATAATTAGGTGAGAAGAAAAAATAGCTTGTGTGGGAATCTTCATTTGTCTGTACCCATATCTTTAGGAAATACAGAATCTTAGGATTTTATCAGACAGGGTACTTATGGCTACAAAACCACATCAGAAGGACACAATGATAAACAGAAACAGGTGATGTTATCAGATGCTCTCGTCATTCAGCTGTTCCGGGGGCATAGCGCTGGCACGGACGAGGCTTCACTTTTTTATTGACAGGCTAAGTCGTCAATAAAAAGTGACTCCTTATTCATGCCTGCACTATGCCCCTGGAATGGTGGAACAACACCATTGTCTGATAATGTCACCCATTTCTGTTATCATTGCATCCTTCTGATGTAGTTTTGCCATGTCTGATAAAGTCATAATGACTGATGGGGTCCTTTCTCCAAGGGGAATGCAATTAATCCAAGCACTCATGCTCTTGGAAAACCACAAGTGTGCTCCACCAGCTTTCCTTATTTACCAGGTATAAGCCCTATTCTCAGATAGAGGTTTACCCTATCTCAGGGCCTGGCTCTCAAGGGCTGGATTCTCTTCTCTTGACCTTACAGTGGAAGGGAGAAATCTCAGGGTGAATGAACTGTCTTGAAAACAATGCATTTTTTCTCATTTATTACACTTAGCATTTTTCATTTGAAAATTGCATTCTGTGTACCTGTGATTGATGATTACTGTATGATGCTAAATGACATCTCAGTGGGGGCTGCCCTACGTAACATGATCTTTGTAAAGTCATCAGGACCTTCCCCCTGTGATATCACAAGGGGTCTCAGCTTTGGACCATACTGATAGTTGTAGTCTAAAACGGCTGGAGAAATTCTTGCGGAGGACTACTCTGAGGGTTCTGCTGTCTTCCCAGAATGTGTGAGTGATGCACCTTGTTCATATAGTGCTCAACCATTTAAAGGGAGCCCTGGTGGCACAGAGGTTAAATGTCAGTACTGCAACCACAACATTGCAAGTTCAATCCCAGAGGGCTTTTCTCAGCCTTCCATCTTTTTCTAGGTCAGTAGAATGAATATCCAGCTTGTGGGCGCAATTAGCTACCACATTTTGGAAACCACTGAATGCAGTATAGATGTGTAAAGTGCTATTGCTTAACAATTTGTAAGCTGCTCTGAGAGCCTTTGTGGCTGAAGAGCATGGTATAAATACCTAAATAAATAAATATAAATAAAACGTTTCACATGTTGGTGAGGCTTTGCTCATGGTCAGAGATAGCTGGACAATTCTATTAATCTATCATACCTTTAATGTAAAAGACAAGCAGCTTCTTGGGTTTTGAAAGAAATGAACCCAAGTTAACTTCAGAATAAATAACTAAAAGGGAAGGAGAATCTTAAACCTTGGATCCCAATTTGGGAGAAAGGTGGGATATAAATCCAGTAAATAAATAAATAGTTTGTTATAGGGGTGAGAAATAAACCAATCATTTTCAAAATAAAAGTAAAGTTGTTGCTATTTGAAGTCTTTGAAGTATTGAACAGAATTGCTCTGATGTACACATATGAGGGGATAAGATTTAATTTTCACTGATAAGAATACACCTGTGTCTGGGATATGCCATTTCAGACTGGAGAAAGAGGTTGTGATGCTTTCTAAAATAAAGAAAGGCCCACACACCCTTAATTGTGATTATGTCTAGATAGTTAAAGGATCTGCATATAATCCAAACTGGATCTACAGGAATAAACCCTATATTTCAGATTCATTTCTGAACCACCATTTGTTTCCAGGACTCTTCTGGTTCATATATTTGTTGGGAAATAGTTAATATATTATTTATAGAAGACCTCTGTACATATAATTAAAGAGTCACTTGTGAGAGTCATCTCATGTCTTCAAAAATATAACATAAAAACATTCCCTGAATAGCTTTATTGTCTGACTTCCATGGTAAGCGAAGGTTTGGAGATAAGGGGTTAAAATGAATTTGATAAACCTTAGTGTGGAAATGAGATAGAAGCATGAGATGGTAACATATCTGCACCATCTATTAATGTGGTATCAAGAGTTATAAATTCCTAAGCATAATGTTTGACAGCAAACTGTCATGGAAGCAATAGATTCATTATAAAAATGCTAGAGGTGCATACATCCCATTGACTGTTTATCATTAACTGCTTGGAGAGCTGATAGGAAATGTCTGGCTATAATTTATATTTCTGATGACTCTCAAATCTATTACTCACTTTGCTCCAATTTTATAGCTGCTCTGGACAGAATAGAAATTGAACACTAAGCACAGATTCTGGACTTCTTTTTTTATTCTATATTATCTAAAGCCTCCATATTGAGCTAGCCTTCACCTCTAAGCAGGCCTTCACAGACAAAGTCTCTTTCTAATAGAAAGGGCTTTTTTCCATGAAAAGGGCAGAGAAGGAGGAAAGCATCATTCTGTTTTAAATTAAGTTCTTTTTTAAAAAAAACGATTAACACTTAAACTTAAATTAAAAATAGAGTTTAAAGGGTGAAGTCCTCACTCAGCTGCCTGGCTGTCCACATGTAGTCTAACGTTACAGACTTCAGAAATATTTAAATCCCTGGGATATCATGATTTACAGCCTTGTCCACAGACAACCACAATGAGAAAAACTGAACTTAAGCTTAGCTGACTGACATCCTAGACATACTGGCCAGGCTCCAAAGATCTAGTACCATTTGCCCAAAAGGGGTTTTGCAGGATGTGTTTCTCTTTTCTACTTTGCAAACCACTTTTGGAAACTAAAAAAAAAAATTAAGAGCAATTTATGACACAGAAATTGGGGTCTGCAGTTCAAAGGAAAGTGTTTTAAACATAACAGTGCCAAGAGTGGGGTTTTTTTCAGCCCTGGATATTACCTGGAATTAATTCTCATTGATTTCAGTGGGGCAGACATCCAGTTACATTGTGTCAAGAATGTTAGCATTAAACTAGCTTAGTTTCTTCTGGATTGCTCCATTAGAATGAGCATTTGAACAAAAATCAAGTTTGTGTTGCTTGTTTTCAGAAATAATGACAAAGGGTTTGTCTAGGTGGTCTATTTACCTCAACTTGCCCCTGTCTTAGAATCCTGCTGGCCAATTGCCCTGGGCTCATCCATACGAGTCAATAAAATGTGCACTGATGCACACTAAAAACCAATTCGCAGCAGCTTTCATTTGTCTCCATGGGTTTTTTCCCAAGATTGCAGGCATGCAAACCCATATGTGTTTGTTGTTCAAACAGGCATGCCTGTGAATCAAGATGACAGGTGCGAATGAATTACTCGTGTTTTTATTATCATCAGTTGCTGCTGCCAAGCAGAATTTTTTTTAAAAAAGTAAACCCAAGGTGCAGAAGTGTGGACTTCTGCTTAATAAACAGAGAGAAAAAGAGAGAAAAGGGTTGTTTCATCACCTTCACGCATGATCACTATGGCAAAATCCAACATGGCAGTTCCAGGTGCTTGCCTTGCTGGCAAGCTACACCCCCTGCACACACCCAACTAATAGGCTTTCCACTTCTGCTCTTATCAGGAATGTGCAGCAAAGTTGTTGCCCCAACAAGCGGGAATGCACATTTCCTTCAGATTTTTTTTTTAATTATGGGGAAAGCCATGAAGGCTTTTCCCATAGATTTTTTGGAGTTTCCCCCCTCCTTCCGAATTACAGCATATTGATGCAGGATCCCATTTAGACAAAAAAAATTCCTCGAATTCTATGAGAAGTATTTTCACCATTTACACCCCCCCCCCTGTTTTGCTCCCAGGTGCTCTAGATGACACCTGGGGCAAAGACGTGGGGAAGACAGAGTAAAGCCCATTAAAACATTTCAGCAAAATACCCAGAAAAAACACCTCATTGAGGAAAAAACAGATCAGACCCTGTGGGGCTGCAGGAAGCCATCTCACCATGCTAGCCCATCTCTGCAGCTGCCACTGCTGCTATCCTTGTCACACTCTCTAAAGCCAGGAAGCAGGTCCACAGCATGTGACCAAGGCTGGCAATATGTAGACAGACTTGATCACATGCTGCAGGTCCCCTTCCTGGCTTCAGAGTGTGTGATGGGAACAGAGCTGCTGCTGCAGAGGTAGGCGAGTGTGAGCATGTGGACTCAATCCTGTTTTGTGCAGGTAACATGGAAGCAATGGGCTGATCCAGTGCCAGAATGTGCTGTTGGGAAGCCAACGTATTGTGGCCCTTGTAGATGAGGCCAAAGCTTCATTGTGTCTTTTGGTATCTTTGAAAATCTTAGAAAAAAAGAATAAAGATTGATACTTAAGGCCATTTGGGTCAGATGGATTTCAGTGTGGTTGATAACTCTCCTATTGAAAACAGTGGAACTCTGAGGCTGCAATCCTATGCTAATTTTTCATTAAACTTAGTAGGAGTGACTTCTAAGCCATCCTGTACAGAATTGCACTCATCCAGTTCTTGTGAGATGTTTTGGGCTCAAAAACAGTACAGTTGTTCCTCCATATCCACGGATTTGGTATTCACGGATTTAAGTATTCACAGCTTGAAATTTTTCTTTAAAAAATAAAAATCCAAAAAACAAACCTTGATTTTGCCATCTTATGTAAAGGGCACCATTTTGCTATGCCATTGCATATAATGGGACTTGAATATTCACAGATTCTGGTATCCACGGGGGGGGGGGGGGCTGGAACCAAACCCCAGCGAATATGAAGGGACAACTGTATACAAAATGAATATCTTGACAGAACTTACATACAAAATGAACGTGACATTTTGATTATTTTTTTAAAAAAGCATTAGTTGATGCAGAAAATGGATGTATGACTGAATATCTGTAAAAGTGAAATGGGCTAGAAAGAGACTGGTTCATCCATCCCTATGCTGAGATCAGAATGGCATATCCTCCAACTATCCCAGTTTGCCAGGGACAGTAGCAATTAATCATCTGTTATTCCATTTTTTCAGCTGCTTTAAAAATGTCCCAGTTTCTCTCTGATCCTCCCTCTTTCCACCTTTATCCTCAGTGTCCTGATAGTTGCTGGCTAATCCTGTGGGGTTCAGCAACATAAGGCACAATTTGCCTCTGGAGAATATAATGATCTGGAGAACAGAATATCCCCAAAGAATATAGATTCTTGAGATCTCTGATTTAGAAAACCTATTTTTACTAGCTGGATCCGGCATACCATATGCCATTAAATAACTCCCCCAAAACACCCGGTAGACCTCATGACAACCCTGTAAGGTAGGCCGGTGGATTTAAATTCCTCCTCCCCCTTCTCAGTGTTCCACACTTTCTCAAGAATTGTTGAGGGTGACTTGCTCTGTTATCCTGCCGCGGCTGCCGCCAGTTGACTACCTGGGTCCTGTTGCAGTGGAAGCAGCAATGTCCCACCACCACCACCAGTTGACTACCTGGACCCCATTGCAGCCCGTGAAGGATGAGCGGCTGAAGGAGTGAGAGGAGGGAGGGGCCCTTGTGAGGCGGTGATGCAGATTGAGTGGATTGTGACATGGAGAGGGAATTTGCATGTGGATGGTGATTGGTTGGGTGTGGGTTGGGTGTGTTTCCTGACCGGCCAATCAGCACACTGGGAAAGGCAACATACCCAAGAGAATTATATATATAGAATTGAATGGGACACAAATGAACATTTCAACTCTTGGTGAAGTGGCTGGGGGTGGTATTTTTATGGCAGCCTATATGATTTTATCAGAACTAGCAGAACATCTTATATAGTTGTAAAATGTTCCTGTAGTTACTGAGGGTCTCGGGTCACTCATTTTCTTTTGTGTGAACCTATTGCTATCATAAAAATAGACTTTCTAGTAAGAGGCAGGCTAATCTTGTATCTTTTGATAACAAAATCAGTAAAAGAGCCTTCTTTGGTATAGTGACTCAACTGTGGTTTCGGTTCACATGGGGATGTAGCCAAAATGGTGAAGTACATTAAGCTGCTGAAGAGATGAAGAAGCAAAGAGGAAATTAAAGTGGAGTTATCCTACTAGAGGCTATTTTTCTTGCAATAATAAAATGGTTTAAGTGAGTTTCAGATCTGATAATGGAAGAACAGGAGAATGGGTACTGAAAAATGGGAGGATGAAGAAATAAACCTTACATTACAACTGGAGAAGATGTGGGACTTTAAATGGTCAGTATAAGTCTGATCACTGCCATTAAAAATTTAAAATCCAAGATTTGAATGCTGCTTTATACACCGAGTTGAATTTTGTGTACTGATAGTCTTGTTAGTTTGTTGCCTATGTTAACTGAAGACATCTCTCCTGTTGAAATCCATTTTGTTAGTTTTGGCCCAGATTTCTAATCTGTTTAGGTCATTTTAGATTCTGATTCTGTCCTCTGGGGTATTAGCTACCCTCCAAATTTGATAAACATGCCCTCTATTCCCTCATCCAAGTCATTGATAAAGATGTTGAATAGCACTGGGCCCAGGACAGAGCCCTGTGGCAGCCTGCTGGTCACTTCTCTGCAGGATGAAGAGGAGCCATTGGTGACTACCCTTTGGGTTTGGTCAGTCAACCAATTACAAATCTACTAAACAGTCTCCTTGTCTAGGCCACATGTTACTAATTTTTTTTGCAAAAATATCATGGGGGACTTTGTCAAAGGCCTTACTGAAATCAAGATAGACTACATCCACAGCATTTCCTTCATCTACAAAGTTTGTAACTCTTTCAATTAGTCTGGCATGACTTGTTTTTGAGAAACCCATGTTGACTTCTTATTATCACAGTATTCCTTTACAAATGCTTACAGACTGTCTGTTTAATGATCTGCTCTAGAATCTTTCCTGGTATTGATGTCAGGCTGACTAGGTGGTAATTACTTGGGTCTGCTTTTTTCCATCTGGCCCTGGAGACTTGAATTAATTTATATTGGCCAAGTATTCCTGAACTACCTCTTTACCTATTCTGTGCTGCATATCCCCTACTGCATCATCTGCTCCATTTTCCCCAGGTTCAGCACTGTTCTCCTTTTCGGAGAAGACCAAGGCAAAAAAGGTGTTGAGTAGCTCTTCCTTTTCTTTGTCCTCTGTTAGCATTTTGCCATTTTCTTCATGCAGTGGCCCTGCCATTTCCTAGTTCTTCCTTTTGCTATGGACATTTTTAAAAAGCCCTTTTTATTGTCTTTAACCTCTCTAGTAAGCCTGAGCTCTTTCTCAATTCTGTCACAGAATTGGTGACAGTGTAGCAATGACCATATGATGTCCACATTGGGGGATAGGATTGACTAGTCTAATCAGAACAGCTTGAAAAAGTACTTTTGCAGTACAATTAGCTTTTCTGACTTTCCCTCTACATGAGCTGGCTACTTGTTTGAATTCTTCTTTGATGATTTCCCCTTTTTCCGTTTCTTGTACTTGTCCATTTTAAGTCTTAGCTCAGTTGAAAGATCTTTAGACAGTCATCCTGGTTTCTTTAGACACCTATCCTTTTTCCTCCTCATTGGAACTATTTGAAGTTGTGCCTTCAATATCTCACTTTTTAGAAACTCCCATCCATCATTAATTCCTTTTTCTTTTAATATTCCTGAATATGGGATCACCCCAGTAATTCCCTAAGTTTTCTGAAATCAGCTTTCTTAAAGTCTAAAAGGCATGTCTGACTAAGCTTGGCTTCCCCTTTCCTCTGTATAACAAACTCCTGGAGAACATTGTCAGTTCCTGCTAAGGCTCCCACCACTTCCACCCCATTATCCAGATCATTTCTGTTGGTTAAGATCAGATCTAAAATAGCTGATCTCCTTGTTGCCTCTTCCACCTTCGGAACAACAAAATTTTCTGCAAGGCAAGTGAGGTATCTGTTGGACCTTAAATTTTTGGCAGAATTGGACTTCCAACAAATATCAGCTTAATTAAAATCCCCCATTATTACTACATCTCTCCTGTTTGAATGTGGAGTCATATCTTCTAGGAAGGCATCATCCAAGTCCTCAGTTTGGCTTGGTGGTCTGTAGTAGACTTCTAAAATGACATTCCTGCTGTTTCTCTCCCCTTGATTTTTATCCAGATGCTCTCAACCTGGCTCCCAGGATTTAAGTCATGGATCTGTTCACAGGTGTACACATCCTTAATGTATAATGCTACTCCACCACCCTTCCTGTTTGGTCTATTTCTCTGAAATAGGTTATACCCCTCTATTACTACATTCCAATCATGAGATTCACCCCACCACATTTCAGTGATGCTTATTATATCATATTTGTTTTGCTGTGCTAAGAGTTCGTGTTATCCTGTTTATTTCCCATACTCTGTTCATTAGTATAGAGATATCAAAGACCATGGTCCATTCCCCCATCTGCCTCTTAAAGGTTTTTTTCCCCTCCCACTGTTGAGTTCTTGTACTATTTGCCTTGTTCTCTGTAAAACATTCAGGCTTTTATCTCCAGCACTTGATGAATTCCTACCCTCATGAATACTGTCTCTGTCAGACTTCCGGTGGTGAGGGCATCGTGGAAGGACGGATCACATGGAGCTCATGGGCTTCGTTCACTAAATTCAGAGTTGAAACCCCCCCAAAAAAAGAAAACAAAAAGGGGTGAAATTGCTTGGGGAAACAAGCAATCGGAGAGGGCCTGGATAGAACCAGATTGACCAGACTAGCTTTAGGAGGAAAAAAATCAACAACCTCTCCAAAACGTGGACGCCTGAGGAGGTCCAAGGCTTACCGCACCCGGATTGAAGCAGCCAATATTGGTAAGAATGACGTGACCACTTTTAAAAGATTTTAAAGACTCTAGAGCCACAAGTAAGCTAATTTTCTTTTACAATCCAGTGAAGAGACTCCCTAGTATTTAGTTCTGGTTAATGGACAATTAAGGTTGTAAAGCTGAGTGAGGTAACTCAGCGTGAAGCGGAAAGAATCTGGAGAAAGTGAAAAGTGAAAGTGGGGCAGCGAATTAAGAGGAAGGAAAGTGTTTGAAAGCAACTGAAGTGAGAGAAGATAACCAACAACAATAACAATAAAATAGGGGAAAGAGACAGATTTCAGCCACAAGAAGTGGGGGGGGGAGATTAATAGAGTATAGAAATGGACTAAAAGAAAGAAAAAAAGAAAGAAAGGAAAAGCAAACAGAAAGCCTCTAAGAGATCAGCTTTTAAAGAGATAGCATGAAGTGAAATGGTTTAAAGGAGGAGGCTCAACCTAAAAGCAGAAGAAATGGGAGAGAACTAAAGGCAAGGACATTAAGAAAGATTCAAAAGGAAAGGCATAAGGAGTATTAAAACCAAGACTAAGACAAGCAAAAGAAAAGCAAACACAAAGGTTCTAAGAGCCCAGCTCTTAAAGAAACAGCACGAAGTGAACCAGTTGAAAGGAGGAGGCTCAAACCAAAAGTGGAAGAAACAGGAGAGAACGAAAGGCGAAGACGCTAAGAAATATTTAAAAGGAAAGACATTAAGGAGTATTAAAATCAAGACTAAGACAAACAAAAAAAAGAAAGGAAAAGTATCTGCAAAGATATCAGAGTCAATTGTAAGAGGAAAACACAAAGGGGTTAAAAGGATCAACATAGAAAACAATATATTAATTGACAGCACAAAAGAAAGGAAAGAAAAGGGAGGAGTAAAGAGAGAGACAGACGAAGATATACTTGGATACAAAGTTAAGATCTAAAAAGGGGGGATTCAAGTGGATACATAGTAACAAAAAAGAAAAAGAACATAAAGAAAGCAGCAGGGAGATGAAGAGAGGGACTAGAGAAAGGAAAGGTGAGCCGGGAATGAACAGAACAAAATCAAAATGGAAGAAACAAGCGGTAGAGATACAAGAATTCAAATTGGAGAAACATCAGAATTAGAAGACAAGGGAAGAAGAGAGAGACAAGAGGAGGAAGAAGAGAGGAAAATAGGAAAGAAGCAAAAGGGGGTAAAATTAATTGGAAATTATAAAAATTCGGAAAGAAGAGAACATAAAAAGTTCTTAAGGGTGGGAGTTGTGAAAAGTTGTGAAAATTTGAGGACTATTGTCATAAATGTTGTTAGGATTATGTAATACAGGTATTAAAAATGGCCATATAAGCTTCAGAAATGGGATGTTGAACTAGTTAGGTATATAATCTAAACAGGAGGAAACATATAAAGACTATATAAGAAGATACAGGATAGAAACTTGAAAGGTAACAGTGTAATAAGAGAGGGCGGAAGCAACAACAAAAAATAAAAAGATAAAGTATTGGTGGAATAATAGGTATCCAAGTACTAGAAAGTGTTGTTGTAACAATAATTAATAGAAGGAGAAAGTGTCAATGAATAGTGAGGAACTAAAGGCTGGGTTGGAAATTGTTGTTTTATAGTTAACCCACTGGCTGCAGATATTGTTGTTATCATTTTGAGAGTTTATTAGTTGTCTTGTGGGATAGGGGATAACAGTAACTGGGGGGAAAGCAATTAGAAATATAACTATAAATAATTACATATCACAAATAAACAAACAGAAATTTAGAGGGAAGGAGACTATAAAATAATAAACTGACTTATGGGGCATAGTTCATATAGATATAAAAAGAAAAGAGGTTGAGAATTCAATACAGCTAAAAAATTAATTAAAAAGACTAAGGATCAATATATTATAAAGACATAATGAATCAGGTGAGTATGCCAACTATGAGGAAAAATTTAGTGCAGGTACAATCCCAGGCACAAGCATCAAGGAGGACATCTATAGACATGGTGACAAAGTTAGCAGACACAAATCAACTGTTGCTAAATGAATTTAAAAAACTGAGTAAAGAATTGAAATCAGAGATAAAAGATCTAAAAGGTCAGATCTACAAAAGCAATTGGATAAATTTGGCTCCCAATTGGAAGCTGCTACAAAAGATATCACAAAAATAAGTAATGAATTACAAGAATTAAAGATTAAAACTGGAAATTTGGAAATAAGAACTAAACAGTTGGAAAAGCAGGCAGAGCAAGAAAGTAACCATAGAATAATACAAGAAACTAGAAATAAAGCAAAGTGTTTGAAAATAAGAGGATTAACAGAACAACGGAGTGAAGATTTAGTGACAAGGATTATCCCTGTATTAGCAGATTATATTGGATGGACACCAGAACAACTTGATGTGGAGGTGGATAAACTTTATAGAATCAGTTCCTGGATAGCGAGAAAGAAAAAGCTTCCAAGGGATATAGTTATCTACTTCTTAAAGGAAAGAGTTAAAGATATAGTTATACAAAAAAGCTTTAAACAAAGCCTAATTATAGAAAGAGAAGAAGTTAAAATATTTAAGGACGTACCACTTCAAGTATTAAAAAAAAAAGGAAGGATTATAATTTTCTGACCCAGGTGCTCAAGAAAAAAGAGATTAAGTGGAATAAAACTGAAGGAATAACACTCACTTATAAATATAAGACAGTGGTGATAAACTCTATAATTAAAGCTAAGGAATTGCTAATAAAATTACAAGGAGAACAGACAGACACAAAAGAGGACAAAAAGAGAAAAACCAGAGACAACTCTCAGGAACATCACACAACACAAAAAAATAATCTAGGAAAAAACTAGAGGGAAAAAATAGTCAAGGAATAGAGAGTGAATTGGAGAAAGAAAGACAGGAAATAGAGAAAGAAATATTGAGGAGTGAACTAGAAAAGGAGGAACAAGAAGGTGAAGAAGTAGAGAAAGAATTAGATTCAGAAAGTAATGAAGAGGAAAACATAGCAACTTCAGAGGAGGAAAGCATTGGGTAAGGAATAAAAAAACAAAAATAAAATAGTATAAAGAATAAAAATAAACAAGTCTAGAAAGAGAAAATAACATGATAGAGAAAATACTGACATGGAATGTCAGGGGATTAAACAGCCCAGGTAAAAGGAGAAAAGTATTTCACTATCTAGACAAGCAAAGAATTGATGTTGCATGTTTACAGGAGACACACATTAGAAAACAAGACAAAAAACTGTTGAAAAATACAAAAAGGGGAGAGTTATATTTAACAAATTATGAAAATAAGAAAAGAGGTGTGGTAATCTATGTAAGTAAAAGATTTAAGTCTAAAGAAGTATTTAATGATGTGAATGGATATTTCATTGGGGTGGAAATAATCTTATGTGGGGAAAAAATATTGATGATAGGAATATATACACCCCAAGAAAACAAAAGAATTTTTTTTCAAAAACTATTACAGAAGATTCATGAGTATGACTATACAGATTATATTCTAGTGGGAGACTGGAATGGTGTGCTAAACTCTAAAATAGATAGATCATCAACTTTAAATACAAGGAAGACCAAACAAGGAAATTTACCAAAGATAGTATGGGAGCTTATGGACCAGCTTGCATTAGGAGATATATGGCGGCACACACATAACTTTGAGAAAGATTAGTACATATTATTCAGACTGGCATAATTGCTGGTCAAGAATTGATATGTTTTTAATATCTAAAACACTGTCTAGAGAAATAAAGAAAGTAGAAATATATCAGAAAATAATTTCAGACCATTGTCCTGTAATAATGGAATTGGGCTATCCCAAAAGACAATATAATTGGAGATTGAACAACGTATTGATTAAAAATGATTTGATAACTGAAAAAATGAAAAAAAATTGAAATTATTTTTTGAAGAGAATTTAGGAAAAGGGACGGACATTAGCGTAGTGTGGGACACTTGTAAGGCAGTATTAAGGGGGCATTTTATTCAACAAGAAGCAGAAAGAAATAATAATAAGAAGAAAATAAAAGAAGATAGAATTTTGGAAGAAATTACAAAAAAAGAGAAAGAGTTAAAGTTAAAATCAAAAGATGGGAAATTATATAAGGAATTAACAATACTAAAGAAAGAACTGGAAATTGAAATGACATTAGAAATAAGCAGAAAATTAAAATATGCTAACCAAAGATTTTTTTGAACATTCAAATAAACCAGGGAAGTGGTTAGCTTATAGACTGAGAAAAGAAAAAGAAAGATGATAACAGAGATTAAGTTAAACAAGTCTTACACTAAACAAAAAGATATTATGAGAGCATTTTACAATTACTATTCAGAACTATATGCAGAAGATCCAATAAATCAAGATGCTAGAGAGGAAATAAGGAAATATTTAGAGAAAGAAAATCTTCCTTACATAACAGAAGATCAGAGACAAGCGTTAAATAAGATTACAAAAGAAGAAATAAAAGAGGCAATAAGAAAAATGAAAGTGGGTAAGGCTCTTGGACCTGATGGATTTTCAGTTCTTTATTATAAGACATTTGAAAACAAATTGATTAATCCATTACATAAACTATTTAACGAGGTGAATAAGGGAAAATGCCAGGAATCATGGAGAACTGCAGATATAATCATAATACCAAAGGAAGAAAAGGATGAGACAATGGTAACAAAATACAGACCGATATCGTTACTGAATATCAATTATAAAATATTTACAAATATACTTGCAGAAAGATTTTAAAAGGTTCTGAAAGATTGGATATATGAGGATCAGAATGGATTCCTTCCGGATAGACAAACAAGTAATAACCCAAGAACGTTGTTAAATATAATAGAGTATTATGACCAACACAATGAGAGAAAATTGAATTTGATATTTGCAGACATAGAAAAAGCTTTTGATAATGTGAGGTGGGAATTCCTATTTGAGGTTATAGAGCAAATGAATCTAGGAGCAAATTTTATAGATTGGATTCGGAAAATCTATAAGAGGCAAACGGCCCAAATTATAATTAATGGAGAAAAATCAAAATCATGTTATATAGAAAAAGGGACACGTCAGGGCTGCCCTCTATCACCTCTTTTATTTATAACAATGTTAGAGGTTCTAACTCATAAAATCAGATTAAATCACCAAATAACAGTGTTAAAAATTCAGAAACAAGAATTCAAATACAAATCATTCACAGATGATATAGTGTTTGTGATAGACACTCCATTAGGGAGTATTAAATATTTAAAGGAATCAATAGAAGAGTTTGGAAAATTAGCGGGTCTGAAAATAAAGAAAAAATATTTATGCTGACAAAAAATCTAAATAAAAAAGAAGAGCAATTACTGGAGGAAAGAACAGAATACAAAATAGGAAAGAAAATAAAATATGTGGGTATATTATTAACAAATAAAAACTCAGAGTTATTTGAAAATAATTACATAAAAATATGGAATAAGATTAAAGAAGATTTAAACAAATGGAGTAAATTAGAACTATCTCTACTAGGGAGGATAGCTTTGGTGAAGATGAATGTAGTGCCAAAGTTACAATACCTGTTTCAGAACATTCCAGTTATAATCAATGATAATGTATTTGGAAAATGGAACAGAGAATTATTCAGATTCATCTGGGCAGGGGAAAAAAGCTAGAGTAAGAAGGACAACTTTACAAGATACAAAAGAATGAGGGGGTCTAGGCTTATCAGATTTACAGTTGTATTATCATGCAAACTGCATACTGTGGGCTATGGAATGGATGACATTAAAAAATGCTAGACTTTTACAATTGGAGGGATTCAACTTAAGATTTGGGTGGCATGTGTACTTATGGTTTAATAAAACATCAGTACATAAGGAGCTTTGCCGTCATTACGTGAGACACCCACTAATAAAAATATGGCTGAAATATAAAAAAAAAATTCTTTGTCCTAAAATATCACTATGATTACCAAACCACGAGGCGTTCCATAAAAAAGAAAATCTGTATAATGATAAAAGGTTGACATATAGAGATATTTTTTTTAATTTATTTATTTATACCCCGCTCTTCAGCCACAAGGCTATCAGAGCAGCTTACAAATTGTTTTAAGCAATAGCTATTTACACATCTACACTGCATTAAGCAGTTTCCAATGTGTGTTAGCTAATTGCCCCCACAAGCTGGGTACTCATTTTACCGACCTACAAAAGGATGGAAGGCTGAGTGAACCTTGGAGCCCGCTGGAATCGAACTTGCAACGTGGTGGCTTGCAGTACTGGCATTTAACAAGAGAGAGACACTTACAGAATGAAAACTCAAGATGAATTAAGGAAAGATAACATAATGTGTCATTGGTTTCTTCACAGGCAATTATCGGAAAGGTTCAAACAAGATTCTAAATTAGAAGGTTTAGAGCAAGAAGCAACAGAGTTAGATAAGATTATGCAGAATGGAAAAAAGAAAATGATATCTAAAATATATAAAATATTACTCAAGTACGAATTAGAACAAGAGAGAATAAAAACACATATGGTAAAATGGGCCCAAGACATAGGACATGAAATTTTATTGGAGAATTGGGAATTATCACGGAACAAGAATCTACGATTCACTAAGAGTAATAATATAAGAGAGAATTATTATAAAATGGTGTTCAGATGGTATCTATGACCGGAAAAGATAGCTAAAATATACTAAAACTCATCTGATTCTTGTTGTAAATGTAAAAAAACAGTGGGCACTTTTTATCATATGTGGTGGTGATGTGAAGTAGTAAAGAAATACTGGTATAAGATACACAAAATAATTAAGCAAATTTTGAAGGTAGATTTCCAATATGAAACGGAAATGTATTTATTGAATATGGTTCAAAAAGTAAAAGACTGGAAACAAGGAAAGTATGAAAAGATTCTGTTGTATTTGGTAACGGCGGCAAGAATTGTACTTGCAAAGAATTGGAAGAGTCAATATGAGCCAACAATAGAAGAATGGTTAATAAAACTGTACGATATGTATGAGATGGATAAGTTAACGATGTTGTTGGATGAGAAAAAATCTCAAAAAAATTGTGATGATTGGGAAATTCTAACCCCAATTTGGAAAGAAAAATGGTGAGAATGGGCAACAAATTGTCTATAATGATAATGAAATAGAATAAGAGGAAGAGATGGGAGAGATAGCCATAACAGATCAAGAAAGGAAGAATAAGGAAGAGGGAGGAGAATTATGTGAAGAAAACACTGGATAGAAAAGAAAAGAGGAAGTCATTTTTGTGTATAGGTATAGATGGAAATGGTGAATGGGAAAGAATATGGGTGTATGTGTGAGCGATTGAGATTGTCTTAAATGTTTTTAAATGTTGTAAGGAAAATACTAATAAAAAATAAAATTGAAAAAAAAATGAATGCTGTCTCTGCCACACAACTCAGTTTGAAGCCTTCCTAATCAGATCTTTCATACTCTTAGCAAACATTCTCCTGCCAACTGCTGTGAGGTGCAACCCATCCTGTGCCACAAATCCACCTCCATGAAACTGTACACCATGCTCCAGGAAGCCAAACCGTTCCTGGTGGCACCATCTGTGGAGCCAGTTGTTCACCTCCACTATTTCCCCCTCCCTACCTGGGCTGTGCCCTTCCACTGGGAGGACAGACATAATGACTACTTGTGCATCCAAGTCCTTCCGCTTCCTACCCAGGGCCTCAAAATCCTTTTTGATATTCTGAAGGCTATGCCTTGCAATATCATTGGTTCCCACATGGATGAAAAGGAAGGGATAACAGTCAGTAGGGTCCCAGAAGCAGTTTTTTAAATTCACAGAGCTGGGTGTCAATAAAAGTAATTCCAATGTGAAACCGGCATGATTTACTGTGCAGTACTAACTTTCCACAATTGTGACAAGATGATATGCTTCCCTGGCATTCAACTTCCGGTGGACTCACAGGCTAATAACTTCATTACTGAGTTATCCACTAACTTTTTAACCCCAAATTCACGAAATTCTACTGCTGCTTAGTTTACCAATACTTGCATTTAATGCATTTAATATAATATTTCCTTACCATTAAAAATAAATGTATTCCTTCCCTGCCACTTTGAAACCCTTGTGCCTTTCCCTTCCCTGGTCTGCTGTCTCCCCTTGGTTTCCCCTGACCTATATAAGCCTTGTTGGCAAAGCAAGTAGTGTGTTGGCCTTATAATCAGGACGTTATAAGTTTGAGGCTCACGCTGGCAAACTTTTATTTCTTCATTTAGCATTTTTAGCATTTTAGCATTTCCTCCCCCCTCCTCTTCTTTCTTGGCAGTGCAATTAAAATCCCTTTTTGCTCCCAAAAGGGTAAATGTGGGTGGGTAAATCACTCAGATCTTTATAAGGCATGGGGAAAAAACAGGAAAGCCATTAACGGTTGTTTAGATGCCATGTTTGATTAGTTAGGAAAATGCCTCCTTGAAACAAAAAGTAGACTATTAAAAAGTATTGGCCGGAATCCTGTATCAGCTACTCAGTTTAGTATCTTAAATAACAAACATAAGTCTTTTGGGATGCAGGGGAAGAGGAGAGGGGAAGAAATGCTAAAATGCTAAAAATGACAAAAGATGTGAGCCTTGATCTCATGATCTCCTGGTTATGAGGCCAAAACTCTACCTAGTTTGCCAACAAGACGTATGTAGGATGAGGGAGCTGGACACCATATAAGCTGAATGAAGGATTTGCAGAGTGGCACAATAGATGATTTTTTTAAAGGGGCACATGCACAAACACAGGAAAGGAAATGACATTCTAAAGATGGAGGAGGAGGTGATTAGGGGAGGCATGGTTTTCATGTGGTGTGTGGCATGCTTTCAGCACTTTGAAAAACTGTTGTTTCATTTCAGAAATAGAATGGAGGGCACGGTACAGTAGGTAAGGCTTGCATTCTGGAATACTACTTCTTTGTTATGTCATGGTACAATCACTGGAAAATACCCTTGTGTAGTATCCCTCTTAGTGTGTGTGTTAGAGGCATAGGAATTTTCCACACTATTCAGGTGAACCACATCTTCAGCAAAACTAAATGTAACAGCAATGGCATGGAGGATACATTATATGAATGCTATCTCTGACTGTATTCACAAAGACCTATTTCTTTCAGACGGACACACCCACTCATGCATTACATGAGCTACCATAAATGTTCAGAATTGGTGACAGTGTAGCAATGACCATATGATGTCCACATTGGGGGATAGGATTGATTAGTCTAATCAGAACAGTTTGAAAAAGTACTATTGCAGGATGATCATCAAAATTATGGTGCTTACAATTTCATTTCCACACACAGATGTATTGTACATGTTCATACAGTCAACACAAAAGTGCCTCTATGCATCATCATCATCATCATCAATCTAATTCTAGCTAAGTCCTACTTGTAGTGGATTCCAAGGATGTTTTATGGAGATGTGTGCAGACTGGATAAACCAGGTTGTAGGTTTAGGTTCTAAGTTAGAACTTACATATCAGTGTAAAGTTCTAAATTAATTTAGACCTGACCACATCAGCAGCATTTAAAAATAATAGTGCATGCATCATATATTTATAAGGCAGAAATGCACATGGAGAAATTAATAAAAGCTAGTGTTTTGTGCAATGAATTTATGCTCAGTTTTATCCCCATGCTTCCCTGTGCAATGACTTGTGAATTTCTTCTTTGTTCCCATTGATGTACTGGAAGAAGGGGAGGGTACTTACTTGCAGGGAAATAAGAGAATGGCCAGAAAATCAAAAGGGAGGTTTTTGAAAAGGTCACAAGATTTCAGGCAAAGTGCTATATTTCATATAGTGTATATTTCATGTAGTGTATACAGGATAAAAATATGTTGATATTTCATTACAGGGGAAGGATTGTAACAGAAGCAGATGCTGACATAACATTTCTTCCTACTTGTGCCATTGATTGTGTCAAAAATGAAAACAGACAGCAGCATACAGCACTCTGATTATTGTTTTAACTTTTAAAGCCCTTTGTCATTTTTGGAATGTTGTAACCATCTTGGATCTTCAGTCTTCTGGCATATTGTTCCACATACCAATATCACCTCCAATTCGTGGAGACTGCAAAAGAAGCAAATGTCTTTTTCCCCCTTCTGGGTTTCATGCAAAGGAAGGACTGAGCGAAAATAAATACTTTTATTCTAGGTGGATATGTTCATTTTGGAGGGAAATGAATGTCCTATTTGAAACTCAAAAGGCACTTGTGCAAACCCTGTGAAACAGCAGGAACATATATGTGGGTATGTTTAGCCTGGAAAAAAGATGGTTAAGGGGTGATATGATAGCCCTGTTTAAGTATTTGAAGGGGTGTCATATTGAGGATGGAGCAAGCTTGTTTTCTGCTGCTCCAGAGACTAGAACATAGAGCAATGGATGCAAGCTCCAGGAACAGAGATTCCACCTCAACATTAGGAGGAACTTTCTGACAGTAAGAGCTGTTCAGCAGTGAAACACACTCCCTCGGAGCATGGTGAGGTCTCCTTCCTTGGAGGTCTTTAAACAGAGGCTGGATGGCCATCTGTTGGGGATGCTTTGATTGTGATTCCTGCATAGCAGGGGGTTGGACTAGATGGTCCTTGTGGCCTCTTCCAACTCTGCAATTCTATGATTCTATGAAATGACTCAATTGGCCTGGGACAAGTTATTTTTTTGAACCACAACCAGTAGCTATATTAGCTGAGGCATTCTAGGAGCTACAGTTGAGTACCATAACTTTTTGAAGCTCTCCTTCATTAGGGAAAGGGTGCAATGGCTGGTGCTGACAATATATTTATGTTGCTTTATGACTTCAGTGACAAAGAGAAGGCCACCCAGGCTCCTGTCACTGCCTGGAGAACTGACAAATTCTTAGAACTTCCATCCCACCCACCCCCTTTCCAAGAAGAAGATCATCTTGGACCCAGTTAGATTTTTAAAACCATTGAAGAAGATCAGCTTGGACCCAGTTAGATTTTTAAAACCTGCTTTAAAAAACTTCACCTCTCATTCCAGATTTCCTATACAGTTGTCCCGTTACATTCGCTGGGATTTGGTTCCAGGAACCCCCCTCCCTCCGTGAATACCCGAATCCATGAATACTCAAGTCCCATTATATGCAATGGCATAGCAAAATGGTGTCCCTTATATAAGATGGCAAAATCAAAGGATGCGTGACCAACTGGCGCTAGCAGAACTGCGAGAGAAAGAAGCATGGATTCGTCTTAGAGGATTAAAGGAACACCCGAACGAAGACATAAGAAAGAGAGTGATAGTTCTGTTGGCAAATACGCTAGGTTGGGATGAAGAACAAGGAGGGAGAGAACTGGACCGAGTATATCGAGTGAGATCCCCATCGACGGTGAAGAAAAATCTTCCCAGAGATGTGATAATCCAATGTGCCAGAAAATCAGTGAGGGATTTTATCCTTGAAGTTCATTTTAATAAAGGATTTTGGTTTGATGGGAAGCTCCTCATAATGATGAAAGAAATCCCTATAAGATTACTTAGAAGACGAAAAGAATATCAATTCCTGGTGGAAGTTTTGAAAAGGGAAGGAATCCCTTTCAGTTGGGACAAACTGGAAGGTGTGACTTTTACCTATAATAAAGAAAGACATAAAATTGACACTGTAGAGAAAGCAAAGGAATTTATTAAAAGAAACAAGAGAGACTTTGATATGAAGAGGAAAAGCCACCAGGAAGATGAAGAACCAAATGGAAATTTAGGAAATCAAAGAGGGAGAGAACAAGAAAGTGAGTTCGATAAAGAAAGAAAGAAAGAGGACTTAACGACAAGTACCATCAAGAAGGGTAGTAATCCAACAACATAACCAGAGGCCTGAGTGAAAGAATAAAAGGAAGATTGGATATTACAAAGACTGTTAAGGGGGGTGACAAGGGGGTTTAATTAATTAAATAAAAGTCAAATAGATTTACCTAACTGATGTCAGGAGTTAGATTTGTAACTTGGAATGTGAAGGGTTTGAATAGTATGAAGAAAAGAAAAGTGGTTTTCCATTATCTAAAAAAAGTTGGTGCAGAAATAACGTGTTTACAAGAAATTAGGATTAAAAAATCTCATGAATATTTACTGAAACAAAAGAATCTTGGAATGGAATTTATGTCCCTGGGTGAGAAAAAGAAAAAAGGGGTGGTTTTATATGTAAAATCAGATTTGAAGCCGAAATTAATCCTATCAGATGTAAAGGGAAGATACATATTTGTTGAAATTAACATCGAAAAAACAAAGATGTTGGTGGTGGGTATCTATGCGCCTTTAGAAAAGAAGGGGCCCTTTTTCAAAGAACTGAGGGCGAAATTAACACAAACAAGATATAGGAACTACTGTGTAATGGGTGACATGAATGGAGTTGTAGAGCCTGGTATAGATAGGCAAGCGGTAAGGAAGAAAATAAGTAAAAATCAAGGTAAACTAGTGAAAGAATTTTTTGAGATGGCTGAAGAACTTCAATTGATAGACACTTGGAGATATAAAGAAGGATCAAGGAAGGAATTCACCTTTTACTCAGATTCCCATAATTCATTTTCTAGGATAGACATGGTATGGATTAGTAACAGTATGGCTACTCTTATTAAAAAGGTGGAAATATTATCCAAACCGATGTCAGATCATAACCCTGTGGTACTGGTGCTGAAATGTGGCCATAATACAAACAGATGGAGATTAAAAGATACTCTGTTATATAAAGAAGAGGTAATTAAATCAGTGAAAGAGAACCTGAAGGAATATTTTAAATTGAATATGGATAATGGAGTAGAAAACCACATGGTCTGGGACGCAGGGAAGGCAGTAGTGAGGGGTATATTTGTACAATGGAATAATATATTAAATAAGAAAAGACATGAAGCGAGGAAAAAACTGTTAGAAGAAATTAAGCAGAAAGAATTAGAACTGGTTAAATTCCCAACAAGTAAAAAAATTAAAAATCAGATTAAAATATTACAGGAACAATTGACAATGTTATTTGCGGATGAGATGAAAAAGAAATTAAATTACATAAAGCAGAAGGAATTCGAATTTGGAAATAAACCCAGCCGATGGCTTGCGTACAAGCTAAAAAAGGAAAAATCAAAAAAGATTATAGCAAAACTAAAAGTTGGAAACAGAGAAGTAACAAATGATGAGGAAATTCAGAAATTGTTTTATAATTACTTTAAAATGATCTATCAAGATCAGGAAATTAGCAGTACAAAGATGGATGAATATATTAAGAAAAGTCAACTTACTAAACTCTCAGAGGTGCAACGAAAAGAATTAAATAAGAGGATCACAATAGAGGAAATCACAGAAACTATCACAAAAATGAAATTGGGTAAGACTCCGGGCCCAGATGGGCTACCGGCGGAATATTATAAAAAGTTCTATACCGAATTGGTAGAACCCTTGTCCAGAGTTTTAAATGATATTTTGAAAGGTAATCAAATTCCCAAGAGTTGGGAGGAAGCTAGTATAACTTTATTACCAAAAGAAGGTCGTGATGAGCAACAACTAAAAAATTACAGGCCTATATCCCTATTAAATGAAGACTATAAAATATTTGCGGCGATTTTAGCAAATAGATTAAAAACAGTCCTAAACGATTATATTCATAGGGATCAAAATGGGTTCTTACCTAAACGTCAAATTAGGGACAATATGAGGGTAATAATGAATATAACTGAATATCTACACCACCATAACCAAATTGAAGGAGCATTAATATTCTTAGATGCGGAAAAGGCATTCGATAATTTAAAGTGGCCCTTCCTGATAACTGTGATAGATCAGATGGATTGTGGGGAAGATTTCAGTAAATGGGTTTGGGCGATATATAGGAAACAAGAGGCCAAAATAATAATAAATGGAAAATATACAGATACATTCAAGATTGAGAAAGGAACCAGGCAAGGCTGTCCCCTCTCCCCCCTACTGTTCATTATGACACTAGAAGTACTGAATATTAGGATAAGGAGAGAAAAAGAAATTAAAGGAATAAAAGTAGGGGGGGAGGAATATAAACTACAGGCATTTGCCGATGACCTGGTAATTATATTGGAAGACCCACTAAAGGGAATAAAAAGCCTACTTGGAATAATAACCGAATTCGGCAACTTTGCTGGCTTCAAAATTAATACAGAAAAAACAAAAATTTTAACTAAAAATATAGATAAAAGAGGAAAAGAAAATCTGTACAAGTTAACTAACTTTGAAATAGTGAAAAAAGTGAAATATTTAGGAGTGGATTTGACAACTAACAGCCAACAGCTATTTAAAAATAATTATGCAAAATTATGGGAGGAAATTAAAAGAGACTTAAATAGGTGGAAGGATTTAAATTTATCCTTGATGGGAAGAATTTCAACTATTAAAATGAATGTCCTACCGAAAGTAATGTTCCTGTTTCAAGTGATTCCAATTATCTGTACTAATAATGTGTTCAAGAAATGGCAGAAGGATATAAACAAATTTTTATGGGCAGGAAGGAAGCCAAGGATCAAATGGAAGCTGTTAACAGATTTAAAGGAAAGAGGCGGCCTTGGCTTACCGAACCTGCAACTATATTTTGAAGCGGTATGTCTATCTTGGCTGAGACCATGGATTTTACTAGAGAATAAAAGAATATTAGCATTAGAAGGGCATAACATCTTGATGGGCTGGCACGGTTACTTATGGTACGACAGGATCAAAATTAACAAGGAATTTAAAAATCATGTGATTAGGAAATCCCTCTTTAGAATTTGGATGAAATATAAAGATAGGTTATGTCCCAATATACCGGGGTGGATCTCAACGCAAGAGGCTTTTGAGAGGAGAGAATTAAGAAGCCAGAATTGGCTGAGATATAGAGACTTAATGGTGAAAAAATCAGGGAATTGGGAAATTAAGGAATGGGAGGATTTGAAAAAAGAAGGGAAGAAAATTCAATGGCTGAATTACTATTCGATAAGGGCAAAAATAAAGGAAGAATTAGGGAAAAAACAATTCGAGGGGAAAATGGCGGAATTTGAAAAAACATTAAAGTTTGAAGGAGGACATATCATAAGTTCCCTATATAAAATATTATTAAGAATAGATACAGAAGAGGAGCAGGTGAAGCACTGTATGGTGAGATGGGCACAGGACTTTGGAGCTAGTATCTCCCTATCACAATGGGAAGATGCTTGGAAGTGAGGCCAAAAATTTACCTGTTGTTACAATCTTAAAGAGAACTTCTTCAAGATGATGTACAGATGGTACTTAACCCCGCATATTTTGTCCAAAGTGAACAGGAACTTTGCTGATAGCTGCTGGAAATGTGAATCCCAGAAAGGATCCCTCTACCACATGTGGTGGAAGTGCGATAAGGCTAGGAAATACTGGCTTAAAATTAATAAAGAAATAGAGGATATATTGGGCTTCGAAATAGGATTAAGATCAGAATTGTATTTACTAAATATGATAAACCTGGAAAACAAAAAGGAGAAAGAACACAGGGACTTATTGATGTACTTAATTACGGCTGCAAGAATTAATTTTGCAAAAAGTTGGAAAGTTAAAGAAATTCCTACAGTGTTGGATTGGAGAGTTAAAGTAATGGAGTTGGCTAACGCAGATAAATTAACAAATCTAATAAGAGGGAACCCAAATGAGAAATACCTTAGAAAATGGAAACCATTTATAGAATTTATAAAACGTAAAGAAGGGGAGATTAGCATAATTGGATTTGACCAGTAAGCGAGTAGGCATGAAGGAAGACGTTAGATTAATAGTTAACACCCATAACAGGAAGAAAGCAAAAAGGATGGTTAAGATTGTTTTAGAATCTAGGCAAGGGAAGTTATCAATAAGGAGTGAGATTAAACAGGATAAAAACTAGATATTTAGCAACAATTGTTATGGATGTTATTATTAAAGTGAGGAAAGAAAGGAGAGACAGAAGTTAGGATACTATGTATGTTTATTTTGATACATTATGTTAAGTTACTTTGGAAGTGAGGAGTAAGAATAAACTTTAAGTACAGCTATAGAGGATCTGACATCGGTAAGTGGGAAGTCATTTTAGTTCTATGTTATGTGAGAAACGTCTGGGGGGGGGGAGGGTACAGGTAGGGGGGAGGGAATCTGATTGTAGATGGCTTTGTATATGTTGATGTTTTATGTCTATATAGGTATGTATATGTTCGTCTATGTTGTAAGTTTACTGTCTATATAAGAATAAATAAAATTATATTCCGATATATAAAAAAACAAAAGAAAACTTGGGTTTTTTAACTTGGTAGTTTTCCTGAATTTTGCTCCCCCTCCCTCTGAAAATGATGAAACGCTATGGGGTCCCATTTGGACACATGGGATTCCCCCTCCCCCAGATTCTATGAGGATTTGTTTCACCATCTGGACTACCCCTCAGTCAAAGCAATTCTGAATGACATGTAGGTATATGCCCTACACATCCTAAAGGAAAGACTTTTCAATTTGCTACTTGCAAATAAAAAGTGAATTAACAATATCACTAAAATAATGCTTATATAAAGAATAAACACAAACTCTTTCTATTATAGTCTCCTTAAACTGCAGAGTTCAGAATATGTGTAGCAAGAACTGCACTTGACTAGCATCAAATCTCATTTAATTCCCATCATTTGGATTGACATTCACTGTGTTGCCGGAGACAGATAATGTTCTAAGCATGTCTGCTTTTGAGATATATTCTTCTGCCAATACCATGACTTAGAATTGTGATGAATAAGAAAGACACTGTTTGTTTCTCTCATCTAGCCATCAAGAGAAGATCACTAACACTCAAGAGAATATGCAAGTCCATCAAGGCCTGCTGATGCCATGCCAGTCACCAAAAATCCTTGTTCTGCTCTTCACAAAAGTTGAGAAGGAAAATGTTAAGAAATAGATTAACACATGCTCTTCAGGTATCCATGAAAGTCTTGTCTCTTGCATGCCAGTTCATACTTTAAAAGATGATGATGATGTTCTACATTTAGATCTCACTTTTCCTTATGTACTCAAGGTAACACACATATCTCTAATTCACCCCACTTTATTCTCACAACAATCCTGTAGGGTAGTTCAGGCTGAGAGAGAGAGAGAGAGAGTGGCTAGGGGTGTAACTATGGGGTGGGGAAAATGAAGGCGTTCACCCCATAAAATTCCTTTTTTAAAAAACCCAATGAAATTTTCCTTCAGTCTCCAAATTTCTAGCATTGCAGAGAGTAAGACATTGAAAATCGTTTACATCCAGAACTGTTCTATTTGCTCTGTTCACATTCTCTTGGTAACTTTGCCTGCTCCTTTTTCTTTGGATGCCTAAATTTTATTCCAAAATGCTCAACTGAATTTTAAGTTAGTCCAATGCAAGAAAATTGGGGAATGAAAGAAATTATCTTCTTGGGAGGCAGAATTCTTATTGGGGGGGGGGGAGCAAGGCCCTCTTTCCTTCCTCTCCCTGGTAGCTCCTGACTGAGTGACCCACTCAAAGTCAACTGGCAAATGCCATGGCCTAGTAGGGCTATACTGGGGATGGGCAAAATGCAGCTCACAGGCCACATGCAACCGCCAGTGCCATTTTTGTGGCTCCCCAATGCCTTCAAGGGATTAAAAAATAGAAATGCCCCCCCCCAAAAAAATTCATGCCCCCAAACATGCTCTAGGAAAATGGGGGGGGCAAATTTGCATGTTTTGGTCTCCCAAGCTATTTTAGGCCTAGACAGAAATGTCTTCCCACTCACCTTCTGTTGTTAAAAAAAAAGAGAGAGGCAGCCAAAAACATGGCAAAAAATGCCCCCCCCCCCAAAGGGTGTTGAGGAGAATTTGGAGAGGGGAATGGTTTATATTTATATTTATTTTTTGCAGAGGATGTGTGGCACAAGTGAAGCCCTCCAAGGTCTAGGCTAGAACCTGGAGCTCCCAAACCCCAGTCGAACACTCTGATCACTATATCACACCTTGTATATGAATACCAATGCATTTATCATTTCCTTTTAGTACAGGGTTGTAACATCAGGAAAGCATGCAGAGCAAGTGAAATGGCCTTTTCCTAACAAATATGCATACACTAAAAAAAATCAATTCTTTTGTACAGATTTGATATAGGCAAGCTATGTACCATTTGCAAAGGTTTACTGAACTGTGACGACTGGCATTTGTGCCATCAAATTCAGAGTTTTATTTGATGAAACTATTGAATGTTGCATTTAGCTCATCTCAAGTTTAAAGCAATCATAGACATTTTGACTGTCCTCTCAGGGAGGAAGCTTGCATATGAAGCTAATCAAGACAGCTACTTCAGTGGATTTCAAAAGGATTTAGGAGGGAACCGAGAAGGGTCTCTGCTGTATTTAATGAAAAACTCTGTTTAGTGCAAGGGTAATTCTGGAAGCTTGGAGGAAAAAACTTTAAGAGTGAAAAGGACTGGATGAAAGAGAAACATAAGACTAGACCTAACATAATCCATCCTTGAGAGAATTCTACTCACTGGATTAGAGCTGGGATTTAATCCACAAAATATGTCTGGTATATTGAAGCTCAAACATGTAGGGCTCTTCAAATTTGAATCTCATGTGTGAACTATAGTTTCTGTTGACAAATAGGAGGTGGAATTTCAAAAGAATGTTCTCCATACAGTACTTTTAATGATTCTATTGATGACCAACCCCAAAATAAAGAGACAAGACACAAATCTTGGGTTAAATAAGGGTCACTTTATTTGATCTAAATCCCATTTAAAGCAATCTGCAGATGAGCAACAGAGGGGGAGTGACCTGGTGTGGGTCCAGTTGAGACCAGGTATCATCCTGGTGACTACCTCCTCAGCCTTCCCTTGGGCAAAACACTTGATCCTAAGGGCAATCCCAAGTTAATGGGGTTGCTCCCTGGCTGGTCCTTTGCTTAAAGGCCAACCCAGGTTGCTCCCTCCCAAGACACAGGACTTTGTAAGAGAGAGCAAGGCCCCAGGCCAGCCCCAAGGGCAGATCCTTTTCCCAACTCCTAGGTTGCAGAACCTGTGGCTGTACCTCCAGAACCCAACCCTTCACCAAAAGGGTGCCAAGTTGTACAGTGAACTAATAGAATTCTCCCCAGTTGCCCACCACTGAGAAGGGACAATCATCCACTTAGTCCATTTCATCCCACCAGGCCAGCTAATACAACACTTACCCCTTCCTCTGCCCCCACCCTCTGTCACATGATTAGCTTGGCACAAAAGCACCAGGCACAGAGGAGACTTGTCTCATCCTGGCATGCGATCAAATGACCTCCTCCCCTGCAGCAGCCTGCAGCTGTGCAGATATGGAGACCTAGAATTTAAGGAGATCTTAGCAATCACAGCAACTCAGAGACAATCCAGAGAATTATGGATCACAAGTGTGGACACTCAGAAATTGTAGCAGGCTGAGATATCCTCCACATCCCTGCAGTCGCAACACATTCCTGTCATTGTTCCCTTTCAGCCTTCTCTCTTCTCTCTCCCTTAGCTATCTTTCTTTTTCCATCTCAGTCTTTTACCACTCATCCATCCATAAATTGGGTTTTCTCACTTTCCCACACTTCTTTTCTCTCTTTCCTCCCTTCTCCTTGTGCATGCTTCATTAATGCTGTTTCTCTTGAGACGTAGATAGTATTGTTTTCAAAAGGCCACTTTGAAACCTTTGTACAATGTTTTCTGTAGGGCAGCATTATCTTACTTACATTGCCTTTTCTACACATTATGAGGAATTGTCAACAGGAGACCACTAGCTTAGTCTCCTGACAGTGGCTGCTTCAGAGAAAAATCATACGGGCCTGAAGCGATAACTAGAAGAATGTTTGGTGCCCACTGCAGAAGGCAGCAATAATGATGAAACAAGTCCAGGACTGGTTTAGGCGTGAATTTGCTCCTTCCTTCAAGAGCATCTCAAGCCATGCATGTATGCCAGTTTCAGTTTAATATTCAATAGGAGCTTTGGTTTTGCCCCCATGATCATCCTCTGCATGCTGGAATAAACAAGGGGGAGGTGTCTAATTTTAGCACCAGAAGAATCGTACTAGTGAGGAGACCTGGATTTGTTTTTCCAACATTTCACACACTTTTCTCCCATCTACTTCTGCTCTATAAATTGTGTTGGGGACAAAAGAGTATGAAGCAATAGACTATGGGAAATCAAGATGAAGTTGAACTTTCCTCCATGATAACCCCTTTCTGATCTAAGAATCTGCTGGCCCTGCTTTATATAATAAGCATGTATGGGATGTATGTATGTATGTCAAAAATGCATATCCTACCTCACCATCAATCACCAATCAGCATTTCCAGGATACCTGCTGTATATGGGAATGAGTCAGAGACATCAATACACAACTGTAGCTAATTTGGCCTTAACCTTCCTGGATTCATTCAACTCTGAGTGGATCATATTTTTTAACATCACCCTCTCTCTCTCTCTCTGGCTTTTCTTCGCAAACGAAGATTCAGGAAGGACTCATTCCGCGCTTTCTGCAAGCGCGCTGATGACTAAAAAGGCCAATCCGAAATAAACAAGTCCGGTTGCAAAAAGCACAGCAGAAGGTCTCCTTGGGTGATGTTTTTGGGTTGTGATTCTTTCTGCGTTGTCGTTTCTCTTCAAGACTTGTTTGTCGTGAGTTCTCAAATAAGGCTGCAGCATTGTGGATAGTGCGTCTCCATGCCTCCCGATGTGAGGCGAGGGAGGACCACTGTTGGTGATCAATTTGGCCAAGCCTGAGATGTTGTTTCAGGGAGTCTTTGTATCGCTTTTTTGGAGCGGCCCTCTTACGCTGACCCGTGGCGAGTTCACCGTAGAGTAGTATTTTTGGGAGGCGATGGTCCTCCATCCTAGAAACGTGCCCTGCCCAGCGCAGCTGTGTTCTCAATATCATGGCCTCAATGCTGGTGATCCCTGCTTGCTCAAGGACAGCAACATTCGTCACATAGTCAGTCCAGTGTATATTTAGGATTGTGCATAGACAGTGCTGATGAAAGCGCTCGAGGAGTCATAGGTGGTGGCGATAGGTGACCCATGTTTCAGATCCATAAAGGAGGCTAGACAGTACGATGGCTCTATACACACTGATTCTTGTGCTTTGCCTCAGGTGTTTATTGCTCAAGACTGGTTTGATGAAAACAACCAAGAGATCCAGGAGCTGTTGGCAAGGAAGAGAGCTGCTCACCAGGCATACCTCGCCCACCCAACCTGTCATGTAAGAAAAGCAGCTTTCCGCCTCACATGTAGCAAACTACAACAAAAACTCTGAGACATGCAGAACAAGTGGTGGATCAATATAGCAGAAAAGACACAACGCTGTGCAGATCTGGGTGATCATAGAGGATTTTATGAAGCTCTTAAAGCAGTGTTTGGACCTACTTATCAGGTCCAAAGCTCCTTATACAGTACAGATGGTCAAACATTAATTACTGATAAAGCCTCCATCCTAAATCGTTGGGCTGAACATTTTCAAAGTCTCTTTAGTGCCAACCGAGTAGTCCAAGGCTCAGCTGTCCAACATATGATACAAAAACCAATGAAAAATGAATTGGACATAGCTCCCACTTTGGAAGAGACCCTTAAGGCCATACAGCAGATGAAAAACGGCAAGGCAGCTGGGATCGATGGAATCCCACCTGAAGTTTGGAAACACGGAGGTCATGCACTCCACGAAAAATTCCACGAATTCCTTGTGAATTGCTGGGAAAAAGGGGAACTGCCATCAGACCACCAAGATGCAGTCATCATCACCCTGTACAAGAAAAAAGGAGCAAAATCCGATTGCTCAAACTATCGAGGCATAACACTACTCTCTATTGCTGGAAAAATCCTTGCAAGGATACTCCTGAACAGATTAGTTCCTGCTATTGCAGAAGAACTTCTCCCTGAAAGCCAATGTGGCTTCAGGGCCAATAGGAGTACTACAGACATGGTATTTGCCCTTAGGCAACTGCAAGAAAAATGTAGGGAGCAGAACAAGGGTCTCTATGTAACATTAACATCAACTGCATGCATAAATGCAGACAGCTACAGATGCCATATTCTCTCATTTTCATCCTATCCTGGAAGGTTTAGGCCATAGAATATGTTACTCAACAAGTGATATAAGAACATTATTTTCTTTCTTAAGACCAAAATAGCAATAGACAACAAAAAAACTACAGGTGGAATTAAGTTCAATTCCACCTAGCGCTAGGGTGTCACTAAGACTGGTGTCACCCCTCCCCCCAACAGTATCACCTGGTGCAGTTCAGCTTCTCCACACACCCCTAGTGCCGCCACCGCTGGAGTGGCCAACTGCACACAACCCAGGGGTCCATTTTCCATCCCTGAACCCTCAGCAGGTCACACAAACACACACACTGAAACACACCAAAATACTTTCTTCCTCTCTATTTTTCTTTCAAAATAGGAAGCAGAAGTGACAATGTGTCATTTCCTGTCACAATTTCAAACGAGAAATAGAGGGCAAATAAAATAGGTCCTATCCAAATGGTGAAAATAATCCAAATGGCAGTTGCATGGAAGGCGATCAGTCTAAACGGATATTCACATCAATATGTCTCATTCAGAAGTGGGGGTAGCCAAATCCACTGTAAATCTCCAAAGGGAAGCCTTTGGAGCTTTTCTCAGAGTTTTTAAAAAGCTCCGTAAGCCATGCAAATGTGTGATCATTAGGACAGTTGCATTTGCGGTGCTGCAACAAAGCAGTGCAAGCTGATTGGCCAGAGGAACATGGGGGTGGGGCTAGCAAACAGGGAAAGCACCTGCTGCTGCCATGTGGGATTTTCGGCTATGAGAGAATCCGGTAAGTCAAGCAAATTGTGATCTTTTAGTCTTGTATCTTCTTTTCTTTCTTTTATAAATATGAAATATTGCATGTGAGTGCCATGGTAAACTATTTTTTAAAAATGGTGACAGCAGATTGAAAAGCATCAGTAATTCACTCATGGCTGCCATCTTGGCTAGGGGCATGTGAAGTTTAGGGGGGGCTCTATTGACCATCAAGACAGGTCCCAGCGCTGCAAATTGTTGTTTCTTCAGAGGAGATTGTATTCCCCCCCCCACCTCGTATAGATGGGACCAAAGTATTTGAGAGGAGGTTGGAATTCTGAGAGGATTTTCTCAGTTGGTAGGGAGCAAGATTGCTTGTTTGCATGAATTGGGGGCGATTTGAGTGCCATCTTCAGGTGATTTTCACTCTTGCACAATTATTTTTCAAAAAATGGAGTGGTTCACAGGGCACTGGAAAACTGCTGGGGGTCTCCAGGGGCCACAACAGTGGGATCCAGGGGCTGCATGTGGCCCACAGGCACACATTCCTAACCTTTGAACTAGTGAAGTACACAATGTCATCATTTTTACCCCAAACCAGTTTGATTAACAATGCTTTGTTGTTGCTTGACCCACCATGAAATCAAAGGGCACAGACAATTTAAGTCTTGATTAGCAAATTATTCAGCTGCAATAGTTCATGTTCTTTCTATCCTAGCCTTGCACTTATTGAATGCGCTTAAGTATTCATAAACACATGATAGCAATCTTGTTAACACTATGAAGGGTAATGGCTTCCTCATTATGAGCAGCTTGAAAATGCTCCTGATCCTTTCACTAGAATGAGATTAGTGCAATTATAAGCCAATTGTGCCATGCAGGTGCACAATAAATGAGGCAATAAAAAATAAAACAAGGTGAGGGGTAAGATAGGAGTCCTGTGTCAATGCCAAAGTACATTCATGATGTGAGCTACCACAGATATAAGCAGGCAGAGGAGTTCAACTTCTGTCTTCTCCCAATTCTATCCCATTAAGCTAAATGAATTGTGTTTTTATAAAAACTGAAGTAAAGATAACTATCTTGACTGTACCCACAGCCACAATCCCAAGGACAGTCTGAAAATTCAGATAGCTGTGTTGGCTCATATCAACAAGCCAGTTCACTAGCATTGGGTCTTTTGTAAAGCTAATGAGACTTAATTGTCCATTCAGTGGATCCACTTTACAGAACAAAAGGAATGGCTCACAACAGCGTATTGTTGCTCAGCAATTTTAGCACCACTACCACTACTCCACAGCACTGTAAAGAATTCAGTTAGAGGGAAAGGGGGAGGCCAGAGGGAAATAGCAAATAACACCATCATCAAAAAGTCTGGTATTAGGATCTATGGAGCCCTGGCTGTACTACACTGATCTCAGAACAAATATTTCAAAATACCAAACTGTACATACACAGTTACCAGAGAAAAGGGAAGTTTGTGGGAAGGTGCCACTACAGTATGTTTGCACTAAAGCACTTTCTTAAAACATGCTGATTAAGCTTACATTGAAATGACCGTTGTTTTAATTATGTTGATTTTAAACAGGCATTTAAATTTATTACTATGCTAAAAATCTTACCAGAATGCAGTAGAAATATCCCCTCCGTGGTTTTACTCCTCTTTCCCCAATCCCTTTTGTGACCTTTTTAAAAAAAAAAAAAAAAAGGAAAGGAGGAGAACTAGATGGAGGAAAGAACTGCTTGAAATTTGTGGGGGGGGGGATGTTTCTCACCCACCCACTGAAAGGGAATTAATTAATTAATTAACTAAAGTTAAAAGAAATGCATGGTTACATTTATATTACAATTTATCTTGCTTAGATTTGCTAGAAAATCAAAAACATGACCATTTTAACCTGTTTAAAAATTGCCTATAAAAACTACTTCATAACAGCCCTGGTAACTCTACCAATGGAACCATCCAGTTTAAGTTAGTATCTGACACTGATTTTTCTCATGGGGTGTTTACCAAACACATAGAAATAACAGATCCATTCTGGATTTCAGCTTCTGAGGACTGGTATTTTGCAATTACAGTGTACTAGCTGTACCCAGCATAACATACGCCATTAAACCACCCCCAAAATCCCAGTAGACCTCATGACAACCCTGTAAGGTAGGCCAGTGGATTTTTAAATTCATCCTCCCCCTTCTCAGTGTTCCACACTTTCCCCAGAATTGCTGAGGGTGACTTGCTTTGTTGTCCTGCCACCGCTGTGGCCAACGCCACTGCCAGTTGACTGCCTGGGGCCTGTCACAGGCAGCCCACTGCAGCAGAGGCCAGAAATTGACTGTCTGGGTCCCATCACAGTGGCTGCAGCAGCATCCCGCCCCCGCCACCACCACCAGTTGACTGCCTGAGTCCCATTGCAGTGTCTGAGGCAGTGTTCCGCCACTGCCGCCACCAGTTGACTGTCTGGGTCCCAACTCGGCCACAGATTGAGTGACAGGAGTGGATTGTGAGGTGGAGAGGGAATTTGCATGTGGGTGGTGATTGGTTGGGTGTGTTTCCTGAGCAGCCAATCAGCACACTGGGAAAAACAACATACCCAAGAGAAAGAGAGAGAGAGAGAGAGAGAGAGAGAGAGAGAGAGCTAGTACAATGTAGTGTCTATCCTATTGCTGCTTTACAGAAGCACATTTCATTTGCTTCTGTAGCACACCTTTTCATTGACAGAGGAACTTGTCAATGGCTCCCAATGGCTGCTATTCCATTAGTCCCCCTAGTGTGATTGATCCCTTCTTCTGCAATAAAGATATAACAGCTATCACACTTGCTGCACACTCACAGCACACTTGTACAATGGCAGAGAAGTGTGATACTGAATGTTTTCAAACCAGTATGTTCCTGTTTGCTTCACTATCATGATTGCTGTGAAAAAAAACAGGCTAGTGTGGTAACATCCTGAGACTCATAGCTTGGCAAGCAACTTTACAGGACCCAGAGGATTCTGAAAGTTCCAAAGATATTTGTCAGAGGTCTCTTCCACTGATGCACTCTGATGATGTCATTATGCCACGTGAGCGTGTATAGACTTTGCTATATGTGTGGGTGTGACTACCCATTATGGGAAATTTCCAGAGCCTTTAAGTCACCAAGAAACTGGGGGTTAACAATGCCAGAGCTAACTGTGCTTGAGCACATTAATTGGGCTTGACAGTGCCCCCCGAGAGGAAATTTAAAACCAATTCTATCAATACTCCATTCCCTTTCACCTTAACACAATGAGATAAGGGTCTCAACAGGGGCACCAGTTATGTTAACTGGTAACTCTCAAAAACATTCAGGAAAGCAGGCTTGAGAGAGAAAGGTGGGATATAAATCCAATAAATAATAGATACATTCATACATTCCCCCAGATGCCACATGTCTCCTGAGGTAAGCCTTCTTTATATTCCCATTCCCCCAATGAAGAGGAACGTCCTCTGTCAGTCTAAGTATCACCAGTTTTGATCTGTATTCCCTCTACCCATTCCCAGAGATAAATCATCAATCAAGGTGACTAAGTCTACTTCTGTCCCAAAACAAGGCGGGAAACTACTTTGGAATAAAACCAAATAATCAGTATCATCCAAGACCACATAAAGTTTTCTTGATGAGGGGATGGGGAGACTAAGAGAAATTTAACTGAGATGCTGCATGAGAGACAACATTCAGTGTTCCAGAGCAAGGTGGCATGCTATGGAGTGACCTTGCAGATTATATGTAGATAAATTCAAACATAATCGGTTGTCCTCTTAGTGATTAAACGCTGAACAAATATGTTCCAAATTGCCTTATATTGTGACCTTTTTTTAAAAAAAGTACACATAAATACAGAAACACTTAGAGATATCCCGTGAAGAGGAAGTTTGTTATAAAAGAAGTGGCACCTTCAGACTAATTTATGGATTTGATACATTAGAGTGAGAGAATTCAAGAACTACATTTTAAGTGTCATACTGGCCTTTAAAGACATGGTAGATTCATTGATGCCATGTGTTACCAAAAGCAATAAGTCATTTAGATCCATTCCCACCAGCAAGAAAATGTGGATGAAAACAGGGGGATGGTCTCAAAAATCTTCTCTTACCTAATTCTAAATAGAGAAACTGGAAAGTGATTTTGCTTATCAAGACTTCCATTTTGAGGGTGTCCTCACACAACATATGATGTAGAGCTGTTTAAAAACAAACAAACAGATACATCACTTTGAAAGCAAGTTGTTCCTATTTTTAATGGGGTGTAAGTTTATCAGAAATATTTTTTGCATAAAAAGTAAATAATTATCTTTCTCCAATATGCATAGGAGAATATGCAAACATTCAGACTGAGGGGCAATGTTCTATATGAAAGAGAGGAATGAAAAAGGGCTCACAAATCATTTGTTCATTCATTTGTTCTTATTTGAAGCATTTAGATATCCCATCTCAACCCACCAGTGCCCCCAAAGCAGTATAGAACAGCTAAAAATATTGAAAACAATGTTTGCATTACCGTAAGCAACCTGTGTTTGGAGAAGCTGGTGGTCAGAATGTATATGATCCATTTCAAAGCAATGACCTCTGTAAGAATTTGGTCCTTCCTAACAATTGGCACAGCTTTTTCCAAAGCACTGAACTTCCAGGTATATTCAGGTTGATCAATTAAATGATATTGTATGACATAGCCAGATGTTGCCTCATTTTTCTTTACAATAAAGGCACAACAGTTTGTCTGGAGCTTCAACACCCCTGCCACACATTTGATGTGACATGTAAGCTAGGTCCAATGATGGAGGAGTTCCATTAACACCATTTTGATCTCTTATAGCCATCACCATGGAAGCACCACCTTATTCATTACATCATTTGCTGCTCAAACATACAAATGTTGCTGGTAATTTGTGGACTGGGGATGTGGTTAGCAAAATGTTACTGTCTCAGGATGGTAAGGTAGCATTCCCTTATTTCTCCCTTGCGTCTGATAGTCAGAATTGTTCTGTTTACATGTAATATGCTCAACATCAATATTTTTTTTAAAAAAAATGTATAGGCATTGTGCAAAGATTACAAACAGGAAAATTCTGTTTGATAGATGTGATCTTTTCAAGCTTAAGTGAATCTCACTTAAATTTCAATAGGAAATTTAGGTATGATCTTAATAAAATAAATAAATAAATAAATAAATAAATAAATATAAATCCATCATTTTAATAGGATTTAATAGGGCTCCCACTGCTCAGTGATATGGGTGCTCAGTTTACTGGTGAGATTACCTGGGAACTTTGCAAGCCCTAGGCATTAAACAAAGGTTGCATTTACCATATTGTCTTCAAAGTTCTGGTGGGATAGAGGAATGAATTGTACTCTCAAGGAGGCACTACTTAAAGTGGTAAAAGCTTTGGGATGATATTGGGATGAAAAACTCCCCATCATCCTAATGGCACTGCAGGGCATGAAGGCAACACAAAGCTTCATGTCAGACACGGTTATGACCAGGAGGAAGATGTTGTTGCTGGAAACCTTCTGGCTAGACACAAGTCTCCCCTCAGACCTGGAGCCTGTCATCATAAATGATGAGTGAGTATGGACACACATCCAGAAGGTTTCCAGGATGCATTTGCAAGTCACCTTCAATTAGGCAGAAACTTGGAGGTGATGGAAAGGAAGCTAGGTTGGGTCTGAAATCCTCGCCAGTGGTACAAGGGGCAGCTGGTCATGTACTGTAAGTTTTCTGTAGAAAAACATGCACTGGCTGCTAGGTGAATGGGCCCTGTAAGGATTGTCAAGAGAGTTTCACCAGTGGTATACCAAGTAGAGCCATTGTACTGTCTATTCTCCTTTACGGGTCTGAAACATGGGTCACCTATCACCAACACTTACAACTCCTCAAACACTTTCATCAGCACTGTATACGCATAATTCTAAATATACACTGGACTGACTATGTGATGAATGTTGCTGTCCTTGAGCAAGCAGGGATCACCAGCATTGAGGCAATGATATTGAGAACACAGCTGCGCTGGGCAGGACACGTTTCTAGGATGGAGGACCATCGCCTCCCAAAAATAGTACTCTACAGTGAACTTGCCACGGGTCAGCGTAAGAAGGGCACTCCAAACAAAAAAAAAAGTGATGCAAGAACTCCCTGAAACAACATCTCAGGCTCAGCCAAATTGATCACCAACAATGGTCCACCCTGGCCTCACATCGGGAGGCATGGAGACGCACTATCCACAGTGCTGCAGCCTTATTTGAGAACTCAAGTCTTGAAGAGCAATGACAATGCAGAAAAAATCATAACCTGGAAACATCACCCAAGGAGACCTTCTGCTGTGCTTTCTGCAACTGGATTTGTTTATCTCGGATTGGCCTTTTCAGTCATCATCATGCTTGCAGAAAGCGCAGGATGAGTCCTTCCTGAATCTTCGTTTGCGAAGAAAAGCCAGAGAGAGAGAGAGAGAGAGACCAAGTAGAGATTCCCCATAGGAAGGGAAGCTGGCTGAAATACTTCCACATCTCCCAACTGAAGGAACGAAGAGGGAAGTCTCTGGAGACCCCCCGGGCCACTAGTCCAGATGAGGAACTGTTCTCAGACAATACAGCAGATCTCCCTTAGCTACAAGATCCCCTACCCACAGTAGATCTGCCTGAGACTTTCATGGGATGGGATCCTTCATAATATTAAAAAAAAATCTTGGCTGCCCATGAGGGCTTCCTCAGCCTCTTCCCTCTTTTTCTACAAAGCACCTGTTTGGTGAGCAGCTTCTGTTTAGAAGAAGTCAGTCAAAGACTGCTGAGAGGAAGTGGGGGAAAGACAGAGGGAGGAGCTAGCAGCCAGTAGCTTTCTCTGTTGCTGCAGTATTAGTCCCTGGAGCGAGGTGTATGGGACAGAGCCCAACAGGGGTGTTTGGCATGGGTGTGGTGGGAAAGACAGCATAAGGTAAGCTTGTGGTTGTTGAATTAAACTTCTTCAGCCCCAGAGAGTTTGTTGGGCTAACGCTGGTGTGCTTGCTTGAGTCAAGGCTGTTTGTTCGTGTGGGCTGAGTATAGGCTTGCCTGGGGGGACTCATTAGCATTTGTTTGGTGAGCTGCTTCTGTTGAGAGGAAGTGAGTCAGAGCCTGCTGAGAGGAAGAAGGTCAGAGACAGAGGGAGGAGCCAGAAGCCAGTAGCTATATACAGAACAGAGGCCAAGAGGGGTGTTTGGTGTGGGTGTTTAGTGGGGGAGTTTGAGGGGGAGGCCCAGAGTTCTGTTCTAGTGCCTACTTCAGAGTATTCAATATGGACAGTGAGGGAACTGCTGCAGTTACCTGCAACAGCTGTAGGATATTTGTGTTCTTGCTTGTGGGTGTGCAGAGTTAGACCTTGGAGCAAGAGCAATTATATGATGATGATGATGATGTTGCTTGTGTTGTTGGAAGAGAAGGTCCAGCAACATGAGGCCTATTAGCCATTATACAACATATTAGGGAGCAGGAGGTTTTCTTAGAAGCATAGCAGAAGGTGCTGGTTCAGAAACACACTGGGATGTCTCTGTGGAGGATGGTAGTTCTGATACACAGGAAGTCAATGTTTGGAAGAATGTGACTCGAGAAGGAGAAGGAGCAGGGGGCATTCAATGAGTCTGGCATTACAGAACCAGTGTGAAACTCTCTCCTTTGTCAATGATAACAAGGAAAGGGAAACAGAGCAGCAGAACCAGGCCTCAGAGAATGTGCATGAGACCTTAGATGGTTCAGCACACAGATTGGCTTCTGCCAATCCTCAGAGGAGGTGTCTGGTGGTGGAAGGAGACTCTTTGCTGAGGGGTATAGAATCAGTAGTCTGCAGGCCTGATAAAATGTCTTGAGAGGTGTTCTGTTTCACAAATGCAAAAATCTGTGATGTAACACAGAGGCTGACAAGTCTTGTGAAGCCTACTGACCATTATCCCTTCCTTTTGGTCCATGTGGGAACCAATGATACTGCAAGGCATAGCTACAGAATATCAAAAGGGATTATGAGGCTCTGGGTAGGAAGCTGAAGGACTTGAACGCACAGGTAGTTATTTTGTCTGTCCTTCCAACGGAAGGGCATCGCCCAGGAAGGGAGAGAAGTGGAGAAGTGGAGGTGAATAACTGGCTGCACAGATGGTGCTGCTGGGGACAGTTTGGCTTCCTGGACCATGGGATACAGTTTCATGGAGCTGGACTTCTGGCAAGGGATGGGTTGCACCTCACATCAGATGATAGGCATGTTTTTTGCTGAGAGTCTTAAAGATCAGTTCAGGAGAGCTTTAAACTGAGTTGTGTGGGGGAGGAAGAAAGTATTCTTGATGGCAGGAGTTCATCAAGTGCTGCAGATAATAGCCCAAATGTTTAACACAGAACAAGGCAAATAGTACAAGAACCCAGTATGAGGTATAAAACCTTTAAAAGGCAGATAGGGGGAATGGCGCATGGTCTTAGATGTCTCCATACTACTGCACAGAGCATGGGAAATAAACAAGATGAACTTGAACTCTTACCACAGTAAAGCAAGTATGATTTAATAGGCATCACTGAAACCTGGTGGGATGAGTCTCAAGATTGGAATGTAGTACAGTTGCACGCCCGTATCAATGGGGGATTGGTCCCGGGGGGTCCCTGAATATGGTGAATTCTGTCGATAATAGAAAACACCATCCTGGGGGAAAGGGGGAGGTGAGATTGCTCCTCCCCTCCCTTCCCCCTTCACCCCGCCATGGCTCCACCTTGGTGGCAATCATGGGAGCAAAGGGGGAAGGGGACGAGGTGAGATCATTCCTCCTCCCCCTTTGCCCCTGTCATGGCCCCACCATGGTGACAGGAGCCATCCTGTGGGAAAGGGGGAGGCGAGATTGCTCCTCCTTCCCTTCCCCCTTTGCCCCCACCATGGTCCTGCCATGGTGGCAATCACAGGGAGGAAGGGGGAAGGGGACGAGTAGAGATCGCTCCTCCGCCCACTTTGCCCCCAGCATGGCCACACTGCAGCATTGGTCATAGGGGCGAAGGAGGGAGGCAAAATCGCTCCTCCCCCTCCCTTACTCCTTCACCCCCATGATCACCACAGTGGCAACAGGACCCTCCCAGGGGAATGGACAGGGGATGTGAGATCTCTCCTCCCACCTCCCTTCCCCCCAGCCATCACCAACCAAAGATAATTGAATCTGCAGTTGGCAAATCAGCAGATATGGGGGTGCTACTGTAATAGACGAGTATAACCTATTTCAGGGAAATAGAACAAACAGGAAGGGTGGTGGAGTAGCATTATACATTAAGGATGTGTACACCTGTGAACAGATCCATGACTTAAATCCTGAGAGCCAGGTTGAGAGCATCTGGATAAAAATCAAGGGGGAGAGAAACAGCAGGGATGTTGTTGTGGGGGTCTACTACAGACTTCCAAGCCAAACTGAGGACTTGGATGATGCCTTCCTAGAAGAGATGACTCCACATTCAAACAGGAGAGATGTAGTAATAATGGGGGATTTTAATTAAGCTGATATTTCTGGAAGTCTAACTCTGCCAAAAATTTAAGGTCCAACAAATTCCTCACTTGCCTTACAGAAAATTTCATTGTCCAGAAGGTGGAAGAAGCAACAATGGGATCAGCTATTTTAGATCTGACCTTAACCAACATAGATGATCTGGATAATGGGGTGGAAGTGGTGGGATCTTTAGCGGGGAGTGACCGTGTTCTCCAGGAGTTTAAAGGTTAAAGACAATAAAAAGGGGTTTTTTAATATATGTCCATAGCAAAAGGAAGAACAAGGAAATGGTAGGGCTGCTGCATGGAGAAAATGGTGAAAGGCTATCAGGAGACAGAGAAAAGGCCAAGCTACTCAACATCTTCTTTGCCTCAGTCTTCTCCCAAAAGGTGAACAGTACTTAACCTGGGGAAAATGCAGCACAGAATATGTAAAGAGGTTGTTCAGGAATACCTGTCCAGTATAAATGAATTCAACTCTCCAGGGCCAGATGAACTATCTCCATGGGTACTAAAAGAACTGGCAGAAGTAATCTCAGAACCACTGGCAATAATCTTTGAGAAATCCCAGAGAACAGGAGAGGTCCCAGCAGACTGGAGGAGGGCAAATGTTGTCCCCATCTTTAAAAAGGGGAGAGGAAAGAAGACCCAAATAATTATCACCCAGTCAGCCTGACATCAATACTAGGAAAGATCCTAGAGCAGATCATTAAACAGACAGTATGTAAGCACTTAGAAAGGAATGCTGTGATCACTAAAAGTCAACATGGGTTTCTGAAAAATAAGTTATGCCAGACTAATCTTATCTCTTTTTTTGAGTTACACACTTAGTAGATGAAGGGAACACTGTGGATGTAGTGTACCTTGATTTCAGTAAGACCTTTGCCAATTCCTCCATGATATTCTTGCAAAAAATGTTAGTAACATGTGAACTAGACAATGCAACTGTTAGGTGTATTTGTAATTGGCTGACAGGCTGAATCCAAAGGGTGGTCATCAATGGCACCACTTCATCCTGAGGAGAAGTGACTAGTGGGGTACCACAGGGTTCTGTCCTGGGCCCAGTGCTATTCAACATCTTTATCAATGACTTGGATGAAGGAATAGAGGGTATGCTTATCAAGTTTGCAGATGTCATCAAATTAGGAGGCATAGCTAATACCCTAGAGGACAGGATCAGAATTCAAAATGCCTTTACCAGATTAGAAAGCTGGGACAAAACTAGCAAAATGAATTTCAATAGGGAGAAATGTAGGATACTACACTTGGGCAGAAAAAATGAAAAGCACGGATATAGGATGGGTGACACCTGGCTTGATGGCAGTACATAAGAAAGGGATCTAAGAGTCTTAGTGGACCACAAGCTGAACATGAATCAGCAGTGTGACACAGCAGCTAAAAATGGCAATGCGATTCTAGGCTGCATTAATAGAATAGTGTCTAGATCAAAGGAAGTAATAGTGCCACTCAATTCTGCTTTAGTCAGACCTCACCTGGAATACTTTGTCCAGTTCTGTGCGCCACAATTCCAGAAGGATACGGACAAGCTGGAACGTGTCCAGAGGAGGGTGACCAAAATGGTGGTAGGTCTGGAAGCCATGCCCTATGAGGAGTGGCTTAGGGAGCTGGGTATGTTTATCCTGGGGAAGAGAACTTAAGAGGGGAAATGATAGCCATGTTTAAACATTTGAAGAGATATTGTACTGAGGATGGAGCACGCTTGTTTTCTGTGGCTCCAGAGACTAGGACACAGAGCAATGGACTCAAACTATAGGAAAAGAGATCCATCTAAACATTAGGAAGAACTTCCTGATAGTAAGAGCTGTTCGGCAATGGAATACACTGCCTCAGATTGTGGTGGAGTCTCCCTTGGAGGTTTTTAAACAGAGGCTGGATGGCCATCTGTCAGGAATGCTTTTATTGTATATTTCTGCATGACAGGGTTTTGAACTAGATGGCCCTTGTGGTCTCTTCCAACTCTATAATTCTATGATTCTACAAGCAAAGGGGTTCCCCAAAAGGGAGCTGAGGTAGTTAGCAACCATAGTCCAGAGCTGCAATACAACCCCAAGGGAAAAGGGACATAAGAGTGCCCAAACTGTGCTTGCCCTTTCTCCCACATGTACCAAACACGCAGTCAGCAAAGCTACCTGAGAGGGGTAGGATACCAGCCAGGATTACTGGATGACCAAAAACCTCAAGCCTAATGCTCCTGCTTTTCCCCAACTCCCCACTATTTTCATGAACCTTTTAGGATATAGTGTATAGTTAAGAAACTCCGATCCTAAGGAATAGGATGGATATGAGAATAAATGTTATAGATGTCTGTTTATTTGCTATGCTTATTTATGCACGTTAAGTTTTATTTTAGTAATTTTATTGCCAATAAGGCTTTGTGTTTAAGCCCCAAGTTTAGACTTGGCAGCTCTGTGAACAATTTTGTCTAAGATCCTCTCATAACCCAGACACCCCATAGAATACAGACCCACTGGTGTCTCAATCTCCAGGGCAACTGAACATTCCAGTCTCAGTGTCTGCAAAGAAGCTACACCAAACTTTGGATGAAGCCAGATCTTTGGTGGAGAGATGTGCATCTTCATTGCTGCCAGCTTCCTCCATATTCTGGGGTGACCCCTACCGTCATCTTTGAATGCTCAACAAACCGCTGCCATCCTTCTTCCAATACCCGGGGAGGGGGGAAGAAATCCATCTCCCTCTGAAGCAGCTACTCTGAACTGCTGTTGTTCCTGCTATAATCATAAACTTTTACACCCCAGTTTTGCCACCATGACTGCTAAGACAAACACTTGAACCATTCCATGACCATGATTCCAGACTTTTTATGCCAATACCAAGACCCAGTGCTGCTCTTTAATGCTTTATTTGGACTTCACTGCTAAACACCGCTGGACTGTTTGCTGTAAAAGAGACTTATTGTACTATTTATTACAAATGCTATAGACTTTGAAACTTTGTTTCATCAGTATGGAGGGGGTGAAATGTTTTTCTTCCCCCACTGCCATGAAATCATTCATCTGATACCATATATGTAATATTGTCTTACAAATGCCACTGCAATCACAACTGACTGTTTTCATGTAAGCCATTTTTCTATTGTGTCATTTCATTATGTTGCATTTACAAACTTGCTAGTATTGTTTATAAAATTTAAGTATTTGTGTGTGTGAATGTGTTTTGGAAAAGAGTATTTCCTTGCTGCCATGTACTTCAGTGCTCTGCCTGTTTTTTGTTTGTTTGTTTGGGTTTTTTTAGAATGTGCTTGTTATTTAGGTATTTCTGTTTATGCTTTCTTTTTGGTCAAACCATGCCCGCATTCCGCTTAACAATTCTAATTTCTGTGTTAACTCCACATATGTAGTTATGCCCACATTCTGTCCAACTAATTTAAGGGTAGTTTGTGCTCAGATTATTGTTTTTGTTCCATGCCCATATTCCCACAGAAGTGAGTTAGTTTAATCTTTACTCAATTTGGCCTAGCAATTGATAGGAACAGGTAACCTCCTTCCTCTACCTCAATTCCCTAGACCCTGCCTTTTACAAGCAGTTGAGTGCCAGCTATTCTGATTTTCAAAAATGAAATTCTTTCTTCAAATGGATTCCATTTGGAGGGGGGGATTGTTACCTACCCTAATAGCCCCCATCTTGAGATATTGCACAATTTGCAGTATTTAATCATTTGGCTTGATGTGGCCTTCCATGTGGTTAGCAGATAAACCAGGGACCCTCAGATACCAAGGCTAGAGTCACGTACAGTTGTCCCTTCACATTCGATGGAGTTTGATTCCAGGACCCCCCGTAAATACCCAAATCCATGAATACTCAAGGCCCATTATATGCAATGGCATAGCAAAATGGTGTCCCTTATACAAGATGGCAAAATCAAGGTTTTCTTTTTGGATTATTATTTTTTAAAGAATATTTTCAAGCTGTGAATACTTAAAACCATGAATGCCAAATCCGTGAATGTGGAGGGACAACTGTATAACCAAGGGAGGGGCCTTTGGAAATTTCCCAAAGGAGTAATACTCAGGTCAGAGTCAACATCTGGAGATGAGTCATCCATTAATCCACTCAACAATAGCAGAGTCCTTGATGCTTACAAAACAGTTTTTTTCTCTTTCTTTCTCCTCCAACAATAGACCTTGCTTGCTCCTAATCAAATCCAAATACATTGCCCATTAACTATTGTTAGCTCTTCCAGAGCACACTTTGTTTAGCCCTGGGAAACTCCAAGAGACACAGCATTCCACTGTAAATTTCCTCCCTTCAGGGGAATTATTACATATAAATATCACCCTAAAACACAACCAAGGTGTGCATGAATCCCCTGCTTTTTGACTCCACATCAGTTCGTGTCACCATTCTGTATTCCAGACCTCCTCACTGTCAGTTTACATTGCAATCTCAGCTCTACAGGATTGGTATAGTATAACCCACAATCCCTGTACTCTATTCCACTATCCAAATACTTCCTGTTATCATAGCCTTGTGTGATTGCCTGAATCCTGAGTGTTTATGTGAATGCTGTTACTAGTAATTTCCAATAAAGATCATTTAATTGTATGTTTTGGCTTAGAGTCTCCTCCATTACTACTGGCATACATAGTTCAAAAGATCCTGCCATTACCCAGCCTCTCTCACTGCCATATTTCCGCTAATTAAATATTCCCCATATTAATTTTGGACACTAGTGGGGTCCTAACGGACTCCACACAATTCAGGTAACACCTCCGCAACAGACAACAACAGCGTCGCCAGGTGCCATCTTCTGTTAAGGCAGCTGTGTGGCTCCCCTGGTTTAAAGGCTTAATCTGATCCACAGATAATCCTGCTTAGCCTTGCCCCAAACACTGGCACCTGGAGACTGGTGGGGAGAAGAATCCCTGCTGTTGTCTCCAATCAGTGTTCAGAGATGAAGCATCCCTCTCAGTTGGCTGGGAGGACAGGTTACTGCTGCATGTGCTTTGCCTACAACCCAGTCCTCTGCAGTGGGGAAGACATAGGGTGAATAAATCTATCTTCACCAAGGCACTAGCTGGAAGTCCCCAGTCCCCTTCCTGCAGCCACATAACAGGACATCTCCAAAGGCCTCAGGTCTCTGCCATTTAAAAAAAATAATCTTGCAATGTTTTGCTCCCAAATCCCCAAAATGTCTCAAAACCACAAGCAAACATGATAGTTTGCCTTTATTTCAAACATACACTACAGCAATCCCCTCCCCAAAAAATCAAAATCAGTCAAAACAGAAACTGGAAGTGACATGACATGTTTCCAGTGTCCTCCTTTCAAAGGGAGACAACCTTGGATGAGGCTGCACCCTGGAAACTAGTTGTCACATGGAGAAGTGGGGGTGAGGCTAATGTTATCTTTGAATAATTAAGAAAAGATTTTCTGACTTTAAAGGAGCTTCAGACTTTTGAATGCCAACTTGATATTTAGCACTCCAAAATACAATGCATTGTTTTTATTTTGAGGCTCAGTTCTTTCTTTCTTTTTTTACTTGCTTGAAGGAGTAATTCTGTGAAGTGCTGTGCTGTGCTAAGTATGCCCTGTGTGATCGCTGGATGCACAGTCTTTCCCAAGGGGCACTCACTCTCTTGCTAAAGAGAGTACCATAACTCCATCCAGGCTGCAGCAGCTGGCTATCATCTTGGGATTGCAGTCAGGTTGCCTGGCAAGATTCATCTGTTAGTTCTGAAAAAAATGTACAGTGACTTTTGTCTCTTTCTCTTTAAATCAAGTACCTTCCTTTTAGTGTTTCAGGGGAGATGCATATCCAATGTGATGAAGCCAGCGGGAGACTCTTCTCAAGGAGTTTCTCAGGTGAAGAAAGTATATCTAGTTATTATTTTTTCTAAATCTTATCCTCCAGCACTCGAGTAATATATTCTCCCTGCACTGACCGTTATGAATTCCATTTCCCACCAGTTTTTTTTAATCAAAGCAGAACTTGGTGAATTGCAAATATGAAGAGAGAGAAAAATTAAATGTTGGAAAGGCCAACTTGCTCATCTGTAATTTTTGTCAAAGTGACAGTTTGAAAATTACGAAGATAAATACTTTGCTAAATAGGGTTATAAAGGTGTGATTTATCTTTACAGAACATTTTTATGCTTTTCTAACTACTCTTTTATTTTAAAAGGTGAAGGCAGGACTCCATGTCTGCATCCTTCATCCCTCTGTCTCCAATATGGGAAAAGAGAGAGCAATAAAGCTATAGGTGGCCTTAAAAATAATTGAGATTATTGTGGGGGTGTAAACCTCACCCATCCCCTCAGTTTTCTGCATGAGTAGAGGGAGAATTGCCTGCACAATGCCATGCACTGCATTGTTGCACACAGTCAATTTGTATAACGGTCTTCAGCTCAAGGATGAAAAAAGCCTAGTCTTTAGTTTCTGTTAGTAAGAAAAAGAGCCCTAGCGTCTCACAGTGCAAAATCTATTTATGTACCAAAAAGGGGACTATTTTATTAAAGTAGTATTTTTCAGTCAGGGATTAAGTGTGAGGTTCATTTGATAAATATGCATTCTGCAAACATAACTACTAACTGGTTGCCATTAGGAATGCTGCTTCTCTCAGTCTGAGACTGGTTTCTTTGTGTGCTTAGGTGTTGTTTTTTTTAGACTTGATTATATGTTTTTAACTTGTAAGCCACTGTAAGAGCCTCAAACATTTAATATAGACAAATAAACATAGACTCACTCCTTCAACAAGCAGCACAAACCACTAATGCTGCTTTTAATTCCCAAAGAGCCATTGTACCCTAAGGAAGTTTTGGTTTTAGTCAACTTCAGCTTTAAAAAATCCCTGCACTCTGGCTTTCTAATTTAAACAAGTAATTGTGTGTGCTCTCTCTCACACATACACTCTCTCTCCCACTGCAAAAACAAACAGAGATTCTGGAACATTAAGAAGCATCAAGTTTTTTTTTGTTAAGCTTTTAATTATCCATTAGTTACTAGATAAACAAAATCAGGTTGAATAATCAGCATAACCAAACCCTTGGAGATAATACTCAGGAGGAGCTACTCCCACACTCACCCTGTCATCCTCATTCTCTGGCATGCAAGCCAGAATGTGGCTGGTGTCCATACACTGGTGAACCCAAAGGCGAGAGGAAAGAACAGCTCACTCTTCAGCTCCTATCCTTCAGCTCCTTTTTACTCAGGGCTTGTCTACACTAGTGAAAAAACCAACAACAACATGCTGAATCTGGCCCCATCAAGAAATGACATGCAGCCTTATCCCCAAATCTAGTCCAATAAGGCCATATGGCATACGACCCTATCTGCACCAAACTCAGGGTATACCACCTTAATTCGTGTTTTTAAAACTCACAGTTTTTTCTGGAGTTTGCTTGAAACTGTGGAGAAAACTGTAGTGTGAACAAAGGATCTGCCCTGGATTCAGGGGGTGGGGAGACAGGATAAGCACTGCCTAAAAGGCACTGCCATTTTACCCTCCTTGGCACTGCCACAACTGGCATGCAATCACTCACTCTGGGGTCAGAATGAGCTGCCAGCCATGTGATGTCATGGTTGGCTGCCTTGTTCTGACCTCAGAGTGAGCAGCTATGCTCCGGGAAGGCAGACCCCTGGCGCAGCCATGCAATTATATGGCTGGCTGCCTTGTTGTGATCTCAGAGCAAGTGACTGCATGCCAGTGGCAGCACTGCCACGGGGTGCCTGGCTAGACAGCAGCAGCAGACCCACAGATTATCTACACTGTGTGTAAAAATCTGGATGAATCATAGAATTGTAGAGCTGGAAGAGACCATGAGGGCCATCCAGTCCAACCCCCTGCCATGCAGGAAATCTTGATCAAAGCTTCCCCAACAGATGGCAATCCAGCCTCTGTTTAAAGACCTCCAAGGAAGGAGACCCCACCACACTCCGAGGGAGTGTGTTCCACTGCCGAACAGCTCTTTGTCAATATCCTTTTTGAATTGTGGTGCCCAGAACTGGACACAGTATTCTAGGTGAGGTCTGACCAAGGCAGAATAGAGTGGCACTATTACTTCCCTTGATCTAGACACTATACTTCTATTCATACAGCTCAAAATTGCATTGGCCTTTTTAGCTGCCGCATCACACTGTTGACTCATGTTCAACTTGTGGTCTACTAGGACTCCTAGATCCCTTTCACACGTAGTCTCATTCAGCCAGGTCTCTCCCATCCTATATCTATGCATTTCGTTTTTCTGCCCTAAGTGCAGTACCTTACATTTCTCCGTATTGAATTTCATTTTGTTAGCTTTGGCCCAGATCTCCAGTCTATCCAGGTCATTCTGAATTTTGATCCTGTCCTCTAGAGTATTAGCTACTCCTCCTAATTTGGTGTCATCTGCAAATTTGATAAGTATGCCCCTAATTCCCTCATCCAAGTCATTGATAAAGATGTTGAATAGCACTGGGCCCAGGACAGAACCCAGTGGCACCCCACTGGTCACATCTTTCCAAGATGAAGAGGAGCCACTGCTGAGCACCCTTTGGGTTCGGCCGGTCAACCAATTACAAATCCATTGAACAGTTAACTTGTCTAGCCCACATTTTACAAGCTTGTTTGCAAGAATGTCATGGGGAACCTTGTCAAAGGCCTTACTGAAATCAAGGTATGCTATATCCACAGCATTCCCTTCATCTAACAAGCTGGTAATTTTATCAAAAAAAGAGATCAGATTAGTCTGGCATGACTTGTTTCTCTGAAACCCATGTTGACTTTTTGTGATTATGGCATTGCCTTCTAAATGTTCACAGACTCTCTGTTTAATGCTCTAGAATCTTCCCTGGTATTGATGTCAGACTAACTGGACGATAATTATTGGGATCCTCTTTTTTTTCCCTTTTTGAAGATGGGGACAATGTTTGCCCTCCTCCAGTCTGCTGGGACTTCTCCTGTTCTCCAGGAGTTCTCAAAGATGATTGCCAATGGCTCTGAGATCACATTTGCCAGCTCTTTTAATACTCTTGGATGTAGTTCATCTGGTCCTGGAGATTTGAATTCATTTAGATTAAGAAGGTATTCCTCTACTCCTTCTTTGCTTATTATGTGCTGGATTTCCCCTATTGTGTCCTCTGTTCCATTCTCCTCAGGTTGGTCCTCCTTTTCCTTTTCTGAAAACACTGAGGCAAAGAAGGTGTTGAGTAATTCTGCCTTTTCTCTGTCCCCTGTTAGCATTTTGCCATCTTCTCCACGTAGTGGCCCTATCATTTCCTTCTTCCTCCTTTTGCTGTGGACACACCAAAAAAAAACCCCTTTTTTTTTGTTCTTAACCTCCCTAGCAAGCCTGAGCTCATTCTGCACTTTAGCTTTTCTGACTTTACTCCTACATGTGTTCGCTATCTGTTTGAATTCTTCTTTGGTAATTTCCCCCTTTTTCCATTCCTATACATGTTCCATTTAAAACTTAGCTCTGTTGAAAGTTCTTTAGTCATCCACCCTGGTTTCTTGAGACACCTTCCATTTTTCTTCCTCTATGGTACTGTTTGAAATTGTGCCTTCAGTATCTCCTTTTGAGAAAGTCCCATCCGCCTTGAGGTCTCTTCTCTTTTAGTATTCCTGACCATGGGATCACCCCCAGTATTTCCCTCAGTTTATGGAAATCAGCTCTCCTAAAGTCAAGAATGCATGTCTGACTATGCCTGGCTTCTCCTTTCCATTGTATAACAAACTCCAGGAGAACATGATCACTCCCACCTAAGGATCCCACCCCTTCCACCCCATTAACCAGGTCATCCCTGTTGGTAAGGATCAGATCTAAAATAGCTGACCCCCTTGTTACCTCTTCCACCTTTTGGACCATGAAATTGTCTTGCAGGCAAGTAAGGAATTTGCTAGACCTTGCTAGACCTTTGCTAGATCACTTGTATAGACAAGCCCAGCAACAAGCAGTGCAGATTCAGGCTTTGGCCAGGTAAGGTATGGCCCTTAATTCTGGGCCAAAGTAGTCCAAATGTAGTCCAAATTTCATGCAGCACAGCTCAGGGCCAAAATAGTTTGAATTTCATTCAGATTTTTACCCCCAGTGTAGATAAGCCCTCAGTGATTCTAGCAAGTGGAGAGGAGACTCAAATTAGAAGTAAATCATATCCCAAGTCCCATCTCTCACATATATCAGCATGTGTCTTGCATACATACATACACAGAATATATGGTCCACCCAGTGGAAGCTGGTGGCTTAGAAGTCTATATCAGTGTTGCATTGAATCCACGCTTGATTTTAGCCTGAACTTTAAAGGAATTAATCAAGCTGCTGAATCTCGTAAACAGGTTGAGCACTTTGGATGGCTCTTTTAAAGTTCACACTGAAGTTCACACCCCAAGCAGATTCACCATCCCACTGACATGGAAACCACCAACCTCTATTATTGCCACCCAACACTTTTGAGAATGTCAGGTGTGTGTATACACACATGCCTGCACACAGAGTGAATTATTGCCATGTCTTGTAGTAGCCTGGATGGCATGTGAGTGCCTTGTCTAAAGCAGGGGAAAGCATTGGCTGGATGGATGTCTGACTTGCATGTCTTCTGTTGCCTACCTTGCCCCAGTACGGCTCATGCCCAGGCTATTGGGAGCTGACTAGTTTAAAAAAAAAAAGGTATTATCAGGGTGCTGTAATGATTTTAAAGGGTTTTTTTTATGATTTTAGTGTATGCTTTTAACATTTTTAATGGCAATTTTCTTTTTCATGTTTTCATCCATATTGTATGTGGTTTAATTTATGAGCTGCCATGAGTCCTGATGCTGGGGAGGGGATGGGGAATATAAATAAAGGGAATAACAATAGTAATAATAACAGTAATGGTAATAATAAGCCTTTCTTGCTGATCTTCCTCTTTTGCCTTCACCAGCAGCCTGACCCACAGAGACTGAACACATGACATATTCTCTACCATTCACGTCTGACACATTCTGCCCCAATCATGAATCCCAATCTGGGAGAAAAGCAGGATATAAATAAAGTTCATTATCATCATCATCTGTGTCCTAGGATGTGTTTTCATTAGTTGCACATTGACTCTTTATATTCTAGTGCTTTCCCCTGATAAATCATTGTGCTTCTATTGTCTCCATTTTACCTTTACCTTGTAAAATCCACAAATCTACAAGTGAATCTTCTTTTCTAGGTCTATAGAATTATCTGGAGTAAGGGCAGCAGGAAATGCATCTTGAGTCTTGTGTGCATACGTATCCATCTGTGTATTCAAGCTCAAGATCTGGCCCGTTCCCCTCCATTACAAGTGGGTGCCTCCCCCACTGTCGCATGTTGTTCTCTCAAAGCCAAGAAGGAGGCTCGCAGCATGTGATCAAGATTGGTCACATGCAGGAGGCCTTGATCATGTGCTGTGAGACTCCTTTCTGGCTTCAGAGCAACTCCAATGGTGGTGGCATCCGGATACAAAGGCTGGCTTCCTGGTACAGACCTCTGCATTCCTGAACCAGTTTCCTGGATGCTTAAATAAAATCTTTTAAAGGGCTTTAACACGGCTTCCCCCAGCTTTGGCTCAGATAGTATCAGGACTGCTCAGAGGTGAAATGGGCAAGAGCCTTGCATCGTTTGGACTGTAAGGCTCCAAAGACAAAGGAAAGCCAGGGTAAATAGCCCATCAAGACAAACTGTTAGTCCTGTTTAGAGTAGACCCATTGAAATCAATAGGTTTAAATTGTTCATGAATTTGTCTCATCAGTTTCAATGAGTATGCTTGAAGTATGATTGTGTTTGGATCTAACCCCATATGCTTTTTGGATAGTGTGAACCTTTGAGGAATAAGACAGATTTGTTAATTTGCATGTTCTTCTTTTACATATGGTAGCACTAGAAAAAAATTCAATATATTCCTGAAAAGAAACTGTATATAGTACAATCAGATATATGCTTTTTTAAAAGTACCTCACAAAGATGCTCTGCCTCAAAGTTATTCAAAATGCAGCTTTCTGCAGCTGAAAAGGTGAGAAAAATAGTACATTATTGGGAAAATAATCGTAAACCTTTTCCCCTGAATCAATAGATAGGTATAAACTGCACAATGAGCAGTGGCAATAACACTGTTTTAAATTGTGATTAATGAATTTACCAATTAAACTATTTAGCATTCAACATAATCTCAGGTTTTTTAAAAAAAAAACTGGTATATATTCTTCTTTTAAAGAATCTTTCTGCCAAAATCTCTGGAATGATACTGAAAGAAACAAGTTTTCAAGGAATGACTATTTTTTTATATAAATAGGCCAAGGCTGCCACCTTCTGCTGTCTTTCTTGTTTGACCAAATTTTATTTTGTAGAGACAAAGGGTTGCCAAATATGCAAGACTACTGCCATCCAGTGGCCATTTCATCAAAGTAAAGAAATACATTTAAGCATTTATGTTTTAAAAAAATTAAAAACTAATTTTTTATTGATTGAAAGTCCAGTTTTACTGAATTAAGCAAGATGAAATGTTACAGCTTTCCTGTTGTTGCATTTAAAGTGATGGGTTCAAATAAGATAGAAAATAAATGTGCATTAACTAAGACTTTTTAATGAAGTTAATCCAATATATTATCTGTGGGCTAATTAACAAAAATAAAAGACTTTCCAGCCATCAAAAGGAAACCACATGTACAAAATTCATTATTTTAGAATTCTATGGAAGAGCATCCATGTAACTAAACTATCTGTATTGGAAAAATGCCCACAGACACAATTTCATCAGTCAGGAAATGGATGGACATGTTTTTTGTTAAGAACAAATGGACAAGAAAACTGCATACACAAGGAAAAGTGCATGCCCAAAAAGGCATGAATTTATGTGAAGAAATAAAATTATCTCAACTAAGTACAGAATTTGGACAGGGCACAAATGCTAGTGGGATTCTGAGGAATGTGACAAAAATTAAACTCATAGATTCAACCCACAAGTAGGCTCACACTTAATGAGAAGTTTTAAGTAGGGATACCAGAGTGAAAACTAGAGAGGGCGTCTGTACCAGTAATGGTTGTATAGAAGAAGGAATTTCAGCAGGTCTTGCTTGTTACTAAACAGGGTAACAAGCAACGTCTGCTGAAATCCCCTCTTTTGCACAATCATTAAATATACAGGAGCCCAGTTTTCTCCAGTTTTCACGCTGGCAACCCTAGGAGGAGCCACTCATGATCTGTTGGCAGTGTTGTAAGGCATGGATGGGAACACAATAAGGGCATAGCTATACTTCATCCTAGGCTCCTGTATCTAGCCCTCTTAAGTGGCCTAGGTATGGCTCCTGCTTGCAGTTGAAAGTTATTTCCTGTTAAGGAGTTCTCTGCCTTCTCTGGAGCAGCTCAACTTTCTGTGCTGTTAGAAGCTTCCAGAGAGAGGCTAGGCTGCTTCTCCTTAGCATTGCACCCCTCTCTCCAGTGTCACCTAAACCTCACTTACATCTATTTTCATAGAATCATAGAATTGCAGAGTTGGAAGAGACCACGAGGGCCATCCAGTCCAACCCACTGCCAGGCAGGAAATCTTGATCTAAGCATCCCCGACAGATGGCCATCCAGCCTCTGTTTAAAGACCTCCAAGGAAGGAGACCCCACCACGCTCCGAGGGAGTGTGTTCCACTGCCGAACAGCTCTTACTGTCAAAAAGTTCCTCCTAATGTTGAGGTGGAATCTGTTCCTGGAGCTTGCATCCATTGCTCCATGTTCCAGTCTCTGGAGCAGCAGAAAACAAGCCTCCTCCATCCTCAGCGTGACACCCCTTCAAATACTTAAACAGGGCTATCATATTGCCTCTTAACCGTCTTTTTTCCAGGCTAAACATACCCAGCTCCCTAAGTCTCTCCTCATAAGGCATGGTTTTCAGACCTTTCACCATTTTAGTTGCCCTTCTCTGGACATGCTCCAATTTGTCAATATCCTTTTTGAATTGTGGTGCCCAGAACTGGACACAGTATTCTAGTCTGACCAAGGCAGAATAGAGCGGCACTATTACATCCCTTGATCTAGACATTATACTTCTTTTGATACAGCCCAAAATCGCATTGGCCTTTTTAGCTGCCGCATCACACTGTTGACTCATGTTCAACTTGTGGTCTACTAGGACTCCTAGATCCCTTTCGTACGTAGTCTCGTTCAGCCAGGTCTCTCTCATCCTATATGTATGCATTTCATTTTTCTGTCCTAAGTGCAGTACCTTACATTTCTCCGTATTGAATTTCATTTTGTTAGCTTTGGCCCAGCTCTCCAGTCTATCCAGGTCATTCTGAATTTTGATCCTGTCCTCTAGGGTATTAGCTACTCCTCCTAATTTGGTGTCATCTGCAAATTTGATAAGTATGCCCCTAATTCCCTCATCCATGTCATGGATAAAGATGTTGAATAGCACTGGGCCCAGGACAGAACCCTGTGGCACCCCACTGGTCACATCTTTCCAAGACGAAGAGGAGCCACTGCTGAGCACCCTCAGCCCACTGCTCCAAAGAGGAAGAAGGTATAATGGGAACAACCTAGGAATCAGTAACCAGCCTTCAGTTGAAGTATATATTTGACACTTCCAAAATATTGTAGGTGCAGTTTATACGGTTTATACGGTCTGGTCCTGGGCTGTAATTTGACTAATTTAATGTGAACCAAGTTGAAAGATATTAGCCTTACAAAGGAATGTGCATTTGAATCACAATTGGTTCATTATTCAAATTTTATATTAGACCAGAAGAATTTCATTCCAGTCTGTTTCTAAATTGTATCCTAAAAAGCACTTATGGGCTGATATTTAAAACCCCTGATATTAGTTTAAAATGAGTGATGTTCTGTTCTTTTTCTGTCTATGTAATGTTCCACATTCATAAGTGTGTGTAGCTGTCTCCAGAAAAACCTGAAAATGGAGGGTTAGAGACTTCACCAGTAAATGAGAGGTCACACTATCTGTGATGCAATAGTCCTGTGAGTGGCTGCCTTCTTCCCCTCATACTGCATTTTTCTATGCAATTTTACCTAATATTCATATTTTTCTAATCAATTTCCCCAGTATAATGCATATTTTTTTGCTTTTGTTTTCACACACACACACACACACATACATGCTTTCCCTTTATCTATGCATTTTTGCACACTTTTTAAATTGGGAACTCTACTGTGAAATTTGCAAGTGTAAAATTTTAGACTGCATTAAAGTTATGAACAAAATCCTCCCCCTCATCATTTCTAGTCTGGCTCCAGCCCCATTTCTTTCCTCTGATGGAAACAAGTATCTCATGCAGGCCGTTTTTGACACAAAAACAACTCAGATAGAGATGGCCTTACAACTGTTCTAATCACATGCCACTGCTGCATGCTTGCCACTGCCACCACAACTCTGCATTGCTCCTCTCTGACATCAGCCATGGCTCACTCTGCCAAAAAAAAAAAAAAAAATCAATACTTTCAGGGTACCTCTCACTTTGTGTTGCACCACCTTTTTTTGCCCCAAGGCACTGCTTGGCCCTCACTATAGTCCTTCATAGTTCCTTCATAGCTGCCCTTCTAAGTCCTAGTCTTCTGGTTTATCGACTGCACCCCATTCTGATTAATGACTGAGCCAAGGTATGGACAATCTTGAACTATTTCAATGTCTTCATCATCTATTTTAAAATTATGTAAACCATCTCTGGCCATGATTTTTTTTTTTTTTAATGTTCAGCTGTAAACTTGCCTTTACACTTTCTTCCTTGTCTTTCTTGACTAATGGTTCCAAGTCTTTGATATTTTCTGTTAGTATTATGGTGTCATCTGCATATCTTAAATTGTCGATGTTCCTTCCTCCAGTTATCACACCTTCTTCCTCCATGTCTAATCCTGCTTTACATATGATATGTTCAGCATACACATTACACAAATAGGGTGATAAAGTACAGCCTTGCCTGACCCTCTGGCCAATTGGAAACCATTTCATTTCTCTGTATTCTGTCCTAACAGTAGCCTCATGTCCTAAGTACAGGTTACACATCAGAACAATCAAATGTTGTGGCACACCCATTTCTTTAAGAGTAATCCATAGTTTTTCATAATCTATATAATCAAGGCTTTGCTATAATCTATAAAGTACAGGCTGATTGTACTCCATTATCTATCTTATGTTTGCAATATGATCCCTAGTGCCTCTTCCTTTCCTGAACCCAACACAGACAGCTGACGTTTTTTACTCCATAAATGGTAAAAGTCTTTGTTGTAGAATTTTGAGCATCACTTTGCTTACATGGGAGATTAATGCAATGGACTTGTGGTTACTGTAATCCCTGATGTCCCCTTTCTTGGGCATTGGAATGCATATTGAGGTCCCATCTATATGAGGGGTGGAATGGATTGCTCCAGAGTAGCAGCAATTTGCAGCAGCTGTGAACTGTCTTAGAGGTTTTACATCCCCCATAAACTTTGCATGACTGCTAGATTAGATGGTGGCCATGAGGGAATTACTAGCCCTTTTGAATCTGTTGCCACTGACCTTTTAAAAAAATTACAATGGTGCAGACAAGCAATATTTTGCCTTTACAAAAGAGAAAAGAGAGAGAAAAATCACCATTTTATCGCCTTACCGATCTCTCGCTTAGCTGAAAATCCAACATGGTGGCAGCAGGCAATTTCCCTGTTTGCAAGCCCCTCACCCATGCCTGTCCAGCCAATCAGCTTGCACTGCCTCATCACAGCAATGTGACTATGACTATATTAACAATCAGACATTCATATCCCCTACGGAGCTTTTTTAAAACTCCAGGGAAAGCGCTGAAGGCTTCCCGGATAGAGTGCAAGTGGATTTGGCTTCCCCCTTCCGAATAACACATATCGATGTAAAAGTCCATATAGACAGATTGCCTTCCATTTGAATTCTATTAGGATTATTTTCACCGTTTAGACAGGACCTGGGTGTTTCCAATCTGTGGGCCATTGTTTTGTTTTCCATATTTGATGACAGATTTTAGTTAGAACTAGAGTAGATTCTGTCTCTGTGGCTTGCAGCAGCTCTATTGGTATGCCCTCTGTTCCTAGTGATTTATTTCTCCCAAGTGTTCTGAATGCATCTTCCAGTTCACTTTCTAAACCTGGAGGTTCATCTTCATATTGTTCTTCACTGAATATATTGCTCAACGTTTCATCTCATTTATGTAGTTCTTCTGTGTATTGTTTCCATCATCTTTTTATTTGTACTTTGTCATGTAATGTTTTCCCCTGCTGGTCATAGAGCATCTCCAATCTTGCTTTAAATTTCTCTTTGATTTCTCAGATCTTGTAGAAGAGTTATCTTGCTCTTCCTTTTTTTGTCACCTATTTCTCTGCATTGATTATGCTAGTAGTTCTCTGAAATGAACACAGGATCAGACCTACATATTGTTCTGACTCCTGATTATATTAAGCCTACTCTGTTCACCTGTTTGCAAAAGCTTATCTTCTACTTCTTAAGCATGACTGCATACTAAAGTCAATGAAAGTAAATACTACACCATTCTAAAGCACCTTTGTTTAGAATAATATTACTTCCATTTCTATGTCTCTATATAACAAGGTTGACTGTATCTGCTGTGTGAAATGTTAGCACTACTTAATCTAAACCCTGTCATCTGATCTCCACCCTAGCCACAGCTCTATGATTTCTTTAATGAACTAGAAATGGATATAATCATTTTTAAAGATACAGGTTAATATTTTATTCAGCCTGCAATTATGCAAATCATCAGGTAGTTGTACAAAAGCAATTATACAGTGTGGTCTTACCCATAGCAGATTATTTTCCTGGGTCTGTCTCAAAGGAAATATAGAAAGAAATTATATAATTAGTTCTGGCCCAAAATGAGAATCACTGAACAAGTGTTTAAAAATAGGTTGTTGGGGCTAGCATGTAATGACAAGAGTCTAAAGTTGCAGTTCCATCATACAGTTCAGATTTAAGTAATCCTAGGTCAAACAAGGATTGTAAGCAAATTGTTTTATCTTTTCCTTTGCTTAGTAAAAGCAGAAAAGACTGAGGATTTTTGGAAGACAATGCCTAGACAATATCTAGAATATCCACCAACAAATGGAATCAAACACTTCCTATGTGCTCATAGAAAGTGTCTGATTGGTGGCTGTAAAAGTGGCAAAAACCTTACCTCTCCACTTCCATTGCATCCTCTTTTTTTTCTGTCCCACAGACCTGTTCTAGGTGATTTGGGGCCTATTTCATATTGGTGCAAAGCAGGCTATGAAGCCATTTTCAGCCAGCTGTACTTTGTTCTTCCTAATCAAAGTCCATAAGCCAAAAAGCTCTAGATCATGCCAGATGAAACCAATTTTCTGAATCCGTTTCAACTGGGGATCGAGCCTTCCTTAGTCACCCTCTACAGTCACTACCGTCAGGAAAAAAATAGGCAGAATATGACTCTGGCTGTGCCTACATGGGCCAAAAATGCCATACTCATCTTGGACCTGGTACTGGCAGTACTCATGACATACAGCTACTTTCAGTAAGGTAATGCTATTTTTAGCCCTTTACCTGACTTTTCCCCCACACTAAGCAAAGCTGGGGAAAAGCCTGATGTTTTATGGACCCCCTGGAATGGCTTCAGTTTCTGTTGGCATACAGACAGCTGGATCAGGTCTGATTTGGCTGATCCAGTTGTCCACATGCCGAAAGCCATGCCATCCCCCTTCCTCACACTAAGCAGTGCAGGGAAAAGGGATGGCCTGCCTTCAGAGCCGCTGCCACTACCTCCTTGCGAGCAGGAGATCCATGGAAAGCCTGCCCAGCATGTTGCAGCCTCTGCTAAGGCCAGAAATGAGTGCCTGGACATGTAATCAACAAGGAGGTGACCAGTCTCCCCACTCTTTGTTGATCACACAGGAACCCTGTTCTGCCCTCAGCAGAGGTGGTGGCATGCTGGGCAGGCTTTCCACAAAGCTCCTGCTCATGGAGGAGGAGGAGGAGGAGGAGTCTCTAACAAGATTCATCCCCTTCCCTGTGCACCTGCCACCTCCACCTCACCAGCTAAACAGCTGTGGAAAGCCTGGCCAGTGTGATCACTTCTGCTGAGGGCAGAAATGGGACACCTGTGCAATCAACAAGGAGGGGGTAGAGAACTACCTCCTTGTGGAGCACATGTCCAGGCAATGCTGCCAGCGAGGCTCTCACAGGGGGCTGCTTGGCTGGCGAGGCGGTGGCAGCACTGGGGACAAGGGGGCAGGCCTGTGTGCTGGCCTAGTAACTATTAAAACATCAAAATGTCAAACTGATAATCAGGAATATGTGCAAGTATGATATACTGTATTAAATGCATCTACTGTTTTTAATCCCCTTTTAAACACAGGGGGTTGTATTTCTAATTAGTACTTCACTGAAATCTTCCTAAAATTGTTTTGAGGGGAGAAATATTTCTTTGGAGAAAAATATGTATTTACTTATTTATCTTTTTCATTTATACTTTCATCCAAAGAACTCAAGAGAATGGCTGTCCTCTTCCTTGCAAAAATCCAGCGACACAGAGCAAGCAGAGAAACAGTGAGTGGCTAAGATCGCACAGTGAATTTCATACCATTGTGGGGACTGGAATCTCAGTCTCCAAAGTCTAGTCAAACACTCTAACTAGATTTTTAGTTCACTACAAATAAACACATTTCAAAATCAAATGCATAATCATCCATTTTATGGTTTAACTTTAATAGATCAGGGTTCTCTTGTTTCATTGCATTTTTCTTTACAGTTGATTTAAGAAATATGCACTTACTCCAATCATTTTAGTGAAAAAAGTAAGTACAACTACATGGCTCTTTTTTGTTACAAAATTTCCAACTTAACCAATAACTTAATTTATTTTACTTAATCAGTTATTATCAGAGGCCATGTATAATTGAACGTTCTGCAGAGATCAGACTTATCTGCATGAAACTGCCACATGGGGTTATCCAGGAGATTTGGAGTGAAGAGTCATCAATGTTGATGATACAAAGCTCTATTTATCAACTTCGCCTACAACAGGTGAGCTTATGGGTGCACTGAATTGTGCCTGGCCACAAGAAGGGACTGAATGAAGGCCAACAAATTGAAGTTCAGTCAAGACAAAACTGAGATGCTGTTGACAGGTAATTCTCCATGGATGAATAGTGTTTTGCCAGTTCTAGATGAGGTTATACTACCATGAAGCAGGTTCATAACTTGGAGATTATCTTGGATCCATCAGTGTCACTTGAAGTACTGATGGCCTCAGTGGTGCAGAGTATCTTCTAACAGCTTCAGCTTGTAGAGCAACTATATATCTCTCCTGACAGGATAGCCTAGCTTTAGTGATCTACACTCTGCAGGCCTCCAGGTTAGTTTACTGAAATGTACTCTACATGAGGCTGCCTTTGAAGGTTTTGAAAATGAAGCTAATGCAGAATGCAGCATCCAGACTGACCTCAGGGACAAAAAGGTCTGGTCATATAACATCTATGCTGGCCCAGCTATGTTGGCTGCCAAAACATTTAAGGCCCATTTCAATGGACTCCAGTACATGACCAAAAAAACAAAACAAAACAAAACCTCTCCCATTATGAACCTGACCATATTCTGAGATCAGAATCTGGGGACTTCTTCCAAGTATCTATTCCAAGTGAGGCTTGAAAGGTAGTGACAAAGGAGATGGCCCTTTCAGTTGAACATCCCTCCCCACCCCTCAGCAAATGCTCTCTCCAGGTGGCCTCTCTGGCCACAGCATCATCTTTTTGGTGCCAGGTTAAGACAATTCTTTGCTTCCAGGCATTTAATAGAATGTGATTGATACCAAGCTGTTACTGTTCATGACACAACCTAGGCCACACGATTAGCTCTACAATTTCTTCTGCTGTGAGGAGGAGTTACTTTAGATTATTTTTTTTTCTTGATTTTAACTCTTTTATATTTTTTCTGTCAGAAAAAGACAAACAAGTAAAATAAAAATCATCATCACACAAGGCACTTTCATAATGAATATTTGATTATATACCTTCTGACAGGGACCTCAGAACTGTTTTTAAGGTGTGGGGGCTCAATATTGGAAGGCAGGTGGTCATTAATTTTCCTTAATTACTTTCCCCATCCATTGTCATTGAAACATCCGTAAATATGAAGACTCTTAGAAGGACAATGTGCACTTAGACAGTGCTGTCCATGGGTTCAGTGTAGCTTATTTGCAAGTAAGTGTGAGCAGGATAGATTACAGGCAGCTGTATTATTCCTGAGAGGGCTGAACCACAGTAGCTGTCATAATATTTCATAATGCTTGATTATTTAGTACACCTCTGATGGATAATTCCCAAGTACATATTACTTAGCTCAATTACATAGGATTCTTGGTGATCCAAGGTTGTCAGATCTTTTCAAGGGGCTTGCCTGGTCTTGTGGGGGCTTGAGGCCCCTCTGCTCCCCCACTCTGGGATCACTGCCTTCTGAAGTCTATTGGGGAGGAGTACTGCAGCCCCCACTGAAGGGAATGGGGAATTAAAAATAAATTTTAACTTTTCACATTTGTATCCCAGCATTCCTTTGAACAGTTCTTTGTTATCCTTATCTCTCTGGCTTTTCTTCGCAAACGAAGATTCATGAAGGACTCATCCCGAGCTTTCTGCAAGCGCGCTGATGACTAAAAAGGCCAATCCGAGATAAACAAGTCCGGTTGCAAAAAGCACAGCAGAAGGTCTCCTTGGGTGATGTTTTTGGGTTGTGATCCTTTCTGCATTGTCGTTTCTCTTCAAGACTTATTCGGCGTGAGTTCTCAAATAAGGCTGCAGCATTGTGGATAGTGCTTCTCCATGCCTCCCAATGTGAGGCCAGGGCGGACCACTGTTGGTGATCAATTTGGCCGAGCCTGAGATGTTGTTTCAGGGAATCTTTGTATCGCTTTTTTGGAGCGCCCCTCTTACACTGACCCGTGGCGAGTTCACCGTAGAGTAGTATTTTTGGGAGGCGATGGTCCTCCATCCTAGAAACGTGCCCTGCCCAGAGCAGCTGCGTTCTCAATATCATGGCCTCAATACTGGTGATCCCTGCTTGCTCAAGAACAGCAACATTCATCACATAGTCAGTCCAGTGTATATTTAGGATTGTGCGTAGACAGCGCTGATGAAAGCGCTCGAGGAGTCGTAGGTGGGGGCGATAGGTGGGGGCGATGTTTCAGATCCATAAAGGAGGATAGACAGTACGATGGCTCTATACACACTGATTTTTGTGCTTTGCCTCAGATATTTATTGCTCCAGACTCTTTTGTGAAGTCTTCCAAATGCACTATATGCCTTTGCTAATCTGTGATTGATCTCTTTGTCAATCTTGGCATCTGAGGAGATGATGCTTCCCAGGTAGGTGAACTGCTGAACGGACTTGAGCACAGATTTGCCAACGGCAATGTGAGGATGGTGGTGTTCGTCCTGTGGTGCAGGCTGGTAAAGAACTTCTGTTTTCTTCAGGTTGACTTCCAGCCCAAACAGCTCTGCAGCTGTTGCAAAGCAGGATGTTAGGCGCTGCAGAGCTGCTTCTGTGTGGGCAACAAGGGCAGCAGCAGCAGCAAAGAGCAGCTCATGGACTAGATAGTTTAGAGTCTTAGTGTGAGCCCTCAGACGGCTTAAGTTAAACAAGCTACCATCAGTACAGTAACGTATATAGATGCCGTCGTCTTCTTCAAGCTCTGCCATAGCCCTTTGGAGCATCATGCTAAAGAAGATTGTAAATAAAGTTGGTGCAAGAACACAACCTTGCTTCACTCCATTAGTTATTAGAAAGGGCTCTTAGAAGTATCCTTATAATGTACCTGCAAAGTAAGTTAGTCTGAAAGAGTCAGTGGTCAAGTGCAATTTAGCAGCCTGCTCAGGTGAGTATGGATTTAACTATCTTTTTACAGGCTACGTTCAACCTAAAGGACCAGGGCTGGCCAACATCTATATATCTGAAAGACCAAAATATTCTCTCCACAAGAATCTCATGGATGTTCAGTGTGTTTACCCCCAACAGATCTCATCTTAACTTACCATCTTTAGTGGATTTCCATGTGTTCAGATTAGAGTACTCATACATGCATGCTGGCACATTGCAAGGAAAATCAGTGTGAGATGTGACATTATTCTGTTCCCCAGAGATTTTCCTTAGCTACATAGAAAATGGCACACACACCCTATCAAATTTCTATCTCCCTCTATAATGAGTAGCTACAGCATGGAGTCAGCACATGAAGATGTCTGAAACCAGGACCCGTTCATGGGACAGTAACGTCATCCTTGCATGCTCCTGTTGTGTTTTTTGCCATGTCCGATAATCTCCACAGTGTGCAAAAGCCATTTGATGTTGCAACAAAGCATATTTTCTTGGCTAAAGAAGGAACAGCCCTCAAATACATCATTTTTAGGAGGAACTAAGCCCCACACTCAGACACACACAAATGAAATTTCTCCAGTTTTCCATCCCCAAAGACTAATCCAATCTTCAGGGGGCTTTTCCAACCCCACCTCAAAGTATTAAAAATATTTGTCCTAGTGCTAGTTGCATTATCTCCTTTCAATTACCTCCCTTCATTCTTTAGCTCAGTCAAAATGCATTTCATTGTGAGGCACTTAAGCACTTTGTTTATTTAATGACTGTTTGTTTTAAGCTTCATTAAAATTTGCTTTAACTTGAGGCAGCAATAAAAGACTGCTCCATGTATTAAAGGATAAAAATCTCTAAGGAAAAGAAAAAGGCCTGAAGACTGACCATCTTGTCCTTCAAATTATCTCTGAGGGGGGAAAGTGTGTATATTCTATTTATTTCTCCAGATTCTTGGGAGACCCATTAAATCACCAAGAAATGTTACTATAAACTATGTGCCTTACTTAATGAGTACCCTGCTGTGCCCAAGACACTGCTGTTTAAGTGTGCACATTGCTGTGAAGCACTTATGGGATAAAAGCTACTGAGGCTGCCAGCTGGATCCACAGCATCCTAGTAAGTGACAAATGTAGTTGAGAGAAGTACCATGTGCCCTGCTTGGGGCAAGTGATTATAGTAGATACAGTTCACTCCATTCAATTGTCAGGCTTCTAGAATGGCTTGCGATCAAAGGGAGAAAGTATCTAACAATTGATCTTTTTTTTTCTTTTTGAGGATGGTGAAGCACATCAGCCATTTTCTTCTTCTGTCCCCCATCCCCCTTTCTATTTTTGTGTCATGTCTATTACACTGCAAGCCACAATTTTAAATTGTAAGCTGTACTAAGAGTGCTGCTAAAAAGGCACCATATTAATATCGAGAATAAATAAATAGAACTATCTGCAGAGAAAGTGTATTAGAAAAAAATTGAGGAGGCTAAGCATAAACCTATATAGATTCACTCTGAAGTAAATTCCACTATGTGGTGTGGAACTTACTCCCAGGATATATGCACAGATTTTCCCCCAGCTTGTGTGTGTGTTTGTTTGTTTGTTTGTTTGTTTGTCTACATTAGTTACATTTATATCCTGCCTTTCCTCCAGTGACTTTGAAATGAGCATGGCTCTCTGCCTACTGACTTTACCAATTTATTTATTTATTTATTTATACCCCACTCTTCAGCCACAAGGCTATCAGAGCAGCTTACAAATTATTTTAAGCAATAGCTATTTACACATCTACACTGCATTAAACAGTTTCCAATGTGTGTTAGCTAATTAAAATTTAAGCCTGTGAGGTTGGTCAGGCTGAGAGAAAGAGAGCGGCTCAGAGTTATCCAGTCAATCTCAGAGTTTTATTGCACTGTGCTGTTACAGCACTATCCTTCCCTTTTAACTACTATGGATGCCTCCTGTGGAATTCTGGGGTTTATAGTTTATGAGGCCTAAGAGATCTCTGGCTGAGTGTTCTAAATGCTGCTCCCTAAACTGCAAATCCCAGGATTGCACAGGAGGCAGCAAGAGCCATTAAAGTGGAATAATAGCACTGTTACATTGGAGTACAATAAGATAATCAGTGAGCTGAAATGACTTCCTTCTTAAGCAGCACTTAGATACAGAAGAGCAATGAGACAGGCAGTTGCTGCCCCCCCACACAACAATAACAGTTCAAGGAGGGAGGTCCTTATGTTGGGTAAATGGAACTCAGGGAGGATCAAAATCCCAACATCTTGTCCACACATTGGTCCAGATTCAAATTGCCAGCTGCCTGCCCACCTACAGCCGCTTCAAACCAAATTTTAAAATGTCAGATCTTAATGCAGAACTTCCCTTTTATACCAGGTTGGCTTTTAATGAAAATCTTCAGAGAGTTTTGAGATCTTCCCAAAAAACTGAATTATTGTCAATTAACTTGTTGAACCAAGGGCAGATCATGGGATTTACAGAGAACAGCACAGATATTTTTACTGTTGCTCCAAAAGACAAATGTCATTATTGGCACCTTGAAATAACTTGTTGCTGTTTCAAAGTTGGTTCTCCCTGACCTTGAATTTTTTCCCACAGGTACCACAGATCCCATAATATGCCTGGGGATTATGTGAATCCAACATACATAGAAACTCAGTTTGGGAAAGGCTGTCACCTCATCTTACAGCCCATTCAAATAAGTAATATCATTCACTCATTTTTTGTCATTTTAAGGTTCAAAGATGTGTACTCTTAAGGCCTTCTTCAGGAGGCTAAATAAAATCAGAAAAGGACAACATATAAATACATAATATCACATTGCTTGAAATCTTTATCATGTCTGTACATTGTTTATAACCCTGTACATACTTATTTAGAAGCAAACTTCAGAAATTTCTGGACCAGGAACTCTTGAACCACTTACTGGAAAAATAAAACATCAAAATTTCCTAAGGAAATTAGGGAAGTAGAACGGAAGAGAAACACAATGCACCTGGCATCCCAGAAACACAGACTCATGGTGGAGAGGGTGGGACTGAGAGAAAAACCAGCTTTTCAGCAAGAGATATTTCTTACTAGACATGCCTGCTTTTGTAGTAAGCAAATAAATCAGTCTCCCACTCCCTTTGATTTCATACCAGAACTCATTTGTTATGTTCTTCCCTTCTTCAGTTGTTCCCCATCCTATTCCATCAATTACTCCCTAGGTTTGGTTTGGTTTTTTTTCTGTTTCCAGGACCTAGACTAGATCTCAGTATTCAAGATAGCAATGATACAACAAACAGAGTAGCCTGTCTAGAAACAGTCCATGGGATGCAAATTTCCTCCACTTTTAATCCTTATTCTCTGCCCTTAGACCTTCCTCTCTTATTGAATCCACCAGAGAAAGACCCATGCACTATAAGGAATTCTAACATTCAAACATTAATTATCTCATTAAAGCATATGATTTCTGTGTTCATTGGGCAATATAGTGAGTTAAGCCACACTGGTAGAAAAATAGAGTTGATAAGCTGATGAGTCAACCCTCTAGTTTTTTCCATGCTCTGCTAATATACTTAGCACTGCATAAAAAGGAGATGGTATCGTCACCATCAGGCGACCTACTGGCTAGCAAATCTCCTGACTGCCTGTTCATTGGGGACAGACCCTTCCACAGAATATCTTGTGACAGATATCTCTGGACCTGAGGAAGCCTGAGCTTAAAGACACATTCAGGACTAACCCAGTCATTAGACCTCATAAACAAGATTTTAAAAGAAGTATATTGAAAAGGGCTGCTAGGGGCTTGTCTACACCAGCCAAATACCCCACTTTGCCCCCATTCCAGAGCCCTGTAGTCCAAAAGATGCAGGGCATTTACCCCATTCTGCCCCGGGCAGTCCAAACAACCCCCAGGGCAGATACAGGGTTGAATGGGGGAAAGCCGGCATAGGGCCCTTTACCACATTTTAAGAAAATACCAAGTCTAATCTGGTATTGCCAGATCAGGCCCCATGTGTCTGTGGGAGCCCATCCCAGAACACCACTCCTCGCTGCCACCACCAGCTCCCTGCCTCTCCCAGAAGCCAAGCAGTGGCTAGTCACATGCAGGGGGACTGCAATGACATATTGCAGGACCCCTGCCTGGCTTCTACATTAGTGAGAAAATGGCTGCAGCAGCAGCTTCAGTGATGGGCTGGTGTCCTGCTTGGACTCTGGTCCATTTTCTATGGGCAACAAGTGGGAAACAGGCCAGCTCCAGAGACAGGATACACTGGAAGGAAGCCAGCATATCCTGCCTGGTGTAAATGAGCCGTATGAAATGCCTGTTTCACACATATACAACAAAAATTATTACAAATCGTATCTGAATTATATTGTGATATACATCTCTTCTTCAGTGAATTGCTACTGCTGCGCAACAATATGGTGTTAAAAATGCAGTGTTTTATCACTGAGGCAAAATCTGAAAAGAGATCATCAAAACATATAGAAGAGCCTTGCTGTGTTCTCTGGCATGCTAGCAGGTCCTCCTTCTATAAAGCCTCAAGACCTTTTGTGCTGTCACAACCAACTATTCAGGGAATGTATCTTCTCATTTCCTGGTTGACAGCAACATATTTAATGTCTGCATATTGTGAATGATGTTTATCTTATTACTTGTTTTTCACTATGTACTCTACTATGCCATCTCTAATATGTAGCAAACATCCTGAGGAGATATCCATACTTCCCTCACTCCAGGTCAATAACTGGCACTTATTTGATGAACTACAGTGGGCTGTGAGCTCTGCCTTCACTGTGCATCCAGTTCCTTAAAATGGCAATTAATGTTTGTGCCTCTTCCTAGAGCAGTTAACATGCCTAGATGAAGTCTTCAGGTGATTTGGTTCCTCTTTCCACTAATTACACATAGCATGAGCAATTCTTTGGGGAGTCAAAGGAAACAATCCATTGCTTAACAGAAGCAACCTTCTGGAAAGGGTGGAGAACAATTGCCTTTTGAATGTGGAAATACTCAAGAGCTGTCTTTTAGGCATGTGGTGATTTAATAAAGATGTTCTCAAGGAAACTATGGATACACAAGGGAATGCCTTTATTTTTCCTTGCTATGACAAACTGCCACAAACACTCCCCCATTTATCAGAGTGGTAAGACTTATCAGGAGCACTCCTGTGAGGGTCAGTGTCTTCATAATTGTGAATCCTAGAGATTTATTATGCCACTGATAATAAGCTGGCTATTTACAAATATACAGATAGGAAGGAGGGGCCAAGCAATGCACTCATTAGTTGGGTTAATGGCTGTAGTAGCCTTGCCATTCCTCAGAATCAGGAAACTACTTCAGGCAACTGATTTGGGGTGTCTGGAAATGGCAGCAAATTCATAGCTATTTACAGAGCAAACCTGAGGTGGGGACCAGGAGAGCCCTGGTAAAAGAATGGCCACTTCTTACACCCCACAGGCTGTCTTCTGCCTGGACTAGGGTTTCCAGGTCAGGACAATCCCAGGCCCTGAGATTTCAGTATGAAAACTGAGATCTAGGGATCGTGATGTCATAGAGGGAAGCCCTGCTAATATTGTCACAGGAGTTATGTATTTATGTATTTTTTAACCAAGATGCATTTTAATTGATATCCAGGAGACAAAAGGGGCCCGCCCACAACTATAAGGCTATCATTTAATTTTTATAAGATAGAAATATTTTTTTCAAAAAAAATACACATTGGCACAGGGGCAAAGGCAGGCTGGCAGGCTGGCTGGCTGGCTGGCTGGCGGGCTGGCTGGGCCAGCAATTGCCATCCAATCTTTTCCAGCCACAAACTGCAGGAGAAAAGTCTTCCCTCCCCCTCCAGTGCCTCTGAGGGAAAGTTCAGTGAATGGAGTAACATCATTATCATTATCATTATCATTATCATTATCATTATCATTATTAGGGTCCCAAATCCCGAGTTAAGTCTTGGGGTGCCACAGCAACAAAAGATACCCAAAGGGGGCCCCCTGGCAAAGCCACTGTTGCAGAGGTATAAATATATATACATATACATAACACAAATATATCTGTATATATGCTCATATATATATATATATATATATATATATATATATACACACACACAGTGTGTGTGTGTGTGTGTGTGTACACACACAATAAAGCTGTAAAGAAGGAAAGGAGATAAATGCGGGGGGGAACACAGGCATTCCAATATACTATGGTAGGCTTAAATATGCAGCCAATTCCACTGTTCAACAGAGTAGCCCAGTCAGTTGAACTACTGATCTGACAACATAAGATAATGGCAACTGCTTAGCCCAAAACAAAATGGCGACCACGACAGAAGGGGAGGGTAAGTAACTAACAGTGAAGGGGAGGGGGAAGAGAAAAACAGTGTAAAAATATACATTGTATTATTGCATAAATATACAAATCAGGGTATGTGTTTCATATAAGAGTAGTCAAATACTTTGTTTTATAAACAAACCTATGTCCTCATCTTCTTACTCTTTACAACTGAATCTCTGACTGGAAACTGACAACTTCTCACCTCAGAAGCAAACTCAACCACAGCACTGTGCTAATCAAAATTAGTGGCTGTCGTGCAGGGGGGAAAAAGAGAAATAAAGAACAGTGAAGGGGGGAGACGCAAGTTGTTAAATTAGACCACAAACTCCTCACGTCAAGCAAGCAAACCAAAAGCCACGGAAGTTAAAAGAGGCACTGGAGAGGAGGATGGGGAAAATGTAGCCAGATGAATAAAGCCAGCATAAAACAAACACGCAACCACCAGCTGAATAATAAAGCCAGCATAAAACAAACATGCACCCATTTATGATTGTGGTAGCAAGGGAGGTATCAAACTAGTAACATTGCATGCAATGTGAGGAGGATGAAGCAAAGAGGTTGATTCTTTCCTGGTACGAAGCCAGTGCTTGCTCAAAGCATTGGCTTGCTCAAAAGTCTTGGCAGCCGCACCATCTCACCCACCAGTGGAACATGAGTAGGCACGCGTGAGTATGACAACCTGGCAGGTGCTCCAATGACCATGCTGCTCAGAGGAGGAGGAGGGGGGGCAGGAGAAGCTCCCCCTTCTCTCCAAGTGGTTGGCAAGGGCTAGCTAGCATGCCTTTCCACTGGAAAATTCCCAGCCCCTGAGGCTGATTAAGGAGGTCCACTTCATGAGGGGCCCACTTGCCATCAGGCAAGCAGACACCTTGGCCACCTCTGTTAATTGTTTGTGTGGATCTGTTGTTCCCCACCTTGATCCATGGGGAGAGACAGGTAAGAAATAAATATTTATCTATTATCGTCGTCGTCGTCATCATCATCATCACTACTACTACTACTACTACTACTACAAGGGACAGCCCCTGGTGATGTCATTAAACAAGGTACCTGGAACATCAACCCTACCATTACAATGAGTATACAATTTATTTATTTTTAAAAGCCAAGTCTAACAAATGAAGAAAACACACACACATTTCAAGGTAGCTTTCTCACCCTGGGATTTTACCCTCTCACCCTGAGGCGTGGAGAAGAGGCTCAGTTTCCCCCACTCCTTTGTTTCTGTGCTCAGTGAGGCGGTTTTTTAAAAGAGTTCAATCTGGAATGTTCTGTCAGGTATTTTCCTTCCTATTAGTTGCAGGCTTGCTGTAGCTTTTCTCTTGTGTGAGAAGAAAGGGAAGTCTTTCAGTCCAGTGGGTCCAAGGCCATCCATTCTTAACATCATTCCCTATAGGAAAGGAACAATGGTGGAGGAGCTTGCAGATGCTCTCCCAAGAAAACCTCCAGTAAAGGATCTCCTTCTCCACCTGTGGCTGTACCTCACTGTAGATGAAAGAGGTGATCTGCAGCATACATTAGTTCCTCAGCTGCCCTCTCCCTCTATGTATTTATTGGCCAGTGTTCTATATCAGCTACATCAGTAATCTCTTCTGTTCTCTCTCTCTCTCTCTCTCTCTCTCTCACACACACACACACACACACACCTGATGGAAATGTCATTCATCCTTGCTCCGATCACCAGCAGAATGGACCTCTTCTTCCCAAGCAGCAGATGCCTGGTAAAGTAGGTTGAGGAGGAGTTACAATTGTGGCAATAGTGTTACAATTGTGACTGAGGACTTCATCAGACAAGGAAAACAAGGTGCCAAAACGAAGTGATAATGACATTACAGGTCGTCATTATCAGATGACGCTGTTCTTCTCCCATGGCCAGCCTGTCAATTAGCCAGTAATAGGGCGCCACTTTCAATTGACAGCTTAAGCCATCAATAGATTGGTAGTGCCGGCTTTTTGCTGGCATTGCCAGTTGTGAAACCTCCGGCCCTTTATATCTTGTCACTGCAGAGTAAATGGCCGGATGGGGCAAAACACTTCTGGGTGAGATCCCGGCATCCAGGTAAGTTACAAGCTTCTAATGACCCTCCCCGGGTTACTTAGAAGTTTTTAAGTGTGTTTACGTGCTTACTGTAACTTAAAATGGTTTTTTTTAATTTATTTTTGAATTTCCCATGCAATCAACTTTCACGAGAATCTGTGGGATTTCAGAAGAGGAAGTGAACAGAACTCCATTCACTTCTTCTTCATTGCTGGGGAAGCCATTGATGGGGAGGGGCGGGAAGTGCAGTGGTGGACGTTCTTTTGCCGGCATAGAAATTGTTTTTTTCTGTGCTGGCAAAAAAAAAAAAAAATGTTTAAAGGGCTCGTCTGATAAAGTCCTAAGAAACTTACTGCACTCCAAAGAAAAGTGGAAGGGGAGCAGGAACGTTCCATCTTCCATGCTGCTTTACCGCATGACATCAACATTCTTTCATTCTGGTCCCATGAGGAACCAAGGTAAAACCATGTCTTTTTGCTAATCAGAAAAACCAATTAGCAAAAAGACACAGTTTTACATCAATCCCCCACAGGACTGGAATGAAAGAACACCGGAAGAAGGATTTGGCGGTTTTCTTGAAAACCGCCAAATATAACGCTGCAGCATCCCCATGGTTACGCAACAGTATTGGCAGGGGATCAGCAGGGGAGAGCGTCATCCGAAAGGGACACCCTGCAGTGCAGCAGCCTTGCAACGGGGACGAGGCTGCTAGCGTTATAAAACCCCATCCAAAAAAGTCCTTAGGGTCATCCTTGGCTGCCGTGTCCTATAGCCACCCACTCCACTCAACAGGATACAGTTATGTTCTCATAAAAAAAAAACATAATCAAGATTTTAAGCGTACGAAACATGCCATCCATTAGAACTTCACATAGTTCTCTGAGGTTAACAGCAATACTGGAGATAATCAGAATGAATGCTTAATTGCACGTTGCATGACACTTGTTACAGCTCGGCTGATCAAAGAGAATTAATTTTCCATTTTTTACTCCAGCAGTGTCTCATTAAAACAAATCAGATCTGAACGTCACCCACGTATACATGCTCACATCCTTTGCAAAAGAACTGCTTTCTAACGAGTTTCTAAATTTTTGTTTCAATGTTCCTACTGAAGCACTGAACATATGGAACTAAGAGAAAATCCAACCATTGGTTCAGCTAGCCCAGTCCTGTCTCCTATGGCTGGTAGGAGCTCTCTAGGGCTTTCCCAAGTAAAGGGTTTTTCTCAGATCTGCTACCTGAGAGCTTTCCTGTTGGAGACTGAAATCTAGAACCTTCACTCTGCCATTGCCAGTACATTTGCTAAGGAATAGGTCCCACTGAAATCACTGCATAGGATTATGCCAGAGCTTGGAAGTAGCTAGTTGAAAACAACTTATTATTTATTATTTTATTTTTTTATATTATATCCTGCCTTTCTCCCAGTGTGTGATTCAAGGTGTCTTACAACCATTTAAAAACATAGTACAACTAAAAAAAAACTATTAATACAAAAGTTAAAATACACTCAGACCAATTTTTATTTTAAAAATGAATAAAAGCAATTTTAAACAAATATAAAACATAATGAAATTGAAACACAATACTTCCATTAAAAGCTAGTTACTCATAATTTATTTTTCCAATAGTTAAGTTAGAACTACTTTGCAATACAATTTCAACTTAACAAGCAGTAATTGCATTCTTCCTGTGGTGTTTCTGTAACTTTTTGTAACATATGTGGTTATAGGGATGTGACCTAAATTATGGGAGAAGGAATATCACATGGTTCCAGTGCCGGCTTGTGCTGTGCCTCATACCACTGCCTCATGTCCATTGTGACCATTGAGGCGCAGACAGTGTGGATGGGAGAAGAGTGTGTTTTGGAGCATAGGGCAGCACTTTGGTTCATTTCAATGTGCAGAGATCATTGGATTTTTCAAGAAGTCCTTGTACTTCTGCATCTGGAAACAACTTTTAGGTGATGTATAGGTAAAACTAGCCAATTATAGTCTGAAAGAGAAGTTTTAGCTTTTTTGGAGGTAGAAACCTCAGAGAGTTTAGTCTCAGCTTATATTTCTCTCTTGTTTAGGATCCCCCTTGTTACAGTTTCTGTAACTCTGGAGATTTTCAGACACGGAAAAATCGTCCCTTGCCGCGCGAGCAGCCTCCCGAAACTGCTGCGCGGCAAGGGTCTTTTTCGGACCGCGCTGTGCCTGTTGCGAAGCCGTCCGTGTCACTTCCGTGAAGCTTGGGACGGCTCCGCGTCATATTTCAAGCACGGAGGCTGCCCGTGATTGAAATATGACGCGGAGCCGTCCCAAGCTTCACGGAAGTGACACGGACGGCTTCGCAACAGGCACAGCGCGGTCCGAAAAAGACCCTTGCCGCGCAGCAGTTTCGGGAGGCTGCTCGCGCGGCAAGGGACGATTTTTCCGTGTCTGAAAATCTCCTCTAACCCAGTGTTTCTCAACCAGGGTTCCCCCAGAGATTGCCAGGAATTCTGCTGAGATGAGTTTTCACACCAAAGGGGCCTCTTATGGGTCAATGGGGGGAGAAAGTTAAAGTGCCAAATACCTTGCTCTCCCTCCCAGCTTTTGCTCTGCCTTAGATGTGCTAATCAGGCTCTGGCAGCTAAAGGGGAAGGGGAGGGGTGAAGCATGGCTCCAATCTGCCATGGACCCTTATCCTTTGCCGGAACTGAGGACAAAAGAGGAAGTTGGTTTGCATAAAACTGATTTAAAGATACAAATGCAAAATGAGGTGTTTTTTTTTTTAAAAAAAGTCAGAACAATAGAAAGAGAATTGCAATACTGTACAGCTCTTACCCAAGTGTGAGAAACTGACTAAGTAATCCCCTGGTCTACTCATCTAACCAGGTGCCAGCTGTGGATGGGAGAACGCTGATAAGTGACTTAGGACTTTTTCTTTTTAAACCAGATTTGGAGAGGGTAGAGCCATTACCGTAAAGGAGTCATTATAGAGAAAAGGTTCTTAAAACTGTGGGTCTGGTAACTGAATGTGGGGGTCATGAATAGACTGACCAACTCCTGTATTATTGAAAAAAGCCTGCCATTTACCATGACACTGGCTTGGCAGGAAACAGCTTCCCTCAGATCCTGAGCCTGGCTGCTTAGTTGCTGCTTTTTGCAAGCTCTGTTAGCTCAGAGGTCAATCTTTGGATCAGAGTCAGTGATGTAGCCATGTTTAAATATTTGAAGGGATGTCATAATGAGGATGGAGCAAGCTTGTTTTCTGCTGCTCCAGAGACTAGGACACGGAGCAATGGGTTCAAACTACAGGACATTTTTCAGGTTTTAATAATGTTTCACAATAAATATATTTGGTTTTTATTTAGTTTATTTTTATTATAGATTACCTTTTTTGGCATTGTCATAGGATATTTTGTCAATATTTTAATGTACACTATAAATACTTCTCTGCCAGTATGCTTTTTCAGACCTGTTACTTTCAAGTATCAAATATGTATTGCCAGCAATGTGGAATATAATAAGCATCTATTTTTTTCACTGTTTCTGTAATTTAAAAAAAGGGGGAGCTGTGGGTATAATTTTTATGTAGGGGTTCCCTGAGACCCAAAAATTATTTCAAGGGTTCCTCCAGGGTAAAAAGGTTGAGAAAGGCTGCTCTAACCTGTGACTCTAACATCATCATTTTTCTTTATTTTTTTAACATATTGTACCTGATGAAGAAGCCAGTAGAGTTTCAAAAGATTGCATCATGTGTTTTGCATTTGGTTGCTCAGTAAAGGTATCACTTTTTAAGGAAGCAATGAGTTACTTTTCAAAATGCAACTACAGTACTTTGGGGCTTGGAGTAATAACTGTAATTACTTATTAAAAATAACTTTCCAAGCTGTGGATTGTGCTGTTAGCAAGCATATACTTATCCTCTGAGATACCACCCGTTGTCTTTGATTCAGCTGATGTGGGTGTGGGTATGTGCATGTTAAGAGGTGGGGGAGCAGCAAGTGTCCATCCTTTTCCCTAGCATTTTATGAACCTAGTCACACTGGCTTTCATAAAAGTTTTGTGTTTTTTTTGGTTTTTTTTGTAAATAAATATCAAAGATAGGTAAGGCATTGTATCTACTCCACAACTATTGCATCATCTATTGAAGATAGGATGTTGCTATAGCATTAAAAGAGTACTGTATTTCACATATAGTTTTTCCTCCTCAGCTACAAAAGTCCATCGATTGGAAAATCATTGGCCCTTCAGATGTTTTGTACAACTTCCAGAAGACTTTACCATTGGGCATCCTAAGGGCTTTCTGGAAAATAAAGTCCAAAATGTTTGGAAGGCCAAAAGTTCCCCACTCAGAAGACACATATGGACTACATGGACTTATGTCTAACTGTGTATAAGACAACTCTGTAACTTTGCCTTTCGACTATAATAAACAAAGCAGTAATGTAATTCCAGAAGATAGGAGGATTTGAGCATGTATGTTCTCCCTCCCTTAATCTTTTCTTTGTATAAAATTTGTCAGTAATGAATGGATGTCTTGAAATAATTTCCATACTCCTAGGCAGGAGACTAAACAGCAGGGATAGTGTCAAGAAAAAAAAAGCAAACAAGATCCCATGAGTCTGTGTGCCTGGCCACCAGTCTCTTCCTAGAGGCCTGGATCAATTTCACTTGCAAGATGCATTCCGTGTGTGTGTGTGTGCAAATCCTGGTGGAAACTTTTCTCTCAATGTTATTCTTATTATAGATCCAGTGATTTTTTTTTTGTATGAAAATAAACAGCAACAACATCAACTGCTTAATCAACAAAAACTCTGGCCATTCATCCACAAAAATTACCTCTAATCAAATGTCAGCTTTAGCATGAGAACAATAAACCCATATTTGCAAACCTGAGTATTAGACCAATACTTGCACCAAGAAACATATTTTCCACTGTGGACTCTGTGAAATGCCTCTAATTATTCTACTGCATTTGGCAGACTCTAGATGAGCCTCAATTATGAGATGCACTTCTTATTGTTTTATTTACAAAAGCACATGCATCATGTTAATAAGGCACGCATGTGTGCTTGGCTCCTGAAAATGAGAAGAATCTTAATACTGCCTCTATTTCTCATTTGGCCACTACGAAAGGGATGATGAGAAATTTCTCCCATCTTGATTGCTGAGTGGAATTCAGTAGTCTTGTTAACTGCTCACTGCGCAATCAGGCATGTATTGCCTGCTTTTCCTTTAAAAACCTAACATCTTGTCTTTATCAGCCCATAAATGGAACTAAAGACAAGAAAACAGCACATCCTGAGAAACTTAGTAGTGGCAGCTAGTAACTTCCATGCCAATGGGGCAGTAAAACCAATCAGATTTTAGTCCACACTTTAAAAGCATTGTCCAAAGTGCTGAACCTGTTTGGGGGATAGTATTCAGCAACTCTTCTTATAAGATAGCTCTTTCAAAAGTCAGGCTAAAACCCAGAGCAGAACTATGAACTAGAAAAACTTTCCCCCAACCTGATACCCTCAACTGTGTTGGACATCAGTTCCCAGCCACACACCATGCTGGATGTGGTTATATGGATGTTGTAGTCCAACATAGCTAGAAGACTCAAGGTTATGGAGGGCTGGTCTAATACAAACCTTGATCTGATTCAGTGTAGAGTACTTACATTACTATGCACTTCTGGGTCTCTGTTACCTATTTTGGTCCACATTGGCTGCTGTGGTAATAGCGTTAGGTTCTCCCTATGCATTAGGTTCTCGAGGCAGGATTTTGAAAGACTCTGGTTTCACATGCAGCTGCAAGCATGAAGTTCATCTGAACCAGTTGGAGCTATCCTTACGTCTACAAACACCTCATTGAGGTATGCCAGTACTTCTGGTGATGCATTGACCTAGCTGCACATAAGCTTAAGGCATATCACCCAAAGCTTAGCAAATATACCATCTGTTTCCTGATTTGAATTCAGATCCTTTGCCCATGTGGTGTTAACTTCCTTCTGAGGGTGGAAACTATATAGACATGAGTAGATTCATAACTGATTCTATACTTTTGAAAAAGGGAGTTCTCCATGTATGCCATTCCCTTCCCCCATCCAAATCCACTATTTGCCCTGGGAAAGGCTGGGTGGTGGTATGATACAGGTCTCCCCCTGAGGCTAAATAGTAATGTCAACATAATCTTTTCTAAACCTGGTGGGAGATGAGACAGTAAAATGAATGCAAGAGATGCAGGAGGAAGATGTGTGTTTGGCATAATTATTCAAGCCTGCAACAGCAGTCTGCAAAAGAGAAAACAGCTCTGCATTTATTGGTTCTCTTGGGGAATGACATACAAGCAATGCCTGATTAATCAGGATGAATATTTAAATAAGGAGTGCTGTATTTTTAATTGATTGGAGAGATAAACTGATTGAAATATCAGCCCTAATACAGATGATGATGATGATGACGATGATTTTGTTAAAAGGAGGAGTAAGAATGCACCAACAATTATGTTTCCACTTTGTAGCACTGCATTTTTTGTTCCATGATACTCTGAGCAATCAAAAAGTGGCACTGGATGGATCTGGAACAGAAACAAGAGCTTTCACTGTGCTAAAACTCTGTTATCCACATATCTCATTGCACAATTTTTTTTGTATGTTCATTCAGTTTAGGATCACTTTCTAAATTTTATTAAGCAAAAACAGTTCGGCTATTTTGAAATAAAAGGTTTAAAGGAAATATACCAGCCACAGGTATAGATAGACCTGATAGTCATCCATTTTCACTTTTGATTTTAGTGTGTAAATTATTTCCAAATATATAAAGCACATATTTTTACCTTTTATCTTTAAAAAGAGTAAATGTGTTCACTTACAAGTTTTTTTAACACATAAAGTCTCCGGAAAACAAAGAACAATAAGGAAAGAAGTATTTGCCGATTTTTTACTCCATAACTTAATTATGCATTTATATTTCTAGATCTCTCTTATATATGTCTGAGGAAACAGATTTCACACAACTAAAGGGCACACAATGGAGCCAATGTCAAGTGATTTTGATTCCTGATTATTTAAGTGAGTACATACTTAATGCTCCCATTGACATCAACTGACTTTACAAATGCTTTATGTACATTAGCAACCAGGATCCAGGATGGAATATTTTTATATTACTCTGTCAAAAAGATGTTGCTATCTCAGAGGCATTAGTGAATAAATAGTTCTGTAGAGGAAAGTTTAACTCTTTGCACAGTCTTGGAGTATTAGGCGGGGCTGCCCTGCCCTTACTTTATCATAGATGCTCTGTAGTCTTTCAGCCTGATCTGGAGAGCATCCTTCACTGTGAGTCAGCAACTCAGGATGAAAATAAGTTTTCTTGAGTCGGGGATGATGTCTATAAAGCTGAGCTTCAGGATAGGCAATTATACTCCCGTGTTCACAATGAAATGGAACAGGTATACTCCTTGAAGACAGGTGACTATGGGATCCATTGTCGTTGTTTGTATCTCTGCACAATGTTGCTTTGTCAAAGGCAGCAGCTCCTGGTTAAAAAAATGCACTGAAATTACACATACACGTGTGTGTGAGCACGTGCATACAATGGGCCCTCAGAATCCACAGGGGTTTTGTTCCAGGATCCCACATGGATGGCAAAAAACATGGATGATCAAGACCCAATTAATGAAATAACATAGGTCAGCAGTGGAAGTGGCAGCAAGCCCTAGCCAACAGCTGCATTGCAAGGCACCGGTTCTTCAGGCTCTCCCACCTCCAAACCCCAGAATTCCACAGGAGGAAGTCAGAGCAGTTAAAGTGTAATAGTAACACTATAACAGTGTAGTCTGAAAACCTCCTAGGTGGCTGGCATGATCTCCAGAGCTGGGGGAGCACAAAGAATGCTTACCTCATAGCACTCCTGTCAGTCAGGGCTTATCAGCACCACCACTATATCTTCCTAAAGCTTGAGCCTGTTGTATGCATGAGGTTTTTGGACAGAGCACAAGGGCAAGATTCTTGCTCTCTGTCCAAAAACCTCCTGCACACAACAACCTCAAGGTTCAGAGGGAAGGTGGCGGTGGCAGCGGCGGTGGCAGTGCAAACCCTGGCTAGCAGGTATGATGCAAGGCATACATTCTTCATGCCCTCCCCTAGCCTCTGGGGAGCATGCCAGCTGCCCACGTCCACCTTGTGTGCCAGCATTCAATTAGTGACTTACATGTGCACAAGTCCCTTTTTGGACAGAGCACAGAGGGCTATTCCCTTGCCTCTGTGCTCTGTCAAAAAACCTCCTGTACGCAATAGCCTCAAGCTTCAGGAGTGGGGATGACAGCAGCAGTGGTGGTGCACTGCAAGGTGCTTATTCTTTGTGTTCCCCTGCCTCTGAAGAACATGCCTGCCAGCCACTTCTGCCTTTGGAATCACAGAATCATAGAATTGCAGAGTTGGAAGAGACCACAAGGGCCATCCAGTCCAACCCCCTGCCATGCAGGAAATCATCACCTCTTAACCGTTGTTTTTCCAGGCTAAACATACCCAGCTCCCTAAGTCTCTCCCCATAAGGCATGAAAGAGCAAAAGGTGCTTCTTCTTATTCATTCCAAATACAGAAGCGAGCAGCTGGAGTGCTCCCTGGAAGCAAAGGAGCCTGAAGAAGGCATGCCTTGTGGCACGCCTGCCAGCCAGGCCTTACCGCCACCTCTGCTGCTGCTCTGGAACTGCTCCTTGTCCTGGTTGCACTAGATCTCAGGTATTCTACTTATTTATTTATTTTACTATTTCTGCATTTTCTGTCTCTGGTTGGTTAAATCCATAGTTCCGGCACCCAAAGATACTGAAGGCCTACTGTATAGATATTTAAAAGTAGAGTGTTTTGTTATTTATTCTATCAAAAAATAAGGATCAAACCAAATAAGCCTCAGGAATCAAGGTGCAAAGTGGTGGGGGGGAGATGTTTTGCATCTTCCCTGCTGGATATTTTTTTCTGGCTACAAAATCACCACTGTTGTTGTTCTTGTCAACATACATGTGGAACCCTACAAGGGAGAAACAACTTGGGAATAAATTGGAACATTAAAACTGGCTGGTGCAGAAAGACGTAAACAGCAGCAACAGCCTTCATGATACTCCAAGCTGTCAGAAATTGGCACCAAACAGATCTGGAACAGACACAAGAGATTCTGCTGTAATGAAGTCTCTCTTGTACATTTGCCACAAATTTCACTACACAGTCTTTTGTGTACATCAATTTAATTTCAGGATCACCTTCTCAATTTGTATAAAACTATAGTTCATCTATTTATTTATTTTTTAAAAGAAGTTTATAGGAAAATACACACATGATACTCATATAATGTTTAGTTTTACTCATTAGTTTACACAAAATTATTATGGATTCTCTTTTTCAAATATTAACAAGGCCTTGGAACCTATCCACTAATAATTTCAGATACCTCCCCCCGACCCAAAAAATATCTTGTGGCTACAGACAGGATTGCCTTTACACAACTTAGGCTATTGTACCAACTGTGTTAATTCCTAATAAAGTCAGACCAGGTCATTGTGACATATGCCTTAGTTATGGGTAGACTGGATTGTTTATTTAAATCTAGACTGGATTATTATATTAGCTTCTCCATAATTCAAAGATTAAATTCTATTTTTAAAATTGTATCTTCTGTACTATAATTTAAAGTGCATCTTCTATCATAGCTTCCATGCTGTAATTTAAAGAAATAATATATTATTAAAGTGAAATCATCCCTACCAACCCAGGCAAAGTGAAGAAAATTTCCTACTATGATTATAATGACTAGTTAGGCCATGAGAGGAAGCCTGAACCATCCACAGCCCAGCTCCATGATCACATAATCTGTCTTTCATTCACACTGAGCAACAAGTAAAGGGAAAGCTATCAATCCATTTGCTTCACAGGATGGGTGACTGTCTTTATGTAGCCCAAATGACACCACTCACCAACAAGAGGAGGGTACCACCAGGTTTGGGAAAACCCTAAGATGGCAGGAGTACATTTTAAAAAAATAATAATGGAAAACTGGACCAAGGAGCCCACAAAATAGGGGGAAAGGACTACATTAATGTAGAAAATAGTAGATGGGGGAGTATGGAATGAAATCCCAGCAAAGTCTTTAACCAAACCTCTGCTGAACCATTAGAAGATGTGCTGAATTCGGCCAGCCAATGCCAACAATTCCATAACCAAAACAGAACCACCCATGAGCAAAAGGTAAGGCTGGCCTAAATCCTCTTGTTAACACCCACTAGAGTAGACCCATTTAAATCAATAAGATTTCCTTATGTGTTGAGTCAGCAATGGATTCAACGGGTCTAGTCTGGTTAGGACTAAAGAATGCAATTCAGGCTTCTGAATGTCAGCTGCACAAGAAAATATGCCAAAGTATGTAACATTTTTTAAAAAAAAAGGGGGGGGAACCTAGGGGAAGAGGAATCCTAGAAGGAGGAAAAATGTAAATATGACACAGAGTCAGATTGACCTGAGATTGGCACATGGGTACAATGACTTTGTTTTACTCTCTGACTAGCAGAATTCCCACTGCATGCATGGCACAAGGGGAAGGTGAACAGCTATAATTTACCCTTTTTTATTTTCAAATGAATGTGCTATTCCATAACTTCTGGAAGCCTTTGAGCATGTTTGGTCCTCATTTGGCTACCTTTTTTAAAAAAATTGCATAGCTCAGGGTTTACCTGAGCTTGTTGATAGTACCACCATGTTGTTAACCAAGTTACAATCCCACGTATCTTACTCTGGAAGACTTACCTGTGAATAAAAGAGGCTACTGGTTTGTCAACTTACCACCTGACTGTTCATGTTTTTCTGTTGAGGCCTTCTTCAGTCCTTCCCAGCTAGAGTCACTGTCATTGCATTCACTGTCTGCTTTCCCACTGTCTTTCACACTCAATTGATCCAAAGCCGAATGAGTACTGAAGAGGGAGACAGGAATTGTCAATGTACTTGCCACAATAATATGCTCAAGCTCCAATATCCAAAATAATACGTAAGAATTATATTCTAAACCATTCTAAGATGAAAGAATGAAAAACAGCAGCGCCTTACCATGGCCCTGGGGGCCAAAAGGGCTAAATCACAAAGCACTCCAAGAGGCATTTTGTGCTGTTTCATTTCACACAAGTTCCTGGAAACTACAATTAAGAATGAAGGAAGAGTAGCTGTTTTTGATTAATCACTTTCCTGCTGGAGAGGAAGGAAAGCATTTTGGAAAAAGTCAGAGGTGAAAGGAGTTGATTCAATCCTTGCTCTCTCAGCAAGGGCACTGCCCCCACCAAATAAGAATCCTGTCCCTCTAAATGAAATGTTCTTTTAATCTCCAAATTTCTAGCATTGCAGTAAGTTAAAACTTCAAGTGAATATTTGGAAATACAGCTTTGGCATCCAAAGAGAAAAAGAGGCAGAGTTACCCCGGGAATGCCAACGCAGCAAATAGAAGAGCTTGTGTGAACTATTTTCAGTGTTTCACTCTCTGAAATTTGGTGAGTGAAGGAAAATTCATGAGGGGGGGAGGCGGCAGAATTCTTATTTGGGAATCAATGCCCTCATTTTCTGCTCCCCCACCTTGCACATGTTGCTCTCAATCTACTTGTGACACACAAGCTGCATATTACAGTGGCAAGCTAAACATTGCATGCAAAAATGTGCAATAGGAGGGCCACCAAAATGGTGGGAGGTCTGGAAGCCATGCCCTATGAGGAGTGGCTTAGGGAGCCGGGTATGTTTAGCCTGGAGAAGAGAAGGTTAAGAGGTGACATGATAGTCATGTTTAAATGTTTGAAGGGGTGTCATACTGAGGATGGAGCAAGCTTGTTTTCTGCTGCTCCAGAGACCAGGACGCGGAGCAACGAGTTCAAACTACAGGAAAAGAGATTCCACCTAAACATCAGGAGGAACTTCCTGACAGTAAGAGCTATTTGGAAGTGGAATACGCTGCCTTTGGAGGTTTTTAAACAGAAGCTGGCTGGCCATCTGTTGGGAATGCTTTGATTTGGGGGTTTGTCCACATGGTGAAAATGTGCCTTACAGAATTTGCTCAGAAAATGAGCTGTCTTAATGGGATCCCACATTGTCTCAGTGTATTGTGAAGGAGGGTGCCAAAAAGAGGGAAAACTACGTGATAAAAACCTTTGCGGCTTTTCTCGGCTTTTTTTTTTTTTAATCCAGAGATAGGCGCATTTTGCTCATTAAGACAAGCGATTTGACATGAATTGCTTCCCCATGAAGGACACAGTGCAAACCTGATTGGCTGGACAAGTGCAGGGGGTGGGGGTAGGTTACAGCACAAGCACCCGCTACCGCCATGTTGGATTTTTGCTTTAGCGAGGGATCACTAAGGCGATAAAAAGGAGGTTTGTGCTATCTTTTTTTCTCTTTCTTTTTGGGGAAAGATGAAATATCACTTGTACGCACCATAGAAACAGGCTTTTTAAAAAAGGTCAGCAGCGGCAGATTTTAATAATCTGTCATCTCAGCTATAGGCATGAAAAGTTTATGGGGGCTGTAAAACCATTAAGACAGGACACAGCTGCCATGATTTGCTATTACTGTGGAGCAGTCTGGGTTTTTTTTTTCCCCTTCATGTAGACTTGGTCTGGATATTCCTGCATGGCAAGGGGATAGACTACATGACCCTTGTGGTCTCTTCCATTCTATGATTCTATGTATCTGTGCCCCAACATCAGTGATGAAGATGAGGATGATCATCATCATTGTCATCAGGATCATCACCATCGTCATCAGAACCACTTTGGGAAGGGGGCATTTAGAAGCAGCAAGGAAAAGTTGGGCTGCTCAGACCTTCCACCCACTCTTTCCTCCCTCTCCATATTCTTCCTCCACAGAACCTTTTCTTCCCGTGGGATTTCAAAACAGTTTTCAGACCCACAGGAAAAAAGCCACTGGGGAGGAATCTGGAATGGGAAAACACCCGGTAGCAAAAACCTTCTGCTTGCCTGCCATTTCTCCATTCTAAGGGCCCTCCTCTTCCTAAAAATAAATAAATAAATAAATAAGGAAACACATTCATGAAAACCTCTCACAAGCATTATTAGTAAAGTGTGTACTCATTTTTCAGAAGCTATTTATCAAAGCTGGGTGCGGTCATGGAGGAGAAGAAGAAAGAGGTTGCAGAAGCAAGTATAAAGAAAATGTTGTGGTTACCTGAAGCCTGAAGCTGATTGACCCACCTCCCATACAGATGAGGGCAGGAAAGGAATGCAACCCTGACCCTATCAAAAGGAAGCAAAAGAAAATCAGTTTCTTTTTTAAATGTAAAAAAATGTCATATAACTCAAGATATGATAAGTGGTAGCCCTCTCTATCATATCTCTTATACCTCTACCATTCTCTCTTGAAAAAATTACTTTTTTAGAATGCAGAATTTTTCAGAATCCCCTACAGTACCCTCTTGGTTAGGATTCCATTGGTCTACTCTAGTTAGCCCTAAAATTTGATTTAGATCAGTGCTGGGAATAGGTAGTTCTGCCCTCCAGATGTTGCACTAGCAGCTCTAGTCAGCATTGCCAACTTCCAGCAGCACTAGCTGGCACAACCAAAGATGAGGGAAGCTAATATATGTTTTTTTAAAAAAAAAAACCAAAATGTTTCTAGCTCTCATGCCTTCAGAATGAGCATAATTTACAGCTATGTGGATGATGTCTACATCAAAATAAGAGTATGTGTATTTGTAGACTGGGGTGGGCAACTGTGAAGAGGCAGGGATCAGTCTACCCCATACACATCTGTGCCAATCTACAGGGCTGCACTGGCACATTTTAGCACACTGAGAGTCACTTTCTCACACCATTTTGGTTGATTTTCAGCCAGTTTTTGTTTGTATTTTTAGGAGTGTGGGGGATTTAGGAGTTTGAGGATTAGAGGAAGCAAAACACTGGATTTGTTTGGGGTGCTTTTGGCTGTTTGGGGTCAAAAAAAATCACCTGAAACAATATTTAGGAGTCTGGAGGCTTTGGTGGCACACTTGGAGGTTGTGGATCATGGGCCACACTTTGCCCACCCTGTTGTATACAGTGATAAGTCCACAGGTTAGACTCCAGTAAAGAGCTCAGTCTGCCACCCCACTTCCACACATAAGTTAACTTTGTGGATTTCTGTATTACAGTACTTATTTTTGCTACTCATCTAAGGTGCTCTGAAAACAGGAGGAAATTCTAAACCACTGGACTAAATAGCACTTGCTCTTGAGTAAACGTGCTTAAGACTGTGTCCCATTCCTGTGCCATCCTTTAAAGTTCTGGATAGGGAGTTCACAGCATCCCCACACCCCCAAAGAACTATAGAACAAAAGTAAAACTGCATTACCAAATGGTGAATCATCCCCAAAGGGGCAAAAGTGTGCTGCTCCAGATATTGTTGGATTGCAACTCCCATCATCCCTCACCATTGGCTTTGCTGACATGAGCTGATGATCAATGCAATCCAAAAATATCTGGAAGAGCATGTATTGCCCACCCTGGTGTATAGAAAGTAGTCTTTGAAAAGTAAAGGACTAACAACACAAGCATAAACATAATCTAGCAAACTTGTACACACAAGATCTGCACTTTTACAGATCTTTTAAGGGGCCTTATATTTTCCCAATGGCAAGGTTATCTGTGGACCAAGAGCGAGGCAATTGCCTCAGGTGGATGATTTGGGATGTCAAAGAGTGGCACCCAAAGCCTTCCATGTCAGGAGAGTGGTTAAACTGCTCTGCTCTGACTAAAACGCTGAGCAAATCCACAATTGCCACTGATACAAGAACCACATGGCTCAAGTGTCAAGCCTAGTTCTTGGTCATCAGTTAGGCAAATTTCTACTGCCTTATACTTTTTCTATGTCCATGCAAAAGAATAACACAGCTGGAAAATGGAACTAAATGTAGATATTATATTCTAAATATTAAATTTAGATATTATATTCTGCAGCCAGGGAAGGTGCCATGTGAGGTGCACTTTGCTCAAATAGCAAAGGACTTTTTCAGACATTAAAACTACAATGCTGGCAGCCTCGCCACGTTGCGAGGCTGCAGCGCTGCAGGGCGTCCCTTTTGGATGACGCCCGTCCCTGCCGGTACTGTTGCAGTAACGCGGGGACATTTGAACGTTATATTTAGCCGATTTTTACTCACGATCAACTTTCGTGAGTAAAAATCGGCTAAATATAACACTCAAATGTCCCTGCGGTACTGCAACAGTACCGGCAGGGACGGGCATCATCCGAAAAGGACGCCCTGCAGCGCTGCAGCCTCGCAACGTGGCGAGGCTGCTAGCGTTGTATTTTTAATGTCCGAAAAAGTCCAAAGTGTCTAGGGAGAGTCCTACCTGTCTGGCTCCTGAAATAGGACTGCCAACTTTTCACTTGATACTCCTGCTCAATTGATAGTCTTATCTTTGCCTCTACTATTTAGCAAATTAATGGTTAAATGAACTAAAGCCAAATGGAACTGGAAACAGAAAGTTGCCAGCTTTTACAGTGTTTCACAAAACTCTTCTTTAAAAAGTTCCAAGCAAGGAAAAACGAGTTACATCTCTCTTTTCACCTAAATTGAAAAATAAGTTTAATTCAATTGCTCTCAAAGAAATCCAGGCTTCTGTAATCCACTTGCAGACTATTATTAAATAACTAGGGTAGAAAAAATAACTGTCACTATTCTCTCGTTTTCACTTGCTGATCTCCAAAAATGAGCAGATTAAGGGCTTCTGTAAGAACTCAAGTGCCTGTAAGATCATAGGGTTGCTACTATGGCTTAAGTCAGATGAGATCAGCTTAAACTCAATTTCTCTGCCTTTAACTGGATAGTGAACTGATGCTGTCAAACTCTCACCACTGCTCTCCAAACAGACTCTGACTAAAAGAGCAGCAAACTAGGACTTTGTCAGACGCAGGGGAACAAGGCACAAAACCGTGTCCACACCTGTGTCAGAAGAATGCTACAAGAACAAAAATGGTTACCAGACAGCTGAGCCATCAATAAAAAGGGACACATTACTCACAGACTCCTGGGTGAGTGTTGGAAGATCAGCAAAAATTACTACCTCCCATTGGTTTAACAAAATTCTTCTTTCTTTCTTTCTTTCTTTCTCTTCCCTATATCAGACTGCTGAAATTAAAATAAAATTTAGGGGGTGGGTGGGGATTAGGAACAGTTTCATGCATGAAAATATCTGTGTGCAAGCTTCAGTTCTCGCACTGAAAGCAAATTCTTGGGCTGAGCATATGCTCAGAAATAACTTGGACTAGAGCAGACCCACAAAAATCAAATGAGTGTTCACTTACAAGTTCTCACTGATTCAGTGGGTCTACTCTAATTGGCACTAACACTTGGATTTAGGTCAGGGGTGGAAACTGGACTGCCCTCCAAATATTGTTGGACTCCAACTCCCAGAAGCCTAGGCCAACACAGATGGTGATAAGGGATGTTCAGAGTTGCAGCTCAATGGCACCTGGAGGACCATGCAACACCCAGCCCTGACTTATCCCATTACGCTGTAATTCTGTCTGGCTGCCTAGGCTGCTATTTTGCCCCAAGCTTCAGCTGGTGAAGGTCTAATGTCGAACAAAAGAGATCCTGTAAGCCTCAAGCCTGAGCACCCTTGAATCACTGCCTCCTCACTGGTAACAAAGGCAAGACAGCTGGAAGAAATGGGATGTTCCAGAACCACAAAGGAGGTACAATTAGTTTGTGGGCAGGAGAGTTTGCAAAAAGCTCTTAAATTCATTCAGGAATTGTAGTTTCACCTGGGGGGCATCTAAGTACAGCTAACAATTATCTACAGGCCAAAATAAGCAACAACAACAAAAGTTTTCAAAGTGAGGAGCCTAGTAAACAGCCTGGTATTGGCCTTTTTTTGGAGTCCACCCTAACAGGGAAGTGTGCAAGCACTGTTCACCTGGGCCGTAGAGCTAAGGAGGCTTCTCTTTGTCCCACACACAAGGGATCTGTGGTCCTTTCTTCTACCAGGAAGGTAGCAGTGCTGGACCCTGTGCCTGTGGCGATGGAGGCCACCCGTCCAGGAGAGGTGCCTCCCCGCCTCCCTGGCTCATTCTGCTTTGGCAAGTGGAAGCCCCCACCAGGAAGACGGTAGCCAGCAGCAAGCCGCAGCTTCCCGCCAGCACCCAAATCAGCACCGCGGAGAGATTCCAGGGCTCGCCCGCCGGAAGCGAAGGCTGCACGGCCACGATCTCCCCGCTAGAGGGCAGCGTGTCCGTAGGAATCAGCCGCAGCGTGGCCGCGTAAGTCAGCGCAGGCCTCCCTCCGTCCTCGACGGCAACCACCACGGAGAAAGCAGCCCTTTCCGACGAGGCTCCTCCGGGAAGCCTCTGCCTTAAGAAGAGCTCCCCCGTCCGTGGGATGATGGCCACAAACGTGGGCTTGGCCCCCCGGAGGGAGAAAGAGAGCTCGACATTGGGGCCTTCGTCGGCGTCCCGGCCGCCGCCGCCGCCCGCCCCCCAGCAAGCAGGAAGCCGACGGGGGCGCCGACGGGCAGCGGCGGGGAGGTGATCTGGGGCGCGTTGTCGTTCTGATCCTCACCGCGATCCGGGTCCGGTGGCAGTGCGCCGGGACGCCGCCGTCGCAAGCCTCGAGCCCCCCTTCCAGCTCCCGCCGCTCTTCGCCATCCAGGGCGCGCAGGGCTCGCAGGACGCCGCCGCGGGGCTCCAGGGAGAGCCAGGGGGCGGGGGCGGGCCCGGCTCCTCCATCAGGCGGTAGGCGACCCTGCCGTTGGGGCCGCGGTCGGGGTCGTGGGCGCGGAGGGCGGCCAGGGAGGCGCCGGGCGGGTTGTTCTCGGGCACGGCCAGGGCGTAGCGGGGCTGGGCGAAGCGCGGCGCGTTGTCGTTCTCGTCGGCCAGGCGGACGGTGAGGCGGCGGAGGGTGCGGGCGGGCGGCGAGCCCAGGTCCTCGGCCACCAGCGTCAGGTTGTACTCGGGCCGCCGCTCGCGGTCCAGGGGCCCGGCGGTGAGCAGCAGGTAGCTGGCCTCGTAGGCGCGCCGGAGGGCGAAGGGCGGCGGCGGCTCGGGCGGCTGCGGGGGCTGGGGGGCGGCCAGGAGGGCGCAGCGCACTTGCCCGTTGGCGCCGGCGTCGGGGTCCGAGGCGCTGACCAGGGCCACCAGGCTCTCGGCCGGCGCCGCCTCGCTCACGTAGGCCACCACCACCGGCGCCTCCTCCGCCTCCGCCTCTCGCCCTTCCTCCTCCTCCGCCTCCCGGGCCGCCCCGTCGGGGTCTCCTCCTTCTCCTCCGCCGCCGCCGCCGCGGAGGGCGCTGATGGCCAGGGCCGGGGCGTTGTCGTTGACGTCGAGCAGGCGGACCACCACCTTGCAGCTGGCGGCCAGGGGGCTGGCGCCGCGGTCGCTGGCCTGCACGTCGAGCTCGTAGGCGCGCTGGAGCTCGTAGTCGACGGCGGCGGCCAGGCTGAGGCGGCCCGAGAGCGGGTCGAGGGCGAAGAGGCGGCGGGCCTCGGCGGGCACCTGGCTGCCCCAGGCGTAGAGCAGCTGCCCGTTGGCGCCCTCGTCCGGGTCGGCGGCCTCCAGCTCCAGCAGCAGCGAGCCGGGCGGCGCGTCCTCGGGCAGCTCGACGGTGCGGAGGGCCCCGCCGCGGGGGAAGGCGGGCGCGTTGTCGTTGGCGTCCAGCACCCGCACGCTGACCGTGGCCGTGCCCGAGCGCGCCGGGCTCCCGCCGTCCTTGGCCACCAGCTCCAGCCGGTACCAGGCCTGGGCCTCGCGGTCCAGCTCGCGCAGCAGCACCAGCTCGGCGCACTTGAGGCCGTCGGCCCGGCTCTGCGCCTCCAGGCCGAAGTGGCTGTTGGGCGAGACGGCGAAGCTCTGGATGCCGTTGGAGCCCACGTCCAGGTCCTGGGCCAGCTCGAGCGGCAGGCGGGTGCCCGGCGCGGCGCTCTCCGACACCTCCAGGGCCATCCGCGGCTGCGGGAAGCGCGGCGCGTGGTCGTTGATGTCCCGCACCTCCAGCTCCACGTGCACCAGCTGGTACTGGGGGGCGCCCCCCACGCCCCCGCCGCCCCCCAGGCTCACCACGTCGAAGGCCAGCACGCAGGGCGCCTCCGCCTGCCCGCACAGCGCCTCCCGGTCCAGCCGCGCCGCCCCCAGCCGCAGCTGCCCGTCCCGCTCCCGCACCACCACCCGGGAGCTGTTGCCCGCCTCCTTCATCAGGCGGAAGCCGCCGGGAACTTCCCCGACGGCCGAGCCGAGCTGCTGCCGCGCCTCTGCGAGCCCCCCGATGGCCGTGCCTGGAGGCTCCTCCTCGCTGATAGTGAACCGGACGGTCTCGCACCGCGGCCCCGGGAGGGAGAAGTGGCCGAGCAGGCAGAGGAGGGGGAGACGGGGGAGGGCCAGGGCTCCCCCACCCACAGGCCCGCTCCCCTCGGCAGTGCTGGGCCGGAGGCTCCTCGACAGGCGCGCCCTGGCTGGCTCCGTCCTCGTCCCGGGCAGGCGCTGCTCCCCCTCGGCCCCGGGCGCCCTCTCCGAACGCGTGGCGGGGCTGATCCGGTTAACAATATGCAAACGCTGCGCCTTGCTCGACCAATCCCCTGATTCCCCCAGAGGATTCGGGCGGCCCAATGGAATGGGTGGGCTCTTCCCATGTCCCAGCCCCCGGGAGGTTCGCAAGGGTCTCCGAATCGAAGCCCTCTCAGAGATACAAGCAGCCCAAAAGGAGAGGTCAGCTTTACGGTCCTGTTAGGGACATCCAGTCCCTTCATATCCGCTGGGGTTTGGTTCCAGGACCCCCCGTGGATACCAAAATCCGTGAATACTCAAGTCCCATGATATGCAATGCCATAGCAAAATGGTGTCCCTTATATAAGATGGCAAAATCAAGGTTTGCTTATCGGATTATTATTTTTTAAAGAATATTTTCAAGCTGTGAATACTTAAATCCGTGGATACCAAATCCGTGGATACAGAGGGACAACTTACTTCCGTTAACTCTATCAAATTTGGCTACACTTGAACAAGTAGCACTGGAGGGAGGACATATGCAAGGAAAGTTGAGGCAGCTGTTCCTAATGGAGTCAAATTCTGTGCATGCTCCTACGTATTCCTCTCTACTTGATTCTGCTTTCCCACATTATTCAGGAGCAGAATTTTCTCCCAAAGAGCACTTTATCCCTCCAAAGAGCTCAATGTGCCATTCATAATGCACTCCTTGCTCAGTCTTCACAATACTCCTAACTAGACTGACATAGTGGTCCAGAGAATTTCATGACATGGTAGGGGACTGGAACACCAGTCTTCTCCCGCTGCCCATTCAACCACATTTGCAGTCTCCTGGGTGTGTGTGAATAACTATCCAGGAGACTTCCCTGTATACTCTTTGAATTAGGTACATACTACTGAGAGCCAGCATGGTGTAATGGTTTAAGTGTTGGACTATGACACTGGAGACTAGGGTTTAAATCCCTGCTCTGCCATGGATACCTGCTTGGTGACCTTGGGCAAGTCACACACTCTCAGCTCAGAGAAAGGCAAAAGGCAACCCCCCCTCTGAACAAATCATGCCAGGACTGGGGGCAGGGGAGCATTTTGCCTGGTCCCCAGGCTCAGAGGGAGAGGTGCTCATATTTAGACTTTTGCTCATGTTTTGTTATATGATAAATTTCGCAACTTGCTCTTATGCTCATCCATGTCAGCACAATAAAAGAACCATCATCATTCAGCTGTGGAATGGACTCCATGCTCAATATCAATTTTGACATTGCACAAAAGCTCGGTTGTTTTTCTCTATAATCATCTGCATGGAGCATTTCTTAAATTTAAAATTATTCCAGTTATAGCTCATTCTTTTTTTCTGGGCAATGTCTTATTTCATTTTCATGTGTCATTTTCTTCATCCTCCTCTACTGCCACCGCCTCCACCTCTTCTTTTTCTTCTGGCTGTAAGCTGCAAAAGTTGAAAGTGGACCAGACTCTCTGTGCAGGCCTCCATTTAAAAAAAAAAACCAAAAAAAAAAAAAACCCAAAAAACAATTGCTCAGCAGTGGCTCCTCTTCGTCTTGGAAAGATGTGACCAGTGGGGTGCCACAGGGATCTGTCCTGGGCCCAGTGCTATTCAACATTTTTATCAATGACTTGGATGAGGGAATTAGGGGCATACTTATCAAATTTGCAGATGACACCAAATTAGGAGGAATAGCTAATACCCTAGAGGACAGGATCAACATTCAGAATGACCTGGATAGCCTGGAGAGCTGGGCCAAAGCTAACAAAATGAAATTCAACATGGAGAAATGTAAGGTACTGCACTTAGGGAGAAAAAATGAAATGCATAGATATAGGATGGGGGAGACCTGGCTAAATGAGACTACGTGCAAAAGGGATCTAGGAGTCCTAGTAGACCACAAGTTGAACATGAGTTAACAGTGTGATGCGGCAACTAAAAAGGCCAATGCGATTTTGGGCTGCATCAATAGAAGTATAGTGTCCAGATCAAGGGAAGTAATAGTGCTGCTCTATTCTGCCTATTCTATTCACCTAGAATACTGTGTCCAGTTCTGGGCACCACAATTCAAAAAGGATATTGACAAATTGGAGCGTGTCCAGAGGAGGGCGACTAAAATGGTGAAAAGGTCTGGAAACCATGCCTTATGAGGAAAGACTTAGGGAGCTGGATATGTTTAGCCTGGAAAAAAGATGGTTAAGGGGCGATATGATGGTCCTGTTTAAGTATTTGAAGGGGTGTCACATTGAGGATGGAGCAAGCTTGTTTTCTGCTGCTCCAGAGACTGGAACATGGAACAATCGATGCAAGCTCCAGGAACAGAGATTCCACCTCAATATTAGGAGGAACTTTTTGACAGTAAGAGCTGTTCAGAATTGGAACACACTCCCTCGGACCGTGGTAGGGTCTCCTTCCTTGGAGGTCTTTAAACAGAGGCTGGATGGCCATCTGTCAGGGATGCTTTGATTGTGTATTCCTGCATGGCAGGGAGTTGGACTGGATGGCTCTTGTGGTCTCTTCCAACTCTACAGTTCTATGATTCTTTGAATGGTGAGTCAAGGCATAAGTATATCCCTTTGTTTCAATGGGTCTACTCTAGCCAGGACTAACAATGGGTTTTAGGCCTATGTTCACAGGATATATTATCATTGGGGCCAGGTAATTTAGTACACCGCTATTTTGAAAATGCACATTAATAACACAACATTGCTTCATGTGTGGATCCTGTCTGAAGAAGCCAATAGGCCATATGTATGTTGAGGAATCATTAATATAAACTGTGAAGCCATTTGGCCAGCAAAATCTATTTATGTTTTACACTCTAGCAGGTGACAATTCAGAAGTGACAACTGCAGTGTGAAAACATCAGCTCATTTACAAAAGGATTTGGGGATAGGGGGTCTTGGAGGTGTCTCATTCATGGTGTCCCCATGAGTTGAAGTCATCTGGAAGGCAGTTAACAACAAATTTACAAATAGTGTCAAACCAGTGTGTGCAGCTCCCATGGATGGGTGGCTCCTTTCTGTCCAAATGTTCCTGTCCCTGAGGCAACAGTGGGATCTTATTTCCTGCCATACCTCAAAGACATCAAATTATCTCCAGGTTCAAAGAACAGAGGAAGTTGATTTTCCCCCAAAAAAATTGTATTTGAAAATAAATGGCAGGATCCTAGAATGCTTTCTTAGAACAATATTACCCTTGTAGGTGCTTTTAGGATTTCAGCCTCAATTCCAGTGGAAGAATTATTCAAATGATGAAATAAATTTCAGTGGAATTAATGGGACCTATAACTGCTTCACTCAGGTTGGATCATGCCCAGTATGTGTTTGAAAGGAAGGTTGATCCTGCCATATTTATCCATGTGATAACTGCAACATCTACTGGTAACTTACATGTGTCACAATTGTAACAACACCAACAGATTCATAATCATCTCCCAATGCAGTGGGAGAATCTGTCCTGCCAGACAGCAAATAAACGCTTTAAACAAACAAACATGCCCACCCACTTATCCAGGTTCTAGACATTGGTTGGTATTCTGCTGGTTAGTGCCAAAAGAGTAGTCCCATTCAGTCAATCAGCTGTGAGTCATCACAGAGGTAAATCCCACTGATTGAATGGGTCTGATCTAGTCAGGACTGACAACAGGATTTAGGCCATTGAGTGTACAGTAATCGACCGAAGAGAATACAACTGATGTAGATGTAGGTGTGAACCAGACTGGAGACATATTTGGAATGGGCTGGACAGCCCTAGCTGTACAGAAACCATTATCCACTTTAAAAACAACTTGTACATCTTATCAGCAAGGTAACATGATTAATCTTTACACACACACAGCAGTCTTGGAAAGAAGGTGGTAGAGTGCTAGGGCAGATATCCCATTACCTGTTATTAATTTTTAAAGATTACTTTTGTCCTGTCAGTCCTCAAAGAAACTTGAGTGCCATATGTGGAGCTGGTCAACATGACCCCCCCCCCAAAAAAAACACCGTAATGGCCTGCAGTAAAACAAAGTTGCAGCAGCTATGACTTGTCTTAATGGTCTTTTTGCCCTCATCCACCCCCATAAGCATTGCATGCTAGATGACAGCCCAGGAGTGGTAAACAGGGAAGGAAGAAGAGGAGGAGAGAGCTCACCTCCTTTCTCCCGTCCCACGGGGGGGGGAGGGGGGATGGCGGCTGTGGGTGCTTGCCCTGTCAGCAAGCCACACCCCCTCGCTTCTCAAGCCAATCAGAGTTTCACTTCCTGTGATACAGGACAGCAATTCCTATGAAATCGCTTTCCTAACGAGGGGAAATGCACACACACCCCTTGCTGTTTTTTAAAAAAGTCAGGAAAAGCCATGACGGCTTTTCTCCTGAGGTTTTTGGCCTTTTTTACCCCCTTCCTTCACAATACATCAACACATCGCAGGATACCATTTAGCCAGGTTGTATTCCCTGCGATTTCTATGTGGGTTATTTTGACTGTTTAGACAACATGGTGGTTTCTCTCTAGCCCCCATTATCTTCACTCTGCTGGCCCTACAAGTGTGGGGGACCTCAAGCTTTGAATTGCTAGCCCTGGTTCTCCCAGACAGTTATATGGCTTGGCGTGCATTTTTAACCCGGGTCTATCTGGTCTAAATCCAGTATATCTACCAGGTCAGTCTCTGTTACCATTTTTGTAACAATGTTGTACAACAGAGACAAAGCAAAAATTCTAAAAGAACAAATAAATGATATAAAGAATTAACAGAAGAGATCACTTAAAATTCTTATCATGCAAGGGAATCTAGCAATTTAGTCTAATGCTTTGAGGGGAGGGTTGTGTATGTGGTCCAATATTTTATGTTATTTTTGTAGCATTCCAGATCTGTTGTGAACAGGCAGTATATAGACCCCATGCCATCCCAAGACCTTTCAAGTAACCATTTTGCTTATGAGGACACGATGGAAAATGGTCTTTCTTTCCCATGATACAGGCTGTATAGAAAGAGAGATGCTGCAAAATGGTTACCTCTTAAACTACAAAAGCAATACTGCTGCTGTTGTTGTTGTTTCTGTTTGTGAAGAGCATTTGGAGTTCAAGGAAAGTGTGGGGGGATTGGCAGTTGAATCAATACTAAAGCTCCAGGCTGATGACTGGCAGGATAACAGCAAAACAGTCTGACATGTCCTCCTAGGCCCCATGGTGGGATCTGAAGCCAGGGGTGAGGGGTGGGGTCTGCTTACACCCATTCCAGTCTGCTAGGCTGGTATTACAATATTATTTCAGTTACTTTTTTGGTAAGCATGCAGGTTATATTATTATAATTTCCCTGCAGTGTTTTTGTAATATTTTGTAATAGACTGTTGTGCCACAGACAAATAAATTTGATTGATTGACATTATTTCAGTGTTCTACTGTTTTTTTTAAGGCACTTGTTTTGTAGAAATTTTCTACCAGACAGGACTTGCTTGCTGTTGAGGGAAGTTTGTCTGCCTTGCAGTTAAGGGATAGCTGCAGGCATGCGGTGTAAATGTTTCCTGCCAGAGAGAAGGAGAGCAGCTTCTGGACAGCAAGTTTCCTGCCAGTTTCCTGCCAGGGAGAAGAAGGAAGCAACTTCTCGACAGCCATTCTGACTGGGGAGATTGAATTTTTTTAAAAAACTGTTGGGAGAGGCTGCTTGTTGCTGAGGGGCTTGAACTTCTGAACTTCCCCTTTTACCCTCAAGAGCCTTCCTGTGAGTCACACCTGTGAGTCACACCTGTGAGTCATTAGGGGGTGGAGCTGGGAGCCTAGCTCTATATAAGTCCTTGCAGAGGCTTTCCAGGCCAGTTTCCTGCCAGAGAGAAGGAGAGCAGCTTCTGGACAGCAAGTTTCCTGCCAGTTTCCTGCCAGGGAGAAGAAGGAAGCAACTTCTGGACAGCCATTCTGACTGGGGAGATTGAATTTTTTAAAAAAACTGTTGGGAGAGGCTGCTTGTTGCTGAGGGGCTTGAACTTCTGACCTTCCCCTTTTACCCTCAAGAGCCTTCCTGTGAGTCACACCTGTGAGTCACACCTGTGAGTCATTAGGGGGTGGAGCTGGGAGCCTAGCTCTATATAAGTCCTTGCAGAGGCTTTCCAGGCCAGTTTCCTGCCAGAGAGAAGGAGAGCAGCTTCTGGACAGCAAGTTTCCTGCCAGTTTCCTGCCAGGGAGAAGAAGGAAGCAACTTCTGGACAGCCATTCTGACTGGGGAGATTGATTTTTTTTGAATTTTTTAAAAAAACTGTTGGGAGAGACTGCTTGTTGCTGAGGGGCTTGAACTTCTGACCTTGCCCTTTTACCCTCAAGAGCCAGAGGCGCAAGCCTAACGGCGCGCGAATTTCAGTAACCAAACAAAAATACAGCAGACCTAAAAGTACAGCTTAGCATTCTCAGCGTTAACTAAGACTTCTTAGATTACCTAAAAGCTCTCACCATGGACACTGAGGGGACTGCAGCAGTCACTTGCAACACTTGTGCGATGTTTGTATTCTTGTCTACAGACGTGGAGAACTTCACATGCACCAAATGCAAGCTGGTAGCCCTCTTGGAGGAGAAAGTACAGCAGCTGGAGACACGGGTAGCTACACTTCAACAGATTCGTGAGCAAGAGGTTTTCCTGGACAGAACAGAACGAACAGTCTTGGATGGGGACCGCACAGAGGAAGTGGCTGTGGAGGAGAGGGTCACTTCACGGACACAGGAAGTAGACAGCTGGAGGAATGTCACACACAGAACAAGAAAATCCAGGGATACTTCCAGCAGCTTGCAGCTACAGAATCGATTCGAAGCCCTTTCCCTTATCAAGGACAACGAGGAAGAACAGCATGGACAGACTTCAGGGGTAGAGCAGGGGACCTTGAGAGGACCACCGCAAGGAACAGCAGCTGCGAAGCCTCAGAGGAGGCATGTGGTGGTGGTGGGGGACTCCTTGCTGAGGGGTACAGAAGCAGTGGTATGTGGGCCTGACAAGATGACTCGGGAGGTGTGTTGTCTCCCTGGGGCAAAGATCTGTGATGTGACCAAGAGGCTGACAAGACTCGTCAAGCCTACGGATCATTACCCCTTCCTTTTGGTCCATGTGGGAACCAATGATACTGCAAGGCACAGCTTTCCCAAGATCAGAAGAGATTATGAGGCCCTGGGGAGGAAGCTGAAAGAAATGAACGCACAGGTGGTCATCTCATCTCTTCTGCCAGTTGAAGGGCATGGTCCAAGAAGGGAGAGGAAAATAGCCGACGTAAACAACTGGCTCCGTAGATGGTGTCGCCGAGAACAAATTGGATTCTTGGATCATGGACTGCGCTTCCATGCGGGGGGACTTCTGGCAAGAGATGGGGTGCATCTTACAACAGTTGGAAGAAACATTTTTGCCAACAGTCTCAAGAATTTGATCAGGAGGGCTTTAAACTGAGTCAAATGGGGGAGGGAGACAGTATTCTGGAAGGCAAAAGGGCTGGAGAAAATAGTCAAACTGTCATAGAGGGAACAAGGCAAACAGCGCAAGGACCCAACAGTGGGAGGCAAAAAAACTTGCACAGGGAGCAAGTAAAGGGAGCACATGGTCTCAGATGTCTCTACACTAATGCACAGAGCATGGGAAATAAGCAAGATGAACTTGAACTCCTTGCACTACAAAACAAATATGATATAATAGGAGTTACTGAAACCTGGTGGGAGAGTCTCATGATTGGAATGTAGGAATAGAGGGGTATAACCTTTATAGGAGAAACAGGCCGAATAGGAAAGGAGGAGGAATAGCATTATATGTCAGGGATATTTACACCAGTGAAGTGATCCATGACATCAATACTGGAAGCCAGGTGGAGAGCATCTGGATAAAAATTAAAGGGGAGGGAAACAACAGGGATGTTATTGTGGGACTCTACTACAGACCCCCAAATCAGACGGAGGAATTGGATGTTGCCTTTCTAGAACAGATGAACACACATGCAGAAAGGAGAGATGTCTTAGTGATGGGTGACTTCAACTATCCTGATATTTGCTGGCAATCTAACTCAGCCAAAACTACAAGGTCTAGCAAATTCCTTACATGCCTGGAAGACAATTTCATGGTCCAAAAGGTGGAAGAGGCAACAAGGGGGTCAGCTATTTTAGATCTGATCCTAACCAACAGAGACGACCTTGTTAATGGGGTGCAAGTGGTGGGATCCTTAGGTGAGAGTGATCATGTTCTCCTGGAGTTTGTTATACAATGGAAAGGAGAAGCCAGGCATAGTCAGACACGCATTCTTGACTTTAGGAGAGCTGATTTCAATAAACTCAGGGAAATACTGGGGATGATCCCATGGTCAAGAATACTAAAAGAGAAGGGACCTCAAGACGGATGGGACTTTCTCAAAAGGGAGATACTGAAGGCACAATTTCAAACAGTACCATTGAGGAAGAAAAATGGGAGGTGTCTCAAGAAACCAGGATGGATGACTAAAGAACTTTCAATGGAGCTAAGTTTTAAACGGAACATGTATAGGAAATGGAAAAGGGGGGAAATCACCAAAGAAGAATTAAAACAGATAGCGAACACGTGTAGGAGTAAAATCAGAAAAGCTAAAGCGCAGAATGAGCTCAGGCTTGCTAGGGAGGTTAAGAACAATAAAAAGGGTTTTTTGGGGTATGTCCGCAGCAAAAGGAGGATGAAGGAAATGATAGGGCCGCTACGTGGAGAAGATGGCAAAATGCTAACAGGGGACAGAGAAAAGGCAGAATTACTCAACACCTTCTTTGCCTCAGTGTTTTCAGAAAAGGAGGACCAACCTGAGGAGAATGGAACAGAGGACACAATAGGGGAAATCCAGCTCAAAATAAGTAAAGAGGTAGTACAGGAATACCTTCTTAATCTAAATGAATTTAAATCTCCAGGACCAGATGAACTACATCCAAGAGTATTAAAAGAGCTGGCAAATATAATCTCAGAGCCATTGGCAATAATCTTTGAGAACTCCTGGAGAACAGGAGAAGTCCCAGCAGACTGGAGGAGGGCAAACGTTGTTCCCATCTTCAAAAAGGGGAAAAAAGAGGATCCCAACAACTATCGTCCAGTTAGTCTGACATCAATACCAGGGAAGATTCTAGAACAGATCATTAAACAGAGAGTCTGTGAACATTTAGAAGGCAATGCCATAATCACAAAAAGTCAGCATGGGTTTCAGAGAAACAAGTCATGCCAGACTAATCTGATCTCTTTTTTTGATAAAGTTACCAGCTTGGTAGATGAAGGGAATGCTGTGGACATTGCATACCTTGATTTCAGTAAGGCCTTTGACAAGGTTCCCCATGACATACTTGCAAACAAGCTTGTAGAATGTGGGCTAGACAAGTTAACTGTTCAATGGATTTGTAATTGGTTGACCGGCTGAACCCAAAGGGTGCTCAGCAGTGGCTCCTCTTCGTCTTGGAAAGATGTGACCAGTGGGGTGCCACAGGGTTCTGTCCTGGGCCCAGTGCTATTCAACATCTTTATCAATGATTTAGATGAGGGAATTAGGGGCATACTTATCAAATTTGCAGATGACACCAAATTGGGAGGAGTAGCTAATACCCTAGAGGACAGGATCAAAATTCAGAATGACCTGGATAGACTGGAGAGCTGGGCCAAAGCTAACAAAATGAAATTCAATACAGAGAAATGTAAAGTACTGCATTTAGGGCGGAAAAATGAAATGCATAAATATAGGATGGGAGAGACCTGGCTGAATGAGACTACGTGCGAAAGGGATCTAGGAGTCCTAGTAGACCACAAGTTGAACATGAGCCAACAGTGTGATGCGGCAGCTAAAAAGGCCAATGCAATTTTGGGCTGTATCAATAGAAGTATAGTGTCTAGATCAAGGGAAGTAATAGTGCCACTCTATTCTGCCTTGGTCAGACCTCATTTAGAATACTGTGTCCAGTTCTGGGCACCACAATTCAGAAAGGATATTGACAAATTGGAGCGTGTCCAGAGAAGGGCAACTAAAATGGTGAAAGGTCTGGAAACAATGCCTTATGAGGAGAGACTTAGGGAGCTGGGTATGTTTAGCCTGGAAAAAAGACGGTTGAGAGGCGATATGATAGCCCTGTTTAAGTATTTGAAGGGATGTCACGCTGAGGATGGAGCAGGCTTGTTTTCTGCTGCTCCAGAGACTGGAACACGGAGCATTGGGTGCAAGCTCCAGGAACAGAGATTCCACCTCAACATGAGGAGGAACTTTTTGACAGTAAGAGCTGTTCGGCAGTGGAACACACTCCCTCGGAGCGTGGTGGGGTCTCCTTCCTTGGAGGTCTTTAAACAGAGGCTGGATGGCCATCTGTCGGGGATGCTTTGATTGTGATTTCCTGCGTGGCAGGGGGTTGGACTGGATGGCCCTCGTGGTCTCTTCCAACTCTGCAATTCTATGATTCTATGATTCTATGATTCTATGGAGGCCAACTGGCAAAACAAGAACTGTCCTGGGAGGGAGGGGCAGCGGGGCCAGCAAAGCAAGGCAGAAGGGGAAGCAGTGTTTCGTTCCATTTGTTTGGTAGCAAGAAACAAATTGTTTCCTTACCCTCTTGCTGCCTCAGAATTCAATGTTGCCTTTCCAAAAGGAAAGGCAACAAAGTTTACCAAATATGTGTTTTTTAAGCCAACCAGCTGTTTTATGCCATCCAAACCTGTTCAACAGGAATGAAAATTCAAAGGCCAGTCCAAGACATTCAACTACCTGAGCATAAATTTCACAGACACAAACATGGTGGCTTCTGGAGTTTAAGTAATCTTGAAGGAATGTGATTGTTTGGATATATTACATTCTACAGTCAGCCCCCTGTATCCATGGATTAGGCATCCACAGATCTCGCCATCCATAGCTTGAAAACATTTTTTAAAAATTAATTTCAAGAAAAAACCTTGATTTTGCCATTTTATATAAAGGGCACCATTTTACTATGCCATTTTATATAATGGGACTTGAGCATCCACGGATTTTGGTATCCATGGGGGGTCCTGGAACCAAGCCCCAGCAGATACCAAGGCCCCAGTGTAGTTTCAAGAGGGAAATAGTCTTGATTACCCTGCTGGAATAGAGAAACAAATGTAGTGATTGTAGGCTGATTGATTCCTGTTGACCATTGGTGAATTTCTGTACCATCAACCATGGTGGTGCACATGGATGAGTTGGACTTGGGAAGTACAGTGCTGAGGTGGCTTCAGTCCCTGCTGGAAAGGCACCTGTCGAAGGTAATGCTGGGAATTTTTTATTCTGCCCCCAGATCCTTGGCATATGAGGTGCTGGGAGGTTCTGTCTTGACCCCCATCCTTTTAAATGTCTGTACAAAACTGCCAGGGGAAGTTATCTGGACAGTTGGTGTTAGCAATATACCAGTGGCACAAAGCTCAACCTATATGTGTCACTGGTGTATTGTTTTTAAGGCCTCGTCCTTAATTTAGGAACAAAGCTAAAAATGTACAGAAAAAGAGATGAATACAACAAGACAAGGTGCTCATGATATAATTTCCTGAAAGGAATCATGGTGCTTGTATTTCAAATAAATAAACTATGTTGTGATATCCTGGCAGCAAAAAAAGAAGCAAACATAAGGAGGAAAGAGGGGTAAAACAGAGCCTCTTCATTCTTCATCAGAGTCTTCTGCCATTTGCTAACCTTTTTCTTTTCTCCCACCTCTCTTTGCTTAGGACACATGCCTCAAAATACCTATTCATGCTGCTTTGCCATGCTCAAGGAATCAGCCCTTTGTGTGAATTGAGTGCCAGAGGGAAATGACTTTTCAGTGTGACACCAGTCATTTTGTGCCTATTGATGACTGCCATGTGGACTCTGACTCTACTAGTTCATCCACCAAACTACAAAAAAGCCAAATTTATGTACCAGGAATCATTACAACTGGGTGAAGCAGTGTGTGTAAGGTAATCCAGGAACCATAGACAAGTCAGGGTTTGTTTCTAGGGGAGTGAAGGATACCAGAGGGGAAGTTTGGGAATAAGTTGGTGGCATGGCTGTGCAGTACTACTTGAATCTGGATGAGAATGGAAAAGGAAAAGGAGATAGATGTGGCAAGATGCAGAAAAGGCTAAAAAAAAAAAGTTTTTAAAAAAGATAGGAAATGGCTACCTTTAGGCTCTGAAAACAGGGAAAGGAGAGGGGGGAAAGGAATGTGGACACACACACACACACACACACAGAGAGAGAGAGAGAGAGGTGGGTAGGAAGGAGAGCTTGGGCAGGTAGTTACATACCCGGGTGCTGAGGAGCAGAACCTCAAATACAGACTAGTATTTTATAAAGTTACAAGTACCACAGAGCAAGCTATGTGCCCATAAATAATATCATAAAGCTTTCTGCTGAGGTCTTTCTTGAGAGGGGAATTCAAAAACTCTTTTAGATTTAGATGTTATTAGTTGCACAATATATGACATTGCTAAAGCCATTGTTGCTATTGTTAAGGGCAAGATAGAGTACAAACCTCGTTTGATAGACAGGTTCTGATCTCGCTCTAGCAGTCCTTTACAGCTAGTAACACATAACTACCAAAGGTCCAGGAAGGGATTGAACATCTCGCTCTGAGGAAAAGGAGATATATGCAAGCAGGGATGAGAACTGCAACATAGATGCATATCTGGATGTACATCTGAATCAACTATTCTGCAGAAACATCCTTTAGTAAGGGATAGTCATTTGAGTCAGGGCCTAGATATCTTAAAGGCACCAGATCCTGTCTGATCTTGGAAGATAAGAACGGTCAGCCCTGGTTAGTACTTGGAAGGGAGAGTGCCAATGAATACCAGGTGATATCATGTAGGCTATATTTCAGAGGAAGGGGCTGGCAAAAACACCTCTGAGTATTCCTTGCCTAAGAAAACCTCATGAAATTCATGGCGGTTGCCATAAGTCAAGAGGCAACTTTAACATATTTCAAAGAAGTTGTTGTTGTTGTTGTTGTTACCATCATCATCATCATCATCATCATCATCATTTATAGCCTGCTTTTTCCCCAAGGCTAGGACCCAAAGCAGCTCACAGTTTTAAAAACATACAATTAAAACATACAAAAAGTGCATATTAAAACAGAATTAAACCGATTACATCATTAAAGCCACATCAAAATATTTGAAAGAACAGAATATACTTAAAGTATTAAAAACTTCTTTAAAAGATAAAAAGCTTTTACAAACAGCCCAACAAAACCACAAAATACCACCCCCCCAGCCTGTTCTTTAAAAAGCCTGCCTGAATAAAAAGGTTTGGGCCTGCTGCCAGAAGGACAACAGGGAGGGGGCCAATCTGGCCTCCCTGGGGAGGGAGTAACAGAGTCTAGGGGCAGCCACTGATAGGGCCCTCTCTTGTATACCCACCAACCATACTTAAGATGGTGGTGGGACTGAGAGAAGGGCCTCTTCTAATTATCTCAGGGCTCGGTTAACCATGTTACTCTCTTGCAGCATAAAAAGGAGAAAGTGGGGGGTGAAAGAAATGTGGCAGCACCTTTAAGACTAACTAGTTTTTATTCTTGCTTGCGCTTTCGTGGATATAAACCCACTTTTTTGGATGCCATACTGACTGGTGACTTGAAGGCACATACACACATAGTGGTTTGAGTGTTGGACTAGGACACTGGGAGACCAGGGGCCCATTCACACCACAGAATTATAGCAGTATTGTTCCACTTTAACTGGCATGGTTGCATCCTACGTAATCCTTGAATATTCAGTTTAGATGAGGGGCATTTAGAATTCCTAGCTAGAGTGCTCCAGTGCCTCACCAAACTACAAACCTCATGATTCCATAGAATGGAACCATTGCTGTTAAAGTGGAATAACAGCACTATAATTCTACAGTGTGAATGGGCCCTTCTGGGTTCAAAATCCTACTCAGCATGAACATTCACTGAGTGACCTTAAGTAAATCACACTCTCTCATCCCCAAAGGAAGGCAATGGCAAACCTCCTCTGAATGAATCTTGCCAAGAAAATCTGATAATAGGGTCCCCATAGGTCAGAATCAACATGAAGGCACATAACAACAACAAACCATCAGTGTATGGATCCTTCTTGCTAGCTCAGAGCAAAAGGGTTTATGGACAATTTTTTTATGTTTAGTAAACTACAACAGGAGAAAGGATCATTCAGTGGTGGAACACATAGCTCCCAATCAAAGGTCCCAGTTTCAATCCCAGGCAACTCCAGTTAAAAGAACTGGGGTAGCAGATTTGGGAAAACATACTCCCTAAAACTTTTCCAACCTCACGCTTTTAATTTCTCAAATCTGGTACAAATCAATATATTCAACTGTGCCTCATTGCATATGCTAATCTTGGCTCATTAATCAGTGTATATTTCCCTCTTCCCATCCTATAAAGATCTCCATGACATTTTACAAGTGCACACAATGGAAGAAAGAGGTCACAGAAGACAAGATGCAATATAAAGAAAACTCAAAATGTATGCCTCGTACTGGCTTCTTCCAGTTTTCAAGATCTGATTGACAGACATAACAACAAATCAAATACAAGTTCAGCATGTTCATTTGGCTCCTCCCCATCTCTTCCATGAGTGAAAACATGTAATCTGTGGTAATAAGAACCGTCTGCCACATCTCTGAAGTATTCTTCATGTTCCTGATTCGCATTATTGATTTTTTTACTTTCTTCTAGTAATTGTTTCAATGTCCTTTTAGTGGCAGCAGATTACACGTTATAAATCATACAAATATATCTTGGCAAAGGGTATAATTTGAATCTGGCCATATCCTCTTAATAGCAGCACTGAAATACTTCAGAGATAAGGTTTTTGTTTAGCTGAGAACATTTATGAATAAATAGACATTAAGGTATTTAATGAGACTACATAAAAGACTCACAACAGCCTCCCTTCCTGTGTGAAATTACTTCTGCAGCCTGATTTTCTTGCTCAGCTCTCTTCAAACTGAGATTCTTGGAGCTGTTCTTCTTATTATGTTGATGTGCCATTCAATCTCCAACCAACAGGCCAAATTAGAGAATGAGACAAAATCTGAAAAGCAACAGGTGGCGAGAATTGATTGGGGTCATGGAGCTGGGGGAGCAAAGTTAACACATTCCTTTCACACTGTTTACATAGTTTACATCTTCTCCTCAGATGGGCCAGTTACACGGCAGAATAAAGTGCGTAAAATTCCAGATTTCCGTCCTTTCGCACCAGCAATGCATAGTTCACATGATTTATTGCTAAATTGGAAGATCCAGTGAGTTTCGCCTTTCTGAGTTTACACAGACAAAGGTGGGGGGCATGGCCTCCAGATCACTATCATTAAAGCCAGGCAGGAGACAGGGAGGAAGCAAGGAGGGAGCCAGTGCGAGGGGGAAAGAGACCGTAAGTTCGTAGCTTTGTCTGTATATAAACAACAAATAAGGACGGAGACCATGGAGGAGGAGAGAAGTAATGACAAAGGAGGGAAGGAAAGCAGCCGAGATCCCTGCCAGCTGAGCAGACTGCTTCTCTCTCTCTTTCTCGTGCACGCACACACACAGAGAGAGACACAAAAGAACAACACAGCTGAGATTCTGTTCGCTCTGCAATCTCTGACAGCTGAACAGACTGCTTCTCTCTCTCTCTCTCTCTCTCTCTCTCTCTCTCTCTCTCTCTCTCTCATGCTGGTGTGCGCACGTGCGCGCGCACACACACACAAAAGAATGATCCAGCGATCACTCTCTCTCTCTCATACACACACGCAGAAGAGAGAGAGAGAGGGAGGGAGGGAGGGAGGGAGGGAGGGAGGGAGGGAGGGAGGGAGGAACAGTAATTATGCTAGAATGCAAGCCAGCTGGCTGGATCTTTTCAAGCCTCATCTCTTGCAAATCCACCCCTCCCTCCTTTTTGGTCAATTCAACCAATCACACATAAGCTCTGCTGTGCCAATTTCAAAAAGACTGCTGTCAGTTTCCACTGCCATAAGCAAAATGGTCGTTCACACAGTCAATAGCGTGCTAACTTGTGCTACTTTTCACAAAAGACAAGGAAAATAGCGAAAGCTGATACTGCGTGACTTATGGGTTTTTTTGCCCCTCTCCTTCTGAATATGGCGACTTTGATCTGAAAGATGTGGGAACTATTAGGACTCTTTGCAAATTCTTAGAGGATTTATTTTGCTGTGTAAACAGCCCCCTGCTGTCCCACTGAAGGAAGCATTTGGGAGTTTTATCCTGCAAGGAAAATAGTAGGGCTATACCCTAAAGGAACTAGATCCTATCTTACCTTGGAAGCTAAGCAAGGTCAGCCCTGGTTAGTACTTGGATGAGAGGTCACCAAGGAACACCAAGTGCTGTGAGCTATATTTTAGAGGAAGGAACTGGCAAAACCACCTCTGTGTATTCCTTGCCTAAGAAAACACTATGAAATTCATGGGCTCACCATAGGTTGACAGGCAACTTGAAGGTACATATACATTGCATATTTGTCATGTGAGGAGAACCATTTAGACTAAGAAAATGATGCAGAGGCTAGATTAAACCCTGCCAGTTCCAGAGCCACAACCCACCCAATTTCTACCACATTATTTAATAATTTAAAAAAGAGGTCATGAGTTCTATACATGGATCTCCTGAATCTCATCTTGTTTTATCCTATGACATTTCTTTGCTACACTCAAGTCTGTGGGAGCTATTTTAGTGGGAGGTAGCATAACTCCCAATCCTAAAGAACTCCACCTTTGTGTTTAAAAAAAAAAATTGAAACAAGATATTTAAAAACAAAACAAAAAAGAGCTATATATCATGTGCAGTCAGAAGGAAGTTCATGTAGTATGACTGAACGTATGTAAAAGAAGAATGAAAGAAGATTAAAATTTTGGATATTTGTTGATATATACAAATAAGCAGATTATGTATGCATGATGTTTTTTTTTAATTGTTTTTATTGAGAAAATGTCAATAAAAAAATTTTTTTTAAAAAAACCCTCCAGCTCCCTACCATTAACAGCATTAGAGGTTTGACAGTGTTCTCTCCATGGACTTTATCAGATGCGTCAAATACGGCATCATCATGATGCCACATAACTGCGAAAGGGCACGCATATCAGATGTTGTTGCCCTTTCACGGTTATGTCCTGTCAAAATCCTGTAGTTTTTGATTGACAGCTTAAGCTGTCAATAGATCCCCCTGCCATTTTGGTGCCGGCATTGCCGGTGTGTGAAACCTCTGGCCATTTAAAATCTTGTCACTGCAGCATCAATGGCCTGTCCATCGCAAACACTTCTGGGTGAGATCAGGACATCCAGGTAAGTTTTGCTCTGTTTATGACTCTCCCCAGGTTACTTGGGACTTTTAAAGTGTGCCTAGGTGCTTAGTGTAACTTTTTAGGGTTTATTTTGTTTTTATTTTTGAATTTCCCACAAATTAAGTCTCATGGGATTTGAAATGAGGAACTGAACGGGGCTTTGTTTACTTTCTCTTCATTGCTGAGGAAGCCTTCTGCTGGGAGAGAAGGTAAGTGTGGGGGGGCATTCTTTTGCTGGCATAGAAATGGGTTTTTTATGCCTGCAGAAAAATCATTTTAAAGGGGAGCGTCTGATAAGGTCCATAGTTTATAAGACCACAGTCTTCCTAGGATCCCTTCTAACTCAAATAGTTCTGCCTTGGGGAGAGACCCATTCAGCCCTCCAGATATTGTTGAATAGTAACTTCCAGCATTTCTTGCCAATGGCTAAACCTGCCGGGCTTCTGAGAGTTGCAGTCCAACAGTATCTGGAGGACTGAATGATTCCCACCCCATCTGTGGATGATATTGCTTAGCCAGGTGGCTATTAATGTGGAATCCCAAGCTTCAGTTGCAGGATAGCTTTAGGCTGTATCTGTACTGCAGAACTAATCCAGTTTGATACCGCTTTAATTGCCATGGCTCCATGCTATGGAATCCTGGGGTTTGTAGTTTGTTGTAGCATAGAATTTGAGGAAAATACCTTTTGCCCAAATGGGATCACATGGTGATTTGCCATATTTGGAAGGAGGGGAGCAAAAATGCCACATGCTGTGCAGGAAAAGTCTTCGTGGCATTTCCCAAAGTTTTAAAAATAATACAAGGGAAATGCTCATTCCTGCTCATTGGGACAACTGATTAGGATCACAGCACATTCCCAATAAGAGCAGAAGTTGAAACCTGATTGGTCAGACGTGTGTATGGGGCAGAGCTTGCCGGCAATGAACCACCATATTGGATTTTTGCAGTAGTGACCGTGCACTGAGGTAATGAAGCAGCTCTTATTTGAAGGTTGTTTAAGCAGGTTGCATTTCTGCACTTTAGATTTACTGTAAAAAAAAAATGCTGTTCAGCGGCAGCAATTTGTGGAGAATAAAAAAATGAATAATTCACTCACAGCCACCATTTTAATTCACAGGCATGCCCATGTGAACATCAAACACGGATAGCTTCATATACCAGCGATCTTATAAAAAAAACAACAACATGGAGACAAATGAACACTGCTGTGAATTTGCAATAATGTTCAGAAATCAGGATTATATCACCTCATTTAGACAAGCCCTTGGTGTAAGAAAAAGGATACGGCTATTAAATCATGGTTGGGACTCTAATTTGTATACATAGCCAACTCAAGACATTTTACATATTTTGGTGCCAGAGACAAAAAAAGCAACCCCAAGATGTCACCCCTTCCACATTCCATGTGCAAAATCTGAGTGGCCTAGCCAAGGAATCTTTCTTCTCAAGAATAGTGATGGGAGACCATCATGTATAATTAATAAATAATTTAATTTATTTATTTATACCCCGCTCTTCAGCCACAAGGCTATCAGAGCAGCTTACAAATTGTTTTAAGCAATAGCTATTTACACATCTACACTGCATTAAGTAGTTTCCAATGTGTGTTAGCTAATTGCCCCCACAAGCTGGGTACTCATTTTACCAACCTATGAAAGGATGGAAGGCTGAGTGAACCTTGGAGCCCGCTGGAATTGAACTTGCAACGTGGTGACTTGCAGTACTGGCATTTAACCACTGTGCCACCAGGGTTAAAAGACAGCAGGCCAGCTTGTGGGAGGGGAGCAGAGTAGACTACAGTACATAGCTCTGAGACGCATCAGGGGAAATACCATAAAATCCATCCTAGGCAGAACTACCACATTACGTCAGCCCTCCTGTAGGACTCACCCTCCTTCTGTGGGATCGCCCCTCCAGTTTAGTGGCTGGTAGAGAGCAGGGAGTTTGGAGCATCTAGCTGTGTCCCAAGATTGCCTTTATTGCTCTGCATCTGGCAACAGGAACCTAACCAAGTGTTCTCTGAAGCCCCCTGTTCTCCACCAACCACTAAATGGCTGGCAGGCAGGTCACAGGAAGAAGGTGAAACTTGGCAAGGGGGTGTTGTGCAAGGGAGGTAAGTAGTTAATTCTGCCATCACCCCACCAAAAAAAATCCCCAAGAAACATGTACAGACATAATTTGGATTTGCCATGATGGTCATGTTTAAATATTTGAAGGGATGTCATACTGAGGATGGAGCAAGCGTGTTTTCTGCTGCTCCAGAAACTAGGACACAGAGCAATGGGTTTAAACTACACAGAGATTCCACCTAAACATTAGGAAGAACTTCCTGACACTAAGAGCTGTTGGAAGTGGAATATGCTGCATCGTAGTGTGGTGGAGTCTCCTTCTTTGGAGGGTTTTTTTTTTTTGTATAATTTCTTTTTATTCATTTATAATAATAAAATACATAACAATTCGATTTTGTGGTTGACAGTCTCCACAAAATGACAAATAACAATAATACTTCTTTGGAGGTTTTTAAATAGAGGCTGGATGGCCATCTGTCAGGAATGATTTGATTGTGTATTCATGCGTGGCAGGAGGTTGGACTAGATTGCCCTTGTGTTCTCTTCCAACTCTATGATTCTATGTAACCTCCCAGCATCTGCTGCCTGAGGTGACTGTCTCACTCTGCCTAATGATGGGGCCGGCAAGTCTGTGCATTAACCACAAGACAGGATGTTTTCTTTCAGAATCTGAATTTGCTTTGTAGCTATGTATGTTTAATCCTGAATGGCACAAAGGAACTTTTTTTTTTTTTTTTGCACCACATAAAAGCTATGAGACTGAATTCATTATTTATGGCCATTGTTGTCATTATTTCTCCCAAGGAGTGCTCAGCTTGAATTTCAGTTGCAAAAAGTGAACAAAACAACCAACCCAGTGCCTACACTCAATTATAAAATCCTGCTGGTTCTCAGCTAAAATATAAATTCACTGAGTTGGGAGAATAGGGCATCAATCAAAACCAAATTGCTTTGGGGAGACTGAATGACTTGGAGAATTAGGAATGTGATAGATATTTTTTCACCATTGCCCGAGGTCACTAATTGGAATCCATCTCAGATTAGCAAAAGTGACCTGAATTTAGGAACAGAAGTGAATGAAAGACATTGTGAAATCTTGAAGGAATTAGTAGGTGGTGCTAGTCCATGGAGCCTTGCAGTTAAACACCTGGTTGGAGTTGGTGGTAGCTTTATCACAGATGTTAACACACTGAATCTGACACTGCCCAAACCTGAGTGTCTAATGCACCAACCCAAATGCCGGTATATCATACAAATCACATACAGCAGCCAACAGGGCAATTGATAAATTTGCTGGAAAGAGAGGTGGTCAAGCGGCCTGAGACAGCAAAGGAGGAGGAACAGTAATAAAGTATATGATAAGCCAGGGCTACAATAATTAGCTGATAGGCTGTGTTTAGATCAAGGGGTCACAGTTTGCAAAGCTTGTTCATTTTTGGACTACCACTCATGGCGATGCTGGCTGAAGCAGGGAGACTTTGGGAACTATAGTAGAAAAATAACAATCCCAAACTCTGACAAGTTGTACAGTCTGATTTTAGCGATGCCCTACTTGCTCCTACTGTAAGCACCCAGTCTGGTGCTGTGGAGCCCATAATTCACCTTGGTATACAGAAAACCTACGGGCATTGAAGCAGGCTGAACAATAGCTAGAGTGCAGGTGGAATAAGACACAGAGTGAGTACGACCAAAAATCAACAAAGGCTCTTTGTTGTGCCTATTATGCAGTAGTGAGGATGGGGGTGGGGAGAGGTCATAGTATGCCTCCAATACTTCATCCACAACATACCTTCCAGCAGAGTTATTCTGAGTGGGGGGGATTCTGTTAGGATCATAGAATCGTAGAGTTGGAAGAGATCACAAGGGCCATCTAGTCCAACCCCCTTCCCTGCAGGAATACATAATCAAAGCATTCCCAACAGATGGCCATCCAGACTCTGTTTAAAAACCTCCAAAGGATCAGACTTTGAGAAACCAGCATTAGTTGTCTGATGTGACATGTTTGTGAGGCACTTTGTGGAATATTCACTTAGAGCTTGACACAATGTTTATTGCAGGGTCTGAGGAAGTGTCAATCTCGTCAGGCTTTCTGAGACCAGCTTCAGTTATTGTGGCCTGATGACGTGGACAAGACACTTGAATTAATCTATCCCACCAAATGTAAGCCTGCCCTTTGTCCATCTTGGACAACCTAGCAAGCATGGATTGATCAGATGTGTCCAGGGGCTGGTAAATGCCTCACTATATCAGAAGGAGGTGCCTGCTTCCTGGTGTCCCTTCTCCTGAAGAAGAGCTTCCTGGACCCAGAGGTATGTAAGAACTACTATCCCCTTTGAGGGCAATGTGCTTACACATGAGGTGGCTGAGCTACTTCAGATGTTCTTGGAGGAATTGGATTATCTAGACCCATCTCAAGCTAGTTTCAGGCCAGGGCACAGTACTGAAATGGCCTTAGCTGCTCTGACCCTGGGTGAAAGAGAAGGGAAGTTATACATTATTGATCTTCCTGGATCCCTCAGTGGCTTTTGATACCATTGATCATGGTATGTTAAGTAGACCAGCTATATCATATGGGAGTGGAAGCATTGTGTTACACTCCTATTGGGGGGGGGGTTGATTCCAGAGAGTAGCATTAGGGGATCCCTATTAACTCCATGGCCATTAAGCTGTGGGGTGCCACAGGGTTCCATCTTATCCCCCATGTAGCTATAGGGATCATATAACCCCTGTGTTAAAACATCTTCACTGGCTACCGGTTTGTTTCCAAGCACAATTCAAAGTGCTGGTCATGACCTATAAAGCCCTATACAGCTTGGGTCCAAACTATCTGAAAGACCATATCTCCCAATACGAACCTGCTAGAATTTTAAGATCCTCAGGGGAAGACTTTCTCTCGATCCTGCCATCATCCCAGGCTTGCTTGCTAAGGACACGAGAGAGAGCTTTCTCAGTGGCTGCTACCACCCTCTGGAACACCCTTCCTGGGGTACCTCCCAGACAAAGCATAATCCTTGTTTTAAAGGAACTGCATGGGCTACTAATTTGTTTCTGGTCTAAATTCAAAGTACTGGCAATGATGTTCAAAGCCCTTAATGGTTTGGGGCCTCAATACTTGAAGGAGCGCCTCTCCTTATATATGCCTGCCTGAGAACTGAGATCTGATGGAAGGGTCCTCCTCCTTTCCCACCAGTGAGGGAAATCCCATGGGGGAGGACACAGGAGGGGAATTTCTCAGCTGTGGCATACCACCTATGATACTATCTCTCCAGCCACAAGTCCCATGCCCTCAAAGGGCTTCTCTTACTCTTGTAAGGGTTCTTTTGCTATGAGAAGTCCAGGCAAATCTCAGGAGGAAAAAGGGCAGCTTGTGATGGGGGATGGTGTTGTTACCAGGGAAATGAAGGCTGGAAGCCAACAGCAAAGGTAGGTAGGTGGGGGGCGGCGGTTGGTGTCAGTAGTTAATGGGGCAGCCTGTGATGGGATCCATGGGGGTGGTCAGAGGGATCACAGCCACATTTCGACCCTTCCTTCCCACCAGGGGAGAGGTGGCATTTCCAAGCGTATTCCTCAGGCAGGTGCGGGAGCGGGGGGCGGGAGAGAAAAAGGTGATGGGTGCCTGACTCTGAACTGCAGGTCACGTCCTTCATGGTGCTCATGTCTCCTCCAGCTCCACTCCTGCTTCAGCTTCCCCTCCCAGTTCCTCACATTTTGGTTCTGTTGAGTGAACCACAAGGAGGAGGAGGAGGAGGAGGAGGAGGAGGAGGACAACAGGCAGGAGAGAAGCTGGGGGGGTCACTTGCCAGACTGGCAAGTGAGGGAGCTCCTGCACACATGCATGCATGCACACACAGCTCACCATTTCTCCATGATTATTTATTACTATTTTCTCACAGAATCCCTGGTGATGTCTCACAGAACCCTAGAGTTCCGTGGAACCCTGGTTGAGAAACGCTGGCTTAAATGTTAAAAGCCAGCTTGAACAGAAATGTCTTTGCTTGCTAGAGAAAGGAAGGCAGGGAGGGGACCAGCCTGGCCTCCCATGGAAGGGAGTTCCAGAAAGTGGGAGCACCTACCAAGAAGGCCCTCTCTTGTGTCCTCACCAAGCAAGCTTGTGAAGGTTTTGTCATGCTTAAATTATTTACTGATTTTGATTGGAATGTTTCAATTATTTATATTGTTTTATCTGTTTGCCACCCTGAGTTCTTATGAAAAAATGGTGGGATGAAAGTATTTTAATTAATAAATAAAACTAGGTAGGTTTGATTATTGCCTGGTATTTTACCTTAGTGTGTATTTTTGGCTCATATTTCACACCAAGTATTTTATTTACATGAAACTCTTATTTTGAAGGGGTGGTCTTTTTTCCACTGAAACATAATTTATGCAAGTAAAGACCAGGTTCTCTCTATAGAGTGTGGGGTGCATGGGGCAGGACTCCTTCTAGCCCAAAACACACCTTTGAGTATGAATAAAACTTTTTATTTTGAATTATCTTTGTTTTTGTTGGTCTAGCATCTGTAGTGTCTTTCTGTTAATTTAGCTTAATTTAGTTTAGCTGAATTTAATTTAAACACAATAACAGCAGATGAAGACTGCAATCCAACATCCCCTCTGCATAGCATAAGTATCCACTTGCAGAAATATGCTACACAAACACAATGCAACCCCCATGCAGAATAGCAACATTGCCCAACAAATGTCAATTATTTGGTGTTATTGTGCATGTGAAAGGCACATTACACAATGCTCAACAATATAGGATGAACACCCTCAATGCAAAATATACAATGTACGACTGCAATGCACAACAATATGTGATGCATGACCGCAATACACAATATATGCTGTACAGCTGTAATACACAATATAGGATGTGAAAGCTCATTGCACAAAGACAGGGCATAGAGGAACAGTATGCTATCTGCCCCTGTCCCATCCCAGTCCCACCACAATCACCCTCCCCACTGCACTTAACTCCTCTCTGGTTGACAGGGCAGCCCCGGAATGAAAGGAGCTCTAATGGAGCACTGTTCACTTCCTGGATCAAAATCCCATGGATTCCCATGAGAAGACGTGAGTACAAGAAATTCAAAAATAAAAATAAACCAAAAAAAGTAACACCAAGCAGAAAAACACACTTTAAAATGTACAAGTAACCCAGGGAGGGTCATAAAAAGGGTGTCCCTTACCTGGATGTCCTGATCTCACCTGCAAGTGTTATCATTTATATACAGACCAGAGGTTTATAGGGTATGGGATGGAGGTTGTCACCAGTAACCTGTGGGAGACATTTTGCTATGGGCACCTTCAAAGATGGAGGGGTTTTTTTTGGTCATTTCATAATTGCCTTTCCCCAACCTGATTTTTTTCTTCCTAAAAGAGATTATGAATACATAATACAATTGTTGCCTTCGGATAGTTGACATGGGTGTCATTTTTGTTGTTGTTGTTCTGCGCCTTCAAGTCATTTCTGACTTATGGCAACCCTAAGGCAAACCTATCATAGGGTTTTCTTGGTAAGATTTCTTCAGAGCAGTTTGCCTTTGCCTTCCTCTGAGACTGATGCTATGTCTAGATGGGCTTTTTACCCCATTTTGCCCCCATCTTAGAGCCCTGCAATCTGGACAGCATAGGGCTTTTGCTCCATTTTGCCCCGGGCAGTCCTCACAACACCTAGGACAAAGATGGGGGGAAGACAGGCAAAGCGTGATGAAACTTTTCAGGAAAATACCTGGGGAAAACTGTCTCATTCTGGAAAAAACAGATCAGACCCCACAGGTCTGCAGGAGGCCATACTGCCATGCTGACCCAACTCTGCAGATTCCATCGATGTTGCAATCTCCAAAACCATGAAGCAGGCTTGCAGCATGTGACCAAAGCTGATTACAGGTATGGGGCCTTGATAACATGCTGTGCACCCCCTTCTTCACTTCAGAGAGTGTGACATGGATAGAAGAGGTGGCAGCTACAGAGACAGGTTGGCATGTCCGTGTGGACTCCTGCCCATTTTGTGCAGGTAATGGGAGCACAACGGGCCTGATCCAGGGCTAGAATACACCAGCAGGAAGCCAGCATATTTTGGGCAGTGTAGACAAGACCTGAGAGAGTGTGCCTTGCCCAAGATCACCCAGTGGGTTTCCATGGCCAAGCAGCTATTCAGGCCCTGGCTTCTAGAGTCCCAATCCCAAAACCACTACACTACACTGGCTCTCAAGTCTCATCTTACAACCTGTTTAATTAAGTTTTGCCTTAAGTTAAGTCTTTATAACCCCCATAAACATGTATACTATTCATTTACCTTCCAAACATCTTGTTGGTTAATAAGGACTTATGTTAGAAGTTACTAAGGAATGATGTTTGAATTAATCTAGAATACATTCAAACACACATGCTCACTCACTCCATTGCTGCATTAAAAGCACAACCCCACCTTTTCTTGCTTCATTAGAACAACGGACTATGAGCCCTCCATTACAGATTAAAGGAAGGTCACATATACAGGAGACCTAGCCCCTCCCATTTGCCTATCTGCAGCTGTTGCTACCTCACTAGGCATGGGGTGACATGGGGTGATATGATGTAAATGATCCATGCTTGGTGTAAAAAGTTACAAGTGGGTGTGTCCACATTGTCTGACAAGGATAAAAGGGCCTTCCCTAGCCCCATTTCTCTGTTCTGAACCTCCTGGCACCCTGCTATAGCAGTTCTTTTCTGAAATCACTATCACAATAAAATTGGCTTAAGCCTTGAACCAAGAAACAGCTGGTCACTTTTCCTGTTTCTCTGAAGCAAAGCTGTCCTTCTCAAGGGCGTGAAGGTCACATCTTTTTGGCATCCAACGTGGGGCTTCGCACGAAGAGAAGTGGATAGGGGTGGAGAAATCGCCCTACATCAGTCCCCCTGTCCAGGAGACCAACATGGGAAGGCATTCCTCTGAAGACCGACTGATCCGGCGGACATCGATCTTTCAGCGTCAGGCACCAACGTCCCTTTTGTGATGAGACAAGGAACCTTGAGGTGTGCTCCTGATCAGCAGAAAAGTCAAGGCCCTACCTTCCTGATTCAAGGCTCTGAAATTCAGTCATGGTTGAGGTTCTGAATCAGCGCATTTGTGCTCACCCTCTGGTAAGTCCCCAAACAGTCAGGGACCACCCCTTAGATAGGTACCCTGGGCCTGAGACCAGACTGGGAATTCCCCTGTTTCAGATTTATGGAGTGAATTTGTGTGCTTGGAGTGTATTTGAGATGTCCAATTGTGGACGAAGTGAGTGTGGACCCCGCCCTGCGGTTCCGAACTATCCGTTAGGAAGACAGCCAAGAATGAGCAAAGCGACTGCCGATATTTCTGTCTGTCATTCTGTGTCTTCTTGTCCATGAATCTGTGTTCTTTGAGAGTCTTGTGTGTTCATCTGGCCAGAGGAAGGAATGGGCTCTAAAGCTTCAAGGGAGAAAACCCCGGGGGTGGGTTCCCCCATCACTCCCTTGAAGTGTGTGTTGCAAAATTGGAAGGAACTGGGAAAGGGCTGTCCAAAAAGCAAATGATAAAATACTACACTGAAACTTGGCCTCAATATAGAGTTCCTGGACTGTCTCAGTGGGATACAAATGGGACATCTGATAAGTTGGTGTTGCAGGCTTGGGTCAATTGGTTAAATCCTGTGGAAAGACTGATAAAGAAGGGTATATGAGAGTGTTTAAGGATTCAAGCATTGGGTTTCCTGATCCTCATGACCTCCCGGACTGAGTAAATGCAGTCCTGACCCTTGCTCCAGTAAAATCCCCTGAGTCTCCCCAATCCCACCAGCTAAGGAAAAATAATTGGGATCCACTGGACCATCTCCCTCCTCCTTAACCACAGCTGGTGAGTTGGTTGATCTCCTGCCTTCGCCACTGCCTGTAAATCCCGATTTTGAGAATGGAGAAGCTGAGATCACTACTACGCCCCCTAGTGACTTGGTTGCGGGAGCATCTGGGCCCTACAGACCTCTCCAGAAGGAACTGGCACAACTTAGAAGAGACCAAGAAAATCTTCCCCTGGATGGGACCAAATCTAAACAGACAGATGTAACTTCAGCAGGCACCACCTGCCACACTTTAGTGCCCATATACCCATTGAGGGAAGTCCCGGATGGCAGAGGAGGAATTAGTTATGTTAACTGTCCTCTGTCCAGCCTGGAAGTTAGAGAATTAAAAAAGACAATGAAGCCCTTAATTGAAGACCCCATTGAGGTGGCAGAACAATTTCGACAATTTCTGAAACCCTCTATATGTACCTGGAAAGAGTTAATGGCTATCCTCAATATTCTGTTCTCCGGAGAAGAATTGGTCATGATTAGAAAAGCAGCCATGTTGGAATGGGAAAAGGCCCATCCTCCATGTGCCGAGGGGGCCATCCCTGCAGAACAAAAATATCCCAACCAGGACCCTCGGTGAAACAATACAGCAGAAGGAGATAGGCAGAAGATGGAAGATTTGAAAGCCCTGATCATTGCTGGCATTAAACATTCAGTTCCTCAGGCCCAAACCCCCCATAAGGCCTTTGATATCCAACAGGAAAAGGATGAATCGCCTTCTGCTTTTCTCCAGAGGCTGAAGGAATGGGCAATAAAGTATTCTGGGTTAGATGTAAATTGTGAGCATGGACAAAGCTTGTTAGTTTTTCATTTTGTCACCAGGGCTTGGCCTGATATTAGAACTAAACTAGTTGGAAGTTGGAAGATTGGAATATGAAGGATATAGGGGAATTGTTGAGAATAGCACAGAAGGTTTATGTGCGAAGGGATGAAGAAAAACATAAACAAAAGGCCAGGGTGATGGCAGTGACAATGCAGAACGCCCAGCCAGCCATGGGTCAGGGACCTGGAGGACACGGAAGGGGAATGTCAGGAGGAATGAAAGGAGAAAGGCTGGGTAAATCGCAATGTGCATACAGCAAGCAGTTTAGACATTGGCAAGCTCAGTGTCCTCAGAGAAACAAGGGAATGGGCAAAGGGAACTCTTTCCCTAATCCCTCGGCCCCACCTTTCAATCTACAGCATGAAGTAACCCATCTGGCATTGGTCGTGACCCCCCAGGGTGATTCTTGGACAGACTGAGGAGGTCAGGGGCCCAACATTCCATCCACGGAGCCCCAGATAACTCTGGGGGTTGGCAATGAAAATCAAGAATTCTTAATAGATACTGGAGCAGCCATCTCTGCTGTTATACTCCCACTACCTGTCTCCGTAGAGAAACAAGTGACCATTGGAGGAGCTACTGGTAGCCAATCTGTAGTCTCCTATGCCCCAACTGAATGCCAAATTGGACACCGAAAATTAAAAGTGCCTTTCTTACTGCTCCCAGAAGCCCATGTGAATTTGCTGGGGAGAGACTTGCTGTTTTTAACCAGGGCATGCATAGAGTTTGAAAAAGATGGCACTAACACAGTAACCTTCAGGACACCTATAGACTTTTAGCAAGGCCCAGCACCCCCAGTAGCAACCACAAAGGTCATGAATATCACCCCTGTAAGTATTACTTCTACTGCCCTTTCTCAAATCCCTCCAGTAATTTGGGATACAGGCCTCCCAGGACTGGCAGTTACTGTAGAGCCAGTAAAAATCAAGCTAAGAAAGGGAGCACAGCCTGTATGTCCCAATATAAGATTCATCCACATCTCAGAAAAGGACTGGTCAAGCTAATAGAAAAATTAGTTGAAGGGAGTGTTATTATTCAAGGGTCAGTTGATTGCAGTCCTTGCAAAACTCCCATTCTGACAGTCCAAAAGCCTTCGGGGGATCTTCATCTTGTGCATGATCTGCAGGCTGTAAACTCTGCTACCCAAGATCTACCTCAGCTAGTTCCTGACGCCTACACACTGCTCAGCATTCTGTCACCTGCACACTCCTGGTATACGGTTTTGGACTTAAAAGACACATTCTTTGCATCCTACTTCACCCTGAAAGCCAGAAAATATTTGCCTTCTCTTACCCCTTGGATGAGAGTGGAAATGTCCAAAGAGCCATGTGGACTAGATTGCCTCAAGGGTTCAAGAACTCACCTGTCCTTTTTGGTCAAGCTTTACCCCAGGATCTTCAAGACTGGCCTCAGAAACAGAACACCATTTTGTTTCAATATGTAGATGGCTTACTTCTGGCAACTGAGTCTCAATTCGCCAGCAAAGAAGAGACTGTCTCACTCCTAACTTTCCTGCTTGAGTGTGGATACCGGCCCTCCAAGAAAAAGGCCCAGTTAGTCCAGCCCAAGGTCTGCTTCTTGGGACATGACATCTCTGTGGGGAAGCAAGCCTTGACTCCTGAGAGGATCAAAGCAATTCTTCAGATATCAATGCCCCAGACTATCAAAGAACTCAGATCATTCTTGGGTCTGACGGGGTTCTGCAGGTTATGGATTTGGGATTGCAGAAATCTATCTAAACCTCTGTATTCCATCATGACAGAATCTGAAAAGGCTGGCCATAGCCTGCTCCCTGAAGACCCAATCATCAAAACTGGAACAGACCAGCTGAAAAACCATCTAGCCTCTGCTCCAGCTTTGCACCTCCCTAATCCTGCAGACCCCTTCATTCTCTTTGTAGCAGAACAGGGAGGAGTGGCTAAGGCAGTGCTCACTCAACCATCAGACCTGGCACCAAAGGTGATTGCTTACTTCAGCAAAAACCTAGATGACAATGCTCGTGGGTGGCCTGCCTGTCTGAGAGCAGTGGCAGTGGTCGCTCTTATGATAAAAGAAGCTTTGAAATTGACCTTTGGAGGACAGCTAACAGTATACACTTTGTATGCTCTTTGCTCCATACTGGAACTATGAGGACCAACCTGCATGACATCGGACTGCTTAGCAAAGTGCCAAGCCACCATGCTGGAAGATGGAAGGGTCTCCGTGCTTAAAATTGAAACGACTAACCCAGCAGAGTACCTTCCTGAGATTCCCAGATGTGAATTCAGCAAGCCACTCCATGATTGCGTGACCACCATAGACTTCCAAACTAAATCATGACCAGATCTCTCCAAAACTCCCCTCCACAATTTGGATGTTATCTGGTTCACTGATGGCTCCAGTTTTGTAGAACAAGGAATCCAACACACTGGATGGGTGGTAGTGGACCACCTTGGGATGCTCATACAATCTGGAGCTCTCCCTGCTTCTTGTTCAGCTCAAAGAGCAGAATTAGAGGCCATGATTCAAGTGACCCAACATGCAAAAGGTCTGCGTGCCACCATCTACACTGATTCCAAATATGTTTGGGGAACAATCCATGCTCATGATTAGCTTTGGCAAGGAAAGGGACTGTTAGACCAATTTGATAGTCCTAGCAAACATAGAAATGGAGTAAAAGAGCTATTGGAATCAGTTCATTTACCACTAAAACTTGCCATTGTCGATTGCAGAGGGCATCAGAAAGAGGATTCAGAAGTTGCCAAAGGAAACCGACTCTCTGATGAGCAAGCAAAACTGGCAGCACAAAGAGAGTCTGCTCAAGGATGCACCATGGACACCATAGTCATTTCAGTGACACCTGAGAAGCCACCATACACTCCTGAAGACTACACCTTAGCTAAAAGTGCAGGGTATCGTCAGGTCCAGAGCTGGCTTACTCATCCTGAAACCAACTGAATTTGGATCCCAACTTCAGTTCAGCAACCACTGATTGAGAAAATCCATCAACAGACCCACTTGGGAGAAGAAGCACTGATACACTTATGGATGAGATATTTTGATGGACCCTCCATAAGACCAATTTTAGCATCTATTGTTCGCATTTACGAAATTTGCCAACAGGTTAATCCTGCTCATGGAAATTGTCCAGACAGGGCTAGAAGACATCTGCATAACCCATCTACCTATCCAGGACAATATTGGCAAATTGACTTTACTGAATTCCCTAGAGTCCTGGGATTTCGGTATCTGTTAGTCCTTGTCTGCAAGTTTTCAGTTGAGGCTTTCCTATGTAGAACCTGTAAACCAAGGGAAGTTGTAAAACACCTGTTGGAATCTATCCTGCCTCGCTGGTCCCTCCCATGTGGACTTGACTCTGATCAGGGACCTCATTTTACTTCACAGGTCTTACAAAAGTTAATGAAGGCACTTAACATCACTTGGAAAGTTCATTCCCCTTATCATCCTCAAGCAAGTGGGATGGTGGAGCAGATGAACTCCACACTTAAGACTCACCTGACTAAGATTTCCTTAGAAACTGACCTGCCTTGGGTCAAGGCATTGCCTCTGGCCCTTACAAATGCCAGAATCACTCCAAAAGGTCCTTCAAAACTCTCCCCTTTTGAGAGAGTATTCGGTCATCCTTGGGCAAGCCAAATCTGTCCAGGACACCTGAGGGGGAAGGTTGAGATAGGAGATACTGTGTTACAAAAATATGTCCATTGTCTGGCTACTGCTCTGGCCTCTGTTCATTCTTTATCCTTGCAGGAAAGATACTTCAACCTCGATGGCCGGTACACCATATTCAACCTGGTAATTGGGTGGTCATAAAGACCTGGGGAAGACAACCCTTATCCCCTGCATGGACCAGACCTGCCCAAGTGCTGTTGACAACTGATACTGCAATTAAAATTCAAAACCTGGACATTACAGGGTTAAAAAGGTGCCAGAACCCAGAAGGTGGAAGGTGATTCAAGAGGACGCTAGCGACAGACTTAAGTTACTGTTTAAACGAAACGCATCTGACTCCTGATTCTTCAAAACTTTATTTCTCAGAGTCACTCCAGAGGCTGACTCCTTGAGACTTCAGGATCGGATTTTTTTTTTTTTGTAATTTAATTTTTATTTTGATTTTCCATTATTATATTAGCATATTAGTACATTTGTACAATTAGTGTATTCATACAATATTAGCTATACGTCATCTTGATTTACGGTATAAAAATCCAAATTTACACTATTTCTAGCAAGCTTTACATCTTACATCTTGCATCATTATACAATAACTAATGTTACATTTCTTGTAATTTAACTTCTCTTGTATCTTCTCTGCTTATGGTAAGACTTCCTTTAACTATCTTGGAGTCTACTTCCTATTTCTTGTCTTCTTCTTGGTTCCTCGCTCCTCGTGTTTGTATTGTCCTTTAATGGTCTAAATTTGCATCTCTTCTCTCAGTTTCTTATCAACTTGTACTCCAACTTGATATCTTTCCATCTCTGGATATACTACCTATTGTTCCCAACTTACAGTTTCTGCTAAATCAAATTATAGTGTACATACACAAATCTTTCCATTTTTCCCTTTTTACCTTCAACATTTACATATATAGTATTGACACATAAGCTACTAAAGCCAAGCATAGTATCAATCTTAGTGCCCATTTTTTTTTATTATACACTAAGTGAATTTCATATGTTTTGATATACCTCCTTTGTGTCTGTCCAATGTTTTATTAATACTAACCATTTCTTCTTCGTATGACCGTTATCTTTATTTCTCATTCTATTTGTCAGTTCATCTAGCTCTATCATGTCTAGGAGTTTGTCTTTCCATTCCTCAACTGTCGGTATTTCCTTCAATTTCCATTTCCTAGCTAACACCAGTCTTGCTGACGTTGTCATATATAATATAATCTTCCAATATAATTTTTCTTCATTTCTATTTAAACCTTTTATTACATTTAGCAGATATAGTTCAGGGTTAAATTCTAAATTAACTTTCAAAATCTGGTTTATGTTGTCATGTACTTTTTCCCAAAAATTTTTTGATTAGCCTACAGTTCCACCACATATGAATTAGTGAGCCACGAGTTTTCCCACATTTCCAGCATAAACTATTCAGCTTATTATTCATCTTGTTTAATCTCACCCCGGTATAATACCACCTGTGGGAGATTTTTATATAATTCTCTTTCAGTTTCTGACATGCTGTAAAGGACATAGATCTTTTCCTAGCTAACTCCCAGTCTTCTAGGAGTATACTATGGCCTATATCATTAGCCCATTTCCCCATATAATCCTTTACGTTATCTAACTCTAATTTCCTGGTAAGTAGTAATTCATAAAGTTTTGAGATCTGTTTTTTCCTCTTTGGATCCCGGAGAACTTTATCTAGGTCATTCAGGTCTGTTTGTATCCCCTCCTTGTTTAAGTCCTCTTTGTATCTTTCATTCAGTTGATAATATGTAAACCAATTAACGTTGTATTTTCTTTGTAATTGTTCTCTGGATTTTAATTTTAGGTTTTTACCTCTATCCTCTCCCTCGTCTGTTATATCTGAGTATCTTAACCATATTTCTGTATTCTTCCCTCTTAACATGAATGCTTCTTGAGGAGAAGTCCAGATTGGGATTTTATAATAAAATCTATTTTTAACCCTTTTCCACACTTTTAAGAGGCCTCTCCTTATACAATGATTTAGAAAATCCTTGTTTACTTTTTCTTTATTGTATATCAAGTATGCATGCCAGCCATATCTTGCGTCGTGTCCTTCTACATTCAATATACTTTCGTTATCTAGATTAATCCAGTCTTTCAACCATGTTAATGCCGCCGCTTCGTAATAAGATCTTACATCTGGTAACCCACACCCTCCTCTTTCCTTCTTGTCTATTAAATAATACCATTTGATTCTCAGTTTTTTCTTTTCCCAAATAAATCGCTTCATCTCTTTTTCCCAGTTTTCAAAAATCTTCTCATTATTTATTATTGGGAGATTTTGAAAGAGAAAAAGTAATCTTGGTAAGATTACCATTTTTAGTGCTGCTATCTTTCCTAAAAATGATAAACTTAATCTGCTCCATCTTTCCATATCTTTTTTGATTTCTCTCCATACTTTACCATAATTGTTATCGAATAAATCCCCATTTCTTTTGGAAACCCATATGCCTAAATATCTGATTTTACTTCTTATTTGACACTCAGATTTATGTTCCAGCTCCTGTTCTTCTGTTTTAGTCATATTCTTTGTCAATATCATTGTTTTTTCCTTGTTTAGCTTAAACCCCGACAACTCTCCAAATTGTGATATTGATTCTAAAATGTCTGTTATCTGATTCATTGGATTTCCCATTATAATAACCAGATCATCTGCGAAAGCTTTCAACTTGTACACATGAGCCTTTATTTTTACTCCTGGTATTTTCCCATTTGATCTTATGTTATTGTTCAGAACTTCCAAAACTATTATGAATAGTAATGCTGACAAGGGACAACCTTGTCTTGTCCCTTTCTTGATATTAAAGCTCTCAGTTTTTTCACCATTAATGATAAGCTGGGCATTTTGTTCTTTGTATAACCATTGAATCCTTTTCCTGAATTTCTCGCCCATCCCCATCCTTTTTAAGACTTCCGTCATGAAGTCCCAGTTGACATTGTCAAACGCTTTTTCCACGTTTCCGAGACTTCAGGATCGGATTTTGAATTGTGCCTAGTAACTACTGTGAGACTAACTGCACTGACTTACAAAACTTTATGTTCTGACTTTTGGCCATTATGAAGTGCCTGTTCTTTGTATTGTTAATCACCTATGTGCCCGAAAGCATTTATGTCGGTTGGCATGAAAATCTCTTTCACCAAATGGTGCATAATATCTCACAAGTAGCAAATGTTACTAAATGTTGGGCTTGTTCTTATGGGCCTTCCTCTCATCTGCAAGGTTGGTCTGTAGTTCCAATAGATACTGTGAATCTTAAAATTTGGAACCACACTACAGTATATGGGTCCCCTCTAGGTAGCTCCAATTTGTTGAAAGATCCTGGTCAATTTATCCTAAGTCAGCGGGGAAAGTTCCCATTAGCACCCCTATGTATACAAAGGTGGAATACCCCCTATATGGGATATTATATAAATATTAAAGCCAAAGGTCAGACCTTACGAATTCACCTGCCCAGAATCTCCTTGGGAGATTATCCAAATTGTAAAATGACCGTTGAAATCTCTGAAGTCCAGCAAGCCTGTCCAGGAAAATATTCTAATGTTAGCTTTCCTCTTAGTTACAGAAATGGTGTTATAACACTATATGGGAATGAGAGAAAGCAGTCCCCTTTAAATAAGCTTCAGGAAGAAGCTACTTTTCATAATGGTCAGTGGATATATGGCCTGCCCTCTGGAATGTATTGGCTTTGTGGTCATTGGGCAGGGAAAGCATTTCCCCCAGTATAGAACGGTACTTGTACTATAGGTTCTCTCTCACCAGGAGGAATTCAGTTCCATTTCCTCCAACAGCCTGTTGAAGCCTGGGATAGACAATTTGGATGGTATCGAGTAAAGAGGATATATGATGAGAAATATGGTTATGATCTTGATAATCCCTATTTGTCTGTAAATGAAAGGCTGGGAGTTTTATTTTCTAAGATGGGAGTTGCTTTAAATGTCCGCCAAATTCAAAGACTCTCTGCTCAGCTGGAAATCCTGGCCAATACTTCTGCACATGGAATAAATGCCCTGCTGACTGAGGTTGACTCACTTGCAGGTGTATTCACCCAGCATAAACTGGCACTGGATTACTTGCTTAGCAAAGAAGGAGGACTGTGTTTCTGGTTAAACATCACTTGCTGCCACTATATTAATGAATCCGGATATATTGAAGAAGATGTAAACAAACTACACAAGGTGGTTGGTGACATTCACAGAACTTATTCTCCAAGGGAAGAAAACTGGTGGTCATGGTTTACTGGCTGGTTACCTAATTTTGGATGGGTAAAAGGTGTTCTTGTCATTTTTATCTTGTTTATAGGTATAACCCTGTGTTTTTGCTGTTTATCGCAACGTATGCCCATTCTTTTGAATACACTATGCAATAACAAGCTCACTGACCTACCTGGAAGGGTTGATATTGCTAAAGAAACTCAGCTATTGGTTCAGGGATATGGGATGGTCTAGTTCTCCTGTGGGGGGGGGAACTGTGAGCCCTCCATTACAGATTAAAGGAAGGCCACGTACACAGGAGACCTAGACCCTCCCATTTGCCTATCCGCAGTTGTTGCCACCTCACTAGGCATGGTGTGACATGGTGTGATATGATGTAAATGATCCATGATTGGTGTAAAAGTTACAAGTGGGTGTGTCCACACTGTCTGACAAGGAAAAAGGGCCTTCCCTAGCCCCATTTCTCTGTTCCGAACCTCTCGGCACCCTGTTATAGCAGTTCTTTTCTGAAATCACTATCACAATAAAATTGGCTTTAGCCTTGAACCAAGAAATGGCTGGTTCACTTTTCCTGTTTCTCTGAAGCAAAGCTGGCCTTCTCAAGGGCACGAAGATCACAGGACCACCCAGCATAGAACCATATGATGCATTTCCTCTAATTCTAATCCTTCTCTTGGCACCATCCTTCCTTAGTGAAGCTGACAGAAAGAGAGCTACCTGGAATGAACTCTAACAGCCTAAAACAAGTAATTCTGTAATATGTAAGATTAGCTTTAGCATTTATCAGGAAATCAATATACTTCAGCTGTGTTGGGTGGGGTCGAATGAAGTAACTATAATTGGTTAACAAATTTTAACAAGTTCTGATAGCAGCAAAGAGAAACCCATGATCTCAGATTCTAAACTGTGAGAGAATGTCAGAAAGGAATCAATGATGCATACATAGGATTGGACCCAATGCTCCTGGACCATCTCAGAGAAAGCCCTATTCCTCAGTCAAGCCTCCTGTCATGATGGAGTGCCAACCCCATCATGGGGAAAGAATTCTCACAACATCTGGAATTTTCCAGTCTTGCTTCCATAGCAACAGGTATGGTAGAGGGTGGGACAAACATGATGTCACATCATCTGACTGAAGAGCCAATCCAAATCTGGAAAGGCAGAACCAATCAAATCTGACCAAAGGACTTTTAAGTTTCTGAATTCCTTTGTTAAGGGCACATGGTGAGACAAGGGACATTTTCAGACGATCCTTGCAGTGCAAGGATTGAGCAGGAGAGCTTTGTAGCTGCAGCGCGGCAGGGGGTCCATTTCGGATGACGCCATCCCTGCGGCAAAATCGTCTGTGTCTCTTCCGTTTAGCATTGGAGTCTGCCGGGCCATATTCAGCCAGATTTTATTCACAGACAACCTCCGTGAATAAAATCTGGCTGAATATGGCACAGCAGGCTCCAATGTTAAAGGAAGAGACACAGAAGATTTCGCCGCAGGGACGTCGTCATCCAAAATGGACCCCCTGCTGCGCTGCAGCTATGAAGCGCTCCCACTCAATCCTTGTGCTGCAAGGATCATCTGAAAAAGTCCATGCTTGAGTCACATGTTTTAGACCAGCAAGAATAGGTCCTCATTGCCTAATAATAAAACATGGAGGTTTTGTTGAGTCTGCAAATGGCCTACATTACTCTGGCAGAAGATAAAGCTCCATCATACTTCCACTGGGCTTACCTGTTTATCCCCAGCTCAGTATACCATTTCAACACTGAGGCATACCCTCACAGCCAGTTGGTCACCACAGGAAGGAAGGGGTGCCCAGTCAGTGTCCAGTTGTGCTTCTGCTACTTGGAGAAAAGAGGCATGTCATCCTTCCAGATTTCCAGAGAGTATGCTAGATGTACTCTCAAATATGGACTGAAGATCTAGACAGATCACATCTGGCTGCAGAACTGCAGCTGGATGCTGCCTGGGCACCACCTCCCCTCCCCTGGCCACTAATTAGCCATAGGGACTGACTCAGGCATTGAAAGTGTCTGTTGCACTGGTGGGAGCGTGTTGTGGAAGTAGGTATACTATAGCATATATGCTGGTGTTAAAGGTGGTCACCAACCAAATTCTGGCCAATATTTACAATGATATCTACATCTACATTTAGATACATCAGCCACTTGTGGTTTGGGGGGGGGGGCTGGGTTTTTAAACACCCCAGCAGTTCATGTGGAAAAACCTTTGGAAAAACCAAAGTTTAGAAATTAAATTCAGCATTTAGTTTAATTTTATAAAGAAGTAAGCCAAGCAGGAAAGTTCTGGACTTGTTGCACACAATGGTGAATAGCAAACAGGCCAGTGAAGGGCTTAGGACTGACAGTCTCCTTCTGGAGCCATGTGGGAACAGAGCACAGGCTATGGACCTGGGCATGTATAACTGTGAAGATATTCAATTTTAAATCACATGTGAAATAATTATGTGGAGGAAAACAAAATGTGAAAGTAAAGGGGGCACTTTTAGGGAAATTCACATTGCTGACCTATAGAATTTAACCTGAAAAATGGCATGGGGTGGACTGCAAGAAACACTGTCTAGAAATTCAAATGAACAATCTGTTGGGGTTTGGGGTGAGGAGGAGTCAGGCTATGGGAAGCATCATGACCTCGTGGTGCCTCAGCAATGTGGACATTAGCCTTCACCTGTAGCCTTAGCACTCTTAGCAATGAGCATAGAGAGCACCCTTAAAATACTGTACACCGATCTAATATGTTTAGGAGTGAATGCAGTAAACAACTGTTATTTTTAAAGAAAATATTACTTCCTTATCTACATTTTGTCCTTTCTGAGCATTATAAACACATGATTGTGGAAGAGTCCCTTAAGGCTGAGTGATCCCCAGGGAGTTTGGGGCTTTCATATGGCATCTACTCAGACGTCTTTGATTGTAATTGCCTTGTGATTAAATGCAAAACTCCAGCTCATTTCATGTGGGGTTCGTGTGTGTGTGTGTGTGTGTGTGTGTGTGTGTGGTGTTTCACTGTATGTAACAGAAGGGTTTCAAAAGAAGAAGGAGGAGGAGGAGGAACAAAGTAAGTAAGTGATAATTGGTATATTCTACCTCTCTGTATAAGGGACATGCACCTCAGTGAAGTGGCTCCCCAGTAATCTGAGGATAAGAAAGTGTGAAAAAGTTAATGAAACAAACTGAAAAAAGCCCACTGGTCAATTACACATTCCCCCATGAGCTTAGCTGGCTATCTTTTTCCACTTCCCAAATGGTGGGCAGGGAGTCAAATTTAGATCAGGACAAAAGATAAGACCAGACACAACTCTTGAGTGGGATCCAGCCACCAAGCAATTTTATCTGGCCTCTAGCAGCCTAAACAAATTCTAATCATGATGAGGGGAAGCTTTGTCAACTGTTTCTCATAAATAAAGAGAGGGGTGGAATTTTCAAATTGTGAGAAATAAGACATAGCTCACGCTGTAACATTCCATCTCTACATTATTTTAAACATGGGCTGAGAAATATGTTTGAGCACTCGTGCTGTTGTGGTGTTGGGCTGTGTAGACCTTACTGCTAGGTAGCTCCTATATTCTAGCATCTAAATAATTTTTAGATAGGTACTAAGAGGCAAGCGTTTGTTGAGCAGATGCCTAATGCTGTTCAGAATCACCATTAACTAAAATGAAGATTTTAGTCAAGAAATCAAAATAAGACTAAGGAGATTTTCACATGGGGAAATTACTTCCCTGGGGAGATCAGGACAGAAATGGGGCTGTTCCAGTAGCAGCACCCCGTTTCACATGCCCCCTTCCTTCTCGCGATCTCCTGTCGTCTTCCCTCCATGCTGCTTCCATTTCTCTCCCAGTAAGTTCCGTGATTTTTTTACTAATGAAGAACTTTCGTTAGTAAAAAATCACAGAACTTACCGGAAGAGAAATGGAAGCAGCATGGAGGGAAGATGACGGGAGATCACGAGAAGGAAGGGGGCATGCAAAATGGGGCACTGCTACTGGAACAGCCCCATTTCTGTCCTGATCTCCCCGGGGAATAATTTCCCCATGTGAAAAGCTGTGGAAGGGCAGTTATGAAGGAACCAGACAAGGTCCTCAAGTGTCAAGACATCATTAAATACCAAAGCCAGAATCAACTAGGCCATAGTATTTCTGATTTATGCATATGTTTGTGAATGCTAGACAATGAAGAAAGCTGACAGGAAGAAAATCAACTAATTTGAAATGTGATGCTGGAGAAAGCACTCCGTGATGCTAAAAATACAAATGAATAGGTCTTAGACCAAATGAAGGCTGAGCTCTCACTAGAAGTGAAGATGACTAAACTGAGGTTGTCATACATCATGAGGTGGCGTGACTCATTGGAAAAGATTATAATGGTAACATGGAAGGCAATAGGAAAAGAGGGGGAGCACATAATAGATGAACTGATTCAATCAAGGAAGCCACAGCACTGAGTCTTCAAGACCTGAACAGGGCTATTGATGGACTGGGGATCTTGGAGGTCTCTCATTCATTGGGTCGTCATAAGTCAAAGTCGACTTGACAACAAATAACAACAGGAGCACACATTTTCTCCTAAAAAAAAACCTTGGAAGCATCATACATCATGATACAGCATTGTTACAGAAGGATTTTGGAAACTCTGCTGCCCCTCCCCATAAACATTTCTTTTTTAAAAAAGAAGAAACTGCTACAATTGCCACAAGTATCTCATACATTACATACACTGTCTCATAAACCTTTCAGTAAACTTCATCCACCCTGAAAATTAGCTACATTCACAACCCCTTTGCCTTAGCCTTGGAGGTTAGTATCCTCTTTTACATTCCAAACCAAACATTAATATGAATTCTATCTTTGGAGTTATTGGCATTGGAAGGACACCAAAAATTTCTGGAAGAACATCAAAACCAGTTGGAACATGTAGATGGGATGGATCAAGTTATTCCATTGTTAAATTATAAACACAATAATGTATCAGAATGAATAATAACTGTAATAATTAATAATTAATAATAACCCATCATTTATATAAACAAGGCTATTAATATATTGCTTGTGCTTGGCTCTTTGTAATTATCCTCTGTCTTCAAGCCTGAATCTAAACATAGAGTAACTTCCTATGTGGTGTTTATTTGGCCACTACAACTGATTCTAAAGAATTATATGATCATCAGAAAATGGCCATGCCATCATTCCAAACTGGGTCAATAAATTCACTCTAGTATCTAATCTAACAGCACAAATTGCGTTCCTGCAGTAATTGACAACTTTTCTTTCACCCTAAATCAAAGTATTATATGCCCATTGCACTCCTCCTCCAAGTATTCATCCCTTTTCTTATTTTAATTCATAGTAATCTGTGCAACAAGTTAAACTAAGAGCCAGTAATTGGCCCTGGGTCATCCATTCATCCATTTCCAGAATTAGAAAACTATTGGCACACCAAATATTCAAAGTAGCATACATTTTATATTTGCATTTAATTTTGTTGCCCTTTAATATTTGTAATTAAAATGTAAACAAAAAAACAACGTGATGTACAATCATATCAAAGGTTTCATCTTGATGCCTTAGGGCTGCTTGCTGCTATAAAAACTCCACTTTATATTACAGTCAGAACTTGGGGAAATTTGTTGAATTATCAGTTTGTTAACATTTCCCCAATGTAGCTGAACTCCATAGACTGCCTGATTACCACTGAAGTTATTCTACACTTTAACATATTAGTTATTTTACAACATTAGAATTTGTTGGGGAATGGGGTGGCTTTCCCTTTGCCAAAATACTGTTAAGACAGATACAGTAAGCCTTAGGAAAAGCTTAGGACCAGAGAAAATACACTGCAGTAATTTCCCCTTTTAGAATACCAAGACCTTCAGAACTCAAGACTGTTGTTCCCCCACCACCACCACCACCAATCATCACTAGAACTTTTGGTCACTGGCTCCTACTTACAAAAGATGTGCTCCACCAGTGATGTTTGCAGACCATATTTCTTGAATGGGAATGGGGACCGAAAGATGCAGTGATTCAGTTGTGCAGTAAAATGTTTTTCATATGCTCAGAGGCACTCAAAACATGTCTGATTAAGAGTTTTCCACCCTTGATTCATTGATCTTTGTATCAAGACTCTTATGGCTACACCTGCAGTGGATAAATGTCCTCTTGCAGAAATAAACACATTGTTCCTTACTAACCTTTAACATTTTTCATTACTGATCTTTAACACACACACACACACACAAATACTTGAAGAGTGAATGAACAGTGTAGATGTTGCTGGGGATGAAAAGAAGAGAAGAAAGGTGGAAATGAACAACAACATTGAATGGGTTGCAAGATGATGGTGGTTGCAAGATGGTTTAGGACAGCCTTTACCAACCTGACAGTATCTAGACATGTTTGGTACTCACTATCCCTAGCCAACAACCATGTTATGGGCTTTGTAGTCCGTCTGGGGGGAATCCATGTTGAGGGATGCAATTTTGAAACAACAAAACAAATAAAAGACATTTGCAGAAGCCAATAATAATAAAATGTGATTCTAGGGGGTAGTCCAGATGCTGAAAAAAAAACCCTCTTAGAATCCATTGGGAATCCCATGTGTCCAAATGGGATCCTGCAGTGGTCTGCCCTTTTCAGAAGGAGAGGGAACAAAAATCGGGGAAAGTCTGCAGCAGAGGTCTCCAGGACTTTTCCAGAGGTTTTTTTTTAAAACTGATGGAAATGCGCACCCTCGCTCATTAGGACAATCAAATTGCATTGCATCACATTGCTGAAGAGGACGCTGATTGGTCAGACATGCACAGGGGTGGAGCTTCCTAAGATGGCAGATTGCAGATCCACCATGTTGAACTGTCACCGTAGCGATCATGCACTGAGGCAATGAGACAGGGTATCCTTCCTTCTTTTCGTCTTTATTTAAGCAGAAGATCACTCTTCCGCACTCTGGATTTAGTTTTTTTTTTAATTACTGTTTGGCGGGAGCAAGTTGGGGAGTAGAAAACCATGAGTAATTCACTTGTGGCCACCATCTTGATTTGCTGACATGCCTCCGAGTGAACAAAAAACATGGAGAGCTTCACACACCAGTGATCTTGCCAAAAAAATATTGAGACAGATGACAGCAGCTGCTAATTGACATTTCTGCACCCCAATTCACATTTTATTCCCTCGTCTAGACCAGCCCTAGGAGTCACTAGTGACAACCTCAGAACCATTCTCTATGAAACCCACAATCGCTCTCAAAAGCCAATATTTTAAGTAATAAATTAATTCAATGGCACTTCACTGACTTAAGCAATTTTCAACTATTAACCAAAAACTATTGAAAAAATCCCGATTTCAAGCATTTAAAATTCATAAGTTAATTTTCAAATGAACATTCCAAGTTTTGATTACAGTCATCAGGTGTGAACGTATAGTAGGTATCAGCAATCTCTGAGGATGAGATGGTTGGCACAAGGAGCCTGGCCTTTTCAAAGGTAGAACCTATGGTAAATTTAGGAACTGTCTCTCCAAGAAAGATCACCAAGCCTGTTCCTGTACTGACTGTTCTCTGCTTGTGGTCAGAGCTGAGGGAATATCTCAGCCTGCAGTGCTGAGGGGAATTGGTCTCCCCTCTTTTGAATCATGGGCCATTATTTGTCGTGAAATTTAAAAGCACTGTAAAGGGCATCTTTGTTCTGGCAGGATTTGTGCTTCAGTTCTAAAAATTCTTATTAAATGTTTATATTGAGGAGAATTTTGTTCTTCTGTGGCAGTTTTCTGGAAGAGTTTGTTTTTGTGGATACTGCTTGGGCAGTTTTCCCTGCTTTTATTAGTTTTGAAGTGTTTTTACTGATTGGGTGTTTCATAAGCTGCAAGTCACCTTGTGGTGAGCTAGTTATTCTATAAATAAATGAAAACAAAAATAATAATCCTCAAGGCGACACATGCTCATACATTGAGAATTTAATTGCCCAAGATACTTTATTTTTAATAATAGAGGAAGTCAACTTACCAATCTCTTATGGGTAAACACAAGATAACTACCGAGTTCTAGACAAACATGTCAAACTTGTCTCAGAACCCCTGACAGGGAGGAAGCCAATTACTATGAAATGAATGTGTTTTGTTTCATGACTGGCATCTCACAACTGTATCCCCCTTGATCCCATATCAAGGACAATGCTTTGCATTTCCAATGTTATCGCTTCCAATACATATCAGCTTCACTCTGTTTTGAAAGAGGTATCTTGTTGTATCATCATTCTTTACACAAAGGTCATAGCAGCTGGAGAGAGCAGATGATGCTAATAAATAAGTCAGATATTGTCCTATCACGATGACAATATGCAGATTCTCTTCTGTGCTTAAGTTGAGAGGAAAGAAGATGGTTTAAAAGCTGACAAGTTGTTCCCAGTAGAAAAAGAACAGGCTGTGGCATCCATGAAGAACAATGGCTGATAACTGCAGCATGACAAGCTGACAGGCAAGAAAAATCCCTCTAAAGTTACGGTACCAATGAAAACAAGTCCTTTATCTTTTTCCAGTAACAACCACAGCCTCTGATTTCTACCCAGGAAAAAATGAAAGTGGATATATTTGGGGAGTACTGTGGCAAGCATTAGTAATGATCGTAGGATTCTTTGCCCAGTGCATCTTTTCAAGCCTTGAGTGGAAGGTGTTAAACAGTGCACAGTTCTCCTTGTTCCTCCTCCCCTAGGCATCTAGGTCAGTTTTAATGGACTCATCTCTGACCTAACTGCTTCTATCCCTTAAGACTTAAGTACTATCTCCCAGGTGGTATCAATTTCTTGTTTGTTATCCAGCTGATATCCAATTCACTTGTGATTTCCAACTCTCCCAAGACTATGAAACATGTTTCAGTTGCCCAGCAATGGGGAAGGAGCAGCATTCTGCTTTGGGTCCAAGCCTTGTGGAAAAAGCGGGATGATGATGATGATAAGAATAATTCCTCTTGTCTCCAGCTATGCTCCCACAAAGCCCCTTGCCATTTAATGGACAAATGTTGCATGCTACTGTGGCAGAAAGGTGCACAGTGTAAGACTACAGGGGCATGCCAACATCACAGGGGATGATACTATGAACAAGGCTAGGACCTACAATAAAGCATAGCCTGCAGCAGCTACCATAGTATAGGAAGGGAATATATCATGTGTGTATGCTGCAGGCCCAGAAAGAAAAGTAGAAAGATATGGTCTTGACCACAGAATGTAGTGACCTTCAAAGCATTGGGTTGTTGTTGTTTTTTAAAAAGCAGGTCTCTAGTCCTTGGATTACAGTGATATATCTGTCAGTATGTGGGCACTGCTTGTCATGTCTTTAAACCTGGGAGAGAAGCTGGAGGAATCTGGGCCCCAGTGCCCACATGGTATGGCTTCAGTGCCTATGTTCCTCTTTACCATCACCATAGACTTTATCAGACGCATTTTAAAAAAAAAACGTGGAGGTCGGGAGGAGGAGGATGCCACTGTCCCGCTTCTGGCAGTTGATATTGCATGCCCCGTCCTCCTCCTGTCCTTCCTCCATGCCTCCTCCATGCTGGAGTGACAGAAAAGGAGCCACTTTTTATTGACAGAAACTTCCATCAATGAAAAGCAGCACCTTTTTCATCCCTCTAGCATGGAGGAAGGACTGGAGAAGGGCGGGGCGTGTGGTATCGACTGCCAAAAGTGGGACAGCAGCAACTTCCTCCCAACCTCCATGGGGAGCGGGGGGTAGAGCATCTGGACTGGCAAAAGCAAAATGTATTCTGCAAGAAAAAGGCAATGGTAGAATATATTGTGGAAAGAAATCAAGCCAATCTGCTTAATTTACATAATCTAAAATGCCAGGGTTCAGCTTTTCTTCTCACGGGATCTGTGTTACCTTGGCACAGAGATTTTTACTCCTTTCCATGTTTATTTGCCAAAATACACATAATACTGTGAGGAACCTACAGCTTTCCCGATATTGTTAAACTCCAACACCCATCACCCCTGACTTTGGGCCATGCTTGCTCAGACTGACAGGACTTGCAGTCAAATAACATCTAGAGGACCTCATGTTCCCCACCCCTGATTTATAATGCTAGGCAAAGGTAGAGTTGGTTGCATATCTTGAATCAAATATAACTGTCTGACTAAATTTGCACACACAGAGAAGAGGTGCACATTGTCTCTCTTGATTATGTATACATTTCACATCTCAGCCAGTGTCTGCATCTTTCCATTCTGTCTGCATCTCTCATCCATGTCAAGGTTATGGGGAACGGGGAGGGGCAATCATTATTTTTTATTAGAAATGAATTCACTTCAAGAGCTCTATGCATAAAAACTGTCGAAGACAAGCACAACCTTGGAAGAAGGAAGCATTTGCCTTTCTCACAATGACACAGGTGGGAATGCTTCTTTGAGGCCATGGAGATTTTCAGACACGGAAAAATCGTCCCTTGCCGCGCGAGCAGCCTCCCGAAACTGCTGCGCGGCAAGGGTATTTTTCGGACGACGCTGTGCCTCTTGCGAAGCCGTCCGTGTCACTTCCGTGAAGCTTGGGACGGCTCCGCGCCATATTTCAAGCACGGGCAGCCTCCGTGATTGAAATATGACGCGGAGCCGTCCCAAGCTTCACGGAAGTGACACGGACGGCTTCGCAAGAGGCACAGCGTCGTCCGAAAAATACCCTTGCCGCGCAGCAGTTTCGGGAGGCTGCTCGCGCGGCAAGGGACGATTTTTCCGTGTCTGAAAATCTCCCATGTCTCTGTGAAAATGACCATGCAAACAGATGAATCTTTCAACTGTCCATGGATATATACTACCTGCTGATCACAGACTTGGAACCAGCAAGAGCTTCTACCACAATTACCATACACTGAAGGATCATGGAAAGAGCCCCACAAAAGTCTGGACTATGAGCTGTTATGTCAACAGTATTCATATTGGAATGTTTGTAACAACCACATATTTTAGATTTATTAATATGTAGTAGAAGGATGGTTCACAATATCTCAGGCACATGGATTATCAATTGAATGGGCTGTGAAAACAAGACTCTGGCGCATGTGTCTTCCTCCATCACGCTATCTTCTTCATGAGAGCTGCAGTAAGTTTCAAAAGGGTCACATGATTAGCACCAAGATGTATAATCACTGGAGCAGGAGACGCTATGATTGCATGTTGGCAGCTCATCTACAATCTGTGATAAAGGACAGGGCATGCAGGTCTGGACTTACACTTACTCAGCTGTGGGAAAAGAACCAAACACCCAGTTTCTGTGTGAAAGCAGTTCTGACATCTAACTGCAGAAACATATGCAAACAACCATACTAAATGCCTCACACCACTTACAGATTTTGAAATTGCAATGAGGCAGAAAATTGAAGGATGTTCTCAAGCCCCTGGTAGACCACCATATGTGGTTAGCAGGCTCTGTTCAGCTTGAAGGGTTACAAGTACAATTGACAAGTTCATGACGGGAACTGTACCCTGCACTTTGAGCAAAGGCCCACAATTCACCCAGATGTAAAACTATAGATAGAACCATGGGACAGCTGTTTCAGATGTCATATTTAGGGATGTGCCATATCTTTAAACTGCAGCCATGAGCTTTGGGACTATTCAACAGGACAGAACTTGGAGGGTTTTTTGTTTTTGTTTTTGTTTTGGACTAAAATTCTCAGACCACCCCCTTCCATCATGGACAATGACCATGGGATTCTGGAAGTTACAGCCAGGACTTAGCTCTACATTTTTTTTGTGGGACTTCACCTGCCCTTAGTGACAGCTAACCATTTTACTTTTGATCTGAACTCAGCAGGCCATATGCCAATATGTTTGCCTTCACAATACCCAATAAAAACATTCATTTGGAGTAAGCCCCGATGTCTAGTTTTGGGGAGTCTCTCAGATTGGTAATAATAGTAACAACAACAACAACAACAACAACAACATTTATTTATTTATTTATTTATTTATTTATTTATTTAATAATGCCCTTTTCACCAAGAGGTAGAACATCAACATATACAATCAAGGTTAAATGTAATAACATAGCACTATAAATGTACATGAAATAAAATCCCCAATATCCCACCAGTCGCTACCCATTTCAGTAACCTTAGGCACAACTCAGCAGCTTAATCCAGTGAATCAAAGAGGAAGGTCTTCAACCCTTTATGAAAATGGGTAAGGTCCTCCATCAGCCAGAGGTCCAAAGGAAGACCATTCCACAAATGAGGAGCCAGGTCTTGAAAGGCTCACAGCCTTGACAGAGCCATGTGCATTGGTAGAACAGCCAGTGATCCTTTGCCTATAGATCTTAAATTTCTAGATGGTATATACCATGCTAGCAGAGTTGCTAAGTACTGGGGGATATTAGAGCGCAGAGCCTTAAATACCAGACCAAAAGTATGAAATGGGCCCTGACCTGAACTGGTAGCCAGTGAAGGGATCTATGAGGAGAGGAAATGTGTGGATATTTAGGAAGATTTAAAACAACAACCCAGACAGCACTGTTCTGGATTAAAACCAGAGGTAGAAGAAAGCAGGAAGGCAAACCTGCCAGTAGGTTATTACAATAATCCAGGCTTGAGATAAACAAGACCTGGACAAACACGTGGGCAGTCTCAATGGTCAAAAACCTATGGAGCCTACAGATGTTCAAAAGGTGGAAATTACATACCTTTGAAGTTGACCCGATAAAGGGGTGCAGGGACAAATCATCACCTAGCAGGACTCTGAGATTCCTGGCAAGCAAGACAGGAGTGACCCTGTAAACACAGTGGAGGGCATGAGAGAGGGGCTACTGCATAGTCAGACTGAAACACCAAGACCTCTGTCTTATCCACATTCAGTTTAAGAATATGGTGAGCATTCTCCCTACTTTGGTGCATCTTCTCTTGTCATCCCTGTCTGGTCCCTTTGCTTGAGAACAGATGGAAAGGTGCTGGACTGAATAAAGAAAATTGGGAAAAACATTGCTGGAAGGGTGTGTGCATTACCAGCACATCTTTCACATACAGACTTTGATCAAGCCTGAATCTGTTGCTTTAAATATCCCTCCATAGCAGAACATTTGGCAGCTGATTTACAATCACATTATCTGATACTATCTTGCCTTCTCAGATTACAGTTCCCCCAAAACACTGTAAAAAATGAGGAATCCACAGTTCCAGAATGCAACACTTGAGGCCTTGTAGGAAGATGACAAAGAACTTCAGCCACTTAAAAAACAACTTGATTGGCCAAAAGAGAGACAGTGTGATATAGTGGTTACAGTGCTGGACTGTAGGGTTGCCATATTCCACTCCCTCAAACCCAGGAATTTAATAAGCATATGATGCAGATAATTCTAAGCAGACATGTTATTCTAATTTGCATTCTAATTATAAAAAGCCAACATATTAATTGTTGCATTGTTTGGATTTTTTTAACTACTATGTTTTAGCAGTAGCATCATTTTGTATAACAAACAAGGAGAACCAAGTGAGAATTCCTCCTTGGTCCTGGAATTGACTATGTGACATTGGGCCATCACTGCCTCTCAGTAAACCTACTTGGCAGATTGTTGTGTGGATTAATAGAGAGAGGAACAATATAATGTAGCTATACACATTCCTGGTGCAGTACAAATAAAGCAATAACAATGACATGTTGTCATGCACATGCTATGGAATTCTCATCAGATCACCGTAATTGTTTTGCCATCGGTTTTTTGCTGATGGAAAAACCCAAAGAGATTCAGAAAATTAACACAGGAAGCCTGTGAGAGCAGTCACCATCTGATTCACAGAAGAACATGCAGAAGGAAGTAAGGACAATCAGTAGTAGGAGATTATCAGACAGGAACAAAAAAAGCTTTCCTGTCCCACAATCTTCATGCCCACCCCTGTCCCATCCCTGTCACGCCACAATCACCCTCCCCACTGCGCTTACCTCCTCTCCTGTTGTTCCAGCAGCTCCCTTCATTTCCTGGATCAAAATCCTGCAGATTCTCATGAGAAGATGTGAGCGCAGGAAATTCAAAAATAAAAATAAAAAGAACATGAAAAAAATGACAGCAAGCACAAAGACACACTTTAAAAGGTAGAAGTGGCCTGGGTAAGGTCATAAAAAGTGTGTCACTTACCTGGATGTCCTGATCTCACCTGGAAGTGTTCTGGCAGGGACTGCCCATTGACGCTGGGATCTCACCAACATAACAGAGCACCTTGTCACACGTAGGAACATCCATGACAGGAATGGAACAGGGGATCTATTGACAGATTCTTCTATCAATAAAAAGCAGTGCCGGTGGAATGGCAGCAGAAAGGGTGCATAACAAGGGGGGAACGACGTCATCTGAAAAGGGACCTCTTTAGCGATCTCCTGGCATTCCTGTAACACCACTTTTAACACATCTGATAATCTCCATAATTGCACAGGAAACACAAGGTGTAATTTCCTTCAGCTATTCAGATCAAAAATTTTATTATAACCAGAAAACAATTTCTTTGTCCTGTTCATTTTTTTTATAACAGTGCACACGCTGATCAGCATGCTGGGAGTAACCCTCACTATTGTTAAGGTAAGGATACCTGTTTGTACTTTTTACATTGCCATTCCTTCTTGCCTTGCTAATTACATCCTCCCACCCCAAGTATATGTATAATAATCTGCCAACTGAAACAACATGCTGTGCATCTGAAGAAATGGGCTGCCATCTACAAAAGCTTATGAGAAATAAAAAAAAATTATTCTTTAAGATGCCACTAGATGATTTGTTTTTGCTGCAACAGGCTAACATAACTATCATCCTTAAAATCTGAAAGGTATTCCTTAGTGTAAGAAAAAAAATATTTCAAAGCAAGTTCCCCTTAACACCACACTCCCAAATTTACTTCCACTTCTCTTTTAATGCTTCCTTTAAATGGGGTTTAAACTCAGCAGGATATTTGACTGCCAAATTTACCATATTTTCCAGCATATAAGATGACCCCTCAATTTTTAATTTAAAATATAGAGTTTGGGGTATACTCGCCATGTAAGACAACCCCTCCTTCTCTTATATGGCGAGTATAGTTGTCCCTTCACATTCACTGGGGTTTGGTTCCAGTACCCCCTGTGAATACCCAAATCCGTGTATACTCAAGTCCCATTATATGCAATGGCATAGCAAAATGGTGTGCCTTATATAAGATGGCAAAATCAAGGTTTGTTTTTTGGATTATTATTTTTTAAACAATATTTTCAAGTCGTGAATACTTAAATCCGTGAATGCCAAATCCGTGAATATGGAGGGACAACTGTATATCCCAAACTCCCCCCTCCAGCCTCCCCGCTCCAGCCACCACCCATCCACCCTTCCCAATGGTGTGATATGATAGGAACCCCAATCATGGCTTTGGGAAGGGCTGGTGCTGGCTGTAAAGCCTTCCCCCCGCCAACCACCCTCCAGCCACCCTTCCTGAAGGAATCGAAGGCGGAGGAGAGGGGCAAATGTAAGGGTGGCTCGAGGGGGGGGATTTCCAGCCAACCCCCTCCCCGAAGCCACTATCGGAAGCCCGATCGTGGCTTCGGGGAGGGTGGAAGGGTGGCTCAAGGGGGGGATTTCCAGCCACCCCACCCCCTCCCCAAAGCCACACTAAGGAGCCCGATCACGGCTTCAGGGGGTACAGAGGGGTGGCTGGCTGGGGGGTGTCTTCTTATAGGGCTCCCCATTGTGGCTTCGGGAAGGGAGGGTGCTGGCAAGCCTGCCCCCAGCCAGCCAGCCACCCATCCTTCCGAAGCCTCAATGGGGAAGCCCTATTCCAGCGTATAAGACGACCCCCTAATTTTTAAAAGGTTTTGACAAGGTTAAAAAGTCATTTTATATGCTGGAATATATGGTAGACAGTATGGTATTGAAGGAGGCTGCCTTGTGGACCATATGTGGCCACAACCTAAGTAATACTCACCCCTGGTTAGACTAATGCTGTTCTTATCTTATCTAATGCTGCTGTTATCTGGTAGCTTTCAAAATGTCATAAGTTTATTTATATTTTAGTATAGTGGCTTCTCATTATCTGAACTGTCAAGAAACTGCAGCCACAGAGAGAAAGAGAACTGTTAAGTCAACAGGACTGGTCTGCTTCTGGGGGGAATCCAATGTCATTGCCAATGGACTTTCACTTTATGCCGTGGGAACTCCTCCTCTATTTCTTTTTCCTGCAACCCCTCATGCCCCCTCTCCTGACCAGCACCACTCCAAATCTGTTCTGATGATCCATCCAGTGCTCTGGAGCAGAGACCTGTGTAGGGAGACAGAACTGTCCATCCAGTTTACAGAAGGCATTCCATTGGCAGGAGTAGTAAATTGAATTTTGCCTTCTGATTCCACAACTGTATACCTAATCATTCAAAAACTCTCCTAATTTCCAGCCTAAATTTATTAATGAACAGTTTGTAATTACTGCCTATCCCCAGCACATTCTTTAACACTAAATATCTTCATATTGATTTTAACTTGTATTGATTTTAACTTGCATTAATTTAATAATGTTTTAAGGGGAGGGAGGGATTTTGGGTTGTTTTATACTGTCTACCATTTTATCATTGTAAGCCGCCCCGATTGTTTGCAGAGGGGCGGGATATAAATAAACTTTATTATTATTATTATTATTATTATTCTCTCTTGCCCATCCCACCCCACTCCCACCATGTCTTCCCTCTCTCTGGCTTTCCCTTGGATAAATACTTGGTGGACTGGCTGACTGACTGACAGGCTGGTGGATTTGATTTGATCTCAGTCCTGCTCTATCCCATGGGCTCTAAGTTACTCACAGCATTTTTTTTAAAAAAAAGTTAATAGTTCTGTACTCCCAATCGCCTCAGAGTATACAATCAACAATACAAAAACATGTTCTCTATCCTCACTTTGTTTTCTACAAATCTGGCTCAGATTTCACTCCTAGTATTGCCAGTGAAATATAGGAAGAAGCAGCACAAGAAAGGAGGATAAAAGAGTCGAACAGCAGAAGCCGGAGCAGTACTGCAGAAAAGAACAAACAGCTTATGGCATATTTATGAATTTAAACCTTAGGAAAGGTGTTGCATTGATTTTTCTTGTTTTTTACAGGTCAAAATGAGATTCTTTTCCTGTTCCCTTGATACCTTTCCTCATGCAATTTCCTCATTGTCATTTCCACCACCCTTTCCAGTCTTCCATATAGAAATGGTGATAGGGATTATTTAGAAGCCAGCATCACGATAAAGAAAGCAGCCTCATTCAGCAGTGAAAATGTTGTCTCCCTCTGATCCTCAGATTATGGAGATGAGGGGATGAATGTACATCAGTAAGATTCCCTGCCGAGATAGCTTTTCACTGTTTTCAGTGAAAGAAAGATCAAAGGAAAAGTGGCTAATTAGCATACCAAAGGAGACAAAAACCCCAAGAGCTTTATCGTTGTTGCAATCCAATAATAAACAGCCAAGTACAAAAAAAGATTATTTGATAATGACACACAGAACTGGAAGCCTTTGAAATACCAGCTTCTGGAAAAAAAATATTTTTGGAGGGGAGGGAACTATCCTTAATTATACAGAATAATGCCAAAGCATTGGGGAGCATATCTGGGTTCCTGGGAGAGCTTGCTTGTAAAACAACTGTACTCCTGAACAGCAGTGTGGATTGCCTTTATCTCCATTTTTAAAAAGGAAACAACAAAAGACTTCAAATCCCTTCCTGAATAAACATTCAGCTCTTTTATATACAATATATATATATATATATATATATATATATATATATATATATATATATTAAACACAGGGCTGTTTTCTTCTTCCTTCTTTTTCATTTGGAAAATAAAATTCACAACACAACCTTCTTTCCCAGATCAGATTTTGTTTGTGAGCTCTCAATAAAGACATAAAGGTACAGACATTTTGAAGCTGCAGAGGAGATTCAAGGAGCTGGATAAACTTTGGAGAACTTTTAAAAAGTTTTTTCCACCCAATCAACCATCCAACATCAAATTACAGACTGAAAGCACTAAGACTTCTCTAGAATTCCAGCAATGGGTTGCTGATATGACACAAAAAAATAAGCATTTACTGCTTGGCTACCATATGCAAGTTTCTAAAGAGATTTATAAGGGTCCTTTTACACTACACAATTATAGCTGTACAATTCCACTTTAACTGCCATAGCTGTATCCTGTGGCATCCTGAGGTTTATCATTTGGTGAGGCATTTCATGAGCTCTCTAGATGAGAATTCTAAATGCCCCTTCCTAAACTGCAAATCCCAGGATTCCATAGGATGGAACCATGGCAGTTAAAGTGGAATAATAGTGCTGTAATTGTATAGTGTGGAAGAGCCCTAGAATCATGCATACTCTATGATTCATTACAAACAAAGAATATGCATAGAATGTGGAAGATGCAGAATCCACTTTCCTGGAGATCTCTTGTTGTTAACTGCTGTAAAGTCGCCTTCAACTTATGGCGACCCTAAGAATGAGAGACCTCCAAGTCACATGCTTATCAATAGCCCTTCTCAGGCCTTACAGACTCAGAGCAGTGACTTCCTTGATTGAGTCTATCCATCTGGAAAGTGGTCTTCTTTTCCTACAGCCATCTACCTTGCTAAACATTACTGTCTTTTCTAGTAGGCCATGCCTTCTCATGATATGTCCAAAGTACAACAGTCTTGGTTTAGTCATCTTGGCCTCTAGGAAGAGTTCAGGTTTGTTTTGTTCTTTTTAGCTCTTTTTATTGGTCTTTTTAGCAGTCCTTGGCATCTGTAGAACTCTTCTCCAGCACCACAATTCAAATGAGTTGATTTTCTTCCTATCAGCTTTCTTCACTGTCCAGGTTTCACAAACATACATAGAAATTGGAAATACGATGGCATGGAGAATCCCAACTTTAGTATTCAGTGCTATATCTTTACACTTCAGTATCTTGTCTAGTTTCCTTCATAAGCTCCCCTTTCAAGTTTTAATCTTCTTATTTCTTGACTGCAGTCTTCATTTTGATTAATATTGAACCAAGGTGTGGACAATCTTGAACTGTTTCAATGTCTTCATCATCTACTTTAAAGTGGTGTAAATAATCTGTGATCATTATTTTTGTTTTCTTAATGTTCAGCTATAAATCTGCCTTTACTCTTTGACTTTTTCAGTAATTGTTGCAAGTCTTTGCTATTTTCAATCAGTAGTATAGTGTCATCTGTATATCTTAAATCGTTGATGTTCCTTCCTCCAATTTTCACACCTCCTTTCTCCAAGTCCAATCCTGCTTTACATATGATATATTCACCATATAAGTTAAACAGATAGGGTAATAAAATGCACCCTTCCTTGATCTCCTTGTCAGTTGGAAACCATTACATTTCTCTGTGTTCTGTCCTTATAGTATCCTTTTCTCCTAAGTACAGGTTATGCATCAGGACAATGAAATGTTTTGGCCCACCCATTTCTTTAACAGCAATCCACAATTGTTATGTTCCACCCAACCAAAGGCTTTGCTATATTCTAAAAGCACAGGCTGATTTTCTTCTGAAACTTTTTCCATCTGGAGTTGGAAGAATCAGATGAACAAGAGGAAGGAGATTGCCAGGAATCTGCAGCTCCTGATGCTGGAAATCTCTCTGAGTCTGAAGAGCTGGGAGCTGAGGCAGAGGGGGGGGGGGTCCTGCTCGCCAGCAGGAGGTTGCAGACCCTGAAGACCCAATGCCATCATTCCTTGACAGACAAAGAGACAAAGGACTTTATCAGACCACCCCACATTACTGTTCTTTTGCCAGCATAAATTGTGGCATTTTTATTAAAGCAAAAGAACCACCACCACCCCACCAGACCTACCTTTTCCAGCCAATGAAGCTTCCCCAGCAGTAACAGAGCACAAACAGAGCTCTGTTTACTTCCAGGATTGAAATCTCACAAAAACTCATGAGAAGACACTAGCATGGGAAATTTAAAAATAAAAGGGGAAAAAACAAAAAAAGTACAGCAAAGCACAAAAACATAATTTAAATGGCCCAAGTACAGGGTGGGGGGTTTATAAAAAGAACATCCCATACCTGGCTGTTGCGATCTCATCTGGAAGTGTTTGCCCATTGTCACTGTATTCACATGAGTACAATGGAGCAAGGATTCAAATGCCAGCAATGCTGACAGCAAAGTGCCATGGCCAATATATTGATGGCTTGGGTATTCAATAAAAAAAGTATGGCTTTTTAAGAAGATATGATCACGAAAGGGTGACGTCATCTGGTATGCGTGCCCTTTTGAGATTATTAGGCATCCTTGCCCTTTTGAGATTATTAGGCATCCTTATATGATGCTGTATTATAAGGATTATTAGGCATCCTTATATGATGCTGTATTTGCTGTGTCTGACAAAGTCCAAAGAGAGGTTGTGCCAGTCCCTGCAGTTATTAAGTAAGAGATGCTAACCTAGTTAGGCACCTGCGTGCTGCCTATAAATCTTCCAGCCACTCCCTGGCAGCCTTGTTGCTTTCAGCCCTCCTTCTTGGTGATAAGCAGTACTTTTCAGCCTTCGGGTTTTCTTGACCTTGGACTGGCTAGAATTTACACTGGTGTTTTACTTCTTGCTGGCTTTGTTTATTTAGACTACTGTCTTGCTGAAAGACTCCTGAACTAGTTGATGACCACCCTTTTGCTTCTCCCTTCAACCTGCTGGATACCGTGTGACTGACCTGGACTTAATCAACTACTCGACAGCTTGTGCATTCCAACCATTTGATTCCTGGGAAACTTTCTGACTAGAGCATAGGACAGGTGCAATTTTGGTGTGCTCCATTATGTTTGCAATATGATCCCTAGTACCTCTTCCTTTCTTTAACCCAGCTTGGATATCTGGCAATTTTTGCTCCATTTATGGTAAAAGTCTGTAGTAGAATTGTGAGCATCACTTTGCTTGCATGGGAAATTAATGCAATGGTGCTGTGGTTACTGCAATCCCTGGTCTCCCCTTTCTTGGGGAATGGAATGTATATTGAGCATTTCCAATCTGTGGGCCATTGTTTTGCTTTCTATATTTGTTGATAGATTTTAGTTAGACCTAAAGTAGATTCTGTCTCTGAAGCTTGAAGCAGCTCTGTTAGTATGCCTTCTGTTCCTCCTGAATTTTTCTCCCAAGCTCTTTGAGTGCAGCTTCCACTTCACTTTCTAAAACTAGAGATTCATCTTTACATTGTTCTTCCTTGAATGAATCTGTCCTCCTTTCATCTCTTTTATATAGTTCTTCAATGTACTGTTTCCGTCATCTTTTTATTTGTACTTAGCCATGTAATATGTTCCCCTGCTGGTTGTATAGCATCCCAACTCTTGGGTTTAAATTTACCTTTGATTTCTCAGATCTTTTGGAAGAGGTCTCTTGATCCTCCTGTTTTTTGTTGGCATCTTCTATTTCTGTGCATGGATTATTATAGTAATTCTCTTTGTCCCTGCACATAAATCGCTAAACGGTTGCATTCAGGGTTCTGACCCTATTTCTGTCACCTTTTATTTTTGCCTCTTGTCTATTCTTTTTATTATTATTATTATTATTATTATTTTTAAATTAAAATTCCAAACACATAAAATCATACATAAACACCCAAGCGACTTCCTTCCCAACTATACATCGAACTAGATTTTTACATATTCCTTAACTTTCTTACATAACATTTGATTGTGTTATTGCATTTAACTTGATGGTACGGAGTCATATTATCCTATTTTCAGTTCTATATCTCGAAAGTTATACATTCTTCCCATATCCCCCTCCAGAAGGTATTCCCAGTATGTTCCTTCTTAATCCTAATTAATTATTTTTTTTTAATATCGCATTTTGACAACATTACGGTTCAATTTGTAAACCAAATTGCAGCATGGGTACTCCAATCCGATTTCCAGAATTCAATCAAATTCTCCCAATCTTTCCTAAATTTATCTACGGATTGAGAGCGTAACCAACATGTAAGTTGTTCTAAGTGGGCCACCTCCAAAAGTTTAATCATCCATTCCTCAACACTTGGAAGTTCTTTTTGCTTCCAGTATCTTGCATATATTACTCTCGCTATTGTTACCATGTAATTCATCACACCCTTAAATTTCTTAGGGAAGTCTCCATCAAAAATGTTCAACAAGTACAATTCCGGTCATAATTTAAAGTCCATTTTCAATATTTTCCTAATTGTATCATGGATACAGATCCAGAATTGTCTTGCTACTTTGCAGGTCCACCACATGTGGAAAAATGTACCCTTGGTCTCCCCACATTTCCAACATTCGCTTTTCATGTCTTTATACATTTTGGCCAATTTATGTGGAGTCATATACCACCTAAATTGCATCTTATAGCAATTCTCCCGCAAATCATTGCAAATTGTAAATTTTAAATTTTTTTTCCAAAGTACCTCCCATTCTTCCATAAGTATGTTACGTCCTATATTACGTGACCATTCAATCATAAACTCTTTGATAGGTTCCTTTTCTAAGTCTAATTTTAAGAGTAATTTGTATACCTTTGCTACTCTAAAGTCGCAGTCATCTAATATTAAAATGTCCAACTCTGTTTTTAGATTTTCTATCCCTTGTAATTTCCTGTCCATGCAAAATCTCTCAAACAATTGTCTGTATTGGAACCAATTATCAATTCTTCCTTCCCCCTCTAGTTCTTCTCTTGTTTTAAACTTAGGGGCACCCTTATGGAAGACCACTAAGTCATTATATGTCAACCAACTTTGCAAATGAGGCATTTCTGTTCTTCTAAATGCTTCCTGCGGGGAAACCCATAGTGGGAACTTAAAATAGATTTTAGTCTTCAGTTTTAACCAGGTCTTGATCAAGGCATTTCTAATAAGATGATTGCAAAAGTTCTTATCAATCTTAAGTTTATCATACCAAAGATAGGCATGAATTCTGAATCTAATATCCGAACTTTCCAGTGTAATAATCCCGTCATCCCTAAGAGTAAACCAGTCGTACATCCAAACCAAAGCGCATGACTGATGATATAGTTTAAAATTTGGCAGTGCTAAGCCTCCTCTAGATCTATCCTCTTGTAGAATTTTCCATCTAACTCTAGGCTTCTTATTCTGCCAAATAAATTTGGAAATGTCTCTATCCCATTCCTTAAAAAGTTTATCATTACATAATATTGGCAGATTTTGGAATAGGTAGAGCATCTTCGGTAAAATCATCATCTTAATGGCTGATATGCGACCCAAAAGGGATAAGTTCAAGCACTTCCACCTTTTTATATCTTGTTTAATTTCATTCCAGACCTTATTGTAATTATTATCCACTAGATCCATATTTCTGTTTGTAATTGTTGTTCCTAGATATCTTATCTTTTTCTCTAATTTAAAGTTCGATATTTCCTTCAATTTATATTGCTCTTGCTTATCTAAGTTCTTTGTCAAGACACTTGTTTTTTCCTTATTAATTTTAATCCCCGAGATTTTACCATAATTCTCCAGTATCATACGCAAAGTCCCGATTGACTCCAGGGGGTCTTCTAAGAATACTACCAGGTCGTCGGCAAAGGCAGCTAATTTATATGTTTGCTTTTTGATACGAACTCCTTTTATTCTTCCCTCAGCTCTTATTTTTCTACACAGAACTTCCAGAACCATGATAAAGAGTAACGGGGACAATGGGCAACCTTGCCTTACTCCTTTTTCTATTTTTATTACGTTTGTCTTTTGACCATTAATTATTATTTGGGCTGTTTGATTTTGATACATTGCCCTTATTCCGTTAATAAACAACTCTCCCAGACCCAATTTATTCATTACCTCCATCATAAACTGCCAGTTTACTGAATCAAACACCCGTTCTGCGTCTAAGAACACTAGGGCCAACTTTTTATCCGGGTGTTTCTCAAAATACTCAACTAAATTCAATACCTTCCTGATATTGTTCCTTATATGCCTTTTGGGCAGGAAGCCCGTTTGATCCTTATCTATCCAATCATTTAATACGATCTTAAGTCTGTTGGCTAAGATGGTCGCGAAGATTTTATAATCCGTATTTAACAACGAAATGGGTCTGTAACTTTTTACCTGGTCTGGTTCTCTGTTTTCTTTCAATATTAGGGAGATACTAGCATTTCTCCAAGACACTGGTATATTTCCTCCCCTAACTATATGATTAAATATTTCTAATAAGGGAATTTTCAGCTCTTCTTCAAAAGTCTTATAATAACTTGCAGGGTATCCGTCCGGCCCTGGCGTTTTCCCGTTTTTTAATGACCTTAAAGTTCTTTCCACCTCATCTATTGTTATTGGCCTATTCAGCTGCTCTCTTTGAGAATCACTGATTCGTACCATGTCTTGTTCATTCAGATACTGCCATAGTTTAGCTTTTTTAATTTCGCTTTCAGGAACTCTCTTAAATAGGTCAGTATAATATCTCTGAAAGCTACTACGAATCTTTCCTTGATCCGTTAATGATTTCCCATTGTCTTTTATCTTTAGGATTAGCTTTTTCTCCTGTTCTTTCCGCAGCTTATATGCCAACCACTTTCCTATCTTATTTCCGCTTTCAAAATATTTCTGCCTTACAAATCTCATCTTTTTTTCTATTTCCTCAGAAAGCACTATATTTAATTGTTCCTGAATTATCTTTAATTCCTTAATTAAGGTCGGGTTCGATATATCATTCTTAAGTTGCTTTTCCTTACTTGATAATGCATCTTGTAGTTCCTGCACTTTCTCTCTTTTCCTTCTTTTCTTTTCCCAATTAATTTGCATTAATACGCCCCTTAGAACGGCTTTGCCCGCATCCCAGATAGTGTGTGGTGCTAGTTCTTCTTTACAATTTTCTTTAAAATAGTTTATTAAAGCCGTCCTTACTCTTTCCTGTGTCTCACTTTCCAATATTAATGATTCATTGAGTCTCCAATTATATTCTCTATTTATACCCTTTATGGACAGCTTAATCATATTGTGGTCTGAAAGTAATCTCGGCATTATTTCTATATCTTTAAGATTCTTAGCTATATTTTTTGACACTAAAAACATATCTATGCGAGACAAAGATTTGTGACTGTCAGAATAATAAGTAAACTCTCGCTCATTGCCATGTAAATATCTCCAGACCTCAATTAGTGCAAAATTGTCCATGAAGTTTGCAAAAGATTTTGGTAGTTTGCCTTGTGTATTTCGTTTTTTAGAATTATCCCCTTGAGCTCTATCCAGCAAAGGGTCGAGCACTCCGTTCCAATCTCCCATGCATATAAAGTTGTCACAATCTATATTTGACATCACCTCCAGTAAGTTTCTATAAAACTTATCTCTGCTCTCCGATGGAGCGTATACCCCTAAGATTAAGGTAGTTTTCCCTAAGAGATTTATCTCTATCCCGATATACCTTCCATTCGGATCCTTTAATACTTCTTTTGCTTCTATTTTCCAATCAACATAAATTGCAATGCCTTTTTTCTTTTTATTTCCCAGGTTTGTGAACACCTGACCTAGTTTCCTGTTTCTCAATAACCTATGATCTTTTTCCTTTATATGAGTTTCTTGGATGCAAATAACATCCGCTTTAATTTTTTCTAGCCGATGGAATACTTGCTTTCTTTTATGGGGGGAGTTCATCCCTCTCACGTTCCATGAAATAAGTTTCATAATCAATTAACGGAATCAGTTTATTAAGTATTCACTTACTTATTTAGTATTATGCTTTATCAAAATATTTATTTATCAATATATGAATATATATGCAAGTATCTTATCTTAATCTTTTAAGTTTATATTTATTTCCTCCCCTTCCTGCTCTTCTTCCTCCTCTTCCTCTGTGTCTTCTGTCACACTTTCTCTTTCCTCTTCCTCCTCCATCGGTTCATCTTGCATCTCCGCACCTTCCTCCTCTTCGACCCTTCCTTCACTCTCCTTCGTTATTCCTTCCTCATCTATTTCGCCCCTCATAGACTCAATCTCAATTTCATCCCTTAGATCTGTCTTAGTAGTTTCCTTTTTGGTCATTCCTCTCTCTTCGCCTGTTCCATTAAAGTCTCTCTTAAACTTAGTCAGAAAGTCTTTTGCCTTCTTTATCGTATTAATTCTATATCTTTTTTGAACATACGTAAATGATATCCCTTCTAGCTTCTCCCAGTTATACTGAATATTCTTACTTTGAAGTTCAGATGTGAGGAATTTATAATCTTTCCTCTTCTTTAAGATTTGAGGAGGAATATCTTTATACACCGCTATTTCACAGTTGTCAATTATTAATTTAGATCTATAATTTTTCTGCAAAATCAAATCCCTAATTCTCCCTCTCGTGAAATAAATTACAATATCGCACGGTAGTTTCCTTTGCGTTGCTAGTTTTGAGTTAATTCTAAATATTTTATCCACCTCAAATTCGAACTTACTCAACGGGATTTCAACAAATTCAGCAATTTTTGGCACTAATCTCTCATACAGATCTTCCTCTTCTATTTCTATCAGACCCCTCAACTTCAGACACTTCTCTCTCACTTTTAATTGCATTTCTAAATTATTATCCTGATCTTGCCCTTGTTCTGTTTTTAAACAATCCGTGGTCTTTTCCAACTTTTTTGTTTTTATTTGAAGCTCTTCTACTTTCTCATTTAGTTGATCTACCTCTGTTGTGATTTTATTTAATTTTTTTCCAAAATCATCCATTTCCTTCTTAATATCTTTCCTCATTTCTCTCATCTCCAGAGTCATTTCCTCTCTTAGTTTCCTAAATTCTTGCAACAACGCCTGTTGGATTTCTGTCATTTCAGTTGACTGTCTTCTGGTAGTCAGGGTTAATGTTTGTGGGTGTTTTTTTGCCGGCATTATTCCGGTTTTCTCCTCTAAATTCAATAGCTACTCTTGTTCCTTATGTACTTGTGTCTATAAAGCCTCACTCTTTCTCGTTAAATGACTCTTTCTTCTTTCCTCTTCTATAGTTTTCCTTCAACTTCCTAGTGATCCCTAGTGCCTTTCCCCGATCTTCAAAAACAAAGGAGGGAGAATTAAATTCAATTAAATTCAATAGAGATAATATGCCTAGATACTATCACTAATGGGTATGCTACAAAGCAATATGTAGGAATTCAAAAGTACTACACAATATACAGAGTACATATGTCTAATACAGCTTATGTTGTGCTCATACACATATATATATTAAACATATATTATACTCATAAACAAATTCCATAGAGTGAGACCAACTAGCATCAAACTAATTTATACCCGTTTAACTCTCCTCCCTGCAGAGTAATGGGTTGTTCTATCTCACTTCTTTACGCCTACTTCCCAACTCCTCTACACGCCCTCCAACTTAATAATACAATGAGACGCCCTTTTACAATCTCACCAGTTTTAAATAGGGGGTAAGAGTCCAGTACAGAGTAGAATTCGAATACCTCAATTTCCGAGGCTTTCCTTTATCATTATTCGCTTATATGTTCTTTTATACAGCGTTTCCTCGCCCAGTGCACCACTCGCTTCTACAGTTCCTCTCCCTTTCCCATCTCTTCACTTCCAATTTCTTTGTGTTCTGGTTCTTTTAGTTCATAATAATTCCTCGTTTCAATTATTTACTCAATAACTTCTGAAGATTTATGGTCCCCGCGTTTCTCCTTCCTCTCTCCGTAACATTTAAGTCCACTTCACACCCTTCTACTGCACTCCGTAGCACTCTGTTTACGTCCGCTTCGCTTCACTCCCTTCTACTCACTCCCTTCTACTCCACGCCACATTTTCTCCTCAACCGTTTCACTTCTCTCTGCAGTTTCTTGATGTTAAGATTCACCGCTTTCTTGTTCCCTCCAGAGCACTCAGTTAATATAGTGTCCACAAGAACTTTGAAGTGAAAGCCTTCAATGAGTCCATGTATAGTAGGAACTCTTATTTCCTCTTAAAAGAAAAAAGAAAAAGAAAGCTTTAACCTTAAAAGTCGGTGGGGTAGCTTGTCCCTTCTCAATGAAGGATCCCAGGCAAGGGCGGTGTTGGCTCAGCAACTCCACAGCCTTCTTCTTCTCTCTCCCCTGGAACAGAGAAGGGGCGTACGCTGGAATCGAGTTTAAAGTTGAGCCCACTCGGACCCCTCTTTCACAGGAGGGGATTTCTGACGTTGCCAAAAAACAGCTCACACTTCGTCAGCTTCACTTGCCCAGTGGACGCCAGGAGCTCAGGCTACCTCCGTCCGTTCGCTCCCCCGTAACCGACCGGAAGTCGCCTCTTGTCTGTTCTTAACTACTTGAAGAGTTTTATCTGACATCCATTCAGGTTTCTCTTTCTTTTTGGTTGCAAATAGTGTTTTTTGTTTGTTTGTTTGTTTTTGCATCCCTCCCTGACAACATCCCTGGCTTCAGTCCAGCGTTATTATGGCTCCCGGTCATTTTGGCTTAATAGTCCAAATCTAATTTTTACATTATCATTAAATTCCATGGGGATGTTCTTCAGGTTGTATTTTGGCACAGTGGTTGCTTTAGTGTTCTTCTTTAGCTTTACTCTAACTTATTTATAGCAGCAGTTTGTAGCTTGTGCCACAATCTGCTTCCGGTCTTGTTTTTGCAGACAGAATGAAGTTTCTCTGTCTTCTGCTTCCAATTATGTAGTCTATTTGATTTCTCTATTGGCCATCAGGTGATCTCCATGTATATAGTCACCTCTTTGTTTTTGGAAGACTGTGTTTATGATGAACAAAATGTTGGTCTTGCAAAATTCAATCAGTTGCTCCTCTGCTTCATTTCTTGATTTTAGGCCAACTAGAAGACATGTTATTAAATCAGACTTTGCATTATATCCTTTGACTGTTTTTACTACATCTCTCCTCACTATTAATGCAATCCCTTTTCTTCTTACATTTTCATTTCCTGAGTAAAATGTTGTGTAAGTATCTGACTCAAAATATCCCATTCCTGTCCACTTTGGCTCACTCACCCCAAGTATTGCAATGTTTATATTTTCTATTTCTTGTTTTACGACATCTAGCTCCCCCTAATTCATGCTTCTCACATTCCATGTTCCTATAATATGTGTTGTTCAGCTTCAGACTTTTCTTTCACCTCTGAGCATGACAGCTGAATGTCCTTTTGGCATCATTAGCCACAGTCCTACTTGTTGTCCTCTGCTCTACCCCAGTAGCTCGTTGAATGCCTTCCAACATGGGAATGTCATCTTCTGGCACTATCTTTTGTTTCATCTTGGATTGTCTCATCATAGGATTATCATAGTAAAAGACATTCAAAAGGGTTTACTGTGCCTCCTTTTGCAAAGTACCAACAAGTGTTAGCTATGGTGCCACTGCTGTTGTCTCTGAGAGATCCTCTGCTAATGTCACCCTCCACTACTGCTGCTGCCCAGTAGGGGCTTTGCATATTCAGTCTTGCTCCTCAGCAAAAGCTTGTCTGACATGGGAGACCCTACCAGCAGTTCTGTGGCCTCCAGCATAGCCCCTTGCCTCACAGGCACACATAATCCCACCACTGTAGAAAGGTAGCACCATGATGGGTGAAGATCTCTACTTTAAACATGAAAAGAAAAAGAAAGGAAAAAAAGAGATAAGCAGGACACATCTGTGGTCATTTGTCCATCCTGTTCATCACTATGTCTAAAACTATCAGTACTTCTCCCTTTACAGCTTTCATTTATTTTATTTTATTTTTATTTGACAGCACTGTAGGGCATTACAAGTAAGCACTGCCAACCACCTGCAGAGTCTGTTTCACCACCTGCTGGCAATGCTTGCCTGTAATAGCCACATCTCTGCAGCTTCCCAACTTTATTCACAACCCACACAGCCATTTGTAAATGAGACTCAACCGATGACTATATTTTTCTGTTACTTCTGAAGCTGATTTTTTTTTTTTACACTCTGTCTGAACTCCATCTGTTTATAACTATCCTCTGAAAGCTAGCTGAAACTGCCAGGACTTACTTTAGATCTTTGGGGTGGGGGGAATAGGCTCAGTGTTTTGAGCCCTGGAGTAAAAAACAAAACAAAACAAAAAACTGTGCTTCCACAGATGTAGGAAATGTAAAAAGAAAAATAAGAAACCAGTACAGCCTTTCATCCTTAAGTATGTTGCCCCTCAACCAACCACCAAGGTCTAGTTCACCCAACAGGTGACGGAGTGGTAGTACTGTTCCCAGACTGTACTAGTATCATACTTCAAACAGGAGGTCTGGATTGAATGTTTGTTGTCTCAGTGCTTTCCCATTAAGTACATTTCATTATCTGTTATGTATGTTACTTATGCCAATGTTTAGCCTAAGCTTACATTCAACATTCAGAATCATGGATGGGATGATGCAAAGAATGTTCTGATTCCTGTTCTTAGCAACAGAACATAAGGGAAAAAGGGAGTTAAATCTGGAACCAATTTTTTTGAGAACGTGCTAGTAGGAAATGATGTGAAAACTGGAGCTCATAAAAGTTACTTTGGATTGGGTGGCTATAATTCCAACACTTTTAGGATTACAACTCGCCAGTGGCCATGCTGCCAAGGAAATTATGTGAGATTAACTTTATCACACTACACTGTTATAGTGTTTTTATTCCATACTAATTGTTATGGCTGCCTCCTGTGGAATTCTAGGGCTTGTAGTTTAGTGAAGCTTAAGAGTTCTCTGGCTGAGAGTTCTAAATACCCCTTCCTAAACTGCAAATCCCAGGATTCCACAGGAGGCAGCCATAGCAATTAAAGTGGAATAATAGTGCTATAAGAATGTAGTTTGATAATCCCCATACTACCAAAACGTAATGGCTGAGATGATACATTGGAAGATGGGTGTGTATCATGTACCTACATCTATGAAGCTACATCTCCCGATGCCACTAAAAAACTTGCCTTGTAAGCAGTGCAGCCCCCCCACACACACACACACATCAATTTCAATGTTGTCAGAGAGTGGGAGATAAGTAGGGATGTATCCAACTTTTCCCCTCTTTAGTTGGATGCACTGCAATAGACAACAGGCATCTGTTTTTGTGAGTTCTCTGCCAATGATGTCCTACTGCATGTCCATCTACAAAAAAATAGCTGGACACATCCTCACTCACCCCCACCCCATTCTCCCACAATATAGAAATGTCTGTGTTGAGGGAGCATGCTGCTTACAAGGTGAATTTGGGGGAAATTTTGTCACTGTGTGGTCAGAACAGAATTCTGACCTATGCAATGACCATAAAAGTGAGTTTAAAAAATAAGTCTGGCTTCTACCATTGTTAATTCACTGACAGAATACCAACCAATCTTTCCAGGTTCTGCCTTCTAATGCCTAAATTTGACTCAGTAACATCCTACATCTTGAACAATGAAGTATTCAACCCATAAAAATGTCTGGCTAGAGGTGATGAATCATTGAGGTATTCTCACACAATATATCCCATGCTAGGCAATTCACACACACACACACACACAAAAGAATTCCAGTTCGGCTTCTCCATTCCTGCCATGTGCAACAGTAAACCACTATATATGGGACATGCTGCAACGTTCTCATGGCAGCCCTTCTTGAGTTCACTAGCATTGAGCACAACTCAGATGTTATAACCTTCTCATAGATGACACATAGGCCTCCCCTGTACCATAGCATGTCATTTCTCTATATAGCAGAGTCTCTGTGCATGTTTCACACCCCAGTGCTTTGACTGATTTGATTTATTAAATTTATATGGCTGCCCATCAACAATTATTCTCTGGGCATCTTACAGTTCAAGACATAAAAATTGAGAAATTTAAAATGCACATAATTAAGGACAACAAACAACTAAAACGTAGCATTAAAATACAGCAAGACATCATTCCTAAGAGACCAAAGGTGATAAATCCACTACGTAAAACATATCACACAAATTACAGTGACAAGTTGTGCCACATCCTTTCTAGGAAACAACTTAACTATCTCCTCATCATCCTATGCAATAAACAAGAGAAGATCAAAAAGGAAATCTCAGATCTGGAACTATACATACAGAAGCACAAGCCCTCTATACAACAGAACACTAGACAGAATTTTTCCAGAAAAAGAAAAAAGAAAAACACCTGAGATGCCAGTGCTCCTCTAAAGAAAAAGAAATAAACTCTTTCTCTTACTACAGGCCCCAATGGCCCACAACAAAAACTCCACCAACTTTGTCTGTAATATTGGAAACCTTTCCAGCCACACACTAAGTCAGGCAGAGAAGTCTGTCTTCTCATGAGGCCTATCCTTCTGCCCTCCAGAACCTACACACATGAATCAGTTCTGTGGTGACCTAGAGGCTTTATTCCACTGTCTACAACTCCATTGTTTCAGGGAGTCTTTGTATCGCTTTTTTTGGAGCGCTCCTCTTACGCTGACCCGTGGCGAGTTCACCGTAGAGTAGTATTTTTGGGAGGCGGTGGTCCTCCATCCTAGAAACGTGCCCTGCCCAGCGCGGCCAAATTGATCACCAACAGTGGTCCGCCCTGGCCTCACATCGGGAGGCATGGAGACACACTATCCACAATGCTGCAGCCTTATTTGAGAACTCACGCCGAACAAGTCTTGAAGAGAAACGACAACGCAGAAAGAATCACAACCCAAAAACATCACCCAAGGAGACCTTCTGCTATGCTTTTTGCAACCGGGCTTGTTTATCTCGGATTGGCCTTTTTAGTCATCAGCGCGCTTGCAGAAAGCACGGGATGAGTCCTTCCTGAATCTTCGTTTGCGAAGAAAAGCCAGAGAGAGACAACTCCATCATCTACAACTCAAGGAATATTTCAGGGAGAGTGACATCATCCAGGGCAACAGCTCACTAACATCACCTCAGTCTACATAACATGACTGCACTGCATCAACACATAAAAATATATTTCCACGTGCTACAAAAAGAACTCTACATGGACCCCTCCCAAAGGCCAGAACATGGAATTGGATCTCTACACAGAATACTTTCATCATCAAGAGAACCAACAAGAGATACAATTTACCACACAATCTCACTCTAATGGAACAAGATGCCACCCACAATCTCAGAAACAATCCTAACAAATGACATCTATATCTATACTTATTTCTACCTATATGAATGATAGGCTGACAACAGGGGAGCTATGGTCATTATGAACAAGTCAGACTACACACAGGAGGCTGAGAGACAATTGTCCAACACCACATTGTACAGAATCCTATCTAAAGATCGCACTGATGAATATCTGAAGGAACTACACAATATTACTTAAGAGATTATCAGACAGGGACAAAAATACCATCCCCTTCTTGCTATCACCTCTCCCACTACCCTCCCGACCCCATCCCGGTACAGTAATGAAGAATTTCAGACCTACCTTGAATTGCACGCCTTCCCTCTCCCTTGGCAGCCACAGAGTGAATGCAGCTTCTATGGAGCTGCATTCACTTCCTAGTTGAAATCCCGGGCCATTCTCGTGAGACGACAAGCGCAGGGGAAATTCAAAAAGAAAAAGAAAAAGAAAGGTTAAAAAATGACAGCAAGCACAAAAACACACTTTAAAAATTACAAGTAACCTGAGGAGGGTACAAAAAAAGGTGTCACTTACCTCGATGTCCTGATCGCACCTGGAAGTGTTCTGTCATGGACCTCCCACTGCAGCTGGCATCATGCTACGGAAACGAGGCACCTTTTCACTCACCCATTATTCCGTTACAGAAATGGAAGAGGTGATCTATTCATGGCTTAAGCCTTGAATAAAAAGGAGCGTCACGGGAACGGGAGCAGCACGGGAGCATAAAGTGACAGGGATGATGACGTCTGATATTCAAGCCCTTTTCCAATCTCCTGGCATCCTCGTAATGCCATATTTAGGGTGTCTGATAATCTCTTTAGAGAATCCTCCATTGATGTACAGAACTGAATTCAAATGGACATACCTCAGGAGGCCAAATCAGGTATCTTCTATCTACTACCCAAAATACACAAACAAGACAACCCAGGAAGATTTATTATCTCAAGCATTAGAACCCTGACTGTTGGGCTATTTGGATATATGGACTTAGTTCTCAGGCCATATGCCATCAACAATCTAAGCTACAACAGATTTCCTGAGGCAAATACAGTCCACCCACAACCTCCCAGAGAACACCATCCTAGCCACTATGGATGTTGAATCCTTATACACCAAGGTCCCACACCAGGATGGACTACAAGTCATCAAGAATACCATCCTGAATGAGGCCACAGCACACCTAGCCACCAAACTCTGCCACTTCACTTTTGGGTATAATATGTACCTCCAAGTCAATGGCACTGCCATAAGCACCTACATGGTGCTGAACAATGCTCCCTCAGCACATGCACCCCAAAACCTCCACTCTACCTATGCTTTCTTAATGACATCTTTATAATTTGGCCACACAAAAAGCAATCACTGGAGAAGTTCCACATAGATTTCAACAATTTTCACCCTATTATCAGCTTGAGCCTGAAACAACCCACACAACAAATTCACTTTCTTGACACTACTCTGCAACTGCACAACAGACTTCTAAGCATCATGATCTATTGAAATCCTACTGATTGCTACAGATACTTACATGCCTCCAGTTTCCACCCAGAACACATTACCAAATCTATTGTTTACAGCCAAGCCCTCTGACACCACAACATGTGCTCAGACCCACAAGACAAAGACCCAAAACTCTTGGATTTACAACAGGCATTTCTCAAATTACAATACCCACCTAAATTGGTGAAGAAATATGTTGACAGGGCAAAATTAATATCCAGGAACCATTTATTACAAGACAGACCAAAAACACATAATGACAGAACATGCCTAGTGGTCACCTATAGCCGAGACAACTTCAATGCATCATCAATGAGCTACAACCAATTCTGGAAAATAACACAGCCCTCTCACAAGCTCTGGGAGGTAGGCCTTTATTGGTGTACAGGCTTCAAATTTTAAACAACATTTACAACAGGATATATAAGATGGATGATAATACAGGGACAAAAACACAAATCCAGATGCCAACTCTGTCCCCACATCTACTCTGTGAGCAATATTACAGGGGCCAATAACATCACACACAACATCAGAGGTGCATTTACCTGCTCTTCCTCCAATGTGATATATGCCATCTACACTCTACATTGGATAAACAGGGCAGTCTCTACGTAAAAAGGATTAATGGACACAAATCTAACATTAGAAATGGCAATACCCCAAAACCAGTTGCAGGACATTTCAACCTTCCTGGACACACAGTAAGGAGATTTTCACACAGGCTATATATCCCGTGGCAGGAACAGAACAGGGTCAGGAAAGGTTTTCCCTTTTGGACGACGTTGACCCCGTTCTGTCCTGCATCCATCCTGCTCCCGTGACTGTTCCGGAACAATGTAATCAGGAGTTTTCATCGTGAATAGACCTCTTGTTCCATCGCTATCACGCAATCACGGGTGTGTGAACAGGAGCCCTGTTCCTGTTCCAAAATGACAGCCACGGGGGCGGGGGGAGGTCCATTCTGAACACTTCTTGGTACAATCTGGACATCCAGGTAAGTGGCACCCTTTATTTTACCCTCCCTGTTTTGATTGTGTGATTTAAAGTGTATTTTTGTGCTTGGTGACCTGATTTTATGTTTGGGGGAGTTTTATTTTTTAAATATACTGCCCGGCCGTTATCACATGATAATGTGATAATGTTTCAGACAGCTGGTCATAAAAGCAGCCTTACGATGGCTGCATTTACGGCTAGCCAGTGAGGAGAGGGGGATCCCGTTCCTGCCACAGAATTAAGGTAAGTGTGTGAAAGATTTACATTATTCCATGATAGGAACAGGAGAGGAGGTGGTGGGGCAGTAATGGGGCATTTTGGCCCCGTGTGAAAATCTCCTAAGTGAATTACAGGTTGCAGTCATCAAACAATGAACATACAAATGAAAACTAAAAAAAGAAACTGCTGAATTGAATTATATTCACAAATTCCAATCCACTAGCAGAGGTATGAACAAAGACAATGGCTTTGTGGCACACTACATATATTAGAGTCCTCACTACTGCACATATAACAAAAGGAATCTTCTCAGAGAGAATTTTGAACCTGGGGAAACTGACTTTTGGTAAGCAGATTTATTGCTTTCACACATCACCATTAATTGACCACTGTAAAGATCTGAAATACCTATATTACCTTATGCAGCCCTTTGAAAATTTGGGCAAGACTCATGATTTGCATATTTCTGGATGCTATTACATTCTATCCCACTCCCACAACTGTATAAGTATGTTTTATGCCTGAGGCCTTAGTATCAGTCTGTACTGGATCTGAAGAAGTGGGTTAATATCTATGAAAACTCATGCAAAATTAAAAGCCAATCTTAAAAGTGCTGCCACATATTTCCCCCTCCCCCTCCCTTCCTCTTTTAATTCATCAAACCATAAGTAGCTCAAATTGGGGGAAATACATACTAAAATGGTGAGACCCCAAGGCATGTCCACCTTTTAGAAGGATGTTTTTGAGTAAAATTGTAGGCATTTTAGGAAAGCGTGGCGTGGCTGGGTCAAAATTAAGGAATGGGGGGGGCTGCAACCCTTTATTTGGGAGGTCCAATATGCTTATCTGAGGTAAATGTAACCTAACCTTTTCACAGTATAGGGTATTCAGATTATTACATCATCATCATAATAATAATAATAATAATATAATCAAATTTATTTATATCCCGCCCCTCTACAAAACAGAATCGGGGCAACGTACAACAATTAAAATATACACCCTGGACTCTCAATCCCATCCACCCCCCTTAAAATACAATTAAATAAATAAGGAATTAAAACATACTTTAAAACAAAATAAAAAAATTAAAAATAAACAATGGACAGTGGCCATAGCAAGGTCGGGACAAGCTAGATTTTCTTTTCTTTTTTTAACGGCTGGGTATCTATTCAGGAAAGGCCTGCCAGAAGAGATCCGTCTTAAGAGCTTTTTAAAAGCTATTTAGGTTGGTGATATAACAGATCTCATCCAGCAGGTTGTTCCATAATCTGGAAGCAATAGCTGAAAAGGCCCTCCGGGAGGTCAAAGAAAGCCTAGTTTTTAAAGGTTGTAACTAATTCCTTCCAGAGGATCTGAGTGCATGGGGAGGATTATATGGAAGGAGGCAATCCCGAAGATAGGTTGGACCCAAGCCATTTAGGGCTTTAAAGGTGATAACCAACACCTTGTACCGGGCCTGGAAACTAATGGGCAGCTAGTGGACTGATCTTAAGATCGGTGTTATATGGTCTCTTCTGGATGTACCTGAGACCAGTCTGGCTGCCATACTAGTTGATGTTTCCAGACCAAGCACAAGGGTAGCCCCATGTAGAGTGTATTACAGAAATCAAGATGGGAGGTTACCAGAGCATTTAGCACAGTCTCAAGATCTCTGACTTCCAGGAAAAGGTGTAGCTGGCATATCAGCCGAAGCTGATAACAGGCACTCCTGACTGTCGCATTTACCTGATTTGTCATCTGGAGCGACGGGTCCAGGAGCACCCTCAAACTGCGAACATAGTCCTTGTAGGAGAGCATGACCCCACCCAGGACTGGAGGTTGTATCCCAATGCCTGAATTTGGGGCTGCTACTGTGAGTGCCTCTGCTTTATCTGGATTCAGCTTCAGTTTGTTTTCCCTCATCCAGTCCATTACTGCCCTAAGACAATCTTTAAGAGAAGAGATACCATCTGAAGTCAGAGCTGAAGACTGAGGCATGGATAAATATATCTGGGTGTCATCAGCATACTGATAACACCCCGCCCCATGCCTCCAGATGATCTCTCCCAGCAGCTTCATGTATATATTGAATAGCATCGGGGAGAGGATGGTGCCTTGTGGGATGCCACAGTTAAGCTCTTTTCTTATAGAGTGACTGTCCCCGAGCATCACCTTCTGGAATCTGCATGAGAGGAAGGAACGGAACCACTGCAGCAGAGTGCCTCCAATTCTTAGCCTTCTCAGGTGATCCAAGAGGATGTCATGATCTATTGTGTCAAAAGCTGCTGAGAGATCCAGTAGCACCAACAGGGTCACAGTACCCCTGTTGATGCTCAGGCGAAGGTCATCAGCTAAGGCGACCATGGCCGTCTCAACTCCAAATCCCCTCCTAAAGCCAGTTTGAAATGGATCTAGATAATCGGTTTCTTCCAAGACAGCTTGGAGTTGCAGAGCAAATGCCCTCTTGATCACCTTGCTCAAAAAAGGTAGTAAGGAGACTGTCCTATAGTTCTTCATATCCAGAGGGTCAAAGAAAGGTCTTTTTAGGAGTGGTCTAACCACCGCTTCCTTCAAGCAAGATGGAACATGACCTTCCCTAAGGGAAGCATTGATGATTTCCCTAAGGAACATCCTCAAGGCATCACCCCCCTGGACAGTCAGCCACAAAGGGCAAGGGTCAAGAGGGTAGGTAGTCTTCCTCACTCTACCAAGCAGCTTGTCCATGTCATTAGTACTTACAGATTGAAATTGATCCAGTATAACCTCATCAATGGAGTTACTGGACACCTCGTCAATCGAATCTGCTACAACTCCGGCATCCAAGTCGGTTCTTATCTGAAAGATTTTATCTGCAAAGAAGTTGTTAAATGCGTCACAGCAGGCCGTTGTCGGGTTTAGTAATGAGTTCTGCACAGGTGGAACCTGTGTCAGTTCCCTAACCACCTAAACAGCTCTGCCGGGCAAGACTCTGCAGACGTAATACATGCAGAAGAAAAAGATTGCCTTGCTGCACATATTGCCTCTCTATAGGAATGAAGAAATTTACTATGATGAGTCCTGTCAGACAAGAGCCGAGTTTTTCGCCAGACGCACTCTAATCATTGTCCAACCCGCTTCACCTTCCGAAGTTCTTCAGTATACCATGGTTGGTGATTTGAAGCGGGTTGGAAAGGACGCTTGGGAGTGATTGTGTCGATAGCCTTGGTAAGGTCGGTGTTCCAGGTGACATAATTTGTCACCAATCATTTAGTTTTAGAAAACTGTATTATAGGCACTAATGTAATACTGGTGTAGATTTCCTCAGCCAAACAGAATAGAAACATATTACAAAACACTCTAATGCAACACTCTCAATATTTAAAGGAGATAATTTTCTATCTTTAAAAAATCTCAAAAGACTAGTCCATTCACACTAAATCAAAATTACAAAACACTAGTTTCAGCATGTAGAATTTGAATTCAGGAAAAGAAAGAAACCACTGACCTGGCATTAAATATGTTTAAAGGAACCTTAGGGTGGGGTGTCCTCTTATTCTTCATAAGTGAAAAGGCCTAGATATTCACATTTCTAGGCTAAGCGTTTTAAAATAACAAATAGTAAACCCTTGTAATGCATGGAGCACACAGCTCCATTAGCACCTTCTCAGTCTTCCCAGGGGTTCTGCCAAGAGGGCTTGCCTTCCCACCAGCGTTATGCTTCTCCTCTCTCTGCTCCCTCAGGCAGCCCTCCAGCCTCTTCTGCCTCAGCTTCTCCGCTTGCCAGGCACTCTTGTCCCTCACCGCCCCTCTCGTTTTCCCACCTCTTCCCTCAGGTGGTCCCACTGTTCCAGGAGAAACAGGTCCCCCAGACCTTGTGCATCTGTCTCTGTCTTCACCCCTTTGGGAAACTTGACCTTGCCCAGTGCTTTCCTTTCCTCTCCTTTTTCAAAGCACAATCTTTGCTCTTCCTGGACAAGAAGGCATCATAGGGAGGGAAAGGGGGCAAAGGTGCCTCCCTGCCCTGCTGCTGTCCCTCCCATAGCGGCTGACCCTTCTGCAGCCAGTTAGTGCCCAATGCGACGAGGATCAGAAGCCTTCCTACTAATAATGTTTTTGCAGGAGGCGGGTTAAGATCCCACACACACAATGATGGGGCCCCCTGCGGGTGCTGCAGAACCCTTAAACTGTCCCTGGGCTGGGTTTGGGAGCCACTTGTGTTCTGTGGGCCACTCTTTGTCCATTCTGGTCTCAGAACACTTCCCTACCTTGCTTTATTTGGCAGAGGGAAATGGAGCATGGCTTCCAAAAATGATTGTTGCTTACACGTATAAATCAAAGGCCGGTAGCGTTCTTGGGACACAATCCCCAATCGGAACAGCACTACATGACAAGTCATTCACAGAACCATTCTTGGGAGGGGGTGGATTATATTATATTATATTATATCATATCATATCATATCATATCATATCATATCATATTTTACCATCTAAAAACTCCAGGTTCCAGTTCTGTAAAATAGGTAGTTCTTTAACAAACACACATATATATATCTCCAATATGAAACCATCCTTACAATGAACCATGTACCTTGTGATTGGGAAATGACCATACTCAGGGCCCTTTAACACTACAAAGTTATCTCTCTCTCTGGCTTTTCTTCGCAAACAAAGGACTCACCCCATGCTTTCTGCAAGCACGCTGATGACTAAAAAGGCCAATCTGAGATAAACAAGTCTGGTTGCAGAAAGCATAGCAGAAGGTCTCCTTGGATGGTGTTTCCAGGTTGTGATTCTTTCTGCATTGTGAGCTTTTGTTAGGCCACCTTTTCTAGGCCCCTCTCCATATGGAGCAAGCAGTGCTTTTCTTTAAAAAGTCTGCTTGGTCATTCAGGATGCTGCTGAACAAGATTGTCATCTCCCGGGTCAGCCTCAAGCGACCAATGTCCTGAACCGCCTGCATGCAGGGTTGGGTCTGCAGCTTCCAGTGCAACTTTACACCTGCCGTTTCGTTCCTCACCTATCACTACAGGGCTTTTTTGGAATTGGATTTGTCCTTCGAGCCGGTGCAATGGATTTTTCTGGTGGAGCGCAGTGTGCACAGAACTGGCCTCACCCTTGAAACCAAAGGTTCATCTGCTGTGGCCTTGCAAGCATGGACGGTAGCAGTGAGGTCCTCGGGTCGTAGGTTTGATTAGAGTTTCCTTCTCTTAGATGGTCGACCTTACAGGGTTGGACAAGCACCATCTGCCCGGGTTTGGGATTAGAGTTTTCCTTCTCCTAGGATGGTTGCCATAAGGCTAGAGAGTCGATCCTGCCCTCTGTCGCTCTTTGGTTTTGACCTGTCTGGCATGGGAAACCCTGCCGGTGGCTATTATGCCACCGCCAGCATAGCTCAAAACATCATTAGGGTACGCAAGCCTCTCTCCCATGACAAGGGGGCGTCAATGGAGAGGACAAAGTTATAGCACTATGGTTTCACTTTAATTTCCATGGCAACATCCTATGGAATCCTGAGGTTTGCAGTTTGTTGTTGTTGCTTGCCTTCAAGTCTTTTCCAACTTATGGTGACCCTAAGGTGAACCTATCACAGGGTTTTCTGAAGCTGAGAGTGTGCGAATTGCCCAAAGTCACCGAGTGAGTTTTCATGGCTGAGCAGGGATTCAAACCCTAGTCTCTAGAGTCATAGTCCAACACTCAAACCACTATGCCACACTGGCTCCTGATTTGCAGTTTAGGGAGGCATACTTAAGAAATCTCAGCTGGAGAGCTCCTCTGGTACCACACCCAATTACAGACTACAGGATTGCACAAGATGCAGCCATGGGAGATGCACTATGATTCAAAGTGGAATCATAGGGTTCTAATTTTGTAGTATGAAAGGGCTTCTGTCTAAGCAAAATGCCCCAGTCACCAGATATAATTGCTGAACAGCATATGCATTGTTGTGTAAAGTGGAGGATGCACTATGGTAGATACACCTCACCTCCAGATGTGCAGTATCATCCAGTCTGGACATGGGTGAATGAATTCACAGACAAAGGTTACATCTGCACTTGGTCCTTCATTGCAGGATTGACAATTACAACATATTTTGTTATTTCACAGCCTTTACTACAGAACTTGAACAAAACTTCTACTCATCATTGGCAAAAAACCAATGTGATTCTAGGCTTCATAAATAGGAGTATAGTGTCTAGATCAAGGGAAGTAATAGTGCCACTCTTGTTCTGCTTTGGTCAGACTTCACCTGGAATACTGTGTCCAGTTCTGGGCACCACAATTCAAGAAAGATATTGACAAGCTGGAACATGTCCAGAGGAGGGCAACCAAAATGGTGAGAGGTCTGGATCCATGCCCAATGAAGAGTGGCTTAGAAAGATTAGGGTAGGTTTGGCCTGGAGAAGAGAAGGTTAAGAGGTGACATGATAGCCATGTATAAATATTTGAAATTATGTCATATTGAAGAAGGAGACAGCTTGTTTTCTGCTGCTCCAGAGGACATGGAGCAAAGGATTCAAACTACAGGAAATGAGATTCCATAAACATTAGGAAGAACTTTCTGACAGCAACAGCTATTCAACAGTGTGGTGGAGTCTCCTTTTTGGAGGTTTTTAAACAGAGGCTGAATGTCCATCTGTTGGGAGTGCTTTGATTGTATGTTTCTGCATGGCAGGGGGTTGGACTGGATGGCCCTGGTGGTCTCTTCTAACTCATTCTATGATTCTATGTTTCATCATTTCAGGATTTCTAATCACTGCTGCTTAGCAGGGGGGGTTGGTACTTTGTTCCTCCTTGCTTTCTTCCTTGTCTCCCTTCCTGCCATAATTCATCTTTCAAGGGCTCATCTCACCAACCTTGAAGTTGGGAGGTGTTTAAAATGCACATCACTCCTCATTAGCCAGTTATGGTTGAGTGCAATTGCCAGTAATTCTGACTCTCTTTCACAAGAGTTGAGAGGCTCTGATGTCAGCGTTCATAATCATGGGAGGTTACCTCTACACTTTTTAATTTGCTTCTTCAAATAAAAATGAATTATTTATTGTATGAGAACTGAATGCCATGCTTCCTCTCGAAGACTTTTTTTTTTTTTTTGGTCTTGTTTGCTCATTTCCTTTTAATTAGGTGTTTGAAGACTTTTATAAAAAATGCTTGTGCTGTTGAAGCTGTATCAGAAAAATGAAAGGGTTACACAGCAATCCTAGCATACTTTTCTGTCAAAAATGACTGGGAAAAGAGATGGAATGGTACTACCTCTCTGCTGGCAGGGAGGGATAGTATACCCACTGGTGGAAAAGGCCCATAGGGGGCATCCCATCAAGGGGACATGTCAGAGTGGTCTTGGTTTCTTTCTCTCTCTTTCTCTCTCACTCACTCACTAACACACACACACCAAATCTCCCTTGTTCTATTGACATGGTTTTAGAGTGGTTCATGAATTATGGCAGCCTAAAGCTAGTGTAATATTTTTCATGACAATGTCAGTGGAAGAGAGAACAGTGGAAGGGGGCTACAAATGCCCCTACTTCCCATCCCAGCTGTTGTGAGTCACATGAAAGTGCTTATTTTTGTAAGTATTTTGAACAGATTTCCTTACAAAATATGCATTTGTAAAATATACATTTCTCAATAAACACATTTTGATCTCTTGTTTTTTGAGCTTAGCACTACATCACAAAATCTGAAGAAGTGCAAAATCTAAAGTACGGTATAAAAGTACTGTATCCTATACCACATGACAGACTGGGAGGTACAGATTGGGTTGGTTTATTTAGGAAAGGGGACTAAACAAAATCTTCTAGAAGGAAAAAAAATTTCCCTCTTTCTTAGAACTCTGCTCTCTCTTGGCTTATCATTGCTGCCTGGTCTATCAAGATGCCTGCTTCACTATGGTCTTAGCCTAATTGTTGTTGGTCTAACCTTAGTATTGTACACATATTCCACTTAAATATCTCCAACATAAACCCCGTATTTGAGTATCACAAGGACTAGTTCCTATAAGCATAGACTTGGGTGTGCTGCACTGTAACTCTACGTTAAATTCTACGTATACATAGTGTTATGTCCAGGTGTTATCGGAATTGTGTAAGGTCTGTGGAGAGCCCACTAGTATCTGAATTTTAATTTGGGGGATTCTAATTAATTCAAAATGGCCAAGAGAGGCCAGGTAATGGTGAAACCTTTTGGCCTATGTATACTGGTACTCGCTGACAAGACTCCAAGCTAGGGGATGAAATAAAAATGATTTTGTTGAAAAATAATCAAGGGAACACACACATGCATACCCTCAGGCTTCAAGCAGTCTCACAAGGCTAACAAAGAAAGTAGGAAGTATTGAGATGGAGGAATAGAGTTTGGGATGGTGGGCTATACTATACCTGTCCAACGAGCAAAGATTTGTGTAGAAGCTGCAACCTAGGTGACAATGACTGATGTAGTGACGGGAGGAAGGGAAGCTATGCACTTGGTGACACAGGCTGACAGAGTAACAGAAGGAAGAGGAGCTGTGCACTTTTTGGCTGTGTTTTGAGGTGATATTTATATTCAATATTCCTCCTGAATGGGTGAGTCTGAGTGGAATACAATGTCTTCTGGAATTTCCCAAAGTTAAAAAACAGATTCTCTGGGTGTGTTAATGATTGCTAATGGTTGAAGCATTAAAACTGATGGGCATCAGGCAACCCTCTATTGTTTTAGGAAAGGTGTGAGAGGAAAGACCAATTTTGCACGCAAAAGAATGTCTGGCTACCTTGATGGGATTATTGATGACTTATTTCTATGTATATCCAGGAGAATTAGCTCATTTCCTCCCTAACTCACCAGTTCAAGGGGGTTCACTTAATCCTTACCTGGCTGTGCCTTTTAGGAATTTTAGCAGACTACTTCCTTAGGTTTTCTGAGCAAACCTTGATTTCTTCTACTTGGGAGTTTCTGGTCTATTGCGAACCATGTGGAGTGCCAATAATAAGGCAATATTTGAAATTGATGAATTGTTGAATGAGTGGGGATTATCAGGGCAGGTAACACAGGCAGACAAAGGGTATCCAGCAATAGTGAATTCCTTATTCACACTAATAGTGAATTAAGTTGTCCATCACCAAAATGGTATCATTCATATGCAGCAGCATGTCAGCAGAATTCCAGAAACCATAAGGTTTGCAAAATATTTTTTTTAAGTGTAGCCTGAAACAAACACAGGATAGAGGACACAAATAGCTCGCTAAGCATACACACTGGTCAAAGTATGCTGTGTTACTACTGGAGGTAGAGAATGTAAAATGGGGGTGGCGAGGGAATTACATATCCTAAAAGAGGGCCTGCTTGGCTGGTTAGAACCCAGAATCTGAACAGGAACACTCCATACTGCAACACCTTGTCATGATTGGTAGATATTAATAGACCTTTTCGCACTAATTCATTTAACACCCTTTGAATGTAATCTAACAATCCAGTCCTAATTCAAGGATTATTATAGCTGTAGAGAGTTAGGATAAAGTACAGGTCTCTTTGGACCATTAAAAATGGCTTTCTTCTGCTGGCTGAATCTAGAGATCTGTTGACAGAGCAATCTCACTATCTAAGAGCAGACAATGCGTAGCATGAGGAAACAGCTGAGTTACACCAGATCCAAGCTTCCTCCAGTCTAAGAATGCAGTCACAGTTTCAGCAGAAAGTTAGGCTAGGGTGAGAGTAATCCTCAATCATATCTAAAATCCCTAGGCTGATAGGATTTCAGCTGAGCACAGTTTCTCTGGCCTAGTGTTGGTTTGGTTGGCCATCCTTGCCATTTATAGTTGTGCTGTGCCTCATCCCTAATCCTTACATCTTAGAGCAGGTACATCTTTGTGTCAGGATTGCATCCTGTGGCAGAAAATTCCCACACATTAGAAGTCCAAAATGCTGGTGTTGGTCCTAAGTAAAGTAGAGCCACTGAAGCAACTGAATTTATCTACGTGTTGACTCACCTTTCAATAACTGAGCAAGTGGCTCAGCTCTATCTGGAACTAACCAATATGATTCTGTTCATTACGTGTTGCAGAATTCCTATCCCATGGAAAGCAGTGGGGACGTTTAAATGAAATAAAACATTTTATTTTCTTCTGCACCCATGGAAATTGTACCCTTGTTACTTTTCAAGGATAAGGCTAAAAAATAATTGGTAACGCTATTCCATTTTTCCAAGCGTAAAAGAGAGAAAAGAACTACTGTTCTGCCAAGCCTTTATCAAATGTTTCTCTTCATTATCAAAACAAACATAGAAGTGCCTTTTTGAGGCTCAGGATTTCCCAGTCATAATTTCTCCTGTACCTTCAGTCTGTTATTGACCCACCTAATTTTCAAATTCTACTAATTTATTTAAAACAGTGACATAGCACTATTATCCAAACTATCCAAATTGCTAGTGATTGTTTCTGATTTAGAGCTTGGAAAAGTTACTTTGGGGGTTACACAATCCAGAATTCTTCAGTCAGACTGATTAGTGGCCATGCTGGCTGTCGGAGCTGTAATTGTAAAAAGTATCCCTCCCCCGCCCAAGCTCTGTACTAGTCCATTTAGCCCAGTGCTACTCAAAGTGGTGGTCCATGAACTAGTGCCAGTCCACAAGCTATTGGCTGCTGGTCCCTGGTGAGTTTCCAGGAAAGAAAGGAACAGTAATGTTCAATGGGCACAAATGTGATGTCACTTCCTGTAGGAAGGTAATGAGTCTAAAAATAAAATTGCAGGATCTAGTCCTTTAAAAACAACAAGAATTATCTCCTTTTTAAAAAGGTAAAATCATTCAGTCACATTTGACTTCACACTTTATGCAGAGTGCGATTAAGAAGCAGACTTAAGCTCTATTATCATTTGAAAGTGTATTCAGAGATCTGGGATCCCCCAGTTAAATTAGACTCATTACAAAACAAAAGAGTCAGTTTAAAATGCAAAACAAAGTTTACTGAAGGTATATCAGTCTCAATCTACATACTAAAACAAACATAAGAAAAGGTCCCTAAACTGACTAGGAATGGGTAGGAAAGACTCACCAGCCTTGGCTGGGTTCCGATGCATCATGGCATGGTTACAGGAAAGCTTAGGATGCCTCCATTCTCATGGAGAGTCAGATTCAGAAGAAGGAAGCAAGTTACACAAAAGCAATAAAATTCAAATTAGGTCATGTGTGAATCATCCAGCACTTCTAGTTGGCTAGAAGTGCCCAGTGAAGTAAGAGAAGAGAATTTTGGGAGAACAAAATGCATGCAGGGAAAAACCCTAGACTTATCTAAGATTGTGAATGAGGTACACAAGATTGCTTTTACATTACAATGATTATTTCCCCACATACAACACTTCCTGGCACACTGGGGGGAAAACTTGCCAATCCCCAACATCAGATAGCATAAGAAGAACTGGCCTAGCCTGCTGGTGTTCATGTTTGGCAGCAGTTCACTGGGCATCAGAGGTTTGGTTCAGAGGTTTTGCTGTGAAATTCTCTTAGCATTCAATGGCATGATATAAAACACTAATGCTCTGCCACTATGCCTCCTGCAGAATAATAATGCAAGAAGTTAAAATAATGGTGTCTCCACCCCATTCCACATCATATACGGAGATACTTGCCATCTGTTCATGGACCATTACTATTACTCTCTCTGGCTTTTCTTCGCAAATGAAGATTCAGGAAGGACTCATCCCGCGCTTTTTGCAAGCGCGCTGATGACTAAAAAGGCCAATCTGAGATAAACAAGTCTGGTTGCAGAAAGCACAGCAGAAGGTCTCCTTGGGTGATGTTTCTGGGTTGTGATTCTTTCTGCGTTGTCATTTCTCTTCAAGACTTCTTCAGCGTGAGTTCTCAAATAAGGCTGCAGCATTGTGGATAGTGCATCTCCATGCCTCCGGATGAGAGGCCAGGGCGGACCATTGTTGGTGATCAATTTGGCCGAGCCTGAGATGTTGTTTCAGGGAGTCCTTGTATCACTTTTTTGGAGCACCCCTCTTAGCTGACCCATGGCGAGTTCACCGTAGAGTACTATTTTTGGGAGGCAATGGTCCTCCAGCTGTGTCCTCAGTATCATGGCCTCTATGCTGGTGATCCCTGCTTGCTCAAGGACAGCAACGTTCATCACATAGTCAGTCCAGTGTATATTTAGGATTGTGCATATACAGCGCTGATGAAAGTGTTCAAGGAGTCGTAAGTGATTCTCACAAATAATGTTGAACTAAGTTGAACCAGACTGTTAGGGTACTTACTTCTTAGGTAAGTAGATTGGTTGCTTAATTTAACAATAAACTTTAAATATTGTTTATTATAATATTATATTATATTATATTATATTATATTATATGACATTTCTAAGCAAAACTGTTCACTTGGGTTCTCTAAGAGTAAATATTCCTTAACAGTTAAAAATTCCTGAAAATACATTTTTGCTTTGCTAGTTAACGTGTTGGTGAACTGTAGTGAATCCTCATGAAAATTAAAGCAATAGGCTATGCAAGACTGGAGACAGCTATACAGCTAGGGCTCATGGGAGTTACAGTTCAAAATCTAGATGCTTGAGTGTTCCCCACTCCAGTATTATAGGTTTGTGTGTTTGTCTACTCACAACAATAATTGCATTGATTTTGTTGTGGGGGGAAACTTTTCACTGATTCCTTAGTCAATATTGTAAGACACTGATAGTTTCTACAGTAGAATGATGGCAACATGTAAAAATGAAACTACAGTTTTTGGGTCATGCTATAGACAAAACCCACCAAGGCATGCCACTGCTACCATGCAAGTGAGATGATACTAATAGTTACTAATGATATCAGACAAAAGCCAGATTTGAACAAGCATCCTTTAAGTGCCGTACTAATGCTTTCAACTTCTTTACTAATCCCATCAGCCATCAAGCCTGCTCCAGTTCAGTTCTGATTTAGATCCCTTTTAATTAATTGTTTCCTGTATAGGCTTAGGGAACTGATTTAAGGGAACTGTCATGGCATGTTAATTAAGAATCAGTGGAGCCTGAAAACATGCACTGCATATTTAAATTGGTGGGCCTTGTCAGTTGGATTTACACAACCAGTCCACCTGCTTGGTGCTATGGAATGGTTAAACTTATGGAATGAGTGTTTCGCTTTTCTTTCCATGACCAAGAAAAATAAAAGGCTCTACTAGTGATCATTGATATAAGTGATTAATGTTCAAAGGACTGGGCTATCATGTGGTATCCTTACAAGTATCCTTGTGGTGAAATGATGCATTTGAAAATTGCAGAACAGAGTGCCGTTTCAGAACTTGATTTTAAAATTTAATCTCTAAATCTGCTTAAGTGTTAGATTTATCAGTTATTGCCCTCCTGATTATATGGTGAGCTAACTAGAATTGTTTAAGCCCTGTGTTACCAAGTTCGTTCAGGATGTGTTTCAGACAAACGGAAATTAAAGTGTGCTAGAGAGGGCATTTCCCACTGCTGTATTCTGCTGGAGGATAGGCTGCTTTCTGTCTGGCAGAGCTGGTACAGAAAATAGCACTTTAACCAAACCACAAAGTACCCAAGTGGTACTAAAGTACTCATAGTTGCATCAGAGACAAGACCAGAGCCTTTTTGGAAAAATAATTTTGTACTGAAAAAGTGTAAGAAATAAACTACTGTATTAAATGGCCAACTATGTAAAGCTGTACCTAAGAAGTGAGAAGTCTGCTTTGGTTTGCAAAGGGAGGAAAGCCTCCATTGAAACTTGGGAGCAGATGAGAAAGGGGGGCAGGAATGAGGGGGAAAGAATGAGACTTTCCTGAAAATCAGTATTCAGAGGTGGGGAATAACATATCTCTCTGATGACACCATGTCATGGGGGGCCCTAGAGTTTCTCTGCCTGAAGCCCCAGGGTTGCGCCTTTGCCAGTCCCAACCTGAGGGGTTTTCTCTTCGAAACTGCCACCACTCGCTGAGTTTACTCCTTTCTTGTCCAGTGCAGCGGGAAGCCAGAGAGGTTGTGTTAAAATATCAGCACTGACTTTTTTCTCTATCCCAGAGAAGTTCAGATAGCTGGCCGAGAAAGGCATGTGACCATGGAGATTAGGAAAACAGAAAAAGCTTTATTTTAGTTCCAAATGCTTAAGGCTAGCATGGAGGGAAAACACGCCTCCAGGATTTCACCTTAGGGTTACAGAAGATATACATTCAGTCAGAGTACTAAAATTAAATCATAAAAGCTAACGCAACTAGCTAGACGGTCCCTAAGCTAAGAAAAATAGTAACTTACATTTCTGATGGTCATGCAATCAATTCAGGTCCCAACTGGGATGGTTAGGCCAGGCTCTCATACCCAGCCTGGTTTAGTCTCTGGAGATGAAATTCAGAGTCCTTTTGGATGGAAGTCTCCCCTTAGACTTTGGATATCATTTAGGGTCCTTTTGATGTTATCAGGCCCATGAGAGAGGTTGGCTTCCCCCCAACCTCTGTTATCACAGTCGAGCATCTCACTACAAAGGTATGTGTCTCTCCATTTGGCCCAAGCCAGATGGCTAAGCCATGTTGTTCTCCAGCTGCCCCCAGCCATGTGGCTCAGAACAAAGGGATTCAGAAAACTTAAAAGTCTTTGTGGTCATCTCTGACTGGTTTGGCATTGCCAAATCTGATTGGTTTTCCAGTCAGGTGAGGTGATTTCATGTTTAGGAAATGAGGGTGCTGCCCTCCACAATACCTGTTGCTATGGAAACCAGTGAGTGGAATTTTCCTGTGCTGACCTGTAGGTTTTGAAATGAACTCTCCATGATGGCTGGCCAGGCCATCATGACACACCATAACTTAATATTTTCCTATACAGTATGGAAGAAAGTGTATACCACTTATAATAGAAAAATCACCACATTTTTTAATTCTTTGTAGATTGTAAGTTGTGCATTTGTAACTGTCATAGAGGATTCCAGTTCATGTCTCTATTTAGGAGATTATTAGACATGCCAAAAATCCCACCACAGGGTTGACAGGACATTGCTTAAGGGCTAAATTTTCAGACAACGTTGTCCCTGTTGCGTTATGTCCCTGTTCCGCCCCCCCCCACACTCCTTTTTATTCACGACTTAAGTCATGAATTGACCCGTCATTCCATTTCTGTCACAGAATGATGGGTATGTGAAACGGTGCCCTGTTGATGATGCCAGCATAATGGGGAGGTCCATGCCGAACACTTCCTGTCCAGATTGGGACATCAAGGTAAGTGACACACTTTTTCCCCCTTCCCTGGGTTACTTGGGTTTCTTTGTTTTTTTTAATATGTTTCTGTGCTTGCTTAAACTTTTAACCTTGTATGTTTCATTTTATTTTTAAATTTCCTGTATGATCGTTCTCTTGCAAGAACGGCTGGCATTTTGTTTCTAGGAAGTGAATGGGGCTCGGCGAGACCTCCATTCGCTCCTGCAATGCTGGAGGGGAGGGGAGCACTTTTTAATCTGCCATTAAGGTATATCTGAAAAAATAATTTTTAAAGTGCTACAAGGACAGGAGTGGAGCAGGAGGGGATGTAACAAGATGGGGATGGGATTTTTGGTCCCTGTCTGATAATATCCTTAAATGCCTGTTCCCACACATATACACCTTAAGTTATTACCCTCCTCTTGTGGATTATGTCCAGTTCTTTCATAGCTACTCTTCACAGTCCCAGTCTTACAACAATGAGAAAAGGCAAATATGAACTCTGGTGTAGTGCCCTGAATGTTTGGGGATTCATGTTTTAACATACCAGTGTAAGTGTAAGAAAGTATGTTGATATTGGCTAAAAATTAGGGAAATAATACAAAAAAATTGATATTAAAATTAGAACTTAAACCAGAGCTATTCTTATTAAATATGATAGATATAGAAAACAAAAGAGAGAGAAAACATAACATTTTAATAACATACTTGATAACAGCAGCAAGACTGGTAGATGCAAAACATTGGAAAAGTAATAAAATTCCAAAAATTTCAGAGCAGATAATAAAAGTATTTGAGATGGCAGAATTGGATAAACTTACAAATTTAGTAAAAGGAAATTCAATAGAATTTTTTTAAAAAATATGGAAACCCTTTACAGACTCTGTGAAGCAATATAATGGAGACTGGGTAACTTTTGGATTTTAATTATAACAAGAGAACCTATAGGGAATAGATGGAGATAATATGTTGAAGAGTTAGAAATTAGAGAGAAGAACTGAAATGTGTTTAAGACTGTACAGCTAGAGACAACTTGGAAGTCTTTTTTAATGTGTTAATTCTTAATTGTTTCTTTTTGTTGTTGCCTTGTTATAATTTAAACTTCTAAGTATATATCTTTTCTTTTGTCTTTTTTTCTGTTTGTTAATTCTTTTCTATGTTGTGTCAATTGTATTCATTATTCTTTATTTTTTTACCCTTTTTCTTTCGTATTCAACTAAAATTTAATAAAGACATTTATATATAAAAAAGAAATACAAAGAGTGTGTACACACTTGTTTACAAATAATGAATAACACTGTGAGTTAAAATACCAGAAATATATTTAAAACAAAAAAGAGGAGGAAATACATGGTGGTGGTGGTTTCAAATGATCAAAACAGAGAAGTATCATTCATCAGCTTGTTGGCCTGCAACCGCCATATCTTATTAAACAAATTTCTCTCAGTCTTGCCAAATATTTTTCGGCTAGGATCAAAACTTCAGGCTTCTGTTTCTCAAACTTCAGCTTCCAGTACTTTATGGCAAACTAGTGTTCTTCACCTCTCTTCTCTTCTCTTCTCTTCTCTTCTCTTCTCTCTCTTCTCTTCTGAGTGGTCTGAAGTTCAAGGAGACCAGTGCTTACCCAGCTTTGGCTCCCTTTGTAAGAAGCTCAGTGAAAATGCCTGGCATTTTGTAAGATTTGTGTCATGTATCCATACAGCCAAAGGGGAGGAACTGTTTGATGGCCTCTCTGGAAGGAGACCACTGGCTTCTGGGGCTTGGCATTTCTGTGCCAAGCTAACCACATGAGGGCAGAGACAGGGATTTAAAGGCTCAGCAACCCTCCCTTCACATGTCCGTTTCTTCTTTGTACAATGTGGGTTTCTCTGGTCACTTCAGGGCTGGGTAGGATTTTTTTCCCTTTTTGCCAGAGGTTTTTTTTAATTATTATTATTAGAGAACAAAATATCTGGTGCCCAAAATGGTTGGCTGTTATTCTGTGGTCAGTAGCAGAGTGACAATATCCTTATATGCAGGGAAACATGTTCTAAATAGACCAACAATTAAAAGCCAGCCAGCCAGCCAGCCCCTTCACAGTCTAGCAAAAACAAAGTAACGCTTCTCAAAGACTTCTTTAGAAGTATATAAAAATAGTTTACTTACAGTTTCATGTGTAATAATGTTACACAGTCTGAATAGTGGAAGAATATATGCAGATAAGAAATAATAACAAGTCCTACATTGATTGCTACACCTTTAAAAACAAAATGTAGGAGAGCCCGGTCTCTGGCATCTTACCTCCAGAAAAATGTAATGGCAACTACATTATGTAGGCCTAACGAAGACTTTAAAGAGAACCTCACTACCAGAAGACAGATTGTAAACATCTCTTGTTACAAACAGGAAATTACCTATAGACTTCTGTTACATGCAACCTTACCCTTTAACTATCATGTAAACATCCAGTATGCTACGTTGCCTAACTCCAACACCCCCTCTCAACCTGACATGCATGCCAGTATCCCCATCTTTACACGTAGACTCTCGAACATGTCTCTCGGCAGTGGCTTCATCAGGATGTCAGCTGTCATCTCACTTGTAGGACAGTAGATCATCTTTATCATGCCATCTTTCACCAGTTGGCGAACGTGATACTTAGTCTTAATATGCTTGTTGCGTGGCGTCACTTTCTTGCCACTCTCAGACAACTTAATGCAACTCTGATTGTCCTCAAACACTTGAGTTGGTTTCTGCTCTATAACACAAAAATCAACAATTTATCAAGCAATTGCATTTCTGTACATGCCTCTACTGCAAAAACATATTTTGCTTCAGTGGAGGAATGCATCACAACATTCTGTCTATGACTGGCCCAAGAGATAAGCCCATTTCCATATAGAAACAAGTAACCACTTGTTGAACATGAGTCACTCCTACTGCCAGCCCAATCTGTATCTGTATAACAAACAAGATTTCGGTCTTTGCTAGCCGGCAACTTCAACTGAAAGTCCATAGTGTGCTTTAAGTATCTAGAATTCTTTTCACTGCAGTTTAATCTCTTTTGCTTGGTGCACTAACTCTTCTGCTAAGAACTCCTACAGCATAAGCTATATCAGGCCTAGTGTTTGTGGCTAAGAACAGAAGCTTTCCAATTGCTGTTCTGTATGTCTTTGTTGTTTGGTAAAGGTTCACTGTATTCATTATTTTTAGCAAAGTCTGTCACCATAGGTTGTTGCCACACTGTATGCAACCTGCATTCCTAGAGTCTCTAAAAGTTCAACAATCTTTTTCCTTTGACTTAACAGGAAAGAACCATCTTCTCTTTGAATCTGTATGCCTAAGTAATATGTAGCATTTCCTAATTCTTTCAACTTCTTTGTTCAGGTCTCTCACAATCTCTCTGTAGTCCTCAGCTCTCTAAGTAGCTATGATCAAATCATCAACATAAATCAGAATGTAAGTAAAAAGTCCATCTTTTAGTCTCATGTACAAATGTGGGTCTGCTTCTCCTTGTCTGAAGCCTAAACCCTTCATCATTTTGTCTAGTTTCTCATTTTTCACTTTAACATGTCTGACACTCATTTCTTTAGAAGCAACTAAACTTAGAAACAGTTTCATGGTACTAGATTTGACATCTTGAGCTGCCTCATCTGTAGGCATCTGCTTAATGTCTTGAATATCTGTTGATTCCTTGGGTAACGCTGATGTTGTGATGTAGGACAATCAATTGGGAGGAACTCCACAGTTCAGTCTCAGTGAGTATCTGGAAGCCTGTTGTGGAACCTGCTCTGTCTCTACAGAACCTTCCGGTCCAGTCATGTCCTCTCTATCTTCATCTGCATCTGCAGGTGTGCTTCTCCCTGTATCCTGCTCGGCTGCTACATCATCCATCTCCTTTATTGGCAGTAACATGAGAGATACACTCTCTGGTTCTAGAAATTCAGACTCATCATCTTTCTTTTCTTGCAAAATGTCAAGAGCAATATCATCCTTTGGTGGGAAGTCTATCACAGTTCCTCTTTTGTCAATTCTGCTAGTTTCATCAAAATAAACTACATTTCTAGCAGTCACTTTACCAGTCTTTAAGTTCATCACTCTATAAGAGCTGCTTGAATTCATAACCAACCAGAATTGTCTGTTCTGATCTGGCATTTAACTTACTTCTCCTCTGTTATTAGGAATATAAGCATAAGCTATGCATCCAAATGTCCTGATGTGTTTCGTGCTTGGCACTCTGCCATGCCACATCTCAAAAGGTGTCTTTGCAGTGCCTTTGGTTGGCAATCTATTCTGTAAGTAAGTTGCTGATGCAAATGCATCACTCCACAGTCTACCGGGTAGATGGGCTTCAGCTAACATGCATTTTGTCATTTCAACTAGAGATCTCATCTTTCTCTCTGATACGCCATTCATTTCTGGTATATAAGCAACAGTAGTCATGTGCTGTGTGCCAAGCTCTTCCAAGAAAGCTTGTGTGTGATTTGAAATGTATTCACCCCCACAGTCTGAAATAAAAGCCTTGGGGAATCTCTTGAATTTTTTTCTCACCATGGCAATGTGCTTGCATAGTGTCTCATGCATCTCACTCTTCTCCTTCAGTAGATCGGTGATGCAGTACCTTAAAAAATCATCCACAAAGATTAGAGCATATCTATTTCTTCCAAGTGAGGAAACACACAAGTCAGTGTGAATCAGATCCAGAACTCTGATGGATCTCTTTTCAGTCCTTGCAAGAAATGAAGGCCTTGTTGCCTTTTGTTCAACCAATATTATCAATATTATGCACCTGCTTGCATTCTCATTGCTTTGTGGTTTTACCATAATACTAGTTGCCAAATTCTGTCTTGTAGCTGAAGAATGGTCCTTTTCGTCGTGATGGTGAAAACGTCTGTGCCATAGGTCAATGCATTCTCCATCCACGTTGGCTTCATGCACCTTTGTTTGAGCCATATATGCTTGTTGATCTGAAAGACTTAACTCATAGATACCATTATTCTGATATGCTTGTGCATAAACCATATTCTTGTCATATATTTTGCACATTCCTTTCTCAAAAAGTACTGAATATCCTTTATTGTCCAATGCTAATACACTGACCATGTTGCACTGGAGCTCAGGAATGAATAGAACATCTTCTGCCACATGCTGCTTAGTTTCATTTGGCAGTGCACAACTTAAAATGCATTGTCCAATTCCTTCTATATTAAAAGATTTCCATCAGCAATTTGTATGTTTCCAAATGTATTAGTATCCATTTCAATAAAGTTAGCATCATTGTACGTACTGACTGGAACACCCAGAATCCCTGACCCAAACATTAGATTTCTGTGTGTGATGATCAATTGCTGAGGTCTTGTTGGTAATTAAATCTTTGTTGTTCATTAAAATATTTTTCTTATCCTGTGTTGCTTGAGGCTTGCTTTTAACATCAGTCTGAGCAATATGCTGTCCCCTCTGGTTGCTGACAGGCTGAGCATAGTTAGGTGAGCTCCCATTGGCTGGAACTCTTTTTGGGAATTTACAGTTCTTAGCTATGTGACCCCTCCTATCACAGTTAAAGAAACAAACTTGTGATTGGTTGATGGGAGGAGCCTTCATTTGTCTGCCTGCAGCTAGGTAATTTGAGTTAGTATGAGATGAAACATTCTTTGTAGCAAGTCCTCTGTGATTTAAACATTCCACACGGATCCTATTGATTTCGTCATCAAGCGTTAGGTCCTGTAATCCATCCAGGACAGAAACAAAAGGATCAAAGTCCTGTAACCCCACTTCCAAGGCACCTCACTCCTGGAATGTTAGCATTGGCTATAGGCCTCAGAAACTGACCAATTTGGTTCATTAATGTGGCCTTTTACAAGGGAAAAGACAGGATGGTCTCAAAAGGTCATTTTTGTTTTTCCCTGGAAAGGAAGGCCTGGGCCAGGAAGGCCAAAAGAAAACACATTACAGTACACATAAATGGGAGTTAATGGATGGAGAAACCCCTTTGTATTTGCTGATTGTGAAATTTCCTCTCCTCAGCTCCCAACCTTAAAGAAGCTGCTAAAAGCTGTTAAAATCCAATCACTGGACATTAAGAAACACATTTAGCATCTTCCTTACCTTTTGTCAAGACCAGGAAACTCATTGTGCAATCCATGAAGGCTCATGGAATTCACTGTTTCAATCCATGAAGCAACCAATCCCCTCAGGCAGGGCCGGTTTAACCTGTCTGCCAAATCAGCATTGGCAGGGGCCCCTGAGGTCAAGAGAGGGCCCCTTGTTGGCCTCCTTAATCTGATGAAGGAGACAGCTGGGAGGAGCCCCCTCTTACCCTCCTCCTCCAAAAACCTCCTGCTGGCTTTTTAAAAAACAAACAAAACAGCCTCTCCAAAACTAAAGAGAAAGAGAAAGAGAAAGAAACAGCAGCCCTCTGTGGCAGAAGCTGGAGGGAGAGGCATGTCGGAGAGGGTGAATGTGTGTGAGAGAGAGAGACAGGGGATTTGAGGGTTGTCTCCCTCAGAAAGGGCTTCTTTCTTTCTTTCCTTTCCTTCCTTCCACATAGATCCCCTCCAGCCCATCTTTCCAGCTGCTTTTAACCTGTCTTGGTTCCTCTCCCCTCCCTTTCCCCCTTGGTCTTCTTCAGCTTCCTCCCCTTGCTGCCAACTGAGTTCAGCCTGCAAAAGAAATTTGTGTGTGTTTGCCCATGTGCCTTCAAGTCATTTCTGAGTAAGGCCAACCTACCATGGGGTTTTCTAGGGAAGGTTTGTTCAAAGGGAGTCTGCCTTTGAGGCTGAGAGAGTGTGACTTGCCCAAGGTCAGCCAGTGAGTGTTCATGGCTGAGTAAGGATTCAAACCCTGGTCTCCACAGTCATAGGGCAATAGTGAAACTTCTAGAACACTCTAGCTCTTTTAACAGAAGAATATAAAGAATATAACTTAAATTTTGGAGTAACATTACTGGGAACAATGGTTTTATTGTTGTCACTAAAACACCAGTATTGCATTAGTGTTATGTGAGAGGCATTGGCCTAGAGCAGTGGTTCTTAACCTTTTCTTTACCAGGGACCCCCTTTAAATATCTTTTGTTGCCCCAAGACTTAACTCAAGATTTAAAACCCTAATAATAATAGTTAATAATAATAATAGCTAACAACAACAACAATACAATTACACCATCCATTAAACTTTCCCTCAGAGGCACTCTTGTATCTTCCTGCAAGTTTGTGGCTGGAGTGGATTAAATGGCAATGTGCAGGCCAAGCCAGCCAGCCTTTGCCTTGGTTCCTGTCACGTGGCTACTCCACTGCAGGGAGGAGGTGGGTCAAGCAGCCTTCAAGCCTTTGTGGACCCCCTGTGAGGACATTGCGGACCCCAAGTTAAGAACCACTGGGCTAAGGAATGCTGGAAAAGGAACAATGCAACCAGACCTTGAGAAGGGTGCTGGCAGGGGGATTCTGGGAGGTGTATTCCAAGAGTAACTTTCCCAGGCTCTAAATGCAGCCTACAATCATAGGGCTGGAAAGGATCCCAACAGCCATCCCATCCAACCGGCTTCTGCCCTGCAGGAACACACAATACAAGCATTCCTGACAGATGGCCATCCAACCTATGTTTAAAAAAACCCAAAGAAGGAGACTCCACCACACTCCAAGGCAGTGTATTCCACTTCCAAACAGCTCTTACTGTCAGGAGGTTCTTCCTAATGTTTAGGTGGATTCTCTTTTCCTGTAGTCTGAGTTGATTGCTCCATGTCCTTGTCTCTGGAGCAGCAGAAAACAAGCTTGCTCCATCCTCAGTATGACATCCCTTCAAATACCTAAACATGGCTATCATGTCCCCTCTCAACCTTCCCTTCTCCAGGCTAAGCGTACCCAGCTCCCTAAGCCGTTCCTCATAGGGCGTAATGGCTTCCAGACCTCACTCCACCCTTCTTAGTATCTTTCTTGAATTGTTGTGCCCAGAATTGGAAACGGTATTCCAGGTGAGGTCTGACCAAAGCAGAATAGAGTGATACTATTACTTCCCTTGATCTAGACACTACTCCTATTAATGCAGCCTAGAATCGCATTGGCATTTTTTGCTGCTGCATCACACTGCTAGCTCATGTTTAGCTTGTAGTCTACTCTTTATTTTCTTTGAGGAAATCTACACCATTACATTAATTGCTAATAAAGAAAAAATATTATGTTAGTGCCTATAATATAGTTTTTAAACTAAATTATTGGTGGCAAATTATGTAATATAGTAGGCCCCTCTTATCCACATGGGGATTGGTTCTGGGCATGGATTCTGAAAACCATGAATAATAGTGAACGCCATTGAAAATAATGGGACTTCTCGTTTAAAATACCATAGAGTTGCCTTGGAGGGCCTAGAAAACAGCTAGGGAGGACACATTTTCTAGGAAGACTCTATGGTAGGTGTGCTGTTTTGTGTCCCATGGATAATGAATCCATGGATACAGGGGTCCTACTGTAATTTGAACATCCTGTATGGTGAATAGGTTAGGTTACATTGAACTTTGATAAACATATGGGGGCCCCAAAGTAAAGCATTGCAGGGGGCCCCAAAATTCCTTAAACCGGCCCTGCCCTCAGGTGTATTTGGAGGTATAAAAGACCCCCAAAAATATGCCTCATGGTGCACAGTCAATAACAGGGGGAAGCTCTGTTGCTCTGTGTTAGCCAACCCAGCACACAGTTGTAATAGGGGGGAAACTCTGTTACTCTGTGTTAGCTAACCCAGGTTCCTCCATCCACTCTGCCAGATTGACTACAGGACAGGTCTTTATCAGCTCAAAATCCTCTTGCTGCCCCCTATCCAAGTTTTCCTACTGTTTTTCTATAGCCTTGTATAAATGCTTTCTTTGGGTGAATGTGTGTGTGTGTTTGGTGTTATTTTTGAACTCCTTAATAAAAAAACCATACTTAATTTTAAATGTGTACATATTCCATCCAGACTATTACCGGTAGACAAAGGTTTAAAAGATTCCATTGTTACCCCCTCTTGCATAGCTAAAGTCAAGTTGCTGCTAATTTCCCCAACATATTATAAACTCGATATTTTCTTGGAATTTTCCAAGGAGCATTTTGGGTAACAGTCCCTTCCTAAGGTTCCAGTGAAAAGGGCAATCTTTTCTCCCTCATTAGCATTAAAACTATGAGCAATCAGCTTTGCAAGGAGAATAATAAACTTGTTTACATGAGCTTCACAATCCTGGCATGAATTCAGCCTAAAATGCATCATTTCTCTAATACAAATCTAATTGAGACTTAGCACAGGTGAACCCATAGACTTATTACAATTTCTCTAACGTCTCCTTCACTGAGCTGCATTCAGTTATGTAAATTAATTGCTCATCTTTCAGAGCACTGTATATTATTTCTTGAGCTAAGGCATCCTTTTTATCCCATCTCTATCGCATCTTCTTCTGAGGGTCTTTGATTCTCAATGCATTCACTTGCCTCCTGGGCAAGTGCTGCTTATTTAAAAACATCTTGGCTTCAAACTGCAAGTAACTCAATAGAAAGGAAAAACAGCCTTCTCTCAAAAGCTAGCTGTGGTTCACACAGGGGGGACATATGCTTTAAAATACACTGAAAACAACAAACCCTGGCAAAAACATGGCTTTAATTATTATCATATATTATTACATTTCTGGGCCCATAACCCATTAGAGAACAAAATATCTGGTGCCAAAAATGGTTGGTTGATATTCTGTAGTCAGTAGCAGAGTGAGAATACCCTTATATGCAGGGAAACATGTTCTAAATAGACCAACAATTAAAAGTCAGCCAGCCAGCTCCTTCACAGTCTAGCAAAAACAAAGTAACACTTCTCAGAGACTTCTTTAGAAGTATATAAAAATAGTTTACTCATAGTTTCATGTGTAATAACATTACACAGGCTGAAAAGTGGAAGACTATATGAGGATAAGAAAGAATAACAAGTTCTACGTTGATTGCTACACCTTTAAAAATAAAATGTAGGAGAGCCCAGTCTGGGGGACCTTACCTCCAGAAAAACTTATTGGCAACTGCATCATGTAAGCTTAGTAAAGACTTCAAAGAGAACCCCACTACCAGAAGACATGTTGTAAACATCTCTTGTTAGAAACAGGAAATTAATTATCTATAGACATGTTACATGCAACCTAACTCTTTAATTATCATGTAAACATCCAGCATGCTAAGGTTGCCTAACTCCAACATTTTTGCCTACTCCACACTGTATCTTTAAGACTGGGAAGATTGGCTAGGTTAGGCCTGCTAAATAGGTTGCTACCTTGCAGGTAAATGGGGGAGATTTCTATAGTTTGTTGTACACCTTGGCACCCTTTTGGTGAAGGGTTGGGCTCTGGAACTACTTTCACAGGTTTTGGAACCTAGGAAGTGGGGAAGGAGTCTTCCCTTGGGGTCAGCCTGGGACCTTGCTCTCCCTTATAAAGTCTTGGGTCTTGGCAGGGGGATGCAACCTGGGTTGGCTTTCCAAAGACAGGTAGTCCAGGGAGCAACCTCATTAATTTGGGGTTGCCCTTTGGGTCAAGTATTTGGCCCAAGGGAAGGTTGAGGAGGTAGTCACAGGGTTGACACCTGGCCTCAGCTAGACCCACACCAGATTGCTCCCCCTCATTTGCTTGTCTGCAGATTGCTTTAAATAAGGTTTAGGTCAAATAAAGTGGCCCTTATTTTAACCCAACTCCAGTGTCTGGTCTCATTATTTCAGGGTTGGTCATCAATGAATTTATTACAAATGTACAGGTTAAGCATAGGTTGATGACAGGCAGCCTAAACACTCCCAACAGACAGCCAAATTCACTACCCCATCACATCTCCAGAGCCTCAAACACAGATCTCTTTCTCTTCCAAACACCAGTCTGTTCCTCTTCTTTTTCATCACTGTTATTCTTAACTGAAGCAGAATAAAGGGATGCTTTTGTTCCCGTTCAGAAAATGTAAAAACAATCCAGCTATCAAGAGCAAATTCCCTAAAAAAAAAGGAGGATTCTGACAACTTTGCTATGACTGTTGATGTTATCTGTCCCCATTGATCCTGCCCTGTCAAAGCCTCAATTTTACAACACCATTTTTGAAATGAAAGAGATTTTTAAAAATACTTAATGAGGTGTGATGTTCAAAGGAAAAAGATCCAGCATCTTACTGGGCAGGCCCAAGCCTTTGGGGATGTATTTAACATTGCTCTTTGCACCTCTCCATCTGAAGAAATGTCACTAAATTGATTTTCTATGCTTTCAGAAAAAGTTTTGCCCTATATATATCTATATAGGTAATATAGATATGCATACAGATGCATATATAAATATATAGTTATACCTCAGTTAATGAAGTAGGTGTGCTTGTGGGCTTATTTCTTTAACAGAATCTTTGGCACCAGAGGCAAAAATAACATGGAAATAATAGGCATAGGTTCCCACACCAGCAAAAAGTAGAGCAATTCAATATATTTCAACATATTTTTTATCCAAAAGTAACACTATGCACATATGAAATGAAACAACCAGGTCATGTAAGCCTTGCACTAGGATAACAAAAATATTTCCAAGCTCCTAAAGAGCACTAGAAAGCTTCTCTCAAAATCTATTCAGAGACAATATTTTTCTTTCACCATACTTCACTTTTCTTATGGTTTCTGTTTTGATGGCCAAACCTATAGATCTATACTCTTTTTTTTTAACGTACTGGGAGGGGCTGGTAAGGCAGGCTTGTTTGTCCTCCCTCTTTTGCAATTCATACATGCCCAGTAAGGTATTCTGGAGGTAGCTGCTGTTTACTTTACCTGTTGTAGGTAGGCACACACAGCTTCAATAGGATTGGCTAGAGTAAAATCCCACTTTTCCCCACCTTAAGCTCTGTTGCATTGTTTACTGCAGACATGCTGCTACAACCTGACATGGAAATCTGTTACTTCATCCCTTCTTCACCATGCTCCCAGTGCCGGTGCTGCTAAATATCTTCCAGCTAGACAAAGGATGAAGAAAAGAGGGCTGGGGCAGGCATAAAGACTTTGTAAAAAAGATCTTCTTTGTCAGAGGCATTGTTACCTGAGATACAGTATGTCTGTAGATATAGATATGGATCTAAATGCATAATTCTTTGTGCCTACTTGCATGTATAGGTACATCCTGCTACTTATTGTGTTACAAGGAAAACCGATTGATTTCAGACCTTGCAGAACGACTTTTGTAGAGTACAACTCCCAGAATGTCCCAGCCAGTATGACCAGCTTCTAGGAACTGTAATTCAAAAATAGCTCTGCCTTTGCTCCTTTCTCATTTGGGCAAAAAAAGTTCATATCTTATTATCACATATGTAAGCCACTCATAAGATGCATATGGCACATCCACAATAGATTCTGGATTGACAATAATTCACCAATTACTTGCTGAAAAATTGTACTGTTTACTCATATCAGTGATTAAATGAAGGTATGCTGAACTTGTATTTGAGCCAGTTCAATGTGTTTGGGGTCAGACCCACAGTGGCCAGCTTTAAGGGAAACTGCCTTCCCTGGGAATATACATCAGCAAGAGTCAGGGCTAGTTACTTTATATTACTCCATAAAAGTAGATGTATCAATCTGGGATTGTTTTAAATAAAATTCTGAGATGTCAAGGTCATTGCAAAAGTAATGGAGAAACTGAATATTAAAGTCAGAGCTAAGAATATAGTACAGGGCACTACCATTCACATTGTACTAAATAAGCAAGAGAACAGCTTGATTTTGATTTTGAAATGTTGCGTAATAGAATCTCTCTTCCTTTTTACAATTCATGATGGCAGAAAGTATGCCATTTTGTTGAGATGGGGAAATTACCATATCAGGGGTTTTCCCCCCCAGTGCAATGATCACAAACACTTGTTAGATCAGCAGGTTTCAAATGACCTCCTCCTCCTCCTCCTCCTCCTCCTCCTCCTTGTAATGATTTGCAACAATTTTTACAGTGATTTGCCTATTGAGGATCTCCCAAACATAGCAAAGGAATGGAGCATGTTCTAAGGCACATAACAGAGTTAATGTGAGCAGCGACATACCTAGTATATTTGACATCCAGTGCAGATTATTTTTTTTAATACCCCTTCCTCTCTACAACAAAATTATTTTCAATAATAATCATGAAATAAAATGAATAATAATAATGGCTAGAAAAGAAACTCAGACAATGAAAATTCTCTTTTATTGAATTATATATATATAATCATGACAATATAAACAAACAAACAAACTGTAACCCTGCCTTTGCACTTTCTTCCTTGAATTTCTTCAACAGTTGCTCAAAGTCTTTGCTATTTTCTGCTAGTAGCATGGTCGCATCTCCATATTTTGATGTTTCTTTCTCCCATTTTCACACCTCTTTCCTCCAGGTCTAATCCAGCCTTCTGTTTAGCATATAAATGTGTCTAAAACCTATTTATAAATATCTAAACCCTGTTTAGATAGGGTAATAAAATGCAGCCTTTTCTGAACCGCTTGCCAATGGAAAATTGTTCTGTTTCTCTATATTCTGTCTTAACAGTGGTGTATTTTCCTCAGTATAAGCATTGGATCAGGACTATTAAATGTTGTGGTATACCCATTTCTTTAAGAGTAATCCATAGTTTTTCATTATCTCCACATTCAAAGCAGTAACCACCAGACCATTGCATTAATCTCCCATGAAAGCAAACTGATGCTCAAAAATGCTTTAACAAAGACTTTAGTGCATATGGAGTGATAAATGCCAGATGTTCAAATTGGGTTCAGAAAAGAAAGAGGCACTAGGGATCATATTGGAAACAGATGTTGGATAATGGAGTGCATCAAATAATTTCAGAAGAAAATTAGCGTGCTTCTGAAATTATTTGATGCACTCCATTATCCAACATCTGTTTCCAATATGATCCCTAGTGCCTCTTCCTTTTCTGAACCCAATTTGAACATCTGGCATTTATCACTCCATATGCAGTAAAAGTCTTTGTTAAAGCATTTTTGAGCATCAGTTTGCTTTCATGGGAGATTAATGCAATGGTCTGGTGTTTACTGCAATCCCTGGTGTCCCCTTTCTTAGGAACTGGAATGTATACTGAACATTTCTAGTCTGTAGACCATTGCTTTGTTTTCCATATTTACTGGCTGATTTTAGTTAAAGTTTGAGTGGAGTCTATCTCTGTAGCTTGAAAAAGTTCTATTGGTATGCCACCTGTTCCTGATTATTTATTTCTCCCAAGAACTCTGAATGCAGCTTCCACTTCACTTTCTAAAATTGTGGGTTCATCTTCACATGGTTTTTCCTTGAATGAATCTTTCATCACGTTTATATAGTTTTTCAATGTATTGCTTCCATCATGTTTTTATTTTTTGTTGTGTTCCCCTGCTGACCATATAGCATCTCCACTCTTGGTTTAAATTTCCCTTTGATTTCTTGGATCTTGTAGAAAAGGCATTGTTATACCTTTTGTGGTCTTCTATTTCATTTTATTAATAGTTAGTTGTCTTTGGACTTTTTCGGATGGGCTTTTATAACGTGAGCAGCCTCGTCCCCATTGTGAGGCTGCTGCACTGCAGGATGATGCTCTCCCCTGCTGATCCTCTGCCAGTATGTTGCATAATCGCAGGGATGCTGCAACATTATATTTGGCGGTTTTCTAATCACGATCAACTTTCGTGATTAGAAAACCACCAAATATAACATTGCAGCATCCCCGCGGTTACGCAACAGTACCGGCAGGGGAGAGCATCATCCGAAAGGGATGCCCTGCAGTGCAGCAGCCTCACAATGGGGACGAGGCTGCTCACATTATAAAAGCCCATCCGAAAAAGTCCCTTGTCACTGTGCACAACTTGCTGAATACAGATGTCTTGCTTGGAATGGGTACATTCAAGATTCTGACTCTATTTCTGTCATCTTTTTGTTTTGTTTTTTGTCTACCCTTAACTATTTGAAGAGTTTCATCTGTCATCCATTGAGGTTTTGTATCTTTTTGGCCACAGACAATGTCTTCTTGCATTCTTCTCTGACAATATCCCTGGATTTGGTTCAGAATTTTTCTGGCTCCTGGTCAGTTAGGCTTAGCAGTGCAAATCTATTTTTACATACTCTTTAAATTCTACATGGATGTTCTTCAGGTTTCATTTTAGCATGATGATTGATTTAGTGTTGATCTTTAGCTTTGCTCTAATTTTTGATATTAGCAGTTCATGGCCTGTGCCACAACTGCCCTGGTCTTGTTTTAGCAGAGATAATGGAGCTTCTCCATCTTCTGCTTCCAAAGTTGTAGTCTATTTGATTTATATATTGGCCATCAGGAGACATTCATGTATACAGTTGTCTCTGGTTGCCTGAAGAATATATTTGCTGTGAAGAAACTAATGGGAAACATGAGAAATTTAATGGCTCTCTCTAGCAGTGTATCTGATGCGCTAGGCAGAACTCTGAACAGCTCACCAGCCCACCAGCCCCTACACATTTTATCTAGCAGACAAAGAAATCAAACTTAGTCTACTTCATAAGATATATAAAAGTAGTTTTACTCACAAAATATCTGTGATTTATTTATTTATTTATTTATTTATACCCTGCTTTTCCACTACAAGGCTATCAGAGCAGCTTACAAATTGTTTTAAGCAATAGCAATTTACACATCTACACTGCATTAAGCAGTTTCCAATGTGTGTTAACTAATAATCAACACAGGTTCATCTTCTTGAGGAAGGTAAGAAAAATAAGTTCTACATAGTATCAGGAAGTTAGAGCATCACACACAGAGAGGCTCTTATCCACACATGCTGCATGGAGGGCAGGCAAGGAGATAGTGAGAGAGCACATGTGAACCCCAGAGAACTAGAGGAATAACTATGTGACCCAGGAAGAGAGTGGGCATGAACAATCAAACAAACAGGAAGTTAACATAAACATACTTTGCATAAACTCCTAGATAGACATGCAAATCTAACTACCAGTGAGTTCAGACATGCAAAGGTTTCAAACTCCAACAGAAATTGTTGGCCTCACATTGTTGGTCTTCTTTTCTTAATCCTAGCCAAATTATCCAACAATGTTTGGTTCTACTCTATTTCCTTCTTTTGCAGTCTAGTCTCCTGTGATTATCAGTATGTCCTATTTGGATGTGTAATCTTTTCCCATTAGATTCCAGCACAGAATCTTTCAATTTCTCCTTCTTTTGTCTTGGAGGTGGGGCATAATCATGGTTTATGGTTATATTGTCCTTTTATGTACCTTTGACATTTTCCCTAGCCCGAAGGCTAATGGAACCAATAGGATTCCATAAAGCCTTGGAGGGTTTAATGGTTGGTAATGCCAGTGACCCTGTCAAAGCTTTGGTTGATACCTGGATATTGACACGATCGCTCCCAAGCATCCTTTCCAACCCGCTCCAAACCGTAAGCCATGGTATACATCAGAGCTTAGGAAAATGAAGTAGGTTGGATGACTAGAGCGCAACTGGTGGAAAACCCGACTCTTATCCGACAGGACTCGTCATAGGAACTTTCTTTGGTCCTATCGAGTGGCAATATGTGCAGTGCAGAGATCCTTCTCCTCTGCATGTATTGCATCTGCAGAGTCCTGTCCAGCAGAGCTACCAGTATTTAGGGTGGTAAGGGAGATGATGTAGGTTATACCTGCGCAGAACCCGTTGCTTAACCCAACAACGGCCTGCTGTGATGCGTTTAACAACTTCTTTGCAGATAAAATCTCTCGGATAAGAACTGACTTAGATGCCAGTATTTTGACAGAAACAATTGACGAGGTGTCCAGCAACTCTCTTGATGTAAGTTTACTGGATCAATTTCAATCCATGAGTACCGAAGACGTGGACAAGCTACTTGGTAGGGTGAGGAAGACGATCTGCCCTCTCAATCCTTGCCCTTCATGGCTGGCCATCGGGGGGGGGGGAGTGCCTTGATGGTGTTCCTTAAGGACATCATCAATGCATCCCTTAGAGAATGGTGTGTTCCATCCTGTTTAAAGGAAGTGGCGGTTAGGCTGCTTCTGAAAAAACCTTCCCTAGACCCCCTGGACATGAACAACTATAGGCCAGTTTCTATGTTACCATTCTTGAGCAAAGTGATCGAGAGGGCAGTTGCTCTTCAACTCCAAGTGGTCTTGGATGAAACCGATTATCTAGACCCATTTCAAACTGGCTTTAGGACAGGATTTGGAGTTGAGACTACCATGGTTGCCTTGACCGACCACCTGCGTCTAAGCATCGATAGGGGTACTGTGACCCTGTTGGTGCTTCTAGACCTCTCAGCGGCTTTTGATATGATAGATCATAGCGTCCTCTTGGATCGCCTGAGTGGGTTAGGAAACAGAGGCACTGCGCTCCAGTGGTTCTGGTCCTTCCTCTGGGGCAGGTCCCAGAGGGTGCTGCATGGGGATAGCTGCTCCAGCAGATAGGAGCTTACTTGTGGTGTTCATCAAGGCACCATCCTGTCCCCAATGCTGTTTAACATCTATATGAAGCCGCTGGGTGAGATCATTTGAAGTTATGGGGTTGGGTGTTACCAGTATGCTGATGACACCCAGATCTATTTCTCCTTGTCCCGATAGTCAGCCTCGAATTCCGATGGCGTCTCTCCTCTTAATGACTGTCTTAAAGCAGTAATGGGCTGGATGAGGAAAAACAGATTGAGATTAAATCCAGACAAAACGGAGGTACTCACGGTAGTGGCCCCGAAACCAGGAGTTGGGTTGCAACCTCCAGTCCTGGATGGGATCATGCTCTCCATTAAGGTCTGTGTTCGCAGTCTGGGGGTGCTCCTTGATTCATCGCTTCAGATGACTAGTCAGGTGAATGCGATGGTCAGGAGCGCCTGTTATCAGCTTCGGCTGTTACGCCAGCTGCGCCCTTTCCTGGAAGTAAGGGACCTCGAGACTGTGGTGCACGTGCTGGTAACCTCCCGTCTAGATTTCTGCAATGCACTCTACATGAGGCTACCTTCGTGCTTGGTCCGGAAACTTCAGTTGGTACAAAATAGTGGTCTCGGGAACATCTCGGGGAGACCATGTAACTCCAGCATTAAAATCTCTCCACTGGCTGCCTATCAGTTTCCGGGCCCAGTACAAGGTGTTGGTTATTACCTTTAAAGCCCTAAATGGCTTGGGTCCAACTTATCTTCAGAACTGCCTGCTCCCATACAATCCTCCCCGCGCACTCTGGTCTTCTGGGAGGAATAATCCTCCCCACGCACTCCGGTCCTCTGGGAGGAATCTCTGCTTCAGCCACAAAAATCTACGCTGTCTGCAACCTCCCAGAGGGCCTTTATGGTAATCGCCCCCAAATTATGGAGTGGCCTGCCAAATGAGATCCGTCAGATAACGAGCCTAAGTAGTTTTTAAAAAGCACTAAAGACGGATCTCTTTCAGCAGGTCTTTCCTAAATAGATCCTGGCCTCGGGAGCTCCTAGCTTCTTTTAGTCGTGTTGGCCATCTATTATTTTTTTAATGTGATCTTAGATTAGTTGTTTTTAATTTATACTGGTTTATACTGGTATACTGGTTTAATATCTTTTTATGGGGGAGGGTGGGGGTGGGTGGTGTTTAGGGATTTTAATCTGCATTTGTATTTTAATTTTTGTGAGCTGCCCTGATTGTTTTTAACAGAGGGGAGGGGTAAATAATAATAATAATAATAATAATCCTCTTTTCTAGAAACGTCTAGAAAAGTTTTCTAGAAACATCTAGACACTTCCCCCCCCCTTTTTTTTCCCTCTATCACCTCAAAGAAAACAGCCTGACTACTATGGTGCTCAAGCTGTTCTGGATAGGGTCATTCTCCTCAAAACACCAGGTTTACATCCACAGCACAAAGAATCTTCCACCAGGTAAGATCTGTAATCCGGCTGCAGTCTTTCCTGAATCAGAGTGGTAAAATCTAGGTTGGATTACCACAATGATACTATGAGAGTATACTATTTGGTGTTATTAATGCAAGGACCACACTTCGTTTCCTGGAAAGTTAGTGTTTTGAACTATTTTCTGGAATATGATTATATTGCAGGAAAGGATGAAAGAAGGTGTTTTCTGTGTTATTTTTGAAGCTTTGCCTTTTATTATCTAGCTAATTTATTCACAACATGTGTATCTTCAACAGATGGGAGAGATGTAACAAGTGATGCTTACCAATTCATCAGACATACACTTTAGATGAGTGAGATGCAAGAAGCCACAAAAAATTCACAGGATCCACCTCCTTGTGCCCATCCAGACATGGTTTCCTAGAAACTGGCATTTTGAGGCATGTTCTAGAACACAGACTTGACCCCGAATTTTAGTTTGTTGCATCACTCTCATTTTTTTTTCTTCTACAACTAGTGAATTTGGTAAGCATGGTTATCTGGGATCTTGGGATTCTGGGCTATTTTCCAGAACACAGATATTTTGCCTGAATTAGGTAGTAGAAAGTGATTCCTGAGCAATTTCTGGGACTTGTAGCATCACTCCCATCTAGTCTTGTGCATCAGCTGAATTTGATGTCTTTGGCTTACTGAAAAGTTGCCATCCCTGGCCATTTTCTGAAATACAGATGTCTTGCCTGGAATGGGTACAAACATGTGGTTTCTGTGGATTTGTTGTGGCTTGTGGCATCTCTCCCACCTAATCTTATGTAGCTAGTGGATCCCTTGGGTGTAGTACCTCTACCTCTACTCCCAGGTCAAGCAGTAGGACAGCTGGGGACAGTGCAAGATGACACTGTCAAATAAAATTTGTTAATCTTTAAGCTACCAGTAGACTTTATTTGCCATTTTGCCTTCAAAAAGACTAACATGACTAATACCCTGAAAATCTAAAAAGTGTTACTTTGTGTAAAAATACACACACACACACACACATTCAAAGCAAGTAATGCTCCAGCATGGCAGACCTATTTGCCAATTAACACCATCATCCCACATTTTATTTCCATTTTTAAAAATAAACCATCCAGTCCTACACCCTATGCAACTCACAACTGTCCCCCCCACACACACACTTCTATGGAATACATTGCAGTTGGGAATGGAATGGAATCCTGGTAAATACAAATATAGAGCTCATATTTATATAACTCATATTTAACCATTTAACTCGGGGGTTGTCATGGTGGACTGACCAGCAGCCCATCATGGGGAGTTCATCTCAAAACCTACAGGTCACAGCATTGGAAAATTCCACTCCCTGGTTTCCATGGCAACAGGTATAATAAGAGGGCAGGAACCTCATTCCTTAAACATAACATCACATCACCTGACTGGAGAGCCAATCAGATTTGGCAATGCAGAACCAATCAGATATGACCAAAAGACATTTATTTATTTATTTATTTATTTATCATTTTTATTCAGCTTCTTCTTTACACTGTTGCTTACAGTTTGTACTAACATCCCAGTTATTTCCATTATAATAACAGTGTTATGCTATCTTATTTTACAAGATTTACAATGTTTAATTATTTTGTACCACTCATACTTAATCCCACATAACCCCTACATTCTAACAAATATCATTTGCTTCCCTTCCTTTCCATTTATTTAGTTTCAACCGTATCCCTCTTCCCACACTTTCTTCCATCCAGTTCTTTCTGTCTCTTCTCAATCTTCTAAAATACCTTCTCCACTTCCTCTCACCCTCACACATACTTTGCCTTTTACATCCTTGTACCTTCCTTCCATCCTCGACTCCCTTCATCCCACCTCCTGCCTGGGTTATTTAAATCATGTCTCTTCATCTTCTCCTCCATTCATTTAAAACTTCCACTCTCCTTAATGTCTCCTTTTCCTTCCCGCTAATCATAGTCTTCTTCATTTTCCAATATACTAATATTATTATAGCTTTTGCTTCACTGTTCAATGCCTGTCTTGCCCATTTTATTCCATTATACCTCCTTTTTACTATTCTTCCCTGATACACTGCCTTTATAATCTGGCCTAATTCGTTGTCTCTATATTCCATCTTCTTCTCCAATATTCTCGAATCGAAGACCATTCTTCTTCCACTTTTGTAGTATTTGCCTTGTTTAAGATACATGTTAATTTATCATTCTCTTGCATCTCACTAAGTTTGGACAACCAGTCATATATCAATGGAGTTTCCTTTTTTTCCCCAAATTGCTGCTATCATTAACCTCGCCACAGTAATTGTGTACAAAAGTGTTCTCCAATGTTGTTGTTTATACCTTTTTTCAAGATTGGAGGTTATGTTTAATAGGTAGAACTTGGGGTTCATTATGAACTGTGTGTTATATATTGTTTGAATCGTCTTATGCCTTTTCAACCAAAATTTTTGAATTTCTGGGGAACCCCACCACATATGATACATAGTTCCAATATCTTTTTTGCAGTGCCAGCATTTATTTTTTGTTTTACTGATTTTACTAATTCTTGCTGGGGTTAAATACCATCTATTAACTAGTTTTAGATGATTTTCCTTTAAGGCTAGACAAGCTGTGAATGCATTGGTGTCTTTCCATGCTCTCTCCCATTCTCCCATAGTTATCAGTTCTCAAAGGTCTTGAGCCCATTTGGTCATGGCATCTGTAACCAACTCGCCTTCCAGTTCTCTTTCTAGTAGTAATTTGTAAAATTTTGATATTTTTTTATCCTCCTTTCCCCATATAACTTTGTCCAAGTCTGTCTCTGACATCTCAAAGCTGTATTTTTTGTTATCCTCTTGGAATCTATTCTTAATTTGCAGATATTTGAACCAGTTCATTTCTACACCTCTGTTTTCTAATTCTTCTTGCATGTTTACTCCCTCTCCTTTTTCCATGCCTCATAATCAATTAGATCTTTATATCTTAGCCAGATCTGTGTACTCTCCCATCTACCTAGAAAGCCTTCATGGGGAGGGGGGAGCCAAGTCAGCAGTTTTACAAAAAAAGTTTTTTGATCTTGTGCCAGATTCTTAATAGGGTTGTTCTGATTATATGATTCTCAAATTCTTTGTTCACTTGAGTTTGCTCGTATCCTAGATATGCATGCCATCCATAACGCAGTGAGTGTCCTTCTAGTGTTCATATTCTGTTGTTATTCAATTTAATCCAAGTCATCAACCAGTTAATCCCACATGCTGCATAATATAGTTTCAAGTTAGGGGGGGAGGCTCCTCTGGTATCTTTATTAGCTGTTAAGGTTGACAACTTTATCTTCGCTTTCCTCCCACTCCAAATGAATTTGTTAAGTTCAAATGTCCATTTGAACATAACATCAAAGGGCCCTAAATGCTATCTGAAGTCTAAGGAGTGACTTCCATCCAAAATGACTCTGAATTTCCCTCTCCAGAGCCAGCTAGGCCAGCTATGAGGAGCCTGGCCTAGCCATCCCAATTGGGACAGGGACTGATAGCATGGACATAAGAAATGTGAGTTATAATTATTCTTAGCTTAGGGACCATCTAGCTAGTTTGCATTAGTTTTTATGATTCATTTTGGTACTATGACTGAATGTATCTTCTATAACCTTAAGCTGAATTCCTGGAGGTGTGATTTCCCTCCAAATGCTAGAGTTAAGCATTTGGAACTAAAATAAAGTCTACTTTCTTTTCTCTACAAGCTCGCCTCATACGCCTTCTTTCGGTCAGCTGTCTTGTCTCTTCTCTGGGGGAATAGAGAAGGGAGGGAGTTGGGAATCCCCAACAGAGTAAGTAGTTAACTGGTTAGCCAGAGATTTGTCCCAGTTCCCACTGACTGGGATTCAAGAATTGTCTAACAGTGGGTGGTGGCAGGCTACCGGAGATTCGATCTCCAGGAACTTCTAGACTAGATGAACCCTGGGGAAGTGTGTCTTCAGATTGTACCAAGAGGCTGGGAACCTTCCCTTTCTTCTCTGTGGATTTGGATTGCACATAGAGGAAGGGAGGGACCCACCCATCACAGGGGTTCATGTGTCTGAATAAAGCGTTCAAAAGACCACACAATATACCAAAGACAAGGAAATGTGGGCTTAGCTCTTCCCAAAGAATTTCATTTATTATTTGAAACTACTTACAAGAAATCTAAGGCCAAATCCCCACTACACAAATAATCTATTTTGAAACTGGCTTATTTGCCACGATTCCTTCCTATTGAATCCTGGGATTTGTAGTTTTACAAGGTCTTTAGCCTTCTCTGTCAAAGAGTGCTGGTGCCTCACCAAACTACAAATCACAGGATACCACAGGAAGGTGCCATGGCAAATAATCCAGTTTCAAACTGGGTTAATTGTGTAGTGTGGATTTGCCCTAAGCCCCACAGTAAACATCTGCTTCACCTCAATCAGCATCTGTTTGTCTGTCTATGCATCTATCTGTCCTATATCTCACTTTCCTTCCTCTCCTTTCTATCTGGGAGCATCCAGTTCAGCTCCCTCTCCTGGAGAAAATACAATAGAGCTTACATTTTTGTGGAAATCCTGTAATTATTGCCATGTCTTTGCACTGTGTGCTGGTATAGCTTATAGCTCTGTATAAAAAACACACACACATACACACATCCTTCTGTTCTTTGCAGAGACCAGTTTCCAAATTGCAACTTTTAGCCTGAAGGCTAGAACAGCAAAAGCAAACTCTTCCCCGACCCACCCCACCCCAAGACTAGAGGGTTCTCCTTTTCTGCACTCTTTCTCTGCTTCCATATGGGCTAGAGACTTTTTTTCTTTTCATTAAATCTTAGAAACTGGGCCAGCTAATGGTCCTAATGGGTGCCAGTCAGAATGACTGGAATCTGGCTTTAATGTGGCCAGTGCAGTCATGTGGGAACCCCACAATATGTGTCTTGGATAATGCTGCCCCCCCCCCCACAACTCTTGAAAATCTCCAGTGGACTAGCCATTCTGCAGGGAAGAAAAGGCACTGAAGAAGGAAAATTATAACTGACATTCAAAGTTGAATGAAAAGGGGAGGGGGAAAGGGATCTAAAGCCCCTTTAAGACTAACTTATTTATATTTTATCACAAGCTTTTGTGGATTGCATCTGGGGGAGTGGAGTGATATCCACAAACATGGTTTCTGTGCCTCCTGCTCAGCTCCCGTTCCTCACAGCCAATCTCATCTTCTCTTTTCTGGTGCATCAGTGAGAGAGGGGGGAGAGGGAGCCACCATTGCACCCCTTTATTATTCTGCGACCAGGTCCCCCCACCACATTAGTATGCCACTGCATACTGTACTGGTAACCCAACATACATGGGCCTGTTGTTGACCTGCCTGCCCTGGGAGTGTGACCTAGAACATTTTAATACTTTCTGTGGGTGCAGAATGCCAAGGAAGATCAGCATCCATGAGCAATCTGTCTTTCAGAGGAGCTTGCAAACTGTTAACCGGCCTTGTCAATGAACCTGCCCCCTACAACATTCTGTGATACCCCGTGGTTTCTCAGAAGAAATTCTGGAGACCAGTGTAAGTCAGATTAATGTTTTCTACGAAGATGCTACCTTCAAATGTAGATAAAGTCAGGTCTTTTGGATTATCCTATATTTTGGTCATTGTTACATTCTGCATCCTATCCCAAAAGACAAATAAGGTTAAGTTGTGTGACTGATGCTGATCTGAAATGGTACAGTTCCATGAACTCTTTGCAATATGAATACCCAATAAACATAAATAGAATTCATCAAACTCATTCAAAAACACATACCTTGCCCACAGAAGCATTTCTTGAATCATTTATTCATGCAATCATACATGTGGAAGTGACTTTTTAGGATGCAATTCAAGACTTTAGTGTGATGTAGAAATTAAAAATGTGGCTTCCATCAAAAGAAAAGGAATTTATAGAAGAGAACTCCATGCTGTGGGAAGTAATAATTTAGACTATTCTGTTTACCCCTCCATAAAATACAACTGACTGAAAATTATTAGCATAAAAACCACAGGACATGTCTTATGAAAGTACTTTGCACATTTAACATCATCATCTCTGCATACATTACAATATTTTAACAGAAAATGCCTGCTAAATAGTTACGGGGGAAATGCAAATGGGCAAAAACATCTGTTTCAATGATAGGCAATTCCCTCTGTCAAAGTGCTTGTTTGCTCCATGATGTCAGATTGTATGAAGGAAATCACAAGCTGCCCCTCAAAGAATGGCCAGATTCCAAAAGGGAGCTTTATGTATGTGGTGCATGAAGTTGTATGCTTATCACACCTCTTTGATTTACATATGACATTTGCTTCGTTTACAAGCGACAAAGTGTTTTTCCTGCAGTAACAGCCAGTGCTGAAAAGCTGGGACTCATCTGCATGAGGCAGACTACCCCAGGTTATTTCCCCATGACAGTAATTTCACCCAGGGGAATGCCTCCGTTCTGCATGAACAAACAGCGGCTGCATTTCAAGATTAGCTGCACCTTTTTGCCCAGGATGTGGGTTGGCCCTTTTTTATATTCTTTCTGAGTACACACTGAGCACAGAAAATACACAATGCTTGTGTAAACAAAAGGGTGACAAATGAGAGAGAAGAGAACACAAACCAGACAATGAAGCAGTCTGTGTTCTTGGTTTTCAAATGCACCCTAATAATTAAATTCTGAACAGTCATTATACCATTCAAGAAATGTGTTTTTGTTTTTCCAAAAAGCTCCCGTTCTCACAAGAGCATGCATACCAGAGTTGGGATGTGTCTGGACTGTACCAATTCATGCTACATATAAATGCCCATCATCATCATCATCATCATCATGCCTGTAGAAAGAACATAAGATAAAAAGAGAAATCTAGTTTTGCTTTCTCCTGTACATTGTAGCTTTCATTTAATTCATAACATGGCAAGAAGCAGTGTTACAGTTTAAGCACATGAGTCCCCACCTACATTTTCTTTTCTTTCATTTATGTTACATTTATGAATTGTTTTTCACTGCCACAGAAATCTTGAAGCAACTTACAAAAGAAAACATACAAAATGGTCAAAAGAAAACATACAAAATAACAAGAAAATAGAAATCAATGTAATCTGTAAAAAAAGATAATAAACCTAGAAAAACACAGTCAGTAAAACATAATTCCAAACTACCCATACCCAACTATATTTATCAACAATAGCCATATTTATCTCCTCCCGAATCCTGATTCAACATAACAAAATCTATGATTCACAGTGAGCTGTTACATAGACCAATTTCCCAGAATTCCCTGCAGACAGGCATAGCAACAGGTATCCTCAGATAATTACTGGCAACCCAGTACCCATAACAGGACCCACCAATCCCATCTATTCTGAGTAGATGTGCCATAGAGGAACAGCAAAGTGTTCAAGATGTCAGGTTCTTCTTTCTCAGGGATTCTGATGGAAGAAGGCTGTTAAGTGCTGGGACCAAGTAAAAAGGCTGTTTTCTGCTTGACTTGAGAGCTTCTGCCATTTGCTCTGCACACCTCCAGTCCACTTCTACACCACAAACCATCCGGCTCCCTGTTAAGACACCTGTGCTGCATCTGCACTACAGAAATAATCCAGTTTAACACCTCTTTAACTGCCATGGCTCAATGCTATGGAATCCTGGGATTTGTAATTTGTTGTGGAGCCAGAGCTCTTTGCAGAGAAGGCTAAATATCTCACAAAAATACATATCCCAGAATTCCATAGCACTGAGCCATGGCAGTTAAAGCAGTGTCAAACTGGATTATTTCTGCTGTCCAAATGCAGCCCAAGTCTTAACTCCTTGAGCAGCCAGAGGTTATCCTCTGTCTCCATCAGAAACTCCATAAATCTACCCATAGCCTACTAGATACCACTCCCTGGGACCTAAATACCCTAAAGGCACCATATCCTGTCTGATCTTAGAAGCTAAGCAGGTTTGATCCTGGTTAATATTTGGGTGGGAGACTGCCAACAAATACCTGGTGCTGTAGGCTTTATTTCGAAGAAAGAAACTGGCAAACCACCTTCCCTAAGAAAACCCTATGCAATTCATGGGGTTGCCAAAAGTAATCAGACAACTTGAAGACACGTACATGCACACACCACTTCCTGATTTGCTATGGACCTTCCCTTACCTTCCAGGTTCCATCCTTTACACCTCATAGTCAGAGCCTCGGGTGCTACTGAGGCAGAATAGCCAATTACACACACATCTATAGCCAAGTCAAGGTGCAAAGAACCCCAAACCAGTCAAATTATTTTGATACTTGAGGCAAACAGTTACATGAGGACCTCTTTCCATCCCTATGTGTTCACGTGTGTGCCATACCTTCCAGATGTCCCAATTAGTCAGGGACAGTGCCCACTAATCCTCTATTGTCCCAGTTTTCCAGCTCCTTTTAAAAGGTTTCAATTTTTCCTCTCTTCTTCCCACTTTTCCTCTTTGTCCACAACTTACTTCAATGGCTACAAACCAAGTTCAAAATGCAAAAGTAGTTTGTGCTCAGTTAACTTCGGTTGCTGTTACACTGCAGAAACAATCATGGCTCCATCCAATGGAATCCTGGGATTTGTACTTTGTTGTGGCACCAGAGCTCTCTGACTGGGAAGGCTAAATATATTGTAAAAATACAAATCCCAGAATTCCATAGCATTGAGCCATGGGAGATAAAGTGGTGTCAAACTGCATTATTTCTGCAGCGTGGCAGCAGCCTTAGGAGGAAAGAGAGAAGATAGGGTAGAATCTTGTCCTTCCCAGTGGCCAGTGGCAGACTGCCCAGGGTGTCAGCTTGCCCAATGGCAAGTGGGCCCTGTGGGCCCCTGATGAAGTCACCCCCCTTGTGCACCCCCTCACTCACTCAGCACACACGCTCCTTCCCAGGTCCTACAGCCTCCTGCTCGTCTTCCCCTGCTGTTTTGGAGGAACATTCAGGTGTGGGCAAGCCATTTGAATGCTGCCTGCCTCTTGTTTTCCCAGTTGAAGAAAAGGAGAAGCTGGGGTGGGGGGCAGGGCGTAGCCAAACAGCAGAAGGAAATATCAGGTGGGGCCCTCTGTGGAGTCACTCTGCAGCGGAAAGAGCTGAGCCTGGTTTCCTCAGTGGCGACAAAGCAGAGGGGTTGCCTTCCCTGCCACCTCCAACACTAGGTTGCCTTCCCTGCCACCTCCAACAAGTAGTGAGATTATCAAGCAAGTGCCTAAAAACATTATTATGGCACTATATTTTACAGCATTCATGTTCTGGCACAATGACACACATTTTCACACACTGCTGTGGTAATGATACAAAATTGCCCCAAGAATCTGGCAATACAAGCGCTCATGTTGCTTACTTCTGCATTTCTCCATGAATGAGATTTTGGCATGTCTCGCGAGAAGATGAGAATGTGCTAAAAAGTCCCCAAACACCAAAATTAAAAAAAGAAAACATTCAGAAAAGCACAGATACATGTTTGGAAACTTGCAAACAAGATGGGGAGGTTCATAAAAAGAGTGTGAAGTACCTAGTTTTCCCATTTGCACCTGGATGTGTTCTGGCAGGACCACCCATTGATGCTGGAATCATGCCAGAAAAATGGACCACCTTCTCATACACATAAAAATCCAGAACACAAACACTATGGGAGATCAATTCTTGACTTCTCCCCAACAATTAAAAAAAAAACAAAAAAACTTCTTCATAATGGCAGCAGAATGCTTGCGTAATGCTGGGGCACGGCATCGTCTTATAAGGAAACCATTTTGCGATCTCATGGCATTGTTACAATGCTGTTTTTGATGCGTCTGATAATCTCCTAGGTCATGCTTTAAAAAAAAATTTTTTTTCTATGTTTGCTGTGATCGGATGGACTGACTGATTGATTCAAATATTCCTGATCTATGGAAAAGCAGTGATGCTGCACAGAGACAATTCAGAGCTTCTCCTGGATTTGTTGTGATAGTGATTCCTATCTCCTCAGTAGTTCCCATGAACAAAGAGAGCCGAGATCAACTGTTCTTCCCCGCTCCCTCCACTTTATCTTTCCATAAATATAATTTACTTTCATCTAGCCATGTCCTTAGTATCTGCCACCTGCGGATTTTTTAATGAATTTATCTTGATCAGGGACAGAGTCTAAAGTTATAAAACCAAAACAAACTGTTCTCCTGTTGTGCTCCATCCTTCATCCATTATCCTCTGCCCCACTTCAAAATAATTCTTCAAAAAGTATTTTATTCTTATGGAACGATTAACCAGTTTCCCCACATACAGACCAGAATGTGGGCATGGCTAGTCTGGTAGCTTACCATTGATTAGATGAAAAGAAGGAAAGAGTTTTGTGATACAGTGAGGCTAAGAGAGTCATTTCAGCATATTAAGGTGTCTCAATCAGCAAAGATCAAGTTATATTGGAATTGTTTTCTTTTGCTCTGAACTTTGATGTAAGCTATTGCTTAATAATGGTGAGAATATGGATTTCAGTTGCAACAAGTCTAAAACTTGTAGCCCTTGCCCATCCTGTGTACACAAAATTCTGCAATCCAACAGACTTCATGACAAGGCATATGATAAGCTTTATGAACTTTATAAAGTCATCTGCACATTATCAGTTACTCAAATCCAATGTGAGAGGACATCTTCAAAGCTAAAGATCATAAAGACAAGGCTAAGAAATTCACTGTCTGAGGAGAACTTGGAATCTTACATGTTGCTATGCATTGAAAAGGAATTGTTAGATGAATTGGATGCAGAAGCAATTATTGACAGATTTGCACAATCATCTAGTGCAGTAGTTCTTAACCTTTTCTTTACCAGAAACCCCCCCCCTTTATATATCTTTTTTTTTTGCCATGGTCCCCCAAGACTTAACTCAAGATTTAAAATCCTAACAGCAGCAGCAACAACAACAATAACAATGCAATTACACCATCCATTAAACCTTCCCACAGAGGAACTGGAGGGGGAAGGAAGGCTTTTTTCCTTCTTCTTCCTACAAGTTTGTGGCTGGAGTGGATTGAATGGCAATGTGCAAGCCAAGCCAGCCTGTCAGCCTTTGCCTTGGTTCCTGCTATGTGGCTGCTCAACTGCAGGGAGGAGGTAGGCCAAGCAGCCTTCAAGCCTTTGCAGACCCCCTGTGAGGGGTTCCCGGACCACAGGTTAAGAACCACTGATTTAGTGAATTCAAACTATTGCTTTTAATATAGTGGACTGCATGAAATATGCTTTTGATATTTCTGTTACCTGTTAATGTGTAAAATGTTCAGTACAAGAAAACTATTTAAAACTATCCACCATTTTGCAATTAAAAATACTTTAAAAATTCAGTTATAACCATCAGTATTTACATTTAGTATCTACTGTATACTGCCAGTAATATGTACAATCTCTCTCTCTCTCTCTCTGGCTTTTCTTCGCAAATGAAGATTCAGGAAGGACTCATCCCCTGTTTTCTGCAAGCGCACTGATGACTAAACAGGTCAATCCAAGATAAACAAGTCCGGTTGTAGAAAGCACAGCAGAAGGTCTCCTTGGGTGATGTTTCCGGGTTGTGATTCTTTCTGTGTTGTTGTTTCTCTTCACGATTTGTTCAGGGTGAGTTCTCAAATAAGGCTGCAGCATTGTGGATAGTGCGTCTTCAAGCCTCCCAATGTGAGGCCAGGGTGGACCATTGTTGGCGATCAATTTGGCCAAGCCTGAGATGTTGTTTCAGGGAGTCCTTCTATCGCTTTTTTGGAGCGCCCTTCTTACGCTGACCCGTGGTGAGTTCACTGTAGAGTACTATTTTGGGGAGGTGATAGTCCTTCATCCTAGAAACGTGCCCTGCCCAGCACAGCTGTGTTCTCAATATCATGGCCTCAATGCTGGTGATCCCTGCTTGCTCAAGGACAGAATATGTACACTGTAATTACTAAAAATATACGTTTATTTCACTTATGTATTTTTTAAAAATTGTATTTATTTCTTATAAAAATTAAATGATAGCCTTATAGTTGTGGGTGGCCCCCCTTTGTCTCCTGGCAACGAATATTTTTAGACCCAGTCGCCACTTTCAGTAGCCTCTCCCAACTTGTATGTTCTTACTCATTAAGAACCTTTCCCATCTTGAACATGCTCTGATGTTGCTTGGCCACATTTGCCCTGGCTTTCATCTGTGAAACAGTGGAGGGTATGGTGTATACGTGTGTACTTGTATATGAGAAAAATATTAAATAAGTGATATTTGTTGCCCTTTCAAGTCACACCACAAATATGCTACCTCAGAGAGCAGCCTCACTCTGACTAATGGTAGGGCTGACTCTGATTGGTTCCTTGTCCTTTCTGTACCTTCCTGTCTGTACCTTCCCCTATTGCTCAGCAGGAACTGAATGGGACAGACTCAACTCGTGTGGCAAACAGGCTTGTGGGGAGGTGTCCACTCTGCAACTGTCCTTGGTTATGTTTTGCGGGCTACTGATCACCAGTCTCCCTTTCAGCACCTGGAACCCAGTCCATTTCATCTGACAATGACATGGTAGCTGTGGATCTGAATAATCATCTGCTTTCATTTCTCAGCTCAAAGCTGGTTCAGGAACAGATTAATATTCATCTTTGCCTTATGGCTTCTCAGAACTTACCAAGCTTTATGGGAATGGGTTAGGAATTGGAGGCACTGCACTCCAGTGGTTCCGGTCCTTCCTCTCCAGCAGGTCCCAGAGGGTGCGGCTTGGGGACAGCTGCTCCAGTAAAAAGGAGCTTACTTGTGGCATTCCGCAAGGTGCCATCCTGCCCCCGATGCTGTTTAACATCTACCGTATATTCCGGTGTATAAGACAACTGGGCATATAAGATGACCCCTCAATTTTCAACTAAAAATCTAGGGTTTGGCATATATTCGCCATATAAGACCACCACCACCCCTAATTTGGCTGGCTGGCTGGCTGGCCAGCTGGGGGAGCCTTGCTAGCTGATCCTCTTTGTTTCCCAACTCACGATGATCTCCTCGTGAGTTGGGAAAGCAAATAGGATCAGCTGGCAGGGCTCTCCCAGCCAGCCAGCCACAACATTCACACCTCTCTTCCACCTTCGGTTGCTCCCCAAAGGGGGTGAAGGCAGAGGAGGGGGCCGAATGACCCTGGTTTCCCTCAACCACTGCCCATTCCCTCCATCTTCGTTCCCTTTGCAAAGGGAATGAAGATGGAGGGGATGGGCAGAAGGGTGGCTGGAGGGGGGGGGTCTTCCCAGGTACCCACCCCCTCCCCGAAGCTGCGATCGGGAGCTTGATCACGGCATTAGTAGTAGTAGTAGTAGTAGTAGTAGTAGCATCCTGCCTCTCCCATCAGGATCGAGGCGGCAAACATACAAACATCAGAACAATCCCATACAAATATTAAAACAGCACCATTAAAACAATTTCTGTTATTATAAATAACTTCACACTTTAAAAACTTTAAATATAATACAAATGTTAAAAACCTAAATTAAAAAAAGATCATAGAATTACTTTTGCCGTACAATAGGACCCTGAATCTTCGTTTGCGAAGAAAAGCCAGAGAGAGAGAAAGAGAGAGAGAGAGAGAGAGAGAGAGTAGGACCACCATACCCACTGATTCAATTATCTACTGATTCAATTATCCACAGGGCACAAAATGGCACACCTGCCATAGAGTATCCCTAGAAAATGTGTCCTCTCTAGCCATTTTCTCCATCCTCCAAGGCAACTCTATGGTATTTTAAACTGGAAGCCCCATTATTTGCAAAATTCAGGTAAAAAAAATAATAATATTCAAAACAACATTTTTGTAAAAATTAGCTTACCAATTAAGCAGGGCATGGGTTTAGTCAACTGGACAAAAAGTTGATCAATTGAAGAAAAAATTGATTTTTATCTTTTCTTTATTCCAATGAACTCAAAGGAATATACTGTATGTAGCTTTCCTCTTCCTGGTTATCACATTACACTGTTATAGCACTGTTATTCCACTTTAACTACTATGGCTGCCTCCTGTGGAATCTTGGGATTTGAAGTATAGGGAGGGAAAATTAGAACTGTCAGCCAGAAAGCTCTAAGGCCTCACTGAACGACAAACCCCAGAATTCCACAGGAGGAAGCCATAGCAGTTAAAGTGGAATTATAGCACTATAACAGTATAGTGTGATAAAGTCCAGATGACCTTGGGCAAGTCACATTCTCTCAGCCTCAGAGGAAGGCAAAGGTAAACCCCCTCTGAACAAATGCTCCAGAGACTGGAACATGGAGCAATGGATGCAAGCTCCAGGAACAGAGATTCCACCTCAATATGAGGAGGAACTTTTTGACAGTAAGAGCTGTTCAGAAGTGGAACACACTCCCTCGGAACGTGGTAGGGTCTCCTTCCTTGGAGGTCTTTAAACAGAGGCTGGATTGCCATCTGTCGGGGATGCTTTGATCAATATTTCCTGCGTGGCAGGGGGGTTGGACTGGATGGCCCTCGTGGTCTCTTCCAACTCTGCAATTCTATGATTCTATGATTTTATGAAATCTTGCCCCCCCCTCAAAAAAACCATGGAAGGTTTGCCTTAGGGTCGCCATAAATTGGAAACAACTTGAAGGCATACAGCAACAAGAAGAAGGATTTCTAATCTCTGTCTCGCTCTTCCTCCCCAGCATCACTTTACACTTATGATGAACCTAATCTGTAATTCAGTTGTCAGGCAGTTTCCCAGTTTGAGTGGATCCTTCTGGAGTAATCTGCAAATTACTTGGGATTTAACATTATCAATCATTTGGCTGGAGGGAGGGGGCTTCCCAGCCACCCACCCCCTCCCTGAAGCCACGATCGCGAGCCGGATCGTGGCTTTGGGGAGGTGGTGGGTGGCTGGAGGGAAGACACTGGAGGTAGGAGGCTCCGTGGAGGGTGGAAGGGTGGCTGGAGGAAGGGGGCTTCCCAGCCACCCACCCCCTCCCCAAAGCCGTGATCGAGAGCTGGATTATGGCTTTGGGGAGGGGCTGGGTGGATGGAAGGGTGGCTGGAGGGAGGGGCTTCAGGGAGGGTGGAAGGGTGGCTGGAGGGAGGGGGCTTCTCAGCCACCCACCCCCTCCCCGAAGCCGCAATCGAGAGCCAGATCATGGCTTTGGGGAGGGGTGGGTGGCTGGAGGGAGGACACTGGAGGGAGGGGGCTTCGGGGAGAGTGGAAGTGTGGCTGGAGGGAGGGGGCTTCTCAACCAACCACCCCCTCCCGAAAGCCATGATCGGGAGCCTGACCGCAGCTTTGGGGAGGGGGTGGGTGGCTGGAAGGCGGCTGGAGGGAGGGGCTTCGGGGAGGGTGGAAGAGTGGCTGGAGGGAGGGGGCTTCTCAGTCACCCACCCCCTCTCTGAAGCCATGATCGGGAGCCCAATTGCGGCTTTGGGAAGGGGGGTGGCTGGAAGGGAGGACTGGAGGGAGGGAGCTTCACGGAGGGTGGAAGGGTGGCTGAAAGGGTGGGCTTCCCAGCCACCCACCCCCTCCCCAAAGCCGTGATCGAGAGCTGGATTATGGCTTTGGGGAGGGGCTGGGTGGATGGAAGGGTGGCTGGAGGGAGGGGCTTCAGGGAGGGTGGAAGGGTGGCTGGAGGGAGGGGGCTTCTCAGCCACCCACCCCCTCCCCGAAGCCGCAATCGAGAGCCAGATCATGGCTTTGGGGAGGGGTGGGTGGCTGGAGGGAGGACACTGGAGGGAGGGGGCTTCGGGGAGAGTGGAAGTGTGGCTGGAGGGAGGGGGCTTCTCAACCAACCACCCCCTCCCGAAAGCCATGATCGGGAGCCTGACCGCAGCTTTGGGGAGGGGGTGGGTGGCTGGAAGGCGGCTGGAGGGAGGGGCTTCGGGGAGGGTGGAAGAGTGGCTGGAGGGAGGGGGCTTCTCAGTCACCCACCCCCTCTCTGAAGCCATGATCGGGAGCCCAATTGCGGCTTTGGGAAGGGGGGTGGCTGGAAGGGAGGACTGGAGGGAGGGAGCTTCACGGAGGGTGGAAGGGTGGCTGAAAGGGTGGGCTTCCAAGCCACCCACCCCCTCCCCAAAGCCATGACCGGGAGCCAGATCATGGCTTCGGGGAGGGTGGAAGGGTGGCTGGAGGGGGGGCTTTCCAGCAACATTCGCCCCCTCCTCTGTCTTCGGTCGCTCCCCAAAGGGGAAAAGGCAGAGGAGTGGGGCGAATGAACCGTAAGCACTTTGCCTCACCCCCCCCCCAGCCCGATCTCCTGCCTCTTCGCTCCATTTGCGAAGGGAGCAAAGAGGCAGGAGTTCAGATGGCGGGGTGAAGCAAAGTGTATCTGCCATATAAGGCAACCCATGATTTTGGAGCCTATTTTTCAGGGCTCAAAGTCATCTTATACGCCAGAATATACAGTATATAAAGCTGCTGGTTGAGATTATTCAGAGTTATGGGGCTGGGTGTTATCAGTACGCTGATGACACCTAGATCTATTTCTCCTTGTCTCGATAATCAGCCTCGAATTCCGCAGGCGTCTCTCCTCTTAATGACTGTCTTAAAGCAGTAATGGGCTGGATGAGGAAAAACAGATTGAGATTAAATCCGGACAAAACAGAGGTGCTCACGGTAGCGGCCCTGAAACCAGGAGTTGAGTTGCAACTTCCAGTCCTGGATGGGGTCACGTTCTCCGTTAAGGTCTGTGTTTGCAGTCTGGGAGTGCTCCTTGATTCCTTGCTTCAGATGACTAGTCAGGTGAGTGCGATGGTCAGGAGTGCCTATTATCACCTTCGGCTGATACACCAGCTGCGCCCTTTCCTGGAAGTAAGGGACCTTGAGACTGTGGTGCATGCGCTGGTAACCTCTCATCTAGATTTCTGCAATGCGCTCTACATGGGGCTACCCACGTGCTTGGTCCGGAAACTTCAGTTGGTACAAAATATGGCAGCCAGAGTGGTCTCGGGAACATCTCGGAGAGACCATATAACTCCAGTATTAAAATCTTTCCACTGGCTGCCTATCAGTTTCCGGGCCCAGTATAAGGTGTTGGTTATTACCTTTAAAGCCCTAAATGGCTTGGGTCTAACTTATCTTCGGAACCACCTCTTCCCATACAATCATCCCCACGTACTCCGGTCTTCTGGGAGGAATTTGCTTCACCACAAAAATCTAGGCTGTCTGCAACCTCCCAGAGGGCCTTTTTGGTAATCGCCCCCAAATTATGTAATGGCCTGCCAAACGAGATTCGTCAGATGACGAGCTTAAGTAGCTTTAGAAAAGCTCTTAAGATGGATCTCTTTCAGCAGCCCTTTCCTGATTAGACCTTGGCCTCAGGAACTACGTCTCCTGGTCTCTTTTAGTCCTTTACCCTGACTCGCTGGCTGTTGATTTTTGTATTTGTTTATTTATGTGATTTTAAGTTTAGACGGATACTAGTTTAATTTGATACTAGTTTAATATCTTTTTATGGAGGAGGATGGGGTGGGTGGGGCTTAGGGATTTTAGTCTGTATTGTTGTATTTTAACTGTTGTAAGCTGGCCCAATTGTTTTTAACAGAGGGGTGGGGTAAGAATTATTATTATTATTATTATTATTTGGGCCTACTATGCCCTGAATCCTTCAACCAGTATGACCACTAGGATTCTGGGAGCGACAATCCAAAAAAGTATTTTTTTCCCCAAGTCTGGCCAGGATAACTTATTGAGGCATGATTAAGGAGTGTTTACTTTGTTTGAGGTGCCAACCCAAGATTCTTTGTACTAGCATTATGTGATCCTAGAGGTGTATCCCAAGATTCACTGAATGGGTGCTATTTTCACACCATGCAGTGAGTTTACTGACATTTAATTGGACAGAAATATCACTTGACAAGCGAGGGCATGTCATCCCACAATATAAAAAGACTCTTAAAGGCATATCTGTGTACATATTAATCATCGCCCCATCCCCCAAAATTCTGGAATTATAGAAGTGGGCATTTTTAGTATTCCTTGCATACAGCATCTACATTCATCAGATTTTGATTCCCAGTATTCTTTATGAGAAACCATGACAGTATAGTAAAGCCAATATAGGTTTGTGGTATAGATGTGTTCTTAGCCCTTTTTCAGGTCTAGTACACCAAAAATGCAGTTTGCTCTTCTATCTATCTATCTATCTATCTATCTACTGTATTTTAAACCCCAGTTTTCTCACAGCATGGGATCCAAGCACAATGCAATTTAAAAACTTTTAATGCAGAAGTTAAAATACAACTAACCTAAATTTCCAAGTTAAAAACAGCATTAAAAACAATTTAAAGCAGCATTAACTACATTTAAATCATAATAAAATAAAAACACTACACATACACCTTTAAAAGCTTTATGTACCACAACACACTAAAAACCAAAAGCTTCCTTAAATGCAAAGATCTTTACCTGCTGGTGGAAAGACAGTAGAGAGAGAGCCAACTGGACCTCCTAGGGAAGGGAATTCCATAATCCGGAAAAAGCCACCAAGAAGGCTCTCTCTCATGTCCTCACTAGATATGCCAGGGATGGTGGTGAGACTGAAAGAAAACCTTCCTCTACAGATCTTAGGACATGGGCAGGCTCATATAGTGAAATACAGATTTTCAAATAGTCAGGACCTAAGCTGTGTAGAGCTTTAAAGTCATAGCCAGCACTCTGAATTCTACCTGGAAAGGGATCGGCAGCTAGTTGAGTTGTTTTAGCAAGGGACTTACACAATCCCTATAACCTGCCTCAGTCAGCCACCTGGCCACAGCATTTTTGGCCTGGTGATGTTTCTGAACAGTTTCCAAAAGCAGCCCCATGCAGAGTGCATCAGGGTAATCCAAATGCACTATTACAGCTCTGTGGAAGGGGGAACATCTTTATTAGACATTTTGAATAGGAAGAATAGTGCCTTCTATAATGTAAAAAAGAAAGAAAGAAAAGAAACAAATTTCAGTACATTTACATAAACCTGTTCAGGTGTTATTAAATGAAGGCTGGTTCTTCTGTTAATGCCTTATACTGCATATAATTCTTGCAATTTTCAGAAATTTTTGTTCTCATTGATCTACATCTATTCAATGAATTATTTTCATAACATCCAGCAGAAAATAATTATTTCAGCTGGAGCTTTGATAAGCTAGTCATTATTTTCCCTGCTTTCTACATCAAAGACACAGTCTAACAAGGTGAAAGTATGTTTAGGCTTTCCTTGGGGATATCTGGGGCTTAATGTTTGTTAGGACTGTTCCAAATGACAAAACCACCCTTCTCCCTGTACTTCCACTACTGCTGATTGGGACTCCATTGCATACTCTTATAATGGCCCACTCCCACAACTAGGTAACTGCTAATATACCTGTGGCTTGATATTAACTCTACCAGTGTGTCTGAAGAAACTCCCAAGAAACCTTGTGCTAAAATAAATCAGCCTTAAAGTTGCTGCCACATTCTTTTTCTGGCCCCATTTTTTTTTCTTTTTTTTGTGCAGGGACAGATTAACACAACTATTTTTATTTTTATTTATTTATTTTAATTGGCCTATATAGTCTTTACTGTGCTGCAACACTTTTGTACTTTATGGATCAAGAGGATCAAAATATTGTGTGCAGAGCTCAATCACCTATCTGTCTATTAGTCTATCGGTCTATCTGTCTATGTGCCTATCTATATTGCATACTGCTTCAGAAATGTACATTAAAAGAGCTATAAAACTATATTAATAAATAAATATCTCCTTTAAAAATTAAAATGCATCAGAGATTCTGAATAGCTGAAAGCTGAAACAAACCCCAAGAACTATGCCATGGGCTTAATCAAAGCATTTTCTTATCCGCAAGAGCTCTAATTCAACACGACAGTTATTTGAATTCCCCCCCCCCACCTTTCTGTGGAGGAATATTGCTGTTCATTATCCAGTTTGACATCAAGGTTGGTGCTGTACATCTAGCCTACAAAAAGAAAAAGAAAAACTGCCCAACCACATGATCAAAACAGCAAATACATCCAGAGGTATGCTACAGGCTGTCAGCTTTTCTCACATGGTGTGGAAATATGAACAACTATATACTTGTCCTAATTTTTTTTCCCCAGCTGTGGTCTAGAAAACGGCTGGTGGCTAATATGTCACATCAAATATGATTTCCTGTTTCTCTGCCTAACATATTATTGCAAAAGAATTAGACCGAGATTTATTTTTTAAAATTGTGTCAGCATTTTGATATTAACCCTGTTTTATAGCCATAATACTGGTGGTGGGAAGCACCCAACTGTTAGAATGAACTCTTGGGGAAAGTTTGTCAAATATTTAACTTTCTAGAACAAACTGGGCACAACATTTTCAGATGTGCACAGTATGAACTGCAAAATTACAATGCAGTTTCAACCTCTTGAAACATACCTCATCCATAAATCTGAAGTCTTGAACACATGTTTGATAACAACAACAACAACAACAACAATAATAACATGCCAAGTAATGCCAGCATCTGAAAGCAGAAATATATCTCAAGTGGGTGAATAATACAGTCCACTCCCCTCTCCATAACACATACATCTTATATTGTTTTCAAGGCGAATGTATAAATCTCATGTAGGGGGAAATCTGCTACCTGGTACAGAACAACAGCTGTAAGCATTTAGGTCCATATTTTATCTAGCTTCCAATCTTTTCATATAAAGAAGAGTTCCCAACACCATCAGCCCGACATATCCACAGGTTCAACGATCCACAGCTTGAAATATCCCCCCCCCCCAAAAGGAAATTCTATAAGCAAACCTTGATTTTGCCATTTTATATAAGGGACACCATTTTACCATGCCAATGTATGTAATGGGACTTGAGCATCCACAGATTTGGGATCCACAGGAGATCCTGGAACCAAACCCGAGTGGTTACCAGGGGCCCACTGTATTCTATCACATTCTAAACCATAATCAGGCATTATTATGCCCAAGGGTAACACAAATGCAAAAGGTTCTGGGGTATAACATATAGCATCTCCCCACCCCACAAAGAAAATCACGAAATGCCTTCCAGTTTCTCAGGTATTGACTGATAAGTTCCACAGAAGGGAGAATTTAAAACTCCATAGACAGGAAAGTCTCCTCATTGTGGAGGTTATCTTCCAAGAGGGGAAGAAGTCATGTGTCATCCCAGGTTGGAGTTAAGTGCACAGCCCTGATATAGCTGCTGCTTCTTTGTAGTTATGTTGCTTTGCATTGCCTGCATTGAACTGTAGCATTCCTAAGGAACCGACAGAAGGGTGGGGCTGTGCAAATAAAAGGCTAAACTATACAAGTAGAGGGCTTGGTCTGCAATGGTCAAGATCACCATATATGTTTGTTTCCATCCCAGTGGCAGTACCACCCCTTTGCATTCTTCTGGACAAGTGAATGGCTGCCAGTCAGTTCTAAGGCAAAGAGAACTATGCAGGGGGATATTGTTTGTCTGCATTTCATTCCTGACTGAATGATCAAGTCCTCACTGGTGGGAATCATATACCTCTTGCCATGCTAGCTAAAGTATTCTTGGCATTGTGGTCCCCAAAAGTTCTATTTTCAAGCTCTCTGTTCATAAAGTTTTGGAATTGTGTATTAGCATACCCTTCAACATTTCCCAGATGAAAATTAGGGCACATGTGGCCAAGCAACATCGGGAGTGTGGTCAAGACAGAAGAAGTTATCAGTGCAGAAGAACATACAAGCTGGGAGAGGCTGTTGCGGTTTGCTTTTGCCTGTGCCTGCTGGGAAGGGCAAGATTTCACACCCTCCTCTCCCCTCCTCTCCTTCCAGCTGAGTTACCTGAGTGCTGACTACTTCAGCACTTGGAGCTCAGTTTGCAGCAAGTGAACCAAACTGTGGACTAAGAACTTTATAAGATGTGGCAAATATGGCATCATAACGATGCCTAATGGTCACGAAAGGGTGTGCATACCATACAATGCCATCCTTTCGTGAGCATGTGCTGTCAAAAAGCTGTTCTGTTTTATTGATGGCCCAAACAGTCAATAGATCTGCCATGGTGCTTTGTTGCCAGCACTGCCGGCGTTTGAATCCTCGTGCCATTGTGCTCATGTGAATACAGCATCAATGACAGAACACTTCTGGGTGAGACTGTGACAGCCAGGTAGGGGAAGCTCTTTTTATGAACACCCACCCCCATACTTGGGACTTTTAAAGTGTATTTCTTTGCTTGTGTGTATGTTTTATGTGTTTGCTTTAACTTTTAAATTTGCCATGCTCATGTCATCTCATGAGAATCAGTGAGATTTGGAACCCAGAAGTAAATGGAGCTCCATTCATGCTCTGTTACTGCCAGGACTGCCTTTTGATCTGACTCAAGGTAAGGTTTGGTAGGGGGAGGTTCTTTTGCCAGCATAAAAATGTTTCAAAATATGCTGGCAAAATAATGTTTATGGAGGGTGGTTTGATAAAGTCCTCTGGGGATAAGTGAGAGGAGAGAGAAACTAGGATAATTTAAAAGAGGCTGAGAAAGTGTGACAACAGAGGATTAATCAGAACTGTCCCTGCCCAATCAGTACAGTTGGAGGGTATGCGTTTGTTCCTCTTTACCTTATCTCCCCTGCTATAAATGGCAAGCCTTCTGCTACTTCTTCCTAACAGGATCTCGAAGCCTGCCAAAGTACAGAGACTTTCTCCTCCCACCCGTACATATATAAGGAGTGTCATGATTTTAGTGATTTCCCACAATTTCCACAGCAGATTCCAGCAGCTAACGTGAATGAACAAATAGCCCAGTACTTTCACCATTTTTAAGGACTCCAGTCCAAAGAAAATTAGCTATGCTTTAAAGGTTCCATTGAAATTAATGGGACTAAAGTCCCAGCAGAATGAAGAGCGAACAGCTGGGCAAAGAGAAAGGAGGAGAGAAAGGGAGAAGAGAGGGGAAGAAAAAGAAAAAGAGAAGGAAAGTGGAAGACAGGAGGAGAGAATGAAGGGGGAAAGTGGGGGCACCCACTTCTGGTAATGGCTCCTCCCACCTCTGACTTCTGCCAGCACACAGATACCAACAGACAGGAAAATGCAACCCTAGCATAAATAGGATTAAACACCCCCCTGCTGTATACTCTTTCCTGAAAGATAAGACTCACTGAAACAAGCGGACCATACTTTTTAGTTTGTTGAAATTGTTATTATTTGCCATCAAGTCAGCTTCCATGGTGACCTTATAAAAGATAATATATTTGCACTACACTGTCATAGCACTATTATTCCACTTTAACTTCTATGGCTGCCTTCTGTGGAATCCTGGGATTTGCAGTTTAGGGAGGGGCATTTAGAACTCTCAGCCAGCTTCACCCAACTACAAACCCCAGAATTCCACAGGAGACAATCATAGCAGTTGAAGTGGAATAAAAGTGCTATAACAGCGTAGTGTGATAAGGCTTTGAGAGCTCTCCAAGATCCCTGGTCAACAAGTGAGCTGCTCAGGTCTTGCCAGCACAGGACTGTGGCTTCCCTGACTGAATCAACCCATCTGTTGTGTGGTCTCCCGCTTCTTCTACTGCCTTCCACTTTGCCCAGCATTACTGTCTTTTCCAATGAGCCACATTGTCTCATGATATGTCCAAAGTATGACAGCTTCAGTTTACTCATCTTTGCTTCGAGTGAGAGTTCAGGCTTGATTTTGTTTGGTGGGCTGGATGCAGAGTGATTCTTATTGGTGGCACAGTGGTTAAATGCCAGTACTGCAAGTCACCACATTGCAAGTTCGATTCCAGCAGGCTCCAAGGTTGACTCAGCCTTCCATCCTTTCGTAGGTCAGTAAAATGAGTACCCGGCTTGTGGGGACAATTAGCTAACACACATTGGAAACTGCTTAATGCAGTGTAGATGTGTAAATTGCTATTGCTTAAAACAATTTGTAAGCTGCTCTGATAGCCTTATGGCTGAAGAGCGGGGTGTAAATAAATAAATAAAAGGCCTGCTAGAGCCTTTTCTCCAGCAATAGTGAAAGTGCTCACCTTAGGAGGACGAGTTGGCAACAACCAAACGGAGGAAGAAAATAAGTTTTAGGATCCTCAAAAATAAAAATATTTCTTAAAGAGATTTATTCATTAGATAGAATTGCCTGATCCCCTCTGAATTATTCTTGAAGAGTAAAGATAGTAGTCAGACATGCTCCAGCGTGTCCTCTTCTATGAAGAAAGAGAGAGACAAAGAGCACATGGCAAACACCAGGACAAAAACGGGGGTGGTCAGTCCCAAGGTAGTTCTCTTGGTACAACAATGGGCAATGGTTTGAGTAACTCTGGCTGACCCAAATGCTGCAGTCAGTGGTAGCACTAGGGAGGTGCAGAGAGGCCAAACCTCACCAGGTGACACCATCAGAGTAATGCCACAGGCTGCAATCTGCCCATAATTCTTTAGGATAAGTGGCAGACAGAAGAAGCAGGCAGGCTAGGGAGAAAAGGTCAAGCTCCTAATCTCTTTGTGTATAAGCTATCGCAACCCTAGTGGACAAGACAATGAGAACAGGTGAAGAAACTGCTGCATTTCCCAACAGATTTGCTCTAAGAGACCCATTCATCTGTTTTTTTAGCAATCCATAGCACAGCGGGCCCTTGTTATCCACTTGGGTTTGGTTCCAGGACACCCAATGGATACAAAAAATCATGGATGCTCAAGTCCCATTATATAAATATGATGTCCCTTATATAAAATGGCAAAATCAAGGTTTGCTTTTTAGAATATTTATTTATTTATTTATTTATTTACATTTCCAAGCCATGGATGGTGGAATACATGGATGCATAACCCATGGATACGGAGGGCTGACTGTATCTGCAGAATTCTCCTCCACCACCACATTTCAAATGAGTTGATTTTCTTCCTTCAGCTTTCTTCACTGTCCAGCTATCCCAACCATACATACAAATTAGTAGGCATAGATAATACTGCACTATGTCTGTTTGGGGCTGGACAAGTACATAGTTCCTCACTGCATTTACAATCATCCCAATACCAAAATAATAGTTTTCTGATGAGAAATAGGCTCTCATCCAATTTCATTCTGAATTAATGCTGTTCTTTCAGCTCTGTTTCATTTTGAACAGTTAGCAAAATATTGTTTGTAAACTGCTAAGAGGTATTCACTGTTTCATTTTTTTCCCAAGCAGCTTTATGATCTGACATTTTGAGGAATACCCAGTGAAAAAAAGCAACAGCTTTGCTTGATTAAATTACAGATAAATATTTTATCGTTTGAGAAATGTGGAGTGTGCTTTCCGAATGAGGGGGGAGGGGGGCTTATACTTGTTTAGAACACTAAGTATCCTTTTTACAGGTGTTCAATTCCAATTAAAATCCAATTAAATGTTTTAATATGTTTTGTGTACATTTGAAAGAGGTTACACTAAGATGTGAAGAGGATATGATATCAAAGAAATAATGATGTTCAACTGGAGCAGGAGAACAGAAACAAAAATCATAAATATAGTTTTCCAGGTTGATATCTAAGTGTACCAGATGCTGCCTTCTTCTGTGGGGTATCCTCAATGGATTAGGATTTTGTGGCATCTGAAGGCTGGTCTTCCTCTCTTTTGTAAATGAGAAGAATGTTATTGGCAACATTCTGGAAGAACTGTATCTTTTCTAGTTGAGGGACAAAATAGGCAGGACATCTGGAGATCTGTGACTGAATTCCTGCATTTTTAACTTGGCTCTAAGGCAGGGTTTCTACAACCTCATCTTATACCTGCTGGTGGGGAAGCATTCAGTTGAGAAAAATTGTATTAAGGGAAGGATTAAGCAGAACTTACAGCTTCAATTTGTTTCCAGGCTTCCAGAAGGTGTGTTTAGCCTATTAGAAAACCACCAGCAGAACTGGTCCCTCCATGTAGCAGCAGAAAGTAACATCATTAAGGGGGGGAGGATGATGGTGATGCTAAAGATGATAGATAGATAGATAGATAGGAATGCCAGACATTAGTTTATTTCTAAAATGGAGTCTGCAGACTGGTGACAATCTGTGAGCCATCAGCTGCTGGTCCATAGTCAGTTTCTAGCAGAGAAAGAAATAGTTGAGGCCAATATCACAAATATGTCACAGTCCCTGGCATATTGGGATGAAAATTTGCTGGTCAGAAGCTGGTCAGAAGTACTAGTTTAAAGTGTGGTAGAGTGATGGCTGGCCTAAATAACTTAAAGGTGCCAGATCCCATCTGATCCTGGAAGTTAAGCAGGGTAAGCTCTGGTTAGTACTTGGATGGGAAACCACCAACAAATGCCAGGTGCTGTAAGCTATATTTAAGAAGAAGGAACTGGCAAAACTACCTCTGAGTATTCCTTGCCTAAGAAAACCCTATGAATTTTATGGGGTCACCATAAATTCAGGGATGACTTGAAGGCACATACACACACAGAGTGAGAGTGAGAGTGAGGGAAGAGTTTGCCTCATATAACACTAGACTGAGGGTAGTTTCCTTTGCCCATTTTAAATAATTAACAAGTCCCAAACTGCAATAATATATCTAGCATGTATATAATAATGTCCATTAATACTGAAAATGCTTCACGTACAGTACCTGAGTAATCGTGTTAGTAATCCAGTAATGCACACCAGAATCTTCATTTTCATATTACTATCCAATTGTATCAGGTAAGATTTGAACCAGGTATATGAACCAGGTATATGATCAGGTAAGATTTGAACCAGCTAATGGCACAAAACTTTTCTACAGATTCCATTTTGGTCCCATCAGATAACACATCAAGTTTGATGACTCTGTGATTTTTATTTTTTTTAAAAAAAAGGATTTGTAGAGCTTAAACACAGACAGATAGATGCTTTAAATCATAGTGTCAGTTCAGTGGCTTGCAAAATATTCTTATTCCCCCAACAAAATAATTCACACCCTGCCCCTATGCATGTGAACCTAGAACATGGGTTGGCAAAGTGTCACCTGCAGGCTGCAAACCTTTTTTCAGTCTCCCATGTCCCTTGTACTGTCTACTGGCCTACATACTGACATTTTTTTTTACTCAAAACAATTACTGTGTTTCCTCTTCAGAGTGCAAGAGGTAATTTCACTGGAGGGGGGATGAGCAGTTTTTGGCCTGGGAAGGTTGGTGTTTTCCTCCCTGAAAACTATAAGTAACTTCCATTCACTTCTGGTTTTGAAAACAGCCTCTGCCTCCCAGGCCAGAAACATTACAGTGAAATGAATAGAGCAAAAGCCACAGTGAATTCCCCTCATGCCCCCAAGGGTGGTAAAGGGCCCCCTTTTAAGTGGTTTTTTTTAATGGGGCAGCAGGGCTGTATGTAGATGTAACTCTTGAAGGTCTAGGTGGGCATGTTTGCCCCTAGATGTCTGGAAGCTATTGACCACTGATTTGGAAGGAAGTCCCACTCAATTTTGTTTATTGTAAATAAGCATGCATAAAATTACGGCATAGAACTGTAGTTTTTTGTTGTTGTTTTAAAATAATTATATTGTTAAAATTTAAACAGAAAGAAAGGGGAAAGAGAAAAGGAAGAAAAAGGAGAAAGGAAAGGGAAACATACATAGGATCTGAATATATGAGTATATTTATATTGCAATGAAAATTAACATGAAACTTGAAATCACATCTTATTTCTGACTTTTTTTTCTCTTTCAGTGTCTGTCCAACTGATGTTAAAGCATCATCCTGATGTTTTGCATATGTTTTATTCATCACTTGAACCAGTCTGATGAGCCTGGTAAGAGTTGTGCAGCCAGATTACCACATGCCTAGGCAGCCATAACAAGTGTAAGAACCAGCATCATTTGTGAGCCTGTAGTATCACCTGAGGAACAGGCCAGAAAAAGTATTCTCAGAAATCAGCAGAGTAAAATTATTCATTTAAGATCAAGGCCTCATGGGGCTTCATTTTCAGAAGATAAGAAAACCCTTAATTTTCTCTTGAATGCAGATGTTGAACTGGAATATTGGTTAATTGGTAATTAACAAAATAGTCAATTTATCTGCTGATGAAACATCTAAGTTTGCCTTTCAAGTGGATTAAAAGTAATTCAAATATAAATGTTTCATCAGCACATAAAATTGTACTTCGAAAGTAATCCTATTTTAATTACTTGCAAATGAGCTGGAGGTTTTTTCCTATGTCTCAAGCCTCAACAAATAGCATTAATGAATTAACTTATAATGAATGTCTTTCAAAAAGCAAATCAGATCCCAATTTAACATTTTTCATTTGTTTGCTCCTGTCACTCTTTCCATTGCTTGTTGCAAGTAAAATGGTAGTCTTTCTCTGATATCCTTCCCTTACTGTTAATCTGAGTACATTTGATTTGTTATGTGCATACCATTCTCAGATGAGGAGCATTTACCCATTCTTTTCAATAGGAGAATGAGAAACTGAAACCAATTGACACAGTTTTCATTCCACCCTCTCTTCAAGGAGCTCTCTTTATCTTCATAATAACCCTGCAAGTTAGGTTTGGCTGAGAAAGACTGGAGGAAGAAAGGTCACATTCTGAGCTTTATGGCTGTGCAGGCATTTGAACCCCAGCTTCCCTTCACCAAGGGCAATACCCTGCCCACCTCTTTGCATTGCCTCCAAAGGACTGTACTGCCCTAGAATTTAAAGGGGTGGTCTTTAGAGAAATTGTGCCCTGGATCTATGCACAAATGGTTCTATTCACAGAAACATTTCAGTTCAGTTCATAGTTGATTTATGATATTATAGTATTCTGGAGTGTTATAAATCCACTTAGAGGCCTTCAGAATAAATTATATTAGACTAATTGGTTAAAGATGTGGATTTCTTGAATCAACAACAGTCAAATTTCTCACTGCTCTATCCTGAAAAAGCCAGTAGGCAAATTTCATCTAACTCCAGCAAACATCTCCCTAATCCAGGAGATGGGTTGTCATCCAAAGAAGGGGATTTCCTGCTTACCTTGGCAAGGGTCACTTCCTGTATTGGTTCTCTATGCAAAACTTTGGAGTAAGGCAGATGTTTCCTTTGAGTTCAGGTGTTTTTCGATCAATAACAAGTAACTTTGGAATGTGTGGAAGGTTTATCACCTGGATATTTTCAGTCTTCTAGGTAGTGTTTTTTGTTTTAATTTTGCAAATGCCTTTGTAGTAATGAAAAGGCAATGTTAAATCTATATAGCAAGTACATTTTCACACAGAAATAAGTCTGAGACCCACCAAAATCTCTCAGTTGTCTCCCCTTCTTTTGCTGCTGTTTCAGATCAAGATCCTTAAGAATTGTTTTTGGTTTCTTTGTTATTCATAAAAGCAAAGTCTGCCATAAATATTGCTACTAAAATTTACCTGTCATGCCTTTTTATTCTTATGGACATCTGTTGATGTATGTGGGTCATTTATAGTTTCTGCCATCTGCAGGGAAACTACTTATGGATATGTGACTTCCCCAGAGCTGACAATATGTCTAAAGGGCACCCGTGTGGGTAGATAGTGTGGACAACACACACCAAAACAACCACAGAGGGAGTGGAGTCATGCCATTCCAGGTAATATGTTGTTATGCATTCCCCATTTCCAGATCGCTGAGAAGCTTAAGCTGCAGGGTGACACGCTACACAGATTTGGCTTCCTTTTGGAACAGATCAATGAAGATTTATGTTGTTTTTGTAATATTTTATTTATATACAAATATACAAGCAGAGCATTACTGATGTCAAGCAGTGCTGCCCTTCAGCAATACAGGCAATACATTGTCTCATATCTAATCTCCAGAAAGATACTTACATAAACATACACATGCCACAGCTTCAGTTCAAATCTCTCTGGCTTAAATCCTATATGGGAAAGTACCATAGTTGCAGTGCTACACAATGAATCCTGGCTTTACCCTCCCAATCCCCTCTAACTGGGAAGCAGCTGCTACGATTGACAGGGGTATGTTCCCCTGTCACTCGGGAAGCAGCTGATTGCCCGTTCCATGAGCAATCCAAGGTACAACAGACAACAATGTACAACATGGTTTGCTCAGCAAGCACCCCATTTAAATCAGCTTCTCTCCCTCACACATAAGGGAGAGGAATCGATTTAAATGCAGTGCTTGCTAAGCAAGCCAGGTGCTCAACTCCCTGCTCTCCCGGGACTTGGCTCCATTTGGGGTGGAGAGCCAAGCCCTGGGAGAGCGGGAAGTTGGTGGGAAAGGTGCTTTTTAAACCCCCCACCCTTCCCAAAGCCGCATTTGAGCTTTCCAAGCCTTGTCCCAACTTTGGGAAGGTGGGGTGTGGCTGAAAAGCCTCTCCGCCGCACTCCCTCCACCCCTCCCAAACTTCCCAAAGTGGCTATGGGGCTGTCAATCCAGAGCCTGCTTGGGAAGGCCAGGGAGATGCCAGCTAGCCACCCTCCTGCCAGCCCGCTACCCTCTCTGGCCTTCCCGAGGCGGCTCCAGGGTTTCAAACAAGGAGCCCCCATGGGAAGGCCGGGGTGAGGCCGGCCAACTTCTCACCCGCCCACCCGCCGCCCTCTTTGGGCTTCCCGAGGTGGCACCGGGGCTTCAAAGCTCTGGAGCCCCCTCGGGAAGACTGGGGAGAGGCCAGCCAGCTGCCCACCTGCTTGCCACCCTCCCCAGCTTTCCCGAGGAGGTTCCGGGACTTCAAAACCCTGGAGCCCCCTTGGGAAGGCCAGGAAGAGGCCGGCCAACCTCCCACCCACCTGCCACCCTCTCCAGCCTTCCCGAGGTGGCTCCAGTGCTTCAAAGCCACAGAGCCCCCTCAGGAATTATTATTATTATTATTATTATTATTATTATTATTACCCCGCCCCCTGTTAAAAACAATCAGGGCGGCTTACAACAATTAAAATACAACAATGAAGACTAAAATCCCTAAGCCCCACCCACCCCCATAAAAAGATATTAAACTAGTATAAAATTAAAAAAAAACACCTAAACTAAAATCACATTAAAAAAAATACAAAAATCAATAGCCAGCTAGACTAAAAGAGGCCAGGAGCTCCAGAGGCCGGGATCTAACCAGGAATGGCCTGCCGAAAGAGATCCATCTTAAGAGCTTTTCTGAACCTACTTAAGCTCATCATCTGACGGATCTCGTTCGGCAGGCCATTCCATAATTTGGGGGTAATTACCAAAGAGGCCCTCTGGGAGATGGCAGACAGCCTAGATTTTTGTGGGCGAAGCAAATTCCTCCCAGAAGACCAGAGTGCGCAGGGAGGATTGTATGGGAGGAGGCGGTTTCGAAGGTAAGCCATTTAGGGTTTTAACGGTAATAACCAACACCTTATACTGCACCCGGAAACTGATAGGAAGCAAGTGGAGAGATTTTAATACTGGAGTTATATGATCTCTCTGAGATGTTCTTGAAAACCACTCTGGCTGCCATATTTTGTACCAACTGAAGTTTCCAAACCAAGCACGAGGGTAGCCCCATGTAGAACACATTGAAGAAATCTAGACGAGAGGTTACCAGTGCATGCACCACAGTCTCAAGGTCCCTTACTTCCAGGAAAGGGCGCAGCTGGCGTATCAGCCAAAGAAATATAACAGGCGCTCCTAACCATCACATTCACCTGACTAGTCATCTGAAGCGATGAATCAAGGAGCACCCCCAGACTGTAAGCACAGTCCTTAACAGAGAGCATGACCCCATCCAGGACTAGAGGTTGCAACCCAACTCCTGGTTTCGGGACCGCTACTGTGAGCACCTCCATTTTGTCTGGATTTAATCTCAATCTGTTTTTCCTCATCCAGCCCATTACTGCTTTAAGACAGTCATTAAGAGGAGAGACACCATCAGAATTCGAGGCCAATGATTGGGACAGGGAGAAATAGATCTAGGTGTCATCAGTGTACTGATAACACCCAGCCCCATAACTCCGAATAATCTCACCCAGCGGCTTCATATAGATGTTAAACAGCATTGGGGACAGGATGGCGCCTTGCAGAACACCACAAGTAATCTCCTTTCTGCTGGAGCAGCTGTCCCCAAGCAGCACCCTCTGGGACCTGCCCGAGAGGAAGGACTGGAACCACTGGAGTGCAGTGCCTCCTATTCCTAACCCACTCCGGTGATCCAAGAGGATGCTATGATCTAGTGTATCAAAAGCTGCTGAGAAGTCTAGAAGCACCAACAGGGTCACATTACCCCTGTCGATGCTTAGACGCAGGTTGTGGGTCAAGGCAACCATGGCAGTCTCAACTCCAGCTCGGTTAGGGAGACTGCTAGACAAAGGGGTGGTCAGTATACTAGCAGAATCTCCAGACTATCCCTGGTCCTCAGGCTAAGGTATATACACTAGAAGTGGACTGTGTTCCAGACAGGTATCCTGGTCAAAGTCAGATTGTTCTTATAAACCAGAGCCACTCTGCCCGCCTGCCCACTTCCCCTCACCTGCTCACTGACAGAATAACCACTGGGAGGGCCTGCATCCACGTGACAGCACTATCCTCTCCCACCCAGGTTTCTGTGAAGCATGCCTCCCGCCCCCCTGTCACCCTCCCCTGCCTTCCAGAGGCGGCTCTGGAGTTTCAAAGCCCCGGAGCCCCCATCAGGAAGGCTGGGAAGAGGCAGGCCAACCTCCCGCCTGCCTGCGCCCCACCACCCTCTCTGGCCTTTCTGAGGCAGCTCCGGGGCTTCATAGCCCCGGGGCCCCATCGGGAAGGCTGGGGAGAGGCCGGCCAGCCACCCTCCCATCCACCTGCTGCACTCCCCGGCCTTCCTGAGGCAGCTCCAGGGTTTCAAAGCCCTGGAGCCCCCTCAGGAAGGCCAGGGAGAGGCCAGCCAGCCACCTGCCCACCCACTGCCCTCTCTGGCCTTTCCGAGGCTGCTCTGGTGCTTCAAAGCCCCAGAGCCACCTCAGGAAGGCCAGGGAGATGATTGGCAACCTCCCGCCCGCCTACCCGCCCTCCCAGCCTTCCCAAGGCGGCTCCTGGGTTTCAAAGTCCCGGAGCCCCTTCAGGAAGGCCGGGGGGGTGTCAGCCAACCTCCCGGCCACCGGCACCCCAACCTTCCCGAAGCGGGTATAGGGCTCGAGAGCCCCATTTCCACTTCGGGAAGCGCAGCAAGTGACAGGGGGGATGCCGGCCAGGTGGGCGGAGGCCTTTGGAAGGGTGGGGGTTGTGGGTGGGCGGGGGAGGCCTTTTTATTTGCAGTTTTTTCACATTCACAGGGGGTCTCAAGACCCTAACCGCCTTGAATGTGGAGGGACTACTGTATTTGTTTTTTAGTAATTTCCACAGGCCCTTCCCTTGGTTTTGCATGAATCCCACCTTGGTGTTAGGGGCCCCCTGGTTTACCTGTAACCACATGGATGGCCCTTTTAGCCAAATTATTAAATATAGGCAATTATTTGATATTCCAAGATAGTGTCTATCAGGATAGGTAAGATGTTGAACAGTTGCATTCATGGTTCTGGTTCTGTTCCTGTCTCCCTTTTCTTTTGCTTCTCATCTTTCCTTTACTTCTTAAAGCACTTCATCTGTCATACATTGTTTCTTCTCTTTCTTTTTGGCTATAGATAGCATCTTTCTACAATCCTCTTGAGTATGTCAGTGGCTTCTATCTATAGTTCTTCTGGTTCCCTGTCAATTTGGCTTAATAGTGCAAATCTATTTTGAAAACACATAACCATGCCTAAATCCAATTGCTAATCCATTGAATCAATTGCTATATATTAAATCAATACTTGTGTAAATCTCATGATTTCAGTGAATCTACTCTAGCTGGAACTAGCAAATGGATTAAGGCTATATTCACCCATTAGCCTGGTAAATGGCAACATGCAAAGACAAGGCCCCCCATCATCCTGGAGAGAAGTGACTATCCTAGGCCCAATATTGTTTAACATCTTTTTACATTGCTTAGATGATGGAATAGAAGGCATGGTTATCAAATTTGCAACTAACACCAAATTAGAGGGAGTAGCTAATACCCCAGAGGACAAGATCAGACTTCAAGATGACCTTAACAGATTGAAGAACTGGACCAAAGCTTACAAAATGAATTTCAACAGAGATAAATGTAAGGTACTGTGTAAGGCAGGAAAAATGAAATGCATAAATATAGTTCTGATGACACCTTGCTTGAAAGCAGTATGTACATATGAAAAGGGGGGGGGGACAGCCATACAGTGTAGTAGTAATGCAATTTGACACAACTTTTTGTGCTGTAGCTCCATCCTATGCAATCTTGGGATCTGTAGTCTGTAAGGTCTTTAGCCTTTTCTGTCAAAGAGTGCTGGTACCTCAAAAAACAACAAATCCCAGGATTCTGTAGGATGGAGCCATGGCAGTTAAAATGATGTTAAGCTGCATTATTTTTATAGTGTAGATGTACCCTTAGTAAGTTTATGGCTGTTTTTAATGTAATGTTTGTTTTAATCCTATGTGTTTTAACCTATGTATCTAAATGATTTTATGTTTTAGTTATATACTGTATTTTAATTCATGTTGTACCCTGCCTAGAGCTCTGGGGAGAGGCGGATAAGAAATAAAATTTATTAGTAGTACTAGAAGTAGTAGTAGACTACAAGCTAAACATGGGTCAAGTCAACAGTGTAATCCAGCAGCCAAAAATGCTAATGCCATTCTGGATTGCAGCAACAGGAATATGGTGTCTAGATCAAAAGAAGTAGTAGTCCCACTCTATTCTACTTTGATTAGACTTCATCTAGAATACTGTGTCCAGTTCTGGGCACCACAGTTCAAGAAGGATATTTACAAGCTGGAACATTCCAGAGAAGGGTGACTGAGAGGATCAAATATCTGGAAACCAACGCTTATGAGGAACAAATTGTGTTGTGTATGTTTAGCTTGGAGTAGAGAAAACTGAGAGGTGCACGATAGCCATCTTTAAATATCTGAAGGGATGTCATTTAGAAAATGGAGCTAGCTTGTTTTCTGCTGCTCCAAAGACTAGGACACAAACTAATGGATTCAAATTACAAGAAAAGAGATTCCACCTAAACATGAGGAAGAAATTTTTTACTGTAAGAGCTGTTTGACAGTGAAATACATTGCCTCAATGGGTGCTGGACTCTATCTTTGAAAGTCTTTAAACAGAAGTTGGATGGGTATCTTTTAGGAATATTGTAGTTGTGTATTCCTTCATGGCAGGGGGTTGGACTAGATGGCTCTTGTGGTCCCTTCCAACTCTAAGATTCTATTATTCTAAATCCCATGTATAAGGCCATGGTTAAAATAAGTATCATTGGTATTCCTTTCTGAATTTCAGTGCTCTCTGAGTATAGTCTTTGCATTCCCTGTGCATCCAAGCATGGGTATATTTATCTGCCAACTTGAGCTAATGTTTTGTGCATCTTGTGAAATGAACAGTGTCTGAAGAAACTATCCCAAGATAAATGTATTAGTGTTTAAGCTGTCACAAGGTGACTCCTAGTTGTTCTCACTGCAAAAGCCTAATACAACTACACCCCTTGAAATCCTAATAAAAGTAAGCCCCACTGACTTTGATGGACTTACTCTGAAGTAAGTGTGCATAGAAACAAAAGCTTTATTTGGGACCTATGTTGTTCAAAGTTTTTACATAGCTATACCTACTGCTCTGAGCTCTATGGACATTTCTAAACAGCAGCAAGAAATACTTTTCCAAAGGTAAGCAAATCTACCAGGTTTCCACCTGGAAAAATGTTCTACCACCACACCATGAATCCCATCCACCATCCACCATCTACTTAATTTCTCTCTATATTTCACTTTCTAATATAATCTTATATGCCAGTGCCTCTCACAAGGCTTTCTCGAGGTCTATTACTATGCACTCTTTTATGCTCTGCGGGGAAAGCTGCATCACTGGTGTTGCTAAGAGAACATTTTATAGACTCTCAACATCCCTTTACTGACTTAAAGAATAAAGTGTATGTGTCTTTGTCTGTGTGTGTGTATGATTTTTTTAAAAAAGAAAAATATGCATCCACTGTTTGCCTTAAAAGGACCCAAGGTACTATGTGAAAAAATGAAGACCTTATATGAGAAGCATTGAATTGCCAATAATGAACATTGAGTGCAAAAGCAAATTAAAAACCCTATGCTAGAAGAGACCATTAGGAGCAATTTGGCATTTATTGAACAGCAGATGGTGATTAAAAGCATAAAACCTAGAGTGTCATGCTAAGAAGAAAAATAACAAGGCTCATTCCATTTTCAGAAGTCTAACATTTCAATTATCAAAGCTCTAGACACTAAAGGCAGCTCTGGCCACGACAAAGTTGTGGGGAGAACAGGAAGCTCTAGTGCCTCATATTTCCTGTTCTTCTGCATCTCTGAGTGAATAAAGGCAATTATTTACCATGACTTAACTTACAAAGCTAGTTCCAAAGTTATAAAGTTAATAAATATGGTAGTAATGTGTATAAGGGGAGTGCATAAGGAGACTTTTTCCCCATTCCTCTCTCATAGCAGCAGAGCTCAAGACCAAATGGAAGCAAGTAACTGGTAACAGATGCAGAGCCAACAATATTTCTTCACACAAGAGACAATTAGCTGGCTGTGGCTAGTGTCTTCCATGTCAGTGGAGTGGAAAACCCATTTCATCTTTTAAATTGAACTAGAAAAGAGTTGTCCAAAGTGTTGAGTCCTCTTTGGAGAGACAAGGATTTAGCACCTTGGATCTCTTTTAAAGTTCAGACTAAATGTCCTGTTGAAGGATGGCAAGTGCCCAGGTGAGCACACCCGTAGCCTATGGGAATAGATATTGGCAAAATCAAGCCAGTCCAGGGTCTTACACAGAATGGCAGCAGAAGCAGGAACATGGTCAAATTAGTCTGGGGTCTAAACATGAAAAGCAGTCTTAGCAGGGTAGTGTCAGCCAGGGAGTTACGGAGAGAATAACCTAAGGTTCACACCACCATAGTCTAGAAATCCATACAGTGAGAAATAACAGAAAAAGAAGTATTGGAGCTGTTGTTTATTGCAAAGAAATGGCCATGGCTATGCTAATGTACAGCTGGCTATAAATCAGCACTGTTAACCTAATTAGCATAGCATAGCATTTTCATTTTAAGGAAGACCAGGGCATTTCCCATTATTTTGCAACATGTGTTTCACACTTGAACACCCAACAGGATGAAATGGCACTGATCTACTGCCTGTTCTTGTGAGGGTCTGGATATGGGACAGTCTGGATTCCCTTTTTGCCAGTTCCAGAGCAGGACAATTTGCCTTCTCTGGCACTGATTGGAGCCTTTTATCTTGGTTCTACTCATCTGAGGAGGCCTATTTCGGATACGACATAACACTAAAGCTCAGAGTGAATTCACCACCCATTGAAATAGAAGCCACCTTGGCAATTAACTAACGGAATGGGCCACTAGGTGTAGTGATAGCACTGGGTTAGATGACTCTAACGGAGGATTAGAAAAATTCATGGAAAATAGGTCACTGGGAATAGCAATAGCAAAAACAAAATTGCTTTGTCTGAAACTATAGAGATTATCAGATGCATTAAAGGTGGCATTACAGGAACCCCAAGAGATTGCAAAAGGGCTCCCTTTTCAGACGACATAATTCCCCCCTCATTATACACCCATTCTGCTGGCACTGCTTTTTATTGATGGGAGAAGCTGTCAATAGATTCCCTCATTGCGTTCCTGTCATGGATGTTCCTGCATGTGATACGGTGCCCTTTTATGCTGGTGAGATCCCAGCGTCAATGGGCAGTCTGTGCTAGAACACATCTGGGTGAGATTCTTGTTACTTCTACCTTTTAAAGTGTGTTTTTGTGCTTGCTGTAATTTTTGTGTGTGTGTTATCTTTATTTTTGAATTTCCCGCATTCACGTCTTCTCACAAGAATCCGTGGGATTTTGATCCAGGAAGTGAAGGGAGCTCCTTTAGAGCTCCATTCACTCCTGGACTGGGGAAACAACAGAAGAGGAGGTAAGTGCAGTGGGGAGGCTGATTGTGGCATGACAGGGATGGGACAGGAGCGGGAGTGGAGATCATGAGACAGGAATGCTTTTTTTCGTTCCTGTCTGATAATCTCCTATATTTGTGTGTTGAAAGCTTTGACAGAGTATTTTGTGCCCCTTTTTTATGTTGGCCTTATAAAAGTCCACAATGTGAGCTTTAGAATTTGTCTTGTGGTCAACACACCTCCATCTGCATGTGTATAACCTGAGGAATATTGAACTTAGCCACTCAGCAGTGAGATCCTATGCTGGAGGAAGAGGAGTTTTTGATAGCTTGTGCAGATAATTTTGTGCTTTTTTTTATTGGCCTAATAAAAGTATTATTAAGAAATCATGTTCAGGACCACAGTGTCAACTCCAAATTTGGCAGAGTTTTTCATCACCACACTAAGGATTTTATTAGTCCAGGCAAATACAGCATCATAAGAACACCTAATGATCGCAAAAGGGCATGCATACCAGATGATGTTGTTCTTTCACAATCATGTATTGTGAAAAACACATTCCTTTTTATTGATGGCCCAAGCCGTCAATTGATCCCATGGCAATTTGTTGCTGGCATTGCTGGCTTTTGAAACTTGGTGCCATTGTACTCACATGAATACAGCATCAATGGGCAAACATGTCCGGTGAGATCGTGACAGCCAGGTGGGGGACACTCTTTTTCTGACCCCCCCCCATGTACTTGGGACTTTAAAAGTGTGTTTTAGTGCTTTGCTGTACTTTCTGTGTCTTTATTTTGTTTTTATTTTTGAATTTCCTGCACTAGCATCTTCTCGAAAGAATCGATGAGATTTCAACCCTTGAAGTAAACGGAGCTCTGTTTGTGCTCTGTTATTGCCAGGGAAACCTCATTGGTACTGCTCAAGGTAAGTGTGGTAGGGGAGGTTCTTTTGCTGGTATAAAAACACCACAATTTATGCCAGCAAAAGAACATTAAGGGGGTGGTGGTCTGATAAAGTCCAAAATATCCAAAATAACTGTTGTACCAGGACAGACAACGAAGAAGGATGATTACCTTAATGATATTGTTGTAGCCCTTTCAGAAGGCCCTGTGACAGTCTGATGATGAAAAAGTGAAATCCCTTCTCAGATCCAGCCCACCTAGTTTTGTCTTCTTTGCTTCATCTTCCCCAACCTGGATCTTTCCAGAGGTTTGGCTCACTAGGCTCAGCAATTATGGCCCAATGGCCAATAGCTAAATATTAAGGAGATTCTGGGCTAAAATGGTTGGAGAATATCTTAACCACTTAGTGAGTTGGTTGTAGGGATCCATTCACACACTCTCTTGTTGTTTAAAGTTAGCAGGTGCCCAGGTATGTATACCTGCAGTCCACAAGAGCAAGCAAGGGAAGAACCAGGCCAGTCCCAGGTCATACACAGGATGTCAGAAGCAGATGAAGCATTATCCAAGCATTCTGAGGTCCAAATGTGAAAAGCATTCCTGAATAGGGTCCAAAGCCAGAGTCATCAGAAAGCGTAATTCAAGGTATATGCTGAAGTTCAGGGATCCACAAAGGCAGGCACATCAGAGAAGCTCAGAAAGGGAGTGTGGGTGCTGGTTGTTTGCAGCAACAGAATGGTTTCGACTGAGCTAACAGATAGCCAACTGTAAATCAGCATAACTGGCCTAAATAGTTCAGTGTTTTCCTTTTAAGGCAGACCATGGTGTTTCCTGTTCCTTTGCAACTGGCATTTTAAACTACTATGTTCAACAGGATGAAGTGTCAGTGTCTCCATACTTCTCATGATCTACAGTAACTGCATGGAGTGGTCTGGGCTCTGCTTATACTAATTCAATGACAGGACTTCCAGCATCCTCTGGCTCCCACTGGAGCCTGTTATCTTGACTCTCTTCCTTCCTGTCCATCTGAGGAGGTCTCCTCTAGGTAGGACATGATGCTTGTAGTATGAAAGTTTTCATTGATAAGCAAGATTCGCACTCATTGTTGTGGGAAACAATTGAATAGGAAACCATGGTGTTGTCTAGATGGTGAAAATACTCCTCACAGAATTTTCTGGGAACACCTTTTGTCCCAATGAGATCCCGAAGCTATTTGCCTTATCTGGAAGAAGGGGGGCGAAAAACTCCATTTACTGCATGAGAAAAGATTTTGCGGCTTTTCCTGTATTTTTTTAAAATATGAAGGAATGTGCATTAGCACCCCTTAAGACAACCAGTTCAATTTGCTATGCAGTCTCAGAGAGGGCAGAACTAGAGATCTGATTGGTCAGATATGCATGAGGGGTGGGCTTTCCGGGGAGGCAGTTCCCAGAAGTTCCTTGCTGGGTTTTTCGAGTTAGTGATTGTGCTAGTAGTAGTAGTAGATAGTGATAGTAGTTTTTGCTCTGTCGATCGCCCAAATAATTTTTTTTAGCAGAAGGTTGTACTTGCTCACCTCTGCTTTAATATTAAAAAAAAATACTGTGCAGTGGTGGCAGCATTTATTACTCTAATTTACAGCCACTCTCTTGATTCACAGGCATCTGAACTTCAAACCGCAGATAGCTTCTCAGCATATCATTTTTTGCAAAACATCATGGAGACAAAAGAATGCAGCTGCAAATTTGCAATAATGTGCAGGAATAAGCATTATTTCCCCTTGTGTCGATGAGCCCCAGGTAAGTTGAGTTAGTGCTGTCTGGTCCTTCCCACATCAACCATTATATGGCTGTAAATAAGTATATTGTATAGTACTTTGAACATTCAACAATATGCTGAAATACTGAGTGGTATAAATAACACTGTCAATGTACATGAATTTCAAGCTTGCAAAAGGTACTTTGGTGGTGGTGCTGTTTTTACTAGAACCCCTAGATCTAGCAACTACACTCTGGTGCAAAAACCTTACATTCAGAATTAAAGAATTCTGACCCCACTAATTTGTTATGAATAACATACCTCATTACAGCCGTAGTTCTTCTACATTAAAAAATGCTCATGGTTACTCCAAGTTCTCTTTGCTTCAACAGTATAATATAGGATAGGGGCAGTTGCCAATCTACTGCCAGTCTCCTAGATATCTACCACTAGATCCAGATCTCTCTCTTTTTAAAACTTCTTGTATATGGTCTTCTTAGCAGAGCAGGAAACAAAGGCACTTGTCCTGGAGAGGTTAAAAACTCGTGTTTAACATTGGAGGATTAAAATAAATGGGGGAAGCAAAGTAAGAGTGACAAAGAGGGAGAGACCACATATAAGAAGTTCCCCTCTTTCTCTCTGACTTTCTCCCTGTGTCCCTCTGCTACAGCCTCTGTAATGTAACAATGCCCCTGAAAGATCTTACTGATCTTGAGCAAATGTTCTTGCAAATGCTATAACTACCCCCATGAGACATTTGGTCCAATAGGTCCCTTTTAACAAGGCTGCTCTGATTTGAGCATGTCACACCATTGCTGGAGTATTCTCAAGTTGGAGAGATGTAAAACCTTACCAGCAATTTGCCATCCTTAATCACTTCTTAAATCTGTGCAGAGTGGTTCTTTGGAAGTGCTGAGAGACACATTTTCCAGCCACTTGTGCGTGACAATGGGAACTTTCACTGTTAGCATCCTGCTTTCAATTTTCTTAGCAATCCCGTTTGTAAGCAGGAGGTGCTCTTCCGTGAGAGCCAGCTCACTTAAAAGGCCAAAAGGAACAAAACTTCATGACAAAACTGATAGAGTACAAGAAGATGTGAACTGATTGTGCAGTGGACTGAAATAACTGCTAAATTACATGTAATTAAATTAAAAGGAAATAAGGTAGACTTATGTCAGAGGTTTTTGCTGAACATTTGTTTAAAGCATCAGGAAAGCATTATAACATTAAAGTACATTTTTACATAATAACATTGCCTTGCAAAGTGACCCTTGGATTTCACAAGCCTGTGGTATATCATTGACCATAGCAGGCTTTGGTCTGATCCAGCAGGGTTCTTCTCGTGGTTTTATGCTGTTACGGTGTATGTTTTAAAATGAAATTTAAAAAAACAGCTCTCCACCACAGGGAACTTACAATTTAAAGCAACCAATTGGGGAATGACAGGTGGAAAGGGACAGGAGAGGTAGACAGAAGCAAATGTAACAAGGGAAGAAGTAAAAAAAATGAAGTTATATCTGCTTAGCCTTACAAGAAAGCAGATCTTACTTAAATCCAACTTTGCTCCAAGTAAGGAGAAACGTGGTTCTATTTGAAGAGTAGATAAATATGGAGAACAGTGTTCAGTTCCCCTGACCCCCACCTTACAGCTCACTTCCATGCAATCAGATACTCCTGTTGGAAAATGTGAGACATAGCAGTAGATCTCACAAATAGAGCAATCAAATTGGCAGGACAGAAGCTGAACAACAACCAGTCCCATCCCTTCCCATACACAGGGAGAAAAGAAATCAGTTTAGTCTCTTTGTAAGCTATATAAAGTAGCCTTACTTACTTATACTTGTGCATATTCAAATACATGGTATAATGGAGGAGGGGGGGAGGATAAGAAAGTGGGTGTAGAAAACCAGACAATCAGGAAGTCAGCAAACATGCAGATTAGCATTTAATACAGCCATGCAAAAATTGCTAACTCTAACAGGTCCAGCCCCTATTGTACTTTGCAGAACTAAGCCCAGCTGAATCATAAGTGCATGGATGAGACAGAGAATATACAGCAGGGGATGAGTAGCTATTGGGTGACACTCTGAACCCACTGGGGGTTGGTCCTGCCTCTGCACCACCAAAGTTGCTATCTTGCTGCTTGAACTCAGGTGGCACAGCAGTGATGGCAGCAACAGCAAACCCCTCAGAATTTCCTTTGGAAACAAAAGTGCAAGGGGAATGTATATCATCTATTAAAGTACTGCAACATAGCATTGGTCTCCCAGAAATGCAATTCTGCTTTTAATGAAGTCATACAATCCCTAACATTTGCTCTCAAAAGAAATTATTTTGAAAAGTAGTTTTACTGCTACCTGCACTGCCGCTGACATTTAGCAGTGCAGAAGCAGTCAGGGGTAGAGAGGGAGCTGCATGCTCCCTTCAGGGGACAAGCTGCCCTCCCAAGCAGAGAGATAAGTACTGGAAAGGAGAAAGTTCATTTCCCTCATCTCCATACAACTCTTTTGCCCTTTGAGGTTGCAGTCCCAGGAGTAAGCCTCACAGAATACAGTGGAGGCTTCCTTCTGACTCAACACACACAGGACTGAGCTATACAGGGATTCACATACACAGACTTATACACACGGATTTAAGCAAAAGTAGTTTGATCCTGATGAGGAGAAGGACAAAATGTCATTTCAGTAAGAAAGGCCAGCTGAACATGTTACACCTGCCTGGATGGAAACTGCAAGACTCTCTCATGTCGATGAGAGAGAGGCACTTTTTAATTGTCTGGGACATAAGTGCTTAGAAATAGCAAGAAAGAAGTCATTTGGGAGGCTGGAAGAAGGCTACAGTTTATTTATAAGTGGTGTTATGAGCCATCTGGAGCAACTCTGGAAAGGAAGAATCAAGGGTGGCCTACTGGCAGTGGCTCGTGGGGGGGCTGGAGGGGGCTTTGGAGGGCCTTATCGCCCTGCCAAATACTAGAGGACCTCAAAATGGCCTTGAATGATAGACACAACCTCCAGGACACACTTTCACAAGCTCTGGCATGAATATTGTTAAAACAGCCAGACCAACATGACCCTTGCTCCAGAACCAGCACTGTCTCTCTTGATGTCAAAGTATGGATTAAAACCACTTCACTAGTTCATCTATAAAGAAACGATTAATGGTTGATACTAATAAAAGACATATGCAGCGGAGGAGGAGAACATCTTCCCCCCATCTTGGTTTGTAGTGTTCTGATGAATTTCCTCTCTCTCTTTTTTTTTTTTTTTTGGTGTTTTCTTTCTGTTGCCTCCCATCCACCTCACTCCAACTCATGGGAAATGCCTTAAAACAGTAGGGGACAAGGAGGGGAGAGGGAAATGCAGATTTCACTCCCATCCCTCTTGATGTCCTTTTAGGATAAAAACTGAAAGAAAAACAAAACATACAGCTGAACCAGTGTTTAATCACACACACACAAGCACACATGATTTGGCCCCAAAAGGACATGTAGTAAAATGCATTAGAAGACTTAGGGGTAAAACATTCCAGCCTTAGTCCCATACATACTTACCTGGGAGTTAGCCCCAATGAGATAGAAGTTACTTGTAAGTGGACAGGTGTAGAATTGTATTGGTAGCCAGAGAATCATTGGGATGGGGACAGAAATAATGGTCCAATAAAGTAATATAATATTGAGCCAGACTAACAAATGTTTCTACCTTCCTCCAACTGAAGGTAATCTTGAGACAGTGAGAAATTGAGAAGGCAATCTAAAAAGACAATGTTCTAACAAGTGTCTTCAGTTATGTTCACATTGGTAGGGTAAATGTTCACTCAGATCATGATAAGAGGGAACATTTATAGATACAATTAATGATTCTGTCTTAGAACAGTTAGTCATGGAGCCACCAAGAGTAGAAGAAGTCCTTGATTTAATAGCAAGCAGCGCCTGGAATCTGGTTAATGATATAAACTGTGACAAACTATTTAGAAAAGGTGATTATGTCCTGATAGGTTTAATGTAAATAGAAAATTACCTAGAATATCCAACAATGCCAGATGTAAAGTCTGAAAGGCAAGTTTCTCACAAGTAAGAAGAATAATTAGATAGAAGTTGAAGAGGAGGAATAAGAAAGGTCAGTTCCCTCCAGGAAATATGAAGGACACTGAAACCACTATAACAGAGGCTTGGAGAAACTGTATATGACAAATTAGAAAAGGTACAAACAAGCTCCAAATTGTGCCAGTTGATCAAGCTATAATCTAAGGAAGCCATAAAAAGGAGGAATGCTTCCTTTAAAAAAGAGAAGTCTTTCTCAAATGAAAGAGCACAAAACTGCAGCAAAAACAAATGTAATCTGATGATAAGGCAAGCAATTTGAGGGGGAAATTGCTAAAGGCATAAAACAAACAACAAACAGCCAGGGAGGTGGCAAGACCTTTAGATGACAAATGAGTGAAAGGAGTACCTAAGAAGGACAGGGAGATTGCAGAAAAGCATAATGTATTCATTGCATCAGTGCAAGATTGTTTCAGAGAGGGCATCTGAGGAGATGTGTCAAGTAGAGGTGACAGGTGATGAAGTTTTAGAGCTAACTGACAAACTGCAAATTAGCAAGTAAGTGGCACTGGTTCACCCAAGAGTTTTTAAAGAACTCAGACCTTTCAAGAAATTTTATTTTAAAAGCATCTTATATTTAAAATCAACCTGTGTTCCAATTATAAGGGGCACCATATGGCTGCCTTTTCCCCAAGGGCTAGAGGGGGCTTAATTTTGGTGTCTTTGGTAAAGTCAGGGGATTCATTGACAACTCCTTACTACTTTCCCCCTCAATAAATTCTAATGACTTCTAATAAAGTCAGCTAATGCTCAGAATGAGTTCAGGCTCATTAGAGAGGTTAAAAATAATAAAAAGGTGCTATTTGGCTGTGCTCAAAGCAAGAAGAAGAACAAGGAAATGGTAGGGCCACTGCATAGAGAAGATACTGAAATGCTAACCGGACAGAGAGAAGACGGAAATGTTTAATACCTTCTTTGCCTCAGTTATCTCCCAAAAGGAAAACAGTGTTATAGCTGGCAAAAATCGAATAAATCATGCAGTGAGAGGACTACAGCCCAGAATAGGTAAAGAGGTAATAAAGGAATACCTAGCTACTCTAAATGAATTCAAGTCTCCAGGGCTGGATGAGCTACAATCAAGAGGACTCTAGAAACCTGCAGTTGTAATCTCAGAGCCACTGTCAATAAACTTTGAGAATTCTTGGAGGACAGGAGAGGTCCTAGCAAATCGGAGGAGGGGAAATGTTGATCCTATCTTCAAAAAGGGAAAAAAGGATGGCCCATGCAACTGCCAACCAGGCAGTTTGATGTCAAGACCAGAAAAGGCTATACAACAGATCATTAAACAGTCTGCTCACAGTTAGAAAGAAATGCTGTCATTACTAAGAGCCAGCATGTGTTTCTCAAAAGCAAGTCATGCCAAACTAATCTTATATCATTTTTTAATAGCATTAACAAGCTTGGTAGATCAGGGGAGTGTTGTGGATGTACTACCTCTTGATTTCAGTAAGACTTTTGATGAGGTCCCCCATTATATTCTTGCAGGCATGTTGGTGAACTGTGGGCTAAAGAGTGTTATAGTTAGGTGGATCTGTAATTGGTTGAAAAACAAAACCAGAGAGAATTCACCAATGGTTTCTCTGCATCCTGGAGAGAAGTGACTAGTGGGGTGCCTTAGGGTTCTGTGCTGAGCCTGGTGTTGCTTAATATCTTTATAAATGATTTGGATGAAGGAATAGAAGGTATGCTAATCAAATTTGCAGATGACACCAAATTCGAGGGGGGGAGCTAATACCTCAGATTATAGTTTTAGAATTCAAAATTATTTTGACAGATTTAAAAGCTGGGCCGTAACTAACAAAATGAATTTCAACAGGGATAAATGTAGAATATTACATCTAGGCAGGAAAAATGAAATGCACAGATATAGGATGGGTGGCTTTTGGTTTGAAAACAGTATGTGTGAAAAGGATCTGAGGTCTTAGTTGACCTGATGGTTAACTGTACTAAGTTAACTGTATAATGCAGCAAGAAAAAGAAAAAAAGAAAAAAAAAAGAGCCAACACAATTTGTTAGGATGCCCTAACACTGCTCCCATGAGATTTCAAAACTGGGCATATTGGAGACTTTTCAGGGTCACTTGGCTGGGAGGTTAGGCAGACTGGAGGTCAGCCAGAGATCACAACGACCTGAGATGTGTCTAGAAATATAATAGTGGGAAACCCAAGTTAAGATTATGCAGAAAGCTTCTTTATAAACACAGTCATTACGGAGGTATGCGATAATCCTTTCTTCCAGTCTTGGGCATTTCCAGAAACAATTCAATCGAACAATTAAGTGACCATTCTTTAATCCATACCCTACAGAAATCTCTCCTATACCCCCTACCTGACCAAACATTAAGAGGTTGCTGCAGAACTATCAATGTTTTGTTTTTCTGGACAAAAAGCAATCAGTTGAGTTTTGTTCCCTTTGTCTATCCAGTGGGAAAGTTATCCAGACTTTGTCATAACCAGGATATGAAACAGGGTGTAAATATTAGACCATAGACTCCAGCAAAGGTGTGCCAGAATGGTCCTACCCAGCCACTCTCTTTCTCGGTGCACCCTGAATTGGAACATTCTGTGCCACCTTCAATGACTGTCTGAGTATCCTCGCTGCATGGAACTTGTCTCTTCAAGACTGGTAACTACCGACCTATCATCCAGGACCTCTCTCCCTCTATCCAACCTTTCTGCTTTACTCTGCTATAGCCCTGCATGGTTCTTCAGAACATGTGTTATGTATGTTAGTTCACTTTTGTGTTATTCCAATAAAATACTTTATTTCACTTTAACTGGAGTGCTCTCTACTGTGTCCTGTTCTGGACTCCACAGTTCAAGAAGGATATCAACAAGTTGGAATGTGTCCAGAGAAGAGCAACCAAGATGATCAAAGATCTGGAAACCAAGCCTTATGAGAAATAACTTAAGGAGTTATGCATGCTTAGCTTGGAGAAGAGAAGACTGAGAGGTGACATGATGTTGTTGTTGCATGCCCTCAAGTCATTCTGACTTATGACAACCCTAAGGTGAATCTATCATGGGGCTTTCTTGGCAAGATTTGTTTGTGGTGGGTTGGCTTTGCTTTCCTCTGAGGCTGAGAGAGGGTGAGTTGCCTAAAGTAGGATGCCATGGCAGACTGAAAATTCAAATTCTGATCTCCAGAGTCGTAGTACAACACAAAAACCACTACATCACACTGGCTCTCATAGCCATCTTAATTATCTGAGGTGGTGTCATATAGGAAATGGAACAAGCTTGTTTTCTGCTGTTTCAGAAACTAGGGACTGTTTCAGTGCTCTAAAAAAAAAAACCCTGCGGAGGTTGGGAGAAGAATGGCTCTGTCCTGCCTCCGACAATCAATTCCGCATGACACCATCCCCCTCCCGTCCGTGCTTCCTCCATGCTGGAGAGATGAGAAAGGCATCACTTTTCATTGATGGAAACTTCTGTCAATTAAAAATAGCACCTTTCTCATCCCTCCAGCACGGAGGAAGGACAAAGGAAGGACAGGAGGAGGATGGGGAGTGTGAAATCAATCGCCGGAAGTGGGACAGCACCATCCTCCTCCCAACCTCCTCGGGGTGGTGGTAGAGCATCTGAAAATCTCCTAGAACACAAACTAATGAATTCAAATTACAAAATAATAATAATAATTCCACCTAAACATTAGGAAGAACTTTTATACTCTAACAGCTGTTTGAAGGTTTTTAAACAGGGATTGGATGGGCATCTTTCAGGAGTGCTATAATTGTGTATTCCTGTGTGGCAAGGGGTTGGACTAGTCACCAGACAGTCCTTATGGCCCCTTCCAACTCTATGGAGATTTTCACACGCCTAAAATACCCCCCCGAAGAAATCGGGACAGAAATATTTCTGTCCCGGAAGCAGCGCCGCGGTTCACACGCCCAGTCCCCTCTCCCGATATGCCGTCGTCATCACGCTGGGTTATTTCTTCCCTCTTCCAGAATATTTTATTAACGGCGAACTCCCGTTAGTAAAATATTCCGGAAGAGGGAAGAAATAACCCAGCGTGACGACGACGGCATATCGGGAGAGGGGACTGGGCATGCGAACCGCGGCGCTGCTTGCGGGCAGAAATATTTCTGTCCCAATTTCTTCAGGGGGTATTTTACGCGTGTGAAAATCTCCTATGATTCTGTTATTCTAAGACAGCCACTAGAGCACTAATTTTTAAAAAGGGGCCCAAAGAGAATTCTCTCCCCAGTTATATTGGTGAAAATAATGATTAAACATGAAACCACTCTAAAATATAGCAGAACAAGCCTTGCTAGGAAAGGCTCAGCATGGCTTCCGCCAAGAGAATTCCTGCCTTACCAGCTCTTTTGAATTCTTTGCAAATGTCAGCAGCATGTAGGAAGAAGAAATGTAATAGACATTATATGTTTGCACTGCCAAAAATCTGTTGACAATATTTTTTCACCACATGGTCCTAAGTAAACTAAATAGTTTACTAATTTTACTGAATTAATAACAAAATAGACTACTAAGGACTTTTTCGGACGTCTCAAATACACCGCAAGCAGCCTTATCGCGTTGCAAGGCTGCTGCACTGCAGGGCGTCGCTTTCGGATGACACTCTCCCCTGCCGGTACTATTGCGGTACCGCGGGGACATTTGAGCATTATATTTCGCTGGTTTTTAAGCACGAAAGTTGATCTTTGTGGTTCCCAGGCACTCCTTCCTCCCCATCTGGGGATAGACTTTAACGCCAAGACAAAGAGTAGTTGCATGAAAGATAGGTTTCAATATTGCACAACAACACTGCTGATCACAGTGAAACAAGTGTGATTCCCCACCACTTTATCTTAGGACTGAGGGAATGAACATCTTCGCCATTTGTCAGCTAATCTGGATTCCTTCTGGAGTTTTTCAACTTCTTTATCAACCTTTATCAACTTCTGGCCACCTGTGTACCCAACTCATGATGGTAGTTATGCCAGACAGTCAGAGTTAACATCAACATGCCACTTAAGCATTCTTAGGTATTGGAATCTCAGGATATTTACCCATAGGAAATGAGCAGGTTCTTTGGTACTCTTCAGGCTATTTATTACATGCATTTATAGATATACAAACATATACAGTCCCCTTAGGGAGAAGCACAAATATGTCAATTGCTTTCCCCTCATTACCTTACATTGCAGGTAAGGCATCACATTACATTACATCATATTGCCTTTAAGATGTTACACTTTCATAAGGTCTGAACCTTTATCTCTCTGTACCTCTTTAACAGGCTTTATAATGGTTAACACATAGAGTAACATTACCATCTTAATAACAACTTCTCCATTTATCCATCTTCGTATACATTTGCATCTGTTGAGGAGCTAAACATCTCTAAACAGGCATTCAGGGGTCAATTTCCTTGAGCAAAGTTAAATTATAACAACATGTGTTATAACAATAAGCATCTATAACAGGAACCCATTATATTCATAACTGAACATAAATCTATTTCAGCATTTTAAAGCCATCACTATACGTGGTTGTTTTTCTCCTCCTGAGACTGTCTGATACAGTCAGGATTAACACTCATGTTTGTCTCCATTGTCTCAGTTCCTCCTGTACTCCTGGATGATGTTGTGAATGGAGTTGTGACCATCACCATGAAGATCTTCCTTCCCAGGAGGGGGTGAAATTTTCTCCCTGGCAGTTTCCTGCCAAGGAGAAGAAGGAGAGCAGCTTTTGGGCAGCCATTTTGAGTGGGTGAGTTTGAATTTTTTTAAAACTGTTGGGAGAGGGTGCTTGTTCCTGAGGGGGTAGAGCTTCTGTGAGTTTGATTTTTTTTTTAAACTCTTGGGAAAGTGTGCTTGTTGCTGAGGGGGTGGAGCTTCTGTGAGTCACATCTGCGAGTCACTAGGGGGTGGAGCTGGGAGCCTAGCTCTATACAACACCTTGCAGAGGCGCAAGCCTAACAGTGTGCGAATTTGGGCAACCAAGCAAAAATACAGCATACCTAAAAGTACAGTTTATTGTTCTCAGCATTACCCAAGAGTTCTTAGATTACCTAAAAGCTCTCACCATGGACACTGAGGGGACTGCTGCAGTCACCTGCAACACTTTTGGGATGTTTGTCATCTTGTCTACAGAGGTAGGGAACTACACATGCACCAAATGCAAGTTGGTAGCCCTCTTGGAGGAGAAAGTCCAGCAGCCGGAGACACAGGTAGCTACACTTCAACATATTCGGGAGCAAGAGGTTTTCCTGGACAGAACAAAACGAACAGTCTTGGATGGGGACCACACAGAGGAAGTGGCTGTGGAGGAGAGGGTTACTTCACAGACACAGGAAGTAGACAGCTGGAGGAATGTCACACATAGAACAAGAAAATCCAGGGATTCTTCAAGCAGCTTGCAGCTACAGAATCGATTCGAAGCCCTCTCCCTTATCAAGGACAACGAGGAAGAACAGCATGGACAGACTTTAGAGGCAGAGCAGGGGACCTTGAGAGTACCACTGCAAGGAACAGCAGCTGTAAAGCCTCGGGGGAGGCATGTGGTGGTGGGGGACTCCTTGCTGCCGGGTACAGAGGCAGTGGTTTGTGAGCCTAACAAGATGTCTCAGGAGGTGTGTTGTCTCCCTGGGGCAAAGATCCATGATGTGACGGAGAGGCTGACAAGATTCATCAAGCCTACGGATCATTACCCCTTCCTTTTGGTCCATGTGAGAACCAATGATACTGCAAGGCACAGCTTTCCAAATATCAGAAGAGATTATGAGGCTCCGGGGAGGAAGCTGAAAGAAATGGATGCACAGGTTGTCATCTTGTCTCTTCTGCCAGTTGAAGGGCATGGTCCAGGAAGGGAGAGGAAAATAGCCGATGTAAACAACTGGCTCCATAGATGGTGTTGCCGAGAACAATTTGGATTCTTGGATCATGGGCTGTGCTTCCATGAGGGGGGACTTATGGCAAGGGATGGGTGCAACTCACGACAGTTGGCAGAAACGTTTTTGCCAACAGCCTCAAGAAACTGATCAGGAGGGCTTTAAACTGAGTCATATAGGGGAGGGAGACAGTATTCTTGAAGACAAAAGGGCTGGAGAAAATAGTCAAACTGTCATAGAGGGAACAAGGCAAACAGCGCAAGGACCTAAGAGTGGGAGGCAAAAAAACTTGCACAGGCAGCAAGTAAAGGGAACACATGGTCTTAGATCTCTCTACACTAATGCATAGAGCATGGCAAATAAGCAAGATGAACTTGAACTCCTAGGACTACAAAACAAATATGATGTAATAGGCATTACTGAAACCTGGTGGGATGAGTCACATGATTGGAATGTAGGAATAGAGGGGTATAACTTTATAAGAGAAACAGGCCAAACAGGAAAGGAGGAGGAATAGCATTATATGTCAGGGATATTTATACCAGTGAAGAGATCCATGACATCAATACTGGATGCCAGGTGGAGAGCATCTGGATAAAAATTAAAGGGGAGGGAAACAACAAGGATGTTATTGTGGGACTCTACTACAGACCCCGAAGTCAGACAGAGGAATTGGATGATGCCTTTCTAGAACAGATGAACACACACACAGAAAGGAGAGATGTAGTAATGATGGGTGACTTCAACTATCCTGATATTTGCTGGCAATCTAAGTCAACCCAAACTTCAAGGTCTAGCAAATTCCTTACTTGCCTGGAAGACAATTTCATGGTCCAAAAGGTGGAAGAGGCAACAAGGGGTCAGCTATTTTAGATCTGATCCTAACCAACAGGGATGACCTGGTTAATGGGGTGCAAGTGGTGGGATCCTTAGGTGAGCGTGATCATGTTCTCCTGGAGTTTGTTATACAATGGAAAGGAAAAGCCAGGCATAGTCAGACACGCATTCTTGACTTTAGAGAGCTGATTTCAATAAACTCAGGGAAATACTGGGGGTGATACCATGGTCAGGAATACTAAAAGAGAAGAGACCTCAAGACAGATGGGACTTTCTCAAAAGGGAGATACTGAAGGCACAATTTCAAACAGGACTATAGAGGAAGAAAAATGGGAAGTGTCTCAAGAAACCAGGATGGATGACTAAAGAACTTTCAATGGAGTTAAGTTTTAAACGGAACATGTATAGGAAATGGAAAAAGGGGGAAATCACCAAAGAAGAATTCAAACAGATAGTGAACATGTGTAGGAGTGAAGTCAGAAAAGCTAAAGTGCAGAATGAGCTCAGGCTTGCTAGAGAGGTTAAGAACTATAAAAAGTTTTTTGGGGGTATGTCTGCAGCAAAAGGAAGAAGGAAATGGTAGGGCCACTATGTGGAGAAGATGGCAAAATATTAACAGGAGACAGATAAAAGGCAGAATTACTCAACACCTTCTTTGCCTCAGTGTTTTCAGAAAAGGTAAAGGAGGACCAACCTGAGGATAAGGGAACAGAGGACACAATAGGGGAAATCCAGCACAGAATAAGCAAAGAGGTAGTACAGGAATACCTTCTTAATCTAAATGAATTTAAATCTCCAGGACCAGATAAACTACATCCAAGAGTAGTAAAAGAGCTGGCAAATGTAATCTCAGAGCCATTGGCAATCATCTTTGAGAACTCCTGGAGAACAGGAGAAGTCCCAGCAGACTAGAGGAGGGCAAACATTGTCCCCATCTTCAAAAAAAGCGGGGGGGAGAGGATCCCAGCAATTATCATCCAGTTAGTCTGACATCAATATCAGGGAAGATTCTAGAGCAGATCATTAAACAGAGAGTCTGTGAACATTTAGAAGGCAATGCCATAATCACAAAAAGTCAACATGGGTTTCAGAGAAACAAGTCATGCCAGACTAATCTGATCTCTTTTTTTGATAAAATTACCAACTTGGTAGATGAAGGGAACACTGTGGATATCGCATATCTTGATTACAGTAAGGCCTTTGACAAGGTTCCCCATGACATTCTTGCAAACAAGCTTGTAAAATATGGGCTAGATAAGTTAACTATTAAATGGATTTGTAATTGGTTGACCGGCCGAACCCAAAGGGTGCTCAGCAGTGGCTCCTCTTCTTCTTGGAAAGATGTGACTAGTGGGGTGCCACAGGGTTCTGTCCTGGGCCCAGTGCTATTCAACATCTTTATCAATGACTTGGATGAGGGAATTAGGGGCATACTTATCAAATTTGCAGAGGACACCAAATTAGGAGGAGTAGCTAATACCCTAGAGGACAGGATCAAAATTCAAAATGACCTGGATAGACTGGAGAGCTGAGCCAAAGCTAACAAAATGAAATTCAATACAGAGAAATGTAAGGTACTGCACTTAGGGTGAAAAAACGAAATGCATAGATATAGGATGGAGGAGACCTGCCTGAACGAGACTACATGCGAAAGGGATCTAGGAGTCCTAGTAGACCACAAGTTGAACATGAGTCAACAGTGTGATGCGGCAGCTAAAAAGGCCAATGTGATTTTAGGCTGCTTCAATAGAAGTATAGTGTCTAGATCAATGATGGGCAACCATTTGAGCTTGGTGTGTCAAACTTCGCCAAAAAACTGAGCATAACTCGGGTGGAGTGTCACTTTGAGGAAAAAACATGTATGCGTGCAGGATTCCCACTTTGGGGAGGGGGGGAGGGGGGAGGAAGGTGGGACCAGAGCTTTGAAGCCCAAGGGAAGTAATAATGCCTCTCTATTCTGCCTTGGTCAGACCTCACCTAGAATACTGTGTTCAGTTCTGGGCACCACAATTCAAAAAGGATATTTTCAAATTGTAGCGTGTCCGGAGAAGGGCGACTAAAATGGTGAAAGGTCTGGAAACCATGCCTTATGAGGAGAGACTTAGGGAGCTGGGTACGTTTAGCCTGAAAAAAAGATGGCTAAGGGGTGGTATGATAGCCCTGTTTAAGTATTTGAAGGGGTGTCATGTTGAGGATGGAGCAGGCTTGTTTTCTGCTGCTCCAGAGACTGGAACACGGAGCAATGGATGCAAGCTCCAGGAACAGAGATTCCACCTCAACATTAGGAGGAACTTTTTGACAGTAAGAGCTGTTTGGCAGTGGAACACACTCCCTCGGAGCGTGGTGGGGTCTCCTTCCTTGGAATTTTTTTTTTTTTTTTTTAGGGAATTTTTTTATTGGAGTAAGACCATTCTACTAAAAAATACACCCGACCGCAAAAGGCCACAACAATAATACAAAAACAATACTAATTATTTTCCTCTTTTCTTACTAATACAAAAGTAAATCTATCCTAACACTAATGTATTTTTCCCTTTAATCTAAACACACTATAATCACATTATATTTACACATTATAATTATACCTACTTAGAAATGAAAAAAAACCAATAAAATATTAATTAAAAATAATAATACAAAATAATACAAAATTAATAAAATATTTATTTAAAATATCATTTTATGTTATTGCTGGGGTCGTCTCACTAAACCACGGCCAAAACTTTTTCCAACGATAGCTTGGCAATTTCTCTTTTTCACTCAGAGCTAAATCTCCTTCCTTGGAGGTCTTTAAACAGAGGCTGGATGGCCATCTGTCGGGGATGCTTTGATCGTGATTTCCTGCATGGCAGGGGGTTGGACTGGATGGCCCTCATGGTCTCTTCCAACTCTACAATTCTATAACTCTATGAAATTATGCCCAGACCACATGTCAAGCAAAGAAAGGGAGGCAGGCGGGGAGGGGGAAAGCCCCAGGAATTAATGAGCCCTGACTTGATGTAACAAATAATTGCTACAAGGAGACACAGACTTGCTCAACAGAATTACCAGGACTATTGACTTTCTGGAAGAGCCCTTAGATGACTTTCTAAAAAGAATCTGACACCAAATATTTTTTTTAAAAAAAACCTGAAGGGTAGGAACAGACAAATTCTTGGAGAACTGATCTATCAATGGCTATCAGTCCTAATAACAACTATATAGAATCTCCATGTTCCAGACACTCTCCATGTTAGAGAAATCTTACCTCTAAATATCATATGTTAGGGACATACAGCATGGAAGAATTACTGTAATGCATACTTGCACTTGGTGCTGGAAGCCTCTGGCTGGCTATTGTTCAAAATAGGATACTAGACTCTGCTTAATGCATCAGGATTCCTCTTATTTGCTTTCTGCCTGCTAAATATAAAGTTGTGTCTTTATTTTTAAATTAACAAGTTCTTCAAAGCACTACATGCTGCTCCTCATCAGGAGTGTGATCTTGGAATTTTGTCAAGGCACATTGACTCACTTGAAGAAACAAAGGAACACAGAATTCTGCTCCCATCACAGCTGTCTCCTCCTCCCTACCCCAGATACAATACTTACGACTCAAGTGTTTTTCCAACAACCAGAGCCACACTGTCCCCTGCACAGGCATGCTGCAGAGGAACTCAGCAGCCAAGCAGTTAATGCTCCAAAGACTGGAAAATGGACTCAAACAGATCCGGAGGGGTGGGGACCTGCCATTTTGTACCTGATGCTTTCACAACCCAACATTCATTTGTGGCTGCATTGTGCTATCAATCCATGTGCATTCCGTAGGGTTTCAGCTGCACAGCTCCTATTAATTTTAATAGAAGTCGGGAGAATAAAATGCTGAGCAAAGCACTTTGAAAATGTGCTTCATTCTTGAGAATGTATTGCTCTGCTTTGTGCAGTGGGACATCTTTAGAAAACAGAGCTGAATGCTACATCATTTCAATAGCTTGCGCTTTTGTGCCGACTGTTAACAGTGTGGGTTCCTGGCTGGTCTTACACTATCATGGACAATAGGCTTCATTACTGAATAAATGACTTCAGAATTTATCAACCTGGAGCAGACAAAAATCAGCAGATAATCATGTTATAGCATTTGCATGTGTATAGGTTACTCAGGAAAAAGTAGATAGGGCAGCGGAAGCACAGACAATGTACCCCTGAGAAATCCCATCCATATTGCTGTAATTTCCATGGTTTAACAGTGTTGTAGGCATTGGCCACTGGGATAATTCAACAAATAAAATTTTCATTGATTTGTAGAACTAGTCAGCCTATTACGTCGAATTAAATTAGGTCAGTATATGTTTCGCCTGCAGGCAGCATCAAGACATCAGCTGTTGATCTCAGCCCCTCACCTCCCACCTTCTGAGCTAGTTCACACCTGTTTGTACATCCAGAACCATGCTGAATTGTCAACAGGCTGGAATTCAAGTGTAAAGTGGCTGTTTCAAGAGGCAAAATCTGTTTTCCACTCCTTTGCTTATTGTACACACTTTTTTGCAGCCATTTTGCCCCATTCTGTAGATGCTGAAGTGATATTTGGTGAGAAAGGAAGGAATTCACCATGGCTTGTTCCCCACCAATCAACAATAATTTAATCATGCTGGTGGAATTTCTCCACATGGCTAATCAAATCTGATTATGTAACAATATCCTGGTGAGGGAGCCCTTCCATGATTAGCCATTTAGTCTTAATTTGAGAGAGACTCAGCAGCTAAATAATTAACCTGTCAAAGACTGGAAAATGGACTCACACAGATCCCAGCAAAAGCAAAACAAAACAAAAACCCTGCCATTTTGTCAGGAGCTGTTCCCATGATGTGAGCAGTTTCATTACCACTCAGTGCTGTGCAGCTTAACTTTTGTTCTGACCCAACTTTATTTTATTTCATTTTCATACTCTACCTTTCTTCCATGCATAGTTACATATAAGTATTTGGGACAAAATGTGGCTGGGGAGAAGTCACATTCCATTGCTTTTCTAAATGTGCATTCTACTGAAATGAGATCTGCACTCTGTGTACATGAGAAAGTTGTCAATCTGCACTGCACTAGAGTAAATGGGAGGTGCATTTAGACCTGGCTTGGAACACATCCACGTCTGTGTCCTAACCTAAGTAACATCTTCAGGGGTAGCTGTGTTGGCCATGCAGCAAAACAAAATCCAAAATCCACAAAAAAGCAATAACTTTATTGGTCAACCAAATCCAAAACACATGATGCAAGCTTTCAAAGCTCTACTGGCTTCTTCATCAGGCAAAAGATGTTTAAAAATAAATAAAGAAATAAAAGTGATGATCTTGGAGTCACAGGCCTACAGGCTGTTTCAGATGTTAACCTAAGTAGTTAACTGTGGATTTGGGCAATGGAAAGCATAAAATTTGTATATGGTTGATTTGAACAGAAAGCAGCATTTTCTTTGCAGAAAACAGCATTTTATGCACAGAAATATTTCTGTATTGAAACACTATTTTCCATGCAGAAAATGCTATTTCCTGCACAAAAAACACTGTTTTCTATGCAAAATAACCACACAAATTTTGCACAGAATAAATCCCGAATTGTGAATAACCTTCAAAAACTATGCTGGAAGAAAATTGCTAAAATTACTCATTGCTACCTTTAGGAAGAAACGTAGTGAAGAATTGCATCCCTAAAATGCAGTGGGTTTGTAGGAAGCCAAGGTGCTTTACATCAGCAATTGGTTCCATTGACAGGCAAATCCCTATGGCTCTCAAAGACCTCAACTCATTGGAGACCATAGACACTGTGTGCATTGGGAGAAGTCCCACATTAATCCACAGTCAACCCTGCAATTCATTGGGGTGCTTTTAATCTCACAGATGAAATATGCTTATCTGCCTGTTAAGAGGTCTGGCAGATCTAGCCTTAGTCTTAACCTTCTCAGTCTTACAGTATGGCATAATGGTGTCTTCAAGGCTCTGACTGTGGACACTGCAGAATAGATTCTGCCCTCACTTGGGACTGCCCTCAGGCTTTGTTCTCCAAATGTCACACTCCATCCACCTTCTCTTCTCTATGAGGGGTCTACTGTGGAACATTCCACTCAAGCCCTCTTTGGCTTCTTGCTTGATTACTACCAGTGTCTTCCTTGTGGGTTGGAGAACACTCTGCAGCTTCCTGGGATTGTACAAGCTAAAATCCAAGCAAGGACCTAATTGTGTATTATTTGGGCTTTCAAGCTGGACCTGAAAAAGCACAACTCACTATAAACACACTAGCATAACCCTCTTCATAAACAATATAGTATGCAATTACATGCAATATTGCAGCTCACCCTGAGATTTTGGGATTGGTGCTGTCTTCAAAGGATTATTTCTAGTAGCTGGCCAGGATACTGTTTTGGCAGACTACTTTAGCCATACAACATTACAACTGCACAAATGACAGTGACTTCAGGATTTTTGATGCTGTCTTTTGTCTTATGAAGCTCAATGTTCATGTGTCTCTACACAACAACCAACGTGAGATCTTTTGCAGAAAAGTGAACATGTAACGGGTTTCAGAGGAACTGTTGTGTGCCTTCAAGTCGTTTTCAATGTATGGCAACCCTAAGGCAAACCTATCACAGTGTTTTCTTGGCAAGGTTTTTTCAGAGGGTATTTGCCTTTGCCTTCCTCTGAGGTTGAGAGAGTTTGACTTGCCCAAGATCACCCAGGGGTGGATTTTTTTTTTCATGGAATGAACCAGCTTGCCTTCCCTCCCATTTCCCTACTTACCAAGTTCTGTAGAGATCGTTACCAACTTACACAGAGAAAATGCATATGGCATCCTGATGATCCTCTTGGTAATGAAGTCAACTGTGGGTTCACCATCTAATAATTCTGTGTCAAGAGCTACACTACAAGCTTTGTCTGAGATACTTTTATTGGCCCACAGTGGAAGGACCTTTCCACACCCACTTTTGGACCTTTCCACCCTAAATCCGATGTCATGGACAATTTGCCTGCAATAGAACTGCCACCTAGCATGCTGCTGGTTTTTGAATTCCTTAGAAAGTCTTTTGTTCATCATTGCTATGCTTCCCTTTTCCTTGCCTTCACTTCTTAGTTTTGTGTTGACCCAGTTTCCTGTTCACTACAGCTACAATGAAATCCTTCAGACTCTCAGGGTCTATCAGGCTGTTATTTCAGTTTTGCCTGCTCTCACTGCCAGCTCATTTATATTCTTCCACCCAACTACAAAGAAGTTCCTAAAAGGGCTGATGAATTTACACCCACCGGTAAACCCTCACATCTTTCAGTCATCCTTACAGGCCTCAGAGGTAAGCTCTTCAACCTTCTTGTCACCTTAGCTCTTAAGCTTCTGACTTTGAAAATAGTGCTTCTACTGGTAATTACCTCTGCTTGCTGAACTGGTGAACTTTGCCCTCTAATGCCAGATCCCTCTTACAAGGTATTTCATGAGGATATTTCATAAGTGTGACATTCTTGCTGAAGTTGGTAGCATCTTTGCACCTGGGCCACAATATTGTCCTGACCATCTTCTTTTCTCCTCCATTTTTTAAAAGAAATATCTGTTCATTTGCTGCATGTTCTGCAGACACGGGTCTTTCATTCTGTTTACTCTGTGTCCTTTTGCAGAATGCCGCAATGTTTGGTTTGGTTTTGGTCCCTTGCCTTTTAGATTCTTCTCAGTGGTTGGTTCAAGTGTGTATTGCTGGAACCATATAACTGTGTTACCACAAGCTGGCCAACCTTCCCCATGAGCTTTGCCACATCCTAAGCACCTCTTCTTACATAATTGTTCCATGCCCCACCTTCTCAAATTGTGTGGCATTAAGGACTGGAGATGTGAGCCAGGCAAGACATGAGAGGGCAGTTCGCTCATCAGTGCTCCATTGATAACAGTTGTCCCTCCATTCATACATTTTCTTGGTGTTGGCTCATGTGTGTGGTACAGAGAAAGGACAAAGAAGAAGGACAAATTGCTTACCTGCAACTATGGCCCTTCAAGTGGTCATCTGTGCATTCACACAACCCACCTTCCATCCACATACACATCGTCTCTCATTCAGTTCTTTATGTGCCCTCTTGATCTGAGCTGAAATGCAGGAGCCTTGCCATAATATATGCCAATGGAGGGCAAGATGAGGCTTCCCATGTAAAGCTTTTCAACTCTAAAACATTCTGAACAATACTCTGTACAGGCACAGTTCCTATGATTCTATGTGTGAATGCACAGATAACCACTCAGACAACTAGAAGTGAATCTTGTAGCACCTTTAAGACTTACCAATCTATTTCATTCACTAAATAAAATGCTAAAATAAATTAATTGGTTAAAGGAGTTACAAAAGTCCTCTCCCACCTTACTTCTTTTATACCGAAGCAGACTAACATGGCTATATCTTGGGAAATTGCTGTCAGATGCCCTGTCTATAGGGAATGAAATAGCACACATACCTGCACTTTATACACAATTTGCAGCAGCATTCCTTGGTCTCCATGGAGTTTTAGCAAAGTCAAGCTCTCCCTCAGCGATGTTCACATAGCCGCGAATCAAGATGATGACTGTGTCAGTTTTGGGGGGGTGGGGAGCAACACAGCTCCTGGAGATGACAAGGATGGCTGCCCACTATGAGGAAGAGGAGGAGAGCTACCTGGCCTTTATCCTTCCCAGCAGCAGCAGTGGCGATGGTGGCGGCGGCCTCTGATGCCAGCTGCAAAGGGATGTTAGGAGCCAGTTGGAAAGCCCCTCCTCTTCCTCCCAGTGGCTTTCCAGCTGGCTACTTCCATCCCTTTGTAGCTGGCATTGGATGAATCCCCTTTCTCTCCATAGCTGACTGGAAAGCCACTTGGAAAAGGAAGAGGAGGGGGGAATCCCACTTCTCTCCCTTTTCCACATGGCCTTCCAGCCACTTGCTCATTAAGGTCAAAATCCAACATGGTGGCTGTGGGCGCTTGCCTTGTTAGAAAGCCCCACCTGCCATGCTCATCCGGACAATCAGCTTAGCACTTCTGCTCATATGAGAAAGCCATTCAAAGCTAATTGCTTGTCCCAGTGAGCAGGGATGCACATTCTCCTTGTTTTTAACTGCAGGGAAAGCCATGAAGGCTTTTCCTTCAGAGTTTTTGGCATTTTTGGACCCTCTCCCTCTGGATACAGCAAAACAATGAGGGATCCCATTAAAACAGGTAGGATTCTCCTCACGTTCCATGCGGAGTATTTTCCCTGTGTAGAATACAGCAATTTATTTGTGCCAAGGTGTGTAACTCATCTCCATCCTACAATGTTCTGGCTCTTCCAGCCCTTGCCTGCACTTCTGCACCTATTCTCATGAAGACAAACCAGAACAACAAACTTTGCCACCATCCTCGTGCTTCTCAGTGTGCCCCAGAGCTAGACTAACCATTAAGCTAGGTATGGGAGCTGCCTCAGGTGGCAAATTCCATCTCCCACAAATAGTGCCCTTTTGCCACTACTGCTGCTGATTTCACTCCCTCTATCTCATCTTCCCAGATCTGCCCTTTGCTTTCTTATGGTGCCACACTCCTTCAGCTCCCCCCAACTGGCTCCTCCTCCTTCCTTCTTGGGAGCAGCAGTGGCTCTCTTTTCTGCTATGCCTTGCCCCAGTCAGCCACTCTGTTTTTTTGTATGTCAGCAAGGAGGAGGAGAGGGAGGTGGAGGAAGCAGCAGGTTGTCAGTGATGTTTTTGGTGCTTGAAAGTATCACTGAAGTGTCACCTTCTGAACAAAGGTGGCATGCTCATCATATCAGCTGTTCTCAAGTCAAATCTTCAGTTGCATTGAATTAGGAGGGAGAGCCATTTGCCCAAATTAGAATCTATTACCTCCAAATAAGCAAAACTCCCTCCCCACCACCCACACTTTTCAGCTCAATCTGGTACCTGCATTTTCCAAACTGCATGCCTTGCAAACTGGGAAATGTGACTGATTTCTTTGTCTGGGTATTAAAAAGTTGTATTTTTAAAATTCTCTGTACTAACCCAGTCTTGGATTTAGATGGGCTAACAACTATCTCACAGCTATTGATATTTTCAGCAACAAATATTGCTGATAATTGCACTGTGAATACAAGCATGAAGAACTAATCCCCTGTAAGCAAAATGAGATCCAGGAGCAAAACTCTCTTCTCTTTCATTGAATCTAGATTGTAATGTAGTTTAGCCAACTGTCTAAGCCTTCAGAGAGGGCCTTGAAACATGGAGAGGGATGTTTGTGATCTCTGAGCAAATTCACCCTATCTTCCTATTAAAAAAGAAGATGGCAATCAGCTCTGTTTGGAAGAGGTAGCCACTCTCCCAGGTAGTATGGCTCTTGACTCCTTCCAGTCCTGTCTTGGCTTCATAATACAAAATGATTCACTTTAAAGGGTTCCATAAGATCATGGGTTGAACGCTGCTGATACAGGACCAGAGTAAGACATGCTGAGTCCCTAAACTGTCTCAGGTTTAAGAGACCATATAGCATAAACATGTGTCTGTTACATTGCAACCCTCACAATGGAAGGTCTGAAACCGGAGTTTACGTAGTTTAGTCTTTAGTCCAGTTTTGAACAATCTCTTTCCAAATGACAGATGGCATCTTAACCACATAGAAACAAACAAGGAATCAGAATATATGGAGACTTCCTTAGGGGCTGCTTTTAAAAGGTGAATGCTTTTCCAATGGTCCTGTCCATTGTAAAGGGCAAACACACCATTGCAATTTATAGGATTCAGAATTAACAAAATAACATGGGCCACAATCCAACTACAGGGTTGTCTAAATGGTGAAAATACTCCTCATAGAATTCATGGAGAATACCTTTTGTCTAAATGGGATCCTGCAGCAATTTGCTGTATCCGAGAGGAGTGGGGCAAAAAAATGTCATATACTACATGGGGAAAGCCTTTGTGGTTTTCCTGAAGTTTTTAAAAAACTTTGAGGGAAATGTGCATGCCTGACAACCGATTCAGATTGCAGCACATTTCAGTGAGGAGAGAAGTGGATTGCTGATTGGTTGGACATGCGCAGAGATAGGAGCTTGGCAGCAACAAAGTGGCCAGAACCGCCATGTTGAATGTTCATGGTAGTGATTGTATGCTGAGGCGACAAAACAGGTGTTTTTTTTTTCCTAAGCTTGTTTAAGCAGAAGGTCACACTTCTACACCTTGGATTTATTTTTTAAAAAAATATTGTTTGGTGGCAGCAACTTGGGGAGAATAAAAACGCAAGTAGTTTATTCACACCTGCCATCTTGATTTGCAGACATGCCAATGTGAACATCAAACACAGATAGCTTCTCATACCTGTGATCTTGCAAAAAAAACAAAACAAAACAAAACATGGAGACAAATGGACACTACTGTGAATTGGCATTACTGCACACCAATCTACATTATATTGCCTCATATAGACAAGCCCTTTGTTTAAGTGTTTCTGTCAGTCCCATTGACTTCAGTGGGAAGTGCTGGTTTCTATTGCTGCAGTGCTGTGCACATTTCCATTGAACATGTAGAGAGTGATGCTAAGGAAACATGCCTATGATCATATTATAAAGCTCACCCACCAAAACCAAAAAGAGGGGTGGGGAGAAGTGATTTACAGCATATTGCTAGCAAGTTCAGTAGAGCTCATTGCCAGATAAGTGGGCTACAGGCTATCAGCCTTACTTTAACTGGTGGCAGTTGTTCTGAAACCATCACAGGACTCACCCTGCCATAAAACAGATAGGCAGCATGTTTGCTATGAAAAAACAAGAAATGCTTAGTCATTTAATTTGAGAGGTATTGTATGTACACTGTTCTGCCTCACAAGTCAAAATAGTTTGGCTTGCTTTACACACTATGAACCTTTAGGGGTGCCATTTGCTGCTCTGCCTCAGAAAGTAAAATGCCTCAAGTTTTCTCCTATAAGGAACCAAGAAAGAAAGGTGCAGAAGAGGGCGACATCTTGTTATTTTTCCTTTCTATCTCAGTCCAAAGAAACTGTCTTGGTACTAAACCAGTATCTGCTGTCAGTAATGGACTGGATAAGATTGAACAAATTAAACAACAATCCAGACAAGGCAGAGGTATTGCTGGTCAGTAGAGAGGCAGATAAGGGAATGGGGATTCCATCCGTGCTAAAGGGGTTGCACAGCCCCTAAAGAAGCAGGTTTGTGATTAGGAGTGCATTTGCACAGTTAAGGCTTCTCCCACTCCCTGCGACTTCAGATCTTGCTATGGTGACACATCCCTTGGTTACACCCCAGTTGAATTGCTGTAATGGGGCTACCTTTGAAGAATGTTTGGAAACTCCAGCTGGCCCAAAGAGATGCAGGCAGACTGTTAAGTGGGACTGGCTACCGGAAGCATACATCCCCTCCTTGTTGCAACTGCTCCTCTGAATGCTGGCCCATTGCTGGTTATGACCTCTAATCCCTACATGGCTTGGGTCCAGGTTATCTGAAGGACTGTATTCTCCTATGTGAGCCTGCCTGTGTCTTAGGGCTTTATCAGACCACCCTCCATAAATGTTCTTTTACCAGCATATTTTGTGGTGTTTTTATGCCAGCAAAAGAACCTCCCCTACCAGGTCTTACCTTGAGCAGCATGAAAACATTAATGGGGCATGAACATATCTCCATTTACTTCCTGTTTTGAGATCTCACCGATTCTCGTGAGAAGACACAAGCACAGGTAATTTCAAAAATACATTTTAAAAAACCATAAAAAGTATACACAAGCACACCAAAAAAACCCTCACAAAGTCCCGAGGAAACTGGGAAGGCTCATAAAAAGAGCATCCCGTACCTGGCTGTTGTGATCTCACACAGAAGTGTTCTGTCACTGACGTTGTATTCACATGAGCACAATGGCGCGAGGTATCAAATGCCAGCAATACTGGCAAAAAAGCACCAGGGGAGATCAATTGATGGCTTGGGCTGTCAATAAAAAGTAACAGCTTTTTAACAATAGAAGGATTGCGAAAGGACATCATTTGATATGCTTTCCCTTTTACATTAATTAGGCATCATTATGATGCCATATTTGCTGCATCTGATAAAGTCTATAGACCTTCAGGGCAGGCCCTTCTTTCCTTTCCACCACACCCAGGTACATCTGGTGAGAAAACAGGACAGAACCTTCCTAATAGCTCCTCCCAGGCTCTAGATTTCCCTTCCTTAGAGAAGCTAGACTGGCACTCTCCATGGTGTCCTTCTGGTGGCAGGTGAAGACTTTTGTTTTCACCGGCCTTTGAATACTAATTACTGATGAAAAAAGGACTAATAACAGTGAGCTGGATTGTCATAGTTTAATTATATTTTAACTTTTGTATGTGTGGAATATATGTGTGAATATATGTGGAATATATGTATGATAGCCTTGTGGCTGAAGAGCGAGGTATAAATAACTAAATAAAAAAATAGTGTGGAATTTTATCTGTATTCATTTTAACTTGTTTTAACATTTGAGTGCTAGGGCTGGGGAAGAGACAGCATAGAAGGATATAAATAAATATTAAAGGAGGAGGGGGAGGGATAGAGAGTCCCTCCCCTCCCCCAGGTAGATAAACTCTGTACATCTAGGGCTATATGGGTGGGAGTTTTAAAAATGTAACATCTCAGTAGTCTTTAAAATATGGAGACAGAGATTGAAAAGCATTTAGGATGCTGAGAATGCCAACCAGTTCCCATGAGCCTCTCTCTCCAACCAGCTAGACAGTAATTCTTCACAATTCTTTCTGAGCATTTCATGCTCCTATTTATTCACACTAACACAAATGGTGGGTGCCATTGATGAAATGTTTTTTCCTGCTTTATCTCCGGGATTTTGGAGGAAATTGAGGCAATCTGCATTACAATGCCTTGTTACTACAGTGAAGGAACTCACAGATATTTTCTTACATTAGTTTTCTTTTCTTTTTTATTATAGCTCCTGCAAAAGAGTCATTATTTCAGCATCATTTGTATGAGCAGCATATTCATCCTTTCAAAATGTGTATGGGTAAAAAATATGTTCAGGGCACTTCCCTTACACACTGCTGCCAAGGCTCAAATGAGACATTCAGCTCTGAAAACTCAAGTCACTACCTAATTTATTTCATTTATTTATTCAATTATGTTTTTATCTCATATAATCCTATATAATACTGAAAGAGGCAACATAGGAGATTATCAGACAGGAACAAAAAAAGTGTTCCTGTCCCACAATTTCCACTCCTGCCCCTGTCCCGTCCCTGTCATGCCACAATCTCCCTCCCCACCGCACTTAACTCCTCTTCCATCATTCTGGCAGCCTAAGAGTGAAGGGAGCTCTAACGGTGCTCCCTTCACTTCCTAGATTGAAATCCTGTGGATTCTCACAAGAAGACGTGAACGTGGGAAATTTAAAAATAAAAATAAAAAGAACATGAAAAAAATGACAGCAAGCACAAAAACACACTTTAAAAGGTAGTAGTAACCTAGAGAGGGTCATAAAAAGTGTGTGACTTACCCGGATGTCCCAATCTCACCCAGAAGTGTTCTGGAAGGAACCACCCATTGATGCTGGGATCTCACCAGCATAACAGGCACCTTGTCGCATATAGGAACATCTGTGACAGGAACGGAATGGGGGAGTACCGATGACGTGGACAAGCTCCTTGGTAGAGTAAGAAGACGACCTGTCCTCTCGATCCTTGTCCATCATGGCTGGCCATCCAAGCAAGCAACGCATTGAGAGTACTCCTTAGGGATATTATCAATGCGTCCTTCAGGGAGGAGTCCATTCCATCCTGTTTGAAGAATGCAGTGGTTAAGCCACTCCTGAAAAAGCCTTCCCTGGACCGCTTGGACAGGAACAACTATAGGCCAGTCCCCTTGCTGCCTTTTTTAAGCAAGGTGATCAAGAGGGCAGTCGCTTCCCAACTCCAAGCTGTCTTAAATGAAACCAATTATCTAGATCCATTCCAAACTGGCTTTAGGACAGGATAAGAGCCGACTTAGATGCCAGTGTTATGAAAGAATCTATAGACGAGGTGTCCAGCAACTCCGTTGATGAAATTTTATTGGATCAGCTTCAATCTGTGAGTACTGATGACGTGGACAAACTCCTTGGTAGAGTGAGAAAGACTACCTGTCCCCTCGATCCCTGTCCATCTTGGCTGGCCACCCAAGGGGGAGACGCATCGAGAGTACTCCTTAGGGATATTATCAATGCGTCATTCAGGGAGGGGTCCGTTCTACCCTGTCTGAAGGAAGCGGCGGTTAAGCCGCTCCTGAAAAAGCCTTCCCTGGACCCCTTGGACAGGAACAACTATAGACCAGTCTCCTTGCTGCCTTTTCTAAGCAAGGTGATTGAGAGGGCGGTCGCTTCCCAACTCCAAGCTGTCTTGGATGAAACCGATTATCTAGATCCATTTCAAACTGGCTTTAGGACGGGATATGGAGTGGAGACTGCCATGGTTGCTCTGGCTGATGACCTCCGCTTGGGTATCGACAGGGGTAGTGTGACCCTGTTGGTGCTCTTGGACCTCTCAGCGGCCTTTGACACAATAGATCATTCCATCCTCCTGGATCGCCTGAGGGGGTTAGGAATTGGAGGCACTGCTTTGCAGTGGTTCCGTTCCTTCCTCTCGGGTAGATCCTAGAGCATGAGGCTCAAGGACAGTTGCTCTACCAGAATACAGCTTAACTGTGGCATTCCTCAGGGTGCCATTCTGTCCCCGATGCTATTTAACATCTATATGAAGCCGCTGGGAGAGATCATTCGGAGTCATGGAGCTCGGTGTCATCAGTATGCTGATGACACCCAGATATACTTTTCCATGTCTTGGTCATCAGCTTTGACTTCAGATGGCGTCTCTCCACTCAATGATTGTTTTAAAGCAGTAATGGACTGGATGAGGAAAAACAAATTGAGACTGAATCCAGACAAAACAGAGGTACTAACAGTTGCGGGCCTGAAACCAGGTCTGGGAATACAATTTTCAGTCCTGGATGGAGTCCCACTCTCTTCCAAGGACTGTGTTCACAGTCTGGGATGCTCCTAGACCCGTCGCTCCTGATGTCTAATCATTTAAATGCGACAGTCAGGAGTGCCTGTTATCAACTTCAGCTGAAACGCCAGCTGCGCCCTTTCCTGGAAAGCAGGGACCTTGAAACTGTGGTACATGTGCTGGTAACCTCCCGTCTCGACTTCTGTAATGCGCTCTACATGGGGCTACCCTTATGCTTGACTTGGAAACTAGTTCAGAACATAGCAACCAAGCTGATTTCTGGCGTTTCCAGAAGAGATCACATAACACCTGTGCTAAAAGCTCTCCACTGGCTGCCTATTAGTTTCCAGGCACAGTACAAGGTGTTGGTTATGACCTTTAAAGCTCTACATGGCTTGGGGCCAACTTACTTCCGGGACCGCCTCCTCCCGTATGATCCTCCCCACGCACTTCAGTCCTCTGGGAGGAATCTGTTACAACCGATGAAAACAAGGCTGTCGTTGACCTCCCAGAGGGTCTTCTCTGCTACCGCTCCCAGATTATGGAATGGCCTGCCGGATGAGATCCATCTTATTACCACCCTAGACAGCTTCAAAAAAGCCATCAAGACGGATCTTTTCTGGCAGGCCTTTCCTGAATAGCTATGCTAGCCCGAAGATTCAACTGTTGTTTTTTCTTCCCCTTTAAGCTGCCATTGAATTATTCTATGCTGCTGTGATTAGTTGCTGTATGTTTTTTTAAATTATTGTATGTTTTTAATCTTTTCTAGTTTAATATTATTTTAAGGGGTGGGTGGGTTAGTGTATTGAGGTAATTATGGAGTTTTTATACTGTAAGCCGCCCCGATTGTGTTGCAGAGGGACAGGATAGAAATAAATATTATTATGATTATTATTATTATTACTCCCTGATCACCAAATCTCTTGTTCCAACTGTCTCCTCAAGCCTGCTTATTACCACTCATGACATTTTTTCAACCATTTCCTACTACTCTGGTAAACATTTGGGAAGATTTAATTTCATTCTTCTGTGAATGATTTCAGACAAATAGGGACTATGATGTAATTAAAGAGAAAAGTATTTTAAAAAAACCCTTTTTAAAAAATGGTGTGATTTTTGAATAATCTTCACCTGTAAATCACACCACCACCACCCCACACAGAAATGTACAACAACTTCTTCTCACTCACACTTCTCACACTCTCCAACCACCACAACCCCTAGAATCCTCCAATACTTCATTTTTCAACCATATTCTGGCCAAAATGAGTATCAGAAATAACATTTTGTAGCCATTTTGGCTAGTAAACAGGCAAAAAATGGTATTATTGTGTGTGTTTGGAGAGCTGTGGCCTGAAGGGATTTTAGTAGAAATTGACATGTGACCCCACACAGTTGCCCATGGCTGAGGTAATGGATGTGATAACATTGCAGGGCTGTGCAGCCAACCAGATACAAGCCCCTTTTCAAAAGGTATTCAAATAACAAATAAAGGAGAACAGGGCTGTGCCACTGGCACCATTGCTCCTGTGCTGCCTTGTCCTGACATCCTGGTATTCACTCTGAATATCTATAAAGGGCTGCTTTCATGTGAGCAGCTATATGCATGTAGCTGTTTCATGTAGCTGTTGCAGTTGGGATGTCTAGTTGCATTGGGATTCCAAATCCATCAAGCACCTTCATGCACTCATCCATTCCTATGTAAACAGTGAGGGCAAATGTGTAGATGTGATGTCAGGAATGGGCTTCTAGAGCAGCCTTGTCCCTTCTTGTCCACATGTACACTCTGGTGCACAAAGAGGGATTGTGCTGTGTATACTGGTATTAGAAAGACAATTGAAGATTGGTAGACTAAAGGTACTGCCATTTTGAATTGGGCACAGGAGTCATTTTGAGGGGGGGAAATGCCCAGTGGAGCAACTCCTTTCCATACTAGTACTTCCATTTTGGCCAGAGACAATAATTTTTTTTTTAAAAAAAAAAAACCTTCTTCACAGGGCTGGCATGAGCACTTTCTCTTGATTGCTGATGATGTTACTTCAAACAAAGGAGTCACACGTCAGCCCAATTAGGGTTTTAAAACAGATTGGCGAAAGAAATAGGACTGTTCTAGGCAGACATTACAGATGTCAGGGTTTCACAATAAAAAAAGGCTTCCAATGCACAAAGCTGGGAGTGACTTGTACCAGTCCCACCCTGTGGCTCAAGAAGGATGGAGTGCAGAAGCTTCTCCTGTGGCATTTGTTTTCTGGGTAGAATAGCATCACAATAAAAAGTCCCCAGGATTTTAGCTAGTACTAAAATTCAGCCATAAAAAAGAGGAAAGAAATGCATTCCTTTGCATGCACTAGAGAACTCCTCACTCATATATATATATTATAAATTTAAAGATGAACTTATGAAATTTAAACATCACATTATGCAAGTATAGCTATTGAAAATGCAGTTGCCAGCAGAATGTTTGCACAGTTGTCTGGAAGTGCATTGTTTGCCCACCATCTAAAGATATTTTGCATTCTAGCCACGTAGCAGCGAGGAGAAAAATCTACACAAAATCACAGATGCACCAAATGTCCAAACTCAAAGCTTGCTTTTGGTATTGGTTGCTGTTTGTTTTAAAAACAGTACTTGCAGGCTTCTAAATGAAGAGTTGAGGAAGGGTGGGGGGGTGATAGGAGCTGATAGAAAACAGGCAATCCCTGCCTTAATAGTGTGCAAAGGGGGAAATGGATTGAAGAAGCAATCAGAAATAATGAGAAGAGGAAGGAGGGTGGCAAAACTAATGGGAATATGAGTTTTAAACATCAGTCTTGAAAGCAGCACTGAATTATGTGGATTCATAACCCCTCCCTTAGCCATAAGACTGGGGGCACACAATTTCCTTACCTCATCCATTCTTACAATAACCATGTCTGGTAGGTTATGATTGCTGCTGTTATCATTTCCACAAGCAGATGGGGGGAAATGAAAGCAATCTGTCCAAGTTCACTTGGGGAATTTCTGCATCCCATCCAAGGCTGAAACTACACATCATGTGAGCAGGAGTGGTTGGAGGCTTCCATGTCAGTGGGGTGGTGAGTTTGTTCTGGGTTCTACTCTGACCTTGAAAGGCACTATGTGAGATGCTGGACCTGTCTGGGAGACAGGGCTTAGCACCTTGAATGGCTTATTTAAAGTTCAGACTAAACCCCGGAGCAGATTTACTGCTCAATTCATATGCAAGCCACCAGCTGCTACTGCTTGTGAATTATAACATTTGTCTCTGAAAATGGTGTACTTATATTGAGTTTCTTAAGTTTGTTACATTTGTATCCTGGCTCTTTTCCCAGCAGAAATATTCAGTGTGGCTAACAAAAGAAATATAACAATAGAAATGGGTCAAAGCAGGATGAAAGGCATTTTACTCTCTCTTCTGCTGCACATTTGATGGCTCCTGGTAGAATCCAAAAATGCAATGACCAGTTATCAGGAAGAACACCCAAGCAAAGGGTCTTGCTCTGTATTTAGCAGTACGGCTGGCTGTCGCTGAAGTACGACTCCCTTGTAGCACATGGGAATATTTTCCCCCATGCCATAGGTTTAACATGTTTTGAGCTTCTATACCAGTGGCAAGGAACATCAAAATATGATGATGTCACACCACAGGCTTTGCATAGAATATGACCTCTGGTGTCCAAATATCTAATGTTTTCTTATAAAAGTAATCTATTTCTTATAAAAGTATTAGGGATAATACTTGCTGTAGCAATTAACATACCAAATTAAAATTCCCCCTACTAACACTAATGTAAATTAATTTGTACTTTTTTTTAACCTCATTAATGATTAACAAACCAAACTGAGGCATTATAAACACTAACATTCTAAGCTCTGGTTGTTCTGTCTTGAGAGGTTATTCCACCTAAGAGCTCTTAAGTGCCTGGCTTGTAAGCAAAAAGAAACAACTTGTAGCACCTGAGTCTCCACACTGGCACTTGAGGCATGAAATTCTGCAGGCTTTGCTAACAGTCCATCTTCCCCACTGGGTGTTTGTACCATTGGTAACATTGCTTCTTCAGGTAAGTGCATTTTTTCTTATTGAACAAGGGGGAAATGCCTCCATTTACAGCTGAGGGGAATTCACATTAGGATCTGCCACATAGAATGTGTTGCCCATCAGCATCATAAGCCAGCCAAAGAGGGAAATAGGTAAGGCAGTTAAGACATGGAAGTATCCAGAATGAGCAAGCCAGGATCCAGGCAGTGAGGAACTCCCCTGAAGAGAAACAACAGTGCTTTGCACACTGATCAACCAGCCAGCCAACTGGAGCCATTTCCAGCTATGGTGCTGCATTGCCTAAAAAGCCTAGGCCACTTTGAATCAAAGGCAAGAGTTTATTTATAAATTTCTGCACCACAGAAGTTTTTAAAACTTAGAACTTTATCATACCACCCTCCTTTTGTGTTCTTTTGCCGGCAAAAGAACCCCCTTTACCACACTTATCTCCTATCTGGTGAAAAGGCAGCCCCAACAATGATGGAGGAATAAAAACAAAACAAAAATAACACACAACAAGTTTGTAAGAGCACAGAAACACACTTAAAATGTCTCAAGTAAACTGGGGAGGTTCATTAAAAGAGCATCACCTACCTGGATGTTGTGATCTCACCCAGAAGTGTTCTGGCCGGACCAGCCATTGACACTGGACTAATGTGGGGAGGAAAGGTGCTGGCAATGCTGGCAAAAAAGCACTACAGTGATCTATTGATGGCTTGGCCCATCAATAAAATAGAATGCCTTATTGCCAATACATAAACACGAAAGGACAACATCGTCTGGTATGCGGCCCTTTCGCGTATATGTGGCGTCATTATGACACCATATTTAATGTGTCTAATAAAGTACTTAGAATGTAATGGATAATCATAGCCACAAAAATAAGTGACCCAGGGCAGATCTCCCACTGAACTGGCCATGGAAACTCAGGAGTTTATCACACCAGCCTCTTCCTTACCTCTTTCTTGCAACAATGGCATTAGCAAAGCAAACGGGAACATACCGGTTTGAAATCATTCATTATCACACTGTGTCTTTAATCATGCAACTACACTGTGATTATGGTGCTTTGTCAATCATATGTCCTTCTGCACTGGCTCCATAACCCTGCCTTCGGTGCATGCATGCCTTTTTATTTTATTGTAGCACTGTTAACTGTGCAATCACAACAAAAGAAAAAAAGACAGGCATGGAGAAAAACAATCATGGTCAGTTTAGGAATAGTGAGGGAGGGGGAGAGGAGAGGAAGAGGATCATACCCCCTCATGCTACATGACTTCTGTCATAGTGCTACAGACATGGAAGGGCCTTAATGCATGAAGAGGAATATTGGCATGGACGCAGTATTGAGAGCCATTGACAGATTTTGTCTGTCAAGGAAGAGGTATGCTACAGAAACACCTGGAATGCAAACTAGTAACAGGATAGAGACAACATTGTGTGATAAATACTGGCCAAACTTTCTAATACCTTCATGTTAATTCCAGAATAAAGCATTGTGTGATAATCTCCTCACTTACTCTTTCTGTTCTTACTATTTATGTTAGTATTCTTCTGAATCCCACCTTATAAAAGTACCCAGATGTTGGGTTGATTTCACACATTATTACAGCAGCCATCTATGTTTGGCCCAGAAGGCACACCAGTCAACAGGGAGTTTGGGCTAACACAATCTCTCTGCTCAAGTTTACTTGAACAACTGTGTTTTATGTTTGATCAGTTGATTTGATTTGTTTGTATACTAATCTTTCAAGTCAATGAAAAATTGAGATTCAATAAAACAATTTTAAAATGTGACTTCAAACCAATGTTGACTGTGCTCATACATACTTCCTATTGAACAAACTTTGGAGGGAGCTGTTTGGGAGTGAAGAAGGGGCAAGGGGCAATCTCCAAGTTTGGGATAAGTGAAGTTTACCTATTTTAGATCTTTTAGGTTCTGCCTGCAAAGGGCAAAAATAGCCATATGGAGAGCACAGGAGAGAAAGTAAACAATAACAGATAACAATAACAATAACAGATAGAGGGAGATACAGAGCAGGGAAGAAGTGCTATTATTGGGGGTTAAGAGCTTAAGGGTCTTGGTTGCTCCCAGACTTTCCCCCATTTCCAATAGCCTAGCTAGCTTTGGTGACAGGCCTCCTAGGCTGAAAATGTTGCAGCTCAATGTCCAGTGGATGTAAACAAACTCCTGCTCATTTCATGTTAGTGGATATATTCCAATTTGTGCATCTTGAGGATGTGGGCAGGATTCTGGGAGATGTGGGAGCCACCACATGTGTACAGGACCTGTGTCCTTCCTACCTTATAAAAGCAGTCAGAGGGGGGCTGGATGAATGCCTCATTGAAGCAAGGCAGAGTTTCATCCTGTCTAAAAGAAGCTATTAATGTGGTGAGGCTATTAATGTGGGGGACCCTTCCCAAACTGCACTTGATAACTACTAAACAGTCTCTGACATTCCTTTTGGGACAAGAATCTAGACCATGTGATAGCCTCACAGTTTCAGGGATTCCTGGATGAAACAGATTGTCTAGATCCATTTCATTCTGGTTTCAGGCTTGGCTGTGGGATGCAAACAGCTTTGGTTTCCTTGGCGGACAACTTTCCTTGGTGGAACTGGACAGGGAGAGTGTCTCCCTGCAGGTTTTACTGGACTTTTCAGAGGCTTTCAGTACCAATGACCATGACATACTTCTGCACCTCCTCTATGAGATGGGACTTGCAAGCTCAGTTCTACAATGGTCCCAGTTCTCCTTGGAGAGGAGAACCCAGAAGGCGGTGCTGGGTGATTCCTCTTCTCCTCTCCCCTCCCCGCTTGCTGTTGGTCTGTGAGGTAACTCAAGGCCTCATTTTGTCACCATGCTGTTTAAAATCTATGGGGTTTACTGCACTCCAAAATAAAACAGCAGTGCAGCAGGAAGGTTCTGTCTTCTGTGCTGCCTTACTGCATGACATCATCGTTCCTTCAATCCGGTCCTGTGGGAGACTGAGGTAAAACTGCATCTTTTTGCTAACCTGAAAAACCCACTGACAAAAAGATGTGGTTTTACTTCTGTCTCCCACAGGACCAGAATGGCAGAACGCTAGAAGAACGACAATGTCATGTGGTAAGGCAACATGGAAGATGGAACCTTCCTGCTGCACTGCTGCTTTACTTTGGAGTGTGGTAATTCCCCTCAATGAAAGTGCTGAGAGAAATTATTCAGAATTTTGGGATTCAATGGCATCAGTATCTCTCATTTACATCTACCTCCGAGGAAGGTGTCTTGGTGCTAAATCAGTGTCTCCTATCAGTAATGAACAGGACAAGGGCAAACAAATAGAAACTTTGAGGTTTATCACATGGGGGAAAGGAAACAAAAGTGCAACTGGATAATAACATTTTCCATTCTGCTGTACTGCGTGCCATCAGTTTTCTTCAGTAGTTCTTCAGTTCTACTCCTGTGGGGCACAGTTGTAAAAGCAAGCCCTTTTTTTCCCCTAATTGAAAAAATCCATTGGGGAAAAAAAAACCTCACTTTTACAAAAGTCTCCCATGGGACCAGAACTGAAGAACTACTGAAGAATATGATGTCATGTGACAAGGCTGCACTTCCGCTTTCCTTACCTCATGTGATAAGCCTCTTAATTCAGACAAGAAAAAGGTACTACATATAGTATTTTTATTCCACTTCAACTGCCAGGATTCTGTGCTATGGAATCCTGGGGGTGATAGTTTATGGAGGGGTATTTAGAATTCTTATCCAGAGTACTATAATACCTCACCAAACTACAAATCTTAGGATTCCATAGGAGGGAACCATAGCAGTTAAAGTGTAATAATAGCACTATAATTGTGTAATGTGAATGGTACCCCAGTCAGTCAAAAGGCAGATTGTGGGATAGAAACTCAGTCTTTGCTTGATGGGGTTGCACTCCTCTCTGAAATCTCAGGATCACAGCTTGGGCATATTCCTACACTCAGATCTGAGCCCAGATGCCCATGTTTTGGCAGTGTCCAGGACTGCAATTTGCAAAATTAAAACTAATGTGCCAGCTGCACCCATTCCTTGAGATGTCAGATCTGGCCACAACATATTATTTATATATATATATATATATATATATATATATATATATATATACGGTATATATAATGCCTTAATTATATTCCAGTTGGATTACTATAACACGTTCTATGTAGGGCTGCCTTTGGAAACTGTTTGGAAACTTCAATGGAGCCAAAATGTTGCAGCCAGGATACTCATTGAGACTGATTACAGGAAACACATAACTCCCTTATTGAAACCGCTTCACTGGCTACCAGTCCATTTCTGGGAAGAATTCAAAGTGTTGGTTATGACCTTTAAAGCACTATGTGCCTTAGATCCAGACTATCTGAAAGAACATTTCTTCTTATATGAGCCTGCTTAAATTTTAAGATATTCAGGGGAAGGTTTTCTCTCACTCCCACCACCATCACAGGTACACTGTTACCCAAATCACTAGTGGCATGGAAATTCCACGCAAGATCAAATTTTTAATTAATTGGGGAAATTAGCAGCAACTCAATTAGCAATGCGAGAGGGGGCACTGATGGGATATTTATACCTATGTTTACCCCTACTAACTCTAAACGGACACACACAAGATGACAAGTTTACAATGATCTTTATTAAAGTTCAAAAATAATAACATCAATCTTGCACACATTCACACAAGGAAGTATTCACACAAGGCTAACGAAAGAAAGATGGAAGGTGTTTGGATAGAGGGAATAGAAGAAGGATTTTTGTGGGTTATACAGACTGTCCTCTAGTCCAAAGTCTCAATGCAGGCTGGCAACGTGGATAGATAACAATAGCAATAGCAATGATACTTATATACCGCTTATCAGTGCCAAAGCACTCCCTAAGCGGTTTACATTGTTTTTAAACTAATTGCCCCCAACAAGCTGGGTACTTATTTTACTGATCAACAGAAGGATGGAAGACTGAGTCAACCCTGGAGCCCTCTGGGATCAAACTCATAATGCTGTGGCTTGCAGTACTGGCCTTTAACTACTGAGCCACCAGGGCTCAGTAGATGAGGCAGGAGTGGCTACACAGAGGAGCAGAGTGTCACCAGGAAACAGAATTGTGCGCCTGGCTACAGAGAGGGACAGAATATCCCCAGGCAATTGATCTGTGTGCACCAAGGTGAGATTTTGGCTATTTATACCCAAAAATGTGTCCTGAGGCTCTAGGATTTTGAGTGAGAACAAAGCATTTCAGGAGATTTTTATGATTGGCAATGGATCTCCAGAGATGTCAAGTACTCACTGATGAGTGGTTGCTTTGAAACGGAAAGCAGTGACTACCTTTTTCTATAGCCAGGTCTGGCAACCAGGAAAGATGTTGCCTACAAAGGATACCTCAACTGCAGTTGATGCCCTTTGTTGTTGGCCATCTGGTGTGCCCAGAGAACATTTCTTTGGATTAATGACCCTTAAATCACCTTAATTTGGCATTTCCCATAGCCCTTCCTTAAAGTGATGCATAGGCTTTTTCCAGCCAGAGTGTCTCCTTGGGATTTTTCAGGGGTCCCTGGTACTGCAGCTTCTATAGAAGGCTTCATTAAGGCCAAATTATTAAAAATCACCAATTATTATGATGTACCAGCTGGGGGTACCAGGCTTTTGGCTTCAACACTTAGAGAGAACATGGGAAAGAACCTTCTTGGTGCTGCTCCCAGATTGTGGAATTCCCTCCCAGGGAGGTTCAGTTGTCCCCCTTCTCCTCTTTTCCCCTGACAGGCAAAGACTTTGGCTTATAGGCCTTTGGCTTATAAATCATGTGGCAAAAGGGGCTTTTAATGGGGATGTGCTTTTATCTTTCTTTTATTACATTTTAATCTTATTTTAAATTGTGTTTTCAATAGAACTTTTTGTTTGATTTCTAAAAAACTTTTATACAAACAGTTTTTAAGTGGATATAAATGCCCTCAAGTCCTATGCAAGGAGAAAGGTGGGATATAAATAAAATAAAATAAAATAAAATAAAATACTAACTGTTGGTTGTTTCTTTTTTTAAAAAAAAATATAACTCTGGCTTTACTTACGGCCAGCCTTGAAAATGATGTGACAGTAGATTTCAGATTTATTTCCCTTTTTTAAAAAGAAAATAACTATATGATAATGGTCACCCCCTTGCTTCTAACTAGGCATGGCCTAGTTCTTGCTAAGGTGGTAAGCTGTGTCCAGGTTCTACCATTTCAGATTCTTCAGGTAGTGGATCACATGGACTAATGATACTCCACATAGAAATATTCCCTCCATCCAGGAAACATAATGTCAGGGGGAAAATATGGTGTCAGGTGTCCTTTCTGCAGTTGACTGGCATCTGAAGAAGGGATTTGAACAGATTGATGTACTTTTTATTGATGTATTTTTAAAATTGCTTTTTATTTATATTGCGGATTATAACATTATATTATAAGTAGCTGTACCCAGCATAATATATACCCTTTAAAAACTTCCCAAAAAACTCCTGGTATACCTCACAATAACTCTGTAAGGTAGGCCACTGGATTTTTAAATTTCTCCTCCCCCATCTCAGAGTTCTACACTTTTCCCAGAATTGCTGAGGTTGACTTACTCTGTTGGCCTGCTGCTGCTGCCGCTGCCAGTCCCATCTCAGGTGGCCCGTCACTGCTGCCCATTGACTGTCTGGGTTTTGTTGCTGCGGCGGCAGCAGCATCCCACCACTGCTGCTGCCAGTTGACTGCCTGGGTCCTGTTACAGTGGTTTCCCACCACCGCTCGTTGACTGTCAGGGTCCCATCACACCCCGTGACAGGTGAGTGGCTGAGGGAGTGTGAGGAGGAAGGGGCTCTTGTGAGGCTGGTGGTGTAGATGCAGATTGACTGACAGGAGTGGATTGTGAGGTGGAGAGGGAATTTGCATGTAGGTGGTGATTAGCTGGGTGTGTTTCCTGAACAGCCAATCAGCACACTGGTAAAGGCTATAGGCTGTGTGTGTGTGGGGGGTGTTTTCATCTGATGTGTTTTAATATTTTAAGCAAATCTGGAAGAAAGGTGGAACATTCTGAACACCTAAACAAACAAGCAGACAAACAAAAACTCTTCTCCCAGATATCTCATTTTCTGTTGAGAGGACATTTTTGTGTAGAGTATTCAGTCAAAAGAGCTTCCAGCATCAATCCAAAAAGAAATGACCAAGCTCAGATTCAGATTTTTACTACTTCAGTGAAAACAAGGTCCAGGCTGCCAGCTGAACAGCCCCAAAACAGTCATGTGGAATCCAGGTGGAACTCGCTCATCAAATTAGCTCACAGATTGCATCGTGTACTTGCTGACATGTGGCTCTATATCCGTGTTTTTCTCCCCAGAAGTCACTTAAGTAGCTGAGTCCAGAGGTGTGCATGTGTCACAGTTTGGAATGAAATCTGGCTAGGCTGACTGCCTGTTGTTTCCCAGACCAACTGTTAGGGGGAAAGACCTCAAATGCTAAAGAATTCCATCTTACTTTTACTATTTCTAAAAATAGTTTATTAAGAGAGAGAGAGAGAGAGAAGATCCAACCAGTGGTATAGCTATTTATTTTCTCTAATGCAGAAAACCACATTCACTGCCAAATACAAAAACTGTATTCAGCGTGAATTATGTAGCACACAGCTTTTTATGTAAATGCAAATATATATTTCCCAAGCTGACACAACTGCCATCTTTTATTATGAATACACTTTTGATTTTTTTAAAAATATTCAGCATTTGGAATTTTTCACAAACAGAAGTGTGCTGGGAGGAGCAATGAGAAAGGTCAAGGAAATGTAGTTGTGGCCTTTTAATTTTAATTACTTTGACTAAATGCCATGCCATTGAAGATTACAGTCCACACCCTCAAAACACTAGAAACTTTTTCAGACACTGTTTCCTTGTACACAAATATCTCTGCCGAAATGATAGCTGAGAATGTACTTGTTTTGAAAAAGACTGCTGAGATTCTCTAGAGTACAAATTCTAATAACTTGTTTTGGTCAAAATTCCAAATGCCTACGATGACTAACAGATCCAGTACCAAGTGAACAAACCCCAAACCAATAAACAGGGCCGGCTTAACCATACCGCCAAATCAGCCTCTGCGGGGGGCTTCACAGCCAGCCCCCCCCCCCGCCCTCCTGCTGGCTTTTAAAAAAAGGCATATCCCAAACTAGAAAGAGAAAGAAGGACCTGCCCTCCCTGCAGCTGAAGTCCCTCCTCCCAGAATCATCAAAAGGCAAGCCAGCCAGGCGTGTGTCGGAGAGGGGTGAGTGTGTGTGTGAGGGGGGGGGAAGTGTGAGCGTCGTCTCTTTCCCTCCTTTTTGCCCCTGCTCTCTCTTCAGAAACGGCTCCTTCCTTCCTTCCTTCCTTCCTTCCTTCCTTCCTTCCTTCCTTCCACATAGATCCCCTCCAGCCCATCCTTCCAGCTGCTCTTAACATGTCTTCGTTTCTCTCCCCTCCCTCCCTCCCTTCCTCCCATGCCTTCAGCTTTCTCCCCTTGCTGCCAACTGAATTCAACCTGCAAAAGGAATGTGTGTGTGTGTTTGCCTATGTGCCTTCAAGTCATTTCTGACTAAGGTGAACCTACCATGAGGTTTTCTAGGCAAGGATTGTTCAAAGGGCCTGTGCCTTTGCCTTCCTTTGAGGCTGAGAGAGTGTGACTTGCCCAAGGTCACCCAGTGGGTATTCATGTCTGAGTAAGGATTCAAACCCTGGTCTCCACAGTCATAGTGCAGTGCTGAAACTTCTACAACACTCTAGCTCATTTAACAGAAGAATAGAAAGAATATAAATAAAAATTTGGAGTAATGTTACTGGGAAGAATAGAATAGAATAGAATAGAATAGAATAGAATAGAATAGAATCTTTATTACGGTCATAGACCAGCACAGGTATACTGGGAACAATGGTTTTCTTTTTGTCACTAAACACACCAGTATCCCATTAGTGTTATGTGAGAGGCATTGGCCTAGAGCAGTGGTTCTTAACCTTTTCTTTACCAGGGACCCCCTTTAAATATCTTTTGTTGTCCCAAGACTTAACGCAAGATTTAAAACCCTAATAATAATAGCTAACAACAACAATAATACAATTACACCATCCATTAAACTTTTCCTCAGAGGCACTCTTTCTTCTTCCTGCAAGTTTGTGGCTGGAGTGGATTGAATGGCAATGTGCAGGCCAAGCCAGCCAGCCTTTGCCTTGGTTCCTGTCACATGGCTGCTCCACTACAGGGAGAAGGAGGGCCAACCAGCCTTCAAGCCTTTGAGGACCCCCTGTGAGGACATCGCGGATCCCAGGTTAAGAACCACTGGGCTAGAGAATGCTGGAAAAGGAACAATGCAACCAGATCTTGAGAAGGGTGCTGGCAGGGGGATTCTGGGAGGTGTAATCAAAAAGTAACTTTTCCAGGCTCTGAATGTAGCCTAGAATCATAGAATCATAGGGCTGGAAGGGACCCCAACAGCCATCCCATCCAATCAACTTCTGCCCTGCAGGAACACACAATCAAAGCCCTCACAGCAGATGGCCATCCAGCCTCTGCTTAAAAACCTCCAAAGAAGGAGACTCCATCACACTGTGAGGCAGTGTATTCCACTGCCAAACAGCAGCAGAAAACAAGCTTGCTCCATCCTCAGTATGACATCCCTTCAAACATTTAAACATGGCTATCATGTCACCTCTCAACCTTCTCTTCTCCAGGCTAAACATACCCAGCTCCCTAAGCCACTTCTCATAGGGCATGGCTTCCAGACCTCATACCATCCTGGTCACCCTCCTCTGGAAACGTTCCAACTTGTCCATATCCTTCTTGAATGGTTGTGTCCAGAACTGGAAACAGTATTTCAGGTGAGGTCTGACCAAAGCAGAATGGAGTGGTACTATTTCTTCCCTTGATCTAGCCACTATACTCCTATTAATACAGCCTAGAAGCGCATTGGCTTTTTTTGTCAGGGATGATGGGAGTTGTAGCTCTTCACCTCTGGCTCAAACTCACCACCTTGTTATGCAGCAGAGCCAACCAGCTTAGATCAGTGGTTAATGCTTTTCTCCAAAGCAGCAGAGTTTCAGAGAATAGGCTGAAGATCCTGACAAACTCTCCAAGCCTTCTCACTCTTCTCCAGGTGTCTCCAAAATGTCTCCAGGATTCACTCAGGCAACTCAGTAGTTTTATATAAAACCTACTTTATTCTTCTATATAAATATACTATATGGTCAACAAATCACAATCTCTACACACTACTCCACCTCTACTCCACAACAATACATTGGCAAACATTGCAATTTTATAGCCATTGTTTATCACCACCCACTAGTTAGTTTCCACCCAGTGGGTGTGTACTTCCATTCTGATTGGTCCACGTAGTTCCACCATACTTAAGACCAACCCATGCATTTCAACATTTCACCTTGTACACTTAATGATTCTCAGGTGTTTCCATTCTGCATTCAGTACCTCTGTCCTTGGCTCTCAGGACTTCTAGATTACATTAGCAGTTTCACCTGTGTAGCTTCATAATTGCTCTTGCTTAGTCATTGTGACTTTCACATACATATTTTATTTCTTTCACTGTATGTCCCATGTTGCATTTTCCTTAACATTTTTTGCTGCTGCATCACACTGCTAACTCATGTTCAGATTGTAATCCACTCTTTCTTTTCTTTGAGGAAATCTACACCATTACGTTAATTGCTAAACTAAATTATTGGTGGCAGATTATGTAATATCGTAGGCCCCCCTTATCCACTGGGGATTGCTTCGGGGGGCGTAGATACTGAAAACCATGGATAATAGTGAACACAATTGAAAACAATGGGACTTCTGGTTTAAAATACCATAGTGTTGCCTTGGAGGACCTAGAAAATGGCTAGAGAGGACACATTTTCTAGGAAGACTCTATGGTAGGTGTGCTGTTTTGTGTCCCATGGATAATGAATCTGTGGATACGGGGGTCCTACTGTAATCTGAACATCCTGTATTGTGAATAGGTTAGGTTACATTGACCTGAGATAAATGTATGGGGCCTCCAAAATAAAGCATTGCAGGGGCCCCCAAAATTTCTTAAACCGGGCCTGCCAATAAATAACAGGAATGGTGGCAATAATTCTGACTTTGAATAAGAATGTGATTATATCATTTTGCCAACTGAAAAGATTAGCACGCAGATTTTAGAACAAATCTTGTATGTAATTGGTTTGTTTGGGTAGTAACTGTAAAGACTACACCCTTTATGATACTTTTCTCCACACATCAGCCCTTTCGTACTACACCCTTTAGCACTATCGTTCCACTTTATCTGCCATGGCTACATCCTATGGATCCTGGAATTTACAGTTTATTGAGGGGCATCCAGAATTCTCAGCCTGAGAGCTCCTCTAATTCCTCTGACCAAACTACAAAGCCTAGGATTCCACAGAATCCAGTCATGGCAATCTGGCACAAAATCAAGGGTGTCTAAGTCAAATGATATGAATGGCCTAAGAAGACTTCAGCCTCAATGCATAGTGGCCTAGATCTTGATGACATTCACAAAATGAGAGATAGGGAAGTTAATTGAAAAGGTTAATGTTCTACCCATTAATAATTAGTTAACCATTGATAAGCTAAAAAATCTAATTCAATTGCATTTAAGGAAGGGGAATAATTAACTATTATGTTTATGTCAAACTGCCATTAACATTTAAGTAACATGCCTGGATATAGAATGAATTTAAATTTAAGTTAAATGCCTGTTTCCTAGAATGAAGCTGAAAAATACCATTCATGTTTGTATTCTCACCCACCCACCCCTTTGCCTCTGTCTTGAGCTCGGGAGAGAATAAATTTGCTGCATACATTTTTGAAAAAGCTGTATTTCTCATCCATCCCACCAAAAAATCTTCTCTTGCTCTCCATTTCTCCCTCCTTTATATCTCCATATCCTCACATTTTCTTTAGTTTACTGGTTCCCAGATGGATCTCAGCAAAAGTCCAAGGGTTAGGAACTTCACCTGAGTTACTGAGACTGATGGCAAATGTATATGATATCTGGTGTCCTACATAGGAGGACCATCTGGATACAAAGAAGCCCACCCCTTTCTGACATGCCCTTACTACTTGCTGGTTTTAAAAAAATAATTTTGCTCTAACTAAACAATTGGACTTTATCAGACATTGCAAAAACTACATCAGAAGAATGGGACAAGAACAATAATGTATAACATTACCAGATGATGTTGTTCTTCAGCCATTCTGGGGTCGTAGTGCAGGTGTGAATAACGCGTCCCTTTTTATTGAAGGTTTAGCCCACCGATAAAAAAGGAACATGTTATTCATGCCCGCACTACACCCCTGGAACGACTGAAGGACGTGGGCATCTGGTAATGGCACCATTTATGTTCTTGTAGCGTTCCTGTGACATGGTTTAGTTTGTGGTTTTGTGCCATGTTCCCCCACATTTGATAAAGTCCAGTTGTAATCATGAACTTGGTGGGATCCTGTGCATTAGTAATGGAATTCTTCAACCCTGGTGGACTAATAGAAAGCAAGAGAACAAAAGGCAGAAGAGAAAGAGATTTTGGGCAAAAAACCAAGAGAATTAGGTTTTGGCTGAAGAATCATTGGGGAAATGGAAACCAATGTTGGCTCTTTAGCACTGTCTAGTTAATTAATTACATATCTGTGGGATCAGGTTAATAGTAACATTATAACTTAGATTAATCATTTTAGTTTAAAAAATGAACTTTTAGTTAGAAAATTTCCAACCTAATTGATAACATCATTGATTTTAGTTAGTTAGTGTCTATCTCTACACAAGAGTCTTTTCAGACAGAAAAGCTTACAGATCAGAATCATCTATCAGGAAAGATATTTTCATCTATCAGAAAAGATATTGATCTAATCCTTCTATGAAAGTAGCCATAGCTTTTACATTGCCCTTGGCTTTCACATTAATAACAAAATGAAATGGATTTTCTGTATGGTCCTACCTCAGATTATACTTTGTGGACAGAAAGGTCTAAAGAAGCTCTACAGAAATGTCGCACACACACACACACACATTTGTTTCTCTGCAGATTTTTAAATGTAGCTCCCATTTGTTTCACTGGAGCTTTAACAGGAAAGTTTCTGTAAAATTTTCACTAAAGCTGTTTGTGGGAGGTGGTGCTTTGCTGCATCTCAAGCTACCAGCTTGTATGATATTTAATCCAATCTGGAAATTTAATATTTAAATAAGATATTTAATACATCTGGAAAGTATATGTTATGGAACACAACTTAAAAATTACAAAAAGAGTCTGTTTGAAGGAGCCAATAACAAAATCAGCTACTAGGGGCAACAGTGACGACCAAGCATGTAAATCCCATGGTTTATTTTTTTAAAAATAACACTGTCTGTTCTGACTGTCCTAAATGACTTTGGCCAGGGGCTTGTCTAATAGACTACTTACCATCTTGCCCCCATCTTGTAGATACAATGTAGGGCTCTTGCCCCATTTTACCCCTGGGCAGTCCAGATGACATCGAAGGCAAAGAGGGGGGAAAGCTCTTTACAACATTTTATTAAGATAGCTGGAAAAACCCACATCATTTTTTAAAACCTGGATTCAGCCACATGGGAATGCAGGTGCCCGTGCCTTTGCACACTGGCCCATATCTGCAGCTGCCACTGGCGTCTCTCTGAAGCCAGGAAGGAGGCCCCCAGCATGTGATCAAGATCCTCTGCATGTGACCAACCTTGATCACATAGAATCATAGAATTGCAGAGTTGGAAGAGACCACGAGGGCCATCCAGTCCAACCCCCTGCCTCGCAGGCAATCATGATCAAAGCATCCCTGACAGAAGGCCATCTAGCCTCTGCTTAAAGACCTCCAAGGAAGGAGAGCCCACTGCACTCCGAAGGAGTGTGTTCCACTGCCGAACAGCTCTTACTATCAGAAAGTTCCTCCTAATGTTGAGGTGGAATCTCTGTTCCTGGAGCTTGCATCTATTGCTCTGTGTTCTAGTCTCTGGAGCAGCCGAAAACAAGCTTGCTCCATCCTCAATGTGACACCTCTTCAAATACTTAAACAGGGCTATCATATTGTCTCTTAACCGTCTTTTTTCCAGGCTAAACATACCCAGCTCCCTAAGTCTTTCCTCATAAGGCATGGTTTCCAGACCTTTCACCATTTTAGTCGCCCACCTCTGGACAGGCTCCAATTTGTCAATATCCTTTTTTAATTGTGGTGCCCAGAACTGGACACAGTATTCTAGGTGAGACCTGACCAAGGCAGAACAGAGTGGCACTATTACTTCCCTTGATCTAGACAGTATACTTCTATTGATGCAGCCCAAAATCACATTGGCCTTTTTAGCTGCCGCATCACACTGTTGACTCATGTTCCACTTGTGGTCTACTAGGACTCCTAGATCCCTTTTGCACGTAGTCTCATACAGCCAGGCCTCCTTCCTGGTTTCAGAGGGAGCGACACGTGAAGGCCAGGGAAGTGGCTGCCAATATGGGACAGTGTGTCCATGCAACTTCCTCCTGTTTTGTGTAGGTAACAGGGGGAAATGGGCCTGATCCAGGGCCAGAATATGCTGGCAGAAACCCCAATGCCTGCTATTCATAATTACAGTGGGATGGAGGTGAGGGCCACGATACTAGGGCAGGACTTGACACAAAGTCCTCTAAAAGTATGAGATTTGCCTTTTAGTGCTTCGGAAGCCTTACTAAGCTATTCGTTAGTTCATGCAGGGAGGCAAGGGATTCTCTTGGGACTGGTGGCCATTGTCTCAACTACCACAATTTTGTTGGCAGCACTGTGGGTGTTTGTTTTCATTTTTGCAGCCCGGCATAGCTATTTTAATAGCATATCCTCCAGCATTTCACAGATGAAAACTAAGTCATGTGGGAACTGTGGCATCACTAAAGCTGGTGTCACCTCTCCCCACAGCAGTGTCACCTGGTGTGGTTTGGTTCTCTGCACACACGCACCCTGCAGTGCCGCTACTGTGTGAGGAAGCAGCAGAGTCTACCGAGAGGCCCAAGGAAGAAATGCTGTGGCAGAACTAACCAAGGCCACAACAGGGCTTCAAATCAAGTATGTGGTAGGCTATAAGAAGCATGCTGGGTACCAAAAGATGCAAGCTTGAAGCATGCCAAAAAATTTAGGCCACTGTAGGCCTTAAACAAAGCTGTAATAGGCTTGTAGGTCTGCAACAACCTTATTGATAAGCCTGTGTTTGCCAGAATCCAGAAGGGATTATTAGGGGTTGCCTTAGCAGCCACTGTGTCTATCCAACACCACTTGCCAGGTGATTTTTATCTGGTCCCCTAGTCTTCCACCAGTAGTGAGCCAGTACTTTTAATTTAGTGCCCTATTCAAGGCCTTGGGGCTTTCCACATAGAGCTTTGCAGTGAGGCCCAGTCAAGTAGTTCTTTTCCTTTCTCCTGTAGTTCTCTCTTAACTGCCAGAGTAATCTTTGGGCTCAGCAAGAATTCCTAGATTTCCAGTCCAGCTCATCCGTCTTTACTGGTATTGTGAATTTGCTGCATGTTTTTGAAGCTTACTGTATTGGGTCCTTACAGACTTCAGGAATCTCACACCTGGATTAATGGGCCTGATTGGCCTCATGTGTCCTGCAAAGGTTATTTTGCAGGGAGGAGTTGTGTGTCTTCAAGTCATTTCTGACTTATGGCTACCCTATCTATCATGGGTTTTTGGGGGTTCCCTGGAGAGAATCCTTTTCTACCAGAAGCAGAACTGCGGTTCCTGGATTTTGCTGTGTAGTGTATCTAACCAGAAAGGCTGTGATTCATCCAAGTTCCCAAAGCAAATTAGGCCAATTCAAATCTAATTGCTGTAAGTCAGACAACTTGAAGACAACAACAGCAACACAGACTGTTGAAAGAATTGTGTTGAGATTGTCTGACTGTCATCCAAGTTTGGCCTCCCATTCTTTTGACTAATTGAATTGCCTGGCTTTATCCCGTTTGCCTTTCTGGTTAATCTTAGCAATAATCTGTTCATTTTTCTGTATGTCTTCTTGGTTAATATACAGTATTTATTTTCCTATTGAGAGGGTCTGTCTGTATTGATTTCCCAAAAGTTTGTTATATTGAGTCTGTAAAGAAAAAGACCTAGTCTGCCAAAATATGTCTGTGTCAGAGAAAGCTGAGAAATATAACTGTACTTGCTCCAGCTTGGCTAAAAGCCCAGAATTAATAGAGATAAGCTTATGCCTGGAAAAACAAAGAGCTAAAGACATATGTAAAGTATATTAAGTCATTTACAAGAAATGATGTGCATTTGGAGAAATGAAATTTAGTGACGATTCTGATATAGTTTGTATTGATTAATAACCAATGTTTGTTATGTTATGCTGTGCTTAGAAAAATAGTATGGTTTGTCTTGTTTATTAGAATCAGAAACAATGGACTATTCATTTAGCTCTTCAAATTGTTATCTCCTTTCTGGGCACATTGCCCAGTTCGGCTGCCTAAGGTATCAAAAATAGCAAGCTTGGAACACATAGAGCTGACAAATGATTTCTGTTCCAAAAGGTTTTCTAAAAATGAAATCTGTCTGGTGACTACTATAATACACATGCACAGAGCCTGAGTTTTTTAAGTTTTGTTCTTCTCTAATATAAAAAGATATGTGTGCCTTGTTTCGGGGAACACAGCATAGAGGTTTATTCCCTGTGTTACTTGCTTGCAATAAATCCATCTGAACAATTGAACTTTGGCCTTGAGATTTCCTTATGTTACCCAGATAGATCTTAACACTACTTCCCAATTGCTCCTAGTTGTTGCTAGATGTCTGGTTTGGTTTTTTTCAGTGATTCATTTTTTCAAAATCATCCTCTCTGATTTTGTCTGTGTCCAGTTTTTGTTGTCAAAGAAGCAAATTTATTTTCTTCACAATGCACATATCATTTATTTGTATATTTTACATTAAATCCATATTGTGAAGCAAAACACAGATTATTTTATTGTCTGTTTGCCTGAATGAGAAAACCACTAAATTTATTATTACATCTGATCATTTATCTAACTTAATTATGAGGTATCTCTATTGTAGTAATAGAAATCTTCTCTGAATACATCTTGCCAAGAAAACTCTATGATAGGGCTGCCATAATTTGAAGTAAACCTGAAGGCACATAACAAAAAACAAATTAACAACAATATAGAAATCCAAATGGTTTATTTATTTATTTGTGCAACGTCTATGCCGCCTTTCTCCCAAGGTGACTCACAGAACAATTAAAATCACAATTAAAACCAATTAAAATATACAAAGTAAAAAAATAGTTAAAAACAACATTAAAAAACACACCCCGAATAAAAGCCACAATTATATATCAAAGGCCTGCTTAAACAAGAATGTTTTTGCCTGCCAGTGAAATGAAAATAAGGAGGGTGCCTTCACCTCCAACGAATGTTGTAAGGGGCAGTTGTCTTGGTGGTAGTGGGAGGAAGACTGCTTCACTTTCCAGTAAGACTCATTATACCAAATCTTCAGAAAGTTATTAGCAAGGATAAAAGAACCTGCATCCCATGATTAATAGTAACCCCACCACCACCACCATGTAACAACACCATTATAAGCATACACTGAAGAGTGATATACAAATGAATTGGATTTTTGGCTTTCCATCTCCTCGTGATTTGGTGGTTTGTTTTAAACATATATAGAGAACTATGCTGGTGAAATAGGCTGGAAAATGAGGTTATGTCGAACAAGGTATCCATCATTGTACACATACAGTTTCTGATCTATAGGGCAGTAGTCAATACTATGAATGGTTTCTAGCATTTTGTCGATAATGATGCTTATTCTCCCTTCTTTTCCAGTTTCCGTGTTAAAGGTGTAAAAGATCTCCTCTTTCCTAGTATTAATAGGCCTTACGGCATAGAGTACCCCACATACAATGAAGGCATTAGACACTGAAGGTTTGTACTGCCTCGTTTCCCACGTATCAATTACATCAAGAGATGTTTCATTAAGTTTGCTGATCACAATGTTACCTGTACTGGCTTCGGTTGAGTAAATGACCCACAACCCATTCTCATCCACAGCAAAATCCATATCTTGCCATGTCACACCAGCATATGAGAACCGATTGTTATAAACAGCATTTGGGAGAGGTTTCTTCAGCACCACAGTGTTTGTGGTTAGATCTAGCTTACCTATATTTCCGGTACCATATACATTAAAATACATGTAATTGTTGTAAACAGTGGCACCGCTCCCATCACCATACTGCAATTTAGCTTCCTTTGAGAATTTGAAGAGCAACAAGTCATCATAGGAATCATGAAGCCTGTAGTATTCCAGGTATCTTCCACTTGTCAGTGGTGCAACCCAGTAGAGTTCCTTTTCAGGGGCAAGAGGAGAGGAATACCTTCCCCAGACACCTTGTTTGAAAGGGAATCCTTTCCAGTTCAACTGAATCATATAAGGCTGACTGATGTTCACAATTCCGCCATGGCTGCAGTTTCCTTTAATCAAAAAGAAGAAGAAGAGTCCTTTACACATTTGGAGGAGGCATTCAAAAATTATAAAACATTCAGGCACAGAAGGAACTCATGCCTATACATAAAGTGTCTGAAATGTTCACCTCTCACTAAACTTTTCCACCTTCAGCCATCACCCCCAAGCCTCTTCCAACTCTTTGCAAATTCTCACTTTCCCTGGCCTCTGTTTAGACCAGGTATTTGGTCAATGCATCAATCTGGACAGAAGCTACTACAAAATGGTGTTCATTTTCACAGATTAAATGTAACATTCTGAGCAAAATGGAATAGGCTGTCTTGTCCAGAAAAGAAAACGGTATTGTAGGGTATGTGCTTCTACTTGTTCCCTTGTATTGTCCAAGAGATTGGCTAATAAAGGGGAAATATGGCTGTTGTCTAATGATCCTTCCTGTAACTTTTTCGCTATGAGAATTTTATTTTTTATATAGCACTTTTTATCCTGCTCTTCAGCAAAATGATTCCCAGAGCTGATTACACAGAATCAATAAAAACAAGACAACATTTGCCTGCAACACAGCACAAAAGCAAACAGGAATAAGAAGACAAAAGGAGAGAGTAAATGGTTTTTCAGCATGGCTGGTGGAAAGGCTGAGCTCCCCACCTCATCTCTCCCACTGCAGCAGCCTCCTAAAGTGGTTGCTGGAAATATCTAGCTCTTGTAACATGGACCAAATATCAAAGGAATGTTTTTTGTTTTAAAAATAGGATGGATTTTTTTTAAAAAAAATGATTAATTTATTTATTATGAAGATTTTCTGTCAAATATTTTTATGTCTACAGCTTCTTCCAAGCCAGAGTATTGATCATTCTAGCTTCTTGGTCAACAACCAAGCTCTTTTTCACACAAGGCTTTTATGTGAGAATGGAGATGGGTTAGCATCAGGAATCAAAGGAGCTTTTTCACATGACATTGGTTCCTATCATATTTTCCTTCTGGTATAATCCCAAGGGTTGTTGCCATCAAAAATAATCCATTTGTCCGTATCCTCCAACTATCCTGATTTGGCAGGGACAGTTCTGATTAAGCCTCTACTATCCCACTTTTGTATCCACGTTTAAAATGTCCTAGTTTTTCTTTCCTCCTCCTGCTTTCCCCATTTGTCCTCAACTCTCAGCTTACTTCAGTTGCAGCAAACTGAGTTCAATGTAAAGTCTGTTACCTAATTGTGGTAGAATGTCAGATTTAAAATCCTCCGATGACCTTTGCTGAAATAATAAACCTCAGCAGGGGAGAAAAGAGAAGAAGGGATGGAATCTTGCCCTTCACAGCAGGCTCAGTCAAAAGCAAACTGTTTCAGTCTCTCCTAGGCTGTCTGTTCTTCCTCATTAATAACTTTTCCCATTTTGATCATGCTCTGATGTTGCTTGGCCACACATGTTCTGGTCTTCATATGTGAGGGGAATACTCTGAGATATAGATTTGAGGTCCAAGCTCTGATAGCCAGTCCAAAAGCTGTTGATAAAATCTTTGGCCCTCAACAGATACTATGGACTTTTTCAAATGGGGGTGGGGGAGAAATCCCTGAGGAGGTTAGGAGAAGAACGGGGCTGTCGCACTTAGAGAACCCCATTTCAGATGACACCATCCTCCTCCTGACCCCCTCCCAACCTTCTCCCATGCTGCGGGCACCACTTTTTATTGACGGAAAACCTCTGTCAATAAAAAGCGGCACCTGCAACATGGAGGAAGCACGGGGGAAGGTCGGGAGGAGGACGGAGGAGGATGGCATGGTCTGAAACAGGGCTCTGTAAGTTTGACAGCCCTGTTCTTCTCCCAACCTTCTCAGGGGGTTTTCCCCCATTTGAAAAATTCCTATGTCAATATATTAAAAAAATCCCAGCATTTAGTAATGGACAATACTCTCAAGAGATCCCAAACTGTTGTTTGACATCCATATATTTGTCCCCTGAGCTGTGGCCATCAGCACCAATGGAAAAGTACACCAGTACGTCAGCTACACAACCATAGCCAGAAAGTTTAATTTACAGGTTAAATTACTTAATGCCATGGATATCTAGAGTGAAGCCTGAACTGAACTTTTATCCATCTGTCCAGCCAAAGAAGGCAAAAGTAAGCAGTCAAACCAGATGGCTGAAATGATGCCAGGTACAATATTGCTAAATTTCTCCATCTTAAAATGCCAGTCAGGAGGAGAAGCTCCCAAACAGACATTCCCCTGGCACTACAGAAACATGTGCAGCTTTGATGTATGTATCAAAAGGACAGGTGCATTATTGGCATTTTATTATTTCAGCAAAGGTCATAAATAAAACTGTCAGGTTTTATCTCTGAGGATTTTAAATCTGACATTCTACCACAATTAGGTAACAGACTTTACATTGATCAGAATCAATTGTTGAGAAAAACAGAAATGAAATGCATGTGTACAGTCAATTGCTTTTGTTGCAAACAAATGAACAGTCCACTGCAGCTGTCTAGCTAGTCTGGATTGGTCAGTGTTCTTAGGTACAATAGCCAACAGATACAATACTTGACATGCAGAAAGTTATCAGCAAATTACAGAAGAATTAGCTCCAGGGTTTTCTTCATTTCCAATATGTGTCAGGTCATTTTACTTCACAATTTTTAAGATACCTGATTTAGCTTATTCATAGTAAATGCAATTTCAGAAACATTTATGGCAGGTCTTGACATCCAGAACAGGAAATTTGAAGTATAATCTAGATGTTCACAACATTTTCAGCATGTAGGAACCCTAGAAATAATTTTCAGGTATCAGGAAACCCCTGAATAAAAAAAATGTTATATCTACAGCTCAAAAAAAAGTATTTTTTTTCCTAGTCATGATCTCTCACAGAACCCCTTGTTATCTTTTGCAGAATTCTAGAGTTTCAGGGAACCCTGGTTGAGATACCCTGATCTAGCCCATGGGTGGGCAACCATCAGAGCTAGGGACCCACATTGCCCCCTAGGTAAACTTGAGGGACCTAACCCTCCCACTGACTCAGCCACACACACACACACACAATGAAAAAAAAATTGTCCCTCAAAATGCTTTAAAATGTCCCCTGGCAGCTGTGTGGGGACAATGGAGATTTTCACACGGGCTATATATCCCGTGGCAGGAACAGAACAGGGTCAGGAAAGGTTTTCCATTTTGGATGACGTCCACCCTATTCCATTCCCTAATTGTCATCATCCTGTTTTCTCCCCGTGATATAGTATTCACAGGGAGAAGTCGTTATTAAGCACCCGGTTCCGTTTCGGTAGCGGAACACGGGTGTGCAAATTCGATTCCGTCCCTGTTCTGGAATGACAGGGATGGGGGAGGAGCTCCATGGTGAGCACTTCCTACAAAGATCGGGACATCCAGGTAAGTGCCACCCTTCCCATCCCCATCCCCGGGTTATTTGTATGTTTTTTAATTATTCTTTAATTTGATAGCTGGGGGGGGGTAATTTGAATTTCCCTCCTGCTCATCCTCTCATGAAAATGAGCGGGATTTCCCCCACCCGGTCGTAAAAGCAGCCTTGCAACAGCTGCATTACCAGCCAGCCAGGCAAGGAGGGATGAGGACCGTTCCTGCAGCGGAATGGAAGTAAGTGTGCAAACATTTACCTCCATTCCATTGCAGGAACGGGAGAGGAGGTGGCGGGACAGAACCAGGGCTTTTAGCCCCGGTGTGAAATCTCCAATATTGCCACATTTTTCACACCACCTGGTCCATTTTAGCATACCCTACAACATTTCACAGCTGAAAACTGGGGCACTTATGCAGTCAGATGGCCAAAGAGAGGGAGAACAGACAAGCTAAGAGAGGCCGCAGCAGTATACTTTTGATTGAGACTAATGGGAAGGGGAAATTTTTGTCCCTCCTCTCTTCCACTGAGTTAATTGAGTGTAAATGACTTTTGCACTTTGAACTCAGGTTTGTCTATGAAAAATACTCCTCATAGAATTCAAGGAGAATACAATTTGTCTTAACGAAATCCCACATCAATCTGCCATACTCAGAAGGAGGAATGCCAAAAACTTCACAGGAAAAGCCTCTGTGGCTTTCCCCATATTTGTTATGGGAAAGCTCTGCAGGGAATGTGCATTTCCGCTTATTGGGACAACTGATTCGCTTTGCTGTGCATTACCAATGAGAGAGGAAGTGGAAAGCTGATTGGTTGGACATGCATAAGGGGTGGAGCTTGCTAACAAGGCAAGCGCCTGAAATTACCATGTTGGATTTTCACCATAGCAATAGTGCACTGAGGCGATGAAACAGCCATTTTCTCTTTTTTCTGTTTGAGAGGAATATTGCACTTCTGCACTTTGGATATGCTTTTCTTTAAAATACTGTTTGGCAGTGGCAACTGGAAATGATAAAAATACGAGTAATTCACTCGCACCTGCCATCTTCATTCGCAGGCATACCTGTTTGAACAATGAATGCAAATAGCTTCATATGCCTGTGACCTTGCCAAAAAATCATTGAGACAAATGAAAGCTGCTGTGAATTGGCATTAATGTGCATAAATCCACATTTTAATGCCTCGTATAGACAAGCCCTCAGTTTACAGGAACTGAAGATAAAAGGGCAAAGTGGGAAGAGGAGAAAAACTAGTACAATTTAAAAGCAACTGAAAAAGTGGGACCACAAGGGAATAATCAGGACTGTCCCTACTAAATTGGGACAGATGTAGACTATGTTTTAGGCTTGGGAGGTTCTCTTTTTTTCAACAGGAAGTGACCTAGAATTCAACCTCCAAGTCACTTGCTATTGAAAAGAGGTCCCTTCTGTGACTATAATGGCCTGGGGAAAATATGACAAAATTGCTCTGTGCAGCCCCGAGGTTGGTGTTTTTTTGTTTTGTTTTTTAAGAGCCACAAGTTTTATATAAAAAGGGGGGAAAACATTTTGTTGCCATAGAGGTCACACTTTCCTCATCCTGAGCTAGAACGTAGATCTTAAAGTATGATAGAAGCAGTTTGAAGCTGAATCTATGTTTATTGCATTCTGATTCACAAACTCCACATTTAATACCTAGCTTGCAGCAATGTATCTGCTTTTTCTTTGACTAATTAGAGGCATGGGAGGTATTTTTAAAAGATCACAGAATTAATACATGCAGGGAGATAGCCTCAAGCCAAATCAATTCCCTCTGTCTTCAGGAGGTTTTCATATAAGGGAACATTCAAAAATAAGATTCTCTTCTACCCCAGTCTGAAGTGGTACAATCCATTCTATCACTTCATTCAGTTGCATTTATAGCCCACAATTTTCAGACATTTGTTTTGGGGAAAGAAAATGAGTGTTGAAACACCTCCATTACCCTTCAAAAGTAGGGCTATTTTCACCCCAACTTTATGCAACTCCTAGCAGGCTATTCTGCATGATTAATGGGTTGCATTTACCAATGAGTCAGAGCTTGTGGAGACCTGATTTACAGTCACTTAGTATGAAGGATGAGATTCCAGCATGTTCTATAGCATGTCATATTCTGACTCTAGGAATGTAAAGAATACATGCAAATTTTCACATGCTCAAAAGGCAAGGGTGAGTTCACAGAATTACTGCAAGATTCCTCACGTTTGAGGGACATCTTGCAAAAGTTTGGTTTGCAACGTTTGTGAACAAATGAAATTTGTACATAATGTCCTCAAATGTGTACAGTCATCAAATAATGAGCAAAAATTCTCAAAATCTTTCCCAGTAGATGTTGAAATTCTTTTTCTTTCATGCAAGAAATGTCATCCTTTCCTTATAAGGATATAGCTTTCTGCATCCTGCCATAAACAGTCAGTGATATACAGTAAGAATGGGAAAATGCAGAACATCATGGCAACTTCATGGCACAGGAAATTCCCAGGTGAGAAGGAAGGAATTTGCCATGGAGATGCCATCTTTCAGCTAGCACTATGGCTTAATACCCTAAAGGTACCAGATCCCTTCTGATCTTGGAAGCTAAACAGTACTTGGATGGGAAACCACCAACAAATAAACCAGGTCCTGTAGAATATATTTCAGAGGGAAGGAACTGGCAAAACCACATCTTGAATATTCCTTGCCTAAGAAAACCCTAAAATTCATGGGGCTGTCATAAGTCAACAGATAACTTGAAGGCACACACACACACACACACACACACCATGTTGCACATAATGGATTGCATCAAACTGTCCTTCCACTCATTTAAGCCTTGTTCCTGTGAAGGCTTTGTAAATGGGGGAAGAGATGAATTTTCACACTTTACCCTTTCTTCCTGCAGTTCCTTATGCCACTTCCCAATCTGTTCAAAACATTCTCCAATGTGTCTGGAGCAGATTTGGGAGTGGCAAGCAATGGTACATCTAGAACTTGACCTCAGGACTAAAGTCCTACACCCTCCTGATGATCATCTAGGTCTGCCCAAATGATCACCAGAAAGCAGCAAAATACAACAAAGAGTTTGATAAAGTTGGGGTGAAAATAGCCCTACTTTGGAAGGGTAATGGAGGTGTTTCAACACTCATTTTCTTTCTCCAAAACAAATGTCTGAAAATTGTGGGCTATAAATGCAACTGAATGAAGTGATAGAATGGATTGCACCACTTCAGACTGGGATAGAAGAGAATTTTACTACCCCCCCCCCCACCAGAACATGGCCTCACAGCCTGGAAAAAAACCAAGGAAAATCTATGGATGCCAGCTGTGAAAGCCTTTGACTTCATACCCCTGAATAGTTTTCCAAAGAGCAGCAGTGACATACAGGGTTAACATCATCACCACATCTTGCACAGGACTGCAAGGACACCATTATCTTTTACGACATCTTTTCTTCTTACTTTTTTTTTTTACAAAAAAATTATAGCCACTGTCAACATATCATGCATGTATTAGGTAACAGCTACTTGTTTTATTATTTCTACTCTTAAATTTATCACCTTCTACAACAAATGATGTCTATCTCCTCCATTTTGTGGCATTACCAGTTCCAGAATAAGTATTTATCATGATGGCTTTCCAGCCCTGGTGGACGAGAAGCATCCTGTGGTGATACCCTTCCATTCTTTACTTGATCAGCAAAATGGATACAAAAGCAGACCCAAGGTACAAAGCCTTTGACAGGAAAGGTCATTTTTATGAAGGCTTTTTATACCTGCCCAGACTAACTCTCTTTTCTTCCTTGTCCTCTGTGTAGCTGTCAGGTTTTTAGTGGCATTGGCCTTGGGAGGATAGTAAAGGAGTCATGGAGCAGCAGTATGTCTGCAGTAAACAATGCAACAAGTGAAGCTTGAGCTGGGAAAGAGCAGAATTCTATTCTATCCTCCTGTAGGCCATGTATGCCTTCCTACAACAGGCAAGGTGAATAGCAACTGTCTTCCAAATCCCTTACTAAGCATGCATGAACAGCAAAACAGAGAGGCGGAGGGAACAGATAAGCCTACATCACTAGCAACTCCTAGCACAGTGGTCCCCAAACTTTTTTGTGCTATCACCCCCTTTCCTCTTGGATGACAGCCCTAGTGCCCCCTACACCTATTCCTTGACATTAAGTCTACTGTTCTACTGCAAATTCAAAACAACCAATGTAGCACTATAAAGTTAAACAAGTGTATGTATTTCACAAATAACTTTTTAAAACTATTTCTTTAATGTTTTTATCAATTTGAAAATGATGTTAAGCCAAATCCAGCTAGAGGGAAAGGGGCGAGGGGAAAAAATGTTATTGAAAATTTCCCATGGAAAATTCCTCCTTATAGCACTGAAAACCAGATGTTTAGTAATTTCTTACGCTGACAGTGTTGATATATAGAGGTGACTAGAAGAAGATTCCTGTGTTATAAATAGGTAATATTGGTGCTAGTGTCTTTAGAGGAACCAGACATTATATTTAGCAAAAATATTAGAGTTGGCCTTCCCAAACCATTACTAGGCATTCCCTGCTTAGTTGTGTCCCATCCCTCTTCTTTATAATGGTGCTAGCTGGAGTAGAAAAAGGTGAAGAATTGTTCTCAGAGTTGTGGTGCTTATCAGAAATGGCCTGGATGCCTTCAAAGGTCAAAATGACGCCTGACAAATCCCCTCTACTCCCATGAGGAAGAGGGACACATTGTGATGACCAAAAATCTTGGCTGGGTACACCAGTTAAAATGTGTGGATACACATAACGGGTGGCCAGTTGTACAAGTTGTACAGCAAAATTTTGGGGCATTAATGGACTGGAGAAAGAGGGCTTTTTTCTATAGCATTCTTGGATATAGAAAAAATACCCAATAATGTTGTGCTAATATCCATAAACGCTTGCCCTGTATTGTGATTTGTAGGATTTAGTGGGCTCTAGTCAAAACTAAACCATGAGGATTGGTGCCTTTACTGCAGATTACAGTAGGGTGAAATTTCTGGCACAAGAGGACCACCATGGACACATTTTGCATGCCTCTGCAGATGTGTGCAGGGATAATAGAAATGCTGCTTATTACTTCATCGGAGTTGTCCATTCTGAGGAGATTATCAGATGGTCAAAACATCCCAGGACAGGGATGACAGGAGATCACTAAAAGGCTTACCTTTTAGATGGTATCGTCCCTCTCCTGTGATGTTCCTGTTCTGCTCCTGTTCCTCCCCCGCTTCCTATTATTCACGGCTTAAGCTGTCCATAAGAAGCCCATTCCATTATAATAACAGAATGACAGGCGAATGAACAGATGACCCATTCTGCTGGTGCAATGCCAGCAGCACGTGATGTCTCCGGGAGGTCCACGCTGAAGACATCCGGGTACAATCGGGACAGCCGGGTAAATGTCACCCTTTTATTTCCCCTCCCCGGGTTTCTTTGTAAGTGTAGACTGTGGTTTTGTGCTTGCTGTCACTTTTTTTCTTGTATTTGTATTTGTGTTTTTAAAATACCTGCGTGATCGTTTTCTCGCGACAGCTCAATTCACACCCAGACTGCTGAGAAGAGGGGGAGCACTCCAGATCGCACAGCAAGGTAAGTGCCTGAACATTTGTTTCTTCTTTCATTACGGGGACCGGAGTGGGGTGGGAGTGTAGCAGTGGGGGGGCGGGGAGTAGCAGGACATTCCCAGTTTCTAGGGTACCATGTGATAATCTCCTGAGACAGAATGGAGAATAAGGGGTACTCATTTCTCAGGTTGCTATGCCCAAGCCAACATTCTTTGTTAGACCAAACAACCCATAATATTTTGCCTTGGATGTTGGTATTGAAAGACATCCCCAACAACAATCTTGAAATGTTTTGTTAGACTAGAATTTGTAAACTAGAAGGCAAAATTATGTGTAGAGAGTATATAAAATTAAAGTCCTCCCCCCATAGAATCAAAGAATTGTAGAGTTGGAAGAGACCACAAGGGCCATCCAGTCCAACCCCCTGCCATGCAGGAAATCACAATCAAAGCATCCCTGACAGATGGCCACCCCGCCTCTGTTTAAAGACCTCCAAGGAAGGAGACCCCACCATGCTCCGAGGGAGTGTGTTCCACTGCCGAACAGCTCTTAGGACTTTTTCAGACAAGCTAATTGTAGCGCTAGCAGCCTCGCCACATTGCGAGGCTGCAGCACTGCAGGGCGTCCCTTTCAGATGACGCCCGTCCCTAGCGGTACTGTTGCAGTACCGCAGGGACATTTGACTGTAATATTTTGGAGATTTTTACTCATGATTGTGAGTAAAAATCTCCAAAATATTACAGTCAAATGTCCCTGCGGTACCGCAACAGTACCGCTAGGGACGGGCGTCATCCGAAAGGGAAGCGCTGCAGCCTCGCAACATGGCAAGGCTGCTAGCACTACAATTAGCTTGTCCGAAAAAGTCCTTACTGTCAGAACGTTCCTCCTGATGTTGAGGTGGAATCTCCGTTCCTGGAGCTTGCATCCATTGCTCCGTGTTCCAAACTCTGAAGCAGCAGAAAACAAGCTTGCTCCATCCTCAATGTGACACCCCTTCAAATACTTAAACAGGGCTATCATATCACCCCTTAACCGTCTTTTTTCCAGACTAAATATACCCAGCTCCCTAAGTCTTTCCTCATAAGGCATGGTTTCCAGAACTGTCACGATTTTAGTCGCCCTCCTCTGGACACGCTTCAATTTGTCAATATCCTTTTTGAATTGTGGTGCCCAGAACTGGACACAGTATTCTAGGTGAGGCCTGACCAAGGCAGAATAGAGTGGCACTATTACTTCCTCTGATCTAGACACTATACTTCTATTTATGCAGCCCAAAATCACATTGGCCTTCTTAGCTGCCGCATCACACTGTAGACTCATGTTCCACTTGTGGTCTACTAGGACTCCTAGATCCCTTTTGCACGTAGTCTCGTTCAGCCAGGTCTCCCCCATCCTGTATCTATGCATTTTGTTTTTCCGCCCTAAGTGCAGTACCTTATATTTCTCTGTATTGAATTTCATTTTGTTAGCTTTGGCCCAGCTCTCCAGTCTATCCAGGTCATTTTGAATTTTGATCCTGTCCTCTAGGGTATTAGCTACTCCTCCTAATTTGGTGTCATCTGCAAATTTGATAAGTATGCCCTAATTCCGTCATCCAAGTCATTGATAAAGATGTTGAATAGCACAGAATCCTGGCACCCCACTGGTCACATCTTTCTAAGACGAAGAGGAGCCACTGCTGAGCACCCTTTGGGTTCAGCCAGTCAACCAATTACAAATCCATTGAACAGTTAACTTGTCTAGCCCACATTTTACAAGCTTGTTTGCAAGAATGTCATGGAGAAAATTTGCAGGTTTCACTTTCATGGAATTGCTTATTCACAGATTACTTGCCCTGCCTCTACTGCTGACCTACGCCATTTTTACCAGTTCAATAACACCAGTGTCGCTGAGAGGAAATCAAACTGGCAGGGTGGCTGGGCCCAGCCATGCACATGTTCCCTCACTAGTGCACTTCCTGGGGGGAGAAGGAGATTACAAGGATAGAGGGTTTTTGTGCATTTGCTCACTCACTCATGTGGGCCAGCAAGAAGGGAATGGGGTGAGGAGGGAGGGGACTTGTGTGCATTTGCTTGTTCATTTAGTAGCACAGACTTGATGAGGGGATCGTTAAGAGAGTGTGTGTGTGTGTGTGTATGTTTGGTTTGCTCAGTCCCATGGGCAGGCAGGAAGGGGATGAGATAAGGGGATTGTGAGGAGAAAGGTGCATGTGTTTGCTCACTCATGCAGGCAGGCAAGCAAAAAGAGGATGGGATGAGGGGTTGTGCATTTGCTCACTTATGGTGTGTGCATTTGCTCACTTATGCAGGTAGTCAAGCAGGGGATGGGATGAAGGGATCATGAGGAGGGAGGGTTTGTGCATGCTTAATCTTGAGTGGGGTACCAAATTTGAAAGCTCATTTCCCTTCGCTGTTACGTGCACTAACTCTTGCTCCAGTCAGTCAGCCTGTCCCAAAATGGCACCACTCTGAGCTCCAGATGCTATGTCCTGCACCCAAGCCTTGCAAGAGTTTCCTAACTGACGCAGCCACCACTACTGAAACGTGGCTAAGAAAGTAAGCATGTGGGGGCATTGTTATTTTTTTAAGGAATATTTAATACATGATCCTCTACTTGCAGTATGAAGTTATACAATGCAACCATAATACGATCTAATAGCTTAGAAAGCCTGTAGGAATGCACAAAGTGTTTGATATTCATTTGCTTAGTCATCATTATATAGCCTTGTAAAGCAGGTCAATAATACTGTTCCCCTGTTATTGATGGGGGGGTAAGAAAGATAGTGACTTGCCTATGGCCAACCAGTGAGTCCAAAGCATCATGGAATTATAGAGTTAGAAGAGATATCCTGGATCATCACGTCCAACCCCTGCACAATGCAGGCTCTCCAGCTAAAGGCTGCCCAGCTGTCCAGCCTCTTTTTGAAGATGCCCAGAGGAAGAGACTCCACCACCTCTCCAGACAATTGGTTCCATTGCCAAACCTCTGTTACTGTCAAGAAGTTACTTCTAATGTTCAATCAAAATCTACTCTTCTGTAATTTCAAACCTCGTCCTGACCTCTGGGCAGCAGTGAACAGGCCTGCCCCATTGGAATGGGTCAATTCAGTGCAGCTAGTTTGGTGCATTTGGTTCAGCACAGCCAGTTCAGTGCAGTTCTGCTTGCGTATCAATTCATAATTGATAATTTTGACAAGAAAATGCAATCAAAACAATTTCTGTTTGGTTGGGATTGTCTTGCAAAATTATTTGGGTAAGAATTAGGGTTAAGGTAAGAGTTAGGGTTAAGGTTATTATCAATAATGTCCTAGACCCTGCCCCCTCTTCTCTATGACAGCCCTTAAGGTATTTAAAGAATGTGATCATATCACCCTCAGTCTTCGCTACACCAAGCTGAACATGCCCATCTCCTTCAACCTTTCCTCATATGTTTTGTTCTTCATACTTCTCATTCCTGTTGCCCTTCTCTGAACCTGCTCCAGTTTGTCTATATCCTTCTTGACATGAGATGCCCAGAACTGAACACAGCACTCCAGATTAGGCCTGAATATAGTGGGACTATTACTTTGAACTGTTTGACTATTAATTCGAACTAGAAACTTTCCAACTCACAGTTCACACTGTGAATCACTGCATAATCAGAATTATTTCAGCCCTTGGCATACATATACTTTTGTACTTAGAGTTCTATATACCACTATCAGCACAATAAAAAGAAAACTGACTATAATGGTTTTATGAGCCAGGTTTACTGCTAAATGCCTTGAAGCTTACCAGCTCTCTTAAGTCAATGAGAGCTCTTCATAGAGGAGAGATGTAAGGTAATGTTGCATTGTAATTTATAGCTCGTCCTTAACTGTCAACACATTGACTGAATTAGTACTTCTAAATCAGTAATGTTATCTTCAAATTAAATGCTTATTAATGGCTTGCATAAATCTGCAATATTTTGTTTTTTAAAAACAAAACTGTATCAAATTGTGATGGTATAAAAGAGTCACAGCAAGTCATGCAGATTTACCCTGAAATAATTCTTCATGTCATTAGACCAAGTACCAATGAGCTCTGAGCTTTAATAATTCATGCATTGTTTCATAAATAAAAAAATTGTTTATTCAGCCAATAAGGGTTTTTTACTGTACAAAATTAATTTTTAAAAGTTCTTTTTTCTTAAAGAAAGATCTCTCTCCTGAACAGTTGTTTGGAGTGGGTTTTTTTTTTCCATTTATGAAATATTGCATGAATTATTAAAGTTAGAAGTGGGTTTGGTTTAATGATATCAAAAATTATTTGAGGTTCAATAACCCATATAGACTTTTCCTTTAAAAAAAATCAAATCCTTATGGATATAACAGTACAATACTCAGGGAGGGTTACCTGGCACAGATTCTGAAGGCTGCATTACTTTTGAGATTGCTTAATGCAAATGTACTGACTACCTCATGGTTTGGTGAAAGGGAGTGAATGAAAACAAAGCATCATCTGATTCTGTAAATAGTGGAAAGCATACGTAATAAATGTTCATCAGTTATTTAGACTGTACCCCCTTTTAACTGTTTAAGTCTCTTTATTGTAACTTTGCCACACATCCCACTTGGCTCAACACTTCATTATGAGATGTGCAGATCATCAATGCAGATATGTAAGGAAAGTTTCATAGGCAAGGGGAATTAGAAGACCCTGGACCAAATGCTTGGAGGTAACTAGTTAAAATAAGTAGTTACTTGTAAATAAGCACCTATTGCAATAACTAAAGCATAAATAAGTTACATTGTGATTATAACAGAACAAGGGAAAATTTCACTGCTTTTGCAATTTAAATGTAGCAGGTTAACTTTTATTTATACATGATTGTGGCCTCAGAACTTAGGTGCGTTTTGTACTATAGGCCAGTGGCTTTTTGCATTGGGATGTATTTTAAAGGATGTGAAAATATCTATTTCAGTTACATTTAAATGCACAAAAATAAATAGTTGCTTTTTCCAAAAAAAAATGAATTGTAACTAATACTATCTACTTATTTTGCCCTGTGGAGGTAACTAATTACTTTTAAAAAATAACCTTCCAAGCACTTGTCTCTATGATACACAAAGCCAAGGTGCTTGGGGGGGGGGGAGATGCTGAAGCATATTCTCCTTTTCTACATCTTGTCTATAACCAAAAGGGAACCATGGCATACCGCACTTTCCCATGGCAAGTACACTAGTATTCAAGTAACTGGAAAAATATCAGCATAGCTGTCACATTTTTCAAAGACCATTATAGACACACATTGTACTCAGTCACACACCAGTTATGCCTATTCAATGATGATCTTTATTTATACCCTGCCTTCTCCCCAAAAATGGAACTCAATAATAATAAAAATAAAGTCTTCACCTGCCAACGGAAGGAGAGCAAAGAGGGAGCTATTCTGGTCTTCCTAGGGAGGGAGTTCCAGAGCCTAGGGACAACCAGTGAGAAGGCTTTGTCTTCTCAGACCAGCCACACCTGTGAAGGTGCTAGGACTGAAAGGACTCCTTTCAGAGACACTAACAGACAAAAAGAGTATATCACAATGTTTAATTAAATGGATTTAAGAGTTATTTTCACTTCACAAAGAACCCTGTGAAAATAGCTCTTTGAGAGGATAAACAGGTATTATCTAAGAACAGGGGGGACAATCTGAACACAAAATGCCTATCAATCTGTGTACAAATTGCTTCCCTCACACTCCTGTTCAGATGCTATAACTCTCACATGGAAGGAGGCTGGTGAAGTGCTCAGTGGCCCAACCTGTTCTGTCACATTTCTCCCCCTCCCAACACACACACACACACATATACACTGGATTGCAAAGAAGTATGGCAGGAATCCTGCTTTCGATGGGGAGACTCCTTGTGCAATCTGCACCCATGAACACCCAACCACCACCACTCCCATTCATATACAAGGTGGCCACTATTATTCGAGTACAGTTATGGGATAGCTCCTGAAGCACAACACATGGGCAACCCATGTATTTCATTTTTAAAAAATGAAATACATTTTTTTTAAAAAAATTGAAATGTACAATAGGATTTTTCACCCTTGTAATAGTCAAGGCCCCTTACTGTCTTATCTGTTGCTTCTGGGTCTCTGTCTGCATCTGCAACACAGTGCTAACCATCTTCATGATGCTCCTTTTTCTTAAACCAGTACATGATAACACTGACCACCTGTTTGCAGCATTATCATCATCACATTTATACTATATTTCCAGCAGTATTCCATGGTAATACAGAGGTCAGGTGGGTACTTAGCACTGTTCTCCAGGGGAGTAATTGTGCAGACAGGGCAAAATATTACTGAGGTCAGGGGGAGGGTGGGTGAAACCGATGGAAATGTTAATGAATTGCCAAAATACTCTTCAGAAAAATCAGACTGCCAAATGCTTTTTCCATCTTGGAATGAGCACTAAGCTAGAAATGTGCAGACAAAATGGAGGACACATTTTGCTTTAACATTCTGCAAACTAGGCTAATCCATTCTATTGAGCACAGCCACAAGAGAGGCTTTACCAGAGTGCATCGCATGAGGTGACATTCTAAAGCTCTGCCGTAGCCGTTAACTTTATATATTCTCATTAGATTCATACACTGAGACAGCTCTGGGATTTCCTAGGCACTCTTAACGCCCACCACAAAATATTAAGGAAAGAGAAAGGAGAAAAAGAAAAGCACTGGAAACAGGACAAAAAAATATCCCCAGTTTAATACAAACATTATAAATATTATATGAACCCAAAGCAAATGGAAGCCAAATGGGCTGGCAGGAATACAGGTGCATTGAAGGCTGCTGGGAGAATGCACTTAACTATCTCCTCACCTGCTTTAATGGGTATAATAAAGGAGCTGTAAGCCCCCCAAAGCCAATCCCTTAGAAATTCAGGTACAAGCCCTCCCTCTGTCTTCCTGTATTGCCATTAAAGATACATAATAATTCAGTAGTGATTTTTCAAAGTTTTCAATAATAAATGAATCAAACATACTATTACCATTTTATGTAGCCATCCTGTTGTAATGTTAGAATGGTTGATTTGTGTATTGCATCTTCTTTGAACTACTTCCTATCTAGCTTTAAAAGTGGTGCTGGGGGATACAGCAAAGCAATGGCAGTAGGTTCACATGCATGCCACCTCATGGTGAAATAATGCAGAAGGGGGTCAGGTTATCTTGAGGACTAGCTCCAACATTATAATCTATGAGGTGAGTGGGGCAACTTGTGGACCTCCTGGTGTCACAGAATCATAGAATCATAGAGTTGGAAGAGACCGCATGGACCATCCAGTCCAACGCCCTGTCATGCAGGAATACACAATCAAAGCATTCCCGACAGATGGACATCTAGCCTCTGCTTAAAAACCTCCAAAGAAGGAGACTCCACCACACTCCGAGGCAGCGTATTCCACTTCCAAACAGCTCCTGCTGTCAGGAAGTTCTTCCTAATGTTTAGGTGGAATCTCTTTTCCTGTAGTTTGAGTCTGTTGCTCCATGTCCTAGTCTCTGGAGCAGCAGAAAACAAGCTTGCTCCATCCTCAGTATGCCATCCCTTCAAATATTTAAACATGGCTATCATGTCCCTGCTTAACCTTCTCTTCCCCAGGCTAAACATACCAAGCTCCCTAAGCCACTCCTCACAAGGCATGGCTTCCAGGCCTCTCACCATTTTGGTTATCCTCCTCTGGACACAGTTCGGCTTGTCAATATCCTTCTTGAATTGTGGTGTCCAAAACTGGACACAGCATTCCGGGTGAGGTTTGGCCAAAGCAGAATAGAGTGGCACTATTACTTCCCTTGATCTAGACACTATACTCCTATTGATGCAGCCCAGAATTGCATTTGACTTTTTAGCTGCCACATCACACAGCTGACTCAGGTTCAGCTTGTGGTCCACTAAGGCTCCTAGATCCCTTTCACATGTACTGCCATCAACCAGGTGTCACCCATCCTATCTCCATGCATTTCATCTCATTTGACTGCAATTCCCATAATCCCTCACCTTTGGGATTACAATGGCTAGAGCTAATGAGCATGTGGTCCAAAACCATCTGGAGTGTCAAGATTTTCTAGATCTGCCATAATGGAAATGCTTCCCCACTTGTCTACATTCAAACAGCATAAGAAACCACTCTTCACCCAGTCTGATGTACACAGGTAGAGTTCATCCACATGAGGAAGGAATCTGATATGATGTGTCCCTTTTCATCTGTGTTAGCCCACATCAATAACCCATTCCCATGCTATCCGAACACATAAGGACTGGGAAAGTATTTCCAATAGAGGCAGAAGACACCATAGCCATGACACATCATCACAGTGGAAAAGGGGAGGGGTGTTTGAAGCACTTCAGTCTCTGACAAGAAAAAAAGAACTTAACCTTGCAAAAAATAGCAGGCAGTTGAATAACCTCTCCAAGTTATTTGCCACAAGGAAATATCTTCTTTCGGTCTATTTTCTAAATGTCAGAAAGCAGCTGAGGTACATAACTGGTGGGTGGGGTGATTCTTGACATTAGGGGCAATGTTGGGATGAATTTTTTTTTAAGCAATTCATTCTGCAGCTCGTTGCAATGCCCTCTAAAAAGTAACTGAATCCCATTAAGACTGTACATTTTTATTGTGCCTCTGTTTCTTTATTCACTGGATTATGATACAATTTAATTTTTAAAAAATCTTTTTAAAGCCCAGAATTTTTTTTAAAAAGCAATGTCACTCCCAAATCATTTTGTCTCCCACCTCCAATAATGTGTAAACATTGCTTGGTCTCCTTAAAGAAGTTATCATTATCAGTCATGTTATTCTGCAACTGGGTGTTATTATGTGCTCTCTACCCCAAAGTAAAACATTAGGGGTAATAGTGTTACTTGTAATGAATTATTGCCAAATTCTGGTTGAAGACCAAGTGGGAAGAACCCTGGATGCAGATGGAGGACCCGGGTCAACAACTGTTTTTCCAATCAAACCAGAGGGGAAATGCCATGCCATTTCAAAACCTCATTCTCTCTAGATTAGTTCAGATGTCTGGTAAAGGAATCTCCCTGCTTCTTGGAGCCCACTAGATGGGGATGAAAAGGAAGAACAAGTGTCAAAAAAAAGAGGCAGGGAGAGAGACAGAGACAAAAAGGGAATGGCAGAAAGAGAGTGGGAAGGGGGCGATCCTGCTTGGTTTTTTGCTCTGGACTTTGCCAGGGATTCTGTTGTCCCTGTCCAACAAGACCATGAGACTCTCCACAATCAGAATATATCTGGGGAATGAGGCTCTCACAAGCAAAAAGATTCCACACTCCAGTGGAACTGGGCTGTCTGCTTCCCTTTTAAAGAAGTCCCAAAGACCTTTTATACATCATAGATTTAGTCTTGTAAAATATTTATTTTGTTCTCACATGTGAGGACAAAAATATTCAAAAGCTTCCCCCTCTCCCTGCTGTGCAAGATAATAAGGGGGGGCGGTTTACAATATAATTTTGAATTTTTTTCACATTTTGGGATTTATTTATTTATTTATTTATTTATTGTGAAATGTTCATATGCCAAAAAAAAATTTTTTTGAGCAAAAAGCAACATTTATGCAAGAAAACATTTTGTTTCAAAAATGTTATTACAGTAGGACCCCCATATCCACTGATTCAATTATCCAGGGGACACAAAACAGCACACCTACCATAGGGTCTTCCTAGAAAATGTGTCCTCTCTAGCCATTTTCTAGGTCTTCCAAGACAACTCTATGGTATTTTAAACCAGAAGTCCCATTATTTCAATGGTGTTTGTTATTATCCACAGTTTTCATTATCCATGGACCCCCCCCCCCGAACTAATCCCCAGTGGATATGGGGGCTCTACTGTACCCAAATTATTTTTTTCACCAAAAAAAATGCCCAGAAATGCAGATCATCATCATCACCACCACCATCTTGCAGTAGGTGACCATTTTTCCCATGGGCTGTCTTGATAGGTTGAGACACCATTTCTTATCCAGGCTGAGAACCTTTCCTGGTATCCTTTATATCTCTCCATGTATTACAAGGTCCTCTTGCTTTTGAACTGACTTCCTGGTACAGTCTAACAAGACGCAAATTAGACTTCACATGTGAATGCTAGTAGTAAGGCTTCAACAGCTGCTGCTGCTGTTTGTTTGTTTTTAACATGAGTGACAGCCTTGGAATTCTCTACACTTGAGCAAAGGATTAGCAGTACAGTGTTCTTCCCATTCCCTACAGCTGTTTTTTTTTTTCTGTTCAAAATCAGTACCTTCCAGATGCTTTTTTGTCTTCCAAATGCATATTTATTGTTCCTATTCATCTGGGAACAACAATCAACTGGAGTGGGAGTGATTTTGAATGGGGAAAGGGGTAGTAAGAGAAGTGCTGAGCCTCATCCACCACTGGAGAGATGTGGGGGATCTCAACCCCCACATCTCTCCGGTGATGGATGAAGTATAAATGGTTGGTGGTATTTCCACTCCAAGTTTTAATCTGAATTTTTAAGTGAGCTACCCAGATGATGAACCTGTTTGGTGGGAGGGCACCCTGGAAAGTTCCTTTAAAGTTCTAAAGCCCAAAGAATATTCACTGGCCCATTGATGTGGAAGGAAACAGCTGCCCCTGAATCTCTCTTCAGTCTGAAATTGCAGCCTTCTAAAGTGGCTTTTCATTAACCTACCTGGGCCAGCTTACACCCATTTGCATGTAACATATACTGTAGTTCATGAAAGAGAACGAAGCCTGACAACAATTCCAGTCCCTCTTCCTCTCCCCTCCCCACTTCATTCCTGAAGAACTCATTGCTAATACTAAAGCTGAAGTATTTTTGAAACTGAAGGAACTACTTCAGAAGGAATTGAAGGTCTCCTTTGGCACACTGTCACCCACAATAAATCAAAAGGTGGCTTTCAAATACTTTTTTTCAAACTTCTTAGCTACTCCAGAAACACCCTTTAAACCTTTGAAAGCGTTGTTTCTGGTCTTGTGGGTTTATGTTGGTGGGGTGTTTGGGGGTTTTTTTAAAGTGCCTTTTTTCCCTCCTCACCTGCCCTGACAGACAAAAGGTTTCCCATCTTCCAGATAGAAAATATAGCAGCTGCTGTGAAGGCAAGAAAGTTCAAAAAGGTATTTGAACAAGGAAACTTTGTCTTCTACCATTTCATTTACTCTGCTAGTAAGGAATCCAAGATTACTGAAGAGAAACCTCTGGTGAACGGATACATGTGATAGCTGGAGGCAGCCCTATCACAAGGTAATAGAGAGCAGCCACCTCAAAAGCCAGATTCAGAGTCTTATCAAGGGCAGCATATTAGGAGATCAGACTCATTGTTCACAGTCCTCCAAAGACACCCTCCTGAATAAGCCCACTGAAACAAAGGGAGCTACACAAGGACACAGTATGCTAGTTGGTGGGTCTGTGATCCATGTTTGTCCGTACAACACAGGTACCAGTTGGATTTTCCTTTCAATGAAATGTCTTCTACAACTGATGCCTGTAATTACATACATCTTTCCACACCCCAGTACAAGAGTGGATATGATGTACCTTCATTTGCGGTCCCTGAGCTGTTTGTTCTATGATACCCCGTCCCTTTGACAGGAAAAAAAGAAAACCACTGCTCCTAAAAGTCTCCAGGAGCAACTATTTTTCTTTACACTAAGAAGCTGGCTTACTGTGCTCTCTCACTGTGTTATTTTTTTAAAAAAAAATGGGAAATAAATTTCTGGACATTCTCAGTTTCATTTTGGGTAAGCTAGTGCAGTCAATGGAGGAGGGGTGTCTCTTCCCTGGCCAAAATCTCCCTGTGACCTATTTTTTTTAACCTACAATGAACATTGTGCAGAATGGCTTTTGCCAAGGTAAGGTATCTCACTAACCTTTAAAACTTCTTTAAGAGAATCAAGAAGAATGTGGATACTGCTGATCCTGTATATCCTATTTACTTAGGACTTTTTCGGACATCAAAAATGCAATGGAAGCAGCCTCGCCACGTTGCGAGGCTGCTGCGCTGCAGGGCGTTCCTTTCGGATGACGCCCGTCCCTGCCGGTACTGTTGCGGTACCACAGGGACATTTGAGTGTTATATTTAGCCAATTTTTACTCACGATCAACTTTCGTGAGTAAAAATCGGCTAAATATAACACTCAAATGTCCCTGCGGTACTGCAACAGTACCGGCAGGGACGGGTGTCATCCGAAAGGGACGCCCTGCAGCGCAGCAGCCTCGCAACGTGGCGAGGCTGCTTCCGTTGCATTTTTGACGTCCGAAAAAGTCCTTAGACTCTCAGAAGGCTTTGGACAAAGGGTCCTTTCACACTGCACAACGACAGTACAATTCCATTGTTATCTCCCATGCCTGCATCCTAAAATAGTCCTGGGATTTGTAGTCTGGTGAGGGACTAGAGGTCTCTGTCTGCGAATTCTAAATGCCCCTCCCTGAACTGCAAATCCTAGGTTTCCATAGGATGTTGCCATAGCAGTTGAAGTAGAATCATAGAGATATAACTGTGTAGTGTGGAAGGGCCCTTTGTGAAAAGCCTTTTGCCAAGTAAATAGTGTCTACTGGATCAGCAGTACTAACTGCTCCTGTGCTAATTTAGCCATCATGGATAAAGAGGAGAGATTCTCTCAAGGATTAGCAACTGGTTAAAGAATAGAAAGCAGAGAGTAAGAATAAACTGATACTTGTCACAGTGGAGGGATGTAAACAATGGGGTCCCCCCTCTAAGGATTTCTATTGGGACAAATATTTGTGAACTCGTGCATAAATTATATAGAGCTCAGAATGAGCAGTGAGGTGGCCAAGTTTGCTGATGACCTGATTGTTCAGTGTAGTAAAAACAAAGAGGGAAGAGGAGAGAGCTCTAAAAGGATCTTTCTAAACTTGGAAGATGAGTATAAGAATAGCAAGTGTGCCTTAACGTAGGCAAGTATCAAGTGATACACACTGCAGCAACTCGATATACACACACACAAACAAACACACAAACACTGAGGGGGGGGTCTGAGCTTGTGGTGACTGACCAAGAAACGGTCAAGATCTGAGTGTTAACATTGGCCAAATATGTGGCTGCTGAGGAGAAGGTAAATTAGGCCCTATCTACATGAGGGGTAAAAAATACGGACAGGGGTAAAAAAAAAATCCAAATAGGCAGGCGTTCGAATGTGAACAATCTGCCTAGATGACTTTTTACCCCCACCCCCTAAAGTCTGCAGCAGCAGTGGGGCTTAGAAGGGAGGAGGGAGGAGGGCGGCAGCGGCAGCAGGGCCAGGGCTGGAGGAAGAGGAGGATGGAGGGGGGCAGCGGTGGCAGCAGGGGGGTCTGGAGCCAGGGCCAGAGGATGGAGGAGGGCAGAGGCGGCGGCGGCAACAGCAGGGGAGCTGGCCAGGAGCCAGGGTCCTACCAAGGAGGAGAAGGTGGTAGAGGAGGACAGCGGCAGCGCCATCATTGCAGTACCTTTTTAAAAAATGGCTGCCACCGCTGATTCCCCTCTTTCAAAGCCCAGCCCCCTCTACTCAGCCAACCAATCAGATGCACTCCTGTTCATATCTGTGCAAACAGGAGTGTTTAGATGGAAGGAACATTCAGAAGCTGCGCGGATTTATCCAACTGATCCAGGGGAAGCCCCAGATCGGGAAGACGCATACTTTGGGGTGAGTTTTGCTGCCCCCCCCCCTCTGAATGACACATATTTATTTGAAGGGCAGTTTGTACAGATCACTGATTTTTCAAATAAATACATGTCATTTTTCATCATGTAGACAGCCCCTTAGACACTGAAGACCATTAGGAGGGGTAATTGAAAATAAAGCTGCCAACATCATAATGTTTTTATTTTTTAAAGAAATGATAGTGTGACCACACTTGGAATATAGCGTACAATACAAAATATTGTTACAAAACAAACAGAAAGGGGCTCCCAAAATAGTCAGAGGGCTGATCAAGGCCCCTGTGAGGAAAGGATACAAAATTTTGAGCCTTGCTATCTGTGGCCAGATATTGCTTCTAGTGTCAGAAGAAGTATGCCTTGCAAAACAAATTGCTGTAGAACATGGTTGTGCAAAGCTATAATATCCTCCGCTGCACCTAGAGGCAATTGGGTGGCTTAAGTGATGCAGGGCAGACCATGTGGTGCATATACAGGTCTGTCCTCTAACACCTTGCTAGCAGCACCCACCACCTCATGTAGCTGCCTCTGTCTGGTTAACAGCAAGGTCAGCCATGAGCAAGAGGAAGCTCTCATCCTTCTGTCCTGTTTATGGGCCACCAGGGGAACAGAACATCGGACTACCTTTTGTCCAATCCAGCACAGCTCTTCTTATGTTCAGGAAATCTATTGCCCATGGCTATGATGAAGCAGAGAGGGCAAAAGCAGTTTCGCAAATATTTAGTACTTCCACCATAGCAGTGAGTTCATCCATGAAGTTGAGCAGTTATATCTGAATGTGTGAAACCTCTGACACTAAGCCAGCATTTCAAGGAGTCATTATAGACCACTGGCTTTTATTACTCCTAACAAATGTTCTCATCCAAATGAGGGGCCATGATGGAAGGTTATAAGAACCTGCCTTGGGTCCCACATCAGGAGAAAGGCAGGATATTAATTAAGTAATTGAAAGGTTCTGACAGGTTCTGACAACTAATGAAGGCTGAAGCACCCCACCCTAACAATTTCACTGGGGTACAGAAGAGTGCTTCCCTGCCCTCCCAAAAGTCTATCTGGCAAAATCTGCTTATCAAAAATGTTTTTGGGGGGGGGGGTTTCTCATGAAAAACCTCTTCCTTGAAGCTGGAATGGAGATGAGCAATTGTAGGTCCTGTAAAAGGGTTGGAAAGGAGCAGGAAACCTGTGGCCTCTCAAATATGATGGACTACAGTGATCATGGCCAAAGATCAGCCGCATCTGAAAGGCCAGTTTCTGGCAAACTCTCAGCTGACAAGACATGGGGCCCCTGTTTTAGGTACTTACACCATGAAGTATCAATTCTTCTTGAAGCATCACCCCTAGTCAGACTAGCACTGGACTCTGCCTTTTCCAACTATTGGTTACCAGCCAGGCTTGTAGTCTCCCTATATCCCCATTACTGCTTTTTCCTATCATCTGTTTTACAAATCTACCCTTAGAGTGTATCCACACTCAACCATTATAACAGATTCATCCCAGTTGAACTGCCATAACTCTATCCTATTGGATCCTGGGATTTGTAATTTAGAGCCTTATCACACAAAGGAAAGGAAACAGAAGTGAAGCCTGATAATAGCACTGCCTGCCTTCCCTTATTGCACTATGTTGGCATGTCTCAGTTGTTCTCCTGTTCCAGTCCTGTAGGAGACAATGGTAAACATGGGTCTTTTCGCTAACAGCCAGTAGACTCGCATTTATCACCATCTCCCACAGGATCAGAATGGGAGAACAGCTGAAACAATGCCGGTCCTCTGGGAGGAATTTGCTTCAGCCACAAAAATCTAGGCTGTCTGCAACCTCCCAGAGGGCCTTTTCGGTAATAGCTCCCAATTTATGGAATGGCCTGCCGAATGAGATCCGTCAGTTGACAAGCTTGAGTAGCTTTAAAAAAAGCACTAAAGACGGATCTCTTTCGCCAGGCCTTTCCTAATTAGATCCCGGCCTCAGGAGCTCAGTCTCCTGGCTTTTTTAAAATTATGTATATATTTGTTTTTAATGTGTTTTTAGTTAGACGGTTTTAATCTTATTGTGTTTAATGTCTTTTTATGGGGGAGGGTGGGGGTGGGTGGTGTTTTTAGTCATTATTATAATGTTTTAATTGTTGGAAGCCGCCCCAATTGTTTTTAGCAGAGGGGCGGGGTATAAATAAATATTATTATTACTATTATTATTATTATTATGCCAATATGGTGCAGTAAAGCAAAGCGGGTGGCACTATTATTGGACTTCACTTCCACTTCCTTCCCTTTTACAATAAGACCCTTAGTGAGATACTATTTTTAAGACTGCAGTGATTTTGGATTTCCCACAATTCAAAAAGTGCATCAAAACAAGGATTCTATGAAAAAAACAGAATTGTGACCACTCTATTTGTTTCCTTCCCCACAAAAATCTTTTATGTCTTTCCTCCAAAATATTACTGGGGGTGGGGAGAAACCAGGTGGCCTTGAGATGAGTGAACAGGCTGAGAAATATTCCTTGACAATTCAGCACAGCCCTGGCATTGACTGAAGTTGCTTTTGTTTACTCAGCCTTTAGATGACATATGCATGTGATGATGTTCTACTTAACATGTGTAGCTGTTTTCTTCCGTTATTATTTTAATGGTTCAGGGTCCCCCCGCCCAACTTTATAATATTGTTGCTTTCCATAGTATAGTAAGATGCCTTGGGGAACACTGCCCAATGTGTGAAATAAATCTTTTAAAATAAAAATAGTCAATTTAAGTCTCCTTAGTCATATCCTCCTTGATATGCTCATTTCCTCATTCAGTTTGACAAAGTATTGAAATGGCTACAGCATGTTATGCTGGGGGCAGGGAAAATTAATAATGCAGGTCATCACTTCAGCATGTGTATAAATATACATTTAAAAAGCAAAACAGTTATGAGGAAGAATTATCAGAACTGATAATAGACTAAGAAAGAAAAGCAAGGAAATGGTTCTTTGCCATACATACATTTCTATTTAAAATAAGTGCTTACCAGGTGGAAAGTAGTGGTGAATGCCCTGGTTTCTGCTTGCTTCACACTCCTGCAATTTCTTTTGTAGAGATGCAATTTCTCGACGGACTGCAAGAATGTTATGTTTGTCCAGAAATTCTAGTTCAGTTGCCATAAGACTCAAATTCTTGATCTAGGCAAATAAAATGGTACAAGTGGCTTAGGTTACACTCATGTTTGTTTAGGAAACTCATGTTTGCCATATTTCTTTCCCCCTTGTTAATAACAAATATGCTGAGAGGAATGGTGAGGTTCTACAACTATGTCTTCCACCACCAGTTATGGGACAGATGTCTGACAGGTGCCCAGCATCACAGAGAAAACATCACAGACTGGTGCAAGTGGTTGTTTTCGTTTCTAGTATGATATTATTTAGGAGCCAGTGTGGTGTAGTGGTTAGAGGGCTAGACATTAGATTATCTCTCTGGATGCCGGGGTTCAATCCCTGCTTGGCCATGAAAAACCCACTGATTGATCTTAAGCAAGTCACACACTCTCAGCCTCTGCCGCAGAAAACCTTGTGATAGATTTGCCTTGAAATAACTTGAAGGAACACAACAACAAATGGCATTATTTGTTTTGACTCTGTTTTTTACTGAGTGATTTCATTGTTCTCCTTGTTATGGTTAGATTGCAAGATGCCTTGAACAGGGATGGATGGACCAGTCTCTTTCTGGTCCATGTCAGTTTTTTGTATGGTCCTTTATAAATCTGCAGATTGGTCCAGTTTAGATATCAATCTGCAAATTCAAAAATGCACAAAATTGCAATTTGGTGTGAATCTTTTAAAATATGCATTGTTGAGCTAACAACTATCACAACAAATACTGGAGAACTGCAGAAACTAAAGTATAATTGTGTATTAGTCTGGGAAATTAAAATCAGATTGCTTTGCTTCAAGTGTGCGGACTGAACAAAATCCTCCAGGATCTCAAGCCTTAAACAAATTGGGTGAGATGGAATATGCATTTCTTTTGTTTTCTGGGAGCAGTTTTGAAGTTCCTCCACACTAATCCACTCATGGAGCTTTTACCCAAGATGAGCTCTGGCCCAATTTTTAATAATGTTGTAATGCTGAGTGATAACTTCTGATATGCTGATGGGTCAAATGCAAACCTTAATCCCACTTGCTGCTTTGGATCTGGACCCAGCCCCTCACACCTTTCCTGGTTCTTAATTAATGCCCCACAGTTCATCTTCTTAATCCTCTTTATATTTATTGTCTTGGCATATTCATTTTCCAGCGTACGTTAGCAAGCAGGTTGGCAGCAACAGGCAGGTTAAGCAAATATACCACTTCTTGCTGCTACTGCCACTGCTAAAACCACCCCAACAGAACGCTTTCTGGTTTGGAGAACTGCCGCTTGGGGCAGCTCTTCAAGTCTAGCTATTTTTTTGAATGTCTGGCTCCAAAGCCCTATGGGAGGAATGAGTTGGAAAATCACCCGTGCCCATGTGCACTAGTAATGTCTCTGTGGGGGGAGGTCACCTTTTGCACAGTGCATCCCAACAATAGTCCCCACAAAATGCAGGGGGTGGTGCTTTTCTTCCAGCCTCAGGCAATTGGGGCTTCTCTGCTTAACATGGACAGAAAGGAAAGGGTTACATTCTATCTTGCACAATTTCAGGAGGATCACATTAAAGCTACTGGATGTTTGGAGGAGGGAGAAATGAAAGCCTCCAGAAGATTTTACCATACCTCTACATGTAACTGCTCAACGATCACATTGCTCCCGGTTAGAGACATCTTCAGCTCAGTTACCAGTCTCTCCATTTCTTTGATTTCCAGTTTGATCAACTGGAAGTCCAGTTCAGTGTAAGAAACACTAGTCTTCTCCAAATACTCAATCCTGCTGGTTAAGTTTAGAATCCTTTTTTCATACACTTCAATGTCTTTGGTGTATTGGCTAACCTATAAATATACAGGAAAATGCATTCCATTTTAGCAAATGTATTTAAGATACCTTTTTCAAAGATAAGTTTTGGCTCATTGCACCTCTGCAATCTCACTGAGATCAAAATATGATTACATGGGTATAACTGAAGCACAGAGGCTTATCTAACATTGTCTTTATTTTTAGACCAGAATACATAGCAAAGATTACAGATAAATGACATAGATAAAGTAAAATGTCTGCAGGATAGGAAAAGTAAAAACACTGATCAGTTACATTCTTCTCAGTGATTTTTTATTGAGTTCAACAGAAAACTGCATCAGAGTACAGCAGAATGACACAGGGAATCCTTCTCCATACCCTAAAAAATCTGATGAAGTCATCCCAGAGCTACTTCCAAGAGCAAAAATTACTACCACTTTTAGTCAGAACTACACCTACATAGTAATTTTACCAGGTACATGTTAGGACCAGGGTGCAGAGCTCTGCAACACCTTAATGTCAGTCTGACCTGAGACCTGATATACAAGAAGCAGAATAGATGGCTCTCTTGAATAAGCCAAGCCATAAGACTAGACTCCTTTTGCCAATCCAGAGATTTCAGAGCAGGATAGCCCATGGAACTGTTGTCATGGGGGCAACAAATCCACTCTCAGTTTTATGGTCACTGTTCCCTTAGCAGCTCTAGGTGTTGAACCTCCATGGAGAATAAGGTCTGGACCTGCCTGGCTCCTGTACAACGCAAAAACAGCTTTAGGAGAAGCAGCTATAACATCAAGCGTGGATTCGCTGTCCCCACAGCCCTGGATCCACTGAATATGCCCATCTTAACACTATACTCATATTTATTTCTGCCTCCGAAGAAGAGTTGAAGGTTTCAACATGCACACACAATTCACAAGACTCAACTAGGCTAAATCCCAGCCTCAGAGCCCAAGGTTCCTCATGAAAATGTCACAGTATAGAACAGCCTTTTTCAACCTTTTTATTCTGGAGGAACCCTTAAAATAATTTTCAGGTCTCAGGTAACCGCTGCATAAACATTATTCTATATACTGCTATTGCTTTCCCCCCACAATTACAGTCTCTTGAGGAACCCCTGGCAACCTCTTGGGGAACCCTAGGGTTTCAGGCCACTCTGGTTGAGAAACACTGATACAGAACTACAAACTAAACATAGGATACATCTGCATTACAACATTGTTGTTTTCACACCAGCTTAACATCCATCACCTACTAGGGTGAGATTGCGAAGAAGGGAGACATTGATCCAGTAAAGATCCACCTAGTCCCTGTTGGCATTTTTGTAAAGCATGTTGGACTTTACTAGAAGGATCTTTATCATTCTCCTCCTAAAACTGAAGTTGGGTAGGGGGTTGAAATTTCAGCAGGGTTTTGCTAGGAGTTTGAAGCACCTTGCTATAGGTGAAAGGACATTCAGGGTAGATTGCACCATAAGTGGAAAATGAGCAATATAGCAATTTTTAACATTTTAAAATCAAATTTAATACATAGCTTAATTATAATTAAAATGAATTATAAAATGAAATTAATTACATCTACTTCCTTCTTGATTTCTTGTAATTTTGCACAGCTCTGAATTTTCTGAATGCAAATGTGTACAATGAACCACAAAATACTCCATCCCTTCAAGTGCTAGTCAAGAATTTGCAATCACACCAGTTCTTTTCTCCTAGTTTTCAGCACAGTTTAACCTCCAATTAACCTGTCATATTGCAAAAGCAAACCACAGAAACTGAAGTGTGTTAATGGACTGTTGTGTCAAGGCAACAATTTATGTAAAGCAAACCCTCAGAAGAATGACCCCAATAAGAAAGTGTGAAAGGAACAGTCTGTATATGGTACAAGAATGCATCAGAAGGATGCTTGGAAGTACAGTCTCTTTGGGCACAGAGTTGAGCACCTATCTTTCCTTTGTCTCCAAGCCATGCTCAAGAACAGTAATGCATTTACAAGTGCCATCAACCATTTGACAGTGGGAAATAACAAAAATGATGTTTATATGGAACAATTACATACGGAGCTGCATTTGCTTTATGTTTATACCAAATGACCTCAACTCTGAAAACCAAAGGACATCCCTGACAAAGTTCTTTATTTTTCCATATGTGTGTGTCTGTGTGCCTGTGTGTCTGTGTGCGTGTGTGTGTCATAAGTAAGACAGTATCTTTGACACCCCTATAGTGAAGCTTTGTTTTCAGTCTGACCGGACATGTTATCTGCCAAGCTCATGTCACTCTGTATCTAGCTTGATGGTTGCCAAACCTGCTAGGCTGAATTGCACAGACAAACTGCAGTGCAACCGAAGTAGGGGTTAGGGCTGGGGGCAGTTCATTTCCCAGTATCCATTACTTTAATCAGACACTGGTTCAAAGGAGAAGAGCACCTATTGTTTTCAACAGAGTCATAGTTCAAAGATATATATTGTTAAAAAAAACTACCAGCTGAGAAGATGACCTTTTCTGTAGTGTTATTCACTCATTAGCTAAAACCTATTGCTCAATAGGCACAAAGGAATAGAAAATGCTTTTGAATACTGTATTGACCAATGGCTTTTTGATCCAGGTAAATTGGAGGCAAGTATTTTTCCTATTTGTTCAAACTGAAGCTCACAAAGGAGGAATGGGAAGAAAGGGGTGATTTATTCCCTGGACACCCTTCCTAACACCTGTCAGAAACCTATATTTGGAAAAGGTAGGATGCACTTCCAGAAATCTTTCTTAGAGCACAGTCCCTTCCAACTATTGATTTATGGGGGGCAGACAGGGCAGAAAGAAAGCTTCTTTTAGAGTTGAGTGGGCAAGCTGTGGCATCACAGCTGTTGGTGGACTGCAGTTCCCATCATCATGAGCCATTGCCTCAACATTTTGAGTGTCATGAATTCCCCACCCCTTTCAATAGTTGTTTCAAGGATTAAGGGACAAACCTGCTTTCCCTTTCCCCCAAAAGAACCAGTGGGTGAGGGAAGGCACCTGGAGACAAAACACCAAAGGGAAGAACAGTCTGAACCTAGGTTCTCCAACAGTGGTTATTTGGGAGGCATTCAGATCCAACAATGACCTGCAGCAACCACTCTCACTAGCAGTTCCTTGTGGTACTTGTGCATAAAGGTGCAGGGAAATTTCCAGCAATATGAGAGATGAATGCAATGGTAACCCTCAACATGAGCAGCTTGAGAAATTTCTGGGGAAATGCAGGGAGGACATCCCCATTCACTGCTATTTCTTCTGCAAGTATAGGGGATATCTGTGCATCATGCTCCAGTGAATTCAAAGAAAATTGTTTGAACAAAACCAAGTGAACAAAACCTCACTGCCAAAGTGAGGCAGTGTTTCCAGTGGACTGCCTCAGTCTCCTCCACTATTTCCCTGTTGTTGTGGAGGTTTTTTAATGCATAAACTTCTTATCTCTTCCTGATTATACTGTGAGAAAGTTTATGAATATTTATGGCTAGAATTTATAATTTAGTGCTCTGTCTTTCCTCCTGATTAATTCAAGGACACTTCATTTGTTACGAAGTCTGGTTCCTGGAGCAGTCAAACTATTTCTCCTGGACACCTAATTGAAACCCTGCATATTTTTCATCAAGCAACCAATGTCAAATGCTGGAACTTGGCTGTGCAAGAGCTTTTTTCCCCAGTTTCCTGGAGATTGCAGAAGTCGAGGCTTATTTATGGGTGTTTTCTTTCCCAAGAATTTTGCAAGGGAAATGGGAGCTGAATTCCTACAGCAAACAACCCAAACAGCATAAGGCTAAGGACCTTTGCTTTAACTAGGATGCATCCCCTGACATGAAAACATGTCACACAGTTTGACATGTTATAGGAAACTCTTGACTCCCCTCCATCTCTTCTGACAATATTTTTAGAGAAAAGGGGGTACATCAGGCTATTATTGCCCTTCTTTATAGTGTAAGATGATCAACAGACCGCTTTTCCTTTGATTTTCACCATAAGCTGCCTGCCTCTTTCTAACAGGAGCTTTCCCTGAGGTTATAACAGAAGCAAGATTAATCAACCAATTCTGTATCCACAGACCTTTAAAAATCCACTCTTTTTCTACATAGGTGTTTTCAGCTGTGCACCAAAAGAAGGACTAACATTTAACCACTTTGTTTACCAGTTATATTTACATAAATAAACAGAGCATGGAAATAATGATTTACAAATAGCTAGTTGCTTGTACAGTAATTAGTTCCTTTCCCCAATAATACATGTCTAACTATGTTACAAAGAGGCTGTGGACCTGTTTAGTAGTCCCAGTTAAAGTGAAGCCATTGACAGAGACTAATCCACTTCAGAACTACAGCTCAGTAGCTTGATTCCACCCTTACCTTTCCCCCATCGTTAAAGTGAGGCAGGAATGAAGCAAACCTGTCACCTGGACAAGCAGAATCTAGCTCTGAACTCCTAAAATTCCCCACTGATTCCTTAGATCAGGGGTGGGCAACTGTTAGGGCGAGCAGAGCATACTGGCCCCCATGAGACCTCAGAAGTTCACACCCCCTGCCATACACACAAAGCAAAAAATGTTCAAATGGGAGGATGCCCTATGAGGGGGCATGAGGGTAATTTCACTATGTTATTTAAAAAAACCCAGCCATGTTAGGCCCAGGAAGTGTCCTTTTTTTTTACAACAGGAAATCACCCAGAAGTCAATTTTCATTTCTCTTACTGTTAGAAAAGATGTCTCCTGGGTCCCCCAAACATTGCAAAAGTACTCCACATGCCCCCAAACAGCATTTGGGGATGAAATTGGAGTGGATCATAAAAATAGCCGTGAGAGCCACATTTTCGCCACCCATTTTAACTGCTTAATCAAATGGATTTGGTTGAAAGTTGCACTTTCAGTCCAAAGTTGCCAGTGAGCCTCCAAAAAGATAGAAGATGGCATAAAGTAATTGGGCAGAATCTAGTTCTTTCACACATACCCTGCTAGCAGGTATACTAGTATTTCTCTCTTGTTGGACTTGGTAATACATGTCTGTTAACTACAGAGTTTCATAGTATTGAAAAAATCTTTAAAATCACTTACTTTAGAAATCTCTCTGTCAAATTTCACAGAGAGCTGTTGAGCTAAGATTTCAATGTTCTCCACCCTCTCCACAGGAAATGCAGTATCTGGCAGGTACACAGAGCATTGGCACACCCCACGGTCATCCAAAGAGCCGGTCACATTGGGAAATGGCTGTAAGAAAATTAGAAGGGAAAATTCAGTTACATACTTGAAAGCTGGCGCTTCTCTGATGATACTCGCCAAGGGAAAGGAAGCATGAACTGCATAAAATTATTTATAAAATCTCAAGGGAACAATTAGCCATATTGTTACATTATGAATAATTTCTGAATTTAACCCATGTTCAAAGATTAATGGTTTATAGGGCTGAGATAATTAAAAGCAACAAGAACATTCCCTAAATTGACTGATATATTAACAATGAGCAATTAAATCTTTTTCCCAAAATGAGAGGTTATAACTGAATCTATAGCAGCTTGGCTACGTAGCTGCTATTTGTTTAACTTTCAAAATAACAGGTGTGCTTTTTGCTGCTGGGAAGCTTTCCATTTAGTCAACTGTACCTTTATAACTTGTATGGCCATGTGTCTACTTCAAGTTCCATTTGACACAATATTTGCAATACATTTACTTAAACACATTCTCCTGGAGGGTCCTAATCACAGCTCAAGTCCCTAAGCTTTTGACCATGCCAGAAGAGACTGAGCAGATCCAGGGTAGATCCCAGAGGGTGATGCTCAGGGATAGTTGCTCTATAAGAAAAGAGCTTAATTGTGGTGTTCCACAAGGTGCCATCCTGTCCCCATTGCTATTCAATATATATATGAAGCTACTGGGAGAGATCATCCAGAGGCATGGGGTGCGGTGCTATCAATAGCTGATGACACCCAGATATATTTCTCCATGTCTCTGTCTTCAGCTCTGACTTCAGATGGTGTATCTTTTCTCAGTGATTGTCTTAGGGCAGTAATGGACTGGATGAGGGAAAACAAATTGAAGCTGAATCCAGACAAAACAGAGGTTCTCACGGTAGCAGCTCCGAATGCAGGTATTAGGATACAACCTCCAGTCCTTGATGGGGGTCACACTCTCCTCCAAGGACTGTGTTCACAGTCTCAGGGTGCTCCTGGATTTGTCGCTCCAGATGACAAATCATGTAAATGCGATGGTCAGGAGTGCCTGTTACCAGCTTTGACTGATACACCAGCTGCACCCTTTCCTGGAAGCTGGGGACCTTGAGACCGTGGTACATGCTCTGGTAACCTCCCCTCTTGATTTCTGTAATGCACTCTACATGGGGCTACCCTTGTGTTTGGTCCGGAAACTTCAATTAGTACAGAATATGGCAGCCAGACTGGTCTCAGGTACATCTAGAAGAGACCATATAACACCGATCTTAAGATCACTTCATTGGCTGCCCATTAGTTTCCGGGCCCAGTATAAGGTGTTGGTTATCACCTTTAAAGCCCTACATGGCTTGGGTCCAACCTATCTTTGGGACCGCCTCCTTCCATATAATCCTCCCCTGGCACTCAGGTCCTCTGGGAGGAATCTGCTGCAACCTGTAAAAACTAGGCTCTCTTCGACCTCCAAGAGGACCTTTTCAGCTATTGCTCCCAGATTATGGAATGGCCTGTCAGATGAGATCCATCATATCACCACTTTAAATAACTTTTAAAAAGCTCTTAAGACAGATCTCTTCCAGCGGGCCTTTCCTGAATATTTGTCCTGATCCCACTACATCCACCATCTACTGTTTATTTTTAGTATTTTTAAATATGTTTTAAATTTTTGAATTATTTAATTGTATTTTAAAAGAGGGGTGGGATGGAAGGTCTTCGGGTGTATATTTTAATTTTGTAAGCTGCTCCAATTACATTTTGTAGAGAGGCAGGATATAAATAAATTTTATTTATTTATTATTATTATTTTTCAACTGGTAGATTCCCTGCCTTTGGTATCCATTGCCCCTGCTCCCTATGGGGATTTCAGAGGACTCATCTACATGGGCCAGGATACACTGGCTCTCTGCCAGCATATGTTGCCCACAGATGAGGCCCGCTCCTCCCCTGTTACTGTCTCCAAACAAGAGGAAATCCAGACAGGCACACCAGCCCATCACTGCAGCTGCCACAGCCACTGTCTCCCCTGACCTTCCAGAAGCTAGGAAGCCAGCACACAACATGTGACTTAGGCTCCTTGCATGTGACCAGCCGTGGTCACATGCTGCGGGACTCCTTGCTGCTGTGGCAGAGCAACAGCAGACCAGCACCTGCAGTGACAGGTCAGCCTGCCATGACATGCTCCTGCAGTCACATGGAGCTCGATCCATTTTTTGCTGGTGGTAATGGATTAAAGCAGGTATTATTTTAAAACACTGTAGTGGGCTGTTACATATTACATATTACATATGTTCCCCATATTAGCCCCATCTTTGCCCAGGCAGTCATGAGGACCACACATAGGCAGAACAGGGCAGAAGCCCTACATCGTAAGGACTGCAGAGCTCCAAGACAGGGGCAAGATAGGGTATGTTGCCCGTGTAGATATAAGCCCTGAGACAGTCACAAGGGCTTTAGCAGACATATTTCCAATTCATCAGGCTCTGAATTTTCTCTAGCTCTGGTTCCTTTCTGCTCATCCTCAAAGGACTTTATAGTCCCTGAAGGTATGAGCTTTGGAAGGTCCACTTCACTTTTAGTCCAGCCTTCTGGCTCCATTGTTTGTTCTATGGAGCCACCAGCTCCTGAACCTACTACAGTTATCATGTTTCATTTTGTAAATGTTTCATTGCTCATTATCCATATACCAGTCCATTTAGGGGCTCTACTAGGTTTTGAGTGCTGGTACTTTCCCTTCTTGTTATTGTCTTTTGAAGGCGGAAGCATGTTCAAAGTGAAGAAAAGAAGCTTGAATATGTAGGTCAGTAATTTCCCAAGGTGCTCCCTAACTCATAATTTTATAATCACCAATAGTTGCTGTTCCTGTGTTATTGTTGCTGTTATTGTTTACCATGAAAAGGCCCAAATCCCAGTTCTCACATAGTGAACATGGCCTCCCTGCCAGGAGCTGGAGGACTCCACTGAAAAAGCAATTTTTTAAAAGAAAAAACATCAACCCCTCCCCCTAAAAATAAACTCCTGAAGAAGGCAATCTTCCTCATCCTAATCCTAAAGGTGTTCTCTACTTTGAGGTTCACTGGTAACTGGAAACATATACTCCCAGCCATCCCTCACCTTCCAAACTCCAACTTTCAGCTGCAACTGTACTTTCCCATCACAGCTATTACCTTGCCAGTGGAGAATGGAGGGAGGGGGTATGGCAGCATTAGTGACAAGAAAAGAGCTGGGTACTCCTCTGTACCCTTCTTCCCATTCTGAAGCAATAGCCCTGTTGGGAGGGGACAGCTGCAAGTAAATGCTGGGGTTTGGAAGGTGAAGGACAAAAAGTACCTTTGTCCAGCTTGTGGGATATCCATAGAACCCCAACCCACCAAGATCTGTTAAGCATTAATAGTCACCTTGTCCCAGTTCCAACCTGGCAACCCTAGTAATGGTTTTTGCTATCAGATCTCTATGAAAAGCATTATCACTGTGGTTTTGCCTGGAGGCAATACTTGCATGGAGTTTTTGGCTTGACAAAGGAATGCCCTCCCCAGATAAGTGTAGTGTAACTTAGGGATGGACATGAGAAAACTTGGAGAAACAGAAGTTTGGTGAGGAGAACTAGAGAAAGGGGGAAGAACTGGGATTGGGGAGCAATGTAATTTAACTATATCTAGGGTTATAGAGGCATCTCTCTGGAGATTGAATATGAGGGTGTAGAATTTTCTCTCTCTTGTGGTATTTAAGTTTTCTTCTATTTAGTACTCAACCTATGTATCTACAGTATAAATGAAACACTGTTAGAAAGCAGTGTTAGGGCTTGTCTAGATGGGTAAAATATCCTGTCTTGCCCCCATCTCAAAGCCCTGCAGTTCATACGATGCAGGGCATTTGCCCCATTCTGCCCAGGCAGTCCTCATGGGGGAAGGCGAGGTAGGGCTCTTTGCTGCATTTTTAAAAAATACCTGCTTTAATCTGGTTCCACCAGCAAACAATGGCTCAGGCCCCGCGTGTCTGCAGGCCCTTGCTTCCATCGTCATCTCCCCAGCTCTCCTAGAAGGCAGGAAGAAGTTTTGCAGCATGTGTCCAAGGCTGTCACATGCAGGAGGCCTTGGTCACATGTTGCAGGCTCCCTTTCTGCCTTCTGAGTCAATGAGAAAAATAGCAGTGGCAGCTGCAGTGATGGCTGGTGTGAAAGGAACAGGGGAATAAGGGACCAGATCCATGGGCATGATATGCTGGCAGGGAATTAGCATATCCTGGCTTGTGTAGATCAGCCCTTAGTCTCCATTGATCCCTCTTTCCAAAGTAACCAAACCTGTTCCACTCCTGTAATGTTTCACTGCAAGTAGGGGCACTGCAGAGAATAATATTATGGACTTCCTCCTACACACACACACACACACAACATCTGAGAGAAAACTGTAAGGGATTAGAGAGAGCACCTGACCCTTTTCCTCTTTCTGTTTTCAATTTCCAGATGAATGTTTATTGCCCTCCTGTTTGTCACTGCTTTTTCTTATCTCTATTTCACAGATAATTACTATCCCTGCTCCACTGTTAACCAAAGATAGGCACAGATAACCAGTGAAAGGAGAAAGGCAGCAGCGGCTCTACCATCCTTTCCAGATTTTTCCCTCAGGTGGGGCTTTCGGAGTTCTTCACAGTTAGAGCCTGGCTCTTTTCATGTGGCAAGTCTCACTAGATAAACCAAGGGGTCGTTTACACGGGCAAATATTCCTCTAAATATACCGCTAAGATAGCTCATAGTTCCCACGGATCGCAGCACAGCATCGCCTCATTCAGAAGGGGGGAAGGTAAAACACCCAAATATCGCGTGCCAGGGGATGTCGCTATTTTTGCAGGAATATTTGCAATGTAGTGCATTATTGGCAGTGTGAACTAGCATTCCGTTAAGGGTTAAAGCACAGCTGCATTGTGATTGGTTGATGATGCAGGGGTGGGCTTAAAAGAGGGGCAGGGAGGGAGGCAAAGACATTAGCGATTAGAGAAGAAACTTGCAAAAATCCTGTCTGCTATTTTGCGAGCCAGTTTGCAAAAAATAAAGGATTCCCAACAACTTTCATTCAGGGAGCATTCCTTCTCATCCTCTCTGCTGTTTTGAAAGTATGTAAAAGCTCGTTCGTCAGCTTTTATCCTGTGCATGGGGGAGGGAGAGAAACCATTTCACAAAGGGCTGTAGTAAGCTGAACTGCTATTTTCCCTCTCTCTCTCTTTCTCTCTCTGCTTGGGGGAGGGAGGGAAGGAGGGAGAGAGAGAGAGAGAGAGAGAGAGAGAGAGAAGCTGGAAAAACTTGCGATCCAAGGAATGGCAGCAAGGTCTTTTAGCAGAGAGATTACTCTCCCTCTGCTTTACGGAGTGAGTTCATTTACAGGCAGATTTACAGAGACACACAGAGCCACTACTATACTTTGATCTTTCCCCCCTGCTATTTGGGCAGAGTCTGTGAGTCTTGCCCTATGTCCTTCCCCATACAGCCTTTGTCTGCTTGGGAGCCCACACACCCCACACTTATTCAAGTTCACTTCAAAGCGACATAATTAGAAAAAAAACCTGACTGGCACAGCTGCGGAAAATAATTAAACCGCAAGTTGCCGCAATAAATCTGCTGTGTAAACCAGCCCCTGGAGTTCACTGGAGTCATTCACTATTAGGAGGGAAGCCAGACCACTGCATCCTTACCCAAAATTACAGGTATAGCTCTGACCACTTATTTATTTATTTATTTATTTCTCACTCTATATCCAAAAATCTCAGGGCAGCTTATAAATAAAATAAATTTAAAACAATAAATAATAACAATAGTTTTAAAAGATTAAAAATATATTAAATAGTTTATCAATTTAAACCAGATGATTTAAAACTCATTAAAACAATTTTTAAGTAGTCCAACCATAACACACATGCACCAATTGGGCCTCCAGGGGGGAAGGAATTCCACAACTGGAGTGCCACCACAAAGAAGGCCCTCTCCCATGTCCTCCCACAATGTAATTCTTGTACTGATTGGACAAGAGGATGTGCTTCTGATAGATCTCAGTTCTTGAACAGCCATATATAGAGAGAGGCATGCCTTCTAGTATCAAGGTCTCAAGCCATTTAGGGCTTTAAATGTTATCATCTGCACCTTGAATTCAGACCGGAAGTATATTGGCAACCAGTGCAATTCTTTCAGAACTGTTGTTGTATTTATCTGAATGGAATACCAGTGAACAGTCTAGCTACTGCATTTTGCACGAGCTGCAGTTTCCAGATTGTCTTCAAGGGGCCTTATGTAAATTGCATTGCTGTAGTCTAACCGAGAAATTACTGGTGCATGAACAACTGTAGCTAAGTTATCCATGTCTAGGAAAGGCCGGTCAAAGCTTGCTCCAAGCAGGTCAAAGCTTTCCCCAAGTACTCCAAGCCACCAAATTTACCTGGGTCTCCAGTGACAAAGGTGGATCTAGAAGTCCTGTCAGACTAAGCACCTGTCTTTCAGGGGGTGCAACCCCATCTAGGGCAGGTGGCCTACCCAACTACCAGACACCAATCCACAGAGCATCCCTCTTGTCAGGATTCAGCTTCAATTTATTAGCCCACATCCAGACCATTACAGCACGCAGGCACCTTCACAGTCCCCCCTGATCAGATGACAAGGAAAAGTATCATAGAATCATAGAACCATAGAATTGGAAGAGACCACAAGGGCCATCCAGTCCAATCCCCTGCCATGCAGGAAGAAACAATCAAATCATTCCCTACAGATGACCGTCCAACCTCTGCTTAAAAATCTCCAAAGAAGGAGACTCCATCATACTACGAGGCAATGTATTCCACTTCTACACTTCTTTGGGTAGAATCTCTATTCCTGCAATTTGAACACATTGGTCCATGTCCTAGTCTCTGGAGCAGCAGACAACAAGCTTGTTCCATCCTCAGTATGACATCCCTTCAAACATTTAAACATAGCTATCATGTCCCCTCTTAACCTTCTCTTTCCAGACTAAACATGCCCAGCTCCCTAAACTGCGCCTCTGGGCGACTGGGCCCATAACCTGATGCATTAGTGAGCACTGGACACTCTGTTCATGCTCAGAAGGATCCAGGCAGTCAAAAGTGTAGCAGCAGTGGAATACCCATTTGTCCAGTGATAGCCCATCAAATCCCAATAAAGTACGCAGACACACAGGTGGTACCTAAAACTACTAACAGTTACTGGTACATAGTAAAATATATACAGATCAATAGAGAATCCTCTCTGTGGAAAATATCAGGACTTAGCAGCTTTTGCTACTGCACAGCCCAAAAGTCAGCTTACAACTACAACAGAATATCAAAACATATACAATAACATCCTGCCTCAGAGAGACATACACTGCTTCCCGTACAGATTACATGTACGAAAATAGACACTTCCTTTAGCTTCAAGGCTAAGTTCTTAGGGTACATACTCATAACATAGACCAGGTGCAGCCTTGTTTACATAGTATGCCCCCTGTAGGCAAACACGTTGTCTTGCTTGCTCTGTATCTCTTTACAGCATGCACTTATCAGACTGCATATCCCATCATACTCTGACACTAGAGCAGGGCTTCTTAAACTCTGATCCTCTAGATGTTTTGCAGTTCAGTTCCCGGAAGCTCCAGGCATTGTAACAAATGGTGAAGCAAGGACCAAGGTTTGAGAATCACTGCTGTAGAGCATTTTGGGGAATGTAAATGATGCCTTCTGATGTTCAGTGTGTATCAAAGTACCACTCATTAGTATAACCTTTTTTGGAATAACATCTTGAGTTATCAGACTAGGTGCAATCAGAATGCTGAGCTTGAAAGGCCTTTAACCAAAAGGCAATTTATGTTTTCCTAACTGCCCAAAATACCCAGAATGTGCTGATTTGCTCTTTTGCAGATTAAATAAAAATAAAATAAAATAAAATTTGTTCTTTTGCAGATTAACTCTTAGAGCATTCTTCCAATGTGATATTTCTAAATGACACACCTCTGCCAACATATTATTAATGCCATTTAGTGAATTATGGTTGTGTTACATATAAAATTCTTTAGAACCAAAGTGCTTATCTGCTGAATCACTCTAGTCAATAAGCATATCTTCAGTCTTTTTACCTCATTTTAACTTGTTAACATGTTTAATGTGTATTTACTCTATTTAAATTATTTTTATTGTTTTAATTTTATATCATTTCATATTGATTTTATTTGTACACAGACCTGAGCTCTCATGATATAGGATGGAATAGAAATATTTTATAAGTAAATCCTTTAGAAAACAAACAAGCAGGTAAGCACACCCAGAATAATGGTTTACTCATCCTGGACTGGGGCTAATATAGTTGCAGGGACATAAATCTTTGATTATTTTGTCCCCACGTGTGAGAAATTACACTAGTTTTATCCTATTGCAGGAGAAAATGAAATTCCATTGCAGTATTCTAGCCATATTTGAATGTTCCAAAGTGCTGCAGACAAATTATTCTGTAGAAGAAAATGTGTGGTTTTATCCCTATTAAAAACCACTTTTGTTTTCTGCACAGAAAACTGATAACTCAAGATGTGCACAAACTCATTTTCTGCGCAGACAACTTTTTTTTGCAGGAAAAACCCATGTCTTTCTCTAAAGAATAATCCCTCCACAACACTATGGAATGTCAAATACCAGAAGAATATTGTGCAAACTTCTTGTTGGTCTTCATGATGGGGTTTCCTGACAGGAAACCTGTTTTTCAATATTAGAAATATTCCTTCCACCCCCGTTGTAGTGCATGGATTCAGCTATAAGCTGAATTACAAAAGATGCAGTTATACTATTTATATAAAGAGGTGAATATCAAAACATTTTACCTCCAGTTGACCGCTTGGCTTCAGATGGCTAGCAGCTGAGTAGACTGGTGGAACAGCAGTAATCTAAAAAGGAGATACAATTTTCAATAATATTAGAAAATAGCTCTTCATTGATGACTTGCACTTGAATGATAGAGCATGAATAGAAATAGATGTGGGCTACAGTACATACATTTCTGCAGAATCTGGGTGCAGGGACACATTGCATCAGTACCCAAATGTACATGTGCAAATATGTAGAAGTGTTCATATGAGCATGCACACACAAATAATACACATGGAGTTACTGCTGAAATTAGGAGCTGCCCCAGTGTAAGGGCTGGGGGGAAATCTACATATGCTTTATGTTTTCCCATCAAATTAAACAACAATGTTCACATAAGTAAGGGAAAGTAAATGAGGTGCAGTTGAAAACACCCTGCGGGCAGGCACAGTGCTATCCTCTGCTGCAGATGACCTCAGCCACTGAGAATCTAGCCTGATCTAATCTGCACTGCTTCACCTCTTCATCTGTAAAGGCCCATCTTGGATTCTCTTGATTGCTCACACTACTGTTGAAGGACTGTTGATTCTGTTAAGTTAGGATGTTAGGAACTTGCAGTCTTAAAATAGCAAACCAAAGAGTTCCTCAAAAAGCTATGAGACATCTTAAAATGCCAAAAGGGGATGTGTGCACATGCAAACAACAGCCTAATGAGGTTTGAACATGTTCAGTAGACACCAGGGGCCACAGAATGCGAAATGGCAACCTGAAAAGAAAAATGGAAAGCTGGCAGGAGTGAACTGATTTGCCAGAGCTTCTAATGCAAGATTGAGAAGTGTGTGACCCTTCAGACGTTGTTGGACTGCAACTTCCAACAGACCTAACAGCATAGCCAGTGGTAAAGGAATCTTTACCAACAACTTCTGGAGGGCTGTATGATTCCTACCAGTGCCCTGGCAGCATAGAATATCCCAGGGGGAAGTGTGGCTGACTAGCATCATAAACAGGAGTACCGTATATTCCGGCGTATAAGACGACTTTTGAGCACTCAAAAGTGCCCTCCAAAATTGACAGTCGTCTTATACGCCGGATACACTTTGCTTCACCTGCCTGCCTATCTCCTGCCTCTTCGCAAACGGAGCGAAGAGGCAGGAGATCGGGCAGGGGGTGAAGCAAAGTGCTCCTCCCTGCCACCCGCCCACCCCCCGCGCTTCCACCCCGCCTCCTGAAAGTCGCGGAACCACGGCTTTGGGGGGGTGGCTAGGAAGCCCCCTCCTCCCTTCCCCCCGCCCACCCCCCTTGCATCCACACCCCCTCCCTGAAAGCCGCGGAATCGTGGCTTTCAGGGAGGGGGGTGGAGAAGCCCCCTCCTCCCTTCCCCCCGCCCACTCCCCGTGCATCCACCCCCCTCCCTGAAAGCCGCGGAACCGCGGCTTTCAGGGAGGGGGGTGGAGAAGCCCCCTCCTCCCTTCCCCCCGCCCACTCCCCGTGCATCCACCCCCTCCCTGAAAGCCGCGGAACCGCGGCTTTCAGGGAGGGGGGGTGGAGAAGACCCTCCTCCCTTCCCCCCGCCCGCTCCCTGTGCATCCACCCCCCTCCCAAAAGGGAGGGGGGCTGGGAAGCCCCCTCCTCCCTTCCCCCCGCCCACCCTCCGCCCAGCCACCCCCCTTCCCCAAAGGCTCCCTTTGGAGAGGGGGGGTGGCTGCAAAGCCCCCTCCCCCCAGCCACCCAGCCACCCTCCGCCCAGCCTCCCCCCTTCCCCAAAGCCATGCTTTGGAGAGGGGGGGTGGCTGCGAAGCCCCCTCCCCCCAGCCACCCCCCTTCCCCAAAGCCGCGCTTTGGAGAGGGGGTGTGGCTGCGAAGCTCCCTCCCCCCAGCCACCCAACCACCCTCCGCCCAGCCTCCCCCCTTCCCCAAAGCCTCGCTTCAGAGAGGGGGGGTGGCTGCGAAGCTCCCTCCCCCCAGCCACCCACCCACCCTCCGCCCAGCCTCTCCCCTTCCCCAAAGCCTCGCTTTGGAGAGGGGGGGTGGCTGCGAAGCTCCCTCCCCCCAGCCACCCACCCACCCTCCACCCAGCCACCTCCTTCCCCAAAGCCTCGCTTTGGAGAGGGGGGGTGGCTGCGAAGCTCCCTCCCCCCAGCCACCCACCCACCCTCCGCCCAGCCTCCCCCCTTCCCCAAAGCCTCGCTTTGGAGAGGGGGGGTGGCTGTGAAGCTCCCTCCCCCCAGCCACCCACCCACCCTCCGCCCAGCCTCTCCCCTTCCCCAAAGTCTCGCTTTGGAGAGGGGGGGTGGCTGCAAAGCCCCCTCCCCCCAGCCACCCAGCCACCCTCCGCCCAGCCTCCCCCTTCCCCAAAGCCTTGCTTTGGAGAGGGGGGGTGGCTGCGAAGCTCCCTCCCCCAGCCACCCACCCACCCTCCGCCCAGCCACCCCTCTTCCCCAAAGCCTCGCTTTGGAGGGGGGTGGCTGTGAAGCCCCCTCCCCCCAGCCACCCCCCTTCCCCAAAGCCACGCTTTGGAGAGGGGGGTGGCTGCGAAGCCCCCTCCCTCCACCCCCCAGCCAGCTGGCCATCCCGCATTCCCCAACCCACCAGGAGACTGTGCAGCCTCCTGTGGGGTGGGGAATCGCGAGAGGAGGGAGCCCAGAAGGAGGGATCGGGGCTGTGGAGTTAAATCCCTAGATTCGCCCCCTCTCCCTTGACGATGGGGAGAGGGGGCGAATCCCGGGGTTTGGCTCCACGGCCCCGCATCCTCCCTATGGAGCCAAACGGGGCATGTTCGCCCCTTCTCCCCACCTTCCTTGAAGGTGGGGAGAGGGGGCGAATCTAGGGGTTTGCCGTGGCCGCCCCCGCTTCCCCCGCCTTGGTCCCCTTCAGAAGAGCCAAGACGGAGGAAAGGGGGCTGCTGAGGCAAACTGGGCATTTTCGCCCCTTTCCTCCACCTTCGAGTCCAGTTTGACTGGAAGGTTGAAGAGAGGGGTGAATGTTGCCCTGCCAGCTGATCCTGTTCGCTTTCCCAACTCACGAGGAGATCCTCATGAGTTGGGAAACAAAGAGGATCAGCTGGCAAGGCTCCCCCAGCCAGCCAAATTGGGAGGGGTGGTGGTCTTATCTGGCGAATATATGCCTAGGCCTAGATTTTTGGCTGGAAATTGGGGGGGGGGTCTTATACGCCCAGTCGTCTTATACGCCGGAATATACGGTACTCCTATGGAAGGAGTAGGAAGGAAAACTGCAGCATTTTGTTACAGATCCCACCTGTACATACATTGCAGTTCTTTTCACCCATTTGTTTGGGTGCACATGAAAATGTAGGGTAGGTGATCCTCCACCTGCAATACAAAGTGTACGTGCCAGGAAGAGTTTTGTGGTCTCCTCTGCTATTTCTTGGAACAAGTCCATAATAATCGGTGAGAAAATAATTACCTTAATAACCTGGCCATATTAGCTTTAAGCTGGTAAGCATGTGTAAACTGAAATAAATACATATTCTTTACCTTTTAACCCCTGCCTATTGTCTCCTGTGTAGATTTTAAAGTCCCTGGGGCAGAAAGCTGTCCTTTTGCACTTTGCAAAGCATAATGCAGAGCGGTGTTTATGTATAAAGAAAAAGGTATAATAGTAATAGTATAATAATAACCTGCCTCTCCTTCCTACTACCTTCAAATCCATCCACAATGAGCAAATCATTGATATTCTCTTGATATTTGCTAAATTTAAGACATCATGGTGTAGTGGTTTAGGTATTGGACTAGGACTCTGGAGACTAGGGTCTTAATTCCCACTCAGCCATGGAAACCCACTGGGTGATCTTGGGCAAGTCACACTCAGCCTCAGCGAAAGGCAAAGGCAAAACCCCTCTGAACAAATCTTGCCAAGAAATTCCCATGACAGATTGGCCTCAGGGTTATCATAAATTGGAAATTACTTTTAAGGCACACAACAGCAAGGTCACGAATAATCCTGCAACATAGCCAATAATCAGTCTTACCTCTTCATTCGGCGCTGGTGCAGACACCATGGAGACATTTACTGCAATTGTACCTTGCAGAAGAAACAGCAGCCCAGCTGCTTTGATGAACTTCATTTTAGAAGCCTGGACAGATGTGATGAAGAGCAGGAAGGGATGCCTCTTTATAGTGTGTACTGGGGATTTCCCTGCCAGGATTTTGTCCTTAGAAAGAGGAACTTACACAATTGCTATTGACTTTAGTACTCACCCAGGTAGATGACAAACCATTAAAGTCAGTCATTTCCCAATGATAACTGAGCAAGAACACTTACTTCATTGTTTGTTCCATCTTACAAAAGCCAGTGATTGTGGTCAGTAGCATATTAGAGTGACTGTAAAAAATTATAAGACCTACTGGGAAATATAAAATACCAGCTGCCATTTTACTACATAGCTCTAATAAATATTTTCATTGTTATAGTTTACACACTTTTTTTTTAAGTTGGGCATCTACAAGATGTTCTTTTTACACTCCTAATTCACACTCTCAATTCATTCTTATAGACATTACAGTAGTTACAGTAGTATTAAAATATTGCAGTAGTTCTGTCGATAAAAAAACAAAACTTCTTATGACGGGAAGTGCGTATTTGTCCCAGTCATATTTTCCACTAGCAAAAGGTACCCGGCTTCACCCATTTTGAAAATCCTAGGACTTCCACCCTTACCTTAGTGCTCTCTGGCTCTCTCTTTCTTCTCTCCTCTCATACCTACTCCTTTTGTTTGTGTTCATCTGTCTCTCACTCCACTCTGGTTCTCAAGCAGCCTGTACTAGTTTTATCTTTGCCCCCCACTCTTTCTTCCTCTGCAGTAGTAACAGTGAAAAGGCTTTCCTTGGAGGACTAAAAGCTAGATGGTCTCCTTGGTATGTTTTTTAGCTTTTCCATCAATCTAATCCATTTTTTTCTGAGTACCAAGACTCAGCCTCTCTCTCACTCTCTCACACTCTCCCCTGTCTCTCAGTTGACATATTCTAGGGAGATTTTCACACGAGCTATATATCCCGTGGCAGGAACAGAACAGGGTCAGGAAAAGTTTTCCCTTTCGGATGACATCCACCCTGTTCCATTCCTACGTTGTGCCTGTTCTGTTTTCTCCCCATGATACAGTATTCATGGGGAGAAGTCGTTAATAAGCACCCGGTTCCATTTCTGTTACGGAATCACGGGTGTGCAAATCGGATCCCGTCCCTATTCTGAAATGACAGGGATGGGGGAGGAGCTCCGTGGCAGACACTTCCTGCCACGATCTGGATAGCCAGGTAAGTGCCACCCTTCCCACCCCCCTTCCCGGGTTACTTGTATTTTTTAAAAAATATATTTTTATTCTTTCTTTTGACAGCTGGGGGGGGGGGTTAATTTGAATTTCCCTCCCGTTTGTTCTCTCGCAAGAACGAGCGAACGGGAGTTCCCCCAGCCGGTCGTAAAAGCAGCGTTACGACAGCTGCATTTATGGCCAGCTGGCCAAGGAAGGAGGAGGATCATTCATGTTCTGGAATGGAGGTAAGTGTGTGAACGGGAGAGGAGGTGGCAGGACAGAATCGGGGCTTTTAGCCCCCGTGTGAAAATCTCCTTGGTTGCCAAAACCAGCAAACCACATCTTTTGGCATATTTTTCAAATTAGTTGCTCTTTATGAAAATAATCCTATAGAAGAGCATCTACATATTACTAATTTCCTGCCCATTAGGATTCCTTTCAAAGTTGCTTTGTAAGGTTGATCTGTCTTAGATTCTTTGTATATAATAAAGGGATGCACACCTACCACCCATGATGTTTTATACACTGATGCTCCCCATTTTAGCTATCTTTTCTGCTCACAGGACTCATGCACCTTTAATAATTGCAGGGATTCCACAGAGGTGGGAATCCTGCTTTAATCATCTGTGTTTAGCTATTTGCCTGTGTTCACTGTTATCATGATCAGCATCTGGTTTATTTGTTACTAAGAGGAACAATGAGCGAATTCAATAATGCCTCTTCACTTCACAGAAAATAACTGCTGTCCATTTTCAAAAATGGACCTGAAGGCCAGTTGTCTCTGATTATGTGGAAGGCTTCCAACCATTAACATAGTTACTTTCTTTTTAAAAGCCTGTTTACTGTTCAGTCTTATACATGTGAATTTGGAAGTATGCACCACTGAATTTTTGGAAATGTGAGAGATAGCAGTGGATCTCTCAAGCAGAATATTTAATGTGCTAGGCAGAAGCTGAACAGTTCACCCCATAAGAAACCACTGACACAAATTCAATGGCAGTCACTCCTGGTTAAATGGATGTAAGATGAGTTGTAGCCTGAAAGCCAAAATACTCTAAAAGGGAACATTTATACTTATCCCATTCTGCTATCCCTACCATCCGTTTTCATTCTCTCCCCCCTAAAAAATGCACAAAAACAACTCACCACTCCCAATGAAGGCAAAATACAAATAGCTGCCATATAGTCCTATCGACACTGAAGAGACGATAGGAAGCATCTACTGGGAGAACAAATTCTCATTTTCCCAATCTGTGTGTGACTGTGTGTTTCTTTCTCACAAACACATACATACTGATATATTCAGAAATAGAAAAAGCAAGGTTCACCAGGCAGCTGGGTTAAACAGCAATAGGGCCTATGTCCTTCCAGCAGCGGAAAGAGGAGGAACTGATGTTTTTATAGATTGTTTCTCCATAACCCAACCTAAAAGCAACTTCAAGGTGTAGATCAAATTTCAAGACCCCTTATTCTTGTGAAGAGTCATTATATTCAAGGAGATCGCTTATTTCTAAGGCTCCAAGTGTTTGCCACCTAATGGCTTAGTGACTCAGGCTGCTGCTACACTACAGAAATAATGCAGTTCGATACCACTTTAACTATCATGGCTCCATCCTATGGAATCCTGGGATTTGTAGTTTTCTGTGGCACCAGAGCTCTCTGAGAAAGAAGACCAAATATCTCACAAAACTACAAATCCCAAAATTCCATAGCATTGAGCCATGGTAGTTAAAGTGGTGTCAAACTGGATTATTTCTGCAATGTGGCAACAGCCCTAGTGGGTTAATGGGCTAAAGCAGGCTACAGACAGTTTTAATTAATTAACATTAATTATCCCATTTTTTAAAAAATATCATCACCATAGTATGCATGCAAAGTTCAACTGTCTAGGTTTCACAGGCTTGGAGCAAACACGACAGAGACTGACAGACAGATCACCATTCTTATTGTATATTTTCTCTATGGAGATTTTCACATGGGGGAAATAACCCCCAGGGAGATCAGGAGAGAAACGGGGCTGTTCTGGTAGCAGAGCTCCATTTCGCACACCCCCTTCCTTCTACTAAGTTCTTCATTAGTTAAAAAATTGCAGAACATACTGGGAGGGAAATGGAAGCAGGATGGAGGGAGGACGACGGGAGATCGGGAGAAGGAAGGGGGCGTGCAAAACGGAGCGCTGCAAATGCAACAGCCCCATTTCTCTCCCGATCTCCCTGTGGGTCATTTCCCCCATGTGAAAATCTCCTGTAAAGTGGAATTATTTGTTTGGCAGAATTGGTGATTCCATATTGGAGTAAGCAGCTGCTCTCTGTTGCTCATCCTCTTTCCAATTAGGGTTCAGTTTATTGCCTATTTGTATGCTGATTCTTAGACCATAAAATACCTAACAGAGTAATACACATCCTACAAACAGTCAGGGATAGATGGTTGATATGTGGCAGGGATGTGCAAATCAATTCCACTTGTATACTGTATACCACCCCATGTGTGTGGGGGGGAGCATGTTTCAGTGCATAAAATCTTCCCTTTTGTCCCCACAATTGTAATGCATAATAAGCCATCTTAATCTTAGCTGCAACCTTTAACTTGCCAGTTTTATTAGTGAAGTAAAATGAGTATAGCACTTCAATTTAGTTTTAACTTCTAAATATGGAATTAAAGAACATATACAAATGTGTCTAGTAGGGAGGTCTAGATCAACCCCATTTCACTCTGTGAACCGTCCATTGAACATTCACTGTTTCCTGCTCTGTAATTTAGAGTAGGACTCCACTTAGCATCTTATAAGTGTTTTGTTATGATCAGTATTATGCTCAAATATACAAATCAAAAGAAACATACACAAACCTTTACACATCAGATGCACCAAATACAGCATCATAACAACACCACATAAACGCAAAAGGGTGCGTATACCAGACAACATCACCCTTTTGCATTTATGTACTGGCCAAAACCTGTACTTTTCTATTGATGGCTCTTTATTGCCCTCAGTTGATTCCTCGTGGCACTTTAGTGCCGGCATAGCCAGCATTGCCGGTATGTGAAACCTCATACCATTGTACTCACCTGAATGCAGCATCAATGCCCAGTCTGGCCAGAATGCTTCTGGGTGAGGTTGCAAAAACCAGATAGGTAACACTCTTTTTCAAAGTGTGTTTCTGCGCTTGTGTAAACTTTTTCTGTTTTTATTTTTCTTTATTTTTAAAAAAATTTGCCACGCTCACTTCTTCTCGCGAGAAACAGCAAGATATCTAACCAGGTAGTGAATGGAGCTCCGTTAATGCTCCATTCATGCCTGGGCTGCTTTTGAATGCTGCCGGAGGTAAGTCTGATAATTTGAGTTATTGTACCAAGACAGGAACTGGTTTGCTAATAGTGCAGGAACATTAGTGTGTTTTGTGTCTTTCTTTTAAAGCACCTCCTGTTTTTTTCACATACTGGTACATACAAAGGAAGAAGAAAGGAGGAGAAAAAGAAATGTGACAGCACCTTTAAGACTATCTGGTTTTTATTTTGAATGAGCTTTTGTGGATATAAACCCACTTCTTCAGCTGCAGTACAGAGTGATAATAAATGCTCAGGTATAAAACATATTTACACACTTGTGGGAGTGGGATGGAAGTTAATAGGATCCAGAAAGATGCAAAAGGTCATGAGTCTTGCCCTAAATTTTCAAAGGGCTGCAAAGGGTGATACAGGTCTTTCAGATCTTTACAGTGGTCAGTTAGTGTCCATGTGTGAAAGCAATAAATCTGCTTGGCAAAAGTCAGTGTCTCAGGGTTCAAAACTCTCCCTGAGAAGATTCCTTTTCTTATATGTGCAGTAGCAAGGACTCTTGTATTAATATACACTATGTAGTGGCCATGAAGCCATTGTCTGTTCGGACCTCTGCTAATGGAGTGGAATTTGTGAATATAATTCAATTCAGCAGTTTCTCTTTCTAGTTTTCCTTTGTAATTTCCTTGTTCAAGGACCATGACCCGTAAATCCCTTACTGTGTGTCTAGGAAGGCTGAAATGTTCTGCAACTAGTTTTGGGGTATTGCCATTTCAAATGTCAGGTTTGTGTCCATTAATCCTCTTGCATAGACAGGCATTACTGGCATATATCAGATTGGAGGAAGACCAAGTAAATGTACCTCTCATATTGTGAGTGATGCTATTGGCCCCCGTAGTATTGCTCCCAGAGTGGGGACAGAGTTAACATCTGGGTTTGCAGCAGGCTCTTGTCCCTGTATTACCATCCATGTTATGCATCCTGTTGTAAGTGAGTAGTTGTTTAAGATTTGGAGGCTGTATGTAGGCCAATAAAGGCCTGCCTCCCAGAGCATGTGAGAGGGTTGTGTTATTCCCCAGAATTTGTTGTAGCTTATTGATGATGCATTTTGTGATGTACCAAGCACACACGTTCACACGCAATCAATAAATTGCTTTATTGACATTCAGGAACATAGAACAAAGCCGAAACTGAGTACAGCCAGACCGTCACCATCCCGCAGCGTGAGAAAAGCATTTAGGGAGGATTTCTCAGGGTGCCTCGCACCCAGGAACGCTGACCTTGAGCTGCTGTGGAGAGCAGCATTCCCAAGCCAACCAGGCGGGCTGGCCTCTCTCCAAAACCTTCAGGGGCCTAGGCAGGGAACCAGGCCAGAACCAGCCTCATGTCAGGATCCTCCATGACTTCTACTCCAATTCCCAGAATTCAGGGACGAGCCTGCCACATTTGAATGGTCTCAGCTGAGGACTGTAGTAACAACTAGGGGTGTTCTGTCATGTTGTGTTTTTGGTCTGTCTTGTAGTAAATGGTTCCTGGATATTAATTTTGCCTTCTCAATTTATTTCTTCACTTCCTTAGGTGGGTAGTGTGGTTTGAGAAATGCCAATTGTAACTCCAAGAGTTTTGAGTCTTGTCTTGTGGGCCTGAACAAATGTGGTTGTATCAGAGGGCTTGACTGTAAACAATAGATTTGGTAATGGGTTCTGGCTAGGAACTGGAGGCATGTAAGTATGTGTAGCAAATCCATTGTGCAGTTGCTCAGTGGTGTCAAGAAAGTGAATTTGTCGTGTGGGTTGTTCCAGGCTCAGGTTGGTGGTAGGGTGGAAGTTGTTGAAATCCTGATGGAACATCTCAAGTGATTGCTTTCCATGTGGCCAAATTACAAAGATGTCATCAAGAAATCATAGGTAGTGGAAGGTTTTGGACCACGCTTGCTGAGGAAGCATTGTTCCAGGTCAGCCATGAAGATGGCACCACAGTATGCAAACATCTTCAAGAGACTAACACTGCTACTTCTTTGAAAGTCGTTCATACAAAGCACTCATGTTTAGCCACTAGTGGTCTGTAGTACAAAGAGAAGGCCTCATCTCATCACTGTGGGATCAGCATCTTCGATGGCCCTGCTACAGCTATATATATATATATATATATATATACACACATACACTTTGGATCTTGTTATGGTCCTTTTACAACCCCTAAGGATTCTATTTTTATGGCACCCTGTGGATGATATTGCTCTCTTAGTAAGCACTGACAAGCATGAAAGCAATAATTTGGAATGACCAAATTCCACAGCGGTGGAGAAAACTGTATCACAGACATTCAAAAAAAGACAGTGTAGTGTGCCTTGGAAGAAAGGGTCTTCTGAAGGAGAGGAGGTCTCCTCAAATAAGGAAGGCTTAAGGTTTGGCTTGCCTGAAAATCTATATTCTGATTCCTACAATTGCTGGAAGAACACTGTCCTACTGTGCTGTGTCACCCAGATGCCTGTTGAGTTTTCCCTTTTCTTCACTCCAAGAATGTATGTGTGCATACATGTGTATCTCTAATAGGGAGCAGGGGAGTAAACAAGAATAAGAATCCCTGCTTCCTGCTATTTTATCTTCTCTGCCTTAGTTGCATGGTAGTTTTTTCTATTTTGTCTGCATTGGGAAGGAGATCTGTGTACCTGTGTATGCATGTGTATTTGCAACCGAGTCAAGGAGCCCCCCGCCCCGTTCCAGCCAAATCACAAGGATACACACAACATAACATGCACCAAAAGTTTATTTACAAGAAGAGATAAGGTTGGCGGAAGAGGCCACAACTTTCTGTCTGGTGATAGATGTTGGAGGTTGGTCTGGGCATGAGTTACCCGAGGGACAGGGTGAGAGCCCTCAACCTGTCAGAGAGCCAAACGTCCGCCCGGGGAGGCGAACCTAACCACTTGGGCACGTGAGGATCATGTGACCGATCACATGCCTGGCCGCGAGACCATGCCACGTGACCAGTCATGTGTCCGGAAGTGAGGAGCTCACATGACCAGCATGTGACCGATCACGTGCCCAAAAATTTCTAGGGGGAGGGGAGCCGCCCCAGGGCGGTCCTAGCCCAGGACCCTGGAAGCCAACAGGAACTCCCAGCTCCCCCCCCCAGATGGGACAAAAAACTCATGCCCACCACTCAGCCAGAAAGTTGTGACAAGATGAATACAATGCAGACAAAGTAGAACTAGCTAACAAAAACAACTGACTAAAGGGTGGGTGGGTTGGGTCTTCGGCTCGCAAATGCCAACTGCCAGAGCAGAGAGCTGGCTGGGAATATATACCCGGACGGCGGACTGCATCGGGGACTGGCCCCGCCCCTTGGCCAATCAGCATCCACGCTGAGCGCAGGCTCTGATTGGCTGACGCCAGCCAATCGGGTGGGAGCAGCCTCCCTCTCATTGGCTCACTTAGTATCCTCTCCCCAACCTGCAAGGTCAGGCCAGGGAGAGAAGCGGCTGCCCGGGCGCGGGGGGACTCCGGCCGCAAAGGCGGCCGCCTGGTAAGTCCTGGGCAACCGGCATGTGTCAGAAAAGGACTGAGAGAGAATGAATTAATGAATTGGATAGGAGTAGAGGACCCCTGTCACAATCACTTTAGCTTTCAGAGTGCATTCCATTCTACGATTGTTTTAACAGAGGGGCAGGGTATAAATAAATATTATTATTATTATTATTATTATTACATCCAGCTACCTGGAAGTAAGTCACATTGAACTCCATGGCACTTCTGTATGGGCATGCTTGTGACTGGCCTGTAAACTGACTTTTTGATGAAAAAGGAAATGTCTTGTTAAAGATAAGAAGCATATTCAGAGACAACTGGTTCACAGCTCCACTTCTGAAAACAGAAGCCAATTGCTTTCTGAAAGCAAAGAGACTCTGGAGAGGCATTATCTAATTCTGTCATTACTGTTATCGCATAGTATCATTACTAATGGTAACACATAGCATTTTAAAAGGTGTTTTAAGCATAGAAAGCACTTTTTAAATAATAGTTCGGCAATCTTGACTGATTCCAGCCATAAAGGCTGCTATTTGATTTCTTTCTCTTTGTGTGTGAATTATTAGTGGATCCTTTAATTTCAGCACATGCTTCCTACTGTGATTTGATTATCCTATTGCACGATTAGTTGAATCTTGAACTGCAATTGTTGAATGCATTGGAAATGTTCTTTTTTATTATGTCACTTTCTACTGATGAAAGTTAAAGAATGGCTTTGCCAGGAAAAACTGTGTGTGTGTGTGTGAGAGAGAGAGAAAATGATGATGATGATGATGATGATGATGATGACGACGACGACAGCAACAGCGACAACAATGACTCTGAGCTTAGGTGACTCAAGTAGGATCCCAAATGTTGTGAAATCCCCACCCTGGGAAAACTATGGCTGGAATTCTGTCTGGTAGATACATATGTGTAAGCACTGTAGCTGTAGTACTACATAGTGAAACCAATCCCAATCCCTCCAATCCCCACTTACCAGGAAGCAGCTGCTAGGAATGATTGGGGGATGTCTGTTGCCTTGTTACTTGAGAAGCAGCTGACTGCTCTTTCCATCCCCTCCCATAAGTGATCTATGTTATAACAGACAGAAGCAGGACCCCTGTCACAATTCCCCCTTGCATCGGAGATCATTGCATGGGGAGGGGGGTTCAGTCAGCTGCTTCTTGACCAATAGGGGAACAGACCCCCATTGACTGCAGCATAGATACTTTCATGGTCCCTATGTAGACCCTGAACTAGGGAGCTACTCAGGGATTGTGAATATGTAACAGACACAAGTGTGTAACTCTCAATTACACATTCATAACTGACACAGAGTATTCTGGCCATCACTCTTGAATATCTGGATAGAACCCCAAAGGGTGAACAAACACTAGTTTGGAAGAAATGACCAGTGAAAACAAAAGTAGGAGAAGAGAGATGAGGAAGGAAAAGGAGAAGAGAGATGAGGAAGGGTTAGGGGGTCAAAAGAGATTGTAACCTAGGCAAAACTGGTACACACCAGATGACTGGGGGGGAGGGCAGATAAGTATGAAAGAAAAGGAGTTGGGAGTGGAGGAGAGGAGAGGAGAGGAGAGGGAGCATATGAATTGTGGGGTGGGGGAGCAACAGTAAAGTCTGGTGGCTTCCATGATAGTGGGGCAATGAATCCACTCCACATTTTAGTCTGAACACAAAAGAAGCCATTCAAGGTACTGCACCTATTTGGGAGGTAAGATTCAGTAACTTGTATAACACCTTCAAAATCTAGTCTAAAGCCTAAAACGAATTCATTGCCCCACTAACATGGAAGCCACGAGCTGCTGCCGAATCCTGTCAAATCTGATTACTTTCACTAGCAGAGAATTAATTTGTATTGAGAAAATAATACCACTTGAAATATATCAATGCTTGGTAAAGAGGATTACACAACTGAAAACAAAGACGAATACTCACCTTGAATATATTTTGAGATAATGTGCTGAGGGAGAAGGAAGGCAGGCACAAAAATCTATTTTACATGCTTAGGGGATTCCCCCTATATTCCCCAATGCCTGTCTGAAAAATTTCCCTTTTGCTGCTGCAATGTGTGATGGACAATTGTGTCATATGCAGAAAGCCCTCAAACACATCCTCTTTGGACCAGCTCAGATGGAACAGTCCCCAAACACTTAAACAGGACTTTCAAAAATAATTTATGGATGGATTAAAGAATGCTTCAAAACTTGGCAAGGAATGTGGGGAAAATGGAGTTTGGATTGGGGCCAGGAATGTCAAAATGTCATGGTCACATCAGAATGAGCTATTGGGCCTGACAGGCCTCTCTCCAAAGTACCTTACCCAATGCCTTGCCATGAGGAAGGATGCAGGAGGTGAAGGCCAACTATGGGGGTCCCACAGTGCTTGGAAAGTTACCTTCCCCATTACTCATCGTAGTGTTCAGAAACTGATTCATTGGCATGATTTCCTACACTGTGTAGGAGAGGAGACCCCTGAAGATATCTAGCTGCTGCCACACACTGATTTATCCTGCATGACTCAGTAACTCAGTGGGAACTTACAGAGGGCTTTAACTTGCACTTTCTCTACCTCTGACTCTGCAGAGATTCCTCCCTCCCTGTGGGAGATGAGAATTCTATATGCACACACACACACACACACCAAGACCAAGCAAGGCATGTGGGGGGGGGGATGTGGGAGATAGGAAATGTTTAAAGGAAAACTTTTATTTTAAATAAGCAATCTACATTAGCAAAAGGGTATCTTTTACGTGAAGGCATCTCCCTTCAGGCATTACTTAAGAATACAGGTCCCACCCCCTTATCTGTGGAATCAATATCTACAGTTTAAGTTATCCATGGCTGAAAAAAATAGGGACACATACCACAAAGTTGCACTGGAAAATGTCTAGAGAGGTGTCCTCTCTAGGAATTACTAGGTTCCCCAATGCAACTCTATGGTACGTTTGTAGCAAAAGTCTTTTATTTTGATAGGGTTCACTATTATCCACAGTTTCTTTTATAAACGGTAAGTCGGGGGAGGAGTCTGACGGAAGATAGAGTAGCAGTGAAAACCATAACCTCCCGGCCAAAGGAAATGTAAAGGAGCAATTTATGAGATCATATCAAAACAAATGTAAGTAAAACATCAAAGACTTCTAAGTCAAAGCTCCCAGCAAAAGACTATGTTTAAAAAATAGACTTTGCCAGCCACGAAGAGCAATTAAATCTTACTTTTGGGTTTAGAGGTGGCAGCTGGCAAATGTCTAGTAAAAAAGATAAACAAGCTGCAATTACTTTGTGGACTCGATCCAAAAATACTAGACCTTCAGATTTTACTATTCAACGTCTTAGTAGAGTGAGATCAGAAGAAATAATTAGATCAAAAGATATACAAGAAGCTAAAATTAGCAAAACAATGGCAGATGCAGTGAAAGCAAAAACCGGGAAAGGAGAAAAATCTAAGGAGGAACTGGGAACTGTTCCTAAGCAATCAATAGGCCAATCAGCTCAAATGAAAGCATAAATGTCTGAGTTGAAAACATGGTTTTCAGATGCTGTAAAAAAAATGCAACAGGACAATGAAGCTCTCATGGATCAGGTGTCTAAAAAGATTGAAAAGATCATTAATACAACTACAGGAGAACTGAAACAGGAGATCAAGGAAGTTAACCAGAGACTGGATCTCCTTGAGAAACAGCAAGAAATTTAACATAAGAGCATAGAAGAACAATCTATTCAATTTGAAAAATGGCAATTAAAATTGATAGATCTACAGGATAGAGAACACCGTGTAAATCTTTGAATTCGCAGATTTCCAGAACTACCTAGAGAAAACCCAACAATTTTGGGTTTTCTTGGAATGTCTTGGAATGGATTAAAACTTTGACTAAAGATATTACATGGGAACCAGCAGATATAGAACGAATTCATCAGGTGACTTTTACAAAGGAGGACTGGTTCCAAGAGTCATTGTCATGAAATGTGCAAGTTATTACAAGAAGGATCTTCTAATGAAAGCAATAAAAGGAATGTCTGAACCATTGAAATATAAATCGACCCCAGTTGAAGTTTATAATGACCTCTGCCAAGAAACTAGCTAGTGGAGAAGAAGCATCAGACCATGCATCATTTTGGACATCCAATTTTTTTGAAATTTCACTGGGTAGGGAAATTTTACAAAATAACTTCACTACAACAGGGAATGGATTTATTGCGAGAATTGAATCTGGAATCTGAAGATCATGAAGGAGAGCAACAACAAGAAGAACAGCAACAAGATGCAACTGCAGGAGCTGAGAAGGCATGAAGATAAAAGAGGACACTTTATGTGCGATTTTTAAAAAATGAAAATAAAAAAGAGATGGGATATATTAAATATATTAAAAATGGGCTGATGAGTGGGGAATGCTGTTTCACTACCAGGGGATCCTTCCCCCCCCCCACTTGAGGGTTCGAGGGAACCATGATTAAGGTAAATTGCTTTAAGGGATGGAAGGGGGGTTATTTGTGTATGTGGGGAAGGAGGAGGATATGGACAAAAAGTATGGGATGGGGGTGTGTGGGGAGGAGAAGTATGTTCAGTATGTTGGGGATGAAGGGGATAAATGTGTCAAAATAAAGGACCACAAAAGAAGAATTTTTCAAATATTATGGTTAATAAAATAAGAATCACAACATCAAATACAAAAGGGCTGGGAAATGTTTTGAAAAGAAAATGAATTGAAGCTTTGTTACATAGGAATAAGGCAGATATAATATTTTTACAGGAAACGCATCACGTAAAGGAAGGGGCCAATGAATTAAGATTAAGATGGTCAACGATTTATGAGAAAGCATATGGGAATTCTAAAGCAAGGGGGTAGCAACTATAATATCAAAAAAATGTGGTTGCAATGTTCTAAGGGTAAAAAAGGATAAAAAAGGAAGATATATAATTTTGCAGGGAGTGATGGGAGGAGAAGATTATACATTAGTGAACACATATTCACCAAATGAAAAACAGGTAGAATTTTATGAAAAAGTGTTGAAATAAATTGAAACCATACAGAAAGGTGTAATAGTAATGGCAGGAGATTTTAACATGGTAATGGATAAAAGTAGGGATAAATCTAATCCCACTATGGTGGAAAAATATAATAATATAACAGGTTTAAATAAAATTATGAAAAGAAAAAGGTTAAAAGAAGTCTGGAGAACATTAAAACAAGATGAAACAAAATTTACTTACTACTCACCCATGCATAAAAATTATTCTAGAATATGTTTCTAGATATGTTTTTCATATCTAATAATTTGCTTTCAAGGGTATTGAACACAGACATTGGCTTTATTGATGTAACAGATCACGCATTAGTTAATATGGATATTATAATTTAAAAAGATTATAAAGAAGCAAAGAGATGGAGGTTGGATGTAAACATTCTTAATTATCAAATATTGTCAACAAGATTGGGAAAGAATGTCAAGGAATATGGGGGATTAATAATATGGGACAATGCTCTCAAGCTGTACTTTGGGATACGATGAAAGTGGTAGCAAGAGGAATCTATATTAGAGAAGCACATATTTTTAAAAGGCAAAAGGAAAATGATGTGAAGAGATTAGAATCAGAAATAAAAGAATTAGAGAGACAATATATAGAGTGTAGAGATAAACAAAATTATATAAAATTACAAGCAAAAAGAAGCAAATTGGAAAAAAATATTTTTTTATTTTTTTAAAATTATTTATTTATACCCCGCTCTTCAGCCACAAGGCTATCAGAGCAGCTTACAAATTGTTTTAAGGAATAGCGACTTACACATCTACACTGCATAAAGCAGTTTCCAATGTGTGTTAGCTAATTGCCCCCACAAGCTGGGTATTCATTTTACTGACCTACGAAAGGATGGAAGGCTGAATCAACCTTGGAGCCCGCTGAAATCAAACTTGCGACGTAGTGACTTGCAGTACCGGCATTTAAACACTGCACAACCAGGGCTCTTGAATAGAAATAGATGAAGTGCAAAGAAATTTGATATATTTAAAAAGGGAATTTTTTTAATACAGTAATGAGAATTCAAAAATGCTGGCCAGATTGGCACAATCTAAAAAAGAGAGGAGCATCATAGCAGCAATCAAAGATAAAACAGAGAAAAGTTGTAATGTGATGAAAGATAAAATAAAAATATTTCAAGAATTTTATAGAGAATTATATTCAACAGGGGGAAATCCCAGAGGAAAGATAAAGGAGTATATTGGGAAATATTGTAAAATTAGAATATCAGAAGAAGATAGGGATGAGATGGATCAATTAATTACAGAGGCAGAAATTGCAGAGGTTATTGATCGATTGAAAGGTGGGAAATCCCCAAAATTGGATGGATTGGGATCAGAATATTATAAAACTTTAAAAATATATATTAATACCTAAACTGAAGGTGTTATATAATAAAATAATAGAAGGAGATAAGTTCTCAATATCGTGGGAAGAGTCTTTAATAGTCTTAATCCTAAAACCTGAGAAAGATGGCACCACAGATCCAGGATCATATAGGCCTATTTCTTTAATCAATCAAGATGCTAAGATATTGGCTGCAATAATGGTAAGAAGGATTAATACATTTATATTTAAATATATTGAAAGAGATCAATGTGGTTTTATAGTGGATAGGCAAATGTTGAGCCTAATTGGAAGGATACTTAATATAACAGATAAAATAAAAAAAGTAATTTGAAAGCAGGAATGTTAGCCTTGGATATTTTCAAGGCCTTTGATTGTGTGGAATGGTCAGCATTACAAATGATAATAGAAGTGATGGGATTTGGTAAAAGATTTAAAGGATTGATAAATCAACTATATACACAAAATACAGCTTGGGTAAATGATGGAATGACTGAACAAATTTGATTATCCCGAGGTACTAGGCAGGGATGCCCTCTTTCTCCGATCTTATTTGACATAGTAATAGAAATTTTTAGCAAATCTTATCAGACAGGATGATGGCTTAGTTGGAATTGGTAATAAAGGAAAAAATAAAATAAGTTTGTTTGCAGATGACACTTTACTAACAATTGAAAATCCCTTAGAGAAATTGAATAGAATAGAAGCTTATTTAAAAGAATTTGGAGAAAGGATAAGTTTGCAAATAAACTGGACTAAATCAGAGATGATGTTGTTTAATTACAGTAGGGAAGATGGACAAGAATTTATGGGGAGTAAAAAAATTAATATTAGTGTAAAAGACTCAATTACATTTTTAGGGATTATTATAACTAAGAATTTAAAAGATTTAGAGGGAAAAAATATTAAAATATCACAAGAGGTTAAAAGAAAACTAGAGGAATTTAGAAAAATAAAATTGTCATGGTTTGATAGAATAGCAATTGTTAAATGAAAATATTACCTAAAATTATTTGTATATTTAGGATGCTACTAATTAAGATAAGGGACTCAGAGTTAAAGAATTGGCAAACTATAATTAATAATTATTGTAATGGAGATAGGAAAGCGAGGGTTAATTAAAAAAAGATGGTATAAACATCAGAAAATGGGAGGATTAGGTCTCCCTAACCTAAAATTATATTATATTGCAAATCAGATTAGACACATTATAGAAGCAATAATGCAAAAAGAGGAACTAGATTGGTTAGAAACAAATATGCCAGAAATAGAGTATAAATTGGAATATATATATATTTAATAAACTTACTAAGAAATTGATTGGAAAAATAGATAATCCCTTTTTGAAGAATATTTTAGTGATATGGGTAAAATATAAAGAAAAGTTATTACCTATCATTTCTCCACTAACTTCAGTGGTGGTTATGGAAAAATTTCCAGCAAACTTAAAGAGAGAATTGGAAAAGTGTTTAAGAGAAAAGAAAATAATAAAAATAGAAGAATGGATAAAAAAGATGAATAGAAGAGAACAAATAAAAGAGAGATTACATGGGTTAAAGATTTCATGGTTCAATTGCATACAATTAGAACAGTGGACAATGGAAAGGATAAGGGTAAATAAGGAATGTCGAAAATATACTAGATTTGAAGAGTTGAGCATGCAAAGAGAAAATAAGGAAGAGAATGAAATAATAAAGGGTACCATTAGTGAATTATATAAATTATTGCTGAAAATTGAAGAACAAAACGATTATTTAAAGGTAGCATGGGAGGATGATCTAATGCAACCAATAAGTAATCAGAGTTGGGAGAAAATTTGGGATTTGGGCATTTTGAAAAATATGTCAGTAAGAATAAAAGAAAATTATTATAAATTGGTATGGAGATGGTACCTGACGCCAGTAAGAATTAGTCAAATAGATCAAAACTATCCAATGTTATGTTGGAGGGGATGTCAAGAAAAAGGCACTATGCTCATATGCGGTGGAGTTGTAAATATGTACAGAAACGTTGGCAAATGGTATTTAAAGAAATAAGAGAGATAACAGAACAAGATTTAGAAATGTGTCTAGATATTGCATTATTATCAATTTATGATAAGGTTAATTGTACCCAAGTTATGAAAGATCTGATTACAAATTTATTAACAGCAACAAGATTAATGATACCTAGAAAATGGAAGATACAAGAAGATTATCATACAGAGGAACGGTATAGAGAAGTATGGGACAGTGTTATTAATGATAAATTAACATGTAGATTGAAAGTTAAAAAAGGATTATGGAAAAGTTGTAAATTTATGAAATATGGAAGCCATTTATAGATTATGGTTGTTGGGTTTTTTTAAGAAAAAGGGGGTACATACCTCCAAGAGAATTATTGCAATTTTGGAAACTGGAATAAATCATTGGTATAGATGGTCCTGGGAGTGGGGAGCACTTGCAGGGGGACAGAGAAAAATTAAATCAATGTTAATAATTAAGATGAAAGTTATGTACTCATTAAAAAAAGAAGATAAACGGTAAGTCCAGGAATGTGTCCCCCATGGGTGACCTGTAGGTACAACGTGACAAAACAGCCTAGGCCATATTCAGCCGACATTAAAAGAACAGAATCTATACATAATCTAAGCTAAAACATTCCTAATCTACTCATGATAACCGATGTTCTGGATCTTGGATGTTCTAGGGGAGCTGAGAGTCTGGATGCCTTTTTCCAGCTTGCAACCAGCTGCCTCATGACAGAAGTGGACCTGTTCCTAGTAAACCAAATACAAAATTAGCCTGTGGTCTTTTTCTGCCTCTGTGATAAATTTCGTGTAGGAATTTCACTGCACTGTGTTGGATCCAGATTTGGGTGTGTGCAACTGTTTATTTAATGTATATCCTGCCTTTCTCCTTATGCAGGTTCCACCTAGTCTGTGAAAGTGGATTTCCCTGTCCTGCTCCTCCCTATGGCAGTCCCTCCAGCCCCCTAAAAATGCTACTTGGAGAACAGAGGATCTTGCTGGGGGAGAAGGCTGTGGTGTAGGGGGAGAGGGATCGCTCAAATTGGGGTGGAGGCACTTGTGGGTGAAGTCCTTTTCTGCATGGACAGACAATCCTAGATCCACAATACTCTACTGTGTACTTTACTTAACCCTGGGGATTTAGCAATGCCTCTCTAAAATTATGCAAGAGCCCCTCCCATTCAAATATTTTTGAATCAAGGCCAAAAGATAAAGGAAGCATTCTCTCTTGCCTCACACAAACAAAAATTCATGACGTGGGGATTTCTGAAGACACTTTTCTGCCAAATCTGATTGCCAAATGCTTCTTTTCTGAAAGGAGTCCTCTAATCATTAGAAGACCAGTCTATCACAAAAAAAGGAAATGTTTCACTAAAGTCCTAGAGATTGCAGCATGCTCAGTGGGTAGGGGCAGCCCACATTCATAGAATCATAGAATTGTAGAGTTGGAAGAGACCATGAGGGCCATCCAGTCCAACCCCCTGCCACACAGGAAATCACGATCAAAGCATCCCTGACAGATGGCCAACCAGCCTCTGTTTAAAGACCTCCAAGGAAGGAGACCTCACCACGCTCCGAGGGAGTGTGTTTCACTGCCGAACAGCTCTTAGGACTTTTTCGGACAATGTAAAAATAACAGAAGCAGCGTCGCCAGGTTGCGACGCTGCAGCGCTAGAGGGCGTCAGTTTCGTACAACGCTCCTTCCCAGCGGTACTGTTGCAGTACCGCTGGGATATTTGAATGTGATATTTTTGCTTTCTACCGTCATATTTTACTCACAATCAGCGATTGTGAGTAAAATATGACTGTAAAAGCAAAAATATCACGTTCAAATATCCCAGCGGGACTGCAACAGTACCGCTGGGAAGGAGCATCGTACGAAACTGACGCCCTCTTGCGCTGCAGCGTCGCAACCTGGCGATGCTGCTTCCGTTATTTTTACATTGTCCGAAAAAGTCCTTACTGTCAAAAAGTTCCTCCTAATGTTGAGGTGGAATCTCTGTTCCTAGAGCTTACATCCATTGCTCTGTGTTCTTGTCTCTGGAGCAGCAGAAAACAAGCTTCCTCCATCCTCAATGTGACACCCCTTCAAATACTTAAACAGGGCTATCATATCGCCCCTAAACTGTCTTTTTTTCTAGGCTAAACATACCCAGCTTGCTAAGTCTTTCCTTATAAGGCATGGTTTCCAGACCTTTCACTATTTTAGTTGCCCTCCTCTAGACACTCTCCAATTTGTCCATATCCTTTTTGAATTGTGGTGCCCAGAACTGGACACAGTATTCCAGGTGAGGCCTGACCCAGGCAGAATAGAGTGGCACTATTACTTCCCTTGATCTAGACACTATACTTCTATTGATGCAGCCCAAAATTGCATTGGCCTTTTTAGCTGTCGCATCACACTGTTGACTCAACCTGTGATCTACTAGGACTCCTAGATCCCTTTTGCACGTAGTCTCGTTCAGCCAGGTCTCCCCCATCCTGTATCTATGCATTTCATTTTTCTACTCTAAGTGCAGCACCTTACATTTCTCCATATTGAATTTCATTTTGTTAGCTTTGGCCCAGCTCTCCAGTCTATCCAGGTCATTTTGAATTTTGATCCTGTCCTCTAGGGTATTAGCTACTCCTCCTAATTTGGTGTAAATTTGATAAGTATAATTCATTGCCTTCATCATAAATTGTACTTGCTCTGTGATTCTGATCTCAAAAACACTTCCAGTACCTAGAAGGCATCTTAGGGTCTTCCCTTTCCCTGGTGATGGGTTTTAAGCAGGGAAGCACAGGTGTCCTCGGCACAAGGAAATAATCAGCTGGCTTGTGATTTGGCATACTGGCATGGTCAAGCTAACATAACCTCCAACTGCCCCAGTTTGGCAGGGACAGTCCCAATTAATCCTCTGTCATACCACTTGTTCAGCTGCTTTTGAAAGGTCCTAGTTTCTCTCTCTTCCTCCCACTTTGCCCCTTTGTCCTCAGCCGACTTCAATTGCTGCAAACAGAGTTTAAAATGCAAAAGTCATTTGTGCTCAATTAACTCAGCAGAGGGTGGAATCTTGCCCAGCCCAATAGGTTGTAGCCTTTCCTAGGTTGTGTATCCTCCCTCATTAACAACTTTTCTTACCTTGACTGCTCTGATGTTGCTTGGCCTGATATGTCCTGGTTTTCATCTATGAAATGTTGGAGGGTACGGACTAAGGCCTTTATCAGACAAGCCCTTTTAAATGTTCTTTTCCTGGCATTAAAAAAATCCATTTTTATGCCAGAAAAAGAACGCCCACCACCACACTTACCTCTAATCCTGGCAAAGGCTTCCCTGGCAATGAAAGAGGAAGTCCCTCCTTTGAAATCCCACAGATTATTGCAAATTAAAAAAAACCAAAACAAAACAAAATTAACACTTAAAAGTTAAACAGAGCACAGGGACACACTTTAAAAGTCCCAAGTAACCCAGGGAGGGCCATAAAAAGTGCATCACTTACCTGGATGTTGCGATCTCACCCGGAAGTGTTCACACCAGACCAGCCATTGACAGGGTAAGTATGGGGTAGGGGACTGCGAGGTTTCACACACTGGCAATGCTGGCAAAAAATGCAATGGGGGGTCAATTGATGGCTTCAGTGTGAATTAAAAAGTATGTGTTTTGGGCAGAACATAAACGTGAAAGGGCAACATTGAGTGGTATGCACGCCCTTTTCATGCTTATGTGGCATCGTTATGATGCCATATTTTGTGCATCTGATAAAGTCGTAAGTTTCAAAGCCTCAGAGAGTTGCCTCAATACAGCAGAGTCCAGTGGGATGGTCTAGATCTTCCACACCTCCTTTCTCCCAACAGGCTGGTGTACTCAAAGAAACTTGGTTTTTCAGATATGTGGAAGCTGTGATTAGCCCCTTTAAGCCCATCTCAGGCATTCTCCAACCAGACCATGCCTTTCAACCCTTCTGGCTTTTCCCTTTCTATCTTTCCCACCCCACACCTCCTTTTTCCTTCTCTAGTTCTCCCTTTTCCTGCCTCATAAGGTCTTTTTCAGTCATTCCACCACTTCAGGGCACTCCAATGCCTTTGGTTGTCACCACTTTCTCCTTCAATCTTCATCACTTCTCTTGCACCACCTGCCTTCAACACTCCTGGCACCCACTTCCCATCCATGCAGCATGTCAGCTGGGTGAGTTTTAAAGTTTCCTCCAGCTGCTATGGACCTTGATTGTGTTTCCTTCCCTTCCAGCTGAATTGGGCAACTAGTCTTCTGATTGTACTGTTCATTAGTCCCGTTGCTGCCAGGACCTGTCACCAGCCTTTAAATGGTATGAGCACTGAGAGAGGGCTCCTCCCACAGTCTGCAGGCCCCCTGAGCAAGCTTTATAGATATGTAGAAAAAATAATAATGTATTGTGGAAAACATTTTCAAACTCAGCAAAGGTCTATACCTAGCCTGCCGCATTCATACCCCTGTCTTGGTGAGACCTGTCAGTGTTGGCTCCACACTTTAGGAGAGGGGATTAAACAAGATGTTTTCAGTGGTTCCTCCCCCATCCAGGGACCAGTGGGGTTTTCATTTAGCTTGTCTTTTGTTAAGAACTTACTAACACCACCATCCCCATCCACCAATTTCTTCATGAATGAGATGGAATGAACTTGATATTTAAAACAGCCACATACTGGAGGAACCAGAATTGACTGATACATCCACCACTACCCTAAGTGGGCTCACATCCCTGCCTCTGTCACTACAACTGGGTTGCTTGCTCCACACCACTGCAAAATCAGAAGAAAGCAAAATCAATAAAAGTTGTTGCTCTTCCTTGCTCTTACCACTGTTCTGTGTGTTTGGAGAAGCAGGTGAGCAAGCAACAACATCAAGGAGGGGCAGGAGCAGGAACAGTAGGTCAACAGTGGAACTCTCACTGAGCTAAGCACCATGGCAGGTGCTCTACATCTCCTGACAATTCCAACTCCTGACATCTGCTTCCCCCTCCTTTTCTTTGAGTTCCACCTGGTTTGTCTTAAATGAGCAATAATGTATTCAGAATCAATAAAAGCAAAGTTGAAGGCAGACTAATTATTTTTCAGTCAAATTGCAACAGACACATTTCCTTGAAAAGAGAGTGACTTAAACAGCTTCCATTTTAAATAAGATTACTATTTCCCAATATGCAATTATTGTACATTATTTTGTGCTGGCTGTTTACTTCCTTCCATGTACTTACTCTTCTATGTGCTCAGGAGAGTTACACATTTTGCAATATGTACTATGCCATTTATTATGAAGCCTGACTTTTTGATAAGCACATTTGTACAGGGTAGGGTGTTTATATTGCTACCTGACTTTTCCCATTGAGGTCAAAATTACCACACTGAAAAATAAATTCCATTGGTATCAATGGAATTTCCTAGCACACTGTGACTCCAACACAGCAAAGTCAAGCATGATTAAGTCTACAATCCAGAACACACTTAGTACCCATTGAACTATCTTTGATTCACATATTAGTGTGCTGAGGATTGCAGGGTACTGTACATCCCCTTGAAACCAATAGAGTAAATTTATCATGACTGTGACACTCTTCATTTGTTTCCTCCATGCATATAGCTAATATGGATGGGCCAAATGCCTCCAGACTCCATCCCCGACATTGTGCACATTGGTGGTCCCAGACTCTGATGGCTGTACACTGAATACAGACATTTTCAATGGAAAGCTCATGTGTGAGCAGCTGCTCCTATACAGGCACCCGTTTCTAGATATCTGCATTTAATGCACAGCAATTAGGGGTGGCAGGATTTGGAAAAGTTACTCTTTTGGACTTCGTCTCCCAGAATCGCACAACCAACATGGCCACTAGCCATGGTGGAGGCTAGAAGAGGCAACCAGGCAAGTAACTACCGGATATTCCGGCGTATACATCTTTTTCAGCCTGTAAAATCAGCCTCTACCCAGCTGGCCAGCCATCCTCCATGATTCCCCAACTCACAAGGAGGCTGGCCAGCCTCCTCATGGGTTGGAGAATCGCAGGAGGTGGCTGAGCTTCTCCCAGGCTGGCCAGCCATCCCCCATGATTCCCCAACTTGTGAGGAGGCTAGCCAGCCTCCTTGTGGGTTGGAAAATCATGGGAGGTGGCTGAGCCTCTCCCCCGCTGGCCAGCCTCCTCGTGGGTTAGAGAATCGTGGGAGGTGGCTGATCCTCTTCCCATCCAGGCAGCCATCCCCCACGATTCCTCAGCCAGCTTCGGGAAAGCTTCAGGAAGGGTGGCTGGTTGGAGGGGGGGAAGGTTTCCAGCCACCAGCCACCCTCCCCAAAACCACGAAGGGGAGCCCGATTGCAGCTTCGGAGAGGGCAGGTGATGGGGGGGTGTCTTATATGGCGGGTATACCCTAAAGTGTATATTTTGACTTAAAAATTGGGAGTCGTCTTATATACCCAGTCGTTTTATATGCCGGAATATACAGTATTCTAAGCTCAAGGGGCTGGGGCCAATACAGTGAACAATGTCAGGAACAGGGGACTGTCTACCCTCCTTCCTCCCCACAAACACACACCTTAATCATTCACATTGAAGGGACAAGTGTACAGATCACAACACATATCCTTGCTTTCTCTGAGACTGAGTTCCAACTAACTATAGGAGATTATCACACTGCACTGTTATAGTGCTATTATTTCACTTTAACTCTTCTGGCTGCCTCCTGTGGAATCTTGGGATTTGCAGTTTAGGAAGGGGCATTTAGAACATTCAGCCAGAGAGCTCTTAGGCCTCACTAAACTACAAATCCCAGGATCCTACAGGATGTAGCCATAGCATTTAATTTGGACTAATAGTGCTGTAACAGTGTAGTGTGATAATCTCCTGTAACTGTACAGAGACCATCCTGTTTACATCCGGGCTGCCAGACTAATACAGTTGTCCTTCTCTATCCATGGATTTGAGATCCACAGATGTAGGTATTCACGGCTTGAAAATATTCTTTATAAAATAATAATCCAAAAAGCAAACCTTGATTTTGTCATCAAACATGGTTACCTATTTTTAAAAAACAAGCAAACCTTGATTTTGTCATCTTATATAAGGGACATCATTTTTCTATGCTATTGCATATAATGGAACTTGAGTATTCACAAATTTTGGTATCCACGGGGGACCCTGGAACCAAACCTCAGCGAATATGAAGGGACAACTGTATAAACAAGCAGATACCATTTACACTGGGGTATCAGGCATCTCATTTGCTTCTGCCTACCCAAATGTTGAGAGAGAACTATTGTCACACTTCCTCTGCAAGCAGTTCAAAAGCTTCAAGGCCTATCCTGAAAAGCCTCTCTTCTCCCTGCCATTTCTCTTGTGAAAAGTAGACAAATTTCCTGCAACAATCTGTATTTAGCACTTCCTCTTGAATTCAAGAATTAACTGTGTGGGAGCACTGTCCAGAGCTCTTACTACCCATAATGGCTCATTACTGGCTATAACAGGCTGCTATTGCCTCTGACCCCACTCTTGTCATGTCAGGGGTGACACTTGGCATGCTGATACTTCAACACAAGAAGAAGGACTTTATAGCAGATGGTTCTAGACTTTTTTTGAGGCTTCAGTGAGTGATCAAACTCTCTGGTGAGAGAGACAACAGATCAGACACTTCTGTCTGAATAACAGGGCTCTGAAATGAAATTTATTTTAGAACCAACTATAATTCCTGATGATTTATTTATTTATTTGAAATATTTATACCTCACCCATCAGCCAAAAGGGCTCCCAGAGTAGTTTACAAATCATTAATTTGACAGTTCCCTACCCTCAAGCTTACAAATTAATTAAGATACAACTCACAAGAAAAAGAGAAAGTAAGTGGAAGAGGGATCTACACAGACAAATGCTTTGCTATAATCTATAAAGCACAGGTTTATTTTTTTATGAAATTCTTTGTTGTGCTCCATTACCTAACATATGTTTCCAATATGATCCCTAGTGCCTCTACCTTTTCTTAACACAGCTTAGACATCTAGCATTTATTGTTCCTTATATGGTAGAAGTGTCTGTTGTAAAATCTTGAGCATCACTGTCCTTGGAAAAGAGATTAGTCTGATGATTAGACTAATCTAATAGTCTGATGATTACTATAATCCCTGATGTCCCCTTTCTTGGAGATTTATTATATTGAGTATTTCCAGTGAGCCATTGCTTTCTTTCCTATATTTGGTGGCAGATTTTTTAATAGAATTTGGGTGGATTCCATCTCTTTAATTTGAAAGAACTTTACTGGTGTGCCATCTGTTCCTGGTGATTTATCTCTTCCAGGTAGTTTGAGAGTGGCTTCCACTTCACTTTTTAAAATTGTGGGGCAGAAGCAACAGCCAGGTTCTCACAAGGAGCTGCTTGGCCAGTAAGGCAGCAGCAGCAGCTTCAAAAAGGATCCATCCCCTTCCCTGAACTGTTCAGCACAGGGTAAGGGAGATGGTGCCACATTTGTATGTTGACAACTGCATCGGGCTGAATCAAACCCAATCCAGCTGTCCAGACAGCAAAAGAACTGGAGGCACTCTGGAGTTTCTTAAACTTGATTAGTGGATTAATAAAGCAGATTCATTGTGTGCATCATCTGAACACATTGCACTGGGTCCGGGATAAATTCAGTATATTTCTTTAGTGTAGACAAGCCCCCAATCATACTATGTGCTTCCCTGTTGGTCATAGTGGTCCCTACTCTTAGTTTAAATTTCCTGTTGATTTTTCTGTTGATTCTCCTGTTGCATTCTTCCCTGATAATGCCCCTGGTTTCAGTCCAGAGTTCTTCTGGTTCCCTGTCAATTAGGCTTAATAGTGCAAATCTGTTCTTACATGGTCTTTAAATTCTATAGGGATGTTCTTCAGATTGATACTATGATTAATTTAGTGTACTTCTTTAGCTTTACTCAAATCTTTGAATTTATTAATCTATTTTGTACCTCACTGTTCAACTGAAAGCACACAAGATATATAAGAATATAAAACATAATAAAAGTATAGACTGTCTATTATAAATACAAGCAAAGTTATTTGATTTATTAAATCAATTTGATGCAATAAAACATGGTTACCTATTTTTTAAAAACAAACAAAATGTCAAATGCAAGTTTTGTTTTTATAAAACAACTGACTATTCCCTTGGATTTTCCATATTTCTCCTTATTTTCCGTAAGTAAATGTGGGAGAAGAACAAAGGATTTTGATGCCTAACTTGGTTTTGATGGGAGAAGTTAAGCAAAGATATCCACCTCCAGTTAACCCATGAGACTCCTCATCTCTCACTCCGCACTGTACAGGGAGTTGCAAGCTTTACTGAGGGAGTGGGTCTCAGGGCTTGTCTATACCACCAAATACCCTGAATCCCCATGCAAATGCTAACCAAATCTTCTGCAATCAGGCCACACGTGGCATGGCCTTTCCCCCAAATCTGGGGCTATCTGGCCACATGTGACATGGCCCAGATTCACAGCATTTGGGGGCATCTTACCAGGATACACAATATGTGGGATTCGGGTTTTTCTAAACCACTGCCGCCATCAATACCGCATCCAATATTAAAGCTCCGGAGGCAGTTCCCAGCCAAAGAAAGCTTTTCTCACTTCCCCTGGCTCAGCAGCACTGCTTCTGCCCACTCTCCCACTTACACATCACAGGAAGAGGTGCTTGAAGAAAGTGATGTAAGCACTTCAAGGAAGCAACAGATAAGGGGGAGAGTGGGAAGAGGCAGCACTATCGAGCCAGGGGAAGAGAGAAAACCTCTCCCTTACTCTGGGAACTGGTTCCAGAGCTTTAAAATTAGTTGTGGTGGTGGCGGCGGCGGCAGCAGTAGCATTGGTGGACAAAACACCACAGGGACAGTGAAGACACATCCCTGCAGAGTATAATAATGTGCAGGGTTTCAGGGGGAATGCGGGGGCATGTGGGGGCATGCAGGCAAAACTCCATTCAGCCCTCAGACCAGTAAGTTTCCACTTTTCTTATCACCCGTCAGTTTTCATTCTCATCCGCATTTGGTAAATGAAACTGTAAGAGGTGATTAATTCCATCTAACTATCATCTAACACTGGAGAGAAATGTAAACCTATAGGTTTCCATTTTTATGGACATGAAACTGTGGCAATTGCAAATCAATGTTTTACACTCAGTTCTGTTTGTTCTTCAGTATCAATTTGAAAATAAAATTACAGTTATGACATGGAATGTTTGATTTTGCTAACAGCGAGAAAGAACAATAAATTCATGTTCTTAATTTATATGGTCCTTACATACTTACAGACAGTACATTTTGAAATATGTCTGCTCTGAAGCAAGGTCCACGCACTGAGATTTACTCCACGTGTATGGCATATGTAGGCAACTTCAGTGGGTCAGGGACCTATCATGGAGTGCACTGATGGGAAATTCCAAAATGGCTATGCTTTGGTTTCAGCATTCTGCTAAGCATTAGGCCTCAGTTATAAGCAATGTCCCCATTACCAGATTTGGCATCCATATATATTCCCAAATGCTATTCTTGGCTTTCCCCACTCAAAAATGGAAGTGAGCAGAACTTCATTTACCATGGAGGTAGGAGCATAAGAAACATACATGCATGTGTATGTCTCTCTGTGTGTGCATGTGAATATGCACAAATGCACGCACATACACTAAGGCCTTATTTCTTGTTGTAGTTGAGAACTGTTGCTCTAGGATGTTTCCAGGAACAGCAATCATCATTTTTAAAAAATGGAGGCATGGAACCATGGGGATAGAATGGCCTTGGGGACCATGTAATAATTATGGCATAATTCCTACTCCTAATGAATAGGAATGCATGTGGTTAACACAAACCTAATTCAAAGATGTGCTGGCTGCAGTGGGTTAGGATTAGACCCATGCCTTTTTCTGCTCAGTGATCTCAGATGTCTCCCAACACCATGATTTGCCCACCACAGATCAGTTCTGCTGGATAGGATATGCCAGGAAAAGCGCCACAAAAGGCGGCAGAGAAAGTACAGGGAGCAGTGGCTTATGCCAAATCTAAACTCCCTCCAGCTCAGGGAAACAAACAAGGTAACTTCTGTGCTGGGGGGGTGGGGTTGTCTTCAGCACAGCTTCAGCTGGCCAAATCTGGGCTCGGTAGGCCTTTGGTCATCTTCACCATTTAAGACTAAACTCTAATTTTCATAAGAATACAAAGGACACGTTCACTGAAAATTGAGCATAGAATATTTTATATTTCATATTTCGTTGATATTTCATCTAGCTCTTTCATGTGGTGTGGCTTTGTTCCAATATTCCAAGAAGCTTCTCCAACTGCCCTTGAGTACAGATTGGCTATATCTTTTGCAATACTTGAGTTGCAAACTCTTTGTGAGGAAGATGATGCTGAAAGTCAGTGACTCACTCATTGTTGCTCAACAAAGATTCAGACCACTACTTCTCCTGGGGAACTTCATTTACCATCAGCAGAGAGGAAGACTCTTTATTATTTGCTGCTGGTAAAGTTCGCCTTCTTGCTAGTAAATGGGGTTTTTTTATTCTTCTGAAATTTTAAATTGGAGAGAGAGAGAGACCATAATATTTGGTATTATAGGAGGAATTGATATTTTTGGGAGTCTAGACCAGCTATTCAAAATAATAGCTGTTGTATGCAAGCACAGGCAGTGTGTAAGGGCTAGTCTACATGTGGGACAAAGGTCTGAATGGACTCCTGCCCCTCCTGTCCCTGCACTTGCCCCGAAGCCACGCTGCAGAATTTATTCTCTGCAAGGACTACAGTGATGTTGTCTTTGCTACCTAGACTGTCCCTGTAGTGATTTGCCCACACCTGCCACCACCGCCACCACAGCAAGCCAGGTCAGATTCTGGCAGGCGCAATATTTTAAGATGTGTGTTTAAGCTCTGGAGGCAAGTTCTCTGCCAGAGGGAGATGTTTTACCCCTCCTTCCCCACCTGCTTTCATCTGTCACTTGCTTCAGCACCTCCTATTTACCTCATCAATCAAAGCGATGGGTGGGCACGCAGGCAGAGGAGGAGGCAGAGCATTGCCGAGGGAAGAGAAGAGGGAAAACCTCTCCCTTCAGCAGAGAACTTGCCTCTGGAGCTTAAATACACAACTTAAAATGTTGTGCCTGCCAGGATCTGACCTGGCTTGTGGTGGTGGCAGTGAGAGCAGACAAAATTCCAGAAAAAGTCCTGAAGAAGAAGGGGGGGGGAACCACATTAAGATAAAATGCCCCAAATCTGGGGTGTATGGGGCTAATCGTCATGTGGCCTTATCGCCCCAAATTCAGGGAAAGGGACAGACATTGCATGGCCTTATCGCTGAGGATTCAGGGGGAATGTGGAGTTCTAAAGGGTTTTTTTTTTATAGTGTAGACAAGGCCCTAAATATTATTTTCTATAGACTATGAGTCCCGAAATCACTAACCAATGGAGGACTGAATTTGTAAAATGAGCCAAAATACAGGTATCATTATACAGATCTTATTGTCTTACATAGAAAAGTCATGTTTTTCTCCACAGTCACTGTCTGTGGGCCCCAAACCATTTTGTTCTATAGAAGCCTATTTAGTGTAGTATTGTATGGTACATTTATGGTATGGTGATATTCTTTATGCTCACCTTCTAAGCTTTTTGTTCTTATGATAATTAAAATGTTATTTTAAAAAATATCTTAGCCAACAGCTAAGTTGTTTATGGCTAAGACTATCTAGCCAGTAGCAGAAAGAGGAGCTAGCAGCCAGTAGCTCTGTATATAGCTGTAGTCCCAGTTCCTGGAGTTCAGCGTACAGGAGAGAGGCCAACGGAGGAGAGACCAATGGAGGCATGGGTGTTTAGCGAGGGGAATTTGAAGGAAAGGCCCAGAGTTCTGTTGTAGTGCCTGCTTCAGAATGTTCAATATGGACAGTGAAGGAACTGCTGCAGTCACCTGCAACAGCTGTGGGATGCTTGTCTTCTTGCCTATGGATGTGCAGAGCTACACCTGCAGCAAGTGCAAGTTGGTTGTGTTGCTGGAAGAGAAGGTCCAGCAACTTGAGGCCCCATTAGCCACTACACAGCACATTAGGGAGCAGGAGGTTTTCTTAGACAGAGCAGAATGTCCTGGTTCAGGAACATGCAGGGGATGTCTCCCTGGGGGAGGTTAATTCTGATACACAGGAGGTCGATGTTTGGAAGAATGTGACTCAGAGAAGGAGAAGGAAAAGGGGCCATTCTTCGAGTTTGGCATTAGAGAACCGGTTTGAAGCTCTCTCCCTTGTCAGTGATGGACAAGGAACAGGAAGGAGAGCAGCAGAGCCAGGCCTCAGAGAATGTGCATGAAACCTTAGATGGTTCAGCACACAGATTAGCCCTGCCAATCCTTGGAGGAGATGTGTGGTGGTGGTAGGAGACTCTTTACTGAGGGATACAGAATCAGAAGTTTGTGGGCCTAATAAGATGTCTCAAGAGATGTGCTGTCTCCCAGATGCAAAAATCCACGATGTAATGGAGAGGCTGATGAGACTCATGAAGCCTACTGACCGTTATCCCTTCCTTTTGGTCAATGTGGGAACCAATGATACTGCAAGGCATAGCCTTCAGAATATCGAAAGGGATTATGAGGCTCTGGGTAGGAAGCTGAAGGACTTGGATGCACAGGTAGTTATTTTGTCTGTCCTTCCAGTGGAAGGGAATGGCCCAAGAAGGGAGAGAAAGATAGTGGAGGTGAACAACTGGCTGCACGCCACAGATGGTGCCTCCGGGAACAGTTTGGCTTCCTGGACCATGAGGTGTGGTTGCATGGAGGTGGACATGATAGCCATGTTTAAATATTTGAAGGGATGTCATACTGAGGATGGGACAAGCTTGTTTTCTGCTGCTCCAGAGACTAGGACACTGAGCAACGGACTGAAACTACAGGGAAAGAGATTCCATCTAAACATTAGGAAGAACTTCCTGACAATAAGAGCTGTTCGGCAGTGGAATGCACTGCCTCAGAGTGTGGTGGAGTCTCCTTCTTTGGAGGTTTGTAAACAGAGGCTGGATGGCCATCTGTCGGGAATGATTTGATTGTGTATTCCTGCATGGTAGGAGGGTGGACTGGATGGCCCTTGTGGTCTCTTCCAACTCTATGATTCTATGATTCTATTATTCTAGTAATAGCTTTCATTATTAAGGTTATTAGACAGAGCATTTCAGTGCTCTTTGTTATTATTAAGATTTTAATGAATTTCACAGCAGCTTTGAACCTTGTTTTTCCCCAGTCTCTATCTGACCCCACTAACCATTGCATCACACTGGCTCCTAAAATTCTTACATTTATATCACTTAAGCCCTTCTTCCCCTAACACCTCTTGCCAATCAAGATTCCTCATTGCAATCCATTCTTAAACTGTTTTCAAATGATTTTTCACAAGCACACCTGTGCAAAGTACTAGAAAGGAAATTACCCACACAGTTAAGAAAGAACAACGCATTGGATGGATGAGAAGAGAGGCAGCACAATCCTAAACCAAATATGTGCTAACTGTAGTGGGTTAGGATTAGGCTGAGCTTTTTCTATAGTCAGAAATGTTCTTCTGCTGGCAGAACCGTCTTCTGTCAAGTGAACTCATAGAACTGCCAGCAGACCAATTTACAAGCAGAACTGCTCTGCTGACTAAGAGCCTTACTGCACTCCAAACAAAAGCGGCAAAGCATCAGGAACATCTTTCCAGCTGCCTTACCACATGATGTTGGTGTTCTTTTGTTCTGGTCCCGTGGGGGACTGAGGTAAAACTGCATCTTTTTGCTAACCAGAAAAATACGTTTGTAAAAAGATGCGGTTTTACCTCAGTCCCCCACAGGACTGGAACAAAAAACTCTGGAAGAATGCTGACACCATGCAGTAAGACAGCAGGAAAGACAGAACGTTCCTGCTGCTTTTTTTTTTTTTTTTTTTTTTTTTTGAGCGAGGTAAGCCCCTAAGACCTGTTGGCAGAAGAACCAAAACAGGAATGGAGAAGGTGTGGCATAATGGAGGAAGGAGAGATAGAGAAGGGGTGGGTGAGTGGGTTACCAAGTCAAAATCTATTCCCATCCAGGGGCACACCCACAATGCCAACCCCAAATTAGGCCAGGACAAGAGTATTCCTAGGTAATTTTTTCAACTCCCTAGACTAAGACTGCTTGCATTCAGCAGTTTCATCTGAACTTATGTTGGCTTAGCTCTTGGCCTGCTTGGCAAGTTAAGATTGCACTTTATGGTTAATTGGTAGCAGAATATAATTTGTTGGCATTGACCAATATGTGGGGCGGGAGGGTCTCTTCATATTGGGTAACACTGTCACTCCAGAAACACGAATGATAGCTTGCTGGACATATTACTGAGGAATATTTGCTTACAAGAGATATTACTAGAAGCTATATTTCTAAGAATAAATCTTGTTTGGATATTCCTGGCTAATTAATCACTTTGATGTGTTAATTTCTCGGCCAGAGCAATCTGCCATATTCCAGAGAACCAGCTATGTAGGGTATATCTTGCAGAATAATGAGGGAATTAATTTAAAAGAGGGGAGGGAAATATATAAAAAGGAGGGGAAATACAGCTTTTTGCTGCTCTATGAGATCATATCAGTGTACTTGACACTTTAATAAAGAGCAGCATAAGCAAGAGTAGAGAAGTCTCTGTTCCAAAATGTTCTGTGAATGAATACACAGAGGAAAGGCATTCTAAGGAACACCAAGCCTGGGGAGGGGAGGACTTTAAATGCAGAGGAGCAGCCATGACCAGATCAGTTGCACAATATTACATAAAGTTTGAGGTTTCAAAGCATCAGCTTGCTCTTGTGTCATATTACAGACTGTACTTTGCTTAAATGAGGTATATAGAAGATAGATACAATGGCTGGCATCCAGTTAGTAACCTACGTGTGTGTTAGTCCAGCTTTTTGGATGGGGCTCAAAGGGCTATTTCTTTGTCCTTCATCTGTGGATAAGGAGCCCTGGTGGTACAGTGGTTGAATGCCAGTAATACCAGTACTGCAATCCACAAGGTTATGAGTTCGATCCCAGAGGCCTCCAAGGTTGAATCAGCCTCCATCCTTCCATTGATCAGTAAAATGAGTACCCAGCTTGTGGGGACAATTAGCTAACACATTGTAAACCGCTTAGGGAGTGCTTTGGCACTGATAAGTGGTATAGAAATATCAATGCTATGCTATCTGTGTCAAAAACCTCTCATGCCCGGCAGTTTTCAAGCCCCAGGAGGGACTGTTGCTGCTGCTTCTTACCAAAGGGGAGAAGAGGGGAGGGAAGGGAAGGCAATTTGTACCACAAAGATCTGGCTGCTGTGAGCTCTAAAGGGAAGGAAAATGTGGTACCACTTCACTTGAGACTACACCCTCATTTCTTTCTCTCCTCCCAACCAACCTATGGTCTGAATCCCCTCCATCCCCCTTCCCCAGTTGTAAGCAACAAGCATCAGGATCCTCTCGGGGTTCAACTGCTGTCGGATGGTGGGAGGACATGGAACTGTGCATGTGCAGCTATGTGCCATGTAAGATATCAGTGGATAACCATGAGGTGTACCCTAATAGCCACAATCTATTTTCTGTGACCTTCTATAATCAACTAGCCTTCTCATGTTGCTAAGCGGAAGGATAGGAGAAAAATCACAGGGAGTAAATGGATGAAGGAGAACAGAAGAGGGTGAATGTATTGCTCATTTAAAAACAAACCACTGCAATTGATTTCTTTGACTACCTAGGAAATGTCTTGGTGTTCTGAGAGCACTACAATGTTCTAGCCACTACTCCCTACTACCCAAATGATTATCCATATAGCCAGGCAAGGGAGAACAGATAGGCATTCTATCTTTTCTGTTCCATCAGAAAAATGAGATCACTGGAGTTGGGGACGGAGACAGGCTACTGCAGCCCACAGGCACCTCCAATGTTACCAATCAAGCCTGATGTTTCTCCTGCAAGATTACTGCTGTCAATATCACTGGGAGGGAGGGCTTGCACCTTGGCCCCCTCCAGATCAAGGTAGATCAAGACTTTGTCAGACCAGACAAATAGGGCATCATAACAATGCTAAATGAATGCGAAAGGACGTGCATATCAAATGACATTGTCCTTTCACATTAATGTCCTGTCCAAAACCTGTTCCTTTTTATTGACGGCCCAAGCTGTCACTAGATCTCCCCAGGTGCTTTCATGCTGGCATTACCAATGTTTGAAACCTCGCGCCATTGTGCTCAGTGAATACAGTGTCAATTCTCAGAACACTTCCAGGAGAGATTGGGGCAGCCAGGTTGGGGACACTCTCTCTCTCTCTCTTTTTTTTTTTTTTTAACCTCCCTGGTGTACTTGGGACTTTGTGAGTGTGTTTCTCTGCTTGTGTGTACTTTGGGGGGGGGGGTAATGTATTTTTGAATTTGCCATGCTAGCATCTTGCATCTTCTCACGATAATCGGTGAGATTTGGAGCCTGGAAGTAAACAGAGCTCCGTTAATGCTCTGTTACTGCTGGGGCTACCTTTCTGATGTGACTTGAGGTAAGTCATGGGAGTGTTCTTTTGCCAGCATAAAAACATTTCAAAATATGCCAGCAAAATAATGTTTTTTGGGGGTGGGGGAGTATGATAAAGTCCCAGTCCAGAGGAAGAATCCTCTCAAAGCCAGGACTTGGCCAGCTCTGTGGAAGAGTACTCTGGCTATTTTCTACTGCTGGTGTGGCTTACCAAAGAGCTTACACACTCTCTGATTCCCTTGAAGCAGTTTCTCTCTCTCTCTCTTTCTCTTTCTCTCTCTCTCTCTCTTTCACACACACACACACACAGAGATCATTCTAAGAACATCAGATGCAAAGTGAAGCAGAAGGAGTGCTGTTCCAGAGACCCCTGCTAGTCAACTTTCAAAATTTGGTGCAGTGGGAGTGTGGTACCAGTGGGTGTCTCCTGAGAACCTGCTACAGTACTGCCTCATTCCAATAAGGGTGGTAGCAGTGAAGAAGCTCCTTGGGGTGAGGGGGAGATGTACAGTTCACTGTTTTTCCTGCTCTGCTGAGACATGCAGTTCTGCTGGGGCATGTGGGAGATAGCAGTGTATCTCACAAGTAATTATTATTTGCAAGCAGAAGGTGAGCAACAACCAGTCCTATACCATCATCCCACAAATATCGGGTTTAGCAGAGAAACCATGCAAGTTTAATTTTTTTTTTGATAGATGAGCATATGAAATAGGCTTTACTTACAAATGCTAACAAATAAAAACATATTCACTTATAAATATTAAGGATTTTGTAGCATCTTCTGGTGACAGGCTCTGTTACGTGTGTTCTTCAAACATGGAGGAGAGAGAACTGCAGACTACAAAATGTAGGACAAACACACTCTGACTAACTAGAATCATAGAATCATAGAATTGCAGAGTTGGAAGAGACCACGAGGGCCATCTAGTCCAACCCCCCTGCCATGCAGGAAATCTTGATCAAAGCATCCCCGACAGATGGCAATCCAGCCTCTGTTTAAAGACCTCCAAGGAAGGAGACCCCACCTTGCTCCGAGGGAGTGTGTTCCACTGCCAAACAGCTCTTACTGTCAAAAAGTTCCTCCTAATGTTGAGGTGGAATCTCTGTTCCTGGAGCTTGCATCCATTGCTCCGTGTTCCAGTCTCTGGAGCAGCAGAAAACAAGCCTGCTCCATCCTCAGCGTGACATCCCTTCAAATACTTAAACTGCAGACTAACTGTTACAGGAAGAGAGGGGGTGTGACTCGGGACTTTATCAGACTAGCCCCTTTAAACGTTCTTTTGCCAGCATTTAAAAAAAATATATTTTTATGCCAGAAAAAGAACGCCCGCCTGAATAGGCAATCCACTTCCTCATTTGAAATCCTGTGGGACTTTCGTCGTGCAGGAAATTCAAAAATAAAAACAAAACTAACACATTAAAAGTTTTTAAAACCACCTAAACACACTTTAGAAGTCCCAAGTAACCTGGGGATGGTCATAAAAAGAGAGAAACTTACATGGATGTCCCAATCTGACCCAGAAATGTTCATGCCAGACCGACCATTCTCACTGCAGTGACGAGATTTAAACGGCCCAAGATTTTGCACACCAGTAATGCTGGCATGGAAGTGCTATGAGGGATCTATTGATGGCTTCAGTTGTCAATAATAAGGTACAGAGTTTTGACAGGACATAAACATGAAAGGCAATGCCATAATCACAAAAAGTCAACATGGGTTTCAGAGAAACAAGTCATGCCAGATTAATCTGATCTCTTTTTTTTTATAAAATTACCAGCTTGGTAGATGAAAGGAACACTGTGTATATAGCATACCTTGATTTCAGTAAGGCCTTTGACAGGGTTCCACATGACATTCTTGCAAACAAGCTTGTAAAATGTGGGCTAGACAAGTTAACTGTTCAATGGATTTGTAATTGGTTGACCAGTCGAACCCAAAGGGTGCTCAGCAGTGGCTCCTCTTCCTCTTGGAAAGATGTGACTAGTGGGGTGCCACAGGGTTCTGTCCTGGGCCCAGTGCTATTCAACATCTTTATCAATGACTTGGATGACAGAATTAGGGGCATACTTACCAAATTTGCAGATGACACCAAATTAGGAGGAGTAGCTAATACCCTAGAGGACAGGATCAAAATTCAGAATGACCTGGATAGACTAGAGAGCTGGGCCAAAGCTAACAAAATGAAATTCAATACGGAGAAATGTAAGGTACTGCACTTAGGGCGGAAAAATTAAATGCATACTTATAGGATGGAGGAGACCTGGCTGAACGAGACTACGTGTGAAAGGGATCTAGGAGTCCTAGTAGACCACTAGTTGAACATGAGTCAACAGTGTGATGCGGCAGCTAAAAAGGCCAATGCGATTTTGGGCTGCATAAATAGAAGTATAGTGTCTAGATCAAGGGAAGTAATAGTGCCACTCTATTCTGCCTTGGTCAGGTCTCACCTGGAATACTGTGTCCAGTTCTGGGCACCACAATTCAAAAAGGATACTGACAAATTGGAGCATGTCCAGAGAAGGGCAACTAAAATGGTGAAAGGTCTGGAAACGATGCCTTATGAGGAGAGGCTTAGGAAGCTGGGTATGTTTAGCCTGGAGAAAAGACGGTTAAGAGGCAATATGATAGCCCTGTTTAAGTATTTGAAGGGGTGTCATGTTGAGGATGGAGCAGACTTGTTTTCTGCTGCTCCAGAGACTGGAACATGAAGCAATGGATGCAAGCTCCAGGATCAGAGATTCCACCTCAACATTAGGAGGAACTTTTTGACAGTAAGAGCTGTTTGGCAGTGGAACACACTCCCTCGGAGCATGGTGGGATCTCCTTCCTTGGAGGTTTTCAAACAGAGGCTGGATGGCCATCTGTCAGGGATGCTTTGATTGTGATTTCCTGCATGGTGGGGGTTGGACTGGATGGCCCTTGTGGTCTCTTTCAACTCTGCAGTTCTATGATTCTTGGATTCTATGATCTGATCTGCGCGCCCTTTCACGTTTCTGTGGCATCATTATGATGCAGTGTTTAGTGTGCCTGATAAAGTCCTAAAACTATCAAATATGAAATGACATGAACACACATTATGCCCAGTAGCAGCACTGGGGGGGGGGGTGCAGAGAAGCCAAACTGCACCAGGTGAAACCATCAGGTGGGGAGGGGTGACACCAGCCTTAGTAACGCCACAGGTTATGTCTAAGAGACATGCAGACTGGCAACTACTGAGCAAAGACATGCTGAGGTTGCCACCTCTAACAAATTCCCCCCTCACCATGGAAGAGCCAGCCTTGAAGGCAGAGTAGACTCACTTCATTCACTTGTGCTTCTCTCCTTTTCTTTTTAACTCTTTGTAAATGTTCTTTACTGATTTGAAGCAAGAGTGCATAATGAGGATTTTGTGATAATCAAGTCATAGCCAGTCTATAGTAAATGATACTGAGTAGGCACATTCATCAGACCCTAAAAGTTACTTTGCCATGCTCTGGTTTAAGAAACATTTTACCAGAACAGATCTAGGACATTATCTGATCGGCATCTAAAAACGCTGTAATTCTGCAATACAGGAAAGCAGAAACATAGTGGCATGGTGACAGTAATTACTGCACATCCCTGTAATCACAAAATACTAGTCCAACAGAATTATGGCACAATCACTACTAGTGATTTAAGAATGGGATTGAAGCTTGCACTATAGTAACACTTGTCAACGTGTTGCCTTTAAATGACAGAGTGGCTGGCCAGAGCATGCGCCATTAAGATAATTTTTCCTTTTATTTCCATGGGTGAGATAGAAGCGACTTCAGTGGGGTGGAAAAGAAATGGCTTAAAACCTGGCTTTCTATTGGAAGGAAAAGAAGTCAGGAGGGAGAAGTGGGGTGGGAAAGAAAGGGTTTAAAGCATTGCTTTCTGTTGGAAGGAAAAGAAGTGGGGGAGAAGGGGGGAAGAAAGGGCTTAAAGCATTCCTTTCTATAGGAAGGAAAAGAAGTGGAAGGGGGAGAAGTGCAGTGGGAAAGAAAGCCCAAAAGTGGATTGCCCATTCATGCTGGTATCCCATGATTACAGTGGGACGTGATTATCACATGCTTAACAATACTGCAAAAAGAACGATATTGAGGACTATTGATGGTTTTGCTTGGTAATGAAAAGTGGCACCAAATTAATGGGTTGAGCATGGACAGAGCATGGGAGGACAATGACATTGTGCGATGACAGGAACCCATTTGTGCTACTATCCTGTCCTAATTGCACAATTTCAGCCTCATGTGATAATGTCCCTAGTTTTGCTCAATCAGTAGGGCAGTAGGTGGGCCACCAGAAATTGCCTACTAGCCCACCTATAGACCACAATATATCTTCTGTTCACCTCTGCTTGATGCAGGGAAGCAACTTTTTTACAAATTTTATAAGTTTCAAATTATTGTCCATATTATACTCCCTGAAAAATTAACATGAAAGCTAAAAGCACTGAAATATGGAGTCTTATGACCAGAATCATGCCTTTTTATGACAATTAAGCAATTTCCCTCCAAATTTTCAGTTTCTACCTTAAACATTGCTCTGACTAATTTATACCACAGTATTTTTTTTCCACTTGGAGATTGCATCTCAGTTGATCAATGAGTGATACCCTGATGAGAAAGATAACAAGTATAGCTGTGGCAAACACATAGGACAGCTAAATGGAATTCCAGATGGAGAACTCTAATCCTACATAACTAAAATTGTGACACATACTTCCTTTAATATCCATTGCATGATTCATAATTAATACCACAATGGAGCAATCACTATAGCTGCTTCTTGATTACTACAACAGGAAGCATGAACATATTAAAATCAGATTCCTCTTTAACTTGAAATATATATGAATATTTATTATGTCTAACACTTAAGGAACAGCTTCCTACCGACTTTCAGACATAGATAGATAAGTAGGCGATAGATAACTAATCTAAGATGCAGAAGCTTCCGTACACTCTTCCTTTCTGTTCAGCTTTACAATTAATGAGAAAATTAAATTTTGAAATCAGTATTAAAAATAGAAAAGACAAATGCAGATTTCACCAGAAATTTAAGGGAACTGAGTTACTCATATTGGGGCTTGTATGATTATCATAGGGAAATGATTTACAAGGTTAAACGGCCAAACTTTTAAATGTTTTTCAACACTGAAGTGTTATACTATGAGGGAAATAAGCAAAACTGTTTTTAAGATGGCAGGTTGAACATAAATGTCTGCTCCAAGTGGACTTCCAGGTCTCATGTTTGAACTAAACGGCATATTTAGAAGAAACTATGTCTCCTAAAAGAGGTGATCTTTCAAAAAGAAATGTGCATCCACTTGGACCAGTTTACTCATACTAATCTAAGCCTAATATTAATGTCTTCAGTACTGTGACACCAAAATTTTATTTTATGCATGTATGGTCACCATGGATTTGATATGATCAACAGATGGGTTGCATATGCAATGAGCCATCACTAGTTCATAACCACAGGTAGAACTTCCATGCCACTTGCTATCAACTCCCAGGGTATGTTCTAAAAATACATAACACAGCAACTTTTCTGAAGCCAAGAATTTCAAGGGGGCAGCATGGTCAATGTTTGAATAAGATGGATACTTAGAATTCCCCCTCTGTTCTCTACACACACCTTTATGGGCAAATCAAAAATACTAATTTTATATGAGAACTGTCATCCAGGTGTAAGATAATGAGAAAAAGTGCTGCAGAACCACTTGAGCAAGATCTTTTCCACTGCATGAACAATCTGCCAGCCCTACACCAACTCAACTGGCTGCTCCCTAGATGATGCAAAATGGTTCTAAAGGAACAAAAGGTCTTCAAGGCAAAGAAAAGGTCGCCCTAACAATAATGAATTGAACAGCTAAAGGATTCATTTCAGCAAACGAGGACTGAATTTCAATAAGATTTAACAACAGCACTCTCAGACACCATATCTCCATTGGATCAGAATTCAATGGCTGATAAAATATCAAACCTCAGGGTGACAGCTAGTGAGGTATTTGATCAGGGTATGACACATGAACATAAGATTGCAACTTACAAAAGCTCATTGATTCCCTTGAAGCAAAGATTATTGATCAAGAAAATCAGATGCCTCAAAGCAGGCTGAATTAAATTATCTTGTCAAATTTCTAACCATGTAGCTATCTAAGATATGCCCTAGCCTTCAATTTAATTAACAGGACATGGAACAAGTCACAATACTCAGGGACCATGCCACCATACTCAGGGACCATGCCACCATAAAGAGGGCATGGCTTGCCTAAGAAAAGTAAACCCATAACAGCTTTGCATGATCTCTATTCCATTTATTATCAGAATCAGAAAGTTCTCATTCTGCAGGATCTCTATCCTGAAAACCCTATAAGCACAGAGCATATTCCATTCAGTTACAGAAGCTCTCAGACAAGCTAGATACTGAAATCACTGGGGGTTTCTCCTGAAATTCATTATCCACTACAATTGCAAACTCCTGACTGCATCAAGCCTGGATTGCAAGAAAGCTTGAAACCAATGAAAATTACACACACACAAATGGAAGATGGTTTGGGGGTGGGGTGGGGAGAGAAATTGATCTGCTACATAATTTGAAAAGGCACTAAAATGGAACCCTTTGTCTGCCACTATCTGAAGAATCTCAGTGACAGCAAATGATGCCATCTTGTCTGCCTATAATTGTCATGATCCTTCTCTGCTCCCTTATTTCCTCCTTCTCCTGCTTAGATCCACCATCTTTTTTTCAATGAAACATTGATCTGCAGTGCCATCAGGAGATGGAGCACAGCACTAGTGTATTGTATGTTGTTTCTGGCATATACAGAATGACATGTTAATTAATTTTGTTCCTCTTCATTTTAATTCTATCATCACTATCAACCTTGGCATGGGAGGGAAGGTGTGTATTAATTCTGGTCATCATGGCCATGCATCCCTCCCCCACCTTTACTCCCTTGAAAGTTGATCCAATAGGATCAGATACTGGGAAAGTTGCTTCTCAGCCCACAACAGGGTTTATCTCTGTTGGAGCAATTAGTTGCTTCTTCACAACATTTCTCGTCATAAGTTCTTGTCTACATAAGGGAAATCTACAGCACAGCCTTTTCTCTCAAGCAGGGGCAGGTGGAGCAATACTTGTACAGGCATGCTGCACTTAACAAAGGCTCCTTTTTACAAAGTCTTTTTAAGCCTCTCCAGACCCCCTTTTTCTCATCGGTCTAGTTGGAAGGTTTTTAGCAGCATTGGAATTGATAGCATGGTGAAGGAGGGCTGGAAAAACACAGATTTTCACTGTCAGGTTGCAGCAGCAGTAATCAATGCAATGAAGCTTGAGGGGAAAAGTGGGATTTTACTCTACCCAGTCCTACTGCAGCTGTGTGTGTCTGCCTACAACAGGGAAGGTAAACAGCAGCTCCTGCCAGAGCATGCATGAAATGCAAAAGTGCAGGAGAACAGATAAGTCTGCCTTACCATCTCCCCACACTATGTTGAGAGAGAGAGAGAGAGAGCACATAGATCTATAAATGTGGCCATCAAAAGGGAAATCATAAAAAATGTGAAGCCATGTGAAAGAAAAAACTGTGCCCAGATGCACTACAGAAAAAGCTTTCAAGTGGCTTCTAGAAAGTTGAAGATGTTTTTGTTTACTTATGCAAAACTTACTAGGCCAGGTTATTTAATTTCACATGTGCATATTGTTACTTTTGAATAAAAAGTTTACTGAAACTTATTGAACTACTCTTGGGCTCATCTATACAGGAAGGGGGAAGAATGGAGTACCTTGTAGTAATGACATTTCACAGCAGCAGTGACATGTCTTAATGGTGTTTGTGGCCTCAGAAGCCTCCTTCCAAATACAGTGGATTGATGTGGGATCCCATTTAGACAGGTAGGATTCCCAGAAAATTCCATGAGGGTTATTTTGACTGCTTAGACAACTTCCTTTTTTGTGAGATTTAGGAATCTATCTCTATTCTTTCCATGTTATTTCTGCTTCTGGTACCCAAGTTTCTACTAAAGAAATAAAGCCCAGGAACACATCTACTTTGTGAACTGAGGTATGCCAGTATATATTTATAATTTGTGGATGATATAAATGTTGTCTCTATCAGTAAATGCTATAAGGTGCTTAAAGTACTGAAAAAGTTGCATCCAAATATAGTTATGTTCCAAGAAATGTGTGTACTTAAGAAGACTGAGGTAGCACTAAATCATCCATGGTTTAAAGATCAATTTTGTGCAGAGGGGTCTATGAAAGGAGAAAAATGGGGAAACAATAGCACAGATGCTAAAAACTCTACTGATCAATCTAGGGGGGGGGTAAGCTTAAGGGCCTAAGACACAAATGGATTTTTTCACCGTTCGATGCAAAGAAAATTCCAGGTCTTCTGGGGAGATTTTCTGGAAAGGAAAGTGGAGGGGGAGAGAGAGAGTCTCCCTTTCTGGCCTATATACAGTGCTTTTCTAACTTGGGGACTGTCACCTGCAGGGAAAGCAACACCTCTGGGTGGGGAATGTTATCCTATTGGAGGGTTCAAAAGGTCCCATGTGCTTAGAGTACTGAGTGAAAAGCCTATGGCTTGTGTGCAAAGGACAGATGTGAACCTAACCTCTGCCTTTCACCCTCAGGGCACTGGTAATGACTCTTAGATGGTCTGGTGAGACCAACACAATGGAGTTGCACACATGAGACAATGTCAACCAAGTATTGACCTTTGCCCTATTTTAAATCCAAAAAGGATTGCCCAATATTTCTAGAAACTGTACAATACCTGACAAGGGGGGGAGGGGAGTGTAGCAGTCTGAGCTAGTTTGGCAAGGTCTCCTATTCAGTCAAGAAAAGCCAGACAGTTAAGCACTGCTTGCTCTCAATGAGATCATTTCCTTGCCAGCAAGAGCAAGGGAAATTCCAGTGTGTACTTTAAAACAAGGCCTGACTCTTGAAGATGGCTAGGGAGCCAGGCTTTACACTGCCCTACCCTTTCAATTTTACAATGTGCATAGACTCTGGCAAAAAGCAGCTTCCTGCCTTAGCACTTCTAGCACAGCCTAGCATCAGAAGCTTTGACTTCCTGCATCAAAAGTCTATTTGGGTTTCACATTTATCGAGCATAACTCATAACACAGGGTGAATCAGTTTTGTCCTGCCAAGAGAGTTCTTACTACTCCCCAATCAAGGTCAGCTCTATTTCCTGCTTATCTCCTCCGAAACCTTGAACAATTTGCGGAAGAGAACATTTTGTTGTGGGGTGAGTCCCTCAACAAGCGATATGTCTATAGAGATAGATAGATAGATAGATAGATAGATAGATAGATAGATTCACTGCAGCCAGATAAATCTTCCAATACATTAAGAGGCAAACACCAACCTACTAGCTTATTAAATTCAATGGACAGACTTGGCCTAGTCGATGCATGGTACTTTATATGCCCAAGTCACCATGATTATTCATTCTTTTTGCCCAGGTACCATACGTATTCACAGACAAACCAACTAATACCCTCTTCTACTTTGGCCCATCACATCACTACCACTTTGTAAATCACCTGCTTATTAGGCTACTCCTCCCAACTTTCTTTGAAGTGGAAATTAACCACTTAATTAACCATCCCTCCTTCCTAAACATGAAATTGTGGAGAAAATAAAACTAGCAATTGAACACTTTTTTTTTCCTTTTTGGAAATAAATAAATAAATAAATAACAGTCTTTTAGTAGCCTTTTGATTTCTAATTTGGTAACCAAACTTATAGATCTATACTTTTTTAAAATATTGGGAGTAGCTGGTGAGGTTGGATGATCTGCTTTTCCTCTTTCTCTCTGTCTTGCTGTTCATACATGCTCAGCAAGGAATTGTGGAGGTAGCTTCTGCATACCTTGCCTATTGTAGACAGGTACACACAGTTACAGGAGGATTGGCTAAAGTAGAATCCCATTGTTTCCCAGCTCAAGCTTTATTGCACTGTTTATTACAGACACGCTGCTGCAATCCAAGATGGACAGTCTTTGTTTCTCCAGCCCTTCTCCCAATGCCAATGCTGCTAAGAAACTTCTAGCTAGACAAAGGGAAAAGGGGAAAGAGTGGGCATAAAAAGACTTTGTCAGAGGCTTTGTTGACTGAAGTATGCCTGTGTGTGGAATGGCCCTATCTGTTAAAACAGCAGACAAAAAGCTTTTTAAAAGCTCACTTTCTGGGAAGTAAAAAACATTCAGCAGTTCAGTAACCACATGCTTGAAGGAAGAAGACCTTTCTTCACAAAAAGATGGGAAACTGCCAAAGAGCAGGCAGGATGGGATTTCCCTTGACAATGAATGCCAGAGTGGCCATTGAGAAGGCACATTCTCACATCCCAACCAAATGCTGGCACAATGAGGAGACCCTTTCTAGCGGGATTGGATGGATCATTCCATTTCTAATTTGGGTCTGCTTCATATGTTCATTCCTATGTCCATTCTTTCCCATTTCCACATTAAACTGTGATGTGCCGTATAAAACTGCATTTTCTCAAAAGTTGCATACTTATAAATGTATTTTCTTTAAAAGTATACATTCTAAACATATTTCATTGTAAAATTCGTTGACCAACCAAACCTAGAACATGCTCAACAATGATTGCTCTTCATAAAATCATAGAATCATAGAGTTGAAAGAGACCACAAGGGCCACCCAGTCCAGCCCCTGCCATGCAGGAAACACACAATCAAAACATCATCATGGAGAGATTCTTCCCTTTTCATCATGGAGAGAAGTGACTAGCCTCAGGACTCTCTCCTGGACCTGGTGGTGTTCAACATCTTTATAAATGACTAAGATGATGAAATAGAGGGCATGCTTATCAAATTTGCAGATGAAACCAAATTAGGGGACAGTGAATACCCCAGAGGGCAGGATCACAATTCAAAACTACCTTGACAGATTGGAGAGCTGGGCCGAAACTAACAAAGTGAATTCTGTTAGATGTAGGGTTCTACATCTATATAAGAAAAATAAAATGCACAAATATACAATGCGGGGGGGGGGCATCTGGCTTGAAGGCAGTACATGGGGAAAGAATCTGGTGATCTTAGTAGCCCACAAGCTATGCATGAGACAACAGTATTATGTAGAGGCCAAAAAAGCCAATGCAATTGTAGACTACATCAACAGAAGCATAGTGTCCAGATCGGAGGGAGTAATAGTGTCATTCTCTTCTCATTTATTTTACCATCCAAGAAAGATAGTGAAAAGCTAGAATGTGTAAAGGGAAGGCTGACCAAGCTTGGTTTGGAAACCAGGCCTTACAAGGAAGGACTCAGATAGTTGGGTATGTTTAGCTTGAAGAAGAGAAAATGTTAGCATGCCCTACTACCCCTCCCCATGAGATTCTATAACTGGACATATTGGGCACTTTTAGGGGTCATGTTGGTTGTAAGGTTAGGCAGACTGGAGGGCAGGCAAAGATCACAATGACCTGAGACAGGTCTAGAAATATAATGGTGGGAAAGCCCAAGTTAGGATTATGGGGAAAGCACCCGTAATGGGTTTATGCTAACAACCCAGTTGTTAAGGGGTATATACTAATCCTTCCTCCCAGCCCTGGGTGTTTCAGGCAATAATGCAATCATGCAAACAAGTGACCTTTCCTCAGTCCATACCCTATGGAAATCTCTCCTCACATCCCCTCCTGTCCAACATCACGAGGTTGTCACAAGATCATCAATATTTTAGAACTCCGAAACTAAGGCAATCAGTTGAGTTTCTGTTTCTTTTGTCTATCCCATGGGAAATACATCCAGGCTTTGTTATAACCAGCACACCCTTCCAAGGCATGAAACAGATTATGACTATCATAGCTCCAACCCTAGTTAGCTGTGTCACAGCTGAGGTGTGATACAGCCAGACCTCATCATTCTTTTCTTTGCTGGGCCACCCTCAGTCACCAGTCTAAATATCTTTGCTACACAAAACACTCTTCTCATTGAGACCGATAACTATCACCCTATCTTGGTATGGACCAGTCTCTCCCTACGTAACCTTTCTGCCTTACTCTGCTATAGTCTTTTTTGGTCCATAAGAACATATGTTGTGTATGTTAGCTTACTTTCTGTATTATTCCAATAAAATACTTTATTTTACTTTAACTGGAGCCTCCTCTACAGTTATTACTGGTATACATAGGTGGAAAGATCCCCAAAGTTACCCTCTTCTCACAGGCCTCCTATCTCAGTTAATACTTCCCCCAAATATTAAAAGCGATTTTGGCATCACAGGTGGGACTCTAACAATACCCCCTACCTCTTAGGGTAACAAGAACTGGAGGTGACATGTTACCCATTGTTCAATATCTGAAGGGATGTCATGCAGAAGATGAAATGAGCTTATTTTCTGCTGCTCCAGAGATTTAAACATGAACCAATGTATTCAAATTACAAGAAAAGAGATTCCACCTAAATGTTTAAAAGAACTTATTTACTGTAAGAACTGTTTGACAGTGGAATAGACTTTCTTGGAGGGTTGCAGGTGCACCATTTTTGGAGGGCTTTTAAAAAGAAGTTGGGTGGACATCATTCAGGAGTGCTTTAGTTGTGTATCCTGACTCTAAGAACTTTATCAGATGCAGCAAAAATTGGACAATTATGATGTTATGGTAGTGTAAATGGTTTCCACTATCACACGACTTTGTCATGTTCATGTGATCAAATTGTTCTCCAGCCATGAATAAGGCATTGCTTCTAATTGACGGGACAAGCCACCAATAGCTCTCAATATCACTTTTTTCATGGTATTGAAGAGTGTGCAAAAACACATCCCACTGTAATCGCGAGATTACAGTGTGATTAGGTAATCCTCTTTCCCCCTCCCCGTTCCCGGTGAGAAAACTTCCAGGTGAGAACATGAAAACTATCTACAGGATGCTCTTTTTATGAACTGTCCTGATTTGTTTGCACATTTTTAGGTTTGTTTAAGTGTTTGTGTGTTGATTTATTTTGCAAATTAAGGATGGTATTTTTAAGCACACTCATGTCTTCTCATGAGAACCACTGAAATCTTGCCCATACTAAATAATGGAAGTAAAATCCCATTCTTACTATTAGTGGAGGTTGTGTGATAATTCTGTGGCAGTTCTTTTGCGCAATTACAGCAACATGTGATAATAAGTGTAATAATGCCACTATATTCCGCTTTCCTCATTCATGGAGTTACAGTGTTTTTAGATGCTAGTCTGATAAAGTCCTAAGATTCTAATTCTATGGAAAAAAATTTAAACCAAGAAATGGTCTGAAAAAAAATTAAAGAAATGCAAAACCTGAAGGAGAACTACATTTTTCATCTTCACCAATATAGAAAATGTGGGTTAGGTTGGTTTGCTTCTGAATGCTGACAAAATAAAACCATTAACTATCCCTAATCTCCATTAGAATTTAATGAGGACTTAGGACTTAGGTGCAACTCTGTTCTGTGAACAGAAAAGCTGTACTTTCAAAAATCTGCTTCCATGTACTGAATCTGGTGGTCTTGCTTACTGTACTTGAGCTAGAGCTCATAATGAGATGCTGCTCTGGATGGTGGGAATGAAGAGGAACACACAGAAGCAGCTGGGGAGATAAAGTCTCACCTGCACAGAAAAACTGACCACAATTCCCAAAGCCTGCCCAAACATGAAAATGTGGCAACATGATGGAAATGAACAATGATGGACCTCTAAGTGTGACAAAATGCACACAAAGGTTTCCTTCTGGGCCTAGAAATGAACCAAAAGCAAAAACCATTTTGTTTTTTAAAGTACCAACATGCTATAAAAGTTTTATTATGGCCATTAATTCCAAAAGAAGCAAGCATCCTTTTATGAAAACTCAGGTCCCACATGAACAACTTATGAATGGCATTTTTCCTTATCGTGTCAGCAAACCCTGTTCCGAATTTCGTCCTCATTAAAGTGCTTTTTCCTTTTCCTTTTCCTTTTAATTTTCATGCTCCAACTAGCATTCACTAAATGACTTCTACAGTGGCTGGACAGCAGAAGTTATTAGGTCTTATGTAGCTAGTAAAGTCTCCTTTGTTTTCATTGCAGATTTAGAACATGGTTTCTCAAGCCAGCCAGTCGGAGACAAGAGTTGCCAAGCTGAACACATTTTCCAGCAGTCCCAGCTGGGCTGAATTAACATCTCCTGGAAAGATTTGCAGTGGGTAGGCACTCTGGGAAAGGCTAAACTGGATAGTGTTCAAATGCTGCCACAACATCTGCAGAATAAAAGGATTTTGCTGCACTACACACTAGCCCAGCCAGTGGATCTGCTCAAAGCAATAAAAAGAGAGCATCAAGAATAGCCATTTTAAGAGATACACACAGAAAGGGTGCTCACTTTCAAAGCCATCCAGCCTGTGTTCATCCATGGCAATACTACTTCTGCCAGATGACCCTAGCAACATTTCCAGGATGCTCTGTGGAATTAAATAGATGAAGGAAGATAGAAAGAAGGCATAGCGGATTGCTTTCTCTCCTGCAGTCTGAATGTTGCTAGCCTCTGCACTCTTGACTTCTCTTTGCAGCACTGGGGAAACCAAAGGATTCACTACGGTACTTCTAACAGAGGCAAGTGGAGCCAACAGCAAGAGCTGCAGACATTTTCTGGAGACTTTTCCTCCCCTTTCCTTAACAAAAATCAGCAAAACTAGGACAATGGAACAATGGTCTTTGTTCTTTACATTCATAGGTCCTGGGTTTGTATGTTACCCCCTTTCCTCTCCTGCACCTCTAGCACAGCCTGGACATCAGAAGCTTTGACTTCCATTTTCAACTCACTGTGGCTTATTGTTATGTTCATATCCTGAACTGTGATGACGCCCCTAGTTAGAAATTTTGACTTGGGACAACTTGAGTATGATGTGGTTGGCCAGCACAGTTAAATGAGGGATGATACTTCTACATACTTTGAAGATTATCAGACACATCAAATGTGGTATGATTTCGATGCCAGTGGAATGCAAAAGGATGCCAATATCAGATGATGTTGTCCTTTTGCATTCCGCTGGCATTATGGTAATGTACCTTTTTATTGCTGGTTGAAGTCATCAATAGATCCCCTGTGCTGCTTTTCTGCTGGCATTGCCAGCGTGCAAAACATTGGGCCATTTAAATCCCGTCACTGCAGCGGGAATGGCCGGTCCAGCACAAACACTTCTGAGTGAGATCGGGACGTCCAGGTAAAGTTCGCTATTTTTATGACCCTCCCCAGGTTACTTGGGATCTGTAAAGTGTATTTAGGTGTTTGTGTAAACTTTTAATGTGTTTATTTTGTTTTTATTTTTAAATTTCCTGTGCAACAAAGTCTCACCAGATTTTGAATGAGGAAGTGAACAGAGTTCTGTTCACTTCCTCTTTATTGTCAGGGCTGCCTTTGCCAGGAGAAAAGATAAGTGCAGGAGGGAGTGTTCTTTTGCCAGTATAAAAATGGTTTATTTTATGCCAGCAAAAGAACATTTTATACAGGGTCGTCTGATAATCTCCTTTATTTAATAGACTCCACCTCCTTGGCCAATAAAGAAATGTGCAAACAAATGAAATCAATGGCCCTGGGTGGAGACACCAAGGGATAGTGGGGGGCAGAGGAGTTTCCATGTCCTCCCCATGTGGCTATGGGCCAGACTGTGATTTATCTTCATGACAGTTTAGAAGAAGGGTGGGGAACCTGTGGCCCTTCAGATATTTTTGGACTTCAGTAATCAGGCTATTCACCTTGTCCCATGGTCAGGAATCACAATTTAGGGCAAGGAGTGACCAAGGGCAACCCTGGGGCAGCATTTGCTCCCATCTTGGCTTTTTTAAAAAAAAACTTCAATGCCTCCAGACTCCCTAGATTGCCCTTTTCCTGACCAAAAAAATGGGGAGGATGACTTGCCTTTCCCAGAAGCATACAAAAGAGGCAATTCACCTTTTAAACTAATGGTAATATTCTCCTGTGCTGTTTAACATCAAAACAATGTCCATATCTCAAAACTAAAGATACCCTTCTGGGTACTTCCAGGTTGGGAGGAAGGACTGGCAGTCTGCTTGACCTCCAGAGGGTCTCAGGAGCTAAAAAAATCATGCCCCCCCAACTAGCACAGTTGCTCACCCATGGTTTAGGGCCTGTCTCTGAACAATCTGGAATAAGCTGCCCAAGGAGGCAATGGTGAATGTTGTTAAAAAAAAAAAAACTTGAAGTACCCCCTCCCCCAAATAATTTTCAGGATGCCACTGATATTTAGTATTCCATATTTAATTCTTGAATTAAAGAATATGGTCGCATTTCTTTATGAGAGGCATTATCTAGATCTGCTTATTTAGACCCATTTCAGGACTTTTCTTATCAGATGAGGAAAATACGGCATCATCACAATGCCACATAACTGTGAAAGGGTGCGCAGATCAGATAACATTGCCCTTTAATGGTTATAAAGAGCAAAAATCCCTTCGTTTTCAATTGACAGCTTAAGCCATCAACAGATCTCTCTGCCGCGTTTTTGCCATCATTGCCGGCATGCAATACCTCAGACCATTTAAATCTCGGACTTACCCCGACAATGGCCGCTCCAGCACAAACACTTCCAGGTGAGATTGGGATGTCCAGGTAGGTTTCACTCTTTTTATAACCCTTCCTGGGTTACTTGGGACTTTTACAGTGTGTTTGGGTGCTTGGTGTAACTTAAAATGCTTTATTTTTATTAAGTTTGAATTTCCCATGCAATGAAATCACACGAGATTTTGAACAAGGAAGTGAAGGGGGCTCCTTTCGATTCCTCTTTATTGCCAGGAGCATTTGCCAGGATTAGAAGGTAAGTGCAGGGGGGAGACATTCTTTTGTCAGCATAAAATTACATTTTTTAATGCCGGCAAAAGAACGTTTAAAGAGGCTGCGTCTGATAAAGTCCTAGCTTCAAGCCTGCTAATGGGACAAAGACTGGTCTGGTCACTCTGGGGGACAATCTATACTAGGTGAGTAGAACCCCGTTCATTCTGCTTGGTCTCTCAGCAATTTTCAGTACAACAACTCTGTATCTTGTTTTCATTGCCTATCTGGGATGGAATTGGGAGGCACCATTACTACAATACAGTTGTCCCTTCATATTTGCTGGGGTTTGGTTCCAGGACCCCCCCGTGGATACCAAATTCTGTGAATGCTCAAGTCCCATTATATGCAATGGCACAGCAAAATGGTGCCCCTTATATTAGATGGCAAAATCAAGGTTTGCTTTTTGGATTATTATTTTTTAAAGAATATTTTCAAGCGGTGAATACTTAAATCCGTGAATACCAAATCCATGGATACGGAGGGACAACTGTAGTTCTGATTATTCCTGAAGATGCAAGATCTATAGGTGGTGCTAGGAGATTCCTATGTCCAGGTTGTGAAAGGATACTTTTTAGCCCAGGAGCCAGTTTGGGATGGATTAGGAGGGCTGCGTTCCAAGGGTGGGTGTGGCCAAAAGCCCAGGGTGGGACAAAGACAAATGGAAGTGTCAGTGCAAGCGTACAAAGTTTTTCAAGTCTATAAACAAGATCTCCTATGTAAAACCATCCCATACAGCAAACCAGAGCTTCTTTTCCATATAAAGCCATCCTCATCTGCAACTCAAGCTAACTTCAATGCAAAATCTTCCAAGGTTTATTCACCTTACCTCTAATCTCCAATGACTGATCAGATAGCAGAAGTAGTTCCACTCTTTGGGTGGGTAATGTCCACAGTCATGAGGAGAAAACCTCTATGGACCATATTACAAAACAATCAGCACCAATTTTCAGTTTCTTTGATTATGTTCTAATCTGGGATGATTACACGAAGCAGGTGGGAGAAAGGGGATTGCTGCCCTAGTTGCACATAATGCTGGGGTGCCTCTGCATTCATCCTGTGTTGGAAGGGATTTAACACTCTGGTTTGTAGATTGGGTGGAGGCACTCTTGAACTGAACACTGAATTTCATTCAGCATGACCTGAAGTGTGTTTGCCCAGCGAAGGCTAACATAGCAACCATATCCATTCCTGAAGATATCAGATCTGGTCATGGTGACCTATGCCTCAAACACATCCTATTTGTATTACTGTGTGATGTATTGTACATAAGGCTATCTTTAAAAAGTTTTCAAAAACTTCATCTATTCCAAATACTGTAGCCTATAGCAAATACTGTTGACTACAACTAGTTACTGGGACAATTAGATCCCCTTGTTACAAGAGTCACTGGTTTCCCGTCTGTTTCCATAACCATTTCAAAATACTGGTTGTGATCTATCTAAATAGTTGGAACCATGCTATTTGAAAGATGCTGTTCTCCCACACAAGCCTACCCAACGTTTCTATCCCATCAGGAGTGGAAGTGTGATTTTAGGGGGGATTAGGGATGTCGTTCTCAGTTACCACTCTGGGTCTTCTTCCTGGGAGAAGCTAGGCTAGATACTAGCCTTTCCACCAGTAAGCAAACACTTTTTCCCCAGACAGATACTTTCTCATACATGCTGATCTGAATCCTTCTGGTTAGTTCCAACTGGACTAGATCCACTGAATCGACAGCTGAATTGTGAGAACAGTAAATCCCATTGATTCAATGGATCTACACTAGTTGACACAGTCATTAGGATTCAGGCCATTGTCTGCAGGCCAGATTCTGGATGCCTAAAGGCCAGAAGTTTCCTATCACTACACTACATAATAGTGCAAACCAGTAAGTAGCCAAGTACCAAGTTTCTGTGTTTGTTTGTGTGAGTCCTTCTCATCTAATTGCTTACAGCAAGTCTGTACTAACCAGGGTTATAACTAACCAGGGTTATAAAAGTAGGACAGGCTGGGGGCACAAGGAGTTAACCCAGAGGCAAAGTGTCTAATATAAAACAGTGGGTTGTTTTGTTTTGTTTTGTTTTTTAAATGCACATAAACAACCAGCAGTGCTGCAGGAGCTGTCCAGTTTATTACATTAAGTGGAACATATATGGGGCTCTGCCTATGGGACAGCCAAGCTTGCTGATCTGAAGAAAATGAGAGAGGGAGAGCTTTGACCAGAACACAAAATGATTAAAAAACATGGCCTAGAGCCAATTGCTAGTCCCACCTAGAGTAAACTCACTAAATCAATGGGATGCTGGTAAGTGTTGACTTGCCATTCAGCAATTAATTCAATGTGTCAATTCCAGTTGGGATTAGCAATTGGATTTAGGCCCTGGAATATGGTGACAGTTAATATTATTAGTAAATTAGCTAGTGCCCTCCCCCAGCATAGTATAATTAAACCTGTCTTTAAGGTGGTAGGTAAAAAGCTGGATATCAGTCTGCACAGAGGCTTAGGGAGGATTGCAGGCCAAGTATTATCAGTTTTTCAGCTTTAGTGCTTTAACCTAAACACAGTGAAACACAGAATATTCTGCAGAATATTCCCAGTAAGAAAGGAGAAAAGCAAGAAAAAAATGTGACAGTAACAGCCAGCCCATATGCAGAATTTCTGAGCAGAAGCAGTCTATCTGATTAATGGCAGTTCAGAATGCCAGCAGCCTTATCCTTACATGTCCACAACCATTCTTACTTTCCCTAGTGCTGTTTCAAAGGAAGAGTGCATACATTTATAAGCCTGGCTTGTACCTGAAAATAACTAGTACAGACACACATTTTTCTTCTGACATCACAACAGAAGCACAACAAGCAAAAGCACCAGGCAGTCATCCATCCATTTGTCAGCACTTCTGATTCCATCTGAAGCTGCCCTCAGTTCCCATTCTATAAAAGAGGAATGATCACAATCTCCTACTTGTACAGCTGTCTAGCCTGAGGTCAATTGAACACATTCCATCTCTTTCTGCTGGGAAAGGTTCTTTCTTTTTATCTGTGCTACCACGGAAGTGCCTTGCACTTGTTGTCTTATTTTTCCATCTTTTCTCTTATCCTTAGGGAAGATGCTACAGAATTCAATAGAGGCAGGAAACAGGCATCCCCCATACATGTTTGACTACCATCCCATCATCCACAGCCAGAATGGTCATCAAAAGGCAGCAGGTTGGGTAAGGCTACTACAATGTTTAATATGACCTCAGCATTTCTTAATTTTTTTAAAAAAATACATTTTAAAAAAACCACTTGCCTCAAAAGAAGGAAAGAATTTTCAGACCTCCTAGCTATGGAATTGTCATCATCAAGATTTAGCAAGCACTGAAAAAGAGCATCACTTAACAGCTCTCGTGAATATTTTAAAGTGTGATAAGGCAACAGCTAAGGAAAATTGTTGTTTGACTGTACCATTTCAGACTGTGGGTGACAGTAGTGATGTGTAGACTGAATGTCTACACATGAAATGGAGAGCAGAGGGATTAATACAATGAGAAAGCTAGCAGGAAGTCGGGTAAAAATATCTGACCACCTTTCATCCTGACAACATTAGCCTAAAATGGTACTATCTAGTTGCCTATCTAGGTTTGCCTATCAGATTTGCTCTTTCAAACATAGGAAGCTGCCTTGTGCTGATCAAAATTACTGCTAAATCCAGCTCACTATTGTCTGAACCAACTGGCATTGATGCCTATAGCCTCCAATTGTCCCAGTTTGGTGGGGACAGTCTCAATTAATCCTCTGTTGTCCCACTTTTTCAGTGGCTTTTAAATGTCCCAGTTACTCTCTCCTCCTCCTCTCTTTGTCCTCAGCTTACTTCAATTGCTGCTAACTGAGTTCAAAGTGCAAAAGTACTTTGCACTGAATTAACTCAGTGAGGGGAGAGAAGTGGCCAGAACCATGCCCTTCCCTGTAGACTCAGGCAAAAGCAAACTGCTGCAGCATCCCCTAGGTTGCATGTTCCTCCTCATTAAAAATTATTGCCATCTTGACCACACTCTGATGCTGCTTGTCAAAGGCTGGCTGGCTGGCTAGCTAGACCTGCATGTTCCTATTCAACCCACTCCATCAGCAAACTAGTCAGAAGATGCAGAAGCAGTGCCTCTGAGGCAAGGTTTAACACCTGGTGTAATTGTTAATGGTTCAATGTTTTATTGTTTTTGTTGTTTAAAATCTTGTATTAAGTCTTGGGGGTCCATGGCAACAAAAGATATTTAAAGGGGGTCCTTGGTAAAGAAAAGGTTAAGATCTACTGACTGACTGAGGAGATTTTCACATGGGCAATTTGTCCTGTTACTGGCACGGAACAGGGTCGCTGAAAGATTTTCCTTTCAGACATGTTCACCCTGTTCCGTGCCCAAAGTGTCACTATTCTGTTTTCTCCCTGTGATATAGTATTCACAGAGATAAGTTGTTATTAAGCACCCAGTTCCGTTTCTGTAACGGAACACGTTCTGGAATGTTCTGGAATGACAGGGACAGGGGAGGAGCTCCATGGCAGGTACTTCCTGCCACAATCAGGACATGCAGGTAAGTGCCACCCTTCCCTCCCCGGGTCCCTTGTTTTATTTTTAATTTATTTTTATATTTATTTTCTTTCTTTGACAGCTGGGGCAGGGTTGTTTTTGAATTTCCCTCCCACTTGTTCTCTTGCGAGAATGAGCAGGATTTCCCCCACCCGGTCATAAAGGCAGCCTTAGGACGGTTGCATTTACAGCTGGCTGGCAAGGATAGAGAAGGCCCGGTCATGCAGCAGAATGGAGGTAAGTGTGTGAACATTTACCTCCATTCCGTTGCAGGAATGGGAGAGGAGGTGGCGGGACAGAACAGGGGCTTTTGCCACGGGTGTGAAAATCTCCTTAGGATATTCTTGTAGGAAGAGCACAGCCAAGCCTCGGTTGTGGTTGCAAATACTCTGTCTCTCACTGACAGACCTTCCTCTTAGTAGGTTGTTACTGTGTAGAAAGCAAAGACACAATGCACAGCTAAGAACTCCTTGCAATATTCAAACCTTCTATCCACATATACCTCAAACATTGTGATGATCATTTTGCTTGCCCTACAAACTGTGCATAGCTTTGTAATCAAGTCTGCTTCAGCTGTTGTACAGCAGGGGACGCCCTCGCTGTTAAAGATCTTTGAACTTTTTACTGTGCTTTGTTTGCTCTGATTGTGTATTTCTACTTGGTATGCAGCAGAAATACTCCAAAGCAAAAACCTGTCAAGCAAGCCGTTCCTTATTATTTGGAAATTAGCAGTCTCTGAACTGTTTCTAAAACAAATTGTCTCCATTAGTCCAGCCTTTTTTCACTGCATTTCACAACTAATGACTGTCCAGATCTATATTTTAGCTTCAAAGGGGAGGGATTGGGATCCGGGAGGGGATGTCATATTATTCCATCACTGATTTAAATGAAATTTCACCTCCAAGAGTCAAATTAATTACTATCACTTTCAGAAAACCTGGAGAAGAAACTGAATGCTCTCTATCCTCTAATTTTAGAAAGGGGTGGGGGAATATAAAATTAAATAAACAAGAACATAAAATGAGGAGGTAATAGCAACATCTTGGAAATGTATACTTGGAAATGTAAACCTTCTATAGAGCCCTGCAAAAAAAATAAATAGTCTGCCCTGAATTTCACTGATATTATTATACCAAGAGAAGAGCAAACAAGCAGAAATGCAGAATTTGGGACCATTCTATTTGAATGTATCACCTATTACATTTCATGAGCACCCAGACACTGCAGCACACAAAGAATAAGAATAGTGCTACTTAGCATTTATATAGCACTGTAGAGTGCTCAAAGCACTTGGTGTGCATTGTCTCACACATGCAGCAGAATGTGGTAGTAGAATCCTGAAGTACTAGAAATGGACTGCACCTCTTGAGACTGGGAAATTGCATTTGTTTTATTTTAATGTTCCTTTGAGTTCAAAAAGGAGCATGTAGCTAATTTGCACAGCAAGCAACATGCCAGAACTTGCAGAGATTTATTTTTTACACAAGGGGAAATCTAGTTATCTGTGTCTCATGTGACCTAGGCATCCTGAGATTGGAGTTCTGAATTCACATAAAATTAAATTTACATGAAATATTTTGTTGTGTTGGGAGCGGGTATAGATGATGAGGGGAGGAACAAGATAGTTTTGGATTAGAAAGTCTTTTTATTATTTGCTTAAAAAAAAAGAAACAAATAAAAATAATAGATCTCTCCGGCAACAGTCTGAAGTACTATTACTCATTCTACCACCACATGATGCTGCAAGTGGAAATCCAGCCAATGTAACCATTACAATGACACCAGCATGCAAAGGAGAACCAACCTCCCTAATTTCCAGGGACAAACTCCTCATCTTCAACATCCTTAGTTCTACTCTGGGTAGGAGCCACAGGGAAGAACAAGGAATTACAACCAAAGCAATTTGCTGGACCATCAGGCACCTTCAACCAGGGCCAGTAGTGAACTATATGTACAGCCTGACCATCTTCTAAGAGCTGGAAGTAACAGGGCTGTAGGAGACTTGAAAACTGGGTCAGCTGGAGAATGAAGAGAACTGGTGGGTAGGGGCAAATGGCAGAAGAAATAAGGGAAACAGTTGTAACAGGCCCTGCTCATGGGATTCTTTTGTTCTCACCGGCTTTCTATGGAATATGCTATACAGAGTTTCAACTCCTATCCAACCATTTTTCACGCAAGCAGTATCTTTTAGAGAGCACATGCTTAGCATTTTAAAAAGCAGTAGGGAGCTTCTACTTGCTAGCAGCGGTGTAACACCTTGACAAAAACTGCAGGTTCAGAGCTCCTTGAAAAGCTTGCTCTTTAGCAAATGAGCGCTAATTCTCTGGTAGCAAGCACAAGTTTGCCATTTTAATAGTAATCAGCACTGCCTACCTATCATTAGTAGTCCCTGTAACCATAGCTGCATCACATAAAAGATTTGCACCAGCAGAGCAACATCAGTTTATATAGTTCAGTGGTTCTGGCTATGCATGCTTCCAGGGTCTTTCAAGGTTCCACAAAGTCAAGTTATCTTCCCATAAAGATCTTATCATGATGACTGACTCAAAGTTAGCTCAGATGGAAAGGTTCTAAAACTGGAAACCAAGGGTTCTGTGCTCAGGGATGCCTTTCCTCTTGCATCCATCTAGACTGCAAAGGATTCTAGATGGTATTCCAAAGCAAGAGAGTAGAATCCAACCCCCCCCCGGAGTTTGCCAAAGAGTTCTATGCCCATAATAGCATCATGTGGTTGTTTCCCAGATTTTATGCTGCTTTTACTTTCCTAAGTGTTGACCTGCCTCTCTTAAGGCTTAGTTAGAGCTTTAACCTAAAATATGCTGGCATATTTGAGCCCACTTTTTTGCATTTGAGCTATCCCCTTACTAAAATAAAGCCCCTCAAGAACTTTTCTGAAATTGAATTGGGATGTTGGGCTGAAAGAGACACCGTGCCCTTATTTTAGATGGCACACACTTGGTTCTAAAGCTACAGAAGAAGGATGGGGTCATAAGGCTCTTCTACTCATACCTGAGTTGAATATTAAGCTCCTTAGGTCCTCATTTCTGAGCCAGGAAATACAAGGTTTGTCGACAATTCTGTATCTATCTAGCTCAGTGTTCTCTTACTGTAGTAGTCAGAAACTCTCCAAGAGCTCGAGCTAGGGTATTCTGAGATTCATTTAACTGCACTGGATTCACCTTCTTCATGAAAAGCAATTGCTTCCCCCCGCCAGTGGATATGGTGGGGAAGTCTGTTCAAATGCAGTTAAGCTGGGAGCTTGGGAAAGTTACTTTTTGGGCTCACAACTCCCAGAATTCCCAGTCAGCATGGCCACTGGGAGCTATAGTTCATAAATTAAGACCAAGTCTACATTACAACTCCAAACCACTTTCAGATCTAACTGTCATACTCTGGGCCAAGGCACTCTGAACATCATCACGCTCTGAGGGCTTAAATCAGACAAAGATTTCCCAGAATACTTACAAGCCGCAATTCCCACAGTTCATTGTAGGAAACCATGCCTGATAAACTGACAGATGAATACAGTTTTAAGTTCTTACCAATGCAGTTGAATTTCCACTGCTGTTCAGTACTTGTAGATAATGTGTTCTGAGGTAATGTGTTCAGTTGAGGCAACCATAGTTTCACAATGATATTGTCAAAATGAACTATGTTTAGAAGACAGCTGCACACAGTATAAAGGTCTAGTAGACAAATGCTCGGAGAAAAGGTTGAAGAAACTGGGGTGTTTAGCTTCAAGAAAACTAGACTAAGAAGAAACATAGCAAATATCCAACAAGATCGCAGAAAAGTGCTCAACAGCTGTTCACCTTATCCAGTGAGGACAGGCAAAGAACATTTGTACTAAACAACAGTGAGAGAAAGTTCAACTAAATATCAGGAGAGTCAGTGCAGCAATAAAGAGTGGTTCAAGACATTTTGATGCCTGAAACAGAGAATTCAAATTATGTCCCCCTCCCCCTTGGTGTTAATACTATAATCATAAAGACCTAAATAATTTACAGCAGTTTGCTATTTAAAGGTACCCCAAAAACCTTCTTCTGAATAGCAACTACCTAATCCTCCCTAGCTGTTGATCCCAACACTCCTGGTTGAAGAATGGGGAGCAAAGGATCTCATGAAATCTACTTTCTTCAGTGAATGAAGGAAGATCTGAGGGAACTATGGCTGCACTAAGACATAAACAGAGAGAGAGAGAGCAATCTCCAGAAACATTTTTAAAGACAAATGGTATACACCAGCTTCCACTGCCCAATGACTTCCACATGTGTTGGACTACAACTCCCATGCTGGCTGGGGATGTGAGGAACTGTAGTCTAAAACAGTGTTTCTTAACCTTTTCTTTATCAGGGACCCCCTTTAAATATCTTTTGTTGCCACAGACCCCCAAGACTTAACTCAAGATTTAAAACAACAACAACAACAACAACAACACACCTAATATTAACAACAACAACAACAATAATACAATTACACCATCCATTAAATCTCCCCTCAGAGGCACTGGAAGGGGAGGGAAGACTTTTCTCCTACTTTTTCTTGCAAGTGATATGGCTAGCATGGATTGAATGGCAATGTGCAGGCCTAGCCAGTCAACCAGCCAGCCTCTGCCTTGGTTCCTGTCACATGGCTGCTCCACTGCAAGGATGAGGTGGGTCAAGCAGCTTTCAAGACTTTGTGGGCATCACTGTCCCTTGGGGGGTCCGTGGACCACAGATTTAGAACCACTGATCTAAAACATCTGAATGGCACCAGGAGCTGGTATATCTATATAAATGTACATGCAGCACTTCTTGGAATAAATCAAGTCAAAAAGAGGGCAACCCATCTAAAGCATTTTGCAAGACCATTGGCTGACCCCACATTCAGCTTGAGAGAGCCATGCAGAGTAAAAAGCTGGGCTCAACAGTACAGGAGAAGAACCCAATGTAGCGTATCTGTAAAAGTTACATCTTTCCTCTCATGCTGTTTTGTCAGATCAGCTGGAATTTGGGTTCTACACACTGTACTGGTTGCTCTGCATCAATACCACTGAATGAAAAACAGGGGTCCATAGTCAGAGTAAAACTGCACATGACACCAAACTCCCTTCCACCATCTCACTGGAGCATTTGTTCTTTTTTATAACAGCACTATTCATAGAATCATAGAATCATAGAATCATAGAATTGCAGAGCTGGAAGAGACCACGAGGGCCATCCAGTCCAACCCCCCTGCCACGCAGGAAATCACAATCAAAGCATCCCCGACAGATGGCCATCCAGCCTCTGTTTAAAGACCTCCAAGGAAGGAGACCCCACCACGCTCCGAGGGAGTGTGTTCCACTGCCGAACAGCTCTTACTGTCAAAAAGTTCCTCCTCATGTTGAGGTGGAATCTCTGTTCCTGGAGCTTGCACCCATTGCTCCGTGTTCCAGTCTCTGGAGCAGCAGAAAACAAGCCTGCTCCATCCTCAGCATGACATCCCTTCAAATACTTAAACAGGGCTATCATATCGCCTCTAAACCGTCTTTTTTCCAGGCTAAACATGCCCAGCTCCCTAAGTCTCTCCTCATAAGGCATCGTTTCCAGACCTTTCACCATTTTAGTTGCCCTTCTCTGGACTCGCTCCAATTTGTCAATATCCTTTCTGAATTGTGGTGCCCAGAACTGGACACAGTATTCTAAGTGAGGTCTGACCAAGGCAGAATAGAGTGGCACTATTACTTCCCTTGATCTAGACACTATACTTCTATTGATGCAGCCCAAAATTGCATTGGCCTTTTTAGCTGCCGCATCACACTGTTGGCTCATGTTCAACTTGTGGTCTACTAGGACTCCTAGATCCCTTTCGCAAGTAGTCTCATTCAGCCAGGTCTCTCCCATCCTATATTTATGCTTCCCAGGTAGGTGAACTGCTGAATGGACTTGAGCACATTTGCCGATGGCAATAAGGGGATGGTGGTGTTCATCCTGTGGTGCAGGCTGGTAAAGAACTTCTGTTTTCCTCAGGTTGACTTCCAGCCCAAACAGCTCTGGAGCTGTTGTGAAGCAGGATGTTAGGCGCTGCAGAGCTGCTTGTGTGTGGGCAACAAGGGCATCAGCATCAGCGAAGAGCAGCTCACGGACTAGATAGTTTAGAGTCTTGGTGCGAGCCCTCAGACGGCTTAAGTTAAACAAGCTACCATCAGTAAAGTAACATATATAGATGCCTTCTTCTTCTTCAAGCTCTACCGTAGCTCTTTGGAGCATCATGCTGAAGAAGATTGTAAATTAAGTTGGAGTGAAAACACAACCTTGCTTTACTCCATTAGTTATTAGAAAGGGCTCTGAAAAAGCATCGCCATATCTGACTTGACTGCACTGGCTCTCGTGTAGCAAGATAATCATTGTAAGGAATTTGAGGGGACATCCTAGTCTTTCCAGGATCTGCCACAGACCTTTTCTACTCACAGTGTCAAAGGCTTTGGTGAGGTCGACAAATGTTACATAGAAACCCTTGTTCTGCTCTCTACATTTCTCTTGCAGTTGTCTAAGGGCAAATACCATATCTGTAGTACTCCTATTGGCTCCGAAGCCACATTGGCTTTCAGGAAGAAGTTCTTCTGCAATAGCAGGAACGAATCTGTTTGGGAGTATCCTTGCAAGGATTTTTCCAGCAATAGAGAGCAGTGTTATATCTCAATAGTTTGAGCAATCAGATTTTGCTCCTTTATTCTTGTTCAGGGTGTTCATTGCCATCAAAATCGGACTTTATCAGATCTAACCCCCATTAACATTCCTGTCCCACCAAAGCGGAAAGTGAACTTATACTGGCACAAGAACCCCCCTCCCACCAGGTTTACCTTTAGCAGCACAAAAAAGCATCCCCAGCAGTAACAGAATTCCATTTACTTCTGGGTTCCAGATCTCAGTAATTCTTGCAAGAAGACGCTAGCATGGCACATCTAAAAGAGAAAAAAAAAAAGACAAAAAAATACACAAAAGCACAGAAACACACTTTAAAAGTCCCAAGTACACCAGTGAGGGTCATAAAAAGAGCGTCCCCTACCTGGCTGTCCTGATCTCACCCAGAAGTGTTCTGCCAATTGATGTGGAATGGGAGATCTATTGATAGCTTGGACCGTCATTAAAACAAGAATGGCTTTTGGACTTGACATGATCATGAAAGGACAACATTATCTGATATGCACACCCTGTCATAATCATTAGGCGTCATTATGACACCATATTTGCCACATTTGATAAAGTCCTAACTCATCCCCGAGGTAGGGAGGGCAGTTGTCTTCACACTGCCTTGACCTTAAATATTATCATCAGGGATGCTGGATCATTGCTACAATTATCAGCTACCAATATATAAATAACTTTAAAGGTGGGGAGGAAGTCCAGAAATGTAGTTGCCTCCCTCCTCTTCCTGTGTTGCTTTAGGTTGGGATATCCTTTTATCTAGTGGGTAGTACTCAGAGATCCCATTCTAAGCTTTAAATTGTATACATCTACTCAGTGATCATCATGGTACATGTAGGCACTGAATTAGATGGCTCTTGGTGGATCTGGGTTATCATTTCACCACACACTTTAATGGCTGGTAGCTTCCACAGTAGTGGTTGGTGAAGGCGCTGAATCCCAATGGGTTTAGCACATAAAAGATAGCTCTTTTATGATCTGCACTAACATCCAGCATGAATTCACCAGCCCTTTGACATGGAAGGCACGGACCACATAATTATACTTGATGTGTGGTAAAACTCAAGAGCTCAGAAACACTACTTTTTAGACTACATCAACCAGAATTCCCCCACCCAACATAGCTAGTTCTGGGTTATGCAGTCCAAATAACTAACTCTTCCAAGCTGTGTAAAATTCATAGCACTTGGTAAGGTTGTACAGTTCTACTGAAAACCAAATGAACCCACTGTGATTTTTTTCATCCCAAGGAAATATATGTATGATAGCTTGCTAATAAACATGAACAATTAGTTGAGATGTGATTTTTTTTCTAGCTGGAGTTAAATGGAACATGGCCCCAGCAGCACTGCCCTGGGATTTCTCAACATTTCCAGAAGTGAGGAGAGGACATCTGAAAAGTAAAAAAGAACATTTTACTGATGTTAATGAAATGGTTTTCTGGCTGGGCTATTCTGAGAGTTATAATCCAAAAAAGTAACTTTTCCAAGGTCTGCCTATAATCTCTTCATAATTTTATGCCACTCATACACTCATCATCAAAGAGGGTTATCACACAAGCCACTGAGACATCAAATGGCTTGAAATGAAAGCAATGAAATGAAGTACCATGATTTGCTGTTCCACATCATCTCTTCTTCCTGCACATGGTGCCTCCATCTTTATCATGAGCCTATCCAGGGCTTTGAGAGTTTTGCTAGCAGTGAGGCATTGTACAGATGGAGGAGTCACTCTAAACTCTTCCTTGGAAGCTTACAATCCTTTCTGCTTAGGCTTGTGCATACCTTGTGCTTTTCTCAACATCCTGCCCACAGCAAATTATTTTCTTTCTCAAGGGTAGTTGCCCTTTGACCCTATGTGATGGTTTAGGCAGGCCATACAACTGCAGTACATTCCCCCTTACCTTACTGAATCACCTCTTGCTGCTGATTAGATTTCGCTGCAGCTGCACAGAGGTCAATGCTGCAGCTGTTACAGCAACCAGGAAGCAAAATGGAAGGGGTACACAAACCATTTCAGCTTCTTCTGCTGCCCTGAGCAGCACTTGATGCAACTGCAAATCTGTTTTCCTCTCTGGTGCACCATGCAGCAGAGCTGAAAATCAGGCTTATGATTCATTTTAGCGGCTAATAAGGCTGAACAAGAGTTCTAATTATGAGCAAACATGCCATGAATGAGGTTAATTTTACTGCAATCCCCAGGGTGGCACGAGAGAAAAATGAATGGAAGCAAGAAAAAGAAGAATTCCCTTCAGATTTTGGTCCCTGAAACTGTTAAAGATGAAGAAATTGGGGGGGGGGGAGGCATTGCTTTGCATTCTTCTCCCATGAAAGGATTAAAGAATATTTGCAGTCTCTTTGATTAAGAGCATCTTGCTCCTCTACCAGGAGACTGACATGAAAGATATACAAAAAACTTCCATAGACCCAATACTTGAAACCTGAAATATGGACATTAATTAATCTACTCTTTATTTGAGCTGGTTACAGAGGCAGAAGAAGAAAAAGTTGAAATATTCTATGCTGGAGTATAGGAGGAAATTGATCACATGCCAAAAAAGGACTTGTTAATCATAGCCAATTAGGATGCAAAAGTAGGAAACAAAGCAGAATTAAAGATTATAGGGAAATTTGGCTTGCGATCAAGAAGTGAAGCAAGCCAGTGACAGACTAACTGAATTTTGCAAGGCCAACAGTTTGTTAATCACAAACACATTCTTCAAGCAACCAAAGAGGCAACTGTATACATGGGCATCACCTGATGACCAATAGAGAAATCAAATAGACTACATAATTGGAAGCAGAAGATGGAGAAGCAAAAAATCTCTGCAAAAACAAGACCAGGAGTAGATTGGTGCACAAACCATGAACTGCTAATATTAAAAAATGGAATAAAGCTAAAGAAGAACACTAAACCAACCATCATGCCAAAATACAACCTGCAGAACATCCCCATAGAAAGATAATGTAAAAATAGTAAGCCTAATTGGGAACCAGAAGAACTCTGGATTGAAGCCAGGGCATTGTTAGGAATGCAAAAAGACATGATTTGCAGTCAAAAAGAAAGAGAATCCTCAATGGATAACAGATGAAACTCTTCAAGTAGTTAAGGACAAAAGTAAAAGATGACAAAAATAGAGTTAGAACTCTGAATACAACTGTTCAGTGATTTATGGGAAGAGGCAAAAGGCTTGTCTAGATGGGCAATTAACCCTGTCTTCCCCCTGTGTTGGAGCCCTGCAGTTCAAATGATACAGGTCTCTTACCCCAATTCACCTCTGGACAGTCCTGATGATGTCTGAGGAGAAGCTGGGAGAAAGCCTGGGTAAACCCTTTAAAAACATTTCAAAATAACCCCTGGGAAAACCCACATCATGTGGGAAAACACCCACACCCAGGAAGAGGACAAGCATGAGAAAGGAGTAACCCAGCTTGGAAGGCAAAGAGCCACCCTCCTCTTTCTTCTCCCAGAAGCTGGCCAGGCAGCATCTCCCGTTCCTTTGCAGCTGGAATTGGAGGCCACTGCCAGGATGGGTGAAGGGCTGGCAGCTGCCTTTTCCTCTTCCTCGCCATGGTTGCCCTCCATGTTGTCTCTGGGCACTACCGGGTACTCACCTTCAAGCAAGTGTCTCCCCTGATTGCCCTGATCTCCCCACCCCCACCCCACGTGTTCTTTGATAGGAAGAAAACCAACTCATTTGAAATGTGGTGCTGGAGAAGAGTTCTGATACCATGGACTGCTAAAAAGACAAATAAAAAGACAAAGCCTGAACTCTCCCTAGAAGCCAGAATGACTAAACTGGGACTGTCAGTTTGGCCACATCATGAGAAGACATGTCATGATTCCTTAGAAAAGGCAATAATGCTTGGTAAGGTAGAAGGCAGTAGGAAAAGAGGAAGGCTGGATGGACTCAATCAAGAAAGCCACATCCCTGAGTCTGTAAGACCTGAGCAGGGCTGTTGAGGACAGGGTGACTTGGTGATCTCTCATTTATAGAGTTGTCATAAGCCAAAGTCAATGTGAGGGCAGTTCCAACAGCAAAAACTGATATTTCAAAATTCTCCATTGCTTATATGTGGTATTGCTCTGTTCAACTGCCATAGAGACGGGCACATCTGTTTACTGCTACAAGTCCAGGCTGTTTGCACTTTTTCCCCATCATTCTCTTCTACTCCATTTCCATGTTAAGATGCAATTATTTTTAAATTCCTCCCAAAACTTATATTCACAAACAATTTTAATGTATATTCAAACATGGATTTAAATGTGTATTTTGTTGCAAAACACTTATTTTTAATGTTTGAGGATTTCCCCTGCAATATATGCATCTAAATGCATATTTGTCCACATTTAACTTTCAACAATTGTATCACAGTGTTTAGAGTACGGCAAAATCCAGTGGAAAAAGTCGTAATCAGCATATTAATCCAGTGGATGCAGATCAGGCCATTTCATATAGGATTTTGCAAAGACTGAATTCCTCAAGCAATCTGCAACTCCTTCTGCTTTCCCCCTCTGGAAGGAAAAGCCTGGGACTTGGAAAGAACAACAACAACACTGAAAGACTATTAAGTGAATCTGTTATATACTATATATACATGGGTGGGTTGATGAGTGGGAAAAAAAAAGAGAGAGAGAGAGATCTAGGGGATTCTGGAAGTTATAGTCCCCAAAAGTAAGGTGTGTGTGCGCGCACGTGCATATGTGTGTGTAATTTTAAGCTGCTTTGGGTTCAGTCTTGGCTCAAAAGTGACATATACTGTATTTATAAGATACAACTGTATACTGTAATATAATACAAATGAATTAGCAAAGCCTATGGGTTGATCAAGATGAGGCAAAAGGCTTTTTAGAGTCAATCTCAGTCTCGGGGTTATTTTTAATATTTAAATAAAATTAACCTAAGCAAGTTTCCCTTTGTTTGTTTTGTTTCTTTACTTTTTTCCCCTTGCTTTTTTTTACTCTGTCCAGGCAAAAAAGAGCCTCCAAGTTAACACCAAAGCAAAATAACCCGGAGCGGACATGAAGTCATGCACCCCAGTTATTATTGCCTAACACCATGGGCTTTCCAACCCCATGTGTCTCAACATTTCACCCTCTGAATATATCAATGTCAAGGAAGCTTCTAGTGGGTTGTCAGCCATTGCTAGTGGGCTGCACGAGACTTGACGGTTATCTCTTTGATGGAACTGGTAGCATTTTGAAATCATGATCCAACAGGAGGGGGGAAATTATCTCAGTGGAAGAAAAAAATTATCTTGTACTTCATCAGAATATGTACCATTTCCCGCCTTGGGTTCTGTCCAAGGAGAAAGGCAGGAGTAAATAAATAAATAAATAAATATGCTTTCATCTATAGCACAGGTAGCCAATGTGTGTCTCTCCACATGTTGCATTAGAGTACAACTCCTATAAGTGGTGGCCAGCACAGCCACTGTGAGAGTGGGAGATCTGGGAGCAAGTCTGTAACCAGAAAGATGCTGGGGAAAGATTTGAGAGAAATCCAATCAGATCTGGGTTAAGGCCCATTTTAGGGCCTAATCCATGGCAGTGAGTGCAGTGAAGAGGCATATTCTACAACTGTCCTGATTTGGCAGGGACAGTCTGTCATGATGACCTATAGGTAGCATCATGGATACCTTTTCCACTCCTTATTTGGAAATGGGAAGTGGGTGGGAGAACCTCATTAAATAAACATGATGTCACCTCACCTGACTAGATAGCCACTCTGATTGGTCACTGGCAGAGCCAATCAGAAATCAACAAGAAGGACTTTTAAAAGTTCTGAACTTTTCCTTTGTTCTGAGTCAGGCTGGTGGAGCACATGGCTAGCTGAGATGGACTCTGATCCACATGGCCCCACTCTGGGGCCAGATGGCCAACCCAGCCTAGAATAACTACAAAATGCTAAACTATGATACCAAAAGGGTTGGGGGAAGCCAACCTTACCCAAAGGCCTCCAAAAGGATCCAAAAAGACTCTGAATTCCATCTACAGAGACTGTAAGTTAATCTGCATGTAATAGTTAGGGAATGTGTAGTTAGACTGCATTAGATTTTATGTTTATTTGTAAGTGCTCTGAATGAATGCAAACTGTATAAGCCTTAAGTTGAACCTAAGAATGTTTTGCCCTTTTTAGCAACATAGACTCCTAGGACTGAAATAAAGCTTTCTGTTATTCCTAACCCTGCCTCAAATTGCCTGCTCTGGTCAGCTATCGAGAACCTTCTTTAGATTAATGGGGCATTCTTATTCTCATAACCGGTCTAGCTTCCCGTTGCACTAGACAAGGAAAGAAACCCCTCATTGACTCAATGGGTGGCGGCAAAACGAAGAGGAATCCCTTGGGTTTGGGATTGGAAAAAGGGCCAACCCTGGACTTCAGGCAGCAGAAACTCTAGGGTGGCCTTTACGACACAGTCTCAATTAACCCTTTGTTTTCCCACTTTTTCATCTGCCTTTAAAATGTCCCACTTTCTTTTCTCCCACTTGCCCCTTTTTCCTCAGCTTATTTCAGTCGGTGCAAACTGAGTTAAAAGTGCAAAAGTAGTTTGCACTCAGTTAACTCAGTGGTGTGCGGAGAGGAAGGAGTGGAATATTTTCCTTCCCAGGAGGCTCACTGCTGCAGTCTCTCCTAGGGTGCATGTACACTGGCACATTATGTTCCAGAGCTGCCCCTAATCAACACAATGCCAGCTACACGTACCGGGACAGATCCATTCTGGAGCTATGCCATAGTCCAGATGGGCCAATGGTCCACCACCACATCAGCCCCACTGGTCTGTCCCCCTCTGTGCCGCCACCAGTGCTGCTTCACCCATTGGCCAAGCAGCTTTCTGTGAGAGGCAGCCCATCGCCATCACAGCAGGTGAGGCCAGAATGGGGTGCTCATGCGATCAACGAGAAGGGGATAGAGTGACCCCCCTCATTGATTACATGGTGCAGTACCCCATTCTAACCTTACCAGCAGTAACAGTGATGGCCAGGCTCTTGCAGAGAACTTTTTGGCTGGCCGGTGAAACAGCAGCAGCAGTGGAGTAGTACCAAGGGGGATAGGCCAGTGGGATTCATGTGTTGGGTGTGTAGATGTGTGGACAGCTGGGGCACTCCAGATTCAGCCTGATCTTGCTGTCCACACACCAAAACACTGAAACCACTCCAGAGTTTCCTGGAAACTCCGGAGCAACTTGCAGTCTCTCCTAAGCTTGAGCAACAGCTAAAAGGAACAGATTCAGTGCATGCATTGTGTGGACAAATCACACTGGATCCAGGGTGAGTACACATTTTATCTATTAATAACTTTTGCCATTTTGATCACACTCTAATGTTGGTTGGCCACAAGGGTCCCTATTTTCCTCTGTGAAATGTTGGGAGGTATAAAGGAGCAGTTCTTTGCTGCCTCCTGTACATCAGCACAGTCTCACCCAGGAGAGTGTTCTGGGTAATTAACAAATTAACAGGCTATGATGTTCCAGACCTCAGGGTTTGGAGAAGGAGTTCTGAGAAATCTGCAGTGGTGAATGTGCAAATGTGCAAAACACTTTGCATATCACCCACGTCCCTTCAACTTGGATTCTACCTTACAAATGGATTCTGGTAAGGTAATTGAGGCAAACATATGTCCATTTCAGGATTCATCTGAATCAATTTCTGGCCTCATTAAATTCCACTATGTTGCCTTTCAAATAACAAGATAAAAAACATTCTTGCCTTTTGACCCTGTTTTCCATATGCCAAAAATGGCTCCTCTTTTCCACAAGAGTTTTAGCTTCACTTTTGGAGTTTTAGCTTCACCTTTGCTCTAATTTTCAGTCTTCAACTTACTATCACATCACCTGCAGCAGCAGGAATCCAATAACTGTTTTTCAGGTAATTTACTCAATTTCTCTCTCCTGCTTTAACTCTTATGGACTATAGATGCACCCCTGTGGTATACTCATCATTCAAAAGTAGTTTGTGTTTTCTTTATGATGTCTTACTGTATCTCTGTCAAAGTGCTTCAAAAGGTAGTGCAGTGTTAGAGCAGCCATTTCATACTTCCAAAGAATTTTCCATAGAAACCCATCTGCCAGGAATCTCTGCAGGTTTCCTATGGTATCTCCTCAGTTCATACAGAGTAGTGCCTAAGTTTGGTGTATGTGACTCACAACTGTCTCATGAAAATTCAACATGAATGCTGGAACACACCTGATTCTTACTTGTGTTTGTACACTATAGCAAAAGCTTGGAAGTGAGCATGAAATTTGTCCACCATTACTTTTCTTTACTGACTTTTGTTGTTGTGTGCCTTCAAGTTGCTCCCAACTTATGGTGACTCTAAGGCAAACCTATCACAAGTTTTTCTTGGATAGATTTGTTCAGAGGTTTGCCTTTGCCTTCCTCTGAGGCTGAGAGAGTATGACTTGCCCAAAGTCACCCAGTGGGGTTCCATGGCTGAATGGAACTTCAAACCCTGGTCTCCAGATTCATAGTCCAACTCTTAAACCAGTACACCATGTTGGCTCTATGTTTACTGACATGCCCTGGTAAATTTCTGTGGAGGCAATTTTCTATAATACATTTTCATAACCACTGAATGATGTCTGGAGCTGTGCAGGAAAGAAAACCTTACACTGGTGAAATGGAGGAGCCAACCTGTAAGGTCTCCCTGTTGTTCAAGCCATCAGGACCATCAAATGAGGGTAAAAATGTAAAGGAACAGTGTGTCACATGACAGTCCAGAGAAGGGATACAATCCATCCTCTTTAAAGTTAATGCTAGTTTTCTGAAAGGATCCAAAGGGAGGCAGAACTGAGGCCCTAGAAAGTCATTTCAGAACTGACCATTTTCAAGGCTATTTTGTTGTGAATAATCTTTGCTCTGACCCTGAGGCTAAATTAGTTATTCTTTAGTTCCCTTCTACAACTCTGGAAGTGGAGAAATGTGCAATCATGCTTGTGGAAGTGACTATGGACTTTATCGGATGCAGCAAAAATGGCGTCATAAGGACGCCTGATGATCATGAAAGGGCGCACATACTAGATGGTGTCACCCTTTCACAATCATGTAAAGTCTAAAAGCCATCCTATTTTATTGATGGCCCAAGCCAACAATTGATCTCCAATGGCACTTTGTTGCCAGCATTGCCAGCGTTTGAATCCTTGCGCCATTGAGCTCACATGAATGCAGCGTCAATGAGCAAACACTTCCAGGTGAGATCACAACAGCAGGTAGGGGACACTCTTTTTTATCATACACACACACTGTGTACTTGGGACTTTTTAAGTGTGTTTTTGTGCTTTGCTGTACTTTTTATGGGTTTATTTGGCTTCAATTTTTAAAATTGCCATGCTAGCATCTTCTCATGAGAATTGGAGAGATTTCAACCCGTTTGTGCTCCATTACTGCTGGGGAAGCCTCATTGATGCTGTTGGAGGTAGGTCTGGTGTGTGGGGGGTGTCTTTTGCCAGCATAAAAACATTTTAAAGCTGGCAAAAGAACCTTAACAGTGGGGGAGGTCTGATAAAATCCTATCTCCCTACAGGGAGCAACAGAAGTAGATAAAAGTAGTTGGGGTTCCCTGTTGAGTCCTTGTCTGCCCTGTTGTTTCATCACCTAGAGACTGAAACTTTCAGACTTGACCCTACTTTCTTCCCCAATAGCTTCCTCTCTTAGTAAAATAGCCACTTAGAACAGACCCCATCTTTCTCTCTCTCCCTAAATTTCTCTAGTACACATTTCTTTTCATTGAAGACAGTCTTTTGATGATGATTCAAAATATCACCACACTAACACTTACATGACCACATCCCAGTATCATCTTCTATGGACTTTATCAGACGCACAAAATACAGTGTCATAATGATGCCACATAACTGCGAAAGGGTGCACACATCAGACGATGTTGCCCTTTTCACGGTTATGTCCCCGCCAAAACCCATAGTTCTTTATTGACAGCTGAAGCCATCAATAGATCCCATGTGGTGCTTTTGTGCCGACATTGCCGACATCTGAAACCTCGTGCCATTGCACTCACATCAACACAGCATCAATGACCAGTCCGGCTCAAACACTTCCAGGTGACACACGTTTTATCAGCCTCCCCGAGTTACTTGGAAGTTTTTTTAGTGTGTTTAGGTGATTGGTGTAACTTTTTTAGTGTTATTTTTTGTTTTATTTTTGAATTTCCTGCGCTATGTATTCTCGCAAGAATATGTGGGATTCTGAACGAAGAAGTGAACAGATCTTTGTTCACTTCCTTATTCATTGCCGGGGAAACCTTTGCCAGGATTAGAGGTAAGTGCGGTGGGAAGCGTTCTTTTGCTGGCATAAAAATGGGGGGGGGGTTATGCCAGCAAAAGAACACTTTTAAGGGGCTTATCTGATAAAGGAGATAATCATACTACACTGTTATAGTGCTATTATTCCACTTTAACTGCTCTGACTGCCTCCTGTCGAATCCTGGGATTTGCAGCTTAGAAAGGGGCATTTAGCATTTTCAGCCAGATTGCTCTTAAGCCTCACTAAACTACAAACCCCAGAATTCCACAGGAGGCAGCCATAGCAGTTAAAGTAGATAATAATAGCACTATGAAGTGTAGTGTGATAAAGTCCAAAGTCCTATGGCTACCCATAGTAGATGAGGGGTTCTAACATGCTACACAATTATAACACTATTATTCCACTTTAACTGCCATGGTTCTGTCCTATTGAATCATAGGGTTCCTAGTTTAGGGAGAGGCTTCTCTAGTGAGGAGATTATTGGACATGGCAAAAACTGCATCAAAAGATTGCGACAAGAACAAAAACGGGCAACTTTACCAGGCGACGTCATCTTCCAGCATCCCGGGGGCATAGCACGGCCATCAGTAAGGCATCCCTTTTGATTTGTGGCTTATCCCCATCAATGAAAAAGGAAAGCCATGGCTACGGCAGCACTACACCCCCGGGATGGCTGAAAGACGTGACGTCTGGTAAGGTCTCCCTTTCTGTTCTTTTATCGATCTTCTGACGTGGTTGGGAATGCAATTTTTTTTTTGTCACATTCCCCCGCATTTGCTAATCTCCTGACTCACCACACTTCCCAAAGGTGTCACCATAGCAGTTCAATGCAATCATAGCAATATAATTGTGTAGTGTGAAAAGCCCAAAGGATTTTCACTGCCCTGCTACTTGAGACTCTTGTAGGTTAACCTGAAACCCTCTGCATACAATGCATATTTTCCATCACTGAGCAATAGCACCAGTAAGCCATTTATGTAGCTGAAGTAAACACTTAAGAAGAAGAGGAGGAGTGTGTTGTGAGTAGCCAATGCAGCAGACTACAACTCACATCTGCCCTAGCCAGTATTGGTAATGCTGAGGATTACTAGGAGCTGCAGACCAACAGGATCAGGAGTGGTACACAGTTCCCACTCCTGGTCTATATGCTTTATTTTAAATTTTATTTTAAAACTACAACTGCCCATCAAAATGGCATCATGGAAGTACAGTCGTCCCTCCATATCCATGGATATGGTATCCATGGACTTAAGTAGTCATGACTCAAAAATATTCTTTAAAAAATAATAATCCAAAAAGCAAAGCTTGATTTTGCCATCATATATAAGGGACACTATTTTGCTATGCATTGCATATAATACGACTTTGAGTATCCACAGATTTTGGTATCCACGGGGGTGGGGGGGGTGGGGGGCAGGTCCTGGAACCAAACTCCAGTGAATATGAAGGGACAGTTGTAATTAGGAAGCCCTAACACAACCAAGCCTTTGGCCTTCTTTTCTTTTCTTTTCACTCACTGGCCTTTTAACTGAACTGTTTTCCCTACCATATGGCAAAGGTTGAGGTCAGACCGATAAAACATCTCATTGCTCCGAAGAATGGTTAACCAACATGTGAGCATGGACTGGAATACCTCATAAAACTGCTGCAAAAGCCAGTTGAAAAGAGGCTTTGGCTTATGGTACGAAATCTGCTTCCCAGTCCCTCCCTGGCCCTTCTAGTTCATTACAGGTATTGTGACCAAAAAATGAGGCCTTTGAGCCTCTCTCTTGGCAATCTGTGCCCTGAGCCTTTGACAGATTTCTAATGACTTTGCAATGATGGTAACTGTTAAAGGGGGCTTTGTGCCTTGGAGCAGTAAAGGTTTAAAGGTTTCAAAATCTGCATCCCTCTCACATACACGCCCAGAGTGGTGTGAGCACATGATGGTGTGTTCATACATTCTCCTTCTCTCTTTCTCTTTCTCTCTGACACACACACATGCATTCACACTACTTTTTGCCATTTTCCCCTTCTGTGCTCCCTGCATAGTTCTTCAGAAAGGTCATAAGATCAATCTAGTGGAGGAAAAGGACTCCCTCTTCCCATTCTCCACTGCCACCCTTACCAAAAACCTCCAGTCATTTACATCAGAATAGGATATACTGCAATTTGTGATTGTGTTGCTGGCAGGACCAGCCCCATAACCCTGTGCAAAGTGAGTGGAACTCAGAAAGTTATTTGCTACTACTATGCTCCATGTCAGTCATTCCTTGCTAGGATACCTACAGCCTCAGGCTACAATCTCTTTTCTGTGCACATACCTGCATGCATGGGCATGCATGCCCACACTCCCCCTCATTCTACTTTTCTGCTCCCTGTGGGAAGCACAGTGGTGTGAACTGAAATAACCAGAGAGAGGAATCCCAGGCAGTAGGAGTGGAAATGAAGGCTGATAAAGTTGCCTGCAGCTCAGTCGGGAGGCAGGAGCAGAATCTGAAAAGGGTTCAAGGAAATAAATGGTTGCGTTAAAGGCAAGGCAGTTCATATGCTATCAGTAAAAGATTCCTTTCTTATCTACCCATTCCAACCCACTCTGTGTGTGGGATACCCTTCCATTCAGAAGATAGAGCGTTCCTCCTAATCCCATCTTGAGAGAAAGGTGGGATATAAATCCAATAAATAAATAAAATTAAAAGGCACTATGCAGCTACTTCACCTTTTCTTCTTAATAAGCTATCTGTGCCAAGGCAAGTGGAAAGGTGCAAGAACAGAGGTGGACAAACAAAGGAAGGTTATGAATGGAGAACAACATTGTGAAAGACCTCACTGTAAGTCCAGCAAAGGACACAGAGTAATCATAGAGTTGGAAGAGACCACAAGGGCCATCCAGTCCAACCCCCTGCCATGTAGGAATAAACCATCAAAACATTCCTAACAGATGGCCATCCAGCCTCTGCTTAAAAACCTCCAAACCCCTCAAGGTGTAGGGTTGCCACACTGAAAACTGGAGATGGTTCCAGTACCTTTAATAGTTGTATAATTTCAGCAGTGTGTGTAATTCTCACAAACCAGGTAACAAACAACACCTGCTGAAATTCCCTCTTTATGTAACCATTAAAGGTGCACAAGCCATCTCTGGTTTTCACTCTAGCAATCCTATCTAGGTTTCATAGAATGTGATTGCCAAAGGGCTTTTATTAATGCTTTCTGGCGGCTACTACAAGCCACTGAAACATGGAGGAGGATGAAGGAAGTAGGTTTTCAGAGTCAAACCACAGACACACAGGCATCCAAAGAAGTAGATTTATATCCATGAAGGCTCATGTGAAAATAAAAACCAACTACTCTTAAAGGTGCTGCCGCATTTCTTTTTCTTTTTTTTAATGCTGCCTCTTCATTCCTCCTTTTTATATTCTACAAGAGACTAATGGCTCATCTACACTGGTTGCTTAATCCAGGGCCACTACAGAGCTCTGGACAGACCCCAGACTGACCACGATGGCAGCCACACATGCTGGGCCAAATCCAGTGCATCATTGTCCACATAGGCCAGTTGGGCTAACACTGCATCAGCCCCACTGGCCTGTCCCCTGTTTTGGGCACAGGATAAGGGAGATGGCACTGCATTTGTATGTGGACAACTGGATCAAGCTAAATCAAACACAATCCAGCTGTCCAGACAGCAAAAAAGAACCTGACGTCACTCCAGAGTTTCTGGGAAGCCCCACTGACTTTGCTTAGTTCTGAGCAAAGTCTGGTTAGGGGCAAAAAAAATGTGATTCCTCCCTGGAAGTAGATGTATGTTGTCTAGACTGTCAGCACCAGATTTGGGATGAATCTGCTTTTTTTTTCCAGTGTAGACAAGCCCTAACATGGCTACCTTGTTGAAGCTTACTAATGACTGGTCTGCCTATAAGGCAGGAGCAGGGGTGAACTTTCAGCACTAAAAGGAGTAAGCAGGAAGCAGAAGTGAACCCACTTCTCCCCTATCTCATCACATTTAGACTCCCCTCTTCCCAGCGGGCTCACTTGTTTGGCCCTGAGAGAAGGAGAAAGAATAATCTGGTTCTGGCATTAGGCAGAGTGAGGCAGCTGCCTTAGACAGCTGTTTTTGTATTTCACAAAATAACCGTAAGTGTATTCCTTTTTCCATTTGTCTTTGTTTTAGTTTTACTCCCAAGGAAAAGTGCTTGTGGAATGGTTGGCCGCAGGTGCCAAAATAACTCATCTGGCCTCAGATATTGTGCACCTTGACTTGGAGGGCAGGTGCCATTTGCTCTTCTGCCTCAGGTAGAAAAGTGTCTCAGCCCAGCCTGAGAAAAAGAAGCCAGAGTTTTGCAGCTTGCTGACAGAAAGCAGCCTTAGGTTGTGTTGCTCGGGTGAGTTATGGTATTTAGGGGAAGTGACTTTTAGTCATGCTGCCGTGGGCTGAGCTGGACTCTGCATGGATTGGATTTTTTTTCCCCCATTTAATCACATTTACAGCTTTCAGAGTAGTCATGCGTGAACATAAAAAACCAGTCTGTACACCCAGGTACCTGACCCTGAAATCTACTTGGGGCTACGATGCCCCAGGTTGCTCTTTGATTCCTCTGACATAAAAGAAGACCAGGGCCCTGGGGTCTCACCTAAGAGGCAGCAGCAAACAGCTATGCTGAGTACATGCTTTGGCAATTTAAAAGACTGGGAAGTTATATTACTAGAGACATAGAATGGAGCACAAGAATGAAACAACATGGTAAAGATGGTATCTTTTGGGAGGTTTTGGCAAGAGAAGGGGGAGGATTGCATTTGTTTCGCTAGAGTTTAATTAAATATTAAGGCCAGATTCCTTTGAACCACACAGTCAACAAAAGGAAAAATGCCATCAGTGCAGAAGCCGTGATGGTTTTTTTTTTTTTAAATAGACTGTATTGGTTTTATTTGTTCTTTTAAATAGATATTATGTGTTTTAATGGATTTGTGTGTTTTCAACGTGCATGTATTTTAACTGACATTGGGCATTGTGTGTTAGGAGATTTTCACATGGGGGAAATAACCCCTGCAGAGATCGGGAGAGAAACGGGGCTGTTCTGCTGCCAACGCTCTGTTTCGCACACCCCCTTCCTTCTCCCGATCTCCTGTCGTCCTCCCTCCGTCCTGCTTCCATTTCCCTTCTGATATTTTTTACTAATGAAAGTTCTTCATTAGTAAAAATTAATAGCAGAAAATATCAAAAGGGAAATGGAAGCAGGACGGAGGGAGCACAAATGGAGATTGGGAGAAGGAAGGGGGTGTGCGAAATGGAGTGCTGGCAGCGGAACAGCCCCATTTCTCTCCCAATCTCCATGAGGGTTATTTCCCCCATGTGAAAATCTCCTTAAACTGTTGTTCCCTGCTTCAGTCCATGAGGGGGGAGGGTTAAGACTAGTAGTAGTAGTAGTAGGCAGCACTGGAGCAACAGGGTGCTCATATCTGGACAGTGGGCAGAGGACAATGGGAGAGGGGTGCCAAGGCACAAGGAGAATAAAGTAAGGATGCAGAGGTGGTCACTTTGTGGACTGTGGAGCTGAATCCTGCCATCAGCACTGACCATAAAAATACATACATTGGACTTGCATCTTTGTATGTCATTAACAGGATGCCAATTAATATTTTCAAGACAAATGATAAAGAACTGATTTAACCACTGGTGGCACAGTGGTTAAAATGCCAGTACTGCAAGCCACCACATTGCAAGTTCAATTCCAGCGTGCTCCAAGGTTCACTCAGCCTTCCATCCTTTCGTAGGTCGGTAAACTGAGTACCCAGCTTGTGGGGGCAATTAGCTAACACACATTGGAAACTGCTTAATGCAGTGTAGATGTGTAAATAGCTATTGCTTAAAACAATTTGTAAGCCGCTCTGATAGCCTTGTGGCTGAAGAACGAGGTATAAATAAATAAATAAATAAATAAAATAATGGAGATTATCAGACACATTAAAAGTGGCATTACACGAACGCCAGGCGATCGCTAAAGGGCTCCCTTTTCAGAGAACGTTGTTCCTTGCTCATAATGCAACCGTTCTGCTGCCGTTCTACTGGTGCTCCTTTTTATTGATAGGAGAAGCCATCAATAGATCCCCCATTCCGTTTCTGTCACGGATGTTCCTGCAAGTGAACAGGTGCCCTGTTATGCTGGCAAGATCCCAGCGTCAATGGGAGATCCCTGCCAGAACACTTCTGGGTGAGATCAGGACATCAAGGTAAGTGACACACTTTTAAAAAACTTTCCTGGTTTACTTAGAAGTTTTAAAGTGTGTTTTTCTGCTTACTGTCACTTTTTCTTGTGTATTTTTATTTTTATTTTTGTATTTCCCACGTTGGCGTCTTCTCGCAAGAATCTGCAGGATTTCACTCCAGGAAGTGAATGAAGCTCCATTAGAGCTCCATTCACTCCTGGGCTGCCCTGTTGACGCTACTAAAGGTAGGTCTGAAAAGTTTTGTTATTGTACCGAGACAGGGGCAGGAGTGGAGATTCTGGGACAGGAATGCTTTTTTCGTTCCTATCTGAAAATCTCCTTAGTGATAGCAGCACACCAAAAAGAGTGCTGGTGATGTAACTTCTCATTGGTCTTTACCTGTAGCCTGAGCCTGTACAGCACCTTCACCCACTGAATATTGATGATGCGATGGTGGAAATCAGGGCCACACCTTCGTGCTCCAAATGGAGCACCAGTTAAGATTCTGATAAAGAGGATCAGGATCAGGAAGGACACAGAGATGCTAAAAGTAAGCCTCAAGCTCAAGCCTGTCAAACCAGGAACATCTTGATACCTGGAGACAACAACCCCTAGGCCAGAGCATCCCCTAGCACAAAGGCTAGAAAACTAGACCTTTGAGTAAGAACACTGAATTGGACATCCCAGTTTCAGAGCAGTTCCCAATGGACCCTTCTCCAGTGGAGAGTGAGGCCAAAAGTAAAAGGGTGGAGCAAAAAACAACCAATATATTTCAGCCTAAAGCTCTTCCTGCCAATAACTAAGCCTTAGAGGAGGCATTTTAGAATGGTGGAAAACTCTAGAAAAGCTGAGGAACCAACAAACAATGACACCATGGGGAACGTTATGATTCTCCCCAGGAGAGCTAGATTTGCCCCAGATTACTCATCCCTGCTTCTAAGGCTTTTTTTAAAAAAAAAATAGCAGGTCCTGAGAGGGGTGGTCTACTCCAAGGGAGCTAGTAGGACTCATATGAGCTCCAGATGTTGGAGCAAATTGTCTGCTTTGAACTATCCAGTTCCCACAACTGCAGTTCTTCTTTCTAACTGGTGAGAAGAACCCTGACTGAAGGAAAGCCCTGTGCCCCTAGAGCTCACTCACTGCTATACAGGGATAAGTGAGGTTATAATCTGAATGGTCCTAGTGAGAGCAGAATGGAAGAAAGAGAGAAAGGTAGATACCTAAATTGTCTACATAGAATACAAAGGAAATTCACAACTTGCAAAGTGTCGCTTTTCTGGGTCCTGTTCTCAGCATCATTTTTGTTCTCCCTCCAGCACCATAAACACATCACAGCCAATATGTTTCAAACCTAACCCAGCAACTACAGCGAAAAGATCTTTCCTAAGTGTATTTTCAGAGACATGCTGTTCCTTCCTCCTGTTATTTAGCTGAGAAATAGAAGAGTTTAATCTATTTCAGTCTCACCCCGAGGACTCTCTTCAGCTTTGCCAGAGCCTGTTAACAAGGATTCACCTCACTCTATAGTTAAGGTGCTCACATTTTTTACAAATATCTGGGAAAGAGGCTGCACACAGGATAGAGGCACAATTAAGCCATCGCTAATCAGAGAGCAAGAATTAATTATTGATATCTCATCATTAGCAGGTCCTCTAAGAATCTACCATTTGATTTAACTCATGCCTTCTGATTTGCCTCAGACAGCAGTAATCAACTGAGATTCGCTGCTGACTTTGTAATCCAGTGGCTTTATGATTAAGTATAACAGAAATGAAGGTGGTCATTTAAAATAAAAAGCTTATAATCAAAGCACCTTTCCCAATCATCAGTACAGCCAATGTCAAAAGATCTCCCTCCCTGCCTCCCCTTTTAGATGTGAACAGGGGAGACAGGGGCTTATTGTGGCCCTCTCACTACAAGTGGTACATAAATAAACTTGAACTAACACATATAGAACAGATGTGTCTGTCCCTGTCACATCCAGTTTCACTCCCAGAAGCACATTATTGAGTTTCCTGTACACTCCTTTTAAAATAAAAGAAGGTTACATAGGAGCAAGACTAACAGGCTGTGCTCCTGAACTACAGTGCTACTCTTTCAGAGTTGGGAAGCCAATTATGCTGACTTCTTCCAGCACATCCACATACAGTACTCCTATCAGATGTTCAATCCCTACCCTTTTAGGAAAAAAAGATGAGACCTAGGCAACTGAAGTACCACTGTACCAGGTGGATCTAGCCTATGGAAGGACCAGCTTCAGAGAGGCAGCAAGCTTTACTGTTATGGACTTCTGCTAAAACACTATTTTCCTTGTTTGCATTATCTGCTTGTAGATGTAGACTAGAGAAGAACTCACTGGCATAATCCTACTCATGTGAACACCTGTATATAAGATACATGTCACAACATGAATTTCCTCTTCTGTTGAGAGAGCTCTGTGGCTATTCTCATGGCAAAGAAAATGCAGGGAGGCAAGGTTGGCCTTGTGATGCAATGGCACCAACTGATCAGAATTTGTACATTAACACACCTGGTGCTCCATCACATTTCTTGATTGGTTAGTTTCTGCCATTTTCTTCACTTGACCCCCCCCACACACACAATTTCATTTTCATAAGAATCCACAGTACCAGAGCATAACCACATTGAAACTGCCATGACCAATCAACATGGGCTTTTTACTAGCATGGTAGTACACTGGAAGTTCCTGGAAAGTCCCTGAGAAAAGAAGGAAGCTGGTCACAAAAGTGTTGTGTGTTGCTGACAATGGTGGTTTCTTTTCCTGGAAGAATTTAACATCCTTTTTCTTCCTTAATGTTGGAGAAAGGGAACTTATTCCCAAGACTTGTTCCAAAAATGAATAGCCCTGTTGAAACTTCCTCTATGGAGCTTTTAAGTAGTGCCTTTAAAAGGGCGAAGCATACATCATAAATATGGTATTTAGTGTCTGGCATTTTCTAAAGCCCCTGAGACAGCTCAGCAAACCTCTGGCAGGAATCATTTCAAATTGACTGGAATAATCACAGGTCTCAAAGGTTTGCAGTGACAAGATACACAATTAAGGTTGTATGAAAGGAGGGAAAGGCTGCCTCCAGTTTCTTTCATGACACAGCTTATATGGAGAGGAAAGCTTGTGAAATGGCCTTTTCCCATTGCATTAATAATATCTGAATAGGGAAGGGGAATTTTTGAGCTCAGCAATACGGAACATGCACTCATCCTGCCTAGCTCCCCTGCTGATTGATAGCTGGGGTTTTGTCCCTTCTGACATATGCTTTCTTTGCTCCTTCTCTTACTCCTTCCAATTTTTCCCCGCTTTCTAAGGGAAAACATAAATGCAGGACGTTTTGCTTTCAGCATGGCAATGCCGGGGTGGAACTGAAGGGCTTGCATTCAAGACCTCTTCAGAAAGGGCTTCCTGAGTGTGTCATACCCCACCCACCCCTCCCCAGACATGAGCTGAGTTGCCCTCTTTTTGCCCCCCAGCTCCTGCTTTAGGAATATAGTCCCTTCCCAAAGGAGACCAATTGTCTTCTGCCACTGCTGTGAAGTTCCCTGTTTTGCTCTAACCCTTGGTCCAGGAGGCATCTAAGAGAGGCAGGCATGATGAGCATGACAGTACCATCAAACAGATTCATTAGCACAGGAGTGAAGCCCATGTCCTATGCCAGGGAATGGCAAGGGTCAGTACTTGCTGGGCCTCACTCCTGGTAAAGTGCTGGTTTTAGTAATGTCATCTCTGTTCCCTCTTTGGATGTTATTTCTGACCCTTCCAGTCTTTGTGCCAAGTGCAAAGAACTTCCCAGGGGATTCTTTACTCACTTCAGGTACCTACACAGCCCTTCCCAAATCAGCTAAGGGGACATCTTCAAGTCATCAACAAAAACCTGGGACTGATGGTGAAATAATCTGGAATTGGTTTATTGCCAGAGTTGCAGCAAAGAAAATCAGACTCTAACAATGAACCAAAACATTCATCTCATCTCATTTCCGTTTTTAAAATGGAGAAAACTGGGGGGGGGGCATAACAGCCCTGCCAGAAAGCCTGTAAGAGAAATGCATAAGAAGTTTGCCCCCCCCCCATGGGAAGCTTGACTTAACAAGTGGTGTAGCAGCTTGAATTCCCCCTCCCCCAAAAAATAAATAGCAGGAGTGGAGTTCCAAACTGGCATCTCTCCCACTTGACATGTGCCTTCCCAGTGCTTCAAAAATAATGCTTCATCTATTTTACCTTTATTGTATCAATATCCAGGATGCATATGACAATTGTATACTTCCTTGCTGCTTTCAGATATTAACCCCCATAAAACATAGGTAATGTTGCTAGATTTTGTGCAGCAGCACTTTAAAATTTGTCAGATGTACTCTATACTCAATGAATATGGCTTTGTAAATCGATGGATAGGGTGCTCCATATTTTATTTCTTAAATGTTTTCTATATCCATTTTATTTATTTTATTTTCTATGCTTTTAATTGTATGCTTTTAATTTTTTAAGTTGAAGCTACCTTACATTCTAAACATATGTATATTTTATTTTATATGTTTTAATTGAGTGTACCTCACCCTCTTGCACTGATCTATGACCATAACAACAATTCTGTTCTAATGCTTCATCTGGACAGAGAGAAACTCACCAAAACCACCACCTTAATTATGCCCAGATGGGCTCACAAAACTGAAGTGCCACATTTGATATAGTTTTAATTCCAACTAAAGTGCAGCTCAATCACATCAATGGAAAGCTGGCTATATGGTATCAAGCACCCATGGAGAATGTCTGATCTATGGACCTAATCTGCTCCAAAAAGGTCTCCAGTCTAAACCATGAGCTTCTCTTGTTGGACATGCCCCCTCACTTTTAACTTTAACATATACGTGGGCAAGGAGGTCTTGGGAGAGTTTCAGACGCAATTTTCAGCAGGATATATTGCAAAACAGCTCTGTTGCTGCCGCACGGCAGGGGAGCTGTTTCGGACGATGCCGTCCCTCTGCCGAAACCCTCCGTGTCACTTCCATGACAGAATGGAGGAAACCACGTCATATTTCATTCACAATTGTTGCCCTTGAGTGAAATACGACGCGGTTTCCTCCATTCTGTCATGGAAGTGACACGGAGGGTTTCGGCAGAGGGACGGTGTCGTCCGAAACAGCTTCCCTGCCGCGTGGCAGCAACGGAGCTGTTTTGCAATATATCCTGTCGAAAATCACGTCTGAAAATCTCCTTGGTCAGCTGCTGGAATACAATACAGTAGGGCCCCATATCTGCTAGGGATTGATTCCAAGGGGGAGGCGTTGATACCGAAAACCGTGGATAATAGCGAACACCATTGAAAGTAACAGGACTTCCAGTTTAAAATACTATAGAGTTGCCTTGGAGGACCTAGAACATGGCTAGAGAGGACACATTTTCTAGGGAGACTCTATGATAGGTGTGCTGTTTTGTGTCCCATGGATAATTGAATCAGTGAATAAGGGGGTCTACTGTATCTTACTTTTCATACATTACATCTTCTTTTTGGAACATTTCAGTCATCTATGGAATGCTTCAGATATCTGTAATCTCCAGAGTGCTTTGTCAATCTTTGGATCTTTCTAGACAGCTTCAGAGTACTTTGTCAGTCTTCATTAGTTTACAGAGTCATCAAGGTCATGGATTTCTCTACTGAGCTGCTGCTGCAGATCATGCTTCCTGCTCAGTCATGACTAATCATGCTTCTTAGAATAAAATTCGAATGCCTGAAAGTACTGCTCATGCTTGCTTGAAAGAAATTATGCTTACTTTTGAGCAGACATACAATGGCTTCTTGATATGGCAAGTGACCTTGAGTTGTAAATTTCAGTTGTGTCCCACCCAGTATCCCTTCAGCATCATCCACCACCAGAATGTGGCTGCTGAGCTCTCAAGACTGGAATTTGGCTCTCAAACTGAAAGAAGTTAACCAGACCAGTATAAGGCTACTTAGGCTGCTGCCACACTGCAGAAATAATGCAATTTGACACTGCTTTAACTGTCATGGCTCAATGCTATAGAATTCTGGGATTTCTAGTTTTGTGAGATATTTCACTTTGTCAGAATGCTTTGGTGCCACAACAAACTACAAATCCCAGGATTCCATAGGATGGAGCCATGCTAGTTAAAGTACTGTCAAGCACCATTATTTCTGCAGTTGAGGCAGCAGCCTTAATGTAATGATAATTTCCCCATAAAAATCTGGCCAAGCTTGCTGCCATGGTTCACAGTGAACAGTGAGTAATGAAAACACTTGAGCAACTGAGATTTAAAAGAAAGGGAAGGTACTGTTGATTAAAGAAAGGATCACCCTGTAAACCACAGGTGATCAACCATGAAGGTCTACAGCCAATTTTTAGGGGCAATACCCAACCAAAAAGATCTTTGTCCTGAAGAGATGAGTGGTAGGAGATTATCAGACAGGAACACAAAAAGCATTCCTGTCCCACAATCTCCAATCCTGCCCCTATTCCAGCATGATAACCCTCCCCATCATCACACTTACCTTCTCTCTTGTCAACAGGCAGCCAAGGAATAAATGGAGCTCTAACAGAGCTCTGTTCACTTCCTGGACTGAAATCCCACCCATTCTCACAAGAAGACACAAGCACGGGAAATTCAAAAATAAAAAGTAAAATACACTAAAAAGTTACACCAAGCACAGAAACATACTTTAAAACTTTCAAGTAACCCAGGGAGGGTCATAAAAAGTGTGTCGCTTACCTGAATGTCCCAGTCTCACCCAAAAGTGTTCTGGCAGGACTGCCCATTTGTTCTGCATTCACGTGAGTTAAATGACCCGAGGTTTCACATGCTGGCAATGCTGGCACCAAATCACAACAGGGGAATCTATTGACAGCTCAGCCCATCAATAAGATAAAACACTATAATGACGCCAGCAGAACGCAAAAGGACGTTGTCGTCTGATATTGGCATCTTTTTGCATTCTTCTGGTGTCATTATGGTGCCACATTAGCCATGTCTGATAATCTTTGCAGACTGAAGCATGTGGGATGGTTGTGTGAGATAAGGATAGTGTAGAAGTAAACGAGATTATAACAAAGGTGTGAATAGTACTGAAGTATGTGGGGTTATGAATATAACAATATGGCTAGGTAAATATATGGATGTAGATATGTATAAGCAGAATTTTTATACATACATGCACATATAGCATCTTGTTGTTGTGTGCCTTCAAGTCATTTCTGAGTTATGGTGACCCTAAGGTGAACCTATCATGGGGTTTTCTTGGTACGATTTATTCAGAGTGGTTTTTGCTTTTGCCTTCCTATGAGGCTATGAGACTGTGACTTGTCCAAGGCCACACAGTGGGCTTCGATGGCTGAGTGGAGATTCAAACTCTGGTCTCCAGAGTCATAGTCCAGTGCTAGTCTAACCATTACACTACACTGGCTCTTATCTGTATATTTTTGTACTTTGATATTTTGTCAATAATTTGGGGGGGGGTTCTTTTTCCACTTTAATTCTCTGAAGTTACTTCAGTGATGGCAGTGGTGGTGGTAGTTTGATGCTATAGCTTCAATAAGTAGACAACTGCAGCCAATAAGTCACCAATAGGGTTCAGAGCAGCTTGTAGATGTGGGGGTGGGGTGAAAGAGAGAGAAATAGGAAGGGAGAAAGAAAGGCAAAAATACTGATTTGTGGGACATAAACAAAGAGGCAGTGGAAGCAACAACAAAAAAAGTCATAGAACTACCTTACAAAATAAATGGCGGTTGGGGGTGATGTGACCCACCTACATCATATCTTAGTGTCTGGTCAATCAACCCTGCACAAAGTTCAGCTCCCAGATAATACTTCATATGGAAGATTAAACTATGAAAGATTAAATTCATTCATTTGTTTGCATTCTCATTCAATGGCAGGATCCAATGGCGGCCTTCCCCTGGTGGAACAGCAGAACCCAGAGGAACTGGGATAAGCAACCCTACACAAACAATGTAGTCACTCCCCCCATTTTCAAAGCCCTGAGAGCTAAAGGAGAGATAAGGGAGCAAGATCCCAAAAGTCCCATCATCAGAACGCTGCATTTAGTCCAACAAGACCTTCCAAGTGGCAAACAATGTCAAAAGATACAGTAGAAAGCTTTAAGGCAGATGAAGCTTAAACTACAGTAAAACTACCTGATAACACCAACAGCTGTACAAGTTCAACTGCTCAGAGTTATAAGAAATTTATGAAATTATTGAAAGGTTCACTGACAGGTTCATTAAAAACCCTCCAATTTTTTAAAATACCTTCTCCCAGCATCTAAATGACATCATTGTAATATCAGAGAAGGAAATTCTAAAGACAAAGAACCACTGAAAAGGCTCACTCAAATAAGCATAACTTTAACTGACTCAGAAATGAAATGGAAGTGAATAAAGATGTTTCCATGTAGGTGAAATATATAGTAAGCAGTCTGGCTGCAGTAATTTGATAAGCTATGGTTTCCAAACAGTCTTCAAGGGCAGTCCCATATAAAGCACACTGAAGTAATCCACCCTAGAAGTTACCAGAGCAGAGAAAACTGTAGCCAGGCTATTTCTATCCAAGAAAGCCTCAGGTGGCCACAGTTGGACCTCAACTGACATAAATGGATCTTAATATTTCCAGACTGCATGCTGGATCTTTCAAGATAAATGCAACCATTTCTAGCATCAGCTGAACACCAGTTCCCAGGAAAAACCAGCTGTCAACAGCACCTCCATCTTGTCAAAATTTGGTTTCTCACCTCTTACGTAGCCTTTGTCTATAGATGCTGCTGCCTGCTGCTGCTGTGTTCAGGAGGCTGTTGCGGTGTGTTGTTTAATAGACACAAGTGTCAAATGACACACACGTGTTTTATGGAAAGGGTCAGAAAATAATACATTTATTTCCACCAATAAATTGTGGTCTGTTACAACTTTCTGTTCCATGTGAGGCCAGAGATAAGCCCATGTCATCATCCTGAGAGCCCTTCTCCACTCAAGACCTACTCCCTCATTATTTTTGTCATTGAGGAAAGGGAAAGGTGTAGCAGGCAGAAGAGGCCTGGGGAGATAGAAACATCACTGGAAGCCTGGTGGATTGTGCCGACCTTGGAAGTACTTGGACTATGACTGTTTGAGGTGGATTGTGCCGACCTTCAAAGTACTTGGACTAGGACTGTTCGCATAGTCAAATATTCCTGCTTCAAATGTTCACCCTGTTCCTACCAAGTCACGTCACTCATTCTATTATACACCTGCTGCAGAAAGCCCTGTCTCCTGAATATCTCTAAATTGTGGAGCAACTGCAGAGATTTTTAATGCCATCGCTTCCTGGTACAGATTCTTTTATTTTTTTTCCCCATTTCTTTCTACAGCTTTCTTTTAAAAATGCAGTAGTTTAGTACACATGAGAGAATACAAAAAACATAAGTGCATAAATAAATACATAAGCACTGAGAGACATGTTTATGTCACATATTTTGTGAAATCTCTTTGCTGATTCCTTAATTTGTAATTCAATCTCTGCCAGTGCCGCTGCCTCGCTATTCAATACACAAAGAATATGCAAGTGATTTGCTGAGCAGTACACACTGCTCCCTCTGCAGATGTTATTGCCAGAATATGGTGCTCAGTGTGTGATTAATATGGGGTTAAGGAGTTAATTCCATGTATTGTAAGTTCCAGTATTTTTCACCCCTGCCCTTTCGTTTCTTTATAGCTATGGTGAATTTAAATGACCATCTCTATGCCTTAGAGAATTTCCCTCACAATTGTTTGTGAGCAGAAGCAAAGGCACCACATTTCAGAACAAAAGAAGCTTCCAGTTATTATAATAAAACATAATGTGAAGAAGGCAACTCTGTGTAAAAATTCATTCGATGTGCACCCAGCTGTTCCCTCTGTACAAGTCCTTACCTTGTCCATAGACATTTGCTCTACATCCACCCAATCCCTTCACCCACAATGACACAACACATATGCACATCATACCCTCCAACTTTGGTAGGGACAGTCCCGATTAATCCTCTGTCATTTCAATTTTCAGCTGCTTTTAAAATGTCCCAGTTTCTTTCTTCTCCTTTGTACTTTTACTTCAGTTTGTGCAAACTGAGTTCAAAGTGTAAAAGTAGTTTGTGTTCAGTTAATTCAGCAGAAGGGATAGGAGACGAGGGGGCGAATCTTCCATGTAGGCTCAGACAAAAGCAAACTGCTGAAGTCTCTCTTTGTTTCTTTTCCTCATTAATAACTTTTGCCATCAATTCTGATGTTGCTTGGCCACATGTATCCTGGTGTTTTGTTATTGTTGTTTACGTTTTTTTTAAAGGTATTTAGGGTATACCCTGCTCTTCAGCCACAAAGGCTCTCAGGGTAGCTTACAAATTGTTAAGCAATAGCACCTACACATTTACACCACTTTTATAGTGTACTAGGCACTCTCCAAGCAGCTTCCAATGTGGGTTAGCTAATTGCCCCCAAAAGCCAGGAACTAATTTGACCAACCTATGAAAGGATGGAAGGCTGAGTGAACCTTGGAGTCCTTGGGATGGAACTTGCAATGTTTTGGCTTGCAGTACTGGCATTTAACCACTGTGCCACCAGGGCTCCTGTTTTCACCTGTGAAATGTTGGAGGGTGTGGCATGTGTTCTTCTGTCCCATCACTCCTCCTGCTTTAAGGAGTCTGCCTTTAGAAGCATACATTCTATACCACCAGGAGGCCTTGGATACCTTTCATAAATCCTTTCTTGACACAGAGACCTACAAATACACGCAGGCAGTTCCACATTAGAAATAGCCCTGGAAAAATGGAGCCCCTTCCCTAAGTGACTTGTCACTCCTTGTCCTCAGCAACCATGCCTGACCACCACTGTAAATTTCCCACAGTATTCCTGACTTGATGCTCCAGGGCATTGTGGGAAAATAAAAATGGGAACTCAAACCAATGAATTTCATGGAAAGTCATCCCTGATAGGGCCCTTGAGCCTGAGGGTGCCAGGCGCTTAGCTAGTGCACACATCCATAAATATAACTAACTGCCTCTTACAGCACCCACAAACTGCAGGCTCTGCTCTCTGGCAAAAGTATCAAGAACATAAAAAGGCAGGTGAGAATATCTAAGGGGTTGTCCGGATGGTGAAATAAATCCTCATGGAATCCCCGGGAAACCCCATGTATCCAAATGGGATCCTGCAGTATTCCATCATTTTCAGAAGGAGGGAAGGGGAGCAAAATTCGAGGAAAGTCCACAGCAAAAGCCTTTGGGACCTTTCCCAAGGTTTTTTGACAACTTCAGGGGAAATGCACACTCCCGCATGTTAGGACAACCAAATCACATTGCATTGCATTGCTGAGGAGGATAGCTGGTCAGATGGGTGCAGGGGACAGAGCTTGATAAGAAGGCAAATCCCAGAATTGCCATGTTGGATTGTTGCTGTAGCAATCATGTGCTGAGGCGATGGAACAGCCTTTCTTTCCTTCTTTTTTTCATTATTTAAGCAAAAGATCACTTTTCTGCACCTTGGATTTAGTTGTTTTTTTAAAAAAATACTGTTTGGCAGGGGCAATTTGGGGAGTGAATAATTCACTCTAACCCATCATCTTGATTTGCTGGCATGCTTCTGTGTGAACAGGAAACACAGATAGCTTCACACACCAGTGACCTTGAAAAATAATAATAATAATGAGACAGATGAAAGCTGCTGTGAATTGGCATACCTGCACACCAATCCACATTTTATTCCCTCCTTTCGATCAGCCTGAAGCCAAACTACCAGAAATAAGGCATTTGCTGTATATATTCATGTATAAATCGACCTCATGTGTAAGTCAAGGGCAGGTTTGGAGGCCAAAGTATGGATTTTGATATGATCTGTGGATAAGTCGAAAGTAAAACTTAGGGGCTCAGCTCAGGGCTCCTCAGATCCATTCTGTGGAGACGCAAAAACATCAGTGCCACCTCAGGGGGGCAGATGCCCATGGCTGCCACCACCGCTATTTTCCCACCCAGGCATTCAAAAAGGCCTTTTGCCACTGTACCACTGTAAAAAAAAGTTCTGACCCCCTCTTCTCTCTCTGGCAGCTTTTTGCAATGCCTGGGTGGAAAAATGGCAGCGACAGCAGCTCTTTGGCACTTCCCCACTGCAGCATAGAAGCGACCTCTGTCCACCATGGCAGGAAAGCCCCAAAAGAACTGTCAGAGAGAGAGAGCAGAGGGGGCCATAGCTTCCTTCAAACTCTCCCAGGACAGACTAAGCTCTCAGACTCTCACAGCTTAGTCTCTGCCGAGAGAGCCTGAAAGAAGCACCTGCCCCCTCTGTTCTCTCTGCAGTGCTGGGGAAGTCCCAGAAGAGCTGCTGGAGAGAGAGCACAGGGGGGTCATTGCTTCCTTCAGGCTCTTGGAGCTTAGTCAGTGCTGAGAGAGACTGAAAGAAGCACCTGCCCCTCTGTTCTCTCCACTGTGGTGAAAAAGCTCCAAAAGAGCCACTGGAGAGAGATCAGAGGGGGCCTTTTCAGGTTTTCCTGATTCCTTCTAACTTCTCCACTCCGGTGGGCAAGCATCAAAGAGCCCCCTCCATGGTGGGGAGAATGGAGAGATTCAAGGCTATTTTCTGGGTGTCCCAACTCATTCTAATCTCCCTGCCCCTGTGAGCAAGCACCAAAGCGCTGCTGCCACTGTGGCAAGAATGGAGGGACTCGGGGCTTCTTTCCAGTTCTCCCAACATCTTCTAATCTCCCCATCCCAGTGGGCAAGCACCAAAGAGCTGCCACCATAGTGGGGAGAATGGAAGGGGCTCAGTGCTTCTTTTACAGGAGGCTCTCCATTGATGATCTAAGCTCTTGTCATATCATAGTCTGTCTGGGGAGAGTCTCCTATAAAAGAAGTGCCCAGCTGCCCCCACCCCCACCCCACTCTCCCTGCCTCAGCAGGGAAATCTTTAGTATTGCCCCAGCCAGGCAGGGAGAGTGGAGGGAGTTGGTGCTTCTTCCGGATTTCCCTGCCACAACAGGAAATGTGAGAGGGCCAGCTCTTCTTTTAGAAGAAGAGCTGTAGTCACCTTTTTTTTTTCCAAATAGGATCACCATATTGATTTGTGTATAAGTCAACCCAGGTTTTGGGGGTCAATTTTGGGGCATATTTTTTCCTACTGATACACGAGTATATATGGTAACTTTGTACCTGCCCAAGCCATGGATGGATTCTGATTTTTCATCTAGCCATTTCTCCTTATCCTACTATCTACCCATCCACTGCTCCCTGTTTGTTTCTTTTTTAATTATCCTCAGGAGTAAGTGATGCTGAGTATCGAGGAGAAGTAAATGAGTCAGACACTCTAGTCTTGTACTTTTTTTTTAATAGGACTAAGCTTGGACTAACATCAATTGAACATTGTGGGGCTTACTTTTGAGTAAGTATTCAAAGACCTGAGCTTCTTCATACTACATTTTCTAAGTGGAACTGCTGCTGACTTTCTGCTAAAGTGACATTTCAAGGTGAATTTGAAGGTTTCTGCTCTAAAGAAACCACCAAGGAATTCTGCAGGAATCACAACTAACAACGTTTCCTTGGAGGGGAGGGGGGGTTGCCTGAAAAATCTTTTGTTTCCCAAACCTTTGATGATGTTGCCAATGGGAATACAGGTGCCAACCATAACCCTGAAGGATTTGCTGCTTCACAACACCTAGGGGGCCAATCCAACACATGTAGCAAAATGAGCAGTGGAGACCAAAGGAGGCAGAGCGGACATTACCATTCAGATTGCAAAGATGTTACCATTCAGGTTTCGTAAAGGAAACAAAACTTTCCCACAAGCAGAATCCTAAAAGGACTAAAATCTTCCTTCCTGGTGCCCATTTTTCTTTTATATGGTAGTGAGCTTCTTCCCCAGGTGAGCATTCAAAAAACGGCAGCTCCTACCTTCAGCGTAAAGTGTTAGGGACCACTCTACTACTGTCACCACCTCTCTCTCCAGCATGTGTTGACCATTATCATATTTGCATTACTTCACATTCTTAAATGTACTCTTGTACAAGCCTGAGCCAATTGCTTCTGAACAATCTGGCATGAATTATTCCACAAATGTGTTTGCCGCAACACAGTCAATGAGGTTTTGGGGTTTCAACCCTTTTGGTCCCAGACTGATAGCAATGCTTACTGTTTGCTGTTGTTATTTTAAAACACGGATTTGTAACACGGCCATCCAATCACGCCTTCCTTTCCCCACAAAGAGGCCGCAACTGCTAGGAAAAATGTTTACTTTTCACATCTGCCAACTCTTCTATTGTCAAAGCAGGGAGAAGAGCTCCCAAAGACAAATCCAGAAATGAGCAAATTAACGCTTGTTGGCAAATACAATCCCAGAGCAAAGCAGCCCTCTTCCCTGTGGTCGTGTTTGCCCTTCCTTCAGGTTCTCTCTTGTCCTACATAATAAAGTGGTTTCTGCTTGTAAAAGAAAGAAATTAGTGGGTGTCGTTAAGAAACATTGCAATAAATCAGGACAGACCCAGTTTATTCTAGTTGGATCAGTGAAGCATGCATAAGAGAGCCCTTAATCATGGATGAATTTTCAGGAAGAACAAATGCATTCTTTGGGAGAAAAGGAGATGAATTTTCCCCCTGAGCTTTCTTTGAAGTTAGCAATAATCCAAACATTTCAAAGTATACATTCTTAGGCTGTGCACAGCTGTTAGTGGTTCTAGGCATATATGGTGCAGATAACAGAAAATCCATGTTTTGAACAAGCATGTGACAGCCACTGTTGGTGCAGTAAATGAAGGAAGAGATGGAATTAACACTTAATGATGAAAAAAGATAAAGCTAATGGGCAAAAAAGAAAATGATGACAATCAAGATGTGAGGAAGAACAGTTGGTGGTCTAGGCCCTACTGGGCCAATCTCCCCATGCTTAAAGAAACAGGCAGTGGAGCTGCTGTTCTTAAACACTGCTCTGCCCCCCATCATGTCGAAAGGAAAGGGATGAGGTCTCCAACTTAGAGCACCAGCAGTGTGTACAAATGGGAATTATGAACTCTGTCCTTCTCTCCTCAGGGACTTATTTCTTCCAAGAGAATCACTTCCAGTAACAGAACCTGGCTGCATATGAGGGATAGACTTTAGGAATCAGACCTCTGAGTAAGGGCAACAGGTAAGGAGGATATAGGGGGGTACACACTCACCCTTCACACTTTAAGCCCTATGCCCACTTGCAGGTTTAGAAGTGACTTAAGCAGAGCCACATTGAGGAAAAAATGGTTTTGCTGCTCAGTTTGCACCTCAGACTTTTCAAATTCCTCAACCCGTTTTGAGCATACTACTCAAGTGGGAAGATTACAAGGGATCTACAGGCACAGAGAAGGCAGAGGCTAACATTAGTCCAGCCACTCCTTGGATGGCATAAGCTTCATGGCTGAGATGGTATGTGGAAGCAGGTATCCACAGTCCAAAGCCAACCTTCATTCCACCTACAGCACATGGGAGTTTCTTTGGCTATGATGCAGAAGTTCACATCAATGCTATCAGAAGAACACTAAATATAATGCACTTTTGCAACAGAAGGCACACACCCCTGGCTTTGATATCACTAGACACATTGAAAGCCTTTGGTCAGTTGGAATGGCCATACCTATTTGGACTGCTTCAAAAAATGAATATGGGACACCAATTCGTAACATTTCTCTAAAATCTGTACTCCAATTTTGGAGCAACGATCTATGCTAACAAAGTAGATTCCCAAACATTCGAACTTCATTGAGGAACCAAGCAGGGGTGCCCACTGTCCCCTCTACTATTCGGAATAGCCATAGAAGCCCTTGCAGAACAAATAAGGATGACACACCAAATCGAAGGCCCTGTGATCCACCAACAAATGCAACAATTGGACTTTTTGCGGATGACATTTTACTCTATCACGAACATGACAATTGCATTTCCTGCCCTCCAAAAGATAATGAACAAATTTGGAGAACAGGAGAAGTCCCAGCAGACTGGAGGAGGGCAAACGTTGTTCCCATCTTCAAAAAGGGGAAAAAAGAGGATCCCAACAATTATCGTCCAGTTAGTCTGACATCAATACCAGGGAAGATTCTAGAGCAGATCATTAAACAGAGAGTCTGTGAACATTTAGAAGGCAATGCCATAATCACAAAAAGTCAACATGGGTTTCAGAGAAATAAGTCATGCCAGACTAATCTGATCTCTTTTTTTGATAAAGTTACCAGTTTGGTAGATGAAGGGAATGCCGTGGACATCGCATACCTTGATTTCAGTAAGGACTTTGACAAGGTTCCCCATGACATTCTTGCAAACAAACTTGTAAAATGTGGGCTAGACAAGTTAACTGTTCAATGGATTTGTAATTGGTTGACCGGCCAAACCCAAAGGGTGCTCAGCAGTGGCTCCTCTTCGTCTTGGAAAGATGTGACCAGTGGGGTGCCACAGGGTTCTGTCCTGGGCCCAGTGCTATTCAACATCTTTATCAATGACTTAGATGAGGGAATTAGGGGCATACTTATCAAATTTGCAGATGACACCAAATTGGGAGGAGTAGCTAATACCCTAGAGGACAGGATCAAAATTCAAAATGACCTGGATAGACTGGAGAGCTGGGCCAAAGCTAACAAAATGAAATTCAATACGGAGAAATGTAAAGTACTGCATTTAGGGCGGAAAAATGAAATGCATAAATATAGGATGGGAGAGACCTGGCTGAATGAGACTACGTGCGAAAGGGATCTAGGAGTCCTAGTAGACCACAAGTTGAACATGAGCCAACAGTGTGATGTGGCAGCTAAAAAGGCCAATGCGATTTTGGGCTGTATCAATAGAAGTATAGTGTCTAGATCAAGGGAAGTAATAGTGCCACTCTATTCTGCCTTGGTCAGACTTCACTTAGAATACTGTGTCCAGTTCTGGGCACCACAATTCAGAAAGGATATTGACAAATTGGAGCGTGTCCAGAGAAGGGCAACTAAAATGGTGAAAGGTCTGGAAACGATGCCTTATGAGGAGAGGCTTAGGGAGCTGGGTATGTTTAGCCTGGAAAAAAGACGGTTAAGAGGCGATATGATAGCCCTGTTTAAGTATTTGAAGGGATGTCACGCTGAGGATGGAGCAGGCTTGTTTTCTGCTGCTCCAGAGACTGGAACACGGAGCAATGGGTGCAAGCTCCAGGAACAGAGATTCCACCTCAACATGAGGAGGAACTTTTTGACAGTAAGAGCTGTTCGGCAGTGGAACACACTCCCTCGGAGCGTGGTGGGGTCTCCTTCCTTGGAGGTCTTTAAACAGAGGCTGGATTGCCATCTGTCGGGGATGCTTTGATCAAGATTTCCTGCGTGGCAGGGGGGTTGGACTGGATGGCCCTCGTGGTCTCTTCCAACTCTGCAATTCTATGATTCTATGATTCAGCTAGTGTGCTGGTGACATAGAATCATAGAATCACAGAGGTGGAAGAGACCACAAGGGCCATCCAGTCCAACCCCCTGCCATGCAGGAATACACAATCAAAGCATTCCTGACAGATGGCCATCCAGCCTCATAGGCACTAAGTCATCAGCACTCCACACTGCCTGCTTGGCTTTGACTAGGCCAAGACTTGAAGAACCTTTTTCACTCCGAGAAAGAGAAATATACTTTTGTACTAAATATGATGAGGGCATTTCCAAATGAGGTCTAGAAATCCAATGCCTGTGTCTGGTCCTTATTGACTAGCAAAAATCTTCCCTGTTCACAAAGGGAAGTGCACACTCTGTCCTGAAATCACAGATTACATTACAGATGATGTGGTTGCTACTTGCAGGTGCCCAATCATTCAGAGGCCCAATTTGCTCTTAGAGAGAAAGAGAGAGAGAGTTGTGCAAAACAGACAGCCAAGTGATGAGATGAGTGTAGCATTCATATTATACGTAAAGTTATATATGTGTTGGTGGTGGTGTGTTCCCATGCTCCTAATTCACATGAAGATCCCACTAATACATGAAATGTTTGAGTAGGGCTTTAGAGTCAACCATGGCCAAGTCTCCAAATGTGGAGGTCAGGCTTGTCTGCAAAAGTCATACCAGGTAATAGGCATGAGCAAGGTGCATCATCAGCACACTTCAAGATCTGAAGAACAAGATGCCCATGGAGATTTAAAATATGTATTTTTGTCTAGGATGGAAATACTTGGACAACTTTTATTTTTTAAAACATGTGCTGAGGTCAGCAATATATGCCTAAAGCTGGAAGCTTTCCAAAATGTAAAAAATAAGTGGAAAAGAAAGAGAAAAGAATGAAAGAGATTATCAAGTGTTCAACAAAATCCCCACCAAAAATAAACCTTGCTTCAGAATCCATTCTAAATGCTGGCAGAGGTTCAAGGGATGAGTGAAACTTTATGCAAATTAATCTGCCATTCACTGTAATTTAAATCTAAATTCATCATGCATCATGAATTCATTAAGGTAGATGGCCGTATGAGTACTCAGCAAAGTTACCTGACTGCTAGCTAATTAATCTTCATACCACCTTGGTATGAATCCACTTCATCCAAAATCTGCCTGGACTCTTTTCATGCTGAATGTTTCCCTTGACATTGGCTCCAACTCCCCACCCCTTGCCCCAAGGGGGGCTCAGAATATGAATTACACTTGGGAGACATTGTCCCCTTGATAACAAAAGATTAGCCATAGATAGCTCTGTGCTATACTAGTAGTTCTTTATACAGGGCACATACCATGCCAGACAGCCCTGTTAAGGAGAGGGAGGGGAGAAATCAGGCATTTTCTTTCATTGTGATATCTACCTTATGATATCAATTTTGGAAGTGTACTAGGTCTAGAGAGTACTTCAAATATTCTCATCTGGGATAAACAACCAGTGGCTCTCCAGAAGTTGTGGGATTACAATATCTATCATCCCTGACAGCTAGATGTGTTGGCTTTGCCTGATGGGCACTGAAGTACAACATTATGGCAAGGGCTACAGGTTCCCCTCCCTGATCTAACCCATCATTTTCTTTCCATATTTCCATCTAGGTCATTGCTCTGCTGTAAAAATGGCCAGCCAGATGCCTCTGCAAAACATGGAAGTAGAGCATGAGGAGAGCAGAGTTCCCTTTGTCCCAGTACCTGGTATTTACATTGCCTCTGGACACAGAGAGCTCATTTGACTGACAAAAGTGCTTACATTTGTAGAGCTAGTTGGAACACATAGGAGTAGCTTTAGGTGGATAGGTGGGGTCAAATGAAGATATGGTGTGGCTCTCCAAAGTAGCACTTTTGAGACTAAGGACTTTTTCAGATGATACTTACCGTGCAAGGAGGTGTCGGGAGAGGCATGGGGCTGTCGCACAGCAGGGGGTCCTTTTCGGATGCTGCCGTCCCTCTTCCGAAATCCTTGGTGCCACATCCGTGAAGGATTGGAAGCGGCCACGCCATATTTTAATCATGGAAGTCGCCCGTGTTTAAAATATGGTGCGGCCGCTTCCAATCCTTCACAGAAGTGACACCAATGATTTCGGAAGAGGGACGGCGGCATCCAAAAAGGACCCCCTGCCGCGCGACAGCACCGTGCCTCTCCCAAGACCTCCTTGCACGGTAAGTATTGTCTGAAAAAGTCCAGAGTGGGAGAAAAAAGTTAGTAGCATAAGCTTCCATAGACTTACGTCTACTTCATGAGGTGCATTTACGAAAGCTTATGCTACCAACTTCTTTCTTTCAGTTAGTCTCAAAGGTTCTACAAGATCCCTTTGCATGCTCATATTCCAGACTAACAGGGCTATGTCTTTGAATTCTCCAAGGTAGGTAAGACTTGCAGCTACACTTGTAAGAAGACAGAAGCTACCTATGGATATTGTTTCTTCTTTTCTTTCTGAAAAGAATTCTGCATGTCTATTTTATGAGAAATTTAACTAGTCTGTGGTTTCCCTTTATCACCTTCAACAAGACTAAAGACAATGTACCTTTCACCTGTCAGTTAAACATGAACACCTTCTTCTCTTATACGCACAACTCTGTGAAGAAGTGTTAGGGTAATGGAAGCTGCACAATAAGAAAGAGAACAGGAAAGTTCCCAGCTAACCAAAGGTCAAGGCAGTAATAACACTGATGAATTGCTTTAATCTCAACAAGGAATATGGTCCTTCATCCCATGGGAACCTAAGCTGTCAATGCAACTGAAAGCCAGACCAAATATTTGTCACTATTAATTATCATCATTTGTCACTATTAATACAGATCAATATCATGTCGCACCAGTTTGCATTGATATGTATCTGCCTGGCTACTCGTCCTGAACCATTTTGCTGCAAGAAAGGGAGGGGAAAGCTATGAACTCTTTCTGACAAATCTGTGACCTTGGAGAAAGCTTCTTTTCCCCTTGCCCCCTCCATATCAGTCAGCTGCCAGGGCAAACAAATTGAAGAGTAATCCAGACAAGACAGAGGTGCTCCTGGTTAGTTGGAAGGCAGATCAGGGAACAGGGTTTTATCCTGTGCTGGATGGGGTTACACTCCCCCTGAAATCTCAGGTTTGTAGTTTGGGCTTACTCTTGGACTCATCCCTGAATCTGGATGCCCAGGTTTCAGTGGCAGCCAGGAGTGTGTTTGCCCAATTAAAACTAGGTCATCTGCTATGTCCATTCCTTGAGATGTCAAATCTGGCTGTAGTAACACATGCTTTGACTTGACTACATCCCATTTGGATTATTGTAACATATGCTGCGTGGGGCTGCCTTTGGGAACTATTCAGAAACTTCAGCAGGTCCAAAACTGCTGCAGCTATACTGCTGACCAGGTCTGGTTATAACAAGCATATAACTCCGTTGCTAAAGCAGCTTCACTGGCTACTGGTCCATTTTCAGACAGACTTCAAAGTGCTGGTTATGACCTACAAAGCCCTATACAGCCTAGATCCAGGCTACTTGAAAGACTGTAAATCCCTATACAAGCCTAACTGGGTTTTAAGAGCTCTGGGAAAGGGCTTTCTATCTGTATCACCACCATGGTGAGGACATAGGAGAGAGCCTTCTCGGTGGCTACTTCCAGGCTATGGAACTTTCTGCCAAGGGAAGCTCAACTGCCACCTTCTCAGCTCTCTTTTTGCTGGCAGGCAAAGGTCTTTTTATTTAAACAGGTCTTCAGCTTTTAACTGGTTAGGGTAGTAAAATGGGTAAGTTTTAATGTTCTTTTAACTGTTTTAAATTAATGTTTTTAAAAGGATTGTGTTTAATGCTTCTTTATTTTTTGTATTTTAGATTGTTTTAGTTATACTGTTTTAAGGTATGCAGGGAGCCACTTTGGGTCCCATATGGGAGAAAAGCAGGATAGAAATAAAATGTGTTACATACCCTGACAGCCCCCATCTTGGAATATCAAATCATAGAATCATAGAATTGTAGAGCTGGAAGAGACCACGAGGGCCATCCAGTCCAACCCCCTGCCATGCAGGAAATCACAATCAAAGCATCCCCGACAGATGGCCATCCAGCCTCTGTTTAAAGACCTCCAAGGAAGGAGACCCCACTACGCTCCGAGGGAGTGCGTTCCACTGCCGAACAGCTCTTACTGTCAAAAAGTTCCTCCTAATGTTGAGGTGGAATCTCTGTTCCTGGAGCTTGCATCCATTGCTCCGTGTTCTAGTCTCTGGAGCAGCAGAAAACAAGCCTGCTCCATCCTCAACGTGACACCCCTTCAAATATTAAACAGGGCTATCATATCGCCTCTTAACTGTCTTTTTTCCAGGCTAAACATACCCAGCTCCCTAAGTCTTTCCTCATAAAGCATGGTTTCCAGACCTTTCACCATTTTAGTTGCCCTTCTCTGGACATGCTCCAATTTGTCAATATCCTCTTTGAATTGAGGTGCCCAGAACTGGACACAGTATTCTAGGTGAGGTCTGACCAAGGCAGAATAGAGTGGCACTGTTACTTCCCTTGATCTAGACACTATACTTCTATTGATACAGCCCAAAATCGCATTGGCCTTTTTAGCTGCACCATCACACTATTGACTCATGTTCAACTTGTGGTCTACTAGGATGCCTAGATCCCTTTTGCATGTAGTCTCGTTCAGCCAGGTCTCCCCCATCCTATATCTATGCATTTCATTTTTCCACCCTAAGTGCAGTACTTTACATTTCTCCAGATTGAATTTCATTTTGTTAGCTTTGGCCCAGCTCTCCAGTCTATCCAGGTCATTTTGAATTTTGATCCTGACCTCTAGGGTATTAGCTACTCCTCCTAATTTGGTGTCATCTGCAAATTTGATAAGTATGCCCCTAATTCCCTCATCCAAGTCATTGATAAAGATGTTGAATAGCACTGGGTCCAGGACAGAACCCTGTCCTGGGTTATAGCCAAATAATTGGCTATATTTAATAATTTGGCTCAGTTGAGCCATCCACATGGTTACATGTAAACCAGCAATCCCCAAATAAGGCTGGATTCATGTATGCACCAAAGGAGGGGTCTGTGGAAATTTCCAAAAACAAACACTCTCAAGTGAGATTCAATGCCTGGAGGTGAGTCAATCACTAATCCACTCAGCAATAACAGGAACCCTTACTGCTTGTAAATGGGATTTTCATCTCCTGTTCCCCTCCAGCAATCGACCTTGTCTGTTTCCTATTCAGTTACAAAGTATTGATCATTAATGATTGTTAACTTTTTCAGAGTACCCTTTGTTCTGGCCTGGGAACCTCCAAGAACTATTGTATTACATCCTTCAGGGGATTTATTTCATATAAATATCACCCCAAAACACCACCAAATTGCACACAGTTCTACTTCCTTTCCACGCCATGTCACATTCTGCCTTTGTCTAGACCTCCCCTCTGAAAGTTTACTTAATAATTTCCACTCTTCATGATCAGTATAGCATAACCCACAAATTCCTTTACTCTATTCCTCTATCCTAATACTTTCTACTATTTTTGTTAGCATTGTGTGAGTGCTTGAAGCCTGAGAGTTTGCGTGAATGCTGTTGATATTATTTTCTAACAAAGATAATTTAATTGTACCTTCTGGCTTACAGTCTCCTCCTTAGTACCAGTATACACAGGTTAAAAGGTCCAACCATTACCCACCTTTGTATTGCCAAGTTGAGTAAATTAATTTCCCATATTAATATTAGGACATTTGAGAGGGTCTTCCCGGTAACAAATAGATAAATAAATATAAAAACATCACTATCTTTTCCTCTACAGTCTTCTTCATGAGCTATACACATAAAGGGAGTCCATGGTTTAGATGGAATAGTAGAGTTACTTGCCTTTGCTGGTCCTTCTTGTCAGGGATGATGGGAGTTGTAGCCCTTCACCTCTGGCTCAAACTCACCACCTTGTTATGCAGCAGAGCTGACCAGCTTAGATCAGTGGTTAATGCTTTCCTCCAAAGCAGCAGAGTTTCAGAGAATAGGCTGAAGATCCTGACAAACTCTCCAAGCCTTCTCACTCTTCTCCAGGTGTCTCCAAAACGTCTCCAGGATTCACTCAGGCAACTCAGTAGTTTTATATAAAACCTACTTTATTCTTCTATATAAATATACTATATGGTCAACAAATCACAATCTCTATACACTACACCACCTCTACTCCACACCACAATACATTGGCAAACATTGCAATTTTATAGCCATTGTTTATCACCACCCACTAGTTAGTTTCCACCCAGTGGGTGTGTACTTCCATTCTGATTGGTCCATGTAGTTCCACCCATGCTTAAGACCAACCCATGTATTTCAACATTTCACCTTGTACACTTAATGATTCTCAGGTGTTTCCAATCTGCATTCAGTACCTCTGTCCTTGGCTCTCAGGCCTTCTAGATTACATTAGCAGTTTCACCTGTGTAGCTTCATAGTTGCTCTTGCTTAGTCATTGTGACTTTCACATACATATTTTATTTCTTTCACTGTATGTCCCATGTTGCATTTTCCTTAACAATCCCCTCCGAAATAAAATATTGTATGTGTCTTACAATGTCATTCCAACCATTTGTGTCAGCCTTTCATGTTTTTCTGCTGTCAATGCTTTTGTGAACAAATCTGCTATGTTGTGTTGTGTTTCTATATATCTCAATTCTATTTCACCCTTCTGAACCATGTCTCGCACATTTTGATATCTTACACCAACATATTTTGTTCTGTTCTTCAAACTTTCAGTTTCAGCCATCGCTATGCATGACTGTGAATCTTCCAGAATTTCCACTGGTATCTTGTAACTTTCATTTAAATCATTTAGCAATTGCTTAATCCACTGTACCTCATTTACTATCTCATTCAAAGCAGCGAATTCTGCTTCTGTTGTGCTTAACGCTACATTAGTTTGTTTTCTACTTCTCCAAACTATTGGACTTTCACTATATTTAATTATCATTCCTGTAACTGACTTCTTGTCTCCTAATTCGGATGCAAATGAACTGTCTACATAACAATCTAGATCTGAACTATTGTTTCTTATTATCAATTTCCTATCTAAGGTTCCTTTTAAATATCTCAATAAATGTTTTACCGCTGTCCAGTCTTCAATTTTTGGATCATTAACCCTTCTAGACAATACATTTACAGCATAAGAAATGTCTGGTCTGGTGTGGCAAGATATGAATTGTAAGGATCCTATTATACTTCTGAAGAGACTCTTGTCCTCAAACGCTCTAGTTGTTTCCTCAGACACAAAACCAGTTGTCATTGGAGCTCTTACTATTTTTGCATTCTGTAATCCACACTTTTCAATCAATCTTTCAATTTTATTTCTCTGACTTAATAAACAATGCCCTTCTTCTGTCCATTCAACGCAAATACCTAAATAAGACTTCAGTACACCTAAGTCCTTCAAAACAAACTTCTTAGACAATTCTCTTTTTACTGACTCAATTTCCTGTTTTGACTTTGCTGCTACGCACAAATCATCTACATAAATCACTAATACTATGTCTCCTTTTGTATAAACACAAGCATCTGCAATGCTCCTCTTGTAACCTAGCTTAACTAGCTGATCATTGATGCACAGATTCCACGCTCTGGCACTTTGTTTTAAACCATACAACGCTTTCTTTAATTTATATACTCTCTGACTATCATTTTCTTCGAAACCTTGTGGCTGTTCCATAAATATTTCTTCATCCAGAACCGCATTCAAGTACGCTGTCTCAAAATCAAAATGTTCTACAACTAAATTCCTTTTTACTGCTACAGCTAGAACCATTCTCAGACTTTCTGGCTTTGCAGTTGGAGAATATGTCTTATCATAGTTCTCATACTGCTGTTGTGCAAAACCCTTAGCCACTAACCTAGCTTTATATTTGATACTTCCATCTGGCATTTCTTTCCTTTTGTATACCCATTTACAACCAATTACTTTCTTGTCTTTGGGTCTGTCAACAATTTCAAAAACATCTTTATTTACCAGGCAACCAAACTCATTATCCATTGCATCAAACCATCTTTCCTGTTCTTCACTAGAATAACTTTCCAATTCTTCAAAACTTTCAGGCTCTTCTACTGCTAAACAAGCTCTTGCCTTTGTCACAACAAACCTATCTGGAGGCTTTCTAACTCTATGACTACGCCTGGGAATAAAATCTGCTGTTCTGTCTCTTTCATCCTCACTTTCTCTACTGGGAGTTGTAGTTCTATGACTAAATCTCTTGTCTTCAGTCATTCGAGTAGTAGTAGGCCTAGATGCTATCTCATCATCAGAAGAACTACCACTGCTGCTAGGTGATGCTTCCTGCTTAACTGAAACCCCTCCGTTTCCTGAGGTTGGTTCAGTTTGTGCTTCTGGTTCATTTGAACTCCCTAATCTCAAAAACACTTCTTTATTGGCATGCAGTTTGTCCCAACCAGCATGTCTCTCAAAATTTGCAGACCTAGAATACTGCACTTGTTTTCCTCCCAAATGAAACTTGTAGCTATTTCCAGAATACCCCAAAAACCTAAGCCTTTTGCTTTTGGGTTCTCCTTTCCTCCTGAAACAAGCAGGTGTGTAAACATGAGCAAATTGTCCAAAAACCCTTAAGTACTTGTAATTTGGCATTCTCCCATACAATACCCTGTAGGGAATGTCTTCAATTTCTGAATGATACAATCTGTTACTGATATGTATTGCAGTCAAAGTTGCTTCTGCCCAAAAACTATCTTTCACCCCTGCATCTGCCATCATACAAGCAGTAATTCTTTTTATATCTTGTATTTTCTTCTCTGCTAACCCATCCTCACTAGGACAAGCAGGGTTTGTAGTTTCATGCCTTATTCCCACCTTTTGAAACCAGTTAAACAATTGATGATTTAAAAATTCTCCTCCTCTATCAGTAATGATGGTGCCTACTCTGCTATCAAATTGTCTTTCCACCATTCTTACCCATGCTTTTAAACTTTGCCCAGCGTCAGATTTGTTTTTCATTATTCTCACAAATGCAAACCTTGTATGCCTATCAACAATTACTAGGAAATACTTGCTTCCCCCTAAGGACAAGCAGTTAGCTTGGGCAACATCTGCATGTACATACTGAAATGGTCTTTGAGCAATTCTTTTTGTTTTCTTAGCTACTGGAAAAGCTCTGACCTTTACCTGTTGACACACTGTACAATCTAAGTGGTTTTTGCATTCAGCAACTTTTAAATCTGGACACATACTGATTAAATTCTTTAAACATTTGAAGCTCGCATGGCCGAATTTTCTGTGAAGCTCATGTATGCAGTCTTTGTGGATTGGAATATTTTCTATGTTATTAGCTTCTTCAACCCTGTAGCTATCAATATTGTCCTCCAAATAATAAAGTTTGTCCTTTTTCAAACCTATGCCACGCAATTCCCCATTCAGTTTTATCTTACACATGTTCTTTTCAAAGATGACTGTGTAGTCTCTTTCTGTTAATCTGCTTACTGATAACAAATTATTTTCTAACTCCTTTACATGTAAGACATCATTAAAATTCTCTTTTAGCCCTGGAATGTACACAGTACCCATATGATTTACAGTACTTAGCTCTTTCCCGTCAGCCAAAACTACAGCATTTACATTAGCTGATTTTCTATTACTTATTAAATTTATGTCATTACACATCGAAGATGTGGCTCCTGAATCTACTAGCCATTTAGAATTTGCATTTTGTTTTTCCTTAATCATGGTTGCAAACCCCTTTTTATTACCACTGTCCCTCAAAAATGGAGGTCTGGACTGTTTTTGATACTGTCGCGGCTGCCATCTGCTCTCTGCTTGCTTGCGTCTCTCAGCTGCAAAATGTTTACAATGTCTCTGCAGATGACCAATCTTCTTACAATAAAAGCACCTCCGTTGCTCCCTTGTAGAGGCTGCTTCCTCCTGGGTTCGCCAGTCAGGAGTTGTTTGTTGTTTTGGCACAGTCTTTAAGCTTGCTGAGTCACCCTGCTCAGACATTCTTCTCTGGTTCTCTTCCAGTATTCTGGCCACAATTAAATCTCTATTAAGCTCAGCTTCTGGCAGGTTTTGCAGGCTGTTCGTTATGTTGTCCCATGAAGAGTCTAGCGATTCTATTAAAATGTAGCATTGCTGCTCTTTGCTAATTTGCACTCCCCTCAGTTCAGCTTGCACAAACAAATCTTGCATTATTTTTAAATGTTCTATCACACACTGCCCTTTAGCCATCTTTTGCCTGTATATTCTTTTAGACCATAGCATTTTTGCAAAAGCAGTTGAAGGAGTGTGTAATCTCTGCAAGGTATCCCACACATCCTTGGCGGACGTTTTATCTCTGACGTCATTAATCAAGTCTTCTTCAAGCATGAGATAAAGACAGGCTTTTGCTTTACTATCTCTCTCTTTAGTGGCTTCATCAGCATCAGCTGCCAGCCCTGTTTCAACTGTTGACCACAGACCTTCCTTTACTAGTAGAGATTGGGCATAAATCTTCCAGGTAGAGTAGTTGTTTCTATTTAATTTACTAAACTTTAGAAATTCCATCTTGATTTGTGCAGTGACTCAATTTGACACAGTCCTTCTGAGTATGCACAGCCAACCCGTCTGGGCTTAAGCAAAACACAAAATGATTTACTTCCAAGGCTTATCAGTGCAGCACAAACAGCTTGCTCTGATCTATCGTCCACAAAGCTTTCTTCCACTCTCTGGAACTTTCAGCTTCTGTGGATGCTGGGTGCTCTAGTAACTGGGCCCATAACCCTTGTCAGGGATGATGGGAGTTGTAGCCCTTCACCTCTGGCTCAAACTCACCACCTTGTTATGCAGCAGAGCTGACCAGCTTAGATCAGTGGTTAATGCTTTCCTCCAAAGCAGCAGAGTTTCAGAGAATAGGCTGAAGATCCTGACAAACTCTCCAAGCCTTCTCACTCTTCTCCAGGTGTCTCCAAAACGTCTCCAGGATTCACTCAGGCAACTCAGTAGTTTTATATAAAACCTACTTTATTCTTCTATATAAATATACTATATGGTCAACAAATCACAATCTCTATACACTACACCACCTCTACTCCACACCACAATACATTGGCAAACATTGCAATTTTATAGCCATTGTTTATCACCACCCACTAGTTAGTTTCCACCCAGTGGGTGTGTACTTCCATTCTGATTGGTCCATGTAGTTCCACCCATGCTTAAGACCAACCCATGTATTTCAACATTTCACCTTGTACACTTAATGATTCTCAGGTGTTTCCAATCTGCATTCAGTACCTCTGTCCTTGGCTCTCAGGCCTTCTAGATTACATTAGCAGTTTCACCTGTGTAGCTTCATAGTTGCTCTTGCTTAGTCATTGTGACTTTCACATACATATTTTATTTCTTTCACTGTATGTCCCATGTTGCATTTTCCTTAATGTCAACACATATGTGAGCAGGGGAAGTAGCAGTACCCATGTTTTTGCTACATGAATGCCTGAAGTGAGAAAATGCCACAGGAAAAATGCAAGAAGACTGGCAGAGTAACTAAGCTGAAGTGCATTTAGGTCATAAACGACTTATAGATCAATCCCCTCCATCCACATAGACAGATTCACACTGCAAAACATCCATCTGTGACTGGCAATCTTTGACAGAGATCTGGAAAACTGAAGGGAACTGGAGGTTTGAGAAGGCCATAGATAAAGGTGAAGGGGCCTAGATAAGGAGATGTGGTGTAAATAGATAGCAAGGAAAAGAGGTGTAGAGATAAACACAGGGGGTGAGGAACAGTATAGAAGGAATGCAAACATGACATTCTAAAACAGTAGGACTGCTCTGGAAGCACCTTAACTGCAGTCAGTCCAAATACATATTTCCTCTCCAAGGTCAAGCCCAGGTAGGGTGAAAATGGTTCTGCAGGTTTTTGGCTGTGCTGTCTAGCTGTGCTGTCTAGCTTCCAGAATATCATCACTTCCTATTAAAACCCTACCTGTTAAAAACTTGCCCTTTTTATTATTAATATGCTCTTGTAAGGACAAACAAATGGATAAATATACGAGGGATGTTTTTTTAAAAAAAATTAAAAGAAATGGGTGACCTGCCTGGTTCATAGGGAGACTGATAACTAAAGCAAGATTGGCTGGTATTCCTGCCTGTCCTTTGATTTACAAATCTGAGAGGAGGAATCTGGGCTTGCTAAGTCTCAACGACCCTCTGAAGAACCCTGGTTTGTTATGTTGTTTGTCCTCAATACAAGGATGGGGTATTCACACTATTAAAACAAGTTGAATTCCCCCCCGAATCTGGTCTGATAACACCACACGATGCGTGGTCTTTTCCCCAAATCTGGTATGAAAAGGGCACAAGTACAGCCCTATTTGCACCAGACTCAGCAAATACCCCCCCCTTAATCCTGGGGTTCAGCTAGATAGGAGAATTTGTCGTGAAAAATAGTGACTTAACTCCCTATCACTGCAGACTCCATTTCTGCCTACGACTCATCCAACACTTTGCAGAAAAGGAAAGTTGTGATTTAGCTGTCCACAAGAGTCCCCCCCACAAAAAAATGGTGTCTGCAAGTGAATTGAATCCCGAAAACTCCCCCCTCTTTTTTTTTTAAGAAACTGGTTGCAAAAGAGCTATTTTCCACTGAAAGTACCTCTGTTCTTTTGCTCTGCCACTTTATCGATCGTGCCAGCAAAAAGGGAAAAAATGGCTATTCTGGCATCAAGAGCTCTCCCTTGTAAGCCTGCCCCCCCCCAAGGTCCGGCCAATCAGGTTTCAGCCTTGCTATGTGCTGTGTGCTGTGTGCCCCTTTTTTATTTGGTTGATCTCACAACCAATTATGCGCTACTTCACTGACTTTTTAAAAAAGATTGCTAAAAACAGTGAAATCTGTTATCGTGATTTTTTGGAGTTTTTTGGATTCTTCAGCTGCACTCCTTCTGAATATGGTGAATGTGGGCCAGCATCCATGAGGGTCAGGGACATTCTGCTCAGATTCTTAGAGGATTTTTTTCATCATGTAGTCAACCCCCTGTTGCAGAAAAACATGGATTTTGCCAGAGTTTGCTTGAAACATCTACTTTGGACTGATGGGGGGCATGGGGAGGAGAGGAAGGGCAAGCACCACTTGAGGTGCTGCCATTTTACCCTCCTCAGCATTACTTCTCATTCCAAAAGCAGAGCCCCAGCAGCAGTCACCTTCTCTGAGGTCAGAACCCCAGCAAGCCCTGCCATCACAAGGCTAGCTGCCCTTTCTTGGTTCAGAGGGAGTACTACCGCTTGCGCTTTGCTTTTTCGGCACACAATCACCCCTCTGAGCTCCGGGAAAAGCAAAGCCCCCATAATAGCCACCTTCTCTGAAGCCAGAATGGGCAGCTTACTCACAATGGTGGGGCAGGCATAAGTTCTGCCTTCAGACCAGATGATTCCCGCTGATGTTTTTTCTTTCTGGCGCACAATTGCCCCTCCGAGCTCCAGGAAAAATAAAGCTCCCATGATAGCCACCTGATCTGGCTTCAGAGAGGTGATTCTTGCTGGTGCTTTGCTTTTCCCAGGAGATTGCTCACCAGAAAAATCAAATCCCCAGCAGTAGTTGCCTTCTCTAAAGCCAGAATGGGAGGTTTACTTGTGATGGTGGGGCAGACACACATTCTGGCTTCAGGCCAGGTGAGTCCCACTGGCACTTTGCTTTTCCCAGGTGATTGTGCTACTGCTGAGGTTTTGCTCTCCCTGAAGCCAGAACAGATGGCACACACATACCCAACGTGAGGCTAGCTGCCCATTCTGACTTCAGAGAGAGAGGCTACCACTGGGGCTATGCTTTTCCAGTACACAATTGCCCCTCTGGGCTCTCTGAAAACTAAAGCCCCAGTGGTAGCTGCTCTCCCTGAAGCTGCTGACAACAAGTAAAATTCCAAATGCAGATTCATCCAGAGATGTGTTACCTAAATCCAGGCTAGAATAGCCTGAATTTCATGCACCACAGCTCCAGGCCAATGTAGTCCAAATTTCATCTAGATTTTTACACCCTCCCTGCCCCCTGTGTGAATGACCCCAGAGATTAAGTAAAAATTGGTCCAAGGGAAAGGAGAGTTTTTGGCAGCTTCAAATGGGACTAGAGCAAGAATGGGCAGCTGTGGCCTCCAGATGTTTGTGGGCTACAGCTTCCATCAGCCCAGTCAGCATGGCCAATGATGAGGGATTATGAAAGTGGAAGTTCAAATACATCTGGAAGAATAAAGGATGAAGGTGAATTGTTGGAAGAAGCTGAGGCTGCAAGAACAGCCAGTGGGGCAAAGCCAGTTTGGAGCAAGGAAAGGGAGTTAAAACTGGCACATGCCAGCACTATCGGCCACATTGACAGCAATATTTTTCTACACATTCCTAAATGTTGTTTGGCACAGAGAGTTACAGTCGCAAGTTACTCATGGTCATAGAAATCAAGAAAACCCCAGAACTGAACCAAGCTGCTGCAGGAGCATGGAAATATTTTCTTGTGGCTATGCCCTGTCTTTTCTGGGGCTTTCTGCTCTTCAAATTTCTCATTGAGAAGGATGAAATCCTGAGAATTCAGGTAAACTATCACTACCCACTGACTTCAATTTCCCGATTTATGTAACCCAATGGGAAGTTATGGGGTTCAACTTGTACTTTCCACTCTGAACGTGCAGAGCTTCATCTTTCCCCCCACCCCACCCTGTGGGAAGAGAGCTGAGTGAGGCACAGGAAGATAGAGTGTTGCAAAAGGAGAGCTTTAAAAGAAGTTTATTCTAAGCAGACTACAGAGTAAAGGGTATTTCTCTCACATGAAAGCACCTTCCTTCAAGCACACTTAGGAGTTACAAAGTTATAAATAAGTCTAGTCGTTCCATCCAAGTTATAAAAATAAACATAAGCCATGATGTGACTAAACTAGTCAGTTCCCTAATCTACCCACGAAGAGTGCAGTCCAGATATGCTGGATGTTCATGGGTGTTGGGAGTTTAGGCATTTTGGCCCAATCTCTACCAAATGCCCACCTTAGCTGGGACAAGAGTCCCCCTGGTTCAGATCTCTCTTGGTTCTTCTCTCTGCCTCATGGCCCTTGAGGCAGTATTTATCACCTCTTAAAAGCTGAAGCATCTCAAAGCTCCCTCCAGGTGGTCATCTCATTGGTCAGCTACCTCCTGATGCTGACTCCCATACACTGTAACTTAACCTGATGCATCCTTAACCCTTTGTTTATCTGCTTGGCTGTGTTGCCCAGATGTGATAACCCATTATTATCACATGCTCCCCCAAATCTCAGACAGCTGGGAACAGCTGGAACCACACTGGCTGTGATTTCATTCTGTGAGCTAGGAAAGAACAGAGTTAAAACATGTATGCAAATATGCAACAGTACAGGTTACTATTTTGTCAATTAGCAAGTATGTGGAAATATGCCCCTCCCTAACCTCCCACTAGTCCTCTGCCACTGTGTTGGAGCTTCTAGACACCTGTTGAATGTCAGCGTCAAAGTCTTGAAAGGGCAGGCCTCACCGGAGCAACTTCTTTCTAGCTTCCTGGATGGTGTGGAGCCATTGAAGAGCAGCATGATCAGTCTGAAGAGTGAAGTGGCATCCCCAGATGTAGGGTCTCAGCTTGTCCAGTGCATACATAATGGCATAGCTTTCCTTCTCTGGTATGGACCAATTGGTCTCTCTCTTATAGAAAGCCTCCTTCTGAGGAATAAGGCAGGATGCACAGTGCCATCTGGACTGCTCCAATGCCTCTGTCAGAAGCATCTGTAGCCAAAGTCTGGCACCATCAGTACTGGGTCTGACATGAGAGCCTGTTTCAGGGACTCGAATGCTTCTTGACACTCTGCTGTCCACTTCACCATCTTTGGTTTCTTGGAGCCTGTCAGATCTGTTAGAGGGGTAGTTGTTTGGCCATCTCATTGGGTCATAATTTGGTCATCACATTGGTCAGCTATCTCCTGACTCTGACCCCCACAAACTTAACTTAACCTGATAGATCCTTAACCCTTTGTTTATCTGCTTGGCTGTGTTGCCCTATTAATGGGAGAACCCATTATCACAGCCTAATTTTCACATGTTTGTAATTGGGCTACTGATGGCTAAAAATTACCCTTCTTTCACAGAAGTCTTTATATTGTGAACTGACACACAAGGGTTTACTTATTAATAAACTTTCAATGATTTATTTATAGCTTGATATTTTGAGCTATGGCACACAGGGTATATTATATTTCATTATTTAGGATACTTGATTATGTATGTGCCTAATTAGTATCCAAACAAAAATACATTTAAAAAAAAACACTACACTATAGATTCAAAATTGCAGTTAAAAAAAAACCCTTTTAACCCCCATCCTGGCCTTCAGTTTTTATTCTTTATGGTTGTTAGTTTTACAGCAGGGTTAAAATGTGTAATCATTACCAACAGCTGGGTTTATATGAAAAAAAATATGCCAAAACAATTTTTGTCTGAGAATATTTTGAAAATAATTATAACAATTATTAGCAGTAACATAATGTTTTGGAGGTTCAATATTTGCCACGCTCAGAAAGTTGGACATATGCATAATGACAAACTGCACAAATGACTGTTCCCATCACTGCAAAAACATAACATGAAATGCAACTGCATTTCTTCAATATGTCTCCTTCAAAAGTGGGAGGGGGTGTCACATTGACCCTCTGTGGCATTGAATCTATGCAGATGACCTCATCATGTGTGGAGACACTGTGGCACTGAAAGATCCTTCACACTTCCTCAACTGCACTCATGGATGGGTTGCTTTAGGTGAGTATATGAACCAAACTAAGTTCACATCTATCGTTTCAGTCTTGAGGGTAGGTCTAGATGACCTCGCACCTCTAAAGGAAACATTGGTTGCTCGGGAACCTTCTGCTGCACTGTGGGTATACCATGGATGCCAGGTGATGCCTTAAGTATGCCGGGGCCCTCTGGCAATGCCTGTCCAGCTATGGAGTGCAAGAGGTATAAGACCTCTGTTCTCTCCCACTTCTGACTCTCAGGTTCTGCGGGTTTTACTGCTAACTTCCAAGCCTTGGTTCATGGCTTGGGCACTGGTTTGGTGCGGATTGGTACCCTTTTGATCCCTACGCCTGCCTCTGCCATAGGTTTCCCTCCAGAGTGGAGCTCACTTGGAGCTTCAAACCGTGGTGGGGTAGCTACAGACTGTGAGCACCCCTAGTAAGAAATGCCAGGGTTTACTGTGTGGACTGGCTGTGGACCTTGTAGCTGAGTGGCCTGGTTCTGGCACTGAATTTTAATGAGGGCATCTATGAGCTCCATGGTTTGCTTCATGTCTCTCTCTGGCTTTTCTTCGCAAACGAAGATTCAGGAAGGACTCATCCCGCGCTTTCTGCAAGCGCGCTGATGACTAAAAAGGCCAATCCGAGATAAACAAGTCTGGTTGCAAAAAGCACAGCAGAAGGTCTCCTTGGGTGATGTTTTTGGGTTGTGATTCTTTCTGTGTTGTCGTTTCTCTTCAAGACTTGTTCGTCGTGAGTTCTCAAATAAGGCTTCAGCATTGTGGATAGTGCATCTCCATGCCTCCCGATGTGAGGCCAGGGCGGACCACTGTTGGTGATCAATTTGGCCAAGCCTGAGATGTTGTTTCAGGGAGTCTTTGTATCACTTTTTTGGAGCACCCCTCTTACGCTGACCCATGGCGAGTTCACCGTAGAGTAGTATTTTGGGGAGGCAATGGTCCTCCATCCTAGAAACCTGCCCTGCCCAGCGCAGCTGTGTTCTCAATATCATGGCCTCAATGCTGGTGATCCCTGCTTGCTCAAGGACAGCAACATTCGTCACATAGTCAGTCCAGTGTATATTTAGGATTGTGCGTAGACAGCGCTGATGAAAGCGCTCGAGGAGTCGTAGGTGGTGGCGATAGGTGACCCATGTTTCAGATCCATAAAGGAGGATAGACAGTACGATGGCTCTATACACACTGATTTTTGTGCTTTGCCTCAGGTGTTTATTGCTCCAGACTCTTTTGTGAAGTCTTCCAAATGCACTATATGCCTTTGCTAATCTGTGATTGATCTCTTTGTCAATCTTGGCATCTGAGGAGATGATGCTTCCCAGGTAGGTGAACTGCTGAACGGACTTGAGCACAGATTTGTCGACGGCAATGTGGGGATGGTGGTGTTCGTCCTGTGGTGCAGGCTGGTAAAGAAATTCTGTTTTCTTCAGGTTGACTTCTAGCCCAAACAGCTCTGCAGCTGTTGCAAAGCAGGATGTTAGGCACTGCAGAGCTGCTTCTGTGTGGGCAACAAGGGCAGCATCATCGGCGAAGAGCAGCTCACGGACTAGATAGTTTAGAGTCTTAGTGTGAGCCCTCAGACGGCTTAAGTTAAACAAGCTACCATCAGTACGGTAGCGTATATAGATGCCGTCGTCTTCTTCAAGCTCTGCCATAGCCCTTTGGAGCATCATGCTAAAGAAGATTGTAAATAAAGTTGGTGCAAGAACACAACCTTGCTTCACTCCATTAGTTATTAGAAAGGGCTCTGAAAGAGCATCGCCATATCTGACTTGACCACGCTGTCCCTCGTGTAGCAAGATAATCATTTTAAGGAATTTGGGGGGACATCCTAGTCTTTCCAGGATCTGCCACAGACCTTTTCTACTTACAGTGTCAAAGGCTTTGGTGAGGTCGACAAATGTTACATAGAGACCCTTGTTCTGCTCCCTACATTTTTCTTGCAGTTGCCTAAGGGCAAATACCATGTCTGTAGTACTCCTATTGGCTCTGAAGCCACATTGGCTTTCAGGGAGAAGTTCTTCTGCAATAGCAGGAACTAACCTGTTCAGGAGTATCCTTGCAAGGATTTTTCCAGCAATAGAGAGCAGTGTTATGCCTCGATAGTTTGAGCAATCGGATTTTGCTCCTTTTTTCTTGTACAGGGTGATGATGACTGCATCTCGGAGGTCTGATGGCAGTTCTCCTTTTTCCCAGCAATTCACAAGGAATTCGTGGAATTTTTCGTGGAGTGCATGACCTCCGTGTTTCCAAACTTCAGGTGGGATTCCATCAATTCATGTGGAACTGAGACATATCCACTCTGGTCCATCTGAGCTGCTCCCAGACGTGTCAGTGCTCCTGACTACCTGGGTATCTCCTAGCCTCATACCCTTGTGTGTTTGCCTGCATCCTATTTAGCAAATTTGATCCCTGTCGAGGTGCCCTATCTTGGCTACCTTTGCTGGCATGGTGTTAGGAAGGGTACTTCCACACTGATTGCGTCAGCCTTACTGACCATTCCTATTGCTATTGTCCTGATTACTCCATGCACCTTTGGCATATTTCATGTACAGTCCTCCCTTCACATTGGTGGGGGTTAGGTTCAGAAGACCCCCGCAAATGTGAAAAATCTGCAAATAATAACAGCCTCCTCACCCTCCCGAAAGTGGCAACAGGGCCTTCAGAGACCCCGTCGCCACTTCCCCTCATCCCCCAGCCCTCCCAAAAGTGGCGACGGGGCCTTCGGAGGCCCTGTCACCACTTTTCCCCCACCTCCCTTCAAGACTTTGACTCCCACTTTCCCCACCACCACCCTCCACAGAGCGGCAAACCGTGAATATGTGGAACCGCAAGTGTGGAGGCTGCGATTGTGGAGGGAGGACTGTACTGTGTGTGTGGACCATGGTTGCCAACAGTGACTGGCTGTACCGCTTACCAAGACTAAGGTTCTTTGCGGGCACCCTTTACACCTCTAATCACTCCTGTCTCTCGCAAAAGATCTGCCACTGATCACAACCTAGTTAACAGTTGCTCCCAAGTAATGTTGTCCATTTCTATTGCTCCTTTATTTAATCCTCAATAAAGGAGCTCCTTAGAATCATCATCATCAAAATTGTATTCATTGGTGACTTTACATAGGGTAATTTTCTGGGCCAGGATTGCTAAAAGCTTTTTCTGGGCAACAAAGGCCTCAGGATTCTCACCAGGAGCCTGGTTCTCCATGACATACAATACATTAGCCACCTGTCCCAGTCAAAAGAGTTTACAGTAGCACCGCCGTATCCATTGATTCACCAACCGCAGATTCAATTATCCACAGTTGGCAATGGCAGGGGGAAGGGAAGGGGGAGGAGCAATCTCACCTTCCCCCTCCCTTCCCCTGGGACAGCTCCGTTTGTGGCAGGGCCATGGCAGGAGCAAAGGGGGTGGGAGGTGGGAGCAATTGCACCCCCCTCCCTCCCCTGGGAGTGTTCTGTTCATGGTGGGGTCATTACAGGGAAAGGGGGGAAGGTGGCAGGGTGGTGGTGGTGGTAGATGGTGTTCACTATTTTCCATGGAATTCACCTTCCGCGGGGCGGGGGGTGGGTGGAACCAATCCCCTGTAGATACTGGGGTGCTACTGTAATCATTTCCCTCATCCACTCTTACATGGTGAGGTGGGCTAAATTCCTAACTGCTAAAATGGATTCCACCATTGGGAGGTCTGCTGTGGAGATGCAGAGCCTTGCCAACTGTGTGAGGTCTTGGTCATTTGCGGAGGGATATGTGTGTACCACTGCATTCATCCTCACAATCCAAGTTTCCTTAGTGAGAGGTCCCAACTGCTCCACTACAGCTTTAGCCTTGACAGTGTTCCAGGGGATTCTCTCCTCCATCACTGTACTATCCTGTTTACCATTCCCATATGTCCTAGTTGTGGTCTTGGTTCTAAGGGGGTTGAAGCAGCATGGGCTCCTCCCAATCTGGGTTGTACGGGGCATCCTGCATCACATTCTGTGGCAGAGGCTCATCTAAAGCATATGTGGGGTACAGGAGAAGTGCCTCTGGGCAAACCGCTGAAATGATTGCCTCTCTAGTATTGAGTTTCTGTGTTAACTCAACTATCTTTCTAGCAGAAGCATTGTGGCTCACGTTTGCGTGTTGCACCTTGGCCTGGCTAGCTAAATACTGAGCTGTATGCTGGGCCTTAGAGTACTCCTCTTCTAAGGTTGCTAACTTGCATTTAAAAGTTTCTAACTGAAGCACAGTCACTTCAAATTTGGCACGGGCTTACTGTGCTGCCAACGAGAAAGCAATCTTGTCAGTGAATAAGGCACCATTCTGAGCCTTGAGGTGTCCCAATTCCTTATCCTGCCTCTCTACTCTCTCCCTTACTCACGGACAGTACTCATGGCATTTCCTAGGGCTATCCATAACTCCAGGGCTGCCATAGCATCTTTGGGGGGGGGGCAAAAAACAAACTCTCCTTGCACTGCATGCAGGATACCTAATGTAGGGTACTAAATGGGTCAGGAGTTTTAAATGACCCCTGGTTCCAAGGGTTCTTTCTCTGCCTCACAATCCACTTCTCAAGCCTGTCCATTTTGGGATGGCTTTCGAACATGGCTTGCTTTTCCTACAAATGTTTCCTAACACTTACAAGCATGGATATGCCTCTTAAAAGCACCCCCACAAGACTAGGGGCAAAAGCACAAAGGTGTTTCTCTTTAAACACCCCTGCAAGTTATGGGCAAGGTGCAGAGACATTCCTTCCCTTACAGTAACATCTCCACAAACAAAACTAGTCACCAACAAGGTCACACCTTCTCAACCCAGGATGTTGCACATGGACTCAGGGATGCCTAAAGAAGATTTAGATGCTTTAGATTTTATTGCAACTCAAATTACAATCAGTTTTTTTTTAAAAAAAGTCCCCAGGTAACCCCATGAACCTGCTTCAGCTTGGAAAACAAGGCCAGACTGTTAAAAAAATGGTCATTACAGATACATTACTATTAATTTATGTATTTATTTAGAGGATTTATTTCTTACCTTGACTCTCATGCAGTCACTGATAAGAGATGGGTCTGCTTAGCCTTCAGACTAAGCACTGGGACAATTTCATTTGTCATAGACTGGATTTAAATCAAATATTAATGAAATATATTATCCTCTGTAAAAAAATTTACAATAGTCATTCTTTTTGTTACCCACAAGGGCCTTTTTATTCACAAATACTTTATTTCTCCAATTGAACTAGCACGGTTGAAAGAGTTTGAATACGTAACTTGTCTTTACTGAAAAAAATAACAAATTCTATCAATAATATATTTTCTATTTACTATAAATGAAGCACTCAAAGTATGCAGTTGGTGATCCTTAGTAGTATCTTCCATCTATGACCCCTCTGTGGTACCAAGCTTAGAGCTCATGATAAAACAGTCTCTATTAAAGTGTTTGTTTCTAATAGAAATGAGCAGATAGGCTAGAAGCACTTTGCTCGCAGTCTGGTACGGATGCTGCCTAGACAGGAGAATAACAACAAATCTTTAAATATGCAGTAGAAAGCAACCTCATGAAACATGTCCCATGGCCCTCCCTCAGCTTGTTCAGCCAAAGTCCCAAAGCAGCAACTGCTGCTACAGCAAACTTCAGACCCAGATGCTTATTAGCTGGCTTGTGACCTTTGTAGACCATGGTTGTTTAGAAGAATGTTGAATTTTTCAGCAGGATGGATGTGCAGCTTTCAGTGGCAAAGAAAGAAAAGAGAAGCCCTTCAATCTCTTTGAGTTTCCAGTAAGTTAAAATGAACCTCCAGCTGTAGCATGGTTTTAAAATCTATTTTAATAATGTCCACAAGCCTTTCATTTGTACATGAAAAGACAATAGGCAAACACAATTAATAATGACGGTTTTGTTGTTCATGAGATAAATAGCTCTAAATAGCTCTTTAGATCACCATTTACAGCTTTCTTTTCCTTCTCCCTCTCTCTCTCTCTCACACACATGCTTTTTTGGTGGCAGATGGTTTGAAATCCCTGGGCTATCCAAGCCTTGACCTCCTGCAGATGTTGGGATGGGCCAAAATGGTCCTCATGATTACAGAAGAAAGGAAGAAAACTCTCATAATGTACCGTATCACAGCTAGCAGTGGGGTGGGCCACTAACTGCTTTTTTATTACTGTCACTTACCAGCTCCAATTCTTCTGCATTTAAAGAGTTATGTCAGCAATTGTGAAGCAGTTTGAAAGGAAGAGTGGATACATGTGGTGGGGAAGTATTATTGGAAAGCAGGCCAATAGAAGATGAATGATTATGAGCCGGGGCCAAGTGCCATAGTTAGGAATGAAGAAACTAACTAGACACATATATTGTCCTCTCAGAGATGTTCTGACAGGCTATTATAGTACCCCTAATGAGGTTGTCATGCATTTCTCTTTATGTAGCTATTAAAATCTTTCCTACATCTGTCGAAGTTTGCCTTAGAAAAGGCGAGAGTGGGGTAGGAGAATGCACAGGGAGCCAACAATGTCGCCTCTGTTCTGCAATGTGTCCTTGTTTTTCTTGCAAGTGTCACACCTGACCTAACAGCAGGAAGAAATAGCTGAGAACGTCTAATACACAGCAAAGAGTTTGGCAGATTTCTCAGCCGAAAATCATCTCTAGAATGGAAGATGGATTTCCATGGTAGCCCCTTACAGCAATGAGAGGGCATGATGGATGTTAATACGGTTAATGGGAAACTCCTCACTCTAGCTTTTCCTGATCTTCCTAGACAGTGAAGCAATGCACTACTGAAGTAATGTGGGCCTTATTAAATATAAAATAAATAAATAAATCCTGTGCGCTGCTGGTTCAGTTATAGTGCATGCTAATATATTTATCGATATTTATCAGCTCTGAAATTCTGACTGGAAATCTATGTGTGGATATGTATATGCCTTATCCATAAGAAGCATCACCAATCATAGCAAAACTGAACCACTGCAGGTAATATGTGCAGCTCGGGGATTTTGCAATAGGTCTTCTGAGACTGCAGCTGGTGAAAGACTATACTTTCTTCAGAATAGGATATGCTTAAGGCGCTGTCACCTGGGGTGGGTAGATTCCTCCATTTCACAAGCAGGATTGGACAAAGTGCAGCCCACCCCCAGTGTCATTGGATTGGCACTCCCAACACTTCTGACCCTGGCTATGCTTTAAAAGTCCAATGGGACTTATAGTACAACAACACTATAATGCCTCACTTTGCTCACCCCCTGCCCTAATCTCTCCCATCATTTTTGCTGCTTTTGATAATAAAGGTCAAGTATCCCTTATCCAGAAATCCAAACTATGAAAATCCAAATTGTCCGCATGAATGGCTGAGAGAGGACTTTATCAGACTAGCATCTAAAAATACTATAATTCCACTACTCAGGAAAGCAGAAACACAGTGGCATTATTACACTTATTATCGCACGTTGCCATAATCACGTGATACTACCACCACAGAATTATCACATGACCACCACTAGCACTTTAAGAACAGGACTTTACTTCCATGATTTAGCATGGGTGAGATTTTGGCAGTTCTTGCAAGAACACACAACTTCAGTTAAAAACACCAAAAAAAAAAAAACCCTTAATTTACAAACTAAATCAGCACATAAACACAAACAAACCTAAAAACATGTGAACAAAATGTGACAGTTCATTAAAAGAGTGTCCTATAGATCATTTTCATGTTGTCACCCGGATGTTTTCTTGCTGGGAATGGGGAGGGGGGGGAAAGAGGACTGTCCATTCATGCTGTAATCTCACAATTATAGCAGGGCATGTTTTCACGCACTCTTCAATATCTTGAAAATTGCGATATTGAGAGCTATTGATGGCTCGTCCGATCAATTAAAAGGGACATGTTATTGGTGGCTGGAGCACACAGTAACCACAGGGAGGAGGACGATGTCATGTGATAGTGGGAACCTGTTCAAGTTACCATGATGTTGTAATCGTGCAATTATAGCCTCATCTGAGAAAGTCCAGAGTGACACCTTTGCTTTCTGATGGTTCAAGGTACACAGACTTTATTTCATGCACAAAATTATTAAAAATATTGTGTATAAAATTACCTTCAGGCTATGTGTATAAGGTATATATGAAACATAAATAAATTTCATGTTTAGACTTGGGTCTCATCTCCAAGATATCTCATTATATAGACTATCACCCAATATTCCAAAATCTGAAAAAATCCAAAATACTTCTGGTCCCAAGCATTTCGGATAAGGGATACTCAACATGACTATAGAATTTCATAATGTCCTGTGGAGTACCCTTGCTTTCTAACAACTATAACTGATCTAACAGCAGTGTGAGAGAGAGCACACTTCATAGAGAACATGTGGTATTTAGGAGTGAGTCTGGCAGCAGCAGGACAAAAAAGAACTCTTAAAAGCTCTATCTCCAGCCTTAGACATATATATTTCAGTAAAAAAAATCACAGGACATTGAATACAGAATTCTACCTGTAGGGTTAGTAGTTAGTTGATTTTGGAATTGACTAGTAGCCTAAGGACTCACTGTCCCCCAGGACAGAATATCACTTCTTGCTACACTGGGTTTAGAAAATCAGTGTCATTTCAGCTATGAAAATGGAGGCATAGATTTTCCTTGGTTTTTTTCCAGGCTGTGAGGCCGTGTTCTGGAAGAGTTTATTTCTGACATTTCACCTGCATCTGTGGCTGGCATTCTCTGAAGATGCAGATGAAATGTCAGAAATAAACTCTTTCAGAACACGCCCTCATAGCCCAGAAAAAAAAAACACCAAGGAAAATCTGTGGATGCCGGCCGTGAAAGCCTTCGACTTCACAAAATGGAGGCACCTCCTCAACTCCACCTAAAAGCCTTTTTTTCCCCTTCATGTCAAGTCACAAATGAATCTATGTCCAAAGACATACCCTACAACAAGGGCATTCTGAAAACTCTTGTTCAGAAGTTCTAGGATACTGCTGGATTTTCAAATTACAAGACTAACATTTGGCAACTAGTTTAAACTCAAAATCTGTTTACATTTTTATGAATTATGTTCTATATTTTAGAAAAGACTTCAGGTTTTCTTACTTCTGGTCTTCCAGTGTATTATTTATATTCATATGTTCTCTGCTTCTCAGGTTCACTAATTCATCTGCCTTCATAGAGATGAAGAAACAAAAACTATGTGTTAAATGAGGTATCCTCAAACTGGGCAGAGGCGCTGGTCTGACAGATCAATTGGGACTTGATGTGTGAACCATCCTTAACAGAGGGTGCATCATGAATATATCAGATGCCTGTGCATTAGTCCACAAGAGGCAGAGAAAGGGAGGCTCCTCAGCTCTAATGAGGCAGATTGAAATGGGTGAATACATTTCTGTGTACAATGCCTCGGTGTCTGGTTTGTTTTAAGGAAACAGTAACCTCTTTTGCTTTTCCAGGGTTAATGTCACACAATAGGCCAGCACCACATGAATCTATTATGTCTCGCAGAGCTTTTAGCGGGAGTATGACTGTTTAACCAGGAGTGACACGAGAAGAATTACTAGCCAGCCCTGCAGCTGAAAGTAGAGAATTTATTGATTCACCACATTGCCTGCCATTTGAGCCTTGATTGATAGGCGCTCATGAATTCAAGGAAGGTAATGCTCCTTTATAGAAAACAACAGCAGGCCCTGACTGGAACCATCTGCCAGTTTAAAAGAAAGATGGAGGCACTTCTTAAAGGAGTACTCTAGTTCTGGAGTGTGCGAGATGTCCTATCTAATGCAGAGGTGTAGCAAACAAACAAACAAACAAAATGAAGTTATCAAGATTTGGGGATAACACTATTTATTTAATAGCTCTATTATCTTTATGTCATTCTTCCCAGCTAAATCTCTGCAAGGTAGGTGCCCGTTCCACTTGGTTCACATTCCTTGTTTCACTAAGCAAGAAGACATGTCAGGAGCAGTACTAAAATTTATAGTACTGGAGAAAGGGCTAAAACCAGGAAATGTTTCACCTTTGGATAAGTGGAAAGAGGTAGGTGGCCTCACCATCACCACCCCCATGATCTTCCAGTATAGATTGCAGCTTCCCACACTAGCTCTAGAAAAGCATTCATGTTTGAGTGCTAGTTGCAGTTTTGACAAGAAAAGTAAGGGACTTAGGCTTAGCTTGTCCACCACTATCCTGCTTTTTTACCACATTGTCTAGACTCAGTACCACTCTCTTCTGTAGGACACGATGATAGAGAAGTAGACACCAATAAAGGCATATGTTTCAAAGGCATTTTGGAAAGAGGGAAATAATCTTGCCCTGGAAAACATCAGAAGGCACATGAGAACTTCCTTTAAAAATAATCATTGTTCCACCCCTCATTCAGACAAACTGAAGCCTCAGGTTTCTAAACTCTCACAAAACTTGATATTATATTGTCGATGTAAATGTTACATGGGTTAAAACCTTTTTTAAAAATGATTAAATCTCTAAGATTAGTCATGTTCTTTCAGTCTACTGTACAGTTTATGAGTTTGTGCAGGACAGTGGCTAGAACTTGTGAAGGCTTCACAGTGCAATGCTATGCAGAAGTAAATCCCATTGGGTTCACCAAGGCTTACCTTCAACTAAGCAAGTATGGGAATGCAGTCATAGTAACTGCAGCTTTGTCGACATGGGCTATTTGCGACCAAGTGTCGAGGGCCCCCGCCCCTCAAGCCTGCCCCAGAATAAAACACACACAGATATAACATGCACAAAAGGTTTATTGTAAGAAAGAGGATAATTGGCGGTATGGCCGCAACTTTCTGTCTGGTGATAGGGGCTAGTGGTTGGTCTGGGCATGAGTCGAGGTGTCCAAAACCCGAGGCCCGCTCCGGAAAGCGGGCCTTCCCAGGGCACGTGGGGGGATCACGTGACCGAACACGTGCCAGCCGTGAGGCCAGGTCACGTGTATGCTCACGTGTCCGACGCGAACAGTTAACGGACAGGGCCACGTGCCAGAAAGTATCCCCCCTTGGGGGGGGGAGCCCGAGGCGGTCCAGGCCCAGGACCTGGCCCACCATCCAGTATTCCCGCCCCCCCCCGGCCGGGACCATAACTCATGCCCACCACCCACACAAACAGAAAATTGTGACAGGAGGGGTACATAGCAATAATCATCAGGCTATCTAACAGAAACAACTAACTAAAGGGGGAGGGGAGGGCGGGTCTTCGGCTCAACAGAGCCAACTGCCTGAGCCGGGGAGCCGGCCGGGAATAAATACCCGGCCGGCGGACCCAGAAGGGGGCTAGCCCCGCCTCCCGGCCAATCAGCGGCCACGCTGAGCGCGGGCCCTGATTGGCCCCGCGGGCGGCAATCCAGCCAATCAGGTGGGGGCAGCCCTAACCTGATTGGCTGGCCTAGGATCCTCTTCCTAGGCTGCCCAGGCCGGCAGGAGAAGGGGCAACATGGCGGCACCCATGCCGCCACGCAGCAGCTTGGGAGCGGGGGCGACACCGGCCGCAAATGCGGCCTAGCCAGGTAAGTCTGGCAGCCGGCTTGCGACCGAGTGTCGAGGGCCCCCGCCCCTCAAGCCTGCCCCAGAATAAAACACACACAGATATAACATGCACAAAAGGTTTATTGTAAGAAAGAGGATAATTGGCGGTATGGCCGCAACTTTCTGTCTGGTGATAGGGGCTAGTGGTTGGTCTGGGCATGAGTCGAGGTGTCCAAAACCCGAGGCCCGCCCCGGAAAGCGGGCCTTCCCAGGGCACGTGGGGGGATCACGTGACCGAACACGTGCCAGCCGTGAGGCCAGGTCACGTGTATGCTCACGTGTCCGACGCGAACAGTTAACGGACAGGGCCACGTGCCAGAAAGTATCCCCCCTTGGGGGGGGAGCCCGAGGCGGTCCAGGCCCAGGACCTGGCCCACCATCCAGTATTCCCGGCCCCCCCCCCGGCCGGGACCATAACTCATGCCCACCGCCAATAAAGCCGAGCAGGTGAGTGCTCGGCTTCCGCCAACCCTGCAGCTATCACCAGAGAGAAACCGACCCACCGCCTAGAGGGATACGTGGCCGCGCCCTAACTGTGGAGGGGGATGAGTTCCGGGCGGATGTAAGCGGAAAAGACCTTGGACCGCCATCTTCCAAGGTGCTGGATGTCCGAAGGTGCCAAGCCTTCTGCTGCTGCGGTGGTGGCCGCGCCGATCCGGAAAGAGTGACCGCTGAAGTCATCGGGTGGGAGTCCCAGATGCCGTAAGGTAGCCCGCAAAACGCTGACAAACTGGAAGCGGGTCAGGAAGGACAAGTCTTTGTGAATGAACAGAGGGCCAGGGACGTCCACACGCCGCTCGAGGTAACGCCGCAGTAGGAGCACGGGGCAGGCCGGAGATCCCTCCAAGGCCCGGAGTCGGATGACGGTCCCTCGTCCCTGCTGGTCGGTTTTGGACCTTCGAAGCCGTAGGCGAAGAACCCCGTCGGCCAGTACGACGTCAGACCGCTGGAGGGCGTGGCCAGCCCCGGATGCCTTGGCTCTGCATACCACCTCCCCAATGCGCAGGGCTGCAAAGAAAGCAATCGAAAATGCTGCACGAAACAACCGCATTTCATACCTGGACTGGCAGATGGTTGCCAGAGCCGAAATAAGGTTGCATAGCAGTTCAAAAGAGACTGGTCTGCGTGTGTCCTGGGTGCTGCCTTCCATGCGTCGGCATCCTTCCACTGCTTTGTGGATCAGGAAAGAGCTGCATGGGTCGCCATGTCCCGCTGCTTTGCTGAAGAAGGAGATGGCCGCCAGGTAGAGGGATAAAGTCCTGGGGGCGAGGCCATCCTCCCTCAATGCTCCGATGAAATGAAGCACTTCCCATTCCGTGGTTGGCCAGGAGTTCCCATATCTGTGACGCCTTCTGAAGTCATAGAACTGCCGTACCGCCCGGGAGTAGCTGGCCCGGGTGGAAGGTGCCAAGGAGTGAAAGACCCCTCGGAGCACCGTTCCTTCCCAAGAAGCCAGAGCTCGACCGGGAAGGTGACTGGCATGGGATCTGCTTCCGGCGCCAACTCCCGAAACCTGCCATCCTGGAATCGAGATAAAGCATCCGCTATTTCGTTATTGACACCCGGGACGTGGCGCGCAGTGAAAGAAATGTTGGCTGCCAGGCAGACCAGGACAAACTCCCTGACGAGTCGCATGACCCTGTCAGATTTTGAAGATTGAGAGTTGATGATGCGGACCACAGCTTGGTTATCGCACCAAAAGCACACACGCTTGTTGCGGAACTCATCCCTCCACAGATGGACTGCCACTACAATGGGAAAAAACTCAAGAAATGTTAAGTCCCGGATGACACCGGATTCCCTCCAGGCCGGAGGCCAAGGTTGAGCGCACCAGTGCCCATTGAAGAAAATCCCGAACCCAAAGCCCCCCGCCGCATCCGAGTGGACCTGCAACCCTGTCCCCAAATCTGCCTCCCTCTGCCAAAACGTCACCCCATTGAAAGATTCCAAGAACCTCAGCCACACCCTCAGATCCTCCTTGACCCCCTTGGTGAGCCGGATGCGGTGGTGAGGGGATTTTACCCCCGCGGTAATTCTAGCCAGCCTGCTGCAGAAGGCCCTGCCCGGGGCCACCACCCTGCATGCAAAGTTAAGGTGGCCTAGTAGGGACTGGACCTCCTTCAGGGAGGCTTTTTTCCGCTCCAGGAGGGATATCAGCAGATGCCTGATCGCGACCAGCTTGTCTTTGGGTAGCCGAGAGACTTCCGCTACCGAGTCCAGCGTGATCCCCAAGTAGGTGATGTTATTGGCTGGACCCACCGTCTTGTCCGGGGCCAAGGGGACGTCAAGCTCCCAGGCCAGATCCTGAAATGATCTAAGCAGAAAGCCGCACCCCGGCCCCCCGGCTGCCCCGATCATAAGAAAATCATCAAGATAATGAGTGACCAGGGCTGAACCGGTCCTATGCTGGAGAGCCCATTCCAGGAAAGTGCTGAATGCCTCAAAGGCCGAACAGCTAATAGAGCACCCCATGGGTAAGGCCATGTCATAGTACCATTGGCCTTGAAACTTAAAACCCAATAGGCAGTGATCCTCGGGGTGGACCGGCAGCAGCCGAAATGCCGACTGGATGTCGCATTTCACCATAAGGGCCCCCGGGCCGCATGACCTGACCAGCTTGACTGCGTGATCAAATGACGCATATCGCACCGAGCACAGCTCGGGCGGTATGGAGTCATTAACCGATGTTCCCTTGGGATAGGATAGGTGGTGGATGAGGCGGAATTCCCCTGGCGTTTTCTTGGGTACAACACCCAAGGGGGAGACCCTGAGGTTGCTAAAAGGAGGCGCGGGGAAGGGGCCAGCCACCCTCCCGGCGGCACATTCCTTAGCGATTTTTGTGGCCACTACCTCGGGGAGCTCTGAAGCGGACTTGAGATTACCTGAATCCGAAGCTAGTCTGGGGCCTAAGGCGGGAATCCTAAATCCAAAGGAGAACCCGTCCCTGAGGTATGAGGCCGCTTGCTGATTGGGATATAGCTTCAGAAGAGGGAGGAGTGCCTGGAGTTTAACTGGCGTGAAAGCCAGGCGTCCCCCCCCCCTTGACCGGAACAATTATTTCCCGCTTCCTTGTCCGGCGCTGCTGCCCGACCCTGATTCCCTCTTGGCGCCGGAGGAAGCAGGGCGTCCTGAGCGAAAGGGGAGAGCAGAGGCACCAGGGCGAGGGCAGCTGGACTTGGGGTGCGATCCATAGCAGTTCTCGCAGTAATGCTCGAACTTACAACGGGATCGCTGGCAATTACCTGCATTATATTCCCAGCAAACCAGCCGGCGGGTGTCCCTCTTGCGAGGCGGCTTACCCACCTCCTGCTTGCCTTTTATGTGGGAGCCCACCGTGACGAGCCAAAGCTTGTCATTGATGAGATCCCACCTAGCCCTGGGGTATCGAGATGCCCTTTTGCGGAAGGCGGAGTCATACAGCATGGCTGCTGCTTCCCCTGCCAGTGATTTGGCCTTGAGCACGTTGCCCAGGTGATTGGCCAAGTGCCACCCTCTATCAGGGTAAGCCATGCCTACCACCCCCATAAAAACCGTGTATCCCGCCAACCAGTTGGTGAACGAGCGTTCCACCGGGTCCGGTTTTTCCTTGTCCAAAGCCTTGTCTGACTTAGGGGTGCTACCCACCTCTCCCTCAGGTTTGAGGAGTGAGAAGACATCCACATAATATCCCTTAAGGATATTATTGCGGGTCTTCCTGTCCAGGTGGATCCCGGGGGGATCCTCATGGTCCATAAAAAGGCTGGGAGTAGAAGGGCCCGCAGGGGTTTTTCCCTCCCGCCATGCCCTGGAAGGTCTGGCAGAGCTCGACTCCGTGGTTGCCCTAGCCTTGATGGCCCAAGAAGGCAACCCTGGGACCAGAGCTGCTGCAGACCAAAACCCCGCCCGGTCTATATCCTCATCAGAGGACTCACCTGAAGATCCCTCGCTGTCTGATTCCTTCTTCCTGCGCTTGGTCTGCCTTTTCTTGCCCTCCTTCTCCTTCCCACGGCCTTTCTTTCCTGAAGATCTTCCCCCCTGTGCCGGGGAAGAGTCATCCGAGGATACCTCGCTGACTTCACTGGGCGATGGAGACCTGCGTCTGCCGCGTCGTCCCGCTGCCTGCTGCGTCGCTCGATCCCGGCCTGCTGAAGGAGCCGTGGCTTCGCGCTCTACCGCGGGCTCAGGGGCTGGCGCAGCGGCACCCGCCTCCTGCCCCCTGCCGGCTTTCAGCTCCCCAACCTGTTCGGCGAGGAGAGTGACTGCCCGGGTTAGTTCTTGGAGGTTGGGAGCCGTGGTGCCACTGAGAATGCGGTCAATGGCCTCGGACTCATCTGCCACTCTCCTGGTGGGGTTAGCCTTCCGAGCACGAGGTGCCAAGGCTGCCCAGGATTTCGGCGTCCGGCCGGACTGCGCCCGCGTTGCGGGCCTGGTGGATGTAGTGTTCTTCTTGGGTGGCATACTGGTAGAGTGAGGGAGGGATGGGGGTAGTGGTAGTGATTTCAGCTCTGAGATAACTGGCCCAGAGGATGGCTTGTGGTACTCAGTGCTGTGGATCTATCTGGCTTGTCCGCCCTGTAGGCACCCCCAAGGCTGAGGTACTCAGTGCTGTGGATCTATCTGGCTTGTCCGCCCTGTAGGCACCCCCAAGGCTGAGGTACTCAGTGCTGTGGATCTATCTGGCTTGTCCGCCCTGTAGGCACCCCCAGGGCTGAGGTTGCCTCCTCCTGGCTTGTCCGCCCCAAATGGTCACTCTCGGCTTGTCCGCTCCCCGGGGTGGTCCCCGTAATATCCCCCCTGCTTGGGGTGCTCTGTTCCTGGCTTGTCCGCCCGCACAGCTCCGGCTACGCAGCCCTGGAGCTTCCCGCCTCGCTTGCTGTACTGGCCTCCCCGCAGGCCCGTAGAGCTGCCGTTGTGGACTTGAAGTCCTCCCCCCAGTGGCCCGCTGCCTACTGGGTCTGGCCGGGCTAGCGTCCTCCAGCCCGTCCCCCCGAACGCCCTGGTAGCCAGGCTCCGCCCCCGCGGGCACCCCTGGGCTATTCCCCCCAGTGGTCTCCGCCCACTGGGGCTGGCCGGGTCAGGGCCCCAAGCCCGTCCCCTGCCGCTCTGGTTGCCGGGCTCCGCCCCCGCGGGCACCCGGGCAACTCCTCCCCCAGTGGCCCCCGCCCGCTGGGGTTGGTCGGGTCAGGGCCCACGCCCATCCCCGAGCACGCTGCGGATGCCGGGCTCCGCCTCCACGGGCACCCGGATCGCCGATCAGGGACCCGTCCACGGGCAAGGACCTGCCGCCGCCCCCCTCCTGGGCCTGAAGCCCTGGGGCTAGCAAGCGGCCCTTACTGGCCCCGCTGCTGCAGCAGCGCCGTCGCCGCTGCCGGCGCTGCCGGTGCTTGCCCGGCCTTGCCGCTGCCTTCTTCGGCCTCCTGGCCTCACCGCCGCTGCCGCCGCGCTCTCCCTCTTCGGACCGAGGCCTGCCGGTCAGCTCCCCCGGCGGCCTCGGCTCCTCTTCGGCGGCTTCTTCGGCGGCTTCTTCGGCGGCTTCTGGCCCTGCTGCCGCCCCTCTTCTGTCCGCGCCGAGGCCGACCGGTCAGCTCTCCCCGGCGGCCTCGGCTCTTCTGCGGCTCTTCTGGGGCTCTTCTGGGCCTCTTCTCCTCTTCTGGAGCTCCCCGGAGAGCTCCGTCCTCTTCGGCTCAACAGAGCCAACTGCCTGAGCCGGGGAGCCGGCCGGGAATAAATACCCGGCCGGCGGACCCAGAAGGGGGCTAGCCCCGCCTCCCGGCCAATCAGCAGCCGCGCTGAGCACGGGCCCTGATTGGCCCCGCGGGCGGCAATCCAGCCAATCAGGTGGGGGCAGCCCTAACCTGATTGGCTGGCCTAGGATCCTCTTCCTAGGCTGCCCAGGCCGGCAGGAGAAGGGGCAACATGGCGGCGCCCATGCCGCCACGCGGCAGCTCGGGAGCGGGGGCGACACCGGCCGCAAATGCGGCCTAGCCAGGTAAGTCTGGCAGCCGGCTTTCCCTTTCTTGCCCCCATCTTTGAGCCCTGGAGTCCTAACAATACAGGGGTTTTGCCCCATTTTGGCCTCAGGCAGTCCTCACAATGCCCTGGGCAAAGATGGGGCTAAGATGGGGTAAAGCCCAATAAACCAATATATTAAAATACCTGGGAAAAGTTTCTCTTCAGAAGAAATAGATCAGGCCACATGGGTGCAGCTGTTGTCTGTGTTACATGCAGGAAATCTCGCTCACGTGCTGCAGTCCTCCTGCCTGGATCCAGAAAGTGGGACACAGGGGGCAGCTGCAGGGATGGGAGGTGTAGCAGTCTGGACTCCATCCTGTTTTGTGCCAGTAATGGGAATAATAAGCCAGATCTGCAGCCAGAATACACCGTGGGGAGCCGGCATATTCTGGCCATGTAGATGCCCTGCTTCATTGCCTTTCCCATCAAGCATTCAATCAAACCCAACACTGGCCTTAACTATGAATGACAAACCTCCAAGAGCCCGAGTCATCACCTGCGCTGCTCATATCTTGAAAACTCGAGGTTGTGGCTTCCTGGATTGGATAAATGCACCTATAAGGCCTCATTTGCATGCTGTTAATGTTTTGTTACTGAAAATCTGTTGATGAGTTTTAATACCAAGTTTTGCTTCTTGCCGCTTTCTTATTAAGGTAAATTATTTCTGAGTGGCTGTATTGTGCTCTTTTTGTTTTAAAACTCTTAACCTAACTTCATTGCTTTACGTACTCTTACAGTATTCTGTTCTTAGCCACACTCAGGGCTCATCTACACAGGCCAGGATAAATTAGCATATCTTGTCCATGGATCAGGCCCATTGCTCCCCCATTACAGTCACTTAACAGGAGGAAGTCCAGACAGGTACACCAGCCAGTCAGTGCAGCCACCACCACAGTCTCCCTCACTCTCTCAAAAATAGGAAGCTGGCCTGCAACATGTGACCAAGCCCCCCTGCAATGTTACCAGCCTTGGTCACATGCTGTGGGACTCCTTCCTTCTACAGCAGAGAAACAGCAGACCTTCAGCTGTAGCAATGGACTGGCATGCCAGAACAGGCTTCTGGGGTCACACAGGGGCCAATCCATTTTTTACCAGCAGGAATTGCTTAAAGCAGTTTTTTAATTTAAAAAAAAAACCACCACTATAATGGGCCGTACCCAGGCTTCTGCCCTTCTTAGCCCTGTCTTTGCCCCAGGGATCATAAGAACTTCCCAGGGGTAGAATGGGACAAAAGCCCTGCATCCTTAGGTCTGCAGGGCTCTAAGACAGGGGCAAGACAAGCTATATTGCCCATGTACATAAGCCCTCAGTGTGGGGTGGGTGGGATACAAACAAACAAATACAAGGTGGTCTCTTGGTTCTTGAGCATGAGCTCTTTCTGGTGTCCTTATACTCTTTGTCTTCAAAAGGGCAAATGTTGTGAGTATATCAGTCGCGCCAATGCATTGTGGGGATCCAGTTATATTTATGTTGTCAGATGAATGAATAAAACCATACCCTAGACAAAAAGAGACAGAGAGCGAAATTAACTGCACAAATGTTGTCTACAACCTAAAGGCTAAAGATTTTTAGGGTGAGATTTGGGCCACAATATACATTTCTTTTGTAATGGGCAATGTTCATCATTAACTAATGTGCTGGATTTCAGCAGCAAAAAGGATGTTTTGTTGAGAAGCTCTTTACATCAGAGAAGCAAAGATTTGGCCATTTCTTGGTGCTTTTATTGTACTACTGGGCCTCCTATTCCTTCTATCCTTGGTAGCTGGGGTTAAAACAGATGACTCATTAACCTATAGAATGCACTTGGAGTACCCATATTACACTGGACTTTCTATGATCATGGCAGAAAAAACAGCAGGAACATCCAACCTGAAAAATATATTTAAGGGAAATATGAATACAACTAGCTTAAGCAACAGGCAGGGGAAGAACTGCACATTGTCTATAGACATGTAGGAGATTATCAGGTGCATTAAAAATGGTGTTACATGAATGCACAGGAGATCAGATGACATCGTTCCCCCCTCTTAATGCACCCATTCTGTTGTCGTTCCACCTGCACTGCTTTTTATTGATGGGAGAAGCCGTCAATAGATCCCCCATTCCGTTTCTGTCACGGATGTTCCTGTGAGTGAAAAGGTGCCCCATTATGCTGGCGAGATCCCAGAATCAATGGGAGGTCCCTGCCAGAACACTTCTGGATGAGATCAGGACATCCTGGTAAATGACACACTTTTTATGACCCTCCCTGGATTACGTGTAATGTTTTCAGTGTGTTTAGGTGCTTGGTGTAACTTTTTCTTGTGTATTTCTCTTTTATTTTTGAATTTCCCACACTCATGTCTTCTCGCGAGAATCCACGGGATTTCAGTCCAAGAAGTGAAGGGAGCTCCATTAGCACTCCATTCACTCCTGGTCTGCCAGAACGACGTAAATGCAGTGGGGAGGGTGATTGTGCCCAGTCAGGAGCGGGAGTGGAGATTGTGGGACAGGAACACTTTTTTCATTCCTATCTGATAATCTCTGTAATTACCATCACAGATTGAACCACACAGGTTAAGGTATTGTTTATATTCAAAAATGGTTTCCTTGGCTTTTGACCCCAGAAGTTCCTCAAAGGCATTACTAGATCAAAAACTCAGGAATACGATGGATCGGACCTACACTTTGTTATACTTAGAGCAGACACATTCAGAACACTCTTTGTTATGTGCAGAGCAACGGATCATGACTAATTTAAATCACATTGATTTCAATAGTTCTACAGTAACTACACCTGGATCCAACTTAGTAAAAAAATAATGAGCAAAGAGCACAAGCAACTGGGATAGTTTTAAAATGCAATTTAATTATGTCAATAGCATATCTGCAATTGATTGTCTATAGAAACGGTGTTGGACATATTTACTTTTGCCAAATTCTTCTTTGCTTAGAACAAGTGCTCAAAATATCTTCCTGCAGCCACAACATGAGTTCCACTCATTATTCTCTCACCCCAGTGATATAGGTTTGTGCTGAAGGTTGTTTTTAATTTTCAACCGGCCATACAAAATGTTATGCTATAAGTAGCTGAAGGCTTCATTCCTGCCCCATCACCATTTCCATATGAATGGTTCCTCTGTTTATTTATATTAGCCTGTAATAACTATCAATTTGCTCAAGATTATGGAATCCAGAAAACATTAGAAAATTCATTAACAATGGCTAGCAGGGCTTTAACTTCCCACTGCAATGTGCTTCACTTTCAAAGAATTCTAAATGAATGACAATGTCTATTATATACAAAGGCACTGTATCCACCCCTAATTTGCAAAGCATATTATCTCTGATCAATACCGAATAACAGAGTACAGCTGACCCAAAGCAGCAATTTTGGAATTCAAGTGACATATGGTGTAAATCCCACAGTATCCCACCCTATGTTGACCAAAATAAGAGGACATGACATTTCTAGAGTGCAGTGCTTTACAATTAACACAATTTTCCTCTTGGGAAATGCCCCTATTAACATTTTGGGGTCTCAGAGACAGAGATGACCTTGCTGTTCCTGGAGAGGACAGGGTACCACATGCCAAAAGAGAAAGGTGCCTTATTAAATGTATGTGCCATAGAACCTTTAAAGCATTCTGAATGGAAAATGCGGCTCCAGAGGAAAACTTCCTCTCCACATTTGACATATCAAAACGTATCAAAACTCAGTTATTTTCTAGGGGTTCCCCCAGCACCACTTAAATGCATTAATAATCATTTCATGGAAGGCTGTTTATTTTATGTTCCACTGGCTTTCAGTTGTGGATAATTAGTACTAAGTTTACAACTTCATTTAGATTCTAGCATTGTAGCCCTAGCTGTTTATCATGTTGGGAATTAACCATCAGGAATTCTGAAAAGCTTTTGTCTCTCTTTTATTAAGCACAAAGCTGCTTTGAAGAAATGTACTCAAAAGCATCAATTACAACAAACTACACATTTGATTGCGTACTTTGTTTCTAAAAGTTGAGATTCTAATTATAATTGCCTAAAGGTATTCTGCAGGTAAATCATGCTGGGTCGAACTGATCTCAATGGCACTGCCATGGGAATTATCGTGATCCATAAAATACATTACTTTTTTTCCTATTTAAGAATGTATTTTCTTATAAGTTTTGGGGTGGAAAATGTGTTATCTTCACAATGGGCTCTGCTGACTCAGGCTGATGGAAGCTGTAGTCCAACAACATTAGTCCACAGAGTCTTCATCTCCATTGTACTTGAATCAAACAATGAGTAAACACTCCAGTGAAATGGGGGAAATGTGCTTAAGCTCCTATTCTCATGTCCTGGTTGTTAAGCTGGCTTTATCATTTATCATGATTTAGCAAAGTGAATCAGCCTACTTTGATAGCGGCTTCTAAATGAAGAACCACTTGCTGTAGTTGGGTGATCAAATAATAAGAAACACTGGATGGACCTCTTGGACCCAGACACAGATCCATTAGTTCTGCTTCACTCCTTCCACTGTGCAAGTAGGGAAACAAGCCAAGAAACCGTATTTAACAAGAGATTCTTTTTGGTTTCCAAACAAGCCAGGATTCAGGTGTTTCCTTTGCAACATGGCTTCATTTGTTGGCTTGTTTAGAAACTACTAGCCAGTTTCCTAATCAGGCATCATGGGAAGCTGAAGTTAAATGAGGTTTCTTCTCAGATCTACTCCTCCCCTCCCTTCACGCCCACATCACCATTCTCCTCACCGGAGCTATCCCAGTGGGGGGGGGCAATCCCAGGGGTGAAGGGAGAAGGGAGGCAAATCTACTACTACTCCCCCTCTCCCATTCACCCCCCCTGCTGTCACCATCCACAGATAATTGAATCAGCAGATGGTGAATCAGTGGATGCGAAGGTGCTACTGTACAATGGGTGACATCTGGCTTGATGGCAGTGCATGCAAAAAGGATCTAGGAGTCAGCAGTGTGATGCAGCAGCTAAAAAAGTGAATGTGATTCTAGGCTGCATCAATAAGAGTATAGTGTCTAGATCAAGTGAAGTAATAGTGCCACTCTTGCTTTGGTCAGACCTCATCTGGAATATTGTGTCCAGTTCTGGGGACAACAATTCAAGAAGGATATTGACAAGCTGGAACATGTCCAGAGATGGGCAACCAATATAATGGGAGGTCTAGAAGCCACGCCCTATGAGGTGCAGCTTAGGGAGCTGGGTATGTTTAGTCTGTAGAAGAGAAGGTTAAGAGGTGACATGATAACCATGTTTAAATTTTTGAAAGGATGCCATACTGAGGATAGAGGAAGCTTGTTTTCTGATGCTCAAGAGATTAGGGAGATTATCAGATGCGTTAAAAGTGGTGTTACACGAACAGGAGATAGCTACAGGGCTCCCTTTTCAGATGACGTCGTTCCTCCCTTGTAATGAGCCTGTACAGCACCTTCACCCACTGAATATTGATGATGTGATGGTGGAAATCAGGGCCACACCTTCGTGCTCCAAATGGAGCACCAGTTAAGATTCTGATAAAGAGGATCAGGATCAGGAAGGACATAGAGATGCTAAAAGTAAGCCTCAAGCTCAAGCCTGTCAAACCAGGAACATCTTGATACCTGGAGACAACAACCCCTAGGCCAGAGCATCCCCTAGCACAAAGACTAGAAAACTAGACACTCCTGGGCTGCCCTGTCGATGCTACTAAAGGTAGGTCTGAAAAGTTTTGTTATTGTGCCGGAACAGGGGCAGGAGAGGGGCGGGAGAGGAGATGGTGGGACAGGGATGCTTTTTTTGTTCCTGTCTGATAATATCCTTTGACATGGAGCAATGGACTCAAACTGCAGGAAAAGAGATTCTACCTAAACATTAGGAAGAACTTCCTGACAGTGAGAGCTGTTCGGAAGTGGAATACACTGCCTCATAGTATGGTGGAGTCTCCTTCTTTGGAGGTTTTTAAACAGAGGCTGGATGGCCATCTGTCAGGAATGATTTGATTGTGTATTCCTGCATGTCATGGGGTTGGACTAGATGACCCTTGTGGTCTCTTCCAACTCTATGATTCTAAGCCTGAATTCTCACTAGAAGTAAAGATGAGTAAACAAGGTCAAGATGAGTACTTTGGACATGCCCATGAGACACAATGCATTGGAAAAGATGGTAATGCTGAGAAAAGTAGAAAGCAGTAGAAAAAGAGGAAGACTTCATTACAAGCGGTTCCTGTATTACATTACAGGATTGCACTTAGAGCCCTGAGTTTGCAAGAGCTGAGTAGGGCAGTTGATTACCAAGAATCTTGGAGGTCTTTTATTCATAGGGTCATGTGAGGTTGAGGTCAATTTTACAGCAAATAATAACAACAACAAAGGATGCATGTCTTAGAACAGTGATAGAAGCACACACGTGCTCTTGTATAAAAAGGCAACAGGCAAGTGAGAATCAATATCAATACAGCAAAGGATAACATCAGTACAACAAAACTCACTGCACCACTAACATTTCTCAGATATTATACCTTTTTAAAAAATCCCCAAGGGATCCATAAAGTACTCAACTCAAACTCTGGGGTTAAAATTGGAGATACATCAGATACAAAGTGAAAGAGCAGCTGGACAGCCCACAATATAAGAAGAGCCCTGTTAAATCACATAAAAGGCCCATTTAGTCCAGCATACTGTCCAACCGTATGCCTCTGGGCATGACACAAGAAGAACAGGAGGGCAATAGCCCTCTCCCAGCAACTGGTAAAAAGTGTAGAGCTTGGAAAATTGCTTTTTAGGAAGTTAGTCATTATGTGATTCATTAGAAACAGGCACTTGCACACACCACCACCACACCACCATCCATGAGCAATGGCTTACCATTAACATTAAAAAAAGATGTTTCCCCTACATTACTTGCTATGCTGTTTGTTGCTCTTGTTATGCTTTTTTAAAACCTTTAGAATTGACAAGAGAATGGCATAAAAGTTCAAATATCCCACTCAAAGTCTTAAACTGCCCTTTAAAAAATAATTTTCAAAAGTAGCCTCACAAAATTACTCCTCTCTCTCTCTCTCTCTCTCTCACACACACACACACACACACACACAGACACACACACAGACACACACCATTGTTCCTTACTCATTTTATGACTTTTGAAATGTTACTTTCTTGCACTTCCTTCTTCATTCTCAGTCAGGGGCATAATATGTCTGATCCTGAAGGCAGAATATAAACAGCAGGACTAGCAGCTATTTGTAGACTTATCTCCATGAATTGTCTTAAAGGCAATTCATCACTACAAGTTGTGGAAGTGATTTCCTCAGTTTAACTATGATTTATTATGTATTCATATTATTTATTTAATTTACACTTCACCTTTCTCTTGAACTGGGACCTAAAGTGACTCACAACATGAATTAAAACAAGCTGCAACTATGTGGTGTATGATAAGAAACCTCCTTTTGTCTGTCCTGGATCTTTGCATGACCCCAGTCTCCCATATTATTCAAGGAGGGGCAAAAATTATTCTATGTACTTCCTCCACACCATGCATCATTTTACATGCCTCTACCAAGCCCCACTTACCTTGCCTTTTATCCAGACTTAAAGGTCTCAGATATGGTAGCCTTTATTTATAGGGGAGCTGCTCTGGCCCCTTGATCAGAAAAGGTTGCCCCTTTCTGCACCTTCTTCAGCTTCCTTAATGAACACCACAGCAACCAGAGCTTTATACCATATTCCAAACGTGTGGCAGTACTACAGATTTACATAAAAGCCTTATGATGACAGTTACCTTGTCGATCCCTTCCCTAATAATAATTCCTAGCAGGAATCTGAATTTTTCACAGTTGCTATGCATTGGGTTTATATTTGCATTAAGGTATTCCCACAATCCCAAGAGCTCTTTCCTGGACAATCACTGTCAGTTCAAATCCCAGCAGGGTACAGGTATAGTTGTGCGGGGGGGGGGAGAGGGGGGGGAGGATTGCCCTAGTGTTCATTAATTCACACTTAGTTACATTGAATCCCTCTCCATTGATGCCTCCTTGTCGTGGGAGAGAGGCTTGCGTACCCTAATGATGTTTTGAGCTATGCTGGCAGTGGCATAATAGCCACCGGTAGGGTCACCCATGCCAGACAGGTCAAAACCGAAGTGTCTGACAAAGAGCATCATAGGGCAAATGGGCTCTCTAGCCTTATGGCAACCATCCTAGGAGAAGGAAAACTCTAATCCCAAACCCGGGCAGATGGTGCCTGTCCAACCCTATAAGGTCAACCATCTAAGAGAAGGAAACTCTAATCAAACCTATGACCCAAGGACCTCGCTACTACTGTCCATGCTTGCAAGGCCACAGCAGATGAACCTCTGGTTTAAAGGGTTAGGCCAGTTCTGTGCACGCTGCACTCCACCAGAAATATCTATTGCACAGGCTTGAAGGACAAATACAATTCCGAAAAAGCCATATAGTGATAGGTGAGGGACGAAACGACAGGTATAAAGATGCACTGGAAGCCGCAGACCCAACCCTGCATGCAGGCAGTTCAGGACTTTGGTCGCTTGAGGCTGACCCGGGAGATGACAGTCTTGTTCGGCAGCATCCTGAACAACCAAGCAGCCTTTTTTAAGGAGAGCACTGCTTGCTCCATATGAAGAGGGGCAAAGAAAAGGTGGCCTAATGAAAGCTCATCCCCAACTACCTGATTGGCTAGCCATGGCCAACAGGAATCTTCTGATGCGATCAAACCAAGGCAAAGAAACAAAGGTGCACACCGGCCTCCAAAGGTGTAAATAAACTGACGCTTGCATGCTGGAACATCAGAACCATGTGAGACTCTGCAGATAGTGGATGGCCTGACCGTCATTCTGCTTTAATAGCCCATGAACTATCACAACTTAATATTGACATTGCTGCCCTTAGTGAAGTTGGTCTTCATGAGAAAGGCAGCCTTACAGAACACGGCGCCGGCTACACACTTTACTGGTCTGTCAAACCCAAAACTGAAAAACATCTTTCAGGAGTAGGCTTTATAATTAAAAACTCCATTGCCTCCAAACTCTAAACCTTGCCAACAGGACACTCTGATCACATTATTCCCTTACGCCTCCCACATATTGTTCTCTTCAGTATATATGCCCCAACTATGCAAGCCGACCCTGTAGAGAAAGACAAATTCTACACAGACCTACGCCAACTCATACAAAAAGTCCCTGTAGAAGATAAAACTATTATCCTTGGTGACTTCAATACCAGAGTAGGAAAGAACTCCGAAGCCTGGAAAGGTGTCTTAGGCAAGCATGGTGTTGGAAATTGCAATGATAACAGACGCCTCTTGCTAGAGTTCTGTGCAGAACAACAGCTGACTATTACAAACAGATCATTGCCTCATAAGATGTAAACTAAATCTTCATCTTAAGTTCAAACCTAAGAGGGGTGGCATCTTAAAGAAGAGACTCCAAGTCAACAATCTTCAACAAGCTACCATGAGAGACAACTTCCAGGCAAATCTGCAAACAAAACTTGAAGACCATCCTACAGATCCTTCTCCTACAGTGCTTTGGCAACATATCAAAAACAGTATCCTCCAGTCTGTGGAAGAATCCCTCAGGTTATCCCATAAGAAAAATCAAGACTGGTTTGATGAAAGCAACCAAGAGATCCAGGAGCTGTTGGCAAAGAAGAGAACTGCTCACCAGGCATACCTCGCCCAGCCAACTTGCCATGTAAGAAAAGCAGCTTTCCATCTCACATGTAGTAAACGTCAACAAAAACTCTGAGACATGCAGAACAAGTGGTGGATCAATGTAGCAGAAAAGGCACAATGCTGTGCAGATCTGGGTGATCTTAGAGGATTTTATGAAGCTCTTAAAGCAGTGTTTGGACATACTTATCAGGTCCAAAGCTCCTTATACAGTACAGATGGTCAAACGTTAATTACTAATAAAGCCTCCATCCTGGATCAATGGGCTGAACATTTTCCAAGTCTCTTTAGTGCCAACCGAGTAGTCCAAGGCTCAGCTATCCAACATATGATACAAAAACCAATGAAAAATGAATTGGACATAGCTCCCACTTTGGAAGAGACCCTTAAGGCCATACAGGAGATGAAAAACGGCAAGGCAGCTGGGATTGATGGAATCCCACCTGAAGTATGGAAACACGGAGGTCATGTACTCCATGTTAAATTCCATGAACTCCTTGTGAATTGCTGGGGAAAAGGGGAACTGCCATTAGATCTCTAAGATGCAGCCATCATCACCTTGTACAAGAAAAAAGGAGCAAAATCCGATTGCTCAAACTATCTAGGCATAACGCTGCTCTCTATTGCTGGAGAAATCCTTGCAAGGATACTCCTGAACAGATTAGTTCTGCTATTGCAGAAGAACTTCTTCCTGAAAGCCAATGTGGCTTCAGAGCCAATAGAAGTACTACAGATATGGTATTGCCCTTTGACAACTGCAAGAGAAACATAGAGAGCAGTACAAGGGTCTCTATGTAAAATTTGTTGACCTCACCAAAGCCTTCGACACTGTGATTAGAAAAGGTCTGTGGCAGATCCTGGAAAGACTAGGATTATCTTGCTACACGAGGGCCAGCGTGGTCAAGTCAGATATGGCGATGCTCTTTCAGAGCCCTTTCTAATAACCAATGGAGTGAAGAAAGGTTATGTTCTTGCTCCAACTTTATTTACAATCTTCTTCAGCATGATGCTCCAAAGGGCTACAGCAGACCTCAAAGAAGAAGACGGCATCTATATACGTTGCCGTACTGATGGTAGCTTGTTTAACTTAACCCGCCTGAGGGCTCGCACTAAGACTCTAAACTATCTAGTTTGTGAGCTGCTCTTCACTGATGATGCTGCCCTTGTTGCCCACACAGAAGCAGCTCTGCGGCGTCTAACATCCTGCTTCACAACAGCTGCAGAGCTTTTTGGGCTGGAAGTCAACTTGAAGAAAACAAGTTCTTTACCAGCCTGCACCACAGGACGAACACCATCATCCCCAAATTGCCATCGGCAAATCCGTACTTAAGTTCATTCAGCAGTTCACCTACCTGGGAAGCATCATCTCCTCAGGTGCCAAGATTGACAAAGAGATTGATCACAGATTAGCAAAGGCATATAGCGCATTTGGAAGACTTTACAAAAGAGTCTGGAGTAATAAACACCTGAGGCGAAGCACAAAAACCAATGTGTATAGAGCCATTGTACTGTCTATTCTCCTTTATGGGTCTGAAACATGGGTCACCTATTGCCACCACTTACGACTTCTCGAACGCTTTGATCAGCGCTGTATATGCACAATCCTAAATATACACTGGACTGACTATATGATGAATGTTGCTGTCCTTAAGCAAGCAGGTATCACCAGCATTGAGGCCATGATATTGAGAACACAGCTGCGCTGGGCAGGGCACATTTCTAGGATGGAGGACCATTGCCTCCCAAAAATAGTACTCTACGGTGAACTTGCCATGGGTCAGCGTAAGAGGGGCGCTCCAAAACAGCGATACAAGGACTCCCTGAAACAACATCTCAGGCTCAGCCAAATTGATCACCAACAATGGTCCACCCTGGCCTCACATCGGGAGGCATGGAGACGCACTATCCACAATGCTGCAGCCTTATTTGAGAACTCACACCGAACAAGTCTTGAAGAGAAACGACAACACAGAAAGAATTACAACCCGGAAACATCACCCAAGGAGATCTCCTGCCGTGCTTTCTGCAACCGGACTTGTTTATCTCAGATTGGCCTTTTTAGTCAGCAACGCGCTTGCAGAATGCGTGGGATGAGTCCTTCCTGAATCTTCGTTTGTAAAGAAAAGCCAGAGAGAGAGACATTGAATCACATTTGCCATTCTGGCTCTCATTCACCCACTTTGGAGAAAGACTTCTTGGCCAGTGCCAGTGCCCAGCTATTTTTCGCCCTAGGCATAGCTAACTACTTGCACCCCTTCCTCCCAAAAGATTGTTAACTTCAGTTTTCAAAAACAGGTGTCTTGTAGGACAAAATGAAAAGCACAAAACTTGAAACTGCTGTATTTATTTTAAAGTGGAAGAATAAGTAATCCAACAAACTTTATCTTTCTCAAATTAAAAAAAAAAAAATCTTCTTCAGCATGATGCTCCAAATCATTTTGAATTGTTCCAGCATCGACTCAGGAAGCATTTCCAGATAAACCTCTTAGGCTTGGCTCATCAAAGATCTCTATTAAAGTAACATACATATTACTGTAAACAACACATTTTGCCAACTAAGAAGAATAAGAGTTTTTTTTTCTTACCCAGAAATATCACTAAATTTCAAAAATAAAAATACATATAACCTCTCTCTGGCTTTTCTTCGCAAACGAAGATTCAGGAAGGACTCATCCCGCGCTTTCTGCAAGCGCGCTGATGACTAAAAAGGCCAATCCGAGATAAACAAGTCCGGTTGCAAAAAGCACAGCAGAAGGTCTCCTTGGGTGATGTTTTTGGGTTGTGATTCTTTCTGCGTTGTCGTTTCTCTTCAAGACTTGTTCGTCGTGAGTTCTCAAATAAGGCTGCAGCATTGTGGATAGTGCGTCTCCATGCCTCCCGATGTGAGGCCAGGGCGGACCACTGTTGGTGATCAATTTGGCCAAGCCTGAGATGTTGTTTCAGGGAGTCTTTGTATTGCTTTTTTGGAGCACCCCTCTTATGCTGACCCGTGGTGAGTTCACCGTAGAGTAGTATTTTTGGGAGGCGATGGTCCTCCATCCTAGAAACATGCCCTGCCCAGCGCAGCTGTGTTCTCAATATCATGGCCTCAATGCTGGTGATCCCTGCTTGCTCAAGGACAGCAACATTCGTCACATAGTCAGTCCAGTGTATATTTAGGATTGTGCGTAGACAGCGCTGATGAAAGCGCTCGAGGAGTCGTAAGTGGTGGCAATAGGTGACCCATGTTTCAGATCCATAAAGGAGGATAGACAGTACGATGGCTCTATACACACTGATTATAAAAAACAGAATATAGAAATTTTTCATAAGACTTTATAATTACTTCTATTCCATAGCTCTGTTGTGGTATTTATCTTAAAATCAGAGATATAAATTGTCAGTTGTATTATTTACAAGGGTTAAGAAAACCAATCTGTATAAAATTATGCCCATCAAAGGTCAGTACTGTGCCCCTCTGAGGTCTATGCCCTAGGCAACTGGTAGTCAGCCTAATGACAGCTCCAGCCCTGTTCTTGGCACTCTCAAAGAACTCTAAAATATGACTGAATCTAGCTTTGCTGAAGGTACAGTCAGCCCTCTGTATCCACAGATTTGGCATCCACAGATTCTACCATCCACAGCTTGAAAATATTCCCCAAAAAATAAATTCCAAAAAGTAAACCTTGATTTTTCCATTTTGTATAAAGAACCCCATTTTACTATGCCATTGTATATAATGGGACTTGAACATGCATGGATTTTGGTATCCACAGGGAGTCCTGGAACCAAACTCCAGCAGATACTAAGGACCCATTGTACATTGATTCTAAAACCCCACTTATTCCGTCCATTCCACCATGTTTCCATTATGCCCATTCAGGGCCAGTTTAAGGAATTGGGGGGGGCTGCAACGCTTTAATTTGGGGGGCCCATATGTTTATCACAGGTCAATGTAACCTAACCTAACCTAAGCTATTCACAGTACAGGATATTCAGGTTATTACTAATAATGTTTTTACAGGCAGGACTGGTTTAAGGAATGGGGGGGCTGCAATGCTTTATTTTGGGGGGCTCATATGTTTATCTCAGGTCAATGTAACCTAACTCAACCTAAGCTATTCACAGTACAGGATATTCAGATTATTACTAATAATGATTTTGTAGGAGGGGCCTACAAAATGATGGGGCCCCCTGAGGATGCTGACGCTGCCAGTGCCTTAAACTAGCCCTGTGCCCATTATATCTAAACTGCTCTTTAAAACTAGGCAAGTTTGTCTTGGAGTCTTCTACCATTAGTATGTATACATGGTAACCTTTTTGAAATGTCTCAATCATATGCATTTTCTCTTTAATGTCTTCAACCAGCTGTCATATCATACTATTCACTCACTGCATAATTCTAATCATGTGGATTATCAGGAACATTTTCACTCTCATTCTCCCAGCAGTGATGCATCTCAAACCAGATGTGCCTTCATATCAGTCAGCTCCCCATCCCATGGGAGTTTAAAATCTACTTCACAACCTTTTTGATCTTAAGTGGTCAGCAGTAGTCTAGTTCCATTCTGGTTCAAGTGGAGTTCAGACCTTTTGCACAGGTGCAGCTTACCCCAAAATATACTCCAGAGCATATAAAATCCAACATCTTCTTCCTGACATTCACAAGCTGACACTCCTCAGTTTAGCCGGCCCTGAATATGCAACAGCTACATTTTCTGAAAAAGCTATGTACAACTGATTTTTATTCTGAGAAAGACAGCTCGAACTCCTGGATTTCAGCTTCCGAATTTTGCAACCTGTATTGTACTTTAAGGCTTCAGGACTTCATGTCAATATTCTCTATGGGCTCATCTACACTGGCTGCTTAAATCTGGGGCCAGTCAGAGCGTTATGGCACAATAGCTGGATTTGGTTATGATGGCCATTGTTGTCCACATGGGCCAGCCAGGCTGACACTGCATTGGCCCAGCTGGTCTGTCCCCTGTTTTCAGAGCCACTGCTTTCTTGCCGGCTGAGGAGTTCTGTGGAAAGCCTTCCTAGCATGCCATCACTTCTGCTGAGGTCAGAATGGAGCCCGGACATGTGACCAACAAGGAGGGGGTTGCTTGTTGATTGCATGGGTGCCCCCTTTCTGACCTCAGGAGAAGCAATGGTGGCCTTCACTGGGCTCCTTGACCAGTAAGGAAATTGCAGTGGCAGCAGTTCCAACAAGAATCCATCTTCTTCCCTGGGCTGCTCAGCACAGGATAAGGGAGATGGCATGGCATTTCCATGTGGGAAATTGGATCAGGCTGAATCAGACCCAAGGTCACTCTTGAGTTTCTCAGAAACCCTGGGATTTCCCCCAACTTTGCCTAGTTTGGAGCAAAGTCAGGTTAAGGGCAAAAAAAAAAAAAAGGATCCTCCCTAGAAGTAGCCATACATTGTCTTGACTGCCAGCACTGGATTTGGGGTGAGTCCACATTTTTTGCCAGTGTAGGTAAGCCCTACTATAGGTCATCAGGACAAGATGCATAGCATCTAGGGTTACCAGTTCAGGATCATTCTATATCCAAAATGTGAGATCCTGAGATGGCCCCTGGTGATGTTATTAAGAAATAATGCATTAAATACCAACCACAGTTGCTAACAGTTTGTCATTCAAAGAGACAGAAAAAGAGAATTAACTTATTTTTCTGTCTGGAAGTTATTTATTTATTTATTTATTTTATATGTTGCCTTTTTCCCAGAAGGGAATCTAAAGCAGCTCACATAATTACATAAAATACAATTTAAAATCATTTTAAAACCTCACAATAAAAACACATAAAGTTAAAAGATTAAAATAAGCAAAATTTTAAAAATATATGTATTAAAAAAATGTTTAAAAACCCACATCCCAATAAAGCTTCCATAAGCCCAGCTATGTATTAAAAACCTGCTTGTATAAAAATATTGTTGCCTGCCAGTGAAAGGAAAGCAGGGAGGGGGCTAGCCTAGCCTCCCATGGAAGGGGGTTCCAGAGGGTGGGAGCAGCCATTGAGAAGGCTCTTTCTCTCATGTCCTCACCAGATGAGCCTGTGATAGTGGCAGGACCAAGAGAATGCCTTCCCCTGATGATCTTAGTGCCCCTGCAGGTTCGTATGGGGAGATACAGTCTTTCAAGTAGTCTGGACACAAGCCGGACTACATATAGGGATTTACATAGGTCATGATCAGCTCTTTGAATTGTGCCTGGAAATGAATCAGTAGCCAGTGAAGCTGTTTTAACAAGGGAGTTTTAGGCTCCCTATAACTGGCTCCAGTCAGCATTCTGGCCACAGCATTCTGGATCTGCTGAAGTTTCTCAACACTTTCCAAAGGGAGCCCCACGTAGAGTGCATTGCAATAGTCCAAACAGGATGTAATCAAGGCATGTATCACCATAACCAGATCCGATGTCTCAAGGAACAGGTGCAGCTAGCGCACCAGTTTTAGCTGAGCAAATACGGTTCTGGCCACTGCTGAAACCTGGGCATTCAGGCTCAGGGTTGAATCCAGGGGGAACTCGCAAGCTGCAAGCCTAGGATTTCAGGGGGAGTGTAACCCCGTCCAGCACAGGCAGGGTCTCTTTTCCCTGATCAGCCTTTCAACTGACCAGGAGCACCTCTGTCTTGTCTGGAATAATAATAACAATAAGAATAACAATAATAATATTTATATACCGCCCTTTGATAACCCAATCAGGGCGGTTCACAACATTAAAAAACATACAAAGTAAAACAGTATACTCCCTTCCCCCCCTTAAAAAGTTATTAAATCAATTTACAAATTAAAACAACAATTAAAATATTTAATAAAATTAAGTTTCAACTTGTTTGCCCTCATCCAGTCCATTACTGACAACAGGCATTGGCTAAGTACTGAGACAGCTTCCGTGGAATCCAATGGGAAGGAGAGATAGAATTGGGTGTCATCAGCATACTGGTGACACTGAACCCCAAAACTCTGGATGACCTCTCCCAGCGGTTTCATGTAGATGTTAAACAGCATGGGGGACAAGACAGAACCCTGAGGGACCCCACAGGCCAATGGCCAAGGCATCGAACAGGAGTCCCCCAGCACCACCCCTCCAAGAAGGAGCGGAACCACTGCATAACAGTGTCCCTGAGTCCATCCCAGAGAGGCAGCCTAGAAGTATACCATGGTATCGAAAGACGCTGAGAGGTCTGGCAGAACCAACAGGGACACACTCCCCCTATCCAGTTTCCTGAGTATGTCATCCACCAAGATGACCAAAGCTGTCTCCATCCCATAACCAGACCTGAAGCCAGACTGAAATGGATTTAGATAATCCATTTCATCCAGAAACCCCTGGAGCTGGGAGGCCACCACCTGTTCCAGAACCTTGCCCCAAAATGGTATATTAGAGCAAAAACGTAAGTAAGGAGCTGTTCTCAGAAGAAGTTGAAGTAAGGAGATTATCCCTTCCCACTTACTTAGGGAGATGGAAGAAGAAATATTTAAACTAACTTACCTGCTTCTAGCTGGATGGTAGGTGCAGAGCAAAGCAGAGGGTGAGTCCTAGCACCACAAGGACAGGGAGGCAAGGAGAAAGCTAACTTAAGTTATTAAATACGGTAAACCTCCTGGAAGCAAGTTGCAGCAACAAATAAATTAAGCCCTTGGAAACTGTAGCAAGCTGCTGCTCTACTAGCTGAGCTGGAGATTTGCATGCAACCCTTTTCTTCTTGCCCAGAGCTGAGACCACAAAACTGGAGAATTTCCACCCTTGTCACCTACTGGGGATGACCCATGAAAACTGAAGGCTCAGGGACAGGCCCTGAGATCTGGCAACCTTAAAACCCTGAAAGTGAAATGATATTGGTTTGTGTCAGAAAAAAATTGGGTTCCTTCTAATTCTCTCTTCCTTGGAACGGTGCTTTCCTTCTTCAAAACCTCCTTTCTCCATGGCAGCAAGGGAACTGCCATCCCCCATCATGGATGTTCCATCTCCACACGGGGAGAGTGGGGATTAAGAGGAGAGAGCTGTTCAGGTAGAAGTTTAAACCAGATTGGGTCCACACTCATTTATTTTGGGGTAAGAAATAAAATAAACTTCAGCTAACACTGAATACTATGTATTTAATACAGAATGCAGTTTAGTCCTCACCCTGCCTACAGATGAGCAGTGCTATCTTAATCCAAAAGATGTAGGCTATAAAGAATTAGGGTTAGAGTGTTAGGTTGTTAGTATGCCCTACTACCCCCTCTCCATGGTATATCATAATTGGAAATATTGGACACTTTTCAAGGTCAGGTTGGCTGGGGAAAACCAAAGGTCAGTTTGAGGTCATAATGACCTGGTATATGTCTTAGAAATATAATGGCAAGAAAGCCCAAATTAGAATTGTGCGGAAACCCCCTTAGTAAACACAGTCGATAAGAAGGTATGTGCTAATCCTTTCCTCCAGCCCTGGGCATCTCAGCAATGAGTTAATCAAGCAATTAAGTGACCATTCCCAAATCTATACCTATGGAAATCTTTCCTATACCCCCTCTCCTTTCCAACCTTGCGAGGTTGTCACAAACCAATCAATTTCTATCTCCCAACAATTAAAGCAATCAGTTGAGTTTCAGTTTCTTTTGTCTATCCCATGAGAAGGCCATCCAGCCTTTGTCATAACCAGAGTACCCCTTCAGGATATGAAATAGGGTATAAATATTAGTCCTCCAATGATAGTAAAGTGTGCCAAAGTGGACAATCCTGGCCACTCTCTTTCTCAGCATGCCCCAGGTTGGAACCACCTGTGCCACCTGCAGCTACCTGAGTATCTTGGCTGAACAAAATTCTTCTCTCCAAGATTGGTAACTATCAACCTATATTCCCAAATCTCTCCCTCTATCTAAATCTTTCTGTCTTACTCTTCTATACCCTTGTATGCTTCTTTGGCATGTCTGTTGTATGTGTGAGTTCACTTTGTGTTATTCCAATAAATACTTTATTTCACTTTAACTGGAGTTAGTACTGGTATACATAGGTGGAAAGATCCCTGAAGTTACCCTCCTCTCGCAGGCTTCCATTTGAGCTAATAATTCCCCCAGATAATAATAAAGATTTTGGCATCACAGGTGGATCTCTAAGGCATCCTCCCACCTCTTAGGCTAACAAGGTTATGGGTTAAGATTAGAATTAGACAAATCCTCTTCTGCCAATAAAAAATGCCCTTCTGCAGCCAAAATACCCTGTTGCTAGCATAAATATAGCTATTCAATATATGCATGAAGCCACTGGGAGGGAACACCTGGAGGCACGGGGGGTGTGCTATCAGTACGTTGATGACACCCAGATATATTTTTCCATGTCCCGGTCTTCAGCTCTGACTTCAGATAGTGTCTCTTGTTTCAATGATTGTCTTAGGGCAGTAATGGACTGGATGAGGGAAAACAAATTGAAGCTGAGTCCAGACAAAATGGAGTTTCTCGCAGTAGCAGCCCCGAATCCAGGTATTAGGATACAACCTCCAGTCCTGGATGGGGTCATGTTCTCCTCCAAGAACTCCTCCAAGTCTGAGGGTACTCCCGGATTCGTCGCTCCAGATGATGAATCATATAAATGTGACGGTCAGGAATGCCTGTTATTCGGCTGATACACCAACTGCACCCTTTCCTGGAAGTTGGGGACCTTGAGACCATGGTACATGCTCTGGTAATCTCATGTCTTGATTTCTGTAATGCACTCTACATGGGGCTACCCTCGTGCTTGGTCCAGAAACTTCAACTAGTACAGAATATGGCAGCCAGACTGGTCTCAGGTACATCTAGAAGAGACCATATAACACCGATCTTAAGATCACTTCACTGGCTGCCCATTAGTTTATAGGCCCAGTACAAGGTGTTGGTTATCACCTTTAAAGCCCTAAATGGCTTGGGTCCCAAAGATTTAGATATCTTCAGGACCACCTCCTTCCATATAATCCTCCCCGTACACTCAGGTCCTCTGGGAGGAATTTTAAATCTTTAAAAAGTAGCCTTTCTTCGACCTCCCAGAGGGCCTTTTCAGCTATTGCTCCCAGATTATGGAACGGCCTGCTGGATGAGATCCGTCATATCACCACTCTAAATAGCTTTTTAAAAGCTCTTAAGGCGGATCTCTTCCGGTGGGCCTTTCCTGGATAGATACCCCTGCTACAGACACCGTCTATTGTTTATGTCTATTCTTAGTATTTTAAAGTATGCTTTAAATTTTTTGAATTATTTAATTGTTTTTTAAGAGGGGAGTGGGATGGAGGGTTTTGGGGTGTACATTTTAATGTTGTAAGCTGCCCCGATTGCGTTTTGTAGAGGGGTGGGATATAAATAAGTTTATTTTTATTATTATTAAATGCTCTTTTGTTGGTGGGTCTCAGAGATATTCCAACACAGCAGCCTAACAGCTAAGACATACCATTGTCTCTGGCTTTTCTTTGCAAACGAATATTCAGGAAGGACTCATCCTGTGCTTTCTGCAAGCGCGCTGATGACTAAAAAGGCCAATCCGAGATAAACAAGTCTGGTTGCAGAAAGCACAGCAGAAGGTCTAGCAAGCAGTGCTCTCCTTTAAAAAGGCTGCTTGGTCGTTCAGGATGCTGCCAAACAAGACTGTCATCTCCTGGGTCAGCCGCAAGCGACCAAAGTCCTGAACCGCCTGCAGGGTTGGGTTTGTGGCTTCCAGTGCATCTTTACACCTGCCATTTTATCCCTCGCCTATCGCTACAGGGCTTTTTTGGAATTGTCCTTTGAGCCTGTGCAATGGATTTTTCTGGTGGAGCGCAGCATGCATAGAACTGGCCTCACCCTTTAAACCTAATGTTCATCTGCTGTGGCCTTGCAAACATGGATGGTAGCAGTGAGGTCCTCGGGTCGTGTACCATTGTACATTGTATTTAAATTGTATTTTATGTAATTTTGTGAGCCGCCTTGGGTCCCTTCTGGGAGAAAGCAGCATACAAATTGAATAAATAAATAAATAATAAATACCATCAGGACAGCAAAAAAAAAAAAAAAAAGATAGAGAAGGGGTGGGGCAAGGTAAGAGCTGAGTTATCCAGATCCAAACTTCTTCCACTCAAGGGACAGTGCCACAATTCCATCACAAGAAAACAGGCTGAGGCTGGGAAACATTTGGATTCAGCATGGTTTCAACTGACTTAGTATCAACTCAGCTGACCCCCAACCACTTTGGTGGGCTAGGTTTGCACACTAGGTTGTCTCTGAAGAGTGCTAATCTTCTGAACACATAGAAACCAAGAGTTTCTCAATACAGTAGGTAAATAAAACATACTGCAGCTATTACAAGGTGGGGTGGGGAAAGATTTTAAATTGTAAATGGATACTGATACCATATAGGAAATGTATGAGTCATAGCTCTTTGACAAATGTTATGCTGCCCAGATATTTTCAAGAGGTACAGTAAAGTGAACAGAGGATGAAGACAAATGGGAGGGGGGGCTCAGAACAACTCACCTACACAGGGGCACGGAATGAAATCCTGCCATGACACAGAACACATGCAACTAGATGCACAACACCAGTGTAAATGCAGCCTCGCCGCATTGCATTAAATTCACAAAAGGCCGGGCAGACATGTTGTAAGATGGAATATGCTATTTGAATTCCATAGTACAGCTATGCCTATGCATAGTCATCTTGGAAACACTGTCAGCTTTGAAAGATCTCTTTCCTTACTTCAAAATATTCTGTTGTGCCCTTTCTCAAGGAGACATCGACACAAGGATACTGCAGTCTGCTTCACTGCATGGGTTTAAAAATACAGCCAGGTGTGTAGTGACATGGACATACGAACTTAACACAGCTTCCGATCACTCACATTTGCTATTTACTGACCTCTCCCACTCTCTCCTCAGGCACAGAGTCAAGCTTAAAAATATTTACAAGCAAATAAGCACCACCATGTAGGCTGGGAAGTGTTTTTCTGTGGTTGGGTCTGTTCCCGCTTGTTCTGCCATAAAGGGAACAGTGAACATTGCACCCAATTTCTTTTTGTGGCTCAGTGCAGTGAACACCAGGGGCCAAGAACTATTGAAAATTATTGGGTGGGGGGACAAAGAAGGGGAAATGCATCTAGTCATGCATTTTTAATTACTGTACTTGAGGTTGTAAAATCATTCTTTGGAAAGTATTTTACTAGACTCCTCTTAGGTTTCCAAATTGCAGAGCATTTGGTTACAAGAGACTGTGTATTACTAACTTATTTTCATATTGACTTTTTAATTGGTATTCTAAAGGGGGAAAGTGTTTTGCTTCAGAATACTAAAATTACATTTCTCATGATTAAATCTGGGAAAATGTTTTGTGTGTGTTCATGTTCAGGATAGGAAAGAGGAATGAGACTTCACGATAGACAAAACCCCAAATAAAAAGAACAGCCATATTTTTCTCTTATAGCAACAATTAGAGAGACCTGTGGTAACTTAAAGAATAAAAAGTTTGCCATACCATATGCTTTGGTGGGCTACAGCTTCCAGAACTGTTTCTGATTTTGCAACACTTGAATTCTCTGCTTGTTGTTTAGTTCCTTGATCAAATGCTTATCATAAGTGGGTCACAAATTTGTTATTTAATGTAGGTGATCTGACAGAGTTATACTGGTGAAATTTGGGTTTAAATCTCTTCAGCCATGAAACTCACAAGGTGAATTTACACCAGTCACTCTCTGGACTTTATCAGACACAGAACACAGGACATTATCAGACAGGGACAAAAAAAAAACCATCCCCATGTCACTATGCCCCCTCATGCCCCACTCCCGTCCCTGTAACTGACTAAATGAAAAATTTTCAGACACCTACCTTGCCATGCGACAGAAACTGCTCCCCTCCCCTCCGACATCCCAGGAGTGGATGGAGCTCTTGCAGAGCTCCATTCACTTCCTGGAAATCAGATCCCAGCCATTCTCCCGAGAGAATGATTGTACAGGAAATTTTAAAATAAAACAAAAAATTGAAGGTAAAAAATTAAAGCAAGCACAGAAACACACTTTTAAAATCCCAAGTAATCCGGGGAGAGGAGGGAAGTGTGTCACTTACCCCGATGTGCTGATCTGGACCAGAAGTGTTCGGCACAGACCTCCCCATTATGCTGGCATTGTCCAGCATAACGGGGCACCTTTTCACACACCCGTCATTCCAGGACAGAAACGGAACAATGGGTCAATTTACAGCTTAAGCCATCAATAAAAAGGAGCAGGGGGGCGAAAGAAGCATGGGGACATAATGCCACAGGGATGACAGCATCTGAAAAGTTAGCCCTTTAGCAACGTCCTGTTGTCCATGTGGTAGAATTTTTGGAACGTCTGATAATTTCCACACTAACCTTCATATCCCACTATTAGCAAACCCGTTCCTGTCCTGGCACAATAACCCAAAATATCAGCCTTACCTCGGCAGCATTAAAAAGCAGCCCAGGCATGAATGGAGCATTAACGGAGCTCCATTTACTTCCTGGTTAGAGATCTTGCCAATTCTCACGAGAAGACATGAGTGCAGCAAATTCAAAAAATAAAAACAGAAAAAGTTTACACACGCATAGAAATACACTTTTAAAAGTACAAGTAACCCGGAGAAGTTAATAAAAAGAGTGTTGCCTACCTGGTTTTTGCAATCTTATCTGGATGTGTTCTGGCTGGACCGGCCATTGACACTGCAGTCACGTGAGTACAATGGTGCAAGGTTTCAAACACTGGTAATGCCAGCAGAAAAGCACTGGGGGGATCAATTGACGGCTTGAGCTATCAATAAAAAAGTACGGGGTTTGGCCAGTACATAAATGTGAAAAGGCAACATTGTTTGGTATGCGTGTCCTTTCACATTTATGTGGCGTCGTTATGACGCCTTATTTGGTGTGTCTGATAAATTTCTCTCTTTAGCTTAAACTAGCTACTAGAATTCTTGGCAGCATAAGGCTGAACAATCCTCATATAAACTACTCTGAACTCAACAGAGGCAGGGAAGGACACATACATATATAACATAAAGGGTCACAATGTTTTCTGGCCTATCCAGACAGTCCTCTCTCCTGAATTCTCGGCTGTCATGGCCAGTCTGTCATAGTCTTAAAGGCTTTGCAGAATCAGATGCCACAGGTACCATCATACTGATTTATCTTGTAAATACCTAGTACAAGCGAGTATGCAAGCTAAGATATCCACAGTTTCACTTATCCATATCCAAAAATATATGTTCCCGCTAGGCATTGCTAGGTCCTCCAATACAATTCTATGGCCAACTCCCAGTATTCGTCTTATTAAAAATAATAGGGTTCCCTATTACCCAAAGTTTCAGATATCTACTGGGAGAGCATCTTGGAATACATCCCCCATGGATACGGGGCTCAGCCTGTATATAAAACCATTTAAAGTTGTCCTTACTTCAAGACCTGACAGCAGCAGCAATCAGTTCTGTGAGCATTAACATTAGAATCATAGAGTTGGAAGAGACCACAAGGGCCATCTAGTCCAACCCCCTGCCATGCAGGAATACACAATCAAAGCATTCCCGACAGATGGCCGTCCAGCCTCTGCTTAAAACCTCCAAAGAAGGAGACTCCACCACACTACGAAGCAGTGTATTCCAATTCTGAACAGCTCTTACTGTCAGGAAGTTCTTCCTAATGTTTAGGTGGAATCTCTTTTCCTGTAGTTTGAACCCATTGCTCCATGTCCTAGTCACTGGAGCAACAGAAAACAAGCTTGTCCCATCCTCAGTATGACATCCCTTCAATATTTAAACATGGCTATCATGTCATCTGTCAACCTTCTCTTCTCCAGACTAAACATGTCCAGCTCCCTAAGCTGCTCCTTATAGGGCATGGCTTCCAGACCTCCCACCATCCTGGTCGCCCTCCTCTAGACACGTTCCAGCTTCTCAATATCCTTCCTGAATTGTGGTGCCCAGAACTGGACATATATTCCAGGTGAGGTCTGACAAAAGCAGAATAGAATGGCCCTATTACTTGTATTCATTACACAAATGAAATAACATTCCTTTTGACTTTGTTACAGATGTACTGTACTTTGCATCTTTGGCTGTGCTATACAGGTATCAAAGGATTCAGTCTGTTCTTGCTCTTAGGACTTACCAAATCTGTGCCATGAAAAAATACAAGACTCGGGACTTTATCAGATGCACTAAACACGGCATCATAATGACGCCACATAAATGCAAAATGGTGCACATATCAGAAGATGTCACCCTTTCACATTTATGTACTGGCCAAAACTCGTACTTTTTAATTGCTCCCCCATGGCCCTTTAGTGCTGGCATTGCCGGCGTGTGAAACCTCACACCACTGTATTCACGTGAATGCAGCGTGAATGACCAGTCCAGTGTGAACACTTCTGGCTGAGATTGTGACATCCTGGTAGGTGATGCACTGTTTATAACCCTCCCCAGGTTACTTGTAAGTTTTTAAGTGTGGGTATGTGCTTTTTAAAAAAAAAAAAAAGTTTTCTATGTTCTTTTTGTTTGTTTAAATTTCCTGCACAAGCATCTTCTCGTGAGAATCCATGGGATTTTGAACAAGGAAGTGAACAGAGCTCCTGTTGACCTGCTTTGGAAAGGCCCTATCTTGGAACAAATTTTACCCATCTATGAATACATGTTTTAATTACTTGTGAACAACCAGAACATTAACATCCAGCTAATACAAACCAATATTAATCGAGAAATATATCCAACAGACCCTTGCTAATAAATTAAAGCAAGTTTCTCACTGCGTTTCACAACTGACCTGTTATTAATACTTCTAGATGGGCAAGTGGTGCAGCCATTGACAAAAATGTAAGGGGTGACAGGAGACAGAAAAACACATGCAGCACCTCAATGTAAATTTCATATGTAATTAGTTAAGACTGGATGACTTTGGCCCCATAGAAAGCCCACAATTCTCTGTAAGTGGTTTGAAACGTCACACAAGGCAAATATAATAAGGCAGACAAATACACCTTGGAGGGTGGCTGTGAGAATAAAATCAATTTTTTAAATTATTTACAAATAGCTTCCAGCCATATCTCCCATTAAAATCTGAAGGCCATTGTATTCCATATTTCTTCAGTCTTTTTTCATCATCTTAGTTATGCTCCACCAGTTTTAATAAATAAGTAATACAAGGGGAGGGGGAGGGAACCACTTATCTCAAGTGCTTTGCCACAACCCTGTAGGGCTGTTGGATTCTTTCTATCTCCAAATAGAAAAATCAGAAAGAATCATCTCCCCAAGGAAGAATGACGTTGCAGGCGAAATGCTTTTAAATACAATAAAGGAGGTCCACAGATGCAAAAACTGGAGCCAGATGAAGCAAAGCCCAGAAAAGGTTACACAGCCAAGATTTTTTTTTAATGCAATGAGTTTTTACTCTGTCAACTAGAAAACATGTGCAAAAATAACTCTACATAAACCGATTTAATGATCATTCTATTATAAACGTATAAATATTACATTTATAGTTAGTATGATTTCAAGATTAACAGAGCTCTGTACTGGACAGCATGTAAAGATGATTTATTCTTGGCTTTAGAGCTTTGTGCTTTCCTTTTTTTGCTTCCTGCCTAGACTTCAATAACAGAGAGATTGTCCAGCACTTACCTAGGATATGGCTTGGCTACCTTCAGCTTTGTGCATCACAGTTTGTATAGGCCTGTAGCAAAATTAGCTGCAGGTTAAACTAGATAATTGCAATCGCAATTGCAAACGAGCCCCTTAAACTGATTATAAACAGAAGATGTTTTCCACCATTCCTGCTAACTAGCTCCAGTTTTTCTCCTCTGCAAGTCTGATCACGGGAAGTCCTGCCCTAAAAGCTTAGAATGCATTAATATAGAAGATAAAGCTCAGTCATAGCTTTCCAAATATAGGTTGATTTGAATGTTCATCACTCTTGGATCATAGCCTCAAACAATTTGCATATACTGTATGAATGGGCTGTCACAGATTAATCATCACCATCTTCTTGATGGTTTTACATTGGTTCGGTTTTGTAACTGTATCAGGACTTTCGGCAAATATGGCGTCATAACAATGCCTAATGAATGTGAAAGGTCACCCATACCACATGACGTCATCCTTTACCATTCCACTGCTGTTAAATAAGGTTTTATTGATGGGCTAAGCCATCAATAGATCTGCCGTGGCATTTTTGTCCCAGTATTGCGAGTGTTTGAAACCGTGCACCATTTTTATCTCGTGAATACAGCATCAATGGGCAGAACACTTCCAGGTGAGAACACGAAAACCAGGAACGGGATGCTATTTTTATGAACCTCCGTAGTTTACTTTGGAGTTTGTAAGTGTGTTTCTCTGCTTGTGTGCACATTTTTTGCTTTAATTTTGCTTTTTTTAAAAAAAATGACTGCGCTCATGTCCTCTCATGAGAACCTCCAAGATCACGAGTGCAGAAGTAAAAAGTGCTAGCATTTGTGCTCTGGTAATGCTGGGGCTGCTTTTTCACACTATTACAGGTACATATGGTAAAAAGGGGTATGTTACTGGGACAATTATGCTGGAAAATATGGTGGTAAAGAAACGTTTTTGGAGGTTTGTCTGATAAAGTCCTCAGCCTTTAGCATATGGGCACTTGCAGGTCGAAAGCAAGTTTAGCGCACCGGAATTTTCAGTGAATGAGAGTGAGGTCTGAAAGACTGATGGAAGAAGGGGGAACATGTGAGGCCCAGTGATGAAAGAACCTCCTATCCAGAGTTCACAACTTCAGGCAAGCAGTTCTCAACTATGGTATCCTCTCTCTCTGGCTTTTCTTCGCAAATGAAGATTCAGGAAGGACTCATCCCACACTTTTTGCAAGCGTGTTGATGACTAAAAAGGCCAATCTGGGATAAACAAGTCCAGTTGCAGAAAGCACAGCAGAAGGTCTTCTTGGGTGATGTTTCCGGGTTGTGATTCTTTCTGCGTTGTCATTTCTCTTCAAGACTAGTTCGGCAAGAGTTCTCAAATAAGGCTACAGCATTATGGATAGTGCATCTCCATGCCTCCAGAGCGGACCATTGTTGGTGATCAATTTGGCTGAGCCTGAGATGTTGTTTCAGGGAGTCCTTGTATCGCTCTGTTGGAGCGCTCCTCTTACGCTGACCCGTGATGAGTTCACCATAGAGTACTATTTTTGGGAGGCAATGGTCCTCCATCCTAGAAACGTGCCCTGCCCAGCGCAGCTGTGTTCTCAATATCATGGCCTCAATGCTGGTGATACCTGCTTGCTCAAGGACAGCAACATTCATAATATAGTCAGTCCAGTGTATATTTAGGATTGTGCATATACAGTGCTGATGAAAGCGTTCGAGAAGTCGTAAGTGGTGGTGATAGCTGACCCATGTTTCAGACCCATAAAGGAGGATAGAAAGTACAATGGCTCTATACACATTGGTTTTTGTGCTTCGCCTCAGGTGTTTATTACTCCAGACTCTTTTGTAAAAGTCTTCCAAATGTGCTATATGCCTTTGCTAATCTGTGATTGATCTCTTTGTCAAACTTGGCTTCTGAGGAGATGATGCTTCCCAGTTAGGTGAACTGCTGAACGCACTTAAGACCAGATTTGCCGACGGCAATATGGGGATGATGGTGTTCATCCTGTGGTGCAGGCTGGTAAAGAACTCCCATTTTCTTCAGGTTGACTTCCAGCCCAAACAGCTCTGCAGCTGTTGTGAAGCAGGATGATAGGCGCTGCAGAGCTGCTTCTGTGTGGGCAACAAGGGCAGCAGCATCAGCAAAGAGCAGCTCATGAATTAGATCAGTGATGGCGAACCTATGATACATGTGTCAGCACTGACATGCATAGCCATTTGGGCTGACATGCAGCCGTAGGCCTCCTCCCCCTGCCTGCAACCTCACCACCCTGCCTAAAGTGGTGATCAGGGTTTCAAAGCCCTGGTTGCCACTTTAGGGAGACGGGGGGGGGAGGAAAGTGGCGGGCAGGGTTTCGAAGCCCCGATCGCCACTTTAGGGAGGTGGGGGATGGACCCTCCCCCCACCTGGCCACCACCACCCCGTGGCCTGCCGTGCTTCCCTGGAGCCACCTCAGAAAGGCCAAGGAAGGTGGCAGGCAGGAGGGACGGACTCTGCCCAGCCTCTCCCCGGCTTTTCCGAGTGGGCTCCAAGGCTTCAAAGCCCCGGAGCCATCTCGGAAAGGCCGGGGAAGGCAGTGGTTGGGCAGGCAGGAGTATCCCCAGCCTCTCCCCAGCCTTCCCGAAGGAGCTCTGAGGCTTCAAAGCCCCAAAGCCGCCTCGGGGAGACCGGGGAAGGTGGCGGGCAGGAGGGAGTCTCCCTGGCCTCTCCCTGGCCTTCCTGAGGGAGCTCCAAGGCTTCAAAGCCCCAGAGCAGCCTCGGGAAGGCGGCAGGCAGGAGGGAGTCTCCCCGGCCTCTCCCCAGCCTTCCTGAGGGGCCTCTGAGGCTTCGAAGCCCTGGAGCCACCTCGGGAAGGCGGCAGGCAGGAGGGAGTCTCCCCGGCCTCTCCCCAGCCTTCCTGAGGGGCCTCTGAGGCTTCGAAGCCCTGGAGCCACCTCGGGAAGGCTGGAGAAGGCGAAGGGAGGGTGGGAGGGAGCCTGGCCAGCCTCTCCCCGGGCTTCCCAAAGGGGCTCTGGGGATTGAGAGCCTCATATAGCCTGTTTGGGAAGGTTGGGAGGGGTTGAGGGAGTGCGGCATAGAGGCTTTTCAGCCACCCCCACCCTCCCAAAGCCATAACAAGGCTTAGAAAGCTCAATAGCGGCTTTGGAAAGGGTGGGGGGGCTAAAAAGCACCTTTCCCGCCAACTCCCCACTCTCCTGGGGCTTGGCTCTCCCTCCCCAAATGAAGCCAAGCCCCAGGAGAGCGGGGAGTTCCAAGGTGACTTCCATGTGCTTGCTAAGCAAGCACATGGCTTGCTTAGCAAGCACTCCATTTAAATCACGTCCTCTCCCTTGAGTGGGAGGGAGAGAAGCTGATTTAAATGGGGTGCTTACTGAGCAAACCTGGAATAATTAAAACCATGAGAGTGAAAGCTGTGAATGTGGAGGGGCAACTGTATACATTTATGTTATTTAAACAATAAATATTGCGATATAATGTTTTTTCCTCAAAGTGACACACCACCCGAGTTATGCTCAGTTTTTTGGTGAAGTTTGACACACCAAGCTCAAAAGGTTGCCCATCATTGAACTAGATAGTCTAGTCTTAGTGCAAGCCCTCAGACGGCTTAAGTTAAACAAGCTACCAACAATACGGTAATGTATATAGATGCCGTCTTATTCTTCGAGCTCTGCCATAGCCCTTTGGAGCATCATGCTGAAGAAGATTGTAAATAAAGTTGGAGCAAGAACACAACCTTGCTTCACTCCATTAGTTATTAAAAAGGGCTCTGAAAGAGCATCACCATATCTGACTTGACCGTCCTGGCCCTCGTGTTGCAAGATAATCATTTTAAGGAATTTGGAGGGACATCCTAGGCTTTCCAGGATCTGCCACAGACCTTTTCTACTCACAGTGTTGAAGGCTTTGGTGAGGTCGACAAATGTTACATAGAGACTCTTATTCTGCTCTCTATATTTCTCTTGCAGTTGTAAACTATATGTATGTTTACAACTGCAAGAGATATGGTTTACATATTGTACAATGTAATATTGTAATATGGTTTACATATTGTACAAACAATGGTTTGTGTTTTAAGCTCAATTTATCATATTATTATATTATTATAATATTTATTTGGGCCTGTGCCGAAGGTTGTCATGCTGCAGATCTATGTTGGACTAGAAATATATATTTTTAACAACTTGGATAAATCAAGATTATACTTTAGTTTTCATTAACTCCTTGTGTAACATCAGTTGCAGGTAAGCATTCCTCCCCTGTAACTTTACAATGTTGCCTTTTCTTAAGGTGCTTTGAAGGACTCTCATGGTTTATGTTGGAATGCAATGGCATTGATTCACTAATATTGTTATAATCAATTAAACACCAGCAATTCACTATCTACCCATGAAAAAGCAAACTCAAGTCTAATCACATTCATTCTGTAGAAATGTTATGCAAAATTCATAGTGTAGGTTCCATAAACAATTCATAATGTGAAAAATAGGTTCCATGAGAGGTATACATCCACAATGTAGACACCAGCTTTGTATACTCATGGAGATTAAATGTAAACATACAAGATTCCATTTTTGTCCACATGAGTTTTATAATAAAACTTAAATAGCCTAATCTGGTGGGGGCATGGCTTTTTCTTGAGAACACTCAGCATTTACATAGTCCAGAGTGAGGGACAGGAGAATCAAGCAGTTCACCTTGGAGCTATAGAGTGAGGTGCCCTTTTTCACCAGTCAGCCAACAGGACACCACTGGTCCTGGAGCAGCCAAAGTGCTTTTTATAGTAAAAGGCGAAAGATTTATATGATCTGAAGAGAAACCAGAGCTTCTTATGGGTTGACTTCAGGCAATCGCCACACCATGGTTTTTATAACCGGAAATCAGCCATCAATTCAGAAGAGCCTAGCACAAAGTTTAACTCCATTTCCAGATGGATTACACTTCACACTTTCCCTCCAAACCATAATCAATAGTGTCTGAACTGAGTTCATTTGGTATTACACTATCTCTTGAAAGTGGGTCACTGCTATTATCCCTATTTTGCAGAGGCTGAGGAAACAGCATCTTGTTCAAGGGAACCTTAAACATGCCCCTGCAATGATTTGATCTGGATCCTTCTTGACTAACAATCAGTCTCTTGGGTACACTACACTAGCTCTGTTCTTTCTTTTCTGGTTTTGCTTTGTTTTTTGGTGGGGAGATGAGCGGACTACTATTTAAAATCTGTCAAAAGCATTCTATTCTGTGTCCTACAGAATCAACACAGAACCAACATCCTAGATAAGTAGTGGGAATGTCACAATTTTTATAGCAGAGAGACAAATAAAGTCAAGTACAATATCATTTTCTTAATCATAGCCCTATACTGGCATGCAATGGGCACATGCAGATAATCGTCTGCAGTCATAACCACTGACCTCAAACAGACCCTCTGCTTTTCAGAGCTCCACTGTATGCAGAGTCTATGTGCTGTCTGGAAATTGGAGAGTGCTAGATCATTCATACAGCATACCGTTCAACATTTCATAGATGAAAACTAGGACACATCTGGCCAAGCAGCATCAGAATGTGGTCAAGATGGCAAAAATTATTAATGATGAAAAATTCACAAGGTAGAAGACACTGCAGCAGTTTCCTGCTGCCTGAACCTACTAGGCAAAGCTCCATCCCCTCTTCTCCTCTCCCCTCTGCTGAATCAATTGAGAGCAAACTGCTTTTGCACAATGAACTCAGTTTGCAGCCATGGAAGGCAGCTGAGAACAAAGGGGGAAGTGCAAGGAGGAGAGAGAAACTGGGACATTTTAAAAGCAGCTGAAAAAGTGGGAGGGTATGTAGGTTATCTGCTAAAATCTATTTGGCAAGTGAGTTTAGTCTAGTGCAATCTGGTGGATTAAGGCAGAGAGAGAATAGTATCTGACAGGTCAGGAATAGCAAAATCTGGTGTCACTGGTGTATCCTGGCCACAGATCTGTCCCATTATTTCCCTGTTCCCTCATGGAATGGGAGGAAATCCTGATAGGCATGCTGTCCCTTCGTTGAAGCTGCCACTGCCACCATTTTCTTTGCTGACTCAGAAGGCAAGAAGGGGACCCACAACATGTGACCAAGCCCCCTGCATGTTACCAGCCTTGGTCGCTCCTTCCTGCCTTCCGGGAGAGCAAGGGAGACTGCAGCAGCAGCAAGGGCCAGCCTACAGGTAGGGGTTCCTGCAGACATGCAGGACCCGATCTGTTTTTTGCCTGCAGAAATGGAGTAAACCAGTTGTTTTTTTAAAAAAACACACACATTCTATCAGGCCCTATCCCACCTTCCCCCATCTCAGTTCCATATCTGCCCCAGGGGTGGTGAGGACTGCTGGGGGCAGAATGGTGCAAATGCCCTGCATCATCAGAACTCCAAGGCTCTGAGATGGGGGCACGATGCAGTAATTTTCTCATCTAGACAAGCCCTGGAATGCAAACTCTTATATCCAAATTAGCCTCCTCTGTCTGTATTATGGCATACAGTTTGATACCATGATGCAAAGGCATCTTGTAGCATGTTTGAAACTGAGAGTGTCATGCCCCAGGAGCCTGAGGAGGCTGTAGAGTCAGAGGAGAAGGAGGACATGGCAGGGAACGGCCCTAGGGACATTGGCACAGGTTTATCTATACCTATGCCAGCAAGGAACCCTGCCAACCTAGAGGCTCAAGCAGAGGAAGAGCCTGGTCCAAGTGGGTTGGCATCAGTCCCAGCAGAGAGTCCTGCCCAATCGGATAAGGACAAAGAAGGGGAGAGAGACTTACGTCCACTGTCATATGCACAACACTGAGTGCAAAAGGAGGCTCACAGGAAATCTCTGAGAATTTATGAGGGGAACTTGCTCATCAAGAAACACCTGGCAAAGCCTTAATTGCTTTATATAGGCTGGGGGAGGCAATGAAGGCTTTGGCAGGGATCAACTGATCTCCCTAGAGCTTCCTGCTGCCTTTGGTGCCTGAATCCTTGCTGCCTTGCTGTGTGCCTTGACCTTGGACTTTTCCTGACAACACTGTTGCCTGGTCCTACTGACCTATTGACCAACTCCTGGACTATGCTGCCTTCTGTAAGCCTTGACCTTTGGACTGTATTCTGGACTCTTCTCTGTGTGCCTTTTGCCTATATTGCTGCCTTTCCAAGAAACAGAGCTTTGCTTGCTCTTCCTAATTAATTATCACCGGAGTTTGGCTGCTTTCTCAGCTCTTGTTTAACTTGATGGCAATTTGGAGTTGCTTTCAGACAGAGAGAAAGAAGTTGGTATCATAAGCTTACAGACACTTAAGTCTTTAAACCTTTGGGGTGGGTTCTAGAGCCAAAACCGTGAGCAAGATCTTTTCAGAATCCAGAATTCTGCTCATGAATCCTAATTTGCCAAAAATATTTCCATAGATAACCAAATCAATCATTACTTTGGGCTCATCTACAGAAGCCAGGATATGCCAGCTCCCCACTTAAGATTTAAGTCTATGAAAGCTTATGCTACCAACTTCTTTCTCTCAGTTAGTCTCAAAGGTGCTTCAAGAACACTTTGCATACTGATATTCCAGACTAACATGGCTATGTCTTTGAATTCTATCCCTAGTTTGATACCATTTTAACAATCACAGCTCCATCCTATAATAACTTGGGATTTATAGTTTTGGTAAGCATTTAGAATCCTCTGCTGTGCTGCACAACCCTGAACTACCGCATGAGAATTGTCTAGCAGAGATTTCTAAATGCTTCCACCAACTGCAAATCCTGGGATCCTATAGGATGGATCCAGGAGAGTGCTATCAGACTTCAGTAACTATAGTGCAGACAACCAGAAAAACAAGTACAGTACAGTACAGTATTCTCCATAACAGAACACAGACAATTCATGGAGGAGGAGAAGGCTATTAATGGCTACTACTCTCTGAAAGCTACATAGTGGCCTGAATCCTATTGATAGTCTCAACTAGATTCCCACTGAATCAATGGGATTTACCTATCGGTTAACTCGCCAATCAGAGAGGCAGAGCAAGGTAGTCACCTCAGGCAAATTATTTTGAGCACCAAATGTTATAATGAGTCTACTCTAAATGGGACTGATGGGATTCAGGAGATCAGTTCCAGTATCTGCGCAATACATATTTCACAATACCAGCAGCAGGGGAACACCAGTGAAAGAGTCTTATCACATTCATGTTACGCTTCTCGGCTTCCCAGAGGCATCCAGTTGGCCCCTGTGCAAAAAGAATCCTGGCTGAAATGGGCCTTTGGACTGAGTCAACTGGGGACTTTTTAAGTTCTTGCTCACAAGCAGGATGAGAGCACAGCAGAAAATATAGGATGAGAGATACCTTTGTAAATCTGAGAGCCTTACCGTACTCTGAAGAAAAGCAGCAAAGCGGCAGGAACGTCCATCTTTCCTGCTGCCTTATTGCATGATGTGGCATTCTTTCATTTGGGTCCCATGGGAGATCAAGGTAAAACCATGTATTTTTGCTGACCAGAAAAATCTGTTAACAAAAAGATGGGGTTTTACCTTGGTCCCCCATAGGACCGGGGGAAAAGAACACCGGAAGAACACCAACACCATGTAGTAAGGTGGCAGGAAAGACAGAATATTCCTGCTGCTTTGCAGCTTTTCTTCAGAGTGCAGTAAGGCTCTGAAATCTCCATGGGGACAAATTAAAACGCAATAGTTAATACCGTACTGAAGCTATCCTAGGCCCTTTCACATTAGACAGGTCCAGAACTACAATTTCACTTTAACTGCCATGGCTGCACCCTGTGGAATCCTGGAACTTGCAGTTTAGGAAGTGGTATTTAGAATTATCTGCCAGAGAGCGCCTTTGGTGCCTCTGAACAAAATGCAAATCCCAGGATTCCATAGGATGTTGCCGTGGCAGTTAATCTAGAACTACAGTGCTATAATTGTGTTGTGTGAAATAAATTCTGTAGTAGTTAGCCTGCAAGGGAGTGTAAATAAAAACAGATCTATACACTAATCCACAAAAAATATCTAGAGTATAGTTGTGTGTATTTTCAGCACTTCACTAATAGTGTGGCTAAAACTGGGCATTGAGCATAACTGATCTAAATTTCTCATATCAGATGGTTTTTAGTTAAGCTACTGCTCCCTCATTGCTCTGCATCCATTCCTGCAATATAAGGGCAATAATACTGACCCTGTAGAGTTGCTGTATGCCTTACTGAGATAATGCATGTGCAGATTCAAAAATTCCTGTATAAAGTCCAAGTGTTATTACTACAGTTGAGGAAGCTGCACAGAATTTTTTTTATTATTATTATTTTTATTCAGTTTCCATTCTCCAGATACATCTTTCTTCAACATATCGCTTATACCTTAAGTTTTAGTTATAACTCTTATTTCTAATATTACATAACCACATATTAATGACCTTGATTACTTTCTTGCATTTTACACATTAAATGCAGTAACCAAATAAACAACAGTGATTGACTTCCTGTGAGTTGATGCTTTTGAAATCAGCTTCTAGCTTATTCCTCTCTTCTTACAACTTCGTATGGTACTAAACTATATTATATTAACAATCTCACAGTATTCTCTTTTTTGATACAACCCAGTCCTTATATGCTTTTTCCTTCCCCTCTTTATCCCATCAGTAACAAGTTCTCTTCGGACTTTTTCGGACATTTAAAAAGCAACGCAAGCAGACTAATCAGCTTGCAAGGCTGCTGCGCTGCAAAGTGTCAGTTTAGGATGACGCTGCCCTCTAGCAGTACTGTTGCGGTACCGCGGGGAGAGTTAGTTGCTTGATTTTTACTCACGATCAACTTTCGTGAGTAAAAATCAAGCAAATATGATGCTCAACTCTCCCCGCGGTACCGCAACAGTACTGCTAGAGGGCAGTGTCATCCGAAACTGACACTTTGCAGCGCAGCAGCCTCGCAAGCTGACGAGTCTGCTTGCGTTGCTTTTTAAATGTCCAAAAAAGTCCTTCGTCGTAACACACTCCTCTTGTTTCCCAGTACTTTAGTACTGGACTCCATTTCTCAAGTGTTTTCTTCTTGGGTAGATTGTGAACTTTGGAGGTCAATATGTCCATTTCCAATAAATCTTGATATTTTCTTATCCAGTCTTCTATTGTGGGAGTCTTATGAGATTTCCATACCTGTGCAATTGTCAGTCTAGCGGCTGATATTAAATACAATATGATCCTCCAATTTCTTACAACTACACCTTTTTCAAGTCTCTTAATCATGTTTAATAAAAATATTTCAGGTTTTAAATCAAAGTGGAATTGAAAGTTTTCATCCAAGATTTTATGAATTTTACCCCAAAACCTCTTAACTATCTTGCAACTCCACCACATGTCTATTAAGGTTCCAACGTTTTCATTACATTTCCAGCAATTTTTACTGATAGAGTTGTTGATTTTATTTAGTCTTACCGGAGTGAAGTACCACCTGTGAACTACTTTCTGATAGATCTCTTTCAGATTTTGGCAGCTTGAAAATTTATAGGTTCTGTTTCTGGCTTTTTCCCATGCTTCTAATTCTAATGGGTATCCAAAATACTTAGCCCAGTCAATCATATAATTTTTAATATTATCAGCTTCTAGACTCCTACTCAATAATAATTTGTAAAATTTTGCGATTTTTCCCTTTTCTTTCCCTTCCCACAACAATCTGTCAAGATCATTTCCATCTCTCTATATATTATCTAACTTCAAGTCTTCCTGGAATCTTGCTTTTATCTGTGTCTAAGTGCATAAGTGAACCAATTTATTCTCCCTTTTTCTTCTAGTTCATCTATTTCGTGAGTAAATAGATTTTAGAGATATTTTTCCCTCTTCGTTTTCCTTTAACAGGTCTTTATATTTTAGCCAATAGTTGGTTGTTTTCCACTTGTTTTGGAAAGCCTCCTGGGGGGAGGTCCAATAAGGGAGTTTGATATAAAAGAGTTTTTTAATATTTTGCCAGGTTTGTAATAAGGCTCTTCTTACAAAATGATTACAAAAGTCTGTTTACTTTATCCTTGTCATAACACAGATAGGCATGCCAACCATAATGGTTGTCATGCCCCTCCATAACTAATAATTTCTCATTTTCTAATTTCACCCAATCCTATAACCACAATAACGAGGCTGCATAATAGTATAGTTTGAGATCTGGCATACCCCAACCTCCTCTTTCTATTGAATCTGTGAGGTATTTCCATTTTATCCTGGGTTTCCTATTTCCCCGGATAAAAGATTTTAGATCTTTCTCCCATTCTGCCCAACACCTGTTATTTATAATAAGTGGTACATTTTGAAACAAAAATAACATTTTGGGCAGTATACACATCTTGCATGCTGCAATCTCACCCGAAATGGATAAATCCAGTTTTGACCATCTAACCATGTCATCCTTAATTTCCTTCCAAGTTTTTTTGTAATTATTTTCGTAAACATCCATATTTCTTTTTGTTATCCAAACTCCTAAGTACCTCACTGTTTTCACGATCTTGCAACCTGTCTTTTCTGCTAATAACTGTTCCTCCTGGTCTTTCATATTTTTTGTTAATATAATTGACTTTTCTCTATTTATTTTAAAACCTGCGTGTTGTCCAAACTCTATTATGATCTCTAATAACTTCTCAAAATTTTCAGTTGGATTTTCCATAAATATGACTATGTCATCTGCAAATGAACGCATTTTAAAGGTGAATCTTCCTATTTTCACTCCAGGCAGATTCTTATTCTCTCTTATATTTCTATTTAAGATTTCCAATACAAGTATAAACAGTAGAGGAGACAAAGGGCACCCTTGTCTTGTGCCCTTAGTTACCTCTATTGATTTTGACTTCCTACCATTTATAATTAAGTTTGCTGTCTGTTTTTCATAAATTTGTGTGATCCTCTTGTAAAAATTTTCCCCCCAGGGATAGGCTTCTATTCTTATCAAGATTCTTCACACCTCTCATGATCCTTCTTACTGAAGTCATAAAAGCTACCACCTCATTAAGCTTTTCAGGGTACTCTTTTGTACTGAGTACAGAGACTTCCTGCCCTGGACTCTTAATAAGAAGTATTTTTCCACCTTGATAGGAAAAAGTGGTTTTGTTTTCTTCTCCTCCAAGGACAAAATCAGAAGGCAAAATCATATCTGGCTAAAAGTCTGCTGTTCTTAAGTGTCCTGGGTGCCAGTTACATGACCAAAAATGTCACGGGGCTTACCGTGATATTCTGATCCCGAATCCGTCCCCCGCTATTTATACAATTTTTGTCACTATTATGGATATCCTGTGTGGTCCCGTGACTGATATTTACACATACTAAGTATCGTTTTTTATTTTCGGTACCGCAATGTTTTATCCCGTGATTTTACTTTGAGGTGTACTGGGATTTTTTTTAAATTTTATTTATTTATTTATTTATTTTGTCTGTCAATCAAAGATGCGATTACTCATTTTTTCAAATTTTGGTCTACGTGTTTCCGGTTTTTCTTCCCGCCAGGGAGGCAGCGATTGGCCACAGTTTAAACAAAGAAGGACATCACATGTGCTTTTCATGCATCTCATCTTCTTCTGGATGGCAACATGGAAGTGGCCACTTCGGCAGCTCTGGCCACCGCTGCCCGTTTGCGATTATCTCTTTTAGCTCTTAAGAGGCGGTTAATACTTCAGGATGCCATAGTTCCTATTCATGCGCCTTGCCGAGCTACTGCACCCAGAAATTGTGAAGTCGGACACAAACATGAGAAAAGCCATCCCTGTTGAGAAGAGGTTTGCTATTGCCATTTTCCTTCTCGCCCACCGCTGCTCATATGGTGCAGTTTCCCAGTTGTTTGGTGTAGGAAGAGCTACTGTGTGCAAGATTTTTGTGGAGGTTGTGCTCGCGATGGAGAAGTTACTTCTGAAGTGGACTGTCTTCCTTGGAGATCACAGAAAGGTTTTTTTTTTAAGTTTAACATGCTTGTGAAAAATCGTCTAATCGCATTTTCTTCTAGCTGTTTAAAAATTGAAATATGGAGTTCATGTAAATGATAACGTACTGATTAAACTGTAAGCTTCGCCCTTGGTTGTTATCTATAGAACAAATACATCATGCCACAGGATATAGGACTGTTTTCATTTGGACACATATGTTTAATCTGAAACTCAACCTTCCGTGTTCTCACTGTTCCCTTTTTCTTTCCTTTTGAAATTTTATAGGTGATGGATTCCTTTGCAGCAATGGGATACCCTCAAGTTGTCACTTGCCTGGATGGTTGCCATGTTAATATAATCCCCCCCATAATCGCCAAGGGGACGAATTTATCAACAGGAAGAATAGATACAGCGTTCTTCTTCAAGGGACTTGTGACCACTGGGGGGGTTTCATTGACGCGGAGATCGGTTGGAGCGGGAAGAATCATGACGCCCGAATGTTAAGGAACTCTGGGTTTTTTGAGACAATGGAGGCTGGCGTCTTTGTGCCTGGTCATCCCACACTGACAATTATGGGGAAGCAAGTAGTACCACTAACTCTTGTCGATGGTGCATACCCAATAAGGAATTGGCTGCTAACACCTTTTCGGGGGACTACAACTCCCAAACAGAGACTGTACAATAGTTACCACAATAAAATTAGATCAACGGTGGAGAGGTGCTTCGGCCATTTGAAAGCGAGGTGGAGGGCATTAAAATACTGTATAGAGGTAGCAGAGGAGAATGTATGCTCTGTAATATGTGCATGTGTTGTTCTACACAACATATGTGAAACAAAAGGCAGTATCCTTGATGATTCTAACTGACGTGTGCAGAGGTTTGTCCTAGACATGCTGGGAGCACCGATGGTGAATAATGATGCTGCGGAGAAGGAGCAGGGGGAGGCGGTTCGGAACGCTTTAAAAGAATATTTTTGGCGTGAACATCACCGTGCTGAGGGGGAATGATGTTTTGATTGGTTTGCCATCTTTTCTATTTATGGGCTTACTTTGTTGCCTGAATAATAAAAAATTGGCTTTCTAAAAGGTGTGTTTCCTTTTCCCGACTTTATTTGTTTCCACCTTTTCCAAAGAGTGAAATAGCAGTGTCTTTATACTATAGATTTGTACATGTATACAATACTGTTTAACGGTACTGGAAGTGCACCCTTGGAAGTAGGTCAGACTGGATACAAATTTATTTTAAAGCAAGCAGCCAGAAACGATACATTGTTGCGTTTTTGGCAGTTAAAGGAATTGGCGGGCTTTTTCATGGGATTACTCTTTCTGGTAAAGGATCCAGACACTGGCAAATACCCTCTGAGGGTTTCCTCCACTAATTAACCAATCAATTAGCCAAAACAATTTAAATTTTAAAAAGTTTTGCTTGCTCCAAACACCATAGGCTTCTTTCAAAAATGAAACGGTCAAGGTGCAAACTTATAAACTCGAGTTTTTGCATCCCGCCACATGGCGGTACGATGGCCGAAGGGGGGAGAGGACGTGTCCGGCCAGATCGGCGCATCGCCTACTGGGGCACCAGGGAGACCAACCTATTGTTGGAATCCCAGTGCGCCGGACCGGCTGATGCGGTCCTCTAACCAGAGGAACCGCAACTTCTTCCTTGAGGCAGCGCGGTTCCTCCGGTCGAGGGACTACGTGTGTTCTGGCCTCCAATGCCGCTCAAAATTCAAGACCCTGAAGGGTAAATTCTTTGTGGCATTGGAGGCCAGTGACAGTAGCCCCCCCCCAAGGCGGCTGCCTTTTTATGCCATCCTGCCCGACCTGTGGGTCCGTGCAGGACAGCCAAGCTGGCGCGACAGGCTCCCCAGAGGTAAGCTCCTAAAAGGCATTAATGTTAAATACTTGTATGTGTTCCCATGTGAGTGTGTGTGTGTGATTTCTCCTCAGGATACTGATACTGTATTCCCGTTTATGTTTTATTATAGCGGTCCGGATGCAGAGACGGGCCGCTGGGGAGCCTGTGTTGGATCCCTCCTCGAATGAGTAGGGTCAGGCAGGCCCTGCACTGGCTGCACCCCCCCCAAAAATAAGTGTTTTTACAGTACATTTATTCCTTAAATATGGGGGATATAGACAAAAAAAGGTACAGTTTTCCAGTGATATATGTAACTTATGGTTTATTGCCTCTGTAGGTCCCCAAGATGCCCAGGAGGCAGCGGCCCAGCTGGCTGGGCTAAATATCATCGCAAGAATTGAGGAGCTAGGTAAATATTATTAATTATTTAAAATGTACTATAGGGCATTGTGCAATTCACATAGATCACTTCCATCAAAGTAATAAAATGTCATTTATTTTCTAATACAGGGAGGACACTTAGAGAGGAGATACGGGACCTTGCGAGGAGGGTGCAAGCCTTGGAGGAAAGGCTTGCCTTGTAGATATTGTAAATAGTTCACCTGTTTTTTTGTATGTAGTTTGTTTTGTATATATTGTTTTTTGCTCCTATTTGTAAATATTGTAAACTGTAAATATTGTAAAAATTGTAAATATTGATAAAATAGGATTATTTCTGATGAGCTTTTAAAAAATGTAAAAAAAAAATTAATTCCCCCTACTTGATAATTTTTTGTTGTACTTTCCCCTATTAAAAGTAATGTAAATTCTGTAAATATTGATGCTATGTATATATGTACTTTGTTTTGTATATATTGTTATTTTTTCTACTATTTGTAAATATTGTAAATTCTGTTTATAATTCCCCCAATTCAAAGCTTTTTGTTACACTTTCCCCTATGAAAGCAATATAAGTACTGTAAATATTGATAAAATATGGTTATTTCTGCTGCACTTTAAAAAACATGTACCTTTTTTGTAATCCCCCCAATTGATAATTTTTTGTTGTACTTTCCCCTATCAAAAGTAATGTAAATTCTGTAAATATTGATGCTATGTATATATGTAAACCTACAGAGCTTGAAATAGTAAAATATGTAAATATGTTTACCCTTTTTAAAAAATGTTTATTTTCATATCATTCAAAAGAAATAAAATGTTTATTTGTTGAACATAAAAAAGCCTGATTATTTACCCTAAACAGTAAGACCTAAAATGCTATAAATAGTAAAAAATATCCTTTTAAAAAAAAGTGGTTATCATAGCCTTCATGTATGATGTAGATAAACGTAAGACAGAGAAAGGTAAGCTATATAAACAATTACTTTATTTGTCTCACTACATGTACAGTTAAACTTTTCTATTTATAGTGCAGCTACAGTGAGAGGGGATTTTTTTTCTTAACTATCCTTGCCGGTCGCCTAGCATTTAAAGTGCTTCCCGGCAAATTATTTGAAGGTGTTGCTTGATTTTCAACATGTGAGTTCTCCTTATCTTCCTCATTATCATTGTTAGAACTAGTACTTTTTTTCAAAACAGCACTTTTTTTTACATTCCCCATTGACTTAATATGAGTAACCAAGTCCCTAATAGGTCATTTTGTCTTTGTATTTCTTTTAGCATCCTCTCTGATTCGTCCACAGAATGCTCATAGAATTTTTTAAGCTAACCTTGCAAAGACATTGTTTGTTCTTTAGATATTTTTTCAATTCTAGACGCAAACATATCAGCTACAGATCTCGAATTGGCCATCAGTTCAGAAACATCCGAAGAATGCTTTTTCCTACGAAATAAGGCCAGTCTCTCTGCTGGGGACAATGTGGCTGTAGGATTACTCAAGCCGGCAGCTGTAAATATAGGAAAAATAAAATAAGTACCCACAGTTGGTACAGTACAAACCTAGGTGTAAAGAATACCCAGCCCTATACTGCTTTCATGCATACCATTTCGTGCAGGTGTGGTTGACCACACAGTGTCAATCTCCTCTACCACCACAGTGTTGGTAACCTCAGTTTCATTGACTACCACAATGTCATCATTCTCCTCAGTTAAGCTTAAAGTCACAGTACCATCATCAGATTCCTGGGTGGCAGATTCATCTGGATAAGAAAGAAAAGTAAAGGAAAAAGTCATAAAGTAGAATACAGCAATGCATTTCACATAAACAGCATCACTGCCTCGTCGCCTGTGGAAAAGGTAAAAAATGACTTGGCTTCCTGGTTTATGGCTACTTCCAGGGATGCCATTTCAAACGTGCCAAGGTGCACGCATTCCCTCTCATTCCTAGGGATCACAAACAAAAGCTCGCCATTTGGATTTTACAGCCATCATTAACATATTAAAGGGGAAACCTCACACCAAAACATCTCCACTTCAGGGCATATTTTTAAACATGGCGAAGGTAGTCACTATTGGTGGAATTATAAGCACTACAGCATCTGTTCATCATTTCAAAAAGTTCATTATAAGACTATTTTTTGTTGCTGTGAAAACGGAAAATTAAACACCCGTGTTTTCACATAGATGGCTAATATTTCCAGTAGTAGAAGCAGTAAACAACATCTGTAATATTAGCGGCGTACACAGCAAAGACCCAAAGCATGCATATCAGCAATGGCTTAGCCTTGAACAATTAGAATATAAAATGGAAAAACAGTGCGATTCGAGAACAGGAGTAATCGATTTTTCACATACTTTGAACATATATATAAAAAAAAACCTCACCCAGTGGTTGCGAGAATAGTTCCTCCGAAAACCCCTGCAGCATCTCTTGGGATGATGGAGGGAATCCTACTTCTTCTTCGATGAAGGGGGCGTTATGGGGAACTGCTGACCCTCGCGGAACCCGCGCAATGTCGGTGGTGGTTCCGAGCCGCTTCGGGTGGTAGTTGGCATCAAGAATGGCATGAAGTTCTTTATAAAATGACATGGTTGCCGCATTGTTGCCACTTTTGGAGTTGTGGTCATTTACCTGGCGGTAATTCTTGCACAGCAGTTTCGTCTTCGTACGGCACTCTTCTGCGGTGCAATCATGCACTTTCTTTTTCATTTCAGCAGCAATCTTTTCAAACAGGTCAATATTTCTGTGGGATCCCCTCAGCTGCTCCTGCACCTTTTCCTCGCCCCATATGGCCAAAAGATCTATGGTTTCGGGGTAGGACCACGAGATCCCGCGGCCGCCTTTCCTTGGACGAGGTGCGCTTTCAGCATCCATACCTGTAACTGCTCAGGTAAACGGCCAGGAGAACAATGGAGATATCTTCTTCAAATTTTGGGATGACCAAAAAGGGGGCAGCCAGAGACTGGAACACGGAGCAATGGGTGCAAGCTCCAGGAACAGAGATTCCACCTCAACATTAGGAGGAACTTTTTGACAGTAAGAGCTGTTCGGCAGTGGAACGCACTCCCTCGGAGTGTGGTGGGGTCTCCTTCCTTGGAGGTCTTTAAACAGAGGCTGGATGGCCATCTGTCGGGGATGCTTTGATCGTGATTTCCTGCATGGCAGGGGGTTGGACTGGATGGCCCTCGTGGTCTCTTCCAACTCTGCAATTCTATGAGTCTATGATTCTATGATTCTATGATTCTAATTACTGGCCAGAGCCCGCCCATGGGCAGGGCAATTTCTGGGGATCTCCTGTACCCGTGATATGTTGTCACGGGCTGTTTACATTTCTGATTTTCCGCATCCCATGTGACTTTTTTAAAAACCAGCACAACCCACGGGATTGAAAGTCCCGCAGGTCGAGCGACAAATGGTGGCCCCCCTTCCGAAAAACACGTGTCCGACCCGATGTACATGTGAACTGCCAGGGATCGACACGTATTCTTCCCGGGACATTTTCATCATGTAAACGGCCCCCTGCTTATTTTTATTTTCTGACTGGGCAATTTTAAATGGGCAAACCTGTGCTGACTATTATCAGTTTTAATATGGCTCCCCACAGAGCTTATCTGGCATAATTATCCTGGGTCTTCTGCCTAGATAGATGCAGGAAAGAAGTTGAATCTGGGGAGGGGGGTGTATTTGTATGGTATGTGGTATTTTGTTTTGTTTTGTTGTTTTGTTTTGGTTTTGTCCTCAACTGGTCCAAAACATTTTGATACTTGTGGCAGGAAACCAAAAGGACAATGTTCTTCAACTAAAGAGGAGCAAAATGCAATTTGAAAACAGCAGCTTCATTTGTTGTTTACATCTGTCCTACAGCACCACAAATACCTCAGCTATCCCACAGACTCATTTCTCCTCCTAGCCCACTTTTGACACCAAGTGAAAGATGTTGATACCTAAAAGTAAACCAAGGGTATAGGATGATGGATGCTATCGTAGGGCAGAGAAAGGACGCCACCCCAGGCAAATGATTTTGAGTACCATGAAAGGAGACCAAATTGTTAATCAATTATTTAGTTATTCTTGTGTATTACTGCTACTGCCAGGGAGGAAAGGAGGGAGGGAGGGAAATGCTTATAGGATTTTCTGCCTAAGGTTAAAAAAATTAACTCATTTTGTTGCATTGATTTTTGACAGGACGAAGGCACTATTTCCTGCACCACCTCATGTTTTGGGTCTTGGTGTAGTTATAAGGTGCAGGGGGTTGCCCTTCAAAAAAAAAATTGCTCCCCAATGAAATCTTCCTCAGTTCCCAAATTTCTAGCATTGCAGAGAGTGAGACGTTGAAAATGGCTCACCCCTATTTGCTATGTTCACATTCCCTTGGTAAGCCTACCACTGTTCTTTGGATACCTAAACTGTATTTGTAAATGCTCAGCTGAAGTTTTAAGTCCCTGCAATGTTAAAAATTTGGGGGGTGAAGGAAAAATTTCACTTTTGAATTTTTCCTTGGTGGGGCAACACCTTCATTTTGCTCCCCTCCCCCCTAGCTACATCTCTCTTGGGGTTCAGATTCTTACATCCTTTCAGTGTTAAAATTACCGACTCCCCTCAGCCTCTCCCCAGATTTTCAGTGAATGGGAAGTCAAATGATAGAACAAGCATGGGTGCCATTGACTGCCATGTTAGTTTGCTCCTAATATAAGGCAAAATAAATAGGGAACTTATCTTGACTACCACAAGGTTCACTGAAAGAAAGGGGAACTAGATAAGAACATGTGTTCTTCTCCCATTCCTCTCTGGATAATCTGCCACCTCGTCTTGCCTTGTTTTCAGCTACCTCTGGTTTCTGTACCCTTTTTTTTATTATTATTTTAAGGGAAAGCCCAGTGCTCTGTGTTTGACCCTTTGGAGTTGAAAAAGAAAGAGAGGTGAGGAGGAGGAGATATCACTGAAGCAAACAAGAGACAAAAGTGGCTCTCTGAGTTAGAGGAGGCCCTATGTAATCGCTGCTACTGCTGCTGTGGAAACCACCAAGAGCAAGGAGGACAAAGCTTTTTCAACATTATCATTGAAAAGCCATTAGAAATCTGGTGGGCACGTCCTCCTGCACAGATTGCAAACTCCTCTCTTGACACACACAAACAACTTCATGTGAGGGCTTTTTCTCTCTCATAATGATGGAAATGAACTGGAAAGGAGATGGGTGGAGTACAAGGCAGGCAGTCTGGAGAGGGCTTTAAAAAAGAAGTTTACCCCTTCGAAGGTTTTTCTTCTTCTTCTTCTTCTTCTTCTTCTTTTTACAAGTTTTATTCATGAGTTGTTAACCATTTTGTTTAGCAAATCGGTTTATCCCAATGACCTTTCCTTTGCTTTAATTTTCAAGATGGCAGATGGCACTAAAAACACCCCCCTGCAAAGTGCAGCCCCCCAAAGCCAGGCTGTTTGGTTAGTCTCTCTAGACAAGCATCAACATGCCAAGCACAGCTTTGCAATGACAAAATAGTCAAGAAAGAAGGGGGAAAGAAAAACCTCAGACATGGGGCACTGCTTTCCTTTTCCAGGGTTTATGGCCTTTTTGATGGAACTGTTTGCAAACAGGGAGCAGTATTTGCAGAAGGCCAGTTTGCCAAGGAAAGTGCATAGTCATTCATCCTTACAACAATAAGATACCAATATTTCAGAAATGCAAAGCAACATCAGTGTGTATGGCAACAACAGCAAAAGACTAGATGCGGGATGCAAGATCAAGCATTATAACAAGCTGTATTGTTCTGCAAATGAGTGGAGGAAACACACAAATAAGAAAAGGCCATGGGAGGTGGGAAAGGTTCTATATTTTTAAGTCCCTGGTCAACCAACAGCATTGCTTAATGCCATCTGCTCTATTACTGCGGGAGGGGGGGAGCGGTTAGTCTCCTGCATGTGATTTATCCCAGTTTCCCATTGAAACCCAGAAAATATTTTCATTTTAAATTCTCACAATCTTTGCAGTCAAGTACTAAGGACATCTGTTTAAGAGCAACTTATCTCTTTGACACTGATATTAAAGTGTTCTGTTATTCTTATGTTTACTGGCAGTTTGGTTGTTGGCAAAATTCCTACAGAGCTATATGAAACTCGCTGATATTGCTTATTCTGCATTTGTTACAACCTACACGTTAAAATATTCAGGCTTTGCTTATTACAAGCTTAACAGCATATGGTGCCATTTTTATTTGTATTGCACTTTGATTTGATTTGGACTCTAGAAATCATTACTACTGGGTAAACAATGGAGCATGAGGGGGAGGGGGAGATTGTTTAAAGCAATGATTTAGTGATTAAAAACTGATGTAGTGTGGTATAAGTCTTCAACCACAACATCATCCATAATTTCTAATATTAATAAAACCTGGCCTACAGTTCTAGTCATACCTACTTAACAAGCAGTCCCATTGAATTCAGTGGGGCATACTTCTAAGCAGACATTTATACTACTGTATAGTTAAGAGCATAGAAACCATAATTTCCAGGATTTCACAGATTAAAGCCAGAGTGCATGTGGCCAAGCAATATCAGAGTGTGGTCAAGATGGTAAAAGTTATTAAAGAGGAAGAATGCACAAGTTAGGAGAGACTGCAGCACTTTGCTTTTGCCTGAGCCTACTGAGAAGGGCAAGATTCTGCCCACTCCTTCCCCCCCCTTAAGTTAATGGAGTGCAAACTACTTTTGCACTTTGAGGTCAGTTTACAACCATAGAAGTAAGGTGAGGACAAGTGGGAGGGAGAGAAAAATACTGGGACATTTTGAAAGCGGCTGAAAAGGTGAGACGACAGAGAATTAATTGGGACAGTTGCAGGAAATAAGAAATAGAAAAGGAAAACACACCTTCATGTGAATTGACTGGCATTCTGGACAGTTGTAAGGTCAAACAAATATATAAGCACAATCTGATGTCTAGTGAAACACAGTAGGACCCCTGTATCCACTGATTCCTTATCCACTGATTCAGTTATCTGGACACAAAACAGCACACCTACCATAGAGTCTTCCTAGAAAATGCCTAGAGAGGCATCCTCTATAGACATTTTCTAGGTCCTCTAAGGCAAACTCTATGGTATTTTAAATCAGAAGTCCCATTATTTTCTATGGTGTTCACTGTTATCCACAGATTTCAGTATCTGTGGGGGCTCCAGAACAAATCCCACGCAGATACAGGGATCCTACTGTACTTACAGTCTGGAATAGCTTAATTTTCATTAGTAAAGAATCTCTATCCTAGTTGCAGAAAGAACACCATGTGCACACAAATGCCACAAAGCTGGGGCTCTTGAGACACAAAAGAATGGCCCTTTCACTTTACTCCGTTAGAGTACTTTGATACCAATTTAACAGCTGTGACTGCATCTTACCTAATCCTGGGGGTTTGTAGTTTGGTCAGAGGCACTAGAGCTCTCTGGTAGACAGTTCTAAATACCTCATAAAACTACTAATTCCAGGATCCCATAGAATGGAGCCATGGCAGCAGTATCAATGGAATCATAGCACTATAATTAGATAGGATGAGAAAGCCCAGGACAGGAATTGGGATGATTGCAAATTAGATTGGGACTGCCCACAATCCCCAATGCAGAATGTGGATGTGGAATCAGCAATTTGCTATACATCACACATAGTGTGTATACACTATTACATGGGCACAGAGCTGGGTTGAGGCTTCGTGTCTATTGGTAAAAATGAGAACACAAGTACAGTTGTCCCTCCGTATCCATGGATTTAAGTATTCACGGCTTGAAAATATTATTTAAAAAATAATAATCCAAAAAGCAAACCTTGATTTTGCCATCTTATATAAGGGACACCATTTTGCTATGCCATTATATATAATGGGACTTGAGTATTCACGGATTTGGATATCCACGGGGGTCCTGGAACCAAACCCCAGCGAATGTGAAGGGACAACTGTAGATCACTTTTTATTTTTTACCAGAAGCCTCTATACCTGACATATAGTAAATGCTCTAGACATCAGCTCCTTTTTTATCTTGGCAGCTAAGCAAGGTCAGCCCTGGTTAGTACTTGGAGGAGAGACCTCCAATGAATACTAGGTGCTGTAGGCTATATTTCAGAGGAAGGAATTAGCAAAACCACCTCTGAGTATTCCTTACGTAAGAAAACCCTATGAAATTAATGGTGTTACCATAAGTCAACAGGCAACCTGAAGGCACATACATGCATTCCTCATCACTTGGCAGGATGATGCAATGAGCTGACTGCTTGTCCATGGACTTTATCACACCACCCTCCTTTTCTGTTCTTTTGTTAGCATAATTTGTGACGTTTTTTATGCTGACAAAAGAACCCCCTTTACCACACTTACCTTCCAGCCCATCCAAAGGTAGCCCCAGCAATGATGGGGGAATGAATGGAGCTCTGTTCACTTCCTGGAATGAAATCTCACGATTCTCGCGAGAAGACGCAAGCGTGGGAAATTCAAAAATAAAAGCAAAAATAACACACAAAAAGTTCACAAAAGCACAGAAACACACTTTAAAAGTCCTAAGTAAACATGAAAGGTTCATAAAAAGAGCATCACCTACCTGGATGTTACGATCTCACCTGGAAGCATTCTGGCCTGACCAACCATTGATGCTATATTCATAAGACAAAAAAAGGTGCAAGGTTTCAAACACCAGAAATGCCAACAAAAAAGTACCATGGCCAATCTATTGATGGTTTGTTCCATCAGTAAAACAGAATGGCTTTTGGACAAGACATAAACGTGAAAGGACGACGTAGTCTGGTATGTGGGCCCTTTCGTGTTTATGTGGCATCATAATGATGCCATATTTGATGTATCTGATAAAGTCCCATGCCACACTTGTCATTGTAGAAATTCGCCTCCCTGTGGCAACTCTCATACCCTAGACTCTGAGCCTCATCCTTTACTTTGTGAGTCATGGTCATTATGTAGCAAATTCTCTGTCCTCGGTTCCACATTAATGGTGTTGATCAGCATGGGAAAAAAAGCTTCATATATGATGGCTCCATGTTACTGGTTTTATTTAATGATATCACTGAGGGATGGAAAACTGAGTGTGGCATGTGAACGCTTGCTAAAAGAGTGACTGGTATCCACCCCAGATAGAAACACTGTCTGCTGGTGAATACTCCATTTTGTAGCCATTTGTTAAATTGGAAGTCTGAATTGTCTCAACAAGTGGGGAAAAGAACCTCTTACCACAGTCCTCACTGAGGATCCACAGAGGTCTTGGTAACTAACAAGAGGTTTATTGATATACAGCTCCCAAATAGTCAGGGCTGACTCACCACCACCACCCCAAAAAAACCAGGGAACTATTTTATGAACAAAAACACTAAAACATTTTTTACTACCAGTACATATCTTAGTAGAATTTCCACTTAGTGAAAATAATCTTTAATGCTCTCCTGTTCCAAGGTAGATGAATGCAAACACAAGGCTCTGTGTATCTCTCCCTTTTTACAGCATATGGTATAGGAAACAAGAAATACATACAGGAACCCTCTCATGCACACATACAAACTACAGAAAGAGACATACATCAATTCATTCATTCAGGCACCTCAGCCACATCAAATGAATTTTCCATTTTTAAAAAAATACACTTACCATCAGCATACTAGACAACAGCATTCATTATACCCTGTCTGCTCTCTCTCGCTCTCTCTCAACCAACAATACAGGCATAAAAATAGTGGACTCTTTTGCAAAACTGACATAACCCAAGCTTAATCACAGGGCCACACTATGAATGAAGATAAAATTCACAAACACTGAGGTTAAATAATGCAGTTTATTTGCATTTACAAAGTGATTTTTGTAATCTTTACAAACTCAGTAAATGTTGTTATCGTTGCTGCACGAAACAAGTCCTGAGCTAAAGAAAGCATGAATTTATACCTTTATTGTTACATTGTTTGGAGCTGGATATGCTACTGCTTTATCATAACATTAATTACTAAAACCCTGTAAAGAGTGTCATGGCACACTAATTACTAATACTGTATATTTATTGTAGCGTATGGTTTTGTACACGTTGTCCACTTCATCAGATGCACTACAGCATATACCACAGTGAATCAGTAGGTCTTTAAGGTGCTACAATACTCTTTGTGCCTTTTACTGCGACATTTGCTACTAAAATTCTGATTTTTCTCAGGTTAGTGCTCAAGGAGGATATGAGAAAAAGTGGTGGAGGCTCAAAATGAACCAGGCAAATTAGTGATCTGCAGAGAGATGTACTTATCTATATTGCTTATCCTATTACTCTAGAAATGTCAGCCATACCTCTGACTTCACTCATTGGATAAACATGCTGAAAAGCAGCAATTGGCTCATTTTACATAAAATGAGCTGGCAGAATAGTGTCTGAATGCCTTGGCATGTTTCTCAGTTCCTACAAGGACTGGAAACCTCTCTTTTGGAACACTGGGATTTTGGGGCCAGGCCATGTGCTACCCAAGATGGTGGGCTGGTAACTGCAGCTCCTTTAGACCAAGGTTGATCCAAGCATACTGGCAGTACTCTAAACACAGGCCTGCAGCAAAGTTTCTCCTCGGCCAAGAAAACCGCCTTGAATCACATTTTGGGAGAAAGGTGGGATATAAATCCAATAGATAAATAAATAAAAACAGAAATGTAAGACTCATATTGGGGTGTGAACACAGCTAATTCAGTATACCTAAACACAGTGTAGGAGCTCAGGCTGTTCCATAACTTTGTTGACTCCAGTCAAGCTCTTTATAAATGAATAGCCTCATCTTGTGACCAGCATCTTGGGTTAATTTTCTTTGACACTTTCCTATTCTTGATTTACTTTCTGTTGATCTACTTTCCAATTAATCCCCAATCAACCAGGCTCGTCTGTCCCAGCTGTCCCTCAGCCCCAGAATTTACTGAAGTCATGTAATGGTTCTAGCAAATTTTACTTTTTTGGGATTGGGAGGGGCCCTTGAATGGGCATTTCTGAGCAAGCATCTGGGGCCAAAATTCCATGCTGAACTTCAGAACAGGAATAGATGTGTCGGCCACCAAAACTTAAGCAGCCCACCATATTTAAATGCACTTGCCATGTGAATCAGCCATTCAAATGTTAGGTTAGCATAACTCTGATTGGTGGCCTTGGATGCTAGAACTGCTGGCCTGCATCTTTACATATGAATAATGGGCAGGCCTACATAAGTGTATTTGCATATGGTAGGGCAAATATGGACTGTTTACATGGGTAAGCATATAATCCAAAGTTGCTGCCACATCCGTTTGGGCCCTTGACTGCTTTAATTCAATGGACATCTCGTCTGTCTATTGTATCAGTTACTAACATGATAGATGATTATTTTGTATTGTTCTTCAGCTTGCAGGGCATGACAGTAACAATATACTGTAATGAAAAAGCCCAAATACTACTTTGTGATGATTGTCATAACTCTTTACAAGATAAGCATGCTATAGAAAATGATTGATGTGTTTTCTCAAATGAGAGGCTGCAATTGCAATGCTACTCTGAGGAGAGGCATGAAGCTTATTATGACGGAGCCTTCACATCAGGCACTGTAAAACACATTAATTCTGATCATCCCCTTCTATTGCTACAAGCAGATAACATTTTAATCAATGGCTCCAGTCAAAATAATCAGTTTAATATCTTCATCTATGCACAATCTCTGTCAGAACTGCTTGGTGAACCATATGTAGGTTTTGCTGAGCTTGCCTGAGGCCTCAACCCAAATTTTAAGCTGATGCTGGGGCACCTCAAGTCTCCTCCAATTGTTAACAGTAAAGAACATTGCACAAATGGTTTCTGTTTTCTCCCTATGATGGAAAGCTATTGTCATCTCCCAGAGTTAATGCATGTTTTAAAAACTTGAATAGAAAAACCTCTTGCCATTTTCAATTTGGCCATATTTTGCAAACACATCAGGATCCTAGATCACATTTGTATAAATATCAGGGGACTTACAATGTTGCTGTTCTTTCTCTGTTAGTATCAAGATTTATTTATTTATGTTGCTATTTTGCAGCATCTGCTGAATTTGTATTAGACAGAAATAGAGGTTGCAAGTGTTAGTGAACCCGCCAGATGGTGGGACAAATCTCCAATTGCAGTTCGTCAGGAGAAAAAAAATCAGGATTTCTGTGTACTGTACACATACAGTGGGGAGTTTAAAAATAAAATAATACTGACCCAAAGAGTACCATACAATCCCAGGAAAGATAAGAAGCATATATACTACATGAAGAACACCAATAAGGCAGAACCCAAGATACAAACAAATACAATTGGGATGTTGCTTCTGAAGATTAGGGGATCTTCACTCGACTTGCATTTCCCTCTCAGCACAAATGATATCATAACCCTTTGATTCTCCAAATGAAAGTCTGGTCCCCTGAGTTTTGGAAGACAGGGGGAGGAGGGTGTCCTTTGCAGAACCAAAGACAGTTTTCCCCCCAGCTAAGCTACAGAGAGGCACAAATCAGGAGTGTAGACTTCTCTGTTTCCCTGAGGGGGGGGCACGGGGCTAAACCTGGGCAAGGGGGCTATGCTTATTTGTTTACATTTATGTATGTATATATTTCTGTTTCTAGAAATCATCCTTCATCAATAGATCCTAGAGTGTTCCCTAAGACAAAAATCAACAAACAGGGAGAATAATTTCACTCTTTCAGGACCCCTTCCCATAAATGTCAGCAATGGCAGTGTAGAGGCCATGTAGACTCTAATGTCTATTTGCGGAATGCTGTTACTTACAATTCCTATTTGGGGTCAGACTAGACAGCCTCTACAGCAGCATATCTGGGTGCTCTGTTCACTTCCTCCTCTCACTGTTTTTCCTCTGGATAACCTCCCCTTCCAAACCAATGCATCAGCAAGGCTTTAAACCCTTTCTTTCACCCCACTTCTTTTCCACAGAATTTCCTCTCCTTCCAACACAAAGCCAGGTTTTAAACCCTTTCTTTCCCACCCCACTGCTTTCCTCTGGATTTCTTTTCCTTCTAACACAAAGGTTTTAAACCCTTTCTTTCCCACCCCACTGCTTTTCCTCTGGATTTCTTTTCCTTCCAACACAAAGCCAAGTTTTAAACCCTTTCTTTCACACCCCACTACTTTTCCCACCCCACTGAATTTTACAAATTGATGTGTAGTAGTGAAGAAATCAAAGTACCTTGACCAAATGCAGAGTTCTGAAAACTACAATTGGTATAAGACACCTTAAACTATTGAAATGTTTTATTGCATTTGTTATTGCTTGAAAATATTCTTTAAAAAATAATAACCCAAAAAGCAAACCTTGATTTTGCCATCTTATATAAGGGACACCATTTTGCTATGCCATTGCATATAATGGGACTTGAGTATTCACCGATTTTGTTATCCACGGGGGGTCCTGAAACCAAACCCCAGTGAATATGAAGGGACAACTCTACTTCCTTTTGGTGCCTGAGGATTTAGGAGATTTTCAAACGGGGCCAAATGCCACATTCCTGCCCCACAAGCCCCAATCCCGCTCCTGCCGCAGAATAAAGGTAAAATGTTCAAACATTTACCTTAATCCCATGGCAGGAACGTCCTCTCTCTCCACTCGGCTTCACTGCTATAAATGAAGCTGTGGTAAAGCTGCTTTTACAGCAGTGAAGCCAAATCCTACTCATTCTCACGAGAGAACGGACGGGAGGGAAATTCAAAAATAAACCTCCCAGCTGTCAAAAATGAAAATGAAGCCAAAAGATAATTTAAAAAATACAAGTAACCCAGGGAGGGGGGAAGGGTCCCACTTACCTGGGTGTCCCTTTCCTGCCCGGAAGTGTCCAGAACTGACCTCCCTCCTGTGGCTGTCATCACGGGAGAGGAACGGGACACCTTTCAGACCACCCTGATTCCATGACAGAAATGGAACAGGTGGCCCAAAAATGATGTTTCCCCATGATAAAAATATCACGGGGAAATCTGGAATGAGGACGGGGGAGAAATGGAAAAGGGTCAATGTCTTCTGAAAAGAAGACTTTTTCCCAACCCTGTTCCATGTCTCCCACGGATTAAATTGCTGGTCTGAAAATCTCCTTAGATCCATTTTTTAAAAAATACCTTTTATACTGCACTTTGGTGGGAAAAACAGTTTGTTGCACATGTGGCCACCTCCAAGATGGCTTTAGTGTGGATCAGGGGGGGGGGGAGCAGTTGGGTCACCTGATCATTCCCACCCTGAGAGGCTACTTCCTCTGTCTGTATTTATGTTTTGCCACCATGCAGTTGCTATTATGTTTTTTGAAGGTGTGTTTGTGTGGATACTTGGATATCATTATTAGTGCACCTCTGCCTATTTGAATATTCGCATATTTGCATGCCAGACAGGAAGAAAAAAGGTGGAGTGGCTACAGCCGTGTGGCCAAAAATAATGTGAAGTATAGGACACATGGTTAGAGCAGGACTGCCCTTTTACACCAAAGTAAGCTCGGCTAGACCTCTCCATTGACGCCCCCTTGTCGTGGGACAGAGGCTTGCGTACCCTAATGATGTTTTGAGCTATGCTGGTGGTGGCATAATAGCCACTGGTAGGGTCTCCCATGCCAGACAGGTCAAAACCGAAGGGTCTGACAAAGAGCGTCAAAGGGCAGGATGGGCTCTCTAGCCTTGTGGCAACCGTCCTAGGAGAAGGAAAACTCTAATCCCAAACCCGGGCAGATGGTGCTCGTCCAACCCTGTAAGGTCAACCATCTAAGAGAAGGAAACTCTAATCAAACCTATGACCCAAGGACCTCGCTGCCACGTCCATGCTTGCAAGGCCACGACAGATGAATCTCTGGTTTAAAGGGTGAGGCCAGTTCTGTGCACGCTGCGCTCCACCAGAAAAATCCATTGCACAGGCTTGAAGGACAAATCCATTTCCAAAAAAGCCCTGTAGCGACTGGCGAGGGACGAAACTGGCAGGTGTAAAGATGCACTGGAAGCCGCAGCCCCAACCCAGCATGCAGGCGGTTCAGGACATTGGTTGCTCGAGGCTGACCCGGGAGATGACAGTCTTGTTCGGCAGCATCCTGAACGACCAAGCAGCCTTTTTTAAGGAGAGCACTGCTTGCTCCATATGGAGAGGGGCCTAGAAAAGGTGGCCTAACGAAAGCTCATCCCCAACTACCTGGTTGGCTAGCCGCGGCCAACGGGAATCTTCTGATGCGGTCAAACCAAGGCAAAGAAACAAAGGCACATACCGGCCTCCAAAGGTGTAAATAAACTGACACTTGCATGCTGGAACATCAGAACCATGCAAGACTCTGAAGATAGTGGACGGCCTGAGCGTCGTTCTGCCATAATAGCCCTTGAACTATCACAGCTTAATATTGACATCGCTGCTCTTAGTGAAGTTCGCTTCCATGAGGAAGGCAGCCTTAAAGAACATAGCGCTGGCTACACACTTTACTGGTCTGGCAAACCCAAAACTGAAAAACATCTTTCAGGAGTAGGCTTTATGATTAAAAACTCCATTGCCTCCAAACTCGAAACCTTGCCAACAGGACACTCTAATCCCATTATTTCCTTACGCCTCCCACATGTTGTTCTCTTTAGTATATATGCCCCAACTATGCAAGCCGACCCTGTAGAGAAAGACAAATTCTAAACAGACCTACGCCAACTCATACAAAAAGTCCCTGTAGAAGATAAAATTATTATACTTGGTGACTTCAATGCCAGAGTAGGAAAGAACTCTGAAGCCTGGAAAGGTGTCTTAGGCAAGCATGGTGTTGCAAGCATTGCAATGATAACGGACGCCTCCTGCTAGAGTTCTGTGCAGAACAACAGCTGACTATTACAAACACAATCTTTCAGCAGAAAGATAGCTTGAAGACAACCTGGATGCATTCCCGATCCAAACATTGGCACCTCATTGACTACGTTCTAGTCCGTCAGAGAGACATTCGTGATGTCCGTCATACCCGAGTGATGCCCAGTGCAGAATGCCAAACAGATCATCGCCTCGTCAGATGTAAACTAAATCTTCATCTTAAGTTCAAACCTAAGAGGGGTGGCATTTTAAAGAAGAGACTCCAAGTCAACAATCTTCAACAAGCTACCATGAGAGACAACTTCCAGGCAAACCTGCAAACAAAACTTGAAGACCATCCTACAGATCCTTCTCCTACAGTGCTTTGGCAACATATCAAAAACAGTATCCTCCAGTCTGCAGAAGAATCCCTCAGGTTCTCCCACAAGAAAAATCAAGACTGGTTTGATGAAAACAACCAAGAGATCCAGGAGCTGTTGGCAAGGAAGAGAGCTGCTCACCAGGCATACCTCGCCCAGCCAACCTGTCATGTAAGAAAAGCAGCTTTCCGCCTCACATGTAGCAAACTACAACAAAAACTCCGAGACATGCAGAACAAGTGGTGGATCAATATAGCAGAAAAGACACAATGCTGTGCAGATCTGGGTGATCATAGAGGATTTTATGAAGCTCTTAAAGCAGTGTTTGGACCTACTTATCAGGTCCAAAGCTCCTTATACAGTACAGATGGTCAAACATTAATTAATGATAAAGCCTCCATCCTAAATCGTTGGGCTGAACATTTTCAAAGTCTCTTTAGCGCCAACCGAGTAGTCCAAGCCTCAGCTATCCAACATATGATACAAAAACCAATGAAAAATGAATTGGACATAGCTCCCACTTTGGAAGAGACCCTTAAGGCCATACAGCAGCTGAAAAACGGCAAGGCAGCTGGGATTGATGGAATCCCACCTGAAGTTTGGAAACACGGAGGTCATGCACTCCACGAAAAATTCCACGAATTCCTTGTGAATTGCTAGGAAAAAGGGGAACCACCATCAGACCTCCGAGATGCAGTCATCATCACCCTGTACAAGAAAAAAGGAGCAAAATCCGATTGCTCAAACTATCGAGGCATAACACTGCTCTCTATTGCTGGAAAAATCCTTGCAAGGATACTCCTGAACAGATTAGTTCCTGCTATTGCAGAAGAACTTCTCCCTGAAAGCCAATGTGGCTTCAGAGCCAATAGGAGTACTACAGACATGGTATTTGCCCTTAGGCAACTGCAAGAAAAATGTAGGGAGCAGAACAAGGGTCTCTATGTAACATTTGTCGACCTCACCAAAGCCTTTGACACTGTAAGTAGAAAAGGTCTGTGGCAGATCCTGGAAAGACTAGGATGTCCCCCCAAATTCCTTAAAATGATTATCTTGCTACACGAGGGCCAGCGCGGTCAAGTCAGATATGCCGATGCTCTTTCAGAGCCCTTTCTAATAACTAATGGAGTGAAGCAAGGTTGTGTTCTTGCACCAACTTTATTTACAATCTTCTTTAGCACGATGCTCCAAAGGGCTATGGCAGAGCTTGAAGAAGACGACGGCGTCTATATACGCTACCGTACTGATGGTAGCTTGTTTAACTTAAGCCGTCTGAGGGCTCACACTAAGACTCTAAACTATCTAGTCCGTGAGCTGCTCTTCGCCGATGATGCTGCCCTTGTTGCCCACACAGAAGCAGCTCTGCAGCGCCTAACATCCTGCTTTGCAACAGCTGCAGAGCTGTTTGGGCTAGAAGTCAACCTGAAGAAAACAGAAGTTCTTTATCAGCCTGCACCACAGGACGAACACCACCATCCCCACATTGCTGTCGGCAAATCTGTGCTCAAGTCCGTTCAGCAGTTCACCTACCTGGGAAGCATCATCTCCTCAGATGCCAAGATTGACAAAGAGATCGATCACAGATTAGCAAAGGCATATAGTGCATTTGGAAGACTTCACAAAAGAGTCTGGAGCAATAAACACCTGAGGCAAAGCACAAAAATCAGTGTGTATAGAGCCATCGTACTGTCTATCCTCCTTTATGGATCTGAAACATGGGTCACCTATCGCCACCACCTACGACTCCTCGAGCGCTTTCATCAGCGCTGTCTGCGCACAATCCTAAATATACATTGGACTGACTATGTGACGAATGTTGCTGTCCTTGAGCAAGCAGGGATCACCAGCATTGAGGCCATGATATTGAGAACACAGCTGCGCTGGGCAGGGCACGTTTCTAGGATGGAGGACCATCGCCTCCCAAAAATACTACTCTACGGCGAACTCGCCACAGGTCAGCGTAAGAGGGGCGCTCCAAAAAGCGATACAAAGATTCCCTGAAACAACATCTCAGGCTTGGCTAAATTGATCACCAACAGTGGTCCGCCCTGGCCTCACATCGGGAGGCATGAAGATGCACTATCCACAATGCTGCAGCCTTATTTGAGAGCTCACGACGAACAAGTCTTGAAGAGAAACGACAACACAGAAAGAATCACAACCCAAAAACATCACCCAAGGAGACCTTCTGCTGTGCTTTTTGCAACCGGACTTGTTTATCTCGGATTGGCCTTTTTAGTCATCAACGCGCTTGCAGAAAGCGCGGGATGAGTCCTTCCTGAATCTTCGTTTGCGAAGAAAAGCCAGAGGAGGAGGAGGAGGAAGAGGAAGCTCGGCTAGAGGAAAAGTGTGGCTGGTAATGCCACTCTCACTTTGCTTTAACAAGATGTGTGTGGAGTCACTGTGGATCAGGAAAATTCAATTTAAACTTTTTTTTTTTTGGCCTTATGTCGAGGTGATAAATATGTCCGAGCTCTACTAGTTCAGAGTGCTGGATGGAAACTAATGCGAGCAAATGCTCCTTTGGAGTGTGTGTATATGAAAATTATCAGACGTGACAAATATGGTGTGATAACAATGACAGAATACCATGAAAGGGCTCCCCTATCACACAATGTCGATTCCTCGCATTCTCCAAGCATTCCGCTGCTGTGAATAAGGTGTTTTATTAACGGGCCAAGCTGTCAATTGATCACCAATGGCGTTTTTTTCACAGTATTGCCAGCGTCTGAAACTGCATCCCATTATGCTCTTATGAATACAATGTCAATGGGCAGTCCCTGCCAGAACACTTCCAGGTGAGAATGTGAAAATCAGGTACGGGACACTCTTTTTATGAACCTCCCTGTCTTGCTGGTAAATTTTTAAGTGTGTTTCAGTGCTTGTGTGTTCATCTTCTTTGTTAATTTTGGTGTTTTTAGACTTTTAAGCATGCTCACGTCTTCTCACGAGAACCGCCAAGATCATGCACCCCAGCAAATGCGGAAGTAAACAGCTCTAGCAGTCATGCTTCGATAATTCTGGGGCTCCTCTTTTTTCTTATTACAGCAACGTGTTATAAAAAGTGTTATTATGCCTGGACACTTATGCTTTTAAATATAGTGGGATAAAAAGGTTTTTAGAGGCTCATCTGATAACCTCATATGTGTTCTAATATAGTTTTCTCTACAACATGCTAGTTTTCTGTTTGCAGGGAATATTTTATATCAGGGATGGATAGTTGGGAAGGCTAGGGGGAAGTAATAGCCATGCAGGACTTGGGAACATAGAGGACACAGTGCAAACCTGATTGGCTGGATGAGCATGGGGAGCAGGCTGGGTTACAAGGCAAGCACCTGCTGCCACCATGTTGGATTTTCACCTTAGCAAGTGATCACTAAGACGATAAAACAAAGGTTTGAGCTATCTTTTTTTCTCTTTCTTTTTCTGAAAGATGGAATATTGCTTGTGCACACCATAAACATAGTTTTTTTAAAAAAAGCTTGGTGGCGGCAGATTTAAAAACGTGAGTAATCGACTCTCAGCTGCCATCTCAGCTACAAGCATATGAAGTTTATGGGTGGCTGTAAAACCATTAAGACAGGTCACAGCTTCTGCAACTTGCTATTACTGTGGAGCAGTCAGGAGCTTTTTTTTCCCTTTGTGTACACAAGCCCTAGTTCTGGTGCTTGCTAAGGCAAATTGAGCTTCTACCTAAAGTGATCAGATCCAAACCTAGATGTCAACCAATGTCAGGAAAGTGACTCAGGCTTTGTAAGGTTGCCATTGTTGCGTGAAATTACAGGGCATGACAATTAGATGGTATAAGAAGTATCCATGAGATGAGATAAGGATAATGATGGGGCTGTGTGATGAGTATTCTCTCAGTACCATTCTATCAGTACTCCAAAGGCCATTAGTTAAGACAAATGAATGCTGCTGCAAATCGGCATTAGTGCACATCAATCCACATTTTATGGCCTGGTATGGACAAGCCCAATGACTCTGGAACCAGGATTCAAATCCCTGTTAAGCCATAGAAACCCACTGGGTGACTTTGGCCAAATCACACACTCTCAGCCTCGGAATTTCACCTTTGGGTCACCATAAGTCAAAAACAACTTGAAGGCAAACAACAACAACAAAAGGAAATATGAACAAACAATAGCAACGAGAGCCAGCACAGTATAGTGGTTTGAGCATTAGACTACAACTCTGGAGATCAGAGTTTGAATCTCTGCTCAGTCATGGAAACCCATTGGATGACCTTGGCCAAATCACACACTTTCAGCTTCAGGGGAAGGCATTGGCAACCCGGCTCTGAACAAATCTTGCCAAGAAAACCCTGTGATACATGATGCTGCATGACCCCATCTTAGTGGCACTATAAGTTGGAAATGACTTGAAGACAAACAGTAGCAGCAGCAGCAAAATACATTACTTTTGGCAATCAGTATAACACCATGCTGTTCTTTGTGGCTCAGAAGGTTAGGGTCAGGAAAGATCAAGGAGATTTTACATGTGTTAGATTACATTCTCTTTAGCTGGAGGGTGCTTTTGATAATCCTAAATAGAACATCCATAATCAGAGACAGTATATATCTGAGTGCAACATGCAAAAGATGAATAATGGGGAAAGGTTTTTAATGTTATAATAATAATAATAAATAAAAATAACTACATGGCATATAGATGGCTGTTTTTGGAAACAATACCTGCATCCTGCTGCTGTCCCACCTCAGGCAGAGTGGCTTGGTATGTCATTGTTGCCATTGCCATTGCAGCTCCCACTAAATTTACAGTTAAGAGAGACATAGGGCTTGTCTACATGGGCAAAAACCCCATACTCACCCCATAGTCATGGTGCAAATGAGGTGCAAACACATAACGTTTTTGATGATTCGCATCTTCATCAGGGTTTTTGAAGGAAAATCCAGTTCTGAAAGTATTACAGTTTGCACTTCATTTGAGGGGAAAACCTGGATTATTGGCCATGTGGCAGCCACGGTTCACTTCAGAGCAAAACCAGGGGCGGAGCTTCCAGTTGATGGGACTATGTTCTGGCGCTTTTTAAATAATAACATTTTTTCAATTGTGTGCATATCTGGGTAAGCATTTATTTATTTATTTATTTATTTATTTTATTCGAGTATTTGCACCCCACTCTTCAGCCACAAAGGCTCTCAGGGTGGCTTACAAATTGTTTAGCAATAGCACTTTGGACATCTACACCAATTTATAGCGCAGGCACTCTCTGAGCAATTTGCAATGTGTGTTAGCTAATTGCCCCCAACAAGCTGGGTACTCATTTTACTAACCTACAGAAGGATGGAAGGCTGAGTCAACCTTGGAGCCCTTGGGATCTAACTTCCAATGCTGTGGCTGCAGTACCAGGATTTAACCACTTTGCCACCAGGGCAGTACTGGTGGCAGTAATACAGGGCAGTTCTGGGTCAGTAATACAGTACTCTGGGACAATGTATATTCGCATGCACGGAGGGGGGACAGAGCAGCCTCAGCCATGTGGGCAGAAGTAATGTGACTTATACGACACATGAACAGAACTGAACCACTCTTTTATACTGATGCAAGTTTGCCTATGGTTACAGTGTGGTCAGATATTCCAGAGAAGCCATGGTTAGTGTGGCTTTTGTAGAGCTGCTGCGGAGCAAAAACATCCATGGGGGCTACAAGGTGGATTCAGGGTTTCCCACCAGTGTAGACAAGCCCCTAGCAATTTTCAATAGATTCTTTACTCACAAAAAGTATTTATTAAAACATTTTTCCCAGTCAACACTCTTCGTTATAGTTGTTTCATTAATGTATTTATTTATTTCAAAAACCAAGATACATTGATTTTATTGAGCAGAACTGGCTACATAAAATTTTATGATAGGGGTAATTGGATGGACATAATAAATCTTCTTATAATCATAATTTTGAACTAGAAAATCCTGTGGAGTTTTGCATCTCTGTTAAGTAGCATTAGGAGATTTTATAAAATATTAAACCTCTTAGTTTTCAGGCCACACACTCATTGCCTGGGGCATCATTCCTATGAAGTCAAGCTACTACAAGATTCATTGGCTGGGTGTACAATTTCTATTTAAATTTCTTCCCTTGCAGCACCATATAATAATCCTTCAGAGGTTTTCCTGTAGAATTGTGCACAGCTGACCCATGTGGAAGGGAAGCAGGGAGGATGAGAGGGGCATTGTAACCCCTTTCTTGCATATATGCTTTGCCAGCTGGGCCCCAGCTGCACACTCAGAGGTACGCAAGTTTCCAAGACAGGGCAGCCAGATTCTATGTAAGTTGTTTCATGGGCAAGTTTCATCAAACCATGGTGAAGTCTGCCCCAGTCAAATACAGTGTCAAGTAAGAAAGTGAAGACCAGTTTTTAAAAGAGGTACTAAATACCACACACACTCACAGCTCATTTGCCCAGAATCTATTCTCCCCCAAGTCATACTAGAGGCAAACTTAGATGATAAAGAAAAAAGTATAGAGGAACAAATTGTGCTATGGAGAAACTCTCTGATCCCCCTTACGTTTTGCTCTATGAACTGGGCCTCTCTCCCCACCTTTATTAATCAACTGAGGCTGGATTCCAGATTTAAACAAACAGTTCTGTTGTTGTCAATTGTCTCTTCATCCAGACTTCGGTGGGTTGTCCTTCCAGATGAATGAAGCAAGGTTGGGGAAGGCTGACATGGAATATTTGTCCATGCACTCACTTCATTCCAATAACAGGTCATTCAGTGTTGATGAAATGTTATCAGATCCAGCTCATAATTACAGGCAAAACTCAGTTAATGAAGCCTCTGATGATGAAGGTCCTTTTTACAAAGTTTTACTCACCTCTGCCTCCTTTTCTTCCTCTGACCAGATGGAATTTTTTAGCAACATCAGCGTTGGGAGGACAGTGAAGAATGACTGGAGAGATTTTTGGTGTTGGTTTGCAGAATCACATTCCCAGTAAAAAAAAATGCTTGAGCTGGGAGAGAATGTAATTCTAATTTAGCAATTCTTCTTCAGACAGGTGTGGCTCCCTCACCAGCCACCCCTAGCATGCTAAAAAAAAAAAAAAAAAGCATAGCTCTATATGTTTGGCAACCAAACTGGATATCACTAGAAAAGTGAAGGCTGGTGAAAGAGAAAAAAATAATCCCTGGATACATTTTGGAAAACACTTTCAAGCAGTCTCCAGAACTGTTGCAATGTTTTTGTTTCATGGAACACTTCCCAGACCTGGGGGTCATCTAAATGGCAAAAATACTCTTCATGGAATGCAAGGAGAAGACAACCTGTCTTAATGGCAATCCTGTTGTTTTGCTGTATTGTGAAGGAGGAGGGCCAAAAATGTCAAGCCTTCACAGCTTTTCCTGGAGTCTTTAAAAAACCCTGAGGGAAATGCACACCCCTGGCCATTAAGACAGCCATGCAAATTGTTGTGTGGTCTGCAGGGGGAAGAACAGACATTGTGATTGGTCAGGGTTGCACAGGCATGATCCTACACTTTACCCTTTTTTTACAGGGTGGAGGGCAGCCATGGGTTGGGGGAAGAGAAGGAACCTGGGAAGAGAGGATGGCTTGCTCCTCCTCTCACCCTCCCCCCACAGGTGCCCTCCCTGCCAGTGCCGCTGCTGCGGGGATCGAGGAAGGGAGGATGGCTCTCTTCTCCTCTTCCCCTCCCCCACAAGTGCCCTCTCTACCACTGTTGCAGGGATCAAGGAAGGGAGGATGGCTACCTCCTCCTCTCCTCTACCCCGTGGGTGCCCTCGGTGCCACCATCATGGGAATTGGGGAAGGGAAGATGGCTCCCTCCTCCTCTCCCCCCCCCCCGTGGGTGCCCTCTTTGCCACCGTCCTGGGGATCGAGGATGGGAGGATGGCTTCCTCCTCCTCTTTTACCTCCCAAATCTTGTGGGGGCCAAAAAAAACATTAAGGCAAATTGCAGCTGCTGCAATTTGACATTACTGTGGAGCAATATATATTTGGGGGGGGGGCTCGTATAGACGGGCCCCTGGGTGGTTTCATTTCACATGTGCATATTGTTAGTTTTGGATAAAAAGTTTGTTGAAACATGCTGAACTGTTCTTTGTCCATGGTAGAGGAGCCTATCCCTATTCTTTCCATGTTATTTCTGCCTCTGGTACCAAATTTTCTATTAAACAAGTAATGCCTAGGAATGCATTTACTTTGTTAACTGAGGTACACCTGTACTTTTCTGGCTGGATGTGGTGATGGTTGTAAACAGATAGTTGTACAGAAATTTTGTTATGACTCTGTTGATCCAAATGAGGCCATGTATTACACTGCAGAATTAATGCAGTTTACAACACTTTAACTGTCATGGCTCCATCCTATAGAATAATGGGATTTTTAGTTTGTTGTGGCACCAGAGATCTCTGACAGAGATGGCTAAATATCTCACAAAACTACAAATTCCAGAACTCCATAGCATTAAGTCATGGCAATTAAAGTGGTGTCAAACTGTATTAATTTCACAGTGGCAGCAGAAGACTGTGCTTTTATGAAATTCTCACTCATTTTGATAAGGCACAAACAAGGGAGCTTGATGTCCAAAGTATTTAGAAAATTGCTGCCAAGATGAGCAGTGAGCATTCTTCAGAGCCACTGTTTTCTTGCACACTGCTACCCACAGACCACGGCAGAGATTCTCATCCTTTTTACAAGTGAATAGCAGCACAGGACCTTAAAAGAGCCTCTACAATAAAGTTACAGCTACCCAAAAGAATAGCTTGCTAGTTAATGGCACAGGGGGAGAACTTCTTGAGAATCCAGGAAAATGCAGAGAACTCTTCTCGTAAGCAGAAGGTGTTTTTTGTTACAACAATGGGCAGGACACACACACCCAACTTCAGACCTAGCTTGCTAGAGGTAGTGAGAATTATTTAGAAGTCATCCTCCACCAACAGGGGTATCCACTACTTCCAAGGCTCTTGCTACCCCTTCAGAGAGTGCTGCAGGCATAGCTATCATATAGGCAGCAGCCACTCAAAGGCCTTGAAATGGGAAGTTGTAGGCAGAGGCAGTCTTGGATGTGCCCAATTCTTTCCCTGAGGTTATTCAGGATTGGCCCCACAGCTACATCATCCTGGAGCTGGTGTAGGATTTTATTCTTCTACTGGAGGTATTTTCTTTATTTTTATTATTATTTTTTAATGTTTAAAAAAATATTATTTTTTAAAAAAATGTTTACCAGCACCTACCTTCTACTTCTACTCTGGCCATCATCTGATACTTCACTCTACACCCTCTCTCCAAGCTCCCACTTTGAATGATACTATTAAGTATCAAACAAGAACTTAAAATGAAGCCTACAAGGATCTTCCATTACTGCTTTACCGTGGTGCAAGAGGGGGGAATCATGCTTGATCTAACACATGGTTCAAACTGATCTAGATGGCAGCATGATAGAACTCTGGGAAAGCCAGGAGTGGAATTCTAAACGTTACAGAGCTTCTTAGAATGTGAACATATCTATTTTCCTTATGAATGCACTATGCAAATCAGAGGGAGGGGAACTAATGGCTTTCTCAGCATACAGTGGGCCCTCCTGATCTGCAAGCTCCTGATCCATGTTTTCAACCACTCGTGGAGCATTGCATTCCATACCTAAAATGGCAGCAATGTGCAAGCAGACGCGTTGACATGTCCATGTGCACATCACTGCCATTTAATAATATCGGGCATGACCATGCAGATTCTTTACCATCTTCAGGGGGCCGGGAACTGAATCCTCACAGATCTGGAGGGCCCACTGTACTTCCATCTGGGATTTTCCCTCACCATCCCTAGCCAACATGCCAGTGGTCGGGAATGATGAGAGTTGTAGCTGAACAGCATCTAGATTCTGGGATTTTCTTTATAAAGAATAAAAATGTACTGGGAAAATGATTATATCAAAAACCCAAAATGGTAATTGGAATTGCAGTTTTAGTCCTACGTTTATGCGCCACCTAGTTGTTAACATTAAGAACAGGCCCCTTTACCTCATGTAAGTACCTCGTATAATGTACTTCTGTGGGTTATGAATTGTGAATTCTGGGTTCTTATTTAACTCTTACCTTTACTCTAGCTGTTTTTCCCTGGAAACATCTGGCTCTCTGCAATTGCTTAGATGCTCTCTCTCAGGTAGCACTTGGGAATGATAAATAACAAGACTTTTATATTTGACGAGATATTCCATCTGCACTCCAGAAGAAAATTCTGTCACCTAAATACAAACTGGGAGGCTGATGTTTGGCATTGGTTGTTATTGTGTGCCTTCAGGTCTTTTCTGACCATACTAGGCCCAAAACATTACCAAGTACCAGGAATTTACCCCCACCCTCAAGTTTACTCTGTACCTGTGGTACCATGCCTTACACCCCCTCCATATAATATTTCATAATTGACAATATTGAGACACTTTACAGGGTCTATTAGACTGGGGTGGACCAAAAATGAGGTCAGATGGAGGTCATCAAGAACTAAAGAAGGTGTTGTAGAAAATTATCAACAGACACACCCAAGATAGGATTAAGTGACGCCCCTAGTAAACAATGCCATTATGGAGATCTGTCCTAATTGCTGGGAATTAGAGTGTCCCAGGGTGTTAGCCCTTTTTAGAAAACTCTATGAAGTTTAAAGTGTCAAGAGTTAACTTTCTTGTAGCTGGCGACACTTTAAAAGCATGGCTCACTAGTACATTACTTTGCCCTGAACTCAAAAACAAAAGAGGCAGGCAGCTTCAAGTTAAAAGACTTAAAACTTTACTGATGGCTATGCATTCACATATGCATGGAGAGCCTACATGGTAACTAACTAATGAATAGGTCTGAGTAAGAGACAGATGCTTCATCTTAATTCAGCATCTCAATGAGAAGGAAGCATGGCAATGAAGGAGAGTAGAGAGCCGAGAGAGATTATAGCATGGTAGCAACAGGAGCCGAGAAGGGATATCTCTTTATATGACCAAGACCAAAGGAATTTTCCTAGGTCAGATGGCCTTGTTGCTTGGTTGCAGACTATTTACAACCATGCACTTCAAAGGTAGGACAAACATGTCTTTGAAAGAGAAAAAGAAAAGGATTTTAACATGCAGGAAATTCTATGCTATCTAGGACCCACTTGCCTTAATGGCAAGAGAGTGGGGGAGAGAGAATGCTGGATTTTTTCCATCACTAATCCCCTCTTGACCACCTTGGCAATGAATCACCCAGCACAAACAAACAAGTGACCTACACATTCATTATCCCCAGGAAATGTTCCCTCACACCTCTCCTATTCCACAATACAGAGTTTGTCATAAACCCATCAATTCCAATGTCTCAGCCATTAACAGCGATCAACAGAGTTGTTGTTTCCTTTGTTTAACGTTGGGAAACCCATCTACGCTTTGTTCTAAGCTCAAAGCACTCCTTCAGGACACGAAATATAGTATATTAGTCCCAAACAATAGCAAGCTGTGCTACAGTTGGACACCATCACTCTGTTGGATCGCTGTGCCACCTTCAGCTCCAAACTGAGTATCTTCGCTGCATAGAATTCTGCCCTTCATGACTGGCAATTATCGCCCTACCTCCTGAAACTATCCCTCTGTCCAACCTTTCCTCCTTAATTAAAGTCTATATGGCCACTACAAGCCCACTGTAGGTGTCCTCTTTCCGCAATAATTGGGACCTCTTCCTCCCCCTCTGATCAATTTCCATTGCCATTCACTTGTCCTTTACCTCCAGCAGAGACTACCTGTGACATGATGTTGCATGAGTCAAAGAACAAAGTAGTGTCCAGTGTTACCTACCCTGACAGCCCCCATCTTGGAATATCCCATAATTGGCAATATTTAATAATTTAGCTTGCTGTGGCCATCCATGTGGTTGGCAAGTAAACGAGGGACCCCCAGATACCAAGGCTGGAGTTATGCATAATCTAGGCATGGGCCTTCTAAATTCCTCAAATGGGTCATACCCAGGTCAGAGTTCTACCTGAAGAACACCTGGAGATGAGTCATCCACTAATCCACTCAAAAATAGCAGAGTCCTCAATGGTTGCAAAATGGGTTTTTCCTCTTTTCCTCTCCACAACAATAGAAGTTGCCTACTCCTGTTCAATTCCAAATATATCACCCATTAACAAATGTTAACACATCCAGAAAACTCTTTGTCCGGTCCTAGGAAACTCCAAGAGACATTGTATTTCACTCTAAATCTCATCCCTTCAGGGGAATTATCAAATATAAATATCACCCTAAAACTCCATCAAAGTGCACTCGACTTCACATCAATCTGTGTAGCCATGGGTACAAGACTCTCTTCCTTTTGACTCCACATCAGTCTATGTTACCATTTTGCCTTCCAGACCTCCTTGCTACCAGTTTACTTCGTGATCTCAGCCCTCCAGGGTTGGTATAGTATAACCCACAATTCCTCTGTTCAAGGATTCCTCTGTTCCTCTGTTACTCTATTCCTCTGTCCAAATACTTCCTGCTTTCTTCGATAGCCTTGTGTGATTGCTTGAAGACTGAGTTTATGAGTGAATGCTGTTCAGATTAATTTCTAATAAAAAACATTTAATTGTACATTCTGACTTGGCATCTCCTCAGTTGCTACCAGTAGACATAGGTCAAAAGATCCTGCCGTTACCCAGCTTCTCGCTACCATTTTGAGCTAATTAAATATTCCCCATATTAAGATTCGGACACTAGTTGGATCCGCACGGACCCCAGACAATTCAGGTAACACCAATCCCACCCCCATAGAAGCAGCCTGTCCTGGTGAATGAATCCTACTACAGTATATGTAATGAGCTTCTATTCTTCACCATACCTAAGGGCAACAGAACAGTTCAAAGGACACAGAACAAGCTGCATAGCACATGCACGTTGAAGGAGGAAAGCCAGAAAGTGACCATAAGGCCTAATTAAGGTGGAGCCATGTTAAAGAAAGTGTATTCTAAATTATTATTATTATTATTATTATTATTATTAATTTGTAGCCCACTTTTCTCCCAAGGCTGGGACCCAAAGCGTCTCACAGTTTTTAAAAAACCACAGAATTAAAATATACAAAAAGTGCACATTAAAACAGAATTAAACCAGTTCCATCACTAAAACATTATTACCATTATCATTAGTAGGAGCCCTGGTGGCGCAGTGGTTAAATGCCAGTCCTGCAAGTCACCACGTCACAAGTTCAATTCCAGCAGGCTCCAAGGTTCACTCAGCCTTCCATCCTTTCGTAGGTCGGTAAAATGAGTACCCAGCTTGTGGGGGCAATTAGCGAACACACATTGGAAACTGCTTAATGCAGTGTAGATGTGTAAATTGCTGTTGCTTAAAATAATTTGTAAGCTGCTCTGGTAGCCTTCTGACTGAAGAGCGGGGTATAAATAAATAAATAAATAATAAAGTATTATTATTAAGTAAATTAAGGAAAAATCAGAAGCTGTAGAGTTATTAAGAGTTATTAATACCAACTTCAGCTAACTGGTGTTATCTACTAATAACAATAACAATCTGAAATGTAAGGTAAAGGTTCCATATGACTACAGTTGTCCCTTCACATTCGCTGGGGTTTGGTTCCAGGACCCCCCGTGAATACCCAAATCCGTGAATACTCAAGTCCCATTATATGCAATGGCATAGCAAAATGGTGTCCCTTATATAAGATGGCAAAATCAAGGTTTGCAATTAGGATTATTATTTTTTTAAGAATATTTTCAAACCGTGAATACTCAAATCCGTGAATCACAAATCCATGAATGTGGAGGGACAACTGTAGTTTTTACTTTGTCCTTGCTTGTTTATTTGCCATTATGGCTTAATGTTGCTCTTTCGTGATTGGCTAATATGTTTCTAATATCCTCTTTTCATTTGCTATATATATTATAAGTTGTTGCCAGGTACATAGTGCCACTCTATTCTGCCTTGGTCAGGCCTCACCTAGAATACTGTGTCCAGTTCTGGGCACCACAATTCAAAAAGGATATTGACAAATTGGAATGTGTCCAGAGGAGGTTGACTAAAATGGTGAAAGGTCTGGAAACCATGCCTTATGAGGAAAGACTTAGGGAGCTGGGTATGTTTAGCCTGGAAAAAAGACGGTTAAGGGGCGATATGATAGCCCTGTTTAAGTATTTGAAGGTGTCATGATGGCCTGGCCTGCCCAGCCATCATGGAGACTTCATCACAAACTCACAGCTTACAGCATTAGAAAATTCCACTCCTTGTTTGGTATGGTAAGGGGGTGGGAAACCTCATTAACTAAACATCACATCACCTGGCTGGAGGGCCAATCTTATTTGGCAAAGGCAGACCCAATCAGAAATTACCACAAAGACTTTAAAAGTTCTAACCTTCTTTTGTTCTAAGCCTCATGTTCTGAGCAACTGGCTATGACAGAAGGGGTGTCACATTGAGGATGGAGCAAGCTTGTTTTCTGCTGCTCCAGAGACTAGAACACGGAGCAATAGATGCAAGCTCCAGGAACAGAGATTCCACCGCAACATTAGGAGGAACTTTCTGACAGTAAGAGCTGTTCAGCAGTGGAACACACTCCCTCGGAGCGTGGTGGGGTCTCCTTCCTTGGAGGTCTTTAAACAGAGGCTGGATGGCTGTCAGGGATGCTTTGATCATGATTTCCTGCATGGCAGGGGGTTGGACTGGATGGCCCTGTGGTCTCTTCCAACTTTACAATTCTATGATACTATGTTCCAAAACTGTTGTAAATGGTAAGGCGTATTTATGGTTCGGTGCCAGATAGTTAAGAAAGACATCTGGACTGGCACTGTGTCGTTAAATAAATTTCTGTCTTCATTCCACTAATGCCTCCATACTTGAACCCAAGTAGGAAAGGGGACAAGTTTCCCCTTCAAAGTTACCTTCAACAAAGGAGAACAACCGGGGCAAAAAGATAAAGAGTCACAGTTGGAGGGCTGCTTCACACACACACAAACAAACATCTACTACATGAAATGGTCACCTCACAGCATCTAATGCCACAACCTTGCCCTCTGGACCCAACTTATACAACCACCTAAGGGAAAAGCTTAATGAAAGTGGAGGATGCTGCTGTGTCTGTTCCCTGTCAGATGCTCAGAGAGGACAAATGAAAGGGCAGAGGCAGCAAAGAGGAGGAGAAGAAGGAGGAGGCCAAGGGCCGTGGTTATGGTTTAGGCCTCAGCAGATGCCCAATGATGCCTACCTCTAACACCAGCCATGCCAGAAGAGCCCCACCACCAAAGTATTTCATCTAAGCTTTTATTGCTACAGATCAAGTTAGTGGCTCCACACCTTCTGCTGTTTTTATGCATAGTGTTAATTTTGATCATTACCTATTTTATAGTATTTGTTCAGCAGCCTATAGTGTTGAACCTTTCCCCTTAATCACTTGAGATAAGCTGTCTGGCTCGAAATAAAAGATGTTTGCCAGCTTCATGTGGAACAGAAGAAAAAGCTCTTTATCAAAAGCATATTAGCATATTTTGCCTCATTAATAACTATGCTGCAGCTTTAATTTGCTTAATTATCGCATTGCAAATTCAACATGGTACCTAATTAACGCAAAGGCTGGAAAACAAATCCAGAATTATAACCCATACAAACAAATTCCTGCCTGAACACTTTTGTGCCCATCCCATTACTTCCATAAAATCAGTCTTTGTTAGTTGACTTCCCTGTAATAGGAACAGCCGGAGCCATAACCCAGTTAAAATGAAGTGCTTTGAAACAGTTTGGTTCTGCTCCTACCACATACTTTCAAAGCACTTAACATCTGCATTATAATTATGACATACTGTTAGTGTGAATCTTGAAGAAAGGTATATATCAGCCACAAGTTGTCTTCCACCAGGACAAGCACAATCCCATCATGTATAGTTGTGTGTGTGTGTGTGTTGTGCCTTCAAATGGACTCTGACTTACAGCAACTGTATCACAGAGTTTTCTTGGAAAGATTTATGCAGACGAGGTTGCTATTGACTTCTTCTGGGGCTAAGAGAGTGTGATTTGCCCAAGATGACCCATGGCTGAGCAGGGATTTGAATTCTGGTTGCCTGGAGCTTTAGTCAAATACTCAAACCACTACCACCACACTGTCTCATATACTGATTTACTAGAAACTTAACAAAATTCTTGGTTTTGCTGCATGATGGGATGCTGTGTTCTTATGAACTGTGCTATACAGTAGCTGCTGAGAAAACAGAATAAGGCACCATCATCCTTCGACTAGCCATGTTTCAGGCATTATTCTCCAGGAGAACCATTTGGAGTCAACAAATTGTTTTTTTCACCATCTGGTCCCACCATGTACACAGTACCAGCACACAGAAAATTACCATACGTTCCTCCTTCCTTTCAGTGCACACATACATATATACACAGAATACACCATGCAACCTCCAATTCTCCCATGTGTCTCTCCAGTAGCAATCCAGTAAAAGAACTATGTTATGCCATTGTTTTCTCTGTTTTTAATATCTAATCCCAAGGGAGGCTAGGTGGCCCCTCCTTGTTATTCTTCTACAGGTAAAGGCCTTTTTATTCAGGAGTGCTTTTTGACAGGTGTCAGGCTGTTAAGGAAGGAATTTTTAATGGAGAGAAGTTGTACTCTTCTTCCCTCCTCTCTCCCAATATGCTTTTAAATTATTTATTTTTTAAAAAAAAATCTGGTTGCTTTAATATTATAATCTGTTTAACTGTGTTTTAATATGACAAAATGTTATGGATTTAGTTGCATCTGTTTTTTTGTTGCTTTTGGTTTTTTTTAATAATGTTGAGAGTGATCTTGGATCCCAACTTTGTGGGATAACCTCAAATTCTGATATTATGAGACAAGGGCAAGTTCTCCATATAGGCTTTTTCCACACTGTAGATCATCTTTACACTCCTTATTTGCCTTCGTTTCAAAGCCACAAGTCTCCAGGGCTCTAGCTTTCCTTACAGGTTGATTACTGGATTATTTGAGCTGCCTTCTCCTGCACCTTCTCCAGCCTCACACAGGATCCTTTTTGAGCGGTGTTCAAACTGTACACAGCATTCCAAGTGTGTTCACTCTACAGATTTGTATAATGACATTGGCAAATTCATTTTCCTTTATTCTGCTCCCAACATGATGTCAGGAGTTAGAGACTGAACTCCATTATAAAATGGATGAACAACTGAAGAATCATGCTGCATCATAATGGCTGACTCCATGAACTACCAAGTCTGCCTAGTCAGGCCACTAGAGGGCAATGTCCTGTATGTGTGTGTATGTGTGTGTGTGTATACACAAATATACAGTTGTCCCTTCACATTCACTGGGTTTGGTTCCAGGACCCCCCATGAATACACAAATCTGTGAATACGCAAGTTCCAGTATATGCAATGGCATAGCAAAATGGTGTCCCTGATATAAGATAGCAAAATCAAGGTTTGCTTTATGGATTATGATTTTTTTAAGAATATTTTCAAGCTGTGAATACTTAAAACCATGAATGCCAAATCTGTGAATGTATGTGTGTGTGTGTGTGTGTGTGTGTGTGTGTATAACAGAGCTCACTTCCTTCTCTTCTTCTTGTGAATGCTGATGCCTGGTGAAGCAGTTTGTCCTTCAATTTTGAATATTTGTACATATTACAACTGTTTGACTTTGAAGATAAAATTGCCTCCTGCTTATTTGGATGTCAAACACTCTGTGTGAGTATTCTTGGGAATGGGTTGCTACTAAGTCTGCTGAGATAGTTTTTTGGCTTCTGCCGGGGACTGAGTGTCCTAACATCCCCATGAGAGTGGTTATGGACCCAGCTGATTGGTCTCAGATTAGATAAGGTGCACCCCGAAAGTTCCTAGAATATTTTTTTGTTTTTGAGTATTTTTGGCTTGTTAGCTGTGAAACAGTTAAGTTTCAGCCAGGTTCTGTGTTAGAGCTATCTTCAAGCAGCCTTGAAGAGCTGCCAGCTGCCAGCTGTTTGTTTCATAGCTGGAGATTTTATTATTATTATTCAGACCGCACAATGGCAGATACTAGCCATGCCTTCAATTTTGAATATTTGTACATATTACAACTGTTTGACTTTGAAGATAAAATTGCCTCCTGCTTATTTGGATGTCAAACACTCTGTGTGAGTATTCTTGGGAACGGGTTGCTACTAAGTTTGCTGAGATAGGTTTTTTGGCTTCTGCCAGGGACTGAGTGTCCTATCATCCCCATGACACATGAAATTCACCTTTTTTCATAGTAGCTGCACAGAGGGTCATGTTATTTCATCTACCAAAACCCCAAGGTCCCTTCCTACTCTGTCACTCAGTCTCAATATGTTAGGGTTTATTTTATTTTATTTTAACCCAATGTGTACTACTTTGCACTTGCTAACACTGAATCAGATTTCCCTTCTTAATGCTTATTCCACTAGTTTGGGGAGAATATATAATATGCTCCATATTACATTTTATATTAATTTCTTAATCTACTATTATCATGGTGAGCATTCAGGACAAAGAGGATCAAAACAATTTAATACAATCTGCTCATATCTAAAGAGGCAGTGTCTGTTTTGTAATTCATGGGAAATGAATTTGGTTTTAAAAGCAAGCTAGAGTAAAGGCAGTGATGATGTGGCCACGGAGGCCATCTGCCTGAGTGACTTTCATCTTTGGCTCACATGCTGTTGGCTGAGTTCTAACAGAGATGTTTCAGGAAGGTACCAACCCAGGCATGGCTCACTCACTTTCTCATTGCCTTCAGATCATCCGTTCATCACCTTCTTCATTAGTCCCTTTCTGTTGCTGCCCAGCAATGAGTTCCAGTTCATCGAAGCCAAAGACTGAGCCAAGTATGGCCAGATCCAGAGTTGTGAAAGATATTCCTCCAGTCTCATCTGGCTCCTTGGCATTCACAGTAGGCAGCTGTACTAAAAGCTCTGCGGCTGCCTCCAGGCATATCATGTGGTCACAGTAGCAGTCCTGGCTGAACATCTTTGTCCTCCTGGACATGGTTTTCCTTTGAATCACCTTGAATGTGAATATTCTAGTTAACAAGGATAAAAAGGAATGACTGCTTCTCCTTTTTTTTTTTCTTGAGCTCCTTCTTGATGAGCCCCACATTAAAAAAACAAACCTCACATAACATCTTGTTTTCAGAGGCACATTTGCCATGCAATTACTGGGAAATACAATTTCATTTTGTGGCATTTGCATTCAAGTAACCTCTTAGCTGCTCCATGCCCAAATAGCAAAAGCTTAATTTGCTTTATTTATTTTTCAAGAAACACAAATAATACAGAATTTCAGAGGGGTAGAAGCCATGCTAGTCTCTTGTAGCAAAAACAACAAAGTGTTTTGTGGCATCTTAAAGGCTAGCAGATTTACTGTGGCAGCAGCTTTCATGGGCAGAATGGTCTGGAGTCCACAAAAACATATGCCATAATAAATCCACTAGTCTCTATGATGTCATTTTCAGTTCCTCATTATTAATACAACAAAGAGAATGAACAGTGAATAATATGTATTTATTTTAAATATGCATATCAAGCCCTTCCAACAAATTTCCATGTTTTAAACATAAAAGCATAATAAACATGCTAAGCCAGCTCCAAACAGACTAAGGGCAGGGTAGGAGGTGACAATAAGCTCAAAAATGAAACAATGATAAAACAGTAATAAAACAACAGGGAACACAAATTATTCATTCGCAGCCTTCAGTGGGTCTGTGAAAACAAAAAGGGTTGACCTGATGCCTTGCATTCAGCAAGGAAAGAACCAGGCAACTTCCTAGGCCTTTGAAAGTTACTTTTCAATAGCAATTTGTTGTGTATCTCATTACAGAGTGAGGGTACCCCAACTTATTACCACTTCAAAGGGTTATTAGGAGCTCGTTACATTTCTCATTGTGTTGTCCTTTGCTTTCTAATTACTTTTTAGTTCAAGGGGGAATGTAAAAAAAGTTTTTTAAATGTCCTAGAATTGGTGGAGGGGAAATCCTTTTTAGATGCCCCAACAAAGTATTTTAGTCTCCCAAAAGTAAAACAGAAAACATTACTCATTACTCAAGAAAAAAGTAAAAACCAGTTGTATTATTTGCAAAAGCAACATGACTGTGTCCCCCATTACTCCCAAAAGCAATCCGTTACAGGTAACACTGATATTTGCACCATGTTAATTCCAAGCTTGGTGGTTACCACAAGCTAAGTATCACCAGTGAAAAGACTCTACAGATGTTGGGGCATTTGGAACAGATGTTCAGATCATGGGGGATTTGGGAGATTATCAGACACCCTTAATATGGTGTTCCACGAACACCGGGAGATCACCAGGAGATTGCCAAAGGGCCAATTTTTCAGATGACATCGTCCTTGTCCCATGTTCCTTCCATTTTGCCCTCATTCTTTTTTTTTTTATGGCTTAATCACAGGCATCTGAAACTGTGCCCCGTTATGCTGGCACAATGCCAGCTGCGGTGGGAGGTCCCTGCCAAACACTTCCGGCTGGGAATGGGACATCCAGGTAAGTGATAGACTCCCCCCCCCTTCGGTTACTTGGGGGGGGAAATTGTCAGTTTTTGTACTTGCTGTCAGTTTTAAACCTTTCTGTCTCCTTTTTAAAAAAAATCCCCACGCTCTCATTCTCTCACGAGAACGTCGCAGGATTTCAAATAAGGAAGTGAATGGGGCTCAGCAAGAGCTCCATTCACTTCCTAGACTGCCAGAGGGAAGGGTAGCAATTTCTGTCATGCTAGAAAGGTAGGCCTGGAAAAAAAATGAAGTACAACAGGGATGGGAGTGTGGCGAGAGAGACGTAAAGAGATGGGAATGCTATATATGGTCCCCGTCTGAAAATATCATTGGACTCTGAAATGCATCTCAGTGATAAGACAAGTTCATGTGGGCCTTGAGATATGCTGAATTCAGACCCTGTATGTCATTATCAGTCATTTGAATTTGGACTAGAAACCAATTGGGAGGCAGTAACACTAATGCGCTCCGTGCAAGTGCATACAAGCTAGGAACATTGGGGGGTTTAGTACAACATATACAGAAGGTGCTAGATTAGGGAGGTTTGGTGTAGAGCCTTGTTACTGCATTCTGAACCAGTTGTAGTTTCTGGGCTCTTTTCAAAAGCAACCTTAGGTACAGTGTGCTGCAGCAGGCTTAACCTTGTAGTTTTCCAGTTTTCCAGACAGAACAGTGACCACACATGTTCTACCAATGAAAGGCTGGAGCTACTTTATCAGCCTCACCTGGTAAGAAAATGTGTGTGGCTTACAGCACCAAATGAGATTCCACAAGCAGTGCCAAGCTCAAGAGCACCTTGTGAATATGATCCTTGAGAGGGGAGTACAATCCCAGCCAGAACAGGTTCAGCATCTCCATCTTGATACGATTCATCATTAGCTCATTCATCCTGCTGGAGGCCATCGCCATTGCCAGGTATTATTTCACATCCTCAGTTGCCCCACCATAGAGCTAGGCATTGTCAGCATACAGCATACTGAATGCTATACCTGTACAACATGTGATAAACATCAGAAAATCCTTCAAGCCATGTCAGTGACCTTCAAGCCAGATCATCTGCATATTGCTGTCATTGGCACATCCTGGAAAACGTCACTCAATGCCTATACTGAATAACATAGGAGACATTTTTGTACATGCCAAGTCATGCCAGAGTAATCGTATCTCTTTTTTTGATAGAGTTACAAACATATAGATGAAGGGAATGCTGTGGATGTAGTGTATCTTGATTTCAGTAAGGCCTTTGACAAGGTCCCCCATGATATTCTTGCAAAAATGTTAGTAACCTGTGGGCTAGACAATGGAACTGTTAGGTGGATTTGTAATTGGTTGACTGACCGAACCCAAAGGGTAGTCACCAATGGCTCCTCTTCATCCTGGAGAGAAGAGACTAGTGGGGTGCCACAGGGTTCTGTCCTGGTCCCAGTGCTATTCAACATCTTTATTAATGACTTGGATGAGGGAATAGAGGGTATGCTTATCAGGTTTGGAGATGACACCAAATTAGGAAGGGTAGCTAATACTCCAGAGGACAGGATCAGAATCCAAAATGACCTGAACAGATTAGAAAACTGGGTCAAAACTAACAAAATGAATTCCAACAGGGAGAAATGTAGGATACTACACTTGGGCAGTAAAAATGAAATGCACAGATATACGATGGGTGATAGCTGGCTTGATGGCTGTACATGCAAAAAGGATCTAGGAGTCTTAGTGGACCACAAGCTGAACATGAGTCAGCAGTGTGATGCAGCAGCTAAAAAAGCCAATGTGATTCTAGGCTGCATTAATAGGAGTATAGTGTCTAGATCAAGGGAAGTAATAGTGCCACTGTATTCTGCTTTGGTCAGACTTCCTCTGGAATACTGTATTCAGTTCTGGGCACCACAATTCAGGAAGGATGAAGAGAAGCTGGAACTGTCCAGAGGAGGGCGACCAGGATGGTGGGAGGTTTGGAAGCCATGCCCTATGATGAGGCGAGCTTGTTTTCTGCTGCTCCAGAGACTAGGACACGGAGCAATGAGTTCAAATTACAGGAAAAGAGATTCCACCTAAACATTAGGAAGCACTTCCTGAGAGTAAGAGCTGTTCAGAAGTGGCATACACTGCCTCACAGTGCGGTGGAGTCTCCTTCTTTGGAGGTTTTTAAACAGAGGCTGGATGGCTATCTGTCAGGATTGTTTTGATTGTGTATTCCTGCATGGCAGGGTGTTGGACTGGATGGCCCTTGTGGTCTCTTCCAACTCTATGATTCTATGAATTCCAACTCTATGGTTCTATGATTCTATGTTTCCACTGCAGTATTCACACAGCTATGCCCATGCTAGCCAGCCCACCAGAGAGCTCAAGGTGGCATACATAAATGTCAGTACTGCAAGTCACCATGTTGCAAGTTCGATTCCAGAGGGCTCCAAGCTTCACTCAGCCTTCTATCCTTTCGTAGGTTGGTAAAATGAGTACCTGGCTTGTGGGGGCAATTACCATATATTCCTGCATACAAGACTACTTTTTAACACTTGAAAATCTCCTCAAAAGTGGGGGGGGTCTTATACCCCAGTAGATCTTTTCCCCTGCTGTGAGAATGATTGAAGTGTTAAATGGCCTGGGCAGTTTTCCCAGCAGATCCTTCCTCCTGCTGTGAGAATAACTGCTTTGCCTTTGAAGAGTTAAATGCCCCTCCATTTAGCTCAGGAGAGTCAAAATGGTGTTTCTTTTCAGGACAAGTTAGCCTAAAATTAGAATTTCTGGATTTAAATTTATCATTTTGCATCAAGTTTTGTCTATGGTGAAATTCTCTTGTCTGCCAATGTGGCTCTAAAATCATTAATGTGCTCATTCATGAATGTGCTCATTCAAAAATTTGGGATTTGATAGCTTCATATTAACCAACTTACAGTATTAATGCAACCTTACTTTCCAAAGATTGAACACCACAGAGATTTTTTCAAAGTATCCCATGCCTTTTTAGCTGTTCTCAGTCCTTTAATTTCACAGACTATTCCATCATCTACAGCCACTGAGCTGGCTGGCTGGTGGGGGCCAGGCTTTCCAGCCAGGTGGCTGGCTGGCGGCGGCGGGGGGGGGGGGGAACTCTATATTTTAACTAAAAAATTGGGGGGTCATCTTATGCGCCCAGTCGTCTTATACACCAGAATATACGGTAGCTAGCACACATTGGAAACTGCTTAATGCAGTGTAGATGTATAAATTGCTATTGCTTAAAAAAAACAATTTGTAAGCCGCTCGGATAGCCTTGTGGCTGAAGAGCAGGGTATAAATAACTAATTTTAAAAAATACATAGTACGTGGTCCTCCTCCCCATTTTTATCCTCACAACAACCATGTCAGTTTGGTTAAACTGAGAGACAGTGACTGTACCAAAGATTCAATAAACTTCATTGCTGAGCAGAGATTAAAATCTGGTTCTCCACAGTCCTAGTCCAACCCTTTTAAAACCAGCATCACATGGGATTCTTGAAGGAAGATCCCATTGCAGCATATCCTCTTCCATTACTATTGTAATGAAACACATTCAGGGGTTAGCCATGTTGGCCATGCAGCAAAACAAAATCCACAGTCCACAAAAAAGTGACACCTTTCTTATCCAACCAGATGCAAAATACATGATGCACGCTTTCGAAGCTCTACTGGCTTCTTCATCAGGCAAAAGATGTTAAAAAGAAAAAAGAAAAGTGGCTATGGACTTTTTTAGACAGGGCCAAAATGCCCGTTCCTGCCTCGCTACCTCCATTCCTGTTACTGCCACAGAATCAAGGAAAATCTTCAGACACTTACCTTGATCCCGCGGCAAGAACATCCTCCCCCTCCCCTCGCTGGCCAGAAGTAAATGCAGCCATCATAAGGCTGCATTTAAGACCTGGAAATGAAATCCCACTCATTCTCACGAGAGACCGTTGACAAAAGAATTTTAAAAATAAAACTAAACAAAATGACAAAATAAAAAACCAAGCCCCAAAACATTTTTTTAAAGGTAACCTGGGGAGGGGGAGGGAAAGGGTGTCACTTACCTCTCATCCTGATCTTTGCCGGAAGTGTCCAGCATGGACCTCCCCCCCCCCCCGCGGCTGGCATCGCGCCAGCATAAAAGGAGAGGAACGGGGCATCTTTTGGATCACCCGTGATTCCATGACAGACACAGAACAAGTGGTCTATTCACAACTTTTTTGTGTGAATAAAAAATTACTGTAGCAGCATGGGAACAGCATGGAAGGGGGTGACATCATCTAAAAGTGAAATCTTTCAGCAACCCTGTTCCGTGCCTGCCATGGAGTATATAGCCAGCCTGAAAAAGTCCTATGTTGGAGCCACAGGCCTAAAAATTGTTTCCAGATGCAGCAGTACAGTGACTTCTTGAAAAATCAAATGATCTCTGCCTAAACAAAGGAGCTCTTTGCTTCACAAAGAGACAGGGAGGGACATGTTGTTTCCAGAGAGAAGTTCCTCACTGCAAAAGGATTTAAATTTTACTCTTTTATCTCAGCTCCACATGGCCAGGTAGTAGGAATGGCCTCTGCCTACATGAGACCCCTCACCTGAACAACACAAGTAATATCTGAAACAGCATGTAGGCCTGTGACTCCAACACTGCCATTTTTCTTTCTTGCAGGAGAGCATTAAAAGCTTGCATCATGTGTTTTGCATTTTGGTTTGCCAATAAAGATATCACTGTTTTGTGGAGTTTTGATTTTGTTTGGTTGTAATGAAAGATATGGCATAATCACCCCTCAGCCACATGTAGACCCAAGTTGTGTGACTGAAAGAGAAAGAATCATGGGATCTGGGCTTCTCTGCATATTATGAGGCATCTTCATAGAGGGCCTCTATTATCTATTACAATGTGAACATGGCAGTAGAGTTTTCAAACCATGTAAGCTTCTGAATCAGGCTTAAAGTACACCCACTTATTCATGTTTTCAGTTTCTGAAATTTTTAATCAGTAAAATTGTAAACAAAATTTTAAAACCAGTAACTATAAAAATTAATCATTAAAATTATACATTACCTCAAGGGCCCTGGTAGGTGACGGGTGACACATAAATAAATTAAATAAGCAAATAAAACACAATAGCATACTAGTAATAACAACAGAACAAACATCCTTGTGTTTTATGATTGTTCCAATATGTTTAAATCAGCTGGATCCAAACTGAGTCGTATTAGAATAAAACCATCTAAATCAATGAGACTTGCATTAATATTGACAAACTTAAGCCCCATTGATTTCAACTTATTTGTTGAAGGTATGACTAAAACTGGATCTAACCCATTCATTCATATATATATATATATATATATATATATATACATACACACACACACACACACACTCATACACACACAGTTGTCCCTTCACATTCACTGGGGTTTGGTCCCAGGACCCCTCATGAATACCCAAATCCATGAATACTCAAGTCCCATTATATGCTATGGCACAGCAAAATGGTGGCCCTTATAGAAGATGGCAAAATCAAGGTTTGCTTTTTGGATTATTATTTTTTTAAGAATATTTTCAAACTATGAATACTTAAGTCCGTGAATGCCAAATCTGTGAATGTGGAGGGACAACTTGTATATATATTTGCACACTGCCCTGGAAATTTCAACTGGATAGTATAGTGAACTGTCCACAATGACATAAATAAACAGCTGAACAAAAGCAAACAATAACTGAAGCAGTACCAGTACGAGTATAGAAACAAAAAGAAAACCAAAAGAAGACAGTCATTATCATCACATATTGTGAGTGAAAGTCCTGATGATTTTTTTTAAAAAAAAAAAATAGTCACCCCACCCACCTCACTTCTGAACACAAGGACATCTGGAGAGGGTTTCTCTTGCAACTGGTACAGACTTCGAGAAGATAATCTTTCAAATACCAAAGTCCCAAGCTACCATTCTAGACCTTTAAAGGTCAAAATCAGCAAACTGCTTATTACTGGAAACAAACTGGTAGCCTATAGAGATCTTTTAGATCAGGCATGATATGATCAAAGCCCCAAACAACAGGTTAGACTTCTGAATTGTCATTGTGGACTACAGCTCCCAGAATTCCTCAACCAGTATGGCCAACATCCATACTGGCTGGGGATCTGGAAAGCTGTAATTCACAAAAGTAACTTTTCCAAGCTGTACAATAAGCTAACTAGTTATTGGAGTTTCCAAACAGTCTTTACTGGCAGTCCCGCCTAATGTTTCATCTCAAATTATGTGTAAGTCCCCTCAAAAACTGTAACTGTTTTCCTGTGCTTGTGATTCACCAAGCTTGTGATTCACCAAGCTGAATATTGTTATCAGTTTTGGGGGGTTTCATGTCTGACCATTTTTGTTTATGCAATTCCAAGGGAAGGAAGCAAAAAAAACCAAAGTCTATCAAATGCTTATTGTCACAGTGGTCTCCAACCTTTAGTCCCCTATGATGTTGCACTACAGCTTCCATCATTGCCCTAACAACATGGCCAATTATCAAGGGTTCTGGGAGTTGTACTCCCAACATTTTGGAATCCAGGAATGGGTACCCTGATATGTTCCATTCATCTTATTGGCCAGAATTTGTGCAGATGTGCTGCTGTAGAAATTACTTCTGCTATGTTTCGAACTAGAACATAACTCATGGAAGAAAATGTCTCTGAGCCTCTACAACTCTTTATTGATTGAGGATTTTTTTAACCATTAACTTTTTATTGAGATAGTTAACCATGATTTAGATTTATATCCCACCCAGTCCAAAAGAGTTCAGGGTGGATAACAACCTCTATAAACAGAGAATAATGCACCAGGCATCTCATATTATGACACAAAAGTTAATATAGCTTATAAAATAGATGTAAGAGATAAAATATCTCTATAAAAGTGCTTAAAAGTCTATGGTGTGATGCAAACAAAGGTAAGTACTTCTCAAGTTCCAGTGATTTCAGTGGAAGGGCAGCATTTCATAGGACGAGAAGGTCATTGTGGAGCTAAAAAGGCACAGAAAAAGGCAACCAAATAATCAAGGCGGTTGGTGTTGTGTTTTTACAAGAAGAGCTAGAGCATAAGCCATCTTTTGGGTTTGGTTTGGTTTGGTTTGGTTTGGTTTGGTTTGGTTTGGATTGGATTGGATTGGTTTGGTTTGGTTTGGTTTGGTTTGGTTTGGTTTGGTTTGGTTTGGTTTGGTTTGGTTTTTAAATGGTTTGATGGCTAACAGCTCAATCCTAACCCTCTTTAGTGGCTGTCTGAAGGGAGAGAGTTAGGATGTGAAATAAACTTATTGGTTATTCAAGAAGTGGTCCACTAAAAGGAGGTGAGACATGTCCACTGTGGAGGTCCCATTTTGTAAATGGGTGTAGATCTTCCATCATGTATGGTGTACCCAAAACAAGCCATATCATGGACAGGGCAGATGCCAGGAGAAGCTTTCAAATCAGTGGATCCCAAGGCCCTTCTTAACGTGGAGAGGCCCAGGACTAGTCCTGTAAACTACACCAATGTCAGGTCCTCCTTCCCACATGGATTTTAGGGATTCAAAAAAGATTCAGTGAGTCTGTGAAAACACACACACACCTCCCATGCTGGCCAGTGGAGGGAAGGCTTGAGAAGACAAAACAGGAAGGCTTGGAAAGAAGCAGATCATCCACCACACAATGCTTCCTTTGCACTGAAGTGCAAAAGCAACACTGAGCTTTCCTGGTGGCAAAGCACTCTGCACATGATTAGAAGCATCTTCCTCCTATTTTATATATTCAAGGTTGATCCCCAAAGCCACACAAAGTTTCTGAGCTTTAGTTTAAGCTAAACACTCTTAGCACATTATGAGTTTCTACATCCTCCTACAAAACTGCAGATCATCCTTGAAAGCAACATTTCTCCTTTCCGCCAATCTTTCAGGTTACATTGGTGTTATTCACAGCACACCAAGCATTAAAGTTATGCACTTTTCCTACCTAAGGAAGTAATAGTGTGTCAACCTCAGCAGCAGACGTGACACATTTGAGCACATGAATCAAAAGGGAATGTGTTTCTTCATGCCATGATGAATGCAACTGCATATAAGCATTAATTTGTCGGCTTCAAATCTTAGCCCTACTCCTGCTTCCTTTCTTATTGTATTTGTTGAGATTCAATGGTAAACTCTTCAAGGCACCGATCTGTCTCCTCCTATGTTTGTTAAAGGCTATGTACACCTATAGCACTCGGCATTGAGTAATTTTGTCTCTGCCTCTGAACAGAGAGAGGTTTAACAGAAAAGCAATGTAAATTGAAAAAGACAGGCTAAAGGGGCTGCAAACAGTTCAGATTGTGTTAGGCACAGTGTTCCAAACATGCCACAGATGTAAAACAATCTAATCTTGCAAATAACCTTATAACCAGATAGAAATCTCTCAGTATCATGCACTGCAGAATCTAAAATCCAGCTGATTGCCTGTATGTTAACACATCTTAACACTTATAAGTAATGCATCCTAAATAATGTAACTTTGCACAAAGCAAGCCAAAACCACAAACAAGTACCAGAGCTCATAGTCATACCTTAACAAGGACAAGACAGTGTTCTCATTGTATTGTTATAATTATTAGATCATCATCATCATCATTCTTTTGTACGTTAGCAGTTTCCATTGATTCCTTTGCACTTTTAGCCCTTTGTTATTCTCTTTTATTGACCTTTCTTTTCAATTCTTGAAGTTCTATATTTTAAAATGTTTTAGATATTATGTTGTCTTTGATCACATAATCACTGCTCTATTAAAATCTGTGGAGATTATCAGACGGGCCCTTATAGCCCGTTTCTATCCCGCTACCCCCCCCCCGCACCCCACTCCCATTCCTGCCGCGGAATAAAGTAAAAGGTTTCAAACACCTGCCTTGATTCCGCGGCAGGAACGGGCTCCCCCTCCCTTCGCTGGTTGGTCATAAATGCAGCCGTCGTAAGGCTGCTTTTACAACCAGCAAATGAAATCCTGGCCGTTCTCACAAGAGAATGGCCAGACGGCAAATTCAAAAATTAAACTTCCCCCAGCAGTCAAAACAGTAAACCAAGCACTAAAACACATTTTAAAAAAATAAAAGCTACCTGGGGAGGGCGACATTGTTTTACTTACCTTGTCAGCCTGATCACACCCAGAAGTGTCCGGTAGGGACCTCCCCCCATGGCTGCCATCATGCAAGCATAACGAGACAGGAACGGGGCATCGTTCAGACCGCCCATGATTCCGTTACATAAACAGAACGGGTGGTCTATTAACAATGTTTCCCCATTTTTTAGATATCCCAGGAGCAGAACGGGAGCAACACAGGAATGAAATATGTCATTAGAAAGGGAAATCCTTTCTAGATCCTGTTCCATTCCTGCAATGGATTTTAGAGTTCGTCTGATAATCTCCTGAGTCTGGGAACATGTGGCTTACATTCTCTTTTGATGACCTCAGGCTGATGGGTTTACTTTAAAGTAGCATTCCATTATTAAACTGTTCTCTGCTGCCATCCATTTCTTCTGCTGTGGCTGGTCCAAACATACTGATGCCCATAGTCCATTTTTCATCTCATGTCCAGGAATTCTGGCATATGACATGTCCTTGACTACTGATCCAGTGTGACATTTGGGTTTTGTTTTGTTTCTACCCCTATTTAATGGGATTTTGGCATTTTGACTTGAGACACCCTACCACTCACAATGCTACCATCAGCTTAGCCTCTTGCCTCACCGGAGTACACAATCCCACCACTGTGGAAACTACAAGTGAAGCAAATGGTTGAAGAGAAAAGATCCTTGAAATAATACATCAAATAAAGTAAAGGGAAAATGTTTATAGATACAGAGAGAGAAAATATATTGAACACTAAAGAAAAAAGACACTCTTAGAAAGAAAATTGTGAAAAATCACCCTGAAGACTGGCAAAACAAACCACTACATGTGTGATGTACCAAGAACACACGCTCACATTCACTCAATAAGAATTCTTTATTGGTAAGGAAACGTGTGTCAGGAACGTAGAACAAAGCCGAAACTGAATACAGGCTAGCACAAACCCCCAGATAAACCCTTACAGTGTGAGAATGGCATGTAGGGAGGAGAAACGGTCCAGCCAGCACCTGGAGCTGCGACCTTGAGCTGCTGTGGAGAGCAGCATTCCCAGGCCAACAAGGGGGCTGGCACCCCTCCAAAGACAGAGGGGCCTAAGCAAAGGAAATTCACTCTAAATGAATTCACTCTAAATGAAATAAATGAAACATGAATTCCACTCTAAACCCTAGAATTCAGGGATGAGCCTGACATACCGCCCACCCGAAGAAAAATCCCCCCCCCTTTCAGCCCAGCTTATCAGGAAAGCGGGCATGGAACTTTCGTAATAAGCGCGGAGCATTCACATGTTCTACATTAACCCATTCTGCATGGCCCAAGGGCAAATGTGTCCATTTCACCGGATACTGCAAGTCCCCCCTGTGTACCCGAGAGTCCAATACATCAGAAATTTCAAAATGTTGATCCTTCTTTACCAGGATAGGATGGGGTGCAGGTTCAGGATCTTGATGATGATGATCTGAAAGGCACGCCAGCTTGAGTAAGCTAGAATGAAACACAGGGTGGACATTACGGCACAGCTTGGGAGTGATAGTTCAAAAACCACGGGATTAATCACCCTAACAATGGGGAAAGGGCCAATATATTTAGGCCCCAAATTCTTTGAGGGTTGTGGGCTTTTAAGGAATTTGGGGGACAAGAACACCAAGTCTCCTATTGCGTACTTTGGGGTAGTGTCCCGTTTCTGGTCGGCATGGTGCTTATAATGTGCTTTTGCAAAGTCCAAAGCCGATACAACTTTTGGCCATGCTTCTCTAATCTTTTGACTCCATTGGGTCACCGAGACCGGGTCCTTTGAAGTCCCCTCCCCTAAAGGCAGAGGGTTAAAGTCTGAAACAATTTTAAAAGGAGAGAAGCCAGTGCTCTGGTGTATGGCGTTGTTATATGCGACCTCTGCAAAAGACAAAAGGTCCACCCAATCAGATTGCTGGAAGTTCACATAACACCTCAAATATTGTTCCAGAATCTGATTTATACGTTCACTCTGTCCATCACTCTGTGGATGATGGGAGCTGCTTAGCCTCAATTCAACTCCCAAAAGCTTGGTGAACACCTTCCAGAACTGGGAGGTGAACTGAGCCCCCCGATTTGAAATGATCTTAGCAGGAACCCCATGTAATCTGTAAATGTGTTGCAGAAAAAACCTGGCCAACTGGGGGGCTGTCGGGAGCTTCTTACAGGCCACAAAATGTGCTTGTTTTGAAAATAAGTCAGTTACAACCCAAATAACGGTCTTTTTCCTACTCTCTGTTAACTCTACTATGAAATCCATACTGATGACTTCCCAGGGCTTAGAAGGGGTAGGCAAAGGTAGCAACAAGCCTTTTGGCTTCCCCCCCTCCTTTAGCCATCGCACACATGGGACACCCTTTGACATACTCCTCCACCTCCCTCCTCATTTTGGGCCACCAAAACTGCCTCCGTGCCAAATGTAATGTGTTCACATATCCAAAATGCCCTGCACTTTTTACATCATGGCACTGTTTAAGGATGGCAGACCTCATGGTCTCTGGAACATACAGGCATTCCCCCTTCCATGCCAGGCCCTCTCGTAGAACAACCTCCCCTTGGTGAACCAAAAACCATGGGTCCTTGGGAAGGGCCGTCGCCATTTGGGCTCGCCACCCACCCCTTATCGTCCCTGGGGGCGGGAGAAGAGGACGCCAAAGAAGGCGGAGTCGGTGTCACACTGGGGTCTGAGGTCCCTGCTGGTGGGCCAGCATTTCCACTTGCCCCAGAGTCCAACCCTGGCTCCAGAGAGGGGCCTGCCAGGATCTCCTGACGTTTGGCCTTACTGCACGTTAGGACTGCCAACCCCAAATGGGAGGGGGAGAAGACAGTGTCAATTACCTCCTTCCGTTGACTGTCATGTTGAGGGAGCCTGGACAAAGCGTCAGCTAGGAAATTCTTTTTCCCTGGGATAAACTTTAGGGTGAAATTGAACCGGTAAAAGAAACTGACCCACCGAATCTGTTTAGGGTTCAAACGTCTTGGGGTTTTCAAAGCTTCCAAATTCTTGTGATCTGTCCAAACTTTAAAAGGTTTGGAAGATCCTTCCAGCAGGTGGTGCCAGGTCTCTAAGGCCAATTTGATTGCCCCTGTCTTCTTCTCCCACACCAGCCAATTTCGCTCAGTCTCATTAAATTTTTTTGACAGATATGCACAAGGCCTAAGCTCCCCCTCTTCATCCCGTTGTAACAGTACCCCTCCCATCACCATGTCTGAAGCGTCAACTTGAACCACAAAAGGTTGGGAGGGGTCAGGGTGCTTAAGAATTGGTTCAGAGGTGAAAAGCTTCTTCAGCTTGTCAAAGGCCCTTTGGCATTGGTCAGACCATACAATCTTTTGGGGAGGTTTCTCTGTCTTCCCCTTCCCCTTTCGTTTCTTTTCACCCACCCCCTTGGTTTTCAGCAGGTCAGTCAGTGGAAGAGCTACCGCAGCAAAGTCAGGGATGAAGGACCGGTAAAAGTTAGCAAACCCTAGGAAGCTCTGCAGTTGCTTCTTGGTCCTGGGGGCCTCCCATGCCAGCACCCCATTTACCTTTTCTGGGTCCATTTTTACCCCCTTGTTTGAGATGCGGTACCCCAGGTAATCTAAGCATCTCTGATGGAATTCACACTTTGACATTTTGGCATACAAATGGTTCTCCCCCAACCTAGTAAGCACCTTTTTCACCAGTTTCACATGGGATGTATAATCCTCAGAATAAATAAGCACATCATCCAAATATACCAGTACCCCCTAGTACAAAAACTCTCTCAGTACGTCATTAATTAAGTTCTGAAAAATTCCTGGAGCTCCACTAAGTCCGAAAGGCATTACTCTGAATTCAAAAACCCCTAGGGGGCAATTAAAAGCAGTTTTCCATTTGTCCCCTTCCTTTATCCGCACCCTGTAATAGGCCTCCCGCAAGTTCAATCTGGTAAATATCTTCCCCTTGGCCAAATGAGCCAGTATGTCTTTCATTAAGGGGAGGGGATACTGATTTGACATGCTGATAGCATTCAGGAATCTGTAGTCCTGGCAGAGACGAAGGGACCCATCTGCCTTGTGCCTAAACAACACAGGGGCCCCCAAAGGGGAGGTCGAGGGTCTGATGAAACCCCGGGCCAAGTTTTTGTCGATGAACTCCCAGAGGGCATCCATCTCAGCTGGCGTCATGGAATAAATCCTGGGTTTGGGCAGCTTGGTCTCGGAAAATATCTCAATGGCACAGTCAAAGAGTCAGTGGGGTGGTAAAATGTCGCATTCCTTCTCCTCAAGCACATATTGCCACTGTTTATATTCCACCGGTAACCCTTTCATCTCCCCTTGGACTAGAGCAGTTTTGCAGTTCCTTGGTTTGGCCTCTAGAGGGATCCCCCGGGGAAGCTTCACCCACCCTGTGTTCCTGCACACACACAGGATCTGCAAAAGTCACTGTCTCTTTCACCCAGTCTATGGAGGGGTTGTGGAATTTTAGCCAGTTTAAGCCCACCACTGCAGCGGGAACTAGGCCTAGGGCTATCACAAATTGAAGCTCCTCCTGATGATTCCCCATTCTCATGTGTACTGGGCCAGTCATTCGCCTTGCAGGGCCCCCCTTCATCATCCCTCCGTCCATCTGAGACAGCCACAATGTCTTGTCAAGCTTGATGGTGCTAATTTCAAGTTCACTGACCAGAGAGGAGTGAATTAACACTTGGGTACATCCGCAATCAACCATTAACATTACTTTTCGGGTGACCCCACTGTTGGCAACCCCTATTTTGGCTTTTAGGGGGAAAAGGGCCTTTTACACCACTCACCACAGCACTCGGGTGCCCCTCGGGATTAGCCTGCCCTCGGGCGCTTAGTAGGGTGGGCTGGAGCCGTTTCCCGCTGGCTCCACGTTGGAAGAGGAAGATCCGCTGTCATCTGATTCCTCCGAAGATTCCCCTGCCATGTTACCTGGTGCCAAGGCGCGCACCGCTGCTTTGGGCTGTGCCTTGGGTGCCGTCAACTTCCCCTCCACCCTCTTTGGCTTCTCAGCTGCCGCTGGTTCCCGAGGGCTCCTCTCTGGGCATTCGGCTATGCAGTGCCCCCCCTTCCCGCAGTGTAAGCACAGGCCTTTCCTCATCCTTCGCTCCCTCTCCGACTCCCCTGTCGTGGTTCCGCCTGATTGGGCCGCCTTACTTTTCTTCCCGGTGGACCCAGTGGCCTTTCCCTCAGATCCCTGCCAGTGCTAAGCCAGCTTGACGCTCCGCCTCAGCATCTCTACTTCTCCAGCTAGCCGCACCCATCCCAAAAGGGTCTCGGAGTTCCCCTGGTACAATGCCCACTTGAGATGTCGGCGTTCAGGCCATCCTGGAAGTACTGTACCTTTATGGCTTCGGTCCAGTCAGGGACCTGGCTGGCCAGGCGGCGGAATTCAGAGGCGTACTCGGCCACGGACTTCAAACCTTGCCTCAGTTGTCGGAGGTCCGTGCGGGCCCATCTCACTCTCAGGGGGTCTTCAAATTGAGCCCGTAGGGCCATCATGAAGTCATGGAAGCTCCCTAATTCTGGAGCCCCCATGTCATAGAGCCCCACCAGCCATTGCGCCGCCTCTCCCTCTAGCTGGTTGGATACATACTGCACCTTCTCGGCCTCTGTCTGGAACTCCTCATCCTACTGGGACATAAACCTGGGTTAGGAAGTATGGTAGCTTCGCCGCATCTCATAGAATCATCAAAGGTCGCCTTTAGATCTCGGTGCTTCAGCCCCCGTGGCCTTTCCTGCGGCTCGACAAGGCCAGCTCCCCCAGGGGGTACTGGTCCAGGAGCCGGCAGACCAGGGCCCCCAGCAGGCATGGCATGATCCCCTCCCCCTGGTACTGGGGCTGGCAATTGTGGATTTTGGGGAGGTTGCCCCTCTCCCGGGGCAGCTGGTGGCTGAGGTACTCTCTGCTGGATCTCCAGGAGGCTCGTCTTCACAACCTCCATCTGCTGCTTTAACTGCTGGACCTCAGCTCCCACTTCTGCAAGCGAAAAATGTGCCCCCGGCTCTCGGTGCCCCTCAGCTAGGGGTTTGTCCCACCGGCGGGACCTGCGTTCCTCCCAGCCTCGTTCTTCTGGCCAGAGCCAACTGGCTCCCATCGCCGTTCCAGCTCCACGCACTGGAGTCTCAGAGAAGGGTAGGCTGCCCCTCCCCAGGGCTTGCCTGGCTCCCAGCTCCATCAGGTTGAGGGGATGTGTCAGCCTACCAGCCTTCCGGCGGGCTCGGCTCCCTTCTTCCTCAGACACTCCTGCAGCATCCCCAGACAGGTCTGCAGTATCCCCCGGTGCACCGGCTCCCCGGCCGCCACCTGCGGCCAGGTCTTTCTCCATCTGGGTTCCAGACTCCGCGTCGTCCAACATTGCGGGTAGAACCCCCCAAAATAAGTAGGTTTAAGGTCAGTTTTGGCTTACTGTGATGTACCAACAACACACACTCACATTCACTCAATAAGAATTCTTTATTGGTAAGGAAACGTGTGTCAGGAACATAAAACAAAGCCGAAACTGAATACAGGCTTGCACAAACCCCCAGATAAACCCTTACAGCGTGAGAATGGCATGTAGGGAGGAGAAACGGTCCAGCCAGCACCTGGAGCTGCGACCTTGAGCTGCTGTGGAGAGCAGCGTTCCCAGGCCAACAAGGGGGCTGGCACCCCTCCAAAGACAGAGGGGCCTAAACAAAGGAAACAGGCCAAAGTCAGCCGCATGTCAGGGTCCTCCATGAATTCCACTCTAAACCCCAGAATTCAGGGTTGAGCCTGACTACATGATCAGAACATTAAAAGCATATAAGGAAAATCTGAGAAGGGGAATATCTGGAAGTTGTTGCAGAACAGGACACTTGGGAGGAAAGCACTGAAGGGCTTACATTTGCAGCTCAAGAATAGGTGCAAATAGCATCGAAGTAAAACAAACAAAACACCTGGGGTAGAAAATATCATCTGTGGGGAAAAAAAGATGAAACTGTTGACCACCATTTCAGTTTGTGCAACAACATCTTGCAGACTGAGTATAAGAAATGCCATGATAAAGTGGCTGGAATGGTGCATTGGAATCTGTGCACATCCTATGGGACTTTAAGATTCAAACTGACAAACAGTTAGAACAGAATATACCAGACATAACTATGGTTGAAAAGAAGAAAGTTTGGGGTACAGCAGAATTGAAGACAAAGAGAGGAACGAGATTATGAAATATTGAGACCTACAAACTGAGATTCAGTGCCTCTGGAAAAAGAAGAGAAATGTGGATAGTGGTAGGTGCTGTGAGAGCAACTCCACATGGACTGACAAAAGATCTGAATGAAATTGCCATAGATAGGATCACTATAGCAGAGTTAACAGAAAGGGACACTATGAGGAATATACCACATTAACTGATTATATCTCTCTGATTCCTAGATTCTTGAAGAGAATCCAGATAATTGATGGCCCAAAATTCCACTCAGGGGCTGTTTCTCCCATAGCTGTAAAATCATGAAACCTAGACACCAGAAACCTAGCAACAATATGAATGGGACCTACCAGTATGCATCTTGGGGTTCTTTTGATTTTTAAAAAAATAATTCATTAATCTTAGTTAATTCAAGTTTTTCTAAAGCCTGCATAGAATCTCCAGTTACTAGGCAGCAGAGTTTTATAACCTTCCTTAACCAGAAAACAAAGAAGCTGCAGTTAGCCTAGGACAGTCATTTCTTCTGAAGGCATCTAGAGTTTCAAGACCTTATTCCCTCTGCCAGACCCACTAATTCTTCAAAGAATTACTAGAAAGAAAGAATGGAGATAGGTGGTTATGAGTAAGAAGTAAGAGGGAGGGAGGGAGCAAGTTAAAGTGCCACTTTCTGGTAAGATGGGGCTGCCAACTAAGCAGAGGGAAAGGCTGACCAAGCACCAGAGTGAAATAAGAGAAAGACTAACAAGAAAAAAGGGAAGAGTAAGGGAGAAGAGAAAGAGAAAAGAATGAACAGGGAGAAAGCGCACCAGGTGAGACATTCATTACGGTCAGGAAGTACAGTGAAGTACAAGAAACATATGTTTTATTGTATTGGATTCCGCCTTTTATTTTCTGGATCTGGGTCTTTGGGTGCAACACAAACACAGAGGCTTGCATCTTGCTGATGACTCACACTGGTGTAAGGGTCTATTGCTTTTTTGAGCAAGGAGCAGCAGCAATGGGGAGGTGTACATAACTTTAAAGTAGACAATGAAGACACTGAAATAGTTCCAAGATTTTCCATACCTCAATCATTAATCAGAATGGAGACTGTAGTCAAGGAATCAGAAGAAAACTAGGACTTGGAAGGGCAGCTATGAAGGAACTAGACAAAATCCTGAATTGCAAAGATATGTCATTGAATACTAAAGTTAGAATTTTCCATGCCATCGTATGTCCCATTTCTATGAATGGTTGTGAAAGCTGGACAGTGAAGAAAACTGATAGGAAGAGAATCAACTCATTTGAAATGTGGTGCTGGGGAAAAGTTCTGCAGATGCTGTGGACTGTTAAAAAGACATATAAAACAGCTAAATAGAGCAAAACAAACCTGAACTCTTCCTAGAAGCCAGGATGACTAAACTGCAACTGTTGTACTTTGGTCATATCATGAGAAGACATGACTCACTAGAAAAGGCAATAATGCTTAGTAAGGTAGAAGGCAGTAGGAAAAGAGGAAGACTGCATTTCAAATGGATAGGTTCAATCAAGATTCAATCCCTGAGTCTGCAAAACCTGAGCAGGGCTGTTGATGATAAGGCAATTTGGAGGTCTCTCAGTCATAGGGCCACTATGAGTCGAAGTTGATTTGATGGCAGTTAACAACAACAATTGTGCCCCAAGCAGCCTGGGAACTGTCAAAGTAACTTTGGCCAAGATCCTACATCTGTCAGAACTCACCCCCTGGAATTGGATGACTCAGATGGAAAGGAGGAGGCAGATTGTCAGGAATCTGCAGCTCCTGATGATGATCTCTCTGAATCCACAGAATCAGGGGTTGAGGCAGAAGGAGGTTGCAGATGCTGAAGACCTATTGCCATCATTCATGGAGTGACAAAGAGAGATTGTGTCATTCCCAGTGTTTGTTAAGTAGGAGATGCTGACCTAATTAGGCATCTGGTGTTTTGGAGACAGCTGCCCATAAATCTCCCAGCAGCTCTCCAGATGCTTACAACTGTCTTATCTGGGTGACTGATAGTACTCTTGGCATTCATGTTTTCTTGACCCTGGACTGGTTATCCCTGTTTTTTAAGGGAAAAAAAAAGATTTATTTATTTTTAAAATGTTTTATGCAAATACAATAAAATGAAGTTCTTCACTACATATTAGGTCTGTCATTTCTGCCCAGTGGATTTAAAGCTTCCTAAGCCATGTTCTGTTTCATCCAAAACCTGGACTTATTCAAGTTCAGAATAGTAGATGCATTCACAGATTAAAGTTAAAAGAGGGGACAGGATTGCCCAGTTAAAGGGTTCCTTTCCAAAGGTAAACAGTACAACACCAACATTTCCTCTGTAATCTTCATCAATTACCCCAGCACCAACATATATGAAATGGTTTGCAGATAATCCAAATCTAGGAGCTACTCAACCATAGCATCCAGCAGGAAGAGCAATCTGAATATCCTTTTTCACTACAGCCTTTCCTGAAGCAGGGATCTGACAGTCATATGTACTGTATAAATCATAGCCCGCTGCCCAAGAACAGCCCCTGGAAGAAGCAAGGGCATTTTCGAGGAGCTTGGTGAAGCGGAGCCTTTTGTTGGGCTCCTCAGGTCTAGAGGCCTTGACCTTCTTGCTGGGCAACAAGGTGGGGAGCACTTCACGGCAAAGCATGGACATAAGCATTGGAGAAAGAGAGGAAGATGGTGACAGAGAGTCCTCGAGTTCCCTTCTTCTAATTCCTAAAGCTCCCCCTTCTTTTTCACTGGGTTCTCTTCCACCTCCTCCACCTCCCCACAGTGAAAAGAATGGTGTTTCCTAGTTGTGATTCCTCAGGACTGGCTACACTTTGATGACATCACTTAATCCCTGCTGGCTTCTTGTATCTGGGCTGCTGACTTGTTATAACAACTCCTGGACTGGCTGAAGACCACCCTGTTGTTTCGGCCTTCATCTTGTTGGATAACCTGTGTCTGACCTGGACTTAATTAACTACTGAGCAGCTCTTGCATTCTAACTACCTTATTCCTGGAACGCTTGCTGACTGGAGCCTAGGTCAGTTATCACACTACACTGTTATAGCACTATTATTCCACTTTAACTGCTATGGCTGCCTCCTGTGGAATTCTGGGGTTTGTAGTTTAGTGATGCCTAAGAGCTCTCTGGCTGAGAATTCTAAATGCCCCTCCCTAAACTACAAATCCCAGAATGCCACCGGAGGCAGCCAGAGCAGTTAAAGTGGAATAATAGTGCTATAACAGTGTATTGTGATAATTGACCTAGGACAACATCAGGCAGGCTGACTGTAACACTCCAGTCATACAGTTCTGTGTCCTTCCTTTGTGTATGGCGTTTTGGATGGGGGGGAGTTGTTCTCTAACCCTTTGTACCCCAACCAAAAATCCACCCCCGCAGCTGGGGTAACAGCAGCAGTTTACTAGTAAGCGGCTGCTTACTAGTGAAGAAGGGAGCGAGTTAGGAGACAATTCAGACATTGAGGAATTGGCTTGGAAGGGGAAGGAAATGGGAGTGCACTCACAGACACAGCACGCCCTCCTATACCTTCCCCTCAGAACTATACTGGTTAACTGCTTTCCCTTTCTCTCCCCTTCCCACTGGTAAACAGCAGTAGCAGTGGTCTCTTCTGGGGAATGACAGCTGTGAGGGGAAGGACTTTTGGACATTTGGCAAAGGGCTACAGAACAGCACCTTGCACTGTGTACAAAAAGCAAACAAACTTATGCACATGTAAGCCACAATTCCATGTGTGTGTTTTACTAAAAGGATTCCAACCTTTGTCTTCTGGGATAGACATCATCACAACACCTGCAGTCACTTTCTGTCTGCCATCAAACCATCGCCTATACTGCCACCCTCTCCTATACTGGCACAGTTACACTGGGCACTAGTGCTTTGGCTAATATAGGGCATACTTGGAACCCACAATATAACGAAGTTCTTGCTAGAACCAGAAAATATCCCAGAATTGATACAGTGCAAGTTTTTTTAAAAAAAAATCAAAGTGCATGGGAGTTAAACCAGCATGCTAGGATCCCTTATTAATGTGATTTAGACCTCTAGTCTATCCTATCCTCACAGTTTAGAGTACATGACAACACAAGTTTGTTTTAAAGTCATTAAAATACAGCAAATACTGGGTTTTAGACTGTCCAAGTAACCCTAAGAGTCTCCCAAAAGCTTATCTTTCCTCAAAGCTTATCATCTGCCTGAATGATTCCATTTTGAAGCAGGTTATAAATATTCCTAATACATATTCACATATATACGTGAAACCTTGATTTTCTTAGTCATAAGATTAGCAACAGCAGACAACTCTGCTGTTGTTGCAACAGCAACTCCCCCCAAAAATAGCTGCCCACTTGGTTCTCCAATATGGTGGTGCTGAGAACATTTTAAGGTAAAATGATTGAGTCAAGGGGGACTGGATTATGCCTCAGCTGAACAGAATATGTCCCGAAAAACATTTTTCAGAATCTCCTGCAACAAGTAAGGGCGTTCCTTGATGCATAAGTTGATGGGGGAAAGGTCCCCTGAAACTTCAGGTAAAGCCATTCAATGAAAATAAACACAACAGCAGATGGTACTTCTACTGCTGGGGATGAGTGAAGACTCTGCTCAGTATGTAGAAATTGCCCTCACATACCTGCCAGAGGGTGTTCTCCAGCAACTTGAGGAGACATGGCTGCTGTTGCATAGCACCAATAAACATGAGTGCACTTCCTTGTTCCAAATTGTTTTGGTGTGTTTTATGCTCCTTTTTCCTCTCTAAAAGGAAAGAATATTGCTAGAATCACAAAGGTACATGAGCATGCATGTATAAAGCAGCTCAAAATCCATCTCTTCTTTTCCGTTTCCCACTGTGACTTCTTCATCTCTATTCCATGGAAATCTTCTGCACAGGTTGAGACATGAGTGTTAGGAAGTGGTTTATTTATTTATTGGATAGTTTGACTTGTGCAGAAGTTCCAGAAAGACATGGCTAATGGTTTCTTCCGACCTTGAAATCTGTGAATCTTCCTTCTTCTTGTTCTGAGCCTTCAAGAAGGGCTGACACAGCAGGGAATTACCTGAAAACCCTGCAGAAGAAATCACCTTAATCTGCTCTTAAACCCAAGTGAAGGGGAGAAACAACAGCTTTCCCCAGGAGCAAAACAAACTCTAAAATATTCAGAAAGTGAAGGTTCAGGTTTGCCCTCAGGCAAAGCAAAGCTGAGCCTCAAAGCACAAAAGCCTAGCAAGAAAATCATCAAATGCCATCCAAAGTGACCTTCAGATACCGTTGAGTAAAAGTGTGCCAGTTTCTAAGTGGTCTTCTTCAGGATTCTGAATTTGAGTTGGTAGCAACAAAAACTTTAGTGCCAGAAGTGGTTGTAGACCGAGAAAGATCTTTTTCTCTATACCTGTAGATTTAAAGACTTTATCATTGCTCTTGTCATCATTGTTGCCATACCTTCAGTGTTCATGGCACTTCATATATAGAGTAAGAAATATGAAGATAAATCACTGCTCCTAGAAGTTTACCATCTAACATTGAACAACGAGGAAGGTACAGAACAACCTGAGAGTGAGATGATGGTTAAAACAGGAAAACATGTATTCCATACAGCTGCACGTCACCCCTAATACCAAACTCAGGTAAGATTCTTACAGTTAGTTATGTTGCCAAATGAAGCTGCTGAAAAATGAGAGCGAGGCACCAGCACACACAGGGGAAACCAGAGATTTACATCATTTAGGTGGAGAAGAACCTAAGAGGGTAAAACAATCCCAAACAGCAGAAGAAAAGTGAACATGTTCAATATTGAAGAATTGAAGAAATGCTGGCTGTGTGGGGAGAGTGGCGTGCCCTGCTTGCTGGTACTGTTTGGCTGCAACCCTGAACAAAAGGGTTCATTTTGGAAGGAAGATTGTCCATTGCACTGATCATTTCACATCCCACTTGAACATTATTGCTATTTTTTCATAGATGAATAATGAACATGAAATTTGCATTTTGGCCCAATGCGTAATGCTGAGGACTGTTGGTATTTTTTAAAAATCTACCCTCAAGGATCTCTGTACATTAATTTCTCTCCCAAGGAAAGCCTATATATCCAATGCAGAACCCTGGTACATTTGAAGAGGATCCATTCTGGAGCCTGTTGCGAGACACGCAGCTCATGATGGTGCCGAGCACTGGCCAGGCCTCTTGGGCCCCACCATCATTCTGCTCAAATACAGTGTGCTTTAGAATACAGATAGGCAAAACATCTGTGGGATAGCACATTGCTAGGGAAGACCAGCAGTAGTAAGCTTTACTGTTTTTCTCGTGGTTAAGAAGCTTCCAAGTAATCCCTGGCAACACAGGTTGAAAATCACTATTTGGAAGCATTCGTTATTATTACACCATCGTCAACATCGTCATCACTACCACTGCTGCTACCATCACCAGGATTACATGTGAGCTAACTCTCCTTTTGAAATCAGTGTGACTTACAAGTTAGCAAAAAAAAAAAAAAAAAAGCAGTGGAGCGCTGGCTGCATGTCAAACTGGCCACAGTTACCCATGAACCACCAAGCAGCCAATAAATCATACTCCAAATGTCAGGCCATTGCCATGGACAAAAACTGTGTTAGCCAAGGTCCACAGTCCATGCAATAAGTTATATGGTCCACTTTGTCTCTCTCTCTCTCTGGCTTTTCTTCGCAAACGAAAATTCAGGAAGGACTCATCCCGCGCTTTCTGCAAGAGCGCTGATGACTAAAAAGGCCAATCTGAGATAAACAAGTCCAGTTGCAGAAAGCACAACAGAAGGTCTCCTTGGGTGATGTTTCCGGGTTGTGATTCTTTCTGTGTTGTTGTTTCTCTTCAGGACTTGTTCGGCGTGAGTTCTCAAATAAGGCTGCAGCATTGTGGATAGTGCGTCTCCATGCCTCCCGATGTGAGGCCAGGGCAGACCTTTGTTGGTGATCAATTTGGCCGAGCCTGAGATGTTGTTTCAGGGAGTCCTTGTATCGCTTTTTTGGAGCGCCCCTCTTACGCTGACCCGTGGCAAGTTCACCATAGAGTACTATTTTGGGGAGGTGATGGTCCTCCATCCTAGAAACGTGCTCTGCCCAGCGCAGCTGTGTTCTCAATATCATGGCCTCAATGCTGGTGATCCCTGCTTGCTCAAGGACAGCAACATTCATCACATAGTCAGTCCAGTGTATATTTAGGATTGTGCGCATACAGCGCTGATGAAAGCATTCGAGGAGTCGTAAGTGTTGGCGATAGATGACCCATGTTTCAGACCCATAAAGGAGGATAGACAGTACAATGGCTCTATACACACTGGTTTTTGTGCTTCGCCTCAGGTGCTTATTACTCCAGACTCTTTTGTAAAGTCTTCTAAATGCGCTATATGCCTTTGCTAATCTGTGATCGATCTCTTTGTCAGTCTTGGCATCTGAGGAGATGATGCTTCCCATGTAAGTGAACTGCTGAATGGACTTAAGCACAGATTTGCCAACGGCAATGTGGGGATGGTGGTGTTCATTCTGTGGTGCAGGCAGAGAGTCCACTTTGTATTAAACAAAGAATAAATAGTAATTACTTGATTGCACTTCCAGATGTGTCTTTTTCAGACATATGGCCCCAAAAATACACAGTCATGATTACTCAGTCAAACTACCGTATATAGTGTTTTGGCAAGGGATCCAGACCACTGCACTACCCTTCCCTCTGCATCCATGTATTTTCCCTCTTCTTCCGTTGCATTTTCTAGGTCTAAACTTAAGATGTTTTAAGTAAAGAGCTGAGAAGGCAATGTGTGGATGCCATGAACACATTTGAATAAACACTTGCATCATACAGATATGCTCACCTGGCATTGGAGTTGGCTGGGGTATGGCTCACAGTTGAGTGCATGACCAGTGGCAAACACCATGCTTGCTATCACATATGTATGAAACGGGAGACTAGAATCTTAAAGCTAACCGTGGGGTTGTTTAAATGGTGAAAATACCCCTCACAGAATTCATAGAGAATACTGTTTCTCTCAGACAGCCACGCAGGAAATTCGCCATATTTGGAGGGAGGGGGGGAAACAGCCATTTACCATGTGATAGGGGACTTTGCAGTTTTCTGTGATGTTTTTCATATACTGCAGGGAGATGCACATAGCAAGTCATTTGGATGACTGATTCGCAATGCTGCACATTCTGGACAAAAGAAGACGTTGAAACCTGAGTGGTCCATTGTGCAAACAGAGGTGGGCTTTCCTGTTTCTTTCCAGAAGGGCCATTTAGGCATTTGGGAGAAGCTATAATGCACTTTTTCACCATGCTGAGGCAAAAAATAAAGAGAGGGTTTGGGGAGGGGGGAATATTAGTGGCCCATACTCGCGGTTGCCATCTTGCATCATGAGTCCGTGTGCACATCAGCGCACATCACTGTACAGACAACTTTTTTGACAAAAAATATGGAGACAAAAGGGATTTGCTGCAAATTGCAGGGAATGTGCATCCCTGCACAGTATTTCCTCCAGTCTAGATGTGTCCTGCCTCTTCCCACATTATGGGAAGGGAATTTTGCTGAAAATCAGAGAAAGAAGACCTTGCAGATTTGTGGTGACTACGAGACATGGTCTCCAACATATCTACATGAATGACACTCATTCATGATGTCTGAAAACACAAATACATTGTATAATATGCCTGATAAAAGTGATCCTCAGCATCAAGAGTAACTCTTGCTTAGAAGTACCATTGCTACATATCATTAAAATACTGAACTGTATTAAAAGCATGACAGTAAAACAACCTGACAGGTATTTAGAATGGGATTAGTATTTGATTAGGCCTGCAAATGTATGCAAACAAATCAAGGCTGAACTAACAAATGTGTTTGTTTTCAGCAGTTTGGGACTTAATGTCTCTGGGGTTGTCCAAGGTTCATTTATTTCATGGAGAAGGGTTGTGGTTTTTTTAAAGCCAAAAGGTAGCATGTTCTTAAGCTCATGCAAAATGCTGTTTCTTTTTTAAGGGAATTAGTCACAGAAAAAGCAGTCCCTTCTAAAGCAAGCTTTTATGCTTGAGAATTTGGAAGCCCCTCCAGGAACATGCAGAAAAGCTGGAGGGGTGTGTGGAGCACAGGCTGTTGTTTATTTCTTCTTAATTCCTTTCTCCTGTTGTCCCTTGGGATGGAGAGGTGGAATAACAGGAACAGTTAAGAGGTGCAAGAGAAATAAGATGAGCACACATAAACAACAGATGGAGAAAGTTGGCCAGCAGTTCCTGCTTCTCTGCATGTTTGCCTATGATTCCCTCTTGCTTTCTCTGTCTGTCTCTACAGGAGAATTCTTAACAACCAAATGTTGGCTTACAAATGGCTACCTTTTGCACACAATAAGGAAGATAATCTAAAGCCATGCATTAAGACTTTGCAGATGTGCCATTTAATATATACCCTCCTACACGTCATGGGTGAAAACCAGGACACATGTGGCCAAGCAACATCGGAGTGTGGTCAAGACTGCAAAAGTTATTTATGCGGAAGAACACATAAGCTAGGAGAGGAGACAACAGTTTGCTTTGGCCTGAGAAAGGAAAAAATCTTATCCTCTCCTCTCCTCCTTGCTGAGTTGAGTGCAAGCTACTTTTGCACTTTGAACTTGGTTTGTATCAAGTGAAGTAAGCTGAGGACAAAGGAGAAAGGAGGAGGGGGAGAGAGAAATTGGGACCTTTTAAAAGCAACTGAAAAGTGGGATGACAGAGGATTGTTTAGGACTGTCCCTGCCAAACCAGAATGGTACAAGCATATGCGAATATAGTATGGTGCATCTCATGTACATCCTGCTTGCCTAGGCCAATGGAAGCATCAATCAAGCTTTACTTGACTTACCAAATAGAGTGTGGCCTGTGCTCTACTTTCTACTTGTGAGCTCATTGCTATGACAGCTAGGAAAATATAATACACACATATATATTATTTCTTCTCACTGTCATACAGCTATCTTACTTTAATGTTACACTCAGAAATGGGTTACAACCCACTGAAAAGATGAAGTGGCAAATGTTAAAACTGCCTACGGTAAATCTAATTGTTAGTCTATACACTTCAACTGTCCCAATTGGGCAGGGACTGCCCTGGTTAATCCTCTGCTGTCCCATTTTTTCAGCTGCTTTTAAAATGTCCCAGTTTTTCTCTTCTTCTTCCATTTTTCTCCTTTGTCCTCAGCTTACTTCAATTGCTGCAAACCGAGTTCAAAGTGCAAAAGTAGTTTGTACTCAGGTAGCTCAGCAGGAGAAGAGAGGGCAGAATCTTGCTCCCCTCAGTAGACTCAGGCAAAAGCAAATCACTGTGGTCTCTCCTAGCTTTGGAACCTGACATCCCCTACTGTATGACTCCAAATTGCTTCTTGTAAGCAAAAACAATAAACGCACCTTGTCAAAAACAGAGAAAGAAAGGAGCTCTGCCATTAGGATGGGCTTTCCTTGAAGAGATCCTTTTTGAATTACAGCCGCCTCAGAACTATACACATATGTCCCAGTTTGTGAAGGGTTGGAGGGTATTTCAGACAAAAGAACTGGCACAACCACCTCTGAGTATCCCTTGCCTGAGAAAACCCTATGCAATTTATGGGATTGCCATAAGTTGAAAGGTTACCTGAAGGCACATACACATAGTCCCAGCTAGAGTAAATAGACTGAATCAATGGAATTTACAAGACTAGACTCCTGGAACCAATGGTCGACCTACCAATTCCACAGTGATTCAAATGGGTCTATGCTAGTTGGGAGTAACAACTAGATTTTGGCCACAAAGTAACAAAACAAAAAAAAAACCACCTGCCACCGTATATTTAAAACTACAACTCAGCAATACCATTTCTCCAAATGCATCCTACAGGGGGTTTTTTATCAGCTGCTTCCACATATCTCCTATTATAAGGAGGCAGGTCTCTATGAGCTTTATCAGACGCACTAAACACGGTGTCATAACAACATCACATAAACCCAAAAGGGCCCTTTCACATTTATATCCTGTCAAAATCCTGTACCTTTTTATTGATGCTGAAGCCATCAATAGATCCCCCGTGGTGCTTTAGTGCTGGCATTGCCAGCGTGCAAAACCTCAGGCCATTTAAATCTTGTCACTGCAGCAAGAATGGCCGGTCTGGCACAAACACGTCCAGGTGAGATCTGGACATCCAGGTAAGTTTCGCTCTTTTTATGACCCTCCCTGGGTTATTTGGGACGTCTAAAGTGTGTTTAGGTGCTTTTGTAACTTTTAATCTGTTAGTTCTGTTTTATTTTTTAATTTCCCACACAACAAAGTCTTGCAGGATTTCAAATGAGGAAGTGAATGGGGCTGCCTTTGCCAGGAGAGGAAGGTAAGTGCAGGGGGAACATTCATTTGCCGGCATAAAAATTGTTGGGTTTTTTTAATGCTGGCAAAAGAACGTTTAAAGGGGCTAGTCTGATAAAGTCCTATGAGGCAGCACAGGGTGTCATTCACAGTGTATAATGCCCAGCGCACTATAAAATGCAGCTGTCACCACTCCGTGCAATATGTGCGACTACGAGAGAGCTTTGAAAAGTTACTTGGAGGATTCTGGGAATTGTAGTCCTCAAAATGACTTTCATGTGCTCCATATTCACACATACACAGTAGCAGCAAAAACAGCTCAGCTTATTATCCTTCACTACTCACAGCCAGCCAAAAGGACATATTTCTGGCCTGGTCCATAAAATTCTAGCCATTTGGCAAACCTAGGCTGAAAGGAGCAGACAGGCCTTCAGTAAAATAATCCCTTAGCCTGGGGCATCAACTTTTATACAAGGCCCAGATTGGTCCATAGGCATTCAGGCATGGAATTAGACAAAAATAACCCCATTCCAATAGAATTCCTGCCAGTTCCCATCTGGGATGGGTTTGCGGAACCTTTGTGATCCAGTGTTGTGAAAGACATAGCCAAACAACTCATTAAGACACACATCCTTCCCATATTGCTGATATAGCCCATCTGTTCTCTCTTCTCCATTTGCTAACGTGGACAGCCAGATTCCCGCCTGCTATAGTTTGGGAAAGCAAGGTGAAGAATACTGTGGAAAAGGGGAAAAGGACCAATGATCACAGAAGCACTTCAGTGGAGAAATTATACTTGTTCCTGTTTGCAGCAGAACAGTGATTTGACCAACAATTCATGATACTGACCCAGTAATTCAAGGAGAAATTATTTAATTGAAGGGTCCCCCCCCCTCCCTGAACTTTGTTTCATGGAATAAGTCTGATTATTCTTCATCCTGTTTTCATGGGAGACCAAATAACTCAGCTGAGCTTACTTCCCATTAGACATGGATAGGATTGCAGTATAAATCTGTTTTCCACCCCCACCCCACATACGCAAGCAGTTATTTGCACTCTTGTTTGAATGGCAGCAATGCAATATAGGTGAAGCTGACTATTAAAACATAGTTCAGAAAGTCGAAGGCTTTCATGGATGGTTCTGGAAGAGTTTATTTCTGACATTTCACCTGCATCTGTGGCTGGAATCTTCAGAGAATGGTTGGGTAGGAGGGGGGCATTATATACTGTGAACCCCTGTTGGTGAGGATATGTAAATTTGTGTATTTGAATGGCTAGTTTCTGGCTGGAGAAATGCAAGGAGGATTAGTGTCTGTTTGGCTAATGGTTGGTTAATGGTCCATTATCTGCCGGAAATGGATTTCAATAGCTTCTCTGTGCATTCTGACATGATAGTTGTTGGCCTGGTCCAGAATTTCAGTGTTTTTAAATAACATTTTGTGTCTAGGTTGGTTTATAACATGTTCTGCTACTGCTGATTTTTCTGGCTGGCCCAGTCTGCAGTGTCTCTCATGTTCCTTGATTCATGTTTGCACACTATGTTTAGTGGTCCCTATGTAAACTTGTCCACAGTTTACATAGTATGGTATGTGGTAAACTCCTGCAGCTGTGAGAGGGTCTCTTTTGTCCTTCGCTGAGCATAGCATTTCTTGGATTTTCTTGGTTGGTCTGTAGATCATTTGGAGGTTGTGTTTCCTCATCAGTTTCCCTATTCTGTCTGTGACTCCTTTGATGTATGGTAAAAATACCTTTCCTTTGGGTGGCTGTTTTTCTTCATTCCTGAGGTTTTTTTCTGGGTCTGGCAGATCATGTTATAAACCAAACTGGACACAAAATGTTATTTTAAAACACAGAAATTCTGGCCCAGGCCAACAACTATCATGTCAGAATGCACAGAGAAGCTATTGAAATCCACAAACACCTGGGCAAATTTAACAGGAAAGAAGAAACCCTAAAAGTAAACAAAATCTAGTTGCCAGTCCTGAAAAACACTAAAATCAAAATCCAACACTTGCAAATGAAATCCACCCAGGGGCAGGGGGATTTCCAGCAGATAATGGACCATTAACCATTAGCCAAACAGACACTAATCCTCCTTGCATATCTCAACCCAGAAACTAGCCATTCAAATACACAAATTTACATATCCTCCCCAACAGGGGTTCATAGTACAGTTGTCCCTCCACATTCATGGATCTGGCATTCACAGACTTCAGTATTCACAGCTTGAAAATATTCTTTAAAAAATAATAATCCAAAAAGCAAAACTTGATTTTGCCATCTTACATAAGGGACACCATTTTACTATGCCATTGCATATAATGGGACTTGAGTATTCACAGATTTTGGTATCCATGGGGGGTCCTGGAACCAAACCTCAGCGAATGTGAAGGGACAACTGTATATAAACCCCACACACACTCCTACCCAACCATTCTCTGAAGATGCCAGCCACAGATGCAGGTGAAACATCAGAAATAAACTCTTCTGGAACACGACCTCACAGCCCAGAAAAAAACCACAGAAGACCTATAATTCAGAAATTTCAGATGGTCCAAACAGGGCAGTAAGAGTTTTTTAAATAAACAGGGACTAACCAATACAATCACATTACATCAATGTATTGTAGCCTTTACAGATTACTACTACTTCTTCTTCTTCTTCTTCTTCTTCTTCTTCTTCTTCTGTGGCTCAGTTCAAAGTGACTGTTATTAACCTTTAAAGCCCTAAACAACCTCAGACCAGTTTGCCTGCAGGATCATCTCCTCCTATATTGCCCTGTCCCCAAGAAAATATTCAGAGACCATTCTCCAGATACCTGCATCAAAGAACGTGAGGCAAAGTATTTTCAGTGGTGGCACTCCATTTGTAGAATGCCCTTAACCCTGCCCCCCAAAAAATAAGCTTTCCTGGAGCCTGCTTTGCCAACTTTTCAGTGCCAAGTGAATACCTTTTTCTTTTCCCAGCTCTTTCAGTTTTTAAAATGTGCTTTAATAGCTTTGTCTTGTTACCTCAGGCCCTACTGTTGGTTTTATTTTTATGTAAGGAAGATAGGTTTAAAAAAAAAATACAACGGGGGAGGCAAAATGAGGGCATTGTTCCCCAATTAGAATTCTGCCCCCTAAAAATGAAGTTTCGCCTCATTCCCTAACTGTATAGCATTCAAAAGAGTGAGACAAATAAAATTGTTCACATCTTAGAGGTTTACCACACGCTGAAGGAAAACGGCAAGGCAGCTGGAAGGTTCTGCTTTCCGTGCTGCCTTACTGTATGATGTAGTTGTTCTTCTGGTGTTCTGCCATTCTGGTCCCATGGGAGACAAAGGTACAACCACATCTTTTTGCTAATGGATTTTTCCTGTCAACAAAAAGATGTGGTTTTACCTCAGTCTCCCATGGGACCAGAATGGAAGAACACCAACATTGTGTAGTAAGGCAGCATGGAAGATGGAACCTTCCGGCTGCATTGCCGCTTTACTTTGGCTTGTGGTAAGCCTCTTAAACTCTTCTGTTTGCTTTGTTTACATGACTTTGATCACTTTACTTGCCACTTTTCTTTGGATGCATAAATTGTATTTCTAAATGCTCAACTGATCATTGTAAGTCAGTACAATGCTAGAAATTTGGAGACTGAAGAAAAATTTTATTTGGAGGGGACAGAATTCTTACTGGGGAGCAATGCTCTAATTCCCATCCCCCCCCACCCCCATAGCTACACTCCAGTACAACTTCAAATGCTGAGGTGCAACCCCAAATACAGTACCAAATACAATACCAAAAGAGACCAAACCAGAGTAGCTTGATACATATATCTATGCTGTTCACTCATTCTGCACTTGGATGCTCATATAGCACTAAGAAGTATAAAAGGAAACTGCTTCCTGGGAATGTGTAATTGGCACCTAGCAACATCTAAAAGATATATACATCAGTGCAGGTGTGGGAAAAGCCTTAGAGCACTTACATGTTCATAAGAACCCATGCTTAGTGTATGATGTGCTACTGTGCAGTGGAAGATACCAGCTTAAGCCCCTCTGGCTCAGAAGAATCAAGCTGTTCATGCCCAGGGGAATTCAGTCAGGCTGTCTTGTATAGCGCTTAAGCAGAACACTTTCAAATCTTCCTAGTTTCTTTGGCTCTCTGAAGACATCCAGCTTGTGAGACAGATGTGAGTGCCCACAAGACATTGGAACAGGTGCTGTGCTCTTCCCAGTGTAAACTGCATAAATGAAGCATGCTGCAAAAGGGAATTGAGGGGAAAAGGGACTTCCTCTTCTGCTAAAGAAACAAGATGCCCATAACTCAAGCTGAGTTTACAAATTCATACCAGTCCCAATGCAAACACACACACAGAAAGAGAGAGAGAGAGAGAGAGAATTTTTATTAGTTGAATGCCTGTCAGAAGAGATCCATGAAGCCATTGGAACAAGCTGTTCCCTGCAGCATATATGCAAGTTTGCAGATTATGGCCAATCAATATTGTTTTCCTCAGTTCTCACTAGTTTGCCCATGGACTGCTATCACTACAGCCATATAATCCTGAGAAATATGGTATTTCTAAAACAAAATTCTCTTTTGAATTTGAAATGTTCCAGTTCTGAACTTAATGTTATTTATTTACTTTTTTGTGAACCAGCTGCTCTGCTTCCTGTCATTCTTCCAAACACACCACTAGTATTTAATATTTAACCCTTAAATTACCTCAGTCCTAGATTTCTAAAGGATTGCTACTTTCAACAGGTTCTTTCACATGCATTATGATAATGGAAGCAGGCCAAACTTAAAGCTTTTCTGAGTGGGAAAATTTCAGTAATTAAAGGAATACTATATCCAAATATCCTACTATACAATGCCCCTGGAGAACTTTACAGAGTTCTCTCCTTACTTCTCAAACACCTGTCCCAGTCTAAATCAGTTTGTTTAGAATGTCTTCAGTCATAGGTCTATTCCATCCCATATTCTGCAATTTTTTCAAAGATATGAAAATTCACATTTAAATTGTATAGTTTTCCCTGAAATATGCATCTTATGCACTACATTAGGGGTATATATACCCCAATGTATGCATTTGAATGTGTGCTTGAACTTTTGCATCACAAAATTTAAAGAAGTGTGCAATCCTAAGGTCAACTGCTTTCCATTCTATGTATTAGTCTTGAAACTTGATCATTAGCCAAGCTTGGTTCAAATGAAATTCTTCCCCATCTCCAAGGCGTCACTGAAAAACCAAATTAGACAAAGGTCTAGTTATTCCAGCTGGGAGAAGACTCACACTATTTCACAATGTAATTTATGTTAGAATGCCATAATCTATTATGTAGAAAAATAGAAACCCTTAACAGCCATGAATAGTAACACTTAGGTTTTCCAAAGTAATATGCTGCCAGTTTTAAGGTCCCAACCATTTAACTCCCCCACCCCACCCCCCAAAAGAAACTAATTTCTTTCTTGACTAATTTGGCTATGAGATAAAGAACATGGAATGAGATAACCCTAACAAGACTCCCTATAGATCAAAACACACAGGGTTATTTATCCAAGAAGTTAGAATTATCATTTAGTAGATGCAAGCAGAGAAATGGAAATGGGAAAAAATGGGGGGGGATCTCCTACTTCTCCCAGGGGTCGTTTACACGGGCAAATATTCCTCTAAATATACCGCTAAGATAGCTCATAGTTCACACGGGTCGAGGCACAGCATCACCTCATTCAGAAGGGGGGAAGGTGAAACACCCAAATATAGCGTGCCAGGAGATGTCGCTACTTTTGCTGGTATATTTGCAATGTAGCACATTATTGGCAGTGTAAACAACCATTCTGCTAAGGGCTACAGCAGAGCTTCACTGTGATTGGTTGATGTAGGGGTGATGATGCAGGGGTGGGCACAAAAGAGGGGGAGGGAGGGAGGGACAGACAGTAACGATTAGAGGAAACTTTTAAAAATCCTCTCTGCTATTTTGCAAGCCAGTTTGCAAACAAAAAGGATTCCCATCAATTTTCATTCAGGGAGCATTCCTTCTCATCCTCTCTGCTGTTTTGCAAGTATATGTAAAGCTCCGTTCGTCAGCTGTGATCCTGTGCTTGGGGGAGGGAGAGAAACCATTTCACGAAGGGCTGCAGCAGAGCTGCACTGCTATTTTGAAAGTCTGTTTCTCTCTCTCTCTCTCTCTCTCTCTCTCTCTTTCTCTTTCTCTCTCTCTCTCTGGCTTTCCTTTATTTGGCAGAAAATGCTTTTAAGCAAGGAGGAAAACCTTCCGTTTGATTTGTGGCCAGGGAGCTGGGGCGGGGGGGGGGGGAAGAGCGACTGCTTCTAAGCTGTTAAGCACACACACCTTCTGTTTGACTTGTGGCCAGGGAGCTGGGGGGGGGGAAGAGTGAATGCCTCTAAGCTGTTAAGCACAGAGTTCGGGCCAGGGCAGACATTCCTATGGCATCCCTTTGTCTCCTCACAATCCTTGGCCATGCTCCCAGCACATGTGGCTGTGTGAACCTCAAAGCGGAAAAAAATCAAAGAGCCACAAAATATAGCTGTGTAAACATATACTGTGTAAACTACCCACCACTGATGTGGGAAAGCGCTAAAGCGCAACTTAACGCAATAAAACCTGCCGTGTAAACCAGCCCCCAGTTAACAATAGCAAATGTTTATGGTTTACATAATCAATGTAATCCAGAGCAAGAAGCGGCCATTACAAATTTCACTCCCTCCTTAATAAGAGTTGCATAGCAGAGAAGATAGTGGGCCCTTGGTATCTTCTGTGATTTGGTTCCAGGAGTTCCCATGGATTCCAGAATCCGTGGATGCTGAAATCCCATTATATACAATGGTGTAGTAAAATGGTGTCCCTTATATAAAATGGTGAACAACAAGGTTTGGGGTTTTTTGGAATATATTTGAGCTATGGGTGGTTGAATCCATGGATGAAATGCCGAGGACCAACTGTACTACACAGTCCTTACAGCTGCACCAGTTATCACTGTCTTTCTGGGTTCAATTCAAGTGTTAGTTTACCATAAAGTTTTCCATAGTCTTGATGCTGATTATCCCAGGAATTATCTACTCCCATATTTAGCCCTCTTTTGAATGTTGAGACCTGGGGCCAACAAAGCCTTCTTCTCTGGCTCCACAAGAAACCAAGCAAGTTAGGTTAGCATCCCACATGAGAAAGACAGTTATCCAACAGTTAATTCTGGTTACTGCGGTCAGCAATGGCAGCTTGGAATTTTTTGAGCACGTTTTACTAGTACCAGACAAAACCAGACAACTTAAAAGTTACAGCTTACCTATATGAAAGAAACGTGTATGGGAATGAGATTGTGAGTACAAAATTATGTAGGACGTGTAAAGCAGGAGAAGAGACTCAGATGGTTTTCTTGAACATTGTAGCATGTGACTGAGAAGGATTAGAAAGGCAAGCATCAGCACATTCTAAACTTGAGTAGCTCCCAAAGGCTATGTATTCCTTGCTGCCATATAGAACCCATAGAGGACACAGGACAAGGAAAACAGCCTTGTCCTAAAAGGAAAATAAATTTTTCCTGAAGTCTGAGAATGTCAGCAAACAGCAGCTACAAGCAGATTTTATTTAGAGAAATTAAGGTTAGCTTAGCCATGTGTCTACAACAGACTGCAGCAGTGTGTCTACATTAAACAATGCAATAAATTTGACTTGGGAAAGAATGGGATTCTATTCTAGATGGTCCTACTGCAGCCATGTGTGCTTATATGCAACAAGCAAGGTAAACAGCTGCCTCCAGAATCACTTACTGAGCATGTGTGAAAGGAAAATAGAAAGAAAAAAGGGAAAGTAGATTAGCTGCTTCACCAGCTACCCTGGCATATTGAACAAATGTAGATCTGTAAGTTTCATCATGAAAATGGAAATCATAAGAATAGTGGAAGCTATTGGAAGGGGAAAAAAATCATCCCTGCATGCACTTTGAAGAGCTTTCAAGTGGCCTCTAGAAGATTTTTTTTAAATGGTTATTTATGCAAGGCTTAGCTGACTGTTTCATTTCATATGTGCATATTGTTAGTTTTGAATAAAAGGTTTGCTGAAATATGTTGAACTGTTCTTCTTTTTTATAGTGTAGGAACATAGCCCTATCCTTTCTGTGATATTTGTACCTCTGGTACCAAAGTTTCTGTTAAAGAAGACCAGGAACACATCTACTTTGGTAACTGAGGTATACTCATATATTCTATTCCTCACTCTATGTGGCATCCTGGTTTTGCTGATTAGTGTCTCCTTTGGATTAAATAAAAGTGCCTTATAAATTCATCAAGACACTTGTCTTGATATTTGTAAGGAACAGTAAATGTTCCATTATCTTTTCATCTCTCTTACTAAGGACCTCACACAAATGTGGTTAGCCTTGCAAATGGGTGCCTTCTACAAACTTTGGTGGGTTCACTAGCTGTTGAACTATAGAGTGAGGAGGCAGGAGTTCAGACGGCGGGGTGAAGCAAAGTGTATCCCCCACATAAGACGACCTGTGATTTTGAAGCCTATTTTTCAGGGCTCAAAGGTCGTCTAATACGCCGGGATATACGGCATTAATAATTTTTAAAACAAAACTGTAAGCTGATATGAGGACAGGAAGGCATTCACCCAGGGCACTATTTATTCTGCAACTTTTACCCTCCAGTTGGTGAAAAGTTGTTCCTTGTCCACCTCGCACTGAAGTTGTGACCCCAGTGGTAAATGTGAGGGAGCAAGGCAGAACAACCAACAGAGAAATGGCCACAATTATTTTTGGTTACAGTTGAACAGCCTTGGCACACCTTAGGGAGCAGACCCAGGAATGAAGTAGGTCAGCTAATGAGCCCCCTCTGGACCACCTGCTGAGAGACCCACCATAGGATGGCGTGAGAGGAGATCCCACAGAGTATAAGTCATCCATGATTCCCTTGCTAACTGGAAGTGAACCAGGTCCAAAAGTCCAGAACTGGGCATGTCTGCACATGCACTCACCACCCAAAGTCTCTTAAAGGGATTCCCAAATGTGGGGAAGATGTGTATCCAAGCTCTGTTTTACTACTACTGAATAATGACAAACCACCCAATAAAGGAACAAATTGGACAAAAATAATGACAAATCAATAACCCAAGACAATTCAAACTTCAGCTATCAAAAAATTCAAAAGCATGCAACGTAATTGAATACAAAGGTAGGAGGGTGAGGGAGAAGGTCTGCCAAAGACTGAGTCTGTGGTATGGTTGGGGAGCAGTTGGACAGGAAACCTTTTTCGTCCAGCCTGCTGCCGAAGCTCTATCCCTAGGCCAGCCACCCAAGAATCTGATTGGCCAGCCATAGGAGAAATTGAAGAGGAAGGCCACATGAACTGTACTGTCTCCTTGAACTGTTGGGGAATGGAAGCCACTCTACTTGCCTCTTCACTGCATGGGGGCATGAACTAAGGATCCCCTATAAACTGGAGCCTGGGTTTGCTGGTAGAAAAAGTATCAGTGAACCTAGGATTCTGCAAACCTGCAAGGCTGAGCTGAGTACATGAAACTACTGAAGCACACCTGCATTGGGATCCCCCTTCCCCATCTCCCCATGTAGTTGATAAATCCTAGGTGCTACCATTTGCCCCGAATGCTCTGTGAATCCAGTCTCCACATTTCTAGAAATCAAAAAGGACTAGGCAGCGGCAGCCACTGTCAGCAGCAAAGCACTACAACAACAACAATGGTGTCATTAAAAAGCTAGTGGTGGGAAGGAGCTGGTAATGAATCCTTTAACTTGTGTTAGGAAAAAATATAGATGGTTCTGGCAAGGAATTAAAAAACATTATGAGAAACCTCCAGGCACAGAAAAAGAACAGGTTGAACGGTTTGGAATATAATGCTAATGAATAAAATGATAGCTTGTAAATGTGGGGGTGTTAGAACATTTTACCAATTAGAAGAAAATGGGAAGGCATTTGGGGGTTTGGAGAAGGGAGGCTAACATACAACTGGGATTAGTCTAAACAGAAATATTGACAATGCTTTAGAGTTTCTCAGTGGAATGTTATGACATTAGGGATGATTCAAGAGAATGTTACCCTTTGTTTTTTATTAGCCTTAATTTTCTTTCCTTTTTCTGGTCTTTTGCAATTGGTTTTGTAGCTGAATGAAATATGAATGTGTGTGGGGGGGTCTTCATTAGTTCATTTTATTGCTGGTGTACCGTATTTGTTTTTTAATAGTAGTAATAGTAATAAGGTGCCGAGGAAATAGGGAGGAAGGGGAGCTCTGCAGGCTGCCAATTGAGGAACAAGTGCTGAGGGAAACACCACTTGTTCAGGCCCCATGGAGTGAAAGCCTGACTCTATCCTTGGATGGGAGCCAAAGGCTGCAGCAATCTGTGACTGGCCTACTACAGCCTTCTAGAAGGCAGCAATATCCCCCAGTTTTGTCTTGGAGTTTTTCTTACCTTTTCTTCTTTTTAAAGGTCTTTCTCCTTAAGTGGCTATGAGATGCAACAGCACACTTTTCTTCTCAGCTAGAGGCAATCTTGAAAACAGACACAGGCACAGTAGAGGGGGGAAAGAGAAAAACACCCTCAACAGCATACATGCAAATCCCCTACATTTCAAGACTGCCCTGGGGTGCTCTGTGTTAAGAGGAAAGGAACTCAGAATGGAAGAAAGAGGGGGGAATTTGAAAGCAAATGGAACTGGTTGTGGATGGGTGTGGAAGGGGGAAAGGGACACCTGATCTGGTGTGAGAAAGGAGATGGCATATTCTGACGGAATGTTGCTGATATGGATTCATCCAACTGTATTATAGGGTGACAATTATTCCTTAGTATCAGGGAGGCAACATCTTTTAGTTTATATTCAGAAAATGGCCACAGATTGATCTGAAACTTGGCAGTGCAACAGAAGTCAGCTTGAGGATGAATCATGCCGATTTTGAGACAGAACGCCCATGAAATAGCTTCTTTAAAGGAGTGTGAGTGTTGACCCAGAAAAATATTGGCTGGGATCCTATGTCATGCTTCCATAGTGTAAATCTGCACTTGCATAGTTACATGGTTCTTGCGCTACACCACCCTCCTACTGAATACCAATGTTGTGCAACCAGTTACATATCTCATCAATATGCTTGCTTATTGTTCCACTATGCAATGGCTGTTTCTCCAATCCCAGTCAATCAGGTGCTACACTGAACACACTTACAAATAGTTATACACCATTCAAGAATGCATAACTGCATGTTTAACAGTTATACATGTAGCTGTGAACTGGATACAGTACATCTGTTGTACAACAGCCAGAAAAGTACACTCATATTAGTAAGGAAACACGTGTTTGCATGATACGAACAGGATTCCAGCCATTGTCGGTGGCAGGGGGGGGGGCTCACAGGACTTTATCAGACCACCCTCCTTTTCCGTTCTTTTGCCAGCATAATTTGTGATGTTTTTATGCCAGCAAAAGAACACCCTTTACCACACTTACCCTCCATCCCATGTAAAGGCAATGACAGAGGAGTGAACGGAGCTCCGTTCACTTCCTCGAATGAAATCACGCAGATTCTTGCAAGAAGATGGGAGCATGGGAAAATCAAAAACAAAAATAACAAACAAAAGTTACAAAAAGCACATAAACACACTTTTAAAATCACAAGTAAACCAGGGAGGTTCATAACAAGAGCATTACCTACCTGGATGTTGCGATCTCACACAGAAGTCTTCTGGCAAGACCGGTCATTAACACTGTATTCATGAGGGGGGAAAAGAACATGGTTTCAACTGCCGGTAATGCCAGAAAAAAAACCCCATAGCCAATCTATTGACAGTTTGGCCTGTCAATAAAATAGAATGCCTTATTGCCAATACATAAATGCAAAATGATGATGTCGTCTGATATACACGCCCTTTTGCATTTATGTGGCATTGTTATGATACTGTGTTTAGGGTGTCTGATAAAGTCTATAAACTTTGGTGGGATTAAAGTAGGATTAAATTTAGGTCAAGGGGAAATCTAGTAAATGCTTTATGCTAAGCGTACTGGAAAGGGGATGTAGTTTTTATTAAAAATTAGATGGGGAGGAATGTCATCCTGTGGGAACTCATAATATGTCTTTGGGTCTTGCCCAATAGGAACTAGAATTTTCTATGGATTAGGCTCTGTATCAGAGTTGCCAGATGGGAGGGGTTAGAATGGGAATGAGTGTAGCTCGTTTCCCAGGAAATGGGAGAACAGTTTTAAGAACTAGGCCCAACTGCCATTAGCCTCAGCCAGCATGGCCAGGGGTCAGGAATACTGTCCAGAAGTATGGAGGATACCAGGCTCAGGCTTGGGGATGAACCAGTCAACTGTCATAGGTGCCCTTTATTTCTTTGTCCCTGGATGGAGATAGGGGACAATTTCAGATTTCACCAGCCCTCCAAAAGCTCTTCTTATCTTTCTGCTTGTATGTGTTTGTGCAATAGAATACAAAGACAAAAGCCCAATAACTAGATTATAGCACCTAGATAATCAAATCATTACATTTAGATACAGTCCACCAGTGAAAGCAAATGTGCACAGTAGATGCTATTGAACATAGGGATTCTCCCTTTTTTCAAACATTAGATATAAATGGTTTACATTTATGCTACTGTTCTCATACTTGATTGTCTCTTCTATTCACCGTGAAGCTTTTGCTCAGTAAAGTATCTACTGTATTCCTTTTCTTGACAAAAGTGCAGAAGTCCGTTTTTGCAGGCAGAACCCATATTAATACAGTTTAAACACACATGCCCCCATAAGACCACCAAAGTCTGTACTCAATTTGAAGAAAGCTGCGTATGGAATTCCATGTTAACAAGGAAATCACTTCAGCAAAGAGTTTAACAATTCCCAGAGCAAGATTAGATATTAAATATAACAGCATATCAGTAATTGTTAAGTAACAGTGCCAAACTGCCTCAATCAGCTGCCATTTTGTGAGTGGCTCTGCGTTTGTACTACTGTTTTGTGACTGGTGGGACTCAGTCATCTTCAATTCTCTCCAGGAGGCCCGGCAAGTAGAAGGCCTGAGAACTTCTGGATTAGAGTATGATGCTAATAATGCCTTGTAAAGACCAACTAGCTGTACCCGACGTAACATATGCCAGTGGTGCATTAAGGGTGAGTTGCTCTGCTGCCCTGCCCCTGCTGCCACCACCACCAGTTAACTGCCTGGGTCCTGTTGCAGCGGCAGCAGGGGCAGTGGGGCGATGATGTGATCCCTTGAGCGATATCAAAACCCATATCAAAAGTTGGTCTAGTTCTATAACAAAGTAAATAATGTCTACTATTCCAAAAATCCAATTAATTAGTTGGGAGGTCCATCTTCACTGACTCAATTCTTACAAAATAAACCATACAATAGGTTTTCTGTAGGTTTTTTCTGGGCTGTGAGGGCGTGTGCTGTGAGGATAGAATGACAACAGGCCCTTGGCTATGGCAAAAATGCCATGGGAGAAACATGAAACAATTTAACTACCAACACTTGAGGGACTCACAGTATATAAACACCCCACCCCACCCCTACGCAACCATTCTCTGAAGATGCCAGCCACAGATGCAGGTGAAACGTCAGGAATAAACTCTTCCAGAACACGGCCTCACAGCCCAGAAAAAAAACACAGAAAACCTATGGATGCTGGCCGTGAAAGCCTTTGACTTCACATCAAACCATATAATGTTTCCTTTCCCATGTACTCATTGGTGGCTTAGGAAACAAACCCAACCAATCCTCTCACTCCCTCAGCCAATCACCAACCCCATGCAAATTCCCTGTCCACCTCACAATCCACTCCTGCCGCTCAATCTGCATCTACACCCCCAGCCTCAAAAGGGCATTTCCCTCCTCTCATCCCCTCAGCCAATCCCACCTACATGTAAAAAAAAAATGCAACATTTTTTCCTAAAATAACAACATGTAGCTGAACTGTGTGAAAGGAACACTGCCACTCCAAGCTCCATGCTGCAACCACCGTTTGAAACCTCAGCAGGGCCAATAACAGTGTATGTTATGCCAGGCACACCTATACTAATACAAGTATGCCAGTGGCTGTTAATGTTTTCTTTACCAGGGACCCCCTTTAAAGAACTTTTGTTCCCATGGACCCCCAAGACTTAACTCAAGATTCAAAACCCTAACAATAATACCTGATAACAATAATAATACAGTTACAACAATGCCTCTTAACCTTCTTTTCCAGTGGCCCCTTTAAATATCTTTGTTGTCATGGACCCCCAAGACTTTAGATTTAAAGCAACAACACAGTTACACCATCCATAAAATCTTCCCTCAGAGGCACTGGAGTGGGAGGGAAGACTTTTCTCCTGCTTCTTCCTGCAAGTTTGTGGCTGGAGTGGATTAAATGGCACTGCACAGGCCAAGCCAGCCAGCCAGCCTTTGCCTTGGCTCCTGTCACATGGCCACTCCACTGCAAGTAGGAAGTGGTCTGAGCAGCCTTCAAGCCTTCGTGGACCCTCTGTGGTGACACTGAGGACCCCTGGGGGTCCCTGGACCCCAGGTTAAGAACCACTGGTTTAGATACTTGGCAAAAGTAGCATGCAAAAGCTCTGCCTTTTTTTAGAGAAGAGGGGGTCCAGGGAACCTCGTCTACCACTTGTTAAAATAGAAATGAATAGAAAAGGGGGAAAGGAGTCTCTCCAGCAAGGGGTGGAATGGTCACCTCTAACTTTTCTGTGAGTGTTTGGGCTCGCATTTGCACCACCCACAGACTGCAGAGCCTCAGCCTTTTGCTCCAACACCAGCTGCCCTTCGAGGGCAACATGCTGGATTCCCATTGGGAGGAGGTTGGTGGCCAATGAGAGACCAATTTACTCCATTCTATTCCCCCTCTCTCAATGGCTTAGGGTCCTCCCACTGGCTAGAGGGGTTTTATTAGCAGGCAGCAGCCCATCCGGTGCAGCATTTGTAAAGAAAGCCTTTCTCCCCACGGGAAGCAGTGCCATGGGTGGCCAGAGGATCCCAAGGGGTCCCCTAAGGAGGAAAAAGAGGGTCTGGAACCCCAGGGCAGCCTCCCACTCCCTTCCCACCCCTTTCCAGTTTTTTTTTCAGCCTGTAAGTTCCTCAGGACAGAAGGAGTACACTCAGTATAGGCCCACTGAGAGGCACCTGGCACAGCTTAGGGACAAACTAACCCAGGAGTAGCCAAAACAGCAGAACTGTGCAGCAGAAAGGGCACAAAAACAAAGGCTTCAGCTAAAAGATGTTCCACAGTTCTGATGTTTTACACATAAAAAGACTTACAGACTTCAAGGTTCATCCAAAAATATCAGGAGGTCTTTATCTTCAGTTGCAGTATAAACAAACACAGTCTATACAGTCGTCCCTTCACATTCGCGGGGGTTCCGTTCCGCGGACCCCCGCGAATGTGAAAAATCTGCGAATAACGACTCCCCTCCCCCTCCCTCCCCAGGCTAGGCCCCGCGGAGGTCTCCCCCTCCCTCCCTCCCTCCCCAGGCCTTCGTGGGGCCTTGCTAGGCCCCGCGGAGGTCTCCACCGCCCTCCCTCCCTCCCTCCCCAGGCCTTTGCGGGGCCTTGCTAGGCCCCGCGGAGGTCTCCCCCGCCCTCCCTCCCTCCCTCCCCAGGCCTTTGCGGGGCCTTGCTAGGCCCCGCGGAGGTCTCCCCGGCCTTCCCTCCCTCCCTCCCCAGGCCTTTGCGGGGCCTTGCTAGGCCCCGCGGAGGTCTCCCCGGCCTTCCCTCCCTCCCTCCCCAGGCCTTTGCGGGGCCTTGCTAGGCCCCGCGGAGGTCTCCCCGGCCTTCCCTCCCTCCCTCCCCAGGCCTTTGCGGGGCCTTGCTAGGCCCCGCGGAGGTCTCCCCGGCCCTCCTCCCTCCCTCCCCAGGCCTTCGCGGGGCCTTGCTAAGCCCCGCGGAGGTCTCCCCGGCCTTCCCTCCCTCCCTCCCCAGGCCTTCGCGGGGCCTTGCTAGGCCCCGCGGAGGTCTCCCCGGCCTTCCCTCCCTCCCTCCCCAGGCCTTCGCGGGGCCTTGCTAGGCCCCGTGGAGGTCTCCCCGGCCTTCCCTCCCTCCCTCCCCAGGCCTTCGCGGGGCCTTGCTAGGCCCCGCGGAGGTCTCCCCGCCCTCCTCCCTCCCTCCCCAGGCCTTCGCGGGGCCTTGCTAGGCCCCGCAGAGGTCTCCCCAGCCCTCCCTCCCTCCCTCCCCAGGCCTTCGCGGGCCCTTGCTAGGCCCCGCAGAGGTCTCCCCAGCCCTCCCTCCCTCCCTCCCCAGGCCTTCGCGGGCCCTTGCTAGTCCCCACGGAGGTCTTCCCGGCCCTCCCTCCCTCCCTCCCCAGGCCTTCGTGGGGCCTTGCTAGGCCCCGCGGAGGTCTCCCCGGCCCTTCCTCCCTCCCTCCCCAGGCCTTCGCGGGGCCTTGCTAGGCCCCACGGAGGTCTCCCCGGCCCTTCCTCCCTCCTTCCTCAGGCCTTCGCGGGGCCTCCGGAGGGCCTCCGGGGGTCCCTCGAAGGCCTCCCCACCCCTCCCCAAGCCTTCGCGGGGCCTCCGGAGGGCCTCCGGGGGACCTGCGAAGGCCTCCCCACCCCTCCCCAGGCCTTCGCGGTGCCCCCGGAGGGCCTCCGGGGGACCCGCAAAGGCCTCCCCACCCCTCCCCAGGCCTTCGCGGCGCCCCCGGAGGGCCTCCGGGGGTCCCGCGAAGGCCTCCCCACCCCTCCCCAGGCCTTCGCGGGGCCTACGGAGGGCCTCCGGGCGTCCCTTGGAGGCCTCTCTGGGCCTCCCCGCTCCCTCCAGGTCTTTCACGGGGCCTCTGGAGGCCCCGTGTCACGGTTTTGGGGGGGCCCGGGGGGCCCTCCCAAAACCGTGAATAACCAAAACCGTGAATGTCAAGTTCGCGAATGTGGAGGGACAACTGTACACAGCAAACCTCATTAACAAACTCAACAGCAACTCTCCTCTTTCTCCACAACACCAACCCACACACAATGCATCATGTGCTTTGGCTATACAGGAGTGTTTGCTAGTCATCCCTCTGCCTAGCCACAGATGTGAACAAACCCACTTCAGTTGTGCTAGTCCGTGGTCTGTTGCTCTAACATTTTTCCTTTTGTAGTTAAAGCAATATTACCCTAACAGAGGAGGAGGGAAAGGGCTCAAGATTTTGGGTGCAAAAGGGGTGAAGAGTGGAGGAAGGGGGGGAAACCTACCCTGCAAGGTAGTACAGAAGGAAAAATAAGAAAGCAGAGGGTGGGGGACAGACAGAAAGCAACATTATTTTTCTCCATGCATGTTTTTTAAGACAGCAAGGGGAGCTGACTGTGCATTTAGTTACGGCAGCTCAACAGGCAAAGATGTGGCTGTAGGCCAAGGAGGTGGTGCTGAAAAATGCCCTCAAGCTGCTGATTGGCCAGCCAACAGAACACTATAATTGGTTGGGTATGTTTCCTAAGCAGCCAATCAGGACACTGGGAACGGCAACATACCCAAGAGAATTATATATATAGAAGATAGGTTTTTATCCTTGTTTTTTTTTTTACTTCAGTTTTAATTAAAATAAATGTATGTGGATCTGTGCAGATGATAACCTGCTGGGGATACTTTGGCTGGGGATCCTTCATTGAGCAGGGGATTGGATTTGATGGCCCATGAGGCCTCCCCCAAGTTTATGATTCTGTAATTTTGCAGAGGGTAATTTTGAAAATATCTGGAGACAAATGCACAATCAATCAAGTGAAAGTCTACAAATCCATTATGTCTATGGAGCCATTACCATGAACATCTTCTGCCACCAAACAGGATGTCAGTCTTGAAAGAGAAGCAAAAGCTTCCTCCAGTTTAGCCTTGAAAGTGTGGGAAATCATGCTGTTGGTCAATTGTGGACTGATATTTGGAGAAGAGACTCTCTGCTTCCTACTGCATAGTGGGAAGAAGAAAAAAGAAGCAACTACTAGATGTGATGATGGTGGTGGTGGTGGTGGTGGTCAAGATGATTGTGGGAGTTTGTTGGAATGATGGAATCCACTGAGCCTCAGTTGTACTTAAACGCCATGTAAGCAGTTGCATGTCTCCCTAAGAAATTAGTTTGTCTCCTTTGAAGGAAAGAAGCTTATCCAGAGAACACCTGTGAATTCCTCCTTGCATCATTGAACTGAGTGCTTTCCTTCTTATTTTGAGGAAAGCAGTTGCCTCTCCCCTTATCTCTCATAAGAATAAAGTGTGACAAAGACAAATGACTGCACTATGGACCACAGTTCAAATGGGATCAGGAAGGAAAGGAAGGCTCCCTCCATCCCTCTCACCTTCCACTCATTATGATGATTCCTGGCCACAAAATGAGAACCCACAGCATCTTGTATAAGAACTGTTTTTAGCTGACTCCTCAACCTGTGGGAAGTTCAAATTTTATGTTGCTGGTGTGTTTAATTGGTTTTAATGTAATTATTTTAATATGTTTGTTTATGTTTAGTATACATGTCATATTTGTGATGTATAATCTATGTGGGGTTCTTTTTGTTTGTTTTGTTTTGTTATTTAATTAAAAAAAATATTGGGGGGGGGATTGTCTCAAACAGTAGCTGCCCAGTGGATACAGATAACTGCCACCAAGGACTATTGCTTTGCAGTTGCCTACACATGGCTGATATCACATAGCCTTCTCTAACTATAATCAAATTCAGCTTTAAAGAACCTTTCAGTTTAACATGCTTTGTTAATGTTCACTCATGCTTCAAAATGTCTAGAAATTGCAGCTGTTAAGGGACACACCTTTAACAGATGTGCAATTTAGGAAATATGGATACAGTATGGTATCTTGGACTGTGAACAGATTCAGCTTTACTGCTCCCTTGGTGCTAGATGGTTGTCAATATCAGAAGGGCTGATCTAAATTTCAGATTTGCCCGTTCACTTGCATAAACGTGTGGCCCCTGTTTGGAAACTGAAGCTACCATTCCATTAATAATGTGGAATGGCTTAGACTCTAGGTGTCCATGCCAGTGAGCAAACAGTTTTGAGACTTAGGTTTACCATTTCTCTCCTACTGGCTTCCATCCATCTCCATACCATTGCATTGCATAGGATACCATTTGATATCCCTGCTGACTAATTATATGTTTCCTCAGAGTGTTGCCCTCAACAGAGACAATTTCCAGGCATATTGGGGCTTGAATAAACATGATAAACCCTCAGCATGTCATGTTAAATGGAACTGGTTTTGATTGCTGAGTTATAAAGTCAACTCTGAAAATGTCTAATATAGTTTTGGGGAGTGGTGAAAGAAACTTTTTTTTAAAAAGGCCTTATTTTCTTAAGGGATTGTGGTAGCCAGGTCTGTCACAGCTGGCAGCCACCATGAACTCTTAATGATTCCCCAAGAGGGCAGATCAAAGCATAGGTGTGTGCGAATGTGTACATGCACACACAGAGGAAGGGAGAGAGAACGACAGAGTGACAGAGAGTGCATTTTAGTTGAATAACTCTGCTTTGGACCATGCCATTCTGTTCTGTCCTCAATGCTTCTTAACTTCCTATATGTATCATCTGTTCAGGGTATTGTATATAATATCACAGTGAAAACGTTAGGGAGAATTGTCTAACTGGTGTCTCCCAGAGATAAATGCATTGAAAAGACAAAGACATTGACTTAAAAATCCTATTCCATCTCAACGGCACAAATTCCCTTTGTAAAATATCTAGGTCATGTAGCCATTGCTTTAACCTCCTTCATTTTGTGTCTTCATTTATTGAGCTAGCAATTAACCCTGTGGCATCACTAACCTAGGGTCACCCCTCTCTCTGATGGTGTCACCTGGTACAACTCGGCCTCTCTGCACACACACCCCATGCCACCACTAAATTAACCACCAATGAACTTGACTTGGGAATCGCATTTCTGATTTGTGTTTGAATATCGAACAGTATACTCCATATACAGTAATCCAAATGGGAAAATATCCACTAAAATATGTATCAAATAGGAAGAGATGGATTTGATTATTGGCAGATTACTAAATATGTTATCTCTAGGCATTTTCTAGGTCATCCAGTGCAGTTCTATGGTATGCTTCCACAAAAAGTTATCCATAGAATTATGCTGGAGTACATAGAGATTTGGAAACACTTCTCTAGGCATTTGTAGGTCCTTCAGTGTGGTTCTATGGTGAACTTCTGGCAGAAACATACCACAGAATGGTGCTGGAAGAACTAGAGAAGTGTTCTCTCAGGTTAAAAAAAAATAGCAGGCCTATATTTCCTGCATGGCAGGGGGTTGGACTAGATGGCCCTCGTGGTCTCTTCCAACTCTGCAATTCTATGATTCTATGCAGTTTTTCCATTTTTGCAGGGATCCTCTGTCCCTAACCCTTGAGAAAATTGAGGGCAGACTGTATAATTGACATTATTGTGTGCAGACTTTCCGCAGGATCCACAAGCAAAGTCAAGCATAATACAGTAAGCAACTCTCAAATGCAAACATCAGTGGAACAACAGAAAAATGTCTCTCGAGTTAGTTCCAGTCTTTTGTTTTCAGAGGGCTTTTGATCAGCCTCATCCTGTTGCACTTGACAAGTTAAAACCCACATCCTTGCTTGGTGCTTTGGAGGGGGAGACCTGATTAAACAGGAGCAATTGTTTAGTTCAAGAAACATACGGGGTGCTTTTGTTTTTGTATATTATTGAAGCCACCAGAACCATCCATGGTGTGGCAGGAGAAAGGAGGACATACTCAAAGGAAAGCAGCTTTTCAACAGGATGAAAGATTTTGAGGGGGAAGGGACTATACAGTCATCTCCACTCCTCCTTTCTGTGAAATTAAAAGAATAATTGTCTTCTAATTTGCATGGTACGGTAAATCTAGAGATGTTTGGCAGCACAGAACTGCCAAGAAAATCCATGCCACTATAATAGTGCCATTGATCATGCTAGTTTCTCCCCTATTCAGAGCATATCAAGAAATTGTATATTTATGCCTTAACATAGGACCTTTTCCAAACCTGTTTCCAATCCAGTTTGGATTCTGACAATCTTTTGGTCAACCAGTTAGGCAATTGGCACCAGGAAATGAACAAGGAAAGTTCAGTGTTTTTTGTATCTTTAAAGCTATACCAAAAATCATGCCCTGCCTTGTTTGTGTCTCAGGAAAATAGAAAGTAGTTTTCAGTGAATTTGGGGGAAGGGAAAAAAATTCTAGCACCTCAATAGGGTCCATTAAAAGTAAAAAAAAAATCTGTTGAGAACTCCTGTGAAAGGTGTTAAAATTGTGCTTATTCCTAACCAGCCCCTAAATCAAAAGATAAGATTAGATCCCACTGCTGCAAAATATTTATAAAATTGGGCTGAATACTTCAGCCCAGCTCTGCTCAGAGCAGCTTTTTGATTCCATTGAGGACAGTCTCCTCTGTGCCACCTAGCTGGCATGGGTCCAGAAAGGCCCTGTTTGGGGTGGTTCCAGTCCTTTTAGACAGGCAGCTCCCCAAAAGTGGTGATAGAAGATTGCTGCTCCAACCCCGGGAATGCAGGGTGCCACAAAGTCTTTTCTTTTCCTCCATGCTGTTTAACTTGCACAGGACTTCTCAGTCTCTCTCTTCCATTTTCAATCTCCTGCTGCCAGGGAGCCAATGGGTAAACAACTGATGACTGGTAGCATTTTGGAATGGATGGAAGGCAGTGCACCAAACAACTAGGAATGTTGATGAGCTAAGAAGTATACACCCTTTTCTGGATTTGTTATTGCTATGTGCCTTCAAGTAACTTTGATTTAGGGTCATAGGATCCTATCATAGGATTCATGGGATTTCATACAATCCTATCATAGGATTTGCTTGGCAAAATTTAGTTACGGGGGATTGGCATTGCCTTCTTCTAAGTCTGAAAAAGTGTTGTTAGCATTCCCTCCTACCCCTCCCCGCAAGATTCCATAACTGCACATATTGGACACTTTTCGGGGTTACATTGGCTTAGGCAGATTGGAGGTCAGTCAAAGGTCATGATGACCTGAGATGTGCCTAGAAATATAATGGTGGGAAAGCCCAAGTTAGGATTCAGGAGAAAGCCCCTGTAATGTGTTTATACTAACAATCCAGTCGTTAAGGGGTATGTGCTAATCCTTTCGTCCAGCCCTGGGTGTTTCAAGGAATAATTCAATCAGGCAATCAAGTGACCATTCCTCATTCCATACCCTACTGAAATCTCTCCTCACATTCCCTCCTGTCCAACCTTATGAGGTTGTCACAAGCCCATCAATGTTCTATCTCTCTACAATTAAAGCAATCAGTTGAGTTTTGGTTCCTTTTATCTATTCCGTGGGAGAGCCATCCAAGCTTTGTTATTACTAACTTGCCCCTCCAAGGCATGGAATAGGGTATAAAGATTAGAGCCCCAACAATAGCAATGTGTGTCACAGTCGAGGTGCACCACAGTGTACAGACCCGGCCGCTCTCTTTCTTGGCGCCCCATGGATCAGAACCTCCTGTGCCACTCTCAGACACCTGCCTGAGTATCTTCACTGGATGGAACTCCTTCAAGACTTTAACTATCACCCTATCCTCCCCAACCTCTCTCTCTATACAGCCTTTCTGCTTTATTCTCTTATAGCCTTGTATGGTCCATAAAACTTTATGTTGTGTATGTTAGTTTACATTCTGTATTATTCCAATAAAATACTTTGCTTTACTTTATCTGGAGCCTCCTCTACAGTTAGTACTGGTATACATAGGTGGAAAGATCCCTGAAGTTATCCTCCTCTTGCAGGCCTCCTATCTGAGCTAATAATTCCTCCAAATATTAAAGGAGATTTTGGCAGCACAGGTGGGACTCTAACATACACACACACACACCTCTTAGGGTAACAGTGTGAGTTGCCCAAGGTTACTCAATGGGGTTTTGTGGCTGAATCTTCACCTGTTCTTTCAGAGTCCTGGTCTGATACACAAACCTCTACAGCATGCTGGCTTTCCTTGTTCTGGATAGTGTTCCTTTATACTTCTCAGGAGAGCCTAAATATCCTGAAGGCATCAGATCCCATCTGATCTTGGAAGCTAAACAGGATCAGGTCAGGTTAGTGCTTGGGTGAAACACCACCAAGAAATACCAGGGGCTGTAGGCTATATTTCAGAGAAAGGCAATGGTAAACTACCTCTGAGTATTCTTTGCCTAAGAAAACCCTATGAAATTCATGGGGTCACCACAAGTTGACATGTGACTTCAAGGCACGCACAACACACATACTTCTCAACACTTGAAGAGACTTGATTATCCTATCTGAGGAATGCACTTCACACGGAATCTCTGATCAGTGAACAATAGGGAAAGGCTGTTTTCTATTTATTTTCAGCAGAGGGAAAATCTGTGGTTATATATCTCTGTTTCATCACACAAAGACCAATTTAAAATAGCCTGGAAAAGACTTACCAAAGAAATCTTATCTCATAATATGAACAGTATTTTTTTTTTGGCTTTATTTTCTTTCCTTTTTGTACCATCCTTCCTCTCAAGAGGGGCTAAGGAGGTACACAATGCAATAAAAAAGTAATCAATTACACATAATTTAAAGAACTAACCATAAAGTTAAACTAATGACATAGCACAACACACTCAGTCTTAAAGCAGCAAGATCCATAGGGTAGGTTAAATCTAAAAACCCTGGATAAATTAGTCTATTTTTCATTTTTGCCTAAAATTGAGCAATATGGGGCCAAACTACACTACCCTGGCAATTCCATAACTGGAATACTGCCACCAAGACGTCATTGTCTTGAGTCACCATATCATTCCATTTGTGTATCATGAGCAGGGCCTAGTAGCAGTAGTAGCAATATACAGTTGGATCTAAACTTTCTCATGCTTAGAACAGACCACTGGAAGCAGCAGAACCAGTTAATCAATAATACAGTGGAGTAATGTAAACCCCACTGATTTCACAAACTCTATTCTAAATATGACTAAGGCTGCATCTGCACTGCAGAAACAATGCAGTTTGAGACCACTCAATGCAATAGAATCCTGGGATTTGTAGTTTGTTGTGACATCAAAGCTTTTTGACAGAGAAGGTGAAATATCTCACAAAACTACAAATCCCAAGATTCCATAGTATTGAGCTATGGCAGTTAAATTGCTGTCAAACTGGATTATTTCTGATGCAGCCTAAACCTAGATCCAATCTGTAAATCTAAATGGAATTGTAGGTCCCAACTAGAGTGGAACTATTGAATCAATAGAACTAATGTAAGTGTTGATTTGCCAAATTCCCATTGCGTCAGCAGGTCTATTCTAACTGGACTAACAATTGGACTTAACCTAGAGGTAGGAATCATGCAGGCCTCCAGATGTTATTAGACTGCAACTCCCAGCATTCCTTACCAGTAGCTAAGCTGGATAAGTCTGCTGTGAGTTGCAGTTCAGCAACATCTAGAGGGCTGAATAATTTTCACCCCTGATTTAAGCTTTTGCATCTATGTTGGGCAAATATTCATCACATTTCTAAGTGAATGCTAAGTGTGAATGCAATAGAGTAGCTAGGTGAAGAATGGGATTAGAAAGAGTAAATATTTGTTTGCATTGTATATTTGTCTCCTGCCTTCAGCCAAATGGCTCCCAGTGTAATTTACAATAAAATACAAACAGTACTAAAATCCATACAATAAAATCAATACAGTAAATACAATATAGCAGAGCAGATAAGGCATACTAAAGCTAGCAATAAAGCAACAGTTACAATAGGTTAAAACACAACTTGGGAGAGCAAAAACAAAAACAAAGTCTTGCTGCCAAAAAGATCACAGAGTAGACACCAGGTGAACCTCCTAGGTTTCATAATGGGGAGAAGGTGAGACTTGGTCTCTGTATCAAGCAGCTTTCCCTGCAGGGATCATGCCCTGATTTTAAAAGAAATAAATAAACACCTGCATTTCAAATTTTGAATCTTCAGATTTTTTAATGTGTTGATTTTGAATTCAACATCTTTGCCAAATTTTTTCCCTACATGTCTGAAACCTTGTTGATAGCATGAATAATACTGTGTGGAAGTATTACAACTGCATGGTTCCCCAGCTCAAACTGAAATAGTAGAGTTCTATAAATTCAAAGAGGACCTGCTCATAAATATGATGAGTGTTGTCAGATCAGGTCTACCCCAGCACCAAACATGAGACCCAGGGAAAAGCCCTAGTGACGTCACATAGCCATCAACCACAGTTGGCTATCAACCACAGTTGCACAGAGTATGCCATTCAAATCCAAAAGATCAAGTCTAACAAAAGAGGAAATACTGTATATCTAAATATACATACAGTTTTTAAGGCAGTGTTCTCATCCTGGGATTCCATCCCTGCACCTTAAATACCAGGGAGGAGAGTCCATGCCCTAAACATACCCCCACTTGTCAGTTCCAGCTGTTGACCACGTACAATTGGTTCTGCAGAAATGTTCTTCCTCTCTATATGAAAGATCAGGGGGGCTGCAATTTGGGGGTCAGGAACTAACTCTGGAACTCAGTGGGACTTTCTTCTGTATGGAATGGAGCTGAGAAATGAATGGGGCTCCACATAATGCACTCATTTGCTTCTTCCATTGGTTGCTATATAATTTAGCTTCAAGTCCTTGAGACTGTCCCTTCTTCTTCAGGCCCTCTGCTGTAACCAGAATGGGTTGGGGGCTTGTTTGTGTATCTTTGGACTAGTAACCACATATTCCAAAAATGTTCCCACATGCTGGCTGGGGGTTCTGGGAGTCCTAATCCAAAAAGTAGGATTCCCACTCACCCCCCACCAGCTCTGGCAGTTGGAGCCAAGGGTATGTGTGTGGGTTTTTTCCCAGCAAGAAGGGAGGAAGCAGCTGCTTACTAGGCTGTACCTCCTTTGGCTGGTTAATAAGGAAAGGCTAATCTCCTTGTGGCCTTTTTTTTTCCTGGACAGTATGGGAGGGGGCTGCAGCCTCCTAGCAATTCTTGGTCTCCTGGTAGATGGCAGAAGCCAGCATATGCCTCTATCCAGCTCTGCTGTTGCAGAGCAACTGTACTATGTGTTCATTCATGATCCCTTTGCTTGCAGCACAGACCCTTCTTCGTTTGTTCAGGCATGGTAGGTGCTAGTAAGCCTGCAGACAGGACTAAGGGGAAAGTTTGGCATAATGGTTGTGGCTGATATTCTCCTTCATCAGGAAAAGAAAAGCTAGCCTTCTGTAGAATTCTTAGAAAGAAAGGGTATCTTCATGGTGAAAAGTTGTAGGTTCCCCAAAGGTTTCTCCCTTGCAGGTTTCCTTCCACCCACTTCTGCTATGGCCCACAAGCCACTAGCTCCAGCACAGCTCCAGTAAGATGTGACTCTTATTAGACCCTATTTATTAAAATCGTCCTTTTAAAATCAATGGGACTGAAATTAGCTTGGAGGGAAGAGACCACCACTGCATACTAGCTGCAATCTGAGAAACATAATTGGATTTCATATTTATGTGTTATAGTTGGATAGTCTGATTCAAGAGAGTCTGTGTGGTGCAGTGATTTGAGTACTGGACTAGAACTCTGCAGACCAGGGTTCGAATCCCTGCTCAGCCATAGAAACCAACTAAGAGACTTTGGCCAAGTTACACTCTCTCAGCCTCAAAAGAAGGCAAAGGCAAACCTCCCCTGAACAAACCCTGGCAAGAAAACCCTGTGATAGGTCCCCCTTAGGGTGACCATAAGTCCAAAAGGACTTGAAGGCACACAACAAGAAGCCTGATTCAAAAAGCCCCCCAAGAAATAAATTGTGGCATGAAGCTGTATTTTCTACTGGACATACTACCCACACATCTAGATACACAGACAGACTCCTACATTATGCATTCTTAAAACGTTTGAGCTCAGTGTCTATCTAAACTGAAAGTGCCACATTTGAATTTTGAGTGCTGGTTTTGAAGGAGGGCTAGCGGTGTCATTGCTGGGATTTTCTCTACAAACCTTAGAATTTCACCCACAAATGTTCTTTCTTTAAACACAAATATAAAAATGTCTCTTGTCTTGATCATTAACTGCTGCTAGGAAGGAGCCTTCCAAGGTATTTTCAGTCCTTGATAAGCAAAGGAAGCCTCTCTCCCTTTGCAATGTGTCTTGTTACCTTTTGCAAATATTCTAATTTGTGTGGAAACAAATTTGGGAGAAGAAACTGGCCTTCTCAGCATTAGGAACTAGTTAACACTCGCAGGTGCTGAATTTATGCATCACTGTGGTCCCACTCACCCTGTTCTGCGGCTTGTCGATGGCCCACAGCAGAAAAACAGTAAATGAGTGCCCAGACTTTGTAAAAGCGCCAAGGGGCCTCCACCAACCTACATCTCCACCTGCCTCAACCAGGCTCCCTGTGCAGGGGAATTTCCTGGTGGATCATGCCCCATTTTAATTAGTGGAAGGAGGTGTATGCGCCGCACCATTTAGCTGTTCTGCCTCAGGAACCAAAATGTTCTGGGTTCAGTCCTTTCTAGGGGGCTACATCAGAAGAGAGCAAGTGGCTTGTAGGTTGTGGAGCAAATTAGAAAAAGGGAACAGGAAGCCTTTCATGTGGATGACAGCCCAGAACAAGAGCTGAGAAAAGGAGTGGGGTGAGGTGGGGGGGTATGCATTGCGATTCATTTTTAATAGAGCACTGAATATTTTTGATGTGGGGTGTGGGGGGAGATGACACCCGTGTACACAGATACCCACATATCTATTTCATTCTCCCCTAGAAAGTGTGTAGGAAGCACACACATACCCCCATACTTCCCTGGATTTATATGAAGAACTCCAGAGGGGAGGAATAATAAACCCAGACGGTGTTTTCTTTCTCTCTTTCTCTCCTACCCCACCCCACCCCGACCCCTTTCCTCCTCATTCTCCCCACACCCGTTTCTCTTCCCTTCAAAAGTGTTGACTGCCTTTGGGGCAGAGCCTGGTTGCCTTTCCTCCGCCATCTAATCCTAATTAAAAATAAATTACATGCTGTATCGAACTTGAAATGGAGAAGCTAATCCTATTATCGGGCCTGAGAACGTCGTCGGCTGCTCGACGGTGGGAGAGATCCGATCAAGCTGAGCGGGGGGGGGGGCTTTTGTCCACTCCTTTGAAAAGCCTCCCCTCGGGTGCGGGGTGGGGTGGGGGGTCCCCCTAATCCAATCCCTCACGTGACGGCCGTGTCAATCTGACCAGGGGAAAGGGGGGCTGCACGCGAGTCCCCACAAAGCGGGCATTAATGGGCCCAAAATCTCCAGCTTGGGCGTATATTTGCATGTGGGGGGAAAGGAGCGAGAGGCAAGGGGGGGAGAGATAAAGGCCATTGTACGCCCCACACACACACCACCCCAAAATCCGCCGGGGTTTATTCTCAGGCAGCCTGTTTTCTGCCGGGGTTGCCAAGCTAAGCTCCCTCAGCTTTCTGGTGATGCCCTAACAAAGCCTTGTTTTTTGGGGAGGGGGCTTTTGTTGGGGCCAGCTCGGCTGAGGCGAGGGGCGCTCATTCTTTCACCAGCTTCTCCCCCCCCAGAAAAAAACACACACACACAGAGAGAGAGAGCAGCAGCATCACGACTACTTCTTCTTCTTCCTCCTCCTCCTCCTCTTCCTTCCCGGCCGCCTTTGTGGCTCTGCTTAAATCCTATTTTCCATAATCTGGTTGTTGTTGCTGCTGCTGCTGCCGCTTCCCGCCAAGACAGAGGCCAGCGGCCATGTTCAGGCACCCGAGCTCACTTCACTCGCGTGCCATCACAGGGCTTCCCTGGGCCCGGCGGCGCTGCCACCAGCCGAGAGGAAGGAAGGAAGGGATGGAGGGATGGCGGCGGCCCGCCTGAGAAACCGCTCTCCCCTTCCCGTGGTGGCGGGCTCCGCGTTCTCCTCAGGCGCAAAACTAGGAAGGCCTCTTCAAGGGACCCGGTGCAAAGGAAGGGGAGACCCCCGCCGGAGGGAAGCAGAAGCAGCCGAGACCAACGCCAGGCGCCTGATCCAAAAGAGGGCAAGGGAAGGGGGTCTGCCAAAGAGCCTGGCCTGGTGAAGTCGAAGGCTTTCACGGCCGGCATACATAGATTTTCCTTGGGTATTTTCTGGGCTGTCAGGCCCTGTTCTGGAAGAGTTTATTCCTGACATTTCGCCTGCATCTGTGGCTGGCATCTTCAGAGAATGGTTGGGTAGGAGTGTGTGTGGAGTTTATATGCTGTGAACCCCTGTTGGGGAGTATATAAATTTGTGTATTTGAATGACTATTTGAATAACTACACCCAGAAACTAGCCATTCAAATACACACATTTACATATCCTCTCCAACAGGGGTTCACAGTATATAACCCACACACACACACTCCTACCCAACCATTCTCTGAAGATGCCAGCCACAGATGCAGGCGAAATGTCAGAAAGAAACTTCCAGAACACAGTCTCACAGCCCAGAAAAAAACCAAGGAAAGCCTGTCCTGGATCCAGAGCCCAAAGCCAGGTGCCTGATCCAAAAGACAACACATCTTTTGGATCAGGCGCCTGGTTTTGGGCTCCAGATCCAGGCCACGATCCTTGCCAGGCCCCCTACCTACTGCTAAGGTTTAAGGGTAGCCAGATGCTCTACAGCAGCGGTTCCCAAACTTTGGTTCCCCCAAGTGTTTTGGACTTCAACTCCCAGAAACCCCAGCCAGCTGGGCCAACAGTCAGGAATTCTGGGAGCTGAAGTGCAAAACATCTGGAAGACCACAGTTTGGGAACCACTGCTATACAGGATTTAGGATAAAAATTAAAATAAGCCAGTTTAAATGATGACACCAAAGAAATCTTTATATTAGTTTTTTTTAAAAAAAAATAACTACATGGATTTACATAATAAAAATTTACAATAATTTACATTGCAATTTAAATTACATAATAAAAATTTACAATAATATCATGCTGGGGGGGGCTCCTAATCCCAGGCCCCCAGGCTAGAGCCCTGTTGTTCCCCATTTATGGGGGCCATGGCTTCTACCAGTCTCTAAGCCCCGCAGATGGGCTGCAGTTTGTGTCCTGTATGAACAGATGATGGATAGGTGGAAAGGATGCCTGGCTTTTAAAAAAAAAAAAAAAGGCCCATTGCTCCAAGGGTCTCATATACCGCAGAAACAAGGTGTAGGAGGCTGAAGTTGGTTACTTTTCCCCCCATTTCCTTATTTGCACGAAAAATGAGATCTTAGCACAGATGTAGAGGCGCCGGATGAATTGATGACACTACAGATTTACCATCTGCGCACTTGCCCCATAGTATGACCTTTGGAATAGAGTGGGGCCTTACTTCTGAGTAAATGCATAGGATGGCACTGCACGACTTTCTTGAAAGTCCTCACTTGTATACAACTGTTCATGCTGTCCTCCCTAGGTAGGCACATTTATTTGGGAATATGGAGGAGTAACTTCTGAGTAAACATGCACCATGGGTACAAGAGCTCTGTGACCTCCATTACATCTAGGCAGCCAATTTATCCCTGCCCCAATCAAAAAGCCTTCAGCCAGAAATTTGTGACTAAATCCGTTTAGAACCAGCTATCCTGCCTTCCAGGGTCTCTGAGCCTCTCTGCAATGAACGCTTGCCTCAGATTCCTTCAGCCCTGAGCCAATTTAGTCCTTCAATCCTTCCTATTCCCAACAGGATTTCCTTCTTCGTCTCACGGGAGGTTACATTTGATTCCAGTTGCTCTATTGTAATTGTTTATTTAGTCGTATCTACTAGTCCTGATCACCGAGTGTTATACCCTCCTGTGCGAACTCACATGGGAGGAAGTCCCACTGAGACCAGAGGGACTTACTTGCAAATAGAGAGGCAGGAGAAATTGATTGTCAATCAGCTAGTCTGACAAACTCACAGCGGGTGCGGCTCTGCATTGCGATGCTCGTCCAAACCTGCATTAGAAGCCTTTGTCCCTTTATTCTCCACTGTCCATCTCTCTCCAAGGCCTCTATGGGTGTGCAAGGCATGACTGCTAGAGCTGGATTGGGAGCTGTCTTGAACTGTGCTGGGTGCCTTTAGGATTTGTGCTGCAGTCAGAATTCAGTCAAATTGCAGGGAAGGGGAGGGTACACAAAAGTAATCCAGTGCAGTGAGGTTGGTACTACAGGGCATATAGAGTGTATCTCTATAATACACTCGATACTGGATCCGAAGTGGGTTTATATCCACGAAGGCTCATGCGAAAATAAAAATCAGTCAGTCTTAAAGGTATTGCCACATTTCTTTTCTTCCTGCCCATCCTTCCTCCTTAATACAGTAGGACTCCTGTATCCACTGGGAATTGGTTGGGGGGCTTTGATACCAAAAACCACGGATAACAGCAAACACCATTGAAAATAATGAGACTTCCGGTTTAAAATACCATAGAGTTATCTTGGAGGACCTAGAAAATGGCTAGAGAGGACAAATTTTCTAGGAAGAATTTATAGTAAGTATGCTGTTTTGTGTCCCGCGGATAACTGGATCAGTGAATAATGACTCAGTGGATACGAGGGTCCTACTGTATACCTTGGCTTGAGACTACCCTCAGAATCGTGCCCTCTAGTGGGTCCTCTTCCTGGCACGAGCTGGATAGGCATACCCAACACCAGTCCTCTGACCAGCACAAGACAGCAACCATTTTCATTTCCCACAATTCCTCAAAGCACTAGGCTATGTTGTGATCTGAGCATAAGGTGTGTGTCTCTCTTCAGTTGTTTTCTTCATCTTGGGTTGAGAGCCTTCCCTTTTGTTTTTATTTGGTTGGATCCCTGGCCATCCCTGCATTATGGGAACTGTAAATGGTGGTTGCCTGCCTATTCAACAACACTGAGCACTTGGATGAGCAGGTTTAAAAGAGGGCTGGGAAGGCTACCAAAGTCCTGGAGGCCACAACTGCCTGAGGATGGCACCAGGCCTGAAAATGGGTGTTACATGGAAATCAGTTCAAATACTCCTGCAGGTTAGCAAAACCTCGGAAGCCAAGATTTGCCTTACCTACTTTTCACCATGGCATGGTGGAAGAGAACATCGACAAAATATGCTTTCTTCGGGCTCCTAAGGCAGGCAATTTTCTGGGCAGGGGGGGGAAAGATATTACTGTACAGTGCAAACATGTTTATGTTTTATTGTTTCAGCTAATGGAGAAAGCACACTCCCCACCACCCTCCAAACTACATTCTTTGCAATCCTGGCTTGAGTACCTCAGAGAATAAATTCTCCTAAAACTGAGCAACTGGTGAGTTGACCTGACTTTGTAATGATCTGAACTACAAAAACTACCTTTAATTCCAGTCACAAATCAGATCAGCTTCATGCTCTCTGTCCATGTGGTAAGCTCGGAACTCAGTGGTAGAATACAGGACTTGACTTTAGTGGGGCTTTGGAGAGCCTCCAGAAATGGTGTGATGGAGGAACATTTAGGGTGGAGCACTGCAATGACCATTCTTCTCTACAGCACCCAGAGAGGAAAGGGGATGGGAGGCTAGGACATCACATTGAGAAAGGTCAGATTGGGAAAGCAAGAACAACCCCAGAAGAACGTCTGTTGGATCACAGCAAGAGCCCACCTAATGGCAGCCACTTTCCAACAGTGCCCAAATGCTTCTGACAAACTTATTTTTTGTCACCTGGCAGCTGATTTCCAGAAATATAGTGCCTCTCTGACCATTGAGGCTCCACTTACCGATTTCATTATGACTAATTAGCCACTGAGAGACCAGCTTCCTCCTCCAGAAATTGGTCCAATTTCTCTTTAAAGCCAGTGTGGCATAGTGGTTTGAGCACTGGACAGTTTACTCTGGAGACCAGGGTTTGCATCCTAGTTCGTCCATGGAAGCTCACTGGGTGACCTTGGGCAAGTCACACTGTCTCAACCTCAGAGGAAGGCAAAAGCAACTCCCCTCTGAACAAATCTTGCAAAAAAAAAAAAAACTGAGAGGTTTGCCTTAGGGTCGCCATAAGTTGGAAACAACTTGAAGGCACACAACAACAGTGCTGGAAGTCATGCTTACAGTTCATGGCTCTTGCAACTTAATTGTGCCTTTTGTGAAGAACTTCTCCCCTCTGCCTTCCGTCTCTTACCAGTCTATTTCATTGGTTAGCTTAGATATAGCCTCTGTTTTAACATTCTGAGAGGGAGAAATATTTCTCTTTGTTCACTTTCTCCATACCATTCACAGTTCACAACATGGATCTAAACCCAACAGCTTGTTTAAAGGTAGCTGATTGAATTTATGGTAACTTGGTACATTGACAGTTATGCAAGTTCCATTGATTCAGTGGGCTTAGTTTAGCTGAGACTAACAATGGAAATCATGGAATTCACATCTTGCTGGGGTCAGTGATGGCTAAATTTCATCTGCTCAATGATTTGAATTGCTGGGAATGGTTGGTGAAGCGATGATGAGGATGTGGTAATGTTCTGGGTAGGAAAGGATCCAGCAAAACTCAGACTGTCTGATCTAGAGCAACAGAACAGTAGTGTTTTTGTTGCATGCCTTCAAGTCAGCTCCAATTTATGGCCACCTTATTATAGGGTTTCTTGGCAAGATTTAATCAGTGGGGGCTTGGCATGTACAACATTCAGACCACTACACCATGGTAGTGTAGTGATTAAATAATAGATCTGGATTAGATTCAGATATCTGTTTAGCCAGGAATTTCCATGGTGGCTATTTCCATTTCTTTAGACAGTGTTGCCTCTCCAAGTCTATTGCCCTCCAGATGTGTTGAGCAGTAACTCTTAGCATCCCCAACTACACTGGTTAAGATGATGGGAGTTGTAATCCAACATCTCTGGAGGGCACCAGGTTGGGGAAGGGAGTGGGCCTCAAGGCACAGTATTGGACCTTTGGGAAATGGTATAATCGTTATTGTTAGCATTAGCTTGATGGTGTAAATGCAAAATATGTTTGTGTAGCAACTTGAATCCAGGTCTGCCAAGCCCAAGCCCAGCACACGCGGGCATACAAGGTTTCTTATGCTTCTGTAGCGTCTCCCGTCGAAACCAGGATCTTCCTCTCCCATAGCCCGGACTGGTCGGGCAGAAAACCTAACGTGAAATCCGACCCCATTTCGGTGTTCGTTGATCCTGCACGGGTGGGATCCTGGCCGTCTTGCATCCCGGTCCTCGTAAGCGGACGGGGCCCTCGCTCTCAGCTCCGGGACGCCTTTGGCTGCCTCCCGGAGTCTCCCGCAGCGCGCCCCAGCCTTCGGATCCCCAGACTCTCGAGGGATCCCCTTCGGCGCCAGGGCACGGCTTCCCCCTTGGGTGGCACGGGAAGGGGGGTGGCCGCGGCCCTTCCCCGACGTCTTCGCCTTTGCCGGCCCACCACGCCCGACGGGAGCGAAGGGCTGCCTCCCCGGCCTCGCAAGCGCAACTGCCGGCCAGCAGGACCCGCCGAGGGCATGGCCCGCGAACCGAGTTCACGTCCGGGGACGGCATTCCTTGCGATGCCCAAAGAGGCGAGGCGTGGAAGGAACCATTCCCCCCCACCCCCGAAATGACTGAGTTTACTTGAGAGTCGAGGAGATTGGGTGGGGGTTCAGGATGCCCGAAGGAACCAAAGGACTCGATTAATGGATGGGGCAGATTAATGGAGTCCTCTTTTGCTTGCCTATAGCACAGGTGGACCCGTTCCCCACCACCACCTCCGCCGACGTGAGCGGCGCAAGCGCAATTACACACACACACACACATTTGGCTCTCCCGTGCCTTTCCCTGCCCGCATCCACTGCTGATGGTGCTGCACCATGGAAGGGACGGAAGGCTAGAGGGTGGGGGGAGCTCGAGTGGGCGACGTTGGGGTGGGGGCTGCCCCTCTTCCCCCCAAGGCAGATGGCTTCGACGGGACCCCCCTCCCGTGCGCCCCTTCCCTCCGTGTCCCCCCCCCCCGGTTCGTGCCAGGTTTCAGCTTCACGCTGTTATTTTGTTCTCCTGGAACGAGGCTGGTTTGGCTTCCCAGAAAGGACAAAAAGCAAATCCTTTTCAACAGGCATAGCAGGGCACCAGGAGGGCGGGGAGCCGGGGGGGGGGGAGAGGGGGTCGAATGTATTCCTGCCTTTCCCCCACCCCGGCCTCCGAGCCCTCCATTGTGCCTCCTTGCGCCCCCCTCGCCCCGGTCCAAGAGTGATGGCCGAGACGGGCCGTGCACGGGGGCGGCCCAAAAGGGCTCCATGTGGCGCCCCGCTCATTATACTCAACTTAGCCGCCACCCCACGGGGGGGGAGGCTGTTCAAACCCCATTCCCCCCCCCGTTCCTGCTCTCCTGGCCTTTTTCGCCTGTCACCGAGAAATAATACAGACGTTGACGCCTCCGACGGCCCGGCCCGTCAAGCTAGTCTCAGGCGCAGGGCTAACGAGGGCTTCAAGGAGCCTTTTGACAGTGTCGTCTTTGAACCCTTTCCAAGTCTCCCCCTCCCCTGGTTCGGGCGAAATCCGATCTGGACCCCCGTCTCCCCTCCTCGGGCGCCCCCTCCTTTCGGCTCGAGGCTTAACACCGGGGGCCTCTCCCTCGCTTTCCGCGCGGCTCCGCTTGCTGCAGAGAAGAGACGGGGAGGGCGAGGAAGGTGCGGAGGAGGAGGCAAAGGGTTTCTTCCCATCGCCTTCTTGCCCATGTTGTGGCGGGGGCCCCCTCGGAGAGCCTTCCCCGCGCCCCCCCCCTCCGCCAAAAGCAGCCTCCCGGGGTCCCTGGACGGTTCGGTCCGCCGCCCAGCCTCGGGACGCTCCTGGCTCCGCCGGCCACGGCTTCAGGCGGCTGCCTAGCGAAGGAGCGGCGCTTCGCCTGCCCGGATCGGAGAAAGGGCGCCCATCCCCGAGGGGCCCGGTCGGATCAGGGGCCCTGCGCCAAGAAGAGGCTCCCTCTTTCCAGAGCCGCGAGCCCAGCCCAAGAAGAGGGAGGAGAGGGGGACCCCTTATTCCCCCCCCCCAAAAAAAAAAGAGCCAAAGGACACAAAGGCGACATTTCCTCCAACGCCTCTTTTCTCCCTCCCACCCCGCTCGCCCGCCCGTCCTAGTTTTTATATATATGTACTGTATACCTCTCTCTGCCAAGGCTTTTCGGGGAGGCGCCCAGGGAGCAAGGGGAGGCTGCCATAGGCTGATCGGCTACGCAGATTTGCATATCTGCGTCTATTAAAGACCCTCCGGAGGGGCCGGGCCGGCTTAGAAGCTGGGGAGAGGGAAGGAGGCAGGCAGGGCGGAGGCAGCGAGCGGAGCAGAGCAGAGCAGGGAGCCGCCAGAAGGGTCCCGTCGGGTGGAGCCTCCGGAGAGGCGGACGCGGGGGCCTCTGGGGACGGCGGATGGGCCCCCTCTGGACCGCGCCCCCCTAGCCGAGGACTGACCCGCGCCCCCCAAGGCGCGCACCCCCCGCCCGCCCCCTCGCTCCGTCCTCCCAGCAGCCGCAGAAGAATGAACGGCCCCACAGACGGGCGCTGGCCTGCCAGGCTGTGCCACCCGGTGGGCTTTCTCTGCCTGGGTTGGCTGCTCTCCTGCGCTTTGGGCAAGACGATCCGCTACCACACTTACGAAGAAGAGCCGCCCGGCACGGTGATCGGCACTTTGGCCGACGAGCTGCCCGGAGAAGAAGGGAGCGGCGGGGAGAGAACTTTCCGCCTGATGAAGGAGGCGGGCAACAGCTCCCGGGTGGTGGTGCGGGAGCGGGACGGGCAGCTGCGGCTGGGGGCGGCGCGGCTGGACCGGGAGGCGCTGTGCGGGCAGGCGGAGGCGCCCTGCGTGCTGGCCTTCGACGTGGTGAGCCTGGGGGGCGGCGGGGGCGTGGGGGGCGCCCCCCAGTACCAGCTGGTGCACGTGGAGCTGGAGGTGCGGGACATCAACGACCACGCGCCGCGCTTCCCGCAGCCGCGGATGGCCCTGGAGGTGTCGGAGAGCGCCGCGCCGGGCACCCGCCTGCCGCTCGAGCTGGCCCAGGACCTGGACGTGGGCTCCAACGGCATCCAGAGCTTCGCCGTCTCGCCCAACAGCCACTTCGGCCTGGAGGCGCAGAGCCGGGCCGACGGCCTCAAGTGCGCCGAGCTGGTGCTGCTGCGCGAGCTGGACCGCGAGGCCCAGGCCTGGTACCGGCTGGAGCTGGTGGCCAAGGACGGCGGGAGCCCGGCGCGCTCGGGCACGGCCACGGTCAGCGTGCGGGTGCTGGACGCCAACGACAACGCGCCCGCCTTCCCCCGCGGCGGGGCCCTCCGCACCGTCGAGCTGCCCGAGGACGCGCCGCCCGGCTCGCTGCTGCTGGAGCTGGAGGCCGCCGACCCGGACGAGGGCGCCAACGGGCAGCTGCTCTACGCCTGGGGCAGCCAGGTGCCCGCCGAGGCCCGCCGCCTCTTCGCCCTCGACCCGCTCTCGGGCCGCCTCAGCCTGGCCGCCGCCGTCGACTACGAGCTCCAGCGCGCCTACGAGCTCGACGTGCAGGCCAGCGACCGCGGCGCCAGCCCCCTGGCCGCCAGCTGCAAGGTGGTGGTCCGCCTGCTCGACGTCAACGACAACGCCCCGGCCCTGGCCATCAGCGCCCTCCGCGGCGGCGGCGGCGGAGGAGAAGGAGGAGACCCCGACGGGGCGGCCCGGGAGGAGGAGGAGGAGGAGGAAGGGCGGGAGGCGGAGGAGGCGCCGGTGGTGGTGGCCTACGTGAGCGAGGCGGCGCCGGCCGAGAGCCTGGTGGCCCTGGTCAGCGCCTCGGACCCCGACGCCGGCGCCAACGGGCAAGTGCGCTGCGCCCTCCTGGCCGCCCCCCAGCCCCCGCAGCCGCCCGAGCCGCCGCCGCCCTTCGCCCTCCGGCGCGCCTACGAGGCCAGCTACCTGCTGCTCACCGCCGGGCCCCTGGACCGCGAGCGGCGGCCCGAGTACAACCTGACGCTGGTGGCCGAGGACCTGGGCTCGCCGCCCGCCCGCACCCTCCGCCGCCTCACCGTCCGCCTGGCCGACGAGAACGACAACGCGCCGCGCTTCGCCCAGCCCCGCTACGCCCTGGCCGTGCCCGAGAACAACCCGCCCGGCGCCTCCCTGGCCGCCCTCCGCGCCCACGACCCCGACCGCGGCCCCAACGGCAGGGTCGCCTACCGCCTGATGGAGAGCCAGGTCCTGGGCGCCCCCGTCTCCACCTACGTCTCGGTGGACCCGGCCACGGGGGCCCTGTACGCGCTGCGGAGCTTCAACTACGAGGTCCTCAAGCAGCTGGAGCTGACCGTCCAGGCCACCGACGGCGGCTCCCCTCCGCTCTCCAGCGCCGCCCTGGTCCAGCTGCGGGTGGTCGACCAGAACGACAACGCGCCGGTCATCACCCACCCGGCCCCCCTGAACGGCTCGCTGGAGATCGGGGTGTCCAGCCAGGCCGCCCGCGGCTCCACGGTGGCCCAGATCCAGGCCAGGGACGCGGACGAGGGCGCCAACGCCGAGCTCAGCTTCACCTTCCGGGAAGACCCGCCGACGCCGGAGGAGGAGGAGGAGGCGGCGCCGGAGGAGCCGCGGGCGCAGGAGCTCTTCGCCCTCGAGCGGGAAACGGGGGAAGTGAGGCTCACCGGCAGCCTCTCGGCAGAGCAGCTGGGCCGAGTCTATCAGCTGCTGCTCGTCGTGGCCGACCACGGGCGCCCCCCGCTCTCGGCCACGGCCACGGTCCGCTTCCTGGTGACGGCCTCCTTGCCCCCCTCCGGCGGCCAGGACCCGGCGGCCAAGCCCGGCCCGTGGGCGGAGGAGGCGGCGGGGGCGGCGGCGGGGGCGGCGGGGGGCCCCTGGGACGCCCCCCTGATCGTCATCGTGGTGCTGGCCGGCAGCTGCGCCTTGCTGCTGGGGGCCATCATCACCATCGCCACCACCTGCAACCGGCGCAAGAGGGGCAAGAAGGGCGCCGCCCGCCAGGAGCCCCCCCAGGCCTCCCCCCAGCTGGAGAAGGGCCGGCAGGAGGGGCCCGGGCAGGCCGGGGGGGAGCTCCCCCCCTCCAGCCCCGGAGGCTTCGACGGGCGCGCCTTCCCCGGCAAATCGCCCTTCGCCAGCGCCGAGCCCTCCCCGGCCAGCGAGGACCTCCCGCCCTCCGAGAGCAGCCGAGAGAGCGCCGCCGCCGCCGCCCTCTACGACAGCCAGAGCCGCCTCCGGGGAGCCCACGCCGAGGTAAGCCCCTGCCCCCGGGGGAGGAGGAGGAGGAGGAGGAGGCCCCGGTGCTTCCCGGGCTGGCGCTCTTCCCGCCCGCTTTCCAGCCAGGAGTGTTGGCGGCTGGCCAGTCAAACGCTCGCACTGCAAGTGCGCTTCAGGCCATTGGAGTCGGCCAGGACCCGTTTCAGGAATTGGGGGTGGGGGCTGCAGTGCTTTATTTTGGGGGCCCCATATGTTTATCTCAGGTCAATGTAACCTAACCTATTCACAGTCCAGGATATTCAGATTATTACTAATCATGATTTTGCAGGAAGAGGGTTAGGACGGGACCCCCACAATGATGGGGCCCCCTGCGGATGCTGACGCCTCCGGTGCCTTAAACCAGAGTCAGCTGAATTTATAATGTGTAAACCCAAGTTATTTCAGCTTCACTTGGATGCTTAGGCGACTTTTATTGCTTCTGGCATTGCATTTCCTTCACTTCTGACATGTTGCTTCTTCTTATCTCTGTGTCTCCTTCCCTGCTACCCCACCTCTTTCCACCCACCCTCCTGCAGTCCTACACTTCTACTCCCAGTTATAGCAAAGAACCAGCCCCGCCAGTGGGCATCTGGAAGGGCCACTCATTCAACACCATCTCTGGCAGAGAAGGGGAGAAATTCAGTGGCAAAGACAGTGGCAAAGGCGACAGTGACTTCAACGATAGCGATTCTGACATCAGTGGGGATGCCCTTAAGAAAGACCTCATCACTCACATGCAGAATGGTAAGGATTCCCCACCACACCCCATCCTGTTTTCTTCCTAGGGATGCCACAGAGCATGGAGAAACACACTGCAAAAGGCCTCCAGAGATTTGGAACCCACTATTTATGGAAGCTGCCTGAGTGCAAAGGGATCTGGAACTGTGTTCCACTGTATGCGCAACCAATTACCTGAAGCCAGCTCTAGTGGCCGCCATAGATCCCTGCCCCTGCCATTTTTTCCTTACTACCCAGTTAGAATCGTAGAGTTGGAAGAGACCTCAAGGGCCATCCAGTCCAACCCCCTGCCGTGCAGGAATACACAATCAAAGCATTCTGGACAGATGGCCATCCAGCCTCTGTTTAAAAACCTCCAAAGAAGGAGACTCCACCACACTGTGAGGCAGTGTATTCCACTTCCAAACAGCTCTTACTGTCAGGAAGTTCTTCCTAATGTTTAGGTGGAATCTCTTTTCCTGTAGTTTGAAGAGCAAAAGCAGGGGGCTTTATTGGCACCACTTTGTTTTTAACTCCCACAGAGAAAGGAGTGAATACAAGGGATGAAATGAGTGGGGGAAGTTAAGCCTCCGCTGCCTGCACACTTTGGCCCTGATCCAGATAGTAAATCTCTGCATGCTTGCTTTGGAGTAAGAAAATAATAGACTGAATTGTTCCTATATATTTAATAGAAGAAATGAGGCAAATATACAAACCAACGTGGTTAAAAGATTCAGAATGCATCTGCACCAGAAAGTTAAAAAACCAGATCCTCTGAACAGCCTGATTACACTTATTCTACCCAGTGAGTTTGGGTGATTGGCCTGAATTATACTCACTCCTTCGCTGTAGGCTAAGTTGAGAGAGGATTAAGTCTGAGTTTTATGGATGAGCAGGGACTTGAAACTAGGTGTCCTTGGTACACACAGTCAACTACACACACACACACTGTTGCCCCTGAGTCAAGCTGGCATCATCCTCAGGTACAGATGAAAGAGTTCTTGGGCTCCTGTATTTTCTTCATGTTCCAAGTGTAAAATCACAAGTGGAAACATTGTGTAGGTGAGAAATCTGTGGCCTTCTAGATATTGCTGGACAATCACTCCTACCATCACTGACCATACTGACCAGTGTATTTTCTTCATGTTCCAAGTGTAAAATCACAAGTGGAAACATTGTGTAGGTGAGAAATCTGTGGCCTTCTAGATATTGCTGGACAATCACTCCTACCCTCACTGACCATTAGCCATACTGGTTGGAGCTGATGGGATTTGGAGTTCAACAGCATCTGTTGATGAAATTCACTGGATTGCTTTTGATCAGATGCTGTCTTCTAGCCTAAGTGACCTCACAGGGGTGCTTTGAAGATAAAATATTATGCCATCATGAGCTCCTTGGAGGAAGAATAAGATAAAGTTGTGAGCATTAACAGCTTTTCTTAAACCTCACAGTAGATCTTCCAAGTGGGGAAAAACTAGGTTTCTTGTTCAGAAGGTGGGACTCTGCAAAGGTCCACAGATTTCTGCATTATCCCTTTGTCTCCACCATACATAGTTCCCAATGAGCTTTAATCTTTGTCCTTTCATCGGTACAGTATAGAAAATAGAAGATATAATAGCATATTTATAAAACAAAAATGTTTCAACAAACCCAATTTGAAAACACAAACATTAAAACACCCACGGTTCTGATGGTTTTAACACAGCCCTTTCCTAACCTGGAGCCCTACAAATGTATCAGAGACCAGATACATTCTTCTGTGTATGTGTATGTTCCTTCAAATCACCTGTCAATTTATGGCAACTCCATGAATTTCATAGGGTTTTCTTATGCAAGGAGTACTCAGAGGTGGTTCGCCAGTGCTCTGAAATACAGCCTACTGCTCTTGGTATTTAAGCCTTGTGTTCTTCTAGCCCAACCCATTTAGATACTACTAGACTGAGGCAAGTGTTTCATGTGGCTGGTTCCAGTATGCAAATATTGGATTTCTGCACACACAACTCCATGCCACCTGCTCTTTGAATCTTTTTATACAGGATTACATTGATATGGCCATAATTGACTCTGAGCTAGTTCACTACTGGAGCCAATATTCTGTCATGAGAATTCAGTAAACCTCTCACCAGATGGCAATCAAGTGATGGGTGGGTGATGGAATTTGTCCTGCATTATCAGGACTTGAACATTATACATTTGTGTTCCTCTGTATATGAGCTGCATCAATCACAAACACTTTTGTTACAAAAGTGGGCTGAGGTGTTTGTGGAAACACTACTATAGGCATGATGAAGAATACAGTTCATTACCATTCTGAGACCACTCAGTAAGTAAATTTGAAAGTGAGCAGTTTAGAAACTGGTATCTAAGCTAAAAGCTTCATTGACATTGTTAGTTTTCCCCTCAGGCCAAATAAGCACAAATAGTTCAGTTTAAATCAACATAATCCCACTGACAGAAATGGATTAGTATAGCTGAGTCCTATATACTCCTGTGTAGTTTAAGCACTTTTATTTCACTGATTACAGCAGGAGAGTTAAGCTTGTGCTGAGTTACTGAAACCAGCAGCAGTTTTTAAAAAGCTTGTCTTGACCAGGCCCATGTTTAGGATGAAGCTTTAATTTTAAATACTTCCGCAAAACTGCCATCAAATTATAATGGAAAAAGGACTGTTGTGATTTATGCCCACAGTCAGCAAAGTCACCTAACTAAAAAAAAGTTATATTACTAATAAAATTATTAATTAAATCTGAATAAATTTACATGTGATTAAAACAATAATTTGGGGGAAGGAAAGCACACTTTGCTTCTTCTTTTTTTCAGCTGGTGCACACATATATAGGAGAGGTATCAAATTTTAGAGTTGGAAGGATCGGTCAAGGTCATATCTAGTTCAGCTAATCTCACCCCCTCCAGATGTGTTAGGCTATACACTCAGCATAATTGTCCAGCATGGAAAGATGAGAGGAGTAGTTCACAGCCTCCAGAAAGCATCAGATTGGGGAAGACTGGACTACTCCAAACCCCTGCTCAGTGCAGGGATCTGCAGTGAAGGATGGTACTGCAGCACCCATGGCAGATCGCCATTTAAGCCTCTGCTAAAGTACCTCCAGCAAAGGAGAGCCACCATTTCCCAAAGGCAGATACTCCCTACCACTAGGGATTTTCTCCTAAGGTTTAGTTGAAGTCCGCTTTCCTGCACTTTACACCCATTGGTTCTTGCCTTGCCTACCGGAACAAGAGAGGACAATTCTGCTCTGTCTTCTGCAGGACAACCTTTCAGATATGCTTCCTTATCTACTACATACAATATTTATAAGTACTTTATATTATTTTTAAAAAATAAACTCTTCAAAAATAATTGTTAAATAAATGTTTAAGAATAACATTTTTCTTTTAAAAAATTGCCTGCCTAATCAGATATGCCTTTTTAATAATTAAGTGTTTCTAATTGACTAATCCAATCTTTCAAACCAGTTAATGTAAAGAAGTACAATGGGCCTTCCAGAACCACGCAGGTTTGGACTCTCCGTGGATGCCAAAAAATGCAGACAGTCAAGCTCCATATTATTCAATGGTTCACATCGCTGTGAACATGAATGCTTCAGCATGTCTATGTTCACAGCACTACCATTGAATGATATGGGTGTGGTGATCCGTGAGTAGTCCAACCCATGGATCAGGAGCCCACCAATATGGACGGCTCACTGTATCATCACTTAGGCTGGAATACAGTCAGACTCCCATATCCATGGGGGTTCAGTTCCAGGACTTACAGCGGATAATAGCAAACCTTATTAAAATAAAGGACTTCTGGTACAAATGTAGCATAGAATTGTGTTGGGTGACCTATAAGATGCCTAGAGAGGATACCTCTCTATGCATTTTCCAGCATGACTTTATGGTATGTGTCCCTATTTTTTCAGACATGGATAACTGAAACCGCGGGTATTGGTTCCATGAATATAGGGGTCCCACTGTACTTGGTTTGTCCCAATGGCTGTTTAAATCTATTGGATTGGACTGTTTGACACATCCTGACAGTCCAGTTGGTAAAAGATAATCTGGTCTAGCCATTCTGCTTCCAAATAAACTGTTGGGTGCCTAGCACTTCAGTCCAATGCATCTGAACAGTCAATGGGACCTTTTGCTGTTCTTATGTGCCTTATAAAAGTGCACTACAAAGAAACATATGTAGCTTTTCTGGACCTAAAGGCCAGAGAATGCAGGAGGTATCCAGTTGCTAAGTGAACATAAGAACTGACAGGAAGAGGAGTTCTCTGTAGCCGCCAGTGTTCTGCCTGAGCATACCATTATTTACATGTTACCACTTCTGTTATTCATATTTTTTTAGGTTTGTGGGCTTGTACTGCTGAATGCAAGATCCTAGGCCACTCAGATCGATGCTGGAGTCCTTCCTGTGGTCGAACCAACCCTCACTCCTCCGCCCACCCAAAGACCCAGCTCTCCACTTTCTGCAAGAGCACCTCACTGCCAAGGGACTCCCTTCGCCGAGACAATTATTACCAGGCACAACTGCCAAAGACAGTGGGACTTCAGAGTGTCTATGAGAAAGTCTTGCACAGGGATTATGACAGGACAATGACGTTGCTGTCTCCTCCCCATCCAGGGAGGCTGCCAGACCTCCAAGAGATCTCAGTACCCCTATACCAGGCACCCTCTACTCGTTATTTAGGGCCTCCACCTGAAACCAGTCAGAAAGTCTGACTGCTTCCCAGTACTTGACTTTTGCCCAAGCCCACAGGTGTCAGGCCAGAGAAGTCACTTAAGAAACTGATTCAGGGTCTGGAACCTGAATTTCTAAAATGATGCATTGCTGGGGATGTTTTCTTTCCCCCACCCACCCCTTTCTGTAGTTTGTGTTTTTGTTCAAGAGGACAGTGACTCAGAGCATGTGCAAAGTGTCTTTCACGTGGCTTTGTGACCACAGCCAACCCCAACAGGCATCCAAGTTTACAGGAAAAGTCTTTGCATCTTAGCACCTCTCTTTTAGAAAGATTACAAACACTGCTTCCATTCTGAGTCCCTTCATCCCAAATCAAGCATGCACCTACATAAATGCACACAGATCATTTCCAAAAGTTCTTAAATTATTGACCAGGTTCAGTGTACAGAAGAACAAGCAACATGTGCCTTAAAATATAAACGTGTTTATGTATGCATGTGTGTATGCATACAAACATATATGCACACATAGTCCTGCACATATACACATAGCTAGGTGTGTATATGGAAGTCTATTTGTGTGTATCTATGCATGTATATACACACATATACATATGCATGTGCACACAGAAATACATACATAACCATGTATGTATATGTGAGCAGGTTTGTATAGATAGATATATAGATATATATGGTGTGTTGAAGAAGTTGTTGGGAAGGATTTCCAATTGCATTGGTACTGTTTGATATTTGCAAACAAAAACTCTTTGTAGTTAATGTAATTTTTATGAAATGTGCAGTATTTAATTTTTCCCCCCATGTTGCTCTTTTGCTTCACCCATGGCCTGCCTTTTCGTAGTGTTTTTTAACCTGTACATCATAAAATGTAATGTTTGTATATAAGGAAATTTCATTCTATTTTTATATAATAAAACCTTGGGGGAGGGGTACTAGAAATTCTTGCCAAAGGAAGTGTCTGAAAGACATGCTCTGAAGAAAAAGAACACTGAATCCTTTAGGAATCACTGAAAAGAACTTTCACAGATTAATGATAGATTACTTAAGCAACTTGCTTGTATGGGAAAGACTGCCTTGCCAAGTGTGAATTGTGTTTCTGGAGTCCATGGTAAGTTTCAAACTAATTGTGATTTAATTATTCTGTGTCACTTATATAAACACTAATAAAGGACTTATTAAGTGTTGGAGGGATTCAGATGCTATACCTTATTGTCATGATTACAGACCTTTGCAACAGACAATTTTGGGGCAAAAAAAAAATGAACTACGAATCATGAATGTGACCTTTCTATTAACAGCATCAAAATGCTGCCCTGCTTCACTCTCCCCCCCCCCCCACACACACACACCTTATTCCAAAAGCATTCAGGACCAGGCAGGGCAGGTTGCTGTGAGCAAGTGCCCTCTTCCACAAATGAGGATTAACTGATTACTTGTCATCCCCCCCCACCTTCTTTCCAAACAGCTAGATAGTGTAAATCAGCATAGCTCGGGGGGATGCACAGGTCTTTCAGTTGACAATTTAACTCCTCAAGAGTCATAACATGTCCTAGAGAAAGGTGCAAGCTCTCCAGCCTTTTGCAGCTGGTGGGCATGTCTGGCATTTTAAATATGTTTCATAGGTGCCACTACATAACGGCCCACTCACATCATGGCTGCTGTGGTAGCTTTAGCTGATCACAAAACAATACAGAGAAAGGTGAACTGGTGAATCTGAAAGATGTGCCAATGAACCTGAATACACAGCAGAGGCAGAATCAGAGCCCCCCAACATAAACCCAGCTCTTTGAAGTTAGAACCCATCTCTCCAGCAGAATCCATTTCAGAGAAATCAACAAACCACTAAGTCAAGGCATTCAGCAACTACCCTGAACACATGGCAGAGGTGGGAATGAGCCCTCAAAACAGACCAGCTCCTTTCAATCCACAGTTTTCTCTCTCTCATGCATGATTACAGAGTTTAAACATGCTGGCCAAGGAAATCTCACCTCCCCCCCTCTCTCTCTCATACACACACACCACAGGCCATAAACCAAAACACAGAACGACCACCTCCCTCCTTTCTCATAGAATCATAGAATTGCAGAGTTGGAAGAGACCATGAGGGCCATCCAGTCCAACCCCCTGCCATGCAGGAAATCACAATCAAAGCATCCCCGACAGATGGCCATCCAGCCACTGTTTAAAGACCTCCAAGGAAGGAGACCCCACCACCCTCTGGGGGAGTGCGTTCCACTGCCGAACAGCTTTTACTGTCAAAAAGTTCCTCCTAATGTTGAGGTGGAATCTCTGTTCCTGGAGCTTGCATCCATTGCTCCATGTTCCAATCTCTGGAGCAGCAGAAAACAAGCTTGCTCCATCCTCAACGTGACACCCCTTCAAATACTTAAACAGGGCTATCATATCGCCTTTTAACCGTCTTTTTTCCAGGCTAAACATACCCAGCTCCCTAAGTCTCTCCTCATAAGGCATCGTTTCCAGACCTTTCACCATTTTAGTCGCCCTCCTCTGGACACGCTCCAATTTGTCAATATCCTTTTTGAATTGTGGTGCCCAGAACTGGACACAGTATTCTAGGTGAGGTCTGACCAAGGCAGAATAGAGTGGCACTATTACTTCCCTTGATCTGGACACTATACTTCTATTGATGCAGCCCAAAATCGCATTGGCCTTTTTAGCTGCCGCATCACACTGTTGGCTCATGTTCAACTTGTGGTCTACTAGGACTCCCAGATCCCTTTTGCACGTAGTCTCATTCAGCCAGGTCTCCCCCATCCTATATCTATGCATTTCATTTTTTCGCCCTAAGTGCAGTACCTTACATTTTTCCGCATTGAATTTCATTTTGTGAGCTTTGGCCCAGCTCTCCAGTTTATCCAGGTCATCTTGAATTTTGATCCTGTCCTCCAGGGTATTAGCTACTCCTCCTAATTTGGTGTCATCTGCAAATTTGGTAAGTATGCCCCTAATTCCCTCATCTGTCAGGTGTTGCACAGACCTCCCTAATCTGCATTGGTCTCTGCATCCCTCTTCACCCTGATCCAAGTATCCCAACTTCCTTCTCCCAGCCCACTATCTTACATACACCCCAGTCAGGTCCTGGTCTCCCTCTTTCTTCTTCTTATGCTGAGTCACCGCCAGCCCTCCCTCCATAAGTTGCCACCCCCAAGCCTCTCCCCCATCTGTCCTCTTCCCCCATCACCTCCAGGAGCTGGGAGTATTTGAAAGGAAAATTGTGGCCTCCAGAGGCCCACTACCATCCTAAGAAAATCTTTGGAGGAATAAAGATAGCAGACAGCTGGAGCACAACACTTCACTTTGAAGCACATCTAGTCACTGGAAAAACAATTTAAACTTCATAATCACAATGTAGAAATAAAATTAATCACTGGTATTTTGTGAGCACAGGGAAAAGGCCTTGTCTGCCCTCAGCATACAAGGCAATAGAGAGTGAGTAGAAAGATCGTTAGGTATATATGAAAGAACTGCAGTGGGTTGTGGCCTATAATAGAGATGGAACAGAATTTGTGGGCCGTCATCATCCACAGACACTGGATCTGTGGATTCAACAAACCACAGATCGGAAATAATTTTAAAAATACAATATTCAAATATTTTTACAATTTTAAAAATACAATCTTCAAAAATATTTTTTTAAAAGCACTGTGTGATGTCTCATCTCTCACCCACCCAGTGGCTCCATGAGAGGACCATGGTGGGAGCTGTTCTGCAGCGCTCCATTTATGAGAGCAAAGAAGTCATTGAGGTGGGGTGGGGGAGAGAGCAAGAGGGAGGAAGAGAGGAAACTGGTTGTCGGGGTGTGGAGGTGAGGTTGGGGCTTATGTGCACACTATCTTTGGGATATGCATGGGGGATGGTGGGGTGGAACAGATCAGGTGGCGAGGGAGAGAGTGAGAGGGAACTAATTGTCAGGGTGGGGTGGAGATTAGAGGTTCAACCTCCCTTCTTGTCCCTTTATATAAGGGACTAGAGCAACTGCAATTTTTGGTATCTGCGGGGTCATGAAACCAATCCCCTGTGGATACAGAGGTTGGCTTTCTGAACTATAGGGTTCCCATCTTCATGTTGTAAACCACTGTTTTGAGCTGATCTAAGAGCACGTTCTTCTCCCATAGTTCCTGGGAGCTCCCATTTTTTTCAGGGAAATCTGACAGAACAGCCTGAGTGCTTCAGGAAAGTAGGTGGAAAGCTGTGGTTTATAAACTAATCCAACACCAATGCAGATTTGTAGTATTATCGTATGTTTGCCCAGTGCCACTTTTCTTGCAAGAGTGAGAAAAACTGCGCCTGCCCAACTTTCCTTTCTAGGCAACAAGGATCTTTTGCCTACCTCACACAAACTAGTTTACTGAGCAGTCAGGAGTGGGGCAGAGATTATATAAATGGCAAATGGGTAGGTGTACAAGTTCAGAAGAAGAAAAAAACAAGGCCCTCCTTCCCACCAGCACTGTTGCCTACAAACTACTACCCAACATCTGGTCATCCTTTCCAGTTAATCCCAGATTTACCTTTCCTCCCTGTACTTTTTCCATATGTTGACCTGAGGCCTTTTTACACTACACAATTATAACACTATGATTCCATTTGAACTGCCATGATTCCATTCTTTGCATTTTAGGGAGGGGGTATTTAGAATTCTCAGCCACAGAACTTCTGGTGCATCTAAGCAAAATGCAAATCCCAGGATTCCATAGGCGTTTAAATGGAATAATAGAGCTATAACTGTATAGTGTGAATGGGCCTCTAACTTTAAGATTTTCTTGCTATTTCTTTGTATTCATTTCTTCCCCCATTCTTGCTCTATACAGCTCCTTTTCATTTCTCCATTCTTCTCTGGTGTCACTATCTTCTTTCCCTCCAGTTTGGTATGACCAAGATTTATAGTATTCCCTATCGGCACTGTTCCTTTCTTTGTCATTTCCCTGAATCATTTCAGTTTTTTGCATCAGTAGTGTCCCGTGCACATAAATTATCTCCTGACCACAGTACATTACTTGCATGCTCCTCCCCATATACTCCATATGGCTAAACATATTTTCTACATTTACCCTCTTTGCTCTTGCATCTTCCCCTAGACAGCTTGTCAGTATTCTTCTTGAACTGTGACGCCCAAAACTGGACACAGTATTCCAGGTGAGATTTGACCAAAGCAGAATAGAGTGTCACTTCTACTTCTCTTTGCCAGGGCCTTCTTTCAAGAAGCCTTCCCATCCCCTCACAATAACACTTTGAGATGAGTTAGCCTGAGCAATTGTGACTAGTCTATGATCCTCCATTGATGTTCTCAGCAGAACAGTTATTTCAATGTCAAGGACATATGCTTTTTCTGCTACACCATATCAACATGAAGGTCATCCTCTTCTTCTGTTCCTCATCCTTTAAAAAAAAATTAAATGAACAATCACTTAACCAATTTTGTGATTGTGCATGTTTTGGGAATTCCTGCAGGAGATCTTCAAATCAGGAACTCCATGGAACAATAATGGAACAAGTGATCAGATGGCTCAATAAGGTATAGACCTTTCTCAGAGCAGGTTTCCTGCTCTTCCTTCCAACCCTTTCAGTAGGCACTACAAAATAGCTGAATTTCCATTCTCAACTATTTGTACTGACTTGAAGTTGTTGTGTGTGGGAGGTGGTGGCTGGTTTAATCTGCTCCCAGAGCTTCTGCTAAGCATAATTTTAACTCTGCTGCTGAGATCACCAAATCTCAAATGTTTTTAAAATCCCAATAGGTTATGGGCCCAGAGATTTGGGGGGGGCAACAGTTTTGGGGCAGTTAACCAGTTTTTTCAGGCTTTTGTTTCTTTTGTGTATTTCGATAGTGTTTCATTTCCAACCCCCCCCCCCCTTGGAAAGCACACACTAGCTAGAGATATTTTTTTTTCTTTTGAGCCACATTTTTGTCTGTATTGCAAACCAAGCAAAATGTTTTTGAGAGACAGAGATAGAAATATGAGTAGAAGACATATTCACCTTACTCGTGGTAATTATTCTCAATGGAAACAGATATTAGAAATGTATTTCCTGGTACTAGATGTTCGTGACTGTATTTCAAAAGAAAGGCCTTCAAAAGAGGATGAATTACAAGCTTGCTTAGAGAAGATGCACTTGCTAAAGATTTGATTCTAAATTCCTTGAGTGATGAGCAGTTTATTTACATAGGAGATTTTCAGACTACACTGTTATAGTGTTACTATTGCACTTTAACTGCTCTGGCTTCCCCCTGTGGAATTCTGGGGTTTGTAGTTTAGTGAGGCCTAAAATCTCTGGCTGAGAGTTGTAAATGCCCCTCCCTAAACTGCAAATCCCAGGATTCAACAGGAGGCAGCCATAGCAAATAAAGTGGAATAGTAACACTACAACAGTGTTGTCTGAAAATCTCCATAAGAGGCTGTTCCACAGCAAAAGAGATGATGAACAGAATTTAGGAAACTTATGGGTTTACATGTGTGAAATCTCAAAAAATTTACATTAGAGAGTTGATTAATTTGAAACTTAATTCCAAGCAAAATTGTGAAGCACATATTACTAGATTGACAACACTTTTTGATAAATTGGATTTGCATGGTTCTGTGCTGAATGAAAAACAAAAGGTTGGCTTTCTTACTGGAACTTTAAGTAGACAATTTGATTCCTTTATATTTGTGCTGGAGGGCATGGAAAATCTTACATTTGATCAAGCCATGGTCAGACTAAAAGTCAAGTGCATGGAGCAGAGAGCTCCAGCCTTGATCTTTGTCCAAGACAACAATGGATCGAATTACCTTCTTAAGAACAAGGGTAGGTGAAAGGCACCACCCAAGAACCAATCAGAGCCTCGCTGCTTTATTGTAATAAAAAGGGGCACATTGCAAAGAAATGTACCCTTCCCAAAAGATTTCCAGCAAATGGTAGGTCTCCCTCTACTACTGAGCATGTAGAACAAAGGAGACGGCATGATCAGGCTGATTTCAACAGCAAACCTCACAGATCACAATTTTCTTTTAAACAACAAAGTTTTAGCAGTTGATAAATACAAACAAAAATCAGATGTATTGATTGTGGATTCTGGATGTACCAATCATAGTACATTTAATGATGCTTATTTTTACTGAAATGAATGAAAATACATGAGGTGTAATACAGGCAGCTGATGGGAATTTTATGCCAATAGTTGCATCAGAAAGTTGCATTTTAAACTGGACACTGCCTGATAAAACTATGCAGAATATGGCAGATGATGTCCTTTAGATTCCTGATTTGCATTGCAACTTGCTTAGTGTGTCTACCTTAGACAAGAAAGGATCTTCAATACTTTTTGAAGTAGGAATGTGAACAATTTCTAAAAATAATACTATGTTTGCTCAAGCATTTGAAAATGATGGCATCTATCAGTTATGTCTTTCCACTTAACAAGCAAACATGGCTCAGGCACAGATGGATGAAACCAGCATTGACTTATGGCATAAACACTTTGCACATCATGATAAAAGGACCATTCTTCAACTACAGGATCAGAATCTGGCAGCAGGTATCAATGTACAGCCACAATGCAATGACAATGCTAACAGGTGCATAATTTGTGTTGAAAAAAGGCAGTCAGCCCTTCATTTCAGACAAGGACTGAAAGGAGAACCAGCAAGGTTCTAGATCTCATACACAGTGATTTGTGTGATCCATTTATTTTGCCTTCACTTGGTGGAAACAGATATGTTTTAATCTTTGTGGATGATTTTTCAAGTTATTGTGTCACCTATCTACTGAAAGAGAAGAGTCAAACCCATGAGATGCTTCAGAAGTACATTGCAATGGTGAGAACCAAGTTTGAAACATTACCAAAGTCCATTCAAATGGATTGCGGGGGTAAGTACCTCTCAAATCGCGCACAAGCTTTCTTGGAAGAGCATGGCATACAACACAAGAGAAGTGTTCCTTACACCCCTCAGCAGAATATGGGATTTCTGAGAGAAAGCTGAGACCTCTCCTGAAGATGACAAAATGCATGTTGGCAGATGCTCATCTTCCCAGCAGACTCTGGGGTGATGCCATCATGACTGCAACATATCTCCAGAACAAATTGCCAACAAAAGGCACTACACAAACACCATTTCAGACGTGGCATGGCAAAGTGCCAGACATGAAGCACATTAGAATATTTGGGGAAATTGCATATGCAAACATACCCAAGCAAAGGCGACACAAGCTAGATGCCAGATCAGAACAGACTATTCTGATTGACTATGCTCCTGGAAGCAAAGGCTATAGAGTAATGAACTTAAAGACTGGTGAAGTCACACTAGACATGTGGTTCACTTTGATGAATGTAGCAGAATTGATAGAAGAGAAACTGTGCTAGATTTTCCAGAGGAACAAACTATTGCATTAGACTTCTCACAAAAAGAGGATAACATGTCAGAATCCCTGGAACAAGAAGTTGAACCTCTCACAGCAGTACAAAGGAGTGAGATGGATGATGTAAAGGATGAACCAGACACAGAGAGAAGTACACAAAGAGAAGGGGATGCAGATGATGATGATCAGATGACTGGACTGGAAGATGCTGCAGCGACAGACCAGATCCCAGATACTCACTGCAAACCAACAGAGGTGTACCACCTTTATACGTATCCTACCTCACAAAGTCAGCATTACCCAAAGAACTAGCAAATATAGAAGAAATTGAGCAGATGCCTACAGCTGAGGCAGCTCAGTAGCAAAAAGCTACACAAGAGGAAATAGATGCACTATATAAGAATGGAACATGGACACTTACAGAACTCCCACCAGAAAAGAAAGTGATAGGATGCATATGGTTGTTTAAGTTGAAACAGGATGGAGAAGAAAAGTGGAATGTTACAAGGCAAGATTGGTTGCTCAAGGCTTCTCACAGAAATACGGAATTGACTACAGCGAATCTTTTGCTCCTGTTGTGAAACATAGCACCATAAGGCTACTTCTTAGTTTGGTTGCTTCCAAACAGATGGATGCCAGACATCTTGATGTGAAAACAGCTTTTCTACATGGCGTGAAAGGACTGTATACATTTAAACAGGCTGCTAGAGCCTGGAATGAGAAACTGGACAAAATGCTGAAGCGATTAAGCTTCAAACAAGGAGAAGCAGACCCATGTCTATACACCAGAACCAGAGATGACATTCAACATTTATCTTGACTTATGTTGATGACTTGATCATAGCTGCTCAGAGAGATGAAGATTACACAGAAACTGTACGTAATTTGAACAAAGAAGTTGAATTGAAGGAATTAGGAAATGCTACATATTATTTGGGCATACAGATCCAAAGAGAAGAAGATGGTTCTTTTCTACTAAGTCAAAGACAGAAGATTGTTGAACTTTTAGAAACTCTTGGAATGCTTGATGCCTATAATGTAGCAATGCCCATGATGACAGACTTTCTTAAAAAGAATGAAGACAGTAATCCTTCACCAAAAACACTATGTACAGAACAGCAATAAGAAAGCTTCTGTATTTAGCCACAAATACTAGACCTGATATAGCTTATGCTGTAGGAATTCTAAGCAGAAAGATCAGTGCACCAACCAAGAAGGATTGAATTGGGGTAAAAAGAGTTGCCAGATACTTAAAAGGGACTTTGGACATTGAATTGAAGCTACCAGCTAGCAGTGATCCAAGCCTTGTGTGCTACAGTGATGCAGACTGGGCTGGAGATAATGCACATTCTTTTTCTACCAATGGCTTCCAATTTTTGTATAGAAATGGGCCTATCTCTTGGGCCAGCCACAAACAAGAAATTGTAGTTCACTCTTCCACAGAGTCAGAATAAATAGGTGCATCACAGGCATGCAGAGAATTGTTATGGCTTGATCAACTGTTGATTGATTTTGGAATAAGTGAACAGAAACCAATTCAAGTTTTTGAAGACAACCAGAGTTGCATTAGGCTATCTCAAATAGAGAATGATGCCATGCGACAAGCACATTGGAACCAGATATCACAAAGTTTGTGAACTGACAGAAAAAGGCATGATGAAGATCATCTACTGTCCTACAACTGAGATGACCAAGCCATTACTGAGAGATTGTTTCGAAAACCTAAGAGTCAAGATGGGACTTCAGGGGTGCATGCTAGGTTGAGAAGGGCTGTTGGGATTAACAACCTTTGCATACATGAACTCTGTGGTAGTTAAAGTGCATATTCTCTCTAGGAGTTTCTGCAAAGGATGTTTATGGCTAATTTCCTGTTTGCATGTTTAGATGCCTCTCCTCTTCCTGGTCACATAGGCACTTCTTTTCTGTGGGGACAAGCCCAGGCAAGCACACATCTTATTAACCTTCCACCATTAAGCATGTTTTTAAAAGTAGTTCTATGTAGTAAAAGATGCTTCTAAGTTCTGAACAGCATGTAGATCTTCATATTTCTTCCTCCTACCTGAAGATGCTGAACCTGTGTATTGACTATGCACATGATATTTTGTAAGTAAACTATCTTTTTATACTTTTTTTTTTAAAAAAGACTAAGTTAATTTTATTTCTCAGCTTGATATATTGTGTGTGGGAGCTGGTGGCTGGATTAATATGTTCCCAGAATGTCTGCTAAATGCAATTTTAACTCTGCTGCTGAGATCATCAAATCTCAAATGTTTTTAAAATCCCAATAGAAATTGGCAATAAAAATGCCCCAAAGTGATGTGTAAAACTTTGAACTTGAAGAGGACAACTTCTTGCCCATCCTGAGTGTCTCTGACTGGGGTTCCCCAAACGGGGAGATGAGTGGTACATAACCCCTGCAGCAAAAGTTGCAAAGAGTTACTAAAATAATTTGTGACCCACTAAGATATACATAACCCAACTGCAATGTGCTGCATCCTTCTAGACATAACCAGTGGACTCACTCGTAAGTTCTGCAACATTGTGTTAAGTTATAATTTGACATAAAATGGATGGTGCTTAAACCTTTGGGGTGTACAAAATGAACAGAAATCTAGGAACACACTAATTTGCATAAAAACAAATTATTCTCACTCTACCTCTTGTCTGTCTAGTTTCCAGTCTTCCCTTTTCCACTTTTGGTTCCTCAGCTGTTGAAGGGGACCTGTTCATGTTGATTGTAAAACTCTATTTCAGTGAACCACACAGATAGCACAGATAGCACAACATTAATAAGAACCATAAGCATAACAGGAGGTAGAGGAAAAACTCTGGCCTGTGTATGTGTGTAGGCTTTTTGATTCCCAGGACATCCTCTTTTAAATCACATCATTCAGCTGGAATGAAGTTGGTACGTTCAATCAAATTCTAGAACTGGGCCAACACTTTGCAGAAAAGACTGTCCTGGTATGTTTCCTGAGAATTTTCTTTTTCGGAAGTTTCTGCTGATCTATTGGAGAATTTCTACTCTCATTACCTTGAAAATAATAGCAAAATACCCCTCTCTCCTTTCCCTGCCCACAAATAGGATGGAGAATTTAGGGAACAACTGGTATGTTTAATTTTAATTTCAAATTCAATTTTAATACTGTTTGGAATTATTTCAGCATTGCTGAAAGAATCCATGACTTCAGGCTCTGCTCTGGCCAGTCCCTTTCCCATGCCTACTGCTTGCTTCATCCAGTACAGCTGTGGCAGCATTTCTCAAAAGAAATGAGCATTTCTTTTTTGATAGATTTTGGGTACGGCTATACGATCATTAAAAAATCCGTATGGGGGGCAAAAAATACGAACAGCCTGTCGTTCGTATGCATACAAACCGGCTATACGATTTTTAACCCCCCTAAACTCCGTATGACTCCCTCTTCCCAAAGCTGGCTGGAGCGAGCAAGCTAGCGGCGGTTTTAAATCTCCCGCCGCTTTCTTTTTTTAAAAAAAAGGTTCCTAGTTTGCGGACAGTTGGTTTTCCGTATTTACAATATAAAATAAAAATAAATAAACATATAAATTCACGGACTTACCGGATGCTCGCTAGCCAAGAAACCAACATGGCGGCCGCTCCCAATTCCCCTCCGTGCTAGCCCCGCCCCCTCTACTTGGCCAGCCAATCAGATTACCCTGCCTGTTCGTATGTGTGCGAACGGACCATACAGACCCTTCAGCCATCCGAACGGCGTATGGATGTCTCTTCGCGATCCACTTTCCCTCCCAAACGCCGCGTGTGCGTATTTCAGGGTGGAAAACCGCCCCCCCTCTTTTGCATTCGTGTGCATCCGAACGGCCGTTTGTACCGAAGCGCGAACTTCCGCACGCCGTACATATTATTTAAATCGTGTAGACGGGACCTTTCTGAGCAATTTATTCCCCCCTTTAATTGTTGGAAGAATCCTGTCCCAAATGTCCATTCAGTAAAATGCTCACTTACCCATTTCACAGTCCAGAGACAGTAGGTGATGTCTGGAGAGGCTGTTTCCTTTTAGCCTTAATTTTTGACACAACTACCTCAGGGGAAAAAAACCAAATTCTTTATTTAAAGACTCACTTGAGCAGCCAGTGGCATGCTCCCAAGCCAGAAGTAACTCATGCTGCCCTCCTTCTCTCTCCTAGGACTAGAGATGGATTCTGGAAAGTAACTTGCTGGGGTAACTTTATAGGTTCAATTGCCAGGCTGGCTGAAGGAGGATGGGAGTTTTAGTCCAACACATGTGGAGCAGGCTGCTCTATAATAATGCAAAGTCAGTGGGCTCTGGAGATTCTTTGTTGAACCTCTGCAGGGTGTGACAAGAGTACATCAAACATTTAATACTGAAAGAGCAAGGAAGAGACTGAACAAAATGTGTCCAGACTGGTGTCTTCTTTTCTAGCAACTCTGTATGACAGCATGGGGTGGGAACTTGGAATTCTGACTACCAAAAAAATTCTTCATATCTTCACAATCTGACTCACTGAACAGAGTACAAAACTGCAAGCAGGCTATTAAGCACCTGTTCACCATCCCTCAACTAGAATGAAACATACATATGTGTACAGTATACAGGTATTTAGGGGAAATAACCAGATTTTTCCATTCCTGTTGGTCTGAAAAAGAATGATTATTTGTGCTTATGGAAAACAGAGCATCTGTTAATCAAGAGAAACAGTTAGCAGAAAGATTAGGCTGCCAAACCATCTGTAACAGCAGTGGCCCAATCAAACACCTCAAAGGATCAGGCTTTACCAACAGCCCTCCCCTCCTCCCCCTGCCCCCAACTACACAATCTTTTAAAGACACATTTCTTACTTCAGTTTATTAATCTCCTTCAACCAAACAGACTGTTTAGATGTTTGTTGTTGTTAACTGCCCTCAAGTCAACTTTGACTTATGGAGACCTCATGAATGAGAGACCTCCAAGTCACCCTATCCTCAACAGCCCTCCTCAGGTTTTGCAGACTCAGGACTGTGGCTTCCTTGATTGAGTCTATCCATCTGGGATGAGGCCTTCTTTTCTTCCTACTGCCTTCCACCTTTCCAAGCATTATTGACTTTTCTAGGGAGTCATGCCGTCTCATCATATGACCAACATACAACAGCCTCAGTTTAGTCATTTTGGTTTCTAGGGAGAGTTCAAGCTTTGTCTTTTTAATTGTCTTTTTAGCCATCCACCATATCGATAGAACTCTTCTGCAGCACATTTCAAATGAGTTGATTTTCTTCCTATCAGCTTTCTTCACAGTCCAACTTTCACAACTGTATATAGAAATGGGAAATACGATGGCATGGACAATCCTAACTTTAGTATTCAATTATATATCTTTCCACTTCAGGATTTTGTCTAGTTCCTTTGTAGCTGTCTTTCCAAGTCCTAGGCTTCTTTTGATTTCTTGACTGCAGTCTCCATTCTGATTAATGACTGAACCAAGGTATGGAAACTCTTGAACTATTTCAATGTATTCATTGCCTACTTTAAAGTTATGTAACTCATCTGTGGACATTATTTTTGTTTTCTTAATGTTCAACTGTAAAGTGGTCTCTGCACTTTCTTCCTTAACTTTCTTCAGTAATCATTCCAAATCTTTACTATTTTCTGTTAGTAGTATAGTGTTATTTGCATATTTTAAATTGTTGATGTTCCTTCCTCAAATTTCCATGCCTCCTTCCTTTGAGTTTAATCCTGCTTTACATATATGTTCAGCATACAAGTTAAACAGATGGGCTGATAAATGCAGCCTTGACTGACCCCCTTGCCAATTGGAAACCATTCCATTTCTCCATATTCTATCCTAACAATAGCCTCTTGTCCTGAGTACAGGTTGCGCATCAGGACAATCAAATATTCTGGCACACCAATTTCTTTAAGAGTGATCCATAGTTTTTTATGATCTGTGCAATCAAAGGCTTTGCTATAATCTATAAAGCAGAGGCTGGTTTTATTTTGAAATTTTTTTGTATGTTCCATTATCCAACATATGTTTACAATATGATCTCTAGTGCCTCTTCCTTTCCTGAACCCAACTTGGACATCTGACATTTCTCACTCCATATACTGAATGTTTAAAGTCTTTGTTGTAGGATTTTGAGCAGCACTTTGCTTGCATGGGAAACTAATGCAATGGTCCTGTGGTCATTTCAATTCCTGGTGTCCCCTTTCTTGGGGATCAGAATGTCTATGGAGCATTTCCAATCTGTGAACCAATGGTTTGTTTTCCATATTTGTTGACAGATTTTAAGTAGAACTAGAGTAGATTCTGCCTCTGTAGGCTGAAGCAGCTCTACTGGTATGCCTTTTGTTCTTGTTGATTTATTTCTCCCAAGTGCTCTGAGTACAGATTCCACTTCACTTTCTAAAATTGGAGGCTCATCTTCATATGGTTCTTCCTTGAATCTGACACCCTTTCATCTCTTTTATATAGTTCTTCCATGTATTGTTTCCATTGTCTTTTTATTTCTACTTGGACATGTAATGCATCCCCAATCTGGCAGTAGAGCATCCCCACTATTGGTTTAAATTTCCCTTTGTTTAGACAAGGTTCCTACTATTCAGATATGAAGCCACAGTCCTGTTCTCAGTTCAGGTGACAAAACAGGGCTATGACACTACAAGTGTGGGGCAAGAAGTCTCACATTATTAATTTGACTTCATTGTGGGGGGCCACCTCTGCACATAGAAAACAGGCAAAGTGAAGACTAGACTAGAAACTCTTCTCTCGAATATCTAGTTTTCTATGATGAAGATGAGTTAATACATAGCAACAGCAGACTAAGGAAGTTGGAGCCCTGGAGCAATTCCAGAAACAAAGCTTCCTTTGTGCTCCATGTGAGCTTCCTCTTTGGAGGGCTGACTTTCTGCTATAAAAGATCAGGGGCCCTTTCACAGTGCACAATTATAGGATTTGTATACCCTTGTCATGGTCTCATTCTATGGAATTCTGGAATTCATAGAATTATAGGGTTGGAAGAGACCACAAGGGCCATCCAGTCCAACTCCCTGCCATGCAGGAATACACAATCAAATCATTCCCGACAGATGACCATCCAGCCTCTGTTTTAAAACCTCCAAAGAAGGAGACTCCACCACACTACGAGGCAGTGTATTCCACTTCCGGACAGCTCTTACTGCAAGGAAGTTCTTCCTAATCTCTTTTCCTGTAGTTTGAACCCATTGCTCCGTGTCCTAGTTTCTGGAGCAGCAGAAAACAAGCTTGCCCCATCCTCAATATGACATCCCTTCAAATATTTAAACATGGCTATCATGTCCCCTTCTCAACCTTCTCTTCTCCAGACTAAACATGCCCAGCTCCCTAAGCCACTCCTCATGGGGCATGGCTTCCAGACCTACCACCATCCTGGTCGCCCTCCTCTGGACACAATCCAGCTTCTCAATATCTTTCCTGAATTGTGGTGCCCAGAACTGGACACAGTATTCCAGGTGAGGTCTGACCAAAGCAGAATACAGTGGCACTATTACTTCCCTTGATCTAGACACTATACTCCTATTAATACAACCTAGAATCACATTGGCTTTTTTAGCTGCTGCATCACACTGCTGACTCATTTTCAGCTTGTGGTCCACTAAGACTCCTAGATCCCTTTTGCATATACTGCCATCAAGCCAGGTGTCACCCATCCTATATCTATGCATTTCATTTTTACTGCCCAAGTGTAATATCCTACATTTCTCCCTGTTGAAATTAATTTTTGTTAGTTTTGACCCAGCTTTCTAATCTGTTCAGGTCATTTTGGATTCTGATCCTGTCCTCTGGGATATTAGCTACCCCTCCTAATTTGATGTCATCTGCAAACTTGATAAGCATACCCTCTATTCCCTTAGCCAAGTAATTAATAAAGATGTTGAATAGCACTAGGCCCAGGACAGAACCCTGTGGCACCCCACTAATCACTTACTGCTCTCCAGGATGAAGAGGAGCCATTGGTGACTACCCTTTGGGTTCAGTCAATCAATCAATTACAAATCCACCCAACAGTTGAATTGTCTAGCCCACAGGTTACTAACATTTTTGAAAGAATATCATGGGGGACCTTGTCAAAAGCCTTACTGAAATCAAGATACACTACATCCACAGCATTCCTTTCATCTATCAAGTTTGTAACTCTATCAAAAAAAAAAGATAAGATTAGTCTGGCGTGACATGTTTTTGAGAAATCCATGTTGACTTTTAGTGGCCATGGCATTCCTTTCTAAGTGCTTACATACTGTCTGTTTAATGATCTGCTCTAGAATCTTTCCCAGTATTGATGTCAGGCTGACTGAGTGGTAATTATTTGGATCTTCTTTTCCCCCCTTTTTAAAGATGGGGACAACATTTGCCCTCTTCCAGTCTGCTGGGACCTCTCCTGTTCTCCAGGAATTCTCAAAGATCATTGCCAGTGATTCTGAGATTATTTCTGCCAGTTCTTTTAATACCCTTGGATGAAGTTCATCTGGTCCTGGAGACTTGAACTCATTTATACTGGCCAGGTATTCCTGAACTACCTCTTTACCTATTCTGTGCTGTTTGTACTTGGCATCGTAGTTTTGAGAAGTATTTATAGTTCAGCCAGAAAGCTCTGGTGTCTTACCAAATTAGAATTCAATAGGAGTTAGAGTGGATTCATTTATTATTATTATGAAATGATATTATTATTAAAGTGGAATCACTGCCATTGCTTTGGCCTCTAAGGCAGAGAAGAGCAGCCAGGCACAGCTTTTATCATGCCTTGACCCCAGCAGCTGGTGGGGGCTCCTCCCTTAGGACTGCCATCTCCCAGACAGACAGGTCTTATCTGAATTCTGAGCATGCCACTTGGAATATAATTTGGCCTGGATTCCAAACTTTCATTTTAAAAAAATTAAGTCTCTAACCCTTGTAGAAGCTGACAATTTGAGCAAAATATTGAGGTATTGTGAGACTTTGTGTTGCATGTGTTGTGTGACTTCATGTAATTTCTGATCTATGGGGCACTATCATGGGGTTTTCTTAGCAACATTTCTTCAGACAGGGTTTTGCCTTTGCCTTACTCTGAGGCTGAGAAAGTATGAATTGCCCAAAGTCACCCAGTGGGTTTTCATGGCTGAGCAGGATTCAAATCCTGTTCTTCAGAGTCATAGTCCAATGCTCAAAACATTACAGCACACTCACTCTCTTTTACTACTTAACCCACTGCTTTTCCACCAGCTGTAAGGCTATATATAAACCTCTGCTGCCATCAAATGTGAAGACTTCCACAAATCTCACTGTTCCCATCAAATCTTACTTTCCCTCATCCCCACCAATGTAAGGATTTCCTCACACCCTACTGCTGTGGCTACCAACTGTGAGGACCTCCTCAGTGCCCTCAAGGAACCTGTGTAAGATATCATGAAACCCACCTCACACACACACACTGTTCACTGCTGCTACCACAGAACCTTGTCTGAATACAAGCTTTCTAATATACAACATTCCAGGAGGACAAAAGTGTATAAATAATAAAAAAAAATACTTTCTTAACAGAAGTTGAACATAACAAAACAGATTAATGAATTAATACATTTAAAACCCATCACACACACTCTCACATACTCGACTCCTAGCTAATTCAGACTCCTAAACACCATTCATTGATTTCGAAACATGACTGACTCTCTTAACTCACATGCTCCCTTCACTCAATTCTCCACCCTCTCTCTAACTACCCTAAACAACTATATCCATACCATCATCCCCAACTATCATTCACCAACTTTATTCAGATCCCCTTCCATCAATTGCCACTCAGTCTCAACATTCCATTCTCTTACCCATTCCTGACAGATCCTTACCTTATTGTTTCTAATACACAATGCATACATAAAAAATGACCTTAATAAAGTATACATTAAACAACATTTTACACCAAAGTCCATGACATTACAGTACCCTTCTGTCAAATTGTTCTGCAAGAAACAAATACAGCAGGGAATTTCAGGCAGAAGAGAAGCAAGAGCAGGCAGTCTGAGCAGTGGTGTGCAAGAAGGAATCAAGAGGGTGAAGTGAAGCAAGTGAGAGAGGGAGCCAAGGGCAAGGTGACAGAATGTGTAGGGGGTGGGAAAGGGAAGGAGGGTAAAGGAAGGAAGGAAGGATGAAAGGTGCAGGAGCAAGAGGCAAGGAGCAAGAGAGGTAAGCTTAATAGGGACAAGTTGCAAAAGAGGGTAATGTTGCTACCCTAAGAGGTGGGTGGTGCTTTAGAGCCCCACCGATGATGCCAAAATCTATATTATTACCCAGGGGGGATTATTAACTCAAACAGTATGCCTGCGAGAGAAGGGTAACTTCAGGGATCTTTTCACCTATGTATACCAGTACTAACTGTAGAGGACACTCCAGTTAAAGTAAAGCAAAGTAATTTTATTGGAAATAACACAGAAAGTAAACTATTGTATGTGACACATGTTCTTATGAACCATACAAGGCTATTGGAAAGAAAAGCAGAAGGGTGAATAGAGAGAGAGATTGCGGGAAGATAGGGCCATAATTACCAGTCTCGAAGAGCAGAGTTCCATGCAGCCAAGATACTCAGACTGGCACCTGAGGGTGGCACAGAGAATCTGGCAGAGTGTCAGTGTGTGTCTGTGACACACTTTGCAATAGCAGGGCTGTAATGTTTATAACCCATTTCATGCCTTGAAGGTGTGTTCTGGCTTTAACAAATAGCTAGATGGCTCTTCTGAGGGAGAGACAAAGGAAAACAGAACTCAACTGATTGCTTTTCTTGCTGGGAGATTGTCCGAGAAAGCAGCTAGTTGCCGGCAAACTATACAAAAACAGCTAGAATCTGGGAAGGTAGCCAACTGGTAATTAGCACAAAGGAATGGAAACACAATCTTGCAAAGATTAGTCCAGCAAAACAATCCAGAGTCAGGGCTTACAGAATTCAGCATGGGTCCAAACAAGCCTGTGGGTCAATAGGATCAGGCAGTGGCATAGTCAGGAATAGTCCAAGGTCTAAACACAAGTCAAGGCAACAGGAATCAAGGTAACAGGAACACGGAGTCAGAGATATCAGACATGAAGCTTTCTCCACGAAGATCAGTTGCTCTCTGACAAAGCCTCCATAGCTCCCCAAAGCATATATATATTAATCAAGGCTTTGTCAGGTGCACCTTGATGAGCAAGGTGTTTCTGATAAAGCCTCAGCGATCTTCTTCGAGCTTCCTTTTGGGATCGCTGCTGGCTGAATGATGGTGGAGGTAAGTCCGTCTCTTCTTCCTCATCGTTATCTGAATTGGCAGGGCTCTCTGCTGGGACTGGTGCCAACCCACTAGGACCAGGCTCTTCTTCTGCTTGAGCCTCCAGGTTGGCAGGGCTCGCTGCAGGCACAGGTGTAGATAAACCTCTGCCAGGGTCCATAGGGCCGTTCCCTGCCATGTCCTCCTTCTTCTCTGATTCCATACCCTCATTAGACTCACAGGGCATGACAAAGATAGAAATTGATGGGTTTACAACAACCTCACAAGACAGGGCAGGAGGGGGTATAGGAAAGACTTCCATAGGAATGCTACAGCACCCAGGGCTGGAAAAAAGGATTAGCACATACCTCCTTAATGACTGTGTTTACTAAGGGGCTTCCATACAATCATAATTTGAGCTTGTTTGCCATAATATTTCTAAGACACATCCCAGGTCATTGTGACCTCCAACTGACCTTTTTTGGCTTGACCCAACCAACCTGACCCTGCAAAGTGTCCAATATTTCCAATCATGAGATATCGTGGAGAGGGTATTAGGGCATACTAGCAATGTGGTGTCACAAGGTGAGGAACAGCGTATGAGATGCAGCATCAGTGTGCAAGGAACAAAAGAAAGTAGCAAGGCAGAGGCACAGGGTGAATCCATGGAGGAGGAGAATGGAGCTGGCGAAATACTAGGAGCACAGTAATGGAAGCAAGGCAGGGTAGCTGCAAAGGTCCTCCAGGAGGAGTGGAATTGCTCCTGTGCTCTGCTCCCTGAGACAGTCACCTCATGATGCCACTCTGGAGAAAAGAGCTAGGAAAAGGCAAAGGGGGGTAAATAGAAGCTTATTATGGTAGATGCTTGACTAAATCTTCAGATTTGGAGGGAAATGAATCCAAACAATGATAAAGAAAAGATAAAGGCTGAGATCCTGCCTCAAACCACAATGTCGTAGCTGTCCTTTAACTCCCCATTTGATTCCTGAAACCCGCCTTCAAAGCCAGTCAGTCATCTGGATTAATTGTAATTAATCCCTTGCTGAGGATTCAGAGGAGGAGGAGGAAGCAGAGAATGCAGATGAAGAAGATAGAGAAAGCCTGGCTCACCCTGAAGAGACTGCCCTGGCTTCCTCTGACAGGGCAGCCAAAGCAGATAGAGAAAACGTACCTCACCCTGAAGAACAAACAGTCTGCCAGCCAGTGATGGACAATCCAGATGGCATGCTGCCTTCCTTCTCTGAGCACAGGAGGGAGAAACACCATGTCCAGTGTTGTTTAAATACTAAATGCTTACCTGATTACTCACTGATGAGGCTCAGCTGGTCTTGAAGGGTCTGGCTATAAATCCCAGTGGTTCTACTCCCAGGTTCAGTGCTGACAACTGCTTATCATAGCTGTTTGCATTCCTCTTGTGTTCCTGCTTTACCTTGGCTTTGGACTGACTTCTGGACTGTTGCAGTAACCCCTTGCTGACCAAGTACTGAACCTTGGACCTGACTCTATTGATCCCTGGGCTGACTATTGATTTCTCTTACATCTAGTATGGACAGCTGGTGACAGACGAGGACTGCACCCCTTATTCTGTTGATCCTGCATCCCTACCCTGTTGCTCATCAGGCACTTGATATTGTGCGTTCAGGATAGTAATAGAGGTCTGTTCTGCTGGTGAGAAGGGAACCCTGGTGGTGCAGTGGTTTAATGCCAGTACTGCCAAGTCACCACATTGCAAGTTCAATTCCAGCGGGCTCCAAGGTTCACTCAGCCTTCCATCCTTTCCTAGGTTGGTAAAATGAGTACCCGGTTTGTGGGGGCAATTAGCTAATACACATTGGAAACTGCTTAATGCAGTGTAGATGTGTAAATTGCTATTGCTTAACAATTTGTAAGCCACTCTGATAGCCTTTGTGGCTGAAGAGCGGGGTATAAATACCTAAATAAAAAAATAAATAAAAATAAAGGAAGACATGACCTATCCCCTTATGCCAGAGAATGAGGCTGTGATGAAAGTTGTGACAGGTCCACACAGGGGTCCCTGCTTCTGCTCCTCACAGCTTCGCTTGCTCATGGTTGAAGCCTGATAATGTCCTGCAGCATGTTACTCACCACCAAACAGGCTCCATTGCTCTGAATGGGTGATTGGCTTTTAGGTTGGGTTTCAAGGTTATTTGTGGTTGTGGCAATAGTGCCATGATCATAAACAAGAATACAAAGCAGCTGTGATCATAACTGATTAATGGGATGCCAGTCAAAGTCTTTTTTGATGTACTGAATCCACATTTAGTTGTCTTGGCTGTATGAGATGGGTATCTGAACTGTTTATTTGCACATGTGTCCTACAAAGTTAAATGTACATGAGAGAAGAATACCATTTATCTCTACAATGTAAACTCTATCAGAAAAACAAAGCAGCAGCTACAAGGTTGAGGATTTATGCTGAAGAGAAGTACAAGGATGGTACTAAGGGGGACACATTTGCCACAGTGGATTGGCACACACACACACATTGCTCACACCAAGTAATACCTTTTAAAGCTTTTAAAATTTCTGACCTGTATTTACTTCCTGCTAGCATGCAGAGCTCACTTCCCCCTTCTTTGCCCCAAGTACTTTTAGTGTTTTACAACCCTCTGTCACAGAAGCTAGAAGCCAGCAACATGAGGCAGGCCAGCGTCAAGGTCTCTTACACGCATGCATGAGAGTCAGCTTTACGGACTCTTGTATTCAAGTTAGGTAACACTCTTCTATCTATCTACTTTTTTTTTTATCCAAGGTGTATTCTCTGCCATAATAAACATAAGTTCTGCTTTATAACTTTACTGAGCATCCTGGATATTTTATGTCCTGTTTTGTACCAGAAGCTCATGAAGCACTGGGAGTCTGCTGCAATCTGCTTAATATAAATACCAAAACCAGTCCAATAATTCAAACCCTGGTCTCTAGAGTCATAGTCCAATGCTCAAACCACTCCACTATGCTGGGTCTCTTTTCTGACCTATGGTGACCCCAAGGCAAACCTATAATGTGGTTTTCTTGGCAAGATTTGTTCAGATGGGATGTTGCCTTTGCCTTAAAATGGATCCAGGACTGTTGATGCATGCCAAAATAGAACCAAGTATGGATTTTCAAAAAGAAAGAATTTTGTCAGCCCTGCATGTCATGAATTTTGACATGCAGGGCTGTCATGTCCCTTATTGTTATCTTGAAAATCCAGCAAACATAGTCCTGTCTTATTTGGATTTTAAGCCTGAGGACAGGGAAATTCTCAAGTTAAGGATTTGTAAGCCATTCTGGGAGTCTTTTTGGCTGAAGCGTGGAGTATAAATACTCTGAATAATAAAATATTCAGGTTTGATGGTGCCATTGGATCAAGGATGAGCCCTCCTTGAAGCTAGCACCAGCCCCTTTCAGGTCTTGGAGAGCTGGTCTTGCCTGTGTTCCACCCAACACGATCAAAGCCAGAGACACACATATGTGTCTCTTCACTCACACCTCAGCTGCTAAATGCAGCCATGGTAGGTGGTAAATTTTATCAAACCTAGGGGAAAGCCAGGGGGAAGACATCTATAGGACCCCTCTTCCCAGGAGCATTTTTCTCTGGACAGCAACACAGTTCAAGAATCGTGCACGCATGTGTGTGTGTGTGTGAGAGAGAGAGAGAGAGAGAGAGACGCTGTCATGTACTTGCATTCCCAGGTGCAGTGACTAGCAGTTTCAGAGTTAAACAGAAAACTTTATTGGCAGAGTAATCCAGAAAATATATCATACAGGGTTGTTGCTCAGAATTGAAACTCAGAGAGCAGACAGTATACTAAAAGCAGTTTGCAGTTTATGAAATCTGGCAGGCTACAAAGCTATTGGTTACCTATCATCCCCTGATCCTTTTCCCCCAGGCAACTGTACCTCCACTCATTCCCAGACAACTTCTGCAGCTGCCTGCCATTTATCTCCCATTCTATAGTGACCATATACTCCCCACTACAAAGCACTCATTAGCCAGTACAGAGAAATGAAAACACAATTAACAGCAAGATTACAGAATCACACACACACCCCCCAAAAAAATGGCAGGAACAGGCACCTTCAGGGACTGATTCTGACAGATGCCAGCAGTAGCATGGTGACCCTAGCCAGTGAAGGCGCTAGAACATTTCCTTCAACCACACTATTGAAAATCCAGCCTTGATAGGCACCTTTACCTGTACCCTGCTGGTATAACCGAGACAGAGGTTTAACCCCTCAGTGGAAAGTAGGCTTCAGTGCCCCACACTTGTATTTCTGTCAGTTAAAACACATTGTTTCTAGTCTTGACCAGAGATTTTGACTACCATGAGGAGCTCACTGGAAAGAGGAGAGAAAAGCATGAAAATGGAACAAGCATATTTACTTTTCTCAAATGTGCATACTCTCTAGATTTATTTGCCACCAGAGAAGAGCTGGGTAAGTGAATACCCACAGGCACACTCGTATATTGTCATTTGTACCCCCAAATTCCAAGTTTGTAATAGAAAAACTTCTTTCTATGTAACTGCAGATTCTGCATACACACATATCAAAACTGTGTATGACAGTTACACAAATTGATCAGTGTGCCTGCCTTAGTAGGTTTATCTAATTGCGTATAGTCAGAACATTCTTCTGTTCCATAGAGCCCTGTGAGACTGCAGGACAGAATGTTCTTCCCCTTCTGTTGCCAATGGAAATGACAGGGGGAAGGGGGAAACTTCTGATAGTTTGAATCTGATCCTTGATTCTGATTGTGCCTTGGGGGACATGAAAAGGACGTGCAAGTTATATTAATGCTACCCACACCATGACCAGCCAACATTAAAATAATACATAAATAATTACACTAAAATATTAAGACCACAAAAGGGAATAAACAGCACTGGTTTACTAGAAGGGAAAATACAGATCTGAACACTTTGCCCCACCAATTCTGTTTTTTCATGCAAACTGCCTATTAATGACTGGACCTGACCCCTGGAGACTTCCCACCTTTCAAAAAGAGTACAGTTGTCCCTTCACATTCACTGGAGTTTGGTTCCAGGACCACCACCACCCTGTGAATACCCCTGTGAATACCCACATTCGTGAATACTCAAGTCCCATTATATGCAATGGCATAGCAAAATGGTGTCCCTTACATAAGATGGCAAAATCAAGATTTGCTTTTTGGATTATAAATTTTTGTAAGAATATTTTCAAGCCATGAATACTTAAATCCGTGAATGCCAAATCCGTGAATGTGGAGGGACAACTGTATTGTTTTCTCTTTTCTTCCAAATCCTCCTTAAAGCCTACCTCTTCTGTTAAACCTATGCAGCAGTTTCGTAGCTGCCATCCTCTACCTAAACTGAATCTGTAGCCCTTTTCTTATTCCCCACACCTCCTTCTTTCTCCTCCTTCTACCACTTCTCCTGAGACATTCTTTGGTTGTGAACTCCTTGGAGCAATCTGTTTTTTTTTCATGGTTACACTGTGAAGCATTGGGCTCACTGATAACACTATATTCATAGCATGCGTAGTGTTCCAAAGGTCAGAGGATTTTGGCACCCTGTCTGAATATATGTTCATGATTTCATGGTATCTAGCAGCACTTCATTATTTACAGTACAGGCATACCTCAGTTAGCCAAGTAGATGTGTTCCTGGGCTTTACTTCTGTAATAGAAACTTTGGTATCAGAGGTAGAAATACTGTAATATGGAAAGAATAAGGAAAGGTTTCTACATCACAAAAACCAAGAGCAGTTCAACATGTTTCAGAAAACCTTTTAGTCAAAACATGAGAAATGAAACCACCAGGTCAGGAAAGCCTTGCCTTAGTAAATAAAAATATTTTGAATCTTCTAAAGACCACTTGAAAGCTTCTTCCAAAATGCATCCCAGGATGATTTTTTTTTCTTTCCACAGCCTCCACTTTTCTTCTGACTTCCATTTTGGTGGCAAAACTAACATATTTATGTTTTTTTCAACATGCCCGAATAGCTGGTGAAGAAGGCTAAGCTGCTTTCCCCTTTTCTTTCTTTCCACTTTACTCTTCACATATGCTCAGTAAGTGATTCTGGAGCCAGCTGTTTACCTTGCCTGTTATACATAAGAACGCACAGCTATAGTAGGAATCCCATTTTTTTCCACTTGAAGTTTATTGCATTGTTTACTCCAACTCTCCTTCACTGTCCTCCCAATGTTAGGAAAGAAGAGCCTTCTAGCTAGACAGAAGATAAGAAAAGTGGCTGGGGTGGGCTCCTGTAAAAAGACGTTAAAAGGAGCCTTTTTGTCAGAGGCTTTGTAAACTGAGGTATGCCTGTACTCTCTTCTTGTCACACTTCAAAAACATAACAATAAACAAACATTCTACACAAACTATTATTTTTATTGTTATTCATGAAAGATTCTGCATAAATACCTAGCCCTTTCCCCTCCCTGTCTAAAAGAAGCATCTATAGCTCAAAGCAAGGTAGTAAAGTAACTGCATTTACTCATGCAACCTGACATGAGGAATTCCTTTCCACACATTTGGTTAAGTATATATTCACATGCCATGTGCCTGTGCATAAATAGATGTGCAGGTGATGTTTTCAACCAATTTTGTCTATCATAACTGATCAATGAAATCTTTTCAGTTCCCCCATCTTCTGCTAGGTTTGTAATGAGCAGTGTTTTAAACCATGCTAGTTTTCAACCAGAGCCAGTATGGCGCAGTGGTTTCAGTGTTGGACTACAACTCTGGAGACCAGGGTTGGAATCCAAGCTCAGCCAATAAAACCCACTGAATGACCTTGGACCATTCACATACTCTCAGCCCTCATAAAACCCTGTGATAGGTTCACCTTAGTCACCATAAATTGGAAATGACTTGAAGTCACTCAACAAAAACAAGGTTTCAACCAGCTTCCTGAGCCTGGATGGGAGAGCTAGATCTTCCATGGTTAAATTTCTTGGGGACCAAACCCTCTGATAGTAGCATTACTGCAAGGCTCACATTAGAGGACAAGATAATGCAAGGATGGAACTATTCTGTCTGCTAACCAACTCTGCCATCTTCACCATTTCCATCTAATCCTCAGCTTTGATCTGAAGGGTTGGACTGGATGGCCCTCGTGGTCTCTTCCAACTCTGCAATTCTATGATTCTATGAAGGTGGTGGCTCTTCATCTTAAAAATGTTCAGGGTGAGGAGCAGAATGAGAACAAAAGAGTCATCAGTTTAGGCACTCCTCTTCTTGCTGAAGCCAGTCAGAAGTGGTCGCCAAAGCACAGCCACTGTTCTGTCAGCTTCCCTGGTAGAGTCTGACCTTGGTGGGGCATCCAAGAATCTGAATAGTGACAGGTTGAGGGGGCTGGAACAACCTGCTCCCTTCCCCAGCTAAAACCATCCTCTGCGTTTTTATGAGAAACTGAGTAATAGGTGTCTGCCTTCTCTGCAGAAAAGGCTGAAAAACCCTGCCATAAGGAAAATGAAACTGGCTTTGACTGCTGATGTTTGCCCTCTGTCAGGAAGGAGAAGAAAACTGCAATGGAATACAGAATGCTGGGAAGACTTATTGCCCTGGGAGCTGAACTGGAAAGGAGCAGATGGCCACATACAAGAGAGCAATGATCAGCCTTGGCTGTGGGGAAAGTTCAATTAGCAATTCTGGATGCAAGAAGCAACTCATTCCAGGTCAGTATTTGGCCACTGGAAGAACTGTTCTGGTGTGCAGCAAAGCTGCCTCATTTCCTTATAGTTGTGGGGCAAGCATCATGGCTGAGTTCCGTGTGTACAGAAGGAGTTTGGCATTTAAAAGAAAGAAACATGTGGGGCAGGGGGGGCAGCTCTACCTCCATAGTTACAACAGCAAACATTTCATCTGTATGCATGCTTTCATGATGGGTTCTCTTCCAGTACTGAATAAGCCATTTTACTTTTTCTTTAAAAAAAACACTCTTACTGCTTATTGTTCTGAATACTTTGCAAAACAAATTAATTTGACCATTGTCACCAACCACGTCACAAACTATCCTTAAACCATTTCTTCAATAATGGATATTTGACCTTCTTTTCAGGGCCTTGCAATGGTAATTCATAGTAATAAGCTATAAAATCACATTTTAAACTCTTTCTGCATCACAGCCTAGGAACAACATAGTCCAGGAAGATGGATGCTTGCACTGAGATTTGGATCTTGTTGACAGCTTCCATTATTGCTATTGTATTTTTTTCCTGAAATCCTCTTACAAATGTACAATAAATCTCCTTTAGTTCCACACCCTCTTGAACAATTCTTTTGTTATCCCATTTGTTTATATCTATCATAGAAGTGCATCATCTGAAGTAAAGACTCTTCTTCTTTCTCTAGTATACTGGGATGCTCACTTACCGACTTTAATGGCAGTCACTACTAGCTTCTAGCATCTGTGAGCATTGTGCTCCCAGCAGAGGAAATATCAAAGCTACCCTTGCCATCTTTAGAGCAAACAGGAGTTGTGGATAGGGAAGTCTGCAATACAAGTTTTATTTGCTCTGCAGATTCACCACTGGTTAACACTCATGTTGTCTCTCAGGCCCTGGCATGCTCAAGCCAAAACTCGATTCCATGAACATTGAGGGAGGAACAAATCCCTACCACCACTTGGGTTAATTCCTTGTGGGATCAGACACAGCTCTTTCCTTGTGCCTTTTCTTTCTGAGGCTTCTCTGGCTAGTCCACATGAGTATGCTCATTTCACTCTTCCTCCTTTTACTAACTCTTTGATCTTTCCACCCACTAACCCATTCAGCTGACTCCCACTCTCTGTGGGAGCTGATTTTATAGCAGGCTGGACTATTTCGCTAACTTACCCAGTGCTGCCTATACTCTGACCCACAGCAGACTTCTAGATTGTTCTCTATCAGCTCCTTGTAACTGGAAATGCTGGGGATTAAGCCCAGAGCCATCTGCATGCAGAACAGGTGTTCTATCATGCAGTGATAGTCCCTGTCTCAGGTGGTGCAGTTCCACAGCTAGAGTTAAGCAGGTTTGGCCTTGCATACTGGATGGCTAGAAGACCATTTTCTTGGCCATATGGAAACCACTTCAGGCACCTGACAAGAAAGGAAGTATACATGTGATGAACCAATAGAATTCTCTTCGCTGCCATCCTGGATTGCAAACTGCTTCCTTTCACATCTGCTTGAATGATTTAAAATATAAAAATTGTGTCTCTTCTAGGAAAACGTGAGAACATTAATTTTCTGAACTACCACTCCTGGAATCATTGACCCACTCCCAGAATCATCAAGTTGGCTGGGGGATTTTGGGACCTCTAGTCCAAAACACTAGCATTTCTAAGCTCTGCTCTCCCCTGCTTCCTTCCTATATATGTCCTCCTTCTCCTCTACCTCACCACCCTCTATAATCACCCTTCTACTTGAAGACTTATCTTGATTTTAGCACCTCCATGTGACCCTTCTTTTACTGGAGGTTACTTATTTTTATGTTATTTACTTAGCTGCAAAACTGATTATCCATGTAACGACTTTAATCAATTATTTGTGGTGAAGAACTTCTCTGCAATTTAATTAGCAGAAGTTCTTTCCTGACCCAGCAATATCTCAGCTGTATCATATGAGGGCTACAGCTTTGAAATGGCAACACTGTTCATTAAAAATAACTAATAGCTGCAGGGTTTAAAGATGTAAATGTTCATTTTCTTAATGAGAAAAAAAGGGGGGGCAGGCAGACTCTACCTGTCTGTATTCATTATAGTGTGTCCATGCCGGATGACTCACATTTGCTAAACCCAAGTTTAATTAACATGCTTATTTTTCAATGATATTTCTCCATTATAATAAATTGAATGTTTAAATAGCTAGTGCAAACATTTTGATCCTAGACAAAAATGCTTGCACAGTGCTGGTTTAAGCATTTAATTTATTATAATCCTTTCCATAATAAATGCCTAAGAATGTGGGGGAAGCTCCTTGCACTGCAAAAGGCTATTAGCAGCATTTCCTCTGGTAATGTTTAATCCAAGACAATCAGAAATGTGAGGTGTGAACGAAATTGGACTGGAAGAAAGGATGATAAACGGGAGTGTCACAGATTCCCCCCCTGCCCTCCCACCCTCTCTCCCCTTGTTCAAAGAGCCCCTGCAGCAGGTGCCTGCTCTACGGGTTAGCAAAACCCTGCCAGGCTGCACTGTCATTAAAAGATAATGTAGAAATTAATCAAAGGATTATGTGAGGGCAAAACATGCATGCGTTCTGTGATCTCTTAAACCATCTCCCCTATTTAGCTTCTCCCCTGAGCCTACTGCTGAAAGAGTTTGCACCACTTTAAGAAGAAACTGTAAACCACCCACACCACCTGCTAGAACGTAATTTGAATGGCTGCAGCACTGTCTTCTCCATTTCACCCTGCATACACTCGTAGTGCAGACAATGTGACTTCAAAATCAACTCAGATTTCCCACTGCTCCATCCTCTAACCTCTGTACCTATTTTTTTTTAAAAAAAAAACTTCATGAAAAGAGCTGGAGAACTTGAAATCTTATACCCTGAGTTATGACCTGGGAACTGGTCTAATTGGTCTATTGTTTTAATAGACACATAGAGTTGGAAAGGACCACAAGGACTGTCTAGTCCAACATCCTGTTGATGCAGGAATACATAATTAAAGCACTCCTGCAAGATGCCCATACAATCTCTGTTTAAAGACCTCCAAAGGAGGCCCCACTGCCCTCTAAGGAGTCTGTTCCAATGTGGAACAGCTCTTACAGTAAAGATGTTTTCCCCAAAGTATAGGTGGAATCTATTTTCTTGTAATTTGAATTGTATAATTTTCCTTTTTCTCACAAATTGCCCATGTTTCCAAATTTGGAACAACAACCAAAAGGTCAGCTCTGCTTTAAAAGAAAATTCATAAAAGCAATTTCCACGCAGACCAGAAAGACAAAAGAACAAGCTCCATTCAAGTGGAAATGGAAGGAGTCAAGAAATTCAGAGAGCAAAATGCTTACCGTAACTTCCTTTGTAAAGGAAATAGCCCAGTAGGTGGCACTATAATACTTGTACTGTAATTTTTGACCTGGTTGACATTGCTTATTGTGTTCAAGGACAGGAGGGCATAAACAAGTGTCTTACACGCTATGTAAAACCAACATATGTGCATACACGCACGTGCACACACACATACATGGTACTTTTGTAAAACCTACCCATCAAAATCAAGATGAAAACAAGGAAAAACACTGTGATAGTTTAAAACAGGGTGGGAATCATGTGGTCCTCCAAATGTTGTTGAGATCCCAACAGCTCCAACCAGCCCAGCTAATGGTGGGAGCGGTAATGCTGGCAGTGACAGTTCAACAACATCAGGAGGGCTGCATGATTTCCTTCTCTGTTGTAACATAATAATTGTGTCCATTAACCTTAATACTGAGCCAATATATTAGATCTGCAAGTGTTTTTTTTTTCATTTCAACTATAATTGGCAATTTTTATCTATACAGAATCTAAAAGTTTTTCCAGATGTAACAGTACAGAGCCCTCTTGAGAAATTCAATGTTCTTGCCTAAGAAAAAGGCAGTTAGCTTCACATAGGACAGAAACACCCTGGATCCCAAGAGGAGTTTTACTGCTACTAATGGAGTTTAAATTTTACTATCTTTCATCTTGGTCCCCACATGGCCAAGAGAAGAGTGGCCTCTGCCTGCACTGAGATCCCTCCAGACCAATTGAACAACAACAAAAACATCTGATACAAAATGTTAGCCTGTGACGCTAACATTGTCACTATTCTTCTCTTATATGATTTTAAACGTTTTTTGCCTGATGTTAAGATGCCAGCGGAGATTCAAAAACTAACATGATGCGTTTTGTGTATTTTGGCTAGCTAATAAAGGTATCGCTCATTTTGTATTTTGTTTTATTTTGGTTAACAATATTGTGTGATAAAAGAACAATGTGTTTATATCCAACCGTAAGAACCTTTGGGCTCCCTTGTTATAACAGCTCCACCAACTACTAGTCTGTTTCCAGGCATGGTTCAATAATGTGTTGTACTGCTTTTACTTTCTTACCTGTATCTGTTTTTATTTTTTGTAAGCTCTGCTGAGTCTTGGTTCTGGGGAAAAGGCAGGATGAAAATGAAGAAGGGGGAGGAGAGGAAAGCAGCAGCATAGAAACCAGACAGTGTCTGTTCACCTGTAAATCATCCACAACACATCTTTTATCTTTTGGCAATTACACAGTACTAATTTATTTGTCTATTTGATTATTTTCTGGGAACTGTTTTGGGGTCTGGGCTGTGACTATTCCGTATTCCTAAGAGACAACATGAATGAAGGGGGCTTTTCCCCCAAAAAAGGTTTATGTGTATTCAATTAAAGTTCTCTCACACTTTGAAACTGCTACTTTCCCTCAGACACCTGAAAGGGATTCATTAACTGAGGCTTTGCAATAACAAGTCCACTGAAATTTAATTGATAAAAATCCACACACCTGTTTGGCTAAAAAATCTTCTGTTGACAATTAACCATCAGCAGCACCGACTGAGTTTTGTTTTGTTTTTAATCCCCTTTTTAATTTGGGATTTTCAAATTTTAAAAAAAGAGATGAGGAAAGGTCAAAACCTTCTCCTCCTCACATACTGTTACTAATCCACATTGGACACATGCTTACTTTAAAGTTTAAAAAATACAGAGAGTTCATAAAGAGCACACGATGTATTTAACGTAGCATATAGCTTAGCCTCCACCAAGCAAAGCACTGTCAGAGCACTTTGAGGTTGTCTAAATGGTGAAAATACTCCTCACAAAATGCTAGGAGAATCCTTCCTGTCTTAATGGCATTCTGCATCATTTTGCCATATTGAGAAGGAGGGAGGCCCAAAACATTAAAAACTCCACAGGAAAAGCCACAGGTTTTCCCCAGAGTTTTTTTTTTAAAAAAACAGCAAGAGGAATGCACATTCCTGCTCGTTGGGACAAGAGATTCGATATGAATCGCTTTCCCATAGGAGAAGTCCAAAGCTGCTTGGCTGGGCAAATACAGGATGCAGGGCTTGCTAACAAGGCAAGCACTACTGCCACCATGTTGGATTTTTGCCTTAGCGAACAAGTGCTAAGAGCAAGAAAACCTGGTGGGTTTTCTTTTTCTGTTAAATCAAAAAATTGCTCTATCGCACCTTGGTCATTTTTTTTTTTTAAGTTCGGCAGTGGAAAATTGAAGTACAGTTGTCCCTTCATATTCGCTGGGGTTTGGTTCCAGGCCCCCCCATGGATACCAAAATCCATTAATACTCATGTCCCATTATATGCAATGGCATAGCAAAATGGTGTCCCTTATATAAGATGGCAAAATCAAGGTTTAATAATAATAATAATAATAATAATAATAATAAAATGTATTTATATCCCGCCCCTCTGTGAACAATCGGGGTGGCTTACAACAGTAAAATAATACATAATATAAAACAACTCAAAATCCCTATTTTTTGGATTATTTTTTTTAAAGAATATTTTCAATCCATGAATACTTAAATCCGTGGATACCAAATCCATGGATACGGAGGGACAACTGTACATACAAACATGAGTAAATCACTTGCAGCTGCCATCTTGCACGCGAAGCTTATGGGGGCAAAAACACCATTAAGATAAGTCACAGCTGCTGCAAAATGCCATTACTGCAAGGTACTGGGGGGGGGGTTGCCTCATATAGACAAGCCCTTCATGCTCTGAGAAGTAGTAAAATAGATAATTTTGGTCCACCTCTTCTTCCCCTTTACATTCCATTCCATTCCAACCTACCAAAACGAACTGTCAACCAAAATATACTTGACACACAGTTTTGCCTCAGACATGACCTCTGAAGAGACCTTAGACAAACCACTCCTCTCTCAGCTCCACCACCTACAATATTGTGGGGAGTGGCAGCATGGACTTATTTTATAGTGGTTGTACAAGGAATGTTGAGAAGCGTTCATATGACATATATAAAATAAAATGTTAATATACACTATATAAATGTATATTTTTAAAAGGCCAATAAACCTAGAACTCACTCCTAGGAGCTGCTGCACCCTCAGCTATACAACATACCACATGAATGCATCACAGATTATTGTGTACTGGAATTATGATCATGTTCATAGTGACTCTTTTAAACTATTGTGCAAAAGAAATTCTATGGGTCTGTTTTTATTAAATTATCCCAGCTTCAAACAATTTTAATACCTATAAGATGTCCAAGTGTACATAATGATTTATAGACATAAAGTACTGATAGAGCAGCTTGCCATTATTACGATCTTTTATTACCAGTATGATTACACTGTCATTGGTTTCAGTGACATTTTAAAGCAGTCAAAGCTCTGTGGCATGGCAGCTAAGAGGGTGTGGACCACAGGCATCCCCCAAGCATGCATCTGATTTCTGATAAGGACTCAGCAGGTGGCCTTATGGGAAGCCATTCTTCCTCTAAGCTTCAGTCCTGCATCTGTAACATGGGGATATTCCATGGTTTTTATAGCTGCCTTTCCAACCCCTGGATTCCCAGATAGATTTGGACCACAACTCACAACATTCTTGAACACTGGCAGTGATGACCAGGCTGATGGGTGCTGTAGTCCAGTGATGTCTGGGGGCCCAAGCTTGGGAAATGCCATGAAGACTTACAGTGAAATAATGTTTCTTCAAATGTCTCCCTGCATAAATGCTAAGCATTATCAAGCAATTAGAAAACCTTGTTTTCTTCTCTCTCTTTCCAAAATGGATCTCAGCTTTGGCTAGTGTAATTGATTGCTCGCTATAAAGCTGCAGTGGAGAATGCTTCGGGGCCAGAAATGTGGCAATATGAGGTATTTTTGTGATGCATGGAAGCTACAGATTTTGCCTGCATAGTGACTCTGGTTTAGTACATAATTAAAAGATACATAATTAAAATTAATAAGGAAAGCCCTCTGGGGAAACTAATTATGTTGTAAAGAGTGCTATCAAATTCAAAATGCAAGGTCTTGATCAGTTCAGTCAAGTGACATTGAACCAGCAATCAGCCAGTGCAGATTGCAAGTTCATATGAAGGACAGAAGAAGAAATTTACCATGAATGATTACAGAATTGTTTTTTAATTAATTTCAATGGAACTTCACTGCAATAAACTTGGGTGTTCTCTGCACAGGCCAAACGAAATGGCCTGCCCCCATTCCCATGCCCAGCTGTTTGGACAACGTGGGGTTTTGCCCCCGATTCTAATCTGAACTGTCTGGATGATGTCCAGGCAGTTCTGACTAGAAACCAGGGCAACCCCCTCCCCTTAAAACTGTTTTTAAAATAGCTGGAAAAACACAATCCTACAGGAAAAACCAGAACGTTCTGTGGCAGGAACGGACAGCTGTCTGTACATGCTCACTGCACAGTATCAGCAGGCTCCTCTGCTGCTGGTGTTGCGTGTTGCACTCTCTAAGGTCACAATGAGGCCCCCAACATGTGGTCAAGGCTGGGCGTCTTGTTTCCAGCCTGAGAGAGCACCAGAGGCAGAAGCCACCACCGATACTGCGCAATGTGTGTGTGTGCGGACAGCTGCTCATTCTCACCATGGAATGCAAGGTAATGCGGGGAATCTGGTGCAGTTCTGAGGCCAGAATACTCCAGCCAGAACGTGGAGTATTGTGGCCAATGCAGAAAAGACCTGAGTTAGAAAAGGACTGTATCTGTTCCTAGACTGTGTTGCTTCTTCTACGGATCCAGCTTGAGTGCAATCTTTTGTTGGAATGTTTCTAATACAAAAATTTTGGTCAGATACACTCTCAGAATAACTCCCAGCTCTAGGATTATAGCCTGTTACCTGTCTTAGAATAGACCAAGGATCTGGAATTGCAGTACAAATAAATGAGTGTACAGGTTAGATAACTGAGTTATCACTTTTGTTTGGAATCATGTGTTCTTTACCTTTTTTTAAATCTAACTTGAAAGTAATTACATTTCCTTTCCTATATTTTCTATCCCTCTAGGATAAAAAGTAAAATGAGTTGCAATTCGATTAGCATACAAATGTTGAAACAAACACACCCCCGTGTGATGCTAAACATCGATGAAACTTAATGCAGATTTGATAAAGCATCCAAATGTATTTGGAAAGATGCTGCAGATGGACATCATGATATAGATAAAAGAACCTTTAGAAATGGAGATGGTGCTTTATGCATTCAGAAAACTGTGATGGTAAGAGAAGTGTTACTTCCACTACTGTGTCCAGGGGTTCTTTGAGTTGTAATCCAAAAGGTAATGTTTCCATGTGTATAGGGACACTACTAATGTGCCTTGGAATACAGGTGGGTCCTGTTGCTGTGACACCATCCTCACATTCAAGGAACCCCCATAGCCATGGCTGCACTCCTACAAATGATTATAAGGCTCTGTGTTCCCCACTTTGGGCCAAATGACAGGTAAAATCACAGGTAAAACCTTTGACTGGCTTTTCAAAACAGAGGGCAGGGGTCTGAATTTTAGCAAAGGAACAGTGATAGGGGAGTATTAAACCCTTTCTACAATGTCATTTTGCCCATCTAAATCTCCCTGAAGCTGCTATTGGCTCCCTGAAAAATAAAGGTAGTGATCTGCCCCTCCACCTGCCCAACCACTGTGCTAGTAGCAGAGTGGGGAAAGCTTACTTTTTAAAAAGGCAACAACAACTAGTATCTCCTAGCAAGCACAGCAAGGCTCTGGCTAGTTGCAAGGAAGGGTAATTTAGATCAGGAAAATGGGGGGAAGGGTTAAATAAATCCTGTGCCAGTGCTATTGCTCCAAATCTAGCTTGGAGCTTCCTGCACCTTAGTAAAACTAGGATCTTGCACATCAATGTTGTTTGACAGTTTCCCATATAGGTCAGTGTTGTAGTGAAAAGGGAATTCACTGAGCAACAATGTATCAGTGTATCATCACACTACAGATTAGGTAGTGAGTGAAATGTGGGGTGGTGGAGCCAGACAAGCCCACATGTTGGGTGGCAGAAAATGAGCAACTCCTCTACTCTTTAACCAAATGTAAGCTCTTCATATAGATAATGGCTGAAAGAAGGTTTCATCTCTCTGTATCTGAGGACCATGTGGTATGATGGAACAACTCTACTGAAAAGTTTTCAAAGAAGTATGGAAAAACCTTTTGTCAGTGATGTTAGCAACTAATCATGGGAGGTTGGCAGTCCTGAAGAAATGAGTACACAGATGAAACCCCTCAAATATGCAATAATAAGGTACACAGAACTCCTGCAAACCAGGCCACAGTAGGGAGAGAAGGTATTATGCACACATTCAGAAATATTCTTGTCTTGTTTTGCATGTTCTAGGGTGGAGCCTGGGTCATAGAATCATAGAATCATAGAATCATAGAATTGCAGAGTTGGAAGAGACCACGAGGGCCATCCAGTCCAACCCCCCTGCCACGCAGAAAATCTTGATCAAAGCATCCCCGACAGATGACCATCCAGCCTCTGTTTAAAGACCTCCAAGGAAGGAGATCCCACCACGCTACGAGGGAGTGTGTTCCACTGCCGAACAGCTCTTACTGTCAAAAAGTTCCTCCTAATGTTGAGGTGGAATCTCTGTTCCTGGAGCTTGCACCCATTGCTCCGTGTTCCAGTCTCTGGAGCAGCAGAAAACAAGCCTGCTCCATCCTCAGCGTGACATCCCTTCAAATACTTAAACAGGGCTATCATATCGCCTCTTAACCGTCTTTTTTCCAGGCTAAACATAGCACACCTTAAAATGTGGTCAGATCTGTTATTTAAACTTTTATTTGCATTAGCCTCTTCTGCATGATCAATATGTGCATCAGCATGAGGCAGCAAGATGGGCAGCAATACTTCACACAGCACATTTTGTAATGTTTCTCTACCTATTTTTTAAAATACCTGTGAAGAGAAAATGAGCAATAATAGGATCGGGTACCACTTTTCTTCAGGGGTGCAAACTGAGAACTGGAATGGAACCAGACTTACAAATCAGCTGGCAGAAGAAGAGTTCTTCCTCCTTTTCTCCCCATGGCGGACCTTTCTTCCTCCCTAAAAACACTACACAAGAAGGTTGTGAGATCTGAAGATGGTTCAGTAAGCAGAGCAAAATCCTTATGATGGGGAAGGAGGAGAGAGGAAGAGAGGAGGGAGATTCCCCCCACCTCCAAATTATTCACAAACACCTGTATAAGGAAACCCTTTTCGTTGTGATCGTAGGGTGTTTGTTTGTTTGTTTGTTTGTTTTTCCTTGGGTTTTTTCCAGGGCTGTGAGGCTGTGTTCTGGAATAGTTTCTTTCTGACGTTTCTCCTGCATCTGTGGCTGGTATCTTCAGAGAATGGTTGGGTAAGAGTGTGCCTGGGGTTTATATGCTATAAACCCCTGTAGGGGAGTATATGTAAATGTGTGTAATTGAATGGTTAGTTTCTGGGTATAAAAATGCAAGGCTCGTTAGTGTCTGTTTGGCTGATGGTTGATTGATGGGCCATTATCTGCTGGAAATCCCCATGTCCCTGCAGATTCCCAGCAGATAATGGCCCATCAACCAACCATCAGCCAAACAGACACCAATGAGCCTTGCATTTCTATACCCAGAAACTTACCATTCAGTCACACAAATTTACATATACTCCCCAATGGGGTTCACAGCATATAAACCCCAGACACACTCTTACCCAACCATTCTCTGAAGATGCCAGCCACAGATGCAGGTGAAACGTCAGAAAGAAACTATTCCAGAACATGGCCTCACAGCCCAGAAAAAAACCAAGGAAAATCTATGGATGCCGGCTGTGAAAGCCTTCGACTTCACAGTGAACATCTCTACAGGGAGAAACTGTTTGTTTGAAGTAGTATGGTCTATTCTATCACTTCAGTGGTACAATCTTGTTCTATTTTTCATTCACCACATTCTGATGTGTTGACAGACCCAGCCTAAGCCATGGCAATTGAACAGAAAAATGAATAAGATAAATTTTATCAAAGATATGGGCTGATTTTGAAAACTGGAGGTTTGGGGGGATGTTTAAGGATGAGTAGGAGGGAAAGAGTAAAGAGAGCAGCTTGCTTGCCAAGGATAAAAAAGGGCAGCATTATCTAGGCCACAGAAAGAATACGCAGCTGAAAGATCTGTATGATGCCTTGGGTATTGTTGCAGGCCTCAAGTGTAGTCATCTATTATTTCCTCTGTATTTTTCTAGAAGGCACAGAAATGGGGGCTTCTGTGCACAAGTTTAGTAAGTGAAGGGAAAAAATCCATTGCTGTTTTTTTAAAGCACTGGAGGCAAAGTGCAGGAAAAAAATATTTCAAATACGTCGATACAGATATAAAGTGCACAGCTCTTTCTTTTCTACAAGGGATGTGGGGAGTGGAATGAGCTACAGAAGGTCTGGACCACTTTGATCGTTGAGCTGGCAAAGAAAGAATTGTTAGCCCAGGGTCATTTTAATCAAACTGCATGTCAGCTCGCAAAACCTCCAAATTAGCTACAGCTTGGGGAGAGAAAGATGTTTTCTTATTTGTTGAGGAAGACAAACAGATTGGTGTGGCAAACATTCAGTCATTGTGACAGCTTGGATCTCTAGCCTTTGTACCACAGAACTGTGGGGGAAACGGCAGCAACTTTGGTGTCTCCTATGGAGATTTTACTATTTCCCAGCTTGTCAGTAATTATGACTGTGTAAACAGAGCAAAACAAGAAATATTTTTTAGAAAGTGAAATTTATATGCAAATACCCTGATGAAAAAGGCTCTGGTCTTAATTTGGAAGCATTTTTAACAACCTCCAGGTCTCTGAAATAGCAAGAACAAAGGGATGTTGTAAGGATGGCAGGGCAGGGGGAGATACTCCAATACAGGGGAATATCATAGCTTGAGCAGGGCAGAAAATGTTAATGACACATTGAAAGGATTATTTTGCCTTTTAAAAATAAAATCCAAACAGGGTTAGCAGATGTCTTGGAACTAGGGCTTGATTTGAGCAATCCCGGCTCAATAACTGCAAACTTCACTGTAGTGTTGGAAATTGTAAGAAGCAACAGCTTAGAACAAGGCAATGCTTATCACTCATGTCTAGCATCAGGGAGCCATTACCTTAGAAGGATAAGTACAGTCGGCCCTCCACTTTTGTGGGTTTAGCATTCATGGATTTGACTTTTCAAGGATCTGATTAACACAATATGTTCTTTCTAGACATTGTAGGTCTTCCGCCGTGATTCTATTGTGCTTGCCTACCAGGGCAGGGAGATTAGAGAAAGCCTCAGTTCTCTTCATTCTCCCTACTGCAGTGGTGGCTATTTTGTGGCTTCCCTGCCATGATGGGGTGGGAGGGGAAGAACAGGGCTTTTTTCAGGGTTCCCTGGCATGGACTAAACTCTTGGAGTTTGCTCTGTGCCGGGAGAGGTTGGAGGAAAGAACAGACACCACTCTCTCTTTAGCGGCAAGGAAACCTCCTACAGCCTCTCCCAGCACAGCGCAAGCTCCAAGAGTCCATGCCAGAGGAGCCTGCAAGCCCTGGTCCCCCCCTCCCACCCCATCATGGTAGAAACCTCAGAAGTTCCACCAAAGAGAGAGCAGTGTCTGTTCTTTCCTCGAACCTCTCCTGGCACAAAGTAAGCTCCAAAAGCTTAGTCCATGCCAGGGGAGCCTTATAAAAGCCCAGTTCACCCCCTCCCACCCCGTCATGGTAGTGAAGTCTTGAAAGGCCACTAAAGAGCGAGTTGGGGGGGGGTCATGTTTCTTCCTGAAACCTCTCCTGGCACAGAGTAAGGTCCAAGTTTAGCTTGTTCATACTGTGACAGCTTGAAAATGCCCTGTCGCCCTCTGCTCTCTCCACCATGGCAGGGAAGTGCCGAAAGAGAGGAAATCAAGTAATCTTCCTGGTTTTCTCAATTCCTTCTAATTTCCCCACCCTGGTGGCCAAGTGCAAAACAGCTGCCACCATTTTTTCAAGCAGTTGTTACAAAAGGCCAGATGCAACACCATGGCGAACAAAGGTATCATACTGACTTAATATAAGTTGACCCAGGCTTTTAAGAGGGGTTTTTTTTTTTACATATTTTTTATTTGTGGTTTTCCCTCACTTTTGTGGTGGTCTTGGCTTGCCTAACCCCCTCGAATGTGAAGTGCTGACTGTAGATACTTTCTACAGTCCCGGCTTGTGGGGAGTGCCTGGCATGTGGGGGCAACTAGCTAACACAAATTGGAAACTGCTCAGTACAGTGTAGATGTGTAAATTGCTATTGCTTAAAACAATTTGTAAGCCACTCTAATAGCCTTGTGGCTGGAGAGTGGGGTATAAATAACTAATTAAAAAAAAACAATATGGTCAGATCCACTTTAGTTAAAATGTCTTCAGGTCCATGTAGTAACACACTACATACAGCTCAGTGTAAAAAAACAACAAAACACCTGCGAGCTGGCTTTTTTTGTTGAAAACCAATGTCAGCAAGGGATTGTTTTTTTAAAAAAAAAAGCACAAGGAAAAAGCAGGTACTTCACCCTTTGCCTGTTGCGTCTCCACTGCCACCACCCTGCCAGCAGCTTTAGAAAGAACAATTTTAAAACATTGTAATTTTAATAGAGAAAAATGTACTCCTTCACATAAACTTCTCCATGGAACACTGCTGCTTCTCAGCCATGAAAAACGTTGTCAGGATTTTCTCATGCACAGATGTCTGTAATATGTAGTTTGGACCTGGCCAGAGGTAGCGGCTGATTCTTATGTCCTCCAGGTTTTAGCTGAATTTTATGGAAGCTATTCAAGGTGCTGAACCCTATCCCCAAAATGGTGTCAGGACCTTGGACAGCTGCCTCAAAGCTATCTAAAACCTGGAGTTGATTCACTCCCCCACTGACATGGGAGCCCCCAATTGTCATTGGTCTGGCATACACTGACAAGTTCCAAAAAGGCCTTTGGAATACCATGTCCTTCTGTTCATCTGCTGGGGTAACTTTTCCAAGCCCTGTATGGAAAACACATGTTAAAGAACACTCAAGGGGAGCAATAGTTCCTAGACAACCTGCACAATCTTATCTGAGTTTTTTTTAAAGATGAGGTGCACTCTGACATCATCACTGAACATGAATCATCATGGTATGGGAGAAACAACAGGAAGGAAAACCAGCCTGCCTGTTTAGATAACATCCAAGCTCTGATCAAACTATCTTCTCCATTTTATATCATAAAATCACATGTTCCAAGAAGCAAAGGTTTGTTTGTTAACACTCTCAGTAATTAGCCCTTTGCTAAGATTCACTCTCAGTACTGATTCTTTGTGATGTGTGGTTCATATGAGGCTTGGTGAAATGACCAGCAACAGGCAGATGGAGAACTGACCCAGATCTTTCCAGGAGAATTCATCAGGAAGTTCCTTCTGCTGCAAACCGCACTTAAATGTAATCAGCCGTGCTCTAGGGCAGTGTTTCTCAACCAGGGTTCCCTGGAACCCCAGGGTTTCCCAAGAGGTTGCTAAGGGTTCCTCAAGAGATTGTGATTGTGGGGGGGAAGCAATAGCAATATATAGAATAATGTTTATGCAAGGGTTCCCTGAGACCTGAACATTATTTCAAGGCTTCCTGCAGGATAAAAAGGTTGAGAAAGGCTGCTCTAGGGCATCTCTCCTTCATTCTGATGAATGCCTTCCCATTGGATTGTGTTCCAGACACCTGCAACCTCATTGAAAGGATTATCACACCTTTTAAAAGTAAAATCCAAACAGGGTTAGCAGATGTTTTGAGACTGGGGCTTGTCACCAGAGAGCCCTGGTGGTGCAGTGATTAAATGAAGGTACTGCAGCCACAATGTTTCAAGTTTGATCGTAGAGGGCTGCAAGATTGATTCAGCCTTCCAGTCTTCCGTAGGTTGGTAAAATCAGTACCTGCTTGTTGGGGGCAAATTAGCTAACACATTGTAAACCACTTAGGGAGTACTTTGGCACGGATAAGCAGTATAGAAATAGAAGTGTTATTGCTATTGCTATTTGAGCAACTCCAGAATAAGCACAAACTTTACAGTTATACTCTTCCTGGGACTCTACCACTTCAGATAGCAGAAGGATTAAATGTCTGGGTGTCCTGCACACACAAAACTAACACAACAGAAGAAAATTTCCCACCAAGCCCTCCCTCTAACATTTTTAATTAATTAATAGTTGTCTAGTATGGGTACAAAGTGAGGGAAGGGGCTGGATAATATTCTATGTTCCTTTAGCCTCAGGCAGATCAAAGAAGAAAACTGTGCCACTGCAGTTTCTTCATTCTTCCCTGGAACTTCTGGTTTCCTTTCTGGCTTCAAGACTGTAGATCTTCGTGGATCTCCTTCCTCCAACACTTTTTTTCTTCCTGTGTGTACATGGCTCAGGGCAAAAACTAGGACCAAACACTGCCCAAATTCCCAAAAAATAAAAAAAGGAGAAGGGGGGAGCAGTGCAAAAATATACACCCCAAATGAACAGACTTCCTTGATAACTCATCCACTGAACATTTCAAACATACACTAAGAATCTTTTGCTTAAACAAGGCAATGTTTTTACCAAAACTCAACAATATTCAAACATTTATCTGGGTGGGTATTGCTGGATATTCACAGGCAATATTGCACAGTATTCAGAGATGTATGGAAACGCAGCTGTAATTCCATATCTAGCAGATTACAGAACAACCTAAGTCTTGTTTTCTAATTTCAAGCTGCAGGTGTAGCTCCAAACAGCTGAACTGCCCCCTCTCGCTAACTAAATGGTGTCATAATCCCAAACATTCATGGGCAGCCTAAGACTTTCTGATACCTGCAGTAAAACAGTAGATGGTATTCTCTATCACCCTGCCTCAACTCAAGGTGCAAAAGTACCCAACCCACCCAAGTTATAGTATTTTGATCCTTAAGGTAGAAAATCCTACAAGCACTTCTTCCAGTCTATGACAGACACACATAGAAATGCCATAATAATAAGTTAGATAACAATAATTTGCCATCATTTTATGACATGCAAAAATAGTTGCCAGAGGCAGCTACTTCACTCTGCCTAACGGTAGGGCCAGGTCAAGATATTACATTCCAAAAGACAGAGAAAATTTCCCACCTACCAGGAGAACATCTCTGATCACAGATGGAATAGCAGCCAGGCTATGAAACACCACTGATGAAATAGTAAGTCAACAGTCTAACAAAGGACAGTCTCCCAGCCTGCTCTGTAAAACTAACCTTACATTCTATAATTCAGCTAAAGTATTTCAAATATGTGTGGATTTATTTGTTGTATTCCTATTGCCTTGTTTGTCCAAGGCACTCTGGACAGCAATACAGTCCATGGCTTCCTCCCTCATCCATTTTATCCTCACATCAGCTAAAAGCCAACAAGAGTGAGTGATTGGCCCCCAGTTGCCCGAGAGCTTTGCTGGCTGAATGGAGATGTGCTAGCAGTTGAAGAAAGCAATTCCACTGAATTACTTATGGAAGAAAGCAGAAGGCTGAGATTTTATAATGCTATTTTCTTCACAACCAAGGACAAAAAGAAACTTAAGAAAGCTCTCATCAAAGCACCAAAAAAAAAAGCAAACTGCTGCTATGAAGATACTTGTGATAACAACACAACTTCCAGTGCCGGCGTAGGTTAAGGAAAAAGTGGAGCCAAAGAGCTATTCAGCAAACAACAGTCTATATTGTCAAGGCAGGAATGAAACAGAGGGCTACCAATCAGCTATTTTTTCATTGTATTAGGGAAAAAGGGAAGGTATAGCTACCAACTGTATTTTGGAAATAAACAAGGCAGAGGATGCAAAGATTTATTCAGCCCTGAGGACAAACAAATCAATTCTCCCATGTCTTCGGGTGAAAAGCAGCAAGCGGTTCACTAACCATATGGCCACATTCCGCCCTGCAGGATGACAATGCTTCGGGTTCAGAAGTATTACAAATATCTTTTACTTAGAAAACAATTTAGACTCCTAATTGCCACAAATCACTGTTTTTTAGATCACTGCTGAAAATGTTTAGATGGCAAGGAAAACACTGTCATTTGGGCCCTGTTTATGACTAAGGAGATTTTCACATGGGCTATATATCCTGTGGCAGGAACAGAACAGGGTCGGGAAAGGTTTTCCCTTTCAGATGACGTTGACCCCATTCTGTCCTGCATCCATCCTGCTCACATGACTGTTCCGAAACAATGTAATCATGATTTTTCATCGTGAATAGACCTCCCATTCCATCGCTATCATGCAACCATGGGTGTGCAGACAGGAACCCCGTTCCTGTTCCGAAATGACAGCCATGGAGGGGAGGTCCATTCCAAGCACTTCCTGCTACAATCTGGACATCCAGGTAAGTGGCACACTTTATTTTACCCTCCCTGTTTTGATTGTGTGATTTAAAGTGTGTTTTTGTGCTTAGTGAACTGATTTTATGTTTGGGGGAGTTTTATTTTTTAAATTTACTGCCTGGCCGTTATCATGCAATAACGTTTCAGATGGCCGGTGGTAAAAGCAGCCTTACAACGGCTGCATTTATGGCCAGCCAGTGAAGGGAGGGGGAGCCCGTTCCTGCTGCAGAATTAAGGTAAGTGTGTGAAAGATTTATGTTATTCCATGGCAGGAACAGGAGAGGAGGTGGCAGGGCAGTAACAGGGTATTTTGGCCCCTTGTGAAAATCTCCTAAGTCAACAATGAAATGAGTCAGTTGCAACTAAGGCTTAGTCTAGTTGAGGTGGCACTAAGCCAAGACACTAGAAAGGACCCCATACTGCAGGTGTACATTCCCAGCAAATAGAAAACCAGAGCAGTAGACAAAGGACTATGACCTTTGCCCCTGGTTGGCTTTGCAGGGAGTTGTGTGTTAGACATGGAGCATTCTAAACTGATATCTTCCACCTGTAACCCAAAGTGAAACAGTCCATTCTATCCTCTGATTCAGCTACAGATGTAATTCAAACCACACTTCAGCCCCCTTTTTTGTCAAGAGCCTCCAGAGTGGCTTAGAGGCCCGGGCCTCTGCTAACTGGGGCACTAAGGAGACTCAAGCAGGCCTGTCAGCCATGACTTCATGGTCACTCTGCTAGCCTCCCTGCCCTCTCCCCAAGCACTGAGGTGAGCTGCAATTTGAGTGGCAACAACAGCAGCTTAACGGTAGGGATCTAAGCTGGCAGGGTCACTCATTAGCCACAGCCCGCTTGCAAGCCCAGTGTCTCATTCTAGTGGCATCAGCAGTTCAAGTGACTTGGCAGTGGTGCAGGCTCAGGGGCTGGCAGGGGTGGCAAGGGGAATATTTGGTTGTAACAGATGGAGAAGAAACAGGAGAATAGTAATGCTTCAGCCTAGGCATGGGACTAGGCTTGTGGTAGAGGGAGATGCCACTCCTGCAGCTCTCCAAGAATATGCTGCCCCAATGGTGCAACCTCAAGTTCAGTTTGGACAACCTGAAGGAGACCTGCCTGGAATGCTGCTTCCCCCCCCCCCGACCTCTCTCTGGGGTGTTTAAAAAATTATCCACTCAGGGTGTCACATAGGTACACCATTGGAGGGGTCAATTTGAACCTGAATGGAACCAGAGCACTGTATACTGAAAAAAGCATTGCTACAGCAACTTTTAAACTGAACTCTGGGGAAAGTCCACTGGAGATGAAATCCTTCTGTTTTAATTTCACTTAGGACTAGGTGGATGAAGGTTAAAAATTTTTTTTCATCAAAATCAGAATAGGCACCTTTAAGGAATGAAAACTCAGTTAAGCCAGCGCTTCTTTAAGTTCACTGATTCAATGGGTCTACTCTAATTGGAATTAATAGTTGGATTTAGGCTTCTGTTGCTAAATAGCTGAGCTTGAAAGCAACTACAGTAGTTTTAAATAGTTATTTGTAATCAATTAATTTTCTCAATAAGGTGTCAGTACAGGTCACACGCATACCCATATCCACAGGGAATATGTTCCTGGACTTACCATGGATACATGAAACCATGGCAAACCCTATTGAAATGAATGACCTCTGGCCCAACGTCTGGTGGAAGCATACCATTGAATCACCCTGGAGAACCTCGAAAATGCCTAGAGAGGACATATTTTTTTGGATGTGGACAAGTGAAACTGCAGATACTGATCCCATGCATACATGGGTTGATCTGTACATCTCATTGCCAGCATGAGTATTGGAGTAGGACACTGGGAGACCAGGGTTCAAATCCTTGCTCAACCATGGAAACCCATTGGGTGCCTGTGGGCAAGTCACACTCTCTTGGCCTCAGAGAAAGGCAAAGGCAAACCTCCTCTGAACAAATCTTGGCAAGAAAACCCCATGATAGGGTTGGCTTAGGGTCACCATAAGTTAGAAATGACTTGAAGGTACACAACAAAAACAGCAAACATCACATTGCAAATGTAACTTAATGAGGAATGATTTCACCCCTTTCCAGTGTAACTGTATAACTTATATTACATTTGTAGTTATACTTGTGTGATTTCATTGAATGATGGAGAAGAAATATCACATGGTTCCAGTGATGCGCGTAGTGTTATGGGTATTAACTGTTGTTGATATTTATATTAAGCAGATTGCAGCTAACCCCCTCAGTGCTTCATGGGCTTCTGGTACAAAACAGGACATGAAACAAGCTGAGTACTCCAATAAAGTTATAAAGCAAAACTTACATTTATTATGGCAGAGAATACATATTGGATAAGAAAAAGTAAATAGGAGAAAGTTACCTAACTTAGATAAAAGAGTCCCCCGTGTGTGTGTGTGTGTGTGTGTGTGTGTGAAAGCTAGAAGCTCCCTCTGCCCCATGTTGCGGGAGGGGGAGTAGTTTCTGCAAGCAGGGAGTGAATACAGGTCAGAAACATGCCCAAAGAGTTGTAAACAAGCGGTGATGCTTCTTCACTTCCAACATGAACATGATGATGAGTTAATGGCAGGAAAGTGCTGAACCACAGACAAGCATTTGGTGGGTACCATTTACATTTTTGAAGTAACTTAAAAGTAATCATTCATCTATGATGGTAACTAAGTACTGGCCTCTTTGAGTTATAACTATAGCTAGTTTTTTAAAAAACATTCAAAGCTCTGAATATTGTATCAATACAGGTTATCTGGAAATTTTGGATGTGCTTGCATATAGAAACACTCAAATGTAAAGATGGTCTGTCAGGAGAATCCAGCTGGCACACAAAGTTACTTTTGAAAGAACTGGAACCAGCATGTAGCTTTCTCTTCATTTTTTGTTTATTTACTCAACCACCCAAGTATCTAATGTGTATATTAAGATGTTTAGAAATTAAACATTTGTAGCTAGCACTTGCCATCCAATTGCAAATGAAATATGAACACAACTCCATAAAGGGCTTTAAATCTACAACACTTAGCCCCTCCTCCATAGAGTCTGAATGAAGTACAATTCCATACTGAGGTTTTTGTTGTTTTTAACACAGAGATCTTCCTCTATTTATAAAAGTGGCTACATTTTGTAACTGAAATAGTACATATGGCAGGCCCCCTATATCTGCAATATCAGTAATCATTGTTTCATTTAACAATTGGGGGGAGGTCTGCCAGAAGCTGACCATAGAGTTGTGATGGACAACATCCAAATGCCAAATGCTGGAGGAATTTTCTAGGCCCTCCAGCTGTCAGGGTACTGTTGCTTTAAGGACAAAGGAAGATATTGAAGCAACAGACCACATACTAGCACAGCTGAAGTGGATGTATGTGGTCACAGCTGTGACTAAGCAAAGGGCTGACAGGCAAACACTCCTACATAGTTGAACGACAAGGTGCACAGTGTGGGGGTCAGTGTATGACGGAGATACTGCTGTTAAGACAAGCAGGTTTGTTGTGCATGTACTTTGTTTACACTACAACCAAAGATAAAGGTCTCTAGATATCTTTGGATTAACCTCACAGCCTATAAGTCTTTTTATTGTGTGTGTGAAAGTGGGTCAGAGCAGTAAAATGCTTGCTAGCTGAAGCCTTTGTTCTTGAGTTACTCTTTTTGCCCATTCTACTGTGCAGTACTGCTTTTTAGCTACACCTGGGTTAGTTTGTCCCCAGGCTGTGCCAGGTGTCTCTCAGTGGGCCACTAGTAAGTGGACAGTGGGTTATGGGCCCAGTATAGGCCAGTACCTCCCAGTACAAAGTGGTGTTTTGTCACTGGGGTGAGCCAGGACTCAGACGAACTATCTAGCTGGGTGTTTTTTGTTTTTGTTTGTTTGTTTGTTTGTTTGTTTTTTGTCTCTGTGTGTTTTTACAATAGGCAGCCAGCCAGCTAGCACTCGGCTTGTTTTTGTTTCACTTTTGCCATGTTATCTTTCACTGAAGATTGAATGATCTTCAGCTTTATGATTTTGTTTCTCTTGCTGTGTTTGGAACTGCAGATATGGCTAGCAACACAGGTTTGTTGAGCTTTGATAAACTAAACATCTCCAACTATCACTTCTGATCCATAATGATGCAAAGTGTTCGTACTAGGGAAAATTTGTGGGACTATGTTCAAAACCCTCCTGCCTGGCCCTGGAATGCCAAGAAGCAATGGGCTGATAAAAAGGCTAGAGCAATGATTATATTGTCTCTAGAGCCTAGTCAGCTAACGTATATGCATAACACAGCCACAGCTAAAGACTGCTGGAAATGTCTGAAAGATGTATATCAGAGAGACACTGTACCTCTAAAATGATTTTGACTAAAAGACTGTATAACACCAAACTCAGAGATGGTGATGACATCGAGACTAATCTAAATACGATAAGGGCTGTCTTTGTTGAACTGAAGAACAGAGGCATGTTTCCAGAATCACAAAAAGCCTATATTGTTTTTGGTAGCCTCAATGACAACTAGGACTATCTGCTGTACAGCCTACAGAGTTTGCCTAAGAGTGATTTAACTCTAAATCTAGTCTCAGCACATGTCTTGGAGGAACAGGAACAGAGAGACTTTGAGGCTCGGAACAGCAGATTTATACAATGTGCAGGTGGCAGAGATAAGAGAAACATCTCTACAGCATCCCAGAGAGAGGAGATTGCATCATGCAGTCATGTGAGGTGTTGCTATGACTGTGGAAAAGAGGGGCATCTGAGAAAAGGCTGTCCTGCATCCAGTACCTCCAAAAAGAGGCAGCAACAGAGAAGCCTCTAAGGCAACTGTGTCTGGAAAAAAGTTGTTTTGCAGCAGCAGCCAATGGTGTGGAGTCAGCAGACATCTAGATTATGGACAGTGGAGTGATGCACCATGTTGTCAACCATGTGGAGTTGCTTCAGGATGCAAAGCTGGCATCAGTGACCAGAATAACACTGGCTGATGGCGCTCCCAGCAGAGTGGAGACGATGGGAACTGCCTTCATTCCCTGTATAGGGGAAACCTTGTCAAGTGTTCTGTGGGCACCTAATATGGTTAATTGTTTGTTAAGTGTATCTGCTCTGACCAATGAGAAGTATAAGGTAGAGTTTGAAAGTAATGATTGTGTTGTAGCCAGGAACAGGATGGGGTAAAGGGGTAAAGAAGTACAGATATACGATAGGCAACAAAAGGCAGACTTGTCTATGGTGACAAATGTGAACATGTCAAATGTGCCTTTGTATGACCAGTGTGTTCACGACTTGGACTGTGTACCTAGACATGCACATTTTTCCACATTGCCACAAATGGCAAGGGTTTGTCCAGATTTGAATGTAAACACTTGTAAAAACTTTCTGGACTGCTCTGTCTCTAAGAAGGTTAAAGTTAAGGCATATCCTGTAGTTAAACATAGTCACAAGCCTTTTGAGGCAATGCATGGAGATTTGGCTGCTCCATTTAAAACTAGTAAGGGAGGAGCCAAGTACATGTTTGTATCAGTAGACCATTACACCTGCTTTGCTTTTGTTTATCTGTTAAAAACCAAAGATGAAGCATTTGGCAAATTCAAGAAATGGGTTGCCATGGTAGAAAGAAAGCATCCCTACAAAGCAGTTTCCTTTATATCAGATCAAGGTGGGGAATTCCTAATTAATGCGTTCCAACATTGGTTAAGGAATACTATGGTGTTCTATGGTGATTTGCTATAATCCGTGGTTTCACTTATAAACTGTAAATCCAGGAACGTGTCCCCCGTGGATACACAGGACGGCCTGTACATGATTCAGGAAATGAGTGGCTGTACCCCTTTCCGTGAATTTACACTGTTACAGCTGGTTCCATATTATAATGCATGAGAGCTGGCCCAAGACATTTTGTTGCTCGAGACAAAGGACAAGATGGTGTCCAGTCCTAGAAGCTGCTGGACTAACAGCTGGATGTTATTTTGCAACTGGCGACAAGGTAATCACCAGCTTCTTTGAGTCCCATTTTGAGAGAAAGGTGGGGCATAAAGCAAATGGTAAATAAATAAATAAATAAGGCTGTGCTCTCCACTATACCTCAGGGAAGCTGACTAGTTTAGGGGACCCAGGACATGATGGCCTGAATCCTACTCTAATTCTCAACTGCTATTATATTTTATCAATATATATCCTGCCCTTTTCCCAGTACTTAAACTCAAAGCAGCTTACAGAATAAAACTAAAGCAGAATCACTGAATCAGTGGGAGTTGCATAAGTGTTAACTCACTATTCAACAATTGATTCAATGGGTCTACTCTAGTGGGGATTCAATGTAGGATTCAAACTGTTATTGGCATACAACAGGCTCTCTCCTTCCAAGGCAGCATAGGAAACTGCTGGGTTCTACATGTGAAACTAGAATGCTTTCTTCTGCCTGCCTGTGTTTTGTTCACTTTTTCTATAAAGAATTAAGCAGCCACTCCCCACAAAAGATGCAGGTTTAGAAGAGAAACATTGTCAGCAGCACATATGAATTGATCTGTGGTGGAGACACGGAGGGAGTCAAGCTAAACAAGGGCAGAATGAAGGGGCTGCTCCCTCAACCCAGCCTAAAGCAGAGGAGGAGGAGGAGGAGGAGGAAAAGAAGAATGTGGTTAACAAAGATTGGAAGATTTAGTTTCCTTTTGTACAGGCTGTCTTTCACCATATTCTTTAAATGGACAATGCTGATTATCTGAAACTTCTTTGGTGATCTGTTAGGAAGGGAAAAGAGTGTGTATTTATCTGAGACAAGCAAATGCTTTCAACAAAAAGCATCACCGCCCTTTTGTTACATTCCAGTGCTTCAGAATGCTTTTCACTCCAGCAGTTAATATTATTAAACAGACTGAAAAAAAACCATGCTTCTGAAAGGCATGTGATTATGACTTTTAGTCTGAGCAGATCATTTAATGCAGCTGAGCACACACTCTTTTTTGAAAGAGAAGACTGCACACAGAAACCAGTGTCCCTGGATTCTGTGTTTCAAAGGAGGCATTCATTGGTGATGGCAAGTCACCTTTTTTTGTCCCTAGATCTGCAAACATTGGACTTTGCATTCCACAGCCTGCATTTGAAGTCCATGAATAGGAAACCTGTTTATTTTTTAAAGCCATGTAAAACCTCAACCAGCCAATCCAAAAATGTTCCTGGTCTATGCAACAACCTCTTTTACATTTACAAAGCATGGCTAGGAAATTAATAGCAGTGGGAGAAAGAAAACAGTCACACAAAAGCCATATAAGAAGATCAAGTTGAAGTAGTCCTCTCCTCTCATGCAAAAAAAAAAAAATGCAGTTTGGTTTTCAGGAATCTGGATTTTAATGAATCCAAGATTCTGCATGGATAAATCTGCAGGAGGGATATCACACTGGTGGCTCCAAACTGGTGGTAACAATCTATAGCTTTAATGATAACTTTTTCCATTTGTATAGCATTTTTTGGGGTGCTTAAAATACTTATAGATTATTTTGTTGTAATCCATCATTGTGTGAATTGTAACCCAAGAGTACAGTAACACAGGCCACTATTATAATTCCCATAATGCAACTGGATACTTAAGTAGATACTTGTAGGAGGTAATGAGTCTAAAAATAAAATAGTATTTAAAAAATTCCAGGATCTAGTCCTTTTGAAAAGCAACAAGAATTATCTTCTTTTAAAAAAGAGTTAAAAATCATTTACTTTTAAATTCATGCAGAGTGCAACTTAGGAATGCAGACAAAAAGTTCAATTAACATTTTAAAAAGGTGTGTTCAGAGGTCTGAGATCACCCAGTTAAATTAGACTCATTACAAAAACAAAGGAGTCAGTTTAAAATGCAAATCAAAGTTTACTAAAGTTATATCAATCTCCATCTACATAATAAAACAAACTTTAAAAAGAGGTTCCTAACTGACTAAGAGTATTTAGGGTAGGAAAACTCACCCAGCCTATAGCGGTAAGAGGCTGTATGGTGAACATCATGGCATGGTTGCAGGAAAGATGGCTAAGCAAAGATAATAAGGCTTAAGATGGCTTAAGATAGGTACAGCCTCATGGAGACTCTAACTTAAAAGAGAACTTACACAGAGCAATAAAATTTAAATTAGGTCATGTGTTGAATGACCCAGCACTCCAGTTGGCTGGAAGTGCCCAGTGAAATAAGAGAAAGGGAGTTTGGGAGAACAGAAGCATGCAGGGAAAAAAACCTAGACTTATTTTAGGATGTGAATGAGGTACACAAGATTGCTTTTACATTACAATGATTATTTCCCCACATACTACAATACTCTGAGCAGGAATCAAGAAAAAATGGTTTCATGTTCTTATCTGCATATGCCCAGGCTGGACATTTCAAACAACTTTGGACAATGGCCAGTAGCACTTAGTGCTAACCAGTGGCCTGCACTGGCCGTTTTCTTGGCAGTTCTATCTACCTATCACCATGAGTGTGCTTTACAGAGGACATGAGCATAGGTCCCTGCCCTCAGGAGCTCAATGCTGAAAATTTAACAGTAAGTGAAAAAACAGGCAGCTTCATTATGCGATTCTGGCCTGCATTTTCCCTCTTTGTATTATTTGGTGAAAGCTTTCGTGGACTCTGGTCCACTTAAAATCACTCATCCCTAAGATTCCACAAGACTCTTTGCTATTTTCTGCAATAGACTAACTCGGCTGTCCCCTTGGTAACAGCACCATGATATTTAAGAGAGGACTGTGTTCACTGATTATTTTTTTTAAAGTGACAATATTACTCACTATAAATTATTCAAATGTAGCAAACTGCATAATTTGGAATTACAATTTCCATGGAGTATGGCACTGAAATTCTATTTATGCCAATTGGAGTATTATTTATTATAGGGACTGTGCTCAGTAGCAGAACATAGGCTTTTGCATACAAAATATCCCAATTTCAAGGCCCTATAAGACTCTTTTGGCTTCTCTATCAATATAAATAAATAAATATGTAACTGAGGGCTTGTCTACACTGCAGGAAAAGAATCATAGCTTGTACCTGCTGCAAGCAGGACACATGACACTCTTGACGATTCAATGGGAAAGCGGTTCTTTTTGAGGCCTCAAGGCTTTAATCTGTGGGGATTTTTAACTACCTTTTACCCATACTTTACTGGAAAAAACAGTTTATTGTATGTGTAGTCACCTCTGAGTTGGCTTTGGTGTGGAGCCAGGGGGAGGGGAAAATTCAAATGGGGGTAATCAGCTGTATTTACATTCTGCCAGTGTGCAGGTGCTATTATTTTTCAAATATGTATTTCTGCAGAAATCACTATCTCCACCTATCCAGTAAAACTCTACTCTGGGACAATGTATATAGTAGGACCCCCATATCTGCGGGGGATTGGTCCCGGGCCCCACCATGGATAATGAAAACCGCAGATAATAGTGAACGTCATTGAAAACAATGGGACTTCTGTTTTAAAATACCATAGAGTTGCCTTGGAGAACCTAGAAAATGGCTAGAGAGGACACATTTTCTAGGAAGACTCTATGGTAGCTGTGCTGAAACTGAAACCGTGGATAATTGAAACTATGGATGGATGCAGGGGCGCTACTGTATTTGCATGCATGAAGAGAACAACAACAAAAGCCCACTGGTGCAGCCACGGCTATATGGCCAGAAAGAATGTGAAGTATAGGATATGTGATCAAGGTAGGATTGCCTTTAACACATAAGAAATGTGTGGCTGCTAACGCCAATCTTGCTTCATTTTCACACTGAAGTGTGCGGCATTAACATGCCTACTGTGGGCCCAGGAAACTTCGAATTGAAGCTGATTTTTTTTCTGCAGTGCAGGCAAGCCCTGAGACAGTAGAGAGCCATTGTCAGTCAATACTAGGCCAGACAGACCAGCAATCTTATCTAATATAATACAAACCCCTAAGTTCCTATATATTTCTCCAATAACCTGACCTCTAGGATTCCCCAGATGTTGTACACACATGTTCAAGCCTCATTTTTCCCACCACAAGGGCTAGAAGCTTGATGCGGTGGTGTTTGTTTGTTTGTTTGTTTGTTTAAATCAAAACCTGAGATACTCAGGAAGGACAGGTTACTTAGCTGTAACTGTAGTTCTTTGAGGGGTCATCTGTGAAATCACACAATTGGGTAACACTGCGGATCCACAGAACAGCATTCGGAACAATCTAGTAGCTAAGCAAAGGTTTTTGGTGGTAGCTCTGACCACCTCCATATGGTATATAAATACTGAGCCTGCCAAAACCATCTTAGTTCCATGTCCACCACATAAGTAGCATCAATGAAACCAAGGAATGGCAGGACATATAAGAGGAGGATGGGCAGGTTTGTGTGATTTCACAGATGACCACTCAAAGAACTACAGTTATAGGCAAGTAACCTGTCCTTCTTCATCATGGTCTCTATGAATCATACAATTGGGAGATTAGCAAGCTGCACCTACAGGTGGTGGGAAGTGTCATTCATAAACCAACATAGTGGCTCAGCACACTAGAGAGAAAAACACAACACAAACCATATGGTATGGTTCAAACAAGAGATTGTGTATTAGAAGCTTTAGCCTTGCATTGTTTGGATGCAAACAGAGGAAGGGTCTTTTGGGGGGGGCAGAATCAGGAAGCCCTGATGGCGCAGTGATTAAATGCCAGTACTGCAAGTCACCACATTGCAAGTTCAATTCCAGAGGGCTCCAAGGTTCACACAGCCTTCCATTCTTTCATAGGTTGGCAAAATGGGGACCCGGCTTGTGGGGGCAATTTACTAACAAGCTGCTTCTTGCAGTGTAGATGTGTAAATTGCTATTGCTTAAAACAATTTGTAAGCCACTCTGATAGCCTTGTGGCTGAAGAGCAGGGTATAAATAAAAAAATAACAAGAATATGACAATTCTGGTCCAAAAGGCACATCATTAAACACAACCCTGTAAGCACCACAGGGCAAAGGCAGATTGTGTCAAAGAAAACAAAATAATACAAGCGCATACTGCCGCCGAGTAATAAAAGTGGCTAAACAAGGCATGGTAGTACCAAAAATAAAAAAAGGCATTACAGCATATAAATCATACAAAAATGAAAACAGGTTCATTTATCAATGGCAGGAATAGTACATGACATCATATACTTTGCCAAAACTTGTATCAGTTTTAGAACAAGTATCAATAAAGTAATGAGATACAAATGTCATAGGCTGGGACCAAACATTTGACAAAGGAATACCTGCCAAAAAGGCAGAAGCAGCAGCAACACCCCTGGTGGAATGTCCTTGAACCCTAGGAGAAGGTTCAACTCACACCAGTTCATATGCAAGGTGAATTGCCAACACCACCCACTTGGACTGTCTTTGAGAAGAAACAGGAAGTCTGAGTTTACTCTCTGAATAATAGATAAAAAGACATTGTGATTGATGAGATGAAGCAGTCTGATTAACATAGAAAGCTACAACCTTCCTCACATCAAGTGTGTAAAACTTTCACTCAAGTTCAGAGGATGGATTCCGGAAGAACACAGGAAGTACAATCTCCTGGTTCCGATGGAAAGAAGAAATGACCTCTGGGAGAAAAGAAATGTCCGGTCATAAGATGACTTTATCATCATGGAAATGTAAGTATGATTGATTGGCATGAAGAGCACACAGTTCACTGGCCTAATGTGCCAAAGTGATCGCCATGAGGAACGCTGTCTTCCAGGAAAGAAGGTGCAAGCTGCAAGAGGCCATAGGCTCAAGCGGGCATCAGTGCAGTTGGGAAAGAACATGTTCAAGATTCCAAGGCAGAGTCGGTCTCGAAATGTGAATGCAGGTTACAGTACCCCTCAAAGAAGGGGGTCAAAACCATATATGAACCTGGATTGAAGAGGGCACATCCGGAGCCTCACAAAGGGATGACAGAGGTTGTTGAAGTCATGAACCCCAGCAGTACTGGAACGAGCTGAGCCCTCACACGTCAAGATTTGATACAGCAGTAGACAGGAATGAGTAACATCTGGTACCAATCGCCTGGTAGGAATGCCTTGGTGTGGACAGAATCAAGGAGAGCGCTGATGAAGAGAAGTATCCTGGATGGTATCAGAGAGGACTTGTCATGATTCACCACAAGTCTGAGGTTGTCTCATAGAGAGCATGTAGTTGATGTTGATCCAAAGCTTGTCTCCAGTTCAAGCAACAAACAACCAGTTGTACAAGTAAGGGAATGTGTTCATTTCTTTTTATTGCAACCAAGCAGTGACCATGGCCATACATTTTGTGAATACAGAAGGTGCAGTCGAGAGTCTGAAGGGTAGGACATGGAAATGGAAGGGCCTTCCTCCTACTGCAAAGGAAAGGAAACACCTACAACAGTCTCGGGTGCCAATGTGGGAATATGCATTCTTAAGACAGAGAGTACCCATCCAGTTCCCTTTCTGCAGGAAAGGAAGAATTGTTGGAAGAGTCACCATTCGGAACTTCTTTGGACAAATGTAGGACTTGAGCTCTCTCTGGTCTAGGACAGGGTGAAGGCCACAGTCTTTTTTACTCAACAATAAAACAGCCAAAGTCGAAGCCTCAATGGGTCATAGAAGGAGGTTTGATTCCCCCCCCCTCCAGTTTTCCAACACGCAAGATATTTCTTGTAAAAGAACGTGGGAAAGAAGAGTGACAAAAAGGAAACTGGTGGGTGGGAGTTCCTCCAATTCAATGGCATAGCCTCGGCACACGATGTTGCATACCCAGGAATCAATAGTGGTAGCCTGACAAACAGGGAGGAAAAGAGACAGTCTGTTGCCAGAGAAAATTCCGGATGAGAGAGGAGGATGGCCCAGCAATGAGTAAAAGGTGACGCTTTCCAGAGTCAGACGGTTTCTTCTTGAGTTGCTCTCAGTACCGAGGAGGAGCCTTCCTGAGCAGAAAGGAAGGATTTTGCTAATCTGATTTCAAATGACAGAACTGAGTCAGACTGGAGGCTCGCTGAGTGGAAGAGGACCTAGGCCAACCATAGCGAAATTTTGTTGGGAAGCGCAATTGGGTTGGGAAGCCAAATTTGTGGGCTGTGGACCACACATTTTGTGTAAGTTCAAGCTTCCCATCTGTTTCCTTGTGGAAGAGTCCCTCTTCATCAAAAGGCATGTCCTCAGTAGTCACCCTAGCTTGAGATGATAAACCTAAAAGTCTCACCCCTGCATGACATAAAAGGGCAATAGATCCAGCGAAAGTCTTTGCAGCACTATCCACAAAGTGACAGGCAGAGTTGATTTGGTGACCAGCTAAAGAATGGGTCTCATCGTAGAGGGCCATAGCAAACCTTCTGACATAGAATTGTAGAGTTGGAAGAGACCACGAGGGCCATCCAGTACAACCCCCTGCCACACAAGAAATCACGATCAAAGCATCCCCAACAGATGGCCATCCAGCCTCTGTTTAAAGACCTCCAAGAAAAGAGACCCCACCATGCTCCGAGGGAGTGTGTTCCACTGCCAAACAGCTCTTACAACCTAGGAACCATTTACCTAACACCACATCACATGAGTGGTGGGGGGTTTAAGAGCAAACCAAGGCAGAACACTCGCTAGAAGCCAAAATGAGTAAACTGAGGCTGTTGTACTTTGGATACATCATGAGATGACAGGCCTCCTTGGAAAAGACAATAAATTTCTATCAGGCAGTTTATCAAGCAGAGGAAAAACTTACTCCCAGAGATGTTGTTGGTACGTAGACATGTATGCCGAGTAACTTGTGATCTGGATTCCAAGTGCAGCAAATGCACAGAATTTCTTGGACATAGAGTCCAACTTCTTGCCCCCATGAACAGAAGGGGTTGTATGAGTTTTCTGAAGAGACTTTGGACTGGGAAGCTTCTACAACAATGGAGTTAGTGTTAGGGTGATGAGAAAGCCAGTCAGTCTCAGGTTTGACAGTCCAACAGAGAGTGTTGATCTTTTAAGATGTAGATGGAATGGAAGAAGGCATCGACCAGGAGTGATGTGCAATTCACAGGAGCTAAAGTAACAAAGGAATAGACAGGAGAGGCAGTACCCTCGTCTGTATGTGGCTATAGACAGAGTCAATAGGGTCATTTTCCGAATGGTTCATCTTGAGATCCAAGGTGTTAGCCATACAAACAATTTGTTCAGCAAATGCCATCACATCATCCATTGAAGAGGAAGACTCATGATCCCCAAGAGTTTGAAGGGAAGAGAGGATGTGATGAGACATCTGGGTTTTGACCAATGAATCGCCAGTATAGTCAGAAGAAGAATGCCTATGGTGATGAGTTTGGATCAGATCAGACCGATGAACAGGACGAGGTGGCAGAGTGATTAGAGGTTCAACTCAAGCTGCACTGGTTTCAAGTGGTGTGGGTCGGTCAGCAACGGCATGAAGTGGAGAGCCCTACTGAGGTAGTGTAGTATGTGGGGAAATAATTATTGTAATGTAAAAGCAATCTTGTGTACCCCATTCACATCCTAAGATGAGTCTAGATTTTTTCCCTGCATGCTCCTGTTCTCCCAAACTCTCTTTCTCTTATTTCACTGGGCACTTCCAGCCAACTGGAGTGCTGGGTCATTCAACACATGACCTAATTTAAATTTTATTGCTCTTTGGGAGACTCTCTTTTAAGTTAGAGTCTCCATATGGCTGTAGCCATCTTAAGCCATCTTTCTTAAGCCATCTTTGCCATCTTCATCTTTGTCCTTGCCATGATGTCCTAGCCATGCTGCTGCTATGATGCTATGCCATGATATTCACCATGCAGCCTTCTACCGCTAAAAGGCTGGGTGAGTCTTTCTACCCTAAATCCTCCTAGTTAGTTAGGAACTCTTTTAAAGTTTGTTTTAGTATGTAGATTGAGATTGATACACCTTCAGTAAACTTTTGATTTGCATTTTAAACTGACTCTTTTGTTTTTGTAATGAGTCTAATTTAAGTGGGTGATCAGACCACAGACCTCTGAATACACTTTTAAATGTTAATTGAGCTTGTCTATCTCAGCATTCCTAAGCATCACTCTGCATCGCTTTGAAAGTAAATTATTTTTAACACTTTTTAAAGAAAATATTTTTACTGCTTTTTAAAAGGGCTAGATCCCTGGAATTTTTTAATACATTTTATTTTTAGACTCATTACTCCTACAGGTAGAGGCTGGTGATCTTTGGAAGGGAGATGAATTATAACAGAACATGCAACATGAAACCTCCGTCAATGAAAAGCAGCGTTTTTTCCATCCCTCCAGCACGGAGGAATGATGGAAGGAAGACAGGGCGTGTGATGCCCATCACTGGAAGTGGGACAGCAATGTTCTCCTCCTGATCTCCAAGGTTTTTTTTAGAGCGTCCGATAAAGTCCGGAAAGAGTAAAGGGGGAGGCAAGAACTGTGGAAAAACATTTTCATTCTTCATCAATACAATGTCCCTACTCACACAGCACTTTCTGTAAAGCAGTTTTTGGCCAATAAATGCATTACTACACTTGAACGTCCTCCATATTCGCCAGATTTGGCACCATGTGATTTTTTTATTTTCCCTAAAGTGAAATTGGTGCTTAAAGGAACACATTTTGAGTCAATTGATGCAGTAGAGAAGAAAACAACAACTCTGAGGTCTTCAGATGCGATCGAGAAGAGGAAGGGGACTCAGTTGGTTTCAAGGATTGCTCATAAAGCAGAGCCTTGAACCTCAATTCCCAATTCCGTCTAGCTTGCAGAATAAAGGCCTCAGAATGCTGACACAAAGCAACGACATGGGACTTTTCCAAGCAAAGAAGACACTTCGAATGTCCATCATGGCCTGGAATCTTTGCACTGCATACCAAGCAGCTCTTGAAAGAGGTCAAAGATATCCTCAAATCAAGAGAGAAGCTGAAGGGAAAAACTGCTGAGTCACAGTAGAACATTCCATAGCTGCTACCACAGTGGATGGAAAAGAACTGAGGTGGTTTGGTGGTATCGGTATTTATATACCATATAGAGGTGGGCGGAGCTACCACCAAAAACCTTTGCCTAGCTACTCTAGAATGTTCCCAAAGCTGCTCTGTGAATGCGGTGTTACCCAATTGTGTGATTCAGAGACCATGATGAAAAAGCTAATTTCAGCATCCAATATTGTATTTTGACACACACACAATGCACATGTGTACAGGCATGGAACTCACACGCACAGCTCTGATCAAAGCCTTGAATTCGCACGTTTATCAGAACAGACTTCGACTGCATCCACTCATACTCTTATGGGGATAGTAAATTGCTTGCTAATGAAGAAGATCAGAAGACTTATCATTAGAAATGAGCTACAACAGTATCCCTCCATCCAGGCACAAGCCAATTAGAGAGTCACACAGCATGCCTTGCTTCTGATCTAATGAACTGTGATTGCATTTATTTTCAGTAACATCTGTGCTTGTTAAGATTTTTTGAGTATTTGATTGCTAATGACAGAAATTGCAAAAAAAAAAAAAAGTTAGCCTGCTTTAGAGTAAGAGAGGCCTGAGAGGCAGTCTTAGTGTGTTTTTTTTCTGCAGCAATATGGAGGCTTGAAGCTAAAGAGCCCAGGCATTTAGTTTAATTTTGTGTGACACACACACACACACACACACACACAGGAGAGAGGAAGTGAGGAAAAAGGGAGATGGATTGGAAGATATTAGATAAGGCAAATGCTTGTAATGTGAAGAAAGAATCTGATCAGGAAAATAAAGAAAAGAAAAGGGTCCCTGGAAAGCATGTGGCTGAACATTTAATGTTTTGGGTTTTTTAAAAAATCCAGAACACATGTTTTTAAAAGTGCCTGTGGTGCAGCCTGGATGCTCTGAGATGAATTCAACACCAGCTGAAGAGTTGAATGGTAGCCCTGGGCAGGAAGGAACCAGGCGTCTTTTTCAGCATTAATCTTTCATTTAAAAAAAATACAAGAGATACATAATAGATAAGATGAAATATTTCATTGGACCCACTTCCGTGAGTTTCTGAAGTGCTGTAAGCTTTAACGGGGAGAGAGACATAGGATTTAAATTCTTTAGCTGCACATACTCTAGGCCTGGTCTATGCATGCAGTTTAATGAGGCTGCAGCCCAGTCATGAGGTGTGGTACGACCACTTCAGACCTTTCCCATGAATGAGAGTAGCCATGTTTACGAATGCTCCTCTAGGTTAACAAAATAAACAGAAAAACATCTCTGCAAGCAAAAAAGAACAAAAGCACTCCCTCTTAAAACCCAATTGCAGTTTTTGTGGGCTTTGTTACAATCTTTCTTTTCTACTTAATAGCAGGAAACTTCCATGTGTGATTATGATTTAAAAATCCCACCCCCTCCCCACCAGATAATAGGAAGTGGCATACAATTGTCCCTCTACATTCACGGATTTGGCATTCATGGTTTTAAGTATTCATGGTTTAAAAATATTCTTTAAAAAATAATAATCCAAAAAGCAAACCTTGATTTTGCCATCTTATATAAGTGACACCATTTTACTATGCCACTGCATATAATGGGATTTGAGTATTCATGGATTTTGGTATCCATGGGGGATCCTGGAACCAAACCCCCAGTGAATGTGAAGGGACAACTGTAGTTCACTCTACAACCTTATTTTCCTTGTTGGGTAGACCAGACTTGACACCAGTAAAGGTGGCATCACCCCAACCCCCTTATGGTGTCACTTGGTATGGTTCGATCCCCCTAGTGCCACCACTGTGGATCCCTCCAGACATTGTTGTGCTGCAACTTCCAGCATTAGTCTCCAATGATTATGCTGGCTAAAGCTGTTAGGACTTGTAGTCCAACCGTGCCTGGAGGGCTTCCCACCCCTCCTTTACTCATATATATTCTGGCAAGTCAAATGCTGCAGCATCCCTCAGTCTTGCCACTCCCAGACAGTCTTGCTCTCTAGCTCATCTATGTATACTTGTATATGGATCCATACTTCATTTTACCTTCCAATTTAAAAAAAAAAATGAAAAAAGTGCAAGAATTCTTTGCATACCAGAGAGGAAGTGTGTTAGGACTGCCACATGTGCAGGAATTGGCTACTCCTCATTCAAGATGGCTCTCCTCCAACACCAAGCAATGTTTCTTCCAGAAGCAAAAGAGCATGCATTTATCTAGAGCAGTGGAGGCACTATGAAACTGTTTCTACCTCTCTTAAAATGCTACCTCTGTCTTCAGCCTCTGTGTGGGAAATATGATGCCTCCAGCTTTTTCCCAATGAACAGTTCTCTGTGTGTCAGCAGAAGTAACTTTAGGCAGTCTTTCTCAGGATAGTTTCATAAACTAATACAGTCAGAGGGGCAATGGCTGATTTCCAACAGGAAAACAGTTGGAGGGGGGATTAACTATCTCCTCCCAGCACCACTGTAATTGTTATCAAGGGTGGGGACACTAATAAGGAGATTTTCAGACTGCACTGTTATGGTGTTACTATTCCACTTTATCTGCTCTGGCTTCCTCCTGTAGAATTCTGGGGTTTGTAGTTTAGTGAGGCCTAAGATCTCTCTGGCTGAGAGTTGTAAATGCTCCTCCCTAAACTGCAAATCCCAGGATTCCACAGGAGGCAGCCATAGCAAATAAAGTGGAATAGTAACACTATAACAGTGTTGTCTGAAAATCTAGTAAGATGAGGTGGAAATAACAATGTTGTTGTTGTTGTCCTTGTTGTTGGCGTCTGCCTTCCCTAAGGCAAACCCATCACTGGGTTTTCTGAGGCTGAGGGTCTGTGATTTGCCCAAGGTCACCCAGGGGGTTTTCATGGCTGAGCAGGGATTCAAACCCTGGTCTCCAGAGTCATAGTCCAACGCTCAAACCATTACACCATACTGGGTCTCTAAAATAACATTAATAAGCCCTAGAAGTAAACACAGGCACCAGTGCTATCAGGCTGTGATCTGAATTCTCATTTCCAGTGACAATCTTTGAATGTTTTTTAACTATTTGCCAGTGAGTGAGGTTAACGGGGTGGAGAGCCTGAAGTATTTCTGGCTGGGTTTCCCATGAATATAATTGCTAAAGAACAGAACGAGCACTTTAAAAATGTCAGTATTTTGGAAACAAGGTGCTGGCGGCTGGCCGTGCCTCGTGTTCCTTCACAGAAATGTAGCTTCTTAAAACACACAGGATCAACAATCAGAGATATCAAATGGACCAGACAAGTAGTGTACCCTTCCTGGGGCAAAATGGACACAAAAGAGTCTATGCTATCTTGGCAGTGATTTAAATTTGTGTGGTTAGGATTCAGTGATGCACAAGAAAGAAAGTCTTTAAAATGTTTCCCTGATACAGCACTTCAGAATGCCAGAGTTAATTCACACTAATGAAATCCTTACAACAACTCTATAAGGTAGATGGATTTGGCCATCCCATTCTATGTATGTGGCAGGGACTGATTTGCCCACAGGCACCTAAGATGTTCATGGCTGGCATGGGAGAAGATTCAAATTAAGGATTTCCCATTTTGTAGCTCAACCTTTGCCATTTATGCTACTTCCGATCGTTGTAAATCTTGCAGCTTACATCTCTTCCCCTTTAATACGCAAGTTTAAATATTACTCCTTCGCGCACCACCATTTTTGGCCAGTGCCATGCTGCTGCCTCAGAAGATTTGCCATAACAAGTCCTACAAAAGTGACTTTTAGGACAAGTAAAATGCAACGGAAGCAGCCTCGCCACGTTGCAAGACTGCTGCGCTGCAGGGCATCCCTTTCGGATGACGCCTGTCCCTGCCGGTACTGTTGCGGTACCGCAGGGACATTTGAGTGTAATATTTTGGCGATTTTTACTCACGATAGTCTTTAGCCTTCTCTGCTAAAGCATGTTGGCGCCTTAGCAAACTACAAATCCCAGGATTCTATAGGGAGGAGCCATGGTAAATCATCCAGTTTCAAACTGGATTATTTGTGTAGTGTGGATTCAGCCTACCCTATGCAGAACGGTTGGTTGTCACAGAGGCTCTCATACACTGTCAGCGATGCGAATTTTCTTTGAAACAGGATGCAATGAAACTGGACCCCAGCGCCAGAATTAGGGCTGTATTTAATCTCTTTAAAATAAAAGTGCATAGGGCTGAGGCCTGCTTGGAAGCCACCAGGACTGGTTGCTAAAGCTTAGGCTGAATCTACACTACAAAAATAATCCAGTTTGAAACTGGATGATTTACCATGGCTCCTCCCTATGGACTCCTGGGGTTTGTAGCTTGGTAAGGTGCCATCACTCTTTAACAGAGAAGGCTGAAGACATTGCAAAACTACAAATCCCAGGATTCACTAGGACGAAGCCATGGCAAATCACCCAGTTTCAAACTGGATTTGTGTAGTGTGGATTCAGAGACATCATTATATATATATATATATATATATATATATATATATATATAAGTTTTGCGCAGGAAGCAGAGCGCTTTGCAAAGGGACAACCAGTGTACCAAGCAGGGATATATATATCCCTGCTTGGTACACTGGTTGTCCCTTTGCAAAGCGCTCTGCTCCCTGCGCAAAACTTGGCTCCGGTCCTGGGCTGGAGGAGCTTTGCCTGGCTGGCAACTGGCCCTCTGAAAGAGCTGCCTTGTCTCCAAAGTTTGGAAAGAACCTGGAGGGTCTGTGGCGGGTTGGGGCCTCCCCCTCCCGGCTGCACAAACACACAGTGCCCCCCCCCCGCCACCGCCCGGCTCCCTCCTTCTTTCCATCCCTTCTTTCCTCCTTTCCTTCGCCTCTCGTCCCGTCGGGGGCTGCAGGAGCCGCAGGGAAAACGCTGCCTGGAAGAGGGAGCTGGGCACGGGGCAGAAGGCAAGAAGGACAGATGGCAAGCCGGCAGCTGGAAAAGGTGCCCATCGCCTCGGCGGGGCCAGCGGACGTCGAGCAACCCCCGACCCCTCCTGTGAGTACCCCACTCTTGGGACAAGCCGCAAACTGGTCAAACAACCAAAAAAAAACCCTGCACAGATCAGTGCTCTGGTTTGTGTTGCAGAAGAAAATGGTGACCCCATTATATTGGATTGCAAGGGGGGGGTCAGACCATAAGCCCCTTGTGTGTGTTGTGTGTGTCTTCAAGTTGCCTGTTAATTTATGGCGATCCCATGAATTTCACAGGGTTTTCTTAGGGAAGGAATCCTCAAGGGTGGTTTTGCCAGTTCCTTCCTCTGAAATACAGTTGTCCCTCCGTATCCACGGATTTGGCATCCACGGTTTTAAGTATTCACGGCTTGCAAAAATTCTTTTAAAAAAATAATCCAAAAAGCAAACCTTGATTTTTGCCATCTTATATAAGGGACCCCATTTTGCTATGCCATTGTATATAATGGGACTTGAGTATTCATGGATTTTGGTATCCACAGGGGGGTCCTTGAACTAAACCCCAGCGAATATGAAGGGACAACTGTATAGCCTATAGCATCTGAGATTGGTTGGCAGTCTCTCATCCAAGTACTAACCAGAGCTGACCCAGCTTAGCAGCCAAGATGAGACAGGATCTGGTGCCTTTAGGGCAGGGTTTTTCAACCAGGGTTCCCCCAAGAGGTTGCAAGGGGTTCCTCAAGAGATTGTGATTGTGGGGGGAAAGCAATAGCAGTACAGTTGTCCCTTCATATTCACTGGGGTTTGGTTCCAGGACCCCCGTGGATACCAAAATCCATGAATACTCAAGTCCCATTAATATGCAGTGGCATAGCAGAATACTGTCCCTTATATAAGATGGCAAAATCAAGGTTTGCTTTCTAGATTATAATTTTTTAAAGAATATTTTCAAGCCATAAGTACTTAAATCCGTGGATACCAAATCCGTGGATATGGAGGGACAACTGTATATAGAATAATGTTTATGCAGGGGTTTCCTGAGACCTGAAAATTATTTCAAGGGCTCCTCCAGGATAAAAAGGTTAAGAAAGGCTGCTTTAGGGTATTTAGGCTCTTCATAAATCCCTTATCCCAGGTTATTTAACCCCAAATAGACTGGGCTATACTGGAATAACCATGATAGCTCCTGATTGCCAAGGGCTGCAATTGGAGGTAGAGTAGTGTGTGTGTTTGTGTATGAGAATCCCGAACCCCTCCTGTGAGTACCTGCCCTTCAGACTATCTTGGGTGAGCCTATGGTGGGCTCCAGCTAACTCTTCTCACTTTCCTGGCTGAAAGTTTTTTCTAGTCTGGTGACCATCCCAGTGGAGTCCATTCCCCCTCTAGCTCCCTAGCAGGTTTAGAGGGAACCGTGGGTGGGGGAATATGAAGAACAGGTTGCTTACCTGTAACTGTAGTTCTTTGAGTAGTCATCTGTAAATTCACAGTTGAAATGGATTTACTACTTGTTTGTATTTTGTTTGGAAAATCCAAGCATCACAGCGCAAGCTGGTGGCTGGATGTCTATAAGCTGGTGGCACTCTGCACATGCTTCACCCACCAGCAGCAGCAGGCTAAGCATATGCAGAGGGAAGGGTACAGAAGCAAAAATAAAAATGCAGGGTTAGCCATGTTGACTGGAAAACAGAATCCAAAGTATGAATTCCAGTGATAATTTTATTAGGGCAACTAGAAGGCGCAAAATTAATCATGCTGGCTTTTGAAACCTACTGTCTTCTTCGTCAGGCAAAGGTGGTTTTGCCATCTCAAGAAACCAGTGGGCTTCGGAAATGAACAGAAACGTTCATTTCCCAATTGTCATTTTTAAAACTTTGCTTTACAGAAAGTACCAAAACATTCACATTTGTTCTGACTTTGCAGCCTGCTGATCTGGCAACTGGCCAGGAGGGGAGGTTCCCCCTTTTTTGTTGCCAATTTTTTAATAATAATAATAATAATAATAATAATAATAATACTATTTATTTATATCCTGCTCCTCTACAAAATGCAATCAGGGCGGCTTAGCTTGATTCTCCCAGGTAAGATTGGGAGGGGGTTGTTCTGCCTCTCTAAATTTTTGATCCAGATCCAGATATAAGTGTGATCTATCCCTCAGATCCCATTGTGTGTTTGTATGCGCTTCAAGTCCCCTGTCGACTTATGGTGACCTCATTACCCCCAACAAAAGTTGGACCTCCATTCCCTTTCTAGAGGTACTCTGCAAGCTGGAACTCCCTCCCCAGCCCACCCCTGCCATCCCTTGACTGAAACTTATCCTGGTAGCCAGAACCAAGGGATGTTCTTGAGTGTGTGGAAAATATTGTTGGACATGAAGAACATTCTCTAGAAGAAAAGCTTAGGTCAGAATATCAGATGCAGTCCAGGTAGCACTTCTTGAGTTGCTAGCTGTCTTCATGAATTAAGCACATTACAAACAGTCCATGACTCTCACACAACCACAACAGCTGACAGGGATAGAGAAGGAGGCACCAGGAGCACCTCTGCTTGGACCAAGAAATATTGGGAGCTTTTTGTTTTCCATGCCTCTCCCTCACTCCTGCAACTGCCTTGTGTTCAAGTCCTTTTCCTCTGGGATTCATTATGCTCATTTGCGTATCATGCGTTTTCAAGTCTAATGTTTGGCCTTTGTTACTTGGATGATATGTGATAACACTTCATTGAGAGCCCCAACTCAGTGAGACTTACTTCCAAGTAATGATAGCTAAGGTTGTGCTGGACAACAGACTATAGAAATCTGAGTTAGTTGTTCAAAGCCACCTAGCAAGATTGCATGGTTTTATGGGATTTGAACCCAGCTTTCAAGCCACGGGACTGACCGTCATGGTGGAGTTCTCCAGTTCCTCTTTTCCCCTGAGGTTTTTACCCAGCAGCCCTACTGAGAACAAGGAACAGAAAGGAATGTGCCTGCACTAGAAACAGTCCTGGCAAGGGCTTTTTGGCTTTCATAGGTTAGTAAGTGGCTAGAAGGAAACAAGCAGCTCCTCTCTTACAACCATGTAAAGAAATGCAGGAATAAAACACTCCCCTTGTGGAAGGAAGATTCACTGGGAATTTGATCTTGTGCTACCATGAATCCTAGCCTGATCTTGGGAAAGTTCTGGGGGTTTGGGGGGGGTGCTTTTGGGGAGGGGGGTTGGACAACAGCTCCCAGAGTCCCCCAACTAGCAACTGTCCCTGCTAGCTGGGAGATTCTTGGAGCCGTAGTCCAGAAAACAAATTTTGCAAGCTTAGCTTTATTCTATGCCCTGCATACCCCAGGTTCCAGATAGCCCCTGCTGGTTGATATGCATGTTTCATTTTTTTTCTTCTCAATAAGTCTTTTTTATTAGCAGTCAATAGACCATAAAATCCTCAGGGAAAATCTAAGGATTTTATGGTCTGTGGACTGCTAATAAAGATGATGGCCTAAATCCTATTGTTAGTCCCAACCAGAGTGGAGCCATGGGAACAATTGGATTTACCTATGTGTTGACTTGTCTTTTCAACAGTTGATTCAATGAGTCTACTCTAGTTGAAACCAATCAAGAGGATTCCACCTGGTATTTTTCTTATGTGTGTGGGAGGTGTTGGTTATTATGAAGATGGGGGGGTGCACCCCTTTTCCTAGCAGAAATTTCCTATGTAACATTTGAACTTCCATGATGGTGGGAAAGATTTGCTCAGGAGCTGGGTATGTTCAGCCTGGAAAAAAAGATGGTTATGGGGCGGTATGCTAGCCCTGTTTAAGTATTTGAACGGGTGTTACATTGAAGATGGAGCAAGCTTGTTTTTCTGCTGCTCCAGACTAGAACACGGAGCAATGGATGCAAGCTCCAGGAACAGAGATTCCACCTCAACATTAGGAGGAACTTTTTGACAGTAAGAGCTGTTCGGCAGTGGAACACACTCCCTCGGAGCGTGGTGGGGTCTCCTTCCTTGGAGGTCTTTAAACAGAGGCTGGATGGCCATCTGTCAGGGATGCTTTGATTATGATTTCCTGCATGGTAGGGGGTTGGACTGGATGGCCCTTGTGGTCTCTTCCAACTTTACAATTCTATGATTCCTCAGGTTTCCAGGTACCACCTTTACCTCTGTCCTTCCCTTGTTTGCAGGCATATTCAGCTGTGATAGCAAAACCCTCTAGCACAGGAAAGCTTCTTAGGATCGGAGCTATAGTGCTCATTGGAGGAGCCATCCTAATCCTCTTCGGAGCTATTGGAGCCTTTTACTATTGGAAGGTGAATGACAAAGAGGTGAGGAGTAAATGACTTCCTTTAGACCTGATGTTCTTTCTGACAGGACGTGTATTTGAAACACTTTAGTTGAACTATAGAATTTAAGGTCAGTTGTTACAGATGTGAGAAGACCACTATTTCACCTGTGACTGCTGTTTCATCTGTGGAATTTCATAGTCTAGCTGCTATTTGTTCATTGATCGGAGATGTTTTTCTCATAGGCAGTATGCTTTCTCTTTTTCAAAAGCCCTGTCATTGGGAAGAGTAAAGCAGCCATCCCAGACAGGTGAGCATAGGTGCTCCAAAAGGGCAGCAAATTGTTAATTGTTCATTTAATGTATTAATATTAAATTATACAATTAATAGTAAACTAATCTAATATTAATATTTAATATTACATTTATATTAAATGTAATATTAAATATTAATCTTATATTAATTTCATATTACATTAATTTAAATATAATATTAATTTATTATTGTTGTATTTTTACCTCTAAAGCAAGGGGACTCACTTGTGGCATTTTATGGCCCAGGTGCCAAACTAATTCAGTGGGTCCCCAATACTGTGTCTGTTGATTTGGGAGAAATCAACATTTGCTTATCCTTTTCAGGCAGCAGAATGTTGCAGGTTGCCTCAGTGTGTGTCTATATATCATCTGCTACTGATAACTGTCTCCGAAGTTACCAGTAGAGTCCTAAACACTCTTCCTAACCTGCCCAGAACTATTAAAGAGTAATTGTCTGTTGGGCTCACCTTTTTAATTTTAATTTTTAATTCAGCAGTTAGACTCTATTCTGCCCCAACAGGGCCTTTCTTTATACAGGCCTACCCCCGTATCCGCAGATTCGGTATCTGTGGTTTCACTTATCCACATCTGGAAAAAATGTTCTCTCTAGGCATTTCTAGATCCTCCAGTGCGCTTCTATGGTCAACATCTGGCCTTTGTCTCATTGAAAATAATAGGCTTCCCTATTATCCACGGTTGCAGGTATCTACAGGGAGTCTTGGAACATACCCCCTGTGGATATAGGGATTGACCTGTATGTTCTTTTGCCCTAAGTTGAAATTATAATTATGTTGTATACAGATCTATTAGCAACTGATCAAGCTTGCGTCCTTCTGTTGCCTTTGATTGGCTGTGCCTAGCAGATCTCTTTCTGGTTTGGTTCCCCTGCAGGAGTCCATTCACACCACCTAATTTTAGCACTACAGTTGTCCCTTCATATTTGCTGGGATTTGGTTCCCAAAATGCCCAAAATCCATGGATACCAAAATCTGTGAATACTCAAGTCTCATTATATACAATGGCATAGCAAAATGATGTCCCTTATATAAGATAGCAAAATCAAGTTTTGTTTTTTGGATTATTATTTTTTAAAGATTTTTTTCAAGCCGTGAATACTTAAATCTGTGGATACCAAATTCGTGGATACTGAGGGACAACTGTATATTCCATATGGTAACATCCTGTGAACTCATGGGATATGTAGTCTGATGAGGCACTAGAGTTCTTTGGCTGAGAATGCTAAATGCTCCTCCCTAAACTGCCAATCCCAGGATTCCATGGGATGTTGCCCTGGCAGTTAAAGTGGAATATAGTGCTATAATTAGATAGTGTGAACAGACTCTGGATTATTATTATTTTTTCTGCTCCCTGAAGGGCCTTGTCTTCTGATCTTCTTTTTTACCTTATCCAACCATTTGCTTCAATATCGCTTTTCTCCCTTTTAATTTGCTATTTTGAGTTCTAGAATCTATACATATAAAAACCCTTTGGTATGTTTCCTTTCGCTGTGTGCTGATTGGGCACTTAGGAAACAATCCCCTCCCTCCTCTCACTCCCTCAGCCAATCACCACCCACATGTAAATTCCCTCTGCACCTCGCAATCCACTCCTGCCACCCAATTTGCCTCTGTACCCCAGCCTCACAAGGCCCCTCCCTCCTCTCCCTCCCTCAGCCACTCACCACCCATATGTAAAACAATACAATATTTATATTTCCTCAAATAATACCATGTAGCTGAACCATCTGAACATAGCTGAACTGTGAAAGGATTTTGAGAAAAAACATACAAAACTGTTTATGAAATATATGAATAAATATATAAAATGAGTTATTAATTTATAACCTTTGCAGTCTCCTATAACAGCCGATGTTATGCCAGGTACAGCAATCTTAGTAAAGTATAAATTTCATTCACCTCAAAAGTGGTAGGATGTGAGTTAACTGTTTGGATAGACATATAGCCAAAGACAAGTATATGTTGACCCTACTGTTTTTCTATATTCTTTCTGGGATGGAGCCATAAAACTAAGCCTGAAAAGTGTTATTCTATTTACATTTTTCCCTGAAGAAGATCTAATATGAGATCATCAAATACACTCTGAGCCACAATACATTTTCCTTATGTCAAGGATGGGAAGTACGGCTCTCCAGATACAGTTCCTTTCAGCCCTAGACAGCATAGCCAATAGTGAGGAATGATGGGAGTTGTGGTCCTACAACATCTAGAAAGCCACATGTTTCACAGTCCTGCTTTATAGGTATATGGCCTTAACTTGTCATTACATAAACTGAAGACTGAAACTGGTATAATGAATAACATCACACATGGTTCCTGTCTACACAATGAAAAAAATCCGTATGCCGTTCAAAAGATCGATGATCGTTGATCAGACGAACTTTCAAATGTAACTGTTTCATTCAGAAGGGGGGCTGTGGATTCCCCCGTAAAGTCTGGCATTCTGGTGTTCGGAAAAAAATCTGGATCTCAGGGATTAATCCGTGTGGCTTCTGAATGATTGGTTGTTTGTACACTACTGTCCGCCCAGATACGAACAGGAGTGCAATCTGATTGGCTGGCTGGGTAGAGGTGGCGGGACTAGGAAAGAGGGAAAGGAGCTACAGCCACCATGTTGGTTTCCCAGCTTGGTGAGAGTCCAGTAAGTCCGTGATACGTTTTTTCCTTTTTATTTTTAAATATAAATATGTAACCATGGCTGTTCAAACAGCAGGCACCTTTTTAAAAAATTTTTAAAAAGTGGCAGGATATTTAAAACCGCCACTTGGATCGCTTGCTCTAGCCAGCTGGGCAAGGGGGGGTCATACGGCATTTGGGGGGGGGGTAAAAATCATGTAGGCAGATCGTATGCATTTGAACGGCTGCCTTTTCGAATTTTTTACCCCCAAAACGGATTTTTTTTTTTCATCATGTAGACAGGGCCTCGGTCTTGTCACTATCATGGAATGTATCTTTAGACACATTAATGTCCTCTTTTCTCATTTAAGAATGTAACAGTTTATAGTCAAATTCATTCTGAAGAAAAGCATAATTCCATGAGTCCTTTAAAAAGAAGAAGAAATGAAATACCATTGAAATGCATCTGGTAATTGAAATTAATGCATTTGTTGAAAATAAAGAGGGTAGGCTGAATGGAAAACTGGTCATTACAGTAGGACCCCTTTATCCACTGGGGTTTGGTTCAGGGGGGCGTGGATGCTGAAAACCATGGATAATAGCGAATGCCATTGAAAGTAATGGGACTTCCGATTTAAAATACCATAGAGTTGCCTTGGAGGACCTTGAAAATGGCTAGAGAAAACACATTTTCTAGGAAGACTCTATGGTGGGTGTGCTGTTTTGTGTCCTGTGGATAATTGAATCAGTGGATAATGAATCAGTGGATACAGTGGTCCTACTGTACAACAATCCAGATTATTTCTAGTAATTGTATTGTATTAGAGAGGCATTTTATAAATAAAAAAAAATGTAAAAGGCCTGCATCATGTACACAGGCCCTTCCTTTCTTCTATGGAACTCAGTGCATTAGATCCCTGGGGAACTTTCACTGATCACACCCAAACCTGCTTAGCTGCATCAAAGCTGCTGGATCATGTGGCATCTTCAGACTTTGCTCTCGTAATCCTCTTATGTGTTTCTCGGAGAATAATGTAACCCAGGATACATAAGAGGTTCCTGTGATATAGCAGATGAATCTTGTATTTTAATTATTCCTAAAGTAAAGCATTATAAACAGCATGTATAAAAGCTGCAAGTCCAAATGCTTCCATTTTGAACAAAGAATAAGTCTTCCCTTATTTTGTCAAGTTTCATTTATAATTCATCTAGGAAAGTTTGAACAGGAAACATAAGGCTACTAAAGATCTATTCTTGGGGATTTGCCAGATTGTTCAGGCATTTTATTTTCCTCTCATTCCAGGATGGAAATTTCTTCCCTCTTGCCTGTTTTACAGCCAGAGCATGATAGAAGGTGTTACTAGTCATAAAATGAAAAAGCATTGGAACTCTGGCTTCTGCTCATAAACACAAGCCCTGCATTTAAGACTACATAAGTGTTCCCATGCTCTCTCCTGCCCCATTCATACCATGCAAGAATGGAATCTCTAAAATGTTTTGGAAAATACTCAAATTCTATGATTATTTTTGAAAGAAGTACCGTAAGATATTTATGCAGCTGGATACATAGTATGTTAGCCATGTTTTAGCCTGGTGCTTAAGTGTTTAAGTCATGACCAATTTGACCAACTGATTTCAGTGGCACTAAAACATAGGTGGGCAAGCTTTGGAAATCTGGTGGCCAATTTCTAGCCTCCTAGACCCACTGCGGGCTGCACAAGCCTCAGAAAAAATCAACAACAACAACAATGAAAACTAAAGCACAAGTGACTGGAAGTTTGTTGAGTGTAGCACCCAGTAGCTTGTCACAGGTCTTTGTGACACATATTCTGACTTATAAATGTGCTGTCACTTTTTATATTAGTAAAATGGAAACTTTTATGTCAATTAGATCTCCTGTTTAGCTAATCAATTAATCAGACAATTGATGTTTAAAAAGCACTAAAACTATTATCCAGAAGACTTTTCAACCTACAAAATGTTCCCTCACAATCATGCCTGAGATTCTGTTCACTCCTACTAGAATTACTAACACATTGCAGAGAATTAATGTGAACATGTAGACAGAATCCCAGGAGTCATGGGCCAGGATCATATGTACTTTTAGTGGTGCATAAAAATACACCGGCATAATTAAGCTGGATCCCACAGTTGTACAGCTGATTGTGTGGTGGGTGCCAAGACTTTTTGCTCACATGCTGCGCAGTGGTCAATTAGCTCCTCACCCAGCAAGTGTTGATTTTGCAGGTAAGTTTTTGTGGTTATAGCAATTTAATGGTTACAATAAGTGTTACAGTGTAACCTCCTGTGCTCATAAATGCTACTAAATGATGGTTTGGCATTATGACCATGAACCCATGTGAGCATTGTTAATTATGAACCTTGTGTGCTCTCTTTCGCCTTTCCTCCTCTGGTACAACTGCAAAGATCAGTTCACAAGCTTCCACATTCATTACTTATTAATGATGTTTAGTGTTAACTCTGAGCCCTAGAGTGAACCTACACTGTAGAAACAATGCAATTTGACGCTCCCTTAAGTGCTGTAGCTCCATGCTTATGGAATTCTAGAATTTGTAGTTTTACAAGGTCTTTAGCATTCTCTGCCAAAGAATGTTGATGCCTCACACAAATCCCAGGATTCTGTAGGATGGAGCCGTGGCAGTTAAAGTGGTGTTCAATTGCATTATTTATACCGTGTAGATGCACCCCCTAGACTCTGGTTAATCTTAATAACTTGAAGATTAATAATGTTAATCTTAATTAATAAGCTTACATTTCTTAAAACATAGCTTTAAAATCCACAGTTTACTTAAGACTCAGTGCATTTTGTGGACTTGGACATTATTTATTTATTTCTTTAAAGGGAGCCAAAACCTGGAAAAGTTGTCCAGGAGTAGTAGAGAGGGAGGAACACATGAGCAAAAGAGCCCAAGGCTTGCATAGGCTCATCCTTGTAATATAGAGTTAATTTATGTAGTGCTACCATTTCACATGGTAAGCTGATGGGGAGCATGTAAACAAACGATAGAGTACTACATATTTCAGAAGCCAAGTCAGGAACTGGAACAGATTCCATTGCTTAGAAGATTCACGGCTTTTTACATTGCAAAAGATGCTTAGAGTTGATCATTTATCCACCCAAGTTATCTGTGTATCCTAGGGTGTGTCTAGGGCTTGCCTTCCTTCCTTACTGAAAACTTCCCTGAAGACGCTCAGAAACACCTCAAATTTCATCAGCTTTCACTCGAATGCTTAGGAAGGCATCAGAGGAACTATATCTGCAGAGTAACAGTTTCTGACAGTCTAAATCTTAACAGGAAGTATGGAATTGAATGAAAGTGTCCCACATCTTGGGCACCCTCCTTTAGGTCCAATCAAGTGGGGAAATCCAAGAATCCATCCATCATATGTGCTGGGCCAATAACATATTGGGAGCTGCCCTAGAAAGACATCAGCACAAATGTTGAAATCCCACTGAGAAGTAGATCAGAGTCCCCTCAATATGATATGCAAGACCCTTTCTCTTAGTTCTGAGAGACAGTTAGCATCTTTTTGGATTGTAGTAAAACTGTGTGTCATATGTCATCATTTGAAAGATTTTGTTTTGATTTCAGGTTTATAATGTCCACTACACAATGAGTATTAATGGGAAAGTGCAGGAGGGGTCAATGGAAATAGATGCTGGGAACAACCTGGAGACCTTTAAAACTGGAAGTGGTGGAGAAGAAGCCATTGAAGTTCATGATTTTCAGATTGTGAGTATGATTGATTATGTTTATTTCACATCAAAGAAGTACCAGCCAGGAAGAGTGTGTACCAATACATGGGGGGGAAAATAGAAGAACTCTCCATGGAGAAGAACTCTCCGTGGAGAAATAAACGAACTTGACAGGCCTCAACATGTTTTGATAAAGGGGCACATGCGCGAGAGGCTTGGGGAATATCTTATTATAAAAGGAATTAAGAGGGGAGCTGTTTTTACATGTGTACCCCTTTGATACTTCAGATTGATTGCATGCACCTTTGAGGAAGAAGACTTCTATCAAAATGTGTTGAGTGTCATCAGTTCTCTTCTTTTTCTTTCTTTCTTTCTTGTTTCTACCATAGGAAGGCCATTGTGTCAGCATTTGTGATATTTTGTTGCTGTGTCTTCAGCCTTCATGCTGTCAGACCTCTCCTCTCATTAGATTTTCTTCATAGGAACCTCTGTTTGTGTTTGAGTGGGACTCTTGTGCCTTGCAAACACTTTTGGGGCATCTTCTAGCTAGAGTGTGCATTTTGAATCACATCAAGTTCTGACCAGACTTGTTGGCACCGTTGTTGTTCTGCTTGAGTTGTGCATATCCAGTGCTACTTTTTGCAGATGTTCATTGCAGGGGAAGTTTGGGAATATTTGGCAAACTGCCCTTCATGGACACTTGTTTTCTCTTATCAGTTTTCCCACTGAAAAGATAGGCTTCAAAATACTCCAGCGATTCCCAGAATACAGTTTAAACATTTTTTTACAGTAATATCTAGATAATCCCACAAAAAGATGTGTCTGTTCCATAATTAACACATGCTAGTGTTTCACTTGAGCGATCAAAAAGATATTTTTTACATGTAAAGTTGAAATATGTTATTCCTTTATCATATAAATTGGTCAGAGTGCATGTCCTATCTTGGATAGGCTGGCTGTCTTCTTTCTTCCACTGAATGCTACCACCATTATCAATACTATATATTCCCTCACATTTTCTCTCTCCCAGAAGCCTTACAATCCCTGTTAATTAGCCCCCAACCCTGGCCCCTCCCTGTGCACATTGACCACATGAGGTCACAGCTTCATTTACTAAGTGAAACAGCCCCAGATTTAGACATTAACCATGTTCCTGAAGTTAACTTCTCCATATTATTCTTTTGCATAGATTCATGTGGTGTTGTTTGCTCTTTTGCCTTAATACACTTAATATGCTGAGAACTGTCTGTTACTTGTGACAGACTCTTTCCTGTGCATGGGTCTTATCTTGTGTAGAGACTTGAACAAAGAAAGGACACATGTCAGGTAGGTGGGGGCTCTCCATGTTTTGAACTGTAGCTCCTCAAGCCCCAGCCAGCTTGGCCAGTGGCCTGGACTGAAGAGAATTATAGTTTAAAATATGTGGAGAGTGTTGGATAGGGGAATGCTGTTCTAATGATTATATGACCTTTGAGACAAAGGGCACATCTATACAAGGCAATAAAATGTGGATTGATGTGCATTAACACCAATTTGCAGTAGCTTTTATTTTTCTCCATGGCTTTTTGGCAAGGTTGCAGACATACGAAGCTATCCCCATTCATTGTTCAAATGGGCATGCCTTTAAATCAAGATGGCAGGCACAAGTGAAATACTTGCGTATTTAGTCCCACCGGTTGCTGCCACCGAATAGTATTTTTTAAAAAAGCAAATTCAAGATGATCTTCCACTTAAATAAACAGAGGGGGGTGGTGTTTCATGATTGCAAAAATCCAACATGGCAGTTCCGGGCACTTGCCTTACCAGCAAGCTCTGCCTGCTGCGCATGTCTGACCAATCAGCTGTCCACTGAGAATGTCCACTCTTAGAATGCACAGCGATGCAAATCAGTTGCCCTAACAAGCAATAGTGCTCATTCCCATGCATTATTTTTTAAAATCCAGGAGAAGCCATGAAGGCTTTTCCCGTGGAGTATTTGGCATTTTGGGGGGCCCTCCTTCTGAATATGGCATATTGATGTGGGATCCCATTTAGATGAAATGTATTGTCCTCAAATTCTATGAGTATTTTTGCCATATAGACAAGCCCTCTTCGTATTTTCATCCATTATAAAGAGCCATGAACATGGGTAGTGCTTTGGAAATAACGTTAATAATCTGGTGACCAAAGGCTCTGTAGAAATGTGATATCTCATATCTAGGGCCCATTCACTCTACACAGTTATAATGCTATTATTCCATTTTAACTGCCATGGCTGCATCCTACAGAATCCTAGGGTTTGCAGCTTGGGGGGAGGCTGAGAATTCTAAATGTCTCTCCCTAAACTGCAAATCCCAGGATTACATAGGATAGAACCATGGCAATTAAAGTAGAATAATAGTGCTGTAATTGCATAATGCGAATGGGCTTCTGGTAAATATGATATCTGAGTCTTCGAAGGATTATTTCTCAGATGTTCCCTTTCCTGGTTCTCAGTTCCTTGATCAGTACGGTATGTATTCACTGTGTAAGAAGAGTCATCTCCCTGTTTCTGTGGAACAAAACAAAGTAAAGTGTGTGTGTGTGTGTGCGCGCACGCGCGCACCATGCTCCACCTGTATGAGTATTTTTAATCAAAAGTAAACTATAAAGAGTTGTTTATGACCCCCTTGCTTTTTTAAAAAAATGCATAAAACATCATTTTATTCTGGTATGCCTACAGCCATGAGATCAGCCACTCCACATGACTTCTGTATTAAAAGAGCTTCTATAGGTGAACTCTTTGTGTTTTAGAAATCGGGTTGCACTTCAACTCTTATCATAATAACCACAGTCTTGCTTTGTAGGGCATAACTGGAATCCGTTTTGCTGGAGGAGAGAGATGCTACATTAAAGCCCAAGCTAAAACTCACCTCCCTGAAGTCAATGCAATGACGAAGGAGAGCCTTTCTTTTGATGTGGTAGGTAGTCATCCAAAATATGCTAGAACTAAAAGCATGCCTATCTTTAAAGATTTGTTAAGTGTGAAGAGGTTTGAGGAGCACAGAAACAAAATGTGGGGGATTGTGTCCTCTTCCCTACAGAACTTGCTTGAAGCAACAGTAACATTGAGCAATCTCTGAAAGCAATCCAGAGTGTTTTGAAGTGATGCTTTTGATTTTCCTGCTGAATTCTGGTGCTTCCCAGGCTGGGAAGCTTTCCTCTGTAGGCATTCCCTCCAACTTAGGGAAGCAATGAAAGACTTCTACAGTCAAGTGGTTTTCAGGACCACTGATATTTACAAGTCGTTCTCTACTCATCTGCAGTTTCAAAGGTGAATGGGAGGAGTGCAGGTGGTTCTTTTAGCTTCCTTGCTATTGTCTGGCACCTTGTGGAACTGGGCAGTGACACACTCACTACCAAGTCAAACAGCAGCTAAAGGGTGCAGCGCTTTGAAAGTGGCATTTGCACCAATGAACTGCTTTGCACCTTCTGTTATTTAGTTGGCAGTGTGGCCAACACTATGGCAACAGCTCCTTTGCAGGAGGAGCAGCAGCTTGTTTGGGAGGCCACCTGCACTAAAAAGAAACACAACAGCATCCTCAACCTTGGTATGTCCCTTGATAATCTCTGGGACTTGACAAATCCAAGCCTGCTGTGCTCCCCAATCTAAAATCTTACATTACAGGGCAGTGCTTGGAAATAATTAATTAAACATTAATTTGTTGTAACCAATTCGTTAAAATTTTCAATGATGATTTTTAAAATCAATTGTTTTAGTCATTAATGGCCAGCAATGTTATTTATTAGTGACATTTTTTGTTACTTTAGTTCATTGCTGACCATTTTTAGTAATTCTGATAGGGAAATAATTTGGGGATTTAACAAATTGGTTACTTGGTATGGGTTTTTAACATTTTAACACCCAACAGAATAATTTTCTTCAACAATTATACATTAGCATTAATACTAACACACACACACATACCCAAAAAGTTCCTGTTCTTTTACATGAACAATGCAGTACAGGGAGATACGGAGATGATACAGACAATTATTGTGGATGCTTAGGAAACAGAAATGATTCAGGAAATACAGTACATTCAGAGGTGGTTGTGTTGACCATGCAGCAAAACAAAATCCAAAATCCACAAAAAAGCACTTTTTTGTGGATTTTATAAATGATTCAGTAAGTGATATGATTGAGCTTTCTTAAGGAATTGTGTTTCTGATCACTATGTTAGATCTCAGGACTAGGATCTAGAACAGGGTGGAATTTGGCCTGCTAAGGTCCTCAAAGCTCAGAGAAGCAATAGGAGGCAGAAGTAGATTTCTCAATCCAGCATCACTTATTCCTTGCTTTTCACATTGGAAAAAGTGACGGGTGAGGCTGCCACCACTTCAGAGCACCCAGAGCAGCAGCTTTTGACTAAAGGCGTTCAAGGAATCCCTCCCCTTTGAAAGGGAAAGGGCTGGCTTTACCCACCTCTATGGGGGAGGTTTATTCCTACCACTTCTCTGAGAGACCTCAGCTATTCCAGATAGAGAGGGCACCTGGAATGCCTTGAAGCAAAAGGTGCTTCTGAGAGGATCTGCTCTGGTGGGGTGTATGTGAGGGAGTAAGGGTGAGTGCCTGTGCAGGGTGTCTGAATTTATCTAACACTTTTTAAAAGTCACTGGAGCTCACTATATATTGTGGTAGTAAATTCATCTTAATTGTGGTAGTAAGTTAAGTAACTTCTCTTTTTTCCTGACAGTATCTCCAAACACCTTCACCTTAGCAGCACCCTCTTCTGCACAGTACTTAGACTGCATAAAAAAGTAGGAAAACAATATTCCTTAAGCTGTGGCATGAAAGCAGACTGGCATTTTGGGTGGTAAACTAATGACAACTCTGAACTTGATGTCCCTTTGGAGTATTTTGTCCAAGTCTGGGGCACTACTTTTTAAGAAAGCTGTCAGGGGGGAAATGAGCAAATGAAAGAGCTTTTGGCATGTAGAGCATGTGAAAAAAGTGTAATGGACTGTGTTTGCCTGAGAAACAATGTGGGGGTAGAGAGTTCTCTTGATAGGTCTTGAAATATTAAAAGGCTGCCTTGCAGACAATGGAAAAGCAATTGTTGTTTACTGCCAGCAAGGGGAAATGGATAGAGTCTTCATCAGAGGTTTCTTTAGACTGCGCTGGATAAACATCCGTTAGGGACAGTTTAAATTTTAGAAAATCCTTTCTCGGAATATGAGGTTAGCTTTTATTACCCTAGAGATCTATTTTATGATGCTGTGAAAGATTTGGTTTGTACTGAGCACAACTTCCAGTTCCCCTGTTAAGTTAATATGATGGTTCTGATTAAAAGACTTGTTCAATAAAAGCAATTATATTGACCAAAAGCTTGAAGTGCAAGTTAAAAAGAGCCTTCGTTTTGAAGTGTACCCTAAAGGTTTTTTTATTCTCATCTTCAAAGCAATGTAGGAAAATGGCACTGATTGAACTAGAAACTTTAAAGAATCCAAGTATTATTTTTACACAAGAGAGCTGCTTTTTCTTAGCAGCAATGGATAAAAAACTCTAAAACAGCATATGGATCCAGAGGGTAAAATTCTGAATGGCCTCTGTAGTAAAGTCTTTGAGATTGGTGTCGATACCTTACTAGATCAATTTTATTTAGCCAAGTTGCTTGCACAGTGCCATTATTGATTTTGCAACTGGCTCCTATGCTCTCAAGCTAGCAAGATAAAAAAAAACCTTCATTTTTATTTCCTTCTCTTGCTGGCTTTTTTTTTTCTTTTGGAAAGAACTTTGTGAAAGGTTCAGGGAAATAAGCATAACTGAATGGTTTTATACAACCACCAGCACCACCTCAAACTAAAGATAAATTCCCTTCTGATTCCTGCAAATGGTAGTTTAATTAGTCATTTTCTACTCAATATTTGCTGTAATGAAATGTGAACCAGGACATTTACAACACAATCTTGTTTGTTCTTTCCCTGTAAGTGGAGAAATTACCATAATGCAATGCCAAAGTTGCATAGTTAGAAGAGTCATGAAATGAGAGAAATATAGTATTTCAAAAACAGCATTAGGCTGACTTATATTTTATACCCTTTTGGATCTGATCCTTCAAGCAGCAGTACATTAAGCAATACATCTGTTGGTAGAAAGGTAGCCTTTAAACAATGGCAGTGGAAACAGAAAAAAATGCTATATCTGTGGAACAGGGCAGCTTTTTATATGCGAAGACTCTACATTCTTCTCTTAGTTGACTGGCCCTTTAAAGGTATGGGATCAACCACAAATAAACAAGACTTTTCTACTAAACAAGGTTGCTGTTATCATGATAAAATAATATTTAGTTTGTGAACTGATTAAAAGACAGATGATGGATCAAACAACTGATTAAGATGGCAAACCTGTATATGCTGCATTAACCTGGGAATAAAACCCATTGAACTCAGCTGAAATTACTTGAGAGTCGACATAAATATGTGTCCAACAGATTCCTTTATTCAAGCGTGCTTTTTGTAATGGCTATTGACTTCTTGCTGAGGAAGTGGTTTTTAACGGGTGGTTTAAAATGATTTTAATTGAATTTTTTATTACATTTAATTAAATTGTGTTTTAATAATATAACTTGTTTAATTGTATTTTAGTATTCTAACTTTTTATAATTTTATCTATACCTTTTTAGTTAATCTTGCTGTGAGCTGCCTTGAGTCTTAGCTTTAGTATAAAGGCAGGATATAAAATAAACAATAATTGAGCATGCTGGCAGTATAAAGCTACATATAACCAAAACTTGAGTGTTTGTGCCTTTTTGAGATAGTGAAGGAACTAATTGGCTATTTAATAAACAAAAGCTGCCAATTATTGTTATAAGGAAATGCCGTCTTTCATATTTTCTTTTTCAGTCTCTATCAGAGTATCACATATGCCAGATGTAATGTAGCCTTGGAAAATTAACAGTTGCGCTTTTGCTCCACAGCCTCACCACTCAACATTTGCCCTCACAGGTTCAGTTCAACACCCAACAGTCAGTCTATCAACACAGTTAAAGCTTAGAGAGCCAATAAAGAGACGTCGCGTTCATAGGAACTCTGGACTAGGCTTTTGTATGATGGAAGTGTTGCTGCTGCTGCTCCCACCATGGCTGCTTGTCCCATCAGTTACATAATGGGAAACATGCCGTAGTGTTGGGGTCATGTAGAAACCTCAGCAGAACCTTCCCAACTCCACTGCCACCACTGATGTTGGGGCACGACTTTCCTAGGGATTCCACCCTTACATGGCTTCTCCATTCCTGAGTTAGCAGAATAGTATGAGTATCGGACAAGGACAAACAACCACACTGCTCCCATAACATAAGAATGGACCCTCGGTACTGTCAGCTCATAAATGGTCCCAGGAAGACATTCCATTAATTCTATACCTTCTTAAAATAGCTGGGAAGAATTCAGAAGCAAAGAGAGGGCAAATGAGTGTGAGACATCTCCCTTCCAACAGGGTTATTTATTTTGTGGCTGCTGAAGGGAGGCTGCAACTGCTGTAGCCCTCTTTGAAATTAGTCTTCCCTTTCTCCCTTCTATTACACTTGAGGTTCTTCTGGCAGCATGTGGCCTTTGGAGGTATTTTCCTGCTCACCAAAAACCACTATTAAGTTATTTTGGGGCTGTAAAGCCTTCAAGGTCACTGCTTGCTTTTTTAACTCAAACGTTTTTCCTTAATGGAGCCTGTGTGCTATCCCATAACCCTAGGCAAGGTACTGCTAAATAAATTCATTCAGCTCAGCCGAACACTCTTCTACAATTTTTAGTCCAGAATTGAAACTATCATGCATCATTAGGTAATGTAATATTCAATAAATCCTGGCTTAATGTATTGTAGTAGTAGTATACATTATTCTAGAATAATAGCAAAATTCTGTTAGGCTTGGAGTTCAAGGTGAAATCCAGGGAAGATGATTAGTGGGAGGGAAGGAAAAATAAAATGCCCCTTAGAGAGAAAGAATGTGTGTTTTTGATCCATTGTTTCAGCTGACACATGCTCAATCCAACCTTGTACTCTTATACGTTTGATAAAGCAATTGTTGCCCTTACCCTGTACATAGGACAAGAAACACCAATTTCTTTCATTCTGAAAAAGTTGAGTGAATGGAGCACACAAATACTCACACCTACGATCTTTATTACATGGTAAGATATGCCATGAGGAGCAAAGGAAGCCCCTGCCCACCCCATCATAATGTGTGCAGAATTTCTGGATGGGATAATAGGCAAACTAGGCTTACATGTATTTTATATGTATATTTATTTTCTAAATTTATATACTGCTTATCAGTGCCAAAGCACTCTCTAAGCGGTTTACAATGCAAAACCAAGTAAAAATAAGACAATTAAAAACAATTAAAAAGTAACAATTACAATTATTTTTGAAAATCTATACAGTAGGACCCCCGTATCCGCAGGGGATTAGTTCCAGGCCCCCCCCCACTGATAATGAATTCTGTGGATAATAGCCGACGCCCCCCCCCATCACCATTGCTGCCACAGAAGTCATCCGGGGGGAGAAGGAGGCGAGACGTCTCCTTCCCTCCTTCCCCCCCCCCATTGCCATTGCCACCACCAGAGCCATGCCAGGGGGCGAAGGGAGAAGGGAGGTGAGAGCTCTCCTCTCCTCCCTTCGCCCGCCATCACCATTGTCACCACCGGAGCCATGCAGGGGGAGAAGGGAGGTGAAAACTCTCCTCCCTTTCTTTTGCCCGCCCCCCGTCGCAATAGCTGCCACGGAAGCCATCCAGAAATCTTGTCCCATCCCTCCTCCCCTCCCACTGTCGCCAACCGTGGATAATTGAATCAGCGGATGCGGATGTGCTACTGTACAAGTTAAAACAATAAAAACACATAAAAACACACCCCAATAAAAGCCTTTGTGCCCACAGCTACAAATTAAAAACTTGCTGAAATAAAAACGTTTTTGCCTGCTTGCAAAAGGAAAGCAGGGAGGGGGCCAGCCTAACATCCCGTGGGAGGGAGTTCCAAGGGGTTGGAGCAGCCACTGAGAAAGCTCTCTCTCATGTCCTCGCCAAGTGAGCCTGGGATGATGGTGGAATCGAGAGAAAGCCTTCCCCTGAGGATCTTAAAATTCTGGCAGGTTTGTATTGGGAGATATTGTCTTTCAAATAGTTTGGACCCAAGCCATATAGGGCTTTATAGGTAATGACCAGCACTTTGATTTGTGCTTAGAAACGAACCCATAGTCAATGAAGCTGTTTTAACACAGGGTTATATGATCCCTATAGCTTGCACCGGTCAGCATTCTGGCAGCAGCATTCTGGACCCGCTGAAGTTTCCAAACAGTTTCCAAAGGCAGCTCCATGTACATCTTGGGGATAATTTTTTAAATTAATTTATATTCTACCTTTCTCCCAATAATGGGACTTGAGGTGGCTAACAATATATTTAAAAACAGTACATATTAAAACTATACAAAGTCTTTAATAAAATTATAAATAGCAGAGTCATTTAAATAGCAATTAAGCAATTTATAAAGTTAAAGCATTAATCATTAAAACATTAAAATTCATTAAAAGACCATATACAAAAATTAAAAACAGCACTGCACAGCATTATACCCTACCCCAGTCAGTTTTTTTTTTAAGCCTGACAGCATAAAAACATTTTGATTTGCTGATAGAAGGAGAACAAGAATAAAGAGGGTGCATCCTGATCTCCCTAGTGAGGGAGTTCCAAAGTCTGGTAGCAGCCACTGAGAAGGGCCTCTCCCTTGTTCCCCCCAAACAAGACTGGGAAGGTGGTAGGACAGAGAGGAGGGCCTCTTCAGGAGGGGATCGTAAAGGGAGATATGGTCCTTCAAATAACCTGGATCCAAGCTGTATAGGTTTTTATAGGTCTTCTCTATAAAAGCAGGTTATTTGGACCCAAGCAGATAATGGTGTAATGATGCCACCTGGAATCTCACATTAAAGGAGAGCTTACATTTTTGTGGTGCCAAAACACATACATGCACACATGTATGCATGCACACTGAGGATGAAATCATGAGTGGCAGGTTTCAATTTCAAAGTATTACTGCTGCAATAATTGTAAAAATGGATTGCATTACCCTAGTGTCTTGGAGATATTTTTAATATCCTATAAACAGTTAATAATGACAGAATCTTGGCAAGAAGCCACTCCTCTTCTTTATGTTGTCTTTTTAAAGCAGAGCTAATTTCACTCCTTCCTTTAAACTTAATAGGATTAGCAACTACTACCAGCTAATCTCAAATGGAATTGAAACAGGAAAGAGTGAAAGTAACTTGAAATGTAAAATAAGTGTTTGAAGAGCAGGTTTGCTGAACCTTTGGCTATTATTAGCACCTAATCTGATATGCACCAGACAGATGCACACTACAGCTTGTGTCAGTCAAACTAACTTCCATATTTATCTTAATTTTTTTTTTTACCATAGGAAGATGAAATTATGCCAGTTAAATTTGATGAAAACTCCCTTGTTTGGGTTGCTACAGATCAGCCTATAAAGAATAACAACTTCCTGAGTCCCAAAATTTTAGAGCTCTGTGGAGATCTGCAGATTTTCTGGCTTCGACCTTCCTATCCAAAAGGTACATTTTCTTTCATAGTTTGCCTCGTTTTGTTGAACCCTGGATTTAACCTCCCGGCCCATGCACATTCAATGTGTATCTTGTAGAAGCAACACCCAAAAGGAGGGAGCAGTTGCAGCTGAACTGGTGAAACTTGAGAGAACCCTAGAGCTGAGCTCTTTACCCTTTTTTTTTTTTTTTTGTGGTGGTGGTGGTGTGCCTTCAAGTCATTTCTGACTCAAGTTATTTCTGACTTACAATGACCCTAAGATGATCCTATCATGGGGTTTTCTTGGCAGAATCTTCAGAGGGGGTTTGCCTTTGCCTTCCTCTGAGGCAAAGAGTGTGGTTCATCTGATGGATTTCCATGGTCTAGCAAGGATTTGAACCATGGTCTCCAGTCATAGTCCAATGCTCAAAACACTGCACCACACTGGACTGCTTTATAATCAATCATCTCACTTGTCCACTGAGCCTAGCATTATCCGCTCTGACTAGCAGCAGTTTCCAGTCTCCTGTTCTCCATGTTAAGTTGAAGATTTCAGGAAATTGGAACTTTTTATGTGCACTGTGGATATATGTTCTACTACTGAGATGTGAACATTCCTATTGGCTTTTGAACTTGCAACCAGATGGCCACAGCCTAGTGAAAACGGAACATTGGTACTCACCGTGAAGGCTCCTTTTCAGCAGTTGAGGGGAGGCAGTCCTTTTCCTTGGGTATTGGCTCCGCCTCCGACTCAAACAGGCAGGGTAACCTACAAATCAGATGGAAACACATGCCCCTCCCAGAGGTGGAGCCAACCCCAACCTCCCCAGAGAAGGTTAACACAGATCCAGAATAAAAAAAAGAACAACTTAAACATTGACAAAAAGAGATAACATCCTAAAAAACTTGCTAAACTCTAAAGACATCTAAGAGCATGCATATACATATATATCTTTTTCTATTTTGGGGTGGGTGGGTGGGTGGGTGGGTAAGTACTCCCTCCCCTCAACTGCTGAAAAGGAACCTTCACGGTGAGTACCAATGTTCCGTTTTCCAGCAGTGAGGGGAGGGAGTCCTTTTCCTTGGGACCTGCAAAGCAGTCCACATTAGGGTGGGGAAAGAATACTAAAGTAATCACTGAATGACTCGCTGCAACACCCGCCTCCCAAAAGCTGCGTCAGCGGATGCATGAGCGTCAACACGATAACATCTAGTGAATGTAGATGAAGATGCCCACGTAGCTGTTCTACAAATGTCCAAAATAGACTGAATTCCCCAAAATGGATGAAGTAGACACACTGTGAGTAGAATGAGCCTGAATGCCCATAGGCACAGGTAAGTCACTACTAATGTAAGCCTGCTCAATACACCTTCGCAACCATCTGGCGATTGTTGAAGAAACCTTCTTTCCCTTCGCTTAAGCTGTATAAACCACGAAAAGGGAATCCGACTTGCGAAACTCTTCAATTCTCTTCACATACACCTTCAGTGCTCTTCTGACATCCAGTGTATGCCATAATTTCTTCAAATCTGCAACTGGCTTTGGACAAAAAGAAGGCAAAATTAAAATTAACTCCTGAGATCTGTGAAATAAAGAATTCACCTTGGGAACAAAATAAGGATCCAACCACAATGTCACAGAATCCTTCCTAAACACGCACAACTCTTCCCGAACTGACAAGGCCCCTAGCTTGGAGACTCACTTAGCCAATGTAATAGCTACAAGAAAAGCTATTTTCAGTGAGAGAACTCAAATCCACCAACTTGATAGGTTCAAAAGGACTACTAATGAGGGCCTTTAAAACCACATCCAATTTCCAAGATGGAAATCTATGCACCACAGGTGGATGTAATGCTGCGACACCTTTCAAGAAACTAGGAACATGTGAACGCAATGCCAAAGGTTTGTTCCTTGTTCCCTTCAAAATGGAACCTAGCGCAGAGACATGACGTCACAGAGTACTCAACGAAAGACACTTCTTCAGACCTGACTGTAAAAAAGCTAACACTGTGCTGACTGACACCTGTAATGGTCTAATCCCTTTACTTCTGCACCATCTACAAAAGGCTCTCCACGTAATCTCATACAGTCTAATGGTGGAAGGCCGCCTAGCCGCTAACATAGTGTTAACCACTTCGTCATCATACCCCTTCTTTAACAGTCTCTTCTGCTCAACCTCCAAGCATGTAGTTGTAACCAGCCCAGGTCTGGATGTAGTAGACCGCTTTGCACCAGAAGATCTGGCCACGGTGGTAGAGGCCATGGTTCCCATACCTGCAACTGAACCAGATCCGGAAATCATGGATGTTGTGGCCACCAAGGTGCAATGAGGATTATCTCTGCCCTTTCCTGTCTGATCTTCCACAGGACTCATCCCAGTAATACTATTGGAGGAAAAGCGTAGCACAAGACCTATGGCCATGTTATTGTGACTGCATCGAAGGCTAGCGCTCCCTTGGCCCAAAATCTGGACACAAATTGTGGCAGCTTGTGATTCTCTCTCAATGCAAAGAGGTCCACCCATGGTTCCCCAAAGTGGAACACAATAATCTGGAACACCAGATTGTTGAGCCCCCACTCGCTGTGTGCCAACATGTATTTGCTCAGCCAATTGGCCTGAGAGTTCAAGTTTCCTTGAAGATATTCTCCCCTGATCGACAGAAGATTCTCCTCCACCCATAGGAACAGCGACTCCACCTCCTGCATGAGGGCCCGCGACTGGGTCCCCCTTTCTGTTTATGTGGGCCCTGGTTGAGATGTTGTCTGTCCAAATCAGAACGTGATTCCCCTTCACAACTGACTGGAATTCGATCAAAGCCAGCCTCACCGCTCTGAGCTCCAGAAGACTGATGCTGTATTCCTGCTCCTGTGAGGACCAAAGGGCCTGAGCCATCTGCTCCCCGCAGTGAGTTCTCCAACCTGTCAGAGAGGCATCTGTAGTCACAATGATCTCCTTTAGCTCCTGGATCTGGACCCCCATCTGTAGGCAATCCGACAACCACCACTTCAGAGAAAACTTGACCTCTGATGGGACTTTCACAAACCTGCAGACCTTCTAGGCCACCAGGTCCTGAAAAGGCAACAGAAACCACTGAAGCTTCCTGAGGTGAAACCTGGCCCAAGGAACTGAATCTATGTAAGCTATCATCAGCTCCACTAATCGAGCCAAGGACATCAGGGGGGTCTTTTCCTGGCCCAGGACCAGATGCACAAAGTCCTGTAGCTTCTGTCTCCTGTCCTCTGGTAAAAACACCTGGTAAGACCTGGTATCCAAGACATTTCCAAAGTGTTAAAGTCTCTGAGTTGGTTCCAAATGACTCTTCTCCCTGTTCACCACAAATCCGTGTAACTCCAGATACTGAATGGTCTTCACCACGTCCTGGGCTGCCTTGTCCGAAGATGGTGTTCTGATCAAAATGTTGTCTAGATAGGGATACATATGTACCCCCTGTGACCTCAGAAAAGAAACCAGAGTCACTAGGACCTTGGTAAAGACTCTGGGTGATGAGGAGAGCCCGAAAGGAAGGCCCTGTACTGGAAATGCTTCTTCTTGAAGGCAAACCGCAGGAAGCGTCTGTGCGCCGGGTGAAACATGATGTGGAGATACACCTCTTGCAGGTCCAAAGATGCCAGAAAGTCTCCCTCCTGGATTCCCTCCAGAATGGATCGTAACATCTCCATCCTGAACTTGTGTTTTGCCACCCACTGGTTGACACACACACTCCGCAAGTTCAAGATGGCCTTCCAACCCTTGTTCATCTTCGGTACTAGAAAGAGAAGTGAGTAAGTCCCAGTGAACTTCTCTGTCACTGGAACTGGTTCTATTGCTTGAATGTAAAGCAAATGATCAATGGCTGCCTCCATCGATTGTTGCTTCTCCAAGGAATCAGCCCGGCAGGATTGTATAAAGGTGGGGGGCGGTTTTGAAAGAAGATCTATAGTATAGCCTTGACTGACCATTCGGTTGACCCAGGCATCTGAGGAGGTATCTCCCCATATCTCTGCAAACCTGGTCAGTCTGCCCTCCACCTGGAGACGGGTGCAGTCAAAGAGACAGCCTGGGCTTGCCCTCCTGCTTGGACGTCTGGGGCGTTGAGGGCTTAGGAAGAGCATTAGATTTTCTCTCAGAAAAGTATTTTAAGGAACCCCAATTGTTCCTATACTGCCTGAAATCTCTCTGATTACCTGCTGTGTAACCCCTATAGCCCTGATTATTCGAACAGAAAAACGTCCGTTCCTCCTTCTTTGGCAATGAAGGGAGGGCTTTTTTCTTGTCCTTCATCTCTATCAAAACCTCTTCCAGGGTTTCCCCAAACAATTTCCCACCTTTGAAGACACAGACTGATAAATTGGCCTTAACCTTGTTGTCTGTGTGCCAATTCTTTAGCCACAACTGTCATCTCACTGCCACATTCGCCCCTACCGCTGGGGATGAGAAGCGTAGGATATCCAGGCTCACATCCGCCACAAAAGCAGAAGCCTTAGTCAATTTGTTGATTCCCTGATGAATTTTAACCTCGTCCTCAGCTACCATTGCCAGCAGATCCTTTGTCCACCTTATAGTGGCCCTAGCGAACATAGAAGCCTCTGCTGCTGCCCTAATGGCTAAAGCCTCATGGGACCTGCATAAAAATGTCTCTATCCTTTTATCCTCAGGTGCCCTAAGATTCTCATCGCCATCCCTAGGGAATAGCGAGTCAGAAACAAGCCCCACCACTAGTGCATCAATGGCAAGCAGCTTAAGAAGATACATGATGTCATTAGGTACAGTGTACAATGACCTGGCATAAGTAGGTTGAGCCCTCAAAGCCCCTGGATGGGACCACACGCCCACCATAGCCTCTTTGAACAGATCAGGCAAAGGGAGCACATTAACAGCCCCCTTCCCAATTGCTCTTAACTCAGGAACCCCTTGGGTAGAGCCACCAGGGACAGGCTCCAGGGACTCAAGTCCCCGTGCCCTGAGAGCCTTCTTTAACAAAATAGGAAATGAGGATCACTCAAAAAGTCTGGGGGAGCTATGTTCCTCCCCAGTCTCCTCCTCCCCTTCAGAGGATAGCTCATCCTCCTCTCTGAGGGAGGGTTCTGTGTCGTCCTTGCTAGCGTCCCCCCCATCCAGGGATTGGGGATCGCACTCTTTCCGAGGCCTCTTTCGCGGTGGAGAAGCCCCACTGCCTCCTAGCTGTGAGCCATCTGTGGGGCTTGGGCATGCTAGATCCCCGCTGGCCGTTTTTATTTCTCTGTGGCCTTGCCGCTCGACATGCCCTGTCTAAAGGGCAAAAGGGGCAAGGAGGATCTCCCCTCCCTGAGCCAGGGCTCTCCCTCCTTCAATGGCCCCCCTCTGGTGCTGCTAGCCACCACAGCTTGCCGCACGATCATCTCGATCCATGTGGCAAGCTGTGGCGGCAACTCCTTACCTCCCAATATAAGCGGTGGGAGGTCCTCCGAATCGCCGTTGTCCACCTCTCCCCTCCTGCCAGACCCGGATGCCTCTTCAGTGGAGCCAGGCAGGATGGGCTTGGATGCAACCACATAGTCTGCCTCCTCCCTGGAGGCCCCATCACGCTTGCGGGCTGCCAGGTCGCCCGCCACAGTGTTCAACATGCATCCCGTGAAAGGACCACGGAGCTCAATGTCTCTCCACTGGGCAGAAGCCTCAGCAAGCCCCAGGCTCGTCTCTTCCTCCTCAGAGGAGAGATCACCCCCATGCACACATTGTGACTGGGGTCAGCCATTTTGAATCCTTTGTTCTTCAGCCAAATCACTGGAGCACAGGAAGCCTTGACCTGACCTGCTGCAGCAACAGGCAGAACTGAACTGGGGAGGTTGGGGTTGGCTCCACCTCCGGGAGGGTCGTGTGTTTCTATCTGATTCGTAGGTTGCCCTGCCTATTTGAGTCAGAGGCGGAGCCAATACCCAAGGAAAAGGACTCCCTCCCCTCACTGCTGAAAAGCAGCCTTTAGTCTTACTGTCTCTTTGCTAAGAGCCCTGCAGCACCTTCAAGGCAAGCAGATTTTTATGATAGCATAAGCTGTCATGGACAAGTGTCTCCTTTCTTTTCCATAAAAGAAATCAGCCTTCCCCAGCATGGGACTCTACAGATTTTGAACTTTTAATTCCTGTCAGTCCCAGGTAGCAAGGCAGATCAGGGCAGATGGGAGTTGTAGTCCAAAGTATTTGGCAGGAACCATGCTGCAGAAGGTTGGTTTATGCCTAATAAACCTGTTAATCAAAGGGGCCACAAGGATCTTGGTTGTTCTTCCACAACATATGTGTACAGCTTTCCCTCTTGAAGTTCCCTCCATGCTGAAGCACATAGGAGTGACTCGTAAAACAAGAACAGCTTAATAACTGATGCTCTTCCTGTGACTGTTGCCTGTTGTTTTTCCACTGTTGTGGAGATTTAGACTAGACTCTTGATCTATTTTTTGCAATGGGACCAAGGACCCATTGAGTAACTTAAGTAACATTGAGTAAAATGGGACCTTTGAGTAACTCTCTCTCTCTCATACATTGCAAGACATTGAATTTAATGTCCTTTAACCCTCTTTTAGCATAGTGGGGTTTAAAATGTGGGTTGGGTTTTTTAAAGCAACTGTGTCTCCAGTATCTGTCTATGTAGCAGGGCAAAGGAGAAGAAGAGGGGCTACAAGAAAAGCACGCCAGACTCAGTCCAACTTTGACATGGACCAGTTTGAAGCTGCTGCCGAAGAAGTTACTACGCGACCACGTGCCAACCAGCAAGTTCAGCAGCGTGAGCGTCCATCTAATGCTACCCAACCTCCCATGCATGACAACAGGCCACCCTTTAACCCAGATAATCCCTACCATGTGAGTATTGATAGTAATGGAATATCTTTGCAGCCTTGGCTATTCCAGAAATGAGTGCACATAAACAGCAGTATCAGCCTCTTAAGTAAGCCTTTCTACTTTACTTGGATTTGTAGATTTTACTCTCTCTGTCATCAAGCCAATGACTCTTCAAAGCAGGGATGGAGAAAGTGTGGGCTTCCATTTGTTCTCGAACTGCAACTCTCAGTATTTCTCACCATTGCTTCTCCTGGCTAGGGTTGGTGGGAGATGCAGTCCAACCACATCAGGAGGGCCACACATTAGCCAACCTGATTTTAAAGAATTCAGGAACAGGGAAACCTTAAAGAATGAGTAGCAAACAAAAGCAGTAGATACATTAAGTAGATTTATTCAAAACAAACATAACTAGCTCCAAAGGCCAGGTTTCAGTTGTAATTTGGGGATTTGCATGAAGCTTTTTCCATCTGATGTGGCTGCTAAGAATAAGTCTTCTATATGCACTTACAGTTCTCAGATTCTTATCATGTAGATCAAGGCTTTGTGATTTATTTATTTTTAGAAAAGGAGCTTAATTGTTGTTAATTGTGTATTTAAGAAAGAATGTTATTCCAGTGCATTTGAAGGCAGCAAGCGAAAAAGAAAAGCTATGCTACCTGCAAAATATCTGAGAATATTTTTTTTGTCCTTCGAGCCTGTGCAATGGATTTGTCTGGTGGAGCGCAGCGTGCACAGAACTGGCCTCATCCTTTAAACCAAAGGTTCATCTGCTGGCCTTGCAAGCATGGATGGTAGCAGCGAGGTCCTCAGGCCGTAGGTTTGATTAGAGTTTCCTTCTCTTAGATGGTTGACCTTACAGGGTTGGACGAGCACCATCTGCCCGGGTTTGGTATTAGAGTTTTCCTTCTCCTAGGACGGTTGCCATAAGGCTAGAGAGCCCATCCTGCCCTTTGACGCTCTTTGTCAAACCCTTCAGTTTTGACCTGTTTGCATGGGAGACCCTACCGGTGGCTATTGTGCCACCACCAGCATAGCTCAAAACATCATTAGGGTACGCAAGCCTCTCTCCCACAATAAGGGGGCGTCAATGGAGAAGATCTGAGAATTACTATTTAGGGAAAGCCCTTTTATATCATGGTCTTTGTTTCCTTTTTTTCTAACGAAGCAGCACAAGGCAGCACCATTTTATACCTCCAACTGTTCTATGAACTAGGTTAGATTGGGTGTGTGATTGGTCAAGATTACCTTCATGGCTTTTTTTAAAAAAGATAAAAAGCTTTTAAAAACAGTCCAACAAAACCACACAGTACCCTGCCCAGCCTGTTCTTTAAAAAGCCTGCTTGAATAAAAAGGTTTTGGTCTGCTGCTGGAAGAACAAGGAGGGGGCCAATCTGGCCTCCCTGGGGAGGGAGTTCCAGAGTCTAAAGGCAGCCACTGAAAAGGTCCTCTCAGTCAGATTTAAAAGCCTAATTAGTTCAGCATCCTGCTTTCCACAGAAACTAAACTGATGCCTATGGGAAAGCCACAAACACGACACAAAGGGAGGTGGTGGTGGGACCGAGAGAAGGGCCTCTCCTGATGATCTCAGGGCCCAGGCCGGTTCGTAGAGGGAGATATGGTCTGCCAGATAGCCTGGGCCTGAGCCGTATAGGGCTTTATAGGTCATAACCAGCATTTTGAATTGTGCCTGGAAACAGACCAGCAGCCAGTGGAACTGGCATGATCTCTGTAACCCACCAGTTAACAGTCTGGCTGCAGCTCTTTGGACCAGCTGAAGTTTCCAAACACTCCTCAAAGGCAGCCTCATGTAGAGCGTGTTACTGTAGTCCAAGCGGAATGTACCTAAGGCATATACCACTCTGGCCAAGTCAGGCATGTCAAGGAATGGGCTTGGTTGGCGCACAAGCTTTAAGTGTGCAAAAGCACTCCTGGCTACCACAGAGACCTGGGACTCCAGGTTCAAGGCTGAGTCCAGGAGTACTCCCCAAACTGTGAACCTATACAGGGGAAGTATAACCCCATCTAACACAGGATGAATCCCTATTCCCTGATCTGCCTTCCAGCTAACCAAGAGCACCTCTGTCTTGACTGGATTAAGTTTCAATTTGTTTGCCCTCATCCAGTCCATGACTGATGACAGACACTGGTTTAGGACAAGGACAGCCTCCTTGGAATGGGGTGGAAAGGAGTAGTGTTGGGTATCATCCGCATATTGATGGCACCACGGACAACTGCTCCCAGCAGTTTTATGTATATGTTGAATAGTGTGAGGGACAACACTGAGCCCTGAGGGACCTAACAGGCCAATGGCGAAGGGGTCAAACAGGAGTCCAACAGCACCACCTTCTGGGATTGCCCCTCCAGGAAAGAACTGAGTCACTGTAAAACAGTACCTCCAAGCCCCATCCCAGCAAGGCAGCCCAGAAGGATACCATGGTTGATGGTATCAAAAGCTACAGAAAGGTCCAGCAGAACCAACAGTTCCCCCTGTCCATTTCCCTGTGTAGGTCATCCACCAAGGTGACCAAAGCTATCTCTGTTCCATAGCCAGGCCTGAAGCCAGATTGAAATGGATCTAGATAATTCATTTCCTTCAGGAATCCCTGGAGTTGGGAAGGCACCACACATTCTAATACCTTGCCCAAAAATGGCAGGTTGGACACTGGCTGATAATTATCCAGTATAAAGGGATTCGGGGATGGCTTTTTCAACAGAGGCCTTACAACTGCCTCCAGGGAGGCATTAAACTACCCTTTCACCCACTCAGCCAGGAGGTGAAGCAAAAAATTATTTTTCAGTTTCATCCCACTTATTGGAACAAAATCATGATTGCAACATAGCTTAGTAAACACTCAGGACCTAACTATGCTGTGCTACAATAAGTCTTTGTACAGAGCTTGGAAATGTTGCTTTTGGGGGGCTACAATTCCCATGGGCAATGTTGGCTGCAAAAGTTGTAGTCCAGTAAAGTAACTTTCCCAAGCTCTGCCTTTAATTGAACATGTACATAGTGTTTAGCTGAAAATAGGCTTACTTATTCCACCCCGAGAAGAAAACATGTCAACATGTATACTATTTAATGATCTTTGATGCCCAGATCGCTTGTATCCCAGTCACCACATTCTGACGTCTTTACTGAAAAGGTATGCCTTCCTCTCTTTCCTTAGTTCCTGCTGGGCTTCTTTCCTGTATCCTAACCCCTTTGGTCCATAGTAACAATTCCCTCTTGAAAGCTTAGAAAAGAAAGAAAAGCTGCCTGCTTGACAGCAAGTAAGCAAACCCCAAATCAGGTCCACCAATAACTTTCTGAAGACGAAAATCTTAAGCCACAATCTAAAGAACACAGTTACACCTGCTTTAATAAGCAGAGTTTAAAAGCAGACGGTTCTGTATTGGATTGTAGTCAAAGGCTGTAGCCTTGATTGGGGCTTAACAAAGTGTGAGATAAGAAGAAATGTGCCATTTAAAACTATGCTTCCTGTACTTTAAATTTCAGCAGTTAGAAGGGGGTGAAGGGATGAGCTTTGACCCACGTCTGGATCATGAAGGTATCTGCTGCATCGAATGCAGACGAAGCTACACACATTGCCAGAGGATTTGTGAACCTCTTCTGGGCTACTACCCATGGCCTTACAACTACCAAGGATGCCGCTCTGCTTGCAGACTTATTATGCCTTGCAGCTGGTGGGTTGCCCGCATCTTGGGCATTGTGTAAGTTGAGCAGAGTGCATGGAGTCTTGGACTATGAAAGGGAAGTAAAATATACCTAAAAGCCTCTCACCATGACTCTGTCATGAATTTGTGTATATGTTAAAGTATTTTTTAAAATGGTATCAGCTGTTATGGATGTAAATAACGTTAAAAGATTTAAATGAATATTTCATTAATTTTACAAACGGAGAAATTGAAACTGGGAAAACTGTACTGTAAAACCATACCTTCTAAGCCCTGGTAATAGTGAAAATCAAGAAGAAAAAAACTAGAGTTTGCTTAGGAATAAGGTTTGCCAACATAAAAGTTCCTTTAGAAATTGAAAGTCAGTCTCTTCTACCCAGGCCTTGTGTTATGAAATAGATATGAAAATTTGTCCAATTAGATTACTAGTTAGACCTTTTGCTTTTGGGAATACCTTTCAACCATGTAGAACTTGACAAATAAATCATAAGTGAAGCTGCTCTCTGTTGTTATTCATATAGAACTGCTAGATCACTACAAAGCTATTCGAAAATAATTACAGCACATTTTCCCTACTGAGCTGCTGCAGGAGGGAAACGGCTGGGCCGAAAAATAGAATCACAGAATCCAAAAATGGAGGTTGTTGCGTGGAGTGGGTCCAGGGAAGGCAAACAAAATCTCTTCAGGAAGCCATCAGATGAAAGTAGCTCAAGGTACTTCTGTCACTGATACCTTGTTGTTAGTATTCAGTATTGGCTTTCTAAGATGGTTTGGTGGGAAATGGGTATTGGCATATTGGTTTACAGCCTCTGGGTACATTATAATTGTAGAAGTGGGTAGAGCATGTACTTCTGCCAAGTACTAACACAGAGAGATATCTGAAGATAAATTGCAAACATCTGCCATCAACTAGCTTTGTACCATTAGGTAACTATGGAGAAATGGGAGGAAATCAGCCGTTTTACAAATGCAGCAAGAAAAACGTGTGGCAAGATAGCTAAACACTTAGTATTTGAATAAATTATTAGCAGAAGGTTAAAACTCTATACAGTATGACCCCGTATCTACAGAACCGGTACAAATGATTCACTTACCCATGTCTGGGGAAAAATATGTTCTCTCTAGGCATCTTCTAGGTTCTCCAGCATGATTCTATGGATGCTTCTGCTGATCATAAGAGTTGTGCTGGAGGACCTAGAAGATGCCTAAATAGGTGTTATCTCTAGGTCCTCCAGAGCAACTCTATAGTGTGCTTGGGCCAGAAGTCATTTGTTTTAATAGGGTTCGCTATTTTCCATGGTTTCCAGTATCCATGGTAAGTCTGGGAATGTATCCCCCACAGATATGAGGGGTCATACTGTGTATCAACTTAATGTCAGTTGCAAAAGTCTCTACCACCCCTCACTGGATCCTCCAAGATTTCAATTATTCATGCAAGTGTGGTAAGAAAGAATCTGGAATGTGGGACATATCAAAATTATATAGCATTCAATTTGTAAGGTAAATTGTTTCAGTTATTATTTTACAAAAAAAACCCTTTGGATTGCAGCACTCCTATCAGATTCATAGTTCAAAAGGACAAGCTGCGTGAGAAACATGAAAAAATTTATAAGGCTGTGGAACTGGCAAGGCTGCTGCTTTTGTATCTGGAAACTACAGATAAACATTTTCATTGGTTGGTTTTTACTCAAAACAGTGGGAACTATTTTATCTGAATCAAACATTCATTTGTTTAAAAAGATAAGGCAAAAAAGGAATTTTGTGGTACTTTTAAGGCTATCCAATTTATTTCTCATAAGCAACAGCCTACTTGCTCAGATAAATCTGAAAGGTCTTTAAAGGGGATGGCAAGACCTTTTCTTTTCTTTCTGTACTGAAACAGACTAACACAGCTGCCTCTTTGACAATTGGCTGTTCAAGTGATCCACCCTGGATCATCATAGCCTTTATTTAAAGTTCTGGAGGAATAGATTAGGAGTCATCTATGCAAACTAAATACAGGATTATTTGAAATTTCTGTGCATCTCTTCACAATGTAGGGTGTGTTCAAATAGGTTTTTAAGATCATTAAAAAAAAACAGAATACCTAAAAGAAGTAGAATTACTTTGCATCTCTTAGATATGGAAAACCTGGACCCTTCAGATTTTGAATTCCTGCTTTTATCAGCTCCAGTAGCATTGTCAGGGATTATAGGACCTGTCATCTAACATTTGGATTAGAAATTTATACATAATTGTTACATTTGTCAAATGTAGTATATATAATTCTTATCAAAGTTCTAGACCAGTGGTTCTTAACCTGTGGTCCAGACCCCCAGATTCCTCACAGGAGGTCTGCAAAGGCTTGACGGCTGCTCAGCGCACCTCCTCCCCACAGTGGAGTGGCTATGTGACAGGAGCCAAAGCAAAGGCTGGCTGGCTTAGCCTGCACATTGCCATTCAATCTGCTCCAGCCACTAACATGCACGAAGAAGCAGGAGAAAAGTGCTCCCTCCCCATCCAGTCCCTCTGAGAAAAGGTTTAATGGATGGTGTAATTGTCTTATTATTGTTGTTGTTGTTTTAAATCTTGAGTTAAGTTTTGTGGTTCCACTGCAACAAAATATATTTAAAGGGGGTCCCTGGTAAAGAAAAGGTTAAGAACCACTGTTCTAGATAATACTTGTGCTCAGATTAAGAACTGTCTCCAGAAAAAGGAAGGAAATATGTAGGTATTAATTTTTCCACAATTGTGGGAGTGTTACTAACAGATAACAGATACTATTACTACAGATGGTGGCATGCAATACACAGTAGGAAATGTATGCAAATCAACAGTATACACCAAAACAATGAGAACAGAGTACGTATACAAGGAGCAGCAGACAACAATATAATCTATAATGACTAATTTTATTCTTAAACTTTTCATAAAACATCTTTGTTGGAAGTCACATTCCACCAAGAGTGCAAGGTCCAACGAATTCCTCACTAACCTTGCATACAAAAGGTGGAAGAAGCAACAAAGGGACCAGTTATTTCAGATTGGTACCTAACCGACAGAGATAAACTGGTCATTAAGGTGGAAATACTGGGATACTTGGGTTGGAGTCACCATTTCCTCTTGGGATTTGTTATACAGAGGATCGTTGAAGCCAAAGGTAGTCAGACACATACTCTGATCTCCAAGATTTCAGTATGCTTTAAGGAAATATTGGGTGAGATCCAACAGTCAGAATACTTAAAGGGAAGGGAGCTCATGATCCATGGGGATTTCTTAAGGGTGAGATATTGAAGGCACAGTTGCAAACTTTTCCAATGAGGGAAAAAAGTGGGAGTCGTCTTAAGAAACCAGCGTGGATGTACAAAGAATTGAGCTGAAAGACACGTATAAGAAATGGAAGAAGAAACCACCACAGACGTATATAAACAAATAGGGGGCACATTAAGAGGGATAGTTTAAAAATCTCAAGCTCATACTGAGGTCAGGCTTGCTAGAGAGGTTAAAAGTAATAAGAAGGGTTTTCTTGGCTATGATCTCAGTAAGAACAAGGAAATGGTACAGCAATGCCTCGAAAAGATGGTGAAATTCTTAACAGGATAGAGAAACCTGAAATGTTCAATACCTTCTTTGCCTCAGCCTTCTCCTAAATGGAAAACAGTGCTCTAACTGGTGAAAATAGATGTGGTGTGGAACAGGGTACTGGGAATGGCTAAATGGCTTGGGTCCAACTTATCTCCGGAACCGCCTCCTCCCATACAATCCTCCCCGCACACTCCGGTCCTCTGGGAGGAATTTGCTTCAGCCACAAAAATCTAGGCTGTCTGCAACCTCCCAGAGGGCCTTTTCGGTAATCGCCCCCAAATTGTGGAATGACCTGCCGAACGAGATCCGTCAGATAACAACCCTGAGTAGCTTTAAAAAAGCACTAAAGACGGATCTCTTTCGGCAGGCCTTTCCTAATTAGATCCTGGCCTCAGGGGATCCTGGCTTCTTTTAGTACGCTGGCCATTTATAGTATTTTATAGTATTTATTGTTTTTAATTGTGATTTTATATCAGTTGGTTTTAATGTATAATTGTTTAATATTTTTTTATGGGGGAGGGTGGGGTGGGGGGTGTTTGGGGATTTTATCTGTATTTTAATTTTTGTAAGCCGCCCCGATTGTTTTAACGGAGGGGCGGGGTATAAATACATTTTTTTTTTTATTATTATTATTATTATTATTATTATTAAATGCAGAATTCTCCTACGAGCCACACTAGGAGCAGTTACAGAAAGGCCTTTAACGGACTTTCCAACTGTCTATTCTCAACACACCCCTTGACTGGGAGAGTGCTGCAAACATAAATTTCCCAGTACCCAATCTGCAGCACCTCAGAAACCCTTTGGCGGGGGCACTGGCTAGCTGAAAAGGTAGGATTCTGAGGGGTAGCTTTGTCAGACAGCTACAACTACAGAGTTCCATTGTTGTAGTTATGTCTGATGATGCAGGGTCTCTATTTCTGTGTTTTAGAATGGCCTAATCAAAGTATGGATCTAACCCTATCAAAATCATAGAATCATAGTCAGAAGAGACTACAAGGACCATCCAGTCCCTGCCATGCAGGAATACCTATTCAAACCACTCCCAACAGATGACTATCCAGCCTGTTTAAAAACCTCCAAAGGAGATTGCACCAAACTCTGAGGCAACGCATTGCACTGTCGAACAGCTCTTACCATCAGGAAGTTCTTCCTAATGTTTAGGTGGAATCTTTTTTTCCTGTAGTTTGAATCCACTGCTCCATGTCCTAGTCTCTGGAGCAGCAGCAAACAAGCTTGCTTCATCCTCAATATGACATCCTTTCAAATATTTAAACATGGCTATCATGTCACTTCTTAACCTTCTTTTCCCCAGGCTAAACATACCCAGCTCCCTAAGCTACTTGTCATAGGGCATGGCTTCCAGACCTTTCACAAATTTGGTCCCCCTTCTCTGGACACACTCCAGCTTGTCAACATCCTTCTTGAACTGTGGTGCCCAGAACTGGACACAGTATTCGAGGTGAGGACCAAAGCAGAATCGAGTGGCACTATTACTTCATTCGATCTAGAGTTGACACAATACTCCTATTGATGCAGCCTAGAATCACGTTGGCTTTTTCAGCTGCCGCATCACACTGCTGACTGATGTTCAGCTTGTGGTCCACTAAGACTCCTAGATCCCTTTTGCATGCACTGCTATCAAGCCAGGTCTCCCCCATCCTATATCTGTGCATTTCATTTTTACTGCCCAAGTGTAGTATCCTACATTTCTCCTTGTTGAAATTCATTTTGTTAATTTTCTGCCCGGCTTTCTAATCTGCTAAAGTCATTTTTAATTCTGTACCTGTCCTCTGGGGTATTAGCCACACCCCTAATGTGTGTTGTTGTGGCAAATGTTGCGGCAGGACCCAAAATAAGCAGTTCATGCAAGGAAGCCTTCAGATATCACTGAGTTGAAGCAGTCCTGTAAGAGGAACACACCAGAATTCCTTGAAACCAATGCAAGAGATTAACCAACAGTTACAGAAACTGCTTGAAGTCATTGCTCCTCAAGGGGTACCACCAGGTACTGAATCTAAATGTTCACATACTTGTTCACACATGGATATTGACTGTTGTGGATAAATACATGTTAACACCACATCATTGGCAAGTGTCATCTGTTCATTATCTATTATTAAAGATTAAAGTCTTGTAATATTTTAAGTTGAAAATATGTAACAATCCTAATACACACACCTTTTCTCACTAGGGTAGATTCTTTTCATTACATCACAAACAAGGCAATCCCCATCTGAAAAGATCATGTTCTCATCTGCTTCTTTCTAATTGAAACTGGAGAATGGAGGTAAAGCAGGCTGCTTACCTGTAATTCTTTTTCTTCAAGTGGTCATCTGTGAACTCACACATTTGGGATTCTCTGCACCTGCACAAACCATCTTCAAAAACATCTACAGTTGTCCCTCCACGTTCACGGATTTGGCATTCATGGATTTAAGTATTCATGGCTTGAAAATATTCTTTAAAAAATAATAATCCAAAAAGCAAACCTTAATTTTGCCATCATATATAAGGGACACCATTTTGCTATGCCACTGAATATAATGGGACTTGAGTATTCACGGATTTGGGTATTCACGGGGGTCCTGGAACCAAACCCCAGCGAATGTGAAGGGACAACTGTAGAGCTATAGCTCTCTTGCATGTCCATTCCATACGTGCTCAGTACACTTCCTTCTCAAACGCTCAGTTCCATGTCTGTCAAAGTGGCCAGTAACCACAGAAGTTGAGCATAGTAAGAGAGGAGAGGTCAGTGGGTTGTTTGAGTTCACAGATGACCACCAGAAAAACAACAGTTACAAGTAAAGCACCTGTTTTTCTACTTCGTGGTCTCTGTGACTCACACATATGGGAGATTGGCAAGCTAGACATGCCTGGAGAAAGGGTAACTGTGCTTGTGACAAGTGAAATAGACAAGCCAAAAGAAGTAGAGTCTCTAGCCTGTACATCAAAACTGTAGCGCTTTATAAAGGTGAGTGGCTGGGATCAATTAGTTCCTTGACAGATAGTATGAAGGGGCATGCCAGCCAAGCAATGCAGAAGAAATAGAGACAGCTCTCATGGAATGAGAACAGACAGAGGAAAGTGCAGGATTCCTGGCAGTCTGATGAGTTAATGAATGGTAGAAGCTACCCATTTGGAAATGATCTGTGTGGAAGCTTGACAACCTTGCTTATGAGTTAGTGTCTAGACAGAGTCTAGGAGACTTCCTGAAGCGCTCTGTCTGAAGACCAGCTAGCATGGGCCAAGTACGCTCATCATCAGTTGATGGATTCAGCAAGGAAGTGGAAGCAAGAGCTGCTGAGACAAATGAAAAGACCAAATCACTTTCAAGAGGAAAGTGACATCCAGAAATAGGACAACCTTGTCTTTGTGGAATTGGAGGAACAGCAAAGTGCTAGTTCTACCCACAAAGCACTCATTTACTGGCCCTCCTGGCAAAGGTGATGGCCACAAGGAACACAGGCTTCCATGTGAGGAGACAAAAGTCACATAAGGCTAGCAGTTCAAAAGGATGCCTCAATTGGCAGAGAACCAAGTGTATCCCAAGCTGGAGTGAGGAGAGTTTGAGAATGGAAGGTGTTCACAAAACCTTTGAAGAAAAGTTTTTTCAAAGGATGATCAAACCAAGAAGAAAATCTTGGGGTCTAATGATGGCTGAGCTAACCACCACACAGACCTGTATTGAGGAGAGGAACTGAAAGTGGCTAATGGAAACCCAGTGCAAGTCCACATGAATGTCATGAAGTGAAGAAGTGCTTCGACTTACAGCAGTACAACTTCCTAATTGTCGACACACAGAAGGAAAGATGGCTACTGTCTCTGTGCGGATATCCTCAAGCCATGAAGGCGAAGGGTTTGAAGACCCAAGTGCCGAATTGAATCTACAGCTTGGGTGAGGAGATCCCAAGCCAACAAGAGCCTGTGAAACCAATGAGAGAACAGGTACAGAAGCATGGTGAACCATGGTTGACAAGGCCACCAAGGTGTAACTAGAATAAAGTCTGCATCATTGTTTCTGAACTTCACAAACCTTGATGATGAGTGAAAAGGGAGGAAAGGAATAGAGGACTGTTCCAGTTAAAAAGAAACATGTCACCTAATGCACCTGCCCAGAGAGGTCCTTAGGTGCAGTAGCAAGGGCACTGATGGTTGTCTGTGCTGGCTAACAGGTCCACTGGCCCCAATGGTCAAATATGTCATGGGGGAGGACGTGAGGGAGCAACTTCTACTTGTGGGACTGATTCTGTGACCTGCTGAGGATGTCAGCTTGGACATTCTACCTCCCTGAAATATAAATTGCAATAAGAGCAATGTCTCTCAGGATGCACCACTCCCAGAATTTGATGGTGAGATTGAGAAGCATCTGGAGAGGGTGCCCCCCTGCTTATTCAAGTAAAAGATCACCGGTATCTTGTCTGTTTGACATGAACATGGCGTTTGGTGAGACTTGGAGGAGAGACTCAAAAGTTCTGAAGGTTTGGACCATCATGAGTAGTTTGAGAAAACTGATGCCATGTCTTTTGTTTTGAGGAGACCAAGAACACTTGATGGAGAGGGTTCCTATGCTGGCTCCCCAGCCGTGGGTGGATGTATCCATCGTTACGATTCTCATGGGCTCCAGAATGAAAATAGAACATCTACAAGTAGATACCTGAGACGTCCACAAGAGTAGGGACTGACAAACCCCAATTGGGAGAAACAGGGTCAGGAGGATCATCCAATTCTGGGATGAACATGAAGAGAAACCAAGCCTGGAGAGGTCACATTCAAACCAGAAAAAGGCAGTTGTTGCCATTGTCAAAGCCATCAACCCTAAAAGAACCTTAATATCCATATGATATGAGCATGGAAATACAAAGGGCAGCCTCCATGATCCGATACACTCTGTCGAGAGGCGGGTAGGCTCTGCCCGACTAAGAGCCCAGCATGGCTCCAATGTATTGAATTTGTTCACTCAGACACAACTGCAACCTTTTGGAGTTCAGCAGGAGACCAAGATCATAGAACAGAGACATGTTAACATGGAGACTGTGATAAAGCCTGGTGTGGGGAGCTGGAAACCAAGAGCCAGTGGTCTATGTAAGGGAAGATGCACACACCCTGCAAACAGAGAAAAGCTGCCACAACTACCATACATTTGATGAAAACCCGTGGTGCGGTTGAGAGGCCAAAAGGGAGGACACAGAAACAGAAGCAACAGTCTCAGGTTGCAAAACAAAGGGATGACGAGTGGAAAGGATCTAAGTAAGGAAATATATATCCTGGTGTTCAGTGATGGCAAACTAATACCCACAGTGCAGCAGTATCATAACTCATCCCCAGGATGATGACTCAGATGAAGAGGAGGCAGACATCATAACTCAACCCCTAGATGTCCCAGAAAGGAGGAAAGGGCAGAGTGCCAGGAAGCTGCAATTCCTAATGAGGACATTCTCTCAGTCTGAAGAGATGGCAGAGGCTACAGATGCAAAAGACATTCCCCCATCCTTCAGTGAATGCAGGAAGGAAATCAACCACACCCAGCACAGGTTAAATATCAGACAGTGAACTAGTTAGGCACTAATGAGGCACAGGTGACCTTGAAGGAACTGCCCATAAATATCCCAACAGTTCCTTCCCAGCTTCATGCTGACAATTGTCTTCTCTGTTGCTGGCAATACCTTTTTTGGGTTCTTGCCTTGTCTTGACCTTGAACTATGTTTTGGACTACCCTTTATTTCTTGCTGGCTCATATAGTTGGACTTCTAGATAATGGACCATTATCCTGAGGATAATGGAACAGAGGACACAATAGGGGAAATCCAGTACAGAATAAGCAAAGAGGTAGTACAGGAATACCTTCTTAATCTAAATGAATTTAAATCTCCAGGACCAGATGAACTACATCCAAGGGTATTGAAAGAGCTGGCAAATGTAATCTCAGAGCCATTGGCAATAATCTTTGAGAACTCTTGGAGAACAGGAGAAGTCCCAGCAGACTGGAGGAGGGCCAACGTTGTCCCCATCTTCAAAAAGGGGAAAAAAGAGGATCCCAACAATTATCGTCCAGTTAGTCTGACATCAATACAAAGGAAGATTCTAGAGCAGATCATTAAACAGAGAGTTGCTGAACATTTAGAAGGCAATACCATAATTACAAAAAGTCAACATGGGTTTCAGAGAAACAAGTCATGCCAGACTAATCTGATCTCTTTTTTTGATAAAATTACCAGCTTAGTAGATGAAGTAGATGAAGGTATGTGGATATCGTATACCTTGATTTCAGTAAGGCCTTTGACAAGGTTCCACATGACATTCTTGCAAACAAGCTTGTAAAATGTGGGCTGGACTAGTTAACTGTTAAATGGATTTGTAATTGGTTGACCAGCCGAACCCAAAGGGTTCTCAGCAGTGGCTCCTCTTCATCTTGGAAAGATGTGACTAGTGGGGTGCCACAGGGTTCTGTCCTGGGCCCAGTGCTAGTCAACATCTTTATCAATGACTTGGATGACGGAATTAGGAGCATACTTACCAAATTTGCAGATGACACCAAATTAGGAGGAGTAACTAATACCCTAGAGGACAGCATCAAAATTGAAAATGACCTGAATAAGACTACAAACCTGGGCCAAAGCTAACAAAATGAAATTAAATACGGAGAAATGTAAGGTACTGCACTTAGGACGGAAAAACGAAATGCATAGATATAGGATGGGGGAGACCTGTCTGAACGAGACTACATGTAAAAGGGATCTAGGAGTCCTAGTAGACCACAAGTTGAACATGAGTCAACAGTATGATGCAGCAGCTAAAAAGGCCAATATGATTTTAGGCTGCATCAATAGAAGCATAGATCAAAAGAAGTAATAGTGCCATTCTATTCTGTCTTGGTCAGGCCCCACCTAGAATACTGTGTCCAGTCCTGGGCACAATTCAAAAAAAATATTGACAAATTGGAGCATGTCCAGAGGAGGGCAACTAAAACAGTGAAAGGTCTGGAAACCATGCCTTATGAGGACTTAGGGAGCTGGGTATGTTTATCCTGGGAAAAAACGGTCAAGGGGCGATATGATAGCCCTCTTTAAGTATTTGAAGGGGTGTCACATTGAGGATGGAGCAAGCTTGTTTTCTGCTGCTCCAGAGACTAGAACACAGAAGAATGGATGCAAGCCCCAGGAACAGAGATCCCACCTCAACATTAGGAGGAACTGTCTGACAGTAAGAGCTGTTCAGCAATGAAACACATTCCCTCGGAGCGTGATAGGGTCTCCTTCCTTGGAGGTCTTTAAACAGAGGCTGGATGGCCATCTGTCAGGGATGCTTTGATCGTGATTTCCTGTGTGGCAGAGGGTTGGACTGGATGGCCCTTGTGGTCTCTTCCAACTCTACAATTCTATGATTCTAGATTGATTGTCGACAATCCTTGTGTTTCTCTCTGCATCCTGCTCAGATAACCTGTTGCTGACCTGGACTGGACTGACCATTCAACATCTCCTACTTGCTTTATTGGGCACTTGCTCACTCATGTTCAGGAATCAGAGGATGGCAGAGAGTGTTACCATCCTGTACTTCTTGGTGATGATGTAAGAATAGACATCCATGAGATCCAGGATGAAGTGTAGTCCTCCATCCCTTTTCAGGACCATGAAGTACCTTAAGAGGAAACATCTCTGGCTTTTCTTCGCAAACAAAGATTCAGGAAGGACTCATCCCGTGCTTTCTGCAAGCGCGCTGATGACTAAAAAGGCCAATCCGAGATAAACAAGTCCAGTTGCAAAAAGCACAGCAGAAGGTCTCCTTGGGTGATGTTTCCAGGTTGTGATTCTTTCTGCATTGTTGTTTCTCTTCAAGACTTGTTCGTCGTGAGTTCTCAAATAAGGATGAAGCATTGTGGATAGTGTGTCTCCATGCCTCCCGATGTGAGGCCAGGGCAGACCACTGTTGGTGATCAATTTGGCCAAGCCCGAGATGTTGTTTCAGGGAGTCTTTGCATCGCTTTTTTGGAGCGCCCCTCTTACGCTGACCCATGGCGAGTTCACCATAGAGTAGTATTTTTGGGAGGCGATGGTCCTCCATCCTAGAAACGTGCCCTGCCCAGCGCAGCTGCATTCTCAATATCATGGCCTCAATACTGGTGATCCCTGCTTGCTCAAGGACAGCAACATTTGTCGCATAGTCAGTCCAGTGTATATTTAGGTGCGTAGACAGCACTGATGAAAGTGCTCGAGGAGTCATAGGTGGTGGCGATAGGTGACCCATGTTTCAGATCCATAAAGGAGGATAGACAATACAATGGCTCTATACACACTGATTTTTGTGCTTTGCCTCAGGTGTTTATTGCTCCAGACTCTCTTGTGAAGTCTTCCAAATGCACTATATGCCTTTGCTAATCTGTGATCGATCTCTTTGTCAATCTTGGCATCTGAGGAGATGATGCTTCCCAGGTAGGTGAACTGCTGAACGGACTTGAGCACAGGTTTGCCGATGACAATGTGGGGATGGTGGTGTTCATCCTGTGGTGCAGGCTGGTAAAGAACTTCTGTTTTCTTCAGGTTGACTTCTAGCCCAAACAGCTCTGCAGCTGTTGCAAAGCAGGATGTTAGGCGCTGCAGAGCTGCTTCTGTGTGTGCAACAAGGGCAGCATCATCGGCGAAGAGCAGCTCACGGACTAGATAGTTTAGAGTCTTAGTGTGAGCCCTCAGACGGCTTAAGTTAAACAAGCTACCATCAGTACGGTAACGTATATAGATGCCGTCGTCTTCTTCAAGCTCTGCCATAGCCCTTTGGAGCATCATGCTAAAGAAGATTGTAAATAAAGTTGGTGCAAGAACACAACCTTGCTTCACTCCATTAGTTATTAGAAAGGGCTCTGAAAGAGCATCGCCATATCTGACTTGACCACGCTGGCTCTCGTGTAGCAAGATAATCATTTTAAGGAATTTGGGGGGACATCCTAGTCTTTCCAGGATCTGCCACAGACCTTTTCTACTTACAGTGTCGAAGGCTTTGGTGAGGTCGACAAATGTTACATAGAGACCCTTGTTCTGCTCCCTACATTTTTCTTGCAGTTGTCTAAGGGCAAATACCATGTCTGTAGTAGTCCTATTGGCTCTGAAGCCACATTGGCTTTCAGGGAGTTCTTCTGCAATAGCAGGAACTAATCTGTTCCTTGCAAGGATTTTTCCAGCAATAGAGAGCAGTGTTATGCCTCGATAGTTTGAGCAGTCGGATTTTGCTCCTTTTTTCTTGTACAGGGTGATGACTGCATCTCGGAGGTCTGATGGCAGTTCCCCTCTTTCCCAGCAATTCACAAGGAATTTGTGGAATTTTTCGTGAAGTGCATGACCTCCGTGTTTCCAAACTTCAGGTGGGATTCCATCAATCCCAGCTGCCTTGCCGTTTTTCATCTGCTGTATGGCCTTAAGGGTCTCTTCCACAGTGGGAGCTATGTCCAATTCATTTTTCATTGGTTTTTGTATCATATGTTGGATAGCTGAGTCTTGGACTACTCGGTTGGAGCTAAAGAGACTTTGAAAGTGTTCAGCCCTTCGATTCAGGATGGAGGCTTTATCAGTAATTAATGTTTGACCATCTGTACTGTATAAGGAGCTTTGGACCTGATAAGTAGGTCCAAACACTGCTTTAAGAGCTTCATAAAATCCTCTATGATCACCCAGATCTGCACAGCGTTGTGTCTTTTCTGCTATATTGATCCACCACTTGTTCTGCATGTCTCGGAGTTTTTGTTGTAGTTTACTACATGTGAGGCGGAAAGCTGCTTTTCTTACATGTCAGGTTGGCTGGGTGAGGTATGCCTGGTGAACAGTTCTCTTCTTTGCCAACAGCTCCTGGATCTCTTGGTTGTTTTCATCAAACCAGTCTTGATTTTTCTTGTGGGAGAACCCAAGGGATTCTTCTGCAGACTGGAGGATACTGTTTTTGATATGTTGCCAAAGCACTGTAGGAGAAGGATCTGTAGGATGGTCTTCAAGTTTCATTTGTAGATTTGCCTGGAAGTTGTCTCTCATGGTAGCTTGTTGAAGATTGTTGACTTGGAGTCTCTTTAAGATGCCACCCCTCTTAGGTTTGAACTTAAGATGAAGATTTAGTTTACATCTGACGAGGCGATGATCTGTTTGGCATTCTGCACTGGGCATCACTCGGGTATGACAGACATCACGAATGTCTCTCTGACGGACTAGAACATAGTCAATGAGGTGCCAATGTTTGGATCGGGGATGCATCCAGGTTGTCTTCAAGCTATCTTTCTGCTGAAAGATAGTGTTTGTAATAGACAGCTGTTGTTCTGCACAGAACTCTAGCAGGAGGCGTCCATTATCATTGCAATTTCCAACACCATGCTTGCCTAAGACACCTTTCCAGGCTTCGGAGTTCTTTCCTACTCTGGCATATCCAAGTCAGCAAGGATAATAATTTTATCTTCTACAGGGACTTTTTGTATGAGTTGGCGTAGGTCTGTGTAGAATTTGTCTATCTCTACAGGGTCGGCTTGCATAGTTGGGGCATATATACTAAAGAGAACAACATGTGGGAGGCATAAGGAAGTAATGCGATCAGAGTGTCCTGATGGCAAGGTTTCGAGTTTGGAGGCAATGGAGTTTTTAATCATAAGGCCTACTCTTGAAAGATGTTTTTCGGTCTTGGGTTTGCCAGACCAGTAAAGTGTGTAGCCGGCGCCATGTTCTTTAAGGCTGCCTTCCTCATGGAAGCGAACTTCACTAAGAGCAGCGATGTCAATATTAAGCCGTGATAGTTCATGGGCTATGAGAGCAGAACGACGCTCAGGCCGTCCACTATCTTCAGAGTCTTGCATGGTTCTGATGTTCCAGCATGCATGTGTCAGTTTATTTACACCTTTGGAGGCCGGTGTGTGCCTTTGTTTCTTTGCCTTGGTTTGACCACATCAGAAGATTCCCGTTGGCCGCGGCTAGCCAACCAGGTAGTTGGGGATGAGCTTTCGTTAGGCCACCTTTTCTAGGCCCCTCTCCATATGGAGCAAGCAGTGCTCTCCTTAAAAAAGACTGCTTGGTCGTTCAGGATGCTGCCGAACAAGACTGTCATCTCCCAGGTCAGCCTCGAGCGACCAATGTCCTGAACCGCCTGCATGCAGGGTTGGGGCTGCGGATTCCAGTGCATCTTTACACCTGCCGTTTCGTCCCTCGCCTATCGCTACAGGGCTTTTTTAGAACTGGATTTGTCCTTCGAGCCTCAGCAATGGATTTTTCTGGTGGAGCGCAGCGTGCACAGAATTGGCCTCACCCTTTAAACCAAAGGTTTGTCTGCTGGCCTTGCAAGCATGGACGGTAGTAGCGAGGTCCTCGGGTCTTAGGTTTGATTAGAGTTTCCTTCTCTTAGATGGTTGACCTTGCAGGGTTGGACGAGCACCATCTGCCCGGGTTTGGGATTAGAGTTTTCCTTCTCCTAGGACAGTTGCCACAAGGCTAGAGAGCCCATCCTGCCCTTTGACGCTCTTTGTCAGACCCTTCGGTTTTGACCTGTCTGGCATGGGAGACCCTACCGGTGGCTATTATGCCACTGCCAGCATAGCTCAAAACATCATTAGGGTACGCAAGCCTCTCTCCCACAACAAGGCGGCGTCAATGGAGAGGTAGAGGAAACATCAATGGAGATGTAAAGGATGTACCATCTCAATCATGCCTTTATGGAAAAGGGTATTGATCTCTTTAAGACAAAGCTTGGAGTGGATGTGTGGCATGATAAATACCAGAAGGTGGGAGAGTACGGGACTTGATAGCATAGCCATGGGCGACAGTGTTCAGGACTCATAAATCTGAGGTTATTGAATCCCAAGCTGGAAGGAACCGAGATGTGCACCAAAAGGGCAAATGATGTTGACAGAAAAACTAAGACAGTCAAAGGCGATGCTCCAAGCCCAACTGCTTTCTTAAAAAACAGTACTTGCCCAACGCTTAGACATGTCTAGAAGATCCTTGAGAAGGCTGCTTCAGAGGCAGAGAGGGGTGTTGAGCAAAAGATGAGATGGAAAGCCCACAGATTTGTTTTACTGATGAGAAGATTGCTGGAGACCCATACTTCTTAGCAGTACTATGCATCTGTTGAGTATGCTTCAACTTCTCATCCATGGTAGGATGAAAGGGGCCCATTTCATTGAACAGAAGGTCTTCAATGGTGGGTCTAGCTTCAGTGGAGACTGGACAAAGCCAGGCGTGATTTCTCAAAGAGATAGCTCCAACAAGCAACTTTGCTAAACAATCATCAGTGTGCCGAGACATACTAATTTTGCGGATCAGCTAGGGCCTGAGTCTCAGATGGAAAGCAGAGGCAGCCTTTCTATTCGCCTCAGGAAACTTGTTAAAAAGAGGGGTGACTTTCTCCCAAAGGTACTGTTGATATGCTCTCATACAGGCCTGAAAATCAGAGAAAGCACCACAGTAGAATGCCACATTGGGTACTTCTGTGTTGTTGAGAGGAGCAATCCATATGACCTGGGTTTCTCCCTTTACTGCCCAGAGATGGGCAGGAAGACCATGAAGTTTCACAACACCTAATGAAAAAACACTGGGTTGACTCCTCCCCACTCAGCCATCTTACACATACAAAACTAGAAAACACAGCAAGAGCCCAGAAAAAAAAAACGTGGTATGTAACAGATCCATCGCACCCTGAACAACCTTCTGGCAATCACAATGGAAGGAGTGGATTCCTCCTCTCAACAACACATAATGTACCTTCATGGTAAGTACCCAATATAGTATCCTCCAAGTTGGTGAGAGGAGGAACCCACACAATGTGGGATTTACCCAATCCCCAAACATAAAAAACTGTAAGGGAGGGTAGTGACTCTCCCCTGACAATGAGTCCCTCATCCTAGAAGGCTGGTATCTGAGGTTACTGTAACACAATGGGGTTCTAAGAATGGGGATCCCCTCTGAAGATTGGTTCAACCTGACCACCATGTTAGGGAGAGCCTTATCTGAGGAAAGAAATATACTGTAGTTTGTGCCTGGCAATAAGAGAATGATATGGCTCCAGGAACCACTGAAGGGGCCAAGAGTGGAATCTGGCCCAAGGCACAATTTGGGTTTCTGAAATCATTAGACCTAATAGCCTAAGGACGTAAAAGACAAAACTGTAGAAACCAAACTCTCTGCATCTCAGACATGGGTTTCAACTGCCTCTCCTGAGATGAAAATCATGGCTTTGATCATATTGATCAGGGCCCCTACGTGGGTGATGGATTGAGGTGGAACCAATTGGTGTTTTATCAAAAATCAATGGGACTAGAGCCAACCCATGCTTGCTTTGAGATCCTGCAGGATATCATCCAGGTGTATACCCTGCAATTTCAAGTGTGCCACCAGAGCCACTAACACCTTGGTAAATACTCTCGGGGCTGAAGCCAGACTGAAAGGACACGAAACTGGAAGTGGTGGAGACTGAAGGCAAATCTGAGAAATCTGCTCATCCTGCTGATAAGAATCTGTAGTACACTTCTGTAAGATTCAGGGAAACTAGGAAGTCACCTTTCTTCAGCATCTCCTGAATGAAGAACAGGGTTTCCAATGCAGAAGCATTTGTACACAATGAAGGAATTTGTGAACTTCACACACAGAACCAACCGGAAATCCCCTCCCCTCTTCAGAATGGTGAATAGGATGGAATAAATGCCACAAAAAAAAAGTTCTGAGGAAGGAACGAGCTCTATCATCTTGATGTGAAAATGATGCCTAATAGCCTGAACATGGATGAATTTCTTTTGACTGTCCTTTGGGGAGGGCAGAAACCTGTTCTGTGGAACCTCTACTGAATAACCTTGGAATATTATGGATAAGATCTACTTGCTTGTGGTTGTTTGGGTCCAGCTCTCCTGGACGAGGAGTCTGTCCCTTACTGGAGGAAGTTTGGTGTCAGAATTACTGTCTGCCCCCACACCCTGGAAGCCTCCCCTCCTACTGGAAGAATTATGGGTGGACAGCTGATGGAGTGGGAACCTAAATCTAGCCCAGGACAGCCTGAATTAATGAAAATCCCTTGTTCTCCCAAACCTACGTAAGGGACAAAAGGAAAAAGATTGATATGGTCTCTTAGGCTGCTTCCTGTCCACTTTTTGGGGGGCAGTGTGTATTGCCTGCTTCTTATCCCTAGTCTTGACTAAGATAGTCTTTAATGTGTCCTCCCCAACAACTAAGCCACTCTAAACACCGTGGAGAGATTTACCCTAGAATAAGCACCCATCTCCCAATGTTTAAGCCAAGTGGAACATCTGGCTATGGTGATTGCCCCAAAGTCATCAGTAGCATCTGCTACTGTAGTGCATGATAAATCTTCAGATGTAAGGACTTCTGGTCCAAATCTGCACACTACACTATGTCTTCCACCCACAAGAGAGAAGCAGGAGTGAAAAGAGGGCCAGCCGCAGAAGCCCTGATAGCCAAAGCTGCTGTCTCATGAGCTTTCTTCAAGGAGCCCTTGGTACACGTTTCCTACAGGTCTTGAAGAAACCCTCTCCCTCCTTTAGAGCCAAAGCCCCTGAAACTAAGGAGACGACAGGAGAGTCCACCAGGGGCAACTTGATTCGTCTAAAACCTGTTTGCCTGGAGTATAAAACATCTGTGCTACCAGGATTCCCTCCTTGCTTTGCAGAGGAGTAACCCATTCTGACCTTATGAGCTGGAGAAAAAACAATAGGAAGGGTATTTCTCTCACTGAAGATTTTGGTTGGCAAAGAACAGAAACACCCCTTTAATTCAGTTCAGATTGTTTGGAATTAAAATCAGACTTGATGAAGAGAGCCCCAATGCTGCAGAGACTTTAGATAACAAGAGGGTAAAATCCTCTGAATGAAACAAATGATTTGAAGGTTCTCCGGATTGGAGCCCATATCCAACCATGCCCCTTATCAAAAATAACATCAGCCCATCTGGAAACATGGGGGGGGGGCATAAGCCCTCATCAGAATCCCAATCTGAATCATCAGAGGCACATTACTCTTCTAATCCACCACAGCCATCACAAGGCGGGGGGGAGTTGAAGAAGCCAAAAGTGTTTATGGTTTTCCTGTTTTTGGCAAAGGGAAAAACCCAGGCTGTGTGGATTTCTCCTCACCAACCCAGACACTAGGCTATACAAGCCATGGAGTCAAGTCTGTGGCCTCCTTTACCCTCAGGAGTGGAATCCAGCTTCCCTGATGGTGGCTGCTTCCACAATGACTGGGTTAGGCAATGGACATTTGAAAAGTAGGCACAGTTGGAATCCTGGACCCAATGCAGGTTATTGATGCAACAAGATGTTGGCTGAATCAAAGGAACATTTAGCAACATTGAATAAAGCAGGTAAAAATGGAATAGCTGCCAGAGGGTGACCTTTAGCGTCAATACAACTAAAGACCAGGTCAGCAGTTGTTGTAGGCAGCTGCTGGATATCCACTTCCACCACCTTGATCAACCTCAGTACCTGATTAACATATGAATGTGCATCATCCAGTGGAGATGATGGATCCTGGTCAGCCATGCTTGGGCCTAGACTCAGAAACAGATCTAAAAGTGGAGGAAGGTCTGCCAGTTAAGGTATCACTTAGGAGAGTCACAGAAGAGGACTGCTGCAAGGTACACACTGCTGAACCCATTGCTGATGGAGGCTTTTGTTGCTGTGAGGAAGGAGGAGGAGCTGGAGGTGTCATACCTTCAGACCTGTCTGATCCCAGCTGACCTGGAAAAGGCAACTGATCAGATGGAGGTGATGGCAGCAGATGTGTAGGGATGCTGTGGTTGGGGGACCCTCAGGAGCAGTGGACCTCTGAATTTAGCAGATGTGTAATCACAGTATCTTGGTGGTAGAGGATACATATAGGGTCTCTACCAATCTGTTTATCGTATAGGTGGGACCTTTCTTAGCCCAGCAAAGGGTGCCAATAATAAATAATGCCCTGTTGGTGGAGGTGGGGGAGGAGGACGATGATGAGCTGGCTCATGAGATGATGAGATGGCAGCCTGCAAGGAGAGACTTGACAAGCTGGAGACCTGAATCTGTGTGAAGCAATGGAAAGGCAGCTTGGAGTGGTGGATCCGTGTATTTCTGAGGTTCGAATTGAAGATTGATCGAGCACCTCACTCTCCAAGTGTGACCTAAGACACTGGACATCTATATGGTTCAACTCTGGGAGAAAAAACCTTCTAATGTTCCAGACTCAGAACAGGTGATCTAGGCATTGAAAGAGCCAAGCACATATTGCCAGGGCTGACTGTAAGCAGAAGAACCAGAACAGACAGTACTGTCAAGTTGACAGTACAGTACTAGGTGTCATTAGTGCACCTGAACTCTTTGTACAAGCAGAAGGTACCTCAGCTGGTTTGGGACGACCTCTGATGGGACAAAGGATCCTCAGAAGAAATTTCAGCAGATTATTGCAAGATGCAAGATCAGCAGATTATTGCAAGAATCTTGCAAGATGAAGACTCATCTGAAGTTTTCTTCCTCCTCTTAGATTTCAGATTGAGCCTCCTAGACTCATGTGGCACTGAAGGCCTCTTGCAGGGTCTGATTAAATGCAAAATTAATGGTACCAAAGCTCCCTGATGAGAAGAATTAGTCTTATCAGTACCAGTGCAATCCGTCAGAAAACAGAGCTGATGGTACCAAAGCATACAAGGTGAGGCCCATAGGGCCAAGAGGCCTGTTTTGAGCAGTGAGGTCAGCACTATAGAAAGCCGACTCCCAAAGAAGGGCTTTCTGACACGAAGCCCTGTTCTGAGAGGCCTAGTGAGAAGAGACTCTACAATGGGAGCACTTATCCACAACATCTCCCAAGCAAAGGAGGAACTCAAAATCCACCTGGGGGACCTTCTGACCACAGGAGACACACTTCTTGAAAAATGCTGAAGATGCCATAAAATGGGAGAAAAATCAAGAAGAGATGACAAATAGCTAACACTGCAAAGTTTCCTACAATGCAGCTGCAATGGCAAACGAAATAAAACTTGAGGAAGTTTGAGTAGGAACTATACTGAGCATGTGCGGTGGGGGGGGGGACTTCAGCCAAAGAGATCTAGCTAGCTCTAGAGGTTTCCAAAGATGGTCTGCTTAGGGGCAGAAAATCCCATACATGAATCACAGAGACCACAAAGAAGAATAGAACCAGGTTATGGTGTAATCATTAGCCCACTGAGCTATGGAAGATGGTATTAAAAAACTGCTTCCTTGTATGCAATTGAGCTTCTGTTAATAGACATATTTTAAAATGACTGTACAGTATCGTTTAGCTCGACTAGTACTACTTTTACCTAGAGGCAAAAATATGATATATGTATTACATGCACTTCAAGAATATATACACATCAATATGATTATTTTGCTTAATGTGACTAACGCTAGAGATGTGAAAATGTATTAGCTGAAAATGAGAATAGTTAAAGACTTTTATCTACAGGGATGTTTTCCTTAGAGAAAAATAGAAATCCTTCCTCCCGCTTATGACAAAAAACTTGACAAGCTGCTAATATACAACCATATGCTAAGCATACATACATTTCATCAAAGCTTTATTTCAACTTTTAAGAGAACCCACTAAAATGCATTATTTCAGTCACAATATTTCTGTCCTGCATACACTTATTGGACGTAACTGGATATAATTGCCATTGAAAGTGTGGAAATTCATATTCTCAAAAGACATTATAAGATATTGTTGCAAAACCTAAAGTTTAAAAACCATTAATAGAACTCCTCTGCTGGTGACTCCACTTGCGTGGCTTCTTATCCTATGCTTGCTTGTATATGCAACAACTGGAAACCTTAAAATAATGGTTAGTGTTCATCATATATGCATCTGCAAAATTCTAGTGAACTGACTCCATCTCAAGAATACAATACCCATCCTATTTTCATTGACAGTAAACAGATCCTGTTCTTTTTGTAACTTTCAATTAACAAGCTTAACGATTATTAGGCAACATGTTGACTATACCAACAATTCTGATTACTAAACTTCAGTGTGCTGAGGTTCCAGACCACTTAGTATGGCTTGGTAAAATGAAGCATACAACCAAGTTAGGAAAGTCTTTAAGTTTTCAAAATATACAAAATCTTTTATCAAATGTAATTTCTATTTAATTTAGGAATCCTTCATGAGCTATTGGACCAGTTACAATTTAATCAATACCAACCTACTGTTACAAGTTTTTAATTAGCCCATTCTCCTATTATTTATTCTATTTATTTCTATTAGGTTTACCTATTATGCAAAAGTACTTATATATTGTGGTATGTTTACACAGCATGCCTATTTTTATTATAAATTAAAGGGATGGCAAGATTTTTTAATCATAAATAAGGCATATCCATAGGCTACATAACACTAGAAACATCAGAAATAACACTTTGCCTGCTGCAAATTATTTGACAGAAAAATAATGAGTCTGAGTTGTTTATGGAAAAGTTATATATTTACAGCTTTATTTGTATGCAGTTAACCAGCAAACAATTTTGAAGTCACCAAACAAATAAATTATTAAAAGGAATTGTGTACATTAATAAGGCAATATTCCTATGAAGTTCAATTAAAGTCCTTGCTAACTCTCCAAAGACATAGCCAGTACTGTCAAGCCAGAAGAAAATGTGTGTCAGAATAGTTTCAGATTATATTAAAAAAAACCTTCAAGGACAGTAGTAAAGAGGCTTCAATTCCTGATTACACCTCTACACTCTGCAAAGAAAAGGTCTTCCTAAAGCATGTAAAGATAAGAAGATAGGAATAGTCTCCAAAATGAACATTCAGTGCTTTAGTTTCAAGGATGCTGTGTCCACACACAATGGTAGATAACATAAATTCAGGCAGCACAGAATGGCACATGAGTAAGTCAGTATTTTTTCCATTCCATGTCATCTGGGGGATTGACTTCTACTTTTCTTTTACCAACATCAGACCAGTTTGTGCTCAGAACTGTCCCACCAGACTCCATCTGCAAAAATAATCACACATGTAATACTTAGTTTATATATATGAATGAAACCAAAGTATTCAGAATTGATTGTGTTTTGCTGGCAAGAGAAAGTCATACTGATGTTAGCAACTGTAAACTTTCTATGTAACTATAATACAATGTTCAAATAATTATCTCCACAATTTCAGCTGAATTGTATGTGCAAAACATGTTTGCATCATAAATTCTTAAGGACTTATCCAATTAACAATCAGGCCTTGCTACTCAGGAAGTGACAGCATCTATCTATCTATATAATTCTCTTGGATATGTTGCCTTTCCCAGTGTGCTGACTGGCTGCTCAGGAAACACACCCAACCAATCACCACCCACATACCAATTCCCTCTCCACCTCACAATCCACTTCTGCCACTCAGTCTGTAACCCAGATTGGGACTCAGACAGTCAACTGGCGGCAGAGACATGCCTCCTGAGACAGGACCCAGGCAGTCAACTGGAGGCGGTGGGGCAACAGAGCGAGTCGCCCTCAGCAATTCTGGGGAAAGTGTGGAACACTGAGAAGGGGGCGGAGGAATTTAAAAACCCACTGGCCTACCTTACAGGGTTGTCGTGAGATCTACTGGGTGTTTTGGGGGAATTTTTTAAATGGTGTATGTTATGCCAGGTACAAATAGTTTTGGTAAAAAGCCTTCAGGATTCAAAATCAATTCTGGATGCACGAAGGGGGAAGCCTAGGAAATACATACTGAGCTGTTCTTTCCATGGATATTTAACAATGAGCAATGCTTCCTATATGCTCAGAGCACAGATGAGTTATAATTCTAGTCAATTTGTTGTTATTTTCCCTCAGCAAAACTCTGACTGACAGAGACCCTATTGTAGGGTTTTCTTGGCAAGATTTATTCAGGGAGGTTTGTCATTGCCTTCTTCTAAGTCTGAGAGATTGTAAACTTGCCCAAGATTGCCCAGTGGGTCTCCATGGCTAGGCAGGGATTTGAACCTAGGTTTTTAACAATCTTAGTCCAACACTCAAACCACCACGTCACACTGGCTGTTTAATTTTTAATATCTATCGATCAATTGATCTAGTTGGTTTTTTTTTTAATGTCTTAGAATCTCTTAGTATTTAATTCATTGACCAAATGACAAAACAAACAAAGCTGAATACAGTTGGAAAACAATCTAGGAATGCTATTAGAAAAATCCAATGTTCAAAAATACAAACAAGGTTGCATAAAAACAGACTCTTTCAAAATTCATAACAATTTACTGAAAACAACATTTGAGGAAATTGAGGTGTAAGCGAAAACTGGGAAAAGAAACTAGGCAATATTACTATACTGTAGCAAAGGAAGACAATCCGGGAAAAGATACCTAAGAAAATAATCTCAGTAAATGTGAAAAAAATAACCATGACCTGATTCAGAAGTAGAATACCCCCATATCCACTGATTCGCCAACCACGGGGTCAATTATCCTTGGTTGGTGATGGCGGGGGGAGGGGCAGGAGGGATCTTGCCTGCCCTGTCCCTTCCCCTGGGAGAACTCTGGTCACCGGGGGCAATCATAGGGGAGAAGGGAGGGATCTTGTCCCCCTTCCCCCGGGAGAGCTCCTTCGGCAGCGGCGGGGTGGTGGATGGTGTTTGCTATTATCTGCAGATTTCACCATCTGTAGTGGGGCCTGGAACCAATCCCCGCGGATATGGGGGTCCTACTGTATGATGGCAATGAATCACAGAATCACAGAATCATAGAGTTGGAAGAGACCACAAGGGCCATCTAGTCCAACCCCGTCATGCAGGGATACCCAATCAAAGCACTCCCAACAGATGGGCATCCAGCCTCTGTTTAAAAACCTCCAAAGGAGACACTACCATACTGTGAGGCAGTGCATTCCACTGCTGAACAGCTCTTACTGTCAGGAAGTTCTTCCTAATGTTTAGGTGGAATCTCTTTTCCTTCTGACCAGGTATTAGATTCCCAACTATGGCCATTGCTTCCAAATCAGCCATTTTCTCTACAACAGATATCATTCATTTGCTTAGTTACTGCAAATAAGATTAGTTATATTTTTTTTTAACTCTTGAGTTCTAAATGTTGAAGGGAATGTAACTCAACTGGACCCTTCTTCCTCCTGTGGCAGTCTTGTGAACGTGCATTTTACTTTTTAGCCAAGAAGTGTTTTAATTGCTGAAGACTGTTCTGGGAAAAATATTGACTCCAAAAGTTTAAAGGCGGGTGGGAGAGCACTTTTTGTTCTTTATTGTCACAAACAAAATGGACCAAGAATTATCCACTATTCATGGACAAATTTGCTTGACAGTTGAGGCTAATGAGAAGAGTGCCACAAGAAGATGGTTTGGTACTAGTCTATATGCTGTGCTACAAAGCTATGATAAATTCATCATGCCAATTTATGAAGGGACCTGCTGGGATGAACTGTACATAATTACTATCTTCCTTAAATATGAAAACAGATTAAACTCTGTACATCAATTTGATTTTTAAATGAATCAAAAAAGTTAGTTCTGTTCGTTAACTATTATTTTTTGAAAAGTCAAAACCAAACTTTTCAGGGGCAGCTTTTTCACGGGGCTTCTAAGGGGCTCAGCAAGCAGGAAGACGAACTGGCCAAAAATCAGGGGCCTGTTTTCCACTTCCACAAACATATACCTAGATACTAGCCTCAGTGTACGTGTTATTTTGCCACATTTACATCCACAGGCTTATCTGTCAATATCTAAGTTAAGCTGCAGTCCTAATAAACTAAACATGACGTGAAAATCCAAATGGTCAGTAGCAAATAAAATAAGGCAGATAGCTTACAAAAGATTTGTTCATGGCACGTTTCACTTCATCTGTACCATCTGAGTAAATCTGCTGGAAAAGTTTGTTTAAAGCAGCATCACCCTCCAACTTTTCATTCTTTTCCTCTTCTTTGATCTCAACCACCAATTTGTCCCAGTTCCTTGTATAATGAGAAGATGATGGGTAGAGAAGCATGGATTCTGAACATAAAATAAGCAAACAGAAATATATAAAATCTGAAACTAAAATAATCCCAAAAATATAACTTGTGAATGCCTATGAAATCTAAGAAATTGGGGGGAAAACAATAGCACTAAACTTCATAATGTCAGATATATATTTCTTCCTCACTTTCTTATACATTCAAAACTGTAAATGAGTAAGTACTGTGTGACAACTGTGAATGCTTTCACTTTACAGAACTAGGTACTGGGGAGGACACCAAAAGTTAGGTCTGGCTACCTCATGCCATCTGTGCTTTAATATCTTGCTTAATATCTATAGGTAACTGTGTTTTGAATAAGAAATACTAGGCCATTGGTTCTACTGTACAGACCCCATCTGAAAAAGCTAAACTAATAATATCAAAGAAATTATTTCTTTGATAGGAGAACAGAAATACTAGCAATTATCCTTTCTTACATAGAGAGCAATATGGAATTAGTATTTAGAAGTGATACTAGGACATATGAAGTCGAAGGCTTTCACGGCCAGCATCCATAGATTTACCTTGGATTTTTACTGGGCTGTGAGGCTGTTTTCAGGAAGTTTCTTTCTGACGTTTGGCCTGCATCTGTGGCTGGCATCTTTAGAAAATGGTTGGGTAGGAGTGTCTGGGGTTTATATACTGTGAACCCCTGTAGGGGAGTATATGTAAATTTGTGTAATTGAATGGTTAGTTTCTGGGTATAGAAATGCAAGGCTCGTTAGTGTCTGTTTGGCTGGTGGTTGGTTGATGGGCCATTATCTGCTGGTAATCCCCATGTCCCTGGGTGGAATTCCTTTGCAAGTGCTGAGTTTTAATTCTATTGTATTTCAAACCTGGGAGCCAGATTTTATTTACTTTTAAAGTTTCTTCTTTCCTGTTGAAGTTGTCCAGGTATTTGTGGATTTCAATAGCTTCTCTGTGCATTTTGACATGATAGTTGTTGGCCTGGTCCAGAATTTCAGTGTTTTTAAATAACATTTTGTGTCCAGTTTGGTTTATAACATGTTCTGCTACTGCTGATTTTTCTGGTTGGCCCAGTCTGCAGTGTCTCTCATGTTCCTTGATTTGTGTTTGCACATTGCATTTAGTGGTTCCTATGTAAACTTGTCCACAGCTGCATGGCATGCGGTAAACTCCTACAGCTGTGAGAGGGTCTCTTTTGTCCTTCGCTGAGCGTAGCATTTCTTGGATTTTTCTGGCTGGTCTATAGATTGTTTGGAGGTTGTGTTAGCTCATCAGTTTCCCTATTCTGTCTGTGACTCCTATGATGTATGGTAAAAATACCTTCCCTTTGGGTGGCTGTTTTGAATACTAAGACACTTGGCCATGTGGGTTTTGTTTTTGTTTGTTTTTTTTAAGTTTTGCTGACACTGTACTAACACCCTATGTGATGTGTCTTCTTCCTGGAAAAGCCTGGAGTCTCATGCTAGCCATGAAGGACAGGTTGCATACCTGTAACCATAGTTCTCTGAATGGTCATCTTTGAACTCTCACACTAATGGGTTATCTGTGCCTATGCAGTGTGTAATTCAGAACCTTCTAGAGCTATTACATAGTTTTTTTGGTAGTAACTCCACCCACCCTGCCTACCTAAACCCTCAGTTCCTTTTTGTCTGCCACTGCTGCAAAAAAGCTGTTTGGAGCATTCCTGGACTACTACTTCTTGTGACACCTCTTTTCAGATCTATGCTTCGGAGAGGACTCCACAGCCTCCAATTCCAAAGAGTGGCATGGCACCACAGAGATGTTGAAGTGAGAATTAGTACACATAACCTGTCTTGGTATCAAGGACATTTTAGCATGAACGGTGGAATCAGATGCAGGGTGGCTAGAACTACACGAGTTCTCCAGTCAGATCATTTTACTGCTAGCTTCCATAGATGACCCAGAGGGACTAGGAGCCAAAGCAACACAAAGCAAAGTGGTTCCAGAATCTAAGGCCATGGGTCTAAGAGTTTGCTCATATAAGAGCATTTGTAATCTCAAAGACCAATTTTTGTGGGCTTGCAGCATGAAGGCCTTGCAGTGGATACAGGCCCCGACATTATGGCCTTCACCAAGGCACAAATGGCAAAGAGACTGCTCGTCCTCCTCTGGAATTTTTGGCACCACAAGCAGTGCTTTTTAAAAAGAGGTGGTGGAAGCCACATTAGATTGCTGAAAATAGCACCACTAAGATGAGATAATCATAACAACTGCCAAGAATCAGTCCAAAATGGAATCCAAAAGAATATACAAGAGACAGACGAGAAGTCGAATAAAGCTAGTACTAGACCAGCAAATAGTTCTGAACAGTTCCTTCTATGCTGCTGCAACAGTGGATGAAAAGGAAATGAGGATTTAGGTGGGAACTGTGCCATTAGGCACTCAGAAGTGGGTGGGGTTACCAGCAAAAAGCTTATGTAATAGCCCTAGAAGGTTCCAAAGAATGCACTGAGCATGCGCAGATAACCGATTTGTGTGAGTCACAGAAACCATGAAGAAGAACAAAAAAAAAAAATTCGGATGGCAGCCTAAAGGGGCTTTACTGTGCTAGATTCTTATTTATTAGTTATTTGATTCTCTAATTCAAGAAGAGGACATTTCTACTGTGCTTCCAGATTCATTAGAAACACACATATTCAGTATGTGAGTTTGCATGAACACGACAGTTTTTGAGAACACAAGACAAAAGAAGAACAACAGAGACGAAACCTATATTCAAGAAATACAACTAAGACATCATATTAAAAACTTACATTTTTCACAACCCTAGCCCAATCCAATTCAAGCCATTATGTCCCTCTCTTATTATATTAGAGTGAGGGTTATCTGGGTGCAAAAGTCTGTCTTTATCAGCACAAAATTTTATCATACCTTTCCATTTGTAGCACAGCTGTAACAACTGCTTCTTTGTTCTTGCACGTTCTGCTTATTAAACAATTTTGGCTATAATGAACTACAAAACAACACCACAAACCTGGTGTAAATTGTTTTACATTATGAGAAACTTCATGTCCTTCCAGTTTTTCCCATCGTACAGCTTCTGGTTTCTTCATCTTTATTTCAATCTATAGAACACAAAACAAAAAAAGCATTTTAAGATAGTTCACACAGTACATTTACAAGGAATATTGTATCCATTCTCATTCATGTGAAAGTATTATCACACAACCTGGCAAATTTTCTACAAATTGTTAAATCAAGCCTGAGCTGGAGGGCATCTGAAGGACTATCTTCTGCGGATCCATCTCCTCTCCTAGTACCTGGCCTTGGCTCCATAAGCCATTAGCATGCTCACAAAAACCTGGGGTCTTACAGTAGTATCATTGAGTACCAAAAAATAGGAAGACACCTCTGAGATACATCAGCAACATCAATAGAAAATAGATCATATAATCTGATAATGTTTCAATTTAAAAGTAAAAAAGAAAAATAATTACTGAGCAACTGAACCTTGATACATATAACGGGCCCTCCATATCCACTGATTCTGCATCCACGGCTTGAATACACACACACACACACACACACACACCAACCTAAAAAGCAAACCTTGATTTTGCCATTTTATATAAGGGACACCATTTTACTACTCCATTGTATATAACAGGACTTCAGCATCCACAGATTTTGGTACGGGGGGGGGCATGGAACCAACCCCCAGTGGATCCCAAGGGCCCACTGTATTAACACCCATGTTAGCCAATTATGCCATTAATGATACCAAAGAAATAGCAAAAAAAGAAGGCAAAGACCTGCATGGCAGAAACAACTCAAGTACATATACAATCTTGTAGCCTACAACTTCTATTGTTTAGTACTTGTTTATCCTACTAGAATTTGAAATTAAGCTGATGTTTTTCAAAACTGTAACTGTGCCAGGGCAGGGGGACTGGATGGCCCTCACGGTCTCTTCCAACTTTTTGATTCTCTGATTCTAAGGCTTTGTAAAACAAAGAGCAAAATGAGTGCTTGTTTTCTGGTGTTAACCACAGTCATCAAGGTGATGTATGGGGGAAATGGTTTTGCACTTCTAAATACCCCATATTGTCATTGGTAGGAAGACTTCAAGTTCACCTCCTTCTGAGCAATCTAAGTTTTTATGTAAAAAGTCAGCTGAAATGTGTGGTGTTTTACCACTAGGAAGCTAGACAATAAAATGGCAGCAACATTAAAGAGATGTCACAAATAATTAACTCTGGCAATAAAAGCTGATGTAGCTAAAACTTGTTCTATAGCACTTCAAAGCAACTCTGACAGCCCTACAGTTAACCTTAAAAGCTAGATCAGGAAGTTCAGCCAAATTTATTCTGTGGAGAACATACAATTGTTGGTCACCAACACAGACACAAATGCATAGTAGGAAGTTACAGATATAAGAATGCAGAAAAAGAAAACCCCTTAGCAAAATCATCACATAACACCAGCTAAGCACACACTTGTTTGACAAGACATAAAGCTTACTCTCACCATGGTTTGAATTAACACCTGGATTATATGTGGCCAAACCTCTTGTGTAATAACAAGAGAACATTACAATTGCAGAAACTGTCACTAAACAAGGGGCACTCAGAAGTTGTGGAACTCCCACATTTAAAAAAAATATAGAATTAGTTGCAATTACAGTAGGACCCCCATATCCACTGATTCATTATCCACTGATTCAATTATTCATGGGACATAAGACAGCACACCTACCATAGAATCTTCCTAGAAAATGTGTGCTCTCTAGCTATTTTCTAGGTCCCCCAAAGCAACTCTATGGTATTTTAAATCGGAAGTCCCATTATTTTCAATGGTGTTCGCTATTATCCGTGGCTTTCAGTATCCACGCCCCCCCCCCCCACGAACCCAATGGATGCAGGGGTCCTACTGTAGCTCTGCACCATTTACACAATCGGTTAAAACACCCTTTGACCAATCAAAAATGTGCATGTGGCTAATCAGGCAACACAAGTTATGAAAAATATTACAAGTACATGTAAGAACAGCTGGTAGCACACCATCTCAGACTACCTCACTCTCACACACATATACATAGGTAGCACATACAAGAACATCAATATGTGTTGCATAAAAATAAAGCTCTTTCCCTTCAAAAGTGTTGGCTTCATTAGTTTGCATACATATATATGAATGAGAAACATGGCTCGATGCCATTAGGAAATATACCTTAAATTTTTAGAAGACAAACTGTGGAATTCAGTAAAACTCATCCTTCTATGATAACATGGACAAGATTAGATAGTTCAGGACACAGCCACAGACTCTAAGAACACAGCACACAATTATTATTTTCTTCCTCTCTGTTTGGCATTAACTTTTAATTTCTAATTTCATAACCAGCCAAAGAAGAGACACCAACTAATTCTCACCTCATAATAGCACATATAAGAGTAAGTATATTACCACATTTCACTGTAGAGTGAAATGTCTTGTCATCCTTCTCAGAGCTTACAGGGTGCCATGCATGAACTAATCTGTTCTGCCAAAAAGTTATACGGAAGTGAACTTCATAACTCTAGCCAAATCCAGGATAACCCAGGGATCCCTGTAGCTCCAAGAACAAAGACACTTCTGTAAATGCTCCCTCTGAAGAACTTCTCATAGCAAACTACCCAAATACCTTCTCACAAACCAAACACTCCTACATCTAACTAATCAGGGTAACATGGCATTTTCCAAATTAATGATCTACATGAGCATGTGTTTTAATTAGCCTATTTAAAATTGAATGTTAAAATACATTTTACAATCTCTATCATATTTAAAACAATAATATAATAGGATGTTTAATCTATCTGTCGTCTTGCCATATTGATTTTCCAGTTTCTGCTTAACAGGATAACCCAGGGATTTTCAAATTATGAAGTGTCTAGCTTTGAAAGCAAAATTAAAATTAGTGTGTTTCCCACAGTGCACATTTTCCTCTCTCAATCCAGGGAACTGACTGATTAATTGAAATATTAAGGTGCTTATATATATATATATATATATTAGTGTATATACTAGCTAGCATAAGAGCTGAGATGATAATAGGCACTCCTGGCCCTTGCATCTATCTGGGCTGTCATTTGAAGCAATGGATCCAGAAGAATCCCCAAACTGTGAACACAATCTTCGCCCCATCCAGGACTGGCTGATACACCTATAAACCCAGGTTAGGGTTCTTGACAGTAAATACATTCATCTTGTCAAGATTCAGCTTCAGTTTTTTTTCTCCTCATCCAACCCATTACCTCCTCCAGGCACTTATTCAGACAAGACACACAATCTTTAGCTGAGGCTATTTTTGAAGGCATGAAGAAATATATTTGGGTATCATTGGTATACTGGCACACTGCCCATGACTCCGGATGATCTCTCCCAGTGGTTTATGTACAGTTGTCCCTTCACATTCGCAGGGGTTACGGGAACAAGACCCCCGCGAAAGTAAAAAAACGTGAATAAAAGCAGCCTCTGAGGGTTTAACGAGGAGTCCTTCCTAAACACACACACACACACACACACACACGGAAACTGACCCAGCCTCTGGGCATTTAAGAAGGAAAGAAAATCACAGTTCCATGCCGTGAGCACGCAAGCAAAATCCCCCCCTTGCCACTCGCCTCTCTGTGTCTTAACAAACTGAATTGCTTCTTTAAAACTCACATTTCACCCCATGTCCCCTCATGGCCCAAAGAAAAGCACATGCATGCTTGCCACCCCCTCTCTGTGTCTCAACAAACTGAATTTAAAACTCAGCTTCTTTAAAACTCACATTTCGAACTTTTCCTACATACATTCACGCACAGGGAAGGCGCGGGTGGCATCTCCCATCAACCCAGCCTCTGAGCATTTAAAGGAGGAAAACTTCCTGCTGGCCAAAAGAAAAGCACAGTCCCATACTGTGAGCACACAAGCTTTCCTCCTTAAATGCTTAGAGGCTGGGTCAGTTGCTTGCTGGGAGATGCCACCCGCACCTTCCCTGTGTGTGAATGTGTGTAGGAAAGGTTTGAAATGTGAGTGTTAAAGAAACAATTCAGTTTGTTGAAACACAGAGAGGGGAGTGGCAAGTGGGGGGACTTTGCTTGCGTGCTCACAGCATGGGGCTGTGATTTTCTTTCGCCTTAGACACTCAGAGTCTGGTGTGGGGGTTGCTTGCTTGCTGGGATCTTCCCTGTGTATGTATGTGTGCAGGAAATTTTCCTCCTTAAATGCTCAGAGGCTGTGTTGGGGAGAGCACTTTTCAGAAAGCCATATAAGCTCTTTTTTTGAGGAGCAGCTACCCCCAAGTGCCACCATCTGGAATCTACCAGAGATATAGTACTGCTCACAATTCCCAAGCCTTCCAGGCATTCCAAAGGTTGTCATGGTACTGAGTGCAGCTGGGAGGTTCAAAAATACCAGCAAGGGCACACTCCTCCTATCAATGCTCAGGTGAAGATCATCCACAGACTAAGTCAACCATAGCAGTCTCAACTCCATGTATCTTGTTCTGAAGCCTGTTTTAAATGGTTCTAGAAAACCTGTATCATCCAAGACTGCCTGGAATGTAAGGCAACTGCTCTCTCAATCAGCTTGCACAGAAAAGGAATATTTGATACTGCACTATAGTTGCTAAAGCCCAGAAGATCCAAGGAGGGCCTTGCCCATTCCAGGGATGGTCAAACAATTCCAGGGAACTTTCTACAACCATACTGGCTTGCCATGCTCTCGTAAGTCATTTTTGCAAGTTCTTCAGATGATACAATACACTGGAAAATGAGAGTGCAAGGGTGTGCACATTTGGGGGAAGCTAGGCTTGTTCCTGTAATGATAAGGTATGGTTTCCATGATGCCCAAACCCAAACTATACATTATTTCCCTCATGTCCACTCCCAGGCACAGGCACAACCAGCCAACATAGAAATTTTCTTCCTTTTAAAAAAAATTCTAAACAAAAACGTCTTAGAACATTTATACTTGAAAAGTCTTTGTTTTTAACAAAACGTAAGTCATAGAATCATTGGGCTGGATAGGACCACAAGGGCCATCTAGTCCAACCCCTGCCATTCAGGCACACTTTCAAAGTACTCCCAATCTCTGTTTAAAGACCTCTAAAGAAGGAAAAATTTGCCACTCTCCAAGACGGTCTATTCCACTGTGGAATAGTTCTTACTCCCAGGTGGCATCTCCTTTCTTGCAATTTGAATTCATGGGTTTGTGATTCTAGTCGCTGAAACCAATGAAACCAAGCTTGCTTCATCTTCAGCATGGTACTCCTTCAAGTATTTAAAAATAGCTATCATATCACCTCTCAGTCTTCTCTTCCCTTAGTTAAACATTCCAAGTTCCCCAAGCCATTCATCATAGCACATGGTTTCCAGACCTCCATTTCTTTTAATTTAAAACATTAGAATACAATCAGGAGAGCTAACTCTAAAAGGCTATATCCTCTGTTCCAGGCAAGCAACATTCCAGATTTACTGTTTTACAGGCCGCTGCTGCCAGCCATTTTATTCTACTAGCAGCAAATAAGTTTTATGGAGAATTTTAAATGAGAAAATCTGAAACTTGGATCTAATTTAGCATGTGTAACGTCTAAAAAACAAAACAAAACAAAAAGAATAAGTAGGTAGCCATCATGTAAACAATATGTTAAATTATCTCACATTTAATCTGCTGTAAAATCAGTTTGAACATTTCTAAAATTGATACAACATAATCAAAACACCAGTGTTCAGTAACTATTTAAAGTAGCTCTTTTTAACTATCCTTCCAAAGTGTTTACACTCAACACTCAGAAACATAAAAGAACATGTAGTCCTAATGTAGAATAATCTTGAAATAAGAAAATAATATAAGATATAAATTATCATGACTTTTAATCCTTCATTGAGAAATTCTATGCCAATCCAACAGTATTTATTTCACACAACTGTCATCACTATTAAACAGCACTCTTAATATTTTAGCGCCCTCTAGTGCTAATTACTATATTCCACAAGAAACACCGATACCCTTATTAGGAACTACCAGTTTCCAAGGGCTGTGAGACTTTCAGCATTACAGAGCCAATTTAATGAATAAATATTTTGCAGAGAAACGATTAAGCAATTGTCCGGAAGGGCCACTAACAGGAACAAGGATATCAGAATTCCAGTGACACACAGTTCCAATTCCAGATAAAAGTTCTTAACACTGGAATTTTCCTGGCAATCAGTATCTCCAATTACAGTTGTCCCTTCATATTCGCTGGTGTTTGGTTCCAGGATCCCAGTGGATACCAAAATCCATGAATATTCAAGTCCCATTATATGCAATGGCACAGGAAAATTGTGTCCTTTATATAAAATGGCAAAATCAAGGTTTGCTTTATGGATTATTATTTTTTTAAGAATATTTTCAAGCCGTGAGTACTTAAATCCGTGGATATGGAGGGACAACTGTACTAACTCAGATGCAAGTGCTAGTGGAAATGGAGCAGCATCCCTGCTTGCTGGAAGCTTGAAGTCTGCAACACAAGAACAACCTTAGAAAAACTTTGGGGGAACCTAAGGAGGAACTTCCATCCCCCACCAATACTCATAAAATGTTATGTATGTATCAGCTGCATTTTTTAAAAGAAAAACTGGAGATGGGGCAAGAAAAATAATGGCTTGCTTCAGCATCTACAGATAGCATCCAAGAGGAGAGCACAGTCCACCCTAAACCCTGAAAAAATGTAAGGTATTCCAGCTAGGCAGTAAGGACACACTTTGTTGCAGATCCCACTTACCATATTTATTCTATCAATACTCCCAAACCTTTGATGGACAGGTTGCTTACCTGTAACCATAGATCTTCGAGTGGTCTTCTGTGAATTCACACAGTGGGTAATTCCTGTGCCTGCACAGAGCACTTGGAACCTTCTGGAATCGCTAGGCAGAATAGTTTTTGATACATTTTGGCGGTAACTCCGCCCACCCTAACAGTCTGTCTGAAGCACTCTCACCTAATTCCCCTCAGTTCCTTGAAGGACGCCGCAAGCAGCAGCATCAGGAACATTAAGCATATGCCATAGCAGGACATAGAGAGGAGGATGGGCGGGTCTGTGTGAATTCACAGAAGACCATTCGAAGATCTATGGTTACAGGTAAGCAACCTGTCCATCTTCTTTGTGGTCTCTGTAAATACACACAGTGGGTAGATTAGCAAGCTTTACCCAAAGGAGGAAGATATGTCATGCTAGCGGGTTAGACGAGGACAATTTTTGACAAGTGATGTCCCATGAAACCATAACAATGAGCATAAACTGACATGAACATAGCAATAAATGTTAAGTACCATAGGCAACCACAAAAACCACTCACTTACTGAATGGAGGACAGCAAAACTGCCCTCCCCAAAGCAGCCTCATTATGAGACTAAGTGTCTAGTTTGTAGTGCGAGATAAAAATTAGTGTTGTAGACCAAGTGGCTGCCCGGCACACATGCTCCAGGGGAACCCCAGAGAGGAAGCTAGCAGAAATGGATACAGCTCTGACAGAGTGGCCTCAAACCCGAGGAGGCAGGGGCTTTTGAGCCAGTTCGTAATGGAGGGAGATGGTCAATACCACCCACTTTGACAGGCACTGGAGAGAAACAGGGCGTCCAATTTAAAGTTTGCATAGGACACAAACAGATTCGGTGACTTCAGAAATGGAGCTGTCCGCTGTACATAGAAGGCAACGGCTCTCCGAGCATCCAGGGAGTGGAGAGTCCATTCAAGTCATCCTTTGGATCCTGCATTAGAGCAGGGAGAACCAAGGATTGGTAGATGTGGAAACTGGAGACCACCTTCAGGAGAAAAGACATGTCTTGTTTCAGAAACACAGTGTGCTCGTGGAATGTCAAGTATGGAGCATCAGAACGCAAGGCACAAAGCCCACCAGCTCAACGGGCAGACATGATAGCTATGAGGAAGGCTGTTTTCCACAACAGGAGTCTCAGATCCATTGTCGCCAAGGGTTCGAAGGTGTGTCTCGTGAGCTGAGAGAGGACTAGTTTGAGACTCCTAGCTGGGGTAGGCTCAACCACTGGTGAATGAAGGTTGACATAGCACTTCAAGAATTTCTGAACCAACGGGTCTTGGAATGGAGGTCGACCCCGTGCTTGGGACTCAACAGAGGGAGCTGCCAGGTATCACTTTGGGGACAAGAAGGATAGTCCTGAATCTGAAAGATGCAGTTAAGAATTGGAGGACAGTGGTCACCGAGGAGGAAGCAGTGGTGAGTGTAGAAGGGCAGAGAGAGGCATCAAGCACTACCTGTATGTCGGCCGGTAGCGGTAGATGCATGGAACGCCTCGGATCCGAAGACAGATTCAGGGCAGTACCCTCCAAGCCATCGGATGAAGCATCTCGAGGTCCAGATGTCTGACACTGCCGTTCTGGATGGTCAATAGATGCAGATGGCTCAGAAGGTGCAGAAAGCACCAATAGTCCAGGCGAAGGAGGGGTGTGAACCACAGTTGCCAAGGCCACCATGGAGTAAGGAGGATTGTGTCCGATCAGTCCCGACGCAGCTTGACCACCACTCGTGTTCATAATGGGCCTGCGGAGTACCCCAGCACTGAAACAATTCTTGTGCCACCTATTGATGTGACATCGATTCGTGCACGGACAAATTCAGATGGCTCAGTCCGTCGGCAAGACTATTCTCCTCTCCCAGAAGATGAATGAAGTAGAGAAGCATAACCTTCTGAATGCAGCAGTCCCAAATTACAAGGGTAAGCGACAGAACAGACGGAGACCTCGTCCCTCATTGCTTGTTGAGATAGTACATCACAGATGTATTATCCGTGACAAGCAAGACCGTTTTACCCGATACCAGCTTCTCGAAGACCTGAGGCACCTTCTGAACAGCCAGGAGATCGAGGATATCGATATGGAGCTCCTGTTTGTCAGCAGTCCACGAGCCCTGGACTGTGTATGTCTCGAGGTGGACTCCCCATCCGAGTAAGGATGCATCCATGGTGACTAAGACTTGCGGTTGGGGTTCGAAAGCATGCCTGACAGGACGTTGTTTGGGTCCAACCACCAATCCAGGGAATGTTGAATTGCTCACGGCAAGTTGAGGAATTTGTGACGGCAGTCCCACACTGGGTCGAAGATGCTCAGGAACAAGAACTGAGGAACCACAGCCTTGCAAACTGAGTGACTGATGTTGTGGCTTCCATGTTTCCCAGCCGGGTTTAAATCAAATGAGCGGAGATCCTCTGGGATCTGCAGCATTGATGGATGAGATTGCAGAGAATATTGAAATGATCTGCAGGCAGATAAGCCACAGCGGTGTTCGAATTCAAGGAGGCTCTGATGAACTGGAGAGACTGGCTGTGTTCGATGCGATTTCTCCAGATTGACAATCAGGCCCAGGGCATCCAGTAAGTCCAATGTCAGCTCAATATCATCCAAGAGTTGCCGACAGGACTCTGCCACCAGGAGCCAGTCGTCGATGTAGGGGAAGATGACCACCACCACCCGTTGATGCAGGAAAGCTGCCCCAACCGTCATGCATTTCGTAAATACCCTCAGTGCCATGGATAGTCCAAACGAAAGGACGCGAAACTGGAAGGCCTCGTCCCTGACCATGAAGGTGAGGAGCCGTCTGTGGGTCAGGTGGATTCAGATATGAAAGTACGCATCCTTGAGATTGATGGAGGCAAATCAGTTGCCTCGCTTAAGAAGAGGCAGGATCGAATTCAGAGTAACCATCCCAAACCTCTTTCAGATGATGAATTTGTTCAAACCCAATCCAATAACCATCCTAGACAATGCAAAGCACCCATCAGTCCCATGTTACCTTGGACCAGGTGTCTCGGAATGCAGGCAGGCAGTTTCCGAACAGATGGATCTCAGGGAAAGGAATGAGTGTATTGAGAGTGAGGGTAGTTTAAAATCTCCTTCTGTCCTGTTCTTTTAGCACTTTGCTTTGTCGGTAGCCAGTACCAGGAGGTGGAGGCCTAGCTCCCCACCTAAAAGTCGGATGAAGCGGGTTGCTGGTACCGTGAGCGCCTGGAGGATTGCGGAGTGTATTCCCTCTGAAAGGACTGGGTGTAAGAGGAGTGCCACCCAGATCGCCCCCTTGATCAGTATGCAGAAGACGATGGCATACCGTACTTCCATGTGGTGGTCCTCACCTTCTACGTGAATTCAAGCGTTTCATCAGTCGAGCTGTTGAAGAGGCTGGAATGATCAAATGGCATATCCTCGATGGTCAAGGAAGCCCGTGGAGCAAGGCCAGACGAACACAACCATGCATACCTCAAATTTCCACAGAACCGGCCACTGTTTTCGCTGCAAGCCATTGGTGAGAAGCCTCTACCACCATCAAATTCAGGTGAGGGCGTTCTCAGAGTCAGTCAATACCATCCCCCAAAACACAATAGTGCCAATCTATCCTCTTTGAGGTCGATGGAATGGATGATGGATTTTCCCACGAGCCTTGAATGAGCTTCAATAGTGAAGGTAGCACTGGTATGACAGCAGTGGGAGGAGCGTTTGAGTTGATCCTACAATAGATTGGATCCACAGACTCAGACTCCCTCTTGATGATCTTCAAGTCCAAGGCGTGGGCCATCTGGACCATCTGCTCCGAATATGCTTGAACGTCGTCCATCGCGGACAAGGACTCATTGGCAATAAAATCCGGTGGTAGAGAGGGAGCTCTTGGTATATGCAATACAGAAGAGCCCGACAATACCGAAGAGGATGGCCAAGGCGAGGGGCTACAGCCTCGAGGCGAAGGGCTGTGCCAACCTTGGTGCAGAGAGGTCACAGGCACAAGAGGCGGAGGAGGCAGCGAGGATCTTGATGCCCAGGTGAGACTGACTGCCTGCGTCCCTCAGTACAGGTTCAGCCGGATGGATCTCCTCTAGATGAGGCTGTTCCATCCCGTGGAGGGAAAGGTGAGGGGGAGAGTAATAACCCCCACGGCCAGCACTGTCAGCAAAACAGAACCGAGGCCACTGTGCAAAAGTCAGGCCGCGGCTCCAGGAGGAGAGAGGATGGGAAGGTCGAAGGCCGATCGGGCCACATCATAAGTTCCATATGAATGCTCAACGTCCAAGACTCGATGTGACGGAGTCAAAGGAGCCTTCCCTGTTGCCTCCTGTGATATAGTTTTGACGTTGACCATTACAGCGTCTGTACCGAGGAGCTCATCTTGGGAGACCAGGAGCACAGAGGATCAAGCCTGAACCACAGGGGAGGAACCCTTTACCCCTTCAGAGATCTCTCATTTTCCGGCTTGAACAATCACCAAGGAAGGAGTAGGAGTCACCTCATGCGATGGATCGCGGACAGTGGTGACATCTCCGGTTTCTGTAGGAGGAACCGGTACCAATGTCTGGTTCAGATCCAAAACAGTTGTAGTGGCAGTAGCCAGCTGTTGTTGCTCCTCGGGCTCCTGCACCAAAGTAGCCACCGCAGTGGACAAGGGGCGCACTGTTGGTCTTGGAAAAGAGTGTCTTCTTTTTCCTCTTCTTAGTCCTGGCCCGGAGGAGGAAGAGGAATCACGGTCTCAACTGGACCCAGATAGTCCTGAATCGAGGTTGAAGGTTTCAAAGAGCCTTGGCCTTTACTCGATCCCGAAGCGGTAGTATGCTTATGGGACTGATGCATGGCCTCCGGATCTGACACCACCGATTGATGACAGGACGGACTCAAGGGCCCATGCCTTCTCTTCACCAATGGACTGGCTGACAGAGCGCGACCTCTCTTCTGTGGTGGCAGAACCCCAACCTGAGCGCCTGGGGTAGAAGCAGAGGGTAGGAACAGTGCTTTCTCACAGAAAAGGGACTTCAGCCTCGAAAAGCAATATTTACACGCTCGAGGGGTGAAGTTCTGACAATGTATACAAGCATCCACATAGTGGGCTTCACCCAGACAGATGAGGCACTCTGAGCACTCGTCAGAGGCAGGAAGCTTCTCCGGACAAACGGAGCACCGTTTGAAGGTGGCAGAATTGAGGCCATAATCACAAAAACAGGGAAAAGACGAAAGAAGAGGCAAACCAGTCCGAAGTTGTACCGCATCAGAGCCCGAATCCGAATCCAAGGGCAAACGAGAGACAGAACCCGAAAAACAGTCCAAAAGACGAAAGGGCCAGAAATCACAACAAGAATCAAAAGGAAAAGCAAAAAAAACGAAGTCAATAAGCAGTCCGAGTCAATCCATGAAGTAAAATAGAAAGCGAAAGAAGCTCTAGCGAACAAAAGGTTCCTATGTGCTGCTCGCGCGGCAGATAAAAAGGAATTGAGGGGAATTAGGTGAGAGTGCCTCAGAGAGACTGTTGGGGTGGGTGGAGTTACCACCAAAATGTATCAAAAAATATTCTGCCTAGCGATTCCAGAAGGTTCAGAGTGCTCTGTGCAGGCACAGGAATTACCCACTGTATGTATTCACAGAGACCACGAAGATCTCACACTGGTACCTAAAAGCCAAATATCTTATAAAGAGGTGTGAGATCTACACAATGAAATAGCCTACCCTATGCATGCTTTCGAAGCAGCTAATAGTCCAAAACAGTCTGATCAGAGACAAATTTATCACAAGACAGGACTCAGGAACTCACCACACTAGAGGCTAACACACCTGGCTAAACAGATTGTTAATAATAACCTATTAATTTCAGTTAAGCCATCAGTAGGCCAAGTATATTCTACCATCATCACATTCAAGCACGGAAATTGATAAGAGGTGCATTAACATAACAGAAAACACAACAGCTTTCTTGAAGAACTTATTATGAAGTGTTACAACAAACAAATGTGTTTTATAAGACACCTTGGGTGAAAAAAGAATTACATACTGTTTAAAGCCCCTTAATAATTATGGCTGCCATGAGAAATGGTACAGTCATAAGAGAAAGGGACAATCATGAGTTTTGTCTCCTATTAAATGCTATCTGGCCCTCTATTTCTAGCTGGATGTCCACCAGTGGCAGGCCAGTTCACCTACAACTGACAGAAGGAGTAAGGGACAGAAAGAGTGTGCATACACAGAGTCCCAAACATACCCTGGATATTTTATACTACTTTTCTCAGCCAGAAGCAATTTCTCTTTTAAAATAAATTATAAAAAAGTGAAAGATAACTGGCAAAAAATGTTCTCTGTAAATTACCTTTGTTGAAAGAACTCTGAATGAACTCTGTTCTGGAACTATGGGATGAAGAAGATGAAGTTTTAAGCTGTAGTCTTCCTCTGAAGAAAGCTTTACCAATGCATTTAGCTGTTAAAGATACAACATACCGGTATATCAGAAGCAGACACTAGAAAAAGCTAGGACTTCTAGGTAGGCTCCTTTTATCTCCCTTGGTAATATGAAGGTAAAGACCCTTCAACAGGGCCTTTTTAATTTATTTCAAGCATAAGACAGGAATTTCAAATGACAAATTAAACTGCATTATTCAACAGTTAATTCAAAGTGTGCTAGAAAATAAACAGAAAATTCATGTTCTTAGCCACCAAGTAGGAACTCAGAAAGCTGTTATGTCAGTTTGATAAGCATTCTCTTTAGGTAAAGAATTGGTTCTAGTTATGCAAGACCCATAAATAATTAAACGGACAAAAGACATATGGCTTTTTCTCTTGCTTTATGCTTCACATGTTTTCATATCCAACACGAATATGAAGTAGCAACTGGCTGAGCAACTGATTACACTGTCCCAAAAATATTAAACTGTAAAGGAAATATATTCACAATTGCAAAAGGAAAGAAAAAAAGAATTGCAGTTATTAAAGCTTGATTTTTTTCCAAATGACTTAAGATAATAATGATGATGATGATGATGATGATAACATCTTTATTTATAGCCGATTTTTTTCCCAAAGCTGGGACCCAAAGCAGCTCAGTTAATTAATTCATAATTAAAACCTACAAAAAGTGCACATTAAAACAGAATTAAACCGATTATATCATTAAAATCACATCAAAATATTTAAAAGAATAAAATATACTTTTAAAGTTTTAAATACTTTTAGATAAAAAGCTTTTAAAAACAGACCAACAAATCCACAAAGCAGCCCCCAGGCTGTTCTTTAAAAAGCCTGCCTGAATAACAAGGTTTTGGCCTGCCGCCAAGACAACAGGGAAGTGGCCAATCTGGCCTTCCTGGGGAGGGAGTTCCAGAGTCTAGGAGCAGCCACTGAAAAGGCCCTCTCTCATGTCCCCACCAACTGTACTTGAGATGGTGGTAGGGCTGAGAGAAGAGCCTCTCCCAATGATCTCAGGGCCCAGGCCGGTTCACAGAGGGAGATACAGGCTGCCAGACAGCCAGGACCTGAGCCATATAGGGCTTTATAGGTCACAACCAGCACTTTGAATTGTGCCCAGAAACAAGACTGGCAGCCAGTGGAGCTGTTTTAATATTGTGGTAAATATATATAGAAAACATACATATCTAACAATATCTAGTAGCACTCACTGAAATCTCATCTCTTTCCATCTGTCTTCCTATTCCACATCCTGGCTAAGTATCTATTGACATACTCTTGGCTTTAATCCTAAACACACTCTTTCTTGGAAATTACACTGAAGCCAATAAAATGCCATTCCAAGATCACCCATGCAGTCTGAACTATATGTATGCATTACCTCTCTCTCCAAGAAATTTATGTTGACTTCATCCTTCTTCACATTTTTGATCATAAGAGTCACAATCACATGAGATTCTGTTTGATACCAGTCATACCTTTAAAATACATACATATATATATTTATTTAGCATACGTCAATATTCCAATTTCAAATCCTAAACAGATTTTTTCTCTTCAGAGAACCTCTCCCATTTTAACCACAAGAGAAAAAAAAAGAACACAGACTGAAGTTTGCATACGTTAACAGCCCTTGTTTCAAATATTCAGATTTAGATAAACTTTAACCATAGCTTAGTACTACAACAATGAGCTACTATGAGCCTTGAATTGCACAAGTCAACATATTGCTGTCTACTCCCCATCACTGAAAAAGAAAAGTGAATGTACCAGAATCCTCTGCAATGCACAGGGTTCCATCAGGGATAACCAGTGTTCCTAAGCAAAAGTGACAATACAGGAAAGCTGAAAATAACTGTCAGGCTAAAACCCTTGGTCCCAAATTATTTTTAACTCATACTGGACTGCAGTCTACAATCTATATTTTTTTTCTTTGATTAGTCAAGAACACTGGCACTGACTCAGTACAACCCACAATTGCTGATTGCTCCTCCGCAGTATCTAGAGAATGTCTGGATCCCTTTGACTGGCCAAGAATGTTAGCACTGAATGAGCATGATTTATAGGCAAGAGCACAGCAAGAAACAAAGGCTGGTTTTTGCAAAACACTCCACACATTTTTATATAAATACTAAGTAAATTACAGAGAATATGTTTTAAAAAGAAAGCTTACCTGATCTTAGATGGCTGTGACTGATGCTATCAAATCCAAATGTCATCCATTATAATGAAAAGATATTGGAGAGTTAGAAGCAGTTAACAAAAGTTTTAAGCCAATAATCATTACATTTTTAGAGTACAAAAACAGAGAGACAGCACAAGAGAACGCACACTTCTGAGTGGTTCCCTATGATATCTCTAGTACAGGGGTTCTCAATCAGATTTCCCTGGAACCCTAGGGTTCCACAAGAAGTCACTAGGAGTTCTGAAAGAGATAATGACCAGAAAAACGATATTTTTTTGAGCTATAATTTTTATGCAAGGGTTCCCTGACACCTGAAAATTATTGAGGGTCCCTCCAATGTAAAAAAGGTTGAGAAAGGCTTCTCTAATGCATGAAAAAAAAAAATTCAGTACAAGGGTCACATTAAAATATATTGCAGACACAGTTTTCAGCTCTGGACTGGGGCAAAGGCAAGTATTTATTTCTTTAAAGTATTTCTGTATCGCACCCAGCCCACAAGGGCTCCTGAGGCAATTAAAAAATAAAAACCAATTAAAATAATAGATTAAAAAAACATTAAAATACAGTACTCTTTTAAAAATCCTAAAAGCAGTCTAAAAACAATCCTAAAGTAATTTAAACCTGGCATATAATTAGTTTTAGATAGATACCATCCAACCATATACTGGTTGTGCCTAGATCAGTCAGTGGAAATGACTACTCTTCTACATCTACTAGTTTTGGTTGTGGAAGGGAGGAACACTTAGAACAGAACACTCTGTCAATCAAGCCTAAGGAATTTTGAGCATACCACTCTTAACTGGCTCTTTCCTCACTCCTTCCACATCTTCCGTCTTAAGACTCAGTAGTGGTTTTGCAGATTCTCTCAGCAAGATAGGCATCATGGCTCATCTAGGGCCATCTCCACACCACAAAAACAAAAAGAAGCAATCTCCCCAACAATAAAAAAAAAAGGAGCTCTCCAAGGCAGTGTGATAATGAGAGGTGTAATCCCCATTCCTGCTCAAGCTGCACAGCAAATTTGAGCTCTCTGATACAACACCAGCGTTGGGGAGAGTGTGTTAATGTACCTTGGAAGGTGTTGGCCAAGCAGTTAAGCAAACTCCCCCTCATGATAGTACTACAACAGGAGATACAACAGGGTTGACAGCCCAGTATGCCTTTGAACTCCCTCAGATCACTGTTTACTGCTCAAGTTGTGTCTACCACAATCATCACTTTCCTATTCCCAGACTGTTCACTTTGAAGAAGAAATGAGGCTGGATTCTCAAAGCAAAATCTTACATACCCCAGAATTGTTTTGGCAGATACAACTGAATATCACAGGCCACAGATTAGCAAACCTCTTTTAAATTGTTCCATAGAATGATTTCACTAAGCAATAACAATCTATAGCAGTGGCTCCCCCAACATGCATCTTCAGCTATTGTTGACCATCAACACCCAGAAGCCTCAGAAGCATGACAGTCAGGAATTACCGTATATTCCGGCATATAAGACCATCCCCCCCCCCATTTCCAGCCAAAAATCTAGGCTTAGACATATATTCGCCATATAAGACCACCACCCCCCAATTTGGCTGGCTGGCTGGGGGACCCTTGCCAGCTGATCCTCTTTGTTTCCTAACTCACTAGGATCAAGGAAGGTGAGAAGGGGTGAACATGCCCCGTTTGGCTTCACAGCCCCGATCCCTCCTTCTGGGCTCCCTTCTGAAGGGAGCCCAGAAGGAGAACGTGGGGCTATGGAGCCAAACTCTGGGATTCGCCCCCTCTCCCCACCTTCAAGGAAGAGGAAGCGAATCTAGGTGTTTAATTCCACAGCCCCGATGCCTCCTTCAGGGCTCCTTTAGCAAGGGAGCCCAGAAGAAGGTGTCAGGGCTGCAGAGTTAAACGGGGCATCTTTGCTCCTTCTCCCCACCTTCCTTGAAGGTGGGGAGAGGGTGAGAATCCCGGGCTTTGGCTCCACAGCCTCCGCGTCCTCCTTCTGGGCTCCCTTCGGAAGGGAGCCCAGAAGGAGGGATCGGGGCCACGGAGCAAAATGGGGCATTTTCACCCTTTTCCCCTACCTTCAAGGAAGGTGGGGGGAAAGGGCAAATCTAGTGGTTTGCCTCGGCCGCTGCAGAGGTGATCAAGTGGCGGCCGCAGCAAACCGCAATGTTCGCCCCCCTCCTCTGTCTTCCGTTGCTCCCCAAAGGGGGAGAAGGCACAGGATGGGGGCGAATGAACTGCAAAACAGTTTGCTTCACCCTCCTGCCCCATCTCCTGCCTCTTTGCTCCGTTTGCGAAGAGGCAGGAGATAGGCAGGCAGGCGAAGCAAAAGTATATCCAGCGTATAAGATGACCCTCAATTTTGGAGGGCATTTTTGAGTGCTCAAAAGTCATCTTATACGCTGGAATATATGGTATATGGCTTGCAGACCAGCAACATCCCAGGACCCAAGATGGTACAGAGCACTGGATCAAACTACATTTGAAATTCCAAATTTAAAAAGCAGCTTGCAATGCAATGCAAGAGGCTGTTCAGGGAGCATGACAAACCCGTGCTTCAGACCAACTCCTAGAAAGATTTCTGAACACAAAACATGATGGGAACTGACCATGCATCTATATGGCATAAAACTGCCATTACTACACATCCCAGACCAACCCTCCCCCCCCTTCATTCCCATATGACTCAGGCTCATGTTTATTAGATAAGTACATCAAACAACTAAAGAATAAGGTTGGACTCTGATTAGTTTTTTATTAAACGAATAAGTGATGGTGGTCCCATTTCTAGGCTACAGATAAAGCATGTCTTGCAGCTGTCGTGTTTCAAAAGGTTGGAGAATAAACTCTTGATGTAACATAGAGTAAAAAGGCATGCTATGTTCATGAACTAGCAACCTCTAATTTTAGTCTATTATTTGTGTTTCCAATATGAGACATATCTAGTTGGCACAACAGAACACCACATTTTAAGGATGCTGTTTAGTATAAGAAAGAAGAGAAATTTCTCCCAGGAAAAACAAATCAGGTTTCATGCTAACCAAAGAAAATGGATGCTATTCAACTATGATGAAGTATAAAAACTGCAGAAATATTGGTAAGAATCTTACCACTTCAGAATGTGATCCCGCTGTAAGACAAAAACAAATTGCAATTTTAATGAAAACCTTACTTTAGAAGTGTGAAATCCCAACTAGACACAAAGCAACCTCTATAACACATGAGGTTTACATATTTTTGCTTCAGTTAACTAAATGGGCCAGTGTCAATGTCTAAATTCCAATTAACTTGTAGTACAATACAATTATCACAGAGTAAGCCTCACTAAAAACAGCCAAGTAAACATGAAGACTACTATGCTGCAACACTTTTCATAAAATAAGAAAACTGGACATCAAAATTTAGTTGAAGCAACCACACATATGGTTCAAAGGAACTACAGTTGTCCCTCCATATCCACGGATTTAAGTATTCATGGCTTGAAAATATTCTTAAAAAAATAATAATCCAAAAAGCAAACCTTGATTTTACAATCTTATATGAGGGACACCATTTTACTATGCCACTGCATATAATGGGACTTGGGTATTCATGGATGTTGGTATCCACAGGGGTGCCTGGAACCAAACCCAGCAAATATGAAGGGACAACTGTAATATATTCTTTTGTACAAAATAAATTATTCCTTTCATTGCATCCATCTTTTATGCTATGGGTTAAATCCAGATTTATACACGTGTAACTAGGATCGAAAGCAGACATGCCTGCCTTTTCCTGTACATGTTAGCCCCATCAGCCCCATAACAATACTACACAGAAGTTAGAGAGCCCTGCTGATGGGGGTAAAATGTGAGGCAAAGTGTATCCCTGAAAACTAGACAGTGGCACCTTCTGTGAACAGGCCCTTAATCTGGGAGATGGAACATCGTGGATCCAACCCTATGCAATTATAGTTTTCTGCTTTCTTAACCTCCTAATCTATTGATATAGAAATGAAAACCCAGACTGATAAAAAAAAATTATAAAAGTCCCTCAGAGTTTTGTTTTGTAGGGATACTCCAAATTAAAAAATTCAAAAGTTTTGAGCAACTTATATAAGGAAACAAAACAAACAGCTATGGCGCTTATTAAAACACTGGCTCTGTAATTCACTATAAAACTCTACACAAAGCTCAAGCAGTAAAATTCTTCATTGGTGAATTCTAAACTAAGAATGAAGCAAAAGGGATGGGGAGACAGGGGTGCTAGTTTATTTCTTCTGTCTATCTCACTATAAAAGATGTTAACAGTTCTATGAGTACCACTGTGAATAGTACTGGTCCTCTCTCCAATGTTACAGTAAAAATGACACTTAAGAATTGTTTCCTCTCACTGCAATTCACTACAGTATGACCCATATCTCCACAGGGGATATGTTCCTGGACTTTCGTGGACACATAAAACCACAGATAATAGCAGATCCTGAATCTTCACATTTGGAGGCAAGATATCATCCCTCAATCACCTGCTGCCCCAATGGAGCACAGCTGAAGGCAACTCACATTTTGGGGCACAGTTTGTTCCCTTTGAACACCAGGGACAGCTGGAGGGCAGAGAGCCATGCAGTGAATGCCTGGGGCTCCAGGCCTATGACTGCCACTGCTGGCAGTGGTCCTTCCTCACCCTTTTCCTTGTACAAGGCTGCTGGCTCTCACATTGTGTCGAAGGCAAGGGCAGCAAGAGACCAGACTGCCCGTGCTGAGCTCCCAAAAGTAGCCCCCTCCTCGAGTGCCAAATCCGGCAGGAAGCATATGGCTGCATGGAGCCATGCACCACTCTCATCTGAGGAAGAAGTCTCCATTTCCCTCCTTGGCCAAGCAAAGTGTAGGCAGCCCAGATGCGTGGAGCCACATGCCTCTCTCGACCATGACTTCCTCTTGGCCAGGGAAGGAGTGTCTGTCTTCTTCCTTGGCCGAGAGAGCCCAAGGCGGTGGAGAAGCATGAACCAGAAGAGGAGTTGGAGAGCCAGCGGTAGCTTGACAGATGCAAAGTGGGCAGCAGTGAACGTGAGGGGGCAGCCCCCTGTCCTGGTTGAACAGAGGCACGTACCTCTCTCAGTGTCCTTCCTTGATAGAAAGAGGTGCATGGTTCCACGCACCCAGGCTTCTGGACAGAACTTAAGAATCTAAGACAGTTAGTTGCTTTAAATTTTGTTGAAAACCATCCTACTGGGTGACCCTGGGCAAGTCACACTCTCCCAGCTTCAGAGGAAGGCAAAGGCAAACCCCCTCTGAACAAATCTTGCCAAGAAAATCCTCTTATAGGTTCACCTTGGGGTCACTGTAAGTCAGAAATGACTTGAAGGCACACAACAGTACAATTAAGTAACTGCAAGCACCATAATGAAATCACATACATTTAAAAGCATAAATGTTTAGACAAGACATTCACATGAGTATAAAAAACAGTCTTGGTTTGCCCACCCCCTCTTCTTTATAAAATCCAATTTCAAAGCTTGTTTGCCTGGCACCAACTTGTAAGTCTTTAGGCAAAAGGTGAAGCCCGACCTTTTCATTCAGTTGTTTAGCTGCAGACAAGATTTTTCATGAGCTGCTTTTCTATTTATTTATTTAAATAAATATACCAGTGGCCCGTCAGATGATGTTAGATTGCAAACTCCCACCATTTCTCAATACTGGCTCTGGTAGCTAAGGCTGCTGGGAGTTGCAGCCTGTAGCCCACTTCTGTAGGACCACACTTTTGACCACCCCAAAGTAATATGCTATTTTGCATTTATCTTTCTTTGTTTGCTTGACTATATTTTATTTGGTTTTTTTGTAAACTTACTTGCAATTTTATAAATAAAGAATTTTTGTCCATTATAACAAATTCTCAGATCTTCATATGTATATAAAAATACACTTTCTGAAATATATATATAAATTTGCTAAAGCAGTTAATGGGAAAAAGCAAATGCTGAAAATGGACTCAGGATTGGTTAGCTTTCTGCACAAGTTCTACAACCAGGATCCTTTATGCATTAGGAACTCCACTTTAAGGCAAGACTTGTCCAATATAAATCCTAATATTCCTTGAAAAGCCTAATGTAGATAAATGGGGGATTAAATAAGTAGAGGCTGTAGGAGGTTATTAGGGTGTGGATGAAAGCCAGAAAAAGTGGTTGATTAAGACTGCCAACTTGAACTTCCACATTCCCAGCATATGTTTTTAAGAATGTAAATAACTAAAGTATTGCTTACTGTTGATGGCTTCTTCACATCTTTTAATCCAATTAGTAAAAGCTGTGTCAGCACCTAGAATTTATTTTTAAAAAAAGTATATGTGATCACTGTCTTTTAAAAAAATTAGCAGCCTTGTCTTTAAGCTACACAGTCCTGGAAGTTCCTCTAGATGACATGCACATGCTCTCAGAATTTGAGACTCACCACTTCTCTCTTTAAATCAGTGGTTCTCAACCTGTAGGTCTCCAGATGTTGTTGGACTACAGTTCCCAGGAGCACTCTGAGGTCTCACCTTGACAGCCAGGTGGTCTTCCCAGTCATTAGTGAGGCTGTAGGATTGAACTCAAAGCCTCACTAATGACTGGGAGGACCACCTGGCTGTCAAGGTAAGACCTAAGAGGGCTCCTGGGAACTGTAGTCCAACAACATCTGGAGACCCACAGGTTGAGAACCACTGCTTTAAATTATTACTAGCCTTCACAGTTGGAGGAAACTGAAGCCCCCTACAAGTACTACAAGACCACAAAACAAGGCATGCACTCCCACTTAGAAGAGAATTGTTCATTTGAAGTGAGAGGCATGATGAGCCACTAAACCTCTGTGGCATAGTAGTAAATTTAAAAGTAAAGGCTTTTTTGGGGAGGGGTGCTGCCCCTGCAATAACATTCATTAACACTGAAAGCAGGGGTCAGGGAGGAAGGTAGAGAACTAAAGAACTTGGCACAGAATGTATGTGGACCACTCACCCCTGATTTAAGTAAACACTATTCTACTCCTAACAAGAAATTCCAGCCTCACCACAACTCATAACCCCATCCTGTATTCCAGACATAATTCTAGTCTAAATATGGATGGAATAAACTAGAATAGCTGGATTCTGACAGTGAAAAAGCTCTTCCTACTCCTGTAGTAATGACAGTCTCTCCAACTCTGAATTGTTTGCTTCTGAATAGGATCTCCCTAAGCTATTACTATTTGTCCTGAAGTTTGGGAGCAAAGGACAAGTGGGTATACAATAAATGAGATGGTAGCTATGAGTGGGGGGTGTTTGGGGATTTTATCTGTATTGTATTTTAATTTTTGTAAGCCGCCCCGATTGTTTTAACAGAGGGGCGGGGTATAAATAATTTTTATTATTATTATTATTATTATTATGAGCACAGTTACTATCTAGCTGGATGCACCCTGCAAACTACACAGCAGGGGGGGAAACACACTAATTGCTCAGTTGCCAATAGGCAAGGTAAAAATTCCCACATTTTTCATTAATCTGATGGCATCCAGTGGAGGTGTCCATCTCACAGGTTGACAAACACAATCTTAATTCATGGGCTATTTATTCAAGTATCTCAAAATTAACTAGACAGCCAATAACAAACTTTGATAAGCAGTTAACAAGCACTCATGACATTCCAGTTGGTATAACTAAAGTACAAGTGCTATGGCCTTACCCAGAATGAACTGTGCCTGACATACTGTGAGTGAGTGTGTAAATGATACATGTTCATACTTACTATCCAGTTTTTGTCCCTCGTTGAGAGACTTCAGTGCAGATACATAGTTTTTCATATGATATTCACCTATCCTAATGTATATGTAAAAAGAGAGTATGAAAATACTGCCTTTCACTATAAATTATCAACTAAAACTACAATATTTTTAGCTTTACATAATATCTGAGGTGAAGAAAAGTATGCAAATATTTTGTTCACCAGCTTCAGGGCTAAATATTCAACATTATAGACTGCAATAACTAGAACACAATTTATTCCTACTTAAGTACACAATCAGCTGTTATCAACTGCACTGTTAGATAAACTCACATTTTATCACACCTTCTCAGCCAGATTCGTGCTGGCAGGAGTTTGAAACTTATAGACGATGTGCCACTCCATTTAGTTGAATTCCATTTACTGCCAATTTATTTGCTGTTATAAACATAAGGTGTTCTTTAAATTACAGATAAATTGCTTGTATTACTTCTCTTCCTGTTTTTAATTTTTGTATATTTTAAGATGTTCTGACTCTTTAAAAAAAAAAACCTAAAATTTTATATTGGTTAATAATCACAATAACAGCTTCTCATTTATTCCAGTAGGGTAGCATTGATCCGCAAAGCTGTAAGAAAAATAACAGTATCATCCTTGATCTTAAATGATGGGCTTTAAATCCAGCCAGTTAAGGTACCCGCTACCTAAACCCCAGAACACCCCATTTTGGGGACACCACTGCTGGCAGATTTATACCTACAGAGGTATTTATGGGTACAGGAGGGGCCTCCATGACTGATACACATTTACACACACCGGGTGATTGGCTCTTCTGCATAAGCAAATAGATACTTCTGCATCAACCTAATCTTCTTTGGATTGCCATCCAAGAGGGTTACAATTAATCTTAATTTTGCTTACTGTCACAGCAAATGGGACAGGCTCAACAGTATTGCAAAAGTCTACAAACTAGAATTTTTAAAACGCCAGTCCAAACTAAAACAGTTTTAATTAGAAGGTGGTACACAACAAAACTGCTTTTCATCATAGCTGTTTGTAAAGTTCATTCATACTACAGAATACTTAATAGTTCTGCTGTGGTCATTTTGAATCCTATTGAGAGACTTTGCCACATGAAAACATTACAGCTAATGAACATTTATTGTCATTCACTGGGTGGTGCACAATAAGACAATCTGTGTTATCTAACTCATGCAATTCAAAAAAAAAATGTGTTTATGAAGCTAACATAAGAGAGCCAAGATAATGCCCCAGCAGTTCAAAATTTAGGCCAAACAAGTGACAGATAAACCACAAATATGTTTAAAGAGATCTGAATGAATTGTGGATCTTTTTTTGATCAGGTCACTAGTTTAGTAGATGGTGGGAATGCTATGGATGTCATTTATCTGGATTTCAACAAAGCATTTGATAAGATCCCCCATAATATTGACTAGCAAACTGATTAAACATGGAAAAGACAGAAACACTGTTCACAACTGGTTGGAAAACTGTGCACAAAGAGTTGTCTTCAATGGCTGCACTTCAAAATGGAAGGAAGTCTCGAGTGGACTGCCTCAGGGTTCAGTACTACGGGCATTACTCTTCACCATTTTTATCAATAACTTAGATGACGAGGTAGAGGGAATCCTTATCAAGTTAGGAGATGACACAAAACTGTGATTGGTGGCTAACACATTGGAAGATAGCAACAGAATTCTAAAGGACCTTGATAAACTAGAAAACTGGGCAGAAATCAATATAATTAAATTCAATAATGACAATGCTAAATTCTAGTTTAAGCCACAAAAACCAAAAGCATGATATAGAATGGGGGAAACATGCCTTAGCAGTACTACATGCGAAAAGGACCTTGGAATTATTGTTGATCATAAGCTGGATATGAGCCAGCATTGTGATGCTGCAGGAAAAAAAGTGAGCATTATTTTAGCCTACATTAATAGAAGCATAGTTTCCAAGTCAAAGGGAAGTAACAGTCCCACTATCATGCACTGGTCAGGCCTCATCTGGAGTACTGCATTCAGTTGAGGGCACCTCATTTTAAGAAGGATCTAGACAAGTTTAAGCAGGTTCAAAGGGCAACCAGGATAATAAGAGGTATGGAGAACAAACCATACGAGGAAAGGTTGAAGGGGGTGGACATATTCAGCTTGGTGAAGAGAAAACTAGATTTTGATTGAATATTAGAAGAAACTTCTTGACAAGAATAAGTGCTTCAGCTAGAGGTGGTGGGGTCTCCTTCTCTAGACATTTTCAAAGAGACTGGACAGCTACCTCCTGCAGATGCTTTACCACTGAGCAGGGGGTTTGGACTTGATGGCCCATGAGGCCCCTCCCAACTCTATGATGCTAACACCTTGTAATGTCTTCACCTAGCTAGAGAACTGGCCAAGTAAAAAAACTCACTCTGCTTGGCACACTAACACAAAGAAAAGATACAATGAAATAAACAAAAAACTACCCCCCCATTGCCCATAAATACAGTCATCCCTTCACATTCGCGGGGGTTAGGGGCAGACAACCCCTGTGAATGTGGAAAAACCCCGAATAAGATATGAGCCTGCGGGCCAGCTGCTTCCCACCCCCCTTCCCAAGGCACCGAAGGGCTTCTTCAGAAGCCCTTCACTGCCTTGGGAAGGGAGTGGGGCACAGAGGCAGCGCGCCAGCTACTCCACACCTCCTTCCCAAGGCACCGACAGGCTTCTTCAGAAGCCCTTGGCTGCCTCAGGAAGGGAGTGGGGCGCAGCTGCTTCCCACCCCTCCTTCCCAAGGCACCAAAGGGCTTCCTCAGAAGCCCTTCGCTGCCTTGGGAAGGGAGTGGGGCGCAGAGGCAGCACGGCAGCTACTCCCCACCCCTCCCTTCCCAAGGCACCGAAGGGCTTCTTCAGAGGCCCTTCGCTGCCTCGGGAAGGGAGTGGGGCGCAGAGGCAGCGCGCCAGCTGCTTCCCACCCCTCCTTCCCAAGGCACGGAAGGGCTTCTTCAGAAGCCCTTCACTGCCTCAGGAAGGAAGTGGGGCGCAGAGCCAGTGTGCCAGCTGCTTCCCACCCCTCTTTCCCAAGGCACGGAAGGACTTCTTCAGAAGCCCTTCACTGCCTCAGGAAGGAAGTGGGGCGCAGAGGCAGCGCGCCAGCTACTCCCCACCCCTCCCTTCCCAAGGCGCCGAAGGGCTTCTTCAGAAGCCTTTCGCTGCCTTGGGAAGGGAGTGGGGCGCAGAGGCAGCGCGCCAGCTACTCCCCACCCCTCCTTCCGAAGGCAGCGACGAGATAAGCCCTTTGCTGCCTTGGGAAGGGAGGGTGTGTTGAGCAGAGGGGGGGGAAGCAGCCTACCGCGAATAATCAAAACCGTGAATGTGAAAGTCGCGAATGTGGTGGGGCAACTGTACAGACTTTTTTGATTTCCAAGAAGTGTTTATGCTTGCTAGTTACATATTAAACAATGGAAGGACAGTGATTTGTGCTTCACCATGCAGAAATCTCTGATGACAAAGCTTGAGATCACCAAGGTAGAAACCTGTGACTATATAGATGCCACATATACTGTCAAACTCATGATAAATTGTGGACATGCTGTCATTGGTACTCTTTTCAAATACAATGGACACTGTCTGCTCATATGCCTATACTGTTTGGTGATATTCAATTATGTAAAGCATCTCAAAAGAGTGGGCTTTGATCTAAACTAGATTAAACACTGAGCTGGGTCTAGAAACACAGCCAGCTTGCCTCAATTTTTTTGTTTAATTTAATTAGGTATTTATACCCCGCTCATCAGCCACAAAGGCTATCAGAGTGGCATACAATTTGTTTTAAGCAATAGCATTTTACACATCTACACTGCATTAAGCAGTTTCCAATGTGTGTTAGCTAATTGCCCCCACAAGCCAAGTACAGTTGCCCCTCCACATTCGCGAACTTATCATTCGCGGTTTTGCATATTCGCGGTTTTGGGAGGGCCCCCGCCCTCCCAAAATCACGACAAGGGGCCTCCGGAGGCCCCGTGAAGGCCCTGGGTGGGAGGGGGAAGGTCCGGGGAGGTCTCCACGGAGCCTTCAAAGGCTCCATGAAGGCCCTGGGTGGGAGGGGGGAGGTCCGGGGAAGGCTCCGTGAAGGCCCTGGGAGGGAGGAGGGAGGGCCGGGGACGCTCCGTGGAAGCCGGGGAGGCTTTGAAGGCTCCGTGAAGGCCCTGGGAGGGAGGGGGAGGGCTCCACGGAGCCTTCGAAGGCTCCCTGAAGGCCCTGGGTGGGAGAAGGGAGGGCCGGGTGGCCTCCATGGAGCCTTCGAAGGCCTTGTGAAGGCCCTGGGTGGGAGGGGGGAGCGCCAGGGAGGCCTCCACTGAGCTTTCAAAGGCCCCGTGAAGGCCTTGGGAGGGAGGGGGAGGGCTGGGGAGGTATCCACGGGGCCTCGGGAGGGTCTCCGGAGGCCCCGTGAAGGCCTTGGAAGGGAGGAGGGAGGCGGGGGAAAGCGACTATGGGGTCTCCGGAGGCCCCATGGTCGCTTTGGCGGGGGAGGGGGAGGGCAGTCATTATTCGCGGATTTTTCACATTCGCGGGGGTCTGGGGAACCTATCCCCCATGCATGTGAAGGGACGACTGTACTCATTTTACCGACCTACAAAAGGATGGAAGGCTGAGTCAACCTTGGAGCCCTCTGGAAATGAACATGCAACGTAGTGACTTGCAGTACCGGCATTTAACTACTGCACCACCAGTGCTCCTGGTGGCGAAAGATCAAGAAAGGGAGGACTGGAAGACCCTGCAGAGCTAGGGCCTGCACAAGAGAAGGGACAGGTTTTAACTGTGGGTAACACGAACACAGCTGGATTCTGTCTGCAAGTTTTGTGAACGGTATTATTGCTGTTACACATGGTCATCGCCACTGCATTGTTCTTGTGAAGCTATTATATTATCTGGTTTAATGTTTTATGTTAAAAGAACTATGAGGTCAATTAGATTCAACATGTCTACTTTACACTGTGGGGTATTATGGACTCCAAGACCACTTTATAATTACATGGATTTGCTAAAAAGTAATTTCTCATGGTGTTTTTGATCCCAAATCAGAACGATCCAGTAAATCTTCTGACCTGTAATCAAGAGTTTACAATCAACTTGTACTATGTTATGCATATCAGTAACAAGTTCAGGTAAGTATTTTACAAACGATAAATGCTTTTGCATTATGAAAGGCTCCTCCAAGGTAAAGGCCTCCTAAGTTTCCCTTACCCACTACAACCTCCTCCATCACATATCATGCTGTTCTGGAGGGCCTTCCATCACCAAGAACGATCTTCGCCTATCCCTAAGTGGTTTACAGGGTGTAGGGAAGGAAAACAAAAAATCAGTTGGGAAAACACTTTCTGCTTGTCAAAAGTTCCTTTGCATACTAGCCAGCATTTTCACAAAATGGTGAAACTAAATCCAACTGCATATTAGTAGTCACTTACCCTTGTCTGAGAAAGGCTAGAGCATTATTGGGATCAAGGGAGAGCGTTCTCTTTGTATCTGTAATGGCATCTGCAAAAAGTTATTAGTCTTATAATAGTTCTGTTATTGTAGTTCTTGTGCAGAACAAAATACTTCTGATATTTTTGACATTGACATTCTATGGACACTGAGCATTTGACATTGATTCTCTCATGCTGATAAGGACAACAAATATCAGTGCCACTACAGCTATCAGAAATAAAATAGAACAAAAATTTTATTACCATCATAGACCAGTACAAGAGGGTAGGATACATTCAATTAAAAACAATAAAATATACTTGTTTAGAATATAAGATAACTTCAATTAAAAAATTAAAAGCATACAAAATAAAATACATGTGTTTAGAATAAAAAATGGATATAGAAATATATTAAATATATTAAAAATAAGGATATATTAAATATATTAAAGAAATAAAATATGTGGAGCACCCTATCCATCAATTTACAAAGCAATAATCACTAAATTTAGTCTGTGGCACCAATCATCATCCAACAAATTTTAAGTGCTGCTGCACAAAATCTAGCAACATTATATGTTGTATGGGGGTTAATATCTGAAGGCAGCAAGAAAGTATAAAATTGTTCTGTGCATCCTGGAAACTTATACAATAAAGGTGAAATATGGCTAGTACAGTACTGATGTCTCTATAACACAAACATTGGAGTAACATATGCTCTATTGCTTCTATATGACCAGACTCACAGGGACATAGTCTCTCAAAGTAACGGGTCTTCCCATATCGGACTTCAAGGACAGCTGAAGAGAGGGCATGGCATCGTGCCAAAGTAAAGGCCCTCCTATGTTTAGGTACTTCTAGATTAGTAAAATATGCTCTATGAGAGGCAAATTACCTATTAGATTCACTAGCAATAAAGGCTGGAGCCCAAGCTAGATCAGATTGCTGTTCTGTATCTACTACAAGTTGTTTAATGGCTGCTTTGACTTGAACAAATCCCATACTGAGCAGAAAATCTGGATATAAGATTTTATTTATCAAAATAAAATATATGCCAGGAAAAAGGCAAAAACTAAAGTATTTCAGGTATGTTCCAGACCAGTAGAGTATTATCAGTTCCAAACTTTGAGCTCTGGTGATAAATAATAAGTAGACAGCTAGACAACAACTAGACATCTTAATTTGAAGTTAAGTTCAAATCTTCAGAGGGAATTTTTCCTTTGAAAATTTATTACTTGATGAAATTATTGTTTGATTTCTGCTATTCAATTAGCCCACATTCCAGTGAAATGGATGGCTTAGATGCCAACTTCTGTTTTATGAAACAGGTGTATTAAAGGTGTCCAAAACCAAATCAAATTATGTTTTAGTGCATCATTAACCCTGTATTTTAGGTTATAAACCACATCAAATAAGAAATGTTACCATGGTAATTTTGCAGAAGAATGTACGCATAAGCTCGTTGACAATAAGACTCTGCATCATCTGGCTTCAGTTCTATGGCTGCTGTCAGCTTCTGCAAGTACAAATACAAAAATTTAACTCGACATTTTCTACAAATCCCTGTATAGTTCACAGTAAAATGATTTGCCTGACAAATCCAACAGCATCAATTAGCGCAATGTTGCTTTAAAAAGAATTACACCAGAAGCAAAATTCTTCAGTTCAGACGATAGCTGCTTATAACCGAGATAAAAGCTCCACAGACTGAGCAAAATTGCCCCCCCCAAAAAAACAGAGGTAAATTACAGAAAATGTGCCATTTTGAGAAAAGAGGTAAGAACTTGTTTTTTAATTGTCAGTGTATGTAAACATCTATTATTACATACATCAAAATGATCCTCCAGTTTCTCTAAATGATAACAAAGGAAGTTCTTTTCATTCCAAAAGTTCTACTGCACATGCACAAGCCTTTTCTGCATAAAGCATAAACAGCATTTTTCTGCATAAAGTTACACAATCCTGAACAACGTCTTGTGGCCACGTTACACTTAAGATGTTGTACAGGCAAGTTACCTATTTCCACCATTCCATTTCCCTTCTCCTCCTATTGTATGCTATGTTACAGGCCTCTTTGACAGCACATGTACAATGATCCAGTTTGCATGCCACAATCAGCCAAGGTTCTATAAATGCCTGACTTATCAGGATGAAGCAAGTATCCAATTGCTTCCCCTTGCTCCTTGCTCGGCAGGATGTGGTGGCAGGAAAAATGGACCCCCTTTTTGCAGCCCTTGATCATCCCCCAGTCCCCAATGATGCCTCATGGTGTTCTTTTTTAATTGCCATGGTTATCAGGCAACCCCCCCATCATGCCTGTATATATGGAAATGTTATATATTTCAATTACGCATATTAACTGGCATTTCACTAATTTCTATTTTAGAATCTCAGTTTTTATTTTAAAGCTTTCGCTCTAACCAGCATGACAAAAGAAATATATTTAAACATTAAAAAGCATGAGTTTTCAAACTCTACAAGTTGGGTTCTGGTGGCACTCTGACACTCCCTAAGTCTAGCCAAAGCCCACATTCTGTGAAAATGGAATTCAAGACTGTGCCAGAATGTACCTAGCCATGAAAAACAAGTTAATACCTAGTTCTGCAAATAAGGAGAAATGATACATAAAGAAACCACACACCGTTATCACGGGGTTTTCATGGCAAGATTTGTTCGAGGACAGGGGGGGTTGCCTTTGCCTTCCTCTGAGGCTGACAGTGTGACATACCCAAGGTCACCTAAGGGGGAAGGAGTGTGGCTGCATCTTTAGGATTAACTGGTTCTTATATCTGCATAAGCATTCGTGGATGTAAACTCACTTCTTCAGATACAGTAACAAGTGGTATTAAGGCCTCAAGTATAAAGCATATTTATACAGTTGTTGAAGTGGGATAGAATATAATAGGATCCAGAAAGATGGAAATCATGACCCTTGCCTTAAATTTTCAGAGGGCTGCATAACTGAGTTAGCCTAAAGCAAAATAAGCTAAAAACTGGTATTTAGATCTTCAGGACATCCCTGAGGCCCACATACCATTTTTATAGCCCCTCCAGGGCCTCACCAGAATTTATTTCAAAAACTTTTTTTGTCCTCAAATGTCTTCTAGTGTCCTCTACAGTGTGTGGGGGAGGACCATTTCTGCTACATTTTTGCCCCTCCCAGGGCCATTTTAGGCCCAGGACAGGTCTTTTTCTAAAACAGGAAGTGACTTCCATTACTTGTTACGTTTGGTCCTTCACATCTGCAGGAGTTAGGGGTGCAGGATCCCTGCCAAAGTGGAAAAAACACATTATTTTACAATGCTGGTCCTAAGCATATATTTTAGTCTATATTCCTATCGCTACAGGTTAAGGAACCTGAGCAAAATGGCGTTTTCGTCCTGCCGTTGTGGGGCAGGCTGGGCCTTGTAGTCTCTCAGGGGGGCTGGTTCTTACAGGATCAGAAATGGATGGAAAGGTGGAAAGCAGCTGTGGTGAGGTGACCAGCACTGGGTAAGGCTCCAAAGATGGAGGGGGAAACAGGGGATACTCAGTGTTATTTTATGCATTTATGACCTAAACTTTTTTTAGGTTTTTTTTTTAATTTTCTAGTCTACACTCATCATCTGTGATTTTCCACAGGAGGTCTCAAAATTTCTTTAAAATCCCGTTTAATTATTGATAGCAAACTCATGGATAATCAAATCTATGAAAGTTTAACCCACAAATGTGGAGGACTGACTATATTAGAAATCATTTAACACTTAGGGGGTTCCTTCCAAAAAAGCATGACTTGGGATGAAATGCAATATTGACCAAAATTGTACAAAAGGATACATAAGATATGCATTATTTGTATAAGAACCTTTCATCTAATTTGGAGCAACTTCTCCTATAGTCGCCTCCATTATCTTCTCCCAATATATTGAATATCTCCTAACCCTACATAGAGCAAACTGGGAAGGGAGAAGAATGGAACAGTCTCCTTCTGCCTTATTATTGGTTCCTAAATCAGAGATGGTCTAAGCATGCTGTGCTAGATCTACAAAGATATCAAATGAGCTTTGTGTGCCCTTTCCCCAATGTAAGGCTTTAAATGCTCCCCCGCTACACTCCATAAAATAAAATAACTGAAAGAGTCTCTTAACAATAATTTTTAAAAGACCTGCTCATGTTTCTTATATGGAAGCTGGGTTGACATCCACAATAAGCAAGTCCTTTTCTGTCGCCACCTTGTTTCTAAATCCCCATCACTGGGAGGCTTAAATAACACATTCTACAAAACTGTTCTGAAGACACTGGACTTAAGAAATTAACTGCACTGTACCACTGGAAACTGGTGTTTAGATGTTTCAGTGCTTTACCTCATATTTATAAATAAACTCCATTAAAACCAAAGGCATTCCTGTGGTCCAGATAGTGTCTTACCTTGTTATAAAAATGGTGATACTCATTTTGTTTTAATGAGATTCAGGAAGCTGATAGCATTGGATTCTGAAGAAGAATCAGCATGGTTTCTGCAAAGGGAAGCCCTGTCTCACCAAACTTTTCTGTATTCTTTGAGAATGTCAACAAGCACGTGCACAAGAGCGATCTAGTAAACCTTCAATCTTATCTAAATCTTCCAAAAAAGTTTTGATAGTTCTTAAAACAAATGCTCTCAAATAAACTTTGCAATACAAGATAAGAGGATGGGTTGTCTTATATAAGTTGAAATGTACTGAATATTATTTCCAACCTGCTTTTCTTTTCAAACACATCCAAAGCAGCTCACAAATATTAGGCACACTTATGAATCGAGTCCACACAATCATATATACCCCAGTCCAAAGAAGTGATAAGGGGAATCTGAGAGGAAGGTGGCAGTGGAAGTGTAAGGGGGCCAGGTTGAATAATTGGGTAAATTTGGCTGGTGCATCCTGTCCTCCACACCCTTGTGTTATATGTGGGCCTATTGTATTGAAAAATGAATACAGTAGCACCTCCATATCCACTGATGCACTAACCGCAGACTCAATTATCCGCGGTTGGCAATGGCGGAGAGGAAGGGACAGGGATGGAGGGAATCTCACCTCCCCGTCCCTTCCCCTGTGAGGGCTCCTGTCGCCGCCATGGCAATCGCTGGGGCCAAGGGATCTCCCTTCCCCCCACAATCTCCCTTCCCCCCACAATCTTGCCTCTTCCCCTCCCCCCCCCACGGCAGGGGCAAAAGGGGGAGGACCAATCTCGCCTCCACCCTTCCCCCTCACAATTGCCACTGCAGCAGGGCCATGGTAGGGGCAAAGTGGGAGGAGTGATCTCGCCTCCCCCGTTTCCCAAGGACAGCTCCTGTCGCTGCGGCAGGGCCATGGTGGGGGCAAAGTGGGAGGAGCGATATCACCTCCTCCCCCTTTGCCCCAGGATGGCGTTCACTATTATCCACAGAATTCACCATCCACGGGGGGGGGGGGGGCCAGGAACCAATCCCCCACGGATGTGGGGCTGCTACTGTAGTTACATTTTTCTCCACCTTATACTATTAGAACTCTGAATTGCCTTAATAAATTGCAGCAACTTCAGGGCAAACATAAAAAGCATTTCTTGATCACACATTTTAGTGATATAAGTAAAGTGATTGCTTCAGGCAATTGGAAACTTATTTTTATACAATGGGTTTTCTGTTTCGGTGCTGTACTGTTTCCGGTCTATGTTTTAAAATCAATGCTGTATATGGTTTTAATTCTGTAGACAATATATTATTTTAATCATTCTATTTTTAGTATTACGTGGTTTTATTTGTGTATCTTTGTATTCTATAAACTGCCTTGAGTATCACTCTAGGGGAAAGGTGGGAATATAGTGACTGATAGTATTAGCTACTACCTGGTAGCCTTGAAGGGAAAATTAAGAAAAAATCATAGTAGTAAATCTAGTATTGACACTTAGCTAAAAAAAAAAAACCTTCACAATCAGAGAAAACATGCTACTCAATACCAGCTGTGAGAAGCAAAAACAAGAGAGGCCAACTACCTGTTTGACATGACAATTCTAGATGGACTACATCAATGATTCCCAAACTTTGGTTGTCCAGATGTTTAGACCTCAGCTCCCAGAATTCTGGACTGTTGGCCAAGTCAGCTGAAGTACAAAACTCTGGGAGCTGAAGTACAAAACACCTGGAGGACCAAGGTTTGGGACTTACTGGACTACATTCATATTATTTATTTATTTATTTATTTATACCCTGCTCTTCAGCCACAAGGCTATCAGAGCAGCTTACAAATTGTTTTCAGCAATAGCAGTTTACACATCTACACTGCAATAAGCAGCTTCCAATGTGTGTTAGCTAATTGCCCCCACAAGCCGGGTACTCATTTTACCTTTTGTCTGATCATCCAACAAGGCTCCTCTTTGTATTTTCAGAAGATAAAGAGAGATTGAGGATGAAAGACTCCTAACTTGAATAACAGTATAAAAGTGAATGTTAGCAGGCGAAGCTTCTCCCCTAAATGCATCAACCACAACTTAGGACTTTATCAGACCAGGCAAATAAGGCATCATAACAATGCCTAATGAACATGAAAGGGCGTGGATATCATATAATGTTGTCCTCTCATGACCTTGTCCTGTCAAAAAGCCGTTCCTTTTTATTGACAGGCCAAACCATCAATAGATCTGCCAGGGTGCTTTTTTTTGCCAGCACTGCCAGTGTTTGAAACTTTGTGTCGTTATACTCACGGGAATATAGCATCAATGACAGAACACTTCTGGGTGAGATCACTACAGCCAGGTAGGGGACACTCTCTTTTTATAAACCTCCCCGGTTCATTTGGGACTTTTAAAGTGTGTTTTTGTGCTTTACTGTATGTTTTGGGAATTAATTTTCTTTTTTTCAAATTTACCATGCTTGTGTCTTCTTGCGAAAATCATTGAGATTTGGAAACCACAAGTAGACAGAGCTCTGTTCATGCTCCCTTACTGCTGGGGCTGCCTCATTGACTCTGGCAAAGGTAGGTCTGGTACGGGGGTTTCTTTTGCTGGCATAAAAATGCTTCATAATACGCTAGCAAAACATTTATCGAGCGTGTGGTGATGAATGTTGCTGACCTTGAGCAAGCAGGGATCACCAGCATAGAGGCCATGATATTGAGAATACAGCTGCGCTGGGCAGGGCACGTTTCTAGGATGGAGGAACAACGCCTCCCAAAAATAGTACTCTACGGTGAACTCGCCATGGGTCAGCGTAAGAGGGGCGCTCCAAAAAAGCGATACAAGGACTCCCTGAAACAACATCTCAGGCTCGGCCAAATTGATCACCAACAATGGTCCGCCCTGGCCTCACATCAGGAGGCATGGAGTCGCACAATGCTGCAGTCTTCTTTTGAGAACTCACGCGGTACAAGTCTTGAAGAGAAACGACAACACAGAAAGAATCACAACCAGAAACATCACCCAAGGAGACCTTCTGCTGTGCTTTCTGCAACTGGACTTGTTTATCTCGGATTGGCCTTTTCAGTCATTAGCGCACTTGCCGAAAGCGCAGGATGAGTCCTTCCTGAATCTTCGTTTGCGAAGAAAAGCCAGAGACAGAGGAGGGGGTCTGATAAAGTCCTGATAGAAAAACTATCATGCACCTGCTGAAATGGGTGAAAAGTTATGCCATGATGGAAGTGCTAGGGAGCCCTGGTGGCGCAGTAGTTAAATGCTGGTACTGCAGCCACAACATTGCAAGTACGATCCAAGATTTTCGCCAGGCCTTTCCTGATTAGATCCCGGCCTCAGGATCTCAGTCTCCTGGCTTTTTAAAATTATGTATATATTTGTTTTTAATGTGTTTTTAGTTAGAAGGTTTTAATTTTATAGTGTTTAATGTCTTTTTATGGGGGAGGGTGGGGGTGTTTTTAGTCATTATTATAATGTTTTAATTGTTGGAAGCAGTCCAGATTGTTTTTAGCAGAGGGGCGGGGTATAAATAAATTTTATTATTATTATTATTATTCCTTGTTTTTTTTCTGGGCTGAAGATGCCAGCCATAGATGCAGGCGAAATGTCAGAAATAAACTCTTCCAGAACACGGCCTCACAGCCCGGAAAAAAACTGAAGAAAAATCAATGGATGTCGGCTGTGAAAGCCTTCGACTTCACATTCTACGATCCAAGAGCTCCAAGGTTGACTCAGCCTTCCATCCTTTCGTAGGTCAGTATAATGAGTACCCGGCTTGTGGGGGCAATTAGCTAACACACACTGGAAACTGCTTAATGCAGTGTAGATGTGTAAAATTGCTATTGCTTAAAACAATTTGTAAGCCGCTCTGAGAGCCTTTGTGGCTGAAGAGCGGGGTATAAATACTTAATTAAATTAAATTAAATTAAAAATTAAGTCTTCACTGTACCCACATGACTCTGTCCTTTTTGCAGGGGGGGGGAGAGGTCCTGTTGTCTGGCCACTTGAGAGAGAAACAAACAAACAAACAGCAGGGAAAAGGACATGTCATGGAGGGAAACGAAGCTTCCCCCTGGCACTCTCCGGTCACCCTTCTTCCAACACACCATTTCTTTCTTTCTTTCTTTTTTTATTTCTTTCTTTCTTCCAAGTACCATTACAAGGAACATTCTTGGTTTACTTAACATCCCATCAGTTGCATCCCTTCTCTAAAAAAACATTTCTAGGACCAATCCTTTTAAATAATGGATTGCATTTATTCCTGCTTCCTTAGGAAAAAAAGAAGGCATAATGGGGATTAAACCCAGAGAAACTGGCAAGAGTGCTTTTCTTCCTTAAGCCCCAAATATCTCTCTCAAGTGTCCTCTTTGGAATAAGACTGTCTTGCCCTCTTATAAAAACACAGGAGATTTGTCTTTAAATATGTCATAACCCTTGTCATGAAACTACAGAAATATTTTTAAAATGTGTTGAAAGTTCTCTGTGTTCATTATATTTTGCTTTCTTTTCTATTTCCCTTCCATTCTCAGTTTTCTTAGTTAAATCAAACATATTAACGAATTTTACTAAGGAAATGCAAAATTAGAAAATTTGTCTGTATAGTGGTTTCTTTACGGAATAAGTATTTGTCTTTTGGAATAAACAGAGGTCAGATATTAAAGAAGTTATGAAGAATCAGAGATACCAGATTTGAGATGCAGTGTAGATGTGTAAATTGTTATTGCTTAGAACAATCTGTAAGCCGCTCTGATAGCCTTGTAGCTGAAGAGCGGGGAATAAATAACTAATAAATAAATAAATATAGCAAACATCGGAAATTAAAACTAAGTTGTAAAACAAGTAGAAATGTTATGTGATATGGAACTAGTTATGGAAGATACTTGGATGTTTTGTTTTCTTTTTTAAAGCATGTATCAAAAACTAATAAAAAATAAAATTAAAAAAACAAACATATTAACAATAGACTGGGGCAGCTTTCCCACCGGATCTTATAATGTACGTTGGGACCACGAAGCCGGGACTACGAAGCCCCTTCCTTTCTCCTCCTTTTCTCCTCACCTGCACTGCGGCCGCGGGGTCTTTCTCGACGTCGCACTCCGTCAGCCTGAGGAGAAAAGCCATCGTTAGACCAAAGTGGGTGGGGGGAAGAGACCGAGGAGAAGCGGGGAGGGGAGGACTTGGGAAGAAGAACGAGGGTCTCTCACCGCGCTGATCCAAACACAGCCGCCTCCGCCATCATGGCGCAGCTGAAGGAAAGAAACTTCTAGAGCGCAAAGATTTTGTTTCTTTCCGCGGCTCCTGAGCACCCGGGTGACGTAAAAAGGCGAGCGCCGGCGCGCCCAAAATACGTCACCAACGGTTTTCTGTGGGTCACAGCCGCACAGCCCAAAACACGTCACCAACGGTTTTCTGTGGGTCACCAACGTTTGGCCCCGCCTCCCCCTCCAACTCGAACGGGAGGGAGTTTCACTGTGAGGTTGAAACTAGATTATTTGCCACGGCTCCTTCCTTCCAATGGAATCCTGGGATTTGTAGTTTGTTGAGGCTCCAGCGCTCTTTGGCACAGAAGGCTAAAAGACCTTGTAAAACTACAAACCCCAGGGTTCCATACAAAGGAGCTGTGCAAATAAAAAAACTGGATTACAGTTGTCCCTCCGTATCCACGGATTTGGTATCCACGAATTTAATAATAATAATAATAATAATAATAATAAAACTTTATTTTTGTACCCCGCATTTTGATTTAAGTATTCACGGCTTGAAAATGTTCTTTAAAAAATAATCATCCAAAAAGCAAACCTTGATTTTGCTATCTTATTTAAGGGACATCATTTTGCTATGCCATGGCATAAAATGGGACTTGAGTATTCGCGGATTTTGGTATCCACGGGGGTCCTGGAACCAAACCCCAGCAAATATGAAGGGACAACTGTATTTGTGTTTTGTGGATCCCCCTGAGTGGCAGAGCGCCCGTCTTATCTTCACTGCCCCCCCAAAAGTGTCATGTGGTTCAGGGCTCATACACACAAAAAAGGGCTTGCATTTAGTTTGCGACAAGGTTTTTTCTTGTTAGAAGACTGTGTGCTTTTATTTTGAAGGCTATTATTTCAGCACCCTTCTTGCTGAGGCGCCAGCTGTTTATAGAGGATAATTCAGACCAGGATTTTAACGATGCTGTGATTACTTCCTACCATCTACCAATCCCTCCCAGCAAAAAAATAAAAATAAAATAAGATTGGGAGGCATTGAAAATAAAAGAGTTTTCCACGAGATTTGGAAGGAGACCTTACCAGGGAATTTGAGTGGACTGACTTTTGCTTGGAAAGGGAGGGTATTTTAAGAACAAAACCCAGTAATTGTCCTCTTGAATTAGACCACTGGTTCTTAACCTTTTATAAGAGGTTTTATAACCTTTTATATCTTTTGTTGCCACGGGCTCCCAAGAGTTAACTCAAGATTTAAAACCTAATAATAATAATAACTAATAATAATATTACAATTATGCCATCCATCATTAAACATTCCCTCAGAGGCACTACAAGAGGAGGGAAGAATTTTCTCTTGCTTCTTCCTGCAAGTGATGTGACTAGAAAGGATTGAATGGCAATGCGCAAGCCAAGCCAGCCAGCCTTTGCCTTGGCTCCTATCACATGGTCACTCCACTGCAGGGAGGAGATGGGCCAAGCAACTTTCAAGCCTTCACAGACCCCCCTGTGAGGACATCGCGACCCCCTGGGGGTCCCCGGACCACAGGTTAAGAACCACTGTTATAGAGATTAAGTCAGAAATCCAGGATTTTAGGGATGTTGTGATTACTTCCTACCATCTACCAATCCCTCCCAGCAAAAAATAGATTGGGAGTCATTTAAAATAAGAGTTTTGCATTAAATTTTGGAAGGAGACCTTACCAGGAAATTTTAGTGGACTGATTTTTGCTTGGAAAGGGAGGGGTCTTTTAAGAACAAAACCCAGTAATTGCCCTCTTGGATTAGACCACAGGAACTAGTCCATCTTTCCCCCCTCCTACAGTAACCAATCAAATGCCTGTGGAAAGCCAGCAAGAAAGCCAGCCTTCCCCCCCACACACACTTCTTTCTGTACCCTAGCAACTAATATATAAAGGTGCACTGCCTCTTATGCCAGAGACACTATATAACTATCATGATTAATTTAGTTAGTGTACTATTGATAACTTCATCCACCTTGAATTTATCTAATTTCCTTTTAAAGCCCTCCGTAACAATGGTATAAGTACATCTGGTTATATTTACTTCCAAAGTTTAATAATCTGTTGTGTGAAAAAGTACTTTTTCTTGCGTGTGCTGATTTCATGCAGTGCTGCTCTTATTGGATAACACAGTCTCTGATGTTATGATACAGGGGGATAAAGAGCTCCCTATCCACTTTTATCCTGAGTAAGAAGTAAACATTGTAAAAATTTCCTCGTGTGAAAGTTCCAGTCTTGATCATTTTAGTTGTCATTTTCTTGTTGTTTTGAAATGTAGGTACCAGAACTGTACACAGAATTCCAGGTATTGCTACATCACAAATTTGTATAATTTTAGGATGTATTCCTACTTTTGCCTTCTATTAATTTCCTAATTACTCTCAATATGAAACCTTTTCACAGCAGCTGCACATCAAGGTCCTGTCTATATGGTCAAAATAATACGTACAAGATGCGAAAGAGCGACAATCCTTTCAAATGGCCGTTGACACAAATAGTTGTCATTCGGAAGGGGGACAGCCAAATCCACAGCAAGTGTGCCACATCCAGGGCTTCATACGGATTTTCTGAAAAGCTCCGTAAGACTTCTGAATGTGCAGCTATTTGAACACTCATTTTACATACAACAGGTAGTGCAATCTGATTGGCTGGACAAGCACAGAGGATGGGGCTAGCAAAGAGGGAAAACAGCTGTGACCACCATGTTGGATTTTCAGCTAAGTGAGGGTCTGGTAAGTCGATCAAACAGCAAATTTTACTCTTTTTTAATTTATTTATTTGTAAATATGAAGTGTTGCTTGTGTGCACCCCAGGAAACCATTTTTTTTTAATTGGTGGCGGCAGATTTAAAATCACGAGTAAATAATTCACGGCAGCCCGCTGGCTAGGGAGTCATGCGGAGTTTAGGGGGGCTGTTTTGGTCATGTAGACAGGTCACATCGTTGCAAACACCTGCTTTTCCAAATGTGTTCATATTTCCCCCCACTCGTATAGAAAAGACCCAAGTCAGACTTCTGAGATCACTTCCCTGGTCAGTAACTACCAGGTCAAACCTCAATGGCTCTATATGTTAAACTGGGAATTTTGCCCAAATGTTTATCTCCTCATATTTGCTTGCACTGAACTGCACATGCCATGTCAATGGCCATTCAACCAATTTGGAGAAATCCTTTGGGGGCTTTATTCAATTCCTTTTCATAGGAACCATCCTATTGGGTGACCTTGGGCAAGTCACACTCTCAGCCTCAGAGGAAGGCAATGGCAAACCTCTCTGAACAAATCTGGCCAAAAAAAATCTGTGATAGGTGTGTCTTAGGGGGGCTACAGGTCATAAATAACTTGAAGGCATACAACAATAACAAATCCTAAAATGTATCACCTCATTGTTCACCCTCAACTCCAGGTACTGTATGAACGCTGAAAAGCACTGCCGTAGAGAACCTTGTCTAACTTAACTGTTTACATCCCTCCATTTTGAGAAGGAGCCCATATATTTCTGGGCTCTGTTTCCTTTTTTAAAAAAGGTAAGACTCAAATAAAAATGAGCACGGATTCCTTTTAGGGTTGGCAGCATGAGTGTGAGAGAGGGGAAATTAAAACTTTATGTGTAGTCACATATACAGTGGCAAATCTTGGCTTATTCTACCTGGTTGTTTGGCCCGCTCTCACTTCTGTTCGTTCCTGGGGGAAATACAAGTAAAAAGTCTTTTGAAACCAGAAGTTGGAGGAGCGTATTTGTACAGTGGGCCCTTGTTATCCCCTGGGATTTGTATCCAGGACTCCCTGTGGATATCATAATCCATGGATGCTCAAATCCCATTATATACAATGTCATAGTAAAATGGTGTCCCTTATATCAAATGGCAAAATCAAGGTTTGCTTTTTAGATTTCAGCGGCAAGGGAGAGGATATTTTCAAGCAGTGGATGGTTGAATCCGTGGATACAGAGGGCCAACTGTATAATCTTTGCCATGGAGATAAGGGCCAGGAACATGCACAAAGCTTGACAGAAAACTGTATCGTCCTCTCCAACTATAGATTTAAGTTTAACTCTTTGATGTCTAATTCAAAATTGATTTTAACACTACCTTTCTATTTGTTTATTTCCCACCTCACCCCTATGTCTCTGTCTACTACCCTAACACTGGGAAGGAAATTATGGAAAAGAAAAACGATCTCCAATGAGATACAGGGGCAGTATAATATGGATGTTGCCATGGCTACCGTAGCAAGCTACACTCGAGAAGCAAAAAACGAGTTTAGCAAAACTATGTTTGACAGTTTTAGTTCCCAAACGAAAGTGCACAGCAAATGGGTCAAAGCAATAGGTCAAGGCACCATAGAGCTTTTAATATAGAGAAGTTTATTAAAATAAAGTATGATGGTATTTTGACCCCTAACCATGGATGCGGGGGTGGGATATGGAATTGCATGTCCTGTTGATTACTATTTGATCTCTATTCTACTCTGTCACAACAAAAGCAGTGACAACTGCTTTTCACTGCTTTCCGGTCAACTCCTGATGGTCCTATTTCTGTGCGCTTAGTGCAGCAGCAAGGTAACTTTGCATTAAATTGGTGGTGGTGGTGGTTGAGAATTACCTCTTCTGCTGCAAGCTGAGACATGTTTTTTATGTTTTCCCCCTGGAATTAGACACTGATGCTGTCCAAGATGGTACAAGGAAGAGTAGCTTTCTGTGTGGGCGTGCATCTGTGTGCACGCCCACTTGTTGACTTATGGCAACCCCATGCATTTCATAGGGTTTTCTTAGGCAAGGTATACTCAGAGGTGGTTTGCCAGTTCCTGCCTCTGAAATATAACCTGCTGCACCTGGTATTAATTGGCAGTCTTCCATTCAAGTACTTTGTTGGAAGTCCAACTCTGCCAAAAATTTAAGGTGCAACAAATTCCTCATGTCCTCAGTTGCAGACAATTTCATTGTCCAGAAGGTAGAAGAAACAACAAGAGGATCATCTATTTTAGATCTGGTCCTAACAATCAGAGATGATCTGGTTAATGGGGTAGAAGTGGCAGGATCCTTAGGGGGGAATGACCATGTTCTCCTTCAGTTTGTTATACAGAGGAAGGGGGAAGCCAAGCATAGTCAGACATGCATTCTAGATGTGAAGAAAGCTGATTTCAGAAAACGTAGGGAGGTGATCCCATGGTCAGGAATACTAAAAAGAGAAGAGAGTTCATGATGGATGGGAGTTTCTTAAAAGTTAGATATTGAAGGTGTCAGGTTAGCACACTGAACCTCTGAGCATATCAAGAGGGTCAGGCAGCAAAAAGTTTGTAGCAGAGTTTTCATAATAAATAGATAAATAAATAAATAATCAATCCACCAAGCAAAAGAATAAACACAGACACAGGCTTGTGTCTAACATCTACTTCTCTTTACTATAACATAATAAAGATACTGACAACGTTACAAAGAATCTTCTCTGAGAACTACATAATACAGCATTCAGCAAAAAAAGTCTTCATGGTGCAGAGATGCAAAACAGAACTGAAACACAGTTACAGTATATAGGATAGTTTACATAGTTCACAACAACTTTGTTTCTTTAAAGATAACAAACATTCTTTCTCTTTCAGACAGCAAGGCTCCAAGCTTCTAAGCTTCCAAGGCCATTAATCTTGTCAAGTCATTAATCTACAAACTAGCTTCAGCAAACTGCTGTTAGCTATCTCTGCTGCACCCTGTAGGTTACTTCAGCTCTTTACAACATACATCTATTGTATGGCAAGTCCCAACATCCTGACAGAAGACACAAATACAGACAGTTCCAATGAGAAAGAAAAATGGGGGCTGTCTAAAGAAACCAGGATGGATGTCTAAAAAAATTTCAACTGAGCTAAGACTTAAAGGGGACATGTACAAGAAATGGAAAAAGAGAGAAAACACTAAAGAAGAATTCAAACAAATAGCCAGCTCAGGTAGGGGGAAAGTCAGAAAAGTGAAAGCACAGATGGAACTCAGGCTTCCTAGAGAAGTTAAAAAAATTAAAAAGGGTTTTTTTGGTTATGTTCGTAGAAAAAGAAAGAACAAGGAAATGGTAGTGCTCCTGCATGGAGAAGATGGCGAAATGCTAACAGGGGATAGAGAGAAGACAGAACTACTCAACATCTTCTTTGCCATGGTCTTCTCCCAAAAAGAGAACAGTGCTCAACCTGGGGGAAATGGAGTAGATATTGCAGTAGGAGAAATGTAGCACAGAATAGGTAAAGAGGTAGTATAGAAATATCTGGACAGTATAAATTTATTTATTTATTTTTATATAGGTATTTATACCCCACTCTTCATCCACAAAGGCTCTCAGAGCAGCTTACAAATTGTTAAGCAATAGCACTTTACACATCAAGTCTCCAGGGCCAGATTAACTTCATTCAAGGGTATTAAAAGAACTGGCAGATGTAATCTCAGAACCACTGGCAATAATCTTTGAGAATTCCTGGAGAACAGGAGAGGTCCCAGCAGACTGGAAGAGGGCAAATGTTGCCCCCATCTTTAAAAGGAGGAGGGAGAAGACTCAAGTGATTACCGCCCAGTCAGCCTGACATCAATACTAGGAAAGATTCGAGAGCAGATCATTAAACAGACAGTCTGTAAGCACTTAGAAAAGAATGCCGTGATCACTAAAAGTCAACATCAGCTTTTCAAAAAGAAGTCATGTCAGACTAATCTTATTTCTTTTTTTGACAGGGTTACACACTTGGTAGATGAAGGGAATGCTGTGGGTGTAGTGTATCAGGATTTCAGTAAGGCCTTTGGCAAGGTACCCTATGATAGCCTTGCAAAAAAGTTAGTAACATGTGAGCTAGACAATGCAACTATTAGGTGGATTTGTAATTGGTTGACCCAAAGCATAGTCACCAAATGAACCTCTTCATCTTGGAGAGAAGTGACTAGTGGAGTGCCACAGAGTTCTATACTGGGTCTGGTGCTATTCAACATCTTTATCAATGACTTGGATGAAGGAATATAGGACATTATTATCAAGTTTGCAGATGACACCAAATTAGGAAGGGTAGCTAATACTCCAGAGGACAGGATCAGAATCCAAAATGACCTGAACAGATTAGAAAGCTGGGCCAAAACTAACAAAATGAATTTCAACAGGGAGAAATGTAGAATACAATACTCGGGCAGTAAAAATGAAATGCACAGATATAGGAGGGGTGACACCTAGCTTGATGGCAGTATATGCTAAAGGGATCTAGGAGTCTTAGTGGACCACAAGCTGAACATGAGTCGGCAGTGTGATACGGCAGCTAAAAAAGCCAATGCGATTCTAAGCTGCATTAATAGGACTATAGTGTCTAGATCAAGGGAAGTAATAGTGCCACTGTATTCTGCTTTGGTCAGACCTCACCTGGAATACTGTGTCCAGTTGTGGGCAACATAATTCAACAAGGATAATGATAAGGTGGAACATGTTCAGAGGAAGATCAAATTGGTGGGAGGTCTGGAAGCCATGCCCTATGAGAAGTGGCTTCGGGAGGTGGGTATTTTTAGCCTGGAGAAGAGGACTCAAACTGCAGGAAAAGAGATTCCACATAAACATTAGGAAGAACTTCCTGACAGTAAGAGCTGTTTGGCAGTGGAATGTACTGCCTCGGAGTGTGGTGGAGTCTCCTTCTTTGGAGGTTTTTAAATAGAGGCTAGATTGCCATCTGTTGGGAGTGCATTGATTGGATATTCCTGTATGGCAGGGGGTTGGACTAGATGGCCCCTCTGGTCTCTTCCAATTCTGTGATTCTATGATTCTGCTAACCAGGGCCGACCCTGCATAGCTTCCAAGGTCATATGGGATCTGGTGCCTTTTTTCAACAAATAATGATAAACGAGCATTTATTTTTAGGTAGTCCTATAAAAAACAGCTCATGGTAAAAGGGGAATTAAGCTGCCTGGTCAAGGAGGAATAAAAGAAGTATTTAGCTAACCCTCTCCCATGTAATTTAATGGCAAATACTGTAATAAGAACCCTGGGCAGGGAAGTGACAAACCAGTTTTAATTGATCTGCTTTTACTGAGGCCTGTAGACTGGGGCCAGGAGGATTTTCTCTAATGAACCACTGCACAGCCATGTTTCCCCTGCTTCCCATCTTTTCTTACCATCACCACCCCTGCATCCCCAACTTTGCTGAAATAGACAAAGGTTATTAATTCTGCTTATCCTATCTGGGAAACAAATCCCATCTTTCAACGTTGCTGATATCTTTGTATAGTTGGCTAACTTCCTGAGCTCTCTCTTATAGACTCTGTTTTCAGTTGCAACATTCCTAACCTGTTCAGTGCCTAACTATTAGAGCAAATGGTCTTTGTAACTTGTTTGTATATCAGTGATGAGAAGTTAGAAACTTTTACTCTGCATGTGCATTGTTGCCTAATATGAGATCGTGCTAAACTGAATGTATAAAAAGTATTGCTTAACCAATAAAGTTGTTCCTCTTGCTCACACAGTTTTGGGATTGCCATTCTTCCCTTGAGCAGGGGAGGACTCATTTGATTAAAGGTAATTGAGGTTTTTAGTTCCCTTTCTTGGCTGATTCAGGGCCCAACAGCAACTCTGAGTCCCAGAAGGGAACCTGGGGAAATTGAGGCATTCCAGAATTTGCCCAACAATTTGGGGAGGCTTGTCCAGGATATCAGTGTGGTCCCCTCCCCGATTTGCACCCCCTGGCTGATTAATAGGAACACTGGCCAGCACATAGTGGCACAGTGGCAGGTGAGTTTTCTTGCTGCTTTCTGGGTAAGAGCTGCCTGTAGAGAGGATGCTCTGGGGACAGTGGAGCAGCTCAAGGACAATGGAGGGTGCAGAGAGCTTCCCCACTACCAGTATTGTTGGGACTGATGTGTAGGTTGTGGTAAGGAGAGCTGCCATGAAACTGAAGCTCATGATAGAGTTGAGTGCCCAAAAATTGACTAAATACACCTCACCTCAATCTTGGGAGCCAAGGAGGCTCCTTTGAGGCAGGATCATTGAGGGCGGTCAGGAGCCATACCCTGGAAAAGCATCCTAAGCAATTGGAATATCTCGATTTGTGGGAAGTAGCAGCAGCCCATGTTGTATACCATGTTGTATATTCAAAACCCACTTGTTGCATTCTAAGATTACATCTTTTTGTTGTATAAGGTTCTTTATCTGCTGATTGGAATAGCTGTATGTTGCTGTTCGGAATAGCTGCAATACATTTTTACATGCTGTATAGAATAGCTACAAGTATATTACTAACTGTTGTTTGGCATAGCTGCGAATGCTTGGTTGTGTAATTACTAGCACTTGGTTGTGTAAAATAAGAACATAGATTACACTCAAAAACTGCTGATATTTGGTATGTAATGTATATTATGGATTTGCAGATGCCTGTTTGGCTGTTATGCCTTCTATATAATGAATTGCTAATACACTTCTTGTTTTTAATTCAGCTGACACAGTACTTGAACATTGTGTAAAATCACACATTGTTGTGTGGCAGAAGTTCTATAGAGCATACCTTGATAGCAGATCAAAACAGAGTGTTTTCAGGACCCAATCCCAGTATTGTAAGTAGCAGCAGCCTGCCAGAGGGCAACTGTACTCCCGGTGCTGAGTAAGACTCGAGGACTGTCCAAAATTCCAAATTCCCAAGAGGCCTGTAGAATTCCTCCCCCCTCCTATTTCACTGACCCCCCATCCAGACCCAGATTACCCAACTCTGCCTCCCTGATTTCCCCTGCCCATAGCCAATTTGGTCACTCTCACCATTATTCCCACCTTGTCTCCCATGTCCTTCTCTGCCTTCCTTTCCTCAGTATCCACTGTACCAGGAGGCTGCGGATAGAATCCATCCAATAATACAGAGGTTCATCGAACAGAGCATGGTAACCCTCCACCCCAGCCTTTTCCTTGAAATATACCCATTCTCCCAGTTAAAAAAAGGAGGAAGGCCCACTGAAGTGAACATTTGTTCAAGACCTGATGGCTATTAACCAGTACGTCATTCTTTTGCATCCTCTTGTTCCAAATCCAGCCACCATAATCAGTCAAATATCCTGGGATGCACAATGGTTCCTAATAATTTATCTCAAATCTGTGTTTTTCAGCATTCCTCTATATCCAGAAGGGAAATATTTGTTTGCCTTTACCTGGAAGGGGCAAAGTTAACTGTGGAATTGGCTTCCCATGGGGTTTTGGGACTCTCCAAGTATTTTTTCAGTGTCTCCAGACGGATCTGTAAGGTTTTCAGTCAGCACATGGATCGGTTACCATTGTGCTTTATGTGGATGACATCCTGATGGCATATCGGGAAGACCAGCTCCATCATGATGATGGTAAGGACCTTCTCCTATATTTACATGCAAGGGTACACAAGATTGATTTGTGGAAGATCCAGTGATTATCTCAGAGAGTCTAATATTTGGGCTTCATCTTGATACCAGAAGGCAGACAGATTGACCCAACCCGAATACAAGAATTCTTAAATGTTCCCTGTCAATGACCAAAAAACAATTGCGGGGGGTTCTGGGCTCAATTGGCTTCTGCCAGCTGTGGTAACCGGGATGCAGGAAAGTTTCAAAACCCCTACATGTCTTAACATCAAAAGCAGCCCCCGATCCCATAAAATGGACTGAAGGGGATGAGCAAGCCTTCCAGATTCTACAGTGTGGCAACATCTCTTTCACTGAAACCCCCAAACTATGGGAAGCCCTTTCATTTGTTTGTGCATGAACAACTAGGGGTGGCTAGTGGTATGCTAACTCAAAAATGGGGACCTGACCACTAACCGATTGCCTTTTACTCTCAAAATTTTGTCCCTGTAGCCCAGGGGACACCTTCTTGTACTCACATTCTGATGGCAGCCACCCTAATTACTTTGGGCCATGAAACTACCATGTCCACATGAACTAACTGCTCTCTTAAAGAAGAGTACCACATAGGTTTTCTCAGCACATCGACAGCAACAGTTGGAGACAGAGCTCCTGGCTGACCCGAATGTGATTTTCCAACGCTACGTCCCCCTCAATCCTGCAAGCTACTGCCTGACTTGTCGGTGTCAGAGGACCCTCATGATTGCTTGGAGGTGATGGATGCAGTCATGCAAGTGAGAGTGGACCTTGCTGACCAGACATTACAGAATGCGGATGTTTTATTCATTGAAAAATGGTGATGATGTTAAAATCACATTCTGTCTGAGATGTCAGTTAAAACAGTATTGAGGGATTTCAATGGAAGCAGAGGCCACTCCTCTTATTGCACAGGACAAGGACATCTGGATCTCAAGATAAGTTACATTTGTGTTGCTAATGGAGTTGAAATTTTATTACCTGTATTTTATTGCTCTTTGTCTCTTGTCCTCATATGGTCAATAAGGGTACTGAACAGACATATTGTGACATATAAAATTTTGTAACTATAATAAAATTCAGGTAGGTAGGTAGAGAAAAGCTGAAAACACTGTGGTATAATGGCCACAAAATACAAGAAGAATCTATGTTAAGTCTATTAAGACCTGTAGGAACACTGGTGGGAATTGCAAGCTGTCTGGATATTGTTGGACTACAGTACTGCCCTCACAGACCCTAACTATCATAGAAATGGTGACTAATGCTGGGAATTGTAACCCAACATCCAACTTTGCCATCCCTGGCTTAAATGCATTTTTACATAGAATTGCCACAATTTGTTTTTGTCACAACTGGCTATCCCTTTGAAAGTTCCTAATTGCATACCAATGCAGGATTACCATACACTATATTGTCATACTAGATGATGCTTTTTGTATGCAACCACCCTTTATTCGTAGAATTTTATGAGAAGGGAATTTCCAGACAACATCTATCACTTGTAAGCCTTCGGTGTTTTCCCATACCACCTGTTGCTGTTTTCTTATCATAGGGGGTGTTTCCAGATGGAGGGCTAGATGGATCTGCAGGCACTGTAGAGCTATTCCTTTTCCCCACTTCCCTATAGTGAACTTTTCATTGCAGAAAAAAGACAAAAGCAGCAATGAAAGAATGAGAGAGAATTACGAATGAAGGGCAGTACAGTTGTCCCTTCACATTTGCTGGGGTTTGGTTCCAGGACCCCCTGTGAATACCCAAAATCCGTGAATCTTCAAGTCCCATGATATGCAATGGCATAGCAAAATGGTGTCCCTTATATAAAATGGCAAAATCAAGGTTTGCTTTTTCTATTATTATTTTTTTAAGAATATTTTCATGCCGTGAATACTTAAATCAATGAATGCCAAATCCGCGAATGTGGAGGGACAACTGTATCTGCTGAAACCCCCATAAAATTCTGTGAATGACACATAGTACAGATAATGGTGAAACCATTAATAATCCACTAGAGGAAGGTAAAACAAAATAGCTGAACAATGCCTGTTGGATGGTATCACTGAGAGCTCTCTGTCTGCAAGTACACTTAGGGCTCATTCACACTATGCAGTTAATAGTACAGTTGCCCCTCCACATTTGCGGCTTTCACACTTCTGGTTTTGATTATTCGTGGTTTGGCCCCGAGCCCCTTCAGGAAGGCTGGCAAGAGGCGGGGCAACCTCCTGCCTGTGCCTTCCCCGGCCTTCCAGAGGCAGCTCCGGAGCTTCAAAGCTCAGAGTCTGCTCAGGAAGGCCGGGGAGAGGCAGGGCAGCCTCCTGCCTGCCTGCCTGCCCGCTGCCTTCCCTGGCCTTCTTAAGTGGGCTCTGGGGCTTCTAAGCCCCGGAGTCTGCTCAGGAAGGCCAGGGAGAAGCAGGGCAGCCTCCCTCCAGCCCACCCGCTGCCTTTGCCGGCCTTCCTAAGCGGGCTCCGGGGCTTCTAAGCCCCAGAGTCCGCTCAGGAAGGCCAGGGAGAGGCAGGACAGCCTCCCGCCCGCCTGCTGCCTTCCCTGGCCTTCCTAAGCGGGCTCTGGGGCTTCTAAACCCCAGAGTTGGCTCAGGAAGGCTGTGGGGAGGCAGGGCAGCCTCCCGCCCGCCCGCTGCCTTCCCCAGCCTTCCTAAGCAGGCTCCGGGGCTTCAAAGCCCTGGAGCCTGCTCAGGAAGGCTGGGGAGAGACAGGGCAGCCTCCCGCCTGCCAGCCCGCTTCCTTCATCGGCCTTCCTAAGGGGGCTCCGGGGCTTCTAAGGCGGAGAGGCTGGCCAGGCTGGCCAGACACCCTCCCACCGCCTCCCTCCCTCTGGGGGGGGTCACGGGAACAGCATTTTTTATCCGCGGTTTTCCCACATTCACGGGGTTTCAAGACCCTAACCTCCACAAATGTGGAGGGAGAACTGCACTATGATTCCCCTTTAAATGCTATGGTTCCATCCTATGGAATTCTGGAATTCGGAGTTTACAGAGGGGCATTTAGAATATTCCATGAGAGTGCATCAGTGCCTCACTAGACTACAAACCCCAAGAATCCATAGGATGTTACCACAGCAGTTAAACCAGAATATAGCACTATTATTGTCTACAGTAGGGAGCCCTGGTGGCACAGTGGTTAAATGCCAGTACTGCAAGTCACCACGTTGCAAGTTCAATTCCAGCGGGCTCCAAGGTTCACTCAGCCTTCCATCCTTTCGTAGGTCGGTAAATTGAGTACCCAGCTTGTGGGGGCAATTAGCTAACACATATTGGAAACTGTTTAATGCAGTGTAGATGTGTAAATAGCTATTGCTTAAAACAATTTGTAAGCCACTCTGATAGCCTTGTGGCTGAAGAGCGGGGTATAAATAAATAAATAAATAAATAAAAAATACAGTAGGACCACTGTATCCATGGGGTTTGGTTCCCGGATGTATAGCGGATACCAGAAACTGTGGATAATAGCGAACGTCATTGAAAATAATGGGACTTCTGGTTTAAAATACCATAGAGTTGCCTTGGGGGACTTAGAAAATATCTAGAGAGGACCTATAAAATGCTCTTTAGGCATTTTTAGGAAGACTCTATGGTATGTGTTCTGTTTTGTGTCCTGAAGATAACTGAAACTGCCGATATTGGTTCCACGGATACAGGGGTCCTACTGTAATGTGACTTGGCCCCTAAATGTTGCTTTCAATTTGTGGGGATGGTGACAGTGGATTTGTTAATATCTCAGTCACCATGTACACACATGTGTAATAGAAGTTATGGTTGTATTTTCATTCTCAGTTCAAGTTAAACAAAAAATTAAAGAGCAAAAAACAAAACAAAAACCCACTGTTCTGTCTTTGCACTGATTTAGCAGATGGTAAATACCTATCTTTGCTTCTGCTGCAATGGGAGATGGGACAACATACAACCCAGTCACAATTTATTTTCTTTATTGTTTTCTATGGGCAGCTATCATATACACTGAAGTGGGGGGAGGTAACCAATCAGGTAGCAGACTCTGAGATAATAGGACTATGATTCTGTGCTGCAAATGACATGAAAACAAACAAACAAACAAAAAGTGAGGGTTGTAGCACTTTTCTTTTTCTATACGTATAGAAAACAGGATGTCTCTTTCTTCAGGACCGCTTAAACTTGCTCACACAGAAACTGACAAAAGGTAGGTACTGAGGTTTCTTCATACTTTGTCAAAAAAGTGATAGTGGGGAAGGGTCCACATGACCAAAATTTGAAAGTAAAGAGTTACAGTAATGTGATTATCTGCAATTAGTTTCTTTGGGAGGAATGGGTGTAAAGATACATTTCGAAAGTAATCTAATGCATAAGAAGCAAGTAACTTTTCTGATCTAATGAATAATAATTTCCAGTTAATTTCAAGTGTTATTTTTAAAGGGCAATTTTATAGGAGTTTTCACAGTTATTTTCCCAGAGTTATGCCATTCTCTTACCAATTTTGAGTGTTTCCCCTGAAAAAACACACACATTAGAGAAGTAATGAGTAAGATCTCAAACTAGTTACTTGTTTTCATAATTAGAAGGTGTAACAGCAGATTACTTTTAAAACACAGTAAGACATAACTGAGTGAACTACTTTTAAAATAGCATTCCAAGCTTCACATAGAATACGTACCTAAAAGCAGAGGCTGTGGCTAATTGTGATGCCAATAATCTGGAATTCTCACTGAGGTTGTGAACTTGGGTCTCAGCTGCTACATTTCAGATTAAAGCTAATACTCCTTCATTTAAAAAAATCTTTTATACAGAGAATTAGATGTAAGAAAGGAAGATACTAATCTAGTTTTCTTTCCAATGTGCTGGTTTATTACATGTAGGCATTTACTTATTTTTATATGGAAGGCCATTCAGTCATGGGGGACATATGTAGCATAGAAAAACACAGACCGTACACAGCTTTACTAGCTTGGAGAGAACTAGAATTCACTTAGTACTGCTCCTATGCAGATTTCTTCTCAGACTTTTCCATGGAGAAAAATTGTCTGTTAAAACTGTGCTGAAGGCTATTTAAAACTAAATCAGGGATTAACATAATTTAATATGTCTTAAATGACAAAATTAGTTATGAGAGAGAATATTCTCCCATTCACAATTTGATTGAAACACTAGGTATTGAATTGTACATGTCTATTGGGGTGGAATTATATGGCCCTCAGGATGCTGCTGGAATACAACTGCCAGCCCTAGCCAGCATAGAGAGTAGTGAGGAATGATGGGAATTAAAGTAGAGCAACATCTGGAGGACCACATGATTCCTACCCTAGATGTATATGTCCATTACAGACAACTGATCACAGCCAAAACTTTTGATACCAATTTATCAGCTGAAACTCAAAACTTATAAGTGGAAACAGTTCACATATTCAGCTTAGACTCATAAAAGTGTGAATGATAGAGTGAAACAAGATCAACTGGTGGACAGGTGTATATACAAGCACATACACAGGTAAAAAAATCAGCCCAGAATCAGTTGTAAAGGGCAGGGTATTATATGCAGTTGCATACTATCATTATTACTACCACTGTTTATAAGAGGGAAGAGATATTCCTTGGATTTTTTCCAAGCTGTGAGGCCATGTTCTGGAATAGTTTCTTTCTGACGTTTCGCCTGCATCTGTGGCTGGCATCTTCAGAGAATGGTTGGGTAGGAGTGTATGTGGAGTTTATAAGCTGTGAACCCCTGTTGGGCAGTATATGTAAATTTGTGTAATTGAATGGTTAGTTTCTTGGTATAGAAATGCAAGGCTCGTTAGTGTCTGTTTGGCTGATGGTTGGTTGATGGGCCATTATCTGCTGGGAATCCCCATGTTCCTAGGTGGAATTCCTTTGTAAGTGTGGAGTTTTAATTCTATTGTATTTCAAAACTGGGAGCCAGATTTTGTTTACTTTTAAGGTTTCTTCTTTCCTGTTCAAGTTGTCCAGGTGTTTGTGGATTTCAATAGCTTCTCTGTGCATTCTGACATGATAGTTGTTGGCCTGGTTGAGAATTTCTGTGTTTTTAAATAGCATTTTTTATCCAGGTTGGTTTATAACATGTTCTGCTACTGCTGATTTTTCTGGCTGGCCCAGTCTGCAGTATCTCTCATGTTCCTTGATTCGTGTTTGCACACTGCGTTTTGTGGTCCCTATGTAAACTTGTCCACAGCTGTATGGTATGTGGTAAACTCCTGCAGCTGCAGAATTAAAACTCAACACTTACACAGGAATTCCACCCAGGGACATGGGGATTCCCAGAAGATAATGGCCCATCAACCAACCATCAGCCAAACAGACACTAATGAGCCTTGCATTTCTATACCCAGAAACTAACCATTCAATTACACAAATTTACATATACTCCCCAACAGGGGTTCACAGCATATAAACCCCAGACACACTCCTACCCAACCATTCTCTGAAGATGCAAGCCACAGATGCAGGCGAAACATCAGAAAGAAACTATTCAAGAACACGGCCTCACAGCCCGGAAAATAAACCAAGGAAAATTTATGGATGCCGGCCACGAAAGCCTTCGACTTCACAGCAAAGAGATTGTTCATATTAAAATTGATTTTCTTAATGATATTTTTTCTTCCCTGTGGAAATAAACTAACCCAGACATTGGTATACTGTTATTAGACAAAACAGTAAGATGTATAAATAAAATAAGTTGTACAAAGGCAAACCCATACATTGCCAGGAATGAGGAAACGGGTTATCTCTTATCAAATTAGTATTTCACAGGCATCATGCTAAAGCCGTGATAAGCAGAAGGAAATTCACCATACCCAGTCTGAAAAAAGATTTATGTTTCTCTCCTAATGAACAAATAATATTTTAATTCAATTTGTGATGAAAATGTTATATGCAAAGTTTAACTTGTAAGCAAAATTATACTTGCCTTCAAAATATGTTGAAAGGAATATTCCACATATAATGAAAGGGTGCCAACCTGAGAAAACATGCATCGTCCTGATAATTTTTATTTTACTTCTGGGCCAGTTGCCACAAATAATTTGTGTAAAAGTTTAGAAGTGTAGTAAAGCAAATCCCAGCAGCATTATTTTCACTTAGTGCACGTGCTTGAAGAATGTAGACATTAAAAAAAAAAGCTGGTTGTTGATTTCAGCCCCAGCATATATAGCTGCCTAAGAGACTGTAAAGGCTCTTCCTCAGTACTGTCAAACCTCATGATCAGAAATAAAGTCAAACCTTGATTTATCTGAAGTTGACATCCTATTTGTGTACTTAAAAAAACACTAATGCTAATTAGAATTCTCATGATACACAAAAATATCACAACAGTGGTACTCAACAGTGAGAGATCATAGCCCACAGAGAAAGTAAGCACTAAAATGAAGTCACCCTTTCTATTATTTGTCTGTGGTAGGATACACTAAGATAACCTTGTGAAATAGCAGGTGAGGGGACCTTAAGCCAACTGTGATAGAAGGCATTTCCTACCATATGAACCAGGGAAAAATGCATGGAACAAGACAAGAAAATGAAACAAATCACTGGAGACTTTGATCTAAATTTTTCACAGACAGTGTGGTGCTGAAGTATAAGAACACTTTATTTAAATATTTATATAACACACACACACCAATAACTGCATGGTTAAATTTTCCATTAGGCCAGAATCAATATTCTGCAACTGTCCAGATACTGTTGAACTGTAATTTCTGGCAGCCCTAGCTGGCAGAGCCAATGGTTAGGAAAACTGGGAGTTACAATTAACATTTGCAGGGTCACATGATTCCCACCTCTATATTAGGCCCTTATGGAAATTTTACAAGCCATTTTTCACTATCCCCTCCTCCACACACACACACACACACACACTTCAAAAGAATATGCACACCTTATGAAGATAAGGAGAATGGTAAAACCTTATGCAAATGTATTGATGTATTCATGTAAATACAGTAATTGATGCACCAAGATAAGGTAATGTTTATATATAGTCTCTGTATGAAATATATATCTGTACAATGTGATATATATGATTATGGTTATTAAGATAAAAACTGTTATTCCTGTTTAACCATAGGTAGGTATAAAAATGAGATTTGGGCCGAGACAGTGTGCCTGAAACCAAATCTCCTTGCTATATTTAAGTCCTGAGAAGGTCTCAAATAGAGCAATGTTTTCTAAGTGGGGAGGTCTGTGAAGAGCGAGTGATGAGCATCTGATGGAATGTTGATGAGCGAATGGGGAGACAGCATGAAGGAGCCAATCCTGCGGCAGGAAACTGGTATGGGAGGGGTCTCCGAGATGAAGAGAGGTGGATGACAGTCGAGAAAAAAAAAGAGTATGAGATTGTGATGTGATGAGGGAGCGTTGGAATGTGTGTGCATGGTTGTGAGTGCAGCTGAGGGACTGTATGTGCAGAGGGGCTATTGTGAAGTTGAAGGCTTTCATGGCCGGCATGCATAGGTTTTTTGTGCATTTTTTTCCATGCTGTGAGGCCGTGTTCTGGAAGAGTTTATTCCTAATAATTATTCCTAGGAATCAACTCTTCCAGAACACAGCCTCACAGCCTGGAAAAAAACCCACGAAAAACCTAGAGGGGATATTGTTGAGAGAAATAGAGGCTAAATGGAATACAGAATGAGAGGAAAGAAAGAACCTAATAACTTGTTATTGAGTCTGGCAGATTCTGGAGTTACATGTTCACCACAGAGTGGGACTATCAAAAAGTTTGAAGTTAACCACGTTGGAGACAAAGTTCAAAGCATTTCTGTTATACTGTTTATGCAAGAAAACAGTCTTTATGTTTTGTTTATCAAATCCAGATTCCTCCTGAATTATTTCCTTTATTAGTATTTATTGGGCACGCTAACGCTGTGAGTAAACCCACACCAATACAAATACTGTCCATAGCAAGTCAAACCCCAGTTCAAGGAAAGGGGAGTGTGGGGTATGTCAAAGGTGGCAACTGCGGATTAGAAGATAGAAAACTACAACAATTGGAAGGCTCAGACATTAGGTTTAGATGGCATGCCTATCCTTTATTATGATAAAATCAAAGCAAACAAAGATTTTAATAATAATTTTATAAGAAGATTGTTGTTAAAAGTATGGACGAAATATAAAAGTATAATAAGCACTAACATTCCAAAATGGGTCTCAATAAATGAAGCATTTCATTAAAATGAGGAGGAGGACTACAGTTGAAATCATTAAAAGATTTAAGAGAAGAAGACCTACAATGCAGTTGTTTTTTATCCAGAGAGCTTAAAGAAAGATTCAAAATGGATGAGAAAATTTACAAAAGAGACCTTGAAAACTCTGAACGGGAGGGTATTAACTATGGGGAAAAATCCGTCTGATATCTAAATTATATAAATCTTTATTAAAATTAGATATGGAACAAGAGACAATTATAAACTGCATGATCAAATGGGCACAGGACCTGAATGTCAACATCAAATTAGACGAGTGGGAAAGCACTTGGAAGAGAAGATTAAAAAGGAAAAAATTATGATACAATATCATTGCTATTTGACACCATATAAAATAGCTAAAATCTACAAAAATTTCAGTGATAAGTGCTGGAAATGCAAGGAAAAAACAGGTACTTTCCTACACATGTGGTGGTCTTGCAAACAAGCGGTAGAGTATTGAGCATGCATACATGAGGTAATATAGAAAATCTTAAAATGTAATATTGAAAAAGATCCTAAGATGTATTTATTAAATATAACAAATGAAAACTTGGAAAGAAAACATGGCAAGATGTTGTTTCATATGACAATGGCGGCAAGGGTCACTTACACAAAGATGTGGAAAGAAGACAGTATTCCAGAAGAAACTACCTCTCTCTCTCTTTCTCTCTCTCTCTCTCTCTCTCAAGAACATATGGAAATGGACAAGCTTACATGCTTAATTAGAAATCGAACAATAGATACTTATAGGGAAGACTGGAAAGAGATGATAGAACACCACAAAAATACCTGTGGTGTTTTGGCTACTAAAGGTGTAGAGTTTTAGAAAATAGCTTAACAACAAATAAATAATACATAACTACAAAAGATTGTATAATTATAGGGAGAAAGTAAAATGAAATAAAACCATAGTTAATTGAATTTACATAAGTAAGGAGAGGTAGACAAAAGATGATATCCGAATTCAGACAGAGATTGGAAGTCATTTTAGTGTGTTTTATGTACTGTAATGATTAAGTATGTTAACCTGCAAGTAGGTTGTTAGGTTTGTAAGTGAGTTGTGTATGTATGTTGTAATATGTTTTATGTTGTAAATTGTTTTTGTTTTATTGTTTAGCCTTTTTTGTTTTTAATATATTAAGATGTAACAACAACAACAACGTCTGCATGCATCCAAGTGTTGTGAATAATTTAATGTATGTTCAGATTTTAAGTCAAGGTGGAAGTGTTATGGCTTCTGTCATCATCATTTCATCCTTGTGGATTTCATGATAGTCATGGTATCTGATCCTAAAATGTTTAATGCTCAGCAACAGTACACTTTATGTAGCTGCCTGTACTTCAGTCTTGTAGAGAAGCAAATTGTTTTAACTGATGACATGGCAGTTCCTTGCGTACTTCCTTACTTCTGTGTTGCTGCACCCATTATGCTGTTCTGGGATGCAAGAAGCCTTAAGTCTGTTCCTACTTCTGACATTCTCTGGAATCCTGTTGGGTGCACTATGCCAGCATAACCACATCAGTAGAGGTAGTGACAGGAGGAAGGAAAAGACCATGAGTGCAGCAGCCATGAAAGAAGTACAACACTGGAGAAACAGGCTGGTCAAGGCCAGCAGATTTTATCTGCCTTTCATTGCCACTGCTGTGTGGTCCTAGAAGAAGTGAAACTGCTAGGGTAGTGTACCTACAGATTCCATATGTAATCTGGTTTGTACAGGTGGTTTTGACAAACCATTTTCTATCCAATATGAACTCCTACACAGAGAGATGGGGAGAGAGAGAGAGACTGACATCTGGCGGGTAGGGAAGAAAGGTAAGATAATATAGTGAGTATTAAATTCACCTGTACACAGTATTCTCTGGATCTAGGCACGGAGAGCAAGGAGAAGGGCCTATTATTAAATGAACTCTGCATTGTACCAGTCTTAACATTTCTGTCAAGCAGGTAGATTGGGTGGCGACAAATACATGCAGAGTCCCAAAGCATATTATCCTCTGTCTTGTACAGAACAGAGAACTGCTCATCCAATTAAGGCCTGTGACATCTTGGCTCTGATCAATGCTTGATAATTCAGATTGTATTTTCTGGGATAGAGCACCATTTCAGAAATGGGGAGAATCTGTGTAAGAAGTATGAAATCCTCTTTAGGCCCTTTGTAACCGTTCTTTCTTGAACAAGAATTCTTTTCATACTTGTAGGGCCAAGTAACTACAGTAGTCCCTTCACATTTGTGGGGGGGTTGGGGGCACAAGACCTCCGCGAATGTGAAAAAAAACCACAAATAAACTTTCCCCCTTCCCCCCAGGGTTTGCTCTGCCTTTGTTCCCTAGGGGAGGGGGGAGCCGAAACCCAGGCAAGACGCCACTCAAAAAGCCATTTGTTTAATGGCTTTTTAAACTGATGTTTAAACTGATTCTGTTCACACACCCCTGGTCTTCACCTGCTTTTCGGGTGCCGGCGGCTTCCCTGGGCTTCAGATTTCCCCCACGTCCCTGGGGGGTGGGGATGAAGAGAAGCTGTTTAAACTGCAGCAAGCCGCTGCCGCCAGTGCCCGAAAAGCCGGTGAGAAACTAGGGAAGGGGGGTTGAACAGAATCGGTTGGAACAGCGGCTTTTTGTGCAGCAGCTTGCCACTGTTTAAATAGCTTCTCTTCACACATCCCCAGGGACATTAGAGTAATCTGAAGCCCAGGGAAGCTGCCACCGCCCAAAAAGCCGCTGTTTAAACCAATTCTATTCACAGCCCTTTCCTGGTTTCTCAGCAGCTTTTTGGGTGGCGGCAGCAGCTTCCCTTTCCTGCCCCAATCGAATTAAACCCTCAGGAACTGCCAAAAGTGGCTGCTCCTGGGGCTTCAATTCGGTTGGGGGCAGGAGAAGCAAGCCCGAGCCTCTCCTGGCCCAACTGAATTGAAGCCCTAGGAGTGGCCGCTTTCGGTGGTTCCTGGGGCTTCAATTTGGTTGGGGCGGGAAAGGCAAGCCCGAAGACTGGCCATGTTTGGTGACTTTTGCCCTTTGCCTCCCCCCCATGGAACACCACCATACCTCCAGGGCCTCCGCCACTGTCTCTGCCATGCCACTGCCATGCCTCTGCTGCCAAGCACTTGGAGGCTCAGTGGCTTTCCAGCAAATGAGGGGCTTTCCTCTGGTTTGGCTCCACCTCCCAAACATGTTCCCTGGGGGGGAGCTGAGGATTTCCGCAAATAGGTGGAACCGCGAAAGTCAAAGCTGCAAATGTGGAGGGATGACTGTACTGCTAAGGATATACAGTGGATTTTCTTTTACCCATAAACCACTGCTGCTAGATTACTATACATCTGCAGTTTCCAGTTTTGACTTCATAGGACTGATCCCTGAAATGACTCAATTTTATAAAATTGAGTACTGTATAGTCCAGACACTGCTTAATTCCTTCTCTCTCTCTCTCTCTCTCTTTTTCTTTTTTTCCCAAACACCACAGATTATCACATCCTGCACCTGAATGCTTACTGACCTTTCGAATGATCTGTTTCAGAGCCAAACTCCAAACCCTTATCTAACCCTTATCTAGTGTTAGGTCTCTGTTAACTGTTTCTTCATATAATACTCCTGAACAAATAAGACAATTGATAAGTTTTTCTGAGCTACTGATCATGGAGGACTAAACTTATTTTTATGCCTAAGTGTATTTGATGGCCATACTGACAATGACACTTTCGAGCGAGCCTGTGCAATGGATTTTTCTGGTGGAGCGCAGCGTGCACAGAACTGGCCTCACCCTTTAAACCAGAGATTCATCTGCCGTGGCCTTGCAAGCATGGACGTGGCAGCGAGGTCCTCGGGCCGTAGGTTTGATTAGAGTTTCCTTCTCTTAGATGGTTGACCTTACAGGGTTGGACGAGCACCATCTGCCCGGGTTTGGGATTAGAGTTTTCCTTCTCCTAGGACGGTTGCCATAAGGCTAGAGAGCCCATCCTGCCCTTTGACGCTCTTTGTCAGACCCTTCGGTTTTGACCTGTCTGGCATGGGAGACCCTACCGGTGGCTATTATGCCACCGCCAGCATAGCTCAAAACGTCATTAGGGTACGCAAGCCTCTCTCCCACGACAAGGGGGCGTCAATGGAGAGGTGACAATGACACTACTGTACATTATTTGCTGTAGGTGAGGCTGAACTATTTAACCTGATACTGCAATCCTGGTCTGTTTTAAAAAACCTGTCCCACTAAGCCAAACTCATATATTCACAAACAAAAAACAGAAAAAGATGTTGTACTTGATTTATTTTCATAATAAACCAATTAAAATACAAAAAGACAAAATAGTTCAAGAGTCCCACAATTTAAAATTTTCTTTTAAATACAAATTCACTTTGTAATATATGAATACATATAACATTAGAACTTTAAACATAATGATCTTATTTTTTTTCTATAAAATATTGCTCTGTGGAAAGAACATCTGTATGAAAACATCTTTGAGAAATTAAATTACATATTTACAATAGAAAAAGTACTTTTATAGAAACATTTCAATCTCAAAATACTTGTGCAAGTCTGATATAATTCTTTTTTTTCACCTCCTTACAAAAATAATGGGAAATCAAAACTACCTTTTTAAGCTTCAGTATTAAAGTGGTGAGAAATAATTGTACCTGTAGAGATAACTTCCATTTTGGTGAACAGGTATATCCAATACATCCACATCATGAAAACAGAAAATATCTTGTAAATAAAAGGTAGAAATTGTAAATGTCTTCTTGAAAAGGGAGGTCTTCTTTTTTTTTTTTTTGCACAATCTTTGGGACAAAATACAATAGAAACAAATTAACATTGAACTATCCACTTGTTTACTGTATATGGAAAACCAAAAATCTTAATCCACTGGCATAAAGCAGATTTTTGCAATTTGCTAAAAGAATCACATACATGGAATGGAAAAAAAATATTGTGGAAATTAACTATTGCTTCAAAGCATGGATTACAGTACTGATTACATTATGCAAGACAGACAAATAATGCATGAAGTGTAAAAATATTAGAATTTTTGGACAGTGATCTAAAAAAGATAAGCTACCGTAGATGTTCCTTTACACTTGCATTTTGAAACATTCATTTTTATATTAATTAGCAAAGAGAAAAAATTGAAATCAAATCTATAATATTACTTTCTAAAATTAATTTCAAAAACTAAAGTGTCTTCATAATGCCTGTTTTGGAATCAAATGATATATACAAAACTGATAAAGTCCCATCACATTAAGGAAAACTGCCATATACAGAAGTCAATTTACTTCTGATTTATTCATATGTACTTGGCTCTAACTGTTCACTTTCTTGTTTAATATGAAAAGTTGAGGGAAATCCATTTGAACTGGATACCATAAGCATGTAAGGCTGCTGTTGGAAACTTTGCTCAGAGAGTTTGCATTCTTCCACCGTGACATCCTCTGCCTCTGATTTGATCAGCCCTTGTATAACTGTTGGTTTAGTTTCTGGTGCCTTAATGACTGAAGTGATCACAGTGTTAGATGGTTGAGCAACCACCTGTGAGCTGCTGGGCGTAAAAGTTACAACTGGAGTAGCACTGCTGAAAGATGGAGAAGAAGCCACATTGACTGTTCCATTACAAATTGTCTGCACATTGCTGGTGAGAACCTGGTGAACCTGAGCAGGACTGAAAACAATGGATGAAGGAGGAGAGACTGGCTTTGGAGACTGCAGCATGACGTTCTCTTTAAGCACAGTCATAGACTGCGAAGTTGGGATGGCTTGTAGAATAAACTTTTGGGATGTTGTTGCAGATGATGGATCTGTGCTGGCGATCACTGTTGTTAGAGGCAGTGTCTGGAGTGTTACAGTATGCAGCTGCTGGTTCCCAGGTGATACAACTACTGGAACTTGACCAGGGGCTTGGATGGCCCTATTGAGACAAGCAAAAAGAATTAGATATTTCTTACTTCTAATCAACACCCCCCCCCCCGAACCCACTGTTAATATTGTGAAAGTTAAACAATCACTTTGAAATCCACCTGATAGTGACATCACTTTTAATATGGAAAATCAGTGCTAAACCCCTGATAATCTAAGGATTTACAAGCAGATAACAAAACAGCATTTTCTTTCTGCTGTTCTTATGTGCTGTCAAGTTGTTTCCAACTTATGGCAACCCTAAGGCCATAAGGGTTTCTGAGGGTTGAGAGCGTGTGACTTGCCCAAGATCACCCAGTGGACAAAACACTCATATGTTCAGAATGAAAAGAAAGGATTAGTGTAACTGTGGAGAATCTGACTACCGGAAAGGACCAAGGCATTTTGCATACCAGACACACCAGATAAAATTTAGGTTTGACACATGAATAATTTGGTAGTAAATAATTTGTACTAATTTTGTAGTAAAAATCAAGTAATAATGTTCTACTAGCAGTAAATTCCTGATTTAAGTTGACGTAGAGACAAGCATAAATTGAGAGATCCAGGTTCCACTGGCATTATATGAAGCATGTTAACCCACTCTTTTCCAAAACTTCTTCTTATTCCAAGGACAACATGTCCTGGAAAAATGACAATAAAGCAGATATACAAAGGCATGCTGTACTATTATGTACAAACATAACTGAATTGTGTCAGACCATGTCTATCTTGTATTTAAGATAACTGAAACCAGATCCAATAGTTAAGAATACTGAATGGATGTGGTTGAGAGGTATACTTAAGAGACTAGTATCTACTGTACCAATTTTTCTTCTGTTAATCCATTCTTTTCTAGTCAGATTTCACCCAGTCCAGTGTTTTTTAAGCTATCTAATGTGGGTGACTGGCAACTTTTCCCCACAATGTCACAGCTTTCAAGAGCCATGGATCAGCTGGGACGGAGCTCCCTACTCTTTTGCTTTCTCCCTTAATGGATTTCAGATCCCCCCTCTGTCTCTCTAAAACAGAACCAGTACTGCAGAGAATCACTTCTGATTTGAAATTATTTTTCTCCACTCCCGTTCAGTTTTGTAGACTTGGCAAGTTTGTTGGTTTTAGAATCTTTTTCTGCAGAGCACTGTTCCATTTATATTAACAGTGCAAATGTACACATAGCTACTCAGAATTAAGCCCCAATAAGTTCAGTGGGACTTACTCTTAAGTAAATGTATACAGCATTGCAATTATGGCTACTGCAATTCATTATGACAACCATTTCCCCCCAACTACATGTGTTTTTAAGCTAATTTCATTCCATGTATCTCCTCGAACTAAAAGTATTGTACATTTTTACTCACTCCCATTTTTATCCTAAGAAAAGTCCTGTGAAATAGGTTAAGCTGAGAGTCTGGTTGGCTCAAAGTGACCACATTAATGTTATGGGGGAAACTGGGATCTGTCCTGTTTATGATGTGCATTGGGCTAAAGTTGAGAGCATGAAGACAGGGCTCATGCAGTGACCATGGATTGGAGAGAAAGTACCAATTCTGAGCTGGGTATAATAAAGGCATTTTGAATTTACAATATGCATTATATAATACTTTCTTTATTGTTAATCATGCTATATGCACCCACACAGAGTACCATAGTTATTGATTTAAGCTCCCCCTCGCCAGCTTTTCTAAATTCAGTACAGTACTGTACATACATTTCAAGGATGCTCTGCTTAAAATAGTTTTTGAGTTCTTCCTAATCCTAAACCTTTGCCCTCTGTTTTTCTGGGTACACCCGTTTGGCTGCACTGGGATGTTTAGCCATATGTATTCCAGTTTGCATCTGTGATGGAGGGTATGCAATGTTCCAGGGACTGATACCACTCTACTGAAGTAGTCGGTTCACCATTTCTGTATTTCATCTACATACTAATTATGGTTAGTGCACGTAAAATATGTTGTTTGTGAGCTGTTGTGCATTTAGGTTGTGCTTTCAAATGGATTACTGAACTCTTTCCGTTCATAAGGACAGTTCCTTTGTCAGGTGTGTAGTCACTTGCACTTCCTGGCTTCTCCATCATCATGGTGCTGTGCTAGAATGTGGGCCCTTCCAGATAAGTTATTTTGGTAAAATGCTTAGTGACTATTTATTGTGAAAATTCCAGACACGTTTTCTCAAAGTATCTATTCTACTGTAGGGACACAGCCTTTTCCTAGAAGTCAAAATTACAAGCAGTAGATTATATTACATACATTGTTTCCATCCTTATAGGGTACAAAACAATCACCATGGTGCCAGAAGCTAAAGTCAGTGCCAATGCCCCCAAACTTCAGGCCATTATTTATAGTGAGCATGTGTGTGCGTGCACATACTATCTCAGACAGTCTATAAGCACTTAGAAAGGAATGCTGTGATCACTAAAAGTCAACATGGATTTCTCAAAAACAAGTCATGCCAGACTAATCTTATCCCTTTTTTTTTGATGGAGTTACAAACTTGATAGATGAAAAGAATGTTGTGGATGTAGTGTATCTTGATTTCAGTAAGCCTTTTAACAACATTCCCCATGATATTCTTGCAAAAATGTTAATAACCTATGGGCTAGACAATGCAACTGTTAGGTGGATTTGTAATTCGTTGACTGACCGAGCCCAAAGGATAGTCATCAATGGCTCCTCTTCATCCTGGAGAAAAGTGCCTAGTGGGGTGCCACAGGGTTCTGTACTGGGTCCAGTGCTATTCAACATCTTTATAAATGACTTGGATGAGGGAATAGACGGCTTTATTGTCAAGTTTGCAGATGACACCAAATTAGGAGGGTAGCTAATACCCCAGAGGACAGGATCAGAATCCAAAATGACCTGAACAGATTAGAAAGCTGGGCCAAAGCTAATAAAATGAATTTCAACAGGGAGAAATGTAGGATACTACACTTGGGCAGTAAAAATGAAATGCACAGATATAAGAGGGGTGACGCCTGGCTTGATGGCAGTACATGAGAAAGGGATCTAGGAGTCTTAGTGGACCACTAAGTAGGAAGCTGAAGATGGGTAGGAAGCTGAATAACCTGGATGCACAGATAGTCATTTTGTCTGTTCTTCCAGTGGAAGGGCATGGCCCAGGAAGGGAGAGAAGAATAGTGGAAGTGAACAACTGGCTATGCAGATGGTGCTGCCGGGAACAATTTGGCTTCCTGGACCATGGGATGCGGTTTCAGGGAGGAGGACTTCTGGCAAGAGATGGGTTGCACCTCACAGCAGTTGGCAGGAATGTTTTTGCTAAGAGTCTGAAAGATCTTATCAGGAGGGCTTTAAACTGAGTTGTATGGGGGAGGGAAACAGTACTCTTGAAGGCAGGAGTTCATCGAATGCTAGAGATAATAGCCCAAATGTTATAGAGAACAAGGCAAATAACACAACAACACAACAATGGGAGAAATAAACCCTTTAATAGGCAGATAGGGAAAATGGCACATGGTCTTAGATGTCTCTATACTAATGCACAGAGCATGGGAAATAAACAGGATGAACCTGAACTCTTAGCACAGCAAAACAAATATGATATAATAGGCATCACTGAAGCCTGGTGGGATGAGTCTCATGATTAGAATATACTAATAGAGGGGTATAACCTATTTCAGAAAAATTGACCAAACAGGAAGGGTGGTGGAGTAGCATTCTACGTTAAGGGTGTGTACACCTGTGAACAGACCCATGACTTAAATCCTGAGAGCCAGGTTGAGAGCACGTGGGTAAAAATTAAAGGAGAGAGAAACAGCAGGGATGTCATTGTGCGGGTCTACTACAGACCTTTAAGCCAAACTGAGGACTTGGATGATGCCTTCCTGGAATAGATGACTGCACATTCAAAAAGGAGAGGTGTAATAATAATGGGGGATTTCAACTACCCTGATATTTGTTGGAAATCCAACTCTGCCAGGAATTTAAGGTCCAACAAATTCTGCACTTGCCTTGCAGACAATTTGATTGTCCAGAAGTTGGAAGCGGCAACAAGGAGAGCAGCTATTTTAGATCTGATCCTAACTAATGGGGATGACCTGGTTAATGGAGTGGAAATGGTGGGATCCTTAGCGGGAGTGACCATGTTCTCCGGGAGTTTGTTATACAGGGGAAAGGGGAAGCCAAACATAGTCAGACATACATTCTAGACTTTAAGAAAGCTGATTTCAGAAAACTTAGGGAATTACTGCAGGTGATCCCATTGTCAGGAATACTAAAAGAGAAGGGAGTTCATGAGGGATGGGCATTTCTTAAAAGTGAGATATTGAAGGCGCAACTTCAAACAGTTCCAATGAGAGGAAAAACGGGAGGCATCTAAAGAAATCAGGATGGATGTCTAAAGAACTCTCAACTGAGCTAAAACTGAAAAAGGACATGTACAAGAAATGGAAAAAGGGAGAAACCACCAAAGAAGAATTCAAACAAATAGCCAGCTCATATAGGGGGAAAGTTGGAAAAGCTAAAGCACAGATTGAGCTCAGGCTTCCTAGAGAGGATAAAAACAATTAAAAGGGTGGGGTTTTTTTGTTATGTCCATAGCAAAAGGAAGGACAACGAAATGATAGGACCGCTGCAGGGAGAAGATGGTGAAAGGATAACAGGGGACAGAGAAAAGGCAGAACAACTAAACACCTTCTTTGCTTCAATCTTCTCCCAAAGGGGGAACACTGCTTAACTTGGGGAAAGTGGAACAAATGATGCAGTAGGGGAAATAAAGCACAGGATAGGTAAAGAGGTAGTTCAGGAATACCTGGCCAGTATAAATGAGTTCAAGTCTCCAGGGCCAGATGAACTTCACCCAAGGGTATTAAAAGAACTGACAGAAGTAATCTCAGAACCACTGGCAATAATCTTTGAGAATTCCTGGAGAACAGGAGAGGTCCCAGCAGACTGGAAGAGGGCAAATGTTGTCCCCATCTTTAGAAAGGGGGAAAAAGAAGACCCAAATAATTACTGCCCAGTCAGCCTGACATCAATACTAGGAAAGGTTCAAGAGCAGATCATTAAACAGTCTGTAAGCACTTAGAAAGGAATGCCATGATCACTAAAAGTCAACATGGATTTCTCAAAAACAAGTCATGCCAGACTGTTTTTATAGAGCTACAAACTTGATAGATGAAGGGAATGCTGTGGATGTAGTGAATCTTGATTTCAGTAAAGCTTTTGACCATGATATTCTTGCAAAAAAGTTAGTAATATGTGAGCTACACAATGCAACTATTAGGTGGATTTGTAATTCGTTGACTGACTGAACCCAAAGGGTAGTCACCAATGACTCCTCTTCATCCTGGAGAGAAGTGCCTAGTGGGCTGCCACAGGATTCTGTATTGAGCCCAGTGCTATTCAACATCTTTATAAATGAATTGGATGAGGGAATAGAGAGTATGCTTATCAAGTTGCAGATGACCAAATTAGGAAGGGTAGCTAACACTCCAGAGGACAGGATCAGAATCCAAAATGACCTGAACAGATTAGAAAGTTGGGCCAAAACTAACAAAATGAATTTCAACAGGGAGAAATGTAGGATACTACACTTGGGCAGTAAAAATGAAATGCACAGATATAAGAGGGGTGACACCTGGCTTGATGGCAGTACATGAGAAAGGGATCTAGGAGTCTTAGTGGACCACAAGCTGAACATGAGTCAGCAGAGTGATATGGCAGCTAAAAAAGCCAATACAATTCTAGGCTGCATTAATAGGACTATAGTGTCTAGATCAAGGGAAGTAATAGTGCCACTGTATTTTGCTTTGGTCAGACCTCACCTGGAATACTGTGTCCAGTTGTGGGCAACACAATTCAGGAAAGATATTGAGAAGCTGGAACGTGTCCAGAGGAGGGCAACCAAAATGATGGGAGGTCTGGAAGATATGCCCTATGAGGAGCAGCTCAGGGAGCTGGGTATGTTTAGCCTGGAGAAGAGGACTGAAACTACAGGAAAAGAGATTCCATCTGAATATTAGGAAGAACTTCCTAACAGCAAGAGCTGTTTGGCAGTGGAATGCACTGTCTTGGAGCGTGGTGGAGTCTCCTTCTTTGGAGTTTTTTAAATAGAGGCTAGATGGCCATCTGTTGGGAATGCTTTGATTGGGTATTCCGGATTGGCAGGGGTTGGACTAGGTGACCCTTGTGGTCTCTTCCAATTCTGTGATTCTATGATTCTGCTAACCAGGGCTGACCCTGCATAATGTTTTAATTGTTGGAAGCCGCCCCGATTGTTTTTAGCAGAGGGGCGGGGTATAAATAAATATTATTATTATTATTATTATTATTATTATTATCATCATCATAGCTTCCAAGGTCATATGGGATCTGGTGCCCTTTTTCAACAAATAATGATAAACGAGCGTTTATTTTTAGGTTATCTTATAAAAAACAGCTCATGATAAAGGGAGAATGAAGCTGCTTGGTCAAAGAATAATAAAAGAAGAATTTAATTGGGAGGTCTGGAAGCCGTGTCCTACGAGGAGCGGCTTAGGGAACTAGTCATGTTTAGTCTGGAGAAGAGAAGGTTGAGAGGTGGCATGATAGCGATGTTTAAATATTTGAACGGATGTCATACTGAGGATGGGGCAAGCTTGTTTTCTGCTGCTCCAGAGACTAGGACACAGAGCAATGGGTTCAAACTACAGGAAAAAGAGATTCCACCTAAACATTAGGAAGAACTTCCTGACAGTAAGAGCTGTTCAGAAGTGGAATACACTGCCTCATAGTGTGGTGGAGTGTCCTTCGGATGTTTTTAAGCAGAGGCTGGAAAGCTATCTATTAGGAATGATTGATTGTTTATTCCTGTATGGCAGGGGGTTGGGATGGATGGCCCTTGTGGTCTCTTCAAACTCAATGATTCTATGTGTGTAAACAGTACTTTAGGAGCCATAAAAAATAAATCAGCCAAAAGCTCAATAAGAGCAATTAAGTAATTTGCATAATATGTAATTAAAAGTATTACAGTCGTCCCTTCACATTCACGGGGGTTCCGTTCCGCGGACCCCCGCGAATGTGAAAAATCCGCGAATAACGACTCCCCTCCCCCCTCCCTCCCCAGGCCTTCGTGGGGCCTCCGGAGGGCCTCCGGGGGTCCCGCGAAGGCCTCTCCACCCCTCCCCAGACCTTCGCGGGGCCTCTGGAGGGCCTCCGGGGGTCCCGCGAAGGCCTCCCCACCCCTCCCCAGGCCTTCGCGGGGCCTCCGGGGGTCCCGCGAAGGCCTCCCCACCCCTCCCCAGGCCTTCACGGGGCCTCCGGAGGGCCTCCGGGGGTCCCACGAAGGCCTCCCCACCCCTCCCCAGGCCTCCGGAGGGCCTCCGGGGGTCCCGCGAAGGCCTCTCCACCCCTCCCCAGACCTTCGCGGGGCCTCCTGAGGGCCTCCGGGGGTCCCGCGAAGGCCTCTCCACCCCTCCCCAGACCTTCGTAGGGCCTCCGGGGGTCCCGCGAAGGCCTCTCCACCCCTCCCCAGACCTTCACAGGGCCTCCGGGGGTCCCGGGAAGGCCTCTCCACCCCTCACCAGGCCTTCGCAGGGCCTCCGGAGGGCCTCCGGGGGTCCCGGGAAGGCCTCTCCACCCCTCCCCAGACCTTCGCGGGGCCTCCGGAGGGCCTCCGGGGGTCCCGCGAAGGCCTCCCCACCCCTCCCCAGGCCTTCGCGGGGCCTCCGGAGGGCCTCCGGGGGTCCCGCGAAGGCCTCCCCACCCCTCCCCAGGCCTTCGCGGGGCCTCCGGAGGGCCTCCGGGGGTCCCGCGAAGGCCTCTCCACCCCTCCCCAGGCCTTCGCGGGGCCTCCGGAGGGCCTCCGGGGGTCCCGCGAAAGCCTCCCCACCCCTCCCCAGGCCTTCGCGGGGCCTCCGGAGGGCCTCCGGGGGTCCCGCGAAGACCTCCCCACCCCTCCCCAGACCTTCGCGGGGCCTCCGGAGGGCCTCCGGGGGTCCCGCGAAGGCCTCCCCACCCCCTCCCCAGGCCTTCATGGGGCCTCCGGAGGGCCTCCGGGGGCCCCGTGGAGGCCTCCCCTCTCCCTCCAGGTCTTTCACAGGGCCTCTGGAGGCCCCGTGTCGCGGTTTTGGGGGGGGCGGGGGGGCCCTCCCAAAACCGCGAATAACCAAAACCGCGAATGTCAAGTTCGCGAATGTGGAGGGACAACTGTACTATGCAAGTGCCCATAAATTTGCTGTCAAAAAAAAAAAAAAAAAGCCTATCCTGGCAGTTATAAACAATAAATTCATCTACAGCTAACTGGACCACAGTAACTGATATAACTGAGAAGGGAAATAGTATAAAATTCTCTCTTTTCCTGTACTACTCAATACATACTACAGAGCAAGGGACATGAAGCAGATGTCACTGCTTATGTTAATGATTGACGCATAAAATAACGAGTCCAGACACAGAAGATTGGGTTGAAATACGGGCCACTTTATTGATATCTTACCTATTTATTGTATATTTCTTGGGGTATGCAAACCTGTAAAGGGGGAGATCCCTTGCGGGGGCAGCTGGGCAATTGGTCACAAGTGACCCAACTCCCAGCATCCCTGGGCGACTCACCTGAGCCCCAATGGGGATCCCGGTGTCTGGGGTTCCCTTTGGGCGCCATCTGCTGGAGGGCTCTGCACCAGGCAGCAAATCCTTAAGCTGTGTAGCTTTTGTGTGAAGGATCGCAACCTGATGCTGGCCCTAAGGATAGCCTACCTTGCTGCACCCCATCCATTAAGATGCTGGTACAGTTCAGTGAGGGCCATCCTGTGGAAAAGAGGAGGAAGCCAGGGGTGGCAATGGGTAAAATAGGCCCTGCCTCAGCCCCGCCCCTGACTCCTCCTGGCCAGGGCATATCTATGCCCTGGCCAACCCCTGTGCTTGTCTCCATGACCATCATTAAAACACCTCCCCCCGGATCTACCATTCTTTAAGATCCAGGGGGGGTGTCTGTTCTTTTAGTCATATGAGCACCTCTGCTCATTTTGTCAGAACACAGTAATATACAAACAGACAGATTCTTAACTAATCAGCTGAGTAGCTTATCTGTACAATTCTCCTTATGGAGAAATAAATACTACCGTAAATACTTTTTAAGACATGAAAGGTAATTGAGAGAGAAACTTGGAATGCTCCAGGATCCTAGTGACTGCAGTTCCAAATAGTGCCACATCACCTGCCTAGATGACTGTGTAGTGATCTATTGAAAGTGATGGTCCATAAGTGGGTGCTGGGCCATGAGCTAGCTACCAGCTGCTAACTCTTGATTAGTTTCCAGGAAAAGAAGAACAACTGCAGCCAATGGGAACAAAAATTGTAGCAATTAATTTGGGAAATAATTGCCAGTCTCCCATTCAGGTTGCTTAGGAAGGAGTGATATGCTGCAGCATCTAATTTATGTACAAGGCTATCTCATCTATCACTAGCAGATTAAACTTTTCAATTGTATTCCAGAAGCATGTCATGGATGCAAGCTATGGACAGATTCGAAAGCCTTTTGGAGACACAGTGCCCACAGAAAATTAAGCAATTAGTTCTGCTGTCAAGAACAGGATATTTAAATTTCTCCCAACCTTTTATTTTGACACAATCTATCTGCTATTGATTAAAAATCCTAAATATAAAGATTTCAAAATTACTCTGTGTAAACATTAGAAAGACTGAATTAGGGCCTAAATAAAGGCACCAAATCCTGTCCAATCTTAAAAGCTAAGTAGTGTTGGTACTCGTTAGTACTTGGATGGGAGACTGCCAATGAATACCAGGTGCTGTAGACTATATTTCTGAGGAAGGAACTGGCAAAACCACTTCAGAGTATTCCTTGCCTAAGAAAACCCTATGAATTTCATGAGGTCGATGTAAGTTGACAGGCAACTTGAAGGCACACACACATGCGTGTGTGCGCGCACACACAAACACAAACACACTATTACGTTGAAAAAACAAAGTCCAAAGCACAAACTGTTGTGCTACACTGGACCCAGCAATGGTAACTAACATTTTCCTTGGAGGAAAAAAAGATGAAAAATGAAACTGATAGAAACAAACAAAAATGCCTAGATAAAATATTAGGCTCATAGTAAATAATAGAAGGTTTTCAATGTACATCTAATAGCCTGATAGGTTTTATCTGCCCAAAGACAACTACTGTACAAATGAGGAGTCAGCATAGCAGGTGTATACCATGGAAGTATCAGCTACTATGTTAATATAAGGCAAACACGAACACATCCTAGATTAATTTCCTCCTGTAGCCGAATATGCAGCTGCACTTGCTTTGTAACAGCGTTTTATAGTTGGCTTTCTTCCAACAAGAATCTACAGAAATGTTTTTAAAAACAAAAACAGAAAAAAGCTACTCTAATGTTGAAGTGGTATACCCTGAAAAAAACACATTTATGATACAGGGAAATGGTAAATTATTTTTCTTATTCTGTTTTGAAAAGCTGCTGAAAACAAAATTAACTATGCTACCTTAGGTGCTCTGTTTTATTTTTTTCCCCATTCCTTTCAGTGGAGGTATATTAGAACCCTGATAGCTCTGTTAATTTTGTTCAAATTGAAAGAACAATCTGCAGAAATTAAATTGGGGGCCATTCTAGACACATTTCCATGGGCTACATACAGACCATAGCAGGCAATCCCATCTCTGTAACATGCAAAGTCATTATAATTGTCTCAGCAAATATTTATCTAGATGGTATATGGCTGATGATACTACAAAGTCCCACCAACCACATCAAAATCCTATCCACTCTGTCATTTCAGCCCTTTCTGTCTCTCTTCCCACTAGGTGCCTTCCTTCTCTCTCACGTTAGCTCCAAAATCTTTCCCGCCTCATCCTTTCCTTTTACTTTAGTCCTTACTGCTTGCCCAGGCCTTGAAATACTCTCAGGCCAATACAGATGTGTGCAGACCCATCATCTCATGTAACTTAATTCCATTGACTGCTGGGCATTTGCCACTGCCATGCTTACACAGCACAAGGGTAGATTTAAAATATTCTGTGCATGTGATAACCAGTAAATGAAGACTTAATTCTGCGACCATAGATTAATCCATTTCTGGCTGCCTTTGGAGCTATGGTTCTGGCTGCCTCCAAATAAGTTTAAAGAAGGAATAGTTCTCATCACTCAAAATTTTACTTGATAGTATGCTAGATTCTATTGTGAGATAAACATCACATCCCAAATTATTTTTGCCATGTTAATAATGTTCAGGGTTTCTTCTCCTATTAATTGGTAAGCTCTGGCCAGTATGTGCATTGGTCTTCAAATTTCTAAATGTCCTCAAAATGCCTTAATCATCTGAGGGCACACTATTCTTCTATTTTGAGGACAAAATCAGAATTGTTAGATGTCAGTAGTAATTGGGGCATTCTACATGTACCAAATTTCAGGTTTCTAGTTCAAAAGCAAGAACTCTTACAATCTCTATATCTCCATGACCCAAACTTCACTTTTGCATAGGTGTGTGTATGTATACATGCACAAATACTGTAATACTGTTTTCCTCCCTCCCTCTGCTCCACAAATCATAGCCAATTATCTCTCTTCTGGGCTGTTTTGGTCACTTGCTGAACTTTACCTTGTGTCAATGTTCTCTTCTAGCCTTTCTCTTATGTCAATGAACAGCATGTTAATTGCAATTAAAGCCTTGTGAAATGTTTTGAACGTTTCAGTAAATCAGAATGAGAAATAGAAAGGCTTGGACACCTATCCAGTCAAATGTCTGATTCATACCTAGTCCCCTCTACCTTCTTTTTCCCTCTGGAAGAATGTTATTTTACGTAGTTGAGCCCGAGATTTTTATTTGTGGTATTTATTTTATTTCTGGAAAATGACATTTAAATAGAAGAGCCTAGATTGCTAAAAATCAAAATCTTTATATTTGCTAACACTATAATGATTGGAAATGCAAAACTCATTACAGAAATAGATTTGTTATTTAATCAGTTCTCCCTCCACAATTATTATTTCCATGAAGACAAAGTTCTAATCCAATTGCTATACTGATGCAAATTTTTCAGCTATCATTTCCCTCTGTTTTTAACACAACAATTTGGCGAGGTTGTAGCCTGCGTAAAGTCTATGGTATGGTTAGTATAAGGACTCGTTCTTTTTCCCGTGTTTACATGCTGTCTTATATGTTCAGTAGATAGTGCTCAACAGAGGAATGAAACCGTGAGAACTCACAGTGGGTGAAAAGTAGGCTTGTTTCTACAGGAGGGTGCCTTTTTATGAACTTAAATACATGCCTAGTGAGACTAGGGTTCATTTTTCCACAGAAACTGGGCTTCTGAAATATGGTTCCCTTCAAAAAGCTCAGACCTCGTGTTTTGGAGCTAAACCCTTTCTTGTATTTCTCATCTAAATGAATGATTTGCACTGCTGTAGCCTTCCTAAATTTGTCTGAGGAGCTTCCCAAGATTCTCCAGATTCCACCTGCTCACTAAAAAAGCCAGGTGTAGGGGTAATTGCTAATAGAAATTACAGAATCACGTACCATTCCAAGTTGTAAGAATCACTTAATAACGTATCATGTAGCTAAATTATGTATCATTGCTTACAAATACATATAACAGGCTATTTTTTTTCCCTAAATTAGGTCGTATTTTTCCAGAAGGAAAAGGCAACACTGTACATCAAAACGTGGATTTGGGAACTAATTATGTGGGAGTCAAATACCAGTGCTCCATCACATTGCTGAAATATATTTCTTTACTTGTATTCTCCCTTTCTCTTCAATGCAGGGCCCAAGGTGGCTTACAACATGGATTAAAATAGAATACAATGAAAAATTGTTAAGGAACAATTAAAAGAAATGTTTATATTAAAACAGCACTGAATTAAAAAGCAGTTTAAAAGCATTTAAAACAGAACAAATGAGGAAAAAGTATAGCACACCTGTACTGCCCCCCAAAATAACTTTTCATATTGACTACTGACTATTGTTTATCTTCAGATAATGGAAAATACAATAGATTTTTAAAAACCAGTTTACAACAAAAGTCAACATATAAATTAAATTAAAAAAACCAACCAGTCAGAAAAAACAATGGTATTCCATAGCAGGAACAGAAACAAAAACAGCAAAAGATGATGTCTAGTAAGACAGCCCTGAATGTGTACTAAGGTCTTGTCTATGCGAAGGGGGGGGGAATATGAACAAATCCGAAAAAGCAAGCATTCGCAACAATGTAACCTGTCTTCATGGTCAAGAGCCCCCCTAAACTCCGCATGACTCCTAGCCAAGATGGCAGCTGCAAGTGATTTACTCGTGATTTTAAATCTGCTGCTGCCAATTTTTTTTAAAAAAAGTTTCCCATGGTGCGCACAAGTGATAGTTCATATTTACCAAAAAAAGAAGGAAAGTATAAGATCACCATGTTATCAACTTACCAGACCCTAGCTTAGCAAAAAATTTAACATGGTGGCCGCAAGCACTTTCCCTGTTTGCTAGCACTGCCCCGCATGCTCGTCCAGCCAATCAGATTACACTGCTTGTTTGTAATCTGTGTGAATGCAAGTGTTCAAACTATCACACATTTGCATATCGTACTGAGCTTTTTTTTTTTAAATCCCGGATGCAGTGCACATGGACTTTGCAGTGGATTTGCCTGCCCCTCTTCCGAATGACACATATTTATGCTCATTTCCATATGAATGGATCACCGTAAATTCACATCTCGTTCATATTATTTTGACAATATAGACAGGAACTAAGAAACAGTCTATTGAGTCTCCAGAAAGAAGAGAGTCCTCTAATTTGGGTGCCACTACCTTGCTCCAAAGTGGGTCTCCAACCCAACACTGTCCTGCGCTGATATTAAAACCAGTAGAAGTTCACATGAGAGAATAGGGAGATTCAGATGGGTGTCTTTTAACCACTGCTTTTTGCAGTGTTCCAGAACACTTGTATTTACCCCTCATTTTCTTTCATACTACTTTATTCTATTTCATTCCAAGTTTCTATACTTCCATGGGTTCATGTTCTTGGGACTGTTTCCTTCTTTCTGTGACCACTGCCAACAGTTCCTACCCTTTATACATTAGAATCTCATCAAAACCCATTTTCATCAAAAATGACATGTTCTATACCCTGCTTTCTTAACAATTTTATATAATATATTTTCTTATGTGCTGTTTATACATTTCTGCCTACTTACACGGCTGTGTATGTGGGACCCAATCTAATCAACATCCTTGGTATGACTACATGCACTTTATGGTACAGTAGTACAAAACTGCTATACTATACTATATCATATTGTGCACTGACAGTATACTTTTCAACATCACAATTAATAGAATTAATAAGAACAAATGGAAAACCTAAGGGGGCATTTTAGCACCTTCTAGAGTATGACCTTTTTTGCTTTAAGAACAAGCTTATGTTGATTAAGATCTACCTCCCCTTATATCCTGAAGAATTTACTGAAACAGGCTACCAAGGTGATGTCTTTGAAGGTTTGGACTACAACATTTGCAGCAGTACAATGTTTATTGATTTCTTTCAGTCAACCATCTACAACTCAACAATCTTCCAGATGCCCAGGTTATACAATGGATGCCAGGCGACCATAACACAATTTCAAAATCTGACCACAATAAGGCACTATAATTTATATGCCTGTTTGCTGTGTTGGTGCTCAGCTTTGGGAACTTCTGTATGATATTTGATGTTAGATGACTGAAAATCAACCTGACTAAAGGCAGAAACTTGAGGAAGAAACACCAGGAGATGCTACTAGAGGATACACCCTTCAACCTATTTTCATTGCCATGGCACCAGAATGAACACACTCAATTTAATGATGAGAAAACTCATGGAGAAAATGAACTACAAAAAACCCACAATAGTTTGCATTTTCATTTCAGTAGCCTCGATTGTTTGGAAGGTGATACACATCATTTGAATGCTAAATAAAAAAGCATGAAGACCCACACAAACAACCCCTGAAATGCAATATTTCACCAGATTCAGTTGAGTTCACACAGGAATTTTACCTCCATCTCTTAAAACACATATCTGTCCCACTGGGCTGGGAAAGGCAAAGGTCATCCAGATATGTTGTTGGCACATTTATTTTATACATTGCTAGAAATGAGCTTCATGAAATTGAAATTATTCTAAATTATTTTGACTATGGCATGCCATCAGATGAGTCTTCCAAATACCAATCAAGCTCATAGATAAGATCAATGAATGCATGAACAACAAAGCAAACTGCCTTATATTTAAGTGGAATCACCGGTCCACTTAGCCACAAATGCTTACTCTGGCAAGCAGCAGTTCTCTTTGGCCCCAACCCCTCCCTGGCAACTGGAGATGCCAGAGATTAAACTCAGGACCTTTTGTGATAATGAAGTGTTTTACCAGAGAGTTAGTTTTTGACACTTCTGTGTTCAAAGATCAGTCCATCCATCAACTTGTTAGAGGCCTTGGACAAATCAATACACCTCAGCTTCAACTGATGGTAAAATAAGAATGGATGAGAAGTGTAAATAATAGTGAAATGTAGTTGTCCCTTGGAGCGCTGCTGCTAATTTGGATGCTAATCTTCCAACTGCATCATTGATTACTTCTGTTTAACTCTCTACAGTTACAATATGCAGGTGAAAAACAACTTGATCATGATGGCAATCTCAAGGGCTGTTTTGTTTTTTGTTTTCATGATACAGAGCAACATTCCCATTTAGTGAAATCTTTACCACAGAAGTCCTGCTGGAATGACTATGGATGCCTCAAGGATGCTCCACATCCTGTAGCCATGTCAAAGCTATGAGCTGGGAAAATGTTTTCTGAAGACAGACAATAGATAAATCAGTTAGGTACTTTAAAACAAAGGTGGAACCATCACATTTCTTCCAGTTGTAAATCCAGGCACTATAGTCATGTTGCACTGGAAATACTGTAGTCAAATTGGTGGAATCAAAGAGGAATGGGGCCTTTGGTTCAAAATCTGAAAAGCTCAGTGTATAGAATCAGTCTGCATTCATGCAAATGCCAAGAATATTTCTGATCATTGCTTCCCATCCATAACATTAGCACTATCTGACAATAAATAGATCCCTGTATACAACAATTTCACCAAGCAGTCCAGTGTGAGTCTCTATAAGCCGTGTTCCACATACAACATCTGGTGTGATGTAGATGCATGAAAAAGCCACCAGGAATCTAATGCCACTGACCATTAGCCAATGTCACCTCAAATGAAGTACAGTCATCCCTTCCAATTCACGGTTTTGTGAATTCGTGGATTTGGAAGGCCACGGGGGGGGGCGGCGGTGTTGAGCAGTTTTCAGTTCCCCCCCCCACAGGGAAGGAAGGCCGATCAAACCCATGGTGAGCGCTGCAAGCTTGGTCGGCTTTCCTTCCCTGGGGGGGGGGAAGGCAACGCTTTAGAAGGGGTGAGGGGGGATCGGGCAAGTGGCGGGGAGGCTTGCCTAGCCTCTCTGCCGCTTTGGAAGGGAGGGAATCAGGCGAGCAGCAGGGAGGCTTTCCAGGCCCCCCCCGTTATTTGCAGTTTTTTCAAATTAGTGGGAGTGCTCTGCCCATAACCTCTGTGAATTTGAAGGGAGGACTGTACTTGCAAACTGAGTTATTTCACACATTTAATTGGCCTTTACCAAGTGTGCTGAGTAATCAAACAGATCAGTGATGAGCACTATCCCTATGAACGAATAAATAATTCATCTCATTTTGTCCCTATTTACCAGTGGTTAAGGAGAAGGAACATTCAATTTATCAGTCACTTCTAGCCACTGAAATGCCACTGTAGGATATGCATGGTGCCCTGCTGTAATGATAGTACTGATGCATCTTCCTGCCACTCCCATCAAATTAAGAAAGTGCATGGAAAAAAGTTCCAAAAAGATGACCAGAGAGTTAAATGTTCTAATTGAAGATATAAATATTCAGAAATACGCTTTTTAAAAAAGGATAATTGAAGGGGGAAATGGTCAGAGGTTTATAAAAGAAAGGAACATTTTAGCAGGACCTTTATTCACTTTATTCACTCACTCAAGTGGAGGGAAATTGTAAGGGTCCAGTCAGAACTTCAATTCTCCCAGACAACAATCACTAGTGAAAGTGTTTTGTTGCAGAGATAAAGAACTGAACAGGTCCCAAGTCATTGGCAGAACTCATTCACAGGAAGAAAGTCACAGTTTAAAACAGAGGCTTAAGCCCCCCCCCCCAATTTCCACCCCCCTTTCTCTTTCCCATGCCTTTGGCAGCTGGGTAACCTTGGAGCTATAGGGTGATAACTCTAACCCTGGGAACAGTAAGGTACTCACATTCCATTCCCCCCTCCCAACACAGCAACAATGTCCAGGCCCCTACTGTGCATGGCAGGACCCTGGCTAAATGAGGACTAGTTCAGACAGGCATCCTGACAAAAATGATATACAGAGAGAGAGAGAGAGAGAGAGAGAGAGATCAGGAGATATATCAGGAGATATACAGGTATACGTTCCTGGACTTACTGTGGATATGTGAAACCATGGATAAAAGCAAACCCTATTGAAATGAATGACTTCCAGCCCAACTTTCAGCAGAAGCATACCACAGAATTGCGCTGGAGGATCTAGAAAATGCCTAGAGAGGACATCTTTTTAAGGCGTGGATAAGTGAAACAGTGGATACAAATCCCATGGATACGTAGGTCAATCTATATAACTCTTTCAAGAGATTGGATATTCAGGGTCATTCAGTGAAACTGACAGGCAGGGGCTCCAGGGCAAGGCCCTGACTGTGGAACACCCTTCCAACAGAGTCATGATTGGCTTGGAATTTGCTTTATTCTGGTGCTTCATTAAAACATGATTTCTTGCCCAGGCACTTAAATTTTAAGTGTGTGTGTGTGTGTGTGTGTGTGTGTGTGTGTTTTAAACAGATTAGTTAGTTTAAACAGTTTAGAATCCACTTTTACCCTCTTATTTTGTAATTTCGTGCTGGTACTTGTTTTTATACCGCTGTCTAAATACCCTAAAGGCACCAGATCCCATCTGATCTTGGAAGCTAAGCAGTCTCTGCCTTGTTAGTACTTGGATGCAGTTGGCCAGTGAATACCAGGTGCTGTAGACTATATTTTTGAGGAAGAAGCTGGCAAAACCACCTCAGAGTATTCCTTGCCTAAGAAAACCCTATGGATTTCATGGGTCACCATAAGTAGACAGGCAACTTGAAGGCGCACACACACACACGCAGAGAGAGAGAGAGAGAGAGAGAGAGAGAGAGAGAGAGAGAGAGAGAGTATTACATTGTAAAAATAAAGTCCAAGGCAAAAACTGTTGTGCCACATTGTGCCAACTGTTGTGCCAACACCCAGCAATGTTAACTAAACATTTCCTTGGAGGAGTAAAAAGAAGAAAAATGAAACAGAAACAGACAAAAATTCCCAGATGAAATTCTGGGCTCATAGTAAATAACGGAAGATTTTCAATGTATGTCAACAGCCTAATATGGTTTCCCCGCCCAAAGAAAATTACAAACGAGAAGTCAGCACATCACTTGGAAGCTAAGCAGTGTCAGTCCTGGTCAGTATTTGGATGAGAGACCACCAAAGAATATCAGGTGCTGTAGGCTGTATTTCAGAGGAAGGAAGTGGTGAAATTACCTCTGAGTATTCTTTGCCTTAGAAAACCCTATAGATTCATGGGGTTGCCATAATTCAACAGGTGACTCAGATGCATATACACATGTGCATGTGCACATACACACACATTTGTTTTTTATAACATTATGTATGCTGCCTGGGCAGGTGAATAAATTTTAAAATAATAAAGAAATATCCCACACATTAATCATCCATGAAATTTAGTAGTATCTGCACCATTTGTAATCTTTCACACCCATGTGTGGTGGCTTGCTGGGAGCTCTGTAAATTTGCCATTTGCCTAGAACAGCAAACATGGTAGCTGTCAAGTAGCTGTCAGGTCACAATATATACCATGAGATGGATCCCACATGGCACAGACCTAATTAACTGTCACACCAACTAATCAATTCATTGCTTAACTGAATTACTCAGCTATTGAGTTATTTTAAAACAACTGACATATTTACTTTAAATTACCCAAATGACTTCAAGTCATCTCATTTCCAACATGCACAAACAGTTCTCTATAAAACTACTAACCAATTTATCATCATACACAAGGCATAAAATCACTGCAATTCATTAATAAATAAGACTATGTGGTCAATTCAATCTGTCTTCTCAACATACAAATATGAGATTCAAAATGAGTAATTAGAACACCGAGATAAATTCATTCTCCTCAGTTTCTCTCATATTCTTGCATATATGGGTGCACACACTGGCTTGAGGCATTGAATTTTAGTACCTCACCCCTTACAACACTACCACAATCCAGCAGCACATCTATTGTAATCCAGGATCTCCTGGATGCTCTCTCGCTGTGATTCAAAATACACCACAGAAGAGAAATAATTATTTCTCATTAGATGACTATCCATAAAAATAAGGTAAAGACTCTGATGGGTCTTACTTGAAAGATAATGATTTTTCACTAGACATTTTCCTTTCTTTGTTCTCCCCTTCAAAATGTTGTCTGATCAGCAGATCAGATATTCAAGGCGCCAGTAGCACCATTAAATTCTTGTTACTGTGCTTATAACTGAAAACTTCTTTTGCCATTCTTACCTTATGTTTTGAACAGAAGTATTCAATTTCTCATCCAGCATGCTACTGGTGATAGCTGTATGTCCTTCTGGAATGGACTGTACTGGCTGCATTAAATGAACTGTCCGATAAAGCTGAGTTGGATGCACTGCTTGAGTAGGCTGCATTGTCCTCAAGGCTTCTGATGCCATGGCAGGTAATTGCTGTTGTGCAGTTTCCAGGGGCTGCTTAGGTTTGGTAGGCTTGGAGTTGAGTGGTATCTTTAAAACAGCAGTAGATCCTCCTCTTGGCCCTGTGTTTGTAGGTCCTTTTGACCTACCCATTTGGTTTCTACTAGCCACAGGTGCTGAAAGTAAAGATGTATCAGGGGAGTCTGTACTGGAACTTGGATCATCATCATCTATGTAGATTAGGTCTTTTGGCATTTCTTTAAACTGATATACCAAACGTTGTCCCTCTACTTTGGCCAAAATGCCTCTTTGGTAATAATATCTGTTAAAACAAGAAAACACCCTACTGGTTACAAAAGGAATACACACAGGTAAAGAATAAACTACACCTTAATGACTTCTTTACAGTCATTACTACAACAACAATTTTAAGAATAATTAAAATAATCTATTTATTGAGATTTCTATTGCTGCTGAATAGTTAAATAGTTTCCCTAATGCATTACTCTGCATATTATGGAAGTTATGAAAGCAGTCGATATGACTGGTTTGAACCAAACTGTCTCTGTCCACTCATGGAAGGCTGAGTCTGCTATTAGTATATATGATATACTCCTCCTCCTCCTCCTTGTGTGCCTTCAAATTGTTTCTGACTTATGGAGACCCTTATGGAGACCCTAACAGGGACTTGTCATGGTGCTTTCTTGGAAAAAATTTACCAGAGGGGATTTGCCATTGCGTTCCTCTGAAGTTGAAAGTGTGTGACTTGCCGAAGGTCACCCACTGGGTTTCCATGGCTGAGCAGGATTTGAACCCTAGTCTCCCAGAATCTTAGTCCAACCCTCAAACCACTACACAACTCTGGCTCTCATGATATACTTACTGAAGAAGACATAGAGGTGAGAAAAAGTTTTAAATGCTAAATATAAATTAGTATATGTGTTTGGAAAACTTTGTACAAGAAGGGAAGAGATGAAGTAAACTCCTGTCGCCAGTTTTTATGCCACCTGTCTGAAATGTAATTTAAGTTATCTGGATCATAAGGTTCAAAGGATTGATTTAAAGAGTATTATTATTTATATATTTCTTTACACACACACCCACACACACACACACACATATATATATATAACTTATAAATCTTGATGTTCAAATAAATTTTCCAGTGCATCTTGACCAAATCTACATCAATCAGCATTACATTTTAAAATTATGTATATTTATGTAAAGAAAATAAAAGCAACATTAAAATGTATCAATTCAGAAATAAAATCTCATGAAAACATTTTGGAAATAGCTCTGACTGGCATCAAAAAGAAAGCAGTGTAGTCAACCAGTGACTGTTACCTTTTCATTTGATCCAGAACTCATGTTTGAATAAAACTGTGAAAGACACAGGAAGAAAAATTTCCACTGAACAAAGGTTATAAAACTTTATAGATACCATAGCCTAAATCCAATTGCTAGTTCCAACTAGGGTAGTTCCACTGAATCAATTTCTGAATGGCAATTAAACACTATACATCCCTATCAATTCAACATGCCTACTTTAGTTTAGGCTAGCAGTTGGACTAAGGACTGTGTCTTAAAACTGTAACATTCATTTTGAGATGATGTTTATTTGAGATCTATTGAGTGTTTCATTTGCAACAGAAACATAGTTCTTGTATTAGTTCAGGAGGTTTCCAGTCCAACAACATACATTTACAGTTAAGAAAATATCAATATTCACCCAAGTTCACATACCTGAGAGCTCTGCCCATTGTTTCATAATTCATATCAGGCTTATTTTTGTGCTTTCCCCATAGTCTTGACACCGCCTTGGAATCTACCAGTTTAAAAATGCCCTTCTCTCTTTGAGTCCATTTAATGTATTTAGGACAAGTAGCTTTGTCCTGAAGCAGTGCTAATAAAAACTCCCAAAGATAAATTGTGTTTCCTGAAACAAACAGATGGAAAACTTTTCAGAAATTGACATACCGCATGCAAAAGCCCAGATTTTTACAAGGACTTCCAAAATTATTTTTTTCAACATAAGACAAAAAATCTGAAGTCAACTGTTTCCTGAGTTTTGGCTCTAACTGAAGCCTATCAGATTTGTACACTCCTTACTACATGCAGCAGCCTAATACTATCCATAGTCTACACACAAGTGCCACAGATTTCTGATAGCCACTAGTGCTATGTAGAGAATGCCATGTGATCATATTAATCTACATCATCAGTAGAGTGTAATCATTATAGCCGTTGTTGTGGAGATAAAAGTATTTTAGCAACATTTGGATGCAGAGTGTAATGTATCAATTCACTCTGATTCTCATAAAATAATAATCTCACCTGCAGAAGCTCTATATTGTTGTAATGTTGCTTTCAGTCAAGTACTGTTTGACTGGCACAAACATGGCCTGGTGATGGCGTGTGGGTTGATACTGTGTGCTGGAAGCACAGTCTGTGTCTTAAATATCACAAAGTACCAGAAAGCACTAAGAACATATTATCTACTGCAATAGGAGAAAGAAAGCATCAAGGAATAAGGTGGGCATAATTTCCCTAATATCACTCTGTTCAGCAAATTCACTACAGGTGAAAGGTCAGGGGAAATTTCATTTCTTTCCTCCCAGTCCCATGATCAGAACACAGCAAACCTGATGAAGCAGGAAAAACTATTATCAGCTGTTGTGTTTAACTCTGCATTATCCAGTTGTAATATATTCTGCCCTGTTCCACAGCCCTCAGTTTACATTGTCCAGGCTTACCCTTCCCATCTTTGTTTTTCTTTTTCACTGTTATGTTTGGAGTCAGAGTAGGTGACTCTGAGCGTGGAGCTTTAGGCTTCTTCCCTAGAAGAAAACATTTATTACAAACTTTCATACTGGCTATGAAATGAGGATAGTCAGTTCATTCACTGAACCCTGATCCATGCCTCCTGCCAAATTTTAGGCAACCAAATTGTTCTATAAGATTACAAATGTTTAAAGCAACAACAACAATAATGGAATTTACTACTACTATAATGTAATAACTACCACCACATTAGATTCCAAGTGAGTAGTTACTTGTGGTCGGTGATGGAGCTGCGAGTGACTGCAGGTAACTCGTCGGGAGCTACTGTAATCACCAGCTAGGGGTCTACTAGCTTTATATTTGTGTTTGCCAACAAAGCCAGTGAGCTTTTTCCTTGTATAAGGGAAACCAGAGTGGGCTCAAATTGGACTAAAGACCAGAGCAAAGTGTTTGTCTCTTCTCCCTTCCCACAAAAGGGGAGAGGAGAGGCATAAGCTCTGAGAAATTCGTGGAGCTAAACAACGCCCCTGGCTGGAATCCCCTCGCTGTTACAGAGTGGAAAAGCAGCTTCACCTATTTTTTTTTTTTAAAAAATCAACGAGCTGCAACAAACAACCTTGGGGAACTGAACTGGGAAAATCTTTCAAGGTTTATTTGAACAGGTTAAATAGCTACTAAGCTTCAAATTAATATCAACAACCTTTTTGAAGTGGCAGCAGGGGTGGTTAGGAGGCGCTTGAGAACGGAGCGAGATATAGCGGAACCGAAAAAACTGTAAGAAGCAGCTGTGAGAGGAGAAACGAGGAAAGAGTTGGAGGGGGAAAGTTGGAAGGAGCGGAGTGGAGTGAGACTTGAGCGGATTGAAGGGTGGACTGGAGAGGCAGAACAGAGCAGAGGAAAGCAAGTAAAAGAAGCAAGTAAAAGAATGAACGAAATGAGAGAAAGGAAACACTGCTTGGTGTAGGCAGAGGAGAGTGTAGAGGTGTGAATTGGTGAGAAGTAGGAAAGAAGAAGAGACTGTGGAAAAGATTGGAATTGACATAAGGAGACAGAAGATGGAAAAGCTTGAGATTGAGACGGAGACCAAGACGGAGTTGGCATTGGGAGGAGAGAGAGAGAGAGAGAGGGGGGGGGATAAAGAACAAAAAAGACGGCAATGATAAGGAAAATAGGTGCCCCCTGGATTACAAAGGTAATGCAGAGAAGAAAAGTAGGAAGCACAGGAATAAAGCAACTTAAATATAATGCTGGGAAGTTTCTGGGGAGAAAAGGGTACTAGAAGGAGGAAAGATGGGAAGGATATATTTAAGGTGGAACAACTGGACACTGGGTTCTTATTTCTGTACTATAATGGGCATTTAATTTGACTGGGAAGGAAATTCTAGAAGGCAGAAGGAAGGTAGAACAAGTAAGGAGGAAAAAAAAGAGATGGAGAGATTGAGAGGAAGCACTAAGAGGGTGTGGTCAGCATTAAAATAAGAAGAAAAAGATAGAGATATAAAAACCTGGAAGGTTTTAATGGTCGTTGGCAAAGGTATATCTGCAAAATTATTAAGGGACCTGGATTTACAATTCAATTGTTTGGAAAACTGAAGGCTAGTAAAGGATAAAGGGTAACAGCATTTAAAGATATGGGGTGAGAGTCTGGTATCAATACATGTGTTTGTGTCTGTAAGCTGGTCAAATAGATGCTAGGAAATTACACAAGATATTACACTTGTTACATTTCTTAGTTAGAATTTATTGGTGCCATCTGTGATAAACATTTAAGTGAACAGGGAGTATTTTTGACCATAAATTGATTGGCTGGTTACAAGCTGAAAGTCTTATGAAATAAACTGAAATAAAATAAGACAAGTAGAAAGGAGAGAAGATTATAAAGGCTATATATAATTGATGTAATTGATATACTGTAAAGATATATAAAGATATATAAAGATTGTAAAGGCTATATATAATCGATAATTGCAATTGATAAGCAATTAATGGTACTTTTTTTTTGCTCTTTTCCTTTACGTGAAATAAGAATCTTGAATTTATGTGGTTAAACGGATAAGTGAGCTTGAGATGGATGTCAAAATCGAACTTTGAATATTGAACAGTAAATATTGTTTATATTGTTTTGGAATAGAATATATATATATATATATTGGAATAGAATAACAGAACTGAAGTAGCTGAAACAACTGAATACTTGAATAATTGAAAGATTGATAAAAATACTGTGGAAAGCAAAGTGATGGATTAAGGATCAAAGTAGATACAAAAACCAGGGATTGGATAATTTTAGTTGATTGGGTGGGTTATTAAAAACTGGATCTATATATTATATATATATTTATATATTGTAAGCTATAATAAAATTGGGAACATAGAAGAAAAATTTGATAGAGACAACAAGAGAAATTGAAAAGGAAACAGGTTTAGAGACAAAATGCCGGTTAAGAGAAATACACAGATTCAAACATTAACAACTAGAAGACAATCGATAGAAACACCAGATTTACAACAATTACTACTTCAAAAATTTAGAAAATTTAGAGCGGAGATGACTCAGGAAATGAAAGAAATAAGGAAGGATGTTAAGAAGGAGTTAGAGGGTTTGGGCAAACAAATAAAATAACAGATGACGTGGAGCAATTGAGTGAGAAAGTAGAAAACGTGAACAAAAAAACCTAAAAATTTAGAAAAAACAACAGAATACCTAGGAAATGAGTTAGCAAGGACAGAAAAGAGATTTTAGAAATCCAAATGAGATTGAGAGAGAAGTTTAAAATTAAGGGGGTTGTTGGAAGTGGAGAAGGAGCATTTACATGTAAGATTAATCCCAAGCTTAGCAGAATACAGTTGTCCCTCCACATTCGTGGGGGTTAGGGTTGCAAGACCCCCGTGAATGTGAAAAAACAGTGAATAAAAAATAGGTCACACCACTGCCTTCCCAGAACCCCCCACCCTCCCAGAAGCAGCGACGGGGCTTCTAAAGCCCTGTTGCTGCTTCTCTCCTCCCCCCACCCTCCCAAAAACCACAAATAATCAAATCTGTGAATGTTAAAGCCACGAATGTGAAGGGACAACCGTGTATTGAAGTACCCTTAGAGAGGATGGAAATGGAAGTTGATAAGATCTTTAGAATAAACTCAAAGGTAGCTATACAAAGGAAGCTACCACGAGACATAAAAATTTGCTAAAGAATAGAAAATTAGGACAAGAATTTATAAATTCAACTGAGAAGAAAAAAGAGGTATAGTAATTTATGCAAAAAGGAATTCAAATGCAAAGGAAATATTAAAAGATATAAAAGGAAGATATATTGGAATAGAAGTAACCATTATGGAAAAGAAAACCCTAGTACTGGGGATATATGCACTATCGGAAAATAGAAACAAATTTTATAAAGATATTTTGAAAGCAGTACCAGAGAAGGATTACGATAGCATTATATGTCTTGGGTATTGAAATGGGGTAGTGGAACTACTTAAAGACAAATCATCTGGTAAAAAAATGAAAGAAAAACGAGGTAAATTACCTATAGCATTCTTTGAGTTTATGGAGAATTTATCAAGGATAGAAGTATGGAGACATCTATATAATGACACGAGAGAATATACATATTTCTCCGACAGGCATAAATCACTTTCACATATTGACATGTTTTTGGGATCTAGGAACATGGCTGGAAACATAAAATCAATAGAAGTATATTCAAGGAGAATTTCCGACCATAACATGATAAGATTAAAGATGAGAAATAAGAGGAACAGTTATAATTGGAGGTTTAAAGAAACTTACTACAAGAGGAGAAAGTGCAGGAAAGAGTAATAATGGCATTGAAGAACTACTTTAAAGAAAATAAGGAGGAGGAAGTCTCACTACAGAGCATGTGGGAAGCGAGTAAGATAGTAATTAGAGGCACATTAATACAAATAAATTATGAAAAGAATAAAAGAATACGAGAAAAAAGCAAAAACTACAAGACACATTAAGACAAAAAGAGAACTGAGAAAAGACTCGACAAATAGAAATGTGATAAAAGAGCTATAAAATTTACAAAATCATATGAAAATTGATACAGCACAGGAGACAGAAAAGAAGGTGAGACTTTTGAAACAATGATATTACGAACAAAGTAATACAATAGAAAAATGGTTGGCACACAGATTAAGAAAAATTCAAGAGAAACAGCAAATATTGAAAATAAAGGATAATGGTAAAGTAGTGATAAATCAAGATAAGATAAGAAGAAGCTTTCAGAGATTCTATACAGGCCTAGTTAAGGAAACACAATTGAGAGATACAACAAAAGAAAGGCTAGGAAAAAATATTTGGAAAAATTAGATATCTGTAAAATAAATTCACATCGAAGAGAAGAATTGAATAAAAAAATCACCATAATGGAAGTGGAGCAGGCAATAAAAGCATTGAAGAGTGGTAAAATGCCTGGTCCAGACAGTTTTTCAGCCGCTTACTATAAGATCATGAAGATCAATTAAAGATACCATTATGGAAACTGTTTAATAAAATCATGGCAGGAGGTGACCTACCTTTGTCTTGGACTAATGCAAATATAGTCTTGATACTAAAGGAAGACAAAGACTTGGAGTAGATGAAAAATTATAGACCAATCTCTATACTGAACACAGATTACAAAATATTTGTAACAATATTAGCAGAAAGATTGAAGAAAGTTTTAAAAGAATGGATAAATCACGATCAGTCAGGTTTCTTGCCAGGTAGGCATATGAGAAACAACACCAGAAGAATATTGAACCTTCTAGAATATTTCAAGAAACATCCTGAGAGAAAGCTCGCCCTGATATTCTTAAACGCTGAAAAAGCGTTTGACAGTGTGAGGTGGAAATATATGATGGAAGTGATGAAGAAAATTGAGTTAGGGGAAAGCTTTATACAAGGAGTAACAGCAATCTATAAAAAACAAAGCGCAAATAATAATTAATGGTCAAAAAACACCGGAGATTAAAAATAGAAAGGGGAATAAGACAGGGGTGTCCCCGATCATCCTTATTGTTTATAATGACTTTAGAAACAGTATGTAAAAATATAAGAGATGAAAAGGAAGTTGTAGGTGTAAAGATAAAGAAACAAATGGACAGGTTGCTTACCTGTAACCATAGATCTTCAAGTGGTCTTCTGTGAATTCACACAGCTGGGTTACTCCTGCGCCTGCGCAGAGCATCGGAACCTTCTAGAAACACTAGGCAGAATATGCTTTGATACATTTTTGGCAGTAACTCCGCCTACCCTAACGGTCCCTTATAAGGGCTTCCCGCCTAAATCCCCTCAGTTCCTTGAATGACACCGCAATCTGCAGCATCACAAACATTAAGCATGTTTATATGATGTAGTAGGACATAGAGGGGAGGATGGGCGGGTCTGTGTGAATTCACAGAAGACCACTCAAACATCTATGGTTACAGGTAAGCAACCTGTCCATCTTCTTCATGGTCTCTGTGAATCACACAGCTGGGTGTAGACTAGCAAGTTTCACTCTTGGAGGCGGGAATGTCCTACACCAAGTATACCATATATACAGACACCTGAGATTGAAACATTAAGAACACATTGTTAAGTAAACTGATCAAAGCACATATAACAACAATGACTTGGCAACATGAACACTCACTCATTGAATAGAGGATAACAGTACAGCCTTCCCAAAGGCAGCCTCGTTCCTAGAACAAGAGTCAAGTCTGTAGTGAGAAATAAAAGTCAAAGGTGATGACCAGGTTGCAGCTCTGCAAATGTCCTCTAAAGGCACTCCAGAGAGAAAAGCTGCCGAAGTGGAGACAGCTCTCGTAGAGTGTCCTCGAACCCGTGACAGCAGAGGTTTCTTTGCCAGTTCGTAGCAGAGAGCAATGGTCGACATCACCCACTTCGATAGCCGTTGAGAGGAAATGGGCTGTCCGAGTTTCGAGTCAGCATAAGACACAAACGGTCTGGGTGACTTCCTGTGGGACGCAGTCCGTTGAATGTAGAAAGCTAGAGTCCTCCTGACGTCCATGAGATGGAGGGTGAGTTCGAATTCGTCCTTCGGGTCCTGCATCAGAGCAGGGAGAGTGATGGATTGGTTGAGATGGAAGCTAGACACCACCTTCGGAAGGAAGATGTCGGGACGGAGCGCAACTTTGTGTTTGTGGAAAGCAGTGTATGGAGGATTAGACCTCAAGGCACAGAGTTCACCAGCCCAACACGCCGAAGTGATGGCCATAAGGAAAGCAGTCTTCCAGGATAGGAGTCGCAGATCAGTAGAAGCCAAAGGTTCGAATGGTCGACAAACCAGCTGTGAAAGGACCAGTTTGAGGCTCCAAGCCGGGGTCAGTTCGGTCACCGGAGGGTGCAGGTTGGCAAAGCCTTTCAAAAATTTCTTTACCGTCGCATCAATAAAGGGGGACGGACGTCCTCTTGCCTGGAACTCGACGGATATAGCTGCCAGGTAGCAGCGGATCGACGAAAGCGATAGGCCCGCCGAAGACAATTGAAGAAGAAAATCCAGTACAGTTGGAATTGAGAACAGTTCAGGATTCGGTCCCCGTGAGGCAAGAAAGGTTTCATACTTCTTCCATTTATAGTGGTATGACTTTCGAGTAGACAGCCTTCGTGCAGCATCGATGATAGCCTGCATGTCCGGATGGAAGGACGCAGGTTGCCTCGGTACGAGGACGAATCCGAGAATCTCGAATCCGAAGGTTGAATCACAGAATCAGCCTCCACGCCGTCAGATGGAGAATGTCTAGGTCGGGATGTCTGACCATGCCCTCGTGAGTGGTAAGCAGATCCGGATGGGATGGCAGATGGATGAAGCGACGCCTGGACATGTGTAGGAGAGTCACAAACCACGGTTGTCGAGGACACCACGGGGCGATGAGGATGGTGTTCGCTCGATCCCGATGAAGCTTGGCAATCACTCTTGTCAGTAGTGGGAATGGAGGGAAAAGGTATAGTAGTGGACCCGACCATTGGAACAATGCGTCTCCCCTCGATCCCGGAGCATGTCGCCTGGAACAGAACTGGGGACACTGAGCGCTCTTGGGAGATGCGAAGAGGTCTACTTGAGGAAAACCCCAGCTCCGAAAGAGGTCTAAGGTGACCGACCTGTGTAGATGTCACTCGTGGATGGAGAGACTCGAACGGCTGAGTCCATCTGCAAGAGTGTTCTCCTCCCCAGGAAGATGGATGAATTGGAGAAACACATTCCTGCGGACGCACCAATCCCAGATGTCCAGTGTGAGTTGCAGAAGTTGGGGGGACCTCGTACTTCCCTGCTTGTTCGGGTAGTACATGACAGAGGTGTTGTCTGTCAGTACTAACACGGTCCTGCTCCTCACCAAGGATTCGAAGACTCGTAACACTTTCTGGACGGCGAACAGTTCCAGGATGTTGATATGGAGAGCTCGCTCCTCGTTGCTCCCAGAGCCCCGAATCTCGTAGGACTCAATGTGTGCTCCCCATCCTTGCATCGAGGCATCCATTGTCAGGGATATGTTCGGCTGAGTAAGATCGAACGACATGCCCAACAGGACAATGTCTCATACCAGCCACTAGTCCAGGGAGTGGTGGACCGCCCGTGGCATTGTAAGCAACTTGTTTGGAGAGTCGAGGAGCGGGTTGAATACTTGCAGGTACCAATGCTGGAGCAGACGGAACCGAAGTCTGGCGAGGTGGGTCACATAAGTTGTGGCTGCCATGTGACCGAGAAGAACCTGAATGGAGTGAGTGGGAAGCCTTCGGGACCGACGGCAGGTATGGATCAGGGACTGAAGGGTGTTGAAGCGGTCTTGAGGTAAGTATGCCGCTGCATACTTACCGAGTCTAGATAAGCCCCAATGAATTGATCACTTGAGTCGGCTGGAGCTGAGACATTTCAATGTTGACAACAAGGTCCAGGTAGTCTAAGGCATCTAAGGTGAGGCCAACATCGAGTTCGAGCTGATGTCGAGACTCCGCCACAATCAGCCAGTCGTCGTAAGGGAAGACCACCATGCCCTGCTGCCGAAGGAAAGCCACCACTACTGCCACGCACTTCGTAAAAACTCGAGGAGCAGTCAAGAGGCCGAAGGGAAGCACTCTGAATTGGAAGGTCTCGGTTCCGATCTGAAACGCAAGGAAGCGTCTGTGCTCTGGATGGATCCCTATGTGGAAATAGGCGTCCTTCAGGTCTATGGAGACGAACCAGTCGTTCCGTTTCAGGAGCGGAAGGATGGAGGCCAAGGTGACCATTCTGAATTTCTTTGGGGCTATGTATTTGTTCACCCCACAGAGGTCGAGAATCGGGCGCAGACCGCCGTCCTTTTTGGTCACCAGAAAGTACCTTGAGAAGAAGCAGAGGTGATGAAGGTTGGGGTTGACAGGTTCGATGGCCCCTTTCTGCAACAGGGTCTGCACCTCCTCGAGGAGGGGAGGGCGGTGTTGATCGAACCAATCCCGTCAGAGGCAGAGTGTCGAACTCTATCCAATAGCCTGTCCGGATGATTTGAAGCACCCAACGGTCTGATGTTATAGAAGACCAGGCTTCCTGGAAGTTGGACAGTCGATCCCCGAAGAGAGGAATCTAAGAAAGAACAGAAAAAGCATCAGCAAGTCAATCAAAACTTTTTTCGGGCCTTATCCCTGGATCTCTGCCGCGATGGTTGGCGGTATCTTGAACCCGAGCCCTGGCTCCTCACCGATGAGGCCGGAGAGGGAGAGGGAATGTAACGGGACCGACGGTAGGATTGGGCAGAGTACCCTCGACGGAACTGTTGGCCATATGACGGGGCTTGCCAGGAATATCTGCCTCTAGGACGGTATTGAGAGGTGGAAGTGGAGCCCATACCATATTTCCTGGCAGTGGTCCTCATCTTTTGGGTGAACTTGAGTTTCTCATCGGTTGACCCATTAAACAAGCCCGATTCGTCAAAGGGCAGATCCTCTATGGTGGCCGAGGCTTGAGGTGTAAGGCCCGAGGAACGCAACCATGCATGCTGACGCAGCACAATGGAATCAGCGATGGTTTTCGCTGTGCAGTCTGCCACATGACGGGCTGAATTCATCTGTAGTCCCGCCGTTCTTCAGGAAGGTCCTGGATGAGATGGTTCATTCTTTCCCACAGGGTCTGCTGATAAGCTCCCATGCAAGCGGTATAGTTCGCCACACAGAATCTCAGCCAGCTGCTGAGTACGTTTTCTTCCCGACAATATCAAGCTTCCTGCCCTCTGGGTCTGGTGGGGATGACAAAGGCCGACGTTGCTTCTTGTTCTGTGCAACCTCAACGACCACAGAGTTTGGTCTCGGATGGTTCTGGAGCCAATCCACATGATTGCCACCGACACGGTACAGTCAATCAATCTTTTTAGATGTCGACTGGATAGATGAGGGGTTCTCCCAAGACCCTTGTGCAATTTTCAATAGAGAGGGCAGTACCGAAATGGAAGCTGTCGGGGGTGCCTTCGACTGGATCCGTTGGAAAATTGGGTCCACGGGGTCAGTCGCTTGTTCCTCCAATTTGAGATCTAGCGCATGGGACATCTGGACCATTTGCTCTCCAAAGGTGCGCACATCATCAGTTGGAGAGGCAGAATCATCCTCCATCAACTCAGTCTTAGGTGAAGGCATATATGGTTGGTACAGGTCCCAAGACGTGGCGGAAGACGAGGATGATCCGTCTGAGGAAGGACTACGGTCCTGTGGTGGTGTAGGCGATCGAGGCTGCGGAGCTGGAGGGGTCCTAGGTAGAGGGCGATGTTCAGGAGGGAACACCTAGATCACAGCATCCCTCTTCGAAATAGGTTTTGCAACATCCAAGGTGGTCAGACGTGGGGATTGAGCAATCGAGCATCCTGTAATGGTAGTGTCGAGGACCTCACCTCTTAGTGTGAAGATCTGCGAGCCCGTGGGTGACCCAAAGCCCGCCTTGCAGATGGATCGGGCAAGATCATAGGCGGAATAGGCCCGAATATCGTCCCGGATTGCAGAAGATGTGCGGCTTTGAGGCACTACTTCTGACTCCACAATCTCCACCTCTTCATCCAAAGAGTGGCGTTCCAGTAATTGAGCTCTCAACACGACCAGAGCAGATGTTTCAAGTCGCCTAGGGTACCTCTCAGCACCAGTGCCCAATGGGACCTCGACCGCTACAATCTCCACCAATTCCGATGGGGTATGTGACTGACGAGCCTCGGGTTCCGTCGGAATGGGAACAGGCAAGGGTCTAGCAAAAGTACCCTCGGCATCTGTTGATTGGCGAGGGGGGACGTCTGGAGCCGCAAGTTCAATGGCCTTGGGCTTCTTGGAACCATCCTTTGTTTTAGACTTGGACTTTGTGGAGTCATGCTTAGAGATGCTTCTCCTTTCTCTTCTTCATAGACTGAGAAGAGGCAGACTCAGTACTGGGATGGTCCTCAGTAGTGGCGGAGGCCCCATCCCAAGAGGCAGCCCTCGATGTCGATGGGATCGGCTCTCAAGTCGGTGTTGAGCGATCCCAAGCCGAATCCGAGGACGCACACTGAAGAGAGGAATGGAGAGCCCCTGGGTCGGAAGCAGTGGAGCGGCGCCTTGACGGGTTTCGGGACCGATGACGCTTTTGGCCCTTAGGAGGAAGAGACCGGGAGCGTCCACGACCTCGTGACTCAGAGGAAGAAGCTGAAGCTGGGGCCGAAACAGAAGTAGAGGCCGAAGTTGTACCAGGGAGTAAAACCTTCTCATAAAGGAAGGATTTTAAGCGTGACAGGCGTTGTTTTCGAGCCTGCGGCGTAAAGGCCTTGCAATGGACACAAGCGTCGACATTATGAGTTTCTCCCAGGCATATTAAACAGTGGGAATGCCCATCCGCACTCAGGAGTTTCACCTGACAAATCACGCAGCGTTTAAAGGCTCCTTTCCCAGACATTTTACTCACAATAAGTGCAGAAATATCGTAGTCAAAGACAGTCCGAGGTCGATAACAGTAGCTGAGGTGAATGCCAAAGTCGAGGGAGTAAGCCAAAATCGTCGTCAAAAGCCAGAAACAGGTCAAAAAACAGCGAGATCAGAAGCCAAATACCAAAACCAGAAGGATAGAGCAAAAACCGTTGTCAAAAAAGCAAAGCCAAGTCAAACCAGATTGTGAGAGAGAAAAACACCTAGTGCACAGAGGTTCCTTCAAGCTGCTAATGCGGCGGAAAGAAAGGAACTGAGGGGATTTAGGCGGGAAGCCCTTATAAGGGACCGTTAGGGTAGGCAGAGTTACCGCCAAAAATGTATCAAAAGCATATTCTGCCTAGCGTTTCTAGAAGGTTCCGATGCTCTGCGCAGGCGCAGGAGTAACCCAGCTGTGTGATTCACAGAGACCATGAAGAAGATATACAAGATATCGGTTTTCGGGGATGGTATGGCATTAACATTAGAAGATCCGCTACTGTCTATTAAAAAATTAAAGGAAATGTTGTGGGAGTTCGGCGAAATCTCAGGAATAAAGATAAAGAGAAAACGGTAATAGTAACAAAAAAATTAAGCAAAAAGGACCAAGAGGAGATAAGTAAAATATCAATATATAAAATACAAAAGAAAACAAGGTATTTAGGAATAATGATTACAAATAACAATCTTGACTTAATAGAGAACAATTATAATAGAATTTGGAGAGACATAAATACCTCCTTGCTGAGGGGTACAGAAGCAGTGGTATGTGGGCCTGACAAGATGACTCGGGAGGTGTGTTGTCTCCCTGGGGCAAAGATCTATGATGTGACCGAGAGGCTGACAAGACTCGTCAAGCCTACGGATCATTACCCCTTCCTTTTGGTCCATGTGGGAACCAATGATACTGCAAGGCACAGCTTTCCCAAGATCAGAAGAGATTATGAGGCCCTGGGGAGGAAGCTGAAAGAAATGAACGCACAGGTGGTCATCTCGTCTCTTCTGCCAGTTGAAGGGCATGGTCCAAGAAGGGAGAGGAAAATAGCCGACGTAAACAACTGGCTCCGTAGATGGTGTCGCCGAGAACAAATTGGATTCTTGGATCATGGACTGCGCTTCCATGCGGGGGGACTTCTGCCAAGAGATGGGGTGCATCTTACAACAGTTGGAAGAAACATTTTTGCCAACAGTCTCAAGAATTTGATCAGGAGGGCTTTAAACTGAGTCAAATGGGGGAGGGAGACAGTATTCTGGAAGGCAAAAGGGCTGGAGAAAATAGTCAAACTGTCATAGAGGGAACAAGGCAAACAGCGCAAGGACCCAACAGTGGGAGGCAAAAAAACTTGCACAGGGAGCAAGTAAAGGGAACACATGGTCTCAGATGTCTCTACACTAATGCACAGAGCATGGGAAATAAGCAAGATGAACTTGAACTCCTTGCACTACAAAACAAATATGATATAATAGGCGTTACTGAAACCTGGTGGGACGAGTCTCATGATTGGAATGTAGGAATAGAGGGGTATAACCTTTATAGGAGAAACAGGCCAAACAGGAAAGGAGGAGGAATAGCATTATATGTCAGGGATATTTACACCAATGAAGTGATCCATGACATCAATACTGGAAGCCAGGTGGAGAGCATCTGGATAAAAATTAAAGGGGAGGGAAACAACAGGGATGTTATTGTGGGACTCTACTACAGACCCCCAAATCAGACGGAGGAATTGGATGTTGCCTTTCTAGAACAGATGAACATACATGCAGAAAGGAGAGATGTAGTAGTGATGGGTGACTTCAACTATCCTGATATTTGCTGGCAATCTAACTCAGCCAAAACTACAAGGTCTAGCAAATTCCTTACATGCCTGGAAGACAATTTCATGGTCCAAAAGGTGGAAGAGGCAACAAGGGGGTCAGCTATTTTAGATCTGATCCTAACCAACAGAGACGACCTTGTTAATGGGGTGCAAGTGGTGGGATCCTTAGGTGAGAGTGATCATGTTCTCCTGGAATTTGTTATACAATGGAAAGGAGAAGCCAGGCATAGTCAGACACGCATTCTTGACTTTAGGAGAGCTGATTTCAATAAACTCAGGGAAATACTGGGGATGATCCCATGGTCAAGAATACTAAAAGAGAAGGGACCTCAAGACGGATGGGACTTTCTCAAAAGGGAGATACTGAAGGCACAATTTCAAACAGTACCATTGAGGAAGAAAAATGGGAGGTGTCTCAAGAAACCAGGATGGATGACTAAAGAACTTTCAATGGAGCTAAGTTTTAAACGGAACATGTATAGGAAATGGAAAAGGGGGGAAATCACCAAAGAAGAATTCAAACAGATAGCGAACACGTGTAGGAGTAAAGTCAGAAAAGCTAAAGCGCAGAATGAGCTCAGGCTTGCTAGGGAGGTTAAGAACAATAAAAAGGGTTTTTTTGGGTATGTCCGCAGCAAAAGGAGGAAGAAGGAAATGATAGGGCCGCTACGTGGAGAAGATGGCAAAATGCTAACAGGGGACAGAGAAAAGGCAGAATTACTCAACACCTTCTTTGCCTCAGTGTTTTCAGAAAAGGAAAAGGAGGACCAACCTGAGGAGAATGGAACAGAGGACACAATAGGGGAAATCCAGCTCAAAATAAGTAAAGAGGTAGTACAGGAATACCTTCTTAATCTAAATGAATTTAAATCTCCAGGACCAGATGAACTACATCCAAGAGTATTAAAAGAGGTGGCAAATATAATCTCAGAGCCATTGGCAATAATATTTGAGAACTCCTGGAGAACAGGAGAAGTCCCAGCAGACTGGAGGAGGGCAAACGTTCCCATCTTCAAAAAGGGGAAAAAAGAGGATCCCAACAACTATCGTCCAGTTAGTCTGACATCAATACCAGGTAAGATTCTAGAACAGATCATTAAACAGAGAGTCTGTGAACATTTAGAAGGCAATGCCATAATCACAAAAAGTCAGCATGGGTTTCAGAGAAACAAGTCATGCCAGACTAATCTGATCTCTTTTTTTGATAAAGTTACCAGCTTGGTAGATGAAGGGAATGCTGTGGACATTGCATACCTTGATTTCAGTAAGGCCTTTGACAAGGTTCCCCATGACATTCTTGCAAACAAGCTTGTAAAATGTGGGCTAGACAAGTTAACTGTTCAATGGATTTGTAATTGGTTGACCGGCCGAACCCAAAGGGTGCTCAGCAGTGGCTCCTCTTCGTCTTGGAAAGATGTGACCAGTGGGGTGCCACAGGGTTCTGTCCTGGGCCCAGTGCTATTCAACATCTTTATCAATGACTTAGATGAGGGAATTAGAGGCATACTTATCAAATTTGCAGATGACACCAAATTGGGAGGAGTAGCTAATACCCTAGAGGACAGGATCAAAATTCAGAATGACCTGGATAGACTGGAGAGCTGGGCCAAAGCTAACAAAATGAAATTCAATATGGAGAAATGTAAAGTACTGCATTTAGGGCGGAAAAATGAAATGCATAAATATAGGATGGGAGAGACCTGGCTGAATGAGACTACGTGCGAAAGGGATCTAGGAGTCCTAGTAGACCACAAGTTGAACATGAGCCAACAGTGTGATGCGGCAGCTAAAAAGGCCAATGCGATTTTGGGCTGTATCAATAGAAGTATAGTGTCTAGATCAAGGGAAGTAATAGTGCCACTCTATTCTGCCCTGGTCAGACCTCACTTAGAATACTGTGTACAGTTCTGGGCACCACAATTCAGAAAGGATATTGACAAATTGGAGCGTGTCCAGAGAAGGGCAACTAAAATGGTGAAAGGTCTGGAAACAATGCCTTATGAGGAGAGACTTAGGGAGCTGGGTATGTTTAGCCTGGAAAAAAGACGGTTTAGAGGCGATATGATAGCCCTGTTTAAGTATTTGAAGGGATGTCACGCTGAGGATGGAGCAGGCTTGTTTTCTGCTGCTCCAGAGACTGGAACACGGAGCAATGGGTGCAAGCTCCAGGAACAGAGATTCCACCTCAACATGAGGAGGAAGTTTTTGACAGTAAGAGCTGTTCGGCAGTGGAACACACTCCCTCGGAGCGTGGTGGGGTCTCCTTCCTTGGAGGTCTTTAAACAGAGGCTGGATGGCCATCTGTCGGGGATGCTTTGATTGTGATTTCCTGCGTGGCAGGGGGGTTGGACTGGATGGCCCTCGTGGTCTCTTCCAACTCTGCAATTCTATGATTCTATGATTCTATGATTCTATAAAGAAAGATCTAGAGAGATGGGGAAAGTTAAATCTATCAATCATGGGGAGAATTTTGACAGTTAAAATGATGGTGTTACCAAGGATGCTTTTCCTATTTCAAAACTTACCAATTCTATATAATGGCAAACTTTTTAAGACTTGGGATAGAGATTTATCGAAGTTCATATGGGCAAGCAAAAAAACAAGGATAAGATGGAAGGTACTTCAAGAAGAATAAGGTAAAGGAGGATTAGGTCTACCGAATTTGAAAGTATATTATAAGTCATCTGTCTTAACTTGGTTAAATGATTGGTTCCTGTTAAATAATGATAGAGTATTAACATTAGAAGGAGCAGATAAAAGATTTGGGCTACACGCATACCTTTGGTATGGAAAGGATAAAATAGATAAAAACTTTAATAACCATATCATTAGGAAAGCAATGCTAAACATATGGAAAGAGATAAGAAAGAAATTATACATAAGATTTCCATTGTGGGTATCACCCCAAGAAGCTTTTAGGAGAACGGAAATGTTGAACAGAGAAAAATGGTGGACATATAGGGATCTGATAAAGCTTCAAGGAAATATAAATAGATTAAAAACAATAGAAGAACTGAAGGAAGATCTAATAGATTGTAACTGGTTTCAATACAAACAGATATTAGAAAGATGTAAGATGGATAAAAATCTTTTTGGAATAAAACAACAACAAAATGAGTTGGATAAGATGTTAACAGAACAAAAAGAAATAAAAATTTCTAAGGCGTATAAAATATTATTAACACTGGAATTAGAATCGGAATGTATTAAAGAATATATGATAAAATGGGCGCAAAACATTGGACGTAATATACAATTAGAAGAGTGGGAAAAGTTGTGGAAAAGGGGCATCAAAACTACATCTTGCATGGAACTAAGGGAAAATTGTTACAAAATGATATTCCACTGGTATATGACGCCACAAAAGTTAGCAAAAATTTATAAAGAAAAAGAAACAAAATGTTGGAAATGTGGAGAAGTAGAGGGGTCCTTTTACCATACGTGGTGGTCATGCAGAAATGTTAAACAGTATTGGATAATCATTTATAAATATATCAAGAGGATATTAAAAATAGAATTTGGGTTTAAACCTGAAATACTGTTATTAAGCTTATATGAAAAAGAAATTCCCAAAGATTTAAGAAATTTTATGTTCTTTATGACCACCACGGCTAGGATTGTTTTGGCGAGATATTGGAAGCAAAAAAAACCCTCTAAAGATTGAAGAATGGATTTTAAAATTGGAAGAAATTGTGAGAATGGAACAACTCACCTCGTGCAATAAATATAAAACAATAGATAAATTTAGGGAAGATTGGAAGAAATTGATTGACTTTTGGAAAATGGAATGGTGTGAATATCTAGTAACATGGTTCACTGATTAGATAATAAAGGATAAAGGTGTAATAACAAAAGAAAACAACAGGGAAATGGAACCCTGGGTTAATAAGAATACAGGATGGATGAATATAGAAGATGAAAAGTGCAAATTTAAAAGGTTGTGTCAATATATAAATACTGTGTAGATCAATTTTGCATAGTTAAATGAAACTATAACTAGGTAAAAGGAAAGATTAATAAGAGCAGAAGCAATAAAGTTCATGAACTAGATGGTAAGGAAGTAGACCTGTATGCAGTTTATAGTTTTAATATATGTATATGTATAATATATGTAGTGTCGTATGCTTGTATATATTGTATGTTTCGTACTATGGGAAAATTACCTATAAATAAATAAATAGATTCCAAGTGAGCAGTTGTGTCAAAGAATGAATAGCATCTCAGGTTTTAGTCTCTAAATGATTTATCTACCACCTCACAAAAAACTCTGATGTTTATTAATACTGATAATTTTTATTTAAAGTATTTTAACTGATTTTTAATTCTAAGATACCTCATTATTGTAATGTAAACTAAGAGTCAAGAAGTAACTAGTTCAAATCTCATGTCAACAATTAACTCATAATTACTATAACAAATTATCCCCCACCCACTCACCCAATACACACAGATATGAACTATCTCATAGGATTTATGTAAAGACTAATGAGATACCATGTATGAAGTATAAATACTAAGACTATTACATATAGTATAATAATACAATATACATGCTAACTATTACTATTGTTAATACTACTTTAAAGTATTGACTGCACCTTAACTTTAATGAACAGTATTGCTATTTTTTAAAAAAGAGCTTACTTATGGTCAGGGTTCCACATAGCTGTCATCTAATTTTGCATTTGCACTTGCCTACCCACAGTTTTCATACTGGCACAATATGTTCAACAGTAGCAAATCTGCTGCACTGCGTTAATATGCAGCATAGTGGCTTGGCTTTTAAAACTTTACAACAGCAGTATGGAAGTCAACCACAAGTATGGACTTTAGAGTGGTCTTCTCATCTTAAAACAATTATTTAACTTCCAGAAAGACTGAAATAGATCCAACAGGCTTCAGATCTATAGGATCTGCACTCCAAGAATCAGCTAGTTAGAGTAAAAAGTTTGCACAAGTACAGTTTGGTTAATGTTCTCTATAATATTTTCTTCTGCAATTTGCAGCTATCACAGAAAAATATATACTAAATACTGGATTATCACATATATATACCTATTAAGAAACTGCAACTGTAGGTGGCTGGTGCACACATTCATATTTCCTTACCTTTTCTCTTCTTTGGTTGCTCAAGTGCTACAGTGCTTTGTGATTCAGCAAATGCATCTTGGATTTGTTGAACCTCCACCACTTCTGGAATCCCATCAAGTGTGACCGACACATGAGTAATTGGACCGATATCAACTTCATCCTCAGCTCCAAACACATGTGCTTCAGAAAACAACAAAGAAATGAGTAGATATTTTAATTGTTGTTGAACTGCTTTTATAAAATATAACAAAAATCCACAAATTTGCATGCTAGTCACTTCGTTGCACCTGAATAATTTTAACTGATTAACCAATAAAAGATAAATATTACACTATCCCAATACCTGTGACATTTTGGAGCTAGTTAATTCAAGGTTACTCTTTCTTTTGACTAAATACTATTATTACAACTTTGCAGGACTGATGAAAAGAAATAAATAGTTACCTGCATGTGTGCTATCCTAGTAAAAGGAGCCCTGGTGGCACAGTGGTTAAATGCTGGTACTGCAGCCACAAGGTTGTGAGTTTGATCCTACAGGGCTCCAACCACTTAGGGAGTGCTTTACACAGATAAGTGGTATAGCAATTTAAATGCTACTAGCTGTACCCAACGTAACATTCGCTGGTAGTGCATTAAAGGTGAGTCACTCTGTTGCCCTGCTCCCACTGCTGTCCCCACACCACCAATTGACTGCCTGAGTGCCACTGCAGCGGCAGCAGGGGCGATGATGTGACCCCCACGGGCGCCAGGTGATATCAAACCCCATATCAAAAGTTGGTCTAATTCTATAAGACAGTAAATAATGTCTACTATTCCAAAAATCCAATAAATTAGTTGGGAGGTCCATCTTCACTGACTCAATTCTTTCAAAATAAACCACATGTGTGTGTGTGGGTGGGTGGGTGGGTGTGGGTGGGTGTGGGCAGGGCACATAATGGTGTATGTTATGCCGGGCACACCTACACTAATACTAATACAACTGTGCCAGTGGCTCTTAACCTTTTCTTTACCAGGGACCCCCTTTAAATATCTTTTATTGCCATGGAACCCCAAGACTTTAGATTTAAAACCCTAATAATCATAATAATACAACAACAACAACACAACCCATGAAATCTTCCCTCAGAGGCACTGGAGTGGGAGGGAAGACTTTTCTCCTGCTTCTTCCTGCAAGTTTGTGGCTGGAGTGGATTGAATGACAATTGCAGGACAAGCCAGCCAGCATTTGCCTTGGCTCCTGTCACATGGCCACTCCACTGCAGGCAGAAGGTGATCTGAACAGCTTTCAAGCCTTCGCAGACCACCTGTGAGGACATCGTGGATTCCTGGAGGTCCCCAGATCCTGGGTTAAGAACCGCAGGTCTAGATACTTGGCAAAAGTAGCATGCAAAAGCTTTGCCTCGCTTAGAGAAGAGAGGGTCCATGGACCCTTGTCTACTACTTGTTAAAACAGAAATGAATAGAAAAGGGAGTGAAGGAGTCTCTCTTGCAAGGGGTGGAATGGTCACCTCTAACTTTTTCATGAGTCTTTGGGCTCGCCTTTGCCCCGCCCACAGACTGCGCAGCTTCAACCTTCTGCTCTGACATCAGCTGTCCCTTGAGGGCAGCATGCTGGATTTCCACTGGGAGGAGGCTGGCGGCCAATGAAAGCCCACTTTGCTCTGTTCTACTCCCCCTCCCACCAGCCAGAGGTTTGTTTTTTTTAAGCAGGTGGTAGCCCATCTGGTGCAGCAATTGTAAAGAAGATCTTTCTCCCAATAGGAAGCAGAGCCAGGGGTGGCCAGAGGACCCCAAGGGGTCCCCTAAGGAGGAAAAAGAGGGCCTGAAACCCCAAGGCAGCCTCCCACCTCCTTCCCATTTCTTTCTGGGTTTGTTTTGTTGTTGTTGTTGTTGTTTGTTTTTGTTTTGTTTTGTTTTGTTTTTGCAGCCTGTAAGTTCCTTGGGGAAGAAGGTGTCCACTCAGTATAGGCTAACTGAGAGGCACCTGGCACAGCCTGGGGACAAACTAACCCAGGAGTAGCCAAAACAGCAGAACTGCACAGCAGATAGGGCACAAAAACAAAGGCTTCACCTAGTAGCTGTTCCACTTTTACACACAAAAAGACTGGCAGACTTCATCTAAAAATATCTGGAGATCTTTATCTTCAGTTGCAGTATAAACAAACACAGTCTATACACAGCAAACCTCATTAACAAACTCAACAGCAATACTCCTCTTTCTCCACAACACCAACCCAAACACAATGCATCATGTGCTTTGGCTATATAGGAGTGTTTGCTAGTCATCCCTCTGCCTAGCCACAGATGTGAACAAACCCACTTCAGCTGTGTTAGTCTGTGCTCTGTTGCTCCAACATTTTTCCTTTTGCAGTTAAAGCAATATTACCCTGACAGAAGGAGTGGGGAAAGGGCTCGTGTTTTTGGATGCAGAAGGGATGAAGGGCATAGGAAGGGGAAAAACCTACCGTGCAAGGTAGGACGGGAGGTAAAATAAGAAAGAAGAGGGTGGGGGACATATAGAAAGCAATATTATTTTCCCCCATGCATGCATATTAAGGCAGCAAGGGGAGCTGGCTGATATTTAGTTACTGCAGCTCAACACGCAAAGATGTGCCTGTAGGCCAAGGAGATGGTACTGAAAAACAGCCTCAAGCTGCTGACTGGCCGGCCAACAGAGCACTACGATTGGTTGGGTATGTTTCCTAAGTGGCCAATCAACACACTAGGAATGGCAACATGCCCGAGAGAATTATATATATAGATTGCTATAAAAAGAGTGAAAGTCACATGCATGATTGAATGTACAGTTGTTCCTTCATATTCGCTGGGGTTTGGTTCCAGGACTCCCCCATGGATACCAAAATCCGTGAATACTCAAGTCCCATTATATGCAATGGCATAGCAAAATGGTGTCCCTTATATAAGATGGCAAAATCAATGTTTGCTTTTTGGATTATTTTTTAAAGAATATTTTCAAGCCGTGAATACTTAAATCCGTGGATAACAAATCTGTGGATCCGGAGGGACAACTATATTGATATAAAGCTATCCTCCCCATATTAATTTAGGTTACTCTTTCTTTTGACTAAATACTATTATTGCAACCTTGCAGGACTGTTGAAAACAAATAAATACTTAACTGCATGTGTGCTATCCTAGTAAAAGGAGCCCTGGTGGCACAGTGGTTAAATGCTGGTACTGCAGCCAAAAGGTTGTGAGTTTGATCCTACAGGGCTCCAACCACTTAGGGAGTGCTTTGCACTGGTAAGTGGTATAGAAATATAAATGCTATTGCTATAAAAGAGTGAAATTCACATGTATGATTGAATGTATTGATATAATGATATCCTTCCCATACTAACGTAACGAAAAGACAACAACAAATGAGGTATTACAGTGAAACATACATTTAATGAAATTACTGATTAACATTCACAAAAAACAAACAAACAGTGATATATTTGCTGGTCTAAGTCAGTGGTTTTTAACCTTTTCTTTACCAAGGACCCCATTTATATATCTTTTGTTGCTGCAGACCTCCAAGACTTAACTCAAGATTTAAAACCCAAATCATCGTCATCCATTAACGGCATCTGGCGTAAATGGATTACACCATTCATTAAACCTTCCGTCAGAGTCGCCAGAGGGAGAGGGAAGACTCTTCTCATGTTTCTTCCTCCCAACTTGTGGTTGGACTGGGTTGAACAGCAACGCAGAAGCCCAGCCAGTCAGCCAGCCTTTGCCTTGGCTCGTGTCAAGTGGCCACTCCACTGTAGGAAGGAAGTGGGCTGAGAAGCCTTCAAGCCGTCGTGAACCCCCTGCGAGGCCATTGTGGCCCCTAGGGGTCCACAGACCACAGGTTAAGAACCACTGGTTTAAGTCAAGGGTGTGCAAGTAGCTGAACTCTGGGGGGCCATGCATGTCCCTGTCTGGTCCTCAGAGGATGATGTCCTTCCTCATTCCCCCCCCAGCTCAATTTTTAATTTGTTAGGACTTAAAAAATTTTTTTACTCACTTCTGGTTTACATCCTGGATTAAAAAATATCTTTCTGGGACCTAAAACAATATGCTGGGGCATAGCAAAATTGTTTATATGACCCCTGAAAGGTATGCAGGGTATTTTGAGTACCGTATATTCCGGTGTCCGGTGTATAAAACAACTGGGCATCTGGCGTATAAGACGACTGGGCGTATAAAATGACCCCCCCCAATTTTTAAGTCAAAATATAGAGTTTAGAGTATCCTCGCCGTATAAGATGACCCCCCATCACCCGCCCTCCCCAAAGCCACCATTGGGCTCCCCATTGCGGCTTCGGGGAGGGCGGGTGGTGGCTGAAAAGCTTCCCCCCACCACCAGCCAGCCACCCTTCCTGAAGCCTTCCCAAAGCTGGCTGAGGATGGCTGCCCGGCTGGGGAGAGGCTCAGCCACCTCCCACGATTCCCCAACCCACAAAGATGCTGGCCAGCATCCTCACGAGTTGGGGAAACATGGGGGATGGCTGCCCGGCTCGGAAGAGGCTCAGCCACCTCCCGTAATTCCCCAACCCACAAGGAGGCTGGCCAGCATCCTCACGAGTTGGGGAATCACGGGGGATGGCTGCCTGGCTGGGGAAAGGCTCAGCCACCTCCAGAGATTCCCAACCCACGAGGAGGCTGGCCAGTGTCCTCGTGAGTTAGGGAATCACAGGGGATAGCTGCCTGGCTGGGGACAGGCTCAGCCACCTCCCACCCAGCAAGGCTCTCCCCCCACCCTGTGCAGCCTCGTTGGGCGAGAGGGGATCTTCTCCGTGACTCAGTCAGGGAGAAGACCTCCTCCTGCCCAGCGATGCTCCCCCCCCATGCAGCTGCAATGGGCGGGGGGGGTATAAGGTGGCTAGGAAGCTTCCCTCCTCCAGCCAGACACCTCCATCATTCCGAGTCTGAGATGGGACTGGCACATTCCCATCTCGGACTGTATCCAGCATATAAGATGGCCCCTGATTTTTCAGCTGATTTTACAGGCTGAAAAAGTCGTCTTATCTGCCAGAATATACAGTAAATGAACATTAAAAAATGCCGCAATTGCAGGACAATATATACTAAATACTCGATTATCACATCTATATACCTATTAAGAAATTGCAGCTGTAGGCAGCTGATTAACACACATTCAAATTCCCTTACCTTTTCTCTTCTTTGGTTGCTCAAGTGCTACAACAATGGTTTGTGGAGGTGTGTGGAGGTCCCTCGAGGGCCTCAAGAATTAGCCTTTGAAGCCATTTTTGTGGTTTGAGTGTTGAACTACAACTCTGGAGACCAAGGTTTGAATCCCCACTTTGCCACAGAAACCTAGTGGTTGACCTTGGGCAAGTCACACTCTCTCAGCCTCAGAGGAAGGCAAAGGCAAACACCCTTCCAAACCAATTTTGCTGAGTAAACCCTTTGAAAGGTTTGCCTTAGGGTCATCACAAGTTGGAAAAAAACTTGAAGGCACATGACAACAACAACAAGAAGCCATACTTTTACCCTCCTTATCTACGTTATAATAGGAATACAGAAAGAGTGACATTTGTGCCACTGTTAAATATTCCACCATATCTAGCCAACATTACACTTTTGGGGGGTCTCATTAATCTTAATGGGAAGTTAGGCATATGTTTAAACCTTTCCCACTGAGATCCCACTGTGCAATTTTGGCACAACCATGCTGATTTCCCCCCCAAGACATCCAGCTGTCAGCAGAGAAGACCTATTAAGAATACTGATACTTTAAAAATTAGAGCCCTTCAGCATTTAACTGGTACTTTCATTTCCTAAAATCAAGAGACTAGCAACAAATGACTGTGCCACTAAGGGCCTCGTTTTCTTTTCCAGCCTGCAGCATAACAGCAAAAGCTATCATGTGAACCTATCCAACACCATCTCTTGCAACATCCCCTTTCTTCAGAACCCACCTCTTAAAAGGCAAAGCACAGCATTCAAAGTGTTTAAAAACACACACACAATTACACATAACACATTTTTTCAGGTTTATTCCACTCTGACTCACTGGATCTCTTCTCATCCAACACTGGGTCAGGGGAATCCATATTGAGAAGGGCCTCAGCAGCTTCAATGGTTTGCATGGTTTCATCTCCATTCTGGCAGGATGCTTCAACTGAAAGTGAGAGAGGGAGAGACAGGGAGGTAAAGATAAGACATTTGCTAAAACAAACAAACAAAACCACCCTGAGCATGGTATACGACATGAAAACACCCTTTGGACTTGGCTCAACATAAGGGAATCTAGCACATTACCATGGAACTGCAAGAAGAGAGATTATTATGGTAGTGGGCCTGTAACTGAATTAACCTGTTTTCATCCCCTCCTGTAATACACAAATTTCCTCCTGTAATCCTACAAATTCTCATTTATACCCGTTTCCACTTACCCCAGTTCTAAAGGTTTTGTGCAAATACAGTGTCTCTAACTAAACTCTTACTTTTGTAAAGAAACAATATTAAAAGATTTAGAAGTGTGTGTATGCATGCACTGACTAGTGATTTCAACATATTATTTGTTATATCAGAGGTTAAAAGGAAACATTGTGCATCTAGCTCTGCTTTATGCCTAAGCAAAGACCTTACATGAGGATCATAACTGCATCAACTAAAAACAAAATTAAGTAGCAATTGTTTTAAGTATTGGATTGGGAGTGGAAGACCTAAATTCAAAACCCAACTCAGTCATAAAGCTTCCTCAATGACTGTAGGCCAGCCACTGTCTCTCTGCATAACATAATCCATGGGCTTGTTGTGCCTGTGAGCTTCTTGGAGAAAAGGTGGGATATAACTATAACAAATATATAAATATTTCTTATAGATTACATTATTTATAAATACTCTATAGACAGATAAAAATTAACTAAAAATACAAGGACAATAAAATGGAATTCTGAAGAAAGAGAAACAGATGCTAGGTTCCAAAGAACTGGTTGGGCTCATGTAATGGATTAGTAGAGTTAACTATCTTTTTTTCTTTCAACAGCTGATGACCAGATTATACCACAAGCTGCTTCTGAAGCTAAGCAAGGTATGGTATGTTCCAAAATCTAAACCCTCACTGAGCAAAAGGAATAAGTTTTACAGTTCTTTTGACCCAGGCCAATGCAAATTAACAGATTTAAAAGTCCTTTGAATGTTTACAAAATACAAAATGAATAGTTGGAGGAATCTGTGGAGCATCTTCACCAAGACAGCAAGTATATATGCTCAACTAGCAATGATATTTCATAATGTCATACTATAAATCAACAATCAGCTTACTGAAGTCATACCTCAGATGCTTGGTAAAAACACAAGAATCACTTTGTTCTTACAAGTGTAAGATTTTAGAATTGCTAATAAAGTCAATTTTGGGCAGTACTGAAGGCACTCAATCCTGTCTCATCTCAAAAGCTAAGCAAGTCAGGCCTGGCTAACCGTTGGATGGGAGACCACCAACCAATACCAGGTTCCGTAGATTATACTTCAGAGGAAGGCAATGGCAAACTACCTCTGAGTATTCATTCATTGCCTAAGAAAACCCTATGAACTTCAGGGCGTTGCCATAAGGTGACAAGAAACTTAAAGGCATGTGCACAGAAACATACTGAATAACTGAAATGCCCCCAGCCCAATAGCTTTCAAAAACATTAAAGAAAAGAGCCTCTGATTCAAGCTGTGCAAGATTTCTTCCAACATTCCCACATTACAAACCATACTAAATATAGACTCAAAAATAAGTCATTTGGGCTTAATTGAAGGGGGCAATTTAATCTACAACAGGCAACAGTGACTGGCAATAGCTCTCTGAAGACTTACAGAGACCCTTCCCAACCTAGTCGGAAACCCTTCAGCAGCAGTCATATGCGGGCTAATAATACTTTCCATAACAGAAATGCAAACTTTCTAGGACAGTCAATAGCATGAAGGGAAGTCAGCATGGTTCATTAAATAGTGCTGGGCTTTGTTTTCTGTAGTCTAGTGCCTTGATACTGAGTGTGATAAGGATATGAGTTTTTAGAAGGAAGTTAATGACAGCAGTGGAAATAGAGGAACCCAGGTCTTTCCACTCCTAGTAACACTGAAAACAGCTGTTAACCTTAATTTTGTTTTTAGTACATTTGTCATATACAAGTATTTGTGGGATCAGAAGGACTCCCAGTCTTACACATTAGGTGTCCCAGTGGTCCAACAGTATAAAGCAAGTAATCAGTCTATAATATTTTGGGGAAAAAGGTGAAATTTGGAGACACAATCCATCAGATTCTGCTACCAAGATTATAAAATAATCGCAAACTTCAAAACAGATCATCACTCCCAACAGTGGTTAAAAAATCTTAATATGCTTGAACTGTCAACCCATGTTTTGTTATGAGACAAGCACAGTAAATAGTCTAAAGGAGATGTGGAAATTATGGCTTGGTCTGATTCTGAAGTGGTATGACATGATTTGGCTATTGCTCTGCCTCAACAATCCACTACAGCACGTTGGTGGAATGACATTTTCAAGTTGAGTACTGACAGAATGAAAACAGAAGTGGCCAAGCAACTATAAAGATGAATTTACTGGTAGGATAGGAAGTTCTAACTATGACTTGGTGCAATGGTTTAATTGAAATACTGTCTTTAAAGTGACAATGGAAATCTGCTCACAAACCTGTAAGGGTGATGTCATCATCTTCTATAATTTCTTCTTCTGCAACATCCAGTGAATTCTCTGTTATCATGTCACTGGGTTCAGTAACACAGGATAAACCTGAGTAATTGTTGAGGAGATCAGCACTAGGTACATGCTCCACAATGACAGCAGGGAAGATAGATGGATCACCGAGCTGTTAACAAAAAGACAGGACACACAAAAAAACACTGCTTTATCTATGAACAATGAGCAAATCTAAATATAGTATTACAACAAAAATTATGAAATGTATTACTTGACTTTCACCTGCATATGTCAGCTGAATAATAGGTTGCTTTGGCCTAAATTAGAGGTGGGAATTGTGTGGTCCTCCAGATGTAGAACAGCAGCTCCCAGCTGCCCTAGCTAGCCAGTACGGTCAGTAGTAAGGAATGACAGAAGTATCAGTTCAATAATATCTGAAGGGTCACACAATTCCCATTCCTGGCCTGAGCCCAACTGTTAGTTTCCCCTACAACAGAACAAATGGAAATTACATCAATGTTGATGTTGTTGTTTTTGTTTTCGTTGTTGTGTGCCTTCAAGTGATTTCTGACCTAAGGTGAAGCTATCATGGCGTTTTCTGAGGCTGAAAGTGTGTGACTTGCCCAAGGTCACCCAGTGGGTTTCCATGGCTGACTGGGGATTCAAATCATGGTCTCCAGAGTTGTAGTCCAATGCTCAAACCACTACGCCATGCTGGCTTGTTGACTTACCAAGTTCCTATTGATTCAATGGCTTTACTGTGGCTGGGACTAACAATTGTATTTAGGCATTTGCAAGTATATCTTGCAGAACATTAGTATATCTTGCAAGTATATCTTGCAGAACATTTAATTCATGGTGTATCAAAGCCCTGCTTTTTCTCACAGGGATATATAGAGATTACTGGTTTAGCTGGGGAACTAAGGCCCACTGCTACATCAGAATCCAACCTAAGGATAGTGGATCACAACAGTGCAGTACTAGCATTCAAAGATAAAAATTAGGAAGTGGATAATCTAAATACATACAGTACTTTGGATAAAGGTCCATCATGGATTTGAAAACATTGAAGACTACTGGCCTAGATAGCCCTTTGGTCCTTTCCATTTCTATGAAACCTGATATGAGATGAGAAGTAGAACCTTCTCACTACAGCCATGTACGTTTTCAGGTGGCTTAAAATAAGCTATTCTTTCTTACTTTCTCTGAACTGTAAGGTATAATAATATGACCATTATACTGTTGAAAAGATTATTCGTACGTGAAGCTCAAAACTGATCTACTACAAATCAATGTGGCCAGATCCTTCCTTCGTAACTGAAAAATACACTTAAAACAGTTTGGAACATCAGAAATTTGTTGGGGCACATGTTTTTATCCTTGGCTCAAACACTTCTGCCTAATCCCTCCACCATTTCAGAGCAGTGTCAGCATGAGTCATTGGCAATGAACAGGTAGAAGCAAGCATGCCTGCAGTTGAAACCAGTTCAGAAAGTATTCTTGAGGTTAACATGAAGGACCCAAAGCATATAATGGCTATCAGGACTGAACATTTCTTAGTAAAAAACTCTGAAGATAATTACATTTAATTCAACTTTTCAGGTCTGACAGGGTTTAAAAGCTACTCATAAATCCTCTTCCATCACTAATGGTTCCATATATTTTCAGAACTAATGTGGTTCATACATTTTCAAGCACCTATCATAAACCAAGCACCCAATATTCACGAAAGCCAATTAAAACATATTTAACACAGTTATCTAAGCCCATGGTTCTCAAATAGTTGAGACTTAAGACACAGCATGTTCCTTACTTCTTCTTTTTTAAAAAAATAAATCCTACATCCTATCAAAGAGTAAAGAAGTATTTACTCTTTACTCTACAGTAAGGCAAGTCATTAGCAAGGCTCACTCCAATGTCAGTTCTTGCTTTCTTTCATAGGGTTGCTGCTGGTTTAAAAAAAAGAAAGAAAAAGAAAAGAAAAAAGGTGGCAGATGGGTCTTAAGCTCCCCTGGAAATGCTGTGTAATATGCACACAGCTATACATAATATGCATGGAGTAGAAAGGTTCAAATGCAATTCATTTCAAGCAGAAATGACACAGACAGTATTTACAGTTAAAACCTCTAGCTTTATTACAGGAACATTAGACATTTTTTAAAGCCCAACATTTAGCAATCTGCCGTCAGTCAGGCTCCCTGAAACAAAGGACTTTTTCAAACGGGGTAAAAAAAAACCCAAGGAGTTTGGGAGAAGAACGGGGTGTTGCACTTACAGAGCCCCATTTAGGACAGCCCCATCCTCCTCCTTCCTCCTCACAACCTTCTCCCATGCTGCGGGCGCCGTGGGAGGAGAACAGAGGAGGACTGTGTCGTCTGAGATGGGGCTCTGTAAGTGCAACAGCTCCATTCTTCTCCTGACCTCCTCAGGGTTTTTTTACCCCATTTGAAAAAGTCCAAAGAGCATCAGTCGTCTGATCAGATCAAAACAGATACAAAGTAATAGCAAACAGGTACAGAAAACAATAGATATTAATTAACTCAGCAGACCAGCTCCTCTAAGTCAGGGGTCCTCAACCACTGGTCCCTGGATGGTACCAGTCCATGGTCTGTTAGGGACCAGGCCACACATGAGGTATCCAACTGGAAATCAGCCGGAGCCTGGTTGCTGCTTTTTGCAAGCTCAGCAATGCTTGAAAGGGAGTGAACAGAGCTTGCAAAAAAATAGTTCAAAAATCTATTCAGTATATGGTGGGTAAACTTTAAATGGGGTCAAAAAAAAAAAGAAGGGTTTTTCATATAAAGGAGTTATTGGATCTTTCTGAACGGCACACATTTTTGGATCCCCCTCCCTCCCCCCCGGTCCATTGAAAAATGGTCTTCCACGAAACCGGTCCCTGGAACTAAAAAGGTTGGGGACCACTGCTCTAAGTGCACCTACAATTCAATATATTAGTCTAAGCCAGGGTTACCATATGTCCTCCTTTTCCCGGACATGCCGTCTTTCTTTTCAGAGCTAAAATTTCTGTCTGGGATGGAGGGGATTTTAAAAAATGATCATGTTTTCTTACATGCCTCTCCCACACTCCTGAAACTCAGAAGAGAGCAGCCTTTGTAAATCTAATTATTGCAAATCTAAGCCTCTCCCACACCCCTGAAACTCGGAAGAGAGCAGTCTTTGTAAATCTAATTATTGCAAATCTAAGAGACAAAACAAAGCACGATATAGAGAATATCATATCACTAGGGATGGCCAAGATAATAGCTTGTGAATTTAATGTCATCACTCTGTGCTGATGGGATTCTCAGAGAAAGATAGGAGGGGAAAGGATGGCAGTGACAGTGGCTCAGGCCAGGAAGGGGTTACAGCATGGTATGGAGTGGTTGTGAACTTCTCCCTTCTCCTCCAGAATACCCAGATGTGACCTCCCCTACTTTTCTGCTCCCCAAGACCCTCTGTCTGTTGTCCCTTTTGCTATCCACATCTCTTCTTTTTGATCCCCTTAACAGTTTTCCCTGTTGCCACTCTACCTTGCAGGATTGTTGTGGGAACCTGCAGTGCTGGAGTAGTGGATGAGCAGGTGCAAGGGATGGGCCTCTAATCCCAGGTTGTGTTGGAATATTTCTGAGGTAAACCAGATCAATTGTTGGCATTATTAAATATTGCTAAATAATCAATTAAAACTGTTGTTATTTTAATACAATGAAGGTTAGGAATATTTCTAGTAGCAATTATCACAACTTATATATTAGGAGTATTTAAAGTAAGAGTCACAGTGATCAGTGCTTTGAAGTTATCTGTTCATAAATGTGTCCTCTTCTTTTCTTTTTAAATTTTGGTAGCCCTAGTCTAAACAGAAGATGATCAGGTTGCTTAACTATAACGGTGGTTCTTCAAGTGGTCATCTGTGAACTCACACAAATGGGTCATCTGCACCTGTGCAATACTTCTCTCAGATCCTTCTAGAGCAGTACAATATGCGTTTTGATGGTAGCTCCTCCCATCCTCCATGTGCATGACCAGCATCCTTCCCTCCCAAACTCTCAGATCTCTGGACACTGCAGCAGCAGCCAAGGAAAGCAGGACACAACAAGGGGAGGATGGGTGGGGTTGTGTGAGTTCATAGATGACCACTTGAAGAACCAGTTACAGGTAAGCAACTTGTTCTTCTTCTTTGTGGTCTCTGTGACTCACACAAATGGAAGACTAGCAAGCTATTCACCACTGGAGGAGGGAGTGTCATGAGACACAAGAGGAAACAACAGCCCTTCCAAAGGTGGTGTCAGCCTGGGACCTTGCATCTAGTCTGTAATGTGAAATAAAGATCAAAGGCTGGGACCATGTTGCAGCTCTGCAGATGTTTGGAAGTGGAACCCCTTTCAGAAAGGCAGCCAGAGACACCACTGCTCTGGTCAAGTGACTTCTCAGTTGAGCCTGAATTTCCTTCTGAGCATGAGTATAAACCAAATTAATAGTAGCTGCAACACACTTAGAAAATCTCTGAACAGAGACTGGTTGACCTTTCTTAGATGATGAACAGCAGAGGAAAACCTCTGAGACTTGTAGAAGGGGGCAGTCCAGTCCACATAGAATGCTAGCGCTCAACGCACATTGAAGCAGTGAAGAGAGCATTCAAGGTCTGAAGTAGGGTTTTGCATTAATACAGGCAGCACAATGTTCTGATTGTTGTGAACAGCACAGACCAACTTGGGAAGAAACAAAGTGTCAGGCTGGAGGACTACTTTTTCTTTATGAAAACGAAAATAAGGTGGGTCACCCTGCAAAGCGCAAAGTTCACCTGTCTGCCTTACCAAACGCATAGCCACCAGGAAAGTTCTCTTCCAGGTAAGTTACCTGAGATCACAGGATGCCATGGCCTTGAAGGGCTTCCTTGACAATTGAGATAGAACCAATTCAAGGCTCCAGGGAGCCATAGGGCCAAGTGATTACAAGTGGGTGCATGTGCTAATACCCCTTGAGGAATCTTTTGACTAGAGGGTATAGAAAGCAGGAAGGCTTCCCAAGGTTCTGTAGATCCAAAGAGATCATCAACAAGTAATTGATGAAAGAAAGAGATCCTAGTCCAAGAGAGCTGAAAAACTCTAGGACATGAAGAGTCTGTACCTCAAAGGGAGAGATGCCTCAGGGTTCAAAAAAGGCAAGAAACTTCTTCCACTTATAGGAATAGGAGCATTGAGGGGAAGGCCTCTATGCCATGTCAAGGATGTATCTGATGGAACATAGCAGCAAGGTTACAGGAAGACACATACATCCCAGAGGTCAGTTTGAGTGGGTAAAGATCCAGATGCTGTACCTTGCCTCTGTGGATGGTGAGAAGATCTGGATGGGATGGTAGGCTGAGGAGCTTTCTCTGGCTCAGGTGAAGCAGAGAGGCAAACCATGGCTGTCTGGGCTACCACAGAGTGATCAGAATGCACCGTGCCCTGTCTTGACATATCTTGGCTATCACCTTGGTGATGCGTGGGAATGGAGGAAAAACATACACAATGGGACCTACCCAGTGGAAGAGGACCACATTGCCTAGAGAGCCTTTCCCTCAATGGGATCTGGAGCAAAAGATTTTGCACTGGTTGTTCTGGAAAGAGGCAAAAAGGTCCATGGCTGGTATAGCCCACTTCCTGAAGATCTTGCGGAGAATGCCTATGTGGAACTTCCACTCATGGCATGATACAGGTGCCCTGATTAAGGTATCTGCCAGGACATTCTCTTTCCCAAGAAGATGAATTACTGAGACTGAGATCCCTCAAACATTAGTTCCATAAAATAAAGGTGAGCTGGAATGGAGTGTCTGACTTTGTCCTTTCTTGTTCGTTTAGGCAGAAGACCAAGACTACTTGGATTGCCCTACCCCAAAGGGACTGCTCAAATGCCCAGAAGTCCTTTATGACTGCAAACAATTCAAGAGGTTTCTTGTTGGGTTTTGAAGCAGAGTTCAATTTAGAAATTTGGACAGTAGATTCAGGCAAAGATCTCTGAGAAGTGTGCCTGGAAGAGGCCTTCAAGGCCGTAGGGACCAACAGTGAACAAGTCTTGGAGGCATGATGAGACACTGAAGCCTTCGGATGAGATCAAGAAGATGAAGGGGTGTCGGATGGTTTCAAGGATTGATCATACAGCAGAGCCTTGAGTCTCAATTCCCTGTTCTGTCTGGCCTGTGGAGTGAAAGGTTTGTAATGAGGGCACAAAGCGACAACATGGGATTCACCCAAGCAAAGAAGGCACTTCGAATACCTATTGTAACCTGGAATCTTCACACTGCATATCGAGCAGCACTTGAAAGATATTGAAGACATCCTCGAAATCAAAAGAGAAGCTGAGGAGAAAAAAACGCTGAGTGCAAATAGAACATTCTGTAGCTGCTAGTGCAGCAAATGAAAAAGAACTGAGGTGGTTTTGGTGGGCTTGGTATTCATATACCATACAGAGATGGGCAGAGCTATCATCAAAAACCTTTGCTTAACTGCTCTAGAATGTTCCATGTGCTCTTCTGCACATGCACAGAGTTACCCCGACTGTGTGAATTCACAGAGACCACAAAGAAGAACTGCAGGTTTAGGCAGGAATTGTGCTAGCCATGCACATGGAGGATGGGAGGGGCTACTACCAAAACACATACTGTACTGCTCAGGAAGATGCATTGCGCAGGTGCAGATGACCCATTTGTGTGAGTCACAGAGTTCATAAAGAAGAAGCCTGCTAACAGCACTCTTCTTCCAAGACCTCCCAAATTTACTCACTACATTTATTCTACCCTTTCTCTAAGGGGCCTATTTTTCCCCTCAAAATAACCCTGTGAGATAAGCTTAAAAATAGCAACTGGCCCAGGGGCACTTCAGTGACCTCCATAGGTCAGTGGAAATTTGAACCTGGGTTTCCCCAATCCCAATTCAACACTCCAATCATTGTACCAACCCACTCTCTATTAGTATTTCAAATTAAAAGAGTAACTTTTCTTTCTATCACATTATGCCATGCAAGCTAGTCCACCTATCACCCAGTTTGTCAACAATATCTCCCTACACCTGTCTCTTTGGCAGATGAGTTGTTTGTGGTCACTGCACATCTTACTAAGCTTACTGTAAGAAGATAATACATACAGTATGTAAAGAAGAAGAAAGCTGGAGAGAAGAGTTAAGTTTGTTGAATTGAAGTTCCTTTTTGTCTTTATTGACCAGGCTGGAGCTCCCTGAACAGTCATTTAAGATTTAGCCCTTCTGAATTCCCTGAAGAAATAGATTTTATAGGTAGTTTGTCACCCTTTGTCTAACAGAACATTTGCTTTGTAATTGCAGCAGTTTCGCTAATGTCCATCTAATGACAGCTCTCTCTTGTACTCAGATTTAGAGTGGGCTGATCGAGAGGTCTTCAATCCAGGAACTGGAGAAGTCCAACATACAGAATCCCTTGCTACTGAAACAGCAATAGATGACAGGGCCAAAAGTCATGATGTAGAAGAGGCAGCCAATTTCAAGAGTGACATTGGTACTGAAGAGGTTGCGGTCAGTATTGAAATCGTAATCAGTCCCAAAGTCGTCTTTACAGAACCTGGTCTGCAATTTGCAGTGATTGCTCCCAACAATCAGGTTTAAGCTGTTAAACCCAGTTCTTCAATGCTTGAGAGGTGAAGAAACATTTCACCCACCCAAAGAGCAAAGTTTAAACTTCATTTAAAGAGAGAAGTTGAAGCCATAAAAAGGGAAAGAGGAGGAGCAGAGCCCCAAAGTAAGAGAAAGCATTTTAATATTATTTCATTTTTAGTGGTAGAATAATAAAAGCAAGAAATGATGGGGGAAAAGAATAAGGCAAACTGGAAAGGCAGGAAGCTACTCAGTCACATGAGAACAGTCTGAAAGAAGTCACTCTGTCAACAGATGAACCGAAACTGAGGGGAGTAACTTGATGGTCTTAGACATGGGTGGTAAATGGGGGGAAAGGGTTCTCACCAAGCTACTCAGATTTGGAACATTCCAATTGGGCACCTGCACAGGTACAAAAACCCATTTGTGTGAGGCACAGAGACCATGAAGAAGAACCTTGTGTGTCCCTGGTTTATATCTATAACACTGAGCATATGATGGTGTGAATCATGTGGTCAGCACAGCCAGTTCAGGGAATGATTCCCACCTCTACCATATGAAGAGATTTTGATAATACAGTTTTGTATTCAGACTCCAAGTCTATCTTATCTTAGCCAACTTCCTCTTTGTCTCTTGCAAAAACTTCCTTTCATAAAGGAGAAGTTACAGACTACAAATACTTACTATATGAAGAAAAATTTAGAATAATTAAAACTTTAGCTTTCTTTCCCTTGTCCAAGCAATCCCTACTGCTATTGTAACAATGGTATTCACTAACAGAAAAAGTTAAAGAACTAGTTGTATTTCAGTGAAATCCCAGATGTGTCTTCTCAGTGGTAAATCCCAATGAGTTCAAATTAGATTTACTTCCAGATAAGCATATACAGGGGCTTCAGCATCAAGTTCCCAAATAATGTATCCCATTCATTTTAGCATGGCAAACTAAGTTTTCCACTTTTACTAACATTTTTAAAAGGGTAGCAATCTGTTCATATTGTTTGCTTTACTTGAAACTAATCATAGTTACTGTGCTATACAGCAGGACCCTCGTATCCGCTGGGTATTGGTTCTGGGGGCCCCAGCGGATACTGAAAACTATGGATAATAGCGAATGCCATTGAAAATAATGGCATTTCTGGTTTAAAATACCATAGAGTTGCCTTGGAGGACCTAGAAATTGGTTAGAGAGGACACATATTCTAGGAAGACTCTATGGGCAGGTGTGCTGTTTTGTGTCCCATGGATAATTGAATCAGTGGATATGGGGGATCCTACTGTATATACAAAATACAGAGATCTGATGTGATTGTTGCATGTGGTTTTTAAAATTTACTTTTCCAGAAGCTACTAACAATAGGCTAATTCAGTTCTGATGTGTCTTGGATTTTTGTTAAATATTTTTTTAAAAAATAAGTATCTTTGTTGATCCATAGGGATAAAACAATCTTCAAAATCCACAGGTGGCCAATATCTTTCTTACTAGGGGTTGCTACGATAGTCTATTGCAGCAAAAACAACAAAGACTCTTCTGGCATTTTCAAGACTAACAAGCTTTTTTGGCATAAGCTTTCATGGATTCCAGCCCACTTCATCAAATGCATTGCATGTAGCCTCAGTAGGTAAATATTTATATGTATGCTGGGTGGAGATTCTTCAAATCTTATTTCTGACGTCATGACATCCATCATTCAACAAGAAAACTTCCAAGACAGATTTCAATGTGAAACAGTTCGGCAAAAATTCATTATGAGATCTGGCTCTATCACCTGTGGTTTGAATTGGGACAAGGGCTTTTTATCCCATCATGTATGATAACCACTTCCTCTATGCAGCTTTGCCTATATTACCACTCACTTTTTTTGTTTTATTACTACTGTGGAAGCAATTTTCTTTCCCTCTAATAACTGCATTTCCATCCCTTCTGGTCTTGCTGTTTCTATATGACATCGACTCTATTTGGATTGGACAAAGACTTTTAATCACTACCTATCCCTGTATTAATTTATCAATACTGGATGTCTTTTAAACCTCATATTGACTGTTAAATAGCCTCAGTTAAGAAAATCACTCTCTGGGACCGTGTGGATATCCGTTCTCCCCCCCGCCCTCATCTTGCACCCAGCATGTGTATAAACTGTCATCAGCTGAAGCTACACTCCATGCATCTGATGAAGCAGACTAAAGTCCATGGAAGCTAGTGCAAAATAACTTAATTAGGACCATCAACCCATGCTTTCCCCCTTCCTATTTTCTTTAACCATCTAGCCTGATGGAGAGATCTTGGCGACTCAAAAAGCTTTCACAATTTCCTAAATTTATTATTGAGCCTACTAAATGTATGGTCTACCTGTGGGTTGGATTTTATCCCCATGGATGCACGTGCTTTTTGGAACTAATTTGGGGGAACTACATTTGGCTGATCTACTGCCAGAGAGGGATGTTCTTGTACCACCTTTATACCACTGTATAAAGGTTTAAAAAATTAGGCAAAGACATCTCTATCTGGCCATAATGACCTTTTTACCTAGTTCTTCATCTAAAATTTAATTGCCAGCTTTGTTTATATAGGGATTGTGGTTTCTTTGTACTTTAGCAGAATGCCACTCCCTGCAAACTGTGTAGTTTCACTTAAGGCTAGGCAAAGATACCCGATTTTGTTTGTTTGTTTATTGAATTTATATGCTGCCTTTCTCCCAAGATGGGATTCCAGGAGGATTCCAGAAGGGAAGCCATCATATTGTTTTCTTACCAGTGGCCTTTGCTAAAGGTCATGAGATACCTGCATAATTCACTGACTTATCTATCCACTAACTACCATCTTTGGTTTCATTAACTGCAGATCAAAATGGCTTGAATCTATCAAAAATTTGGACTTCCATGCTACATCTAATTTTTTATTGTCTCCTCTGATGAAGAATTCAGGAGGACTAAAAGTCTTGCACAATTTGTTACTCTTGTAGTCCTACTAAAGGTTATTGCCTACCTGTGAATTTTGGATTTTATTATATGAGTTTTTCTTTCCACCACTTCAGGGACATTTTTGCTGCTGTGCTTATTATCGCTTTTGGCAATCTGGTATTTGAAATCCATTTCTGTATCAGGCTGACAGGAAAGGTAACAAGAAGGAGGGCTCAAAATCAGACTATGACAGCTATAATGTTAACTGGGAATATTCTATCCCATCACTTTTTTTTGCAAAACACTGTTAATACAAACCTACTAAGCATGTTTCAATGTCACTTTGATTTATATGGGAATAATCAGTTATACTGGAAAGGGAAATCAAGGGGAGAATCCTGAGATGGAAGGAGTAAGAAGTGTTCCCAAGGGAGGAAAGCAGCATATAAATGCAATAAATAAGTGTTTTTAACTTTGGGTCTAATGATTTTCCCAAGTCTGTACATGTGCATGCTTTTAAACTGTTTTAATTGTTAAATTGGTCAATATGCTTTTGGACTGTTTCAAGTATTCCTCTTGTTTTAAATATTTTCAATTATTCTAAATTGATTTTATCTGTATCACCCTAAGAACTTATGATACAGGGTTGGATATAAATATTAGGATGGATGGATATAATTAAATAAACCCTCCAGAAGCACTGTCAATAGGAACAGACAATACTAAAGTCTAACAGCCCTAATGTATATCAGTCCGACCTGGAATATGATAATTTCCTATATCCCTATATTTACACTACTGTGAACAAATGTTGTCTTAAAATTCCATAAACATATTTCATGTTTTAGGATCAAGGTCTGATAAAAAGCAGCTTATGTTTATGAATTAAGAGTCATTTGATGAACAACAAAGAACAGAGTCAGAACATTGAAGGATGTTGCATAAAACCAGAAAGTGAAGCTGAAGAAATTACTACAGTTTCTGCATATGTATTTTTACCCACCACCACAAACCTGTCTATACTCCCAACAAATGAACAATATATGACAGTGTGGCTCATTAGGCTTCTGGAAACTGGAGGCACTGCTTTTACATACATCCACTTCTACTTTTCTGTGCATTCAGAGGCTAATGGTAGGAGATCTGTTCAGCCCCACTGGATCAGTCTGCACACTTCCCATCACCCATTTCATTTAATAGATATGCAAAATGTTTATATGCATCATAACAAACAAAAACACACTAATTGGCCAGTGTAGACACCTATACTTGATGGAGTCACATTCTTATAAAGAACCAGATTTGCAGACCAAATGAACTAAATTCAGTTCTACACTTGGATGGCAAACATGAGTGACTCCATTCTGTCATTCCGTCTACTCCATTCTTCCACTGTCATTCATGCACTGGTATGCCTTCTCTGAACTATTCCAGTGCACTTGGTGAGACTGCCCTTGAAGACCATTTAGAAACTCCAGGTGATACAAAATGTAGCTGCATACCTAACTTAGTACAGAATTTATATTACAACTATTTTAGCTAATTGCTTACTAGCTTGCTTCTAGGCTTAGTTGAAAGTTGCTAGTCATTACCTCTAGAACCCAGATTTAATTTAGTCCTATATACCTTAGGGAACCTGATTCCATATATGCATCCTCACGTTTTACTGCCATCAAACATATGCATTCTTGCTGATGATGCCCTATCCATTTCAGGTAAGTTTTATTAGCAGTTGAAATAAAACCTTCCCCACTGTTTGACAGTGGGGAAGTGTTAAATTTGGAAGGGAAGGCACTTCCCATGACTATGTCCCCATGGCTATCGAAGCAAGATGAGTAAAAAAAAAATTTGCATGATATATATCAACAAACCAGTTCCAGAGGTTTTCATATCCACCAGAAGCACCTGATTTTTGTAAAGTAAAGGGATCTTAATTAACCATCAAGATCAACCCACTCCAAAATATTTTCCATTATAATAAGGATAATCCAAAACAATATATTGTTACGAGAAAATCATCCTGCTGTGAGGATTATAGCTAAACTCAGAAGGAGCAGGAAAGCCAAAGGAGGGTGGGAAGTGACATAATTGTTCCAGTGCTTTGGCTCTGCTTCTACTATATCAATGTTTATAGAACTCACCCACCCGCTCTGGAATCGTTCCTATGGCCTTAAGGTCTTCTTATTTTCTCAGATATATTGTGGCTAACTTTGCCACAGGAACAAAAGAATATTTATTCACCCATTGTATAGTATTATTGTGGGGTTGTGTGAGTAACTTACTGTTTTAATGGGGAGGGTTTTTTCTTTTTTAATTATAGTTTTTATCTTTTGATTTTGACACTTGATTGAATGATGCATTGGGAATACATACACTCTAAAATGAGACTAAAGAGGAACATACCAGGACTTGAAAGTACTGTGTGACATGTAATGTTGTTGCCTATAACTAGTTACTTTTTTGATAACTGCATGTTGTGTGCCTTCAAGTCATTTCTGACTTATGGCAACCTTAAAGTGACCTTATCATGGCGTTTTCTTGGCAATATTTGTTCAGAGAGGGGTTGTCATTGCCTTTCTCTAAGGCTGAGAGAGTGTGACTTGCCTAAGGTCACCCAGTGGGTTTCCATATCCAAGCAGGGATTTGAACCCTGGTTGTAGTCCAACACTCAAACCACTACACCACTACTGGCTCTCTTTTTACAATTAGGGTGGAACAAAGTTGCATTTTAAAAGCAATGTAACAAGTAAATGCAAAGCTACTTTATTGATGGTTACTTCTAGTCCCTCGCCCCAACATTACTTATAAGTGCATTTTAAGAGCCTTTCTGACAGAAGGTTTACAAGTAAGGTCAATCGTATGGGGGGGGGTGTCAAAAAATGTAAGAAAAAATAATGGAAAAGTTAAAAAAGCAGTGTAACAATTGATGTAATGGCCTACATTTCATCATCACAATGAATAACAGGAAAGGATTACTTTTTAAATACTAATGAGTAAAAGAAAGAATTACTTTAGAAAAACAGTTTTCTAAGCTCTGGAGGAGACAATACTGGGAGATGGTAAACATCTCTAATATATCTTTATTGGGGGGGGGGGAAACCCCAAAAAACCCCAGTACACATTGCTATTTCAAGACCCAGGTTCTATTTTTTGATCTTTCCCTTACTATTCAGAGTCTGGAAAATGAACTGCTACAGATTATACCCACATTACCCTTCCCTGTTATCTTTTAAAGGTGTTCACACCCATTTGTTTTGGTACCAGTGCTGTAGACAGATGTATTCTAAAGAGGATTTATGCTCATTGGTTTAATCTTGAGAATCTGAACTACTGGATAAACTATAAGTAATGGAGACCCTTTCAAGCAATGTACATGATTCTTTTTATTTATAAAATTATTTATGAGTTGCCTTTCAGTCTGCAAAATGCCTTGAATGTGACATAAATTTTAAGATTTTAAAACAATTATGAACAAAGTACTGGTGACAATGTGAAAATAACCAGTTTTAATACAAGAGTGGAGTTAACTACAGTACATTTTAAAATCACTCAGAAGCTGTGTGGAACAGAAAAGCTTTAACAGCCCACCTTAAACTAAACAAACCTCCTTAGTTAGGCTTAGTTTGAGCTCCTTTAACATCCCTATGGAGGGAGTTCCACAATCCAGGGCCAACCACAAAAACTGTCCTTTCCTGTGGTTCTACCAACCTAGCATCTCCTGGTGTTAGGACATAGAGCAGGGCCCCTGAAACACACTTTAAACTATTGGAAGGTTCATACATTCTGAGCCTGTCAACCTTTATGACTGCATCCAAGGTTCTGGAGTTCCACAGCTCAAATTACTACAGACTATTTATTTGCACATCTAAGCCAATACTCAGCTACTCAAAATACAATTAAATTTGAGGCAGATTACTACAATTGAGTTGGAACTCATATTTCTTTTTCCTCCAAACCTAGTCTCTGTACTCACAGAAAACAAACAATTACATTTAGTTCATGCAGTCTTTTCCTTTCAGACACACACAGCATGCAAAATGGAAACAGCATCCAACATGTTTATACAGTTCTGGGAATGGAATACAATTTGGGCCTGTAGGATGACTACTAGTAATGCAGCCAACATCCCAAACAAAAAATACAACACTGCGCAACAGCAGAAATCCCAGTTTGCTCAGGGACAATTCTCAAAACAAAACTGCATCACACAGGGATGGAGCTTAGCAAATCACCTTGTATTACGTGTCACATGGAATATACAGCAGTGTTTCCAACATAAATATTGTATCTTGAAAGTCCTTGTTCAATTTTAATTTTTATTTGTCCACATGTAATAAACACAGCATACATGCTCTTAAGCACTGCCAAGCTGTACCACTGGACGACTTTGCAACTCTTGTTTATCTTGACTTATTTGCAGGGAATCCTCCAAACAAACCCTTGATAGACAAATAAAGTGACTTGAAGCCCAAAGACTTCACAGTTATTTACTCGATTCCATGTTGCTTAGCATATGATATCCATAGCCATTACAGCCATTCTTTAATGAGTTTTGGTGCTCCTTTGAAAGTTAACACCATCATTTAATATTGTATATATTCTCCAAGAAATAGAAGGTTGCCACAATTACAAGTTGAAATAACTAAACACTGCAAAACACAAAAACTAAGTCAAAACTTTATTCCATTCTGTATTCTCTTCCTGTTACTATAAACACTAAATAAATCTTGTTTCACAAGTTTATGCAGCTACATTCCCTAAATTATTAAGCTGCCATGAATTCTTGGAGGAGAGGGACTCCTAAGGGTTTGTCTTCCTGAGAGCTGATCTAATCACTAGCATTCAACTCTTTTATGAGATTTGGTTCCTCTTATAAAGAAGGAGGGGCTGGGTAGCCAAGATGGAGAGAAAATGTATTTAATACAGTCTGATGATTACCTTGTGCAAAACAGTTTGCTCAGCACTCTACCAATGAACAGCCAAGGGATTGTCACGATTATTGGAGTACGAGCAGGGAAATCCCCAGTTCACTTTCAATATTCACCCTAAACTCATTAAGTGGCCTGTAAGCCATCCTCCTCCATGTCTACTGCCTGAAACATGAGGGAAACGGCACATGCACACTTTAAGGAGTACTATCACTATCACAAGATATGCAAAGATTTTTGAGCATTCAAAAGGTTTTATATGAACGTTTGTGCATAACAACACCCAGCAAGAATATCAACTAATACAAAAACCTTCAGCTTTCCAGACAATTCAGTCTTTTCTTTTTAAGCACAGGTTTGCAATCTACAATCAATTTACTTTAAAGGAATCACATTAGATTCTATTTTAGAGGAAGTAGGCTGTTCACGACTTAGGGTAAAAAAGTAACTGCAGTATGACCCCCGTATCCACCGGATCAGTAACCATGGATTCACTTACCCACATTTGAAAAAATATGGTCTCTCTAGGCACCATCTAAGTTCTCCAATGAGACTGTATGGTATGACTAGGCCAGATATTGTTCATTTTAATAGGGTTCACTACTATCCACGGTTTCTAGTATCCACAATAAGTCCAGGAATGCAAGGGTCATACTGTATTAGTTGTATTCAATGACTGTTTGTGAAACAATCTCTCTCTCTCTCTGACTTCTCTTCACAAAGGAAGATTCAGGAAGGACTCATCCCGCGCTTTCTGCAAGCGCGCTGATGACTGAAAAGGCCAATCCAAGATAGACAAGTCCGGTTGCAGAAAGCACAGCAGAAGGTTTCCTTGGGTGATGTTTCCGAGTTGTGATTTTTTCTGCATTGTCGTTTCTCTTCAAGACTTGTTTGGCGTGAGTTCTCAAAAAAGGCTGCAGCATTGTGGATAGTGTGTCTCCATGCCTCCTGATGTGAGGCCAGGGTGGAACATTGTTGGTGATCAATTTGGCTGAGCCTGAGGTGTTGTTTCAGGGAGTCCATGTATTGCTTTTTTGGAGCGCCCCTCTTACGCTGACCCATGGCAAGTTCACTGTAGAATACTATTTTGGGGAGGCGATGGTCCTCCATCCTGGAAACATGCCCTGCCCAGCACAGCTGTGTTCTCAATATCATGGCCTCAATGCTGGTGATCCCTGCTTGCTCAAGGACAGCAACATTCGTCACATAGTCAGTCCAGCGTATATTTAGGATTGTACGCAAACAGCGCTGATGGAAGTGTTTGAGGAGTCGTAAGTGGTGGCAATAGGTGACCCGTGTTTCAGACCCATAAAGGAGAATAGACAGTACAATGGCTCTATACACACTGATTTTTGTGTTTCGCCTCAGGTGTTTATTACTCCAGACTCTTTTGTAAAGTCTTCCAAATACGCTATGTGCCTTTGCTAATCTGTGATCGATCTCTTTGTCAATCTTGTCATCTGAGGAGATGATGCTTCCCAGGTAGGTGAACTGCTGAACAGACTTGAGCACAGATTCACCAATGGCAATGTGGGGATGGTGGTGTTCGTCCTGTGGTGCAGGCTGGTAAAGAACTTCGGTTTTCTTCAGGTTGACTTCTAGCCCAAACAGCTCTGCAGCTGTTGCGAAGCAGGATGTTAGGCGCTGCAGAGCTGCTTCTGTGTGGGCAACAAGGGCAGCAGCAGCAGCGAAGGGCAGCTCACGGACTAGATCAGTGATGGGCAACCTTTTGAGCTTGGTGTGTCAAACTTCACCAAAAAACTGAGCATAACTTGGATGGTGTGTCACTTTGAGGAAAAAACTTTAGGGAGGTGGGTGGTGGTGGAGGACAGTGGCGACCGGGGCTTTGAAGCCCTGATCATCACTTTAGGGAGGGTGGGAGGTGGAAGGAAAGTGGCGACCAGGGCTTTGAAGCCCTGATCGCCACTTTAGGGAGGGTGGGAGGGGAGAGAAAAGTGAAGCCCCAATCACCTCTTTAGGGAGGATGGAGTGTGTGTGAAACATCCTTCTCAGCATGTGGCCCCCTTAGCGGCCGCGTGTCATCAGAAATGGCTATGCGTGTCAGTGCTGACACGTGTGTCATAGGTTCGCCATCACTGGACTAGATAGTTTAGAGTATTAGTGAGAGCCCTCAGACGGCTTAAGTTAAACAAGCTGCCATCAGTACAGTAACGTATATAGATGCCGTCGTCTTCTTCAAGCTCTGACGTAGCCCTTTGGAGCATCATGCTGAAGAAGACTGTAAATAAAGTTGGCGCAAGAACACAACCTTGCTTCACTCCGTTAGCTATTTGTAAAACAACAGCTTTACAACAGGTAGTACAACTCTCTTTTGTGTCTCCTCACATTTATCTCTCACTGTTTGTCCAAAGAGCTTGAAGTGACATACATATGGCCCATGTTTATCTTCATAGCATGCCTGAGGGAGTTTAGGGTGGCAGATAGGAACCAAACCAAGGTCACTCCTGCTCATGATGGAGTGAAAAGTCAATTCCAGGGTTTCCCAGCCTTATAATCCATGAGGTAGAGGGAGGCCAAGGGAACAGGGAAGACATGTTCCTTCTATCCAAACTCTTTCTCTTCTTTTCCATTACCACCCATTAACGCATTAAAAAATAGAGCAAGACTTTAACCAGAAAATTTTATGATAGAATGGCACTCCTATCATTTCCAGGAGGGAAAATGGTCACGGCTATAGTTTTGCTAACACAGAACAGGATGTGGAAATAACTTTTGGTTTAGTGTACCCTGATCAGCCTATTACAATGTGAATCACAGAATCATAGAACCATAGAATTGTAGAATTGGAAGAGACCACAAGGGCCATCCAGTCCAACCCCCTGCCACACAGGAAATCACGATCAAAGCATCCCCATCCCTGACAGATGGCCATCCAGCCTCTGTTTAAAGACCTCCAAGGAAGGAGACCTCACCATGCTCCGAGGGACTGTGTTCCACTGCCGAACAGTCTTACTGTCAAAAAGTTCCTCCTAATGTTGAGGTGGAATCTCTGTTCCTGGAGCTTGCATCCATTGCTCCGTGTTCTAGTCTTTGGAGCAGCAGAAAACAAGCTTGCTCCATCCTCAATGTGACACCCCTTCAAATACTTAAAGAGGGCTATCATATCGCCCCTTAACCATCTTTTTTCCAGGCTAAACATACCCAGCTCCCTAAGTCTTTCCTCATAAGGCATGGTTTCCAGACCTTTCACCATTTTGGTCGCCCTTCTCTGGACACGCTCCAATTTGTCAATATCCTTTTTGAATTGTGGTGCCCAGAACTGGACACAGTATTCTAGGCGAGGCCTGACCAAGGTAGAATAGAGTGGCACTATTACTTCCCTTGATCTAAACACTATACTTCTATTGATGCAGCCCAAAATCGCATTGGTCTTTTAAGCTGCCTCATCACACTGTTGACTCATGTTCAACTTGTGGTCTACTAGGACTCCTAGATCCCTTTTGCACGTAGTCTCGTTCAGCCAGGTCTCCCCCATCCTGTATTTACGCATTTCGTTTTTCCGCCGTAAGTGCAGTACCTTACATTTCTTTGTATTGAATTTCATTTTGTTAGCTTTGGCCCAAGTCTCCAGTCTATCCAGGTCATTTTGAATTTTGATCCTGTCCTCTAGGGTATTAGCTACTCCTCCTAATTTGGTGTCATCTGCAAATTTGATAAGTATGCCCCTAATTCCATCATCCAAGTCATCGATAAAGATGTTGAATAGCACTGGGCCCAGGACAGAACCCTGTGGCACCCCACTGGTCACATCTTTCCAAGACAAAGAGGAGCCACTGCTGAGCACCCTTTGGGTTCAACCAGTCAACCAATTACAAATCCATTTAACCGTTAACTTGTCTAGCCCACATTTTACAAGCTTGTTTGCAAGAATGTCATGGGGAACCTTGTCAAAGGACTTACTAAAATCAAGGTATGTGATATCCACAGCGTTCCCTTCATCTACCAAGCTGGTAATTTTATCAAAAAAAGATCAGATTAGTCTGACATGACTTGTTTCTCTGAAACCCATGTTGACTTTTTGTGATTATGGCATTGCCTTCCATAAATGTTCACCAACTCTCTGTTTAATGATCTGCTCTAGAATCTTCCCTGGTATTGATGTCAGACTAACCGGACGATAATTGTGGGAGGGGAAAGGACTATGCACTCTAGGGGATGACTAGAGGAGGTCTTTGTCTCCCACAGGCACTTCCAAGAGATTGAATATTACTTGTTTAGGAGAAGCAACTTTCCAGAATACTCACACAAGGGCAGCTAAGGTCTGAAGCCTTGCAGCTATGGCATATATACACATAAGCCACACAGAGAGAGGGGGGAGGGGCATATGGGTATACAGCACATGTGCACACGCACACGAACATACACATATCCACTGGCTTTCAACATAAATGTATAAGGTAGTTAACAACTGAAAACATGCCAAAACTGACTAAGGGAGTGTTTACACTTTGGTGTGTAACTATTAAAATTCAGTTCCTCTGGATGTTCTCTCTTGCAGTCTAAATTCTATGCACATGGGTGCTGCAATTTCAGCTACTATGGCTCTATTATGTAATGCGCCTTCATCTACAAGTAGCGAGTCAACTTATGGCAACCCCATGAATTTCATAGGGTTTTCTTAGGAAAAGAATACTCTGAAATGGTTTTGATAGTTCTTTCTACTGAAATATAGCCTACAGTACCTGTATTATTTTCTCATATTTATCTCTTTCCTTTTTCTTATATATTCAAGTAGCATTGCTCCTGAAGGTCATGATACTATCCAATAGCTGCTAACAGGAGTTATTTAACACAGTCTAGACACAGTGGTTCCCAAACTTTTGGTCCTACTGATATTTTGGACTTTATCTCCCAGAATTCCTGATTGCTGGCCAAGGTGCCTAGGGCTTCTGGGCAATGAAGTCCAAAACACTTGGAGGACCAAAGTTTGGGTCCAGAGCAATGGTTCTTATAGGAGGAAAAAGCAATACACTATTATTTTAAGTACTGTGCTGGCAAAATTTAATATCCCCAAATAGACAAAAACCTTCCTAGGCACAAAAACTGGGTTTCTCATAGCAAATTAGCAAAACATGTATTTAGTGTAATATGAATTGATAATCTGGAGAAACCTACAAATAAAAACACAATCTGAAGATTTGTTTTTTTCTCTTTTAAAACTGCCATGTTTCTCCACTATACAAAACAGTGACCTAGATCTCAAACTATCTCTGCAATGCATTATCAGGGTCAAGGGCTAAAGCCACTTTTGGCTGATCAGAAAGTGTGAACTAGTAAGGCAGAAAAGAAGGTATTTCAGGCATTTGGGGTGCCCAGTGCAAATGTTGATTTTGGAATGCTACACTGATATTATTCTGAAACAGGTACAGCCTGTTCCATTGCTTGTATTATTATCTACCTGTTCTGTCAAATGTATGTAAATAAAGCTGAGTACAGACTTTACAAGTTTCCGTTTCTCTTTTCTACAAAGGAAAGTAGTACAGAAGGCCTCCACTATTCAGGGAAGGGGGGGAAATGTAAACCCCTAGGATCAGAAACATAGGTGTACCAGAAAGTGACTAAAATGTACACAGAATTAATTCCCTTTGTACTAAAAATCAAAAATGTTCAAATGAAAAAATAGTAATGCCATATTTTAATCTTTCTTTAGAAGAATCTATTTGTTATCTCACATAGTTTCTTTTATCTTTCTCTTACCTGTTGCTCATCCTCCATCACATTACTGGCAAATTCAAACATCAGGTCATTCTGCTGTACCACTGCTGCCATAATAAAGCATTCCAAGGTCTCAGTCCTGCATAAAATAAAAATGCTCCTTCAGAAGAAAGTTTATCACCAGGACTGAGTTGTGTAAGGAAGGAAACCTTGAAAGTAATTAGGTGATGAGGTAGCTTGCTCTTGTAGTCTTCCAGAATTTTCTCCTTCACCAAGGCAGAGGAATTAGAAAATGCCTTCTTGGATAGTCATCTCACCCAGAAACCCCTGGAAAACAAAGGCAGAACTAAATCAGAAATATATAAATGCATAAAATGTAAAACAAATATAGATGGTAATAAGTCTGCCATCACCTTTTTCTAAGTGTTTACTTGGAACAGAAAACTACAAATGCTTGTTATGCATTCTGAAACATACTTTGCCTGCAGGTTGCTTTTTTAGCAGTCACCAAACAGAACTACCAAGAAGAAAATGGAAAATGCACAATCCAGGGTGATTTTATATGTTAAACACTACTAGTGTATGTAGCATACTTTTGTCCTTACAGGCTGTTACAACTTGCAACCTTTCTATATTTATTGCTTTTTAAACAAAATGTCTCACTTTACCACACTGCTAGAACACATTCTAGATAAGAAATCTTCTAAAGATGTAGAAAAACCCTCTGCCACTTCTTAACTGAGCAAACATTTAGGCATTTTTCAGCGTTCTCTAAATGCAACGCAACGTGAGTGTATTCTTATCTCTTAACACCGGCTTGTAAGCAGCAGGAAGGAAACACTGACCACGTCATGGCAAATGAAACATGTGAAGAACTGTGTGCTACAAGACTTGATAAACAGAAATGCACTAGGAATGTGACAACATGTGAGGGATATACTTAAATTCCACAATGTACAAGGGTGGGCTAAATGAGCATAGCAGGAAGTGATAAGCTATATTACAATTGTAAATGAAGAATACAAAAGTCAAAGCAGGAATATTAAAAACATTCATGTAATTAAGACACAATGAGTGTTGTTCTCTGTATCAAATCTTACAGCCCTCTTGATTTGTGCAGCCACACTTTCTCTAACAAAAAATATATTGAAGCAAAAGCTTAGAAACGTCAGCTTCAGCCAACCAGACCTCTTTTTGTTTTGTTTTGTTTCCTATAAACATACTCTATCAACTCCAAAGCTACTGAACTCTGCTGCTAGGTCAGGAATCTCCTGATAATCACCTCTTACAGGGAAATGTCCCTCTTTCCACCCCTACAATACATTCACATTTTCAGTGGGCATTCACAGTATAAATGTTTTTGATCTATTCTCAATTGCATACCTTGACCCATCATTATTTTATTTTATTTTATTTTATTTTATTTTATTTTATTATTTTATTTTATTTTATTTTATTTTATTATTTTATTTTATTTTATTTTATTTTATTTTATTTTATTTTATTTTATTTTATTTTATTTTATTTTATTTTATTTTATTTTATTTTATATCCCACACAGGATGTAAGGAGGCTTCCATCCAATTAAAGCAAGGTACATCTAAATACCTTAAAGGCACCAGATCCTTCTGTTCTTGGAAGCTAAGTAAGCTCATCCCTGGTTAGTACTTAGATTGGAGACAGCCAACAAATACCAGGTATTGTAGGCTATATTTCAGAGGAAGGAAGTGGCCAAACCACCTCTGAGTATTCCTTCTCTAAGAAAACCCTATGAAATTCATGGGGTCACCATAAGTCTAGAGGTGACTTGAAGGCACATACATACACACACAGCTAAAAAAAAACTATTTGTACAGAAGTTTTTTTAAAAAATCCAATTAAACAATTTTATTAAAAGCACAAAGTTCAAACAGTTTGACACAGCCCCACTGAAAGCCCCTTCTGCCACATGAATTTTAAGCCAAAGGCCTGCCTAAATAAGAAAATGTTTGCCTGCCAGTGGAAAGAGAGAAAGAACTTCACAACCTGGGAACAGCCACTAAGAAGCCTCTCTCTCCCTTGTCCTCACCAAACATTTGCGTGATAATGCTGGAACCAAGAGAAAGCCCTCCCCTGAAGATTTTTGAAGTTGGTCATGCTCATATAGGGAGATACAGTATTTCAGATAGCCTGAACCCAAACTGTATAGGGTATTAAAAGTTGAGTATCCCCTCAATAATTATAGGTAGAATACTAGAATCAGAAGTAAGATCCTCTATGGAATTTTCAAAACTTCTAAGTACTTTTACCCTGAAAAGAGTGCTGGGCAGCCAACTGTGCTGGTTAAGACCACCAAAGCTGAGGAAAAACTGACTAGGCTATGGAAAGAAAAGCTGAAATAGGAGCAAACAATGAATGATGGAGGTCTGGGGATAAAGAACAGATAGTAAAATAAAAATAGGGCTACAGAGAAATGCTGTTTGCAGCTCAACTTTTTTTTTCCTAGTAGCGATTTGGTACCTTTACAAGTTTTATGACTGGCAGAAATGTAACAGATAATTTTGCTTGCTGCTGAATCACTATGCTAGGGGAAGCTACACCAGTTCCGTTTACAGGCAAGGGAGATTTGTAGGCTGAAGGAGTTAGACCAGACAACTATGGGACCATGTCTTTGCCAGGACCAAACCTAAGAGGACTTCCATACCTTCGTATCACTTAAAAGAAGTAGTCTTGCTAAGTGGTAGCTTCTTCAGTCTTTCTAGCTATGATGACAAAAGTAATTTCCATTGAAATTGTCACTTCTGTGCATCTTTTACAAGTTCAGGGGTCTTCTCAAGCTCTAGGTTTGGAAAGACTAAAAAGACAGCCATGCACTCAATGTCAATGTTAAACTAACCAGTCAAACATATAAGGCAGGAAGGCAAAACTGAGACCAGGTCACTCTATCAAGGCTCCTCTGTAGCATGCTAGAGACAGGCTGCGCAGCTGGACCAATCTTAGTTTTGGCTCCCTCCCCCTCTTCCATCTATGACAGCAGCTCTGCTTTTGGGGAGGCAAAGGTGTTGCACGGATTGAGCAAAGAGGAACTCTAGTCTGGCACAGGCCTTGCCTCACCTCACATATTTTATCTTTCATATGGAGGACTCTTGTATCAAAAGTGTTCTGTGCCAAAACTATGACCGTGATAATTTCTATTTTAGTCTGCTCTCTGACTTGAACACTGCTGATATAGGATTCAGTTTACAATCTGGGAATCTATTATCTGAGTCCCTATATTGAATATTAACAATACAGTTGCACTAGACATAATATTATATCAAAGGCTCGTATATCTGAATTGGTCCTATTTATTGGTCCCTGCTCCTTTATAGAGTAGTTATGCACTATGATAAGAAGGCCTGTGAAAAATGGAGGTTGGATGTATTGATTTAGTTAGCATCCTCACAAGTTGTGTACAGCTTTATAAGTTATAACCAACATTCTGAATTCTGTCTCAGGTAGCCATTCAAGTTATTGTTAAACATTTGGTTTACACATTAACCAAGAAAAATCTATAGCCAAAAACAGCTTATTTTTCAAAAGCAGAGTTTTAGGATGAGATTCCATAACACAGTTCCACTTATTTACTGTATTCCAACTTGTATGTTATGTTATACTGTACATACTTTAAAAAAATAATAACTGCAAAGCTGTTTTAAGAGAAAGTTGTGCAGCTGGGACTGTCATCATGCAGAAGAGCACCCACATCTTGGTAGAATGTGTATCAAAGGATTCAAACTCAGATGAACTTAAGGGCAGAACACCCCCTCCCCACCCACCTACACGCAGGTTCCCCCCCATGTGCTACACCCCCCATGGTACACATGCCACACCCCCATGCCGTCCTCCCCGCACTTGCACCGCCCTCCTCGCACCCCGTGCCACTCTATGCCACCCTCCCCGCAACCTGTGTCGCCATGTGCCACCCTCCCCGCACTCACACCGCCATCCCCGCACCCCATGCCGCCCTGTGCCACCGTCCCCGCACTCACACCGTCCTCCGCACCCTGTACCGCCCTCTCCGAGCTCACACCACCCTCCCCGCAACCCATGCTGCCCTGTGCCACCCTCCTTACACTCGCACCACCCTCCTCGCACCCCATGCTGCTCTGTGCCACCCTCCCTGCACCTCGTGCCATGCTGTGCCACCCTTCCCGCACTCACACCATCCTCCCCACAACCTGTGTTGCCCTGTGCTGCCCTCCCCACACTCACACCGTCCTCCGCACCCTGTACCGCCCTCCCCGAGCTCACACCACCCTCACTGCGTTGCACTGCCCTGTGCCGCCCTCCCCGCACTCACACGGCCCTCCTTGCACCCCGTGCCGCCCTGTGCTGCCCTTGCACCATCCTCCCCACACTCCATACACACCACACACACACACACACACCATGCCACATCCCCCCTGCTACTCACACCCCCTCTGCCTCCGCCATGTTTAGAAAGAAGTGAAACTTCCATATGGTCCCAGAATGCTGATTGGTTGCCCAACAGAGCTTGGATTGGTTGGTCAGTTTCCTAAGCAGCCAAAAATCAGCACACTGGAAATGGCAACACATCTAAGAGCTATATATATAGATATTTATAGAAGATATTATACTATTCCAGAAGAAAGCACCTATCTAAATTAAATGCAATGTGAAGTAACTGTAAATAATTTAAGTCATATATAAATAACCTAAGGTTTAAAATATTGCCTGTTTATACAATCACAGAACTATGGGGGTGTCTTAATATGATGACCATGATATGGCCAAAGTACAACAGTCCCAGTTTAGTCATCTTGGCTACTAGGGAGAGTTCAGGCTTGATTTGTTCTAGGATCCATTTATTTGTCTTTTCAGCAGTCCATGGTATGAGTTGATTTTCTTCCTATCAGCTTTATTCATTCTCCATCTTACATAAAAATGGGGAATACAATGGCATGGACCATCCTAACTTTAGTATTCAATGATATATTTTGACACACCTTCTATAGGTCCTTCATAGCTGCCCTTCCTAGTCTTCTTCTGACTTTTTGATTGCAGTTTCCATTCAGAGTAATGACTGAGCCAAGGCATGGGAAATCTTTATTTATTTATTTATTATTTATTTATTTATACCCCGCTCTTCAGCCACATGGCTATCAGAGCAGCTTACAAATTGTTTTAAGCAATAGCTATTTACACATCTAACTGCATTAAACAGCATCCAATGTGTGTTAGCTAACTGCCCCCACAAGCTGGGTACTCATTTTACCGACCTACGAAAGGATGGAAGGCTGAGTGAACCTTGGAGCCGGCTGGAATCGAACTTGCGACGTGGTGGCTTGCAGTACTGGCATTTAACCACTGCGTCACCAGGGCAGTGAAATCTTAAAACTATTTCAATGTCTTCATTGTCTGTTTTAGAGTTATGTAAATCACCTGTGGTCATTGCTGTTGTTTTCGTAATGTTCAACTGTAAACCTGCCTTTGCACTTTCTTCCTTGACTTTCTTCAGTAATTGTTGCAAGTCCTTGCTATTTTAACTAATAGTATGGTGTCATCTGCATATCTTACATTGTTGATGTTCCTTCCTCCATTTCACCCCTTTCCTCTGAGTCTATCCTGCTTTACACACACACATTCAGCACACAAGTTTAACAAATAGGGTGAGAGAATGCGGCCTCACTTGATTCCCTTGCCAACTGGAAACGATTCCATTTCTCCATATTCTTTCCTAATGGCACCCTCTTGTCCTGAGTACAGGTTACGCATCAGAACAATCAAATGCTGTGGCACACCCATTTCTTTAAGAGCAATCCATACTATTTCATGATCTATATAATCAAAGGCTTTGCTATAATCTATAAAATAAAGGCTGGTTTTCTTTTGTAATTCTTTGATGCATTCCATTATCCAACTTATGTTTGAAATATGATCCTTAGTGTCTCTTCCTTTCCTGAACCCAGCTTGGACCTCCAGCATTTCTTGTTCCATATATGGTAAAAGTTTTTGTTGTGGAATTTTGAGCATCCCTTTGATTGGATGGGAAAGTAATGCCATGGTTCTGTGATTACTGCAATCCCTGGTGTCCTCTTTCTTGGGCATTGGGATGTATATGGAGCTTTTCCAATCTGTGGGCCATAGTTTTGTTTCCCATATTTGTTGGCAGGTTTTAGTTAGAACTAGAGTAGATTCTGTCTCTGTAGGTTGAAGCAGCTCTAGTGATATGCCGTCTGTTCCAGATTATTTATTTTTCCCAAGTGCTCTCTAAGTGAACCTTTCATTTCACTGTCTAAAATTGGAGGTTTGTCTTCATTTGGTTCTCCCTTGAATGAATCTGTCACCTTTTCATTTCTTTTATATAGTTCTCCCATGTATTGTTTTCATCATCTCTTTATGTCTATTTGGTCATATAATGTGTTCCCTGCTGGTCACAGAGCATCTCAACTCTTGGTTTAAATTTCCCTTTGATTTCTCAGATCTTGTGGAAGAAGTCTCTTGTTCTTTTTTCTTGTTACCTTCTATTTCTCTACATTGATTATTAGAATAGTTCTCCTTGTCCCTTTCACACTGCACTGTAGCATTATCACAAAGTCTCTTTGGCTCTAGAGGCCTTCACTCTCTTGGCCTGAAATTCTATCCCTCTACTGGTCCTTCAAAGCAAGCTTTATTGACTATCCAACCCAAGTGTTCTTGTATTGTTGATTTGGTCTCTTGATTTTCTGTGATTCATGGGTGTGGTAATTGGGATAATTGGCTGAACTCCACAACAGGACACAAAACAAAATGACAGCAGCTCAGTTCTGCCAACACTTTTTTAAAAAAAAAAAAACCCGCTTTTTTTCTTAGTATAGTTAAAAAAATTTTTTTCCATATTATTGCTTTTTAAGTTTGCTGTAAGGTGTTCTGAAGAATTTTACACAGAAAAGCCATTTTAAATAAATAAATGCAGACAACCACACACACATACACGGACAGGGTCCCCGAGGGCATGATACAAGCCCACAAACCTTATGTTCACTAGTCAAGGTGCATGGCATTCTGCTCATTTGCAGTGCCTGCTATATTTGATAGGTTTTGTAAGTCTCTTACCGTTAAGAACGGTCTTATCACATCATCACCATCATATCATTATCGTTTATTTATGTAGCGCCATAACCGCATATGGGGCTTTACAAGTAAAAGAACAGCAAAACAGTTCCCTGCCCTTAGACGTAACAATCTAATTAAGACATGATGGAAAAGAAAAAGGGGATGTCAGTGTGGGAGGGCATTAAGTCCAACACAAATACTGCCTCTTCTTCTCTCCCTCTAATGCTAGGGCAGTGGCAGTTGGAAAGGAGGTAGGGCTTTTCACCTGCTTCTGGGCCTAGGCATGATGGAGCTGTGCGTGCCTCTTCTTGCCTTCTGAGACCAGGGGAGGTCAGTTGGGATGGAGGGAGGGCCTTTCATCTGCTGCTGGGCCTAGGCATGAATGGAGCTGTGTCTGCCTCTTCTTATGTTAATATATGTTAATAAATTTAGATAGACTTCCTATCTCTTTCTCCCACTTGCTATCAACTGGGAGCAACATGAACAGTCAGATCCCTATTGGGGCAGCTGGTATGTGTCAGTTCAACTAGAAATTCCAGTTTTGGCACATTGCTGTCTAGCTTCCTTCAAGAGCTTGCCCATCCTACCCTCGTGTCATATTACAGGGAGCCAGGACTTTTAGTCCTTGAGAAACAGCCAAGCATGTCACATACTTAGATCTGTCCCTACCTGTTGCTTTATATCTAGTCTCCTTCTGTATAAATGGGAATCCTTCAGATGTGATTTTTTAAAAATTTCCAAATCAAAACCAGAGCCACTGTTATGTACGAGCCTAGCTATTATCATAACTTGCTCAGAAAGTAGAATGGACACACAAGTCTAAAGAAAAGCAAACAGAAATTCTCATTCACAAAGGCCCTTAAATTACTTTGCTGTTGTTGCAAGAATTTCAACAGCCCAGTGCATATTATTATTTTTTCAGATGAGCAGGAAAAGCAGTAGTTTTAATCACTGCTACTGGTATATGCTATTGGCTTATTCCCCTTTTTTGTTTTTTTTCTATATGTAGATTCACAGAGTGAGCATGAGGAGTAGAAACCACTGCATAATTCAATACAATAAGATTTAATCAAAAGCATATGAAAATTTAACTAAGGAAATACATAAATTTGAGATTCTTGTTTCAGCGACCAGTAATCTAAGCTCAACTCCTTTGTATGTTCAATACTCCTGATTTGCCCCCATAGGCCCACTCTGGAAGATCAAATCCTAGCTTAATAAACCAGGATATGAATGAGTTAAGCCTTTTGCACCCAAATAAACATCTTTCCCTTCACTGTCACATGAGTGAACTAATATGCCAGAAAGCTATAATTAAGATAGCTTCCCATTATGTCTAAAACCATGGTTAATGGCTTCCAAACAAGCTAGGGTATGAAGCCATGGTTTAAAGTTATCTTCTAAACTCTGCCTTGTTTTGAATGTATTAACCACTATTCCTCTTTTAGACTTACTAGAAAACTAGGGTTACCTGTGGCTTTTTGGCTTTATTCATACAAATATGCAAAGGGGGAAATTAACAAAAGCATAGAGGCTATGCGAAAGTCATGACCTAAAGCAAATCAAGCTTGAACTCTCCCTAGAAGCCAGAATGACCAAACCGAGGCTATCATACTTTGGGACATATCATGAGATGACATGACTCATTAGAAAAGGCAAGAATGTTTGGTAAAGTAGAAGGCAATACTAAAAGAGGAAAACCACAAGAAGCCACAGCCCTGAGTTTGCAGGATCTGAGTAGGGCTGTTTATGACAGGGTGATTTGGGGAATTACCACCCTCTGAAGAAAAGTGGCAAAGCAGCAGGAACATTCCGTCTTCCCTGCTGCATTACCGCATGGCATTGGCGTTTTTTGTTCTGGTCCCGTGGGGGACTGAGGTAAAACCATGTCTTTTTGCAATCGGAGTTTTCTGGTTAGCAAAAAAGCATGGTTTTATCTCAGGTCCCCCACCGGACCGGAACGAAAGAACAGCAACTTCATGTGGTAAGGCAGCAGGAAAGCCGAAATGTTCCTGCTGATTTGCCGCATTTCTTCGGAGTGCAGTAAGGCTCTTGGAGGTCTCTTATTCATAGGGTTACCATAGCCAAAGTCAACTTGACATCTATTAACAACAATAACAACAAATATTGGAAATACGTTCAGTATAACTTTTGCACCAAATTTATAAAACTTATGCACTTTCTACATTGATATTTACATACTTGGCATTTCTGAGTTTTAATTCAACATAAAAAGAAAAGCAATTAACATTTTCTTTTACATACCCAATTATGTTAGTGTTGGGGGCATGGGGGAGGTTCTCTGCAGAATAAATCTGTACAGTGGATAATAACATATTCTTAGTGAATAATAACATATGCTAGCTGATTAATTAATTGAAAAGGTGAACATTGCTAACAAAAAAGAGAAGGTAATGCTGGGTTCAGTAAAGACACATATGCAACTTTCTAACAACACAGAAACCTCAAGTAAAAACAGGTGGACAACAATTCTGTCAGGCTGCAAGATTTCAATCTAAATATAACACTAAACATTCCATACCATTACAAGCAACTGCTGATAAAACCTTGACTTACAGTAAAGGTTTCAGAAGTACAATTCAAGAACATGGGCAAGAAGTGCTAGTTTGGTACAAAAGCTGTATAACCATTATTTATTTATTTATTTATTTATTTGCCTTGTATGAAAGGAGGAGGAAACTGGACATGCCTATTCCAGAGGCACTCCAGAAACTAAGTAATGAACGAAAAATACACAAAAATGAAAATAAAATAAAGCCCTTCTCCAGCTCTAATCAGGGCTCTAACGACTCAGAACAAAGACCCATCTTGCGATATGCAGAGCCACAATGACCTTCTTCTGCAGCTGTGGCTTCCACAATATCCAGTTTCTTCCCTGTCCCAGTTGTGTTCTTACATTGTTCTGAATTTATGTTTAATTTGGCTGTTGGTTTAATATGATAAATTATTTAACTATATTTCAGAATTATACCTTCCTACATTTCACAGATAAAAACTGGGACTTGTGTCATCAAGCAACATCAAAGTGTAGCCAAGAAGTTATCAATGAGGGAAAACACACAAGCTGAAAGAGGCTGAAGCAGTTTGCTTTTGCCTGAGCCTATTGGGAAGTACAAGATGCCACTCTTGTTATCTCTCCTGCTGAGTTAACTGAATGCAAACTACTTTTGAATTTTGAACTCAGTTTGCAGCAACAGAAGCAAGCTGAAGACAAGGGGGGGAAGTAGGAGGAGAAGAGAGGAACTGGGATATTTTAAAAGCAGTTGGAAAAAGTGAGACAGAGGACAAACCGGGGCAGCCGAGGGTATGTTATAATTGGGAAATAATAGAGAAAAAAAAAGGAAAATCCTTTTGATCAAGTACTTCTCATTCACTTGCATCAGCTTGTGGAGGAGAACACCACCTACATTTAAAAAGTCTAAAAGCTTGTCCTGGGGGTGGGAGCTGGGAGGTACTGAAATGACAAGATCATTCTTGTCAACTACCTTGGTCTTTTATGTGGAGCCTACATTGGGACTTACTCTGATGCCTTCAATTTGAGGTTCAACAGGGATAATTCAATTAAGGGTTCAAAGGAGAATAAGAAGAAGCAATGTTGAAATGCTGCTTCGTTCAGGTATTCTGTACTCCATTTAAATCCACACAAGGTGAATGTTAAACCATTAGATCTCAAGACGTCAGAAGGGCTACCTAGAAATGTAAAGTTGTTTTTTTAAATTACCACAAAAGGCTGATAACTGTGTAGACATAAAAAATTAACTTGCTTACAAACAGTTGCAGAAAGTTTTGCAGACAGGGAATTATCTACAGAGGCCAAATAAAATATTGATAAACAACTGTGCAATCCAAATAATGGAAAAGGGATTCATTTTTATAGATTTTCCTTGGTGTTTTCCTGGGCTGTGAATTCTCTGAAGATGCCACCCACAGATGCAGGCGAAACGTCAGAAGTAAACTCTTCCATAACACCACCTCACAGTCTGGAAAAAAAACAAGAAAAATCTACAGATGCCGGCCATGAAAGCCTTCGACTTCACAGTGATTCATTTTCTTTTCAACATGCTTAAGAAATCTTTTCAGCTCAAAAACCTGTACAAAGTTGGTCCAAAGTGTATATGTGGCAGGGAGGGTCATTTGTTTTGCCTGCCTGTCTCTTTAAAAACTCCAGATCATGGAGAAAAGGAACATTGCCCCCTCTCTCTCCATTTCTTCACTAGACCCTTTGCTGACCACCTTTCCCTGCCTACTGCCAACAAACAAGACAAATTTTGCCTCAGAGCAGAGAAGAGGTTAGAGAGTCAAGGAAGGAATGAAGCATGAGATGCAACAACTGCACTAACTTGAAACTTAGGACAGACAGAATTTCTTATTCTCTAGGACAAATACAGAACTATTTGTATCTAACCTAACTCAAGTGGCATGCCAAACATTTCAGTGATAATCAAATGCAAGCAGCTTGGACATAGGCATGCCAAAGAAAAGTCAGGTTCACAGATTTCTCCAATGTTCTGACATTACAAACTGAATGGCAGATTTACAACTCTGTGTGTGTGCGCGCTTTCAAGTTGCCTGCCGATTTATGGTGACCCCATGATTTTCATAGGGTTTTCTTAGACAAGAAATACTCAAAGCTGGTTAAGCCACTTCCTTCCTCTGAAATATAGCCTACAGCACCTGGTATTTGTTGGCAGTCTCCTATCCAAGTACTAACCAAGGCTGACTCTGCTTACTTCCAAGATTAGATGGGATCTGGTGTCTTCAGGGTATTTAGGAACTCAGATTTACAACGAAACTTAACAAAATCAATATTTTTTTTAAAAAAAAATCTGTCCTGAATTGCTCTTGTAGCTAGCTACCAGAAATATTCTATCAGGTAAGTCCCATCTTTAGCAAAAATGTATAAATATGACAATGAACAGGTAATTATGGGGAAGCAGGGACCAATCTCTTAGCTGACTCACACACTGGCCTACAAGAGAAAAATTAAAGAGGGGTAGTATCTTTGTTCATCTGTTCCACTTCTAGTGGTCTAACTGACAGGAAGCAGAGAAACAGCAGCAAAGTACAAGTGACAAGTGTTTCCTGCCTCCACTGCTGCATCTTTCTTTCACCTTTGCTGTAAAACATTTCAACAGTGTCACAGTATACTAGTCAAAGCTTCACACAACATGCTATCTGAAGAAACATCAGTTGGGGATATAATTATATGTTTTTTAAATTGTTGTCAGCTGCTTTGAGTCCTGAACTGGGAAAAGGGGGGGGGGGAGGAGGAGGAGGAAGAGGAGTAATAGTAGTAGCAGTAGCAGTTGTTGATAAAACCTGCAAATGAATTTGCAGTAAAACAAAAAAAAAAAAAAGGAGGGCAAGGGGAGCATACTAGAAATAAAGTTAGGAGATACTGTAAGAAAAGCGTTATTTTAATATAAACGTATTGCAAGAAATATTAAACCACAGTTCCAAGTACAATGAACCATACGGATCCACAGGCTCCAGATCCATGGATTCGATTGACTGCAGATTATCACATCCTAGATCTAAAATGGCGGTGATATCCATGTGGGTATGCTGAAGTGTCCATGCACATGTCACCACAATTTAATCATATGGGATGCAACTATCCAGTTTTTGGTGTCTGTGGGGGGTTCTGTACCTGAACCACTGCAGATCTGGAGGGCCCACTGTAATTATCAAGTGCCTTTTGGAACAGATACCTTCCAAAAAGGCTTTGTTGTGAGGCTTCTGAACATATATGATGGGCTGCTATTCCTCCAAAGGAAAACCGTTCAAAAGCAACTGGTTTAGAACTTTTAATAAAATGATACATTCTTTAAACTATGAGAGTGAAGTATTCCACTGTTGCTAGCTGCAGTATATACTCCACTTCCACAGAACACATACATTTAATATATATATATATAGTGCACAGTATGCAGCACAAAACAGGAAGTAGCAGACAGGAAAAATATATTATCTTAAATGCAATGTTGCACCAGTCTCAGATTTATTTGGCTCCCCATACCACCCAACAGCCCTATGCAGCACCAAATGCCTTTTCACTTTTCTTGTCTCTTTTCCTTATGCCCCTGACAGGAGCGGCTTCTGGAAGCAGATACACTCTGCTGGGTCATACTCTTTTTCTTGGGAAACCACAAAAATGCCTACATATTCTAAACCAGCATCCCAAAACTTTGCTTAGAAAATTTAACTCCAAGTATTTTTCCCTAGTAGAATCAAACCCAGAAATCTAAAAGGTCCTCTTAAAAAATAAAACAGAAATTGCAGAACAGAAAAGCACACAGCAGCCTGAACAAGCTAAATGCAACTCTTAGTGGCCACATCAAATCTCACCAATCAACAACTGACTGCAAAAAGGCAAAGACACTGAAGACACTAAAAAAGGAATCATATGTATTTGTTCAAAAATGCATATCAAGTTGACAGCAAGTAGGCAGCCAAAGAGCTTTCAACATCTAAAAGCCACTTCTGTAAATTGTGGTGGAAAAAGAGGATGTCTGCTCATAAAGGAACTGAAACGCTTGAAAGGTCTGCTAGATCTTACTTCTCAGAGTGTTTTGCATGATCTGAGCAACACACATCTTAACTTGAATTCAAAGGAATCAAAACAAAATGTGACACTCACTATAAGGAAGACACTTTATGTTTCCATGGCAGATCCAACCTTCCTTTCCCCGCCTTTTCAGAAATAAAGGACTATGCCCAGACTTGAAGAAACAACAAATTCCACCATGACCTAGCTGGAAAGTCAAGACTCAGTCCTCCTAAACTGGATTATCACACTACCTGTAATACCATAGTGCTATTATTCCACTTTAACTGCTCTGGCTGCCTCCTGTGGAATCCTGAGATTTGCAGTTTAGGGAGGGGCATTTAGAACTCTCAGCCAGACAGCTCTGAGGCTTCACTAAACTACAAACCCCAGAATTCCACAGGAGGCAGCCTTAGCAGTTAAAGTGGAATAATAGCACTATAACAGTGTAGTGTGATAACGGGCAGTTCTACTTGTCCTACCTGGAGGTGCACTCCCCCCCCCAAGAATACCCTTGTCTGTGGAAGATACTTTCTTCTTCATATTTATTGTATATTAAATTTTAACATTAAGACATATTGTCTTTCTTTTAAACTTATTTTAATAGATACTTTAACATATAGTACTTGAATATCCCCTGACATCTGTACATCTGCCCCCACAAACTTAGTACAAAGGTCATTTGTTTGAATATCCAGTGCAGCAGATGGGAATAGCTACAGTGTGTTTTACTAGGGAAAATAGTGAACATCTTTTTTTTTTTTAATGCAAACTATCAATTTCTTAGTTCGCCAATCAAAGAATTCAAATAATTTCAATACTTTTGAGATATGTTCCTTTGTGAAGTCAAAGGCTTTCACAGCCGGCATCCATAGGGTTGTCATGTGGAAATGAACAAAAACCCTGCCCAGGTTTTGAAATCTTCAGGGGAGGCCCTTCATTTGGTCCCACCACCCTCTGGTGGAAACACAGGAGAGAGCCTTCTTGGTATTTGTTCCCAGGCTCTGCAGCTCCCTTCCTAAGAAGGCTAGAATGGTCCTCTCCATAGCGTCCTTCCAGCAGGAGGTAAGGACCTTTTTGTTCATTTCCACAGACCTTTGGGAACTGACCACTTACAAGGAGAGGCTTTTAATAATGTACTGTATTGTTTGTGTTTAATTTATGCATTTAATTATTTATATACACTTTCCTAAATACTGTTCAAAATACCTTACTGGGTCTAGATATGAAGTGTATAAAATACTGAGAGTGTAAATCAGTAGGCTTTTTAAAAAGCTGTTAAATTTTACTAATAACTCTTCAACTTGGACTGTAGCTTATTTTCTGGTCAAAGAAGGACAAAATGGGAAGATCAGATGATATAACATAATGGAATTTAGTGGTACTCTCCAAGTAGGAATGTTATCCCCTTTCTTATTTGTTTCCCAAACAGATTATGGCTTTATTGGTGTGCACCTATCCCTCTCCTTCTCTTATAGAAAAATACAGTGGGCCCTTGGTATCCACTGGGGTTTGGTTCCAAGACCACTCATGGATACCAAAAACTGAAGATGCTCAAGTCCCATTATATACAATGGCATAATAAAATGGCATCCCTTACATAAAATGGCAAACAGCAAAATTTCCTTTTTCTTGGGAACCCTGGTGGTGCAGTGGTTAAATGCCAGTCCTGCAAGTCACCACGTTGCAAGTTTGATTCCAGAGGGCTCCACGGTTCACTCAGCCTTCCATCCTTTCGTAGGTCGGTAAAATGAGTACCCAGCTTGTGGGGGCAATTAGCTAACACACATTGGAAACTGCTTAATGCAGTGTAGATGTGTAAACTGCTATTGCTTAAAACAAATTGTATGCCACTCTGATAGCCTTTGTGGCTGAAGAGCGGGGTATAAATACCTACATTAAATTAAAATTAAAATTTCTTTTTTTATTTTCAAGCTGTAGTTGGTTGAATCCGTGGATGCAGAACCCATGGATATGAATGGAGTGCCTACTGTAATGATATAAGGAGCATATTGAAAAACAGGGAAGGATCTGAAATGGGCAGGAATAGGGCAACAAGGTCTGTAAAAATAGGATTTTTTAAAAAATTTGCCTCTGTTTTTATTATAGTTATAGAAAATACTGGCTAAATGTACAAATAGATCACAATCCAGACTATAATCAGCATTATAATCAGCATCATGTTTTAATATTAAAAGTTAAATTGTATCCTAACCATACACAATTCAGTTTTCACTAACCAATGTTCTATGATATCCTTAAAGTACTGAAGCATGCATATGCACACCCTGCCCATACACAACCTTTGGTTCTTCATCCTTAGATTTAATTCCTCTACTGGAAACAGCAAGGGCAAAGCTACACATTACATATAATCAAGGTGTCTTTACATTTTACATAAAAGAGGCATTGAGGGTATAATGTAAAAAAGACCTCAGCTTGCACTGATGCCATTTCCCCAGACCCAAATATTTACTTCAAAAAGTAATTAGTTAGAACTATAAATTCAAGACACCATAGAGATGCTGATAGTTAATAATCTTATTGAAAGAAACTCTTTAGTTCCTCATTTTTAATCACATTTTGTTACTTGTTAGTTATATTCTGTTACTTTTTAAAAATCAGACTGTTGCTAGCCTGACTTATACAAGGCAAGTCTAAGCAGTGAAGCCACATAAACCCTGTAACTAAAAACAGTAGTTAAATCACAAAAGGAGTGAAGGTATTCTTTTTTTGTTACAATCACTATGTAACATATATACTGCAGTCTGTACTGAATTACAGTACAGTAATTACACACAACTTGTTGTTTGTTGCTAATTACTTCTCAGCTGAAAGCTGTCCCCAGGTGCTTTTTCTTGCAGGATGAGGGTAATTTCAGCAGGAAAACAGTACAAGGATTAAGAGGCCTCTCTCTCCATTTACACTGGCCTTCTCTTTCAGGCTGCAGCCTCTGTTACAGGAATGTGTAACCTAAAAGGAAGCCTCTTTACAATGGCACAGGTACATAGAATGTGACATTCAGCCCTGAGAATGAGGTTAAAAACCTGATATTCCAGTGAAGCCTTGCATTCTGACCATTTTTGGCCCAGTAGGGAATGCTTGCTGATAGTGGTATATACATGGGCCAATCTACTTGGTTTCTTATACAAGGTGGCTAATGGGGGAGTGGGGCTGTGAGGAGTAGAAGGGAGGGGGTCCACACAAGTAGTAAAAACACATGCTTCATGTAGAAAATAAGTACAGTATTGAGAACCGCAAATTTTATTCTGGCACATACAAACAGTTTAGTGTAGACACTTTAGAACCAATATATCCAAAGTTGTCAGCTGAGTGAGGAGAAAAAGAAGACTAGGCATGCTCTTGTCTTTGAACAGACATATAATCTAGCTAAGTGAAAAGCTTTCATCCCATAAAGGCCAACACAACACAAAAGAGTTGGTAATTCAGTATATTATGAAGCCAATAATTAATACCAGAGACTGAATGAATGATCAGAAATATCTGCAGACTGTTTTCTGGTCCATTTAAGAAGACATCAACATATTCTTAGACCAAAACTGTTTTGCTTTCTAACAATTAAAACATCATCTTAGCATCTTGAGATTTGTCTCCCTCATTCATGGAATCTTGTGCAAGTGATCAAATAATAACAACAATAGTTGCTGTTTAACATTGTTTGAATAATACTACAAGTTCCAAGTAAATACACTACATGAGAAAATATGAAGCTCCAAGAGATGATAATATTTTTGTTCTGTTTTACGGAAGCCATGTACTTCCCTCCATTCTCATCCACCTAGGCACCCTATTTATACTAGGCAAAACATAAGGCCTTATTTATTTATACTAGCTAGAAAAGAAATTGAGTACATCAAATTTATTCTACAGGCAAGTCTGAGGAAGCAAAATGAATTCAATGGCCATTGGCACCTATTCTTATTAATTCTTATGGCCCAAGAGCCACTGCCGACTGGCCATGAACAAAGCTTCCAGTGAAACCCAATGGGTGTGGGGAGACTTCTTTCCAGGATACTGTACTCCAGGAGGGTTATGTCCCCAGTTTAGAATATAGTACTAACTTTTGGGCAACACACACAACCCATAGAAAAACTCATGGACAGAACATTTTCAAAAGCTCTGTGTGCTTGTTTGCATGTACATCTACACATGCAGAGGAATGGGTAGAATCATAGATTTGTAGAGTTGGAAGAGACCACAAGGGCCATCCAGTCCAACCTCCTGCCATGCAGGAAATCATGATCAAAGCATCCTTGACAGATGGCACACATTAATTTTGCCCTGAATGTCCACAAGCAGCCAACAACATTCCAGACCTTCACACATATGACATGAAGGTCCGCATAGGGCACTATATCTACTTTCTGAACAACACAATTACAGAATTACCACAATCAGGAAACATGCTGTATCAGGACTGGGTTACTGGGCATGGGAGCTCTGAACAGAGCCTTAAGTATACTTTGACTCTCAACATGTGAAGGTCTGGAACGATGCCAGGTCTGTGAGGATGTTCAGGGACTGAGCTTATGCATACACCCTTGTCCCCAGCCCCACTTTGGCCTATATATAAGCAGGAGAAGAGCTGCATGGGACTGTGGTGTCCCAGTTATCTAGACTATGAATACCTAAGTATCCACTTCAGAAAAGTGCAGTTCATTAAAATGTGCATTAGACGTTAAAATGGATCATTAGATGACCTTTTCCAATGACAATCACAGTACATACTCTTCTAATATAAGAGGTCTTCAGTCAGAAAAAAAAGTATTTTTTACAATTTATAATTAAAAAAAAAACTAAAACAGTGTTCAACAACTGTTGCCCTCAGGCCAACAAAATGATATTCCCTTCCAGTCCACACCTGATATCCTACCATCAGTTGGCAGCTGCTAACTCAGAGGAAGCTCCATATTTGCATTAGGTCTTCTTAGGGATACTATCTGGCAATTTTTAAGAAATCAGTCTGCTTAGTCCTTCAGAATGCAAGCTGGCTATTTGCGTAGGTCATAAAATCCCTACCTTAGTCACTCCAAAACAGTAGTGGCCAGCATTCACATGCAAGAATTTTACCAGCTTTTTCTTTTTACCCTATAACAAATGCACAGTCTTTAAGTCCTTGCATTTCAGAAAGAAAAAATTATGTCTAAAAATGAACAGCTCCTATGCCAGTCACATTGGGTTCCCCCCCCCCATATACCTTTCAGTGTCAATTACTTCCACTTTTCTTCCACTCATCAAACTAATGGGGGGGGGAGGGGATAAGATTTTTCTAATGCTCATTTCAATATTGTTGTTAAAAAATAAGTTAACAGCCATATTCTAAGACTTGGTGTTTCAGTATATCCCTGGAACAGTGCAGACCAGTACTGTCTCCAGACACCACTGTACTCCAGGAGTGTTATGTTTGCAGTTTAGAACAGTACTTCTTAACCTTTTCTTTACCAGGGACCCCCTATAAATATCTTTTGTTGCCGTGCACCCTGAAGATTTAACTCAAGTTTTAAAGCCCTGATAATAATACTAAAACAATTACACCATCCATGAAACCTTCCCTCAGAGGCAATGGAGGAGGAGAGAAGACTTTTCTTCTGCTTCTTGCTGCAAATTTGTGGCTGGAGCAGATCAAATGGCAACACACCGGCCAGGCCAAGCCAACCAGCCAGCCTTTGCCTTGGCTTCTGTCATGTAGTCACTCCACTGCACGGAGGAAGTGAGCCAAGCTGTCTTCAAGCCTTCACAGACCCCCCTGAGAAGACATAATGGATCCTTGGGGGGTCCCTAAACCACAGGTGAAAAATAACTGGTTTAGGATATTGGCCTTTGCATCCAGACACTACTATAAACCATGAAAAGACTAATTCGTAATACTAAGGCCTAAATCCAATTCCAAGACCTAGTCTCACCTAGAGTAGACTCTCTCAATCAACTACTGAATAGTGTATCAATGCTTATGTAAATCGAATTGTGCCAGTGCGTCTACTCTAGTTGGGACTGGATATAGCCCCCAAAGTGCAAATTTCCATTAGACTTCATCCATTTATTCAAAACAAGCACAAATGTCTTCACTTTTTATCCTACCCAGATTAGACATGTTATAGGATATCTGTGCTCAAATTCCTCTATTTTTTATAAAGCGAATTACAGTCACAGAGGAGATCCTGTTGGGACAGCTACACGTGGGAGGGAGTTTATCCTTCTACCACTACTCCACATCATTTTCTGTGCTCCTTTAAGGTTATTTGTTCTGCAAAGCAATATGTACAGTGTCCATGTGTTCCCTCTGTGGGGCAAATAGCAGTGAATGGCATATTAAATCAATAAAAGCCACAGAGAGTTAACCCTCCTACTGTGGCACTACAATTGTCTTTGTACTCTTCCCCACTGGTGAAAATCGCTGCACAGAAGGCACAATTATCAGGTGCATATGAACCTGAACATTTCTCTTTGCAGAACAAACAACTCTCCCTGCATGTGCACACACACACACACACACACACACATATACATACATATGTACCCCAGATCATACTTTTAAGTCTCCATGACTTAAAAGAGGTTTGTAATGTGACATGCAGGTAGGTGGTATTTACTATTTATGAAAAATTGTCCTAAAGCATGCTTGGATCCAGAGACCAATTTTGTACCATTCTTTGAATCCTAGGTATAAATGTGGATGATTCTTCTCACCCACAACAGAGTTCTTTATAAAAAGCAAGTTGCATGGCTAGAAAATATAACCACTTAAAATATCAAACTCTGGAAGCTGCTAGAGAACAATTTTAAAAGATGGGGGCGGGGGATGAAACAGAGCACCCAAAATTGAACAGACTCTTCAATGTTTTCACTCTTATACACAAACAGAGCTGAGTACTACATTCAAACATTTCATCCCAGTGGCAGAAAATCTAGTGTTACAGTGAACAGCATCACTGCATTCACACTCACTTGCTCACAAATACACTACTGAAAACAATACTGGCAGCTTTTCCTCTGGTACTTATTTCTGTTTTGAGAAATCCCACCCAACTTTAAAAGCTGAGCAAGTTATGCTCTCAGTTGAAAAAGGAAAATAAAAAAGGCAGGGCTTTCACCGATAAGTATTCAGCTAAATATATAACAAATACTGCCTAAAAGGGCACCACAAGAACACAGCTTTCTAAGATCCTTTAGGGAGAACAATATTTTGCAGGTTAAAGTCAGAAGATGAGTAATTTAAGACTCAAACTTACTCTTCCTGCCCCTCCTCCCATAGAAACAACCTGTAAAAGCAGCATTTCTACTCCTAACCTGAAACCTTCACAAGTTGTCACTGCTCAGCTCCTGTGTACAATACAATACAATAAGTTTTGCTAAGTATGAAAGTTGGGGGGGGGGGGAACCAACAGTAAAGCAACAACAGCCTTAAGACACAGATGACTACACAGTAATTTTTGTAGCATGTAGTGGTAACAAAGATGAGCAAGAGAGAATTACAGAAAATATTCTGTAAGATTATTCAACCTCTCTCAAGTAAATATAATTAGAATACCAGCCTTTAACACAACTATTTTAGCAAAGTGCCATCTGAGGAACTTCAGCACAGTCCATGTTTAAAAACAACTCACAATCAGATTACACTGCCCTTGCCATTTTCCAAACAAAAATGTTTGTTCATGTTCAGGTTAGAGGTAAAAGTTACAACTGAAACACATTTATTTATAAAACGAAGTATTATAGCTTATTTCTATTATATTCTTCTGCTTATTCAAAGGCACTAAATGTATTTAAATGTTATTTATAGGTAGACCTGTAAGACTGACAAACCCTTTAAAGTCATTTATGCTTTTCAGCCAAAAAAAAATTAGCTGAACAAGGAAAGTTTTAGTTTTTCACAGCCCTACTCTCCCAAATAGAAATACCTCCCCACCCCAAAACATTTAAACATAAAACACTCCATACTAAATTCTCTGTTCCTGATTCTTCATTAAATGCAATTAAGAATGGGATTCAGTTTCATTTATTAACGAGCCATAAGCACACAGCCTTGTCTGTTTTTAAAAACTCAGCAGGTACATCTAATCCTCTACTAGAATTTTAAAAACTCAAGTTACAGATGCATTAACAAATAAAGCCCATTAAAATTACCTTATTCTAAGTTCCTTCCAAGGTCCCAAAGGCTAGACGATAACAAGAAATCCAACAGTTTTGTGCATTTAAAATGGCTACTGTAGATTGGGGAAGTGGAGTCTGTGCTTCAGCTTATGAGTCATACATGAAACTAAGTGTTTCTCTGAGAGGCACGCCCAGGTTGCTGTGGGCCCAATTACTTCGCCAGGTCAAACATGCAAATCTTCAGGTAAGAGGGGAAAGAGAGAACAAAGTGAATCAGCCAGCCACACCTTAACTAGCAAGAGCAAAGGCCAAACAATTGCTGAAGCAAAGTGGAACATACAGACAGCACACTCAACAAGTGGACAAAGAAAGGCCAGTACAATTTACGAAGTACTATCAGATCTACTTCCCTGCACTCTTGTTTGCTAAATAAATGAAGCATTTCAGTGTTCAGAGAAGTTAATGATCAATCATCAAATCCTTCATACTGAATATCAGCATTAACACACCTTTGTAAAATTACTGTTAAAATAAACGCATTTGAATAGAATCCACTCAAATTAACTTGCATAGGGAATCACGATTTTAGCCAGACTAGCAACTATTCCACAAATGCTTACCTCTGAGATCACGGAAGGAAAAAAAAGTGTACAGGAGATTCTATTAATGTTGTGACTGAAAATAACTCATAAAGTTTTTTTCTGTTTGAAAGCAAAGTAAGGACACTAGAAAAGGAAGGAAGGATAGAATTACTGTACCTGTTTTTACACTTATTATCACATAAGACAACAAGTGACTTTAAGAAGAATTATGAGAAGCAACCCTTCAAAAAGAAACTTGCGGCAGGACTAAAGGGCCCAGTCAGAAATAAGAGCCATGAAGACAAAGGGACCTCATCCATCTAGTCAGAGGGGAAAGCTTCTTCGAAAATACACCCCAGGATGATTTTTTTCTTTCCACACCCTTCACTTTTCTTATGGCCTCCAATTTGGTGGCGAAACTTATAGATCTATGTTTTTTCAACATACCAGAGTAGCTGGTGAAGCAGGCTAAGCTGCTTTACCCTTTTCTTCCTGTTTTCTGTTCATGCATGCTCAATAAGTGATTCTGGAGCCAGCTGTTTAACTTGCCTGTTATACATAAGCACACACAACTGCAGTAGGAATCCCATTCTTTCCCAGTTGAAGTTTATTGCATTGTTTACTGCAGACACGCTGCTCCAACCCAACACTGAAAGTCTGTCCTTCTCCAACCCTCCTTCACTGTCCTCCCGATGTTAGGAAAGAGGCTTCCAGCTAGACAGAAGATAAGAAAAGTGTGTGGGACTCCTATAAAAAGGCTTTGTAAAAAGGAGCTTATTTGCCAGAGGCTTTGTAAACTGAGTTATGCCTATATAGGTAAACTGGCCTTGCTTTCTCTTGGATACACACTGTAACACAGAAATGGTGGGGGGATTGAGTGTGTAAGAGAAACTGAAAGTAATGCCAGAACACATCTAGAAAAGCTTCTTAAGATCTCTGTGCAGGTGCAGAACTACCCATATATGTGAAGCACAGAGATCACAAAGATTTTTTTTATGCAGAACTTTTCCAAAATAAAAACTCACCCCCAAATGCTCTTCAGCAATCTAGGTCCAGGAGAGGCCTTTTTTGAAATAGGAAGTGATGTCTGCTCACTTCCTGTTGTTAAAGAAGGTCTTTCTTGGGCCTAAAATGGCCTAGGAAGGACCCAAAACATGGTGAAAATACCCCAACGTCGGGGATTTGGGGCCAACTTGTTTGATGTTTATTTGTGGGAGTGTGTGCTGTCCTCCAAGGTTTCCTGGGGGACTATGAGACACTCCCCCAGCCTTCCACAGCTGCCCACCCCTGGTATACATAGACATAATCAGATAGCCAATACAGACATCAAGGACACTATATAATTGGAAGCAGATGGAGAAGTTGCAGTCTCTGCAAAAACAAGACTAGGAGCAGATTGTGGCACCTATGTCAATAGTATCAATAACGTAACTCTGAAGAATACATTAATCCAATAATTGTACCAAAATATAATCTGAAGACCACTCCTTAGGATTTAAAAACCAGGTAAAGAACAAATTTGCAATATTAAATCTAATCGACTAGGAGTAAGAAGAAATGTGGATTGAAACCAGGAGGAGCATTATCAGGGAATAATACCGAAAGACTCTATAGCCAAAAAGAAAGTAAAGTCTTATTGGATGGTTAAGGACAGAAAAGAAGCAAAAAGAAACAGTGACAGAAATGGGATCAGAATCCTTAATGCAGCTGTTCACTGATTTCTGCACAGGAACAAACAGAAGTTTTAAAAAGCAAAGCAAAGAAGCAGAAGATGATACAAAAGTCGTAACACGTGACCAGTTCCATGAGATCCAAGAAATCAAAAGGAAATTTAAACTAAGAGTAGAGATACTATATGGCCATCAGATGAACACATTGCACGATCAGAACAAAATAAAAAGACAGTGGATAATATACACTGAAGAACTATAAAAAAGAGATGAAAGAATGCAAGAAACTTCTGTCAAAGAAACAACCATTTTAGAAAGTGAAGTGGAAGCTGCTCTCAAAGCAAATAAATCATCAGGAACAGATGGCATACCAACAGAGATGTTTCAAAATATAGAGAAGGAACCCATTCAAATTCTGAGAAGAATCTGCCAATACTGTAACAGGGTTGCCATAGGTTGAAGGTGACTTGACAGCAAACAACAATTGTTAGGCCCCAATGTCAGTATCAGGGCCTAATGTCAGCAAATGCCATGGTTAGACATCTTTCATGGGCAGGCACCTGAGGACCCACCACAACATGCATCTTGAGCAAAGCAGGAAGGAGGACAGCAGTAGCCCAACTGAGGGCAGAAAGACTGGGTGAACAGTGGCTGCTCTGTTCTTCCCCTGGACTTCAACATCTGCAGACAACATCTACAAGCAGCTACCACTAAGAAAACATACATTTAACACACTGAACACAACAAAGCACAAATTTTCCTCTCTTCTAGAACTAGAAGTAGGACTCTAGAGCTGTTACCCATAGGTTCAGTCATTTTTGTGTGTGTGTGTTCTACTTTGATTAAGCTGGTTTTGCAGGTTTTTGAAATCTCTTAGGCTTTTTCTGAAAAAACCCAAAAAGTGTGTCAGCATTGCTAGAACAGTGGCATATATACAAGGTCTGTCTATTAAATTATGAGACTGTATTCTTACGTTTCAGACAATCAGGGAGAACTGATTGTGAATGCTCTAGTGGTGACCTAAAACATGTCTGAACCTGCAGGACAAACATCAACGCTCTCGGCCGTTCAGTTAAATGTCAATCATCATTTAAAGCAACTGTGTTGTCTGTTGTGTGCTAGAAAAATGCTAAGTTTAAAAGTCAAGCAACATGACATTCTGCAGAAACTTGTGGAGAACCCAAACCTTTTATTTTTTCAAAAAATCATCACTTGTGATGAATCCCAGAACTTCCAATATGATCCTGAGACAAAACAACAGTCAATCCACTGGAAAACACCATCGTCACCAAGAATGAAAAAAACATGTCAAAGCAAGTCCACATTCAAAGCCATGCTCATTGGGTTTTTTTTAACATCAAGCATGTAATTTTGGCAGAATGGGTTCCAGAAGGCAGAACAGTGAACCAACATTATTATAAGGAAGTTTTGACAAAGCAGAGAGAAAGAGACATAAAAAAAGGCCAAAACTATGGGGAAATGGTTTCATTCTTCATCAAGACAGTATGCCTGCTCACACAGCACTTTCTGTGAAGCAGTTTTGGCCAATAAATGCATTACTACACTTGAACATTCTCCACATTTGGCACCTGCAACTTTTTTATTTTCCCTAAAGTGAAATCGGTGCTTAAAGGAACACAATTTGAGTCAACCAATGCAGTAAAGAAGAAAACAGCAGAGGTGTTGAAACAGCTGACAAAAACTGATCTGCTCCACACCTTCGACCACTGCAAAACAAGACTGCATCAGTGTGTGAGTGTGAACCGTGAGTGTGAGTACAGTTGTCCCTTCATATTCACTGGGGTTTGGTTCCACAACACCCGCGCAACCCCGTGGATACCAAAATCCATGAATACTCAAGTCCCATTATATACAGTGGCATAGCAAAATGGTGTCCCGTATATAAGATGGCAAAATCAAGCTCTGCTTTTTTGGATTATTATTTTTTACGAATATTTTCAAGCTGTGAATACTTAAATCCGTGGATACGGAGGGACAACTGTATATTGAAAGGGGCAAGCATTAGAATTGTAATACAGTCGTCCCTTCACATTCGCGGGGGTTCCGTTCCGCGGACCCCAGCGAATGTGAAAAAACCGCGAATAGCGACACCCCTCCCCCCTCCCTCCCCAGGCCTTCGCGGGGCCTTCCTAGGCCCCTGAAGGTCTCCCCGGCCCTCGCTCCCTCCCTCCCCAGGCCTTCGCGGGGCCTTGCTAGGCCCCGCGGAGGTCTCCAAGGCCCTCCCTCCCGACCTCCCCAGGCCTTCGCGGGGCCTTCCGAGGCCCCGCAGAGGCCTCCCCGGCCCTCCCTCCCTCCCTCCCCAGGCATTTGCGGGGCCTTGCTAGGCCCCGCGGAGGTCTCCCCGGCCCTCCCTCCCTCCCTCCCCAGGCCTTTGCGGGGCCTTCCTAGGCCCCGCGGAGGTCTCCCCGGCCCTTCCTCCCTCCCTCCCCAGGCCTTCGCGGGGCCTTCCTAGGCCCCGCGGAGGCCTCCCCGGCCCTCCCTCCCGCCCTCCCCAGGCCTTCGCGGGGCCTTGCTAGGCCCCGTGGAGGTCTCCCCGGCCCTTCCTCCCGCCCTCCCCAGGCCTTCGCGTCTCCGGAGGCCCCAGGATCGCCTCCCCAGCCCTCCCCACCCCGTCCCCAGGCCTTTCTGGGGCCTCCGGAGATGCTCCGGAGGCCCCAGGATCGCCTCCCCAGCCCTCCCCACCCCGTCCCCAGGCCTTCCTGGGGCCTCCGGAGATGCTCCGGAGGCCCCAGGATCGCCTCCCCAGCCCTCCCCAGGCCTTCCTGGGGCCTCAGGAGCGTCTCCGGAGGCTCCAGGATCGCCTCCCCAGCCCTCCCCACCGCGTCCCCAGGCCTTCCTGGGGCCTCCGGAGCGTCTCCGGAGGCCCCAGGATCGCCTCCCCAGCCCTCCCCACCGCGTCCCCAGGCCTTCCTGGGGCCTCCGGAGCGTCTCCGGAGGCCCCAGGATCGCCTCCCCAGCCCTCCCCACCCCGTCCCCAAGCCTTCCTGGGGCCTCCGGAGCGTCTCCGGAGGCCCCAGGATCGCCTCCCCAGCCCTCCCCAGGCCTTCCTGGGGCCTCCGGAGCGTCTCCGGAGGCCCCAGTATCGCCTCCCCAGCCCTCCCCACCCCGTCCCCAGTCCTTTCTGGGGCCTCCGGAGATGCTCCGGAGGCCCCAGTATCACCTCCCCAGCCCTCCCCACCCCATCCCCAAGCCTTCCTGGGGCCTCCGGAGCGTCTCCGGAGGCCCCAGGATCGCCTCCCCAGCCCTCCCCAGGCCTTCCTGGGGCCTCCGGAGCGTCTCCGGAGGCTCCAGGATCGCCTCCCCAGCCCTCCCCACCGCGTCCCCAGGCCTTCCTGGGGCCTCCGGAGCGTCTCCGGAGGCCCCAGGATCGCCTCCGCAGCCCTCCCCACCCCGTCCCCAAGCCTTCCTGGGGCCTCCGGAGCGTCTCCGGAGGCCCCAGGATCGCCTCCCCAGCCCTCCCCACCCCGTCCCCAGGCCTTCATGGGGCCTCCGGAGTGCCTCTGGGGGCCCCGTGGACGCCTCCCTGGGCCTCCCCGCTCCCTCTATGTCTTTCACGGGGCCTCTGGAGGCCCCGTGTCGCGGTTTTGGGGGGCCCCTCCCAAAACCGCGAATAACCGAAACCGCGAATGTCAAGTTCGCGAATGTGGAGGGACAACTGTACATATAAATAAAGATGGGTTATTGTATCAGTCACGTTATTTAATGGACAGACCTCATACACCAGTTCATGTTTCACAGCTGTATCATGGACAACCACGATGAACAACTATTCTTCCTTGTTCATCAGCAACATTTTTAAAGGGTTTTTTGTGGGGGGAGTATGTTTACAATATCCACATGTGTTTGTCCCTCTAACATATAAAAATACGTGCTGATGGTAAAGATTTTCCAGCTACAGTTGTCCCTTCATATCCACAGATTTAAGTATTCATGGCTTGAAAATATTCTTTAAAAAAAATAATCCGAAAAGCAACCTTGATTGTGCCATCTTATATCAGGGACACCATTTTGCTATGCCATTGCATATAATGGGACTTGAGTATTCATGGATTTTGGTACTGACGGGGGGTCCTGGAACCAAACCCCAGCGAATATAAAGGGACAACTGTATATACAAAGCTATGTGCAATCAGACTTGTAAGAAGTCTCTCACCTATAATTTGTGAGAACTGTTTCCTATTAAAGAGCCATTAAAAAGGGCTTTGGTTCTGCCCATTTCCTTTTTAAAAATAATATTGATGTATGACCAATATTGGCGTACAATGGATAAATGTACTTGTTTTCAATGCTGATATAACATTCAGAGAGACTTTCCACATTTTGATGGTATTTGCTGGGAATTTGTTTGCTTGACAGCTTTGATTTTTTTTTTTTACCTGCTGAATCCATATGTCTGTACCCAAGCAATGTGCATTACTATTGACCCTAAAGCCAAGGGCAATACCCAAGATGGCTGATGCCAACTACTTAAGAGAGTAAACAGATACCAGGAGAAGTGAGGTTTCTAATAATTTAAATATTCCACATATAAATTATATGGTTAACACTCTAAGAACTGTTTTGCTGGACTGGATCAAGCAGTACACCAGTTCTTTGCCTTGAACAGAGGCTTTAACCTCCAACTGACAAAGTACAGCTCAACCTCCTGTATCTGCAGGGGATATGTTCCAAGACACACACCCCAGTGGATACCTGAAACCATGAAAAATAGGGAAGGACAGGTTGCTTACCTGTAACCATAGATCTTTGAGTGGTCTTCTGTGAATTCACACAGTGGGGAACTCCTGCGCCTGCGCAGAACACTCGGAACACTCTAGAATCGCTAGGCAGAATGTGCTTTGCAACATTTTGGTGGTAACTCCACCCATCCTAATGGTCCCTTTAAAGGTGCTCCCACATAAATCCCCTCAGTTCCTTGAAGGAAGCCGCAAGTAGAAGCATCAGGAACATTAAGCATACATATGTCATAGCAGGACATAGAGGGGAGGAGGGGTGGGTCTGTGTGAATTCACAGAAGACCACTGGAAGATCTATGGCTACAGGTACGCAACCTGTCCATCTTCTTCGTGGTCTCTGTGAATACACACAGTGGGTAGATTAGGAAGCTTCCACTCTAGGAGGACGGTATGTAATGCTAACAGGTAAGACGAGGACAGTGTTGGACAAGATATATTTCTGAATCATAGTAATGAACACTAAGTACTGTGAACAGAAGCACTATTGTATATTAATATCAGAGTAACCAATAACCATACAGTACCAAGTTGACCATAATAAAAACTCACTCATTGAATAGAGGATAACAACACTTCCCTCCCAAACGTGGTCTCATTATGAGACCAAGTGTCCAATCTGTAATGAAATATAAATGTCAATGGTGTGGACCATGTAGCTGCCCGGCAAACGTCCTACAACGGGATCCCAGAGAAGAAGGCAGCTGAGCTGAGACAGCCCTGGTGGAGTGTCCTCGAACCCAAGAAGGCAAGGGTTTCTGGGCCAGTTCGTAACAGAGATGGCTGAAACCACCCATTTAGACAAACGCTGTGGAGAAATAGGGACACCCAATTTAGAGTCTGCCTAGGAGACAAACAGTTTCAGAGACTTTCGAAACGGAGCTGTCCACTGTGCATAGAAAGTAAGGGCTCACCGAGCGCCCAAGGAATGGAGAGACAGTTCAAAATCATCCTTCCAGTCCTGCATGAGGGCCGGGAGGACAATGGGTTGGTTCAAGTGAAAACTAGAAACCACTTTGGGGAGGAAAGAAATGTCCGGTTTCAGAACAACTTTATGCCTGTGGAAGGCCAAATATGGAGGATCGGCATGGCATGCACAAAGTTCACCAGCCCGACAGGCAGAAGTGATGGCTACGAGAAAGGATGTTCTCCAAGACAAAAGCCTCAAATCTGTAGTAGCCAAGGGCTCGAAGGGGCATTTCGACAGCTGAGTGAGGACAACAAGTTCCAGGCTCCAAGCCGGTGTGGGCTCCATCACAGGAGGATGGAGATTGGCATAATCCTTCAGGAATTTCTTGACCATTGTGTGACGAAACAGAGAAGGTCCACCCCGTGCCTGCAGTTCATTGGAGATGGCTGCCAGATAGCACCTCAAAGATGAAAGAGATAGTCCTGAATCCAAAGGATGAAGGAGGAACTGGAGCACGGTCGTCATGGAGGAGGATTCGACGGTGAGACCACAGTCCGACAAAAAGGACTTGAAACGGTTCCACTTGTAGGAGTAGGAACGACGTGTAGAAGTGCGGAGAGATGCATCAAGTACCATCTGGATATCAGGAGGAATATCTGGTGAGACAGGACGGCATGAACCCGATGACCAATTCAAGGCTGAACCCTCCAAGCCATCAACTTGAGGGTTTGTTATGTCCTGGTGTCTGACGTTCCCGTTTTGGATGGTCAGTAGGTCGGGATGGAACGGCAGCTGTATGAATCAGTGGAGGACCAGACAAAAAAGGGGTGCGAACTAAGGTTGTTGAGGCCACCATGGAGCAAGTAGGATCACATCCAATCAGTCCCAACAAAGCTTGGCTACTACCCTGGTGAGCAATGGAAACGGGGGGAATAGGTACAACAGTCGTCCATTCCATTGAAAGAGGAATATGTTTCCCCTCAACCCCCAAACCCAAGATCTGGTGCAGAACTGATGACACTGTGTGTTGGTGGGAATTGCAAAGAGGTCGATCTCCGGAGTTCCCCATCGTCGAATCAGGTCCTGAGCTACCGACCGATGCAACATCCATTCGTGAATGGGTGAGTTCGAATGGCTCAGTCCTTCAGCAAGAATATTCTCCTCTCCAGGAAGATGAATCGAATGGAGGAGAATATATCTCAGAATGCACCAGTCCCAGATCTCGAAGGTCATCGACAGTAGGGAATGGGATCTTGTTCCTCCTTGTTTCTTGATGTTGTAATACATGACCAATGTATTGTCCATCACCAAGAGGACAGTCTTGCCGGTCACCAGCTTCTCCAAGGCCCAAAGCACCTTCTGTACCGCCAACAGCTTGAGGGTGTTGATGTGGAGTTCCCATTCCTCAGTAGTCCAGATGACTCAAACCACATATGTTTCGAGGTGGGCTCTCCACCTGAGCGAGGATGCATCCGTAGTGATGGAGACCTGCGGTTGTGGAGGGTCAAACAGCAAGCACGATAGGATGTTGTTCAGTACTAACCACCAATCCAGGGAGCACTGGAATACCAGAGGCATAGTGAGGAGTTTGTGAGGAGGGTCCTGCAGCGGGTTGAAGGCACCTAGAAACCAAAACTGGAGTGGTCAGAATCAAAGCCTTGCAAAGCGGGTGACCAATGTCATGGCCACCATGTGGCCAAGGAGAACCTGAACAGAATGTGCAGAGATCTTCCGGGATTGACGGTAACGATGGATTAAACCTCTTAGGGTATCGAAGCAGGCCTCCGGCAGGTATGCCATTACATGGCTCGAATCCAGACGGGCTCCTATGAATTGGAGGGATTACTTTGGTTCAAGATGTGACTTTTCCAGGTTGACAAGCCCAAGCACATCTTTTATTTTTTGTTTAATTATTTATACCCCGCTCTTCATCCACAAGGCTATCAGAGCAGCTTACAAATTGTTTTAAGCAATAGGTATTTACACATCTACACTGCATTAAACAGTTTCCAATGTGTGTTAACTAATTGCCCCCACAAGCTGGGTACTCAATTTACCGACCTACGAAAGGATGGAAGGCTTGTGTGAACCTTGGAGCCTGCTGGAATCGAACTTGCAACGTGGTGGCTTGCAGTACTGGCATTTAACCACTGCGCCACCAGGGCTAGCAGACATATCTAGCAGACATAATGTTGCGTCGATGTCCGTGAGAAGCTGAGGGCGAGATCCTGCCACCAGGAGCCAGTCGTCGATGTAAGGGAAGACGACTACCCCTTGCTGGCGCAGAAAAGCTGCCACCGGCACCATGCACTTCGTGAACACCCTCGGTGCTGTGGTCAGACCGAACAGTAAGACGTGGAACTGAAAAGCCTCGGTCTTGATCTGGAATGTGAGGAATCTCCTGTGAGCCAGGTGGATCCCCACATGGAATATGCATCCTTGAGATCGATGGAGGCAAACCAGTCTCCCCTCTGGAGGAGGGGCAGGATCGAAGCCAGAGTGACCATATGGAACTTTTTCGGGATAACAAACTCGTTCACTCCTCAGAGGTTGAGGAAAGGACGCAGGCCGCCATCCTTCCTGATGACTAGGAAGTACCTTGAGAAGAAGCAGAGGTGACGATGTTCCGGGAGCACAGGTTTGATGGCTCCTTTTTGCAGTAGCGTCTGCACCTCCTCCAGGAGGGAAGGGGAGGGCAGGATTGTTCGGATCTAGCCTATCGGTTGTAGTGTCTCAAACTCGGACAAAGCAAAGCACCCAACAGTCTGATGTTATCATCGACCAGGTATCCAGGAACATCGACAGGTGGTTTCCAAACATTGGAATCTAAAGGAGGAAGAAAACAAGATGAGTAGATGCTCAAAATTGCCTCCATCCTTACTCTTTTGCTCTATGCTTGACTGGTGAACGGTACTGGGAGGTAGAGGCTTGGTTCCTCACCGAGGATGATAACAAAGCCGGTTGCTGGTATCAAATACGCCTGGATGGTTGAGGTATATATCCCCTATGGAAAGACTGGGAGTAGGAGGAAGAATGCCAACTGGAGTGGCCCCTCAATCGATATGCAGAAGATGATGTTGGTGGCATACTGTACTTCCATGTGGTGGTCCTCATCTTCTGTGTGAACTCCAGCTTCTCATCGGTGGCAGCGTTGAAGAGGCCGGAGTGGTCGAAGGGCATGTCTTCAATGACAGCAGAGGCTTGCGGGGCAAGTCTGGACGAACGGATCCAAGCGTTATGTCTAAGAGCCACGGAACCAACCACAGTTTTCATAGCACAATCAGCTATATGTCTCACAGAATTCATTTGCTGACCTGCCAGCAACTGAGACTCCGTTTGTATTGCCTCCGCCATCCTTCGCTTCTTGCTGGGCAGATCCTGGATGAGAGGGCCCATATGCTCCCATAGAACTTGTTGGTAGGCTCCCATACACGCAGAGTAATTTGCTATCCGGAAGCTCAATCCTGCATCCGAGTAGACCTTTTTACCAATAATATCCAATTTTTTGCCCTCAGGATCCGCAGGGGTCATCTGCATATGACATTGCCGTCTATGCTGAGATGCCTCCACAACAACTGAATTCGGGCGGGGGTACTCCCGCAGCCAGTCAATGTCATCTCCAGAAATATGATATAAGCAGTAAATCCACGTTGATGTTGACGGGATCGAGGACAGATTCTCCCATGACCCCTGCATAAGCTTCAACAGCGAAGGAAGCACAGGAAAGTTGGCCACAGGAGGGGCCTTGGATTTGATCCAATGGTAGATGAGATCCACCGGATCGGATTCTTTTTCTGGAATCTTCAAATCCAGGGCGTGGGATATTCTCACCACCTGTTCAGCAAAGGTATGAACGTCATCAGTGGGCGACGATGAATCTTCGTCCAATAGGTCAGGCGGTGGAGAAGGAGCGTATGGTACATATGAGATGGAAGAGACAGATGAAACTGAGGAGGACAACAGCGAAGGGCTGCGAGGTCGATGATGCAATGAGGTAGTCGGTATCGGAAGCGTTGGTGGTACCGGAGGCAGAGGATGAGGTTCGGGCCACATCGGGGACACTTGACTCCCTGTATCTTTCATGAGAGGATTGACAGGTCGAAAGCCTTCGGTGGAAGTTTTCTCCAGCCCATGAAAGGAGATGTGCAGTGATGACTGGAATTGAATATGCCCAGTGTCTGAACCCAAGCCAAACTGAGAACGATGGGTGAACGTAAGACCTTGGTATCTCAGTAGAGACATAAACTGAACGTGTGGAAGCTCAAACGCAGAACAGGCCACATCATAGGCACAATAGGAATGCATGGGGACTGAGCCTGAGTAGTCGGGCAAGGCCGGAGTTCTTCATCAGAGATGTTGCCCACTTCCACCTGCATAATCTCCAAGGAGGGAGTTGGAGTCACCTCCAGAGAGTGGTAACGGCTTTGAGCACGAGCCTCTGTCTCCATCACCTGGGCTGGTACAGGCATAGGGACAGACTCTGCCAGCACTGCAACGACCTTGGCAGTTTATGGTTGTGTCACAGGCTCGGATGCCACGGTGGCCACCGTAGTAGTTCTTGGGTGCTCGGCTGGAAGAGAAGAGGTGTGCTTCTCCTTCTTCTTTGGCTTGTCCTGTTTGGATGAAGCCACGGAGTCCCGCTCCCTACTGGAGCCCGACGATTTTGATTATCCTCAGTCTCGAGCAAATGCAGAGGGTCTTGGATCACGGTCCCGTGATGGTTCTGATGCACTTGAATGCTTATGAGACCGTGGTACAGCCTCCGGGTCTGAAGCCACCGATTGACGTCGGGATAGACTCGAGGATCGATGTCGGCGTTTGGCGGTCAGACTCACCGACGGGGAGAGACCCCTCTTTTGAGACTGGACAGCCGAAGTTTGGACAGTCAAGGTAGAAGTAGATGCAACTCCTGGAAACAATGTCTTCTTGTATAGAAATGATTTGAGGCGAGAAGAACGTTGCTTACGAGCTTGAGGGATGAAGGCCAAACAGTGAACGCAAGCATCCATATTGTGGGCCTCACCCAGGCAAATGAGGCACTTCGAGTGCCCATCAGAACTTGGGAGTTTCGCCTGGTAAACGGAGCACCATTCGAAGGCATCAGATTTAGAAGTCATAACTGACAAGTAGGTGAGACAAAGGAGAGTCAAGCCAGTCCAGGTCATGCCAAATCTGACAGAAGCCAAGCCAAAGGGTTGAAGAGAGACGAGAGAGCCAAAACAGTCCAAAGATCAAAGCCAGAAATCATAACAAGTCAAGAGAAAATCCAAAATCGAAGTCCAAGAACAGTCTGAGTCAATCTAATGAAATAAGACCGAAAGTGAAAGAGCTCTAGCAATAGAGGTTCCTTCGTGCTGCTCACGCGGTGGACTAAAAGGAACTGAGGGGATTTAGGCAGGAGTGCCTTTAAAGGGGCCATTAGGATGGGCAGTTACCACCAAAATGTTGCAAAACATGTTCGGCCTAGCAATTCTACAGTGTTTCGAGTGCTCTGTGCCAGCGCAGGAGTTACCCACTGTGTGTATTCACACAGACCACAAAGAAGATCCCTATTATTTTCAATGAGACAAACACCAGAAGTTGACCATAAAATCACATTGGAGGACCTTGAAATGCCTAGAGAGAATATATTCTTTCAGATGAGGATAAGTGAAACCGTGCATACCGAATCTATGGATACAGGGGTCAACTTGTATATATAATACTGCTCAAAATCAATTAAATTACTTAATAGTCAATTGTTGTTCCCAAGGAATGCTATTTCTCATTGCTCAAATATTTAGTACAAACCACAAAATCATGCATGCAGATATGCGCTGAATAATATTAGCGTGGCAGACGTATTGGCTGTCATGCTTTCTTTTTAAATATTAAAATATTCTTCTCTGTCTTCTCCAACAGGAAATTAGCAACAATGCTTCAGCTAAAAAGATGACTGCAAACATGTAAAATAGCTTTTGCCATTTTTCCTCTTCAGTTATGATCTCAAAATACAAGCACATCTCACCAACATATTTCAGTTCTGCATACTTCCTGTATGATATGTATTTCTAGGAAGATGTTGAAACAAGTTAAGAAAAATAGCATCTGCTCCAATGCTTCTCAGGCTATTTGATGTGGGGAACAAGCAAACTCCCCCCGCACCACTGTGCAAGGACTTGCACCATAAGGTAACTCCACCTTATTCTCTCAGGACCAACCTAAACCTCCAATTCCATGGATACCGAAGCAGCAGCATCCAAGGACAGAAGGAAAGCAGGACACAAGGGGAGGATGGGCAGGGTTGTGTGAGTTCACAGATTACCACAGCGGCGATCGCGGGGGGAAAGAGGGCGAGATCACTCCTCCTTCCCCTGCCCCTTTCACCTCCACCAAGGCAGCAATTCTGGGGGCGAAGGGGGGGCAAGATAGCTTCTCCGTCCCTTCCCCCTTGTGATTGCCATCACGGTGACAGGAGCCTTCCCAGGGGAAGGGATGGAGCGATCTCACCCCCTTCCCCTTTTGTCCCCGCTATCGCTGCCGTGGTGGGGCCATGGCAGGGGCGAAGGGGAGGAGCGAACTCACCTCCCCCCTTTCCCCCAGGATGCCCCCCAGGATGGTGTTCACTATTATCCACAGAATTCACCATCCATGGGAGGGCCCAGAACCAATCCTCCACAGATACGGGGGTGCTACTGTAGCAGCAAACAAAGAGTCTTTGAGAACTACAGAAACCTGCAGTCCTGTTCACATAAAAAGCTAGAGTCCATCAGACATCAAAGCAATGGAGGTCTTTTTCCAGGTCCAAAGTCAAGTGGACCTGCAGGCAATACATCAATGCAGGCAATACAATCCCTTGGTTTGTACCTTGCAAGAAAAAAATGTCTGGTCTGAAAACAACTTTGTCCTGATGAGAGAGTAAGTATGGTTGATCAACGCTGAGAGCACATAACTCTCCCATTCTTCTGACCAAGAAAGCCATTTTCCAAGTGAATAAGCGAAGGCTGCAGGAAGCCACCAGTTTGAAGGACTTCTTGGATAGGGGAGACAAAACTAGTTCCACACTACATTGAGGTGTTGGTCTGGAGACTGGAGGGTGGAGATTTTTGTAACCCTTGAAAAATGTTTTACTAAGGAATGCTGGAGCAGCAAGGTTTGCCAATGACCCAGAAGTTAGTAGAAATAGCTGCTAAGTAACATTTGAGAGAGAAAAAAAGAGATCTCTATCCAAAAGGAGAAAGAGGAATTCAAGCACATGATAGATTCATGCTTGAACTGGACAGATCCATCAAGGCACCAAGAAAAACAGGAACTCCCTCCATTTATACAGAAGAAACATTGAGTAAAAGGCCTAAGCCCAACAGCAGTAGTCTGTTGGATGGCAGCAGGAAGAGAGGTCAAAGGAAGATTTTTTGGGTTGTCAGCCTGAGAGCGTCCGAATCTGGATGCCTCACTTGCTCGTTGTGAATCAAGAGAAGGTACGGATGATACGGAAACCTGAGATGGTTGCCTCAAGATAGATGTAGTAGCGGAGTGAACCATGGCTACCTGAGCCACCACTGGATGATCAGGATGCACCTCACCTTGTCACTTCAGATCTTGGCTATCATCCTGGTGATGAGAGGAAATGGAGAAAAAGTGTACAGTATACGACAGGACCTCCTCAATGAAACAGGAAGGCTTTGCCATGTGAGTTCTTTCCCCGATGAGCCCTGGAGCAGAAGATCCGACATTGTGTGTTTTGGGATGTGGAAAAGAGATCCATCTCCAGAAAGCTCACATTTCAAAGACTCCCCTCAGAACATCAGGATGGAGATGCCATTCAGGGCATGAAACTGGAGCCCTGGTAAAACCATCCACTAGGACATTCTCTTCCCCTGGAAGATGGATCACTGTGATGGAAATGTCCCTGGTAATGCACCAGTCCCACAGATGAAGCATGAGGTGAAACAGGGTGTTGGATTTCATTCCAATGCCCTGCTTCACCTTGTTCGGTTAGTACATTACTGTGGTATTGTTGGTAATAATCTAAACCACCCTGCCCCATAGGAGTATCTCAAAGACCCAAAAATGCCTTCTCCACAGTGAGCCTCTCGAGTGCTGATGTGGAGAACATCCTCTTCAGCCAACCAGTGTCCTCATATGGAAAAGCCCTCCATGTGATCAACACGATCCAAGGAAGTGTTTGTTATAACATCGTTATAACATCTATTTTGAGCTTCACATTCACAGGCTTGATCCACCATTCTAGAGATCAATGAACACTCCTTGGTTTTGTGTGACAAAGACATGGAGAGTCTGTCAGGGAGTTGAAGCAGGACAGAAACCAAGCCTGTAGAGGATGCATTCAGAGCCTCTCTAGAGGTGCAAATGAGGTCATGGAGGTCATGAACCCAAGGACCACTTGAATGGTCCTGGCATATACCCAGTGGTTGTATCAGCACCTCAACGTGGTCCTGAGAAGTGTGCAATACCATTTGTCTGGAAGATAAGCTGTGGAGACATGTGAATCCAGGTTGTAAATGAGACTTGTCCAGGTTGACAATGAGCCCTAGGGAGCCGAGGAGGTGACATATGAGAGCAATGTGGTCTAGCAGCTTGTCTGGGAGTGAGCAACCAGGAGCCAGTCGCTGATGTACAGGAAAACTGAAACTTCCTGCTGTTGGAATCAAGCAGCCACTACTGCCATACACTTCATAAAGACCTTGGGAGCTGGGAAGAGTCCAAAAGGAAGGACATGAAATCACTAGGCTCTTCTTCCCACAGCAAAACAAAGGAAGCATTGATGGGATAGTTGGACTGTGATATGAAAATGTGAGTCCTTCAAGTCCAATGTCACAAACCCCTCTGCAACAGTGGAAGGATGACACCAAGAGCTATCATCTTGAATATTCTGAGCTGTATAAAAAGAGCTGACATCCTGAATGTCCAGGATCAGCTGAAGGCCTCTGTCATTTTTGGTCATGATGAAGTCACGGGAGAAGAACCCCCTCAGGATGGACAATTTTGAGACTGGGCTGACAGCACCTTTCTGGAGAAGGGTATTGACTTCTATGAGCATGTAGGAAGGGGGAGTGATAGAGAATACTCCTGAAAAGGTGTAGTCCAAAAACTTTATGGTGTACCCCTTCGATATAATATCAAGGACCCAGTGTCTGATGTTATGGCAGCCCAAGCATAGTGCAAGTAGGAAAGTCTGTTGTCAAACAAGGGAAAAGCAGTGGGATGTAGAGCCACTGTACATAGAGTCAAAGGTGTGGTCCTGCCATGGTCATACTATCATTTCTTGTAAGCTTGAGACCTGTACTTAACTGATGAGGCAGCCTTATGGGATGCAGAAGGAAGGCCTGAAGGTAAGAATTTCATGATGTTAGTGGATTGAAAAACCTCTTCGAGCTGATGGCCTGTCACAGTATTGGTAGGAATGTTGGGTCTGCGAAGGAAACCAAACTTAAGGGTCATGGTATGCATTTTCCCAGTATGTTCCCAACAGTCATCTGTTACTCCACTGAAGAGGCTGCCCTCATCAAATGGCAAATCTATCATGGCTCTGGCCTGATGAGACAAGGCTGAGGAACAAAGCCATGTGTGCCTACCAAGAGCAATTGCTCCCACCAATATCTTAGCACTGCAATCAGTGATATGCTGAGCTGAGTTTAACCAGACACATCTCTTCATCAGGAAGCTTTGCAAGAATAGGGTCATCCTTTCCCAAAAGTGTTGTTGGTATGCCCCCATGCAAGCATCATAATTTGCTATCCTGAATGAGAGGGCTGAAGTACAGTAAAATTTCTTGACCATGAAATCCACCTTCCTGCCCTCCTAATCAGAAGGGGGATGTATGCTTCTTCTGAGTTGTTGTAGATTGGGCTGTTTTCATCAGTTTTGGATGATGTAAAAGTCAGCTGGTGCCAAACTCTACTACACAATACAGTCCATCAGTCATTTTCAAAGTGGGCTGCATTAAAGGTGTGTTGAGCCACTTTAAAGAAGTGAAGGAAGTAGAGAATTAAAGCTGAATTGGGCAACTTACTTTGGATGCAATGATATACTAGATCAGTCAGGTCTGCTTCAGGTTTATTTAGTTATTTATTGGATTTATATCCCAACTTTCTCCCAAAATGGGAGTATGCTTGAGTGATTTGCAATTTTAGTGCATGTGCCATTCTGATAATCTGTTCTGCAATTGTGCAGACATCATCTGAAGTGTAAGTAGACCATGTTCCCCCAACTCCCTTTGGGAAGAACGCATCACAGGCAGGTCAGAAGAAGAGGAAGAACATTCAAAAACTGAATCTTCAGAAGTATAAGAATACTGTGGGACAGAAATAGCCTGAATATCACTTGTCTGCCACAAGTGAATCCAAGAAGGAACCAGAGGCAGAGGTTCCTAGACTGTGAGCATTTCCACATGAGTCTTGATCCATACCATGGTGAGCAAGAAGTAGGCTGGCAATGTTGAGCTGGAGGCTCCCATAAGGGTATAGGAGAAAGATGTCTCTGCTGAGCCCGATCCTGAGATCTCTGTCCACTTGGAATAGAAGGATTTGTACTAGATCTGACACAAGATCTACAATGGTGCCTGTGTCAACAGTGGGATGGACTAAAGTGTCAGTGAGGTAAGTCAAACCAATGGAACAATAGGTAAGTAGTGATGCCAATCATAATCTGCACTGTCATGATAAGCTTTTGAAGAGGGGGAACATTCCAAATAATAATGCTGCAAATGCATAGAAGAGAAATGCTCTCTGTAGTCTCTATGACCATGACCTGCAGAAGTTCTTCCAGTTACCAGACTCTTCCAATAATCACTGGAATCACAACAGTATCGACAATGCAGAAGTGGTCTGGACTGATGAGTGCATGACCACGATGATGAAAAGGAGAACATCCTAGAATACGTCTTCAAGGAAGAGGAGGAGGAGGAACGAAGACACCTAACAGAGCAATGTGGTGGAGAAGGAATTCTCCACAATCTGTACTGAAGATGGGGCCACATGAACTGATGGCACCAGGGTAGGAGGTCTCTGAAGCTGCACTGAAGGAGCAGGAGATTGGAGAGGTCACATCTCAGGAGAATCAATTATTTCACATTCTGAAGCAGAGTGTACTTGGACAATTTTCAGAGATTCATAAGCAGGCACTTGTTCCTCCATGTCGCAAAGGTACATGTGGTGAAGCAACCAACGATGATACAGAGACCTGTGCTCATTGTATTGAGGGAACATGTGGCTGTAACTCCTGTCCTGAGATAGACAGGAGCAGTGGAGACAGTGTCCTAGCAGAACCATCAAAGTGCTTTGACTGCTTCTTTTTGTGTTTTTTCTTATCAGTCTTATGCTGGGAGGGAGATCCCAATTCCAGAGATGGACATGGAGTGGAAGGCACTTCAGTCTGAGAACCAGCATTATGGGATGTAGATGGTACCAAAGAGGTCTTCAGAACTGAAACAGAAAGGAAAGCAGGGCATCTGGATGAAGCCCATGATGTCTCTGCTTGAGCCTCAGAATCCAGCAAAGCTCTCTAAAGGCAGAAGAGACCCAGAGTCCAACATTACAGACTTGGCAGAGGCCAACAATGTTTGTTATATAAAAGGGCCTTAAGCCTCGACAAGCAGTTCTTCCATGCCTGGGCAGTGAAGGCCTTACAATGAAAGCAAGATCCCATGTTGTGGCTCTCTCCAGTGCAAAATGGTAAGAGAGGATATATTACTGTACTACAGACTCTAATATCTAATTCTGGAACTCAAACCAAAATGACAGAGATCAGAGGACCAAGCCAAAAGCCATAGACAAAGTCAGAAAAATGATCCAAAATCAAAAGAAGGCAGAGAGTAGAAGCAGTTCCTTCAATGATGCTGTAGTGGCAGATAAAAAGGAACTGCAGGTTTAGGCAGGAACTGAAGGAATAAGGCATCCACGAATGGGCAGGGTTACCACCAAAAATCTTATGTAATAGCTTTAGAAGGTTCTGAATGATGCACTGTGTAAGCACAGATAATCCATTTCTGTGAGTCACAGAGATGAGGAAGAAAACTGATGTATTCAGTCATCCAATAGGGCAATAAAATGAAGTACTTCATATTATGTGTAACTATCTTAGGAAAAATCCCTTTAAAAACTCCCTTTAAAAATCTAGATGAACAATCAAATAGCTACATGGAACATTCAGGTACAGAAGCCGTATATAGAAACAGGGTAGATGACTGCTTCATGGCCTGCTTCTGAAATTGCAAAGGGATTTGGATGGTCACTGATGGAAATTAGAATGTTGGATAGGGAATGTATGGCTTTGCAGTTGTTGTTGGACTGCTGTTCCCACCACGTTTCAACAATGGCTAGGCTGGCTAGGGCTGATGGAAGCTGCAGTACAGTGGGCCTTTGGTATCCACTGGGGTTTGGTTCCAGGACACACACACACACACACACACCGTGGATACCAAAATCTGTGGATGTTCAAGTCCCATTATATACTCTCTCTGGCTTTTCTTCACAAACGAAGATTCAGGAAGGACTCATCCCCGCACTTTCTGCAAGCACGCTGATGACTGAAAAGGCCAATCTGAGATAAACAAGTCCGGTTGCAGAAAGCACAAAAGAAGGTCTCCTTGGGTGATGATTCCAGGTTGTGATTCTTTCTGCGTTGTCGTTTCTCTTCAAGACTTGTTCAGCGTGAGCTCTCAAATAAGGCTGCAGCATTGTGGATAGTGCGTCTCCATGCCTCCTGATGTGAGGCCAGGGCGGACCATTCTTGGTGATCAATTTGGCCAAGCTTAAGATGTTGTTTCAGGGAGTCCTTGTATTGCTCTTTTGGAGCGCCTCTTTTACGCTGACCCGTGGCAAGTTCACCGTAGAGTAGTATTTTTGGGAGGCAATGGTCATCCATCCTAGAAACGTGCCCTGCCCAGCGCAGCTGTGTTCTCAATATCATGGCCTCAACACTGGTGATCCCTGCTTGCTCAAGGATATACAACGGCATAGTAAAATGGTGTTACTTATATAAAATGGCAAAATCAAGGTTTGCACTTTGGAAAGAAATATTTTGGGAATATTTTCAAGCCATGGATGGTTGAATCCGTGGATATGGAGTTTGTGGATATGGAGGGCCAATTGTACAAAATTTAGAGTGCCATACACTCCCCCCAATGGATCACATCCAGCAACATTCTTAACAAAGATGTCAGAAGAAAATGTAATCTGAATAGCAGTTTTTAATCTTACTTTGTTTATAGTCCTGACCCTGAAATATCAATCCAGTTTGTATATACTATTCTGGTGCTGCAAGAGCACAAAGGACAAGTTAGAGAGCATGGCTATATCTGGGCAACTGGCATCTGTGGAGATTTTCCAACATGTGTACGCTCCCTATTCTAGGGACATGGAATTTGCTCTGAAAAGACAGTTTTCCATTAATCTATTTAGAGTATGAACCATACAACAATCATGTTTTACAACTACTTGGACTGATGCATTAAAAGAATCATATATTAAGCCGGAATGCAGCTGAGACATGGAGCAATCACATATTCAAACTGCACAAATTACACAGTTAAGACACCATAATCTAATATGTAAAAAGCCTACCTTTTGTTACACAATAGGGAAAATAATCTAAATAGCTGAAAGAAAATATTCACGTTCTTTGCAAGCAAAGAGGAAAAAGGGGGAATGTAAAATTTTGAATGAACAGCTACAGATGATTTTTGCCAGGGAGCCAGAAACAGGTTGCCAGTAGCAGCCATAAACGTAAGTTTGGACTCAGCACAGTGGCAGAACAACTTCCTCCAACCTGCTCTGCAGCCCAAAGCTTTTTCCCCCTTTGGGAGGATGTTGGCAACCACAAAGGCACATCATCAGAACACCCTGATAGTGCTCATGGACACCTCGTACAACAGGATGGGAAGTATCTAGCAGTTAAAGATCACCATAGCATCTAGTACACCAATGCTACTTGCTCAGTGACTACAACAAATTTTGTCTGTCAAAGTAGAAGTGCATTCCACGAATAACCTAAGCAGAACTTGGGCATGTGACCTTTCACAATGAACATGACAGCAGGGGAGTAATAACCATATATAATGGTTGTCTACACTGTACACCAATCTTGACATAATCTGGCTACTATCTTTTTACTAGTAAGTTTATATCCACATATGTTAAATGCTTACCCAAAGGTTGAATAGATGCAGAATCTAGATTTCTGAGACATACTACTTCTACATTATTTAAAACATATTTTCCTTAAAAAAATATGGATTTCTCAAGCAGAAATTTGAAAATGAATTTTAGGCATTTTTCAAAGGGTCAGATACAAAATCAACTTTGGTAGTATTTTTACGATAGGATACCCTTGCTCTGTATCCTATCCTTGCTGTATCCTTGCTCAGGTTGTAATCCTCATCATAATGCCCTTTCCTCCTCATGTCCCATTTTACACCTTCTCAGAAAGTTTACAATGTCTCTGAAAACCTTAAAAAATAACCTTCCAGTGTAAATCAAAAGTTTTTTTAAAAAAAGAAAGAGAACTTGCCATAACATATATGAATCACCCAAAGGATTTGGCAATATCTAGTACAGAAGTTATTTTTTGGGTGTTGTCTGTTCTTTTCCTGCAAAGTATGCAAAAGCCCTAGGTACAAAGTTGTAATGAATGCCTTAAAAGATCTCTTGTATATAAGCAAGCTCAAGGATGAACAACAGTTTAAAAGAATTTAAAACCCCACAGACAACAAATGGAGAAGAGTTGAGTTACTCCCTGTGTAACCAGTTGTATAGAATGAGCTACAGAATGAGCAGTGGGTAGAAATACACCACCGTGAACCTGGGTAATCAGTTCATACTTTTGACTATGGCATAAGGCACAAAATATGCTCCAGACAGCAATCAAGTTAGAGAGTGGTTGCTTTAGGAACTCCAGGAGCCATGTCGAAAGATTTTTACAGCCTTCAGGAAACAACCAGCTGTGCTGAATGCCATTTGCCTCTTTCAACTTTAACAGCCAGTACATGTGTTAATGAAAAAACCTTCTAAGAACACAAAATATATGGCTATGCAAGCTCCCCATCACACTCCGGTATAAACACTCTTGTGATAATTTCTCCATTTCAGTTTTATATATACACACAGCATCACTCAACTTGATTCTAGATTTCAGTTTTAAGCATCTTGCTATAGTTCATACTGGATGTCTATTGTAGACTAGATTACAGTGATTTTTCAAAACAAACTTTTGTCTTCTCTAGTTTGCTGCTGCTACCACTCTCTCCCTCCTATTATTTATACTGAACCTCTCCTGTCCCCCAAACTGGAACTTAATGGACTCTCCTCTTGCTATCATGTACCTTTGTAGTAATCAATGAACACTGGTCAGACTGTTTGTACTCTCATATCTTGGGACACTCTTCAACTTGATGAATGTGATTTCTTCTCAGAATAGTAAGCATGCTGATTCTCTCTCACACACACACAATAGCTGTGGTACATCAATCTGTTGGCCTGTTAGAGTACAGCAGATGTCAAACTGATTCCATAAACTAGAACTGTACAGAGGATCCCTTTACCTCTACCTTTCTATGATGGGTTGTTTGCAAGGCTATGTATGCCATGATTCTGCAGGAAGCTGGACAGAGAATTCAGCTGCCTGAGTATTTCAATTTTGAGATCTCTCTCTCTCTCTCTCTGGCTTTTCTTCGCAAACGAAGATTCAGGAAGGACTCATCCCGCACTTTCTGCAAACGCGCTGATGACTAAAAAGGCCAATCCGAGATAAACAAGTCCGGCTGCAAAAAGCACAGCAGAAGGTCTCCTTGGGTGATGTTTTTGGGTTGTGATTCTTTCTGCGTTGTCGTTTCTCTTCAAGACTTGTTCGTCGTGAGTTCTCAAATAAGGCTGCAGCATTGTGGATAGTGCGTCTCCATGCCTCCCGATGTGAGGCCAGGGTGGACCACTGTTGGTGATCAATTTGGCCAAGCCTGAGATGTTGTTTCAGGGAGTCTTTGTATCGCTTTTTTGGAGCGCCCCTCTTACGCTGACCCGTGGCGAGTTCACCGTAGAGTAGTATTTTTGGGAGGCGATGGTCCTCCATCCGAGAAACGTGCCCTGCCCAGCGCAGCTGCGTTCTCAATATCATGGCCTCCATGCTGGTGATCCCTGCTTGCTCAAGGACAGCAACGTTCGTCACATAGTCAGTCCAGTGTATATTTAGGATTGTGCGTAGACAGCGCTGATGAAAGCGCTCGAGGAGTCGTAGGTGGTGGCGATAGGTGACCCATGTTTCAGATCCATAAAGGAGGATAGACAGTACGATGGCTCTATACACACTGATTTTTGTGTTTTGCCTCAGGTGTTTATTGCTCCAGACTCTTTTGTGAAGTCTTCCAAATGCACTATATGCCTTTGCTAATCTGTGATCGATCTCTTTGTCAATCTTGGCATCTGAGGAGATTATGCTTCCCAGGTAGGTGCACTGCTGAACACACTTGAGCACAGATTTGCTGACGGCAATGTGGGGATGGTGGTGTTCGTCCTGTGGTGCAGGCTGGTAAAGAAATTCTGTTTTCTTCAGGTTGACTTCTAGCCCAAACAGCTCTGCAGCTGTTGCAAAGCAGGATGTTGGGCGCTGCAGAGCTGCTTCTGTGTGGGCAACAAGGGCAGCATCATCGGCGAAGAGCAGCTCACGGACTAGATAGTTTAGAGTCTTAGTGTGAGCCCTCAGACGGCTTAAGTTAAACAAGCTACCATCAGTACGGTAGCGTATATAGATGCCGTCGTCTTCTTCAAGCTCTGCCATAGCCCTTTGGAGCATCGTGCTAAAGAAGATTGTAAATAAAGTTGGTGCAAGAACACAACCTTGCTTCACTCCATTAGTTATTAGAAAGGGCTCTGAAAGAGCATCGCCATATCTGACTTGACCACGCTGTCCCTCGTGTAGCAAGATAATCATTTTAAGGAATTTGGGGGGACATCCTAGTCTTTCCAGGATCTGCCACAGACCTTTTCTACTTACAGTGTCAAAGGCTTTGGTGAGGTCGACAAATGTTACATAGAGACCCTTGTTCTGCTCCCTACATTTTTCTTGCAGTTGCCTAAGGGCAAATACCATGTCTGTAGTACTCCTATTGGCTCTGAAGCCACACTGGCTTTCAGGGAGAAGTTCTTCTGCGATAGCAGGAACTAATCTGTTCAGGAGTATCCTTGCAAGGATTTTTCCAGCAATAGAGAGCAGTGTTATGCCTCGATAGTTTGAGCAATCGGATTTTGCTCCTTTTTTCTTGTACAAGGTGATGATGACTGCATCTCGGAGGTCTGATGGCAGTTCCCCTTTTTCCCAGCAATTCACAAGGAATTCGTGGAATTTTTCGTGGAGTGCATGACCTCCGTGTTTCCAAACTTCAGGTGGGATTCCATCAATCCCAGCTGCCTTGCCGTTTTTCATCTGCTGTATGGCCTTAAGGGTCTCTTCCAAAGTGGGAGCTATGTCCAATTCATTTTTCATCGGTTTTTGTATCATATATTGGATAGCTGAGCCTTGGACTACTCGGTTGGCACTAAAGAGACTTTGAAAATGTTCAGCCCAATGATTTAGGATGGAGGCTTTATCAGTAATTAATGTTTGACCATCTGTACTGTATAAGGAGCTTTGGACCTGATAAGTAGGTCCAAACACTGCTTTAAGGGCTTCATAAAATCCTCTATGATCACCCAGATCTGCACAGCGTTGTGTCTTTTCTGCTATATTGATCCACCACTTGTTCTGCATGTCTCGGAGTTTTTGTTGTAGTTTGCTACATGTGAGGCGGAAAGCTGCTTTTCTTACATGACAGGTTGGCTGGGCGAGGTATGCCTGGTGAGCAGCTCTCTTCCTTGCCAACAGCTCCTGGATCTCTTGGTTGTTTTCATCAAACCAGTCTTGATGAGATATACAGTAAAAACAAATAAATGCCTAGCTTATATACCAACAAAAATGTGCTAATGCATTCAGAGAATGTAAGTCAAAGTTCCAGAAGCCAGAAGAGGTTCTACATTAAATTTAAGTGATCATATAAATTTTCTCCAGTATCCTGTATATGTTCTTGTTATACAGCAGAGTAAAGCATGGCAACAACAACGAAATATATGAAGTATGATCAGTTTGCCAAGTTAGTGCATACTTTTTTGCCTAACTTGTACAGGTCATAGAATTCTGCTTTTCTTAGCACAGATTTATTTATTTTTTTAGCATCAGAGTACACAGAGTCCTCAGCATTGAATGTTTATAGCTGATATTTCAATGACAGAGATTTTTTTAAATGTTTTAGATCACAGTTGGTGTTCCAATGCTTATGTTAGTTACTTTTAGACACATCCACAGGTACATTTGGAAGGACAATTCTCCCTCCAAAGGAAGATACCCACTCAAGTGTTATACAATAACAGGGCTGCTTCTATAAACCCACCCTTTCCATTCACTGCCCAATGATGGAGGAAAGATAGATTACAAATATACAAGAACAGCACGCTCAAGTTGTCCTCACCATACAACTCCCACTTCCAAACATCACTGCAATGAAGCCACAACAAACTAGTTTCTCTATCACCATACAGTATTCTTATCTTGCAGTTGTAGCCATTTTAATAGGAACTTTGTTTAGTTGATGTCAAACTGCTAGTTTTCCTTTGAAAAGTCATCTTTAGTTGAAAGATACAGTATAAAATAAGAAATAAATAGAATTAAAACAATTCCCACACCATCACAGTAACATATTCTTAAATTGGGTGGTGTTTCATCACAATCTGCAAAATGAAAACAAGAGACCAGTAAGATAAAAGAACTATTTTTCTAAAACAAACATTTCGCTTCTATTTTTTAAAAAAGACTTTTCTAACATAATTAGATATCGCAAAATTGTCATCTATCTGTGTTAAGACCAGAGGAACAGATGAAGACAAAGGTTTAAAATGAAGGCATGAGAAAATAATAAGATACATGAATACAGCAGCAAGGCTGTCATATGCCCAGAATTGGAAACAAGATACCAGCCCAACAGTAGAAGACTGGCTGTTAAAGCAATATGATATGGCTGAAATGGACAAATTAACTACCTTGCTAATTGACAAAAACATAAAAGAATTTTAAAAGGATAGGAGTTTAATTTTAGAATTTTTGAAGAAATGTAATGGTAATTTAGCAACTGCAATATCTGATAACTTTTGAAAGATAACTTTATTTTTGTTTATTTTAATTGGTTTTAAATTACTGGTACTATAACTTCCCTTAATCTAGATACTAGACTTCTGTTGATGCAGCGTATAATTTCATTGGCTTTTTTTGGCTGCAGCATCATACTGCAGAATTAACCTGAGGCCTACTAAGTTCCCTAGATCTTTTTACATGTACTATTATCAAGTCATCTGTCACCCATTTTGTAGTTCTGCATTTAATTTTTCCTAATATGCATTTTTCTAAAAAGAAATAGTTAAAACAATGGTTTACAGATATAAAAATTTTAAAATATCACAAATTATACATACCTAAAATTACAATTATCTGAAATAATAAATAACAAGTATCTGCTAAAATATAATAAAAGCACTACAATCACCAGTCAAATACAAATTAAGCACATGCTAATTCTCTGGAAGCCTGTACAAACATCCACATTTTTAACTGGCATATGAAAACCAAAATGTGGGAGACAATCACATCTTGGATGGAAGCGAGTTCCACAACTGAAGTGCCACCAGCAAGAAATCCCTGCCACATATGGCAGCCCTACAGGCTACACTCCTCTGGGCACAAGGAGAGCTTCCATGACTGATCTTGCATCCGGTGGGCGGATTTAGTAGTGGATTGGGATTGAGATGCTCAACTACCTGAGTAGTAAGCCATTTAGGACTTTTTCTATCCACACGGAATCATACCCAGAGTGTGCATCCAGTGAGTCTGCTTCCACTTCACTTTCACTTTACTGATTCCAGTGAGTCAGTAAAGAGGGAAATGGATAGATGCACAGCCTCAATAATAGACAGAACTTAATCTTCAGAATCAACAGCATACAAATTGTCACCATGCACTGGGTTAAAAGGCAGCGCAAATAATAGTTCCTTTACCAGGAGGAGATGGTGGGCAGGGGGGGAATTACTCCTAAACTGAAGTACTATGTCAAATCTGTGTGCTACCTCTTTGTGCTGATCTGCTCTAAAATAAGGCTTCACCCACTCTGTCCCAGGACTGTATCAGCAAATGAAAGAGTTCCCCCATAGTTCACAGATAATCCTCTTGCTCTGGTCCTTTCAGCCCAAAGGAGCTCCTCTGCAACCAGGAAGCCTATCAAGACCCCAAATTATCACCTGCAATCCAGTTACACATTTTCTAAGGTCCCTTTGATCAATTCAGCAAGTACAGTACTTCCCCTGAATGGGGTAAAACACAGTTTTCCCTCCCTCCTTCCCAGACATGCAGCCTACTCATCCTCAAAGCCCTGTGTCAAGTGTTGTGACTTGTCCAGTGACAGCAGATTGATCAAGAAAGACAAGAAAGGCACAATGTGAGAATTCGGTCCAGTAACGGTAGCTAGAGGAACAGAAGGACTGCAATATTCTCACTTTTACAAAGACTGATAAGATTTGCATGTTTGCCAAGAGACACGAGAAGGAGAGTGAGTGAAAACCCACCTCCAGAGGTATAGACTGATAAGTAGAGAAGATCACTGGCAGAGAGGATCACCTGTGATGTCAGAAATTATGTCAGCCAATGTGGGGGTGTGGTCTATCTCAAATGTTGCCTAGCAACCTAAAAATATTCTCCTGAAAACAGCAACAGATACAGCAATACCTCTTTCTAGCTATCCAGTATTTAATTGGTCCAATCAAGGGAGTGACACTAAAATGAGTCAAGAGAAATCCCCTTCACAGAAAGTAATGCAAGTACTGTGTAGGACTGTGAGCAGTTTAACTGGCTGTTAGGCCTGATTTCTGCAAGGTCGTATCCCAGTAACAGCCAGAGGAATCAGCCCAGAAGGGCAGCCTTGTGGGTTGTCTGCAGACTGAAAGTGGGCAGCCTCCCTCCCTCTCACTCTCTCTCTCTCTCTCTGGCTTTTCTTCGCAAATGAAGATTCAGGAAGGACTCATCCCACGCTTTCTGCAAGCGCGCTGATGACTAAAAAGGCCAATCCAAGATGAACAAGTCTGGTTGCAGAAAGCACAGCAGAAGGTCTCCTTGGGTGATGTTTTTGGGTTATGATTCTTTCTGCGTTGTCGTTTCTCTTCAAGACTTGTTCGGCGTGAGTTCTCAAATAAGGCTGCAGCATTGTGGATAGTGTGTCTCCATGCCTCCCGATGTGAAGCCAGGGCGGACCACTGTTGATCAATTTGGCTGAGCCTGAGATGTTGTTTCAGGGAGTCTTTGTATCCCTTTTTTGGAGCGCCCCTCTTACGCTGACCTGTGGTGAGTTCACCGTAGAGTACAGTCGTCCCTTCACATTCACGGGGATTAGGTTCCCCAGACCCCCGCAAATGTGAAAATTCCGCGAATAATGACTGCCCTCCCCATCCCACGACCAAGCGACCATGGGGCCTCCGGAGGCCCTTAGTTGCTTTCCCCTGCCTCCCCCTCCCTTCCAAGGCCTTCACGGGGCCTCCAGAGACACTCCCAAGGCCCAGTGGATGCCTCCCCATCCCTCCCCCCTCCCTCCCCAGGCCTTCACGGGCCTCCTGAGGCCCTGTGGTCATCTCCCCGACCCTCCCCCCTCCGTCCCCGGCCCTTCACGGAGCCTTCTAAGACTCCGTGGAGGCCTCCCCGGCCCTCCCTCCTCCTTCCCCGGGCCTTAACGGAGCCTTCTAAGGCTCCGTGGAGGCCTCCCCAGGCCTCCCCCTTCTTCCCCGGGCCTTCACCCTCCCTCCCCGGCCCTCTCTCCTCCTTCACTGGGCTTTTACGGAGCCTTCTAAGGCTCCGTGGAGGCCTCCCCAGCCCTCCCCCTCCCTCCCTGGGCCTTCACGGGGCCTCCAGGAGGCCCCTTGTTGCAGTTTTGGGAGGGCGGGGGGGCCCTCCCAAAACCACGAGTAATCAAAACTGCGAATAATGAAAACCGTGAATGCTAAGTTCGCAAATATGGAGGGGCAACTGTACTATTTTTGGGAGGCGATGGTCCTCCATCCTAGAAACGTGCCCTGCCCAACACAGCTGCGTTCTCAATATCATGGCCTCAATGCTGGTGATCTCTGCTTGTTCAAGGACAGCAACATTCATCACATAGTCAGTCCAGTGTATATTTAGGATTGTGCGTAGACAGCGCTGATGAAAGCTTTTGAGGAGTCGTAGGTGCTGGCGATAGGTGACCCATGTTTCAGATCCATAAAGGAGGATAGACAGTACAATGGTTCTATACACACTGATTTTTGTGCTTTGCCTCAGGTGTTTATTGCTCCAGACTCTTTTGTGAAGTCTTCCAAATGCACTATATGCCTTTGCTAATCTGTGATCGATTTTTTTTGTCAATCTTGGCATCTGAGAAGATTATGCTTCCCAGGTAGGTGTACTGCTGAACGGATTTGAGCACAGATTTGCCAACGGCAATGTGAGGATGATGGTGTTTGTCCTGTGGTGCAGGCTGGTAAAGAACTTCTGTTTTCTTCAGGTTGACTTCCAGCCCAAACAGCTCTGCAGCTGTTGCAAAGCAGGATGTTAGGTGCTGCAAAACTGCTTCTGTGTGGGCAACAAGGGCAGCAGCATCAGCGAAGAGCAGCTCACGGACTAGATAGTTTAGAGTCTTAGTGTGAGCCCTCAGACAGCTTAAGTTAAACAAGCTACCATCAGTACGGTAACGTATATAGATGCTGTCGTCTTCTTCAAGCTCTGCCATAGCCCTTTGGAGCATCATGCTAAAGAAGATTGTAAATAAAGTTGGTACAAGAACACAACCTTGCTTCACTCCATTAGTTATTAGAAAGGGCTCTGAAAGAGCATCGCCATATCTGACTTGACCACGCTGGCCCTCGTGTAGCAAGATAATCATTTTAAGGAATTTGGGGGGACATCCTAGTCTTTCCAGGATCTGCCACAGACCTTTTCGGGCAGCAGACCTGTGAATAAACCAGCTGGGACATAAGCATGGTTTGCTATAATCACACCATTACCAGGATGCTGAAGATTCTAGCTTCAAGGGCATCTTGTCCTATGCTTAAAAGTGGGATGGCTAAAAGAGTCTTGAACCTTATAATCACCTTTGTATGTAGCTCATAGGCTGTGGAATCTAGTATTTCCACTTTCCCCAAAGCTTTAAAAATATGCATGGAAGTTCTCTCTCCTTATGCAAGCTTTCTGTGGTTACTGTGCTTCCTGATCATATCATTGGGTCAATATGGTGTGGTGGCTGGCTAGGACTAGGGAGACCTGATTTCACATGCTTAAATGACCTCGGGCCAGTCACCACCCCTTAGTCCAACTTACTTCAAAGGGTTGTTGTGAAGATAAAATGAGTGGGGGAAAGAATAACTGATGCTGACTTGGGGACTTTAGAAAGAAGGAAGGGTATATAAATGTAAGAATAAATAGTTTGATGATTCCTTTGGTTCAATTGTTTGTTCTATTAATGCAATGTATTTTAATTATACCTTGGAAAAGTATTTTAACTACTGTTCCTCCTCCTGGGACTGACTCTCTGATGAAAAGGTCAGTCATATTCCCTAAATAAGAAAAAAATCTATAAATAGTTGTTGAAGGAGAGGAAACTAAATCAGTTACATGCATGCAGAGATGTAGGCTTTGGATCATAAAAGCTTATCCCACAATGCAAGCATTTCAACACATTATGTGACACTTGTGTGACTACTAATTCAGTGAAAGAAAGGGAGGACAATTTCAGTTAATGTAGCTGCAGCATTGTGGATAGTGTGTCTACAATGCAAAGTATCACTTGTCAAAACAATCAAACGTTCATCAGGTATGGCCTTGTAAGATGAACTTTTTTATTCAAAAGTAGTGATTTTAAACTAAATTATGATTTTCCCTCCCAATAATGTAGCCATTAAAAGCAGGACTGAAACCACTTGTTAATAGTCCCATACTGATTGCTAAAAGCATAATTTTAACATACTGAAAAACTATATCAGGCTGTAATCTTATCAATTAACTTCATTTTTAATCAATATTCTGGAAAAATAACAGTGCTAAACAAATTAGAATGAGAATTAACAAATCTGTAGGTTAAATGTTTTTCTAAACCATGTAATCAGAAGATGTCTTATTTCTATATACTGTAAATGTTACCACAAAATGAGTTCCCTACTCAGTCATCACTACATTGTACTGGTGTAAAGCACACTGTGCTATAGAAGATTACTATCATAGGAGATTTTCAGACTACACTGTTATAGTGTTACTATTCCACTTTAACTGCTCTGGCTTCCTGCTGTGGAATTCTGGGGTTTGTAGTTTAGTGAGGCCTAAGATCTCTCTGGCTGAGAGTTGTAAATGCCCCTCCCTAAACTGCAAATCCCAGGATTCAACAGGAGGCAGCCATAGCAAATAAAGTGGAATAGTAACACTATAACAGTGTTGTCTGAAAATCTAGTTTATCAAATTGTTTTACAACAGCATACACTTTTCTAGGGCAGCTTAACAGTGCAATCCTCTGTATGTTTATTCAGAGGTAAGTCCCAATATATTCACTGGGGTTACAAACAAAAACTGTGTTCACTTTTTAGACTGGGCAATTTTATTTAGCACACTATTGTCAAATTTTGTTGAATAAACATTTACAATATGCTGGCTTTATTTTTCTTTCCTTTGTAACTGTCTTCTAGCTGTTGTTGCCACAATGGCTATATTGTTGTTGTCACAGATCACAGATGCATAACCTTCCCTGAATGTATTATGTGTACAAGGGTTTCCCTTACAATGAGTTAACACAAACATCAATGCCCCTTTCAGAACAGAACTATCTAATGCACCAGGTGTTACCTTCAAAACACTCTATTAATTCAACAGAATTTTTATGATAATAAATCGGACCAAAGTTTACATTACTTTGAATTTCTCCAGTCATTGGATTAACTTGACTTCCTCCAATCATGTGGCATTATATACAACTTTACAACAGAGAAATTGGGGGGTGGGAGAGTTGTCCGCATGTTAATCCTAGAAAAGGAAGTAACCTTTGACACTGATCCTATGAACAACAAGGAATCAAACAGCAGAAAAACTATGATGACAGTGTTTCAAAAACCAAACAGAACCAGCCCTTTTATATAAGATAAAGAGCTAAGGATGATAGCAGAACCTGTAATCCTACACCAAACTCAATGTTGGGTTGTGATATTACATATTTCATGGTTTGCACACAGGGTAAGGCATCTTCCATCTTCGTATCTAAGATGTGCCACAAAGGAGATAAGTAGACACAAAGTCAATGCCATCAATATATTAACAATAATAATAATATTTTTTAAAAGAACTCCCTTGTGTCCCCAATTTGTTCTGAAAACAAGAAAACCAATGCTCATCCCACCAGAAAGTGAAAATGCAGCCACATTTTTTTCCAGAAATCCTGCAATACTTCCTCCTCCAATCACTAAATGCAAATAAAGTGAAACTGCTTGTCTAGATGAGAAGATATAATGTGGATTGCTGCACATTATTGCAAATTCACAGCAGCATTCATTTGTCTCCATGGCCCTTTGGCAAAATTGCTGGTATGCAAAGCCATTCATGTTTGAAGTGCACATGCAGCCATGCCTGCAAAGTAACATGGTGGCTGGGAATGAATTACTCGTGTTACTATAACTGTAAATCAAACATGCACAAGTGTGACCTTCCACTTTAAAAAGTTGTTTGGTCACCTCAGTGCAGCAAAAAAACGCACAATCAATAACACAAAACTCCAAAATGGCGCTTCTGGCTACTTCATTGCTGGCAAGCCTGCCCCTCATGCATGTCTGACCAATCAGCTTTCCACTTCCGCCCTTGCCAAGAATGTGCTGCAATGCGAACCGGATGTCTTTCCATCACCAGCAGCCTGCCTCTTCCATGTGCACCCAACTAATTGGCTTGCAAGCCTTTTTAACCCTCAGAAGAGAGGTGGGAGAGGTGATATCTACAAGCCATCATGAGTTTACTCAGAAGCCTTGGCTCACAACATGCCTGGTAGAGGGGTGAGAGGCTTGCAAGCCACTTAGTTGGGTGCTAATTGGGTGCTTCCCCCAGTTGAATGTATGAATTGGATTCTTATAGAATATATAAAACAATGTTACAGTTGAAATATGGTGATACAGTGAGCAAGAGGACCTTGTAACATCTTTGAGACTGACTGAGAGAAAAAAAGAAATCGTATCATAAGCTTTCACAGAATTGGTCTACTTCTTCAGATCCATGGAGTGTAGTGGTTGGAATACTGATCAGCTAGAATACTGATCTAGGATCAGGGCAACCCACTTGGACATGAAGTTGATTGGCTTTGGGCCACAATCACAATCTCATAGCCTAGCCTGTCTGTCAAGGTTGTTGTTAAGATAAAATGAACAGGAGGGAATCATGTATTCCATACTAAGCTGCAAAAGGCAGATTATTAATGGCCATGGTGGTGGTAGCAGCAGCAACAGCAATGTATGTATCATCTCAGAAACACCCCAACAGTTTATAGACTACACAATTTCCTATGCAGGAAACCTCAGCAATCAATAAATTGTAAGCAGCCTCTGTGGCCCTTAGAGGGCCCCTAGGGTAAAAAAAAAAAAAAAGCCCCCTGGACCCACCACAGTTGCTCACCCCCGTTTAAGAAAATGCATGCATACTGGAGAGACTAGTATGGTTAAAGTGAAAGAGTTATGAACATAACCACTTTCTCCATGCCCCAATATTCAGCTCTATGTATTAACAAATTCTAAGACTCTGAGTCCAAACCAGTACAGTACACCTTTATTGACAATGGCTTAATGGTTAAGGAGTTTGAATACAATATTGTTAAAGTGGTTGCCTAACAAAGCTCATACCACAATAAGCCATTTAAGGTGCCATAGCAATTTTTTGTGACCAATATATTTTCATTGTCAGTCTCTGTTTTGCTAATCCCTAAATTCCTGATTATTGCTCCAAGATGTATCTGCTAATTCTGTCTGAAGAAATCTGAAATGCCTTCACTTAAATGGCTTGCCTCACTTGATTTCTAGCTCCAGCAAGGCAATGTGTCACTCAATTCTGATAGCTACAAACAAAAATACACTGAACATTTTAAAGAAAAATTAACTGTTTATTGAAGTTGGCTGTCACAAAAAAGAACAGGCTTCACAGCTATACAGCTGAAGCACTTTCAATTCAAAAATTTTCACAGGTCATCCTGGACCCCGGTTGCAAAATAAGAGGTTTTCTAAATGAAATCAAGTAACTATCTAACCCTCCAGAATACCTTCAATCCCAGCTGCAACCTACCATGCTACAGGAAACTTGTAACTTACTGTTCACAAATAGTCTGAGCACCTTATTTCATGCATATGCCAACTGCACAAGAGCTCCAGCATCAGAGCAAACCTTTTCCATAAGATTCACATCTTGCTGCCTCTCCAACTGTTTTCTAAAAAGAATCACACCCTTTAATTGTGACTAAAAATAGCCACAGCTACAGAACTCTTATTCTTACTGATTTACAGGCTATTCTACAAACACAGAGTATTATTAAGTATACTGATAAAAACCAAATCCTTCATTGAATGTCCACCACCTATTAACATTTCAAAATACATATATTAAAAATGTGTGTGTGTTTGTGCCTTTAAGTCACACAGCGATCCCATCAGGGTTGTCTGGTTTAAAACAGTAATCAAAGAGGAGTCACAATAAAGAATGAGCTTATCATAAGACACATAAAGCAAATCTATGACAGCAACAAAATTTATGATACTTTTAAGTTCTCAGAAACGAAAGCTTTCTAGCATTCATAACTTTAGCATCTAATTTCCTGCTTATTTACCACAAAGAGGCCTAAAACACTGCAAGTAATTTTAATTAGGGGACCACATCACATTGCAGACTATGCCTAATCCATAAAGACTAACATTATTACAGTGGGCCCTCAGTATCTGCTAGGATTTAGTTCCAGGACCCCCTGTGGATATCAACATCTGTAGATGCTCAAATCCCATCACAGACAATGCTGTAGTAAAATGGCATCCCTTATACAAAATGACAAATAACAAGGTGTGTTTTAAAAAAACATTTTTTTAAATATCTTCAAGCCATGGTTGGTTGAATCCGTGGGTGCCAGAACCCATGGATGCAGAGGGCTAACTGTAATTGCACACCACATTTATTTATTTATAAAATAAAAAGGAACAGCAAATATATTAACAGTGTTTGAATATTAAAACATCAGCTATAGTATGCATTTTTATCCACTGGGTGGCAGCCATTCAGTCACCAAATATGTTCATAAATTTATAACTGAAATGAATGACAGGGTAAATTAATGTCTCTTATTTTAACAATAAAAGATGGACCCAAGTATTTCCCCATCTTCTGTTCCTCCATATATCTTTCCTCCATTCCTGATTCTGATATCAGAAGTGAGCCAGGAACAAAGAGGCTAGAGCAGGTGTGGAGGAAAATGCAAGTTTCCAGATGTTTTTGACTGCAGCGACATTTTCCTTATAATTGGCTACGCTGGCTAGGGCTGATGTGAGCTGCAGTCCAGGAACACCTGAAGGCTGAATTTCACCTATCCCTGTGCTAGAGCAATGGGCTGAGAGGAGATATAATGTGGGAGAAGATTCAGTACCCTCTTCTGGATGCTTCTTTTAATGGCAAAAACAGACACATATACCCAATTCCTTGTTTCATGGTACGGTATCTGCTCCTCTTGTGTGCACTTTAATCCTTAGATATTTAAAATATTAAAGCAAATCTGATTGATCTATTTTAAAAAAAAAAATGACAGAGATCATAGAATCATAGAATTGGAAGACACCACAAGGGCCATCCAGTACAACCCCCTGCCATGCAGGAATATACAATGAGAGCATTCCCGAGGAATGGCCATCCAGCTTCTGTTTAGAAACCTCCAAAGAAGACTCCACCACACTACGAGGCAGCGCACTCCACTGTCAAACAGCTCTTACCATCAGTTCAAGCTGATTATTCTCCATAGGGCTTTGCTAAATAGTACACCCAGCTCAAAACGTTGTTTGTGTTATCTCTGGATATATGATGGCTGGCATTCAGTATTGCAACTGCAACTTTGTAACCTATAGTTATGGATCTGTAACTGTTCCGTATTCAGGAGGATTACATACTCTTACTTACTGTTAAGACTCTGGATCCAGTTCACTTTAAAAGCCAGCAGCTGGATCAGGCAAAAGAGGTCTGTTCAGTTTTTCATCGGGGTGCAAAGATGATGACATTTCCACCCCTCTTGCCAATGACTGAGACTACAAGGGGAATCCACACTACACAAATAAATCCAGTTTGAAAGTGGATTATTTGCATGACTCCTTTCTATGGAATCCTGGGATTTGTAGTTTTACAAGGTCTTTAGCCTTCTCTGCCAAAGAATGCAGGTGCTTCACCAAACTACAAATCCCAGGATTCCATAGGGAGGAGACATGCAAATAATCCCATTTCAACCTGGATTATTTCTCTAGTGTGGATGCCCCCTATGACAAGGTATTGTGACAGGGGCTCTGCTTTGGATAGTTACAGCCTCATTCAATGGTCGGGGGGGGGGTGTCATCATCCTGATGCCCTAATTGGAAACTGAAAGGGCTGTCTTGGCCTGAGGAGACTTTACTTAGTTATGCATACATAACTAAGTAGCAGATGTAGAATATAAGTCAATTTCTTTAACTTCATTTTTAATTTTGATTATATCAGAAAAATACCTTAGAGTAAATAACTAAAAATTAGACAATGAAGCTTTTAAATGTCAGTGTTTAGATTTATTCCTGACAGATTTATTTACTGATTTGGTAATTTTTCCAAACACTGCCTCTAGATTGGGTTGTTGGAGCTGTAATGGGACTGCTGCTGAGACAAGGAAGCAGTGCAAAGCTGGTGCAATACAGCAAACTCCTCCCAGCTTGAGGCGCACAGAGGTGGGCTCTAGGGCCTTTTCAGCAGCTTTGGCTTCCTTCTTCCTTCTCCTCCCCCAAGATGGGCGGGCCAGCATCTGCATGCCTCAAGCCAGGAGGAGTTTGCTGGTTTGCTCCAGGCTCTGCGTCAGGCCCATCACAGCTCCAACAACCTGATCTAGAGCAATTGCTCTAGATAGTTTTTCATGGAATCATAGATGAATGGGACCACAAAGGCTTCAATATTCCTTGCCATTCAGGAAGCCACAAAACTAAAGGACTTCTGATAGGTGGCCATTAAAACTCTGTTTAAAGATCTCCAAAGGTTCTTTTCCAGTGGAGAAAGACCTCCAAAGAACACATGCTTCTGAAAAGTGTCAAAAGAACAGATCAAAAGCAACCCTGGAAACTCCTCCCAGCTTGAGGCATGCAGATTCCAGCCCACCCAGCTGCAGGGAGTGGGAGAGAGAAGGAGGGAGCTGCCAGTACACCTCAAACCAGGAGTTTGCTGGGTTGCTCTATCTTTGCACTGCTTCCTGGTCACAGAGGATTTGTGGTGCTTCCTGTCCCTTCTACTTTGGTAGCAATTACATGTGGTGCGAAATCTTAGGGAGAATATCTAAATTGTGAGATAGTACATTGTTTACTTTACAGTACTGTATTTACATTTCTCAGCATTAGGGACCAGAGCAAAGTCAAAAAGTGGAGATGAAATGCAGCTTGGGTTTCACATTTGACAATTTCCACTTGTTGACAATGTTCTCGACGCTAACCTGCCAAATAAGTGGGGGACACCTGTACTATTTCTGCATGTTCAAGTAAGGAATTTGCTTAATATATCTGAAATAGCAGTTTTGGGCATATGAATGTTGGTACCTTTAAAAAAAAGCTGTTAAAACACTGTTTTTTGCAGCACACTATTATGGCTACTTCTAGAATTAGAAAATAAGAGGTTGGTCAAATGTGAAAAGGGACAGAAGCAGAGAAGGAAGATAATTGGGCTGTTCACCCAAATGACAAACTACAGTATTATCTGAACTACACCATATACTTTGGGATGTAGGACTAGACATGTAAAACTTCTGAGATTTCATGGGGGATTCTTTTTTCCAGAAAAAAACAAAAAAAAAAATCTGGAAAAAATGTTATTTTTAAAAAATCCTTTACAAACTGAAATCACTTTGTTACTTTAGCAATACTATGATACAGTTATGCAACATTGTTTGGCATAAAATTATCCTAGTTGGTACATTAAAACAACAATTCAGTCAGACAATATTTGCAAGCTGAATTCTCTTTTTTGCAATTTAATTTTCTGTTAGAAATATAGGTACAAGGCCCTGAACTGTAAGAAACCTCTTTAGGTTTCCCACTTTATTAGAAACAGGCAAACAAAACAAAAACAAAAACAGAAGAAACCATCAACATTAGTAAAACAAAATTACTTTGTCTCTTCTAATCTTCCATAGTGTCAAGTGGATAAAAAGTATTCTTTCCCATAAAAATAAATGAGAAAATGATACTAAGACTAGGTATATAAATGATCACTGTTTTACATAGAGGTCTTCCTTTATATAGTATTTAGAAATAATTTTGGAGGAATAAATACACGCATACCTTATTGTTAACATTTTAGTTATCATTCGTAAAGAAAGTATTCCAAATTCCTTCCCCCCTCCGCAATTTTCGTGGGGAAAAAAAGACATTTAAAAAAAAAAATCTCCCACCCCTGAATTTTTCCAATTGCTTTCCAGGCCTTCCATGTTTGACTCAAGCAACAGATAGTTCACTTCTACAAAACCCTTAATAGATGCATAGACAACTACCTTGTTAGAGAGATGTAATACTAGTCTTCTGTGAGCTGATAATTTTAATTTTTTATGGAGAAGCATTCAGTTCTGTGATCCCACACTAGCTGTCTGAAATAAAATCCCCATAACCAGGTTTACTGCCTCATTGAGAAATAGCTCCCTGTCCTTATTTGAGCCATTCATACTTCAAAATTTTCCCCTTTATAAACTTCCCTTCAATCATTTGCTCTAGGCATTTTTGTGTTCCTGGTTCACTTTTAATTTTGGTGACAGGAAGAAGAAAAATGTGGTTAGAGCAATAGATCTTAGAGTTCAGCAGCCCTCTCTCACATTATGATCTGCCTTTCAATACAGAAGAAAGACTGTGTCCCAAATTGTATATGAACCAATGGGGCCTCTGTGTCTAGTTTAGGAACTGACTAGTAACCAGAGAACAACTCATTTGAAAATATGGTGCTGAAAGAAGCTGGCCACACAGAGACAAACACTAGGCTCTGTAAACATGTGACACTAGGACAATACAGTGAAATTTTATTTATAAAATATATATAGCTCCAATTATAAAATATAATCCTTGACTGACTTATAAAATACAATGAAGCATCACTTGGAAAAAATGAGTAGGAAGCCATTATTTTTCAGTGTTCCTCTTATACAAAAATAATTTTAAAATGAATAAGAAAGCACAAAGCTACTGGAGTAGTACTCATATGTGCTAGTTTGTTTAATTTGCAGGCATGGTGTTAGAAAAAGTAGGTGGGTGAGGAAAAGCTGATGATGTTGTAGTCATGGTGTCTGTGTGATTACAGTCTTAAAATGGAAGGAGGAAAGAGAGATCTGCAAACCTTCAAATTAAGTTCTTAGCAGGTAATGTGATGGTGTCAGTAGATTCTCCTTGTTATCAGGTTGCACCCAAATCTGCCCCTGAGATTGTTGGGAGCAGTAAAAAAAAGAAACATTTCTAATTTTTAAGACAGGAAATCAACTGATTCTTGAAACCCATTTAAAAAACACAAGCCTGAAAAACAGATAAGGAGAAGTTTTTTGTTTTCTGGCCCTTTCCTAACACTAGAAACCTTGTTTATTCATTTACTTATTTAATATCCCACCTTTCTCCTGGCACCAGACACACAGTTGAACTGTGGGAGATTTACAGCAGACAAAAGGCATACATGTTCAAACAGCACACAGTTAAACTAAAGAATTTGATGTGGCAAGACACGAGGATGGCCTCCAAGGCCGAGGACTATAAGAAGTTAAAAGTTATCAGTCACTTCATCATCAGGGATAATACCAGTTGTTTATTACCTCCACTATCAGGGGAAAGATACCAATGGCTAGAGAGCAGGAGGGCGCAGTTGTCCCCCACCCAGGGGCTTTCCAAGACAAGACCTGGGTACCCAGCCAGGGAAGAGAGTGGTGGACCAGTCAGGCCTTTAGTCTGTACTACTAGGGATCTTTTCATTCTGCTGCCCCGGGGTCCAGAGAGGTCTCTTTCCCTCTCTCTCAGGGGTGGTTTAAGGGTCCACAGTAGTTTAACATACTTATAATCAGCTGCAAATCATCCAAAACAGGAAGGAGAAGTGATGTAATGTAATGACACTTACTGACCTACTAGTGCACCCAGCAGAGGTGGGGTGGAAGAGCAACTCAAATTTGGCCCTCATCCCCTCCTCAGTTGCCCATTCCCATTCTAGGGTTTGCAGTTTAGGGAGAAGTATTTTGAACTCTCAGCCACAGATCTCCAGTGCCTCACTGAACTACAAATCCCTGGACTCCATAGGATACAGCAAGGAATGTTAATTCTCAAAGGAAGCAATTTTAGCAATTTTCTTCCTGCTGTGAGAAAGACTTTGAAAATCATCGTCGTGGCGGGGGGGGGGGTCCCATAGTAATCCTCCCTCTGCAAAAACATGATTAGTAATAATCTGAATATCCTGTATTGTGAATAGGTTGTTAGGTTACACTGAACTGAGATAAACATATGGGCCCCCAAAATAAAGTGTTACAAACATTTATTCCTTTGTGAAGTCGAAAGCTTTCACAGCCGGCATCCATAGATTTTCCTTGGGATTTTTTTCCTGGGCTGTGGGGTCGTGTTTTGGAAGTTTATTTCTGACATTTCACCTGCATCTGTGGCTGGCATCTTCAGAGAATGGTTGGGTAGGTGTGTATGTAGTTTATATACTGTGAACCCCTGTTGGGGAGGATATGTAAATTGGTGTATTTGAATGGCTAGTTTCTGAGTGGAGATATTCAAATAGCCATTCAAATACACAAATTTATATATCCTCCCCAATAGTGCTTCACAGTATATAAAACCCCAGACACACTCCTACCCAACCATTCTCTGAAGATGCCAGCCACAGATGCAGGCGAAACATCAGAAAGAAACTCTTCCAGAACACGGCCTCACAATCCAAGGAAAATTTATTTATTCCTTTATTTATTTATTAAAGATTTATTCCCAAAATTCCTTAAAGCGGTCCTGCTCTTTCTCTGCCAGGAAACCCCCCCCCTCTCTCCTCTGTAGGCTGCAGATGTAGAGACCAGGCCAAACACAACTATGAGGAGAAGGGAGCAACTCGTGTCAGGACACGCCAAAGAGAGAGAAGGGATTTATGGGAGAGTGCTGGGGATGGCTTAGGGTTGGGTTTGGGGGGAGGCGCTAGAAATGACAGCCATGAAGGGGGTCTGAAGGGGAGGCTGAGGAGAAGTTGGGGGGGATTGAGAAAAGGAAGAGGAGATTCTTGGAGTCATGTTGATTCCTGGCTCTCTGGGTGGGGCTGACAGTCTGGAAGGTGAAGCACGGGGTGGGGGATTTCCAAAGGCAGCCATGGAGCAGGAAAAGGCAGGAAAGAAAACTTGGGCGTTGCAGGATAAGTAAAAAACAAGGCGCCCAACAAGAGGGAATCAATATCCCCCCCTCTCCCTTTCCCACCCTTCTCTCCTCCCCTCATATACCAAAAAGCGAGGGTCTTCTTCGGCTGTCCGTTGAAACTGAAACTAACTCATCCCAGGAATTCGTTCTTTTTTTTCTGAGGAGACTTCACCGCGGTGGGACTCGAACCCGCGGCTCCTCTTCAGCAGCTGCTCCCTCTCAGAAGTTCCCTCATCCCCCGACAGAACTTTTCACTCGCCCAGCTCTTCTCCTCCTCCTCCTCCTCCTCCTCCCTGGTTCACACGCTCGAGCTCCTCTCCTCGCGCCAGGGGGAGGGGCAAAGGCCATAAACGACAGAGAGCGAGCGAGCGAGCGAGAGAGCCTTGTCCCTTCCCAGCCACCGTACACCCTCCGTCGTGCGTCCTGAGGTACTTGGGGAGGAGGCCCTTTTCCCAGCCAGCCGAAGAGAAAGACAGAGGCTTGTCCCTTCCCGGCCACCGTACACCCTCCGTCGTGCGTCCTGAGGTACTTGGAGAGGAGGCCCTTTCCCCAGCCAGCCGAAGAGAAAGACAGAGGCTTGTCCCTTCCCGGCCACCGTACACCCTCCGTCGTGCGTCCTGAGGTACTTGGAAAGGAGGCCCTTTTCCCAGCCAGCCTCTTTATCCTTCGCGGAGTTCGCCTGTGAGGGATCCCGGCGGCGGGGCTCGGGGTTGAGACCCCGGAAGCGGGCGCGGCGAGGGGCGGAAAGACATGTAAGTGCCTCAGCGGGAGGGCGAGGCGGAGGAGGAGGAGAAGCGCTTCGGGTGCGGTCCTTCCAGCCGGCCTTTCCCTGGGGTGGGGTGGGGGGAGGGGAGACGCGAACTCCGGTTTAAGGGCCCTGCAGCATTGTGAGGGCCCCCGTCGTAACCCTCTTCCTGCAAAAACCTCAATAGTAATAATCTGAGGGGGCATCCACACTAGATAAATCCAAGTTGAAACCAGATTATTTGCCAGGGCTCCATCCTATGGAATCCTGGGATTTGTAGTTTGGTGAGGCACCAGCACTCTTTGGCAGAGAAGGCGAAAGACCTTGTAAAACTACAAACTACAAATTCCATAGGAAGGAGCTATGCAAATAATCTGGTTTCAAACTGGATTATTTGTGTCGTGTGGATTTCATCCTGTACTGTGAATAGCTTAGGGTAGGTTACATTTACATTGAACTGAGATAAATATTATGGGGCCCCCAAGATAAAAGCGTTGCAGCCCCCCCCCCAATTCCTTAAACCGGCCCTGACCCCCCCCCATCACGGCTTGTGCTCCTCTTCCTTCCTCTGTTGTTGTTTTTAATGTCTGTTGATTTTTTTGTCAGGGAAAACTACAAAACTGAAAGCATAGTGAATAAAGTGGGGGGACACACAATACAGTTGTCCCCCCATATCCACGGATTTAAGTATTCACGGCTTGAAAATATGCTTTAAAAAAGAATAATCCAAAAAGCAAACCTTGATTTTGCTACCTTATATAAGGGACACCGTTTTGCTATTATCCCATTGCATAGAATGGGACTTGAGTATTCATGGATTTTGGTATCCACGGGGTCCTGGAACCAAACCCCAGAGAATATGAAAGGACAACTGTACAGCATTGAGGACATGGGTCTAAAATACAGTAGAGAAAACAATAAAAAAAGCAGGGGGAAACCCACCAACCCAACTTACTAAAACAGAAGGATAGAACATTCAATGGCACATCGCACATATATAAGAATCCTGCACCCATTAAATTATTTTAAGAGCCTGTTTATTATGCATTTCAGGAGTTCTCTTCATCCCAGGATGGATATAATTCAGGGCAGAGCAGCTCAACAGATGCCTTTTGTGCCCCTACCTAGAGGTTGGCTTGGGGTGGATATATAAACGCTGCTGCAGTAGTTAAGCTTCCTCCTGGCTTCAGGCCTTGCCTGTTCCTCAATGAAGGCATCCACACTAGAGAAATAATCCAGATTAAAACTACTGTAGATTATTTGCATGGCTCTTTCCTATGGAATCCTGGGATCTGTAGTTTTATGAGGCACCAGCACTCTGACAGAGAAGGCTAAAGACCTTGTAAAACTACAGGTCCCAGGATTCCATAGGAAGGAGCCATGATAAATAATCCTGTTTCGAACTGGATTATTTGTGTAGTGGGGATTCCCCCTCTAAGCGGATCCGTGCACAGGTTATTTTGCTTGCTATTTCCTAGCACATGGAAGTTATTAGAGGGTTATTAGAGGAATCTGTTACCTTGAATGTTTTAAAATGTTTTGCCCTGCTGTCAGTTAATATTCTTAGCCCTAAGGCCAATAGTAGTACCCAGTGCAGTCAATGCCAACTCCTTAGGCCTTACTAGCATGAACAGTGTTATAGCCACTGTGTTTAACCAAGTCTGATTAATATTAGGCGTATTGCAAAGTTTATTGGAAAAATGAATTGGAAAAAATAAAGACGTGTAGCCAATTGAAAATTATTTGGGTCAATAATTCAAAATATGTATAAAATTATGTTATGAAACCAAATGCATTAGTTGTGGGGCATTACATAATTCATACTCTAGTGTATAAACCAGCTTTCTGTGACACTGCAGTACTGAGACAAAAGGAAATTTAAAATCCCAAAGTAGGGGCTAAAATCATTAAAATAGTTTAAAGGTTTTCTCTTGAAATATAGCTAACACATGTTTGGGGCCAGTTTTTGCAGATACACGACATGCTTCTGGCCTTTCCTTTTGCAGATTTCTGTTTCATCCAAATAAACAGGTGTTCAGATTCTTTTAAATTTACGTGTCCCATATCTAAAATAGTGTATTTCATGTTAATATATAAAACAGATGTAAAAACAATTGTAAATCATAAGAAGTTGTTCTGTGGTAATATTGAATGCTATGTCTGTAGTTCTTTCGTTTGTTGTTACCAAATATCAGTTGATGATTTTGGCAGCCTTACCTGGAGTAATTCTGTAATAAAGAGCTACTAAGCCAAGTAAGGAATTGTTGCTTTTCCTGCTGTAATTATAGGTGAAAAGTAAAGAAAAGCAATTATTGTAGCCTTTGCATTTTAATAATAATTTAGTAAACAAATAATCAGTTTATCGGAAAAAAATACTAAATATTAAATAGTGATGTCACTTTCAAAATTTGCATGATGTGAATATATTTGATACTGACTATGTAATACTTAATTGTTTAAGCTATTTAATTTGCCTTAATCATGCTTCATGGCATACTTTGAGATCCTGAATCACAGCTTCGTTGCACAAATCAAATGAGTCATTTTACCGCTGTATCTAGTTTAGGGAAGGAAACCTGTGCATTGGAATAATGTACTCTATGTCAAAGCTGTATTTTAGTGTATATTAGTGGCCCTCAAAGAATTGTTCTTTCTCATTTCTTTCTTTCTTTCTTTCTTTCTTTTTTTTTAGGGCTGATTACTGGAAATCGCAGCCCAAGAAATTTTGTGATTACTGCAAGTGCTGGATAGCAGACAACAAGCCTGTATGATGATCTATCTACCGTATTCTTAAATGAATCTGAAGTACAGGGATTTGAGTTATATAGCTTTAGGTTGACTTTCACCAGTAAGTTAATGCAGCCTTGGAAATAAATATATTGAGGAGTGTTCATGGCTTCCCTTCTTCAGTTGCTGTGAGGCTGGAGACAAGGGGACAAAATCTGTACATCCCCTGTGCTCCATTGAACTGCACTGGCATCCTCCCAACCCTGACCTGGCTTTCCAATACCGTCCCAGTAAAGTTTGAGCAAATTCCAGAGTCCTATTCACTTTTCTAATAATAGTTTTACTTGTATTTGGTTGTGAATGGGTTTAAATTCCCCACTTTGAATCCTGTGCAAAGAGAAGGATGGGATCTTAAATACATAAATATTATTGTTAACCTAACGTAGTTGTGTAGTCCCAATAGCAGGATCGTTTTGGCAAGTGGTGAGGGGACATTTGCTATACTTCTTGATCTCATTGGAAATTTAAAGAAGGAGGGACTTATAAACCCCTTGATTATAATTTTCATAAGTATGATTCAATCCAGCAAGCACTGCTGTCCTATTTGTCTATATATTTCCTTAGCTACAGTTGTTTGTGGGTTATATCCAAGCCAGTGTTCTTCACCTTCCTCATTTTAAAATACTATATATTGGATATACCTAGCTAGTTTAGTGTTTCAGAAATCATTGTGATTGAAAGAAAATGGCATCTGTGTTTCTATTCTTCCTGTTTGTGATTCTTATATTTAAATTTGCATCCTGAACTTCAGTATTTCCTGGACACCACCTTGCTGTAATATTCATTATTATCTTGATTGCAATCATCTGTTCAGCTGAAGACATTTTTAGCCCTAAGACAAATTACTAAAAGGTAAAAACAAAGAAAACAATTTAACAATTAATTAGAAAATGATGATAATATTTTTTAAATGTGTGTGAGAAGCAAAATAAACACATTTAAACACAGTGGAATAAAGTGTCTTAAGCTTCAGTCCTGCACATATCCTCCTCTGAGTGAGCATCATTCAACTCCCTGGAGCTTACCTCTGAATAGGCACGTATAAAATTGCGATGCCCGTGTAAAATTACCAAAAAATCAGCTAAAATTCCCAGGTGAATTAGAAGATAGCTAAGGTCAATTAAAGTGTAGTAAAAGCAAGGGCACCTGAAAGTTCCCCCATGAGGGTATTCTATAAATGGGGTACTGCCACTGAAAAATCAGATTTTCTGAATATTGATTTCCCTGCTTTTGAAAGTGGGGAAACACAGGGCTACTGATACCAATCTTTTTTCTTAGGCATGTTCTTCAATCATACAAATAGCCCCTGTAGGCTTTAAAAGGTTAAAACCTTTTCTGTTGAACTATGGGTTTCTGGTAGGAGTGCTTATCCTTTATCAAATTACTTTAATGTTTATGTTCAGTTGAAAAGATTGACGTGTTTCTGTGTGTATTGATTCATTCTCTCTGTTTTTAAAGAGCATTGACTTCCATGAAAGAGGAAAGAACCATAAAGAAAATGTGGCTAAGAAAATTAGTGAGGTAAGTCAAATGGGGCCTTGTTTATCCTAAACATATTGTTTAGGATCCAACAGTGGACTTCTGCTGATGAAACAGTGGAATCCAGTGGAAATGGGAAGGGGAAATCACTCCATTGCAGTCTGAAGACCAATTCTGGAGAGCTGGGAAACCCTCCAGAGCCATTGGGGACGGGCGGGCAGCAGAGATGGTTGCAGAAGGGGAAGAAAGTTGCAAAAGCTCTGCTGGCAGAGTATTAGTATTTAGCCCATTATTTTAAATTCCAGTATTATGGCACTTATTATTTTTTCAATTGTAGATTAAAAAGAAAAGTTTGGAAAAGGCAAAAGAAGAGGAAAAAATGTCCAAGGAATTTGCAGCCATGGAGGAAGCTGCAATGAAGGCTTATCAGGAGGATTTAAAAAGACTTGGTGCCAAGGCAGGTAGGCTCTGCAACAGCCACAGAGGTGAATTATAAGGACAAGCTCCCACTTATTTCAGTGCAAGTGAACAAGTTATATCTCCTCACTCAACAGCAATACAAGAGCACTCAAAGACAAGACTGCTCACAAAATGCAGTGGTAGCTGCAGAACTCCACCCACTTGTAACATCAAGTATCTCTAGCAACTGCCAAGGAAAAATGCCAATCAGTGTGGTAACAGTACAGTGCCTGTCTTTTGAAGGATGCCGTACTAGACGCTATTCTTTCAAGAAAGATGCATTAGGGTAGTCTTTCCCAACATGGAGACCTCCAAGGCCTAAATCCATTTACTACTCCCAAATAGTAAAGGGAGAAGACCCATTTAAATCAGTGACTAAATGAGAAATCAGCAGTTAATGATTAAATGGACCTACTCCATTCACTATACATATTCATTTATAAGTCAACCTCATGTAGAAGTTGAGGGCAGGTTTTGGAGCCCAAATGATAAATTTTGATATGTCCCATGGATAAGTAAATAACGTAAAAGAAGCACTGACCCCCTCTTCTCCATCATGGTGTGGCTTCTGGCCTTTTGGAATGCCTGGGTGGAAAAAGACATTGGTGGCAGCTCTTTGGTATTCCCTGCTGTGGTGGAGAAAGTAGAGGGGATTGGTGCGTCTTTTAGGTTTTCCTGGGACAAACTAAACTGTCGAGGTGTGAATTTTATCCATCCTGGGAGAACCTAAAAGAAGCACTGACTGCCCGCTCTACTCTCTCTGGCAGCTTTTTTGAATCCCTGGGTGGGAAAATGGCGGCAGCTCTTTGGCGTTTCCCTGCCGCAGTGGAGAAGTGACCCTCTCTACTCTCCTTTCCCACTGCCATTTTTCTGCCCAAGCATTCCACAAGGCCAGAAGCAGCGCCACAGTGGAGAGAGGTACTTACATCAACCTGTGTATAAGTTGACCCAGGTTTGGGGGTCAATTTTTTTTATCTGAATTGTTTTACTTAATATATATGGCAAACTAGAAATTGGGTTTAAAACCTGATGTTTTGGGATACAACTCTCATTACTCCAAGTCTTCATGACTAGTGGTCAGATATACATGGAAGTTATAGTCCCAAATATCTGGAAGACAGCAGGTTGGGAAAGGTACTCTATAGACCAGGTAAATCATCCTGGAACAGAAAGCAGCTCACACTGCTAGAGCTCTTTCGCTTCAAAGTTACTTGAGAATTTACAAGTAAACCGAGTTTTTAACATTTCAGTCTTCATCCAGTTGCAGGGTTTGCTTAGCTTAAAACCAGACCACCAACTATTAAAGTTGTAAGGGTTTTTTTTTTTAATGAAAACAACCTTCATGTTTCAGAACCTGCAAGTCAGAGCTCTACACCAAAAAAGCAGGAAGAGAAAAAAGAAAAGAAAGAAAAGAGAAAAAAAGAGAACACAGAAATGTCATCAGAAACAAATGAGTGGGTGCGAGGATTTTCTGCAGAAGGCTATGTGTATTATTACAACACAGTTTCAGGAGGTAAACCTGTAGCTAAGAATGTAAATTCAAATATTTGGATATCTGGAAATACAGCTCCTTTCCAGTTCCAGTACATATTTGGCCCAAACTGGAAGTACCCTGAATAAAGTAAATTATGGGCACATTTTTTGGTGAATTTCTACTCTAATGTCATCTGTCATTACATACCACCCACATTTATATATGTGAGGTCTGTCTATTAAATAACAAGACTGATACAATAACTCATCTTTATTTATGTGTATTGCAATTCTAATGCTTGTCCCCTTCAATATACTCCCTGTTCACATTCACAATGATGCAGTCTTGTTTTCCACTGGTCAAAGACATAGAGCAGATCAGTTTCTGTCAGGTGTTTCAACACATCTGCTATTTTCTTCTTTACTGCATCAGTTGACTTGAAATGTGTTCCTTTAAGCACTGATTTCACTTTAGGGAAAAGAAAAAAGTCAACAAGGTGTCAAATATGGAGGATATTCAAGTGTAGTAATGTGTTTATTGGCCAAAAACTGCTTCACAGAAAGTGCTTGATGAAGAATAAAACCATTTTCCCACAGTTCTGGCCTTTTTTTTCTGACTCTCTCAGCTTTGTCAAAGCTTCCTTATAATAATACTGGTTCACTGTTCTGCCTTCTGGAACCCATTCTGCCAAAATTATGCCCTTGATTTAAAAAAAAAATCCCACCAATGAGCATGGCTTTGAATATGGACTTCTTTGACGTGCTTTTTCCATTCTTGGGTGATGATGGTGTTTTCCAGTGCATTGACTGTCGTTTTGTCTCAGGATCATACTGGAAGATCCAGGTTTCATCACAAGTGATGATTTTTTTAAAAAGGTTTTGGGTCTGCCTCAAGTTGCTGCAGAATGTCATTGCTCGACTTTTAAACTGAGCATTTTTCCAGCACACAACAAACAACACAGTGCTTTAAACGACGACTGACAGTTAACTGAATGGGTGAGAGTGTTGATGCTTGTCATGCAGGTTCAGACATGTTCAAGGTCACCACTCAAGCATCCACAATCAGTTCTCCCTGATTTGTCTGAAAGGTAGAAACACAATCTCATTATTTAATAGACAGACCTCATATCATTCAAATATCAGAATATTTTTTCACAGTGGAACAGATTTGCAAACTGATATATTTTCTCTTTTATTTTTAAGCATCACAGTGGGAGAAACCAGAAGGATTTCAGGACAGTGCTCAAGAGTCCAAAACGGTAACACAGTATATAAGAAATCCTGCTTATGTGTTTCTTTTGTGTTTCTGGCGTAGTATACCCACTCGTCTCCTATAGAGCACCCACAAACAATAGCCCTCAGGACTGATACCTTATTCCTGTGCAGGGGCTTTTACAGTCCTTGTCAGTCCCCACTTCCTGAGCTGACCAAGCAACCACTAACCACCCTTTCAGCTGTGACTTTCAGGCATGACAAGATGGGAGGAGACACCCCTATAGTGTTAAAGGGCATGCAGGGATGGCTCAAAAGAGTCCACCCTCCATTCAGCACTGACTAGACTCCCATTGAATTTCACGAGGGATGTTTTTGGTCTACAGTAAGAAAGGTAAGTTTCTCCTAAGTGCAAGCCAAATAGAAGTCAGGACAGAAAATCTTAAGTAGTTTACATCTGTTTTTCAAAACAATTTCAATGATTTTTTTTTCTCAATTTTTCCCATAATTATCTAAGGAATAAATAACCAACAGCTCTTCTTATCATGTTTAAAATGCCTTCATTGCCGAGCTTAAGGACAGTTTGCTTCTACATTGCTGTAATGTTGTAAACTATATTCTCATTTGAGTAGAAAATTGACTTTTCTGGTGTAGGGAAGATTCATAAAGTAGGTTCTTTTTATAGTGCCATTAGTTTTTCAGAAGTGTTTAACCTTTGAACCCTTCCACTGTATGTAGAGAAAAATCATTTTTGTCTGAGTGATGCCACTAATACCTGCTATTGTTGGATTATAATATTACAGTTGTCCCTCCATATTCACAGATTTACCATTCACAGTTTTAAGTATTCACGTCTTGAAAATATTCTTTAAAAAAAAAAATCCCAAAAGCAAACCTTGATTTTGCTGTCTTATATAAGGGACACCATTTTGCTATCCCATTGCATATAATGGGACTTGAGTATTCACGGATTTGGGTATTCACGGGGGGGGGGGTTCCTGGAACCAAACCCCAGCAAATGTGAAGGGACAACTGTAATACCAATATGTTACAACATTTTGATAACTGGATCATTTGTGTTCCAACTGTATGTGTCATATATTTAGGTAGTGTCTTTAAGTAATTATAAAAAGCAGAGGGAATGTTTTTGTGTCTGTGGCAGCCATGAGACTGTGCTAGATGCCTTAGAATTTCACAGTGTTTTTGGCTGTTGTCCAGGTTGCAGTGTCCATTTTCAAACCAAAATTACAAAGTGGTGGGGGCACTATGACTCATAATGAAAAACTTCTAATGGGGTTATTAAAAAGAGAGGGCTGTTTCAGCAACTCCTGTTAATATTTCTGAAACGAGAAAAACAGGAGATGGCTAACATGTTAAGATTCCTGAGGTTGGTAAAATATCTGCGTATTCAGTTAACTGGTCCAAGTCAGTACTACTGCCAGTGGGAGACAAGATGGACTCTAGCATGTTTAAAGCATGGTAATTTTGATATTGCCCAAATTCTATTACTTATTTGGATATAATTATCCCTAAGGACTTATCTCAGATGATTAATCTTAATAAGTAAGCTGATAAAAGATACTGCACAAGACTTAGAGAGTTGGGTGGGCTTAAAGATGGGTCTGTGGGGTAAAGTAAACACAACTAAAATGAACATTATACCTAGGATTGTTCATGTTATTTATGGAGTTCAACTACTTATATGTTGCAAGTATTTTCAAAAACAAAATGCATTGTATAGGAGATTTGGTTAGTGGCGGGGGGAGATTGCTGTTGTTACCATTGTTTGTGGCTGTAACTATCTTGCTTCTGCTATCATGGCAAAAAGACACTGCCACCAGAAGGGTTTGTTTTGTGGTCCCCCCCCCCCCGCCATTAGGTTTATGGAACTCATTTAGTGAGATTTGGAAAGAAATTGGCAGTGATGCAGCACTGCTGTTGTTGTTGACTTTATTTACATCCTGCCTTTTTGCCAAAATTAGGACAAGGTTGATATGGACACTTGCGAGGCCCAAGGCAATTGTTCTCTGTACCCTTCTCCTTTAAAACAGCCCTGTAACTGATGATAAATATTTATCTTTTTTAAAAATGAGATCAGTTTATACTTACATACTACATTTCTGATGAGTTAGAGAAGTTCACAAATGCTTTCATCAGTGAGGAAACTAGTCTTGTTTGATTACTTTGGCTGATCTTCGTTAACTGATCATTTTGGCTTTCCTCTTTGTCAGACAGCTTACTGGATAGAAGGAACAAGCGAAGATGGCCGTACCTATTACTACAATACAGAAACTGGAGGTAAATAACAGATTCTTTTCTGGTTGTTTTTGCTGCTGACTAAATTTCCTACACAGAAAGTATTCCTCTGCAGACAATGGTATTCCACCATGATTTGTATTTTTCTGTATACACCTGCCAGAAAGACATAATTGGTTACATCTTTGGGAATTTATATACCTACAGCATGATGCAAGACTTCCCAGTCATTATGATTTGCCTGTGTATTGCATGGTGTTTCATACAGAGGAATGTTTTCTGTGTAGGAATTTTGTCATATGAAACACCCTCGTGGTTTATTATGTCTGTGTACAGAAGTGCAACTGCTGTACACAGTATGGCTACTTGGAAGAATGTTGGTATGAAGCATAGGAGCAAGCTGTGGCTTGAGAGCACCATGTGGAAATCATCAAAAGCTCTCTCTGAAGGGGTGTAATTTTTTTTTTAAAATGCCTCAGCCTGGATCTGTTTGACTTTGCTTCCACAAGTGTTTTCAGGGGAGTGTGTGTGTTTGCTTATTTGAGTCCTGAATTCAGGGCCTGTTACTCATTTTCTAGTGTCATTCCTTGCTTCATCTTAGCCACCACTGCCTGTGGCTTGTGATATTATCTTAGGTCTTATTGTTGTGTTTTTACTACATTATTTACTTGATAAACTTGTCTGGAAACTTATTTTGAAAGATGGGAGTAAAAAAAATTTTTTTTTAAAAAATATAGCCACGGAGTTATGTGTCTCTAAGTTTGAACCAACTGTTTCAATTGGAATCTGAAACATCCTTTTATAGTAGTAAAAAAAGTTATTTTACAGAAGGCTCTTTTTGTCAAAGAAAGGGAATCTTCGAATCCAGCTGTTAATGTTTATTGTGTTTGCTTAATCTTGCTAGCTTCATATGGTTCTATGTATCATAGTTGTATTTGTTCACTATGCCTCTGATGCTTCAAATGTACGTACTACTAACTTATAGGCAGTACACAAATATGAGCTGTTGTCTGTTTCTCCAGTATCAACCTGGGAAAAGCCCAGTGGTTTTGTGTCTCACTCAAACAAGAACAGTGAAAATGAATATCATCTTGAGGAGAACTCAGAAATGGAACCAAAAAGAGCTAAATCAGATAATGCAAAGGAAGGTAACAAAAGTGAGCTACAAAAACCAAAACGAAATTTCCGGGTAAGTCATGCCATTCCACCATCTGATTTTTATTGAGGTAGTTCATTAATAAAGCTTTGTCTTTTATCAAGCCAGATTTATTAAGTTTGGAAAGAGCTGTCCTGAGTTGAGGGGTTCATTTCCATCATTATACAAATGATGCCAAATTCTATTATTCTTTCCATCCCAGTCCAAGGAAGCTGTTTCTGTTCTAAACTAGTGCCTATCAGCAGTAATGGAATGGATGAGCATGAACAAATTGAAACTTGAGGTGAAGGTGCGCCTGATCAGTAGAAAGGCAGATCAAGGAATAGGGATTCAGCCTGTGTTGGATGGGTTTGCACTCTCCCTGAAGGTGGAGGTTCACAGCTTGGGTGTGCTCCTGGGTTCAAGTCCTGAGTGTGGGATGTCAGGTTTTGACGGCAGCCAGGAGAGCATTTGCACAGTTAAGGCTTGTGCACCAGCTGCACTTATTCCTAGAGACATACAGTCTGCCTGTGGTGACACATACCTTAGTTACATTCCACTTACATTACTGTAATATGCTGTACATAGGGCTGCCTTTAAAGAGTGTTCAAAAACTCCAGCTGGTCCAAAGAGCTGCAGCCAGACTTTTAACTGGGGCTGGCTACAGGGAACTTATAACTCTTGTTGCACAGCTTCACTGCCTGCTGGTTTGTTTCCAGCCACAATTCAAAGTGCTTGTTATGACCTATAAAGCCTCGTATAGCACAGGTACAGGTGGTCTGAAGGACCATATTATCCCCATGAGCTTTCCCGTGCTTTGAGATCTTCTGGGGAGGCCTTTCTCTCCACCAACACCCTCACAGGTACATCTTGTGGAAACATGGGGGAGAGTCTTCTCAGCGGCTGCTCCAGGGCTCTGGAACACCCTTCCTAGAGAGGCGAGACATGTACCCTAGCTTGCTATCCTTCCATAGATGAGACTTCTTTGTCTTTTTTTCCCCCCTGAGGACTGATTGTTCATGGGAGTCGTACACTGTATTCTTTAGATCTCCCCCCCCCCCCGCACACACCTTATATTGGGTATGCTTGTAATTGCTTATGATTCTTCTGAAGTTTTAATTATATTTCATTGTTTGTATGTTGTGAATGTTTAGCTGTACTAACTTTTGAAGCCACCTTGAGTTGCAGGGCTGGGAAATAAGTGGGATTTAACTCTCTTCCTCCTGTATTAGATGCACTTATTTTTAAATATTTGATGTGGGGGGGTGAACAACCAATATCTTAACTTTTTCATTCTCTCTGTTCTTGTGTTCTTTTCATATTTAGAAGAAGACAGACAGTGATGATGAAGTAGAGGAGAAGCCTCGCAAACGTAAAAAAATCAGCCCTTATGGAGAATGGCAGGAAGTGAAACGGGAAAGCATATATCAGGAAGATGCAGCACCTACTCTGCAAAAAACATCCCATGCAGCATCTCAAATAGACAAGCCTTATGGCGAATGGGAGGAAATCACAGAAGAAGAAAATCCATAGTAAGTTCTTCTGATATAAGGAAGTATATTTGGCCAGAATTACTCAAGATTTTAATTCAATCAGTTATATTTTACTTGATTAAAACATAGGAGTGCTGACTTGGAATAGTGATTAATACGTCCCTGGTTCAATTCTCATCTTCCCTGTTAGGGATGTCGCTGGGTAGTCATAGGCAAACCAGCATAAGTTGGTCTCATGCCTCTGTCTGCAAAAAATGGTGTTGCCATTCCTGAGGGATTGCTACTGCCTTAAAAATGCTTAGGCTGCAATCATATACTCCACTTAGCTTGGTGTAACTCCCATTAACTCAGTGAGACTTCTAAAGAGACAAGTGTTAACAGTGGCATCAGTGGAGGCCATTTGCTTCCTGTTCTAACTATAGCAACCTAATTCAAGCAACTTGTAGCTTCATCTAGTTGGAAAGTAAATTCATACTTCTTTCTTATCCACTGGTTTCTCCCTGTCACCATGTAGTGCATAAAATGTGGATCCATGATTTATGGATGGACGTGTATGTGTGTGTAAGAGAGAGTGAGAGATTGAGCGCCAGCATTGGGTAGTGGTTTGAGCATTGGACTACATACAGCTCTGGACACCAGGGTCCGAATCCCCTCTCAGCCATGGAGACCCGCTGGGTGACCTTGGGCAAGTCACACTCCTTCAGCTTCAGAGGAAGGCAAATGCATCACCCCATCTGAACAAATCTTGCCCAAAAAAACAAAAAAAAAACAAAAACATGATAGGTTCACCTTAGGGTCACCATAAATTGGAAATGACTTGAAGGCACACAGCCACAAGTGTGTCTGTGTGTATTTATACATCTGCAAGGCTCTCCTTCACCCCCCATGTGGTGTTTATATAAACAAATGAACTGCACTTTGGGACATTTTTTTCTGGTTTCCAGAAGGATGCAGTTAACCACTAAAACCATGTATTTATTCAGGTGGCTTAACCAAGAAATACAGTCATCCCTTCACATTCGCGGGGGTTAGGTTCCCCAGACCCCCGCGAATGTGAAAATTCCACGAATAACAACTGCCCTCCCCTGCCAAAGCGACCACGGGGCTTCCAGAGGCCCTATAGTTGCCTCCCCAGCCCACCCCCTCCCTCCGAAGGCCCCGTGGATGCCTCCCCAGCCCTCCCCCCTCCCTCCCAAGGCCTTCACGGGGCCTCCAGAGTGTCTCCAAAGGCCTTGTTGATGCCTCCCCCCTCCCTCCCAAGGCCACCACGGGGCCTCTGGAGGCCCCGTGTTGCTGCTTTGGGGAGGGCGGGGGACCCTCCCAAAACCGCAAATGCTAAGTTCGCGAATGTAGAGGGGGAACTGTACTAACTTTTACAGTAAAAACGTTCTGCTTCTTCCTTCTTTACCACTACAATAAACTAAAGGTACTATTGCATCAATGGCTAAGGTGCATTTTTGTTCACATGTGTAGCACCTGATGAACGTGCAAGTTGAAATGCATTGTTATGATAGTTAAATGTTAAATGTTCTCTTGTTTTTTTATCACCATAATATTTATATGTGATAACTATAGGATATTTTTTCTTCTTTCTGATATGAGAAGGAAACAGACATTAGGGCTGCTATCTTATACATACTTGCCTAAGAATAAGTCCTGTTGAATTCAGGAAGACTTGCTTCTGAATGGACATGCACTGGATTGTACTGTAGGAGTCATTATGAAGGAGCCAAGCTCAGTAGGGTGTTTCTTAAAGGAAAAGTAGAGTTTATCTTGCAGCATGGTGTTTCTTCATAGTCTCTGTGCCTCACACAAATAGGTTTTGCACCTGCACAGAGACTCCATTCAGAATGTTCTAGAGCTGAGTAGCTTGGTGGGAACCTCACCCCTCCCGCCACATGTCCCAGTTCACCAAGCTACTGTCCTCTCAGCTTCTCTTCATCCACCAGTGGAGTAGCTTTGTGTTGGGTGTTCTCCTGATTAGTTTCCTTCCTCTCTTTCTTGCTCCACTTCTTTCATTCAGACTTACTTCACTTATTTCTTCATCTTTCTACAGCTCGCTGTATATAAAAAAAAATTCATTATACTTTAAATAACTATTCTCTCTGTGTTGTGTCCCACATCTTTCCTCTCTCACCCCATGTTTCTATGCCTCTACTTTCCCCTTTAAATTGTGCTCCACCTGTGGATAGAAAGTTTTGCTTTCTGATAGACACTTGCAGTGTCTTTTTTATTTGAGGGAAGGGCGCATTGTCAAAAAGTGTCCCATTTGAAAGCGTTTCTCCACTCAGGCCTTAAATAATCAGGCCCAATGGTTGAAACACCACTGCTGGTCAAGTAACAGACCAGACACCCTTGACCCAGCCTTTGCACACAGCTTTGGCAACTGTGTCAAAGCTGAAGAAGACTAAAACAGCATCAAAACCAATGGTGTCCTTGGTTCCATCAGTATCAACATTTTCCACTGCATCAGTATTGACTGCGCCATTGACTTCTGTGGTGACTTCTCTTACCCCACAGTCTACTGCAGTAACGGTAGCAGGGGAACCACAGTCCATGGGGATAAGGTGGAGAAACCCCACTCCAAATCAGGCCAGAAGACACCAGCCTTCCCAGCTGATCACTCAGTCTCAAGGGACAAAGGGCGTGATGCCCCCAAGAATAAAAAGCAGTCAAAGCACAAGCATCATTTGGTACCAGCTGATGAATCACCACCAACAACAATTTCCTCAGCTATGATGCCGGCTACTCCATTGGCAGCGCCTTTGACATCAACTGCCTCCTCTGTTCCAATGGTTCAGTCTCCATCTCCATTGGTCTGTCAGTTGGAACCTTCTGCAGAATGGCATGTTCTGGGCTCTGGCGAGATTCCTCAGGTATCACCAAGATGTCACTTGCCTCTGTTGCCAAGGAGAGAGGGATCCCTGTTTGTAAGGGAGAAGTCCTGTACTTCGTCCAGACCATCGTTCCGGGATTATCAGTATTATGAGAACTCTCCTTATATGTCCAGCTCTTACATCCATTGATACTGGCACGGACATCTGTGGAGGGATCTTCCAGGAACTTACCATTCCTACTCGCCTTCATGCTGCAACCCGTATCATCACAAGGAGTACATGTTGTAGCAAAGGTCGCCTTATTGTTGGTATCGAAGTTGATCTTGTTCTGCTTATAGGTGATTGCCACCAGATTCTCCTATACACCATTTGCATCCATCACTTCAACATCAGCCATTACCATCCACACCACTGTCTCCTCAGTATGAATCTCTGTTGCCTTCACCCAGAACAACGGCCACAGTATCAACACCAACTCCTTCTCCTGATCGTTCCTCTAATGGTTTCTGTGCTCATGATTTCAGTACACACCCACACCCACTGATTCGCCTTCCATGGACTCACTTATCTACAGATGGTGACGACAGGGAGGGGAGGGAGGAGGCAACCTCACAGGGGGTTGCAGCACAGCGGGCAGGGGAGGGAGGGAGGGAGAAGGCAGGCTTATTTCCCCTCCCTTCCCTTCTCCGTGGGGGGTGGGATGGGTTCCAGCGGGTGGGTGGGAGGAGGGAGGAAATGAGCTCGTGGAGGGATTCTGGCATGGTGGATCTAGCAGGGGAGGGAGGAAGTAAGCTCACCTCCTCTTCCCTTTTCCACAGGGGTGGGTGGGTTCCAGTGCAGTGGTTGAGCAAGGGAGGGAGAAGGCAACCTCACGGGGGAGTTCCAATAGAGCAGGTGGGGAGGGAGAGAGGGAGGAGGTAAGTTCGCCTCCCGCTCCTCTCCCCTCCCCAGGAGGTTTCTGGTGATGACAGTGTTTGTTATTATCCGCTGATTTCACCATCTGGTGGGGCCCAGAACCAATCCCCTGCAGATACAGGGGTCCTACTGTATGCTCCATGCCAGTATCAACCACCATGCCACGCCTACCATCTACAGTTACTGCTCCATCTCCCATGTCTCTAGTTTCTTCTGCCCAGCTGCCTTCAACCTCTGCACTATTGCCTCCACCTGTGCTTTCTGCCTTTTTTGAGCCACAGCAACAACTACTTCTGGAGTGATCAGACAATTGTGACTCGGACTCAACTTTTCCTGCTTCCCCATAATTTCTTACATCCTCTCTGTCTGGGGCCGTGGAAAATACATCTCCAACTTTGCCTCCAGAAGACAGTAACCTTTTTGCAGATATGGCAAAATCACTGGGTCTCAACATTACACCACCTCCTGCTCCTGTGCTGATCCTGTTTTTCAGCTAGTCGATGCTGAGACACCAGCTCCTGCCGTGATACATCTATTACCAGTATTGTAGGAACTGTTAAAACAATCTTGACTAAAGCCTACCTCTGCCACTGACCTCCAAGTGGGTTGAGAACATGTACAGGATACAGCCTTATGAAGCATCTTTTTTGTTTCCTCATCCACCTCCAAACTCAATTCTTGTAGAGGCTTCCCAATCAAGACATGGCGGGAAGACACTACACCTGCTTACAAGGAGGGTAAGAGGTTGGATATCTTTGACCACTATTTCTGTCCATCTGCAGCCCTGGCAGTGAGAGTTGGCAATATGCAGGCTGTCAGAGATTTTAGCAGAACAAGATGCTGGCCTTTATTCCCCTTCTTCCTGAAGAGCACCGGAATGCAACACTTGTGTTCCAACAGGAGACCCATTCCTTGGCTACACAGCAGATCCAGTTAGCCTGTCACTCAGCTGCCTGCGCAGCCAAGGTTATGTCTGGCACAGTGGCTCTTTGGAGGTATGCCTGGCTGCAGTCTGGTGGCCTTTCAGAAGACACACTCTCTCTGACTGACCTGTCTCTGTACCATCTGTTCCTAACCTCTCTCAAATCCAAACCCTATCTGACCTCTGACAGAGACATGCCTCTGTTTTGTAACATTCCTTTTCCCCTCAGCTCCTCCCACAGCATTCCCTGAGCTGTGATTGGCTGCCTTCAGTCAGGCTTACCCCGCTGCTCCTTCTCACCACCCTACCTCCCCTCTTTCAGGTCCCTGTAAATTTCATGGTGGACTTTGAAACTGAGGGGATAGTAGCTGGGTGGGCTGGGACATAGACCGGAGGGGGTGGGGTTCCTGCCAAGCAACTCAGCTCTACAACATTCCGAATGGAGCCTCTGTGCAGGTGCAAAACCCATTTCTGTGAATGCACAGATGACCACTCTAGAACCACAGTTACAGGTAAGCAGCCTGTTCTTATTGCCAAGATAGCATTGGTCAGGATAATTTTTGGCTCCTCTCTGATATCCGTTGGTTGCCAGTTTTATGTAACTGGCTTATATTCTGCTAGTCACAATATTTTGTTCTTTCAGCTTGTCTCTGAGTAAAGGTTGTACAGTATTTATGCAGTGTTGGGATTTTCATTTGTGTCTTTGTATTTGAAGCACCTTACTGACTGTCAGGTTAATAAATGAATTTTAAGATTTTATAATAATGGGGCTTCTTGCTTTTAAATAATCTCTTTCTTTTTTGTACTCAGTGAAAAAGTAGATTTGCAGCTTCCAGACACAGAGCATGACTCTCTGGCTGCCCCCGTTTTGGAAAAACCAGAGGATGCCAAGATAATATTTAAAGAAAAAACTGTTACATCCCTTGGTGACACAGCAGAGGGGATACCTGTTTTCAAAAAGCGAAAATTTGAAAATGGAAAATCTAGGAACATTCGACAGAGACTAAGTGATCACTAATAATTTAAAATCTACAAAATCTAGATGTTCTTTTAGTAGAAGAGGGAAAGGGGTGAAAAATGTAATGTTTTAAACATTTTCTTTATAAGAAATGTTTAGAAACTAAAATTCTTGTTCTTTTCTAAAAGTGTCTTTAGTATACATTGTATTAAACATCTTATTTTTAGGTAATTCTACTTCTGTTTGCTGTAAAGTTTTATTTCATTCATGCAGTCCTGTAAATATAATATTTTTACATACCGTGCCATCTGAATTCATGTTTCTTTGTCTTGCAATCAGTATGTTCTATTGTGGCAGTTCCTAAGTGAAATGGGAATATAGGAGCTTGACTGCTTTTGTTGTGTCTATTCAGTGGATAAAGATCAATGCATACTAAAGCGGGTAGGGGTGGGAATCAAACCTCATAGCAACTGCTTTCCAAGATAGTAGTGCCATATGTATGGTACTGTCTCTCCTAGAAGTGATTAAGACGGGGTGATAAAAGATCACCCCCTTATGTTTTTTTAAAATCAAGTCAGTAAATGTGTGAGAATTCTGAACTCTGATCGGAGCAGCTAGTACAGTAGGACCCCCATATCCATTGGGGATTAGTTCGGGAGGGGGCAGTGGATACTAAAAACCGTGAATAATAGCAAACTATTGAAAATAATGGGACTTCCAGTTTAAAATACGATAGAGTTGCCTTGGAGGACCTAGAAAATGGCTAAAGAGGACACATTTTCTAGGAAGACTGTACGATAGGTGTGCTGTTTTGTGTCCCATGGATAATTGAATTAGTGTATAATAAATCAGTGGATATGGGGGTCCTTCTGTATGAAACTTCTTCTAATTTGTTGTGACAGAAAGTAGTAGTATATCTACAGATCACAATATCCCATGGTTAAATTTAAGGATACAACTGTGATGAACAGAATTTTAGATCAATGTTATATTTCCTTTTCTTTTTTTGTTTCTTTTTTTCCCCTTAAATCTTTCTTCTATCCTCCCTGCTGCATTTTTATTGTGTGGTGAGAAGGAGAACTCTATATGTTCCTATGGTTTAGTTCTTTTTCTTGGAAGAGAAGTAAATGCTTTATGGGTTAGTGATGATACATATAGACATATGTTAAAGCTCTTGCTTTACTGCAGTTTTTTTGTAGTTCTGAGGCATGGCATTTGTTGTATCATACTTCCTCATCTGTGTAGTAAGAGAATGCTGCATGTACTCTGTGGTTAAAAACTGAACTCTGGGCACAAAGCCTGAATTCCCTGATATAATTTTGCACATCAAGTAAATGTCAATTTGCCACCATTTCTTCTCCTACTAGTCCAAAAGGGAGGCAGAGTGCTTTGCAGAAACTTGCTTTGAGACTCATCTAGGCATGGTCTACTCCTACTGTCATTACCTAGAAACATAGCTTTTTCTTTCTTGTTTTTTTCTCTCCACTGTCTGCATAGCTAGTAGTGAAAATCAGGGGAGGTTCAATTCTTGCAAGAAACTTGGAGAAACAGAAAGAGTAATTTACCATATGAGGAGGTGCTGAAAAGTTCTTGGCCCAACCAAGAAAGGAATGGCCTAGAGCCATGAAACTTGCATGCTATTCCACATATTCACTCCAAAGTTCAATGCACTTGGCACATCATTTCTTTAACACTTACCTCCAAAAATCTGATGTCTGGTCACTGAAATACTGCTCTGCTGCTTCTATCACCTCTGGATTGTTCAAAAATTTCCTTCCTTTCAAACTCCTTTTAAGGTTTGGAAACAGGAAATAGTCAGATGGAGCAAGATCTGGTGAGTAGGGTGGATGGTCTATGCACTCAAACCCCAAATTCTTCAAAACATCCATCATGTTATCAGTCCCGTGAGCAGATACATTGTTCTGCGAAAAGATACCACCTTTCCACAGCTTCCCTCACCATTTTTTCTTCAGTGCCTCCTTTAATAGGTACAGCAGGTTAGAGTAGTATTCTGTATTAACTGTTTGGCCCTTCTGAAGGTAGTCATCAAAATACCTTCCTTATCCCCCAAAAGTATGGCCATGACCTTTACTTCTGATTTTGAGTCTTGAACTTCTTTGACCATGGAGAACCTAGGTGCTGCCACTGCAAGAACTGTTGTTGCATCTGCGGATCATAGTGATGTAACCATGTTTCATCAACAGTGATGAGTCATTCCAAAAAATTATCACTAGATAGATCAAATTGCTGCAAAATCAACTTGGAAGTATCCACTTCATTTCGTTTCTGATCAGCATTCAAACATTTTGGTACCCACTTGGCTGACAGCTTCTGCATAGCCAACTGCTCATTAATTATAAACTCAACATATTCCTGGGATATCTCTAGTGTCTCAGCAATTGTTTTAGCTGAGATTCACTGATCTGCCAAAATCAGGTCATGAACACACTCAACAGTTTCAGGAGTTGAAGGCCTCTCAGACCTTGCTGCATCTTCAGTCTCAAAATCTCCATACTGAAGTTGGCACGCCCCTTCACAGTTGAGTATGACAGGTACTTGTCACTCAATGTTTACATCATACAGTCGTGGATTTCCTGTGGCATTTTCTTCTGCAAGAACAGGAACTTTATGACCGCCTGGAATTCAGCATTTGAAAATTCAACACTTTGTTGAATGGAGAAAATTAGAGCTACAATCCTGAAAATTGGCAATTTACAATACAAAAGAATACTCTTTCAAGCTACAGTGACAAAATTACACTCAGATTTTGGAAAGTGGGTTGGGCCAAGATCTTTTCACCACCCTTGTAATTTTCTGCTGAGGTGCTCACAAGAGCAAACAAGTTCCATATTAAGAGCCACTTCTGTTTTGACCTAACTCAACTGCTTGTTGTGCTATGCAGAGGTTTTCACGACAGAACAGACCATATGTTCTTGCAGTTCATTTTATCTGCAAGTCCAAAGTCATTTCATGGACTTTGAGTCAGGAATCCCATTGATTTTGTTATTCTGGCTATTCTGGCCCTCCACATTCTCTGCGGTTAGGGGTGCAGGACCCGTGTGAAAGTGGAAAATCTGCAAATGTCCCTAGCCCCCCCCCCAAAAAAAACCATATTTAACATGCACAAAATGTATAAACCATGGGTTCATCCCACTGCGGAAGCCTTCAAGGTGGCGGGGTTCCTTTGCAAGGCAGAAGCGGGTGGCTGGCATTGCTGCCTTACACCATATTTATTAGGGACTTACAAACCTTGCCACATGTTTGCAGTCTCTCTCAGTCTCGCGAGGCTTGCAGTCCCCATTAAAATGGCATAGGACAGCAGCAGAGTTGGCAGAAAATAATCCGTGAATCATCAAATCCACAAAAGTTAAACCCACAAATTTGGCCAACTGCATATGCCAAAAATACAGCTTGAATATCAAGTGGGGAGCCTGTAGCTGTCCAAAGCGTTCTTTATCATTGGCTATGTTGACTATCATTTAATTGGGTTTCCTAAAGAATTCAGTGATATCTTGAGAGTCACAGGTTATCTACTCCCAGCTTGAATTATCAATTTCCACATAGCCTCTGTAGTAGGGCTATGAAGCAGTCTCTGTTGTACTTACATTCTTGTTCTGTTATTCCTCTGATTTTTATCATTCCTGTTATTTCAAAGATAACTTGAAGCCATTAAGTGTGTCTCACTAATAAAATATCATTTGCCATTAACCTTTTTCCATTTCTGTACTATTCTAAATTTAAAGCTAGCTGAAATCTTCTTGGCAAAGTCTCATCTTTATATGACCTTAGATAGTTTAGTTGTATTCATTATGATTCCCAAAGGTGAAAGTATAACTAAGCTGTGGAAAATTGTTAGGATAAACTTGTGTTAGCCCCTCACTTTGCCTTTAATCACTCTCGTTATTTCACTCATGTCCAGAATAAGAACAAAGAAGCAGGACGAAGGAGTTTCCTCTAGACAAGAAATAAACTTCCTCTGGGTGGCTTAAGCAATGTTTTGACTTGAAAACTAGGGAAAATTTCAGATCATTTGAGGTTCATTTTTATGACTTCTAGCAGGATTTAAAAGATTCTAGATTTCTACTTCCACTTTTTTCAATGATTATTTTCTTAGCTATCTGCTTTTCTGTCCAGCCTATTGTCTGTATACAGTTTTGCCAGTTGCAACCTTAACACAGCAGCTGCCCAGTTGCATTAATTACATGCTTGCTACAAAGCTCACAGCACTAAGAATATACTTTTTAAAAATAGTTATTATTTTATATACTAATGACCACAGTGCCCTTTCATTCTCATAGATTTTTATCATTACTGTTTTAAAGGGAATGTTGAGTCTAAGAGAGTGTGGCTTGTTGAAAGCCATCTAATCACACACATGACTGAGTGAACTGCATTTCAACCCAGTTTCAATCTATTGTCTTCAGCTCAGGTGTGAGCACAACTTTTAATCAGGATAGATCCATTGAATGTTGGATAATTCGCAGATTGATAAGAGTAAATTGGCACTATGAAATGCCTCCCCCATTAAATTAGGCTATAGTGATATATTTTTGCCCTGCTGTATCGAAGTTACAAGGAGTCAGCATAGTGTAGTGGTTTGAGCGTTGGACTATGACTCTGGAGATCAGGGTTCAAATCCTCACTTGGCCATGAACACCCACTGGGTGACCTTGGATAAGTCACACATTCTCAGCCTCAGAAAACCCTGTGATAGGATCACCTTAGGGTCTTCATAAGTCAGAAACAATTTGAAGGCACACAACAACAATGGAAGTTACCCAACTGGTGTAACATTCATGGGATGCAGTGTATAGTTGACTTCAATCCCTAAGCCACCATTTTGGATCATCGCTTGAGCCTAGTTGCTGGACCTCCACAGTCAGAATAAAAAACAAACACAAGAAAACACTAGACCTTGCTAGTCTGAAGATTTTCCACATTGTTCATTATGTTCTCTTTAACTGCAAGCTGGTTTGTCCTATTAACCTTTATCAGTTTCCAATATAAACAAGTGTGTATATGTACTGGAAACATGCTTTTTGAATGGCATGAACCTATTAACTAACACTTTTTCACTGAAACCTCTCTCATATCCTTTTTTCTTCCTTTCTTTCTTCCATGATGATGAAACACAAAGCTACATAAAGCTGCTTTCATCTTTTTGAATCTTAACTAGAAGTATTTTCTTCTTAATATTCCTCTCAAACCAATTCCCACTATTAGTTGTTGTTTACTCAAAATTGCTTTCTATCTTAATTTTATTTTCCAGACACATAACATATTTTTGAATTGGCTTGTGATTGCTGTATTGTAAATAAAGAGGAGAACCAAGGTTCTTTCAACCAAAGTCTACCAGCTGTAATTGTTGCATAAAGTTTTCCCCAAGAAGGCAGCAAATATGGGCATGACCATTTTAAAAATGTTATTCATCTGTCTATGGCAATATCTTTAAATATGAAAAGGCTACATGTTTCCTTAGGTGATAACAATATTTATCACTGGTTCTTAGGAGACGAACACAATGATCAGAAATTGAGTGCACAATTTTAAATCCTTTTTGCAGTGCCAACAAAGCTTCATTTTTCATTAACATCTTATTCCAAGTGGCTAAGGTCAGTAATCACCAGAGTGATCCTTGGTATTCAGTCTTACATAGGCAGCCTGAAATTCATGACACAAACTTGATATGTAGAAAGGAATCTTGTAGCATTTTAAGACTATAAATTGGGAGAAAGAAGTTTATGGCATAAATTTTGTAGATTCAGTCTACTTCATAAGATGCAACTTGATACAAACGTGGATGGATAAGAGTTCATCATCCAACTGCAGAATTTAGTGAAATGGCACAGGACATAGTCTCTACACAATTTCTGCTTTCAAACAGCATGCTTCTAGTATTCTTGTTTTTGAAACTAAAAATATGAATGAAGAACTTAAGTTCAGGAATGTCCAGACTGATTCAAAACAATAGCCAGTCTCGTTCAAGATAAAGTGGAAGAAAATAGGAATGCGTGTGTGTCTAGAAGCTGAGGACAAAAGCCTGTGATTGGAGTTTCTGAAGATCTAAGAACCTATGCTTCAGTCAGTGTGCTTGTCTTTTCCCAACAATACTGTTCCTACTGAGGTGAAACCAATAAAATCTTGACAATAAACAAATGCAGCTGACATACTGGTGATGTGGAATTGTCTAGAACCCCCCTCCCATTAATGGATATACAAAATAATTTAGCATTAATATTTGGATACAAGATGCAATTGCCATTTTAGATTTTATCTATGCACAGAGTATAGCATATGTATGGACCCTACAATTCATTTGACAAGGGACTTGGACTTATGCCCTAATCTCTACTGAACCATTCTGAAGGGACACATAGCTAGACCTGCCTTTTTATTTGGCTTTTGATATGGAAACTATCTTGATGTCCTAGATAGCTGTCCTGCACCAACGAACTGATGAGGAGTAGAGCCCTACTGGCTCTTCTAGACCACCTTGTAAAGTCTAGGGCAGTGTTTCTCAACCAGGGATCCCTGGAATCCTAGGGTTCCCTGAGGGGTCACTAGGGGTTCCCTGAAATATGTGATTTTTTAAAACATGTTTCTATTTGTAGCTATAATAATTTTTAGGCAGGGGTTCCCTGAGACCTGATAATTATTTCAAGGGTTCCTCCAAGGTAAAAATGTTAAGAAAGGCTGGTCTAGGGGCTTGTCTAGACGAGAACATATGCTGGCTGCTGCACATTAACGCAAAATCGCACAGTGTTCTTTTTGTCTCCACAGTCCTTTGGCAAAGTATGTGAAGCTACTGTAACTAGTTTGAAGTTCACATGTAGCCATGCCTGCGAATCAACATGGTGGCCAAGACTGGTTACTCTTAACAAGTTGTTGCCGCTGTACAGTATTTTTTTTAACTGAAAATCAAAGGTGTGCAAATGCAACCTTCCACTTAAAAAAGTGGTTTGGTCACCTCAGCGCAGCAAAAAAGCACATGATCGGCAACACAAAACTCCAAAATTGCACTTCTGGCAATTTCATTGCTGGCAAGCCTGCCCCCCATGCACATCTGATCAATCAGCTTTCCACTTCTGCCCTCGCCGAGAATGTACTGCACTGTGATTTGGTTGTCCTAATGAGCGGTAATGCATGTTTCCACACATTATTATAAAAACCTTGGAAAAAGGCTTTCCCCCATAGTTTTGGCTCCCCTCCTTCTAAATTAGGTGAATCACCGTGGGATCTCATTGGGCCAAAAGGTATTCCCTGCAAATTCTATTAGGATTATTTTCACCATCTAGACAACTCCTAGCATAAAATCCAAACTAGAAGTAACTGAAAATGCACTCCTAGCTGTAATTTTTTTTAATTTAGAAAAGTGGGCTTGTGTCTTCTCTCCAACCATCTTAGTATTCAGACATAGCTGTATTGATCTGTATGAACATACAAAGGAATCATGTAGCATCTTTGAGACTAACCAGGAGAAAGTAGTTTGCAGCATAAGCTTTCATAGGCTCAGCCTACTTCATCAGATACATGGAGTGGAGCCTCCAAGGACAGATGTTTATACGAACAGTATAAATATCAAACATTTGGTCATGATGATAAGGTGACAAGTTCAATTTCTATTATGGCTGAAAGGAGTAATTAGGAGATACACATGGGAGATAGGATCTATATCAAGCCAAGTTGGGTGGGTAAACATGAGTAGTAGAGGAAGTTCTTGGTCTAGTGTATTGCTCACAGCCCATGGCATTTCCTTTTCAGGGAAGCCCATTTGATCCTGATGTTCCTCCATATTCAGTGTGTTGTGAAAACAGAGTTATTTCAGAAGCTGTCCAGAGAATGAAATTACTGTATTATCTTTCACTGACTATTTTAGTATTCTCTCTGCTTCTTAAGTCCCATGCTAGTTTTATTACATAGTTATTGTTATATTTTAGTGCTTTCTTGGTTAGAATACTTAATTCTGATATTCAAGTTACAGGAAGCATCTGATGCCTGGTCATAAGATGGCTGGTCTCTAGCAATTTTAGATATCTGAGGCAGCCTAAAGATGAGTTGCTACATCACCCAAGCTTAGATGCTCCTCCCATATATTTGCAGTGCTCCTTCCGGCTATATTTTTAATGGCAACCGTCTTTCTACTTCAGTTACAGTAAATACACATATATTTGATTAACAAAATTAAAAAAAATAAGTAGGTACCAACCATTGAGACAGCAATCCATGTTCAAATTCTGTGTATACTGTATAATTTTTTTTTAATTTCTAGCCTTTGTGTTTGCAGAGAAAATAGGAAAGCGAGGGTCATCTCCATTTATAAAAATATTTAGAATGACAATATACCATATATACTCATGTATAAGTTGAGACATTTTAGTCAAAAAACCAACCTTGTCCCCAAGGCTCAGGCCTTGGACAACAGAATGACTAGAAGGTGACTTTGAACATGGGCAGGTCTCCCCTCCTCATCTTCTTCACAGCCTACCTGCTCAGTGGTTGCCTTTGCAGTGAGTTGCTGCTGGAGTCCATGTGGCGCTTCTCTGGAGCCAGGCTGAGGCAGTGTGGTAGGGAGCAGTGGCCTCAAATTGTAAGCAGGGAGAGGGAGCTGGAGAAGAGGCCTATTTTAATCCCATGCTGAAAGGGTTGCTCATGCTCAGTTTGCCATCACTGCTCCCCTCAGCACTGCAATGCTCTTTTCTCCCAGATCATTGAAAAGCAACTCAGTAAACTCCTCCCAGCTTGAGGTACACAGGGGCAGACTCTAGGGCCATTTTGGTAGCCTTGGCTTCCTCCTTCCTTCTCCCATATCTTGGGCGGTCTGGTCTCTGTGCACTTCAGTCCGGGAAGGGTTTGCTTGGCTGCTTTTTGATGATCCGCTCTGGATGGTTTTCCAGGGACCTCTGGAGAGCCCATGCTCGGGATCAAGGAAGTGGACTGTTGAGAAGCAACTCAGCAAACTACTCCTGGCTTGAGGCATGCTCCAAGTTTGCAAGGTCAGTAGGATCTTTAAAAGCAACAACACAAACAGAACCAAACAAATAAGGATGCATTCCAGTATAGTGCCTTGGAATGCAATGCTTTCCAATATAGTGTGCTCCATTCAGTTGAATTGCACTCTATTTTGCCCAGAACTAGCTATACAAATTGACAATAGGGGAAAAAAAATACCATGCCAAATTAGTCTGGGAGGGGGGAAGAGAGAGAAGTTGTGATGCCAATAAATAAATAAAAAGTGCAATGGATCTCTGGGTGTGAAGTATTTCTTCCCTGTGCTTGTTTCTGGGGCAAGAGATTCCTGCTGCTGCAGCAGGAATCCAAGGAATATGGTGGGGTGGAAGCAGGGGTGTTTGGGTGCCAAGCAGACTGGCCAGTGAAGAAGAGGGAAAAGGAAAGGGGTTTACTGAGGCCAAATATTTTGGGGGAAAAGTTGTGGGAGGGGGGGTAATAAAAAGGCTACCTCCAAGACTGCTGAGGCTTAGTCTGGATGCCAGCCCAACTCACTTCCTCTTCCTGGTTCAGGAGCCCCTTGGGCTTGGCCCCCGAAAGCCCCTCTCTTCTGCTCATCATATCATTTTCTGTGTTGTAACGTTGGCCATGTCCAGGAGGGAGGGAGGCACCACCACAGCCAGTGCTGCCACCACCTTTCCTCTGCTACAGAGCCTGGCCCAACCATCCTGAAGAGGACTCATCCTCGCTTAGGACTAGCAAGCTGGGCTGGCCAGGTTAATGGCACGAAAGGAGTAGGAGGGCAACAGGAGCAGTGAAGCAGGTGGCCACAGTAACAGCTGGATGACATTGGATGACCGATGATGATAAGTCAAGGCCCTGGAGTGCTGAGGTGAGTCAGCCCTTCAGTAGCCAAGGTGGCCGCAAAAATGGTGTGAAGTCTGGGGAGGACAAGTGAGTGCTGGTCATGAGAAGGCAGGCAGGCAAGAGGGACTATGGAGGCAGAGGAGAGGGGGAAATACCTGCCATGGAATCAACTCTTCTATTCCTCCCATCCCATCTGCACCTTTATTTTAGGATTACTCGTGGGGCTCTGATTTTATGCATAGCTACCTGCAATTCAGTTACACTGAAAAGACACAGGAATGTAATGCACAGTGATTTAGTCTGGAAAAGCTTCACCATGAAGAAGAGTACAACATTAAAAACATTAGCTTAATTTGAAAAGGGGGAAGAGGTGGGCTCTGGGGCCTTTTAGTCAGCATCAGCTTCCTCTTTCCTTCTCCCCCAAGTTGGGAAGAGTTTGCTGGATTGCTTTTCAAAAATCTGCTCCCTTGATCAGCCCCAGCAGCACAGGCTACCTGGCAGTCTCTGAAAAACTATCCAGAGCAATCGCACCAGACTGGGCTCTCGATTTATCTACGGCTCATAGCAAATTCCATAATTTTGGGCCCAAAACCTGCCCTTAATTTATACACATGGTTGACTAATACACGAGTATATACGGTACTTCATTTCTAATTCAAGATTCATTTTCATGATTAATTTGAAATGTGTGGGCATATAATAAAGGATTAACTACAGCTGACAAATACACTACCTTCATACTGGTTCAGTACCTTCAGTCAAAACACTTACATCAGCCCTTGGAGCTAAAAAAGTTAAATTCTCCTGTGTGGAGAGCAAAGTGTATTATTACTTAATCATGAGTAATAGCTTGGAGTTAATAATTTAAAAAATTAACTATTTTAACTTGCTTTTGTTGTAGTTACTACCTAGCAACACTTGAATCTATTTGAAAAGTTGTCTTAACCTAAGTCAGTTTTTATTAGTTGCTGCTCACAGTACCTCAGAAATATTCAGAGTACAGTAAAGAAAGCAACTACTGACTAATAAGCAGAAACAAGGTAAACCAGAGGGCACGTTTGGTTTACTTGAAAATTATAAAAGCAGACTGAGATTTTATGTCTATTGAGAGAATATTCAAATTTGACGCTCTTCCTGGTATGTGGGTTTTTAGTTGCTTTTGTTTTTTGTTGCTGCTGTTTTAAGATTGTCTTTTAGCTTACTTTATTATTATATTGTTTAAAATGTAGATATTCCCTTGAATATACCAAGATATAGAAAGACAGAATATAAGTCTTTATAGTTTGTGGTCCTCACTACAACTCTGTGAATTACGTTATCCTGTGAGATGTTTGGCCAGTGCTACCCCAACTGTGATCTTACATACACAAATCAAGAGATAAGTTGCATTAAAATAAATGGGAGTAAACATGATTTGCTTTGGACTACCAGGGCTAAGTAGTAATGTGAACTTGAGTTCTTACAACCAAGGTACAAACTATTATCTGTTCCCTCATATTCACTTTCACAATAAATAAATAAATAAATACAATAAATCATAGAATCATAGAATTGTAGAGTTGGAAGAGACCACGAGGGCCATCCAGTCCAACCCCCTGCCACGCAGGAATACACAATCAAAGCATCCCTGACAGATATTTATTTATTTTACATTTATTTATTTATTTATACCCTGCTCTTCAGCCACAAGGCTTTCAGAGCGGCTTACAAATTGTTTTAAGCAATAGCAATTTACACATCTACACTGCATTAAGCAGTTTCCAATGTGTGTTATTAATGTAAATAAATGCACTGCCAATCAGAAGAATGAAGCAGATCACCATTTCTGACAAAAAAGTAAATGAATTAGCAAAAGAATAAATCATGTTTCATGATCTGGACTGAATTCTTCAATATAGAAAACAAAACTACTAGAAAGTGCATAACAAATATATTGTGGAATACACCTTGAAAAATATATTACTGTTATTTCTAGTGGGAAAAATCCTATACTGCCATACTGACAGCTTTCCTAAGAAAAAGCAAACGTGTAAGTAGATGCTGAAACAGAATGCCAAACAAAGCACAAGAGGTAAGTCATTCTACTCATCTTCAGACTGCCTATCTTGAATCACATAATAACATATTTGATTAATTCAAACCATGAGCTTAACACTCTAGATATTTATAACTCAGTGTTTTGAGTGTCAGGTATGATAAACACAGGCATGGTACCATCTTGGTGATAAAACCTAGCATTTATGTGTGTTGAAGGTCTTGCATATGCATTTTCACTCATCCTTTCAACAGCTGTGTAAAGTGGGGCATCCAGTATACTGTAGCTAGTAGAAGTAGGTAAATGGTTGCTGAACATTAAGAGATAGTGGAGAGATCTGGACTGCTGTCTTCCTACTAGATACATAGATACAGGATGGGGGAGAGCTGGCTGAACAAGACTACATGTGAAAGGGATCTAGGAGTCCTAAGTAGACCACAAGTTGAACATGAGTCAACAGTGTGATGAGGCAGCTTAAAAAGCCAATGCGATTTTGGGCTGCATCAATAGAAGTATAGTGTCTAGATCAAGGAAAGTAATAGTGCCACTCTATTCTACCTTGGTCAGGCCTCGCCTAGAATACTGTGTCCAGTTCTGGGCACCACAATTCAAAAAGGATATTGACAAATTGGAGCGTGTCCAGAGGAGGGCAACTAAAATGGTGAAAGGTCTGGAAACCATGCCTTATGAGAAAAGACTTAGGGAGCTGCTTATGTTTAGCCTGGAAAAAAGACGGTTAAGGGGCGATATGATAACCCTGTTTAACTATTTGAAGGGGAGTCACATTGAGGATGGAGCAAGCTTGTTTTCTGCTGCTCCAGAGACTAGAACATGGAGCAATGGATGCAAGCTCCAGGAACAGAGATTCCATCTCAACATTAAAAGAAACTTTCTGACAGTAAGAGCTGTTCGCCAGTGGAACACCCTCCCTCAGAGCGTGGTGGGGTCTCCTTCCTTGGAGGCCTTTAAACAGAGGCTGGATGGCCATCTGTCAGGGATGATTTCCTGTGTGGCAGGGGGTTGGACTGGATGGACCTTGTGGTCTCTTCCAACTCTACAATTCTATAATTCTATGATTCTATACTTCACAAACCTCTTGGTATCATCTCTGTTCACATCAGAACTTTAAAAAGTAACTTTTCCAAGCTGTGGTTTACTTGCCTGTCTTTCCTGGTAGTTATTAAACTAGTATAAAAAATGAACAGCTTTCAAAATATGACACAGATCTTCTTTTAGGAAAAAATTTAGCAGTTGCCAACAGAGACATTTATTGGCAGCCCCATTCTTCATCAAATCCCAACCTCTATCTTATGAATGGAAACAGGAGAAGCCAACCTTGTAACATGAACAGGGTGTGAGCTGCCAGTTAGTTGACTGCTGTTGGGGAAAAGACAGTACTACTATGTTTTGGGTGCTGTTTTGCCTTCATAAAGTAGCCCACTTAAGATACTACCGAACAAACATGTACATCATTCACTAGGATGCTGTCATTAACCTCAAATCAATGGAAGAACTGGGCAAGCAACTGGGTTTTGAATGGACCATGGTCGCCTATGAGCTGGGATTAAGTCGTGCAGAGATAAGCCAATTTTGTACAGCTACCACTGAGAAGAAAGGTCAAGCCCAGAAAATGCTAGTGTACTGGTAAGTAGGTAGTAGTAAAGTATGAAAACCCACGTTTATCTCTGTTACTCTTTTTTTTCTTTGAAAGAGTTCACAGCTCTACTATAAATTATCTCTCAGAATGCTTTGACATATGCAAGAGGGCAATCCTTAAAAGGACAATCAGAATCACATGGGAGAAGATCCTCTTGACATAGCTTTGTCCCAACCTCTTTCACGCATTACATTTAGGAGTGCAATGGCAGGTTATCTTAAAAAAGACAGAATTATCTGGGAGAAGACCATCTTCATATAGCTTTGTCCCAACCTGATTTAGGCTTTAATTCTAGGACAGGGAGCCTAGAGCTCTCCAAATGTTGTTGAACAGAAAAGAACCAGCAGTTGTGCCGCTGATACAAAAGAAGGTCACATGATCCCAACACTTGGCCCTAGTCAAAGATTTTGGCAGTGGCATTCTGTGTCAACTGAAGTTGGGTCATGTTCTTCAAGGGTTGCTCCACATAGGAAGTGTTAACAGCAATAAATATGTAAAGCAGTTGGTCAGACTAGGTCTGATTATACTAGGATTGGACAAGGCAGTCTGATACAAACAAAAGTACATTTGGTCTTTGCAGTTTAGATGACAAGGTATGTCTGAGATATTGCAGCAATTGCTGTTGACATTCCTGAAAGCTCTCTGCATCTTTACATCTCTGTCTCCCTTCCACATGTAGGTATGAACGATCAAGGAACAAAATTAACAAGACAAAAGTACTTCAGGATGCTCTGGAAAGATCAGGAAGGAAAGACCTGGCTGACAAACTTAGGTGTCTTCACTGGGGACATCAAAAGCTGAGTAACAGGGTGGAGCTGCCTTCTGCTTTTCCCTTTCTTATTACTGTTTATAAAACAATTAACAACCAAGAAAGGCTTAAGAAAATTAACCAGCTGGGTCACAAATATAACTAGCAACTGTAGTGAAATTGTAGGTATGTCTGAAGTCACAGCAGATTGTCTGTTGAACTGCTACCTTGTTTAACGAGTATCCACCTTCTGGTTTTGGTTTTTACTCAAATCATTTTATCAATTGTCAACATTCTAGTACTTTAATATGCAAATCCAAATCTGATATGATTTCCCACTTAAGAGACAGATATCTACTTTACTGTAGATTAAGATTTTAATTACATATAATTGTTGGAAAAGGGTGTATTTTAAATTTGTAAAGATTTATTTTTAAGATTTTAAATAGTAATTTTGTGATTTTTCATCTTCAAACAAGATAAGCAGACTGGAAAAGACCTAAAAGCAGAATTCCATTTTTTTTCATCTCAAAGTGAACTCTTTATTGAATAACCACAATGCTTCAGCTTAGTGTACAAGGGTGCTTTGTCAACAACTTTGTTCTTTGAAGAAAGCCACTGCGATCATGTCAGGCTTTGCTTCCTGAACCAAGTTCTATCCTCTGCTCCAGGGTCCTGTCAACTGCACAAAATGGAGGCTTCATGCTTTCTCATAACATTGTTCATATTACATTCCATTGTCATCTTTCCATCAACTATTTTCCTTTTTATTGTGGTCTCTTTTAAAGTATACATGGAGGCAGTTTTGGAAATGAGGTTTGAATATCTCCTTTCGACTCGTGAAAGAAATTTTATGTCCGACAGGTGCCTCTGGCATGATGCATAGTTGTATCCTTTTTTTAAAAAAACACTGTTCTATAACATACAGGGTAAAACTATTTCCTAGGAACTGTGTTCCACTGCATTACAATCCAAGTGCATTCCCCAGGGACTGCCTATTGCTTCCTTTCTGCCTTCTATGTTTGGTCAAGCCCCACCCCACACCTTGTTGCACTCCTTTGAATATATTTATCTTTGGATCACAGATGAAAAGTGACAATGAAAAAGACAAATTACATTAAATAGTAGCTTATTTAATGTGGAAACAAGTGTTTCTATCTAAATTTACAAATAAATTAAGAACAGGGCTTTTCATTTCATAATCCAGTCAGGTGTCTGCTTGTAGAGACTTAAAATTGTTTTCCAAATATTCAGTCAGAGACTCCATCTCTGCAGATTCTAACAATTTGTTGATTAGGTCATCCAGGAGCCCTTTGCCGCTTAAAAATCCCTATAAAAGATAGGAAAGAATGAAGGGATGAGAGGTTCACAATAAGCTGAAATTTCACCAGTAAAGACCATAATGCTCAGGCTCTACTTGTTAGTTTGTATTCAGGCACAGTTTGGAATAAAGTCCTCCCTCCACATTTGCAGCCTCCACACTCGCAGTTCTGCATATTCGCGGTTTGCTGCTCTGGGGAGGGTGAGGGGGAAGTGGCAACGAGGCCTCTGAAGGCGCCATCGTCACTTTTGGGAGGGCTGGGAAGGTGGGGGGAAAGTGGCGACGGGGCCTCTGAAGGTGCCATCACCACTTTTGGGAGGGCAGGAAAGGTGGGGGGAAAGTGGCGACAGAGCCTCTGAAGATGCTGTCACCACTTTTGGGAGAGCGGGGAATGTGGGGGGAAGTGGCGATGCAGCCTCTGAAGGCCCTGTTGCCACTTTCAGGAGGGCGGGGGGAGGTGGGGGGTTGGTGGGGGGAAAGTGGCGACGGGGCCTCTGAAGGCCCCATCACCACTTTTGGGAGGGAGGGCTGTTATTATTCGCGGACTTTTCACATTCGCGGGGATCTTTTGAACCTAGCCCCCGCGAATGTGAAGGGAAAACTGTATAAATAATTACTCATTTGTTGTCACCATGGAATGGCTGCACTTAATTTTCATGAAGAGGGTCTTCCTCTCAGTCTTCCACATTTCCCAGTACTAATATTGGACTAGATGGACAAATGATCTCACTCGGTTTAGGGCAGCTCCACAAGTTAATCTTTTATTTAGAAGAATACCTGATTTAGGATAAATACCTTGATGTCACGGACTTCATAAGAGATCCTGTGGTCAGTGACTCTGTCTTGACTGAAGTTATATGTGCGAATTCTCTCTGACTGAGATCTTGTCCCTAACTGCAAAAGAACATTTTGTTTTGTTTCACAGTTTTTAAAAAACATTATTTTGGTCTGGTCTGTCCTATTAGTTCATTATATCTTTGTTACTCTGTAGTGAGAAAATTATATGTTTTCTACACTTGATAATTTTGTGTTGTTATCATATGAAAAAGACTACTCTTTAAAAATACACCAATATAGCGATTTGTTGAAGTTTCATATTTTTTGCATTGGTTTTTAGTGTTAACATCTGCTTTATAATCATAAGCATAATATGAAATGCACTGTGATTACTCCCACAGCACAAGTGTGAAGAATCTCCTGAATGCCCTGATCCACATGTAAATTCATGGACTAAAGGGCTGCCCTTGACTAATAGAATGTGGAAAATAACTGGTTAGAATGACTCCAGAGAGGAAATACAACAAAATCAAAAATCCACAGAACAGTGATAACTATCACAGCTATCCTGAATATGTTTTCCTTGAGGAAATGTTTTCCATTTTCATCTGCATTAGTAATAGAAGGGTCTATGGAGAGTAAACAGCTTGAACTGGGCACACAACACAGTCAAATGTGACATCTAGGGAGTGGACTGTATGAAGCCCAAAGAAGGAATTTCTCACATTAATGTTCAATATAAATGAAAAATGTTTCCAGTTAGAGCAGATAAGAGAATTGCTCTAAGACAGCCTGTTGCTATCAACTCTTGACTCACTGCAAGAGTACTCAATTCTCACATAGGAACCTTGCTCTTCAACTACAAGCAGTAGCACTGGGGACTGAACCTAAAGGCTCAAGCATGGTAGAGCATATGCTCAATTAGTTATGGCTATTAACACAGCTTTATTTCCATCTTCCAAAGCAACAGTTTAGTCCTTGTGAATATGGAAACTGAGAAAGGAGGGATATTATCTCACCTGCATCTTTCTTGCACTCAGCTTCTGGCTTAGTTCCTTCTCAATGGCCTGTTGGTACAACTTTTCTTTCAGTGCCTGCATAGCTCTTTCCTTGTTCACTTGCTGAGATCGTTCCTGCTGGCACTCAACTGTCATCCCTTCAGAATGTGAGAAAATATCCATTAATCATCTCTTGAGTAAGTCTGCAAATTACTGATGGTGGCCTGACCAGAATAATTTCTCCTGATCTGGTGAAATGGAAAATCCCATGTTCTAAAGAATAAAAATTCATACAGATGCTGTGAAGTTTAGATTTCTGACTATAAACCTCTCCCCCGCCCCCATCTTTTAAGAACTGAGTAGAGAATCCCTCTTGAACTGTGGTGAGCAGTTTTAACACATGTATATTAAATTACATACAAGCCAGTGTCATGTCATATGATTCATGGATCATGGATTGGAAAAGCATAACCACATTTTGACAGATTCCATGTGGAGCTGGTATCATTTTACAATTGATCTTAAAATCTGTTTCAGAGCAGCATTACACACACCACTTTGTTTCTGGAAAACAGGCCACCTTTTCTCTGCAAACATCAGGAGTGGATGATTTGTAAGAGCAGGGGAAAGATGGATTCTTAATCTTTCTCCTGTCTACTCCTTTTCTCCTCTTCAGTAGGGTTCCCCCACAGGCTGCAGATAGGAAAAGTAGCCTTGCATGCACATAGTGGTGGGAAGTGTGAGAGAAAAAAACAGCAGGTAATGAAAGGAGTAAGTATGTTTTCTCCTTCTTGCTACTTATTCCCTAGAAACAAGGCAGAACATATAGTTTTGCATAAAAATACACTTTAAGGTACAAAATATTTTAGTGAAAACAAGACAAATTAATATCTACAGTAGGACCTCCATATCCACTGATTCATTATTTACTGATTCAATTATCCATGGGACACAAAACAGCACACCTACCATAGTCTTCCTAGAAAATGTGTCCTCTCTAGCCATTTTCTAGGTCCTCCAAGGCAACTCTATGGTATTTTAAACCAGAAGTCCCATTATTTTCAATGGCATTCGCTATTATCCATGGTTTTTGGTCTCCATGCCCCCCCTGAACCAATCGCCAGCGGATACGGGGGTCCTACTGTACTTCTAATCATAAACAGTGAGTTAACTGAAGGGTTATTGTGGGGTTTTTTTCCATAAAAAGAGAACTGAAAGAGCCCACAGAAATATTTTACTGTGCTAATCCATCCTTGTTCCCTATCCAGATGGTGAAGCTAAGTCCCTTTGGCTCATACCAGATGGTGAAGCCAAGTCCCATTAAGTCTCAATCTTATATTTCCATTATTTTATGTATTTTATGTATTTATATTCAGCAGGTTCTCAGGGCAGTTTAGAAAAAGTTAACCGTTACAATAAAACAGATTAAAACAAAAGCATGTGTGAAAGAGCAATTTAAATGCAGTCAGCAAAAATTTAAACAAAGACCAAGTGGTATAAAAGCAATTTTCAGAGGACTTTAAAGGTTGGGGAAATTAAAAGGTCTTTGTATAGTGCCAAAATTAAGCTAAGAGTCACCAGAGGAGCCTAATGCCTCAGCTGCCCGGCTCCTGGCTAGAATGTTTTGCTGCTATTGTAATTGTTTGTGTAAAGAGAGGGGGATAATAATAAAAAGAAACGTAAGAACATACCTGTGGGAATGTGTACAATCCTTACAGCACTATCTGTTGTATTAACATGCTGTCCACCTGCCCCTTTGGCACGAAATGTATCTATACGCAAGTCTCTTGGATCTACTTTAATATTTATCTTGAGAGAAATAGAGAGGAAACTGATTTACTACACTATATTAAATGACATTATATATAGAATTCTTTTTTTTTTAGATTAAACATGACTAGGCAGATACTGAACTAAGAGCTACATCCTTCCAAATTATAGGAGGTGTTTGTGACGTCTTGTAAGATAGAGATTATGGAAAAAGCAGCAAACACTTTATTTAGAAACAAACTTTTAGGGAAATAACTATCAAGAGGTATAAAATCAAATGAAAACATGTGAGTATTAAAGATTATGTTTACCTCTTCAAGCTGAGGAAGGACAATAACTGACATGGTGCCAGTGTGGATTCGTTGCATTCTTGAAGATAAACCAGTCATAGGAATTCGCTGTACCCTATGAATACCTCCCTCATATTTCAAATGTCTGTAGACATGATCTCCTGAAATATGAGCAGCTGCATGGTGTAACCCACCTTTTAAGGTAAATAACATATATCACATGTTGGACAAAGAGGTAGAGGCAATCCTATTAAAGTCATCTGGGTGCTTTGTACAACAGAATATTCCCATACCATAGTCAGATGGAGTGTATTTCACAATTTCAAAGGTCCAGCATTTGTAATCAGCATAGTTTTGGTACATGTCAAACACTTCTTGGGTAAATTGCTGACAAATGTCACCTGGAACAAAAGAATAGTCTTCGAAAGTTACTGAAATTTTAATATCAATATTACTTGAGTATACTCCCACAATTATAATCAGTATTAATATCTTCATCTAAATTGACATCTCTGATGGATTTTTTTTTAGAACATGTAGTATGTGGGGAAATAATTATTGTAATGTAAAAGCAATCTTGTGTACCCCATTCACATCCTAAGATAAGTTTAGGATTTTTCCCTGCATGCTTCTGTTCTCCCAAACTCCCTTTCTCTTATTTCACTGGGCACTTCCAGCCAACTGGAGTGCTGGGTCATTCAACACATGACCTAATTTCAATTTTATTGCTCTTTGTGCAAGTTCTCTTTTAAGTAGAGTCTCCATGCGGCTGTAGCCATCTTTGCCATGTCATCTTTTCTTAGCCACGCTGTTGCTATGATGCCATGCCATGATGTTCACCATGCAGCCTCTACCGCTAGAAGGCTGGATGAGTCTTTCTACCCTAAATCCTCCTAGTTAGTTAGGAACACTCTTTTTAAAGTTTGTTTTAGTATGTAGATTGAGATTGATATACCTTCAGTAAACTTTTGATTTGCATTTTAAACTGACTCCTTTGTTTTTGTAATGAGTCTAATTCAATGGTGATCAGATCAGACTACGGACCTCTGAATATACTTTTAAATGTTAATTGAGCTGTCTGTTAGTCAGCATTCTTAAGCGTCACTCTGCATCACTTTGAAAGTAAATGATTTTAACTCCTTTTTTTCCCCATATATATTTATTCATGCTTTAAACAATCTTCTATACTTCGTTTCAGTTCAAATACATGAATTATTTACAAATGTTAAAGTAATTAATGAAATGCATCTAAACAGATTTTTAATTACTTAAATTCCATTAAATCACATTATCAACTTAAAGCTAATCGAAAAACCATTCTTAACTTCCGGTTCCGTGGGCGGAGGCGTCGGTCGTTCTGCGGGTTTGCTCCGCAGCTCTGACCTCCAGAAAGGAGGCTTTCTTAGGAGGGTTTCCATCCTAAGAACTCCCTGTAGGGGAACTCCTTTTTTAAAGCAGATATTTTTATTGCTTTTTAGAAGGGCTAGATCCCTGGAATTTTTAAAACATTTTTATTTTTTAGACTCCTTCCTCCTACAGAACAAAACACTGAAAATAGAATAAAAGATGTCTAAACAAAGTTTATCAAACCAGGAGGATGATTTGTGAGCTTATTGCTGACCTCCAGTTGTCCTGCCAGACGTCACTTCTAATATGACATCACATTCATCATATTTATCTCTGGGTATCAAGATCTGGAAAAGCTGAAAAAGAAGAATACGTAAATCAGCAGCCCTGGCATAATGATGGAGGTGCTCTTTTTAAAACTAAATCGATAGCTGATTTCCTGGGGCTTTGAAGCTCCACATGTAACTCAACAACAAGGTAGCAGACACTCTACAAAGTCACATGGGTAGAAACAACCCAACACTAATTTGTTCTGTATCAAGTGTTCAGGAGCAAGTTCACAAAAATATCTTACATACTCGGACCTATAGCCTACTGTATCATAACAATGAAACACACTTTTCTGTTCTATACAGTGGTCCCTCCACATTCGCGGCTTTGACTTCCGCGATTTTGATTATTCGCGGATCAAGGAAGTCCCCCCCCCGCCAAATGTGCAGCTCTCATTGGCCTGGTCTTCATTCCCTGGGAGAGGAGGGGAGCCAGGGAGGGAAGGAGGGAGGAAGGGGGAGACAAGGTCCACTCAGGCTGATGCTCTACTGCCGAAGGGGTGACAATGCAAGTCGCTTGCCCACCCCTGGATTCCCCCCATGCCACTGGCACCACCCCCATCAGAAAAGCCCCGTTTTAAACCCATTCGGCTGGCCACCACAGAGAGAGAAAGAGGGAAAGAGGTCTCTGAAGCCGAAGGGGAAAAAAAATCCAAACACCAAGGGAATGAGGTGGGATGGTCGGAATGGGTTAAAAAGGGGGCTTTCAGTAAGGATACAAGTGGCTTGCCCACCCCTGGATTCCCCCCCATGCCACTGGCTCCACCCCTCTCAGAAAACCCCATTTTAAACCCATTCAGCTGGCTACCGCAGGGAGAGAAGGAGGGAAAGAGGTCTCTGCAGCCGAAGGGAAAAAATCCAAACACCAAGGGAATGAGGGGTGGTGGTCAGAATGGGTTAAAAAGGGGGGTTTCAGTGACATACGACTGGCTTGCCCACCCCTGGATTCCCCCCCCCATGCCACTGGCTCCACCCCTCTCAGAAAAGCTCCCTTTTTAACCCATTCTGACCACCTCATTGGGCACATTGGGCAATGGACACAGATAGTGAGAGATGTAGTGTACCAGCATTTGGTCATACATTCCCTATCTGTTTTGGAAACAAGCAGAAAAGACTGACTGGCAGAATCATGCCAATCTAAGTCATGTCAATCTAAGTTGGGTATGTTTAACCTGAAGATGAGAGGATTGAATGGTGACGTGATAGCCATCTTCAACTATTTGAAGGGATGTCACATGGATGATGGAACAAGCTCTGGGCTGCTCCAAAGGACAGGAACTGAACCAGTGGGTTTAAGTTACAAAAAGATTTCAACTAAACATTAAGAAGAACCTCTGGATGGCAAGAGCTTTTCAGCAATGGAACAAACCACTTTAAAAGGTAGTGGGTCCTCCTTTATTGAAGGTTTTCAAACAGAACTTGGTAGCCATCTATCAGGCACAGTTTAGCTGTGGATTTTCTAAACTATTAGAGTACTCGGACTCCCTTCCAACTCTACAATTCTATAAATCCATACACAGCAGTGCACAAGAAATGAATGCTGAGATAGTAAGCCAAGGAACATCCTAGGAAGAACATAATACTGAAATATACACCAAAAACATCCGTATTAATAACTGGGCTAGGTATGTCACTCAGTGGATTCACAATAAAACAGAAAACAAGCACTTGGTTACAACTGGAGTCCAAAGCCTGCAATTGATTTTTGTTTCTGATATGGCCTTCTCTCTCAACAGAAAGCTTTTTATTTAGGCAATGAACACTTTTGTAGTGGTATTTATTTCCTGTTTCTACAGTACTAGTAAGTGCAAGAAAATTTGACACATGCGCATATTTCCTTCTTGGAACCATATCTCCTGCTTATCTACCCCATTATACCCTTCAGACAAATACCGTGACTGCATATTTCTTCTGTTCATCCTCATAGCTTATTGCCCTGACTACATTCAGTAATGTGGTAGCTTCTACCCTGAAGTGTTTGTCTACAAAAAAGCACTGTAAGTGACTAGTGTATAAAAAGGCACAGTGCTACAAAAATCAAATGGGTTTTCATATTTATATTCAACATATAGCCACAGAGTTCAAAGGTTTTCTCATGTGCTAGTGACATTCCATGAAAAGCAGCACTTCACTGGGTCCATCTTCTACCACTAGTATCAGTGTTAACATTCTGTGCAAATTTGTGACTTCAAACCAACTCACAATATACAAAGTTCCTAACACCATACAAGGTGACTGGTGCAGTTAGGAAGAGTATTTAAATAACAGGACTCAAACTTGGTCCACAGCTCACCTTTTGATACAGATCACTAATCTTCTGCTCAATAACTTCCTTTTCCTCTAGAGCAAGTTCAAGGAGTGCTTTTTCTTCCGAACTATTGAGCTCTAAGATCAGATCATAGAAATATACATTGAGCAGTATCATCAACCTTAAAACAAATAAGATGCATCCACACTAATATATAGTATTACATTTTCTTTCACTTTTTTTGCTCTAGAAACAATCTTCACACCTGCCCTACACACACACACACACACACACACACACACCACTTCTTTTCCACCAATGCATGACTAGAATTTAAATTGGAAATGTGCACCCCTGCTTACCCAAACATATTTAAGTAGCATGTCACTAAAAAAGAGGTTGAGAAAACCTTGAAACTGAATTATGTAATCATTGATTTTCAGGACCATAAGAAAACTGAGTGCTTAATTCTGCTGGTTCAACAATATGTCTGGTTCAACAGTCACACAAAGGGGACACAATCACCTCTGTCCTCCCAATAGAAGAAAGTGTTACAGGGAGAGAAAATATATTCTCTATCACTGGTTGCTGAATGAAGAAACACCAACTTTTCTAGCATACCAGATGCACTCACAGTGTTCTGTGTAAGTGTCCAGACCATCTTTTTAAAAATTAACAAGGGCATGTGGCGGCAGCAGGAAAGGAGACTATAATATCTTTCCAGTGACCACTATAGCCTTTGCTGGTTTATTTTACAGTGACATGTTGGTTTACAGGTGTCACACAGCATGTTCCTTCAGCTATTGGATTGTGCTCACAATACAGGCACAACTTCTTCATGTGTGCGGGGTGTCTTTTGTTGTCAGCTGCAAACACACAAACACAAGGGTACTTCCTATGATAACATCCCTACTAAATTATGCAAATAGATGGCAGTTCAAGCATATTGAATGTAATGAACATTTTAGAATCAATGCCTTTTTAATTAACCCTAAGATTATCTACATCTATAAACGCAGACTATATTTGGACTGTTCTCTTGCTTTAGATAGAGGACCTCATGAGTTTTAGAAGTAAGTAGGAGACACTTACAAGAGCCAGGAAAGCTAGCAGAAAAGGAGTGAAAAGCAATATAAATTAGGTAGAGTTAGGAGAGGAGTTTTGTAAAACAAATACATAACTTACTTGCACACATTGCCTCCAAATCTTGCATTTCCCTTTTTGCTTCTTGTATTTCTTTAAATGATACAGCAAGTGGGGACAATTCAGCATGTCTTTTACCAAGGTCTCTTCTTCTGTATTCATTTAGTGAGCAGTCATTTAGCAACTGACCAATCCTTTGGTATTCTTTGCTTACAGTCTGTAAGTACTTTTGCAGGGCTTCATGATTCCATAGGGTTCCTGAGGCCTGGTGATACCTCCTTGACCAGTTATTAAATGCTGAAATTGAAGTAAATGTATCCCACAAACAGGTGTGCTGAATGATATTGACTTCTGCCAAATGAGTAGCACTCTTAGCAAGTGAAGGAAGATAGTATTGATGACAGCGGCGGCATTTAGCAAACAAAGTTCTAAGGAAAGGAATTCTTTGGAGAAATTTCATCTGTAATGTAAAGAAAAATTCCACGCTGACTTTTATTTTAATGAGGTAGCTAATCGAAGGATCTGGTGTTCCGTTATACTGCTTTTTTGTATGAGTTTTAAAACCTTGTTTGAACATTGTATTTGTAGTTGATACTAGCAAGTTAAATCTCATTGACCATCCTAGCAACTCTATGAGGTAGGTTATTGTGGAGAAGCTGGGCAACTCTGTTTAGAGTCAAGCCTCGGGAAAAGCTGTCAAGGAGGACCTATTGGGGAGAAAGGATACAAAACTGAGGCTTGTCTCTGACAGAAGGCAGATAGGGCAGATAGCACCCCTGTATCCGCAACTTGCCAACCACTGATTCAATTTTTTCCAATTGGCAATGGCAGGGGGAAGGGAGGGGGAGGAGGGATCTCACCTGCCCCCTCCCTTCCCCTGGGAGAGCTCCATTTGCAGTGGGGAGGGGTTAATGACAGGGACAAAGGGAAGGGAGGGGGCGAAGGGATCTTGCCTCCCCCTTCCTGTGGGAGAGCTCTTTTCGCAGCGGGTGTGTGATGGTGATGGCAGGGTGGAAGGAAGGGGGAGGAGGAATCTTGCCTACCCTTTCCCTTCCCTGGGGAGGGCTCCGTTTGTGGCAGAGGGTGATGGTGATGGTGAAGGGAGGGGAGGAGGGATCTTGCCTCCCCCCTCCTCTGGGAGGACTCCTGCGGTGGCAGCGGGGTGGTGGTGGTGAGTAGCGTTTACTATTATCCATGGATTTCACTATCCACAGGCCCCCCCGGAACCAATCCCCCATGGATACTGGGGTGATATTGTATAGAGACAGGGAAAAGCTGTAATAGGATAGTCAGCCATGGGGAAGAACTAAATAGGAAGAACTGGGAGAGCCCAAGGCTTTGAACTGTGAGGCCAGCCTGGAGAGGGGATCCACCACAGCTATAGTTACCCCTCTGGATAATACCTATGTTATTCAAACAGGAATCTGAAGCCTAGAGACAGTGATGTGTTTCAAACTCCAGTACATTCTTAAATTTTGAATCCGCAGTAACCTCCTTAAGAACAAATGCATGTAGACAAACTGGTGATTCCGTTAATTTTTCAACCTTAATCAAAACAATTGTTTGAAGAGGAAGATCATGAATAATTTCCCTGTTTGGAAATGTATTAAAATCACAGGAAGAAGTAATCTAAGACCCATTATTAGCAAATTTTACTGATCAGCTTCTTTTACATAAAGTAAAATAACCACACTTTCCAAATGTCCCAATTGGCAGGAACAATCCCAATTAATCCTCTGTTGTCCCCTTTCCCCCCAGCTGCTTTTAAAATGCCCCAGTTTCTTTCTCCTTCTCTCACTTTTACCTATGTCCCCAGCTTACTTCAGTTGTTTCAAACTGGGTTCAAAGGGCAAAACAGTAACAGAACAGCATAAAGAGGAGAGAAGGGGCAAAATCTTGCCCTCCCCTGCAGACTCTGGCAACACAAACAGCTGCAGCCTCTCATATGTTTGTCCGCATTAATAACTTTTGCCATCTTGACCACACGAATGTTCCTTTACTGGACATGCCTAAGTTTTCATCTGTGAAATGTTGGAAGATATGATATACAGATCCCAAGGTTTTTCTTTCCTAGCCAGGGCTGTGGAGTTGGAATCAGAGTCAGAAGCAATTTTGGGTAGAGTCAGAGTCAGTAGAAATGTACTGGCTGGCTTGAAATAAAAACATATATATCATTTTGTACTGATATGTTATACTTAAATAAATATATTGTGTGTACTATAAGTATAAGTAGCCTGATGATTCATGATGAAATGCCTTGTGCTACCATTTTATAGCAGTAAATTTGATTTTACTAATTAATATACATTTACTATTTATGAAGGAGTCAGAGTGAGAGAATAGTAAAATAGAGAAGTTGAAGGTTTGGCCCTGTTCCTATCAGTTCAGATTGATAGGAATTTCTACATTCAATGTTGTTTCAAAAACTATTTCCCAATTTATGAACAAGGAAATTTACTCTTACAATCAGATAGTGGAGGTTATTTTGGGACCCATCGGATCATCTTTTTTAACAAACTACTTCTCCATCTTTAAACAAATGTGGGTTGTGGCAGATAACAAACCTTGTATACACAAATTCCTGTAAGTCTTTCAAGTGGGAAAACTGGAAACATCTGGTTTATGCATGTCATGTTAGCAGATCACAAGCCTTTAATATAAAATATGATGTGATATCTAGTGAGGGTATATACATGTAGAATCACATTCAACAGCTTACAAAATGCCAGCTAATTAGCCTATGCGTGAGAAAGTATTCTACATTAAAAGTATACCTAAAACATTTCTCATCAATAGCAGTTTAGACTAAATGTAGTTGAGTTAATATCTATGACCACAAATGGTTTTATAACACTGTACCACTTACGACTCCTCTAACGCTTTCATCAGTGTTGTCTACGCACAATCCTAAATATACACTGGACTGACTATGTGACGAATGTTGCTGTCCTTGAGCAAGCAGGGATCACCAGCATTGAGGCCATGATATTGAGAATATAGCTGCGCTGGGCAGGGCACATTTCTAGGATGGAGGACCATCGCCTCCCAAAAATACTACTCTACAGTGAACTCGCCACAGGTCAGCATAAGAGGGGCACTCCAAAAAAGTGATACAAGGACTCCCTGAAACAACATCTCAGGCTCGGCCAAATTGATCACCAACAATGATCTGCCCTGGCCTCACATCGGAAGGCATGGAGACGCACTATCCACAATGCTGCAGCCTTATTTGAGAACTCACGCTGAACAAGTCTCAAAGAGAAACAACAATGCAGAAAGAACCACAACCTGGAAACATCACACAAGGAGACCTTCTGCTGTGCTTTCTGCAACTGGACTTGTTTCTCTCGGATTGGCCTTTTTAGTCATCAGCGTGCTTGCAGAAAGTGCAGGATGAGTCCTTCCTGAATCTTTGTTTGCAAAGAAAAGCCAGAGAGAGAGAGAGTTTGAACAACACATTGCATTTATTCTACAATCTTCTGTAGAAACATTTAAGACAGTTTGCAATTTGAAATCCTATAGATGCTTATTGGGATGTAAACTCACTGAAGCAAGGGCACAAATAAACAATTTACATCTATGACCTGAGCAAAGCAAACTACAGTACATTACTTGTATGTCTCAAACCATTTCTCTGTGTGCTGACTTTGGCATATCTTGAATATTAACACAAAGAACAGAAAAATAGTAAAAGGTGTACTTTTTGAGAAGTAAATATTTACTTTATGAGAAGGAAATTCACAGCCTCAACAGTTACTGCATAAAATAACAGCAAATTATGCTAGTATCCTCTTAACATCCTTCACATGTTAGGCGTACATATAGGATTGAAAAAAATAATTAGCTTTCTAAAGCTAGGAATATAAACATAAGGTAATTTTCTAAGAAACAGTTGTATTAGTTTGCTTGTGGCACTGGAGATTTTCACATGGGGTCAAAATGCCCCGTTACTGCCCCGCCACCTCCTCTCCCGTTCCTGCAACGGAATGGAGGTAAATGTTCGCACACTTAACTCCATTCAACTGCAGGAACGGGCTCCCTCCCTCCTTGCTGGCCAGCTGTAAATGCAGCCGTCATAAAGCTGCCTTTGCGACCGGCCTGCTGAAATCCCGCTTATTCTCGCGAGAGAACGGGCGGGAGGGAAATTAAAAAATACCCCCCCCAGCTGTCAAAGCAAGAAAGAAAATGCAAAAATAAATTTAAAAAACAACAACAAGTAACCCGGGGAGTGGGGAAAGGATGCTACTTACCTGGATGTCCCGTTCGTGGCCGGAAGTGCTCGGCACAGACCTCCTCCCCCATGCCTGCCATCTCAGAATAGGGATGGGGCTCCTTTTCCCACGTCCCTGATTCTGTGACAGACACGGAAGGGGTTTTCTATTTATGATGTTTCATCATGAACAGAATACCCCGGGAGCAGGACAGAAGGGGTTGACGTCGTCAGAAAGGGAGCCCCTTTCTCAACCCTGTTCCGTGACTGCCCTGCAATATTGGCCCCATCTGAAGATCTCCACCGTTAGGATTAACCGATCTATTTCAGTATATGTTGTCATGGACTACAGCCTTCCTTCTTCTCCTCTCTTTAAATGTACAGTAAAGTAACACAAAGTACAGTTTTTTATGTTGATAACATTATTTGATATGTGAAAAGCTAAAAGAACCAACAGATCACACACATTTCATAGGAAAACCCAGAATCATTAGTTTGATTTACTTACTTGCAAAGCCATTGATTGCCTTATCCAATGAGTGTTTATTTAGAAAGCAGTCCCACTAAAAATTTATGCAAGCGTGCATAGGAATGTGTAAGTATACTGTACTTAGAAGTATTCACTGAGGTTTACTTCCAGAGAAAGGTACATGGATGGGCCTGCCACTTTAATATTAAGTTAGAGGGAGCTGTAAGTACTGCAAATCATCTGTTTTGTAGGCTATGTGGGCATGCCAATAATTAACATTCAACTACATTGTTGGCATGCAGATCACATGTTCAAACCCTGGCATCTCCAAGTAGGGAAGCCAAACGCATCCCTAAAATCCTGCAGAGTCAGTATGGATTTAACTGCTCTATACAGACCAATGCAGTAAAATGCTGTTTTCTTATGTTCCCAATGAACTCTGATGAGCGACTTCTTACAAAAACAACCGTGGAGACAGTTGAAAAGGAGTAGCGTTTCCCCCTCCCCAGTGATGCCTTTCTGTATTTCCTGTGCTGGAAGCAGCAGAATACATTCTAAACAAGAGATTGCAACTAGGTAAGATGGTACCTTATATAAAGTCATTTTTTTCCTGATAACAAAAAGAAATCTTCTATCAGGAACGCATGGAAAGATAGCACAAGGAAGTCCTTCTGTAACAACGGAAGTGGGGGAAAACTTCATCTACCATCAAGCTTACTATGTACTACAGTTCCCAGAGTTCCTAGAGTGTATTTTTCCCCCAGTTAACCTCTTACTTGCCAAAATATTATGTAGACATCTAATTCACACACTCCAATTAATGTGTGAAAATAAGGAAACGGGCGCAGGGGGCGGGGAGAGAAAAAAAATAAAAATAAATGTGGCAGCAACTTTAAGACTAACTGGAATTTATTTTTGCATGAGCTTTTGTGGATACAAACCCACTTCTTCAGATGTATAGAGTGATGATAAATGCTCAGGTATAAAGCATATTTACACAGTTGTGGGAATGGGGTGAAATCTAATAGCACCCAGAAAGATGCAAATCATGAGTCTTGCCCTAAATTTTCAAAGGGCTGCATAAGGCGATAACACGTCTTTCAGATCTTTACAGTGGTTAGTTAGGGTCCATGTATTAAAGCAATAAATCTGCTTGGCAAAAGTCAGTTTCCCAGGGTTCAAAATTCTCCCTGAGAAGATTCCTTTTGTGATATGTATAGTATAGTAGCAAGGACTCTTGTATTAATATACAGTATGTAGCGTGCTATGAAGCCATTGTCTTTGTTTGGACCTCTGCTAATTAATTGCAATTTGTGAATATAATTCAATTCAGCAGTTTCTGAATTGAATAGTCTGCCTTCATAATTTCCTTGTTCAAGTACTGTAACCTATATATCACTTACAATGTGTCTGGGAACGTTGAAATGTTCTGCAAGTGGTTTTTGGGGTAATGCCATTTCTAATGTCAGATCTGTGTCCATTAAGCCTTTTCTGTAGATACTATTTTCTTTGTCCAATGTAGAATGTAGAGGGGTGTTGCTGGCATAGGATAGCATATATCACTTTGGAGGAAGAGCAAGTAAATGTACCTCTGATGTTGCGAGTGGTTATTGGCCCCTGTAATATTGCATTGACCCTAGGCTGTGGAATGACTTGCTGGAGGAGATTTGACAGCTAAACATGCTGTCTGAATTTAAAATAGTATTAAAGACCTACCTCTTCCAACAGGCCTACTCAGTCGAGTTTAAACTATAAATTTTAAATTGGCTTTTTAAAACTTTATGTATTAATGATTTTAATGTGTAACAGTTGTTTTCATCTTATGTTTGTGTTTTAATCTAAGTGTTAAATGGTTTTATATGTTTAGTTATATATTGTACTAGCTATACTCGGTGTAACATACACCATTCCCCCCCACCATGCACTACACCCCCCCCACAGTACACATGCCTCTCTCCCATACAGCCTCCCTGTGCTCGCACTGCCCTCCCCACCCCCCTTGCCACCCTGTGCCACCCTCCCCGCACTTGCCTGCCTGCACTTGCACCGCCCTCCTCGCACCCCATGCTGCTCTCCCTACACTTGCACCTCCCTCCCCACACCCTGTGCTGCCCTCCCCACACTCCCACTGCCTTCCTTGCACCCCATGCTGCCCTCTGCCGCCCTGCCCGCACTTGCACAGCCTTCCTCGCACCCTGTGCCACCCTGTACCACCCTCCCCTCATTTGCACCGCCTTCCCTGCACCCCGTACCGCCCTCCCTGCACTCGCACCACCCTCCCATGCTGCCCTGTGCCACCCTCCCCATACTTGCACCGCCCTCCCTGCACCCTGTGCTGCCTTCCCTGCACACTGTGCCACCCTCCCCACACTCGTGCCACCCTCCCTGCGCCCCATACATGCTGCACGCACACACACCGTGCCACACACTCCCATGCTACTCACACCCCCTCTGTCTCAGCCATGTTTAGAAAAGATTGAAACTTCCACATGGTCCCAACCCCAGTGTGCTGACTGGCTGCCCAATAGAGCTTTGATTGGTCAGGTTCCTAAGCAGTCAATCAGCACACTGGAAACGGCAACATACCTAAGAGCAATATATATATAGATTTTAATCTATGTTATACCACAACTCAAGTCTTGTGGAGATGCAGTTAAGAAATTAAAAATTATTATTATTACTACTTGGATGGGAAACCACCAATGAATACCAGGGGCTGTAGGCTATATTTCAGAGGAAGGAACTGACAAAACCACCTCTAAGTATTCCTTGCTTAAGAAAACCCTATGAAATTAATGGGGTTGCCAATAAGTCTACAAGTGACTTGAAGGCACATACACAGACATAATTGCACAAGGGAAGGAAGCGGCACTGCACCCCGATAATAGTGCCATCTGCCTTGCCTTATTGCACGACGGTAGTATGTGTCAGTTGTTTGCCTGTTCATGTCCCATGGAAGATGGTGATAGTCTTTTCACTAACTGGAAAAAATCTATTAGCAAAAAGACCCACTTTTACCACTGTCTTCCATGGGACTGGAACAGGAGAACAGCTGAAACACGCTGACGTTGTGCGATAAGGCAAGGCAGGATGCATTACTCTCAGGCTTCACTTCTGCTTCCCTCCCCTCATGTGATAAGCCTCACAAGGAGATTATGTGATGAGTTTCTGACTTTCCAGCATATTCTTTACATTTCATGGACATACGGTTAAATACTCACCTGGTTTGAACACCATTTTTTTGAGGAAAGCTGAGATAATTTAGTTATAACAAAGAAACACACTATCACATTCAATTTTATTTAAATGGATCCATATGTGTACTTGGATCAAAAGTGAAAAGACTAGTGCCACTTTAAAGACCAACACATTTTATTGGGCAGAAGTTTTCACTGACTGTAGCCCACTTCATTAGATGCATGAGATGTTCTTTCATGTGGCAGATATCAGCTACCTCCCTGGAAATGTTTGAATCAAGAAATATGTCGTAAGAACTTGCAATATGACCATAGTAAAACTTTACAAAACATATACAGACCACCTGTCATGAGCTGTCTTCTGTAGACTCAACAGGCAACAGCTTCAGGTTTAAACAAAAGGAGGTTTATTACAAATAGGTTATCTACAGAGTTACTAGCTCAAGGTTGTTGCTTAGAATGAAGAACAAAAGGAAAGGAAATACAGATATAAAAGTATTTACAAACAGTCAAGCCTGGTGTGGATTTCACCCATTGGTCAGTTTAAACCTTTTACAATCCTTTTCTCACCCACCGGACCACCTTTGTTATTTTGAATTCTTTACCATTTGGCCTGTTTCCAGCCATGCTAGTTATTCACTCCTTTATGATTACAAAGTGGGGCAATTCAGGAAGGCGATGTAGGCAGATGCTACCTTGCTCGTATCAAATAGTGGGGTGGATGGCAGGAATGACCTGTTCCTGACACCACCAGTCTTGACTACTATGGAAGGCGATTATTTTTCCCATCGTTGGGCATCATCCCCCATGTGCGGGATCCATGTCTGAATGTATTATTCAAGCCAGAATTTTATGCACACTGATTTATAAACTATTTTTTCACTGAGGACTGAACTAACAGATCTCAAAGGTAGCTGCTCTTTTAGCACCTTCAGCAACTCAGTTCGGTGAAGACGCCCAGCTGAGGTGAGCTGTTCCAGCAGCCACTCCTTGACCCCTCTGTTCCCACCCTTCCCTGCCATCGCTGAGTCACCTGGAGGCTGAAGAGGCCCCCTTTTTTTTAATTATTGGGGCAACTGTACTATTTTTGTTTCCCCCAGTGGGATACATTTCTCCCCAAGTGTGGGGAGACTGACCAAAATGACTTTTTAACTGAGAGTTGGTCTGAAAGGAAGATGGAAAAGATGGCCTTCCTGTACTCCTTCTATTCCTAAATAGTCTGTCTGAGCCAGCTTTTCTAAACCCTTTTATTCTGGAGTAGCCCTTGAAATACTTTTCAGGTCTCAGGGAACCCCTGCATAAACATTATTGTATTTACTGCTATTGCTCCCCACAATCACAACCTCTTGAGGGACCCCTGGCAACTTCTTGGGGGAACCCTGATTGAGAAACCCTGCCCTAAAGGCACCAGATCCTGTCTCATCTTAGCTGCTAAGCAGGGTCAATTCTAGTTAATACTTGGATGAGAGACTGCCAACTTATGGAGGGCCTAAATACCCTAAAGCAGCCTTTCTCAACCCTTTTATTCTGGAGTCGCCCTTGAAATACTTTTCAGGTCTCAGGGAACCCCTGCTTAAATATTATTGTATTTACTGCTATTGCTTTCCCCCCAACAATCACAATCTCTTGAGGGACCCCTAGCAACCTCTTGGGGAACCCTGGTTAAGAAACACGGTCTTAGGCTTCAACAGTCAGGGCTCAAAAGTGGTCATTTTACATTGTCCGTTGGAAACGCTAATTTTGGGGGGGGGTGTGTTAGGAATTTTTTATTGGAATAAGACTATTCTACTGAAAAATACACCCGACCGCAAAAGGCCATAACAATAGCGCAATAATAATAATAATTGTTTTCCTCTTTGCTTACTAATACAAAAATTAGTATTAGTATTGTGGTAGCAATATTAAGGGTCAGACGAGAGAGCCCTGCAACACCCCCAAAATACCTCTAAAATGCCCTCTTTTAATTACCTCTGAAAGCCAGGCTTTCAGAGCCAGCCCTGCAATGCTCCCAAAATGGGTCCTGGATTGGCCAGATTTGGCACAGCAGGCTTGGGAGACAGTGCTTTCAGGGACTGAGCCTCCAGAGGGTGTCGGGACCCAGAAAGTCAGTGGACCAAAAGAGGAAGAGGAAGGAGTCTGGTTCTGTGGCTGAGAGGTTTTGGAAAGTGCCCTGGTCCACCGTGTGCCTGGTAAACCTCTATGTGATGTTAGGGTTAGTTTTCCAGAGACAAAAGGAGGTGAAAAGTCAAAATCTGCAGGATGTAAAAGGCACTGCCTATTATGTGAAGAATGTAATTGAAAATTTAGCTCTGAGTGAAAAAGAGAAATTGCCAAGCTATCGTTGGAAAAAGTTTTGGCCGTGGTTTAGTGAGACGACCCCAGCAATAACATAAAATGATATTTTAAATAAATATTTTATTAATTTTGTATTATTTTGTATTATTTTTAATTAATATTTTATTGGGGTTTTTTCATTTCTAAGTAGGTATAATTATAATGTGTAAATATAATGTGATTATAGTGTGTTTAGATTAAAGGGAAAAATACATTAGTGTTAGGATAGATTTACTTTTGTATTAGTAAGAAAAGAAGAAAATAATTAGTATTATTTTTGTATTATTGTTATGGCCTTTTGCGGTCGGGTGTATTTTTTAGTAGAATGGTCTTACTCCAATAAAAAATTCCCTAAATTCCCAAAAATTCCCTAAATTCCCAAAATACCTCTAAAATGCCCTCTTGTAATTACCTCTGAAAGCCAGGCTTTCAGAGCCAGCCCTGCAATGCCCCAATTAATATTATTTTTATGTTATTGTTATGGCCTTTTGCGGTCCGGTGCATTTTTCAGTAGAATGGTCTTATTCCAATAAAAAAATCCTAACCCCCCCCCCAAATACCTCTAAAATGCCCTCTTTTAATTACCTCTGAAAGCCAGGCTTTCAGAGCCAGCCCTGCAATGCCCCCCAAATACCTCTAAAATGCCCTCTTTTAATTACCTCTGAAAGGCTTTCAGAGGTAATTAAAAGAGGGCATTTTAGAGGTATTTTGGGGACATTGCAGGGCTCTCTCGTCTGACCCTTAATAGTGCTACCACAGTATAGTTGGAAACGGGGTTAGAGGAGAAAAGAGACATGAACACCACATAGAAGAGCCAGGGAGCGGGCGGCGACGGCAACCACAGGGTTTTTGGGCGGGCCGCTAAGGGCGTTGCGAGCCTGAGCGCCAAGTCCGCGTTGGTTGATTTAGCGGAGGGAGGGGCCGGTCGGTCGGTCGGTCGGGTTTGCTTTTGGCGGAGCCGGGCCGAGCCGGGCCAGGCCGCACTGTGTGACTGAGGAAGGCGACGGTGAGCGGGGCCATGAGGTAACTCAGCCCCCTCAGCCCAGCCTTGCCCTTCGGCCTGGCCGGTGGTATTGTACTCCTGACGCCGCTGCGGCCCGTCCGCCCGCCCTCCCACAATGCCGTCCACTCCGTTGCCGCCCAAGGAGAGCAACCTCTTCAAGCGGATTCTGGTGAGGAGCCAGCCGTGGGTCGGACGGAGGGCCTTCCTTCCCTGGGCACCGCAGCCGCCCGGCTCTCTTAATCCTGGTCTTGCGGGCAAGAGGGGCGGGTGGGACAGATAGGGTGGGACGGGGACACACACACACGGAGACACACACAAACACACACAGCCGTTGTGGCCGCAAGGTGTGTGTGTGTGTGTGGGGGAATGGCTTTGTGGCCTTGCTGGTGGCCAACCCCTTCCCACATTTGGAGGGCCTTTCCTTCCCACAGCAGTATGTATGTCGCCCGTCCCCTCGGACACCCACCTTTGTAAGTGCGGTGATGGTTGCCTTCCTGCTGAGCGCGGCTCCTTCTGGTACAGTTGCCCCTCCGTATCCACGGATTGGGTATCCACGGATTTAAGTATTCACGGCTTGAAAATATTCTTTAAAAATAATAATCCAAAAAGCAAACCTTGATTTTTGCCATCTTATATCAGGGACACCATTTGGCTATGCCATTGCAGATCATGGGACTTGAGTATTCACGGATTTTGGTATCCACGGATTTAAGTACTGTATTTACGGCTTGAAAATATTCTTTAAAACATAATAATCCCAAAAGCAAATCTTGATTTTTGCCGTCTTATATCAGGGACACCATTTGGCTATGCTATTGCATATCATGGGACTTGAGTATTCACGGATTTTGGTATCCACTGATTTAAGTATTCACGGCTTGAAAATATTCTTTAAACAAAGCAAACCCTGATTTTGCCATCTGATATCAGGGACACCATTTGGCTATGCCATTGCATATAATGGAACTTGAGTATTCACGGATTTCGGTATCAATGGATTTAAGTATTTACGGCTTGAAAATATTCTTTAAAAAAATAATAATCCCAAAAGCAAACCTTGATTTTGCCATCTTATATCAGGGACACCATTTGGCTATGTCATTGCATATAATGGGACTTGAGTATTCACAGATTTTGGTATGCACGGATTTAAGTATTTACGGCTTGAAAATATTCTTTAAGAAATAATAATCCAAAAAGCAAACCTTGATTTTGCCATCTTATATCAAGGACACCATTTGGCTATGCCATTGCATAGAATGGGACTTGAGTATTCACGGATTTTGGTATCCACGGGGGTGGTGGTCCTGAACCAAACCCCAGTGGATATGAAGGGACAACTTATATTTCCTAAGCCAAAGAGTGGTGGGAAGAGGGCAAGCCTTTAAAAAAATTTCTTTCTATTTTCCTTCCCTGCTTTACCTCCCCATACCATTTCATGTCTAGTTTTCCCCAGGGCCAAATCCACACTACACAAATAAATAATCCAGTTTGAAGCTGGATTATTTGCCATAGCTCCTTCCCTGTGGAACTCTGGGATTTGTAGTTTGGTGAGGCACCAGCACTCTTTGGCAGGCAAGGCTAAAGACCTTGTAAAATTACAAGTCCTCCCAGGATTCAACAATAGGAAGGAGCCAAGGCAAATAATCCAGTTTCAAACTGGATTATTTGCAATAGTGTGGTGTTGGGTAGATACTACAGTTGTCCTCTCATATTCCCTGGGGTTTGGTTCCAGGACCCCCGTGGATACCAAAATCCGTGAATACTCAAGTCCCATTATATGCAATGGCATAGCAAAATGGTGCCCCTCATATAAAATGGCAAAATCAAGGTTTGCTTTTTTGGATTATTATTTTTTAAAGAATATTTTCAAGCTGTGGATACTTAAATCCATGAATACCAAAATCTGTGGATATGGAGGGACAACTGTACTGTATTTTGTCCCCTCTCTTTCCTATTACTCCGTTCTCATATCTAATAATGCGTTTTATACCAGCTTATTCCAACTCCTGAGTGATTGCTTTTTCGACTTCTCCCCAAAATTACCAGGCCTCCTTCCAGCCACTCTTACCTTGAGTAATATTGTGACCTCACTAGTTTCCCATATCTGCAAGGGCTGCAATCCTGTGTAAGCTTAATTTAGGAGTAAGCCCCAGTGAAAGCAGTGGAATTTACTTGCAAGTAAATGTGTTTAGGATTGTGTTGTCTCTCTGCAACCCTGGTAAGCTCCATTGATGACAGTGGGATTTGTTTCTTGGTTAACATGCATAGGCTTGGCTGATACTGCTGTAGTCCTAAACTGACTTAAATTAGGGAATAAGTCCCAGAAATTAATTCTGAAAGTCATACTTCAGTAACTTTTTGTTTTATTCTTCAATCCAATAAATTTATCTTACATAAGTAAAATATCAATTCCAAACTGAAAAACTGGGTTGGTCTCCCCAATTGCATCAAACTTTCTTGACCTCTTGACTAAAAGTCTTCATGATTTTTTTTTCCTTCATGACTAGAACACTGTATTGATGCTTGTTGAGAGAATCTAAAGTTTGCCTTGCATGTGCTTCCTATTTTCAAAATGGAGCAATGCCAATATGTGGGAGAAATTGTCTTGATGGAAGAAACAGTAAAATGTCAAACCACAAATATATGTGCCCATTTAATAGTTACAATGGAAACTGGTGTAGTTCTACATAACAGCTAAAACTGTGAGGGAAGCGCCAAGTTCCAATGTTATCTCAGCCATGAATTCAGTAGATTTGTTGGCAAACCACTATCTCACAGCTTCAGTGGTTTTTTAGAAAGTGATATTAAAACTTATTCCAGACTATTTCACAAGAAACAACATACAGTATTAAGAAGATCGACTTACCATTGCCAGTGTGTCAGTCAGTATGGGGCTATAATAGAAGTGTGTTGTGTGAAATGTACTGATATTATGAATTATAATTGCAGCCTTCATACTACAAAAAAGAAATATTCTGTCCAGAAACGCATCATATTGTCTAGCTTCTACTCACTCTGCTAAATATATGGGGATCATGTTGACATACCTTACTTAGTGCAGATGGGCAAAATATAGCCCATTGGCTATGATGGCTAGGGCTGTTGTGAGTTGCAATCCAACAACTTCTGCAGAACCACACTTTGCTCACCCCTGCCTTACAAAATTGTTGTAAGGACTCAAAATTGTTGTAAGAATATTTGTGAATCAATTTGTGTAAGTTACAACCTTAATGTACTTGTTGTAAAACATTCCTAGTGTTGAGATTTGTTATTTGCTGTCAAGTTGACATCAACTTAAGGTGACCCTATGAATGAGACACCTTGAAATGCCCCAGTCATCAACTGCCCTCCTCAGGTCTTACAAACTTCGCTGTGGCTTCCTTGATTGAATCAGTCCATATGTAGTACAATCTCCTTCTTTCCTTACTACCTTCCATTTTACCAAACATTATCTTCTTTTCCACAGACACATACGTCCGAGGCATGAATGCCTCAGTTTAGTTACCTTCACTTCTAGTGAGAGTTCAGGCTTGCTTTGCTTTAAACCCCATTCACTTGTCTTTTTTTTAACAGTTCATGGTACCCATAGAATTCTACTCCAGAACCACAATTAAAATGAGTGAAGAACATTGTCCAGCTTTCACATCCATACATAGAAATCTGAAATGTATTTATTTTATGAAGCAAAGCATTTATCAAATTTGGGCACTTTTTGGAAAAATATAATTAGTGGAACATATTTTGCCCTTATAATATGCAAAGTACCTATTCTTTGCATTCTACATGGTTTCTCTCAGCAAGATTCCTATTGTAGGGAAGAGGAACAAAGGCTAAAAGAGTTGCTTGCTGTGGTCTCCCACAGTAAGTACTGTACATAGCAGAGGTAGGTCTAGAACCCACTTTTCTCACATCCGAGCCAAGCTTTCTGTCTACTTGAACTTGCTAGTTGTCATATTACTATGACCTGCAAATATTATTTTGACAACTATAAATATATTTATGTATTCATTTATGGAATTTATATTCCACCTTTCTCCCAAAATGGGATTGTTTTCTTGTTCTATGCTTATTTAAAATATCACAAGCAGAGATGAGTAAATAGTTCTTACTTTCTGTATTTGAATATATTTCTGAATCTAACTACAGTACAGTCTTCTGGGTCATAAAATTGTTGTAACAATAAAAGAGAAATTGAAAATAGTCATTAATTACCTTAAAATAGGATTAATTATCACCTGGAGCAGTATAATTCACCTATGTGAATATAAGTGCTAGATAAGTAGAAGTAAATTTGACATACAGGGTTTTTCACTTTTAAATGCCTTTGGGCAGCATCAATGACATAGGCTTTCTGATCATCAAAATGTAACATTCCTAGCAGATGTTTAATATAATAAGTAATGTCCTGAAGGTTCTTACTGCTGGGAATGCAGCCAGATTTCTTTTAGGTTATTGTCATGAAATTGTTATTTTGTAACTAATTCCAGCCATATGGCTGTGAAATAAATACATTGTGTAGGCCAGCAGCAGTTTCTTGAGTGCATGTGTATTCTTTTGTTCTACACTAATTTAAAATATCACAGTTAAAGATGAGTAAATAGTTCTTACTTTTGTATTTGAATTCTTGAGTTTCACATATGTTGAATCTCTGTGTCTCTCTGTACATTTATTTAACCTACTTGTAAATTAGTGGCCTATATACCCTAAAGGCTCCGGATTCTGATCTTGGAAGCTAAGCAGGGTCAGCCCTGTTTAGTACTTGGATGGGAGACTGCCAGTTACGGTGCTGTATGCTAATTTCAGAGGAAGGAACTAGCAAAACCACCTCCTTGCCTAAGAAAACCAGTGTAATTCATGGGGTCACCATAAGTCGACAGATGACTTGAAGGCACACACGCAGAGACACATGCAGATCAGTTGATAGCAATAAATGTTAAAGGAAGCAGAATTTATCATGTGAATATGGATTGCCTATAATCTTGAAATACTGTGGATCTCTTTCTTATATTATACTGGACAGGTAATAATCCTGTAAGTACCATGTTCTGTGTGGTCACCAGTAGCTATTGCTTCCTTAATAGCTCAGGCAGAGATGACTTAAACAAGCTAATGTGTCCTTCTCTTGTTTTATATGACACAAAACCTGGTTGAAGTCATTCTTTATATTTCTTTGTGAAACCAACCCTCTTATGACTTTTGCCATCTAAGCACATTCAGGGGACATTTTTAGATTAGGGTTGTACAACTGTTGACATCCACAAGTTCCTACTTTCTTTTTCATTTCTGTTATGAATATAGCAAGATTGATAATAACAACAGCTGAGTCTATTTCAGCATCTTGAAGGGGAAGAAAGAGGTTTACCATTAGTAACCTTTATTGTGACCAGCATATTTGTTTCTATTCTGTTACTGTTTATATGGTAAACAAAAATTGCTTCTACTCTTTCTTGCTTACAATGTGATCATGGTATGATTCCTAGCAAGTCACTCTAACACTCTCTGCTCTCCATGCTAAAAATAAAATACTAATTTTAGAACAGCCAAGTGATTGCTTTTTCTAGAAGACAGCAAGTTCACAGTAGCAGTTGCTACTTTTGGCATGTTTCTTACCTAACACTGTAAAGTGTTCAGACAAAAGTGGCATATATCATTAGTTTCACTATCCATAATTGCAAACACTATGGTAAACAATTTTAACTTCTATTTCATCATAAAATGCATGAGTAATCCTCATAATGTAGTAAAAGTGGGTTATTTCCTCATTTGTCTCCACTGTAATCAAGGCCTCTCCATTGACGCCCCCTTGTCGTGGGAGAGAGGCTTGCGTACCCTAATGACGTTTTGAGCTATGCTGGCGGTGGCACAATAGCCACCGGTAGGGTCTCCCATGCCAGACAGGTCAAAACCGAAGGGTCTGACAAAAAGCGTCAAAGGGCAGGATGGGCTCTCTAGCCTTATGGCAACCGTCCTAGGAGAAGGAAAACTCTAATCCCAAACCCGGGCAGGTGGTGCTCGTCCAACCCTGTAAGGTCAACCATCTAAGAGAAGGAAACTCTAATCAAACCTACGGCCCGAGGACCTCGCTGCCACGTCCATGCTTGCAAGGCCACGGCAGATGAATCTCTGGTTTAAAGGGTGAGGCCAGTTCTGTGCACGCTGCGCTCCACCAGAAAAATCCATTGCACAGGCTCGAAGGACAAATCCATTTCCAAAAAAGCCCTGTAGCGACTGGCGAGGGACGAAACCGGCAGGTGTAAAGATGCACTGGAAGCCGCAGCCCCAACCCTGCATGCAGGCGGTTCAGGACATTGGTCGCTCAAGCCTGACCCGGGAGATGACAGTCTTGTTCGGCAGCATTCTGAACGACCAAGCAGCCTTTTTTAAGGAGAGCACTGCTTGCTCCATATGGAGAGGGGCCTAGAAAAGGTGGCCTAAAGAAAGCTCATCCCCAACTACCTGGTTGGCTAGCCGCGGCCAACGGGAATCTTCTGATGCGGTCAAACCAAGGCAAAGAAACAAAGGCACACACCGGCCTCCAAAGGTGTAAATAAACTGACACTTGCATGCTGGAACATCAGAACCATGCAAGACTCTAAAGATAGTGGACGGCCTGAGCGTCGTTCTGCCCTAATAGCCCTTGAACTATCACGGCTTAATATTGACATCGCTGCTCTTAGTGAAGTTCGCTTCCATGAGGAAGGCAGCCTTAAAGAACATGGCGCCGGCTACACACTTTACTGGTCTGGCAAACCCAAAACCGAAAAACATCTTTCAGGAGTAGGCTTCATGATTAAAAACTCCATTGCCTCCAAACTCGAAACCTTGCCAACAGGACACTCTGATCGCATTATTTCCTTACACCTCCCACATGTTGTTCTCTTTAGTGTATATGCCCCAACTATGCAAGCCGACCCTGTAGAGAAAGACAAATTCTACACAGACCTACGCCAACTCATACAAAAAGTCCCTGTAGAAGATAAAATTATTATACTTGGTGACTTCAATGCCAGAGTAGGAAAGAATTCCGAAGCCTGGAAAGGTATCTTAGGCAAGCATGGTGTTGGAAATTGCAATGATAACGGACGCCTCCTGCTAGAGTTCTGTGCAGAACAACAGCTGACTATTACAAACACAATCTTTCAGCAGAAAGATAGCTTGAAGACAACCTGGATGCATCCCCGATCCAAACATTGGCACCTCATTGACTACGTTCTAGTCCGTCAGAGAGACATTCGTGATGTCCGTCATACCCGAGTGATGCCCAGTGCAGAATGCCAAACAGATCATCGCCTCGTCAGATGTAAACTAAATCTTCATCTTAAGTTCAAACCTAAGAGGGGTGGCATCTTAAAGAAGAGGCTCCAAGTCAACAATCTTCAACAAGCTACCATGAGAGACAACTTCCAGGCAAACCTACAAACGAAACTTGAAGACCATCCTACAGATCCTTCTCCTACAGTGCTTTGGCAATATATCAAAAACAGTATCCTCCAGTCTGCAGAAGAATCCCTCGGGTTCTCCCACAAGAAAAATCAAGACTGGTTTGATGAAAACAACCAAGAGATCCAGGAGCTGTTGGCAAGGAAGAGAGCTGCTCACCAGGCATACCTCGCCCAGCCAACCTGTCATGTAAGAAAAGCAGCTTTCCGCCTCACATGTAGCAAACTACAACAAAAACTCCGAGACATGCAGAACAAGTGGTGGATCAATTTAGCAGAAAAGACACAACGCTGTGCAGATCTGGGTGATCATAGAGGATTTTATGAAGCTCTTAAAGCAGTGTTTGGACCTACTTATCAGGTCCAAAGCTCCTTATACAGTACAGATGGTCAAACATTAATTACTGATAAAGCCTCCATCCTAAATCGTTGGGCTGAACATTTTCAAAGTCTCTTTAGCGCCAACCGAGTAGTCCAAGCCTCAGCTATCCAATATATGATACAAAAACCAATGAAAAATGAATTGGACATAGCTCCCACTTTGGAAGAGACCCTTATGGCCATACAGCAGATGAAAAACGGCAAGGCAGCTGGGATTGATGGAATCCCACCTGAAGTTTGGAAACACGGAGGTCATGCACTCCACGAAAAATTCCACGAATTCCTTGTGAATTGCTGGGAAAAAGGGGAACTGCCATCAGACCTCCGAGATGCAGTCATCATCACCTTGTACAAGAAAAAAGGAGCAAAATCCGACTGCTCAAACTATCGAGGCATAACACTGCTCTCTATTGCTGGAAAAATCCTTGCAAGGATACTCCTGAACAGATTAGTTCCTGCTATTGCAGAAGAACTTCTTCCTGAAAGCCAATGTGGCTTCAGAGCCAATAGGAGTACTACAGACATGGTATTTGCCCTTAGGCAACTGCAAGAAAAATGTAGGGAGCAGAACAAGGGTCTCTATGTAACATTTGTCGACCTCACCAAAGCCTTTGACACTGTAAGTAGAAAAGGTCTGTGGCAGATCCTGGAAAAACTAGGATGTCCCCCCAAATTCCTTAAAATGATTATCTTGCTACACGAGGGCCAGCGTGGTCAAGTCAGATATGGCGATGCTCTTTCAGAGCCCTTTCTAATAACTAATGGAGTGAAGCAAGGTTGTGTTCTTGCACCAACTTTATTTACAATCTTCTTTAGCATGATGCTCCAAAGGGCTATGGCAGAGCTTGAAGAAGACGACGGCATCTATATACGCTACCGTACTGATGGTAGCTTGTTTAACTTAAGCCGTCTGAGGGCTCACACTAAGACTCTAAACTATCTAGTCCGTGAGCTGCTCTTCGCCGATGATGCTGCCCTTGTTGCCCACACAGAAGCAGCTCTGCAGCGCCTAACGTCCTGCTTTGCAACAGCTGCAGAGCTGTTTGGGCTAGAAGTCAACCTGAAGAAAACAGAAGTTCTTTACCAGCCTGCACCACAGGACGACCACCACCATCCCCACATTGCCGTCGGCAAATCAGTGCTCAAGTCCGTTCAGCAGTTCACCTACCTGGGAAGCATCATCTCCTCAGATGCCAAGATTGACAAAGAGATCGATCACAGATTAGCAAAGGCATATAGTGCATTTGGAAGACTTCACAAAAGAGTCTGGAGCAATAAACACCTGAGGCAAAGCACAAAAATCAGTGTGTATAGAGCCATCGTACTGTCTATCCTCCTTTATGGATCTGAAACATGGGTTACCTATCGCCACCACCTACGACTCCTCGAGCGCTTTCATCAGCGCTGTCTACGCACAATCCTAAATATACACTGGACTGACTATGTGACGAATGTTGCTGTCCTTGAACAAGCAGGGATCACCAGCATTGAGGCCATGATATTGAGAACACAGCTGCGCTGGGCAGGGCACATTTCTAGGATGGAGGACCATCGCCTCCCAAAAATACTACTCTACGGTGAACTCGCCACGGGTCAGCGTGGGAGGGGCGCTCCAAAAAAGCGATACAAGGACTCCCTGAAACAACATCTCAGGCTTGGCCAGATTGATCACCAACGGTGGTCTGCCCTGGCCTCACATCGGGAGGCATGGAGACGCACTATCCACAATGCTGCAGCCTTATTTGAGAACTCACGACGAACAAGTCTTGAAGAGAAACGACAACGCAGAAAGAATCACAACCCAAAAACATCACCCAAGGAGACCTTCTGCTGCACGTTTTGCAACCGGACTTGTTTATCTCGGATTGGCCTTTTTAGTCATCAGCGCGCTTGCAGAAGGCGCGGGATGAGTCCTTCCTGAATCTTCGTTTGCGAAGAAAAGCCAGAGAATCACGGTGAGTAAACCAGGATAGCCCCCATTTTGCAACTTCTTCCTTTGAGCATTCCTTCTTTTTACTTTTCCAGGTGTGAGGTGAAATTTAAAGGGTTGTATTGATAATCTTCCATTGGCCCAAGATACGATATCTTGAGCCTAAAGTAGGTCTGACAGGTGCCACTTTAATTTTTTGAAAACCTGTATTAATTATGTATGGCCAAACACAAGAAAGGGGTTGCCTTCTTGTCAAAGGAAGAACTATCTTTGCTTCCTTTCATGGAGATATGTCGAAGGCAAGGCAAGATTTCTGGCAAGGCTCGCAAGCAGCAGAATAGTCTTTGCTATTCACACTTGGTGGAAAATATGGCCCAGTCATGAAGCATCCTCACCTCAAGATTGACCAACAAGTTAAAACAGCACTTCTGCGTCGCTCTTTTTATCATCTGTTCTAGAACCTTCTTGCCGAATTAGCTCTATGGCTTTTGTAATATTTCCTCAGCCAACTTAAACCCTATCAAGAAACTAAGAGTCCAATGTAAACTCCCTATTCAGTAGCCAGAGCCAGGTTATTGTGCCTCTTGTTTTAATCTGGTCACAAGAAAACCCAAAGTTATTGCCTAGTGTGATTTCAGCTGAAATTACAACTGTCCTTGTGTCCAGCCACTTTGTGCTGGACATGGAAAGACACTTTGGTCACGTGGTTCCAATATCTGTGCAGGGGCCATCTGATTTTCTGTTGATTCTCAGGATCATCTATGAACACCACCCCTCTCCTTCTCTGGGGCACCACTTTTTTTCCCCATGACCACCATCTCTCTGCATTATTTTGCTGCCTTGTATACTTCACTCTTAAGATCACAAAGTACCCACTGCTGACTTCAAGCCATTTCCATTCCAGTGGGACTCACACTCCCCCATCACAGTGTGAGTTCAGTTATCTGTCTGGGACACAGAAGGAACCCCCTGTTCAGACTGCAGTATTTAAGCCACTGCAGGCCTAGCAGAATTTCAAGGAGCCATGCCTTGCAGTGAAAAAAAGGGGTGGGACTTTTGTGAGCTATTGAATTTAATCAGTTTACCTCTCTTGTAGCCAAGCTAAGAGAAAAAAGGGTGTTGTGCTGCTTCCATTTAGTTAGTTTGCCTTGCCTCTCCATGTTCATTATTTTTGCAGAGTGAAGTAGAGGCCAAGTACAGATGGTGTTCTAGTGCTCTCTCCATTTCAGATTCTATGTGTGTGGAGAGCTGTGGACTCTAATAACACCTTAACCAGTCATCAGTCCTTCCCATCATCACCTTTACATCCATCTTAGGATACATCAACCTTTAACAGAACTGAAACATTGTGGTCCTCAGTCCCATCCAAACCAAGACTGAAACTCATGTTCAGCATTGACAGTGCACGGACTTTTTCGGACGCTGAAAAATAACGCAAGCAGCCTCGTCAGCTTGCGAGGCTGCTGCGCTGCAAAGCATCAGTTTCGGATGACGCTCGCCCCTGCCGGTACTGTTGCGGTACTGCGGGGAGAGTTGAGCGTCATATTTCCTTGATTTTTACTCACGAAAGTTGATCATGATTAAAAATCAAGGAAATATGATGCTCAACTCTCCCCGCGGTACCACAACAGTACCGGCAGGAGCGAGCGTCATCTGAAACTGATGCTTTGCAGCGCAGCAGCCTCGCAAGCTGACGAGGCTGCTTGCGTTACTTTTTAAACGTCCGAAAAAGTCCCACGTGTATACTTGCAAGTTTGTGTGCATCTGTGAATATGGGTATTTTCCAACAACAGGGGTGATAGCATGCACTACTGATTGGAACAGAGTGTGGAGGGAGGCTGGACTGGAGAATCATCTTGCAGATTGCTTTGGGTAATCCTACAAGAAACCCCTTCTTCCAGTTATATTTTAATTAGTATTTTTATTAAACACAGATAGTTGTAACTGTGGTTTTCATATTCAATATTTTAAAAGTTTCAGTTTAAATCCTTAACATTTTGTTACTGGCTTTTATAAGGCATGCTTCTTATCCCTAAAACAAAGAGTTTCTGAAACCGTTTTTCATTCACAGGTGTATTATGTGCACCTATAACCTATGTAGCTAACATTTAGTCATTCTTCTCCAATTGGTTAAGTGAGTTGTGACTGTGATGATAATCGTTTTGAGATCTCCAATATCAAACCTAGTTTGGTTGATTCTTTTAAACAAATATTACTTTCAGATAGAAGGAACAGTATGAGTTACCATTTTACCATTTAATTAATAAAGCATCCAAGGTGTTCTGTGGCAGTGCTACTCAGTGGGGTAGTCTGTGAACCACTGGTGGTCTGTGGACTGTTGCTGGTCCATAAGCCATTGATTAATTAAAATAATTATATTCTACCCTATATATGAAGATCTCAGGGTAGCATACAATAAAATTAATTAAAGGCAACATATAGCAATAACAACAACTCAAAAGGCTAACAATATAGTAAATCATTTATCATTTAAAACCAGACAATTAAAAACCAGTTAAATGATGTGAATACAATGATAATATGGCATAAATATGGTACCAGTCCCTAGCAGGTTTTTAAAAAATGCTGGACCCATCAGATAGCTTGAAAAGCACTGTTCTTGGTAAGTCCTTGCTTGCTTGTGTACATTCTACTAGATACAATGCAAAAGGATGAAGACATATCAGAAAGCAAGTAAATTCTGGAGCTAATTCTTCTTAAAGTCATATTAAATATTTAATGATTGCAAAGGCAGTTCTGGAAGAGAAGGCAAGTGGTGGCTGTTCCTAGCCAAGCTGGCAGAATAGGCTGTCTTTCTCAGTTCTTTTCTGCTGCTCCCAGGTAAAATGGTTGCTCATCAAAATTGATCTAAGAAGAAAAAGTGTCAGGATAACAGGCAAGAAGTCTTTGGACAGAAGCATGCATCTGTATCCCACCACAGGTGTAAATGTGTATGTGGGCAAAAAGCAGCTTGTTGAAGACATTTTTGGTGTGCTAAATAATTGGCACAGAAAGGTTAAGCAACCCCCTATCCCTACTCCCAGGTTTCCTCCTCTTGATGCAGTTTTCCTTTTGTTTTAAAAATAGGCTCCTCAGGGCTTCCTTGTAATTTAATTTATAGCTTGGCCGTAGGAGATATCTCCCCAAAGAGTGACCTTTTTTTAAAAAAAAAATCAGTTTTGATCTGTCATTGGAAGTTCTGATAGATTGTAAATTCTAACTTGTTATTCTTCCTAGAAATGTTATGAACAGAAACAATACAAAAATGGTCTCAAATTCTGTAAGATGATCCTCTCTAATCCAAAATTTGCTGAACATGGAGGTAAGTGCAATATTTTAATTAATCCACTGTTTTAAAAACGCAGAATGCTTGTTTTATTTATTCATTGGGCATTCAAACATTAGTGTTTGTTTTACATTATTTTGAATCACGAACTACCACCTTAAGTACAGAGAACACCAACAAGAAATTTATCAGCCTTTTATAATAGTAATTTAAAATACAATGAGCCTTCTGTATTAAACCTTAAAATACTCAGTTCTGGCTTGATCTGTATATACAGCAGAATGATGTGGTGGGATGGATTGTACCACTTTGGGCTGAGCTAAAACTTAAATCTTCATCTGATCATTTGTATGTATTTTTTTTTCTTTCAGGGATTTTTGTGTCTGTGCATTTGCTTATTTTTATCATGGCTATTCCTTCCTACTTGTTAGTGTGAATACTTCTCCATTCAAAAAATAAAAACAAACAAAACCATGTTGTGCAATGTTCATAGAATTGTAGAATTGGAAGAGACCACAAGGGCCATCCAGTCCAACCCCCTGCCATGCCATGCAGGAAATCACAATCAAAGCACCCCTGATTTCTGGGTCTAAATATCTAAATCTGCTCACTTGTTTTCCTTGTTTCAAGGATCCTTATATCTAACTGGCTTCTGTAGGGCCTTAGACAAACTTGACCACCTTTAATTCAGAATGCAATCCATTTTAATGGATTTAAGCTAGGGAACTGGGCAATATATATCCATTCTCAAAATTAAGCCTTAATAATGTTCTTTTGTTTATGCAAGTCAAGTTTAGCAATTATAACCACACAGAACAAGTTAAAGTACAGTACCTCTATCTTAATTCTCTTTGGTGACAGCTCATCTCTTTCTCCACATTTATACTTGGTGGTCCTGTAAGTATATGTTCCACCTTGTGCTAGTTTTTAATGTTTGACACTGTCTGCTTGGGATTCTAATGTTTTTTATAAAATCTCATACCTAAGACTCCTGAGCAAATGCAGCAGTCATGGAATAAGAAAAGAAATTCTCTTATAAATTGAAAAGTAGTTAAAGAACAGGAAGCAGAGAGTAGGAGTAAGTCGTGCTCTCCCAGTGGAGTGAAAGCTGTCAGGTACCTCAGACATCTGTATTGTGACTAGAGGTTTTAACACATTTATAAACAAACTGGAGCTAGGTATGACTAGCGAGCTGGTCTTGTTTGCTGATGATGCTGACTTGTTTAGGGTGATGACAACAAAAGTGGATCGAGGGGAGCTCCAAAAAGGATCTCTATATACTGCATGAATGGGCAATAAAATGGCAAGCAAGATTTATAATAGGCAGGTGTAAAGTGATAGCTGCTGGGTCACATATACACTAATGAGATCTTGGCTGGCAGTAAGTGATGAAGAAAGGGACCTTGGCAGTATTGTAGACGGTACAGTGAAATTTCAATCCTATGTGCAGTTGCTGTAAAAAGGGTAAATTTCATGTTGGGCATAATTAGAAAGGGAACTGAAAATAAAATTGCCCTGATACAAATCCATAGTCCAAACATATCTGGAATACTGTATCCAGTTTTGGTAATTGCAGCTAAAAGTAGGATATTGTAGAGCTGCAAAAAGGGCAGAAAAAGGGCAACCAGTATGACCAGAGGATAGGAGCATCTGCCCTGTGAAGAAAAGGTTACACTCTTTGTGGCTGTTCAGCTTAAAAAAAGTCAAGTGTGGGAGACATGATAGAGATATATGCAGTTGTTCATGGTGTGAAGAAAATAGATAGGGAGATGTTTTTTCTCTCTCCCAAAATACTAGAACCCAGGGTCATCAACCTGGGTGGGGGATTTAGGACAGATAAAAGGAAGTACCACAGTTGCCCCTCCACATTCGCGGCTTTCACATTCGTGGTTTTGATTATTCGCGGAAAGCCACCTGCCCCCCCTCTCCACTTCGTCCCTTCCCAAGGCAGCGAAGGTCTTCTCAGAAATCCGTTCACTGCATTGGGAAAGGTGGGGGGGTGGAAAGCCTCCCTCATTCCACCCCAGTCCCTTCCCAAGGCAGCGAGGGACCCCCTATGCCACTTTGGGAAGGGCGGGGGGGGGGTGAGGGAGAGTGGCGGCGGGGGCTTCAGAAGCCCCCGTTGCCAATCTGGGAAGGGCGGGGCGGTGAGGGAGAGTGATGGCGAGGTCTTCAGAAGCCCCCGTTGCCACTCTGGGAAGGGCGGGGGGGTGAGGGAGAGTGGCGGCGGGGGCTTCAGAAGCCCCTGCAGCCACTCTGGGAAGGGCGGGGGGGTGAGGGAGAGTGACAGCGGGGGCTTCAGAAGCCCCCGCAGCCACTCTGGGAAGGGCGGGGGGGGTGAGGGAGAGTGATGGCAGGGGCTTCAGAAGCCCCCGCAGCCACTCTGGGAAGGGCGGGGGGGTGAAGGACAGCCCGCTGCTGTCCCTGGCCTTTTGAAGCGGGCGCCGGGGCTCCAAAGCCCCGGCGCCCGCTTCAGAAGGCCGGGGAGAGGCAGCGTAGCCTCCTCCCCACCCACACGCTGCCTTCCCCGGCCTTTCTTAGCAGGCTCCAGGGCTCCAAAGCCCCGGACCCCGCTTCGGAAGGAGAGTGAGAGGCAGTGCAGCCTCCTCCCCATCCACACGCTGCCTTCCCCGGTTTTTCTCAGCAGGGTCCAGGGCTTTGGAGCCCCGGAGCCCGCTGAGACTGGCCGGGGAGAGGCAGCGCAGCCTCCTCCCCACCCACACGCTGGCTTGCCCGGCCTTTTTCAGCAGGCTCCAGGACTCCAAAGCCCCGGACCCTGTGGAGAAAGGCCGGGGAGAGGCAGCGCAGCCTCCTCCCCACCCACACGCTGCCTTCCCCGTCCTTTCTCCACAGGGTCCGGGGCTTTGGAGCCACGGAGCCTGCTGAGAAAGGCCGGGAAGAGGCAGTGCAGCCTCCTCGCCACCCACACGCTGCCTTCCCCGTCCTTTCTCCGCAGGGTCCGGGGCTTTGGAGCCACGGAGCCTGCTGAGAAAGGCCGGGGAGAGGCAGTGCAGCCTCCTCGCCACCCACACGCTGCCTTCCCCAGCCTTTCTCAGCGGGGTCCAGGGCTTTGGATCCCCGGAGCCTGCTGAGAAAGGCCGGGGAGAGGCAGCGCAGCCTCCTCCCCACCCACACGCTGCCTTCCCCGGCCTTTCTCAGCAGGCTCCGGGGATCCAAAGCCCTGGACCCCACTTTGGAAGGCCGGGGAGAGGCAGCGCAGCCTCCTCCCCACCCACACGCTGCCTTCCCCGGCCTTTCTCAGCAGGCTCCAGGGCTCCGAAGCCCTGGACCCCGCTTCGGAAGGCCGGAGAGAGGCAGCGCAGCCTCCTCCCCACCCACACGCTGCCTTCCCAGGCCTTTCTCAGCAGGCTGCAGGGCTCCGAAGCCCCGGACCCCGCTTCGGAAGGCCGGGGAGAGGCAGCGCAGCCTCCTCCCCACCCACACGCTGCCTTCCCCGGCCTTTCTCGGCAGGCTGCAGGGCTCCAAAGCCCCGGACCCTGCTTCGGAAGGCCGGGGAGAGGCAGCGCAGCCTCCTCCCCACCCACACGCTGCCTTCCCCAGCCTTTCTCAGCAGGCTGCAGGGCTCCAAAGCCCCGGACCCCGCTTCGGAAGGCCGGGGAGAGGCAGCGCAGCCTCCTCCCCACCCACACGCTGCCTTCCCCGGCTTTTTTCAGCAGGCTCCAGGGCTCCAAAGCCCCGGAGCCCGCTGAGAAAGGCCGGGGAGAGGCAGTGCAGCCTCCTCGCCACCCACACGCTGCCTTCCCCAGCCTTTTTCAGCGGGGTCCAGGGCTTTGGATCCCCGGACCCTGCTGAGAAAGGCCGGGGAGAGGCAGCGCAGCCTCCTCCCCAGCCACACGCTGCCTTCCCCGGCCTTTCTCAGCAGGCTCCAGGGCTCTAAAGCCCCGGACCCCACTTCGGAAGGCCGGGGAGAGGCAGCGCAGCCTCCTCCCCACCCACACGCTGCCTTCCCCGGCCTTTTGAAGCGGGGTCCAGGGCTTTGGAGCCCCGGACCCTGCTGAGAAAGGCGGGGGAGAGGCAGCGCAGCCTCCTCCCCACCCACACGCTGCCTTCCTCGGCCTTTCTCAGCAGGGTCCGAGGCTTTGGAGCCCCGGAGCCCGCTGAGGAAGGCCGGGGAGAGGCAGCGCAGCCTCCTCCCCACCCACACGCTGCCTTCCCCAGCCTTTCTCAGCGGGGTCCAGGGCTTTGGAGCCCCGGCGCCTGCTGAGAAAGGCCGGGGAGAGGCAGCGCAGCCTCCTCCCCACCCACACGCTGCCTTCCCCGGCCTTTCTCAGCAGGCTGCAGGGCTTCTAAGGCCTGGAGTCCCCTCAGAAAGGCCGCGGAGAGGCCAGCCAGGCTGGCCAGACACCCTCCCGCTGCCTCCCTCCCTCGGGCCTCCTCCCCACCCACACGCTGCCTTCCCCGTCCTTTCTCAGCAGGGTCCGAGGCTTTGGAGCCCCGGAGCCCGCTGAGAAAGGCTGGGGAGAGGCAGCGCAGCCTCCTCCCCACCCACACGCTGCCTTCCCCGGCCTTTCTCAGCAGGCTCCAGGGCTCCAAAGCCCCGGACCCCGCTTCGGAAGGCCGGGGAGAGGCAGCGCAGCCTCCTCCCCACCCACACGCTGCCTTCCCCGGCCTTTCTCAGCAGGCTGCAGGGCTCCAAAGCCCCGGACCCCGCTTCGGAAGGCCGGGGAGAGGCAGCGCAGCCTCCTCCCCACCCACACGCTGCCTTCCCCGGCCTTTCTCAGCAGGCTGCAGGGCTCCAAAGCCCCGGACCCCGCTTCGGAAGGCCGGGGAGAGGCAGCGCAGCCTCCTCCCCACCCACACGCTGCCTTCCCCGGCCTTTCTCAGCGGGGTCCAGGGCTTCTAAGGCCTGGAGTCCCCTCAGAAAGGCCGCGGAGAGGCCAGCCAGGCTGGCCAGACACCCTCCCGCTGCCTCCCTCCCTCAGGGGCGGGGCTGCGGGAGCAGCATCTGTTATTCGCGGTTTTTCCACATTCGCGGGGGTCTCAAGAACCTAACCCCCATGAATGTGGAGGGACAACTGTACTTTAACAGAATATAGTTAAGTTATGGAATTTTCTGTCACAAGATGTAGTTGTGGCAGCTGACTTGTATTTATAAAGAGTTGCTACATGTCTCCTCCGTTACCGGAGGCAGTACATCTCTGTATATCAGTTGCTGGGAAGCAAAAGGAGGGTGCGGTTGCACTCATGTGTTCCTGTTGGACTTACCATAGGCATCCAGTAGGTCATTGTATGAACAGAAAGTTTGTCTCAGTAGGACCATAACCTGCTCCAGCTTCAGTAAAATCAAAGTTCTTTACTTTTTTATATATAGTATTAAAAATATGCATCATCTGCAGCCTGAAGTGGCAAAGTTCCCTATCATCTAATTCTATGTATGTGTGAACCAAGCATATCAGGAAGGATGCATGTTCTGAGTATGAGTTCAGAATCCCACTTATGTAGGTTACTTGTGCATAATATTGAACCTAAATAGTTTCTCTGCTTTGCCTGGTTGAGAGCTGCTTCGCGTGTGAAATATGGCCAGGTGAAGGGTGTTGTTTAGTGTTCATGTAGGCATGGTGTGCACAAAAACTACCCCACCATTGGGGTGGGATGAAAGGTGGAAATCTTTTTGTACATTGGAAACCCTCTCCTGCTTCCAGAGCTGCTTTGGCTAGGACAGTGACACTGTTACAAAGCAATGAAATTAGTACAGTATTAAGCATTCCTAAAAGCTGATTATTGACACATAAATGGACTGTACATAAATTATTAAATTTTTCCTACAGAGACATTGGCTATGAAAGGACTGACTTTGAACTGTTTAGGAAAGAAAGAAGAAGCATATGAATTTGTTCGTAAAGGGCTTCGTAATGATGTTAAAAGTCATGTGTGTATCCTTTTAAATAGTACACCAAATTAATTTATGTGTTGTTTTAAAAATTCAAAATTGTTCTCAGTGTACAAATGGATCCTTTGCTACGTAACAGTTTGTATTAAGTATATACATAAGGCAATTGCACATAATCTAACAAGATTATTTGAAAATGTAAATTTTAAAGACTAGTGAATAATAAAGTGCAGGACATTAATAGCTCTAGCTGTAAAACTAGGTTTCTCTGGGCTGGTGAGGAGGAATCCGTTACACTTGGGTTAGTCCCCTTCACCACCCAGAGAGAGGCAGGCAGAAAGAAAACAGTCTTGGGATAGCTTACGAGGGATGCTGGCCCTGGCCCCTCCCCCTCAGCTCTCCACGGGGCCAGTTCACTGACTAGCGAAGCTCAGAATAAAAAGTTGGTATATATAGAGAGAGTTTATGGAAGATAGGCAGTCACTGAGGGAGGGGTGGATTCCTCCTCACTCAACCCCAGAATGCATCTTCACGGTAAGTAACCAATGTGGCATTCTCTGAGTTGGTGCAAAGAGGAATCCATTACACTTGGGATGTACCCAAGCCCCCTTACAAGGAAGAGGGAGTGACTGCAAGAAATTTTTAATCATGAATAATGTCTTGTAACATCTTCCTTCTGAAAACTGCATCTGCTGCTCTGAACTTGCCAGTCTTATAGTGATGGATGAACATGGAAGGGTGCTCCAGGTGGCTGCCCTGCAAATCTCAACCATGGGGGTGTTCAGTGAAAAAACTGCCAAAGTGGCTGCTGCCCTGGTGGAATGGCCATAACCCTAGTAGGTTGAGGCAGCTTTGCCACATCATATGCCATCAGTGTGCATGCTTTCATTCATGTGGCTATGGCCTGCCTTGAAGCCTTTGCCCCCATAGAGGATGGGTTAAAGGAAACAAACAAGGAGTCGCTATGTCTAAAGGGCTTTGTTCTCTGAATACCCTACAGACATCTAATTTGTGCCATAATTTTTCCTTCGGGTGAGATGGATTTTGGGCATAAGGATGGTAGATCAACTTCTACGAGAAGTGGAAGATGGACAAGACCTTGGGAACGAAGGAGTGGTTTGAGAGCAGTAATATAGAATCCTTGCTAAAGGAGCACAGGTGCTCCCTGACCGTCATCCATCTAGTTGAGGTAATAGATACCAGGAATTCTACCTTCAAGGAGAGCACCCTTAGGGGAGCCTTTCAGAGCCTCTCAAAAGGTGGGCTTCATGAGCTGCTTCAGAACCAGTGGAAGATTCGAGGAAGGGAAGCAGTGCCTGACTGAATGAGAGAGGATGGTAGCTCCCCTCAGGAACCTCCTTACATGGGAATGAGAGGATAATAGACCTCCTTGGTTCAAAGGCATGACAGAAGGTGGGGCTGCTGCCTGTTTTTTTTTTTTTAAAGATGTTGGGTATGTATGTATGATTCCTGTCCTTCTTTTGCACGCATCAACCTCATGAGGCAAGTTAGGTTGAAAGAGACATTGGCTCAAGGTGACTCAGTGAATTTTCTGTGACAGTGTGAATTTAAACTCAGGTAGTGAAGCATTCACATAAAACACAGAGAAATTGATAAAAATCCTCTGGAAGAGGAGGAATGGGGGAGGGGTGACCCAGAGACAGTGAGAAGGGGGAAAAAGACAAAATAAGAGAGGTGAGAAGTGAACAAAACCTCCAAGGGAAAAAGGTGTACACAGCCATGGAGGGGAGGACTGTTCAGCTGCAGAAATGGAGGTGGGGAAGGGAAAACCTAGTGAAATCTTAGCTGTAGCTACAGCAATTTTCTTCTGTTTCTCTGCATCCCTTGTCTGGTACAGGAAGCAGAAGTAAGCAAACCATTGTTTTGTGCACTCTCTCTCCTCCTTTTACTTCTTTTGACTTCTTCCTTGTTCCAATTTTGTCCTCTTCTCCCTTCCAAAAAAAAAAAAAAAACGTTGGGAGGGGGAAAGCACAGCATCAAAATGTGTGTACAGGAGGGGAGATCACAATAGCAGGTCTCTGAAGCTGAAATTAGTTGTGGGCATCACATTAGGAAAGGGTGATGTATTGGCATCTTGGGCTCTGAGACTGACTAGATACATTTAATTCCCTCAGTTACTGACAAAGACTTGCTCTTATTGGCAGCTTAAAGTCTGCAGAATCTATGGGAACCATTCGTTTATTCCCTCTTCAAAATGACAGTGCCAGTAGTCTTGCCTATTTATTATTATTTATTTATTTCGTTTATATGCCACTTTTCTCGTCAAGTGGGACCCAAGGTGATTTCCAAGAAAAGTTTGGATGTAAGACCTCTGTAAGCTTATAACTGAAAACATCATGCCCTGGTGGCGCAGTGGTTAAATGCCAGTACTGCAAGTCACCATGTTGCAAGTTCGATTCCAGCGGGCTCAGCCTTCCATCCTTTCATAGGTCGGTAAAATGAGTACCTAGTTTGTGGGGGCAATTAGCTAACACACATTGGAAACTGTTTAATGCAGTGTAGATGTGTAAATAGCTATTGCTTAAAACAATTTGTAAGCCGCTCTGATAGCCTTGTGGCTGAAGAGCGGGGTATAACTAACTAACTAAATAAAAAATAAATAAATAAAAATAAATAAATATATATATATTGTAACCATGTCCAACCAAGGTACATGTGATGTTTAGCTACAACTAAGAAGTGGCATGTTTGAAATCCACTTTAGTTCGATTCTAGACATATTAGTATCTGTAGTGCCTGGTAAGACTTTCAGCTTCAATATTAACTGGCTGTGTTTTGATATTATCTAACTCTGTTTAGCTGTATCATGGGGAGGGCAGTCACTTAAAGACACATAAATAAACTTACTGGCCATGAATTGGTGTACAAATGTCACATGTATTGTTTGGGCAGTCATATGATATGCTACAGAGTGGTTGCAATAAGTATTTTCATAAGAGACAGGCATTATGGTTGTAAGCTTTTACTCTGAGATATTAATATTTACAGCTATTAACATTGGATATATTATTTGGAAGATTGTTCACATTAAAATGCTATTAAAACTCCACATGATATTGCTAGCTTCCCCACTGTATTGTGTGTTCCTCAGATCACAACATGACTAACACAATAATAGAGGAATGATTTATGTACTGTATGTGTCAGCTCATGCCTTAAGCCACAATGAAAACATTATACTAACTGATAAATGTTTTCAATGCTACCTGTGTCAGGAAACAGTGGATATGGTATGGTATATTTCCTTAACTCTGTTAGGTTGGCATGTTTATGGACTCTTGCAGCGCTCCGATAAAAAATATGATGAAGCTATTAAGTGTTATCGAAATGCTCTCAAATTAGATAAAGACAATCTACAAATCCTACGAGATCTTTCACTATTGCAGATCCAAATGAGGGACCTAGAAGGATACAGAGTAAGTAATTTCTTTTAATAATAAAGAAATTAAGACTATTTCAGTTTATGTGTGGAACTTCAAGTGGTAAAGTGATACTGGATTTGTACATGAGCTGAGGTGTATACTTGAGTTCTCTTGAATGGATGGGGAAATGGACATGTCAGAATTATCTTGCTATCCTCATAGACCAATAGAATTTTAAAACTAGTATGTTTAAGGCAACTAATACAATTACAACTCCACAGAAAAATTAAAACAAATGTATACAGAATTATAGGAAACAAAAGAATAGCATATAGCTCAGTAATCTTGATTTTAAAAAATTGGGAGCTGATTTTAATTCCTGTGTCTGTTTGAAATTTGTGGTGTTTGATGGTTGGGTAGTTGTAGTGGGAAATCAAATTTTCTTCTGGTAAACATGGTTAAGGTGAGGTGTTATGTCAGTCTTTCAGGAAGCCTAGTTGAACTTTGGTGACTTAGCTTTTCTGATAATGTTTGATACTTTTAGGCTGATTAAGTATGACAGACTTGCATTATTTGGTGACCTATTTTTAGTTATATTATCTTTTTAAAGGAGACCAGATATCAGTTACTCCAGCTGCGGCCCACTCAGAGGGCTTCATGGATTGGATATGCAATTGCATATCATTTGTTAAAAGATTATGATATGGCCTTAAAACTGCTGGAAGAATTTAGAAAAACCCAACAGGTAAGGGGGAGTTATGTACATTCTATTGCATTTTAAAATTTCACAAATAAAGGGGGATGAGTGTCACTTTTATTTTATTCTTTTACTGTTTTTTGTGTAATAGATTGTTTCTTCATAATGTTTATGGGACATTAATGGGTGGTATAGGTTATTGGTGGTCTATCTACACTGAATTTAAATTTTAAATTTCGTACCAATATATTTTATTTGTAAGAGAAACTGATTTGTGAGGTTTGTATATTTATGCTGACTAGACAAATTTGTATTTATTTTTACATTTTGCATAATTTACAGACCAATCCAATGCACGTTTATTTGATAATAAGGTTCAGCAGGCCTTCCTCCAAGACTGTTCTATACTCATGGATACAAGAAAAGAACTATATAAGGCAGTTGCATTCCACCCCACCATTGGTAGTGGCTCCCCTCTGTTACTACCCAGCCTTCTAAATATTCACTAGTCATTTCCCACAGTTTTGGTTTTTTGCAGTCAGCAGAGCTAGAAATTAGAAATAACAACTGTCATCTTCAGGATGTTTCCCCCTTCAAATGAAAAAAAACAAAAAACACCCAGGCATACAGTTGACAATAGCTTTGGGAAAATGTAGATTCATTATGTATAAGCCAAAGAAAAATGGTTGGTTGCAACTTTACAATGATATTTGAACACACTTAAAATTAGTTATTTATACTCCGCTCTTCAGCCACAAGGCTATCAGAGCGGCTTAGAAACTGTTTTAAGCAATAGCAATTTGCATATCTATACTGCATTAAGCAGTTTCCAATGTGTGTTAGCTAATTGCCCCCACAAGCCAGGTACTCTCTTACATATAATTGAAATGACTAAACAGTTTCAACAATAACACAAAATGTCCAAAAGAGCAAATACTGTAAATCAGAAAGAACTGAAACAGTTATTGAGAATTACTCCATAAATGAAGAATCTAATATACTCCAAGGTATATTTTTTAATTGAGTTTACAGTATTGATTATGCAGCCAGTATCAAATTCCATGCAGCCAGAGTTAGATCAGTTAGTTTTTTCATGTTAGTGGAAAAATTAATCTAACCTAGTATCAGAGACTATAGTATATTAAATGTCCGTGATTACAAACAGTTTTCAAAACATTCATCTAGATGAAAATAAGATTCCTATGGCAATTCATATCTGTAGTTCAACATACAAGATATTTCTGATTCTAAATGTTGTAGTGTTAACTCCTGAACAGAGTGCTATGAAAGAGGGCTACTTCTATTAAAACATATTGTCCTGGTTTTAGATTCCTAGTGGCAAAGTATTTTTCCTCTTTAGAGAATTGTATATATCAGTATTCAACCATTTATTTCTTGCCTCTCTGTCTTTCACACACCTAACATGTAACAAAATAATATCAAGATAAAATAACGTCAGCAATTAATGATGATGATCATGATAAAGTAGCAATAAAAATAGTAGTAGCAGATTAAAGTATGTTACCCAAAATGTATTACTGCAGAATGCAGTTGACCTACACAGAATGTTCACCCACCCATGGCCTTATGATTTTCGAAGTCTCAAAACAACTGGAATATGAAGTATAGTGTGCCCTTGGTATCCGCTGGAGTTTGGTTCCAGGATCCCCCGTGGATAACAAAATCCTTGGATGCTCAAGTACGATTATATACAGTGACACAGTAAAATGGTGTCCCTTGTATAAAATGCAAAATCAAGGTTTGCTTCTTGAAAATTTTTGGAGGGGATTTTTTAAAGCCATGGATGGTTGAATCCTTAGATGCCAAATCCATGGATACAGAGGGTCAACTTTATCATTTCTGCTGTGCTCTTTACTTTCTGTTCTTGAAAGGCCTTCTTATCTGCATAACAGATGGTAATTCAGCAGCATGCACAGTTGGTAGCTAGAAGGAATGGGGGCTGTTAGATGCAACTGAATTCAGGCGTGATCAAGGGATTTCCTAACAGCTATTTTCTTTCATTTTGATGGCTTCAGCAAGTGGCCATTGGTAGTTAGAGGGAAGAGATTTTTGGTTTCATTCTTAAGTGAATTTAAAATGGAAAGGCTTCTTTGGAACAGATGGATACCCAACATGATTGAAAGAATGCATGTGTATTTTGTACTCAGGACATGGTGTAACAGTACAAAGTGTCAGTGACTGAGGAAAGTTACTGCCATTTTCCAAAACAAAACCTTGGCTAAGTGACTGTTTATAGCCAAGTTTCAAATTAAAATATCCATTGTCTCCTTAGTTACTCTTTAATTATGGACTTTCTCAATGGTTGAAATATTAATTATTCTGTTATTTTCCAGATTCCTCCTAATAAAATAGACTATGAGTATAGTGAGTTAATACTGTACCAGAATCAAGTGATGAGAGAGGCAGATCTGTTTCAAGAATCTTTGGAACATATAGAAACTTATGAGAGGCAAATATGTGATAAGCTCATGATAGATGAAATCAAAGGTAAGCCATTTTTCTTTTCCCATGCTTAAATAATTATTTTATACCCGATGCTTCTCAGTTTGTGGGGTACACCATTGAACTTAGTTTGTCCTTTGCCCATCATTTGTAATATAATAAGTACGGGTGTAATACAAGCACATATTAAATGAATTACCATTTGTTTAAAAACAGTTTAAAGGTTAAATGTAATCCAGATTAAAATGCATCCTGTTATACCTATCACAGTCTTTATCATGCCTTGATAAGGTGATTTGCCATCCCATCACTGCAGTGGGCTGTTGGTACAGGTGATGTGCCCCTCCAGTTGTGCTAACAGGTGAGCTGGAAACCACCACAGTTGGCTTAAACTTTTTGTTCTTAGAAGGTGTGTAACCTTAAAAACCAAATGCACTATGGTTGTCGCATATATACTCCCTATGTTATTTCAGTAATCCTGTCCTCAGTCTATAAAATAGGGTGTTGTTGTTTTTATTTTCAAATAGTGGGGTGAGTCTGAAGGATTAATGGATTGTTTGAGGCGATTGAATGAGTTATTTGCTAAAATAAGGTTTGAAGTATACTTCCTAGCTTTTAGCTAGGCCAGCTTTCATTTAATCTGTAGACCTCTGTTTCCTCTTCATAGAATCATAGAATTGTAGAGTTAGAAGAGACCACGAGGGCCATCCAGTCCAACCCCCTGCCACGCAGGAAATCTTGATCAAAGCATCCCCGACAGATGGCAATCCAGCCTCTGTTTAAAGACCTCCAAGGAAGGAGACCCCACCACGCTCTGAGGGAGTGTGTTCCACTGCCGAACAGCTCTTACTGTCAAAAAGTTCCTCCTAATGTTGAGGTGGAATCTCTGTTCCTGGAGCTTGCATCCATTGCTCCGTGTTTCAATCTCTGGAGCAGCAGAAAACAAGCCTGCTCCATCCTCAGCGTGACATCCCTTCAAATACTTAAGCAGGGCTATCATATCGCCTTCAGTCCTCTTTCTATTTTAAATCAACAGTTTTAGGCTGATTTTTGTCAATGACAATCTTTTAAAAATGACTGGCAGATGATTATTATGATAACATACACAAAGTGTATAAAATCTCAAACTGCAGCGCGATATGAAGCGTAAAAATTAGGAGGCAAGAGCCTTACTGGCTTAATAGCTGCATAAACAAGTCTAAACCAGCCACTAGTTTGTTTCCTGGCATAATTCAAAGTCCCATTTATGACATTTAAAGTCCTAAATGGCTTTAGGTCCAGGATATCTTAGGGATTGACTTTCCCTGTACCTGCCTGCCCATGCCCTAAGATCTGATGGAGTGGCCCTTCTGTATATCTCAACTATAATGGAGATATGGTTGATGGGGACAAGAGAAAGGCCCTTCTCTGTGGCTGCACCTGAAGTATGGAATTTCCTCCACAGGAGAATAGGTTGACACCCTCTTTAAACTGTATGTGAGGGCATCTTTTCCTTTATGCAAAAGTATATTCTATGAGATGGGTAGATTATTTCTAATGCTTTATTGAACTGTTTTATCTGATCCATCTGTTGTTGTTTTGGAATTTTACTGTACTTTATGATTGCTTTTAATAGCTGTTATTCAACTGAGTAACATGTCAGAAGAATAAGGCATAAGTGTTTATATGACTAAATAAATAAATAGCTTGAGACCCAAACAAAAGCTTGAATCTTCACCATTACTGAATGATTTTATAGCATGTTATTGTACCACACTAGACATATGTAAACAATTTTGATTGTGAAGCATGCAGTTGGCACATCACGGTAGAGAATCTGGCACACATACAAAGTGAAAACCTGATATGGTGGGTAGAACTTCTAAGATACAGTGATTCTTTGTATTCCGTGTCACCAAAAAAATCTTAAAAGGTTTGAAAAGTTTAGTGGAGTGATTTGAATTCTGCACAATTTAAACATCAAATGCATGTCTTCTTTAATCCTGTTTCCTGTACTTGAGGGGAACCTGCCATATGGGGGAAAGAGGACTGCATATCACTATGTCAGTGGGCAAGTCAACCAGGCTGTTGAGAATAGGTAAATTGTCCAGAAAGTTCCACAGTTCAAATTTTATTATTCGTAGGGGAGAAAGCAGATTATCTGTGATGAATTTTTATAGTGTTGATTTGCTATTCCTTTTATTCTAAACTGAAATTTTATATTCATATTTGAATCCTAAATATTGCCATAATAACTTATTACTGCCATTTTAGGCCCATGAGAGGTCTTTTTTTTTATAACAGGAAGTAACTCAGAAGTCAATTTCTGGGTTATTTCCTGTTAAGAAAAAAGGCAACCTTGTACCTAAAACAGCTCAGAGAGCCTAAAAACATGGCAGTTTTTTCCCCACAACCCATAGAACAGCGCTTATTAGAGTTTTCCCACTCGCAACCTCTTTTTGCCCAATAAATTTTTACTTGGGTATATAGGTATATAAAATAGATATGCAGTTGTCCCTCCGTATCCATGGATTTGGTATCCACGGATTTAAGTATTCACAGCTTGAAAATATTCTTTAAAAAATAATAATCTAAAAAGCAATCCTTGATTTTGCCATCTTATATAAGGGACACCATTTTGCTATGCCATTGCATATAATGGGACTTGAGTATTCATGGATTTTGGTATCTACGGGGGGGGGGTCCTGGAACCAACCCCCAGAGAATATGAGAAGGGAAACTGTACAAGTCAAATTTACTGTTGCCAACTTTTTCATGACCCCCACATTCAGTTACGTGACCCCATATGGGGTCATGACCCACAGTTTAAGAAGCTTTGCCCTAGAGCAGTGTTTCCCAAACTTTGGTCCTCCAGATGTTTTGTACTTCATCTCTCAGAATGCCTGACTTAGCCAAGGTGGCTAGGGCTCTGGGAGATGAAGTCCAAAACATCTGGAGGACCAAAATTTGGGAAACACTGCCCTAGAAGGTGTTTGGAGTAATTTAGGAGCAATTTTTGGAACCTGGGGACTACAAAAGTAGCCCTGGAGTGGAGTGCACTTTCCCCACCTTTAGTGCAGTAAAAAAAATAAAGAGTTCTGTTAGCTGTCATGAAACATGCTAAAGTTGTTCAAGACAATGAATTGTTACATTCCAAAGAACAGCCAATTCATCAGATACATTGATGATTATTTACTTGTGCAAACTACTTTGAGATCTACCAGCAATTTAAAGTCAATTTGTTTCTTACCGGTACCACGTGATAGCTATTAGAAATGCTTCCATGTTGTGTCCCACATGACACATGTAAAACGTATGGGTTACACTGATCGCTCTGATGACCTATAGTGCCTCCATATCTGCATTAATTATTCCTAATGGAAACTGATGTGGAAAAGTATTTTATGGTTTATACAGTTGTCCCTCCATATCCATGGATTTGGTATTCATGGATTTAAGTATTCACGGTTTGACAATATTTTTTAAAAAAATAATAATTCAAAAAAAGCAAACCTTGATTTTGCCATCTTATATAAGGAACACCATTTTGCTATGCCATTGCATATAATGGGACTTGAGTACTCATGGATTTTGGTATCCATGGGGGGTCCTGGAACCAAACCCCAACGAATATGAAGGGACTACTGTAGTTACATAAGAACTATCATTACATTAGGAACATAGCATTCCTAATGGCTTCTGTGTAGTGTCCTTACATAAGAATTGATATTTTCCTGCTTCCAAAATCTAAGATTTGAAAACTTAGCTATAGGCTTTTTCTCTTAATTACAGTTGGTATATGATTCTGTTATTGCTTTAGGAGAAATGTTGTTGAAGTTGGGAAGACTAAAAGAAGCTTCTGAAGTATACAAAGAGCTTATTGATCGGAATGCAGAAAATTGGCATTACTATGAAGGCCTGGAAAAAGCTCTGCAGCCACGTAAGTGTTGCAGTTGTAAACTTTAATCTGCACTTTTTTGTTTGTGGTTGGTGCAAAAATTTTGAAATTGTAACTTTCATTGCTGGGAAAGAAAATGTCTTCAGACTTCACAATTCAACATAATGTCCAGTGTTTATTTGCTTGAAATCTCTGAATTTAAAACCATAAATCTTAAACATTTGTTGGTTATTGAGGTCTGTTTGATAAGAGAGATTCTAAAATAAAGTTACATGACTCCTTCCATAAATCAGTGCTACTGAAAGTGGTGGTCCGTGAACTGGTGTCAGTCCGTGAACTATTTATTGGCTTCTGGCCCACAAAAAGTTTCCAGGGAAAAAAAACAGTTGCAGTCAATGGGTATGATGCTGTTCCCAGCCATGTTGGGGGAATAACCTCCCAGTCTCCAATATCAAATAGCTTAAGCACTACCCTCATTTAAATAAAATTTTATAGCTATTTAACTACAGTCAGCCCTTTACATTTGCAGGGGTTAGGGGCGCCAGACCGCTGCAAAAGTGAAAAAAGGTGAATAAAAAAATGTATGCCAAAAAAAGACCTAAAAAGCCTGGGTTGACTTACACCAGGTCAGTATGATACCTTTGTCTGCCATGGTGCTGCTTCTGGCCTCTTGTAATAACTGCTTTAAAAAATGGTGGTAACAGCTGTTTGGCACTTGGCCACCAGGGTGGGGAAATTAGAAGAAATAGAGAGAACCTGGAAAAAGACTTGATTTCCCCTAATTTTTTCTGCCATGACGGCAGCTCTTTTAGCACTTCCCTGCCATGGTGGAAAAAACGGAGGGCAATGGGGATTTTTTTCAGGCTGTCACAGTGTGAACTAAGCTCTTGGAGCTTGCTCTGTGCCGGGAGAGGTTGTGGGAAGGAACAGGACATTGCTCTCTCTTTGGCAGAGCTTTTGAGGTTTCCCAGCCATGACAGGGTGGGAGAGGGAGAATGGGGCTTTTTTCAGGTTCCCCTGGCAAGGATTAAACTCTTGGATCTTGCTCTGTGCCGGGAGAGGTTGCAGGAAAGAACAGGATATCTCTTTCTCTTCGGCAGTAGGGAAACCTCTCACAGCCTCACCTGGCAGAGAGCAAACTCCCAAGAGTCCATGCCAGGGGAAAGTGAAAGAAGCCCCATTTACCCCCTCCCACCCTGTCATGGCAGAGAAACTTCAAAAGCTCTGCCGAAGAGAGAGCGGTGAGTGCTCTTTCCTGCAACCTCTCTCGCCACAGAGCAAGCTCTGAGAGCTTATTCCATTCCAGCGGAGCCTGAAAGAAGCCCCCTCCCTACTCCCACCCCGTCATGGCAGAGAAACCTCAAAAGCTCAGCTGAAGAGAGAGCAGTGTGTGCTCTTTCCTGCAAGCTCCGAGAGCTTAACCCATGTCTGAAGAGCGGGAAAGAAGCCCTGTTGTCCTCTGCTTTCCCCGCCATGGTGGAAAGCCCTGAAAGTGCCACTGAAGATGTAACGTGGGGGCCTTGCCCTCCTTCAGCGTCTCCAAGAGTTTAGTCCATGCCTGGAGAGCCTGAAAGAAGCCCCATCACCCTCTGCTTTCCCTGCCACAGTGGAAAGCCTCTTCGAAGAGAGAGCAGGGGGTGTTCCTTCTTTCAGAGTCTGCCAGCACGGAGTAGGCTGAGAGAGTTTAATCAAATCCACAAATGCCAAACCCACAAAAGTGGAGGTCTGATTGTATTTTGGTTCTTCTTGAAAATAATGTCAGGATTAGTTCTAGTACTTGTGAACTTTCCTATGAAAGAGAATTTTACTCCCTTTTTTGTTTTTGTTTTTCTATTAAAGTATCCACATACTAAAAAGAGAGCATACCAGGTTGTTTGCAGTTTCACAAGCACTAGCTGAACAGCTACCACAGGTAGCCCAAGAAAGACCTAGCCTAATGAAGTTGTAATGGGTTGTGGAAGAACTTGTGTAAATATAATACATTTTTTGGATATGATGCTTGTGCAAGTTTGGAAACAGGATTTCAATAAGTGCAGATGCTGTGCACTCACAGATGACAGCACTGGACACAACCCAATATTGATAACGCAACATCTCTCCTTAAAAAAAATACTGCTAATCATTCTATAGTTTATTGAAAGCAGGTTTATTCCACGTTTGCTTGCCTCCCTAACTACTTCTGATGATACAAATCCTTTTCAAGATGTTTTTATGCAAGCAGACTACTAACATCTAAGCAGGGGAGCTTTTTTATGGGAATGTTTTATTTATCCTTTTAAACTCGGGTTTGTTTTTGAAAATTTTATGCTGTTTTATGTGATTTTTACCATTTTAATTTTATTGTGAATATTTTGGGCAGATTGTCTCTGGGAGCCACCTTGGATCTTATTCTGAGAGGAAGGCTGCATGCAAATGCAATAAATAAATAAAAATTTCAATGAAGATTCTCTGGGTGGCTCCCCATGAGTGACTAGTAGCTGCTTTGAAATGACTGTCCAAAGGGCAGATAGTTCTTGTCTCAAATCAGCAGAGCTGCCCCTTGTTTGACCTAACATTTCTTCTTCATGTTCAAAAGCTAATAGGACACTTTAACACTGAAGGCAGCTGGCAGAAATGCGAGTTCAGCAAAGAGCTTATAGAGGCTGAAAACTAGCCAAGATCTGTTTGTCTATTGTTAAAAGAGACATCCTGAACGTTAAAAGGATTCAACTCCGAAAGAGTAACTCTTTGATAAGCACAGAGAGGCCCATAGGGATTGCGCCTTTGTGTTATTTTGCTCTGATGTTGGTAGTCTTGTAAAATTAGAAGATGAGAAAGCAGTGTTGAGAAGTAGTAAGATGGGGAAAAGGAGAAGTTGTAATCTTAGCAGAGTAGAAAGTAGGTAGGCAGCTGTCCCCAAATAATGGTACATATTGCTAAAATAAATGATTGTATTTGAAAACAAAACAGTAGTGCAAGGATATTTTGTATTTTTAAAGATGGCGGTGGAGGGGTCCTCACATCCTGCTGCATATGGGGTGTGTGTAGTGTGGGGGGTGGGGGGTGTAGCGTGGGGTGTGTGTGTGTATAGCGTGGGAGTGTTGTAGCATGGGGGGTGTAGCATGGGGGGTGTTTGTGAATGGTGGACGGGCTCTCACATCCTGGCGTGCATGGTGTGTGTGTGTGTGTATGTAGCATATGGTGTGTGTGTGTGTGTGTGTGTGTGTAGCATGGTGTGTGTGTGTATGCGCAGTTGCATGGTGGTGGCAGATGGGCTCTCGTGTCCTGACACATGTGAAGTGTGTATGCGTGTAGCGTGGTGTGTGTGTAGCAAGGTGTGTGTGTAGCGTGGTGTGTCTGCGCGCACTGTTGCATGGTGGTGGAGCGGCTCTCGGCATGAAATTAGCCATTATAGTTGATTTGAAAAGTTATATATTAATGCGTCAAATGATCATACTCTTGACGTGTTTCCTAAGTGGCCAATCAGAGTGGGAACAGAAACATACTGAAGCATTTTATATATGTAGGTAACAGTGTGTTATGCTGGGAATTGCTAGTAGGAAATAGTTCATAGTTATCTGTTCTTGAGTACCGTATATATTCATGTATAAGTTGAGGGCAGGATTGGGGGCCAAAATTACGGATTTTGATATGAGCCATGGAGAAGTTTAGGGTCATTCCATGAAGAGAGGAAAGCACCAGCACCGTATTGGGGACAGCTGCCCCTGCCTGCTGCTGTTGCTATTTTCTTGCCCAGACATTAAAAAAAGCTTTTTGCCATTCTATCTAAAGAAGGGGATGGTTCCTTTTTTGATAAATGTTAAGGTACAGTATGGTACCACCATGGTGCTGCTTCTGGCCTTTTTGAATGCCTGGGTGGGAAAATAGTGTCAGCGGCAACTCTTTGGTGCTTCCCCTCAAAGGAGTGCCAAGAAAATAGATGTGATTTTAGGTTTTTCCAGGATGGACTAAGCTTTCTCCTTTTGCAACTGTAGCCAGAGAAGAGGATGTTTCCCTTTTTTTGATAAGAGTTAAGGTACAGTAATTACTTTGACCCATGGATAAATCAACCCAATGTTTTGAGTTTGATTTTTTTTACCAAAATTTCTCAATTCCATAAGTATATACGGTAAGTTCTGAAGCTCCAGCTTGTGGTTTTACAAAGAGGGATTTCGGTACTTCAGATGAACTTTTTATGCTACTGAAATGTTTTGCACCACAGAATTGTTTTTGTTACAAAGTAGTGAAAACACAAACAAAATCACGTGCTCTTTGATGCTGACCATCCATGGTTGAACTTTTCATTTAACGTGAATGAAAGCCAAAAGTAGTTTAAGCACTTTAGAGCTCCATGTCATTTAATGCCTGTAACTTTTAATGTAAATTAATTTAGATAAAAGAGTGTTAATGTGATTCAAGCTGTATCACGCCTTTTATATTACTGATTTTTTTTAACTATGTAGATGCATACCTGGTAATTTTTGTTAAATATCATCTAAATTAAAATATAATTACATTGTATGCCATTATTCCACAATTACTAAATAACTAGCTGGACCTGGTATACCGTATGCAATTAAAAAACTCCCCCCAAAATGCCCAGGAGACCTCATGACAACCCTTTGAGGTAGGCTGGTGGGTTTAACTCGCCTACCTGCTGCTCGTTCTGCCCCTCCCCCCACTCGTTCTGTCCCCTCCTCCCACTCATTCTGTCCCTCCCACCCCACCCCCTGCACTCCAGAACACTCATGCACACACCACATCCACCCCCATGTTACTCACTCTCCAGCTCCAGCTGCCATGTTTGAGATCTACATGGTCCCAACCCCAGTGTGCTGATTGGCTGCCCAACAGACCTGTGATTGGTTGGTCAGTTTCCTAAGCAGCCAATCACCACACTGGAAATGGCAACATACCCAAGAGAATTATATATATAGATTTTAGGAAAGGGTGGATAGAATAGAAGTGGTAGACTTCCAGTTATGGAAAACCAGAGCTCATTTACATTTAACAATTCACAGTGTAACAAGTGGTAAAATGTTTTCTGGATGTATGAATTTAGTATTGTTTTGTTGTTGTAATGATCCAAAGAAACATAGAATTAATTCTGTGTACCACTATACAAAGTACTTTGTACTTGTTTATCTCACAGTGCTTTCTACCCCGAAGCAACTCTTCTGTTTGTGACACTGAAAGTAGTTTTTTAACCTTTCCCTTGTACAAACTACTGTTTGAGATTCTTCACATACTTGTGTTCCTGTTGTGATAAGGAGGCTTTTCGATATTGTTGCCTCTATTTATTGCATTGTTTAGCACATCGCCTACTATTTTATACAAACACTACATCTTATTATTATTCATCAATAGACTCTTTAGAAGAGAGGCTAGAAGTATATGAAGAAATAAGCAAGCAACATCCAAGAGCAGTTTCACCTAGAAGACTACCTTTAAATTTTGTTACAGGTAATAATGCTTTATTTTTATAATACCTCTGAAGCTAGCTAGAAAACTCCATTGTTTAATGCTTCTTCTGTATTCCTTTCCTAAAAGATTTTATTTTGACATGGATGAAAAGATGAATAGTGTATTTTGAGGTGCAGAAATGCTACCTTGTGCATGCAACCCCTGGCTGAATAGGCAGATATCAGTAAACACACAGAGACCAGTCTTGAGTTGAAAAAGTGTAACAGTCTGTGTAGGTTTTGGCATAGCCTCAGACCTGGATCCAGTTGTCAGGCAGCCTGACTGCTGACCAGTTTATTATCCTAGCCTCAGTTGGGGGTATCCATTATAGTAGCAGGATGGTCAGGGCCTGCTACAGCATACATTAGTCCAGCTAGGTTGGATCATTGCCCCTCGTTTCAGAATTTCTTATGAATTCCCCTTTTGTGAATGGAGTGACACCCACCCCCCAGGCTGCCTCAAAATGGATCCAGCTCAGTGCTTCCAACACCATAATACATGTGTTGCAAAGTATGGCCAACTCATTGCTAAATCTGTTTTAGCTACATTCAGTCCAGCAGGTCAACTTTAATGTCCATGGGCCATGCTTTATAGCCAGTGTCTGAGTGGTGAATATCATCCAGGCTGAACAGTTCCATTTGCCTAAAGGAAAAGTTCAGGTGATAAACTACATGGCCTTTTAATGCTGACAAGAAGCAGGCTTTATTTTACCTCATGGTCTTGTCAAACCTTGTGAAGTCCATAGGTCAGTGCCGAATCCATTCACAATCAGGCCAGACCAAACTACTACCAGGCTTGGGTACCAGTTGAGAAGCCATCAGACATCTACCTTGGCAGTATAGATGAGGTCTTATTCATTACACTATCCACCAGCAGGATCATCAGTGCACTCAGAAGGCCTTTTTCCCAGTCTGTCCATATAATGTCAGAATGAGATTTTTCAGGAGAAACTAGCCTTATTTCTTGTATTTATATCTCTTTTTTCATCTTTCTCCTTCCTCAGTCCTATACTATCTTTTTAAAAAGCTCTTAGCCTTTCATTTCCCGCATTAGTTTTCTCCTTCGCTAGTTTCCCCTGTCCCTTTCTGTTCCTCTCTCTCCCCTTTGCACCTCTTTCTCTAACTCTCCCTTAGGATAGAGTGAATTAAAACCAGGTCTGCCAAAACAAGCTCTGCTTCTTGGAGCTGTCTTGCCCCAAGACACATGCATTTAGTCCAGGATATGTGGGCAGTCTTAGCTACCTCCCCCAGGAGCAACAAAGACGCACACACAACAGCAGCACGCACACACCCATGACAATGTCTGCCTCCTCTGGAGTTGCCTATGCTAATAAAGCTATTGAATCAGTTTGTACTGAAGCGGATCCTTCTTGTGCCTCTGACCATACAGTGACTGAGGTGCTGAAGTCAGTTTCTGTTCAGCATCAATCAGGAATAGAGGATTTAGCCTCTAACAGTGCTACTGATGATGAATATTCAGAGGGGACTACGGAAAAGGAGACAGGAGCCGGCCCTAATGTGGTGCTTCCCGTCTAGTTCCTCCAGTCCTTGCCACAGCAGCCATGGACCCTGTTTCTTCCTCAGTGCCTCTCAAGCCCAAGATAGTGCATGCACATGCTGCAACTTCTCACGGCAGCCTTTTTTGAAGCCCACGTTATAGATGCTGGCCATTTTGAGCAAGGCATTTTAAGCCTGGTCCAGTGCCTCTGCGTTTTCCTATGCCTGTGCCCTTGTTTGATCAGAGTACATAGCTTCATTTCCTCTATGTGGCAAAGGAGGTGAAAAGAATGAACTAACATCCTCCCCATTAGTTGCAGTGCTTCTAAAAGACTCAAATCAGAATGGGATTCATCAATGCAGAGTATGAAAGATGTAAATATAGCTCAGAAGTAATACACCTGGAATCATGAGGCCATGGAGTTCCTCAAACCCCCTCTTACTGAGGGCCCTATTTCGACTTTCCTCGTGGGTGCTCTTGTGCCTAAACAAGGAGATTCTTCTTAAGGTTCCAAAGGATCCTTAAGGATCCAAATTAAAAGAATACAGATGCAGCACTGATGCAGCACTGAAATGCTCCTGTGAAACATCAGCCCTCTATATTTGGGCTTCCTCTATAACCTCCCTGATACCCAAAGCAGCCACGCTCTGGATTCAGGATATTTTCACCAGCCAAGATTTAGATGCAGATTCCCTGCACAGGTCACTTCTAAAGAAAGATCTATAAATCCTTAATCTTGATAGCAGATGCCACTAGAGATTCAGTATTGCTCTCAGCTTGCTCTATCACTACATTCACAGTAGTGAGAAGATCAGTCTGGCTAAAGCACAAGATCAGAATGCTGATGCACAATCCTGAGCAAATCTAGCCTCAGTCCCCTTTGTTGGTAATTTGCTTTTTGGGGAAGATGCTCTTAAAGGCATACTCAAAGAAGCCAAAGATAAGAAGGAGGATATGTCTTTTCTGCAAATGGAGGAAGCGTAACAACAAACAACCTTCTCGATCCTTTCATTCCTTCTCCTACCCTAGAGATTTAAGAATCTTTATGCCCACATGGGCAAGTTTGCAGTTCTCACTTCATCTACAAGGAAGGTCCAACCAACCAACTTGGAAATCAACCTCCAAGAAATAAAAACACCTAGTGATTACCTGGCCCACCAGTTAGGAGGAAGATTATGTGCCTTTATCTATGTCTGGGAGGCCTCTACTTCAGACCAGTGGGTGTTGTGGACCATAAATGAAGCCTACTTGATAGAGTTTCACCAAACTCCAAGGAGTTGTCTAGATGGTGAAAAAAATTCCTCACAGAATTTGAGTATACCTTTTGTCCCAATGAGATCCTGCAGCTATTCACTGTATTTGGAACAAAGGGGGCCAAAAACTCAAAAAACTACATGGGAAAAGCCTTTGTGGCTTTTCCTGAAGTTTTTTTTAAATGCAGTGGAAATGTGCAGTCCTCTTTAGGACAACCAAATCGCATCACTGTGCATTCCCAGATAAGAGTGAAAGTGGAACTGATTGGTGGGGTGGGCGTAGCGATTGTGTGCTTTTTCACTGTGCCAAGGCGACCAAACAGCTTTTCAAATGGAAGGTGACACTTGCGCACCTTAGATTAACAAGGAAAAAATACTGTGCAGCAGTGGCAACTTGTTGAGAATAATAACATGAGCAGTTTATTCCCAGCCACCATGTTGATTTGCAGGCATGGCTCCGTGTGAACATCAAATATTTATAGCTTCGCATACCAGTATTGCCAAAAAACCATGGAGACAAATGAATGCTTCTGCAAATTTGTGTTAATGCACATCAATCAGCCTTATATCCTCTCCTCTAGACAAGCCCTGAGACACTGCTTCCTACAATATCCAACATCAAAATTTCACACAAAGGACCTAGCTATTCAAATGGAAGGTTGATTTCATAAAGTTATTGTTTGTTAGTCTAATTAACTTAATAAACAAGTAGTTAAATCTGTCTGCTATGGCCTGCCTTCATCCCATATCACAGTTTTACCACCTCATCTAAATATTTCTTACAGAAGTGCAAGTTTAACAATACATGTGCAGATCATTAGAGGCAAAGTAAATGTAATGCTGGTGGCAAATATATTAGAAAAAGCATTTAAACATTGAATTAAAAAGGGGGATTTTTAATTTTTAAATTTTTTTAATTTTTTAATTTAATTTTTAAAAAATTTAAAATTTCAATGTGCATACTGTTTCTCAGAGTTTTTAAAATGGTATTTTTCATAGCTTTCTGTGATTATCTTTTGAACTAGAACACTGTTAGAATCTTTTGTGATAATTCTGAGAAAGTTCTAATAGTTTTTGAACTAATCTGTTTTTAAGCATTTTATAGTCACGTGTAAATCACTTTTTAGAGTGCTTTATATTTTAAGTACAACTTAAACTTTGCAAATTTTTGTTTGAGAGGTCATGACCCCCTTTCATTTACTCTGAGAATTTTCAGATGCTGAATCCTCACCCCACAAAAAGCATCATACAAATGGGTAAAGGGTTATATTTTGAAACACATGTTCCTATTCCCATTCTTATGGTGAACATATACCATCAACTGACTACAACAGATATTTCATTCAGGATGATCAAATCAATTAGTATTTGGGACAGAACATAAACTGGAGTGAACTAATTTATATTTAATAAAAGATTGCAAGTCATATACATTATATGTCAAAATTTGCTCAGTTTATACAGGCATCAGAAAATAATTAACTCTATCATCTTTTATATGATTTAGAACACAGATGTATATATAATCACAGGATTTTTACTTGACAATATTGTCAAAAGTAACTACAGCTATTAGTTATAATGAATGGTTCAAATATCAATATTCATTAAGTCTCTTTTTAGACACAGACATTGCATAGATATGTTCTTAATTGAAGTCCATGAACTGTGTGCAAGATGCCATGAACTGAGTGCATGATGTTCTTCCATTAACTGCCTTCTTGTTTTGATTTTTTTTCTATCACAGTGAATTTCAAAGTAAAAATTTTGTCTTTTCAAGTGTTTATTGGGTTTATTTATGTCTATTTCTAGGAGGTAGTTTCATAGCTTTCATCAGATTCTCCAAGGTATCTTTGACCCAAAAATGTTTAAGAACCACTGGACCCTTTGGAGATGTTGATTCAACATCGTTGAGTTCTTTAGAAGCGAGCACTATTTTCCAGTTAAAATTGGAAATAGAAATATTCAATCCTCTTTTATGCAGGCGATGCTGTCCTGATTTCTTATACCGAATTCAGCCTGTGTAGATTGTTGAAACAGTTTAGTTCATATTGTAAGAATGAACTTCTTTCTACCAGTTACTAAAAAACAGAAATTATGATACTTGGTAAATCTAAGCAAATTTGTAATTAGTCACTTGTTGGGAATAATTTGGAGCAAGTATTTTCCTTTAAGTACATTTGTGTGGTTTTTCAATGGACAGGTAAAATGGTCTTCACAGGTTCAGTCAAGCACCTTGTTAGGTGGTAGAACTTTAAATGCAGTATGACAGTTCTGTCGTACAAAATGGGCAATCTGATCCTGCCCACTTTAGAACTTTATAAAATTGGGGTCCTGCCAGACCTGTTATATGGAGTGCCACTGTGGGCTATGGCTAACTTAGACCCATTAGAAAGGTTACAAAATAAATTTTTGTATAGACTTCTGGAAGTTCCCATTTCTACAAAACTGGCATTGCTTCATGCAGAACTGGATATAATGACAATCAAAGCTGAAGCCCTTAGATTAGCACTGCTTTTTTGGTTAAAAATCTTTTTCAAGCAGGTATAAGAATTTCTTATGATGATTTTAGAAGAGATGGGCCCAAACTCATGGAAGCATAAAATGCAGCTAGTGCCCATGAATCTGGGATTTTCTGTCTCTTTTCTTTTGACTCAAGGTTTTGATAGAGCTCAAGTATTAAGGCTTAAGGATACTGAGATCCAACCACAGGCGATTGAGATCAAGACCTGCTAATCCAATAATTTTATGCCTCTTTTATTCCATTGTATTTATTTTTTCCAAAATACCTGGTAGATTTACCAATATTAAAATGAGGGTAGCTTTCACGCAGGCAAGATTAAATGTTCACTCATTGGCAGATTGGATGGGTTGGCATAAAGGGGTTCCTAAGAAGGACAGAGTATGTGGTTGTAATTCTGTGTCAATAGAATACGTGCCATAAAGTTTAAAGGGGATATGGAAAATGATTTAACTCTTAAAGATTAATTAGTAGATATTTAAATTGTTTAGTTTCTTTTCTTTTTCCTTTTTGTTTTCTGTAATTGTGCCCAGTGGCTGTTTGATAAAACACAATACACTGGAACTGGATTTGAATCAGAAATATCCTAAGATAACAGGACATTGAATTCTGTACCCTAACAGGACATTGAATTCTGAAATACTTGTTCAAGAATAACCAAATAATTTTTGTTTCTAGGTGAAAAATTTAGAGAATTAATGGATAAATTCCTGAGGGTTAACTTCAGTAAAGGCTGTCCGCCCTTGTTTACCACATTGAAATCTTTATATTACAATATCGAGAAGGTAAAACACATATTTCTTTTCTTCAATGAGAGAGTGAGAGTGAGAAAGTGCTTTCTGTATCTTAACAGATAATTTACCAATTAACTGTTGCTTCTTAAGTTTAAAGCATGCATCTTCATCAGTCTTGATTCACAGGTATATGGAATATTCATCACATTTAAAGAACAGATTGTTAGTGCTAACTATCTAAATTAGGGAGAACTGCCCCTTTAATAAAATACATGTCCATTACCCATTTAAATGAGGGTCAAGTTTCATTCATCTGTTGTAAGCACCTGAAATGCTCTCAGTTGTTCATATAGGTTGCTACAACCTATCAGCGTGTATAGGATTGCAAACTAAATATTTGCAAGTGATTTCTGCTCCCCTTGAATTGTTTACATTTCTTATTCTGCTTGAAACATATTTGTATGTTTTTCTGGGTATCACTAAGGGTGTTCACCTAGGGATTTTGCCTTCTCCTGAAAGCAGTAGATCATATCTTAATAAATCTTTGCACCTCCAACAAGAAGAGCTGTCCTGTTTTCCAAATCTGTCTTGCCTAGTATGCAAAGTGGTTGGGTCCAACTAGAGTGCCTTAGAACCCAGTCTGCTAGTCTTTTTAAAAGGTAGTTTTGCCTTCTTGTCTTCTCCTTGATTTTTTAATGATTCCATTTTATTTTTTTCTCTTTCCTACTCACCATGCAACAGTTGTGTCTCTGAAAGCTCATACTGGCAGGGACATGGGCCCTGGAGGTATGGTAAAGAGGTTGCAAAATAAACCACAGCAGCAATGTGCTAGGTCACTGTTTGATGCCAAATGGTGGTGAGGCCACAATGCAACAAGATGAGAGGGCCATTAAATCTAGAGGACTCAGACAATTGTCTGAATGTATAGGAGGTATAGGAATATATAGGAGGTATAGGAAAACACTTTCCCCAGTCTCTCTGCCTGTCTTATTGAGAACAGGGGGCACAGCCAGAAAGAACTGATTTTTTTTTCTTGCAATGTCCTTAGCACTGTGGATTATACGGAGGAAAGTAACACAGAGGAGGGTGATGACTCCTTCCCTCTGCAACCACTAAATTGTTAGCTGGCCAGAACAGGGGTTGTATAATGTGATAAGTGCATACTCTGATTTGGAACTCCTAAGGGAGGGGATCCAATTCAGGCAGTGAGTGCAATGAATTATAACACAAGAAATATTGGCAACCTAGTCAACAAAAGGGAAAGGATTGCCTCCTCTCCCTTTTCCCAATCCAAAAAGAAAAAGGAAGAAAAGTACACAGTGCTCTGAGGGTAATAAAGCAGAGGAAAATGGGATCACAGGAGATCTAGAAACTTATCCTCTGCATCTAGATATTCTCTGGATGCTGCACCAGGTGCAATCCACAATCACAAGGGTTATATATATCCCCATGCACCAGCCGGAGTCCGAAGTTCTTTTTCAGTTATGTGCAAAGGAAAGAGGACTGAGCAAGGAAAAATCGTCCCATAGAGTTGAAAGAGATGTCATCAACCCAGGAAATTCCAAACAGATCCACAAATTGGCTAATCAGGGGGTTGTCTAAATGGTCAAAATAACCCTCATGGAATTTGCTGGGAATCCTGCCTGTCTAAATGGGATCCTGCACCAAACCACACTATTTGGAAGGAAGGGGAGCCCAAAACAGCAAAAACAATGCAGGACAAGTTTTCATGGCTTTTCCTGTAGTTTTTAAAAAACAGCAAGGGGGTGCACATTCCTGCTCGTTAGGACAAGCAATTCAAGAGGAAGCACAAAGCTGATTGGCCGAGCGAGCGTGAGGGTGGGGCTTGCTAACAGGGCAAGTGCCTGCTCCCACCCTGTTGGATTTTTGCCTTAGTGCGTGATTGCTATGGCGATAAAATGGGGTTGGGTTTTTGTTTTTGCTTTCTTGTGAAATTGAAAAATTGCTATATCGCTCCAGCGCACCTTAGATGACTTTTTAAAAAAAAAAATTGGTGGTGGTAGCGAAGAACTAACGCAAGTAAATCACTTGCAGCTGCCATCTGCCATGAGAAGCTTCTGAGGCTAAAAACACGGTTAAGACACGTCACTGCTGCTGCGAAATGCCATTACTGCAAGGTAGTCCATCTTCCCCACCCCCCTCGTATAGATTTTCCTCCTCTCTGGCCAAATGCACCTCTCAGAGCACTGACATACTAAGCTTTCCCTCAAACCAGGGATGGAGATCCAAAAGATCAGTTGGACAAGAAAGTAGAGGCAGAATATCCCAAGAATGTTGAAGAAGCAGCAGTCTTCAGAGCCTCAGCCACTATTTATTTCTTTGCCAGGGAATTTACCTGTGGGTGGAGAATATTGAAGGTACTGGTTCCCTTCCAAAAAAAAGCTTAAGGACAACTTTAAAAATATTTATTATGTATCAGTATTCTTCATGGATATTTCTTGGGTGCGGTTTAGTTCGGGACCAGAGCCATTGCAATAAACATAATAATAATATTTATTTATACCTCGCCCCTCTGTTAAAAACAATCGGGGTAGCTTGCAAAAATTAAAATACAAATACAGATTAAAATCCCTAAACACCACCCACCCCCACTGGCTTCCTTCATCCTGAGAAATGCACCAAGGGCTTCTCATTCTAATGGTCCCCATCTGCTTAGCTCCTTGTTGTCTGATCATGGTTAAAAATCCTGCTCCCTTGGGGAAAATGGGGAAAACGGGGGGGGGGGAATGGCATGGTATAACATTGGCCTTAGCAACTGTGATGTAGATCTAAATTCATATCTGAAACAAATGGACTGGAATTGCAAAGACCTATCTCTCAGAATTGAATCAAAATAAAACATTTTTATATGATGGTGGACAAGCTCAAAAAACAACTTACATGTAGCTACATGCCATGATAGGTAAAAGAGACACAGGATCTGGTGTTTCCTTTAGAATCTGCCCAAGTTTCTAGAAACAAGTTCATTTTCACTCTACACTCAAAGAAGTCTGTCAAATATGAGAACTTCAGTTAGATGTACAACACTTATTAGATCAAAAAAGCAATGCAGCAGGTTGCAAAGAGAGGTGTCTGATTGCAAATCCATTTCATCTTTTTCTTAATTCCCAAGAAGAACAGAGCCATTTAAGCCATTTTGAAGTAGCTGAACAGTATCTCAACTATAAATGTACAGCATCAAGATGATTACTTTAAAATTAGTCATAGTGACCATAAACAAGAATATTTTGGTGACTGTCTGTCAGAAACTTAGTTTCATGTATGTGTTTATTTATTTATATTTATTTATTTATTTACTTACTTACTTACTTATTTGGTGTATTTATACCCTCACCCTTAAGCCAAAAAGACTCCCAAGGCAGCTTACAAATCATTAATTTGATGGACCCTGCCTTCAGGCTTACACAAAACACTCATGTCAGCTCTGCAGATGTTCCTACAGTGTGTGGCTTTTTAACCCATATTGGGAGAATATTCTCATCAGAGTGTTCTCTCAACAATCATACCTGCACAGCATAGTTGTCACCCTGAAATGCTTTTTTTTTTTCTTTTTTTTTTTTTTTGTGATCGTAGCTAATAGCTAATAATTTTCTGCTAATAGGATGTAAAAACAATTTGGAAGGGTTTTCTATGGTGGTAGGAGAAGACTTATTTTTGCAGGTGACATTAAGATGATTTTGCAATTTCTTGAGGTTGGAGTTGAGGAAGGATTGAGCACTAATACTGTCAGGAGACAAATAGGAGACTTAAATAGCATTTTAGGTTATATTGGATAATCATTCTTGTTTGCAAATGGAGGGAGATATCATCATCATCATCATCATCCCACCTTTCTCCCAATATAGGGACTCAAGGCAGCTAACAGTGCGTTTAAATTAATTCACAAACATTAAAAATATAAATATAAATATGGAATGTAAAAAACAGATTAAACAATTTACAATATGAAAACATTTTAAAACTTTTAAAATATTAAAATACAATATAAACATTTTTGAGGAGAGTGATCTTGCTAAATGTGTAGGTTCCCTACATAAAACCTGAATTGAGCTCTGAAGGGCCCATCTCTCAAATCTATGGTAATTTCAACCCTTAAATTCCTTACCTGTTAAAGCGTTTTTATTGTGGTAGTTACTATAGTGAGGTCATTGCTAGAGTTGTTGAGTGTTGTCTTCAGTCATGCATTTCCACACTGATGAGGTTATTCTATCCTCAGATCCCTCATTTGTTCTATAGTTAATTTATTTCATAGGTGCTGACAAGGTTTATTAACATCTTTTTGCCCATTAGTTGGCACAGACTGAATATGCGTAGGACATTGTGATGTTGTTTGTATAGATCATAATATAGTTGAGAAAGGTGGATGCATTGTTTGACCTCTTTCAGTGTAAATCTACATGAAATGCAGCGTCCATAGTTTCAGCATTGTGTTGGTTGAAGGAAAGTATAGTAAGAGGTATAGATCTTTGGAGAAATAACCTCCAAGTGGCATTACATCATATTTCCAGGGAAGCATTGTCACCTTTTTAGAAGAATTCCACTTTAAGTGGAAATTCATCTGTTGAGGAGATATGTAGTGTAGTCACTTGGACATCAGTGCGTACAATTTCTGAGCAATATAAAATTGACAAATATGTCTTGGCTTTGGCAGCCTTTGAGTATAGAGTTCTATAAAGTGGTTATCTAATAAAACGCCAGCCTGGGAAGTAGGCATCCATCTTGGACATATCAAGGCGTGAAGAATGGCTGCTGTGAAATGTGGAGGGGGGGACACACAGAATTTCTTACCATTAATTTCTGTTTTCTGAGTCAAAAGGATCTACTTTTTGGATCAGCATGATTGCAGGATAATAATGTATGAGATAGTTGGTCACAGACAGAGGAGGTAGTCTCTGCAGGTTTTGACAAATTCATTTTTTCCTTATTGTTCTAACTGTTCTTTTATTAAAAAAACTAGTTGTAAAGGAGTTCTGGTTGTAATGTAATTCTAGTTAATTGTAGTTGTAATGCCATGGATTTCTTTCTTTGTTGTTTTCACCCATTAAACAGGGCAGAAGTGTCTAAATGCATAGGAGGTAGAGGCTGCACCAACATTCTGAAGCCTCCAGGCCCACTAAATTTAAAGCAGCTATCTCCCTGCTTTAGCAATAGTTGGTCAATACCGTCGGAGACTGCAAGGTAGTCTTTAAAACAAAACTGGGGTAAGGGAGCAGGGAGATGAGAGATGGTCAGTATTTTGGGGATTTTCACCTTTAACAAGGAGATTTAAAATAGACATTTGGTTTGTGTTTTTGTAAAAATTATTTTAGGAATATTAAGTGAAGAAGTGACTATTTCCAGATTAGAAACTCCAAAAGTGTACTTGTGAAAACAGACTTTTTATTTTCAATCTGTAATTTACATTCTAAATAAGTAGTTTATGACAATCAGGACTTTTATTACAATATTAAGCATATGTGATTTGTTATGCAGATGGCTATACAGACTGCCTGTAGATACCAAAATCCATGGATGGTCAAGTCTCATTATATACAATGGCATAGTAAAATGGTGTCTCTTATATAAAATGGCAAAGTCAAGGTTCGCTTTTTGGATTTTAAAAAAAATATTTTTCAAGCTATGGATGGTGGAATTGGTGGATGCTAAATCCGTGTATACAGGGGGCCAACTGTATTACATATACAAAATGAATAGAATTCCATTTTAAGCCAATCAATTTAGTGGATTACAAAGGTCATCAAATGCCTTTAACAGAATTAACACATTTGATTACAGTGGGACCTTGTATCCACGGGTTCAATATCTATGGAATCGAGCATTCACAGATGCCTAAAATGGTGCTGCCGCATACCTAAAACGTTGGTGCCCATTGATTAACTAAACCATCCTTGGTTTTTGTTATACACGGTGGGGGGGGGGAGTCCAGAAGCAAAACCCCACAGATACGGGGGGCCATTGTACAACTTAATTAATTGGTATGTGCAGATGTATCCTTTCCCCACATTTCTTTAGTATTTCCGATACTGTTAAATGATATTTTGATTAATATATATTTTAGATGTCAGATTTTAAATTGAGACAGTTTATAAGAGTTATTGGCATATATGAGTTCCATCTTCTTCTTGTTTACATATAAGTATCATTCATGCCAGCTGACATGATAATGGTTTATTTTGTCTAGGTAAAATTGAATTAAATAAGGAAAGGACTGAAAGCAGGGGGTTGTCCAAATGGTGAAAAAACTCCTCACAGAATGCAAGGAGAATCCTACCTGTCCTAATGGCATTCTGTGTGATTGTGCTGTATTGTGAAGGAGGGGGGCAAAAAAGGCCAAAAACCTCACCAGAAAAACCTTCATGGCTTTTCTTGTCTTTTTTAAAAAAAACAACAAGGGGCACGCATTTCTGCTCATTGGGGCAAGTAAGTTGATCTTATTCCCTTGCCCAAACAAGAGGAAGCACAAATCTGATTGGCCGAGACCAGTGCAGAAGACACATCTTGCTAATAAGGCAAGCGCCTGCTTCTGCCATGTTGGATTTTTGCCTTAGCAGGCAAACACTAAGGCAAGAAAATGGGGTGTTGGGTTTTTGTTTTTTGTCTTGCTTTTGTGTTAAAGTGAAAAATCGCTCAATCACACCTTTGACATTGTTTTTTTAAAAATAAGGGCGGTGGCAAATTGAGGTAAGTGCAAACGCGAGTAAATCACTTCCAGCTGCCGTGTTTACTAGTGGGCATGCAAAGCTTATGGGGGCAAAAAAAAAAAACCCATTAGGACAGGTCACAGCTGCTGAGAAATGTCATTACTGCGAGGGACTCCCATTTTTTATGGGCTCGTATAGACAAGCCCCAGGTGTTAAAATGTTTTATAAAATTTGGCAATAAATCTGTCTGGGCCTGGAGCCTTAGATTATTTGAGGTTTTTAGTGGTTTTATGTAACCACTTTTATGTAGGGTCATCTGTTGATTTTAGCAGGTTTTATAATTTTCAATTATTTTTCTATAGGGTGCTATCTCAAAAACAATCAGTTGATAGTTCTTTTGGCTCAGTGGATGTGTAAATTGATTATAAAAATTCAACAAACAGATCATTCATTTTAATAGAATTAAAAACCCTTCCCCCATTATTAATTTACTTTTTAATGGTTTTAATTTTAATTGTTGTAATTTTAATTGTTTTTATGTGTTGTGAGCCACCTTGGGTCCCATTCTGGAAGAAAGATGGCATAGAAATCAAATAAATAAATAAATACTTCGAAGTACTTTTATCTGATTTCTCCCCTTTCCCCCCTAATATATTCGCTAATCATTAGGAATTTTGTTGTTAAATTCATCAAATTTCTCATAAGTCTATTGAAGATCCTGTTGTATTTTCCTTTTTTCAGATAATTTCAGTTCATTCTGGACATTCTCTATTTTAATTCTAATACAGTTTTCTGTGAGGCAGCAGCTTTGTTTTTCATTTCTGACAACTGAATATCAGCTAGTAACTTGTTCCTTCCCTCCTGTGATTCAAGTTTAATATACTTAGCTTTTTTTATGCATTCACTGCATAGAACAGTTTTTAAACACTATTGAAATGGCGTGTCTAGTGTTGAGGTTTAGATTGTAGCCTAGAATATCTCTTTGCAGTCTTGTCTGCCCAAGAGAACAGGATTTAACAGGATTTAACAGAACAGAATATAGCTCTTTGTATAAGTTCTTGTATCAATTCCTCTTGCTTTTAGGCTCCAGTAAATTTAATATTGTTTATAAAATAATATTTCCAAGTAAATGCAGATCCTCCTTTTTTCACTTTGTTGATAGCTGGCTATTTAATATTATATCAAGGTTGTTAGACAGAATTAGGAACACTCCAGTTTAATTCCTTTCTTTTATTGTTTTTTTCTTGCCATTTGTCGCCTTTTCTCTGAGCAAGGTTTTGATTTGATCCTCAATGGCCCTGATTGTGGCCAATAGTTTCAAAGACTCCAGAAAGGCTATAACCTTGCTTATATTACACAACAATTTTGTCTTATAAGCATGCTTTACAATAAATTTTGCTGGGTGTCCCCATTTATACTGTGACCTTTGAAAATGGTGGACTTTCCTTATTTTGAGGCTTTTAAACAGGGGTTGGATGGCTGTCTCTCAGAAATGCTTTATTTGTCCATTCCTGCATTTTAGAGGATTGGACTAGATGACCCTTGTCCCTTCCAACTCTGATTCTATATTCTTATCTTTAATTCATATATTCTGCCTTTTGGATTTATTCTCAAGCAGCTCTAATCATATCTGAAAATGTAGTTTAAAGAGGTTAAAGTGTTGATGTTCTTTTGCAACCCAAGACTCAGGTTCATAGCATGAACTGTAGTGTCTGCAATGCTGTTAAGTTTTTTCTGATAATTGAATCCACTTTAGAAAGAAGGGGCTATATTTTCTCTTTCCCTCATTTTGTTCTAATCCTCTTTGGAATGTTTAGGGTCTTTTTGATAGTATTTCTGCTTGGGTCTTCTTGAGTTGAAATTGCGGTCTGTTTCAGAAGGGCTGATTTTAACTCAAAGTAAGCTTTGAAGTTGAAACCATTTCCTGGTACATTCTCAATTAAAAACTCTCTCTTTTTTTGAGTGGGAGAGTAGCTTGTTTGCTTTCTGAGGAGCATTTTGTTATTAGTCTGACAATCCTGGGAAGAGACATTTTAAATTGCACCCGTCTTTCTTCACACTATCACAACACCCTTCTTCAGTAGAATTCTTAAGGATCTTCATTATTACTTAAGGCTCTTCACTAGTTTCCAGTGAATTTTCCTGGCAACATGGGAAAATCCTGGCTTTCATCCTTGAACTAGAATATCTGTTCACTAGTGATTACAACTGCCCCCCTTTTTTTAGTAAGATCATCTTCAGCTTTCATTGGCGCACACTTGTAGCAATCACAGAGTCAACATCCCTCTTCAAAAGAATCAAGTGCACAGTGCTGAGTTGTCAGTCATTGTGCCAATCATGAAGCCATTTCTTTCTTTTTGGAGCAGCTTTTAATGGGTAAAAAGCTTTTAAAATAAAGTACCTTGCTAATGGTTGAGAAGAGGAACATATGAGGCACAGAAGTGTTGAGAGGGAGCAGGATGATTTTTTTAAAAATTGAAGAGCCTAGATGAAGCAGGGAAGGGAAGAGTAGCATTGGATCTACCAGCTCTAAAGGTGACATTACTGGAGCAAAGGTAGGGAGGGCCCAGAGCTTACCCCACAGCATAAAAATATTTACCTCTTAATGTTTGTTTGTAGCCATTAGAAGTTGGCAGTAGCATACAAGAAGAGTTCTGCAGCAGGGGAAATGCTATTCATATTTTGCAACACATCTTTCAAACAAACTGTGTTGCTCTGTGGATCATTCAGTTTTCTCCCTGCCACTGTAAAACTAACCCTCTGTAGTATGGAAATAGAAAACAGATGTACTTGGGGGAGCTGGCATAGGTGAATGTCCTGTGTTCCCACAGAAATATGGAGCACATACTCCCCAGGTAGCCATCACTTTGGCCTCACCTGGACATCAGCATTTACCAGTGTCAGGAATGGGCAACATCTGAGGTTCCAGGAGCCATTTTTGCCTTTTCCTGGATCTTTGGGGACACAGACCCCTTGAGCTCTGGGGAAAAATGTCCCCAAAATGGCAGTCCCCCCCCCCCCGAGGCCTCCAGGTGTGTGATGTTTGCTCTTTAAATCTAATTTCATTCCTGGCCTCTTGTTTTAACCTAAAAAGCCTAGAGGGATTATATTTGGGGGCCAAAATTTGATGTCACAGAATCTTCGGGGGGGTACAATTTACCGTTTGGAGGCCAGGGCCCCTAAGGGGCTTCATTCAGTCTGGGTGATGTGCTCAAACCCCCCTCCCCCCATGAATTAGTGTTTTTGAATGAACCTGGCTATCCTTGGTCTCATGCTCCCCCATTCTTTTCTGGAGTGGTCATAGGGAAGTGAGAAGCTTTTGCTTTCATTTTCAGTAATGGAAGTCTAGCATTACATCTAGAGACAATGACGTGGAGCAATGTGTTCAAACTACAGGAAAAGAGATTCCACCTAAACATTAGGAAGAACCTCCTGACAGTAAGAGCTGTTCGGAAGTGGAATACACTGCCTCAAAGTATGGTGGAGTCTCCTTCTTTGGAGGTTTTAAAGCAGAGTCTGGGTGGCCATTGTAATGAAAAGGCCGCTCTTTTAGCCAATCTCTGTGCAGCAGGTGCCCAGCCAATAGGAAGGCAGCTGGGCACGGCTATAAAAGGGGCCTGACAGAGAGTGAGAGGTGGTTAGTTGTTTTGAGGTTTGACTGGAAAGAAAGAGTTACACTGAAGGGAGGGTGTAGAGTTCCTGAGAGAGTTCCTGAGGGAACTTTTCAGTCTAACGACCACAGAAAAGTCTTCAGGGTCCAGAGAGGGACTGAATAGACTTGGAGAGTCTAGTAGGGAGAGGCTCAGAGCAAGTCAAATATATAAAGGGGATTTAGGACTTTGTGCCTGAGTTAGTAGTGCTGGTATGTCTAGATTGATGTTATTATTTTAAAAGGAATCTGATGTAACTAAGCCTTAAGAAGATTAACAACTTTAATACTCAACTACAGTTTATTGGTTTTATATTTTTCAATAAACTTGTTAGAATTTAAAGCTGCTTGGCCTCCATTTAATTTAAACCACGCTACTTGATATCAGGGACACAAAGTGCTGTCCCATTAGAAAGTGTTTGGGGCTTCGCCCATTCTTTTGGGGGCAGTAGTGGGACGCAAGAGACCCCACAGGACTGCCTTCCTAAAGTCAGTGTTAAGGTGGTGGGTTGACCGTGTACGGGTCACCACAGCCATCTGTCGGGTATGATTTGATTGTGTATTCTTGCATGCCAGGGAGTTGGACTGGATGGCCCTTGTGTTCTCTTCCAACTTTATGATACTATGATCTGCTGGATGTGTCAATCCTCCTCTGTTTCTGTGCTTTAGGAGTTTCAGAAGCTTCTGTTGTTTTGCTAGGGCTGGTCTGGGATCTTTTCTTAGCTTTGGTTGACATATTGTTAGATACGTTTGTTGTTAAGTTTGAGCCAGGAAATTAGAAGGATTTTACCCATGTAAAGATAATAAAAGCAAACTTTAAGGAAGGAGCTCTTTACAGCAGCTGTTGCTTTGTTGCCATCTTGTTTTTGTTCCAAGTTGGCAGTAGTTTACATTTGTTGCTGACAAACAAGCTGTGTTCATGAGCTGCTCCCCAGGTAAATTGTAAATGTGTTGCCTGCAAACATAAGCCCCTGACATCTTCAGTAATAGCAAATACTGAAGATCCAGAAGCAGTACAGTAGTTCTGTTTTCTCTGTCAAGGACCCATTTTCAAAAGTACTCCTCATATTTATAGTAGTAGATCCTTCAAAGTAAACTACAGGGAAGGATTATAATTGGTCAACATCAAGCTGTGCATCAAATCTGTTGCAGGTGCGTTGATTCCCTTGGAGTTCGACATCAGCGCACATGTGTCCTATTTGAGTAACTTAAAACATGGCGATTCTGTGAGGAAATAACTACATGAGGGAATGTCTTGCTGGGAGCACCACCAGAAGTCTCAAAAAGTAAACACGGGAAGGTAGGCTGTCTCCCTTGAAGATCTTTCATTTCCCTTTATAGGAAGGATAGTTTTTTGCTTGCTAGGAATTAATATGAATGTAAAGAAAAAGCTCACTTGAGACATCACACCAATCCATGGCTTGCTGTAAATGTGGTTTATCTTGCCACGGTCTGAACTTACAAACATACCATGGACAAGCATCTTCTCAGTTCCTTAATTTCATCCCATCTGTAAAACGCAGAATCCTCTGGTTGTATAAGAGCAATGACCATTCTTGTTATTTAGACATCATGCTAAACCATCATTACTCACGATTTTATGTGATGTCTGAACTGAACCAGGGTTTCCTTAATGAATTACTTGGTGGAAGCAGCAACGTGTATCACATGCTAAAATTACTTTTTGTGTGCCAAGTTAAACAGATACTGAAATTTGATCTAAAGCATATTACATTTTAGTTGTTTAACCTGACACAAAAAACTGGAAGTACTACAAAGTGCAGCTCGACTTTGTCTGCATCATAACTATACAGGAAAAAGTCAACCCACCATGCATGAGTATTGCTGAACTACAATTCTTAATTTTTATTCACTTTCTTTATTAATAAAACCTTGCTTCTAACAACTTGCCCTTGGCAACCAGACATTCCATACTGGTGATTGAAAGTGGACAAAGGACAAATGTCTGTATCCAGCCTCCCATACCTTGTCCCATCATGCCAGTCATTTCAAGTTTTTCCCCTCCTGCCCATTTTTCCCTCCCTCCAGGCTGTCTCCTGCATGCATTTAGGCCAAGTGACACATGTAGCTCTTGGGCAGCTGCTTGCAAATCCCTGATCTATCATGTAAAGGGGTTTAACTAAAATGATACAATGATTAATAAAAGTGATACAAGCAGGATATTGGACTAGATGCCCTTGCAGTCTTTTCCAGCTCTTGTGAGTTTAGATGTACAAAGTGCCTTCTATGACAGAGGTCTGTGTAATTATTCAATAATATTAAATAATTATTGTGACAGATTGGAGAGCCATAGAGGATTGGTTTAATGGCGCCATAAGGGATTGTAGTGAAGCAGAAGCCTATCCATGTCCGTGAAATATGAATCTCTATTAATTTTGGAACAGAAAAACTACAGCTGTAACTTCAATCACTGAAGAACATTAAAAATGCCAAATTCTTCTAAAACCCTTAATTCAAAAATTGAATAGAAGAGACTAGCTAAAACATATCTTCTTTTTAGAAATTACTAAATATAAATTTCCCAAATTAGCAGCAGGACATAATTGTAACCAGGTTATTATCAAGTGTAGGGTATGCCTACACACTTAAGATGCCTCCTCATTCTAACAGTCCCTTTTGCATGTCATTTCTGCCATTTGGGAGGCTGGAGGATGAAATCAATCTTAGAATCATAGAGTTGGAAGAGACCACAAGGGCCATCCAGTCCAATCCCCTGCCATGCAGGAATAAAAAAATCAGTCATTCCCGACAGATAGCCTTCCAGCCTCTGCTTAAAAACCTCCAAAGAAGGAGACTCCACTACACTATGAGGCAGTGTATTCCACTTCTGAACAGCTCTTACTGTCAGGAAGTTCTTCCTAATGTTTAGGTGGAATCTCTTTTTCCTGTAGTTTGAACCCATTGCTCCGTGTCCTAGTCTCTGGAGCAGCAGAAAACAAGCTTGCCCCATCCTCAGTATGACATCCGTTCAAATATTTAAACATTGCTATCATGCCACCTCTCAACCTTCTCTTCTCCAGACTAAACATGCCCAGTTCCCTAAGCCGCTCCTCATAGGACATGGCTTCCAGACCTCCCACCATTTTGGTTGCCCTCCTCTGGACACGTTCCATCTTCTCAATATCTTTCCTGAATTGTGGTGCCCAGAACTGGACACAGTATTCCAGGTGAGGTCTGACCAAAGCAGAATACAGTGGCACTATTACTTCCCTTGATCTAGACACTATAGTCCTATTAATGCAGCCTAGAATTGTATTGGCTTTTTTAGCTGCTGTATCACTCTGCTGACTCATGTTCAGCTTGTGGTCCACTAAGACTCCTAGATCCCTTTCGCATGTACTGCCATCAAGTCAGGTGTCACCCATCGTACATCTGTGCTTTTCATTTTTACTGCCCAAGTGTAGTATCCCACATTTCTCCCTGTTGAAATTCATTTTGTTAGTTTTGGCCCAGCTTTCTAATCTGTTCAGGTCATTTTGGATTCTGAGCCTGTCCTCTGGGGTGTTAGCTACCCCTCCTAATTTGGCCATCTGCAACTTGATAAGCATACCCTCTATCCCCTCATCCAAGTCATTGATAAAGATGTTGAATAGCACTGAGCCCAGGACAGAACCCTGCGGCACCCTGCTGGTCTCTTTTCTCCAGGATGAAGAGGAGCCATTGGTGACTACCCTTTGGGTTTGACCAGTCAACCAATTACAAATCCACCTAACAGTTGGCATCTGCTTTCTTCCTGTTTTTAAACTAAAGGCTTCTGTGCTCTTCTGCACTGCAGTAGTGTCAGGTGAAAAAGCTGAAGGGTATTTCATTGTTTACTTATCAGATTACTTCAGTGTGCCCCCCCCATTTCAGCCTCTCATGAGTTACCTCTGTAGCTCCATCTCCTGTCATTGAGCATAATTTGAAGGAAACTTCAACTTCCTCTCCCTTAATGTTGTTTGTGTATTTTTGATATCTTCTGATTGTCTCTTTCTTCCACTGTTATGGTATGTAGACAACTGCAGGTTTTATATACATTAGTCAATTATATTACTTAGTAGACTGAGTTTGAGTTTTCAGAAATTAATTTGCAGTGTTGTGTAAGTTAAAACACCCCTTTGTTACTTGCATTCTTTGAGTTTCTCCCAGTGGCTGTATTACACAAGACTGAGGAGTGACCTAGGTTTTCCCTAAGTTTGTAATCCAGTATACTTCTTTTTCAAAGGAGCAGCATTCAAACACAGTTTTAGCAATATGTACTACAAGCCATTTGCTTTGAAAATGAAAGTGAAAACCTCAGTGGTCAGCATGAGTTGACAGGCAAAAGAAAAACAGTACTGTGTATCATTGTCAGTACAGTTGCCCCTCCACATTCGCGAACTTAGCATTCACGGTTTTGAATATTCGCGGGTTTTGGAAGGGCTCCCGCCCTCCCAAAAGCAGTGACACGGGGCCTCTGGAGGCCCCATTAAGGCCTTGGGCGGGAGGGGGGAGGGCTTCATGGGGCCTCCGGAGACACTCCGGAGGCCCCATGAAGGCCTGGGGAGCGAGGGGGGAGGGCCAGGGAAGCCTTCATGGGACCTCCAGAGACGCTCCGGAGGCCTCATGAAGGCCTGGGGAGGGAGTGGGGAGGGTCGGGGAGGCGATCATGGGGCCTCCGGAGATGCTCCGGAGGCCCTGTGAAGGCCTGGGGAGGGAGGGGGAGGCGGGGGAAAGCGACTATAGGGCCTCCGGAGGCCCCATGGTCGCTTGGGCGGGGGAGGGGGAGGGCAGTTGTTATTCGCGGATTTTTTGCATTCGCGGGGGTCTGGGGAACCTAACCCCCACGAATGTGAAGGGATGACTGTAGTTATAAAGTACTATAGTTTATAATCAGCAGTTTTTAATTATACTGTACTAGCTAGCGGTGTAAGTGCTATACTGCAGAAGATGTATCTAATTCTATTAGCAGCACAATATAGGTAACTGTTTGGATATATTGTTATTTAATTTAATTGGTCTTTAGTTGATTTCACATGGGCATACTTGAGGGAGGGTATTTCTTGATGCAAGTGAGCAATGGGCAGTTTTTGTTACCAGTATTGTTTCTTTCCCTGGGCCATCAAAACCTGTTGTATTCATGTTTCACATCTCTAAGGAGTACAGTAATTTATAATTCTCAGAAACTTTTTTACAGCAGATAGGGCAGAATTTGCAGGCTGCTTAGGGGAGCAGTTGATCCTCATTATTTTATCAGTTTATAGAACTATCCTGTTTCAAACAGATATTTAAAACTCTAGTCTTTGCAACACTAACTTTTCAGGCTATATAGTGTTTTGTATTGGTACACCTCATTGGTTGGTTGGTTCCCTAAACTGTAAGGAGTTTTAGGAGCAATGCTGCTTAGATTGGATTTCCTTTGATTAAGAAAGCATTCAAATTTGAACTTGTGACATTTGCTCCACTTGAAAAATATACACGACACAAAGTGGTCCTATAGTGCTAACACACATCAGATTCCCAAAGAGGTCCTGCATTCCAGAATGCTTAAGTACAATAGAGATGGACCTACAGGAGGCACCACTAGTTACTAATAGGTAAGTGCCATGAAAATGTCAGGGAAAATAGATATTGTAATCAGAAGTTTATCCCCCCTTTGGGTAATTTTATTCACCAAGGCATTGAAGATGCCAGCTTGTCTACTAGAACTCATAAATCTGTCTTTTGTTGTTATGTTTTCTCTGTCCTTCAGAGTTGGAAAGCGAGAAACGAAACTGAGGCTCCAGGTTTCTTGTTGTTTCTCAGAAGGGTTGAATGTTTTGGAAAAGTATATAACTGGGAGGGGATTTTGGAGCTAGTTAGTGCCTCCTGCATTTTGGGGGCTCCTTTTCTTTTCTCTTAGCTCCCGAGGAACTTTGGAGCATACAGAAGCATGAATGAATGCCTTCTGTTGTTTATTTCATTTTTGCTTTGCTTTTAATAAAACCATAAAGGAAACCAAAAACAGTCTATCTTTCTTTTGCACCAGTGGTGTGCATGACTTTGCCCAAAAGCCCACGCTATTTCACTGCATGCATCTCTGCTCGGATGGGCAGAGAGTGAACGTGCTCTGCATATTTTACAACAGAAAAGTCATCCTCATCTTGATGTGTACATGTTTGAAGGAGGCTTACTTTGTTCACAGTTCTCCAGGAACAACATATGTTCAGGTGCCTTTCAACATGACTCTGTGGGAGTTATGCAAGAGTTTATTTACATATTTCAAGATTCAGAGATGGCTGTACTATAATTATTTGCATCTGGTTGAACAGGGGTTTCGGAATGTTTCTTAAACTTGAAATATCCATATTCCTCCAGAGATGTGTCAAAGTCATCAGATATTAGTGATCAAAGATAAAAATCAAACATGGTAACAGGGTTAATACAGTTGTCCCTTCATATTTGCTGGGGTTTGGTTCCAGGACTCCCATGGATACCAAAATCCATGAATACTCAAGTCCCATTATATGCAATGGGATAGCAAAATGGTGTCCCTTATATAAGATGGCAAAATCAAGGTTTGCTTTTTGGATTAATATTTTAAAAGAATATTTTCAAGCCATGAATACTTAAATCTGTGGATACCAAATCCGTGGATACGGAGGGACAACTGTAATATTGATTCTCAGCACCTTCACTCTGAATTTAATCAAATCTATGATTATATTCCAGGCGTGGCTATAGCAGATTAGATTATAATGTGAGGGGGGGAAGCAAAAAACCTGAGCTCCTCAGCTGTACCCTTTTCAGTTTCTATCAGTTTCACTGAAGATAGAATTCTCTAGAAAGACTGGAAAGCAGGGCACCTGACCTGAACATATATTTTTTTCTGTTAGTTGTGGATGCTTGACTATGTCAGTGTGATGCTGCAAACTTACTGTTAAAGAGTTTAGCAACTTATTTCAAAACAAAATGCAGAATTAATCACATTCATACCTTCTTCATTCATGTGCTGGCAATGTGTTTTTTTCTGTTCTAAACCAATCACTTTAGTCTACAGGAACATAAAATATTTTATAGTATTCCTTGCTCAGGGTCATTCAGACAGAATTGCCTGGTTCAGCCCTGCTTAAAAAGCTTTGTTCAAAAGCACAGTCACTCCAGTCTCTGCCTAATTTGCCTAGTACATAAAAATATATTAGAATCTTTCTTCATGGCATGCTGGGCTTTGCAGAGGCAGAAAGCTTTTAACATGGGATACTTTCAAATGAGGAAACATTTCTCCTGTCCTGTGAATTTCTAAGGCTATCCACAATGCCTCCTGCAGATTTATCTCTTCCCCCTTTCCACTAGAGCAGTTATAATGTGTGTTAAAATTAATACCTTCTGTGTAGGCACTAAAAAATGTCCTGTGTACTAATATCACTAAAACATATTAGGCACTAAAAAATTATTCTGTGTACTAATATCAGACTTATTTTCCAAATACCAATAATTGTGGAGCCAAACATCACCATCCATGCACAGAAGACAGATGTCAGCAGGTTCGGGGAAATCCTATGTTTTGCAGAAGTACAAAAGGGTTTTCTTTTTTGTAAACCTTAAGAGCTGGGGAAGCCAAAATGAGAGGAACTGAGCATGCTTGTTAGCCACTGAATATTGAAAGTCTCTTTACTAGTGAATCTGGAGAACAGAAAACCAGGGGTTGACGAGTTGAATGTAGTATCCTGGAAAAGGGCTGGCTGGCTGGCTGAACTCCACACTGCAACAAATATATGCAAATGGGCTATTCAGAACTTGGTCAAGCCTTCTTCTGTACTTCTACCAGGCATCTGTTTGTTTGATGTGTCAAGCAGAATGTACTTATGGATGATCTTTCAAAATATATCCACTGTAGCTGTTGTAGCAAGGGAGTTGTATGCTTCTACTGTACTTTCTTTAGAAAATTAATTTCTGCTGTGCTAGGATATCAATATAATATATCCATATGGTGCAAATTATGGGCAAATTGGGCAATAGTGGGTACAGTGAAAAAACAAAACAAAATTATGATGCCATTAACCTTGGTTGTAAAGACAGAGAAACTCACATCTCTATCTTTACTTTATTAAGAATTTAAATTTGGAAAATATGAAAATAATATCACTAGCCTTTCTTATAGTAAAATTGAGCATATACATATCCTAATTTGTCCTTATTAAATAAGTATTTCTAAATAAATAAATAAATAAATAAATGTAATTTGTTCTATGAATTAATTAGGTTTGGAATATTTGTTTTCAACAATATAATTGTACACATTTAATTTAATTTTTAATGAGCGAAAAATACATGCATTGTTTATTAGATAAGTAATGTGCTATGTTTTGGTATTGTTTGAACTTAAGAGTAATCTGTTTAAAACACTAGTGGTTTTTTTTAAATTAACTTATCAATTGTGTTTTTTAGGTTTCTACAATCCAAGAGCTTGTTACTGGGTATGAAGCTTCTTTGAAAACCTGTGACTTGTTTAGTCCCTATGGTATGTTTCAGTGTTCATAAATGGCAATTGAAATTTAATTTTTAATTAATATTTTATCAGAGTTGGTACACCTTTACATGAATAACCATTTTCTAAGAAATAAGCATTTAAATAATGCCTTTCCAAATTGTTTTGTACCATAACTTATGAAATGTTGGATGTGTTATTACAGAAAATGGAGAGCGAGAGCCCCCTACTACATTGCTTTGGGTTCGCTATTTCCTTGCACAACACTTTGACAAACTTGGGCAGTTTTCCTTGGCCTTGGATTATATTAATTCTGCAGTTGCAAGTACTCCAACATTAATAGAGTTGTTCTATTTGAAAGCAAAAATATACAAGGTAATTATGCTCTCTTAAATATACTGCGTTCGATCTATGCATTCCTATTTTCCTAGGAAATTAGTAGACTGACTTTTTGGTGTTGTGTTGTGTACAGAGCAAATCCAGAATTATTCATGTCTAGAATTGGCACATTGAAATCAGTGAGATATTAGTCACGTTTAATGTATGCCCCACTGATTTTAGTGGATCTGCTGTAAGCATGGCTAACTCTGACTCCCAATGGAGAAAAATAATACTTGACTCTTTAAAAAAAGTAATCAAACTTCGAAAGTTTACAAATAGCAAAGAGGCTTGTGGCATTTTAAAGACTGATACATTCTGTTTGGTATACAATTTCATGTATTACAACCCACTTGATCAGATGTGTGAAGTTGGGTGGAGTTGATGAAAGCTGATGCCAAATAAAATTTGTAATTCTTCAAAGGATAAATCTGAGCTTTACTTTTGTTGCAAGACTCTTTGTTTTCACTGCAGCAGTATGTTTAATTAAAAAATAATAATCTAAACTGATTATTTGTGTGTGCTTCTGTGTATACTTACCATTTAATTTTTTCTTCAGCATAATTAATAATATACATTAGTTATCAGAACACTGAGGCAGGCAATGAGATTTCAGTCAGATAGTTTGGTAACTGTCAGTTTTTTATATCACTTTTTGATAAATCAAATTATTATACAGAATTGGCAAACTAATTCAGTCCTGAAGTTCTAAATTGAGAACTACTATCTCCAGAATGAATACCTCCTTTTATAAGACTTGCGGTTTTAATTCAATTAATATACAATCTCAAATAATATGTACAGTAAATGCATAAAAGTCTATATAAAATAGGGGAGAGTTCCTACCTAGTTAATATAGCTCTACTCTTAGACATCTCACTAGGACTTTGCTAGTCGTTTAATCTAGACCCTGTTGTCTGTGTTGTTCTTTTAAATCTCTCAAAAAAATATTGAAATTTTCTCATAATGGCATATAAGAAATACATTTCTTTTAACTTCCCCTCTTTTCATTGTGTTTTGTCTTCTGCATTGGGCTGGGCAAAGTGTGGGCCTTTGGCTGTTTTTGAAGCTCCCTCCCCCTCCCCATCAAAAAGTACCAATAGTACCCTAAAGCTTCCATCTGTATATCTGGAAAGGAATTTGGGTATGTTTTGGCCTCTCTGAAAGTGAGATCACATCTAGATTTGAAAAAAGGCTCCTCCTGGGCTTAAAACAGTTCTGGTGAGTGGGAAATACTACAACATTGCCCTTCATGGTCCCTAGAGGAGGTGTTGTTGTTGTTGTTGTTGTTGTTTAAGTAAAAACCTATTTTGGGGATGACAGGGTGGTGTGAAATAGTACAGTCTTCTGAGGTCTGGTGGTGTGTGTGATCCCCACACCTGTGGAAATTTTACATATTTTCCAATCCAGTTTCAAACAGTGGTCTGCATGAAATCAGAATTAAAAACTACTTTGTGTAAAACACAGGCTTCTGGCTTAAGGTCTGAGGAGCACAGATGCTGGAGAATTCAAGTCAAGGTGACTAGTTACCAATTGTCTACAGATGAGTTGTCAGGAAAGCAATTCCGATAAAGCCTGCTAGAGAATACCTGTTGAACAGGGAAAATATCTAAAGAGGTTTTGTTAGCTTAGAAGAGAAGTGACACTAAAGGTCCCAGTATTCTATGCCTATAATCACTGGAAGAAGGAGAGTAGTGATGTAGATCTAATATCATTTGCAGAATACAGGTGACTATGTACTGTATATTACAAGACTGAATTGTTTTATGGGCTTGTGTAATTTTGAAATTGCCCCTTTAAAGCTGTGTAAGTACAGATCTTCTTCGTGGTCTCTGTGAATCACACAGCTAGGTTACTCCTGCGCCTGCGCAGAGCTTCGGAACCTTCTAAAATCGCTAGGCAGAATGTGCTTTGATACATTTTTGGCGGTAACTCCGCCCATCCTAATGGTCCCTTATAAGGGCTTCCCACCTAAATCCCCTCAGTTCCTTTCTTTCCAGCTTTAGCAGCTTGAAGGAACCTCTGTTTGCTAGTGCTTTTCTCTTGAGATCTCTGGTTTGACTTGGCTTGACTTTCTAATGACGTTTTTCTCTTTCTCCTACTGGTTTTGGTATTTGGCATCTGATCACTCCGTTTTTTGACCTATTTCTGGCTTTGACTATGACTTTGGTATCCCCTTCGGCTTTGGTATTACCTCAGATATCACTACTGACCTCGGACCGGCTTTGACGACGATTCCTTCTTGGTGATTATTATTATTGTTGTTGTTATCGGGAACATGGCTGGCAAAGGAGCTTTCAAGTGCTGTGTTATTTGCCAAGCGAAACTTTCTGCTGCGGACGGTCATTCCCGCTGTCTCATCTGTTTGGGAGAGGCTCACAATGTCGACGCATGCGTCCATTGCAAGGCGTTCATGCCTCAGGCCCGAAAACATAAGCTCTTGCGCCTAAAATCTTTCCTTTATGAAAAGGCCTTGCTCCCTGCCTCTGCCCTGGCCTCCGCCTCTGTGTCGGCTTCCCCTTCTGAGCCCCGTGGCCGAAAACGATCTCGCTCTCCACCATCCGCTGAGAGAAAGGGTCATCGGTCCCGGAGTCCGTCCAGGTGCCGTTCCACCACGTCTGATCCCGAAGCTCTACACTCTTCGCTTCGACGTGCATCGTCAGACCCGACTCAGGACCATGCGGCACCGATTCAAGAGCCAGTTTCTTCTACATCTGGAGAGGCCACCCAGGAGACGACCCCGTCTGCCACCGGGACTCGCCCATCTGCTGATCCTGCTCTCTTCTCTCAACCTCTGAAGAAAAAGAGGAAAGAGAAGCATGTCTCCAAACATGGCAATGGGAAAGCCAAGGAAAAGGTTAAAAAGTCCAAGCCTATGGAGCGTGCCATCCCTGATGTCTCTCCTCGTCACCTGACAGGTGTTGAGGGCACCTTTGTACATCCATTGCCGGTGTCCACCACTGCGGAGTCCGAATCTCGACGCTCACGCACCCCGTCGGTACGACTTGATGAAATGACAGTTGAATCCTTACCCTCAACTGATGTTGTGAGACCCCCTGTGCGCCTTGACACGTCTCCAGCTCTGGTCGTGTCTCGAGCTCAGTTGATGTAAAGTCAGTCTTCGGATGTGGAGGTGGAGATCATTGAATCCGAACAGGTGCCCAAAAGCCATGTACCCACCATCTCGGAAGACATCCCAGCGTACTCTGCCTACAACCTGGCTCGGTCTATCTGCCGGGCAGGCCTCAGCTCACTGTCGGGATTGCAAGTATTCAACCCGAGGGGCGAGGTACTTGATACCGCTAGCGTGCGGCGCCCGATTGCTCGATCCCCACATCTTCTCACTTTGGATGTTGCGACTACAAGAGATGCTGTGACCCAGGTCTCTCCTCCTGAGCACCGCCCTTTACCTCGCACCCCTCCAGCCCCGCAACCTCGTTCCCCCACACCAACACAGGCCCGTAGTCCCTCACCCGAGGGATCGTCTTCATCCTCTGTTGCTTCTTGGGACCTCTATAGACCGTACATGCGCTCTCCAAACGCCGAGCTGGTTGATGACGAATCCACCTCACCGATTGACGACGTTCGTTCATTCGGGGAACACATGATAAGAATGTCCCATGCTCTCGACCTGAAGTTGGAATACCGGGCCACTGATCCTGTGGATCCAATCTTCCAAAGGATCCAATCCATCGGCTTCCATCCCGGTGCTGCCCTCGCTGCTCAAACTAGCTCAAGGGTCCTGGGAAAACCCATCTTCCATACAGTCGACGTCTGAGAAAATAGACCGACTGTACCGAGTTGGAGGAGACCACACAGACTGGCTCCAGAAGCATCCAAGGCCGAACTCTGTGGTCGTCGAGGTTGCCCAAAACAAAAAGCAACGCCAACCCTTATCGTCTCCACCAGACCCCGAGGGCAGAAAACTCGACATCGTGGGCAAGAAGATATATTCAGCTGCTGGCCTGAGCTGCCGTGTGGCCAATTATTCCGCTTGCATGGGAGCATATCAGCAGGTCTTATGGGAAAGGATGAGCCCCCTTTTACAAGACCTTCCAGAAGAATGGCGCAGGATGGCAGAAGCCATTCAGTTGGAGGCCCTGTCCCTTGCGGGACTCCAGCTGAACTCGGCACAGCATGTGGTGGATTGCGCAGTGAAAACCGGCGTAGGCATCGGCCACAATTGAGAATCTCCCCTTTGATGAGTCGGGCTTGTTTAACGGGGCAACCGACGAGAAGTTAGAGTTCACCCAAAAGATGAGGACCACTGCCAAGAAATATGGTATGGGCTCCACCTCCACCTCCCAGTACCGTCCTAGAAGCAGGTACTCCTGGCAAGTCCCATCTTATGCCCAACAGTTCCGATGAGGGTACTCTGGCCAGACCTACCATCGGTTCCCAGTTTGCTCCTTTGACCTCCCCGGCCTCATCGGTTAGGAGCCAGGGCTCGGGCTCACGATACCGGCAACCGCCCCGACAGAGATCCAGGGACCAGGGCTGGAAGAAGTTCTAATGCCCTATTGATGATTTTTCTGTTCTTTCTTAGACTCCCCTCTTTGGGGATCGACTGTCCAACTTTCAAGAAGCCTGGTCTTCTATAACATCGGACCGCTGGGTGCTTCAAATCGTCCGGACAGGCTACTGGATAGAGTTCGACACTGCCCCCGACGGGACGGATTCGATCAACACCCCCCTCCCCTCCTAGAGGAGGTGCAGACTCTGCTGCAGAAAGGGGCCATCAAGCCTGTCGACCCCGACCTTCACCACCTCTGCTTCTTCTCGAGGTACTTTCTGGTTTCCAAGAAGGACCGATCTGGTTTCCAAGTCTGCGCCCGATTCTCGATCTCCGCGGGGTGAACAAGTACATAACCCCAAAAAAGTTCAGGATGGTCACCTTGGCATCGATCCTTCCACTTCTACGGCAACACGACTGGTTCGCATCCATAGACCTGAAGGACGCCTATTTTCACATCGGGATCCACCCGGCCCACAGGCGCTTCCTTGCATTTCAAGTCGGAACCGAAGTCTTCCAGTTCAAAGTTCTCCACTTCGGCCTCTTCACCACTCCCCGTGTCTTCACGAAGTGCTTGGCAGTAGTGGCAGCTTTTCTTTGGCAGCGGGGAGTAGAGCTCTTTCCTTACATCAACGATTGGCTGATTGTGGCACAGTCTCGGTGTCAGCTCGAACTCAACATTGGCCTCACCTTAGATGTCTTAGACTACCTGGGACTTGTTGTCAACATTGAGAAGTCTCAACTCCTGCCGGTGCAAGTGATTCAGTTTATTGGGGCTCGTCTGAACTCTTCAACTGCAGCGGCTTACCTCAGGACCGCTTCGACAACCTGCGATCCCTAATCCATGCCTGCCGTTGATCCCGAAGGCTTCTGGCACACTGAGTCCAAGTGCTCCTCGGCCACATGGCAGCTATGTCGTACGTGACTCGGCTTGCCAGACTTCACTTCCATCCACTCCAGCACTGGTTCCTGCAAGTGTTCGACCCTCTCCACGATTCTCCACACAAAATGCTCACGATGCCGAGAGCAGTTCAAAGGTCACTGGACTGGTGGCTGGTACCGGACAACGTCTTGTCGGGCATGCCCTTTGACCTCCCTCAACCGGAAGTCTCCTTGACAACGGACGCTTCGATGCAAGGATGGGGAGTGCATCTTGACTCCTACGAAATCCAGGGTTCTTGGAGCACCGACGAGCAATCCCTCCACATCAACATCCTGGAACTCCTCGCCATCCAGAAAGCGTTGAGATCCTTTGAACCCTTAGTGAGAGGCAGGACTGCACTAATGCTGACAGACAACACGTCTGTCATGTACTACCTAAACAAACAGGGAGGTACGAGGTCCCCTCAACTTCTCCAACTCATTCTGGACATGTGGGAGTAGTGCGTTGCAAGGAAGGTGTCTCTCCAATCCATCCATCTCCCAGGGGAAGAGAACACTCTTGCTGACTGACTCAGCCGTTCCAGTCTCTCCATCCACGAGTGGCGCCTGCACAGGGAGGTCGCCTTAGATCTGTTCCAAACCTGGGGGGTCCTTCAAGTGGATCTCTTCGCGTCTCCCGAGAAAGCTCAGTGTCCCCAGTTCTGCTCGAGGCGGCGCGCCCCGGGATCGAGGGGAGACGCGTTGCTGTTCCAGTGGTCGGGTCCGCTACTCTACCTATCCCCTCCATTCCCACTGCTCACAAGGGTGATCACCAAACTCCGACGGGACAGAGCGAACGCCATCCTTGTTGCCCCATGGTGGCCTCTACAGCCGTGGTTTGCGACCCTGCTTCGTTTGTCGGACCAGCGTTTCATCTGCCTTCCATCCCATCCAGATCTGCTCACCACTCACAGGGGCAAAGTCAGACATCCCGACCTGGACACTCTGCGTCTGACAGCCTGGAGGTTGACCCTGTAACTCTCCCTTCGGGTTCGGGAATCTCAGGTCCATCCTCGGTACCAGTGAGACCTGCATCTTTCCACCCAGATGTCCAGGCCGTCATTGATGCTTCACGGAGGCCTTCCACCAAGAAATCGTATCACTACAAGTGGAAAAAGTATGAAGCATTCCTGGCATCCCGGGATCCGACCCTTGACCGATTCTCCATCCCGACGGTTCTGGAATTTCTTCTACAATTGTCTTCCGCGGGCCTGTCACTCTCTTGGATCCGGTGCTACTTGGTGGCCATCTCCGTCAAATTCCAGGCGAGAGGTCTCCCTTCTCCCTTCGTAGATGCCACGGTGAAGAAATTTTTGAGAGGCTTTGCAAACCTCCACCCTCCGGTGACCGCACCAACCCCGGCTTGGAGCCTCGAACTGGTCCTCTCACAGCTAGTCCGCCGACCGTTTGAACCAATGGCTTCCACCGATCTGCGACTTCTATCCTGGAAGACTGCTTTCCTTATGGCCATCACTTCGGCGTGTTGGGCTGGTGAGCTCTGTGCCTTGAGGTCTAATCCTCCATACACTGCTTTCCACAAACACAAAGTTGCGCTCCGTCCCGACATCTTCCTTCCGAAGGTGGTGTCTAGCTTCCATCTCAACCAATCCATCACTCTCCCTGCTCTGATGCAGGACCCGAAGGACGAATTCGAACTCACCCTCCATCTCATGGACGTCAGGAGGGCTCTAGCTTTCTACATTCAACGGACTGCGTCCCACAGGAAGTCACCCAGACCGTTTGTGTCTTATGCTGACTCAAAACTCGGACAGCCCATTTCCTCTCAACGGCTATCGAAGTGGGTGACGTCGACCATTGCTCTCTGCTACGAACTGGCAAAGAAACCTCTGCTGTCACGGGTTCGAGGACACTCTACGAGAGCTGTCTCCACTTCGGCAGCTTTTCTCTCTGGAGTGCCTTTAGAGGACATTTGCAGAGCTGCAACCTGGTCATCACCTTTGACTTTTATTTCTCACTACAGAGTTGACTCTCGTTCTAGGAACGAGGCTGCCTTTGGCTGTACTGTTATCTTCTATTCAATAAGTGAGTTTTCATGTTGCCAAGTCATTATTACTATGTTTGCTTTGATACCTTTGCTTAAGATTGTGTGTTTAATGGTTTAAACTCAGGTACATGCATAAGAGATATACTTGGTGTAGGACATACCCACCTCCATGAGTGAAGCTTGCCAGTCTACACCCAGCTGTGTGATTCACAGAGACCACGAAGAAGATAGACAGGTTGCTTACCTGTAACCATAGATCTTCGAGTGGTCTTCTGTGAATTCACACAGACCCGCCCATCCTCCCCTATATGTCCTTTTACATCATATAAACACGCTTAATGTTCCTAATGCTGCATATTGCGGCGTCATTCAAGGAACTGAGGGGATTTAGGCGGGAAGCCCTTATAAGGGACCGTTAGGATGGGCGGAGTTACTGCCAAAAATGTATCAAAGCACATTCTGCCTAGCGATTCTAGAAGGTTTCGAAGCTCGGCGCAGGAGTAACCCAGCGGTGTGAATTCACAGAAGACCACTCGAAGATCTATGGTTACAGGTAAGCAACCTGTCCTTGCCCCTCTGTATCCACGGATTTGGTATCCACGGATTTAAGTATTCACAGCTTGAAAATATTCTTAAAAAAATAATAATCCAAAAAGCAAACATTGATTTTGCCATCTTATATAAGGGACACCATTTGGCTATGCCATTGCATATAATGGGACTTGAGTATTCACAGATTTTGGTATCCACGGGGCTCCTGGAACCAAACCCCAGAGAATATGAAGGGACAACTATTTTGAATTAGAAGCAAATCTGTTCACCAAGACAGTGCTCCATATAATGTTAGCATTTTTCTTTTTTCCATCATATTTCTACTGCTCTTGCATTTTTTTAAAGTGCAGTTTGTAGTTGCTTGAAATTTAGAGAAACATACAACTATACAGACCAACCAAAAATCTTGTGGAAAATGGGTTGGCTTTCTACCCAGTGAACAACCTTTTATGCCAAGTAGAAAGACAAAAGGCAGTAAGGAAAAGGCAAAAAGAAGGCACAACAAATTATCTAGGCCAATACCTGATAGGATTAACTAATTTCTGTACAAGTAGAAAAAGCTTGGTTTTCTGTCATTGTTTTAAATACTTGGCATTATTTAGAACCACTGATATGCTAGGTTGTGCACAGAGAAGTGATCTGAAAGGTAAGCTAGATGAACTGGACGAAAGCAGAACATTGTGGATGGCTTGATTAAACATATAGTGAGGACTGGCTAAACTGGGAGAGAACTGGAAGTAGAGAGTCATGGTTTTTGTGGTAGATCAGGAAATAGTCGCTTTTCTAAAGAAATATGAGAAGAGATACAAAGCAGCAGCAGAAAATAAACATATACCTGTTTTTAGTGCAACTGAACAGCTTACCATGCTATTTATTTGTTCTGTTGCAGTGGTATGGAAATCCTTAGTTTCACATATCTACCTATGCATTGCTGTGGCATTTTGTCTCTATTTCTCGGGTTTTATTTATAAAAGCGAGTGGGTTATTCTGTTTATGCTGCCTTAAATGTTTATACCTACTGATAATGATGTTGCATATGTTGGCTTCCATCAATGTTCTTAAAAAGCATTTATTCTTCTTTGTGGTCTCTGTGCCTCACAGTTGGGACCTTGCATGTGCACAGATCAGGCACAGAACTTTCCAGAGCTGAGTAGCTTTTTGGCAGTAACCCTGCCCTCCTAGGGCCCCATTAACAATAGTGCTCAAAAGCTACTCCCCTCAGTTATTTTTCATCCATCCTGCAGTTCACTTTGGAATGTTTCTTAGTTAAGTAACTTCCTTCTTCCTTGATCTTTGGATTGTTTGACCTATGGATTTTCTTCAACCTTCGGATTCTCTTTGTATGGCCTCCAAAGCCCTATTGAACCCCTGCTCTTCATGCGGGGGTAAAATCCTCTTTTGCCTAGGCAAAAGCCACAAGGTCTCTGCCTGTTCCATCTGCTGGGGCTTCACCCATAACCCCCTCCCCCCCAAACAGGCTATCCAGACTGTAGATGCATCTTCGGGAACAGTCTCTTCAAGAATGTGATGAGGCTGTGAAAAGCCGTCCTCTAGACACTGCTTCGAGGCCTATCTGCAAAACTACTCTTATCTGAAAAAACCTTATCAGCCTCCGACAAAGTCCCCACCATGGCGACCTCCTCAGCCTTAACCTTTCAACTCACCGTGGTCACTGTGATGAGCAAATTCTTGTGATCCCTTCAACCACAGGTCATCCAACCACTTCCAAACCCGCCAAGCCCCATTCTAAAAAGGAACACAAGCGGTTTGCAGCCAAGCTGTCAGTCCCAAAGAAAAAGTCAAATATGACCCACCATTCAGTCCCTTGAGCGGCCCCACCACCTGATCCGATACTGTCCCGACACTTGGCATCAGCTTCGGCCTCGACGGCCCTTGAGGACAACCTACTAGCTGTAGTACAAGGGGATTGGCCTTCCAAATCCACCTTCTTGATACAATGTGCTCAGGCTTCACCATGATATGACAACATCCGCCCCCTAATATTGTTCCCAAGGAGGCCTCAACCAACCCCTCTCCAACAGCTATTATTATTATTATAAATAGCTATTGCTTAAAAACAATTTGTAAGCTGCTTTGATAGCCTTGATGCTGAAGAGCGGGGTATAAATAAATAAATAAATAAATAATAAAATAAATAAATATAAATGAAACAGCCCTTTGGTGCCACAGGCTCGCAGTACTAATGCTCCGATTTCGGAGGCTGTCAGTACCAACACTCTTGCCTTCCATCCCGAGCCCGGTCTCTGTCCTGGTCTTGGTCCCTGTCTGCTTTATCCTGATCTGCTCAGTCCCCATCTACTTGGTTCCGGTCTACTCAGTCCCATTTGGCTTGATCCTGATAATCCAGTTCTGGATGTTCTCTGTCCCATCGCTCGAGGTCAGCCACATCTCACTCCTATTGATCCTGATCTCCTTGATCCTGGTAGCACCAAGATGTCCGATTCCGATTTCCTCTGTATCGACCATAGTCTGCAGCCCTTGGTCCTGGTATTTTTGCTCTTGATCCTGGTCCCTAGACCAATCCAGGAGTTACAGAAACAGGCCACACTTGAATTCATCTTATTCTGGCACAAAATCCACAGGACTCCTCAGTCTCATGCTCCTTGGTATCATCCTGCTACTTTTACGACCCTCCATTGTTCAAACCTCACCAGCACTACCATCACAGAGGTTCTTCCGTTGACAGGAAATAGGGTCAGAATGTCCTCACCCAATGCTCCCCCCCTCCAGTAGCCTTTTCCATCCCAGACAACATGGCCGACAACTCTCCCATCTCATCCTCTGAGGACCTTTGGCCTTATGCTAACTTCATCATTAGAATGGCCAGGTCCCTCAACCTTGAGGTAAAGCTTCGAACTACAATGTACTTGGACCCAATCTTCCAGAGGGTGAAAACATCTGGCAACACTCCAGACATGCTCCCCTTCTTCCCCCCTTACTTCAAAGTATTTGAAAAATCTCTACAAAATTCAATCAGAAAATATCTCTTTTCTCTCCACCTTCTAATCATGGAGGCTGTGCAGTCAAAATCTACCCAGTGATCAACAACTACCGCCCCGTCAGACAAAGAAGGCCACTGTCTTGACCTCCTGTGATGAAAATTCTATTTGCCTGAATTGCTGGCCATTCACATGGCAAATTACCAAGTCGGTATGGCTAGATACCAGTACAGTCATCCCTTCACATTCGCAGGGCTTACGGGAACATGACCCCCGCGAAAGTGAAAAAAAAGCGAATAAAAACAGCCTCTGAGGGTTTAAGAGGAACCCTTCCTAAACACACACATATATACACACACACGGAAACTGACACAGCCTCTGAGCATTTAAGGAGGAAAGAAAATCACAGCCCCATGCTGTGAGCACGCAAGCAAAAGTCTCCCCCTTGCCACTCCCCTCTCTGTGTCTTAACAAACTGAATTGCTTCTTTAAAACTCACATTTCACCCCATGTCTCCTCATGGCCCAAAGAAAAGCACAGCTGCGTGCTTGCCACCCCCTCTCTGTGTCTCAACAAACTGAATTTAAAACTCAGCTTCTTTAAAACTCACATTTTGAACTTTTCCTACACACATTCACACACAGGGAAGGCGCGGGTGGCATCTCCCAGCAACCCAGCCTCTGAGTATTTTAAGGAGGAAATTTTCCTGCTGGCTGAAAGAAAAGCACAGTCCCATACTGTGAGCACAGAAGCTTTCCTCCTTAAATGCTCAGAAGCTGGGTTGGTTGCTTGCTGGGTCGGTTGCTTGTTGGATCCGCACCTTTCCTGTGTGTGAATGTGTGTAGGAAAGGTTCGAAATGTGAGTTTTGAAGAAGCAATTCAGTCTGTTGAGACACAGAGAGGGGGTGGCAAGCATGCAGCTGTGCTTTTCTTTGGGCCATGAGGAGACATGGGGCAAAATGTGAGTGTTAAAGAATCAATTCAGTTTGTTAAGACAGAGAGAGGGGAGTGGCAAGGGGGGGACTTTGCTTGCATGCTCACAGCACGGGGCTGTGATTTTCTTTCACCTTAGACCCTCTGAGGCTGTTTTGGGGTTTGCTTGCTTGCTGGGATCTTCCCTGTGTGTGTATGTGTGCAGGAAATTTTCCTCCTTAAATGCTCAGAGGCTGTGTTGGGGAGAACAGGGGGGGGAGAGAATTTCCGTGAATACATAAAACCACGAAAGTCAAAGCCACGAATGTCAAGGGACAACTGTAATTTCTTTGGGACAAGATATCGTCCTTCCTCCCCTACTTGCTGGACAATCATAAGAATATTGCCATCCTTTTTCAACAGGAAGCTCACCACCTAGGAGGCCATCAAATTAGTGCGGTGAGACATGTGGCAGACTGTGCCGCTAAGACGATGGCTTCCTCTGTAGGCCTGCATCGCTACGCATGGCTACGATCCGTGGGGCTAACTGAGGACACCTGCCAATATATAGCAGACCTCTTGTTTGATGGAGAAGGCCTCTTCAATGCCAAGACAGACAAGGTGATGGACACCCTCATCAAGGCCAGATCCACAATGAAGAAGATGGGCTTCGCCCAACTCACTTGACTACCTTGTCCATCCAAATCTTACTGGCACAAAACACACTTCTCCTCCTTCTCTGGACTATAGTCCCCCCAACACCAACCACACCAGGCATCTCCCACAGTCTTACAGATCGTCATGCCACACACAATTCCAGCCCTTCTCTCAAGTCAAAGGATGTCTTACAGCAAAATGGCATCTTTGGCTCTGATGGCTTCCTGGCCTACCTTCCCCACATCATCTGCCACCACTTCTCTGCCACCGCCACACCATCCCGGATCTCCCACTTCCAGATGTGGGAAGCTATTAGCTAACACACATTGGAAACTGTTTAATGCAGTGTAGATGTGTAAATAGCTATTGCTTAAAACAATTTGTAAGCCGCTCTGATAGCCTTGTGGCTGAAGAGCAGGGTATAAATAAATAAATAAATAAATATTAAAAAATAAAAAAAAATAAAAGAGACAACTGGGTCCTCACTATAGTATGACTGGGCTGCACCATCGAGTTCACTCATCTTCCTCCCTCTGGATTTTTTTTGTTTTATTTCATCCTCTCTGGTTCTAGAGCATGAAGTTGCCACACTTCTCACTAAAGACACCAGCCAACAATTGCCACCTTACACTTCCTGTTTTAGTTTCTTTCCCCAGTATTTTACCATCCTGAAAAAAGATGGTTCCCTTTGCTCAATCATGGACCTCAGAATGATAAATGAATACATCCAACCCAAAAAATTCCACATGGTCACTGTCTAACCATACTTCTCCTCCTCAAAAAAGGAGACTAGTTCACCTCCCTCGACTTACAAGACACATACCTCCATATTCAAATCCGTTCACAGCACAGGAAATTCCTCAGATTCACAGTCGGCCACAGACTATACCAGTACAAAGTATTGCCAATTAGACTCTCCACTGCCCTGTGCATCTTTACCAAGGTGATGGCCATCTCACATTAAATGTGTAAGAATTTTTCCTTATTTCGACTACTGGCTCATGGCAGCACCGTCCAAACATGCCCTCCGCTGGGACATGACTCTCACACTGTCCCTCCTCGCAGATCTAGGCCTACTACAATGTAGCCAAATCTCATCTCCACCTGACGCAGGTCTTATTCTTCATAGGGGCCACCTTGGTGTTCTTTGTGGCCCGAGCCTTTCTTCCCTGCCCACAAGTGCTCATTGTAGCACTCCCCATTTGCTGCATCCTCTGCAAGTAAACCTTCCTGGCTCCCTTCCTCATGTGACTCCTTAGCCTCATGGCTGCCATCACATTGGTGGTCCCATATGCCAGATTATGAATTCAACCACTCCAAATCTGGTTCCTTTGCAAATTCCACTTCAGCTTCAATTCCCCTCAAATGCTGCTTCAAAGCCCCTCACGGGTCCTACTGTCCCTTCACTGGTGGCTCCATCCTCACAACATAATGACAGTCATACTGTTTCACTCTCCCCATCCAACCATGGTGACATCATACACCCCCTCCACTCACTGCAAGGGCCTCTCTATGCAAGGGACTTGGCCCCCTTGTCTCCAGTGCCTGCAAATAAATGCCCTGGAGATGCTTGCAGTTGGAAAGCCCGCCAGGCATTCAAAGACATTATCCACAATACTGTCATCCAGGTGATGTGCAACAATATGACCACAGTATACTACATCAACAAGCAAGGCAGCACCCGGTCACCCATCCTAGCAGACATAGTGACTCATCTACGGAACTGGTGCATTCACCGGTCCGTTTCCCCTCTGGCAGTCCACGTCCTAGGGTCCAACAACACCCTAGCATATTCTCTCATCCCACAGCCACACACCCTCATGAATGGTCCCTCTTGGAGGATACTTCCTCCTCATAGTCACAATATGGGGACACCCCACGATAGACATATTCACTTCTCCACAAAACCAGAAGTGTGCATGCTTCTGCACAAGGAGCAGCAAGGGCCGTGATTCCCTCGGAGATGCCTTTTTTGACACTGGTTGGACCCCCTCCTCTACCTGTTTCCTCCCCTACCACTGATGGTGAGGGTCTTTGGGAAGATACAGGACAGCCATGCATTGTAGTGGCCCCATGGTGGCCGAGACAACCTTGGTTCTCTACTCTCCTTCTGATGATCTGAGGAGAGTTCTTCTATCTTCTCAGTTCTCCCACTCTCCTGACTTAAGCTTCAGGCTCCCTGAGGCACCCAGACATCAGGACACTCTCCCTCCTGGCATGGCACATCCGCCTACACTAGAAGACCAAATTCAAGAAGTGCTCATGGCATCAAGAAAACTGTCCACTAGATGTTATGCCCACAAATGGTGATGCTTCTGCACCTTTGCTCAAATTTCTCACCTCCCTACCCATACAGTCATGTTTCTTCTTTACCTTTGAGACAGTGGCCTAGAGTAGTCATCTGTCAATGCAGCCATAATCACTCATCAACCAGACTCTCACCCAGCTGCCTCTGTTTCATAACCCTACCATAAAACAGTTTCTTAAAGGCTTTTCTAACCTTTATCCATGAGTCTGCAACCCTGTTCCTTTCTGGTCACTTTCTCTAGTCCTCTCACAACTCATGAACAAACCTTTCAAGCCCATGGCATCCATCGACTTACACCTCCCCACCTTGAGGACCGTTTTCCTATTGGCCATTACCTCGGCCAAAAGGGTGAGCGAACTCTGTACCTTGCATGCTGACAACCCTTATTTAGTCTTCCACCGAGACAAGGTCATGCTCAACTTTGATCCAGCTTTCCTCACCAAGGTGGTCCCCGCTTACCACCTCAACCAAGACATCATCCTCCCTGCATTCTTTCAAAACCCAATGTTGGACCTTGTATTTCCTGGATGTCCACCATGCCCTGGCGTTCTACGCTATCTGCACGACTGCCATCGGAGGACCTCTTGCCTCTTTTTCTGCTACGGACAATGGCATCACGGCTCCCAGGTTTCCTCCCAGAGACTTTCCCACTGGGTGTCGATCTCATCAGTCTAGCATACCAACTCACTAAGAAGCCACAAACTCTCCATCTTCAGTTCCATTCCACTAGGGCCGTCGCTACAACTCAAACATGGTTCAGAGATATCTCCTTGGCTGAAGTCTGAGGGACAGCAATCTGGTCTCAATCGTCCACGTTCATTCGCCACTACGTCCTTGACTGCAGGTTGAAAACAGACACAGACTTTGGCCGGGCTGTGCTTTCTTCCATCTTTGGCTGACTTGCCCTCTTCCACTGGCAAACTTGCTAATCTCCCAATTGTGTGAGCCACAGTGACCATGAAGGACAGGTTGCTTACCTGTAACTGTGGTTCTTTGAGCTAACACACATTGGAAACTGTTTAATGCAGTGTAGATGTGTAAATAGCTATTGCTTAAAACAATTTGTAAGCTGCTCTGATAGCCTTGTGGCTGAAGAGTGGGGTATAAATAACTAAATACAGTCGTCCCTTCACATTCGCAAGGGTTAGGTTCCCCAGACCCCTGCGAATGTGAAAAATCCGCGAATAAAGATTGCCCTCCCCCTCCCCCGCCAAAGCGACCATGGGGCCTCTGGAGGCCCCATAGTCGCTTTCTCTGGACTCCCCAGTCCCTTTCTAGGCCTTCACGGGGCCTCAGGAGACCCTCCCGAGGTCCCGTGGATGCATCCCCAGCCCTCCCCCTCCCCCTCCCCCCCAAAGCTCCATGGAGGCCTTCCCAGCCCTCCCCCTCCCTCCCAAGACCTTCACGGGGCCTTGCAAGGCTCCGTGGAGGCCTCCCCGGCCATCCCCCTCCCTCCCAAGGCCTTCACGGGGCCTTGCAAGGCTCCGTGGAGGCCTCCCCGGCCATCCCCCTTCCCCTCCCAAGGCCTTCACGGAGCCTTCGGAGGCTCCGTGGAGGCCTCCCCGGCCATCCCTCCTCCCACCCAGGGCCTTCATGGAGCCTTTAAAGGCTCCGTGGAGGCCTCCCCGGCCATCCCCCTCCCCTCCCAAGGCCTTCACGGAGCCTTCGAAGGCTCTGTGGAGGCCTCCCTGGCCCTCCCCCCTCCCCTCCCAAGGCCTTCACGGAGCCTTCGAAGGCTCAGTGAAGGGCTCCCTGGCCCTCCCCCCTCCCACCCAGGTCCTTCACGGAGCCTTCAAAGGCTCCGTGGAGGCCTCCCCGGCTATCCCCCCTCCGTCCTAAGGCCTTCACGGAGGCTTCAAAAGCTCCGTGGAGGTCTCCCCGGCCATCCCCCCTCCCTTCCAGGGCCTTCACGGAGCCTTCGAAGGCTCCGTGAAGGCCTCGCCGGCTATCCTCCCTCCTTCCCAGGGCCTTCACGGAGCCTTCAGAGGCTCCGTGAAGGCCTCGCCGGCCATCCCCCCTCCCTCCCAAGGCTTTCACGGAGCCTTCCAAGGCTCCGTGGAGGCCTCCCCGGCCATCCCCCCTCCCATCCCAAGGCCTTCACGGAGCCTTCGAAGCCTCCGTGGAGGCCTCCCCGGCCATCCCCCCTCCCATCCCAATGCCTTCATGGAGCCTTCGAAGCCTCCGTGGAGGCCTCCCCGGCCCTCCCCCCTCCCATCCCAATGCCTTCATGGAGCCTTCGAAGCCTCCGTGGAGGCCTCCCCGGCCCTCCCCCCTCCCTCCCAAGGCCTTCACAGAGCCTTCAAAAGCTCCGTGGAGGCCTCCCCGGCCCTCCCCCCTCCCACCCAGGTCCTTCATGGAGCCTTCAAAAGCTCCGTGAAGGCCTCCCCGGCCCTCCCGCCTCCCCTCCCAAGGCCTTCACGGAGCCTTCGAAGGCTCCGTGAAGGCCTCCCCGGCCCTCCCCCCTCCCACCCAGGTCCTTCATGGAGCCTTCAAAAGCTCCGTGGAGGCCTCCCCGGCCATCCCCCCTCCCTCCCAGGGCCTTCACGGAGCCTTCAAAGGCTCTGTGGAGGCCTCCCCGGCCATCCCGCCTCCCCCCCAGGGCCTTCACGGAGTCTTCAGAGGCTCTGTGGAGGCCTCGCCAGCCATCCCCCCTCCCTCCCAAGGCCTTCACAGAGCCTTCAAAAGCTCCGTGGAGGCCTCCCCGGCCATCCCCCCTCCCACCCAGGGCCTTCATGGAGCCTTCGAAGGCTCCGTGGAGGCCTCCCCGGCCATCCCCCCTCCCTCCCAAGGCTCCATGGAGGCCTCCCCGGCCCTACCCCCTCCCTCCCAGGGCCTTCACGGGGCCTCCGGAGGGTCTCCGAAGGCCCCGTGGAGGCCTCCCCACTCCCTCCCAGGGCTTTCACGGGGCCTCTGGAGTGTCTCTGAAGGCCCCGTGGAGGCCTCCCCGGCTCTCCCCCTCCCTCCCCAGGCCTTCACGGGGCCTCCGGAGGCCCCGTGTCGCGGTTTTGGGAGGGCGGGTGGGGGGCCTCCCAAAACCACGAATATCCAAAACTGCAAATGCTGAGTTCGCAAATGTGGAATGGCAACTGTAAAATAATAAAAAAAAAGCCCTCCCCTCTTTCTGGCAGGTATATCACCTTTCAGAACAGACTCCAGAACTGAGGGGAGTAGCTTTTGGGCACTATTGTTAATGGTGCCCTAGGTGGGTGGGGTTACCACCAAAAAGCTATTCAGCGCTGGAAGGTTTCATGCCTGATCTGCTCATGCATGAGACCCCAGTTGTGTTAAGGTACATGTGACCACTCAAAGAACCACAGTTACAGATAAACAACCTGTTCTTCCTTATTGGGAAGGAGGCTGTTTGTTTACATGAAGAAAGCTACCTCTGCTGGGCCTGTGAGGCAAATTTTTACATCTGGAAGAGGAGTAGCTCTTCCCCCTGAACCCCAGAGTGTTTCCTACCTTTGTCGTAGGGAAGCAAGTTTCTTGGAAGGTCCAAATGGTGAGAAACCAAATAATTGATTCTAAAGAAAACATATTATTGAGCAGCGACAAGGAGAATCAGTGAAAGAATAACCAAATGTTCCCATCAACCAGCTTGTTCAGGAAGGGGAGGGAGTAATTTCATCCAGAGATTAACCCCATTAGACAGCCCAAGGGGCATATTTGGTTGTGTCAGTCCAGACGTGTTCCCAACACTGTCCTGAATGTCAGACAGTTAAACTTCATTTCAAGGAGTATGTTTGTATTATTGCTGTGCAGACAGTCCCAGATGCTGGCACATCAGCAGTAATTGCTTCTGTCTTTTTTTTTTTTTTAATACCCTGCTCTTCAGCCACAAGGCTATCAGAGTGGCTTAAAAATTGTTTTAAGCAATAGCAATTTACACATCTACACTGCATTAAACAGTTTCCAATGTGTGTTAGCATCTGTTTGGCTAATGGTTGGTTGATGGCCCATTAACTGTCCCTGGGTGGGATTCCTTTGTAAGTGTTGAGTTTTTATTCTATTACAAAGCCCAGAGATGGTCAATGTCTTTCCAAATGACTCTGATGAAAGAATTTATGGGAAGCAGCACAGAACTAGGACTAAAGATTATCCTAATTAGTAGGGTACAGCACATATTACAAGTTCCTCTTGACCTAGCATGAAGCCACCACAATTCTTTTAAAAGATTTTATATCTCTAAAATTTGTCATAGAATCATGGAGTTTGAAGGGACCCCAAGGGCCACCCAGTCCAACCCACTGCCATGAAGGAACGCACACATAAAGTACTCCTGAGACATAAAGTACCCCATTCAGAGGATCCACCCCTCCTTCACCTGCAGAACCAAGACTGGGACTACAGTCATGTCTTCCAGCCAAATCTAGGAGTAGAAAATTACCCATATCAGTAACAAGTAGATGCTACCCTGTTGGGAAGAGCAGAAGTCCTTTTTCTGTAGAATAAGGGAATCAAAACACTTTAAAATACACACACACTCCTGATGATTCCAAGAAGAAAGCATTTTCCTTGTCCTAGTGAAATGAGAGCTTGTAGCTTTAATCTAATTCACAAAGGTCAGCCTTAGCCCTTTGTCTCTCACACTGTCATGTATCCCCTTCTTTAGACTCGGTAGACAACAGGATCAGTGTTAAATAGTAAACTTTATTACTAACAGAAATCTAAAGAGTTAACAGTACAACATCATTACTTCGAATGAAGTTCAAAGGAAAAGCAGTAAAATAAAAAGTATTTACAAGTCAGGCAAATCTGACAGGCAACTCATTCATTGGTTGCCCCAATATCCACCCTCCCCCTTCTCCCAACCATTTGTTTCCAACAAAGTGCATCTCCATTCTCAGTACACCACCTTCCATTTCAAAAGGAATGCAAAATATTGACTGGTCATGTAGCAAAAAGCATGGCAGGAAAAGGTAGTTTTCGAGCTGATTCTGACACAAACCTTCTCAAGGTCTGTTCAGACCATAGGAATAGAAGATATACCTTCAAAACCACTCTAGGGGAATGGACAGGTGTAGGCTTCCCATAGAAAATGCAGGTTGCCATTATATCCTAGGATCACTGTTGCCATTCTAACCACTTCACATGTTGCTGTAGATAGAGGTAGCCATCCATAACCCCTCTGAAAAGTACAAGTCATTCATCTCTTCAGAGGCTTGAGGAAAAGTCATATGAAGTGAGCAATTTGGAATCTTAGCTTTCAGCATTGATAAACTGTGAATGTAACTGTGGAGATAAAACAGTGAAAACAAGTTGTTACTTAAAATACAGCTCTAGCCATAAAGATTTGGAGCAATACGTGCCTTGTGTTTAACATTACCAACGTATATTCCCACTGCAGATAACCAACTGTGCAGAACTGCATATTTAGCAAAGCCCTTTCCAAATCTTCACTGCTGTTAGCATGACCAGGGGGAAATCACTCTGCAATGGCATTCAAGCAGAGAATTAAACAACCACTACTTGTCTGTAATTCTCAGCAAAATATGGTCTCCCGCCTATAATTCTGTTTGGGTCTCTTTTCATTCACCTGTGGCTGTGACATCTATGGCAGACAGGAAAGGAACAAACAAAAGCAGTTTATAGGAAATTGATCTTCTGGATACCTAGTTATCCTCTTTTAAAACACACAGGTCCCAGTCCATGCTGTTTAAAATAATAGAGGACTCAGTGGTACAGTTCAAAACATAACAATCAGTCAGAAGTGCGGAAAGTTCTGGCTTCATTTAATGAGCAAGCATGCTTCTCGGTCACACCCAGTTGGGTCTTCTTTGCTGGTAGGAATAGCTAAACAAACCAGGAAAACTGTGTGTTGTTTACTGTTAATTCTGAACTGGCTTCTTGATCTTCTGACAAGCCAGGCTTGTAACACAGAATTTGTTTGTAGCTTATAATTTTTCCTTGTTATAAGAGTATGGAGTATGCTTGCTTATTCACTTTAATCAAGGATCTCAGCAATTCTGGCTTAGCATGGCTACTTTGTAAAACATCCAGACTGTCTTGTTACCCAGTAGTCTCTGTTAAACATGACAAAGTTCATCTTAGGATAACAATTTTTTTCTGGGTTGTTATTTTCTGAGGGTGCATTTCACAAAATTTCACAAAATTGTGCTTGAGATTGTCCATAATTAGTTTAATGTTCCTAATGTGTTGGAAAATATCTGTCAGATTTTTCCTGACATTGGCAATTAAATAAAAATGAAATTATTCTGTTTCACTCAATAGCATGTAGGCAATCTTAAGGAGGCTGCCAAATGGATGGATGAAGCACAGTCACTGGATACAGCTGACAGATTCATCAATTCCAAGTGTGCAAAGTACATGCTACGAGCAAATATGGTGAAGGATGCAGAAGAAATGTGTTCCAAATTCACAAGGGTAGGAATTACTATTTTAAATGAAGGTTGTTTCAAAAGTTGCACCTGTCACATTCAAAATATTAACTCTACCTTCCAATTTCTTATTTTTGTGAAGCCAAAATCAGTCTTTAATGGAAAAGGTTTTGCTTTAATCATTGCTGTACAATATACCTGAGACACAAGGATAACAAAAAATTCAAGAAACTGACTTGCTGATGTAAAATATCTGATTTGAAGAGTCAGAAAATTATACTTGTTTATTGAGTACAGTTGTCCCTCCATATCCATGGATTTAAGTATTCACGGCTTGAAAATATTATTTAAAAAATAATAATCCAAAAAGCAAACCTTGATTTTGCCATCTTATATAAGGGACACCATTTTGCTATGCCATTGCATATAGTGAGACTTGAGTATTCATGGATTTTGGTATCCATGGGGGGCGGGGGCCAGAATCAAACCCCAGCGACTATGAAGGGACAACTGTACGTAGTTGGCATGAACAAGTGTACAAGTGAAAAGAGGGGGGTAAGGATGAATATATTAGCTCCTCCCACCCCATCGTTGTTGTCACTCCCTACATGTGAAGGGTGACTATCTGGAGGGAGAGCCTCTCTATCTATGCAAGGCCATAGGATTCCTTTTTGGCAATATAAATTTGAAGTGTGGGTCCTCTGATTCAGACTGTGAGTACAGTGGGGTGGAGAGGGAGGGGGAAACACTACACACGCACGTGCACACGCACAGCTCTCAGTCCATGTTGTTTGACTAATAGATCACATTCTATTACTAAAGGAATATGCATTGTATATTGGGATTTGTATGTATATGTGAATGAACGGAGGGGCAGTTAAATGCAGTACTCGTTAATGCAAGATACTTTAACTGATTATTTCAGGAAGGGACTTCTGCAATGGAAAATCTTAATGAAATGCAGTGTATGTGGTTCCAGACAGAATGTGCTTTAGCTTTTCAGAGATTGGGAAAATATGGAGATGCCTTAAAAAAGTGCCATGAAGTGGAGAGGGTAAGTAGGTAAACAAATTGCTTTTTCCTGATTACTATTTTTCAGAAGAGACAAGGGCATTGTTAACTTGCTCTCTGAGATTCTTCCTTTTTAAAGATACCAAGCCACTTTGAAAAAGGCCACTAATTCCAAACAAGCCTTTTTGGTCACTATAAAATTATATTTTTGAACATTTCATCACAGTAATTCAAAACTAGGTCAATAGCAAGTGTGTTCCTCACAAATCAGAAGAACACAGTAGCCCCTGCCCCAGTCAGCAATTAGCAAGAGGGCCAGTTTGAGGAAGGCATGAAGAGTAGTGGTTCAAATTAACCTTTTGCTTAATAGAACTTACTGAAGTTACAGAACTACGAATGGATTTGATCTTGGAAATGACCCAAATGGTCTCATTTTAAATAAAGATATGAACTTTTTCTCATCAGTTCTTTGCTGTTTCCCATGCATCCTTGCATTTATAGTGTATCTGTAGGAAGGAATGTACACATTGTCCTATTCCACAAACTTCCCCAATGTGTTGGTGTTTGTGATTAGGTATTCTGTTAGCAAAAGTACAGCAAGGATCTTCTGGTTGTCCAGTCCCCCCCCCCCATTATGTCAATTTTGTCTGTTTTTATTCATAATTATTACAGTAGCCATTCACAATATACTTTTACATTGTGCTTTTTGAATATTTTTATAAATGACAAGAAGAAAACTGCATCATGAAAATAATGTGTTTTTTTGTCTTGTTTAAGCACTTCTTTGAAATAACAGATGATCAATTTGACTTCCACACATACTGCATGAGAAAGATGACTCTGCGTGCCTATGTTGACCTCTTGAGATTGGAAGATGTTCTCAGGAAACATGCCTTCTACTTCAAGGCTGCTCGGTCAGCAATTGAGATCTACTTGAAGCTACATGATAATCCGCTAACCAATGAAAGTAAAGAACAAGAAGTAAATTCAGGTATTTAAGCAGTAATTGAAGTTAACTTGAGTATTTGATGCCTTTTCAAAAAGTTTTGGACAAAAACAGGGATTTGATCTTGGGACTTTAAAAGCTTTATTGTTTCTTCACTATAATTCTCTGTCTAGGTATAAAAAATGGTAGTAGATGCCATAAAAACTTTTAGGGGAGAGGGAGAGACTAGTTCCAGAAACTGTGAAGTGCAGATGCCCTTCTCCAGATGTGTTACAGTATCTGCAGTCTTATTTCATGGAGGAGCGGCAACCAGCAGTATATGTTTTAGACCTCAATATTTTTCCACGACTGTCTACTAGGTATCCATGCCAGGATTGACAGAAAACAGAGCGTCTTGTGGCACCTTAGACTCAAACATTTATTATGACATAACTTTTCATGGACCCACTTCTTCAGCTGCATCAGATCCTTTGTTATTTTTGCTAATCTAATGCAGGTATCTTTTGGAAATGGTTACAGAAATCTTATACCTAAAGTTCTTCAAATGGCCATGTGTAAAAATACACAGTCGAGCCTTCTGTTTCTCTGCAAGTCCTGTTATGCCTGTGACTTCATTTTCATTTTTTTAACTGCTGTATTAGTTGGAAGTTGAAGTGAGTGGGAAAGCAGGAGGAACATCTGAATAGCATGTGATTAGAAGCCGGGGCAGGCAGGGCTCACATCAAAACTCTTTATAGAGTTTTATGTATTTTATTTAGTTAGTATTTAGTTAGTTCATTTCTATGCTGCCTTTCTCCCAAAGTGGGGCCCAAGGCAGCTACCAAAAATCATCCATTAAAACAGTTACTATTAGAATAAAATTTAAAACAATTTAAATCACAGATAAAACATTTAAAATCATTTTAACAGTGTTTAAAATGATAAATAAAACATCCCTTAGGAAGCCCCTCCAGCTTATAATTTTAACAATGTTTAAAATGATAAACATCCATTAAGAAGCTCCTCCAGCTTATAATTATGGAAGCCTGTTTAAATGAAACCCATCTGTACAGATGACTACTGTTGATTCTAGTACACACAGAGAAATCAGGCATGTACATTTTGCTAAATTTCATGGAAACTGTAATTTATTCCTACAGTTTTTTGACTATTTTAAAAGTCATTGTCAATTCAAATTGCCCTCTTTTTCCAGGACTTCAGAGTCTTTGAGGAATGACTCCATCAAATCTTTTTGAACATAACATATAATGGATACTGGAGTATTTCTAGCTACTGTTTAAGAATTCTGAAGGTTTAATTATACAATAAATTAAGAGTTACTTATTTTAGATATATTTGGAATTTTGGTTTTATAAGTGAGGGCAGTTAATGAAATCTATATTTAAGTATGAAATCTATATTTTAAATACCAAGCCTTCACATTGTCTATAAAATTCATATTAAAACATATATTCCATGATCTGTAGAAAACCTTTCTGCCAAAGAACTTAAAAAAATGCTTAGTAAGCAAAGACGAGCACAGAAAAAAGCAAAACTTGAAGAGGAGAGAAAGCATGCAGAAAGAGAGAGGCAGCAGAAGAATCAGAAGAAGAAGCGAGATGAAGAAGAAGAAGAAACTAGTGGTCCTAAGGAAGAGTTAGTACCTGAAAAACTGGAAAGGGTAAGTCTGAGCTTTCCTTTTGTACAATTTATATTAGTTTAACCTATTCAGAAACTTCGTTTTTTCATGGATCTGTGCATCAAAACTCTTGCAGTCTTCTAGGGCAGTCTGAAGTTAAACCAAAAGCCCAGAGAGGTCCCCCCACCCAATTTGGTACACTGTTTTGCAATGTAGTCCCCCACCCCACCCTATATAGTGAACATAATAATTTTGAGGGTTACAAAGGTCACTTTGTTCAGGATATATCATCTGGTCAGGCACCTGCATATGTATACAAACTCATATGTATACCATGTTCGCATACATATACATCAGGAAATGGATGTGGGGTGTACATGGCTGATCAGATGCCATATTGTACAAATTGGGACAGAAGGAATAAGATAAAAACGTTATTTCTAACACACACTTCCCAGATTTCTTCTAAAATTATGAGGCTTCAAATTATGGCATGCTTAATATTTAAAAACTATAATTTTGTATGACTCCTGTTTATTTATAACTAATTTTTCTTTATTTATTTATTTTGAAACAGGTTGATAATCCATTAGAGGAAGCTATTAAGTTCCTTATACCACTTAAGAGTCTTGTGGAAGATAACATAGATACACATCTGTTAGCATTTGAAATATATTTTAGGAAAGGTAAAGTATATGAAGCTGTGAAATATTATATTATAATAAGTGGATCTTATGTAATAATTGCATATGTACATTTTCCAAGAATTATACTTCATTTTATAATAACTTGAATATACAATTATATAAAGGTTATTGTATTGATATTGGTGGTAATATTAAGGATAGCAGTGAAAACAAGATTAATTGTACACAAATACAATTTTCTTTGGTAAACACACGTGATTATTTTTCTGACCATCTAATACAGTTCTGTATAATCCTGCTGAATAGGCACTTAGCCTTGGTTTTCTGCTTGATTCTTCTGTTTCTTTTGCTTTCTGTTTTCTCATACAACCACACACACAGTGAACAAGTCGCTTCTTCCTTTACAGCATTACAAAAATACCTTCCTTCCTCTTGTCCCCTGTGTAAAAAACTCTGGTTCACACCATGCTTATCTCTGGGCATGATTACTGTAATCTTCTCTTACTTTCCATTGTCTCACATTGCTCCTCTCACACCTTCTCCAATTTATTGAACTTTCTTTTTGCTTTGACAATGTGATGCCCTAATCCCTACACTGTGATTCTCTAAATCCCTATGCTGGCTTCCTTTCTGCTTTCCAATCCCATACAACAGGTCTGAGGAAAGTGAAGCCCACCAGATGTTGTTGGACTGCACTTCCCAGCATTACTCAGCATTGGCTTTTCTGAAGTTGCAGCCCGTCAACATCCAGAAGGCCACACTTTGCCCACCCTAACTGTGGGCAACCTTCTCAGCCTTATCTTCTAAACCTTTCATAGTGATGCCTTCCTAATCTGTCTACTTTTATGTCTCCACATTATTCCTGCCAGTTAGCTCCACTTATTACCATTCTCACACCTGGAACTGTCTCTCTTTACCTTATTGAAATGATTGTCAAAACTCACTTTTTCTACAGAGCTTTTGGCACAGCTTCCTAGCCCCCGTACACCTTGCAACTGATTACCCTCTGCCTCCACTGACCTCGCCTTCTCTGTGGCAGTTTTCAGATGGTAAACTCCTTGGAGTAGAGACCAAGCCTTTTAAAGTGCCATGTCCTCGTAAATAGAAAGTGCTATATAAATAATAACAATTTTGATCCAAATGGCTTGAACATGTAAGAGAGAGAGAATGTGCACATGTATGTGAGCAGCAGCAGTAGGTGTGGGGTGAAGGAAAAGACAGTAAAGTTATATTAATGCAACCAAAACATTCAAAGTTAAATACAATTATACAAACTAGTATTGCATTTTTGTGTTTATGCAGGAAAGTTTCTGTTAATGTTGCAGTCAGTGAAAAGAGCTTTTGCTATCGACAGTAATAACCCATGGCTACATGAATGTTTGATTAAATTCTCCAAGTGTGGTAAGTTAAAAAAAAAAAGCCACTTAGTAGATTGTTTGCTATAAAACTGTCTTCAGGATACTGAGGGAAAAGGGGGCCAGTTTTATCAAACAAAAGCAATATAGTGATGTGCTTTTTATATTTCTAGTTTCTGATCATAGTAACTTGCCAGAAATCGTGAACAAAGTCCTAACCCAAGAAATGCAGAAGATTTTTATTAGTAAAGATTTGGAAAGTTTTAATGAAGAATTTCTGAAACGCAATTCTACCTCCATACAGCATCTGCTATCAGGTTTGTTTGTACGGATACATTTCAAATATTAAACTCACAAGCCTACATTTGATTGCAGAACTTAGTGTGAACAGAAAAGAGCCCTACTACTTTGGACTAAATGTTCATCTTATCTGTTGCTGTTATTAGCAGCAGTCATATCATCTTCGATTTATGGTGACCTTATGAATGAGACACCTCCAAGACACCCTGTTATTAAAAACCTTGGTAAGGGCTTGCAAACTTACAGCTGTGGCTTTTATGGAACAAATCTACCTGTAATCCAGTTTTTCTCTTATAGCCTTCAGCTTCCTACAGTGTTTACTACCAGTATGTGGGCTGTTGTTTTGTTTTCTGTATTCATTGTCAGTTTTACTTAGACTTCGAATAAATTATGTTTCTGTAGGCTGAAAGAAAGAATTCTGTTGGTGTTCTGTCTGTTCTTGGTAGTTTATTTTTCACAAGTGCTTTGAAAGTGGCTTCCCTGACCTTCTAAAACTGTGGATTCCTCAACAAATGGTTCTCCCCTGAATGAATTGTTCATGCTTTCATCTCTTTTATGAAGTTCTTCAATGTGTTGCTTCCATCAGCTTTTTATTTCTTCCTGATTATACAGTATGTTCTCTAATTGGGCATGTAGCACCCCCACTCTTGGTTTGAATTTCCCTTTGGTTTTTCAGATCTTGTGGAAGAGTTCTTGTGTTCTGTCTTTTTTGTTGTCTTCTGTTTGTTTGAGTTGATTATTATAATACCGTATATTCCGGCATATAAGATGACTTTTTCAGCCTGTAAAATCAGCTGAAAAGTCAGGGGCTGTCTTATATGCTGGATACAAGATGCTGGTGGGGGGGGGAAGCTTGCTAGCCACCTTATCCCTCCCCCCCGCCCAGTGCGGCTGCACAGGGGGAGCCTTGCTGGGTGGGAGGGGCTGAGCCTCTCCCCTGCCGGCTAGCGATCCCCCATGATTCCCCAACTCAAGAGAAGGCTGTCCAGCCTCCTTGGGGGTTGGGGAATCCAGGGATGAGGTTGAACCTCTCCACTGCCAGCTAGCCATCCCCCACGATTTCCCAACTCACGAGGAGGCTGGCCAACCTCCTTGGGGGTTGGGGAATCGCGGGAGGAAGTTGAACCTCTCCACTGCCGGTTAGCCATCCCCTGCGATTCCCCAACTCACAAGAAGGATGGCCACAGTATTCTAGGTGAGGCCTGACCAAGGCAGAATAGAGTGGCACTATTACTTCTCTTGATCTAGACACTATACTTCTATTGATGCAGCCCAAAATCGCATTGGCCTTTTTAGCTGCCGCATCACACTATTGACTCATGTTCAACTTGTAGTCTACTAGGACCCCTAGATCCCTTTTGCACGTAGTCTCGTTCAGCCAGGTCTCCCTGATCCTGTATCTATGCATTTTGTTTTTCCGCCCTAAATGCAGTACCTTACATTCCTCCATATTGAATTTCATTTTGTTAGCTTTGGCCCAGCTCTCCAGTCTATCCAGGTCATTTTGAATTTTGATCCTGTCCTCTAGGGTATTAGCTACTCCTCCTAATTTGGTGTCATCTGCAAATTTGATAAGTATGCCTCTAATTCCGTCATCCAAGTCATTGATAAAGATGTTGAATAGCACTGGGCCCAGGACAGATCCCTGTGGCACCTCACTGGTCACATCTTTCCAAGACGAGGAGGAGCCACTGAAGAGCACCCTTTGGGTTCAGCCGGTCAACCAAAAAAAGTTGACAACCAAAAAAGTTGTGTCACTGTTTATTTTTATTTTTGCTTCTCGTCTGTACTTCACTGTTTGAAAAGCTTCATTTGTCATCCAGTGAAGCTTTTCTTTCTTTTTGGCTGTAGACAAGTGTGTTTCATCCTTCCCTGACAATATCTCTAGTTTCCACCTAGAGTTCTTTTGGCTGGCGGTCAGTTAGGTTTAAAAGTGCAAATCAATTCATTACATGTTGTTTAAATTCTACAGGGATGTTCTTTAGGTTGTATTTTGGCATAGTGATTGATTTACTGTACTTCTTCTGCTTTACTCTAATTTTATATATTAGCTGTTCATGGTCTATTCCACAATCTGTTCTTAGGGGTTTGTCAGAGTGAGTGAAGCTTCTCCATCCTTTACTTCCAACTGTGTAGTCTATTTGATTCCTGTATTAACCATCAGGTGATGTTTATGTATGCAGTTGTCTTTTTGGTTGCCTGAAGAATGTGTTTTGCTGTAAACAAACTGTTGGCCTCACAGACTTCAATAAGTTGCTCTTGTTCTTCATTTTTTGATCTAAATCCTCAAACAGTTTGATTCTGCTCTGTTTCCTGCTTTTGTGTTCCTGTTTTCTATGATTATCAACATGTCCTGTTCTGGTATGTTATCGATTTCCTCCCAGATTCCATCCTAGAATCTTTCACTTTCTTCCTCTTCTGCCTCTGTAGTTGGGCCATAAACTTAGGTTATGATCATATTGATAAGCTTTCCTTGAAGTCTTACTGATATTATTCAGTCAGATCTTGCATTATATCCCCTGACAGCATTTGCTCCATTTCACCTCACTATTAATGACTCATCATTTCTGCTTGGATTTTCATTTTCGGAGTAAAACACTATGTCATTATCTGATTAAAATGTCCACTCCAATCCACTTTAGCTCACTCACCACAAATATTACAATGCTTATACATTCTTGGTTTTTTTGTGGGCCGTGAGACTGTGTTCTAGAAGAGTTTATTCCTGACATTTCACCTGCATCTGTGGCTGGCACCTTCAGAGAATGGTTGCATGTGGGTGTGTGAGATTTATATACTGTGAGTCCCTGTTGAAGAGGATTAGCATGTAAATTTGTGTATTCAGTTGTTGGATGTTCAGTTTTTAGGGTGTGAGGATATGCGAGGGGGGTTAGTATCTATTTAGCTCATGGTCCATTCTCTGCTGGGAAGCCTCCTGTCCCTGTGTGAAGTTCATTTGCATGTGTGGAGTTTTTATTTTGGTGTTTTTCAGGACTGGTAGCCAAACTTTGTTTACTTTTAGGGTTTCCTCTTTCCTGTTGAAGTTGTCCAGGTGTTTGTGGATTTCATTAGCTTCCCTATGCATTCTGACCTGATAGTTGTTAGTCTGGTCCAGAATTTCAGTGTTTTCAAAAAACATTTTGTGCTTAGGTTGCTTTATAATGTGTTCTGCTACTGCTGATTTTTCTGGCTGGCTCAGTCTGCAGTGTCTCTCATATTCATGTTTGTTATACATCTCTGAATTCAATGAATACCACAGCAGCAGAAATTTCTCTTTCCCTACAGTAAAATTCTTTTGATTTAGAACTGTCATCTTAGTTTTGGAAGAATCATGTGTGGCAAATTGGTTTCGTTTCACTAATGCATAATAGATCGTGTAAATTGTCTTTCATTGTCTTTAATGTAACTTTCTGGTTTAAATGTCCTTATCATTGTTTTGTTATTTCAAGCTTGTTTTTGGTTATTAGAATGTGCACACACATTTTAATATTAATTAAAACTGAAACAAATTCACTATTAAGTTGTGTGCTTTCAAGTTGTTTCCAACTTATGTCAATCCTAAGGACTTTTCTTGGCAAGATTTGTTCAGGGGGGCTTTGCTTTTGGCTTCTTCTGAGGCTGAGAGAGTGTAATGTACTCCCTTATAAAATCTCTCTATTGATTTACATCTGCCTTTTTTTCTTCTCTTTCAGGTGCCAAGATGATGTATTTCCTGGACAGCTCAAGGCAAGAGAAAGCTATTGCTGTTGCTACTAGATTAGATGAAAATATAAGGGACAAAAATGTGAAGGTAATTATTGATTATTATAGTTGTAAAATTGAAATTTCTTGACTAACCTTTCTAAGTTTGGAAGTTTCTTAATATGGGTAGGAACACATTTTACACATGAGGCAATTTGCCACAGCAGCAGCAGCAGCAGTAGTGCTGCTGCTGCTGTTTTTTATTGGCACACCCCCATTTTTCATCACTCAAGATGACTTACAAAAATCAAAACACTTATAGATAAAGGTTCATAAATACCTATTTGTAGTGCACATTTTGGAGGTAAAACATTCTGTTGCTATAGAGAAAGAAAAAGGGGGACAGGATGCTTCAGTTGTTGGGATGTGTGCCATGAAAGAATCATTACTAAAACTGTTTTCTTGTATGTAGACTTTAACAACAGTTTTGGAGTCCTTACTTGATGGCAGTTTTGGACCATGTCATACCCAGTGTGATGAGTATCGGATAGCATGCCACAAACTGTTTCCTTTAGCATCTGCCTTTGTAACTCCCACAAATGAAGATGATGGTTGCTTTGCATCAATGAATCATACAGCAATTAATTATGACTTACTGTCCAATGAAATTTAAATGAGGAAATGGAGTTCTTTTGTGTTCCAGACTGCTTGCAAACAGATCAGGGTTCTTCTGCAGAATACATTGGAACAATTCAAATGTCAAACAGAGGCAATTGAATGAAAATGTACTGTGCTATAAGCTCATTTTCCCTCAACAAGAGCTGCAAATATTTATGTAAACACCTATCTCTGAATAATACTGCTGATGTTTATACTTGTACAGTTATGAATATTTCTGTCCTAAATCATGGACACTGGAAATTGACTATTCACTTAAATGTTGTTACATATAAAAATAAATGCAGTCATTTCTTACAAAACATATCGGATGAGCAAGGTTGGCAAATTAGGATGGATATTATGCTGCATGTCTTGTCTACTATTTTCAGCTTTTTAAAAAAGAAATGTTTCTTTTAAAGCACAAGTATTGATCATAGATGGCAATTTTCTACCAATTCAGAGTGTTATATGAAAAGAGTGCTGATCAATTTGGAAATTTTGTTTGTGTTTTTAATTTTTTTAAAGCAGTTTAACCTCCCCCCCATAACTATTCATTTGAACAATTTTATAAACACTTTAAAATTATTGAATGCCCATTGTAACTGTTTAAATACTTTTTTCTTTACAATCTATCCATCTTGAAACATTATTGTACTTGGGGAAAAAGAAAGTATAGAAAGATAGATTATCCTGTTTCGATAATGTATTCTGTTTACAATCCTGAACTCCTTTAAAATTAAAGAAGTGATTGAATTCAACTTTTGCTAAAATGTTATTGCTTTCTGTTATATAAAGCAAGTAGCATTTAGGGTTTACTTTAAAAAATTAAAGTGAGCACAGCCAATGTGACTACAAATCACAGTTAATATTTTTCTTTACATTTTGGTGCATTGACATGAATGCATTACATATAGAACATATCCAGGTTTTAATCCAACTGTCTTAAATGTCTTACTTCTGGACATAAATAGCTATTCATAACAACTTTATATAAACTGCAAACAAAATTTAAAATACACTGTGGCTTGTACAGAAAATTCATTTTCTGAAAAATAATGAAACCAGTTTGCATTTTATGGTTAATGTAAATACTTAAGTAATAACTACTTAGGCCCTATGCAAAATTCAAGAAGGGACGTTTCTGACAACAAATGGTTCTCATAAACATAGTCTCCTTTGTCATCTGTTTAGAATCAATAGTTGAAAGAAAGCTCACTGTAAGATAATGCCAACCGATGTAATGCTGTAATAAATTATTTTGTACACAATGACTCTTGTTTTGTGGTGTGTTTTTTAAAATATACTGAGTGTTTCATCTTTTTTATATGGCTAAAGTTTTGTAATTTTTATACTAAAGTATATGGAAATATTATGGACAGAGTAGTGTAGCAGTTTTCATCTGTAATTTATTGAAAGGCTAGAAATCAGCTTATATTTGGAGTTGTGCTTCGTTTAAAAGAAATCATCTGGAATATACAGAGACCTTACCTTGTGCACATACAGATCCTTTTGACTGCATTTGTGCTGTGTTCACAGAGAAAGGCTTTTGCTGCTCCTTAAGGGAAGTGATTAGGAATATCTCTCTGGTGCCACTTGATGCTATGTGATGTTTTCCTCTAGCCAGCAGAGGGCAAACTATACCTTATATTTGTTACCGGTATATTATACTTTACCCTGATTTGAATCTCACCTGTAACCTACCTTTGGTTAGTGGCCATAAACTGCTAGTTCAGTCACAGCACGCTGTCTGCAGAATAAGGATAATACCATTTTCCATACATGCTTGTTGGAAAAATCACAGCAAGCTAATGTTAATAGTGTAAAAAGCACTATTTTGATGGTTGGTTGTAATTGCCAAAGATCTTTAGCTCAAGTTAAAGCTACCTCAAGCTACAATACATTTTTCTGCCTTTGCTAAGACGGGAACAAAATTTGCTGGTTGAAATGATTGTTTTAAGGGAGAGTAATAGTTTTCTCTTTTACTTTCCAGTTCTCCAGTGAGGTCACCTCGTTTTCAGAAAACATTAAAGTAATTTTAAGGAAGGTTGTGTTCAAGTGTTTAGCCAATATTGCAAATGCAGTTCATTGCATTTTCATTTATGTAAGCAGACCCTACAGGAGCAGACTTGTTCCCATAGTAGCCAAGAAGAAACATATAGGAAGCCCCCAAGAAAAAATGACTGTAGTAGCCTCTTCCTGTTTGTATGCCCAGAAACTACCTCTGATCGTGAAGGATTTTATATGGCCACAATAAAAAATATTTTGCCCCTTCACAGCACTGAATATCCTGTGTGTATATCAAGTGGTAATAATGACAAGTAAATACATTCCAGTTCCCAATTGTAACAACAAAATGTGAAAAGATCAAAGTGAATACTTATGCAAGGCACTGTGTAACTGCTTCTTCCAACATAATTGTTGCTTGCACACATTAAACAAATGCTTAATTCTTTACCATCTCGCTTCTCTGCAGAACAAGGTGAAACTGCAGTTTTCTTTGGCCTCAGAATCACAAGCTGTTCCCATTTGACAGAAGATTCATGTTAATCAGAAATATGTTGTTAATCAGAAAATACCACTCACATTGTTGAGATCCAAATCCCACGTGCCCACCTTAATGCATTGGAGTCTGTGGAAGTCCCACAATGGTTTGTGTGAGTGTGGCGCTGCTGACACAAGCTAGAAAATTCTACAGAAAACTGAAGGGATAAAATCTTAGCAGAAGTGTCCAAACCACATTCTATCAATATTCTGTGTGTGCATACATACATTCACTCACTTCCTATTGCCTTGAGAAACGCACTTCCAGGTCACTGATTTAAAACATAGCCCAGCTTTTAGCATCTGTAAATTATGTTGATGCCTCTGTTACTTAACATTATATTAAGATGCCTTCTTGGCCCCAGTCCGGGTTCTGTTAGTCATCTGCTCATGCTACAAAATTGATGATCATAAGAAAGTTGGATTGCCAGTTTCAGTAAGAGCCTCAGGGTTCAAATGTGTTTCTTTTAATTCTCTTAAAATGGAATTATGGAAGCAGATTGTTAAAGAGTCTTCATACGAATGTAATTCACAGTCTTTGAAGCCTTGATTGTATAACTTTTGTAGACTGCTCACAATGCCCTGGATTTTGACAGTAATTTGAATGATTTTTTGATACTCCTATGTATTTAATATCTTGTTAACTCTTCACTTTTAAAGGCTTGCATGCCTAAATCTAATTCATATAATTATATCAATTATGTCACTTATTCTGATTCAAATATATCATGAAAAGCTAGATAGTACAGTATATTAGATACCCATGTTTAAATTGCCTTTCTTGGGGCATTTATTTTTAACATTTGGTACCTGGGTGACAGTTGAACATAGGTAAAGTAAGACATGCTAGAGTCAGATATGTGGCTACAATTTGTGGCTACAGAAATGTGATAACATTTCACTTGTCTGTTCCTCATATTCTTCTGGCATCAAGTAATATATGATATAACATAGATTATAGTTCTGACTACAGCTATGCCCCCATAAGGGAGCTGAAAATTAGTTAACTGAACAGATAACTCAAGGCACTGAGCCAAGCCAAAAGAACAGAAATGTGGTGTTCTGTTCTAATTTTTGTTCAAATGTTTGGTTCTCTTCATAGCAGAAAATGTAGCAAATATAAATGGACCATGTGTGCAAGAGCAAATAAAGGAAAGATACACAGTGACTCCTTTGTTCAAGCTAAAATAACAAATATCTTGTATTCTATGTATTTGCATTTGTGGAAATAAGTCCCATTTGGTTTAGTGCAGGGATGGGGAAGATGTGACACCCTACAATAATCGAAGCCTCAAAAAAAAAAAAAAAAAAAAAAGAGGCTGAAATCAAACCTGAACAAAACCCCAAAGTGATAGGATGTCATTCTCAGGATGGCATGGAGGAGCAATCCACTACTATTGGGTTTCATCCGCACGTGCCAACCCGACTAGGTTAGATATAAAAAACTTATAAAATTATAATAATCTGATCAAATGTAATGATAATTCAATAATAAAACAATAATAGTAAATTCATAAGCATTCTGGATTGCCAGTGACAGTAATGAAGCTGACCTGGGGGGGCAGGAAGGTCAAAATATACTCTTGCCCCCAGTGCAGTTGCCCACCCTTGGTTTAGTGGGGGCAAGCAACTATACAAGGGAGACAGATACAACACACCTTTATTCAGAAATAAATATTCTGTGCTTTGTATTATAACCCTAGCTTCATGTTACATACTTCTATAAAATTTGCCAAATTTACAGTTTTGGCTGGTTCATACAGTTTGTCTAGGCCATTTTTTAGATGAGAAAAGGGGAAACAGTTCTCATTGCATACCATAAAATCCATTTCAAAGAAAAGGCCTCTCTTGGTGCACATGTCATGCACATAATACATGTGCACTGTGCACGGGGAGGTTTGGACAAATGTTGTGTACAGAAAATTTAACACAACTGCTAAACCCACCATCCTCTCTTGTTTCCAGGCCTCCCAGTCTAAGCAAACAAGTAAAGAGCAGTAGTATGTCTGTTCATCTGTAACTCAAGATTAATAACACACAGGTTAAAAAGCACTAGTCCAGAAACAGAACCTTGGGGAACCTCTTTTTTTCATATATCAGCTTCGGCTGATACGCCAGCTGCGCCATTTCCTGGAAGTAAAGGACCTCGAGACTGTGGTGCACGCGCTGGTAACCTCTCGTCTAGATTTCTGCAATGCGCTCTACATGGGGCTGCCCTCATGCTTGGTCCGGAAACTTCAGTTGGTACAAAATATGGCAGCCAGAGTGGTCTCGGGAACATCTCGGAGAGACCATATAACTCCAGTATTAAAATCTCTCCACTGGCTGCCTATCAGTTTCCGGGCCCAGTATAAGGTGTTGGTTATTACCTTTAAAGCCCTAAATGGCTTGGGTCCAACATCTCCGGAACTGCCTCCTCCCATACAATCCTCCCCGCGCACTCCGGTCCTCTGGGAGGAATTTGCTTCAGCCACAAAAATCTAGGCTGTCTGCAACCTCCCAGAGGGCCTTTTCGGTAATCGCCCCCAAATTGTGGAATGACCTGCCGAACGAGATCTGTCAGATAACAACCCTGAGTAGCTTTAAAAAAGCACTAAAGACTGATCTCTTTCGGCAGGCCTTTCCTAATTAGATCCCGGCCTCAGGGGATCCTGGCTTCTTTTAGTCCGCTGGCCATTTATAGTATTTTATTGTATTTATTGTTTTAATTGTGATTTTATATCAGTTGGTTTTAATTTATAATTGTTTAATATTTTTTTATGGGGGAGGGTGGGGTGGGGGGTGTTTGGGGATTTTATCTGTATTGTATTTTAATTTTTGTAAGCCGCCCCGATTGTTTTAACAGAGGGGCGGGGTATAAATAAATTTTATTTTTATTTTTTATTATTTATATCCCTTCATTACGAGAATCTATATATATAAAACTCTAGAGTATGACAATGGCCTTAGGTATGTAGGTACATTGTCTGTTGGGTATGTACAATGGGTTTAGGTATGTTGCCTCATTCAGTGTGCTGACTGGCTGCTTCTGTCACTCCTTCAGCCAATAGCCACCCACATGCAAATCGCCACCCACATGCAAATTCCCTCTCCACCTAACAATCCATTCCTGCCGCTCGTGGCCAATCTGCATACTGGGAGCGACCAAACAATGTGCTACAGTGTTGGCTATAGTTACTAAGGCTGCAGGCCTTTCTAGTTCACCAGTGTTTCAGGGCTGCACAATTCCCACTTACGATTTAAGTCTACACAGTAGACTTAAATCGCTGCGATGGGACTCAGGCAGTCAACTGGCGGCAGCAGCAGTGAAGTGGGAAGCTGCTGCAACTGCTGTCACGGGACCCAGGCGGTCAACTAGCAGTAGTGGTGGGAAACCACTGTGAAGGGACCCAGTCAACTGGCGGCAGAAGGACGGGACATCACTGCTGCTGTTGCGATGGGACCTAGGCAGTCAACTGGCAGCAGTGGAATGCCACTGCAACAAGAAACAGGCAGTCAACTGGTGGCAGTGGTGGTGGGATGCCGCTGCTGCCACTGTGACAGAACCCAGGCAACCAGGCATGAAGTCTATTGGGCATTTTGGGGGGAGTTTTTTAATGGTGTATGGTACACTGGGTCCAGCTAGTTCTTAGTTATTTCTGCTCCTTTGCTTCCAGTTTTTCTAATATTACTGTTCTAAAAGAGAATACAGTATTTCTCTTTTCTCATGACTAAATTTGCTAAATAGTCTTTGTTGATGGATGTCAACAAAAGCTTTTTGAAAGTCTAAATACACCATGATCACCCCTATCCATGTTGATAGCAAATTCTAGAAAGTGAGACGGAAGAAGCCTTGTTGATTCGTCTGCAAGACTTGTTCTTCCATATTTGGGCTCTCACACATGCAAAAGGATCTAGTAAGACCTTGCCTACATCATTGTGCAATCATCCAGTGCCCCTACCCCAGCCAGTTCCCCATTGCTAATATATTTAAACATTTGTAATTGTTTTTTGGTAATATGTTCCTCAATGTCCAATTTTTAACCCCTTGTTTGCCGATTTCGCAACTGAGCTGCATTTTGCAGTCCAGCAAGCTGTCACATGCAATTGAGGTGCATGTCCAACCCCAGGAAATTATCACATGGAACTCAGCTCTACTTTGTAGGGCAGGAAGTTGTTACGTGGAAACTCCTTAGTTTTTCTATTTTCCCCTTTCTTAAAAAATGAAATCTTTTTTTAAAATCTCCTTCAATGTCAAAGGTTCTAAGCAAAAACATTTACAAAGGGCTGGACATATCTGACAATTTTTCACTTATATATAATTGGATCTCATAGTATTTTGTCTGTTTTCAATTGGTTCAAAACAACCATTTTGAATCAAGACCTGGACATCACTTAGGGTTAAAACCAGGATCATCTCTCTCATCTGGCAAACTGAACCTAATTCAAAATGGGTGCTGCACCCCGTCTCTGTGGTCTACCCTCTTTGACAATCCCTATCTTTGGGAAGAAAAACAGCCCCGCACTGAGGAAAAGGGGAGAAGCATAGGCGATGGAGATATTAACCTGATGTAGAAAGTTCTGTAGGGACTTCCTTTGGCTACAGATGTTGTAAGGAGTGTCATTTCCTGCTAGGGGAATGGGATTTATATAAAGCACAGGGCTTCATTAGAGACTTAGATTTTTTAGTCAGTGGGAAGAGTGAAACAAGTTAGTTATTCAATATTTTGATCAACGAGTGTGTGTTTCATAGTACGGTCGGCCCTCCACATTTGCAAGTTTAACATTTTTTGATTTGATTATTTGCTGCTACCTCTGCTGGCACCCTATATCATGTTAAGGACTGCAAGCCTTGCAAGACAGACTGCCATGGCATGATGAGACCTGTCTCTCTCTGGCTTTTCTTCACAAACGAAGATTCAGGAAGGACTCATCCCGTGCTTTCTGCAAGTGCGCTGATGACTAAAAAGGCCAATCCGAGATAAACAAGTCCAGTTGCAGAAAGCACAGCAGAAGGTCTCTTTGGGTGATGTTTCCAGGTTGTGGTTCTTTCTGCATTGTCATTTCTCTTCAAGACTTGTTCAGCGTGAGTTCTCAAATAAGGCTGCAGCATTGTGGATAGTGTGTCTCCATGCCTCCCGATGTGAGGCCAGGGCGGACCACTGTTGGTGATCAATTTGGCCAAGCCTGAGATGTTGTTTCAGGGAGTCTTTGTATCGCTTTTTTGGAGCGCCCCTCTTACGCTGACCCGTGGCGAGTTCACCGTAGAGTAGTATTTTTGGGAGGCGATGGTCCTCCATCCTAGAAACATGCCCTGCCCAGCGCAGCTGTGTTTTCAATATCATGGCCTCAATGCTGGTGATCCCTGCTTGCTCAAGGACAGCAACATTCGTCACATAGTCAGTCCAGTGTATATTTAGGATTGTGCGTAGACAGCGCTGATGAAAGCGCTCTAGGAGTCGTAGGTGGTGGCGATAGGTGACCCATGTTTCAGATCCATAAAGTAGAATAGACAGTACAATGGCTCTATACACACTGATTTTTGTGTTTTGCCTCAGGTGTTTATTACTCCAGACTCTTTTGTAAAGTCTTCCAAATGCGCTATATGCCTTTGCTAATCTGTGATCGATCTCTTTGTCAATCTTGGCACCTGAAGAGATGATGCTTCCCAGGTAGGTGAACTGCTGAATGGACTTGAGCACAGAGTTGCTGATGGCAATGTGGGGATGGTGGTGTTCGTCCTGTGGTGCAGGCTGGTAAAGAACTTCCATTTTCTTCAGGTTGACTTCCAGCCCAAACAGCTTTGCAGCTGTTGCAAAGCAGGATGTTAGGTGCTGCAGAGCTGCTTCTTTGTGGGCAACAAGGGCAGCATCATCAGCAAAGAGCAGCTCACGGACTAGATAGTTTAGAGTCTTAGTGCGAGCCCTCAGGCGGCTTAAGTTAAACAAGCTACCATCAGTACGGTAAAGTATATAGATGTCGTCTTCTTCTTTGGGCTCTGCCATAGCCCTTTGGGGAGACCTGTAAATCCCTATTAAAATGGTGTAGGGCACCAGCGGAGGCAGTGGCGAGCTCTTTCAGCCACCTGCTTCTGCCGTGCAAAGGGATCCCACCACCTAAAAGACCTCTGCAGTGGGTTGAATCTACAAATCATACTTTTTTTTGTGTTAAATATAGTTAGGAGGGGGCTAGAGATATTTGCCTTTTCCCCACTTTCACGGGGGTCCTGATCCCCTAACCCCAGCGAATGTAGAGGGCCAACTGTAATTTCATTAACATTGAAGGGGCTGATCCTGGCTTCTGAGGAATATGTGGGGTCAAGGTGACATACTACAATGTTTTATGTTATCTGTAGGAATGGGAATTTCTTCTTCACGAGCTGAATTGAGTTGGATGTTGCATTGTCATCTATGGGGACTGTCCATGGTGGTAGAATTCAAAGACATAGCTGTGTTAGTCTAGATCAGTATGCAAAGGGATCTTTTAGCACGTTTGAGACTGAATGAAAGAAGTTGGTAGCATAAGCTTTCATAGACTTAAGTCTACATCAGATGCATGGTGTGAAGTACCTAGGAACAGACCTTTATAGCTATAAATGTACAGGTTGTACGTTTGAATAGCAACAGAAATATGAAACTTGTGCGTATAATGATGAGGTGCCATGTTCAGTTTTAACTATGCTCGTTGGGGGAAAAGACAGGAGAAAAGATATTGCCTCAAGCCAAAGTGAGTAGATAACTATATGAATGGTGGAGGGAGTTATTGGAATGTAGTATGATGTTGGCAGGGACTGGGCAAGAGAGCCCTCATGAGGCTGGTGTGTTATAATATGTGTAGTGTGCCAGGAAATGATTGTCTCTGTTCAACCCATTGCTGATGGACTGGAGTTTGTGGATATATTCCAATTCTGCTATCTCTCTTTCATCTACCTCTATAGTTTTTTGTTTTGTTTTATTTTGTTCAAGGCCTGCTGTTCTGAGATCCAAGATGGAATGTCCAAGAAGATTGGAGTGCTCTGCAACTGATTTTTGTGTATTCCCATTCCTAATGTCTGGTTTATATCCATTTATCTTCTGGCTCAGAGACTGAACTGTTTGCACAATGTAGAGTGCTGAAGGGCATTATTCACATAGGATGGCATATATCGCTTTAAAGGATGAGCAAGTGAAAGTACAGTGCTGCTAATATTGTGGGTGATGTGATTAGGTCCTGTGATGACATTTTCCAAATAGATGTGTGGGCAAAGTTGGCATCTGGGCTTGTGACAAGATCTTGTACCCATTTCCCCATCTGTGTTATGTATCCTCCTATAGGTAAGTAACTGAGATTGGGAGATAAGTAAAGGCCTGCTACCAAGAGCCCTTGAGAGGGCAGCATTATTGTCCAGAATAGGTTGTAGTTCATTGATGTTATATCTGAGTCGTCTCAGCTGGGAGCTTTATCCAGTTGATACCTTAGATATCTTTAGACCATATGCAGCAACACTTCTAACTATGTGAAGGACACTACTGTCTTCCTGAAGAAGTTACAGTCCATCCACAACTTCCCAGGGAACAGCATCTTAGCCACTATGGATGTGGAATGCCTATATACCAACATCCAACACAACGATGGACTACAAACTGTCAGGAACATCATTCCAGATGGGATCATAGCAGACCTAGCCACCAACGTCTGCCACTTCGTTCTCACACACAAGTACTTCATTTTTGGTAAGAACTTCAGGTTAACGGTACTGCCATAAGGCACATGCATGGCACCATAATATGCCAACATCTTCATGGCTGACCTGGAACAACACAAGTTCACTTTTAGAACACCACTGTACAGCTACACGATGGACATCTAAGCACCATACTATACCATAAATCCACTGACTACACATACTTACATGCCTCCCATTTTAAATATTACAGTATATAAAATATATTAATGCTATATATTATAACACCAGTCTGACAGATCCCCTTTCCAGGCTGGCCCAGCAGTTCCAACCCCTAGAATCCTGTCACTCACCCTGCCCTTGTTCCCTTTCTTAATGCCTTCCTAGATTAGGTACTTGGGCCTCAGGGTGAACCCCTTATATGTAGGCCTATGGCTGTGTTGTGGTGGGTTTACTGTGGTTAGCATGACCAACCTCTACTAATTTAATTTGAACTGACAAAGAGAGTGGTAAAAACAAACAAGTGGAAGGTTTTTAAGACATGTAATTAATATTAACCCTTGGATTCTCAATCAGTCACAGCTCCTTAAACACCCAATCAGTTCTCCTATCATTCTGACTGGTTTGTCTCTATACCATCTGTTCCTTTATCTTTCTCAAATCAAATTCTCCATCTCAGCTTTGACCTACCACCTTCTTACAGAGACAAACCTCTGTTTTGTTGCATTTCTTCTCCGCAGACCCCACTTCACAGCATTCTCTGAGCCAGGCTTGCCAAGCTCCTTACTTCACAACTAGTTAACACACCAGCCTCATGAGGGCTCTCTTGCCCAGTTTATCACAACTCCTTTCAGGTTCCCAACCAGCATCATACTACATTCCAATAACTTCCTCCACAATTCATATGGTTATCTACTCACCTTGGGTTGAAGCAATATCTTTCTTCTTACCTTTGTCATCATTAAAACTGAACTTGTCACCTCATTACCACACCCACAAGTTTTGCATTTCTATTGCTATTCACACATACAACCTGCTTCCTAGGCACCTCACTCCATGCATCTGATGAAATAGACATCATCATCATCATCATCATAATTATTATTATTATTTATATCCCACCCCTCTACGAAATGCAATTGGGGCAGCTTACAACAATTAAAATATACATCCTGGACTCTCAATCCCACCCCACCCCTTAAAATACAATTAAATAAATCAGGAATTAAAACGTACCGGTACTTTAAAACACAATACAAAAATTAAAAATAAACAATGGACAGTGGCCATAGAGAGGTCAGGACAAGCTAGATTTTCTTTTTTCTTTTTTGATGGCCAGGTATCTATTCAGGAAAGGCCTGCCGGAAAAGATCCGTCTTAAGAGCTTTTTAAAAGCTATTTATGTTGGTGATATAACAGATCTCATCCAGTAGGCCATTCCATAATCTGGGAGCAATAGCCGAAAAGGCCCTCCGGGACGTCGAAGAAAACCTAGTTTTTAAAGGTTGAAACAAATTCCTCCCAGAGGACCTGAGTGCACAGGGAGGATTATATGGAAGGAGGCGGTTGCGAAGATAGGTTGGACCCAAGCCATTTAGGGCTTTAAAGGTGATAACCAACACCTTGTACAGGGCCCGGAAACTAATGGGCAGCCAGTGGAGTGATCTTAAGATTGTTGTTATATGGTCTCTTCTGGATGTATCCGAGACCAGTCTGGCTGCCATATTCTGTACTAGTTGACGTTTCCGGACCAAGCACGAGGATAGCCCCATGTAGAGTGCATTACAGAAATCAAGACGAGGGGGTTACCAGAGCATGTATCATGGTCTCAAGATCCCTGACTTCCAGGAAAGGGTGTAGCTGGCGTATCAGCCGAAGCTGATAACAGGCACTGCTGACCATTGTATTTACCTGATTCATCATCTGGAGTGACAGGTCCAGGAGCAGACTGCGAACATAGTCCTTGGAGGAGAGTGTGACCCCATCCAGGACTGGAGATTGTATCCCAATGCCTGGGTTCGGGGCTGCTACCGTGAGTACCTCCGTTTTATCTGGATTCAGATTCAATTTGTTTTCCCTCATCCAGTCCATTACTGCCCTAAGACAATCATTAAGAGAAGAGATACCATCTGAAGTCAGAGCTGAAGACCGAGGCATACGTTTATGAAATAGACTTAAGTCTTTGAAAGCTTATGCTACTAACTTCTTTCACTCTGGGCCGGTCTAAATGGTGAAAACACTCCTCATGAAATTTGCTGGGAATCCTACCTGTCTAAACAGGATCCAGTACCAATCCACACTATTCGGAAGGAGGGGGGCCCAAAACAGCAAAAACAATGGGGTAAAAGCCTTTGCAGATTTTCCTGTACTTTTTCACAAACTGTGAGACGAGTGAGCATTTTTGCTCGCTTGGACTATAGAACAATAAAAAACTTGAAAGGAAGCACAAAGCTGATTGGCCGGGCAAGAGTGGGGACAGGGCTTGCTAAGAGGGCAAGTGCCTGCTGCCGCCATGTTGGATTTTCGCCTTAGCAATCACTTACTAAGGCAATAAAAAGGATAAATATTTTCTATTTTGCTTTGGAGAATCACTCTATTGCACCAGCGCACCTTGGGATGGCTTCTTTTTTTTAAAAAAAGGTGGCAGTGAAGAACTAACGCAAGTAAATTGCCGCCCAAATAGAAGGCAATAGTGGGCCAGAGAGAGGCCAATGGATTACTCCAGGCCCATCTACACAAGCGGGGGGATGGGGGAGATCTCATAGTAAAGGCATTTTGCAGCAGCAACAATGTGTCTTAATGGTGTTTTTGGCCTCAGAAGCCCCCAAAAGCCTTGCATTCCAAATGGTAGCTGCGAGTGATTTACTTGCGTTAGTTCTTTGCCACAGCAGATTAAAAACAATTCCCCAAGGTGCACTGGAGTGATATAGCGGTTTTCTGATTTAACAGGAAAGCAAAACAAAAAATAACCACCCCATTTTATCACCTTAGCAATCACTCACTAAGGCAAAAATCCAACATGGCAGTGGGCGCTTGCCCTATTAGCAAGCCCTGTCCCTGTTCTCGCCCAGCCAATCAGCTTTGTGCTTCCCTTTGAATCGCTTGTCATTCAATTGTCCTAATGATCAGGAATGGGAGCCCTGGTGGTGCAGTGGTTAAATGCCAGTACTGCAAGTCACCATGTTGGAAGTTCAATTCCAGCGGGCTCCAAGGTTCACTCAGCCTTCCATCCTTTCGTAGGTCGGTAAAATGAGTACCCGGCTTGTGGGGGCAAAGGGCCGGTTTAACCTGTCTGCCAGATCTGCATTGGCGGGGGGCCTCGGGGGTGAAGGGGGCCCCCTGGTGAGTGTTGCCCTTATCTGATGAAGGAGACAGCCAGGAGACAGCAGCCGGCTCCTCCGCTCCTTTGGAGCCCCTTCCCCCTCCCTCCTCAGGCAGGGCATGGCAATAGCACTGAGCTAGTGCGGGAGATAGAGAAAGGGTTTGCTCTTGGGAAGTTGTAATTTGGAGACAGTCCCTGGCTGCATTGCTGTGAAGGAGGAAAGGCAGAGCAGCTGGTCGTGTGAGTGAGGGACTGTCTTCAGGGGGCCGCGGGGATCTTGAGGGGGGGCTGCCATGCACAGTGGGGTGGTTATTTTACTTTTTAACTTGTTGCTGGAGTCAAGACAGATGGCTATCCAGCCTCTGTTTAAAAACCTCTAAAGAAGGAGACTCCACCACATTCCCGCCCTCCTCCAAAAAAATGTCTCCAAAACTAAAGAGAAAGTGAAAGAAACAGCAGCCCTCTGTGGCAGAAGCTGGAGGGAGTTTGCTGCTACCCCGGAGACGGTGAGTGTGTGTTTATGAGAGAGACAGGGAATTTGAGGGTTGTCTCGGAAAGGGCTCCTTTCTTTCTTTCTTTCTTTCTTTCCCTTCCCTTCCCTTCCCTTCCCTTGCCAACTGAGTTCAGCCTGCATTTGTGTGTGTTTGCCTATGTGCCTTCAAGTCATTTCTGGCTAAGGCAAACCTACCATGGGGTTTTCTAGGCAAGGTTTGTTCAAAGGGTGTGTGCCTTTGCCTTCCTTTGAGGCTGAGAGAGTGTGACTTGCCCAAGGTCAGCCAGTGGGGTATTCATGGCTGAGTAAGGATTCAAACCCTGGTCTCCATAGTCATAGTGCAATGCTGAAACTTTTACAACACTCTTAACTCTTTTAACAGAAGAATACTGTATAAAGAATATAAATTAAAATTTGGAGTAATATTACTGGGAACAATGGTTTTATTGTTGTCACTAAAACACCAATATCCAGTAGTGTTATGTGAGAGGCATTGGCCTAGAGCAGTGGATCTTAACCTTTTCTTTACCAGGGACCCCCTTTAAATATCTTTTGTTGCCCCAAGACTTAACTCAAGATTTAAAACCCTAATAATAATAGCTAACAACAACAACAATACAATTACACCATCCATTAAACTTTCCCTCAGAGACACTCTTGCTTCTTCCTGCAAGTTTGTGGCTGGAGTGGATTGAATGGCAATGTGCAGGCCAAGCCAGCCAGACTTTGCCTTGGTTCCTGTCACATGGCTACTCCACTACAGGGAGGAGGTGGGCCAAGCAGTCTTCAAGCCTTTGTGGACCCCCTGTGAGGACATTGCGGACCCCAAGTTAAGAACCACTGGGCTAGAGAATGCTGGAAAAGGAACAATGCAACCAGATCTTGAGAAGGGTGCTGGCAGGGGGATTCTGGGAGGTGTAATCCAAGAGTAACTTTCCCAGGCTCTGAATGCAGCCTAGAATCATAGGGCTGGAAGGGACCCCAACAGCCATCCCATCCGATTGGCTTCTGCCCTGCAGGAACACACAATCCAAGCATTCCTGACAAATGCCCATCCAACCTCTCCTTAAAAACCTCCAAAGAAGGTGAGTGCACCACACTCCCAGGCAGCAGAGTATTCCACTGCCTTACAGCTCTTACTGTCAGGAACTTCTTCCTAATGTTTAGGTAGAATCTCTTTTCCTATAGTTTGAGTCCATTGCTCCGTGTCCTAGTCTCTGGAGCAGCAGAAAACAAGCTTGCTCCTTCCTCAGTATGACACCCCTTCAAATATTTAAACATGGCTATCATGTCCCCTCCTAACTTTCTGTTCTCTGGGCTAAACATGCCCAGCTCCCTAAGCCGTTCCTCATAGGGCATAATGGCTTCCAGACCTCCCAACATCCTTCTCGGTATCTTTCTTGAATTGTTGTGCCCAGAACTGGAAACAATATTCCAGGTGAGGTCTGACCAAAGCAGAATGGAGTGATACTATTACTTCCCTTGATCTAGACACTATTAATGCAGCCTAGAATTGCATTGGCATTTTTTGCTGCTGCATCACACTGCTAACTCATGTTTAGCTTGTAGTCCACTCTTTCTTTTCTTTGAGGAAATCTGCATCATTACATTAATTGCTAATAAACTAAAAATATTATGTTAGTGCCTATAATATAGTTTTTAAACTAAATTATTGGTGTCAAATTATGTAATACAGTAGGCCCCTCTTATCCACTGGGGATTGGTTCGGGGGGGGGGTGGATTCTGAAAACCATGAATAATAGTGAACACCATTGAAAAAAATGGTACTTCTGGTTTAAAATACCATAGAGTTGCCTTGGAGGGCCTAGAAAACCACTAGGGAGGACACATTTACTAGGAAGACTCTAGGGTAGGTGTGCTGTTCTGTGTCCCATGGATAATGAATCCATGGATACGGGGGCCCTACTGTGATCTGAACATCCTGTACGGTGAATAGGTTAGGTTACATTGACCTGAGATAAACATATGGGGGCCCCAAAATAAAGCACTGCAGGGGGCCCCAAAATTCCTTAAACCGGCCCTGGGGGCAATTAGCTGATACACATTGGAAACTGCTTAATGCTGTGTAGATCTGTAAAATTGCTATTGCTTAACAATTTGTAAGCAGCTCTGATAGCCTTTGTGGCTATAGAACGGGGTATTACTACCTAATTAAAAATTAAATTAATTTTTTTAAAAAAAAGAATGCACACACCCCTCATGGGTTTTTAAAAAGTATGTGAAAAGCTTTTCCTTTGGCATTTTTGACATTTTTGGCTTTTCCTGCGTTGTTTTTGCTGTTTTGGGCCCCCTCCTTCTGAATAATGTGAGTTGGTGCAGGATCCATTTAGACAGGTAGGATTCCTGCAAATTCCATGAGGGTTGTTGCGGTTTTTGTTTTGGTTTGGTTTTACTGTTTAGACCAGTGTTTCTCAACCAGAGTTCCCTGGATCCCTAGGGTTTCCCAAGAGGTTGCCAGGGGTTCCTCAAGAGATTATTATGTGGGGGGGGGGGAAACAATAGCAGTATCTATCTATCTATCTAATTCTCTTGGGTATGTTGCCGTTTCCAGTGTGCTGACTGGCTGCTTAGGAAACTGACCAACCAATCAAAGCTTGGTTGAGCAGCCAATCAGCACACTGGGGGCAGGAACATGTGGACCTTTAAGTCCTTCCTAAACATGGCTACCAACAGAGGAGGAGCAAGTAGTAGGGGGGATGTGGCATGGTGTGTGTGGGGGGCAGCAAGATGGCATGGTTGGGCGGTTGGGGTGGGGAGGTCAGCGAGGAGCATGGGGGCTGGTGAGGAGCATGGGGGTGGCAAGGAGCGGCGCGGGGTGCAGGGTGGTTGGCAAGGTGGCATGGTTGGGCAGTGGGGAGGTTGGCGAGGGGCATGGGGGGTGGCGAGCAGCACAGGGGTGGTGAGGAGCGGTGCAGCGCATGCGGCAAGGTGGCGTGGTTGGGCGGTGGGGGATGGGGAGGTTGGCGAGGAGCACAGGGGGGTGGCAAGGAGTGGCGCGGGGCACTGGGCAGGCAGCAAGGTGGTGTGGTTGGGCGGTGAGGGGGTGGGAGGACAGCGATGGGTGGGGGGCAGTGCGGGGGAGTGGCGTGTGTATTGTTGGGAGTGTGTGTAGGCCGTGGGGGGGGGAAGGTGTATGCTACACCAGGTATAGCTAGTATATATAAAATTCTCTTGGGTCTGTTGCCTTTCCCAGTGTGCTGATTGGCTGCTCAGGAAACACACCCAACCAATCACCACCCACGTGCACATTCCCTCTCCACTTCACAATCCACTCCTGCCACTCAGTCTGAGGCCCAGATTGGGACCCAAGCAGTCAACTGGTGGTGGCAACGGTGATAGCCCGCCTGCAACGGGACCCAGACAGTCAATTGGCAGTGGTGGTGGCTGCGGCCACAGTCAACAGAGCAAGTCACCCTCAGCAGTTCCGGAAAAAGTGTGGGACGCTGAGATGGGCAGGGTTAAAAAATCCACAGGACTACCTTACAGGGTTGTTGTGAGGTCTACCTGGCATTTTGGGGGGAGTTTTTTTAACAGCATATGTTAGGCTGGGTACAGCTAGTATGGAATAATGTTTATGCAGGGGTTCCCTGAGACCTGAAAAGTATTCCAAGGGCTCCTCCAGACCAGGAGAAAAAGGTTGAGAAAGGCTGCTTTAGACAACCCCTCCGTGCCTCTGGAGTGAGGCGGCCGCCCACCTACCCACCCACCCGTGGCCTGGAAGAGGAGCGGAGCAGCCCGCCCGGCCCCCTCCGTTACGCACCTGGGGAGGGGCGGGGAGGCCAGGCTGGCTCGGAGAGGAAGCGCTCCAGAAGCGGACTGGGCGGGCGAGTGGGGGCTCCCCTCCTCGCTGTGTGGGGTTTCTGCTTCGCGTGGAAAGGCCGGGGGGCAGTGGCGGGAGCAGCCTCCGTCGCCTTGGCCGATGGACGGAGGGAGGCTTCCTCGCTGAGGGAGGGACCGGAGCCTGGCAACCCGCACCCCCCCCCAGTCCGAGTCTTCTCCGGCTCCTCGAAGTGACCATGAAGCCTTTCAAGGGGCAAAGTTCGGCCGGCGGCAAAGGTGGGTCTGAGAGGGGCTCTGGGGCAACCGGCGTCGCTTCGCCTTGCACTCCCCGGCGCCAAGGTTTGTTTTTTTGTGGGGGGCAAGACCGAGGAGCCGGGGTGGTGGGGAGAGTCCTGCTTGCCTGAACGCTGCCCCTTCTAGCCAGGGAGTAATTTTTCAACCGAGGGGGACTCCGTGGTCTTTGCCAAGCCTGTGTGTGCGCGCCTTTTTTTGGGTGGGTGGGGGGCTCTTTCCATGGGCTTCTGCCTCAGTGTCCTTCAAAAGGCGGTCGACCATTGGGGTCCCTCCTTCTCCTTCTAAGGTGGGGGGGTCCTTGGGGGTCAGCCCTAAAGACGCCGCGCCCCAGCTCAGCCCAGCCCCACCGCCTCTCGGGCGTTTTGTTTTGTCTAGTTTTCGAAGCGGCTCCATTTGCGCCTTGTCGTTGGGTTTCCAACAGGTATAGGGCCGGTTTAAGGCACGGGCGGCGTCAGCATCCGCAGGGGGGGCATCATTGTGGGGGTACCCATAGTAACCCTCCTTCTGCAAAAACATGATTAGTAAAAATCTCAATATCCTGTACTGTGAATACCTTAGGTTGAGTTAGGTTATGCTGACCTGAGAGAAACATATGCCCCCCCCCCAAAATAAAGCATTGCAGGAACCCCCCAAATTCCTTAAACCGGTCCTGGGGAACCTGGATGGAAAAGCGTGGAGTGCCCGCCGTTTGGTTCTCTGGAATACGCGCTCCACACCTAGACTCCCAGCCCTTTTTTAAAGAGGAGAACAGTATGGAAGAGAGGCTGTTTGGCTCCTTTGTATCTCCAGCTCCCCCTGTTTTGGGGGATGTAGTCAAAAGGAAGGTTTGGAAGGAATTGGGGAGTCTGGGTCAGGCCTAGTTTAGCACTTGGATGGGGAGCCCCACCACCACCCAGGAATGCTGTAGGTTAACTTTCAGAGGAAAGCAATGGCAAACGACTGGGAGTATTCCTTGTCTAAGAAGACCCTCTGAAACTCATGGGGTTGCCATAAGTCAACAGGCAGTTTAAATACACACACACACACACACACACACACACGCAATGTATATTGGTTGTCATCCTCTGGCTTCCAGACAGAAGGTTTTACCCATCCAAAGGCATTGTGCAACTACAGCTGTTCCTCCATATCCACGGATTTGGTTTCCACGGCTTTAAGTATTCACAGCTTGAAAAAAATATTTTAATAATAATAATAATCCAAAAAGCAAACCTTGATTTTGCCATCTTATATATGGGACACCATTTCACTAGGCCATTGCATATAATGGGATTTGAGTATTCACGGATTTTGGTATCCACGGGAATCCTGGAACCAAATCCCAGCGAATGTGAAGGGACAACTTTTATTATCTTTCCCTCCTTTACCACATGTAGGGAGGGGAAGCACCCTTCTAATATTTTATGTTCCAGGCAGGACACTCACAAAGTGAAAGGTTTTTGTAAGACGTATCCTCCGCTTAGTTTTCCTCCTCCCCTGTTTCGCAGGTGTAGATAGTTGTTCCTAGTAGATCACCACAAATGGAAGTGGCCATATCCCCATCATTAAAAATTGCCTACCAAATCTGTACGTTTCAAATTCAGGTAAAGTGCGTTTCTCTGATTTCTGTCTGGAATGTTATTAGAGGAAGCTTTCACTGCCATTGTACCTGTAATGAGCTTTTCCTTTGTCCAACTTTTTATTAGTTTGTTCTCATCCAATTTTGTGAATCACTTCTATTGTTGTTGTTTTTTTAATTGTGAGACTATTTAGTGTTTGTAGAGCTGCTAGTCTCCAGGATTAAGTTCCCCTCCTGAAGTTAAATAGGGGAGATTAATCTTTACTGTAGTGTACCTGCATGTAAACTCTTGAACATAGGCAGTTCATTTGGGTCACTGCTGTTATAGGTACAATGGTGGAACATCTCATATCTTTGTTTTGTTTTAGAAGGGGACTGTTAAGATCAGCTTTCTTAAATGAGCTGTTTCAGAATCTTGTGCGGGATTAGCTGTAAGATTATTTTTAGTGCTATGTAATAGATCCTGTTTGATCTTGGAAGCTAAGATGGGTCAGTCCTTGTTAGTACTTGGGTGGGAAACCTCCAATGGATATCAGGTGCTGTAGGTGATATTTCAGAGGAAAGAACTGGCAAAACCACCTCTTGAGTGTTCCTTGCATAAGAAAACTGTATGAAATTCATGGGATCACAGTAAATCCACAGACTACTTGAAGACATATACTGTACATACTCACACAGTAGTTGAGGGCTGGGTGTTCCTGCATGTATATAGGTGTACCTGCTTTCTGACATGTGGAAAGTTAAATGGTTGGGATGTATATGTGAAAAATGCAAACTGCCTCCTCCCCCAGGATATACCTTATGGTAATACATCCTGTGGTTAATCCCTATAATCCTGTAGCTAATCCTCAGAAGGTTACTTCTGCAAACATTCAGTATTGCTATGCTTTGTGGTATTTAGCATCACAGAGCCTTCTTCCTCCCTGCCTTCCTGCTTTGTTTAACATCCGTCTGAAAAAAAGAGTTCTCAAGAATTGGAGAGCTGATTTAGTACTCGTGCACTGACTACACTGGGGAATTTTTAGGGCCCATCTACAGGAGGGCAAAAAATCCAAAATACCTCGTAGTATTGGTATCTTGTAGCAGCACAACATGTCCAAATGGTTTTTCTGTCCAAGTTGTTTTTCTTTTTTAAATGTCATTCCAAGGTGCACTGGTGCGATAGAGCAGTTCTCCAAAGCAAAACATCCTTTTTATCACCTTAGTGATCACTCACTAAGGCAAAAATCCAACATTGGCCGGCAGTGGGCACTTGCTCAGCTAGCAAGCCTCACCCCTGCTCTCGCCTGGCTGATTAGCTTTGTGCTTTCCTTCGAGTTTTTTATTGTTCTATAGTCCAAACGAGCAAAAATGCGCACCAGCCTTGCAGTTTGTGAAAAAGTATGGGGAAATCTGCAAAGGGTTTTACCCCATTGTTTTTACTGTTTTGGGCCCCCCTCCTTCTGAATAGTGTGGATTGGTGCTGGATCCTGTTTAGACAGGTAGGATTCCCAGTGAATTCCATGAGGGGTATTTTCACCTTTTAGATGGGCCCTTAGTCTCCTAGACAGACTTTTGTCTTTCAGAATGTACATAGACGGAGACCTACAGCATAGATCGCCCTATAGCATTGTCACCTGTACAGTTGTAAACAATGGATTAAATGCAGTACTTAGCCCCAGCTGCACTGTGTACACCCCTTCAAGTCTCCTGTCAATTTATGGTGACTTCATGAATTTCATCAGTTGTCTTAGTTTCTAATACAGTACTCAGAAGTAGCTTTGACAGTTCCTTCCTCTGTAGACGCATTAAATACATGGAAATGGCATGAGTGTTGACTTACTACATTTCCATTGATTTAACAAGACTACCGTAGTTGGAACTAACACTTGGACTGAGGGCATTTGCCATGTACAGGGCCACCTATAAACAAAAAAAAATCGATTGACTTCTGCAATTGGGATACTGCTTTGTCTCAGCCAATATAACACATTGGGACAAAACAAAACAAAAAATAAAAACACAATGTCCCAATCTATTTTCCTTACAAATTAGGCTGTGCTGACATCCTAGTGACATTTAGCAGGTTAACTGCATTCATTGAAAATTGACATTTCTTCCATTGGGAATGCTGGAATTCATTAGTGACAGAAAGTATATGTTTTATATTATTTGATTTCATTTTATTTTTATTCTGCTTTATATTTTCTGCTGTGGGTGTTTGGATTCTGCATCTGCAGAATGAAATGTGTTTCATTCAAACACTGTGGTGGATGTGGACCATATTGTCCACAACACTGAAATTGCCACTGGGGTCAGAAAATAACATACAGCTTCCACAGTGCAAAGTGTACTGCATGAATGTTATGGTAATATTTTTGTAGTCTTTTGATCAGTCTCCATACTATTGCCCTCTATTGTAGATTTTTCCTGCATCAGGAGATGGAGCAACAAAGATGTAGCCTTAGCTACATCTCCCAATGCTATCCCCAAAGTGGGGGAAGTGAGCAGGGGATGACTGGGAATGTGTCCATCTCTCTTGCTATAGCTGGACATGTTGCCCTGTCATGCAGGGGATGCATTTGTGAAAAGATAGGTTTAGATGACCTTTTGGTTATTGCGTGAGCAACAAATGTAAAAGTGAATTGTAATGGCATGAGGCAGACTGAGAGGCACCAAATCCTGTCTGATCTTGGGAGCTAAGGATGGGAGACCGCCAACAAATACCAGGTGCTGTTGCTATATTTCAGGGGCGACAACTGACAAAACCACCTTTGAGTATTCCTTGCCTAACAAAAACCTATGAAATTCATGGGGTCACCATAAGTTGACAGGTGAAGGCGCACATGTGCAGACACACACATACACACAAGGCAAACTTACAGCATCATAATGACTGAACAGGATACCCACCTTTGTCATCCCATCATTTTAGTGGATCTAACACTGTATTTTATATTTATTTTAGTGACATAGAGAAATTAAACATTAATGTACAGTATTTTGTTTGAAATGACAGCACCAATCATTGTAGTCATCACCATCAATTAAGTCAACATTACAATTATTCATGTAGTAATTAGTGCACTCAATACTTTGGCCTAATCCACGCTACACAAATAATCCAGTCTGAAATGGGATTATTTGCCATGGCTCTTTCCTATTTAACCCTGGGATTTGTAGTTTTACTAGGTCTTTAGCCTTCTCTGCCAATGACTGCTGGTGCTTCACTAAACTACAGATCCCAGGATTCCATAGGAAGGAGCCATGGCAAACAATCCAGTTTCAAACTGGATTATTTGTGTAGTGTGGGTGCACCCTTTGTGGTAATTAAGAAAAGTACTCCATTGCTTTATTATTTGATGAATGAGCGTGCTTACACGTTTAGAATTCCCTGCTTGAACCCAATGGGACTGTCAGAGTATGATGGGATATGTAGTCTGATAAATTCATGCTGTAAAGAGATACAGAGCAAGCAAACCAACACACTTGCCTACAGGGGGCATACTGGTGTAAACAAGGCTTCAGCCAGCTGGCCTATATTATGGGAATGTAGCCTTGAATGGTTTCTAATCTGTATGAGAACTGTCTGGATGTCTCACTGAGGCAGGATGTTTACTATATGTGTGTGAAGCTCTGTAACCAGTTCTAAGCTGTCTGTTGGAATATGCAGTGGTCAATGCTGCTAAGTCCTGTTTATTACCACAGAAAGGATTCTCTGTTGTTTATGTATCTATTTTAAATGTTTCAGTAAACAGTTTAGGCACCACCTGAGTGTCTGGACTTTACCACACTACACTGTTATAGTGCTATTATTCCACTTTAAATGCTGTGGCTGCCTCCTGGGGAATTCTGGGTTTTGTAGTTTAGTGAGGCCTAAGAGCTCTCAGGTTGAGAATGCTAAATGCCCCTCCCTAAACTGCAAATCCCAGGATTCCACAGGAGGCAGCCAGAGCAATTAAAAGTGGAATAATAGCACTATAACAGTGTAGTGTGATAATCTCCTCTGTATACTTTATTGGACGTCTTATGGCTGAGGCTGGAGCAAATAGGTTTTTCTGCTACCCTGCTACAATTTTTGACTGCCTGGATCTCTCTGAGCATGTACAGAGTGTCCAGTGTGCTATACTGCGTCAGGGATTTCCTTCTGTACAGACAAATACAGAATTGCAGTTAGTTTCCCTATGAGATGGGGACTAAGAGGTTTTCCCAAAGTCTTCATGGAAAAGGTGACATTTGAAGAGGGATATGAAGGAAGAACCAGCAGTTCCTCTGAGATGCATAAAGTAGGGTTTTTTTTCCAAAGTATACATTAATCCAGCCGCCTATGTGAGGAAAGACTCAGGTTAATATTACTGCACCTGTCTTTCCCTAACTTGAGCCAATTTCCTTTGGAGATAGCAATGTCTGCACAAGCAGATGCTAGTTGCCAAGTTCTCTTTCTTTCATGTTGCCACTGAAAGTAATTTCAAAACTCTAATCTGATCTGCTATTAGGGTAGTGCTGGCAATTTAATTTTTGGCCATTTGTGATTGGTTTTCCATTTTGGCAAACTGTTATTTAATTTGTCTTGAATCCTTTTTTTTTTTTTAAAGGATTGCCCTCTAATTTTCCTTTCCTTTATTCATAATTATAATCAGAGAACCTCAGACTGTTCACAAGTTTTTGCTGGCTTGTGTAAATAAATATGACCAAAAAAATCATTTGGTGAATGAATGTTCATTTTTCTGAATGAATTGGTGAATTAAATCAAAAAGCCATGGTAAAACTGTTACCTGCTTCTTTACTATCATTGACTTATTTTAACAAATAAATAATAAATGATGTACAGGCCACAGTATGTTTGGCCAAAAGGCCCCAAAGCAGTGCACAGAAAAATAACTGAAATTGTGATAAACAAAAGTTATAAACAGAACAACAAATCCTCCAGGAGGAGGTAGCTCTAGGTCCAGAAGAACCCTCACTGTTCTTCAGTGGGAATTCAGCTCTTCTAGAACAGGTTGTACCCCTGATTGCTGACCAGGTTGCCTACTCACCTTAGAGACTGCTGTTTTATCAGGACCGAGTCTCAACTTGTTATCCCATATCCAGTCCATTAGTGTTTCCAGACAACAGAACTTCAGCTGACTACGACATCAGCTGAGAAAAGGAGATAGAGCAGCGTGTCAGCAACATAATGGTGAGACTTGATGCCCAAGTTCCCATAGGAGCTGTTACAGAACTTTTTGCAAATATTAAAAAGCAAAGGGAATAAAGTAGAACCTGGAGGAAGTCTATAGCCGAATGGGTTAGGAAATAATTACCCATGCCACCTTTCGGAAATGTTCAACTAGATAGGACTGAAGCTGCCATAAAATCCCAGAAGTCTACCATGGCCAGTGTTGTTGAATGCCATTGAGCGGTCTAGCACAAATGTTATAGCACTACTATTCCACTTTAACTGCTCAGGCTGCCTCCTGTGGAATCCTGGAATTTGCAGTTTAGGGAGGGGCATTTAGAAATCTCAGCCAGAGAGCTCTTAGGCTTCACTAAACTACAAACCCCAGAATTCCACAGGAGGCAGCCATAGCAATTAACATGTAATAATAGCACTATAACAGCACTATAACAGTACTATGATAGCACTATAACAGTGTAGTATGATAAAGTCCATAGTCATGGGACTTTTTCAAACAGGCAATAAAACCTCCATCAAGGTTGGGAGGAGGACGGCACTGTCTCGCTTACAGCACTCCATACATTTTCCTTGGGTTTTTTTGGGCTGTGAGGCCGTGTTCTGGAATAGTTTCTTTCTGATGTTTCGCCTGCATCTGTGGCTGGCATCTTCAGAGAATGGTTGGGTAGGAGTGTATGTGGAGTTTATAAGCTGTGAATCCCTGTTGGAGAGTATATGTAAATTTGTGTAATTGAATGGTTAGTTTCTAAGTATAGAAATGCAAGGCTCGTTAGCATCTGTTTGGCTAATGGTTGGTTGCTGGGTCATTATCTGCTGGGACTCCCCCTGTTCCTGGGTGGAATTCTTTTGTAAGTGTTGAGTTTTGATTCTATTGTGTTTCAAAACTGGGAGCCAGGTTTTGTTTACTTCTAAGGTTTCTTTTTTCCTGTTGAAGTTGTCCAGGTGTTTGTGGATTTCAATAGCTTCTCTGTGCATTCTGACATGATAGCTGTTGGCCTTGTCTAGAATTTCTGTGTTTTCAAATAGCATTTTGTGTCCAGGTTGGTTTATGACATGTTCTGCTACTGCTGATTTTTCTGGCTGGCCCAGTCTGCAGTGTCTCTCATGTTCCTTGATTCGTGTTTGCACACTGCGTTTAGTGGTCCCTATGTAAACTTGTCCACAGCTGCATGGCATGCGGTAAACTCCTGCAGCTGTGAGAGGGTCTCTTTTGTCCTTCACTGAGCGTAGCATTTCTTAGATTTTTTAATTTTTTGGTTGGCCTATATAGATTGTTTGGAGATTGTGTTTCCTCATCAGTTTCCCTATTCTGTCTGTGACTCCTTTGATGTATGGTAAAAATACCTTCCCTTTGGGTGGCTGTTTTTCTTCTTCATTCCTGTGTTTTTTTCTGGGTCTGGCTACTCTTGTGATGTCTTATCTGGAGTAAACATTAGCCTGTAGGGCCCAGTTTAGGTGCCTCGGTTCGTCCTCCAGGTAATGGGGTTCACAGATCCTTTTTGCACGGCCTACCAATGTTTTTAATTGTGTTTCTTTTTTGTCCTGGGTGATGATTGGAGTTCATGTGTAGGTATCTATCCATGTGTGGGGGTTTTCTCTATACCTTGTGGCCTAACCGTTGGTTTGGTTTATGGATGACTAGGACATCCAGGAATGGTAGTGTTCCTTCCTTCTCTTTTTCCATTGTGAATTGGATATTTGTGTGGATGCTGTTCAGGTGGTTCAGGAATGAGACCAGATCTTCTTCTCCATGGTTCCAAATGGTGAAAGTGTCATCCAAATATCGGAACCATGTTGTGGGCTTTTTTGGTGCTGTTTCCAGGGCTTGCTTTTCAAAATGTTCCATGTAGAAGTTTGCGATCACTGGGCTCAGGGGACTGCCCATGGCTACCCCATCTATCTGTTCTTAGAATTCGTTATCCCACTGGAAGCAGCTTGTGGCTAGTAGGCAGTGTTTGAACAAGGCTGTGATGTTCTCAGGAAATATCTGTTGTATGAGTGCCATGGTGTCCATTATGGGGACTTTGGTGAACAAGGAGACAACATCAAAACTGATCAGTCTGTCTCCAGGTTTCAGTTCGATGTTTTGATTTTTTTTTTCTGTGAAGTGAGCTGAGTCTTTGATGTAGTGAGGGGTTTGTCCTATGTGGGTTTGTAATCGTGTGGCCAGAAACTTGGCCAAGTCATATGTGGGGGATCCAATGGTGCTCACTATGGGTCGGAGTAGAATGGAATCCTTGTGGATCTTGGGAAGTCCATATAGTCTTGGTGGGAGAGCCTCCGATCTGCATAGATTTTGGTGTATGATTGGCTGAATTGATGAGTTCTTGATCAAGGCATTTGTTTTTCTGGTGATTTTGTTGGTCGGGTCTTGCTTGAGTTTTTCTGTATGTTGCAGGGTCCAAGAGTTCCCTTGTTTTTTATCAGGACCGAGTCTCAACTTGTTATCAGACCCAGAAAACATTATTCTCCCAGCAGACAAAGGCAGTGCCACAGTAATCATGGAAACAGAAAAATACAGACAAAAAATAAGCCTTGCATTTCTATACCTAGAAACTAACCATTCAATTACACAAATTTACATATGCTCCCCAACAGGGGTTCACAGCTTATAAACTCCACATACACTCCTACCCAACCATTCTCTGAAGATGCCAGACACAGATGCAGGCGAAACCTCAGAAAGAAACTATTCCAGAACATGGCCTCACAGTCCGTAAAAACCCAAGGAAAATCTATTGATGCCAGCCGTGAAAGCCTTCGACTTCACATTACAGCACTCCGTTTCATATGACTCCATCCTCCTCCCAACCTTCCCCCAACCTTCCCCTGTGCTGGGAGAGCAAGAAACGCACCACGTTTTATTGACGGGGGTTCTCTGTTAATAAAAGCAGTGTGTTTCTCCTGCCCTCGGCACAGGGGGAAGGTCAGGAAGAGGACGCCATCGTATGAAACGGAGCGAGACAGTGCCGTCCTCCTCCCGGACGGTGGGGGGGTTATTCCCCATTTGAAAAAGTCCATGGACACAATGTAGATCATCCACAAAGGCAACCAAACTTGTTATTATCTCAAAACCAGGCCTGAAAGGATCGAAATAGTCTGCTAAATCTTTATTTAAAAAGAAAGACGGAAGACTAGCAGTTAATCTTTTCTACTTGTGGCATAAAAATTATGGAAAAAACATCATTTGTTTGTTCATGTTGGGTTGCTGGTAAAAGTATAGGAGCATGGATAGCCAAAAGGAAACTGTCCCATTTTGTCACACACAGAGCTTGCTATAAAACTGTGTGACTTTAAAAATAAATGCCTCAGTTTATATGTTTATTTGTGGGGGTGAATGGTAATGGCTCATGCAGCCAGTGTGTATACATTTATTCCTTTTTATTAAATCTTTATTACTAAATAAACACATTTCTACACTGCTTCTCAAGGCAAAGCTTCCCCAAATTCCCTAGTTCAAAAAAGTTAAACTATAAAGTACATTCAATTAAAACAATGTAAAACAGACATGACAGTAAAAATTGCAGTGTAAAAGATGGGTTTGCAGTTAATTAAAAGCAACCAAGAACAATTATATCTCCATAACCATTTAAAAACATCCGGGAAGGACATTTATTTATTTAAATTATTTAAAACCCATTTTGGGGTGTTTTGCTTGAAATGTTCATCTTCCCTCTGGCCCTGTGTTGTGGGGTTTAGCGGGGTGGGGTGGTGGTTCTGGGACCTCTGGTTTAAGGGATGTTATATCCACTAATAACTGGACCCGGCGTACCATACACTGTTAAAAAAACTCCCCAAAAAACTCTTAGTAGACTTCATGACAACCCTGTATGGTAGGCTGGTAGATTTAAATTCCTCCTCCCCCTTCTCAGCATTCCATACTTTTCTCGGCATTTCTGAGGGTGACTTGCTCTGTTACCCTGCCGCAGCTGCCAGCAGTTGACTGCCTGGATCCCATGATTGATGAGTGGCTGAGGGAGTGAGAGGAGGGAGGAGCCCTTGTGTGGCAGTGATGCAGTGGATTGTGATGTGGAGAAGGAATTTACATGTGGGTGGAGCTTGGTTGGGTGTGTTTCCTGAGCAGCCAATCAGCACACTGGGAAAGGCAACATACCCAAGAGAATTATATATAGAGATATTGGTGGTGGATCAGGATATGGAGAAGAGCTGCTGACTTTTTGCTCCTGCAGATGTGCTTGAGGATTTTGGAGATCTGGCTGAGGTGCTCGGTGAGTTTGAGGCTGTGATGGAGGACTTCTCATCTCCCATAAACAAGCATCACTTCCAATATGAAGAGCATCTGGAGCGGATGAAACGACGGAGCAGCACCAGTGTTAGTGACTACAGTGGCATCAGTGATTCTGAAAGTAAGAAACTTGCTTCCTTTGGCTATTCTCTTCCTCTTCTCCTTTTAAAACCACTTCATTTTAAATGTACAATATTGGCATAACTAGTGAAAGACAAGGTATACCAACGATTTCTATAAATGTAGTGTTCTTGTCCATGTACAAAATTTGAAATACATTGTTCAATACTGTTGCTTCCCGGTGGTGTTCTAACAAGCAGTGCATACCGCTGTCTTTACCCTCCTAGAATAAGGCCCAGTTTCCAGTTATTTCAATTTCAGTTTTTCACCCTTCTTATGTCAGACAGGGCTGTGTTCTATAATGCAGCAAGCTTGTTCAAACACAGTTTGGGGTTACTTACTTCATTTAAGGGGAACTCATATCAACATTTTAGCTCAAATCAGTTGTTAATTGTCTTTCTTTCTATCTGTTCTTTGGTTTGTCTGTCTTTTCCATCACTGAATTTAGAGCATTGCTTTACCTGTAGACTCTACATACATACGTATTAGAGAAAATATTTGCCACCCTATTTGAGCACTAACAATACAAATAGTGCTGATGAGTGATAACAGCTGAATTGCCCAGAGAAGGATTATTACTGGTAGTCAGAAAATGTTTTAGGTGTCAACTGCTGTTCCCAAGCCAACAGTCCAATTTAAACTCAGAAGCACATACTGTTTTAAGGGATAGCATGGCTTTTGAATGTTAGCACAATTAATATCTCTTGTTTACTTAAAATTTGCAGACTGAAGGTAGGCTATTTTCCTCCCTCTGACTTGTCCTTGCTGTAGCTCACAGAGGTAGGCTGCTGCTATAGTGGAGTTTGGTTCCAGGACCCCCCATGGATACCAAAATCTGTGGATGCTCAGGTCCAATTATATACAATGGCATAGTAAACTGGTGTCCCTTATATCAAATGACAAAATCAAGGTTTGCTTTTTGGATTAAAAAAATATATTTTCAAGCCATGAATAGTTGAATCTGTGGATAGAGAATCCATGGATGCTGAGGGCCAACTGTACTTGCGTTTGGCACACAAGCCTATATGAATAAGCATCTGTGTACCAAGTTTCGAGTTATCCTCCTCCTGCCCCCAAGCCTAGTGCATTACACCCACGGTGCTGTATCTGCACAATCAGTTTTTTATTGCCATACACTTACTTTGCATCATTTCTCCCATGTACCTGTGCCAGATAAGGTATGTGTAGATTGTTTCTTTTAACATAGAGCAGTCTACCATTATCTGACTTTCTCTTTCTCTCTCCAGTTTGTCTGTCTTTTCTCATGAATAATGTTGATTGCTTTACTCTTTCCATTTACATTTCTTGTTTGTTTTCACTTCTTCCAACATTTTAAGAAAATCTTGTGTCAAATGCACTCTCTCATAACAACATTCTCAATGTCACTTATAGCAGAGCTGAGATTTGAAGTTTTATCATGAACTAACTGGTCAAATTTTGCTCCAAAATGTTTACCAAGGGAAGCTGCTTATTTGCGCAACTTGTTCTTGTGAGAGGAATGCTTCTTGAAGCTATTTTTACCTTGCTGAGACACAGACCTCCCCACCCATCAGAAACAAAAACACAGCTTTGTTTTGTGTCTCTTCCCATGTCTTTCATGCTAGCAATATTTATCACGGCTGTCTTATGTCATCAAAAATGTGCAGGTTGAAGATCTAGTCCTTTTTAAGCCTAAGCCAGAGTTTTGCCCTAGAAAGCTGTATTTGCTGTGTATCTCACTTTCCTCTTCAATTAGAATGGAGTTCATCCATTTTAGTGGGCTTCTACTGTAAAAAGTTATGACACCCTTACTATTTATTTGATCAGAGTTCTAAGACATTCTGTTTATGCACAAAGACACAGATGCTACATCTGCAGTGTCTACCTTTGACATACCTGTGTCCTCTTCATACCTGGAAGTAGAAGACATAACATGACCTATAGCTACTTTACTGGTTTCAGCTCCTTTGAAGTAGATGGGGTTATGTCTTGCTAAACATATACAGTGGGCCCTTGGTATCCACTGGGGGTTGGTTCCAGGAACCCCTGTGGATATAAAAAATCGGTGGATGCTCAAGCCCCATTATATCCAGTGGCATAGTAAAATCCTATTCCTTATGGAAAATGGCAAAATCATGGTTTGCCTTTTGGAATATGTATATTTGGGGAATATTTTCAAGACGTGGATGGTGGAATCCATGGGTACAGAATCCATGGGTACAGAGGGCTGAGTGTATACAATTATTCTGTAAACCTCCACAAGTGACTAGAGAAGCATTGAACAGTGTATGCTTATTCAATGGGAAGCAGGGCCATCCATACTTCACAGCATTAAAAGCCCCTTAACCTAGACAGAACAGTCTTCTCCTTGCTTTCCTCCACCACCGTTTTCCTTGCATTAGATCCTTGGGAATATCAGTATTTCTGCAGGGGTCTGCATAGAAGGGAGCTGGTCCAGGGTTGCAGTTGCTTAGGATACAGCTGTAAGCTTCCAGTATGCATCAAATTACAGTACAAAACAAGGAATCAAACAAGATCTCTGCCCCTGCTCCAGTAGGAATATCCCTTCACCTCTTCCCCAGCCATGTCTTGATAAATGCTCTCTGAAAGGGAGCATCATTTGTCAGATGCTACATCAATGGGCCTGGTTGCTTTGTTTTGTGTGTGTGAGGATTGGCCATTGTATTTTATAAAGAATTTAAGCTCTTTGAGGGTGCCAGTTGAAAAGCAGGATATAAATCTACTAAACAAATAAAGGCATTTTTGTCCGGAATATGGCATACCTAGTACTGAAATTTGAAAGTTAAATTCTTTATTTTCCTTTTACAAAAGGAAAAGGAATGCAGAGATTTTTTTGTAATCATACAGACAGAATATGAGGAAAGATGTGAGTTGCCTTGCCAGCCTCCCAATCCGAAAATGTTCTTTCTCTGACTCATACAACTACTTTCACAATAAGGATGCAAGCTGGATCCATACATGTAAAATACATGATTTGCACATGTTGTACTGTTCTCTGTAGGTCCATCTTTTAGCTTATTACATTACATTATTACATTAGCTTATGATTAGACCCTGGGGAAAATTTTAGGTGATGTCTGGGTCCAAACCAAGGCCACATCAATGAAGTCATCACAGTCAGAAAATGGTGCTGTGTTCCTAACTAAGCTAAATAATTTAGGGTCTCAGGAATTACAATATAGGTATATGTGTGTTTTTACAGCCATCAGATTACATATGTCTACTGATTACTGCTCATGCCACTACTCCTTAGCCTTTTCATCCCTTGCTTTCTGGAATGGCATTATAGAAAAATACCAAGCCACTCACTTGTTCCTCTTCCAGTGAAAACCTTTTGTACTGAAAGCTGAAAGGAACAGCAAGATTAATAGGGAGGGCCTTTATTTGAGAAGAAGTGCATGGATGTCATAACTTGGCCTACTTGATCTTTTAACATACTGTTTATACTGTGTTTGTAACTGGGCAAAACGAATTCCTGTTCAAATAGGCTTCCCTTTCTATTAATCCAAGTTCTCTCCCTCTTGTCCCTTTAGTGAAATGGTGGTGCCAAATTCATGATCTCACAGTTTCCTTGGTAACACTTATGCAAAATGCCAGTGTGGGAGAAGCCAGGCTGTGAGGGGGCGCTTGCTAAAAGCACAAATCTGCAGCAACTGCAGCTTTAAAAAAAAGAGAGAGGAAGTCTCCGGTTGTTGGTGTTTTGCCTGTAAACAACTTTTATTGGATGGAACAGTAATATTCCGTACAAATACTTTCCTTTGACTTCTTGCAAATTCACATCAGCTTCTTTTGCCCTCTTTCTGCTTAGGCTGAGTTACATGCCAGCTAAGTGCTCTGCCAGCCTAAGGCGTAGCTTTTTCTGAGGATGAGGAGGCAGTGTAATAAGCATCAGCAGTTTCAACTAGATAAATGGTATGGAGTCTCTAGATGAAAATACTCCTCCATAGCCCCCTCTTTCATGCTCATTCAGTGCTCTGTGTTTGTTCCAGCTCCAAAGGGGCAAACCAGGTCAGTGGCAGATGTAACTGCAGCACTATAGAGCAAGGATCTCCTCTGTCCTCTTGACTACAGTGGCTGTGGATCAACCTGCTCACTTGTAAAATCATACTGTCTTCTTATAGTGCAACCTTTGTCAGCTGAAAGCAGCTTTTTATAGTGTAAAAGAGTTCTAGCAGAATTTATCATTGTTCTCTAGACTCTATTCATAGAAAGACAGTGGTAAACCAGCTCTAAGTACTCCTCCCTTAAGAAAACAAAGAAATTCTATGGGGTTGCTGTAAGTTGATAGGTGACTTGAAGGCACATACTTCACAAATTTATAGCAAATATTTGCATATGATATAAAACACAGTATATGTGGGAATTGCAAATATTTGCATATGTTATAAAAAGCTATATATGTAGGTTTCTTTGCACAACTTGCAACAAATAATTTACTGTCTCAGCTGAATCACCACAGAAAAAAACTAAATGGAGGAATAATCTTTCTATATACATATTGTTTATTTTATTTATTATATTTTTAACCAGACTTACTTGGGAGTTCACAGTGGTTTCCGTTGTTCCCCCAACTTCTCTTGTTTTTGCTCCATGCAGCAGTCCCTGTGGGTAGATTCATCTGAGAAGCAGTGATTAGTTGACGGTCAGCCTAATTTTGCCCTGTCAAATTTTGGTACCTTTTCTCAAGGCAGTGCTGGTGTTATGGAAATACTAGCCTAGATCTTGTTGTTAGTCCTGACTAGAGTAGACCCATTGAATCCATTAGATGTATCTACATATTGGCTCATCATTCAACAACTGTTTGAATGGGGCTACTTTTGTGCAGACTAACCAACAGGATGCTAGCCATCATTTTTAAAAACAACAACAACCCTGTATTGCTGTTATGGAGATATACAATATCCCCGAATGTGAACCTCAACAGCTTGTTGCTAGGAAATGGTGGATCTCACCCCAAATAAAAGCATTTATTGCTACTGATACATTTTTGAGGTTGTGATGTGGGTGGGAATGTGGTTGTGTAAATGTCATGGGCCTCACTGGACATTGCCATAAATTATCTATCTGCATTCCATGCGGGATCATCCTAGCTCAGGACTGCACAAAGGAAGAAATGTAGCTGTCCTTTGTAGGATCCTGAGAAGAAGCTAAAGAGTCAAAAAGGATTTCTAAAATCAATGAAAAACATGTAAGGTAATATTCTCAAAGTATAGATGCTTATTGAATGGATGTAAATTTGCTTAACTTCAGCTACTTTTCTTTTTTTTAATAATTTTTTTGAGTTACAGTGCTTCGATATAGTATATAAGTATACAACTAGGTAAACTTTCCCTCGCTAAGTATAACATTTTCTTTCCTCATAAAAGAAACAATTACAGGTAAACTAGAATGCCAAGTATATGTAAATACATATCAAAGGGTTAACCCCCTCTTCATAGCTATTCCCCCACTAAGTGTTTCTTTTCCTTCTATCCTGATTTAGCTGGAATTTGCTTTATTTCTAATTACTTGCTTTTCTGTTCAGATTATACATCGCATTGTTCCTCTTAATCTCAATTCAGCTTCAGTTTAAATTAAATTATTTTCACATATTCTCTGTCATAATTGAACCATTCTTCACTGCTTTGAAGGTTTGAAAGTTTAGATTGCTCAGACTTTTCTGTCTTTCTTTCCAATATGTTCTTATTGGTCCCCAGTCGTCTTCTACATGGTTTGAAGTTTTCTCCTTTAGCAATGCTGTGAGTTTATCTGCATCCATCATATTGCTTAATTTGATCAACCATTCTTCACTTGTGAGATTATATTTTTCTTTCCATTTTTGAGCATATAAATAATACTCTAGCTGATGTTACCATATACAACAGTATTCTCCAATGCTTCTTCACAGTTTCCTCAAGTACTTTTCATGAACAACTGTGAGGCTGTTAACCTATGCAAATCTAATGATACAACCCCTGGAAGCAGCAATCTGCATCTCAAACAGAAACAAGCTTGATGATTTTTCAACCCCACCATATATACCACCTCTGGGGCTATAACATATCCCCTAAGTATCTCTGCAGCATATTTATGGTATGGGGATTGCAGTACAACTTGGAATCCGGATAGTGCCCCAATTCTGTGGTCCATTTTAGAGTTAAAGCTGACAGTACTGTAGTGGGGTAATATGGTCCCCCCACCAGGTTATCAGGAGCATAACAGTATCTAAGCAGAATTTATGCCGATGATGCCGAATCTCTGTGTGTATGTCTCTGACAGCTTCAAGGACTTGTTGTAAATAGTTCCATCAGAATATTTTTGGCTATCATACAAGTGTCTTATCCAAGTTCCAGTAGCCAGTTTTGGGCTGACGTCAGCCTCTCCTTCTCTCATCCTCATTCCCCCAACCTTCTTCCCTTTGCTTCCTCAACCAATCTCCATAAATGTGTGAATTTACTCTCTACTACACAACCCATATCTATCACTCAATATTCACGGCCATGGTTGCACACTGCTCATTGTACATTGCAGTTGCATATTACACAACAGCACCTGTCATCAACATATGTTGTACAATGTTGCTATTCTGCACAGGGATTGCATAGTGCTAGTGCAGCGTATCTTTGCATGTGGATATTTACACCAAACTGTGGGGATGTTGGCTTGCAGCCATTAGGTGTGGCCCTGAGCAGTGCTGGGTACACTTTAGCTAGTAAAAAAATTAAAATAAAAGACAGCTTTAGAAAACCTAGCAGATATCTACTAATAGGTTCTGGGTTGGGCTCTGCTGCTAGCCATCTGTTCTACTCTGTTCATCCTATGTGCCAGCAGCTAAAGAGATGTGGAGCCTAAACTGGTGGTGAGCTGAAGGATGATTTCCCCTTGCCCCTATATCTCCAATGGGATGACCGTTTTTCTCTTCTTGGGGAAAGAGATTCACTCACCACCCAGGGGACAGTTCCTTCAGAGTCTGGCTGAATGGGCAGCTGTTTAACTTCCTCTCACTGCCCCAAGAAGGCAGACTCAATCAGCACCTGGAGGAATGGCTCTTGCAGGTGCTGCCTGAATCTGGTTGGCTGGAAAAGGTGCAGGAGGACACGGGTGGACTTGAGGAGCGGCTTAGGGAGATGGGAATGTTTCGTCTGGAGAAGAGAAGGTTGAGAGGGGACATGATAACTATGTTTAAATATTTGAAGGGATGTCATACTGAGGATGGAGCAGGCTTGTTTTCTGCTGCTCCAGAGACTAGGACACAGAGCAATGGGTTCAAACTACAGGAAAAGAGATTCCACGTAAACATTAGGAAGAACTTCCTGACAGTAAGAGCTGTTCGAAAGTGGAATGCACTTCCTCAGAGTGTGGTTGAGTCTCTTTCTTTGGAGGTTTTTAAACAGAGGCTGGATGGCCATCTGTCGGGAATGATTTGATTGTGTATTCCTGCAAGGCAGGGGGTTGGACTGGATGGCTCTTGACCTCTCTTCCTACTCTATGATTCTATGATTCTGTAATCTAATCCTCCCCACCTGTTCCTCTGATGCAATCAGAGGTTTATTACCTGCTTTCTTCTTATATTGTCCTACACAGTTAAATTATTTAAATACTGTGAAGCACTTTTCTTTAAAGTGCTATTGTGAAATATAAATGTGAAATGTATTTTTTTTATCTTCTTGATAAAATAAATTCACGTTATATACTAGTTTATCTGGGTCTCTTCCTTGCTGGGAATCAGAGCATACCAGTTGTATCCCAACAGGAGCTTCCTCCAGTGCTGGAAGAATGAGTTGACAGCAGATTTCAAGTGGATTAGCATAAACTCTTGAAGAGAAGTTGTGTGTGATTTTGGATAACAAATTAACATGGGCATAGTCCATGTAGTTTTACTAATATAGCACAGCTAACACCTAAGAAGTTGTCCATCTGGAAGTGCTTAGCTTGTGCCAACTAGACTGGTGCATATGTCTATTTTGATATGTATAAGCATATCAAAAGCAGCATTCTGGTGTTGAAAAAGGAAGGCTCCTTTAGGGCTGCTGTGAGGAGCTAGTAATTTGCTCAGTCCTGGAAACTCTTTCAGTTCTAGCAGAAAACCCTGGGGCCGTTTACATGGCAAAATAAATCCTCAAAGAATGCGACTAGAAGCCTGATAATTCCCATGCATTTCGAAGCCACAGCGCCCTTTTCAGAAGGAGGGGGTGCGAACAACCCATAAGTCACGCAGTATCAGCTTTCGCTAGTTTTCCTGACTTTTTTGATTAAGTTTGCGAAAATGCGCACAATTGGTCATGGGAACTTACCATCCATGTGAACTTGCATCGACCTTTTCGAATTAGCGTGAGTAGAGCTGAATCCTGATTGGTTGCCGTGACCATCGTGCCTTCTCCGAATAGACGGAGGGGTTGGAGTTGCCCCTTCTTCTGCTAGCAGCCCACTTTGGGAAATCTGCTCTGAGCCCTTCCTGTTTGTTTCAAAGGAAGGCTTTGGGGGTAGGGAAGACAATCGGGAATGGGGCTAGCTCCTGTTTGGGTGGTGTGTACGTGTGTATGTGTGTACGTTCCTGCGTGCGGCAACCGGCCGATCGCACATTCATGCTTTTTTGTTTGTCTTTCCCTTCACTTGCCTTTATTCAAGGCTTTCGGGGCAGGGAAGACGATCAGGAATGGGGCTAGCCCCTGCTTGGGTGGTGTGTGTATGTGTGTGCCTGCGTGTGTATGATTGCTCCATCAGGCTTTTGTTTGTTAGTGCTTCCCTTCACTCCTTTCTTTATTCAAGGCTTTCGGGGCAGGGGAAGAGATCGGGAACTTGACAGATCGCTCTGTTCTTTTGTTTGTTTATGCTTTTCTTCCCTCTCATTATTTATGGTCTATGACCCCCTCTTTGCTCCCTCCCCGCCTCCTGCCTGGCTTTAATCATCTGGAGGCCATGCCCCCCACCACCTTTGCCTGTGTAAACTAAGGAAAACTGAAACTTGCTGCATCTTTCGAATAAGCCAGAATTCATGTGAATTATGCGCTCCTGATGCGAAAGAAGGGTAATCCGGAATCTCACGAACTTTATCCTGTCGTCGTACCGGCACCTCTGTGTGATGTCTGAAGTCCAACAGGATTTTAGCACTCCTGGAAAATGAAGGTCACACATGGGGTGCCAAGTTCTGCATACAGGATTTAGGAGGCTTATTCAATAGTTAAAACAATTACTTTGTTGTGCAATGAATTTCAGGGCCCTGTAGTTGTAATCAGATCATAACCTTGTCAGGGCATGGATTTCAGGAACTTGGTATCCCCTTCAGAAAAGATGCAGAACAAAAAAATAACAAGTGAACTGAGAAATAATTTTGCTTTTGATGAGGTTTCCTTTCCTAATAAGAGTACATAAGATTACCATCTATGTTTTAAAAAGCCGATTATCAAACATATACTCAATTAAGAAAAACTTTCTTACCTTCAAAAAGTCCTTAGAGTAATAACTGGGATTTCTGTTGTCCATATGCTGAGCAGAGAGTAAAGGCTTTGGTCATACTTCCTTCTCATTGTACAGCTAGGATGGACTAACCATTCTTGCATGGTTTACACTTTTAAAAATAGATAACTGGTTCAATGTGTTAAATGTATAAAGCAAAATTACTTTCTCAGCAGTATTTAGGCTCACATCATCTATATTTAGAGAGCCAGTGTGGTGTAGTGGTTTGAATGTTGGAGTAGGACTCTGGAGACCAGGGTTCAAATCCCCGCTTGGCTGTGGAAACCCACTCTGTGACCTTGGGCAAGTCATACTCTCTCAGCCTCAGAGGAAGTCAAATCTTGCCAAGAAAACCCTATGATAGGTTTGCCTTAGGGTCATCATAAGTCAGAAATGACTTGAAGGCATACAGCAACAGCAGCAATAACAACTATATTCTCCTACAAAAGACTTTCAGAAACTCCAGCAAGAAACACTTGAATTTGATTGTATATGCTGGAAAACAGAAGATATACCAACGATAGAGGAATGGTTAGGAAAACTCCAAGACATGTTTGAAATGGACAGATTGACAATTATGTTAGATGAGAAGAAAACACAAAAAGATTTGAAAGTATGGGAGATTTTAAAACCCATATGGAAAGAGAGATGAGGGAAAGAATGGGAGATAGGATAGAATTGAAGAAGAAATATGGATGTAAAAATAAAGGAAAACAGAGAAGTTTTTTGAGATTGGAAGACAAAAGTGGAAGCTAAGCATGAATTAAACAATATGGTTTAAAAAGAAACAAGGAAGTAAAGTGGTATGTATGTAAATCTGGCATCTTTATGTCCAGAAAGAAATGATTGGATAAGTATGGATAGGTAGTGTATGATCTGTCCAAGATGTATGTCTTTAAAAAATGAAATGTTTGAATGTATGAATATTTTTTAATATTTTGGAAAATATGAATAAATACTATTGGAAAAAAAGAATTTGACTGTATATGTATATGTCATGCTCCCACCATTAATTAGTAGTACTAGGGTGATTTTATTCTCACCAGTTGCTGCTGTAGTGAATGGTCACTGTATTTCTTTTCAGGCCTGTGGAGAAGGGGGTGGATGGGAAAGCTGGGTGAATTTGCTATACATTAGACAGGAGCCAGCAAGAGGGGAACGTAGCCATCAACATTTAATTTAAAAACTAAATCTCTAGGTCTTATAGAACCAATCATTTTGTCAGAAATGAGCCCACTTCTGGCTTTCATTGTTTTGAGCTTACTAGGAGGTCATAGATGTAATTGGGATTTTCTTTGCAAGATGTGTTCAGAGGAGGTTTGCCCTTGGTGTCTTCTAAGGCTGAGAGAGTGTAACTTTCCCCAGTGGGTTTCCATGGCTGGATGGGCATTTGAACTCTAGTCTTCTGGAGTCTACCACACCATGTTGCCTCATTGCTGTTATTGCAGGGAGCATTTCAAAACCCTGTTGAGATGTCCTAATCTAAAGACTTATTGTACCACAAAAACAGGGCAGTGTTAGCTGGCTGGTGGTAGCAAAGTTTTATTTATTCCAATGAGTCAGATAGAGGTTTGACCAGATGCTGTTACATGGAGGTTTAGGTTGCCTTTTCTAGAACACATCATTTTTAAAAATAGTTGGATGGTTATTAATTCCCTTTTCTATTGTGAAGGGAAAGTTTTCAGTGTAGCTCTGTTCCATCTCCCTCCCCCACTATCATTGACTTGCATAGTAATTAACTGTTGCTTAAGAGTCTGTCCTATATTTAAGTAGAGCTCTTGAGGTTTGACTGAAGTCTGGAATAGAAATAACTAGAGCTAACCATGAATCACTTTGCTTGCCAAGGTAAGCATCCATCCCCCTCTGCTCCAAACCCTTCATTAGATAGGTTTCACGTCAGCCCCAACAGACTGAATCTACACAGGAATATGAATTCCTGTTCAATGAGCTGATCTCCTGACAACAATTTTCTTTTCGCACTCTAACCTCCTTCATTAGCACAGCTGCAGGTGAAGAACATAGTACTGCCAATTGGCATCTGTGTTTCTTTGCCATCTGGGTGCTGTATAACATTACTCTATTGATGCCAGAGCCCCTGCCCCTGTGCTTGGCATGGGTGTCAGCTTTGGTGCATTGAGGAAAGAAGGAGGGGCAGAGTAAGGCCGCAAAGCAAACTCTTCTATGTGACATGATGGCTGAAGTATCTGGCAGCACATGATATATGTCAGTTCAGCTACTTGTAGTTTATTGTGAGCAGTATTTCAAATGTGGACCCAGCGCAACCAGATTTCTTCTCTCTCTCTCAGAAGATGGAACTGGATGGCCTATGGTCTGGATTGTTATAAAACACAGACCCTGCAGTTCACCTCTAGTTGGAATGCATAACGCAAAACAGAGCAGAGGGATGCCCCTTAGGTGATGATGAAGTTGTGATTTTATTTTTATTTTTATGAAAAGGTAAAGAGCTTTTCTAAGGAGCAGAACTACAAAGACACCCAGGTTTCCAAGTTTTGTGTGCATACATCTTCACACATGCACCTCCCCTTCTGATTAAAAAATACCACCAGACTTTGAGATTTTCATCGTTTTCCAGATTTTAAGCTATGAAGCATATGCACAAGTGTAAAAGCATAAAACTTTCAAAAATAATATTTTCACCTAATAAATGGCATGATTTCAGGAGGTCTGCTGGTGTGAATTTGAAAGAATTGAGTGAAAGTATAGAATTCCTGGCAACCCTGGAATAGCTAGGTGCTCACTGATTAAGCTTTTGGATTCCCTCCAGTCTGTGGAGATCTTGGTCCATGTCAAGCAGCATGAAAGCAGAAGTTTCCCTTAAGCTCACCAAACATACAGGAAAGGCTGCACCAAGTAGAAAAAGCAAGGATCACAAGAGACTTTTAATAAAGGCAGAAGTACCCTAATCCATGCAAATCCATGTGATTCATATTTTGAGATGTCCTGGAGTGGTAAAAAGAATATTTCAGCATCCCCACCATTGCATTCTTAGCCTTTTTCTAGTCCCATATTTCTGTTGGAATATTAGTTATTCACACAAGGGCTTTGCAAATGGCCTGAGAGCACATGTCACTTGACTTGACCAATGGTTAAGCACGTCTCAGCCTGGTCAATGGATGCCCCTGAGTTTCTCTGGGTCTCATGAAGAAAGAATGAAACCACTGTCCCAGCACCACCACAGACTTTAGATGGCCATGTTTTGTGAAGCACGCAACCAACACTTCCCTTCTCCCTTCCCCTGAACATTCCAACCTCTACAACTGTTTCTACTTACCTGCCAGGTTAAAAAGTTAAAATAAGTAAATAAATAATCCTATTTTCTGACTCTGTCTGGCAGCCTTCAGGTTAGTCTCAACTAGAGTAGACCCATTGAATCAGTGGTTGCTTGGTGAAACAGCCTATAGGGTAAATCCAATTCATCCAATGGCTCCACTCTACTCAGGAGTAACAATAGGAATTAGATCCTTGGGTTCCTCTTTTTTGTCTCTGAGCATGTGCAGTTTCACATTTTAAACCCAAATCATAGCATGATCATGACTTAATGGAACATGCTTTGTCTGCCCACATGCCAAATATACTTACTTGGAGGTAAAAACCGCTTTCTTGTAGAAAAGGACATTATTATGTCAAAGGGAAAAATAATAAAGTTAGCATATTTAACTAGGTATATGCCTACCTGTCCTCTGGCTATTAAAATGTTAAAAAAAAAACACCAAAAGACAGCGAAAGTATGTGTTGCACCTTGTTCTGGTGAACCCCAGCATGGCTTTGCAAACTCAGGTGCTGAAGCCTGGCCTGTTTTCTGCTGCCATCATACAATACCACCATCATCTGCTATCAACTCTTTGATTATCTTTGGAGTAGGTGGGGCTAGGCTGGGTTTGGGGGGCTCTGGATTTCATCCTTGATTTCATTCTTGTTTCAGGTGCAGATGTCCTAAGAGTACCACTTAACAGAACATAACTGTAAATAAGCAAACCTGTGACACATTATAGATTGGGAAGACATATTGGCCGGGATGCTGAATTGCTAATAATCCAGGATCATTGATGCTGTGTTGTCAATGGAAGAATAATATAGCTGTAGCTGTAAATGTTTGGGAGTGGGAGAAGATCTCCTGCTACCTATGAACTTTTCTCAAGCTTATGGAGAGTGATGTCCATCAGAGGATGAAAGAAGTTACAAGTCTACAGATGAAGGGCAGACAGAGAAGGTAGTTAAAATAGAGGCAGATGGACATATTCTTAGAGTTATCTGTTGGCTGGGAGTCCAGCAATTTGTAATGTAGGGGGTTTCTTTGAGTATCTGCTACAGCGGGATGTTCTCATATATGTGGAAATACAGCAAATATTCTAAAGCTATTCAGTCTCTGATGCTTTCCTCACCAAAAGAAACTAAATCCTTGGATATTTTACCCTTGTTTTCAGTGCTTAGCAAAATGGGTTGCATGTAATAGAATTTTACCCTTGTTTTCAGTGCTTAGCAAAATGGGTTGCATGTAATAGTATTGTATTAGCAAGGTAAGAAGGTGGCAGTTCCTGTTCTTTTTCCTCTGCCCTTATAGATGGTGATTCTCAGCTTGCCTGCTGGTAAATGTGTAACTTCTTCCACCACGAAAACACTGAGAAAATATCAAAAATAAACAGCGGTCAAGCATATGTGCAAGTATAAAAGCATTAAACTTTCAAAAAGTTCAAAAAGGAAATCAGTACTCCACTGTCAAAGAATGTTTAGGATTCAGATAGATACTGTAGCACCCAGAGGAGGAGTTCTATATTCTCAGCCATTCATTGGACCAGGTTGTTTTGCACCAGACATATGGAATGTTTTTACCAAGTCCTCTCTCTGGCCTATTTCATTCTTATACAAGGAGCCTGCAAGAATATACTGAACAAAATCCTTTGTGTGTTCTGCACATGCACCACTGTTAAAGAGGCAGAAGGCAGCTGGCAGAGAAACAAGCAGATGGAAGGAGGATAAGACCACAGCAGAAAAGCCAAGTAGCATTAAATCATGAAAGAGGCAGTCCTTCAAAGCGATTCTACCTTTGTCAGAGAATTTCTGCCATTGTTCTGAAAGGTCTTGGATTTATGGTGTTTGAGACATTGTTCAGTCAATCTGAGTACCAGAATGGACTGCAGGCTAAGTGCTAATTTTGTTTTTTCAGTCATTCAAAATCACGGACTTTGCCATGCAGGTGTATCTAGAACCAGAGAGTCCTGAAATCTCCCTGTACTGTATCTTCCTAGTAAAGCTTAAATTTATTGGAAAACATTAACAGAGCCATTGTTGCTGTTAATCTGTGCTGCTTTTAGTCCCTTTAAGAAAGGAAAGAATTTTTACCAAATCTGTGTGATTAGCAGTTAATCGTCATTGAAACTACCAGATTTTGCAACAATACCAGAATGGTATGAATAAGTGGTGTTTTTTGGTGTGGTTGGACAAACAAGGACATGTTCTATTGCAGCTACAGCCTTGCTGTCTTTCTGATTCTAAATCCTTTATATTCTTTTTTGCAGGTGCAGATTCGCTCTGCAGAAACAGTTTCAGCTTCAGTGATGAAAAACTAAATTCTACAACACTGTCCACTCCAGCTGTATCTGCTCCAAAAACAGCTTCCCAAAAAGGTGATGATTTAGGAAGATTGCCTTCTTAACGCTCAGTAGCATAAGCATTTTCCTAAGCGACTGTCCTGTCCTGATGTGAACAGTTTGGCTGTGGCCCTGTTGAAAAAGCTCTTCTTGTCTGGCATCTTTGGAGATACAGTCACACTGAAGCATTTCACTTAAGACTTCCTTAAGAGTGAGAAACTGTTGTCCAGGGAGGCAAATTCATCTCATGCTGTGTCAGTTCAAATGTTCAGTTGTGGATCAAACCCTGCAGACACTAGGGGGTCGGTCATTCACATGTGGGTGGAGGTAAAAATCTAGATGAAATTTATTTTGGCCTGGAGTTACGGCACATGAAATTTGGGTTACTCTGGTTTGGATTTAAGTGTCACACCTCTGGCCACAGCCCGAATCTGCATTTGGATTTTTGCTTGCTGTCAGCAGGGACAGCGGCTACCGCTGGGGCTTCACTTTTCATGGAGCTTACAGGGGCAATTGGGTGCCAGAAGAGCAAAGCCCCAGCTATAGCTGCTCCTCTGACGGCAGAATGGGCATTTAGCTTCATGATGGGAGGGGTGCCACCTGCTCTGGCTTCAGAGAGAGTAACTACCACTGAGGCTTTCTTTCACGGTGGGCAGACTGAGCAAGGCTAGCCACCCTTCAGAGAGAGCAGCTACCGCTGGGGCTTTGCTTTTACAGAGCACAAGCAGGCAATTGTGCAATAGAAAAGCAAAAACCCCAGCAGTAGCCACTCTCTGAAGGCAGAATGGGCAGCTGGTCTCATGATGGTAGGGCCTGCCAGGCGTGCTGATTGCTGGGGCTCTGCCCAGGACCGTTTTAAGGAATTTCGGGGGGCCCTTGCAATGCTTTATTTTGGGGGGCCCATATGTTTATCTCAGGTCAATGTAACCTAACTCAACCTAAGCTATTCACAGTACAGGATATTCAGATTATTACTAACAATGTTTTTGCAGGAGGAGGGTTACTATGGGTGCCCCCACAATGATGGAGCCCCCTGCAGATGCTGACACTGCTGGTGCCTTAAACCGGCCCTGGCTCTGCCTTTGGAATGAGAAGTGGCATTGGGGAGGGGGGGAAATGGCAGCACCTCAGGCAGTGCTTGTTCTTCTTCTCTTCCTCAGCCCCCCCCCTGCCCTGAATACAGAGCGAATGCATTGATCACACAACAGTTTTCTCCAGATATTCTAGCAAACTCTGGAGAAAACAGCAGTTTTCTAAAACCCGGATTAAGGGGAATATTCTCCTATTCTGGTGCGAATAGGGCTGTATGTTATGTGCCCTTTTCATACCAGATTTGGGGGAAAAGCCACACATCATATGGCATTATCAGGCCAGATTTGGGGGGGGGGGATTCAAGTTTTTTTAATAGTGTGAATGCCCCAAAAGGTTCCTGCCTGTGCCTGCTGATTGCCAGAGAGTTAAGTTTGTACAAGAACTTTTCTCAGACATCTGTTTTCACGTAAGGACAGAAATACAGAATGAATGAAATGAAAATGTTTCCGAGGCAGAAAGGTCACTTTCACATATGCTTTCTCCCAAGTAACTGTGCATAATGGCAGGTGTCACATTGTGTATAGCTTATTACTCTAATTAGCTCTGTACAAACAATGAATCTGAATTTCAAGGTACTGCATCCATCACCATTACCCAGTTGGTGTCAGTTTGGTATTATTTCTATGGAATTGCTAAATTATTCCATTGTGTATAAACTTTTGATAGCATTTTATATGATCTGTTATTTTAGGAAGAAAGTGGTGGCATAGGAGTCTTGCATTTTTCTATTGCTTGTTCTTTTCATTTGGTTCAAATTACCAGTTTATCCTCTCCTAACAAAAGAAAAATAATCGAAGGTTAAAGCCAATTCAGAAATGGTTGTCCTGAGGTAACTAAAACAGATATAGCTTTATGAACCTTGAGTTACAAATGAAGGGGCTACTTTTTTAGGTAAATTAGATCTAAGAGTAGTAGGATAAATGATTATTTATCATGTGACATTGTGGTTTTGAGCATCTGCATCTTTAGCGGTCCTTCATATTTATTATATGCACAAATGCAGTCAATATTACTCTTGTGCTCATTTTTTCAGCAAAGCTTGGAGACACAAAAGAGCTAGAAGACTTTATCGCTGATCTTGATAAGACCTTGGCAAGTAAGTAGGGACTAATGATCTAGACTGATGTATTGTGTGTGGTTAGGAAAGTATAAGTGCAGTTATATCAGCTGGATCCTGCCCATTGCAGACAAAGGAGCAGGACATGCACGTTCCTATTGTATTCATTGCAAACACAAGGGGTGGGTGGGAGAGATTTAAACCATAAAGACTTATGAGCTACTCCTTACTAGTATAACTTTTCATATTGGCAGTGGGTGAAAATGATCTAAGGTCATTGATATGGTTAGCCAGCAGTGTTTCACTTCCTTAAGTACCTTGCTATTCTTCTCTGTTCTGGTTAAAAATTGTAGAGTTTAAGGATGCCGGCCTGAAAAGTGGCACTGAAGTACATGACAGCATCACGTTAATATCTGTCCTATCTGATGTTCGTACAGGTATGTGAGACCTGCTGTTTTGACACAATACACGTCCCCAAAAGGATAAAGTTGAATCTGACCTAATATCTGCTCCATCCATCTCTTGCTGCAACAGAGACCAATATTCTCATCTCCCAGGCGTGTTACCAGACATCTCTTTTTAGATGTTTAAGCAGTCACAACTGTTGTCTTTCCCCCCAAACAGATTAAAATAACAAATGTTCCCAGCCTGTACTTTTTCATAAAATAATAGCTTAATATTAATTTAAAAGTGCTTTTATGAAAAGATTTTGTAATTTTATATAGTTAACTTTAATGCTCTTTGATTACAATATATTTTTGTATACAAATAAAAACCTAAACTGGAATTGTAAACTAAATATGTTTTTTTTAATGGTCTGTCAGCTGTTTTACACTTGCAGCCCATCCTTTCCTCAAAGAAGTTAACTTGGCCTCCAAAAACACAGATCCATTCAGGTGCCTACAGATCATCTTATGTGCTTTAATTGTACATTTTGAACACACCATGCTTGCAAAAGAAAAGAAAAGACAAAAGACAAACCAACTGTCTTCCATCAACAGAATATTTGGCTTGCATAATTCTTCCTCCCCTCTCACAGTACCCCCTTACAGTGATGAGAGGTATACTTATCTGATATGACAGAAGTGGTTGACAGTGACATAGCTGTGGCAACAAAGCTTCTACTAAATGTCAAAACAATTAGAACACTCTGTGGGCATAAACACACAGTAGCCTGGCTTCACCAAAGAAAAAAGCTCAGCTTCAAAGGAATTAATTTGGAATTATGTCTCTTTGTAGTGATTCCCTTCCTCAAGTCTCTTCTAGGCTTTATCCAGATGTTCACAGCTTAATACAGCCTCCTCCCAAAAGTTTCCCCACTTGCCAGTGACTATTTGACTCCTGGCAAAAATGCATCCTGTCCTCTAGAATATAGCTAGCATTAAAGTAATTGCACTGGGTCAGACTTGGTGCTTTTGCCTTCTCACAAAGTAACGGTTGCTTAAAATAAATCTCCCTACATCATAGAGAGATCAAGAAACAAGATTCCTGTTAAGAGCATATGATCTGAAAATAATTCTAAACTCAAATATGTACATTTTCTATTTCATAGGAACTCTACCCATGTGGTCAACCTGGTGCTTTTCTTAATTTTCCATGCTGCAAATAGCAGCAAAATATAAACCACTTCCTGTGGTTATCAAATAGTGGTTGATATTTCTAGTAGCCTGAAGCTAGGATAAGGGAAATGAGCAAAAGGTGCAGTTACTCATGCTCCTCCTTGTACACCTAAAACATAGAGCAAGGTAAGTAAATACTTAGTAAATAGCTACTGAATGCAAACCCTCTTTTATTTAAAATGAAGGTCACCCCCGGTATCCATGGGAGTTTGGTGTTTGGTTCCTGGACTTACCACAGATAATAGCGAATCCCATTAAAATAAAAAAAAAATTCTGGTACACACATACTATTGCATTTGAGGACCTAGCAATTCCTAGAGGACACCTCTCTAGGCATTTCCCAGCACGACTCTATGGTATATGTCCCTATTTTTTCTGCTGCGGATAACTGAAACTGGATATTGGTTTTGCGGGTACAGTGTGTGTGTGTGACCTGAACAGTAACCAATTTAGAAAATCACAGTGTTTACCCTCCTACTTCACCAGCAGATTTGATGTAATGCTGGCAAGTTAGGAAAGGAAAGGAGGTGTTCTCATTCCCTCGGTTGGCACTCTGACTGCAAGCCATGGCAGGGAAGGGTGGCCTCCTTCTGCCTGTCTGTTTAACTCATGGCACATCACATAATAATACAGGCCCAGAGTAGCTCCTGAGAAATGTGACTTTTCCCAAGGGCTACTGATATGTGTCCTGGGGGCTGGACATGTAGCTAAGCTGTACCAGAGCAAGGATGGATGAAGAGTTCTTGGTCACTTGCCAGTCTGACCTAAGCCAGGGAGAACTCATCAATTGCTGATAGCCATCCATTGGCATAAAATTATGTTGTGTTGTATTAGATATTAGTGAGAATGTTTGGTAGTGGATATATTTACATTAAAGCAGTATTTTGAACAGCTGATAACGGCTGAAATACTGCATGGCTCAGCATAACATGAGTATTTCTGCATGTAGACCTACACTACACTGAGCCCTTTACCATTTTCTGGATCTGCTTCCTCCTCCCTGTGGATCCCCTCCCTGTGGCTATTCCTTACCTGATAGAGTGGGGGGTGGTCAGAGAAGCATCAAGCTATGTCCCTGTAGCAACATATGAAATTATTATATCATTCCCAAGATCTCATGGGGGTGATGTAAACATTTTGCTTCTAGCTATGTTCCCATAGCCAGATGCTTCTCTAATTCCCCCTCTCTCGACCAGGCATGGAATGGCTGCGAGGGGGAAGCTTCAGCAGAACTATGGTAGGTCTGGTGGAGCTTGGGTTACTGTGGAGGGAGGGAGGGAATACCCACCTCTGCAGCAACCAAAAATAGACATACAAAGGCATGAGACTGCAAGTCAGAATGGTGTAGTGGTTGAAGTATTGGACTAGGATTCTGTGAGACCAGGGTTCAAATTCCCACTTAGCCATGGAAACTCACTGCTTGATCTTTAGTAAGTCACACTTTCTCAGCCTCAGAGGAAGGTAATGGCAGCTCTCCTCTGAACAAATCTTGTCCCCAAACCATCTTGATAGGTTCACCTTAGCGTCATCATAAGTCCAAAATGACTTGAAATCACACAACAAATCATTGCTCACATGCACACCTGAGGGAGGACACTTTAAATAAGATCCTGCCCTGTGGATCACACTAGTGAGACTGCGAAGCACACTGCTCACACCCTTCAGTTCCTTCGTAGTAACTTGATTCAACATCTTCCCTACCTCTTTCATCTTGGTGCAGCAGGCAGACATGGGCATCTCATTTCTTTCATTCATGAGGACCTTTGTAAATCTTGGAGGCTATACTGCTGCCACCACAGCAGATGTCATAGAACTGGGCAGGCATCCTTGCACTGTGTGGGAGTACTTGCTCGGGAAGGTTAGCACCACAGTTTCTGGGAGCTACATTACCAAAGCGGTAACATGTGAGAGAAGGCCTAAGAAAGCCAGCCTGCCTCCCACTTGGAAATTCATTGTCCTAGTCTGTTTCTGTAGGATATTTATTTATGAGGGATTTGTGAAGTCAGATCTCACACATTCATCCAGTTTAATGGAGGGAAAATCTTCCGCCTCATGTTTTCCACCCCCACCCCATTTTAATAAATGCAGCCTTTCATGTCAATTAGAACAAGGACAACTGTTTCTACTGAGGGCTCTTGTGCGGGAGGAAGGAACCTCCTTGAGATTCAAATAATTAATGAGATGCTCAATGAACCTTGAAAGTCACCAGAGACATGGTCCCCTGCTCCACCTCTAGCCCTCATACAAAAATAGGAATGGAGGTGCTCGCTTTAAATGGGAGAACCATATCCCATTTAATGGAGTACAATGCATAGATTACATTCTCACTTGGATACACAACTGCTTTATGATTCCATGAAGTTGTGGTGTGGGGTAATTCAGCCATTGTCCCCTATCTTTGCAGGAAGATTTTATGATTGGGTTGCTCTGAACATGTAGAATTGTAGATGGTTAGCATTTAGCTCTCTTTGGAAGATATGTTTTGTACTGTTTCTAATTCTGAGAAATTTTCACTAGAAGACTTACATTAAAAAATACATTATTTTTATACTGCTTTATGTTGCATGATCTCCTACCATTTTACCTTAGAAATATAAAAAAATTAAAAACCAATCTAAAACATTTTCCATATAAATACTACCATGTTTTAAAATTTTTTATAAATGTCTGTTCAGAAGCAAGTCCCACTGAGTTTAATGGGGCTTACTCCCAGGCAATTGTGTACCAGGCTGCAGGCTGTGTGTTTCGTTTTGTTTTTCAGCTGCTTCCTTCAACACTGTCTCTGTCCTAAGAAAGCGTATAAAACATAACTCTGGTGAGGATTTATGAACATGGGAATGCATCTTTCCACTGTATTTTATTAAGAATAAGAATAGAAAATAAAGATCGCTATACAGTGTTGTTCTCCAGCTACAAAGAGACCCTTATTTATTCATTTAAATGTCCAAATTGGAAAAACTGGTTCTCATTGTTCACAGACGTCTTTGGGTGCAGCAGATGGACTATTTAAAGAAGCACTTCATTGCTTGCCAATGTTGTAGAACAGGGACAAAACCAGAAAACTGACTGTCCGATACTGTGCGCATCAAGCAAAAGCTAGAAAACAAGGAATAATGAATATGCCCAAAAGCTAAGTTAAGATAGAAGTCTAAAAATAGGGTTGTACAGATCTTTAGAAGTAGACTATTTTATTTTATTTTATTGACTGAGCACTTTTAGCATGCCAAATAGCTGAAATTCTCTTGGTAGTATACAAGTAAATGTAAAATCACAATAAATTAATGATAAAACAACACAAATAGAAACAGTAGCATCGAGTTAGTACCCTTCAGCATGTAATGAAACCAAAGTAAAACCAAATGAAAATGGTCTTCATCTGGGACTAAGAAGGCCATATGTATGCAGGTGCTGGCCAGATCTCTCTGGGGAGTGTATTCCAGAAGCAAGGAGCTGCCATTATAAAATCCATCACTTCGCCACTCATTTTGCCTTATCTGGTGAGACCTTCCAAGTAGGAATGGAGCTATTGAAATACATTGCCCCTGCCATAATATCAAAAGCCACTGAGAGGTCCAAGATAACCAGCAGCGCATCACACTTCTCCATCCCACAGTACAGCGAAGACAGTTCTTGTTTCAAACCACAGGTTTGATTCAAAGAGATCTAGAAAGGGTGGGAATTGTGTGGCCCTCCAGATGAAATTGAACATCAGCTCCTAGTATTCTGCATCATTGGCTATGCTGGCTAGGGCTGCTGGGAGTTGCAGTCAATGTTCCGATTCCAGAGGGCTCCAAGGTTCACTCAGCCTTCCATCCTTTCGCAGGTCGGTAAAATGAGTACCTGGCTTGTGGGGGCAATTAGGTAACACACATTGGAAGCTGCTTAATGCAGTGTAGATGTGTAAATTGCTATTGCTTAAAACAATTTGTAAGCCGCTCTGATAGCCTTGTGGCTGAAGAGCGGGGTATATTTAATAAAAAAAACATCTTGATGGTAGCACAATGCAGAAAATTGGTTTCAAGTTATCCCTAGAAGGATCTGTCCTGTCAGTGATAAGCCACTAAAGTGGCTTTCAATGGGAGTTCCAGAATAAAGGACTACCATAGGCACATACGGTGGCCAACATGCTGTTGGTTGCAGGTCAAGTGTACTTCTACCTGGCTTCTGGCTTCCATAGGTCTGTCCCCAGTGGTGCAACGCAGCCTCACAGGACCAGGTGCATTCTACAGCCAATCCATGGCAGAGGGGAGGATGTCAAGGGAGCTCTGATTTTTGCAGCTAGGAGAAAGGCAGAACCATCCTCCCCTCAGACGTGGCCCTTCTTGGAGTTACGCTAACAAGTAAAGCTGAGTGATCAGAATACTGAATAAAATAACTAGTTCTTTTTAACAGGAACGTTCCAAGCGCTAACATGCCACATAATATTTCCACCCATGGGGCTTTTATAGCAGCTTGAGGAGGGTTTGTCTGACTTGAAAGTCCAGCTTGGTTCTTAGATTTACTGAATCAGTAGATGCCTGTACCATAGTACTACAAGCATTTTTGGGATATGGGCCTGAGTTTGTAGGTTGGAGACAGCATGGGCATTACAACAGACACATTACGTTCATAACTCTGTGGGGAAATACATGCTGTATATTTCAAACTCAAAATCAGTCATCTGAATATTCCTCACATAAAAATTATCTGCTTGTGGAAAACCAGCATGTTATATGGAAGATGTAACGGGGGTTCTTCTTTCTGACAGACTTTTTCTATGCACAAGGTATTTTTCACATAAGAAAGTGCAGTGTCATGCTGTACCCTATTACCAGGAAGGCAGCATCCTGTCATTTTTTTTTAATTATTATTATTATTATTATTATTATTATTATTTTATTATATATTATATTATATTATTATTATTACACATGGAGACTGGCTCTTAGGTTTTCCTCACACAATTGAAGGCTAGTTCCTTGGATGAAATTATTTTTCCTTTATTAGTGCTAGGTTTGCCAGAAAGGGGTCTTCTTACCACATACCCTTTAAATGGCAGTACATTCTCAAACCACTGCAGTCTAAAAGCAGCCAAATATGCCACAAGCCAAACACTCTTTAGCAATTGTGGAATCCTGTCATTCCTTAACAGCGTGCATTTGCATCACAGCATGATTGCAAAGAAGAGTGGCACTTTTGCCCTACTAATCTGGCGGCGCCACAGAGACCACTGCAGAAGTTTTATTTTATAAGCATATTCTCATCCAGTAGAATGTTGTTTCCCAAGATTTATGCAAAAGAAAAAGCAAGCACATCTTGTACACAGGTCATATGGTCATAGTTCTCTCTCTCTCTCTCTCTCTCTCTGAACATGGTTTGTAATGGGTAGGCATCTGTAGCGTAGCAGTTAGAGGAACTAAACAGCACCCTTCAGTTTTGAGATAACTGAAACAAATCAGCACAGCAGGATTTACACCTTAGCAGTTACCTCCATCATTCTCACTCACAATACTGTGTATCTATTCCAGACAGGGAACACAAAGACTGCTGCATGAGGTCGATTGAGACATTTCCTCAACTGAAGATATCCTTCTGTTAGACTATTAAAAAATTATTTAATTGTTCTTACAAAACAGGACATCCTAGCCTTTTATGCCCTCTCCCCCCTCAAAACGGTCTGGCTGCAATTTCTGAAATGGGTTTCTGTCTGCGATAGTCTAAAATAATGTTCTGGCCACAGCAAGGAAAGCTTGCTTTTTTTTTTTTTTTAAATAGCAACATTAGAAATGAACACAAAATTCTAAATTATATCCGTTTTTGAAAATAATCAGCAGAAAAATGACAGATATCCTTTATTCTAGTCTCCATGGAGAGGTATTCAATGCAAAGCATAATATCTAGGCTTTGATTATGGATATTTTTCAAACTAAGCTTTTAACTCAAGAAGAGTAGTGGGTACATGTTAATTCAAGTACATTTACTCCAATGTAAAGTACAACATTTACTCCAATATAAAGCATAATTTATTAGTGCTGCAGCTCTTAGGTTTAAATAATCATCCTGATTATTCTGAGCTGCTTTCCATATTCAACTGTCCAGTTAAAAGCAGGGACTCCCTAGGCGCTGGACAACATGGTAGAGGTAAAGATCTGCTGCAAAATCTGTGGAATTTCCTTGGTATCCATAGCAATAAAAGAGCGGCCTGCTGGTAGGGTCCTTTGCAACCTAAAGATCAAGAAAGAGAAAATTAGCAATACAAATCATACACTCAAAGGAAGCCAAAAATATCTAAATGGACCTTCTTAAGAAAGGGAGTTTAAATCCATATGATGTGATTGTAAACTGAAAGGCTTCAGTGGGATTGAGCAAAGGAAAAAGTACTCACATTGCCCAAATCTTTCTTTGGCAGTGCAGTACGGCTCCTTACACTCATGTATTACTCTTAGCAATTTTGCCATGCCTACAATGGGCATGATTATCATTATAAGGATAATCAACAGGACTGCCAGTTCAAAAACTCCAGTTGTTTCTTGCTTTCCTAGAAACTCTCCAGGGGACTGGCAGCCAATGGTTTGAGGACTAGCTTTGGTCAAGAACTACCACTTTGAGTAGCACCACTCTAGGCAGTTTGATGCATATGCTATCAGATTGTAATGGGATGTCAGCTTAAAATTAACAAATGTTTTTCAAGAGATGGTACCTAGAGCAATTCCTTGACCAAACTTGAATGTGCTTCTCGGCTTTTGGTGATGGGACCAGGCACTGTGAATGACTCTAACATGTGTGATAGGGGCTGAATGAACATATCTTAAATGTCTTTGCTGTTGGAGACACAGAACTTTAGCAGCCTCCAAAGGCATCACATAAGACAATAATGTATTAATTTGACTCTTCTTTCACAATCTCAAATGACATGCTATGTAGCCCCGTCCTCCGGCCAACTAGCCACTGTTAAATCACAGAGGTTCACAGAATCTGGTGGTCCAATAATTCATTATATGAACTTGCTACTTAACCTATTAGTACTCTAGGTTTTGTTACAGCTTATACTCAAACTAACTCCTGCTTTTTCCAAAGTTTTCTGAAATGGAAGAAGTGGGGGAAACTCGCCCTTCATCTGTTTTTGTGAAGACAGAGGATAATTTTCTCATTATACTGAGCCTGAGGGTGAGGTGGGGGACTGAGATATTCTTTTCTACAGAGAAAAAGGGAGCAGAAGATCTCATATCACACTGAATTTTGTAGTTGGCTGAAGTTTCTGCTTGCTACAAAGGTCAGTGTGACATGAGACCTCTTGTGGAGTTGTTTGCAATTCATGGTATGAGGAGATGTGTATGCCTTGTGGGCAATCTTCCTTGCAAGAGGGCCAAAGATACTTGCTCTGAGTGTGTGAATTTGTGAGGCCTGTGCAACAAACTAAAGGTCCTTTATACAGAGCTTGAAGCAAGGCAGACTGTCTTATCCAATATGCTTTTTTTTAAAAAAAGGTAGCTTTTTTGTTGTCACTGCCTTAACCTCATCCTGAATTTTCTTGGATCATGAATTTATTTACGTACCTGTCTGCCTGATTCCCCAAAGAACCTATAAATATGGCAAAAGCATTCACTTTGGGATTGGTGGTCAAGGCTTGGGCAAATCTTGCTGCAGGAATCCCATACCGCTCAAGATTGGCATCACTTAAGACAATAACAAAGTATTCATCTGCCTCTTCTTTTACAATCTCCCGAATGGCATGTTCTGTGCCCTCCAAGGTATGATCGCCACTCATACAGAACTGAGCATGGGCATGCATTGTCTGTGGAGGTACAAGAAAGCCAAGAAAAAAAAAGAGTCATTTAACAATCATGTACAAGGGAGGAAATATTCTCCAGTGCCATCTCTGAACTGAAAAACCTCTAACCTATGGATCTGTGTTCTAACTCTAATAAAGGAAATAGAGCAGGGTTTTTGTTGTTGTCATCAAAAACAAGCCATCCATCCAAGCAGTTGGGGAGAAGTCCTCAGATGGATGGACTTCTGGGTATTTTGTATGAGCTATTAGTAACACATGAATATTGGGCAAAAAAGTCAGTTCCAGGTGTGGAAGCTATACACGGCTTGGGCTTCTCTCATTCCTCGGTGGCACATTTAGCACATACAGTAGTAGTCTAATATATTTGGGCTCAAATACCCTAAAGGCACCAGATCCTCTGATCTTGGAAGCTAAGCAGGGTCAGCCCTGCTTAGTATTTGGATAGTATTTGGTTAGTATTTGGATGAGAGACCACCAGAGAATGCTAGGTGCTGTAGGCTGTATTTCAGAGGAAGGAACTGGCAAAAACACCTCTAAGTATTCTTTGCCTAAGAAAAGGGAGCCCTGGTGGCACAGTGGTTAAATGCCGATACTGCAGGACATTGTGAGTTTGATTCTACAAGTCTCCAAGGTTGACTCAGCTTTCTATCCTTTCCTAGGTCAGTAAAATGAGTACAGTACCTAGTTTGTGGAGGCAATTAGCTAACACACAGTAGACTGCTCAGGCTTGTGTTATAAAGCGGTGTAAATGTGTAAGTGCTAAATAATCTGTAAGCCACTCTGAGAGCCTTTGTGGCTGAATAGTGGGGTATAAATACTCTAATATATATATAAATCCTATAAAATTCAGGGGGTCATCATAAGTCAACAGGTGACTTGAAGGCACACGCGCACACACAGACACAAAATATATATTTAGGTTCACCAAAATGGGAGGGGGTGTTGGAGAGAGGAAGGGAAGAGGGAACTAGTGGTCATATTACATTGCACCTCTAAGTTAATGGGAACATGGTAATGGCATAATTAATAAAATAAAAAAGTGAAATCACATATCTAAAAAAGATGGATCATCTATATAAAGAAAATTAAATTCTGTCTGTTGATTACTGCACCACACAAAAACTGCTGGATGAATTTTCACCAAACCTGGAGGGTATGTTTGGAATGTTCAAACTTAAAATAAAGGCTGTGTGGCCAAAATTCATTCAGTTGGCCCTGGGGTGCACACCAATTTTTTATTATTATTATTGTCACCAAGTTTGGAGGATGTGCTGAAGATGGTCCCATTTAAAATAAAGTTGGAGTATCCCTTATTTGGAATTCTTAAATGCTTCAAAACCCAAAACTTGGGAGCAACAACACATACGTAACTGTACTGTATTTGCAAGACTGGAGAGAGATTTGAGGATCTGTGAAATGGAGGGAATCCACACCTTCAACCATTACACAGATCCTTGTCTCTCTCTCCAGGTGAACAAATGAGCAGGAGTGCTGCAGCTGCCTCCTCAAAAGGGGAAGCGGGTGGCTGGCAGCCCTTCTGCCTCTGCTGCTGGAGTTGCCTGTGATGGCTAGGTTCCCATCTGCAGCAGAAGACTTGAGTAGGAAATCTGGGATCTGGCAGTGGAAGCAGGGGGAGAGGAGAGGGAGGCTGGGTGTTTTTGGTTGTTGTTTTTTTTGGACATGTAGCTCTCCAATGGCCCAGGGTTGGAGACAGCTGCCAGCAGCCGCCACTGCTATGTCCCACTCTAGACCTCATTTCAGTTGGGAGGCTAGGGGTTGAGGAGCACCAGCAACCACTGCAGCTGCCGCTTGTGCAAAGTTTGGGTGCAAACTTGGCTGTGCCATCTCACTTCCTCCCACTCCTCTCCGGGAGCTTGAAGAATTTGTGCCTGGTGGCTGGGGTTTACTGCCACCTCCGCTGTTGCCCTGCATCATTTTATATACAAGTACCTGTACTGTATTCCAAAATTAAAAAAAATAAATAAATCTGAAATACGGAACACTTCTGGTCCCAAGCATTTCAAATAAGGGATACTCCACCTGTATAGGCTATGTAAGCGAAGAAAAGCCAGAGAGATAGGCTATGTAAGTATATAAAATTCACATTGGGGGTTGGGAAGCACACCATTTCCCCCCCACCTTCATTTCATACATAGTCATGTAGCATGTCATTTGAAAGAGTCTGACAAAACGAGTTTCAAAACATTTCCTTTTTAAAAGTTTTGTTGCAACTCTATCAATCCGATTTTTTGGTCTGCTTCTTACTGCATCCCTTGTAAATGGATTTCAAGGGAGTGGCTGCCATCCTATTAAGGACAGCCCTCATGTGTAATTTTCCCTTACACATGCAGATGTCTTGGGGGCACTGTGGGGATTGGCAGCACCCAACCCCCCCTCCCCAACTTACTGAAAAACCCTTGAAGCAGCACCCCATGGACATCCCACGTTTGTGACTAGCAGGCAGGATAGTTGAAGTGTCTGACTACGTCCCCATTGCCAAATTGATGACATCAGTGCTGAGATCCCCCAGGGTTCCAAGAGTCTCAGCACTGCTGTAATAATTTCGTGTCTGGCTACAGGGGCATAGCCAGACACTTGTGCAGTTTCAGGGGCTTTTCAGTATGTCGAAGGGAAGGTATATGGTTCAGCCTAGTATAGGTCCACATGCAGATATTTATGCTATGCTGAGTTGATGTTGGGTTGCAGGTGATATGTGGGAGGATCTGACTTAACATGTAGACTATGTGGAATGCATGAAATTCACTTTTGAAGGTGTTGAGGGGGCAATTGTTTTTTCATTCATTCTGAATATCTTGCTTGGTGGCCAATTGGGAGAGGTGTATTCTCTCAAGGGCAACTGAAACTGATAGATAATATGAGAAGCACTCAATCTGAGCACCCAAACAGATAGGCACTGATCCTCCACAGCAGTGCCTATGGTTAATGATTCTCCTGAATACCACAGTAACTGATTACTATAAATATGCACAGGTAAGTTCTTTAGTAGAAATTTTGTGAATTAGTTATCTTCTACTTTATTTTCCAATATGATGCTGCCTATAAAGCTCAATTGCACAGATTCACCACACTAGTAACTGGTGAGAACACAATTTGCCTAGCTTTGCTACACTAACTGACTATCTACACAGAGGAAAAGAATCCATATATTATAAGAAACTAATATAGGAAGACATTCTATGAAAGCAAATACGAGACTATTGCTCTAAAGTTTTCAGTGAAGAAAGCTTTGGGGATTTTTGTTTAAAAAGCATGCTTGTTTTTTAAAATTCTATCCCCTCATTTTTTGTTGTTGTTTGCTTCTCACTCCTGCACACAAGGCAGCGGACCTCTAGTGTCAGATTTAAACATTTGTCAAACAATAAGGTTTACCTTCAGAATTTCTAATCTTTGCTTATTGTTTTTGGGAACTTTGTCACTCTGAACCAAAGCAATGTTGAAACCATCTCCTGAATGTCCAGTGATGTCGTACTGCATGGCAAGGGTTTAAAGACAAATATCAGCATAAGTGTCATTATGCAAAAGTATACATCATCATCATCATTACTGTGGGAGTAAAGATCACAGCTAATGGTCTTGTTTCCCAACCAGTCAATTTCTGTGCCCAAACTCCTGGGCCTTAGGCCAAATTATGCAAATGAAGACTAGACTATGTAGCTTTTAGGCCCTTAGTCACTCCGTTCAAATGCTTATCACTGGTCAGTTCTTTTAAGCAAACTGCAACAGCCTTTGCTTTGCACCAACTGCTTGCATGGGCAGATCAGATACATTAATGCAGATTGATCAGGCAAAAGAGAGAAAGGAGTGGAGAGAAGAGAGGCTGTCTTTCACAGTTAAACTGTCTGGTTGCCTCTTCACCCATTTCTCAGAACATGAAGGAATAATGTGCATATTTCGTGTCATTTTATCATATTCACATGTACAGAAACAAACAGGCATTTAGTGTGGTGATCCCAATATGGTGTGCCAAGATTTGATCAGTTGGGGCAGAATCAAAATCACCAGCTGATTCCCAGTCCACAGCCACTTCCAGCAAAAGTGGAACATTAAATAAAGGAATGAACTGGATTCCTAGAATTCTTTGCTGCCACTTGAGGAGTTTGCAACAACCCTTTCTCCTGGCTAAATAGATGTCCTTTTTTGTGGTTTATTGAAAATCAGTGTAGCAGCATGCCTTTCACCTTTCATTTATACCTGATATTTCTGAAACTATTCATAATACTGGAAGGCAGGCAATATTATCAGCTAGATTTCTTAGCATACAGTGCAAGTAGAAGCATTAACTGGTCAATGAAAGGGCACTTGAAGTTAACATTTCACATGTTTCCAGATACAAAAGGAGGGTAGAATTGTTATTTATCTTCTACAAAAGCAGAGCCCAGTGGTTCCTTAAATCCTTCCAAATGTATTTGCCACAGGACCCTGTAGACAACAGCCTGCTTGCTGTAGGCTTATCGGGACAGTAGGACGAACAGCACTTTTATTGGAGACAGGACCAGCCCAGCCTACAACACGGCCTGAAACACAGTATTATGCTTTGTCTAACATTTAAAAGTTTTTAATACTGCCAAAATTTAACATAAACATTTTAGAAACTAAAAACTAAAGTTTAAAGGCAAAATAGAACTGATTTTTGCAATGATCTGCATTCCTTGTTATCACTCTTGCTAAGTAGTTTTTTGGTTTTGTGAAGAGAAAGCCTTCATACTTGTGGGAAGATATTTTCTACTTAAGTGCTATACTGTTTTCTGTACACAAAAATAGACTGATAATCACTAAACTCTGAATCCATTTAACAGTCACCTTAAATTTCTGCTCATAATTTTCAAAAGCCTCCATAACCATGCAAACAGCTTCCATAGAACGCTCCAGCCTCCCATCAACTCCATTGAAGCGGTACATGCTGCCAGAAACATCCACGACCAGGCGGAGATGTTTGGGCTTTTGCTGAGGACTCCCAACCTTAAAGAAAACAAATATCCAACAGTAAGGGTCATGAAAGGGAAAACTCAACTTAAGTCAAATGAGGCCCACATTACCAGGTTAAAAAAGAGATAGCAAAAAAGTTTTACTGCTAAATAAATTAAAATCCCTGCATCATAAATCAGAGGGGGCTGTGTGTGTGTGTATTGCATTGACTTTCCCTCAAAGCACTGGTGGGTGCACCCACAACAAATATCTCTTCAGTGCCCCAAATTTGATGTTACACCTTTTTTGCTATAGAACTGTAGCTGTGCCACTACAGTACTGTAGTGGCTGAAAAAGCCTACTTTTCCTTCAATAACAAGAACACGTTACAAGACTGCATGCATTGTTTTATAGCAGAATTGGATTTCCAGGAGCATAATTCTGCTTTAAAATTGCAACCCTCCCTGCATATCTTGTTCTGAAAGAAAAATGTGGCTTTTCCAAGTCAGCACAGCAGTGACAGGGGAGCTGGGAGGAGGTGTGCAAAAAAGAGGGGGAAATCACATATTGCCCACAAGCAGAGTCCACTGCTGACATGGAAAAATGAGTAGACTGGGCAGAAATTAGTTACGGTATGCTGCAAAGAATCTCTCCTAACACCATCTTAAGATCGCAGCAGGCTGCAGACAGGGGTCCCATCTCATTTTTTGTTTTAACACAGCCCCTTAGGAACAATTCTGTAGAACTCCAACACTAGCTCAGTGTTCTGTGAATTAGACTTCGTCTTCATAAAAGTAATATGATCCTCTTAAAATGTTATTGATCACAGTACTGCAATAGATTTTTCTAAAGATATATCAAAAGAAGAGACTTCTTTGTTTACATTCCACATTTGAAACAAAATCCAACAAGCATTCCACATGTGGTAATAGGAGATACAGGTAAATGACTGTTTATTCTGATATAAGGCATCTTGGATTTGTAACTTATCCCAAAAGCAATAAGGAGCATTCTTTGACGTGCATTATAGGGATAAGTCCATTCTGAGTTGTAAAGCTTCTCTGCTAAGATTATAGCCATTAAAATGTTTGAACTGGGATTCTGGGCAACACCACACTCGACTATAAAGTGGAACACTTCAAAATGAAACATCTGTTTTAACACTTTCTGGCACGTTTCCTGGATCTGGAAAGGTATTTTATGATACATGAAACATAATGAGCTTGAGTGTGAATTCCAAGCTACTTACAGAGAGTTTGGCAAACAGATAAAAATGCTTGAAATATCTGTTTTAACCAGCTTCTCATTTCATTCTTTCACTGAATCACCATTTGAGTATTTTGTTTTGAATTCTTTCCTTTTCCCAGTGTGAGAGACATGCTTTTCATAATTCATTTATTTGCACTCATTATTTATGATTTATTTCAACCCAGAAGACCGGGAGCAGACATAACAAGAGGGTGGAATTTATCTGGGAATACTAAGCTTATCAGAAGCACTCTGGAATTAAACGGCTTGTCAATTATGGCCATGGGCTGCAGTCTAACTGCACATACAGACGGAGCCTGAGTTGGACAACAAACTCTCCCATGGGGACACAAATCCAATAAAAAGAGCCTAGTGTGCAACCCTTTGGACTGCCTCCATGGAGCACAAGGTTGACAAAGGTTTTCATTTAAACTCTTGTCAAACAGTGAGGGCCAAATTAGAGTGACAATGGGAAATCTGTTATTGGAAACCTTTATTGTTAATATAGAAGTGTGGTATACACAGGGCAAACAGCAGCTTTGCAAAGGGAAGTTTCATGAAAAAACATAGAATCATAGAGACCACAAGGGCCATCCAGTCCAACCCCCTGCAAAGCACTCCTGACAGATAGCCATCCAGCCCCTGTTTAAAAACCTCCAAAGAAGGAGATTCCACCGCACTATGAGGCAGTCTATTCCACTTCCAAACAGCTCTTACTGTCAGGAAATTCCTCCTAATATTTAGGTGGAATCTCTTTTCCTGTAGTTTGTACCCACTGCTCTGTGTCCTAGTCTCTGGAGCAGCAGAAAACAAGCTTGCCCCATTGTCAGTATGACATCCCTTCAAATATTAAAACATAGCCATCATGTCTCCTCTCAACTTTCTCTTCTCCAGACTAAACATGCCTAGCTCCCTAAGCTGCTCCTCCAAAACATGTTTATGTTTTGTATTGATTAAGGAACTTGTATATTTCACCTAAGACAATGGGCAGATTTTGGCATCCTGGCAATCTTTTTGTCTTAAGAAACAGTAAATGCAACTATTGTTTTTTCCATCTTAAAATGCAATTGAAATTCATTCAGTTCGCCATTTCCACCTTGAGGTTGAATTTAACTGCAGATTACAAGGCCACAACATCAGGCCCAATTTTTGGACTTTTCTGTTTCTTCTATAACCCTGATTTTTTTTTTGTACAACCTAGAATGATGAAGAATTCTGGGAGACTCAAAAGCTTGCATACTATTGTTGCATTTTGGTGGTCCTAATAAAGATTTTACCTCTAAGCATGCATTTTTATTCACAGCTCAACATGGTTATCTTTTGTTTTTTTATGGTAACAATTGTGCTGGGCACAGAAGGGAGGATCAATCTTATCCTATGCTGTCCACATTGATAGGGTGAGCATTAAACTGTTAAAAAGAAGAAGTCTGATCACAGACATAATGTGCTCTGAGTCCAGGAAAGAGAGTTGGCTGATTATCAAAAAGAAATGACTAATAAATGTTGGGGATGGTGTTATCTATCTTAGAGCTGCAACACACATAAGAGTGATCACAAGGAGACAATGGAAATGGAATAAACATGATAATGTACCAGAATCAAGTCCTCACCTCCTGGAGCTTCACACGGTAAGTCTCCAGACCAAGCCACCACTGCCTTGCAAATGAGGTGTGGAAGCTCCATGTAGCAGGCCTCATAAAGACATGCTGGAGTACATGTTTCAGGCACAATAGCTAAGGAGTCACAGAATCATAGAATTGGAAGGGGCCTCATGGGCCATCAAGTCCAACCCCCTGCTCAATGCAGGATCTCCAGTTAAAGCATTCCCAGCAGGTAGTTGCCCAGCCTCTTTTTAAAGACGTCCAGAGAGGGAGACCCCACCACCTCTCTAGGCAATTGATTCAATTTCCGAACTGTTCTTACTGTCAAGGAGTTCCTTCTAATGTTCAATCGAAACTTATTCTCCTGTAATTTCAAATCTTTACACCTGGTCCTACCCTTTGGAGGTGTAGAGAACAGGCCTGCCCCCCTTCTCTGAGACAGCCCTTGAGGTGTTTAAGGAGTGCAATCAAGTCACCCCTCACTCTTTTCTTCACCAAGCTGAACATGCCCAGCTCCTTCAACCTTTCCTCGTGTGTTTTGTTCTCCATACCTCTTATCATTCTCATTGCCTTTCTCTGAACCTGCTCCAACTTGTCTATATACTTCTTAAAATGAGTTGCCCAGAACTGAATGCAAGTACTACAGATAAGGCCTGACCAGTGCACAATATAGTGGTACTATTACTTTCCTCAACTTGGAAACTATGTTTCTATTAATGCAAGCTAAAATAGTGTTCCCCTTTTTTTTTGCTGCATTACACTACTGGCTCATGCTCTCAATTTATGATTGACTATAATCCCAAAGTCCTTTTTGCATGTAGTACAGCTGAACCGCCATGTAGCCTCCATTCTATACCCATGCACTTTTTTGTGGCCTAAATGTAGACATTAGCATTTGTCTCTATTGAATTTCACTTTATTCATTTTTGCCCAGTTTTCTAGTTTGTCTGGGTCCTTTTGAATTATTTTTCTATCTTGCAAAGTGTTAGTCACCCCTCCCAGTTTTGTGTCATCTGCAAACTTGAAAAGGATTCCCTCCATCCCATCACTGATTTCTCAAAACGATGGAAAGTGGTTCAGAAAGTACATCACCAATTCCTTCAGTACTCTGAGATGCAGTTCATCTAGTCTTGCAGATTTGAACTTGTTTAGGTTAGCTAGTTGATTCCTGATTAGTCCCTATCAATCTTGATTTGCAATTCAGATCCCTTGCCAAGATCGCTGATGCTGCATGGAAGTACACATTTCTCTGTTTGGGAAAAAGCTGAAGCAAAATATGTATTGAGTAGTTCTGCCTTTTCATTGTGATCTGTTAGCATTTTGCTGTCCTTATTGAACAGTGCCTCCACTGTCTCCTTGGTCATTCTCTTGCCTTGAATGTATCTGGAAAAAACCCTTTTTGTTGCCCTTTGCTTGCCAAGCCAGTCTCAGCTCATTTTGAGCTTTAGCTTTCCTTATATTATTCCTGCAAGCTTGGGCTACACATCTGTACTCTTCATTGGTGATTTGTCCTTTTATCCATTCCATATACATACACCTTTTTCTTTTTACTTCCTCCTTGAGTTTGCTGTGAAGCCACACTGGCTGTTTCAGATATTTCCTATTTTTCTCTTTTCATTGGACTATTTGTGATTGGGCTTTCAGCAACTAATTTTTCATTTTAGCATGTCTAGCCATGGGATCCCATCCAATAATTCTCTGAATTTGTTAAAATTGGCTTTTCTGAAATCCAAGGTCCATGTTTGACTATATTCTTCTTTACCCTGTCCCACAACTGTGAATTCTAGCATTACATGGTCACTTGGTGTGACTCTATGGTGTGTTTTTACCAGAAGTCCTTCACTGTTATCCGCAGTTTCTGGTATCCACGGTAAGTCAAGGAACCAAACCCCGCAGATAGAGGGGTCTGATTGTAATGACTAGTTTGATTCCAGTGACCAACTCTTTCCTATTGGTTAAAATCAAGTCCAGGACTCCTGATCCTCTTGTTCCTTCCTCTACCCTTTGAAACAAAAAATTATCTGCAAGGCACATCAGGGATTTGTCAGAGAGCCTATACAGTAGCACCTCGCCATCTGTGAGGGATTGGTTTCAGGCCCATAACACTGCGGATGGTGAAATCCACGGATAATAGCAAATGCCCTGTAGAAGGAGGAGGAGAAAGGGAGTGAGTGAGGAAGGCTCGTGGCCCAGGCCGCCGCAACACAGCCTGCCTAGGCCGTGGCCTCCCAGGCCTCCTCCTCTACTGCCGCACGCACCGTCACCACCATCAGGCCACGACAGCCTCCTCCTCCTCCTCCACTGCTGTGCACCCGTCGCTGCCATCAGGCCACTGTGGCCTGCCTCCCCCACTGCCCTGTGCACCATCACCGCCATCAGGCCGCTGCAGCCTCCCGACATCCACTCCCTCCCTGTCCATCCCCCCAACCCCCTGTTCTCGCCATCCACGGATAATGTAATTATTAGATGGCGACTCAGCGGATGGCGGGGTATTACTGTACTTAGCAGGGTTAGTCTCCCAGCAGATATCAGGGTAATTGAAGTTGCCCATCTATATATATAACACTCTTGAGTATGTTGCCTTTCCCAGTGTGCTGATTGGCTGCTCAGGAAACACACCCAACCAATCACCACCCACATGCAAATTCCCTCTCTACCTCACAATCCACTCCTGCCATTTAATCTGCATATACACCCCCCAGCCTCACAAGGCCCTCTCCCTCCTCTCGCTCCCTCAGCCACTCACCTATCACAGGCTGCAATGGGACCCAGGCATTTAATTGGCAGTGGCTGCAGCAGCAGAGCAACACAGCGAGTCACCCTTAGCAATTCTGGGAAAAGTGTGGAATGCTGAGAAGGGGGAGGAGGAATTTAAAAATCGACTGGCCTATCTTGCAGAGTTGTCGTGAGGTCTACCTGGCATTTTTTTTTGGGGGGGGGTTAATGGCATATGTTATGCCAGGTGCAGCTCTGCTAATCCTTGCATCTTTAAAACGTCTGAGATTTGTTTCTGAAAATCATCATCTACCACCTCTTCTTGGTTTGGTGGCCTGTAGTGAAATCCTACCACAATGCTACATTTATTTATTTCTCTATTTATTTTTATGCAAATGCTCTCAGCTGGTTCACTCTGATCACTCTCATGGATTTCTAAACAAGTGAATTTGTCTTAGACATATGCTACTCCCCTTCCTTTTCTGAATAGGTTATACCCTTCAATTGTAATATCCCAATCATGGGAGTCATCCCACCAGATCTCTGTTATTCCTATAAAGTCATATTTAAGTTCTTGAACTAGGACTTCAAGTTCATCTTGTTTTTTCCCCAGACTCTGTGCACTGGTGTGTAGACATTTTAAGCTTTGTTCTCACCTATTAATTTACTGTCAGTTTTTCTGTGGATCCCATTTTCACCCTCAGCCTCTCCTCTAGAATTCACATTCTTGTGTTTAGAGCTTGCCTTTAGACTGGTGTTTGAGCTATCATCTCTAACCCCTCAAGGATTTAGCTTAAAGCCCTCCTGATCAGATTTGCCATGCTATTACCAAAGACACTCTTCCCAGTCTTTGTGAGGTGCAGCCTATCTGTCAGAGTGTCTAAGAAGTAAAGACAAGGGTCCCAGATGTCAAACCTCCCCTGTCTACACCATCTACATAGTTAGCCATGAACTTTTAGTATTTTTCTAAGATACTAAAGATACCAAGGGGAGAGTCTGATTTGTGGGGCAATCTCCAATATGCTCTGGGATATGTATGAATAAAATAGAAGGAGGCGAGTGGAAGCTCTGCTCATAACACCAGCTTTTCCAGTAAAATGACAAATAGAACATGAAGGGCATGAAAACAGCCAGTGCCCCAATGAACCATTATTTTGTCCCTGTCTACTTACTTGTGGGTCAAGTTCTCCCCTTCGTTTATAGATGGCTTTTTCACCTGTTAGACTGTCAATTATCTTTGCATCATCCAGTTCTCCAACTGCCTGATTCCTTAGCCATTGCCTCTCCTTTCCTTTGGCCTATAGAGGAAAAGAAGAAAAAAGAACACTGATCCATATGGTTACTTCTTCTTTCTTTTTAATGGTAGCAGTTCTTGAAACTATCATAAGGTTTGGCACAAATGTCGGAAATCAAAACATCAACAGGGACATCTTTTAACATACATTCTTTTCCAGCACTCAGATCTTCATACACACGTAACTGTAAATATGTACAATAAAATTGTAAAAAATGTGACTACCCAGGTTCTGTTTGATATTATCTCAGCAGTCTGGAAAATCTTTGCTCCACAGGAGAATCTTCTAGTTTATTCAGCAAATCCTAAGCAAAGTCAAAAACCTGACATATTTAAAACAGGAGCATGGACTGCTGACATAAAATGCACACATTTCTTGAGACTGCTGTTCTTTGAAGTGCTGGTGATTTAGAGTTCATTGGTAGACAAAAGAAAGAAAACAGCAGAAGGCAATGAAGTTTCAGCTTCAGTGAGCATGTACTTAATTGGTCTTACTGTTTTCACTGAACAGAGCTTTGAGACTTGTCAAAGAATGGAAAACTATGGAAAGCAAACTGTTTTTAAATGTTTAACTAGGACCATAATTCACAATCAAACATGCTTAACAGTGTGAAATACACTTTAAGTGATTAAGTCCTGTTAATAGGACACTCAAAATCTAAGTCAGTTTCCTTCCAGTCACTTGTGAGATTGCAATGAGGTGAACTAGCTCAACTGTACTAGTGGAGGGATAAAAACACTGTTCTGCCCGTGTGATTTAGCTGTTAACGGGATTGTGTCTTTAATGCCTTCACCAGCTCCAAAATGATTAGTACCGGTAACTAGTTAGGAGATGGCATTTCAACTCTTCACCCAAGTGTTGTAAGGATTTCTCTGTTGTTAGTTTCAGTGACATCAATAGTTTCACTGACAACTGGTTTTGCTTTATTAGTTTAACAGAGCTGCTGTCATTGCCTGTAGCAAACAGCAGCTCTTGTGCTCACTCCAAAGGAGGTGAGAATAGGGTGAGAACAGATTGCTATAACACTCTGAGTTCTTCCACAGCCAGCTCAGAAACCAGACTGCATTTGTGACTTGGCTAGATGGCCAAACAAGATAAAGCAGTGATCACAGAAATAACACTTGGTCTTTAAGAACTAAGTGGCAGATACAGATCAGGACCCCAGTGTGGAGAATAGGAGGATTTAAGCCTTTGCCCCTTGCTATGGTGCCAAACCAGATGAGGGCTCCCTCACCTTTGCTATTTGAATAACATTCTCCCAATGTTATTTTGTCACCTTGAAGTCTCTCCTGTGGAAACTGTGAAGCAGAGGAGTCAAACTCAAATTGATTGGAGATCCAGATTCATAGTATCATAGTGTTGGAAGAGACCACAAGGGCCATCCAGTCCAACCCCCTGAATAAACAATCAAAGCATTCTCAACAGATGACCATCCAGCCTCTCTTTAAAAACCTTGAAAGAAGGAGACTCCACTACACTCTGAGGCAGTGTATTCCACTGCCGAACAGCTCTTACTGTCAGGAAGTTCTTCCTAATGTTTAGATGGAATCTAACTTCCTGCAGTTTCAGTCCATTGCTCTGTGTTGTCTCTAGAGCTGAAGAAAACAAGCTTGCTCCATCTTCAGTATGACTTCAAATATTTAACCATGGCTATCATGTCCCCTCTTAACCTTCTCTTCCCCAGGCTAAACATGCCCAGCTCCTTAAGCCGCTCCTCATAGGACATGGCTTCCAGACCTCCCACCATTCATCTTCCTCTGGACACATTCCAGCTTGTCCATATCCTTCTGGAATTGTGGTGCCCAAACTGGACACAGTATTCCAGGTGAGGTCTGACTAAAGGAGAATATAGTGGCATTATTACTTCCCTTGATCTAGACACTATACTCCAAATGATGCAACCTAGAATGGCATTGACTTTTTTAGCTGCTGCATCACACTGCTGACTCATGTTCAGCTTGTGGTCCATTAAGACTCCTAGATCCCTTTCACATGTACTGCCCTCAAGCCAGGTGTCACCTATCCTATATTTGTGCTTCTCATTTTTACTGTAGTCTCCTACATTTCTCCCTGTTGAAATTCATTTTATTAGTTTTGGCCCAGCTTTCTAATCTATTGAGGTCATTTTGAATTCTGATCCTGTTCCTGGGATATTAGTTACTCCTGCTAATTTGGTGTCATCTGCAAACTTGATAAGCAAGCCCTCTATTCCCTCATCCAAGTAATTGATAAAGATGTTGAATAGCACTGGACCCAGGACAGAACCCCGCGGCAACCCGCTGGTCACTTCTCTCCAGGATGAAGAGGAGCCATTGGTGACTACTTTTTGGATTTGGCCCATCAGCCAATTATAAATTCACCTAACAGTCACATTGTCTAGCCCACATGTTACTAATATTTTTTGCAAGAATATCATGGGGACTTTGTTAAAAGCCTTACTGAAATCAAGATACACTACATCCACAACATTCCCTTCATCTACCAAGTATGTAACTTTATATAAAAAAAAAAAGAGAGAGAGAGATAAGATTAGTCTGGCATGACCTGTTTTTCAAAAAACCCATGTTGACGTTTAGTGATCACAGCATTCCTTTATAAGTGCTTACAGACTGTCTGTTTAATGATCTGCTGTAGAATCTTTCCTAGTATTGATGTCAGGCTGACTGGGCAATAATACAGTTGTCCCTCCACATTCACGGACTTGACATTCACGGATTTGAGTATGCATGGCTTGAAAATATTCTTAAAACAATAATAATCCTAATAGCAAACCTTGATTTTGCCATCTTATATAAGGGACACCATTTTGCTATGCCATTGCATATAATGGGACTTGAGTATTCACGGATTTGGGTATTCATGAGGGGTCCTGGAACCAAACCCCAACGAATGTGAAGGGACAACTGTAATTTTGATCTTCTCCCCCCTCCATTTTTTTTAAAAGATGGGGACAACATTTGCCCTCCTCCAGTCTGCTGGGACTTCTCCTTTTCTCTGGGATTTCTCAAAAATTATTGCCAGTGGTTCTGAGATTATTTCTGCCAGTTCTTTTAGTACCCTTGGATGTAATTCATCTGGCCCTGGAGACTTTCCTAGGAGTCACATCCATAATTTTTGGCAAAACTAAAATAAAATTCGACCTCAATCTATGTTAAGTTTTTGGTCATTCAAGAAATAGCAAAACTACTACTTTCATATTGCATTTTCAGAGGCAATATTCAAACTGGGGATGATGTCTTGATTTTTAACTCTTAGCCACTATATCATGCCAGCTAAATAGCCCAATAAAACCTCCAAGCATTAAGCACAGCACCACTGTCTTAAAGTATGCCACAATTTATTCTAGCTACAGTTCCTCTCTCTTTTCCTTTACTTGGGGTCTGCTCTGTCCTTGTTTAGATAAAGTAACAGGTCTGAATAGAGTTTGCCTTGATTTAGAAGGATACAAAGAACATATTCAAAATATATTATAAAATGGAGTAACAGTAACTATATTTATGCTACTAGAATTTCTCAGAAGGGTGATATTCATGTCTAACAAAAACAAAGCAAAACAAAAACTCAGTCTTGGGAAACAGCTGCTCAGTAATGCAAACTGGTATCTTTAACATGAGAGACTTGGCCTATTTCTCAACATTTATGCGGACGGTCAACCTGCATACGCATAGCACCAGACTGTAAACAGGGGCTTCCCCTCAATTTGCAGCAAACTATTTACGTATATAAAAAATTACCATGTCAGCTTGGATAGACTATTTCTTTTTAACACAAAGTTTTCTATGAGCTGGGATTTTTCTTTTTGCAGGAGCATTCTATCAGGTGAGTCTCTCACCTGCAGTCTGACATGATGGAACCAGCCACAGGCTGATCACCTCAGTGAGAACTAGGTCTAAACCAATGGAGTCAACACATCCTGTATTCTAACACCCATACATAAATATAAGCAGGTTGTTTAGTTCCAAAGTTTGGATAGTCTTTTCCTTCTTTGTGTGTTACAGGCAGCAGAGGACGTCTGCTTCCTTCATCAAATGGTTTTGTTACACATTTCCCAGGAAGACAACACAGCCTCAGGAAACAGAGTATGCTACACTTTCCCCTTGAACTTTTAACAACCTTTTGTTAATCTAAGGGAAGGCGGATGTACTTCCTTCACTGATAACTGGCAAGGCTGCCTCTGGGCTCCACAGCAAAAGAAAATTAGGATTTAGCAGACACTCTCTGATGCAAGCTACACCATCCTTCCCCATGGTCCAGGGCTCTGAATTATGCTCATCACCATCCTCCCTCTGCAATTTTGAATGTAGTCCTACATTTTTACCTCTCTATGGAAAAAAATCAGAGTTTTACGCTTTAACACTGCAATACTTAAGATTCAAATGACAGTTACAAAATTCATTAATCATCATATTATTATTGAAACAAAGAGGACACTTGGAGCATTTAAAATAGAAAGTTTCGTCACTTATGATCAAGAATAAGCTTCTATTTTTTTCCTGCAAAAAAGAAGGGAGTGCTTTGTTGGGAGTGCTCTGATTGTAAATTATCAGGAGCGTTTTGATTGTGTATTCCTGCAGGGCAGGGGGTTGGACTAGATGGCCCTAGTGGTCTCTTCAAACTCTATGATTATATAAGCTAAAGCAAACAAAATACATTGTCCTACACATGATCATCAAAATTTTGGGCTACAATCGTAATTCAAAACTTGCATCAGGCCCTCGTAATCTCTAAAAGCATGAACAGCCTGGATTTTAAGAAAGGGATCTCATCCACTATTCACAAATTGAAGCTTATCTTGAATCTCTGTGCATCCTTTTGGGCTCTTTTCTCTTTTAGATGACACAACAGATGTCAAGAGACACCCACTGCACCACCGATAAACCCTACTGAGGAAACGCTTACCCAGCACTTGTACACAATGACACCACACAAAGTATCATGGAGGCATGACATAAATCAACATCTCCTATAAAACCAGATGCTGCAAGTTCTAAAATACAATTACCTCCTTGTACCTCAATGTTTTGGGTCTGACTGCTCAATTTTGTCTTGGGTGATTATCACTGTCATTTATACCCTCATGTTCCTCTTTCCATAAAGCTCAGGGCAGTGTAAATGGGGATTCTACAATGCTAGTTAAATGTATTGAAGCCCAAATTTTGGTCTCTTCTCCTCACTACTGCTTTATGAAGCAGTAGAGTAGGAATTGCTATGGTGCTGTCAAGATCAAAGAGAGCTGTCACGTCCAAGTAAACTCAGAGGTAACTCAGTTCATAAAAAATACCCATTTTTGCTCAAAAATACCAATGCAAACTCATGGTGGGCTCAGCCATGCTTTGAAGCCAGGTTTCCTTAGTGCAAGTCCAATAATTTACTACTTTATTCCTACACTGTAATTGTGGCCACAGAGAGGTGAAACATAGACTTAGAGGTGAAGTATGAACACACCTCAAGAAAGAGCAGATTTCGGTTTTCATTCCACACATTGGCTTTGCCCTGTATTCTGATCTACCTTTCGTTTTAGTTTGGAGAATTTCTGAAATTGTTTATTGAACTGGCACATCAAGAGTTTTATCGCACATTGTTGATAACATAATCCAGGTATACAGTAGATGTTTCCACTGTGTGAGTACATCAAGCTTCCTTTTAATGTGGGAGCTAAATTAATGTATGCATGAACCAGTGCATATGAATAACTTAAAATCACTGTGTGTGTGTGTGCTTGTGCATATGATTCTGAAAATTGTAGTATACTGAATTATACACAATGATTTGAACAAAATCTGGGAACTAAAACTGGAAAACAATGTTGTGCTAAAGTACTGGTGCTCTAGATCAGGTATTCTTGAACTCCAAGATCCGAGTAGAAATGTAGCTGAGGAAGCACAACTATTTCAGATTACTTTGTTATGCTAGTGTTGATTATAGTACACTTGAGGACTATCCACTGTATAATCCAATTCTATTCAAAAGCATTATGTTTATAGGATATACGAGGAGATTTAATTTTATCTTTGTAACTAGGTAGACCGCTTATATATTTGGAACCCCCATTCCAATGTTTTTGGCACTACATGTTGCTGTCAGCAAGTGGTGAACATGAACATATCAACCATTCCTTAATTTATGCAAACTACTGCTAAGTTAATTCCAAGAGGAACCCACAGAACAGATCTCACAACATAGACAGAGATCATTCACTAAGTATTCATACCAGAGCAACTCCTTCAGAGTTCTGGCTAATATAAAAGCTTCTGCTTGCAAAGAACCGGAAGTTACTTCCTCCTTTCCATCAAAAGACAGAGAAGGCCAGCAGGCTACTGGATGCAAAGACTGAAAATTTTCATCATTTTTAAAAAGTCAGTTATTACCTGTAGGTTATCCAAAATAATTCGGAGTAATTGAACTTGCCGTCGGACTGCGCCAGAGAACCTTTCATATGTAGATGCATCATATTCGCTCATCTGGATCTCCCTTAATCTGAAGCAGGATACAGAACTGAATAAATAACAGGCATGCCATATAGCTATAAAAGGCTTGGCAAGTGTTGTTAACACTACTAAAATAAATGCTACGGTATATTATAAAAGCTGGCCCAAATAAATCTGTCACAAATAACAACCAAACTTTAAAATCTCATTATCACCCTCTTTCTTTGCCTGTGCAAGAAGGGTTTATCAAATAACTTGGGTCTCAGGCAAATTATACCAATGTTTCTGCTCTGCAAAAGAAAAGGGAAAAAAAGGCAGGGGGGTGGAGAAGGATTGTTAGATCTACACTCCTCCAGATTCTGTCTCCACTAAACCCTTGCTGAGACAAAAGATTCTTTAAAACATTGAAGGTTGGCATATTCTTTTCAAAGTGTCCATTACAAGAAGGGAAATATATCATGGCTGGATATTAACCTCTGCTTAAAAGCCTTTTCACCCATCTCCCTGGCAGCTTTTTTCACTTCTTCAGGCACAGCATCTTTCTCAGCCTGAGACACTTGGTACACTCTGTGGCCTGCATCCAGTCGATATGGACCCCCCTTGCCACCCAAACCAGCAGTGTCTCTTCCACCTAAAAAAAAAATAAAAATCAGGAAAAGTGCTTTTGGTCATGGTTCAATAAGAATCCTACAGTTTCCTAAAACACATTGATCTATTTATTTGTAAATACTGTATATTCCGGCATATAAGACGACCTTTTCAGCCTCTAGAATCAGCTGAAAAGTCAGGGGCCGTCTTATACGCCGGATACAAGTGAGAGGTGGGGCTGTTTCAGCCCCATCTCGGACTTGGAATGACAGGGTGGCTGGCTGGGGGGGGGGGAAGCTTGCTAGCCACCTCCCCCCCCACTTAGCAAGGCTGGAGGGGGAGAGGGAACCTTGCTGGGTGGGAGGGGTCTCCTCCGTGACTTTGGAGCCACGGAGAAAATCCCCCCCCCTCAGCCAGGCTGGAGGGGGAGAGGGAGCCTTGTTGGGCGGGAGGGGTCTCCTCCGTGACTTTGGAGCCACAGAAAAAATCCCACCCCCACTCAGCCAGGCTGGAGGGGGAGAGGGAGCCTTGCTGGGCGGGAGGGGTCTCCTCCATCATGGAGCAAATCTCTCCCCACTCAGCCAGGCTGCAGTGAGAGGGGGAAGAGCCCTCCATGATTTTGTATCCACAGATTTAAGTATTCATGGCTTGAAAATCCTCTTTGCATTTAACCATTTGTTGTGTGGCTTTCAAGCTCACTCCATATTATGGGTAACCAATGCTGGGTCTTCTTGGCAAAATGTATTCAGAGAAGGTTCGCCATTGCCTTCCTCTTAGACTAAGAGAGTGTGGCTTACCCAAAGCCACCCAGTGGGCTTACATGGCTGAGTGGGGATTTGAACACTGGTCTCCTGAAGTCCTAATCCAACACTCAAATCACTATTCTGCAACGGCATTGTAATTTATATCAGTGTAGATATTGGGAACTTCGCAAAAAGGATCCTTAGAACAAATCTCACAGCTCTTTCTACAGTTTAGGAGCCCATTCACACTACACAATCATACAAGTATTATTCCATTTAACTGCCATGTTTCTGTCCAATGGAAACCAGGAAGAGGGCGTAGTTTGGTGGGGCACTGGAGTGCTTTGGGCTGAAAGTGAATGGATGGATGGATGAATGAATGAATTCTAAATGCTCTTCCCTAAATTGTAAAACCCAGGATTTCATAGGACAGAACCATGGCAGTTAAGGTGGAATAACAGCACTATAATTGTGTACCCATTTCTGTGTATGGTTATAAAAGCTGGACAGTGAAGAAAGCTGATAGGAAGAGAATCAGCTTATTTAAAATGTGGTGCTGGAGAAGAGTTCTGCAGATACTGTGGACTACCGGAAAGACAAATACAATTGTCCCTCCATATCCACAGATTTGGTATCCATGGCTTGAAAATATTCTTTAAAAAATAATCTAAAAAGCAAATCTTGATTTTGCCATCTTATATAAAGGACACCATTTTGCTATGCCATTGCATATAATGGGACTTGAGTATTTACGGATTTTGGTATTTAAACAGGGGTCCTGGAACCAAACCCCAGCAAATATGAAGGGACAACTGTATTCTGACTGTTTTAAACTGCTCTAAACTGATTTTATTGAATGCCTTCCTGAGATCATTGCTTAAGGGTGAGAAATAAATATTTGAATAAATAATTTTAATAAATAAGTACTAGGATTTACTACTTCCAGGTCAGTCAAGCTGCACCTCTTCGTAGGGACTTAACTCCTGCTCAATACAGTGGCATTTCTGAATAAACACATATCACGTTTCCATTTTCATGACAGGAATGAATCTCATGGCATTCTAAAGGCACATTTTATTTGGCGTAAGTTTTCATGGACTCAGATCCACTTCATCAGATGCATAAAAGTGCGATGAAAAGCTTAAGCCACATAAAAATGGCTAGTCTTTAATGTTCAACAAAACTCTTTGGAGGGTTCTTTGGGCTGCAACAGACTAGCACAGCTGCTTCTAGGGGGACTGTTTCCCTGATTTTCCTAGTTATTGAGTGGTCCTTACTTCAGAGGAAACATACACAGGATCAGGGTGGCCATAATATACACCTGTGGCTCTTAACCTTTTCTTTACCAGGGACCTCTTTTAAATATCTTTTGTTTCTCTGGACCACCAAGGCTTAATTCAAGATGTAAAACCATGATAACAACGCATAACAACAACAACACACCATCCATTAAACCTTCCCTCAAGAGGCACTGGTGGAGGAGGGAAGACTTTTATCCTTCTTCCTGCAAGTTGGTGGCTGGAGCAGACTGAATGGCAATGTGCAGGCCAAGCCAGCCAGCTTTTGTCTTGCCTCCTGTCACGGAGAAGATCTCATCCTGCCCAGAGAGGCTGTGCGGGGGGGGGGGGGTGAGCCTTGCTGGGCAGGAGGGGCTGAGCCTCCTCGCGGGTTGGGGAATCCTGGGAGGTGGCTGAGTCTCTCCCCAGCCAGGCAGCTATCCACCGCGATTCCGGGAGGCTTCAGGAAGGGTGGCTGGCTGGAGTGGGGGAAGCTTTCCAGCCACCACCTGCCCTCCCCGAAGCCGTGATGGTGAGCCCGATCGCAGCTTCAGGGAGGGTGGGTGATTTGGGGTCATCTTATACGGCAAATATACCCTAAACTCTATATTTTGACTTAAAAATGGGGGGGGTCATCTTATACGCCCAGTTGTCTTATACGCCGGAATATACGGTATTTAAAAGTATTTCAGGAGGTCATCCTATGTAATATCAGATTACTTATTTCATTGTCCTATAGGCTCACTGAGCTCATATAGAGGTAACTCAATTCATCAAAGTAAACAGCAAAAATGAACTAATCTATATGATAATAGCTCGTCGGTCCACATAATGGTTTCACTCTTTATCCTATGGCTCAAATCTTAACACCACCTAGGATCCAGGTTGAAACTTGTAGAAAAGGCTAGGAATGGAGAGCATTCTTTATGGGCCAGATTAGAACCACTAGGCAAAATTCTGATACATGTCATCTGTAACACCTTTCTTAAAGTGTGTCTCTTTACTTCCAACATACTGAACAGTCCAGATGGATTTTGGGAGAACTGGTTAGACAGAGGGTGAGTTATACTTCTCCTTTATTTCTCTGTTTGTAACAGACAGATGCCACACATTTAAAGATCTTTGAGATATTCTCTTAACAGGTTTTCTTGAAGTCACAACTTTTAAAGATTTTGTATCTCTTATGATTCCTAATTAAGAACTGTGAACTGAATCAGTAGATCAGTAAACACTTCATATGCTGTATACGCTCATTTATAAGTTGAGAAATTTTATTCAAAAAAACAACCCCCAAACTTGGACCAACTTATACATGGGTCAATGTAAGTATTGTACTTTAATGCTTATTAAAAAAAAAAAAAAAGGAACCATCCCCCCTAAGGCAAGAGCTTAGTCTGTCCTGGAAGAACCTAAAAGAAGCACTAACCCCCTCTACTCTCTCAATTGTGGTGCTGCTTCTGGCCTTTTTGAATGTCTGGGCAGGAAAAAGGCGGTGGCTCTTTGGCATTTATCCTCAAGGAGCACAGAAAAAGCAGAGAGGGTTGATGCTTCTTTTAGGTTCTCCCGGGATGGACTAAGCTCTCGCCTTCCGCCACTCTACTCAGAGAAGGGAATATTTCCTTTTTTGATAAGAGTTAATACTGTACGTTAACTTTTATCAAGAAAGGAACTATCCTCTTCTCTGAGTAGAGTGGTGAAAGGTCTTTTTAAATGCTTGGGTGGGAAAATGGTGGTGGCGGTGGCCAGGGGCTGGCCATTTTAAATGATAAGTTTTAGTAGGAGAGATATTAGAATCAGATAGTCTACTACCATACAAGGACAAGTTGCTTACCTGTAACTGTAGTTCTTTGGGTGGTCATCTGTGAAATCACACAACTGGGTTATTCCTGCGCCTGTGCAGTGCACTTTGGAACCTTCTAGAATAGTTATATAACGCTTTTTGGTGGTAGCTCCCCCCACTCCAACAGTCCCTCTCAGGCGTTCCCGCTCATTTACTTCAGTTCCAAAGGATGTCGCAAATAGCAGCATCAGCAAGTTAAAACAGAGCAGGACATGAGGGGAGGATGGGCTGGTTTGTGTGATTTCACAGATGACCACTCAAAGAACTACAGTTACAGGTAAGCAACTTGTCCTTCTTCGTGGCTCTGTGAATCACACAAATGGAAGACTAGCAAGCTTCCTTAGAGGTGGAGGGATTGTCGTGCCCAACAAGAAAGGACAAGGACACAATGTAACAATAAAACACAGAAAAATATTTATTTACTGCAATGTTGATAAAAGAACTGCTCTCCCAAAAGCAGCAGCACCTCTAGACCAGTTATCAAGTCTGTAATGGGAGATGAAAGTCAAAGGAGTAGACCATGTAGTTGCCTTGCAAACATCCTCCAAGGGAACACCAGAAAGAATGGCAGCAGATGCAGCTACTGCCCTTGTGAAGTGGGCTCCAATTTGAGAGGGAAGCGGCTTTTGAGCCAGTTCATAAGCCAGGGTAATTGCAAGGAAAACCCACTTGGACAAGTGCTGCAGGGAAACTGCAGTACCATGGTTGGATGTAGAGTAACAGACAAAGAGATAATTTGTTTTCTGTAGAAGAGTGGTTTGTTCAACATAGAATGCAAGACCCTAATGAACGCCCAAGGAATGGAACACATGCTCGAATTAATCTGTCGGGTTCTGCATCAGTATAGGCAACACAATGGATTGGTTGAGGTGGAAGCTAGAGACCACCTTAGGCAAAAACAACATGTCTGGTTTAAACACAACTTTGTGTTTGTGAAACACCAGGTAAGGTGGATCGAAGCGTAAGGCACAAAGTTCACTGGCATGCTGAGCAGATGTAACTGCCAGAAGAAAGACCGTCTTCCAAGACAGGAAATGGAGATCCAATGTTCAAACAATGTTTGAACATTGGTTCAAACAGGCATTTGGAAAGCCACAAGAGAACAAGCTCCAGGCTCTATGCCAGGGTGGGTTCAGCAACAGGCAGATGAAGGTTAACATAGCCCTTCAAAAACTTCTTAACCACAGGGTTCCAAAACGGAGAGGGCTGACCCAAGCTCTGGAACACCATAGAAATCACAACAAGGTAACATTTAAGGAAGCAGAAACACAGTCCCGAATCCAAGAGATGCAGCAAAAACTGAAGATGTTCAGCACAGAAGAATTGGCAGGGGAGAGACCCCAATCCGACAAAAATGCAACTAACCTCTTCCACTTGTAGGAATAGGACCATCAGATTGAAGAACGAAGGAAGGCATCAACCACCAACTGGACCTCTGGTGGCAATCGTTCTAGAGAAGTGGTCAAATTCAGCCCTAAATTTGAAGATTGGTTCAAGGAAAGATCCTCCACGCCATCAGCCACAGGGTGGCTAGATCCGCATGATGAATCCTGCTGTCATGGACTGTCAAGAGAACAGGATGGAGCGGTAGATGTAGGAACCAGTGTTCTGCGAGGCGAAGCAAGGGACTGAACCACGGCTGACAGGACCACCATGGGGTGATCAGAATCATATTTGACCTGTCAGGCATAGATTGGCAATCACCCGTGTCAGCAGAGGAAATGGAGGAAACAGGTACAACAGGGGACCGTTCCATTAGAACAAAAATGCACCCCCCCGGACTTTTGCACACTGGATCTCGCACAGTGCTGGCAAAATTGCTTGTTGGCTACAGAGGCAAAGAGGTCGACCTTTGGAGATCCACAGAGTGGGAGCATGGAGGGACTGGGGAGGATGCTCCATATGCACGACTGGCAGAGAAGAGTGGTCCGCTGGAGGATGTAGAGGCTGTGGTGTTGGGTGCCGAGGGGTGACTTGGCTTCCCGTGTCCTTCATTACTGGACAAACCAGTTTGATGGGTTGAACTCAGATAGGATTTGGCGGAAGAATGTGCGAGCATGCTGGGGAATGGAAGTCCAGAAAGTAGTAGCCCATCAGCCTATCAAATCTCAGGTTCCCATGGAGGCAGTGCCAAGGAGGGGAAGGCACATCCTCAAAAGCTCTCCAGGCTGCACCAAATGCTCCCACGGACCCTTTGTAATCCAGATGGGAAGGCGGGTGCAAAAGCATCCTTGGAGATGGAGATCTTGATCTGGACAGGATCAAGAGGGTGGGATCGAGAGGGTGGGTAGTTCACGATGTCCCAACGCCAAGAATCAGCTTCAGTGTTACCAGTTCCCAGCAACTCAGCATGGGAAACTGTCAGAGAGGGTGAATGACGAACTGAGGAAGTATCCTGGGGTGGAGAGAACTCCACTATCTCTTCTTCAGACACTGAGACGGTCTCGACATTGACAACCTCCACCAAGGCAGCAGGAGACAATTCATAAGACGGAGTCGGAGCACGGGGCATAGAGGCCACCAACGAGATGGAGTGGTGTGAAGACTCGCGATCAGAAGAATGCTTGGAGTGCTTCTTTTTCTTTCACTTATCTTGGGTCGGTTTGAGGTCGAGCACCTGGATCCAAGGGTTCGAGTTCAGACACAGAGTCCAGCCTCTGACGCTTGTTGGAACTTGATAAGCTGGCATGGGCTATCTTACGGGTTGGAGAATGACTTGAAGTAAACTCAACTGAATCTTTAGGTGGAACATAGACAGCCGTAGGAAGTACAGACAGCTTCAAGGCCTGCTCATACAGAAGGGCCTTTAGGTGCAACTGATGATTTTTGTGGGCCTGAGGCATAAAGGCCTTACAATGGAAACAAGTCGAGACATTATGTGCCTCGCCCAAACACAACGGACAGCGGGAGTGGCCGTCTGAGCCTGGCAATTTTACCCCACATTCCTCACAGCGTTTAAAGGAGGCAGGAGGAGCCATGAGTGATGGAAGCCCAATATCATCAAACAAACTGAGGGTCAAGGCAGTCCAAGGTCGTAGCTGGTTGTGAGGTGAACAAAGCTGAAGGGGAAGGCAAGAGAACCAGAGGCAGTCCAAGGTCATAACCTGTCGTAGGCGAACAAGGCTGAAGGGGCAGACTAGAGAAAGAGCCAGTCAGTCTGAGTCAAGGGCAGGAGAAAACCAAGAAATCGTTGTCAAAGCAGTCTAAGTCAGAGTACACCAGAGAATCAGAATCAAATAAAGCCATACACCAAAATGTCAAAACTGAAAGAGAAAGTTGAAGAGATAAGAGTGAAGGTTCCTTGCATGCTGCTAGTGTGGTGAATGAAAAGGAACTGAGGTAAATGAGTAGGAACGCCTGAGAGGGACCGTTAGGACGGGCGGAGCTACCACCAAAAAGTGTTATGTAACTATTCTAGAAGGTTCCAAAGTGCACTGCACAGGCACAATTGTGTGATTCACAGAGACCACAAAGAAGAACCCTGAATATACCAATCTTTTCTGTAGGAGAGAGGAGGCTAGTAGGTAATACCAGAGACTTCCAAGTATGGGTAGAAAAGAATCCTGCCGGAAATCCTGGGTGGCCACTGCCAGGGAGAATTGACAATAATGGGCCAGATGGACCAATGGTCTGTTTCAGTCTAAGGAAGATTTTTATGTTATTATGTCTATAGTAGGACCCCTGTATCCACTGATTCATTATCCACTGATTCAATTATCCATGGGACACAAAACAGCACACTGACCATAGAGTACTCTTATCACATTTATATTTCATAACCAGGATTTGCCATCTGCCCTATAGAGTCAGCCATAAAAGTATCTGCTAAGATTGTGTAGATGCAAATTCACATGAAATCAACAGGATGAGAATAGTGTATACCTACAGGTTACTGTAACACGCTCTGGAAAATGGTAGGTGATGGGATCTCCCCCCCAGCCCTAATCTGGAGCAGAAGTACAATCTGATCAATTACATATTTAGGATAAAGGACTCCTCTAATACAAACATATACTGTACATATGTACAGAAAGAGATATATTTATTTTGAAGAAATAAACTTCACATGAAGGAGGGCAAAAGCTGCTGTTGAGAAGGAGTAAGAGAAACCTGTATAAAAGACAAAAATCTGTAGTTGTTTTCACAAAATTTCCCAGAGAATGAGCACCTAAAGAGGAGGAAGACACAATTTCATCTCAAGGAAATTGTTGGGGACTACAGACTATTATTCAACAGTACTTGGTAAACTATTTTGTCTATCAAAACACTTCTGAAATGGAGCTTGAGAATTCATATGGAGTCAGATGAGCAAATAATTATTTTGTACCTGTTCCTCCAGCCCATGTATTTCCGCCAACATGAGGGACATTGTCTGGATCTATCTTCCCATGCTTAGGAGAGCTAACATCCAAACCACTGTCTCTCTGGATAGTTATCTGTTGAGGCAAAACCAAAACATGTAGCAAAGGATTTATAGAAAATAATGCATTGTGTCTCATTTATAAGACCTATATGTAGAACAATCTTGACAAGTTAGTATTCCTTTGCCTAAGGAGGAATGAAGCAAGGCATTAAATAATAGGCTCCTAGGAAAGAAAAAGGTCAGCGCTATATCTAGGACACTGAAAGAGTGTGCATGAGTCAAAACATATCATGCCACACATCAAAGAAGGGTACCTGTTTTAATGATCAGAACTCCACAGGGAAATTAACGGGGGGGGGGGGATGAAAGTAGTTAATCTGACTTTTTGTCAAAATGCTCTTTATGTACACTGACATCTGAGAAGTCAGATCACAAAATGTGGAGCTGCCTGCACTTGTCATCTTCTAAAGGAAATTTATTCATTGTAATGGAGCAAATAAGCCAAATGTAAAGACTGAACGCGAAACAAAATGCATGTAAGCTGCTTTTCTTCTAGAAAAACAACATAATATAATTTAAAAAGATATGGTGATGAACACAGCTAGGATTTCGTCCTATAATTAGTAGAGTAAACACATTCATTCTTGTCCTTATCAGTAACCAACTAAACATAGTTGCTGAAGTGGTTTGGGCCTAGTTTAATGAGAAAGACAGATTTTATTCAGTGAGGACAGAAGCTAGGAACACAACCTTTATTCGTTCAGGCTGTCTTGGTTCTCGTGTGGTATTGTAATAGTGAATAAGAAAGAAAAAACAGTTTAGCATTGATAATGCTGAACAAAATACAGTTATCCCTTCATATTCACTGCGGTTTGGTTCCAGGACCCCTGTGGATACCAAAACCCATGAATACTCAAGTCCATTTTGCTATGCAATGGCATAGCAAAATGGTGTCTCTTATATAAGATAGCAAAATCAAGGTTTGCTTTTTGGATTATTATTTTTTTAAGAATATTTTCAAGCCATGAACACTTAAATCCGTGGATACCAAATCTGTGGTTACGGAGGGACAACTGTATGAGCATTATTAGCACTACTAGATAATAATATATGACATTTTTATTATTATATTTTGCCTGAAGAGCCATACAGAAATTTGAAGGATACAGATTGCTTTTCTAAAATACAGTGCTTAATTCCAATATGTAATATTCAAATATGAAGGTCTGTTAAACACTTTAAATTGTAAATTTATAGAGCAGGTGCTTAGTTTGAAGTGAAAAGTTGCTACTTCTCTCAAACTTTATATCAACATTACTAAAATGCATTCTTTGTTTTTACCCTCCATTCATTAAAACACCCATTCAGAAAGCAGTGATATTAAAGTAAATCTTGTATTTGTAATTTCCGAAGATAATAATTTCTGTAATATCCTTTGTGTAACTGGATTCAGTGGACGTATTCACCAAGCCCTTCAAACTTGATAACACACTCTGTGTACATGCAGAGGGGCAACTTCCTCTTCTTTTTTAAAAAATGTTTTGTGCAAAGACTTTCATTTTCACCGCAGTGAAGTGCTTGGGCTCCAGATGCAGGTACACTTTGTGTAACTCATTGCAGATGAATATGTGCAGATTATTTTAGATATTACACAAGAAAAACATAACTGTATGGAACAGTAACAGTAGCCTATATGTGTAAGCTAGTGTGTATTCAATCTTCCTTATTTAGTGTATTTTGTGGCAAATTTAGTGTACTCACATGGCAAAAATCAGCAATAAAGACAAGTCTTTTGGCAAGCTTATCTGACAAGACCTGTTTCACTCAAGTACCTTACAGGGAACTGCAGGATTCTAGCAATCACAGTTTAAAAGCACTACTAAGAAAATAAAGCATTCTATGCACAACATGGTAATATCTGACCAGTAGATGGTGCTGATGCATCTCGGTTGGTAATAAGGTGGTACCTATAGAACAATAAGCATTAGACACCCAGAAGCTTTTCCCCCTCGTCATCTATGTAAGGCACCAGATCCCATCTGATCTTGGAAGCTAAGCAGAGTCAACCCTTGTTAGTACTTGAATGGGAGACCACCAACAAATACCAGATGCTGTAGGCTATATTTAAGAGGCAGGAACTGACAAAACCACCTCTGAGTATTCCTTGCCTAAGAAAACCCTATGAAATTAATGGGATTGCTATAAGCTGACAGGCAAATTGAATACACACACACACATGCATAAAAGACATTTCATGTCACCAATAGCAAACGCATGCCAGTCATTGTAACAAGGTTCTATAAACACAAAATATCTTGCAAAAAGCGATTCTGGAGAAGAAAACACTACCTTGTGAAAGTAGCTCTACTTTCTGCATCCCAGTTCTGCATACAGCCCTTTAGGTTGTAAATGATGTTTCAGGAAAACTGATCAAGGCAAATGATAAAAATTTTCCTTCTAGGAAATGCTCACTAGAGGATAGGCACCAACAAGTGGCTGGAATAATGGCAATTGCAGCCTGTTCCCTCTATGTTCTTGCCACAACGGACTAGATTCAGTATTTCAGACTCCCACTCTAAGTTATTTGTGACATTATTAAGCACACTTAATGTTGAGGAATTAATAGATCCCCTATATAAACTTCTAAATGAGATCAACCAGTCAAATATACCAGAAACTTGGAGAAAAGCAAATATTATCCTCATACCCAAAGAAGGGAAAGATCAGACACAAACAGCAAATTATAGGCTGATCTCGTTGTTAAACATTGATTATAAGATCTTCACAAACATTCTTGCAGAGAGACTGAAAAAAGTATTAGTGTCATGGATATATGAAGACCAAAGCGGGTTCTTGCCAGGGAGAAATACAAAGGATAATTTGAGAACACTACTGAATGTGGTAGAATATTACGAAAAACATAATGAACGTAAATTAGCAATGGTCTTTATGGATGCAGAAAAAGCGTTCGACAATGTGAACTGGCAATTTATGAACATGGTATTAAGAGAAATGAGGATCGGCAATAATTATCTTGATTGGATTGGGAAGATTTATAAAGAACAAGAGGCACATATAATAATCAATGGAGAAAAATCTAAAACATGCCCGATAAGGAGAGGTACTCGACAAGGTTGTCCCCTATCTCCTTTATTGTTTATTACAGTTCTAGAAATCCTGAATAGGAAAATTAGACTAGGTCAACAAATAAAAGGGATTAAAATTCAGGAACATCATTATAAATATAAAGCATTCGCAGATGATTTGGTCTACTTTTTAGATAACCCAATAGAAAACATTGAACCATTAATAGAGATTATAGAGGAGTATGGAGAACTAGCTGGGTTAAAAATAAATAGAGATAAAACTACAATAATTACTAAAAATATAAATAAAGAGGAGGAACAACATCTAGAGAAAATCACGGGATTTAAGGTGGAAAAGAAAACAAGATATCTAGGGATAACTATAACAAATAAAAATATAGATATATACAAAAATAACTACATTAAAGGATGGAAAGGAATAAAAGAAGACCTAAAAAGATGGAGTAAGTTGAATCTATCATGGTTGGGTAGAATGGCAGTAATAAAAATGACGGTACTCCCCAAGCTATTATACTTATTCCAAAATATCCCTATACTCAATAATGATAACTTCTTTAATAGGGCTAATAAGGATATATTTGGTTTTATCTGGGATAATAAAAAACCCTAGATTAACAGGAAACAACTATATGATCTTAAAGAGAGAGGCGGCTTAAACTTCCCAGATATTAAAAGTTACTATGAAGCAAGTTGCTTTTTATGGATTAAAGAATGGATATTGTTAGAGAATACAAGGTTGTTACAATTAGAGGGTTTCAATTTACGCTTCGGATGGCATGCATATATTTGGTATAAAAAATTTAAAGCACATAAAGATTTTACACATCATTACATTAGACGTGTCTTATTAAAAACATGGTTAAAATACAAAGCAAAGCTATATTTATATTTAGGTATCAATGCATGAAGCATTCTACAAAAGAGAGAAATTAGCAAAAGATAGATGGCTGAGATATAGGGGAAAGGAAAAGGAAAAAGGGATATATAAAATGAAATCTGAGGAAGAATTGAAAAAAGAAAATACCCAATGCCATTGGTTCCTTTTTAGACAAATAACAGGAAAGTTTAAGAGTGATATGAGCTCAGAGGGAATAGAAGAAGAGATTAATGAAGTAGATAAAATTATATGGGATAAGAAAGGGAAATGTTTGTTAAAAATGTATAAGGAAATTTTGAATTTGGAGCAAGAAACAATAAAACCATACATGATTGCATGGGCCCGAGACAGCAATAATCAAATATCGCTAGAAGAATGGGAGACTGCCTGGATAAAAAGCATTCAATTTACAAGAAGCAATAGTCTGAGGGAGATTTTTTTAAAATCCATCTTCAGATGGTATCTTACACCAGTCAACATAGCAAAAATATATAAAAATACATCAAATATCTGTTGGAAGTGTGGTAAAGCAGTGGGCACATACTTTCATGTTTGGTGGGGATGTAGTAGAGCCAGGAAGTATTGGAAAGGAATTCATAAAACTATATGTAAATACTTGAAAGTGGACTATCCGTGCAAACCAGAGATATATCTCTTAAATATATTACAAGAAATAAATAAACAAGATCTAAAAAAGTTCAGGAAAATTATTCTATATATGATAACAGCAGCCAGAGTGATATCTGCAAAAAATTGGGAAAAGGCAGAAACCCCAAAATTGGAGGAATGGGTATTCAAGTTGTTTGAACTGTATGAGATGGACAGGTTATCAGTAATCCTAGATGAAAATAAAACATTGAAAGACTGTGAAGTTTGGAAGAATTGGTTACCCCTATGGAAAGAAACAGGGGGAGAAAAAGTAGTGTTAAGCATAGAATAACAAATGATAGAGACATTTCAAGGAAAATAAACAGAAACGACTTAAAGAAGTGAAGAGAAAGGAAGAAAAGAAATATGTAATAATACACTTGAAAAAGAAGATAATAAAGGAAGTCAATTTATTTGAGTGATTGGATAGATATGAAGATATATATGTGTTGGTTTGTAATTTATGTACATATATTATTTATGTTGTATGTTTGTATGTTGATTTTGTTGTATGTCAATTGTGTTGTAATGTCTAATATAATATGTATTGTACGTTTTTATGAGAGGAATTTGCAAATAAAAATATAAAAAAAAATTAAGCACACTTAATGCTGATATCATTGAGGTGAGTCTTCTCTTCAAATGTGAATTATCTGTCTATTGCATTTTCACACAAGGCTAGGATCATGGTAAGGCTAGGATCATGGTATTGTTGCCAAATTCAGACCTGAACTATGTCTACTTCAACCCATGTTCTCTGAGATCTGGAAGCAGAGAACTGATGGCTTGAGCTAAAGACTGAGGTACAAAGAGGCAGAGATACCACTCTGCTGACCAGAAACAAGTAGAAGTTCATTTACACCAGGCCATACCAGATCCTGGAAAAACAATTTTTTATACTACAGTGGAAAGAATCTGTCACCTAGGATGGGTCATTCAAAAAAGGAACTTTTTCAAACTCTGGGTCTGGCCAACCCAGAAGTGTCATATGGACTAACAACTGCAAAAGCCTGGCATTCCTTCCTCTGTTTCAGAAGGTGCCAGGTAAATCACAAGGCTTTGTTTCAGCCTCAGGCCATGAGGTTTTAAACCCAGAAGTCCTTAAAATAGAAAGTACTTCCTTTTACCTGCACGGGTCTGCCATCTTCTTGTCCAATCATAGTTCTCCATTCCTGGAGTGACCTCTGAAGACTTTCCAAGCTCGTCTCCCAAAGTCTGACATTGCCACCCATATCTACAGTAACCACACCAACTTTTCCAAGTGAAGCTAACAAGACATCAGTATCAGAAATCATTGATAGCCATGATGTATAGGGAGTGAGGTTCATTGGCCTGAAAACCAAAGGAAGATGGCTTTACTTTTAAGACATTGTTAAAAACTGCTAAGTTATGAAGAATAAAAGAAGACATCCTCTACCAAATATACCAAACTTGCCAATATCCTATCTTAATTACATTTTTTTGTCAGCTACGTTCCATCCAGCTGGGAGATCATACTTAACACCTATGTCTACCTCAGTTTAAAAAGCCTCTGACAAAGAAGCTCCATTTTATAAAGTTTTTTTATGCCTGCCCAGATCCCCTTTTCTCCTATGTCTACATGGAATTCTTTATTAGCATCAGCACTGGGAAGATGGTGAAGGAGGACTGGAGAAACACAGACTTTTAGTGTTAGGTTGCAGTGATATGTCTTCAGTAAACAATGCAATAAAATGTGAAGTCGAAGGCTTTCATGGCTGGCATCCGTAGGTTTTTCATGGTTTTTTTCTGGGCTGTGTGGCCGTGTTCTGGAAGAGTTTATTTCTGACATTTCACCTGCATCTGTGGCTGGCATCTCTTTCTCTGAAGATGCCAGCCACAGATGCAGGCGAAACATCGGAAATAAACTCTTCCAGAACACGGCCTCACAGCCCAGAAAAAAACCACGGAAAACCAATGCAATAAAAGCTTGAACTGGGTAAGAATGGAATTCTGCACTAGCCAAACCTACAGTAGCTGTAGATGCCTACCTACAATAGGAAAGTTAAACAGCAGTTTTCTCCAGAATCCCTTACTGAGCATATGAGGCCACCATACAGAGAAAAAAATGGAAAGTAGATAAGCTACTTCACCAGTTATTCCCCCATTGTGTTAAAGAAGCACAGATCTATAAGTCTGGCCACCAAACTGGAAATCTTAAGTAGTAGTGGAGGCTAATGAAATGGGGGGGGGGAACCACTGGATGCTTCTTCCAAGTGGTCTATTGAGGGTTCAAAATGTTTTTCTTTCCTTATGCAAGGCTTACTTGACCTGGGTGTTTCATTTCACATGTGCACATTGTTAGTTTTGGATAAAATGTTTGCTGAAACATGTTGAACTGCTTTTTTTTGTGAGTTGTAGGAACCTATTTCTATTATTTCCACATGATTTCTGCCTCTGTAAATTTTCTGTTAAAGAAATAATGCAGAGGGACAAATCTACTTTGTGAACTGAGGCATTCCTATATAAGTGTTTTCTACTTGTACTTGTACAGAGATCGATCACAAATTAGCAAAGGCACATAGCGCATTTGGAAGACTTTACAAAAGAGTCTGAAGTAATAAACACCTGAGGCGAAACACAAAAATCAGTGTGTATAGAGCCATTGTACTGTCTATTCTCCTTTATAGGTCTGAAACATGGGTCACCTATCGCCACCACTTACGACTCCTCGAACGCTTCCATCAGTGCTGTTTACGCACAATCCTAAATATACACTAGACTGACTATGTGACGAATGTTGCTGTCCTTGAGCAAGCAGGGATCACCAGCATTGAGGCCATGATATTGAGAACACAGCTGCGCTGGGCAGGGCATGTTTCTAGGATGGAGGACCATCGCCTCCCCAAAATAGTATTCTACGGTGAACTCGCCATGGGTCAGCGTAAGGGGCGCTCCAAAAAAGCGATACAAGGACTCCATGAAACAACACTTCAGGCTCGGCCAAATTGATCACCAACAATGGTCCGCCCTGGCCTCACATTGGGAGGCACGGAGACACACTATCCACAACGCTACAGCCTTATTTGAGAACTGATGCCGAACAAGTCTTGAAGAGAAACGACAACGCAGAAAAAAATCACAACCTGGAAACATCATCCAAGGAAACCTTCTGCTGTGCTTTCTGCAACCGGACTTGTCTATCTTGGATTGGCCTTTTTAGTCATCAGCGCGCTTGCAGAAAGTGTGGGATGAGTCCTTCCTGAATCTTTGTTTGCGAAGAGAAGCCAGAGAGAGAGACTTGTACATATATACTCTTTGTTAAAACATCTGGATTAAGTAGGTTTGTTGACTCTTCCATATGTGTGACACAAATAAGCCAAAGTTTAATGATTTGATGGATCACACTTTCAAGATATCCTAAACTCAACCCTGAAAAGGTGTATGACCTCACTCTTCCTCCAAGGAACTTAGAACAGCATACATGGCCATCCCATCCTTTCTCATTTTATTCTAGGAAGTGGGGCAAACCTTAAGAAATAGCAAATGGTCCATGGTGATCTTCAAAGATGTGGTGATTTAAACCAGATCTCCTGGTCTATTCTATCCACCACCTCTTATCGTCACACAAAGTTTGTTTGGACTTTGTTGTCTCTGCCTTCCTCAGTCTCACCCTAATTGGACAAAGCAGAAGAATGCAGCCAATTGTCAAGATGTATTTTTAAAGAAGTCCTGTCAATTCTGTGACAACCTAATTTCAACCTTTTCCTAAAAAGGTGCCTTCTATATTAACTCTGTTCAGAGTAGACATGTTAGTTTTCAGCCGTAAAAAACAGTTATCTTGTGGCACTTTAAAGACTGACAAAACAAAACCCAAAACAAAACACCTATTTGTAATGACAATTACATTATTAATTAGCTATTAAAATAGTTTCTGCTTATAAAAAATATATTCTGGCTGGTTTTTTTCAGCAGCAACAGTATATATAGGGAACACCTACCAGCCAGCCAGCCGGAGGACTCTGGAGGAAGCCTTCCTCCCCCATTACACCAGGTAAAAGGCTGCTGAGATAACCGAGCAGGGAGTCGGGCTGTGGATAGGAGTGGCTGGCCTTAAAAGTCACTCCACCACCACCACCCAGCCAGCCAGGAAGGGCCTGAGGGTGTGCCCTCAATCCAACTGGGGTTTCAACTCCTACCGCGGCTGCTTAGTTATTGCCTTCTAACTATGCTCTGTTTATGAATGCTTACTTGTTTACTCTGTTTACTTGGGACTGTTAAAACAACCACCCAGATGGAAGGCAGTGAGGGAGAGCTAACAAATGTCTTATTGGGAGCAGCGATTCAGATTGTGCAGGGCAAAGGAAGGTATGGTGATAACAGAATGGAATATTGTTACAAAAGAAGGCAGGCTTGATGTCTGAAAGCGATCCTGCCATCAGTCCATTCTGTTATCCAAAGTAGGCTGGGGTAGACAAAACCAAACAAGTAGACAAAACCAACCATGCCACAGAACCTTACCTTGCTTCTCTGCAATGCCAGGTCAATAAAGAACAAAACCCATATCATTCACAATTTACTTGTGGATGAAAAGGCTGACCTGGCTTGCTTCACGGAAACCTGGCTGGGAGAGGACAGTGCCATCATCTGGAATCAGGCTCTCCCGGCCGGGTACTCCATTAATGAGCAGGTAAGGGAAAGTGGGCGGGGGTGGTGGTGGAGTGGCCCTAGTCCATAGAGATAACCTTACCCTGACCAGGATACCTATCCGGAAAATAGACCACTTAGAGTGTGGGGATAGTATAGGGATTCTGTTGGTATACCGTCCACCTCATTGTCTAACAGATTCCCTATCCGAGCTGACGCAACTGGTCTCGGAGCTGCTGTTGGAGTTGCCCAGACTTTTAGTTCTGGGTGACTTCAACATCCCATTCGAGATCAGTTTAACAGGTGCAGCTCGGCAGTTCTTGGATTCCATGACAAACATGGGGCTATCCCAACTGGTTTCTGGGCCAACACACTGTGTGGGTCACACTCTCAATGCAGTCTTCCATACGGAGCAGGTATATCCGTGGGCGGAAGTAGTGAGTACCACCGCACTGTCATGGACAGATCATTTCCTGGTTACGGTTGGATTTAGAGCCAATGACCACCCCACTGGAGGTGGAGGGTCAATTAGAATGGTCCGCCTTCAGAGGCTAATGAAGCCAATAGGTCTCAGAAAGCCTTGGAGGGTTCCTTGGTTGGTAATGCTGGTGATTCTGTCGAAGCTCTGGTTGATACTTGGAACAACAATCTCACCAGGGCCATCGACACGATCGCTCCTAAGCATCCTTTCCAACCCACTCCAAATAAACAACCATGGTTCGCAGAGGAACTTAGGAAGATGAAGTGGGCTGGACAACAACTAGAGTGCACCTGGCAGAAAACTCGACTCTTATCTGACAAGACTCATCATAGGAATTTTCTTTATTCCTATCGAGAGGCAATACGGGCAGCGCAGAGATCTTTCTGCTCTGCACGTATTGCGTCTGCAGAGTCCCGTCCAGCAGAGCTGTTTAGGGTAGTAAGGGAGCTCACACAGGCTCCACCTGTACAGAAGCCTCTACTGTAGCCAGGTTAGTCACCAAAAGCAGCTGGCTGTGATGTGTTTAATAACTACTTTGCAGATAAAATCTTTCAGATAAGAGCCGACTTGGATGCTGGGTTTATAGCAGAGTCGACTGATGATGTGTCCAGTAAACCTGTTTCTGAGATTAGACTGGATCAGTTTGAGCCGGTGAGTACTGATGACGTGGACAAGATCCTTGGAAAAGTGAGGAAGACAACGTGCCCTCTTGACCCTTGCCCATCATGGCTGGTCGTCCAGGGGGGTGATGCACTGATGGCCTTTCTTAAGGAGACCATCAATGCGTCCCTTAGGGAGGGAGTTATGCTATCTTGTTTAAAGGAAGCAGTTGTGAGACCACTCCTAAAGAAACCTTCCCTGGACCCCCTGGACTTGAAAAATTATAGACCGGTTTTCCATCTGCCATTTTTGAGCAAGGTGATCGAGCGGGCCGTTGCTTCTCAATTCCAAGTAATCTTGGATTAAACCGATGTTCTAGATCCATTTCAAACCGGCTTCAGACCGGGATTTGGGGTGGAGACTGCCACGGTTGCTCTGGTAGATGACCTTCGCCAAAACATCGACAGGGGAAGTGTGACCCAGTTGGTGCTTTTGGATCTCTCAGCGGCTTTCGATACGATAGATCACAGCATCCTCTTGGAACAGCTGGAAGAGTTGGGGATTGGAGGCACTGCACTTCAGTGGTTCCATTCCTTCCTCTCAGGTAGATTCCAGAGAGTGATGCTCGGGGACAGTTGCTCATCAAAAATAGAATTAATTGTGGCGTCCCTCAGGGTGCCATACTGTCCCTGATGCTCTTTAATATCTATATGAAGCTGCTGGGAGAAATCTTCTAGAGACATGGGGCGGGGTGTTATCAGTACGCTGATGACACCCAAATATATTTCTCCATGTCTCGGTCATCAGCCATGATGACAGATGGCATTTCTCCCCTCAGTCACTGTCTTGTAGTGGTAATGGTCCAGATGAGGAAAAATCGACTCAAACTGAATCCAGAGAAAACAGAGATGCTTACAGTGGGGGGCCCTAAACCTGGTATTGGGTTGCAACCGCCAGTCCTGGGCGGGGTCACACTCTCTGCTAAGGACTGTGTTTACAGTTTGGGGATGCTCCTAGACTTGTCGCTTCACATGACTGCTCAGGTGAACGTGACAGTCAAGAACGCATTATCAGCTTCGGCAGATACACCAACTGTGCCCTTACCTCGAGACAAAGGACCTAGAAACTGTAGTGCATGCACTGGTAACCTCATGACTCGATTTCTGCAATGCTCTCTACATGGGGCTACCCTTATTCCTAGTTCGGAAACTACAACTGGTGCAAAATATGGCAGCCAGGTTAGTCACCAGGAAATCGAGAAGAGAGCATATCATCCAACATTGAAATCCCTTCACTGGCTGCCTATCAGTTTCTGCGCACAGTATAAGGTGTTGGTAATGACCTATAAAGCCCTACATGGCCTAGGTCCAACCTACATAAGGGATGGCCTCCTCCCATATAATCCGGCCTGCACCCTTAGATCTTCTGGGAGGGTTTATTGCAACCAATGAGATCTAGATTAACAACAACCTCCCAGAGATCTTTTTCCATTGCTGCTCCCAGACTATGGAATGGCCTGCTGAGGAGATCTGTCAAGCAACCAGCTTGGAGAATTTCAAAAAAGCCATCAAAACAGATCTCTTCTGGCAGGCCTTCCTTGAATAGAACAGACCACTTTTAATGGATGCTTCTCCCTCTTTTTATGTTTATGTTCTTATGTTTTTATGTTTTGATATTATAGTTTTAAAGTCTTAGGGTAGTTATTTTATGTCACTGGTGAATTTGCCAGTTATTTTAAATATATGTACTATTATATGTAATTTTAAAGGGGGTAAATTATTTTAAGTTATTACTATTGTTATGGATTTGTTTGTTTTATATCCAATTGTTGTGAGCCGCCTTGATTGCCTAATAGGCAAAAGGTAGAGTACAAAAATAAAGTTTATTACTTATTTATTATTATTATATTGTATATAGTTTTCCTCTGACCTTCTGCACTTTATCCGTCCACCAGGTGTACTGCATATATACCTGAAAATCTGGATATGCATGGACCACAAATGCCTTTTAATAAACCCATTGGTCTTTAAAGTATCACAAGTCTTTGCTTATCATTAAAAGGACAGGAAACCAGGGAGGCCATTCCTTTGGAAGGTCATTCCACAGTCTAGATGCCATGACCCCAAATTCCCTTGTCTCACACCCACACAGCAAACTTTTGTCATATGGGCGGGAGGGGTATCAAAAATAAAATATTCTTAGGCAGATTCCCAGGGGAATGTCCATTCATCCAGATGTTACAGATGTTACTCTCTCACTGTGGGGAGAAAGTAACAATTGATCCAAGTTATACACTGTTTATTTTCTCGCTGTACCTCCCAACCAACCCACTCATCCCTAGAAAGAATGGGGGCTTTTCGATGTCAAAGAAAGGAGACAACAAAATCCATATAAATTTAGTACAATGTGAAGTAGATGTTACGTCCTCCCTAAATCTAGAGAACTACAAAGGGCTTAGCTACATGTTCTCAAGACTTAGGATAGAGAATACTTCTTAGAAGGTAATGTCTGAATAGGCAAAAAAAGAACAATGAGGTTGAAAGATGACTTCCTGAGAAACTGGTTATACAAGCAGAATGCTTTTCAAAAATAGTATTTCATGTCTGAAAGTAACTGTGGCATTATATGGTGGGTTTTTGTTTTTTGTTTTTTTGGTGAAATACTGATGCAGTTTAAAAGATGATATACAGTTACCTAGGAATAGGAATATATTTAAGTTTCTTTCTTGTAAGATCTGTAATTTCCAAATATCCAGCAGTTTCTGGAGGAGTAACATCTGCAAAGAGAAGTGTTTGGGGTTATTTGGTAACCAACAGTCAATTTGCAATAAGTCATGTATTCATATCACATACAAACAGTTTATCATGTAGAGGAAAGAAATAAAAGGAAAATTACAGCCACAGACTTTAGCTACTCCTATACGAAGAAATATAAAATAAGGAAACAAAGGCAAACATTTACACAGTGAATGTCAAACTATAAACAACTATGAATAAAAGCTGATCAGGCATGATTGCAATCATCTTAAACTGTCATCTCATAACAAACAGTAGATTGAAAGCATCATTATGAAGCATTACATCCCAGACTACTTTGAAAAGCTGAAACATAGGGATACAAATGAAAATGTGCACAAATGTACACCAAATGATTTCCCCCACACCAAATCGGTTAATTGTTCTTAAAGCACAGCAGTGTCTAAAAAGCATAAACATTGAATTTCAGTTCCTTGTACACTGGCATTTCTCCATAGATATGATGGATGCACCTCGGTCCTAATTATACTGCAAAGGATAACTGCTAAGAACAAATGGCTCACATTTTCAGCATCAACAGTCACAGCTGTGTCTTTAAAGTCATGGGACAACCGTAGTGGGTCAATTTTCTGCCCCTGGGACCCTGGAGTCTGGAAGCCTATTTTTGGTTTTGAAAAGGGAAAGGGTAATGTTAAATAATAGTGCAGAGGACCCCAGAAACTTATATGAAGAGGGAACTCCTGACTCCCATCTTCAAGGACGAGCAATTCATCCTGGGGGATTGGGAGGCTTGCAGGGGTCAAGAGCTTAAAAAACGGTCTTGAGTGTCTGCACGAGGGACCAAAGCTCCACTTTGCCTACCCCTGCTTTAAAATAACTGTAATAGAAAGATTCTGAGCCAATTCTGAGCCACTGCAAAATATGTATTCTGTTTCACTTATGTATCAACATTTTCCGTGAAAGAGGCAGTATCCCTAGCATCCAAGCAGAAACTGCCATATTCACAGTGCATATACAGTTGTCCCTCCGTATCCATGGATTTAAGTATTCACAGCTTGAAAATATTCTTAAAAAAATAATAATCCAAAAAGCAAAGCTTGATTTTGCCATCTTATATAAGAGACACATGCCATTGCATATAATGGGACTTGAGTATTCACGGATTTGGGTATCCACAGGAATACCCCAGCAAATATGAAGGGACAACTGTATACATAAAGTGTTCTATCTGTATATCTCCATCTAGAGAGGTGAAAGAGTACTCTTATTGGCTATGTAAAACAGAACCCTCCATGTGTCTACACACTATAGATACGGCAACTTATGTGGCCCAGATCTAAACAAAGTAGAAATTCTGACAAACAGGTTGGGATAGACATGAACAAGCTTTTCCTCATCTTGCACAACTATTATAAACATTTTTTTAATAAAGAAAGAGGTAGTAAGTGCCTAATTTTGTTAACCCATTAGCAAGTCTCCCTGCCACCAATAGGAACTGTCAGTCACTTCTCTGGTTTTGAAGATTTAACAGGCATGGCTTCCATGCTCTGAAGGATAGCTTCACAAGTGTAAGGGAGTTAGAAACCTGCTTTAAAAAGAAAAGTGTAATTCTAATTATATGCTTAATATCTTGTGGTATGAATTCCCACAGAACCACTGTACACACAGTCTTGGCTATCCTGCGCAATGAAAGATCTTTCAGTGGACACAAAATTATGTTTGTATGTTTTATTTGTCTGATACAGAATGTATTATTTTTAAAAGAATCATGTACATCCATATACCTACCATCCAGCAAAGGATGTTACAGCCTAATCTTATGCATGTTTATTGGAAAGTAAATTCCACCATTTACTTTTAAATAAAACTGAACAGGATTGCAGATGATTAGAAAGAAAAGTCTACGTGCTTCATGAAAAATATGATACAGGGCATGAAAATACAGGACATGAACAAAATATGTTCTGTTTTTTACCTTTTGGATAAAGTTCTTTCAGAGGTACATCTCCAGGGGCTAAAACTCTGACCACCTGATTAGCAGATACAAGAGTCACACAATTGACTTGTTTTGCTACTCCTGTCTTGCTACGCTTTCCATAATAAAGCGGATCAGATGGTAAAGGTTGCTTGTTACTTAGTGGGGAGCCTCTCTTCCAGCTGTAAACCTCATTGGGGGACTGTAAAATACAAGTAAATGAGCATTATGTGTTGAGAATGAAAATTACAAAAAAAAGAAAAAAAAAAGAAATATTAACTTAGGACAGTCATTTCCCATAAATTACCTAGACTATCACAGAATGACTGATGTTACAGGTACCAATGATATATTATACAATTCTTCTACTGATGCTGAACACACACTAGAAAACATGAAATAAGTATCAGGACAGCTAATGTTTTCCTGGGTAGAAACACATAGAATCAGAATGAGACTCTGTACTCTGTACTGATTGAAAAGTATAGAATATCATGGAGGATGGGAAAGGTGAGGTTATTTGGGGACTGCATGCAGAAAAAGATTCTATACTTGGACAGGAACTTTAGCATTCACTTATCAAGCTGCTTAAGTGGCTGAAAGGCACCAGGCACTACTAACATTCAGAGCAACAATAAATGTATTGTTCAGTTGTCCTTATAGACCACTGTAACTGCAAGCTTAATGAATGAGTACAGGCCCAGTTTCTTTGAAGGCATGTTTTCTTGTTATTGTAGGCACAGGAAAAGCCGTTATAAGTTGGGTATACCCATCTCTACTAGTTTCCTATGTTTCTCTGGAGAAACTTTGAGAAATATTGGTCTATGGTTATATAAAGGTGATTCATTTTACAAGTACCAGCAGCAAGGTAGGGGGTAGGGAGGCATTATCTTATCATCAGAATAGCATGCTGCCATTTCCCTGTCTTACACCACCCAGTAACATCCAGTATAAAGGAATCACATGGCGCGAGTAGTTGATAGACTTCCTCTTCATGCCACTTGAACTAAGGGAAGAGTGACACCAAAACTGAGAGCAACAAGCTAAGAGAACAGTGTGGAATGAGGCGTATGGAAACCATAGTCATACTGCTCTGTTACGGTAAGAATGTTGAAAAAAAATAGTACCTATAAATACTTAAAAGACTATGTTCAGGATAATTTAATCGAAATTTTGCCACTATAAACTGAGCAATAGAAATCTTTATTTTTATGGCAATGTGGTACATCACTCTTTCTCAGGCTTTCTAATGTGGGGGACTGGGAATTATTTTTTCCTAATGTGCCCAGGAACTGTACCATATTGGTGCCAATTGGATACAACCTGAAACTTGCCAGGAGCTTGTAGCCAATGGCACATGGACTGGCACTGGTCCATGGACCACCACTTTTAGTAGCATCGCAGTATATAATCTGGTTGCCAACCTATTAAACAGTGTTAAATAGATCAATAAGTAATGGGAGATGGTAAAATTTCTTAATTGCCAACCTTGTGTCATTGCCTATGATGATCCTGCAGACACCATCCTTGCCTCTACTGTACGGAGCACAACATACATGATGTTTTAGGGCTGATCGTATGAAAGGTGCCTAGATTTAACTATCTTGCTTTATGTTGCATTCTTGGCAAATTGTTCCTAAATCATACTTCCTTTCTAGCTTATCAGGTTATTTCTAACAGTTGTTCAGTTAGGGGAACAAGCTATACATATACATTTCTATATTAAATGACATTAAAAAATAGTGCCTACCATGAGATCTGGAAATCCGACAATAAGAGTAGCATAACTATGGTCATCTGAGAGCATTCTGTTGGGTGAGCTGATTTTCTGCCCAATTGCTGCACTTAGGTTTTCTGAAGACAGCTGGTCACAAGAAACTGCCTGTGGCACATACAGTTCTGAAGCTAAACAAAAATAAAGCAAACAAATACAAAAATCTAGAAAAACACACAAAGTCACAAGTAGACAGATGAGTATTTTTATGGTTTGGGGTAACTCAGCTGAAGGCCAGCAGAAAAATTGTTTATCAGATTTTTCTGATAAATCTTTTTTGATTAATCTTTTTTGTTATCCATCTACCTGGATGGCTAGAATATTTGTTAAATAGTTTGTTAAATACTGTTTTTTGTAATGATACTTGTTCTACCATTTAGTGTACAACCTTTTCTTTGCTATCACTCTTCCTGTTCAATATGACTTCTGGATGATATAACTGTGTGTATCAGATTGTTCATTCATGAATATTTTGGTCACCAGCCTTTCTGTATATAAAAATGTCCAAATGACTAGACTGTTTGTTAAATAGTCACTGTTCTATTTTTGTATGGGTACTTGCCCTATAATTTAGCTCCTGTATTTTAGATTGTGTGGTTATTTTTGTTTGTGGATTTTTTTTTATTATCATTCTCTTTGTTCTGTAGGACTTCTAGGTGATCAGCTTTGGTGTTCAGCATTGACTGTCTTGGTTTTGTGTAGGCATCGTCCTCCTTATTTAATTTCCGTCCAGATTAGGGGCTATATATTTGTACCTTTGTAATTTGATCACAATATAGAATTTCTTATACTTTTGTACATACGTTGTTTAGCTTCTCTGCTTTACACTTCCACTCTATTATTACCTCTGTAGATCTTCAACATTTTTGTTTGTCAGACCACAGGGCCCTTGCAACTAACTGCATCTGGAGGGCCACAGCTTCCCTGTTCCTACCCTACTATCAATTACTGGGCTTTAAACAACATGAAAGCTTTTTTCTTTTTCTTTTTTTAAGGAGAGAATGGGCTAAGGTTAACCAGTTGGAGACTGGAAGCTTGGGTTTGCAGCTTCTCTTACACTTCAGTAAAGTTGCCTCATCTTGGGAAAAGCATACCTACTCCCAATTCAGACTGATTCAGAGTGAATGGCAGAAGCTAATTAAAAAGGCAGAGAATATGCTGCTAGAGGTCTGCTTTAAAGAGGTGGCACTGGAATTTTAGATTACACAGAAGTACATGTCATCATGTGTATGTCTGAAGTGGAATAGCCTACAGATTTGTCTCAGGCCTTAAAGGTACTAATTAAATTGCAGAAAGGCCTAAATGGAAAGAAATGTAGTCACACTGAAGTCCTAGTGAAACTGATGGCACATAGAGCCAGTGTGGTATAGTGGTGTGAGCATTGGACTATGACTCTGGAGAACAGGGTTCAAATTCCCGCTCAGCCATGGAGACCCACTGGGTGACCTTGGGCAAGACACACTCTCTCAGTCTTAGGGGAAGACAAAGGCCCTCCTCAAACAAATATTGCCAAGAAAATCCCATGACAGGGTTGCTATAAGTCAGAAATGACTTGAAGGCACACAACAATAAATGACAAACAACTGGAAAAGAATATGGATTTATCAACCAGTCTCAGATATTCATCTTCTCCAAGGCTATCCAGTGAATGGCTCAGGCAGGGGTTTGAAGCCACATCTCCTATATCTAGGCCTACCAAATCTATCCTCTGAACTGGGAACCTTCTCAGTTAGGCCATTCAAAAGCTTTTCATTCCAAAGATAATTCAAAAAGTAGCTACAGCAAAGTTTCATCTGCTCAGGTTACTACAAGGTCTGTTTTAAATTCCATACCTGTTGTTAGCCCAAATCCAATCTCCTCTGGTTCCTCAGTCAGTGCATGTAACTGGCAAACACCACTCTCTTCAGATTCCATATGCATAGGCTTTGTTAACAAAAATTTTCTGAAAAATGCAAGGAATTATCCATTGCTTATTTAAAATGGGTAGGTGAGTTTACTGACTTTATCTAAGTCCTGTCTTTCTTTCAAGGAGCTTAGGAGGCTGCACACAAACTGCTAATTGCACACTGGGTCTTACTATAAATGAGCTATAATTATGTACAGATATTGAATTAATACTTGATTCTAACCCTGTTATCCATTCCACTGATCGATACCATTGTATCAATTCTGTGTTTCCTCTCCTGCACCTCAATCAGCCACCAACCTCCCTCACTCCCACTTCCACCCCCAGCCCCCAAAAGACAGTCTCTTCTGACATGCATCAAAACTATTTGCCATCTCAACTCTTAACCATATTGCTTAAATATTTTCTTATTTATAATAAATATGGATAACTTCAGACTTTTATCAGGAATTCATAGAATCTGCAAAATATCTATTTCTTCTCCTTCCCCTCCAATTAATCTTGGGGTCCATTTCCAATTAAAAAGAGAGGCATGACTACACTCTTGGAATACCATTATGGAATATCACATTTCTGTATGAGAAATGAAGTGAGACGGTCTGATAACAGGATTTATTCCTATCATTTATTCTTACCTGAGAGCAACATGTGGGGTGGAGCTATAAAAAGTGGCTACCCCCACCTCTGAGCAATGCAAGAATGCTTCCTAAGCCTTAAATTCAAGGGATGAGCTAAATAAACTCCTCTTTCGGCTATAACTGCAAATAACTGCCTTAGTCCTGTAGACATGCTTATAATGGTTAATTTACCTGTGTGTGCTGGTGTCAGCACTTTAATATCTCACTGATTTCAGTGAAAGTGAGTAACTTGTCCTCACTTGTCCTCTGTGTGGCAGCAAAGAGTGCCAGTGATGTCAAGAAAGTGCAGGTGGAGTTAGAAAGCCAGTGCAAGTTAAAGGACTTAGGCAGCCTGAGATGTTATCTAGGAGTAGAGGTAGAAAGAACCGGTCTTGGAGAATTTTTCCTAACTTGGAAGAAGAAAATTGACAGTCTTGTGGCCAAGTGTGGGCTTAGTGAGGCAAAAGTGGTCAAGGACACCAATGACCACTGATTTTGTGAACTTAGAGGCAGAACAGGAGTTTGAAAGGCCAGATCTGTACCACTCAGTGGTAGGCAGTCTGTTGTTTATTGCAAACAACAGAAGGCGTGACATCAGTTTTGCAGTTGGAGTGCTCAGCAGAAATCTCCAAGCCAAGGAGGGCAGATTGGGAAGCCCTGAAGAGGGTAGTTGGATTTCTCAAGGGGACCAGGGACATGAGCTTGAAATTGACAGATAGTCAGGTGACCCTTGAGTGCTATGTGGACAGCTCTTTTGCAGCTGAGATTTCAGACAGGAAGTCAGTGACCAAGTTGGTGATCAGGTATGCAGAGAGCCCCATTGTGTGGAGATCAAGGAAACAGAACTGTGTAGCCATTAGTACCACTAAAGCTAAATTCGCAGCCTTGTCTGAGATGGCAAGTGAGGTACAATGGGTAAGGCAAATGCTTGAAGACCTTGGGGAGCCATGCCAAATGCCTGTTGAGGTGCACAAGGACTCACAAGCCTGCATAGCTACGGCAGAAGCAGAAAATCTGAAATGCAGGACAAAGTACATTGCAGTACGCTACCAAAATGTGTGGCAGCTAATACAAGAAGGTGTCTTCTGTCTGAGGTACTGTCCATCTGTGGACAAAGCTGCAGACGTACTCACAAAAGCCCTTCCAGCAGGAAGCCATGAGGAGATGGCAAAGAGGCGGGGCCTTGTCACTAGTGTGCAAAGTGAAAGGTGTCAAAAGGGAAAGCAAAAGGGATGTCCAACAATGTATGTTAATGATGTTATGTTGTGATGATAACATGTGTCCTGTGCAGTAGTTTGATCATTTTGGAGGAGATTATCAGGAGTTAGAGACTGAACTCCATTATAAAATGGCCGAATAACTGCAGCATCGTGCTGAGTCATAATGGCTGACTCCATCAACTACCAAGTATGCCTAGTCAGGCCACTAGAGGGCAATGTCATATATATATATATATATATATATATATATGTGTGTGTGTGTGTGTGTGTGCGCGCGCACGCGCGTGCATGTGTGCGTGCGTGTGTGTGTCTGTCTGTGAGCTAGTCCAAAGCTCACTTCTCTCCTTGTGAATGCTGATGTTGGGTGAAGCAGTTTGTCCTTCAATTGTAAATATTTGTATATATATTGCAACTGTTTGACTTTGAAGATAAAAGAGCCTCCTGCTTATTTGGACGTCAAACACTCTGTGCGTGAGTATTCTTGGGAATGGGTTGCTACTAAGTCTGCTGACATAGTTTTTTTTGGCTTCTGCCAGGGATTAAGTGTCCTATCATACCCTAACATCCCATTCTCTTGCTGTACATTTTCAAGGCTCTGAGGACATCCAGCTTATGCCATAACTTTTCCCTAGGTTGGGATGGGTTAGGGCAGAAGGAATGTAGAACTAGCTCCTGCGACAAGTGGAAGGAGGAGACTACCTTTGGCAGAAAGGATGGGTCAGTACGTAAGGTAACAAAGTCCTTGTTGAAACAGCAGAGGTGCTCCCTTACAGACAGGACAGTCAGCTTGGAGACCTGTCTAGTGAGGTAATGGCCACCAGAAAGGCCACCTTTAACGACAGTGCCCTGAGTGGGACCCTTCGGAGAGGTTTGAAAGGAGACTTGGACAATTGTTTGAGGACCAGAGGGAGGTTCCAGTTGGAGAAACGGTGCCTCACTGGTGGAAAAATGATGGTTGCCCCTTTAAGGAACCTCCTGATGTGTGGATGAGATTTGAGTGATTGCCCTTTCGCCAGGGGAAGGACCGAGGACAGGGCTGCTATTGCCTTTTTAGCGTATTAGGCCGTAGGTTGAGGCCTAGCCCCTTCTGCAAAAACGCTAGTACGTGCTTGACTGAGACCTGTCATTGGACCACCTGATTTGACGTGCAGCACTTGGAAAAAGCTTTCCAGATTGTCATGGTGGACTGCCTGCAGGAGAGCATTGTAGAAATTACCACGTTCTTGTAGCCACAACCTCTGAGGGCCCTCCGCTCAACCTGCAGGTAGCGAGCTGCAGCCAGGTCACATCAAGGTGTTAGGGGTCCCTGTGTCAAGGGGTCGCTCTGCTGTGGAAGGAGCCATGGCTCCTCCAGAGCAAGATCCATGAGGTCTGAGAACCAGGGTGTCCTTGGCCAGTCTGAGAACCAGGGTTGACTTGGCCAGTGTGGATCGATGAGTACCACCTGTGCCTTCTCTCACCTTTCTGACTGCTTTGGCAATCAGTGGGAGAGGTGGAAACAGGTAGAGTAGGCCCTCTGTCCAGGGGGACTGGATCGCATCTGTCTCTTCTGCCTGCAGGTCCGGAAACCTTGAGAAGAATCTCTGGAGCTTTTGACTGGCTGGGGATGCAAACATATTCACCTCCATTTGCCTAAACCTGTCTTGTAGCAGAAGGAATGTCTTCTGGTGGAGGGACCATTCCACTGGAAGAACCTTGTGTCTGCGCAGGTAATCCACTTGAAGGTTCGTTGTTCCCTGAATGTACTGGGCTGTTCTCAAGGCCACCGTCCTCTCTGCCAATAGGAAGAGGAGGGTCGCCTCCCTGTGCAGGGAATGAAACCTCATTCCTACCTGCTTGGATATGTAAGAACGGGCTGTGGTGTTGCTGTTGAGGACTAAGATGTGCTTTCCTTTTAGCCTTTTCTTGAAGTGACGTAGTGCCAGGCATAGCACCCTTAGCTCTAACCAGTTTATGCTGTGCTCCTTCTCCTGCGGGTTCCACAGTCCCTGTGCTATGTGACCCTGACAGTGAGCACCCCAAACTAGTAGGCTGGTGTCTGAGATTACTGTGACCTGATGTTTCTGGGTCCAGGGAGACCCTTTGGCTAGGTTGCTCTTCTTGGTCCACCAATGTAGAGAGGCCTTGACTTTGGATGGGACACGCAGAAGGATGCTCTGGCAGAGAAATATCTGTTGCTGGTACTGTTGGAGGAAGAGCTGGAGTGAACGGACATGAAACCTGGCCCACGGTACTATTAGGCCTAAAAGATAAGAGAGTTCCATGTGGTACCCGGGATTGGAATAAGGCACTGAGTGCCTTCCTCCTGACTATGACTTGTCTGTCTTCCGTGAGGGAAATCGTCCCTCTTTGTGTGTTGTACCCAGGTGCGTGATGGACTGGGTAGGATGCAGGGTGCTTTTCTTGAAGTTCGCCAGGGATCCGTGATCCTGCAGACATTTAATGGTGATCTGCAGGTCTCACTGGGCCCTTTGACTGGACACGGCCCAAAGGGGGATGTCGTCCAGGTACAGGTAGAAGTGCATGTCCTGTAGACAGAGGTGTGTGACTAGGGCTACCAGTATCTTTGTGAATACTCTGGGTGCTGAGGCTAGATCAAAATGTAGGGCCTGGAACTGAAAATGTTTGACCCCAAGGGCAAACCACAGGAATCTTCTGCTGACCTCGGATACCAACACATGTAGATATGCTTTGGCTAAATCCAGGGACACCAGGAAGCCATTCTTCTGGAGTGCCTCCCTTATGGAGGACAGTGTTTCCATACGGAAATACTTTTAGGTTATGCAGGAATTGGTGTGCTTCAGGTCAAGGATCGAGCAGACGGCTCCCCCCTTCTTCGGAACTGTGAAGAATATGGAGTAAACGTCTGAGAATCTGTGGGAGGGAGGTACCTCCTCTATCACCTTGATGCTGAGAAGGTGATCGATTGCCCTGGTCTGTATTAACTTCTTTATTGGATCTTTTGACAGTGTGGACAGGATGAACCTGCTGGTGGGGGTTGCATTGAATTCTATACAGTAACCGTAGGAGACAGTGGATACGATGAAGTTGTCCGTCATGGTCGCTTCCCATGCTGCCGGAAATTGTTGCAGCCTGCCCCCCATGGGGATCAGAGTGATATCAGGACTGCTGGTGGGCCCCACCCCTAGTGGACTGGAAATCCCCTCTGCATCCCACTTGGGGCTGGAAGGAGCCAAGCTGCCTAGACCATGCAGGACAAAAGGACCAAAAATCCCATTGTCTTCCAAAGGCTTTAAAAGACCTGAAGGACTGGGGTGATTGGAAGGTTCTCTTGGGCCTCTCCTATCTCCCTTTCTGGACAGGACAGGCATCACCCGCTTCTTGTCCTTTATTTCCACTAAGATATCCTTCAGGGCTTCCTCCCCAAATAGGTTGGAACCCCTGAAGGATCTGGTCGAAAGGTTGGCCCTGGAGTGGCTGTCTGTCTACCTTCCAATCTTGTAGCCAGGTGGAGCATCTAGCCATTTATTTATTTAGTTAGTTAGTTATTTATACCCCGCTCTTCAGCCACAAGGCTAGCCATGGTTGCAGCCACGATGGCCTGCACTGCAAATGTGACCAAATCCTGTGTAGCGTCTGCCACGAACTGAAGGGTTCTGTAAATCTTCGATAGAGTTCTGTATGGGGATGCGCAATCCAGATCCTTGTCCTGCAGGATGTCCTCTATCCACAGGAGAGAAACTCTAGTGAACAGGAAACCTGTGGTGGAGGCCAGAGCCACTGCCTCATGTGTTTTCTGGAGGGCCCCTTCTGTTCTCTTTTTCTTCAGGGTCTTTGAGGAACCCCTCGCTCTCCTTAGGCTCTAGAGATCTCAAAACGAGGGAGGCCACCGGAGGATCGACCACCAGGATCTTCAGTGTCTCCATGACCTGCATACAAAGGGTATAAAGCATCTGGGCCAAGAGTGTCCCTTCTTGCCTTGAAGAGGATTTTTCCACTCACCATCCACTATGTGAATAAATATGGATGCAAAGGACACTTCCATGCCTGTTGTCTTGGGGAGTTCTCAGAACTGAGGCCGCCCTTTCACTGAATTCCATGGGTTTTTGCCCTTGTTGCAATTGAGATTCTGAATGACCCAAGGTTGAGGAGACCTCGGCCAGTATGGATGCAAAATCCTTTATATGGAAAAGTCTGTCTGACACATCCATCTAAGTGACTTCAGTGTCAGACCATTCTCTTTCCTCCTTGTCAGTTTGAGTGTTCTCATCCTCATGTTGGAGCCCTGAGGCGCCCTCATGTCAGATTCATTGGCCGAATTGGCTTCTGAATCTGCAGAGGAATGAGGGGAGGACATTCCTCTTGCCCTGCCGGGCCCCAGACTCCCCTTGGGGAATGATCCTGGCCTCCAGTAGGCGCACCACCTGCAAAAGGAGAGCTTTCACATCTTTTTCCACTTGAATGCCTGATTGGGAGAGGGGCTCATCCCGCATGGCCTTCTGCCGCAGGGAGAGGGGTCTATTGCCGTCCATGTGGAGTACCTCCTGCAGTTCTGGGGACACAAAGTGGACCCGCCTGGCTGCAGCCCCAGCCACTGGGGCTCCGGTCCTGATAAGACTTATGAGGGCTTGAGAATAAGCCTCAGTCGCCGCCTAGACAGCATGCTCCTCTGCTGCCCTCAGGTCATCCTGGGAGAGCCTGGGTGTGGGGGACCCAAGATGGCGACTGCGACCTCCAATGGACATGTGGTCACTGGTCATACAGTCACCCTTCCCCGCTCTCCCCTATCCAGTTTGAGTAATTGCGCTGCATGCCTGCGGCCTCCTAATCGACACACCTCCCTAAAAGGAGGGTCTCCCTTGAGGAAGATGAGCCATCGCTTGGGGATCGAGTCCCCTCCCTTCCCAAGAGGCACCCCCCTGACTTCCTCCCAAATGTAAGCTGCACTTCCCTCTCTGGTCATTATCTAGCCACTCTGCTCTGTGCCCTGGCATCTGGCAAAGAACAGTCTTCCACCCAGCCGGCCTCCATCACAAGCTCCTCTCCTCCCTGCTGAGTGGATCTCAGTGGCAGGGGAGCTGGAAGGGAACCAGTGCACTCAACTGGTGCCTGCTGGAGGATCTCCAGCAGTGAGGAGGGTCTGCTTGCTCCTGGCGCTTGCTGGCCTTGTTCCAGCGGCAGGGAGGTTTTCTTGGGCTATGAGGAAGTGTTCTGGGATTGTGCTGCCTTCTCCCCATGCGCCTGCTTCTTCTTCTGCGGGTCCGTTGGTGCCATCCCCAGAGCAGAGTGGGGGGAGTTAGAAGTAGCTGAGGGCAGAAGGAGAACTGAAATGAAAGTGTTTGGGTTTTTTTGTTTCTTTGTTTGTTTGTTTAAGCAAGAAGGAGACAGCGCTTGAAGGAAAAAAGGGGGGTGACTGGGAACAGAAAAAAATGAAGGCACAGAGAAAAAAACAAAGACCAGAGAAGAAATTTAGAAGAGACCCAAAGAATAGCTCTGCTATGGGTGAGGCAGGAATTTGAACTTGCCTCATGGATGGCTGGAAGGGGTGGAGTCAACGGTCTCTCTGGTCATCACAAGCTTTGTTTAAAAAATCCTGCCTCTTCTCTGGGTGGTGAAAGGATATCCTACATGTTACGAATTCAGATTCCTCCTCTCACCAACTCAGGGAATTACTAAAGCAGTAGACACACTAATGTAGGGTTTTCAAAAGTTATGGATAGGTACTTTAATCTAAAGTTAGGGATTGGAGAATCCCCAAATGGCTATATTTCTATGTATAGAAGTTAAATATTTTTATCCTACTGGTTTGTTTTGCTCTCCACCAGGAGCCAGTGGGCTTCAGCCACCAAAAAGACAGACTTGAGGTTGATGGGTAGGGAGATGGTGTGAACATGGCCCTCCAGGACATCTAGGACCATAAGTTGGCTCCTGAAAAAGAAAATGTGTGAGAATTAGGCCAAGGACAGTTGCAAGAGGGTGAGCTGTTTTCTGTCATGAGGGGAAGGGCCCAGGGAAGGGAAATTTGTTCTTACCCTTCTTCTTCGTAGAACACCAACCAGTTTTTGTGTGAAAACTCTCTGCACATTTTGTGACTCTTCTAAGGAAAAACACACACAAATTACAAACTTACTCATTTCAAAACATTACCAATTTTTGAAAGAACTCCCATCCCCATCTTGAATTGAAAAGTCATTAAATAAATACTTGACTATTACAGTAGGACTTGCATATGCACGGATTCATTATCCACTGATTCAATTATCCATGGGACACAAAACAGCACACCTACCACAGAGTCTTTCTAGAAAATGTGTCCTCTCTAGCCATTTTCTAGGTCCTCTAAGGCAACTCTATGGTATTTTAAACCAAAGTCCCATTATTTTCAATGGAGTTCAATATTATCCACAGTTTTCGGTATCCATGCCCCCCAAACCAATCCCCAGTGGATACAGGGGTCCTACTGTATATTAAAAAAGGTAACTTAAGTCAAGTCAAGTTCCTAACTCCACTGAGGCCTGATTTGGGAGAAAAAAGAATTTTGCATTTCTAGAATAAAATCATTTGAAATCCATTTGATTGCTGTTCTGTTTATGCTAAACAAGTATTGAGTTAACCACAGTTCCCCACAGTTCTGCACACTATTGCTATGCAAGAAAAAAAAAAGCTTCCTTCATTCTGCTTTGTATATGGCTCAATCACCAAAGCACATAACAATGGTTTCCAGCAGGGTGCACTCTACTTACAAATAAATGTTTGTTAGAAAGGATTGCCTATGCCTATTAATTACTGGAACAAAACAAAATTTCTCAAGCTGCCTTATCAAGTCAGGCCCACTGGTAGATCAAACATTATACAGTTTGCAATAACTGACAGTGGCTCTCTAACAACTCAGCCAGTGTTTCTCCCAGTCCCTATAACCGAGATTGTTTTAACTGAGATGATGTGGGGTACTCAAACAGAGGCTTTTTACCTGCAAGATATATTTCATTACCATAGATTTGTAGCTTCTCCAAACACTATGCAAGTTAGAGTAGGCTTTTGAAAGGCATTAACTCTAGCATCAGATTTGTTCCTTTAACACTTCTGGATCTTACCTCTACTGAGGCTGAGCAGCCATATGTGGGGCTTCATAGGATATATGCTACGTCTACACTGGGGGCAAAAATCCAGATGGAATTCAGACTACTCTGGCCTAGAGCTGCCCCAGATTCACCCCATTAGCACCACGCCTACTTGATTTATGCCGAAGTGACATTGTATCGATGTCTACACATGTCCACTAGCCAAAGCCTGAATCCACACTGCTTCATTGCTACTGGTCCCCTAATCCTCATGTTCTGCCACCCCTGCCTTCCCAGACAAGCACCTCCACTGCAGGGACCCACTGGCGCACAGTTGCTTGTTGTGAGGTCAGAACAAGGCACCCAGCAATGAGATCAACAGTGAGAGAGTCAATCGGGCTACCCCCTCATCATTGGTCATATGGCTGGGCACCTCGTTCTGACCTCAGAGCAAATGACTGCATGCCAGTAGGACTCTGCCTTCTCATCCCAGTTGCTTGCTGTGAGGTCAGAACAAGGCACCCAGCCATGTGAGGGGGTAGCCCAATCAACCCCCTCACCATTGATCTCATGGTTGAGCACCTTGTTCTGACCTCACAGAAAGCAACTGCACACCAATGGAGCACTGCCATAGAGGTGTTTAGCCAGGAAGGCAGTGGCCTTGGGGAGAAAAGGACATTAGTTTTTGTGGATAGGATTGGCTGGGGAGTAGGTGGCAGCCCTGGATCATTACTACTAAAGAACCCCAGGAACTACCACTGAACATCTAACAAAAATTGGCAACACTTGCCGCCCAAAAATCCTATGCTACTCTGATCCAGATGGCCACATGTGCAAAAGCCTGGTAAAGACCATTTTTTTCCTGGAAACTGCGGAGCAAGAGGTAAGTTTTTAAAAATCGTATTAAAGGCTAAAAAAGAAGGGTTTTAGAAATTAAAAAAAGGCTTTACATAATGTATTCCTATAGCACCAGTTTAAAGGTAGGTACAGATTTTTTTTTTCTTCATGTAGTCAAGCCAATAGATGTAAAACAATGAATGGCTGTGGAGTTTTAAGTCTGAAGCATGCACATAACAGCAAGAAAAAGATGCAAATATGCTGCTTAAGAACAGGGAGGAAAGAAACACGCACATGCATGCATGCATACATGCAGACCACAAACACTTGCATGGAGTTATCTTGCAGACACAGACAACTCAAGTGACCTGTTGGAAAGTCACTAAAGGGCAAGAGGTAAGTATGTATGTTCTTCCAGGAAGCAATGAATTAAAGGTAAAAATAGTTTAGTTGGTGGTAGGGGTGGGGTGGGGAATAGTCTTGACTGATATAACTTTCAGAAGCAGAAATGATATTCAGTCCCATTGCCCTAGAAATCAAAATACAAAAAATGTAACTGTGAACATACACAGATTCTAAGAAGATAGCTCTGTTAGTACAGCAAAAACAGCTGGCACCCAATGGTGGACTGTGGGTTGAGCAGAGAGGAGGAGGCTCATCCCACAGTGGCACAATAAAGTGTCCTTCTTGCTGGTACAGGTACCTTAAAAAAAATCCCCCACCCCTTAAAAACAACAATCTCCCAACAAACATATTGTAGTATGAACTATCTGAAGGAGAGGCGTCTACTTCAAATGTATTGCCATCCATAAAAACTAGACTAAAAATTGCAACAACAAGGATTGGAGTAGTCTAAAGCATCATATATATTTATTAATGCATAGCTAACATAGTGGTTTTTCTTACTACCTCTTTGCCACCCTTGTTGCTCCACCAGGATGTTCTTTTAGGAGCCTCTTGAACATCTGGCAACAGCAAAAGTCGACGCAGGACACCAGTGTTTGTGTCCAGTAATAAAACAACATTATTCTGCAAAATGAAAATATAACTAGTTTATGTCTTCATGCATCACAGTCACATAACCTGATTAACTCTCTTCACAGAAAAGAAAGAATAAGAATGCATTTTATACATTGGCAGAATGTTCTTTTGGTGGCTGAACTGGCCTTCTGCCAAAAGAATTGCCTTTATGCTGGCATAACCAGCATAGTGCCAGCTAATCTGGAGATCAGTTGGAAGAGAGATCTGCTGGCACAACTGGTTTCAGCAGCAGAAGAGCCAAGGGGAGAAATAAAAAGCGGGGGGGGGGGAATCAAGGAAAGAGTTGAGTAATGCAAGATATAAACCTCTGCTAGCCCAGGGACATAGCTACTATGTTAGTACCAATTTAAGCCAAGATTATGGTAGTCCTAGGTAATTCCCAACATTTCTATGCTGGGAGGGGTCTGGATTCAACACAGACTCAGCTGGCCTAGTGTCAGTTCAGCTGGCTGTCAGCCATCTTGGTGAATCAACACTATACTCATAGAAGAAAAATATAAGGTCCTTCCAAGACCTGCACAGGTAACTTTTGTAGCTACTGGTTAGAAATGATTCATTAGATTCTGTGTCTCATGACACAGAAACACATCCTGCCTGAAACACATCAGAGGGGAGTTGCTTTGTGAACAATTCAAAGGGTGGGAACCTAGACTTAATTATGCTGACAATAGACCTATTAAAATTAATGAGAATAAATTCAATAATTACTATGTTAAGTCTGTTTTACAAGGATCTACTTGAAACATGACTAGGTCTGGATTTAACCCATACACTATATCCGGTCCCAGAGCATCAATCCTACCATTGCACAGTTATGGATAATTGTAATATAGGTATTACATTCATTCTTCTTAAACATAACCTTCAAGCTCTGATTCATGAACCCCTTACATACAACACATAAAATCCACATCTCCAGTAAGACTTCTATAGTAGTTACCGTGAGTAAATCCACATCTCTTTTAAAATCAAGATATGTTCTGGCTTAGACATAGAATCACAGAATCATAGAGTTGAAAGAGACCACAAGGGCCATCTAGTCCAACCCCCTACCATGCAGGAATACACAATCAAATCATTCCTGACAGATGGCCATCCAGCCCCTGTTTAAAAACCTCCAAAGAAGGAGACTCCACCACACTCCAAGGGGTGTATTCCACTTCCAAACAGGCTCTTACTGTCAGGAAGTTCTTCCTAATGTTTAGGTGGAATCTCTTTTCCTGTACTTTGAACCCATTGCTCTGTGTCCTAGTCTCTGGAGCAGCAGAAAACAAGCTTGCTCCATCCTCAGTATGACATCCCTTCAAATATTCAAACATGGTTATCCTGGCACCTCTCAACTTTCTCTTCTCCAGACTAAACATGCCCAGCTCCCTAAGCCACTCCTCATAGGGCATGGCTTCCAGACCTTTAACCATTTTGGTCTTTTTTTTTTTAATTTAGTTATTTATACCCCGCTCTTCAGCCACAAGGCTATCAGAGCGGCTTACAAATTGTTTTAAGCAATAGCAATTTACACATCTACACTGCATTAAGCAGTTTCCAATATCTACCGACCTACGAAAGGATGGAAGGCTAAGTGAACCTTGGAGCCCGCTGGAATCGAACTTGCAACGTGGTGGCTTTCAGTACTGGCATTTAACCACTGCGCCACCCTCCTCTGGACACGTTCCAGCTTCTCAATATCCTTCTTGAATTGTGGTGCCCAGACTGGACACATAGTAAAATACTATCCAGCATTATCTTGATAGTTTGGGGAAAATCTCTTTGATTCTAATCAATATCTCCTAAGTTCACACTTCACAGTTCTTTCTTCCAAAAAGCTTCAGGAAGAAGAGGGGGTGGGTGGGAATGAAAGGGCTTTCAGGAAGAACATATCTTCTGGATTTTTTCTTGATGTATCTCTGTGTTCATTAGTGCGACAGAAGCAATGAAAGTGTTAAAACTTTCCAACTCCCAAATATACAAAAGGCAGTTGTGTTCTTTCACTTAGTGTTAAGTTTACAAGGTCAGCTGTCACTAAACAAGGCTCTCTTCTCTACCATTTTAGATATTAATGGCTCCCATTTGTACCAAGTGGCTGGTGGCATATTGGTTTGTGTATAAAAATAGAATTTTGCGTCACTGGTGAATACTTCCAGTTACAGCTTTGGCAATTCTTCAAGTGGGCTGGGAAGATATGCTCTGCTAGTGTACAGTTTCTCTCATGTTTATTTTTTACTGGGAGAAAAGAAACCTTCGGGTGACCTCATGTCCCCAGTGTCTTACATTCCAAATACTCAACAGATGTAATGACCATTATTTTGAGGTGCCATTCTTTTATTTTTAGCTACTGCAAAGCTTCCCCTTCCTTGCTAGAGTTTGTTTCTTAGCCAAGATTTTCCTTTCTTGGAAAAACTTAGTTCAAATAAGGGTGCAATTGCAATGCAGGGGAAGGGGAAGTTGATGTCAGTGTTCTTCTGGATGTGTGATGGTGGTGGTAGATTTTTTGAATGCAAAGGAAGAAGAAAGGGTAGGGAAAACAAAACTTATTTCCTTTTTGCTTTGCCATCTGCCTGTGTGTGTGTGCGCGTGTGTGTGTGCCTTCAAGCTGCCTGTCAACCTATGGCGACCGCATTAATTTCATAGGGTTTTCTTAGGCAAGGAACACTCAGAGGTGGTTTTACCAATTCCTTCCTCTGAAATACAACCTACAGCACCTAGTATTCATTGGCAGTCTCCCATCTAAGTACTTAGCAGGTCTGACCCTGCTTAGCTTCCAAGATCAGACAGGATCTGGTGCCTTTAGAGTATTATAGGCTATCTTTGCCATCTGTAATAAAGACTGCCCCAAAAGCCACTTGCTTTCTCCCATGTGAACAAAATACACAAGTATTTTTGCAATGCCATAGTTATGAGAAATAATTTCATTTCTGTTCTTTACTTTCTCCAAGAACTCTTGGGTCTGTCCCCAAAGGTACATGTAGTACAAGAGCAATGTAAATACACAACAAAAATTTAAGTGCTTAACTATGAGCCTCTGCCTTCATTTTTTTTCTCTTCTGCAGAATGTCTGTTAAAAACAGAAGTATAAACAGAAATAAGGATGTAGTTTGGATTCTTTATCTGAATAGCAATAGTAATAATTATTTATGTAGTGCTTTTAACTTGCAAAGTGATTCTCTCAGTGCTTTAGCTCCAAAAATCCTGAACTCTCAATAAAGACATGCATCCATCAACTGTGGGGCAGAGAGAACACATTTATTTGCACAGAACAGAACAGAAATATAGATAGAAGAAACATATAGGTGAATTTCAATATTTTTCGATAAATTTGATGAGGCTACAATCAAAAGCAGCAATAATGTGATGCTGTGATGTTTATTAACTAACATTACTCTTATTAATAATATTTACCATGAAAAGCATTATAGTCGTTGTTTTCCCACAAAGACCAAAGCCAATGAAGAGAAACAAGGCCAGGGAAACTTTCATTTTATGATACTGTCACATCAGGCTTTTGAATTAAGAAGAATTAGGGGGAAGAGGAGAGGGAGAAAGAGGAGGAGATGTAGGGCAGCTGCTTTGGTAACAGCCATACTGTAATGTAACTAATATTTCCAGCACAGAAAAGTCAATTCTGACATAGTTAAAATGCATGCTTTACATTTTAAAACACAACTAAAATATAACAAAAATAACAGCTACTTATTTATACTTTAATTTATAGCCTGTATGGAGATGAATGGAAGGAACTTTATGGCTAACTGTTCTACAATTGACTGCACTTAATAGTTTGGTCCAAATAATAACAATCGTAAACATTTATATGACACTTTAACACTTTAAAACAAACTATTTTACATACATTGGCTTGTAACTGCTATTAGAGATCTGAAAAGTAGGTCAATATCAATCAATCAATTTATTCATACAGTCCATAGACCCATCAAACAACAGACATGATGTACATTAATAGATAAAACCATAATACAAACCAATAAAATTAGGATACTTATTGATAGACTTTTTTGGAGCTCATCCAACTTATTCCACCTATTAACTTCCCTCTCACTGGTCTTAATGACCACAGATAAGAACTTAGCAACGGACAAGGTAATATTAGGAGATTTATCTTCTAATAAGAATTTGACATAGAACCTCTCTGAATGGCCAGGTAGATGGCATAGCAAGGGAGAAATCAGTTGTTTACGACTCTGAGAATGAGGGACACAGGATAGTAGGATATGAGACATGGTTTCCACCTCCTGCAACCCACATGGACAGAGCGTTGATGCAAATGGCAGCCCCGCATATCTACCAAACAACATTGCTGAAGGAAAAAAATTACATCTGGCCTTTGTAAATAATATGCGATAGACTGGCACAGTCAAGTTCTTTATGTAATCAGCCAGAGCAAATGAACCTGAATATGGTATATGCAACGCACAAGGTGAGCATGACAGAAAGGATTTAGCCCACAAATTGCAAAAGGTAATGTCCTGAAGTCTTTGTTTAACCATTTTCAAGGCTGTGTCATAACCCAGGTTTAGAAGGAAGGATGGTGAAAGCCCAATTGTGGTTGCTTTTTGGGCAATATACTTGGACCATCTGCTTTTATAAGTGTCCATTGCAAGATGGCTAAGTAGACCCCTACCATGCTTGAAGAGTATGACTCTAAGCCAAAGTTTCATGGCTGCCTGCCACGCCCTCATAGAGGGAGGGCTTTCTCCTGTTTCAAGCATTAAAACTGAGTTAGCAACACATCTTGGCATCTGAAGGAGGGCCCTTAAAAATCTGGCATAAAAATTATCTAGCTCAGAATTAAACCTCTCAATCCAAATTGCAGTTGCAAATAGCAATTTAGCCATAATCTTAGCATTGTAGACCTTAATAGCAGCAGGTACATAATGATTCCCCTTGGTGTGATTTTTTTTTAAGATGGCTGAGTTGCAACCTAGGGCTTTGCTGATTGCTGCTGATCTTTGAAAGGGCCATAAGGTTTTATGATGAAAAACAAGCCCAAGGTATTGAAAGCTTCTGACTTGTTCTGGGTACAGCCATTTAAACTCCATCTAGATATTATAAATTTCCTTTCAAAAACAAGAATTTTAGATTTTTCAGTATTTATCTTCAGCTCATTCTTAGAGCAATAATCTGAAAATTTCCCTAATAAGAGTTTAAGCCCCTTTCTAGATCTTGAAAGAATTGCAGTGTCATCAGCATAAAGCATAGCAGGGATTTTCTTATTAGTAGGTCAATATCATTTCCCACACATTGTAGATGGAGGCAATTTGAGGCAAAGAGGCTGGCCTGAAGACCCAATACTTGGTTTCTGACAGAGATTTGAACTGGGATGTCTTGGTTTGTAGTAATGGTCAAGATCCAATCATGTACTTCTATATTGAATGGTGTATCTTCCATATCCAACACAAGTGGAATCTGGACTTCCTTTGCCTCCCACTGCAGGCTTCCATTGCACTGAAAAAGTGCTCCAGAGAGTTTTCCAAACCTCCTGCAGCAGATGGAAGTCTGCAGGAGGGAGCAAGGGCCACTCATTCTTGTGGAAGCAATGGAATTCAGCAGAAGAACACTACTGGATCATGGCCCCTGTCTTTCAGCCACACACTGCACCAACTCTCAAGTGGTACACAAAGGCAAGGTTACAGTGGGTTGCAAGCAGGATGTGCCACATCACTACTCCTCCAGGGAAAATACTTTGCAAAAGAAAAAAAAAAAAGAAAGGATGCAATAAACAGGCAATGCACTAGGATGAAGCATTCTTCTAGGCTTAGAGATGTCGCAGCAAGTGTGATTTGAACAAAATTTATTTGTGATTCCAAATCTAAAACCAAGTTAGAGAATGAGCAAAAAAAGAAAGGATGATCCTGAAGGCAAATTCTTAACACATATGCTCACCTATAAAGGCACAATCACCCTTATTTATATGGTGAATCTAGCCATGCTATAATTATGGCTGGTGACAGGTTTCCATGTTATTTGCTTCACAGAAAAGAATGGTGGATGCTATGCTTTCTTCTCTTTTATGGCCATCCTTTTATTTCTTGTTATTATTCACAGGTGCTGCAGTTCTGCCTTTCAGTCTTACCATCGTCTAACGAAAGTCTCTACTTGTGTCTTTCCCCCAAATGTAGACTGGTAATTATGCACTGAAAATTTTCTAACCCCTCTTCCCCTTGGGTAGGACTAGTTTTGGGTGGAACACTTTGGATTGTGGAATGTGTTTCCCAAGAGGTAAAAACATTAAGTAGCCCATCAATATGGGGAGGATCCTTTATAAATAAAACCTTGTATATGCAGGACTTTTTTTTTAAAGAGAGTCTTCAATGGCAACTAGTACTCTTTTGTGACTGGGAATAATTTTTTTGAAGATCTTACAAGAACTGTTGGGTGATGGTCTGTGATATGATGACAAGGAAGTCAAGATCCAGGTGTCTAGCAGTGAATTGGACAAGGCTCAAGAGGCTGAAGGACCAGTGGTTCCAGTAGAAAAGACACCAAGCCAAAACACCTCTGGAAAACTAGACCCTCCTGATCCTGACAGGCCTGACATGAAAGGCCTGATATCTCTATATGTGATCCTTATACCATTGAGACTAGCTGCAGTCCTGGGACAGCACATCCTCCTTCAAGACCAACATGATCCCTGGAACTGTTGTCCCAACATTAGCAGTGCCCAGTTTGAACTTGTTAAGCCAAAAGGATCTATGAATGGGCCCGTGCTTTGAATAACATGGGAGGGGTTGCTCTGAGGTCCAAAATTTCCTTGCTTTTTGGAGACCACATCCAACCATAGATCTTAATTTTTTATTCTTTCCTATCTGTAAAATTATTATACTTGCTAAAAAAATTATAGAATGTAAGCCACATCAATTTTACAAAAAGGTTTACAATTGGGAAAGCAAATGCCTACCCATTACCCTTTAGGGAAATTTCTCACAAAATCCACCTAAACATTAAATTCTAATATGGTATACATGTCATAAGTGTTTCTTTGAACCCATTAGCAGAACCCCTTTCAACCAATACCTGTTCTTCAGACATGACCTTTACTTAAGGCTGCATTAAGTTTTTTGTAGGCCTAGGCACTCTTGTGTGTGGATAGAAATACAAAAAAATATTTATTTTGAATTTTTATTTTCCTTCCCAATTTCTGTAATTTTAAAAAATAATCTTATTTTCGTAGACCCTAAAATTTTCGTAGGCCCTTGACACTGTGCTTAAACTGCCTAATGGATAAGGTAGCCCTATTAGCTAGTGGAAACATTTATACATTTGCATGGTTAGTGTAAAATAAAGCATCTGAGAGAAATATCAGGAACTGTATTTCTTTGTAAGAAGATGCTAATCAGATATAGGAAGCATGACTGTTGTTTGTTTTTTTACCTTGTCTTCATGTAGAATTACTTGACCTTTTAATGGATTACCCAGAGGTGCCAGAGTCACAAAAGGTTGCCATGTGCCACCAATCGCTCTTGGGAAGATATCATACAAGTCCACATAGTATCCATTTTGGCTAGATGTATCCATAAAATATAAGGACACAGGATTGCATGTGACCACATAGATAGTGTTTTCAGCTTCATTCTCTTTAAATAAAAGAAAAAAATGGATGCAATTTGAAGATTTCTCTGTGATCAAGAGGTTACCTGCAAGCTATTATAGACAACTGCTTCATGCACAAGAATGCATTAAAATGTTTTGGGCAGGTGGTACTTCCATCTGTGAAATTGGGAAGAGACTGAACAGCCTCTCACATACAGCCTTCTTTGCTCCCTAAAAGTCTATTGCAGAGGACTGAGAAACCTTCTGGAGCAGGTTCTCAAACCACAAAAGGCTGCACAGGAGGGGGAGGGAAATACAGCCATATCTCTGTATCCACGGGGCTTGGTTTCCCCATGTACTGTGGATACCTGAAACCATGGATAATAGCAAACCCTATTAAAATAAAGTACTTATGGTAAAAGCATACCATAGAGTTCCATTGCAGGACCTTAAAGATGCCTAGAAGGATGTTTCTCTAGGCAATTTCCAGCACAACTCTATGGTATGTGTCCCATATTTTTGTGTCCCATGGATAACTGAATCCGCAGAATAACTGAAATTGTTCAACAGATACGGGGGTCCAACTGTACAGGGGTCCACCAACTAGCCCAACTTTAATTTTAGATCATAAATATTTAATCTGATATTTCAGATTCACAGATTGTAGTTTGGAAGTCAAGATGCAGATGAACTAGGATTCACCTTATTCATGTACAAAGGTCTTCCCCATCACATTTGGAAGCCAAGATGCAGATGCTGAAAGGGGATGTTAGGACACTCAATTTCCAGCAGAGGCCAAAAACTATCTCAGCAGACTTAGTAGCAATCCGTTCCCAAGAATACTCACACACAGTGTTTGATGTCCAAATAAGCAGGAGGCCTTTTATCTTCAAAGTCAAACAGTTGCAATATATATACAAATATTTACAATTGAAGAACAAGCTGCTTAACCAGGCCTCAGCATTCACAAGAAGAGAATGAGCATTGGACTAGCTCTCTCTCTCACACACACACACACGACATTGCTTTCTTGTGGCCTGACTAGGCATGACTTGGTAGTTCATGGAATCAATCATTATGACTCAGCATGATTCTGCAGTTATTCGGCCATTTTATAATGGAGTTCAGTCTCTAACTCCTGACAATCTCCTCCAAATTGGTCAAACTACTGTGCAGGACAAATGTTATCATTACAACATAACATCATTAACATACATTGTTGGACATCAATCGTCTGTCGGTTGACCTTCCCTTTTGACACCTTTCACTTTACACACTAGTGACAAGGCCCAGCCTCTTTGCCATCTCCTCATGGCTTCCTGCTGGAAGGGCTTTTGTGAGCACGTCTGCAACTTTGTCCTCAGATGGACAGTACCTCAGACAGAAGACACCTTCTTGTATTAACTGCCACACATTTTGGTAGTGTACTGCAATGTACTTTGTCCTGCATTTCAGATTTTCTGCTTCTGCCATAGCTATGTAGGCTTGTGAGTCCTCATGCACCTCAACAGGCATTTGGCATGGCTCTCCAAGGTCTGCAAGCATCTTCCTTACCCATTGTACTTCACTTGCCATCTCAGACAAGGCTGCAAATTCAGCTTCAGTGGTACCAATGGCTACAAAGTTCTGTTTCCTTGATCTCCATACAATGGGGCTCTCTGCATACCTGATCACCAACTCGGTCACTGACTTCCTGTCTGAAATCTCAGCTGCAAAAGAGCTGTCCACATAGCACTCAAGGGTCACCTGACTTCCTGTCAACTTCAAGCTCATGTCCCTGGTCCCCTTGAGAAATCCAACTACCCTCTTCAGAGCTTCCCAATCTGCCCTCCTTGGCTTGGAGACTTCTGCTGAGCACTCCAACTGCAAATTTGATGTCACGCCTTCTGTTGTTTGCAATAAACAACAGACTGCCTACCACTGAGTGGTACAGATCTGGCCTTTCAAACTCCTGTTCTGCCTCTAAGTTCACAAAATCAGTGGTCATTGGTGTCCTTGACCACTTTTGCCTCACTAAGCCCACACTTGGCCACAAGACTGTCAATTTTCTTCTTCCAACTTAGGAAAAATTCTCCAAGACCGGTTCTTTCTACCTCTACTCCTAGATAACATCTCAGGCTGCCTAAGTCCTTTAACTTGCACTGGCTTTCTAACTCCACCTGCACTTTCTTGACATCACTGGCACTCTTTGCTGCCACACAGAGGTCATCCACATAGGTAACTAGCATGACAGCATTGTCACCTGCCCCCTTGGTGTACACACAGGTGTCTGCGACACTCCTGGTGTAACCCAGTGACACCAAAACTTGGTGTATGCACTTGTTCCAGCAACATGCACTTTCTTCCAAGCCACAGAGCGCTTTTCGTAACATGTACAACTTGCTCTCACTTGCACTGTCATACCCTGGGGCCTGTTCCATGAACACTGTCTCTTCAAGATCAGCATTCAGGTATGCTGTTTCAAAGTCAAAGTGTTGCACAACCATCTGCCTCTTGGCTGCCACAGCTAACACTAACCTAAGACTTTCTTGCTTTGCTGTGAGCGAAAAGGTTTTGTCAAAATTGGTGTAGCGCTCCTGCGAAAAGCCTTTCAGAACTAAGCATGCCTTATACTTTTGTGTCCCATCAGGCATGTCCTTAAGCTTGTACACCCACTTGCAACCAACAACCTTTTGGTCTTTGGGCCTCTCAACTACCTGGAACATGGTCCTCTCAACTAGTGACTCAAACTCAGAGTCCATGGCTGAGTTCCACTTCTGCTCTTCCTGGGGAAGTTTTAGGAGATCCTGAAAACTTGCAGGCTCCTCTGCCATGACACTGCATAGACTGGCTCCCTGAACAACAAACTTGTCAGGAGCCTTTCTAACCCTTGTTGACCTTCTGGGAATGAACGCCCTAGTTCTGCTTGACTCATCTTCGCTTGCACTGCTGCTATCTCTCCCTGTGTCAGGCTCAATGCTTGTTTGTGGTGTTGTGTGTGTTGGAGTGGCATGGGAAGTGTCAGGCTTTTCTTCCTCTGCCTCCCCTTCATCATCATCAGGCACAACCACCCCTCCATTTGTAGGACTTTTGGAAGTTGTTGGCACATCCCTCCCCAAGGTAATAAAAACTTCCTGACTGCAGAGCAATCTATCCCATCCTGAGTGCATTTCAAAATTTGCACTCCTAGAGAACACCACCTTTCCAGTATGGAGAGAATACGCGTACTTATTACCCTCATAGCCAAGGAAACGCAGCCTCCTGGTTTTAGGCTATCCAGGCTTCCTTAGGCTTGGGTGAATCAGTACATTTGCACACTGTCCAAAAATCCTCAGTTGCTTAAGATTTGGTGCTCTACCATACAACAGACAGTATGGGGTCTGGTTGACACCAGACGTCCACAATCTATTTAAATGGTGAGCAGCAGTCTTCACTGCCTCCCCCTACAGCCCATCTGGGAGTTGTGCATCTTCCATCATGTACTCCATCATGCACTTCAACATCCCAATTTTCCTTTCTGCAAGCCCATCCTCCCCTGGAGATGCTAGGTTTGTGGTCTTGTGTCTAGCGCCCCTCCTACACATCCAGGTCTGCAGACTGAAGGATAAGATTTCTTCTCCCCTATCCATCACTAGACTGGAAACCTTATGAGAAGGAAATTTGAATTCCACCGTGTTCACCCACTCACAGAACCTGTCTGCAGCCTGATTTTTCTCCTTCGGTAAGTATACATACCTAGTGTGTCTGTCCACTATGACAAATAAATAGTGGTTTCCCCCTTCAGTGGGCTTACAGGGGCCTGCTAAATCATCATGGACAACTTCAAAGGGTCTCTTGGTGACACACTGGGTCTTTTTGGCAATAGGGAAAGCCCCGTGCAGGCCCCGTTAAGGCCTTGGGCGGGAGGGGGGAGGGCTGGGGTGGTGAGCATGGGGCCTCCGGAGACGCTCCGGAGGCCCCATGAAGGCCTGGGGAGGGGGTGGGGAGGGCTGGGGAGGCGAGCACGGGGCCTCTGGAGATGCTCCAGAGGCCCCATGAAGGCATGGGGAGGGGGTGGGGAGGGGCTGGGGAGGCGATCATGGGGCCTCCGGAGATGCTCCGGAGGCCCCATGAAGGCCTGGGGAGGGGGTGGGGAGGGCGGGGGAGGCCTTCAAGGGACCTCCGGAGCATCTCCAGAGGCCCCATGAAGGCCTGGGGAGAGAGTGGGGAGAGGGTGGGGAGGGCTCGGGAGGCCTTCACAGGACCTCCGGAGATGCTCCGGAGGCCCCATGAAGGCCTGGGAAGGGGGTGGGAAGGGCCGGGGATGCCTTCAAGGGACCTCTGGAGCATCTCCGGAGGCCCCATGAAGGCCTGGGGAGAGGGTGGGGAAGGCTGGGGAGGCCTTCACGGGACCTCCAGAGCGTCTCCGGAGGCCCCATGAAGGCCTGGGGAGGGAGTGGGGAGGGCTGGGGAGGCGATCATGGGGCCTCCGGGGGCCACATGAAGGCCTGGGGAGGGAGTGGGGAGGGCCGGGGAGGTCTTCAAGGGACCTCCGGAGCGTCTCTGGAGGCCCCATGAAGGCCTGGGGAGAGGGTGGGGAGGGCTGGGGAGGCCTTCACGGGACCTCCGGAGACGCTCCGGAGGCCCCATGAAGGCCTGGGGAGGGAGTGGGGAGGCGGGGGAAAGCGACTCTAGGGCCTTCGGAGGCTCCGTGGTTGTTTTGGTGGGGGAGGGGGAGGGAAGTTGTTATTCGCAGATTTTTCGCATTCGCAGGGGTCTGGGGAACCTAACCCCTGCGAATGTGAAGGGATGACTGTATGTATGTGTGTGTATATATATATATATATATATATGAATAACATTGCCCTCTAGTGGCCTGACTAGGCATGACTTGTTATCCCCTCTGAACAAATCTTGCCAAGAAAACCCCATAAGTCAGAAATAAGGTGAAGGCACACTCCAATAATTCCTTTTCTTCTGTTTAACTAAGCCATGAGCATTCCCCCCTCCCCCCAAAAGAAAATCCCAAATGGTGAACAACAACATTTGGGGCAAAATACAGAGAATAGCTCTGCTTAAGTGGCAAGCAAAATAATGTATAATAAATTTTGTTTTAAATACATATTTGGGCAGTCAATGAAGTTTCTCATCATTGCAAATTTATTGTAAAATACAAATTTTACTCTACCTTGTGCCACAGCAACATCGCATACTATATTCACTTCATTCAAAGGCAGTGACCAAAATGCTGTTTCTTCTGTAAAACTCAAGGACCTAGCCTCATGTCTCTCTAGTGGAAATGCCTGCACATTCAAATACATTGGACCCTACAAGAAAGTAAGGATGAAAGCAGAGTCACTCAACATTCCTTGCAGATAATGTTATTTAAGGGCAGAGGATAGTGTTCCCTCAGATCGTATGAAGTAAACCAAATCTTGTTGAGTCCTGTAATATAAAACAAAGTGGGTCTTCCTTTGGGCTTTGGTGGACATAGCTGCAGATGCATAGCGAGGTATTCCAACCATTTGTAATACAAGTCATACACATTCCCAAGTGTGGAGACAAAAACTATAGCTTGGATCCAGACAGCACGTGCCAGGAGATCTGAAAGCATCAACTGAAATGAGGCTGGAGAACTAGATTTGAAATTTGGATTTCAAGGGTACTGCCAAAGCCTTTGGGACTGGTCTTGGTTCTTTCTCATGCCTGTGTACTGCCTGGCCATCCTGTACATTGCAAATAAACAAACTATTACCATGATAACATAAGAAGGCAATCCTAATACATATTTACTGGGAAGTAAACCCCACTGAATGCAGCTGAGAGGGCTTCTGAGTAAACTTGTATAGGATTGCACTGTATCAAGGTGTTTTCCTTTTCCTAATAAATAATGTTTTCCTTTTCCTAATAAAATTTCCCTGCAAAGAGTGCCATGATCATCATGATGGACAAAGTGCAGTGTAAAACTATATGAAACAGGGGCATAGTTATGGATAATCAATGGGAAGAATCTTTGCTAGAGTCACAGGTATTGGAGAGCTTATCATCTATATTGGGCTTGATGGTAATTCTATATAACAATTCACTGCCAGATTTCTGGAAACATTTTGAGGTTAGCTTTGGTGGCAGTAAGTTTGAATTAAAAGGTCCATAATTATCTGGGAACGATGAACTTCAGAATTTCAATTGAAAGTTGTTCTACAGAACTAGCTGTATATCTTTTGCTGTTCTAGGTGAAATGCTGGTTTCTCAGGAGAAAACAATTTTTTTTTCTGTCAGTGAGCCAGTTAAGATAATGAGTTTTGAAGAGAATAGTTGGATTTCCCCCATTCCATTCATTAAAGTCTTAAAAAGACTCGCTGTACTGAATATTCCAGTCGGCCTGTCTTTTGATTCGCCATAGCAAACTTATATTTAAAATGGCGCATACAGTTTTCTTCCACTGCTGTTTCCCACTCATTATTTTCATTCTTAGTTTGCTTTTTCCTCCCAGCAAGCCAAGCATACAAATTATCATGGACACTGAAACACTGCAAAAGTGTGTGTTGGCATCACCTCATGCACATAATCATATCAAAATTATTTTCTTCTGCTAGTTCTAGATGGACATGTATATGTGCAGGTGCATTCAGATCGTTAAGTGGTGCCCAGATGAACATTCTGATGGTGATATACACACAGATATGTTTTTCTATTTGCAATGCTTTTGCATTCAGCAGGCCACCTGCTTGTACACAGCCATCACACATGCTCAGTTTGCTTCAGCATAAGCCTTCTATTACTCCTGCACTTTGCTTTCATTTTTTGCCCTCTAAATAAAAGTACACGCACAAGTAATGAGATACATTGGCCTAAATCCAAGCATTAGTCCCCAACCAGAGTAAACCCATTGAATTTATGGAGCTTACATAGATGTTGGCTTACAAGTTAACATGGGATTAGTCTAGTTGCAATTAACAACTAGATTTAAGCCACAGAAATGAATCCATAAGAACAGTAGAAAACCAGTGTCATAAGTGTTGCTTTACAGCTAGAACACAGGGGTATTTGGAAATTCAGAAGCAGGGAAGTCTGACATTCTTGTAGGAGCTTCCAGTTCCTGTGGGGAACAGCTTTTACAGGTGGCTGGGGCGGGAAGCAAGCATGCTGGGATTCAGGCATATGAATGCACACTGTATTGTCATGCTGACATTTGGAGTTTCCAGCTAAGCAGGCTTCATAAGCCAGTGCTAGCTTTCTGCCGATGAACCTACAATATCAGTGCATACACTGTTGGGCAGGATAGGATTTTTTTTTTTTTTTTTTTTTGTGGGAGGGTCAAATTTCCAGATTGGCCAGATAAGGTTTTTTGCCTCACTCACTCTGTTCTAAATTACTTTTAGCTTCTAGATTGTTAGTGATGTTGTTAAAAAGGCAAGATTGGTCACAGCTTTGGCAGGGCAGTGTGAAAAGTGTGTGGTGAAGATCTGACGACTGAAGGAAGCTTACTGAGATCTATGAGACAGGGATGCAGAATTCAGGGCAAGGAAACGAACCTCTCTAGGGCATGCCTCAGGTCACTCATTTAAGAGCTGCAAGATTCAAACTGGTTGTGATTCAAGCTGGTAGCTCTCAACATCTAGCTGTGTGGCTAGAGAATAGAGACAGAGTTACATTGTGTCCAGCTCAGGGCTGGGTCAGATATGCCCAAATTAGCTAGCTTTAACAAGACTCATACCACTTATACAGTTACAGATCTCTTTACTATAATCAATAAAGTTGTGGTCTCAGCTTATTAAAAAACACGCACCATGTCTTGACTCTTTAGGGTGGGTACAATTTCAGGAGCATTTTCAGCAGATGGTCTAGATGCCACTGTCATGGACTTTCTCTTATGTATGAATATTACTAGCTGCCTTAAAGCCTTGGGATCTGCCAGGCTGCAAATAACAAATATTTCAAAAGTATACTAGGTGCTTATAAGGGCTGACAAATAATAAGCTTTTCTGGTTATGCTCAAGCTTTAGAAACTTCACAGACCTTTACATCGATGCGATGTGTTTCAGTTGGGCACAGAAGTTTTCGCCGTACATTACCCATTTGGTTGACTTTCCAGTAGCCCATAAATTTTGGATCTAGCAATGGCAACCTGCCCAGAAAAATACCACTGTTATTAATTTGCTATTTTTAGGTAATACACCATCTAACAATACATGTTTATGAGTTGACAAAGGTGGTTGAGCTTTTGATATGAGCTTAATTGCTACAATGCAAACAGTCTTAAGATCACAATGATACAATACAAGAATGAATTCCACTTACAAAGCATGTTCTAATGAGAAAAGTGGTTTGACAAATGAATACTCTGTGCAACACAAAGAATTATACGACTTATCCAATAACCCCTTAGATCAGAAATTGCCAGAGATTTGAATATAACAACTTAAAAGGAACCAGGAAATGGACTCCTATACAATACAAAGAATTCCCATAAAATGAAATCTAAAGTTGCGGGTTGGGGTGGAGGGGTCAAAATGCTAAGAAAGAGATTTGATGTAAGTGGTGGAAACAGCCACATAGGCATATAGACCAGTTTTTGCCAACCACTCTTGCTAATGAATAATTTCTGGTTAATGACTTAGCCTACATCAATGGAAGTACTCAAGAGAAATTTTTGTCTTTCACTGAAGCGTCCTATCTCAGAGATATGTCTTAGCATACTATGAAACTATGTTTATTAAAACATATGAATGGAAAACTACAAGATTTATTTTGTTTGCAGAAGGCCTCAAAATATTAACAGCAAATACACAGGATTTCACAATAAGCATCAGTTAGACACTCTCCAGTTTTGTTTTGTTTTAATTTCTTAGAACAGTCAGATATAAAAGGAGAATAGGAAAGCTCTGGGTATACTTTGACCTAGAGTGTGACACAGGGAACTTACTACACATCTGGATAGGTTAGTATAGTAGACATGTTTCAATCCTGCCATATTTCCATGTTGAAGGCTGTTAATTCATTCCAAATCAATAGCAAAGTAACATATAGCACGTTACTTTCTGCAGTTGTGGCAGGGTATATGTGTGAAGACTGTTGAGACAGGTTCTTCATAATTATTTCAGCAAACATGAAGAAATAAACTGCTCAGATAACAGAGTTCTATACTTTTAACAGTTGTTCTCTGAATATCCTAAGTGCTTACATATCTTGTTGAAATCTTGTAAGGTTTGTATTCTCTCCACTCCTTTGAAGCATTATTAAGAAATTGTATGGACTCTATGATCTGTATTATTGCTTATTTTTCATTGGACAGGTGTTGAGGTTGCTCAATCTCCAGTTAAGATTACTGAATCAGGAATGGTTCATATATGAAAGAACTGACCAAAGAAGATTGCATTGAAATGACTTCAGATTTTCTGGAGTGGTCATACCATTATTTAATATCTATTACTATCATCTGGTATTTTTGAACTTACACTTCTTTATATTTGGACTTGTTCCAATTGGACTCTTTATAAATTCCTTATTGGGAGAATTCATTCTTGTATACACTTGTAATCGTTGTTTGTCATGTTTTTGTTTACTACTATGGATACAGCAACTTTCAATTGCTAATTTGTTTTTCGTGTTATATATAGTACCCATATATTCTGCCTGGCACAATTAGGATTTTTTATCTAGTCCACAGATCTTACATTTCAATTATAAGATATATATCATTTATATTATTGTATGTTGTTTTTGTTATATACATTTATTACATACATTCGCTTCTGTAGTGTGTGTGTGTGTGTGTGTGTATTCCTTATTTTCAGTATAGTTTATTTAGGTAAGAGACCTTCCTGTGCTATTGTTTGTTTGTTTTCTAGTTAAAGAACCACAGAGCACCATCCCAGAACCTTAGGAATACCTGTTATTTCTAATAAGCTAGAGTTTTTTTATCCTTTAAAAAGGCATTCACCTATATAGATTTTTGTGGCCATTTCAAGATGAATAAACAGGTACAAGAATGTTTAGGGAATATATTTATACATTTCATTACAGACCATGAGTTTACTTTGGTCAGCAAGCACCATGCCTCTGGTCACTTCCATGGACACTGAGACAATCAAGATGTTATCAAGATCTCCAAAAAGTGGAAGAAACTCAGTGGAGTAGAGGAAGCCCAACAAATCCATCAGTGCTTTGGAGAACACTGGGAGAGCCTATGGGAATCCAAAAGCCAAGTTCTTTAATGCAGACACCAGTAAAAGGCAGGTACGCTAAGGCAGAGGCAGCTGAGCTTGAGGTATAGCCATGCCAGCATGGCCTCCATGCTGAAGGACCTAGCCTGTCTGAATTTCCCCATTCTAAAAACCATTCACACATCATCAATGAGTATTTCCTGGGCAGTCCGATTCCAGCAATCATAACAATGCTTTCCATCATATCCTCTAGAAATTGGATATTCAATTTGTAAGGCTACTGAATTTTCCCACAGTGAGTGCTGGCCAAGGCTAACCATCTTTTTCAGCACCACCAACTGTTTCTATATTGGTAGCTTTAGTCCTGTCCATGGAGTTGAAGTATTTGTATTAGGCATTTTAATTTTGACAAACTGAGTTGAAAATCTGTTATGGCCATTCAGTCCTATAAATAATCATAGATTTGCTGACATTTGTTAACTCTTCTAGCAGTTTTTCTCCTCCAGGTCAAAAGAAGAAATTAAGACAGAGGAATAAAATCTGTGCATGACCCCGATATTAAGAGGATATCCTTCAAATGTTTTGACACACAACAGGACTTAAAAGGTAAAGGAGGGTGGATGGTAACAGCATCCATCATCATTGTGACGCACATATTTAAATTCAGAAAGATGCATCTCTACTGGAGAATCAGCATATGCAAGTGCCCTCAAGAGCTTCCTCTTGCTTTGGCATGGTTCCAAACCATCTAAGCTTGTACAGGCAAGCAGAACATAGCCCAGCATGACTCTAATAATATTCTCTGCTAGAACAGCACCATCTCTACACATTAAGCTAACGTCAAAGAGGGCAGACAGAGCTCCTCTCCTGTTAATAATGGTTCACAAATGCTTTAACAAGAACTCATTTTAAAAACTCATATTTTTGTCTACAAAGATCCAAATAACTGTCTCAATCACAAAGGAGCCCTGGTGGGACAGTGTTTAAATGCCAGTACAGCAATCTACAAGGTTATGAGTTTGATCCCAGACGCTCCAAGCTTGACTCAGTCTTTCATCCTTCCGAAGGTTGGTAAAATGAGTACCCAGCTTATTGGTGGCAATTAGCTAAAAAACACTGTAAACCACTTAGGGAGTGCTTAGGCACTGATAAGTGGTATATAAATATCAATACTATAATCCATTATTCACTTTTGTGTCTAATATTCCTTGGCCTCCAACAATCATCATCAGACGTATGACAACCTGCAAAAAAGACACTTGCCAGATGTCTTCTGCCTTGTATCTATGCGTGAGAGCTATGCATGCTGAATGTTCACTATATGGTGCCATCAAGAACTGTGCACCTTAGTACACTCCACTGCCTTCCTATCAAGTACCCGTGGCTAATGAGTCTCAGGGCATGGTACAACAGCCCTTTTAACAGCCTGTTCTGGTACCAGTAAACCAGTCTGTTTGAGGAGGATTGCAAGCTGGGGGGATGTCCGTCTACTACAGTGTTATCCCACCAAACCAGCAGAATTGCACCAGCCCTTCGGTTGGCTTCTTGCAGCTTCCTGGGACAGAACAGTACCAGATGCCTCAGTCCCCATCACCCTGCTGCCCGCCACAGATTCAGCAACAGTATTCAGGGGTCTCTCCAACAGGGACTGGTGTTGTGATAATGCAACTCAACATGCCCAGTGGCCCCCAGCCTCCCCAGAACCCTTCAATGGTGCAATGGAACCACTGCAAGTACTAGTTATTAAACAAATCATTTTTAAATTATTCTGTTAAAGAATAAAAAGATCTATTATAATTTACAACTGCAAAATTTTTAGCCAAGGACAGGCAGCAGCAAGAGAAGGAGGAAAGTGCCAGATCCCTCAAGACAAAATAATGTATGCAGATACAAAGAATCAGACATTCCCTAGCGTGTTTACTTAGGCTGAGTTTACTTATGCTGATATTTTGAAACTAACTGCATGGCAAGAGGCAGCTGCACAGTTGCAGAACTGACTCAGTGCCACCACCTGACAGTTTTCAGACATGTTGAACTCCCACTATCCTCAGGCAACAACTGTATCATGGGCCTTGTAGTCCATGGAAGTACTTTTAGAATCACAAAAAGAACAGTTCTGAAGGAACTAATAATGAAATGTGCCCCCAAGGAGTAAATGGTGACAACGTTTCTGTCAATCCTATGGTCTGTTTTGAAAGCCAACATTTAAATAGCAAATTAATCATTCAATGAATCAAATGGTTTTATTACTAGTGCCAATGACAACAGAATAATTTCCCAATTTCCAATGTTGAACATTAATTAATTAAATTTCAAAACCGAACATTTCCAGCTTTAGGTTTTCAAACACTGAGCAGCAAGGTGAGACTAGGGCTTGCAATGGGACATTTACAAATGTCCTGCAATCCAGAATCTTGTCTGAGGGAGGGAACTTGCATGCTTGCCTACGCTGCAACTCTACTTTAGCTGTACTCACGGTATAAGTGAACATCAGGAAATGACCACATTCTCAAGTGGAAGCTACTTGTTGTTGTGTGCCTTCAAGTTGTTTCTGACCCTAAGGCGACTCTATCATGGGTCTTTCTTGTCAAAATTTGTTCAGAGAGTGTTTGCCTTTGCCTTCCTCTGAGGCTGAGAGAGTATGACTTGCCCAAGGTCATCCAATGGGTTTCTGTAGCAGAGCAGGGATTCAAACCCTGATCTCCATAGTCCAACACTCAAACCACGACACCACACTTCACCCAAAGTAAAGAACATAAAGGATGAGACTATGTCATGGAATAGATTTCTGAAATCCACAAATCCTAGTGCAGAAGTGGACATAATTTTTTATTGCCTCCTCCAATAAGCTGCTATGCCAAAACAGGAATGCTGCTATGCCAAAACAGGAATGCAAAGTCATGTCTAGTTTTATTTTCAGCCAGTTGGGTGGGACTAGAAGAGGGACAAAACCACTGTGTTTTGTTGCAGTCTTGGCATCCTTTGAAGACTTTAGGGCCAAAGAAAATGGTCCAGAATTTTAAAGAAACATTTGAGGGGGGGGGGTGTCTGGGGCTAAAAGAGGTATCCACAGAGGCACTTAGGGCTATATACCCTATTCCAGTGATTTAACATTAAAGAAGAGTTGAACATTTCATATTGAAGATTTAGGCAATTAATACTTATTAAGAAAATTGCCTCTGTGATTTCGACTGTGCAAAAATGGGTTGCTAGTCAGGCAATAAAATACTATTTGAAGTGATGACTGAACTTATTTTTCATCACAGAGTTGTAATATTTAGTTTTTAAAAACCCACGAGGAATGGACTGTGTGAACATAACCCTCTTAGTATTTAACACCATTGCATAGGCAATGGCACAAGGATAAAGGGGTCAGAAAATGCCTGAGAAAGTGATTTCCCTTATGTGCATTTAAAGTACTTGACACATTTTCTCTCAGTTCCAGACAGTCTGGCAAATAGCTATCTAAGAAGGTGTTCCCTGTTTCTTCAAAGAGTAACCCTAAAGAACCATTTTATTCCATGAAGTAACAATTTGAGTCAAACTTTCTGCCAAGCAGCTGGAACCAGGGCTCTCCAACAAGCCTTCCTCCAGCAGTGCTGCTATCTAACTCACTTCCCCCCTCTAGATTAGCTCCCTATAGCAATTAATTAATTAATTAATTAAGTCTTCTATAATTATTGTCTCAAACACATGCACAGATCAAGATAGCTTACACCGGAACTGTCAGGTTTCAGGCAAAATGTATTGAGTGATGTATCATACAAGACCCAAACTACTTGTTACAGCTTGATGCCTGCAGCTTGGAAAAGAAAGGAGGAAAAGAAGCAGAGGAAAAACTCTTGGCTGCTGCCAATAAAATTCCAGGCACAGTCTTTCTCTGTTGCAGCTCTAATTCAAAAAGTTCAAGGTTTTCTAATGTTTTAGGACACCAAATGCAATGCTAAAGATTTGGATGGGTCTCCCAGAATTCTATCTATAAACAAAAGAATTCAATCTATAAACTTTCACTCAACAATCTTATTCTTTCATTGTCAACCCCCCCTGCAAAAACAGGAGGAGGAGAAATAAGCAGTAAATATGGGACCAACTGCCAAGGACCAACTGTTGTCTTGATATTAACTTGTGTGTTAAAAGGATGACTGCTCCCAGCTTATAATTCTATCACTGTACCCAGTGTAGTCCTTTGAGGGCCTAAACATCCTAAAGGCATCAGATCCTGTGGCATCACAAAGGCTAGTGTCACCACCACCCCTGACAGTGTCACCTGGTATGGTTCGGCCTCTCAACAAATGCCTAGTGCCGCCAATGATCAGATCCTTTCTAGCCTTGGAAGGTAAACAGCGTCAATCCTGGTTAGTACTTGGGATGGGAGACCACCAATGAATACCAGGTGCTGTAGATGATATTTCAGAAGAAAGAACTGGCAAACCATCTCTGAGTATTCCTTGCCTAAGAAAACTCAATGAAATTCACGGGGTCACCATAAGTTGAAGGCACATACATGCACATGCAGTCTTTGAGGCCCTCGGAATCAGGAGACTTCCTGCCAGCACTATCAGAGGCTCAATGCTTAACTCTACAGTAATTTCAAAAACTCAGTAAGGGGATTATTATTAGCAGTATCAATATTATATTAGTATTAATTACATGAGGTTTATTTTTAATGATGTTTACTATTCTTCGAGTTCTAGTAATGGAATGGTTCCAATTTATAACGACAGCTTTTTTATAGTGAAGCTTTATTCTTTACAAAATGTACTTTCAATGTTTTTTGAAAGCTACTGAGAGTTTGTAAAAGAATTGGATGACACAAAATAAGCAAGCAACTGAAGTATGCACAGTGCAACTGAGCCTGTAAGGCATTAAGTTCCTCAGGCATCCAGATGATAAGGTATAATTCTTAGACAGCTGAACTTTCTCTTCTTTGAAAATGTCCCTGGAAGTTGTGAGGTGTAATTGTGGCAATGACTACACACTGACAATTGGCTGAGGCATGTGGCTAGAGGTGCCTCGGGCATTCAAGGACTGCACTGTTCTTCTACAGATCCCAACAATAACAAAAGTAACTCTGTCCCATTTTGCCTAATACCACTGTTTTGTGTTTTGCAGTTATAAAGGGAAATATTTGTTCTGTTATTAAAGGTTTTTGAAATTGGTTTAGTGATTAGAAAAGCAAGAAGTTATCTTGAAAAATATTTTTAAAAATCAGGATGAGGATGCATTATTTTAATCAAATAACTATCTGAAATGAGAGGAAGGCTATTAATATCACAAAGCAAGCTAAATGGTGCATAAAATCTTTTGTGACACTGTAGGTTTGTAAAATAATTTCTTTGAGAAACTGTTCATTACATGCCCAATTTGATATAACTGTCTTAATTAATATTGGGATACTGACATCCTTTCTGAACTAATATTTTTTCTCTTTTGTTATGAAACCCATATGGAAATATTTTGATGAATTTGTGTAGGATTAAGGGCCAATCCCCTCCCACATAAGTGATAAAAAATTGGTTTTTCACTAACTGTGGTGATAAATGAAAAATCATTCAATAAATAAAAACTGAGAAAAACAAATATTTCCCTTTATTTCATTAGATTTTATCACAAAAGTAACCAGCATTATATAGAAATGTTCACAATTTATACATATGTGGCAAACATACATTTGATGGTACTATACAACAAATCATAACCTATTTGGGGCAAGGAAGATAAAAACAGAATTTACTTCAGGCATTCCAGGTTGGTCTTAAGTAGCAGCAATATATAATGTATGTAAGCCTTACTCCTTAGCTAGCTGTACATTGGTGGGTTTTGCTCCAATTGGTATTCCATGTTTATGCAAAGTCCTAATTAAAACTTCACGCATTTCATTATTGTAAGAGTCAAAGTCAAAGACATTTCGAACAACATTTGCAAGTCCTTCTGTTGGAAATTTCTGCAGAGAGAGAGAGAAAGAAAGAAAATATAAGCTGTTATAAATATACAAGTCATTAGTGCACAGTCTATGCTTTCATCTAGAGGCTGCACCCCATGAAATATAAAGCCTCACGGGTGTTCTGATGCATGATAGAGGATGCAGGATGAATAAGAGCCAACAAACAAGTAGACAACCTTACTGCTCCACACAATAGATTCACATGATTGGAAAGAACAACATCTATAGACCATCTAAAATCGTAATTTGGAATTTGGAAGCTAACATTTCATTCTCGCTTTTCTTCCTTCTGTACTTTTTAAAATTCTATTTCTTTTTTTCATTTTCTATCTGTAGATGATGTATTGTTTTAATGCATTGCACTTAAATTTCTATACTGTATATAACAAGTGCCTCAGTCACTATGGGAGAACCTGCTTTCAAAGTAGACTCCAAGTGAGAGCAGATACAAGTCACTGTACAGGTTTGTCATAGCAAACTTTCCAAGCGTTTTCTATCACTACTATGGGGCTTAAATGTAACAACTCCTTTTCTACTTGAAACAACAGAGTTGTATAACACTGTACTGGCACAATGATGACAAAGCACAGTAACTTCTTTGTTGTCATTAACACAACAGAATATGTCTTAAAACAGGCTCTAGCCCATGTTCTATCACATTTGTCCTGAGGTTCTTTCCTACAGACCCTGTACTTGTCACTGCTCTTAGCTTCAGGGGGGCTTTGGCTCTTCAAAATAAGAGTGTACATGCAACTAGTAGTGGTCATAGCACCCTCTGGGGTGCTTCCCCTTTTCACAGACCAACCAGGACTGAATTAACAGGGTCACCAACTCTTTGTTGCTGTTGTGTGCCTTCAAGTTGTTTCCTACTTATGGAGGCTCTAAGGGGTTTTCTTGGCAGGTTTTGTACAGAGGGGGCTGTAGTCCAACACTCAAACCACTACACCACACTGGTTCCACCTCTAGCAGCTGAACAATCCCACTCCCCCGCCCCAAGCACTCCGATCCACCAGTCACTGAAGATGAATCAGAGACCCAGCACTGTGGAAGGGTTCTGGTTTACAGCAAATCTAGTGAACTGTGTGTGACAATGGAACTCTTTTGAACCATCCTACCCACAGCTCATTTTTATCTTGACCACAAAGAAACAACTTGACAGTATACCCTGCTGCAGATCAGGGGCCAGATCTTGAGACAAATCTGTGGTTGCCATGGAAACCACAGACACCTAAGTTTACATTTCAACTTTCTATAGTAGTACACTTTGATAGTACAGAGAGCTTCTGCACAGCTACTGAAGGTTTTGAACAGCTAAGTAGCTGCTTTTTAACATATTTTCATGAATCAAACAGCTGTATTTTGGGTCTGACTGTAAAGAAAAAAAATTCTCCAGTGACCACTTAGATCTTGTATATAATTGAATCCTGCTGTGAATATATACATCCTAAGGCTTACTTTATTTGCCAATAATATAAATACCTTTCAAATAAAACAGGCTACATCCACAGAGAAAAAAAATCAAAGCTTACAGCATTAAAGCTAACAGTGCTGTACAACCACAGAAACAGAAACCGTGTATGACTAATTTCCTTCCTTCGTCCCAAGCCATGAGATTGTATCATTTCCCTCCTTCCTTTCATCCCAACCCTTTCCCCTTACCTGCTAAGACATTAAGGGCAACAACAGTCCAAAATAATAACTCTCTTTTTTGTTTATGCTCTTGGTTAATACAAACAAACAAACAGACACCACTGCAGGTTTCTCTGCTAGAAGCCTTAGAGGAATTTAGAGGAAACAAAAAGTAAAAATAAAAATGGAAGCCTGATATGAATCTGAAAAATGCATAATTGTGAATGAATGTCTTCTGCTTTCATTTATTAATTTTTAGTTTAACACATGAAACTGCCTTACAGCTACTCAGACCGTTTGGACCACCTCACCCAGTACTGTCTGCTCTAAACTGGGAATTCCTCTCTAGCATCTGGTCTCTGGGTCGTCCCTCATTCTACGGAGCTACCTGAGATGCACTGAAGGGGAAATATTGAAGATTACACTTTTGGGATGCAAAGCATGTGTTCTATACCAAGTCATAAACTCTACTTTGAACAATCTGACCTGCAGTACCTCTCTCTCTGGCTTTTCTTCGCAAACGAAGATTCAGGAATGACTCATCCCGCGCTTTCTGCAAGCGCGCTGATGACTAAAAAGGCCAATCTGAGATAAACAAGTCCAGTACCACTGTACATGCTATCCCTGATTTATTGTTTATTTCATTAAAATATTTATGCCACCCTTCACCATGGAATTTGAGGTCAGCACATGATACACATTTTTAAAAACCACTTCCAGATTAAAACCACAGCTAAGTTAAACATGATATGAACATATTAAACAAGACAACAATCAAAACAACTTTAAAAGCTAAAGTAATTTAAAACCATGCACATGTACATTTCAAAACAAAATAGTCTTCAAAGTCTTTAATAGAAAGCCATGTTTTGGCTTGGCATCAGAATGAAACTAATGTTGGTGCTAGTTGGGGATCCAAAGGGAAGACATTCCATAACTATGGCATCATAACCAAGAAGGCCCTTTCCCATGTAATCCCATTATATATCCCCCCTCCCCATTGGTTGGCCCTTCCTGCAGACCTCAGCCAGTCTTGACTTGGTGGACTCTCATTCATAGAGTTGCCATAAGTCAAAGTCAACTTGATGGCATTTAACAACATAGAGAGGAAGGGGTGCTATTCCAACTATTAGGCTCTCAAGCCATTAAGGTCTGGCTTTCAATGTCAGCACATTGAGTTGGAAGCGTATTGGCAGCCAGTGCAGTTTCTTTAAGACTGACGTCATATGTTGTATATTGTATATATTGTTATATACAGTTGCCCCTCCACATTCGCAAACTCGACATTCGTGGTTTTGATTATTCACAGTTTTGGGAGGGCCCCCCGCCCTCCCAAAACTGCAACACGGGACCTCCGGAGGCCCCGTGAAGGCCTTGGGAGGGAGCAGGGAGGGCCGGGGAGGCCTCCACGGGGCCTTTGGAGACCCTCCGGAGGCCCTGTGAAGGCCTTGGGAGGGAGGGGGGTGGCCAGGGAGGCCTCCGTGGGGCCTTGCGAGGCCCCGCGAAGGCCTTGGGAGGGAGGGGGGTGGCTGGGGAGGCCTCTGTGGGGCCTTGCAAGGCCCCGCGAAGGCCTTAGGGAGGACCGGGGAGGCCTCTGTGGGGCCCTGCGAGGTGCTGCAAAAGCCTTGGGAGGGAGGGGGAGGACCGGGGAAGCCTCCGTGGGGCCCTGCAAGGCCCCGCGAAGGCCTTGGGGAGGACCGGGGAGGCCTCCGTGGGACCCTGCGAGGCCCTGCGAAGGCCTTGGGAGGGAGGGGGGTGGCCGGGGAGGCCTCCACAGGGCCTTGCGAGGCCCCGCAAAGGCCTTAGGGAGGACTGGGGAGGCCTCCGTGGGGCCCTGCGAGGTGCCGCAAAGGCCTTGGGAGGGAGGGGGAGGACCGGGGAGGCCTCCGTGGGGCCCTGCGAGGCCCCGCAAAGGCCTTGGAGAGGACCGGAGAGGCCTCCGTGGGGCCCTGCTAGGCCCCACGAAGGCCTTGGGAGGGAGGGGGGAAGGCAGGGGAGGCATCCACGGGGCCTTGGGAGGCCCCGGGAAGGCCTAGGAAGGGAGTGGGGAGGCAGGGGAAAGCGACTATGGGGCCTCTGGAGGCCCCATGGTTGCTTTGGTGGGGGAGTGGGGGAAATCAATATTCGCAGATTTTTCACATTCGCGGGGGTCCGTGGAACCTAACCCCCGCGAATGTGAAGGGACGACTGTATTGTACTTCTGTCAACAATCTTGCTGATGCCAGTTAACTTAGAGATCATGACTGCTGGAGAAAATATTCACCTCTCTCTGGATAATTTACTCAGCTAAAGGGAGTTAAGTATTTTAGTTGCTGGGGCAGTGCAATCCAAAGTTTGGTTGGTTACAGATGAACAAATTAGCAAATCTTCTCCTTGGTTTCTGCTTCCTAGGGCAAAAGATGGCATAGCTTTTCCCTTTTCACTACATTAGCTCCAAGCAAGCACTGCTGAGTGGCTGAGGAGCAGGTTCCTTGGGGATCCAAATGGATTCAGAAACACATGAGTCCCACCCCTGAAACACTGATGTACACTGAAGTACAAGAGGACCTAAGGTGGATGGAGTGCCGATTGGCAGAGTGAAACCTCCACCCAATTCTAACCCATTCTACCAGGGGTTATGGTTGCATTCATACAAATCTACAACTATTAATCAAAAGTAAAATTCAAAAAGCAATAAAAACATTTAAGATATATTTGAAGGGGAGGGGCAACGGTAGCCTTCTGTCTTATAGGGATGATTACTGTAGCACAAACATAATATTAAATGCAGCAAAGAGAGACTGAAACTATAAAGGAGGAAGAATGGGGGTGGGGAATTTTCTGGTTATACATTAAAGAGTGCAGGGGGGGGGGAGACAAACAGGAAAAGCCAAAGAGGAGAAACAAAGAAGTAGAACAGAGAAGGTCTGGAGCGACCAAGTGGCTTAGAGCAGGAGCTCTGTGATGTGCGTGCTACCGGAGCAAAGGCAAGAAGCAAAAACTGGTCTTCTGGAGTGGCTCCTCTCCTCGTGGCTACTGGAGGACTTTGCTTCTTCCTGTCTACCAGGAGCGAGTGGGAGGAGGTACCCAAGTGCTCAGGATGTTCTGAGCCTATCTACTGGGAAACCTACCATATTCTACCATATCATAAACTGAAAGGAATTTATTTCTCAGTTCAATACCACTTTAACTGATATCATACAAGAACTGATTCGCTTAGGTGAACTTCATCTGACAATTGGTTTAATACAATATGTGCATGGTTTAATATATTATGCAAGATGAAGCAAATACATGTATGTGCGCATTTTGAAATTCTTGCTTCCTTTTCTTGGAAAAGTTTTCTATGATTGGGGAATCCTGAAGGGAAATACCTACCAAATGTTTATAAAAATTAAAAACCTACTTACTGGTTTGTATTCCATTACTCTATATTGGGGAACATTTATTAAAACCTACTTCCCCAAATTATCACTGATAGTAGCAAAATCTTCTCTTCTGTTCACTCAAGCTCAGCAAAAGTTTCATCATAAACTGAATCAAATTTTGTTCGCTGCCAAGCCCTCTCTAATTAAAACTGGCCCCACTTGCCATCCCATAAGGAGCTTGGTCAAATTCCTGTTAAAAGACAATATTTCTGTGTAACTGGCACCCTAAAAATTAAAAACTATAGTGTTTTATACTTTTCAAATACCACCTACCCGTTAACTAAAAATGCCTAGTATTTTTTCTTAAGCTAATCTAGAAAACAGAGTTATGTTGTATTTCCGGTATGAGTATGCAGCAGCTTCACCAATATTTGCAGTGCCCGTGTATGGATGTGAGCAACAGAACACAATGAAGCCATATGCTTCCCACAACTGCCCCTGCCCCCTGTACACATACGTCAGGGGTGAGCAAAGTGTGGCCTGCAGGGTGTATGCAGCTCCCAGGGCCATTTAACCTCAGGGATCAATTATCCCCCCCCCAATTTTTTGCTCCAAAATGCCCTCTTGGAAACCTTAAAGGGCATTTTGCCATGTTTTGGGGCCATTCTGAGTCTAAACCAGAAGTAAACAGGAAGCATCTTCTGGTCATTTCCTGTTTTTTTAAAAAAGGCCTCTCCTGGGCATAAAATCATACACAGCAGCTCAACAACATGGCAAAAAATGCCCTCATGTCCCCTAGAGGACTTCCTTTTAGGTTTCTGGGGGATGCGGTAGGTAATGTGGCCCTTCAAGGTCTCGTGAGGGGCTAATATAGCCCCCTAGCATCCCACAAATGCTCTGACGTGGGGGAGTAAAAATCTGGATGAAATTCAGATTACTTTGGCCTGGAGCTGCGGTGCATGAAATTTGGACTACTCTGGCTCAGATTTAAGCACCACACCTTAACTGCACTTGGATTTTTACTCCCAGTGAATTATGACTAAGAAACAGAATGTGCACCCCTCCCATTTTCCTATCCAGCTTGCCCTCTCCTCTTAAGTCAAGGAATGTTAGCTCAAATGGAATACAGGGGCCATATACTGGCCTCCCATTTGCCATGATGGTTTCATGTAACAATTCTGCTGACACATTTTGAAAGAGGTGGGGGATGACAGGCTTCAGTTAAGTCTAAAGGGGTACTGCTACATGTGATCCCCCTGTTAAAACAGCTGCATTGGCTACCAGACTGTTTCCAGGCAGAATTCAAAGTGCTGGTTTTGACCTTTAAAGCCCTAAACAGCTTGGGTCCAGATGCTCTGAAAGAACATATCTCCCTATACATGCCAGCCAGAGTGTTAAGATAAGCAGGAAAGGGCTTTCTCTCAGTCCCACCACCTTCACAGGTGCAGTTGGTGAGGACTTGGGAGAGAGCCTTCTCCGTGGCTACTCCCAGACTGTGGAACTCCCTTCCACGGAGGGTCCAGTTGGCCTACTCCCTGCTCTCTTTTTGTTGGCAGTTGAAGACGTTTTATTTAGGCAGGCATTTGAGAAGTGAATTTTAATCGGTGTGCTACTTTTAATGTTTTAATGTTGTATTTTTATTGATTTTTATGTTTTTAATTCATGTTGTGTTTCATTATGTGGATGTTAATTTAATGCTTTTAAATTTTTTTGTAAATTGTGATATTCTAGCTGTATTTTTAAATTACTGTAAGCTGCCTTGAGTCCTGTCTTGGGAGAAAGGTGGGGTATAAAGCTAATAAATAAAAAATAAATAAATAGTGCTGTATATACAAATGGGAGCATCGTGTTCTTTATAAGGAAGAAGGGGAAATGGTTTGGACACACATTGCTCCTGATCCAGAGGAAGTTAGTCATCTGACAGAAATAAATAAGACTTGTGTCTAGGACTTATTCACAACCAACTTGTCTTGCTGATTTCAAAGGGATATAAGCATGACTAACTTCTTCTGGACTAGGCCATAGTCTTTTAAACCACACCTAGATGTGTTATGCAAATATTTTATGTTTTACAAAAGTCAACCTACTCTTTAAAGTTTTCAGAAATCATGTGTCATTATTTTTCAGTTTGCATGTTCCAGCGTCACCAGTGAATTGATCAATATTAGGAGTAGTTACACAGTACCTGTAAATGTTTGACTATATTTACTACTTCTCTAGTTGAATAGGGATAACTGATAATTCCTTGGTCGGCTAAGCTTCTAAGCTCTCCAAAAGCAGCCACAAGTTTCTGCAGGACTGGCTCAGGAACTTCAGGCCCATACCGTCGAAGCATTGCAAGTTCTGAATCTGGTTTAGGATTATCAACTGCATGACAGCTAAAAATGTCTCCTAAAATGAACAAAATAGGAACACAGAGAGTTATGTAAAGATAGTATAATAACAATTACATTACAATTTAGCTTAACTTAAATGGAAATCTTAAAAATGCATGACTTGTACAATGTACTATTATCCTAAAATGTGCACTGTACAAATGTTCAAAAGACTTTTCAAATCCAGTTTATGTGGCAAGTGGGAACTAATGCACTGCAATTATGCCCTGTCCCATTATTCCACAGAAGACACAAACCTTCATTATTTGTAACAGAGGCATGAATGGTGAAAACTTAATCTTTTATCATTTCTCCCTTAGAGAATACAATGGGTTCTAACTCAAAAGTCTTCCCTTAGATTCATGCTGTCCAGGTTTTAGCACGCATGTGAGTTATCTAGATGTTACGTGCCATACCTAAGGCATGCTACTAAGTCCATGGACGCAAAAGGTAATGGAGACCCAGCAGAACAGTGAGGGAGTCATAGCTCAGTGGCAGAATAAATGCTGCATTTTCAGGAAGTCTCAAATTCAATCCCTAGCAACTTCATTTGGAATGGTCTCAGGTTGCAAAGTTTTTTCTTAAAACTTTGCAGAGCTACCGCCAATCAGAAAGGACGTTACTGGGCTATGACCACATATATTTTTGAATTTCAGCATAAAAGAGCATTGTAAGTCCTTGGATTCCATCCAAGATGACTTTATAAGTCTTCTCATCCTGAAGCACTTTTTATGAATCATAGAAAATTACTTCCTGTTATGACACTGGAAAAACTAGTTTTGGTGCTTGCATCAGAAAATGATTTTAAACCCTAAATCTCTTATTTTCCTATTAAGCTCTTAGTTTGCCATCATATTCCCAGGAGAATCCCAGGTGTCCTGAAAGATGATCAATGTGCAATTCTTTCCCAAATGGCACATCAACAAATGACTGAGGGAGCCTCCTAATGGAAATGTTGAACAGATTTAAACATAAGCTAACAGGCAGGTTGCTTCCTTTAGCTATTTCCATCAAGAGGATTGTTGAAACAAAGATGGTATTCTCCACACTTAGGTCTCTAAAATACAGCTTTTTATCAAGTGTTCAGCTTACCAAGTGTTCCAAAGAAGTCATTTCCCAAGAAAGGAAATCCAGGCCTGTTTGCTAGAACTATCATTCTAAAGTCTGGATGAATGGCTACAACATTTTCTCTTCCACTGACACAAGCAGAATCTGAAAAACACACAGATTTAAATTAATAATTTCACTTTTATAAGGTGTTATTAAAGTATCCAAAAGTATAGCCACTGAAAGATAGTAAAAAGTTAACAAAGTTGTTGGCCATATACATGAGCATTAACAATCACTGGTCCACAATTACTGAACCTCTTGGCTTAGCAGGGCCTGATGGACTTATGAAGCTCTTCAGTATGAAAAAAATATGTTCTCCCCCATCACAGTCATTTAGATAAACAGTGACCTGCCCGTACATAGCAGCAAATGGGAAGTCCTCATGCATATGAAGCTTCCAGAGTATTCCAGAATTCCTAGTTACAGAAGGAACCCCTAGATTGGGACTATTTTATTTCATTCTGCAATGAAACAACCCTCCCCCCCAGGAAAAATTTGTGGAGAATTGCACAAAGAATTCATTACATTTCCTCTGCAACACAGAATATCTCTGAAAATCCCTGGAACACTGACCAGAGTCCATCAGGCTTCTGAAACTTTAGTGTGTATGACAAAAATTTTCCAGTAATTGCTGCACAAGCTTTAATGAGGCAGGAAACCTTAATACATTTTGAATCTCTTCTCAGAATTTCACCAAACCAATGGAGGTCAGATTTTTATGCCAAACCCAAATAATGTGCATCAATAGTTTTTACCAAAATTTGACATCTGTTTTATGCCTAAGGAAAAAAAAAATGGAGGAAAGGGATAAAATTGTCAACAATTACAATGTCTGGTAATTTTGATAGGGCACTTGAAATTTGTTACATTTATATATCAAAGGTGTCATAACTGTAGCTATTAGTTCAACAGGGATAATTTTTATAAGCAGTAGAATTTTGAGGCTTATAATGAATTTTTTTTTGCATAACTCAACTGAAAGAACAAGTATTCCTGTCCCACTTTAAATAAATCTTAAAAAACCCCAACTCTGAAAAACAGTATTTTGAACTATATAGCTACTAAACGAATTACAGTAAGGTATTTATTATCTGCAATAAATGCAAGTGCTAGAGTACACATATTTGGGGCTACTTACCAGCAACAAGACGCCTTCCATCAGACAGAATCATTTCTCCGCTTTCCACTAACGTTTTTAAAATGCAAGTAACATTCGTTGGTGCCTTGTCTGCCTCATCAATAACTAGAACATGTCCTTTTTTGACAGCTTTCACCTGGAAAAAATAAATTCCCATCCTCATCTCCATCACTGATTTCCTTGGGTTACAGCTGCAAAGATGAGCACACTCCCACCTACACTGAGTTGACAGAAAACATTCTAAATAGATCACATTCATTGTATTCCTTCAGTGAACGCTGATGATCAGTACAGTTCCTATAAGGGAAACAAAAACTGGTGTCCCTGCACAGGGATCATGTAAATGGATTAACTGTCAGGGGGTGCCAGCCAATTACCAGCCTCAGTCCTTTGGCCACCAGCTGCATGATCCTATATTTTGCATGTACTGCTTACAAATATTTGTAGTATAGGAATGTGGTCAAAGTGAAGCAGCAAAACTTATAGTATGCTGGGAAACAAGCAGAGTTTGGAATACTAGGCTTGATAATTAATTCAGTAACATTCAAGTGGTAAAATTAGCAAATGGATTAATTGACTAGCATAAATTTGTTTAATTCGTTGTTTAGTTAGTTGCATTACCATTAATAAAGTTTTGTCTGAGATGCTGGTGTTGGGCGAGATCATGAGATTTTTTTTTTTTACAGAGAATGGTATGGAGGCTTCAATCTGGACCTTAGGGGAGCATATTTTGTTATAGACTCCTTCAGAATATCTTTTTTTCTTTTTCTTTTCTTTTCTTTTTTTTTGCTTTTAAACTGCCTTCCTCCAACTTGGATTTCCCCCTCCTCCACGTGGACTACAAAGCCCAAAATATGGTTGTTGTCTGGGAATGGTGGAAGTACAACATATCTGGTAAGTGTCAAATTGGGAAAGGCTGCCTTGAAGTGTGAGATCTTATAACCTCTTCAATTAACTCAGTGGCATCTCTTCTTTCTTTCTATCCCCATCAACATGTACTCACACTTCAAATGTTTTCTTGTTAAAAATGAAAAGGAATAATATATTTCAGTTAAAGGGCATGTATCCACCATAAAAACAGCAATAAGTGAATAGCTACAAAGATCAGTCAGTGAATCAAGGGTGGAGATTCATAATCAGAAATGTTTTTAGAATCTCTGAGCATATGCAGAATGTTTTTTTCACAACCAAATCACTGCATCTTTTCTGCCGCCCTACTCACAATCAAGAAGTGCAATCTGCAAATATCAGTGTTTTGCATGCAGGCCTCAACAGCCCCTATTAAGCCTTTGGAATCTTTAGTTATAATGATCAGACCCATTCTCCTCTTTCATATCACACCTTAACTGTACAATTAAAGGGAGTGGGTAAAAAGGAAGATGAGGAGGAAGTGGGTAAAAAGCAGAATGGAGAGAGAAAGAGAGATAGAAAAGCCACGAAAGGATGAACTGGGAAATGGGTCTGAGGAAAACTTTTCACTTAATTATTGAGGTCCACAGCACTGTGTGAGCAAGATTACAAAGTAATTCACCATAGCTTATCCCAAACAATATACAGGACTTTATATTATATCATAATAAAAAATAGAAACCAGTCTAGAATACAGTTGCCCCTCCACATTTGTGAATTTTACATTTGCGGTTTTGAATATTTGCGGGTTTTCGGAGGGCCTCCGCCCCCCGCCCCCCCAAAAGCAGCGACAGGGCTTTAGAAGCCCTGTGGCTGCTTCTGGGGTGGAAAGAAGCAGGCTGGGGGGTGGGAGAGGTGGCAAGGGGGCCTTCCTAGACCCCCTTGCCACCTTAGAAGGCCGGGGGGGTTGGGAGAGGCGGCGAGGAGGTCTGGGGGGGGAGGGGGAGGCCTGGGGAGGGAGGGGGGAGGCAGGGGGAAGAGACTATGGGGCCTTCGGAGGGCCTCTGGAGGCCCCGTGGTGGCCTGGGGAGGGAGGGGGGAGGCTGGTTGAGGCGACTACGGGGCCTCCTGAGGCCCCGTGGTTGCTTGGGAGGGGGAGGGCAGTCGTTATTCGCAGAATTTTCACATTCGTGGGGGTCTGTGGAACCTAACCCCCACGAATGTGAAGGGACGACTGTATAATCAATACTAGTTGGACTTGGCATACCATACACCATTAAATTCCCCAAAAAACACCTGGTAGACCTCATGACAACCCTGTAAACTAGGCCGGTGGTTTTAAATTCCTCCTCCTCCTTCTCAGCATTCCACACTTTCCCTGGAATTGCTGAGGGTGACTCGCTCTGTTGCCCTGCCACCGCCGCCGCCACCACCACCACCTGAGTCCTGTTGCAAGTGGCCCATCACCACTGCCAGTTGACTGTCTGGGTTCCAATTTGGGCCACAGACTGAGTGACAGGAATGCATTGTGAAGTGGGGGGACACCTGCCTTTGAGGACTAAAAGGCACGACATTCTGAAAGGGCTCTAGTTGCTTGAAAAGAAACTACTCCCCTCCTCATAGAATACTGTGAATACTCATAGAATACTGTGAATACATAGAATACTAGAATATTGTGTCCAGTTCTGGGCACCACAATTCAAAAAGGATATGGACAAATTAGAGCGTGTACAAAGAAGGGCAACTAAAATGGTGAAAGGTCTGGAAACCATGCCTTATGAGGAGAGACTTAGGGAGCTGGGTATGTTTAGCCTGGAAAAAAGACGGTAAAGAGGCAATATGATAGTATTTGAAGGGATGTCACACTGAGGATGGAGCAGGCTTCTTTTCTGCTGCTCCAGAGACTGGAACACAGAACAATGGATGCAAGCTCGAGGAATAGAGATTCCACCTCAACATTAGGAGGAACTTTTTGACAGTAAGAGCTATTCGGCAGTGGAACACACTCCCTCAGAGCGTGGTGGGGTCTCCTTCCTTGGAGGTCTTTAAACAGAGGCTTGATGGCCATCTGTCGGGGATGCTTTGATCGTGATTTCCTGCGTGGCAGGGGGGTTGGACTGGATGGCCCTCGTGGTCTCTTCCAACTCTGCAATTCTATGATTCTATCATTCATGCCATTCCAAGACTCACTTCTCTTCTTTTCAATTCCATTTCTTCTTTACAAATTCTGATTTTCTGTTGTGACCTAGAATCCAAAAAGTTCTCTCCCCCACCCCTCTCTGTTGTCTTTCTAAAGAAATTATACAAATTAGCCTAACTACAAAAGTGCTATCTAATGCATCTCCTCAAATTCTAATATTTCTACTTCTACTGTGTTATACTGGATGTGACAGAGGGATGGGTAGCAACCCTAATGAATTCTAAGTAATTCCAACAACCCAATTCACTAAAGTATTTTTTTGTAATTTCAGCATTAATTATGGAACCTAGTAAGTTAGGGGAAACTGCTAGAAAAATCCAGTGAACTAATAACTTAACAAGGTAATTAGCAAATTAATTCCAGGCTCTGGAGAAAGAGAAGGGAAACAAAACTTTTTCATTATACTTTTGTTCAAATGTATATGTGTACTCTAATATGTGTGCCCTAAAATGACTTACTAGTGGAGAGTCCTCATATATAATATGGCCATCTTTAACGGAGGGCTGAAGTGTAAGACTTTGCACGGTAGTATCTCTAAGGAAGCAAAACAAACACAAAGTTTTATCCAAATTGAAAAGAGAGAAAAATCATTAAACAATGTCAGCATTATTTTTCACTCTAAATATGGATACAAGACTCACCATATCAAACTGTAGTATATTTCTCCACACCAGAGGTGGAAAAGCATTAGTATTTCAGATTTCCCATCTCCCAGAAGCCTGCACAGCCAATGTTAAGTCTTCCCACCCCTGCCATACATGCACATGTAAACTGTACTGAGTTTTATGGGGAAATAGGATGTGCATAATTATTATTATTAATATTAACAATAAGACACTCTGGTGGATGGGAAAAAAGGCTGTACATTTTATCATCGTATCAAGGAAGTTACATTCAGTATAATGACAACTCATCATGGTTTTTAAAATGAACAACATCCATTTTTAATGATAAAATAAGGGGCTAGGGGGTCTTTTAAAAAAATAATTCATCAATGACTATAGAAAGCTTTAAGTCCTTGTCCAGTCTCAGAATCTCTCTTTACCTGAAGAAGTTTGTACATTTTCAAAAAATCTTGTCATACCTACCCTCCTTTACGCATTGACTTAGTTTTGTTTTCTCACAGTATCTTCAAAATGTCTGAGCAGTTTCTTTTTTCCTCCTTCCTTTAATAATTACCCTAGATAGTACATTGTATTACTATGGACTAGGGAGTCCCATGTGCACTGTATACGTAAATGGGATAAATATGTTCCCTATTTACATGATGCCATGGATTTATGCCAACAATTTTGCCCCACTGTCATAGCAGATTGCAATATTTTTCCTCCTCACTCATTAGTATGTATCATTAAGAACAGTATATTCTTATGCATACCAGTCATTCTCACATTACACACATTATGGAGATACCAGAAAATTTCCATTCATGCTAATTTTGTGAGTACAAATTTATAAAATTTGCAAATAGCAGATTCATCAGTTAAGAGGTTTGTATTATTTCACCAGCCAAACATCTGAAAAATTTAGTACAGTAGCATCCCCGTATCCATGAAGGATTGGTTCCAGGGCCCCTGCGGATGGCCAATTCCACAGATAATAGCAAACGCCAACCCGGAGGCCATCTAGCCTCCTCCCCTTCCCTCTTCACCCCTGCCATGGCCCCACCATGGCGACAGGAGCAGTCCCAAGGGAAGAGGGGTGAGATCACTCCCCCCTTCCTCCCAGCCATGGCTCCACCACGGAGCCCCCTTCCCCCCTGCCATTGCCCTGCTGCAGCAGCCATTGCAGGGACGAATGGGGAAGGGGAAGAAACTCCCCCTTCCCCCCCCATCATGGCAGAGGCAATCGCAGGGATGAATGGGGAAGGGGAGGAGGGTAGATCATTCCTCACCCTTCCCTTCCCACTTTGCCCACCGTGATCACCGCCATGGCAACCAGGAACCCTCTCAGGGGAAGGGATAGGGGAGGTGAGATTCCTCCCCTCTCCCTTCCCCCTGCCATTGCCAACTGTGGATAACTGAATCTGCGTTTGGCAAATCAGCAGAAGCAGGGGTGCTACTGTATCTATAATAATAAAACAGAGTAGTTGCATGCTTGTCTGTCTGTAGTAGCTAAAATTAATCAGGACATTGTGTCGGACACCCCAAAATCTGAGTGTTTTTTCTAGCTGACCAAGTTATAATGCCCAGTATCAAGCTTAAATTCCAAATTGAGAGGAAGAGATGTCACTGGAAACAAAATAAGGGGTGCCAGCTTCTCCTATCCTCATTCTTCTTAACAGCACTACTCGCCTTACTTCCTCAACTAATCACAATCTATATGCAAATTCACACTCCATTACACAAACCTTACTTCTCATCTTCATACATACGCACAGCCTTACTACTATCAAGACATTACCTCCAAAAGGTGGTGGGATGGAAAAACAGGAGTTCCCATGGACCCCATTGGGGGTATTAAGTACAGACCCAGGCAGCTCTGGGTATACTTCAGCTAGTCATTAATAACAAGAATGCAATGATAAAGACATTAACAATTGCAAGATATTTATCACCTATGCAGCTGCAAATATTCTCTTGGTCTATTTAACAGGTGAAGAAATCTGTCAACCACTTTGTTCTTCCCCACACCCTGCAAAACAAAGACAGTTACCCTTAACTTAGATTAACAGAATGTGATTCTAATTTCTTTGCAGCCATGGAATACCAAGATAAAGAAAAGCTTTCATATTGTGATATATACAGAATGGCTTATAGTCGCTGCTTATCTTTCCACTGTATAAAACAGTGATTCTTTGGGGACCATACATACCTTTGAGAATGTGGTGAATGCTATAGACCTCTTCCTCAGAGAAATGCATTTAGACACCATTTTCAGAGTAACAGCAAGGAAAATTAAGTATTTTTTTTTCTTTTGTGTTTAGTTCATGAAGAACTGACAAGGGGCCCATGGACCACAGCTTAAAAATCCTGGTTATAAAGGCTACTGTATTAGGACTGGCTATGGGATGAAGGCCATACTACAAACATGTTGCTGAGCTGAACAACATTTTCATTCATCTGGGGCACAAAGGAGTAGGAGCTGGAGCTATCCTATACATTCATTTGTCAAAACAACTGTGTATATATTAACTACATTACAGGTAAATGCAATGGGTACATTCCAACCATATATATTTAAAAAGTAATTTCTTTCCATGTTTAAAGTACTGTTACTTATTAATATTTGTCATCCTTGTTAATATTTATCCTATTAAGTCTTTTCAAAGAACTCCATGCTTCAGGGAAAGATATACATTTAACCTATTAGCAACTGTTTCTAGCATTAGACACTAAAAGGTAACTTACTTGAAGATTATTAATTCTACAGAGGAAATTCAAAGAAAAAGCATAGAAAGAGTGAGGCACACATTCAGAACTCTTCTGTTGTTACTGAAGAGTGCTTCTCATTAGAACTGGGACTGTAGATCGTTCATCTTATATCAAACTTTGTCTCCCTTTGAAGCAGAGGTGGCAATGAATAGCCCAGAGTCCGGAAATGGCATTTAGCCATCCTACAATATTTTTTATCATGTATTAAAAATAATATTTTGTCTGTCATTCTGTTAGGGAGTCAATGAAAGCTGAATTGCAAGTTGCAGCAGATAAAGGCAATTCCTGCTGTAATTTTGGATCTTTTTTGTTAAGCCTGTCTCAGAGTTCCACAGAAGATGGATGGGGTGGCATGGTGAACTGCTCACAGTAGATTATTTATTAGACCCTTTAAAATAATACTTTGGTTGTTAGAATGGACAGAGCATGCATAGGATGCAACTGAGAGTACAGGGGGATTCAGGAAAGCCCTCAGCACCCAAAAAAGATGGTTTACAAAGCTTAAGGGAGATTAAGGAAGACTTTACATCTCCCCAGAAGGGCTCTAAATATACAGAGAATATATCATATGGTACATTCTTGAATAATCCAGGCAGTCAATAGGGTTTTATAGCTGTGTGGATAAAGTCCTTTCCTGTTGAAGTTTGTGACCTCCAACTGCATCACAGCCTGACTCATTTCCACAATGCTCAATGGTCTGACTTCTGCTCCACTTCATCTCCCTAGGATGGCTCCATCTGTTAAAGCCAGCCTTTCTTAGTTGTTCAGTTAGATACTTCTAATTCTGGTGTGATTTTAAAACTAAGACTGCTTCAGTCACTTTGGAGCGTGACCATTGCTGGGAACTAACAAAACAGGGAGAACATCCAGGTAGAAGCAGCAGCCAGGTATGTTTTTGCATAACTTAGGCCAGTGCACCAGCTAGCTGGATAAAAAAGCATGAACAGCCATGCCACAGGTGGCCTTGTTATATCCAGACTGGATTACTATAACAAACTCTATGTGGGGGTTGCCTCTGAAAAGCATTTGGAAACTTCAGCCAGTGTGAATGCTTCAGCCAGGTTGGTTTGTGGGAGTTGCTTCTGACTCTAGTACTCCAGTTTTCTTCCACCTGTATTGGCTTTCCATCTGTTTCTGCTCACAATTCAAATCCCTACATGATATGGAACTGATATATCTGATTTCCACTGCAGCATCCAGACCTTTTGCAAAGAGGTGCTGTCAGCTTCCTCTCCTTTTTAAGCTGCTGACACTTCTTATGGTCTGCTGTATTTTGCATGCTTTTATCTCCTTCTTCTTGCTATGATTATATGATACTATTAGATTGTAAGCTTGAGGGCAGAGAACTGCTTTGTTGTCCTGTTTCTTGTAAAGTGCCATGTACACTGATGGCGCTATAGAAATAAAAGATAGTAATACTAATACTAATAATAATAATAATTTTTAACAATTTTGTGTTGTTTTATTTATCATATTTATTGCTTGAATATATTTTAGCAGTAATATAATGCTTTGGAATTATTTATAAAGAAAAGAGGGGGAGAAAATTGTAGAATAAAATGAACCAAATGTATAGAAAGTTTTATTGTAAACCCCCAGTGTTGGGACTCAGTCCAGAACATACAATGAAACAGAAACAATCTACATTTACATATTCTGACAACCTCATTTTTCTATGAAACTATGGACACTTATTACTTTAATTCTAAGGGAATATTAAATCTCAGTGAGTCATTCTTGAGAATAAATGAATAAATCAGGTGAAAAAATAGCACATATGGATCAGAGACCTAGAGCCATATGGTGCAGCAGCTGTGGGACTGAAAGGCATTAACAGGCTGATAACTAAATGATGTCGTACAATGTCAGCTGCTCAACTACAAAGGCCTGTGCCCTGATCTTTAACCTGTTTACTCACAAGTCAGACTTAACAAATTCAAGGAGCCTTTTCTTCCAAGTAAATATGCTTAGATCTGCACAATCAATAGGAATAAAGATGTCCATTTCTATATAGCAGATGGGTGTGTCCAACAAGCCTTCCCAATCTGTATTAGATCCCTTGCCCAACACACTGGGAAATAAGTCTATAGGAAACTTTGGCCAAAAACATTACCTCAAACAAACTCATTCTACAGGCATAATAAGCTAAACTACTGTAAAACAAAACATGTTATCAATGGAATCACTCTTATTTTCTATATCCTTGTTGTGTAAACAGAAAGCAGAGAAGCTGACGTAATTAAATTAGACCATGTTGTGTAAAACTGGTTGCCTGAGTTTCAACTCACACACAATTTTTTTCCAGTAGTGTCCCTAAGTGTGGAAAGAGTTCTAAATGCTTCCTCTACTAATTGGAGACATAATCTGCCCTAAAACACAATTACTTTCTATGTTCTACTCTGGGATACAGTGCAATTTGGGCGGAACTTCCACAGCTGAAAATAATTATTGAAACAGAATACAGATTCAGACAGAATTGGACAACTACAGCCCCAGCCAGCAGAGCCAATGGTGAAGAATGTTGGAAGTTGTGCAGCAACATTTAGAGGTTCACTCGTTGCCCAATCCTGCCTTAAGGTATATTTGGTGCGTATGAAGAACAGTCCACTCAACCAGACATAAGGGAGAGCTGTCATTAGACATAAAGCCCCTTCACATGTATTTCTTGTATGAAACAAGGCAAGAACAATGCTTAAAGGTTTGGATTCTTTGGGCTTTACTCAGTGCAGCTGCTAAACTGTCATATAATCTAGTGTGCTTCTCTCGTTATCATATTTGTTATACACACACACACATACATATATGATAAATAAGCCATTTCTTTGATTCTTCTGTATTTTCTGAAACATGTTTAATGACTAAGGTTTGTATTCTAAATGTTATGTCTTTGGATAAAAGATAATTTAATAAAAACAAAACAGACCAACATAAAAACATTGTTTAAATGTATGTATTAGAACTGTGGAATTTGAAATGATGCAAATAAATCAACCTGTGTAAATTTATTCAGATTAAACCTTTCAAAAATTCAGATTAAATACATCAAACAAATGCATATACTAGCAAAAAAAAATTGATTACTCTTACCTGGTTGCCAACTAAAAGTAGATGCTCTCCAAGCAAGAAGTCTTTCAGCATATCTTCCATCACCATCATATGCTAGAAAGAAATTAAGACAATTTTGAAAAGAAGGAGGTTAATATTTAGAAAGCAACACTGAAATATTTATACTCCAGGTCTTGAAAAACATGTAGTAATTCCCCACCCCCACCCCTAGATCTACAGTTATCATGTGCCTCTGGAAAATCATTAGTATTTTTCTTGATTTATGTCATGACCTACATTGATAAGAACTGAAGACATGCCACTGGCCCAGTTCTATGTTTCATCAAGCTCAGTAATGTGAGTTGGATCCAACAAACTAGATCTGGGTTTAAAGAAGGGAAATCATTGCTACTCTGCAGAATGCAAAAACAGCTTCTATAGCAGTTCTCTTGCTTTTGTTTGTTCAAATAGAAGAACATCCATAAGCTGCTTGGTGCAAAACAAACTGCATGCTGGGCATAAAACATGTCTTCTGTGAGTGAGAGACAGCATGGAGTTCACTGACTCCAACAATGGGCAGACAGATATCCTAGGAAACCTGACAAGCACATCAACTTATTAACAGATATTGGCCGAAATCCCATTGTTAGTTCTGACTAGAACAAACCCACTGAATAAATCAGATTTACCTATGCACTGACACATCATTCAGCAGTTGATTGAGTGCGTCTACTCTAGCCTACCAACAGGATGCAAGCCATTTATTGGTTTGGTGACAGCATCTGACAAATTCACAGTTGGGGAACCCTTTCAGACATGAATGCCACCCATGAATGTGTATACATGGGGTGCACCAATCACATTCTACCATAGCAACCTCGTATTGACGGGGGATTGGTTCCGGGCACCCCTGTGGATGGTGAATTCCACAGGTAATAGCAAATGGCCATTCACCATCACCACCCCGCTAGTGCCGCAGGAGCCCTCCAGGGGGAAGGGGTGCAGGCATGATCCTGCCTCCTCCCTGTCCCCTCCCTTCCCCCTTTGCCCCCTGCCATGGCCCTGCCATGAACTCTCCTAGGGAGAGGGAGGGGGCAGGCACGATTGCTCCTGCCTCCTCCCTTTCCCCTTTCCCCTGCCATGGCCCTGCTGTGACCAGAGCTCTCTTGGGGGGAGGGAGGGGGCAGGCGCAATCACTCCTGCCTCTCCCTTCCCCCTTCGTCCCCACCATGGCCCCACTGTGAACAGAGCTCTCCCGGAGAAGGGGGCAGGCACAATTGCTCCTCCCTCCTCCCTTCCACCATGGCCCCGCTGTGAACAGAGCCATCCCAGGGGAAGGGAAGGGGGAGGCGCGATTGCTCCTCCACCTCCCTTCCCCCGCCATCGCCAACTGCGGATGACTGAATCCGTGGTTGGCGAATCAGCAGATATGGGGGTGCTACTGTAGTTTTGTAACTCTAATTAGTCTACTGGAGAGAAATAGAAGCCTTCCTTTGGAAAAGATATGGCCTTGAGACATGTATTCGCTTAATGCACAGGACACAGTTCTACTTGAGGAGTATGCAGAGGAATAAGCAGCCATAACATACACTGTTAGCAAACTGAAAAACCACTGCAATGAACAGAAGTGAGCTAACCAATGGTGCAGCTATGAACTAAGCTATTCCTAAGAATGATAAATACAATGAAATGATGAATGGCTTGGCACCTGGGGAGAGACTATCTCTCTATTAACCAGACATCATACAGCAAGATAATAATAACTGTAGTTTCTATTGCCTGGTGAAACAGGTTTCTTAAACACACATGGCTTTTGCTGCAAAGGTCTCAGCCTCCACTATGAAGTGAAGCAACTCTTGTCAACCAGAACAACAGAAAAGACTTATTCAACCATCAGTGGATCATAATAGAGGAATTCCTTAGGAAGGGGGGCATTTAAAAGAGAAATATGACTTTAGGAATACAAGGCCAATGCATTTTGCTGTGCTTGCACAAAATCCATGCAGCCCTGCTGGTAATGTGGAAGAAATTGTGTGTGTGTGTTATTGTTCTGTTTTACTGTTGAAATTGACCATTTGTAAGCCGCTCTGATAGCCTTTGTGGCTGAAGAGCAGGGTATAAATACAATAAATAAATAAATAACTGAATGTAAGTGCTGTGGATTATATAGATGGATTAACTGATTTCATCTAGCAAAATCTACATAAAAGGAAAAAAATATTTTTAAAATAAGTGCATGTTTTCCCCACACTAAATGAGCAGGAAGGTAACAGAAAGCCCATACAGAAAAACAGCAGAAGGGTGGAATTACTTACAATCACCTCCACAAATCACTAAAATAGTGCAAAAAAGGATATTTTTAATGTTCATTTTGTCATATTATCTTCCTACTTCAGGTTACCAGTTGTTTATACTAAATGTGTAAAACTGTCAGATGTGTTTTACTTATGCAGGTTATAAGACATAATGCAGCTTACAATATCATATCAACTCACCTCATTTTCTCCTCTTTAACTTTTGTTTTTAAAAAAGAAGACAAAACTACGCCAATGATGACAAGGAAAAAGAGGTCTTTTCAAGTATGTCAGACACACATGCAGCACAAAAATCTCTATGTAACAACTTTTTCCTTTCATCAGTATCTTTCACATTACCATCTTCAGATAAATAACCCAATCCAAGGTGTAAATACAGATATTTCCAAAGCTGAACAGTGTTTCTAAATCCTTCTAGGGTTTAGAAAAATTACTCTCCAACATTGCAGTAAACAAGTCATCTTATTTCAGAATTTCAAGGGATTATCTAACTGGATTTTTAAAAAGTTTCTGAAAGAGAAAGGGACTGGGGACTGGCAGCGAGAACTACCAGCCAGGAAACAAAGCCCCAATGCATGCAGGTTTAAAAGGATGTGCAACTCCATTTTTGAATGGAAAAGAGTACCCATTTCAAGTCCCCACTTCCAACAATATGAGTATTTTTATCTCAATGAACCTAAAATCCTAAATTCTAAAATTTCTAACATGGCAGATGCAGCTTGAGATAACTGCACAAAACATGAGTACCACACCTTACTGAAAACAAGTAACAACATTGCAACACTGTGTTATTACAATTGCATTGGCTTCTACTCTTCTGAAGCTATTTAACAGACTTTGAGATCAAAATATTTCACCTTAAGTAATCACTTAAAGAATAACAGGTTTATTGCAAAACTCTGCCATTGTCCAGCACTTACTTGAGTATTTTCATAGAACAGAACATCAGGAACTTTCATTCTCTCATGTGGGTTATAAATTGGGATGGTTACAGATCCAATCCTCAGGATTCCTGAGTTTACTTCACCTGATGTTTCATATAAATAAAGGTTACTCACTGGTGAGAAGATAGGCACAACAATATCCATTAAAGATGCACAGGAAACCTTTGATTTTAATAAGGAAAGAGACTCACAGAAATGGGTAACATAACTTACCACTATGTACACTTAAGTACCTTACCGTATATTCCAGCGTATAAGACGACTTTTGAGCACTCAAAAGTGCCCTCCAAAATTGACAGTTGTCCTATACGCCGGATACACTTTGCTTTGCCCACCTGCCTATCTCCTGCCTCTTCGCAAACGGAGCGAAGAGGCAGGAGATGGGGCAGGGGGGTGAAGCAAAGTGTTTTGAAGATCATTCGCCCCCCTCCTCTGCCTTATCCCCCTTTGGGGAGCAACGGAAGACAGAGGAGGGGGGCGAACATTGCGGTTTGCCGCAGCCGCCGCTCGATCGCTTCTGCAGCGGCCGAGGCAAACCCGCGATTCGCCCCCTCTCCCCACCTTCCAGGAAGGTGGGGAGAAGGGGCGAGCGTGCCCCATTTGGCTGCACAGCCTGCGGATCCCCCTCCTGCGCTCCCTCTTGGAAGGGAGCGCAGGAGGGGCATGCGGAGGCTGCGCAGCCAAACCCGCGATTCACACCTTCTCCCCACCTTCCAGGAAGGTGGGGAGAAGGGGCGAACGTGCCCCGTTTGGCCGCACAGCCTCCAGATCTCCCTCCTGCGCTCCCTCCTGGAAGGGAGCGCAGGAGGGGCATGCGGAGGCTGCGTGGCCAAACCCGCGATTCGCCCCTTCTCCCCACCTTCCTGGAAGGTGGGGAGAAGGGGCGAACGTGCCCCGTTTGGCCACACAGCCTGCGGATCCCCCTCCTGCGCTCCCTCCTGGAAGGGAGCGCAGGAGGGGCATGCGGAGGCTGCGCGGCCAAACCCGCGATTTGCCCCTTCTCCCCACCTTCCTGGAAGGTGGGGAGAAGGGGCGAGCGTGCCCCGTTTGGCCGCACAGCCTCCGGATCTCCCTCCTGCGCTCCCTCCTGGAAGGGAGCGCAGGAGGGGCATGCGGAGGCTGCGCGGCCAAACCCACGATTCGCCCCTTCTCCCCACCTTCCTAGAAGGTGGGGAGAAGGGGCAAACGTGCCCCTTTTGGGCGCACAGCCTCCGCATCCTCCTCCTGCGCTCCCTCCTGGAAGGGAGCGCAGGAGGGGCATGCGGGGGCTATGCGTTGGAAGAGGGGGGTCGTCTTATAGGGTGAGTATAGCACAAACTCTGCATTTTACCTTAAAAATTGGGGGGGTGGTCTTATACGCCCGGTCGTCTTATACGCCGGAATATACGGTATATATACCAGACCATTAATAACCCTTCAAGCTTTTGCTGTTTTAGAATTTCAACAGATGAAGAAAAAAGATAATTTTCCAGGGTTCTTGTTTTAGAGGAGGTGTCACAACCTATTTCCATCTCATTTTAACTGCTCCTCAAAATAGCACATTGGCATATGTGGTGCCGAAAAAAGAAAGAAATGCGGCTTTGAGGAAGCAGAGATATTTGATGAATTTACACATCAGAATTGGTGGTGTGGTCTCACTGGCTTTGGTCCTCCTTGACGTTACCTACTACAGTACTCTTCCACTCTACTGATAGATGCAATTCCACTTAAAGAGTAGAAGATCAAGCATAATTTCTCTTAGATTCTTTGTTCAGCCATGACAACAGTACAGCATAAAAACAAAAATGCTTTCACAGAAACATATAACTAGTAATTTACAGTAGCACCCCCGTATCCGCGGGGGATTGGTTCTGCCCACCCCCACGGATGGTGAATTCTGTGGATAATAGTGAATGCCATCCACCACCACCACCCCATTGCCAGCACACGATTGCTTCTTCCCCCTCCCTTCCCGCTTCGTTCCATCATGGCCCTGCCATGAACAGAGGTTTCCCGGGAGGTGGGAGGGGGCAGGCACAATCGTTCCTTTCCCCTCCCTTCCCCCTTCATCCCACCATGGCCATGCTGTGAACGGAGGTCTCCCGGGGGAGAGAGGGGGCAGGCGCTATTGCTCCTGCCTCCTCCCTTCCTTCTTCATCCCGCCATGGCCCCTCCATGACTGGAAGTCTCCCATGAGGAGGCAGGCATGATCGCACCTGCCCCCTCCCTTCCTCCTTGTCTCGCCAGGGCCCTGTCGCAAACAGAGGTCTCCTGGAAGGAGGGAGGGGCAGGCATTATCGCTCCTGCCCCTCCCTTCGCCCCTGCCATGGTCCCACTGTGAACGGAGCCATCCCAGGGGAAGGGAGGAGGAAATGAGATCTCTCCTCCTCCCTTCCTCCCATCGCCAACCATGGATAATTGAATCCGCGGTTGATGAATCAGCAGATATGGGGTGCTACTGTACTAAAATCCTGAATCATGTCCAGTTGGTGTGTTTGTATGAAGCTCCCTAACAGGAGAAGGCAAGGAAATGTCGACAGCTTACAGCCATAATCTTTTCCTTCCAGTTGCTGAGCGTCAGTAGGACTTGTTTCAATTCCAGAGTCCAACAGATTTTTATGCAAAGCAGATTTTGCAAGGTTGGGTAAAAACCTAATGAGATGGGGAAAATTGAAATATCATTTTTAGAAAAAACATATCTATGATGATTTGCAGTTCTCCTGTTCAGCATATGTGCTACTACAATGGCTTTTGACATGCAAGCAGTGTGCATTTGGGTTTTCTTTTCATTTTTGCCTGAACATGAAAATTATATGCTACACCATAGCACAGCAGACTCTTTCGCGTTTCTTTCCAATACCCCAACCCAAAGCATCCAGAGTATAAAACACGATTAAGCTGTTTATTTAAAACTGCAAAAACAAAATTAAACTTCTCTGTAAGAAGTCAGAGGCCTATTTATGCAAATGAAATCAAGGGGGAGTGTGGTGGAGTCTCATTCTTTGGAGGTTTTTAAACAGAGGCTGGATGGCCATCAGTCGGGAATGATTTGATTGTGTGTTCCTGCATGGCAGGGGGTTAGACTGGATGGACCTTGGAGTCTCTTCCAACTCTGTGATTCTATGATTCTATGACTAGTATGCACAGCAAGGAAGACTTTAGCGAGGTAAGAAAGAAAATAAGTTGTCCTTTCTCTGACAGTCAGGAGTCCAAACAGCACTACAAAACCCTTGTTTCAAACTAGCCAGTCCCAGTAAAGGTTTTGGGACACCCTGCAGTGTTTTGCTGGAAATTCTCAACTGTTGCAAACTTAGATTCCTATTTGCTTAAATAGAAGAATTTCTGGGAGAATAGCTATCTGTTTCTTTACAGTGGCAACTACAAAGTGATTCCAGTTCTGCAAAATGTCTGCAATTCTGTCTCAAGTGTTTCATAATTGTAAGCAGCAATTCTAATTGATCAAAAATGCTGTTTTCTATCTGGAAATTTTAAATTGTTATGCACGTGAAATACTCCTATCATTAAACAAACATAGAAACAAAAATACAAAGGATTACCTGGAAAGACAAGCTTTATTGACAGCATTGTAGAGGCTTTCATCTGGATAGTGAGAAAGTCGACGACAAATTCTCAATAGCTGCCTTGTGGACAAAGATGATGCTAGTGACTGTGCCTACCCCCAAATTAAAAAAAACAAAACAAAAACTTCATTTAGCATTTCTTAATCAATGACATAGGAAGTAGTATTCATTAGATTTATTTTAAAATGCTACTCTCTACAGTATGGTTTGATAGCAGGTCCTTTACTTTTAATCCACAGTTACCATGGCAATGCAGCAGATACCAGTCTTGTATAGGCTGCTTTATTTGTTTTACTGTCACAAGCTACTGTCCCTCAATGATACACATATCAATTCAATTTGTAGCTCAGTCAAAAGATTTGTTTTTGTAATTTCTCAGTGGCTAAAAGGTGCCACCAATCAAATTATTAATGAATCCATTTATATCGTTGACCGTCTCTCTATGTGGATTCTCAAGGAGAAATCAGTACTCGTTAATTTCTTGTTTTTGGAAGGTGACTCTAGAAACAGATCTCTTCACCAGACTAGAAACTTTGCATCAATTTATTTTTTCATCTTCTCCACAGGCAGAGATGCAAACAAGGCATTGCATGTGAAAGCAATGTCCAAACATTAACCAAAATTAATAAAAATAGATTTAAACAAACATAACATCTGGCAATAACTTCTAACTCCAAACGTAGGTCACATTTAATGGCAAGAATAATTCATGTTTTTAACAGGTTAGCAGTTGAGTTCATGCTCCATTATTATTACCTTACACAACAGCAAACATGCATCTGGAACCCCACTGGGGGAAAGAACTATGTTTTCTCTCCTACCATGCATAAACCACCACAGACTGTATACCTGAGGCATACATCTCAACTCACAGCACAAGCAAGCTATTTTTATCTCTTCCTGTAGATGTCCTGTCACTACTCATCTGTAGGAATCTCCCCTCAGTCTAAAATGTGACTCACTTCTGATATGGAAGCCTCTGGACATTTTGAAATTTTAAAAAGGTATCTCTGTTGTGAAATCCCATTTTTCAGATTTGCTATCTACAGTTCTACTTCAGAAAGTAACTTAGGTGGAAAAAAACCCACCCTCCATGTTTCTCCACATATATTTTTCAAGACAGATGACATTTAAACATTAAAATGAAAAAACAAACAAACGCAGAAACACTTCCCCCTTCAAAATGCCATCATCATATCATTATTTCTTCTTAAATACAGACGTAAAAATGAACTGAGAGCACCAGCAGTTAAATAATACATTCTTAGTTCGACCCTCATTCCTCTGTATATCCCTTTTCTACCAAAACAGTTCTAATAAATGTCTAACTAAAAGCCAAGGGCTAATCATTTGAAAACATTAATGCTGCCTGCTCACACTGCCACACTGAAATGGTTAAGTATTCTGATGTCTGAAAATAGTTGACCTATCTCTGACACTGCATAATTTTAAAGGGATTTAATGTTAAAAGCATGCTTGGATGGTACCATACTAGATGGGACATTTTAGTACCCCAGAATGATGTTTTGCTGCAGAATTAACAAAGAACTAGACCTACAAAGTAAGCATTTTACAATACAGTTGAATCCCCGTATCCACAGGGATTTGGTTCCCAGACTTACCATGGAAACTATAAACCACAGATAACAGCGAACCCTAAAGGGCCTCTGGTAAGAACATATCATAGAGTTGTGCTGAAGGGCCTAGGAGATGCCTAGAGAGGATGCCTCTCCAGGCATTTTCCAGAGCGACTCTACAGTATGTGTCCATAGTTTGTGTCCTGTGGATAACTAAAACCACAGATATTGGTTCCGCAGATACAGGGGTCCAACTGTATTTTCACTTCAACTGTTTCAATAGGTGTTTCAGCTATTTGCTAAGTACAGGGATTTTTTTAATAGACAAAGAGTAGTTGGGACGAAAACTGAGCCAACAAATCTATTGTATTTTGCCATTTTTCCCTCATATGATGTGATCTATTAGGGCAAAAAATATCCCACGCCAAGTTGTGGTGGAAACATGACACAGAGAAGCTAGTGAGAGTGCTTTTATGAGAACAATTGCCATCCCCAAAGGTGGGAAGGCAGCAAGTGATCCTGTCCAGAAAGGACCAAGTGCCTCATGAGAGACAAGGACAGAACTACCTGCTACAGGCATCCACAGACAGTCTACTATAAAGCACCCAGACACATTACCTTGGAACAACTGGGATAATAGTGGGATGCCAACATAAAAACAGTGCTAACATTTTTTGAAAATATTCTTCAAAATATAATCTGTGAAACAAATAGCATGCATATAAGGAGAGGAATCCTACCAAAGCCCTTACACCACTGAGCAGATGGGATACATTGGCCTACAGCTCCTGATGGAGATATATTAAGGACAACATGATGACTTGGAAGAACTCCGATATCTAGGCTCAGGGCACTGCCACATCACTGTAACAATGAACCTGAAGAGATTTGTGACTCACATAAGTACTTAATATTTGACAACACAATGCTAGGTCACTAATGCTACTGTGTTTGACGATCAGCTCTGAATAAGCTTTTTAGCAGGGATGGATATAACCATCTGCCTTGAATCCTGTAGAACAGGGGTGGGCAACTGTGGAATGCTAGGGGCCTGCATTGGTCCCCTAGGAGAACTTGGAGGGACACAATCCCCTCCCACTGTATCACCCTCCGCATAAAAAAAAGAAAGTGTGTTTTTTGTGTGGGGGGGTGCCCCTAAACAGCCTCTGGGGGCAAAGGAGGCATTTTCACCATGTTTGGGGGCTTTTGTGGGCCAGGCCTTTTTTTAATGACATGAAGTGAGCCCAAGTCACTTCATGTTTCAAAAAAGGTTTTCCTGTGGCCCCAAATGGTCCAAAGCCCCCTAAAATGTGATTACAAAGTCTCCCGTGCTCACTATAAGGTATTTTTGCAAAATGTTTTTTGCCCCCTGGAGAGCTCAGTGGGCCTTCAAAGGTAGTGGAAATGCCCTCCACACCTCCCAGAGGTCATTTGGGGGCATGTCACCTAAAGGGCTCCGGGAACTGCATGAGCCTCATGGGCCACACTTTGCCCACCCTGGCTGCACAAGAAAAAGGCAGGTTATAAATTAATTAAATACCACGCATGAGCAACTGGCAGAGTTCAGAGGTAAATCTCCAAATCTCAAAATATATGCCATGTAGATCAGAAAAAATATGATACAAAAAGGCGCTGCAGTGTTAAGACATCTTCAAGGAATAACATTTACCCAGACAGACAGTATGAGACAGATAGCTGAGCTTGGTTACAGTGTGGTGGCAACACTAGTTGAATTGTTGTTTCCACACTATATGAAATGTGTTGACCCTTTCCCCCTCATCTGTTTAAAACTGGTAGCAGGGCTGCTAAGCAAAGATCTAACTTATACTGGCACCACTTCAGAAAATGAGCCACACACCCCAACACACTGTTAATTCTTCAAAAAATCAGCAGATGGTGCACCACGTGTGGGAAATATGCTTGCAAGGATGGCTGAGACATTCAAATGACATGCTCTGTTTTTATGTAGGGTATTCATTGAGGGACATTTTCTTCAAAAGATGCTGTTATTAGTTTTTCCCCCCACTTGGGAATAACAGCCATAGCATTTTTAGAACATAGAAATAATGTTGGTTACATTATTTTATTTTATTTTATTTTTTGCAGAATATGAGTCTGTCAGCTACTCAGAACAACATTTCCACCTCATGTGAATATATGTGTTTTGACTCTGGATGTTTGGATAATGTGGAATACATCCTACATCCACAAATACATCTGTAAACATATGAGATTTTTAGCTCTTAAAATACACTGGAATTCCCATGGGGTCAGAAATCTTTGTTTCTAATTCATGTGGATGAGGATTTAAATCAAGGGTGGACAACTTAGTGGAGGCCGGGGGGGGGGTTAACCCCCTCCCCAAAACACTATCCCCATGGTCTACACACTCTGGCACACACCAAGCCCAAATACCTCTATTTTCTTCTGCAGCCACTCTCAAAACCCCACTTTCTTTTGCCATTTTGAAAGGTACTGTAGAGGAAAAGGGAGGTATTTCCTTTGCAGATCTTCTCAGGAAGGCATGCCTCTTCCTGTCACCATTTTGATAGTGGCTGCAGAGGAAGTACAGGCTGAGTATCCCTTAACCAGAAATACAAAATCCAAACTATTCCAAAATCGGAAATATTAAAATATGAAAATACTAAAATAAAAAATAAAAATATAAATATTTAAAATATTGCATAAATTTACCTTCAGGCTATGTGTATAAGATGTGTATGAAACAAATGAATTTTATGTTTAGCCTTGGGTCCCAATTCCAAGTTATCTCATTAAGTATATGCAAATACTGTATTTTAAAATCTGAAAAAAATCCGAAACAACTGTATACATGGACATCACCTGATGGCCAATATAGAAATCAAATACGGTATACCACATATTTAGAAGCAGAAGATGGAAAAGCTCTATTCTCTCTGTAAAAACAAGACCAAGAGCAGATTGTGGTGTAGGCCATGAACTACTAAACACTTCCGGCCCCAAGTATTTCAGGCAAAGCATACTCAATCTGTATTTGGAGTTGTATAGTACAGGGTTCTGTGGTGTTGTGTTTTTGCATCTTTCCATGCGTTTTGGGCTTTCTGTGTGGTTTTAGGGCAAAAAAATGCCCACAAATCATGCAATTTTTTAAAAAATTGGGAGTTGGGGGGCTTTGGGGGATGGGGGGCTTCAGGGCTGCACACAGTCCAGGAGCAACACTTTGCCCACCTATGCTTTAAATAGTAGATCAGTGGTCTCTTAAAGCGCAGGGCAATAAAACAGTTTCCTCATATCCCACCAGTCCAGCACACCTTTATAGGTGGCACTTCAACAGTGGTGATGTTCCAGTCAAACAAGGGCCTCAATGAGAATGAGCAAAACCAGACAACTGAAATGAAAATAGCTGGACTTACAGTGGGATCATTTGTATCACGAAGTTTGTGTGTTAACTTCAGCAGCTGCTCCACTGCAGCACTAGGAACATTTGGTACCTGGAACAAAATATAAATAACTGTAAATAATAAATAGTAAGATATAAAATAAATAAATAAAATGAAATAACAAATCATAAATTATGATCTAATATAAATTATGATTTAATAGTACATAAATATATTTTTAATCTTTCAAAATGTTTGTAATTATTTATTGTTCTAAGTTGATTTTATTGTAAACCACCCTGCGATCTTTGGATAAAGGGCAGGATAAAGCACAGGATGTAAATATTCTAATAAATAAATAAACCAATAGAATAAATAATGAGGATTTAAATCAAGAGTGGACAAACTGCTGATCCTTAACTGAGTATTGCTCCTCAACTGGGCAAAACGGCACTATCTACACAATGAGAAATTGTGTCATAAAAAGTAAGAAAAGCAAAAGCAGTCAAAGGATATAATGCAAAGTCTGAAAGAATCATATCAATAAGACTTCATGGAAAAACCATCAATATAACCATAATTCACGTTTATGCACCAACTATAGAGGCAGAAGAAGAATATATTGAAAAATGCTATGCTGAACTCTAGGAGGAAACTAAGCACACACCAAAACATGACCTCTTGGTAATCATAAGCGATTGGAACACAAATGTAGGAAACAGAGCAGAATCAAAGATTGTAGGAAAAATTGGCCTAGGATCAAGAAAGAAAGCAGGATACCGGCTAACAGTTTATTCATTGCAAACACATTCTTCAAATCACCTAAGAAACAACTGTATACATGGACATCACCTGATGGCCAATATAGAAATCAAATATACCACATATTTAGAAGCAGAAGATGGAAAAGCTCTATTCTCTCTGTAAAAACAAGACCAAGAGCAGATTGTGGTGTAGGCCATGAACTACTAAAAGCAAAAATTAGAGTAAAGCTAAGGAAGATAAATACTAAACAAACCATCATGACAAAATACAGTACAACCTGAAGAACATCCCCATAGAATTTAATCATAATATAAAAAATTAATTTGCACTATTAAGCCTAACTGATCAGGAGCCAGAAGAACTCTGGACTGAAGTCAGGGATACTGTCAGAGAGTAATGCAAAAAGACACTATCTGCAGCCAAAAAGAAAGAGATGCCTCAATGGATGACAGATAAAACTCTTCAAGCAGTTAAGAACAGATGAGAATCAAAAGGAAAAGGTGACAGAAATAGCCAAAACCCTGAATGCAACTGTTCAGCAACTTGTGCACAGGGACAAGGAGAACTACTATAATAATCAATATAGAAAAATAGAAGGTAACAACAAAAAAGGAAGAACAAGAGACCTCTTTCACAAGATCTGAGAATTCAAAGGGAAATTTTAACCAAGAGTTGGGATGCTCTACGACCAGCAGGGGAAGACATTACATGTCCAAATAGACATAAAAAGACCATGGAAACAATACAGGATACAACTGTATAAAAGAGATGAAAGGGTGACATTCATTTGAGGAAGAACCATACAAAGACAAACCTCCAATTTTAGAAAGTGAAGTGGAAGCTGCACCTAGAGCACTGGGAGAAATAAATCACCAGGAACAGATGACATACCAGTAAAGCTGCTTCAAGCAACAGAGACAGAATCTACTCTAGTTCTAACTAAAATCTCTCAACAAATAGGGAAAAACAAGACAATGGCCCACAGATTGGAAACACCCAATATACATTCTAATCCCCAAGAAAGAGGACACCAAGGATTACAGTAACCACAGGACCATTGCATTAATTTCCCATATGACCAAAATGATGCTTACCATTCTACAACAAAGACTTTTACTATACATGGAGCAAGAAACCAAATGTCCAAGCTGGGTTCAGGAAAGGAAGAGGCACTAGGGATCATATTGGAAACATACATTGGATAATGAAGTGCACCAAAAAATTTCAAAATAAAACCAGCCTGTGCTTTACAGATTATAGTAAAGCCTTTGATTGTATGGGTTATGAAAAACTATGGATCACTCTTAAAGAAATGGGTGTGCCCAACTTTTGATCCTGATGCATAACCTGTATGCATAACCTGTCCTGATGCATAACCTGTACTCAGGACAAAAGGCTACGGCTAGGACAGAATACCCAGAAATGGAATGGGTTCCAATTGGCAAGGGGGGAGGTCAGTCAAGGCTACATTTTATCACTCTATCTGCTTAACTTGTACACTGAATGTATCATATATACAGCAGGATTAGATTCGGAGGGAGAAGGTGTGAAAACTGGAGGAAGAAACATCAAGAATTTAAGATATACAGATGACACTATACTACTAGCAGAAAATAGTAAAGACCTGGAACAATTACCGAAGAAAGTCAAGGAAGAGTGCAGCATAAAGACAGGTTTACAGATGAATGTTAAAAAAACAAAACTATGACCACAGATGATGATTTACATCAGACGATGAAGACATTGAAATAGTTCTAGATTTTCTATACCTTGGCTCAGTCATTAATTAGAATGGACACTGCAATCACAAAATCAGAAGAAAACAAGGACATGGAAGGGCAGCTATGAAGGAACTAGACAAGATCCTGAATTCTAAAGATATATCATTGAATACTAAAGTTAGGATGGTCCATGCCATCGTATTTCCCATTTCTATATATGGTTGTGTAAGCTGGACAGTGAAGAAAACTGAAAGGAAGAAAATCAACTCATTTGATACGGTGTTGGAGAAGAATTCTAGACACCATGGACTGCTAAAAAGACAAATCAATGGCTCCTACAATAAATCAAGCCTGACCTCTCCCTAGAAGGCAAGATGACTAAACTGAGACTTGCACTTTGGACATATCATGAGAAGACATGACTCATTAGAAAAGGCAATAATGGTTGGCAAGGTAGAAGGCAGTAGAAAAAGAGGAAGACTGCATTCCAGATGGATCAAGGAAGCCATGGTTGATGACAGGGTGACTATCTCATTCATGGGGTGGCCATAAGTCAAAGTCAACTTGATAGCAGTTAACAACTAACACAATGAAAGAAGTATCAGCAGACTTTGGGAAGTTCCATAGTTTGCAGGAGCAAGTGCACATTCACAAACACACGGAAAACTTTATGCAGAAATTTCCAAATTAGTCCAATAAGGACTGAACGTGCTTAGTGATCACCAAATTCTAAGTATGAAAAAGAATAGGAAGTGAGGGAGGAAAGAAGAGAAATGAAATGGAGTAGCCTTGAAAAGGGGTGTTTAACTGGAATCCTGAACAGGAAAATTTCACACACCAACACCTTCGATTCGATTTGTATATACAGATATATCTTAGTTAACAAAGTAAATGTATTCCTGGGTTTTACTTCTGTAATAGAAAATTTGGTACCAGAGGCAGAAAAAACATGGAAAGAATATGGACAGGTTCCTACACCACAAAAAAGAAGAGCAGTTCAACATGTTTCAGAAAGCTTTTCATCCATAACTAACAATATGTACATGTGCAATGAAACAACCAGGTCAGGTAAACCTTGCAGAAGTAAACAAAAAATGTTTTGAACTTTCTAGAGATCACTTGAAGGCTTCTTCCTAAATGCATCCAGGGATGACCTTTTCTTTTACCAGCCTTCACTTTTGTTATGACTTCCATTTTGGTATGCTTTTTTAACATGCTGGGGGGGGGTATCTGATGAGGCAAGCTTATCTGCTTTTCCCTTTTCTCTCTGGTTTCCTGCTCATTCATGCTAGAAAGAGATCCTGGGGGCAGCTGCTATTTATTTTCCCAGTTGCAAGCAGGCACTAACAGCTACAGGAGCATCAGCTACAGCAGAATCCCATAGTTCCCAAGCTCAAGACTTTACTGCATTGTTTACTATAGACACACTGCTTACTCCTGACACCAAAGGTCTGTGTTTCTCCAGCCTTCATTCACCTTCCTCCCAATGCTCATACTGTTGAAAAACTTCCAACTAGGCAGAAGACAAAGAGGAAAAAGGCAGAGGCTGGAGGGGCATAAAAACTTTTTTGTCAGAGTCTTTGTTAACTGAGGTATGCCTGTATGTATTTCTGTATAAGCATAATTTACCACATTTGTAGAAATAAAACCATGAGGGGAGGGCCCATATAGAATGGAAGCACATCCTGTGCAGATCCCTGGACATCTTCTACTTAATCACAAGCAAATTCTGAGAAAAGAGGGGAAGCAAGATAGTGCAAGTAACAATGTGAATACCAAGTTGAGATATGCAAGATTTGGTTTGGATATCACTTCAGAAAGAAGTCTGATTTGGTTTGAACTGATCTGGGGATTGCCTGCTTACTTTTGTGCCTCCTATTGACTACAGTTGGCTGTCAACAAAACAATAGTAACTTTTGTGCTCCATCAGCACTTGATGAAATTTTCAAGGTTAGTGGCCTCTTGTGAAAGGATTACAAAATTGTGTACAGTCAGACACACGTGTGTGCATGCATGTGTATTCTATAACTTTAAATGTTGGCTTTTTTTAAAAAAGAAGTGTCAATGCATTTATTATTTATTGGTGGGTACAAATAGATGAAATTTGTAGGTATAGTTACCCCTTCTAAGGGAATCAGGTTTGTTAAGTTTCAGAATAATTTTTTTAAAGAAAAAGATACCCATGACTGCTATGGTGTTGGTGTTGGTGGTGGATAATTACTATCTTGTAATGGACAAGAAATGGTCCTAATTAAGAATGCAGCAAAACTCCAGAAGGTTAGATGCAGCAGTTTTGGTGGAAGTACTGAATTCAAATTTGGCCTGGGGAGAGGAGAAATAAATTATCTTCCCCTACTTGCCCCTCCCGCCATTGTTAATGTGCCAATTCATATGTCCTAATGGCAGGAAGGCAGGAAGTGTGCAAAATTTTAGAAAGATAGCTGCCAAGACTACAGAGTTATAGTCAATGAAGAACAACTTAAGGGTTCTTGTTTTGTGTTCTGCTCAACAGGCACCAAAGTCATGGAAAATGCAGTGAGCCAGGGTTGCTTGATGATAAGTGTGGAATATATAATAGCAGAAGCAAAAAGACACCTAATATTTCCCAGGTAAGCAACCAAACAGAATATTGTCCTAGAGCAAATCTGAAGTAAGCCCCTAATATTTCCCAATGCCAAACAAGAAGGCAAATCTTTGCAGATACTTACCATCTCTTTAATAACTTTGATTTCTTCACTCTTGCTCAGAGGCTTCATGTAATGGAAAAGAAAAAGTGTTAAGAGTTCTGCGCCCAGCCACTGCTGTGTGGTGCTTCCTATGATAGGAGGTTCTGCTAAGGCAATTATTCTGAAGGAAGGATGGATGGGGAAAATGGACCTGTGAGAAAATAATTAATTTTAGTTATCTAATCCTGAAAGACAGCTGAACAGAGTTTAAAACCTTGGATTGTTATTTTGTATTTCTGCCAAAGGCGTAACCCAGAAGAAATGCCCATATTACTCTTTTTTTCTATCTGAACCAACAACTGCTTGGCATGATCTGGATCTTAATATACCAAGGTACGGTGTGCTTTCAGCCTACCTATGCAGTCTGTTTGCTCTTCTCTTCATGTAAGCTCACAAATCAGGAAGTCTTCAGTTAACTATGGTTTCTAGTTTCACCAAACCAGGAAACACACATTGGAAACTGCTAACATTGGAATTAGATAACACACATTGGAAACTGCTTAATGCAGTGTAGATGTGTAAATTGCTATTGCTTAAAACAATTTGTAAGCCGCTCTGATAGCCTTGTGGCTGAAGAGCAGGGTATAAATAAATAAATAAATAAATAAAAATAAAATAAAATAAAATAAAACCATGGTTAACAATTTCAGAATAAATGGGGTATCAAACCAACTTCATACCATAGTTTAGTACCCTGACTATAATCTTATCTGGACAAAACAGGAAACTATAATTAGCTAAAGACTTTTTCCTTGCTTTCAGCCTACAGTAAGAGACTGCATGCATGGGCAAAAGATGAGAACTAGCCCAAGAAATATAACTTAAATGGCATTAGTTGAAAAGTTGGTTTGGATGGTCCAAAAAAAGTCTAGTGTTTCAAAGAGCAAACTGTTCAAAACATCACTCAGATCAAAGCTTTAATGGTGACATCAGTTATTTTTAGCTGAAAGTCATAAGCCTCAAAACTAATCCCTGCCTGATAAACACAAACAATGAAGTGTCTGAAATAATCATGTGAAACAGGAACCAATGAATATGCAATTGTCAAAATATTAAAAACACAGCAAAGATCCGAGAATTTGCAACTAAGTTAAATAAAAAGGAAAAAACTATTTTAGTAGGACAAGTATCATCTAGTTTTCATTTTTATTCACTTCAATTTTCAGTAGTAAATAGGATAGCATTCTCATTCCTGAAACTCATCTCAGTCCCTCTGTATGGAAATGCAAAATACCAGCAGTTGATTTCCTCTTATGCTTCATTGCATTAAGGAAGCAAATGCAAATAAAAGCAAGATCCTCTTGCTAAAATATCTGTGAAGCACTGATGTAGAGTATGAATGATACACAGTCCTAAATCTTACCGGAGGTTCTGTATAGCTGGCTACAGATCAGAAGATGTACATGACACTCCAACATTTTGGAAGATGACCATTGTTCAAACAGGTTGAATATATCTTATCTGAAATGCTTGGGATCAGATGTATTTTGGATTTTTTTTTATTTTGGAATATTTACATATATATAATGAGACATCTTGGAGGTGGGGCCTGAGTCTAAACATGAAATTAATTTATATTTCATATACACATAGCCTGAAGATATATTAAATGTTTTTAGTATTTAGATTTTTTATTTTAATATTTTTATTTAAATCTATTAATATTTTGGATTTTGGAATACAGTGGGCCCTTGGTATCCACTGGGTTTGGTTCCAGGACACCCCATGGATACCAAAATCTATGGATGCTCAAGTCCCATTATATACAATGACACATTACAATATTTCTGGATAAGGGATACTCTTCCTATACTGACTTCCTGGGATTAGAATCACTTCAGATACACTTGCACATTTGCTACCACGTCAACATATGGTGGGAGTTGCAGGAGACACCAGCCCCCCCTGGTGCAGGCATTTGCAAAGTTATTATCTGCATTTCTTATCATTTTGCCTTCACATTTATGAGAGTTTGTTTGTTCTGAGAAAACAGAGAGGTGTTCTTTTCTGTTGCCATTAGGTGAGTGACAATCAAAAATCAGGTTGTCTTAGGGCTTGTCTCCACTGGCCAAATGCCCCGACTTGGCCCCAATCCAGACACCTGTATTCCAAATTATGCAGGGCATTTACCCCCAAATGACCCCCAGGGCAGATACGGGGCTGGAACAGGGGCAAGCTGGGATAGGGCCCTTTACCATGCTTTTAAAAATACCCAGTTTAATCCAGTATCACTAGACTGGGCACCTTGTGTCTGCGGGAGCCCGTCCCAGAACACCACTCCTCGCTGCTGCCGCTAGCTCCCTGACTCTACCAGAGGCCAGGCAAGAGCCGTGTAGCGTGTGACTGAGGCTGGTCACATGCAGGGGGCTTGCAGTTACATGTTGCGGAACCCCTGCCTGGCTTCCACGTTAGTGAGAAAATGGTGGTGGAAGCAGTGGCAGCTTCCGCAATGAGCCGCCGTCCTGTTTGGACTGGCTCGTTTTCTGCAGGTAACAGGGGGGAAACAGGCATCTCTGCAGCCAGGATATGCCGACGTATCCTGCCAGGTGTAATGAGCCCTTAGTATGAGTGTCTCAGATCTGCTTTTATCTGCCACCTACTTTCATGAGCTTAAGCATCAGGTAAAAACAGTTTTATTTCATTTTGCTTTTATTTCTTTTCTCTTTCATTCTATATTTTGATATCCTCCCTAAAGAATTATTTTATAGATCTGCTGACTTCAGTTTTTAAAATTGTTTTAACATTATGAAAGCTTTCTTTTTGATTTCTGGTTTCATTTCATTTCTATTTGTAAGCTACCTCAAGAATAATTTTATTAAAAAATAGAATTGAATAAAAGAAACAGCCACCATTTTTCCTTCCCATACTGGTTTACTCCATACAATAACTTCCCAATTAGACTACTGCAATACATTCTACATGAGACTGCCCTTGAAGATCATTATTTTTTATTTACTGCATTTATATGCCACCGTTTTCCTGGTTTGGACCAAAGGCAGCTCAAAGAATAAAATTAGCTAAAAACACAATAATAAATCTGAAACACAATTAAAATATAATCATTAAAAAAATCATATATTAAACAATATAAAGTCATTTAAAAGATACAAAAGTTAAAAGAGGAGTACCCACCCACCCCCATAAGAAGGATCCTTGCAAGCAATTAGTAATTTTTTCGGGGGGGAACAAAATTACTTTATTGGTACAATGAGTAACATTTTGTAGTTCTTATTTAAGTTACTTTTTAAAGGATGTTTTTAGGTGTTTTGACAGGAATTTTCAAAGTTTGATGTCATTCTCATCAATTGTAATGTTGTTGTTGTTTTAAAAAAAATAAGTTAAGCAATGCAAGATGCATCTTTTCAAACATCTGTAACAAGAGTAAGTCACCCTTTAAACACTACAACAAACAATGGGAACAAATTACTTTTAAGAAGTAACTTTCCAAGATCTGATTAAAGCTGCCAATGAAACAGTTCTTGTTTACTAAACATTAACAACTGACTGAAGAATCTGCCTTCATTAATCCATAAATAGGGCAGTCCAATGTAAATACTAACTCTGTGGCACTTACTCCTTCTGCCTCATCAAATTTGTGCTGCCAAAACTGGTACCTCTCCAAAAGTGGGCTGTCCACCTCTTCACTTAGATTGCCTGATAAGCACTGCCAAATGTGTGCTTAATAAACAATTAATAGCTGGCATCCCCTTAGTGGCAGAAGATGTAACTCCACCTTATTTATTTTTGGAGTCATTGCAGAGGTGGATACTCCCACCTTCCATAATATCTAAAGTCCCCAAAGCCTGCTTGAACAGGAGGGGCTTTGCTTGCCAGTGAAAGGAGCGCAGAGAAGGGCCCAGCCTAACCTCCTGAGGAAAAAAAATTCCATAGGGTGGAAGCAGCCACTGAGAAGACTCTCCTCGAGACCGACCTGTGATAGTGGCGGAACCAAGCAAAAGCCTTCCCTTGAGGATCTTAAGACTCTGGCAGGTTTGTATAGGGAGATACAGTCCTTCAAATAGCTGGAGCAAGTTCAAAATGCAGCAGCTAGCCTGCTGACTGGATCTCCATATAGAAACATGTAATGCCAACCTTAAAGAAATTGCACTGGCTGCCAGTGTGCTTCTGGTCCAAATTCAAGGTGCTGGTGTTGATATTTAAAAGTCCTAAATGGCTCATAACCTTGATATCTGAAGGAGTACCTCTCCTTATATACATCTTCCTGAAGGCTGAAGGCTGCTGAAAAAGCCATCCTCTGTGTTCCACTGGTGGTGGTGAGGGAATACATCTGGGATGCTTTCTCTGTTGCAGTACCACAGCTATGGAACTTCCTCCTATTAGAAGCTAATACTGGTGTAATTCCAGTGCAAAGTAAAAATATAGCTTATGGTTTCTTCAACATTTACAGAAGTACATCATTTTAAATTGTCTTAGGCTTTTTTATCCAGTTTTAAACTGATTTGCTTCAACTTGTTAAATTGTTTCATATGCTTTTAACCAGTTTAAACTATGATTTTAACTTGTTTAAAACTGTTTACATTGGTTTTATTGTATGCTGCTTTTGATACAGAGCATGGTACTAATATTTTAATAAAATAAACAGGATGAGATTAATTAAACAACCCCTTACTCTTCAATGCCCTTTCCCAAATGTGCCCCCCAATTATACTTGTCACTTTGGAAAAGTGTAGAGAGTTTGCATGAAACCCATGTATTGCCTGGTTTTGCTCCAAGAGCAAAACTTGAAATATTACTCTATAAAGTAATTTATGTCACACACACCCAACATTTAATACATAAAAAACTCTTTATTACTGGCAACACTGTTAAAGATATTAACTTCACTGCAATTACTGGAAAGGCTACTAGGAAACTGCTGGATCACTTCTCTCAAATCAGATTTTTTTTTATAAAGTACCAGAGCAACTGAAAATATTTGAAGAGAAACAATAATCTGAATATGCAAATCCATTGCATTTATTAAAAAGTAGCAATTGTATTAAATGGAAAACACAAAAATCTCACAGACAAGTTCATAACAAATTCTGAGTAATTTATGAAAAATAACTGACATGATGACCTAGATGTCATCCAAAGAAAGAACACTGGCTTGGGTCAAAGAGTTATTTTAGGAATGGAGAAATGTGGAAAGGTAAAATAGAAAAGTTCTGGCTTATCAATTAATGAGAAGAAAATATTGTGCAACACGAAGACAAACTAAAAGCCTGATGTATGGATGCCCACAAGAATTTATACAGTTAGGTTTGAACAGCAAATTTTGAATAAAGACTTGCATTTTCAAAGATATAATGTAATAATAATCACTTCTGCCCTTAAAGGTGTAATTTTAAATATTTATGTGTTTCATTTTGAAAGGTTTATTAGCAGTAATTTTTGTAATTAAGACTGATATATATTTTATATATATATATATATATATATATATATTCGGGTCAGCGTGGGAGGGGCGCTCCAAAAAAGCGATACAAGGACTCCCTGAAACAACATCTCAGGCTCGGCCAAATTGATCACCAACAATGGTCCGCCCTGGCCTCACATCGGGAGGCATGGAGACGCACTATCCACAATGCTGCAGCCTTATTTGAGAACTCACGACGAACAAGTCTTGAAGAGAAACGACAACGCAGAAAGAATCACAACCCAAAAACATCACCCAAGGAGACCTTCTGCTGCACTTTTTGCAACCGGACTTGTTTATCTCGGATTGGCCTTTTTAGTCATCAGCGCGCTTGCAGAAAGCGCAGGATGAGTCCTTCCTGAATCTTCGTTTGCGAAGAAAAGCCAGAGAGAGAGATACGTATTTCATATTGTAACATTATCCTGATTCCACACAAACACACATCCCAGCAATAGGATAATTAAGACTGTGAACCTTCATATATGGGACAGTAGATATACCTCATTACACACACATGCATACACATACTAGCGCTATCAGATTTTACAATGCAGCAGATTCTAACAATCTCAAAGCTCATCAGCCTTGTGGGAACTTTCTATTGTGCTTTGCACAGGTGAGAAGAATACAAATGTATACACACACACATACACACCAATCTCTGTCTTCTAAAAACCCACCACTCCCATGCCCATACAAAGAATTATACAAACCATGACACAAATAAATGTCAGGTTACCTTTGCTGTAGTTTCTCATCTGAAAGCTGAAGATCTTCTTTTAATTTTTGATACCTATCTTCCCTGAGCAATCTGGTGCCATCATAAAGAGTAATGTCTCTATCATGAATTAATCTGCAAAAAAATTTGCCAAACAAGGGGTTTAATCATGTTGGATTTTTCCACTGTAATATACAGTATACAGTTACCTATTTAAAGATACATTGCTTCATTTATTGAAACTGTTTCATTTATTGAAATAACAGATACAAAATAGTAGGCTAATCTAAGTGATTTAAGAACCTTGATTCAATTTGAGCATATTTTAAAACTTTGAAGTGAAAGTTCAGAAACAGAATTTTCAAGTGATCTTCTGTGCAGTTCTATGAATGAGATCTCTGCTTGTGCAGAGAGAAATTTGGAACCTTCTACATTTATATGATAAATATTTTAGTGGAATACCCCACCTCTGTAGTCATCAGGGTATAAAAAGAACAGTGGCCTCCACATTCTTGCTCAGCTCCTTAACTTACCATCCCATCATTCTCTCTATATATAATATACCTGACTGCATAGCGAACATAAAGGACAATATCTCACTTTAAAAGTATAGTGCATTAATCATATGCCATTAATACACAATAGCTTCCCCTTCTGTTGAATGAACATAGTATTTAACAATACTAAAGTATGTCTTAATAGTATGGGCCAGTTTTACACAAGAATATGGGTATATGGTCTGTGCATGCCCAAACATTTCTCTTTTAGAAGGAAACTCTTCATGAGATTCAAAGCACTTTTTAATCTCTCAGGTTCAAACAGCAATTTTAAAATTCAAAGCAAGCACTCTGAAAGGAAATGAGGCTCTATTATGCTACAGCAAGGTTGGCAAATAATAACAATAATCTTATTATGTCTCTATTATCTCTGGAACCCAATGGGAAATGTTTCGCAAACCACACTCTCTCGGACGGAGAGGAAGGCAATGGTAAACCTCTGAATAAATCTTGCCAAGAAAGCCCAAGTGGCGTAAGTTGGAGTTGACTTGAAGGCACATAATAACTAATGTTATCTTCAATATGCCACCTAGCAGAGTGATTCCAAGTGGTGGGGAGACTATCAGCATCAGGTTCCGGCTTGAAGCAGAACCCGCTGATGCCTTCTATATAGCTGGATCTAGGAGCTACTGTGTTACTGTGGTTCTGCTCCTACCTACATAGCCAGTTCTTGAGTGCCACTGAGGAATTCCAACTCATCCGCATGGCTTTTAAACCATGAGATGCCACATTCCACCCCCCATGTTGTCCAATATCTCTATGGAGCCACGGGTGAAGTCAATAGAGTTTTGATAGTTGGGTGCTATCACTATGCTGATGACAGTCAGCTTGACTTCCTCTTGTCATTGGAGTCAGCTGGAGTTGTGCAGATACTGGACTTCTGCCTAGATACTCTAATGGGTTGGATGTGGACCAATAAACTGAAGCAGAAATCTGATAACTGAGAAGCTTGATGGCTCCTGAATCTGGGAATTGGGAAAAGGATCTGCCCTAGCCGAGGATGCATTCCCCCGAAGAAGCAGGTGCATAGCTTGGAATCCATCCCTGATACTGGAGACCCAAGTGGATTCTGCTCTTCAAAGCACTTTGGGCCAGCATCAACTAGTCTGCCTACTATAGACTGTCATGGACAGGGAAAACCTGGCCATGGTAGTCCATGCACTACTAATCTCCCAATCAGAGTACTGCAAAGCAGTCTATATGGGGCTGCTCTCGATGGCAACACAGCTAGTACAAAATACAGCAAGCAGATTGCTGATTGAAACAGCTTACAGAAACCACATAACACTGGTCTTAAAGTAATTGCACTGGCTGCCAATATGTTTCCAATTTGAATTAAAGATGCAGGAGGTAACATTTAAGCCCTAAATGGCTTGGGATTTTAATATATGCCTACTTGATAACTGAGATATGGGGGAGGGGGGCTTCCTTTGTGTCCTACCAATGGGACCAATACAGTAGGGGAGGACATGAGAGAAGGTCTTTTCTGCTGAGATATTCTAACTGGGGAATACCCCCTCTTAGAAGACTGACTGGTTCCAACACTGACATCATCCTGGCACCAAGTAAAAATATGGGTTTTTACTAGAGCCTTTGAGCCCTAATTGATTTCATCCAAATTTCCCATGTGCATAGTTTTAAATTAAGACAAAAATTAAATAAGACAGCTTACATCCAGCTAAAACAGTTTAAGACAATCTTAACTCGTTTTAAACTAGTTTATTTCAACTTGTTAAATTGTTTAATTTGCTTTCTGTCTCTTCAAATCATTCTCATTGTTTTAGATTGTTTAAAATTCTTTAAATTGGATTTAATGTATGTTCCCTTGAGATTCTCAGATATAGTGTGGGGTACATTGGTGGCACTGATGGGCACTGGTAGTGAATACTAATGGCACTACCTTTCCATGGTGGTGGGACAGTGTGCTCTTGTGAGGAAAGAGCCTATGCTAACAGCAGCAGTGCAGCTGATAGGGTCTCCTATATCAGAAAGGCATGCTGAAGAGCCAGCCTAAATGTGCCAAACAGCTACTGGGCAGCAGTAGTGATGAGGAGTGATACTGGTGGACAATCTGTCAGAGACAACAGCAGTGGCACCATAGTTAACACTTGTTAGTATTGCATAGAAGGAGGAATAGTAAACCCCTTTTGAATGTCTTTTACCATAAAAACCCTATGTGACAATCCAAAATAAAACAAGAGCTAGTGCCAGAAAATGAAACTCCCAGGTCAGATGACAACCAACAAGCTACTGGGGTATAGCAGAGGACAACTATTAGTAGCACTGGGCCTAACGACACAACTGGAGTCAAGTCAAAAGGATGTTCAACTGTTGATGGGCTCAGAGGCAAAAGGAAAATCCAGGAACATGGAAATGTGAGAAGCATGAATCAGGGGAAACTAGCCATAGTAAAACAAGAAATGGAGCATATAAATATTGCAATACTTGGAGTGAGCAAGCTAAAATGGACAGGAATGGGACACTTTGAGTCAGATAATTACATGCACAGTGTTCTACTTGGAAAATGAAAATCTAAGAAAAGGGATGGCATTAATAGCTAAGAGAGATGGAGCAAAAGCAGTCAAAGGATATAATACAAAGTCTGACCAAATCATATAAATAAGAATTCAGGGGAAAACCATCAATATAACCTTAATAGAAGTTTATGCTCCAACTATATAGAGGCAGAAGAAGAAAAAATTGAAAGACTCTATACTGGACTCCAGGAGGAAAATTGAGCACACACGCCCAAACAGGACTTCTTATTAACCATGGGTGACTAGAATGCAAAAGTAGGAAATGAGCAGAATGAAAGATTCTAAGAAAATTTGGCCTAGGATCAAGAAATGAAGCAGGTGGGTTACTGACTGAATTTTGCAAGTCCAGCAGCTTATTCATTGCAAAAGCATTCTTCAAGCAACCAAAGAGGAGACTCTATACATGGACATCACCTGATGGCCAATATAGAAATCAAATAGACTACATAACTGGAAGCAGAAGATGGAGAAGGTCCATTCTCTCTGCAAAAACAAAACCAGGAGCAGATTGTGGCATAGACCATGAGCTACTAATATCAAGGTTGGAAAATACTTTCCAAACAACCATTCTTTTTAACCCCCTTCACCCATTTGCTATTAAAGCAACGGGGCTTTAGACAGTAAAGGCTTCCTGCATGCCTCTACCCTATACATGATATCGCTAGAACTTTTCCCATTTGCTCAGTCACCCATTGTGGGAATGTATCTAAGCAACCATACCATGTGGCCAGAGGACCTTCCAGGTGTGTTTGCAAGAACATTAATGACTCATCCCTCTCTTCCTTCTCCTTCAAGATGGTGAGTGCAGGCACTGCTGAGCTGATCCTCTTCTTGTAACATTCCTATAGTTAGCCAGGGCTTAGCCACTCCATGTATATATGTTTGAATGTACCATTAAATATAATTAGTCAAGTTTTTAGCTACACAACATGCATATTGCCTTACTCTGCTAAAACTAATCTCAGAGAGACAAAAGACCTTCAGCACTTTCCACCTATGAACTCTGCTAAAGGAGGCGAAGTCTTAACTGAACTCATCCTTCCCAGAAAAGGGGCTAATAAACCAGGAATATACTTCTAATTCAACAATCAAAAATTAGAGTAAACCTAAAGAAGAATGCTAAACCAACCATTTTGTCAAAAGAACATCCCCATAGAATTTAAAGAGAATTAAAAAAAAAAATTGGCATTATTAAGCCTAATTGACCAGGAGCCAGAAAAACTCTGGACTGAAGCCAGGGTCAAATGTCAGGGAGGAATGCAGAGACATTATCTGCAGCCAAAAAGAAAGAGAAATTCCAATGGGTGGCAAATGAAACTCTTCAAGAAGTTAAGGACAGATGAGAAGCAAAGTTAAAAGGCAACAGAAATAAGAGTCAGAACCCTGAATGCAACTGTTCAGTGACTTGTGCATAGGGACAAGGAGTACTACTATAATAATCAATGCAGAGAATTGAAGGTGACCACAAAAAGTACAAGAGACCTCTTCCACAAGATCTGAGAAATCAAAAGGAAATTTAAACCAAACGTTGAGAAGCTCTACGACCAGCAGGGGAACACATTACATGACCAAGTAGAAATAAAACGACCATGGAAATAATACATGGTCTGACTTTTCTTCGAAAACGACGATTCAGGAAGGACTCATCCCGCGCTTTCTGCAAGTGCACTGATGACTAAAAAGGCCAATAGCAAGTCCGGTTGCAGAAAGCACATGGTAAACTGTATAAAAGAGATGAAAGGGTAATTGAGGAAGAACCATATGAAACCCTCCAATTTTAGAAAGTGAAGTGGAAGCTGCACTCAGAGCACATGGGAGAAATAAATCACCAGGAACAGATGGTATAACAATAGATCTGGTTCAAGAGACAGAGACAGAATTTACTCTAGTTCTAACTAAAATCTCTCAACAAATAGGGAAAACAAAACAAAGACCCACAGATTGAAAATGTTCAATATACATTCCATTCCCCAAGAAAAGGGACATCAGGGATTGCCGTAACCACAGGACCATTGTATTAATTTCTCATGCAAGCAAAATGATGCTCAAAATTCTACAACAAAGACTTTTATCCTATATGGAGCAAGAAATGCCAAATGTCCAAGCTGGGTTCAGGAAAGGGAGAGGCACAAGGGATTACAGTATATTGCAAACCTGGATAGTGGAGCACAACAAAGAATTTCAGAAGAAAACCAGCCTGTGCTTTATAGATTATAGCAAAGCCTTTGATTGTGTAGATCATGAAAAACTATGGATCGTTTTTAAAAGAAAGTGGTGAGACACAACATTTGATTGTCCTCATGTGTAACCCGTACTCAGAACAAAAGTCAGGACAGAATACAGAGAAACAGAATGGTTTCCAATTGGCAAGGAGGTCAGGCAAGTCTGCTATTAAGCACCCTATCTGTTTAACTTGTACACTGAATGTATCATATGTAAAGAAGTACTAGACTCAGAAGGAGAAGGTGTGAAAATTGGAACATCAATAATCAATATCAACAAGATATGAAGATGACACCATACTACTAGCAGAAAATAGTAAAAACCTGGAATGATTACTAAGGAAAGTCAAGGAAGAAAGTGCAAAGATAGGTTTACAGTCGAACATTAAGGAAACAAAAATAATGAGCACAGATTTACACAGCTTCAAAGTAGACAATGAAGGCACTGAAACAGTTCAACATCTTCTGTAGTTTGGCTCAGTCATTACTCAGAATGGAGACAACAGTCAAGAAATCAGGAGAAGACTAGGACTTGGATTGGCAGCTATGAAGGAGGTAGACAAGGTCCTGATGAAGCATCAAATATCATGGAACACCAAAGTCAGGATTGTCCATGCCATTGTATTTCCCATTTCTACATTTGGTTGTGAAAGTGGGACAGTGAAGAAAGCTGATAGGCCCGTTGCGAGCCGAAAACCCGCCCACCCTCCCTATATATCATGTTGTTTTGCTTTTAATTGTTGCAGTTTGCTGGGCAGATGGCATGGGTCCTGATCCAGGTAAAGGGGGGGAAAGGGGGGTCTCCATCAAGTTCATGGAGACACCCCCCTTTTTGTTTAATTAACACCTTTTTTACAGGGGAGGGGAGAGTGCTTGGCCAATAGCTCTCTCCTCCAGGATGGTTGGGGCAGCGGCTGACAAGAGTCCATTGGCCAACATTGGGTTGGACAATGATTGGGATCACGACCCATGCAAAACGGCCAACCATTTTGCAGCCATCAGCAAGTTGCAGCCTTTTATTGCCAATCATTATCTACTAACCTGTACTTAACCAATTATCCTTATTTTGTACTCAATATAATTGTTAATCACACTTTGTTGTATGTGTCTTATTTAGGGGATGGGAGCGAGGCATACGGTCTGGGTCTGCAAGACAAATCAGTGGGTCCTAGAGCAAATTGAGCCTGAACTCTGCCTAGAAGCCAAGATAACTAAACTGAGACTGTTGTACTTTGGCCATATCATGAAAAGACATGACTCACTAGAATAGATCATAATGCTTGCTAAGGTAGAAGGAAAGGCAGTAGGAAAAGAGGAAGACTACATTCCAATGACAGACTCAATCAAGGACGCGACATCTCTGAGTCTGTGAGACATGAGCAGGGTTGTTGATGACCGGGTGACTTGGAAGTCTCTCATTCATAGGGTTGCTGTAAGTCCAAGTTAACTTAATGGCAGTTAATAAACAATTTTTTAAATAAATACATGCATATATACATAAGGACATATATGCATTGCACATCTACACTGAGTTCCTATGCTCATTCGAAACTGCAAAGTTTTAAACCGAACACACACAAAAGCACAATTACAATATCAGAGGTGTAAACTACATTAGGAGTGTACAAAGCAAGCATTTTCACACATAATCAGTACCTTTAAAAATAACTCATTTTAATACTGAGTGAAACAAAGATGGAGATAAGAAGGCTAGCATAAAAGCAAAGAAGTGTCATTGCCATAGAATCATAGAATTGTAGAGTTGGAAGAGATTACAAGGGCCATCTAGTCCACCTCCTGCCACGCAGGAACCACGATGAAAGCATCCCGACAGATGGCCATCCAGCCTTTAAAAAAAAAAAAACTCCAAGGAAGGAAACTCCACCACGCTCCGAGAACAACCATTACCTCCTAAGAGATGCCTTGACGTAGGATGACATAAATACGGGTAAAGTGCCCATGCAGGCGGCATGTAGTTCCAAAGTAATTTTTGAATTTCCCAGCTAGCTCCAGCATGCCAAACATCTTCCCTGAATTTTTTTAATTTGATTTTTGCAAAAAAGGCACTCCACAAATGTTTGCATCTACCTCCTCCCCATTTAGGCCAAGGAGTAGCTTTTCCCCCTACCCAATAGGAAGTCAAAGGGTCCCCTTCTGGGCCTAAAGTATGGCAAAATGGGAGAGGGGCTTTTGAGCCCTTTTTTAATTAAAAAAAAATCAGGGTGGTGCAAGGTAAAGAAACCCATAATTCTGGAAGAAACTACTTTTTGATCAACATGTGGAGATATACATCAGAACAGAAGGCAGCACATACAGCTTCACTGGGTGGATTTCCTGATTTCATGGTACCCTTAAAACTTTAACGACATCTGTCACACAAAAACACAGGAAGTATGTCTACTGAATAAAGTGTTAGGCAACCCCCATATAAAATTGTACAATTCTAATTGGTCTTGATATTATTCAATAATACTCAATCTACATCAATATTCACATCTTCTCTTAACATACTGCAGTCCCATTTCATTACATACTTACCTTTGCAGGACAGCTAGAGTGCCTGGGTTGACGCGATGAATACCGTCAAGAATAACAAGCTTCCCTTCAAGGGCAGCTGTTATAAGTGGAGATGGTCTCCAGGAAGTGTCCCCGTTGGGGAGAGTGTATCTTTGCTGCAGCAGATCTCGTGCTGTCATATCCTATGGGTAACAAGAACAGCAACAGACTGCTATTAAAGTGAGCACCAATGATACTTTTATTTTGCTCTAAGTATAATATTTTGCTTTACCCAACTCAAGGGCTGGTGCATTGGATGCTGCTTGTTTCAACAACAGGTATATGCAGTATTACACAATTTCCAAAAGCATTTTCTGTTTTGGTTATATGCAATACATAACATACTTAAGCATGCTAGACTTCTGTCTACAGAGTGGGCAACAAACAACATATGGCACACTAAAATTTATCTTTTAATGGAGGAATAAGCTGACAGTTTTAAGGCTAAAATATTTTTTTTGTCCATGCATATTTCAAGGATTGCTTCCCAAGTCCACATCTTTTTCTTGAAGTATTTACTTCAGGGATGGAAAGAATGCTCACTGTTGTTTCCTGGCTTAAAAAAGGGTTTCTCAACACTTGGAAAACTCAATCAGGAAGCATAACACAGTGGCACAAATTTGAAAGAATAACACAGTGGAGAGCAGCATCTTTCTATGTTTTTTAGTTTTTGTTTATAGTCTGCATATGCTCTAGAGCTAGTATCAATACTACAGGACTTTGCAATATTGATAGCTCAGATCTGAGGCACAAACTCATAGAAGAGATTCCTAAGGGCACTTAAACTGGACTAGCACAGAGGAATACTGCCTCTGATATTTGAGGTGACTTATAGCCAACCTGACAAGCATACACTGATGGTCCCATCCTCCATTAATTTGCCCAGTCTCATTTTAAAATCATCCAAGTTGGCAGCCATCTTTTGGCACTGAATTCTACATGTCAATTATGCACTTCGCCCCATCCTGGATCTCACCATATTCAGTGCCAGTGCATGATGCTGGTTTATCACAGCGTGAGATGCATAATTTTAAACATCTCTGGTTTTTGTCTTTTGTCTTTTCCCTAAGAAAAACAGCCCAACATATTGTAATCAGCCCCTTTATCATTTTGGTTGCCCTTTTCTGCACCTGTTTCAGCTCTAGAACACCTTTTTAAGTGTGGTGTCAAGACCTGTATACAATATTCCAGCTGCAGTCATTTACATAAAGGCAGTGAGGTGCTGCCAGTTTTATTTCTATTTCTCTTCTAATTATGCCTTAACTTGGAATTTGCATTCTTTTTGTTTACAGCAACTGAATTGACATTTTCATAGAGACATCAATGATAATTACTAGATTCCTTGGTTAGTCACTGCCAGCTCAGATTCCTTCAGTGCATATGGGAAGCTGGGATTTCTCACCCAAACACCCATCACTTCACACTTGTTTTCACTTAATTTTCATTCATCATTTTAATGCCCATTCTCTTAACTTGGAGAGATACAGCCGAAATCTTCACCAGTTTTGTTTTTGCTTTCATAGAATCATAGAATTGTATAGTTGGAGGAGACCACAAGGGCCATCCAGTCCAACCCTCTTCCATGCAGGAAAATCAAAGCATCCCTGACAGATGGCCATCCAGCCTCTGTTTAAAGACCTCCAAGGAAGGAGACCCTACCATGCTCCGAAGGAGGGTGTTCCACTGACGAACAGCTCTTACTGTCAAAAAGTTCCGCCTAATGTTGAGGTGGAATCTCTGTTCCTGGTGCTTGTATCCATTGTTCCGTGTTCTAGTCTCTGGAGCAGCAGAAAACAAGCTTGCTCCATCCTCAATGTGACACCCCTTCAAATACTTAAACAGGGCTATCATATCACCCCTTAACCATCTTTTTTCCAGGCTAAACATACCCAGCTCCCTAAGTCTTTCCTCATAAGGCATGGTTTCCAGACTTTTCATCATTTTAGTCGCTTTCCTCTGGACACGCTCTAATTTGTCAATATCCTTTTTGAATTGTGGTGCCTAGAAATGGACACAGTATTCTAGGTGAGGCCTGACCAAGGCAGAATAGAGTGCCACTATTACTTCCCTTGATCTAAACATGATACTTCTATTGATGCAGCCCAAAATTGCACTGACCTTTTTTAGCTGCCGCATCACTCTGTTGACTCATGTTCAACTTGTAGTCTACTAGGACTCCTAGATCCCTTTCGCACGTAGTCTCGTTCAGCCAGGTCTCCCCCATCCTGTATCTATGCATTTAGTTTTTCTGCCCTAAGTGCAGTACCTTACATTTCTCTGTATTGAATATCATTTCGTTAGCTTAGGCCTAGCTCTCCAGTCTATCCAGGTCATTTTGAATTTGATCCTGTCCTCTAGGGTATTAGCTACTCCTCCTAATTTGGTGTCATCTGCAAATTTGATAGGTATGCCCCTAATTCCGTCATCCAAGTCATTGATAAAGATGTTGAATAGCACTGGGCCCAGGACAGAACCCCGTGGCACACCACTGGCCACATCTTTCCAAGACGAAGAGGAGCCACTGCTGAGCACTCTTTGGATTTGGCTGGTCAACCAATTACAAATCCATTAACAGTTAACTTGTCTAGCCCACACTGTAAATAATTTATTTCTATTAGCAAACAAAGCCACTTCACTATACACCCCTAACTCTAGGTTTTGCATTGGAAGATTCTCACCACCTTCTAAGGTACTGTATCTTCTAACATAGCTTTTCTTTTAAAGTATAGTAACATATTGGAAAATTAGGGTGTGTCAGGAAAGCCTACAGCCATCTTTGCATCTACTTCGTGGGTATTATATTTTTCTTTTTGGTTGATATATAAATTTTATTTATTTAGTCATTAAATCAGTCAGGTTTGTAATATTTATTTATTATTTTTCCATTACTTTCACTATAGTGAGATTAATACCTGATTCAGTTGGCATATTATCATTAGTTTCAGTCTACCAGGTGTTACCGACTGGAGTTTTAGGCCATTAATGATTCAGATGCTATCTACAAGTCAAGGAATCAGGGAGTTATTGCTGAGTAATGTGGCATGTTCCAAGCAGTGTCATTTTTTTGTAACTGTGTAGTTTCCTTCAGATGTTTTCTAGGCCCTGAGAAATTGCTCCCAAAGCACCTATCAGTACTGAAACAACAGATGTTTTCTTTTCCCAATGGCTCTGAATCTCAATTTGTAGTTATCAATATTTCATTGTCTTTTCCCTCTCATTGTCTTTGATTCTGTTGTTTTCGGGATTGCCATTTTCTTTTTCTCAACCACAGTTATGTCTGGCATAAAATATTTTAACTTTTTGTCAGCTTGAATCTTAAGGTCCCTTATGTCACCAATTTTGACAAGCTTTTGTTCCCACCAGTCCTTCCGAGATGGTAAATTATATTTTTTTGCTTAGATTCCAGTGTATCACTGCACTCTATCATGGAGGGTTTTTTTTTTTAAAAAAAAATCAGTCTCCACAATCTTGCTGCACAAACTCATAAGAAGGTCAACAGCTTCAGCTTTTTCTCTGCATAGCTGACATTTACTATCCATAGTTATTTTTTCAATATTTGCTTTGATGCTATTTGTTTGAAGTGTCTGTTCTTGAACCACAAATATAAGTCCTTTTTTCAGTGTCCCACTCTGTAGCCTTTTCCATATATTCCCCTTCTCAGTTCTTCCTTCTACGCTTCTAATGTACTGATGATTTGTTGTTGTGTGCCTTCAAGTTGTTTTTGACTTATGGTGACCCTAAGGTGAACCCATCATAGGGTTTTCTTGGCAAGATTTGTTCAAAGGAGCTTTGCCAAGTTTTCCTCTCAGGCTGAAGGAGTGTGACTTGCCAAAGATCACCTAGTGGGTTTCCATGGCTGAACTCTGGTCTCCAGTCACAGTCCAAAGCTCAGACCACTACACCACACCGATTCTGATGATGCAGTGGTATTGTTGTTGTTATCATCACCAAAAAACAATGTATTACCTGTTTTAATTGTTTAATAAAAATGTACCTGCAAGGAGGCAAACCCTGTGACACATTTGAAGTAGTTCTGAGATCACTGATGTTGTCCAAGGACACAGAGTGCAGGTGGTAGGAGAAAGTCCTTCAAATGTCTCATCCACTAAATTTGAAAAAACTGAAACCCACCTCTCAAACAACTGGATCAGTTGGTGATCTACATACTATCTTCAATGGCACCCAGTTCAAAGTGAACCTGAACAACTTTCTTCCTCAAAGTGTCTAACGAATTCATTACAGCTGGCTGCAGAGGGCTCCAAAGACTTGAGAAGGCAGTTTGGAGTCAACCAGCCACCTAACAACCCTCAACAGCAGCTTGATGCAATGGTGATGGTGGTGATGAAATAAGCGTGTAATTATGTGGGTTTAATTATATGTCACTTCTATGTGAAAGCTGGACAGTGAAGAAAGCTGACAGGAAGAGAGTCAACTCATCTGAAATGTGGTGCTGGAGGACAGTTCTACAGACACCACAGACTGTCAAAATGACCAATAAATGGATTAAAGAGCAAACCAAGCATGAAACTCCTCTAAAAGTCAAAATGACTTTCACAAAATAATGTGAAAACATGACTCATTAGAAAAGACAATAATGTTTGGTAGTGGGGAACAGCAGAAAAAGAGCAAGATCATACTACAAGTAGATTGACTCTGCAGGACCTGAGCAGACTGGTTGATGACAAGGAGCCTTGGAGGTCTCTCATTTATAGGGTTGCCATAAGTTGAAACTGACTTGATGGAAATTAACAAGTACATGCTCATAACTGTGTCCAGTCAATATACACTGGACTGACTATGTGACGAATGTTGCTGTCCTTGAGCAAGCAGGGATCACCAGCATTGAGGCCATGATATTGAGAACACAGCTGCACTGGGCAGGGCACGTTTCTAGGATGGAGGACAATCACCTCCCCAAAATAGTACTCTACAGTGAACTCGCCATGGGTCAGCATAAGAGGGGTGCTCCAAAAAAGCCATACAAGGACTCCCTGAAATAACATCTCAGGCTCGGCCAAATTGATCACCAACAATGGTCTGTCCTGGCCTCACATTGGGAGGCATGGAGACATGCTGCAGCCTTATTTAAGAACTCATGCCGAACAAGTCTTGAAGAGAAACGACAACAAAGGAAGAATCACAACCCGGAAACATCACCCAAGGAGACCTTCTGCTGTGCTTTCTGCAACCGGACTTGTTTATCTCAGATTGGCCTTTTTAGTCATCAGCGCTCTTGCAGAAAGTGCGGGATGAGTCCTTCCTGAATCTTCATTTGCAAAGACAAGCCAGAGAAAGAGAGAGATTGATGATGAGAGTTCTGCCATCTGTGCTCTTAACTGTTATCCATTTACCACCTCAGTAAGAACTAGGCAATGTAGGAAGAGACTAACAGTGATCTAACCTGTGAGGAAAGGTTATATTTATACTTTTCTGCGCCACCAAGGTATTAGACTGTCAATGAATTTACCTGATACAGCATGACAGGTTCTATGTTGTATCCTAGTGTAGCTGCAAACTCCTTAGCGACAACAGTTTTGCCACAGCCCTGAGGAGAAAAAAGTGGAGAGAAATGCCTTGAAGTCATCATGAAAGCACTCATTCAATGTGGGCAAGTAACAACTGAGCAGCTGACAAGAAACATTCTGTGATAAATAGGTAGGAACAGAATTGTTTTTAACACACAGGAGTTTGGGTTTGTTTTCGGGTTTTTTGGGGGGGGTAATGTACATATCGTAATGTAGTGTCGTACATTATGACACTCACTTTTTCACCAATCAAACAGATATCTTTGACCATATGGGATTGCATCATTTCTGCCAATAGTTGCTCATGGCTGAAAGTCTTTATGAAACCATCTGTCCCAGAATGAAGGTCTAATGGTCTAGTCCCTGCAGGAACCTACAAGGAAGACAGTAAATGTTAAGCATAATGATCATGACATAGCATTTCCTAAGCTGACCATACAAACTCACCCTTGCTCAAACTTTGTCTTCAGGAAATAAATTCCAGGAAATTTAAAAAAACATGCATCCTGAAAAATGAATAAACTATTTAGTCTGCCATCTACAGTTCAGTTTGAAACTCTCTCATTGGTGCATTCACGCATAACTCTAAACCCACAGTGTAGCATTACTGCTACACTGAAGTTGAGTGAACTTCAGTGTAACACTTGTCAGTCCCCTTTCCTGCTTTGGTACAACCATAAGGATAAGTTCTAAAGCTTTCATTTCACTACTCACTTAAAATTAACAACAGTTTTTCATGATCTTCAAATCTGAATAAACTGTGATTATGATCTTAACCACAATTTGTTGAAATATGGGAACAGTTTATGATGTTGGCTTATTTCAATGAACCAGTTATGTTTAAGCACAGTTTAGGTTCTTAATATAATGGATGAGATCCGCCTATTGACATCATTAGACAGCTTTAAAAAGGCTGTCAAGACGGTTCTCTTCAGGCAGGCTTTTCCGGAATAGCTAACCCCAGCCTCAGGAACCCCCTCTGGAGGTTGCTTCTGGAGCTCCAAACTGATGCTGCTCGCTCGGAAGGGTTTTTAATAAATTGTATTATATGCTGATTTTAATTTGTATTAATTTAATAATGTTTTAAGGGGGGGAAGGGATTTTGAGTTGTTTTATACTGTGTACTATTTTATTGTTGTAAGCTGCCCCGATTGCTCGCAGAGGGGCGGGATATAAATAAATTATTATTATTATTATTATTAGTTAATCTAAAATGAAAATGGCTGTGATGAAGGAAGAGGGCTGTGGGGGAAGCACACAAGTCCAAGGTTTCCTGTTACTAGTACTCATAATGTGATTTAGTGTTTTCTACATATGTTCAGCTTCTAGAAATGTTTGTGGTGCAATTCAAAGTCCTTTTCTTTAACCTTTAAATTATTGGGGTCCAGAGCATCTAAAGGACAGTCTCAAACTCAAGTGATCCAGTCAGATGTTTCTCTGAGTTAGTATTGTACTTTACTGGGACATTATGTATTGCTTACTTCTAAACCAAATTCTGGGCAACACTAAAAAGAATGTAAGGAAATAAGTAAAGTAAGTAAATAATAGTTACAAAGAAACAATAAAATTTATCCTGTTACGATCAAATCTATAAATAATTACCTGAAATGTCACAGCTTTCTCAGCTATCTGAACTGTCACATCAGCCTGCAAGATCTTGCCAACCTCCTTCTTTTTCACATTAACAACTCGTGTAGGTACAGAAGACCTTCCTGAATCCTGGAGCTCAAACCGCTAAGAAAGAACGAATAATTTATATCTTTTTCTCTGGAAGCATTTTTTGGCTGAAGGGTGAAGTATACATCCTCTAAATAAATAAAATAAATAAAAAGCAATAGAATCCCCATTGGCCAACTTCTGTTTCTAATTCAAATTAGGCCCTTCCTCAGCCTGAAAATATATTTCCAACCAATACTACCAACTTCTCCATTTGAGTATGCCAAGGGTGTCTCTATGCTGAACTAGGTCATTGCTAAGGGTCACTAGGTATTGCTGTTTGTAACAAGGCTAAGTAAGTTCGGAAGGTCCAAGGACCAGTTTTCTGCCCCCAGGACCTACCACGGGCCACACCAGCCCCATTCCACCAAATCAAAAGTGGACAGATGTCTACTTCCAGTTTTGTAAAACCAATGAGAAGATGTGTGCCTTGCTTTAAGTCAAAACTTTAAAGGCTTTTAGAATTGAAAAGGCATTTTTGGGCACGTTTTCATTGGAAGAGGATTCAGGGGGTCAAGTGAGAGCCTGAGGGTCCCAAATATCTCTCTCTTGCACTCTCTCTCTCTGCACGTACAGTCATCCCTTTATTTTCATGGGGATAAGGGACGCAAGGCCCCCACGAAAATAAAAAAAACACAAATAAAAATAGGCCTCCCAGGCTGCCGCCACCACCCCCACCATCGCTTGTCCCGTCACCACCACCATGCCCCCACCAACACACACACCATCACTGCCACCATGCCTACAAGCTCGGGCCGAAAGCGGCTTGGCTGTGAGGGTGGCGGCCCATCTCCCCCCCAGCCAAGCCACATGGGGAGCCTGCAAGCTCAGCCTGACAGCAGCTTGGCTGGGGCAATGGCGACCCATCTCCCCCCATCCAAGCCTTGTGGGAAGCCTGCAAGCTCGGGCTAAAAACAACTTTGCTGGGGGGCTGGCAGCCTGCCTTCCCCCAGCCAAGCTGCACAGGGAGGAGAGCGGCTTTGCTGCAGGGGCTGGCAGCCTGTCTCCCTCCAGCCAAATCATGTGGAGAGCCTTGGAGCTCAGGCCAAGAGCGACCCGCCACCCCCCAGCCATGCCGCATGGCAAGCCTGGAAGCTCAGGCCACTGCTGCTCCCCTCACAGCACCTCCATCGCTGCCACCCCGTCCAGAAACCGTGAATAGGCAAAACCACGAAAGACAAAGACACAAATAGAAAGGGACAACTGTATGTATATGCAATCTACAGGCCATAGGATTCCTATCTCTGCTTTCAAACAAGTATAAAGGACCCCTTTCAGACCAATTACCAAATTCAATTACAGGTTAATTCAAATATTCAGGAACACATTTCAGTGGTGGATGGGGCCAAATGGAAAAAGGTATGAGACAAAAATGCCAGCATATTTTAGCAAAAACTCATACTGACAGTAACCAAACCTTAGGAGAATTCTTTTGACATTTTAAAATGGGGAAAACACTAATAAAGCTGGTAAACCATTGAACATAGTGTGATAGAGAAAGGGGACTATCCTGAGCCAGATTAAGATGCCAAGAGGGCCAAATTTAGTCACAGCTTTGCAGTTCCCCACTCTTGTCTTAAAGGCTCCCTCTGGGTAACAGAGTTCTGGGGAGCCTGAGAAACCTTGGGATGGCTTCACTGGGGGAGTGGGGAGCGCAGGCTTACACAGATCACAACAGTGGCTGTAGTTACATAAAAGAGAAGAAATTACATGGGAAAGCTACAGTAGATGTCCAGCTGGAGGCCTTCTGCATTTTAGCAAGGCACTGTTGTCTACATTTTATTGGTAGTCCCAACAGCATACATCCACTGAATCAATCGTTAAATGATGAGTTAACACTTGTGTAATTCCCACTGATTCAATGAGTCTATTCTGATTGGGACTAACAGGATTCAGGACTATGTACACCCAAAACAGGTGAACAAACAGACTGAGATAGTATTCACTTTATGTTAAAACCCATTAAAAGTCTGATTTACAGCAGCAGCAAAAGCGAGAGAGAAACAAATTTATAACAGTGAAATCCAATTTTCTAAAATTAATGTATGATTGGTTACTCAGAATTTGAGATATAGCTTAATATATTAAAATCTATCTGATTTTGTTTGCATAGTGGGAAGGCAGCCAACATGGTAAGTTTGATTAAATTGGATCTGGAAAAAAAGTACAGATGTAATGTCCTTTGGAGTGAGCCCCCAAAATTCACTGGGAATTACTTCCAATTAGGTATGCTTAAGGACTGGGCTGCATGTATCCCTTTAAGCAATAGTACTGTCAACATACATCTTCTGTATTTAACTCAATTAGTCTACAGGGCACAATGAGCACTGAAGAATATGTCCCTTAAGAAACCCTTCCTATACAGTCATCATTAGACTTCAACATGTCAAAAAGAATAATGTAAAGAAAACAAGGCTCATGGAATGCCATCACATATGGTTTTCATCACTGTTCTCTCCATTTTTCCTCTCCGCACCCATAAAATAAAAATAAAAATGAGAAACACAGAACATGACTGTAACTAGAATACATCTTTGGCAAAATGTATAACAGCAGTGGAATTTTTAAAATTACTGAGAATTTTGTTTTTTCTCTAAGTTTGATACTGGTGTTTTAATAATAAATAAGCAGAAATCTAAACCAGAAGACTATACAGAAAAGCATTTTAAGTGTTTCTGGCAGATATAATCTAAAGAACCAATAATCTCACCATGGCATGCTACCCACCTCCCATCTGAAGTGAAACATTCCAAACACAAATTTACCACCTTAGTGAGAACTAGGCTTAAGATGATTACTGTGTGCCTTAACAACATATGCATGATAATATCAGCTGTAACACATATCTTTTGGGCTTTTTTCTTAACAAGGACAAACAACAGGTTACAAGCCACCATGTTCTTCACCCACAAGTGCAAATTCCACACCATCTCTACAGAACTAATCACAGTCAGCCAGTCAATTGTCATGGATTTCCTTGAGTGGTGCCAGACAGCTCTGGACTTGGGCCACAAGATTCAAGATACCAACAGACACAGAACATTCTGCTTGGACCAGGAGATCCAAGTTCATAATCCCACTCAGGAGATTTTCAGATGACACTGTTATAGTGTTACTATTCCACTTTTACTGCTCTGGCTTCCTCCTGTGGGATTCTGGGGTTTGTAGTTTAGTGAGGCCTAAGATCTCTCTGGCTGTGAGTTGTAAATGCCCCTCCCTAAACTGCAAATCCCAGGATCAACAGGAGCTAGCCATAGCAAATAAAGTGGAACAGTAACACTATAACAGTGTTGTCTGAAAGTCTAGTCAGTCATGAAACTCACTGTTGGTGTTACTCCAGTCCCTGTCTCTCAATTTAATCACCACACAGTGATTTCACAGTGGTGAAATTAAGAGCGGGCAAGACAGAAGTCCTGAGCTCCCTGAAGGAATGGCAAGATACAAATTACTGGGCTAGCCAGTGCTAACAAGAATTCCTGCACGACAAAGGATCTGTGAAACCATGCTACCTATTGCTGGGCGTTATGAAGGGATTCATACCCCAGAAATGGGAAAGAAGTGAGAGAGCTTTTTTCTGTCACCCATTCCCAGTTTCTTCATCATGGCTGAACAACTGTTGGGTGATCCTTGCACCAGCTGCAATATACTATTTTGCTAGAAGAATTTCTATACATGCAATGAACACTTACTTTTAAGGCATCTTCTACTGCTGTCTTGCCATCCTTCCCCAATAGAATATTATACGGATAAAGCCATGTGACTATATGCTGGATTGACATCATAGGGAAGTAGTTCTTAGTGAAGGAGGAAAAAACAGAGGAAAAAGTGAACATATAATCACTGATGTATCAAACCTAAAGGAAACATAGGTGCCAAGATCCTGTGAGCAATAAACAAACGAGCATTGGCTTTTGGGAGTCTGTGAACAAGGTACAATGTTTGTCTTCAATCTGTAAACACCCCCGTTGCCATTCCCGCCACGGGAGTGATCCCGGGGACAAAGGAAGAAAAGAGATGAGATCCCCCCTCCCCTCGCCCCCACGTCACCATTTCCGCCCGGGAATGATCCCGGGGACAAAGGGAAAAGAGAGGCAAGATCTCTCCTCCCCTCCCTTTGCCCCAATCGCTCCCTGGTGGAAATGGTGACATGGGGGCGAATGGAGGGGGAGGAGAGAGCTTGCCTCTCTTTTCACTTTCCTCCAGGATCGCGCCCCTCCCTTCTCCCCCACATCGCTATTTCTGCCAGGGAGCGACCTACAAGGGGAGAGGAGAGGCAAGACCTCTCCTCCTCCCCTCCCACCCCCATCCATCACCCCACCCCCCGCTGTCATCATCCACAGATAATTGAATCAGCAGATGGCGGATCAGCGGATGCAGAGGTGCTTCTGTAGTTTATAAGCAGGACATGTTCCCAAAGGCCCAATATCAGATGCCGACTAATTTTCATTTTAGTTAAATTCTGAGGTAACATTTTATTATACCACCAACTAAATCCACATGAACATTTTCTATAGCTTTGATGTATATATGAATGGACTTACCAAAATCTGCACAGCTGATGACAAGCTATCCAAAGGAAAGTCAGGGAGGCCCAATGCAGAGGATTCTTGGGTGCAAAGAGTTGTTGCAAAGGACAAAAGCTGTGAAATTCTATAAATATAGCAAACAAAATCAATTTTAACAGGATTTTTAATTCTTAAATTCAAAATACTCATTAAAATAAGGCTGAGCAATACTTTCATATTAAAGATACAATAATATTCTGAGTATAAGCATGAAGGGACCAGTACACTATGCGTACATGCCATATTCACACATAATCTAGCATTCTGTACAGTGTGTGAATCTGCAAGTCTCAGCCTTTTTAAAATCGCAGGACTTCCCACAAGTACTACAAATGTCAATTTAAGTCGATAAGGGGGCTCATCCAGGTTTATTCTTTGAGAAGTTTTCCTCACTCTACTTCAAAACCTAGAACTGAACACTATACAGTCTTAGCCTGATTTACACAACAATTATTTGATGAAGTAGGTTACTCATGAAATTTACTGGACGGTCTAGCAGGCACCGGAACGACTTTGTTCAAAGTCTCCCACATGATCCATGTGTCTGTACCCCAACAGGTCTATACCAGTATGACATTCTTGATGGCTTGACAAAATAAGCAAACAGCAAAGAAAACAAAGTTCTAAGACCGCTTATCCATAGTTTTTATACACGTATTTACCTCTCTGTTGAAACAGAAGGTCCAATTAAATATAAGAGTGAAAGATGGTCCTAAAATAAAATATACCACATATCAGACTATAATACGTATTGTTCAAGGACCATTCTATCACAGAGTAATTATTTTGCTTAGGTTGATACCACTGACTCCTATGTTTTAAATATCATGATTGATCTTTTATACCAAAGTGCTTATTAACTAAGGGATCCAGAATCTTCTAATTTACTTTAGCAGTGAACACTTTTATTTAAGTAATATAGAATACACAAACCAAACCTGGGACAATACTGTAAGTCTAAACTGAGGTACTTTGTAAACTACAGGTTCAGTCTCTCTTATCCAAAATGCTTCGGAGCATAGTTATTTTGGATTTTGGAATACTTGTATATAAATAATGAGATCTCTTGGTGATGGGACCCAAATCTAAACATGAAATTCATTATGTTTCATATACATTTATAGACATAGCCTAAAGGTAATTTTATACACAATATTTTTAATAACTTTATGCATGAAGCAAAGTTTCTGTACACTGAACCATCAGAAAGCACAGGTATCACTATCTCAGCCACTCAATTTTGGATTTTGGGATATTTCAGAATTCCAGATAAGGGAGACTCCACCTTTATATGATGAATGCCTATCCTTTTCATAGAATATAAGAGCTTTGCAACATTACTTACCTTAAAGGGTAGACAATAAACATCTCTAGCTTGAAATCTAGACCGTAGTGGTGGGTCTAATGGGTTACCCAAATACCGAGGGATAGGAAGGCCCAGTGCAATTACTCTGAAGTTTTCACTGACTCTAACAATCCTCCATGCATCCAACTCTGCTTTATCATGCTCCTAAATAAAAATAAACTTGTAATTACAATTCAGCAACCACTTCAGAAAAAATGACAACTATTCTGGTGGCCTATTGAACAGCTATTTGAACTGACAACAAAGATTTAGAACACATATTTGTGAGATCCAGAACAAGCACTACCTTCAAACTGAATATAAATATCAATTTTCTTGATTTTAGGACTACTTCACACAGTACATATATCAGTGTTTTTTCACAGTGAACCCCAGAAAGCACAAGGATTTATCTAAAAAGAGGCAAGGATAAAGTGCATGCACATGCTCTATTGGTTCACAGCCCTCACCACACATATAGGGTCTAGATATAGATAAAGAATGCAGATTTCCTTTTGCATATTATAGACTCCTCCATGAGCTCACCAGTTTGAATGTTTGAAGCTTTTCTGATTGGTGCAGCACATCAAAGGACCAAGAGCTACATGATCCATTTTGTGTATATTAAATGCAGCTTTCTAATTGCTAGCATGTTGGTAATAAGTCCCAAAGGACTAGCAATATCAGTTTCTGTTACAGATCTGCTAATGACAAGGGATATAAAACCCAACATAATAGCTACAGCTCAGTTACATATTTATACTACTAAGGGTATGCTCACGAGAACACTGACTACAAGCCCAAAGCCTAGAACTTTGTATTTTTCATGTGAAAATTTTCAGCCATCAGGTTCACTCTTAGTAGGTTCCCAAGTTGCTCAATGGACTATATTTGGGCCTGGAAATAATATTTTCTGGTTTTATCTCTAAAGTACATGCATGCACGCACGCACACACAGACTATACTGCAGAAAATGTGTTGTTGTGTGCCTTCAAGTTGTTTCCAACTTATGGTGACCCTAAGGAGAACCTATCAGGTGTTCTTGGCAAAATTTGTTCAGAGGTGGTTTGCACTTGCCTTTCTCTGACGCTGAGAGAATGTGACTTGTCCAAGGTCACCCAGTGGGTTGCCATGGCCGAGAGAGGATCCAAACCCTCTTCTCCACAGCCCTAGTCCAACGCTCAAACCATTATGTTATTTTCTTATAAGTTATTTACTAACCACCTCTCTCAACAGAATTGAGACGGTGTACAACAACACAGTCAAACAAATACAATGTAACAGAATATAATACAGTTAATCACAGTATAATACAATTCAAAGCAAATACAGTAACAGATACAGAGCAACAAAGCAAATACACAGAGCAAATACAATAACAAGCAGACAATTATACATGCATATGCCAGTAGATGGCGATGTTGGCATGCAATAACACTACAAGAGTACACTGCAGATTTCACAAATACACAAATAAACGGCAGCTGCTTTTTTGGAAACTGAATTAACTGTTTCCACAGCATACCGCCCCAGCTCTTTATTACACTGGTCCTCATTTTACCAGCTTACGGAAGGCTGAGTTGACCTGGGAGGCCCTGGGATCGAACTTATCACTCAAGATCTAGCATGAGTTTTGGCTGCATTAACCTATTGTGCCAACCAGGGGGCCCCCGGGGCCCCCCTTAAATTACACCATGCTGGCTCCCACTGAAGAAAATAAAGTAACTATTTTTCTTCATGTGTAACTATTCTTGAAGTAAAAATGGAAGCTCTATTATTTATGGTTAAGACATTGAACAGACTAAGGACAGCATTAAAACAATGCAGGAAAGGAGTATTTTTGAGCTATCCAGTTCTGAAATAGTCTGGCTCACAGCTTATGCCTAGGACTGCAAGCTTCAAGCCAGTAAATTAATCAACTAAAGCTATAACTGATTAATTGGCTAGGTTTACATTTTACCAATGACAGCAAATTGCTGTGAATTAAGGGCACACTTTCAAAATTCTTTTTTTTCCCAGTATATTTACTTAAATCAGGAATTTTTACACAAACATTAAATATAATCTTTCCTTATGTTTATTAAATTTAAAATGTCCAAACAGATCCAGTAACTTCCTAGATAATAAAATGTTGATAACATGCAAGTGTACTTTAATTAACATTTATTTATTGAAATGTTTAATAAATTCTAAAGAATCTCAGCATTTTCATAACCAAACAAAAGAAAATATGATCATGTTTCACTAAACAAGCAACTGAGTGATTAAGGACAAACCTATCAGAAATTCATAAAGAAAATATATCATATGAAAATTATAAATGTGTTGGACATATCAGAAATTTTTATGAAAATATGCAAATATATGTGTACTTAAATGAGTATGATACTATAATTCAATGACAAATATGTTTAGAACTAAAGTGAAGAGAGGAAGGTCTATGTTAAACATTCATTGAGGGGCTCAGGCATAGATACAAATAAGGCTTTTGGATACTTGGAATTCTTTAGCAACTTTTTTTTAGATCCATTAATCCTGAATAAAATAATTATGTTGTCAAACAAAAACTAGAACCATTTAATGCATTCCTATTACCTTCAGCAGTTTATCATAACGTTCTGCTGACATGAGGAAACGGCCATCTTCAAGTTGCATTTCCCTATTCTCCAGTAAATTGTTCAATACTGGCAAGACATTCCGCTCAGCCTTCTCCAAACCTTCCAGAATTAGGATTCTACCTTCTGTAGCTGCACGTACTGCACACTATCAATCAAAACAAAACAGCATTAGAGCTACAGATAGCTGTATATAGCTCACAAAACCTGCTTGAAAGTGAATGGCTGGCATATTTTTTTTTCCTGCAAGTCACCAGTGAATCTTCTAAATATATTTTTCTAACAACCAAATAAATAACTGTGGAAAGGACAATTGAATGAAAGCGAGAACACTGAACAGTAATTTAGTGTGCTTCTGTATATGTACAAAATGAAGACAGAAGACTTAAGTCAGAGGACCTGAGAACCTAAGCAGGGAAAAAGCCATACTAAAGGCGGGGGGAGGAAGCAAGACTGTAAACAGTAAAAGGGAAACAGGAGAGGTCCCAGTAAGAAATGAGGTTGAAAAGTTAACCCCCTTCTTTTCCATCTTGCTCTCTTAAAACAGAAAACAAAAACTTATTTAAGAGAACCAGCTCAACCACTGGCAAGTTAAACAAATTATTATATGGCAGTTTCCAGCATTTTAAGTCAGAACATTGGTGGGTGGATAGGTTACATTAACCTGGAGTATCATACTGAAATATTTCCCTTCCTCAAACGTTGACTGTCACAGAATACAAACTAAAATTCCTTGGCTTTTAGGATTTGGCTTTTCATTGTACAGTTCCTTATAGATGAAGGCTAGGAACTAAGGCTGCTACAGATACTCACTTGATCAATGTAATAGGCAGTGCCAGCTCGAATCTCTCTCCTCTGTTTGAGATCAGTTTCGGTTGTGTCCCTAGAGAGTGCAATATATTCCACCTCCCGCTTGGTCAATTCCTGAAGAATGTAGCACAATATTGCAAAATACTGCAATTAATAAAAAATATCCAACAGAGACCTAAGCAGCAGCACATCACTACATGGATCTGACCCCCAAGGAGCCACAGTTTATCCCGAAGCCTAGTTTAGCACTCTCCCCCAGTCAGCATGGCTTCAATTTTTTCCTTTATATTCTACTGGTTTTATCAGCATTGCTACAATAGTCAGCACTAAATCATTTAGACAGAACAACATAAGTATTTGCTTTTTGTAAGGACACCAGCTAAATCAGAGGCAAGACCAATACAATAGTCTCCATTATATTTCCCATTAATTCTGCTTACGGTGTATTATAGAGCGAGCAATAATCATAAACATGTAAATATCATGGTTACCAAACTCAAATTATGTGAGCATATGTTTGTGTTCTTTTCCTTAGGGGACTTTTTTAAAAATGGATTTTAAAACTTTATCTACATTAAAAAGGGATCTCAGTTATATACAATAATATTCCAGTACAGTAGAACCCTCATATCCATGGGGGATTGGTTCCAGAGGGCCCTGCAGATAATGAATTCCACGGATAATAGCAAACGTCCCCGTCCCCCCGTCACCTTTGACATCACGGAAGCCATGCCAGGGGGTGAAGGGAGAAGGAAGGTGAAATGTCTCCTCCCCTTCCTTCACCCTCCCGTCATCACCGGAACCACGGGGGGGGGGAGGGAAAAGGGAGGCGAGACTAGAGCTCCAGGGCCACCAGAGCATCGCCCTTCCCTCCCTTCACCCTCCCAGGGCAACCTCCCAGAGCCACCAGAGCTTCCCCCCTCCCTTCACCCTCACCAAAGCTTTGCCTCCCTTCACCCTCCTGTTGCCATCGAAGCCATCAGAGCTTCGCCCCCTCTCTCCGCCCTCATCGGAGCCACTGGAGCTGGGGTGGGGGAGAAGGGAGGCAAGACGTCTCCTCTCCTCCCTTCACCCTCCCGTTGCCATAAGAGCCACCAGAGCTTTGACCCCTCCCTTCACCCTCCCAAAGCTTTGCCCTCCCTTCACCCACGCCGGAGCCACATGCAGTTGTAGTATTCACAGTTTGAATCAAACTCCTTCCCTTTGGGAAACAACTGTTGATTACCATAGCCGCCTTGAATTCTAATTTAATTCTCTAATGAAAATTGGGTCTCCGTCCAATAGCTTACCAAATACTGCATGGCAATAGATCTCCGAAGTGGCCCAGGAGGTCCTATGAGGAAGACATCTTGGCCCAAAAGATCTTTCTGCATGATCCATCTTAGATGCTGAATTATAGATTGAGCCAGAGAGTCTGAAACTACACAAGGAACACGTAGCATGAGCTATTAATTAAATCTGAAATATTTAAATAAATATTTTTAAATTCCCAAACATTTTAACTAAGTTGGTTGTTGCTTTTCTTTTTATGAATTCATTTCTCTAGCTTCATTCTTTGCAGACTCATTTTTATATGTATTTTCCATTCCCAGGTTGAGTGTCCCTATTAAAGTTCAAACTAATCCACCTGTCAGTTCCTGGATGTGTAAAAATAACAGTTCACTTGACTAATTAAATTAATAAAATACAGTGTGCTGTAATACCTAGAATACTATGTCTGAATGTGAGAAAAACAGATTCAAATCCCTGCTCATCAGGGATAGATGGATAGATATGGGCAAGTAATTCTCTTTTGGCCTAATATACTTCATATGATTGTTATAAAGGTAAAATAGAATAAAATACATACACGTCAGTTAGTTTCTTGGGGGAAGAACAGGATATAAATTAGACCAAACAAATACAGTGCACCAAAGACCAATTAGAGAGCTGCTTTCGAACACTTATCCCAAAGAAAGAATCAATTCTGATTGCCTGTCATCAACAGAGAATATCTGTAGCTACTATGAAATGCTTTTCTTGGAATGAGTTCTGCAGTACATGGGTCTGATTGTCATAAAGGTCTTGTGTCTACAATTTGAAAGTTATTTTTCAGTCAGCTGTTTAGTCAGGGACATGAAATGTACAATAAAGACTATTCAACAGAAGTGATCCTACGGATATTCAAATTCAAATCTTAAATTGCTCACTGTAAACTTGAAACAAAATGCAATCACTCAATGGAATAAAAATCATAAATGCCAATGCCCTGTGCTATTTAACCAGCAGAGCATGGACGGTTCCTAAGGAAGAAGAGAAGTCAGGCACAGCTTCATCGTGCTTGGCCCCAAGGCTGGTGAGAGCTTCTACCTCCCTTCCAACTGTTGTTGCTGAGTCATCTGAGGGAGTGAAGACCAGTCAGGTACAGCCCCAGCAGCTGGTGAGAAGTCCTCCCTCCATATTCCAACTGCCATTGCCCTGGCCTCTGAGGGAGAGAAGAGTACGGTAGCCAGGCACAGCTCCAGCTTTGTACCTGGCCCCCAGTGGCTGGTGAGAGCTCCTGCCTCCATTCCATCTGCCACTGCTGTAGCATCTGGGAGAAAGGGAACAGCCAGGAACTGCTGGATTTAATTCCCACTCCACCATCTACTTCTCCTTGTGTATCACATCTTCTTTATTGTAAGCTTGTGGGCAGGGAACTGTCAAACCAGCTAGGTGTTAGCCACTCTGGGAAACTTTATGGTTGAAAAGTAGAGCATAAATATTCTAAATACAGTAGGACCCCTGTATCCGCTGAGGATTGGTTCGGGGGGGGGGCGTGGATACTGAAAACCATGGGTAATAGCTAACGGCATTGAAAATAATGGAATACCTGGTTTAAAATACCATAGAGTTGCCTTGGAAGACCTAGAAAATGGCTAGAAAGGACACATTTTCTAGGAAGATTCTATGATAGGTGTGCTGTTTTGTGTCCCGTGGATAATTGAATCAGTGGATAATGAATCAGTGGATACAGGGGTCCTAACTATAAATACATAAATAAGGTTCTCTTCACCCAAACGGAACCAACATGTATACACATAGAAGTCTTCCAATCCCTTAATTATGGAATTCCTAATGGGGTGTCCATGAGCCCAATATTGCCCTTGAAGCTCTCCAGCCTTTCCCAGTAACTGAAAAAGTTTTGTGTGCATAGACAACCAGCATCTGCACACACATACAAGCACAGACAAACAGCACCTTTTTTTTCTAACCACTGAAAGTAAGTGAAAACAGCCTTCTGAAGTACTCAGAGATGAAAGATGAAATAAGAAGAGCATCATTCTTTCTCAGTTCCTCTTTAGCCCAACATACTTTTGCAAGGTGATACTGGATAATCCAGCCAGGAAAAAAATACACTGAGAAAGGAAATTGGAAGGATGGCACTTTCCCCCATTTTCTCTCAACTCTGTGTATACTTTTTTTATGCCCTTCCCCAGCAGATGATGAAGTGATCAAGAGGGAACATGTAGTTTTACAGGGAAGGAAGCAAATTGATTGAGGAAGAAGGGAAAGGACTAGCTACTGCTTCTTAATATTTCCCTTAGGTGACACAATGATCAGGTAGATTTTATCTTATACCAGAAGTAGTTTTGTGTCAGAAATCAAAGCCCCACTTTTTGGTAATCCAGGAGCATCTACTAACTCCAAACTGAAAACTTGGAACAAAAGAATTGGCTTTATAGTTATAAGAGACATTGCTTTGAACTTTATATGAAGGTGCCCCGTGATCTAGGAAAGGCAAAGGGTGTTTGGGCTTACAGCAGCTAGTATCTGGTATGAGGCAACAGTTAACAAACAACAATCATATGCAACCTCACTCATTAGAAATGAAGGTGGGTTAGAAATGAAGGTGGGTTAAATGAAGCACTATCAGGTACAAGCTTATGAAAGATTGTATGCAAATTCTATAATCTGCTATATATTCCTAAATCTCTGCAACACCCAGTCTTAATTATTGGTTTTTAAAAGCAAATACTGGTTATCCCTATCCCCCATATAACTGTAAACAATTATTCAAAAGAGAGTATGTGGGGGTGGGGGAGAAGTATGCATTTCTACAGGCGTTCTTAAGAGATTCAAAGTATTATGCCTGCCCAAGCTTCTGGTGCAGAAAAGTCTCTACGGGCACTTCTTGGTAAATATCCAAAACATGTTTCCAGGCAACCATGACATAGTGTGAGCAGGATATTTCACGGTGTCTATACAATGTTCATCTGCACTCAAGCTGACCTAGGTCACCAAATGACTCAAAACACTGAACCAGGATGATGTCCTGAAAGAGTACAACTGTACCCATATAACTTTATTATTTAGATAGCACCACTATTACGCATGTTATAAGGAAGTAGACAGATCCCATCCCCAAAGAGCTTAGAACCTAAATGTTTATATCAAGAGAATGAAGAACAAAAATAATGAAACCTGCAAGGATCCACAGCAGAAGTGCAAGAGGAATAGAAGTTCATGAGAGCCTAGTTCAAGTCACATGTTTGTGAACAGGATGAAAGATCTTCAAGGCAAACACCACACCAAAACAAACATTAATATTCTGTCAAAATATAATGATAATGATAATGATAATGATAATTTCTTACGCACCTCTCCCTATGGATCGAAGCATGGAACAAAACATTAACATATAAAACGTAATATAATCTAATATTATTTGTTTATAACATATAAACAAAATATACTATTCTGTGGTGGATAACCCCACAGTTGAAACAGCTCACACAAAGTAATGCCACAGTCCCTTTTAGTGTTTATGCCTACCAGAACCAGAGGTGAAAAAATAAACCAACTCAGTGTAAGAAGGGACATTCAAGTCAACATCATACAATCACCATGTATAAAAGAGAAACAGCACAGGAGTACATGCCTCACTCCAGAGACAACAATTCCATCTCAATCACTGAAAGTGATCTATGTATTATGAGAATGGTCCTCCTCTGAGCAAAACAGAGTGGAAAGAACAGTTCAGATAACTAAGTGGGCAATTGTTTCCTTCTCCTCACCCCTCCTGTCTACAAAGAATTATGTGCTGACAAGAAGATATTTATGCATTACAAAAGGAGATCAGGTGTAATTATTAAAATCTCCTACAGTGATGGCGCAACACTACAAAAATATATGAACAGTCGCAAGAGCATGCACATGATATGTACAGAGTAACAGTCCACACTTATAACCCAACAGACAGAAACCAGGGAACAGTGTGTGCTACCCATGGGAAATAAAGCAAACAACAGCACAAAAAATAAAAGAGAACATAGGACACTGGGCTAGAGTGCAATCTACATTTGCAAAAGGACAGTTATTACAAACTACAAATATGCAAAGATACAAAACTATAAAAAGTACTACCTCTGATTATATTAGAATTCCAATAGTAAAGTGAAAGCCCCACAACTTTCTCACACAATATACTCTGTTTAGCCCGAATGCCTGAACAGGACTTGCCTTGTTGCAAATGAGAACATGAAATCGCAGAGGGTAGAATCTGCTCCATAAGTATGTAATGTGCACCACTGTAATAGCAAGTCTTGTAGCTACCAAAAAGATAAAAAGAATCAATTTCTGCTGATCAGAAGTTAGTTTCCAAGATGTGGGCAAACAGCTTGAGGGCACTGGTAAGTCTGTGAATTCAAAGACTGCTGCAAAATGAAATTAATTTGACTGATAACCTTTCCCCAAAACGAAATTGCCACTAGGCATAACCAGATCATATGTTTAAGAGATACATGAGGAAAACTAGCACCAGCAGTTGGCAGACATACTGAAAACATTGCTAAACAAGCATTGCGGAGTCCAATATACAGTACATGAAACCATTTTTCCTTGGACAAGTCAGAGTTTAAAATCCATAAATATAGCATGTGAGGAGACCACAGCTGCAATCCACTGGTTGGTTAGTTTTGTGTCTAAAACTCAGAATGTCACATGTCTGGACTGAGAATAAATATTTATAAACAAATATTGTAAGGTTCCTTTTTTGTGTGTGAGGAACCTGTGACCATTTCCAAATGTGATGGATACTCTGAGGCTTTCAAGGCTGCATGGCCCTACTTAGATAACTGACATTGCAAGTGAAGATACTGCAGACTGTATCTCTCTCATAATGCTATAAATGGAAGAAAATTCATCATCAAAACCAATCAAATGATATGGAGTAAGAAGTGCCCTATCTCTCACTCCCAAATCTTCCATTTAAAAGTTTTTCTTCCTAATTTTTAAATCTGGATTACTTTAGTCAGATTAATTTAGCATGACAAAACAAATCAAGGCACAGGCGTTGCGCCATTTCTGCCCAAATTCCCTAACTGTTAAATGTGAGAGGGGGAGTAAGACCTGCTCTGACAAAGACTCCAATGTTCTACCACCTACAAAGAGGCATCAGACAAGAAGATTCCAACACAACCCAAGATGGAGGGTTCAGGAAAGATGAAAAATCCCAGTAACTAGAACACATAAATTGTATGGACCAATAGACTAGGGAAAACTAAATCCACATTCACCAGATGGAACTGTATCCAAAGCTCCTCACGGAAATCTGTAGTTGTAAAGAACCCTACATAAGTCGAAGGCTTTCATGGCCGGCATCCATAGATTTTCCTTGGGTTTTTTCTGGCTGTGAGGCTGTGTTCTGGAATAGTTTCTTTCTAACATTTCGCCTGCATCTGTGGCTGGCATCTTCTCTGTGTGTGTGGAGTTTATATACTGTGAACCCCTGTTGGAGAAGATATGTAAATTTGTGTAATTGAATGGTTAGTTTCTGGGTACAGATAAAAATTTACATATACTCCCCAACAGGGGTTTACAATATATAAACTTCACACACACTCCTATCCAACCATTCTCTGAAGATGCCAGCCACAGATGCAGGCGAAATGTCAGAAAGAAACTTCCAGAACTTCCAGTCTCACAGCCCGGAAAAAAACCAAGGAAAACCCTACATAAATTTCTGAGACAAAGTATAGTCGGCCCTCCACATTTGCAGGGGTTAGGGGGCTGAACACCCCTGCAATAGTTCTTGCTGGAAAGTTAAAATTGGCTTCAGTGTCCTAGGCAGATGGAAGTGTTTTAAAATCTGGCTGAGGCTGAGAATTAAAATCTGGTGGCAAGCTGGGAAATGGAGTGATAGTGGAGAGCAGGAGGAACAGAAGGAGGGCCGGAGAGATGGATCAGCCAGGAGGGTCTTGAGAATGAGGCTGAGGGATCATGATGGCAAACTGTGAATTGGAGTTTGGAGGTTTTGGCAGGACAGGAGATTGTGGCGAGAAGGGGACAAAAGTAGTAGGACAAGGAAGCTGGCCTACTTAAGCAGCAGTACAAACTCACGAATAACCACACCTGCAAATGTGGAGGGCCAACTGTATTAAATTTTTGAAAATGCTTCAATCCCTCATAAAATAAATACTATGTGAGGCATAATATTCATCTTATGCCTCACATAGTATTTATTTTATGAGGGATAAAATAAATATGGCCTACCTCTTCATCTCTGATTATAGGGATATTCAGACAATAGCCTCTACTGAAATTCTTGGAGTGGATGGAGATAAATTGGGAGGCAGGCAGTTCTTCAGATATTTTGGTCAAAAGCCACAGAAGAACTATAATGGTTAAAACATTCTGATTTGGGCTCAGAAAGAGAAATAGAAACAGTGCAACTGACCCACCACATCCACAATGTGATCACATATTCAGTCCCATTTAACTGTGTAGTAGCCACATTTTGAACTAACTACAGTTTTCAAGCCATCCTCAAAGGCAGCTCTGTCACCCAGTATCAGAAAGCCAGAAGCAGTTTTCTTGCTATATAACCTAAAAGTTGCTGGTACATTTCACATTAATAAGTTTAGTAGTTCTATTTTTAGTTATGGCTTGAAGAAAAGAAATTGGATCAGACTTAAGAGATGCCTAAAATAGAAACAAAATTCAAGAATGCAAAACAAGCTGTCATGTAGAGCAGAACATAAATGTTATACAGCATACAAGAATACTTCAAAGGCTCAGGGGTACAGCCCCTTTGGACACAAGTGCACCAAATGAACTTATATCCTGCTAGTCATCATCATACTGTACAGAGTAATTTAACCTGGAGTATTTTTGTACTTTTGTAGTTCCCACAAATTTTCAGTATTCCCTTGATTTGGAATAATAAGAACATAGAAAGGCTTGGAGATATGAGTTGGCAACTATGTTCAGTTGATCTTACAGTGTAACTTTACTAGTCCCAAGACTAGTACTGTACTACATGTCAATTGCTGCATGTATTACTACTGCATAGATTACTATGAAGGCCAAAAAACAAAACAAACTCTCACCCTCCCAGACTTTCTTCCATCTCTTTCATGTTATTTCATTCTTCCTCCCTGTCATGTCTACCCTGTTTCAATTAGATACAGACTTCTAATAAAGAACTCCATGTTTAAAAAATCTAGTAGCAATATGACAAAGATTACTAGTTAATGATACGGAACAGTTGCAATCTCCTGTTTCTATTTTTGTGTGGATGTGGTAACATCCACAAAAACACAGAAGAGGTCTACACTTGTATTTAGGTGTATTGTGGGAAGACTTTATTTATTTATTTATTTATTTTTATTTTATATCCTGCCTTTGTCCTCATATGGGAACTACTTTACAGTGTAGAATTAAAACAAAATACAGTTAAAACAATACGGTCTGCCCTCAACTTTCAAGGGGGTTAGGGGTGCAGGATCCCCATGAAAGTGTAAGAACTGCAAATATAGGACACTTTTTTAAAAAAAATCTCCAAGAACACTCCTCTAGGCATTTCTAGGTCCTCCAGTGCAATTATATGGTCAACATCCACTGGAAGTTGTATATGATACCAAAGGTGTTTAAAAAACAACAAGAACAACTAACACATTAAATAGACAATCACATTAAAATTTAAAATACCCTGTTAAAAAATCCTTCTGCCACACCCAATTAAAGACTTAAGGTCTATTTATATAAAAAGGGCTCTGCTTGCCAGCAAAAAGAGATCAAAGTGGAGCCCAAGCTAGCCTCTGGTGAGAGGGAGAGTCACAGTGTGGGAGCAGACATCAAGAAAGCTCTTTCCCATGTCGTCAGCAACTGGACCTGTGAAAGTGGTGGAACAGAATGAAAGCCTTTCCCTGAAGAGCTTAAGATTTGGGCAGGCTCATACAGGGAGATGCAGTCTTTCACATAGTCTGGAACCAAGCTGTTTAGGGATTTATAGGTCATGTTGGATTATGCCCAGAAATAGACTGGTTGCCAGTGAAGTTGTTTCAATAAGGGAGTTGTATGTTGTCTATAACCAGCTCCAAACAGCAGTTCGGTCACAGCATTTTGGACTCACTGAAGTTTTTGAACAGTTGCCAAAGGCAGCCCTGGATAGAATGTGTTGGTAATCCAAACAGGATGTAATCAAAGCATGTGTTTCTGTGGCCAGATCTCCAGGAATGGGTGCAGGAATCACACAACAGAACCATGGTGATTCATTACTGCTTTCCCACATTCTGTTCCTTGTACAGATGGCCTATAGTACTCCCATATTTGTACAGAAGTACATTTCACTTTTATGAGCTATGTTCCTCAGTCCCAAGTACAGATATGGAAAGTGTGAGAAAATCCACAGGTTTTATGGGAGACAAAAATGCACTAATACAGAATTCTACACTTGTTTGCACAAAGTTAAATCCTGGTGCATTTGATTGACCTTACTCCCTAATAAGTATGCTGCAAGCAGTATTTTAGCTTGCAGTAAGATACAATTTCTTGCTAACTGAGGCTCAATCCTGGTAGTTTAAAAATTGTGGGTTTTTTTTAATTGAAGTTAAAGTTGTGGTTTATCTTTATCCTGCTATTCCTCCAAGGTGTTCAAAGCTCCTCTTCAAATAGTGGCAGGCAAATACAAGCGAGTCCAGGGATTACTTTCCCAAACCAGAGATTAATATTCTTCTTAGGGCCAGACAGACTGCTAACAGCCCAAACTAGTTCACTCTGGTTTTGAAAAACAGGCATTTTATGGTGTTAAACAATGTAGAAGACCACTGCTACATTGTCAAGAAAAATGGTGGTTCAGAGAGTCTAGACATGCAGTCCCACAGCTACACTTTGTTCATCATGCCCCAAAATGTTATCATCCCAATCACTCTATGCAGCATCTTAAGCCACAGCTTAAGTGAACAGTGAACTAGTTCAAAATTATTCAACAAGCTTCATGATGGAGGATAGATTTTGAATCCACATCTCCCTGGTTTAAAGCCAATATCCTATCCAGTAAGCCTTTAGGCATACAAAACACAGCTCATTTCTATGCATACCTCCTCAGATGTTCAAATACCCAATCTATAAAAACCTTTACAATGCAAAGCTATTTAAAAACAGCGTATTTAAATTTTAAGAGCCTTTTAATATACTGTTTTCTCCAGTCACTTAATTTCCCTGCAGAACTGTAAAGAAACCATGTGTTCCATTGGCAGTGAACAAGGAAATTCCACATCACATCAGTTATTAGAGATAAGAACAGGGATTTTCCCACACACCAAAGGAGTGTGGTTTTAGAAGAAGCCTTGAGGCCAAATCCAGCCTGAAGACTCAGGCTTTTCTATTTCAGCACTGATGTTACACTCACATTCACAGATTTGTTCAACAGGGCCTCTACTTTGGGCTGGGCTTTAAAATAATATAGCTTCTTACTATAGTTGACTGGTACAAGTTCTGGATTTCTTGGAGTTCTGAGTTTGTATGACACATCTCCAATGGTAACAGTATCTCCTGGAAATAAAAAAAGAAAGAATTTTGTTATTGGTTATTGCCTGCAAGTATGCTATATAATGATTGCAAATCAAGACAGAGATGTCAGCTCATTCCAGACATATAGACATTATTCTCTTCTGCCTTCTGGCAGTACACTATCCAAGATGACATTTTAACCAGGAACTTCCTTCTGACCTTTATTCAGCATTTTAGAGATGTAACTGGAAACCTTTGTACAGAGTAACAAGATTATTGTGTTTTATTTTCCCCATAAATAAAGTCCTGGCCTTTGCAGATTCTGTCTTTACTTTTGCAAATAAGGCAAATGTAAATGAATACCTCAATAAAGCATGTTGCATTTACAACTCCAAAGGGCAGGTGATTCATTCAAGTTGTAACACTTCTTTACAGAGCTAAATCTCCCTAAACCCTTGAATTCCTGGATGTTGCTTATACATAATATAATGGCATGTCCTTGAAGTTACAAGTTTGTTTCCAGGTCCAGACTTGTTATTAAGACTGGCAAGGCAGCATTTATTGGGATACCTTTAGATGGACAGTAAATAGCCAGTTATTTAGTTGGTATATTATATTTTTAAACTATGGAGGATGTCATTTTGATGCTTGATGCAAAAAATCCAATGCCTTTGGCTGGTTGGCTGGCCCTACTTGTTACATTATCTATTGCCAGGATCATACTGAATCCGTTTTTAACAAGATAATTCCTAAACAGTTCAGTGACTGAAGTAATGCAAGTACATACCTGTTTCTATGCAATGGCAGGAAAGTTGTACATTACACTGAAAATAGTATAACATAACACTAGTGAAATAACTTAAAGGGATTAAAAACAGGTTGACTGTTCTAAGCTAGAGCTAAACTGAAAGGCATCCTTGAGGAAGCAAACAGGAATCTGTTGTAGATTATTATATCACCAACCACAAAATGAGAAACTGGCCATATGAATATGTAGCCATAGGTAGAAGGAGCACAAGAATCTAGAGACCCCAAGGTTTTCACATCTCAGTCATCAGTGTCAAATGTTGTTTTAAATTTTCAACAATTGGATACTGTAGTGACAAGTGGGGGGAAAATTTCTTACACATAAAAATAATTCAAAGAGGAAAGTTGGGAGTAGATTGGTTCACCTTCAGTTCCCTAGAGGAAGGATGGGAAATTTTTTTCAGTCTAGAGGGCAAAATCCAATTTGGGAAGAACTGGAAGGGAGGGTGGAATTCCAGCAATGGGTGGAGCTAAGGGCCAGGGCAAGTCCAAAGCAAACATGTAATGCTTACCAGTTTTCCCATCAAGCATAGAAAACATAGTTGTTCAATGTTTGCTGATTCAGAATTAAGCCTTAGTGGCAACTCCTTACAGGCATGCAAAACACATTTGAATTGAAAGCAGTCATGGACTTGAGACCCTCCAGTTGCTGTTGGACTGCAAATCCTATCATCCCTCACCACTGATTATACTGGTTAGGGATAATGGGAGTTGCTGCCCAACAACCTCTAGAGCACCACAAAGTTGCCACTCCTGACCTAGAGAAAGAACTGAATACTCTGTTGTTGTTGTGCGCCTTCTAGTTGACTTTGACTTGCAGCTGCCCTATCCTATGGCTTTCTTGGGAAGATTTATCCAGAGCAGGTTTGCCATTGCCTTCCTCTTAGGTTGAGAGAGTGAGAATACTAGCCCTCAGAACAAAAGCCCTGAAAACCTGGTGTGACATATAAAAATAACCTTTTAGTTTCAAGGAGACAGCAGACACAGATAGTTATTGAATTATGTTTGGCTTGGTGAATGCAGACCTGAACTATTTCATGTACTCAGTACAGGATGTTTCCTTCCCTATTGTGCCAAACATTAGATGGCTTTCAGTCTTTCTGGAAAAGAGTGACACATTTCCCTTCCACAAAGAAATTTACTCCATTTGAAACAAAATGACTGCAGAGAGAACTCAGCAAACTAAAAAACCACCTGTGTGTGACAGCTAGGTAGTGCTCAAAACAAATAATGTTTCTGGTCTGTCCTATCAAAGTTTTGTTATGATAGAGCAGAGGAGGGAATTGTGTAGCCTTCCAGTAGTTGTTAAACTAACACTACCAGATTTCCTCACCATTTGCTAAGCTGGCTAGAGATTCTGGGTGTTACAGTGCAATAACATATGGAGAGCTGCAGATTTCCCACCCTGTTATAAAGAGTGGGAAGGGAATAAGCATTATTTGGGTAGCAAATGTATGTGCTTTATGACAGACTTATAGGCTGTAATAAACCGAATATATGGCAGATAGATTATAGTAAAAGTATGTTGGAGAAAATAGTCATAACCAAGAAAATTGCTGAAAGTGTCAGCTACAGAGCTTACAGAGGCCTGCTGACGTCCTGAAACACAAAACTGCTGCTCCTGAAAGACTCTAGGAGTGGGAAACAACTTTTTATGGGGGAGGGAATGGGGCAGGTGGGTACGCAGGTATAGATTATAGGGCCAAACAAGATATGGCCTGTGTTCTCTATCAGCTGCTTAGTTACTTAAGCAACCTCTCCTGACCCAACCCCCTCAAATCTAACAGAAATGTCATTTGCTTATGCTCCAAATTGCTGGCAAGATAGCTTTTCTTCTCCCTATGCAGCCGATGCCCAGTAAAATAGGCTGGGGGAGGAATTATGATGGTGGCAATAGTGTCAAAATCATGACTAAGTAACCATCATGAATACGGAATAGTTATGGATGATTAAATCTGGTAAGGAGAAGCACCTTCTCGTGCCCCTTCCCTCTGTCTATTGCTTCAGATGCTTTTCTCCATTTCAGTTATCTTAATCCATTACCTCTACAACTACTTACCTACAGAAGGACATACAACACAGAGGGGGAGATGGTACAAGACCTTGCCACAAGTACAGATGCCAATTCCGCCTACGCAACTACTCAGAAAATGTCATCACGGGACCTAATCACTTCACTCACAATATTAGAGGTACAGTTGTCCCTTCATATTCGCTGGGGTTTGGTTCCAGGACTCCCCGTGAATACCCAAATCCGTGAATACTCAAGTCCCATTATTTTCAACGGCATAGCAAAATGGTGTCCCTTATGTAAGATGGCAAAATCAAGGTTTGTTATTAGGATTATTATTTTTTAAAGAATATTTTCAAGCCGTGAATACTCAAATTCGTGAATGTCAAATCCGTGAATGTGGAGGGACAACTGTACTTTCACTTGCTTATCCTCTAATATGGCATATGCCATCCTCTGTCAACAATGCTTCAGCACTCTACATTAGCAGTCTCTGCACTAGAGGATAAATGGATATAAATTAGACATTAGGAATGGGAATACACAAATTTGCAGAAGACTTCAACCTTCCTGGGCATGCATTCTCTGACCTCAGAACAGCTGTCTCTGAACAGAAAAACTACAGAAGAAGATTGGAAAGAATCATAGAATTGTAGAGTTGGAAGAGACCACAAAAGAGAAGCAGCAGAATTGGAATATATCCACAAACTCCAGTTCATTGACAGTGGGTTGAACAGAAACAATGGTTTCCTGACATACTACACATATTATAACACCAGTTAACACCCCAGCTCCGTGAGGGCTCTCTTTCATTCCCAGCCAGTATTATATTACATTCTAATAACTCTCTTCACCATTCATAAGATTATCTGTTCACCTTGGCTTTAGGCAACATCCTCACTCTTCCTTTTGTCGGTCAATGACCATAGCTAAAACTGAACTTGTCACCTCATCACCATACCTATAGATTTGCATTTCTATTGCAAAACTATTCTATGAGCCTGCTCTTAAAGATCTGTTCCTATGCACTTCACTCCTTATATCTGAGTAGACTTAGTCTACGAAAGCTTACGCTACCAACTTCTTTCTCTCAGTTAGTCTCAAATGTGCTACAAGATCCCTTTGCATACCTCTACAATGGTGTTTCTCAAGATATCTGGTGGGGGTCAGCAGGATTATTTTTGCTCTATGTGCTAGGTACCAGATCCATACTTGTGCTCATTGGCTATAACTGTTTCTTCCTTTCCTTGACACCAACCAACACACCAACAGTCAATGGTTTGCAGTCAATGGCACTTCTCAAAAGATCACTACTTTGAGTAACAAGCTTTACAATGTTCTATCACTATAATAAAAAATCAGTCAACCCTCCCCACCCCCTGATATTATAAGCATAAATATACATTTGGAACCACTGGAAAACGTGAGTGGGGGTTTGAGAAGGAAAACAACTGGTGGGGAGAGCTGTAATAACTCATCTCCTCTTCATTCCCCCTGAAAACTGTAGCCTCTTAAAACCTGTTTGTTTTGTTTTTTAATTAAAAGAAAGAAGAGAGGAAAGAAGCCAAGATCTTTACATGAATTTTAATGCAAGTTACAACTGTCCTCCCATGGCTCTTCAAATGCAAAGATATAACTTGTAACTAGCTCCACTTGAACTGTTTTCTAGCAGACTTTAACCACATATTGGAAGAATGCAAGATATAAATACCTATAAAATAAAACAACTCATGCTAAAGAGAAATTCTGGCAGAAAAGGCACTGAAATAAAGATTTGTAGAAGGCAAACTGCACTTTTAGTACATAATAATGCCATTTTTATTTTGAAGGAAAAGCATCTATCATTAACTACTACTGGAAAGGATGAGTGGTCAAAACTACCAATAGTAAACAGGAATCTCTCCTCCTCCTCCTCTTCTTCTTCTTCTTCAGGGGCTGAAAAGGAGGTGGTGAAGGATTCTTCCTACACCAGATTACGAATTCCTGAAATACTGCTACTGGAGAAGAACGCAATCTACAAGGAAGGGAAGGCAGTGGCTGCTTTCCCTCTCCATCTCTTGTTCCTCCTGGCATCATAGAGAGGACTGAGCTTGTTGGACCCAGTCCTCATCCCCATACAGCATGGAACAAAAATAGGTCACTTACAACACCAGGGGCCCAGTTTTATTAAAAGTGAATCTATTCATTATTGTTAAAATATTTATATTCTACCCCAGTGGTTCTTAACCTGTAGTCCGGGGACCCCACCCCCGGGGTCCACAGTGTCCTCATAGGGGGTCGCAAAGGCTTGAAGGCTGCCTGGCCCACTTCCTCTCTGCAGTGGAGTGCCCACATGGCAGAAGCCAAGGCAAAGGCTGACTTGGCCTGCACATTGCCATTTAATCCACTCCACCACAAACTTGCAGAAAGAAGCAGGAGAAGTCTTCTTTTCCCCTCCAGTGCCTTTGAGGGAAGGTTTAATGGATGCTGTAATTGGATGATGATGATGATGATAAAATCTTGAGTTAAGAGTCCATGGCAACAAAAGATATTTAAAGGGGTCCCTGGTAAAGAAAAGGTTAAGAGCCACTGCAACAGAGCATGTTGTAATGCTACAGAAGATCATGTCTGTCTCCCAAATCTACCCCCTGCCCTGTCCCAACCAACTGACTGTTGATGGTTTTCAAATACTGTACCAAGTTTTCAGATTCTGGAGGGAGGATGCAACAAATCAGAGCTGAGGCAGTAATTGAGTCTTGCTGCTTTTGGCTCATCAAATGTTCCCCTAACCTTAAATTTAAGGGAGGCTATCAGCCAAGTTACTGTTCTGCATATGGCTACATGGGAGAGAAGAAGTCCTATCCTCTATCAAGAGGTCTCAGGGAGGTTTACAAAGTGAGGTGTCATGCTTAAGAGTATACAGTACATTGTGTCATGTAGAACACCCCCTACAGCAGTACTAAAAAAAAACCTTGCATTATTCTAAGAATTCATGTAAAATTTGAAACTGTGTACAGTTGTCCCTTCATATTCGCTGGGGTTTGGTTCCAGGACCCCCCGTGGATACAAAAATCTGTGAATACTCAAGCCCCATTATATGCAATGGCACAGCAAAATGGTGTCCCTTATATAAGATGGCAAAATCAAGGTTTGCTTTTTGGATTATTATTATTATTATTTAATATTTTCAAGCCGTGAATACTTAAATTCGTGGATATGGAGGAACAACTGTATTTTTAAAAAGACAACATTTAAACATACAAATATAATTTTTAAACTTGTCATTTTTTTAATGTTTAACTGGATGCTCATAATGTGACCCTGAACTGTAACTTTATTAGTCTGTGTCTAAATCTGGTACTGCTCTCATTGTACACCATGATGGGGTAGACTGGTCTCTTTGGGCCCAACTCCCACACCTCCATACCTAACCCCATCTTCATGAGACAAGTGGTAGAAAGAGATACCTCATCCTTACATGAATAACCATCTATGTCAATGGTACATAAAGAGAAACAGTGCAGGCAGAAGCATCTGCTTGAATTACACATAGGCTGCACCATGGCCTCTGTCTTCCCACCACCAAGCACAGAGATTAATAATAATAATAATAATGATAAAATTTATTTATATCCCGCCCCTCTGCGAACAATCAGGGCGGCTTACAACAATAAAATAGTACACAGTATAAAACAACTCAAAATCCCTTCCCCCCCTTAAAACATTATTAAATTAATACAAATTAAAATCAGCATATAATACAATTTATTAAAAACCCTTCCGAGCGAGCAGCATCAGTTTGGAGCTCCAGAAGCAACCTCCAGAGGGGGTTCCTGAGGCCGGGGTTAGCTATTCCGGAAAAGCCTGCCTGAAGAGATCCATCTTGACAGGCTTTTTAAAGCTGTCTAACGATGTCAATAGGCGGATCTCATCCGGCAGGCCGTTCCACAATTTGGGGGCGACAGCTGAGAAAGCCCTCTGGGAGGTGGTCGCCAGCCTAGGTCTTTGTGGCTGCAACAAAGAATACACAAAACGAAGAACACAACAAAGAATACACAAAAGCAAGAGACATAGCAGCATGTTCTGCCTTTACTTGATTAGAAGCTTTCCCCTTCTGCCTCTAAGAACCAGGAGGTTTACTGATGGGGCCGAAGGGTGTGTGTGGCATACCAGATTACCCTGCCTCACCAGCAACAACTGTTGATCAGGGCCCTTTACACAATTATGATTGCATTTTACTTGCCATGGTTGCATCCTATGCTGGGGGTTGTAGTTTGCTGAAGCGAGGAGCTCTCTGGCTGTGAATTCTAACTGCCCCTCCCTCAATTGCAAATCCAAGGATGCCATAAAGTCGAACCATGGCAGTTAAAGTGGAATCATAGTGCTATAATTGTGTGGTGTGGGTGCCCCAGTTCTTTTTCCTTTAGAATAAGACTGGCAGCACTCATAAGGTGTACCATAAAGAAACAGGGAGCATGAGGGGACAAGAAATTAAAAACAGGACTCTAATCTGAAAGGATGTCCAGAAAGAAGGGGGGGAAAAGAGTACCATACTTGTAGCATTTGGTGTAAAGCCTTTCTCTCACAACTCCCATGAGTCCCACGCAGCACTAGCAATGGTAAGGGATTTTGGGAACTGGAGACCAAAAATCTGGGAACCAACAATCCTTCAACAGCAGAGGGCATACCTGTGGGGAATGGGGATTGCTCTATAAAGAAAAACAGCATGTATTTGAGCCCCCTTTCCACGTTCTGGAACTCCTTGATCTTGTAACTATTAAAATTACAGGAACTCTTGTCACTGTCTGCATGGGGATGTGAAAGAAAGAAAAAGTGCACAGTATGTGTAAACATGGATTTACATAAGTGAGAGGATAATGGTGTTAGAAAAAGGCACAGGAAAAAGCAACAACAACAGATGAGAAATATAAGATGGGGGGGATAGAAGGTTCAGTAAAGCCAACAGGCCTAGCAAAAAGGGAATATTAGAGCTCCCACTCGGTTTCTCCCAATAGTTAGAAAAGCCACACACTGCCTTTGAAATGGGAAGCTCCACTATCATGGCTAATATCCTTAAGATCTCTCCTTCATGAACAGATCTACAGTTGTCCCTTCATATTTGCTGGGGTTTGGTTCTAGGATCCTCCGTGGATACCAAAATCCATGAATACTCAAATCCCATTATATGCAATGGCATAGCAAAATGGTGTCTCTTAGATAAGATGGCAAAACCAAGGTTTGCTTTTTGAATTATTATTTTTTAAAGAATATTTTCAAGCCATAAATACTTAAATCCGTTGATATGGAGGGACGACTGTAATCCTTTAAAACAGTGTTTTTCAACCAGGGTTCCCCAAGAGGTTGCTAGGGGTCCCTCAAGAGATTGTGATTGTGGGGGGAAAGCAATAGCAGTATATAGAATAATGTTTATGCAGGCGTTTCCTGAGACCTGAAAAGTATTTCAAGGGCTACTCCAGGATAAAAAGGTTGAGAAAGGCTGGTTTAAAACATCAGACGATCAAGGTCAGGTCTATCCAAACAACTTAAAGGAGTGAATCCCATAAGTTAAATACAAGTTGTCCCTTCATATTTACTGGGGTTTGGTTCCAGGACCCCCATGGATACCAAAATCCGTGAATACTCAAGTCCCATTATATGCAATGGCATAGCAAAATGATGTCCCTTAGATAAGATGGCAAAACCAAGGTTTGCTTTTTGGATTTTTTTTAAAGAATATTTTCAAGCCATGAATACTTAAATCCGTGGATACCAAATCTATGGATACAGAGGGACAATTGTAATCCTTTAAAACAGTGTTTCTCAAGCAGGGTTCCCCAAGAGGTTGCTAGGGGTCCTTCAAAAGATTGTGATTGTGGGGGGAAAGCAATAGCAGTATATAGAATAATGTTTATGCAGGGGTTCCCTGAGACCTGAAAATTATTTCAAGGGTCCCTCCAGGATAAAAAGGTTGAGAAAGGCTGCTTTAGGGTTTATTTAGGCCCTTCATAAATTGGTGGTCTCTCATCCGAGTACTAACCAGAACTGACCCAAGATGAGAGAGGATCTGGTGCCTTTAGGGCAGGGTTTTTCAAACAGGGTTCCCCAAAAGGTTGCCAGGGGTTCGTTCCTCAAGAGATTGTGATTGTGCGGGGAAAGCAAGAGCAGTATATAGAATAATGTTTATATGCAGGAGTTCCTTGAGACCTGAAAAGTATTTCAAGGGTTCCTTCATGATAAAAAGGTTGAGAAAGGCTGCTTTAAAACATAGAATCATAGAATTGTAGAGTTGGAAGAGACCACAAGGGCCATCCAGTCCAGTCGCCTGCCATGCAAGAATACACAATCAAATCATTCCCGACAGATATGGCCATCCAGCCTCTGTTTAAAGACCTCCAAGGAAGGATACCCCACCACGCTCCGAGGGAGTGTGTTCCACTGCCGAACAGCTCTTACTGTCAAAAAGTTCCTCCTAATGTTGAGGTGGAATCTCTGTTCCTGGAGCTTGCACCCATGGCTCCGTGTTCCAGTCTCTGGAGCAGCAGAAAACAAGCTTGCTCCATCCTCCATGTGACACCCCTTCAAATACTTAAACAGGGCTATCATATCACCCCTTAACCGTCTTTTTTCCAGGCTAAACATACCCAGCTCCCTAACTCTTTCCTCATAAGGCATGGTTTCCAGACCTTTCACCATTTTAGTCACCCTTCTCTGGACACTCCAATTTGTCAATATCCTTTTTGAATTGTGGTGCCCAGAACTGGACACAGTATTCCAGGTGAGGCCTGACCAAGGCAGAATAGAGTGGCACTATGACTTCCCTTGATCTAGACACTATACTTCTATAGTATATTTCTACATACAGAGGATCAAGGCCGGGTCCACCCAAACAATTTATAGGAGCAAATCCCATAAGTTAAATACACAGAGGAGAAGAAAAATACGTGGGGTAGGGGGACAAATGGCTCTGCCTGGAGGACGTGAAAGTAGGGGAGGGTATGACTTTGCAAAAAAAAAAAAAGAAGAAGAAGAAAGCAAGAGGGCAGGAAGACAGAGAGAGAGAAATGACCGGTCTGGGAGCCCAAAGGTCTGGTTACCTTCCGCTGCCCCGGCGCCGTGCAACGCCCGGACTGGGCACCGCAGCTGCTGAAAGCGCCCTTCTCCACCAACAGCCGGTGGGCCCCGCGCTGCTGCTACCTGTTGGAGGAGAAGCCGGACCCTCCTGGCGGCCCCCGTAGCCCCATAAGCGCCGGCCCCGCCGCCGCTGAGACACACCACCCGAGACTGCATGGCCCCCTCTGGGCAAAGGTGAACGAACAGGAGAGAGGACCAAGGTCCGGGGGAAGGGTTCCGTCGCAGTACAGGCTCCCTCTGGAAACGACACCCGCTGCTTGCAGGGCCGGGATGGGATAGAAACCCCGCGCGTAAAAGAGAGCGCGCGGAGAGATCAGCAATTAGTGTCTCGGCCCTAACTTAGAACTTACTTGTTATACTATATAACTTTCTTATTATACAGTTGTCCCTCCATAGTCACGGATTTGGCATTCACGGATTTAAGTATTCACGGCTTGAAAATATTCTATAAAAAATAATACTCCAAAAAGCAAACCTTGATTTTGCCCATCGTATCTAAGGGACACCGTTTTGCTGTGCCATTGCATATAATGGGGTTTAAGTATTCACGGATTTTGGTATCCAGGGGGCGTCCTGGAACCAAACCCCAGCGAATGTGAAGGGACAACTGTAATCAATGTTATTAGATAGATATAGATAAAGATAAAAAGTTATGGCTGGAATCCTCTGGATAGCATATGGATAAGTCTGTTTGTTTGGTCACTGCAGAGCTTGGAATTCTCTACCAGCTTCATGCAGTGACCAAATTGTGAAATTGAAGGCTTTCACGACTGGCATTCATAGGTTTTCTGTGGGTTTTTTCTGGGCTGTGAGGCCGTGTTCTGGAAGAGTTTCTTTCTGACGTTTTGCCTGCATCTGTGGCTGGCATCCTCAGAGAATGGTTGGGTAGAAGTGTGTATGGAGTTTATATACTGTAAACCCCTGTTGGGGAGTATATGTAAATTTGTGTATTTGAATGGCTAGTTTCTGGGTGGAGAATATGCGAGGAGGATTAGTGTCTGTTTGGCTAATGGTTGGTTGATGGGCCATTATCTGCTGGAAATCCACCTGTCTCTGGGTGGAGTTCATTTGCAAGTGTTTTGATTTTAGTGTTTTTCAGGACTGGCAGCCAGATCTTGTTTACTTTTAGTGTTTCTTCTTTCCTGTTGAAGTTGTCCAGGTGTTTGTAGACTTCAATAGCTTCTCTGTGCATTAATTGACTAAGTATCCAGAAAATCAGTGCACAGAGAAGCTATTGAAATCCACAAACACCTGGACAACTTCAACAGGAAAGAAGAAACACTAAAAGTAAACAAGATCTGGCTGCCAGTTTTGAAATACAATACAATCAAAACTCAACACTTACAAAATAATTCTACCCATGGACAGGGGGATTCCCAGCAGATAATGGCCCATCAACTAATCATTAGCCAAACAGACACTAACGAGCCTTGCATTTCTATACCCAGAAGCTAACCATTCAAATACACAAATTTATATATACTCCCCAACAGGGGTTCATAGTATATAAATCCCCACACACTCCTACCCAACCATTATCTGAAGATGCCAGCCACAGATGCAGGCCAAATGTCAGAAATAAACTCTTCCAGAACACGGCCTCACAGCCCGGACAAAAAAACACACACAGAAAACCCAATGACCAAATTTCACCCACCAAACCCACCATTTAACTGCTACTATCCTCCCCACCCCCCCAAATTCTAATTAACTGACCAGTAGCAATAACAATAGCATTTATACAGTATTTCATTACCATTATCAGTGCAAAGCACCACCTAAGTGGTTTGCAATGTGTTAGCTAATTGCCCCCAACAAGCTGGGTGCTCATTTTACCAGGGGAAGGGGTACTGGAGCTCAAGCATGCTTGCAAATTGCATGATATAGAAAGGGAAGCATTCCGCCGCCGCCTCCTTTAACAGTGGCATTACTGGTAGAAACCCATCAGCATAGGGTTGCTTCCAGTAATAGGGAAAACTTGGTACTATATATTTAAAATACCGTGTGTGCATGTGTGTGCGCGTGCTGTTGACTTATGGTGACCCCATTAATTCTTCATAGGGTTTTCTTAGGCAAGGAATACTCAGAGGTGGTTTTGCCAGTTCCTTCCTCTGAAATATAGCTATAGTAACCAGTATTCATTGGCGGTCTCCATCCAAGTAGTAACTAGGGCTGACCCTGCTTTGCTTTAAAGATCAGAGAGGATCTGGCACCTTTAGGATATTTAGGCCTTAAAATACTTTACTCAGGACTGGTTTAAAGAATTTGGGGAGGGGGGGCTGTGGCACTTCATTTTGGGGACTCCATATGTTTAGCTCAGGTCAATGTAACGTAACCTAATCTAACCTATTCACAGTGCAGGATATTCAGATTATTACTAATAAGGTTTTTGCAGGAGGAGAGTTACAATGCCCCCACCCACAATGATGGGGCCCTCTGCGGCTGCAGGTACTGCAGGGGCCTTAAACCGGCCCTGACTTTACTTTTATCTTAATCAGAGCATAAAGAGATGTTCTGATTAAGATGTTTAGTAATTTAAACAACATTCAAAGGATACGATAGATACCAAGTCAATAGCAATACTGTACTGTACAAAGAAAGCAAAATTGGGAAGGGGAGGGAGAGATTTAGGCAGGCTTACTGTTGAACATTAAGAAAATTAAAATAATGAACCACATAGGATCTCCATAAATTCAGTCTAGGCCACGAGGAAATTAAAATAGACTTCCTATACTTTGGATCAATAATTGAGCAGAACAGAGATTGCAGTCAAGAAATCAGAAGACAACTAGGAATGGGAAGGGCAGTTGTGAAAGTACTGTACAGAATCCTAAAATGCAAAGATATAAACCTGAACACTACAGTTAGGCTCATCCAAGCCATCTTATTTCCCATCACAATGTAAAGTGAGAGCTGGACAGTGAAGAAAGCTGATAAGAAGAAAATCAATTCATTAGAGATGTGTTGTTGGAGAAGAGTGCTATAGATACTATGGACTGCCAAAAAGACCAATAAATAGATCCTAGAGCAAATCAAGCCTGAGCTCTCCCTGGAAGCCAAGATGACTAAACTGAGACTGTCATACTTTGGCCATATCATGACTTACTAGAAAAGACAATAATACTAGAAAAGGTGGAGGGTAGTAGCAAGAGAGGAAGGCTGGACACTAGATGGATAGACTCAATCAAGGAGACTTGAGCAGAGTGGTTGGGAACAGGGGGTCTTGGAGGTGTGTCTTTCACATGAGTTGAAGTCAACAACTAAATCCACCTGCTATGCAGTCAGACCAATAACAGATTTTACTTTGAAATAAATATTCATAGGTTTGAGCCTTGTGCTCTTTGTTTTGTGTTATGTTAGTGTTCAATGCACATAGCTAAAGAGGGACTTTGGGGAAGTCTTGTCCTTACTACATGAAAGGAGATTTAACAACAATGCAGGGACAACAAAATGAGAACACAAATGGAAAACCCATCTGCCGTGGATCGACTGGTGCTTCTGCTATATGCCATTCGATAAAATTCTATTGCCAAGCCTCATGATGACAAAGGCATGGCTGAAGATGCTGTCCCGCAAACAGTTTCTAACTCCTGGAGGTTGTCTAGAAGGTGAAAATACTCCTCATAGAATTTGAGGAGAATACCTTTTGTCCCAACGAAATCCGTATGAGATTCACAGTATTCAGAAGGAGGGGGCCCAAAAACTCCAAAAACTACTTAACGGCTTTCCCCAAAATTTTAAAAATAATGTGTGGGAATGTGCATTACCACTCATTTGGACAATCAATTTTGGACACTGCACATTCTTGGAGAGGAGCAGAAGTGAGCAGTGGATTGGTCAAATATGTGCTGGGGGCAGATTTGCTGGCAAGGAAGCTGCCGGTAGTGCCATTTTGGATTTTCATATTGCCACCCGTGTGCTTTTTTTGCTCCTCCAAAGTGACTAAATACCTTTTTTAAGCAGAAGGTCACACTTGGACACCTTTGCTTTAAAGTTTAAAAAAAAAAATACTGTTCAGCAGTGACAATGTGTTGAGTAACCTAACAAGCTAATTTACTTGGCCACCGTCTTGATTTGCAGGTGTATGCACTTCAAATATGGACAGCATCGTATACTATCAATTTTTCCAAAAGACTATGGAGAGAAATGAACACTGCTGCAAATTTGCAGTAATGTGCAGGAATCAGCATTATATCCTCTCGTCTAGACAAGCCTCTGCTGTCCCAGCACATTCATGTATACTAAATAGAAAAGGTTTAAAAATTTAGGACAAGTGTCATGATTTGCATCTTTCTGGATCCTATTACATTCTATCCCACTCCCACAACTGTTAACAATTCAGAGTTGTATAGATTCCATGTTTCTTATTACGGATTATTCTTTATTAGATAAGACTTAAAGTGCTGAATTAATCATACATCTTGAAGTTAAGACTGCTGAATTAATTACACAACTCAAGCTTGCTTGGAGAAACACATGTAGAAATTGACCAAAGGGTTTGTTGAAATCACAACATATCTTCCATAGTGGCTGTATCAGTTCTATTTTTGATTATTCATTAATATTTATGTATTCTTTTGTGCCCTCAGTTCTACTTTTGATCACTCTTTTGGCTCCCACTTGTTTAGGAGTCCCGCTGCAGCTAAAATGTGGTAAAAAGCTTGCATGATGTATTTTGTGCATTTTTGGTTGGCTGAATAAAGGTATCACTGTTTTGTGGATTTTGGAAGTTATTGTATAATGTTTTTAACAATTATTTAAGCATTAAAATTAGGATCTATTTTCTTTCACAGACAACTGTGTGGATTATTTAGCTCATCACGGAATAATTACATCTTGAAATTAAGACCCCTTTGATTTGTTGAAACCTTGGGAAAACTGCCCCAGTTGATCTCTGGGGTAGCCCTACATCTTTACAGTGTTACCAAGTTTAATGGCTTTGGCAGGATTGCAAACATAGCGGTGTAACAGGCCCTGCTTTCCCACAGCAGGGTTCTGGAAAGCACACAGAACAGGCTATCTCTTTTGCTTTGAGGGCACTCCTGCTCCAGTTTTAGGATTCCAGTTAAGTCTCTATCATGTAGTGGAGCGTGTGTGCTCTAGAATAACTCTTATGGAGTTATGCTGATGGAATTATAGGCCTATCTTTTTATTATTATATTCAAAACACCCACAAAATGGTTCCCGCTGAGAGCTTTCCTGCCTGAGCTCCAACACTCCATAGCTACAAGAAGGAGTCTTACCTGTGGGGTTGGTAGAACTAGTTTGTTGTTGCTGCTTGCCATCACGTCAGCTTCAATTTATGGTGACCCTATGAATGAGAGACCTCCAAGAGCCTCAGTCTTCAATAGGTCTTCTGGAATAGTCTAGTTTCGGTTTAGATAGCCAAGGATGACACACAAACTCAACTGCCAATGCAGAAGGTATATACCATTCAAGTAGAGGTGAGGCAAAGGATGAATGAAAAAAGATCTCTTGTCAACTCCAGTTCACTGTTTGGCCACTGCTTTTTCAGTAAAGACATAATAGTGTACCCAACTGAACATATCAAATAAGGTATTGTTCTGTTTCCTTTCCAGTAAACTCACCTGCCAGGCATACTATTATTCCTGATCATGCTGCCTCATGCTCTGTCATACAAAAGAAGCCTGTTGAAATCACCCAAGAAAAGCCTTGGCCACAATTCTGTAGTGAATTTGGCTGCTCTTAGAGAAATGTGGGAATGAGGTCTCTAAAATTAAGGCCTTAAGCCACTTGCCAGTCCCAGTTAGAGTACATCCATTTAATCAATGGGATTTGCATAAGTGTTCATTACCAATTGAGTCAATGCATCTACTCCATTTGAGAAAAGCAAATGAATTTAGTCCTGAATGCCTATAATTCTATATCTTCCCTTTGAAGATATATTCCAGATCTTTAGAAATCCTTCTTAAGATAAGAATAATTACAGAAGTATTCATGACAAACAAACAAACAAATCCCACGGAAATTATAAGTTAAGGTGTCTGCTTTGTATAACTCCTGCTTTGTATAAATTTTTGCTGTATACAATGTTAAGGCCCAAGGATATGGATGAGGTGCTTGATAGTGTTCAGCCAACCTTTCCATCTCTCTTGGCTCGTTATATCCAGTAGGGAGGGGATTTCTAGCTGGGTCCAGAAAAACTCCTCTTTGAGGGAGTGAGTGGTACCAGAGGCAGTAACAAAGCCACTCCTGAGGAAACCTAACCTGGACCAAGGGTGGGAACCATGTGGCCTTCAGCATGGCTAGTGGTGAGGAATGCTAGAGGGTGAAGTCCAAGATCTGCATGACTCCTTGACCTAGAAGATGAAGAGAACTATGGGCTAATACTTACATTTCCTTTCCTGGCTAAGGTGCTTATCAAGTGGTAACCGATCAACTCTTACACTGATTTTACTAGATCTATTAATTTGGAGTAGCGACTGCCTTGGTTACCCCATCAGACAACTTGAACTTGATAACATTAGCATTAATGTTAATGTCTTAATGTTTTTCCAGAAATTAACCCATTCTCATTTATTATTTTAGTGGAAATTATTTTAGTTCTCTAAATTAAATATCAGTAATGCACAACTTTTAAATGTAGAAAATCAGTTAAAATTACTAAAATGGCCAGTCTCTCCCATTACCCTGTAAAAGTAATACATTCAAGTCAATTGAAATATTAATCACTCGTCAAACTTGTTGCCACTATGATATTTGAAACAGTTACTGTTAAAATCCTGCTTTCAGAAAATAGCAACTTTTTATTTGTTGTGATTATTTTTTGTAATAAATTAACAAAGTACAAGTTCCAAGTTCTCTGAGAGAAATGCCAAGTTCTCTGAAAGCAAAATCTGTTGATTTTAGCTTCCATACACAACCAACAAGTTGTTCTTTCTCATGCTACTATATCTAACAGACAGTTTAAACTAACAGTCAGTTGAAAAAAATACAAAACAGAAGCACTTTGATAACTTTTAATGCAAAATCTAAAGCTATACCACTGTGAGTGATAACAAACAAATCATAACATCTCATGAAATAGCAATAGCAGGAAAGAAGACTCACAATAAAAGCCACTGAATACATTTGAAACACAATGTGTTTTTCTTTAGCAGAAAAAAATTCTCACATGTATATGATGGGTACCATATGTATTATTGGTGTTGCTGAGTTCCGTGAAGTCATTTCTGACTTACGGCAATCCTAAGGCAACCTATCATGGGCTTTTCTTAGCAATATTTGTTCAGAGGTTTGCGTTTGCCTTCCTCTGAGGCTGAGAGTGTGTGACTTGCCTAAAGTCACCCAGTGGGTTTCCATGGCCAAGTAGGTATTCAAACCCTGATCTCCTAGTCCAACACCCAAACCACTACACCACACTGGCTCTATCATATGTATAGTCATCCCAAATTCCGGTCCTTAACTCAAGAGCAGTTCCTGTTATTTTATAACTGGTTCTTATTTTACTCTCTGCTCAGTCCTGCTTTTAGACTGCTGGGCTTTTTAAGATGTCAGGACCTATCAATATTTTCACACATTGGCTCAAATATCTTTTTAAAAGATAGTTCTGTTCAGTAACTGAAGCATCACCAGGAAATAGGAGTATAACATTCATTGATTTTTATAAAATAACATAGAAGGCCTGGGACTTCTGGTCAGTTAATGGCTGACTGGAAGATTTGAGGCTAATCTAGTCAGTCACTAAGTGCTTGGAATTTCTTGACCTCAAGCTCATTTCTTCACAGTCACCTATTCTGTGGAATTTTTAAAAGCCTACAACATGGGGGTGGTGGGGGGGGAGTCATTGCAGTTGGATTTATACAGGACTAGCTGGTGAAGTGGTTTACCAGGAAAAAGCCATTGGTCACCATGGCAAGGTGACAGAAGAGGGAAGAATCTTCCTGCCATTATCTTTAAGCATTGGATGATGGTAGTGGTAGCAAGAGAACACATTAAGGTTTAGTTAAAATTGTTAAGTGCATGATTGCTCACTGGCTAGCTTATCTGTAACCATCTTCAGTAATCTGTAGCCACAATGAGGTAGCCATTCACTCAAGAACTGCATACTTGCAAGGTGCTGGCTGCCCCTGTGCTGCCACCCCCAATACTTCTGTTAGTATGACTTACTACCCCCTCCCCACGGTATCTCATAATTGGAAATATTGGACACTTTTCGGTGTCAGGTTGGCTGGGACAAACCAAAGGTCAGTTGGAGGTCACAGTGACCTGTGATGTGTCTTAGAAATTTAATGGCAAGAAAGCCGAAATTAGGATTGTTCAGAAGCCCCTTAGTAAACACAGTTGTTAAGGAGGTATGTGCTAATCCTTTCTTCCAGCCGTGGGCATCTCAGCAATGATTCAATCAAACAATTAAGTCACCATTATCAAATCTATTTCTATGGAAATCTTATCTATACCCCCTCCTCTCCAACCTTACGAGGTTGTCACAAACCCATAAATTTCTGTCTCCCAGCCATTAACATAATCAGTTGAGTTTCAGTTCCCTTTGTCTATTCTGTGGCAAAGCCATCCAGACTTTGTCATAACCAGGGTGCCCCTTCAGTATATGAAATAGGATATACTGTAAATATCCCAGCCTAGACCCCAGCTAAGCATGCCACAGACAGACACTGACACTCTGCAGGATTCTCTGTCTCACCCTCAATGCCAGCCTGAGCACCTTCGCTGCAAGGAACTCTTCAAGACTTGATAACTATAACCCTATCTTCCCAAACCTCTATCCAGCCTCCCTGCCTTTCTTTCCAATAGCTTTGTATGGTTCTTAAGAGTGTATGGAGATTTTCAGACGCCTCTTGCCACCTCTTGCTGTGCAAGCAGCCTCCGGAGCAGTAACGAGGCTGCTGCGCAGCAAGGGGTCCATTTTGGATGATGCCGTTTCTCTCTCGCCGTCGTCCATGACTGTTGCGGCTAGCCTTGAAGGCGGCCGCGCTGTTTTTTTACTCACGGACAACTTCCGTGAGTGAAAAACAGCATGGCCGCCTCCAATGGTAGCCACAACAGTCACGGACGACGCCGAGAGAGAAACAGCGTTGTCCAAAATGGACCCCTTGCCGCACAGCAGCCTCGTTACGGCTCTGGGGGCTGCTTGCGTGGCAAGAAGCATCTGAAAATCTCCTATGTTTTGTGTGCTAGCATATCCCCTGTGTTATTTCCAATAAAAATATTTTATTTCATGTTAACTGGAGTGCTCTCTGCAGTTAGTACTGGCATACATAGGTGAAAAGATCCCTGAAGTTACCCTCCTCTTGCAGGCTTCTGTTTGAGCTAATAATTCACCCAGAGAATCATAGAGATTTTGGCATCACAGGTGGAGCTCTAAAGCACCCCCCACCTCTTAGGGTAACTCTTTTACCACCTCCCAAACTGAACCTGTAAACATTATGGCAAGAAGACCCTCCTTGTTTTATCACTTTGCCACTGTAAACAACAGTTTTTCCTAGTTAATTGCCTTACCACCAGCTGGTTTTAAGGTCCAAATAGGACATCTTAACATTGTGAAGTCAAAGGCTTTCACGGCTGGCATCCATAGGTTTTCCATTGTTTTTTCCCCAGCTGTGAGGTCGTGTTGTCTTCCAGAACACGGCCTCACAACCCAGAAAAAAACAATGGAAAACCCATCTTAATATTGTCAGACCAGGCAATACTAATGGCCCATAGATGTGCAACTTTCCTTTTCACATATTATGCTGGTACTATGAAAAGCAGATGTGTAAGTCAATCACACAGCTCCAGTTACCACTTCATCCATAGTTCAGAAATTAATTCAGAGATCATTCCATGGCCTCTTCTATACCTACATAACGGTCTCTTATGCTGGGAAATCTTAAAAAGAAAAACCTTGGTCTAAAAACCACTTGTTAATGGAACATTTAGTCCTTCAACCACCAGAGATATCCTACTCTTGTCTTGTGCCTGGTGTGTTTTATAAATTTAAACTCCAGGGATGTTAATGTAAGTCCTATATCCATTAGTTCTGCTCTTGCCTAGGAGTATGATCACTAAAGACAAAATATAGTTTAATCCTGAATATTAGAGCCTAAAACCAATTACTACTCCCAAATGAAGCAGACCCATTAAATCAATTGCTGAATGGAAAACCAAGCTTATGTAAATTTCCTTGATTCAGTGGAACTGCTTTAGTTAGCACCAGCAAGGGTAACTGCACCCTTATCACCCTACCATTTCCACAGGACACACAGGCAGATATGTGCCACCCCCACAGCAATGGCTCCACTGTGACTGCCCTAATCACTTGGTACACAAGGAGTTCAGAAAAAACTTGCTTTGCTATTATGTTATAGCTATGATATCTTTAAAAAAAGATGGTGGATATCAGAAATACCTTGCTTTTATTGAACAATTTAGGACCTCAGTCCACAGATCTTCATAGTTTTACCTTCAAATAACTCTGCAACTACATATCTTTATCCTTAATTTCTCATGTGTGGAGAAGGGGTCTCCTTCCTTGGAGGTCTTTAAACAGAGGCTGGATGGCCATCTGTCAGGGATGCTTTGATCAAGATTTCCTGAGTGGCAGGGGGGTTGGACTGGATGGCCCTCGTGGTCTCTTCCAACTCTGCAATTCTATGATTCTATGATTCTATGATTCTAAGGTTCAGGGGTCTCATGGCTATGTGCCATAAGAAGCCAAGGGTGAAAGAAAAGCAATTTGCATGTACAAGGGGTGGATAAAATCCAGTCCTCCTCCAGATATTGCTAGGTTCCAACTCCCATCAGGCATAGCCACTATATCCAGGGTTAGAGTCCAACAATATTTGCTAAGTCATACTATTGTCCACTTTAACATATGCTCAGCTGCATTTACAGCTGAGTAACTAGAAACATAGTTTTACAATTGCAAAGTACAGGCTGAGACAGTAATAGGGTGCTGCACCTGTTGCAGGTAGCTATTTTCACAGTTGTTTCATTCCAAGCCTTCACATACTGAACTGTCTTGTTAGTAAGTATTCAAATTAGATAAGCACTTTTATTTGTCCCCATTCTATGTGTAGGTGCATACCAATCACATTATAGGTGGCTCGGGATATAGGCCTTAAAGATCTTCATTGTACTTCTCATTTTCCATTAATCACCTTTGACTGCCCCCAGAAAAGCAATTCCAGGATAAAGAGAAGGCATATCCAAGGGTAGCTATTTTGGCCATATAGCAAAATACAATAACATCCAAAATCCACAAAACAGCAATACCTTTATTGGGCCAACCAAAATGCACAAAATACATCAAAATACAGCTGCAAAGGGAAGGCAGTTTCTTCACTCTGTATGATAGCAAATAATGGGCATAACAATATTACAGATGCTCTGAAGTTGCAGATTAGTCCCTTAATGCAATCAGTTGCTGTTGCTGGATAGCTCATTTGAAGGCACAGTGCCATATAAGCTATTTGCCCATAAATTATTTTCTCCACTAGTTTTCTCTTGCTGCTGTGGAAAACACTTATCTTCTAATGATCTTTTGTTTAATGGTGCAGCAGTCATTATCTACTACCAACTTAAATGGCTTCATATTTCAAGCAAACATATGTATTTTGTTTTTACATGAGGATGAAACCTTTATGCTTTCACATTTTTAAAAAAACCCAAATTTCCATTTATAAAGGAAGTATTGCAAATATTGCTGCTGTCAAATATTGGGACCTACATTTTCAAAAAGTCTATCAGATTTTTCTTGTTTTTTTTCTGGGGTGTGAGGCCGTGTTCTGGAATAGTTTCTTTCTGACGTTTCACCTGTATCTGTAGCTGGCATCTGCAGAGAAAGGTTGGGTAGGAGTGTGTGTGGAGTTTATATATTGTGAACACCTGTTGGAGAGTATATGTAAATTTGTGTAACTGAATGGTTAGTTTCTGGGTATAGAAATGCAAAGATGATTAGTGTCTATTTGGCTAATGGTTGGTTGATGGGCCATTATCAGATTGTTCAAGTAGCAGTGGAAGCTATATGGATGATCCCATAACCAGTCTGCTGTAACACATTTATTCTTGCATTGGCAGGGGTTTGGACTGGATGGCCCTTATGGTCTCTTCCAGCTCAATGATTCTATGATCAATATGAACTTTTAAACAAGACTACGTATAGCTACTCAGTCAGGTAGGGGCAATCTTTAAAAGGAAATAAGAAGTGTTATTATTCCAGACCAAAGCCTGGAAATGGTTTGGGGAATTGAGAGGTGACAGTAACTCATAAAATTTCCCAGTAGGATTTTGCCTTAAAAAAAAAAAAAAAGTTTCCAAACTGACTCTGCTGAGATGGCTCCAAGCATTACAAGTCGAAAAGGATTATGTAGTTATTCTATCTTTCCATCTCTAAAAATGTTTAGGGTTAAAAAAAATTTTTTGAAAGCAGTAGGGAAACATTGGAAAATTGAAAGTAGATGCAGTCATACAGTTTTATGAATGATGTGATGTCCAGCCAGGACTGTTTAAATCTCCCCTGCATTTTCCTTTGTTTTCTTTTCAAGGCCTTAGCATGTCTGAGTATAGGAATACTCCATTGTATTAGACTTGTGGGAGGAGCTAAGAATTCCCCTGCATTTTTCTAGGTTTTGGTTTGTTCCTTCCCAGCAAGCTCTGTTTTACCTAGAAGCTTTTTAGTTCCTTTGGACAGTCTTTGCTGTGAGCTTGCAGGTAGCAGTTCTGGTGGCAAACAGGCCCAGACAGCCGGGAAGGGCATTTCTTACACCATCAGCCAAATTAGTTACCAACACCATCAGCCAAATTAGTTACCAACACCATCAGCCAAATTAATTACCAACAATCATCAGCCAAATTAGTTACCAACACCATCAGCCAAATTAGTTGCCAACAACAAAGGAATCAGGAGCTGAAAGACCCTACACCAGCTTCATTGAGTGAGGAGATCAAACCCAGAGAGATGTCACCCTGAAAACAGCTGAAACTCCAACTGTAAAGTACCTTTCATTTCAAGCCTTTTAGAGCTGGGGAGGAGAAAGCCCTTTTCTTTTGTTCTTTAAAATAAACTGCCCCCTTTTTTGAACTGGATATTCAGCATCAGAGCCTTTTTGGGTAAAGGAGTTTGATCTCACCAGGGTACTGGCGTTGCACACCCAAACCTGCCACCACCTTTAGTTGGGTGTGTCTTCACAAATGAGGCCAGATGATTTCAGAATAAATGCCTTTTCTGGAAGCACACTTAGTATCCTTTAAACATCATGATCCCTGTCATGTTTACTCAAAAGTATGCTATTTGGGCAATTCTAAAAAATCATTAAGATGCACTCATAACTGTTTGGATCCCAGCTACCCAAAGATAGGTGACTCATGGGACTGTAGATATGGTAGGCTAAAACTATGATCTCATAGACATGAAGATGTTCCATGGAACTCAAAACAGTTCACAATTTTCTTCATATCTTTTGTTTCCAATATCTGCTTCTTCGTCCTACATTTTTTCCTTAAGTTTTACTTCATTATATATTGACATCTGAACAGTTGCAGGGCAGTAAAGGGGTGCAATTGGAATATGCTGGATATTTAGAAGTTCCTTATCTTTGTAATGGCAGAACCGTCCATAAACAGCTGAAGTCTGATGGTTTGTGGAGCCAAAGAGAAGAGAGAAAAAAACCTGATGTGATGGAACCCCTATTCAGGTTGACCCCACAGTTCCGGCCCTTGGGTAACTATCACTCACCTTTCCCTTTCCTCTCAAGATCTCTCCCTGGATTGGGTACTTGGGCTCCAAGGTGACCACTACTCTGGACAAATGGTGTGTTGACCAATGGGTTCAGTGTGACCAGTTTTCCTTGTTCATTGCTAACTTAAAACATCCAGAGATGTAGAAAATAAAAACAGTAATGATTTATTGTATAACATATAAAATAAACATCTAGCCTGATACTGGTTCCACACACAAAACACAGCAATACCTCAGTTTCAAAGTAACACTTCTCATTTAATTCTCTCCACATTCTTAGCTTCCCAAAACCCTAGTTAGACCTCCCCCATTTATAGAATTGTAGAATTGGAAGGGGCTTCATGGGTCATTGATTCAACCCCCTGCTCAATGCAGGATCTCCAGCTTAAGCACCCCAGCACATAGCTGTCCAGCCTCTTTTTGAAGATGTTTCCTCACCTCTCTAGTCAATTGGTTCCATTGCTGAACTGTTCTTACTGTTAAGAAGTTCCTTCTAATATTCAGTTGAAATCTATTACAGTAGCACCCCCGCATCTGCTGATTCAATTATCTGCAGATGGCGACAGCAGGTGGATGGCGAGGGAGAGGATGGCTCCAGGTGGCAGTGGTGGGGTGCATGGTGGTGCCGGTGGCAGTGGAGGCCTGGGAGGCCACAGTAGCAGGGGGAAAGTGGTGGTGAGGCACGTGGTGGGGGGCAGCGGTGGCAAGGGAGAAAGTGATGGTGAGGCACGTGGTGGTGGCGGCAACAGAGACCTTGGAGGCCACAGCAGCAAGGGTGATGGCAGTGGGGGGATGCAGTGGTGGCAGCCTGAGAGGCTGCAGTGGCAGGGGTGATGGCAGTGGCAGGGTGCATGGCAGTGCAGCCTGGGAGGCCTCAGTGGCAGGGGGGAAAGCAGTGGTGAGGCACATGGTGGTGGTGGCAGAGGCCTGGGAGGCTGCGATGGTGGCAGGGGTGATGGTGGTGGAGAAAGAGGCCTAGGAGGCCATGGCCTATGTGGGCTGGGTTGTTGCAGCCTTGGCCTCAAGCCTCTCTCCCTCCCTCCTTCCTCCTCCAGGGCATTCGCTATTATCTATGGAAATTATCATCTGCAGGGGGGGGAACCAATCCTTCATGGATGTGGGCATGCTACTGTATTCCGAAACTTAAAACCATCAGATCTAGTCCTACTTTCTGGGGCAACAGAGAACAGGCTTGCCCCCCTCCTCTCTGAGACAGCCCTTGAGGTATTTAAAGAGTGCAGTCATGTCATCCCTCAGTCTTCTCTTCACCAAGCTGAAGAAGCCCAGCTTCTTCAACGTTTCTTCATATGTTTTGTTCTCCATACCTGTTATCCATCCTCTTACTTCATCTCTATCCAGCCTCTTTTTTTAAATGTCCAGAGAAGAACCTACCACCTATATAAACAATTGGTTCTATTGCTGAACTGTTCTTTCTGTCTTATTAATGTTCAACCAAAACTTACTCTCCTATAACTTCAAACCATTATATCTGGTCCTACCCTCTGGAGGAGCAGAGAACAGGCCTGCCCTCTCTGTGACAGTCCTTAAGGTGTTTAAGGGGTGCAATCATGTCACCCCCAGTCTTCACCAAGCTGAACATGCCCAGTTCCTTCAACCTTTCTTCATATGTTTTGTTCTTTATCACCCTCATTGCCTTTCTCTGAACCTGCTCCAACTTGTCTATATACTTCTTAAAATGAGTTGCCCAGAACTGAAAGCAGTACTCTAGACGAGGCTTGACATAATAGCACACAATAGCATATAATATAGTGTGACTGTTATTTTCCTTGACTTGGAAACTATGCTTCTATGAATGCAGGCTAAAATAGCAATTCTTTCTTTGCTGCAGTATCATGTTCAACTTATGATCAGCAACAATTCCAAGGTTGTTTTCGAATGTAGTAGTACTCAGCCATGTAGCCCTCATCTTATACTCATGCATTTGGTTTCTGTGAGTTAAATGTAGAATTTTGCATTTGTCTCTACTGAATTTCATTTTATTAATTTGTGCCCAATAGTCTAGTTTATCTAGGTCCCTTTGAATTCTATTGCTATCTTCCAATGTGTTAGCCACCCCCTCGCAGTTTAGTATCACCTGCAAACTTGATAACAATTCCCTCCACCCCATTATCTAAGTCACTGATAAAAATATTGTGGAGTAATTCCCATAGGACAGAACCCTGAGACACTCCTCTCGAGACCTCCTTCCAGTTTGAAGCACAGCCATTGATGATGACTCTTTGAGCACAGTTTTCCAACTGGTTATGTATCCATTTGACAGTGTTCCCATGTATTCCACATTTAATCAATCTGCTAATCAAAATATTATGGGGGACTTTATCAAATGCCTTACTGAGATCCAGATAATTGACATCCATAGCATTCCCATCATCTCCTAAACTAAAAAGATATGTGAAGTGGAAAGCTTTCACAGCCAGCATCCATAGATTTTCCTTATTTTTTTTTCCAGGCTGTGAAGCCATGTTCTGGAAGAGTTTATTTCTGACGTTTCACCTGCATCTGTGGCTGGCATCTTCAGATCTTCAGACGCCAGCCACAGATGCAGGCAAAACATCAGAAATAAACTCTTCCAGAACTCAGCCTCATAGCCTGAAAAAGCCCAAGGAAAATCTAAAAAGATTTGAATAGTTTGGCAGGATTTGTCCTTGACCAACCCATGCTGGCTCCAACTAATCACTACATTGTCATCAAGATACTTGCAGACAGACTCCTGTATAATCTATTCTAATATTTTTCTTAGTATGGAGGTCAGGTTGACTGGTCTGTAGTTTTCTGGATCTTTCCCTCTTCCTAACTGGCCTGATCTCTATTTCTACCAGGCCCTGACTCTGTTTAACAAACAAGCCAATAAATTATATAATTTCCCACATAGTCCCACCCCCGCCCCCACTCCACAGCATTCCAAAAGCTGTGATTAGCTGGCTCTTTACTTCATTCCTGGCTATTTATCTGGAAACGCACCAATATCTATGTTTTCTTACATATGCTTTCCTGGATGAGAACTCACTTCATCAGTTATTCCGTGACATATTCTAGTATATGAAGAGTCATATCACAATAAGTCTATTAATTGCTTCTGTGTCACAGGACTTTTTGTGTGTGTGTGTGTGTGCGCGCGCGCAAGAGACACATGTTTATTTAAGGCAATGAGATAACTCACAACACTCTTATCTAAAGAACTTTACAGCCTTGAAGAAAGGCTTAGAACATTTACACTGGGAGGAACTGTAGGACATGAGTTCTGCTAATCTGGATGTGGCTATAGGGTGAAATTTCCTTATGTGGAACTTTTTCACATGCTATGATTTTCATAGTAATTAAGAATATACATACATGGTTCCATCATGTGTTTATATAGTTGGAAAATGCAATTGACCATGACTTTATGTTCAAATAACACAACAGTATATTGACACAAGTGATCCTGTACATACATAGCAGTAATATGCTTGTAAGAAATCAACAGTGAAACTTCCCCATTACTCATTATATTAAATGATTCCCTGCTAATGTCATCTACATATTTGGAAAAAGAATTAGGTGTTTCTTCCAGGTGCAATCCATCCTCTGTTGACTGTGAATTTAGTTTCCATTTGTGTGACTCCTAAAATATGCAGTCTGGCATGCAGCCATCAACACAATAACTGAAAGGAAGCTTTGTGATTATGAACATTTCAGTGTTTTAACTTTTCTCACCTCTGTCACATATAAATTACATGTCTTGTTGGAAAAGCAAAATTGTTAATGTAGGTGGTAAGTCAAATGCATCTATTAGTATAGAAAATAATTGCTTTATTAGAACTTTACTCTGGAAATATACTTTATCATTACATCTGAAAGACTGTTACAAACATGGAATGATAGAAAAAGTGGGGGAATGTAGTACAGTATGTTAAAGACTGAAGATTGCAAGAACAAATATACATTTGTTAAATTTGTGGAAGATACTCAAAAAGGGAAATTAGCAAACACAAATTAGGTTCACAATGAGTGTGTCAGTCTATCTTCTGGAGCCTTCTCTACACTAACAACTTTTTTGAACTTTTTTTTTCATTTACACATCCCTTCCCTTTTTGTGCAACAGTGTGGGTTAGTTCAATTTTAAAACACAATGCTAATTATGGAACACCTACAACACATAACCATTCACTCGTGCTGCTGGATAATTTTAGACCCTGGTCTTAATGGACTAACTGAGGAGGGCTTTTTTGGATGTTATTTGTTCTCACTTTAGTGGAGGAGTACACAGCTAATACTCCCTCCACCCCGCCCACCGCATATACACACACACTCAATGTGTTACAACCACTTCTACATTCCTAATACATGAGAACTAAATTAAATCAAACAACAAACTGCTTGCCAGTCCTAGTGGCGGGGGGAAATACTTTGAGCATGTACCTTTTCAGTCTAAACTCATTTAAATCATCCACTGGTATACCTGAAAGAAAGAGAGATTGCTTATGTTCTCTGGTGCCAAACGCACCTTTAAGGGTCATATGAGGGTGATATATTTTAAAGTAAAATAAAATGATCATCTGTACATTACCGTGCCAAACTGCTTACCATGTGTGTGTGTGGTAACCAGTTTGGCATGGTAATGTACAGATGATACATTTTATTTTACTTTAATATATATTTAGTAAAACCCCCATATCCACAGGGATTGGTTCTGGGGGCCTCCGTGGATACCGAAAGCCGCGGATAACAGTGAACACCATTGAAAATAATGGGGCTTCTGGTTTAAAATACAGTTGTCCCTTCATATTCTGGGGTTTGGTTCCAAGACCCCCATGGATACAAAATTCCGTGAATATTCAAGTCCAATTACATGCAATGGCATAGCAAAATGGTGTCCCTTATATAGGATGGCAAAATCAAGGTTTGCTTTTTGGATTATTATTTTTTTAAGAACATTTTCAAGCTGTGGATACTTAAAGGGACAACTGTACCACAGAGTTGCCTTGAAGGACCTAGAAACATCTAGAGAGGATGCCCCTCTATACATTTGCTAGGAAGACTCTATGGTAGGTGTGCTGTTTTTTGGTCTGTGGATAACTGAATCAGTGGATAATGTACCAGCAGATACAGGGTCCGACTCTATGTATGTATGTATGTATAAATGTGTGTGTGTGTGTGTGTGTGTGTACAGTTGTCCCTCCATATCCACGGATTTGGTATCCACAGATTTAAGTATTGACGGCTTGAAAATATTCTTTAAAAAATAACAATCCAAAAAGCAAACCTTAATTTTGCCATCTTATATAAGGGACACCATTTTGCTATGCCACTGCATATAATGGGACTTGAGTATTCACGGACTTCACGGGGGCCTGGAACAAAACCCCAGCGAATATGAAGGGACAACTGTATTTATTTATTTTTGTAGGTTAGAATTTGGACTCACCAGCTGTAGAAGTGAACGGGAAGAGGGAGGAGAACCCACCCTTCCTCTCTTGTGCTGCTGTTTTTGGACTTTCCCGGTTCGGTAATAAAGAGGCAGATACTGGGTGTGAAATACCAGTCCTCAATAATTCTTAGTTATAGAAAGCAAGAGTAGTGGATAGGAGAAAAAGGGAAGAGGCTTAATTACAGTAGGACCTCCACCTTATCCGCTGGGGATTGGTTCGGGGGGCGGGGGCATGGATACTGAAAACCGTGGATAATAGCAAACACCATTGAAAATAATGAGACTTCCGGTTTAAAATACCACAGAGTTGCCTTGGAGGACCTAGAAAATGGCTAGAGAGGACACATTTTCTAGAAAGACTCTATGGTAGATGTGCTGTTTTGTGTCCTGTGGATAATTGAATCAGTGGATAATGAATCAGTGGATACGGGGGGGTCCTACTATATAATCTAAATTATAATTATAATCTAAAACTGGAGTGGCTTTCTTGAAGTTCTAGAACACGTACTTTTCCCCCCAATTTAAACCAACAAGCCACTGCTTCCTTCTCTACCGTGATGGTAATAACCAGGGCCATGTCTACACGAAGGAAAAAAAAACCTGGACTGCTCCACAGTAATAGCAAGTCGCAGCTACGACCTCCATAAACCCCGCATGCCTGTAGCTGAGATGTGGTCATGAGTCATTTACTCACGTTTTAAAATCTGCCACTGCTGACCTTTTGTTTAAACCTATTTCTACTGTGCTCACAAGTGATATTTCATCTTTCCCCAAAAAGAAAGAGAAAAAAGATGGCACAAACCTCTGTTTTATCACCTTAGCAATCATTCACTAAAGCGAAAATCCAAAATGGTGGCAGCGGGCACTTGCCCTGTAACCCAGCCCTGCCCCCTGTGCTTGTCCAGCCCATCAGGCTTCCACTTTGTCCTGCATGGGGAAATAATTAATGTCGAATCGCTTGTCTTAACAAGTGAAAATGCACATATCTCTGGACTTTAGAAAAAGTCAGGAAAAGCTGCGAAGGCTTTCCTTGCGTAGTTTTTCCTCTTTCTGGCCCCTCTCCTTCAAAGTACAAGAAGACAATATGGGATCCCATTAAGACAGCTCATTTTCTGAGCAAATTCTGTGAGGGGTATTTTCACCGTGTGGACAACCCCCAGGTTATAATTGTTGTTGTGTACCTTCAAGTCATTTCTGACGTATGGCGACTCTAAAGTGAACCTAGTCATGGGGTTTTCTTGGCAGAATTTGTTCAGAGGGGTTTTGCCCTTGCCTTCCTCTGAGGCTGAGAGAATGTGACTTGCCAAGGTCACCCAGTGGGTTTCTAAGGCTGAAGAAGGATTCAAACCCTGGTCTCCCAGTGTCTAATACTCAAACCACTACACCATACTGACTCTCTAACCAGGTTGCAGTACCCCACACCTTAAAACAGGCTGAAAAGCTTGAGATGGAAACCATCCAATCAGAGGTATACAGTGAGTTAAAAAACCCATTGGAAGCCTTTAATTCCTGGAGATTATCACACTACACTGTTACAGCACTATTATTGCACTATAACTATTCTGGCTGCCTCCTGTGGAATCTTGGGATTTGCAGTTTAGGGAGGGGCATTTAGAACTCTTGCTGAGAGCTCTTAGGCTTCACTAAACTACAAACCCCAGAATTCCACAGGAGGCCACCATAGCAGTTAAAGTGGAATAATAGTGCTATAAAAGTGCAGTGTAATAGATGGCACTCTTTATAATGGGCACAGGAACACCACAATCCCACGAGATCTTATGAGGTGGAAAGGATGGCTGACTTGGCAGGATCAAGCAGGGCTTAGACGGTTTCCGGTGAAGGACACTTTTATATCCCGAAGGATTCCCATACTCTTCTTCCCATCCTAAGGCTATAATCCTATGTGTCCATTTCTTGGGGTGCAGCTCCTGCTGAGCTCAGTGGGTATACTCCCTTCCAAGTATAGGATGGGGCCTCCAAAGTTTCATGAGACAAGGGAAGGGCGAGCTGTCCTTGGCTGCTCTGTTCTGCGCATTATTGAAGAAGTTCTGGTCATTTACAATGTTGTACCTGTTAGTCTGTGGTCAGCTGCTAATTACTTGGAAGGTCAGAGGAAAGTAGAGGAGGTGGTGATGGTGGTGGTTTTCAGTAGCCATGTAGGGGAAATCCTCCACTCTTGTGTGGAAGCAATGAAGCTCCTTTTGAAATAAATGCCTCCTTCTTTCCCACTGTCTTGTGCTGGAGTGAAAGTGGAGCAAATAAACATGACTGGAGTGTGCAGACTTTCCCTGACACGACCTGCTCTTTTAACCCTTCCTGTCTTGTTTTCCTCTTATTTCCCAGGAGGAAGAAATAATGGGCTGAATGCCAGCAGAAGTCACCTCTGTTTGCAGGTTTGGTAAACATGGCACAAAATGGGCCTGGTCTCATATCTCCAACTATGCCCCCAACTCCATCCCATCATTGTTGAGAGAGCTAGAGGATTATAATTTTATCCTCCATGTGTTTATTTGTGAGTCCTACTGACCTCAATGAGATTTACAAGCTCATGAGTGTTGGATTGCAGCAAAGGCATCTATTTAGCAAGTTCTGGCTTTAATCTTTAATTTTTCAGCTCATTCTTTATATCCCATTTGAGTGTTGCCATAAATTCCCGAGTGTTGGTTTTCCTATACAGTATTTAGCAGAAGTGATAATATTTATAAAGTAACATTCACTGCTGATCCCTTGAAGTTCTTTTCACATCCCAGTTAATTTGAAGTAGTTGGATTTGCTAAATTTAACTAGCAAATTAAATCTAAACTTCCTGTTAAGTGTGTTATGAGAGATGGCTGCCTAGGAGAAAATCTTGTGAATGGAAAGTCTTTGCTCTGATTTCCTAGGGATTCAGACAGAGGAAAGTTAGGCTGGATGAAAGATCAGAGTCACCGTTTTTAAAATAGTCCAAAGACATCAATTATATTATGCTTCTTAAGGTACAGTATTAACAATTCCTGATTCCCAATTCCTACAGATTACTTACACTGCAATTCTATACGCAGTTACACTGAGTCCCACTGAACTCAGTGAGACTATTTCTGGTTAGATGGGTGTAGAATTGTACTACTGTATTAAAGATTAAGATTCCAGATTTTACTTAATTACAGTCTGTATTTTATCTAGGGAGCTCAGGGGGACATGCATGGGGCTTCTGGATTATCACCAAACCAGAGACTCACTCGATCCTGCTCTGCAGGGGTGCTGCCTGCTCCTATGTGTAGAGATTGTGCTTTGGACTTTGTGCCAAATTCAGTCTAATCTATTAAACTTGTTCCAAGTACAACATGGAAAGATAATTTTTATTTGTACTTTATACCTGTATATGAGAGTCAGCAAGGTGTAGTAGTTTGAGCATTGTGCTACGACTCTGGAGTCCAGGTTCGAATCCCCGCTCAGCCATGGAAATCCACTGGGTGACCTTGGCCAAGGCACACTCTCTCAGCCTCAGAGGAAGGCAAAAGCTCTGAATAAATCTTGCCAAGATAGGTTTGTCTTAGGGTTGCCATAAGATGGAAATGACATGAAAGCACATAACAATACTTGTTATATGCATTCATAACATGCTTCTACATAACATTCATAATATGTGTCTAAACTCTATGCATTCATAACATGCATCTGTGTATTCATAAAATGTATCACATTTTCCTATAAAGCAGCCCTTGAAAGTCTAAACGTGCTTTCTCTTCATGTGTTAAATGATTGAAAAAGTTAGAGAATGAGCATTTCTGTTAAGATTTTACCACATATTTATTTCCATTCAGTAAATGTAGTCATCTGTTATTTGTGTAAGGAGGGCTAATATGTCTTCCCTCAAGGTAGTGTTTTTTATTAATGGGAAACTACTGTATTGCTTATTTATTTTATCTGGGGTTTTTAGATGTACACTTTGATGTCCTAGAAGTTTATAAAATTATTCATGGTTGCAAGAAAGCTGATGAAATAACTTCCCACTCCACCAGTTGTACGAGTTAGGACTATGCATTAAATTGATTGGTAGTATTTTTTAGCACAGACGATTAATGGGGACAACCAAGTGTGTGTGTGTGTGTGCACGTGCGTATGCGTGTATACACACACGTACACACACCTTCAAGTCACCTGTCAACTTTTGGCAACCCCTTGAATTTCATAGGGTTTTCTTAGGCAAGGAATACTCAAAGGTGATTTTGCCAGTTCCCTGCTCTGAAATATGGCCTACAGCACCTGGTATTCATTAGCAGTCTCCCATCCAAGTGCTAACCAGATCTGACCCTGCTTAGCATCCAAAATAAGGTGGGCTCTGGTGCCTTTAGGATATTTGGTCTACCAAATGCATGTAGGATATACATAAACTTCCAGTGGTGACCATGACAACTAAACTAATTCTTCATCTCAGGGACCGCCTTCTCCCTTATAATCCTCCCCGCGCTCTCCGGTCCTCTGGGAGGAATTTGTTGCAGTCACAAAGACCTAGGCTGGCGACTACCTCCCAGAGGGCTTTCTCGGCTGTCGCCCCCAAATTGTGGAACGGCCTGCCCGACGAGATCCGCCTATTGACATCATTAGACAGCTTTAAAAAGGCTGTCAAGACGGTTCTCTTCGGGCAGGCTTTTCCGGCTTTTCCGGAATAGCTAACCCCGGCCTCAGGAACCCCCTCTGGAGGTTGCTTTTGGATCTCCTAACAGATGCTGCCTGCTTAAAAGGATATTTAACATATTGTACTACATATTGATTTTAACTTGTATTGATTTTAACTTGCATTAATTTAATAATGTTTTAAGGGGAGGGAGGGATTTTGGGTTGTTTTATACTGTCTACCATTTTATCATTGTAAGCCGCCCCGATTGCTTGCAGAGGGGCGGGATATAAATAAATTTTATTTATTATTTATTATTCATTAGCTGGAAATTAAAAACAGCAGATGAAAGCGGTAGCATGGAAAAGGTATGCTGGACTATGTGAAACACTGGCCTCATCTAGGAAGGCTCTTCTTAGGACACAGGCCTATCATGATTTTTTTTTTAAAAGGTTGTACATTAGTGCATCTGTCATCTATAGTGAGAAGATCCCCCTTTTTTGCATTGTGGGAACACTTGCTATTGTCCTTGAACAGGTACTCACAAAATGATTAAGGAAAGTAAAAGGTGGTGACACCTGTGTGGGCTTGTCTTGAGTCGTCACATCATGCTTTCATTAGGGCATGCTGTAACTCAGCTGGAATTTATCTGAAAAGTGGGAGACATAAAACATTAACTGTAATTTATGTTTTAATGACAAACATGAAAAATGCAAAATTAAGATCTTTCTGTGAGTTTTGACAAGTACTGGTGGGCTACAGGAGAATCCAGCAATATAGCTATGACACTGAAAAAAAATGAAGATATCTCAAGAATATATAAAGAAGTAGGCATTAATGAGTAAAGGTACAGTATATGTCAGCTTTGGTCTCGTTTTATGTCACTGTGTGATAGAAATACTAGAAGCTATTAGGACTTAACATAAACTGGACTTTAAGAACAATCTGTTGTGTTTTTTTCTATTAATATCATTCTACATTACATCCTGAACTAAGACACTGCTGGTCTTTTATGCATCTGAACTTCAAAGTGGGGCAAGGTATCTGCTGGTGTGCTTTTCTTCTTTATCCCATTATGAATCATTTCACAATGGACATTTCCTCTCTTTCAGTGTGGCTTAGAAACATTATTTTTGGATTACAGTTTCAGCTGACTGGGGCATTTGGGGAATAGTAGTCTTAAAAAGAACTTTTCAGAGTTGTGCATGACGAGTATCAGTTAAGAAGAGAACCATCAATCTCTCTCTGGCTTTTCTTCGCAAACGAAGATTCAGGAAGGACTCATCCCGCGCTTTCTGCAAGCGCGCTGATTACTAAAAATCCAAGATAAACAAGTCCGTTTGGAGAAAGCACAGCAGAAGGTCTCCTTGGGTGATGTTTCCGGGTTGTGATTCTTTCTGCGTTGTCATTTCTCTTCAAGACTTGTTCGGTGTGAGTTCTCAAATAAGGCTGCAGCATTGTGGATAGTGCGTCTCCATGCCTCCCGATGTGAGGCTAGGAGGGACCATTGTTGGTGATCATCAATACATGCAAATGAAATCTAGGTTGATGGAAGAGTCAATAAATCAGCAGAAGCTGAGAAACAATTCATGCTGTAGTTTATTGTGAAATGAAATCACAGACACTGTAATCTGGTCACTTTACTCATCCCAGCAAAGTGAGAATGGGTAAGTGGGAAAAGATTATGCCCAATTACTATTTTTGTGTCTCTGGCTTTTCTTCGCAAACGAAGATTCAGGAAGGACTCATCCCGCGCTTTCTGCAAGCGCGCTGATGACTAAAAAGGCCAATCTGAGATAAACAAGTCCGGTTGCAAAAAGCACAGCAGAAGGTCTCCTTGGGTGATGTTTTTGGGTTGTGATTCTTTCTGCGTTGTTGTTTCTCTTCAAGACTTGTTCGTCGTGAGTTCTCAAATAAGGCTGCAGCATTGTGGATAGTGCGTCTCCATGCCTCCCGATGTGAGGCCAGGGCGGACCACTGTTGGTGATCAATTTGGCCAAGCCTGAGATGTTGTTTCAGGGAGTCTTTGTATCGCTTTTTTGGAGCGCCCCTCTTACGCTGACCCGTGGCGAGTTCACCGTAGAGTAGTATTTTTGGGAGGCGATGGTCCTCCATCCTAGAAACATGCCCTGCCCAGCGCAGCTGTGTTCTCAATATCATGGCCTCAATGCTGGTGATCCCTGCTTGCTCAAGGACAGCAACATTCGTCACATAGTCAGTCCAGTGTATATTTAGGATTGTGCGTAGACAGCGCTGATGAAAGCGCTCGAGGAGTCGTAGGTGGTGGCGATAGGTGACCCATGTTTCAGATCCATAAAGGAGGATAGACAGTACGATGGCTCTATACACACTGATTTTTGTGCTTTGCCTCAGGTGTTTATTGCTCCAGACTCTTGTGAAGTCTTCCAAATGCACTATATGCCTTTGCTAATCTGTGATCGATCTCTTTGTCAATCTTGGCATCTGAGGAGATGATGCTTCCCAGGTAGGTGAACTTTTTTGTGTAAAGCTGTAGAAAAATAAATATGCTAACTATAATTTGTTATTCGTATTAGGGCAATATTAGTTAATTCATGGCAAAGAATCCATTCATAGAATCATAGAATCATAGAATTGCAGAGTTGGAAGAGACCACGAGGGCCATCCAGTCCAACCCCCTGCCACCCAGGAAATCATGATCAAAGCATCCCCGACAGATGGCCATCCAGCCTCTGTTTAAAGACCTCCAAGGAAGGAGACCCCACCACGCTCCGAGGGAGTGTGTTCCACTGCCGAACAGCTCTTACTGTCAAAAAGTTCCTCCTAATGTTGAGGTGGAATCTCTGTTCCTGGAGCTTGCACCCATTGCTCCGTGTTCCAGTCTCTGGAGCAGCAGAAAACAAGCCTGCTCCATCCTCAGCGTGACATCCCTTCAAATACTTAAACAGGGCTATCATATCGCCTCTTAACTGTCTTTTTTCCAGGCTAAACATACCCAGCTCCCTAAGTATCTCCTCATAAGGCATCAGTTCCAGATGCCATTTTAGTTGCCATTTTAGTTGCCCTTCTTTGGACACACTTGAATTTGTCCATATCCTTTTTGAATTGTGGTGCCCAGAACTGGACACAGTATTCTAGGTGAGGTCCGACCAAGGCAGAATAGAGTGGCACTATTACTTCCCTTGATTTGGACAATATACTTCTATTGATGCAGCCCAAAATCGCATTGGCCTTTTTAGCTGCCGCATCACACTGTTGACTCATGTTCAACTTGCAGTACCTTACATTTCTCCGTATTGAATTTCATTTTGTTAGCTTTGGCCCAGCTCTCCAGTCTATCCAGGTCATTTTGAATTTTGATCCTGTCCTCTAGGGTATTAGCTACTCCTCCTAATTTGCTGTCATCTTCAAATTTGATAAATATGCCCCTAATTCCCTCATCCAAGTCATTGATAAAGATGTTGAATAGCCCTGGGCCCAGGACCGAACCTTGTGGCACCCCACTGGTCACATCTTTCCAAGACGAAGAGGAGCCACTGCTGAGCACCCTTTGGGTTCGGCCGATCAACCAATTACAAATCCATTGAACAGTTAACTTGTCTAGCCCACATTTTACAAGCTTGTTTGCAAAAATGTATGGGGAACCTTGTCAAAGGCCTTTCTGAAATCAAGGTATACGATATCCACAGCGTTCCCTTCATCTACCAACCTGGTAATTTTATCAAAAAAAAGAGAGACTAGATTAGTCTGGCATGACTTGTTTCTCTTGTTTCTCTGAAACCCATGTTGACTTTTTGTGATTATGGCATTTCCTTCTAAATGTTCACAGACTCTCTGTTTAATGATCTGCTCTAGAATCTTCCCTGGTATTGATGTCAGACTAACTGGACAATAATTGTTGGGATATCTTCTTTTTCCCCCTTTTTGAATATGGGGACAACGTTTGCCCTCCTCCAGTCCTCTGGGACTTCTCCTGTTCTCTAGGAGTTCTCAAAGATTATTGCCAATGGCTCTGAGATTATATTTGCCAGCTCTTTTAATACTCTTGGATGTAGTTCATCTGGTCCTGGAGATTTAAATTCATTTAGTTTAAGAAGGTATTCCTGTACTATCTCTTTGCTTATTCTGTGCTGGATTTCCCCTATTGTGTCCTCTGTTCCTTTATCCTCAGGTTGGTCACCCTTTTCCTTTTCTGAAAACACTGAGGCAAAGAAGGTGTTGAGTAATTTTACCTTTTCTTTGTCCCGTTAGCATTTTGCCATCTTCTCCACGTAGTGGCCCTACCATTTCCTTCTTCCTCCTTTCGCTGCGGGCATACCCCCCCCCCAAAAAAAAACTTTTTATTGTCTTAACCTCTCTAGCAAGCCTGAGCTCATTCTGTACTTTAGTTTTTCTGACATTACTCCTACACGTGTTCGCTATCTGTTTGAATTCTTCTTTGGTGATTTCCCCCTTTTTCCATTTCCTATACATGTTCCGTTTAAAACTTAACTCCGTTGAAATTTCTTTAGTCACCCATCCTGGTTTCTTGAGACACCTCCCATTTTTCTTCCTCAATGGTACTGTTTGAAATTGTGCCTTCAGTATCTCCCTTTTGAGAAAGTCCCATCCATCTTGAGGTCTCTTCTCTTTTAGTATTCCTGAACATGGGATCACCCCCAGTATTTCCCTGAGTTTATTGAAATCAGCTCTCCTAAAGCCAAGAACGCGTGTCTGACTATGCCTGGCTTCTCCTTTCCATTGTATAACAAACTCCAGGAGAACATGATCACTCTCACCTAAGGATCCCATCACTTGCACCCCATTAACCAGGTCATCCCTGTTGGTTAGGATCAGATCTAAAATAGCTGACCCCCTTGTTGCCTCTTCCACCTTTTGGACCATGAAATTGTCTTCCAGGCAAGCATGGAATTTGCTAGACCTTGAAGTTTTGGTTGAGTTAGATTGCCAGCAAATATCAGGATAGTTGAAGTCCCCCGTCACTACTACATCTCTCCTTTCTGCGTGTGTGGTCATCTGTTCTAGAAAGGCATCATCCAATTCCTCCGTCTAACTTGGGGGTCTGCAGTAGAGTCCCACAATAACATCCCTGTTGTTTCCCTCCCCTTTAATTTTTATCCAGTTGCTGTCCACCTGGCTTCCAGTATTGATGTCATGGATCTCTTCACTGGTGTAAATATCCCTGACATATAATTCTATTCCTCCTCCTTTCCTGTTTGGCCTGTTTCTCTTATAAAGGTTATACCCCTCTATTCCTACATTCCAATCATGAGACTCATCCCACCAGGTTTCAGTAATGCCTATGATATCATACTTGCTTTGCAGTGCTAGGAGTTCAAGTTCATCTTGCTTATTTCCCATGCTCTGTGCATTAGTGTAGAGACATCTAAGACCATGTGTTCCCTTTACTTGCTGCCTGTGCAAGTTTTTTTGCCTCCCACTGTTGGGTCCTTGCGCTGTTTGCCTTGTTCCCTCTATGACAGTTTGACTATTTTCTCCAGCCCTTTTGCCTTCCAGAATACTATCTCCCTCCCCCATATGAGTCAATTTAAAGCGCTCCTGATCAAATTCTTGAGACTGTTGGCAAAAATGTTTCTGCCAACTGTTGTGAGATGCACCCCATCTCTTGCCAGAAGTCCCCCCTCATGGAAGCGCAGCCCATAATCCAAGAATCCAAATTGTTCTCAGCGACACCATCTACGGAGCCAGTTGTTTACGTTGGCTATTTTCCTCTCCCTTCCACTTCATTCATTAGTGAAGTTTCTCTATCTGATGAAGTAGACTCTGATCTAGTGCATAAAAGATTGTGAATCCTTGAGCTGGACTTTTGAATACAGTAGCAATCCCGTATTAGCGGTGGATTGGTTCCAGGGCCTCCTGTGGATGGTGAATTCTGCAGATAATAGCGAAGCCATCTTGGGGGACCATCCAAAGAAAGGAGGGGTGAATTCGCTCCTCCTTTCTCCCCCCTTCCCCCACCATGGCCCCACCGCGGTCACGATTGTGGGGGCGAAGGGGGGCTCAGATTGCTCTGTCCCTTCTCCTGGGAGAGCTCCTGTCACCGCAGTGGTGGCGGCGAAGGGGAATGGGAGGAGGCAATCGCCTCCTCTGCTTCCCCCTTCTCCCCCTCAATTGCTGTCACGGAGGGCTATGGTGCGGGGAAGGGGCGGAGAAGTGATCTTGTCCCCCTTTCCCCTTGCGATTGCTGTCATGGCAGGGGGGAAGGGAGATGAGATCACTCCTCCTCCCCTTCCCCCATCATGGCCCTGCCACAGCGGCGATTGAAGGGGGGAAGGGGGACAACTTCACGCCTTCATCCCTGCCATGGCCCTGCTGCAGTGGTGATCAAAGGGGGGGGGAGGTGATCTCACCTCCTCCCCTTCCCCCTCCCCCCACACGATTGCTGCCGTGGTGACAGGAGCCCTCCCAGGGGAACGGACGGGGGAGTTGAGATCTCTCCTCCCTCCCTTCCCCCACCATCACTAACTGTGGATAATTGAATCTGTGGTAGGTGAATCAGCAGATGCGGGCGTGCTACTGTACTGAATACAGTAGCTCAATGGTTCTTAATCTGTGGTCTGTGGACCGCAGGGGGCTACAATGTCCTCACAGTGGCCCTACAAAGGTTTGAAGGCTGCTCAGCCCATCTTCTTCCTGCTGCAGTGGCCACATGACAGGAGCCAAGGCGCTGGCTGGCTGGTTTGGCCTGCACATTGTCATTCAATCTGCTCCAGCCACAAATTTGGGGGAAGAAGCAGGAGAAAAGTCTTCTCTTCCCCGGCAGTGCCTTTGAGGGAAGGTTTAATGGATGGTGTAATTGGATGATGATGATGATGATGATAATGATTAAATCTTGTGTTAAGCTCTGGGGGTCCACAGCAACAAAATATATTTAAAGGGGGTCCCTGATAAAGAAAAGGTTAAGAGCCACTGCAGTAGAGCATGTTGTAATGCTACAGAAAAACATGTCTGTCTCCCAAATCCACTGCCCACCCTGTCCCAACCAACTCACTGTTGATGGATTTTCCTTGGTTTTTTTTTTTTTTTTTTTTTGGGCTGTGAGGCCATTTTCTGGAAGAGTTTACTTCTGATGTTTCGCCTGCATCTGTGGCTGGCATCTTCAGAGAATGGTTGGGTAGGAGTAAGTGTGAAGTTGGGGAGGATATGTAAATTTGTGTATTTGAATGGTTAGTTTCTGGGTATAGAAATGCAAGGAAGATTAGTGTCAGTTTGGCTAATGGTTGGTTGATGGTCCATTATCTGCAGAAATCCCCCTGTCCCTGGGTGGTATTCCTTTGTAAGTGTTGAGTTTTGATTCTATTGTTTTTCAAAACTGGAAGCCAGATTTTGTTTACTGTTAGGGTTTCTTCTTTCCTGTTGAAGTTGTCCAGGTGTTTGTGGATTTCAATAGCTTCTCTGTGCATTCTGACATGATAGTTGTTGGCCTGGTCCAGAATTTCGGTGTTTTTAAATAACATTTTGTGTCCAGGTTGGTTTATAACATGTTTTGCTACTGCTGATTTTCCTGGCTGGCCCAGTCTGCAGTGTCTCTCATGTTCCTTGATTCATGCTTGTACACTGCATTTAGTGGTCTATTGTCTTTCTTTTAAAAGCCCTAAAGGTGTAACCTAAGAAATAAAAAGAATTATATATCTTTCTTGCATGTAGAAAATACAGTGTACTTTATATGTATTGCTTCTCCCTCACTTGCTTTTTTTAACAGTTAAAATTGATCCCAAATCCCCAGGTGGACAAAGAAGTCACACTCCTTCATATACAAGTACTTTTTCAGCCCCAACCTGCACAGCCAGCAAAGAAAATCTTCCAGTATCTGAATACAAGGATAATTTGTCCAGGTAATGACATTTTTATAGTTTACTATTGCTTTCATTAACTTTGAAAATATACTACATTTTTCTCCAGGATATTTCAAAAGTATAAATCCCATCTTAGGAGAAAGGCAGGTTATAAATCCAATAAATAAATAAAATAAATAATTTGAAAGCATCTGTATATTGTCTGATGCTATGATTCATTTCAGCTCATGTGGAATCTTGTAAGACAATGCAAATAGCTGTTCAGAAAATTCTGGATCTCATGGTGAGTTATAGATTGCGTATCTTGAGTTTTTAGATTTAAATTCAGTTGCTAGATCCAAGTGGAGTAGACGTATTGAATCAAAAGTGTTAATTAACCCCTATGTCAAAACCACTGATCCAGTGACTTGACTCTAGTTGAGATTAGCAACTGGATTTAAACTTTAGGTGATAGTTTGTAAATCTTATTAGTTAATGTGGGAACTGTTTGTTTGTATCATTTAATTATTTGACTGATTGAAATAGTGTTTGTATTGCTTAATAAACTTGCTCTAAACAATATAGTGTCCACTGGAAGAATGAAAAAGCAAGTGAAGAAGTTCAGTGTGTACTTAGAGGTGAAGAATCTTCGTGTGTCTTATTTTTATAGAGTTCACTCAAGAATATGCTTGTGTTCTCATAACATAAAGCTTGTTCAGACATGAGCACTGAGGAGAGGAGTTGAAATGTAGATAAAAAATAATTTCCTGGACCCGGTTCTGTATCAGGTATATATATATAACCACTTTTGTTACATAGCTAAGTAGTTTCTTGTGGCATGACCATCCTGTTCCCACTAACTGGACAACAGCTGCTGTGAGCAATGGAGACTCTGTTCCCCTGTTGATCAAGAAGCAGCTGACTTTCTACCCTCTCCTGTGAGCACTCTCTGGAAGGTCTTCAAGGAATGGGGCACTCCAGAAGTTGATCTCTTTGCCTTGGCCTGGAACAACCAGTGCCAGATTTTCTGCTCCAGGGCTCATTGGAGGAAGGACTCACGTGGCAATGCTGTCTTGTTTCACTGGGGAATACAAATCATGTACAGGTCATCCTCCTATATCCACGGTATTGGTAACCACAGTTTTATTTAACCACTGTTGTGGGGGGAAGGGCTCTCTCTAGGCATCTGGAGGTTCTCCAGTGTGATTCTATGGTCAATTTCCACTGGCATCCTCTCTAGGCATTGTCTATGTCCTCCAGTGCAATTATATGCTATTCTATGGCAGTTTGCTATTATCTGCGGTTTCACTTATAAATGGTAAGTCCAGGAACATATCCTCAACAGATTCAAGGGGTGACCTGTACACTTTCCCTCCATTTCCCCTCAATTACTAGGGTGATAGCCAAAAGCCAGAGGGACGAGGTGAAGAGCATCTTGATCACACCATGGTGACCCAGGCAGCCATGGTTCACTCAGCTCCTGCACTTATCTCAGGGCAACCATCTCAAGCTGCTGTATCATCCCAACGTCCTCATGACTGCTTGGAAGGTGCTTTACTAGCCCTTCTGCCTGATGCTATTCAACCCATAATTGCTGCTGTGCTTAGGCCTGCCACTCAATGTTCCTATACATACGATCAAAAAAAGTTCCTTCCCTTTCTGTCACCTCAAGGGATCTCTCCAGTTCAGGCACAAATCAATCATGTGCTGGAGTTTCTCCTTTTCTGTCAGATAAAAGTTTCTCTATCTCTTCCATCAAATATTATTTTGTGGCAATTTCATCTAACTTCCAGATCATCGGCAAGCCTTCCTGCTGGGTAAGAATTTCCTGAAGGGTTACAAGAACCTTCATTCTCCAGTGTCAGGTCCAATGGCTCAATGGATTTTGAAGTTGGTTCTCTTGCAACTCTCCAAGAAATGCTTTGAGCCAATGGTGTCTTCCGACGTCTGTGTACTTACCTAGAAGACAGCCCTCTTGGTAGCGATTACATCAGCCAGAAGAGCTGAAGAGCTGTGTGCCCTTAGGGTGAATCCACCTTATCTGCGGTTCCCTGGGTCAAAGTAGTTCTTAGACTGGACATTTCCTTTCTGCTGAAAGTAGTGGCAACTTTTCACTTGAATCAGGATATTGTATTAACTGCATTAGTGCTGAACCAAACCTTGGATCTTGAACATGCCATCCATTACCATGATGTTCAGTGAGGACTAGCTTTTTATGTGGACAGGACTGTGGCCTTCTGTGAGCCACAGAGACTTTTCTTGTGTTACGCCTCCAAGAAGAAAGGACTGCCAGTCTTTCCCCAGTACTTCTTGTAGCAGTTGTTTCTGCCATCCACTTAGCCTACAGTTTTTCTAAGCAAGACCCTCCAGCTCATGTGTGCTGCCACTCCACCAGAGTTATGGCTACATCCTCTGCTTTTCTGAGGGGTGTCCCTTTGGAGGATGTGTGCAGAGCAGCTATATGTTCACAGCCTCAAATGTTTATCTCCCACTACAGACTGGATGCAAGGTCCAAGGCTGAGGCTGTATTCAGGAGTGCCGTGCTGTTTTCTTGCATCACATGACACTCCCACCTCCTTTGGTGAGTAGCTTGCTAGTCTCCCATTTCTGTGAGTCACAGAGACCACGGAAAAGGAGGACAGGTTGCTTACCTGTAACTGTAGTTCTTTGAGTGGTCATCTGTGAACTCACACACCCACCCTTCCTCCCCTCTATATGTCCTGCTCTCCCTAGCTCTTTGGCTGCTGCTTCAGCATCCAGGTTACTGAGGGACTGAGCAGGAACTGTGCTGGTCGCATGTACCAGTGGAGGAGAGGCTACTGCCTTAACATTTACATAATAGCTCTAAAAAGTTCTGAATTATGCACTGGTCAGGTACAGATAACACACAGATGACCACTTGAAGAAATACAGTTACAGGTAAGCAACCTGTCTTTTTTTGGAGGAAATGTGGGGGTATAAATGAAAATGAGATGAAAAATACATGGAAACTATTTTATTGTTTAGTTATTATACTGTATACTGAGTGAAGCCAATTCTCAGTCTAGATCTGTAATGAATACACTGATTGGTAGTGGATCTCCAAGGAATTTCTCCCCATCCTATCTAGAATCAAAATCCCAGGGACTGAACCTGGGACTCTAACATGCAAAGTATACTAAGGTTCTTCCCTAATGAGATTAACCTTCATTATAACTTAATCACAAGAACATTGCCCAATTGTTTATGGGAAGAAGACCCAAAACATTCTTGAATATCCACATAAGATTTCTTTAAATGTGATCCTCTACATTTTGTATTCTTATGTATAAAACTGGTGTGAACACAGAAGGCAAATTCTTCTGAATGACTCACACAGTATTGTGCTGTTTGCTATGTTGTTCAAATGTGAAATAATTAGCTTGGTAAGATTTTTTTTCTCACCAGAGGACAGTAGCAGAGAATTTCATTTCTAGTATGAAATGGCTTTTGAAAGTAAACCAGTAAAAGCTCCTTTAAAAGGTAGCTGTGTACCATAGGCATTGTAATGATTTCTACTGAAGTACTTCTAGCAGATCATAATCCATTATACTTATAAATACCAATAATGATAGTGATAATTACAGCACTTATGCTATCTATTTCAGCACTTTACCTTTCATCACCAGATTTCAGATTACACAGAAAGTAATTGTACACAAAATGTAATTAAGTGCTTTCTGGTGGAGGGGGGGAAATGAATTTTATGTAATTAGGGATGAAATCCTGCTATTTAGATATCCCAGATGATTGCCACTATGTTAAAGCTATTAGTATCTTAGAACTTCTATCAGATCTGAATTATTAATAATTCATTTAGAAATGTTGGTGGCGTCTTACAAGGTAATGGATTACAGTGTCATCCATCTCATATGATATATTATCTGTGTTTTACAGATGGAGAAGTGAAACTAAAAATACTGGGCTACATCCATTGCCACATGAGTGGACTTCTAATTGTACAGTGGGATTTCCCATTGGTTTTCTCCCCCCGCCCACCACATGCCCTCACACACATGCAACAACTGCCTTGGAGAATGACCCAGCCCCCCCTCCCCTGGAATATATTTAGGTCACATGCAGAGGGCTGCATGTCTTGTCCATTCCACTGGTGAACAAAGGCAGCATTGGACAAAACCAAGTGACATGCCCAAGAGTAAGTTGAGGGCTTTGTCACAGCTCCTAGTCAAATATTGCACCAAATGAGGTCTTTCTGCTGTTTAGAATTCATGTTTCCACAGGTTTAGTTTTTAAAGCCTATCCACAGGTTCAGATTTTAAAGCAAATATAGTAACTATTATTATGAGAAAAAAACAGGATGGAGAATATAGGTTTATGACTTGTCATTTGCTAATAATGGAACAGCTATAGCATCTGCAAAATAATTGCAACATGGCTACATGTTGGGTGTTTAATCCAGTTATTTGGAATTTAGGTGATTCAACTGAGAATTATCGAAGATAATCTCTGTTTTTCCCTATAAGCTTTCAAAAGCTTCTGTTAAGATGCAGTGTGAGTCTGTGGGTACATATAAAATAAAATTACAGTAATAGAGATAATGATAGGCACTGATTTCTTCTCCCATATATTCATATTCAGCAATTTAAAAAAAAAAGAAATATGTTATCAAGAAATCCAGCAGGATTGATTTAGACAACAGTTGGAAGTTAAACCAAAGTAAGACTTATCTAAACTCATCCTGTATGAAAATTTAACATGTATTCCTCTGGTTGTTTGGTTCAAGTTAAGCCAATTTGATTCTGTAGGACCTTTGTTGTATGCCTTCAAATTGTTTCCCACTTAAGACAAGCCTATCACAGGGTTTTCTTGCCCCCATTCTGAAAAGATCTGGACCTGAGCCCCTAAGAAAGAAATTAGAGAACAAAATAACAGCTCCCCCCCGCACTTTCTCTTCCACAGCTGGTGCAGATGAGGTGAAGAAGTCTATTTAAGGTGCCTTATTCTAAGCTTTTCTTTACAGCACTCTCCTACTGTATGGGATACACAGTCTCCTCCTACTGAATGTTCTTGGGCTTCTATAGTGTATTTCTCATCTCAGCTCCAGCTCCAGCGCTAATCTCCAGTGCTGCAGCCCAGCCCACTTCACTGAGTAATCTTTGGGAGTATTTTTTAGGGTGGGGGTGGGGGTGGGGGTTCTGAGCAAGCTAGCAGAGAGAAAGGAAGATGGCAGCAAAATAATCTTTTGTCATTCCCTTCAAGGAGGAGGTCTCTGTATCTAACCCCTGCTATTTGTTTTGTATTTCCTGTCAGTTACTTTATACTTTGGAAAGATAAGTATGGTTATAAAGAGTAAATGTAAAAGTAAAATAAAGCTGTGCCCTGAGTTCCTACAGTAAATCTATTTCAATAAAACCAAACTTTAACTGCATATGCAAGTAGGTGAGTCATTAGCCTACTTATAGCAGAAAGGTGATTGTTTATTTTTTTTTCTTTGTTCAATTGAGAAAACATGAAGTTAATTATAATAAGAAACAGCTTGGCTGGGGAATATGCTCAGTATGCTCTCAAAATGAATTGAACGATTAGAAAAATTATTAGAACAATTAAACCAACTGAACAATTAGACAAATATGTCATTACAGTCTCTCCCTCTCTCTGGCTTTTCTTCGCAAACGAAGATTCAGGAAGGACTCATCCCGCGCTTTCTGCAAGCGCGCTAATGACTAAAAAGGCCAATCCGAGATAAACAAGTCCGGTTGCAAAAAGCACAGCAGAAGGGCTCCTTGGGTGATGTTTTTGGGTTGTGATTCTTTCTGCGTTGTCGTTTCTCTTCAAGACTTGTTCGTCGTGAGTTCTCAAATAAGGCTGCAGCATTGTGGATAGTGCGTCTCCATGCCTCCCGATGTGAGGCCAGGGCGGCCACTGTTGGTGATCAATTTGGCCAAGCCTGAGATGTTGTTTCGGGGAGTCTTTGTATTGCTTTTTTGGAGCGCCCCTCTTACGCTGACCCGTGGCGAGTTCATCGTAGAGTAGTATTTTTGGGAGGCGATGGTCCTCCACTGGACTGACTATGTGACGAATGTTGCTGTCCTTGAGCAAGCAGGGATCACCAGCATTGAGGCCATGATATTGTCATTATAGTATTTACAGAACAAATCACTCCTCTAGTATAGGTTCCATTAAGTTCAGTGGGGCTTCGTCTCAGATAAGTGTGCAAACGATTCCATTCCATATTTGTAATACAACCATATAAATATTGGTCTATGTTAAGATATTATATTTCTTGACAGCAACTCCTGCTGGAATCTCCTGACAAAGGAAACTACAAAAGAATATGTCTCTACATAATTTATACTTAACTGTGAACTGCGTTCACCACAAGATGTGGTAATGGCCACGAAATGACTTTAAGAGTTATTAGACAAGGCTTTTTTTGTGGGGTGGTGGTGAACAAACAATTTCTGTGAGCAGAGGCAGTTTTTGTTTTCACTAGCAAAATGCTGAAAAAATAAATGGCTTTCTCCATCATAACCTGCACCTGAGTTTCTGATAGACATCCAAATGGCTAGAAGGACCTTCGTAAAATCTGGCAAGACAATTCTGATTATTTTACGTGCCACATCCATGGGATGTAACAGCAAAGCTTTTACTCAGTAAGGGGACTAACACAGATACAACTTCCCTGCAATTACTTGTTTACTGTTACGGGGAAAGTAGAGTTGGGCTGATTATATCAGAGAGCTTTTTGCCCAATTAAATATCACTGTGAATAGGTTTTAGTCCTAACCACATTTTATGTAACCTGATTATGTGTATACATAGCTGGTATGTATACACATCATGGGACGTGGAAAGAACTATAAGGGCCAGGGCTCTTGGGGCCAAGGTGAATCCAGGATCTTCTACTATATCAGATAAAGAAGGCTGCACACAGAAGTGTATGCCAAATAAAATCTGAGGCACTAGAAATCATATTACAAACATACACTGGCTATGGAATGTAACCAAAGAATTTCAGAAGAAAATCAGTCTGTGCTTTATAGAGTATAGTAAAGCCTTTGATTGTGTAGGTCATGAAAAACAGTGGAACACTGTTAAAAAAAAATCTGGTGTGCAACAACATTTGATTATCCCATGTATAATTTATACTCAGGACAAGAAACTACTGTCAGGACAGAATATGGAGAAACTGAATGGTTTCCAATTGGCAAGGGGGATCAGATAAGCTGGCTTTTACCACTCTTATCTGTTCAATTTTTATGTACAACATACCATATGGAAAGCAGGATTAGACTCAGAGGAAGAAGGTGTGAAAACTGAGGGAAGGAACATAAACAATTTAAGGTGACACAATATTATTAGGAGAAAAGCAAAGACTTGGAAAACTATTGAAGAAAGTCAAGGAAGAAAGTAGAAAAGCAGGGTTACAGATGAACTTTAGGAAAAGAAATAAATTACTACAGAAGATTAACATAACTTGACAAAGGCATTGAAATAATTAAAGACGTTCTATATCTTGGTTTATTCATAAATCAAAATGGAGGCTGTAGTCAAGAAATCAGAAGAAGATTAGATCTTGGAAGAGCAGCTATGAAGGAACTGGATAAGATTCTTGAGTGTAAAGCTATATTGTGCAATACCAAAGTCAGAATCATTCATGCCATAGTATTTCTATGTAAAGTTGTAAAGGTTGGACAGTGAAGAATAGCCGACAAGAAGAGAAACAACCCATTTGAAATGTGCTGAAGGAGTGTTCTATGGATACAGTAGACTGCCATAAAGACAAATAAATGGGTCCAAGAGCAAATCAAGCCCGAACTCTCTGTAGAAGCCAAAATGACTAAAGGCTGTTGTAGTTTGGACATATCATGACACAACATGACTTATTAGAAAAGATGATAATGTTCAGCAAGGTGCAAGGCAGTAGAAAAAGAGGAAGACCACATTACCAGTGGTTTGGTGCAAAAAAAAGAAACCACAGCACTGAGTTTGCAAGATTTGTGTGTTGATAACAGGTATCATTGAGGTCTCTCATAAGGTCTTCACAAGTCGAAGCCGACTTGAAGGCAATTAATAACAACAAAAGTACTCCCTAACAGAGTTGCTTCTGTGTGGGCAACAAGGGCAGCATCATCAGTGAAGAGCAGCTCATGAACTTGATAGTTTAGAGTCTTAGTGCGAGCCCTCAGACAGGCTCGCACTAAGCTACCATCAATACGGTAACGTATATAGATGCCGTCTTCTTCTTCGAGCTCTGCTGTAGACCTTTGGAGCATCATGCTGAAGAAGACTGTAAATAAAGTTGGAGCAACAACACAACCTTGCTTCACTCCATTGGTTATTAGAAAGGGCTCTGAAAGAGCATCGCCATATCTGACTTGACCGTGCTGGCCCTCGTGTAGCAAGATAATCATTTTAAGGAATTTGGGGGGATATCCTCTACTGTGAACTTGCCATGGGTCAGCATAAGAGAGGCACTCCAAAAAAGCAATACAAGGACTCCCTGAAACAACATCTCAGGCTTGGCCAAATTGATCACCAACAGTGGTCTGCCCTGGCCTCACATCGGGAGGCATGGAGACATGCTGCAGCCTTATTTGAGAACTCACGCCGAACAAGTCTTGAAGAGAAACGACAATGCAGAAAGAATCACAACCCAGAAACATCACCCAAGGAGACCTTCTGCTGTGCTTTCTGCAACTGGACTTGTTTATCCCGGATTGGCCTTTTCAGTCATCAGCGCTTGCAGAAAGCGCGGGATGAATCCTTTCTGAATCTTCGTTTGCGAAGAAAAGCCAGAGAGAGAGAGAGACTCCTTAAGGAAAAAAACTGACTGTGTCTTTCTGTGTATTGGCCATTAAATACAAAGGCACTAAGATAAATGATCAGCAAATTAAGGGGAAATAAATTTGGTACTTCTTTTAATTGATAATTACATTAGTTGTTATCTACTCTCAATCTTATCCTGACAGAAGGCAAAACAACATGGGGGTTACTTGGAGTTACTCTCCATTCACAATCTATTTGTTATGTCTTTGTGCCTTACTGGATAAGCTATCCCTCTGGACCCTCCTTTAACCCCAAAACAAATACCCACCAGTGGGGGATCCCACCATATTAGTGTGAGACACTTTTCCCATTTGGACTACAGACTACCACAGCATTTACTGATAATAAAAAGGAATGACTCTGGGCCCGTCTAAACGGTGAAAATACCCCTCATGGATTTCACTGGGAATCTTACCAGTCTAAAGAGGATCCAGTGCCAATCCACACTATTTGGAAGGAGGGGGGCCCCAAACGGCAAAAACATCGCAGTAAAAGCCTTCACAGATTTCCCCGTACTTTTTAACAAACTGCGAGGCTGGTGCACATTTTTGCTCTTTTGGACTATTGAACAATAAAAAAAAGTGAAGGGAAGCACAAAGCTGATTTGCTGGGTGAGAGTGGGGGCAGGGCTGTAAAAATAAGCTCTCCCAGTGCTGAGATTACACACACACACACACACACACACACATATATATTAGTTGAATAACGGATGCTTATGTGCTCATAACTATTGTTACTGTTGAGAATCATTGCATCATATACACCAGCAAAGACTTTCTCCTTTGCCACTCTTTTTACACAGTTCAATCACTCCTGTGTACTCAAAAATAAGCCCTTTTTTGTTCACTGAGGCTTTTTCTCAATAATGCAGAGCAGCAGCGTTACTAAGAATCCTGGCCCCCAGGGAAATTTTCCTACAGTCACCAAATTTCTAGTATTGCAGTAACTTAAAACTTCAGATCAACTTTTATGTGCAAACAGAGGGAATAGACGAGTTTTAGGTGTGAATGACTGTTGGTGTCTCAGAGGTTGTCTAAACAGTGAAAATACTGTACTCCTCATAGAATTTGAGAATATCTTTTGTCTAAATGGGATCCCGCAACGACTCGCCATATTCGGAAGGAGGGGGACCAGAAATGCCATATATTGTGCAGGAAAGGCCTTTGCAGCTTTTCCCCAAAAATTTTTAAAACTGCAAGGAAAATGCGCATTCCTGCTTGTTGGGCCCACTGGTTCAGATTGAAGCACATTCTCGCCGAGGATGGAAATGGACTGATTGGTTGGATGTGTGCAGGGGGCAGACCTTGCCGGCAACAAAGTGGCCAGAACCGCCATGTTGAATGTTCATGGTAGTGATCATGTGCTGAGGCAACAAAATGGTCCCCCCCCTCTTTTAAGCATGTTTATGCAGAAGATTGCACATCCACAAATTTGCTTTACTTAAAAAAAAAAAATACTGTTCAACAGCAGTAACTTGGGGAGAATAAAAACGAGAGTAATTCACTTGCACTAGCCTAACAGACTGTTGGCTGCGCTCTAATAAGTAAGGGGGAGGCAAACAGCTGGAGCACAAGAGGAAGCAGAGACACCCTGTGTAAAGGTTGTACTCTCCCATTGGGTATGGGGTGACAGAATAGTTTAAACCAGAAATAGGGAGATGGGGGGGGGAGGTGTTGAAGGGATTCTCAGTCCTCCAAAGCATTAGTGGTTTGACAATCCTTTTCACAGTTCCCATGGTAAGCATGGTGGACACAAATCAGCTCAAGTGCTAAGAATCCTCGCAATGTAGACTTAAAAAGAGACAGAGGGGGCATCTACATGAGGGGAAAAAAATCGCAAATACCTTGTACTATTGGCATTTTGTAGCAGTAGCAACCAGACCAAATGGTTTTTCTGGGCTCGGAAGCCCCCATAAGCCTCACATTCCTGATGGCAGCCGCAAGTGTTTTACTTGCATTAGTTCTTCACTGTCAACGGGGCTTTTTTTTTAATCGTCCCAAGGTGCACTGGTGCAATAGAACAATCCTCCAAAGCAAAATAGGAGATATTGCTCGCTAAGGCAAAAATCCAACATGGCATATATATATATATATATATATATGTATGTGTGCGTGTAATCTCAGCACTGGGAGAGCTTATTTTTACAGTGCCTCAGCACACTTCTTAAACTTGTATTGATTTCACTGGGACTCATTTCCAAACAAACCTCCCCAAAGAAGACCCTAAAACTTAGGAGTTGGTAACACTTTGCGCATTCTCTTCCCGAAGGGAGTATTAATTTTATTTTTGTATTGTTTTTCCTTGGTTTTTTTCCAGGCGATGAGGCTGTGTTCAGGAATATTTTCTTTCTTATGTTTCGCCTGCATCTGTGTCTGGCATCCTCAGAGAATGGTTGTGTAGGGGTGTGTGTGGAGTTTATATGCTGTGAACCCCTGTTGGGGAGTATATGTACATTTGTGTAATTGAATGGTTAGTTTCTGGGTATAGAAAAGCAAGGCTCTTTAGTGTCTGTTTGGCTAATGGTTGGTTGATGGGCCATTATCTGCTGGAAATTCCTCTGTCCCTGGGTGGAATACTTTTGTAAGTGTTGAGTTTTAATTCTATTGTTTTTCAAAACTGGGAGCCAGATTTTGTTTACTTTTATTTATTTTTGTATTGTTTGTCTCCCTCGGGGATGCCCCGACAAACTATCTCCCCATGGCACCCACTCCACTTCCCGCCAAGAACCTATTCCCTCAGCCCAGCTGGGGCTGAGCACACCCTCCAAAAACGCCCACCACCCCTCAATCCCCCCCAGTCCCGTGGGTGGGCGCCCCCCAACCGGCCAGGGCGAGGCGTGAGGAGGGAAGGAGAGGCTCTCTGCTTGCGCGCCATCCTGGAGCCCCGCTTGCTGAGGGAGGCGGTGGAAGATGGCGGCGGAGGCAGAGGCAGGCGGGGCGGGACCGAGGCAGCGGGGTTTGGCTGGGGCTGCTGCTGCTCCTCCTCGCTTTGATCCCCGCCCCGGGAAGAGCGAGCGGCGAGGCGGCGGCAGGAGGAGGAGGAGGAGGGAGCGGCTGCTTGTGCCGCCGCCCGCCGGTACTCCAGCCGGACTGGCGCGCTTGCTGGTGGCTCCCCAGCTCCCCTCCTCTCCTCTCCTTCTCGGCGGGGGCCGGAGAAGATGGCCGGGGCCGAGGCGGGGCTGAGTGCCACCTCCACCGCCGGGACCCAGGGCGACTCGGGAGCCGCGGGGCCGGGGGAAGAGTCTTCGGACAGCGAAGGGGAGCACGAGGGGCCCCAGAAACTCATCCGCAAAGTCTCCACCTCGGGACAGATCCGGAGCAAGGTGGGCAAGCCAGACAGCGCGGTTGGGAGTTTCTGCTGGGGGGCGCGGAGCAAAGTGGGGAGCTGGAGGGGTGTGTGTGTGTGTGTGTGTGTGCGGAGGCTTGGAAGCGCTGCCGCCTGGGCGGGGTGTGAAGCCTTGGAGAGGGCTTGGTTGGAGCCAACGGGAGGGCACTGGTGGGCACCGGGGGAAGCGTTGGTGGCTTTTTGTTTTTCTAAAGGGCTGGTCGAAAGAGAGAGCGAGCGAGAGCCCACCGTCGGGGGCAGGGCTGGTTTAAGGCACCCGCGGCATCAGCATCCGCAGGGGGCCCCATCATTGTGGGGGCACCCGTAGTCATTTTCCTCCTGCAGAAACATGAATAGTAATAATCTGAATATCCTGGACTGTGAATAGTACTTAGGTTGAGTTAGGTTACACTGACTTGAGATAAACATATGGGGCCCCTAAAATAAAGCAGTGCAGGCCCCCCCCCCAAATTCCTTAAACCGGTCCTGCCTGTAAAAAACATTATTAGTAATAATCTGAATATCCTGAACTGTGAATAGTTTAGGTTGAGTTAGGTTACACTGACTTGAGATAAACATACGAGCCCCCCAAAATAAAGCATTGCGGGGACCCCCAGAATTCCTTAAACCGGTCCTGCTTGGAGCCAACGGGAGGGCACTGGTGGGCCCCTGGGGAAGCACCCCATACGCCTCGGACTGGTTTGTGTGTGTGTGAGTGTGAGTGTGTGTGAGAGAACCTTGGTGGATTTTGTTTTTCTAAAGGGCTGGTCGAAAGAGAAAGGGGGAGCGTCCACCGTCGGGGGCTCTCCATCCCAAAGCAGCCCAGGGCTTCCTTGTTTCCTTCCCTTCCTGGGGAGAGACTTGGGTCTCTTCCGCTCCTCTTTTCCTCCTCCTCCTCTTTCCAGCTGCGTCCACATCTGCCTCGCTTCCTCTCCCGCTTCCCCCGGGTCCGTCTAGCAGAGGGGCCGGAGCGGTGCTGCTCCTGCTCGGGAGGACAAGCGGCCGTCGCCCGCCCAGTGAGTGGCTCATTCAGCCCGCCGGGGGGTTGCTTCTGTTTCCTTGTCGCCTCCTCCGCCTCCTTTCCTTACAGGAAAGCTGTAAGCTGGATCTGTCCAAACAAGCCTGTCTTTTCCCTTCCTTGTAGCATGACGATATATGGACGCCCAGCTGTTGCTCTCAGGGCGCTGGAATCGGCGGCACCCCGCATGTTGGGTTTGCCAGAGTACACAGCTGGAGGCCAGTAGAGATCTTGCTGTGACTCTGTGCCATTTAGTCATCCCCACTTTGCCAGTATTTCCTCTTTTGCATGTCTGGCAAAGATAATCCTCAAATTTCCTTCAAGGAATATTTCAGGCATACAATGTGTCCATTCAAAACAAAAGTCTTCCAAGTTCAGGGAAAAGAGAGCACTCAGATCTTGCTGGGCTTGTTTGGTTCCTTCTCAGGTTAAGCAGCATTAAAATTGTGGCTGCATAAAGTAGTTTAATATCAAGGAGTGTTTAATATATTTAGGAGGTATTCATTGTCAAAGACCAGGCATAGTGATGTTGGGATGTATGAGTGTTTGAGCATTTAAACTAAGTGTCAAAGTTGTAGTCTCTTAGGGCTCGTCTAGACATGATGGTTTACTGCGAATGGGGACATGTTTTCACCCATTCGCAGTGAAGTTGACTTGTCTTAACCATTTCTGCACCTATTTGCATTCATTTGAATTGAGTGAGCACACGTGCTCATAAAGGGCAATTGAGCAAAAATGCGCAGCAATGCAAATGCGGACAAATGTCTGAAAATGTGCTTTGGGGAAACTGAATCCTTTTACTCTGCAGTTTGTGGAGTTTATTGTGAATATTGTGAAACCCCTTCAGATCTTGTTTGGAAAGATCATATTCTCTGCGAATTCTATAAGGAGTATTTCCATCATGTAGACAAGACCTCAGTTTAAAGTACTCTTGAGATTACTTCCAGAAAGCAGTCCAGCATCAAAAGTTGGTGGGTGCTCCTTGTGCTCTATGACTGTAGTGTCAGGCCTTCTTCTGGCCTTCCTTTCTATAGGCACTGATACATGTCTTGTGATGTGTGTATGTGCTAACATGACAGTTTCATCGAGAAGACACATATTCAGCAAAGTTTCAGAAACTGGACTGGAGAATTGGTATTAAATTTTTGTTTGCAATGGGCTACAGATTGGTTCTGCTAAGGTACCACGTAGAAGGTACCCTATTGCATGTTTCATTTGCTGATTACTGAGAAAGTCTTCATGATGCTTCTTTATCCCTGGCTTGAGTAGCACATTGCAGAGCATTCCCTTATATTCTCTGGCAATTGCTGTAGGCTGCATAACCTCCATCAGGCATCAGACCTTTCAGTCTCAAAGCTTCATTCCAACTGCATGGTGCCAATACGTTGTTGCGTCTCAGAGTGGGCAGGGACAAGGAAAACTCATAGCAGGAATACTAAGTATGGCCGTTTGCCCATGTGCAGGGAAAATGGGATGAAATGTAGCTTGGCCAAAGAGAGTTTTCTGAACCAGTGTGAAAATAATGCTGGAGGTGGCTTTTGTGCAGCTTGAGCAGATCAGCCTATTTTTCTGTAGATGGGCCAGTTTTAAAATGGCTACTGCTTTGTTCACAAGTTGCTCAACTGTGATGTAATAGGAAAACATTGCAGTCACAGGTTGTTTAAAAAAAAATCAGTGTGATTTAAAGAAATGAATAAGATCTGAGAGGAGGAAACTAACACAATGAAATGATTAGCACATGTCTTACTTGGGATGTGGTGAAGCTAAAGAGAGCACAGTACAAACATAAAATACCTGTGCTTTTAGGATGGGTGGGTCTCTGTGCAGGCAGGTAGATTTTGAACACACCAAATTTATGTAGAGCAAATGGCTTATTATGTCCTTTGTTCAGAGGCCTCTGTTGTTGTTGTTGTTGTTGTGTTTTCAAGTTGTTTCCAACTTATGGAGACCCTAAGGCAAACCTATCACAGTGTTTTCTTGGCAAGATTTGTTCAGAGGGGGTTTGCCTTTGCCTTTGCCTTCCTCTGAGGCTGAGAGAGTATGACTTGCCCCCAGTCACCCAGGTGGATTCCATGGCTAAATGAGGATTCAAACTGTGGTCCCAGAGTTGTAGTCCAACACACAAATCACTACAGCACACTGGCTTTCCAGAGGCCTCTAGTAATCTTATAATGTCAGTTACTAGCATTTGGAAGCTTTCTGTCAAGAAACTGAAACCTGGATGGGATTATGCAGGCTTTATTTTTAAGGACTGGTCAGAAGCCATGTGGAACTAGTTTAGTTCACACCCCCTATCATGAGGAGATCCATTGTTCCTTGACTGGGATTTCAGTAGCTGTCCAATATTATCTCTGCATGGGGTACACACAGAGGCACCTCTTGACTCCTCATCCCAGTCAGGGTTACCTCTAATTTGCTTTTTAGACATGTTACCCATCACAATAAGAACATTTTTATCAGTTAATTAAACTCATCAATATTTTGAACTCCAGTGCTTGTAGTGGACGGGGACATGGACACAAACACGCACACACACAGAGAGTACAAGCTACACATATTCTGTTAGGGAATTTCTCTGTGTGCTTGAAAACACATATTTGTTTAATTTTGCAATTTTATATCTTTATAGCTTTTACAGTACATAGAATTTACTGCCACATTTTTTGCATGGCAAATTCCTCTGTCTGTGGTACATTCTAAAAAATCATATGTTCATAACATAATGTAACTCCTAGAATTATTTTTACATTTGAACAGAAAAGCACCTTTGAACCTGTTATGGGTAATATGTGTAGATGTGAATGTTTTAGCAATATAAAGAATGAGCACTAAAAATATAACATTTAAACGGCAATTGCTTTTGAACATCCAGGTGGTGAATGTTTACTAAGCCCTCCCCTCCCCCCTGCTTTTGGACCACAAATACCGTACCTACTATAGGTATGTGTGCACAGATGGGAGAGTTAAAGTAGTTTGTAACTTTTAAAGGTTATATTAAGAGAGTTAGAGTTCTAACTTACTTGTAAGCAAGAGATCTCTTAACTGGAATGATTAAATTCAAGTGGAAAATAGTCTGGATTAAGAAACTCAAAGAAGGGGATTATTCACAAAAAAAGGTATGTATATTTCGGCGTATAAGACGACTGGGCGCATAAGACAACCCCCCAATTTTAAAGTTAAAATATAGAGTTTGCACACACCCCCCAGCCAGCCAGCCACCTGGCTGGAAAGCCTGTCCCCCCCACCAGCCAGCCAGCTCCGTGGCTGTAGATGATGGAATAGTCTGTGAAATTAAAGGACTGAGAACAGCTAAAAAGGCATGGGATACTTTGAAAAATCTCTGTAGTGTTCAATCTTTGGAAAGTAAGGTTGCATTAATAAGTTGGTTAATATGAAGCTATTAATTCCCAAATTTTTGAATGAGCACATTAATGGATGAGCACATTAATGATTTTAGAGCCACATTGGCAGACAAGAGAATTTCACCATAGATAAAACTTGATGCAAAATGGTAAGTCTGAATCCAGAAATTCTAATTGTAGGCTAACTTGTTCTGAAAAGAAACATCATTTTGACTCTCCTGAGCTAAATGGAGGGCCATTTAACACTTCAAAGTTCACTTAACACTGCAAAGCAGTCATTCTCACAGCAGGAGGAAGGATCTGCTGGGAAAACTGCCCAGGTCATTTACACTTCAATCATTCTCACAGCAGGGGAAAAGATCTACTGGGGTATAAGACCCCCCCCACTTTTGAGAAGATTTTCAAGTGTTAAAAAGCAGTCTTATATGCAGGAATATACGGTATGCTAGTGGCTATTAGCCATCATAGTTAAATGGAACTGCCATGTTTAGCAGTAGTGTACCTCTAAATACTAGTTGATGATGTTAAACTAACGGGATGGCTGTCTTTAATATCTATCAGGCACCAGATCCCATCTGATCTGGGAAGCTAAGCAGGGTCAGCCAACAAATACCAGCTGCTGTAGACTTTGTTTCAGAGGAAGGAACTGGCAAAACCACCTCTGAGTCTTCCTTGCCTAAGAAAACTCTATGAAATTCATGGGGTTGCCAAAAGTCAACAGGCGACTGGAAGGTGCACACACACACACACTTTTCCTGAAGCCATTTGGCTGGCCACTGTTGGGAATAGGGTAGTGGAATAGATGGTACATAGAAAGCTATGATATGACATAGGACTCTTAGGAAACTATCCAAAACCCACCTTTATTAAGATCAACAAAATATAACAAAAATATGCAAGCTTTCCAGTTCTCCTCATCAGGCAAGATGATACAAAAAGTCGGGAATTCAGGAAGCCTTGGTCTGCCCCATCAGTGCTCTCTTATGTTCTTAAGTAACACTAACAGGAATGTAGACAATTTATTCTGACAGTTGTGGTTTGATATAATAATATAATATAATATAATATCTATATGTAGCATATGTTAACTGGATTACAGATAATTATTGTATAGGTTGAGTCTCCCTTATCCAAAATACTTGGGAGCAGAGGTATTTTGGAATTTGGAATATGGAATTTGGAATACTTGCATATACATAATGAGATATCTTGGAGATGGGACCCAAGTCTAAACACAAGATTAATTTCTTTTTCATATACACCATATACACATGGTATTTTGAATAATTTTGTGCATGAAACAAAGTTTGTGTACATTGAACGATAAGAAAGTAAAGGTATCACTATCTCAGCCACTCCTGTGGAAAATTTTGAATATTGGAATATCGGATTTTGGAATTCCAGATAAAGGAGACTCAACCTATAATACCAGATTGAGAGTACATAATTAAGAGAAGCAACTGCATGCTGTTTTCACGTATGAGATAAAATGTTAAATTTGTTAATTAGTGTATACAGGTTGACCCTCGTATCCATGGGGGGAATACATTCCAAGACCCTCTGTTGATATCTGAAACCGTGGATAATAGGAAACACTATTATTTTCAATGAGATGAACATCAGAAGCTGACCATAGAGTCACATTGGAAAACCTAGAAATGCCTAGAGAGAACATATTTTTTCAGATGTGGATAAGTATAACCATGGATACTGAATCCGTGGATATGAGGGTTGACCTGTATTCCATTTTTTAAAAACAATTCCAGTCACCAATGCCATGTATACAATGATGATGCCCAAATCTTTCCTTTGTACTTCAAGAGTTTCTCTATCTGATGCCACCAACTGACATTTCTGCTTGGAAGATCATTTGTTCCAAACGCAATAAGTTCAAAATTGAACTTCTTATCTTTCCTGTCAATACTACTTTGCCACTTAAAGCCTTTTCTTCCATGTCCTTGTCTTATCTGTTGATAAGGAAGGGACAGGAGTAACTTCTGATCTGAAGACATTTAGATCCTGATCAAGAAGGGTGAAAGTGTGCACAGTGAGGAAAAAAAACGGGGGCAAAAGAGACTGGAGGGTAGACAGACAGGAGGCATACAAAGAACAAACAGAAGAATGGGAAAGGGGAGGTTTAACAGAAAAGGGAACTGAGAGAAGAGAATGAAAATAAGAGAATGGGAAGTGGAAGGGAGCTGTTCCAGGAGTGAAGCAGGTAAGCAGGCACTGAAGAAGGTCCTAAGAACAGGTTCAGTGGAGCTGTGGAACAGGATACAAGTGGAGACCCCCTGTAGTCTCTGAGGAATGAAAAACATGAGTAAGAGGTTCTACAGAGGACCTTTAAGACTTGAGGGAGAAATACAACTATCACTATTATAAGTCCTTGTCTATAGGATCGTATTTCTAAAATGGAGACAAAAGGCAAGGAGAGTTGGTGGGAAATTGAAAACTTGGTCAGCCTGAAAGAGAATGAAAGAATACAATAATTGATTAAGACTACAAAATTTAAAAACCAGATAGTACATCACGAAAAAAACTTATGAGAGAAAATTTGCATTTTTAATAATTTATTTTAGCAAAGTAAAGGAAGACATTAGCTGTACAGTTGTCCTTTCATATTCGCTGGGGTTTGGTTCCAGGACCCCCTGCCCCGTGGATACCAAAATCCGTGAATACTCAAGTCCCGTTATATGCAATGGCATAGAAAATGGTGTCCCTTATATAAGATGGCAAAATCAAGGTTTGCTTTTTGGATTATTATTTTTTAAATAATATTTTCAGGCCGTGAATACTTAAATATGTGGATACCAAATCCGTGGATATGGAGGGACTACTGTATATATAAAGAGAGAGGGTTCTACCCAGATGGGGCCACAAGAGAAGCCACATACAGATGGGGCCACAAGAGAAACAATGGAGAAGTATGAAGCAATGGAAGTTAGTCAAAAGATTGATGCTTGCTGGACTGAAGCAGAGAACAAAGAGAAAGCAATGAAGATAGATGGAAAAGTACAAGAGTTTTAAATATTCAGAGATTAAAAGATGGAGGGGTTGTCTAGACAGTGAAAATACTCCTCATAGAATTTGAGAATACCTTTTGTCCCAATGAGATCCTGTGGTGATTTGCATTATTCAGAAGGTGAGGGGTCAAAAACTTCAAATATAGTGGGGGGAAAGCCTTTGTGGCTTTTCCTGAAGTTTTTTTTAAAAATGTGTGGAAATGCATATTACCACCCATTAGGACAACCGATTCGAATCACAGCACATTCTTGGTGAAGATGGAACTGGAAATCTGATTGGTTGGATGAGCATGGGGGGCAGGCTTGCTGGCAAGGAAGTGTCCAGAAGCGCCGCTTTGGAGTTTTGCAGTATCAATCGTGTGCTTTTTTGCTGCTCTGAGGTGACCAAACAGCTCTTTAAAGTAGAAGGTCACACTTGTGCACTTTTAATTTACAGCTTAAAAAAAAAAACCTTGTTCAGCAGTGGCAACTTGTGGAGAATAATAACATGAGTAATTCACTCATGACCACCATCTTGAGTCGCAGGCATGACTGTGTATGAACTTCAAACATGGATAGCTTTGCATACCGTGATTTTGCCAAAGGACCATGGAGACAAATGAACGCTGCTGCTAATTTGCATTAATGTGCAGCAATCCACATTATATCGCATCATCTAGACAAGCCTGAAGTTTAAATTTGATATGAAACATAAGATAAACTAGTAAAATGATTCACTTAGCTGTATCATGTTAAGAAAAAAAGATTAAACAATCCGAAGAGTTGAGAACTAAAGATCAACTTGAAGTTCATATTGATGGCATTTTTTAGTTGTATGCTTGGTATCCAGTGATCTCTTGCTCCCTTAAATGACTTTCATTACAGCCTTGCTGCCACTTTTGCATGGAAATGCTTCTGAAGCTGAACTCTTACTTTCATTAGAAACCTCCTCAGAAAAAATGTGTTCTAGAAGTCTTGTGTTGAAGGTTTCTAAACAGGTTGGATGGCCATCTGTCAGGAATGTTTTACCTGTGGATTCTTGTGTTAACAGATGATCCTTGGGTTTTCTTCCAACTCCAAACCTTGATGGTTCTGTTAAAACCAATATTTTGTGGTGGTTCTTAAATATGGGCCCCCAGATGTCTGATTACAAATTCCACAAGTCCCAGCCAACATGGCTACTGGTCAGGCTTACTGGGCATTGCAGTCCATCAATATTGATGGTTAAGTGGAAGAACGACTGTGGTTGGCCCTATTGTAACAATACCTAACTAACTGAACCTAACTGAAATACTTACTATTGCTCTGTTGATCCCTGTGTTTCCTCTTCTTCCATTCCATTCCTGTGGTGAATTCTGGCCTGTGAGCTCCCTATGCTGTGAGTTTTCTTCTTCCATTTAGTAAAAACATTGCTTATACATAGCACTACATAAATACAGCTGTTGCTAATACTATTTTATTGTACAAAGTATAAATAGACTTTGTGAGCTGAACAGTATGTCTGTTTACTTTTCATGTCATGGAAAAACAGGTTCCACCTAAGTCTTCAAATAAATTATATAGCATAGTGTCCTTAGATATGCACACAGACACAAACTTTTTGGATTTCATTGGTAAATTGTTCTATTTAGTTCAAAACAGACATATCTTAATTGTTAGAACAATCCACTTAGTGTATATGCTACTCAGGAAATGTGTGAATTATTTGAAAACCTGATTTGGAGCTGTAAATTAAATTAGTCAGTCTTGAGTAATATATTGATTAGTGGTTCTGACAGCTGATTGGATTGAAAGTGCATCTATGTGCATTGGGAATCTAAGGATGATATGGTGGATAGAGTTTAGGTACTGAGGAAATTTTAGATGACATTTGGTTGAGTTCTTGGAAGACTGTTGGAGCAACAAACTGCATATTTCTGGCATCTGTATTAAAGGCATAGTTTTGTATGAAAGCTGCAGAAACATGTATATATACGCAGCAAAAAATTGAGGTTATGCCATATATGTTTTTCTTATCAGTTCAGAGCAGTTAGGCATTCATATTGCAAATGTTTGTGTACACCAGTGTTTTTCTGGCAATTTATATATGTCTGTAAATGTTTGCATTGTGCTGTTTCTGTTACTCTGCACAGAAACATTTGATACAAACATTTCCGTATGAGGGGTACCTAACACAGAGATTATTGTTTTATCCTTATTATATTATCCAAACTTCATCTGATGAGAATGGAACTAGAATGTAGTGATTCTTCATTTTTTAGATACAACTTAAAGAGAGAAAACTTTAATTATGCACAAATGATTTATTTACTCATAATGTATTATTTAAAAGTAGCTATGTTTAGATAGAAAAATCCCCTTTAGTTTGACATGTTGAATGTTTCCTCTTGTAGTAGTGGTTGGCCTGTGGTTACAAAAAACAGTGGAGGAGAGGCATCATGAGGAATTGCTCTTTTACTAAAATAATCTCTTATGTTTAAATTAGGTACATTAAGGTTCACTTTCCTAAGTAAATGCATTTGTAAGCTACGGTTTTAATTAAATGGATTGGCTTTGTCTTACATCTAAAAATAGAGATCTAAACATGCATATTACATTATGCTGGAAGATGATTGGTTAGTTTATCATAACATGCTTGTTTTTCTTGGCTATGGTTGTATATAGGGTGAGTGAACACACTACTGCAAATTAGAATAATATTCCATAGCTTACATTTGGTAAATGTTTTGCGTGTTCAGTGTGGGAAGATACTATTTTTAGCTGTTTTGGTACAGTTAATCATAGCTGAAAACCAGCATATGGTGTGGTGCCTTTGCAGATGGAATTGTTCAGTAGTGGAGATCATAATGTGCATATCACAATATTTAACAAATGTGTGCATGTTAGCTGAGTTATTTGCTGTGCTCCTTTTTTAGAAACATACTTATCAGTTCTAAAGATCACTGTTGATAAAAATGAAATTCTGAACATGATTTCAACCTCTACATAGGCTTTCTTTTCTTTGTTTTAAATTAAAAGATAAAAATGGAAAATCTCTAATATTTGATAGAAATACTATCAATATGATAAGTGCTAATATTCTAATATTTTACCATTAAAAACCAGGATTGGCTGAGCAATATCTAGCCCATATTTGTGTCCCATAGATTGATTTTTCTGTTACTTTTAGCAAAAGAACACTTGCTGTTTAGAATTTTTAAAAACTTCACTGACTGTACTGGATTTAAAGGTACATCTGTCTATGGTCTATATGTTTAAGACTACCATATTCAAATCTATAATTGGCTGTTCAGTATATTGTGATATTTGTCTTCCACAGATTGATAGTTTTGTTACTCTTAGCAAAAGAACACTGGGTGCTTAGAATGTTTAATTGCAATTTGATTTCACTGGATTTAAAGGCCTGTCTGTCAGTCTGTCTGTCTCTCAAATTAACTTAACATTGCTATTACAGATATCTGTATTTTTGAAGTTCTAAATAAAATACTCATATAAATAAAACTTCATGTTACACATTTGTTTTTGAATAATTATAGCACTTATTTCTATATAAGTTTTGTTTGTTAGCTTGTGTATTTGAAACATTTATATTTCACACTTGGACACGATAGTAAGGGCAGTTAACAATGAAAGACATAGTTGCAGTTAGAATGAAACAGGCTAAAATTCTAATGTGGTAGTAAAACAATTTAAGCAGAGCAAGAAATTAAAAAGACACGAGCAAATAAAATGTGACTGGCACTGGAAAGACTTCCCTGAGGAGCAGGGTTACAGTCTCACACTGAGGAACATCATATTTCAAATGAGTTGATCTTGCTACTGTCCACTTTCTTCAGTATCTAGCTTTTACAACCTTACATAAAAATCAGAAATACTATGGCATGGATGAGTCTTATTTTGGTATATAATAACATGTCTTTACATTTGAGGATCTTAAATAGTTCCTTCACAGTGGCTCTTCCAAGTCCTAGTATTCAGTGTTTTCATCATCTACTTTAAAATTGTGTAAATAATTCCTCCCACCAATGGCACTACGTTTCCTTGGTGCTGGGATTGCATGCTCCTGTGAGGCAAGAGGGCTATGCTGATGGTAGCAGTGCTGCTAGTAGTGTCTCCCATATCAGACAGGCTTTTGCTGAGATGCCAAACAGCTACAGAGCAGAATAAAAGACTGTTGGATAATTTGGCCTAGGATCAAAAAATGAAGCAAGAGAGTGACTGATTGAATTTTGCGAGGCCAGCAGTTGTACATTGCAAACACATTTTTCAAACAACCGAAGAGACAACTTATACATGGATATCACCTGATGGCCCATATAGAAATAAAATAGACATAATTGGAAGCAGACGATGGAGAAGCTACATTCTCTCTGCAAAAACAAGAAAAACAAGAGCAAGACTAGATTGTGGCACAGACCATGAAGCTCTGATCTCAAAAATGAGAGTAAAACTGAAGAATACTAAACCAATCATCGTGCCCAAATCCAACCTGAATAATATCCCCATAAAATGTAAGGATAATGTAAAAAATAGATTTGCACTTTTAAGTCTAATTGACAGGGAGCCAGATCTCTGGACTGAAGCCTGGGACATTGTCAAGGAGGAATGCAAAAAGGCATTATCTGCAGCCAAAAAAAAAAAAAAAAAAAAAAAAAAAGGAAAAGGAAAAGGAAAAGAAAAAGAAAAAGAAAAAAGTAAAAAAGAAAAGAAAGAAAAAGTAAAAAGAGATGCCCCAGTGGATGACAGATAAAACTCTTCAAGCAGTTAAGGACAGACAAGAAGCAAAAGGAAAAGGTGAAAGAAATAGAGTCAGAACCCTACCCTGAATACAACTGTTCAGTGACTTGTGCACAAGGACAAGGAGAATTACTATAATAATCAATGCAGAAAAATAGAAGATGATAACAAATATATAAGGAAGAACAAGAGATCGCTTCCAATTTAAGAAATCAAAGGAAAATTTAACCAAGAGTTGGGATTATCTATGACCAACAGTGGAACACATTACATGACCAAATAGACATTAAAAGACCATGAAAATAATACACAGTAGGACTATATAAAAGAGGTGAAAAGCTGACAGATTCATTCAAGGAAAAACCTTTGAAAACGAACCCCCAATTTTAGAAAGTGAAGTGGAAGCTGCACTCAAAGCACTTTGAAGAAATAAATCACCAGGAAGAGATGGCATAGTAATGCAGCTTCTTCAAGCTACAGAGACAGAGTCTACTCTAGTTATTACTAAAATCTGTTATCAAATATGCAAAACAAAACAATGGCCCACAGATTGAAAACACTCAATATACATTCCAATTCCCAAGACAGGGCACACCAGGGATTGCAGTAACCACAGGACCATTGCATTAAATCCCCATGCAAGCAAAGTGGTGCTCAAAATTCTACAACAAAGACTTTAACCATATGTTATATGGAGCGAGAAATGCCAAATGTCCAAGCTGAGTTTAGGAAAGGAAGAGGTACTAGGATCATATTGCAAACATACATTGGATAATGGAACACACTAAAGAATTTCAGAAGAAAATCAACCTGCGATTTATAGATTATAGCAAAGCCTTTGTGTATATCATGAAAAACTATGGATCACTCTTGAAAAAAATGGGTGTGCCACAGCATTTAATTGTCCTGATGCGTAACATGTACAAGAGGCTACCGTTAGTACAGAATATGGAGAAACATAATGGTTTCCAATTGGCAAGGGGATCAGGTAAGGCTGCTTTTTATCACCGTATTTGTATGCTGAACAAATATGTAAAGCAGCATTAGGCATCTATAAATTGGAGGACTGAACATCAACAATGTAATATATGCAGATGATACCATGCGACTAGCAGAAAATAGCAAAGACTTGGAAGAATTACTGAAGAAAGTAAAGGAAGAAAGTGCAAAGGCAGTGTGAAGGAGGAGCTGGGCAAACCTGGCTGAAGGCAGCCAATTATAGCTCAGGTAATGGTGTGAAGGGGGGCCTATTGTTGAAGAAATGTTACAAAACTGAGGTTTGTCTCTGTAACAAGGCAGATAGAGAAAAGCTGACATAGATATAGGGTTTTGATCTCCAAAAGATAGGAAACAGACCAGAGAGAGAGAGAGAGAGAGAGAGAGAGAGAGAGAGGTCCCATCTACACGATGAAAAATAACACATATTTATCTGAAAAATCGGCAGTTTGTACAGACTGAATAAATACGTGTTATTCGGGGGGGGGGGCTGTAAAACTAACCTTTTCGTCTGTGTCTGGTGGATCCAGCTCTTCATCCGGATCCCAGGGTTTACTCCGGACAGTTTTCAATTGATTGGTTGTCTGTAAACTCCTGTTTGCATAGATACAAACAGGATTACAACCTGATTGGCTGGCAGGATAGAGGGGGCAGGGCTTAGAAAGAGAGGAATCAGCAGCAGCCGCCATTTTTAAAAAAGGTAAGCGGTCCATGCTGTCGCTCTCCTCCGTCCTCCGGACCCTTCCCAGCCCCACTGCCGCTGCTCTCCTCCTCCGTCCTCCAGACCCTTCCCAGCCCCACTGCCGACGCTCTCCTCTTCCGTCCTCTGGAGCCTTCCCAGCCCCACTGCCAATGCTGCTATCCTCCTCCTCGCTCCTTCTCCCTCCTCTCCCTCCTCCGACAAGCCCTTCCCCGCCCCACTGCTGCCGCTGCTATCATCCTCCTTATTCCTTCTCCCTCTCCAACAAGCCCTTCCCCACTCTCACCGCTATCATCCTCTTTATTCCTTCTCCCTTCTCTTCCTCCTCTGACAAGCCCTTCCCAGCCCCGCGCTGGGGTGCAGCAGGGGAAGGCTCCAAGGAGGAACCTCAACAGAGAAGGAAGAGAAAGGAGAAGGAACAAGGAGGATAATAACGGCGGTGGCAGTGGGGCTGAGAAGGGTTTGACAGAGGAGGAAGGCTCTGAGGAGGAGGTAAGGAGCTGGGGATGCTGTCGGAGGGGGGAACTGCAGAGGAAAGGGAGGCCCAAGCCCCACTCATACTCTCCTAGCCTTAGCTCAGACCGGAGGCTTCCTCTCCAACTGGGGCTAGGAGTCATGTGGAGTTTAGGGGGACCTTAAAAACCGTGTAGGCAATTTGTATGCTTGCAAACGCCTGCCTATCCGGATTTTAAACCCCCGTACAGATTTTTTCTCTATTGTGTAGATGAGGCCAGAGACAGAAAAGAGTTGTTAACAGTCAGTCAGACAGGGAGAACTGACTCTGGTTTTGGGGAGTTATGAATGTTTGAGAAGTTCAAGGATTAATGTGTTAACTTTCTGTGTCTTAATAAACTTCTACTTGTCTGTTTTTTACAACTTTCTCTGGCTGTCTCTGTCAAGCCTGATAAAGAGTCAGGTCACACTTACCACAACGAGCCCACAAACAACACAGCCAGAGGGCCAAATATAGGGGTCATCTTGAAGCCCAAGTATCCAACTCAGGAAGGGATTAAGGGGGACAGGATGACAAGGTGCATGGCAGGAACCCAAGGTTTGGAACTGCCAGCCTGGAGTGGGGATCCATCAGAGGCAGGTTTATAATTGAACATTAAGAAAACAAAAATAATGGCCAGAGATTTACTTAACTTTAAAGTAGATGACAAAGACATCAAAATAGTTCAAAATTGTCCATACCTTGGCTCAGTCATTGATCAGAATTGAGACTGCAGTAAGAATCATAGAATCATAGAGTTGGAAGAGACCACAAGGGCCATCCAGTTCAACCCCCTACCATTCAGGAATACACAAATCATTCCTGACAGATGGCCATCCAGCCTCTGTTTAAAACCTCTAAAGAAGGAGACTCTACCACACTATGAAGCAGTGTATTCCATTCTGAACAGCTCTTACTATCAGGAAGTTCTTCCTGATGTTTAGGTGGAATCTCTTTTCCTGTAGTTTGAACCCATTGCTCCATGTCCTAGTCTTTGGAGCAGCAGAAAACAAGCTTGCTCCATCCTCAGTATGCCATCACTTCAAATATTTAAACATGGCTATCATGTCCCCTCTTAACCTTCTCTTCTCTAGACTAAACATGCTCAGTCCCTAAACCACTCCTCATAGGGCTTGGCTTCCAGACCTCCCACCATCCTGGTAGCCCTCTTCTGGACATGTTCCAGCTTCTCAATATCCTTCCTGAATTGTGGTGGAAATCAAAAGAAGGCTAGGTCTTACAAGGGCAACTATGAAGGCACTGGACAAGATCCTGAAGTTCAGTGTCATTGAATGCTAAAGCTAGGGCTGTCCATGCTATGATTTTTCCTATTTCTATGTATGGTTATGAGAGTTGGACATCTGATAGGAAGAAAATCAATTCATTTGAAATGTGGTACTGGAGAAAATTGTTCCCAGATGTAGCAATACAGAGACTTCTTGAAAAATCCAATGATCTCTGCCTAACAAAGGAGCCCTGGCTTCACAAAGGATCAGAGACATCCTAGATACCAAAAGAGGTTGCCTTGCTGCTGCAAAAGGAGTTGAATTTTAAAGTCCTTTGTCTCAGCACCGTATGGCCAAAAAGTAAGAGTGACCTCTGCCTACATGAGATCCCGCACCTGAACGACAACACAAACCATCTGAGACAGCATGTAGGCCTGTGACTTCAACACCATCACTTTTCTTTATTTTAAAAAAATCTTTTGCCTGATGAAGAAGCCAGTAGAGCTTCGAAAGCTTGCACCATATGTTTTGCAGTTTGGTTGGCCAATAAAGCCACTTTTTTGAGGATTCTGGATTTTGTTTTGCTACATGGCTGATATGGCTTCCCCTAAATTTGTTAACTTTATGAGAGTTATATATAACAAAATGTTGTTGTACTCTGGGGTCCTTCAGAACTCCATTCTTTCTCCTTAACCAATCATAATGGGCACAATGACCACTTTTGGTCCCATATTGGGAAGAAAGCAGGATATAAGTTTTTTTTTAAGTAATCTAAATTAAAAGGGTATCTGGCTGTGTAGCTTTAACACTGAGACTAAACCAACCCTAAAATATTTTAAAGTGATTCATATATTGCAAGATAGCTGCTTAGTTAAATAGAACAGCAGGATTTTTAACTTTTGTGGGAGAGGTTTTCTGGAGGCACCACAAGCCCCTACTGTTTGTTCACTCAAGGGCATTTGAAGCCATTGGTAGTCTTCAACAAACTAGTGCCCTTGGATTATGAAAGTTTTAGACTAAGTTTCCCTGTCCAGAAACAGCCATGATCAGGCGTGATGGAAGCTGTAGCTCCAAGCATCTGGAGAGCACCACATTGGTGAATTCTGCTTTAGAGAGTTAACATTTACCTTTTCAGAAGCTTAGCTGGGGAGGAGTGAGATAAAGTAGTTCAGGATTGTTCAGGTCAGAAGAAGCGAATAAATGTATGAGTTTTAAACTTAAACCCCTTACTTTGCAATCCTTTGTGACCATAGGCCTGTAGCTACTAGCCTGTTCACGGTCTGGTAACTTCCCATTTGGCCTGTTGCAATGTGGCCTGGAAATCCCAGTTACCGTAGTTCAAAACAGGGAGAACAGTTAACTGGTATTGACTGATACAGGCCATATCCAGACCCAATTCAGTGTAGTAGATGTAAGTTTATAAGCCCTAAACAGCTTGGGGCCAAGTTACCAAGAGCTAGGATCAAAAGAAAATCTATGTCAAAAAGACAGCCTTGCCAGTGGAACTTCATGCAAGGACAGTTTGTTTTTCTTTATTTATCTGGATCCTAACACCATCACCCGAGACTCTCTTCCAAACAAGGAAAGGCAGATGGGTATAAGAGTGAAGGACATTTCAGTGGTAGCAGATCATCTGTTGAACTCCCTTGCCAGAGAGGCTTGCCTGGTGTCTACATAGTTGTATTTTGACTCAAAGTGAAGACACCTTTATTCTCCCAGGCATCTATATATTGGGTATGTTGCCATTTCCAGTGTGCTGACTGGCTGCTTAGGGAACTGACCAACCAATCACAGGTTTGTTGGGTAGCCAATCAGCACACTGGGGGTGGGACCTTGTAGATTGCAAACATGATGGCTGGAGAGGGAGAGCGAGTACCATGGGGGGCGGATGTGGTGTGTGCATGTGTGCCGGAGTGCAGGGGTGGGGTAGAACCAGTGGTGGTGGGGTAGAATGAGTGTCAGGGGGCAGAACAAGTGGTGGGGGGCAGAACCAGCAGCCGGGGGGGGGAGACTTAAACCCACCAGCTGAAGAGTTGTCATGAGGGCTCCTGGGCATTTTGGGGGGAGTTTTTTAATGGTGTATGTATGATACACGGGTCCAACTAGTTTTAAAAACTATTTTTAGCATTTTGATTTTGCATTTTTATTCTGCTGCTATTTATGGTGCACTGTTTTTGCTATTGGCTGTTGGGTTTATCTTGGTTGAATAAAATGCTATTTGTGAGCATATTTTGCGTTTTGCATTTTTAATTTACCTGTACATTCCCAAGAAAACTGTTTATTTTGTGGTCTAAAAGTGTTATGGATATATAGCAAGATTTGGTGTAGTCCAACAAAAGAGAAGGTTGCACTTATGAGTATGGGAATTGGAGAAGCAAAGCAGTGCAACGGTTAGAGTATTAGAGTGGGACTTGAGAGATCCAGATTTAAATATCCTGTGAGTCATGAGATTCACTAGCTACCTAAGGTGTCACTTTCTCTCAGACTGACCTACCTATTATGAGGTGCAGGGAGGAACTAATACACTGCCTTGAGCTAATTAGAAGAAAGGAGGGATACACATATATTAAAAGTAAATATGTACCTTCAGGTCACCCATTGATTTTGGCAGCACCATGGATTTAATAGGATTTTCTTAGGCAAGGGATACTCAGAGATGGTTTTGCCTGTTCCTTCCTCTGAAATATAGCTAACAGCACCTGGTATTATTCCCAGCAGTCTCCCATCCGAGTACTAACCAAGGCTGACCCTCCTTAGCTTCCATGATCAGATGGGATCTGGTACCTTCAGGGTATTTAGGCAACTTTGCATAAATATAACAAATAAATAATTATGGTATTAGAGCCCAATCAAAAGGAAAACGGAGGAAAGTGTGAGTAAGGCTATGCAATCCTAATAGGAAATAATCTGAGAATGTGTAAGAAGTGCTCTTGATTTATTTTTAAAAGGAAATATAAACCCATATATGCTGTTGTCTGCATTGTTCAGGGACACTGGGTTCTGTTTAGTGGTTCTTACAGCTATAGTATACACAACGTTATTGGTGAAACTAGGGCAAAGTCCTTTTTAGGGACTTTAAATCAGACTGTAAGGCAATTCCATTTGACACAGGAAACAACAGCAGAATGTGATTTGGACATACTGTAGTAACCTGCAACATAGCTTTTGTTAAAGCTTCTAGGCCTTATGGCTGAAATGATATGCTTGGAAATGTGTAAAAAGTACAAACTGAGTTCTCAGAAGTGAAAATGTTATTTCCCCCCCCCATTTATTTCTTTAGTGCAGAGTGTACCAACACATATACGTCAAACCCTGGATTGACTGTTGTTTGTAATTCTTATTTGAGTGGGCAAGACCAAACTGGTTTTCCAGTTCATGTGTAATAGCATACCTTTGCTTGCTACTAAAGGGGAAATGTGGGAGTCCAAGTTTCAGTGGGAGGGAGTGGTATATGGACAATACCCAAACTCTGAGGCTCATTTATGCAGTGCCAGACCATGATTTGGCACTGTGTCTGAACTAACCCATTGTCTTGAGTGACTTGAGTGATACTTGTTTGGTTTTGCAGAAAACCTGCTTTCTCTTGTTCATGCTATATAGCCTTTACATTAAAGGACATGTACTTAAAACAATTCCTCCAGTTAAGTGTGTATTGAAGTGAGAATATTGTGATCTTGCTCACAGTGTATTCAGAGGAGGGATCATGTACATTTATATCAAGCAGTGCAGTGACATTTTCTTGGCAATGTGGCTGTAGTAACTAATAACATCAACAGTTCTTGTTGACCTCTTGGAAGAATATGAATTGAAATCTTTGTATTGGAAGAAAAGCTTTTTAAATTTCACAAGGTGCATTGGATTGTTTTTAGCTTGTAAACTTGATTTTTTGCCAAGTTCATGATTTAGAAGTATTTTTTTTTTCACATGAATGAGAAGCTGTGTGAAAGATGCTGGTGGTAGTTATAATTGACATTCCTATTCACCAAGAGAATAGTAATAGTAATAAGTAACAAGCTTCACAAACAGCAGAATCATGAGGTGTAATTTTTCCTGGATTGTATCCTACTAGTTGAAGTGTATCCAGCATTACAGAGATTTATACCTAATACCACTAAAAGGTCCCCTACTCCCCATTCATGATCTTGCCACCAAAACCTCAGAGGCTCTTCTCCCATATTCCTGCCCTTTATTTTAAGCTCAGGAATCTTAAGAGCAATGCCACAACTCCTTTTTGCTGTTATTTCTTCCTTGCCATAGGAACGATTGTAGCAGTGCTTAAAAGAGTTCTCTCCCGTTTCCTGGTCCATAAAATTACTTCCTGGTAAGTTATACAGAAGTCAGTATAGTGTTAGTATAGCATAGTTAGTATAGTGTGGTTTGAGTGCTGAACTAGGACACTGAGAGACCAGGGTTCAAATCGTCACTCGGCCATGGAAACCCACTGGGTGACCTTGGGCAAATCACCATCTCTCAGCCTCAGAGGAATGCAATGGCAAACTTCCTCTGAACAAATTCAACCAAGAAAATCCCATGATAGGTCCACCTTAGGGTTGCTATAAGGAAGAAATGGCGTGGAGGCACACAACAACAACAAAGTTATACAGGTTTAGTATCCCTTATCTAGAATTCCAAAATCCAAAATACTCTAACATACAAAATTGTCCATGTGGGTGGCTGAGATAGTGACACCTTTGCTGCAAAGCTTTCTGATGGTTCAATGTACACAATGTTTGTTTCATGCAAAAAATTATCAAAAATATTGTGCATAAAGTTACCTTAAGGCGATGTGTATAAGATGCATATGAAACATAAATGAATTTGGTGTTTAGACTTGGATCCCATCTCTAAGATATCTCAATATGTATATGCAACTGTTCTAAAATCCTAAATGATCTGAAATACAGAATACTTCTGGTTCCAGATATTTCGGATCAGGGATACTCAATTTGTAGCAATATGCTTTTTGCCTTTAGGAAGCTCGCCATTTGCATTTTCATTGGAACTTGAGCAAGACTCTAGGGAGCTCTTGAAAGACTGATCCTTTGACTTGAAGCCCAGCAGTGCAACTTGGACAACAACCAAAAACACTCCCATAAGATTTTGAGGTGTGTAGCATGATGTCCCAACGAGCCATGGCTGCCACAGACGAACAGTCACATAGATACTTTCTTTTTAATTAGTATAGATCTATATCCCATTCTTCCTCAAAAAATATGAAGAATAACATTCACAATACTCCTTCCTTTTTATCATCACAAATGTGCCAGGTGTGTTAGCCTGAGAGAGAGAGAGAGAGAGAGAGAGAGAGAGAGAGAGAGAGAGCTCACCTGACACATTTGGTCCAGCATTTCATGGTATCAGTGGTTCCAAGGTCCAGCATTTCATAGTAACATACTAGTTTCATGGACTATAATACATCAAGTTGAAGTTGAGGAAATTGCATGTCTGAATCCTCCCTTTTTGGCAGCGGAGGGGGAAGCCCTTCCTTGCTGACAGAACTGACATACAAGGGATAAGACTGTAGTTCTGTGCTCTCAGTGTGGTATTTGTTTATATACTGGGAGTTTTTTTCCCCTTGAAGGAGTATTCAACTATGATATTTCTTTGCCTAAAATATGGTATGATGTGATCTAAGAAAAATAGCATGATTACTGCAGATTAGATTGGCTACAAACATCCCTTTCTAAAGTTATTCATTTAAACCAGTGCTACTCAACGCAAAGCTTTTGGCTGCCTGTCAGAGGTGATTTTCCAGGAAAGAACAGTTGGGCATGAAGATGGTGCCAGTCCCTGGCAGACTGAGGAAAAATGCTGTTGGTCCTGCACATTAGATAGCTTACGAAGTACTTACTTAAAACAGAGCATAGAATTTTTGTCAGATGTTCTAAGGATTACTTCATGAATTGATAAACTCCATTTGTTTTAAAGAGGGAGTTCTGGCAGTGTGGGTTTCAAAACACACACACTTATTGGACCTCTGTAACAAACAATGAATTCAACTTACTTCTGCAGTCCCCAGAATATGATAATGCTTTTTAATCAGCTACTTATCCTGAGGAAAAACAGAACTGAGTCAAGTGCCCTAATTATCCAGGGGCTCTTTCTACCATCTGTTTGATTTCATCAATGGACAAAGTACAGTTGGGCAACCAAGTGGATAGGTTTTAAAAAGGATGGTATCTCAGGATGGCTGATTGTACTAGCAAACTCAAGCGGGACTGATATTGTTTGGAGACCAGCTGAGTAGGCATCTGGGGGTTGATTTTTAGAGGCTTTTTCTGTTTAAGGAGCTGAACATGAGAGCATAAACCATCCATATTTGATAGCTGTGAAGCAAGGAATCTTTTGTACACAGTGAGGCTGATTTCAGATGGTTTTCAGGTCTGCAGTTTGAAAAGTACTGATCCACTACTGGGAGTGAGGGCCCACTTAGTCAATAACACCCCATGTCCTGTATATTCATATTATATTTGCATACCTGCCAACAGTTCACAAATGAAAACTGGGACACATGCGGCCAAGAAACATCAAACTGTGCTCAAGATAGGAACAATTATGAAGAATAACGCACAAGCTAAGTGAGGCTGCACCTTTTGCTTTTGCCTATGCCTACTGGGAAGGGCAAGATTCTGCCACCGTCTCTCACCCCTGTTGAGTTAATTGAGTGCACACTTTGAACTCACATTGGGTAAACTGAAGTAAGCTGAGAACAAAGGAGGAACGTGGGAGAAGTGTGAAACTGGGATATTTTGACATCTGAAAAATTGGGACAACTGAGAAGTAATCAAGACTGTCCCTGCCAAATTGGGACAGTTGAAGGTTATGTATTTGAGACAATGATGGCAGAGCTGTATGTATTCATGCATGCATGGATACAATTTTGAAATAACACGTGGAGGTCCAGTACCGTATATTTCAGGAGCAGTTTGGGCGATACAAACCTGGAAAGAGAGAAAATTTGTAATGATGGTCTCAGAATGGTTATTCACAACCACTTACTATGCATGGTATTACTTTTTATACACAGTATGTATAAAGTAGAAATAAGATCTCTGTTTCAACTAAGCAATTAATGCTCATAGCTGCTATCAAAGGTAGCTGATTTATTTATTCTGGAGGACCTTTTTATAAATGGAAATTATGAGTAAGTACTAACTCTGAAAATTATATTCATAAAGCTGTTGTACAAAGCTCCAGGTTGTTGTTTTTTTACCATTGTTGCATCTGGAGTGAGAGGCCCCCCTCTGCAGCCTACTAAGTATATGTATAACTGTACATTTTGATTATTCAGGTAAGACAGATGTTTGAGACTCACTGCTTGGAACTTACTGCTTTATGAAGTAATCATAGAAACGTTTCTTGAGGAAATGATATTGTAATTCTCACCACTAATTTGTATACCAGCTACTCTCATTATTCTTTTCAGGCTGCATTATTATTTATGCCAAGATCAGTGATGTGTACAATATTTTTTTAAAAGTGCCCCTGAATTTTATTTGCTACTCTGTATCTAAGAGTGTTTCTAAACAAACAGAAAATACAGTTTAACAAAAAAAATTAATTAGGAAAAAAATCAATAAAGCACACATAGACTCAATTCAAAGGTCACAGTCTCTGTCTGATAAATCATGGCTTATCAGGCTGAGAATGAGTAATATGCCAGTACCCTCGAATTTGCTGTGCTCATCTTTGTAGAACATATTTTGGCTTCTCAAACTGAGTTTGCCCATGTTCTTTCTTAAACTATAGTTTCCTTTCGTGCATTAGGAAATAGGGTTCCCTTCAAATCAGATTATCACAGTGGGGCCTAAATCCATTTTCTAATTTCAATTAGAGTATTTATTTATTTATTTTGGTATTTATACTCTGCTCTTCAGCCACGAAGGCTCTCAGAGTGGCTTATAAATTGTTAAGGAATAGCACCTACACATCTACACCACTTTTATAGTGCACTAGGCACTCTCTAAGTGGTTTCCAATGTGTGTTAGCAAATTGCCCCCACAAGCCAGGTAGACCTATTAAATCAAGTACTGAATGGTAGGTATCTACTGTATGTAATTTCATTAATTTAGTGGATTTGTTATCAGGGGAACTGGCAACTGAATTTGTTCTAGGATTTATTAATTTATTACTATTGATAACACTTGACTTTGCATTGGTTAGAATAACGATTAGTTTGATACACTGCAACCTTTAGGCAAAGTTGTGCAGCTGTTGGAGCACTGTGTTTGTTTCATCTGAGTGTAGTTATCACTGCTGGGACCACTAGCCTTTTCTGATGCCATGGAATATCCCTCCAACAGTAACCCTTCTGTGAGGGGTCTGACCACTCAAAGCTGTGGGACGGACTGCTCTGTGGTAAAGGTAAAGCCAGTTTCCTTTGGCTTCAGATTGTATCAACTACATATGTATGCGCTGATTTTAAAAATCTGCCGTCTTGTAACCGAAGCTTCAAATACCAGAGACATATTCCAATTAATTAGTTATCATTAATTAATACCTTTAAAAAACCCAAATAACCTGCAAGCGCACACCCCTATAAATGCTTTTTAAATTCAAGTTTTAAGTGTCTTGGCTCCCTTGTTTTGGAACTTTGTTTGTGACAGTCAGATACATGTTCTCTTTTATTAGTATAGACTGTCTCCCTCCTTTAGTCAGATTAGCTCTGATACTCACAACAACCTTTGGAGAGTGGTTACACTGAGAGATAATACCGGGCCCAGTTCACCTAGTGAGCTTCGCAACTGAGTGAGGATTTGAATCTGAGTCTCTGCAGTAGCCTTTTACCCATAGTATCTGGACGGCAGATCAGGTCAGCTATGATAGCTGAGTTGAACATGGGTTGCTCACTTCAAATCCCTTTACTGGCAGAGAAAGTATACATGGAATTTTGGAATTTTTATTGGAATAAGACCATTCTACTAAAAAATACACCCGGCCGCAAAAGGCCATAACAATAACGCAAAAATAATACTAATTGTTTTCCTCTTTTCTTACTAATACAAAAATAAATCTATCCTAACACTAATGTATTTTCCCCCCTAATCTAAACACACTATAATCTCATTATATTTACACATTATAATTATACATGTTTGGAAATGAAAAAAAAATCAATAAAAGATTAATTAAAAATAATAATACAAAAATAATAATAAAATATTTATTTAAAATATCATTTTATGTTATTGCTGGGGTCGTCTCACTAAACCACGGCCAAAACTTTTTCCAACGATGGTTTGGTAATTTCTCTTTTTCACTCAGAGCTAAATTTTCAATTACGTTCTTCACGTAATAGGCAGTGCCTTTTACATCCTGCAGATTTTGACTTTTCACCTCCTTTTGTCTTTGGAAAACTAACCCTAACATCACATAGAGGTTTACCAGGTGCACCGTGGACCAGGGCACTTTCCAAAAACTCTCAGCCACAGAACCAGACTCCTTCCTCTTCCTCTTTTGGCCCACTGACTTTCTGGGTCCCCTGACACCCTCTGGAGGTTCAGTCCCTGAAAGCACTGTCTCCCAAGCCTGCTGTGCCAAATCTGGCCAGTCCAGGACCCGGGCCACCTCCTCCCATGTTTCCCGGGCATTTGGGCAGTCCTGGACAAAATGTCTGATCGTCTCCTTTTGTGCCACGTCACTCAAAATCTCAGCATTTTTACATTTCAGACGCGGAGAAGTCTGCTTATCCTCTGCAGTCCATGGTCTCTTTCCCCTCAGATTAAGAACCTGATGATAGAGTCTCCACCTCAAGTCCCACAACTTTTTGGGGACCCTTTTGTCCATGAAATACTCAATTGGGTTAGTCTGGTGATTTAGGTATTCTGATAAATCTAGTTTGGCCTGACGCTTTTGGAAAAACGGGTTAACATAAATCTCCTCCACTATTTTCCTGTACAAACTTCTCTTGATGCTCTGACCTGGTCTGTCTTCCCCCTTCAACTCCTCAGCATGAATTCTATATTTCTTTATGTAAAAAACAAAGTCTTTCAAATAATTTGGTGCTTTCAATTTTTCAGGCAAAGAAATCCTAAAATTTAATGAGCCTTCCTTCCACCAAGTCTTTCCCCATCTAGTCCCTATCCAGCACTCACAAAACAAAACTAGCCAAGCCTGAGGTTGAATCTGACCCTTTTGTAACAGAGAAACGTTCCCAAAGTTTTGAGCAGAAAAGATGGTGATGAACTTAGGTCCCAGGGCTGGGAAGTCCAGGCGCCCTTGTTCTACCTGCCCATAAGCCACTGCCCTTGCCAGGGGGAATGTGGCCATCCCCAAAGGAACTTGAAGAGAACTCAATCAGTTTCTTCAATCACTGAATCCAGAGGTGGGAAAACAGCCGCCAAGTTGGCTGCCATCGGAAGCAGGTAGGTATTTACAAAAGCGGCTCTCTGGTAAATGGTCAGCTTCCATCTCTGCCAGAGGGCCACCCTCTCCTTCACCTTTTCCAACCAGCGATACCAATTTTCTTTCCATCCCTCTGGAGCCACCGCAAAATTCAGCCCCAGGATCTTAGAATCATAGAATCATAGAATTGCAGAGTTGGAAGAGACCACAAGGGCCATCCAGTCCAACCCCCTGCCATGCAGGAAATCACGATCAAAGCATCCCCGACAGATGGCCATCCAGCCTCTGTTTAAAGACCTCCAAGGAAGGAGACCCCACCACACTCCGAGGGAGTGCGTTCCACTGCCGAACAGCTCTTACTGTCAAAAAGTTTCTCCTAATGTTGAGGTGGAATCTCTGTTCCTGGAGCTTGCACCCATTGCTCCGTGTTCCAGTCTCTGGAGCAGCAGAAAACAAGCCTGCTACATCCTCAGCGTGACATCCCTTCAAATACTTAAACAGGGCTATCATATCGCCTCTTAACCGTCTTTTTTCCAGGCTAAACATACCTAGCTCCCTAAGTCTCTTCTCATAAGGCATCGTTTCCAGACCTTTCACCATTTTAGTTGCCCTTCTCTGGACACACTCCAATTTGTCAATATCCTTTTTTAATTGTGGTGCCCAGAACTGGACACAGTATTCTAAGTGAGGTCTGACCAAGGCAGAATAGAGTGGCACTATTACTTCCCTTGATCTAGACACTATACTTCTATTGATACAGCCCAAAATCGCATTGGCCTTTTTAGCTGCCGCATCGCACTGTTGGCTCATGTTCAACTTGTGGTTTACTAGGACTCCTAGATCCCTTTCGCACGTAGTCTCATTCAGCCAGGTTTCTCCCATCCTATATTTATGCATTTCATTTTTCCGTCCTAAATGCAGTACTTTACATTTCTCCATATTGAATTTCATTTTGTTAGCTTTGGCCCAGCTCTCCAGTCTGTCCAGGTCATTCTGAATTTTGATCCTGTCCTCTAGGGTATTAACTACTCCTCCTAATTTGGTGTCATCTGCAAATTTGATAAGTATGCCCCTAATTCCCTCATCCAAGTCATTGATAAAGATGTTGAATAGCACTGGGCCCAGGACAGAACCCTGTGGCACCCCACTGGTCACATCTTTCCAAGACGAAGAGGAGCCACTGCTGAGCACCCTTTGGGTTCGGCCGGTCAACCAATTGCAAATCCATTGAACAGTTAACTTGTCTAGCCCACATTTTACAAGCTTGTTTGCAAGAATGTCATGGGGAACCTTGTCAAAGGCCTTACTGAAATCAAGGTATGCGATGTCCACAGCATTACCTTCATCTACCAAGCTGGTAACTTTATCAAAAAAAGAGATCAGATTAGTCTGGCATGACTTTTTTCTCTGAAACCCATGTTGACTTTTTGTGATTATGGCATTGCCTTCTAAATGTTCACAGACTCTCTGTTTAATGATCTGCTCTAGAATCTTCCCTGGTATTGATGTCAGACTAACTGGACGATAATTGTTGGGATCCTCTTTTTTCCCCTTTTTGAAGATGGGAACAATGTTTGCCCTCCTCCAGTCTGCTGGGACTTCTCCTGTTCTCCAGGAGTTCTCAAAGATTATTGCCAATGGCTCTGAGATTATATTGTCTAGCTCTTTTAATACTCTTGGATGTAGTTCATCTGGAGATTTAAATTCATTTAGATTAAGTAGGTATTCCTGTACTACCTCTTTACTTATTTTGAGCTGGATTTCCCCTATTGTGTCCTCTGTTCCATTCTCCTCAGGTTGGTCCTCCTTTTCCTTTTCTGAAAACACTGAGGCAAAGAAGGTGTTGAGTAATTCTGCCTTTTCTCTGTCCCCTGTTAGCATTTTGCCATCTTCTCCACGTAGTGGCCCTATCATTTCCTTCTTCCTCCTTTTGCTGCGGGCATACCCAAAAAACCCCTTTTTATTGTTCTTAACCTCCCTAGCAAGCCTGAGCTCATTCTGTGCTTTAGCTTTTCTGACCTTACTCCTACACGTGTTCGCTATCTGTTTGAATTCTTCTTTGGTGATTTTCCCCCTTTTCCATTTCCTATACATGTTCTGTTTAAAACTTAGCTCTGTTGAAAGTTCTTTAGTCATCCATCCTGGTTTCTTGAGACACCTCCCATTTTTCTTCCTCAATGGTACTGTTTGAAATTGTGCCTTTAGTATCTCCCTTTTGAGAAAGTCCCATCCGTCTTGAGGTCTCTTCTCTTTTAGTATTCCTGACCATGGGATCACCCCCAGTATTTCCCTCAGTTTATTGAAATCAGCTCTCCTAAAGTCAAGAATGCATGTCTGACTATGCCTGGCTTCTCCTTTCCATTGTATAACAAACTCCAGGAGAACATGATCACTCTCACCTAAGGATCCCACCACTTGCACCCCATTAACCAGGTCATCTCTGTTGGTTAGGATCAGATCTAAAATAGCTGACCCCCTTGTTGACTCTTCCACCTTTTGGACCATGAAATTGTCTTCCAGGCATGTAAGGAATTTGCTAGACCTTGAAGTTTTGGCTGAGTTAGATTGCCAGCAAATATCAGGATAGTTGAAGTCACCCATCACTACTACATCTCTCCTTTCTGCATGTGTGTTCATCTGTTCTAGAAAGGCATCATCCAATTCCTCCATCTGATTTGGGGGTCTGTAGTAGAGTCCCACAATAATGTCCCTGTTGTTTCCCTCCCCTTTAATTTTTATCCAGATGCTCTCGACCTGGCTTCCAGTATTGATGTCATGGATCACTTCACTGGTGTAAATATCCCTGACATCTTCACCCTATCCATCTTTGCCTCTTGCTCTGCTTGCCACCCTTCCTTTTCTCCAACTACGTCCTTTAGAGGAATATAATATAATATAATAGATAGCTGAGTTGAACATGGGTTGCTCACTTCAAAGCCCTTTACTGGCAGAGAAAGTATACATGGAGGAGATTTCATTAAAGCAGGTAGCCAGTTAGCATGTGTGGATTAACACAGATGCATAGACACATAGACAGAGAATATTATTAAGTGATCAAAGACAGTTCTCTTTTAGAGTTCAAAATTAACCACTCGAACAGAACGTATTATCTGTTTATGGGGGATAATTAACACTGATTTATGACCAGATGGTATTATCAGACTAGAGAATCAAATTAATAGATAATTAAGTTTAAATATCTTATTAAGTGAAATTGTTTTCTTCCAATTTTGTTTGTTCTGTGTGCTATAGTACTGAATTAGATAATGCTTGGTTTTATTCAATTGGAAGCATGCGCCGGTTACCTAGTTCTGCGTCTGCATTATGGAAATACTCAAGCTAATTAAGTTTGATTAGCCTAGGCAGAGTGGTGGCAATACTGATCTTTGCTGGGTATACCTTTGACTCAGAATGGAAGTGTGTCTTGTGCTATGGTTCATGGATTCAAATGCATATGGACTGTATTATTTTTACTTGTCTCTGAGTACACTGCTTTAAATCATGCACCTTTCCGTGGGCATTACCTTTTAACATAGTTTAAGTTTCTTTCAGTGCTCAACAACACATAATGTTGAACCATGGTTTGTTGCCATAATCCTAACTACAATCCCAAATGGACAATGAACCATGGATTGATACGCTGAGCAAACCCACATGTATAGTGAAAGACCAGCAAGTTCTGATTGTTCCTTTAAAAGCTCAGGATGGGGTGGCGTGGATATAGGAAGAAATTCCCTTAACATATGATCTGTTCATCACATATATGTATATATAATACTGAACTATGTTTGGCACAAATGAAACCATGGTATCTTGTGTTGGTATTCAGATAAAGCACTTCTGTTTTTGTGTGTCTTCAAGTAATTTCCAACTTATGGTGACCCTAAGGCGAACCTATCACAGGGTTTTCTTAACAGGATTTTTTCAGAGGGAGTTTGCCTTTGCCTTCCTCTGAAGCTGGATGAGTGTGACTTGCCCAAGATCACCTAGTGGGTTTCCATGGCTGAGTGGGGTGTCAAACCATGATCTCCAGGGTCATAGTCCAACACTCAAACTACTATACTGCACTTGCTTTGCAGTGCTTACCTCTAGTTAGGAAAAGTAAACATTTGTTACATTTTAGGTCTGCATGTATGGAAGTGACATTATACATCTATATGTACAATCACTTCTAAAGTTTCTACAGAACATGCCACAAACTCCATTAAATGTAGAGAGGTTTAGAAGACATGTAATGCCCAAAAGCAATTAGCTATGAAAGTGAGCAATTACTAATCTGAGGTGCCAAATAATGTTGTAAAAAATAAAATTCTGTGTTCCATCAGCAACATTATAGAACCATAAAGTAAATATGTACCTCTTTTCTGTATGTCTTTATGCCTGTTCTTTCTGTCCCACACTTTCAATCTTTGTGTTATTCATAAAGTCACTTTTGGTCTTTTTATTAGTGATTCTGGCATAACTCACTGCCAACTTTGTTACTTAAATGTACATGAACTGTACAATTGCATTAATCACCCTTTAGTACAATTAATCCTCTTTTTACCAACAATTACTCATTTTATCCCTGTATCTTCAATTTGTCATCACAGCACACAGTGATAATGATATTTAACAAATCTTAGTACCAATGTCCTATAAGCCAGTGGTTCTCAGCCTAATTGAATGTTGAACTGTTTTGGTTGCATTTGGATATGATATGTCATATCCAAATATCTCATCTGTATTTAGATATGATATGTGAACTGTTATGGACCTCCTCAAATGCAGTGTTTACCCATGCACAGCCATCAGTGCAGTCCAAGGAGTGGTATTAAATCTTTATGCTATGGTTAAGAATCAGTGGTTTAAATTATCAAATTCTTTTTTCAAGGCATTCCTGTAGACTAATTGCAGTACTATTGGCAAAATCCAATTTTAGTCCCAACTAGAGTGGACCCATTGATATTAATAAGATTTATCTACATGATGATTAATCAGCCCTATTCTTTTCAATGTGTCTAACTTTAATTGATTTGGGTGTACCTCCTCATTTTGTGACTAGTCCTGTATACATGGCAGCATGTGCTGCCTGCATTTGCTAATTCTGTGCAATCTCCTTTGCCAGGTTGGTTTTATTTGTATATTTTTAGCCTACTTTTCAACCAAAATTACCCCCCAAAGTACCTAAAGATTTTTCTGAATATTATAGCTTCTGGATGTTAATACCATCTGGTAGTTCTATGAGGTCTTCAAAAGAGAAGCTTATTCAAGTGTACGGTATATTGTCATTTAGTAGAACTTACAGTGTGGTGTGTGGTAATTGTTTTAGGTGTCTGCATTTTGATCCGAATAAAAGAAAAAAGCCAAAGCTTCCCCCTGAATGCTGAACTAATTTAATTTTTTTAAAATTAGGTTTGATTGTAAAAGTGTCCCAATTTTTTTAAAGATAGTTTTTTCACTGTTACAGAATGTAAATGTTACAGGCAGTGGCAAACAATCAATCACTTCCTATATTTGGAATTGAGAAGTAACTTTTCCCTGAATCACATTGTCAGTCACCCTCTTGCAGCCTCCTTGCTGTGGTTTCCTTGGCTTATTTGAATGAATTGTCTTGAATTGTTTGTTTCACAAGCTACTTCACACAGTGCACCTGATTACCCATAAACTGCATCTGTACACGCTGGCTTTCAAACTGGAGTGTAATTACTGTTTTTGATCTTTATTGCATCTCAGATGCTGTATAGATTCTATATAAGAAAACCATTAATAAATAACATTGTGCTTTTATGACAGTTTCAAAGCCAAACGTCTTATAACTATACAGATGACCCACGGGGGGATACATTCCCAGACTTAGCGAAAACTTCCCAGAGAGTGGGGTTGTCCAACCAGTCAAAAGACTCCTCATAAAATTCAAGGATAATCCTACCTGTCCTGATGGCATCCCATGTGATTTCAGCCTATTGTGAAGGAGGAGGCAAAAAAGGCCAAAAAACTTGTCAGAAAAGACTTTGCAGCTTTTCCTGTCTTTAAAAAAAATGAGGTGGGACACATTCCTGCTTGTTAGGGCAAGTGAACTGATCTGATTCGCTTGCCCAAACAAGAGGAAGCGCACCCCTGATTAGCCAGACAAGCATAGGGGACGGGACTTGCTAGTGAGGCAAGCAGCCCACAGCCACCATTTCCTCCCCCCCAAGTGATCGGGGATGGGGAAGGGGGAGTGCCGCTGTCATTTCCACTTCCCACCCGCCACCTCCGGGGGTGGAGAAGGGAGGAGGGCTCTTTCCTCTTGTTCCTTCCCTGGTTCCATCCCCCCATCCCACCGCTGCCCGGTTACTCTGCTGCCTGCCGGTGGAGCCAAGGAAGGGAGAAGAGGGTGAAAGAGCCCTCTCCCCCCTGGTTTCTCTGCCGCCTGCCCACCCATGGGGCCAAGGAAGGGGGGAGGGTGAAAGAGCCCTCTTACCCCTCTCCTGGTTTCTCTGCTCCCCATCCGCCCTTAGGGCCAAGGAAGAGGGAAGATGGCAAAAGAGCCCTCTTCCCCAATTTCTCGGCCACCTGCCCACTCACTCCCATGGGGCCAAGGAAGGGGCTCTCTCTACCTCTTCTCCCTTCCTCAGCTGTCATCTGGAAAGCAAAGCTTAATGGGGCTGCTGGGGATAAAACCACCGTTAAGACAAGTCACAGCTGCTGTGACTTGCTTTTTATGTGGGGCACTACATTCTTGGGGGGGCTTGTATAGCCACGCCCAGTGAAAATCACAGATAGTAGTGAGCCCTGTATTTCTGGTGGAATCATACCATAGAATTGTACTGGAGGAGCTAGAAAATGCCTAGAGAGAACGAGAGAACACATTTTTTCACACGTGGGTAAGTGAAACTGGGGATTGTACTATATAGCCAAATCTTTTATTTTGCTCTCTTTATTTAAAAGATTGATGATCTGCCTGTTTGGACAAATATCTTCCCAGCATGGCTTCAGAAAAACATAGTGGGGGGGGCAGAAAAGAGAGGCTTTGGCAATATAATTACAGTTCAAAATAAAATTTAGAAGAAATCAGAAAAACAACATAGAATCATACATATTAAAATAATAGCAACCTACAGAAAATAATTTAAAACCCGCAGAGCTATTAAAAACACTACAATTTAAACAAGCAAAATAAATAAGAACACCAACCAACCTGAAAAACCAACCTGAAATAAGTCCTTCAAGCTGGATTGGACTGAGGCTGCAGAAAAAAATCCAGTTTGATGCCACGTTAACTGCCATGGCTCAATGCTGTGGAATCCTGGGATTTGTAGTTTGTTGTGGCACCAGAGCTCTCTCGACACATAAGGCTAAATATCTCACAAAACTACAAATCCCAGAATTCTGTAGTATGGAGCCATGGCAAAGCGATGTCAAACCACATTTTTTCTGCAGTGAAGATGGAGCCTGAGACATTTGGATGTCTGATTTTCCCATCCTATTTCAGTTGCAAAACCCAAGTAGCATGGCAGTTGAAGCCTTCAGTGCTGGTGATGAGACAGCATTCTCCACTGCACCTGAAGGCAACAGGCAAGATGGGTGGAAACAGGTATTTATCCTCAGTGCCTTTTACTGATTGAGGTGATTGCCTCACTCTGCCAAATGGGAGGGCTGGCACAGCCTTCAAGTACCCTCATCCAAAATCATTTAGCGCCTTACATCAGTAATCTCACATACTGATGACACCTCTGTTCAGATCCCTGAATCACTTTTCCCACTGCCTTTATGGACAATATGGGGAACAATATTGAAATCTGAGGCACCCTATAAGCCTGAGGCCATGAGCTACAATAGAAGTTTCCCACTATCACCCCTTGAGAACAGAGTTAACACTTAGTCTGCTACTGTATCTACTGCTATAGCCAAGCAGGTCTGAGAGATACCATGGTCAGTGATACATGGTCAGTAAGCTAGAAAAACCTTCTTGCCCTTCCTCCAGAGTAAGGTATCTATCAGGCAGTCAAGGTTGTTTCCAGCTGTTACTGGATTCCATGGTCTGGCCTGAGATCAAGCTCTGTTCCCTGGACTTTACATTACAGTTTTGTACTGAGAGGACTTTGTGGGACTTTGATTTCTAGCTCAGAGCTGCTCATGGATCTTAGTGACCATTATTTCTGTTTAATAAATCAGCTAAGGCAGGTATATGGGAGAGGGGTCCTAGAACTGTTTTTATTCCCTGCTCCTTGAGTGAAAATGAGCATGACTTTCTGATTAAGTAACCCTTTGTATTGTGACCAGAAGGTTTTAAGTCATCTTATTTCACCATAACTTTATGATAATCTCTTTGTGTTCTCTCAATGACTCTGCTGAAAAAGTGTAATAATCTTATTTGCTAAGACATTTATATACCACCACTCAGCTTTTCAGAGCACTCTGATTTTCAGAACTGTGAAGTACAGTAGTACCCACGTATCTGTTGATTCATTATTCACTGATTCAGCTATCTGCAGGATACAAAACAGCACACCTACTACAGAGTCTTCCTAGAAAATGCCTAGAGAGGCATCTTCTCTAGATATTTTCTAGGTCTTCCAAAGCAACTCTGTGGTATTCTAAACTGGAAGTCTCATTATTTTCAATGGCATTCGCTGTTATCTGTGGTTTTCGGTATCCACGGGCCCCCCTGGAACCAATCCCCCATAGATACGGTTGGTCCTATTGTATGACCACCATATCCATGATACCAGTATCCGCAGTTTCTCTTACCCGCATCTGAAAAAAATATGTTCTCTCTAGGCATTTTCTAGGTCCTTCAGTGGAATTTCTATGGCCAACATTCAGTGGCAGTTGACCATAGAGTCGGGTTGGAAGACGTCCAAATGCCTAGAGAGGTATTCTCTCTAGGCATTTGGAGGTCCTCCAGAGCTATTTGATGGCCAAATTCTACTGGAAATGTAGGATTCGCTACTATCCATGATTTTTGCTGTCCATGGTAAGTTCAGGAACATCCTCCTTGGATACAGGGGTAATACTGTAATGTGTTATAAGTATCAAAATTATCTGTAATACATCACTTTTGGGATACCAAGGGGAAAAACATTTATTTTGGGCATTTTGAGGGAATAACCTCAGATTTTAGATTTTTTTTCTTTATAGATTGAGTTTTTTTAAGGAATGAAAAAGTAATGAGCAGCTACCCCCTCTCTGCATTACTGGTAACAATGGGTCCATTCCACTGAATTGGAGTGTAAATTCTATTTTTTTAAATGCTGTTGACTTTTAAAGGCGAGATCAAGTGTTTAGAATATATATTAGCATCGTCACCTTCTCCAATAGCACCTTTTACAGCTCTAGAAAAAATGTATATAGATGATAGAGTTTAAACAATGAAGGGTCAAAGGAATTTTTAGAGTTAAAAACCTTTTACAGTTGTCCCTTCATATTCGCTGGGGTTTGGTTCCAGGTCCCCCCCGACCTCCCCCCCCATGGATACCAAAATCTGTGAATGCATAAGTCCCATTATATGCAATGGCATAGCAAAATTATGTCCCTTATATACAATGGTAAAATCAAGGTTTGCTTTTTGGATTAATATTTTTTAAAGAATATTTTCAAGCTGTGAATACTTAAATCCATGGATACCAAATCTGTGGATACGGAGGGACAACTGTATATACAGGGGTAAATGATAATTAGGGGGAAATTAAAACTAAAAATGCAAGACATTACAACTAATTGGCTACTTAAAGTGCAAGGACTAGTGTTAGTGAAAAGGTTAGCTAAAATACCAGGAAATTTGGGAACTCTTACAAAGTATGAAATATTCTATGTTGCAGAGGAACCTATTACTACGGGGTTAGTTACACAGGTTTATGTCTGATTAATTGAAGAAAGGTTTCACAATCAGTCAAGAGCTGTAGCAAGGGAATAGCAAAGGAATTTGATATTTTAAAAGAAAGTACAGAGATAGAGTGGGCTAAAATACATTCTTGAATTCTGTCAACCTCAGTGACCACAAATATAAGAGAATCCACATTCAAAATTATATATGGATGGCATTACATTCAAGAAGAATGAGTAAAATGCATTCTAGGGTGGCACCATTTTGTTGGAGCGGTTGTAATATGTTAGGTACTCTATATAATATGTGGTTTGATGTCAAAAAGTAAGCGGTTTTGGATTATTATATTAATTTCATTATGCGAATGATAGGGGAGAGAGTGATTTTTTGTGAAAAATTATTCTTCACAAAGGATAATGAACATTTTAAAAAAGAGTTTGTAAATATTATGTGGATAGCAGAGGGCAAGAAATTGCATGTTTTTGGAAAACTGCAAAAGATTTAAGTTTTAATAAATGGTTATGTCAAGTTTGGAACATTAGCTTAATGGAAAAGTTGACAAATACTGTTAAATCAATAAGAGTAATACCAGCCAGCAGCCAGAGGGACTCTAAGCCTGAAGCAGCCTCTTCTCCCCATTCCACTGGGCCAGAGGGCTGTGGAGGGCCCTGAGGACTTCTGGAAGCAGAGCAGCAGCGGGAGGGGGCGTGGCCAGGAGGGGCTGGCGTTTTAAGCCACTCCCACACCCCTCAGGAACACCAGCCAGCAGCCAGAGGGACTCTAAGCCTGAAGCAGCCTCTTCTCCCCATTCCACTGGGCCAGAGGGCTGTGGAGGGCCCTGAGGACTTCTGGAAGCAGAGCAGCAGCGGGAGGGGGCGTGGCCAGGAGTGGCTGGCGTTTTAAGCCACTCCCACCCCCTCAGGAACACCAGCCAGCAGCCAGAGGGACTCTAAGCCTGAAGCAGCCTCTTCTCCCCATTCCACTGGGCCAGAGGGCTGTGGAGGGCCCTGAGGACTTCTGGAAGCAGAGCAGCAGCGGGAGGGGGCGTGGCCAGGCTTTCGATACGATAGATCATAGCATCCTCTTGGATCGCTTGAGGGGGTTAGGAATCGGAGGCTCTGCGCTCCAGTGGTTCCGGTCCTTCCTCTCGGGCAGGTCCCAGAGGGTGTTGGTCGGGGAAAGGAGCTTACTTGTGGTGTTCCACAGGGTGCCATCCTGTCCCCGATGCTGTTTAACATTTATATGAAGCCGCTGGGTGAGATTATTCGCAGTTATGGGGCTGGGTGTTATCAGTACGCTGATGACACCCAGATCTATTTCTCCTTGCCCCAATCATCGGCCTCGAATTCCGATGGCGTCTCTCCTCTTAATGATTGTCTTAAAGCAGTAATGGGCTGGATGAGGAAAAACAGATTGAGATTAAATCCAGATAAAACGGAGGTGCTCACGGTAGCGGCCCCCAAACCAGGAGTTGGGTTGCAACCTCCAGTCCTGGATGGGGTCACACTCTCCGTTAAGGACTGTGTTCGCAGTCTGGGGGTGCTCCTTGATTCATCGCTTCAGATGACGAGTCAGGTGAATGCGACAGTCAAGAGCGCCTGTTATCAGCTTTGGCTGATACGCCAGCTGCGCCATTTACTGGAAGTAAGGGACCTCGAGACTGTGGTGCACACGCTGGTAACCTCTCGTCTAGATTTCTGCAATGCGCTCTACATGGGGCTGCCCTCATGCTTGGTCCGGAAACTTCAGTTGGTACAAAATATGGCAGCCAGAGTGGTCTCGGGAACATCTCGGAGAGACCATATAACTCCAGTATTAAAATCTCTCCACTGGCTCCCTATCAGTTTCCGGGCCCAGTATAAGGTGTTGGTTATTACCTTTAAAGCCCTAAATGGGTTGGGTCCAACTTATCTCTGGAACCGCCTCCTCCCATACAATCCTCCCCGCGCACTCCGGTCCTCTGGGAGGAATTTGCTTCAGCCACAAAAATCTAGGTTGTCTGCAACCTCCCAGAGGGCCTTTTCGGTAATCGCCCCCAAATTGTGGAATGACCTGCCGAATGAGATCCGTCAGATAACAAGCCTGAGTGGCTTTAAAAAAGCACTAAAGACGGATCTCTTTCGGCAGGCCTTTCCTAATTAGATCCCGGCCTCAGGGGATCCTGGCCTCTTCTAGCCTGCTGGCCATTTATTATATTTTATTGTATTTATAGTTTTAAATGTGATTTTAGATTAGTTGTTTTTAATTTATATTTGTTTAATGTTTTTTTATGGGGGAGGGTGGGAGTGGGGGTGTTTAGGGATTTTATTTGTATTGTATTTTAAATTTTGTAAGCCGCCCCGATTGTTTTAACAGAGGGGCGGGGTATAAATAAATTTTATTATTATTATTATTATTATTATTAATAGAATCACAGAGTTGGAAGAGACCACAAGGGCCATTCAGTCCAAGCCCCTACCATGCAGGAATACACAATCAGAGCATTCCTGACAGATGGCCATCCAGCCTCTCTTTAAAATCCACCACAATCTGAGGCAGCATATTCCACTGTCAAGTAGCTCTTACCGTCAGGAAGTTTTTTCTAACGTTTAGGTGGAATCTCTTTTCCTGTAGTTTGAATCCATTGCTCTGTGTCCTAGTTTCTGGGGCAGCAAAAAACAAGCTTGCTCCTTCAACATGACATCCTTTCAAATATTTAAACACAGTTATCATGTCACCTCTCAACTGTCTCTTCTCCAGGCTAAACATACTCAGTTCCCTAAGCCGCTCCTCATAGGGCATGGTTTCCAGTCCTTTCACCATTTTGGTTTTCCTCCTCTGGACATGTTCCAGCTTGTCAATATTCTTATTGAATCATGGTGCCCAGAACTGGACACAGTATTCCAGGTGAGGTCTGACCAAAGCAGAATAGAGTGACACTAATACTTCCCTCAGTCTAGACACTATACTCCTATTGATGCAGCCTAAAATCGAATTGGCTTTTTCAGCTGTCGCATCATACTGCTAACGGATATTTATATTGTGGTCCGCTTGGACTCCTAGATCTGTTTAGCATGTACTACCATCAAGCCAGGTGTCATTTCTTCTGCCTAGGTGCCTTACATTTCTCCCTGCTGAAGTAAGTTTTGTTAGTTTAGGCCCTTCTTGCTCGTCTGTTACGGTCATTTGGAATTCTGTATCTGTCCTCTGGGGTATTAGCTATCCTTCCTAATTTGGTATCATCTGTAAATTTGATAAGCATGCCCTCTACATCATCCAAGTCATTTATAAAGATGGTGAATAGTACTGGGTCAAGGACAGAACCCTGTTGTACCCCGCTAGTCACTTCTCTCCAGGATGAAGAGGAGCGATTGGTGAGTACTCTTTGGGTTTGATTGGTCAACCAATTACAAATCCATCTAACAGTAGTATTGTCTAGTCTACATTTTACTAGCTTGTTTGCAAGAATATCATGGGGAACTTTGTCAGAGGCCTTACTGAAATCAAGATACACTACATCCACAGCATTCCTTTCATCTACCAACCTTGTAGCTATGTCAATAAAAAAGGGATATGCTTAGTCAGGCATGACTTGTTTTTGAAAAACCCTAGTTTACTTTTATGGATCATGGCATTCTTTCGTAAGTGCTTACCGTCTTTCTGCTTCATGAACTGCTCTAAAATCTTTCTTGATTTTGATGTCAGGCTGACTGGGCAGTCATTACTTGAGTCCTCCTTTTTTTCTTTTTTTGAAAATCAGGACAACATTTGCCCTCCTTTAGTCTGCTTCTCCTGTTCTCCAGGAATTCTCAAACATTATTGCCAGTGGGCAATTGCCATTATTGTCCTTCTGCTAGTTCTTTTAATACCCTTGGATGTAGTTCATCTGGTCCTGGAGATTTGAATCCATTTAGAGTTGCCAGGTATTCCTGACCTATCTCTTTAGGTCAGGAATACCTGGCAACTCTGTGCTGCATTTCCCCTACTGCATCATCTGCTCCATTTTCCCAGGTTGAACACTTGTTACCTGAATTGTGTGTGGTCTGCGAGGATCCCACTAGTGTTTGAATATTAATATGGGCAATATTTAATTAGCTCAAAATGGCAGCGAGAGGCCAGGTAATGGCAGGATCTTTTGACCTATGTATACTGGTAGTAAGGGAGCAGACTCTAAACATACAATTAAATTATCTTTATTTGAAATTAATAGTAACAGCATTCACACAGACATTCAGGCTTGAAGCAATCACACAAGGTATCAAAATAGTAGGAGATATTTGGATAGAGGAATAGAGTAAGGGGATTGTGGGTTATTCTATACTGATCCTGTAGATCAGAGATCATGAAGTAAACTGGCAGAGGGGAGGTCCAGAAGGCAGAATGGTGACACAAACTGACATGGAGTTGAAAAGCAAGAGGTCCATGCACACTTTGGTGGTATTTTAGGGGTATATTTATATGTGATAATTCCCCTGAAGGAATGGGGTTTAGAGTGGAATACAATGTGTCTCAGAGTTTCCCAGGACTAAACAAAGGGTGGTCCAGAAGAGTTAACGATTGTTAATGGGCGATGTATTTGGAATTGAATAGGAGCGGACAACTTCTATTGTTGGAAGGGAAAGAAAGAGGAATAACCAATTTTGCAACCATCAAGGACTCTGCTGTTGTTGAGTAGATTAGTGGATGACTCATCTCCAGGTATTAACTCTGACCTGAATATTATTTGTTTGGGAATTTCCAAAGGCCCCTCCCTTGGTTATACGTGACTTCAGCCTTGGTATCTTGGGATCTCTGGTTTACTTGTTAACCATGTGGAAGGTCACATCAAGCCAAATTATTAAATATTGACAATTATGTGGTATACCGAGATGGGTCTGTTAGTGTAGGTAACACACTGTTTTCCATTTGGGAGAAGACCAAAGCAAAGAAAGTGTTGAGTAGTTCTCCCTTTCCTCTGTCCCCTGTTCGCACTTTACCATTTTCTCCATGCAGTGGCCCTACCACCTTCTTATTCTTCATTTTGCTACTGACATAATCAAAAAGATCTTTCTGTTGTTTTTATCCTTGATAGCAAGCCTTAGAAAATCAGATAGATGATAAACTTTGGACAATATAGAATCCATTTATTCAGCATGCACATATAGAAAACAATAGGACTACCAAGTCAAGTCACTAATTTTTCCCCCCAAATAGATATAGTTGTATTGAGAAAAAGATCTAGAGAAGAAATAAGACTAGGAAAAGTAGAGGATTGGCAAACTATAATGAATGGTATATTTGATATAAATATAAAGAAGCAATGGCACAATGCCTTTGTTGTGATTTTCGTTTACAGTTGTCCCTCTGTATCTATGGATTTAAGTATTCACAGCTTGAAAATATTCTTTAAAAAATGATAATCCAAAAAGCAAACCTTGATTTTGCCATCTCATATAAGGGACACCATTTTGCTATGCCCTTGCATATATTGGGACTTGAGTATTCACGGATTTTGGTATCCACGGGGAGGAGGGTTGGGGTGGGGGGTCCTGGAACCAAATCCCAGCGAATATGAAGGGACAACTGTATTTTCTTTTTTCCCCTGTTTTTAGTCTTTGAGCTTGTCTATATGAGGAAAAAAACAAAACAAAACCTGGAATGTCTCGCAGTAATGGCATTTCACAACAGCTGCAACTTGTCTTAATGGTATTTTTGCCCCCATAAGCTTTACATGCAAGATGGTGTCCACGAGTGATTTACTCGCATTTGTACTTACCTCAATTTGCCACTGCTGAACTTTTAAAAAAACCAACAATGTCCATGGTATAATAGAGCGATTTTTAGATTTAACAGAAAAGCAAAAATACTCCACCCTGTTTTTTCACCTCAGCACTTGCTCGCTAAGGTGAAAATCCAACATGGCGGTAGTGGGTTCTTGCCTTGTTAGCAGGCCCCTCCCCAGCCAATCAGCTTTGTGCTTTCTCTCCTATGGGAAAGTGATTCATATTGAATTGCTTGTCCCAATGAGCAAGAATGCACATTCCCCTCTCTGTTTTTTAAAAAGTCTAGGAAAAGGTGCAAAGGTTTTTCCTGCTGAGTTTTTGACATTTTGGCCCCCCCTTCCCAATACGGTGAAACAATGCAGAATACCATTAAGACAGGTAGGATTCTTCTCCCATTCCGTGAGGAGTATTTTCACCATTTAGACAACCCCTAATTCTGTTTTGTTTTAAATGTGATGTTGGTTACAGGCACCCCCCACTTTTTGCCAACTTATTTATCAGCATTCCGCTGTTTCAACAGATCCAAATTATAGCCATGTAGCACACTTTTGACCCCTTTTCTGCTCTTGTGAACACACTGCTTCCCCTCCCCCCAATTGACTTGGCCTGCTGCTTTCTCTCTCTCAGTTGTCTATTTCAGTCTTTGATTTGCAAGCATAAAAAAACCTGGGTTCTTCTTTTCAACCAATTCAACTTTCTGATGAGTACACAGTATTGTTTGTTAGTTTTTTTTTTAATTTTAACTTTTTTAAAAATTACAAAAAGGTATATATAAAAGCACATAAAACTACAAAACAAACTAACAAACAAGTGAGCGTAGCTAAGATGCTTGCGATATAGTCAAGGTTACTTGTCCATTGTGTTGGCAGTGTCAGTCCAGCATGTCTTTCCATAACCTGCTATGATCAGGTAAGGGTTGAGGTCAGTCTTAGTTGCGTTTATGTAGTCCACAAGAGGGAACCATTTGTTGATGAAATTCTCAGGAGATGGATAATCAGATGTTCTCTTTATATTGTCCAACAATTCTCCATGAGCCATCCGTCCCACTGTCTCTCCCACCAGCCCGACATTGTGAGCTCTCTGGTTTTCCAGTGATGATCTATTTCTGCTCTGGTTCTAGCTAATAAGAGTGTTAGTAAGCCTTTATGTTTAAGAGATTTATTCGTACCCAGAAATAAGGAAAGTAGAAGTAGCTCAGGGGAGAGTGGTATACAGTACTTTGTTTAGTGATTTTCCCTATGATGTCTAATGTTGAGGACCAAAAGGTTAGTATGGGTGGGCATTCCAGGCACATGTGCAGGTAGGTGCCTTTAGTGGTGCAGCCTCGCCAGCAGTTAGGAGTGGTTTCTTTTGTTATGTGCGATAGGTAAATTGGTGATAAATACCATTTATATACCAATTTGAATGATGTTTCTCTGAATAAAATTGACCTGAATCTGTTGTGAGGAGAGGTCCAAATGGTTAACCAGTCAGTGTTTGGAATGGACAGTTTCAGATCCGCTCCCCAGCCTGCTTTGTGGATGAGCCCCCCCCCCCTGAGTTCTCAATCATCCATTCGTATATTTTAGAGGCACATCCCCTATCTGAGATGTTTGCCCCTATGGACATATGCTCAAAAAGGGTAAGGGGGCGAGGGGTGTTTCTAGTGTGGGCTAGGCGTCTTGTAAATGATTATACCTGTCGGAGCTGTAGCCAGTTGGGACGGATGGGGTGCAAAGATTGTAGAAGATCTTCCTTTGTCTTGGGGTCCCTGGTATTAAAGAGGTTGTTAATGGTTTAAAGCCTCTTAGTTCCCATAACCTAAAGACCAAGAACTTGTCTCGGTCATAGAAGGAAGGGTGCAGGACGAAAGGCTGGATCGGTGAAGGGCTGGGCACTAGGATGTTTCCATATCTTCCATGCATATAAGGTCATGTGTAGAAATGAATTGGGAAAGTTCCTAATGTGTTTTTCAAAGAGTTCTGAAAAGGTTTGAAGTTCAAGTGGGTGATCTGTGTTAATTTCTAAATTTACCCAGTTAGTGTCAAAGTTTTTTTGCAGAATATGTGGGACCTTGAGTATTTGAAAAGCCTCAAAATAGAGGGCAAAATTTGGTATACTAAGGCCATCCTGTTGAGGTTTGCTGAAGTGGGTATGTTTAGGGAATCGTGGACATTTTTTAGAAAATATAAAAGACTTTATCCAAGACTGCCAGGAGGAAAAATAGGTGTCAGGGGGTCTCAGAGGTAGAGTCTGGAATAAAAATAGGAATTCAGGTACTATAAACATCTTAATAAAGGCTATCCTTCCTAGGAGTGATAAGTGGAGCGACTACCACTGTTTCAGTTTTAGACACCTCCATTTGAGGAGGGGTTTGTAATTGCGTGGTAGTGTTTGGGACAGGTCTTTCGTAACCAAGATGCCTAAGTATTTAAAGCTGGATGGATGAAGGTGAAAGTTTGACAGTTCTTGCCATTTTAGTTGTGTGTGTGAGGGGGTATTCAGACAGAGGAGTGTTGACTTTTGAGCATTAATCTGGAAGCCTGCATAGGTGTCAAATGTGGACAAGATCCTGTTAAGTTTGGGAAGGAAGGTTTGTTCATTGCAAAGATATACCAGCACATTGTCCGTGTATAAATTTACTTTGTGCTCTCGATTGTTTATAACGGGGCCTGAGATCTCAGGATTGTTCCTTATGGCTTCCACCAAGGGTTCGAGTGCCAATGTGAACAAAATTGTTGAGAGGGGGCAGCCCGGTTTAGTCCCTCTATGTAGCGTTATGGGGGAAGTATCCCATCTGTTGACGTGTATGTATGCAAGGGATCCAGGATACATTCCTTTGAGATAGTTTAAAAATGTGTCTCCAAGATCCATTGCTAGGAGGAGGCCAAAAAGTAGCCCCACTCTAACCTTTTGAACACTTTAAGTGCATCCAGTGAGACCAGGGAGATAGGCGAGTGGGTTTTGGATGTGTGATGAATTACATTGAGGGGTTTCTGGAGTGCGTCTGCTAGTCTACGACCTGGCATAAAGCCTACTTGATCAACGTGAATGTATTGGGTAATGAATGAGTTTATTCTCTTGGTGAGGATGGAAGACAGTACTTTAGCATCTAAATTGATGAGGGTGATACGTCTGAACGCTTTAGCTGTGGGATGGTCCTCCGCTGTTTTAGGGAGTGGGATAATATGAGGGTATTTCCAGCTTTGGGGGGAACTGAAAAAGTGAGTACTTTGTTTTACAAATTAAGCATATGGGGAGTTAACTCTCCAGACATAAGTTTATAAAATGTGTTTGAAAATAGGTCTGGGCCTGGAGCTTTGTTTGGGCGGGGGGGCACGGATAACCCTTTCAATTTCTGTTATGGTTATGGGACTATTTAATTGTTGGTTGTGTTCTGGCATGAGTTTCTTAAGGTTTAAGGACTGGAAGAAATTGTCTAGATCTAGATGTTTGAGTTGTTTGGACATATATAAAGTTGAGTAAAACGACTGGAATTCCTATAGAACTTCAATCATTTTAGATTTTAACTTGCCATCACTAGCTCTGAGGTGGGGATTAGTTTTTTCTCTGCCTTCTTTTTGGCCATCCTGGTGAGGAGTTTGGAATTCCTGTTTCCATATACATAGAAATGTTCCTTGGTTAATTGCAGGGTAGACTGGATGCAGCTGAGATCCAGCTCCTCTAGTTCGGCCTTTTTTTGTTTTAGTAGGGTTAGTGTGTGGTGGTCTTGGGTGCATTTGTGGGCTGAAGTGAGATCTGTTATCTCTGCTAGGATGGAGAGTCTTTTGGTCTCTAGATTTTTTCTATCTGGCACCTTCCTGGATTAGTAAGCCTCTGAGGACAGCTTTTAAAGTGTCCCATAGTAGCATTTCTTTAACTCCATGAGTTTTATTTTTGTTATAGAAGTGCTAACTTGCCTTTTGGATCAAAGATTTAAAATGTTCATCTAGGAAGAATTTGGGGTTGAAGCACCAGATCTTATCGGGGGTGGCATCTGGATCTAATGTCCGTGTTAAAAGGACTGGCACATGGTCAGAGTATAATACCAAGGAGATAGAGATTTCTTGACTCTGGTTTAAAAGGGATTTGTTGATGAAAAAGTGGTCTATTCGTGAATAGGGATCATGTGAGGGAGAACAGAAAGTGTAGTCCCTAACCATGCGGTTAAACTGTCGCCATGGGTGAGTTAGGCATCTGACGGGACAACAGGGAGGGAGGATTAATCTGAGCCTGGTGGGGACCTATCTAAATACAGATCTAAGACAGCATTAGAATCTCCCCCTGTGATAATGTCCCCCATGCCGTGTCTGTTAGTGTATGAAGGAAGGTGCGAAGAAAGGTGGGGTGATGCTTGTTAGGTGCATAGAAAGACCCGAGGGTGACCAAATGATTCTGCAGCTCACCTTGTATGATAATAAACCTTCCCTCTGGGTATTTCTTAAGGCTATGTAGTTGAAATGTAATTGATTTGTCAATAATAATAGCAACTCCCTTGGCTTTCCCGAAACCTCCCACCACAAATTCTTCCCCAAAACATGAAGCTTGGAGAACCGGCTTTGAGACTTTGTTGTGTGGTCTCCTGCAAAAAGAGGACATTGGGTCGAAGAGGCTTTATTTGTTTAAGGATCTTAGCCTGTTTTGCAGGGGACCCCAACCCTTTAATGTTCAGGGAAATAAAGTGAACACCAGACATGATTAGGGGTGGCCTGGTGTGAGCTCAGTCCAATCCCCCCTCCCTTCCATCCCTCCTGCCCCATAGGGAATGAGAGAACTGGTTGTTAGTGGAGGGAAAGATCGGTTGTATAGTGTCTAAGAAAATACGCTTCTCTTTTAAAGAGACATAAAGAAAATACATGCAGACAACATTATCAACCATGCAAACAAAGAGTAACATAACCAAGAGGAGGGTGTGTGTGCCAGAGGGCACAGCCCTGACTAGGTTCATCCAGACCAGTCTGCTCAGGTAAGACATAAGGGGTGAGGGCAACCCTAACCGTCACCGCCAGCCCCAATCTCTGAATCTTATAACTGTCAACTTGGAGAGTGACCCACAGGGAAAGATACTTGGCTGAAAGGGTATTGATAATGGCTTCCGTGTAAGCCTCTTTGCACTTTGCGGTATTGGAAACAATGTTGCAAGTTCCAACTGCTTGTTCAAGATGGAGGATTTTGCAGAGGAGAAAGTGAAATGTGAAGAAGATGCCAATATGATGGTTTTATAATCTTGTCCAATGAGTTGCAAATGTTGGATTGCCAGGTTGTCAGTGCAGTAGTGCCAGGTAAGTAATGTGGTTCAGTGGTAGCCCCAATCAAGATGAAGGTTAGAGTTGCGCTGTGGATCTTTTCAGCCTTCTAACGGTCCTCCACTCAGAAGCTTCCCCTTCAACTGGGAATGAGGAGGTAGTCTCCCTACAGATCTTCTGTTCCGTCTCTCAGGGTACTGGGGCTTCCAAAATATTCAAGATGTCCAGTAGCTGGGCTGGAGTGGAGGCAATCATAGTGGTAATGCCTTTCGTTACAATAATTTTGAATGGATAGCCCCAGCAGTAGTGGACACCTTCCCTCTGGAGGATGGTAATGAGGGCATGTCCGTGGAAAGGTCTTGGAATACTGACACTTGTATGTCATCACATTGCAGGTCTGATATGGATGATAATTTAGTGAGGGTCTGGGCCTTTTTCAGGTACCTGGCAAAGCGAATGAGTATGTCTCTGGGGAAGTTGCCTTTTTGCAGAAAGTAGGCTGATGCCCTATGCATTCGCTCTATATCAGAGGGAAGCAGTTCCAAGTTGGGGCAGGTCGTGCTAATCCAGGTAACTATAAATTGCAGTAGATCCCCATTTTCAAGGCCTTCCACTATCCCTCACAAGTGAATATTGAGGCGTCTGCTCCAGTTCTCAAGGTCATCTGTCTTGTCACTTAGGATAGCTTGGGCCTCATCAGGGCGCTTAATATGGGCCTCTTGGGCCATAAATAGCTTCAGTGCCTCACTTGCGGTCTCTTCAATGGAATCTATCTTGTGCGTGAGTGCTGACCATTTTGAATTGACAGGATCTAGCGCTGTCTTCAATTGCTTTTGTAGACCGAGTGCCAAGTCTTCGCGCGGCTTGGCAAGTGAGTCCAATAGTGATGCATCCGTAACTGGGGAGGCCTCTTTTCTATCAGTTTTCCTGGGTTTGCCAGGCCCTGGAGCCATGTTGGGATCTGTGTCTATTTGATTGTCCAGTGGCCCTTTGTGCTCTTTGGGCACAGAGTAGAGGTTTGTTATGGACTTATCTGCCACCCATTTGTTGCCTGGCAAAAAGGGGCATCTGATCTAGGGGCTGATTGTGGCAGGGTCACCCTGATTGAGTTGGATAAGGTTGAGGCCTTTGACAGCTCGGTTTCTAAGCGTTTGCCATCTTCGGCTGTTGGCCGTGCCCCCCAATAAAAATATTTTAAAAAAATGTTTAGAATCTAGAAACTGAATATTATAATTAAATCTGTTAATCAAACCAAATATCTGTCTCCCCCAATAAAGATGAGTTTATTGTTTTTCAGTCTAGTAGGTGATGGCAGGCACAGATTGTGTATGTAAAGGTCTGGATTACGTGGTCGATATGCTATTGGAGATCTGCATGGAGTAAATAGGCAGTAAAGCAATTTAGTTTTTGAAATTAGCCCTTGGATGCTAAGGGCCACTGTAAGAAGCATCTCAAAATAACATTGGGAACCTTCACACCTAGCTTTCAGTTTGGGTTAGTTACTCCAAACAGGAAAGGGAAGATGGAACTTTCAGAGGATGAGGGAGTGGGAAGGAGCTCAGAAATCATTGAGTTATTCCAGATATTGTAACCATTGAAATCTGTTTTATGTGTTATGTCATTGAGGCAGAGTCTAGCGACAAAGATATAGTTCCATTTTGCCTATTCAGGCAGAAGTGTTAATTGTCTGTGTGTTCTTTTGCTATAAACATAAAAAGTGGTCCTTAGAGCAACATTACACAATCTGCTTGCCGATCATGCAGAAACATGTGTTTTGAATTAAGAAGTCCCAGGGTCTTGCAACACAGAAAGTAGCCCTAATATGAGGCAGTCTGCTGAGCTCTTTAGATACAGCTGATATTCAGTTTAGATACAGATACAGTTGATAATGTTTAGCATAATACTTTGTTAAGTAAAAAGGTTTTAAATTAGTTCATTGCTGAGTACCACACACACTGTATGCATGTTTTTTGGTATCCTTAAAAGTGATAGAGGAGGCTAAACCAGGACATACAGGGCTAATTTCATTGATTAAAAGAAAATCAAATTTAAGCAAATTTCAGAGGGTTATTTTCTTCATATTAAGTTAAGTATTTCATGTGTTCGTTTAAGAGGCAATTTGGTTTAGTTTCCAAAACATTACAATGAAATAAGCTTTCTCAAACAATTGATTTCTACTGTGTTAATAATTCACATACATTTAGAGGGCATGATGGTCTGGAGTTCTCAGGTCTCACACAACCAAACTGAATCTTCTGGCCACTTGCCGCTCTCCAAGTTCCAAAACTGACCCTGGAACGCCACCACCCTTACACTTCCAGTCAATCTGAGGCAGGGGAAAACCAGATGTACACCAGACATTCTAAGAACCAAAGGCCAAATAGTACATGTTGGTCGAGATCCTGTAAATGCCAGAAATAGTAGCATGTGACCACATGGTCAGGATTAGACTTAATACTAAGTCTACCCTAGAATCAATGTTCAGCACCATGTTGAGGAGGTGAATTTATTTATATGGGCGGAGAGAGGAGGGATAGCTATGTACCAAGCCATAACCAAAATACACTTCAGGAACTATGTTATATTAGGTAAAATATAAGAAAGCACATCTAATTAACTGTGTGTGTGTGTGTGTCTTCAACTTATGGCAACCTCATTAATTTTTAATAGGATATTGTTAGGCAAGAAATACTCAGAGGCGGTTCTGGCAGGTCCTTCCTCTGAAATGTAGCCTATAGCATCTGGTATCTGTTGGTGGTCTCCATCCAAGTACTAACCAGGACTGACCCTGCTTAGCTTCCAAGACTGGATAGGATCTGGTGCCTTTAGGGTATTAACTATATGCCAAAATATCTGGCAAGCTCTCTGATCACAGGATCAAAGCATATTCAGAATACAAGATCCCACACAGCAACAATTTCTTACTGATTTTGGTAAGGCTTTTGACAAGGTCCACCATGATATTCTTACAAAAAAGTTAGTAACCTGTAGGCTCGATAATGCAACTGTTAGGTGGATTTGTAATTGGTTGACTGACTGAACCCAAAGGGTAGTCACCAATGGCTCCTCTTCATCCTGGAGAGAAGTGACTAGTGGGGTGCCACAGGGTTCTGTCTTGGGCCCAGTGCTATTCCACATCTTTATCAATGACTTGGATGAGGGAATAGAGGGCATGCTTATCAAGTTTGCAGATGACACCAAATTAGGAGGGGTCGCTAATACCCCAGCGGACAAGATCAGAATCCAAAATGACCTGAACAGATTAGAAAGCTGGGTCAAAACTAACAAAATGAATTTCAACAGGGAGAAGTGTAGGATGCTACACTTGGGCAGTAAAAATGAAATGCACAGATATATGATGGGTGATACCTGGCTTGATGGCTGTACATGCGAAAGGGATCTAGGAGTCTTAGTGGACCACAAGCTGAACATGAGTCAGCAGTGTGATGCAGCAGCTAAAAAGCCAATGCGATTTCAGACTGCATTAATAGGCAGTATCTAGATCAAGGGAAGTAATAGTGCCACTGTATTTTGCTTTGGTCAGACGTCACCTGGAATACTGTGTCCAGTTCTGGGCACTACAATTCAGGAAGGATATTGAGAAGCTGGAATGTGTCCAAAGGAGGGTAACCAGGATGGTGGGAGGTCTGGAAGCCATGCCCTATGAGGAGTGGCTTAGATAGCTGGGCATGTTTAGCCTGGGAAAGAGAAGGTTAAGAGGGGACATGATAGCCATGTTTAAATATTTGAAGGGCTGTCATACTGAGGAGGGGGCAAGCTTGTTTTCTGCTGCTCCAGAGACTAGGGAGATTTTCAGACCCGCATTTAAATCCGTGGGAGACATGGAACACGGTCAGAAAAAAGTCTTCTTTTCAGAAGACATTGACCCTTTTCCATGTCTCCCCCATCCCTATTCCAGATTTCCCCATTATATTTTCATCATGGGGAAACATCGTTTTTGGACCACCCATTCTGTTTCTGTCACAGAATCACAGGTGGTCTGAAAGGTGTCCTGTTCCTCTCACGTGGTGACAGCTGTGGGAGGGAGGTCCATTCTGGGCCCAGGAACCCAGGAACGGGACACCCAGGTAAGTTGGACCTTTCCCTCCGCTCCCCAGGTTACTTGTATTTTTTATTTTTTGCTTCCTTTTCTTTTTTGACAGCTGGTTTTTTTTAATTTTTGAATTTCCCTCCCACTCGTTCTCTTGTGAGAACGAGCAGGATTTGGCTTCACTTTTGTAAAAGCCGCTTTACGGTAGTTGCTTTTACAGTAGTGAAGCTGAGGAGAGAGGGAGGATGTTCCTGCCACGGGATTAAGGTAAGTGTTTGAACATCTTACCTTTATTCCATGGCAGGAACAGGAGAGGGGCTTGAGGAGCAGGAACAGGGCATTTGGCCCCGTTTGAAAATCTAGGACACGGAGCAATGGGTTCAAACTGTTAGAAAGAGATTCTACCTAAACATTAGGAAGAACTTCCTGACACTAAGAGCTGTTCGGAAGTGGAACACACTGCCTCATAGTGCGGTGGAGTGGCCATCTTGTCAGGAATGATTTGATTGTGTATTCCTGCAAGGTAGGGGGTTGTATTGGATGGCCCTTGTGGTCTCTTCCAGCTCTATGATTCTATGAATGAAAGTGTAAGGAGTAACAGAAACAGACACAGCCCTAAGGCAACAGTGTTCTATGAAGCAATACTTGGTAGCAAGGACCATGGTTTGTGGGCTGACGTGGAGTTTAATTAACCAATCAGAAAATGAGGAAGCTGTGAACCTTTTAGGATTTATTATACATGTATAGTTTTCCATCATTGTCTCACTCAGCCAAAATTATTTTTTACTTTGAGCTCTTAGGGTTTACTAGGCTAAAACACAATTTCACAGGTTTTGGTAATCATGAATGGATTAGCTGCAAAGTTAATGGTAGTAATAAGGATGAAAGCAGAAGCTGCTGTATGTCATGAAAAGTTGTTTCTCATGACTTCTACAGTAACAGCCAAAGTGGTGTAGTTGTTTGAGCGTTGGATTGTGACTCTGGAGACCAGGGTTGAATCCCTGTTGAGCCATGGAAACTCGCTGCGTGACCTTGGGCAAGTCATATTCTCTCAGCCTCGGAGAAACGGAAGGACAAATTTCCCTCTGAACAAATCTTGCCAAGAAAACACCGTGATAAGTTCACCTTAATGTCACCATAAATAAGAAATGGCTTAAAGGCACAGAACAACAGTAGTAATGATGGCTTCTTTTATTATATTTTCCCAGTGGAGAGACCTCAGAGTATCCTCAAGATCTCTGGGTTAGCTCCACCCACTCACTCCTGGTAGGCAGGTAACAAAAAAACCTTTGTGTAGGCCCCTTCCTCTGAGGTCATCCAGGGGGAGCGACCCACCTCTGGCCAGTTGTTTCCTATCTTCTACTCCTGGAGGTCGCTTTGTTTCTGAGCTCCTAGTTTGGCCACGTGTTTGGAACAAAGGCTGAGTGGCCATTATGGAGAGTTCTAAGGAAACTAAGAAGAGGGCAAAGGTATCTAAGAAGGGGGACAAGACCCCCGCATTACCCCAAGATCCCATGTTGAAAAAGGGGGACAAGCCCCCCTTGTTGACCAATGATCCTTCCCTGACTACTCCTCCTCCTTTGGAGCTGAGAGAGATCAGGAAGCAGCCGCTGGGGTCACTCTCCTACAAGAGGAGGTAGAGACCATTGTAGAGTCGGGGGAGACATCCAACGAGATTGCGTCTGAACCCGGCTTCCCAGTGGTCCTAGATGCGGGCAGAGAGGAGGCCGTGAGTACTATGGGGCCCCCGGGGACTGCGCCACAGAATAAGGACCCCCCACCAGGCTTGGCTGCGTGGGTAAAGTACTTGGTGGGCAGGGAGGCTTTGGGGGTTTTAGCTGCTGGCCTTGCCTAGCCAGCCCTGTTGGGATTAACCAGTTTGTGGCGGGGGGTGGCCATCCAGCCTTGGGATCTGAGCTTTCCACCACCCCCAGCCCTACCAATCCTCTGTGCCGCCACAGATCACCCCGGGGTGTCCTTTCAGCCCTTGCCCAAGTGGCTTCTCATCCAGTGGCGCCATTCCAGGCCGCTCTGACGCTTCAGGGGGTTGACCACGTTTACTGCCGGTCGACACAGCAGCTGCAGCCCTCCACCCACCCCAGCCAGTCATCTGAGTCTTGCCAGCCTTCCCCTCCCTCTGGCCGTGTTACCACAGCAGCAGCAGACTGGGGTCACTCCTTCACCTCCAGGCCTTTCCTCCCAGCTTTCCTCCATTTGACCAGTGAGAGGCCACAGAAGAAGCAGACAAACAAGCAGACAAATGGCAAGGCAAAACAAAAGACACACTCTCTCTCCCTTGTTAAAGCAGCAGCTAGAGGGAGTCGGGGAGACAAGGCAGCATCAAAAACCCGGCCTGGACGCTTAGGAAGGGAGCGGGAATTAGAGAGCAGGCCTGGAACTTCTAGCTTTTTGCGGGTTGCTGCCTCCCACTACAAAGGATGGAGCCAGGTCTGGGGGGGAAGATGATGAAGAGGAGTGGGAGGAGGATGAGGATGATGATTGCTGGGCTTCAGGATCAGAGGTGGGGGCTGCCCTCCCCCCCTTCCTAGCATCGAAGACTGGAGAAAGGAAAAGATGCAGCTGATCCTCATTCTTCGGCTGAGGAGGGGGAAGTGTCATAGGAGGAGGATTCCACAGAGGATCAGGATGCTGAATTTTCTGTTGAGGAGGGGGGTGGATCCTGAGACCACCTGCTCATCTGCAAGCCTTTTCAAGTTAGAGGATCTTCCCATTCTATTTAGAAAGACTGTCAAGACTCTAGGCCTCAGTCTGAGTCAGTCTCAGGAACCGCAGTTGGATCCTGATCTCCCTAAGATGTCAATTGACTTCTTTCCATCGTCCATGCCACCATCCATGGAGATGCCTGTGCCAGCCAATTTAATGCAGGTTCTGAGAGATGAGTGGGGAGCACCAGCTGCAAGTAGGTCACAGCCCTCTTTCACCAAGAAGTTGTACTCCTTGCCCAAGAAGGTCATGTCTAAGCTTCAGGTTCGTCTTACTGATGCTCCTGTTTCTGCATTGGTTTCATCTGCTGTGTTTTGTCATGATGGTGAGGACATGCTTAAGGTTCCTGAGCACAGACGCAAGGATGTTGCCCTTAAAAGGACACACAAGGCATTATATTTGGCCATTAGAGCTTTCATCACTGCCACGATGGTTGCAAGGGCTTCATTATAGTGGCCCAGGGATCTACTGAAGGAGGTCCCAAAGCCCAAGCTCAGGGTGCGTCAGGGACTTATTAAAATCTCCCACGCTTTGGCCTTTCTTGCTGACAGCTCACTGGATGCAGTCCAGTTTTCTGCCAGGGCTCAAGGCACAGCTGTAGCAACCAGATGTCTATTATGGCTTAAAAGCTGGCATGCAGATTTCAAGTCCAAGCAAAACCTAGTTTTTTCTCCCTTCTTGAGAGAAAAACTATTTGGAGAGTCTCTGTAACCTGTTCTGGTGGAAGACACTCTCTCTGGCTTTTCTTCGCAAATGAAGATTCAGGAAGGACTCACCCTGTGCTTTTTGCAAGCGTGCTGATGACTAAAAAGGCCAATCCGAGATAAACAAGTCCGGTTGCAGAAAGCACAGCAGAAGGTCTCAGTGGGTGATGTTTCCAGGTTGTGATTTCTTTCTGTGTTGTTTCTCTTCAAGACTTGTTCAGCGTGAGTTCTCAAATAAGGCTGCAGCATTGTGGATAGTGCATCTCCATGCCTCCCGATATGAAGCCAGGGCAGACCATTGTTGGTGATCAATTTGGCCGAGCCTGAGATGTTGTTGTTTCAGGGAGTCCTTGTATCGCTTTTTTGGAGCGTTCCTCTTACATTGACCCATGGCGAGTTCACCATAGACTAGTATGTTTGGGAGGCGATGGTCTCCATCCTAGAAACGTGCCCTGCCTAGCGCAGCTGTGTTCTCAATATCATGGCCTCAATGCTGGTGATCCCTGCTTGCTCAAGGACAGCAACATTCATCACATAGTCAGTCCAGTGTATGTTTAGGATTGTATGTATACAGCACTGATGAAAACGTTCGCGGCGTCGTAACTGTTGGGATAGGTGACCCTTGTTTCAGACCTGTAAAGGAGAATAGACAGTACAATGGCTCTATACACACTGATTTTTGTGCTTCGCCTCGGGTGTTTGTTACTCCAGACTCTTTTGTAAAGTCTTCCAAATGTGCTATATGCCTTTGCTAATCTGTGATCGACCTCTTTGTCAATCTTGGCATCTGAGGAGATGATGCTTCCCATGTAGGTGAACTACTGAACGAACTTAAGCACAGATTTGCCGACGGCAATGTGGGGATGATGGTGTTTGTCCTGTGGTGCAGGCTGGTAAAGAACTTCCGTTTTCTTCAGGTTGACTTCCAGCCCAAACAGGTGGAAGACAAAGATAAGAAAAAAGCCCTGATTTCATCTAAGAAACGGGACAACAGGAAGATGCCTCACCACTACCGTCCTTTTCATTCCTATAGATCGCAGTCTGAGAGTACCTCTTCCTCTGGTTTCAACAGAGAGAATAGCGGTTTCAACCAACGCTAGGGAGACAACAAGTCACAGCACAGGGGGCAATCTGGAGCTGTGGGTAGACCTTTCCATTCCTCTGGTTCAAAGCCCAACGCCAAAACCCAGCAAGCATGACTTGAAGGTACTTGTCAGGGGCAGGCTGCAGGACTTTGTCTTGGCCTGGGAGAACTCAACCACAGACAAATGGGTCCTTCAGACACTATGCCAAGGTTACCGCATAGAGTTCTCTCACCTACCCCTGCACTGCTTCATCCCTACTCCATGATCCAGGAGCCCAACGGAACATCGACTAATGCTAGATGCTATTTCCAACTTGATAGATTTAGGAGCAATAGAGGAGGTCCCGAGTGCCCCGTAGACCCAAGGCTGTTACTCCAATATTTTCCTGGTACCCAAGAAGAATGGCAGCTGGCATGCCATCCTCAATTTAATGGGCTTCAACCACTTCGTTCGACTGTGGAAGTTTCGGATGGAGACATTAAAGCACATTCTGGAAGCCCTCAGACCGGGGGATTTTCTCTCCTCCGTGGATTTACGGGATGTGTATCTCCACATTCCGGTTCTCCCACAACACTGTCAGTTCCTCTGCTTTGCCTACCACAGGAGACACTATTAGTACAAGGCCTTACCCTTCGGCCTCTCTTCGGCTCCAAGGGTGTTCACGAACATCATGGTAGCCTTGGTGGCTCACTGGAGAAAGTTGGGTCTGCACGTTTACCCGTATCTAGACGATTTACTGATTTGTTCACCATCTGAGATACAGGCGACAAAGGATGTCCAGCGGGTTCTTGGCTTGCTTCTGGAACACAGGTTTCTGGTGAACCAGGAAAAGAGTTTATTGACACCGACCAGAAGAATCCAATATCTGGGTGCAATATTGGATACTCAGACAGGTCAGATTTCGTTATCTCAAGAGAGGATTCAGGCTTTACGTCACTCCGTTGTCTGCGTCTTTACATCACGCAAGGTGGACATAATGCGGCTCGCCCAGTTACAGGGATTGATGATAGCAGACAGAGTGTCTCCCTTGGGCCAGGTTCCATGTGAGGCCCCTTCAGTGGCTCCTGCTTCCCTTTCAACAGGACATAGCAGTCAAGCATCGCAGAAAGGTACTAATGAGGTGAGGGAGTTACTTCCATGGTGGATGTCCGGAGTGGTTCCAAGGGGCTGACCCATTTGGTACCCTCAGAGGGTTCAAATCACAACGGATGTGAGTCTCCGAGGGTGGGGAGTGCACTGCGGGGACCACTTGGCTCAGAGCCGATGGACACAGGAGGAGATGCATCACAGGATCAATTGGCTGGAACTTCGGGCTGTCTGTCTGGCCCTTCTGGCCTTTCTGCCACATGTGTGGGGCAAGGCCATCCTCCTGAGGACCGGCAACACCACAACGAAGGTCGACATAAATCGAAAGGGGGGCACGAGGTCCAGGTCCCTCATGGAGGAAGCGACTCTTCTTTTGCAGTGGGCAGAGACAAACCTGCTGTCCCTAGAGGTAGAGCATCTGCAGGGCTTGCTCAATTCCAATGTGGATTGGCTCAGCAGAACAGACATTGTCCATGGAGAGTGGAGTCTGCATCTGGAGGTGTTCGAAGTGGTCGCCCAGTCGTTGAGGTGCCTGACCCTGGATCTTTTTGCTTCCCCAGTGAACACCAAGCTGCCCCGATTCTTTTCGAGGTACCTGAGCGAGGGCGCTGAGGGGATGGACGCTCTGACTCATCCATGCCCCCCGAGCTTCCTTATGCCTTCCCTCCCATTCCACTGATAGCAAGGGTATTAAATAGAGCATGGATGGACGAAGCGGAGATCATTCTGATTGCTCCAGCCTGGCCCCGGAGAGCTTGGGTCTCCGAGATTTTGTCGATGGGGTTAGTGTCAATGTCTCTTCCGACTCGGATGGATCTGCTGCCACAGGGGCAGGTTCATCACCCAGATCCCGATTGGCTTCAACTTCATGCCTGGAGATTGAGAGGGAAATGTTGAGAGCTAAGGGCTTTCCCCCGTTAGTTGTAGAGACTATCCTTACCCCTAGACGTGATTCCACACAGAGGATTTATGAATATAACTTCAGGGTTTTTCGTTGGGGGTGCAGAAGAAAGAAGCATAATGAGTTGGAGATATCGGTTCCTATGCTTTTAGCCTTTTTACAGGATGGAGTTGCACGGGGGCTTCGCCCCAACACCATCAAGAGACAGGTGGCTGCTATTGTCTCAATACCGCCACCTGATAAGGCTCCACAGATATCGACTCATTAGGATCTACGAAGGTTTCTCAAGGGGTTGTCTAATTTGGCTCCTCCTACGGTTCATAGATTTCCATCATGGGATCTGCACATGGTTCTGAAGGCTTTGACAGTCCCATCGTTTGAACCCCTCAGACAGGTTTCCCTGAAACATATCATGGAAGGTCCTATTCCTCGTAGCCATCACATTGGCACATAGGGTATCAGAATTAGGGGCGTTGTTTGTACGAAAGGACCTCTACCTCATCAGGCCAGATTCAGTGGTCCTTCATATGTGCCTGGACTTCAAACCAAAGGTGAACACTGTCTTTCACGTTTCACAGGATATTGTTCTTCCATCATTCTGTCCAAACCCTTTGAAAGAGTTGGAGAGGATTTGGCACACCCTTGATGTCCGTAGAGCGATATGGATCTACATGAAGAGGGCCAGCTCATTCAGACTATTGGATTCTTTGTTCATCTTCGGTACACCCAAGATACTTGGGCCGCAAAGTCTCTTCCTCTACTTTGAGCAGGTGGATTCGTGCTTGCATTGCCACCTGTTATGAGTCCCTGAACATTCCGGTTCCGGAGGCTGTCGTAGCCTACTCTACGAGAAGTGCAGCAACCTCAGCAGCATGGGACAGGGACACCTCCGTGGAGGAGATTTGAAGTTTCATCCACGTTTCTCCATCATTATAGACTTGACAAACTGCAGTCTGCTGAAGCTGCATTTGGCAGGAGGGTTCTGCAGCATATTAGGCCCTAGTGGCCGGGTTTTTTCTCTATGCCAGCTCCCACCCTTGTTTTTTTTTTTTTGGTGGGCTTTGGTAGATCTTAGAGATCTTGAGGATACTCTGAGGTCTCTCCACTGGGAAAAGGAACGTTGGTCTTACCTGTGATACGTCCCTTTCCAGGGGAGAGACGAAGAGTATCCTCCCCACCTGGGACGCTGACACACAAACACAAATACATTTTTTGCTTATGGGCTGTAATCTTTTTCTTTTTTTTCCTGTTTGCTATTTTTTGTTGGTGTTAATGTGTTTTTCCAGGAGCTCATATGGAGGCTTTTGTATGAACTGGCCAGAGGTGGGTTACACCCCCTGGATGACCTCAGAGGAAGGGGTCTACACCAAGGTTTTTTTGTTACCTGCCTACCAGGAGTGAGTGGGTGGAGCTAACCCAGAGATCTTGAGGATACTCTTTGTCTCTCACCTGGAAAAGGACGTATCACAGGTAAGACCAACATTCCTTTTCATTATATTATTACAGTATATATAATTTGTTCCTTCATCTATGTGCTCCATAATGTGAGTGAGCAATATCATTGTCATCCATCATCATCTTACATAGTGCCATTCAATCTACATGGTGCTTTACAAGTAAAAGAATGACAAAACAGTGGAAAAATAACAGTGGGAGCTTGCCAGGTCAATTGCTTTTTCTTACAGAAACGTTTGAAGTTGCTCTTAGCAAGGATGGTGTTGACACACTTCTTGTAGCATTGTTTTTTGTTTAAGGCTCAACTTACATGTTATTTAGGACAGTACCACTCAATGATGTAAATCATATCCATATAAATTATGGCTTTGCCACTTGAAGCCATGCATATGAAGCCTCAAGGGACCACCAGGAATATGCATAACATGCCAAAAGCCTTGGATTATTCCAGCCATTATGTGAGACACGGGTAGCGACTTTTAATGTAGACAGTATTGAAAGGTGCAATTGATAGGTGAGAGACAGCAAGGCAGCTGTACAGAAAAAGCTGAGCATTTGCATCACAGACATTATATTGGTGGAACTAACTTGACCCATCAGCTTGTCTACCAGAGAGGTCAGAATAGCACCCATTGGAGCTATTATTTCTACCGCCATAGTGTTTGCTGTGAGATCTTAGAAGTTCAAATAGTCCTGTCATGTTTCCTGTGAGATCATTGAAGCTCAGATAGCATTGATCTCTTGGTTCAGGTTCTCCACAGGAGGCATGCAGGAGGCCAGTTCTGCTTTGTTTTTAATTCAGGTTATAAGATACAATGCAGGGGTTAGTGGCATGCAACCCCTACAGCTCTCTTTCACACTCTCTCCTAGTCTCCCAAACCCTACAAATTCCATCAAAAATTGGCAAATTATCTCCCAGTAGACTTGGAGTTGGAATTTAAAGGTTATTTTGCATCTCCTTGGCTTGATTCAGGCCCCAAATAGACTTTTATTTAAAACCAGGCAACTGCCGAGTCACTTCCTGAATCTAAAAAGGCCTTTTCACTTGACAAGCTGCCCTAATAAGGTTCTGGGTGATTTTTAACATTCTGAAATGATTATGGCTTTCAACAGAGAGCCCACTTAAAAGCTCTAGATTGCCTCCTTAGTTTACCAAAATCATCTGAAAATTAAGCAGTTAGGATGAAGGCTAATCACCACGTGAAACAAACCTAACAAATGAATTTTAGATATCACAAACTCATATTCTGTGGTTGCCAAAGTTGCATCTGAAGAATGCCTTGCTCTTTAGTATAGTCAGAAGGCTGCTACAGCTGACTGGCTCTGATCCTTTATAATTATCTACGGCTGGCTGTAACATGTCTTGCAAGGCATTTTGAGGATCAAGCTAGTCTGAGAAATTATTGGACATTTTTTATCCTCTCCTGAGCAGACACTGAGCAGTACTTGAGAAGACAGTGGCTGATCAACTCACGGTGCTCCTCTTTTTCTCTCTCTTCCAGTTTCTCAGGGGCATGTCTACATTTCACACTTTAATAGTCATTTCTTCTCTCTAAGGAACCCTGGAAACTGCAACATTATGAAGCTGGGTGGGGATAAAGACCTCTTAAAAAGTAACTTGTATCACCTGCACCAAACTAGAATTCCTAGCATTGGGACTGGGGAGAGAGGAATGAATTAATGGCATTGCACTTTATACTAGTATAGACTGATAAAAATAAATCCGTAGCACAGGAAAATCTTTCTCTCTTTGCCTCCATCCACCCACCTTGCTACCTCTCTTAAAAACAAATACACAAACATGAAGTAAAGCAAATTTTCTTCATGGTTTCTGAATGAGTAGGTGAAGAACAATGTATTAGACAATACATTAAATTAGATTGATTGTTTTACACTACTAGAAATGTAGATGTGGTTGTCTATGATTCATATGTGAGTGTTATTCAAACTCATGAAACATTTTACGTTGAGTTATAGTTTTGGTGTTTTAGCCAATCCAGATGATCCAGCCTGTCTTCAATTATATTAAAGTAGCTGTTGATAACAGAGATAATTGGAGAAGCACAGCAGACTTGCTATAAATATGGAAGACTTGTGTCTGTGTTTTCAAAGTCTGGCACTCAGGCAGTTGTGTTAAAATCTCTACCTGAAACAGTAAGTATATTAAAATGTAGGAGACTGATAGACTACTTTTTTAATGGATATAATTCCATATCATGATATTTTTGTGCACTTAGAAACTAAAAAAGTCTTTACTAAGCAGGACATGTAAAATTGTTGCATTTTGTTTTTAAGAACAGCAATATGCTCTGAATGCATTATCACTTGCATTGAAACCTGCTTTACATTTAGTTAAATTATCTTGTGAAAAGTATCACTTTAGTGTTACCTATATCATTTGCATTTAAAAACTCAGCTACTTGTTTACTTTTTCTGTACAGTATTTATCTAATGATTTTTAGTTTTTTGTTTAATGTTACAGTACTTTAACAATGATTGAACAGTATGTTTAAAATTGTGGTAAAAAACAATAAAACATTGCTGATATTCCTTATTTAAAAGTATGTATTTTATTTCCTGATTCAGTTTTCTGTGGTTGACTTTTTAGGATGCCTTATTTTAGTTTCTCTCTCTCTCTCTTTATCACTTTCTTTAGAATCCTTTTGGTACTGAAATCTACTTTCTACAGTCTAGCTGTTAGGAAAGATGTCACACTTTAAGAGTTGCCATCTCTTATAAATGGTTGCTGTGTAGGGAGAGAAGCCATTGCTCATTTGCCCATGTTAACGTATCTGTCTATATACATGTTGTTGGGTTTTTAAAAGTCCTCTTGGCAACTATTGAAATAAGGCTTAAAAAGGAGATAACTGGGTCAGTGGCTGGAAAAATGGATGGGGCTTGTTTAAGAAAACCTGGGGGCAGTCCTGCTGCTTAGGCAAGGGCTGAGAAACATGTGCCCTCCAGGTGCTGTTGGACACTGTGAGCTCCATTGGCCTTAGCAAGCATCCGTAGTGGGTGGGTGTGATGGGACTTGCCACCCAACAACATTTAAATGGCCATGTCTTCCCCATCCTTCAGTTAAGTAATCTTCGCATGTTTCAATTTTTTTAAATTAAGCATTCTTCAGTTCAAAAAAGCAAGTCACTGTGTTTTGCCAATAAGATTTTACTTATTGTACAAGTTCTACATGGAGTTCTTGTGTTCTACACAGTAGAGAAGCAGCCATTTGAATGCGATCAGATGTATCTTAAGTGAAGTAGGAATGCACAAAATTGTTTGTGGGTACATTTGTATATACCGTAACCTATTTACTTGAACAGTATCCTTAGATTATTCTTGGAAGAAAAAGTAATATGCTATAGTAGTATCACTTCAAATGCACATGTCTCTGTGGTCTTTGTAATAGCAAAATTCATTACTGTGTTGTACAGTGTCTTTAATGCACAATTCACTTTGTTCATTTGGCATATTGTTTCAGGTTCCACAAGTCCTTTAAAGGTGCTGCCACATTCCCTTTCCCCCCTCCCTCTCCCTTCCTCCTTTTTGAACTGACCAACCACTTTTATTTAGCAATCAATTTTTCAAATGCCATAGTGGGCTGACATTGATGGCTTTTGCTCAGCCTTTTTGGATTATACAGTTTATATCGTTTAAATAGAAAATAATAAATTCCCTCCTGCAAAATAACACACACACACATACACTTTATCTTTGTTTTTTCTTATATTGTTTCTGAGTTGGAAATTTTTCTTTCTCTGTCCTATTATTTTCAAAATCCCCAGACTATCTTTATATTAAGAGTAAAACAAAAATATGCACATTTATCATCACAATAAAGTATCTTAATTTTTCCACATTTTGCTTCATCACTGTTTCCCTCCTCCATTTTGTGTGATCTCTCACCTGGTAGAGTCCATGACAGGGCAGGGTTTGTGAATGTGGTTTTCCTGTTGCAAGTCCAGCACTCCAATCATTACACTATATTGTTTCTTTCGGACAAAGGCTCACCATATAAAGTGTGTCAAGACTGAAAGACAGTGGCTAAAAATGCAGCAATTAATGTGCTTAATTTGTATAAAATGAATGTGCATGTCTTTATCTTGAATATTATGCTGACTGCACAATAGGCAAATTAGGTTATCCATAATATGTAGAAATGTAATTTGGCTACCCTAAGAAATAGTTATCTTGAGAGCTGGCAACCTTTTGCTTCTGCCGCTAACTGTTCACTTCCTCTCTTGTCTGCTCTTGTGCCTGAAACCATTTATGTTTTGCTGCCAACACCTTATTCTCTGACTGCAATATAACTTCATAGCAGAACCCACAGGATTCCAGCTTTAATAATAATTCCATGTACCTAGAAGGTGAAGTGAAGTTATTGGTCCTCAGAAAGCAGAAGCCAGAGACCAGTAGTTAAAGGTGCATTTTCTTAAGAGAACTCCAAAGCTGATTTCTTGGGGTGCTGCTGGCAATAGAGTGCTGTTGACAATGAAATAATGAGTAGCCATAAAGCACCATGGAGATGTTTTCAGTCTGAATTTACCTATGAAAACATGGCAGCCAAATCCTTCAGAACTCGTGTTTTCCTGCTTCTCTGACAGGTTTAAATGGAGCATACATATTTCCCTGCTGGGGAAAAGCAAAAAAGTTGTTTTCAGATGTAGTTGAGAAGTGAAAAGACAGGAAATATGAAGTCCTTGTGCTTCCTGTTCTCTTTATCCCCCCAGCTTTATCACATCTGAAGCTGTTCATAAAATAGAGCACTCCATAACAATAACAACAACAACAGAAAGAGAATTTTGAAATTTAGCATTAGGGGTGTATAAAGAAAGCTTCATTTTATAGTTGTGGTTTTTAAGGTAAGGTGTCTCAGCATCCAAGAAGACAAACAATGGCACTCTTGTTGGTTGCTTCTTTTTTGTATTTTGTACAAAATTTTGTACAGTATAGAAAATAAGATGACTGATCATGGATGTAAGTTTTTATTCAAGAAACCTGTCTTCAAATAGCAGGACATAGGAAAAGTTCAATGAACAGAGCTGAGAATTTTTCATTTTACCGAGTCAAATGCTAAATGGCAGCGGTGTGGTGCTTATATAGCCTTTAGCTGAAAATGTTTCTCTTGTATCTAGTTCTGTATTTTTGTGTTACAATTTACTGCTCCCATTTTTCTTCTTAAAAATGGTGCCATAAGGACCCTATTAATAATCCTTTCAGGTTTCTGCAATGTTTGTTTTGCAACTTGTTTTCTCTCTAAACCCATTTATTATGGGGTTGGAATGAATTAAAATGTGTAGATGGAATTAATAGTGCTGTAATTGCCGCAGGTTAACAGAGGAAAAGAAAAGAGAACGTTCATTTTTTCCTTAGCGTTCTTGCTGTTCCCTTCCCCCAAACACAGCTGCCTCTGACCTATTTCCATTCTTTTGGCTGCAGTAATCCTTCAATGGGAATTCATGCAGTAATTGGCAGCGAGCAAACTACATGTTACTGTAGAGATGTAAAAGGAATAAAGGATAAAGGAATAAAAGTTGAAAAAAATGAAATGGCTCAAAAGTAAAGTAGCAGTGAATAAATTCACACTGATGTCATTGCAGAGGAAGCCCTGCTCATATAATTGTATAATTAGGGATGAACTTGTGCGTTCATATTGTATGTACCAGGGATTAACTCTAAATTAATCTAGTCTATTATCTGCAAAGTCTTCATCTTAAATGTCCTTTTGCAATGAACAGTTACAGGAGAGATTAGTTGGTCCATGTCTTTTTCAAAACCCTTTCCCCATAACTTTTCCCTACACTAAAAAGCTTTGTAAAGAATGCAGAAATCTAAGGAGTTGTCTTGCCTAATGTCCCATCCCAGCCAAATACACTTCTGGAAAAATTCTTGTGTATTATCCTCTAACAACCCACTTAGGGTGTTCTGCAGAACTGACCAGTGTGATCACGCAGTAATCTGATACCTGTGTAAGTTAAAACATTTCTTCCTGTAACTTCAGCTAATTGCTCTGTGTCTTGTTCTCTTCTTCTAAAAATTTGGAAACTACCAAGATTTCTCTCCTGGTCTCATCCACTTTTTCAAATCTCTGTCAGAGTTCAGTATGGTCTTGCTGCCCAGTCCACCTAAAGCCATGGGCCCAGCTACTGAATATGGTCCTAGCCTAGTCTGTTTTTTATCCTGCAGGCTTAGCTCTACTAGATAAGAATGTAGGAATCACAGTTTGGATGCTAAGGTAGAATTGCAGCCTTCATGCAGGTCTTAACAAGAAATTTTAGGAAGAGCTGAAGGAAGCCATGATTTAGGAGAACTAGAACATTATTTTTAAAAAGTAGGGCATTAGCATTAATTGTTGTTTTTACTAAAAATACTTAGAAAACCGGTCTGAAAAGACCCTCATAAAACATTTAAATAAAAAGTTAACATGATTTGTTGCACTAAAAATGTAATAACATTTATATTCATTTGAAAAGATAGTACCGTATATTCCAGCGTATAAGATGACTGGACGTATAAGATGACCCCCACAATTTTTAGTTAAAATACAGAGTTCGGGATATACTCGAAAACTATCCCACACCATCCACCCTCCCTGAAGCCGCGATCGGACTCCCAATCACGGCTTCGTGGAGGGATGGGTGGTGGCTGGAAAGCCTCCCTCCCCCAGCCAGCCAGCCAGCCACCCTTCCACCCTCCCCGAAGCCGCAATCGGGAGCCCACATGCTGGTTGGGGAATCGTGGGAGATGGCTGGCTGGCTGGGGAGATTCCCCAGTCCCACAATTCCCTAGTCTGCCAGCCACCTCCCGCACCTCCCCATCCCACAATGGGTCGGGAAGGACGGAAGATGGCTAGGAAGCTTCCCCCCCAGCCAGCCATCCCTCCGAGGTGGCTAGGAAGCTTCCTAGCCAGCTCGCATCCTTCCCGAGTCTGATATGGGGCTGGCAGCCCCATTTTGGACTGGGGGAGGACGCGAGCTGGCTAGGAAACATCCCCCCACAGCCAGCCATCCCTCTGCCTTTACCGAACCTTGCTTGTGCCCCATCTCGGGTTCGGTAAAGGCGGAGGGGTGGCTGGCTGGAGGGGAGACTTTCCAGCCACCAACCGCCTTCCTCGAAGCTGCAAGCAGGAGCCTGATTGCGGCTTCAGGGAGGGTGGAAAGGTGGCTGGCTGGTGGGGGCTTTCCAGCCACCACCCACCCTCCCCGAAGCTGCAATCAGGAGCCCGATCGCGGCTTCGGGGAGTGTGGAATGCTGGCTGGCTGGGGGGGCAGGCTTGTCAGCCACCACCCGCCCTTCCCAAAGCCGCGCGGGCTCCCGATCGTGGCTTTGGGAAAGGCGGGAGGCGGCTGGCTGACTGGGGAGATTCCCTAGTCCCTTGATTCCCCACTCAGCCAGCCACCTCCCACAATTCCCCAACCTGCAACGAGGCTGGCCAGCTTCATTACGGGTTGGGGAATCGTGGAGGGGGAGGCTTGCCAGCCACCTCCTGGGCCTCCCCAACCTGCAATGGGCCCATCGCGAGTTGGGGAAGCAGAGAGGTTTCTCCCCACCCAGCCTAACCGGCGTATAAGACGACCCCAGACTTTTAAGAAGTTTTTTTGGGGTTAAAAAGTCATTTTATATGCTGGAATATATGGTATTTGTATGCCCTTGTTTCCTCATAATGTAATGCACTGCAGGTAACACTTACGGTACATTCTTTCCCATTTCTGAAAATGCTTTCTTCTGGATGCCTCTACATCTCCTTTCCCCATGTTTTCATGGGCAAGTAATTACACTCCTGGAAATTAAACCTCAGGTGGTGGGCTGGAGCATGAGAGAGAGAGAGAGAGAGAGAGAGAGAGAGAGAGAGAGAGAGAGAGATGCAAACCACTTGAAAATTTGCCCTTGCAGCCTTGTGTTTTGTCTCAGAGAACTGTTAGCCTGGTCTGGACTCTGGCTCCCAGTTTGAGAACATACAGCCAGGTCTTTCTAGAGGAGGCTGCAAGAAAGAACGCAAAATCATTGGTTATAATGATTTCCCTGTTCCCTCTGGCAAGAGGATGCTGGATGCTGCTGTGAGAGTATTTGATGGCATTGTTTGCCTTGCAGTGGGTTAGAGCAAGGTAAGCGCTGGAACAGAGGGCCTAATACCCTAAAAGTCCCAGATCCCGTCTGATCTTGGAAGCTAAGCAGAGTCAGCTCTAGTTAGTACTTGGATGGGAGACTGCCAATGGATACCAGGTGCTGTAAGCTATATTTCAGAGGAAGGAAATGGCAAAACTACCTCTGAGCATTCCATAAGAAAAACCTATGAACTTCATGGGGTCACCATAAGTTAACAGTTAACACTTTACCACCAGGGCTCCTTATAGACAAGGGCTGGAACACTGTAAGGTTGCCGGTTCCTGGCTGTTGGAGTGAGAGGCTGCAGAAGGGATGAGAGAGAAGGGAGAGTGTTATTGCACACATACCAAAATTAGGTGCATATCCTGGAAAACAGCTTTCTTACTAGTCTTGTGGTCAGGCTTCACACTGTCACAGAGAACACTTTCCCCAATCTACTACCCTGCAAGGTGGATAGATGAGCATAGCAAGAGTTGTAGTTCAGCACGTATAAGGGATACCAGATTGAGGGAGACTGATCTAGATACAGGTAGAAAATGTTGTAGTATGTTGATTCTAATAAACCCTTTGATATACTTAATTATGTAGGAACTGTTCTTGGCTAGGGTACAGGAGGGGAAAACCTAGCCATTAGTTGTTTTCATTCATTGTATATTTCTAGTTAGTTGCTGGATTCTGATTTGAGAAGTCCTTTCACACTGGAGGTCTGACATCACCATTATCTACACAGTTTTTTGCTCAAAGGAAGCTGACAAGAACTAATGACATCATATGCAAACCATTATAATAATATCAAATAAAAGGGGCTATGATTAATTGCCATGGCAACATGCTATGGATTCCTGGAGTTTGTAGTTTTGGAAGGCATGACAGGGGCCCTCTGTATGAGAATTCCAAATACCCTTCCCTCCCTCAACTAGAGATCCCAGGATTCCATAGAATGGAATCAAGACAGTTAAAGTGGAATCATACTGCTATAATTCTGTAGTGTGAATGGGCCCCACGTCTTGCTGTTTTGAAGTTATGTGTGTTGCAAGTGCTGTGGCCATTATACCACCACAGGTCTATAAAACCTCCACTGGCACAAATTTCCATTTATTCAGAAACTGGATGGCATATAGGTCTGCCAATAAGATCCTAGTTTGCTACACAGATGGATTATGTTAGTACTGCCACTGCACAGCCATTGCCCTTCCCCTTCACATAGCAACAAGAACATCATCTGTCCCCCCCCACTCCCCCTCCTGCTGGCAGTGGAAAGAGCAGTAAGTCCGGCAGAGATACCCCAATGATTTGTCAGTTGCCAAGCCCTCTTGTTCTCTTTTGTGTCTAAAACAGCATTAGCTCTACCAAGAGAATACAGTAAGGGTGGGCTGGGGGGCGGGGAAGTGGCCCTGAAGAGTTTAATTCCCATCAGTCCTAGCTAGCTCAACTAGTGAGGACAGGAATTACTTTCAGCAGTAGGTTTTCTGTGATTTTTTTCTGGGCGGTGAAGCCGTGGAATAAACTATTCCAGAACACTGGATGCTGGCTGTGAAAGCCTTCAACTTCACAATTTCACCAGTATCTGGAAGGCCACATTTTCTCCAACTTTGGCATACAAGCTGATAAGGAAGTCCTAGACTCTTAGCCAACCGGAGCATGATCAGGAAAGAAATCAATATTTCACCAAGGTGGTAGTGTGCTGACGCAGTCTTCAAGGTCTGCACACCTACATACAGCTGATATCTAGATAATCAGAGACAGTACTGAATAGGTCAGGTTTTTCTTTTCGACTGCTTTAAATATTACAGTACTTTCCCCTGTCATGTGGATGTTCTCAAAGGTACGTATGCATCCAAAATAGGCCAGGTTTCCTCATACAAAAGTGGTTAGCTCAGTAGTTCACACCACTGAAAGTGTTGAATTGTCATTAGTTTTCAGGAATAAATTGTGTCAAACTGTGAAAAATCACACCTCCATAATGAATATTTGGTTATTTTAAGATCCTGAGCATACATCTCTATTACTTTACCTTATGACAGGTGTCATGGAAGATTGCAAGCCAAGCAAGGACTTAATTACTGCTTGTGTGGAGTGTTGAGTGTGAAAATAACTGGGTGTCACTGAAGAGTTTGACTAACTGCTATCGTTGACAAGATAAAATAGCTTTGTATATGTTTTTTAACAATAAAAATGTGTCACTTCAAATGATTTCTTTTTGATACTGTTCTGCAATGACTGGAACAATGATCTTAATTGCAGGTTAAGCCTGTTAAGAAGTAACAGCTCATTTTATTCTACATCTTAAGGGAAAGATATCAAAATTAGCTTTTGCTTTAGAAATCATGATGTAATAACCGAATATTTGAGAAGAAACAGGTTTTTAAATAATTTTGAATATCAAGAGGGAAGTTCAAATCTGTTAAATAGAATGCAGTTTGCTTATATACTTTAACTGACTTCCTCTTTTCACCACTAAAATCCTTAAACCCTTAAAAGACCATGTGTTCCACTCCTGGACTATTTCATGATACAGAATTTATATAGACTATTATTTGGTTATCTAGTCTTGTACTTTAAAAAGTAATACATTATCATAGAATGTTAAGTCAGCTTACTTGTTGTTCTAGATGTCTGCTATTGTTGCTTTACCTAAAACCAATGAATATTGAAATCTATATAATTTTCCTTACAGTTTGAAATATAGACTTATTCCAATGCAGAATCCAATGACCACTTCAGAATCCTAATGATATTTTCACATAAATAGGAGAGGAGTTTTTTAAAAAATGGTTAAGAGTTTTGGAGTAAGTGCATAATATCATCCCTCCTTCATGTCCTGCGAGTTGTTTACATGGTAAAAAAAAAATCCTCAACTGATTCCCCAGAATCCTAATAGTTCCCATGAATTTTGGCCAATGTCACCATATTCAGAAGGAGGAGTCCAAAACACCCACAAGATGTGTGATATAAGCTTTCACTATTTTTTTCTGACTTTTTTTGAAAAGTTCCGTAAAGTTGCACACTATTGGCTGTGTGAATTACCAGCAACAATCGTGAAGCAGGGGCTCACAACAGGGCTGAGATGCAATTGGTCGGACCTCGGAGGGGGCGGGCTTGCAAGGGATGCCTTGCAATACTGGATCTGCCATTTTTTAAGGACAGACTGGGTTAACCCCAGCGCTCTCCCCTTCCCCATTAGCTGGCTGTGGGGCAGATAGATGGGCCTACGGGCCTGTCTGTCCGCCGCTGCTGCCTCTTCCTCCCTGCGCCCCCTTCCCTGTTCGCCGGCTGCGGGGGCAGAGAAACAGGACAGTAGTCCATCTGTCCACCACTGCAGCCTGTTCTTCCCTGCGCCCCCTTCCCCATTTGCAGGCTGAAGGGATCCCCGGACCGCCTCGCAGCTGCCACCCTTCCCACCTTGCGTGAGAGATAGTCAGTCATGGAGGCCACGCCCCCATGTGAGCTGCAAAATCGTTTATTTATCCGAATGGCCGAATCATGTAAACTGCTCAGCTCTGAATCGAAAGGGAGGTAATCCGGCATTTTCCGCATTAAAAGTGGTTGTGTAACCAACCCCCTGCTGTTCTCTGTCACAGATAGCCTTCTTTCATTAAGTCTAATCATGAAAAAGAGCTTGGTCAGTTCCATTCTTCATCATGATTAACAGTAACCGATTTGGGGTGTTAATGGTGGTTTAGAAATTAGCTTTAAATCCTGGTTAACTGTAATTTAGCACCTTCTATGTGAAGGTGTTTAGTACTTGCTTTTAAAACATATAGTAGTAGACTGTAGAACCCAAGAATGTTTGGATCTAATTTGTAATGTTAGGGGTAAGTCCCTGATTGCTGTTCCAGCACAGTAAAAATTGCATGTGGAACACTGGCTCAGTGGAAACAGAAACTGTAAGTTACAGTTTTAACAGAACACAATTAAGCCATTATACTGATTGTTCTCCGTAGCCCTCACTTATCCCCCTCAGTTTTGTCCCTGCTGCTTGCTCGCTTACTTTCTGCTCTTGAGTCTTGTCTGTATTGCCACTCAGAGGGAGAATGGTAACTAGCAGAGGAAAGCTGCTCTTTCTCCCTTTGTGCTCTGAGATGACAAATTGATAGCAAAGCAGGGCAGTAGTATGGGAAGAGAATGTTGGCATCTGCAGTAAGACCCCTGCATGGGTGTGGGCTTGGCAGCTGCCCAGTAATGCCTAGCCCTAATCCTGTCCCTACCCTTAGCCACAAACTAGTTATTTAGCTTTCACCTTTCTTGGCTGTGTACGTAGTTTGTATTGATCTGTTTTATAAATTGGCATGTTTAATCCATTTTTTAAAAGCATTGATTTCTAGGTTGTCTGTTATAAATGGTGTGGAAAAGAAATCTACCAAGGAGCAATTATTGGATTCAACATCTTTTGGATGTGTCTATAAGCTATAAGTGGTCTTTCTGGGAATACAGTAAGGAAATGTCATGTCATTTTGTATTAGCCATTTAGTTCAGGTAGTTTGCTGTAGTGACTAAGTAGTATTAAATAGCATGCAGGAGTGTGACCGATAAATCAGGAGTTAGCTGTTTTAATCTCATCCCTGCCATGAACTCATTAAGTGATGTTAGAGAAGCCATTTCCTATCAGTGTCAGTCCCGATCAATAAGATGAAATAATACATAAACATTATATATCTAAGTTTCACTATTGTATCTGAAAATTTATAATCCCATTACATTTTTCTTCCTAATCCTTTATGTGAACAAATAGATCTTATACTTGTGCTTATGTTTCCTGGCTTCATTTTTGTCCTGCTTACAGGCTGTGTTACAGGCAGGGTTGTGATGTTACATTTTGAAGTGCAGGTACTCATCATGAAAGTCCCCGCAGCCTCGCTCCCAAGAGGAAGCCAAAAATGTAGGCAGCTCTCAAGATCAACAGATCAATTCTAGCAGTTTCCATCTCTTTGAAGAATAGGTCTTTCTGTAAAACTAGTGTGTCAATTGCCTGTTCAAAATCATACCACCCTAAAATACTTCATACTGCAACAGGAAAGCTCCCAGTGACTTGAATTCAAGTAAGCTCAAAGGGAAGAAGGAAGTTTGAGTGGCCAGCTCTTTGCTCCCAAGATCCCTGGCTTTGTTATATCAATAATCAGCAAAAATGAGAAATGTTGCAATATTTGCCCCAGCCATTAGGTTTGGATATAATAGTGAGTTGTTGCTCTTTTTTTTTTTGCTTAATATTCCCAAAGTGACAAATACATGACCTCCACTTTTGGAAAATACCAATCATAAATAGAAACAAAAGTTTTAGATTCTGGTGAATGCGATGGATGAAAAAGGGGCTTGTAACAATAAAACATCACTGGAATATATTCTTTGAGCATGCAGCTCCTATAAACCTGTTTGTGTCAGATTTTATATGCTGCAAAGTTTGTTAGATTATGAAGGCTACTTGCTTTGGAACAAATTAGAAGATTTTTTCTTAAAATAAAATATGTCTTAAGAAAGTTAGAATGAGGCTAGAACCCACATATTAAGTACTGTAGATTAATGATGAGTGTGTTTTCACACTTAGACATAAACTTTCTAAACAGGTGTAATAACTGCTTGTAGAACAATCTCCCTCCTAAATCAAATGTCTAAAATATTAACTGCTATTCTAGCATGAAGACTTAACTCCTTTATTACTCAATATGTGAGCAAAGACGAATTTGTGTTCATGGCAGGACAACAGATGCAATACATAGAACATTAAATATTATCCACTGTAGCAACACAACAAAAATGAAAATCCCATTGCTAGTGTTAGATACAGTCAACACCTTTGACAAGTTAAAATGGTTTTATTTATTCCAATTATTAGAGAAATCAGTGTTTGTGAAACCTTTTATCTCTGTTAAAAATGATCTCTGGAGTAAAAATTAGCTTCAACAAATCAGAGTAAACATGCATAAATCTTAAAGGCGCAACAAGAAGTACATAATTTGATAGATTCTTTGTTCCATGTCTGAGGATTTAATTATTTAGGTATAATGGTAACAAAAGGCATTAAACAAATATTGCCATATAAATATAAGCCACTACCACAACAGATATTCTGTCTATTAACAAAATGGGGGGGGGAATCCCTAAACTTATCAATACTTGGGAAAATAGCAATTATCAAGATGTTGATTTTACCTACCCTTTGTCTGAGAAAGCAGCCCAAAATGCCAGCAGGATAAACAAGGTCTGGGAAAGCAGCCAAGCCCCAGTGATAGCAAAGTTAATTAGGGAGAGTCAGATAAGGTTTGGAACAAGCAAGGTTCCTTTTCTTGAAGAAGCAGCAATACAGGCAAGAAGGCACACAGAGAAGAGTCCAGAATACAGTCCAAAGGTCAAGGTTTACAGAAAGCAAACTTAGTCAAGAAGTAGGTCCGTGGGTCAGCAGGATCAGGCAACAGTGTAGTCAGGGATAATAATATGAAGTTGGTGGCTCCTCCATTTTGTTTGATGACTGAGCCAAGGCATAGGAAATCTTTGACTATCTCAGTGTCTTCATTATCAATTTTAAAGTTATATAAATCACATGTGGTCATTATTTTTGTTTTCTTAGTGTATTCCTGAATACCCTAAATGCACCAGATGCTGTCTGATCTTGGAAGCTAAGCATAGAATCATTGCTCCAGTATGGCATCCCTTCAAATATTTAAACATGGCTGTCATGTCACCTCTCAACCTTCTCTTCTCCAGACTAAACATGTCCAGCTCCCTAAGCCGCTCCTCATAGGGTATGGCTTCCAGACCTCCCACCATGCTGGTCGCCTTCCTCAGGGTTGGCCCTGGTTAGTTTTTGGATAGGAGACCGCCAACAAAGACCAGGTGCTTTTGGCTATATTTCAGAGGAAGGAATTGACAAAACCACCTCCAAGTATTCCTTGCCTAAGAAACACACACACACACACAAAAGAGTTCATATGTAAACCTGCCTTTGCACGTTCTTCCTTGACTTTCTTCAGTAGTCGTTCCAAGTCTGGTTTTGGTGTGAGATATTGTTAATACAGAATAACTTAATCAGCAGATATAATTGGTCTGTTACTATTGTTGTCACGCTTCACAAGTAATAATAAACATTTTCCACTCAAAGGTTTACTGGTAATCTGAATAGTAGCAGCTGGGTCAGAAAATTCTGCTGTTGGTGAACTCTAAAGGGCTGAACCACAAGTGCCTGATGGGAAGATCTCTACCTGTTATGATGCAGTACTAGTTTTTTCCTCGCTGCTGGTACAGCATTGCTGTGTGCCTCATGGCAGTACAAATTTGTTAGAAAGATCTGCTGTGGCTTTACATGGTTCCTTTGAAAAATGCCAGTCTCTTTGAAGAATAAACTTAATCAAAAGCTTTCTGCGTTTAGAATTTCACTGGCACTTCAAACAGTAGAGTTTATTTTAGGAGTAATCACATAAACATGTCATATTCTTGTCATGTTTCAGTATACATGAAGCATAAAGTTATATGAGCCATAAAAGAGTAAAACTAGTTTGTTGCCTTAGATATTATATGTTCTGCTGGCTTAAATGGCAAGTAAACTAGTAGGTGAGTGCTGATCCCCTCTCCGCTATATGATTTTTTTGTAAGCAGCGATTTCTGAGAAACATCTTGTATCTTTTCTAATTTTTTTTGTGTATTCTCTGCTATTTATTTTTTGGAAATATTTGGAAAATATTTTTATATTTTTTTATTAGTTACCAGAACATGTGGAAGTTAGGGAGATTATCCATTTAAGCTGGTTTACTTAGTACTATGGTGTATTTACCTCAAGGGCCTTTCTGGAAACTGCGTGAATTGGTGTGTGTATAGAGGGATCAAGAAAGTTAGGAATATTCTGGAAAGCAGCAGTATGCACTGGGGTGCTTTTTTGTGTGCTTTATGGTCATCTAAACTAAAATGCAACCCCCCCATAAAACTTTGTACTTTTCTGCCCTTCCTTCTTAAACGAACAAAAGTTGCATTAGCACTCCTTGCTACGTTGGGGAATCTGGTTTAAGAACTGGTACTAGCATGTGTTACCAAAGCAGCCCGGATCAGTATCCAACCATTTGTATTCCTTCACATTAAGATGCATTTTACTGTTTTTATTTGAGTATTCTGTTACATAGGACAAGGCTGGAAGTGGTGAAATTGGACTGCAGAACTGTAACAGTATTTCCATTGTCTCTGAATATAAATGCTATTTCACAGGTTGGTTCTGATGTCACAGACAGTGAAGTCTTCACAGTGCTGGATACTTTCAGATTAGTTAGTTATTTAGAAAGCTGTCTTACATTGTGCTAAACTGTTAGTCTGTCCAGCAACTTGACAGGTGTCCTCCAAGAGGCGGGCAGAGGCCTCTCACATACTGTAGCTCTTTATACCTGGAGATGCCAAGATTAAACCTGGAACCTTTGTCTCTAGAATGAGAAAGTAACATTCTTGTCCATTCTTTCTTTTTCATACTACTATTGTACCTTTCTTTAGTTTTTCTAGGAAATGAAAAACTCTATAAAATTATTGTTGTACAGCAGAACAAAACTTTACCTGCAAACATGTAGAAATATACCCTCAGCCACTTATTTTAAAGAACAGCCATTTAAACGCCCTGTACACTGTACAGTCTTTATCCACAACCTGCACTCCACAGTCTTTACTCACAACCTTGACTTTGTATGGATGTTTGTTGTTGAACCAGTGAGGCTTCCAAGACAGCTGTCATAACATAGCACAAAAGGAATAGGAAGAGTGAAAATAAGTGAAAATATCCTGGTGGACAATTTTACTTGCGTTTAATGTGGGAACTATTTTTCTTTTTTAAACCTAAGCATGGAGTTTCTAGTCCTTACTGCAGCAGGTCACATAATAATCTTGACTTTTTATTTCCTGTATCTATGTTGCATTATACTATTCTGGTTTACATTTATTCTGAAATAAACCCGTCTTAAATCATGGTGGCATGACATTATGCTATCCATAAATTTTGAAGAAATCTTTTTTCTTTTTTGAAAGTACGGTAACCAGATCTAAAAGTACCGTATGCCAGTAGATTGTGAGAAACATAAATATTAAATGTTAAAGAACAAGGTGTGTGTGAGGTTATTTCATTTGTATTTTCACAGTATGCAGATTTAAGAGTGATTGTATTGTTAAACTCTAATTTGTTCACAGTGTTCCTTGCCTTAATCACTAAACATTTAATTTACCATCACATGCTCTGTATGGGCTTGCCTTGAAGAGTGTTCAGAAAGTTCAGGTAGTACAAAATGTGGCAACTACAGGTAGATACCTATCTCGTGTAGCTGTTACAAACAATAAAACAAGAGGACTTGAAGCAGTTGCAGTTGCTTCCAATTTCCAACCAATCAAGTTGAAAATCCTGGTTTTTCCTATAAAAACATAAATTACTTGGGGCCAAGGTATCAGAAAGGCTACCTCCTGTATGGACCTGCCAGAATTTGCCTTCATCATCAAAAATTGGCATGCTCCACAGCTCCACAAGCTAGACAGATGAGATAGATGAGTGTTCAAAACGGGTTTTGTGTGTGTGTGTAGTAGCACCCTGGTTGTAGAACAATTGCCACCTGAAGGTGATGTTATATTCTTTATTGTCCTTTTGACTGTTGATAAAGAAGACATTGCGCCACTGAGTTAACACTTGTGTTGTAATAGTTAACTTTTCTCTTTAGTTTTACATTTAATCACTTGTTTTATAGTATAGCTTGTAGTTGTACACCTTGTACTATATAGCTTTTTCTAGATCATAGTTTTTAACTATTATTCATATATTGCACTCTACTCACTTAGAACTCCATGCAATCTCTAAATCAATCAATCATGTTGTAATAATAATATTCTGTTTATCTAATTGCTTGAAATACCTTCTGAAAACTAACAGTTTTGTGCTGTAGGTGCTGTTTTCTCTGTGATGTATTCTGGGGCCCCCAATCTAAATTTAGATTTCATGTTCTATACTCTTGCTTATGTTACTGTGTGAGTAAAGGCAAGGCAGGAGTGGTGAAGTTAAGAAAGTGTAAATTATGGGTGACCTGAAGTTTGAATCAGCATCCTTCCTGCTATCAATCACCTCGCAGTCCCAGGTCTGTCTGTAAAACTGAATTTCCCTTCAATTGTTCTACTGTTCCAGTTCAGCTTATGTTGTACCTAAAACTTGCAAAATCTGCTAGGAAACACTTTCTTACAATGAGATGAGGAAAAAGAAGTACAGGAACACGGTACTTCTTGTGTTGTACTTTTAAGCCATGTGAATAAGGTCCGTGTGATTTGGGGAAGATGATTGTAAACATTTGTATATATTCAGCCTTTGTGCAGTGCTGCCTGCCACTATAGTGAAGCGTTTCTTGACAGCTTCCACAGCTCTGGAGTAAAGCACAAAATGATCTTTTTTAACTACTGAAGCAGCTAATACACTGTAAACCTGAGGTGCTGGCATGATGCCATGAGTGGTCCTAATGTTCCCCCAAGACCCACTTTATACAGGAGTTTTAGAACTTCCCAGATGCAGTCATAGGAATCCCACCAATTGTGCTCTCTGGAATAGCTCAGTAATATATCAGAGTAAAACCATGCACTTAAGAATCACAGATTTGATCCATGATAAACTGAGTGCTCTTGACTCTTATTGGGATCAGCGTGAAATGAGAATGACATAATGTACGTAAGTTCCACTGATGTCAGTGGAATTTATTTTAAACTAACTTAGTCTGGATTCAATCTAATGTGCATTATCTGTAGCCTTATTTTTTTTAATGATTTCATTTCATCAGTGTATTGTACTTGTATTGGTGTGGTGTGCATTCAATACATTTTCTAAAATTCTGCTGCATTTGAACTTGAGCTAATGTTCTAAAAAATAAACTCCTTTGAAAATGTTTTGTTTTCTATTGTGATAAGAAAATGTAATCAGCTGTAAAAATGCCTTCTTAGTGGAACTTGTTTATAAGACTTGAATACTTTTGTTTTCCTACTGGCATTTTCCTTGATTTAATGTTGTAACAACAGCTCTTCTCTGTAAATAAGAAACAGACAAGGAATAGGTTAAAATATGTAATGATTTGCTCCAGGCAGCTATATTGTAGTAAAGAATAATCCTTTTATTTGCCATAGGTATTCCTTTGGGAAATCAGACAGAGCTAATGCTTACCTTATTTGTAGCCTGCTTTCCCCTACTTAAGTTTGGCTCATTTTATTTTGCCTCAATAAAACAGATGGTATGTGAATTGTTTATTCGTTTGCATTGCTTAATTGGGTCTGCAAACAGATAATATTGTTTTTAGAAAAATAACCTTTAAATAATGTCAGCTTCATTTGCCAAAAGGAGTTTGTATCTATAATAATGATCTATAAGATGATAGTTTTTATATAAGATTTTGCTTTGTAAAGGCGGCATTTCAAATTAGGTTTCAGCCAATGTAGTGGGTACATCTTATGCCTGTTGAAGAACATAATCCATATTTGCTTGAGCTAATGTACTTAAATGCTCAACTTTAGCTGTATCCAGTAGTACAGTTTTATAATTCTTTAAAAATATTGAAGATTCCTTTTAAAAAAGTCATTGTATGTAGATACTTGGTAGATGAAGGGAATGCTGTGGATGTAGTGTATCTTGATTTCAGTAAGGCCTTTGATGGGCCAAATCCAAAGGGTAGTCACCAATGGCTCCTCTTCATCCTGGAGAGAAATGACCAGTGGGGTGTCACAAGGTTCTGTCCTGGGCCCAATACTATTCAAAATCTTTACCAATGACTTGGATGAGGGAATAGAGGGCATGCCTATCAAGTTTGCAGATGACACCAAATTAGGAGGGGTAGCTATTTACCCTATAGGACAGGATCAGAATTCAAAATGACCTTAACAGATTAGAAAGCTGGGCCAAAACTAACAAAATGAATTTCAACAGGGAGAAATGTAGGATACTACACTTGGGCAGTAAAAATGAAATGCACAGATATAGGATGGGTAACACCTAGCTTGGTAACATGGCAGTACGTGCGAAAGAGATCTAGGAGTCTTAGTGGACCACAGACTGAACATGAGTCAGCAGTGTGATGCAGCAGCTAAAAAAGCCAATGCATTTTAGGCTGGTCTCTTCCAGCTCTATGATTCTATAAGGCATATGAGGGTTTCCTGACCATAAGAGCTGTTCAACAGTGTGGTGGAGTCTCCATCTTTGGAGGTTTTTAAAGAGGCTGGATGGCCATCTGTCGGGAATGCTTTGATTGTTTATTCCTGCGTGGCAGGGGGTTGGACTGGATGGCCCTTGTGGTCTCTTCCAACTCTGTGGTTCTATGTCTTATTTGCTCCAAATACTGCTGCAACAGGTCAAAACAGTTGAGTGTGTTTTGCTCCCCCCTCCCTGCATTTTGCAAAGATATTTAAGCTCCTGAGCACTGAGAGACAAACTGGGCAGTCCATTAGATGTCTAATTGCATTTTAAATGTGTTTAGTTTTAAAAAATCAATAATAATTAACGGCTGTGGGAGCTACTGATCAGGACTGGGACCTTGCAAAGGCTTTCCATTATATGCCTAGTCCTGTGTGTTCAACAAACCCCTTCCCTTCTCAGATGTTTTTGAGACCAGAATAGAAGCTGCCATTGATACCTTCCCTGGACCTGCAGCAGATTATTTTGTTGAGGAGGAGGGAGGAGATTTTGTGAAAATGAAATTGGGAGAGAGAAAGATTAAAAACCTGTTCACTACCATCTCAATCATGAATGGTTCCCATCTCTTTCCTGGTAATGTTTATAATGGATGGGAACCTGAACGTGTCACTATGTATTTAATCTGTTATCTATTGTAAAATAATGACTATGATGTGAAGATCACATACAGATGTAACACAGGGGGTTACAAAAAGGGGTGTGTCTAGGATCCCATGCAGGGAGTGTTGCATGATATCTTAAGTCCGTCTATGTGCCGAATTGACAAGCCAGGCACCCATGGCCTGGGTAGAGGCAGCATTAGTGTGTCAGTGCCAACTGAATTTATTATGATGTCAAATGTATAGAACCCTCATACAGATAAGCCGTATTGTGGTGGTGGTGGTGATGGTGATGTTTGTACATGTCCAGTGTTAAATTTAATTTGGTCCATCATTTTAATGTACTTGATAATGGTGAACAGGATTGCAGATAATAACAGATTATTGAAGTGATGATTTCTGATCTGGCAAGGAAGTTGTAAATTCCCTGGGTATGCCAAGTAGGAGCATAGATCTGCATAGCACAAACTGCTATGAGTGGTGTTTTTTTTTTTTTTAGGGGGTGGTGGATAGGGATTGGTTGTGTATTTTTTAAAGGGATCTAGAAGAGGTGATGTTGAAGAGAAAGAGACAGTTGCGTGTTAATTTAAGTGGGTTAGAATTTAAATTTTCAAAGGTGTGTTTTATTTATAGATTAGGCTGGCTAGAAACTGTTAATTTAGGTGAAAGTTAGGAATCATATGTCCTTCCAGATGTTTTGAACTGTAGCCCCAGCTGCCCTAGCCAGCATAGCCAAAGGTAAGCAATGTTGGGAGCTGCAGTCTGTCTGTTTATCTATCTATCTATCTATCCCCCGCTCTTCAGCCACAAGGCTATCAGAGTGGCCTCTGGTGAGCCACAGAATTCCCACCACTGATTTGGATGCTGAAAGAAATAGTGTGTTTTTAATGGTAGAGTCAAGGATAAATGGCTGTATTTCACACCACCTGTGAGTATTCCTTGCCTATGAAAACCCTATGAAGTTCACGGGGGTCACCATAAGTTGACAAGCAACTTGAAGACACATACACACAGACACTTGTGTCAGTGGCAAATAAATGTATCATGCCCAATATCCACATTTTAGTTTTAGTTTTGTGTTTGTCATTTCCACTCTTTTAAGATGGGTGAAAATGAAGATGGAACCTGTTTTCTGGTTTTTTTTTTTTGTTTTTTGTTTTGTTGCATGGCCCCCAATTGAAAGGTAGCCTATCTGAGTCTATCTGAGAGTGTTCTTGGATTGATGAGTCACTTCTGGTTTATTTCAGTGGAATAATAAAAGCTACAGCCAAGAGTCACATCACATTTTCAACATTTCCTTGAAAAGAGAACTTGCAGTAATGTTTCTTTGCTTTTTTCCTCTGGGCCCAGTTTCACATGGGTTTTGCAGCAATTTAATGAGCTTTGGAAGAGAAGGTGTGATTTGGAGCATGAGTGAGAAAATAGCTATGTGAAGCATGCCCTACCAAGAAACAGCCTACTGTTGTATGTGTGAGAGCATTTTTAATGAAACTACTGCCACCTTGTGGAAATCATATTTTTCATGAACAATTAGGGCTGATGGCACAAGTATTGAGGAGCAATAGCTTGAAAAGAAGGAAATGACACTTTTCGTATACACAGTTTCTCTTTTGGTGCCTCTAGCATTTGGTGTTTAGATGTTACCATCAGTTCCATAGTTCCAGCCCTGTTGCATCCAAGTTGGTCTTAAGGTCCTGTCTATACGGTCAAAATAATACGAACAAGATGCGAAAGATGGGCGATCTGTTCATATGGATGTGCACACAAATTTGTGTCATTCAGAAGGGGGGCAGCCAAATCCACTGCAAAGTCTATGTGTACCGCGTCTGGGGCTTTGTATGGATTTTTTGAAAAGCTCCATATGACTTCTGAATGTGCGACCATTTGAACACTCAAGTTTGCACAGATACAAACAGGCAGTGCAATCTGATTGGTTGGATGAGCATAGGAGGCAGAGCTAGCAAGGAGGGAAAGCAGCTGCGGCCGCTATGTAGGATTTTCGGCTAAGTGAGGGTCTGGTAAGTTGCTCAAATGGCAATTTTATACTTTTTTATTTTATTTTATTTGTAAATATGAAGTGTTGCTTGTGCGCGCCCTGGGAAACTGATTTTTTTTTTATTTGGTGGCGATAGATTTAAAATCATGAGTACTGGTAAATCACTCGTGGTTGCCAGCTGGCTAGGGGGTTATGCGGAGTTTAGGGGGGCTCTTTTGGCCATGTAGGCAGATCGCATAATTGAAAACGCTCACCTTTTCGGACATGTTTGTATTTTTTCCTCATTGTATAGACAAGACCTTCATCTGAATATTAGCTGTGTAATCTAAACAACCACATGCAATTTCTTTTTGTCCCTTCTTCCTCTGCCTTCCCATTCCTCTTGTACTTTGTAAAGCACTGGTGATACTATGGTGATAACAGATTAATAATAAATAATATAACACACTGCGCGCGTAGAAGTGTTCATTAATGTTTGAAAATGCAATGAGCAAACTGTTTGAAGTTGGTGTTGCTGTGAAATTGTCCAGAGAATTTATGCCTTGACTGGGAACTCTGAGACTCCAGATATATCACAGCTTCATGGACAGAGATGAAGTTCTGTGTACTGCTTCGGTACACAGAACAAGGAGCTGAGTCAAAGATGTGCCTTTAGGTAATTGGCTTATACAATAGTTGATTTCAATGCAGAGAAAGCCCTTCTCAAGCTGCCCATAGCAGGCATGCATTGTGTAGCAAAGGGTCACATGCTTCTGAGAGAGGTTGAATTCAAGTGGCCTGCTCCCATCCATGGTGTGTGTGTATGTGTGCACACATATGAATGTGCACGTGTATTGCTGTTTGGGGCTCAAAGAAGTAAGTGGAAATGTTCCAGCAGGGATGAAGTGAAGGGACACATTCTTCCCCCCCACACACATCTTCTTTCCCCATGTTTTATAGTACTACAGGACTCAGGTTCACTGCAACTGGCTATCAGCCCTGAATGTGAGCACTTCATTGCTATATACAGTAGTGGCAGAGCTCCGTAGAGAACCAGAAAGGAAAAGATGTCCTGTTTCCTCCATGAAACTTTCTAATGTAGCCTAGGGCGAGTGTTCTTGCTCTTCATTCTAATAATGCTCTTCATTCTAATAATTACCTCTAGGATACTGCATAAACATTCTCTTTCCATCTCATTTTTCCTTTCTCTCGCCCCCATTGGTGCTCTACTATTCTCAACATTTTGCAGCTCCTCAATGCTTCTGCTAGGGCTGTGTTTTTTAGGGGGAAGAGGTTGTTTCTTTGTTTGTCATTTTACAAACCAATAAATTTTTAAATACCTTTGGAATCTCCTAACAAGACAGCAATTACTTCCTGTGCAGGGCCATTTTGATACTAAACTCAAAAAGTGGGGAATTGCCCCATGTAGCACTGAACAAAGATGCGTGTGTGTCTTTGTGTTGAGGGGGGGTCAGAAGGGGGACATTTATTTGCTTCCCCCCTTTCTTCCTAGATAGTGTGCGGAAGATTTTTTTTTAAAAAAAGACTTAATGGCATAGATCTTCCTGATTCTAGGATATTATTTTAATTTTGATATTTAATTTGATATCTCCTACTTAAAAGGCTGTTTGTTTAAAATCACTGGACAATATAAATAAGGCAATGAAAATAACAAAACTATACACCAAAAAGCATGTTCATGTAAATAAGTCTAAAGAACAAAGCTAAAAGAATGACAAGAAAGCTACACCCACCTTCCACTTTCATTTGATTTAGTTACTAATCTATTTCTGCTTAGCTGGGGAGTTCTACAAACCACTATCATATTGTTTAGGCCCATTATGCTTTCAAACTGCTAAGTGAACTGTTGTGGTTTAATATTAGAGGGTATGAAGATACCTGTTTTTTCGGGTGATTCAGTTGTGACTTGCTTACATCAGGACAAGTTTCTTCTTTTGTAATACTGTTTTTATTTTCTCCTACTCCTTGGGCTTCTGAACTCCATAAGCAGAATCTATAGGTTAGTGCTCTAATAATGTAGACTGTTGCATGGATAATTCAGTAGATAAACCTTCTTTCATTCCTTTGTTCTGTTAGGGGATCTGGTCCTTGTATTGTTTCTCTCTCTGACCAGTGACTAAATTTATAATTTTTGAATTATATGATCAGATATTTATTTGTTTGTGTTTAAAAGATTTTTGTGTTATCTCGTATTAAGGTGGGGTACAACATGAAACCACAAAACCGGGGGGGGGGGGAACAGGAGATACAAACTCTGAAATAGACTCACATGTGTTTAGTTAAGCATTTAAAACCATGGGATTGATATGGTTGTTATAATTAAATGCATTATTTGCATCTAAAACGTCATCATTTTTTCTTCAGAAAATGCAGTTTGGCTGTCATTTTTCTTATAAATAAAATAATTATACAGCTTTTAAAGTTTTTTTGCACATGGTGAATTTTGCATTTTTAAAATGTTTTTCTTCTTTCCTCTAGACCAGTATAAAAGAAGGATTACTCTTGAAGCAAACCAGCTCTTTCCAGAGATGGAAAAAACGTTATTTTAAACTACGGGGGCGTACGCTTTACTACGCAAAGGATTCAAAGGTAAAGATTTATTCTGTTAGTAATTAACGTAGTTTCGCACTAATACTAATGGGGTTTGGTTATTTTTAAGTGATTTCAATAGCAGTATTAAAATACTATTAATTATTAGTTTCATAATTACTCTTTTATATATAAAATTGTATTCCATCTGTAGATTTCTTCCTAATTTTCTAAGAGACTTAGTAAAAAAACATGAATAACAGGTTCAGCTTCTCATGTCAGGAAGAAAATGGTAAGGAACTTCATGAAAAAAGACATTATTGGTGTTCACTCTAAACTGGCCTTGGTTAAGGAGATTATCAGATGCCCTAAATATGGCATGATAACAATGCCAGAAGATTGCGAAAGGGCTTGTTTTTCACATGACGTCATCTCCATGTCATTATGCTCCTGTGCTGCTCCCGTTCTGCCATCGTTTCTTTTTATTGACGGGCTAAGCCGTCAATAGCTCACCCATTCCATTTCTGTCACGGAACAACGGGTGAGTGAAAAGGTGTCCCATTATGCTGGTGTGATGCCAGCATCAGTGAGAGGTCCATTCCAGAACACTGCTGGGTGCGATCAGGAGATCCAGGTGACACCCGTTTTTGTACTCTCTCCAGGTTACTTGGTATTTTTTAAGTGTGTTTTTGTACTTGCTGTCATTTTTAAATTTGTATTTGACTTTTTATTTTTGAATTTACCATGTGCGCATCCTCTTGCGAGAATGGTCCTGGATTTCAAACCAGGAAGTGAATGCAGCTCCAGAGAGCTGCATTCACTTCTGGGCTGCCAAGGGGGAGGGAGCATCGCGCAATCAAGGTAGGTGTAAAACTGTTAATTATTGTGCCGGGATGGGGTTAGCAGGGAGGCGGGAGAGGGGATAGCAAAACACTATTTTTGTCCCCGTCTGAAAATCTCCTAAAGCTGTTGTGATCTAAAAATGGACATTGCCCAAAGGTATACTTAAACAACTTAGTTATAGACAAAGAAACAGAAGGTGAATCACAAGGGAAGTCCTTCACTGCTTCAACGTCAAGAATTCAGTACAGCCACACTGGTCTGTCTCAAGCCATGATGATATCTTAGGTTTTTCGGAGTTCTGGATCTCTGTGTCGCCCTTAAAGCTGACCTTGAATAATGCTTAAAATCTGAGCCTGGGATGGCCAATTTGTTCTGATGTCTTTGGATAGCACCTCCTTCAGCCCAGCCACTGTAGTTAATGGTGAAGGATAATGGGAATTCCAGTTAAATGACATCTGCAGAGCACGCATTCCCTACCCTAGTCTAGGAGAAGGAATAAAAAATGGGGGAAAGCAGTCTGTTGACCACCACCTTGAAGCACATAGAAAAAAAACTGTTGCTTTGTCTACTGCTGACGCTAGGAAGACATCAAATTACAGATAGATAACAACAGATGTTTTAGACTACAACTCTCAATTCTTAATCATTGACCATGCTAGGTAGGGCTGCTGGAAAGTTGAAGCCCAAAATTTATGGAGAGCAACAGGCTGACTAAAGTTTTTCTTTACTTTGTGTTATATTCATGCATAGGAAAAGTAATGTTAATGATGTAGGGAATGAGAGAAAAACATTTAAACTGTAATGATGTACTCTATATCTTTAGGTATGATGTTACAGCTTAAACACCCTTGTTCATTTTTCTTTTTTAAAAGCAAGAACTTGTCATTTCAGGTATATTGCCATGCATCCACATTTAGACATTCCTGTAATTCTCTTGGGTGTGCATAAGATTTTTGTGTGATATTCTTACGTAAAAGGGGACTGGCTATTTCTAAATTAGGGAATAATTAATTAAAACACATTCACTTAAAAATCCTAAAGGACAGTCTTCTTTTTACAGATTTTTGTGAATTAAAAAAACCATGTTTGCACATTGTTACTGAAGAGAAAAATGTGTTAGTGTACAGATTCTGGCAGACCTAACTAATTAATAGAAACACCAAAGACTGGGGAAATGATTGTTTGCCAAATATTAGCAGAGGTGTTAGTAGGGAAATGGCAGAACCCCAGATTAGGAGGCTATAGAACCAAGGAAGTTTTGCTTGGTAAACTGTGGGGAAGAAATTAATAGATCCAAGGTGAAAGGAAATGAAGCAAGAACCATTGCATTTATCGGGCGTGGGGGAAAGCAGAATCACAGGACTCACTTCCTAGTTTGTTGCCAAAACTTTGAGAAGTACTGCGGGCACACACTCTCCTTAGGTTCTTTGCTTTGGTCCCCAAAATGGGGCATTAGCTTTAACCCACTTCAGAAATTGTTGACCAGATTACTGTTTTGGTCGTTTTGTTCCTGCAGTGATGATAAAGAGAATGAATGGAAGATAAGCCATTATTAGTGACTTTGGGGTCATAATGATTTTGGTTAAATGGCTTTGGGAAGAGCCTTATGAATGTTTCCAGTTAAACTAAGAGATATTTCACTTACTTGACATGGTTTGATGGCCGCTTCCCCAAACCTTAAGCTCATACTTTGCCCTCCCCACCACCACCACTTTGGATTTAGAGCTGAAAACTCACATGGAGGTCACAGAAATTGGTTGCTTGATCTCACAAGGAAAAATGTGGAACCTAGCTTTGTGAGCCAGTAGGCACTTTACCAGAGTTGGTGAAGCATTCCTTCTTTGTACACAACGTTTCTCTAGGCAAAATACAGCAACAATAATGTGGTTCAATAGGAAAGCCTAAGGGGAGCTCTGACTTGGGAAACATTGATTTAGTGCCAGAGTACAATAGAGAATTGTGCTAGTAAAGAGTCATGGGGAATGAGCAGAAGCCAACTGAATCCCTGGTTTATCCTCAGAATTGAGACGCACCAGCATGAGGTATACCTAAATAGAAAAGAATGAACTAGATTTTCAAAAGCAGTTATATGGTTTCAAATAAAGTGCAAAGAGTTCTGTAATGGTGAAGTCGAAGGCTTTCACGGCTGGCATCCATAGATTTTCCTTGGGTTTCTCTGATGATGCCAGCCACAGATGCAGGTGAAACATCAGAAACTATTCCAGAATACGGCCTCACAGCCTGGAAAAAAAACCAAGGAAAATCTATAGTTCTGTAGTTCAGAGGCAGGATCCAGGGTGGGTCAAAATGATGAGAGGATATGTTAGGTTCCAGCTATTGAACAGATGGTTGAAGGAGGCTCCTTTTTTGGTTTATTTTTTTCATCCAGCTACTGTAGTTATTTAGGGGAGTGTAACATACAGCAAAATATCCCAAACAAAAGAGGAACCTCACATGCACTTAGGATTAATATTTTACTTAACTGAACATGTAGACAGGTAGAGATACTTTAGGATGGATAATTTTCCCTGATAGGGTTTGTGATTAGATTATTCAAAGATTATTGTTGGTTAACAACTGCTGATAGGACAATTTGCATGATTGCTCCCTATTAATTAAATCAAGGAAGAACTGCATGTATATGTAGGTGTCTCCTACAACTTTCCGGCAGTCCAGATCTTCAATAATGTTCCTGGGTACTAGCAATATGGGACTCCCTTTCATGAGACGTCCAATTGGTCCCCTTTCTGTTCTCTTCCATGGGCAGGCAAAGAACTTTTTATTTTGGCATGCCCTTGATTCTTAAATCATGATGGAGAAGGATGTTTTGAAAGTACTGTGCTGTGCATTTATCTTCTGTCCATTTAATGATGTTTCAAATGTGTTTAAATTGGTTTTAGCCATGTGATTATTAAACAGAATTCTTTGTTTAATTGTTTTATAATGTTTGTAAAATAGGATTTTACCTGAACTTAAAAAAATAATAATATTATAAGCCACTTTGATCATGCACTGAAAGAAAGGCAGGGTATTAATTAATTACAGTCGTCCCTCCACATTCGTGGGTGTTAAGGTCTCAAGACCCCTGTGAATGTGAAAAAAACCACGAATAAAATGGCCTCCCCCACCCACCTGCAACCCACCCACCCTTCCAAAGTGGCGACGGGGCTTTTCAAGCCCCGTCGCTGCTTTGGGAAGTGCAGAGGATGGCTAAAATGCCTCCCGCCCACCTGGCCACCATCCCCTGCCCCCTGCCGCACTTCCCGAAGCGGCTATGGGGCTCTCAAGCCCCACAGCACCTTCGAGAAGGCCAGGGAGAGCGGTGGGTGGGCGTGTGGGCGAGGGATTGGCCGGCCACCCCCTGTGCTTCCCGAAGGGGCTGTGGGGCTTTGAAGCCTCACAGCCCCTTCAGGAAGGCCAGGGAGGGCGGCGGCTGGGAGGGCGGCTGAGAGGCTTTTCAGCCACCCCCCACCCTCCCGAAGCTGCAACAAGGCTGGAAAAGCCCCATTGACACTTTGGGAAGGGCAGGGGGTGGCGGGCTGCAAAGCGCCTTTGCCCCCAACTCCCTGCTCTCCTGGGGCTTGGCTTTCCACTCCAAATGGAGCCAAGTTCCAGGAGAGCGGGGAGTTGGGTGAGCAGTTTGTTTAAATCAGCTCCCTTCCCTTGTGTGCGAGGGACAGAAGCTGATTTAAATGGGATGCTTCCTGAGCAAACCGCGAATAGTGAAAGCCGCGAAAGTGAAAGCTGCGAATTTGGAGGGGCAACTGTAACTGAATCCTATACAAGCTGTACCTTCTGATACAAAAAAGAATGCTGAGTCAAGATGCCAGAGCAATATCCAGTAAATTCATAGTGCACACTACAAATGAACAGACAGCCAAGTACATCTGAATCTCCTGTGTAATGGGTTACTGTGTTACTGTTCTTTCTACTTATCAGATTGATTTAATGGTTAAATTTGTAAGGTTAGGAGCATTGGTTTTTATATATTCTGCTTTTCCTTTTAAAAAAAGTCTGGAAAAATAACACAAATCTGAAGTGCTGTTTACGCAGAAATGAAATACATTTCTATTTTATTTTCACAGTCGTTAATATTTGATGAAGTTGACCTGTCAGATGCCAGTGTTGCTGAATCAAGCACAAAAAATGTCAACAATAGCTTCACGGTATGCCATCAGTATACTCAACTGTTACTAATTTAGTCTACTAATCTAGTCAGAAATGTTCTGAGTTTTTCACATTGCTTGTTTTTTAAACTTATTAGAGCAAAATATTCCCCACTGTACTAAAAGCAGTAACTTGAACTGAAGCAGTAACTGAACTAACTTATGTTTGATGAGAGAAAACTCTTTTGTTTATGTGGAGAATAAATGTTTTGCATATAAATTAAACAGATAGGGTGATAGAATACCACTGTCAGGATCAGTCCCAAAGCAACCTCCCTGCCAACAATTTTGATTTCTGGTTGTGTCCAGTCACTGTGTGCTTTCATGTTAGACTGTTCGATGTTTTTGCATTCTTTACCAGTGTAACAAGGTGGTGTGCTGGGAATAGACGATAGAGTCTGTCTAGTAACGTCTGGGATGGCCTTGCACCTGTGGATGTTGTGAGAGTCCATAGGTGGAGCTATGGATGGGTGAGAATGGGGTGGGTGGATGACAAGTAGCCAATGGCTCAGTGGCCCACCAGATTTTGACTGATTGGGAATACTTCTTATTTTACTGTTTGCCAATGAACTTCATTCACAGCAACAATTTTGTACACTTTGCTCTTTAGTTTCCTATGACAATAAAGCTTACTGTTTTATCCTGAAACTTCTGTCCACTGACTCTGAAAAAGTAGTTACATGACAGCAGCTTTGTCTGAGTCTCTTGCCAATTGGAAACCATTCTGTTTCTCCATATTGTATCCTGACAGCGGCCTCTTGTCTAGAGTATAGATTACACATTGGGATGATCGCATGTTGTGGTACTCTCATTTATTTTAGAGCGAACCATAATTTATCATGATTTACACAGTCAAAGGCATTGCTGTAATCTATAAAGCACAGTTGGTTTCTCAATTGTTTTGAAAAATTTTGATGCACTAGTACAGTTGTCTGAACGTATCCATGGATTTGGTGTCCACGGATTTAAGTATTCACGACTTGAAAATATTCTTTAAAAAATAATAATCCAAAAAGCAATCCTTGATTTTGCCATCTTATATAAGGGACACCATTTTGCTATGCCATTGCATATAATGAGACATGAGTATTCATGGATTTTGGTATCAATGGGGGGTTCTGGAACCAAACTCCAGCAAATATGAAGGGACAATTGTATACATTTATCCAGCAGGAGCAGTCCCTTTAGAATAGCATATTGATACAGACCACAACCTGAATACCTTTTGGGGAGGAAGTGTAGGTCCTGGATGCCTCAAGTGAGGGATTGTGTGTGTGTGTGTGTGTGTGTGTGTGTGTGTGGAGGAAAACCAGAATGTTATTTTTTTTTACACTAAATGGTCAATATAACTGTTATTGCAGGGAGGGAACAGATCTGCCCTCTGTCTTTCACCGTAGTAAGTAGCTCTGAAGATTAACAGAAGATTAGGAGAGAGACTTCCTGTACATTAATGTGTGTATTAAAGTGATTAACAAAGCATCTGTTTAAATGTATTATCAAAACATTTCAGCTTCCCCCTTTATTTGTAGTTGTTCAAAATAAAAGCAAGTTTTAGTCAAGGTTAAGTATATTGGCGAGGGAATGTTTTGATGCGGCTGATGATCATCTAGGTTGAGATCTTGTGATTCAAAGTGCGTAAGTCTGTGAATTCAGAAATTTCCCCTTTTCTCCAAAGGGATAAAGCCATATCATTTGCCCACTCCTACTTTGTATCTTAACTTGGTATCTTATAAGGCTTTGATTGACATAGCACTTCAGATTCTCTCCAGAATTAGAAATTAAGTGTGAGCCAAAAATAGTGACATGCTCTTTATAATGGATGAATGAAAGAAGCCTGGGAACCAGTGTGGTTTGAGTGTTCGGTTAGGATACTGGGAGACCAGGGTTCAAATCCCTGCTCGGCCATGGAAATCCACTGGAAATCCACTTGGGCATGTCATACTTCCTTAGCCTCAGAGGAAAACAAAGGCAACCCCCTCTGAACTACTGTAGGACCCCTATATCTGCTGGTGATTGGTTCTGGAGGCCCGTGGATACAAAAAAACGGGGATAATAGCGAACACCATTGAAAATAACGGGACTTCCGGTTTAAAATACCATAGAGTTGCCTTGGAGGACTTAGAAAATGGCTAGAGAGCACACATTTTCTAGGAAGACTCTATGGTAGGTGTGCTGTTTTGTGTCCTGTGGATAATTGAATCAGTGGATAATGAATGATTGGATATGGGGTCCTACTATAGTTCTACCAAGAAAACCCCTTGATAGATTCACCATAGGATCGCCGTAAGTCAGAAATGACTTGAAGGCACTCAACAACAACAGTGAAAGAAGTCTGGCTGAAACATTCAGCACTATCTGTAGGTTCAAAGCAATTTTCAGATGCAGACTTATTTAGAGATTGTTGCAGTCCATTTGCATGTGAGCAAGGCATAGGTAACAGTGGGCAAATTTGTCTTCTTTTAGAAAACAATTCAGCTTGTATATAGCCAAGTGTATATAAAGATGCTCCTAACTGTAGCTTCCACTTGGCCACCCAGGGGCAAAGCTGAATTAGGAGCATCCTGAAAATAGGAATGAGATCCTTTAGAAAGAATGAAGGCTTAGAAGAAGATGCTGAGGAGGACATTTAATCTTGTACCAGTTTTCCTATTGACCAAAAACATTTCTCTAATTACACTTATTTAGAATGTCTACTAAATCTTACTGCTGGTTTTCCATGGACTTAGGTAGAAAAGAGAGGGAAAATGTAGAGAAAATGTCATCATATATCCGTGGCAGCCTAGCACAGATTTTCCTGATCCTTTAATAAAGGTAACTTTGTCTTCCTTTTGTAAGCATGCTTGAAATTGATGCTGAAGTCAGTATCTGACTGTAGTCTCAAACATTTCTGGAATAGTTATCCTCGTTCCATTTCCATAACACCTGTATTTTTGGATATGTATAAGGTAGTTATACAGCAGCAGTAGCCTTGCTTGGAACTGGGAGTGGGCAGTGAGTGCTTTGCCCTCCTCCTCCCTCAGAACACCTGGCCTTCAGAAAGCCTTTAAAGCCGGCTCCAGCTCAACTATTGGCAGCACCCTTGGTGGCAAACATCTAAGGTGGCGATTGGGGACAAATTGTTATACTGGACCTGATGTTGATGTGGGTTGATATAAGACTTGTCTTATCAAGCCGTTCGGTCTCTTGTCACCTGACTGCTATTGGAATTGGATTATGGGATTGGGGTTGGTTTATCCCCCAAATACCCCTTTTTTTCAGTGGCTTTAAACTTTACTGTTCCCCTTGAGGCTGGGAATGAGGTGGGGGCGGCTATAGGAGTTGTACAGGAGAATGGGAGGTATGGCTGGAACAGAGCGAACAAATGTTACAAAAGAAGACGGGATCGCTGTTTGAAAGCTATCCCGCCTTCAGTTCCCTCTGTTTCCCAGAATGGCTTGGAGAGCAGACCAACCATTCCACAGAACCTCACTCTGCTCCTCTGCAATGCCAGGTCAGTCAAGAACAAGACCCATATCATCCATGATCTACTCATGGATGAGGATGCTGACCTGGCTTGCTTCACAGAGACCTGGCTGGGAGAGGATAGAAATGTCACATGGATGCAGGCCCTCCCAGCCGGGTACTCTGTCAGTGAGCAGGTGAGGGGAAGTGGGCAAGGGGGGTGGAGTTGCTCTGGTTCACAAGAATAGCCTGATCTTGACCAGGATACCTGTCCGGAATATAGTCCACTTTGAGTGTATGCACCTTAGCCTGAGAACCAGGGATAGTTTGGGGATTCTGCTAGTCTACCGACCACCCCGTTGGCTAGCAGACTCCCGCACCGAGCTGACACAGCTGGTCTCGGAGCTGTTGTTGGAGTCTCCCAGACTTTTAGTTTTGGGAGACTTCAACATTCTGCTCGAGACCAGTCTAACAGGCACGGCTTGGGAGTTCATGGAGACCATGACAAACATGGGCCTATCACAATTCGTCGTCGGGCCCACACATTGTGCAGGTCATACACTCGATGTGGTCTTCAGTACGGAACAGGAATATCCGTGGGCGGAGGTTGTAAATACCTCCGCATTGTCATGGTCGGATCATTTCCTCGTCAAGGCGGAACTTAGAGTTTGTATCCGCCCCACCGGGGGTGGTGGACCCATTAGATTGGTCCGCCCTTGAAGGCTAATGGAGCCAAGTGGTTTCCAGAAAGCCTTAGAGGGTTTAATGGTTGGGAATGCCGGTGACCCTGTCGATGCTCTGGTCAATATTTGGAACACTGATCTTGCCAGGGCTATTGACATGATTGCTCCCAAGCATCCTTGCCAATCCGCATCAAACCGTAAGCCATGGTACACACCAGAGCTTAGGAGAATGAAGCGGTTTGGACAACGACTAGAGCGCATGTGGCGGAAAACTCGACTCTTATCTGACAGAACTCTCCATAGGAACTTTCTTTGGTCCTATCGGGTGGCAATACATGCAGCGCAGAGATCTTTCTCCTCTGCACATATTGCGTCTGCAGAGTCCCATCCAGCAGAGCTGTTTCGGGTGGTGAGGGAGCTAACACAGGTACCCCCTGTGCTGAATCCCTTACTTAACCCGACATCAGCCTGCTGTGACGCATTTAACAACTTCTTCACAGATAAAATCTCCCAGATAAGAGCCGACTTAGACGCCAATGTTTTAACAGAAACCATAGGAGAGACATCCAGCGACTCTGTCAATGAAGTTATTCTGGATCAGCTCCAATCTGTGAGTACCGAAGACATGGACAAGCTGCTTGGTAGGGTGAAGAAAACAACTTGCCCTCTCGACCCTTGCCCATCATGGCTGGCCGTCCCGGGGGGGGGGGAAGTATTGAAGAGATTTCTCATGGATGTCATCAATGCTTCCTTCAGGGAAGGACATGTTCCATCTTCTGAAAAAACCTTCCCTGGACCCCCTGGTTATGAGTAACTACAGGCCTGTTTCTTTATTGCCATTTCTGAGCAAGGTGATCGAGAGGGCAGTTGCTCTTCAACTCCAAGCTGTCTTGGATGAAACCGATTATCTAGACCCATTTTAAACCAGCTTCAGGACAGGCTTCGGGGTTGAGACTGCCATGGTTGCCTTGACCGATGATCTGCGTCTGAACATCAACAGGGGTAATGTGACCCTGTTGGTGCTCTTAGACCTCTCAGTGGCTTTCGATACGATAGATCATGGCATCTTCTTGGACCGCCTGAGGGGGTTGGGTATCGGAGGCACTGCATTGCAGTGGTTCCGGTCCTACCTCTCGGGCAGGTCCCAGAGAGTGCTGCTCGGGGACAGTTGTTCAAGTAAAAGAGAGCTCACCTGGGGAGTTCCACAGGGAGCTATCCTGTCACTGATGTTATTTAACATCTATATGAAGCCACTGGGTGAGATTGCTCAGAGTTATGGAGCTGGGTGTTATCAGTATGCTGATGACACTCAGATCTATTTCTCTGTATCTTGTTCGTTGGTCTCGAATTCCAATGACATCTCTTCTCTCAGTGAATGGGCTGGATGAGGAAAAACAGATTGAAACTGAATCCAGACAAGATAGAGGTGCTCATGGTAGCAGTCCCGAAACAAAGAATTGGGTTGCAATATCCAGTCCTGGATGGGGTCACACTCTCCCCCAGTGACTGTGTTTGCAGTCTCTGGGTGCTTCTTTACTCGTCGCTCCTGATGATAAATCAGGTAAATGTAACAGTCAGGAGCGCCTGTTATCAGCTTCGGCTGATACGCCAGCTGCGCCCTTTTCTGGAAGCAAGGGACTTCGAGACCGTCGTTCACGCGCTGGTAATCTCACACCTAACCTTCTGTAATGCACTTTACATGGGGCTACCCTTGTGCTTGGTTCAGAAACTATAGTTAGTACAAAATATGGTGGCCAGGCTTGTTTCAGGAACATCTAGGAGGGACGACATCACTCCGGTTTTGAGGTCCCTCCACTGGCTGCCTATTGGTTTCCGGGCCCAGTATAAGGTGTTGGTTATCACCTTTAAAGCCCTAAATGGCTTGGGTCCAAGCTATCTCAGGGACTGTCTCCTCCCTTATAATCCCCCCCCCCCACGCACTCCAGTCCTCTGGGAGGAATTTGCTGCAGCCTCAAAAGTCGAGGCTTTCGGCTACCTCCCAGAGGGCTTTTTCTGTTGTCGCCCCCAGACTATGGAACGGCCTGCCAGATGAGATCCATCAATTGACATCTTTGGACAGCTTCAAAAAGGCTGTCAAGATGGATCTCTTCCAGCAGGCCTTTCCAGAATAGATTATCCTAGCCTCGGGAACCCTCCTCCTTCAGGAGAATCCCCACAGCCTCCTTTGTTAACAGAACTGAATATTGCTGGGGACCTACTGTTATTGCCAAATGTAGGCATGTGTTTTTATCAAATGTTTTAATTGTTGTTTTAATTTGTAAATTGTTTTAATAACTTTTTAAGGGGGGGGAAGGGAGTATATTGTTTTACTTGTATGGTTTTTTAATGTTGTGAACCACCCTGATTGGATTACCAAAGGGCGGTATATAAATATTATTATTATTATTATTATTATTATGATTATGGAGTTTTGCAAAATACTCTGACAGTAGTGGATGAATAAAAAGAAATGGTCCTGCTATATAATTAGAAGGAAAGCAAGAGACCCCTTGTCATAATGTAGTGGATAATTGAAATAGAATTGAAACGTGGAGGAAAAAAATCCAGTATGTATTAGTGTATTTGCTGCTATAGCTGTTTATGAACAAGAAACTTCCATTTGATTCCTTTGTGATGAGAGAGGTGCTGCTCTATGCACTTCCTGATGTTCAGAAGGAGGAATGGGAAGATGCCTAGGTGTTTAAACAAGAAGTCAGGAAATACAAAGCTAGGAGAAGTCCTTCAGTTTTCTGGGCAACTTACGTATATAAAAATGCCTACAAGTTTATTCTGCTTGCTGTGACTCATGGCTGGCACAGCACTTAGTGAGCTTATTAGATGCATTAAAGTACAGTTTACTGAAGAGGACCACAGAATAAATATATAGCAGAGAAGTTCTGGTGAGTAAGATGCAAACAAAGACTTACTAAAAATTACTTTGTATATCGTTATACAGACTAGATAAAATAAAATACTTTCTGGTTTTGACATAAATCTGCAAACCTATTTGTAGATATTAAAGGGTTGAAATTTCAGAGAGCATGGTTGTAATGAAGTGTAGGAATTTAATTAATAAATCCTTACAAGAAAAAAAATCAACTTGCTATTTTAAAACTATTTATTTGCTACTAATGTATTCAGATATATTGGTCTGAATTTAATATTTGCAATGATTAGCTTTTCTGAGAGGAAAGGTGGGTTGTTGTTTTTTTGAAGTTGAAGGTAACAATATAAATCTCAGTAGTATAATGCTTTTTCAACTGGTCTGAATATTTATTTGTTTCTAGTTGTCAGGATTGCTAGCTTTGTGTTCATCTCTTAACTTCTTTACAGTTTGGACCCCTTCCTATACTACTAGTTCATGTGATTGTAAAATTGATTAAATACAATGCTGTGAGTATCAGAGTGAGAAAGAGATGAAACATTTTTTTTACAACGTGGGCTTGCTTTTCACAGTGGAAATGAAAATACAACTGCAGTCTCTTAACTTGCTGCAAATTAAGAACATTTTCCTATAAACATCTGATACTGTACGTCTATAAAATTGTGAAAATATTTTTAAATACTGTAATAATCATCAAGGTGTAATAGGAGAAACTGTGGTACAAAAGTGGTAGGAGAGATTCTTAGTGAATTGCAAGCAAACATTAATTATTATAACTGGTAACATTTGCCTGTGTAGTTACAACCAGCATTCTACAAGATTCATGATTTCATGCCACCAGGGAAGCAGACTACCTTGTTCTTATGTTCTGTGTTGACTTGTCCTCAAATTTCCAGCATTTCAGAATCATTATATCAAGAGGTCTTTTTCAGGTAATCACACCATTCAGGAGATTAATACTGTGTGCAGAGAACAGGAAAGAGATGGAGGATTGGATCAGCTCACTGAAGTCTGTACAGTCCCGGGAACATTATGAGGTAAATTACTGCTGCTGTTGATAACATCTTTTGCTTTTGATTTAGTAAATAAAAATACATTTTTAAACAATTTTTTTTTTAAAAAATTGTATGCAGTTTATGGGGGAGTGTGGTCAGTCCTGACAGGGAGGAAGAAGTGTGTGTTCTTGATGGAGCATAAAAAACCCATGGATGTAAAATAGAGATTTGGTTTCAAATGTATATATAGCTCATGTTATTTTTGTTTTAAGAGACTGCAAGACAAAATTTTCAAACATTAGGTGGTTTTATCATTGTAGTGATGTTCTGTACTTGGACATTTGTTTTAACTTCTCCTTTATTAGACTGCACAGTTTAATGTGGAACATTTCTCAGGGATGCATAACTGGTATGCCTGCTCCCATGCTCGACCCACCTTCTGTAATGTGTGCAGAGAGAGCCTTTCTGGAGTTACTTCTCATGGCCTGTCCTGTGAAGGTAAAGTCAAACTTTATCCCCCTCTCCCTGTATTATCACAAATAATTAAGTACTATGATGCAGTGTAAGAGTGTATCTCATTCAAAGACATTCACAATTCCACAATTAAACATGGCCAAACATCAGGTTTTCTGCCAATACACATTTGGGATTTTTAGAACAACCCCTCAATATTCTGCCTTACTTTTGCTTGCTTTAAAGAGTCATCTTGCCCACATTTCCAAAAACGTTGTTTTAACATATGCCTTCTCTGATACATCCTTCAAAAATTATCCAAATGTTAACTTAGACTACCATTACAGGGCTTATGATAAGTTAATAGAAAAAATACATATGTTTAAAATCTGCTGAAAGATTTCATATTTCCTGGAATTTTTCTCACTGCAGAGCTAAAAGTGAAATTTGTTTTTTGTTTGGTAAATTAATGATAGAAAAAGGAAAGATTTGGGTTTTCGTTTCTTTTTCCCCCCATCATGTTCTATGTGCAATATGTCTATCTCCTATTTGGGATGTGGGTAATTTGATTTAGTGGCTTGATTAAGACATAATGGGAGGCTGCTGTTAGTACTAACCAGGGTTTCTGAAGTTTGCACAACTTTACCATAATGGAGAACTCCAGTTTCTTGGAAAGTGAAAGTTTCTGTCTATAGTTGTGTGAAAGAGGGGAAAAAATTGAGAGGGCAGAGTTCCTTTCTTTCTCCTTGCACATGAAGAGATAAGCTTTAATTTTGGGGCTAACTGTAGTTTCCAACTACATTTGTATTTGGGGCAACTGTGAGGAGTTAACAAACCATGATGATCTTCTCTCAACCTGGTGCAAGCTAACTCTCATAACAGAAACCCTTTGCTCCCATTATGCTTGAATGGGATATTTAAAAGTCCCATTATAGTATGAATACTAAAATGAGACATTCTTACAGGGAAAACTATAATATTTTCACAATAATTAATTAAGAGAGAACAAGAGGAAACTACATTATTTGTAATCTTCAATATCTTCTCTTGTTGGGATGCAGCAATGGCCAAATTTTCAATGCAGTAAATATATATATACATGAAACAGCAGCTGTAGCCAATGGTGAGGAATGCTGGGAGCTGCAGTTCAATATCTAGAAGAGCCACAATATTCTCATCCCCTGATTTGTATCATACACTGCACCCAAGGAAAGGAAAGGTGTTTCTTTAGCAGAAAGCATGCCTGTTAGTATTGCTTCAAAGCTGCCCTTCTGCATATAGAACATGTTGCTGTCGCATACTATTGTAGTTTCACACTTCATGGTAGGACCTTGTGTGAGATAGGTGGAACTCAATTCAGGGATGACCATTTGCTTGAGACAGAGGCTGAATGACCTCTTATGCAACCTGGAGAACCTTCCAAGAACTCCTGTTACAAGCTTTTGTACTACCACTAGCATTATCCTGCAGTTTCCCTGCCAGTCATGGTTCAGTAGCTTTGTCTTGTTGTCAATTACCATGTGGACCACGTTTGTACAAGTGTTGATCTCCTAAAGGACTTTGTATACTCCCTTCTTTCCTCATATTCCTATGTCTGTACTAGTTTTGTGACATTCTTTTATTCAAAAGTGCTTCAGAAGCTCTTCCTTACCAGTGTAGAAGCTCTTAGCTTGCCTTAAAAAAAAATAAACAACACACACACATACAGGACTTTTTCAGATGGCGATTTGTAACGCAAGCAGACTCGTCCCTCTTGCGAGGCTGCCGTGCGGCGGGGGGGCATTTTGGATGACGCTGTCCCCCTGCTGATACTGTTCCGGAAGAGCTGGGAGACTGCAGTGCCATATTTGGCCATTTTCTAATCATGGAAGTTGTCCGTGATTAGAAAATGGCCAAATATGGTGCTGCAGCCTCCCAGCTCTTCCAGAACAGTATCGGCAGAGGGACAGCGTCATCCGAAATGCCCCCCCTGCCACGCAGCAGCCTCGCAACAGGGACAAGCCTGCTTGCGTTACAAATCACCCTCCGAAAAAGTCCACACAGACACACGCACACACAGAGAAAGGACTCCTTCACCTGCCAACATCCAATAATTTTGGGAAAGCTTTTATTTTGTTAACTGAGGGCTGTATGGTAGATATCTATCCTATCAAAATTACACTCTTCACACTTTGCAAGATCAAGACAGAAATGGTGGGAAATGGTTTGTTATTCTCAAAAAAAGAAATTGTATCTCCTAGAAAAGCTGCATTTTGAACATGGTTCATGTCAGTATCTGAAATCTGTTTCTAGGATTTTAAACTCAGTAGGGCACATTTGTATTCTTAGAAACAAAATAACAGGTTTTGTATAATCACTAAAGACAATTGTTATGCTTCTTGACAAGTTAAACTACAAGTCCCAGGACATGGATCTTGTCAGATTAGTCCTTTTGCTTTTTTTGGAATCCAGAAAGGCATTTGGAAAGAACAGCTGTTCTTGGAAAACCACCAACAGAAAACTGCTTGGATAGTGTGTGGCACAAGGAGGCACTTGAAAAGCAGTATGCTTTAATTATAATAAATAATAGTTACATTGCATTCTCTAGTGCTTCAAGACGTTTATATTCATTACATTGTTAGTTCAGCTTCCATGGGCCATGGTTTCATTAGGTGGCTTTCACGGGATACCCTCTATCAGACTCAATTTTTCTGGGAATACAAGGGGTCTATGAAATTCTATGTATATGAGTTGGAAAAAAGGCTGCAATACAGCCTTCATGTTTGGATCCCTGCTCAGCCATGGGAACTTAGTGGGTGAACTTGGGCAAGTCACACTCTCTCAGCCTCAGAGGAAGGCAAAGGCAAATCCCTTCTGAACAAATTCTGCCAAGGAAACTCATAGATAGGTTTGCCTTAAGGTCTCCATAAGTTGAAAATGAATGGAAGACACACAACAACAGGCAACAGCTCCAGCCAGACCATCGACAGCAGCAGCAGCAGTGTGGCTTCAAATTGGGAGTGGGCAGTAAGTGCTTGGCCCCCCTCCTCCTCCCTCGGAACACCTGGCCTTTAGAGAGCCTTTAAAGCCGGCTCCAGCTCAACCATTGGCAGGACTCCTGGCAACAAACATCTAAGGTCAGTCAAGAACAAGAAGAACAAGAAGAAGAGGAGGAGCCATGGCTGACAGCACAGCCTCGACCCTCGCCGAGTCAGGCTGCGGCACCTCTGCGAAGCCTTGAGGGCGTGTGCTTGCCCAGCCCGAATTTCCACCTTTCAGCGGTGGCGGCGCAGCAGTAATGGTGAGGGCGGGGAAGGCTACATTAGCCAGCCCAGGACACCATCTCCCCCGGCACCTCTGCAAAGCCTTGAGGGCGTGTGCTTGCCCAGCCCTAATTTCCACCTTTCAGCGGCGGCGGCGCAACGGTAATAGTGAGGGCGGGGAAGGCTACATTAGCCAGCCCAGGACACCATCTCCCCCCGGCACCTCTGCGAAGCCTTGAGGGTGTGTGCTTGCCCAGCCCGAATTTCCACCTTTCAGCGGTGGCGGCGCAGCGGTAATAGTGAGGGCGGGGAAGGCTACATTAGCCAGCCCAGGACACCATCTCCCCCGGCACCTCTGCAAAGCCTTGAGGGCGTGTGCTTGCCCAGCCCTAATTTCCACCTTTCAGCGGCGGCGGCGCAACGGTAATAGTGAGGGCGGGGAAGGCTACATTAGCCAGCCCAGGACACCATCTCCCCCCGGCACCTCTGCGAAGCCTTGAGGGCGTGTGCCTGCCCAGTCGCCAACTTCCATCTTTCAGTGGCGGCAGGGCAATGGTGATGTTTGCCAGCTGTGGGACCAAGATTAATCTTGGTCTTTAGAGCCCAAGTATTACCTCTCCTAGCGGTGCACCACCAACACAACAATGACAATTAGGCTATCCTCGTTTAGAGGCTGTGGGAATGGCCAGTTTGGAGGTTGAAACTTGCCCAAGGGACCATCTTCTCTAGTGACGGAGCAGAGGCCAGACTGAGGTGGAGAGGTGTATGCCTTGGAGTGTGCACCTGGGGCCTTCAGCTTCTCCCCTCGGATGGTATTGTGCTCCTCCGTCTTACCTGAGGCCGGGAAGGAGGTGGGGGCAGCCATCGGAGTAGTGTTGGGGAATGGGAGATATGGTTGGAACAGAGCGAACAAATGTTGCAAGAGAAGACGGGATCGCTGTTTGAAAGCTATTCCGTCTTCAGTTCCCTTTTTTTCTAGAATGGCTTGGAGAGCAGACCAACCATTCCACAGAACCTCACTCTGCTCCTCTGCAATGCCAGGTCGGTGAAGAATAAGACTCATATCATCCAGGATCTTCTCTTGGATGAGGACGCCGACCTGGCTTGCTTCACGGAGACCTGGCTGGGAGAAGATGGCGCTGTCACATGGGCGCAGGCCCTCCCAGCCAGGTACTCTGTAGGCGAACAGGTGAGGGGAAGTGGGCGGGGTGGTGGTGGAGTGGTTCTAGTCCATAAGAACCACCTGACCTTGACCAGGATACCTGTCTGGAACACAGCCCACTTCCAGTGTTTGTACCTAAGCCTGAAGACCAGGGACAGCTTGGGGATTCTGCTAGTCTACCGTCCACCCCATTGTCTAGCAGACTCCCTAACCGAGCTGACACAGCTGATCTCAGAGCTGCTTCTGGAGTCCCCCACACTTTTGGTTTTGGGGGACTTCAACATTCCACTTGAGACCAGCTTAACAGGTGCGGCTCGGGAGTTCATGGAGACCATGACAAATATGGGCCTATCCCAATTGATCAATGGGCCCACGCATTGTGCAGGTCATACACTCGATGCGGTCTTTAGTTCGGATCAGGCATATCTGTGGGCGGAGGTAAATCAGTACCTCCGCTTTGTCATGGACGGATCATTTCCTGGTCAAGATGGAACTTAGAGCCTACATCTGCCACACCGGGGGTGGTGGACCCATTAAAATGGTCCGCCCTCGAAGGCTAATGGAACCTATGGGTTTCCAGGAAGCCTTAGAGGGTTTAATGGTTGGAAATGCCGGTGATCCTGTCGATGCTCTGGTTAATACCTGGAACACCGACCTTACCAGAGCTATTGACACGATTGCTCCCAAGCGTCCTTGCCAATCTGCTTCTAACCATAGGCCATGGTATACGCATGAGCTTAGGGAAATGAAGCAGTTTGGACAACGACTAGAGCGCAGGTGGCGGAAGACTCGACTCTTATCTGACAGAACTCGCCATAGGAACTTTCTTTGGTCCTATCAGGAGGCAATGTGCGCAGCGCAGAGATCCTTCTCCTCTGCATGTATTGCGTCTGCAGAGTCCCATCCAGCAGAGCTGTTTAGGGTGGTGAGGGAGCTGATGCAGGTGTCCCCTGCGCCAAATCCCCTGCTTAACCCAATGACTACCTGCTGTGACACATTTAATAACTTCTTTGCAGATAAAATCTCTCAGATAAGAGCCGACTTAGATGCCACTATTGTAACAGAAACAATGGACGAGGTGTCCAGCGACTCCGCCGATGTAATTATACTGGATCAGTTTCAGTCTATGAGTACCAATGACGTGGACAAGCTCCTTGGTAGTGTGAGGAAGACAACCTACCCCCTCGACCCTTGCCCATCTTGGCTGGCCGTCCAGGGAGGGGACGCATTGCGGAAGTTCCTTGTGAGCATCATCAATGCGTCCTTCAGGGAAGGATATATTCCAACATGTTTAAAGGAGGGGAATGTTAAGCCTATTTTGAAAAAAACCTTCCCTGGACTCCCTGGCTATGAATAATTATAGGCCAGTCTCTTTATTACCATTTTTGAGCAAGGTGATCGAGAGGGCAGTTGCTCTTCAACTCCAAGCTGTCTTGGATGAAACGGATTACCTAGACCCATTTCAAACTGGCTTTAGGACAGGCTTTGGGGTTGAGACTGCCATGGTTGCCTTGACCAACGATCTGCGTCTGAGCATCGACAGGGGTAGTGTGACCCTGTGGGTGCTCCTAGACCTCTCAGTGGCTTTTGATACGATAGATCACAGCATTCTTCTGGATCACCTGAGGGAATTAGGCATCGGAGGCACTGCTTTGCAGTGGTTCCAGTCCTACCTCTCGGGCAGGACCCAGAGAGTGCTGCTCGGGGACAGTAGCTCCAGTAAAAGGGAGCTTACCTGTGGAGTACCACAGGGTGCTATTCTGTCCCCAATGTTATTTAACATCTATATGAAGCCACTGGGTGAGATAATCTGGAGTTATGGAGCTGGGTGTTATCAGTACTCTGATGACACTCAGATCTATTTCTCCGTATCTCGTTCGTCGGTCTCGAATTCTGACAGCATCTCTTCTCTCAATGAATGTCTTCGGGCAGTAATGGGCTGGATGAGGAAAAACAGATTGAGACTGAATCCAGACAAGATGGAGGTGCTCATGGTAGCGGCCCCGAAACCAAGAATTGGGTTGCAATCTCCAGTTCTGGATGGGGTCACACTCTCCTCCAGTGACTGTGTTCGCAGTCTAGGGGTGCTCCTTGACTCGTCGCTCCTGATGACAAATCAGGTAAATGCGACAGTCAGGAGCGCTTGTTATCAGCTTTGGCTGATACACCAGCTGCGCCCTTTTCTGGAAGCAAGGGATCTTGAGACCGTTGTGCACGCGCTGGTAACTTCACGTCTTGATTTCTGTAATGCACTCTACATGGGGCTACCCTTGTGCTTAGTTCGGAAATTACAGCTGGTACAAAATATGGCAGCCAGGCTAGTTTCTGGAACATCTAGGAGGGACCACATTACTCCGGTTCTGAGGTCCCTCCACTGGCTGCCTATCAGCCTCCGGGCCCAGTACAAGGTGTTGGTTATCACCTTTAAAGCCCTAAATGGCTTGAGCCCAAGCTATCTCAGGGACTGCCTTCTCCCTTATAATCCTCCCTGCGCTCTCTGGTCCTCTGGGAGGAATATGCTGCAGCCACAAAGACCTAGGCTGACGACCACCTCCCAGAGGGCTTTCTCGGCTGTTGCCCCCAAATTGTGGAACGGCCTGCCGGATGAGATCCGCCTATTGACATCGTTAGATAGCTTTAAAAAGGCTGTCAAGACGGATCTCTTCAGGCAGGCTTTTCTGGAATAGCTAACCCTGGCCTCAGGAACCCCCTCTGGAGGTTGATTCTGGAGCTCCTAACTGATGCTGCTCACTAGGAAGGGTTTCTAATAACAATTGTATTATATGCTGATTTTAATTTGTATTGATTTAATAATGTTTTAACGGGGGGAAGGGATTTTGAGTTGTTTTATACTATGTACTATTTTACTGTTGTAAGCCTCCCCGATTGTTCGCAGAGGGACGGGATATAAAGACATTTTAGTATTATTATTATTATTAACAACAGCAACACAAACAACATAATATAATCAGCAGCCTGATCCTTTTCAGGACTTCAGCTACTGTGGAATGAAGTGCTGCTTGCATAGTTATATTGAAATAACTTTGCATGTAAAGCAGGGAAGGACAAGTGAGCTCCCTCAGATGTTTTTGGATTGTAACTCCCAATATCCTTTTGCCGTTAGTTATCTTGCCAGGATGGATGGATGGAAGTTATATGTGAAAAAGCATCTGGCAGATCACATTTGCACATGTAAAGCAACAGCTTTCTATCCATCCAAACACCCCATAATCCGCTTTGAATCACAGCTGCCTCCAAAGCATCATTATAACTGGTAAAATGATTACTCGGTGACTATTTCTGCTTACCTGATCATCTTTGATGTGTACTAAATCTCCATCTGTGTATTTGCTATGCAAGTCTCTAAAGTGTAGATAAGGATTCTGATGGTAAATGCACACTGCTTTGGCTGCTATGTATATGCAAATACATGACCACCATTGTGAGTCTCTTGGGATTACTTGGCTGGTTAGTGGTTTGGCAAGAGATTGAAAAAGGATGGTCTGGACTCTTAATCTGAATGTCTCTGCACTGTAGGACTGAGCCTAGTTGGGAGTAGTGAGAGGCCTTTACCCTATCTCCAGAAGCAAATGGGAAACAAGATGGAACTTAATTATAATGTTTATATCAAAGTATAATATATTATTATGTAATGAATCATTATTATGCGTGATAAAGCTCCTGAAAGAGTAGGTGAATTTGTAGATAAAACATTGGAAGAATATCTCAGGAATATGTATGTGTTTTTCTTTTCTAGTATGCAAGTTTAAGGCTCATAAAAGATGTGCAGTCAGGGCAGTAAACAACTGCAAATGGACTACATTGACTTCAATTGGAAAAGATATTATTGAGGATGAAGATGGTGTAAGTATTTGTATAAAAATGCAGACAGCTCATCACAACCTTCATTTTCATGTAGAAAAAACAGTGCATCCTGTAATTTTTATTATTTTTTTATTATATTTATTTATATCCCACCTTTTCCCCAATATATGGACTCAAGGCAGCTAACAGTGAATTTAAAACAATACATAAACATTAAAAATATAAATATAAATATGAAATTTAAAAACAAATTAAACAATTTAGAGTGTTAAAACATTTAAAAACGTTAATAAAAGTATATACACCTTAAAAATGAAATCACACGGTACGTACAAGCCCAGCCCCCATCAAATTGTGAATGCCTGACGGCACAAGAATATTTTTACTTGTTTCTGAAAGAAGAGCAGAGACAGTGCCATTCAGGCCTCTCTAGGGTTAAGGTAGTCTTAATTATAGCTCAGTATGGATCTTAACTACTTTAGGGCAAATTTAATTTTGTTTAGAACATTCTGTACTGCTGGTTTGGCATTTGGAACCAGACCCCACATAAATTTTTGGATCTCTTTTTAAAGTAGAGCATTGGGAAGATTAGATTCCTTTGTGTGTGGCCTGTGTTTCATTCTCTTCTTCAGGAAGTGGCTGTATTTTTAGTTATTTCACAGTAGATCTACCACCTGCTCTTAAACACCAGAAGAAGAAGGGACTTCACTTCTATAGCCAGTATGCAAGTATTACTCTACAGAATGTGGAAGTCTATAGTGACATGTATCTAGAGGGAGACGTGCAATCTTTTCAGCTAGTTACTTCCAGAAGCAGCACGCCGCACCACCCCAAAATCAACCTAGACGCTTTGAGGGATCCTGAGGGGCACTATTTAGTCAGGCATTAGAGGAAGTTACAGAAGGGAAACTAGGAAAACATAGCATGTGTACAGAGATCCTTGGTACATGTGCACAGTTGATCAGAGCTTAAAAGTTTTCCAAATGGGTTTGGAAACAAGTAGTGACTGCAGTGGTGAATTTTGAGAACCATTGAAGCAAAGTGATTTGCTAGTTTTTTCCCCTTTGACCTTAATATTCCATTATAGGTGGCTATGCCTCACCAGTGGTTAGAAGGAAATCTTCCTGTCAGTGCCAAATGTGCAGTCTGTGACAAGACCTGTGGCAGTGTTCTACGCTTGCAAGATTGGAAGTGCCTTTGGTGCAAAACTATGGTATGGTCAAATTGTTGGCATCTATTTTCCTTTAAAACACTCTTTTTGACTCTCCTCTTAATGGCAAATGGATTTCAGCACTTTTTGTGGGGAGCGTTAATTTTGACTGAAGATCTCAACTGACTAAAAAAAAAACCCTCTTTAGTTGATAAATCAAATGGCTTTTGACCAAGTAATAAAATAATTAAGTAATGTAATTCAAGTAAATGCACATGTTGAGAAAAAAGTCTATAGGTTTCTTTCTGAGAAGTTGAAACTCATCACTCATTATTTTAAAGTACTAGTACTGTCAGTCTAGGCTGTAACTCTTGGAACCTGTGACTGTATGAACCTGCTTCTGGTTCTATATGGTCTTTAACTTGCTGTTGTTTTAATCCTGTTGTACGCCGCCCCAGTTGCTGAGCAGAGGGGCGGGTTAAAAATAAATAATAATAATAATAATAATTATTATTATTATTATTATTATTATTTTAATGGCAAGAATGTCTGCCATATTGGCAGGTGATTTATATTTTTCATCACAATTTTTCTTTGGCTGTATATGCACAAGGATATGCAGTATGATAGCTGCAATTTGCATTCCTTCCTAAAACATAAAATTAAAAAATAAAAAAAATCCTTAGAATATGATATTTGTCATGGTCACTGTGAAGCCACACAATTGGGGTTATCTGTGCCTGCACAGAGCACTGCTTGGAACCTTCTAGAATCTTTACAGAGTCATTTTGGTGGTAACCTTCCCACTGGCCCGTGCCCTATAGTAGTACGCTTTCCGCCTAAATCCTCTATTCCTTTTTTCCCAGTGTGTTAGCAGGACTGAGAGGAACATCTTTGAGTTCTTCTATATCTCCTCACAAATTTATTTGGTTTTTGACCTTGGACTGTCTTGACTATGACTTGGATATCTCCTGGAATTGTTTGTTTGGCATTTTGACTTACCTGTTAATGGATTTGGACTGGCTTTGGACCTATTTGGACTTTGGACTGGATCTGTTCTAAACTGCCAGTTATAGGCTTTTCCAGCTTCTTCAAGAGATGCTCAGATTGCACTAGTAAAATGTCAGAGACAGATGGCCATGCAAAATAATGCATGGGAGAAATAATGTCCAGACTTGCCACCAGTGCAAGGCCTTTACTCCAGAGACCAGATGCAACCGTGAGGCGAGGCTAAAAGCCCTTGTATACAAACATGCCTTGATGGCAGTCCCTCACATAGCAGAGACTCACTCCTTGAAGTCTCGTGCTTCTTCGTTACCAACTGTCTCAGCCCTTGCCGGCCATACGTTGGCTCGTGCTGCCTCTACTTCAGCTTCAGGCCACCAGCTGACACCAAAGTGCTCTCTTGGTACCAGCCGTTCCAGTATCACTATCACCTGGTCAATACAGTTGACTTCAGTACCAAGCCAGGACCCAGCAAAGAAGAAACATAATAAAAATAAGGGAAGAGTACATTCCCCTCATCCTTCAGTGGCCTTGGCTTCTTCAGCTGGACTCAAAGAACACAGCACTGTACAGACGCTGCGGCAGCTGTGGTGGTTTCTCCCTGTAGTGAAGTCCCCACTGCAGCTCTTGGTTGGGGACCGCTGTCATGACCTGTGAACCTGATGAGGCTATAGAGTCAGAGGAGGAGGAGGACATGGCAGGGAACGGCCCTAGGGACCCTGGCACAGGTTTATCAACACCTGTGCCAGCAGGAACCCTGCCAACCTAGAGGCTCAAGCAGAGAAGAACCTGGCCCTTGGCACCAGTCCCAGCAGAGAGTCCTGCCCATTCAGATGAGGATGAAGAAGTGAGAGACTTGCCTCCACCATTGTAGAATCAGCAGCGAGCTCAAAAGGAAGCTCAAAGAAAGTCTCTGAGACTTTATGAGAAAAATCTGCTCGTTAGGAAACACCTGACAATGCGAAGTTGAAGGCTTTCACAGATGGCACCCATAGATTTTCCTTGGTGTTTTTTTTCCTGGTCTGTGAGGCCGTGTTCTGGAAGAGATTATTTCTGACGTTTCACCTGCATCTGTGGCTGGCATCTTCAGAGACATCTTTCTCTGAAGATGCCAGCCACAGATGCAGGCGAAATGTCAGAAATAAACTCTTCCAGAACACGGCCTCACAGCCCAGAAAAACAAACAAACAAACAAACAAGGAAAACCTGACAAAGCCTTAATTGCTTTATATATATTGGGAGAGATGATGGAGGCTTTGTCAGAGATCAACTGATCTTCCTGGTGAAAGCTTCCTGCTGACTTTGGTGCCTGGATTCCAGTTATCTTAACTTCTGTTACCTTGACTCGTGCTTAGACCTTGGACTGTCCCTGACTACTCTGCTGCCTGCTGCTGTTGACCCTTGGACTGCTTTGGACCACGCTGACTGATTGCCGTAAGCCTCTGACCTTTTGGACTATGTTTGCATTCCTGTGAGCTAATTAACAGTTGTCTACCTTCCCAGACTAGTGCTGTTTATACTTTGCTAGTACCTAGTTGCTTTCAGGACACCTGCTCCGCTTCCCGGGATAGAGAATCTCCTCGGGCTTTCTATTGGAAGGAAAATAAGTCCAGATGAAAAGAAGTAGGGTGGCAAAGAAAGGCTTAAAACCTTGCTTTCTGTTGGAAGGAAAAGAAGTCCAGAGGGGGAGAAGAGGACCACCCATTTACCCACTTATGCTGGAACCACGTGATTATATCGGGACATGATTATTGCATGCTTGTCAATATTGTGAAAAGAGTGATATTGAGGGCTGTTGATAGGTTTTGTCCATCAATGAAAAGTGGTGCCTAATTAATAAGTGGAACACGGGCAGAACACGGGAGGATGACAGTGTTGTGTGATAACGGGAACCCATTTGTGCTACTATTACATCATAATTGCATGAATTCAGCCTCGTGTGATAATGTCCTAAAACTAGAGGGTGCTCACCAATGGCTGCTCTTCATCTTGGAGAGAAGTGACTGGTGGAGTGCCTCAGGTTTCTGTCCTGGGCGTCTATTCATTGACATGTTTATTGAGCAACATTGCTAACTACACCCTCTGCATAGGTGGCTACCAGAAATTTCTATGGGAAAAGGTGACACCCTATTTTGACAAATGGCCTGACCAGGCCAGAAGGGTATTGTTGGCCTTAAAGGATGAGGGCCATTCCCTGGCTGGTCACCAGTTTCAGGCAGTTAAGCATATTATAGACTGTACAGGGAAGCTAATGTACAGGGCTCAGTGGAAGTATATCAGCATACATGGCTTTGCTCATAAGGCCTCTCCAGCTCGGTTTGCTTGGTAATAGAAAACTTGCTATTCGATGAGCAGGGTCTGTTCCACATGGAGACAGACTCCAAGCTAGAGCACACCCATAAAATGTCGATGACAGCTAAGAAGTTCTGTCTTCCCTCCCTGCAACAACCGTCTCACCCCTGCTATGGTTGGAGAAAATACTTCCCGTCACACTGTCACCAGTTTAGCCTGGCTTTGGTTCGGCCACAGCACTCAGCAAATCTTCCAGCCCAGTTCTGCTCTAGAAAACTTCCAACATTTGGATGCTACAAATACCAATTCAAGAAAAAGAACACCGATCAATCAAAACAGCATGTTTGACTGGCAGGATGACATCTTTACTGCACGAGTACCTACACCGCAGGCAGGGTCCTTTGCAGACAAGCTCCACAACTCCTACCATGTTTGGGAGTCCATCACCACAGTTGTCTGGGTGCTGGACATCACCAGGAGGGGCTACTCTATTAAAAAGGCATCATTGTCTTCCCCTATCCCAACAATTGGCTATTTCTCACAGATTCTAAGGTTTAATTTTTGGATAGCGTTCACATCACTGTGGTGCTCCTTCATGATCTAGGCTTCATGACCAATCATGAAAAGTCATGTCTCCAACCATCCCAGATTGTGAGATTCATTGGGGCTCTCCTAGATTCCCACAGGAGTTGGGCATTCTTACCTGATTACAGGTTCACTGCACTCTACAACACTTTCACCACATGCATCAGATGCAGAAGGGGCCCTGCCAAACATGTCCAAAGGACTTCGGGTTTTATGGCATCAATGACTGTAGTGACCCCACTGGCACAACTATGCGTGAGACCACTACAGACATGGTTCATCATACCCTTCGATCCCATGCTAGACCTTCCCCCAAACTACTCTCCATCCCACAGGTGGTACTCAGGTCCTTGCGCTGGTGGACTGATGCGAATATGATACAAAAAGGTCTTCCTTTTGCCCCGCCACAGCCTTCTGCAACAATTACCACAGATGTCTCCCTGGGGGGGTTGAGGAACCCATTCAAACAGACTGTCGATCAAGGGCAGGTGGTCAAGCGAGGAGCAATGTCTTCACATCAATATGTTGGAACTGTTGACAGTGCTTAAGGCACTCAGCATTCAAGCCTTTTCTTCAAGACAGGGTTGTTCAGGTGTTTATGGATAATACCACACTAGTTTTCAACATCAACAAGCTGAGGGGATGCATTCGAGAAAATTGATCACTCTCATGTTACAACTATGGGACTGGTGTGTTCAGAGGAACATAGTGCTGTCAGCCATTCATCTTCCAGGTGAGCAGAATGTAATGGCAGACACACTAAGCAGATCATCCACAACGTGCCACAAATGTAAACTATCCACTAACTCTCCAGGCTGTGTTCCAGGAGTGGGGCTGGCCGCTCATAGATCTCTTTGCCTCCAGTGCGAACAACCAATGCATGAAGTTTCGCTGGCCGAGCAACTGTGGTTTGCCCCCTTCTATACCTGTCCTGGGGTCATCACATCAGGTTCCTGCTTCACCCAGACTTCCTGACAATGGAGGGAGGGAAATGTGCGTCATGCAGACCTGCCAACAATCAAACCCACAGCATGGAGAGTCTTCCTTTAGAACACCTATCTGATGCAGTACAAAAAATTGTCTCTTCAGCCAGCATCCCTCCTCAATGATCATATGCCCACAAGTGGCAGAAGTTCTCTGACTTCCTAACGTCCAAAGGCACGTTGACTCAAAATGCATCAATTCCACTAGTACTGGACTTCCTGGTCTCCTTTTCAGATAAGGGACTGTCATTATCCTCTGTGTTGTTACTTGGCTGCAATCTCTTGGCGCTTCCAAAAGCTGGGCAAGCAATCACCATTGGTGAAGCACTTCCTCAGAGCCTATATGAATCTACACCCATCCCTCTTAGAACCCATCCCAGGTTGGAGTTTGGAGCTGGTTCATTCCTCCTTGTTTGATGCCCCCTTTGAACCACTTGCCACTTGTGATCTCCACCTTCTTTCATATAAAACAGCATTCCTCGTAGCAGTCACGTTGGCAAGGAGGGCCAGTGAAATATGCGCTTTACATGTTGATCTGCCTTACACCCGCTTTCACAAGGACAAGGTGATCTTGAGACCTGCCATATCCTTCTTTCCAAAGATTCTCTCATCTTTCCATCTAAATCAGGATATCATCCTACCCTTTTTCTTCTAGAATCCATCATCAGATCTGGTGCATTCTTTACATATGCTATATGTCTGTTGTGTGTTGGCCTTTTACATCAGTCATTCCTTTTCTTACAGACATTCACAAAGACTTTTTCTGCTATGCAGGGAGGCAAAAGGGCTACCCAGTTTCCACACAGCATTTTTCCAAATGGGTAGCAACAACTATCTGCTTGGCCTATCAACTCACTAAAAACTACCCCTTCTGCGGAGTTCCTGAAAGTGTTTCCACTACAAGACATTTGCAGAGCTGTGACTTGGGCGACACCTCTGACTTTTTGTCACACTACAAGGTGGACGTTAACTCCCGAGCAGAGGAAGCCCTGGGAAGAGCTGTTTTATTCTCAATGAGTGGCTTGACTGCACTTCAGTTTCGCATTGCTTGTAACAAAGTTCTAATACACACTCTCTGGTTCAACTTATATTGTGTGCCTGGTGTCCTCTTTTTTTATAAACCATTTATTGGTGCATTGCAGAATAGTCCCTCTACCTCATCAGTGTAGCTTGTTAGTCTTCCAGTTGTGTGGATTCACAGAGACCATGAAGAAGAACAGGTTGCTTCCCTGTAACTGTAGTTCTTGAAGTAGTCATCTGTGAATTCACACAAACCCACCCATCTTGTGTCCTGCCTTCTTGGTTCTTGGATTCTGCTAAGGCGGTGTCGTAGCAACTGAGGGTTTAGGTGGGAAGTGCACTAATATAGGGCGTGGGAGAGTGGGCAGAGTTACTGTCAAAATGCCTCTGTAAGGGCTCTAGAAGGTTCCGAACAGTGCTCTGCACAGGCACAGATAACCCCAGTTGTACAAATTCACAGATGATCACTCAAAGAACTGCAGTTACAGGTAAGCAACCTGTTCTTCTTTCCAAACCTTAAGATAATGGAGAATGGTTTCCAAATGAACCAGGCTCTGATAGTCAGGAAATATACTAAAATCTTAAACTGATGTAAAGGGTTTTCTACAGAGAGTCTCTCATTGTGCGATATGACTTGGTAAGCAGTTTCTTCCATTAAGAGTTTGTTCTGCTTGAAATGTTGTTACCTTTTCTAGGGGATTGGTTTCTGGTAGATTTGTTCAGCTGCCACATGGATCTATTTATTAAACTTTTGTTAAAAAAAAAGTGTCTTTGATGTGCACAAAAGGTGGGATTCAGACTCAGGAGCACATTCGTCTGCAGTGTCTTTTTATGAGTGCTCTTACTTATACCTTCTTCTAAATACTTTCAGGGAGGTAATGCTCACCATGCCCTTCAAGTACCTTCATGGATGGCCACAACTCTTCTCTCAGGAACTCCCTAGTTAAAGCTTTAAAATAAACTGTGCGAAAGCTTTGTATAGATTCAGATTCATAAATAAAGTTGTACAGATGACTGCTCAGAGAACATTATTCATTATTGAGAAACCTGTTGTGTTGTTTGTTTGTTAATACTCAGTGAACAACAAAAGAATAAGTATGTCAGACTTCTGGCAGGCTTCCTGCCGTATATTGATGGTAGGCTGCATTCAGCTTAATGGCTCAGAAATTGTATGAATTTGTGCTTTGAAAAGTATTTTACTGAATCACAATATTTGTATGTACAGTTTTTGCATTGGGGCAGGGGAATATTAATAGCCCGTGTTAATAATAACAGCTCATCCATTGTTAAATTGTTCCTAGGTGCACACAGCTTGCAGAGATTTGTATCCTCGCAAGTGTCCACTTGGCCAATGTAAAGTATCCATTATTCCACCCACAGCACTGAACAGCATAGACTCTGATGGTAGGTACAAGCTCTGACATCTCTTTCTCTTTCATATAAGGCTATGGTATGCTCTGCAAGGCAGAAGGAAAATAGGGTTGCGTGTAAAGGTGTTGTATAGCAGTGTTGCAATGTAGTTTTAATTCTTGTAGCCATTGCCCTGATGCCATTGTACAGGGCAAGGCCTTGCACAAATCAGAGAATATACTTGCAGTGGTGTTAATTACAAAAAACAAGAAGTCTTTTCTTTATGTCAGTGCAATCCCAGATAATGCTTATAGACTCATATGGTGCTGGGTGCTAAGGTTCTTTATCCTCTTTATCCTCTTTCCTGTTTTAAGAGAAGATGGCCAATATGGTCAGCAGTGTGTAAGGTTGGGTACAAACACTTATGTAACAGACATACGAGCATTGGGTACACAACAGAAGATAAAACAGTGATTGTTTTTCAAATGTTTGAAAACCAGAGCTAGCATACCATGAATTGGTAATAGAAGTGACTGTAAGGTGCTGAGAAAGGTCTATGATGAAGAAAAGAGTTTGAATAAGGAATCTGTCCTGGAGTGCTTGAGGATCCTCCAGAATATCGTAGAAGGTGGCATAGGATAGGAAATGGCAGAGGGAATAGTTGAGATTGGCAAACATCGCCTCCCCTCTTCCATTTCTGTTAGTGAGAGTCTCCCCTGGACCACCAGCCCTTCTTCGGGTAGAAAGTGATCCAAGACATTATTTCCTAAGCATTAGAAATGTTGAGCTGTACAGTGAAATGAAGGTAGCACAACTTGACCAATGATTAGCATTCTGAGTGCTGACTTTTGAAAATTTGCTGGTTAGCTGGCTGTTGAAGTATTAAGAGAGGAATCTGATCAGAGGAGGCCTTTGCTCAGGACTGAAAGTGGCTGCTTGTTACAGGATATGAGTGTACATTGTAAACATATGATTAATTCAATAATTTTTAGTATTTAATAATGCAGATTCCAGCAGATGTTCATGTGCTGTATGTAATTACCAACTGACATCTTTGGCTAAATTAGTAGAAGTAGTGCTATGGTTGTTTTGTAAGAGAATAGCTCTCATTTTAGTGTTGTCGGCTTGCTGGTGTTTTTCAGAGTAACTGTAAATATCAGGTGGAATTATATCCAATTTCTTACTCTTCTAATGTCACTTTTTAAAAAAAGTATGGGAATTCATGAGACCTCTTTATCTGTTTGGATTTATTCTTGATTTCTTTACGTGGATTTTGAGGTTATAGACATCTGAACATGCTTGACATCCATTTGGACCTAAATGCAGATTTTCATGGCAATAACTTCCATTAGCAGCATTTATTAAAAGGTGTATTCTAAGGGAGCCAGGGAGATAGTTTTATTGCTTTTGTAAGCTCTAATTAAGGTTAATAAATGCTGTTTCTGAAGAAAAAAAACAAAAATTGTGCCTATTATTTGCTGCCACAGGTGACAGGCTGGCAGAGCTGGAGATTTGGTGGAGAGTGATTGTAAACAGGTGTCTAGCATTGCACAGAGAATCATTTTCCAGTTGATAGGTGCCAGAGTTGGGATCCGTTTACCTTTAAAGGGGGAGAAGCTTTTCCTTTACCTGAGATGGGGACAAACCGACTTTAGTAGTTTCTTTGTCTGATAAAGCAACTAGTGGTGATCTTGTTGGAGAATGGGGAGGAACCTGGCTCCCTCAGTCATACTGATATCATTTTATTCCTTGCCTTATTTGCAGGATTCTGGAAAGCCACGTGCCCACCAACTTGTGCCAGTCCTCTCTTGGTTTTTGTTAATTCAAAGAGTGGAGACAATCAAGGAGTAAAATTTCTCCGACGGTTCAAGCAGTCACTAAATCCAGCTCAGGTGTTTGATTTAATGAATGGTGGTCCTCATTTAGGGTAATGAATTTTGCTGTCTTTCTGGGATTGTTTCTCTTTTTAAATGATCAGAGGGGGTCATTGCAAAACTGGTACATTTAAAGCATACTCAATTGTACTGCTGTTCATTTGTCAGTTTTTAAATGTAACAGTGGCTACTTCAGAGTTATGGGTTATATGACATACTGATTCTGGTACGTTATTGAACATTTAGGAGCATATATCCTTTCAATAAACACATACAATGTACAGTACGGACAGATTCCCAGATTTTGAGAGACCTGTTCTTTTAAATTTATTTTTCTGTGTATGCTTTGCCCAAAAATATTAGCCCCATGCTTCTAAATATTTAGTTTCTTCCTGCCAGAGGCTTTTTCTTTGAGCATTTTAATTTCACAGGTGCTGAGAATATTTTTTTTCCTCCATTATAGCTAATATGGTGGCTGAGTGCACTCTGTGTTTTAGGTGGACTCCTAAGATACTCTGGCAGGCTACCATTTCCTGTTAAATATACAATACCTGACAATCTGGCCTTGCTTTTTCAGCTCTCTGGACTATTTGTGCAGATACTTGAGAATTATTCATGACAGCAGTCCTTTTTGGAATTGGACCTTTAGCATGTTGCGTCATGCTGCTCTGTAATGATAGCTTTCATCATTACCACTAGTTTATTCTTAAAACAATTTTCTCGTCTAAGCAGAAGTGCTGTTTTATCCTTTGCAACATGTACCATAGGTGATATTATGGCATGTTTAGAGTGGCAATGGCAAACTGGCTTCTTCTTCATGGCTTCTATTCATGACACAAATGGGTCTTGCACCTGTGCAGAGACTGGTTCAGAATGGTCTAGAGCTGAGTAACTATAGTGGGAATCCTTCTCTCTCCTTGAATTGCACATGCTCCGGGTTGCCAAAGCCACTCTCTCCCGAGTTCCTCTTTGTTCACAGCAAGAGGAACTTCATTTGAAGTGTCCTTTTGATCATTTCCTCACTGCTGAGTAGTTTCCTCTGTACCTTATTCCATCTCTTTTCTTTTGTTTGTTTCAACATGTGCCTTTGGATGACCCAATACTGTTACACTCTCCATGTTCTACAAGAGAATGGGAGAGACAGAAGCAAGCTTCCAGGGTTCTCACCTCACTCTCACCAATTACTCTGATCAGTGAGCACTCGGCATCATTTCTCCTTGATTCAGTGTTGGCCCCCATTTTGAGATCAATCTCTTTTCCATCAGCAGTTACCACTACATGTAACGGTTGTCTGGGCATGTCCATCACAGTTCTCTCCAGTACCCTGACTACTGAAGCATTTTTAGATCTCCACCATAATTCACACCTACGTCTCCATTAGATCAAAGGTCTAAAGTAATGGTCTTGGAACCACTTTGGTACCAACTACTGTTACTGCCCAACTTGTTCCAATATCATTCATGATGTATTATGTGCCTTTCTCTAGTATACTACCCATTATGTCTACTTCTTCAACAGTTTCTTTGACCACTTGGATTTTAACAATCCTCACATGTACTCCAATAACCTTTCACAGCTAACTGCCACAGCTATCACATCAGTCTCATCACAGCAGGCTCTCTTCTGTGCTTGCTCAAATGTAAAAGCATCACTCTAACTTGTCAAAAACTAATTATTGCTCATTCTTCTTCTGCAGTATGTCCTCCCTCACCTTAGTCATTGGGAACACTACACCATTGTCACCTTTGGAAGACCTCAGACCCTGTGCCAAGTTTTACTCGAAATACTGACAAAGAAGTTCCTCTTTTCAAAGTCTTTTTGCAGGAGCCTAGCCCATCCCCCCTTTCTTGCCTTCTGTCTATGTCGATTTTTAATTATTATTTTTTTTTGCAGTATTGGCATTGGGAGGATGATGGAGGGCTCGAGAAAGACAGACTTTTAGTGTAGTGCTGCAGCATGCCTGCAGTAAGCAATGCAGTAAAGCTTGGCGTAGGAAAGAATGGGATTCTATTCCAGGTGATCCTACTGTTGCTGTGTGTGATTACGTACAACAGACAAAGTAAACAACTGCCTCCAGAATCGCTTACTGAGCCTGTGTGAAGAGCAAGACAGAAAGAAAAGGGGAAAGCAGATTAGCCTGCCTCACCAGCTATCCTGGCATGTTGAAAAAGCATAGGTCTATAAGTTTCGCCTTCAAGATGGGAATCATAAGAAAAGTGGAAGATGTTGAAAGAAAAAGTATCATCCTAGGATACACTTTGAAAGCAGTTTTCAAGTACGTTCTAGAAGATTCAAAATGTTTTTGTTTACTTGTGCAAGGTTTACCTGGCCTGGTTGTTATTCATATGTGCATAATGTTAGTTTTGAATAAAAAGTTTGCTGAAATGCTCTTCTTTTTTGTGGTGTAAGAACCTATCCCTATTATTTCCATATTATTTGTACCTCTGGTATGGAAGTTTCTGTTGAAGAAGTAAAACCCAGGGATACATCTACGTTGTTAACTGAGGTATGCCTGTTGCTGTTAGGTACGGAGAGTACTAATTCTCCACCTCATGTGGCAGACCATTTTTTAGAGGGTGGATACACAGGGTACAACGCCTGCAATGGGGGTGCTGCTGCCAGCATTCACTGATAGAATAAACTTGGAATAAACCAGCCTCATTGCTGCCAATATCCTGTCGACTTGAGAACTTATACAGGGTATCACGGAAGGAGCCTTTTTTAAATTCATAATCTGTCTCCACATTCTATTGTGGTGGAGGCTTTCCAGTCAGAGTAGTAGGAAAGCTGACTCCACTCTGACTGATAAGGTGAGAGACACTGTCTTCATAGCTTTTGTCACTGATTTTATTTCTTAGCTGCATTAAGAATTTGTGCAGCAAACATGCAGGCTTGTATGTCTGCATGCCAGAAATGCTGGCAGTTAGCCCATATCTTCCAGACAACTTGAAAAATGTGGCCCTTCTTTTCTAATAGGACGTTCACTGCTTGACTGTTCAACAGAAAAAAATGTCACCAAAACAGTGCAGATCATGATTCAAAGGTGATACTGGGACAGTAGTTCGCAGATACTCTTGAGTGATTGTTTTCCGTTGGTATGACAAAGGACACCAGGCACAGAAATGAAGACTTCTCATTTCATGGAGATGGTCTCCTTTAAGCAGAAACTGACGTGGCCATTGATCTCTTATTTAAAGCTAGTTCGATAGCAAAAAAGAAGTTTGGAATTCATGCCCATCAGCCTCACTATCAAAAATTGTATTGTACATGCCCATCTTCTTTTTCCTACACATGTTTGAAATCTTCATCTGTAGCTTCTAGTCTGCTAACCAGTGATGTTGTAAAATATTTAACTTTGCTACACTATTAGCCATGACTCCACTAAAAAGGCTCAGCCCTAGGGAATTTATCAGTCTTTACTTTGATGGGCGTACATAACACATGGAGATGGAAATATCCCACCTTTCTCCCAATATGGGATTCAAGGTGTCTTACAATAATTTTAAAAAGATTAAGCTTATTAAACTGTAAGTGTGCTGAAACTCCTTGTGATACTCAAAGCTTTTCAGACATTAAAGAGTCTGCTACGAGGAAGGATTGTTCAAGTTCCATCAGACAATATGACTGGATTGTTTTACCTCAACAAACAAGGCAGAATACAGTTGGTGTTGTTGTTAGATTTGACCCTTAAAATAAAAATGGTATGTCTGGAGGTCTGTCCAACCAATAGCAGTTTACCTAATTGGGTGTAGACTATCTTGCAGCGCACTCCCTCAGTCATGCTTAGTGACCCACAAATGGGCCTTATACCTGAGAATCTTCAAAACTCTTTGTATCCTGAACTCACAATAGGAAGTGCCTGAGGAGCAGCAGGGTAGGGGTGCAGGATCAACAAAGCAAGGGGTGCAGTCCTAGGTTGTCAATAGTTTTCCATACCAGATGCAAGAGAAGTTATTAGCCAGTCACCAATTGTCCATACCAGTTGCCAGGGAAGTCCAGAGATCAATAGAGTCAGGTCTGAGGTCCAGGTCTGTGGTCATCAAGAGGTTAATGCGGCAGTCCAGAGGATGAAGTCAGTCCGAAGCCAAGGCAAAGCAGGAACACCAAAGAGTACAACAACTAAGATAAACAGTTGTCAGCATTGAGGATCGAAGAAAACTGCTGGAAGATTTATAGCCAGATTCTCAAGGCCAGGTGGGCCTCATTAACAATAATCAGGTCAGCATTTAGTATTTAAATGATGCTGGGCATGGTGTTTCTCCCTCCTGCGTTCAGAGAAGGAAGGTGGCATGTTGTCTGGATCATCTATCACTGGCTGGCAGACTGTTATTCAGGGTGAGGTATGTTTTCTCTATCTGCTTCAGCTGCCCTCTCAGAGAGAGTCAGGGCAGTCTCTTCAAGGTGAACCAGGGTTTCTCTGTCTGCTTCATTTTCATTCTTTGCTTCCTCATCCTCTGGGTCTTTGGCAAGGGGGTTCATTAACAGTTTGCTGACATTGGTGGCCCTCAGAAGTAGACTTGTTTGCTACAGAAAAGAATTTGAAATACCAGTGTTAAGTGCAACAGAGCAGGTGTCAGTCCACACTCTCTCAGAGATGTGTTTCTTCAACAATGGACTGGACACCCTCTGTACCTGTTTCTTCTGTTCCCACTGTTGACAAAAGTAGTTGTGAAACTTTAGGAGGACAGCTTGGACTGCATTCTTATAGTAATCTTGGCAGCCTTTACAGTTTGGGTTCACAAACTTTCACCTTTGTTGAGGAGAATATATTCAGCAGATCTCATCATGCATTCTGTTGGCAAGGTTCATCACAGAGGCCTGCAGTCACCTCATCTAACAGTTTAGAGGATTTCTCCAATCTTGGATCCACAACTCCTGAGGATTATGGAAGCTCCTTGTAAATTATTCACACAAAAGTCTTATGGTGATAAGTGGAAATGTTTCTGTGCCTTTGCAACACCACTACAGGCTGGTGGTGACAGATATTTCCATAGTACTGCATTTCCTTTTATAGACTGACAGATATTTCCATAGTACTGCATTTCCTTTTATTTCTTCAAGGACAAGGCTTAACAGTCTTCTTGTTCTGAATCTATCTCACTGCTATAATGGCTATAGTGGCTCATCATCCACCTCATTCTGCAGTGCCTAGACTATTCGTGGATCCAACTCCACCCTCAACTCCTTGGTCCTTATGATCAATCCTTTCTTAGTTAATGTTGAAAACATTTGAGCTCTTGGCATCTTGAGACCCCCGTCTCCTTATTATGACGAAGGTCTTTCTTTGCCCACATCATACTTTGTCATTCATAAAGACAAAATTGTTGTCCAGTCAGATGTTACTTTTCTTTCAAAAGCAGTTTCCCAGTTTCATTTGACTCAAGACATTTTCCTATCAGTTTCACGGATAATTCATCTACAGAATTAGAAGTGTTGCTTCATTCTTTGGATATGAAATGCAGCCTAGCATTTTACACAGACCTCATTGTGGAATTTCAGTTATCAACTTGTTTGTTTGCTGTGGTGGTCCAAATAAAGGGTTACCTGTTTCTACCTAAAGGCTCTTTAAATTAGTAATTGAGACAATTAGAGTAACTTATGCTTTAACTTAAGTATCATGATTTCCAAGGAATCATAGTTTACTCCATCCTTTCGGTCTGGACAAAGGGTCCTAGGCAAGGATAGTGTTATATTCAATTCTTGCCTGACCTGACCCTCTATCAGTGAGTTAGGTAACTCATCACCCATTTGTGTGAGTCACAGTGACCACAAAGAAGAACAGGTTGCATACCTGTAACTGTGGTTCATCTTTGCACTCACTCAACCCTCCGTCTGCCCCTTTTTTTCAGGTCCAGGATTCTTTTCCTCTTGATGGACTATGAAAATGAGGAGAGAGTAGCTTTAGTGGGCTGGAGCATGTATGGTGTATGAAGGAGGGCATGGTTCCCACTGAAGCTACTCAGCTCTAGAACATTCTGAGCAAGTCTCCACACAGGTGCAAGACCCATTTGTGTGAGTGCAGAGATGACCACTTAACCCCAATTACTGGTAAGCAACCTGTATATTCTATGTGTTGGTCTTTGGCCTGAACCTCCTTTACCAATCTCTGATGACCTTAGCAAATTTTTGTCAAATTGAGGGTTGTGTTTTTTTAAAGACAGGGATGTACATCTTTGTTTATTCCATTCTTGGATGCAAGAGTGAACATTTAAGAAGTTTTCTGCCACTGGGCAAGATTAAAAAGTTTTTTGCATAATTTTCATGATTTTGCACATTGAGTACTTTCTTGATGAAAATGCTGTTTTCATTATATTTTGTGGAAGACAAGCCTTTCTTCACAAAATACAAGGTTCTTTTTGATATTACAAGCCCTAGGAGTCAAAAATCTTACAGTGGCTGGCCATTCCCCCCCCCCCAATGAATTCTGTAGACAAGATTTCAGAGCAAGGAACTGGCAAAACCACCTCTGAGTATTCCCTGCCAAAGGAAACTGTATGAAATTCATTGGGTCTCCATAAGCGATCAGGCAACTTGAAAGTACATACGTTCTTGGCAGTCTTGTTCAGGATGTGAGCATTTGCTAATGTTCTTTACATCCCTAAAATATTAACAGTTATCAGTTCTGCTTATAAGAAAGAGGCACTGTACATATTTTATAGTATTGTATTTTTATTTCAAGTGCCTACCTGGAAGGAACAGCAGAAGAGTCACTTAGCCTTTCCCTCTCTCTTTGAGAATGTTGTACTGTCCAAGTTGATATTCTCCATTCTGTGAAGCTCATGATGATAAGGATGTATCAGACTTTATAGAACTTAATATTCTTGAAGGGGGAAACAGGTGGTTCTGTGCAGATAATAGTGCCCACTTCATATAAAGAGGTTGATCAGTTTGCCACTTAAGCAATAGATTAATAGAAGTGTTTCAGATTATGTGTTACTATGCCATTTTCTGGAAAATGACATGTATCAACATATTATTCTTTTAACAAATATGCTTTTTGTATTGCTGCTCCATTTCCTATTGGTTTTTCTTAATCGGTCTGTTTCGAGGGGAGAGTAGCTAAAGTTCCTCTGCTTTGTCATCCAAGAGAAGTGCGAGGATTTTCCTTGGGTATTTTTCTGGGCTGTGAGACTGTGTTCTGGAATAGTTTCTTTCTGACATTTCACCTGCATCTGTGGCTGGCATCCTCAGAGAATGGTTGGCTAGTTGTGTGTGTGGAGTTTATATGCTGTGAACCCCTGTTGGAGAGTATATGTACATTTCTGTAATTGAAATGTACATATTGGTTAGTTTCTGGGTATCGAAATGCAAGGCTCGTTAGTGTCTGTTTGGCTAATGGTTGGTTGATGGGCCATCATATGCTGGCAGTCCCCCTGTCCCTGGGTGGAATTCTTCTGTAAGTGTTGAATTTTGATTCTATTGTTTTTCAAAATTGGAAGTCAGATTTTGTTTACTTTTAAGGTTTCTTTTTTCCTGTTGAAGTTGTCCAGGTGTTTGTGGATTTCAATAGCTTCTCTGTGCATTCTGACATGATAGTTGTTGGCCTGGTCTAGAATTTCTGTGTTTTCAAATAGCATTTTGTGTCCAGGTTGGTTTATAACATGTTCTGCTACTGCTGATTTTTCTGCAGTGTCTCTCATGTTCCTTGATTTGTGTTTGCACCCTGCGTTTAGTGGTCCCTATGTAAACTTGTCCACAGCTGCATGGTATGTGGTAAATTCCTGCAGCTGTGAGAAGGTCTCTTTTGTCCTTTACTGAGCGTAGCATTTTTTGGATTTTTTTGGTTGGTCTATAGATTGTTTGAAGGTTGTGTTTCCTCATCAATTTCCCTATTCTATCTGTGACTCCTTTGATGTATGGTAAAAATACCTTCCCTTTGGGTGGCTGTTTTTCTTCTTCATTCCTGTGTTTTTTTCTGGGTCTGGCTGCTCTTGTGATGTCTGATCTGTAGTAACCATTAGCCTGTAGGGCCCAGTTTAGGTGCCTCAGTTTGTCCTCCAGGTCTTGTGGTTCGTAGATTCTTTTTTGCACAGTCTATCAATGTTTTTATTGGCCTTCTTTTTGTCCTGGGTGATGGTTGGAGTTCTTGTGTAGCTACCTGTCCAGGTGTGTGGGTTTTCTGTACACCTTGTGGCCTAACCGTTGGTTTGGTTTGCGAAAGACTAGGACATCCAGGAATGGCATCTTTTTCCATCATGAATTGGATATTTGGGTGGATGCTGTTCAGGTGGTTCAGGAATGAGACCAAATCTTCTTCTCCGTGGTTCCAAATGGTGAAAGTGTCATCCACATATCGGAACCATGTTATGGGCTTTTTAGGTGCTGTTTCCAGGGCGTGCTTTTCAAAATGTTCCATGTGAAAGTTTGCTATCACTGGGCTCAAGGGGTGCCCATGTCTACCCCATCTATCTGTTCATAGAATTCATTATCCCACTGGAAGTAGCTTGTGGTGAAGCAGTGTTGGAACAAGACTGCGATGTCCTCAGGAAATATTTGTTGTATGAGTGCCATGGTGTCCATTATGGGGACTTTGGTGAACAAGGAGACAACATCAAAACTTATCAGTCTGTCTCCAGGTTTCAGTTCGATGTTGTTGATTTTTTCTATGAAGTGAGCTGAGTCTTTGATCTAGTGAGGGGTTTGTCCTATGTGGGTTTGTAATTGTGTGGCCAGAAACTTGGCCAAGTCATACATGAGGGATCCAATGGCGCTCTCTATGGGTCGGAGTGGAATGGAATCCTTGTAGATCTTGGAAGTCCATATAGTCTTGATGGGAGAGCCTCTGATCTGCATAGATTCTGGTGTATGAGTGGCTGAATTGATGAGTTCTTGACCAAGGCATTTGTTTTTCTGGTGATTTTGTTGGTTGGATCTTGCTTGAGTTTTCTATATGTTGCAGGGTCCAAGAGTTCCCTTGTTTTTTTGTCTGTTATTTTTCTGTTTCCATGATTACTGGGCATTGCCTTTGTCTGCTGTCTTAAAAGTAAACAAAATCTGGCTCACAGTTTTGAAATACAATAGAATCAAAACTCAACACTTACAAAAGAATTCCACCAGGGACAGGGGGATTCCCATCAGATAATGGCCCATCAACCAACCATTAGCCAAACAGACACTGACGAGCCTTGCATTTCAATACACAGAAACTAACCGTTAAATTGCACAAATGTACATATACTCCCCAACAGGGGTTCACAGCATATAAACTCCACACACACAGCTAGCCAACCATTCTCTGAGGATGCCAGCCACAGATGCAGGCGAAACGTCAGAAAGAAGCTATTCCAGAACATGGCCTCACAGCCCAGAAAAAAACCCAAGGAAAATCTATGGATGCCGGCCGAAGTGCGAGGCTTCTTCCCCTCTCCCTAGTGACAGAGCTATGCTTGCTGTGCTTCGCTACCCAGGAGAACGCCATGCAGTGGAGTGGATTCTCCCTGGCAATAAAGTGCTTTCTGTGCTTTGTCTCCTGGGAGAAGGCTGGAAAGTGGGGTGGATTTTTCCTGGCAATGAAGTGCTTTCTGTGCTTTTTTGGCCAGGAGAAAGCAAGGTGGTAGGGCAGCTTCTCCCTGGCCATGAAGCAGTTTCCGTGTTTCGTCACCCGAGAGAAGGCCAGGTAGTGGGGTGGATTCTCCCTGGTGAGGAAGTGCTTTCTGTGCTTCTTGGCCCTGAAAAAGCCGGGTGGTGGGGGAGCTTCTCTCTGGCTATGAAGCACTTGCTGTGCTTTGTTGCCTAGGAGAAGTTGGGGGGGGGATTCTCTTTGGTGACAAAACTTGCTGTGTTTTGTCACCCTGGAGAAGTCAGGGTGGCTTGTCCCTGTCAATTAAGCAACAGTGGTGGAGGCAATTCATGCTTCTGTCCCCCCCGAACAAACTGCAGATAAGTGAAACTGCAGATACGGGATCTGCAGATACAGGGGCCGACCTGTGTTTTCTCTTGGTATCATATATTTATTGTTGTTGTTCTCATTGTAGTCTAGTTGATTTCTAAATAATAGATGTTTAGTACTGTGGTCAGAACCTGGACAACAAATGAACCAAACCCAAGACAGTGAAAATGAGATACTAAGGGTCTGATAATGTAGAAAATTGGTGTTTTCTGCTTCCTTGTTTCCACCACAATCTTGTATATAGATTATCTCTGATTTCTTCCCTTCAAGATGACCATAGGAGAAATCCTATTGTGCTGGGTTTGGCTTCAGTGCAGACTGTACATTGATAATAATGTTGGTAATACAGATCAAAACTGTCCGTTAACAAAATGTATTCTAATTGCAGAATTTTGGAAAATAAAAAGTGTTTGTGTGCGATTTATAAAAAAGTTATTTTTTTATAAAAGAAACATGTTATTTTCCGGAGAATGCTTTAATAAGTTGCTTTCAACTTTTACACAGGTGACACTGTCATTGTTATGATGTGTAAATTGTATCTGCCTGTAAATCTAAAAACAGAAAATGCACTGTCTTTCAGTTTACGATTATTTCAGAAGTTTGATAATTTCCGAATTCTCGTGTGTGGAGGAGATGGAAGCGTTGGTTGGGTGTTGTCTGAAATTGATAAACTCAGCTTACACAAACAGGCAAGTGCTCTTTTTTTCCAGTTGAGAAGAGAAAGTAGAGTAAACGTGACTGATTTTTTTCTCCTTTACTTTCAAAGCCAACCAGCTTTCCATAGTTGTAATTAAATAATGCTGTATAAGTCGAATTGAATCACAACTATTTCTTATTTGATTTCAGTGTCATTTGGGAGTGTTACCCCTCGGTACAGGAAATGACCTTGCCCGTGTCCTTGGCTGGGGAGGGTCATGTGATGATGATACACAGCTTCCTCAAATTTTAGAAAAATTAGAACGGGCTAGTACCAAAATGTTGGACAGGTGAGTAAACTCCGTCCTCCATTCTTTCTGTGTGTTTCCTCGCCCAGAAAGCCTGAATTGTCTTTGGGTGACTGACTTTTCTTGTCATGTTGTTGCTACAGCAATGCAAAAAGAAAAAGAAAAAGATTTTTTGCTGGTTGAATTGGTCCTTTGCAAGTCTAATAATATGGACACATGTAACTTTTAGGTGGAGCATAATGTCCTATGAACTGAAATTACCATCAAAGCAATCTGTCCTTCCTGTTACTCCAGAAGAAGAGTCTGAGGAGTGCCAGGTGAATCATGATTTTTATATGTAATTGGTTTGTTTCTTTAAACTTTGGCAAAATGAAGTAAAATTAACAGCATATCTCTTCTCAGAGGTCCTGTTAATTTCAGTGAATGTACTCTAAAATGTGTAGAGTCACAGAATAAGAGTTACATTAAAACTGAGGTGGGAAATTCTACAACTCAGATGAAGTTCTGCAAAAGTTGCACTATTTGAATAGTCATTATAAGCAACTGTGATAGCCTTTTATTCTCACTTTGGGAATTCTCATTCATTAATAATCATTAAGTGATTTTTATCCTGTGCTCAGGGAAGTACACGTTGTGTCCACAATTTTATCTTCACAACAATCCTTGCAGGGGGTTGGGTAGGCTAAAAGATGGTGAACTCCATCATATTAGCCAATATTTTTGAGCTTTGATTACCAAATTTGTAGAAGGTATTTGGTGTAGAGTATATTTTGGTAATAGCATCTAATTCAAGAAGGCTTATTCAGTCCTTTTAAAAATCCAATTCCTAATTAATCCTTGTGATTCTTGTTAATCTGTATTTACGTTCCATTTCTGTGATTTCTGCAATTTAAGTTTAGCTAGTTTTTGAGGGTTTTTTTTTTAAAAAGAAGGCTGGATTCTTTAATGCATTTTCCACTTGTTTCACATTTTAAAGTTTCCTAAATTGATATGGTAAGACCCTTCATTAAATTTTCTGAAATAAAACTTGATTATAACTGATTAAATTCTTTCTCTAATCTCCTACCTACAAATTAACTGTGGGTCCAATTTCCATGACAAAGGGTTTAGAGTATCATTACCTGTCAGGCATTAGCTTTCCCAGACTCCTAGAGCACAAGCTTCATGTTGCATCAGAAAGCTTTATTGCCAGACATCCAGGAAGCATATAAGGCAAAGTCATTGCTGAGACTTGGGAACCTAACGGATACATTCTGAGTTAAAAGCATTTTACAATCAACAACATCTGGCGGGCTGCATAATCATTGGTTGTCCATCATCCACTGACACAAGCATTCCTTAAACTAAATGTTAACATCTTCCCATTGTCTCTAGCCTTGAAACTAAAACCATTAATTGCGGATGCCTTGCTGTCTCCTTTCCCAAGCAGAGCCCAAACAGTTACATACATCATTTCACCTCTACACAAACTGCTATGCACACTCTACACCAAGGCCACAGGGAAACGAATGAATATAGCAGGAGCAGGAGCACAAGGGACCAATCCTGACATTACCCCAAAATATAAGGGTATGAATGGAAACATGGTCTGAAATCCAGAACTGCCTCATCTCTGAATCTATAAGACACATAATGATTTTCAAAAACAAAATATATTCAGTTCTAGTGCTTATCTTATTCATATTTGGAAAAAAATAATAGTTCAGTGCATGTTTCTAGTATTAACATATACATAGTATCTGGGGGGGTGGGAAAGACCCTGTGCATGTGTGAGATGTTGGATTTTGCAGCTGCAAGCAGAACATTAAGATTTTTTTTTTCATTTTCAGATGTCAGTGTATGAAGATTCGGTTGCTGCTCATCTTGCCAAGATCCTTGATTCTGATCAGCATTCTGTGGTCATATCATCTGCTAAGTAAGTTATTTGTAATTTGCAATACAGTGCATTGAAATTTATGTGTAGCATCTTTTATAGAAGGCAAGGAATCATCCTTTTTTTTCTTTAGTTGTGAATTCTGAACTGCTTCAGATGTTACGTGTAAGATATTACAGCTGTTAGAATCACAAGAACCTGCCTTTTATAAATTTACATTTGATGCAGGGGCACAATGAATTCTGTCAGTATCAAGTGTATGTTTGTTCTGGAGAATTCCATTTAATACATAGATCTGACTAAAGGTGAGATCCATGTATCTATAATTCAGATGTACGGTTTAGTACACATTCAGAATTTATTTACTTAAAATGTATTACGTACCTTTAACCATTTCAGGATGGTTTATGCAGTGTGAGTTACTGTTGTATTTGAGATTTCTGCTTGTAAACTAGCATTCTCGTCGGCTTTTACTCTGGAAAATAGCCTGATTCAACAAATGGTCCCAACTAGAGTAGACCCATTGAATCAATGGAATTTATGTAAGGTATCACCGAATTCTTAATTAACTCAGTGGGTTTGCTCTATTTGTGGCTGTTGGATTTAGGCCAAATGTTTGTAGAGCCTTTTTCTAATTTTGTTGAAAATGAACACAGTAGCCTCTATCACCTCACCCACATACCTTTGGTAGTAGTATTAATTTGTGTGTGTGTGTGTGTGAGAGAGAGAGAGAGAGAGAGAGAGAGAATATGAATGAACAGGAACTCAAATCTGGAGTGTGGTAATGCCATTAATAGACCAATTAACATGTCATAAAATAGTAGGCATGTTCACACATATCTCTACATGCTCACATATGGAATGCTACTGCTCAGTACAGTTAAAGGTTATTGCTGAATTGTGGCTTGTGCTTGTGACACAATGTCTGTACACCATGAGCAGTGACAACTCCATGTTGACAAATGAGTCAGATACGCTGATTCACCATATGTTGATTCCTTCAACTCCTTCTGTGTTGTATGGTGGTTTAAATATCCTTGGTACCATAAATGAGGAGATGATGCAATATCTTTCTGCAGATAATTTTAAGTGTCTGTCTTCAGAAAATTAGTATTGTGTAAATTCTGTTTTTAAGTCAATTATAAGGAAATGTAGTTGAAACTTACTAGTTATGTACTGTTGACACCCAAACCTTTTCATAAAACTGAGGAGTGTCAAAAGCATTCTAGTGACTCTTGTTTCACCACATAAAATTGCTCTTAGTGGAGTTAACATAGCTACCAGGAACGGACTAGGCTTGGTTTAATCATAAGTGGGCAATGTTTAAAATATTGTAAAGGAAATTTATAGTTTATTTGAGAATGTTAGCATCTGCAATGTGATTTCTTAACTTAGCAGTGAGCTTTCAAACATTTAATGTCTGCTTAGAAAAGCAAGGCATATCTGTAATTTATATTCAAAGTGGAGGGGTGTTTTTTTGTTTCTTTTTGTTATCCAGAACAAATACAAATAGATTGGCTATGATCATGTTTGTGTGTTTGGGGATCCTCTTGGTTAATTCCTGTCATGTTTAGCTACTTCCTTCATGGCTGTAGAGGCCACTGGTGATAAAAGCAAAACAGTATATTGTGAAGAGAATTGGGGAGCAGAATGCATTAAAGCAATTATCTTCCTTGCTCACCAGTACTCAGAACTCTCTTTGAAGACTGGAAACTTCTATTTGACCCCTTTTTTTCTACCCTACTACTATATTTCACTGTGTTACAGTTGTCCCTTCATATTCGCTGAGGTTTGGTTCTAGGACCCCCCGTGAATACTCAAGTCCCATTATATGCAATGGCATAGCAAAATGGTGTCCCTTATATAAGATGGCAAAATCAAGGTTTGCTTTTTGGATTATTATTTTTTTAAGAATATTTTCAAGCTGTGAATATTTAAATCCGTGGATCCCAAATCTGTGGATATGGAGGGATAGCTCTATTGCATATTCTGTTCCCCTCTATAGGAAAATGGAACATTAAAAAAAGGTTCTGGTGCCTACAACATTGATCTATTTGCTCTTGGGAATTGCTGATCTGTTTGCTCGTGTGAAAACAAAGCAATCACTTCTGTCACCATTATAATCTCGTGCTCTCCACCCCCACTAGCAAAGGGGAATGGTTATGTATTCCAACAAGGAAACACAAGTCCAAGTCCTGGCTCCAAGCCAGTTCTGGATTTTGTGAGTGGGGAGAAGGATAGACGAAGGGAAATGGGAGAGAGGGTTATACTTTCTCTTCCCTCCCTCATGGACTTTGTACGTGAGATATAAAATGCATGGCAGATACAATCTTAATGGATTTTCATTAGGAATAGAAAAACTATATTATTGTCTCATACAAAACGTTGCAACATCATCAATTTCTTTTCTCTTTGCTTTGGAATTTTTGTTTCTTTCACAAAAGGATATTATGTGAAACTGTAAAAGGCTTTGTTGCTAAAATAGGAAAGACCTGTGAGAGACCAATGGAAAACGCTGAAGCTGATGCTATGGCTATTAAAGTAAGAAATAGATTTCCTTCCTTTAAATACTTTCTTCAGTATTAACATTTCCTTCTTTGTATGTATTCACAAAAAGTTTAAAGTAGATCATGGATGCTACAAATGCACATTAGTTAGGGACTATTTGCAATCTGGGTATTCCTTGCCTAAGAAAACCCTATGAAATTAATGGGGTTGTCACAAGTGGACAGGTGACTTGAAGGTGCATGCATACACACATTCATTGTATTTTGGAGGCCTAAATACCCTAAAGGCACCAGATCTTATTTGAACCTGGAATCTCAGCAAGGTCAGCCCTTGTTGGAACTTGGATGAGAGACCAACAAGTACCAAGTGCTATAGGCTGTATTTTAGAGGAAGAAATAGGCAAAACCACCTCTGAATTCCTTCCCTAAGAAAACCATATGAAAAATTAATGGAGTCACCATAAGTCAACAGTCGACTTGCACATACAAACACATTGTATTTTTGTTTGATTTGTTAGTTTTTAATCTGTTGTAAGCTTCATTTGGAAAAGCAAGAGTACATTTTTTGTAAATATCATTTATGGTGAGCGTGTCCTAAAATAGCTAGTACAGACTACATTATATCTGTGTCTTGATAGTGTGCTTTACCTCCATGTTTCCCATGGTAGAGAGTTTGAGAAAGAGGAGGAAACATGGGAAGCCAAACTGTGGCACAAATAGGCAGTTTTTTCAGTATCTTGGCAGCTGAAAGCAATCCCAAGACTACATACAGGGAAACAGACAAAGAGTGGGCATCTTGGAAGCAACAATACCAAAGGGGTAGCTTTGAATTCTCCTTTGGCAGTGACAGAAAAGCAGAGGTGTTGAACAGTTTTAAAGTAACTGAGAGGATATTTTTAATTGGCAGGAAGTGGAAGATTGAACTGTGCTGTGGTTTACATGGTGCTGTACTTTAACAGATACTTCACTTGTTGTATCGCATAGCAGATTAGTGTATTTTTGAGATATACAGAATAAGTCTTACATCAATTTTCCAGTGCCTACTTCTAATGAAAGAGGAAATAGCAGTAATGAAAGGACACTGAAGACAGAGTGCTCCAAGTCTGCAGAAGTTTGGATCTGAATCTGTCTCTAATGATACTTCGTCTTTTAAAAAATTGTGATACTTGCAAAATCATGCAACTTCTCTTATTCTGTTCACATCAACTTTATTGAAACAGTTGTGAACCCCTATGAAAATTTAGCAGTGGTTTGTGACAAAAACCAGTTACCGTATATTCCGGCGTATAAGACAACTGGGCGTATAAGACCCCCCCCCCAATTTCCAGCCAAAAATCTAGGCCTATATTCGCCAGATATGACCACCCCCCCCCAATTTGGCTGGCTGGGGGAGCCTTGCCAGCTGATCCTCTTTGTTTCCCAACTCATGAGGATCTCCTCGTGAGTTGGGGAACGAACAGGATCAGCTGGCAGGGCAACATTCGCCCCTCTCTTCAACCTTCCAGTCAAACTGGACTCGAAGATGGAGGAAAGGGGCGAACATGCCCCGTTTGGCTCCATAGGGAGGATGCGGGGCCATGGAGCCAAATCCCGGGATTTGCCCCCTCTCCCCAACGTCAAGGGAGAGGGAGCGAATCTAGGGATTTAACTCCACAGCCCCGATCCCTCCTTCTGGGCTACCTCCACCCGCAATTCCCCAACCCACAGGAGGCTGCCCAGTCTCCTGGTGGGTTGAGGAATGCGGGATGGCCAGCTGGCTGGGGGGGTGGAGGGAGGGGGCTTCGCAGCCACCCCCCTCCAAAGCGTGGCTTTGGAGAAGGTGGGTGGCTAGGCGGAGGGTGGGTGGGGGGCTGGGGGGAGGGGGCTTCGCAGCCACCCCCCCTCTCCAAAGCGAGGCTTTGGGGAAGGGGGTGGCTGGGCGGAGGGTGAATGGGTGGATGGGCAGAGGGGGCTTCGCAGCCACCCCCCTCTCCAAAGCAAGGCTTTGGGGAAGGGGGGTGGCTGGGCGGAGGGTGGCTGGGTGGCTGGGGGGAGGGGGCTTCGCATCCACCGCCCCTCTCCAAAGCGAGGCTTTGGGGAAGGGGGGTGGCTGGGCGAGGGTGGATGGGTGGCTGGGGGGAGGGGGCTTCGCATCCACCGCCCCTCTCCAAAGCGAGGCTTTGGGGAAGGGGGGTGGCTGGGAGGAGGGTGGGTGGGTGTCTGGGGGGAGGGGGCTTCACAGCCACCCCCCCTCTCCAAAGCGAGGCTTTGGGGAAGGGGGGAGGCTGGGCGGAGGGTGGGTGGCTGGGGGGAGGGGGCTTCACAGCCACCCCCCCTCTCCAAAGCGAGGCTTTGGGGAAGGGGGGTGGCTGGGTGGAGGGTGGTTGGTTGGTTGGGGGGAGGGGGCTTCGCAGCCACCCCCCCTCTCCAAAGTGAGGCTTTGGGGAAGGGGGGTGGCTGGGCGGAGGGTGGGTGGGTGGCTGGGGGGAGGGGGCTTCGCAGCCACCCCCCCTCTCCAAAGCAAGGCTTTGGGGAAGGGGGGTGGCTGGGCGGAGGGTGGCTGGCTGGCTGGGGGGAGGGGGCTTCCCAGCCACCCCCCCTCCCAAAAGTCACGGGTCCACGGCTTTTGGGAAAGGGGTGGATGCGCGGGGGGTGGGCGGGGGAAGGGAGGAGGGGGCTTCCCAGCCACCCCCCCTCCCAATAGTCGCAGGTCCGCGGCTTTTGGGAAGGGAGGTGGATGCGCGGGGGGTGGGCGGGAGGAAGGGAGGAGGGGGCTCCCCAGCCACCCCCCTCCCAAAAGTCGCGGGTCCGCAGCTTTTGGGAAGGGGGGGATGTGCGGGGATGGGCGGGGAGAAGGGAGCTTCCCAGCCACCCCCCCTCCCAAAAGTCGCAGGTCCGCGGCTTTTGGGAAGGGAGGTGGATGCGCAGGGGGTGGGTGGGAAGAAGGGAGGAGGGGGCTCCCCAGCCACCCCCCTCCCAAAAGTCGCGGGTCCGCAGCTTTTGGGAAGGGGGGTGGATGCGCGGGGATGGGCGGGGAGTAGGGAGCTTCCCAGCCACCCCCCCTCCCAAAAGTCGCAGGTCCGCAGCTTTTGGGAAGGGGGGTGGATGCGCGGGGGGTGGGCGGGGGGAAGGGAGGAGGGGTCTTCCCAGCCACCTCCCCTCCTGAAAGTCGCGGTTCCGCGGCTTTCGGGAAGGGGGGTGGATGCGCGGGGGGTGGGCGGGGGGAAGGGAGGAGCACTTTGCTTCACCCCCTGCCCCGTCTCCTGCCTGTTTGCTCCGTTTGCGAAGAGGCAAGAGATAGGCAGGCAGGTGAAGCAAAGTATATCCGGCGTATAAGACGACTGTCGATTTTGGAGGGCACTTTTGAGTGCTCAAAAGTCGTTTTATACGCCGGAATATATGGTAACTAACTAGCTTTTAAAATGTATAATTTGTCCCAATACTTACATATGTCTGTGTGTTCCCTTTTTTGTTTGCATGTAATTTTGTTAGTGCTCAGAACTGAATGAGAAGCTGAACCTGTTACTTCAGGCTCTTCATGCTGAAGCCCAGGTTGCACCTGTGTTGCCACGGATTGCTCCCCCCATTGTAGAAGAAGAAACTGAAGAGTCATCAAGTGAAGAATCTTTATCTGATGTCAAGGAACAGTTGTCAGAAAGCAATGCATTATCTCCCACACACCAGATCTTCAAGCCAAGAGAACAGCTAATGCTCAGAGCAAACAGTTTAAAGAAAGCTCTAAGACAAATAATTGAGCAAGCAGAAAAAGGTGTGCATCTGGAAGATAATTATGCTTGATTTTGTTCCTTAATTCTACTTGTTTAGAATTAATTCTACTTGTTGACATGAAGGGATTGTTCAGACCTAACACAGAAGCACTTTAAAAAGTGCAACTTTGGAAGCCATCATTCATAACCCTAAACAATGGTTTAAGTATTACAAAGCTAACCTGCCTTCATACTTGGGAGATTTTCAGACAGGGACAAAAATAGCATCCCTGTCCCACTATCTTCTCTCCTGACCCCCTCCCGACCCCATCCCAGCACAATAATGAACAGTTTTAAACCTGCCTTGATCGGGTGATCCTCCCTTCCCCTCGACAGCCACGGAGTGAATGCAGCCGTTCTCATGAGAGGATGAGTGTGCAGGAAATTAAAAAATAAAAAGTCAAATACAAATTTAAAAATGACAGCAAGCACAAAAACACACTTAAAAAATACCAAGTAATCCAGGGAGGGTACAAAAAAAAGGGTGTCACTTATCTGGATGTCCTGATTGCACCCGGAAGTGTTCTGGAACAGGCCTCCCACTGATGCTGGCATCACACCAGCATAACAGGGCACGTTTTCACTCGCCCGTCATTCTGTTACAGAAACTAAACAGGTGATCTATTGATGGCTTAGCCCATCAATAAAAAGAAATTATGGCAGAGTGGGACCAGCATGGGAGCATGACAACTCGGAGATGACATCATCTGAAAGGAAAGCCCTTTCGCGATCTCCTGGCGTCGTTGTCACGCCATATTTACAGCGTCTGATAATCTCCTTGCATGTTCCCTTCCCTTTCTCCTGTACTGTGACTACAAGGAGAGCTTTAAAGCATTTGCTTTTCCTTTAGATCATCTGCAGCCTGCTTCATCTGAAGGTGAGATAAACTGTGGCTAATCATAACTGTGATTTGTTTGAAACAAGCCAAATATAAATAATGGGTTATGAATCTGAACTGTTTAAACATAACATAATTAATATTTACCACAAGTTTGAATGACATGCCAAACTGTGGTTAATAAAAAATGGAAACAGAAACTTCCAGCCCCTTTGCAGCTATACCAGAGGAGGATAGGGTCCAAGGGTCTCTGCATCTCAGTGTTGCAATGTTTAAATGATGGTTTAGTTGTGTTCTAACTTAACCAAAGTTTAATTCTTTATAAATTTAATTACTGCTTGTGCAAATTGGTTATCTTTTTTATTGTTTTTTTCTGTATTTATGAAAGGTTATCTATACGTAGATGTTGAATTTGTTGCACTAAAGGTAAATTTTGTGCCCTAAATCCAATTGCTAGTTTCAATTGAAGTAAGCTCATCAGTGAGAACTTTGTAAGTCAATACTTAAATAAATTAAAGAGATTTAATTGGGCTACTTTAGTTGGGACTGGCTAATGGATTTAGGCCTGTACACCTTAAAGTGCCCACTAAAGTTCTTTCATGGGGAAACAAGATAGTAGGTTTTATACTGCATGTAATTTGTAAGTTGATGATAAATCATAAACACTCATTTTAATTTCCTTTGAAGCCTAGATTACACCAAAAAAACGGAAAGGAAAAAAGAATAGAATTTATAGCATTTGTAAGGCTTCAAACTTTTTTTAGGAATTAATTCAATACTTGCTGTTTTAAAAGGAAGGTGCTTCATTGTGATTACTACTTGTTTTTTGTGATTTTTAAAAATATGAACTGCAACCCCCCCCCCCCAATGTCCACATGCACATCATCACCATTTTTGTTAAGGGATTTGATGATCCGCGGGTGGTTGAAACCACAGATTGGGAGCCTGCGGATTGGGAGGGCCCACTGTAATATGTTCCTCCCAAACTCTGAAAATTTGTGATTTTATTTATTTATTTATTTATACCCCGCTCTTCAGCCACAAGGCTATCAGAGCGGCTTACAAATTGTTTTAAGCAATAGCAATTTACACATCTACACTGCATTAAAGTTTCCAATGTGTGTTAGCTAATTGCCCCCACAAGTTGTGTCCTCATTTTACTGACCTACGAAAGGATGGAAGGCTGAGTGAACCTTGGAGCCCTCTGGAATCTAACTTGCAATGTGGTGACTTGCAGTACTGGCATTTAACCACTGCACCACCAGGGACAACTGTATTACAATACAGTTGTCCCTCCATATCCACGGATTTGTTATCCACAGATTTAAGTATTCACGACTTGAAAATATTCTTTAAAAAGTAACAATCCAAAAAGCATATCCTTGATTTTGCCATCCCATATAACTGTACGTGACCAACAGTCTGATTGTTCTAGGTATTTTGAGTAGTCTGCTGGCTAGGACTTAAATTTGAAAACTTTATGGATTCAGGATATTTTTCTGATACATACATATATATACATATACATATACATATACATATACATATATACATACATATATATGTATACACACACACACACATATATATATATATCCTATACAAAGAGGATATGTATGTATATATATTTTTCAGTAAGGTCCCTTTAGCAGCTTACATTGAGAGTACTTTTGACTCTTGGTGTGTAATATGACTTTATTATTTTAAAAAAAGACAGTGTAGGCAATTGCATGATTCTGATGCACCATTTTCTAGGCTGACATCAGTGCCACAGACATTTAGCAAGAATAGGGCATGTTGATATGACCCTTTTTTACTAAAGAATAACCACAGGATGAGGAGACTGACATTCTTTTTCATGTATATAGCTTGCTTGATAACCATGCATCCCTTGTAAATCTGCAGACAATGTTTGGGCTATCTCTCTTTTACTATAGAGAGTACAATAATAACGGAAAAGTAAATGAAGAATGCACAAAGTTAAGCTTTTCCAGTAAAAACCAACTATGTAAATTCTCCTTGTCTTCAGGAGTGAAATAGTAATTAGAAGTCTAACAAAAATTTGCCCCCAACTCAAGACCATAGCTAATTTATGCTACAAGGTAGATTTTGCAGAAGTAACAGTACTTATGCATATTTATATGTTCTTATAGTTGTGGATGAACAGAATGCCCATACGGAAGAGCAAATAAATCACTCACCAATGGATTATAGTAAGGAATGGGAAGAAGCCAAGGAAGAAGAAAAAGATGAAGATACAAAGGAATCTGAATCTCATCCATGTAAGTATCCAGAGAAGAATAATTGTGTATGAATTCTAAACAACAAATTTGAGTTGATTTTACTTCAGAGTTTTTCACTTTTAGTTGGAAACTGGATTTGAAATTGAAAAATAAACAGGATAAATGTAGTCCTATTCATGTCTACTCAGGAGTAAGCCTCAATTATTTCCATTGGGCTTACTCCAAGATCCAATGAATAGAACTGCAGCAAATATTAATTTGTTTAAAACATAGAAGGCAGATATATAAACAAAGGAAAAGAGCTCCTCAGCTAATATGTACTGTTCAGTAAAAAAGGGAATGTATGACACTACAAATTTAAGAACTTTATATAGCTATGCACCTTTTTTCTGCTCTGCTTTTTGCATCTTGCTCTTTCTTTTTCTGGCATTTTCATGAAAGCTAATGAAGGGACATGCCAGCAGAAACTCTACTGTCTTTCTTTTAAAAGCCCCAAAGGTGTAGCCTAAGAAATAAAAAGAATCATATATCTTTCTTACATGTGGAAAATACAGTGTACTTTATATGTATTGCTTCTCCCCCACTTGCTTTTTTTAACAGTTAAAACTGATCCAAAATCCCCAGGTGGACAAAGAAGTCGCATTCCTTCATATACAAGTACTTTTTCAGCCCCAACCTGCACAGCCAGCAAAGAAAATCTTCCAGTACTGAATACAAGGATAATTTGTCCAGGTAATGACATTTTTATAGTTTACTATTGCTTTCATTAACTTTGAACATATACTACATTTTTCTCCACGATATTTCAAAAGTATGAATCCCATCTTGGGAGAAAGGCAGGATATAAATCCAATAAATAAATAAAATAATTTGAAAGCATCTGTACATTGTCTGATGCTATGATTCATATAAGTTCATCTGTAATCTTGTAAGGCAATGCATATAGCTGTTCAGAAAATTCTGGATCTTGTGCTGAGTTATAGATTGCATATCTTGAGTTTTTAGATTTAAATTCATTTGCTAGATCCAAGTGGAGTAGACGTATTGAATCAAAAGTGTTAATTAACCCCTATGTCAAAACCACTGATCCAGTGACTCTACTCTAGTTGAGATTAGCAACTGGATTTAAACTTTAGGTGATAGTTTGTAAATCTTACTAGATAATGAGGGAGCTGTTTGTTTGTATCATTTAATTATATGACAGATTGAAATAGTGTTTGTATTGGTTAATAAACTTGCTCTAAACAATATTGTGTCCACTGGAAGAGTGAAAAAGCAAGCGTCAAGCAAATGCTAGAAAGCAATAAATTTTTTTGGAAGAAGTTCAGTGTGTACTTAGAGGTGAGGAATCTTCATGTGTTTTATTTTCATAGAGCTCACTCAAGAATATACTTGTGTTCTCATAACACAAAGTGTGTTCAGACATGAGCACTGAGGAGAGGACTTAAAATGATTGTGTAACTAGGTTATGCATTCATAACTGCTTTAGTGAGCTCCAGTCCCTGATAATTTCTGATGAAGAGTTCTGTGCATATTACCCAGTTTTGATTCCATAATTGGTGTTGATTTTATTTTATAAATCCAGAGAAATTTAAATGTACTCTCTTCTAACTGAAAACTGTGGGAAGGGAGCTATGTATATACCAAGTAACTGAAGTCCCAGTGATTTTGATGGTAGTTGAGGATATGGTTTCCTGGATATTCTTCTGATCTATTGAGTGCCAAACTGCAAAAAATATTGTTATGTTTAATGTGAAGCCTGATTTTGATCAGGCACAATTGTAGGTGCTATTCTTGTGGGGGTTTTTTAAAGTAATGTTCAGTGCAAAAGCTAGCATTGTGCAGTGGTTTGAGCTGAGCATTGGATTGTGACTCTGGAGACCAGGGTTCAAATCCCTGCTTAATCATGGGAACTCACTTGGGCAGGTCATACAGTCTCAGTCGCAGGAGAGGAGAAAAACAAACCCCCTATGAAAAAAATCTTGTCAAGAAAATTCTGTGATAGGTTCACCTTAGGGTTGCTGTAAGTTGGAAAAGACTTGAAGGCATGCAACAAATGTTAAATGCAGTAAAAAAATCCAAAATTACATATTGTTTGGACATTTGTTTCTACAGCTTGTAAACTAATATTTTCAATGTCTAGATCTGAGCTTAATGTGACCTTCTTGGTCAAGGATATAAAGAGAATTGTTTTATTTATTTATTTAATGTATATCCCACTTCTTTTCCAAAAATGAGATTTAAAGTAGCTTATAATAATTTAAAAAGATGCTGCTAAAACATTAATGTACAAAAGTTTAAAAGGAATTAAGTATCAGTATTATTAAAAACATGCTTAAATACAGTTTAAAACATTGTATTTAAAACATAGTTTTAATAAAAGATAACAAATATAAAACAGCATGCCATGTACATAATTAAAATCCAGCTCCATTATTAAAATTCAAAATTCAAAAGCCTGTGTAAATAAAAACATCTTCACTTGCTGGTGGAAAGAGACAAGGAGGGGGGCCAACCAGACCTCCTGTGGAAAAGAATTCCACAGTCTGGGAGCAGCCATGAAGAAGGCTGTCTCCTGAGTCCTTACCAAAGACACCTGCGAAGGTGGTGGGACTGAGAGAAAGCCCTCTCCTGTGGAACTTAACACTTGTGTAAACTCTTCATTAATCCTTCACTTCTTGCTGACTTTTGTTGGCTGTTTTTCTTAGTTCATGGTTTTTTTCATTATATTCCTTGTGAACTCTGACACTGAAATAATAATATCCTTGATGAAATCATTATGAGATCACAGACTGTTTTGATTGAAGAGTTGGTACTTACTGTGAATGATCATTATTGGATGGTAGGAGGAGCGTTGACAGAGCAGCAACTTGTCTCTTCAGGGTGTTTGGCCTCAATCCTTTCCATATACCATCGTGAAATAAATTGTATATCTCAGTTACCTGCACCTTTCCCCAGTCTACTTCATGAGAGAAAACACCATTCTCTGAAAGCCTTCCACAGTATATCATATATCCAATGAGTGGAGTCCCTTCTAGATGACAAAATCACATCCACCACTTCCTGCTTATAACCTTGCTGACTCAACAGATCCGATTCAATATCCATGCAATTAACTGTAACCAGTTTGGGTTTTGGTTCAATATTGGTCCCTGATGTATTATATCCGACCTCTGACATCTGCATCAAAGTTGGAAACCAAGGTCTCCTTGGCCAATACAGAGCTATTAGCACCACTGTGGCCCTTTCCTTTCTCATCTTTGTCAGCACTCTCTAAAGAACTGGTAGTGGTGGGGAAGCATAATTTATTCCTGGAGTCCAGCTTGCTGTCAGAGCATTGCGCTGTTCTGCTCCGCTGCCTCCATCTATTGAATAATACCTTTTTAATTTGTTGTTCTCTCCAAAGGCAAATAAATCTACTTGTAACAGACCATAATATAACTAACTTCTGGAATATTTCCACATTTAAGGTCCATTCTCCCTGATGAATGGTGTTCCTGCTCAAATAGTCCACTTGTATATTTAAAGAACCTTTTAAATATTCTGCTGTCAGCAATGTTAGTGACTTTTCCAACCATTGAAGTAATTTGTTTGATTCCTGGATCAGGGTATTGACCGCACTCCACCCTGATTGCAAATGTATGCTTTTACTGTTTGGTTGTCTGTACATACTTGTACTTGCTTCCCTTTGACTTTGTGGGCAAATCCCAACAAGGCCAATCTTACCGCCTTCAACTCTGAAAAGTTGATGCTGAACTTGGTATCCAGACGAGTACATTGTCCTTGAATGGACTGGCCCTCGCAATGTGCTCCCCATTCTGAAAGACTGGCATCTGTGGTTACTACTACTTCCAGATGTTTCTGCAATGGCTTTCCTTTGCACAAGCTGCTGTTGTTTAGTCAACCAGCTAAAGTCCTTCTTTACATTTGGTGTCACAGAAATCTTGTAATGCTTCTTTCTCACAATTGCCATTTGATGTGGAAAGAGAAGCAATTGCAACTGCTACGTATGAAATCTCACCCGTGCTGGTGCGTGGGGGAATGACCCATTGGTATAGTGGATTGTGTCAGAGTATGGGATATGCAATACATAAAATTCATGTTGTAAAGAGATACAGAGCAAATCAATCTGTATGCCTGCAGGGGGCATACAAGCTGTAAACACGACTGCAGCTGGCCTGTGTTATGAGAACATAACCTTGGAGTTTGTTCCATGCTTATCTGTGTGAGAACTGTATGAGACAGGATGTTTACTATCTGTAATGTGAAGCTTTGTATCATCGGTACCCCGTATGTTTTTTTGTGTTCTCTGCTGACTGTAGGACTGAGCAGTGATTCAAACTGCTATGTCCTGAGATTTTGCCACAGAGAGTATTCTCTGTTGTTTTCTGTATATATTCTAATATGTATCAATAAAGTATAGTTGTTTAGGCACCACCTGAGTGTCTGTATGCTTTATTAGTTATTAGTTATTTATTAGTTATTTAGTTATTTGTACCCCGCTCTTTAGCCACAAGGCTATCAGAGCGGCTTACAAACTGTTTTAAGCAATAGCAATTTGCACATCTACCCTGCATTAAGCAGTTTCCAATGTGTTTTTAGCTAATTGCCCCCACATTTGACATCCTAGAGGAAATTATTGGACATCCTAGAGGAAATGGGGGGGGGCAACTGGAGTTATTTCTGCTACTCTGCTACAATTTTTGGCTGCCTGGATCTCTGAGCATGTACAGAGTGTCCAGTGTGCTATAATGTGTCAGATTGCACCTCCTAGTCCATCCAGAAAATGTGTGGTTCTTCTGTTATGAAGGAAAGGGCACTGATGCAACAAAAAACCATGATGATCTGGGAGTGGCGTGGCAAAAGGCAACCTGTATCTTTTTGTACTCAAAACTTCTAGTTGAAAAATTAAACATTTTAGAACACACTGAAAAGAAAAAACAACCTGGAGCAAAATAATAATAATAATAATTCTTATTTAAATTTCTCATTCTCATGCCATTCTTCCTTAAAAGGATTTCTAATAACGATTTAAGATAAATCTGCAATGTGAGGTAATTACAGGATGCATTTCCCCCTTTTCCCATCAGGTCTAAGAGCGGGTCTAGCTGCCTCTATTGCAGGAAGCTCTATTATCAGCAAAATGTTACTAGCCAACATTGACCCATTTGGAGCTACACCCTTTATTGATCCTGATCCAGAGTCATTGTAAGCAAATGATTTGTCTAATTCTTCCTCTTTTTTATTTTCCATTTAGTTGTCTCTCTTATTTAGTATTATCTTTTACATTATTAATGTCCAATAAGGTGGACAGAAAATAAAAGAAAGTTAAAGTGATTTTTATGGACTTAGAAGTTCAAAGTGTAAGAGAAAAGTTTGCCATTTAAAAATGGTGCTGATTCAGTCGTAGTTCTCACTCAGCCATATAGGATATTTCTCTGTTTTTTTCTGCAGTATGTTTTCTTGAGGAGAAGGTGGGGGGAGGTTCCACAGGAACACTCTTGGTGGGCCACACTTTTCCCACACCTGGACCAGTGCTTCAGTGGAAAGCAGACCACTTATTATCCTATGGACTATTTCCAACACATCTTAAAAGTAAAGGGGAAGTTTTATGGGGAGACTGTCTTCAAGCACTTGGCTTGCTATAGTCTTGCCACTACCAGTCTTGCTTGAGGAAATCCCAAAAAATGTTAAAGTAGCCAGGTTAGGACAAAATATATCACTTGAGTGCATAGACTTTGGTGTTTTGAGTTGATGCAGTCCTTAGGGTCAGTTTGGGTGATGTAACAGTGGGGCATAGTTTTCATCCTCCCTATTTTCAACTAGAGATGTTGTCAAGCCATTTAGTATATTATGCCAGATTAATACAGTGTGAAATTTAGCTTTTCTTGGCTTATTGCTGGGGTTATTTTATAGCAGAACTAAACATGGGATATGGTTCTGTTCATTAGCACTTTTTACGTCAAATCAGACTTGTTTACTATACATGTATGACGCAAAAACTACACTTGGGCAACTTGGCTTAATTAGACAACATATGTATTAGTATTTTGCCCAGGTACAGAATCCCTTTATTACATTCTTCATGAAATTTGGAAAACAAACTAAGAAACCTTCAAGTAATTTAAATTATCATAGTTTCTAGACCTAGGAAATGATAGTCAGCTTCTTTGGAACCAGCCAAGATGTTAAAGATACAACTCAGTGTATTCTGCCGAAAACAAACAATAGGTTTATTACTTATTTTGGACAGAATGCATTGGGTTGTATCTTTTAACATTTAACATCCAACATTTACTTAGCACAATTCTGTTACTGCTGCCTGTTGGGGAAGGGGAGTCCTGTAGCAAGCAAGGAAAGAAGGGGCTAGTGTAAACTCAGTTGAAGAACTAGAAATTTGGCTGTGGTACTTACAGTCTACCCTGACTGTGTTACAGTTGTTGTATGGTTGTATTTTTCCCTACAGGGAAGGATATTCAGAGAAGTGCGTCATGAACAATTATTTTGGTATTGGATTAGATGCAAAGATTTCATTAGAATTTAACAATAAACGAGAAGAGCACCCTGAAAAATGCAGGTAATTGAGTGACTGCTAGGATTTAAAATTTAAAATAAGCATCTATGCAATGATTGTCTGCTTTTCTTCAACACCTGAGCAGTAGTTGTTCGTTTACAGAATATGACTAATCATGTGAATTATGTGCCTCATTTTTCTTCTGCTTTTAGAAGCAGGACAAAGAACATGATGTGGTATGGTGTGCTTGGTACTAAAGAATTATTGCAACGGACCTACAAAAACTTAGAACAAAAGGTTCAGCTTGAGGTAATATTTATATACCACCATTAGCTATATTCCTGTCAAATTTGGGCTTGGGGAATAGAGCTTCAGCTCTGTTCCCTGTCCCAACATCGCAGCTCTTTTATACTTGCTTGCTTCTTCATGGTGTGTTAGCTGGATTTTCTCCTAATGGCCCAGCACAGCTACTTGCTTTCCCCCACCCTAATGTAGGAACACCTCAAAATGGATTGAGGGAACATGTCTAAATTTGGTCTATACTGCACAGATATTACTGTGACATGTGGTTCTAAAAACTACATAAATCCAATTCCTTCTTTCTTTATTCATTAGATATATGCATATCCCGTTTTTCCGGATCAAAATGTGAACCTCTCAAAGGAGCTAACATCAAAATTAAAAGACATAAGCCCAGCATAATAAAAGCACTGTAAAGAAACAGCAGATAAAAATACAGAACCAAAGAGCTGTAACAATAAGAGTCAGCAAAATCGACCAGCATCTAAGTCAGACCTGCTGACATAAACTAATTAAATTCAGTTGTATGCCACCAAGCAGACAAGAATGTCAATATAGGGAGCTGCAAAGTGTGGATGTGATGACTCAAAAGCCCTCTTGCATATAGTTATCAACATTACCCAAACTGAAATGTATGAGAAGTTATCCACTACTAAAGAGATGAGTGGATGGATGATCAATATTGTTCAGAAGGAGGCGAGATTCCTTCTGATCCTGAGTCAGGAGGGCAAAATGAAACCCTCCAGACATTGTGGGATTACAACTCTCATCAGCCCTATCCACCATAGCCAATGGTGAGGAATGTTGGGAATTTGCAGTTGAACAATATCTAGAGGATTGCATTTTGCCCATTCCTACTTTCAGGTCATGACCAGCCCTTTGAATTGTGACTAGAAATACGCTGGGAACCCAGGCAAGGGCAGTTGATGCGAAAGAGTAGGGACGTGCTCTGTAAATCTAACCCTGGTAAACAATCTACTACTGTATTCTGCATTAACTACAATTTTTGGACAGGTCTCAAAGACAGTTTCACATATAGCATGTTACAGCAGTCAAGTGTTGTATAGCTAGCTAATGTTTGGATAACTTTAATTCATGCTTAAGCTCAAAATGGATACTTTATTGGAGTTAAAAGGCTGGTTAATAATCTTGGAGCATTCCGCTTCTACTGTAATCTCTTGCTCCAGCTGTTTGGACTTTTTTCCAGTCTGTTATCTCTGTGGTGGAAGCATTTTTCTCTATTTCCTTTTCTGCAGTAGCAATGTATGATAAGATAGAATAAATTGAAGTGCCTTGATGCCTCATGTAGATTTTGCTAAGTATGCATAACATATCTTGGCTAATGAAGAGAAGGTAGACAAAATAATCATCAGTTTGAGTATGGTGCTGTGATTGAGGGAAATAGCAACTTATTTCAGTGATTATATGATAATTTTGTATTGCAGTGTGATGGACAATATATCCCCCTCCCAAGTCTTCAAGGCATAGCTGTTTTGAATATCCCAAGCTATGCTGGTGGCACTAATTTCTGGGGTGGAACGAAGGAGGATGATGTGAGTAATAGGTTTAGTGTTCTTGCTAAAAGCTGCTTGCTACTAAAACTGTATGGGAACATTTTTAGAACTATTCTATTGAGAAAATATAGTTTACATGGAGATAACAGGAGTTCTTATTAAAATTTTAATGTCTTTTCTTTTAAAATTCATATAAATTTATTATTTATGTAGCTTTCATGCATTCTTAAAGGATGAATCAAAACCATAATTTCCATCGGTTAAAAACAGTTTAAAAGGGCTATTTTATACTATACTAGAATTAGAATGAAGGACTATATCAATAATTCTGACCTTTGATATTGTATGTAATCTGTAAGGTTTCTAAATTTATTTCAGGTTGTAGGTTAAAAGCAGCTTGATTTTTAAAATGTGTTTGAAAAGCACAGTGTTTACTCTAGTTCTCAAAAGGTTTAAGACCTTATTTAAACAGGCCATCAGCCTTTAACTGATTGGGGTAGAAGTGTGTTGTTCTTTAATATTTTAAGTGTGTTGTATGTATTTTCAATGTTTTAAATTTTAATATTTTAAAATAAATACTTTAATTGGATTGATTATTTAAAAAAAAACTTTTGTACCACTTATTGTTTTAGCTATTTTGTTTTAACTTATATAGTAAGTCACTTTGGGTCTCATATTGGGTGAAAGGCAGGATACAAATAAAATAAAGTAGAGTAAAATAAAATAAAAATCTTACTATATAGTGAGCAAATGAATGTTGCAAAGTGGGTTCAAAGCTTTTCCCCAGCTAGAATAGGAACCCAGTACTTGTATGTGCAGTGAGATAGACAGAGTGCAGATACAGCAATAAACCTGAAATTATGGATTATCACAGTGTTTAGCTTCGTACAGAGGTCCTTTTGTCCCTTTTGAGCATCAGAAGTGTATCCCTTTGTAAAATGAGTGAAAATGATGCATCTGCTAGAAACAGTTTTCTTGGTGTTAATGGCACTTCTTTGTTAAGATGCATTTTGAATAGCCACAATATTATGATGTATGTATATTTTCACTTTCCACTTTACAAACATTTCTAACCACCTCAAATATGATCACATTGTCTTTGAATTTATAACCTGTATCATATGCCAAATGCTCTAATTCTTCATTGAAGTTTACAAAATACTGACTTAACATGCTTGACTATAAACTGTAAATAACTAAACTTACATTGGTACTGGTATGTAAGTATTTAAGTACCCTTGATAAATTACAGAGCACAACGGACAAAACTCAGGTCTGAGCTTGCCTGTAGGCTCCCATCAGCCAAACTGATGCTTCCTTTCCCCCCCACCATCAGATATTTGGGGCACCATCATTCGATGATAAGATCCTGGAAGTTGTTGCAGTCTTTGGCAGCATGCAGATGGCAGTTTCTCGTGTTATCAAGCTGCAGCACCACAGAATAGCCCAGGTATGTGTTGCTCCAGGAGCAAAGAGATGAGCTGGCATGGTAGTTCATGGGGCTGCCAAAGTACAGATGAATCAAGTGTTGACTTTTTGTTTTCATTTTAAGTGTGTAACAAATCATCATAAATGCCAAAATGCAATAGCATTTTGCCCTTGAGGTTTCTCTGGACATGAGCCATAACTGCGAATCACGTCTTCATGGGAATTGCCATGTGAACATATTCATCTCCACTAAAATTTGTTTACTCTGTTTCAGTGCCGGTCAGTAAAAATCACCATACTTGGAGATGAAGGAGTCCCAGTGCAAGTAGATGGAGAGGCATGGATCCAGCCCCCAGGAATTATTAAAATTGTGCATAAAAACAGAGCACAGATGCTAACACGAGACAGGGTATGTAAGGAAAGGATATTTTGTCTAATACATAATGTCCTCTGTATAAATTCCTTTTGTGTGGGATTTAATTCAGTTACAGTGGGGGGGAAAGTAACATGCAAAAAATAAGAGGTTAGCTGAAATGTGCACTTCTAGATATTGTTTGTGCATATGATATGAAATGATATTAAAACTGATTTGTACTCTTCATCAGTGTATGTATGTGTGTGTTTTAGCCAGATGTGTAAGTCCCTTCTCTCAGGTCACCAGAGCTAATGTTATCATCTCCACATTCCCCAAATGGGATCCTTTTCATTTCATTAGTCTTTGCATTGTTCTTGTTGTTAACTGCCCTCAAGTTGACCTCAACTCATGGTGACTCTATGAATGAGACATCTCCAAGACCCTCTATCCTCAACTGCTCTGCTCAGGTCCTGCAGGCTCAGGGTCGTGGCCTCTTTGGTTCAGTCTAGCCATCTAGTATGTGGCCTTCTTCTTTTCCTACGGCCTTCTACCTTACCCAGCATTATTGTCTTATCTAGTGAGTCATGCCTTCTCATGATATGGCCAAAATACAACAGTCTCAGTTTAGTTTTCTTGGCTTCTAGGGATTGCTCAGGTTCCATTTGTTCTAGGACCTATTTATTGGTCTTTTTGGCAGTCCATGGTATCCATAGGACTCTTCTCCAACAACACATCTCAAATGAGTTGATTTTATTCCTAAAATCTTTCTTCACTGTCCAGCTCTCACTTCCATACATGGTTATGGGAAATATGATAGTGTGGACAATCCTAACTTTAGTGTTCAATTTTATATCTTTGCACTTTAGGATTTTGTCTAGTTCTTTCATAGCTACCCTTCCTATTCCTAGTCTTCTGATTTCTTGACTGTAATCTCTGTTCTGATCAATGATTGATCCCAAATATGGGAAATCTTTAACTCTTTCAATTTCCTCATCGTCTAGACTGAATTTATGTAGCTTCTCTGCAATCACTATTTTTTTTAATGTACAACAGTAAGCCTGTCTTGGCACTTTTTCCTTTGACTATTTTTAGTAACTTTTCAAAGTCTTTGTTTGTTTCTGTTAGTACTGTGGTGTCGTCTGCATGTCTTAGATGTTGATATTTCTTCCTCTGATCTTCTCTCCTCCTTCCTCTGACTCTAAACCTGCTCTGTGTATGATATTTTCTGCATACAAGTTGAACAAGTAGGGTGATAGAATGCAATCTTGTCTGACTCCCTTACTTATTGGGAACTACAGTTGTCCCTTCATATTCGCTGGGGTTTGGTTCCAGGACCCACTTGGACACCAAAATCTGTGAATACTCAAGTCCCATTATATGCAATGGCATAGCAAAATGGTGTCCCTTATATAAGATGGCAAAATCAAGGTTTGCTTTTTGGATTATTATTTTTTTAATAATATTTTCAAGCCGTGAATACTTAAATCTGTGGATACGGAGGGACAACTGTGTTCTATTACTCTGTATTCTTTTCTAACTGTAGCCTCCTGTCCTGAGTAGATATTACGCATCAGGACAATCAAATGTAATGGTACACCCATTTCTTTGAGAGTAATCCATAGCTTTTTGTGGTCTATTCAGTCAAAGGCTTTGCTGTAGTCTATAAAGCACATGCTGATTTTCTTCTGGAATTCCCTGGTTCACTCTATTATCCAGTGTACATTTGCAGTGTGATCCCTAGTGCCTCTTTCTTTCCTGAATCCAGCTTGCACCTCTGATACAGTAGGATCCCCGTATCCGCTGGGGATTGGTTCTGGGGAGGGGCGTGGATACCAAAAACCGTAGATAATAGTGAATGCCATTGAAAATAATGGGACTTCTGGTTTAAAATATCATAGAGTTGCCTTGGAGGACCTAGAAAATGGCTAGAGAGGACACATTTTCTAGAAAGGCTCTATGGTAGGTGTGCTGTTTTATATCCCATGAATAATTGAATCAGTGGATAATGAATCAGTGGATACAGGGGTCCTACTATATTTCTCATTCCATATATGGAAGGAGTCTTTGCTGCAGAATTTTGAGCATGACTTTGCTTGCATGAGAAATGAGTGCAGTGGTCCTGTAGTTACTGCAATATTTTGTGCCTCCTTTTGGGGGGATGGGAATACTGTTTATTATAAAAACAATTAAGTAAACTGAATAATTCTTTTAAAGTAAGTTATGAATTGATGTGTGCATAATGACCATAATTCACTTCTAAAACAGGCTTTTGAGAGTACACTAAAGTCCTGGGAAGACAAGCAGAAGTGTGATACCTGCAAACCAGTTGTGAGGTCATCTCTATACCCTCAACAGGCTGTAGAACTGGCTACTGAAGAAGAGGCTTTACAAATCCAGTTGTGTTCTCAGGCTGCTGAAGAGCTGATTACCAGGTATTGTGGATGGGATGAGGGTATAGAATGTGTTAGTGCCATTTTCTGAAAATGGAAGCCTTGTATTATTTATTTATTTATTTATTGGATTTATATTCCGCCTTTCTCCCAAGATGTTATTCAAGGCGGGTTACAATAGTTAAAATAATACAACTAAAGAAAATAAAACTTGTAGTATAAAAGACATTGGCTGGTGTCCTGTTGGTCAAGTATGAAGTCGTATAACAGTTCCCTACACACATTTAGAATTGTGATACCATTGAAATGATCATAAATGCTCCTGAACCAACTTCAGAAGCTAGCCAGCTGTCCCACATGATGGAGATTTGCAGCACTGGTGAGTGGGGTACTGTAGGATGCTGTAACCAGACCCCTCCTGCACACAAGCAATGATGCAAGGAGCAGAAGCAGAGACCCCACTGTTGCAATTCTTGGTTGCACCATCATTCACTAGCAGAAGGGTGCTAGTCACATCATCCTGAGGCACCTTGCCCATCACCACCAGAGATGTCTATTACTCAGGAAAGCTGATTGGCTTTTAAGGTGTCAGAACAGGAGATGAAGAATGGCCATGATATCATAGCTATACCTCTGATGCTGGATCTCAGCTGTTAATTCTTTGTTTTGAGTAAAGTTAGTTATCACTGAGGAAAATCAGAGTGACATAATTTTACCCTGATTTTATTTTGCTGCTCAAAGTACTTCAGTATTTTGGTGTGGCCATCATGCTTTACACTTACATACTAAGTTAGAACAGCATTGTGTTTATATGTTTTATTTTGCTTACAGTGCCGGTATGCCACTTTTTGTTTTAAAACATTTTTAACATTTCAAAAGCAGTAATAATACTAACAGATTTCTATTTAGTGAATTTCCCCTGTCTCCTAAGGGACTTATCTCATCCAGCCCAATGGAACGGCTGTCCTAGAAGATGCTGTGTTTGAGAACACTGTGGGCTGCACTCATATTTTGTAAATTCTAGCTATTACTAGAAATGGTTGGCCTGTGTGTTGTATTTTTATAGAACAAATACTGATGGTGTAGATTTCTATTACTTTTTGTCAGTGTCTTCAGACAGATGGTCAATAGTCAATACATTCCTAATTACCTATCTCTTTTCTGTGTTCTCAATTCTGGCAGAATCTGTGAAGCTGCAAAAATACATACCTTGCTGGAACAAGAACTGGCTCATGCTGTAAATGCATGTTCTCATGCCTTAAACAAAGTCAGTCTAAGATTTCCTGAGGTAAAGGAAATTTTTGATGCTTTATAAATAGTGTTTTTTTTAAAAAATAAACTAGTAACAATTAACACTTGCATGGTGTTTGTCAAATTCATTGCTGTGTTGGTTAAAAATATCCTTTATCTTCAACATGTACCTGAAATCAAGAGTTCAAGCAGTACAGAAATGTTTATTTTGTTTAGCTTTTCTTACATGGTGAGGCTCTAAGACCGTATCACCGTATCATACAGTTCAAGGAGTGGGAGCAATAGTTGTCCTACAATCTTTTCCTGATCCGCTCCTCACTAGCCATTGCAGACCAGATGATACAGAATCATAGGTGGACAGCAGATACATGGCAGAAGGTATCTGAACAGTAACTCACATCAGGTGACAGAAGCAGTGTGCTGCATGAAATCCCCCACACTCACTAGCCTTTCTGTCATGAGGGAAATGTCCTTTCTGGCCCAAATACAGCTATTAATCAGACCTAGAATGTGAGCATTGCATTATCTATTACCATTTCTTTATTTGTTTTAAGTGTTACTAACTAGACAAGCTTTTAACAAAAATGTTCAAAAAATGTGAAAACCCAATTTGAATTCTGGTAGAAAATGCTATTTAGACTTATTTTAGTTGGGTTTAAAAACCCCATCCTTGTTGTAGGCCTATGGCTTGTTTTTGACCTTCATACTTTTTCCTCTCACAGAGCCTCACCAGAAACACAGCTCTTGAAGCGGCTATCAATATGAAGGCACTGCATGATGAAACAGAATCTTTGTTAATAGGAAGGGTTCCTTTGGTAAGGTGTTAATAAGAACAATGTTTTTTACTAATTCATTTTACACATTATTTTGATGGAAACTAACATCCAGTCCATACAGTATTTGCTTTAGATAAAAAGCCATTGCATCATGCTATGGGGAGAACACAACTTGGAAAAATTACCTTTTGGATTACACATCCTACAGCTATTTTTGACAAACAGAAGATGTTGATGTTTTTTCAACCTTTGCTGAACTTGGTTAAGTTTACTCTGACTTTCACTTTGTCTGGGCTAGTGAACAAAATGCTTTTTCAGTTAACTGGAACCAATTTAAATGTACCAGTAAATAGGTATGGTAGGAGTTCTCTAAGGTGTCTGTATTTGGAAAAAAAGCACATTGGAGAAGCTAGACTAAATCCCTTCCTTTCTAGCATCCTTAGCTTCTGATGTGCAGGGATTTCCACCACCACCCCTTTTAAAATGAGAATCAAAATCTAAGTATGGCTAATAATATTTGAGAATTCTTGGAGATCAGTAGAGGTCCCAACAGTTTGGAGAAATGTAAATGTTGTTCCCATCTTCAAAAATGGCAAAAAAGAGGATCCCAAACAACTACTGATCAGTCAGCTTGCTATGATACCACGAAAGGTACTAGAACAGATCTTTAAATATTTTCACATGGGGAAATTATTCCCCAGGGAGATCGGGAGAGAAACGGGGCTGTTCCGGTAGCAGCGCCCCGTTTCGCATGCCCCCTTCCTTCTCGCAATCTCCCGTCATCTTCCCTCCATGCTGCTTCCATTTCTCTCCCGGTCTGTTCCGTGATTTTTTACTAATGAATATTCGTTACTAAATCTCCCCATGTGAAAATCTCCTCTGTCTGCACTTAGAAAGGAATGCTGTGATTACTAGGAACAAGCATGGGTTTCTCAAAAACAAGTCATTCCAAACTAATCTTACCTCTTTTTTTTTATAGAATTGCAAACTTGATAGATCAGGTGGTGTTGTGGATGTAGTATATTTTGATTCAAGTAAGGCTTTTAACGAGCCCCTCCCCCCCATTATATTCTTGTAGACAAGCTGATGAACTATGCTCTAACAGTGGTACTGTTAGCTGGATTTGTAATTGCTTGACTGATAGAACGCAGTCAAGTCTGATAGCTCACTAATAATTGCTCTTCATCCTGAAGATAAATGATTAGTGGGGTGCTCAACGTTCTGTCCTGGGCCTGGTATTTTTCAACATCTTTACTTAGATGATGGCATAGAAGGCTTGCTTATCAAATTTACAGATGTCACATATGGGAGGTGGGTAGTTAATACTCTAGAGGAAAGGATCAAAATGATCTTGACAGATAGGAGAACTAGGCCAAAACTTACAAAATGAATTTCAACAGTGATAAAGCTAAAGTACTACATCTAGGCAAGGAAAATGAAATGTATGAATATAGGACACCTGTCTTGAAAGCAGAACATGTGAAAAAGATCTAGGGGTCTTAGTAGACCAAGGGGTAAACATGGAAGCCAAAATGCCAATACAGTGCTGGGCTGCAGCAACAGGAGTATAGTGTCCAGATCAAGGGACATAGGAGTGCTGTTCCATTCTGGTTTGGTCACATCTTCCTGCCCTACCATGTCCACTTCCAGGCACCACAGTTCAAAAGGGATATCAACAAACTGGAATGTGTCCAGAAAAGTTTGGCCAAGATTATCAAAGGCTTGCAAACCAAACCTTGTGCTTGTCTATACAAAGGCAAAAAGAAGCAGATTGCTCTGCAGTAAAGGCAAGTTGCAGCAGCTGCAATTTGTCTTACTTGTTTTTTTTTTAGGTAGATTGCAGGCATGCGAAGCTATCTGTGTTTACTGTTGCAAATGGGCATGCCTGTGAATCAAGATGGCAGCCGCGAGTGAATTACTTGTGTTTTTACTCACCAGTTTGCTGCCGCAGAACAGTATGTTTTTTTAAAAAATCTATTCCCAAGCTCTATAGAGTGATATATTACTTTAACAAAAAAGCAAAAAAACACAAACCCCTGTTTTATCACATTAGTGCTTGCTTGCTAAGGTGAAAAAAATCATGGCGGTTCCGAGCACTTCCCTTGTTAGCAAGCCCACCCCCATGCTCGTCCAGCCAATCAGCTTTCAGCTTCTGCCCATATGGGAAAGTGAATCTAATCAAATTGCTTGTCTCAACAAGCAGGAATGTGCATTCCCCCCGCTGTTATTTAAAAACTCCCAGAAAAGCCATGAAGGCTTTTCCTGTGGGGTATATGGCTTATTTAGCCCTACTTCCAAGTACAGCGATAAGGTGCAAGATGTCATTAAGACAGGTCATATTCTCCTCGCATTCCGCGAGGAGTATTTTCGCTGTTTAGACAACTCCCTTATGTGGAATGACTTAGGGATTTGGGTATTTTTAGGTTGGAGAAGAGAAAAATGAGAAGTGACATGATAGCTAGGGCTACAATACATCTTCTTTTTCCTGGATATGTCCTGTTTTTCAGAGCTAAAGTTTCTGTCTCGTCAGATTTTTAAATATGTCCAGCTATTTTTAAAATGCCTGCTACTGCTGCACCTCCTGTCCACCAATGCCACCTCCTTATTGCTGACTCTCCAGCCTCATTCAAGAGCTTCACTGGAAGAAAGGATAAAGGCCAGCCTGGCAGAATACACACACACACACACACACACACACACACAGATCAATTTGGGGAGAGTGTGGGGGAGAAGAGAGACAGATCTATAGAGGGAAAGTGTACTAGCTGAGCGAGGCGGCTGTGGGAGTGATGGAACAGGGCAGCTTGGAGTGGATGAGGTGGCTATCAGAAAATGTGTGGAAGGAAGAAAAAGAATATAGTGTGGATGTTTAAAATGAACGTCATAAGAGTTTGGTTTGAAGAAGTCATTCGGTAAACGTGTCTCTCTTTTTTGCTTTTCACAATATTGTAATCCTATGATAGCCATCATTAAATATCTGAAGGGATGTCATGTAGAAGATGGAGCAAACTTGTTTTCTGCTGCTCCAGAAACTAGTAAGGAACTGAGGGCAGGGAACTGTTTAATTGTTTCTTTTCCTTGTAAAGCGCCATGTACATTGATGGCACTATAGAAATAAAATGTGATAATAATAATAATAGAACAGAAACCAGTGGATTCAGATTACAATCTAAACATTAGGAAGAATTTACTGTTGTAAGAACTGTTTTACAGTGGAATAGACTGCATGGGAAGTTGGTGAACTCTTCATCTTTGGAGGCGTTTAAATAACAGTTGAATGGGCATCTTGAAGGAGGGCTTTGGTTGCATATTCCTACATGGCAGAGCAGTGAAACATATGTCCCTTGTGTCACCTTCCAACTCTTGAGATTCTGTGGTTGCTTTTCCTGAATGGTGGCACCTATTAACTCCACTATGTGGTTATTCTCCCACTGGAGATAAGAAGCCATCTAGTTTGGAGAAGAAAGGCACCTTATTGCCGGATCTGGGAAAACAATCTTTTCACTATAGGTTGGATCACATACAGGTTGAGTATCCCTTATTCAAAATGCTTGGGACCTGAAGTGTTCCATATTGTAGATTTGTTTGGATTTTGGAATACCGTACAGGTACTTGTATCAAATGGTGTAGGGCAGCAGCAGAGATAGCTGTAAGCCCCTGCTAACAGGTGACTATTCTTTGGGGCTCCCCTGCCTCTAGGGAGAGAAGTGGAGTAGAAGGAAGGGAGATGGTGCAGCCAGGTTCACAGCTGAACTTTGCACAAGTGACAACCATGGTGACTACTGCTAGTCCTCCACCACTACCACTCAGCCAAAGTGAAATCTAGTGGGATGCATTGGCGACAGCTACTGGTGACCATCTCCAGCCTTGGCCTGGAGCAGAGCCCCACGCCAAAAATAACCAGCCACCTTCTCCTCTCCCCCCGCTTCCACTACTGGAGCCTACCCAAGTCTTCTGCAGATGGGAACAGTCAACTCTGGAAGCAGCCAGCAGTGGGGCTCCTAACCGCCTACTTCTGCCTTCAAGGTGGCAGCTGTGGCACTTTTTTGGCTGGAGAGAGACACAAGGATCTGTGAAATGGCAGGAATCTACACCTCCTGCCATTTCACAAATTCTCACGTGTCTCTCCAGCTACGTCTGCCTTCAGCCGGATCTCCCTCCAGCATCACAAATACAGTACAGGTATGTACGTGTTGTAATGCCAAAAGTTTTCAGATTTTTGGAGGATTTTGGAATTCCTGATAAGGGATACTCAATCTGTATTACAGTTTAAGGGGGTACATTCTACGGAGTGGTAATCCTGCTCACCAATATAAATTATTTATCCCTTCTGTGATCACTTTGAAGCATACCATGTTGTGGCATCTGCTTTATGAATCGCTCAGCATCATGTTTTAATTTTGTATCCGCTTTAATAAAAAATTAGTACTGCAATTCTGAAAGCTATAAAATTGATTGAGATGTATTGGCCTCAGTTTCTGAACTTTATGGAGCATATTTCATTGGAAAAGCTGGCAGTTAGGTATTCGCTTCTAAAGGACACAAAGTTGAAAAGATCTTGTGGTTTGTTTCTGCAGCAGCTAGAAACTCTTCATGAAGAGCTACTCTCAACAGCTGTTCAAAGTCTGGAGGGTGAATTAAGGAAACTTGCTGAAATTCCTTGGCTGTGTCATGTTCTACAACTAAATGATGATGAGGTGGGTGAAATTCACACTTGCAAGCTAGCTTTCCATTTATTAGATGAGTAAATTAAATTATATTGTTACCCTAAAGCCCTCCTGTGTATATTATGTTCATCTTTCCAAGTGTTGCTATTTTTGCAGAGTATTGTAAATTACTGCTAAATCCTACAATAAATCAGCCCCCTGACATTATTCAAAACAAACCATGCATTATTTAATGCCACCTGGAAAATGTCTTCAGCTTCTCCAGTCATACTTTAAATTTCTTTTCAAGTTAAGTCAACTGTTATGTGTAAAGCTTACCATATTGTTCTGTTCCAAGTGCGCAGAGTGAACACTGAAAATCTTCCACCTTAGCTTCAGGTTTCCTTGTGTGTGCTTTTTGTAATACATTTTGCATACCTAGGGGCTTCCCATTTGTCTTGTTGTGAGTTCAAGAGATAATTTATTAGACTTTGGGGCTGTGTCAAAATTTGGTTTATGTTTTTCATGGAGCCAAAATGCCCTCCCAACACTTAGCTATACAGCTAAGAAGTATAGTCATTCAGATTTTTTTTGCCTTTCTTTGTTTCTCCTCACATAAAATTGGCCTTGAGTGTACAGTTTTGCCCCTTTCCTGATGACACCCCAATACTTGATACTAAATCCAGTACAGGCTTTTCCTGCTTTCTGATGACTTGCTCTTTCAACACTTGCAAATTACAGACAAGTTTCATTAATTTGACAGGGATTCCACTCTTTCGTCAGTTCTTCTTGCCTACAAGTCTTGCTTGGGACCACACACACTTTTGTATGTGTGTGTGAGTGTATACAGAGTTAATTTAGCTTTTGCATGCATTCAAAAGCGATATATAGTGTGATATTTATGTGTTTTGAAAAAAATCTGGGTTCCACTTTTCAACCGATTCCACTTTCTGACATCTTCCAGTCCCCAATCCATCAGATAAGTGGGGGCTTCCTGTATCAGAATAGCCCCTGCTCCTCCCCAAAGCCCTTTAAGTGACCTGAAAATTATCTCCAGAGGCTTTTCCAGTCCTCTAGAGCAGGTTTTGGGAGTGTGAGGGAGGGCTGTGGAGGGAAGGAGAAATCACCTCTGAATTCCACAGACATTCAGTGTTTGATTCAAAGTGCCAAATCTCTCCAGAATATATGATGGTTACTACAGTCATGATAATAAATGCTCAGCTAGAATGTATACCATAGGCAAGAAATGATACCACCAAGTCTAAGGGACCAGGAGCATGGAGAATGAGGTCTCAAAGAAGCTATTAGAATCAGGAAAGGCTTCAGAATATAGAAGTGTTGCCTGAGCAAGAAGAATAAAAGGAACACAAACCTGTACCGAATCAGACAATGAAGGATGCATACTTGAATTTTAAGAGGCGTGCCACTAAAAACATTTAATCACTGAAAGTGCCTGTCATTTTCAGAAAGGGAGTCTGAGTCACTGATGGAAATAGTAATGACAAGATGAAGTTGGGATGTTAGTGAGAAATTTAAAACAAACAACTCACTGAGTCCATCTAAGAGTACTATAAGCATGCTAGTCTTATGCAGAAAGCATAAATAAATAAATAAACATACCTCCCAATGTAGTGGGTTCCCCAAGGGATCTAGATTATAACCAGTGCTTTTTAAACTTGTCCATAGCTGATCTGGATTTGGAGTGGCCAGGCTATTTGACACAACACATTATTTACGCCAATTAAATCAAAAGTTGACAGCAAAAAGACGTCTCAAAAGTTAGAAACAATATGTATTAAAATGGCAGCTGTGGTTCACTGTAACCACATGTAGAATGGTGAATATTGGCCCCAAAATTTCAGACTTCACATCTAAACTAATAGTGTCTGAAAACATTGACTTGGTGAAATTGGTGACTTGCAACATTGACTGCTGTGGAAAAGCTGAATTCCATATTGGGGTTCATTATTAAAGACATCTAAGGGCCTGTCTACACGGTAAAAAAAAAATACGTACGCCGTTTGGAAGATTGATCTTCCGTACACACGGCCATTCAGATTCATATGAGTCATTCAGAAGGGGGGCTAGCGAATCCCTCATAAACTATGTGGATTCAGCGTTTGGAAGGATTAGTGGATCTCGGCCTAAAATCTGTACAGCCATTTGAATGGTTGATCGTCTGTACTCCCCGTTCGCACACATACGAACAGGCAGTGTAATCTGATTTGCTGGCCGAGTAGAGGGAACGGGGCTAGCAAGGAGGGGAATCGGGAGCAGCCGCCATGTTGGATTCCCGGCTAAGCGAGAGTCCGGTAAGTCCATGAATTTTATATATACTTATTTTTATTTTACATTGTAAATAGGGGAAACTGACTGTCCGCAAAGCAGGGACCTTTCTAAATAATTTTTTAAAAAGCGGCAGGAGATTTAAAACTGCCGCTTGGCTTGCTCACTCCAGCCAGCTGGGGAAGGGGGGGGGGTCATACAGACTTTAGTGGGGGTAAAAAAATCATGTAGGTGGATCATAGGTATTTGAACAACTGACTACTCATATTTTTTATCCCCCAAACGGATTTTTTTAAAATCGTATAGACAAGCCCTAAGATAAAATTTGACAATATTATAATGCCTTTCTCCTGATCTATGGTGCACCCACACTTGCAATGCTGTGTACGCTTTTGTCAATGCACCTTAAAACCAGTTGAACTGAAGAAGATACTGAACATGGCCTATAGACCACATGGAAAAGCCGAAGGCCCTTTTGGTAGCTATGAAACCTCAACATTGAAAAAATAACCACCATCATCAGCAGTTTTTTGTTTAAAGAGGTTGGTGGTGGGGTGGGACTTAAGCCTAAGAAAATCCTAAAAAACAATCAGAACCAGAAGTTGATGTTCTATCACTTTCAGTTTTTGTGTTTTCTGTTTCAAACACACACACACACACACACACACACACACACTTCTACTACTTCTCCTTCTGCTTTTCTTCCTTCACCTCCTTGTTCTTAGTGATTTCTGGGCTTGGCATAGCCTGCAGTAGGGTGCTAGAGGCAAAAATATGATTGCCAGCCTCACCAAAATTGTTCACTTTGGAGGGTTTTTTTTAAAAGGGGGCAACCAAATATACAAGGGGCTGAAGCAACATCCCTGTTTGGAACAGTTACAGCATTGATAGTCTTTTAACTTAGAAAAAGGATGAGGGGGAAGGGGACATAATAGAGGTGTATAAAATGGGTGCTGAAAAGAAAGTGGATAGGGAGTGGTTTTCTCTTTAATAAAAGAACTCAGGATAACCAAGTGAAGCTGAACAGTGGGAGATCAGGATAGATAAAAGGAAGCACTTCTTCATATGTGTCACTCTTCATATGGCCCATAGTTAAACTGCAGAATTTGCTACCACAAGATGTAGCAATGGCTGCCAACTTAGATGGCATTAAAGTATTTAGAAAATACATTCAGGGACTGTAAGGCTATCAATGGCTAGTTGCAATGGCTGTGCATTTTCTCCGGTATCAGAAGCATACCCTCTCTGTGTGGGTATGTTTTTCATTACAGTGGGAGTGAGCAACTGCATAGGGAATGAGAGTTAATTCCCCCACCCTCGCGCCTCCACTAGCCCATCACCAGTGAACCAGAAGTGACATCATGTCACCTCCCGTTCCTGTTTCTGCTGATCTCTGGCCATTTCCCCAGGAGCTGGGAGTGAGTAAAAGAAGCAATCTGATACAATTGGGGGCAGCTTTGGGGGTTTTCGGAGCCATTGGGGAGGTGCGTAGTAATAAAAAAATCAGAAGGTTTAGGGATTTAAGGATGTTTCTGGGGCCCGGAGGGCTGCAAAATCAGTCTGGGGGCTGCATGTGAGTGAGGCCTCTCCTTTCCCCACCTCTACTTTAAAGCCTAGAGGAAACAGTCCTGTATTAAGAATTACTGGGCATCTCTATCTCATAAGCTGTATTTCAAAAAGGATACAAGTTCTTATGTGGAAATATCCCACCCCAGGTCTGTCTGTCTGTCTGTCTTTCTTTCTTTCTTTTTGTTCAAGTTACATAACACTTTTATGGCATAACCTTTGGGCATCTCCATCTCTTCATTCATGCTATCCTGTCCTTGAGAATTATCTTTATGATTTTTTAAAAATTGCTTTTCACCATAGCTTTTCTGCTCCTTTTTCATTCTGTGTATAAATGTTGTGGGTTTTTTTTTTTATTTTAAGCTGTGGAGTTTTGTTTGCATTCAGCATATACACAGTGTTAAATTAAAAATAAAGTAAAATTGGGAAAAAAATACATTTCCTCTCATTCTTAGGATCCTCCTTTGGAATATGCCAAAAGAAACAACAGAAGCACAGTATTTCGTATAGTGCCAAAGTTTAAAAAGGAAAAGATTCAAAAACAGAAGACTAGCCCTCAGCCTGGTATGCTTTTTATTTTTTTAAACTGCTTTGGGGAAAACAGTTTTGGCTTCACATCTTTCACTACATGTTCAGATCATGACCTTTGCTTATCCTATTAAGCTTTGGGAATCTTGTTTCAGATTGACCTGGGATGTGACTTGCAGGTGCACACTGGAGGATACATAGAGAATTTCTGTATTGTTTTGCTGTTGAGATGATATCATGTATCTTTCACTGATTTGTCTGGAAGTTAATTATTTGGCTCCTGAAATCTAATCTTGGGCCATTGGTTTTCAAAATGTGTCCTAGGAAACACTGGAATTACTTGGAAGCTTAGCAGGTGTTCCTCACTGAAAAGGTCTCTCGTGACCAACAAGTTCCCCTGAAACACAGGCTGACTTCCACTACTGAGCTTCCTCTATAATGTGTAGCTGCAGGCAAAGGTTGTGTGTTTTCCACAAAGTACACTCAGTTTAGGAGAAGTAACTGTGAGGACCCAAAGCCTAGCTAGTGCTGCATGTGAATATGACCAGAATTCTTTGGTGTGATCAGATTTCCTTGGCAGATAAAATAACATGCAAAGTGTTCCTAGAAAGCTAGAAAGCTAATGTGTTAGAATAATCAAACTTGCTTGTGCTTTCCAAAACTAATTGCTAATTGGAAGAGTCTTCTTTGTTAGGAATCAACCTGAGCAGATTTCACTATTGTCTTTCCTCATTGATATAGATACATGGTATGTCACTGCTGTTTATTAGAGTAATCTGATACCATCATCTTCTAGCAAGCAATTACCCTCTCCCCCCAAATACAAACCAAACAACAAAACTGAACCTAATAACTTGTTGATTTAAGACGTTTAACTGAGAATATTTACAATTTGGTGGTTGCTAACAGATATCATGAGCCATATCTAGTTTTTGAAGCAAAATAGCAAAAAATGAAATACATGAAAACCAAAACAGTAGCTTACATACTCTGAATTATTAAACCTCTTCCTCAGTCTTACTGTGGGCAACTAACCTTAGAGAACAATATTGAGAGAACATTTAAATAAGAGAGTATCTACTGAATACTGTAGTTGTTTATATTTTTATGAGTACTAATTCCCCCCCCCAACTTACACTGTAACCAGTAAATCATAATTAGTGTATAGCAGGACATTCCCATATTTTGCATTACAGATGCTAATATAGTTACAAATGAATTAGTTGATGTTTAGAGGCTTGATAGCTTTGATGCTGAAGCTGAAAGCATGGCTGCAATGCAGATTGGCCTGTTCTTTTTTTTTTTTAACATACATTTTCCTTCCAGTAACTTGCATGAAAAGGTTTTCTTTTTGTGTTCAAAAATATATTTGACTTTTGCTGTCACTGCATTGTCCTATTTTCCACTCTCTATGGCCTAACCTTTGCTTGTAATGCCGTTCAGCATGTAGAAATTAAGGGGGTTCTGCTCTTAACTTTGGTAGTTCAGAAATGGGGCACAGATGAAGTTGCTGCTTGGCTGGATCTGCTCAGTTTGGGAGAGTACAAAGAAATCTTCATCAGTCATGACATCCGAGGCTCTGAGCTTTTGCATCTGGAAAGGCGAGATCTTAAGGTATTTCTTTGAGCTATTTTTCTGCTTACAAGTTTTTTTTTTTAAGCAAACAGTTAATTGAAATCTTTCCTCTGTCCTCAGTCTATTTGTGTGCTTATAGCTTGGCTTTCAGTGTGTAAACTTGCAGAACACACAAGCATGCATGCATACAAACACAACCCCCCAATGAATACACTATGAGATTATATTTGCATCTTGAAATATAATGACTATTGAGGGCTTATTTCTGAGTGTATACAGAATCATAATAGAATCAAGGTTGGGGAAATCACTGAACTAACTTGTGTGAAAATCATTATATTGCTAACCATGTACCGTAATTAGTATAATTATTAAACTAACATTGTTTTAAAAGATAATCTGTGATCTACTAACTAATGTGATCATTGTCACAATGCACACAGAACATATTGGCACGCAGATTATACATAGACCTCGTTCATAAGTACTTAGTGGTCTTTGTAGGTAAACAGTAGAATTTCTGCAAGCAACTTATTTATGTATTTATTTACCTGACTTACATTCTGTCTTTCTGCCAAAACTGAGGCTCAACAAAACTGAGGTTCAGCTTACAACAAAACTGAACAGGAACAGATAAAAGCATATATCAATAAACATTAACATTAAAAAACAATTGAACTGAAAAGCAGTTAAAATACATCAATAAGAAGTGCAGTCCCCATCACAGGTGTCTGTCACAAAGCCTTGAATATCTTGTGTGCTTGTGCTTCTGCTTGAAGGCAGAAGTGTGGGTTCAGAGCTAAAGGAACTGCAGAATAAGGGCAGAATGGGACATTAGGAGGCTAACACAGTTACAATTATGTGCAATGCAACTGTGTAAGGATCAGGGAGTTTTTATCAGGATATAATCAGTTTTAACCTATTGCCAACTTGCAAAACCTCCTCAGGGCTTTTCTTTTAACCTGTTCCTTTATTCAGTGTATCCATCCCTGTTAGCCTCAGAAGACTGAAATAAACTCAGTTGAGACAAAACTATGTGGAGATTGTTAGGATAAAGTGTTATGTACCTTTTATTTTAGCCTGCTAATTTCCTGATGAAAATGTTGCCATTGAACTGAGCATCAGACAGGGGTTTAGGAAACAGATACTTTGCAAGCTCAGAGCAGCTAATGAAGACTGATTAATGCAATCAGTATAGCAAAATAATCAAGACATGAACAGAAAATGTGCACTATGTAATACTGGATAGTAGAGGACTGTCACATCTCTGAAAAGATGATCTGTATAGGATTCTTAATTCTTCACTACATCAGTATAATGGAGGGTAACTGAGGTATTTCTATATAGTTCAGTACTGTACCAGTGCTGTATGTACAATTTGGTTCACATGTCAACATAAGGAAGGAAGAATGTAAGAGCGGGAAAACAGCTGGAAGGAAAAGTAGCCCAGTAGATCAAGTGAATCTTCATGCTGGCACAAAGGTTTCCAGGATCCCATCTTATGAAAACTTTCTAAAGGTATTGAATTCAGTCCAGTCTTCCTTCTGTCTTGATTATGTAATGTAATTCAGTGTAACTATACCCCAACAGAAGCAACAGGCTAATTTAAGAACAAACCACCAATATTCTGTGGGCTAGCATTCACCTACATCCTGTCCCACAGTGGCACAAAGGAATGGGTTTGGTATGTAAGTGCCTTGTAATTTTACACAATCCTTTGTGATCCTTCAGGCATAATAGGCTATGCTGGAGCATCTATTGCTACTCAGCTAGGTAGGAAGGACCTTGGAAGCCATTCAGTAACTGCAGTAATAAGAAATGGGCATAAGGGGGCAATAAAGCACTGGAGTCTGGAGTTAACATATGAAATATGAGAGATTCAAGATTTGGCTCAAGAATAAATCTAAAGGGGGAAAGGTGTTTGCAACTTGAGCTGATGTTTTAGGATGGATAAAGAAAGCAGGAAATGTTAACATGATTCAGTTAAAACTTTGAAATTCATGGAAGGAAAAAATAAAAAAATATATTTTAGACAAATTAGTCTTGAGTTCCAGTTCAGCAAATATTTGAAGTATCCTTTTTGATAAAAAAATCCACATAAAAGAACTTAACGATTTTCTTTTGAGAGAATTGATGACAACGTATTTCCTTATTCTTAAGACGTATAACTGGAGTTTATAAGAAAATTTCAGCACTTTCAACATCTATGTTATCCTTAGTTTGAAATCTTTCCTGTTCTTCTTAATCTTCAGTGAGAGTGGAACTTTATTTCATACAAATCTGTATTGCTAGGGCATTGGGGTAAAACTTGTCCTCATTCATCAGCAGTAGGCTGAGCAAATCACACTAGCAGATTTGCCTCCCACTACATTGCAGTCTGAATGCCCCCATGGAAAAATCTAGAATGCCTGGAGCTGCTGAGCCATTAGTTATCCTGATCCTTGGGTAGAATCTGTCATTTGCCAGGGCTGAGGTGATGGAAGAAGGCTTTCATGCCAAACAGTCCTCCAAAGCTAAGTTTAAACAGGGAACTGACTGGGTATGTGGGTAGGGGAGGGAAGGACTCAAGCAGCACCTTTAAAACTATCTGATTTATTTTAGCATAAGCTTTTGTAGATCTCAGTAGCTCTTCAGATGAATGGATAGAATACAGTATTGAAGCCACAGATTTGAGAAGTTATGAAACAAGTTACACTGAGTGAAACAGAATGCAGATTTAGTTTTCTGGAAATTTTTGGAACTATAGATTATATCTGTGGGTTGTCTAATTTGAAAAAAAAGTGGCAACTGAATTCAGTATCTCTGTAGTAGATTGACATCTGGCAGCTAGTGCTTACATTTCTAATATTGGGTCTTCTTTCAGTTTTTTTGTTTCTGCTGGACTCCTAGAAGCTAATCCCCAACTGGGAAGTATATAGCTCTCCTAGAGATGAAACTGGCTTCACAACAGACCTGTGCAATCATAGTTCTGAGGTTTGTAGGGAGCCAGCCAAGTCTGAGGGCTCACACACAGCTATGAGCCTCCACATGTTTATTCCAGACTACATCTCCCATAATTCCTCACTGTTGGCTATACTGGCTAAGTCTGATGTGAGTTGTCTGCCAGAAACATCTGGGGGACCACAGTTGCCAATTCCAGTCTAACAGAACTAGTACAAAGGTGAAAGATTTATATGATCTGAAGAGAACCCATAGTATAAAGGAACTAGCAATCAGCCAGATTATACAAATCTGTTATGTCTGTGGACTAAATCGAGCCTTATCCTAAGTGAACCAAAGGAGACAGTTCAAAGACTAGGGGCTTGTCTACATGTTGAGCAAAAACTGTATGGAGTTTTGCCTGCATGCTCCTGCATTCCCCCCGCAAACCCCTGTACAATATTATTCTCTGCAGTGACATGAGTTACCTTGTCTTCACTGTCCCTGCTGAGTTTCATCCACCACCATGACCAATTTTAAAGCTCCAGAGGCATTTCCCGGATGAAGGGAAAGGTATTCTCCCTTCCCCTGGCTCGGCAACACTGCCTCCACTGTTTTTTCGTAGGTTTTTCCCGGGCTGTGAGGCCATGTTCTGGAAGAGTTTATTCCAGACTACGGCCTCACAGCCTGGAAAAAAACCATGAAAAACCTATGAGGTTGTGAAAGCCTTTAAATTCACACTGCCTCCACCCACTCTCCTGCTTGTCCATTGCAGGAAGAGGCACTTAAGGAAAGTGACCGAAGCATTTGAAGGAAAACGAAAAGCTCTTTGTTTCCTGTGCTAGTTTTCTTCCTCACTAGCTTCCCCTCTCCCTTTCTATTGCTGTCCGGGACATGTGTGCGCTCTTAGATGCCTTGCACTCAACAGCACCCCTGAGACAGTGCCTCCCTCCTCCCGAGCTGCCTGTGCTAACAAAACTATTGAATCAATTTGTATTGAAGTGGATCCTCCTTGTGCCTCTGACTGTACAGTGGCTGATGTACTGGAGTCAGTTTCCATCCAACAACGATTCTAAATAGAGGATGTAGCCTCCATAGGGGCTACTGATGCCTATTCAGAAGGGACTTTGGAAAAGGAGCTGACCCTAATGGGGCTGCTTCCCCTCTAATTCCACCAGTCCTTTTCATAGTAGCCCCAGCCCCAGTTTCTTCTGCAGTGCCTCTCAAGCCCAAGATAGTGCATGCACGTGCTGCAGCCTCTCACAGGATCCATTTTTATAGCCCACATTATAGACACTGGTCATTTTGAGCAAGGCAATACCATGCCTGGTCCAGTAAGTGGTGCCTATGCTTTTTCCTATGCCCTTTTTGGATCAGAATACATAGCTTCAGCAGATTTCCTCTATACTGGTGAAGGAGCTGAAAGGAATGCACCAATCTCCTCCCACTAGTCATGGTGCTGCTAAAAGACTGAGACACGATCCTGCTCTTCCTCTCCCCCATGTAAAAAATGGCTAGCGAACAAGCTAAACAGCCTGCACTGTCAGTTCAGTTTTTGGTAGCTGAGATCTTATCTGATGAGAACTCAGCCTTTTTACCTGGAGCTAGCAGTCCAAACCTCCATGCTATTTCAGGACTCATATGTTGCTTCTCTCTATACAGCATCCCTGAGAGACTTAGCTGGTTTAGGAAAGGAGGAATACTCAGACACTGGTGAACAAAAAGAACCAATAAGGGAGAGACACTTCAATTTAGATGATTATGTTCCCCTCTTATTGTGCAACCCAAGGGCAGTCAAAGCCCTTGGGTTGCATGAGGCGGAAACAGATCGTACCTCCAATGCTAATACCGGATTGGTTTCCTAAACCTAAAACCTCTGCTCATGCTCCCCCTCTTCCTCCTGATTTAAAAGATTTCATTAAATCAGAATGGGATTCTGTAGGATAGGAAAGGTGTAAATATAGCTAAAAAAATTATGCACCCTGAATGTATAATTGCTTAATGGAATTGCTTAAGCTCCTCTTATTATTGTCCCATTTTATTATTATTTTTATTTTTATTATTTTATTTTAGGTATTTATACCCCGCTCTTCAGCCACAATGGCTATCAGAGCGGCTTACAAATTGTTTTAAGCAATAGCTATTTACACATCTACACTGCATTAAGCAGTTTCCAATGTGTGTTAGCTAATTGCCCCCACAAGCTGGGTACTCATTTTACCGACCTACGAAAGGATGGAAGGCTGAGTGAACCTTGGAGCCCACTGTAATCGAACTTGCAACGTGGTGGCTTGCAGGACTGGCATTTAACCACTGCGCCACCAGGGCTTTTTGGCTTTCTTTATGGGTGCACTTGGGCCCAAACAAGGAGATTCTTCTCTTAAAGGGTGCAAATTATAAGAGGGCAGATGCAGCTCTTAAATGCACCTATGAGGCATCAGTCTTTTCTATCCAGGCCTTCTCTACAGCCTCCCTGATATCCAGAGCAGTCACGCTCTGGGTTCAGGATATTTTCACCAAACAAGATTTAGATGTAAAATCCCTACACAGGCTTCTTCTAAAGATCCTTATCCTTTATAGCAGATGCCACTAGAGACTAATTAGTATCCTCAGCTTGCTCCATCTCTGCCTCCCCAGTAGTAAGAAGATTGGTCTGGCTCATGCTCTGGAATCCTGACCTGCAATCCAGAGCAAATCTAGCCTCAGTCCCCTTTGTTGGTAGTTTGCTTTTGGGGCAAGATGCTCATAAAGACATCCTCATAGAAACCAAACATAAGAAGAAGGTGATCCAACAGTTTAAGCAACCTTCAAAATAATTTCATTCCATTCACCCCTTCTTCTGCCCTAGTCACCATAGTCCCTTTAGGCCTGCATGGGAAAGATAGCAGTTTTCACTTCATCCACCAGGAGGGTCCAACCAACCTCCTTAACCTAGAAATCAACCAAGAACTAAAAACACCTTGTGACAACCCAGCCCATCAGATAGGAGGAAGGCTGCCCACCTTCTTCCACACCTAGGAGGCCTATACTTCAGACTGGTAGGTGTTTTGAAATGTAAATGAAGGCTACTCCTTAGAGTTTCACCAAACTCCAAGACACCACTTCAGAATCTCACACAGAGGACCTAGCTATTCAGCAGGACATATCCCATCTCTTATACTTGGGAGCTGTGGAACTGGTACCTATCAGCCAGTGCTTTGCGGGAGTCTATTCTGTCCTCTTTATCATATCCAAAAAAGGGGGTGGAGTATGTTTGGTCCTAGATCTCAAGTATGTAAAGAAATTCATAAAATACAGGAAATTCTGGATGGAAAGCCACCTAGCCATCCAGGAGCATTACTTCCCAGGGGATTTTCTCTTGTCTGTGGACCTTCAGAAGCTTATTTCCATGCCCTCACCCATATTTCATCAAGAAAGTTCCTTTGTTTCTGTTACCACAACACCTGCTACCAATTCTGAGCACTTCCTTTCAGCCTAGCGTCAAGACGCAGAGTATTTACAAAACTTATGATTATATCTGTAGCAGCATTGAGAATACGGGGAATACATATTTTCCCATATCAAGCCTTCTCCATTACCCTGTCCACACTAAATCAGCAAAGCTTCATGAAGGAGGAGTCATCTTCTTCTGTCTCAGCAACTCATTCACCTCAGAGCCCTCTTAGACACTTGAAGGAAAGGGGCATATCTCACCTTTCCTAATCTTCAGACTCCCACCTCTATACCACATAGCCGTAAAAATATTCATGTTCTGGATTAGAGGCCTCCTTGTGCTATAACAGTAGCAGAGGAATGATGGCATAGGAAGCCCCCCCCCCCTTACTCCTCCAAAAACTCCTTCCTTCTCTTTGAGGCCTGATATGTTTAGGTTGGCTAGGTCCCAGAATAGGAGTACTACTTTTAAAGAGTGTTGTTTCAGGCCCTGTTTCTTATTATTCATTGTCATTGATTTGTTTATAATTTACCATGAGTTTGTCTGATCCCTTTTAAAGCCATCTAACCAAGTGGCAATCACCACATCTGATGGCAGTGAATGCCATAATCATGTGTTGTGCAAAGATGTCCTCCCTACACCACCACCCCCGTCCTGAATCTCCTGTCAGTTTCACTGGATGACTGAAAAGTCTAGTGTTATCAGAGAAAGAGAGGTTCTTGCATCAACCCTTATGTCATACCTTTGTAAGAAATTAATAATAAAAGTATCATCAAGCTTTGAATTACCCAAAGAGGTAAATTTTGAAAAAAATACTTGGGGGGGGGACCATAGAAAATTGAATGGACTATAGCTATGGACAAACCTGGGAAAGCTGGGTAGGAGAGTTATGGAATGGAGCATCATGGAAGAGGGCATGGCGGGCTGAATAAGAGCATTCTGTACAGCAGCATTTTGTCATGGGTGCCACTTGTTTTTTTTTAAATCCAGGAAAGTAAGGTGATTCAATTGTCTCTGGGCTGTAACATTCCCCCAGTTGGAGAGTTTTACATCTGAATGGTCTACTATGTCTTTGCATAAGGAAGAGCTAGTGTGCTTTCACAAAGTTTCTATGCTAGCCTTCTCTGTGACATACATGTTTAGGGTAGAAAATCAGAGTGAGGAAACATCCAAATGTAAGAAGAACTCCACCTGTGTTCTAAACACTGCAGTCCTAGAAAAACTAGACAAGATTGTAGTTCTTTGGGCCTTTGGGTGCTCAATATTAGAATCAGCTTACTTTGACCTGATGTACCCATTGTTGAAATATGGATGTAAAACACAATGGAGATAACCACCTCCCTCTGTTTTTAGTAATAAGAGAGGGAGATCATTCATCTGGGCTATCGGTTCCTTAATGCAAAGGAATGTATAAGTAGGCTTTTGAGAAAGAATAAGAAAACACATTTTAAATATGTCAGTAGAAAGAGCTGCACTATAAATAATATAGTTTGCTGCTAGTCTTTATGAGAGAACTTATTGGGGAGACTGATCAGAGCTTTTTCTTAAAGTTTGCAGTTTGTAGGAGAATTAACTCCAATTAGCTTATTTCTAGATTCAACTGTATTGGTGCTATTGTGCTAATAAAGTAACAGTTTTGGTAAAGCTTTTATAGTGTAAATTCTTAGTGGATAAAAACTTGTTGGAGGGAAACATTCATCTATTCTTTAATTACTAGCTGTATCTCTTTTTAGGGTACATGTGTCACAGTAGTTTCTTCACAATAAACTCTGTATGCAGAAAATGTGACACTGTTCATTCTGAATTTTTATTTTTTTTTTGCTAGTTCATGTAAAGTATCTTTCTAACTTAGGTACTCAAGAGCAATATAAACACATTGAACTTGACAAATGATAATGGGTACTGTATTTCACCACACAGAAATTGTCTGTTGGAAACATATCTGTGTGTAAAGTTGTCCTCAACTATTGTTCTCTGAGGAGAGTTGTCCTATATTCTAAGAAATCTAGTCTAAACTGGGCTTTTTGAGACAGAAAAAAATAACAAAATACAAATCTGAAGCAGTCTGGCTGGAGAAATCTCTGAATGGCCATGTATAGATAATACCAGCTTGAACAATTTCAAGAAATGTTAAATCATATGTATGGATGTCATATGTATAGTGAATTTATTGTTTGCTTTTTAAAATAGCTATTGCAGGTAAGTCATTCTCTCTAAATTTATTAGAGACCTTTAAAGTCATCAGTAGATTCTAGTGCTTTTGGCTAAATTAGAGGAAATATACACTACCCTATCTTCATATTCAGAAATGCATTTTATGTAGGAAATTACTATAACCTATTATAGAATCAGTGTTTATAATATAAGTTGCACGGTGGCCTGGTCATGTGGAACATCTATCATAGATCCTTTGCTTTGATTGCTTTATCCTTCAGTGAAAACATGGTCATTATTGGATATCTGCCACCTCAGTTGGCTGTCATTATTAAAGATTAGAGATCAGTTGATATTCTTTATCTTCTGTAAATGGAACTTTATTCTGTAAAGTGACCTTTCTGTTGTCTTTATCTTCTAGGACCTGGGGATAACGAAGGTGGGTCATATGAAGCGAATTCTCCAGGGAATTAAAGAACTTGAGAGGACCACACCCTTGGCTGAAGTATAGTGCTATTGCTTACTTTTTAAAGAAGAAACCTTACTTATGCAAAGCTGTGGATCCATTTAACCTTCTAAATAGGTTACTCCAGGGATAAGTGAGCATCAGTATGTGACAAATGTGTTGTGTTTGGGTTGTTATTTGACAAAAAAGCCTGATGTAAGAACTTGAAAGATGTTGTGTGCCTAAAGATGCTGTGAAGTACATTATGAAGAGCAGTTCAAATGTGTACGTTTGGGTTTCCCAGGTAGCTTATGTACTACCAAACAAGATTAATCAACATATAATGTCTTTCTCTGTGCAGAGCAGATAACACTTGGTTTGAAGAACTCGTGAGGCATAGGTTTACCTGAAATCTCTTACATAAGTGTTGGAGACACTGATCACATATGGGGTTTTAGCTGACACTGTGATACCTCAGCGGCTTCTCTCCCTCTTTTCCCCTCTTTCCATCACTGACCAAAAAATCAGGCTTGGGCTATATGATATACTATAGGGAAGCAAACTCTGGTGCATGGATTCCCTGACCAAACATTTTCTTGCATGACACATCTGATACTTTAAACACTTGAAAATATTTTATATCTGTTTTAATAAGATTTAATTTATTACTATAATGTGTCTCATGTCGCTTACTGTGTCTCATGTTACTACTATGTCAGTTTTTTTTCTGAAATATGTTATCTAAACATGTTACATGTTGTGGATATATATTTCTGCCATAATCTAGCAAGGTTTGTGTACTAAATATGTACTAAAACAGTTTTTATGCTCTTGATTCAAATGACTTCCAAGTATTTCTAAAATACTGGTACCTCACAAATTATGAGTTGGCTCCCAAGAGAGAGTATTATCTGAATACTGTATATCCTTTTAGGCTATAAAATATGCAATGTTTATTTCTTATAGCCTTTCTTCAGGCAATTGCTAGGTTAAGCTAATAGTCTGAAATTAAGAGCATGTCAGTGTCCTGGCTGATAGTGAGGCGTGCATTTGCTAATTCAGAAGCAACAACCTAATTGTGTAGTGACCTAAGATTACTTCATATTGAAGACACCACAAAGACCAATTTTGTGAATATCAGGGCTTGATTATGCAATTTTTATAAAATCAGTAAATGTAACAAATAAGGTAAAGTAGTATGCAGTTTATCACTATAAGGCATACCTAGTTTCCTGTACACATTAAACAGAGACTTCTTTCAGTACAGAAATTTATAACCCTCTTTAGAAATATGTAATGCCTGAAATATATGTGAAAGCTGTTTTTTAATAAGTCCAAGTGTTTATATGATTAGGTAATGGTCTAAGAAATGTCAATTTGACTTAAAGTTAATGTCTTACTAAAACTTATAACAAATTATATATTTTTTAATTACTTTACTGGGACAGTGGTCTTTCAGGTATCATGCTTAAGCTTTTTCTATTTTTTTTAAAAAAAAGGATAAGTGTCAAGTAGCAGTTCCAAAATTGATCTGAGTCATGTATTTAAAAATTGTATAACAGTGAAATACCTTCATAGCCATAAAGAGATTGGTTATGTCATTATAAGCCAAAGTCTTGGAGAATACCAACTTATCACTGGCTAGCACTGGGCAACCACTGCCTGAGCCTACCTGCTTGGCTTCTCATGGTTTCAGGAACAACTAAAGTAGTCAGAAACTAATCAGAAAGCAAACAGCTTCCGCTATGTCTGCACCAGGAGTCTTGATTTGTCCCTTATCTTAATGAGTCAAAATCAAAAGTTAGGTTTTGTAAGTGGTTTCTGATTCCTGCCTGGCTTGTTTGGAAGCTGAGAACTTGGAACCACAAAGGACCATTGGGCAGCATGCACAAACACACTGCTTGTTAACAGTAAACCAATTCTTGCTTATTGTTGCATCTAAGTGCAGCCATTATTTGCTAGAAGGCTAGCAACCAATTTTGAATATAAGTCTCACTTTGCCTTCCTGCTTAAGCAGCAGTGAGCAACAAGGGATCCTGTGGGATGCTACCATATGTCCAAAGAATGTGATCCAATTATTTCCTGCTGAAAGAAATTTAATTAAAATCAAGTAGCAACCATTGTTCCCCAGATTAATGACAGTAATTTATCACTCAACATACGTAGGCATTTCCACTAAAATTAGGTGGAGATCCACAAAAACAGCATAAAGTTTCAAATAGTCTTATTTTGGTACTAATAGGGTATGAACAAATTCTTGGTTATGTATGCTTTAAAAATATAAGTACTTGACACTGTCCTTTTAATATGAGATGAAACTTATTTCTTTATTGTGGTATTTTGGCTATTTATTTTTTTTTGTAAACTATGATGCAAAGTACACACACTTAAGAATTTGCAGGTTTTATGGCGATAAAGATAAAATGCACTATTAATGTCATCAGTGTTCCTTATACATTAAAGTCTAGGGAGCCAGTGTGGTATAGTGGTTTGAGTGTTGGTCTGGGATTCAGGGATACAAGAATTTGAATCCCTGGTCAGCCATGGAAACCCACTGGGTGATCCTGAGCAGGTCACACTCTCTCAGCCTCAGAGGAAAGCAATGGCAAACATACTCTAAACAATCTTGCCAAGAAAACCCCATGATAAGTTTGCCTTAAGGTTGCCATAAATAGAAGATGACTTGAAGGCACACAACAACAACAACAACAACAAAATGTACAAAAGAAACATGTTTACTTTTCTACTGATAGAACTAGTGCTCTCTTAAATTTCTCTTGTGTGCTTGCAGAAACTAATTATGAGTTCAGGGATTAAATGTGAAGTCTAACGTAAATGCCCCTGAAAAAAGTACAAGCTTATTTAACAGTTAACTACTACTGTGATGTTACTTCTCATTTTTAAAATCATACTTACACCGACTTCCTTATTTTGTGATACATGTTCTGGGGTTAAAATGCCAGTGCTTTCAGCAGGTGACAACTGCAACTGTAGAGTTCTAATGCAGAAAAAAAACTTCTGCACTTTTTACAGTGGCTCTACTCCAAAGATTTATGGGAGCTTTGATGTGGACAAAAATTGTCCCATAAAAAGATATGAATGAAGATGTTTTTTTCATTCACTTGAACATTTACTGAGGAAGTGGCAGCTCTATGCATGCTGTGTGATGTGTAGGCTGGCAGAAGTCTCAGCTATTGAAGGTAGATGGCTATAAATAAGTACCACATAAAGTACCACATACCAAAGATAAGAACCTGTGAACCCGAAGATTACTATAAATACCATTTTTTGAATGTCATGTAGATTTAGGGGGGTTTGTTTGGTATATGACAACAGGTCACTTGCAAATGAATGTGAAGTAAAATGGCTGTGGAGGAATGGATTTTTAAACTGGCATGACAGATGTACTGATCTAGCTTACTAAAAGAGCAGAAGATGCTGTGCATCTGTTCTCAATGTCTGTATAGATTGCCTCAGATGGCATTAATACCTATTTCTGGTTCTTTGGACTCATCTTTTATTGCATTATCTGCTCAAAATGTTGCATATACTGCCCTTAAAATACATAAAGCCTTCTTCAAATAGGCATTCTGACAAAAACTAAAATGCAGAATATCTGAAAGAAACTATATCTATTCTGGCCATGTCAGTTTCCACATGTAAGACTCATATTCTTACAGAATATCAATATGTTTATTCTAGAGATGTGAATAGTAAATTGATTAGAAGACACTGGGCAGTGAAAGCAAGTTGTTTTTTCTATATGTGAGTGTTCAGTATTTTAAATAGAATTTTCACCAGTTTTTCAAACTATATATATTCCTTTAAAGTTCTCACAGGAAGTTCCTTTTTTTTTTTTTCATTCTGTGCATTCACTCAACTATTGCCAACAAATACCTGCATTTTTGGTATGCATCTTGCTTTTCAACTGAGAATAGTTGCCAAGTCTCTTCATGAAAGCTGCCCTAGGTTTTTATTATACAGTATGTATACTCTCAGTTTTCCCCACTAGGATATACAGATCACATTTGTTCTCTTACTATGGCAATAGCCTTATATTTTATCTAGGAGAATGAATGCTACTTTAATGTGTGAGCCTAAAGGCAGCCTAAGCTTAGCAGAGGAGAGCAGTGTACTACCAGATTTCCATAAATACTTTTCACATGCACAACCATTAGCACAATAGTTCTTGTGGTCTCTAGGCAACTAAAAATTATGTTGGATTTCTCCCTTGAGTATAATTCAGAACTAGGTGTCCATGGATGCAACATTATTTGTGCTAGTGGAATGATACCATCACATACTGTGCATAATGTGTCACTTAAATGTACACATGAGTAAGAGAATACAGAAATACACATTATTTTAAAACAGGGATGAGAAATCTTTGGCCCTTGAGTCATTTTGGACTTGAACTCCTGAAATCTATACTCAGTGTGGCCAGTGTTAGGGATTATGGGAGTTGTAGTTTAAAAAATCTGGGGTGCGAAAAGATTCTCATCACTGTTTTAAAAAATATGTTGGGAACAAGTTTGAAAGAGTATGTTTTGTATACATGCCATATTAGACCTATCAGATAAAAAGAGAATTCATATTATTTTTGGCTCTTAATATTTATGATTGCACTATTAGATCTCATCATTCTTTTCATATATATGTAACCTCTGGTTAGCTTGAACATGCTTGAAAGTTCTAGTAACTAAGTGTACATTTTGTGTGCATGTGTGTACACACATGTTTGTTTCAAACTAGTGGAATGCACTGTTTGGACATATGGATATTATAGAATGACATATCAAAATTACATCCAAGACACTGCAAAATATGTAGGAGTGATATTCTAATTGGAAATCAATTCTGTAAATATTTGGCATCCTGCCATTGAAGCACTTCTAGGTTCCATTGATTTCAGTTGAAGAAAGTTAAGCGTAGCATCAAATTAAATATTTGTCCTATATCAGCAGTAGTGTATATTGTATCGACACTTGTACAATACATTTTCTTATACCTGGGTTTGATGCTGTGAATATTTACGTCTGATGTTGAGATCAAATGAGATTCTTGTTAATTGAGCTCAAAAATTCAAATTGAAAAGAAAGAAATGCATCATTGGTAGAGTGCCAAATGTTTCTTTGTTAATTTAGAGAATAACTTCTGTGGAGTAATACAGGAACCCCCTGCTTATCCAACAGGTTAGAGACTGCAGCAGTGTCAGAAACCGGAATCAGTCGAAAAGCAGAACCCATGTAGGAAAAATGCGGAAATTATGGTGGCTTGCTTGGAACTGCCTGTGGGTACCTGTGCCCACCCACCTACTGCTTGCAGAGTCTCAATGGATTTGGTGACTTTTTCTTCCTCTCAGCTCGCTTTGGAAGCAGAGTGTATGTGCATGATCAGTCCCAAGCCAAGCTCCATAGGCAAGAGATGTTAAAAGAGTGGATTCCTCATTGAATGAGTGGAACTTGTCCTTAATTTGAAAGTGTTGGAAGAGTGAATGGTCAGTTATTGAGCCTTCAAAAGGCAAGGGCTTCCTGTAGTTAGTGAATGTCTCATTACTGGTGGAAAACTATTATTCTATCATGTACCTAAAAGACATTTCCCGAATGACCAGGAAGTGAAATTCAGACTGAGCCTTGCAGATAGTTTGGGGTCTGAATTTTAGTGGCTGCCACTGAATTCCATGGAACATAATGGTAGCTTTCTCTCATAAAGAAATGAAGGACAGAAGAGTTATCTTGCTATGTTAGTGAAGGCCCAAGAACTGCCCCCACTCACCCAGATAAATGAATGGCTACCATTCACCCTCAGTAAAAATCAGCATCAGCACTTGGCAAGTTCTGTAGTATGTTTAGCATGTACCTTTGAAGGTAGATAGTTCATGCTGAGTTGAGAGGTACCTTTCTATCATAATGACAGATCTTTTACTAGCAGAAAGTGTTCAGGGATTATATACATCTGTAAATATACAAAGTATAGTATGAACTTGTGGCGGTTTTATCGTGCAATGAAGAAAATTTTACTTTTTTTCTATTACTTTTGCTCTAGATTTGATAGGATCCTTAATGATTTTTGTAAAAAGAAAAAAGAAAATGAACCTGATGTACTTGATAAAAACCCAGGCTGAAATCACAGAGGATAATTTCAGGTCAATTTTCAGGGAGTGCAGTGAAACAGAGGGGTACTTGTAGGTTTAAGACATTGACTGGGTTCATCTGGATTTCAAAACAGGAAAAGAGCTGTATGCACCATTGAAATTCATGAAATTCAAGTGAAGCAGTCCAGCTGAATTGCATATTGTTGTTGTTTTAAAATCTGGATCAGAATTATTGTCTGAAATCAGCTATCAGAGTTTTGGGGAGTAACCAAAAATAGTCTTGTGAGTACACAGCATACCATTGCTAAATTGTAGTTACTTACAACTGAAAGTTTGCTCACAACTGAAAGTTTTTTGTCATGTCTACCTGGAGTCACTTAGCTATGACAAGGGCACCTGTTTTTGTAAATGTTGAGGGAGGTATATAGTTTTGGGAGCAGAATTCTGCAGCCTTTCTCCTTTGAAGAGGCCAATCTAAATAAATTTCAGCTGGGTTGTTAATGTACCTTTCACTTTTATAAATGAATGCTTCAGGACCCAGTGGGCAAAACTATCACCTCATCTCCTTCTCACCTTGGAGATGGGTTTTTGTAGACATTCCAAAAGTGAGCTGAGACCTATAGAGAATGGCAAGCTTTTTCAACTCACTGAATGATCTGCCAGGAAATGTTATTACAGCCATTAGTTTGTCACTTGTGGAGCAACTACTCACATTATCTTTTTGCCCTATAAATTTTGAATTAATGATAAATAGGTTTGGTTACCAAGACCATTCCTGTACAGGTCCATTTAGAAGTAAGGCCTAGTGAGTGTCTTATCACAGGAGTGGGCAACCTGTGGTCCTCCATGTGGTGTTGGACAGCAGTCCTCATGAGCCCTAGCCAACATAACCAATAGTAAGGAATGGTAGGAATTGCAACTTAATACTATCTAGAAGCTAAGGCAGCTGATATATCTGCCACCATGGACATGGTGAGTCTACACTTGATATACCCTTATCTTCCTGTTGCAGCTGCTCTGAGTTCTACAGGGAGCTGTCCCAGTACTGGACTCTTCCGAGATTCAGAACTTCCAGAGCATCTGTACAGCCTGAGGCAGCAGTAAAAACAAGTGGACTCACCACCCCAGGAGCAGCAGATCCACCAGTTGCCCCAATTTGCTGATCCCGGATGTATATGATTGCATCTTTTGTAAGCATTTTTTGTACATAGGCATGGCAGTACTCTGATCCATTATTTATTTTATTTATTTCTAAAATTTCTGCCCTTCCTTTTTCTTTTTTTTTACACAGTATTTAAAGCGACTTACAATAATAATAAATGCCAATAACAGTAGAACACGAAAAGACTGAAAAGACAGTAAAAGCATTCAGAATTTTATTACAGGCAATATTCTGAAACAGCTACTGAAATAGCACCATTGTAGTTTTGTTTATGTTAAACACATTGTTTTACATTCCAGACCATAGCCCCATCCTGAGAGGGCAATGTATACATAATCTTTGAAAATGAGTCCTATCAATGTTACCTAAATATTAGAAAATAGAAATAGCATTCTTGTCATGAAGACTCATATTGTCTTGAAGGAAGATGATGTTTGTAATGTTGAACTATACACAAATAAGTAACATCAGACATATCTCTATGTCTGTCTGCCTACCAGTGTAAAAAATGGGGTGAAACTGTGTGAAAAATTATCCTAGTCCTTGTGAAGAACAGAGGATGTGTAGCTTTTTAAAGCATCTCAGTATAAAATACACCATGGAAAATGTATGGTTTAGAGCACAATTCTTTTACACCCACCCTTCTCCTTAGTAGCTCAAAAAGGTTAGCATTGTACTTAGGTGATTTCTGTATCAGTGGTCGTAGTGCATCAGGGGGAGAATCTCTCACTGCACATAGGCAGAAAGCTTCTGCCAGCAGAAAACCCAAAAATAGAGCGCAGGTATCATAGGGCTATGGAGGAGACAGCTTTGGATCAGATATTCACCATTATACTGGCTAGGAGACATGAGGGTTTTATTCCAACATCTTGAAAGATCTGAACATTTAGATCCAAAAGTATTTCACTCCCCTAGGTCAGTGGTTCTCAGCCTTTGGTCCTCTAGATGTTTTGGACTTTACTTTCAAGAAGTCCTGGCCACTATGATCAATGCTCAGGAATTCTGGGAACTGAAATCCAAAACATCTGAAGGACCAAAGGTTGAGAACCACTGCTCTAGGTGAACCTATTCCAAGCATTTCAGCTCTACCAGCCATGAAGCTAGTATAGCTAATCCTGCCAACCCATACATTTTTGTAAATTAAGGATATAGTGAATACAAAGTCTCGCTCATGCAAGCCAGCAGAGCTTAGGATAAGACAGCAGATGTCAGGGATGATGGGAGTTGTAGCTCTTCACCTCTGGCTCAAACTCACCACCTTGTTAAGCAGCAGAGCCAACCAGCTTAGATCAGTGGTTAATGCTTTCCTCCAAAGCAGCAGAGTTTCAGAGAATAGGCTGAAGATCCTGACAAACTCTCCAAGCCTTCTCACTCTTCTCCAGGTGTCTCCAAACTATCTCCAGGATTCACTCAGGCAACTCAGTAGTTTTATATAAAACCTACTTTATTCTTCTATATAAATATACTATATGGTCAACAAATCACAATCTCTATACACTACACCACCTCTACTCCACTTCTACTCAACCACAATACATTGGCAAACATTGCAATTTTATAGCCATTGTTTATCACCACCCACTAATTAGTTTCCACCCAGTGGGTGTGTACTTCCATTCTGATTGGTCCACATAGTTCCACCCATGCCTAAGACCAACCCATGTATTTCAACATTTCACCTTGTACACTTAATGATTCTCAGGTGTTTCCAATCTGCATTCAGTACCTCTGTCCTTGGCTCTCAGGCCTTCTAGATTACATTAGCAGTTTCACCTGTGTAGCCCCATAATTGCTCTTGCTTAGTCATTGTGACTTTCACATACATATTTTATTTCTTTCACTGTATGTCCCATGTTGCATTTTCCTTAACAATCCCCTCCGAAATAAAATATTGTATGTGTCTTACAATGTCATTCCAACCATTTGTGTCAGCCTTTCATGTTTTTCTGCTGTCAATGCTTTTGTGAACAAATCTGCTATGTTGTGTTGTGTTTCTATATATCTCAATTCTATTTCACCCTTCTGAACCATGTCTCGCACATTTTGATATCTTACACCAACATATTTTGTTCTGTTCTTCAAACTTTCAGTTTCAGCCATCGCTATGCATGACTGTGAATCTTCCAGAATTTCCACTGGTATCTTGTAACTTTCATTTAAATCATTTAACAATTGCTTAATCCACTGTACCTCATTTACTATCTCATTCAAAGCAGCGAATTCTGCTTCTGTTGTGCTTAACGCTACATTAGTTTGTTTTCTACTTCTCCAAACTATTGGACTTTCACTATATTTAATTATCATTCCTGTAACTGACTTCTTGTCTCCTAATTCGGATGCAAATGAACTGTCTACATAACAATCTAGATCTGAACTATTGTTTCTTATTATCAATTTCCTATCTAAGGTTCCTTTTAAATATCTCAATAAATGTTTTACCGCTGTCCAGTCTTCAATTTTTGGATCATTAACCCTTCTAGACAATACATTTACAGCATAAGAAATGTCTGGTCTGGTGTGGCAAGATATGAATTGTAAAGATCCTATTATACTTCTGAAAAAAGTCTTGTCCTCAAACGCTCTAGTTGTTTTCTCAGACACAAAACCAGTTGTCATTGGAGCTTTTACTATTTTTGCATTCTGTAATCCACACTTTTCAATCAGTCTTTCAATTTTATTTCTCTGACTTAATAAACAATGTCCTTCTTCTGTCCATTCAACGCAAATACCTAAATAAGACTTCAATACACCTAAGTCCTTCAAAACAAACTTCTTAGACAATTCTCTTTTTACTGACTCAATTTCCTGTTTTGACTTTGCTGCTACGCACAAATCATCTACATAAATCACTAATACTATGTCTCCTTTTGTATAAACACAAGCATCTGCAATGCTCCTCTTGTAACCTAGCTTAACTAGCTCATCATTGATGCACAGATTCCACGCTCTGGCACTTTGTTTTAAACCATACAACGCTTTCTTTAATTTATATACTCTCTGACTACCATTTTCTTCGAAACCTTGTGGCTGCTCCATAAATATTTCTTCATTCAAAACCGCATTCAAGTAAGCTGTCTCAAAATCAAAATGTTCTACAACTAAATTCCTTTTTACTGCTACAGCTAGAACCATTCTCAGACTTTCTGGCTTTGCAGTTGGAGAATATGTCTTATCATAGTTCTCATACTGCTGTTGTGCAAAACCCTTAGCCACTAACCTAGCTTTATATTTGATACTTCCATCTGGCATTTCTTTCCTTTTGTATACCCATTTACAACCAATTACTTTCTTGTCTTTGGGTCTGTCAACAATTTCAAAAACATCTTTATTTACCAGGCAACCAAACTCATTATCCATTGCATCAAACCATCTTTCCTGTTCTTCACTAGAATAACTTTCCAATTCTTCAAAACTTTCAGGCTCTTCTACTGCTAAACAAGCTCTTGCTTTTGTCACAACAAACCTATCTGGAGGCTTTCTAACTCTATGACTACGCCTGGGAATAAAATCTGCTGTTCTGTCTCTTTCATCCTCACTTTCTCTACTGGGAGTTGTAGTTCTATGACTAAACCTCTTGTCTTCAGTCATTCGAGTAGTAGTAGGCCTAGATGCTATCTCATCATCGGAAGAACTACCACTGCTGCTAGGTGATGCTTCCTGCTTAACTGAAACCCCTCCGTTTCCTGAGGTTGGTTCAGTTTGTGCTTCTGGCTCATTTGAACTCCCTAACCTCAAAAACACTTCTTTATTGGCATGCAGTTTGTCCCAACCAGCATGTCTCTCAAAATTTGCAGACCTAGAATACTGCACTTGTTTTCCATCCAAATGAAACTTGTAGCTATTTCCAGAATACCCCAAAAACCTAAGCCTTTTGCTTTTGGGTTCTCCTTTCCTCCTGAAACAAGCAGGTGTGTAAACATGAGCAAATTGTCCAAAAACCCTTAAGTACTTGTAATTTGGCATTCTCCCATACAATACCCTGTAGGGAATGTCTTCAATTTCTGAATGATACAATCTGTTACTGATATGTATTGCAGTCAAAGTTGCTTCTGCCCAAAAACTATCTTTCACCCCTGCATCTGCCATCATACAAGCAGTAATTCTTTTTATATCTTGTATTTTCTTTTCTGCTAACCCATCCTCACTAGGACAAGCAGGGTTTGTAGTTTCATGCCTTATTCCCACCTTTTGAAACCAGTTAAACAACTGATTATTTAAAAATTCTCCTCCTCTATCAGTAATAATGGTGCCTACTCTGCTATCAAATTGTCTTTCCACCATTCTTACCCATGCTTTTAAACTTTGCCCAGTGTCAGATTTGTTTTTCATTATTCTCACAAATGCAAACCTTGTATACCTATCAACAATTACTAGGAAATACTTGCTTCCCCCTAAAGACAAGCAATTAGCTTGGGCAACATCTGCATGTACATACTGAAATGGTCTTTGAGCAATTCTTTTTGTTTTCTTAGCTACTGGAAAAGCTCTGACCTTTACCTGTTGACACACCATACAATCTAAGTGGTTTTTGCATTCAGTAACTTTTAAATCTGGACACATACTGATTAAATTCTTTAAACATTTGAAGCTCGCATGGCCAAATTTTCTGTGAAGCTCGTGTATGCAGTCTTTGTGAATTGGAATATTTTCTATGTTATTAGCTTCTTCAACCCTGTATCTATCAATATTGTCCTCCAAATAATAAAGTTTGTCCTTTTTCAAACCTATGCCACGCAATTCCCCATTCAGTTTTATCTTACACATGTTCTTTTCAAAGATGACTGTGTAGTCTCTTTCTGTTAATCTGCTTACTGATAACAAATTATTTTCTAACTCCTTTACATGTAAGACATCATTAAAATTCTCTTTTAGCCCTGGAATGTACACAGTACCCATTTGATTTACAGTACTTAGCTCTTTCCCGTCAGCCAAAACTACAGCATTTACATTAGCTGATTTTCTATTACTTATTAAATTTATGTCATTACACATCAAAGATGTGGCTCCTGAATCAACTAGCCATTTAGAATTTGCATTTTGTTTTTCCTTAATCATGGTTGCAAACCCCTTTTTATTACCACTGTCCTTCAAAAATGGAGGTCTGGACTGTTTTTGATACTGCCGCGGCTGCCATCTGCTCTCTGCTTGCTTGCGTCTCTCAGCTGCAAAATGTTTACAATGTCTCTTCAGATGACCAATCTTCTTACAATAAAAGCACCTCCGTTGCTCCCTTGTAGAGGCTGCTTCCTCCTGCGTTCGCCAGTCAGGAGTTGTTTGTTGTTTTGGCACAGTCTTTAAGCTTGCTGAGTCACCCTGCTCAGACATTCTTCTCTGGTTCTCTTCCAGTATTCTGGCCACAATTAAGTCTCTATTAAGCTCAGCTTCTGGCAGGTTTTGCAGGCTGTTCGTTATGTTGTCCCACGAAGAGTCTAGCGATTCTATTAAAATGTAGCATTGCTGCTCTTTGCTAATCTGCACTCCCCTCAGTTCAGCTTGCACAAACAAATCTTGCATTATTTTTAAATGTTCTATCACACACTGCCCTTTAGCCATCTTTTGCCTGTATATTCTTTTAGACCATAGCATTTTTGCAAAAGCAGTTGAAGGAGTGTGTAATCTCTGCAAGGTATCCCACACATCCTTGGCGGACGTTTTATCTCTGACGTCATTAATCAAGTCTTCTTCAAGCATGAGATAAAGACAGGCTTTGGCTTTACTATCTCTCTCTTTAGTGGCTTCATCAGCATCAGCTGCCAGCCCTGTTTCAACTGTTGACCACAGACCTTCCTTTACTAGTAGAGATTGGGCATAAATCTTCCAGGTAGAGTAGTTGTTTCTATTCAATTTACTAAACTTTAGAAATTCCATCTTGATTTGTGCAGTGACTCAATTTGACACAGTCCTTCTGAGTATGCACAGCCGACCCGTCTGGGCTTAAGCAAAACACAAAATGATTTACTCACGAGGCTTATCAGTGCAGCACAAACAGCTTGCTCTGATCTATTGTCCACAAAGCTTTCTTCCACTCTCTGGAAATTTCAGCTTCTGTGGATGCTGGGTGCTCTAGTAACTGGGCCCATAACCCTTGTCAGGGATGATGGGAGTTGTAGCTCTTCACCTCTGGCTCAAACTCACCACCTTGTTAAGCAGCAGAGCCAACCAGCTTAGATCAGTGGTTAATGCTTTCCTCCAAAGCAGCAGAGTTTCAGAGAATAGGCTGAAGATCCTGACAAACTCTCCAAGCCTTCTCACTCTTCTCCAGGTGTCTCCAAACTATCTCCAGGATTCACTCAGGCAACTCAGTAGTTTTATATAAAACCTACTTTATTCTTCTATATAAATATACTATATGGTCAACAAATCACAATCTCTATACACTACACCACCTCTACTCCACTTCTACTCAACCACAATACATTGGCAAACATTGCAATTTTATAGCCATTGTTTATCACCACCCACTAATTAGTTTCCACCCAGTGGGTGTGTACTTCCATTCTGATTGGTCCACATAGTTCCACCCATGCCTAAGACCAACCCATGTATTTCAACATTTCACCTTGTACACTTAATGATTCTCAGGTGTTTCCAATCTGCATTCAGTACCTCTGTCCTTGGCTCTCAGGCCTTCTAGATTACATTAGCAGTTTCACCTGTGTAGCCCCATAATTGCTCTTGCTTAGTCATTGTGACTTTCACATACATATTTTATTTCTTTCACTGTATGTCCCATGTTGCATTTTCCTTAACAGCAGAACCATTGCTTTTTTCTTCCTCCATGGCTTCCTGTTCCTCCACCCTTGCCCACATGCTTACAGAGTCATAGGCAAGTCCACTGATTGAAATGGATCTGGGCAAAGGAACCCCCCCCCTCAGAAAAAAATCTTGCCAAGAAAACTGTGGAAATACCTTAGGATCACCATAAGTTGGAAATGACTTGAAGCACATAGCAACAAAGCACACCTTACTGTATGAGGTCTGTCTATCAAATAACGAGACTGATAAATAACCCATCTGTATTCATATGTATTACAATTCTAATGCTTGTCCCTTTCAATATACTCCCCATTCACACACTGATACAATCTTGTTTTTCACTAGTCAACGACGTGGAGCAGATCAGTTTCTGTCCACTGTTTCAACACATTTGCTGTTTTCTTCTTTACTGCATCAGTTGACTCGAAACGTGTTCCTTTAAGCACCAATTTCACTACGGAAAAGGAAAAAAATTAAATGGTGCCAAATCTGGCGAATATGGAGGATGTTTAAGTGTAGCAATGCATTTATCAGCCAAAAACTGCTTCACAGAAAGTGCTGTATGAGCAGGCGCATTGTCTTGATGAAGAATGGAACTATTTCCCCACAATTCTGCTCCCCCTTTTTTTGCCGTACTCTTTATCTCAGCTTTTTAAAACTTTCTTATAATAATGCTGGTTCACTGTTCTGCGTTCTGGAACCTATTCTGCCAAAATTATGCCCTTGATGTAAAAAAAAAATGACCATGGCTTTGAATGTGGACTTGCTTTGATGTACTTTTATCATTCTAGGTGATGATGTGTTTTCCAGTGCATTGACTGTCATTTTGTCTCAGGATCATACTGGAAAATCCAGGTATCATCGCAAGTGATGATTTTTTGAAAAAGGTTTGGGTCAGCCTTAAGTTGCTGCAGAATGTCACATTGCTTGACTTTTAAATTTAGCATTTTCCCAGCACACAACAGATAACACAGCTGCTTTAAACGACAACTGACAATTAACTGAATGACTGAGAGTGTTGATCTTTGTAATGCAGGTTCAGACATGTTTGAGGTCACCATTCAAGCATTCACAATCAGTTCTCCCTGATTTGTCTGAAAGGTAGAAACACTGTCTCGTTATTTAATAGATAGACCTCGTATAGGATCAGGCTGTTAATAGATCAGCTATTTATAATTGTGCAATTTAAGGAAACGGTGGTTTTGTCTATCACCTTTATTACACCATATAACACAGGAAATTTAAAACATAAGATACAAAGTTTTCTAATGTGAATAATGTATAGTACCTGCAAGTAAAATAAAACCATTTGTCATTGTGCTCCTTCCCAACATTTATTTCTTCATTGTTTTCCCCATTCTGAAATATATAATTGCTCTTGCAGTGCTGCAATTCATTTTAATACCTTCCTATTGTTATGCATCTTTAGTGTATTTTTTTAAAGCACTGAAAACTACTTTTTAAAACTCTCTGCCAGTTGTTTGAAAAAAAAATGCAGAAATATATTTAGCCATTTATCAGAATATTTGGGAGCCAGTCCTGCAACCATGGAACAATCCTCAGTAAAGAAATGGTCCAGCAAAAGGGACCTCTTCTCATTTATTTTTATTATTTAATAATGCATATGCATAAATCTTTATCAACTCATTGAGATTTAAAAGTACTTAACTTTGGCTGTATTGTTCCTGAAAGACTGAGATATATACAGGAAGATTGGCTAATTATAGTACTGTCATGTTTCCCAGAACAAGCCCAACAAGTTACTCTCAGTTTTAATTTAGAACTATTCCACAATTATGTGAGATCCTAGAAAACAATTGATTCTTAATAAACATGGAGTAACTATGCAGTGGGTTGTTACCATGATGAATTTGGACCAAAGCAGCTGTATGTTTAGTGCAACTTCACATGTTATTTTAATCCAGTGTGAGCTCCCTTAGGACTAAATTTATCCCGAGAACGTTAACTGATCTATTAGGTCATGTTTTTTGTGTGGTGCAGCTACACCAGATTTTTGTGAAGTAGTAGTCCAAACCCACCCAGCTGTGCACTTGCTAAGTATTTGTGGTATGTTTACCAAAGGTGCCCAACAGAATTAACCTGAGGTCAGTTTAGATCATTGTTCCCTCTATAGTTTCTGGACACCCATGCAGTGGAAGTTTAAAATACAGCTTCTGTTAAATACAGTATTGGTATCTCTGTATTTTTTAGGGTTTTCTGATCACAGATCAGGTTAGTGTGTCATTCCCACACATGATCAGAAGTTGCCAACCTCCCAGGCATCTTGGCTCTAAGTATATTGCTTATATATGAAAACGCTAAGAAACCAGTCCTACTATGGATGAAAGTTATGAAAAATATTGACACGTCACATAAACAAAAATATGTGGTGTGCTGTTAGCCCTCTGTGTAAGGTCTGCATCTTTCAGTAAAACAAAACAAAAACAGACTCTCAGCAAGAGTTAGTCACCGAGCCCAGATATTTATGAATTTCACAGTCACATGGAACTGTCCATAATTACCAGATAGCACCATTATTGTTAGGCTGTTGTAATTTACATTTGTGCAATTGAAGATGACTGGAAAACTCCCACTCTTTTTAGGAGGAAGCAGGCTTTCAGATATTGACACTAGTGTTTTCTTTCTTTCTTTCTTTCTTTCTTTCTTTCTTTCTTTCTTTCTTTCCACATTTGATTCTATTTGCATGTCTAAGTCACTTCCTAGTTAGCTATAAGCTATTGAACAGATGCATGCCTATATGTTAAATATTTTAGGGCTAATTGGTTTTTCCTCCTTTTGGGTACTTGTCCAAAGGGTTTCATAACTGTGAGTGTACAGGCTATATGATTTATTTTTTAAATGCCATCATAAGTCAAATTATAAAGTAAATATATGGAGAAAATAGAAGCTTAATTGGAAAATAATTTGTCTTTACTTATTTATTAAAAGATTATGTAGCACCCTTCATCCTAATATATTGTACAACAAAATTAGTATAATAAAACACAAGTACAGTGGTAAAAGCAGGAGCTAAAACCTTGGAAGACTTAAACTTGATCAAATTAAAATCTGTTAACAATATCTAGGTAAATAAAAATGTTTTTACCTGACACCTAAGTGATGGCAACATTGGAGTAACGTGAAACTCTGGGTAGGACATACTACCACATAATGGCTCAAAGTCAATGCTTCTGCTCCTAGCAATACAGCCTATCTGTGCCTATGCAGTGGCAGCACTAGGGGGGTGCAGAGAGGCCAGGTGTACCAGGTGACACCATTGGGCCGGGGCGGGGGGAAGGATGATACCAGCCTCAATGATGCCACGGCACCTATGTTTTCTCATTTGGAGAAAGGAGATTATGTTTTTTTGTCAGCCTGTTTGTGAAACAGAAGATAAGATCCAAATTAAGACACACTTACAGTGAATCTGTTGAAATCAGTGAGGCTGACATTAATCATATCCAAATTAGTTGTGATAGTTTTAGTCTCAGCATGACTAAGCCTGAATCCATCCCAAAGTCCAGAGTTGTCTATATTATGAATACTGTTCAGATTGTTATTTTGCTACATTAAAACTGGTTACTACCATTTGTTTCATTACTTACAGGTTTATAGATACTATTGAATCTGTTACAGTTCAGATTTATTTCTAAACGGTGAAACAGACTCACTGCAACAAGGATATCCTTATTGCATTCATTTGGTCAACCATTTTGCAAGTGCTGTGTGAATGTCCCACTGGATGGTTAGCAGTTTTCAAAGTCTGGACTAGGCCCCCTTCAGATTTGTGAGATATAGACCTGCAGTCTTCTGCAGGTCACCCTGGCTGTAGTTTCTGTGTGCTGTAAAAAGAAGTAAGGGTTTAAATGCCTAACAAACTTGCCCATGAAGTCTGTTGAGGAGAAAATGTTGTAATTTTAGGATTTATTTACTTATAATGATTTTTAAGAAACAGTGAGTTTTGTTCGTTTACATACTGTTTACAATGATGCAGGTTTATTTTTAATATATACAATAATTGATATATTTATTGCATATATATTTCGAAAGATGTTTTATGTGTTTTGCACCTTTGGGATATATTGTTACATTTCTGTGTACAGAATATTTGGGTGGTTCTGTTAATAGTAATTTTATGGCTCGTAAGTGACCAGTTTTCTGTGCCTTTTTATTACTGGATGCATGATTACCTATTTATTATTATTGTATGGAAGTAATGGAGATGTGTATTTTTGTATGCTGCTGAAAGCAATGGTTGATTCTACTGTACATTTATAAGAGTTGCCTCCCTTAAGAGCACTCGCTTGATCTTCCTTCTGAAATAAACAGATACATACAATCTCAATATTTTTCAGTCTTTGAAAGCATGGGTTAATCGACTGAACACACACACATTTGGGTGTTATCTGTTTAAAAGTTTTTATAGAATGTCTTTGTAAGTTTAAAAGATTAAATAATACAAACAATATTCATTAAAACAGTCAGTTTTATTGCATAATGAACAGAAGGCCAACTAGCCTTTTAAAAATTGGGGTGGAGAGGCTGATTCAGCTATTTAGAAAAAAGGCAGGAGGAAAACTTCTCTCAAAGATTTGGAGCATCAGGCACCACAATGAAAGCCCCGTTCCTCTTAGAGTCTATTCTAGCATTTACATGAGATGAAACCTGGTGTTGAACATCCTTAGAAAATTTTAAATGCCTAAAGTAGATAACACTGAGGACTGAGATGACATGCCTCACTGGAAAAGACGATAATACTCAGCAAAGTAGAAGGCAGTAGGAAAACAGACAGTTCACATTACAGGTGGGATTGATTCAAGTCAGTGAAATTTGCAAGATCTAAGCAGGGCAGTTGATAACGGTAGCTTCTGTAGACCTTTCATAGGGTCACCGTAAGTTAAAGTCAACTTGATGGCAAATAGCAACAAATGCAAATGTATACTATAGGCAACAGAGTATGTAAAATAAAGTTATCTAGTTAAGAAGCAATAAGATGAAAAATAATTTCCCCAGTTTCCACCTTCTCAGACTTCAGACTTCATCATCTCTGTACTAAGCTAGATTCAATGGATCTGGAAAACTTAGCAGCACAACCCAGCATTTGCACACAGGTGGTTCCATGTTCTATTTTTGGAAAATCCAGTTAATGGATCTCAAGTAGGAGTGTTACAGGAAATATGCTACTCTATAATCTAAAAGAATACATGGCAATGTAATGCATTTATGCTAAGTGCTTACCTCCCATGTTCTCCGACACTCTTTGGCACACTGAATTCCCCCTGGCTATTTACAATATGTAGCAAAAATTTCTCCCATATCTGCCATCCCCATATCATCATGCCAAGCTGATCGCTGAGTGGGTATGTCTATCTAAGGTTAAGACCTACCATATATTCCGGCGTATAAGATGACTTTTGAGCACTCAAAAGTGCCCTCCAAAATTGACAGTCGTCTTATACGCCGGATACACTTTGCTTCACCTGCCTGCCTATCTCCTGCCTCTTCGCAAACAGAGCGAAGAGGGAGGAGATCAGGCAGGGGGTGAAGCAAAGTGCTCCTCCCTGCCACCCGCCCACCCCCTGCGCTTCCACCCCCCCTCCCGAAAGTCGCGGAACCGCGGCTTTGGGGGGGTGGCTAAGAAGCCCCCTCCTCCCTTCCCCCCCACCCACTCCCCGTGCATCCACCCCCTCCCTGAAAGCAGCGGAACCGCGGCTTTCAGGGAGGGGGGGCGCGGAGAAGCCCCCTCCTCCCTTCCCCCCGCCCACCCCCCGCTCATCCACCCACCTCCCTGAAAGCAGCGGAACCGCGGCTTTCAGGGAGGGGGGGCGCGGAGAAGCCCTCTCCTCCCTTCCCCCCGCCCACCCCCCGCTCATCCACCCCCCTCCCTGAAAGCAGCGGAACCGCTGCTTTCAGGGAGGGGGGGCCGGAGAAGCCCCCTCCTCCCTTCCCCCCCCACCCCCCGCTCATCCACCCCCCTCCCTGAAAGCAGCGGAACCGCTGCTTTCAGGGAGGGGGGCGCGGAGAAGCCCCCTCCTTCCTTCCCCCCGCCCACCCCCCCGCTCATCCACCCCCCTCCCTGAAAGCAGCGGAACCGCTGCTTTCAGGGAGGGGGGGCGCGGAGAAGCCCCCTCCTCCCTTCCCCCCGCCCACCCCCCGCTCATCCACCCCCCTCCCTGAAAGCAGCGGAACCGCTGCTTTCAAGGAGGGGGGGCGCGGAGAAGCCCCCTCCTCCCTTCCCCCCACCCACCCCCCGCTCATCCACCCCCCTCCCTGAAAGCAGCGAGGGGGGGCGCGGAGAAGCCCCCTCCTCCCTTCCCCCCGCCCACCCCCCCCGCTCATCCACCCCCCTCCCTGAAAGCAGCGAGGGGGGGCGCGGAGAAGCCCCCTCCTCCCTTCCCCCCGCCCACCCCCCGCTCATCCACCCCCCTCCCTGAAAGCAGCGGAACCGCTGCTTTCAGGGAGGGGGTGGCGGAGAAGCCCCCTCCTCCCTTCCCCCTGCCCACTCCCCATGCATCCACCCCCTCTCCCTGAAAGCTGCAGAAACGTGCTTTCAGGGAGGGGGGGTGGCGGAGAAGCCCCCTCCTCCCTTCCCCCTGCCCACTCCCCATGCATCCACCCCCCTCTCTGAAAGCTGCAGAAACGCGCTTTCAGGGAGGGGGGTGGCGGAGAAGCCCCCTCCTCCCTTCCCCCTGCCCACTCCCCATGCATCCACCCCCCCTCCCTGAAAGCTGCAGAAACGCGCTTTCAGGGAGGGGGGGTGGCGGAGAAGCCCCCTCCTCCCTTTCCCCTGCCCACTCCCCATGCATCCACCCCCCCTCCCTGAAAGCTGCAGAAACGCGCTTTCAGGGAGGGGGGGTGGCGGAGAAGCCCCCTCCTCCCTTTCCCCTGCCCACTCCCCATGCATCCACCCCCCCTCCCTGAAAGCCGCAGAAATGCAGTTTCAGGGAGGGGGGGTGGCGGAGAAGCCCCCTCCTCTCTTCCCCCCACCCACCCCCCACGTATCCACCCCCCCTCCCGAAAGCCGCCTACTCCCTGCCACCCTCCCACCCTCCGCCCAGCCCCCCTTCCCCAAAGGCTCGCTTTGGAGAGGGGGGTGGCCGCGAAGCCCCCTCCCCCCTGCCACCCTCCGCCCAGCCTCCCCCCTTCCCCAAAGCCCCGTTTGGCCGTACAGCCTCCGGATCCCCTTCCTGCGCTCCCTCCTGGAAGGGAGCGCAGGAGGGGCATGCAGAGGCTGCGCGGCCAAACCGCGATTCGCCCCTTCTCCCCACCTTCCTGGAAGGTGGGGAGAAGGGGCGAACGTGCCCCTTTTGGGCGCACAGCCTCCGCATCCTCCTCCTGCGCTCCCTCCTGGAAGGGAGTGCAGGAGGGGCATGCGGGGGCTATGCGTTGGAAGAGGGGGGTCGTCTTATAGGGCGAATATATCACAAACTGCATTTTACCTTAAAAATTGGGGGGGTCGTCTTATACGCCGGGTCATCTTATACGCCGGAATATACGGTACCTGTTTCTTTTGTGGAGGTATGGGAGAAATGTGTTCAAGCCAGGCAAGTGGGCCACAGAAGGTAGAATGCCAACTGCCAGTTGCCACATTGACAGCGCATTCACTGGGAAAACATTAAGGTCCTGTCCAAATGGTGAAAATAATCCAAATGGCAATCGCATGGAAGGCAATCTGTCCAAGCAGACATTCGCATCAATATATCTCATTCAGAAAGGGGGCAGACAAATCCACCACAAAGCTCTGAAGGGAAGCCCTTGGAGCTTTTCTCGGAGTTTTAAAAAAGTTCCACGGGGCATACAAATGTGTGATTGTTAAGACAGTTGCATTTGTGTTGCTGCGACCAGGCATCATAAGCTGATTGGCTGGATGAGCATGTTGGATTTTTAGCTAAGCGAGTATCTGGTAAGTCAACAAAATGGTGATCTTTTACTCTCTCTTTTTTTCTTTTTGTAAATTCAAACTATTGCATGTGCACACCATGGTAAACTTTTTTTAAAAAAATTGGTGGTGGTGGATTTAAAAGCACAAGTAAATCATTTGCAGCTGCCATCTTGGCTAGGGGGCATGCAAAGTTTAGGGGAGCTCTTTTGACCATTAAGACAGGTCGCAGTGCAGAGATCATATTTTCCCCCCTTGTATAGATGGGACCTAAAAGTTCTTTGAAGGGGTGGTGGTTGGTGTTTTCCTACATGCAGACCCACCACAGGCACACTGCAAGAATAAGTTGTGGCACTATATCATATATTTTGGTGCTGCAGTAGGCTTCCTTTTTTCACTTTGCAGCCAAGAATGGAAGGCTGCCTTCCTTGAACATGGTATGGAAGCCTCACTGCCTCTGATAAGGATGTATACTGCCTAATCATTGGCAACAGCTTCCAGTTGTTCCATGGTCCCCATTCCATTCCACAAGCCTTGGCATCCCTCTTCTCAACTGGAAGAAGACATTCACACCAGAAGCTACTCCTGAATATACTGCACTATTTACTGCGGGGCACACACAGACACACATATATGCTCCATTCATGTGTATCTTGCAGCAGCTTCCCAGGATCTATGTTTCACTTTTCAGTGTTGGTATGAACAAGCACACTATCTAGTGAACTTGTCAACTCTTTGAGACTGATAATTATTGCAGACAAACATGTAGCATTCCAACTCCAAGTACTATGTTGCTGCTGTCCAGTTGTGGGTAAAAGAATATAAAGAACAAGTTTGTGTGACCAGGCATCACACCATTACAGAAGTATCACTGCATTTCATCTTTTAAATGGCAATCACTCCTTGTAAACCCTACCAAAATCTATATATGTAAAACTCTTGGGTGTATTGCCTTTCCCAGTGTGCTGATTGGCTGCTCAGGAAACACACCCAAGCGATCACCACCCACATGCAAATTCCCTCTCCACCTCACAATCCACTCTTGCCACTCAATCTGTGGCCCAGATTGGGACCCAGACGGTCAACTGGCAGTAGTGACGGGCTGCCTGCTATGGAACCCAGTTAGTCAACTGGCGGTGGCGGCATGCCACTGCTGCCGCTGCAATGAGACCCAGACAGTCAAGTGGCAGTGGTGGTGGGCTATGTGCGACAGGACCCAGGCACTCAATTGGAGGCAGTGGCAGCCACAATGATGGTAGGGCAACAGAACGAGTCACCTTCAGCAATTCTGGGAAAAGTGTGGAGCACTGAGAAGGGGGAGGAGGAATTAAAAAATCTACTGGCCTACCTTACAGGGTTGTTGTGAGGTCTACTGGGCATTTGGGGGGGGAGTTTTTAATGACGCATGTTACTCGGGTACAGCTAGTATTGCATATCCTGTTTCCCTTACATTAGTTACATTAACAAAGACTAATCTGAATTAAACACCAGGAGAACCATGTGTAGGATACATCTGAGCATCTACATCACATTACCAAAGAGTAACCTGGAGCATGACTAAAGTGACATTATTCATCAGATCAATTGCCTGTAATTGAAGACTGGTTTATTAAATTAACAAAAATTATATACTTGGATAATTTGATCAAAATAATTAAAGAAAACACATTGGCAAAAGACTGGGAATTATTAAAATCACACCTCAGTGATATTTGAGGTGATTGGGCAAATTCGGGCTTTCTTGCATGATTAAATTTATGAATTTAAGTTATAACAACTGCTTTATTTACTTAACAATTTAGGTTCTGCAAGGTTAATAGTTTGTTCTAGCATTCTAAAAGTCAATTTGAGTAAGGAAAATTGAAATGATTGTATATATACTGTGCGAAATCTTAATGGGAAGTATTGAATGAGGTAAGAATGTGGTAAGAATGGAAGATGGAAAAGAAAAAATTGTAATAATATTTAGCGATAGAAATGAGAGAAGAATGGAATGTACATGTAACACTAAGTACGTTAAAGTCTATATGTAAATTTCTTTTTTAAATAAAAAAAATATATAAAATGACATTATTCATGTACAAGAGGGAAGTATCAACAGATCTGGGGTGGGTTGACATCAACATTTTCAGAATACTGTACAAGAACGGAGAACGAAATGGGTGTGAAATGCCTAAAAAAACCTGATGAGGACTGAGCCTGTACATCAACAAAGAAGACATTTCCAGATGATGGGGCTCCTCATATTATCAATATGAAGGCATTTTTCTTCTTAACAAATTATCCACAGCAAGAAAAAAACTTAGAAGCCACGGAGGGAAAAGGGAGGGTTAGAAGGGGAGGACAACTTTGTCTGAAGCCCAAATAAAATGTAACGAATGAAGCTGTATGATGATGTGATAAAATCTGGAACAATTAGAATACTGCTTGTTAGAATACTGCATGCCTGAAGGAGAGAATGGAAAACCAGGGAGAGTGGAATAAAGCAAATGGAATCCAGAACAGGAGCTCTCAACCCTATGTTCCAGGTTGAAATTCTGTATGTTTGTCACATATGATTTTACAAGCTAAGCAGAGTTGGGAGATTTTCAGACAACACTGTTATAGTGTTACTATTCCACTTTATTTGCTATGGATGCCTCCTGTTGAATCCTGGGATTTGCAGTTTAGGGAGGGGCATTTACAACTCTCAGCCAGAGAGATCTTAGGCCTCACTAAACTACAAACCCCAGAATCCCACAGGAGGAAGCCAGAGCAGTTAAAGTGGAATAGTAACACTATAACAGTGTAGTCTGAAAATCTCCCTAGGCCTGATTAATACTTTCAATGGAAGATCAGATGGGTTTATCAGGGATCTCTTAAGTAGGACTAAGAAAAAATCTTGCCGAAATCTCTGGAATGCCACTTCTACTCAGAATTTACAGTACTAGGCTAAATGGACCAATAGTTTGTCTAAACATAAGGCAGCTTCCTATGTTCCATGTGTGTGTGCACACATGCACATCTGTTTCAATACTGATATCCAGCCAAGTCTGCTTGTTTATATAGCTAAAATAACAGCACCCACATCCAAAAGTGAGGTACCGTATATTCCGGCGTATAAGACGACATTTGAGCCCTCAAAGATATCCTCCAAAATTGAGGGTTGTCTTATACATTGGATAACTTTGCTTCACCCCGCCGTCTGATCTCCTGCCTCTTCGTTCCCTTCGCAAACGGAGTGAAGAGGCAGATCGGATGGGGGGTGAGGCAAAGTGTTTACCGGTTCATTCTCCCTCCTCCTCTGCCTTCTCCCCCTTTGCGGAGCAACCGAAGACAGAGGAAGGGGGCGAACATTGCGGTTTGCCGCGGCTGCCGCTTGATCACCTGTGTGTTCAGCGGCCGAGGCAAAACAGGCATTTTCGCCCCTTTCTTCCACCTTCCTTGAAGGTGGAGGAAAAGGGCGAATCTAGCGGTTTGCTGCAGCCGCCCCCGCTTCCCCTGTCTTCATCCCCTTTGAAAGAGAGCCAAGACGGAGAGAGAGGGGGGGGAAGGTGTGAAAATGCCCAGTTTGCCTCAGCAGCCCTCTTCCCTCCATCTTGGCTCTCTTCAGAAGGGGACCAAGATGGGGAAGCAGGGGGAGTTTGCCGCGGCAAACCGCTAGATTTGCCCCTTTCCTCCACCTTCAAGGAAGGTGGAGGAAAGGGGCGAAAATGCCCAGTTTGCCTCAGCAGCCCCCTTCCCTCCATCTTGGATCTCTTCCGAACCACCCCCACTTCCCCCACCTTGGTCCCCTTTGGAAGAGAGCCAAAACGGAGGGAAGGGAGCTGCTGAGGCAAACTGGGCATTTTCACCCCTTTCCTCCACCTTCCTTGAGGTGGAGGAAAGGGACGAATCTAGTGGTTTGCCGCGGCAAACTCCCCACGCTTCCCACACCTTGGTCCCCTTCGGAAGAGAGCCAAGATGGAGGGAGAGGGTGGAAAGTGGGGAAAATGCCCAGTTTGCCTCAGCAGCCCTCTTCCCTCCATCTTGGCTCTCTTCCGAAGGGGACCAAGGTGGGGGAAGTGGGGGTGGCCGTGGCAAACCGGTAGTTTCACCCCTTTCCTCCACCTTCAAGGAAGGTGGAGGAAAGGGGCGAAAATGCCCAGTTTGCCTCAGCAGCCCCCTTCCCTCCGTCTTGGCTCTCTTCCGAACCACCCCCACTTTCCCTGCCTTCCCCTTCGGAAGAGAGCCAAGACAGAGGGAAGGGGGCTGCTGAGGCAAACTGGGCTTTTTTGCCCTTTTCCTCCACCTTCAAAGAAGGTGGAGGAAAGGGGCGAAACTAGCGGTTTGCCGCGGCAAACTGCCCCGCTTCCCCCACCTTTGTCCCCTTCAGAAGAGAGCCAAGACGGAGGGAAGGGGATGGCTGAGGCAAACGTTGCATTTTCGCCCCTTTCCTCCACCTTCGAGTCAAGTTTGACTGGAAGGTTGAAGAGAGGGGCTAATGCCATGGTTTGCCTTGGTGGTTGCCCATTCCCTCTGTCTTCCTTCCCTTCGCAAAGGGAAGAAAGATGGAGGAAATGGGCAGCCGCTGAGGCAAACTGGGTATATTCGCCCCTTTCTTCCACCTTTGAGTCAAGGGTGACTGGAAGGTGGAAGAGAGGGGCAAATGCCGTGGTTTGCCACGGACGCCGCCCATCCCCTCTGTCTTCATTCACTTTGCAAAGGGAACAAAGACAGAGGGAATGGGCAGTGGCCGAGGCAAACCGGGTTCATTCGGCCCCCTCCTCTGCCTTCACCCCCTTTGGGGAGCAACCGAAGGTGGAAGAGAGGGGCGAATATTGTGGCTGGTTGGCTGGCTGGGAGATCCCTGCCAGCTGATCCTGTTCGCTTTCCCAACTCACGAGGAGATCCTCGTGAGTTGGGAAACAAAGAGGATCAGCTGGCAAGGCTCCCTCAGCCAGCCAGCCAAATTGGGGGGGGGGTCTTATATGGCGAATATATGCCAAACCCTAGATTTTTAGTTGAAAACGGGGGTTGTCTCATATGCCCGGTTGTCTTATACGCCGGAATATGCAGTATTGACAAAAGCACAAAAGCATGTTAGGGGACGACCCAAAAAGTGCAAAGACCTTTTACCAAATCCACACTACACATACAGTTTGCAACTGGATTATATGCATGGCTCCTTCCTATTGAATCCTGGGGTTTGTAGTTTTACAAGGCCTTTAATCTTCTCTTCCAAAGAGTGCTGGTGCCTCAGGAAACTACAAATCCCAGGATTCCATAGGAAGGAGCCATGGCAAATAATCCAGTTTCAAACTGCATTATTTGTGAAGTGTAGATTTGGACTTTGTGCTACAACAGTGTCTGGGGACAGTAATGGGCTGGATGAGGTTGAACCTTAATCTAGATAAGACAGAGGCACTCCTGGTTATTCAAAAATCAGTAAATAGGGATTCAGCCTATGATGGATTAGGTTACACTTCCGTAATGAGAATTCTGTCTAATAATCATGATGATTTTGCCATCTTGTGCTTTGCATATTGAAAGCAAAAGCTAAAATGTGGTATAAATCAGTGGTTCTTAACCTGTGGTCTGTGGATCCCCAAGGGGCCACAATGTCCTTACAGGGGGTGCACAAAGGCTTAAAGGCTGCTCATCCCACTTCCTTCCCACAGTGGAGTGGCCACATGACAGGAGTCAAGGCAAAGCTTGGCTGGTTGGCTGGGTCTGCCCATTGCTGTTCGAATCACTCCAGCTGCCAACTAGCAGGAAGAAGCAGGATAATAGTCTTCCCTCTCCCTCTGGTGACTCTGAGGGAAGGTTTAATGGATGGTGTAATTGTTAATGGTGCATCATCATCATCATCAAGGTTTTAAATCTTAAGTCTTGGGGGTCCACAGCAACAAAAGATATTTAAAGGGGGCCCCTGGTAACTAAAAGGTTACGTTCCACTGGTATAAATCAAGAGTTTAAAATATACTTTGTGTAAGAGACTGAAAAACATTAACACAGCTGGCCAACAACAGCCACCTGGCTAAAAGTAAACAAGAACTAACCAGGCAATTCAGCCAAACTCTGAACAGTAGGGTTCTCAAGCTTGGCTTTTATGGAACAGCTACTAAATAAGGATAACAGGAAACTCTGGGCAAGATATTAGACTGGGTGTCTTGGGGCATATCTGTTTGGGAACCAGTAACTCCTCTCCTTGATTGGATGAGGAAATATAAACTGTTTGCAACCTCTATAAAAACCAGTACTTTGGGACCAATCTAATGGACTGTGCCAGAAGATAGACACTGCTGGTTGGGTGCAAACCTCGAAATGGATGAGAAGATTCTGTTTGTAAAACTCTGATATTATGTTGATCCTACATCTCTCTCTCTCTCTCTCTCTCTCTCTCTCTCTCTCTCTCTCTCTCTGGCTTTTCTTCGCAAACGAAGATTCAGGAAGGACTCATCCCGCACTTTCTGCAAGCGCTGATGACTAAAAAGGCCAATCCGAGATAAACAAGCCCGGTTGCAGAAAGCACAGCAGAAGGTCTCACAGAGTATTACTAACTGACCACTGATATACCTCAGCTAACAAAGGAGATGTATTCCTGGGCATTACTTGTTTAAGAGAAAATTTGGTACTAGAAGCAGAAATAACATGGAAAAAATAGAAATAGTTTGCTAAACTACAAAAATAACAGTTGAATAATAATAATAATAATAATAATAATAACCTGCTACCCCCAAGTCTAGGACCCAACGCAGCGCACACTTTTAAAAAACACACAATTATAACATACAAAAAGTGTACATGAAAACAGAATTAAACTAATTACATTATTAAAACAATATCAAAATATTTAAAAGAATAAAGTATATTTATAAGTATTAGAAACTTTTTTTTAACAAAGTTCAGCACATTTGAACTTTGTTCGTATTGCAAACTTCTTATTCAAAACATGCACATGTGAAAATAAACAACCAGGCCAGCTAGCCCTTGCATAAAGTAAACAAACACATTTTGAACCTTCAAGAGACAGCTTGCAAACCTTACTGCAAAATGTATCCAAAATGTATTTTTCTCTTTCACTCAGATGTACTTTTCTTTTGAGTTCAATTTGGGTGCCCAAACGTATAGGTTTATACTTTTAAAAACGCTGGGGGCAGCTGGTGAGTCAGGCTTATTTGCCTCCTTCTCTTTCTGTTTTGCTGTTCATGCAGGCTCAGTAAGGGATTCTGGAGGAAGCTGCTGCTTATTTTGCCAGTTGTAGGCAGGCACACAGTAGGATCAGCTAGTGAGGAATGCCATTATTTCCTATTGCATTATTTACTGCAACCCAGCCCCCAACAGCCATGTTTCTCTAGCCTTCCTTTGCCATCCTTCCAATGCTAATTAAAAAAAAATTCCACCTAAACAAAGGACTATGAGGAAAAGGTGAAGTTGAGTGGGAATTTGTAAAAAGGATCTTCTTTGTCAGAAGCTTTGTAAACCAAGAGGTTGTCCAGACAATTAAAATACTCCTCATAGAGTTTGTAGAGAATATGATGAGAATATCAGTGCAATCTGAATGAGATCTGCATTATTTGGAAGGAGAGGAGGACTAAAAACTCCACAAACCGCATAGTAAAAGGAATCACAGTTTTCCCCAAAGTTTCCTGTAAAATGCTCATATATGCACATTTTTGCACACATGGACATCCGAATTTGCATCTGTGACGATCAGGCGCACCAGCTGAATTTACGTCACTGCTCAGCCTGACTGCCTCATCACTTACGCCGCCACCACTTTTGTGACACAGGGGCCTTTCACATCCCACCGCTGCCACTAAATAATCTGTGGAGACCATAGTTCCACAGTTAGATGGATAGTACTTGCATTTGTGTGGGGGTGTTTACAAGGTTAGAGTACCAATTAGATATCAGTACGGGAAAATAAATTAATGAGGAGACTGGATATGATAAACAAACATAAAGCTTGATTTATTAGTTGAACAAAATAACTGAAATGCTTTGAACTTTGTTTCCAACCAGCCTCTATTCTTCTTATTGCTTATTCTCCTTGCACATACATTCCCTCAGCTCCACTCATAGCCATACACTCATTCCAGCCTCTCCTCATCACATCACAACTCCCACTCCCTCTTTCAACTCTCATCTCCCTTTTCAACTGTCAACTCTCTCTCTCTCTCAACTGTCATCCAGTCCTTTCACACTAGGAGACCCATCCCATACCAGTTTCCTGCCACAGGACTGGCTCCTTCATGCTCTCTCCTCATTCACTCGTCAACATCCCATCAGCCGTTCATAACATGATCTCCACAGCATTGTTGCACATTTTTGCTCCATTGCCCTTTGTCAGAGCATGTGGCCACTCCATTCTAATTCATGAAAATGGATGTGAAAAGGCAAAACTATGGTGAAGAAAAAAACAGCATCACTGCGAATGGGTAAAAATGCGCACCCACTCGCAGTATACCATCATAGAATCATAGAATTGTAGAGTTGGAAGAGACCACGAGGGCCATCAAGTCCAACCCCTGCCACGCAGGAAATCACGATCAAAGCATCCCAGAAAGATGGCCATCCAGCCTCTGTTTAAAGACCTCCAAGGAAGGAGACCCCACCACGCTCTGAGGGAGTGTGTTCCACTGCCGAACAGCTCTTACTGTCAAAAAGTTCCTCCTAATGTTGAGGTGGAATCTCTGTTCCTGGAGCTTGCATCCATTGCTCCGTGTTCTAGTCTCTGGAGCAGAAGAAAACAAGCTTGCTCTATCCTCAATGTGACACCCCTTCAAATACTTAAACAGGGCTATCATATCGCCTCTTAACCGTCTTTTTTGCAGGCTAAACATACCCAGCTCCCTAAGTCTCTCCTCATAAGGCATGGTTTCCAGACCTTTCACCATTTTAGTCGCCCTTCTCTGGACATGCTTCAATTTGTCAATATCCTTTTTGAATTGTGGTGCCCAGAACTGGACACAGTATTCTAGGTGAGGTCTGACCAAGGCAGAATAGAGCGGCACTATTACTTCTCTTGATCTAGACACTATACTTCTATTGATACAGCCCCAAATCACATTGGCCTTTTTAGCTGCCGCATCACACTGTTGACTCATGTTCAACTTGTGGTCTACTAGGACTCCTATATCCCTTTCGCACATAGTCTCGTTCAGCCAGGTCTCTCCCATCCTATATCTATGCATTTCATTTTTCCATCCTAAGTGCAGTACTTTACATTTTTCCGTACTGAATTTCATTTTGTTAGCTTTGGCCCAGCTCTCCAGTCTATCCAGGTCATTCTGAATTTTGATCCTATCCTCTAGGGTATTAGCTACTCCTCCTAATTTGTTGTCATCTGCAAATTTGATAAGTATGCCCCTAATTCCCTCATCCAAGTCATTGATAAAAATGTTGAATAGCCCTGGGCCCAGGACCGAACCCTGTGGCACCCGACTGGTCACATCCTTCCAAGAGGAAGAGGAGCCACTGCTGAGCACCTTTTGGGTTTGGCCGGTCAACCAATTACAAATCCATTTAACAGTTAACTTGTCTAGCCAACATTTTACAAGCTTGTTTGCAAGAATGCCATGGGGAACCTTGTCAAAGGCCTTACTGAAATCAAGGTATGCGATGTCCACAGCATTCCCTTCACCTACCAAGCTGGTACCTTTATCCAAAAAAAAAAAAAAAGAGAGAGAGAGAGAGAGAGATCAGATTAGTCTGGCATGACTTGTTTCTCTGAAACCCATGCTAACTTTTTGTGATTATGGCATTGCCTTCTAAATGTTCACAGACTCTCTGTTTAATGATCTGCTCTAGAATCTTCCCTGGTAATGATCTGCTCTAGAATCTTCCCATCATATCTAGACAACCCCTTAGGTATGTCTGTATAGCTATGCCGAATAAATGCTATGAATGTGAATATGAGCATTGAGGCCATGATATCGAGAACACAGCTACGCTGGGCAGGGCACATTTCTAGGATGGACGACCATTGCCTCCCAAAAATAGGACTCTACGGTGAACTCACCACGGGTCAGCATAAGAGGGGCGCTCCAAAAAAAGTGATACAAGGACTCCCTGAAACAACATCTCAGGCTTGGCCAAATTGATCACCAACAATGGTCTGCCCTGGCCTCACATCGGGAGGCATGGAGACGCACTATCCACAATGCTGCAGCCTTATTTGAGAACTCACGCTGAACAAATCTTGAAGAGAAACAACAACGCAGAAAGAATCACAACCCGGAAACATCACCCAAGGCAGAAAGATAGCTATGCTGAATAAATGCTATGAATGTGAATATGATGGTTGATTATCCCTTCTCCAGAATTCTGAAATCCAAAATACTCTAAAATCCAAAATTGTCTACATGGGTAGCTGATACAAGGTCTGTCTATTAAATAACAAGAATGTGTTTCTAGTTATTTCAGACAAATCAGGGAGAATTGATTGTGAACACTAGAGTGGTGACCTTGAACATGTCTGAACCTGCATGGCAAACATCAAGACTCTCGGCCATTCAGTTAATTGTCAGTTTTCGTTTAAAGCAGCTGTGTTGTCTGTTGCACGCTGGAAAAATGCGAAGTCTAAAAGTCATGTTAATTTGAAATTTTTAGTAAAACTGAACAAAACACCAACGGAATCTTTTCAAATGCTTACTGAGGCCTACGGGGAGGACTGCATGCCTTGTGCATGTGTGTTTGAGTGGCAGAAAAGATTCAGAGAAGGACGTGAGATGACCTTCCACTTCAAGAAGTGAAGAAATTGTGGAAAAAATTCGCCAGATTGTTCGAGGAGACTGCCAACTCAGTATCTGAATGATAGCTGAAGCCATGAACATTGAGAAAGACACTGTAGAAAATTTTGCATGAAGATCTCAACATGAGAAAAGTGCCAATATGGTCCCTAGGGTTCTCATGCCAGAGCAAAAAGAGTGCCACAGGGAAATTTGGGCTGACATTCTGCAGCAACTTGAGGTGGACACAAACCTTTTTCAAAAAAGCATCACTTGTTATGAAACCTGGATCTTCCAGTATGATCCTGAGACAAAACGACAGTCAATCCACTGGAAAACACCATCATCGCAGTGGTTAAATGCCAGTACTGCAAGTCACCACATTGCAAGTTCGATTCCAGAGGGCTCCAAGGTTCACTCAGCCTTCCATCCTTTCGTAGGGCGGTAAAATGAGTATCCAGCTTGTGGGGGATGTTAGCTAACACATATTGGAAACTGCTTAATGCAGTGTAGATGTGTAAATTGTTATTGCTTAAAAATAATTTGTAAGCCGTTCTGGTAGCCTTGCGGCTGAATAACTAAATAACTAACTAAAAAAACTAAATAAAAAATAATAAAATAAAATAAAAATAATCACCAAGAATGAAAAAAGCATGTCAAAGCAAGTCCACATTCAAAGCCATCCTTATCAGGGGCTTTGTTACATCAAGGGCCTAAATTTGGCCCTGTATTATAAGGAAGTTTTCTCAAAGCTGAGAGAGGGTCAGGGGAAAAAAAAAAAATAAGGCCAGAACTGTGGAAAAATTGTTTCATTCTTCATCTAGACAATGCGCCTACTCACACAGCACTTTCTGTGAAGCAGTTTTTGGCTGCTAAATACATGACTACACTTGAACATCCTCCATATTCTCCAGATTTGGCACCATGTGCCTTTTTCTTTTCCCTAAAGTGAAACAGGTCCTTAAAGAAACACGTTTTGAGTCAACTGATGCAATAAAGAAGAAAACGGCAGATGTGTTGAAACCAAAGTGATCTGCTCTATGCCTTTGACCAGTGGAAAACAAGACTGCATTGGTGTGTGAGTGTGAATGCGGAATATATTGAAGTGGACAAGCATTAGAATTGTAATACAGTTGCCCCTCCACATTCACAGATTTGGCATTCACGGATTTAAGTATTCATGGCTTGAAAATATTCTTTAAAAAAAAAATCCAAAAAGCAAACCTTGATTTTGCCATCTTATATAAGAGACACCATTTTGCTATGCCATTGCATATCATGGGACTTGAGTATTCACGGATTTGGGTATTCATGGGGTGTGTGTCTTACCTTAAGACTCTGTGTATAAGGCATATATGAAATATAATTGAATTTCTGGTTTAGACTTGAGTCCCATCTCCAAGATATCTCATTATGTACATATGCAAGTGTTTCAAAATCAAAAAAAAAATCCGAAATATGGAACACTTCTGGTTCCTATAATTTTGGATAAGAGATACTCAACTACAGTGCTAAACTAAGTTTGAAAAGTATCTGTACTGTGTAAGAAGTTAGATGCTGGAAATGCTGAAATGCTGCCAAATATTGTAGTATGTAAATGTCTGTAAATGCCTGGCTATTTCTTAACAAGAATACACACTATAAGCCCTATAAGCTTTGTGAATCTGAGGTGTACCCTTTTAAAGATAATATGCCTACACTAAAAAAAATCTATACAGACAATGTCCCTAGACCATCTAATGTCTATGAAATAGAATATACCTACATTAGAGATATATTGTATATATTTCTTGTAAATCTAAAGCTTAAGTGATTCTTAATGGGAATGTTGATATAGCTCTGCCTACTAGGCAATACTGTTGTTTACAACCTCTAAGGAACTCTAGCTAGCTACAGATTGATAAGCATAAAGCATGGAAATTTCATTCCTTTACCACACCTGTTTCACACCTCTTAAATCTCAGATTCACAGCTTGGATGTCCTCCTGGACTGTGCCCTCCACCTGGATGCTCAGGTTTCAATAGTGCCCAGGAGTGCATTTACAGTTAAAAGTAGTGCCAGGTGTGCCTGTTCCTGAAGATGTCTGACCCGATCCGTTCATGCCTTGGTTACATTCCTTTTTTATTATTGTACAGTGGCCCTTGATATCCGCTGGAGTTTGGTTTCAGGACACCCCTGCCCCCATGGATAACAAAATACATGGATCTGCATGTCCCATTATAGATGATAAAAGTACAGTTGCCCCCCCACATTCGTGGCTTTAAGATTCGCGGTTTTGACTATATGCGGTTTTGGGAGCGCCCCCCCACCATCCAAAAAACTGCAACGGGGTCACTGCTCCTGGGGGGAGTGGGAGTGGGTGGAAGGAAGCAGCAACAAGACTTGCCAAGCTCCGTCGCTGCTCCTGGGGGGGCCGGAGGGCGGTGGCGTGACCTAGTTTTTATTTGCGGATTTTTCACATTTGCGGGGGTCTCGCGGCCCTAACCCCCGCAAATGTGGAGGGACAACTTTGGTAAAATGGTGTCCCTTATATAAAATGGCAAAGTCAAGATTTGCTTTTTGGACTTTTTTTGGGGGGGGGGATTTCAAGCCATGGATGTGGATGAAGTATCTGTGGATACTGAGGGTTGACTAATGCACTCTATGTGGGGCTACCTTTGGAAATGTTTTGAGAACTTCAACGGCTCCAGATGCTGTGGCCACACTGCTGTCTGGAGCTAGCTACAGGTGGAATAATAACTCCTTGCTATTAGCGGGGTTGGCTGTACTGTATTGTTTTAATTTATGATGTAATTTGCCTTGGATCCTGCACTGGAGTAAAGGTGGGAAATATTTTTTTAAAGTAATTGCCTGGTAAATGCTCAGATTGTTGACTGGGGGAGACAAACTGAAAAATGAGGTGGTGGTAGTAGAGGATAACAAACAGATTAGTTGGAATTTTGAACTCAAAGCAATCTGTGCTGCAACATTCTGTTGGAGTTCTCATATAGTATATGAGATGCTGCTATTAAATTCTATATCATTATTATATAGAGTTTAATCAAGAGATACATTTTGTATATAATACAGTCGCCCCTCCACATTCGCGAACTTGACATTCGCGGTTTTGATTATTTGCGGTTTTGGGAGGGCCCCCCTGGGCCCCCCCAAAACCGTGACAAGGGGCCTCCGGAGGCCTTGGAAGGGAGGGGGGAGGGCAGGGGAGGCCTCTGCGGGGCCTTCGGAGACCCTCCGGAGGCCCCGCGAAGGCCTTGAGAAGGAGGGGGGAGGGCCGGGGAGGCCTTCACGGGGCCCGAGGAGGGGGTGGGAAGGGCTGGGGAGGCGATCATGGGGCCTCCGGAGACGCTCCGGAGGCCCCATGAAGGCCTGGGGAAGGGCTGGGGCAGGCCGGGGAGGCCTCCATGGGGCCTCTGGAGACGCTCCGGAGGCCCCATGAAGGCCCGGGGAGGGAGTGGGGAGGGCTGGGGAGGCGATCATGGGGCCTTCGGAGACGCTCCGGAGGCCCCATGAAGGCCTGGGGAGGGGGTGGGGAGGGCCGGGGAGGCCTCCATGGGGCCTCCAGAGACGCTCTGGAGGCCCCATGAAGGCCTGGGGGAGGGCTGGGGAGGCCTCCATGGGGCCTCTGGAGATGCTCCGGAGGCCCCACGAAGGCCCGTGGAGGGAGGGGGGAGGGCCAGGAGAGGCCTCCGCGGGGCCTTGCTAGGCCCCACGAAGGCCCAGGGAGGGAGGGGGGGAGGGCCGGGAGAGTCCTCTGCGGGGCCTTGCTAGGCCCCATGAAGGCCCGGGGAGGGAGGGGGGGAGGGCTGGGAAAGGCCTCCGCGGGGCCTTGCTAGGCCCGGGGAGGGAGGGGGGAGGGCCGGGAGAGGCCTCCGCGGGGCCTTGCTAGGCCTGCAAAGGCCCAGGGAGGGAGGGGGGAGGCCCAGGGAGGGAGAGGGGAGGGCCGGGAGAGGCCTCCGCGGGGCCTTGCTAGGCCCCACGAAGGCCCGGGGAGAGAGGGGGGAGGGCTGGGAGAGGCCTCCGCGGGGCCTTGCTAGACCCGGGGAGGGAGGGAGAGGGCTGGGAGAGGCCTCCGCGGGGCCTTGTTAGGCCCCACGAAGGCCCGGGGAGGGAGGCGGGAGGGCTGGGAGAGGCCTCTGCAGGGCCTTGCTAGACCCGGGGAGGGAGGGGGGAGGGCCGGGAAAGGCCTCTGCGGGGCCTGGCTAGGCCCCACAAAGGCCCGGGGAGGGAGGGGGAAGGTTGGGAGAGGCCTCCACGGGGCCTTGCTAGGCCCCACGAAGGCCTGGGGAGAGAGGGGGGAGGGCTGGGAGAGGCCTCCGCGGGGCCTTGCTAGACCCGGGGAGGGAGGGGGGAGGGCTGGGAGAGGCCTCCGCGGGACCTTGCTAGGCCCCACGAAGGCCCGGGGAGGGAGGGGGGAGGGCCAGGAGAGGCCGGGATCTAATCAGGAAAGGCCTAGTGAAAGAGATCCATCTTTAGTGCTTTTTTAAAGCTACTCAAGCTTGTCAACTGACGGATCTTGTTCGGCAGGCCATTCCATAAACTGGGGGCGATTACCGAAAAGGCCGTCTGGGAGGTTGCAGACTGAAGCTTTTTTGTGGCTGAAGCAGATTCCTCCCAGAGGACTGGAGTGCTCGGGGAGGATTGTATGGGAGGAGGCGGTTCCGGAGATAAGTTGGACCCAAGCCATTTAGGGCTTTAAAGGTAATAAGCAACACCTTATACTGGGCCTGGAAACTGATAGGCAGCCAGTGGAGAGATTTTAATACTGGAGTTATATGATCTCTCTGAGATGTTCCTGAGACCACACTGGCTGCCATATTTTGTACCAACTGAAGTTTCTGGACCAAGCACGAGGGTAGCCCCATGTAGAGCGCATTGCAGAAATCTAGACGAGAGGTTACCAGCGCGTGCACCACAGTCTCGAGGTCCCTTACTTCCAGGAAAGGGTGCAGCTGGCGTATCAGCCGAAGCTGATAACAAATACTCCTGACCGTTGCATTCACTTGACTTGTCATCTGAAGCGATTAATCAAGGAGCACCCCAGACTGCGAACACAGTCCTTAACGGAGAGCGTGACCCCATCCAGTACTGGCAGTTGCAAACCAACTCCTGGTTTCGGGGCCGCTACCATGAGCACCTCCGTTTTGTCCGGATTTAATCTCAATCTGTTTTTCCTCATCCAGCCCATTACAGCTTTAAGACAGTCATTAAGAGGAGAGATGGCATTGGAATTGAGGCCGATGATCGGGACAAGGAGAAATAGATCTGGGTGTCATCGGCATACTGATAACACCCAGCCCCATAACTCCGAATAATCTCACCCAGCGGCTTCATATAGATGTTAAACAGTATTGGGGACAGGATGGCACCCTGCAGAACTCCACAAGTAAGCTCCTTTCTGCTGGAGCAGCTGTCCCCGGGCAGCACCCTCTGGGACCTGCCCGAGAGGAAGGACTGGAACCACTGGAGCGCAGTGCCTCTGATTCCTAACCCCCTGAAGCGATCCAAGAGGATGCTATGATCTATCGTATCGAAAGCCGCTGAGAGGTCTAGAAGCACCAACAGGGACACATTACCCCTGTCGATGCTTAGACGCAGATCATCGTTCAAGGCAACCATGGCAGTCTCAACTCCAAATCGCATCCTGAAGCCAGTTTGAAATGGGTCTAGATAATCAGTTTCATCCAAGACCACTTGGAGTTGAAGAGCAACTGCCCTCTTGATCACTTTGCTCAAGAATGGTAACAGAAATCGGCCTATAGTTGTTCATGTCCAGGGGGTCTAGGGAAGGCTGCTTGCCCCACCTCTTCCCTGCAGTGAAGTGGCCACATGACAGGAGCCAAGGCAAAGTCTGGTTGGCTTGGCCTGTGCATTGCCATTTAATCTGTTCCAGCCACAAACTTGCAGGAAGAATCAGAAGAAAAGTCTTCCTTCCCTAGAGATGTGAAGGCCCAGAAAAAAACGGGGGGGGGAGTCCTCCCCCTATTTTTCTCCTGAAGCCTTTTTTGTCTTTTTTTTTTTTTTTTTTTTGAAAAATTGAAAAAAGGAAGAGGTTCGGTACAGTTCAGGAGATTGTTGCTGCATTAGTTACAAATAAAAATTAAAAAATGAAAGTAAATTCCGTTTGTAATACTGTAATTGTAATTATTGTTTGAATACACTGTATTTGTGATAATTTTATGCCAAATCAAATAGTACATAGTCAGATTTTATGTTCCTAAAGTAAACTGAGTACCTTTCAGTCTGTAAAAAGTGCTAATGTTGCATTTGTTTTCAATTTTTCTGAAAATTTCCATTTTTTTCTGGAAAAAAAGCAGGATAAAGCCTGTTTTTATATGGCTTCAGAATTTCCAGAAATTTTACATCTCTGTCCCTCTGAGGGAAGGTTTCATGGGCAGCATAATTGTATTATTATTATTATTATTATCATCATCATGGTTTTAAATCTTGAGTTAAGTCTTGGAGGGTCCACGACAACAAAAAGTATTTAAAGGGGGTGCCTGGTAAAGAAAAGGTTAAGAACCACTATTCTGTAATACAGTATAGATTACACACACAGCTGTATATATTATTACAATGTCATATTTGACCTTTGGCTGGAGCAATAAAAATGAACTCCCATAGTCTGGTGCAGCCTTTCTCAACCTTTTTATCCTGGAGGAGCCCTTAGAATAACTTTCAGGTCTCAGGGAACCCCTGCGTAAACATTATTCTATATACAGTTGTCCCTCCATATGCACAGATTTGGTATCCACGGATTTAAGTACAGTATTCACGGTTTGAAAATATCCTTAAAATAATAATAATAATAATCCAAAAAGCAAACCTTGATTTTGCCATCTTATATAAGGGACACAATTTTGCTCTGCCATTGTATATAATGGGACTTGAGTATTCACGGATTTTGGTATCCACGGGGGAGGGGTCCTGAAACCAAACCCCAGTGAATAGGAAGGGACAACTGTACTGCTATTGCTTTCCCCCTACAATCACAATCTCTTGAGGAACCCCTGGCAACCTCTTCGAGGAACCCTGGCTGAGAAACAGTGGTCTGATGTATAGAGCTACAGTAGGACCCCGTATCCACTGATTCATTATCCACTGATTCAATTATCCACGGGACACAAAACAGCACACCTCCCATAGAGTCTTCCTAGAAAATGTGTTCTCTCTAGACATTTTCTAGGTCCTCCATGGCAACTCTATGGTATTTTAAACTGGAAGTCCCATTACAGTTGTCCCTTCATATTTGCTGGGGTTTGGTTCCAGGACACCCCCCCCCCGCCCACCGTGGATACCAAAATCCTTCAATACTCAAGTCCCATTACTATCATACAGTAATAGCAAAATGGTGTCCCTTATACAAGATGGCAAAATCAAGGTTTGCATTTTGGATTATTATTATTATTTTGAGAATATTTTCAAGCCGTGAATACTTAAATCCATGGATACCAAATCCGTGGATACGGAGGGACAACTGTATTGTCGATGACGTTCGCTATTATCCACGGTTTTCGGTATCCACGCCCCCCCTCCTCAACAACCAATCCCCAGTGGGTCCCACTGTATACAGTACTCAATAGACAAAACACACTCTTCCTTCCCCACCCTCTGCCATCCATCCCTGGTGCTTTACTTGCTTGGAGCCTTTGCCCTCTTCCTGGCACCTCACCAGAGAGAAGCGAGCCGGACCGAGCGCGGCTTCAGCGGGCGGTAGTGCGCATGCGGGGGACGTCAGCAGCGGCGAGGAACGTTAGAGGTTGTCCGCCGGCGAGCCCACTTGGATCAGCAGGCACCGTCCGGAGTGGGGGGATGGAGGCCGCAAGTCTCGCGAGAAGAAGGGCTGAGGCGAGCCCTGAGACGGCGATGGATGCCCACCCGGGCGGCGGTGAAGGCGGCGCGTCCGAGGTCTGAGGCGGTTTGCCGGTACGATACGAGTGAGGCCCACCCGAGAGCTGAGGCGGGCGAGGGGAGGCTGGGAGCCTGCGAGGCACCGACGGTTGGGAAGGGTGGGTGGGTGGACTTGTGGAAGTAAGTGGCCGGTTCCCTCAGTTGGCCTCTCAGGGTTGTTCTCTCGCCATCCTCGGCCCCGAAGAGCCTCCATATCTCACCTGCTCCTCCCCTTCCCGGACACTTCCACCTCTCGCCGCCTCCTCCTCCTCCTCCTGTGTTGGCATCCAAAAAACCTCTTCACCCCCCACCCCAAAGGGCCTTCATTCCTGGTCGTCCCGCTCACCAAACCACGCCTGCCTCCCTCCCTCAAATGCAGCCCCTGAGGACGTGCGAAACGTTTGAAAAGACATTGGAGTGCAGGGTGGGTGGGTGGGAGCTATATTAATGCAGTTGTCCCTCCGTATCCACGGATTTAAGTATTCACGGCTTGAAAATATTCTCAAAATAATAATAATAATCCAAAAAGCAAACCTTGATTTTGCCATCTTATATAAGGGACGTCATTTTGCTATGCCACTGCATGTAATGGGACTTGAGTATTCACGGATTTGGTATCCACGGATTTAAGTATTCACGGCTTGAATATATTCTTTAAAAAATAATAATCCCAAAAGCAAACCTTGGTTTTGTCATCTTATATCAGGGACAACATTTTGCTATGCCATTGCTTATAATGGGACTTGAGTATTCACGGATTTGGTATCCACGGATTTAAGTATTCACGGCTTGAAAATATTCTTTAAAAAATAATAATCCCAAAGGCAAACCTTGATTTTGCCATCTTATATAAGGGACACCATTTGGCTGTGCCATTGCATATCATGGGACTTGAGTATTCATGGATTTGATATCCATGGATTTAAGTATTCATGGCTTGAAAATATTCTTTAAAAAATAATAATCCAAAAAGCCAACCTTGATTTTGCCATTTTATATAAGGGAGGTCATTTTGCTATGCCATTGCATATCATGGACTTGAGTATTCACGGATTTGGGTATCCACCAGGGGGTCCTGGAAACAAACCCCAGCAGATATAAAGGGACAACTGTACTTAACATTTATGTACTGTACTTCTTTATAAGTACCACTTGTCCCTTCATATTCGCTGGGGTTTGGTTTCAGGATCCCCCATGGATACCAAAATCTGTGAATACTCAAGTCCCTTTATATGCAATGGCATATCCAAATGGTGGCCCATAAATAAGATGGCAAAATCAAGGTTTGCTTTATGGATTTTTTTTTAATAATATTTTCAAGCCGTGAATATTTAAATCCATGGATACCAAATCCATGGATACGGAGGGACAACTGTCGTGCATGTTTGCCTGAAAGGAAGCATAAACATAACAAAGTAAAATATCAAACAACAAGAAGAACCACAAAGCAAAGTCCAGTGTGGACCCCCACTGGTCATGCTACTGGAAGCAGACAGATTTCTTCTGTAACCTGTGAAGCTGTTGTTGAAGATAGGAAGCCTCCTCTTCAGCACCAGACTGCAGTGGAGATAGGAAAAGAGGTGTAATTAGGAAAATGAAGGACACCAAGAACCGTGGAAGCCAAGTAGCTTAGCACAAACTTGATCAAACAGTTGTCCCTTCATATTCACTGGGGTTTGGTTCCAGGACCCCACCCCCCAGTGGATACCAAAATCCATGAATACTCAAGTCCTATTGTATGCAGTGGCATAGCCAAATGGTGTCCCTTATATAAGATGGCAAAATCAAGGTTTGCTTTTTGGATTATTATTTTTTTAAGAATATTTCTCAAGCCGTGAATACTTAAATCCATGGATACGGGGAGACAACTGTACTATATTCCAAATGTGCTGTATCTGTAGAGGTTTCCAGCCGTCTTCTGAGGTGGGTCCTTCAGTTTGTTGTGACATTTTATTTTATTTATTTTAGGTATTTATAGCTCTTTAGCCACAAAAGCTCTCAGAGCAGCTTACAAATTGTTTTAAGCAATAGCACTTCACACATTTACACTGCATTAAGCGGTTTCCAGTGTCTGTTATCTAGTTGCCCCCACAAGCCGGGTACTCTTTTTAGTGACCTAAGAAAGGATGGAAGGCTGCGTGAACCCTTGGGATTGAACTTGGAGCCCTTGGGATTGAACTTGCAGCGTTGTGGCTGCAGTATTGGCATTTAACCACTGCACCACTGGGGCTCCCAAGTTGAGTAGAACTGGATTGAGCACACACTGGATCGTGAATGGGTTACAGCCATGCATGACAACTTGGCTCACAGCTCATCCTTAGGATGCAATTTAAACATTGTGCTTGATTTCTTCCTCTTCCCCCAAATAAAATGGCAGTTTGTTTGTTTGCTTATTATTTATTTTATTTTATTAGATTATTTATATCCTGCTCTTCGGCCACAAATGCTCTTAGAGCAGCTTACAAATTGTTTTAGCAATAACACTTAGACATCTGCACCACTTTTATAGTGCTAGGCACTCTTTAAGTGGTTTCCAATGTGTGTTAACTAATTGCCCCTACAAGCCAGGTACTCATTTTACTGACCTACGAAAGGATGGAAGGCTGAGTCAGCCTTGGAGCCCTGCAGGATCGAACTCACAATGTTGTAGCTGCAGTACCAGTATTTAACCACTGTGCCACCACTGTTTATTCAGTGTATAGCCCTCCTAGCTCTTTAGGCATAGAACCCAAGGTGGCTTACAGTGAAGTTTAAGAAAAAGTATATAAAATTATATAAACAATCCAGTTAAAAACACTAATTTGAAACAATTTAAAACATAATCAAGATGATAAAAGTACAGGACACACCGTAGTAGGCAGTAGTTCTGTGGTAGAGTATTGGTTTTGCACACAGAAAGTCCTAGGTATCTCCAGGTAGAGCTAGGAAAACTGAAACTTAGGAGTGCTGCTATCTGACTTTATTGATAATACAGTATTGGGCTATATCGACCAGCGATCTGGCAGAGTATAATACCTATGTTAATAACCATATGGGGCCTTGATGCAGGTTGGGACCATAATGCAGGAAGAAGGTCTTAAGCCTCCTCCTCTGCATCATTTCCGGTAAAAAAAGAAAAAGTGTAGATTTTACAGAGGCGACCATGTATGGGAAAATGACCTCTAAAAGATGGAGCAGGATTTCAAAATACAGTACCTTGCCTGGGATCCTGTTGGATTTTTCCTGGACGGAAGACTGGGTGGAAGACAGTCTTACATTTGTGTGGGAGGGCAGCTTTAAGAAGTGCTTTTTTGGCTGTGAGGTTTTTGATCTCTGCTTCAACAAAAATGGGACTAGAGTTGTAGAAAAGCTAACAAGGGTCCCTGGCAAAACCTGCAATTTCACTCATGACAGTGTTTTTATCAAAGTAGAGTAATTTCAGCAAAGCAATATTGTTTTTAAAAATGATTTTGGCAAGAAGTGGCCTTGAGCAGTAGGCATGGCAAGTATGAATAGAAACAATGGAACACAAGAACCAAAGAGAAGAACAGAACCAAATGGGCAATGAAGCAGGGTTGGAAGAAAAGTTTTTAAAAACACACCAGAAGCTTTTTTTTTTTTTTGGTTTAAACCAGGTTTTTTTTTGGATTAAAACCAATATATGACTTACTTAGAAAATTAAGTAGCAAAATGCACTTCAGATGTTATAGCAACTAGCTTAAATAATGATTGTTCTTTAAAAAGTGCTCTTTTAAAGCAAGTTGTTTTGGCTGAACTTATATTAATTGAAGGATTTATTTATGAATGGCATTTCTTGCGCTATAAGATAAAATAATTAAAAAGAAGCAACTGACACTGGATACTGGGCTAACAATGAACAACTGCCAATAAACTATTAAAGTTAAAATATTTAAATTCAAAAAGTCATTGTTGTTCCAGTAAGAGAGTTGGAAAATAGTAATAATAGCCAGACTTTGAAAAAAATGAATAGTAAATTTAAAAAAATACAGGAGTGTTTTTTTAAAAAATAATTTGTTTTAAACCAAGGATTAGGCCATAATTCTAAATCGAACCCTGCACTGAAGCCCTGAGCTTATATACAAAGAAAACAAAGAAAAGGAAGATTTCACTTAGCTCATGAACAAAGCAGAGAAAAGGAAAGAAGTAGCGTTGGCAAGGGTGAACAGTAGTTTTCATAGTTCAGGCTTCTACATAAATATCAAAACAGTTTTCTTTCTGGAGTATCAGGCGCATGCAGTGGTTCATCTTTGGCAGCTGCAGAGCACCCTAGTGGCAACTCTTGAACTGTATTATATTAATTTTTCATTCCTGGTTTTAGGCCTCCCGTCTATGCCTATTGGAAGGTTCAGTGTGATGAATTTGGTTGGGGTAGCAAAGTGAAGTCCTATGATATGAGGTTTAGAGTTCCAGCTGTTCAGAAATCCAGGCTTCAGAGTCAGTTCAGCAAAACTTTATTCCAGAAAACTGCAGCAAACATCATCCACTGACTTTCATTGTAAGGACTGATCTGTCCTCATTAGTACATTTAAGACCCAGTAAGTTCAAACCTTTTGGCAGGCTATAATTTCATTTGTCAGTTTAGCAAAACATTCTTCCTTCTCAGACTGTCTAGCTTCAGTTTCTATCCTTTCCCCACCAAATTGGCCTTGGCATACCAGAGCTAGACTAACAACCAGGAATGGGATAACAAGCAGGCTAGATGTACCCCAATATCCACTACACTACTACACATCCCATCATTCCCACATAATTCTCATGGCAGGTATACCAATTGTACCAGTACCTAACATAGGGCCACATATGCCCCCAATATGGTTCTCGTGCCCATTGACCCTTCTACCTTTTCCAGACTGCTCTTTTTCTGCTCCCAAATGGTGAATTGTCCCTGCCAAAGCCTCGAAGGAGGGACAAATCATTCTTGAAATAGGTTGCAGCCCCCCACCCCGCATACTGTTTAACATTTAAAATTGCCAAGAATGGTCTGCCTACGTTCATTTTTGTATGTGGCATTTTTGACAGTCCTTTCATGTTATAGAACATCCCAAGAGCATCCTGCAGAACATCCCAAGAGCAAAAAATTGGCCCTTGGATCCCCTGGAGTTGCCTACCCCAGAATTAGGTTATAGAAAAGTTACTGGTACATGTGTGTACTGTGCTGTGCTGACTTCATGAAACTTTTTGCTGGGTTTTTCTCATTGACAGTCTCTACATTTTTCAGATGAAGTTGCCAGATTTCCATGCTAGGCCATGTAGGGCAAAACATAAGCCTCTTAAAGCAGCATATGAATGCCTTCCCCAAACTGCTGCATTCCTGATGTTTTGCTCTACAATTGTTGTAATGTTAGAATTGTTGGGTGTCAGGTGTTGGGAGTTGTAGGCTAAAACATTTGTAGGATACAAGGGTGGGCAGTTATGCACACACAACACCAGAAAGGGATGTCATAGGCTTTGCCAGGTAAAGAAGATGAAGAGGCTTATTTGCTCTGTGTCAATGAATTTGAGAAGAGATCCAGATAAGTTCTACCTCCATTTGTCTGTGTTTTCTCTGTCTTTCTTCTCACCATAATAATCTGTTCAGGGCAAAGAACAGAATATTGCTTTTTGATTTGTAGTGTTAGAAGCTGTCTATCTGGAAGCATCCCATGGCAGGAAAGCACCAGGTTCAAATTCGCACTCAGCTATGAACCTCAACAGGTGACTTTGGGCCAGTCATGGTGTCACCACTTAATTTACCTCACAGATTTATTATGAGATTAAAAAAGTGAGAACTACATTTGCCTCTGATATTCTGTGTAAGTGGGATATAAAGTGGGATATAAACATAAATATAGATATATAAACTAAAGCATCTAATGTACATAAACAAATGTAAATAAATAAATAAATGTCTTTATTGATAGAATGAGGGTATACTGTATATGGGCCAGTTGTTTTTTTAAAGCAAGTTTTTTCCTTCATATTTCTCAAATCTTTCTTGATTATAGGAAACTCATTCAGCCTAGTCCTTTCCCTCTTTTTTGATCTTCAGAAAATATGCAGTAAACACATTTCTCTCTCTGCTTATCTTCATAAGTGTGATACCTTGACCACTTGTTTAGCCTTTTTCTGAATTAGCTATACAAATTACAAAGACAACCAGACCTGGATCAAGGTTTGATGGATCCCTGAAAGATGTGCTTTCCACTGTACCTTCATGCCTTGCTGGTACTCTCCAAATAAACTTGTCAGGATGTAGAGAGTGAAATAGAAAAATAACAGTGTTGAAAGCAATGCAGGTCTAACCACTTGATACCCCATAAGCCCAATACTGTAAAGAGAGCAATTGAACAAGCCAGCTACAGCCATCATCATATCCCTTATTCCTGCTGCCTATAGGATCTGCTGCAGTGTGTATGTTGGGGCAAAGTCCCAGAAGCATTGTGGAAGGAAGATAATAGTGGTTATAGCAACTGGAACATCTTGCTGCTATTAAAAATGTGCTTTAAGGACTATGCTGATGTCAACTGCAGTGAGTCCAGTGCTTTGCTCCTCATTCTGGGGGCTGAATGTACTTCAGGCATAGAATTGTAGTGATTGGGTGTACCAGTCCCATTGTCTTTAGTCCCTTTTCCCCAATATTACTAATTTCTGCACAGGATTTCATAACAGTTTAAAAGCGGAGGGCAGGGGGAGATCAGTCTCAGACCATCTGAGTAAGCTGACATCTGTTCGGTTTAACTGGGTTACCAGAGGTCAGAGTCAGCTACCTTGATGTTAGTTCTTTCAATCTGTTGTGAGCCTTTTACTTTAAAAAGTGATGTACTTATTGCTAGCCCAGATGTAAAGAGAGACGGGTTTCTGTATGTTTAGTAGATTTAAAAGACAGAATATCAACCAGTCCCTTCTTACTCTTTATGAGTGTAAGTACTTTCTTCAAAAAGAAAAATGATCAAACAATTGTCAATAAATTTCAGTGTCGAAGATGAAAATTAGTAGTGTTCCTACCTTACTCGGTTGGATACAGAGGCAACAAAATTTTATACATACTTGTATTTAGAGTTATACACAGAATGAAAAGATTGGTACAATAAGGTAGCGTCTTTGAGCCAACTGCTTGTAATGGAAGAACATCCAATTGCCTTATTGGGCCAGATTAGCCCCTTGGAAACTCCCCCATCCCCAGCCCAGTACTAGGGCTCCTGGAGTCCTGGAAGATGGGAAGTATTAGCAGAGCTCACAGTGCATTTTCCTCCTTGCCAAGTAACCACACCCTCACTCTTGTACCTAATGTGGTGCCTTTGGTGAAGGTGAAGGTCATTTTTATCTTCCAAAGATTTCTGTGTAATCTAGAAATTTGCTTATTTTTTCACACACACACAAAAAAGACCTGACGGAAAGATGCCACTTTACCTGAAAATTGGATGACCGATGGAAATTTATCTATTGAATTCTGTGATGTTTTGATTGATAAGATACACAGTATTGATACATAGTTTTTCCAGAAACACTGGTTTTGTGGGCTGAATCTCATGTGATTTTAAAGACTTGTAGCTCTCCACCATTTGTAATCAATTGTGCTGTTTATGTAGAAACATTTCCCTTTCCCTTTACTTTCTCCGCTAAGCCTCTAGCCTTGTTTCTTCTACTGCCCATTGCTTAATTACTGGTGTCTGAAATAAGAGAGAATGTGGGAGGAAACATGAAATGTACATACACAGCACTCATCACAATGGCATAGGATTGGGTGTGCTTGTTGTCCAGAATTTTTCTTGAAGATGGAGACTGCATTTGTAGCTTAGTGCCTATGTAGTGGTTAGGGTAAATGCATGAATATTGTGTGGGACTTTTTTCTAATAGAGTTTGATCCCTTAATAAAATAACTATAGAGCATCTGTCATCATTTTGCAGAGCACATGTAATGAAACTCCTTGGTGCCAGTTACACGACAGAAATTGTCGCGTTGCCTACCGTGACAAAGTGATCACGAATCCGTCCCTTGCTGTTTATACGATTTATGTCTCTGATCTGGATATCCCGTGTGGTCCCGTGACTGATATTTACACGTCCATAGTTCCGGTTTTGTTTAGGTTTTAATTTTTTTTTTTTTGGCTGTCAATCAAAGATGCGATTACTCGTGTTTTCACAACCTCGTGACGCACTTTCTTTAGAGTTCCGTGCCACGAGCGATGCTATTGGCTGGCTGGGGGGGGAGAGAGGGGGGCAGAGGTTTGTTATTCCCCCTTTGCTTCTTGAACATTTTAACCCCTTCAGAAGAGGCAGAAAGCATTTTTAAAGATCCAGACTAAGATCTTTCGCTCAAACGCAGGAATGAAAGAGTGCTTTCCATTTGAAATCAAGCCGAGTGAGGGGGATGGGAGGGGAGGGGAGGCATCGTATTCCCCTTGCCTCTGTAAAATGTTAACTCTTACAACATAGATTAGCTGCAGAGTTCATGCTTCAAACCAGCTACAAACAGGCTGTTTTGAAACACACAGACACAGAGAGGGGGAATTTAAGGGATGTTCATTCGCTCAGAGGCTGGAATATTTTACTGTGCCCGTCCACCACGATCTCTCTGTTCAGAACCAGGGAGGATCTGCCCACCACGATCTCTCTGTAGCATGCAGTGTAGAAATCCATTTAAAAAGGTGATTGAGTACATTCGCGCGCGCACACACACACATCAACCTTCATGCAGCTGGAAGGGATGCCTTTGTTTTCGGCTGGTGAGGCTGGATCTGTTGAACGGGTGACTGACCCCTCCTTTTCTGGTCCCTGAGGTCTAAGCCCGCCCCCAGTCACCATTTCCGGTCATCCCAGTACCGAGACTTTTTGTCCCACGCTGTTTACATTTCCGATTTTCCGAATCCTCCAGTGACTTTTTAAAAAACCAGCACAACCTGCGGGACTGGAAGTCCCGCAGGTTGAGGGATAAAAGGTGGCCCCCCTTCCGAAAATCATGTACCCGACCCGATGTACGTGTAAACTGCCAGGGATCGACACGAATTCTTCCCAGGACATTTTCATCGTGTAAACGGCCCCCTTGTGTATTTTGATTTTCCAGAAGCTGTGCAGTCAACCCCAGAGTAGAGCACATAATCAAATGGCTGTATGGCATTTCACCATTGGCACATGTAACATTGGTGGGGAACAAAAGTAGTTTATGTGGGATGCGTGTTTTCATAACAATTTCCAGCTGCTAATAAAATTAATCCTCCAATTTTTGTGTAAATTATACAGATAATAACAGAAAGTTATTACTATCCACAAAAGGGATTGCCTTTTGTTTCTATCATGTTTGAACCTATGTTCCTTGACAGAGCGATGAAAAATACCATTGCCATGGGACACTTCCCTAGCAAACCCTGTATCTAGAAGATTGATAGGCTAATGGCCAGATAGTTAACACAATTTCATACCCTGTAAATGAGCAAGACGAGCTTCCTTTCACATAGGAAAGGCACTCTTCCATTGTTCAAAAATAATTTACTTGTGAACTTTTTTGAAATACTTTCTTTCCTTGGGAAGGATATCTGTGAACGCGCAAATGCATTTAGGCTCAAGAAGGCAGAACTTTGCAAACAAAAGGGAATAGCCTACATAGGTCATAAATGTCCAGAGACGGGCAGCAGGTGGGTCGGGGATTGGCATCAGTGAATGAACCATCACATTTAGAAAGACCGTTCTAGACAACAGCCATGGTTATCAATAATATATTTTTCTTTTTATTGTAGTAAATTAATGCCGTAACTACTGATTAATATTTGTTAGGTCCATTGAGTAGAGTTTTATTTGGGGAAAAGCCTGGAGACCAGTCAAGTGCCAGTTTTACATAACATCCACATCCTATTGAAGATAAGATAAGGCATCCAGATTAACATACTGTGATATATTCCCTTATAGTTTGTTTCCATTTGTACATTTATTTAAGTTTGAACATCTCTCTTCTTAAATGAAAATGCTTTAAGATAAAATAGAATCTCCTGCATCTAACCCCACACTTATAAAAATCACTGTGATTTTTACCCTTTTAAAGATTTAGTGGTAGGTAAGGCAGTGGTTATTATGGCAACTTTCCAGCTGCTAATTCTGTATGTGATACCTGAAAACGAAACCAGAATTGCAGAATTAACTTGTGGTTCCTTTCCTTTGTAGATTATGGAAAATAATCTTTGAAGAACTATTAGTGCCCAATATGGTTTATGGTCTTCACATCATGCTACATCTGTACTTAATTCTTCAGCACAGTGTTAAAAACAAATTCTGTTTGTTCATACATCTGATATTGAGATACAGGCTTTTGGGTAGTTTAATAATTTCAGTTCAGTAATTCAATTGTGCTACAAATACAGTTGTCCCTCCATATTCATGGATTTGGCATTCACGGATTTAAGTATTCACAGCTTGAAAATATGCTTAAAAAAATAATAATCCAAAAAGCAAACCTTGATTTCACCATCTTATATAAGGGACACCATTTTGCTATGCCATTGTATATAATAGGACTTGAGTATTCACGGATTTGGGTATTCACGGGGGGCCCTGGAACCAAACCCCAGCGAATGTGAAGGGACAACTGTACATATGTTGATATAATCCATGAACTACGCAAACAGTTTATTAACCTGGTCCTATTCCAAATGCCAACTCCAGTTCCACCCCCAATATCAGTACTGTATAAGTTTATTGTACTTTAAGAAAAACAGTTACGTTATACTGCCAGTTATTGGGTTTTTTTTTAAAAAAAAAGTATTTTCCTTCTATTGGCCAGCAACTGTAGTTTGGCAGAGGAACATAACTTTATGGCATGCAGTGATGCCATTCTGTTACTCATATTCACTCAGGAAGTAAACATAAATAGCTAGACTAATTTTGTCTTGCTTGGAAATGTGAGACTAGGATGAGGACTTCATAGACTCAAGTGGGATTTTTTAAAAGTATTAGGAAAATGGAATAATCTAGATTATCTCCTTTCCCACAAAAATATAAAGCAAGCAGGGATTGGCACTGATCAAATATTTGGCTAGGTGGTCAAAATTTTTGTCCTTATTTTGCTGTGACTAAGTATTGCCAAATATTCCATGAAGCTAAGAATGTCACTATGTAGGGCTCAGCTTCTTTTCCCCACCCCTTAATGGTGTCATTTTTTAGTAAGAGCAGAAGTGAAAGCTGCTAGGTCCCCAGCCCTGCAGTTGTCAGGGTACCAAACTGAGAAGCAGAGCCAAGTGTCTACGGTTGGCCTTCTGTAATTGTAGGTACCTCTGAACAGGAACAACTTATGAGTGATTTTACTTGCTGCCAGAACCTGGGAGTACACCATCCATTTGCTATGCTTGTCTTCCTGTAAATGTCTTGTGAGGGATTGGTCTTCGGTCTAGAAATTTTTAAACTTTTCCAATGTAATCCAGTACATTTCTAATCAGGTGAGTGTGTTTAGCATCGTAAAGATCAAAAGTCAGTGTAACTGTTTTACCATAACAGTGTGCACAAGAACAGTCTTTCACTGATGGTGTGAAAGCTACTCTGGGAACCATTTTTTCTGAGGAGAATGTTTGTTACATTTAAAACATTTTACCAAACAAACTAATCATACTATTTTGCAGTGAGTCTAATTATCAAATGTATTAATGTTTGAATTATCCTTTTCATTAACTTATTAATGAAGTATATGTTTCAAAAGCAGCTATAGTTTCACAATATTTGGATATTGAAATATCCAGCCCTTTAAAATAAAAATATACTATTTGTTAATCATTGAATATACCAAAACATTATGTTTAAATCAAGGTATGTGATAAGTGTTCAAAATTACTAGAAAGCTTTTGATACTGGAGAAAGCTTTATGCATGTAGTATTATGCATGTAAAAAAAACATGAAGTAGGTCAGATCAGACCTCTGTGTGTTGTGTAAAGTCCTGAAGAGAAACTAATATGTGTACAACTCTGCCTTTCTGCTTCCTGTGTTCTTTAAATGTGTGGAGCAAATTGGCGGTAGTAGTAGGAGTAGTGGGGCTGTTTGGGCTTTGTTGCAATAGGTTTAATTTTACAGCTGTCTTAAATATGCCTGCAAATTAAATAACCAGAGTGTTGGATTTCAGAAACATATGACCTTTTATCAGTAGCAGCAGGGAAGCATCTCATCACCATTTAAAAATTACAATGAGACTTTGAACAAGGTGGAGAATTATTGTTCATCAGGGAGACACTGGGGTCGAAATGCAGTTGTTAGTCCCAAATGAGGTAGACCTATGGAATCAATGAAATTATGTAAGTGTTGACTAAGCTCTCACTTGGTCAGTGGGTCTATTTTATTTGGGACCAACAGTTGGATTTAGGTTGAGGTAATTGTGTCCTTATCCACTAGGTTCTTTTGAAGACAGCCAGGCACCATCTACATCCTCCCTTGCCAGCCAGTGAACTATTGGTACATTAACCTCTGTTCCGTACCTGCTCTTTTTTGGTAATGATTTTGCACACACACACACACACACAAAACTGATTAGAGTAAAATCAGCCTTGACCCTGAACCACTATCTGGTAAATTCACAGTATTGTAATAGTAATGTTTACCATTTATATAGAACTTTCACAGTAATCGTTGCAACAGCCTTGTAGTGTAAGCCACTGTTATCCCTGTATTATAAATGTTCTGAGATTCAGAGATAGTGGCTAGAAATTCATGGTTCAGATTTGCTTTAAACCAGCAACTGGCAGATTAGATTTTCTTACTGTTGTACAACCTGGCAGGTTGAGATTATCTACCGTATATTCCTACATATAAGACTGCTTTTTAACACTTGAAAATCTCCTCAAAAGTGGCGGGTCGTCTTATATGCCCAGCAGATCTTTTCCCCTACTGTGAGAATGACTGCCTTGTCTTTGGAGTGGTAAATTCCCTGGGCAGTTTCCCTAGCAGATCCTTCCCCCTGCTGTGAGAATGACTGCTTTGCCTTTGAAGTGTTAATTGCCCTCCATTTAGGGATTGTATTTTGGTAAACTTGCCAGGAAGATTTCCATTTGCATAGTTTTGGGGATTTCTTCTCCAGGAGTTTGCAAGTCTGCCAATGTGGCTCTAAAATCATTAATGTGAGCATTTAAAAATTTGGGATTTGATAGCTTCATATTAACCAACTTAATTATTAATGAAATCTTACTTTCCAAAGATTGAACACCACAGAGATTTTTCAAAGTATCCCATGCTTTTTTAGCTGTTCTCAGTCCTTTAATTTCACAGACTATTCCATAATCTACAGCCGCTGGCTGGCTGGTGGTGGGGGGCAGGCTTTCTATATAATAATATAATAATAAATTTTTATTTTTAACCCGCCCCTCTGCTCAGCAACCGGGGCGGCGTACAACAAGATTAAAACATCAAGTTAAAACAATCCCTCCCCATCCTAACCCTCCCACCCCTTAAAACTAAATTAAACTAATGAAGAGTTAAAACAAGAATAAAATATGATAAATAAATAAATAAATAACGGCAACGATGGCAAGGGGGTGGGTAGCAATCAGTCCACTGGAACCGGGAAGTTATTCCGGGAAGGCCTGCCGGAAGAGATCTGTCTTTAGCACTTTCTTGAAGCTATCAAGAGTAGTGATAAGACAGATCTCATCCGGCAGGCCATTCCAAAGTCTGGGAGCCGTAGAAGAGAAGGTCCTCTGGGAGGTCTGCGACAGCCTAGTTTTCATAGGTTGCAGCAGGTTCCTCCCAGAGGACCGAAGTGCGCGGGGGGGATCATATGGGATGAGGCGGTCCCGGAGATAAGATGGACCCAAGCCATGTAGGGCTTCAAAGGTTAAAACCAACACCTTGTACTGCGCCCGGAAACTAATCGGCAGCCAATGGAGAGATTTAAGCACAGGTGTTATATGCTCTCTCCTAGATGTACCCGTAATTAACCTGGCTGCCATATTTTGTACCAGTTGAAGTTTCCGGGTTAGGCACAAGGGTAGCCCCATGTAGGGTGCATTACAGTAATCCAAACGTGAGGTTACCAAAGCATGTACCACAGTTTCCAGATCCCTTGTATCCAGGTAAGGGCTCAGTTGGCGTATCAGCCGAAGCTGTTAACAGGCACTTCTGGCCGTCGCATTCACCTGACTAGTCATGTGAAGCGATGAATCCAGGAGTACCCCCAGACTGCGAACACAGTCCTTAGAGGAGAGTGTGAGTCCATCCAGGACTGGAAGTTGTATTCCCAGACCTGGTTTCGGGCCTGTGACTGTCAGTACCTCCGTTTTGTCTGGATTTAGTCTCAATCTGTTTTTCTTCATCCAATCCATTACCGCTCTAAGACAGTCATTGAGAGGAGAGACACCATCTGAAGTCTGAGCAGACGACCTGGTCATGGAGAAATATATCTGAGTGTCATCGGCATACTGGTGGCTGGTTGGACGGGGGGGGGAGGCAAAGTCTATATTTTCCAGCAGCTTGGGGAGGGAGTCCTTTTCTTGGGTATTGGCTCTGCCTCCGACCAATCACAGGCAGGGCAACCTAGAAATTTAAATTATGACACCATCCCTCCAGTAGGTGGAGCCAAACCCCCAACCTTCCCCAGTTCTGCTCTGCCTCTCAGAGCGCAGGCAGTGTTTCCTTGAGCTCCGAGACCTTCCAGGAGAACAAAAAAACCAAAGATGGCCGCACCCATTACCAAGCATGTGCAAGGGAGCGATTTGTCTTCGGAGGAGGAGGATTCAGTCCCAGACCATCTTGGGACGGCCCCTCCTCGCAAGGACCATGAGCTCCATGCACCCTTTCTGGGCCGCATGTTGAGCATGTCCTTGGGGTCCATGGAGGACCCGGAGCGAGATGGGACCCCCGGCCAGGGGGTGGACCACGCGACCGCGATGGGCTCCATGCCACATGGGAACCCAGTGACCAGCAGAGCGTATGAGGGCGATCCTGCCGGGGCCGACCTTCTGCCGCTGCTCCTTGGGGCTAAGGCACTCCCTCCCCAGCTGTCCTCCTGGATCGCTTTGATCACCAGAAGGACACTGGAGGTGGGAGTGGAGTTTCTTTCCAAGCGGGGAGCGGTGGGAGGGGGGTCCGGGGAGGTGGTTACCCCCCCATGCCCAGCCAAGACAGTGGACACTGGCCTTCGAGCTGGGAAGCGCAAAGCGTCCAAGGAGGCTACTGGCCGGAGCGAACCACAGCCAAGCCACAGCGCGGCAGCGGAGCCGTGAAGGGGGGGGAACCTCACCCTGCGAAAAAGGACCCATAAGGATCACCATGTGGGTGATTCTGAGGAGGAGGTGGTCCTGGATAGGACCGACAATCCTACCGGCGGGGGGGGGGAACTCTCCTCTGAGGGGGAGGGAGATAGCTTGGAGGAAAAGGCTTCCCCTCGCCTGTTTGAGTCCTCCTATTTTGGGTTACTTTTAAAGAAAGCTTTGAGGGCTTTGGAGTTGGCAGCAGCCGAGCCCACGGAGGAGGGATCCCAGAACTAAGGACCTCTGGCAAAGGAACTCCCAACTTGCTCCCTTTCCCAGACATCCTCAGGGACACCATGGTGGGGGAATGAGACCAACCAGGGGCTGCAAGGACTTTGCCCTCCTATGTGAAGCAGCTGTACTCATTCCCCAATGATGTCCTGGACCTTCTGAAACTGCCTGCCATCGATGCGGTGGTGGCAGGGCTTGTTTCGGGTTCGCTCTTCCCCAGGGATGGTGACGAGCACCTTAAGGCACCAGATGATAAAAGGGTGGAGACCTTCCTTCATAGGTGTCATGAGGCCACTGTGCTAGCCATAAGGGCGGCTGGGGCAGCTTCATTGTTTGCCAGGGCAACTATTAGGTGGGCCAAGGATCTGACGACCAATATCCCTGAGGATGAAACTAAGTTTCGCCAGGGGATGAATAAAATTGCCAGGGCTTTGGCCTACGTGGCTGACGCAAGTCTGGATGCTCTACATTTCTCTTCCAGGGCTTTGGGCACAAATGTGGCAGCCAGACGTCAGCTTTGGCTGAAGAACTGGCATGCAGATAACAAGGCGAAAGCCAACCTAGCTGCTTGCACTTTCAGAGGAGGAAAGTTGTTTGGGGATACCTTGAATGAGGTTTTAGTTGAGACGAAGGACAAAAAGAAGGCCCTACCATCGTTACCAAAGAAGGAGGAGAGGAAGCCCTTTCGTACCAACTATCAGGGGTTCAAGGGCTTTAGGAGCAGCAGTCAGAAGGATTTCAGGTCTAGCAAGAACAATTGGGGAGGCAACAAACCGTTTCAGAGGTCCAGGTCGAACCAGTTCCCCAAGTCGTCAGGGTCCCAGCCCCCCAAGTAGGGGGGCAAAGGTGGACAGTCCCTCTGACTATCAGACCTTACCAGTGGGGGGCAGACTGGCCAATTTTTCTGGGATTTGGGGAAGTACTTCCTCAGATGCCTGGGTTCTCAGGACAGTCACACAAGGTTACAGCATAGATTTTCTAGCAAAGCCGCCCCCCACCTTCGTGCAATCTTGCAAAACCAGCTGTCCGGAAAAAGAATTACAAATGGAGAAGGCGATATCCAATCTATTGCAGATCCAAGCAATAGAACTGGTGCCAGAAGGGGAGAGGTTCTCAGGAACCTACTCTCTTCCGTTTCTGGTTCCAAAGAAAAACGGAGATTGGAGAGCCATCCTGAATTTGCGGGGAGTCAACCTCTGGGTGGCGAAACGCAAATTCTGGATGGAAACACTATGTTCGATTTTAGAAGGGATACAGGAGGGGCATTTCCTGGCCTCCTTAGATCTTCGGGATGCATATCTTCACATTATGATTCATCCGGCATACGGACGTTTTCTGAGATTTGCCTACAAGGAGAATCATTACCAGTACAGGGCTCTGCTGTTCAGCCTGTCTTTGTCGCCCAGGGTGTTCACCAAGGTTCTGGTAGCGTTAGTGTCCCTCTTGAGGACGCAGGGGGTTCATCTGTTCCCCTATCTGGATGACCTGTTGATCAGGACCACTTCGCAGGACAAGGCTATGCAGGACGGGACAAGACAATTCAGTGTCTGCAATCTCATGGATTCTTGATAAACAGGGAGAAGAGTCATCTGACCCCGACCCAGAGGCTTCAGCACTTAGGAAATGTGCTAGATACCAGGCTTTACAGGGTCTTTCTGCCAGAGGACAGAAAGCAGAAGATTCAGGAGTTGATAAGAATGATAATGGATGAGGACAAGACCCCCCCTGATGACGCTAGCAAGGTTGCTGGGACTAATGATAGCATGCATGGACGCGGTTGACTGGGCAAGGTACCATCTAAGAAAGCTTCAGTAGTTCCTTCTTCCATACCAAGACTTGATAGCGAGGAAGGCTTGCAGGTTTTTAAAGGTGCCGTGGGAGGTGAAGCTGTCCCTGACCTGGTGGCTTTCGGATTGGCTGGAAAAGGGACACTCAATTATGGAGCCGAGGCGCGTGGTGGTAACCACGGATGCCTCCCTGTCGGGATGGGGCGCTCATTGCGAGGACCAGATGGCACAGGGAATCTGGTCGATTCAGGAACAGGGATGCAGCATCAATCTTCTGGAACTAAGAGCAGTGATATTGGCCCTAGTAGAGTTTCTACCGCGATTGAAAGGGGAGCATGTTTTGGTCCGGACGGACAACATATGCAGAGCTTCCATAAACAAACAAGGAGGGACATGCTCACGGGCCGTCATGGAGGAGGCAGATCTTCTGTTCCGTCTAGCAGAAAAGAACTTGTTATCCATAAGAGCCGAATATCTTCAGGGGAAGTTGAACTCACAGGCCGACTGGTTGAGCAGGAACACACTGGTGCACAGCGAGTGGAGCCTCAACAATTTGGTATTCCAGATGTTGGTCTTTCGGTTTGGAGAACCGGAATTGGATCTGTTTGCATCAGCAGAGAACCACAAACTGCCACAATTTGTGTCAAGATTTCAGACTCCGGGGGCATCAAGGCCTTTGATGCCTTGACAATAACTTGGCCACAGGGGCTGTGCTACACCTTTCCTCCGACAGCCCTGTTAGGGAGAGTCCTACGGAAGATAAGGCAGGAAAGAGCCGAGGTGATCTTGATTGCACCTCAATGGCCATGGAGGCCATGGTTTCCGATGCTAGTACAGCTGCAGACTCGGGAGCCCTGGCCTATTCCTCTGTGGCCGGACTTACTGTCTCAAAATGGGCTGCTTCACCCGGATCCAGGCTGGTTACGACTTCACACTTGGAGGTTGAGCGGAAGAGATTGCTAAGTAAGGGGTATGAAAGAGAGGTGGTCAACACTATTCTGGCTGCCAGGCACCCATCCACTATTAGTCTTTATGAGGTCACTTGGAGAGCTTTTTGTAGGTGGTGCAAAGGAAAACTTATCAGTCCCCTAGAGGCATCAGTAGGGTCTGTATTGGGTTTCCTACAGGCGGGTCTAAAGAAGGGGCTGGCTGTGAGTACGGTGAGGCGGCACATAGCAGCTCTTGGCTCTGTCCTTAAGACAAAATGGAGTAGGCCGTTAGCTTCGCACCCTCATATCCGTAGCTTCCTCAAAGGGGTAGCTCTTTTGTGGCCCCCAACAGTCCATAGGTTTCCGTCATGGAAGCTGAACACAGCACTGAAGGCACTGACGCAAGGTCCCCTTGAGCCTATTGATTCAGTGGATCTTAGTTATCTTACATGGAAGTTAGTGTTTTTGGTAGCTATTACTTCAGCTAGGCAGGTATCTGAACTGAGTGCATTGTTAATTAGAGAGGAGTTGTGCATCTTTCAAAAGGATTCAGTTACATTGCGTTTGGACCCTTCTTTTGTGCCAAAGGTTAATTCTCTGTTCCATAGAGCTCAGGAGATAGTGTTACCTTCTTTCTGCCCTAGACCGAAGGCGGAGTTGGGAAAGGTCTGGCATACCTTGGATGTCAGGAGAGCCTTGAAGTTTTACATGAAAAGAACTGAAAGTTTTCGTAAGTCGGATGCCCTGTTTGTGGCTTACACGGGTTATGCTAAAGGGAAACAGTTCTCTTCTTCGACAATCGTGAGGTGTTTGCGACACTGTATTGTTCAGGGTTATGTCTCCAGTGAGTTGCCTGTTCCGGAGGGTATTCAGGCACATTCTACCCGTAGCGTGGCGACTTCGGCTGCCCTGGGTCCTTCTATGTCTATAGTGGACATTTGTAGGGCGGCAACATGGTCTTCGTCTTCGACTTTCACCAGGCATTACAGGATCGATGCGTATGCCTCCACAGATGCCGCGTTTGGCAGGAGGGTGTTACAACTGGTTATGCGGTAAAATGTAATTAAAATCATTCCCACCCTTATTGGACCGCTGTGTCACGTCCCAGGAAAAGGAGTCCCTCCCCATGCTGCTGGAAAACAGAACATTGGTACTCACCGTGAAGGTTCCTTTTCAGCAGCAGTGGGGAGGGAGTCCTTACCTGCCCTGGTGTTTTGCCTTTTATTTGATCTGTATTATGTGTCCTGAGTTACTGGTACATTATGTCTCCTGATGTTTCTTAGGTTGTTTGTTTTGTCTGTTTGTTACCTGTATTGGTTTTGTTTTTTTTCTTTCTCTGGAGCTGTAGTACCATTCCTGGGGAGGTTGGGGGTTTGGCTCCACCTACTGGAGGGATGGTGTTATAATTTAAATTTCTAGGTTGCCCTGCCTGTGATTGGTCAGAGGAAGAGCCAATACCCAGGAAAAGGACTCCCTCCCCACTGCTGCTGAAAAGGAACCTTCACGGTGAGTATCAATGTTCCGTTTTAACTTAAAAATTGGGGGGGGGTTGTGTTTTGCGCCCAGTCGTCTTATACACCGGAATATATGGTCTTTTTCCCTACTTCAAAAGGGATGGGGAAGAATTTTGGAGCAGAGGGGTCAGGTGCCTTCAAACCATTATGATTCAAGATCCAAATCATTTTGGAATTTGCTTGGTACTACCCTCTCACTCTGTCATCATCCTCAGTTTCACATACCAAGTTGTAAGAAGGAGGCAATGAAGAGCAGCTGACAGCATACAACTTTTCTGGTGTTCTGAACTCATGGATAAATCCAGTGTTCTACATCTGTTTCAATCCACCTCTAAACACAATTTTGGAATAGAAACTGCTTTGACCCATCCTGAAAGAGGGATAAGGGGAATGTAACCCTGTTGATTCTCAATAATATTGATACAGTTAGCAATGGTCACCTTATTGGTAAACTGGCATTGGAATTCAGGTACTGTATTGTAGGGCTTTCACCATCACAGATGACCTGTTCTGGGAAGTAGTACAGGCACTTGGGGATTATTGTTCTGCTATATAGCAATTACAGTATGGCTTTCCCAGGGTCTCTGTTTTATTCCCCATGTGGTTTAATGTCTACAAGAAATGGTTGAAGGAAGTCGTTTAGAGTTGTGGATTGAAATGACTTCAGAATTTGGATGACACACAACCCTTCCTCTCTTCCAGATAATTCAGGTGAAGCAGTGGCTATTCTGAAACATTGCCTGGACATGGTAATAGAGTTGGGAAAAGCTACCCTAGGCTCCTATGAACTGTGGCCCTATCTGAACAGAGATAGTCTTGCTATAGTTATCTTTGGTGTTATACTGGTTGGGAGTAGTGCAATGTATTATACATGGAGCTGCCTTTAAAAATGGCCTGTAAACTTGTTCACAGTAGGACAGCAAGTCTGTTAAGCAGAACTGGATAATACATTGCTTTTGTATTAGTACTTTTCCATCTGCATTGGCTTTCCTTCCATTTCCAGACTGAACTCAAGGTGCTGGTATTAATCTTTAAGGTCCCAAACAGCTTGGGAACAGATTATCTGAAGGAAAACCTGTGCCCACATCTGAAGCCTATGTTGTGAGGATCTTCTCTGGTGCCTCCAGTGAATAAAGCAGGTGGCTACCAGAGAATAGGTATTCTCAATTATGTCACCACTGTTATGAAATGCTATCCCCAAAGAGGCTTCCCAGTGTCCACACACCAAGATATTTTTGCCATCAGGTGAAGACCTTCATATTATCCCAGTTTTTTTAAAAAAAATATTTCAGAGGTTTTTAATGTGTCATTGTTTTTAAGATCCTTGTACTGCTTTGGGTCTCTGCTCTTATCTTTACTTTGGTTTTATTTTATGATTGTTTTAATTTGTATTAGATTTTATATAATGTTTTATTTTACTGGTTTATTTTATGGTTTTAACCTTTATTTTGTGAATCATTGCAAAGAGCTGCAGCTTTGAGTTGTAAAAATACAATAAATAAATAAATAAATAAGTCTCTGGGAACAGTGGTTGTTTGTTCTCTTCCATTGATCAGGAAGAAATTAAAGCTATAATTTTAAGGATGTTGACTCTGAATTAACAGAAAATTAACATTTTCTGAGCTGGTATTGTTTACTCTGAAAAGTGCTGTTTTGTTTTTTAGTTCCTCATGTCCCTTTGGCCAGGAGGCATTTTAATAGCACCGTTTTCTACTATCAGCAAATGTTTTGGGCATGGTCAAGATGTTTTTGGTGTCAAAAACAGTGTAGTTCCCACCATGCAACTAATAAATGTGAAGAGGGAGGTAAGCACTGCGAATGGTGAGATTCCTTCAGGCTTGATCTTTCCAAGCTTTGGAGAATTCTCACAAAAAGTCCACTTTTTTCAGATGATGCTAGAAAAAAGTAGAAACACTCATCATATTCCAAAATGCTATAGACACATTTCCCTTTTCAGGATTGCTGCCTCAAGGAAAGGAAAACATTAATCATTGTACTTTACCCCAGAGGGCTGTTGTGCAGCTGTCCTCTGCTCCTAGTTTGAGCTTTTTAGAGGAGAGGCAAGACACAATTTAACAAATAGAGAAATGTAGAGTAAAAAAGTACAAGTAAAAAGTATGTAACTCCATTCACTAAAAACTTGCCTTTGAAAAATATATAATCTTACTTTCTTTTTCTAATTCACACTGCCCCACCCCTGGAAGAAATGTCTTTCTTTTAAAAAAATCTACTCAGACATAAGTCCCACTGAGGCAAAGGAGAAAAAGAATTGCACTTCTTGATGGGGATGGAGAGACAGGGATAATGCAGTGATTATAGTTGTCCCTTCATATTCGCTGGGGTTTGGTTCCAGGACCCCCTGTGGATACCAAAACCCGTGAATACTCAAGTCCCGTTATATGGAATGGCATAGCAAAATGGTGTCTCTTACATAAGATGGCAAAATCAAGGTTTGCTTTTGGGATTATTATTTTTTTAAGAATATTTTCAAGCTGTGAATACTTAAATCCGTGGATCCCAAATCCATGGATATGGAGGGACAACTGTACGTTGTGTAGGAAAATTTTCTGCATATGTTCACAGGTACTTCTGATTAAAAAGTTCCTACTCTTTATTCACTGAGTGATCTTTGTATGCAGCCACTTATTGCTGCACTTGTAGTAGTAAGTGTCTTTTAAATGAAACTTAAAATTTGTTAGTAAGCTGTAACACAAGGGTGGGAATCACATTGACCCTCCAGATATAGATGGCCTACAACTCCCAGCAACCCTAGCCAGTATAATCAATAGTGAGGAAAGCTGAAAACTGCCATTCAACAACATCAGAGGGCTGCAGTATCCCCATTTTACATTAACACCACTCTTTATTCTGGGAGCAGCCACCAAGAAGATCCTCTCCCTTGTTCCCACCAAACAAGCCTGAGAAGGTGGTGGGACAGAGAGAGGGGCCTCTCCTGATGATCTTAGTGCTCTAATGAGCTCATACAGGGAGATACAGTCCTTCAAATAATCTGGACCAAAGCCATATAGGGTTTCAAAGGTCAAAACCAACACTTTGAATTGTGCCTGGAAATGGACGAGAAACCAATGGAGCTATTGCAACAAGCTCCCTTAACAATCTGGCTACAGCTCTTTGGGCCAGCTGAAGTTTCTGAGCAGTTTTCAAGGCAGCCCAGTGTAGAGCACTGTACAGTAATCCAAACGGGATGTAACCAAGGAATGTACCACTGTGATCAGCTCCGTTTTCTCTGGGAATAGGTGCAGTTGTTGCACTAACTTTAACTGTGCGAAAACACTCTTGGCCACTGCTGAAACTTGGATCTCCAGTCTGAAAACCGAATCCAGGAATGCTCCTAAACTGTGCACCTGTGTTTTCAGGAGGAGAGTAACTCCATCTAACATAGGCTGAATCCCTATTCCTAGATCTCTTTTTTTACTGATCAGGAACAACTCTGTCTTGTCTGGATTAAACTTCAATTTGTTTGCCCTCATCCAGTCCATTATAACTGCCAGGACACTTTAGCACAGGAACAGCTTCCTTGGAATTAGGTGGAAAAGAGTAATAGAGCTGGATATTATCAGCATACTGGTGACACCTGACCCGAAAACTCCAGACAGTCTCTAACAGCAGTTTCATACAGATGTTAAATAGCATAAGACTGAACCCTGGGGGACTCCACAGGCCAATAGGCAAGGGGTTGAGCAGGAATTCTCCAGCACCACCCTCTGAGAGTGCCCCTCCACTGTAGAATGTACCCCCAAGACCCATCTCAGAGAGGTAACTTGAAAGGATAACATTGTTAATGGTATCGAAAACTGCTGAGATGTCCAGCGTAGGTTATCCACCAAGGTGACCAAAACTGCCTCTGACCCATAACTAGGTTTGAAACCAAACTGAAATGGATCTAGATAATCTGCCTCATCCGGCCGAGAAGCAACCATACACTCCAGTATCTTGCCCCAAAATGGAAGGTTGGAGACTTGCCTATAGTTATCTAGTATAGTAGGATGAATGGATTACTTACTGCAACTCTAGTTCTTCGAGTGGTCTTCTGTGAATTCACACAATGGGTTAATCCTGCGTCTGCGCAGAGCACTTCGGAAACTTCTAGCACCTTATTATAAACTTTTGGCTGGTAGGACCACCCTCTCACCCCTGGTGCATAGAAGCCCACCCCTCTCACCTAGTGCTCAGTTCCTTTTAGCCACGTTAAATAAGAAGGTGAGAAGGTGGGACACCAGAGGGGAGAAGGGCGGGTTTGTGTGAATTCACAGAAGACCACTCGAAGAACTACAGTTGCCCCTCCACATTCGCGAACTTAGCATTCGCAGTTTTGCATATTGGCCATTTTGGGAGGGCCTCCCTCCCTCCCAAAACGGCGACACGGGGCCTCCGGAGGCCCCGTGAAGGCCCTGGGGGGGAGGGGGGAGGGCCGGGGAGGCCTCCACGGGGCCTTCGGAGACCCTCTGGAGGCCCCATGAAGGTCCTGGGAGGGAGGGGAGGGCCGGGGAGGCCTCCACGGGGCCTTCAGAGACTCGCCGGAGGCCCCGTGAAGGCCCTGGGTCTGAGGCCCCGTGAAGGCCCTGGGAGGGAGGGGGGAGCGCCGGGGAGGCCTCCAAGGAGCCTTCCAAAGCTCTGTGAAGGCCCTGGGTGGGAGGGGGAGGGCCAGGGAGGCCTCCAAGGAGCCTTCTGAGGCTCCGTGAAGGCTCTGGAAGGGAGGGGGAGGCATCTATGGAGCCTTCCGAGGCTCCATGAAGGCCCTGGGAGGGAGGGGGGAGGGCTGGGGAGGCCTCCACGGAGCCTTCTGAGGCTCCGTGAAGGTCCTGGGAGGGAGGGAAGGGCCGGGGAGGCCTCCACGGAACCTTCCGAGGCTCCGTGAAGGCCCTGGGTGGGAAGGGGGAGGGCCGAGGAGGTCTCCACGGAGCCTTCCAAGGCCCTGTGAAGGCCTTGGGGGGAGGGGTGGGGAGGCCTCCAAGGGGCCTCGGGAGGGTCTCCGGAGGCCCCGTGAAGGCCTTGGGAGGGAGGGGGAGGTGGGGGAAAGCGGCTATGTGGCCTCCAGAGGCCCTGTGGTCGCTTTGGCGGGGGAGGGGGAAAGAAATAATTATTTGTGGAATTTTCACATTCGCGGGGATCTGGGGAACTAACCCCCGTGAATGTGAAGGGACGACTGTATAGTTACGGTAAGTAACCCATTCTTCTTCATGGTCTCTATGAATGCACACAATGGGTAGACTAAAAAGCTCAGGAGACAAGATGGTGGCGGTGTCCAAACAACAAGAAAAAAAAACCCACTACACAGTATATTAGGTAGAAGAGTTGTATTTAACATGAGGTAGGTCAGAGAAAAAAACGTCTCAGTCATCCGAGGATGAACATGTAAGGACTGCCCTAGCCAGGGCTGCACTATCCCTAGAGGAGGAGACTATTTTATAGTTCTTTACAAAGGTGAGGAGCGTTGCCTACGTAGCTGCTTTACAAATGTCCGGTAGTGGCACACCTCTCAAGAATGCTGTTGAAGCCACGGTTGCTCTAATAGAGTGGCTTTGTATTGAAAAAGGTAGGGGCATGGCCGAAGCTTCTTTAGAGATCTTGATGGTCGTTGCTACCCACTTGGAGAGGCGTTGAGAGGAGACAGGGAAACCTTTTTTAGGGGTGGAGTAGGAAACAAAAAGCTTGTTGGTGCGGTGGAACGCCTTGGTCCTGTCAAGATATAACTTCAGCACAGCTCGCATGTCTAGGGAATGACGTGGCGCCAGAGTATCAGAAGAGTGCACAGTCTCAAATGCTGGAAGCACAATGTCCTGGTTAAGGTGGAAGGAGGAGACTTCCTTGGGCAGGAATGCTACATCTGGATGAAGAACAACTTTGTTCTCATGAAACTGAATGTAGGGAGTGTCTGCCCTGAGGGCGCAGAGTTCACTGGCCCTCCTGGCCAAAGTTATAGCTACTAGGAAGACTGTCTTGAAAGACAGAAGTCGTGCGTCTATTGCATCCCGTGGCTCGGAGGGGAAGCGTGAGATGGCTGTAAGGACTAAGTGCAGATCCCACAGTGTGACTGGCCCAGCCACTGGTGGGTTCAAGTTCTTGTAACCTTGGAGGAAATGTCTAACCATAGAATCTGCAAAGCACACACCTTTCCCCAGATTCTGGAAATTAAAGGAGATTGTGGCCACATAAGTCCGCACTGATGACAGTGAAACACCTTTTGCTGATAACGATGCCAAGAAGTCAAGAAGAAGTGGTGTCGAAGCATTAGTTGGGGAGATCCCTTTGGCAGCAAGGAATTCGAAGACTCTCTGCCACTTGTAACAGTATGATTTCTGCGTTGATGGACGTTGGGCTGCTAGGAGTATCGATTGTGCTGAATCCGAAAGCTGGTTCAGTGACCTACCAGCCAGGCCGTGAGGCTGATCATCCCCAGGTTTGGGTGGAAGACTTACCCATTCTGCATTGACAGGAGGTCCTTCCTCAGAGGAAGACAGCAGAAACGGTGGTTCGATAGGAGGAGAAGGGGAGTGAACCAAGATTGCCTGGGCCACCATGGCATGATGAGTATGCATTTGAATTTGTCTTGCTTGAGCTTGGCTACTACTCTGGAGAGAAGTGGGAATGGGGGAAACGGGTACAGTAGAGTTCCCGACCATTTGAAGAGAAAGGCGTCTCCCAGATTCCTGTAAGACATCTGCTGTCTTGAGCAGTAAAGGTTGCATTTGGTGTTCTGATGTGAGGCAAAGAGATCTATGGTGGGTAGTCCCCACTCTGAGAAGAGTGGAGCAAGCCCCTCCTCTGTCAACGACTATTCGTGGCAGCTGCTTCTGGCTCGACTCAGTGAGTCTGCAATGTTGTTTTGAGACCATGCCAGGTGGATGTCTGTCAGAAAGATGCCTCTGGGTATGCACCAATCCCAGATTTGAGTTGCCAAGTTTAAAAGAGTCTTGGACCTGGTTCCCCTTGCTTGTTGAGGTAGGAGACCATGGTGGTGTTGTCTGACACCACTTGCACCACCCTGCCTCTGAGTGAAGATTCGAATGCTCTCAGCACATTGAATGCTGCTAGGAGCTCCATAGTGTTGATGTGAAGATCTTTCTCTATAGCTGACCAGAGACCGTGGGTGTGTAGTCCGTGAGAGTGGGCCCCCCATCCTGTCGTGGACGCATCTGTCGTCAGGGATCTGGATGGATGAGGGATCACGAAGGGCAGGCCACACCTCACATTCTGTTCTGATGACCACCATCGAAACTGCATGAGGAATGCTCTGAGGATTGATAGCAGCCTGAGAGGGTCATTTCTCAGGGGGTCGAATGACTGCAGGAACCAAAACTGCAAAGGACGCATGCAGGGCCTGGCAAAGGGGGTTACTGCTGTGGTCGAAGCCATGTGACCAAGAATGTTCTGAATGAAATGTGGTGTTGCTCTCCGCTGTGAAACACAGTGGGTCACTATGGTCTGTAACTTGAGAAAACAGTCCTCTGGGAGAAACCCTTTGCCCTGGATAGAGTTCAGTTTGGCTCCAATGAACTTTGCGACCCTCGAGGGGGTTAGGTGTGATTTTTCTAAGTTGATCCTAGGCCCAGGTCTTGCAGCAGGGAGATCGCCACCTTCACGTTGCCTGCTGCTTTTTCTTTTGATGGACCTGTTATCAGCCAGTAGTCCAGATACGGGAAAGACGACTCCCCTTGTGTGCAGGTGGGCGACCACTGGGGCCATACATTTCGTGAACCCCCTCGGGGCTGTGCAAAGGCCGAAGGGGAAGCACCTTGAAGCAGTACATCTTGCAACTTACCGCGAATGCCAGGAACCTTATGTGGGGTCGCGCTATCACGATGTGGAAGTAGGTATCCTTGAGATTGACGGTTGCAAACCAGTCTCCTGCATGCAGGAACGGGAGGATGGAAGAAAGGGTGACCATTCTGAATCGCTTGGGAATAATGAAGTGGTTCACTTCTCTGAGATCCAGGATCGGGCGCAAACCACCATCGTTTTTGCTGATGAGGAAGTAGCGGGAGAAAAAGGTGTCCTTTTGCTGGTAATTGTGAGCCTTCTCTATGGCCCCTTTTTTCAACAAAAAGAGAAGCTCTTCTTTGAGGGGGACCAAAGGAGTAGTGGATCTGAGAAGACCTGTAGGTGTAAGGGTGTCGAATATCCAGTCCAGGTGATATTTAGCACCCAAGAGTCTGTGGTGATAGCGCACCACTGGTGGTATGCCCTAATGGATCATCTGATTGCGGTTGGCCTGGGAGGTTGAAAGGAGTGGGTACGTAGTCAGGCTTTTTGCTTGGCAGGTTTTGGTTTTTTTCTTCTGGAACTGAGACTTATGTTTACTAGTGGCTGGGAACTTCCTCAGGTATTGAGTGTAAGGTTGTGAGGAGTGCTGGGTGTACAACGAGGAGGGGCTGAACCTCCTTCGAAAGGAAGGCGGGAACCATCTGGTGTAGAACCTGGAGTGCGGGGGATGACTTGGTGGAGGAATCCCAAAGCGTTTAGCTGTCGTCTGCATTTTGTGGGTATGCTCCAGTTTCGTGTCCGTTTTGGAATGGAAAAGGCTGGTCTCGTCAAATGGAAGGTCCTCAATAACAGATCTGGCAGTTGAGGAGAGGCCAGATGAGTGCAGCCACGCGTGCCTGCAAACAGCGATGGAACTGGCCAAAATTTCCCCAGCACAATCAGTCACATACTTGGCAGACTGGCATTGGTAGTCAGCTAACGTAATACTGTCGTTTCTAATATTAAGGGCAAGGTCTGTGTCCAGTTGTGGGACCTTGGCCAGAAGGGGAGATATGATATCGAAGAGGTGTCTCTGGTACGATCCCGTACACGCTACATAATTTGCTATCTTCATGAGAAGACATGCTGATAAGTTAAACTTCTTTCCCACGGAGTCCAACTTCTTGCCCTCTCGTTCCGTAAGCGAAGAGTGGATTTTATGTGATGTACACATCTGCGCGGCATCCACAATGATGGAATATGGCTTCGGGTTGAAAGACAACCAAGGAACCGCTTTGCCTGAGCCCCTGTAGAGGTGGTTCTAGTCTCTTAGACGTTGGTGGGACAGAAGATGGAGTACTCCAGTCCGCCTTGGCAACCTGCGTAAAGAATGTAGAGAATGGGATGTAAGGCAGCGGAGGAACTTGCCATTGCAGGTCATGGAAGATGGGGTCATCTATGTGCACATCTAGAGTCGATGTAGGAAGATCCAAAGACACCGCCATTCTGTTCACGATCTCTGAGAACGAGCATACATTGTCTGTCGGCGAAGCTGGTTCCTGCGCTACACCTTTGCCTTAGGGTGACAACCTGGGTGTAGGAGTGTCATCTTCCGACTCGTCTGACTCGCGTTCTGGAGTCTGTAAAACAAGCTGGCAAGGGCTTCGGTCGCCCTGCTGTAACTGGGGTGGATGGTCTAGGTGAAGGTGATTTTCTGTCTGGAGACTGATGAGAAGAGTGTTTAGGCGCTTTCTTCTGAGGGGACTTACACTTCTTAGGTGATTCCTCCGGTGCAGGTCTCCAGGTTTGTGGTGACCCTCCGAGGAGTGATGGTGACCCCATTGGTCCTGATCTTCCTTTCGATATCAGGGAAAGCGATCGTATCGGTACCATCTGGAATACGGTACCAGGGACCAGTAGTACCAATCGGGATAGAAACCCCTTGGTGGGCGGTCGTATCGGTACCGATCGTACTGGTCCCACTGATCCTCCTCATACCACAGAGATTTGTCGTCTAAGGACCAGGAGCTACTCAATGGAGATCATGATGGATGTTGGTGTGGTCTGGGTGTACGGGATCATGAAGCAGAGCAGGATCTGCATCTTGGCAGTCTCGGTGTCGGTGATCGAGAATGTACCAGTACTGGAGACTTAGAAGGTGGTCTCAGTGATGGTGCCTGTCCAGGACAGCTGGAGTCAGAGACCGATGAGATGAACGAGAATAGGATCACCGCTCCAGTGGCAGGCGGTGGACTGATGTTGATGGAGAATGGGACCTTGAGACTTGGTGATCAGCTGATCAGGAACGGGATCGGATCTGGGACTGGGATCGGGACCGACATCATAAACCCAAACGGGACCGGAAAGCAGAGTGAGACTTAGAACGTTGAACAGACTGAGAATGGAGTCAGGACTGAGATAGGGATTGGGATTGTGACTGGTACCGTGCTACAGTACTGATGTCCAACTGACACTGGAACCTTGATATTCGGATGATATGGACACCGATGGAGGACTCATCAGTTGTCTTTTCTACTGCATAGGTGGATTCCACTTCCCGGTGTCGATTTGGGGATGGTATTGACAGACATCGCTTCTCTGGAGAGCCTTCCTCGGATCCATCTCTGAATACCTTTGGTTTTGGGTCACGAGACTGGTGTTCAGGGCACTTGGCCTTCCTGCGTTCATGAGACCAACCCCTCTTAGGGGATTCTTTATATCCAGCAGCCTTGGCTTTCTACACTGATTTGGAAGATTCCAGTACCAGTACCCCCGAAACCGATTGTTTCCTATCCATCTTGGGATCATCGGTACCAAGACGGCCTGCACCATTATCCCTCACTTTGGTCGCCATCGGGATGGACACTGAGACCTTCACCGGTACCAATGTAGAATGTTTCTTGGCCGGGCCCTTAAGATTTTTCAGGTGCTGAAGTCGAAGCCTTTCCTGATAGGGCCTTCTCATACAGCTGGGCCTTAAGCCTCTTGTCCTGATTTTTCCTGGCCTGTGGGGTGAAGGCCTTGCAATGCCTGCAGGAGGCAACATCATGGGCTTCCCCAAGACAAAACAGGCAGTTGGAATGGCCATCAGACTTGGTCATTTTGGCCGAACACTGGGAGCAGGATTTAAAGAAACCGGATCCAGACATGCTAGTAAGGGAATAAATTTCACAGTACCATCTAATCCAAGGACGGAAGAGCAGGAAAGCAGGTCTGCGATCGAATCCGACAATGAGATGATCACAGTAGCGGTGGAATCCGAGGTCAGAGCCATAAATCAGTTCAACCCAACAAAAAATCCAAGGGATAGGCAGAGGAGAAGTCGAAGTCCAATCCAAAGTCAGAAAAAGCCAAAAAGTGTCAAAATTTGAGAACAATGAGGCTAGAGAAGTTCCTTCAGTGCTTTCCACATGGCGTAAAAAAAGGAACTGAGCACTTGGTGAGAGGATGGGCTTATATGCACCAGGGGTGAGGGGAGCGGTCCTACTGCCCAAAAGTTTATAATGAGGTGCTAGAAGTTTCCGAAGTGCTCTGCGCAGGCGCAGGATTAACCCATTGTGTGCATTCACAGAGACCATGAAGAAGTTTGTTTTCAGAAGAGGTCTTACCTCCTTCAGTTGTGTTGGAACTCTGCCTTGCGATACGGAGGTCTGTCTTTTAAATAATGAGACCAATACAATAACCCATCTTTATGTGTATTACAATTCTGATGCTTGTCCCCTTCAGTATACTCCCTATTCACTCGCACCAATTCAGTCTTGTTTTCCACTGGTCGAAGGCATGGAGCAGATCAGTTTCTGTCAGCTGTTTTCAACGCATCTGCCATATTCTTTACTGTATCAATTGATTCAAAACATGTTCCTTTAAGCACCGATTTCACTTTGGGGGGGAAGTCATGGTTCCAAATCTGGCGACTATGGAGGATGTTCAAGTGTAGTAATGCGTTTATCGGCCAAAAATTGCCTCACAGAAAGTGCTGTGTGAGCAGGCACATTGTCTTGATGAAGAACAAAACCATATTCCACAGTTCTGGCCTTTTTTTTTCTGACTCAGCTTTGTCAAAACTTCCTTATCATAATGCTGGTTCACTGTTCTGTCTTCTGAAATTACGCCCTTGATGTTAAAAAAAACCCCAATGAGCATGTGGACTTGCTTTGATGTGCTTTTTTCATTCTTAGTGATGGTGTTTTATTTATTTATTTATTTATTTATACATACATACCCCGCTCTTCAGCCACAAGACTATCAGAGCAGCTTACAAATTGTTTTAAGCAATAGCAATTTACACATCTACACTGCATTAAGCAGTTTCCAATGTGTGTTAGCTAATTGCCCCCACAAGCCAGGTACTCATTTTACCAACGTACGAAAGGATGGAAGGCTGAGTGAACCTTGGAACCCTCTGGAATCGAACTTGCAATGTGGTGACTTGCAGTACTGGCATTTAACCACTGCACTACCAGGGCTCTTTCAGTGCATTGACTGTTGTTTTGTCTCAGGATCATACTGGATGATCCAGGTTTTATCATAAATGATTTTTTGAAAGAGGTTTGGGTTTGCCTCAGGTTGCTGCAGAATGTCAGCACAAACTTCCTTGTGGCACTCTTTTTGCTCTGACGTGAGAACCCTAGGGACCATTTTGGCACAAACTGTTCTCATGTTGAGATTCTCATGCATAATTTTCTCCACAGTGTCTTTGTCAATGTTCACAGCTTCAGCTATCATTTGGACACTGAGTCAGAGATCTTTTTGAGCAATCTGGCTGATTCTTTCCACAATTTCTTCAGTTCTTGAAGTGGAAGGTTGTCTTCCACATTCTCGTGTCCTTCTGTGAATCTTTTGTGCCACTCAAACACAAATGCAGTCTTCCGTGTAGACTTCCCAGAGGGCCTTCTCTTCTACGGCTCCCAGACTTTGGAATGGCCTGCCGGATGAGATCCGTCTTATCGCTACTCTTGATAGCTTCAAGAAAGCGCTAAAGACGGATCTCTTCCGGCAGGCCTTCCCGGAATAGGCCTTCCCGTAATAACTTCCCGGTTCAAGTGGACTGATTGCTACCCACCCCCTCGCTGTCGTTGCTTTTATTTATTTATGTATTTATTTATTTATTTATTGTATTTTATCTTTGTTTTAACTCTCTATTTGTTTAATTTAGTTTTAAGGGGTGGGAGGGTAGGATGGGGAAGGACTGTTTTAACTTGATGTTGTTTTAATCTTGCTGTAAGCCGCCCTGGTTGCCAAGCAGAGGGGCGGGTTAAAAATAAAAATTTATTATTATTATTATTATTATTATTATTAATAAGCATTTGAAAAGATTCCTTTGGTGTTTTGTTCAATTTAACTACAAATTTCAAATTGACACATTCCTTGTCTTTTAAATTTCACATTTTTTCCGGTAAACAACACACACCACGGCTGCTTTAAATGATGACTGACAATTAACTGAATGGGCAAGAGTGTTGACATTTGTCCTGTAGGTTCAGACATGTTCAAGGTCACCACTCAAGCATTCACAATCAGTTTTCCCTGATTTGTCTGAAAGGTAGAAATACAGTCTCATTATTTAATAGACAGACCTTGTAAAGAGGCATTAATCACTCCCCTTTCCTACTCAGCTACTCCTCTTCTGGCCTGTTTAACCAACCATGAAGGGCAAGGGTCTAGTACACATGTGGTGGCTCTCACCTTTCCAAGGATCCTGTCCACATCTGCACAAATTGAAAAGCATCCATTAACATTAGCCAAGCAGGGACCAAGTCTACATTCACTGGACCTGTATCAACTCTGGCATCTAAGAGTGAACCCGAGCCATTTTATCTATAAGAGGTGGGCAAATTCTTTGCAGAAGGCTGTTGAGTGGCTTACATTCTCTTTTGGGCCAGATTGTAACAGATTCTTGACCGCTCGAAACAGTTCTGCTGATCAGTTCTGTTCTGATACGATGGTGTTAGTTGAAAAAACCTTTTTTGCTATCTTTATTGCTCCCCCATTGGTAGATTTAAGCTTGTTTTTGGTCTTTCTTACTACTGATTGTGATGTTTTTAGAGAGCTGCAGATTTTATTTTGCCTTGGTAGTCAGTCATTATTTGTCATTGCTGTGTACCAAAATCAGTGACAGCCTGTTCCTTTGTACTACTTTAGATTTTCAAGTGCCTCCAAAGCAGGTAGCAGGGTATGTGAATAACTCCTCTCTTCCCATGAATTCCAGAAGGCTCAGGGGAGAGAAACATCATTCCTTTTGTCTTTTGTCAGAAGCAGTGAAGCAGAGCCTTATTACTTCATGATACATCCAAGCCCCAGTGCAAAGAAAAAGAGCAGCACCCCAATTCCTTAGTTCTTTGGAACTGTGAGGAAACCATTGTGATTCAGTTGCCTCATGCTATGCTTTCTGAGGAGATTTTCACACTACACTGCTATAGCGTTACTATTCCACTTTAACTGCTCTGGCTTCCTCCTGTGGAATTCTGGTGTTTGTAGTTTAGTGAGGTCTAAGATCTCGCTGGCTGAGAGTTGTAAATGCGCCTCCCTAAACAGCAAATCCCAGGGTTCCACAGGAGGCAGCCATAGCAAATAAAGTGGAATAGTAACACTATAACGGTGTAGTGTGAAAATCTCCTAAGACAATGAAAAGAGGCAAAAAGTCATTCCCAGTACAGCATGAAGCAAAGAACTGGGTTTCTTCTTCCAAAATCTCTGTGCATTCAGGGAACAGGAGGCAGCCCTTATCCAAAAGGTTGAGAGGAACTTCTCTTTGTGAAGCACATGGAATGGGAGAGTTGTCTTATTTCATAGCATTCCACAAATTCCACAGTCAGAGCTATTCGGCAGTGGAACACACTCCCTCGGAGCGTGGTGGGGTCTCCTTCCTTGGAGGTCTTTAAACAGAGGCTGGATGGCCATCTGTCGGGGATGCTTTGATTGTGATTTCTTGCGTGGCAGGGGGTTGGACTGGATGGCCCTCTTGGTCTCTTCCAACTCTGCAATTCTATGATTCTATGAAATACAAACACCAGAGAAATAGTCTTGTTGCTGATGACAATTTGGCCATCACATTTATGGAGCTTAGATATTTCTTCTTTCAACAATTGAAATTTCACACATTCCCCCAATATACACAGCCCAAACAGGGCTCTTGAAGCAGAAGTTCTTGAGGTGGTCTGCTTAACCTTTCACATTCATGGGGAGTATCCTGGTTAGTTTGTTTATCTGTCAGTGTCTGGCAGCTATTCATATACAGTTGTCCCTCCACATTCGCGGGGGTTAGGGGTATCAGACCCTGGCAAATGTGAAAAAACTGCTAATAAAAACTAGGTCACACCACCGTTCTCCCCCCCCAGGAGCAGCAACGGGGCTAGGCAAGCCTCTTCGCTGTATCCTCCCCCCCTCTCCCGCCCCCCCAGGAGCAGTGACAGTGCTAGGCAAGCCTTGTTGCTACTTCTCCCCCCCACCCCTCCCACCCCCCCCGGAGCAGTAACGGGGCTAGGCAAGCCTCGTCGCTGCTTCCTCCCACCCCCCCGCAGGAACAGCAATGGGGCTTGGCAAGCCTCGTCGCTACTTCTCCCCCCACCCCAGGAGCAGTGACGGGGCTAGGCAAGCTTTGTTGCTGCGTCCTCCCACCCCTCCAGGAGCAGCGACAGGGCTAGGCAAGCCTCGTCGTTGCGTCCTCCCGCCCCCCCCCCCCCGGAGCAGCGACGGGGCTAGGCAAGCCTTGTTGCTGCGTCCTCCAACCCCCTCCCGCCCCCCCAGGAGCAGCGACAGGGCTAGGCAAGCCTCATCGCTGCTCCCTCCCACCCTCTCCCGCCCCCCCAGGAGCAGCGACAGGGCTAGGCAAGCCTCGTTGCTGCTCCTCGCAGTTTTTTGTATGGCGGGGGGGGGCTCCCAAAACCGCGAATAGTCAAAACCACGAATCTTAAAGCCGCGAATGTGAAGGGGCAACTGTACTTTTGTTTTCTGTTATCATTTACCTGATATTCTTTGAGGTTTTAGCAATTTAAAAAAAATGTAAGTAAGGGATTTAGTCAAAGATATCACTATAATCCTTTTGTTTTTCTTTAGAAATCATTGAATTCTTCATTGGGGAAAAATTAAACAATGGATGGCCCTAGCAGGGTCCAAAGCAGTCAGAGGAAGAAGGCTAGAGTTCCAGTGAAAAAGGTAAACATCTGTTCTTTAAAAAGACAGTCTTGTTTATTTTGCTGTTTTGACTTACAACTGGCTGAATTTAATTTGTGCTATTCTATAGTCGACATACAAGTTTCTTCATTTCTTTTTATTCAAGCACAAATATCTGTCTATATTGTTCTTAGGTATGTTGCCATTTCCAGTGTGCTGATTGGCCACTTAGGAAATTGACTAACCAATCAAAGCTCTCTTGGGCAGCCAATCAGCACACTGGGTGCAGGACGATGTGGAAGTTTCAGTACTTTCTAAACATGGTGGAGGCAGAGGGGGTGTGAGTAGCATAGGGGGAATGTGGCATGGTGTGTGTGTTTGTGGCATGTATGGGGTGCGGGGGGGCTGTGTGAGGGCAGGGAGGGTGGCATGGGGTGCGGGGAGGGTGGTGCGAGTGGGGAGGGCGGCACAGAGCGGCACGGGGTGCGGGAGTGTGGTGCAAGTGTGGGAAGGGTGGCATGGTGTGCGGGGAGGGCAGTGCGAGTGCAGGGAGGGCGGCACAGGGTGGCATGGGGTGTGGGGAGGGCAGTGCAAGTGTGAGGAAGGTGGCACAGGCTGGCACAGGGGTCAGGGAGGGCGGCACGGGGTGCAGGGAGGGCGGTGTGTGTGTGGGGAGGGTGGCACAGAGCGACACGGTGCGGGGAGGGCGGTGCAAGTGCAGCGAGGGCAGTGCGAGTGCAAGGAAGGCGGCACAGAGCGGCACGGGGTGCGGGAGTGTGGTGCAAGTGTGGGAAGGGTGGCATGGTGTGCGGGGAGGGCAGTGTGAGTGCAGGGAGGGCGGCACAGGGTGGCATGGGGTGTGGGGAGGGCAGTGCAAGTGTGAGGAAGGTGGCACAGGCCAGCACAGGGGTCAGGGAGGGCGGCACGGGGTGCAGGCAGGGCTGTGTGTGTGTGGGGAGGGTGGCATAGGGCCGCACCGGGTACGGGGCGGGTGGTGTGAGTGCTGAGAGGGAGGCAAAGCATGCAGAGAAGGCAGCATGGGGTGCAGGGAGGGACGTGCAGGCACAGGGAGGGTGGCGTGAGCACAGGGAGGGCAGCACCGGGCACAGGGATGGTGGTGCAGGGCGTGGGAAGGGTGGCATGAGTGCGGGGAGGGTGGCACAAGGCGGCACAGGGCTCGAGGAGGGAGGTGTAAGCACAGGGAGTGCAGCATGGAGTGTGGGGAGGGCGTTGCAAGCATGGGGAGGGCGGCATGTGGTGGCATGGGGAGGGTGGCGCAGGCACGGCAAGGGTGGTGCAAGCACAGGGAGGGCAGCATGGGGGAGTGGCATGTGTACCGTGGGAGGGTGCAGTGCACGGGGGGGGGGGGGACGGTGTATGTTACACCGGGTATAGCTAGTTTTAGATGATTTGCCTGGTGGACAACTGTATTAGGTTTGGTGAATCAACAGGATCTTTTTCGTGGTCTCTGTGAATCACACAGTTGGGTTATTCCTGTGCCTGTGTAGAGCATACGGAACCTTCTGGTATCGCTAGGCAGAATGTGCATTGATACATTTTTAGCGGTAACTCCGCTCACACTAACGGCCCCTTAAAAGGTGCTCCTCCTAATTCCCCTCAGTTCCTTTTTTTCTGCTGCATTAGCAGCTCGAAGGAACCTTCACTTGCTAGTTTACTCTCTTTCGCTTTTGGTTTTGACTCGGACTGGATTTTTTGACGACGATTCTATCTCTGCCCTTGACTGTGTGTATTGACAACTTTTTGGCTTGACTTGGACTTCTGACGATGGTTTTCGTGCTTCTCTTGGCTTGGTTCTGATCTCTGATTTTGGCTTGACCCGGAATGTTTTTGACGACTCACTCTCCACTGTGTCTGCTATGGCCGTTAAAACGGGCTTCAAACGATGTGTCATCTGCCAGGCGAAACTGCCCAGCTCCGGCGGGCACTCACGTTATCTTATCTGCCTGGGTGAGTCCAACAATGTGGATGCTTGTGTCCATTGCATGGCCTTTATGCCTCAGGCACGGAACCACTGATCATCCCGGCTCAAATCTTTCCTCTATGAGAAGGCTTTGATCCCTTTTGCAGCTTTGACCCCCGGCATGGGAGCTCCGCAAAAACGGGGACAATCCCCCTTGCCGAAGTCCTCTCAAGCCAACCGCCATCGCTCACGGAGCCCTTCTCGGCGCCATTCCGTGACATCCGATCCAGATGCTGTGCTCCATTCGCACAAACATGCCACCAGTCCGACCACAGCTGGGGATCAAGCCTCCTCGGATTCGTCAGCTATCGGATCCAAGGATGAGCCTAGGGATCAATCGGATTCGAAGGATGCGTGCTGAGACCGAGAGTCTTCTGCAGCACCCATGCTGAGGAGAGACTGAAGGAGGCTAAACAGAGCACTGAGGCCACCATGACTGTGGTGCCAGCCCCTGCTCCACCTGTACCACAGCCTGCTCCTGCCATACCGCAGCCGCAACCCTTGCCTCAGGACTGAGATGCCGGTACCGACCAGCCCCGGTCCAGAGCTGCCAACCCAACTCCCTCCTTGGAAATCATGGAGGTCAAAGTGGGTGAACCATCAGGTGAGGAGGCAGAGGTCTCTCCACAGATTCGAGGCCTCTCACCCGCTCTGCTGGTCTCCTGTTCGGAACTGTTGCGGGATTCCTCTACTGTTCGAGAGCAGGATGATGAACCTCAACCATCCACCTCTCGGATCCAGGAGGATGCTCAGGCATATGGGGCTTACGACCTGGCTAGGTCTGTCTTCAATGCACCCTTGGCTAAACCGCCAAGTGCTGATCATGATGTGGACCGGGTATTCTACCTCACAGAAGAGGTGGCTACCCGTCATGTTTTGTCGAGACCCCCACCCTGTCTCTCTTTTCACGAGCCAGACAAGGCTTCATCTCCTCCAAGACATCCACCGAAGCCGATGCTGAAGGATACGGGCTGCCAAGTCTCTCCGTTCTGTCCGCTTCCTCCATTTCCTCCCACTCCGCTGCCCTGTATATTCTCACTACTAACTGCTACCGTAGCCCATCTCCATCGTCGGATTCGTCCGCCTCATCCGACTCTTCTGACAGATATCTCCATTATCAACCATCCCCTCAGCCTGAGTTACTGGACAAGGACTCGTCCTGTCCTACTGATGATGTCTGCTCCTTCTCAGAGCAGGTGGTGCACATGTCACATGCCCTACAGCTCAAGGTCACCGAGAAGGAGTCCGACTCTGTTGATCCCATCTACCACTGGATCAAATCGAAGGCTTCACTGGTGGCCCACATTCCGGTCCTTCCGTCTCTTCTGAAGTTGAACCCATCTTTGATTCCGTCGACTTCGAAGAGGATCGACCGCCTGCATCAAGTTGATGGGGATGGCATCGAATGGCTGCAGGAGCATCCGAAGCCCAACTCCGTGGTGGTTGAGGCAGTGCAGCCTAGGAGATAACGCCAGGCACAGTCCACTCCTTCTGACCCTGAAGGAAGGAAACTGGACATAATTGGCAAAAAGCTATATTCGGCTGCTGGGCTTAGCTTCTGGATTGCCAACTACTCGGCGTGTATGGGGGCCTACCAGCAAGTCTTTTGGGAGAGGATATCGCCCCTCATACAGGATCTGCCAGAGGAGAGGAGAAGGATGGCGGAGGCTATCCAGACAGAGGCCCAACTGCTTGCAGGCCAACAGATGTATTCAGCACAACATGTTGCTGACTGTGCCGCCAAAACTGGCAGGTTCCTTTGCCTTACGTCGCCACTCCTGGCTTCGGTCGTTCGGCCTATCCACGCACGCAGCTGCGACCATTGAAGATATGCCCTTTGACAGCTCAGGCCTCTTCAGTGGTTCAACGGACGAGAAACTTGAATTCATGCAGAAGATGACCACCGCATGGAAGTACGGTATGCCATCGTCCTCATGTTTTGCCTATCGTCCCAGACACCAGTCTGGCTGGCATGCATCCTCCTACGGTCAGCCCTTTAGACCGGGAAACACGTCTCAGTCCTCTAGGTGCTCTAGATTCCAGCAACTGATGTCATCTTCCTCAATGGTGAGGAGCCAGGCATCCACCTCCCGTTACCGCCTTCCTTCCAAGCAAAAATCAAAGGACTAAGGCAGGAGGAGGTTTTGAATTACCTTCTCTTTATTCTGATGTTTCCGTTTTCTTTTAGACCTCCCTGTTTGGAGACCATCTGTCCTTGTTCCAGGACGCCTGGTCCTCAATAACATCAGACTGCTGGGTACTCCAGATTGTACGACATGGGTACTGGATCGAATTCAATGAACTGACTCCAACAGGTCAGGTCTGTATCATGCCGCCCTCCCTTCCCTTTATCGAGGAGGTTCAGACTCTGCTTCAAAAAGGGGCCATCGAACCCATGGACGCTGAGCACCATCACCAATGCTTCTTCTCCAGATACTTCCTGGTTGCGAAGGATGGTGGCTTCTGTCCCATCCTTGATCTCAGGCGAGTGAACTGGTACATCATCCCGAAGAAGTTCAGGATGACCACCCTTGCTACTATCCTTCCTCTTCCTCAATGACGGAACTGGTTTTCGTCCATGGATCTCAAGGACGCCTACTTCCACATCGGGATTCATCCTTCCCATAGGAGGTTTCTAGCTTTCCAGATCGGGGACGAGGCCTACCAGTTCCCCGTCCTCCAATTCAGACTCTCCAGGGCTCTGAGGGTGTTCACGAAATGTATGGGGGCAGTGGGGGCCTTTCTTGGACAGCAATAGTTTTCCCCTACATAGACGACTGGCTGATTGTGGCAGATTCCAAGTACCAACTCGAGAGGAACATTGCCCTTACCCTAGATGTTTTATACACCCTGGGACTTGTGAACATGGAAGAGTCACAGTTGAACCCTACTCAGTCGATCCAGTTCGTAGGAGCTTGACTGGATTCATAGAATCATAGAATTGTAGAGTTGGAAGAGACCACGAGGGCCATCCAGTCCAACCCCCTGCCACGCAGGAAATCTTGATCAAAGCATCCCCAACATAGAAAAATCTCGATCTCAGCAGCAGCGTACCTTCCTGAGAATCGGTTCGAGACCCTTCGATCCCTGATCCTCGAGTGCCGACGGTCCTGACTGGTTCGAGCACACACTATCCAAGTCCTACTGGGACACATGGCAGCCACTATGTCAGTCACTCGCCTGGCCAGACTTCGGTTTCGACTGCTTCAACACTAGTTCCTGGGAGTCTTCGACCATCTACGGGACTCCTCCAGGACACTGCTGACGATGCCCCGCTCCGTCCACCGCTCCCTGGACTGGTGGCTGGTACAGTCCAATGTACTCTCCAGCCTTCATTTCGACCCTCAGCTAGATGTCTCCCTCATGACGGATGCATTTCTTCAGGGTTGGTGAGCCCACCTAGGGCGCCATGAGATCCAGAGTTCTTGGAGTACCGAAGAACGGGAGCTGCACATCAACGTCTTGGAGCTCCTTGCTGTTCAGAAGGCGCTTTGGGCCTTCGAAGTGTTGGTGCTTTGTCAGGGGTGCTTTGCTTGTGATTTCCTGCGTGGCAGGGGGTTGGACTGGATGGCCCTCGTGGTCTCTTCCAGCTCTACAATTCTATGATTCTATGATTCTATTCTACTGATGTACAGAACGTACCCTCCTCCAGTGGGGAAGCTTGCTAGTCTACCCAACTGTGTGATTCACAGAGACCACGAAGAAGATGGACAGGATGCTTAGCTGTAACCATAGATCTTCGAGTGGTCTTCTGTGAATTCACACAGACCCACCCATCCTCCCCTCTCTGTCCTGCTACTGCATATGTGCTTAATGTTCCTGATACTGCTGGTTGCGGTGTCATTCAAGGAACTGAAGGGAATTAGGTGGGAGCACCTTTTAAGGGACCGTTAGTGTGGGCGGAGTTACCGCCAAAAATGTATCAATGCACATTCTGCCTAGCAATACCAGAGGTTCCGTATGCTCTGCACAGGCGCAGGAATAACCCAACTGTTAGGAAGGATTGTCAAGTTTTTGAAGTTAAATATTGCCTGAACATCCATAAACAGATTTGGCAAAATCAAAGCTGATATCCTGAAAGCGCTAGAATGCACAAGGATTTCACTCCCAGCATAGCTGCTGATCCTCAATAATACCTTCTTACTAAGTTGTTTAGCATAAACTGTTGTTATTCGCTGTCAGTTGGCTTTGACTTGTGGTGACCCTATTGAATGGGGAACTTCCATGAGCATCTATCATCAACAACCCTGCTCTGGTCTTGCAGACTCAGAGCTGTGGCTTCTCTGATAGACTCAATCTGTTTTCCCGTTTTCCTGTTACCTTCTACTTTGGTGACCATTATCTTCTTTTCTAGTGATTCATATTATGTCATGATATGTCCAAAGTATGATAGCCTCAGTTTAATTATTTTAGGAAGATTCAAGCCTGATTTGCTCTAGGACCCATTCATTAGTGTTTGGTTTTTTGGTGTGTGTGTGTGTGTGTTTGGCAGTCTGTGGTATCCACAGAACTCTCTTCCAGTACCACATTTCAAATAAGTTTATTTTCTTCCTGTCAGCTTTCTTCACTGTCCATCTTTTACAACTATATATAGAAATCAGAAATACTAGGGCATTGATGATTCTTTCTTATTTAATAATATATCTTTACACTTAAGCATGTTATTTTTTTCTTTTATAGTTTCCTTTCTAAGTCTTAGCCTTCTTCATGATTTCTTTAATCACAAGTCTTTAATATTTGCAGTGTTTTCGTCATTAAAATAATGTAAATTATCTGTGGTTCTTATTTTTGTTTGCATAAGCTGAAACATAGAAATAGACACGCACACAAAAATGTTCCAGGTAAAATAATACGCACATGGAAAAATCATGTATCAGAAAGAACTAATCAGATTCTTGCCCCTTGAACAGCCTGTGGTAATGCAGCCCAATAAAAATTTTTGCATTTAATTCTTCTACTGTTCCTCCGAGTTAGTGATTGAAGTTTAGGCCAAAGCACTTTTGCTTTAGTGTCTCATAATGCTCACGTTAAGGAAGAGAAAGTCTGAGCCTTTATTTCTTTCCCAGTGATTGGAAGTATGTCAGTGGGCAAAACTAGTGTGACTAACCCTTCATCCCTTATGCTTCAAAATATAACTTATCTTGAAAAAATAACTTCTGATAAGGGTCCTCCTTGTCCAGTATCTGTGTTTTTCTTACATTGCAATTTGATATTGCAGTTTTTAAAGTGCTGGTGATTACATTTAGGATTACATGCTTACTTGCATCTAGCCCTCTTTCTATCCTATACAGATTTCTCTTACCCTCAAGCAGTGTTTCATTTAACTGGCCTTAATCCCTGTTAATGGCCCACCTCCTGCTTCTGTTCTTGCATTCCCAATTAATGACCAACTACTGTTGGGTTTGCATACTTCTTATCCATCATTCATTGGATAAATAAACTTACATTATTGGCTGTTTTCTGAGCCTAGTGAGAATTCCAGTGTATTGTGAAGTATAAATATGCCCCATAGTCAAAGGACTGTTTGTGTGTGCAGTATTGAAGGGATTCCGCACAAACATACAGAGCCACAAAACAGAAAGTGAAATAAAAGTACCGTAAAATAAAATAAGATAAAGTAGAACAAAAAGGTACACCTATTGTATTGTGAGGTATTCATCCAGAAGAAATGTTGATTTCTCTCAGATGGGATCAACCTACTGACAACCAGAGATGACACTTCTATTTTGCTGCATCACAATTTATCAAAAAATGGCATGAACAATTTTTAATACCAATATATAATATTAGCTGGGGAAAATCCTAGTGGGAAAAATCAATAGTTATGTTGCGACATTTTTTGGCCCAGCTTTTAAAAAGAATTATTTCTTTGTAGGAAAAACTGGGCATCAGTGGATAGTTCAGATCTCATTGAGGTAGTGAATCTGTGCTAGGTTTTATTGTAGTTAATGAGATGTGGATAGAGTTCAGCACCTTAGATGTCTCCTTAAAAGTTCAGATCAAAACCAAGCAGATTCACCACTCTACTGACATGAGGGGTCCCAGCCTCCACTGCAGTATATGGCAAAGATTCCATTGGATGCATCCATGGCAGTTAAAATGGTGTGAAAGTGCTGTAGTAGTGTAGTGTGAAAGAGACATACTTTTTTCCAGTATGTCATGGGAAACTATGGTTACTGCTAAATTGGAAATGGAATAGCAGCCTCTGTGTAAACATAAGGAGAGGAGGGAATATGCAAGCCTGATATTCATTCTCAAGCCTTCAAATCATCCTTTGCAGGGAGTATTATTGAAACTGAGCCAGAGAAAGCGATAGATTGAAAGAATATGTGGATATTTGCACATCTTTTTACATGGGTCAATGCTTGAATCCAGCTATAGCCTAAAAAAGTTATCTGACATGACCATGCATACAAAAAGTATTTTTGTTTCTCATTGATTTTAAATTTCTCTCTCTAGAGTTTTAGTGAATGTGCACTCCCTCCCATGAAGGTGTTGTTGCAGAGTCAAAAAGAATTATGCACAGTTTCAGCAGAAGAGTTGAAGGAGGAGCAAGTCAATTTCAATGAGGTTTGACATTGTGATGACACTTCGGTTTTTGTATCCATTTGAAAAATACTTTTCTCTTGTACAGTTAGGTTAGCAGGTACTGATTGTACAGTTGTCCCTCCATATCCACGGATTTAAGTATTCATGGTTTGAAAATATTCTTAAAAAAATAATAATCCAAAAAGCAAACCTTGATTTTGCCATCTTATGGACACCATTTTGCTATGCCATTGCATATAATGGGACTTGAGTATTCATGGATTTTGGTATCCATGGCGGGTCCTGGAACCAAACCCCAGCGAATATGAAGGGACAACTGTACTCTGTATAATACATTTGATCGATAATTTTACAAACTTCTATTAGAAATGGAAGCTTGCATTATTTTCCTATAATCCTTAGTTATGTGAACACTTAACATTGTCCACATTTTAGAGGAAAAACAGTGAATTTTTTAAAAATGTGTTCTTAATTATATGTTAAACCACACATAGGTATGTCCGTACTCGTATTTGCCTAGTTTGCTTTTTAATTACATTATATTGCTGCTTAGATGATTGCTTAGGAAAAAAGTTAGTTATTAGCCAGAGCACATCATTATCTCTTTTTGAACTTTTTTGCCGTTTTCTTTCTCTTGCCATTATTTAAAGGGATCTATGACTGTACCTGCAAATTCTGAGCAGGAATGTGAAGTCCCTTTGTAATCCTCTTGAATTTGGACTGTACATATACTATGGCCCTTGCATATCTTCATATATATTTGGTGGTATGCTCCTGTCCAGGGCCCTTTTGTAAACAAAGAACAGAAATATCCTGCACTCTGAATAGCCTAGAAGCCATTTGTGTAAGGCATGGTGGACAACAGTGGCATGCTAAAGGGGCACATTAGCCCCCCAGAAGACTGTGGAGCGCTGCAGCCCCCGCACCGTACCTGCTCCTGTAAAATATATATTTGCTGCCAAATGTCCCCAAACATTCTCAAGAGGGCATGGAGGCATTCTCAGCAGCCTCCATGCCCCCGTTTTTCTGCCTTCCTGAGCACCAATGGCATTTTGGCCCATTTTGAGGCAAAACAATTTTTCTTGAAAAATTTTGCAAAAATTTATTTTGACCTGGGGGAGGGATCACAGGGAGCTCTAAATACAAGGTCTGTCTTAAATAATAAGACTGATACAATAACCCATCTTTATTTATATGTATTATAATTCTAATGCTTGTCCCCTTCAAAATAGTCCCTGTTCACACTCACACACCAATGCAGTCTTATTTTCCACTGGTTGAAGGTGTGGAGCAGGTCAGTTTCTGTCAAATGTTTCAACACATCTGCCATTTTCTTATTTACTGCTTCAGTTGACTCAAGACGTGTTCCTTTAAGCACCTATTTCACTTTAGGGGGGGAAAAGTTGCATGGTGCCAAATCTGGTGAATATGGAGGATGTTCAAGTGCATTTATTGGCCAAAAACTGCTTCACAGAAAGTGCTGTATGAGCAGGCGTATCGTCTTGATGAAGAATGAAACCATTTCCCCACAGTTCTGGCCTTTTTTTCTGTCTCTTTCTCTCAGCTTTGTCAAAACGTCCTTATAATAATGCTAGTTCACTGTTCTGCCTTCTGAAACCCATTCTGCCAAAATTACACCCTTGATGTTAAAAAAAAAAAACCCAATGAGCATGGCTTTGAATGTGGACTTGCTTTGACGTGTTTTTTTCATTCTTAGTGATGGTGGTGTTTTCCAGTGCATTGACTGCCGTTTTGTCTCAGGATCATACTGGAAGATGCACGTTTTATTATAAATGATGATTTTTTTAAAAAAAGGTGTGGGTTTGCCTCAAGTTGCTGCAGAATGTCAGCGCAAATTTCCTTGTGGCACTCTTTTTGCTCTGGTGTGAGAACCCTAGGGATCATGTTGTGATCCTCATGCAAAATTCTCCACGCAGCATCTTTGCCAATATTCACGGCTTCAGCTGTCATTTGGACACTGAGTCAGCGGTCCCCTTGAACAATCTGGCTGATTTTTTCCACAATTTCTTCGCTTCTCGAAGTAGAAGGTCGTCCAGGGTGTTCATCGTCTTCCACATTCTCATGTCCTTCTGTGAATCTTTTGTGCAACTCAGACACACGCGCACGATACATGCAGTCTTCCCCGTAGGCCTCAGTAAGCATTTGAAAAGATTTTGTTGTGTTTTGTTATTATACTAAAAATTTCAAATTGACACATTTCTCAACTTTTAAACTTAGGATTTTCCCAGCACACAACAGACAACACAGCTGCTTTAAACAGTGGTTAAATGCCAGTACTGCAAGTCACCACGTTGCAAGTTCGATTCCAGAGGGCTCCAAGGTTCACTCAGCCTTCCATCCTTTCGTAGGTCGGTAAAATGAGTATCTGGCTTGTGGGGGCAATTAGCTAACACACATTGGAAACTGCTTAATGCAGTGTAGATGTGTAAATTGCTATTGCTTAAAAAACAATTTGTAAGCTGCTCTGATAGCCTTGTGGCTGAAGAGTGGAGTATAAATAAAAATTTAAAAATTAAAAATTAAAAAAATAAATAAAAATAAACGATGACTGACAATTAACTGAGCAGCTGAGAGTGTCGATGTTTGTCATGCAGGTTCAGACATGTTCAAGGTCGCCCACTCATGCATTCATAATCAGTTCTCCCTGATTTGTTTGAAAGATAGAAACACAGTCTCATTATTTAATAGACAGACCTGGTACGGTAGAAATGCCCTCCACACTCCCTAGAGGTCATTTTGGGGCATTTTTGCAGAAATATTTTTTGAGTACTTGGTGCCCTGAGGGCCACAAACATAGCCTTGGGGACAACATGCAGCGCATGGATCTCATTGTTCCCATATGTGATGTAAAGGAACTAAGTAGTAATGGACATGTATCCATCTCCTAATGTTTAGAAGAAGGCTATCTAACAAATACAACAACCAACATTTAGAAAGAATTGGATGTTATGCATTTTAAGCTTTTAGATATTTTTTATTTTATATTGTATGTTTTTAAATATATATTTGTATTACAGGTCACATTTCTGTGTTTTGCTGATCAAACAGCTGTTGCTCCTAAGGTATGGTTCCTGCATAAATGACCTTAATGAACTGAATTTTTGAAATTGGTCTGATTTTTTGTTATGGAATTCACAAGAATTTCTTTTATTGGTGGAGTTCATATAACACATTCCAGAAAGGTAGCTGACTTGCAGAGCAGTCATTTCATACATGAAAAAAAAATTCTGTAATTAATTTATTCCTAGATTATGGAATATTAAAAGATATAAATGGCTCTTTTTGACCTATCTGAATGGTATGAAAGCTGCAGTTGTGTGCATCTCTCTTCTATAATCCTAGAATAATTTTAGAAGCCCTGAAGCACATTATAGGAGCCACACTGGCAATTTCTCTTATATGTTCCAGACTTTTTGATGTTACCACAATAATACAGAAAGTTAATCTGCTGCAGCTACTCTGTTTCAATAACATTAGAATCAGTACCAGTTAAAATGGTGTAATCATCTGTTTATGTAAACACTAAAAATATTAATGTGAATTTTGGGGGCTAACCTCCAAAGGCTAAATTGTTAGTCCCAAGTAGAATAGACCAGTGCTTCTGTTAATTCAATGGATCTACTTTGGATGAGACTAAAATTGGATTTAGGCCTGCGTGTTCTTGGTGTGGCAGAGACTTACCTTCCATTCCTAAATGTGTCTAACAAATTTGCCTAGCAAATATGCTATTCCAGCATCTTAATTATACCTGCAGTGTTATTACATTACACTGCAAATAAATGAGAAGAAAGAGTAGAACTTGCAGCAGTTGGGTCATCTGAGGCTGGAGGAAGACAGTAGCAGAGAAGCTTAAGAACTCCAGTGAGAGCTGTCCTGAACTCTCCCCCCCGCCCCCGACAATAACTTAATTTAGCTCCAACCACAACAGTGAATGGAAAATTTGTCTAGGGACTGCCACCTGGTGCCTGGTGGCACAGTGGTTAAATGCCAGTACTGCAAGTCACTATGTTGCAGGTTCGATTCCAGCGGGCTCCAAGGTTCACTCAGCCTTCCATCCTTTCGTAGGTTGGTAAAATGAGTACCTGGCTTGTGGGGGCAATTAGCTAACACACATTGGAAGCTGCTTATTGCAGTGTAGATATGTAAACTGCTATTGCTTAAAACAATATGTAAGCCGCTCTGATAGCCTTGTGGCTGAAGAGCGGGGTATAAATAAATAAATATTTCCTGCATCATCTGGTACAGATGAACCTACAGTAGTTGGGATAGATTATTACAGTTAGGCTAGTACAGTTGGCCCTCCACTTTTGCAGGGGTTAGGGACGCAGCCCTCCTGCGAAAGTGGAGAAACCATGAATATCATAAACCACCCCCAAAATGCATGCTATGGAGGATTTAGAAGCAGCAGTGGCTCCTGGCGCTCTTGGATCCATCTCCATTTCTAAAAGTGAGAGTTGGGTGCTGTGGCTGGTTGCAGGACAGGAGAGGGAGAAGAACTGCCTCTCCAGGAAGACAGAGCCACTATAAAACAGTTTCTCTAAGTACCATCCCAGCAAGGTGGCCCAAAATGATTCCATGGTAAATGATATCAAAAACTGCCTAGAGGTCTAGCAAAACCAACAGGAACACACTTCGCCTGTCTAGTTTTCACTGTAGGTCATCCGTTAAGGTGACCAAAGCTGTTTCTGTGCCATAACTAGGCCTGAAACCAGATTGAAAGTCATTGGTTTCATCCAGGAATCTCTGGAATTTGAAAGCAATCAAACATTCAGTTACCTTGCCCAAAAATGGTATATTGGACACAGGTTGATAGTTATCCATTACAGAGGGATCCAGGTATGGCTTTTTCAACAAAGGCCTTTTAAACTGTTTCCTTTAGACATGTTAAAACACTGCCATTGTAAGGTGTCATTGACTACTCCCTTCAGCCCGTCCCCACTGGCCTTTTTAATGAGCCAAGAAGGGTAAACATCTACTGGACATGTGGTAGTTCTCAGATCTCCAAGGGTCCTGAGCATATCCTCATGCTGTACAAATGGGAAAGAATCCTTTATTTCTGGACAAGCAGGGCCAAGGTTACATCCTCTGGGACTGTCTCAGCTATGGCTTCCAAGATGAAATGATTCTTAGTAACTTTCTCTGCAAACCTCCATGCAAATTTTGCACAGTGAGGTCTGCATTTTATTCTCGAGGGCAGGAATGTAACACACTTCTGATCACTCAGAAGAGCTCTGCTGGATGACTCTTTACAGCTGTAATGGTGGCAGAAAAGAATAGATTCTTGGCTGCCTATACTGCATAGAATAGGCCTTCAAGTAGGCTCAAGCCCACATTCAATCAGACTTGCTGGCTTAGTCTGGGAGCTGGTTTAGCTACAGGAATGTTTGTGTTCACTACCCTGGCCACTTCCCCATTTCAGAGGTCAACCAGAGCTTTGACAGAATCCTCTGCCAGGATGACAGGAAAATTCCAAGAATCATCAGGAATCCAACCAGATCCATCAGACTCCTGGGGTGGACCATCCTGATCAGTCCGCCACCACTACAGAGATTCTGAGTCTCCCTGACTTTAACTCTAACCAGGTAGTGATCTGTCCCTAACAATGGAACTATAGAAAGATCTTCCACACCAAGGTCACCAAGGCTATCCAGGCTATTTGACCTGGAAGACAGTTTGGGAGCAATGAGGACCCTGTTATGTTCCCCTCTTCCATAATATTGTAACTGTCTGCTGCCTCTGTATCTCCCTCTGCCCTATACAACTGCAGTGGCTGCTCCCTGAATCTGTTCACTACCTCCCTCCTTTGGAAAACACATCCTTCCTTTACTGGGCAGGGAAAGCAGTTGCTGTTAAAAACAACCAAAGCAACATATAGACAGGGAGATGTTGAAAGTAGGTTACAACCCTTGTCTTTGTCAGACAGAGATTTTGTGTACCCCTGAGCTGGGTCTGCCAAAACCCCAGCAGTGGACCCCCTCTTGCAAAACTCCTGCTTTTGTGGCGCAGACAGGCAAGTCAGCTCTGTTGGATGGTGGGAAGTACAACCAAAGCCAGGGCCTCAGCCCTACAAAGAACAGAAACCCACTGGTGATGCAGAGATCCAAGGCAGCAGCAACAAGCAACAACCTCTTCCTCCTTACAGGCTCCTGATGGTCTCTGTGATCCTCTCTGTGTTCTGAAGTGTTGAATCAAATGCTGTCCCAATTGTCCCATTTGCTTATAGATATCTTCTTTCATCTTTGAAATGTACCTTTCTGTGAAGTAGGCTGCGATGAACAAACTTGGAGACAGCTAGAGCCCAAATGGGGCCAAATCCAATGAACATAGATTATAGTCTATTTTATATTTTATTCTGTGGCAATTATGGTGGCAAAGAAATCTTACTTCTCTGCCATCCACTTAGTATAGCCAGCTGAGTTTCCATATACCTATGGTAACCAGTTTTCAAGACACTTTGTGGACAAAATCACTTGCCTCTGTTCTGATATGGATGTTACAGTTATAACAGAATCTAGTCTGGTGATAAGTAGAACTTTCTCTGGTCATTTTTAATGGATATTCTTCAGCTTGTGCATCCTAAAGATAAGAACAAGTTCCTTGGAGAGATCAGATGATCTCCTTGACACATTTCTATCACAACTGATTAAATCTGCACTGGAGAATAGTTCAAAGAAGTGATTAATGCTTTGAGAAAAGGTGAGGCTCTAGCTATTCTCTGGAAGGTGCAGAGTAGCAAATCATGCAGAATTCCTGAGAATATGCTAACTAGCAAATTGGAGGCTATTTTGGATGAAATTAATTATTTGGAGCTGCTTCAGTCTGGCTTGGATATGTGTTTATAATTTCATTCACTGGAAAAGAGACAAGTTAGCCAGAAAAATGCTATACTATTAATTGTCCTGCACTTCATTGGCTTTTGATCTCAAGGGTAGTTGCCCGTGGCCGGCCTTAGTTGGCGTAGTCAGCTAGGTGAGGAATGATTAAAGTTTTAGTCCAAGAACAGCTTGAGAGTTGTGTCCCCCCCATGTTGTATGGGATTCTGCAAAATTCCATGTTGTCCACCATATTTTTAAATACTTACATGAAACTGCTGCATGGTTCTTTTGGAAATCTGGGATAGGATATCTTCACTCCATAGAATACACTGAGCTGTACTCCTCATTCTGTCATTTAATCCTGGAGTGGCAGTATGAAATTCTGAACTGGTTTTTTTTTGGAGATCATCTTTGAATGAAACTGAATATTTGTTCAGATAAGACAAAAGTACTGTGGGCTGGGAATACTGAGGATCCTGGATGAGGTATTTAACCTGTTCTGAGTTGGACTTCACCTGAAGCCATAGGTTTTGCAGTTTGGAGGAAACTGCTGGATCCATTTTTGTTTATTGATATGCAAGGTGGCAGTGCTAGTCAGGCTGCTCTCTATCAACTCCATCGCATGTATTATCTGTGCCCTTTTCTGGAGACATCAGATGTGACCATCATTATTTGTACTCTGCTGACCCCCAGGTTGGAATTCAGCAGTGCAGTTTATGTGAAGATATCCTTGAAGGCATTCTGAAATCATTGTTTGGCACAAGATGCAACCAGATTATTAACTGAAGGTAGCAAGATAGACATCCAGACTCTTGTTATGCCAGTTTTTGTAGCTGCTTTATTGGTTACCAGGATGTTTAAAGCAGGGGTGGACAAAGTGTGACCCAGGAGCCACATGCAGCCCCAAGGCCATTTTGTGGTCCCCAGGAGTTTAAAATATGCTCTAGAGGGAGTGGGAACATTTTTGCTATGTTTTAGTCCCCCAGGTCATTTTAGGCACAGGAAGGGCCTTTTCTAAAAGCAAAAGTAATCTGGAAATGACTTCTGGCCATTTCCTGTTTTGAAAGAAAGGCCTGTCCTGTGCCTAAAATGGCCCAGGAGACCTGAAAACATGGTAATGCCCCCCACAACCCCTAGACATTGTTGGGAGAAAAAACAGATAGGTTGAATCAGCTCTGAGGCTGATTTAAAAGGAAAGTTTCCCTGTCATGAATTTATATTTCACAGGTGTATTGTATTTATTTTAGGAATTGGTGACCATGTCAGTTGAGCTCCCAGATCTTTTAAGATCACTCCACTCATGCAGTTTACATGAAAATGAAATTATTTTTCTAAAGAATGTCCATAAACCATTGGAGACTAATGACGTTCCTAAACAAAAGGTAAGAGAGTGAGGCCATTTTGTAAGGTGTATTAATTTTATGATTCACAGCATACTTCAGGCAGTTTGCCTTTCATGAAAAGCCTATTAATGTGGCACAGCATGTACAAATTGAAAGTTGGGATGTGTATGTGTTTTAAATCATGGTACAAATGATAAAAAGTGTGATTTGAATCATCTGCTGAATTGTATGTAAATCACACTGATTCAGTGATCTACTTTAATTGGGACCAGCAGTTGGATTTAACCCACTTGGAACTTTAGACTAAACAAGGCATTGCAGCAGTCCATATTTCATCATGGAAAATTTCCTGTAGTACAGTTGTCCCTCCACATTCACGGATTTGGCATTCACGGTTTTAAGTATTCACGGCTTGAAAATATTATTTAAAAAATAATAATCCAAAAAGCAAAGCTTGATTTTGCTATCTTATATAAGGGACACCATTTTGCTATGCCATTACCTATAATGGCACTTGAACATTCACGGATTTGGGTATTCACGGGGGGTCCTGGAACCAAACCCCAGCAAATGTGAAGGGACAACTGTATTTCCCTCACTTGTAAGCAGAAATGTCACTTTATCCTTTATTTATGTTGTTGCAATTTAGGAAAAAATATTTTAATATCAAAAGATATATAAATTTCATTGAATTACATTAACTTCTCTCTCTCTCTCTCCCCTCTCTCCTCTCCTTCTTTTTTTAAAAAAACAAGAAATACTCTTCACGAATACTGTGTGTGATGAGATTGTCCCCTTCATTTCCAAGGTTCAGAGTTGATTCTGTATTTACTTTGCTGAACAAATATGCTGCTGGCATAAGATGTACTGTGGAAATGTACTCATCGCAAAAGAACCTGTCAGGCTTACCCCGAACAGAGGATGATGATACTAATCAGTCTGTGTCATCAATTGAGGATGATTTTGTGACAGCTCTGGAGCATTTAGATGAAGATGAGGCAACCAAGATGGCAAAATCCGGTTAGTGTCCCTGCAGTATCATGGCAGCTTAAACAGTTTGGGTATTGCAATATATATTTGTAGGGATTGTGAGCAGTAGTCACCTTTCAGTAATGAATATTTGCATCTATTATTTATTTATCTTTTTTTACAAGTATTTTAAACTCCATCAATAGAAAAATTAACACTTGTTTTCAAGTGTGATTGAGACTTTCCATTTTCCTGCAAAACATTATACAGTACAACCCCCGTATTCATGGGGGATACATTCCTAGACTTGCTATTGAAACATGAAATCTCAGATATTGAAATGAATGATATCCTTCCCAAGCATACCGTACAGTTGCAATGGAGGACCTAGAGATTCCTAGAGAGAACACCTCACTAGGCATTTTCTAGGTCCTCCAGCATGAATCTATGATCAACTTCTGGCAGAAGCATATCATAGAATCTTGCTAGAGGACCTAGAAAATACCTAGAGAGAACATATTTTTCTGGACATGGGTAACTGAAACTGAAGGTACTGGTTCCACAGATATGGGGGTTGTACTGTAGCTACAAAGCAGTCATCAGTGTTAATAAAACCCTGCAATATAAAGTATAAGAAGTTATACTAATGGAATGTGTTGATTAACTGATCCCATATTTTTTTAACATACTTGCACTATAATATAAACATATTGTTTGAATTAGGAACTATTTTTGATCCCCAGTGAGAATTCTAGTGTATTGTAGGGTATAAAAATACCTCATGTCCATGAGGTATTGGTGTGTGCAAAATTAAATGTGTTCTGCTCAAACTCCTAGAGTCAGAAAAACCACGAGGTGGATAAAATCAAATCAGATTAAACACAATAAAACATGTATTGTGGTCTGTGTCTTGATTGCAATAAATTCTAATGTCTTCCAAATGGAAGAAATATCTGTTTCTCCTTAGGATCAACTTGTTGACATCTGGAGTGCATCATTTTGTCTTTGCTGGATTGAGGTGCCCCCGCCCCCAAAATATCATCAGACATTCCCCTCAATGCGTTACGTTGGCTGGGACAAAAAAGCACTAAAGTTGCAAAAATCACTGGGACAATTTTTGATCCTGTGTTTACAGGAAAAAGCCCTACATGACAAGTGGCTGAAATGTGGGGACTTTGTCTATAATTTTGCTGGCAGAGATATTGTTGAATGGCTAAATCATAGGTATGGTGTGTGTGTGTCCCTAGGTTTGTACTGCAAGAGGATTAAACATAAGCAACATACAGGTTGACCCCTGTACCCGCAGGGGATATGTTCTAAGACCTTTCATGGATTCCTGAAACCATGGATAATAGGGAGCCCTATTATTTTCAATGAAATGAATGCTGGAAATTGACCATAGAATCACATTGGAGGACCTAGAAATGCCTAGAGAGAACATCCTTTTTTGGACGTGGATAAGTGAAACCATGGGTACCAAATCCGTGGATATGGGGGTCAGCTGTATTCTCTGGGTTGGTGAGAAGACTGCCAGTAATGTCTGTATAACAGAATTACAACAGTTTCACAAGTACTGCAGTATAATGATAGCAAGAAATCTCGCAGACTATAGCACATAGTACCTGAGTTGCCATTGCACAGTCACCATGTTTCTTGAGTAGAACCAACAAATGGTTACATAAAAAATGGTCTTTGATGAAAATAGACAAAATATGGTTATTTTTTTCACCCTCTAACCACTTTACTTAATGAAATGGCCAGAATAGGTTCTAGGCTGAGCATCTGCAAGCACAGCTAGTATCTAATAAATGTAAAAAGTGTTTGACAGGAGTACTTTGGTGATAAAAAAACCTTGTGGTTTCTTTGTGGTCTCCGTGAATCACACAACTGGGTTATTCCTGTACCTGTGCAGTGCACTTCAGAACCTTCTAGAATAGTTATTTAATGCTTTTTGGTGGTAGCTCCGCCCACCCTAATGGTCCCTTCAGGCATTCCCACTCATTTACCTCAGTTCCTTTTTGTCCAACATGCTATCAGCACCTAGGAACTTTCTTTCTGCATTCGTTTGCCTTCTGACTTGGATTAATAGTTTTTGACTCGGACTGTTCTTGGATACGATTTTGGATTTACTTTCTGGCGTGGTTTGACTCAGTCTGATTTTGACTTCCTTTTCAGCTTATTTTCTCCTACACTTGATGTGGACTGGTTTAGGTTTTGTCTCTCTGCTTATCGGCTGTGACCTTGGTCTGTCTGACTCTGATTTGGCTTGCAGTTTCTCCTGCTTTGGCTATTCTTTATGGCTCCTCCAACCTCCTTGAACTGGTGTGTGGAGTGTAGTGCGAACTTGCTTTGCTCCAACGGCCACTCTTGCTGCCTTTGTGCCTGGGTGAATTGCATAAAGTCTTGTCTTGCCTCCATTGTAAGGCCTTTATACCACAGGCCCGTAAGAATTGGCTATCATGCCTGAAAGCTCTTCTCTACGAGCAGGCTTTAAAGCTGGCTGTACAACCTATGGCTACTGTCTCTGTGCTACCGAAGGATTCGTGCAAGTTGACTCTTAGTCATTCTCTGACCTGCAAGAGGGCTCACGCCAGCTCCTCAAGCCCCAACAAGTGTCATCAACCTCTGAACCCAACTCCTCGAACCCTATTCCGAGCGGTCTCAACCTCAGACCATCCCCTCAAAGCCTAGTGGGGATAAGAGGAGGAAGAAGAAGAAGCACACCACGCATTCTTCTGATCATGCTTCCCCACATTGCTCTGCACCATTTGTGGCTTCTGTGGTCCGCGTCCTGACTCCGATTCGTGATCCATCTGCCGCTGCCTCTGTGTAGATAGTCAATGTTGAGACAGTGTTGGATTCTGAGGGCGAGATAGTTGAATCTTCTCCAGCCTGAGATCTCCCACGATTTCGACATTCATCTGCTCTGGCAGTCTCCCGTGCTGAACTTCTTGGATTCCAGGATGTTGCAGTCACCACTCCTCCACATTGGGACTTAGTGGGTTACCCACTCTCCTGCTCTCAATCCTCGTCTATAAACAGATCCTGGTCAAGGTCTCCATCCCTGCGCATTGTATCACATCCTCCTTCCCACTTGACACATGAGGGGTCCCTTGAAGCATGTGGTACAGCCCAGGATGAATCTAGGATGAATCTGTTCTGTCCCCTCCGTACCGCTTTCATGGGAACCCCTGGTTTGATAAGACAAGGGGCTACTATTTTGTGGATGAGGACACCGTGTTTGACGTCCCAGCTCATTCAGATCTCTTGGATTTCTGTCCCAGGCCACGTCTCTCACCGGCAAGGTCTTTCATCCTCCCGCCTAATCCGATTCGGGTTCAATCTTTTGAACCTATTCGACCTGTGCTTAAGCATGCAATGATCTAGGTCATGCCTCGGCGCCCTATGCCCCAGCCCTCACGTCCCCTCCTGGAATGCCCTCCTCCAGTTCCTCCTCAGTTGTATTCTCTCCTTTCTGACCAGCATGAGCAGAGCAGACTTCCTTCATCAACTCTGTCTGAGGGCTCCTGGGTGTTTGATGTGCAGCATTACCCGTCCCCACCATCTCGACTAGTGGATGAGAACTCGTCCTCTCCAACAGACGACATGTGGGCTTTTTCTGAGCACATGATCTGGCTTTCCAATGCTGTAGGTATGAAGACTGCCCAGAAAGAATCCGATCCTGTGGATCCAATCTATATCAGGATCAAATCCAAGGCCCCACCGGTAACTACTCTACCTGTTTTGCCTTCACTTTTGCGGTTATCAAAGCGCTCATGGGAGGATCCTTTTTTGCTTCTGTCCATTTCGAGGCGGATCGACTGTCTGTATGGGGTGTCTGGCGATGAAATCGACTGGCTTCTCAAATATCCAAAGCCAAACTCTGTGATTGTGGAGACATCTCAATTCCAGACGCAGCAACGTTCCCAGGCCACCCCGACTGACAAGGAAGGCCAGAAGTTGAACGTGATGGTGAAGAAGTTGTATTCCTTAGCTGCCCTCAGTTTCTCAAATTACACTGCATGCATGGTGGCATATCAGCAAGTCCTGTGAGATCAGTTATCCCCCTTCCTGGAGCATCTTCCTGAGGAGGAGAAGAGGATAGCCCATGCCATCCAGGCTGAAGCTCAGTCTCTGGCTGGGCAGCAGATCAACTCCTCCTGCCATGTTGCCGCCTGTTCCACCACATCCATCGCGGGCTCCATCGCTCTCCATTGACATCCGTGACTCCAATCATCTGGCTTGTCTTCTCAGGCCTGGGCCATGATAGAAGATGTCCTTTGACCACTTGGGCCTTTTCCACCAGTTAACAGATGAGAAGCTGGAATTCATGCAAAAAAATTGCGGACCACAGCTAGGATATATGACCTGCCTTCGTCGTCTTTTACCCCCAAGATTTGCTCTGGCTGACAGGTGACACCCTACTCATGTAGATGAGGGTTCAGCCCATCCTCCTCCTGCAGATCACGTTACCCCTCACAATCCTCTGCATCCTTGGGCATGCACCAATCTTCTGCACCCCGTTTCTGGTAGAAGTTCAAGCCAAGGAGAAAAAGCACACTAAACGGTCCCTTTGACTTTTTCCATCTTCTTGTTTCTTGCCCTGGGGTCCAGTTTGGGGATCACCTGACTCAGTTCTATGAAGCCTGGTTGACCATCATGACAGACCGCTGGGTGTTGCAGATAATCTGGGAAGGTTACTCTATAGAGTTTGAGGATTACTCTCCGACCGTTCAAATTTGAATAATGTCCCCCTTTCCAGTTTTCCTCAAAGAGGGGCAGACCTTGCTTCAGAAGAGGTGCAGACCTTGCTTCTGCCCCTTCTCCAACAGGGGAATTGGTTTGCGACCATTGATCTGAAAGATGCCTACTTCCACATGGGGATCCACCCCGTTCCACAGACAGTTCCTGGCCTTTCAGTTTGGTGAAGATGCCTTCCAGTTTACAGTGCTGCCCTTCAGCCTGGCTACTTTTCCAAGAGTGTTTTACCAAGTGTATGGCAGTGGTGGCAGCCTGGCTTCGCCAGCACGGTTTCATTGTCTTTCCCTACATCAACAACTGGCTTCTGGTGGCCAACTCACGTTGCCAGCTTCTCTTTTCTGGGATATTGGTGTGACCCTGCAGCTCCTCAGCTCCCTCGATCTGGTAGATCAACATGGAGAAGTCTCATCTCAATCCATGTCAGACCGTCCAGTTCATCGGGGCGTCCTTGGATACCATCACTGCAGCCACTTTTCTCCCAGAATCCAGATTCAACACCCTGATGGCTCTTATCCACCAGTGCTTTCGGTCCTGCCATTTACCTGCCTGGTCCGTCCGAGTACTGTTGGGACACATGGCCTCAACAACTGCTGTGACCCCTTTTGTGAGGCTCCGGTTCTGCCCCCTGCAGTCCTGGTTTCTCTCCATCTTCGACCTCCTGCAGGACCCTCTGCACAAGATCCTGACCATGCCACGGTCAGTTCAATGTTCCCTGAACTGGTGGCTGAATCTAACAAATGTACTTGCAGGTCTACTCCTTGAAACCCCACAACCTCAGGTGTCTCTCACGACAGATGCTTCCCTCCTCCCAGAGGGCTTTTCTGCTACCACTCCCAGATTATGGAATGGCCTGCCGGACGAGATCCGTCTTATTTCCACCTTAGACAGCTTCAAAAAAGCTGTCAAGATGGATCTTTTCCGGCAGGTCTTTCCCGAATAGCTATCCCGGCCCAAAGGTTCGGCTGTCTTTTCCCTTAAGCTGCCATTGAATTATTCCATTTTTAAAATAATAATAATAATAATAATTATTATTATTTTTACCCCGCCCCTCTGTTAAAAACAATTGGGTGGCTTACAAAAATTAAAATACAAATACAGATTAAAATCCCTAAACACCACCCACCCCCACCCTCCCCCATAAAAAGATGTTAAAGCAGTATAAATTAAAAACAACTAATCTAAAATCACATTAAAAATAATAGATATCAAGCAGACTAAAAGAGGCCAGGAACTCCTGAGGCCAGGATCTAATTAAGAAAGGCTTGCCGAAAGAGATCTGTCTTTAGTGCTTTTTTTAACGCTACTGAGGCTTGTCATCTGACAGATCTCGTTCGGCAGGCCATTCCATAATTTGGGGGCGATTACCAAAAAGGCCCTCTGGGAGGTTGCAGACAGCCTAGATTTTTGTGGCTGAAGCAAATTCCTCCCAGAGGACCGGAGTGCACGGGGAGGATTGTATGGGAGGAGGCGGTTCCGAAGATAAGTCGGACCCAAGCCATTTAGGGCTTTCAAGGTAATAACCAACACCTTATACTGGGCCCGGAAACTGATAGTCAGCCAGTGGAGAGATTTTAATACTGGAGTTATATAGTCTCTGAGATGTTCCCGAGACCACTCTGGCTGCCATATTTTGTACCAACTGAAGTTTCCGGACTAAGCATGAGGTAGCCCCATGTAGAGCGCATTGCAGAAATCTAGACGAGAGGTTACCAGCACGTGCACCACAGTCTCGAGGTCCCTTACTTCCAGGAAAGGGCGCAGCTGGCGTATCAACCAAAGCTGATAACAGGTGCTCCTGACAGTTGCATTCACCTGGCTAGTCATCTAAAGCAATGAATCAAGGAGCACCCCCAGACTGGAGCACAGTCACTGGAGGAGAGTGACCCCATCCAGGACTGGAGGTTGCAACCCAACTCCTGGTTTTGGGGCCACTACCGTGGGCACCTCTGTTTTGTCTGGATTTAATCTCAATCTGTTTTTCCTCATCCAGCTCATTACTGCTTTAAGACAGTCATTAAGAGGGGAGACGCCATTGGAATTCGAGGCCGATGATCGGGACATGGAGAAATAGATCTGGGTGTCATCAGCATACTGATAACACCCAGCCCCATAACTCCAAATAATCTCACCCAGCGGCTTCATATATATGTTAAACAGCATCGGGGACAGGATGGTGCCTTGCGGAACACCACAGTAAGCTCCTTTCTGCTGGAGCTGCTGCCCCCGAGCTGCATCCTCTGGGACCTGCCCGAGAGGAAGGACCGGAACCACTGGAGCGCAGTGCCTCCGATTCCTAACCCACTCAGGCGATCCAAGACGATGCTTTGATCTATCGTATCGAAAGCCGCTGAGAGGTTTAGAAGCACCAACAGGGTCATACTACCCCTGTTGATGCTTAGACGCAGGTCATTGGTCAAGGCAATCATGGCAGTCTCAACTCCAAATCCCGTCCTAAAACCAGTTTGAAATGGCTCTAATTGGTTTCATCCAAGACCACTTGGAGTTGAAGTGCAACTGCCCTCTCAATCACTTTGCTCAAGAATGGTAACATAGAAACCTGCCTATAGTTGTTCATGTCCAGGGGGTCCAGGGAAGGTTTTTTCAGGAGCAGCCTAACCGCCGCTTCCTTTAAACAGTATGGAACACACCATTCTCTAAGGGATGCATTGATGATGTCCTTAAGGAACACCATCAAGGCATCCCCCCCCCCCGGATGGCCAGCCATGAAGGGCAAGGATCGAGAGGGCAGGTCACCTTCCTCACCCTTCCAAGTAGCTTGTCTCCGCCTCGGTACTCACGGATTGAAATTGATCCAGTAAACTTACATCAACGGAGTTGCTGGACACGTCGTCAATTGTTTCTGTCAAAATACTGGCATCTAAGTCGGCTCTTATCCGAGAGATTTTATCTGCAAAGAAGTTGTTAAACGTGTCACAGTAGGCCGTTGTTGGGTTACGAAATGGGTTCTGCGCAGGTTTAACCTGCATCATCTCCCTTACCACCCTAAACAGCTCTGCTGGACGGGACTCTGCAGACACAATACGTGCAAAGGAGAAGGATCTCTGTGCTGCACGTATTGCCTCTCGATAGGACCAAAGAAAGTTCCTATGACGAGTCCTGTCAGGTAAGAGTCAAGTTTTCTGCCAGTTGCACTCTAGTCATTGTCCAACCCGGTTCATTTTCCTAAGCTCTGATGTATACCATGGCTTACGGTTTGGAGCGGGTTGGAAAGGACGCTTGGGAGTGATCGTGTCGATAGCATTGGTAAGGTCAGTGTTCTAGGTATTAACCAAAGCTTCGACAGGGTCACCGGGATTACCAACCATTAAACCCTCCAAGGCTTTCTGGAATCCTACTGGTTCCATTAGCCTTTGGGGGCGGATCATACTAATGGGTCCACCACCCCCGGTGGGGTGGGAAAAGACTCTTAGTTCAGTCTTGACCAGGAAATGATCCGTCCATGACAGTGCGGTGGTTTTAATAACCTCTGCCCATGGATATTCCTGTTCCGTAATGAAGACCGCATCGAGGGTATGACTTGCACAATGTGTGGGCCTGACGACCATTTGGGATAGGCCCATGTTTGTCATGGTTTCCATGAACTCCCAAGCAGCACCAGTCAGATTTGTCAAACTGGTCTCGAGTGGAGTGTTGATGTTGCCCAAAACTAAAAGTCTGGGCGACTCCAACAGCAACTCTGAGACCAGCTGTGTCAGCTCGGTTAGGGAGTCTGCTAGACAACAGGGTGGTTGGTATATTAGCAGAATCCCCAAACTATCCCTGGTCCTCAGGCTAAGGTACATACACTCGAAGTGGACTATGTTCCAGTCAGGTATCCTGGTCAAAGTCAGATTGTCCTTATAAACCAGAGCCACTCCACCCACCCCCCCGCTCACTTCCCCTTACCTGCTCACTGACCGAATACCCGGCTGGGAGGGCTGGGTCTCTTTAATTATTGCATGTTTTTAATCTTTTTAATCTAATATTGTTTTAAGGGGTGGGTGGAATTTTGGAATGTAATTATGGAATTTTTATGCTGTAAGCTACCCCAATTGCGTTGCAGCGGGGCGGGATAGAAATAAATATTATTATTGTTGTTGTTGTTGTTGTACGGATGGGGGGCACATCTCAGCCACTTTTCTATCAAAGATACCTGGTCAGTGGAGGAACAGTACCTGCACATCAACGTCTTAGAGCTGTTGGCTGTTTAGAAGGCACTGAGGTTGTTCGAATCCCTGGTGACTGGCAAGACTGTCCTCCTTGTTACAGACAACACATCTGTAATGTATTACATCAACAAGCAGGGAGGGAGAAGGTCCTCCACTCTACTTTCGACCACGCTCGAGATCTGAAACTGGTGCATAGCAAGGAACATCCTTTTTCAGTCCGTTCACCTCCCTGGGGAGGACAATATTCTAGCAGATGGACTGAGCTGTTCCAGTTCCACAGTCCATGAATGGATGCTCCATTGATCAGTGGTCCTGTCTCTCTTCTGACGTTGGGGGACCTCTTCGCCTCAGCAGCCAACAAGCAATGCCAGCAGTACTGCGTGAGGTCCAGTGTGCAGGGCTCCAGAGGGGACACGTTTCTGTACCATTGGAATGGTCCCCTGCTATATCTGTTCCCTCTGTTTCCACTGCTGACACAGGTGATCTCAAAGCTGCGACGCAACAGATCAGATGCTAATCACTCCATGATGGCCCTGTTAGCCGTGTTTGGGCCACTGCTTCTACTCGCAGTGTGTTGGTTCCTGCATCTTCCTCTTCTCCCCGACCTCTTGACAATTCAGGGCAGGATTCAACACCTGGATCTAACTACTCTCCGGCTGACAGCTTGGAGGATCCTGTCCTGAACCCAGCTTCAAATTCAGACCGGGATTTGACTGCCTTTCCAGGCCTGTTATCACTGAATGTCCAGGCTGTGGTTGACACCTCCCTTCATCCTTCCACTCGCTGTGCATATCCATATAAATGGAGGAGATTCGTCATGTACCTGTCTGATGGATCTCTCCCCTGCCAAATTTACTGTGTTGAATGTTCTGTAGTTTCTACTTTGTCTTGTGGATTCAGGACTATGCTTCTCATCTCTTAAATGTTATCTTGCTGCAATTTCCACTGAATTCCAGAGCTCGTGGTCAACCCTCTCCCTTTTCAGGACCCTGTTGTTAAGAGGTTTTTGAAGGGTTATGTTAACCTTTATCCGCCTGTCATGGAACCCACCCCCATATGGAGCCTAGACTCGTCTTGCAGCTTTCTAAAACACACATTCGAACCATGGCCATGTTGGATCTATAGCTCCTGTCCTGGAAGACGACGTTTCTCATGGCAGTGACATCTGTTAGATGTGTCGGATTATCGTGCGACCTGCGTTCCGATCTGCCTTACTTGGTTTTCCACAAACATAAGGTGGTGCTTAAACCAGACATGTAATTCTTGCCTAAGGTTGTCTCCAATTTCCACCTCAACCAATCCATCATGTTGCCTGTGCTGATTCAGAATCTGATGAATTTGAGCATGCACTCCATTCCCTGGACTTTTGTCAGGCTCTTGCGTTCTATGTCCAGTGGACTACTACTCTACGGAAGACAAATTGTCTCTTTGTTTGCTATTCTGCTTCCAACAGGGGCGCTCTGGTTTCCCCGCAGCGTTTGTCCAAATGGGTTGTCTCTGCCATCTCCCTGGTGTATGAACTTGCTTGGAAGCCACTTCCCTCTTGAATTTGAGCCTGCAAGGGTGGTAGCCGCATCTGCTGCCTTTCTCTCCAGTGTTCCTTTGGAGGATGTTTGCAAGGCAGCTACTTGGTCTACTCCTTTGACTTTCATCTCCCATTACAGACTTGATAACAGGTCTAGGGAAGATGCTGCTTTTGGGAGAGCGGTTCTCTTATCGTCATTGCAGTAAATAAATATTTTCTGTGTTTCACTGTTACACCGTATTCTTGTCCTTTCTCTTTTGACTGGGCATGACAATCCTTCCACCTGTGAGAAAGCTTGTTATTCTCCCAGTTGTGTGATTCACAGAGACCATGAAGAAGAATAAATTGCTTACCTGTAATTTTAGTTCCTCAAGTGGTCATCTGTGAAATCACACAAACCCGCCCATCCTCCCCTCATTGTCCTGCTCTATTTTAAAGTGGTGATGCTGCTATTGTGGTGTCCTTTGGAACTGAGGTAAATGAGTGGGAACACCTGAGGGGACCATTAGGGTGGGCGAGCTAACGCCAAAAAGCATTATATAACTATTCTAGAAGGTTCCGAAGTGCACTGCGCAGGTGCAGGAAAAATCCAGTTGTGTGATTTCACAGATGACCACTCGAAGAACTACAGTTACAGGTAAGCAACTTGTCCTTATTTTTTTCACCCTCTATGCACATGACTTAATGAAATGGCCAGAGTAGGTTCTAGTCTGAGCATCTGCAAGCACAGCTAGTATCTAATAAATGTAAAAAGTGTTTGACAGGAGTACTTTGGTGATAAAAATCTTGTGTGCATATTTTCTGAGATATTTCAGTTAGATTTGAACTCAAGGTTACAGGTGTTTGTTTTTTCATTGAATTTAATTGAATTAAGTTGTGTGAAACACCTCATAGCAATTCACATCTGAAGCAAAAGTGTTACGATTCTTTTTTGGTATTGTTAGGGTGTATTTGATGTCACTGTTTGCCAAGACTTAAGCAATACCATTTGCCACAGTGGCAAGCTGTTTCAGCCTGAAAAGTGCTTGATTTTATTGACTGTTCCTCTAATACAATCATTTACCTATGTTTTCTCAAATCTTCTTTCCTAATTTATTGCCTAAGTTATTCCTGAAGTAGAACTCATGTTCCTCATCCAGGTTCTTATCCTTTTTTTTTTTTTTTTTTTTTTTTTTTTTACTGAGGGAGTTCTATATGTAGCTTGTTGCTGCGTGCCTTCAAATTGTTTCTGACTTACGGTGACCCTAAGGTGAATGTATCACAGGGTTTTCTTGGCCAGATTTGTTCAGAGGGGATTTTCCTTTGCCTTCCTCTGAGGCTGAGAGTGTGACTTGCCCAACTTGGCCATGGAAACACCAACGGGTTTCCATGGCCAAGTGGGAATTTGAACCCTGGTCTCCAGAGTTGTAGTCCAGTGCTCAAACCACTACACCACACTGGCTTCTGTATATATGTAGATTACTTATAATTTATTTGAAATGTTTGGATTCTTCCAAGTAGAGAATTTGTCCCTAGCTTGCCGTGGATCGACTTGAAATTATCTGAGTTCTTTCCTCTAAAATCCACAATTCATGTTTTGAGCTAATCTATGGACTGGAAAATACCACCACCACCCCGCCTTCCCAATCTCCAAAACGTTCTACTTGCCATCGCTTTACTCTTCCCTTTATTTGCATGGCCAGTTGTGGGGTAGGGCATAAGGGAGGTTCTGTCCTGCCTCTCTGCTAGTCTGACACAATGCATAGAAGTGCATCAGGGTGATGGAGAGGGGAAGGAAGGAACATAAACTCTCTTGCACCTTGCCTCTGACCTCATCGCTGTTGCCACTGCCTAGATATACAAAGCACAGGGATGGTATTTTGGAGTTGAGTAGTGCTGATAGGGAACGAAGCCATGAATTCTGACATAGCCAGATTTAGAACAATTCAGGGCTAGAGAGCTTACTCCATTTTTTTTTCCTTTTCCAAGCCTGGCTTGAGAAAGCCTTGTTAGCATTGCCACTTTTGAAGGTGAAGTTACTTGGCAATAAATCACATGGAAATAAGTAAATATGAGTAGGAATATATTTCACATCGCTTGACAAGAGCCAAACAAATGAATTTCATGCTCGAAACTATTTCTGTTACTATTGCCTTGCAATTTTTTTTATCTTTGAGTATTTTATTTAACTGTTTCTTTTCCTCTCCTTTTGGCATAGGCCGCGTGACACCTGAGAAACATCAAGATGCTGTTTCACAAACCATCTCTGATAATAATTTAGAATCTGTTGATCAAAAGATAATAGTTAATTCCCTGTATCGGAAGCCATCTGTGAAATCATCATCTTCCTTATTTAACATCTTGGAGCATAAAGAATTATCTACTTCTGTTAGAAATTCAGTCTCAACTTCAATTTCTGATCCTTGGATACAGAAGAGTTTCTTCAGGTCATATAATTCAGACAACAGTATTAATCTTCTACATAAAACATTATTTTCTTCCTCTCCTGCTGAATCATCAGAATCAGATTGCTCTAGCCCAAGCCCTGTTATTTTCTTAGATGAAGAAGGCTATCAAAAAAGCCTGAAGGCAAAACTTCAGCTCCCCAAAATACCAGTAATGAAAGATGGTATAGAAGATTCAGACTCTGAAGTAAGTGAATTTTTTGATAGTTTTGATCAATTTGATGAACAAGAACAAATTCGGGAAAATGGCTGTAAACATGCTAGGGATCCTGTCCTTGGTAACCCATCCCAAAAGAAAATGACTTCATGTAAAAAGTCATGCTCTGCAACAACTGCAATGAATCCTCAAAAATTCAAGTTTGATCGTCCAACTCTTCCAGCCAACATAAGGAAACCAACTCCTCGCAAACCAGAATCACCATATAGCAAACTCTTGGATGTTCCAGATTCTCCCCGTCCTGTGAAAACACCAGGAGATGACAGCGGGTGTTTGTTCAGCCCTATCAGATCATCAGCTTTCAGTCCACTGGGTAATTGCATTTCAACAGAGTGCCTTTGTCAAACTGGCATCAGCAGGGATGCCATTAACCAAAATCATAATTTAGTTTATCGCACATACTCGGATTTTTCAAATAACATTTCCTTTGAAATTCTAGGTTCAGTTTATAATTCTAGGTCTCCATCATTGCATAGGTGCATACAGGAAGTTTCCAACAGTAATATGTTTGTCTTAAAAGAAGGAAAAACTCAGACTGCAAAAACCAAAGGGGATATCTATGGAAAAGGACAAAATAAGAAAAGTAAATCTAAATGCAAGCCACTGATGATTAAAGATCACATACAGAAATTTGCATCAGAGCTTGTTGAAATGAGTTTTGGCAATGCCTTTAAAGATCTTCAGAAAGGTGTTTCTTCTTGTACTAATGCACTCTGTCACTTGGCTGCTAAACTGACTTCTTCAGTGTTTCAGATGGCCTTTTATGAGATTGGGAGGCAGCAAGCCTTTGCACTGAGGAAGAAAGCTATTAATGGGCTAGCAGGCCTTTTAGTGAGTGAAGCAATAACAGGTGCTTTAAAAGAGCTACAGTCTGTAAAGCGACAAATATTTACCAACACTGTTGCAAAATTTGCAGCAGACCTTGCTGAGGAGCTGATTTTTGAGGGGATCATGGAAGTGTGTCAATTTTCATATCCATCAACTCCAACAGTTTCTCAGAACCAGTTCTTCCATTATAATGATAAAGTTGTACAGTCATATGCCAAAGACTTGTCTGAGTCAGTTATTCAGGAAGCTTTTATTGAGTTATCCCAGGTTGATGTAAAATTTACAACACAAGCAGCAATTAGTATTTCAATGGATAATGTAAAATATGTAAGTGCAGAAAATACTTTGGAGTCGACACGAACCTCCAATGCTCCCTTGGAGATTCATGATAAATTGCCAGTAGCTTTGAATCCAGTACGGGAATATGGAAAGGACTATACTGTCCATAAAGCCTTGTTCTACACCTCTGGCATTGCAAGTTCAATTCCAGTGCCCTTAGCTGGAAGCATACTTTGTCAAAACCAGATTTTGTCATCTGACACAAGGGTGAGGAACTATTTGCCGTTAAATGACCAAACAAAAGTACACGAAGACTCTCCAGAACTGTGCTGTAGAACCAAAAATAAAGGTGAAGTGACATCAGTTAGAAATATTTATGTGACAACAGATAATACTCCAGATAGTGAATGTAACAGCCATATTATATGTACACAAAGTGACTTTAAACAAGCAAATAATCCTGAAATCAATGACTTTTCAGACTTAACTGTTATGCCAAGCATCAGTAATTTTTCTGGAAAAATGGTGGATATGATAGTAACTGAGGCATATGAAACAGTAACCTCTTCCAAGGTTTCTAAATCTGCCCATCAGTACACAGATATGTTAAAAACAGAGAAAATGCCATATTTGCAGTGCATTGGTGAAGATACCTGTAAGAATATGTTTGCTAATTATTTGGCCAAGCGAATAGTAAAACAGTCTGTAGATGAAACCAAATCTACATGTTCTGCTACAGGTGAGAAATTAGCATACTGTGTGGGATTGGGAACTAATACAAAAAGCAATATGAAAGAGTTGCCCACGCCAACAAAGCAATCTGAAAGAAACAAAAATATTCCAGTAATCGTAGGGCAACAGCAAATGCCTCTAAATAGCTCATCTAAATTTTATGGAACTCCAATGTATTCTAATAGGTGTTTGCTTTCGGGATCTAAAGACTGTGTACAGGAAAAAAAGATACTTGAAGCTTGTAGGGCTTCTACATGTACACCTCCTTCTTCTACAGTAGCTTTCGTAAAGCCTATTGAAAGGTTTCCAGAACTAGAAAATTGTTCATCAAAATCCTTAAGTATCCCACAGGAAAAACACAACCTGTACAAAGCAACAACCTGCTCTACAGTTGGTTCTGAAAGAGCTTTTCTCAACACAAACACCATTACTTCTGTGACATCCAACTGTGAAGATGGACTTCAAATGGAAGATAATCTGAGCATTAAAGATGGAAATCTTTGCGTGGTACCAGACACACCACCACCAACACCTTTATTACCCTCACAAGCTAGTTCTGAGTGGAATTTAAGAAAGTTAACTAAGAAACTTAAAGGGGAATTAGCAAAAGAGTTTGCACCTGCCACACCTCCTTCTACGCCTTACAGACCAGAAACAGATGGAATATGTGAAAATGAATGTCATAATCTAGAAAAAGAAGAGTTTATGTTGAAACTGATGCGGTCTCTCTCTGAGGAAGTTGAAAGCAGTGAAGATGAAGAGCTCTCTGAAACACTACTAGAGAGAGTTAAAACATCAGTAAAAACAACAGAATATGCTGATGGTCTAGCCACTCAAATAATCTCTATGGCAACTGAAATGGCTGCTTCACATTTAGATGATAAAACTTTTCAAGTGGAAAATAATAAAGGCTGTCAAGTCAGCATGAAATACAAAGGTTGTGGGTATACTGCAGTTATGAATGTCCCAGAAAGAAACTTACACTCAGTCTGGGTTTACGCTGGTGATATAGCTGGAAAAGTAATTAGTGAAGCTAAGAAAATGGTAAAATCAAGACATCACAAGGTTTTCAGGCTGAGGCAAGTTAATCACAAGGCTGATGGTTCCCATCTTAAAAGAAACTCCCGTGAATGTTGGTCAAAAGACAAGAGGTATCCCTTGGGAGATCAGTGGTCGAAAGAAATTGATTCCTTTGTGCTGTCTTTACCAGAGAATTCAGAAGCTCCAGGCCTCACTTCTAAATACCCAAGTTGTGAAAGTGTCACTGATGAGTATGCAGATCATATTATTCGTACTCTGAAAAGAGAAGGTGGCCACAATGAACTAATAATGGATCAGTTTGCCAGTAGAATTGTGTATAAATCTATAAAATCTGGTATGCAGCAAGCTGCCAGGAAACTCCAAATGAAGTATAATAGAAAGATACCTTCTGCTCCGAGCTCCAAATTAAACAATAAGCTTGAACTATTTGAAGTAGTAAGCAAAGGTGTGGATATCAAGAAACATAAAAAAGGTAATAATCATCGATTTGGAAAGCAATCGTGTGGAAACAAATGCAACAAACATAGAACTGGAAGCACAAAGTTAATAGATTTCTCTGAATCTCTTGCATATAGTATAACATCTGATGTCAGAAGAAAATTAATGTCAGCAGCTTGCTTACCAAAATCCTTAACTGATTCTTGTTTGTATGAAAAATCTAAAGTCGATGAATCCACTGATATAAAAACAACATTTTCTAAAGTGCCCTCTCCTTTTTGTTCCAAAGACAAGCTGTATCATAGTACAGGCAGTTTGAATGAACATTTCTATAGAGATGGCATTATTAATGCCATAGAACAATATGCTAGAAAGGTAGTAGATGAGGCTTTAACCTTGGAATCAGCTACTCTGAAAACTTCTGAAAACTGGACAAAGGGAGAAAGATCAACATATGCAGAAAAATTTTCTCCTTTTTCTGCAACAGCTTGTAGGTACTGCAGTATGAAAGAGCATCAGTATTCTACTGGAAACTCATATTTGCAGCTGGCTGGACAAGAACACTCTAAAATTCACCAGATTGGAAATGCAAGTGACACTTGCCCCAAATCTCACGTTCTTCACCTGGATATTCCCAGAATCCATATTGATATGGAGGAGAAGGTTATGTTTGCTGATAATGTGATGGCTACAGCTTTTGACAGAGCAGGAAGGCAACTAAGTAACACAAGTTTGACAGCTGATAGTGGAATTGGACAGGATGGAATCAGCTTTGCTGAAAGCCTTACTACAGAAATCATGACTTCCTGTATGACAAACATGGGTCCATCTCTCAACATAAGGTAATGTTAAATTACTTTTTAATATTATTTATAATCCCTGTGAGATCAAACTGTGTTCAGTTCCAGGATATATTTATATTTTTATTTTCATTATTAGTACAGTTTTAATTTAGGAAATGAGGAATTATAAAAATAAGACATTTAGTCCTGTGGCAAAGCTTAAAAACAAATAAAGAGACTCAATTCAATAACAGTGGGATAGAAAAGATCTACAGTATATATTTGTAAAATGAGATCTAGCTTTGGATATCCCCCCCAACATTATGATGATTATAGAGAAAAAAATTAAAGCACAAAAGCTCCACACTTCATTATAGATTTACAGAATGTGTGTGCATATTGTATGTGAATAGTGTTAACACTGTTTACCTTATCTTGCTTCCAATTTCATGATTAAGTTGAAAGGCTCTGTTGGACTCTGCTGTTGATTTGTCTTCATTACTAATACAGTTTATCAGAGTCCAGGTTTGTCTTTCTGTAGACTCTTTACTTCTCATGGAAGGAGGCAGTAAATCAACTGTTTGATAGGGGAAAAGCAAATGTGTCCCATAAGCAATCTATATACAGTATTTGTGCACAGGTTGCAACCTACTTAAGGTTGAACAAAGGAATTTGCTTGCTGATGAAAGAAAATCGATTGTTACCTCTAGTTTTGTTGCTATTGTTAACTGTCTTCAAGTCAACTTTGACTTATGGCGACCCTATGAATGTGAGACCTCCAAGTCACCCTGTCATCAACAGCCCTGCTTAGATCTTGTAGACTCAGGGCTGTAGCTTCCTTGAGTTTATCCATCTGTGATGTGGTCTCCCTGTTTTCCTACTGCCTTCTACCTTACAAAGCATAATTTTGTCTTCTCTAGGGAGTCATGTCATCTCATGAAATGTCCTATAATTTATTCTAATTTACTACATTTAAACTTACATTTAAGCTGTATAAAGATGGATATGCCCTGTTAATTTCTCACATGTTTCATTTGTTCTTGAAGCATTTCAGAATACATTGGAAGTGCTGTTTGATATTTTTCTGTTTGAAAACCTCAATAAATTTCTAGATCACTTGGTTGTACTGTATTATCCTAAGAAACAAGGTATACTGACAATCTTTGCTCATACAGGTTGTTAAAAAAAAGATAAACTCACAGTTAAAACAACTCACTTGCATAGCCTCACTGTCAGTTCTGATTTAATTTGTCATATTAATTGAAAAATAATATATGAATCAAATTAATTCTGTGTGTGTGTGTTTGTGTGTATGCGCGTGTGTCCATGTGTGTGTTTATATATGACAGCCAGCATGGTATAGTTGTTTAAGCATTGGATTCGGACTCTGGAGGATAGGATTTGAATCCCAGCTTGGCCATGGCAACCTACTGGGTGACCTTGGACTAGTCATGGTCTCTCAACCTTAGAGGAAGGCAAAGACAAACCCCTTCTGAACAAATCTTGCCAAGAAAACCTCATGACAGGTTCGCCTTAGGGTCACCATAAGTTGGAAATGACATGAAAGCACACAACAATATAAAAGCAAAGCTGGTAAAAGCTTTGTATCATGATATATAATAGACACAGGCATCCATATTATTCAGGTATTTCTGGAATACCTAAAATAATGTTGCTGTGTTTCTGGAATAAAGGAATTGTTTGCAGCCCATGACAAAACTCCCATTTATAATACAAAAAGAGGCTGAATAAGGCTTGACAATGCCCCATTCCTGGCTCTGATTAAATAATAAAAAAGAAGTGCTCCTTATCTAGTCTATTACTGATGACAGACATTGGGGTTTTTTTATATATAAATTTTTATTTTTGATTTTAACATACAAATTTTAACATACAGATAAACCCAACCAATACAACAATTAATAATTATTAACATATAAGTGACTCCCTCCACCCTGGGACCTCAACCTTACATTCATCCCTCCTTCCAAAATTCCATTGTTTCCAACGCTGGTTTGTTCCTTCTCCCCTTTATTAATACAAATTCCAAAAATTTGCTCCATTTATCTCCAAAATCTTTCCTATTGACCATTTCCTTTTTTTCTTTAATAATGTTTGTTAATTTCTCATTTATAGCTATATCTCATACTTCACTGTACCATTATTCTATTTGACAATTGTCTTGTGTTTTCTACTTCCTTGCTATTATTAACCTTGCTGCTGTCAGCAAATTTGTAAATAAATCCTTAATAGCTTGGGACTCTTGTATTTTGTCATAATATGGTAATAACGCTATTTCAGGGCATAAAGGTACATTTATCTCTATTATCTCATTTATCTCCTTCATTAACATTTGCCCAAAACTCTGCACATATTTACAATGCCATCACATATGAATATACGTCCCCAGTTCTTGATATCCCCTCCGACACAGTGCTGAGTACTTTTTATCTATTTGGGTCAATCTTACTGGTGTTACATACCATCTCCATACTATCTTATAATAATTTTCTTTTATTCTTACTGATAATGTTTTCAAGTTATGCATATTCCATATTTTCTCCCATCTACATCTATTTATTACAGTTGTTACATCTATTTCCCATAAATCTTTAAGATAATCTTGCAAAACTTCATTTTCCAATAATATTTTATACATTTTACTTGTAATAATTTTTATAGTAGTTTTCTCTTGGGCGGCTTGTAAAATTAATTCTTCAAATTTTGTATATTTTCTATAACCTCTCCCCTTTAACCATTTTTTTGTCCACTGCTATAACTGTATTAATTTGAACCATGTAATTTCTTGTTCTATTAATGCTTTTTCCAAATGGCTCTTATTTTTCATTTTTTCCAACCTTCCTTCAATCTTATTATTTCTTGTCCTCCCAGGTTTATTTCCACTTCATTTCTTAAATTTGCTGGAAAAGCCTCCAGCAATGGCACTGGAGTTAACGGAGATATTCCCAGAGCCAATACCGTTTTATATTTAATCCAAATATCTAATATATATATATTTTAAGGAGACAGACTGTACTCTTTCCCTAAACAGACATTGGTTTAGAACCAAGACAGCTTCATTGGAATCTGATGGGAAGGAGAGATAGAGTTGGCTATCATCAGCGTATTGGTGACACCAAACTCTAAACCTCAGGATAATCCCTCCCAGTGGTTTCATGTAGCTGTTAAACAGCATAGGGGAGAAAAATGAGCCCCGAGGGACCCCACAACCAGGGCATTGAACAAGAATCCCCTAGCACCACCTTCTGAGTTTCCCCTCTAGGAAGGATTGGAACCACTGTAAAACAGCGTCCCAAACTCCTTTCCCACAGAGGTGACCCAGAAGGATACCATGGTTGATGGTATCAAAACCACTAAGAGGTCCAGCAGAACTAATAGGGACACACTCCCCCTCTCATTCCCTTCATAGGTCATCCACCAAAGTGACCAGGAAACATCCTTTCCATAGCCAGGCCTGATGCCTGTTTGAAATACAGTCTCCCCTCCACATTCGTGAACCTGACATTCGCGGTTTTGGGAGGCCCCCCCTGGCCCCCCCCAAAACCACGACAAGGGGCCTCTGGAGGCCCCGTGAAAGCCCTGGGAGGGAGCGGGGAGGGCCAGGGAGACCTCCACGGGGCCTTCGGAGACCCTCCGGAGGCCCCGCGAAGGCCTTGGAAGGGAGGGGGGAGGGCCGGAGAGGCCTTCACGGGGCCCCCGGAGACGCTCCGGAGGCCCCATGAAGGCCCGGGGAGGGGGTGGGAAGGGCTGGGGAGGCAAATATGGGGCCACCGGAGATGCTCCGGAGGCCCCATGAAGGCCTGGGAGGGAGCAGGGAGGGCCGGGGAGGCCTCCATGGGGCCTCCGGAGACGCTTCGGTGGCCCCATGAAGGCCTGGGGGAGGGCTGGGGAGTCCTCCATGGGGCCTCCGGAGACGCTCCGGAGGCCCCATGAAGGCCTGGGAGGGCCGGGGAGGCATCCATGGGGCCTCTGGAGATGCTCCGGAGGCCCCACGAAGGCCCGGGGAGGGAGGGGGAGGGCCGGGAGAGGCCTCCGCGGGGCCCTGCTAGGCCCCACGAAGGCCCGGGGAGGGAGGGGGGAAGGCTGGGAGAGGCCTCCGCGGGGCCTTGCTAGGCCCCACGAAGGCCCGGGGAGGGAGGGGGAGGGCCGGAAGAGGCCTCTTCGGGGCCTTGCTGGGCCCCACAAAGGCCCAGGGAGGGAGGGGGAGGACCGGAAGAGGCCTCCGCGGGGCCTTGCTAGGCCCCACGAAGGCCCAGGGAGGGAGAGGGGAGGGCCGGGAGAGGCCTCCGCAGGGCCTTGCTAGGCCCCACGAAGGCCCGGGGAGGGCGGGGGGAAGGCTGGGAGAGGCCTCCGCGGGGCCTTGCTAGGCCCCACGAAGGCCTGGGGAGGGAGGGGGAGGGCCGGAAGAGGCCTCTTCGGGGCCTTGCTAGGCCCCACAAAGGCCCAGGGAGGGAGAGGGGAGGGCCGGGAGAGGCCTCCGTGGGGTCTTGCTAGGCCCTACAAAGGCCTGGGGAGAGAGGGGGGAGGGCTGAGAGAGGCCTCCGCGGGGCCTCCGGAGATGCTCCGGAGGCCCCATGAAGGCCCGGGGAGGGGGTGGGGAGGGCCGGGGAGGCCTCCGGAGATGCTCCGGAGGCCCCACGAAGGCCCGGGGAGGGAGGGGGGAGGGCCAGGAGAGGCCTCCGCGGCACCTTGCTAGGCCCCACGAAGGCCCGGGGAGGGAGGGGGGAGGGCCAGGAGAGGCCTCCGCGGGGCCTTGCTAGGCCCCACGAAGGCCCGGGGAGGGGTGGGGAGGGCCAGGGAGGCCTCCATGGGGCCTCCAGAGATGCTCCGGAGGCCCCACGAAGGCCCGGGGAGGGAGGGGGGAGGACCGGGAGAGGCCTCCGCGGGGCCTTGCTAGGCCCCACGAAGGCCTGGGGAGGGAGTGGGGAGGGCGGGGAGAAGCCTCCGCGGGGCATTGCTAGGCCCCATGAAGGCCCGGGGAGGGAGGGCGAGGGCCGGGAGAGGCCTACGCGGTGCCCCGCGAAGGCCTTGGGTGCGAGTGGGGAGGGCCGGGAGAGGCCTACACGAGGCCTCCGGAGACTCTCCGGATGCCCCATTGAGAGCTTGGGTGGGAGGGGGGAGGGCTGGGGGGGCATCCACGGGGCCTCGGGAGGGTCTCCAGAGGCCCCGGGGAGGCCTAGGAACGGAGTGGGGAGGCTGGGGAAAGCGACTATGGGGCCTCCGGAGGCCCCATGGTCGCTATGGTGGTGGAGGGGGACGGCAGTCGTTATTTGTGGATTTTTCACATTCGCGGGGGTACGTGGAACGTAACCCCCGCGAATGTGAAGGGACGACTGTAGATCTAGATAATCTGATTCATTCAGGAATCTCAAGAACTGGGAGGCCACCACATGCTCTGGAATCTTGCTGAGGAAAGGAATATTGGAGACTGGTCTGTAATTCTCTAACATGATCAAGTTCAGGGAGGTTTTTTCCTCCCAGTAGTGGCTTCACCATAGCCTCTTTTAGACAGGATGGAAAGCTGTCTTGCTTCAATGATGTATTTGCTACCCCAGTTACCCACTTGGTCAGTCCCCCTCTGGCTGCTTCCAGGAGCCAGGAAGGGTAGGGGAGTCAACTACACATGTGGTAGTTCTCACTTCTCCAGGGATTCTGTCCACATCATCTGGGTGAAATGTATCCACAGGACAAGCAGGTGCCAACATTAAATCCCACTATATCAACTACAGCATCCAAGTCAGAATGGATCTGAGCAATTTTTGATTTCAGAGTGTCTTGCAAATTGTTCACCGTGGTCTGTTGAGTGGTTTGCATTTCCTTCTTGTTCAGCAGTGTTGGATGCTCCTTACTGCTTGAGACAGCTCTGCTGGATGACACTGGGCAGATACAGTTGTGTCACAGAAATATAGTATACCTGCCAAACACAGTTTCTTTTTAAAATGGCTTTCAGTATATTGTCACCAAATTTGGTGATAAGATTTGCCATTGAATGTCAACAGCATGACCTTTTATGGGTCAGATATTTCCTAAGGACTCCATGTTGCCTGTCCCTGCTCTGAAGCATCTGTTTCCATATTAATGAGCATATTCACATTGCCCCAGTGGACAAAAGCAGATGAAAGGAAAGAAATGCTGAGTAACTTCATGTAAAACAATAATGATACTTTTGTGTCTTAAAATTTAGCTCTATGGGAAAAGAGGGATTTTATTGTGCTGAATCCACAGCCAGCCAGCAGATGAGTCTGAGCACTGGTGATGACAGCACTGGTAGCTGGTCCAATCTCAGTTTTGAAGATGATCATCCAGATGAAAACAGTAGCTTTCTCCACCTCAGTGACAGGTAATTACAGTACGTTTGGTATATGTTTACAGCCTTGATGATGTGGTTTGACCTCTAATCCTGCATTTAAAAAAACAGTTAAAGATTTTGTTTTGTTTTTTAGTTTTTTGTTGTTGAAAAACATGAGTTTAGCTTTTTGGATTTGTCATTCTGAATAATAAAAAAAAGTGCATGGGGGTCATCATGTTCTAGGTGTACTTCTTTTCACATTTGTTCAGAAGCATTGCTTGTATGGTGTATAATCCAGTCAAAATTGGAACATTATTAATACTTGCCTGATTTAATGAGGAAGTATATGTATATGTATATGTATATGTCTATGTCAGGAACAAATCAACACAGATCCACTTGAGGAAACAGCTGAATCAAATCAGGTAATGGAGACTTCATATTCACTACAGTATAGACACCACCATCATGGAAACATTTAGTTATGTGGACTCTCCCTTCAGAGTACTCCCAAACATAAGCCATGGACTTCCTTAGTTACCTTAAATTCCTTCCAGAAAAAGTTTCTTGGCAATCAAGGAGTGCAAAATTTATATACTGTACTTACATTAGGAATTTAAAATCTATGATGATGACATAGTTCATTTGTTACAAAACATTCAAATGGTTTTATTCACATCTAATTCAAATGTTGGGACAGTTTACAATTTCAGAACTGGCACAGGCATGTACGTTGCTTTCGCTGTGGAGAAGGGAGGAATATCCTAAATGTGGGTTGATCCTCCAGTTCTCCATAGGCAGGAACACAGAAGTTTTAAGAGTGCCCACTTAGGGGGAACAGCTCTCCTCACAAGGCCAGTTTTCATTCCTGCCTTCTCTCCATTCACACGTGTTTCTTTGTCACTCCATGCTGGGTGCTATTTTGGGGTTTTCCTCTGTCTGTCTTTCTGTCTCTCATCTTCTTCCTAAGCAAAAAGCAAAAACACACCTTTAAATTCTTGAACTACTTGATCTTTTTCTGTCTTCTCCTCCCTGACACTTTTAGTTTCTCCTCCTTCATATCTGCTCTCCTTCCTCCCTCCTTCCACCTCCCATTTGGACAGCCATTTGGAAAGGGAGATCACAAAGCCTGGGCCATGCTGGAGAAGCTGCATGGCCTATCAGATATCCCCCCCCCCCCAGTATCCTAGTGAGCAGCAGAGTCAGCCAGAGGGTGATGAGAGCTGGGGAGAGGCTAGGAAGCCAGTGAGTGAGAATGGACCCCTCCTCTAGGGCAACCCAGGCACACCCCACATACCCAGCCTAGCACAGGTATGTGGCATTGGAAGTGGAAGGAGTAACTGATGCAGGACCAGTTTGGGAATGGAATTCACTCCTTCAGATCTCATGGCCCTGGCTGAGGTGTCCCATGAGGCCACAGTGTGTTTCTTCTCCCCTGATAACTCAGCCAACAAAGAGGAGCAGACAGGAGCAACCGGCAATGCTGGCACAACTGAGATGGCTGTGAGTGGGGCTGGGCAGTAAATCCAGTGCTCTCCCCATCTCAAGAGTTCATGGGCTACCACCGCAACCATGTTCTACCCCCAGCAAACCAGAAGGCAGTTACAGCATGCCCAGCAGGTCACACAAAGGGAAGCTCAGCCAAGCATGCAGTAACTGGGTGGGAGGACCTGGGTTTTCCCCCCTCTACTTCAAGTGCACTAATTAGAGCCAGCAGAGGGACTCCCCAACTATTGCGCGACTTAAATAACAGACTGAGATGATCAGGGGATCTAGCTATAGCATTCTCATCCTCCAAGGAACGCATGGGAGAGCCTTTAACTATAACTGAGGACTATGAAGACTCTCAGTCGATGGATGGGATTACAAGGAGGACGAGGACCTGTGCAACCCCTATTTTGATTCTGAAGAGGGGGAACTGTCCTCTGATGAGTCTCAAGATAGCAATTTCCCAACTTCTGTTAGGCTTTTGCAACTAGAGGACTTTAACATCTTATTTAAGAAAGCAGTTAAGACTCTGGGCATTAATATGCCAGCCAAGACTGCTAAAGACCAAGACCTTGACCTGCCTCAGTGTAGTGAAGAGTGGCTTCCCAAGGTTTCTACCACCGTTTCAGGTGTTCCCTTTCCAGCTGAGTTCATGGTGCTGGTAAGGGAAGAGTGGAACAAACCTGTTGCCAGCAGACCTACTCTGGTGTGTGCTAAGAGGTGGACTTACATGCTACCCAGTAGCATCATGGCTAAGTTTCAAATCCCATTGGTCAATGGACCTGTCACTGCTCTGGTTTCTTCTGTGTACGCAACCACTGAAGACAGAAAGGCAGAGGCTGCCCTCACGAAGACCCATGAAGCCACCTTGCTGGTTCTCGGGCATCCACCTCCATTTCCCTCATCACCAGGGCAGAACTTCTGTGGGCAGAGGAACTGATCAAGATCATTCTTCCAGATCAAGTCAAGGTTAGACCACGTGTCAACAACCTGCTAAAGGTTTCTGCCTTGACTGCTGACACCAGCCTTAGTATTATTCAGTTCAGCAGGTACAGGCTTCTCTGTGGCAGTGAGGCACCAGGTATGGCTGAAGAACTGGCATATGGACTTCAAAGCCAAGCACAGCATCACCTTTGATCCATATCTGGGAACCAGGATCTTGGGCAAATTGTTGGAAATGGTGCTAGGGGACAGACAAGGATAAAAAGAAGGTCCTAATCCATGAAAGGAGGAAAGCAAACAGGAGACATCAGAGGCACGGTTGGTCATCCTTTCATCTGTCCAGAGGTAATTTTCCATCTAACCTCAGCAACTCAGCCAAACCCAGGGACTTCAGAGAGTACCAGCAGCAATGCAGAGAGTACCAGCCCAGACAACAGCACTAACAGAACCCAGCACACTCCTAGGCAGGCCCTCCAACTAAGCAACAGTTCAAGGTCCAGCAAGCATTACACCAGTCACCTGGTGGGAGGCAGCCTCCAGGAGTTTGCAAGCATATGGGAGCAAACCTCCTTTAACCAGTGGGTGCTGAATACCATCTATCAAAGCTATAAAATGTTCATCCAGATACCACTGTATGCCTTCATAGACTCAACCAGATCCAAGAAGCCTCACAAGCTTCAACTCCTCCTAGAGGCCATAGACCATCTAGCAACAAAGGAAGTGCCATGCTCACAGTTTCAAATGATGCTATTCCATTATCTTTGTAGTCCCCAACAGGAATGGTTTATGGTGTGGGATCCTGAACTTGAGAAGGGTAAACATGTTCATCAAAAAGCAGTGCTTCAGGATGGAGACACTAAAGAGCATCCACCAGGGGATTCAGTCTGGTGATTTCTTGCCTCCCGCCCCTTGATTTGATTCAACCTTATCTTTATACAGTATTCCGATCTAGCCAGCTCACTGCAGTTTCCTTTGTTTTGCCTATGCTGGAAGGCACTTCCAATACAGGGCCCTACCATTTGATCTAATGATAGCCCTTAGGGTGTTTACCAAGATCATGATGGCATTGGTGGCAGCTTAGAGGGACCACATACATGTTTATTCTTATTTGGATGATTTGCTAATATGCTCAGCGTCCTTCCATTGGGTCAGAGAGGAGGTCCAGCAAGTGCTGGGCTCCTTAGATTGCCATGGTTTTCTGGTTTTAAATTGTGGGAAGAGCCACCTGGTCCCCTTCGAGCAGATCCAGCATCTGGAAGCTCTGATCAGTACAGAATCAGGCACAGTGAGCCTCACACTGGAAAGGATTCAAAACATCATGAAGGCCATTGTGCTGACCAAGAAGTCCAAGTGGACAGACCTATCCCTACTGGCACACCTGCAGGGCCTAATGATTGCCAGCTTAGCTTTTCTACCCTGGGTAAGGCTTCATGCTGGATCTCTCTAGTGGTTGCTTCTTCCACACCAGGCAGCCATCCCTACCAAGAGCTGCCAGCCTAGGCTCCTGTGGAAGATCATTCCAGAGGGTGGGAGCAGCCACTGAGAGGACTCTCTCTCTCTCTCTCTCTCTCTCTCTCTCACACACACACACGTTTTACCAAGTAGGCCTGTGGTGGTGGAAGGACCATGTGAAAGCCTTCCCCAGTGATCTTAAAGCTCTGGCAGGTTCATATTGGGAGATAAGGTCTTTCACAAAGTCTGGACCCAAGCTGTATAGTTCATGATAGCATAGCAGAGACCATTTTAGCATCGAGAAGGGCATCCACCAACAGGGTGTATAAGTACACTTTTTGAGTGTAAACGTTAAAGTTTCCATCCTCTTGTTCCTGGATTTCCTCCAAGAGGGAGTAGAAAGAGGTTTGAGACCCAATACAATCCAAAAGACAGATTGCCACGATCACATCCCTTCTCCCTCCTCAGAGGGCTCTTAGGATTTTATCTCACCTGCATGTCCACTGGTTTATCAGTGAGCTAGCATTCACAGCTCTCCCAGCTACCCATGTATTTCCTTCATGAGATCTACACACCATTCTTAAGGCCCTCATGGTTTCACCATTTAAGCCTAGTAGGGAGATATTGCTAAAGTACCTCATCTGGAAGGCTCTCCTGCTAAGAGCATTCTCCACAGTTTGCTGGGTCGCCGAACAGGCAGCATTGTCTGCTAGGCCTCAGTCCTTCTCAGAGCCTGGATCCTACCTTCATTCTGAAGGTAAACTCCCCATTCCACAGGGAACAGGAGGTTATCCTGCCTTCCTTTTGCCCCAGGCCTTCCAAACCCTTGGAGAGGATTTGGCACATGATGGATGTGCACCATACCATCAAGGTGTATCTGAAGGGGATGAGCAGTCTGTAACAGACTGACTCCCTTTTTGTATCCTACAGTCAGCATTCACTAGGAAAGAAGGTCTCCATATCTATCTTAAGTAGCTAGACCAGCACCTGCTACAACTCCATGGCGTGCCATCACCTGGACCCATGCTAGTACACTCAACAAGGAGTGCAGCAACTTCAGCTGCCTTCACAACCAATGTGCCACTAACAGAGAACTCTTTACCTTTGTAAGACACTACAAACTGTGTTTGCTTTAACCTTTGGCAGGCACATGCTCCAACAAATAGTAGATCAGTTATTTGAGTCGAGCTCCAGCCTGTCCACCCAGCTAGAAGAACTTTGGTATATCCCACATTTAAGATGTTCTTCCCCTCTCCACAGGGAAAAGAACCGTTTGTCTTACCTGTGAGATGGTCCTTTCCTGTGAAGAGGGTCCAGGCACCCTCCTTCCCTGTTTGCAAGGCTGGTTGTGTATACAGTTGTCATGGGGACAGACTAGTGTAGCTGTCCCGTTTCCCATCTCTTGCCTGTTGGATCTGTTTCTTCTGCCTGCCTTCCTTCTGACTCTGTCCCCCCCCTTTTTGGTTGCAGCATTCCCTCTTTATAGCTTCTTACTGGTTAAAAAAGGAGGGATAATAAATGCTCAGTAAGAAAGTGAAAACATGAAGGTCATTGCTCATGAGAGAGACACCTTTTCTTTTGCGCCTAAGCATTGAGCTGTCACATGACGGGCCTTGTGAGGAGGGTTGCTCCCTCTAGTGGGCACTCTCAAAGGTTTTAACGTTCCTGCCTACAGAGAATGGGGAGAACCAACCCACATCATGATGTTCATCCCTTCTTCACTGGAAAGGACTGTCTGACAGGTAAGACAGTTCTCTCTCCTTATGCCTTTATATTTATGGAAGGTTTGAACTTGTGTTTTCTCACCAATTGTCCCCAAATTGCCACTTAAAATCTTAGCTGTCTGACTATTATCATTGGTCATTGGCTGGACAGATGCTAAGGAGAAATAGGGCTGTATGATAAAAAGGAAATTAAATTCAATTTCCATTCATTGCTCTTTTTTAAAAAAAAATCATTGTTTTTGTTTTCCCAGTTGTTTTAAGTTATGTTCTTCATTTTTCTGTTGATTTCATTGGACGGCTATGCAGTTTTCTACTGCCGTATAACTTTGTTTTTTACTACTGAAATGGAATTACATTGCAGGCATTCTACCACCCTCTCACAGCATTAGACCATTCATCTTTCAGAAAGATAAGGGGAAAGGTAGATACCAATTTTCTAGGTATCTTTAAAAGAGTATATTTCTTCAATAGGGGATCCAACTGCATTTGTCCCACTTGCGTTTTCTGTGTTTACAATTTGGTATGAAATCTTCAGGCATTCAGCTTAGGGTCACCATTTTATAGGCAATTTCAGGGCTGCATAAACTCAGCTAAACGAAACTAAGCAAAGCTTTCCATTCTAATAATTTTGCTATTCTCTTTCCCTCTCCCTGTGGACTGTACATAAAAATTATTCTCTTGTTTCTTGGATGCAAAATAATGTCCAGTGCAAAGGGGTTAGAATGAAAAGAATATTTTCTTTTCTTTTGTTCAAATTCTCCAAGGGAGACATTCCAGAGTGGCCAAAGCCTTCCCCCATGTCCTTACTCATTCCCACTGGTCATTCCTACTGATGGGACACAGAGAAGGGCCTTTCTAGCAGTTCTCAGTCTTCAGGCAGGCATATGTAGGAAGAGATGCTCCTTTAAATATTGAGATCCCTGGCCATTTAAGGACTTTAAATGTTATTACCACCACCTTCCTTTAGAATTAGTGTTATGTGGTTTCTATAAGCTGTTCCAGTAAGCAGTTTATTCACTGCATTCAATAAACTCTCTGTAGTGTCTTCAAGGACAGCCCCACAGAGTGCATTGCCATAAGCTGACTGGGAGATTACCAGTGTGTGGGCTACCATAGCTAGGTTTCCCCTGTCCAGAAAAGGCTGTAGATGACAAGCCAGTTGAAACTGTGCCTAAGCACACTGAACCACAGAGTCCACTTGGGCCTCAACTGATGAGTGTTAGATCTAGCGGTACCCACAAATTCTTTACTTCCTTACTTGTCCCTTCAGAGGGAATGCATTCCCATCCAGGGCCAATCTTACCCAGTTCCCACTCCCTTTTACTGATGTTCAGCTTCAGTTTATTGGCCATTATCCAGCCCATTTCAGCATCTAAGCACTGGCTGAGCATCTGCATAGCTACAGCTGATTCCAATGACAAGGAGAAGTAGAGGTGAATGTCATCAGCATACTGGTGGCACCCAACCTGCAAAACGTTAATGACCTCACCTGCATGTTTCTGTAATAAACAGCAGGGGGACAGAATGGAATCTTGTGGCACTCCACAATTTAGTAACCGTGGGAATGAGTAGGAATCCCTCAGTGCTAGTGTAATGGGGCTCAGGGGTCCCCCTGGCCCCCGCTGCCACCATGCAATCAGCTTGGGGGGGTACTTCCACCTGAGAACCCCTAAGCTGTCCTTCCGAGACACAATCCTGGGATACCTCTGCCTGGGAATTCCCTGAATTGCGCCCCCTATTGATCTAGCTGCCACCACCCTTTGAATCTACCCCCCTTTCCACACAGTCCAAAGGGAAACTGAGGATTCCTTTCTCTACTCCCTGCCACTGGCAGAGCTATTACCACTCCCCGAAGAGGAGAGAAAAGCGACTGAGCAAAAACACACGGCACATGTACGCATCAGCTGATAGAAAGATTAGAGAAACTATTTATTCCAAACAGAGTTCAAAAAGCATGCACATATCACTCATGGAAGGCTCCTCCCTCCAAGTACATAGAGTTCATAGAGTTCAGGTTCATAGAGTTACAGATAGTTAAGCATCCAGCCAGAGTGGGAAAATAAACATAAATTCCCTAACCCGATCTAGCTAATACAGTCTCCTAATTTACTCACTCAATATGCAGGATTCCATTGGATTCAGAGGTGAGGCTGGAGTCACATGTCTGTTCAGACCAGACTCAAAACAGCCACCCTCCATTTTAGGGTCCTTTGTCCTTCTTGACTTGAGATGGATGTTGTTTATCTCAGGCTCCTTTGTTCTTCTCTCTCTGCCTTGTGGCAGCGTGGCAACCTTTATTACCTTTTAAAATACCACCCCTTCAGTCCTGATGGTCATTCTGTCTCTGCTGACCTGTGACATCAGTGATGCTGCTGCCCCCAAAGGTACCACCCCTCTCCAGACCCCTAGTTAACCCATTGTTTACCTGATCACTAAGCTTACAGATAATGGGTGATGGAGTCTCACATTATCACAGCTAGTCTCTGGCATGAGCCCTGTCAACAGGAACAGAGCCACTGTTTAATACATTGCTTTCTATTCCCATCCTGTAGAGATGGTCTAGTAACATGCCATGATCAGTGGGATCAAAAGCCTCTGAAACATTCAGAAAGATCAACAAGATAGTACTCTTGCTGTCTTTAACAAGACTAGATTGCCAGTATCAACACTGCACCATGACCTGAAATCAGACTTAAATGAGTCCAAATGATATGCCCTCCTCAGCCAGGAATGTCTGACGCTGCTCTGCCATCCATGTTACCTGTTGTTTTATATAATTGCTTCTTTATATGCTGTTGTGCTATAGATTTATATCTCATTTGGCTATTTTACTGCTGTAAGGCACCTTGGATTCTTTTTATTTTAAATAGGAAAGACAGACCAATATAAATCAATAAATAATATTACCTTTCCTAATTAGATCCCGGCCTCAGGGGATCCTGGCCTCTTCTAGGCTGCTGGCCATTTATTATATTTATTGTATTTATAGTTTTAAAAGTGATTTTAGATTAGTTGTTTTAATTTATATTTGTTTAATGTTTTTTTATGGGGGAGGGTGGGAGTGGGGGTGTTTAGGGATTTTATTTGTATTGTATTTTAAATTTTGTAAGCCGCCCCGATTGTTTTAACAGAGGGGCGGGGTATAAATAAATTTTATTATTATTATTATTATTACCTGAGTTTGTACTGAAAAGCTTCATGGAGGACAAGATTATATGGGAGAAATCTACTGACAATTGTGGACATGCTCCTGCATTACTCTTTACACCCTTGGAAGTGTATTTCAGCCTTCTCTTCCCTCTTTGCACACACGGCCTACCTGTCAGCAGCCATTGTGTCCCCCACATGTCCATTTGTGGCCAGGGAAAGGGGGGGCTGCATTTCTGCATAATATTAGAAGAACAATAAATATGGTAATCAACGTAGGCTAATTACAAAAACAAAGTGCTAACAAGGAGCAGAGAAAAGGCAGAATTACTCAACACCTTCTTTGCCTCAGTGTTTTCAGAAAAGGAAAAGGGTGATCAACCTGAGGATAATGGAACAGAGGACACAATAGGGGAAATCCAGCACAGAATAAGCAAAGAGGTAGTAGAGGAATACCTTCTTAATCTAAATGAATTTAAATCTCCAGGACCAGATGAACTACATCCAAGGGTATTAAAAGAGCTGGCAAATGTAATCTCAGAGCCATTGGCAATAATCTTTGAGAACTCCTGGAGAACAGAAGTCCCAGCAGACTGGAGGAGGGCAAACGTTGTCCCCATCTTCAAAAAGGGGGGGGGGAAAGAGGATCCCAACAATTATCAACCATTTAGTCTGACATCAAGCCAGGGAAGTTTCTAGAGCAGATCATTAAACAGAGAGTCTGTGAACATTTATTTATTTATTTATTTATACCCCGCTCTTCAGCCACAAGGCTATCAGAGCGGCTTACAAATTGTTTTAAGCACTAGCTATTTACACATCTACACTGCATTGAGTAGTTTCCAATGTGTGTTAGCTAATTTAGAAGGCAATGCCATAATCACAAAAAGTCAACATGGGTTTCAGAGAAAAAAGTCATGCCAAACTAATCTGATCTCTTTTTTTGATAAAATTACCAGCTTGGTAGATGAAAGGAACGCTGTGGCTATCGCATACCTTGATTTCAGTAAGGCCTTTGACAAGGTTCCCCATGACATTCTTGCAAACAAGCTTGTAAAATGTGGGCTAGACAAGTTAACTGTTCAATGGATTTGTAATTGGTTGACTGGCTGAACCCAAAGGGTGCTCAGCAGTGGCTCCTCTTCGTCTTGGAAAGATGTGACCACTGGGGTGCCACAGGGTTCTGTCCTGGGCCCAGTGCTATTCAACATCTTTATCAATGACTTGGATGACAGAATTAGACTGGAGAGCTGGGCCAAAGCTAACAAAATGAAATTCAATATGGAGAAATGTAAGGTACTGCACTTAGGGCGAAAAAACGAAATGCATAGATATAGGATGGGGGAGACCTGGCTGAATGAGACTACGTGCGAAAGGGATCTAGGAGTCCTAGTAGACCACAAGTTGAACATGAGTCAACAGTGTGATGCGGCAGCTAAAAAGGCCAATGCGATTTTGGGCTGCATCAATAGAAGTATAGTATCTAGATCAAGGGAAGTAATAGTGCTGCTCTATTCTGCCTTGGTCAGGCCTCACCTAGAATACTGTGTCCAGTTCTGGGCACCACAATTCAAAAAGGATATTAACAAATTGGAGTGTGTCCAGAGAAGGGCGACTAAAATGGTGAAAGGTCTGGAAACCGTGCCTTACGAGGAAAGACTTAGGGAGCTGGGTATATTTAGCCTGGAAAAAAGACGGTTAAAGGGCGATATGATAGCCCTTATTAAGTATTTTTAGGGGTGTCACGTTGAGGATGGAGCAAGCTTGTTTTCTGCTGCTCCAGAGACTAGAACACGGAGCAATGGATGCAAGTTCCAAGAACAGAGATTCCACCTCAACATAAGGTGGAACCTTTTGACAGTAAGAGCTGTTTGGCAGTGGAACACACTCCCTCGGAGTGTGGTGGGGTATCCTTCCTTGGAGGTCTTTAAACAGAGGCAGGATGGCCATCTGTCAGGGATGCTTTGATTGTGTATTCCTGCATGGCAGGGGGTTGGACTGGATGGCCCTCGTGGTCTCTTCCAGCTCTACAATTCTATGATTCTGTGATTCTATGATTTTGAAGCAGTGACATTAATTTTTTAAAAATCCAAATAAAAATGTAAAATTAATATTAAAAATCAAAAATTACATGCTCATTCCATCCTTCTCACAAAGTTTTTTTGAGGGAGGTATATTCCCCATTTTATCCTCACAACAACCATGTGATGCAGGTTAGATTAAAACTGTATGGACGGTTGATTGTCACCTACTGAGCTATGTGGCTGAGTGAGGATTTGATTCTTGGTCTCCCTGGTCCAAATTCAACCCAATGACTAAGTAGTAGTCTTTGTCAGTAAGGACTGGTTATGTTCCTATTCAAAAATAGGTGCAGTTACAGTAGGACCCCTGTATCTGTGGGGGATTGGTTCCAGGGCCCCCCATGAAATCTGTGGATAATAGCAAACGCCAGCGTCACCATTCCTGCCACGGGAGCGATCCCAAGGGAGAAGGGAGGCGAGAGCTACTCCTCCCCTCTTTGCCCCCGCGTCGTCATTCACACCACAGGAGTGATCGCGGGGGGAGATCCTGAGGGAGAAGGGAGGTGAGATCTCCTCCTCCACTCCCTTCGCTGCCACATCATCATTCCCACCATGGGAGTGATCCTGGGGGCAAAGGGAGACAAGATCTCCTTCCCTCCCTTTGCCCCCACATTGCCATTCCTGCCACGGAGGTGATCCCGGGGGAGAAGGGAGGCGAGATGTCCTTCTCCCCTCCCTCTACCATGTCACCATTCCTGCCATGGGAGCAATCCCGGGGGAGTGACCCTGGGTGAAAAGGGAGAAGAGGTCTCCTTCTACCCTCCCTTTGCCCCTGCATTGCCATTCCTGCCACGGGAGCAATCCTGAGGGGCGATCCTGAGGAAGAAGGGAGGTGAGATCTACTTCTCCCCCTTCCTTTGTCTATCCTATTGCCTCTTGAGCCATCCCAGAGGGCAAAGAAGAAGGGAGGCGAGATCTACTCCTCCTCTCCTGTCCAACATCCGCTGTAACTCTCCGTGGATAATTGAATCAGTGGATGGTGAATCAGCGGATGCGGGGGTGCTACTGTACAGCAAGTAGACAGTAAGACAAATTTTACTATATGACTAAGGGCTTGTCAACAAAAGTGAAAAACTCTGAATCCCCACCGAATCTGGCCCAATAATGCCACATGACGTGCAGCCTTTCCCCCAAATCTCATGCAATAATGCCACACGATATATGGCTGTATCAGCACCAAACTCAGTGAATACTAAAGTAAAGTGGGTTTTAGAAATCTCTCAGTTTTCTGTGGAGTTTGCTTGAATCTCCAGAGAAAACTGTAGTGTGAACTATACATCCGCACTTGATTCAGGGGGTGGGGAAGAGAGGAAAGAGAAGTGCTGCCTGAGTCACTGCCATTTCCCCTGCTCCTCAGTGCTACTTCCTCATTCCAAAGGCAGAGCCCTGGCACTAGTTAATCTCTCTGAGGTCAGAATGACTGGCCAGAACTGCCATTGTGAGGCTGGACACCTATTCTGATTTCAAAGAAAGCGACTAGCACCACGGCTCTTTTTTTCCGGCACATGATTGCCAGTTCTAAGGTCAGACGGAGTGGTCAGTCCTGCCTTCACAAGGCTGGCGACCTGTTCTGACTTCAAAGAGAGAAACTAGCACTGCCACTCTATTTTTATGGACCTCAGAGCAATTGTGCTCTGTGAAAGCAGAGGTCCGGCACTAGTTGTGCTCTCTGAAGTCAGAACAGGCAGCCATCTTTGCAGTGGTGGGACTGGCTGCTCCTTTTCATGTCAGAGTGGGCAATTGTGTGCTGGAAAAGCTGAACCCTGATGCTAGTTGCTTTTGCTAAGAGTAGCGGCCAGCCTCCTGAAAGCGGACCTAGCGAGTCATTCTGGCGTCACGTCAGGCAAGTATACATTGGAAAGGCTGAGCCCTGTTGCTATTCTGGCCCAAGCCAGTGGCAGGGGCACCACAGATGTGGTTGGCTAGCGGTGGTGGTGGGCCAACAGCTTCACTGGGGGTAAAAATCCAAATGCATGTAAAGCGTGGCACTTAAATCCGGACCAAAGTAGTCCTAATTTCATGCGCCGCAGCTCTAGCCCAAAATACAATTTCATTCGGATTTTTACCCCCAGTGTAGACAAGCCCTAAGTAGGGCCTTGACTGCTTCAGAGCTAAAAGACAAGAAACCTCACTTGACAATTGACGTCTCACTGATCAAATGGAATACATCCATTTAATCTGGAGGAATTAAGGAGGAAGGAGCGAGAGGAAGTTTGAGAATATAACACATTTTCCTGGAAGCAAATTGTATCAAACTGTAAGATGGTGTTTGTGTGGGGAAAATGTATGTCTGTTACTAGCACAGAGTTTAATTATCTGTTAGGGTTTTCTAATAGAGGACAAACATGGCTTTTAGCTACAGGTGTTTTTAATTTATTTAATATATTATTTTCTTCTACATTCTGTATGAGGACAAAATTTGTGGTTCTCCATAAATTTATTAGCTGGAATCTGAGGAGCTACATGAGGCAGCTTGAAGGTTTTGGACATGCCCAGAGTAGTTTTTTAAAAAACCATCCTGTTTTGAATGCACAGTACTCATATAACAAATTACTTAGGAGATTTCCCTCCATTTCAGATGGAGCCCTTGAGATGTTGTACTGCAACTTTCATCCTCCATCACCATTGTCTCTCTTGGCTAAGGCTGATGGAAATTGTGGCTCCCCAAAATTTGGAGGGTCACACTTTCCAGCTTTTACTGTAAAGGAAGCAACATTGCAGTTTGCTTTTGTGAAAGGAACCAGCACTGTTTCAGCTCTTCAACACTGACATAAAAATAAATTTGAGGAAAGCCAAATCATTTATTCTTTGTGTGCTGTGACTGGGAAATTGAGGTTGCGTTGGATTTTTTTTTATCTGGAACTCACCAGTGGTTCTGCCAGTGTTTGAAGGTTGCCCTAGTCATTCTACTCTCCTCCCCTGTAGTGGGTGTCAGCAAAAACTAGGCCTTTTTCTTAACACTTAGGTGGGTGTGTTGTGCAGTGGAATGCCTGCTGCCATGACTCCATGTCTGCCACATTCATTTCTTCAGAGTACCTCTAAAATGAAGGAAATGAAGAAAGTGGATGCATCTGGTTTTTCAGCAACTGGCACTTTGCTGTGCAGCACACTTGCCCTACCAAATGTTACTTAAGATTAAAAAAAAAAAAGATGCTGTGTAGTGATTGGTATAATGCCAGGTGGTTGAAACTGCTGCGTGTCCCGCTGTGTGCCACAGCTGTGTTGTCTGGTGCCTGCATTCCCCCCCCCCGCAGTCTTTCAGGGTTCTCATGCACTTGGATGTCCAACCCTTGTAGGATCATTGTTATTGACAATAAGAGAGAAGTGCCATGTGGTTGGGCATTTATTCTTCTGAACATTGCAGACAGTTATCTTTATGTGTCTTTGCATTCTGTTTTTGCATTCATCTTAAGAAGATAGTACCATTGCTTTGGAATCCAGATGGAAAATGAAGGTTCTGGTTTGGGCTGATTTTTTTTTTCTAGTTCAGCTGTGTTCTCTTCTTCCCCTGGCAGTAATGGTAACAGCAGTAGCTGGAGCAGTCTTGGTTTAGAAGGAGATATATATGAGGAGAATTTATCCTTTCCAACATCAGACAGGTTGGTCGAACCAAGACACTGAAATAGGCTGGTTCCTCATATTTTAATGCATGAAGTCATTCTTTTTCAAGACAGAAGAGACTGTCATATATGAACTGTGATTCATTGTTCACATGCTTTTCACCTAATCATGGTTTTCCTTAACAAATTCATACTGAATGGGTCCATTTTACTGTGCTACCATGTGAATGCCCTGGCAAAATCGGGAGAATATCTTTATGCATGTCCTGCTTGCTATTCTAGATGCTTCCAGTTATTTCTTCATAAAAAATAAGAGCTTGCTTCCTACAAGATTTCAGATTTTTCTTTTATTTCATTTTTTTCCCTGTTATCAATTAGACTTATCCCATGTGGTTTAGTATAAATGAGGCTGAATTTTTTTTTCATCACCTTAAAACAACATATTTGAAAATAAAGGGTAGGAGTTCTGAACTGTTACTTGAGAAATTTGCAAATCAGGTAACAGGAAATGGTGTGAGAAGCAATGCTTCTTTTTCACAATCATTCCTTGATAATATTTTCAATCCATGATATTTTTCCTTGAATGTTCATCACTGTCTCTTCAGAATAAGACACATTAGTATTTTCACACACTCTAATAATTGTACTTTTCTCTCCCAGTGATGGAACAGAAGATAAAGAAGATGAGCTTAAGGATAACATTGAAGGTAATGTAAATATGCCCATTATTGTGAAACTGATCTAAGTAAAATTACTTTGTGTCAGCTTTGTTAAGTTTTGTCTCAGGAGAGCAGTCCTAGATGGCTTAAGAACAGTATCTTTGTATTATGTCAAGTCTAATCCACTGCAGACCCCAATTTCTGTGGAAATTGGAAATGTTGGGGAGGGTTTTGCTAAAGTTGTTTGTTTGTTTGTTTTTTCCTAAGCAGAGTCTGCACAGGAGAACCCCACCTTCACTATATGGACATTAGCAATCACTTTTTCTCCTGAGTAGGACACCCAAGCTAAATTGATAGCATCAGTCCAATACAAAATGCCCTGTATCCTCTAACCTTCCATTCGACAGTAAAAGGTTTAATCACTGCACAGTCACCCATTTTGTAGGATTCTCAAGCTGAAAGGAACAGGCTCAACAATACTTTCTCCACTTCATTCTGCAAAGGGACAATCCCAATGGCATGAAATAATCATGATTACCCCACTCTACGAGCATCATACTACTGGCAGTTTTATTTTAAGCTGACAGTTCTTAGAACTCTCTAGCCTGGAAATTGCCTTTTTCAGAGGTGGCCACATTGAGTTAATATTATAGCTATATTCATGGGTTTCCTTAATACACGAGGTCCTTGAGTGACAGAGTTGTGTTTACTAGCCTTAGCCCCCAGTGTGCCTCTTTGATCCATGACCATGCCAAGTTGAGGTGGGAAAATACGGGCAAGCAACTAGAGCAGAGGACAGCTTTCAAAGCCACTCACACTTCCATTTTCTTCTGAAAATCAGCCACCAATTGAAAACAGAAGTTATTGCGATTATGACTTCTAGTTTGTCAGTCAGTTTCAGGGGCAGAGTGTGTTTTGAGTAAATCTGCTTTTGAATGCAACTAGAAACTGTGATTGGGCTTTTGAGGGCACTTTTTTTGCCCAGAAAAATGAAAGGTGCAGGGGCTGCCAAAAAAGAAAAAAGAAAAAAGAAAAAAAAAAGATGCTCAGTTCACATTTAAACCCCTTATCTAAAGAGATGTTCATTTGGCATTCACAAATATGTATAGAATGCTCCATGCAGCGGAGGAGCCACAGAAGGCAGGGTACCTAACCACACAGAGCATTTTACTCACCATCAGTTTCATGTGTGTGAAGCCCTTCACACCTTCATGTGTGTGAAGCCCTTCAGACCTCTTTGTTCAACCCAGGAAAGTGGGGACTGAGCCCATGAGTCCAAGCACGTGCAGGGACAATGGGTCAGGCCAGTGTGTGGAGCCCCATCCCTCTACATCCCATGCATTCAGGAAAAGGTCTGGGCAGGGTTCTTCATTGAATCACAACTTATCTCTACCAGTAAGTTAATACCAATTTAGTGTATTCCAATGTACATAAATCTACACAAAAGTTAGGCAGAGTGGGACATATGGGCCATATGCTTCCCCCAAGCCCTTCTTTGCACTCTCTCTCTCACACGCACCTTTAGTGGGGGAGAGAACATGGCTGGTAATGCCCTCAGATTCCTCCATTTTGCATTTTAGGCCATTTTTGCTCTCAGGCCTGTTTTAGGCCAGGGGAAGCATTTTTTTTTTTCAAAACTGGAAGTGACCTTCCAGGATCACCATCTCTACTTTACAGTTACATTGAACTATACAATTGTCCCTTCACTTTCGCATGCTTGGCATTTGCGGATTTGATTATTCACGGATATGCTTCTCCGCCCTCTTCACCCATGGCCCCGCAGCGGCGGCGATGGGGTGGCAAAGAGGGAAGGGGATGAAGGTATTTTGCTTCTCCACCCCCTTCCTTCTTCACCCATGGCCCAGCAGCAGCAATCAGAGGGGCGAAGGGGGAAAGGGATGAAGACACTTTACTTCTCCGCCCCCTTCCTTCTTTGCCCTTGGCCCTGCGGCGATGGCGGCTATTGGGTGGGGGATGAAAGGGAAGGGGATGAAGACAATGCTTCTCCGCCCCCTTCGCCCATGGCCCCACTGCCATAGCGATCAGGGAAAGGGGATGAGGCCAGATCGCTCGTCCCACCTCCCTTTGGCGGCGGCGGGGGCACTGGAGGAGGTCTGGGAGGCTACGGAGGTGGTGGGGGCATGGTGGCGGAGGCCTGGGAGGCCTAGGCAGGCCGGGTTGCGGTGGTGGTGGCCTGGGCCACAAGCCTCTCTCCGTCCCTCTCTTCTTCATCCTCCAGAGCATTCCATCCGTGCACCCCCAAACCAATTCCCTGTGGATGCAGGGGTGCTACTGTACAGTATTTAATTTTTTGCATAATTTTTTATTTGTGTTTTTTTACTTTCGCAGGGGTCTTGTGCTCCTAACCCCCGCAAATGTCAAGGGCCTACTGTATTCACCATTTTGTTGCTTATTGCTCTAGTTTAGGGAGATCCTTTTGGACCTTTGCATTCCTCTTTTGTTATCACCAACCTGAGCAATTTGAGTCATTGACAAATGTAGCCACCAGCCACTCAGCCAAGACTCCTGATTAGTTGTGAGCAATAATTTAACCAGTACCATTATCTGAAGAATTATGTTACATAATTAATTGATCTAACATGTTTTGATTAAATTGTGGGCTTTTCATTTTAATTCTCTTTTGCTTGCAATAGAGATAGGAAGCACAGAAAAAACATTGGTAATCATCAATGTTGATGTAGGACCATACATAGTGGATTCTCAGCTGAGAATGACACTGCAGTGGCTGAGTGCTTCAGAAACAGAGGTCACTAAACTTCATTTTCATGATGATGTTCCAGAGGACTTCATTCTTGTGAGTAATACAAGTACTAGACCTTTATAAACTGTGATTCCAGTCCTTTGTATGGGTTGTTAGACTTTGTACAGTAATAGTCAAGATCTGAAATACTTTTACAGTTCTGATCTTGGATAAATAACCTGCTGACTCTCATCAGCACTGCATCTAACATTGTCTCCAGAGCAACCTGTGTAGAATTGGAGACAGAGCTTTGGGTAAGTCACAGATTAGTAGAGCTGCTTGATAACATTGCTCCAAATATACATGAAAGTCCAGCTATGAACAATATAACCAATTATGCTGCAGTCTAGTGAATCCTGTTTATTTGGCTTATTTTGAGTAGGCAGTTATTCTGTGTGCTCAAAACTGAAATGCTTTCATTAAAAGACAGAAGGCTAGATTAAATTGGTAGAAACTAAGTATAAAAGAACAAGAAGATAAATTATGGAGTGTCATTTATTTCCAGATAATTTTGGAAAATAATTTTCTCTGATTCCACATGAGATAAGGAAAGCAAAATCTTCTTTATTTCTTAACTAATCATAGTTCTTTGTGGTTTCTGGATAGACCAGCAAATAGAGTGAACTCCACTTAAAATTAAGGCTGAACACTGGTACAGAATCCATATATAATATCACAGGTGGCTACCCAAAAGGCAACAGTTATCAATAACTGTATGTGTGTTTGAATACATAAACACACATACACATGTATATATGAAGCTTTTCTCTGTTATTTAAAAACTAAGAGAACTCTGGTAGTTCTAATAGTGGTCAGTTCTCCAGGTCTGGACATAATGAGGGACTGTAGCTACATCAGAAGAAATATGGATGTAAAAAATACACATTTGCTCATCCTCAACAAGGAATAATGTGTCAAAACACTGGGGAAATTAATACAGTGGGGTTTTTTTTTGGCAGCTTTTTTATTTTTGTGCAAATGAATTCTCTGGATGGATTAGGAGGAGCAATCCAGTATACCAATGGGTCATTCCCCCTTGCACCAGCTGGATAGGAAGGAGTTCTACATTATTTTCAGTTAAAACCGTTGGCTCCCTTCCCTAGCTCATCAGTTTTTTAATTCCTGCCTTGCTGGCTGGACACTGATCACCTTAGCTCGCCTAAAAGGCAGATTAAAAGGAAGAAAATAGGAAGAAATAAGTTATAGAATGCATGGTAATAAAAAGGAGAGAAAGGCAGTAGAAGAGGCAGCAGGAGATGCGATGGTGGCTCCAGATAAAAAGAAAAAACAGGTCAAGTACAGGCTCCAGATAAAAAGAAAAAAACAGGTCATGAACCACTAAACAGCAAGTCATGAGTAATGAAACAGTAAAAAAAAAAAAAAAAAAAAACACCTCTCAGATGCCCACTGCCCAGCGTGGCTCTGAGAAACGTGTCCAAGTGCCCACTGCCCAGCGTGGCTCTGAGAAACGTGCCCAGATGCCCACTGCCCAGCGTGGCTCTGAGAAACGTGCCCAGATGCCCACTGCCCAGCGTGGCTCTGAGAAACGTGCCCAGATGCCCACTGCCCAGCGTGGCTCTGAGAAACGTGCCCAGATGCCCACTGCCCAGCGTGGCTCTGAGAAATGTGCCCAGATGCCCACTGCCCAGCGTGGCTCTGAGAAACGTGCCCAGATGCCCACTGCCCAGTGAGGCTCTGAAGAGAACATGGCTTTACTAAAAAAGATATTTCCTCAAGTGAGAGGTGAGAGCGGCCTCCCCTACCCTCCTCCACTAAAAAAGATAAAAACAATGCCTAAGATAGACATGACAGCTAATACTGAAGGTAAAAAGACAAATCCTAATACAGAAATAAGAAAATCTAACATTACCAGAATGAAGACAACAGGAGCCTTGGCTTCAGAATTGGACAAACTTACATTGGTTGCTTCAAGTCGCCATCTTAAAAATGGAGGTTCTAAGCAAGGGGGCGGAGCTAGCAGGAGAAAGCAGATAGCCCTGATTGGCACTTCAGATGCAACCTCTGCATATGTGCACAAGGTAATTGACAGAACTGAGGAGAGTGAGCTACAGGGAATGGAATTTTGGCAACTCCAGCCTTCCCTTCTGACATACTTAAAGAGATAGAACCACGTGCAGCAGGTCAGAGGAACACAGTGTGTGCCCAGCAAAGCAGGCGTCTGTTTCTAATGTTATACTGTATATGCAGATAATGCTGAGGCAGATGAAGCTCAGGATTGCCCAGCAGATATACAGGCTTTAATTTCAGAGGAAGTACACAGAGAATTAAATGTAAGACTGAAGGCTAGCAATTATTTCTCAACTAGAAATACAGCGTAGGCATCTACATCAGTTGATTGTCAATTACTGAATTACTTATTACAAACGAATTTAAAAAACATGATTCAGCAAATTAATTTAGAATCCATTAATTCATTAAGTAATACACAAATTAATTTAAATAACTGCAATAACAGAGAAGAAGCACAAGGGCAAACAGTTGTTACAAAGCAAGGTGACAGAAATAATAAACTGGATGAGGTTCAGTTCATTGATATACCTGAGGAAGATGTAGGACAACATAGAAAAGGAAAAAAGAGCATTAGGAAAACAAAGCATTTAAATGATGAGGAGGAACAGGAGGATGAAATAATGATGGATTAGGAGATAGAAAATGCAGCAGAGTATACACAGAATAAAGATGGTGAGTAAGGATCATCAGAGAAAGGCACAGACATAGAGGGATATTCATATAGGCTGTTCGTGGTAGATTAGTTTAGACATTTTAGACTCATTGGAAGGACAGAGTAACAAGGAAACAAGGCTTTAAATAGGGTGCAAGGAGCTCTACAATTCATTGCAGACACAACTCATGATTCTGTGGTGTTTGCATCTAGAAATATAACAGCAACCATGGTGGCACACAATTGTGGTTACACCACTGGCAGGTTGATAAATCTAGAAATAATTTAGCATACATTTAAAGGAGGGTTGCTTTTTAGAGAAGAAGCATTAGAAAAGGTTTTATTAGAAAACCAGGACCAAAAACAAGTAATGCGTAAAACTCAGAGAAAAAGAACAGACAAAAAGCCTTTTCATACAGGCTACTCTTCCTTTTCTTCCTTTCGAGGAAACCTACGAACCTTGAGGAGGAAGTTATGGTAGATCCAATTATTATAAAATGGGAAGAGTCCAGTGGAATAGAAATATTTCCTCCAATTCAGAAAGCAAGGTTTTCAGCAATAGCAAAGATGTGGTGCAAGCCATGCACCTAGAGGAGGAAGACAACAGTACTGACATGAGAGATATTCTGGTAAAGGGAAGATTAATAATTACAGTTGGACTTAGAAGGACATGACAACAGATCGCTGGGTGATTCAGGTAGTCACTCAGGGTTAAAAATTTGGCCCCTTCAAACAACCAACCAACCAATATTTTCCAAGATTAATAGAAAAACAGGAGGTAGTTCACAAGGAAATAGACCATCTCTTATAAATTGGGACAGTAGAGTGAGTACCTGAAAGGGGCATATTCCATCTTGTTCACAGTAAAGAAAAACAATAGTTCATAGTGGCCAGTTTTGGACTTGAAACTCTTAAACACCTTTCTAAAATATCAAAGGTTGAAGATGGAAACTTTTTAAACTGTCAGAGAAAATTTGCAACTAAATGATTAGATGGCATCTATCCATTTGAAAGAGGCATATCTAATACATGTACCTATGGCCCCAGGTTACAGGAAATACAGTCGTCCCTTCACATTGGCGGGGGTTCCGTTCCACGGACCCCCGCGAATGTGAAAAATCCGCGAATAACGACTGCCCTCCCCCTCCCCCACCATAGCGACCATGGGGCCTCTGGAGGCCCCATAGTCGCTTCCTCCAGCCTCCCCACTCCCTTCCTATGCCTTCCCGGGGCCTCTGGAGACCCTCCCGAGGCCCCGTGGATGCCTCCCCAGCCCTCCCCCCTCCCGCCCAAGCCCTCAACGGGGCCCCATGTAGGCGTCTCCCGGCCTCCCCCCTCCCTCCCCGGGCCTTCGTGGGGCCTAGCAAGGCCCCACGGAGGCCTCTCCCGGCCCTCCCCCCTCCCTCCCCGGGCCTTCGTGGGGTCTAGCAAGACCCCGCGGAGGCCTCTCCCAGCCTCCCCCCTCCCTCCCCGGGCCTTCGTGGGGCCTAGCAAGGCCCCGCGGAGGCCTCTCCCAGCCTCCTCCCTCCCTCCCCGGGCCTTCGTGGGGCCTAGCTAGGCCCCACGGAGGCTTCTCCAGGCCCTCCCCCCTCCCTCCCCGGTCCTTCGTGGGGCCTCCGGAGCGTCTCCGGAGGCCCCGCGGAGGCCTCTCCCAGCCTCCCCCGTCCCTCCCCGGGCCTTCGTGGGGCCTAGCAAGGCCCCACGGAGGCCGCTCCCGTCCCTCCCCCGTCCCTCCCCAGGCCTTCGTGGGGCCTAGCAAGGCCCCGCGGAGGCCTCTCCCAGCCTCCCCCCTCCCTCCCCAGGCCTTCGTGGGGCCTAGCTAGGCCCCGCGGAGGCTTCTCCAGGCCCTCCCCCCTCCCTCACCGGTCCTTCGTGGGGCCTCCGGAGCGTCTCCGGAGGCCCCGCGGAGGCCTCTCCCAGCCTCCCTCCCCGGGCCTTCGTGGGGCCTAGCAAGGCCCCAGGGAGGCCGCTCCCAGCCCTCCCCTCTCCCTCCCCAGGCCTCCGTGGGGCCTAGCAAGGCCCCGCGGAGGCCTCTCCCAGCCTCCCCCCTCCCTCCCCAGGCCTTCGTGGGGCCTAGCAAGGCCCCGCGGAGGCCTCTCCTGGCCTCCCCCCTCCCTCCCCGGGCCTTTGTGGGGCCTAGCAAGGCCCCACGGAGGCCTCTCCGGGCCCTCCCCCCTCCCTCCCTGGGTCTTCATGGGGCCTAGCAAGGCCCCGCGGAGGCCTCTCCCAGCCTCCTCCCTCCCTCCCCGGGCCTTCGTGGGGCCTAGCTAGGCCCCGCGGAGGCTTCTCCGGGCCCTCCCCCCTCCCTCACCGGTCCTTCGTGGGGCCTCCGGAGCGTCTCCGGAGGCCCCGCGGAGGCCTCTCCCAGCCTCCCCCCTCCCTCCCCGGGCCTTCGTGGGGCCTAGCAAGGCCCCACGGAGGCCGCTCCCAGCCCTCCCCCTCCCTCCCCAGGCCTTCGTGGGGCCTAGCAAGGCCCCGCGGAGGCCTCTCCCAGCCTCCCCCTCCCTCCCCGGGCCTTCGTGGGGCCTAGCAAGGCCCCGCGGAGGCCTCTCCCGGAATCCCCCCTCCCTCCCCGGGCCTTCGTGGGGCCTAGCAAGGCCCCGCGGAGGCCTCTCCCGGAATCCCCCCTCCCTCCCCGGGCCTTCGTGGGGCCTAGCTAGGCCCCGCGGAGGCTTCTCCAGGCCCTCCCCCCTCCCTCACCGGTCCTTCGTGGGGCCTCTGGAGCATCTCCGGAGGCCTCGCGGAGGCCTCTCCCAGCCTCCCCCCTCCCTCCCCAGGCCTTCGTGGGGCCTAGCAAGGCCCCGCAGACGCCTCTCCCAGCCTCCCCCCTCCCTCCCGGGCCTTCGTGGGGCCTCCGGAGTGTCTCCGGAGGCCCCAAGGAGGCCTCCCCGGCCCTCCCCACCCCCTCCCCGGGCCTTCATGGGGCCTCCGGAGCGTCTCCGGAGGCCCCATGGAGGCCTCCCCGGCCCTCCCCGCTCCCTCCCAGGCCTCCATGGGGCCTCCGGAGCGTCTCAGGAGGCCCCATGGAGGCCTCCCCAGCCCTCCCCCAGGCCTTCATGGGGCCTCCGGAGCGTGCCCGGAGGCCCCATGGAGGCCTCTCCCAGCCTCCCCCCTCCCTCCCCGGGCCTTTGTGGGGCCTCCGGAGCGTCTCCGGAGGCCCCATGGAGGCCTCCCCAGCCCTCCCCCCTCCCTCCCCAGGCCTTCGTGGGGCCTCCGGAGCGTCTCCGGAGGCCCCATGGAGCCCTCCCCAGCCCTCCCTGGGGCCTCCGGAGCGTCTCCGAAGGCCCCGCGGAGGCCTCCCCAGCCCTTCCCCCTCCCTTCCAAGGCCTTCGCGGGGCCTCCGGAGGGTCTCCGAAGGCCCTGTGGAGGTCTCCCCTGCCCTCCCTGCTCCCTCCCAGGGCTTTCACGGGGCCTCTGGAGGCCCTGTGTCGCGGTTTTGGGGGGGCCCGGGGGGGGCCCTCGCAAAACCGCGAATAATCGAAACCGCGAATGTCAAGTTCGCGAATGTGGAGGGGCGACTGTATCTGCATTTCCACTACAAGGATCAGCATTACCACCAATTCAAAGCTCTCCTGTTTGATCTGGCTTCTGCTCCCACAGTTTTAACAAAAGTACTGGTTCTCATTTCAGGAAACAACTGTACCCCTAGTTAGACAATGTCTTAGTGAAGGCTGGGAGCAGGGAGGTGACCAAACGGGTTATAGCCAAAACATTGGAAATATTGCAAAGTCATGGCTTTGGAATAAATTATGAAAAGAGCCATTTGGAACCAACAATATCTCTGACTCATTTGGGGGCACTAATAGACACCTGGAGAGGTTGTTTATTTCTGTCATAGGAAAGGAGGATGAAAATAAGGAAAGAGTTGAAAGATCTGATGAGAATGAAGTCCGCAAACCATCATGCTGTTAGCAAAAATTCAGGGACTCTTGATTTTAACAATACAACTAATATCATGGGCGAGATTCCATAAGCAGCAGTTGCAGTTGCTTCTCTTGCCACATCAAATGGCGATTGTGACAAAGAAGCATTACAAGATTACTGTGACATCATATGTAAAGAAGGACTTAAGCTGGTGGCTAAGCAACAGCAACAGCACCAGGAGCCCTGGTGGTGCAGTGGTTAAATGCCTGTACTGCAAGCCAAAAGGTTATGAGTTCAATCCCAGAGGCTCGAAGCATGACTCCGTCTTCCATCCTTCTGTAGATCGGTAAAATGAGTACCCAGCTTGTTAGGGGCAATTAGTTAAAAAATCATTGTAAACTGCTTAGGGAGTGCTTCGGCACTGATAAGCGTTATCCAGTAGGACCCCCATATCTCCTGGGGATTGGTTCTGGGGGCCCCCATAGATACAGAAAACTGTGGATAACAGCAAACGCCATTGAAAATAACGGGACTTCCGGTTTAAAATACCATAGAGTTGCCTTGGAAGACCTAGAAAATGGCAAGAGAGGACACATTTTCTAGGAAGACTCTATGGTAGTTGTGCTGTTTTGTGTCCCGTGGATAATTGAATCAGTGGATAATGAATCAGTGGATATGGGGTCCTACTGTATAAATATCAATGCTATTGCTGTTGCAAAGGAACCCCATTGCAGAATCATCCGGAAGTAGTAGTAACCATGGCTGCCAGTGTTTCAGGATGAAGAGCACATTGGAAGGGCAAGTCCATTCAGGGACAGTGGACTTGTCTGGATATGAAGTTCAACATCAACTTCTTAGAGCTGAAGGTGGTAAGATTGGCCCTGTTGGGATTTGCACACAAAGTCAAAGGAAAGCAAGTACAAGTATGTACAGACAATCAAACAGTAAAAGCATACATTTACAATCAGGGCAAAGTGTGGTTGATATCCCTCATTCAGGAAACAAACAAATTACTTCAATGGTTGGAAAAGTCACTAACGTCACTGACAGCAGAATATTTAAAAGGTTCTTTAAATATACAAGCGGACTATTTGAGCAGGCACACCATTCATCAGGAAGAGTGGGTCTAAAATGTGGAAATATTCTGGAAGTTAGAGTTATGCTATTGTCTGTTACAAGCAGATTTGGAGAGAACAACAAATTAAAAAAGTATTATTCTGTACATGGAGGCAGCGGAGCAAAACAGCATGATGCTCTGACACCAAGCTGGCCTCCAGGAATACATTATGCCTCCCCACCACTACCAGTTCTTCAGAGTACTGACAAAGATAAGAAAGGAAAGGGCCACAGTAGTGCTAATAGTTCTGTATTGGCCAAGGAAACCTTTGTTTCCAACTTTGATGCAGATGTCAGTTAAGAAACGGTGGAGACTACCGCAGAGGTTGGATATAATACATCAGGGACTAATATTACACCAGAATCCAAACTGGGTACAATTAACAACATAGATATTGAATGGGACCTGTTGAGTCAGCAAGATTATGAGCAAGAAGTGATGGGTGTGATTTTGTCATCTAGAAGGGACTCCACTCATAGAATATATGATATAATGTGCACAGCCTTCAAGAGAGTGGTGTTTTCTCTCATGAAGTAGACTGGGAAAAGGTGCAGGTAGCTGAGATATTTAAATTTCCTTCACTATGGTATATGGGGAAAGGATTGAGGCCAGAAACCCTGAAGAGACCAGTTGCTGGTCTGTCAACTGTATTATGTGTAAAAGGAGATCAACTATCGTTTCATCCATACATAGGGGGATTTTTAAAAGGAGCAACTTTGACAGCTACACAACAGCTCATAGGTTTCCATTGTGGAATCTCAATTTAGTACTGAACAGATTAACAAAAGTGCCACTTGAATCCTTAAACAAGGCATCTTTACATTTGCTCTCTTTTAAGGTGGTCTTTTTTTTGGTTATCACTATAGCCAGACGAGTGTCAGAATTGGCAGCATTATCTGTAAATCATAATCTGTGTAGGTTTGATCATGACAAGTTGACACTAACTTTAGATCCTACTTTCCTACCTAAGTGAATAGTAGATAAGGGTGTGGCGCCTTCCTAGTGCCACAGGGGGCTTTCCTGTCCCACTGCTGTCACCCCTTTGTGAAGCCCAGCATCCTCCTAGTGGCGCGGGGGCCTTTCCTATCCCACCACTGCCACCACTTTGTGGAGAAGAGGGGATTTCCACCTCCTGCCCTGCTGCCACTTTGTGACCCCCAACCTCCATGTCACAGCCAAACTACATCTTCCAGTGGTATAGCACAAGCACTCAGGTGTGGCTATGTATTCCTGGCTGTGTTTCCTTCCCTGAGAATCACTCGCACCAGGCTGGATGGTTCTTGTTAATTGTCAAATGAATAAACCATGTAGCAGTATAACCAAGTTATTGGGCCTGCACAAACATTCGCTCTTTCTCTAAGCCTCTAACTTCCAAGGAAGTTAAACTGTCTTGAATCACTCAAAGCCTCATCAAAACTCTCCAGACTGAAAACTCACTTTCCTCACTCACTCCCCCTTTATCTCCTCCAGAAGCCCCTCCTCCTTCCACATCCTCACAGAGGATTGGCTCCTGGAGTACCATGTCCTCATTGGCTCACTAGCCGTACATCACACACCTCTCCCCTTTGGAAAAATTTGCTATAATAATGACCTCTACAGGCCACAATTATAACAAAAGTTTACATATTCCCTAGATTAAACAATACTTACCTACTCTCAAACATTCCTGTATACATTATACAGTTACTTCATTAAACAGTAAATTATTTCATTACTTACATAAGTGCTTTGGTAATTGTACATATTTACACATAAACTTACCCATTCATCACAGAGCTATCCTATCTGATACTTCATACAATTTAAACATTGTATTATCTAATCATCTTACCAATTTTTAAAAAATTATTTAAACATTCTGTAAATTTTATACATTTTACATAGACATAAGCATTCATTTCCTATTCATTTTTCCCTTCAACCTTTCCCTCATTTGTAAAATATACTAGAGGTTTTCTTTCCGGGGCCCAGCTTTGCCTTGGTCTCCGCAGGGTTCTGATGGCCCTCTGCCAGCTCTGATGGTTCCCTTGCCTCCACACTTGACGCAACAGTCTTTTCAATGTCTGTCTTGACTTTCAGCAGATTTATAAAGGATCCTGGACTCTCCAGAATCTTTCCTTCCCTGTCTTGGTCACACTCCTCTGTCTTCACGATTCCAGGTTCTGGGTTCCACTGGTGACTCATCTGTGCCTGGACCAAGTTAATTCTGGTTTTGTATCCAGAACTACACTTTCATTCTGGATCTCTTTAATTAAGTTGCAGGACATTCCTGATTCATCAGAATACTCCTCAGGGTTTTCTTCATGCCGTGGGCTTTTCTCTATGCTGTACCATCTTTGCTGTCCATAAGAACATTTCACTATCTCTGAAAACTCTACAATTGGTTCCCTGCTTTCAGGTCTTTTGCTGCCATTTATAGACTCCAAAACTAGTCCTGAATCTTTTTTGTTATTGGTACCCTCATATTCATAGAATCATAGAACTGCAGAGTTGGAAGAGACCACGAGGGCCATCCAGTCCAACCCTCCTGCCACGCAGGAAATCTTGATCAAAGCATCCCCGACAGATGGCCATCCAGCCTCTGTTTAAAGACTTCCAAGGAAGGAGACCCCACCACGCTCGGAGGGAGTGTGTTCCACTGCCGAACAGCTCTGACTGTCAAAAAGTTCCTCCTCATGTTGAGGTGGAATCTCTGTTCCTGGAGCTTGCACCCATTGCTCCGTGTTCCAGTTAGTGCAGTCTTTTATAGGCACACTATTGGTAAGGCCTTTAAAGACTTTTCCTTTTAAATTTATTGACTTTTCTTTGTACTTCGTGGGCACTATTAGCTGTCGTTGGACCTTGTCTGTCCTCTCTGGGTTCTTTTAAAGGATTCCTGATACAGTTTGTCCTTTTTGACTGTATAGATCACAGGAGTGCTTTCTGACACCTTTTCATTACTATGTGTGGCTGCTTCAAACAAAGCTTTCAACTCCTCATGCTGTTTCTGCTCACTTGCAAATCCCTGTGACTCATCTTCTCCAAAGTTGTAGATAGCCATCAGGTCTCTAACTCCATCCTCTGGTGAGTCGCTTTCAGTTTTGTTTTCATCCCTAATACTATCGGGTTCAGTCCTTATTGTGTTCTCAACTGGATCTATTAACTCCCTTTCTGGATATTCACACTGTCTGATAATCAGATAAACTTATCTTCAGAACTGCCTCCTCCTATACAATCCTCCCTGCGCACTCTGGTCCTCTGTGAGGAATTTGCTTCAGCCACAAAAATCTAGGCTGTCTGCAACCTCCCAGAGGGCCTTTTCAGTAATTGTCCCCAAATTGTGGAATGGCCTGCCGAATGAGATCCGTCAGATGACGAGCCTGCGTAGCTTTAAAAAAGCACTAAAGACGGATCTTTTTCGGCAGGCCTTTCCTAATTAGTTCCCGGCCTCAGGAGCTCCTGGCCCTTTTTAGTCTGCTGCTTATTTATTATTTATTATTTTAATGTGATTTTAGATCAGTCGTTTTAATGTATCTTGGTTTAATGTCTTTTTTGGGGGGAGGGTGGGGGTGGCTGGCATTTGGGGATTTTAATCTGTATTGGTATTTTAATTTTTGTAAGCTGCCCTGATTATTTTTAACAGAGGGGCGGGTTAATAATAATAATAATAATTATTATTATAATTATCATCACCACACATGCCTGTTTTGTGGCCAGGGCCAGATCATTTCCAATTACCAATAGAGCTGGAATATCATCCCACACAGCCATTTTCCACATTCCCTCCCAGCCTTGATATTGAATTTGAAGTCGGGCTACAGGGACATAGAACGCTGGCCCACCTAAGCCCTTACTCTTTACCCTCTCTTTGGGCACTGTATCTTGGTTTGATACTAAATGGGGTTTAATAACACAAACTTGGGACCCAGTGTCCTGCATTCCCCATACGCTTTCATTTTTTACCATTAAAGGCTGGTGGTATTCGTTGTCAAAAGAGGTGTCTACATATATCATTTGCCAAAGTTTTGTCCAGATCCTAAACACCCATAGAAAGGACATGGCATAGTTCGGACGTGAAGAAAGCTGTTAAATTGTACATTAAGAGGACAGCAGAGTTTAGATGGACAGAGGCCCTTTTTGTCTCTTTTTGTCTTGCTAAGACAATGGATAATAAGGCATCTAAACATATGTTGTCTAGTTGGATAAAAGCTTGCATATTCTTATGTTATGATTATGCAAACGTAACTGGACCAAAGCAGGTGTGGTCCCATTCCACACTATCCATGGCAACTACTACTGTATATGTGGCCTCAGCTTTGATAAGGGATGTCAGCACAGGCAGCATTTGGCCGGGTAGTGCTGCAATTAGTGAGATAGTTCAAAGCAGCCAATTCCTGCCCCATTAGTGGAGGCTTAGGTATTTCCCATAGGTATAGTGGATTGCTGCTCCTAATCCATCCAGAGAATGAAGAGTTGGTACTTACCATAAATGATCATTCTTGGATGGTAGGAGGAGCAATCTACGCCCTCCCACTAATTAGCTGCTGTGGGGTGTTTTTAGATAAGTAGGTTAAGTTCATGTAGGTTTTTAAGTATACTATGAGTATAGGTATATAGTTTAGCAAGGCTATAGAAAAAAACTGGTGAGCTAGGGAAGGGAGTCAACGGTTGTAAACGTTGTAAAAAGATTTTGTAAAAAGAATTTAGACCTCCTGCCTATCCAGCTGGTGGGAGGGGGAATGACCCATTGGTATAGTGGATTGCTCTTCCTACCATCCAAGAACGATCACTCATGGTAAGTACCAACTCTTCATTCTTTGGAAAAATGTTATGAAATGCAAACAGTCATGAAAAAATGTACAGAAACTCTTATAATGTCACCCAGCAGGGAGAAAACTTGAAATCTTTCGTATCATATCAGAATGAAACTAGTAAAGATTTGCATCCCAAAAGAATCACAAGAGGAAGCTTTCAGTCTTCTTGAGTGGGTTCAGTCTCATAACAACAAATATTAATTGTTCTGAGCCTGGTTGGTTGGTGTATAGGTCCCCCCCCCCACTGCTTCTGTGAGGGATACATTCCTGGACTTACCGTTTATATGTGAAATGGCAGATAATAGCAAAACGTATTAAAATAAAGGACTTCCTGTACAAACATGCCATAGAGTTGCATTGGAGGACCTAGCGATTCCTAGAGAGGATGTCTCTAGATATTTTGCAGCATGACTCTATGGCATGTGTCTTTCTCTCTTTCCGGCCATGGATAACTGAAACTGTGGGTATTTGTTCTGTGGATACTGGGGCATAGGGTGGAACACACCTATATGAATTTATCTGAATTTCTGTTGTTTTTTTTTAAATTATTTGCTGTTTTGCTTTTACTTATTAAATATTACAGAATTTTAAAAACAGTGGTAAGAACTTAACACATACATTGCCATGCCTTTCTTCTGAGCATTGCTTGCCTGATCCAAGATTACTTTTTCCAATCACCTTTCTAAAATTTCAATAAAGTCTTGCTTGATGAAAAGGAAATTTTGGGTAATGGTAATAGGCTTGCATGAGGATCTTGAAAAGAGAAGCTTGATCAAGTCTCATATGAACTAGCTGAATATGGCTAATAAGAATAGCATCAGAGATTGCCAAAGCTTAATTAAAAAGGGGTGTTAATGATAGTAGTAAAATATAAACAATCATTTTAAGACGCTAAATGTACAAGAAACTAAAAAGGGGAGGGGGAAGATCAAGGCGCTTCAAAGAGACAGATTATGAGAATGGCACCCCTGCCATTATCCCTAATCAGCTCTTTGTTATATAAAACAACCCTGCAAACTGATCATGTAACCAAACTGTACTGCTGAGTCAGTGCTGAATTAGCAACAGGTTAATGCAACTAGTTGAAGAAGAACATTATGTAAAACCGCAAGACAGATAAAATGAGCAATAGGACACAATAGTAGAAGTTAGAAAAAATTGGAAACTGTTGATGATGGATGACCAGAGACACCACATCATCGTGTAGGTCAGAGATTTCTATTATTTTCTCTGGCTAGTTGTCAGTCCCAGAAGTACTTATACTCAACTTGTTTTGGTACTCTAAGTGGAGCCTGAAGAAGTGATCCAAGTACGTAATATGATGCCTTATTAGCCTGATGTAGTCTTTTTTATTTATAAGAAATACTTGCTTTCTATAGCTTACAAAACAATCTTAAAGCATGAAAGAAACGTATAAAACAAACTAAAACCTTAAAAGAAAACAATGCAACGTGCTGACTTAAACAACAAGAATCAAAATGCTGGGAGACAAACCACTGGATCCATCATATCTTTATTTTCTCTTAACTGTTACCTTTTCTTTAGGTTTTGTTGTTTAATTTGAATGGGTCACATGGCTTCAATAAAGTTTGGCAGCACAGACAGGATTGAAAGAAATGGGTGAAAAAAACACCAATATGAGAAACTCACAAAGACAAGTCACAATTCAGGGGCTCAGTATACAAGTTGCTGACAAGCCCACAAGCAGCCAAGGTTGGAAGCAGTAAAGCCATGCAGCCAGGAGCAGACAATTCTACATTGTGATAGTAGCCTGTGGTCTGTGTGTGTGTGTGTGTATACGCCTTGTTCCACCATTTCTAGGCTGTAGTCATGATCTGAAAAGAGATTGCTAGCTCTTTTGTATTGCATAATCTGCTACGGGCTTACTTCTGAATCTTCTGTCTTGGGAGGAAAGGCAGGATTAACAATAACTCTTACAACCCGGAAGAACTATGTATCTGGTCTGTACCACTTCAGATCCCAAGAGGGGATTTGCATAACTGATTGTTCATCTGTGTATACACAGCCCCTGCCCATAGAACAACTGAAATAACACTAGGCTTTAACCCTTCTTTCTGGCTTCTAGTTTTTGATGTGCAGGATCTTGTTTTCTTGTTATTTTTTATAGGAGCACATTCTAGTCATGTTAGTCAACACACACATGGTTCAGTCTTCATACTCAATAATCTGCTAAGCCAGAAGAAACTTCCAAAAGTTGCCCAATTCTAAAGTTTTACTCAAAGTAGAAAACAGCTTTAGTCTGTCAGTGTCCCTCTGCCTATTTCCTATGATGCACATGTGGTTTCATTCAAAGTGCTAGACAATAAAACTGCTTTGCTCAGATCCCTTTGAGGAGAAAACTGATTGCCTCCTCAATCAGTGAAGTACTACAGTACTTCATCTTGGCTTGCAGTTGGAAATCTTAATTTTCTGTTTTGTCAGCCTTACACTTCCTAAATGTGCAACTCTGGAGTCAGTGGTTTGTATTGAGAACAGAGTACATATACCAAGAAAACCACATTGTATCATGGAAGGATGATGCAGGGAGAGGCATCTTTTCGTTTTCATTTGTGTAGCTGAGGAATGCTGGTTATTGAAGGATGGTGAGAAATGTATTAATTTTGTGTTCAGAGTTTTTTTTTTTTAACTACTGTCTATTTACCCACATAACCATGGACCACAGAGCTGCTGAGAATGTTACTCTGAAGAGCATCTTTAAGGAAATCAGATAGAAGAAAAATATCTGGACTTTGAGTGTGTCTTGTTTTGACAGCTGTAAAATATTAACCTTTTCTAGCCTGTAATCTTAATACTGTGGTTGTTGGTCTGCTTTTTTTTGAAAGGAAATAAGATTTAAGATCTACAAGAGCCTCCCTCAGTATAAGTCAAAGAAAATAAAGACGAATTACTTACTTAGAAGTACTCCCTTTTTTTTGAAGGCATTGCGGAGATAATAAAATAGAAGAAAGCATAGTATGTCACTAATTTTGGTTTATTGGGGGGGCAGTAAGAGAGGAAAGCGATCCTATAGTTGTGACTGGTGAGTCAGGCAAGTATTCCATATCAAAAGAGAGGTTCTGAAGGTCTTGTACTTCTCATCCTAACTCTCTCCCATCTTTGTTATGAGAAGATTTTGTTATTCTTGGAAAGCTAGCACTATAGTGTAGCCTTATCTTTCAAATAAGTAATTACCACAGACTGTCTCATTTCAGTTTTACATCTAAGTTCTTTTTTTGGGGGGGTGTTGTTTCTAGCTTTCAAAGAAATTGCGAGAGAAAGGCTGGAAAGTGGGAGACCTCTTTCAAGCAGTGCTGAAGTACTGTGACTTGATGGAGAAGGCAGCTACTGATGGCGAGAGAGGTCTGGAAAGTAAAACATTCTTGGGATGGCTTCAGGAACATGTCTGAATACCAAAAGATGCACTGTTTACTTCACTTCATGCTTCCTTTGGAAAGGAGGAAAGGTGTACCATACACTTTAACTAGCAAATGTACTGTTGTTTGCATTGTGAGAAATATTTGGGGTGAAAGTAAATGTAGCTGTACTGTCAAGTGCTTTGTGATGCTCTGTATGCTTTTTATCCAGTGCATATCTTTGTAATGAGTGTCTCCAGTCTGGTCTAATGAACTTATACCTATTCTGTGTTCAGTCTGTTGTAATGGTGGGAGAATAAGCTTTTCTACTATGTGTACTAATGGCAATTTCAACCAAGCTGGGACAAAAAGTCATACAATTTCAGTCTAATGTATTTCTTCCTCTTCCTGTTTCTGCACACACATACCTTTCCCTCTCTCACTGATCTACAAGAAGTGTTCAGTGAGTACTGCTAATTTGTCACTTTGGTTTTCCCTACAATGGAGAAAGATAGGCACAGAAAGTACTGTTTATTGTTTCTTTTCAGCTTCTAAGGAGCTTACAGGTAGTCTAATTGAATGTACAAGCATAATATGTGGGTTTCCTCACTAGAGAAACATGTTGGAAGACCAGCCTCCTTATCAGTTAGAGATGAAAACCTAAATAACTAAATTAAAAAAAAATTAAAATAGACATGTATGCCACATGCGTGTTCTACAGAGCACCAATGTTTTGAAAATAGTATTTTGATATTATTTGGGGTATTTTAGCAACTGCCCTTTTTTTGTTCAGAAATAGATTTTTCCCCTTTTTCCATTTAAAGAAACATGCAAAGAAAAAAATAGCATTGTTTTTTCTTTAAATGCTCCCTTTTGGCCAGTGGAACAAGAATTATTGATCAATTTTTGTGCTTTATTAGTTAGTGTCAAGAAGCATATCTGATTTTTGATCTTCAGGACCAATGCTGAATCTTCATTTTTTTTTTATTTGGGACCTTTTTTTGTAAAGTGCTACTTCATTAAAGTATATTGAACACAGCAGGTTAGAATTATCATTAGTACAAAACATAGCATAACATAGATATTTTAATACACTCATTTTTAAATAACAGATTTAAACAAAAAGGTTCCTACTCATTTTGAGTCAAACTGAGCTAGTTTCTAGTTATGTACAGCAGAAATGGTGAGATTTGTTTCTGTTTGGCCCTCAGCATCAGTGTTTAATTCTTAGAGCAGTAGTCACCTCATGCCTGAGCTTTTTCACCTGGAGAGCAGCACTGTATTGCTGGTGTTGTACTCCTATAAACACAGAAGAAATTTTTGTTAATTTTCTCCCAGTAGAGCTAAAAGTGCTGAAACCACCTGACAAGAAAATGCTAGTGTCTGGTGCTTCTCCTATGACCTCAGCTCAATTTAGGTCATTTCTTTTCAAGTACAAATGTACTCTCAGTTTTTCATTGAAAATCTCTACTATAAGCATTGTTTTAGTTAGCAAGATTCATTTTGTGATGACTTTATTCACTTTTGTTTTGAGCCACCTTTGTACATTCCTGTTATAACTGGAGACACTGACAGTTTCTGCTCTGTTTTAATGCTTGGGTGTGATTTAATCTCAGACTTCTTATTAGCTTTTGGGGTAGGTTGATTATGCAGAGTTAGGATAACTCATCACTGCTCCTGAGCTAATCTGTTTGGAAGGAAATTCCACTAAAGTTTGAGGAAATTACTTGCAATTTAGGATTCAGATACCAGTTGGCCACTGATAAAAATTAATGGTGTATATTTTTTGCACCTTGAGGCCTTAATTTGATATCCAGAACATTGCTCCTTATTCTTACAACTTCCCTCCCTGCCCCCTGGTGGCTTTGTAGTATGCAGTTAGCTGGCTTCATTGGAGGTGTAGCAGGTAAGGGAATGAATGGTAAGGGATGTTCTCCTCTGCTATACCCAGTGATGGTGACCTCTGCTTTGGTTCTGAACCCTTTTCTCTGTGGCAGCATTGCAGTCTGAGGTGAACCCTAATGGTATTGCCATCTCCTAGTTATAGCAAGTGCCTGTGCCATCAGTAGTATGGAAATTCATCCGGTACCGTATTCCAGGGCATTAGCTGTGTAGGGCTGGTTAGATCACCTGTTGAATTTTTACCTACAGTGGAACTTGAAGATACAGAAGATCTATTTAGAAAGAAGAGGTGATACTGGTGCAGCTTGAGAACAGCTGGGGAAGGAATGAACAGCCCTCCTGATTAAAATGCCTTCATGGGCTGTGAATCCTGGTTCGCTTAAGTAGCTCCCATATTTGCATATCAGGACGATGCTTAATAGGTATGTGTGACTGCAGAGCTTTTGGGGTGGGGATTAAAGAATTTATGAAGGGTAGCTTGGGTACAGATGTGCCTTCCCTTTCCAGGTTTTTCATTATTTATTTTTTTCATTTACCTTGGTGGTGCTGAGAAAGGCTTCAGGTCTACACCACCGCCAAGCTCTGTTACTGAGGTTGAAGGAAAAGTTAAAGCCCTACTTCCATTCAAGTCTGAATAACAAATTCAAAAGTAAATGGTTTAAACTTTGCAGCTGCAGTGCACTTTGGTTAGCATTGTCTGATTGCTTTGTTATTCTCTTCCTACATCCCTGCAAGTGCAGAATGTAGTGTTTGTATACATATTCCAAGTCATGTAGACACAACAAAACAGGTGTGAATGGTGGCCAGAAACTATAAACCGTAAACAATAGACATGTTTCATGCTTCACTGTACACACAGATGTACTTTTTGTTCTGGAAATGCTAATGTGCAAAGTCATCCTTAGTATGACAATTATAAAGATTAAAACAATTTCAGTAATTACAGTTGTTTATATCTGACTACAGTAAATGAAGGCAACATGAAGGTCTTTCACTGTGTAATAGATTTTGTTGTTTTTAGAAATTTGGTGAAATGGTTAAGAGATGTGAATTTCAGATTGCACTAAACTTGTATCTGCTGTAGCACTATATTAAACTAAATTGTATATAAACAAATCTCATGTTGTTTCATAATTTCCAGGTAACTGACAATTTTCTTTTGTTTTCATTTTGATCAGAAAAATGCAGAGCTTATGACCTGGCTTTTCTCAGAGAGGCCCTTCTGTAATTTTGGACATTTCCTAACTAAATATGCTAAAAAGCAGGTGCAGAAAGACAGAGATGCAGATCAACTAAAACAAGAGGGTAGGAATCATGCACCTATGGGCCACTTTAATGCCCACAAAGCTGTTTTGAGCCCTTCCCCCACGACCTGGAAAGCCACACCACCAAAACAGAGGATTGGGGGGAAAGATATTTTAAAGAAGCTTTAAAGTGTTGCATTTTGCTTCTTTCACTATTAGCACATGTATCAGAGAGGCCCTGGCCTCTCTGATATCTCTTAGATGTTTCACTGGGGCTGGAAAGGAGCATCAGAGGCTGGGTATTTTTTTAGCATACCTGTAAGGGCAGACCTCTATCTCTGCCCTCGGATGGGGAAATCCTATCTGTTCTATAGCCCCTGTTGTGCCTCCCATACATACAATGCCACATTCATTGCAGACATAAAAGAATAGGTCCCATATCAGTCAAACTGGAAAATTTCAAAACTGCAGTTAACTTCTCGGGTGCCTATGAGTAACAGCACATTTTAATTTATTTTGCATATACCTAGCTCTTTGGATATGCTAAAAATGGTATGTAACAGTAGGCAATCCTTTTTGGTAAGGTCTAAAGAATGTAAGGAAAAGAAAGCTATGGTTTTCAGTTTTTTCTGCCCTGCGGGAACACACAGTCCAGGCACTCCTGACAGATGGCCATCCAGCCTCTGTTTAAACACTTCCAAAGAAGGAAGAGACTCCAATGCCACACTCCCAGGCAGCAGCGGATTCCACTGTAGAGGCAGCTCTTACTGTCAGGAGGTTCTTCCTAATGTTGAGGTGGACTCTCTTCTGAATTCCAGGAGAGCGGACGTCAAACCCCTGCACAGCCAAAGTATTTGAAGGGGTGTCACGTTGAGGATGGAGCAGACTTGTTTTCTGCTGCTCCAGAGACTGGAACACGGAGCAATGGATGCAAGCTCCAGGAACAGAGATTCCACCTCAACATTAGGAGGAACTTTCTGACAGTAAAAGCTGTTCGGCAGTGGAACACACTCCCTCGGAACGTGGTGGGGTCTCCTTCCTTGGAGGTCTTTAAACAGAGGCTGGATGGCCATCTGTCGGGGATGCTTTGATCGTGATTTCCTGCGTGGCAGAATGGGGTTGGACTGCATGGCCCTTGGGGTCTCTTCCAATTCTGCAATTCTATGATTCCATTATAAGACCCAGACATTCAATAACAGACGCTTCCCACTTCCCTTCTTTAGACTTAACAAAAAACAAAAAAGGCACTTTCTTGTTCGTGGTCTCTGTGACACACACAATTGGGTTTTCCTGCCCCTGCGCAGTGCATCTTCGGAACCTTCTAGAATAGTTACATAAGAGTTTCTGGCGGTAGCTCTGCCCACTATAACGGTCCCCTTAGGTGTTCCCGCTCACTTTACCTCAGTTTCTTTTCATCCGCTGCGTTAGCAGCATCTAAGGAACCTCTCTAGTGCTTGTTTTTCCTTCACTGTTTTTGGACTCAGTTTTTCTTGACTACAGCTTGGCTTTGCCTCTGATACTCACGGCTCCCTTTGACTTGGACTGTTTTGGACTGTTCTTTCATTTAATCCTTTGGCTTTTTCCCATCTTCTTTCTTGGCTCATGCTGTGGTTTGTTCTTGACTTCATTATGGCTTCTACCTCCTCTTTCAAGCATTGCACGGAATGCAGGGCTAAATTGCCCAGATGGAATGGCCACTCCTATTGCCTTCTATGTCTGGGTGAAGGGCAATGTAAATACTTATGCTCACTGTAAGAAATTCACCCCGCAGGTGCGCAAGAATTGCCAGTATCACCTTAAGGTCTTGTAGCTCTCTGTGCCACCGTCTGCGACAGTATCTGTCCCTCCTAAGGAATCGAGTGAGTTGACTCTTTGTTGTTCTCCATGAAGAAGACAGGCTGATATGGGCTTTCCCATCCTGGCAAAGCAGAGGCGGTCAAATTCACCCCTCGAATCAGAGGGCTTGAATCCATAAGATCCAGTCTTGGGTTCCAGATCTCTTTCAGCCAGTCCCTCTACTTTAGCCGCATCAAAGTCCTTGTTGGGCAGCTCTCTCCAATCCTAACACTCCATGGAGAAAAAGAAGCAGCAGCATTCCAAACACCCTTCTGAGAGAAATGCTTCCTGTAGCTCAAAGACTCCTATGATGTCTTCTGTTGTCTATGTTCCTACCCCTTGTAAAGAGCCTTCTCCATCCGGCTCTGTGCAAATTGTGCAAGTGAAAGCAGTCTCTGCCTCCAAGGGTGAGATTCTCCCATCTCATGGCCAGCACATTCTGTTGAGACTTCGCGGGACTGTCATCAACTTGTAGTTTCAAGGGCTGAACTCCTTGAATCTAGCATGCTTGGTTGAATTCATTTTCCCGAAAGACGTGACATTGTTGGGTATTCCATCTCTACCTCATGCTCTCCTTCACTGCAAGACAGGGTGAGGTCTCCGCTCCCGGTAGTGGACTGTGAGGGCCAAGCAGCAGATCTGATGGGCACGTTGCACTCTCATCATGAAGAACATTGTTTGCCTCAGGGAAAACTCCTGTTCAATAGATACAGGGAATACTATTATGTTGATGATGAAAGACTATGACATGATACAGGGCATACTATTATGTTGATGATGAAAGACTCTATGACATACCTCAGCGTTCACATCCTCTGGACTTTTATGCTTGCTCTGATGCCTCTCTGGCCAGGTCACTCGTTCTTCCTTCCAACTTGCCTTAGTGGATATATGAACCACTTCCTTGCCTTCATCAGATGGAGTCGCCTAATTTGAAGATGCCACAGTGCAAGTCACCCTGCTTGTCCCAGAGCCTAAATGACCAACTCCTTTGGTGGATAGCCCACATCCTTTACATCTGAAGTCTCATTCTCTGCCTTCACCTCTATGACCTGCAGTACCATATCAGTCTCCATCATGATTGCCTTCTTGATCCGACACTGATTCGTCTTCCTCGGACATGCCCTTTATCCTTCTCCTCCTAATTGAATTGTGAATAGTGATTAATAATCTCTGAAGGACGATAGTAGAGCTTTCTCAGAGCAGATGATTTGAATGGCCTGAGCTTTGGAGCTCCAGATGAAGCAGAAGGACTCCTACCCGATTGATCCAATTTAACACCGGCTCAAATCCAAGGCCCAGTAGCCTCTCCTCCCTTTCTGCCTTCACTCCAGAAGATTTCACAGAGTTCTTGGGATACCCTCCACTATCCCTTCCACTTCCCAGAAGAAAGATGACCTGTATAGGGTGACTGGTGAGGAGCCTGTCTGGCTTTTTGAACATCTGAAGCCCAACTTGGTCATAGTGGAGGCTTCTCACTCACTCACTGTCTAATGGTCGCATGTCACACCTGCAGATAAGGAGGGATGCAAGCTGGACGTCATGGCCATAAGTTTTATTCCTTAGCTGCATTGAGTCTCTGGCTCTCCAACTACTCAACCTGTATGGGCGCTTACCAGCTGAATTTGTGGGAACGGGTATCACCCTTCTTTGAGAACCTCCCCGAGGAAGAAAAATGCCTAGCCATGGTATCCAGGCCAAAGCCATCTCCTTAGCCAGCTGACAGATTAGTTCCTTCTGCCACTTTGCTGATTGTTCCTTGAAGATGCTAGCATGCTCCGTGGCATTGCACCAGCACACATGGCTCAGATGTTCTGGCCTTTTGGCACAGGCATGAGCAACAATTGAGGATATGACAACTCTGGTCTCCTTCATCAGAGTACCAATGAGAAGCACAAATTCACTCAGAAAATGTGAACCACAACTTGCAAGTATAGTATGCCATCCCAGACTCAGAACACTCCTTGCAGTCGATCCAGTTGGCAGAGCCTTTGTTATGGACGTCCCCATTCTTTTAGTCCTCCTTCATTTTGCAAGAGAAGATATCCATCCCAGTCTTCTACCTCTTCTGCGAAGCACCAAACTTCAACATCGAGGTGTCATCAACAATTTAAGAAATGCCCTGTGGACCAGCCCAAAAGGCATCTTCCTCATCCATTCCCTCTGAATTCAACAGCATTTGGGGACTGATTGGCCCATTTCTACACTGCCTGGGCCGACATCACTACCGATCGATGGGTCTTGAACATCATTCGAGAGGGATATGCAATAGAATTCAAGGAATATCCACTGTTGGGATTTATTCATGTAACCCCTCTGTCACCAGTCCTTTTGGAAGACATCAACACGCTCCTCTCAAAAGGGGCTATCAAACCAATACCTCAATCATCTCTTTACCAATGCTTCTTTTCGAGGTACAGTTGTCCCTCCGTATCCATGGATTTGGTACCCACGGATTTAAGTATTCACAGCTTGAAAATATTCTTTAAAAAATAATAATCCAAAAAGCAAACCTTGATTTTGCCTTCTTATATAAGGACACCAATTTGCTATGCCATTGCATATAATGGGACTTGAATATTCACGGATTTTGGTATCCACGGTGGTTCCTGGAACCAAACCCCAACGAATATGAAGGGACAACTGTATTTCATCATCAACAAGAAGGACAGTGGTCTACAACCCATTTTGGATCTCAGGCGGGTCAACTCTTACATTGTCCCCAAACACTTTTGGATGGTGAGTCTCTTCAATATTACCACTTCTTCAGCATGGAGAGTGGTTCACAATGATAGACCTCAAAGATGCCTATTTCCATGTTAGGATTTGATCATCTCACAGGCGTTTTCTTGCATTCCAGGTCAGTGGGGCTGCCTTCCAGTTTTGCATCCCCCCTTTGGCCTCTCCACTGCACCCTGTGTTTTCATTAAATGCGCAGTGGCAGCAGGGTAGCTTCAACAGCAGGGGATGATAGTGTTTCTGTATATTGACAACTGGCTTCTGGTCACCCACTCCCACCACCAGCTCTGTCTAGATATTGACTATACACTCCATCTACTGGACTCCCTTGGCCTCATCGTCAACAGGGAAAAGTCACCCCTCTCCCCATCTTAGACGGTTTGTTTCATTGGAGCAATACTACATTTGACCTCGGTGACTGCCTACCTTCCAGAAGATAGGCTCGAGACCTTGAGGTGACACTTTCATAGTTGCCATCAGAGTTGGCATTTGCCCACCAGGTCTGTCAGGTACTGCTAGGTCACATGGTGTCTACCATGGCAGTGACCCCCTTTGTAGAATCCTACAGATGAATCTGAGCACGACTTACATGCGTTGGATGTCAGACGAGCCCTTGCATTCTACACCCAATGAACTGCTCCACTGAAAAAGACCAACAAACTTGTTTGCTATTCAGATTCGAAACTGGGCTCACCTGGTTCACTCGAAAGGTTTTCTAAATGGGTTGTATCAGTTATCACCTAGCTTATGATTTGGCCCACCAAGATCCTCTGGCTTGGGTTCGGGCTCACTCAACCAAGACAGTAGCTGCCACCTCTGCCTTTCTTTCAGGGATTCCCCTGGAGGACATGTGTAAAGTTGCCACATGGTTTATTCCATTGACCTTTATTTCTCACTACTGTACAGACTTGACACCAGGTCTAGAGCTGATGCAGCTTTTGAGAAGGCTGTTTTGTTGTCTACCTTGCAATAAATGTGTTCTCTTGGTTTATTGCAATAATGCCTAGTTTGCCTCTGTTAAAGTGCTTAGTGTAGCATGATACACCCTCCTCCTGTAGAGGAAACTTACTAGTCTCCCAGTTATGTGAGTCATAGAGACCATGAAGAAGAAGGGACAAGTTGCATACCTGCAACTGTAGTTCTTCGAGTGGTCATCTGCAAACTCATACAACCCCCCCCCCCCATCCTCCCCGGCTATTGCAGTGTCCTTGGAACTGAGGTGAAACAAACAGGAATGCCTGAGGGGACCGTTAGGGTGGGTAGAGCTACTGCCAAAAAGTCTTACATAAGTATTCTAGAAGGATCCAAAGATGCACTGTGCAGGTGCAGGGAAACCCAATTGTGTGAGTTCACAGATGACCACTTGAAGAACTACAGTTACAGGTATGTAACTTGTCCTTCATCTGCATGTTCAAAATAAATACAAAAGTCCTGCTACTCAAGACCCATTAATTATGCTGTTAATTACTTTTTTGAAATGTGGCATTTTCTGAAATAGAAATTTTCTACATTAAAAAAAATTGATTTTTTTTTAAATGTCCACTCCTCATCATTGCTCAGAGGTACACTACCCCAAGTATAAGTATTCCACTTAGGTATTAGATAACTGACCCTGTTTAATTGCCAGATTCTGGGGTTTTCAATGTAATTCCTGCAAGTATGAATGTCTGGGGACACTTCTTCATGTGTTACAAAGTGTTCTGCCAAGAAAATGTCAACCTCCAGCACCAAGGGTTTTTTTTTAATTTTATTTTAAATTCTTAAATTCATACATCAACCATATTACACTCTTAAATAATACTTCTTTCTTTAAAATGAATACATTGCTTTCATCTTAATTATTAACATTGATTTAATTCTTTGTCCCCCTGCAAGTGCTCCCCACCCCCAGGACCATCTATACAAATTATTTATTCCATTTTCCAAAATTGCATTGATTCCCTTGGGGGTGTGTACTCCCTTTTTCTTAAAAAATCATAATCTATAAATGGTTTCCATATTTCATCAAATTTACAACTTTTCCATAATCCTTTTTAAACTTTCAATCTACATGTTAATTTATCATTAATAACAATGTCCCATACTTCTCTATACCATTCCTCTATATGATAATCTCCTTGTATCTTCCATTTTCTAGGTATCATTAATCTTGCCACTGTTAATAAATTTGTAATCAGATCTTTCATAACTTGGGTACAATTAACCTTATAATAAATTGATAATAATGCAATATCTAGACACATTTCTAAATCTTGTTCTATTATCTCTCTTATTTCTTTAAATACCATTTGCCAAAATTTCTGTACATATTTACAGATCCACCACATATGAACATAAATGCCTTTTTCTTGACATCCCCTCCAACATAACATTGAATAGTTTTGATCTATTTGACTTATTCTTACTGGTGTCAAGTACTATCTCCATATCAATTTATAATAATTTTCTTTTATTCTCACTGACATATTTTTCAAAATACCCAAATCCCAATTTTCCCCCCAACTCTGATTGCTTATTGTTTGCATTAAATCATCCTCCCATACTACCTTTAAATAATCATTTTGTTCTTCAGTTTTCAGCAATAATTTATATAATTCACTAATGGTACCCTTTATTATTTCATTCTGTTCCTTATTTTCTCTTTGTATGATCAATTCTTCAAATCTGGTATATTTTCAACATTCCTTATATACCCTTATCCATTCCATTGTCCACTGTTCTAATTGTATGCAATTGAGCCAGGAAATCTTTAACCCATGTAATCTCTCTTTTATTTGTTCTCTTCTATTCATCTTTTTTATCCATTCATCTATTTTTATTATTTTCTTTTCTCTTAAACCCTTTTCCAATTCTCTCTTTAAGTTTGCTGGAAATTTTTCCATAACCACCACTGGAGTTAGGGGAGAGATGATAGGTAATAACTTTTCTTTATATTTTACCCATATCTCTAAAATATTCTTCAAAAAGGGATTATCTATTTTTCCAATCCATTTCTTGGTAAGTTTATTAAAAGTATATATTTTCCAATTTATACTCTGTTTCTTGCATATCTGTTTCTAACCAATCTAGTTCCCCTTTTCGCATTATTGCTTCTATAATATATCTAATCTGATTTGCTATATAATATAATTTTAAATTAGGGAGACCTAATCCTCCCTTTTTCTGATGTTTGTACCATCTTTTTTTATTAACCCTCACTTTCCTATCTCCATTACAATAATTATTAATTATAGTTTGCCAGTTCTTTAACTCTGATTCAGCACCAAGTTTATTTCCAGGAATGTCTTTGGAGACTGATTCTTTGTCGAGTGGATACAGGCAAACACTTCATTTTCAAGCTTGTCCCCCAGCCCAGAAAAAAGAGTGTTACGGGGGGTGGGCTTGTTTGCATGTGTATGTTGTCTTACATTAATAATGTGTGTTTGAAGGATATATGTGTGTGCATATGTGTGCGTGCATGCATACACACCTGTGCATAGTGAGGTTAGTTTTTTTGCTGTCTGGTTGATGTGTTTCTGGCTTTGTGTTTTGGAGCTTAGAATTCGCCTCCACCTTGTATTTAGTTTCATGAGCAAGATATTTTTCTTTTCGCCTCACTAGTTAGCCTTCTGGGAAATGGAACTCCATTGAACCCATTCAGTAATGCCCTGCAAAAATTATCTCTTTTCATCTCAACTTCCAACCAACAATGTGTACACAACCCATACTCTCCTAACCCACAGATCCTGCCTGTGATGTTACTAAGGTCAGTGTCATCCCTCCCTCAGATGGTGTCACCTGATGTGGTCTGGCCTCTCCGTACTCCCCCAGTGCTGCCACTGGATCCTGCTCACTCGTCCAGGATCACCTTTCTGCAACTGCATAGGCTGTCTCTGAGTTACCCCTAAATTCTTTTCACTTAATCTCTTCCTTCCCACAAGCATCCCTATCCTATACATCCCTAAATGCTTTCTACTCTTATGCCCTTCCCACCAGTGCTTGAAATACCTGTGACTCCTTCTACAAACATATTGGGCAGCTAGACAGTTCCAGTTATGGGGTCTTTTCTCGTGTGTGTGTGTTAGTGAGAGAGAGAAAGAGAGAGATTTTAGTGGACAGTCTAGCACACTACCTGGTCTGCTGTTGCCTAGCATCCTCACTCCATAAGAATGACTGTGGAACCACATAGTTCCAGAAGCATTCTGAAGAAATGAAGATGTCAGATGGCTGCCAGTGAGGCACTTCATTTTGCAGCTACCCCAAATATTTTAAGTCATTTTTTTTTAAGAGAAACATAGGGGCCACATTGGGTGCTAAGTTTTTTATGGGCACACCCATAACCACTTCATTGCTTGCCCTGGAATTATTCTTAAATTGCATATAAATTTAACATAATCACAGGGAAAATTATTTGGTCATCTCGCAAGGTAGCTTCCATGGCCATTGAATAGTAATAGAATACAGTCTTAGGGTAGGTGGTCATTTTACTTATTTACACAAGGAATAACTTTGGGTCCAGAAAAATAACATCTTAAGGTCCTTGTTGGAACTGACATGCTGTCATGGTCTCTGCTATGTCACTGTGCTATTGCAGCCAGGTTGGTTAACCACATAGCCACTCATGTTTTTTCTGTTGCTGCAAGAGTGAAATGATAATAGAAGCACACAAAAACATTGAAAAATGCTAACTGGCCATCTCTTCACTATGGAAACTTTAAATCCACAATAGATGATGCATGTTGGTTTTGAAGATTACTGAAGCAAAAAAGGGGAGGGGGAATCAGCACATGAATGTTTGTCTTCATAGAAAATTAACTGTAGGACATGCTATTTGGAGCAGAATTTGCTCAAGGAAATCATTTGCACATTGTCATATTAAATACCCTTCCATGGATGATCATATCAATCAAATATATTTAATCTAGGGGAAAGAATGTAATTCATATGATGCTTCAAAGCTTTTAACTATAAAGCATTTTAGCCTATGAACCCAATTATTCTCTATTTAGAGATGGCGAATTTGGGCTTGAGAGCTAGGATTTCAAGCCAGATATACTATGTTCAAATCCCACAATCTGTTCCCTGGACTACATAACCAACACACATGGCAAGCTTAATACTGATTTCACAAAGGAATTATGCTTGTACTACATCTTTCTTCTAAGTAGCTTGATTTTATTCCCACAAACAGCCTGGTGAACAGAATTTGGAAAGTTACTTTTTAGAAAGGAATTAATTCCTTTTACACATTACAATGTTTACAAATAAGTCATTGTCATTACTTGCCTAGCTTTATGTATTTCTTGGCTGGCCTGCTTGGTTTAAAAAAAACCAAACACGTTTTTTATTTCTTGAATTTCATGGTACTTTTTGATAATTTTTCTTTTAAAAATCTTAGGATTGATATGAGGTTGACATAAAATATGAAAATACCATTCATTTTAGAAATTCTTTTTAAAATGCTTTAATGCATTTGTAAAATAATGTGAAAGTATCACTTGTTACACCAAAGGTCCATGACTATCTCATTTGTTTTCTTACTTTTAAAGTTTAATATTGGTACATTCTACATTAAAAAAAAAAATCTCATTGGGAGGAGCTTATTTGTTCATTCATTTGGATTTACAGTATATGTTACCTTTCTCCCTAAAATGGAACCCAATGTTATAGCAAGATTGAATGTACAATACAATTATAACACAGACAAATGTAAATATTAAAACCCTTTTAGATAAAATGCATAGTTCAAACCAAAAACACAATTTAATGCTTATCAGTAAAGACAGATTGCTTACCCTATAGGGTAAGCAAACACCCACAAGGAAACAAAACCTTGTAGGAACCTGCAGCATGTTATTCTTCCAAGCCTTCTGAGGGAGGCTAGAAGGACATTGACTTTCTCAAGGTGGCCCTTTGAGCTCCATGGTGGATCCCATGCTGCCATCCCCTTTTCCTTTTGTGACATGTCTTAACTAGATTATAAAACTGAGGGGTTGCTCTTTTTTTGTAAAGCACTAGGTACAGTGAGGGTGCTATATAAATAAAATGATGATGATGATGATCAGGGATCCAAAGTTCTCCTTTTCACCAGTAGATACAACACACTCACCCAGGTGACTCCAAACATACGATGGTAAGTGCAGCTTGTGTGTTTTCCCCTAGACAAAGAGGTGAATTTTATTTGTACATGTATCAGGGCCCATTAGCATATGCTCAAAGACAGCCCATAATTTTTTTTTTCAGTATAAGAAGTAGGGTTTGTGCGCAAACCTATTGCTAACTCTTTACTAAGGGTTGTGTGTGTGTTTTCTGCAAATTGGGGGTTGTTTATATGGTGAAAATTCTCGTAGAATTTGAGGAGAATACGATTTGTCAATAAATCTGCCATATTCGGAAGGAGGGGGGCAAAAACTTCACAGGAACAGCCTTTGCAGCTTTCCCCATATTTTTAAAAAAGCTCCGTGGGGAATGTGCATTCTCACTTGTTGGGACAACCAATTTGCTTTGTTGTGCATTCCCAATAAGAGTGGAAATGGAAAGCTGATTGGTTGGACATGCATAAAGGGTGGAGCTTGCTAACAAGGCAAGCGCTCTGAACCGCCATGTTGGATTTTCACCATAGTGATCGTGCACTGAGGCAGTGAAACACCCTTTTTCTTCTTTTCTTCTATTTATTTAAGAGGAAGATCACACTTCTGCACCTTGGATATGCTTCTCCCCCCCCCCTAAAAAAAACCAGTTTGGTGGTGGCAACTGGTGAGAATAAAAACATGAGTAATAAACTTGCACCCACTGTCTTGATTCGCAGGCATGCCCGTTTGAACAATGAATGCGGATAGCTTCTCATGCCTGCAATCTTGCCAAAAAATCATTGGGACAAATGAAAGTGGCTGCAAATTGGCATTAGTGAGCATCAATCCACATTTTATTGCCTCATATAGACAAGCCCCTAGACTTGTTTAGAGAGAGGTTGTTTTTTCCCTTATTGTTCAACTATTGGTAGTCTCCAATTTCCTTGGTCATCTATTGCAAATCACCCAGAGGCAATCACATTCTACCTTCTGCCCCTCCCTGCTCTGCTGGCCTCCTCTTTGGTTTTCTTTCAGTCATAATTCCTGTTCCCTGTCCTGCCCCCATACACACTCAATTGCCAATGGTGATCTAAAATATTTTTAGCTGCACTTCAGACAGAATTATGTTGTACTGCTCTGTCACTCCTAGCTCTTGAAAGCAGGACACAAATGTTTACATAGCCTCCCACTGCAACAGCAAATCTTGTTTCCAGGGGCAGCAGAAAAAGCAATGACAACATCCTCAGAAATTCTGGTTTAAGTGGTTACTTAATACAGTACAGAAGTGGATTAGAAACCAGGGCAATTGCATTGCAGCCAGCTGGATAAGTTCCCTTTTTGTGCCAGTAAATAGAGTTCAAAAGCCTACAAATTCGGCTGCATAATGGGGGGGGGGAGGAAATGAACTTGACAGGCAGAATTCTGTATGTGAATATCTACTTAGAAATTAAGATCATATTCAATTGCCATTCCCCAATAAATAAATAGAGCCCCATCCCCATTGTGCTATGCATCTGTTTCCCTGCTTTCTTGGTGTGCCATAGAGTACCCTCTCATAATATTCATGTTAATGATTGTAGAAACAAGTGGGAGAAGGGAATTTGAAATGGAAACAGGCATTATGGATAATGCAGGGTTCACTTGAATGTGTTAATTCACTTTTAAAATCTGAGTCTTTTGTGGAAATGCTTTTAGTGCAATTGTCACTTCATGGAACTAAATTGCCTTTCTTTTTATTTAAATTCTACATGTTTTTAAAAATTGAACTAATAAAGAAACAAACCAAGAGAATCATTCTCATTAAGTTAAAAGCAAAAAAAGCTTAAATCATTACATTTGTTCTCTTGTCCAACCACCAGCTAAAGAAAAATAAGAAAAATGTCATGGCATAACAAATATCTACTATCTTCCAATGAAGCATAGCAATGTCGTCCAGCATCATAAAAAATTAATGTTTTCAAATTAAAATGTATAAGGTAAATTAAACATTTAAAATTAAATTTGTTCAGCATTTTTCTGATGCTGAGCAATGCTGTTATGCTTTCGCCTACTTTCTTTTACACTTCTCAAGTTGGCCTCATATGGTATCTTCTTTTTCCCCATACAACAATTTTGGATCTGGCAGTAATTTTATCCAGAAAGCTTCGAAAAAACAAATTCTTTCAAGTTAACAGGCACATTTCTTGAATATCAGTAGAAAAGACAGAACTGAGTTCTAGACTTAGGCATATTATTTTTCCTATTAGATCTTTTACTTGTATCCAACATGTTTCTGCCACCATACAGCCATTAAATACAAAAATGTTGAGACACTTCTAGCAATCACTATATTTATTTATTTATTTATTTATTTCTATCACAGAATCTCAGGGTGTCATGCAGATAAAATAAATTTAAAACAACTTCAAATAATTTAAATTTAAAACTATAGAAAATTTTAAACAGTCTAAAACACATTACAGCTATGGTATTACAGCTGCTCAGCATGGCCAAGAAATCTCACTAACCATCATTAATGTTCTTCTGCTCTGGAAGATAACTGCTTAGCTCTTTAGATGCTCAAATGTTCCTCATGTTTTGCTTCAGTCTTAGTTGCCCTTGAGAGAGCACGTTTGTCCCAATTGGCTAACAAACACACTGCTCTGTATATATTTTTTTAAAACAATGGGTTTTAAAAATGAATTTCATATATGCCACATGGCCTATATGCTAAGTCAAACCATGCTACCTATGGAAATTTTATGTATATTGTTTTATTATTTTGGTTCTTGCAATGGCCATTGGCCAAAAGCAATAAAGATTGAGAAGATTGAAGTCAAACCATGCCAAAGATCTCTTCCAGATTTGGTGAAAATCAGTGCAGCCATTTAGGTGTGATACAATAATAAACAGGCAAACAGATGGAAACATAAATTTATTTATATAATTAGAGCAAAATATGAGGGGAAATGAACTCAATTCACTTAAATATTTCAAAGAATATTGTATAAATGAAAAAGAATTGGGGTGCCATACCAGGGCCTCCCAAAGTAATGTATGCCCCACATAGCCGGTATTTCAAAACAGACTGTCCAGATTTGGTGAAAAAGCCATCCAGCCATTTTCCCCTAATGCAATGACAAACAAATGGAAACTTAATGTTATTTATATAAATAAAAGAAACAAAGCCAAGGCCAAGTAAGTTATATAAACAGATCACCAATAACATTAAGAGACTGCCAGTACTTACAAAGTACAGACAAATTCCAACAATGGAAGGTCTCTTGGAAATATAGCCGGAAACCTGTTGTTTCAAAAGTCTCAGAAATATGATGTTAGAGATTCTGCCAAACAAGCTTGGTGAATTTCCAATTAAAATATTATTGAAATGCCCATGCAGGCCCCCTCAGTATGTTTTATGTATGCCACAGGGCCTATATTTTAAGTCAGACCATCCCAACTGTGTCTCCAAATTTAGTGAAATTCTGTTTGTTTTAACAAAGGGGCGGGGTATAAATAAAATTTATTATTATTATTATTATTATTATTAATTATGTCCAGCTATTTTCATGTGATGCAGTAACAGACAGAAACTTATTTACATAGCTTTAACAAAACTTCAAACAATCTAAACACTTAAAACAGTTTAAATCCCATGGAGATTTAAGTAAAATCTTTCAATGGGTAGATTTCCATTTATTTTGTTTTGCTGTTGATTCATGCTGTCTCATCATTACTCTGAAAAGCTCTCCTGAGTACTTGTGTCTATTGAAAAATATATTCCCACCTTTTACCCTTTCATCAACATAGATGTGGGGGTTTAGGCTTACTCTGCCCTGCAGCAATGCTGTACTCACTTAACTAAGAAGAAGCCAAGGGGCCGTTTACATGATGAAAATGTCCTGGGAAGAATTCGTGTCGATCCCTGGCAGTTTACACGTACATCGGGTCGGGTACGTGATTTTCGGAAGGGGGGCCACCTTTTATCCCTCAACCTGCGGGACTTCCAGTCCCGCAGTTTTGCCGGTTTTTAAAAAAGTCACTGGAGGATTCGGAAAATCGGAAATGTAAACAGCGTGGGACAAAAAGTCTCGGTACTGGGATGACCGGAAATGGTGACTGGGGGCGGGCTTAGACCTCAGGGACCAGAAAAGGAGGGGTCAGTCACCCGTTCAACAGATCCAGCCTCACCAGCCGAAAACAAAGGCATCCCTTCCAGCTGCATGAAGGTTGATGTGTGTGTGTGTGCACGCGCGAATGTACTCAATCACCTTTTTAAATGGATTTCTACACTGCATGCTACAGAGAGATCGTGGTGGGCAGATCCTCCCTGGTTCTGAACAGAGAGATCGTGGTGGACAGGCACAGTAAAATATTCCAGCCTCTGAGTGAATGAACATCCCTTAAATTCCCCCTCTCTTTGTCTGTGTGTTTCAAAACAGCCTGTTTGTAGCTGGTTTGAAGCATGAACTCTGCAGCTAATCTGTGTTGTAAGGGTTAACATTTTACAGAGGCAAGGGGAATACGATGCCTCCCCTCCCCTCCCATCCCCCTCACTCGTCTTGATTTCAAATGGAAAGCACTCTTTCGTTCCTGCGTCTGAGCAAAAGATCTCAGTCTGGATCTTTAAGAATGCTTTCTGCCTCTTCATAAAGGGTTAACATTTTAAAGAAGCGAGGGGAATACCAAACCTCTGCCCCCCTGTCTCCCCCTCCCAGCCAGCCAATAGCAGCGCTCCTGGCACGGAACTTTGAAGGAAGTGCGTCACCGAGGTTGTGAAAACATGAGTAATCGCATACTTGATTGACAGCCAAAAAAAAATAGAACCTAAAAAAAAACACGGAACTTTGGACGTGTAAATATCAGTCACGGGATCACCTGGGATATCCAGATCAGTGACATAAATCGTATAAACAGCGAGGGTTGGATTCGTGATCAGAAAATCACGGTAAGCACCATGACAATTTCTGTCGTGTAACTGGCACCCAACTGTATTAAATGGGACTTAACTGCTGAGTGGGCATATATAGGATTGCAGTGTAAGCCACGTTCAGTTAGTATCAGTCAAGTGCATGCAGTACTGGCATTGGCACCTCACCAGGGAGAGTAAGGGATTGGACATTTCCAAATTAAGTTGGGACATGGACACATATTCACGAAACCAGAGTAAATTGGTTGAGACTAGGGTCTATAGCAGTTTAGTAAACCCCTCCGACTCCCATGGCTCCATCCTATGGATTCCTAGGAGGCCCGTCTAGTGACAAGACTCCTCAAGGGCACCCCATTGCTGTAGTTTGTAGGCGCTAACAAGAAGCCTTGAGCAGAAGTTTAGTTATGTTGTTTGAAGGAGTGGACTAGAAGCCTGGAGAAACTCTTAGTCCCTCATCAAAACACGCACATTCCTGCACTCCGTAGGATGGCACCAGGGTTGTTAAAGTGCTTCCAAGCTGCCAGTGCAGATACACTCTAGCTCTTTTTAAACTAGTGAGCACATTTTGTTCCCTAGTAACACTAGAGAAGAGTGTCATTATTCATATTTTGTCATACTGTCTTCTGAAGAGCAAGTAGGTCAACAGATGGGCAGCATCCACTTTATTATAAAGATGATTGAAGATAAATTCTAATGATTAAATTAAATTAAATATATCTTATTTTAACCAAATAATCACTTTATATGAAAAGGAGAGAGAGAGGAAAGAGGTACACTTCAACCACCCTGGTATTTGTTGGAACAGCAACAACATCTCATCTATTTTTCCATTCTGAGACTCTAGACAGCTTACAAAAGTTAAAAGAGATATACGAGAAGTTCACACTGTACAAAGTTAAAATGTGATTAATAGAATTAAAATCAGTTAAAAGCATGGCCATTAAAACAGAAAAAGAAATACAGACAATACAGCATATTCTGTTTCTCGTGAGCAGACTTCAGATGCCCACTGAAAGAAATTTTCACCTGCTGACAGAATAAGGTTGCCAGATCTTAGGGCACCACCTGGAGTCCAAATTTTTGTGGGTCACATATGAGAGATAGGCAGGGTTCAAATTATCTTAATTCTCCAGTATTCATGGGGTCAGCTCCAGGTGAGAGATAAGACTGAATGCAAACCACCAATCAAGCAAAGAGCCTTTTAGCTAGCTGTGCAACTTGCTACCCTTTGCAGAGATAAATTAAATCAGTTGTTGTCATTTGCAAATACACTTAATTTCCATTCAGGAAAATATGATCTGTTTCTCTGTGTGTCTAAATGGCATGTTGTGAGCAGCTCTGGGCGCTGTGTAATGCACAATTCTTAACGACATCACCAGGAGCTATCCCTTGGTCTCAGCTTTTGGCTTGGAAATCTGAATGATCCTGAGCTGGCAACCCTATTACAGAAGGATAGCAAGGAGAGCACCAGTGCAACTTCTCTAGGAAGGGAGCCTGGGAGCAGATGCCAAGAAGGCTCTCTCTCGTCTTCCCACCAGCTGTATCTGTGAAGGTAGTGAAACAGAGAGAAAGACCTCCACAGATGATCTCAAAACATTAGCAGGTCCATATGGGAGAATGCAGTCTAGACCTGAGCTGTATGGGGCTTTATAGGTCACAATGAGCACTTTGAATTGTGTCCAGAAAACAGACTGGCAGCCAGTGGAGCTGTTGCAACAAAGGAGTTGTGTGCTTAGGAAACCACACTATGGGCTTGTCTAAACAATGAAAAACTTCCTCACAGAATGCGAGGAGAACTCTACCTGTCTAAATGGCAAACTGCATCATTTTGCTATTTTGTGAAGGAGGGGCCCCCAAAACATAAAAAACTATGCAGGAAAAGCCTGGAGTTTTTTAAAAACAGCATAGGGAATGCACATGCACTCATTGGGACAAGTGATTTGACATGAATCTCTTTCCCATAGGAGAGGAAGCACAAAGCTGATTGGTTGGATGAGTGCAGACTCAGGGCTTGCTAACAGGGCAAGTGCCCAGCATCACTATGTTGATTTTTCGTCTTAGCGAGCAAGCACTAAGGCAAGAAAACAGGGTGTTGTTTTCTCTCTCTCTTTTTGGAAAGACAAAATATTGCTTCAGGACACAGATTAAATAGGGGGTTTTTTTAAAAAAATGCTGGCAGCGGGAGATTACGGTGGGTGAAAACACGAGTAATTCATTTGTGGTCACCATCTTGATTGGTGGGCATGTGAAGATTTTGGGGGACAAAACACCATTAAGACAGGGCACAGCTGCTATGAAATGCCATTACTGCAGAGCACACCATTTTGGGGAAGGCTCCTATAGACGGGCCCTATGTGAAGATTGTTGGACCTTACAAAGTTGTCACTTACCTTGCTGACGTGTTCATTGTCCAGAAGGTGGAGACGGCAATAGGGGTATCAACTATCTTGGACCAATCCTAAACAAAAGGGAAGACTGCTCAGTGGAGAGGAAGTAGGGGGAACCTAGGGTGGGAGTGATTATGTCCTCTTGCAATTATACAGAGAAAGGGGGAAGCCAAAAGAAGTTGACATGCACTTTGGAATTTGAGAAATCTGATTTCAGTAAGCTTCAAGAAATACTGAATGGGATCTCATGATTAGAAATGCTCAAAGGAAAGCCAGTTCATGATGGATGGGAGTTTCTTAAAAGTGATATATTATTGCATATTTTGAGATCATCTGTGGAGGTCCTTCTCTCTGTTTCACTACCTTCACAGATACAGCTGGTGGGAAGACGGGAGAGAGCCTTCTTGGCGTCTGCTCCCAGGCTCCCTACCTAGAGAAGTTGCACTGGTGTTCTCCTTGCTATCCTTCTGTAATAGGGTTGCCAGATCAGGATCCTTTAAAAGGGACATGTACAAGAAATGGAAGAAGGGAGATATCACCAAAGAGGAATATATATGAATAGCTAGTACTTGTAGGGAAAAAAAAGTTAGAAAAGCTAAAGATGAGAATGAGCTCAAGCATGTTAGAGACATTTTAAAAGATAAAGGGTTGGGTTGTTTTTTGTTTGTTTTTTGGCTCATATTTGGAGCAAGAGGAAGAACAAAGAAGCAGTAGAGCCATTGTGTGGAGAAGGTAGTGAAATGCTAACAGGATATAGCGAGAAGGCAGAACTGCTCAGGACCTTCTTTGCCTCAGTCTTTTCCCAAAAGGAAAACAGTGTTCTACATGGTGCAAATCAAGCAAATGATGCCGTAAAGAGCCTGCCGCCCAGAATAAGTAAAGAGATAGTAAAGGAATACCTAGCTATTCTAAACGAATTCAAGTCTCCAGGGTAGGAATTACATCCAAGAGCACTAAAGGAATTTGCAGATATAATGTCAAAGCCTTTGTGAATAATATTTGATAATTCTTGGAGAACAGGAGAAATCTCAGTAGACTGGAGGAGAGCAAATGTTGTCCATATCTTCTGTCCTACCTGGAGAAGGTCTTCTTGGACAAAGAGGAGAGCCTGGATGACAGGCCCCAGTTGGAGCCAGAGGAGGCTGGCAGTACTGCAATGGCACTGCCAGAGACAGCCCCTGATCCATCCAAGACAACAGCTGCAAATAAAGAGAAGGTAGCAGATAAATTAAAGTGCAGGGGCAAAACCAATGCCCTGATTCACTTTAAGTATAGAATGCCAACCTAATAAGGCCAGCTAGGTTGATTAAGTGGTGGCTATAAATTTGCTCAGCCCAGACTATTCCATTGCTGTAGAATAACATCTCCAGACTACCATGCAACCCTGTCTGATGTCTCTGACTTCCTGGTTCTCTGACCTTTGGTACATACTGTTGGACTAATCTTTCTGGCAACTCTGCTCTCAGGTTTGGGCTCTGCTCAGGACTGCTTTCTCTTCTTGAACTTCCTGGACCATGCTTCTCTTAACTCTGTTTAAGCCTTGGGACTGGCCTGGCTTTTCCCTTGTGGACTATAGGTGTGTTCACCTGGGCACTTGCTGGCTTTAAACAGAATGGGGTGCAGGGGAGAAGACTTGAGCAACTACTGACCAGTCTGCTTGATGGCTTTACCAGGAGAGTTTCTAGACAGATAATTAAAAGTCAATATATGAACACTTAGAAAGGAACATTGTGATTACTAAAAGCCAACATGGATTTCTCAACAACAAGTCAAGCAAGACAAACTCTCTCTCTCTCTCTCTCTCTCTTTTATTTATTTATTTTTTTGTTAGAGATACAAACTTGGTAAATCAGGGGAGTGCTGTGGATGTAGAATCATAGAATTGTAGAGTTGGAAGAGACCACAAGGGCCATCCAGTCCAACCCCCTGCCACGCAGGAACTCACGATCAAAGCATCCCTGACAGATGGCTATCACCTCTGTTTAAAGACCTCCAAGGAAGGAGACCCCACCATGCTCCGAGGGAGTGTGTTCCACTGCTGAACAGCTCTTACTGTCAGAAAGTTCCTCCTAATGTTGAGGTGGAATCTCTGTTCCTGGAGCTTGCATCCATTGCTCTGTGTTCAAGTCTCTGGAGCAGCAGAAAACAAGCTTGCTCCATTCTCAATGTGACACCCCTTCAAATACTTAAAAAGGGCTGTCATATCACCCCTTAACTGTCTTTTTTCCAGACTAAATGTACCCAGCTTTCCTCATAAGTCATGGTTTCCAGACCTTTCACCATTTTAGTCACCCTCCTCTGGACACGCTCCAATTTGTCAATATCATTTTTGAATTGTGGTGCCCAGAACTGGACACAGTATTCTAGGTGAGGCCTGACCAAGGCAAAATAGAGTGGCACTATTACTTCCCTTGATCTAGACACTATACTTCTATCAATGCAGGCCAAAATCGCATTGGCCTTTTTAGCTGCCGTATCACACTGTTGACTCATGTTCAAGTTGTGGTCTACTAGGACTCCTAGATCCCTTTTGGACATAGTCTCGTTCAGCCAGGTCTCCCCCATCCTATATCTATGCAATTTGTTTTTCCGCCCTAAGTGCAGTACCTTACATTTCTCTGTATTGAATTTCATTTTGTTAGCTTTGGCCCAGCTCTCCAGTCTATTCAGGTTATTTTGAATTTTGATCCTCTAGCTTGATTTCAATAAGCAGTTTTGACACAGTCCCCCCCTGATATTCTTGCAAGTTGGTGAACTGTGGGCTACTGTTATGTGGATTTGTAATTGGTTGACCAACAAAACCCAGAGAGTGCTCACTGATAGTTGCTCTTCATTCAGGAGAAAAGTGAATACTGGATTGCCTTGAGGCTCAGACCTGGGCCCAGTGTTTCTTAACATATTTATAAATGACTTGGATGATGGAATAGAAGGCATGCTTATCAAATTAGGAGGGGTAGCTACTACCCCAGAGGACAGGATCAGGATTCAAAATAACCTTGACAGATTGTAGAGTTGGGAAAACCCAACCAAACAAATTTAAACAGGGATAAATGTAGGTTATTAAAATTTAGATAAGAATGACAGGAACACAGAATGGGTGACACTTGTCTGGATAATAGTATCTGTGACAAAGATCTAGAAGTCATATAGTATATCACAAGCTAAACATGAATCAAGAGTGTCATGTGACAACCAAAAAAGCCAATGCCGTTTTAGGCTGCCTCAAAAGGAGATGAGTGTCCAGAACGAGGGAAGTAATAGATCCACCTACTCTGCTTTGGCCCAATCTCCCCTGAAATAATGTGTGGAGTTCTGGACCCCAAAGTTCGAGAATAATTGCCAGAATTCTGCTGGGGCCTTATGTCTTCATAAGTGGACTTACATCTGCAGGAATTAATGTTAATGGCTATAATTAACAGCTTCATCTCTTTCTTTTCTTGTGTACAGGAATTGTTCTAGCTTTATTCCAGATTACTACGATTCTTTCTACATTGTTAGCAGAATCCTAGAGAGGGTCATCTATCTATAAAGAAGTCTGCAAGGAGAAAAGCCCACCACTTCAAACTACCCATAGACATTCAGGTTGCTGATTGCCTTACCTTTTAAGTGTTTTTCCCCACCTTGTATTTTAAATTTCCTGTTGAGATTTTAGTTTCCATAGGATTAACATCTGGCCATACAGACAGAATGTAATAAGTCCTTTAATTTAGGCAGCACTACAACATGGAAGAAATGTTGTGGGTCATTAATAAATTATTTCCCCATACATGGGCAGGTCCCTAACATTCCATTCATAAGCTCCCAAATGAGCCAATGACACATGAGCAGATAACAGTGCTATTTCTACTACATCATGTCTCCAAAGAGAACAATGCACCCCAAGCATGCTTAAATCAGTTCACAGCTTTCTCTGTCTTTCCAGCTCAAGCTGCAAATGGACTCCAAATCAATGAGAAGTTGAAGGACAAGTTTACATAGGGACCACTAAACGTGGTGTGCAAACATGAATCAAGGAACATGAGAGACACTGCAGACTGGGCCAGCCAGAAATATCAGCAGTATCAGAACATGTTATAAACCAACCTGGACACAAAATGTTATTTAAAAACACAGATTTCTGGACCAGGCCAGCAACCATCATGTCAGAATGCACAGAGAAGCAATTGAAATCCACAAACACCTGGACAACTTCAACAGGAAAGAAGAAACCCTAAAAGTAAACAAAATCTGACTTCCAGTTTTGAAAAACAATAGAATAAAAATAATAGAATCAAAACAAAATAATTCCACCCATGGACAGGGGGATTTCCAGCAGATAATGGCCCATCAACCGACCATTAGCCAAACAGACACTAATCATCCTTGCATTTCTATACCCAGAAACTAACCATTTAAATACACAAATTTACATATACTCCCCAACAGGAGTTCACAGCATATAAACTCCACACACACTTCTACCCAACCATTCTTTGAAGATGCCAGCCACAGATGCAGATGAAACGTCAGAAGTAAATTCTTCCAGAACATGGCCTCACAGCCCGGAAAAATCCCAAGGAAAATCTATGGATTCCAAATCATTCCTCTGTATGCTCCCACTAGCTAGAGAGTATCACCTTCACAATATAGATGGCTACTTCCATAAAGGTTGGACAAAGTTTCCCAACTGCTAAGGAACATTAACATATTGGCCTAAATCCTATTGCTGGTCCAACTAGAGTACACCTATTGAATGAACTGGATATAGATGTTGACAATAACAACAATTGATTAAATGGCTCTGCCATAGTTGGGACTAACCAATAAGGTTCCAGCTACTTTTTTCAAAATCCCTGACTATCTAGTGAGCAATGCTTTAGACAAAGCCATAATGGTCGACTCATGGACACTAATCAAGTTCAGGTCAGATGAACTCACAGTGCTAGAGATAGTGTGGAATGAATCTTGTCTGTCTAACCCTTTCCCATTCTGCCTCTGTATCTTTTGTCTTAACTGTTATGTTGCCTTATGTCCATTTCTGAAGAAATCCAAATGAGCTGCATCTACCAGAAACAATGGGTGTGTGTGAGACAGAAGGTCAGTCAAGAAGTGATCAGCCTCAGGATAGGGAGAACAGAGCTTAAAATGCTGTTTTCATAGAATCATAGAATCATAGAATTGCAGAGTTGGAAGAGACCACGAGGGCCATCCAGTCCAACCCCCCTGCCACGCAGGAAATCACAATCAAAGCATCCCCGACAGATGGCCATCCAGCCTCTGCTTAAAGACCTCCAAGGAAGGAGACCCCACCACGCTCCGAGGGAGTGCGTTCCACTGCCGAACAGCTCTTACTGTCAAAAAGTTCCTCCTAATGTTGAGGTGGAATCTCTGCTCCTGGAGCTTGCACCCATTGCTCCGTGTTCCAGTCTCTGGAGCAGCAGAAAACAAGCCTGCTCCATCCTCAGCGTGACATCCCTTCAAATACTTAAACAGGGCTATCATATCGCCTCTAAACCGTCTTTTTTCCAGGCTAAACATACCCAGCTCCCTAAGTCTCTCCTCATAAGGCATTGTTTCCAGACCATTATTTTTTAAAAACTGTTAATGTTGCTGGTCACTCATTATTAGCGTATTACTTTTAGTTACTTTTTAATGAAAAACACACAACTTCAAATGGCCCAAAGCGTCCCCAATCCTTGCAATAGTAACATTACAGAGTAATAAGTAAATGTTACTTGTTACATTAAAAAAAATTACATTGTTTTCCCAAACCAGCCTTGTTACCTCCAAAGGAATGTTAAAGGTAACAGTTACTTCTAACATGTTACTTCCAAGCTTTGCGTCAGGGGATTACACTGCAGGCCACCTTAGCCGCTCCTACTCGGGGTGCAGTGTATATTATACAAATGGTGGCTGTCGATTCAGGCAAAAGTGACACCATCTTTCAGAGTGGTTCATATCATAAGTGTGCTTGTATATGTGAATGATAACATGCAACACTCTCAACAGAACAATAGGTTTCTGCCAGAGGATTTGCTATATTCAAGAAGAAAGCTGCTCTTGTTTTTTTAAGGACTGTTTTTTCTCCTTAGTGTCACTGGCAGTCTTAGCCCTGCAGAAGTTACACAGTACTGAGAGTTAATGACAGAGAGGTGACTCTTTGCTACTCTTCCAACCACTCACAACACTGTCTGTGTGGTGCCTGGTGGCCTCCTATTATCTTCCTCTGTGGGCTGCTCGGTTCATCTGGCACCCCCTCAAGAACCAGTGCTGGTGTTCTCAGTTGTTGGATGGAGTATGTGGGCAATCCCTTTTCAGAACATTCAGTTCATTTTCCCTTGGAAAAAAAAAACTGAGTCTATTATTTAAGGATCTTGTAAAAACATAAACAACCCCTTTTACCTTAAGGCATTCTGAGGAAATGAGTATGTGTTGATAATTATTGGTTTGGGCTCTACTTTACTCAATTCTGTGGTGAAGTGAATGCTTGTCTATACCTATATCAAATAGCTGAAATACAGAATCAGGCTATGATGATGTCCTTATATTCACTGGATGGAGATATGGACAAAGATGTAGAATTCTATTGGCAAAAGCCTCAGTAGTGCTGGATTGTGGTGAAGAGGTGGGCAGGTCATAAAAATGGGTGGCTCCAATATCTCTACTTTTCACCTTGCAGCAGTAGCTGTGTTGACCTCTGTCCACCTTCTGCAGGGGATCACATCTCTTAATGAATAAGCCTCACCTTTTTGCTTAGATGGGGCATAAGTGGGCCTGATATGGAACAGTCCTCCATCCACAGCCATACCACTGGAATTTAATATCTTATTGCTTATTTATTATTGCTGTGGTGATTTAAAATATTTTAATTTGCATTTTAATAGTAGAATTAATTTAATTTGTATTTTGTTAATTTATGTATGAATTAATTTGTATAAATGTGCATATTTTATTGTGTTTCTGTTGGAACCATTCAAATGATGTTTGAAGGCACTCTTCATCCCAACCCTGATGGAAAGGTGGCATATAATCAAATAAATAATTACCACGGGGAGGGGGGCGGTGATGAAGAGCCTCACTCCATCTCTTGCTGTCACCTTCTGCTTCCCACATTAAATGGAAACATCTACTTCAAGCCAATCCCTCCCTTCCCCACTATGCCATAGTACTTAGTCTTGAGCTCCATGCAATGGAAAGTACACATGTTCCTTCCTGTGCTCTTTGGTTTCTACACTTCTTCCATCCCTTGTTTTGAAGGTAGGGAGAATATATTTACATTTTCCAAATCCTTCCCAGATGTGATCTGCAGTTAATTGATTTTGTTTAGTGGTGACACATAGTAGCTGTAGTCCAACATCCCTTCAGCATAGCATAAATATCTGCATGTGCAGATACACTACACCAGTACTAAGTAACCCCCTATGCAAAATAACAACACTGAGCAACATATCTCAATGACTGGTGATATACAATGTGCAGTGTGCAACTGCAATGTTGCTGTATATGCAACTCTGTTTCCACTGCTGTCAACAGATTATGGGGAATGATTCTCCCTGCATGTGTAGCATGACTTACACTTGTGTATTTCATTAACAAGATGCCAGCCATTGATCCATAGAGATGCAAGCTCTGTTTGTAGTCTATGTTGTTAGAGGAAAATCAGGTCAACACTCAAAAGGTGGAGTAGATGGGGAAAGAGTTCTATGCTGGAATCTAATAGCAGTCTCATTTGGGAAATATTGTTGTCCATTTGTGAAGTAGTACAATTTTAGACTTTTCCAGCTCTCTGACATGAAAACTGAATTTCCTGACAGAAAACCCCTCTATTTTTATGTAACAGTGATGGCTATATCAAAAAATCAGGAAACCATGATTAGTGACCAAGTGTTTTATGAAAAACTGCTCTTAAAAGGGTTTGATGTGGTATGTTTTCTAGGTGCATCAGAATTTCCGATTGCTAAAACCCTTGCTTGCCATCCAAACCACAATCCCTATAAAAGAAACTATCTGTTCTTCTTTGATGATCCATAAATCACCCCACTATTAGGTTTCCTGTGTACCATCTTGAGAGCTCTTATTCAGGAGGACAAACATGGAAAGATACGCCCATTGACTAAGAACAGGAAAATATTTGAAACCAAATTATCCAAGAAGTATAGCAATTGCTGAATCAGCGGCTAGGAGGAAACCTCCAAGCAACCATGGCAAATCTGAGGACCAACTTTGTGCCCCTGAGATCCTTCAGGGACTGCAAAAACTGCCCCCAACTGTCACCCAACCCCTAAAACAAAAACAAAATCAGAAGTGGGCAGAATTTCTGGGTTTGAAAATGGGATTTTTTGGATATTGCACAGTGCAGAGGAAGGCTGCATCTTCATTAAAATGTGAATGATCACCCTTGGAGGAGGTATAAAAATGGTAGTCCAGGGAGTCTGGAGGGCTTTGAAAATAGCCAGGGGTGTGTGTGGCCAATATGTGCATTTTGTCCTCCCATGCCTTAAATGTTATCAAACAAACACCAACTCATAACCAGGAAAAGGAAACTGTGTCATGCCAGGTAGTTAGAAAAAATAAACACCACATCATGATTGGCTGCATTCTAAGCAAAGGGAGATGCTCCTAGGATAATATAATCCTAGGGGTTGTCTATGTCAGGTGGGCACACACTGGATACCTAAACATGTCCAGACAGTTATAAATGGTAGCAGAGTAAATACACACAGATACAGGCTTGTGCCTAAAATCTTCTTGTTCTTTACTTGATCATAATTAAGACTATTTACAGTATATTACAGCATCCAGAAGAAAACATCTTCACACAGTGAAGTCAAAAACAGAACTGCTCAGTCTATAGGACAAACTAAATACCCAGCTCTGCAGAGTTCCTAGCACCTCTTCCAGTCAGCTCTGCACCAGAGCTGAGAGCTCATCAATATTGATACATTTGCTAGCTTTCTGCAAACTGCCACTAGCTCTCTCTCTACTGTACTCTGCAGACTGTTTGTTACATTCCAGCCCTTTACAGAATAAATCTACTGCATGTCCCAATATCCTGACAGTCTAGACAGTGAAAATACTCCTCCTAGAATTCAAGGAGAATACCTTTTGTCCCAATGGGATCCACAGGAGATTCATGGTATTTAGAAGGGGGTGGGGAATTTCAAAAACTACACAGGAAAAGCCTTTGCAACTTTCCCTAAAGTTTTTAAAATAATGTGTGGGAATGTGCATTATCATTCATTAGGACAACCAATTCCCATCACTGCATGTTCTCAGGGAGGGTGGAACTGGAGATTGGATTGGTTGGACATGCTTGGGGGGGTTGCTGGCAAGGAAGCAGCTGGAAGTGCCATTTTGGATTTTTTCATTAGTGATTGTGTGCTTTTTTCTGCGCTGAGGTGCCCAAATAAGATTTTTAAGCAGAAGGTCGTACATGTGCACCTTTGCTTTAAAGTTAAAAAAAAACCTGTGCAGCAGCAATGTGTGGAGAATAATAACACACTACTTTACTCAGCTGCCATCTTGATTCACAGGTGTGTGCACTACAAACACAGATAGCTTTGCATACAGTAGCATTCCCATATCCACAGGGGATTGGTTCCGGGGCCTCCCACGGTTGGTGAATTCTGCGGCTAATGGCGAATGCCATCCCGGGGAGGCATCCTGGGGGAAAGGGGGGAGGCGAGTTCGCTCCCCCCTCCCTTCCCCCTTTGCTCCCACCATGGCCCTGCCACAGCAGTGACTGCAGGGGTGAAGGGGGGATGAGATCACTCCTCCCCCTGCATCCCCCCTTTGCTCCCACCATGGCCTGCCACAGCGGTGATCGCAGGGCCAAAGGGGGAAGGGGGGTGAGATCACTTCATCTGTTCCTCTGGGAGGCTCCTGTCCCTGCAGCAGTGATTGCAGGAGGGAAGGGGCGGAGAAGCGATCTTGTCCCCCCTTCACCTGCATGATTGCTGCCACAGCAGGACCATGGCAAGGGACAAAGGGGGCAGAGAAGCAATCTCATCCCCCCTTCACCCCATAATCACTGATGCAGCAGGGCCATGGCAGGTGCGAAGGGGAAAGGAGATGGAGGAGCAATCTCGTCCCCCCTTCCCCCTTGCAATCGCTGCTGCAGTGACAGGAGCCCTCCCAGTGGAAGGGGGGGAGGTGAGATCCCTCCCCCCTTCCCCCCCACCATTGCCAACCACAGATAATTGAATCCACAGTTGGTGAATCAGCAGATATGGGGGTGCTACTGTACTATTATTTTTGCCAAAAGTCTGGAGACAAAAAGAACACAGCTGTGAATTTGCAATAATCTGCAGGAATCAGCATTATATCCTGTCATCTAGACAAGCCCTCTACTGAACATGCTAAAGTGGGGATCAGTGAATGCTGTGTACAACCTGGTCCCTCAACATACAGCCTAGGATAGGAATACAAATAATTATCTTGATTGGTGACGTGATATATTTCACATGGTGCAGTTTTAAAGATTGCATTCCAGTGTATCGTATCAGTTTTTACATACTTGGCTCATTCTAGTTCTCTCTGTCTCAATGTCTCTGCATGCACATGGGCACACACACTGACTTATAAGCAGCTATAGGCTGTGTTTGGGGAGCAGATTGCTATTGAGAGCAAAGGCTCATTTTCCTAGTTCAATGGGTTCCAATTAGTACCCCAAGGCAGCCGAAGCCTACATTTATATGTGGTATTGACTTTGCTAGATATAGCAGACTGTCACAGTCCAGTAACATTTATTTTTCTCCAGTTGACAGATTCTCACAGGCTACTCATTGTTAGTCCCTAGTGCTACTTTCTAGAAAAATCTAGCTGAGACTTGACACTGTTTGGACATTATCTCCATGAGCATCTCTGAGATGAGCCAGCGACTCAAGGCTCAGGGCTACACACTGACACAGGGCAAATGGCTGCCTGAGTGAGCTCTGCAATTCCCTTTTCATGCTTCTGCTGTAACATCAAGTGGAGAATTAGCACTGCTCTCAGATAACAAGAAACAAGATGCCAGATATCTGAACTGGGTCAGCTCAGGCTAGAAGAAAAGGCACACTAGGAATACAAAATGTAGATGTCTGAGACACTTGCACATCCACTTTTCCTGTTTTGCCTTGGTAACAATAAACCCACCACAATACTTGTGTGCAACCTAATAACTAGAATCTGAAATACACAAGTGGAGAACCATAATTGTTAGGGCTGGTCTGTGGGTAACAGTTTGAGGTGAGTTGGGAACCAGGAGCTCTGGGATCAAGCCGGTTGTCAGGTCCAAAGGGCAAAGCAGGCCAAAAGAACAAGTCAGGAGTGAAGAATGAACCAGGAAGCAGGACTGAGAAGCCAGAAATCAAGAGTCAAAGGCAGCCAAGGGATACAGAAACACACAGCGTGGTTCAGAAGGATTGTGTTGCTCAAGCAAAATCTAACCAGAATAGGACATTTCCATAAGAATCTGGGATAATCCATCAGCTAACCAGTGTAAGGGGACTCAGGCCATGGTCTGAGGATATTAAAATGCCAGAGGTCTGAGGATGGGGAGGCAGCAGTTATATGGTGTGAGCAAAGAGGGGAGGCAAAGCCTGAAAGCAAGATAGTTCAGGTCACGCTGTGCCCAAATGCAAAGCTTCTCAGTTCAAGGCCAACGGGTTCCTGATTGCAACTGTCAAGGACCCCAGCCAGCCTGGAAATGGAGGGCTTGTCTATACAGAAGAAAAAAAAATGGGGATTGCTGTGGGGTAATGTCAACTCACAGCAGCTTCTATCCATCTTAATGGCCTCTTTGCAAGATTTCAAGCATGCGAAGCAAGCTGTGTTTGGTATTCCCATTGGCATGCATGAATCACTTCCAATTTTATATTCTCCAGACTGCCCCTGCCGAACATTTTAAAAAACAAAATTACAAGGTGCGGAAGAGTGATCTTCCGCTTTAGCAAACAAGAAAAAAAGATGAAGGAAAGAAGCTGTTTTCTCGCTGTAGTGCACAATCACTATTGCGAAAATCCAAGATGGTGGTTCCAGGCACTTGCCTTGTTAGCAAGACACATGTTTGACCAACCACCTGCTCATATTGGAAAAGCAAATCAATTTGGTTGCTTGTCCCTACAAGCAGCAATGTGCATACCTCTTGCTGTTTTTCAGAAAATATGGGAAAAACTGCAAAGGCTTTTCCCTCAGAGTATATGACATTTTGGACCCCCTCCTTCACAATACAGCAAATAGATGCAGGATCCCATTGGGACAGACAGTACTCTTCTTGCATTCTGTGAGGATTGTTTTTGCCACTTAGACAACTCCAGAGTTGTCCATGTCCAATTACAGCTACTGATATCCCCAATTTTCCATTTGGTGGGTGCGTGACTTTAATGTCCATCCTTGGAGTCCTTCCCAAATGGCATTTAATGTGAAACAGATACTTCTATAATAAGTAATGCAGTGACTTAATTTTAGGATGTCTTCCAACATTAATGTCTTCCAACATTATATACACACTGGAAACTTGCAGGGAGAGTGCAGTGGTGAGGGGGGAAAAGTGAAACCCCTTTGGACTGTCAAATGTTTCCAAACTATAATATTATTAGATCTTAACCTCACCCATAATCTTAGATAAAGAACAATCTCTCTCTCTGGCTTTTCTTCGCAAACGAAGATTCAGGAAGGACTCATCCTGCACTTTCTGCAAGTGCACTGATGACTAAAAAGGCCAATCCGAGATAAACAAGTCTGGTTGCAGAAAGCACAGCAGAAGATCTCCTTGGCTGATGTTTTTGGGTTGTGATTCTTTCTGCGTTGTCATTTCTCTTCAAGACTTGTTTGGTGTGAGTTCTCAAATAAGGCTGCAGCATTGTGGATAGTGCGTCTCCATGCCTCCCAATGTGAAGCCAGGGCAGACCATTGTTGGTGATCAATTTGGCCGAGCCTGAGATGGTGTTTCAGGGAGACCTTGTATCGCTTTTTTGGAGCGCCCCTCTTACGCTGACCCCTGGCGAGTTCACTGTAGAGTACTATTTTTGGGAGGCGATATTCCTCCATCCTAGAAACATGCCCTGCCCAGCGCAGCTGTGTTCTCAATATCATGGCCTCAATGCTGGTGATCCCTGCTTGCTCAAGGACAGCAACATTCGTCACATAGTCAGTCCAGTGTATATTTAGGATTGTGCGTAGACAGCACTGATGAAAGCGCTCGAGGATAACTCAGTTAAATACAGCAGTGTCAACATTTACCCACAATTGATCATGTATGTATTGCCAACTCTCATGTATCTACAACTGACTGAACAGTCAGTATCCATGTGTGAAAAAGTATGTGAACCTGGTGGCAGCAATAACTTAATGCAATCACTTCCTGAAACTGTTGGTCAGTGTTCCCATACAGGTCTCAATGAATTTTGACCCATTGCTCCCTACAGAACTTCTTCAGCTCAGTGACATTTGAAGGCTTCCTCACATGAACAGCCTGCTTCAGATCCTGTCAAAAATTTTCAATGGGGTTTAGGTAAGGATGTTTCCACTGAGAGATATACTTCAGCATACATACTAGAGAAAAAGACCTTTCTCTTCACTTTTGGTTTTAGTCACACAGGAACAAGAAATAAACACTTGATTCAAGCACATGCTCCTATTTCACACTCAATTTATTGTTTGACTTGTGGCAAATGTGCAGGGTTGGCCCAACCCTTTGGCAGGGTGAGACACCTGCTTTATGTGCCAGATCATGCAAGGCAGGGAGCAGGACTAATATCTTGGAGGATAGAGACACGTGGCCATGTATCTGCCACGTGCCCTCTAAACTGTCAGGCGTAGCAGCACATTGTCCTATAGCTGATACTGAAGAAGAAAATCTGGTAAGGTTTTGTACATGGTGTAGGAAGGAGAGGGCCAGCATGGTGTAGTGATTTGAGCATTGGACCTTGGGCTTGTCTATACGAGCCCAAAAAAACCAGAGTACCCTGCAGCAATGGCATTTCTCAGCAGCTGTGACTTGTTTTAATGATGTTTTTGCCCCCATAAGCTTCGTATGCAAGATGGTGGCTGCAAGTGATTTACTCGTGTTTGTATTTATCTCAATTTGCCTCTGCTAAACTCTTAAAACAAACACCATGTTCAAGGTGCGATAGAGTGATTTTTTGATTAAACAGGAAGGCGACAACAACAATAAAAATACACCCCACACAGCGTTTTATTGCCTTAGCAGTTGCTCACTAAGGCGAAAATCCAACATGGCAGCAGCAGGCACTTGCCTTGTTAGCAAGCCCCCCCCCGCACTCACCCAGCCAATCAGCTTTGTGCTTCTCCTCCTATGGGAAAGCAATTTATATCAAATTGCTTGTCTCAATGAGGGGGAATGTGCATTCTGCATGCAGTATTTTAAAAACTTTGCAGAAAACTGAAAAGTCTCCAAGGGTTTCAATCTCTAATCATCCATGGAAACCCATTGGGTGAAAATGCATGTGAAGGCAAAGGCAACCCCCCTCTAAACAAATCTTGCCAAGAAAACCCTGTGATAGATTCACCTTAAGGTCGCTGTAAGTTGGAAATGACTTGAAGACACACAACTTAGAATACTGTGTCCAGTTCTGGGCACCACAATTCAGAAAGGATATTGACAAATTGGAGCGTGTCCAGAGAAGGGCAACTAAAATGGTGAAAGGTCTGGAAACAATGCCTTATGAGGAGAGACTTAGGGAGCTGGGTATGTTTAGCCTGGAAAAAAGACGGTTTAGAGGCGATATGATAGCCCTGTTTAAGTATTTGAAGGGATGTCACGCTGAGGATGGAGCAGGCTTGTTTTCTGCTGCTCCAGAGACTGGAACACGGAGCAATGGGTGCAAGCTCCAGGAACAGAGATTCCACCTCAACATTAGGAGGAACTTTTTGACAGTAAGAGCTGTTCGGCAGTGGAACGCACTCCCTCAGAGCGTGGTGGGGTCTCCTTTCTTGGAGGTCTTTAAACAGAGGCTGGATGGCCATCTGTCGGGGATGCTTTGATTGTGATTTCCTGCGTGGCAGGGGGGTTGGACTGGATGGCCCTCGTGGTCTCTTCCAACTCTGCAATTCTATGATTCTATGATTCTATGATTCTATGATTCTATGAACAACGACATAGAAAAGAAGGCACCCATCTTGCCAATATCTTTAGCAAAAGGCAACAAAACCCAACACTTAGATCGACTAAACTGAAATTCATGGAGCAAAACAATTATATCTTATTTATATTGTATTATGTATTATTATATGTTATCACTAACGGTAGTGTTAATGACCCTTGAACATATTGTAGTGTTTGCTGGTCTCTACCTGAAGTTCCTAACTGCTTCTTCTGGCTATAAATTGGTTGCTAAGCTTATTTGCTAGCAAATAGCATTGATATTTATATACCGCTTATCAGTGCCGAAACACTCCCTAAGCAGTTTACATTGTTTCTTTAGCTAATTGTCCTGAACAAGCTGGGTACTAAGGAACTTACAATGTAAAAACCTCCTCCATAAATAGGATAAACTTTGGGTCTGCTGAAACTTCAGAAGGTCAATCTTCATGGGTAACAATAACAGCAAAGTGACCATTGCAATATACAGTATAGGAGAGGGAAAGAATTTAGCAGTGGGTGTCTGAATGTATGTTTGGAGTAAAGGTGGGTCCTGAACTTTAAAAAGGATGAAATCTATCAAGATATTTTTCTGCCTCAGGCACAGCAATATGTGTTTTCCCTCCCACAAGTTAAGATGACTAGTACCCAAATTCAGCAATGTTATTTTGGCACATGAATCTTAAAAATCCCATGAACACCTCTCCCTGACTCTGGTAGAAAAAATAAAATATATAAGCAAACATATAAATATATGTACCCCTTTCATGATGCCCAAGTTCTACTGCCTGAGGTAACCATATTACTCTCCCAAATGGAGGGCTAGTGATGAAGGCTACTGATCCAGTTAAAGCCCAACAATTCTCAGCCTAAATATTACATCTGATCACAACAATACTTCACTAACTTAGAAAGGACATTTGGAGGTATCCTTTGAGATGGCTCTTACACAACTCCCAAGACATGCCCACATGATAATGGTCAAAATCCTGCCTCCCACTGTTAGATTGCAATGTTCTGCCAGGCCTGCTTGTTTTTGGCAGGGTAGGCCAGAGCAGAAAGTGGGGGAAGCTGAGGGACAGCCAAACAGTCAAGAACATTTCTTGCAGCTGCCCTCAGGAAGGTAATGTCATTCTCCTGAACCTGCATAGAGGATTCCTGGGAAGTCCAGAAGTTGTCTTTTTCTTCCTGTGGGCAGTTACAGCGTCAGGATCTGGGGTGCAGGCAGCAGAGTCTTGGAGCAGGGACACCAGGGTCAGGACAAGCAGGGAGACAGAGAACAGGCTGAGAGGCAAGGCAGGTTCAGAAGGCAGGGGCTGGGTCAGGGACATACAAGACAGAGTAGGATCAGCAACTAGCAAATGTCCAAAAACAAGCCAAGGTCAAACATATCAGGATTCCAGAGGGCCAGAGGCAAAAGCAAGTCTGGCAAGGGAGTGCCAAGTCAGGTATACAAGAGACAGCATCCAAGAAACCAGAGTCCAAATACAAGCCAAGGTCAAACTCATATCAGGTATCCAGAGGCAGGTCCAAGAAGCAAGCCAAGGTTCAAACATGAGTAGCAGGTCAAGGCAAGGGATCAAGGTCCAAGAGCAAGGAGCCACTACAGACAGTGCAAAAAAACCACCCCAACATACTGTTGTGGCTAAGGCTGAGGGGAGAAAGCTGCTCTTAAATAGCAGTTCCCCTGGCTGCTCCAGGTGTGCTGCATGAGTGCAACCAGCGATGCCTGACAGCTTGGCTCTGGTTCCTTCAAGACTTCCACAACCAGGGCCTAGTCTTGTACAGAGAGACAGCCACTTTAGCAGCCAGGGGCCCAGTCCTGCAGGGAGAGGCAGATGCTGACATACAGAAATGGAAGCAGCTGGCTGCCTTAGCTGTCCATTGGCCTCCTCTCCTGGCCACTGAAATCAACTGTGCGGAGGGGTGGCTGACCAGAAATCAGGAAGGGGGTTGGGGAGGGAGCCATAGCAGACAGAGGTGCTGATTCCTCCATCTGCCATGACCAAAATGATTGTATATGCAGCCATAACTTTCAGGTATGCCCGTGCATAATAGGATGCCAGCCAGTGTCTGAGATCCCCCAAAGGGGTGCACAGCTAGTTTTGTGCTTGTTTTCAGTCAGTAGTCCTCCCCTAGTTTCTTGTGCAATAGCAAAATGCTTCTAAAAGCTAGCTGAACTGCAGGACTGGAATCCTGTATCGGCATTGCATTTCCATAAGTCGTCTTCCGTATGTGGGAATTAGGATTGGTCAGTTTTGTAATGTCTGTACCCAGTTCACAGCTGCTGTGATGTTACTCCACAGCAAAGCTGACAAAGTGCCTAATGTGCATTGTGCACCAATGGGCACTAGGCACTCTTGCCAGTGTCTCGATACACATCTTCATGGGGTCGTTTACACGGCAAAAATAATCCTCAAAGAATTCGGCAAGAAGCCGTATAGTTCCCACGTGTTCCGCATCTCCAGCGACCTTTCCGGAAGGAGGGGGCAACCCCCCCCCAAGTGGCGCATTTTTGGACACTGCTGATTTTCTGATTTTTTTAAAAAAGTGCCGCATATTTGCGCATTAACGCATATGTGAACTATCCGACACGTTAAAGTTCGGAATGTCAGCCAGCCACAGAAGTGGGCGGTTTGGTAAAGTGACGCATCAGAAACCCGCCCAAACATCCGTTGTTCCTTTCCGGTAATCTTTTGAAGCATCTTCTGTAAACATCTTTCCTTTTCCTAATGGAGGCAGTTCAGAGAACAAAGAAGGGTGAGCACTTCCATGGCTGCTACAATGTCGAATTATCACCATTGAAAGAACAAAGACCATAAATGATAACGAAAAGCCCAATGAGAACTCAATGAGGGGGATCACAGATGACCAATAGGAGAATGAGTGGCGGGAATTCCTGAAGGAAGTGCGTTGGAAAGGAATGACGTACTTCGTTGATTGACAGGTAAGATCATTGAAACATGCGGAATATCGATATCATGGGAACTACAATTATTCGACTTAAAGAACTTTGCATCTTAAATAAATGCACATTATAACTGCATCTGAACTACATCGTGGAACTAAATAGGATCCGAAATTATATCATGGGAACTATGCGGCACTAAATCGAAAGTGTGCGAATGTGATAAATATCCCAACAAAAATAGCCGTGGAACCGGCCCCCATAATTCACTAACAGGGTTTCTTTTGCATTTCTGTTAAAGTATATGTAAAGTTACATGGAGCTCTGGTGGCGCAGTGGTTAAATGCCAGTACTGCAAGTCACCATGTTGCAAGTTCAATTCCAGAGGGCTCCAAGGTTCACTCACCCTTCCATCCTTTTGTAGGTCGGTAAAATGAGTACTCGGCTTGTGGGGGCAATTAGCTGACACACGCTGGGAACTGCTTAACGCAGTGTAGATGTGTAAATTGCTAATGTTTAAAAACAATTTGTAAGCCGCTCTGATAGCCTTGTGGTTGAAGAGCGGGGTATAAATAAATAAATAAATAAATAAATAAAAGTTACATTATGTAAAAGGTGATGGTTTAGAATATTTATTTATTATTCTTTATTTAGAGTACTTCTACCCCACCAATCATCCAAAAAGGCTCCCAGAGTGGCTTATAAAATGTTAATTTGACAGTTCCCTGCCCTCAGGCTTACAATCTAAAAAAGACAAGGAACAAGGATTGGCAGTGGAGGAGGAGATTAAGTTCAACAGATGCTGGCTGCTGTTCATCCCTTCAAGGCCACATGAGGCCTCTATGGCAAGAGGGTCTAATATTCAAGGAAAAGAAATAAGCAAAACTTGTCATATATGCCAAAGTCTCTGGGCCCTATGACACCAACTAACTACAGGGTGGGGGCAGGGGTGGAATTATGACAGCAGCTAATTCTTCTCAGAAAGTAATTTTCCAAGCTCTGTGAAGAATTAGCTTAACTTTACTGTTCCATATTTACAATGTTTTAGGAACTAAAATTTATCTCTAGTTGCCCTACAATCTTGACAAAAAACCCTGAATTTAATTTCATGAAATCCATTAAGTAAAGTAAGAAACAACCAGAGAGAGATAAAGGAACATGACTTGATTAAGATTCATAAAACTAATTAACTAATTAACTATGCATGGGAGTCTTGATATTGCAAGGTGATTAACGGTATGAGATTAAGTAATTGAAAACCTTATCAGCTCATTAGAAAACTGTATTGTATGTTAAAGAAAAATGTCTACAGAAAAATGTTTCCTTAATTTAAAATTTCTGCAACTAACTCAGTGAGTTATGATAAGGGAAACTACTAAAACCTTGATTTCTGGACTCCATAGCAAACACTGGTTGACTTGAATTAATTCTTCAGGATCCTTCTACCTCTCTTCACCAGAACCATTTCAGAGGTGTGTCAGGTGCTAATGGGAGCCAATGAGGTGACTTGCACGAATCTCTGAGCAGACTCTGTCAGAGCATGTGGTGATTCTGTAAAGTTCTATATTGTCACAGGAGACTGGGCATTGCTTTGGAAATCAATGGCAAGAACATTTTGGATAACTTGGGCATCTCTAAGATTCTTTGTAAAGTTTCGTCACTCTGAACAGACATTCTTATTAGTATCTTTTCACTTTTCACTTTCATTTTATTGCTTTAAAAGATTATTCTAGACAGGTTCAAATGCCTATTTGGGCATGGTGGGAGGATAATATATTTTTTTTAAATATGGGAATGTGCAGCTATATATTTTTTTCTCTTGCAGGAGCTACTGAAACTTGCTGGTGATTTCCTTCTTGTGGCATATAATGTGTAAAGAGCATGAAAGAAGATTGTCTGTGGTAGTGTCCCTATTATAACTCAGCAGGTGGGACTTGTCCTCAGTGTGTGTGTCCTTCAGGGCCATTCCTATTTCTTAACTGTTTTGCAAGTGTCCAGCTATTCTCCAGGGCTTTGCTGTAGTGCATTGTCAACAGGGAGGTGTACAATCATGTAAATCAGGGGTGGACAACATATAGCTTTTCAGATTTTGCTGGACTGAAACTCCCAGTACTGCTCCACATTTGCTCTGTGTGCTAAAGTTAATGAAGTTGCAGTCTAACAACATCTGAAGGATCACATTGTGCCCAACTGTGATATAAGTAGTTGCATGAAGAACCCCACAGTGTGTATCACTCTACTGGACTCCCACCATAGTCAAAAGTTATCAAAAGTGAAAAGTGTAGACAGGGCAGGGCCTTCCCCATTGTAGCACCTACAGGTAGAACCTTAGCCTGAGACGTGCATTTGATCAGAAAGTTTAAAATGTGGTCAAAACTGTAATATTTGGCCACAGTTCTGATAAACTTTCATCTGTCTTCTCCTGTGAGGTTTAATCCCATGTGATATTTTCTACCACTGCTGCTGTTCTTAAGATGTTGCTTGCATAAGGTAAGTTGGTATTGAAATGTTTATTATTGTGTTTTAATTACCATTTATGCTCATGTAGAAGTAAAAAAATTTATACCCAAAAATTGACACCCCCCCAAACCTGGGTCAATGTATACATGGGTCAATAAATTAATCCTGCTCAAAAAATGGTGGCAGCATCTCTTTGGGATTTCTCTGTCACAGCAGGGAGTAGAGGGGGTCCTAAAAGAAGCACCCGCCCTCCCTACTGTCCCCACCACAGCAGGGAAATCCTAAAAAGCCAGGGAGAGTGGAGGGGGGTGGCACTTCTTTTACAGGAGGTTCTCTCCAGTGGAGTGTGGCAAGAACTTAATCCATCTGGGGAGTGCCAAGCACCCCACTACTCTCCCCGCCACAGCAGGGCTCTTTGGGATTGCTCTGTTGAAGCAGGGTGAGTGGAGGGTGTTGTACTCATTCAGGATTTCCCTGGTCTTTTTGTAGTCTGTCGAGGGAGAAGCACTCCCTCCCTCTGCTCTTTCTCAAGCAGCTGTTTTGGGGCCTTCCCAGCATGGTGGTTAGAGCTAAAGGGTTGGGTGATTCTCTCAGGATCTCTCAGCATGGACTAAGCTCCAAGAGCAGGGAGATTAGGAGGAGTCAGGAGAACCTGAAAGAAGCCCTGATTCTTTCCATTCTCCCCACTGTGGCAGTAGCAGTTTGGTGCTTGCCCACCGGGGCAGGGAGATTAGAAGGAGTTGGGAGAACCAGGAAAAAAAACTCCTCTGCTTTCTCTCCAGCGGTTCTTTTGGGGATTCCCTGCTGTGGTGGAGAGAGCAGAGGGGGTGGGTACTTCTTTCAGGCTCTCTAAGCATGGACTAAGCTCTGATGGCCTCAAGGAAGCAGTAGCCCCTTCTCACTCCAGTGGCTCTTTGGGGGCTTCCCTGCCATGGCAGAGAGCAGAGGGGGCGGGTGCTTCTTTCAGGCTCTCTCAGCATGGACTAAGCTCTGAGGGTCCAAGAACTAAGTCCGTGCCAGGAGAGCCTGAAGGAAGCAGTGTTCCCCTCTTCTTTCTCCACAGCAGCAATTTTGGGGCTTCCCTGCAGTGGTGGACAGAGATCACTAATCGGCTGTGGTATGGAAGCACCAAAGAGCAAGGCATCACTGCCGTTTTTCTACACAGGCATTGAACAAGGCTGCCAGACAGAGTAGAGGAGGTTGGTGCTTCTTTTAGAGTGGCAGAGTGGCAAAAGGTCTTTTTTTAATGCCTCGGTGGGAAAATGGCAGTGGTGGCTGCCAGGGGCATCTGGTCTCCTGAGGTGGTGCTGGCGTTTTCTCCTCTCCACAGAATGGATCCAAGGGGCCTGTGCTGAGCCTCCACTTATCCACAGGTCATCACAAAAACCATAATTTTGGCCCCCAAAACAGCCCTTGATTTTTACATGGGGTTGACTTATACATGAGTATATATGTTCTTGAAGCCCACACTGTGGAAAACATTAAAACAGTTCATAACCAAACCAATAGAAGTAATGGAAACAAGAATCCCCTCATCTTTGACTTGCTTCTTACATTGGTTTATACCAGTGGTATTATTGTAGTACTGACCGTTCCCCTGCCAAAATGCACAAGAGATGGTGTATACAGTTCCTTAGCATTGGATAAATGAAAACGGCAAAACTTAAATTTATCTGCATGCACATTAATCTCCCCAAATTAAATGACACAATTACTCAGAAGAAGAATGATAGAATAAGGATGGAAACTGCTGTGTGGGCTGATCCTTTAGCTTGCAGCTTGTTATTCCCCACTGAGTCACCAGAAGTTTCCAGTGTTTACCACACCTTTAGGCTTAGCTCATCCAAACCAGACAGTTGCTCTATTAGATCCTGTTTGGTTTAATGCTTGGTTTAATTTGTTTTTTTGCTAAGTTGCCTAAAACTTTGCAGACAAAACATTGTTGAGGTGTTGTTGTAACTGAGTTTTATTGAAAAACAATAACCAATATTACATCCACTTTATGAAACTACTACTTCTTTGTCAGCCAGTACAAGTTACCATGTAAGTGTGATGTCAAAGGTCTCAAACCTGTTCAAGTCTTGGGGAGTCTCCCTATGCCACCGTAACCATCTTCTCTTGACATCAGACCTATGGATGTGCTGGCTCCTTAACTTGTATCTCATAAGTGGGGATTGCAAAGGAAAACAAGATAAGGCAAAAAGTCTCATGGAAGGAACCAATCTCAGGTATGCACAAAATTGAAATCACACAAAACAGCTATTTTAGCAACCTTGCTAAGAGGCTGGACTTTGATCTCAGCCAAGTTTCACTTCTGCAGTGAACTTCTATGTAGGTGGTATCAGGCAAAGTATTCAGTCTTAGCTTTGAATGTCCAGCTGCAGGTTGTGCAGAAAACTGACCTACCTTACCAGTGTTGTAAGACTTCTCTCTCTCTGGCTTTTCTTCACAATGAAGATTCAGGAAGGACTCATCCCGCGTTTTCTGCAAGCGCGCTGACGACTAAAAGGGCCAATCTGAGATAAACAAGTCCGGTTGCAAAAAGCACAGCAGAAGGTCTCCTTGGGTGATGTTTCTGCATTGTGATTCTTTCTGCGTTGTCATTTCTCTTCAAGACTTGTTCGGCACGAGTTCTCATAAGGCTGCAGCATTGTGGATAGTGCGTCTCCATGCCTCCCGATGTGAGGCCAGGGCAGACCATTGTTGGTGATCAATTTGGCCGAGCCTGAGATGTTGTTTCAGGGAGTCCTTGTATCACTTTTTTGGAGCACCCCTCTTACGCTGACCCGTGGTGAGTTCGCTGTAGAGTACTATTTTTGGCAGGCGATGGTCCTCCATCCTTACTGAAATAATAAATATACAGCACTTTGAAAAACAGGACAACATTACATAACTGCTAAGTATTATTGCTAATCATTATTATTACCCCCACAAACAGTGGCGTCATTAGTGTTGGTGTCACACAGTGTGGTAACTCATGGTGTCACCCCCATGGACCTCCTCTCATACCAGATCATACAGAATCTTTAGTAATCCCAGCAATCTATGCAATTTGTATGCAAATTTGAGGCTCACTGAAAACCTACATGTGGGAGAGGAACAAGAAGGAAGGCTTGCCTGGCTGGACACGGTGCCAGGGATATTTTTAAAAATAAACATTATCTGCTGAAACACTGCATTAATTTCTTACAGATACTCATTTTGGTGTCACCCCCCCCCTCTGATGGGGTCACCCAATGCAGTCCATGCCCCCTCCACCCCTTAGATTTACAACTGCCTCCAAACTATGACTCATCTTCAATTTTTTTCTGAAAACATTTCTGAAATAATTAACCTTGCCCATATAATCTATAATGTCTGGCTGATAGGTTCTGAAACATTTTATTATTGACCCCAAACCATCAGTTTTCATCATGGCCTCCACTTTTTGTTCATGAGCAGGAAAGAAGCTTCAAGTGTGCTTATTTCCACAGAAATAAGGCAGATAGAGATTAAGGTCAAGATAGGCAAATGAGTTAGCAGATATATCTTTATATATTTCTTATCTAATTGTGACTTTGACTTAAGTGGTGGTGTGTGTACGCACGCGTGTGCATGTTTAACAAATTCCTGAAATGTCTCCTCCATCAGTCTTAACCAGGGCACAAATTTCAGGAACCAGACTGACCACTACTTAAGTGGCTTGACAAAGGCCTCCAAGCAGTTGGCATCCTGCCTACACCGAACAAACAAATATGTGTGTAGTTTACCCCCATGATGGCCTTTGAGCAGGGGCCTCCTGCGGTTGATGATGGGCTCTCTTTAATAAAATGGTGTGGCAATGGCAGTCATGCACTTCCTGCTTTGCTTGATGCCTGAATCACATTGTGTATGATTTTCCACTTGTTGAGAGGCACAAAGAAAACAATCTTTCCTCAGCTGTGGTCACTTCAGAAATTCCACAAGTGCTTAAAGTCAGTCTATAGGATGGGGGGAGTTGCAGGGGTGGGGAGGAAACCAGGAAGGCAAATGGAGGATATTGAAACAGAAGGGAAACACATGTAATGCTCAACTGCAGAAAGACATTTTGCCCTGCTTAAAAACAGCCTAGGGAACCGTCAAGAAATAACAGGGAGCAGTGTAGAACTTAATAAAGCAAATGTGGCAATGTAAAGATCCGTGAATGCATATTTATTTGTGAGATCCTGGGTTTTGTGTTTGACAAAAGGGCACCCAGGAAATGTAAATAATGATAATGATGATGATACAAATGCTTAGCTCTCTTCTTTAATATTTGAAAACACTGCTCACTAGTTGTCTTACATGTCAGACACAGCTAATGTGGCGCCATAATGACACCAGAGGGACGCAAAAGGACACCAATATCAGATGTTGTTGTCCTTTGCATTCCACTGGCATCATTATGGCATTTCATTTTATTGACAGGCTGCGCCATCAATAGATCCCCCATTGCGATTTGGCGCTGGCATTGCCAGTGTGTGAAACCTTGGACCATTTAACTCACATGAATGCAGCATCAATAGGTGATCCTGCCAGAACACTTCTGGGTGAGATCGGGACATCCAAGTAAGTGACACACTTTTAAAAAACTTCCCTGGTTTACTTGGAAGTTTTAAAGTGTGTGTATATGCTTTTTGTAACTTTTTTTGGGGTGTATTTTTATTTATTTTTTCCATTTTAATTTTTTATTTCGTTTTATCTATTAATACATTCTTAAAGTAAAGCATAAACAATCAGTGTTTACAATGTTTGCATATCAAACTTAGCATATCACACAGTTATAAATTCAATGTATTTTTATTTTTATTTTTGAATTTCCCCGCAGTCACGTCTTCTTGCAAGAACAGGTGGGATTTCAGTCCAGGAAGTGAAAAGGAGCTCCATTAGAGCTCCATTCATTCCTAGGCTGCCTGTCGATGGGAGAAAAGGTAAGTGTGGTGGGGAGGGTTATTGTGTTGGGACAGGGGGTGGATTGGAGATAGTGGGATAGGAATGCTTTTTTGCGTTCCTGTCCAATAATCTCTGTCATAGCAGCAACAGTTAGCCAGAGCTCCTCGCAGTACAGGGGAATGGTGTTACACAACTTGATTCCATGAGTTTCTCTCACCTGCGTTGTAACTAGAAGACACTTGAGAAATCCATGTTGCAACTGTGAGTGTCAACATGTTTTTTTTTTAAAAAAAAAAACCTTAAAGGGAAAAAAAAAATCTAAGTTAAAAAAAATCAGGCATTCCTTCCTCTCTCCCTCCCTCCCTCCCCCCTCTCTCTTTTTTTTGGTAGGAGGTAGGTGGGTAGTCTTCTGCCCCTAGCCTCAGGGAGGCATTTCATTTTCATCTTCCTCAGTTTTAAAAAGATGGGTCAAATTCTTTGGCCAAGCAGTAACTCAAATACTCTATGCCACCCTGCTTTTCCTTATCTTTTATGTCACCATTCTCAGCTTTAAAATTCAGTGCATGCAACTGTTCTGTGTTTTAATACAAAAGGCCAATACAGTTAGGACAACCTGTTAGGATAACAGGTAAATGTATGTGCTTTTTAGTAATATGACTCTTAAAATATTCTTATCCGTAATATCCATAGCTGATCCATTGCTAAGGAAATATCCAGGAGCATATTGAATTTCTACTTCAGTGCTAAGCACAGCTTTGGTGTCATAGGTTTTTTAAATATTATTTTGGGAACATCATATATGTAATGCATCTATCCCACTTCCTGGAAAACCTCCAGATGAAGAAAATCTGTGTGCAAGAAAAATAAAATAAAATAAAATAAAATAAAATAAAGTGGAGCAGGGACAGTAATGTAATCAGTTGCCATAATAATGTATTGTTTGCTTAAAGATGGTTTTCCCTTCCCATTGCGGTCTCCCTTGTTTCATTCCTGGAATGTTTCCAAGTCATGAGAAGCTTTCCACGATGCAATCACTCCTCTGCTGACTCCTTTGCATGGAAGTTTATGCATCACCAAAAGTTAAATCGTATCTACAGGCTTTACATAAATAAAAATAATTATGACCCAACAATTTAACTTACCAGAAACATCACTCTTTCATCAGATTGCCTTTTCTAAACTGCAGGAACTGGTCTCCTTCCCAAGTCACAAACTTTTTTTTTAATTGGAAAGATGGCAACACATCTTGGTTATGAAAGCAGGCCCAGCCCTACCACCAGATAGAGTGCTGGAGCTGCCTCAAGCAGTTGGTGAAAAAAGGCAATAACTTGGTAGTTATATAATGTTTTAAACTCATTGTTAGCAGCCTTGAGTCCCTATATTGGGAGACAGGAGGGAATATTGTTGTTGTTGGAGAGGGCAGAGATGCTTGTGGGATTTTCTCCCTCAGGTACCAAAGCTTAGGTACTTGTACACCTTTGCCTTGGGGGTGGGAAGAAGGAAAAGCCACCTTTGCCTTGGGGGTGGGAAGAAGGAAAAGCCATTTTCTGCTTTGCCTCAGGCAGAAAAATATTTTGTGGTAGCCCTGCTGCATAACACTATGGACACTGATGTGTTTAGGAAAAGAAGATTTCAGAGACCAGGGCTGACACAGGCTGGCATCCTGTTAGTGACCTACACATGTTATGTTCCTCTCTGGATGATATGATATGTGAGGGTCAGGAAAGATGAAGAGCAGAGGGCTATTCTTTTGCTCTTGTGCTCTGTCCAACCCTGCCCCCCCTATAGCTGTCAAGCCCCAGGAGGGGCTGGGCTGCTCCTTCTTACCAAAGGGAAGGGGATGGACAGGGAAATCAATTCAGATCACAAAGATCTGGTTGCTCTGAGCTCCTGGAGGAAGGAAAAGGCAGCTGCACTCCATTTGACAGCACAATCTCATTTCTCCCCCTCTCCAACCAAGCTGAGGTAAACGGTTCTCTATGATCTGAATTGTCTCCTCCTCCCTCCCCTCCCCACTGGTAAGAGATGGACAAGGGGGCCCATCCAGGGACTTGACAGCTGCTGGGTGGTAGAAGGACACAGGATTGTGTGTGCAGAGTTACGTGCACATGTAGGATCTGGACCATGATGTTATATACAGTATGCCGGTCATTAACACCATCATCACAAGTAAACAACAATATCCTTTTAATATAAGAAATAAACAAATTCTTTATCATACAAGTATATAATATGCATTCTTAGAATCCCTTGGACATTCTATGAGCATTTGGCCATAGGTTGTATGCCAACATGTGCACTAGCTAAGAACAGCACAAGATGGCAGTGCTGAGTTCACTAGAAGCATGTAACACAATGAAGAATAAAACCAAGTTCATTTTAGCTATCCTGAATTGGGACCAATGTGCTGGCTTATAGTACTTGACAAAATAATTTTTTTTTAAAACAAATCCTACAACACACTTCAGCAATGCTGTGGCTCACATTACACTGCACGCCCATACAGCTGATTTTAAAAGATGGTATTACTGCCAACAAAGAATATTATTTTCTGTGTTGTAGTACTTTTACTTGGCAGCCATAATGATTGGTTAGGGTTGACTGGGTGTGGCATTAACTGCCATCATATGTCTATCTCACTGGGATGGATTGGAAACACTCCACTGGATTGGTCCAGTACACATGGTGAGCAGCTTTCCATATTAAAAATGCTGAAGTACTTTCTGGTAATGCACATGTGCTTGTCTGTAACTATTGCTCCGGAGAGTTTAACAGAAAAACATGCTGTTAAAGGCAGAGTCAATTGGGCATATTAAGCACATCTCTTCCAGTGCCACAGACCCCAAATCTAATTTACTCAGAGTAGTGCATTTAAGGTAAACCAGATATATTATGATGATCAAGAAAAAACAATCTTTAAAACAGAGGATCACTTGATGGTGGCTGATTTTATCATGGTCCTCTCCAGCCCATCCTAGTAATGTATAGGAGCAGCGTTAGCAGGATACTGTTAAGAGTATGGCTTCATGAAGTCCATGGAGACAGAAATGTTTGGCATCAGTCATTATGAAGAAGCTCGCAGCACAAATTAGGGCATAACTATACAAAGATATGCCTTGAATCAGGAAAAGAAGTACTTCAGTATCTGGTCTCCTATTATTTCTTCTGTTGATTGTAAAATTATTGATTTTCCCATCCCAGATTTTCATGGGGATTTATGAAAAGATGCTCCTGTGTGATGTTTCACCTATGTTTTTAAATGCCTCTATCATTTCTATGCTATTCGTGTGTGTGTGTGTGTGTGTGTATACATTGAAACTTTAAAAAAATATATAGTGCAAAGATATATCTGGCTGAACCATAAAATCAGAAAACCATAGAGTATGAAGGGGTTCCAAGGGACATCTAATATAACCCTCTGCCATGCAGAAATGCACAGTTTAAAGCACTTCTTGAAACTGAATCTAGACAAGACAGAGGTACTTACTATTAAGGGTCCTAATCTGGGAATGAAGGTGTGTAAACCAGTCCTGGATGGGGTTACACCACCCTGAAAGACTGTGTTTGCAGGTTGGGAGTGCGCCTGGATCCGCCTCTCCAAATGTCAGCTCAGATATATGTGAGGGTCAGGAGAGATTATTATCAGCTTCAGCTGATATGCCAGCTGCACCCATTCCTAAATTGGAAGACCTAAAGATGGTAGTGCATGTTCTGATAACCTCAAAGTTGGACTTCTGCAATGCACTGTACATTGGGCTACCTCTGTACCAAGTTTGGAAACTTCAATTAGTTCAAAATATGGCAGCCAGATTGGTTACAGGCATATCCAGGAGTGAACATATTACACCAATATTAAAACCACTCCACTTGCTTGCCAATTAGTTTCCGGGCAAAGTACCAAGTGATGGTTATTGCCTTTAAAGCTCTACATGGGTTGGATTCTGGTTACCTGCAGGATTGCCTCCTCCTATATAATCCTTCCCGTATACTCAGGTCCCTTGGGGAACATTTACTTCAACTGGCCAGCAAAGATTAGCAACTGTAACCCAGAGAACCTTTTTGTTGGCCTCCTCTAGACTGTTTGATGACCTGCCAAAATTTAAAACAGTATTAAAGACCTATCTCTTCTGGCAGGCTTACCCAGTTGATTTTAGACTATGAATTTTAGATTGGTATTTAAGTTTATGATTTTATTGTAATGGTTGTTTTAATCCTACATGTTTTAACCTATGTGTTTAAATTGTTTTAAATTTTAGTTATATATCTTATTTTAATTCATGTTGTACCCCATCTCAAGCCTTGGGGAGAGGGGGGTAAGTAATAAAATTATATTGCTACTATTATAATAGATGGCCCTTCAACCTCTGTTTAAAGACCTTCAATGTAGCAAATCCACCAACCTCCAGGACAGTCCATTCCACTGTTGAACACTGTTACTGTCAAGATGCTGTTCCTAATGTATAGCTGTAATCTCTTTTCTTATAATTTGAATCCATTGGTTCAGGGTAATCTCTGGAGCAGGTAAAAACAAACTCACTCCATCTTCTACTGACATTCCTTCAGATGTTTAAAAATAGTTACCATTAGTAGGAGTAGCTAATACCCTAGAGGACAGAATCAAAATTCAAAATAACCTGGATAGACTGGAGAGCTGGACCAAAGCTAATAAAATGAAATTCAATATGGAGAAATCTAAGGTACTGCTCTCTCTCTCTCTCTGGCTTTTCTTCGCAAACGAAGATTCAGGAAGGACTCATCCCACGTTTTCTGCAAGTGCGCTGATGACTAAAAAGGCCAATCCGAGATAAACAAGTCCGGTTGCAGAAAGCACAGCAGAAGGTCTTCTTGGGTACTGCACTTAGGGTGGAAAAAGGAAATGCACAGATACAGGATGGAGGAGACCTGACTGAACGAGACTACGTGCGAAAGGGATCTAGGAGTCCTAGTAGACCACAAGTTGAACATGAGCCAACAGTGTGATGCGGCAGCTAAAAAGGCCAATGTGATTTTGGGCTGCATCAATAGAAGTATAGTGTCTAGATCAAGGGAAGTAATAGTGCCACTCTATTCTGCCTTGGTCGTTAAACAGAGGCTGGATGCCATCTGTCAGGGATACTTTGATCGTGATATCCTGCATGGCAGGGGCTTGGACTCGATGGCCCTCGTGGTCTCTTCCAACTCTACAATTCTATGATTCTATGATCTCTCAATCTTCTGTTCTCCAAAGGGTAGTCACCAATGGCTCCTCTTTATCCTGGAGAGAAGCGACTAGTGGGGTCCCATAGGGTTCTGTTCTGGGCCCAGTGCCATTCAACATCTTTATCAATGACTTGGATCAGGGAATAGAGGCCATGCTTATCAAATCTGCAGATGACACCAAATTAGGAGGGGTAGCTAATAACCCAGAGGACAGGATCAGAATCCAAAATGACCTTAACAGATTAGAAAGCTGGTCCAAAACTAACAAAATGAATTTCAACAGGGAAAAATGAAATGCACAGATATAGAATGGGTGACACCTGGCTTGATGGCAGTACATGGGAAAGGGATCTAGGAATCTTTGTGGACCACAAGCTGAACATTAGTCAGCAGTGTGATGCAGCAGTCAGAAAAGCCAATGCGATTCTGGGCTGCATCAATAGGAGTATAGTGTCTAGACTGAGGGAAGTAATAGTGCCACTGCTTTGGTCAGACATCACCTGGAATACTGTGTCTAGTTCTAGGCACCACAATTCAGGAAGGATGTTGACAAGCTGGAACGTGTCCAGAGGAGGCAAAGAAAATGGTGAAAGATCTGGAAACCATGCCCTGTGAGGACTGGATTAGGGAGCTGAGTATTTTTAGCCTGGAGAAGAGAAGATTAAGAGGTGACATGATAGCCATGTTTAAATATTTGAAGGGATGTCATACTGAGGATGGAGCAAACTTGTTTTCTGCTGCTCCAGAGACTAGGACATGAAGCAACGGACACAAAATACAGGAAAAGAGATTCCACCTAAACATTAGGAAGAATTTCCTGATGGTAAGAGTTGTTCAGCAGTGGAGCATGCTGCGTCAGAATGTGGTGGAGTCTCCTTCTTTGGAGGGTTTTAAACAGAGGCTGGACACATGCCTACATATATTTCTGATGTCACCTTATTTAACTTTTAGACAACTTGGTAATGTTTCTGGAGGGCAGAATGAGGTGGGACAGGCTGCTCCAGTATAAAGGGGAAGCATTTTTGGGTCCTCTCACATTACCTAAGGGAATCACAACAAGTATACGTAGTAGATCGTAGGTAGAAAAACACTATGAAAAATAAAATCATCACCAATGAATAAGAGAAAAAACATGAAGTGTTCACAAAAAGAGAATGAAATAGGCCAGATCATAGAGTTGTACCCAAAAGTTTCAAGCATTTTCTTAGTTTTACAAAATACAGTTGGCCAAGGGGTAAAGTTATTACCCATATAGACATGCATGGTAAGATGTTTTAACACAGTTTCTCACAGCGCTAAAGAAAACCAAAAATAACAGAGGCATTCTGAGTTTGCCCACCTACGGAAAAGCCTGAGAATATGTTATTTCTCAGACTTTGTTAATTTTTTTAGCCTGGGAATCTTTTTGTTCCCTTGGAAGATTAAACGGGGACAGCATTTTCCCCAAATATGAAAACAAATATTTTCCCCCTTTATTTCTTGCTGTATTTATATGAGAAATACAAGTTTTTGTCCAGGCAGCTGTGTACTCTACTCAGATGTAAGTTTTATTACATTCAATAGGACTTACTGGCAGATAGCGAGTACAGGATGAAATTACAACCAAACTACATATTGCATCTCAGACCTAATTTGTAATCTGTCAAATCTTTAATTTGACTTTTAGTTAAAAGCAGAGTGGCAGGTTCAGACTTTCACTGGGGCATGGATATTTAAACCGGTCTCTCCTCAATTTTTTCCAACCTTAATCAAGACTGAAGTGACTGTTTTAAACCTTGCTGGGAACAAGCTGTTGTTGTTGTTGGTCATGTTGGTGTGTACCTTTAATACATTTTTAACCTATGGTGACCTACTGTGAACCTATCCTGGTGTTTTCATGGCACAAAATGTTCAGCGGGGGTTTGGCACTGCCTTCCTCGGAGGCTGAGAGAGTAGGACTTCCCGAAGGCAACTCAGAGGATTTCAATGGCTAAGTGGGGATATGAATTCTGGCCTCCCAGAGTCCTAATCCAACACTCAAACTACTTAACTTAATATATTTGATTTATACAAAAGCTTCTCTCTTTCCTTTATTAAGTTTATACACCATTCAAGAAACTTGACAGTAATTAAAATATAAGAACATTGAAACATATAATAGAATCATAGAATCATAGAATCATAGAACTGTAGAGTTGGAAGACACCACAAGGGCCATCCAGTCCAGCCGCCTGCCATGCAGGAATACACAATCAAAGCATCCCTGACAGATGGCCATCCAGCCTCTGTTTAAAGACCTCCAAAGAAGGAGACCCCACTACGCTCCGAGGGAGTGTGTTCCACTGCCGAACAGCTCTTATTGTCAAAAGGTTCCTCCTAATGTTGAGGTGGAATCTCTGTTCCTGGAGCTTGCATCCATTGCTCCGTGTTCTAGTCTCTGGAGCAGCAGAAAACAAACTTGCTCCATCCTCAATGTGACACCCCTTCAAATACTTAAACAGGGATATCATATTGCCCCTTAACCATCTTTTTTTCCAGGCTGAACATACCCAGCTCCCTAAGTCTTTCCTCATAAGGCATGGTTTCCAGACCTTTCACCCTCCTCTGGACATGCTCCAATTTGTCAATATCTTTTTTGAATTGTGGTGCCCAGAACTGGACACAGTATTCCAGGTGAGGCCTGACCAAGGCAGAATAGAGTGGCACTATGACTTCCCTGGATTTAGACTCTATACTTCTATCAATGCAGGCCAAAATCACATTGGCCTTTTTAGCTGCCGCATCACACTGTTGACTCATGTTCAACTTGTGGTCTGCTAGGACTCCTAGATCCCTTTTGCATGTAGTCTCATTCAGTCAGGTCTCCTCCATCCTGTATCTATGAAATTTGTTTTTTCGCCCTAAGTGCAGTACCTTACATTTCTCCGTATTGAATTTCATTTTGTTAGCTCTGGCCCAGCTCTCCAGTCTATCCAGGTCATTTTGAATTTTGATCCTGTCCTCTAGGGTATTAGCTACTCCTCCTAATTTGGTATCATCTGCAAATTTGATAAGCATGCCCCTAATTCCATCATCCAAGTCATTGATAAAGATGTTGAATAGCACTGAGCCCAGGACAGAACCCTGTGGCACCCCACTGGTCACATCTTTCCAAGATGAAGAGGAGCCACTGCTGAGCACCCTTTGGGTTCTGCCAGTCAACCAATTATAAATCCATTGAACAGTTAACTTGTCTAGCCCACATTTTACAAGCTTGTTTGCAAGAATGTCATGGGGAACCTTGTCAAAGGCCTTACTGAAATCAAGGTATGCGATATCCACAGCGTTCCTAGCTGGCAATTTTATCAAAAAAAAAGAGATCAGATTAGTCTGGCATGACTTGTTTCTCTGAAACCCATGTTGCCTTTTTGTGATTATGGCATTGCCTTCTAAATGTTCACAGACTCTCTGTTTAATGATCTGCTCTAGAATCTTCCCTGGTATTGATGTCAAACTAACTGGACGATAATTGTTGGGATCTTCTTTTTTCTTCCCTTTGAAGATGGGGACAACGTTTGCCCTCCTCCAGTCTGCTAGGACTTCTCCTGTTCTCTAGGAGTTCTCAAAGATTATTGCCAATGGCTCTGAGATTACATTTGCCAGCTCTTTTAATACCCTTGGATGTAGTTCATCTGGTCCTGGAGTTTTAAATTCATTTAGATTAGATTTAAATTCATTTAGATTAGATTTAAATTCATTTAGATTTAAATTCATTTAGATTAAGAAGCAGCTAGATAATAGAATTGAAACATATAAAACTCTAGAAGAAAGCCCTACCTGAACAAGGAGGCTTTCACCATATAGCAAAACTCTGCTAGCCTAGCCTTTTGGGTCCACCATTTCCAAAGCTTTGGTGCTATTACTAAGAAGGCTGTTCTTAGATAATAGAGCCACCATAGCTGGAACTCAGATCCTTTGGTGTGGCCAGGCTGGTATGCGAGAAAAAGATCCTGAAAGTATCCCAGGTCTAAGAACTGGAACTAATAAACCAAATAGTATCTGGAAAAGGATTCAAAATGCTATTTGCCAGAACCAATCAAACATAGACAAGTTAAGTCAAAATGTCAAGAGATCTGATTACAGATCTATTGCACAATGTATAGTTGCCCCTTTTTATACTCGCAGACATAAGATGAGAAAAAAATGCCAAACACTCATCTGATTCTCAGAGTGAAACACAGACATTCAAGAGAATGTATATTTCCTGTAATTAATCAAATAATCCCCCATGTGATTTTCTCAGAGATATAATCTCAGCAATGAGACATAGGGTATATCCACACTGCAGAGTTATAGCAGTTTGACACCACTTTAAGTGCCATAGCTGTGACCAATCACTGTGGCCAATCACAAAACATGCTAAAATACATAGGTGAGGAAAATCATGTGCTATGAAGAACAGATGTCTTTCATCACTTGTTGGAGTACCTCTGCCAAAAACAAAAGGGAAAGGAAAGGGAGAAAAAGTGATAATCATGCAGGCATACCTTGGTTCATAGAGCCTCTGACAAAGAAGTTTCTTTTTACAAAATCTTTTTATGACAGCCTTGCCTCCCTTTTTTCATCATCTGTCTAGCTGGAAGGTTGTTTTTGCTTTTTTTTTTTTTTTTTTTTTAGCAGCATACACATTTTGAGAATGGTGAAGAAGGGCTGGAGAAACATAGACTTTTGGTGCCATGTTGCAGCAATGTTTGGCAGGGACAGTCCTAGCTTCAGCTGGGAAACAATCCTACTGTAGATGTATATACAGTTGTCCCTTCGTATTTGGTGGGGTTTGGTTCCAGGGACCCGCCCCCGTGGATACCAAAATCTGTGAATACTCAAGTCCCATTATATGCAATGGCACAGTAAAATGGTGCCCCATATATATAAGATGGCAAAATCAAGGTTTGCTTTTTGGATTATTATTTTTTTAAGAATATTTTCAAGCTGTGAATACTTAAATCCATTGATACCAAATCTGTGGATATGGAGGGACTACTGTACTTGCTTGCAACAGGCAAGATGAACAGCAGCTGCCTCCAAAATCCTTACATGAACAGCAAAACAGAGGGAAAAAGGGAAAGCAGGTAACCCTCAGCATGTGTTTTTTTTTAAAGCACAGATTTATAGACCATAATGGAAATCATAAAAAAGTGGCGACTGTGAAAGAAAATATGCATCCTGGATGCATTTTGGAAGAAGCTTTCAACTGCTCTCTAGAAGACGCAAGATGTTTTTGCCGACTGATTCAGGGAAATAAGGAGACCAGACACAAGAAATGGAATCTAATAAGTGGTATTTTATTCAGCCCTACCTATTTATAACCCTCTAAAGATCTTCAAGGCGGGAGGCAACCTAGTGAGGGAGCAGCTGGGGCAGTAGGCCTATCCCAGGCCTTACTCCCCAGCTTCCCTGGGCCAGCACCTGAGCCCCAGAGAGGAACATTAAAAGCTGTGCTTGCTGCCCAACTGGCCCGTATCTGGAGGGCCAACTCAAAAGTCCCCCAGCCAAGCCATGTGACTTAAATTGAGGGTTTATCCTTCAAGCCAACCCAAAGGTAAGTCTCCTTCCCTACCCCCAAGTCACGTGAAGAAAAGAGGAGGAGGTGAGGGACAGCAGGGCCTTATATCGCCTCTGCTCCCACTCTTCCCTTCTTTGTCCATGGTGCAAGCACCATGATGTAATTGCTCATGGCCTGCCTCCTTCCCCCTCACACCCGGCAAAACCAACTCCCTCCCCAACACAGCTGCACCGGTCGGGAGGTGAGTGGGGTTATCTTACACAAGCATTACATGGCCTGGTGGTTTCACTTCATGTGTGTTTATTGTTAGTTCTGAATAAAAGGTCTGCTGAAACATGTTGAGCTGCTCTATTTTTTTTTTTTTTTTGTATAGGAATCTATTCCTATCCTTTCCTTGTTATTTCTGCGTCGGGTACCAATTTTTTTTTAAAAGAAGGACACATCTACCAAAGTATACCTGTATATCAAGTTCGACTCTTAATTGCACTTACATATAAAACCCAAGGACATATGCTGGCATAACCAGGGGTTACTTTTATAGACATTGTGCAAGGAGGTATCCAGTACTTCCTTGCTCAATAGTTTTCCCCTGGCTGTGCAATGGCAATGGGACTTTCCTGGGCACAGCTCCATTCCCAAACTGAAATGGCCACCTGGGTGTGTACCACAGAGCTGGCAACTACTCCCCTCCTGAACCTACATATAAATACACTGCAATAGAGCTTTATGCATTGACTAGGGTTTCAAACAAATGATTACAGGTATTAGGGCAGAGTTTCAGAAATGGTACATTATCATGGATAACACAAATAACTAGTTACTTTGGAATAGGGATATATTATTAACTCACAGAAGCAAAGTCATGTGGATGACAAGATTCTATGAACCAGATTGCTATCACAAGGCTTGGAAATGCTACAGAAGGCTGGATTCAAACTACAAGACATAGCAGGGATCACAGCAAAGCAAACATTTAAACTCGTTTATGTTCATGTGCATGTTATACACATAGCCTAAAAGTACTTTTATGCACAATATTTTTTATAATTTTGTGCATGAAACAAAGTTTTTGTACATTGAAGGAAAAGTGTCACTATCTCATACATCCATGTGAACAATTTTGGAGTATTTTGGATTCCGGAATTCCAGGTAAGGGATACTCAATCGGTATATTAAAAACAAATTACAAGATGTGAATTAGGTATATCAAGTACTTTAGTTGTCTAAGTTTATATAAGAAAAAGAAGGACCACTCAGGCCTCTTATGCAATTTAAAGAACTATATATAATAGTGGAGTTACAATCTAGGGGGTTGTAACTCAGCAATCTACAAAAATCTCAGAGAGTGGTCATAAGACGTGCAGTCAGGATTGAGAGCCTGGTGGGAACATGAGCTGATTACTCAAAGTTCTGAAACACAAAGGGCAAGGTTGTGGAGCTTGCCACCATTTAAATCTATTTCAGTGTCAGTTTTACATTTTTACAAACTATTACACAATTGGTACTTCACTCCAGTGAAACTTTCTAAAATGATCCACTTGGTCTCCCCACAATGTTGGAAGGGCTGTAAGGATAAGGCATCAATGATCCATATGTGGTTATAATGCAATAAGGTTAAACATTTTTGGAATGATGTTTTAAATGTTTTTATCAGATATGTTGAACCAAACAGTTCATTATTGCAAGGGCCTTTGTCTCCTCTCTATCTTCAAAGGACCTAATTCATCTCAGAAATATAAAGACTTTTTCAGTTCTTTTGACAGTGATAAACTTCGGAGATTATCAGATGGGAACCAAAAAAGTGTCCTTGTCTCGCTTTGTTATATCCCACCCATTCCCATCCCTGTCCTGGCATGATAACTCCCTGTTTTGCACTTACTTTAATTGTGTGACCACCCCCTCCCCTCAGCAGCCATGAGTGAATGGAGCTCAAGCAGAGCCCCATGCACTTCCTGGTTTGAGTTCCCAGCTGTTCTCATAAGAGAAGGAGCGTGTGGGAAATTCTAAAAAAAAAAAAAAAAGGTAAAAAAGTAAAGCGAGCACTAAAACAAACTTTAAAAATCCCAAGTAACCCGGAGAGGGTACAAAAAAGGCTGTCACTTATCTCCTCATCCCGATTGCACCCAGAAGTGTTTGGCAGGGACCTCCCACTGCGGCTGGCATCGTGTCAGCATAACGGGGCTCCTTTTTGCTCGCCTGTCATTCCGTAACAGGAACAGAATGGGCAATCTATTCACATCATGAATAAGAAGAAACGAGGGCAGCATGGAACCAGCACGAGATGAGGATGATGTCATCTGATAGGTAAGCCCTTTGGCGATCTCCTGGCATTCGTGTAATGCCATATAAGGGCATCTGATAATCTCCATAGAAGTTGCTAAGCATTGGAAACTGATCTCACAACTGAGATCTCCTTTTCTTCCTGAATAAAGAGCGTATGGTCTTTCTCACTTGTGGAAAAACTAAAATATCAGATAAAAGCATCAAAGGGACAAATTGATGGAGACAAATTTGCTTTGATCTGCTATCTATTTATCATATACAGTATAAAAGATCTGGAGCCATGTCATTCAACCCTCTGTAACAACATTTGAACTTTTGGATTAACCCATTTTAACCATTTATAACTAGAAAACAATAATATAAACAGTATATTTGGACCTGCTGCTGCTGAGTTGGCATATAGAGCTTGCAATTCAGTTGAATTTCATATTGTTAATTTATTTTAGATTTTTATTTTTGTTTCTTTTCACAACTGTATTCAATCTGAGTATTCCTTTTGTCATTATACAAATGTAACCTTGTTAAAAGTTAAAAGTTTAAAAGTTTATTTTTTTAAAGGGTTGAGAGAAATGGGTCACAATCCTCTTACCCAAATTGGTGGGGGTGCTTTAGGACCCCACTTCTAATAATATTTTGGGGAACTATGATTAGCTCAAATGGAAGGCTGCAAGAGGTTGGATAACTTTCAGGATCTTTCCACCTATGTATACCAGTGCTCACTGAAGAGAACTCCAGGTTAAAGTAAAACAAATGGTATTTATGGGAAAATAACACAGAAAGCAAGCACACACAGAACACACATTCACAATAACCACACAAGGCTAGCGAAGAGGTTAAGGCAGAAAGGTTGGGTAGAGGAATAGATTCAGGAGACAGGGCAATAATTACTAGTCTAGAAGAGGGGAGCCAAGTACTCAGATGGAAATCTGAGAGTGGCACTGAAGTCTGATCCAGGGGTGCACCAACAGAGAGAGTGGATGGGTGTTGTCCACAGTGGCACACCTCCTATTGTTTGGGACTAATGCTTATACTGTACTACATTTCATGTCCTGAAGGGGTGTTTGGGCTTAGAACAAAACTTAGATGGGTTTCCCACCATTTAAACAAACGAAATTGAAACTCTGCTGATTGCTGTTAATAGCTGAGAGACAGGAATAGATGGGTTTATGACAACCTCGTATTATAGGACAGGGAGGGGTGATGGGGGGTATTTCCTGGGACTAGGGGTTGTTTTGGTCACTTGTTTGTTTGTGACTCATAGCTGAGGGGACACAAGAGGGGATTAGCACATACCTCCATAATGATGTTGTTTACTAGGGGATTTGCTTACTCCTGTCTTGGGTGTCTCTGCTAGCATTTTTCCATGACACTTTCCTGGGACCTTGTGACCTCTGTTTGACCTCACCTTTTGGTCTACCCTGGTCTACTAGACCCCTTGAAGTGTCTAATATTGCCAGTTATATTATAGGGAGAGGGTTCTAGGGTATGGTAAGAATCCAGTGGGAAGTTCTCTTGCTTACATTTCATTGAAGTAGTAGTGGAAAACAGGAAAACACCCTTCTGGATTATGCTCATGATTGCTCATTTCACTGTTGTAAATATTCTCCTTAATTCTTCTCCACTTTTCAGTTATAATTACCAAGGTGAGATAACTTATTTCCCCAAGTTCTGCATTACTATCCTGTTGTTATCCTGAGTGTTGTTATTTGGATGTAGTATGACAGCATCTTAAATAGTAATATAGTTTATTCTTGAAGACCCCTCAATAACTCTGAGGGCTGGCTGGCAAACATACATCACTTAGAATCCAAAACCCACATCCTCTTCTTCATGGCAAAACTATGAGTCATGTAAAATTATGTAAAGAAAATAGAATTAGTTTTTGGCTTTTATAGAGACAAGCAGGGACAGAAAATGTCAAACCTTTTCGAAAATCTCCTATCTGTTTCAGTAACACATTATAAGTTGTTCCAATTATATTGAGAGGGGGAAATAGAGACAGACTCTTTTTTAATTTCACATGCAACTTTTTTTTGTTCTTTTCTGGTTTTCCTCCAAGACATTTTACCATGTTTCTCATTGGGACAACAGGGATTGTCTGACCACTTCCCCTTTGCAATTATGGAGTGAAACCACTTGCTTACGCACAATGAGACCATCATACCTAACCCCAAAGCAAGGCAGAAAATCCAAGGACACTGTAGTTATTCCCAGGCCAGTCACTGGACAGGAGAGACAACATAGGATAGAGAGAATGTTTTTTAGATAATGTCAGTTTAAAATGCCAAATTTAAACAATATTTCTATGCTGCCATTCAGTTAAAAAAATCTCCCAGAGAAGCTCAGTGGTTAAATGCCTTGGTGCAAGGTCTTTCTTCTTCAAAACAGAAGCAATATCACAAGAAGAAAAAAACACCCTCACAATTTGATGTTCTGTACTTAGATGGCAAAGTTTTGCATTTTGAAATACATGGTGCAGAATACTGGAGCTTGCAACTCACCAGTGCTTGTGCTGGGCCAGTTCAACCCTCACCTTCAATTCCTAAATGAAACTCCCTTGTCCCAAAGGTCTAAATCAGAACATCAGAAGGTGAAAATGTCAGTGACCTGGATTTTAATTCATGTTTGAAATGCCAGTTGGAAAAGAGCAACAGTTTTGAAGGTGGTGGTGGGAGTAGCAAGGGGAGGGAGGAAACTTGAAGCTCAGATTTATTGTGTACTGCAGACATTTTATGGTATGTTCCATTTTGGTTTATTTGTCTTGGTTCTTCTCTGTGTTGAAAAACTGACCGGTACAGACATTTTTATTAAAAAAAAGAGAGGCATCCTCTTACTTCATGTGTCTCACCATCATTTGTGGCTCAAACAGTTGTGGGCAGGACACTTCCCCAGTCTAGAGGAAACTGCCAGATGTAGTGGTGGGATACTGAATTTTTAAAAACAGGGCTTATTTAAGATAAGTTCATCTCACAGCATAAAGACAAAATACTTGTTTATGCATTATAATGCAGAGGTCAATTCCAAAGTGAGTAACAGATATCTATCTAGGAAAGGCTGTAGACTTCAACATTCTGGTGTCAGGCATTTGGAAAAAACCATAGATTTCCTCTGTCCCTGCCCTGAGACTGTGGTAAATAGTGTGGAGACAAGCTAGCCAACCTTGTTTTCCTAAGCTATTGACTAATCACTGAGTTTGTCTTCAAGATAACTTGTGGTGAGCTAGTTCATGAACTTCATAAACTCTTCCGAATCCTATCACTGTCTGGGCAGAAAAGCCAAGAAATTCACTGAGTGAAAAGTGAGAAGCTCTTACTAAAAATTAAACCCTTGGACTAACCTCGAGTTCCTCACCCAATATATACAGAAAAGTGGAAAACCTAAAAGAATAAAAATTAAAGGCTTTGGCAGCTTTTATTGTTGAGTGTGTAGGAAATTTGTAGTATTGTAGCTGGGCAAGGATTCCACTTCTTTCTCTCTCTGCAGCTAGCTACCTTACAGTGAGTCAGACACTGGTCCATTTAACTTCAGAATTGTGTGCTTGACTGTGACTGTTGACTAGGCAGTTCCTTAAGGTGTCACTGAAAGGAATCTTTCCCAGCATTGTTATTCAAGAGTCTTTAACTGGAGAAGAGTGAACCCAGTACTGGTAGCCCATGGTCTGGGCAGGGGGAATGACTCATCATGCGTGGAACAAGGGCCATTGGAAATCCAAGCCCCTACTGTTGACATACAGGTTCTTCTCTACAGCTCTTCTTGTAGTCAAAAGATGAATAGCAATGACAGCCAGTTTGGTAGAGGACATTAAGCTAGACCTTGAGCTGACTGCCCTCAGTTCAAATTTTCTAAGCCATGAAACCCACAGGTTGGCCTTTTGGGCTTCTTGTGAAGATAAAATGGAATATTCCTATGAATGCTTAGATCTGGAAAGGAGATTCTAGTTCATATCACTAGAGCTTACCTTAGTTGTGATTAATGTGTTCCACTGAGTTAAGGCTTTGAACATGTTCCTCACATTCATAAGGTTTAAGTATAATCAACTTCAGTTGGATCAGATCCATTGTGTAAAAACTTTTAGGTTAAGGTTTAAGTGGCTTAGCTGACTTTTCCCATCAGGTCTCTGTTTATCTTAGCAATGTTCGTGTCTGATGCATTTACTGGTAGAGTTTTGTTTGGCTTCATTCTGGGAAGAAACTAGGCATTTTAGAAATCACTGTTTTCAGATTATGCTAATGCCTGCAAAAATCCCTTTAATTGCAGACTTAAAATGCTTTAAGATGGGGAGTTCTTCATACTACCAAGTATTGTTCTTCCATTGTAAACTATGAGAATAATCGCACATGACTAGGAGTATTGCATTTTTTCAGATTTATATATTCCATTTGTTGCCTCAGTGCCAATGGCTGTGACAGAGCTGTTGTGAATTGGAAAGTGGAAATTCAAGTCACCAGAGTATACACTGAAACACAGTACAGTACATAGCTTTTCAGTGAGCAACATTTTATCACCTCATGAATATCTTCTATAATTAGTTTTATAATTAGTACTAAAATGTTACAGGGAATAAGTGAGCAAGAGCAATATAACATCACAATTCATAGTTGATCAGCAGTATTATGTTATAGTGTTATAGTGCTATAAAATAATGCTAATTTGATTTAAAAATGATTTTTAAAAATTTCCCAGTCACCACCATTTTAGTAATGGTGTTAACTGATGACAGTGACTAGAAAGGGTTGTTAATTTTTTTTAAAAAATGAATATTATAGCATTATGGCATTAGAGCACTCTGAGTGTTTTTCATTAAAAAAACACAGTGAGGAAAGCATTTTAACACTAAATAAAAGACTGAATATAAGTGGAGTAATAAGATGGTACCTACCATATGGGGCAAAGCAGATGTGTGCTGAAAATACAGTTTCACATGCCTATTATATTTTCTGTTCTCTTTTTGCCAGCAGGCAAACACCTTTCTATTTAAACAGACCTCTGGTTTTTAACTGGTGGTAGCAGAAGGATTTTAACGAGGTGTGCTGTGATTTTTTAAAACAAACATGCAAACTCTATTTTGCATGTATTTTAACTATTTTCACTTAAAGTTTTAAGAACTACAGATCCATAACTGCTCTGTCTTCAGTAAGACTATAGGCTTACTACACCAGCCAAGATAGGCTGGCTCCCTGTCTGTGGAGGTGGCCTGTTCTGCTCCTGTTACCTGAAGAAAATGGGCCAGAGTGCACACAGGAACACCTGCCCATTGCTACAGCTGCAGCCATTTTCCCTGCTCTGATGGGTCCGGGCAGCGGACCACACCATGTGACAAGCTCCTTGCATGTGACCAGCCTTGGTCACATGTTGCAGGACTTCAGCCTGGACCCAACAGAGCAAATGTGATTGGCAGCAGCAGCAAGGGCTGGCCTACTGGGATGGTCTCCTGTGGGACCTGATCTTTCCCATCCCAGTGCGAATGCATTAAGCTGGATATTTTCGTCAAACACTGTAAAAGGCCTGCGATCAGCCCATGGCAGGGAGTAGAGGAAAGGAACCTTCACAGTTTCCCTTTGGACTGTGTGAAAAGGGGTGGAATTCAAAGGGTGGTAGTGGCATACTGAAGGGGGGCACAATTTAGGGGAATTCCCAGGCATAGGAATCCCCAAGAGTGTGTCTCAAAGAACAGCTTAGGGGTTTCTCAGGCAGAAGAACCCATGAGCTGTATCACGGAAGGGCAGCCAAGTCCTCAGAGGGCTGTGCGTGTGCACACACTGAGGCAAGGGCTGATCACAGGGCCCTATTCCAGCTTGCCCCCTTTGGAGCCCTGTACCTGCCCTGGGGGTGGTGAGGACTGCCCAGGAGCAGATCGAGGCAAAACCCCTGCATCGTGTAGATTTAAGGGCTCTGGAACAGGGCAAGCTGGGGTATTTAGGCTGAGTAGATAAGCCCTATGTTGATGCTATCCTACAAGCCCACCTCGACAGCCAGCAGTTGCATTGGGTAAAGGAGGTCTTTTCATCTCCAACCACAGTGGAAGTTGGATGATGTTTCTGACTCCCTCATGCCAGTGAGTGAGGCTGCAACAATCAGAAGCAGGCTCCCACTTGCAATTCCTCGTCATAGCCTCACACATTGGTGGGGAGGGACACCTCAGTTGGTAGCTGAACAGACCTCCTTTACCCAGTGCAGCTGCTGACTATTAAGGTGGGCTGTGAGAGGGTTGGGCCATGAGATGCTACTTAATTATGCAGATGTAACTATGTGGGTGATGTAGAATATCAGTGATTGCTTAATGTTTTTTAAACTTTTAAAACAATCATATATTGATCTAACTATATTGTAAGTCATATTGTAAGCCACTCTGGATCTCATATTGAGAGAAAGGTGGGACATTAAAGAGCTAAATAAAAATAAATAAATGTATCATTGCCCATGTCGAAACCCTATCCCTTTTTTAATGAAAAAGAAAGAGGAACATGAAAGAGATCTAATCTTGGAAATTGTGGTCCTTCTACATTTTTATCTGGGGAAAATATGCCAGGCTTTCCTGGATTTGAATGAGCTACCACAGAAAAAAGACAGGATGACACTGACTGAATGATTGTGTCATATGAATGCCCCTAAATAGTGAGAGAATGAAGCATGGCACAGGTTGGAGTGTGTTTGCTGGTGGTGAAAAAGTTCCTTGATGTCCTGCCCTGTCCAGTCCTTTCCTCTCTTCTCCAGCAGAGATCCAGAAAAGGTAATGACACAAAGAACAAGTGGCTGCAGGCAGCTAGTGAAGAAAAGGGGTAGACTATTTTTTTGGAACTGCCATAGTGATGAACTGGATTAAGCATAACTAGGTCTCAATTTTTCTCTGTTCATTCATTCCCACTTTCAGACAACAGAGCACCATTTCCCCCCGGAAATGTAATTTGATGCATATCCCTCCTACTTTTAATGGTAGATTATCACTATTTTTTGGTATAGCTTATATTCAGAACCAGTGTAGTATAAGAATTTATCTTAATCTTGATCTTAGCCAAAAGGCCGAAAAGCGATGTGGTGTAGCAATTTGATTGTTGGATTAAGACTCTGGGTTTGAATCCTTGCTCAGCTATGGAAACAGGCAAGTCACACTCTCTGAACCTTAGAGGAAGGGAATAGCAAAGCTTTTCAGCATAAATCTTGACATGAAAACTCTAGGAGAGGGTCGCTATAAACTGGAGTCAACATGAAGGCATGTTGTAAACACAACAACAAAGCTTACATTAGTGTAGCAAAAGTGGGAATGATAAAGCATTCTGAAAACTCTTGGGAATGTACAGTCTTACAGTGCGAACCTACATATATGTACTCAGAAGTAGATGCATAGTAGTGCTTACTCCTAGATTACTGAATGTAGGACTTCAGCCTTTCTCCCAATATAGGGACTCAAGGCGGCATAGTTCTGTTCAGTTTCTGATTTATTACACATATCATCCTTTTGAAAGGGATACTGTTTCATGTACTATTTATCTTACAACTTAATCATAAGATAAGAATTGTGAAATCACATCCAACCAGGGGTACATCTGCCCAGACACTAACTAACATAAAAGACTTTGCCTCCATTCCTTTTATATTTGTCACTTGGATGTTTCCTAACTTTTGACTGACTGATGGTCCTTATAACTGAAATATCTTCTATAACCCAAACATTTTCCTATGAGTCAGCCATTTATCTTCATGGTAATGAGCTGGCCTATTTCCCTTCTAAACAGGGCTTCTTACAGGGACAATTGATAGCTTAATATGAATATCATGAACAATGCTGTTGATGCTCACAATAGTGCCAGCAATCTTGTTGGTGTATGTGATACGACCCTGCATCATGACAGTGTTGTTGCACATTTTTCAGGCTTGTACACTTGTGGTGAGGGAAGGCAGATAAAATCTGCTAGCTTCAAGCATCCTATTTCTCTCATGCCTTCCTTTCTCCTTCGTGGTCTTTCCCCTCCTGCTGCACTACACATGCCAGCAGCATGCACCAAAGTAGCAGGAAGCATTACATCCTTAATTTCCATTGCAAATAACAGACAGGGTCTCACTTTTAACACATAAAAGAGCAAGGTTGTTTGAGTACCTAAGGCAAGACATCCAAATTACACTTTCTCCATTCACTCATGGAAGTTCAACCATGGAGGCCTACCCACCAGGAAGTTCTCCTGATCATGTGCTACTATGCTCTTGTGTAATTCTCTTGATTGGAAACCTTAGCAGATTGTACTTGTAAGGTCCAGTTTTTTGTTTTCTATACAATTATCCATAAAGGAATCCCAAGTTGTGGTACAGCCATGTCTGAAAATTTGCATTTGTGTATTACAGGTGCATTACAGAAGCAGGACACAATCTGACACTTTGGATGCCAGAGATCAGGCATGGGACATGTGAACCAATAATCTGAGCATACATAGAGCTTATTTCACTCTCTACTCATTGCCAGTGGAAAGATTACCTCAAACAAGCACCACTGAAAAGATCCCTCTGTGGAAGTGCTTCAGATCAATTAGTAGCATCTACATGCTTCTTATGTTTAAATGCTTCCTAAGGTCAAAGTAATGTAGATATCATGCTAGTGGCATGAATTAATCTACACACTTTTCTCAAACAAATAAGCAGCTATGGGGAAAACTGAACAGCATCAGGACTATGGAATTGGGGAGAGGGTCTTTCATGCATGTGGCATTCAGTGCTAGGTCAGACAATATCCCTGCTTCTCTCTATTGGCTCAATAGAAGATTTTGGTGCTATTAAAAACAATGAGCATGGTGTAGTGGTTTGAGTGTTGGACTAGACTTTGAGGCTGAATCCACACCTGCAAAATAATTCAATTCCAGTATCCTGCTGCAGTTTGACCCCATGAACATCACACTCAGCATTTAAAATCTGAACTCAAATAGGTCTTGAAAGCCACACATTCCCCCACTCAAAGTCAAATCTGCACAAAAGATCATCCCTTTCACTGGCCAAGGTGTCAGGTATTAACCTGGAGGGGCAGATCTGCCACCACTCAACTCTTCCAGGGCCCATTAAACTTGGATTGCTGCCTGTAGAATCCTGGTGCTCCTTGGCAGCGGCTGCTGATGCTGCTACTGCTGCCTTACCATGATATGCACAAATATGATATGCACAGAGCCACAGCTTTAAAGCCCCACTGATTAGAGTAAGAGACACAAAGCTGAAGATTATGAAAGGGGGTGTCGTTCAATTTTATCCCTTCATAACCTCCAACCCCTTTCCCCTGCATCTGAATGTCCACATATTCAAATGTCTCAAGGCTTGCAGGGCTTCAGAAAGGGAGATGTGCCTTCGGACATTTGAATAAACTGAACTAAAACAAAATATATGATTGCTGACTGCAGTCCAGGCTGTTGCTGTGCTTGGAGGGAGAAAGAGGGCTGAAAGCAGACCAGACAGTGTTCTCCACGTCCAATCTCTCCCTCCATTTCACCCATTCCTTCCTAGCCAACGCTTTCCCTGGGGTTGCAGCTGGTGAACGGGTTGCACATGAAAAAAAAGGCAAAACTTAAAAAGCCAGTTTCTCCACAAAAGTGCAGAGTAAAAGGTTTTTTTAAATAAAAAAAAATCACATCAAGACATAAAAGAATCACTTTTATTTTAAATATGGTAGAATATCCTGTGTTCCAACAGCACTAGGATCAAGGTATGGTAAACACAAATTATTTTGCAGGTGTGGACCCTGCCTTTGTTAACTGAAGTATGCCTGTACTGGATTCCTCACATATCACAATACAACAATTTTTAGTGTAATTAGGAATAGTAATTCAGTGTAATTGTAGTGCTACTTTCTAACCTTTTAGGAGATGGAATGTTTTTGAAGAATGGGATGTGGATAGCTGTGTACATCTTTTAGCAGAGATCAAGAAATCTTTTACCCTGGCAATTGACTTCTACAAGACAAAGACAAAACCTATTTTAAGTATAAAAAATAAGTTTGAGTTTCCAACCATCTATCTTCCTGTAATTAGATCTCTTTGTCCACCCCCACAAAGGTATTTGAGTTTATAAACAGAACAGGTTTCAGTTAACTGCACAGAGATCTATTGCATTGCCTCTTCTAAACATCTGAGGGCAAAATGTGTGCGTAAGTGTACAACAGAATCCTGCTGCTGTTTGTTTCTTTTTGGAACAACTTAGGAAGTGCTCCAACCACTATTGCATGAGTAGACATTCGTTTGTGCAATGGGACATCCCCTTTCTATCTTCCTTCCTTGTACTCAGAGCAGCTTTGGGAAACATGCGGACTGCAGGCAGGAGGGAAAATCCACTCCCACAGTGGTGTCCATCCTACTGTTAGGTGGACAGTGCTGGAGACCCAGAGTCCTGGGGGTTGTCCACACGGTGAAAATACCCCTCACAGAATTCGCTCAGAAAAAAAGAGCTGTCTTAATAGGATCCTGCATTGTCTTGTCCTATTGTGAAGGCTATGTAAGAAAAGCCTTCATAGCTTTTCCTGACTTAAAAAAAAAAAAACACCAAACCTCCAGTGATAATGCGCATTTTCGCTCATTAAGACAAGCAATTTGACATGAAACACTTCCCCATAAGGACACAGTGCAAACCTGATTGGCTGGACAAGCACAGGGGGCAGAGCTGGGTTATAGGGCAAGTGCCTGCTGCTGCCATGTTGGATTTTCACTTTAGCGAGTGATCCCTAGGGCAATAAAAAGGAGGTTTGTGCTATCTTTATTGTATCTTTCTGCTTGGGGAAAGGTGAAATATCACTTGTGCGCACTATAGAAAGAGGTTTTTTAAAAAAAGGCTGGCGGCAGCAGATTTAAAAACCAGAGTAATCCACTCATGGATGCTGTCTCAGCTACAGGCATGCAGGGTTTATGGGGGCTATAAAACCATTAAGACAGGTTGCAGCTGCTGCGACTTGCTATTACTATGGAGCAGTCTGTTCTTTTCCTTCTTGTAGACTTGGCTACCTGGAGTTCACACCTCTGGTTTAAAGTATGGGCATTTACATGCTTCCTGAGCTTGTTCTCTGCTGCCCAGAAATAATTTAATTGATTGAGTCATATATTTAATAAGCAATTTAATATGAGGCGTGTGTGTGTGTGTGTGTGTATCTGTTTGTATTTTCTGAGTTTGTGCCTTGCCTATAAATGTTAATGCATATATATTGTTCTCCCCTTTTAACAGCCCTTGAAGAAGGCCATCCAAACATTTTGCAGCCAAAACACATTTGAAGAGTAAAATGAGAAATGTGTGGCTGTCAATACAAATTGAGTTTGAATTATAACAGGTTACTGTGGTGTTGTCAGGAATGGTCCTGGATGTGACCTTTCCCTGTCCATTTCAGTGTTTCATGGTAATTTGCTGTAACCTTGCAGTTAATGGTGTTATCATTTTCTTGTGCTTGTTAAAGAGTGCTATGTGCCAAGTGTGAGAGGAAGTATTGCAGTCATTACTGAAGAGGTGATAAGGGTGTAGTTGTGTGTCTCAAAGTTGTCCTATGAGTGGGGAAAAGGGGATGGACATGCGTATGGTGATGAGAGGTCAGCGGATGACCACTAGGTATATATGTATATCGTAGCCTGCCAGAGTTTGGTAGATTGTGTTTTGCTTTTAGTATACTATCTGTCTTCTAAGTTTTAGGAGATTTTCACACGGGCTATATATCCCGTGGCAGGAACAGAACAGGGTCGGGAAAGGTTTTCCCTTTCGGACGACGTTGACCCCGTTCTGTCCTTCATCTGTCCTACTCCCGTGACTGTTCCAGAACAATGTAATCACGATTTTTCATCGTGAATAGACCTCCCGTTCCGTCACTATCACGGAGTCACAGGTGTGCGAACAGGAGCCCCGTTCCTGTTCCAAAATGACAGCCGTGGAGGGGAGGTCCGTTCCGAGCACTTCCTGGTACGATCTGGACATCGAGGTAAGTGGCACCCTTTATTTTACCCTCCCTGTTTTGATTATGTGATTTAAAGAGTGCTTTTGTGCTTGGTGAACTGATTTTATGTTTGGGGGAATTTTATTTTTTAAATTTACTGTCCGGCGTTATCACGTGATAACGTGATAACGTTTCAGATGGCCGGTCGTAAAAGCAGCCTTACGACGGCTGCATTTATGGCCAGCCAGCAAGGGGAGAGGGAGTCCGTTCCTGCTGCGGAATTAAGGTGAGTGTGCGAAAGATTTATGTTATTTCGTGGCAGGAACGGGAGAGGAGGTAGCGGGGCAGTAATGGGGCATTTTGGCCCCGTGTGAAAATCTCCTTATTCTGAGCAATGATCGTTTATGCATCGCTTTCTAAACTGTGGTGCCAATAAAGTTTTCTGTTTAACTCTGAAACTGCTGGTCACTGAGTTTGGGAATGCCAGTACATGACAGGCATTAAAGTGGTCTAAACTGGACAGAATACTGTGCACTAGAGCTGAATTATTTTGCTGGTGTAGATTCAGACAAAGAAGCTCATCATATATATATATATATATATATATATATATATATAAGGCTTTTTTTTTTATACCTACCAAGCCTACATTCTCTTCCTTGTCCTCTGTGTAGATGGAAGGTTTTTAGCAGTGTGAAGTCGAAGGCTTCATGGCCGGCATCTATAGATTTTCCTTGGTTTTTTTTTCCAGGCTGTGAGGCCGTGTTCTGGAATTGCTTATTTCTGATGTTTTGCCTGCATCTGTGGCTGGCATCTTCAGAGAATGTTGGGTAGGAGTATGTGTGGAGTTTATATATTGTGAACCCCTGTTGGAGAGGATATGTAAATGTGTGTATTTGAATGGCTAGTTTCTGGGTATAGAAGTGCAAGGATGATTAGCATCTGTTTGGCTAATGGTTGGTTGATGGGCCATTATCTGCTGGAAATCCCCCTGTCCCTGAGTGGAATTCCTTTGTAAGTGTTGAGTTTTGATTCTATCGTTTTTTTAAAATTGGAAGCCAGATGTTGTTTACTTTTAAGGTTTCTTCTTTCCCGTTGAAGTTGTCCAGGTGTTTGTGGATTTCAATAGCTTCTCTGTGCATTCTGACATGATAGTTGCTGGTCCAGAATTTCTGTGTTTTTTAATAACATTTTGTGTCCAGGTTGGTTTATAACATGTTCTGCTACTGCTGATTTTCCTGGCTGGCCCAGTCTGCAGTGTCTCTCATGTTCCTTGATTCGTGTTTGCACACTGCGTTTAGTGGTCCCTATGTAAACTTGTCCACAGCTGCATGGTATGAGGTAAACTCCTGCAGCTGTGAGAGGGTCTCTTTTGTCCTTTGCTGAGCGTAGCATTTCTTGGATTTTCTTGGTTGGTCTGTAGATTGTTTGGAGCTTGTGTTTCCTCATCAGTTTCTCTATTCTGTCCATCACTCCTTTGATGTATGGTAAAAATACCTTCTCTTTGGGTGGCTGTTTTTCTTCTTCATTCCTGTGGTTTTTTCTGGGTCTGGCTGCCCTTGTGATATCTGATCTGGAGTAACCATTAGCCTGTAGGGCCCAGTTTAGGTGCCTCAGTTCGTCCTCCAGGTAGTGGGGTTCGCAGATCCTTTTTGCACGGTTTATCAATGTTTTTATTGTGCTTCTTTTCACCCTAGGTGATGATCGGAGTTCTTGTGTAGGTATCTGTTTGTATGTGTGGGTTTTCTGTATACCTTGTGGCCTAACTGTTGGTTTGGTTTGTGGATGACTAGGACATCCAAGAATGGCAGTGTTCCTTCCTTTTCTTTTTCCATTGTGAATTGGATATTTGGGTGGATGCTGTTCAGGTGGTTCAGGAATGAGACCAAATCTTCTTCTCTGTGGTTCCAAATGGTGAAAGTGTCATCCACATATTGGAACAATGTTGTGGGCTTATTTGGTGCTGTTTCCAGGGCTTGCTTTTCAAAATGTTCCATGTAAAAGTTTGCTGTCATGGGGCTCAGGGGGCTGCAGAAATTCTGGACCAGGCCAACAACTATCATGTCAGAATGCACAGAGAAGCTATTGAAATCCACAAACACCTGGACAACTTCAACAGGAAAGAAGAAACCTTAAAAGTAAACAAAATCTGGCTTCCAATTTTGAAAAACAATAGAATCAAAACTCAACACTTACAAAGGAATTCCACCAAGGGACAAGGGGATTTCCAGCAGATAATAGTCCATCAACCAACCCTTAGCCAAATAGACACTAATCATCCTTGCATTTCTATACCCAGAAACTAACCATTCAATTACACAAATGTACATAGACTCCCCAACAGGGATTCACAATATATAAACTCCACATACCCAACATTCTCTGAAGATGCCAGCCACAGATGCAGGCGAAACATCAGAAAGAAACCATTCAAGAACACGGCCTCACAGTCTGGAAAAAAACCAGGGAAAATCTATGGTTTTTAGCAGCATCAGCATTGGGAGACTGGTGAAGAAGGGCTGCAGAAACTCAGTCTTCTTTGCATTCTCCTAATTTATATATCACCTTTCCACCAATACTGGCACTCAAAGTGGCATACAAATTATTTAAACAATACAAATTAAAAATATATAAATACATAATTTAAATTTTGAAAGCATAGGCTAGTATTCTGTTTCAGCTGTTTAGTTAAGTATACTTGACTAAGTAACCGCTTCTTGACTGACCCCCCCTGCTACTGATGGAAATGTCAATTAACCTGGCTCCAATCACCACCAGACGGACCTCCTTCTCCCCATGCAGTTGATGCTTGGTAAAGTTACGATCATAGCAGTAGTGTCAAAACCATGAATAAGTAGCAACCATGAATATGGAACACGGATGGGCAAGCTGAGGTAACTGCTCCATATTCATGATTGCTACTTAGTCATGATTGTGATGCCGGCTTGTGGGGGCAATTAGCTAACACACATTGGAAACCACTTGGAGAGTGCCTAGTGCACTATAGAAGTGGTGTAGATGTGTAAGTGCTATTGCTTAGCATTTTGTAAGCCACTTGAGAGCCTTTGTGGCTGAAGAGCGGGGTATAAATACCTAAATAAATAAAATAAATTAATATTGCCATGATCATCAACTCCTGCCCCAACCTACTTTACCAGGCATCAACTGCATAGGGAGTTGGAGATCCATTCTGCCAATGACTAGAGCACAAACAAATGATATTTCCACTGGGTTTGGGGAGATCAGGCCAAGAGAGGTATTACTTAGTTAAGTATACTTAACTTAGTATCTGATACAGGATTCCAAGCCATATACTGTACTAAACAATTAATCTATAGAGTTAAAACCATTAAAAATTCATTAAAAGACACAATATAAAAACCCAATAAAACTCAACATATTACTATTTTACTTTTGTTGTTGGGTTGAATGAGCAGGGTCTAGGACTATTCACCGTGGCTGGTTCATTGTGGCTATTTCAGCGTTGCCACTTCAGCACTGCTGGTTGATCGTTGCCATTTAACATGGCCAATAGAGCACAGTGGACAGTTCAACGCCACTCTTTCAGCACTATGGCTGTTTCAGCACTGATTGGCACAGATGATTCAATGCTGCTCTGTTTCCTTGCATAAACAGGCTTCCTAATAGGCTGAAGGAAGAAAGAAGGAAAGAAAGAAAGAATCCCTGTCAGAGTGGGGGAGCAAGTAAACACTGCATCTACGCCCCCACACAAAACCACTTCACACATGCCATCAGCTTGTTTTGCAACAGCAACGGAGAGGTTTACTATGCAGGCTTTGGTTTCTTCAGTGTCCCCTCCCATCTATCTTCCAGCTCCTCCATTCCTCACTTCCAGGACACTCCTTGGATCAGTTGGTAGCCCCCCAGTCCACTGTCCATCACCCAGTGTGAACAAGGCACTGATTGATTTCTCACCAGTCTGCACTGGACCACCTGAAAAAAGCAATTACTGGAAAACTTGAAGTGGGGAAACTTGAGAATTTAACTTGCGGGGGGGGGGGGACAGGCAGCATCTTTGTCCATCTGTCAGTCCCTCTGTCTATCTCATCATTCTTCATCTATATCTTTCAAAATAACAAATGAAGAAAAAGAAAAAAGCTTACATTTCCCATTTAACCTCTCTGTTGCTTGTGAGAAAGAACACAGCAAAGGGAGTTTCCTGAGCCTGCAAAGCACACATTTCAGATGCTCTCTCTACCACCCTCAATCTGAAAGGGATTCTTAGGAGATGGGGCACCATGAAAGAGAGAGTGGTGTTGAAGCAATTGGTACTGAAATGGCCATTGTGCTGAAAGAGCAGCATTGAATCATCTGCTGTGCTTCACTAGCCACAACCGATTAGCTGTGCTGAAGTAGTCACAATTAATCATCTCATTCCTGCAGTAGCACACCTGCTATAAAAAAATGCAATAAAAGCTTAGTCTTGGAAATAATGGGAATCTCTTATAAATGATCATACTGTAGTTGTGTGTGCCTGCTTACAACAGGCAGGTTAAGCAGCATCTGTCTCCAGAATCCCTTACTAAGCATGTTTGAATGGCAAAATAGAGATCAGATAAGTCTGCCTCACCTGCTACACCCAGCATGTTAACAAAGCATAGATCTGTACGAGGTCTGTCTATTAAATAACAAGACTAATACAATAACCCATCTTTATTTATATGTATTACAATTCTAATGCTTGTCTCCTTCAATATACTCCCTGTTCACACTCACACACCAATGCAGTCTTGTTTTCCACTGGTTGAAGGCATGGAAAAGATTAGTTTCAGCCAGATGTTTCAACACATCTGCCGTTTTCTTAATACTGCATCAATTGACTCAAAATGTGTTCCTTTAAGCACCAATTTCACTTTAGGGAAAAGAAAAAAGTTGCATGATGCCAAATCTGGTGACTATGGAGGATGTTTAAGTGTAGTAATGTGTTTATCAGCTAAAAACTGCTTCACAGAAAGTGCTGTGTGAGCAGGTGCATTTTCTTGATGAAGAAAGAAACCATTTTTTCCACAGTTCTGGCCTCCCCTCCCAACTCTTTCTCTCAGCTTTGTCAAAGCTTACTTATAATAATGCTGGTTCAGTTCTGCCTTCTGGAACCCATTCTGCCAAAGTTACACCCCACCCCCAATGAGCATGGCTTTGAATGTGGACTTGCTTTGACATGCTTTTTTCATTCTTGGTGATGATGGTGTTTTCCAGTACATTGACTATCATTTTGTCTCAGGATCATACTGGAAGATCCAGGTTTCATCACAAGTGATGATTTTTTGAAAAAGGTTTGGTTCCACCTCAAGTTGCTGCAGAATGTCATGTTGCTCACCTTTTGTACTTAATATTTTTCCAGCACACAACAGACAACACAGGTGTTTTAAATGATGACTGACAATTAACTGAACAGCCGAGAGTGTTGATGTTTGTCATGCAGGTTCAGACATGTTCAAGGTCACCACTCAAGCATCCACAATCAGTTCTCCCTGATTTTTCTGAACGGTAAAAACACAGTCTTGTTCTTTAGTAGACAGACTTTGTAAGTCTGGCCACCAAAATGGAAATCATAAGAAAAATGGAATGTAGTGAATTAAACAAAACAAAACAAAACAAAACAAAGACATCCCTGGATACATTTTGGAAGAACCTTTCAAGTGATCTCTAGAAGGTTCAATATTTTTTGGTTTGGTTTTGCTATGCAAGGTTTACCTGACTTGGTTGCTTCATTTCACACATATATATTGTTAGTTTCCGATTAAAAAAAATGCTGGAAGATGTTGAACTGCTCTTTTTTTTGTCTGGTGTAGATCCCTAGCCCTATTCTTGTCATGTTATTCCTAGCTCTGGTACCAAGTTTTCTGTTGTGCTCAGGAACACATCTGCTTGGTTAACTGAGGTATACCTGTATTCAAACATGCCTATAACAAGCCTACTTTGTGAAGTGGGGTATGCCTGTAATTTCTTGCAGAATCCAAATAATCTCACTTTTCATAATTTGCTCCAGCACTGCAACTGTCTGTTCTGTCACTTGGTGTATAGCTATCAGAGTTTAATTATCTTCTTCTTCAGTCATTTCTCATTGCAGTTCCTGGAAATAAACAACCTGATCTTTTTCTTCTTGGCACTGAGATGATTTTCTTTCACCTTACTCAAGATACAATTACTTCAAAGAAAACTCTGGTGAAGGGAAATCACTTTTTTTCTAGATGTAGCTGTGTCTGTTCTGAGAATAAATCTGAATTTAGTATCTAGTAATGGCACCGCCTTCTTTTACCAAGAAGATTCAGCAACAATATAGGTTTCACACCTTTTCCTGCTGGGTTTCTAGGCTCCTAACAGCTGTTACATGATAGGCAATGGTTATTTCCTAGCACTATCTCTTCCTGCTTTAAAAAACTGCACCTCTTAATTGTTCCCCTTGAAGCTCCTTGGGGGCATAGAAAGCTGCCTTATATCAGGTCAGGTGATTTTGTTCATCTAGCTCAGGGGTCAGCAACCTGTGGCCCTCTAGACTGCAACTCCCCTCAGCCCTACCCAGCATTGCCACTGGTAAGGGATGATGGGAGTAATAGGTAAGGGATGTGACAACTTGTCAGTTTCAGATTCATTGTATTTCTCAGAATCCCAACATGTCCCAGTTCTATATTAGATTAAAAGACTCCCCCCCCCCACTTCCTGAATAGATGTTAGAGATTTTTAAAAAGTTATTTCTTCTCCAAGATGAATGCATTTTTTGTATGCAATTCTAATACATTTCCCTCATTGGTGGAAGTGTGTTTATACACACTTTTCAAATATGTACATTATGAGTTGCACCTATTTTAAAAATGCAGACATGGGACTTTATCAGATGTGGCAAAAAATGCGTCATAAGGATGCGACAAAAGGGCAAAATTATCAGACATCGTTGTTGTTCAGCCATTCTGGGTGCATAGCATGGGTGTGAATAAGGCATCACTTTTTATTGATGGCTTAGCCCATCAATAAAAAAGTGATGCCTCGTCCGCGCCAGCGCTATGCCCTGGGAATGCCTGAATAATGATGGTGTCTGATAATTTTGCCCTTTGTGTTATCATTGTGTCCTAAACGATGTGGTTTTGTAGTGGTAGGTACCTCATCTTGAAAGCATGAACTAGAGGCCTATACAAAATGGAATTTTGCAGCCATTTCCTATAAGAGAGATGGCCACATCGACAGAAAAACAACTCACTGAAAAGCCCCTCCCAATGGAGTCCAGCAGCCATATTATGAAATAGCCATACACACAATAAAAATTGCTTGAAGCCCTGTCCTCCAACCCTGCATCTAGATATTCTCTCTTTTTTAAAGGGATACTAACAGTCTTTCTGCCAGGTCAAGCCGACTTGAGAGGATGCTTGCTGAAAGGGAGTCACCCTGTAGCTATCTAGACGTCCTGACTAGAGCTGCAAAGAAAGTCAGGAAACTGTTGTATTTCATGTATGCTTTTATGTTCTTCATATATTTTTTGTTTTTGCTGCCAAAAAGGCCTAATTAGGAATTGGCATAGATAGTGATTGATATATCATCTAGAGAAGCAAATGGTACCTTGAAAGGTATAAAGCCTGTTTGAATGCTTAGTTCATTGCGCCTTCTTAGAAGGCACCTGTATGCGTACACTATTATTATTATTGTTGTTGTTGTTGTTATTTGAAGCTTGATCTTATTATTTGTTGATGACTTGGCTCTCTAAATATTTTAAGATTCCCTGTTTGCAACAAATCTTCCTGATCCAAGAAACATTGCTGTCTATTGCCTGTGTCTGTGAGTCTGAAGCTGTCCTCTGTTTGGAGAGTACAGGTGACAGTCTGATAAAGTCCATGGTTTGTGCATATTTTCTCTCTACTGGAACATACCAGAAGCCTCTGAAATGCTATTATTTCTAGGCAAGATGTGCTTCTTCCCACTTCCAGGCTTTGGAGGTGAAAAATGGGTATCTTCTTAGAGAGGAACCCAACACATTTCTTTTATTTCTCGAGTTGTAGTCCAGAGGCGGGCAATATGTGACCCGTAGGCTGCATGTGGACCCCAGTGCCCAATAGGGTCAAAAACATCCTTTGGAGTATGTGGTGCATTTGCCCAGTGTGCAGTGCCAATTTAGAGCCAGGATAAACCTTTTTTTAAAAAATAGGAAATCAACAGTGACTTCCCCTCACTTCCTGTTGTTAATTAGGCCAACAATGTTAGCCTTTCAACAGTAAAAAAAAGTGCAGTAGGACCTCCATATCCACTGGTTCATTATCCACGGGACATAAAACAGCACACCTAACATAGAGCCTTCCTAGAAAATGTGTTCTCTCTACCCATTTACTAGGTCCTCCAAGGCAACTCTATGGTATTTTAAAGAGGAAGTCCCATTATTTTCAATGGCATTCGGTATTATCCATGGTTTTCAGTATTCACGGCCCCCAAGAACCAATCCTCAGTAAATACAGGGGTCCTACTTGTATTCATCACCAGAAGTGAACCCGGCATGGTTCAGTGGCGCTCCCTCCACTACAAAGTTGATGGAGTGGCCAAGGCTGCCACCATGTGAAGAGCAGGCATGTTTACCCCTAACAGCTTGGATTGCTGTTCTTGGTGTGGCAGCACACACATGTCCAGGGGGTTTCAAAACCCTTCCCTTAGCCTGACACCCTGGGACCCAGGCTTGCCTTGTGCCTTGGGTACGGGGCAGGGGGAAAAGAGTGAGGGGACCGTGGGGGTGCAAAACTGGCGGGGTGGAGGAAGGTATTTTTGCCTCCAGAGGTTTTTTTGGGGGGGGGGTAGGCATGCCCAGCCACCCACTTGGTTGCCGCAACAGTTTTCTCAGAGGAGAGAGTGTGCCCAGCTCAGGATATGGGTGTGAGGAGTTGTCCTGGGAGGTGGAGAAGCGCTTAGTGGCACAGGAGGTGTTTTGGTTTTGTAAGGAGTCGGGCAGCATGCTGGGTTCCTACCAACCTGAGACAACTGAGGAGGCAAGGGTGCGTGTGTGAAGAGGGAAGCCTGACCTCTGTGCTTGTGTGGAGATGATGGAAGGAGCTGTGGGGCACTAGCTTGAAAGCAGGGCGCAAAGTGCAGAGGAGCCCTTGGCTCCCTGTGGCTTTTTGGGGTGTGTGTGCCATGAAAGGATGAAGTGGTCACTGCTCCTCTGCCCTTCGCGCCCTGCTTTCAGCTCCCATTGTTGTCCAAACTAAATACTCTTGTTATCACACTGCACTCTTATACAGTTGTCCCTCTGTATCCACGGATTTGGTATCCACGGATTTAAGTATGCACAGTTTGAAAATATTCTTCGAAAAATAAAAATCCAAAAAGCAAACCTTGATTTTGCCATCTTATATAAGAGACACCATTTTGCTGTGCCGTTGCATATAGAGTTGTCCCTTTGTATTCATGGATTTGGTACCCATGGATTTAAGCATTCATGGTTTGAAAATATTCTTAAAAAAATAACAATCCAAAAAGCAAACCTTGATTTTGCCATCTTATATAAGAGACACCATTTTGCTATGCCAGTGCATATAATGGGACTTAAGTATTCACCAATTTTGGTATGGGGGGGGGTGTTCCTGGAACCAAACCCCAGTAAATATGAAGGGACAACTGAATCCCTTCATATTCGCTGTGGTTTGGTTCCAGGACCCCCTGTGGATACCAAAATCCATGAATACTCAAGTCTCATTATATGCAATTGCATGCATCCCTGATATCAGATGGCAAAATCAAGGTTTGCTTTTTGGATTGTTGTTTTTTAAAGCATGTTTTCAAGCCATGAATATTTAAATGTATGGATATGGAGGGACTACTGTCGTGTGGTAATCTCTGAGCTCCTCTTTGGGATTCCAGGTCCCACGACCCCCTGGACAACATGACTAGCCATTCTGAGAGTTGGAGTAATAAAAGAAAAACCTAAGTAGACCAAGCTCCCTCCAAAACAGATGCTCTTTGGGAGAAAGTAAATCCCAAACCAGCCTGTCACCGAATGGGGAGGATCCCCCCCCATTTCATCTCTTTCGGAGGCGGAGCTTAAAGCTTCGCGGGGGGCGTGGCCTCCGCAGGTAAGGAAGCCTATTGGCTGCTCCACCCACCGGCTGAGTTTATAAATCCCGCGGCGGCGGCTGGCCGAGGCGCTCAGCGGTCTGGCGTGGTGCTGCCTGGCGGGAGCGCTCGGAGATGCGGCGTGCCAGCCGAGACTATTCCAAGTACTTGCGCGGCGCCGAAGAGCTGGGCGCCGGCGGAGCCCACGAGTGCGCCCCGCCGCCTCCTCCGCCGCTCCAGGCGCAAGGCGGGGCGCCCCCCCAGCCCCACGCCCCGTCGGCTTCTCGGTCCCTCCTGGCCGCCCTGGTGCTCTTGGGCTTGGGCCAGGTGATCTGCAGCGTCGCCTTGTTCCTTTACTTCCGAGCCCAGGTAAGCATCAGGCAGAAGGAACGGGCTGCTGCTGGTGGTGGTGGGTCTCTAGGCTGCTGCCTGAAATCGCCTCTCCTAAATGGGAAGTTTAGGAGGGAAAATGGGAAATCGCCGCCCCCTCCCAGCCCAAGCTGGGATCATTGAGTCCAAGTGAAAGCAGTGCCCAGAGGCGATAACGAAAGGGATATCTTTAAATAAATATATAAATTATTATTATGATGATTATTATTGTATTATTATTATTTATTAATCTTTTATTATTTTTTTCTTTTCCAAATATGTATACAAGTTGTCCCTTCACATTCGCTGAGGTTTGGTTCCAGGACCCCCCCCCGTGAATACTCAAATCCCTGAATACTCAAGTCCCATTATATACCATGGCATAATAGCAAAATGGTGTCCCTTAGATAAGATGGCAAAATCAAGGTTTGCTTTTTGGATTATTATTTCTTAAAGAATATTTTCAAGCCGTGAATACTTAAAACTGCCAATACCAAATCCGTGAATGTGGAGGGACAACTGTAATTGTAAAGTGTAAATATAATGTTCATTGGAAAAGAAAAAAGAGTGATTGTACAGTTGCCCTTCCATATTCACGGATTTGGCATTCACGGATTTATGTATTCATGGATTGAAAATATTCTTAAAAAAATAATAATCCAAAAAGCAAGCCTTGATTTTGCCATCTTATATATGGGACACCATTTAGCTATGCCATTGTATATAATGGGACTTGAATATTCATGGATTTGGGTATTCATGGTCCTGGAACCAAACTCCAGCAAATGTGAAAGGACAACTGTAGTGTGTTTAGATTAAGAGGAAAAATGTATTAGTGTTAGGATAGATAGTTTTATTTTTATATTAGTAAGAAACAAAACATTTTTTTTTGCATTATTGTTACAGCCTTTTGCAGTTGGGTGTATTTTCAGTAGAGTTGGTGTTATTCCAATAAAAAAAATCCTAATCCCCAAAGGCAAGGATCACAAGAAAGCTGGATCTACTGCTTCTTGCTCTACCTTCCCTTGGCCAACCGCTTGTAGGTTACCTTTCCCTTTGAACAGTCTTGCATGGGCCGGTCTTGAGAAAAAAACCTTTTTACTTCTGCAGAAACCGGGCCAAAGAACTCCCTTCACTTGAAGGGGCTCCACTCCCTCTGGAACTGGTCGAGTCCAGTTCTTGCATTTTTTGCTAGGTGTGGACCCAAACATCTGGGCAAGCCCGGGACTTATTCAAATGGTTTTTATATGCAGCCAGTTTTCCACTCAGGACTGGTTTAAAGAATTTTGGGGTCCCCTGCAATGCTTTATTTTGGGGGGCCCATATGTTTATCTCAGGTCAATATAACCTAACTCAACCTAAGCTATTCACAGTACAGGATATTCAGATTATTACTAATAATGTTTTTGCAGGAGGAGGGTTCTTATGGGGTCCCCCACAATGATGGCCCCCCCTGCAGATGCTTGCGCCTCTGGTGCCTTAAACCGGCCCTGTTTTCTACTTGTAGACTAGTGTTTATTGAGCTATTTAGAGTTTTGAAATTCTGGCTGTTTTGGGCAGGTTCTGGACCTTTGCACCAAACTGGACACTGAGAGACCCAACATTACCACAGTGTAGGTGATGGTGTTGTAGTAAGTGGAAAACTGACAATTTTCAAGAGGCAACATTATTCAGCAAGTATCTAAGTGCTGGTTAGGAGTCAACTGATAGGAGAAAGCTAATGTGTGTGATCCCACTCTGAGTAGCCTGAACCGCTGTCTGTAAGTTTTCAGATGAGAGTTGTTTAGTTGTCCCTCGGTCAATGGGATGATAGTGAGTTTGGTTTTGTGCAGAGTTATTAGGAGTTTGTGACTGTACTCGAAGTTTGCAAATCTGAACCTTGTTGCTCTTGACAGTATCCTTTAGTCTGGAGAGATTAAAGAGTAACCACCACAGGGTTTGCTTTTTAGTACCTCCAGTTTTTTGTTTTTGTAGATCTAGAAATGTCAGAGTTGTCATGGTTGCCACCATGAACAATACATGTGGAGGTTAGCTGCCTAGACATTGTAGCAGTGAATAACTTATTGGCTGCTTTTTAAAAAAATTACAGCTAGGGATATGAAACTCAAGCACCAGCTGTGAAACTTCTTCAATGTGGTTGGTTATTGCAGGATGGCGGTTATGTCCCTCATATAGAGGGAGCAACCTTAGTGCAGAGGTGAAATGGAGTGAAGACAGCCCTTTGGGAAATACCTCTTTTATATTATAGTTGTCCCTTCATATTTGCTGGGGTTTGGTTCCAGGACCCCCGTGGATACCAAAATCTGTGAATACTCAAGTCCCATTATATGCCATGGCATAGCAAAATGGTGTCCGTTATACAAGATGGCAAAATCAAGGTTAGCTTTTTGGATTATTATTTTTTAAAGAATATTTTCAAGCTGTCAGTACTTAAATCCGTGGATACCAAATCCATGGATGTGGAGGGAAAGCTCTATTTATTTACTAGTCACATTTATATCCCACCTTTCCTTTAGTGAGCTAGAGGCACCATACATAGCTCTCGCCCTCCACACTTTATCCTCATAACAACCCTGTGAGGTAAGTCGGGCTCAGGGAGAGAAAGAGAACGCAATTGGCCCAAAGTCAGCTAGTGAGGCTCACTGGGGACTAGAATCTAGATCTCCCAAGTCCCAGTCCAGCACCATAATCACCTTAATACATGCAGACTCCTAAGCTTTGTCTCTCAGACGTGGCAAAACGTGCTGCTTCTCCTCCTTGAGGGACGCCAGCCATGTCCTGCAAAAGAAAACCCTGCCGGCCACAAAAATCAAACAAGCAAATACGTTTTTATTGGAGGCTGCACAATGCATATTATATCTGAATTGCTGGGGTAGAGGATTGGAGGGAGGAGTCGGCCTGCAGTGTGGTTTTATGCCTTGGGACTTGAAAGAATTGTTTTTTCTTGGAAATTACCCTGTTCATTGGCTGAGTTGGCTTTTGTTGATGTTTTTGTTAAGTGCTCTGAGCTTTCTTAAAGGAAGTTGAAGACTGATGTTTGCTTTTATTCCCCTTCCCCAAGAGGTAGAAGCAAATTCTGGGGTTGGGTTTCTCTTTTTTAGATCTCTGTGGGAGAAAGATGGTTACTTTGTAGTGCAGGCAGTAGAACACCATAAAAACATCTGCATATGTAAGTATTGTAGCACAAATGCCAAGGAGGGGGGAAATCTCAGGAATTTAAGCAATTTACTTTAAAATAAAAGGGTAGATTATTTTTATGATATGTAAAAACAAACCGTAATGTGCTTGTTGTTGTTGACAAAGTGGACTGTAGCAGATGAAAACCCACACTCTTAAAATAAGCTAGTTTTAAAGCCCTGATCAACCCAACATGAAGCACTTTCATGCCCCCTTAATCCCAATGGGAAATTTAAGTGTGTATTTTTATCTTCCACATCGAAATTAATGCAAGAACTGCTTACTTTTGGCTGGATTGTATCCATTGGATTTTTTCCTTTTCATCAAATGTAACCATTGACTATATATACACAAGGCCTGTCCTGCTGGTTGGGCATATGGGGCTGTGCCCTTTCAATCCTCAAGTCCTCCTCCAAACCAGAAGAGGTATACAATATATACTTAGACTATCCAAGGGAGGGGTGAGTAGCAAACTAGTTATAGCTGACCCCACCCAATAACCTGTGGGTATCAGCTGTCACTGATAGACATTTGAGGTCCTGTCTATACTAGGGGGGGAAATACAATCTCCTCTGAAGAAACAGCAGTTCACAGTGCTTCAACCTGTCTTAATGGTCAAAAGAGGCCCCCCCCCAACTTTGCATGCCCCCTAGCCAAGATGGCAGCTGTGAGTGATTTACTCGCCATTTTAAATCTGCCACTGCCATTTTTTTTAAAAACTCTGTTTACCATGGTGTGCACAAGCGATACTTAATATTTACAAAAGAAAAAATAAGAAAAGAAAGATAAAGATCGTCGTTTTATCTCCTTACTGCTCTCTCATTTAGCCAAAAATCCAACATGGTGGCCGCAAGTGCTTTCCCTGTTTGCTAGCCCCACCTTCATGCTCATCTGGCCAATCAGCTTATGCTGCCTTGTTGCAGCACCACAGATGTGACTGTCCTAATGATCGCACATTCACATGCCCTATGGAACTTTTTAAAAACTCCGAGAAAAGCTCTGAAGGCTTTCCTTTGGAGCTTTATAGTGGTTTTGGCTACCCCCTTCTGAATGAGACGTATTGATGCGAATGTCCATTTAGACAGATCGCCTTCCATGTGATTGCCATTTGGATTATTTTCACCATTTGGACAGGACCTGGGAATCAGCTTTTTGTTGGTCTGATCAGATCCATTTGTAATGCAGCCTTTAATTTGAAGTAGCAAATCAGACAAATTTTGTATAGTTTAACGCAGGACTGCACAGTCTGTAAACCATCCGCTGAAGGCAGGGCATCAGTCGTATGCTCTGGCCTGGCACAGGCTTGCTATGCCACCCAGCAGTCACAGTCAGGCAGCAAGAACTGGTAGTTTATCGAGTGCTTAGTGAGCTGCATTTGGTTTGGCAGGACATATGGTGTTGGTGTGATAGCTTGGATTAATTACAGTGTCTTACATTTGTAGTGCAGCTTCCATGCAGTTTACAGAGTGATCAGCATGTAACTTGAGAAAAGATCTGTTCTTTTTCCAAATTGTATTTGCATGCATTAATACCACATCCTTTAGAACTGTCACTCATCTTTGCCCACTGACACTGACTTGCATAACAAACAGAAAACAAAATTTTTGCTCACTTCATGTTTTCTTTTTTGTTTTCTTTTAAACTCTCTGAGCAGCAAAGGACAGCAAGCATAGTTCCGTTATATACAGAATATGGTGTACTGCTTTTGGTCACCCCATTGAATGAAAATAGGGAACTGAAAAAGGTATAGACGGGCAGCTAAAAATGGGTACACCTTGCTATGTAGAAACAGTGAAGAGATTGAGTCCTTTTCCTTTTGAAAAAGAAAGCTATGAAGGAGAGCTAATTTGTTCATAACATTTTTGCATGATTGGAGAGAGTAGATAGTGTTCTCTGCCTATCTGTACTGTAACTCCCAGTGAAATTGGGCTGTCTTCTTGATCCGGGCCATCCTGATCCTATCCAGACATGATTACAAAGCAACTGGATGGCCGTTTCTCCATTCCCTCCTCAAGAGCAGAGTTGCCAGTGGAAACAGAACATTAGGCTTGAAAGACCATGGTTTGTTCCAGAACACTGCTTCTTGAATTTTCGGGTTTAAGTTTTACCTAGAGATGGCTCTTTGATAAAATACCTAGGTAAAAGCAAATAAATTTCTGGACTTTGCCATGATCACAGCTTCTTGGAAAGCCTCATACTCCAAGGAGTAACTCATATTCACCACTTAAACTACTCAGAATGTTGAACTGAATAGATGTTTTTGGACGTATCAGAATAGCTCATACTGTAGTTATTCCTCCTCCTCTTGGAGTATCATTTGAGAAATTCTGTTTGTAAACTAGGTGGGAAAATTATTAAATCCACAATCCAATATTCTGCTCCCCTCTGCCTGCATAGTAACCCACTGGGCTTTCTAAACATTCAAAACTCCCTTTATGTGTCTTTCTTGCCATTTTTAGTCCCTCCCTATAAACTTTGACAGTGCAAACCATACGTTTTGGGACTCTCAACAACTCTCAAGTATCTGAGAGGTCTTTTTCCATACCAAGTTCTCTGCTTGGAACTCCACTTCAGTTTTGGGTGATGGTGTTGATCACCATTTGTTCAGCTTCCTAAATTTGATTACCTGGTTATCTATGTTCTAAGGCTATTTAAATTATTGAACAGTTATTAATCAAAAAATTGTACTGTATTCCCACTGAGTGTGTGCTCAGTGTGGGCGTAGCTGCTACTGTATGTAACAGCATAAGTGTGCCTATCTACTCCAGTATCTTATGTTTCTTCATTGTCAAAGGGCCCATCTACATGAGCCAGGATATCCTGGCTGTGGATCAGGCCTGTTCCTCCCCTGTTAACCGCCTCTAAATGGTCTGAAGTCCAGACAGGCACGCCAGCCTATTGCTGCCTCTCCCACCATCTCCCTCACTGTCTTGGAAAGTAGGAGGTTAGCCTGTCACATGCTGTGAGACTCTTTCCAGGAAAGCAAGACAGACTGGGAGCAGTAGTGAGGACCGGCCTTCCACGACAGGTTCCTGCAGTCTCATGGGGTTGCATTCATCTATCCTGGTGGAAACAGATTGAAAGAGGTATTATTTTAAAATGTTGTATCAGGCCCTGCCCTGTCTGAGCCCTGTATCTGCTCCAGAGGTGATGAGGACTGCCTGGGGGCAGAACGGGGCAAAAGCCCTGCATTGTCAGAACTGCAGGGCTCTTAAGATGGGGGCAAGATGCTGTATATTGCCTGTATAGACAAGCCCATAGTCTCCTGTAGTTTCTCCAGTCTCCTGCCTAGAACTTCCTGAGCCTCTGGTTGTAGAACTACTTAGCTTTGAACCAGTTATTACTTTTGTGTTTAGTTTCACTGAAAAAAACTGCTCTAAATTGGTTCGCATTCATTTGCTCTCTCTCTGCAGTTATTAATCAGGTCATGGTTTTGATCATTGGACAGATATGGAAAAATACCATGAAATTTTCAGTAGCACTTGTTAATGTTAGTAGATATGAATGGCTTCCATTCCCTGCAGTCGCACTATCATGACTTACCCATTGTGCAGGGTATTTTACCGTCAAGTTCTCGTGATAGTGTGGCATTACAAAGTTGAGAGTGCTCCTTTATTTCACACAGAAATCATAAGATCTTTTTGAGAGAAGAAGTATACAATTGGGTTGATTGAAATTTTAACCATTTCTGTAGACAGTATTTTTGTTTTTTTAAATCATTGCACTATCTGTTCTAAATAATTTGCTCCTTACTTGGTTGTATAATATATAGAAAGTGTATGGAAAGTGTGTCTGCGACTCTGTGACAATGGACTGCTGGCCAAGTCAACACATGGTGATATCAACTGCTTGGCTCCCCCTCTAGTGACCAAAGAGGACATGATCAGAGAGTACATATTGAAATTATCCACAAAACTATTTTGTCTTTCCGAAGGTATACTGTGTTAGAGTGTGCACGCAAGCTGATTCCTAGCCCAGCTCTAAAAAAATAATGTTCTGGAGCTGTCTCTTCCCCTCCCTTCCTAGTTTTGATATTTTTCACTCTTCTGATATCAAATAGTTTCAACTTCTTTAAATTATGGGTTTAAAGAAAGCATATGACTAAATTGGTTTTTGACTTTATTATCACTTCAGAAAACTTGTCCACTGAATTATAGACATGAACTGTTTATGAATGTTTCCATACACTTTCATCCAAAGTATAGTATTTATTATTATTTTATTTATTTATATCCCCCCTTTCTCCCTATGGCGGAACTCAGGGCATCTCACAACATTTAAAACAACAGTAGCTAAAAAACATAGTATAATAAATAAGAATTAAAAAGATAAAACCACTTATATAACTAAAATTCCACACAAATGATAAAACATGTTTAAAACTCCATAAAATTTAAAATAGATCTTAAAAACAGAAGCACCAGCAGTCCAACCTTCATTTGTCAGCAAAGGTCTGGTGGCATAGAAATGTTTTAACCTACTACCTGAAGGAAAGTATAGATGGGGCCATCCTGGCCTCTCTAGGGAGGGAGTTCCAAAGTCTGGGAGCAGCTACCAAAAAGGTCCTCTCCCTAGTTCCCACCAAACGAGCCTGGGAAGGTGGTGGGACAGAGAGAGAGGCTGCTCCAGCTGATCTTAATGTTCTGCTGGGTTCATACCCTGAGTCCATTCATATATAAATTCAGTGTACCAAATATAACCATCTTAAAGCTATTAAAAATATCTTTTACAATTCAGAGCTGAGTGGAGGACTGAAATCTTAGTGTTGGTGGTAATGATTGTATCCTGTCAGGAAGTCCTAGATTTAAAAAAAATACCATAAAAATCAAATATGATAGAATCCTCCACCTTTCTGAAAAAAGTGTTGAGTCTTAAAAATTGATCAAATAGGATGTCATACTGGTCAGTGTTTTGGGATTGCAATATACATGCAAACCTGGAAACATCTTGAATCACTTTGGAATAATGCCTGTGCTCCTCTAGTAAAGGGTTATATATTTAAAATGTAGCTGAACAAAAGACTAAGCGATGTTAAACCTCTCACAGTTAAGTAAAGAAAAATAATTAAGAGGAAATGCATGTCATCTGAAAGCTTTGGAAATAATGGAACTTTTTAAACAATGCACACTTAAAGTATTTCAAAGATGAAAGGGTATTTTATAGTCATTCCTGCTAACCATTTTAATGAAAATGTTGAACAGAACCATATCTTGTATACTTGTAACCCTAGAGCTGTTGAACTTTGCCTCCATATTGTTGAGGGCTAAATGATACAGAGGCAAAGTTGTGAGTACTGTATTGTATTTGCCTTTTTAAAAATGGAAAAATTGGGCCTTTCGTTTGGCCCTTGCTACATTAGCTTGAACAATCTTCAGTCACGTCTGGTAGAAGTAAAAGCCCCTACCCAGCCTAAAGAGGTCTGAGGGCCCTAAATGTGATGAAATGGAGGATTGAGGCCTCTTTTTGTATTATAATAGAATCATAGAGTTAGAAGAGACCTCAAGGGTCATCCAGTCCAAACCCCTGCCATGCAGGAATACACAATCAAAGCATTCCCAACAGATGGCCATCCAGCCTCTGTTTAAAAACCTCCAAAGAAGGAGACTCCACCATATTCCGAGGCAGTGTATTCCACTTCCGAACAGCAATTCCTGTCAGGAAGTTCTTCCTAATGTTTAGGTGGAATTTCTTTTCCAGTAGTTTGAACCCATTGCTCCATGTCCTAGTCTCTGGAGCAGCACAAAACAAGCTTGCTCCATCCTCAGTATGACATCCCTTCAAATATTTAAACATGGCTATCATGTCCCCTCTCAACCTTCTCTTCTCCAGACTAAACATGCCCAGCACCCTAAGCTGCTCCTCATAGGGCATGGCTTCCAGACCTCCCACCATCCTGGTCGCTCTCCTCTTGACACATTCCAGCTTCTCAATATCCTTCCTGAATTGTGGTTCCCAGAACTGGACACGGTATTCCAGGTGAGGTGTGACCAAAGCAGAATACAGTGGCACTATTACTTCCCTTGATCTAGACACTATACTCCTATTTATGCAGCCTAGAATTGCATTGGCTTTTTTAGCTGCTGCATCACACTGCTGACTCATGTTCAGCTTGTGGTCCACTAAGACTCCTAGATCCTTTTCGCATGTACTGCCCTCAAGCCATGTGTCACCCATCCTATATATTAATAATAATAATATGGAGACGCAGGGCACCCTTCTGAGGTCCACATGAGAAGCATGTGTTCCCCAGACCTTTAGAAGCTGCCCAACACTGTGCTGAAAGGAAGGGCTGCAATCTAGAAAGCTGTACAAACTTTAACACTCAAGGGTATTTCAGAAATGATAGAAAAGAACAGGATTACTGCTATTTTTTTTTAAAGCCAAAGGTATAATAAAGGCTGTCTCTTATTATTTATTTATTTATACCCCACTCTTCAGCCACAAGGCTATCAGAGCAGCTTACAAATTGTTTTTTAAGCAATAACAATTTACACATCTACACTGTATTAAGCAGTTTCCAATGTGTGTTAGCTAATTGCCCCGACATGCTGGGTACTCATTTTACCGACCTATGAAAGGATGGAAGGCTGAGTGAACCTTGGAGCCCGCTGGAATTGAACTTGCAATGTGGTGACTTGCAGTACTGGTGTTTAACCACTGTGCCACCTGGGCTCCACTCTTGCCTCTTGATTGTAGCCAAGGTGTTTGCCATGATCTGCAGGTGCTGTCCCTTAACCCCATATAGAACATGCTACCCCCTTCTGTTGCCTCCTATTTAGAGTGATAAAATCATAGAGTTGGAAGGCACCTCATGGGCCATCAAATCCAGCCCCCTACTCAGTGTAGGATCTCCAGTGAAAGCATCCCCAGCAAGTCTATTCGAGCAGTTTAAATTTAGGAACCAGGGCCAGCCTAACATTTGGCAGGTTAGGTCATCCCACCTCACTTGGTAGATCCCAGACAGAGAGAGGGTAAGGTCTTGGACGATAAAGCTACTATGTGTGTTACACGTGGTCTGACCTTAAGCCAGCCTGCTGCCTTTGGTGTGGGGCAAGATGCTCGCCCATTACCAGTGTGGAAGTAAGATTTATTTGGCTGTGTGTGTGTCATTTTGTCCTTCTCCATAGGCAGTGCATGACTTGGGCTGACCCTGTTAGGAATTTTTATCCTTTTCTCATGGGTCAATGCATTGTGTTTGTTATATACCTCTAAATTTAACCTGTCACTCTGTGTGTGTGTGTGTGCACGCAAACACACATGTGCTAATGCTATGGTTTGAGTACACAATACAGCACTAATTATTAACTCAGAATTTTGCCATCTTTCCTACTTGTATTAGCTTCCTCCCACCTCACACTGGTGGTAATCTTAGAGTGGTTGATGACATTTAATTACTAGCAAACCATCTTAAGAATTTTTATAAATCTTTGTGTGTTTTTTATCTTGCTGAGAGAAGGCTAAACCTGGCAACAGCTGTCCAGATTGTGTTGGGTATTGTCAGATGATGTGCTAGGCATGTATAGGTAGGGCAGTGGTCATAATGCACTTCTGGTAATATCATCTTGGATGCTGTCCAAATGTTGCTTGATTCTAGTTAAATCTGTATTAGGTGCATGGCACTGCAGTATTGGAAATGCAACTCTGGAAAAAGCTATGTGCTGTGCTGTATGTTGTGTTTTTTTGTACTTTTTAAATAAGAGTAAAAGGTCCCTAACAAAGCCTCTAATCACTTTGTATTTCCACTTGGTTTTAGGAATCACTTGGCAATAGAATAGATCCTTAGTAACTGGGTAGTAGAAAGCTCCTTAATTCAGAAATTAATCAGGACCAAATTAGACAGGACAGCAGCTGGTTCTACCCAGGGATCTCATTAAGAGTTGGAGTGTTGATTAAAATCACACCATGGTTAGGGTTGCCATAAGTCAGAAGTGACTTGAAGCCACACCACCACCACAACAACGGGTGAGGTAAAAAGGCAATCTGCTCTCTCCCTCACCTTTTAACTCAAACCACTGTCTCTAGCTCTTTTTCTCTTAGTGAAGGATTATTTTGAGTTTATAGCTCCTCTGGGAGAAAAAAAATACCTGAAGTTTGAGTGAATTACAAAGTAAAAAGTTAAAGGAGTGAGAGGACAACAGAGCTTCTATATCTGGCCTATCTTTAATGTTCCCTTTTTTCACCCACACATGCATGTCCATGCACAGAGATTCATGTGGATTTAGCATCAGATCTAGTTTCAAATCCAAATCAGAACTAGTTTCAGATTCAGCATGGATTTGCCAACATGGCACCTAGTTTGACAATTTCTCCCCTTCTGCTGGTGCTAATTTGAAATCTCCCACCCACTGCAGTTATTTGCACATACATATTTCAAAATGTGTAGTTTCGTTGACTTTATGAAGTGTTGTAGATACGCCCCTTCTCCAGTATTTTTGAAACTTAGATATTGCATGGAATCCCACCCCAGGCTAGGGCCTAGCTCAGTACTGGGCCATTTTGTATGTTGAGGTCATGGTTTATAATACTTTAACCACAAGTGAAACCATACACCAGAGTGAAAAGTGCATGCAGTAATCAAGAGCAGGAAACAGAATGGCCCAGTGAATTTCACCCAGGGCGTGTGGTTGCTTGCCTGTTTTTGCATTGTTCATATGTGAGGTTTCCTATTGTGCTAAAAAGAAAAGTTGCAGGAAACCCTGAGGGTTGGTTCACTTGGTTGTTATTGCTGTCCAAAGCGCTCCACATGATGCTCCAGGTGAACATGACTTCCTGTGACCTGATTTCATGGTCATGGGTTTTTTCTTTCATATTTTTTTCTTTTTCTGACAGTGATTGTATACATGTCTTCTAAGTGTTTCTGTATACTTTTAGTTAATGCAAGGTAGCCTCTCCATGGAACCACATAGTAGGATTGGTTGGTAGATAAAATTTGGAAAATATTTTTGTGATTGTCCTCTACAGCATACACACAAAGCATTGTTGTTAACTGCCATCAAGTCAACTTCAACTTACGGCAACCCTATGAATGAGAGACCTCCAAGTCATCAAAAGCCCTGTACAGTTAGGGCTTGCAGACTTGGCCATGGCTTCCTTGATTGAGTCTATCCATCTGTAACACAGTCTTCTTCTTTTCCTACTGCTTTCTACCTTACCTTACTGTCTTTTCTAGTGAGTCATGTCTTATCATGATATGTCCAAAGTACAACAGTCTCAATTTAGTCATTTTGGCTTCTAGGGGAAGTTCAGGCTTGATTTACTTCAGGACCCATTAGCAGTCCAAGGTATCCGTACAACTCTTCTCCAGCACCACATTTGAAATGAGTTGATTTTCTTCCTATCAGCTTTCTTCATTGCCTAGCTTTCACAACCATAATAGAAATGGGTAATACCTTGGCATGGATAGTCCTAACTTTTAGCATTCAATGATATAGTTTGACACTTCAGAATCTTGTCTAGTTCCTTCATAGCTGCCCTTCCTAATCTCAGTCTTTTTCTGATTTCTTGACTGCAGTCTCCATTCCGATTAACGACTGAGCCAAGGTATGGAAAGTCTTGAACTGTTAAAGCATGTTCTGTTTTAAAGTTATGTAACTCATCTGTGGTCATCCCCCCCCCTTAATGTTCAAGTGTAAACCTGTCCTTGCATTTTTTTTCTTTGACTTTCTTTAGTAATCGTTCCAAGTCTTTGCTATTTTCAGCTAGTACTGTAGTATGGTGTCATCTGCGTATCTTAAATTCGTGATGCTCCTTCCTCCAGATTTCATGTCTCCTTCCTCTGAGTCTAATCCTGCTTTACATATGGTATGTTGGACATACATGTTAACCAGACAGGGTGATAAAATGCAACCTTATCCCCCCACCTTGCCAATTGGAAACCATTCTGTTTCTCTGTATTCAGTCCTGACAGTTGCTTCTAGTCCTGAGTAAAGGTTACAGATCAGGACAATTGCATGTTGTGGCACACCCATTTCTTTAAGAGCAATCCATAGGTTTTTTCATGATTTACACAATCAAAGGCTTTGCTATAATTTATAAAGCAGAGGCTGATTTTCTTTTGAAGTTCTTTGGTGTGCTTCATTATTTGAACCTTGCCGAAGATTCTGCTGTTTATCTCAACTCAGTGTGTCCAAAGCATTTTTTCCTCTACCTCCTGAATCTTCCTGTCCATTTTTTGTGCAGCTTAATGTCCTTTTGTTCCTGTGGTTTCCTCTTTTTCTTTCTGTCAAACATCACCCAGCCTTTTCTCTCCCTGGTTCGTATTGAGGTTTGTCCTGCGGGCTCCCTTACTGATTGCTCCCTCATCTCCTCGACCCACAGCTTCTTCCAGCCCTCTTTTCCTTAGTCTCCTGTTATATCCAAATATCTTTCTTTCTTTTCCTTTTTTTTTGTCTCAACACCTCATCAGCCTACAACCTTTCTGTGGTTTCTGGGATCTCTAACCCTGCCCATGGACTGTTCGGTCATGCTGCTTCCCAGGCTCAGCACTGCTATTTTTCTGCCTCACGTAATACTTTCCCATACACCTAAGTCAAGTTGTTGTTGTTGTTGTTGTGTGCCTTCAAGTTGTTTCTGATCTATAGTGACCCTAAGGCTAACCGGTCATAGGGTTTTCTTGGCAAGATTTGTTCAGAGGGGGTTTGCCTTTGCCTTCCTCTGAGGCTGAGAGGGTGTGACTTGCCCAAGGTCACCCAGTAGGTTTCCATGGCTGAGTGGGGATTCAGACTCTTGTCTCCAGAGTCATAGTCCTATGCTTAAACCACTACACCATGCTTACCACGTACTTGGTAAGTCAAGTTACCAGGTATCTAAAGCCAGCCAAGTTAGTTGGCGCTTGGAAATAGGAAATCATGCAATCACCTCTCCCCATCATTGGGAGTAAAACTTCAGTTTGCTGCCCTCTACAAAAGTTACAATTTACTACCTTCTCATGACACCAAAAATAGCAAGCTGAAGTAACCATCTCCCTCTCTGTTTTATGATAGTGCCAGCCTGACTCAACTTTCACATAGTCTTACTTTTGTTTCTCCCTTTGCTACAAATGTATGAATCCTTCAGGAAGCTAAGTGTTATGTGAGGTTTTCCTAGTAAATTAATTTTTGACACCTCCCTTGAAGATTTTCCTGTTACTATCCCCAAAATGTAACAGTCTTATTGTGTACTGTATACCATTTTTGAAAGAAACATAGGAGTTAAATCCAATAAATCAGCTAATAATATTGGTGCAGCTAAGTCTGATTTGCATAGTGCACAGTAAGCAGATGCGCTGCACTTAATGTGTGACCATGTATATGCTCTTTCCTGTACAGCAAGAATGGGGAAAGTGTGGTGCCTCAAGCCACCTATTTTTAATTTTCTTCTGCTAGAACCTCTGCCCTGCTTTTGCCTCACCAACTGTTTTAGGCCCAGGAGAGACCTTTATTAAACCAGAAAGTAAACTGGAAGTCAGTTCCAGCTTTCACCCAAAATTGGTGAAATGTCTTTAGGGAGCATTTTTTGTAAGAAGGAAAGAAAGGATGAAAATGTTTTAAACATAAAAAATTCTGGAGGGCATGATGGGGAGGTTGTTTCTCACAGAGGTCCTCTTTCCAGTGGAGCCCTTGATAGTTGCCCATCCCTGCTATATTGTCTATCTGAACTAGGTTAGCTCTTAAAAGTGTCGTTGCCATTAAGGACTCCTGCCACATGTAACTCAGGTAAAGGTTTCATGTTTAGCTAGTATGGTTGATACTTGCTGATAGACTTACCCATATATTATCAGTATTTGGTCCTTGATACAAATGTTATGAATTGCTTAGCAGGATGAAAGGACTAGAGTAAGAGTTTTTTCTGGGGGGTGGGTGGGATTTCTCTGCAATAGTGTCTGTTGTCTGTTTTTAGTTGCAGTTAGCTGCTTTTTTCATAATTTGTTTCAGATGGACCCTAACAGAATGTCAGAAGAAGATACACACTGTTTGAGAACCTTCCTGAGGCTTCAAGGGAACATAGATCTGCAGGAAACAACCTTGGCGAATCAGGAAAGGCTGATGTCTGAATCATGCAGAAGGATGAAACAAGCTTTTCAAGGAGCAATGCAAAAGGTCAGTTGATTCCAGAAGCATATAAAGGTTTACCTCTTCCTGAAGCTTTAGAGTTGTTCAAATGCAAAGTGGGTTAACTGCCACACAGAGGCCTAATACTGGCAGACCGCCTTGTATAGGTTCAGGCCAGCAGCCTAGCCATATAATCTTGTTTGACGAAAAAGTCTTAAATCCATTTCTCCAGCTGCTTTGGTGGATGCAGTTTTCTCAGTCACGTTTGCTAGGATTCTTTATTTAAGGGTGCTTTGGTGTTAAGTCAGACAGACCGCACACTCCATCACTAAGGCTTAACTACATGTTATGTTAATCACGTTTTTAATATAATGTGCTTATTGTGACTGCTCTTATTTTGAAATGAAAAACTGCCATAGAGACAAAAACTCTGTGGCATGCTCCCAACACAATTCCCTGTGTTGCTTTCCCACAATAAATGCCTTTGCTTCCAGAGTTTAAGTTCAGTTAATTCATATGCCTTTTCCCACAATAAACTATGCCCAAAGTTAAGTTTATTGCTATCAAAATACAAAATACAGTGTATTCTTGTCAAAATATATAACTTTGGAGAGACAAAAAAAAAGTCTCTCTAAATTTAAAATAGGACTTAATCAGCAAGTCAGTAAGCATAGTATCCATTCATGTTGTAATGAAAACAACCTAGCTTTAATATGTGACAATAACACTAAAATTAAAATTAACAAGCCAGAAAACTAATCCATGCTAATAGTACTGGTCTAGCTGCTTTCATAGATAACCATGACAGCATGGCTGACATAACAGTTCAGAGGGACAGGGTCATTTCACCAGGACAGATGATTGAAGGTTAGGGTTGCCAAACAGAAAACTGGAGAGTTTTCTTATACCTTTAATGATTGTGCAGAAGAGGGAATGTCATCAAATGTTGCTTCTTACTTGGTTACATGATAAGCAACGTCATGTCAATGGCTGTGTAGAAAAGGGAATTTCAGCAGGTGTTGCTTCTTACTTGACTACATGATAAGCAACATCTGCTGAATTTCCCTTTTCTACACAGCCATTGAAAGTACAGGAGACCTCTCCAGTTTTAAGTCTGGCAACCCTATGGCTCCCTGATTTTTCCTCCAGAGGAAGCCAACAGCAATAAAGTGATACTTTCAGAGAGTGGCAATGATTGTTTAGTCTTCTTCCTCAGGCTCCAAGATACTCCAACTTCTTCTTGCTTTATTCCATACCTCCTCTGTGATGCCCCATAAATTGTCAAAATAGTTTGTGCTTATGTGTCATAGTTTTAGACAGTAAGTGTGTTTATGAAAGGGTATGAAGACTAAATGAGAGGAGTAGAATATTGGGCGGGGTGAATTTGATTATGGATGGAGACAGGTGGAGGGACAATAGTAAGTACAGGGAGAAGTCTTGCAAGAGTTGTTGCTGTTTTCATCCCACCTCTGCCTCCAGGTTGCTCAAGGTGCAACATGCATAGTTCTTCTCTCCTCATTTTACCTTCCTAACAGCTCTTTTGAGCATTTAGTTTGAGAGATGGGGGATGGATTTGGACACAATGCTATCAACTTGTTGCTTTATCCCTGGTGGAGCACCATTTTCAGTTCCTTGCAGTGGATTCTGAACTCACATCTTCCATTCAGGCCTGTTTCCAGTGTGTGGCTCAACAGCTCCCCTCTTGGTGTTACATACAAAATCCAAAGCAAACATACAAGTATTTTTAGAACCAGCCCTGCCATTAGCCATAATAAGGCAATCACCTGAGGCAGCTGATTTTTGAGTGTCATGAAAAGGCATCAGACTGGTAGCTGTCTATTCTATTTTTTACTGCCAGGGAAATAGAGAGGCACTTGTGTGATTTTCTGTTTTAGGTGACAAAATAAATAAATTCATCTGCCCTTGGGTACCATAGACCTAGTCTTGGGTTTGTGCCATTTATTTCTCTGCCTCAGGCCACAAAGTGTCTTGGGCTGGTCCTAAGTGTTTAGACAAGTACAAATGAGGAGCCAGACACAGCAGGCATTGTCTCTGGGAAGCCTGTATGGGGATGGACAAGGCCGTGTATTCTCTGACTGCATTGACTAGTTTCTTAGAGACAGAGCTATGTGGGCATGTATGAGGAGACATATAATTTCCAGCAATTTTGAAGCAACACTATTTTCTCTCCAGAAAAAGCACCAAGTTTAGGAAACATCCAATATTTATTTCATTATGAAATTTTATTTTTTTCCCCTTCAACAATATAAAATCCATCATGTATGGCTATTTTTGATATTTTTTAAAAATAGATTGAATAACCGTATCAAATTTCCTCAAAATAAAGCTCTGTATAGTGGAGTTTACTGCCAGGTAAGGGTGCAGTAGGATTTCAAGCTCAAAAACTGTTCATGTCTTCATTTTGTACCCTATATGACATAGAGTGCTAAGCTCATATACCTTATTTTTTGTCATCTGAGAAATAATAATTGGAAAGAGACTCCTAACATTTTGCATTTAACAAAAGAAACTGCATTATTTGGACAGAAAGAGTCTCATACACTCACAATGTTAGGGACCAGCACCAGTTTGGTGTCATTTTAAATGTTACATGACCATTGAAAAGGCTGAACTCCTAAGTGGTTTATTACATTACACTTCTCTTTGGAATGAGTTGATATTTTATAAGAGTTTCTTAGTATTCTCCTGGATTTCCATTTTTTTCCCCTGTTAAGATTTTAGATCTTTTGGGAAAATCCCCCCCCACACACTTTATCCATGCAGCAAAAACTACAGAAGAGTCTTAAGGCATGCTAAAGAATAACAGGTTTTATTTGGCCTAAGCTTTCCATGGACTGCAACCCACTTCTTAAAATGGAAAAGATGCATGTGCCTTGGTGTTTGTCATGCAAAAGGTACCATCATGGCCTCAAGTGATGATAATAAGACCATCACTGCACTGGGACCTTTTCACATTCTCCCTTGTCAACCATATGTACATAAATCTGTGTTGTGAGATTACTTTGCGTGTATTCAAAGAGGTTGGTTGCCATCAATAGAAAATTATGTCATGTAAAAACTAGCTTGTCTCTAGTTTGGGTGACAGGAGATCTCTATGTGTCTGACAGAAGAAATGGCCAACATGAGAGATCTTGGCCAGTGGTAGGACAGTAGGGCTGGAAGAACTACAGAGATAGGTCACCAGCAATAAATCCCAATGTGGATGTGCAGAGTTGAGATGCTTTAGCTGTGAGTAGAGATACTAGGCCTAAATACCCTAAAGGCACCAGATCCCATTTGTTCTTGGAAGCTAAGCAGGGTCAGCCCTGGTGTTACTTGGATGGGAGACCACCAATGAATACCAGGTGTTGTAGGTTATATTTCAGAAGAAGACATTGGTAAACCCCTTTGAGTGTTTCTTGCCTAAGAAAACTCTATGCAATTCATGGGGTTGCCAAGTTTCAACAGGCAACTTGAAGGTGTGCATGCACACACACACACACACACACACGGTAGTGGGGAGAAATAGGATGATAAGTTCTCCCATAGCCTGGAACAAAGGTTTCCACCCAGTGGTGAGCAAATCACAGAATTGGAAGGGGCTTCATGGGCATTGAGTCCAACCCCCTGCTCAATGCAGGAACTGTAGCTAAAGCATCTCCAGCAAGTAGCTGTCCAGCCTCTTTTTGAAAATGTCCAGAGAAGGAAACCTCACCTCCTCTCTAGGCAATTGGCTCTGTTGCCAAACCACTCATGTCAAGAAGTTCCTTCTAATGTTCAATTGAAATCTATCCTCCTGTAACTTAAAACTAGTAGACCTAGTTCTCCCTCTGAGGTAGCAGCGAACAAGCCTGCACCCTCCTCTTTGTGGCATCCCTTGAGGTTTTTAAAGAAGGATAGTGTATCACCCCTCAGTCTTCTCTTCATCAAGCTGAACATGCCCAGCTCCTTCAACCTCATTTCCTAGGTTTTGTTCTCTTATCATCCTTGTTGTCCTTCTCTGAACCTGCTCCAACTTGTCTATATCCTTCTTAAAATCAGGTGCTCAGAACGGAATCCAGTATTCCAGATGAGCCTGACCAGTGCAGAATATAGTGGGGCTATTACTTCCTTTGACTTCGAAACTATGCTTGTATTAATAGAGGCTAAGACAGCCTTTGCTTTCTTTTCTGCAGCATCACACTTCTGGCTTATGTTCAATTTATGATCAGCAATAATCCCAAGGTTCTTTTTACATGTAGTACAGCTGAGCCAAGTATCCCACATCTTATACATGTATTTATTTTTTGTGGTCTAAATGTAGAATTTTGCATTTGTCTTTGTTGAATTTCACTTGATTAATTTTAGCCCAGTTTTCTAGTTTATCGATGTGCTTTTGAATTCTGTCCCTATCTTCCAATGTGTTAGCTACCCCTCCCAGTTTTGTGCCATCTGCAAATTTGATAAAGATTCCCTCCACCCCATCATCAATGTTTGAATTATTGATAAACATATTGAAAAGTGTCTGCTCCAGAACTGAACCCTGCGGCACTCCATTTGATACTGCCTTCCAACCCGAAGTACAGCCATTGATGACAATGCATTGAGAATGGTTTAATTTTTAAAAAAATTTAATTAGGTATTTATACCCCGCTCTTCAGCCACAAAGGCTATCAGAGTGGCTTACACATTTTTAAGCAATAGCAATTTACACATCTACACTGCATTAAGCAGTTTCCAATATGTATTAGCTAATTGCCCCCACAAGCTGGGTACTCATTTTACCAACCTACGAAAGGATGGAAGGCTGAGTGAACCTTGGAGCCTCTGGAATTGAGCTTGCAACATAGTGACTTTTCCAACCAATTATGGATCCACCTGAAGGGGTTTCCATCTATTCCATATTTAGTTGGTTTGCTAATCAAAATATCATGAGGGACCTTATTAAATGTTTTGCTGAAATCCAGATAAGTGACCTCCACAGCATTCCTACCATCTACTAAACTAGTGACCTGATCAAAAAAAGATACAAGGTTAGTTAGACAGGAATTCTTCTTGACATACCCATGTTGGCTCCTGATAATCACTGCATTGCTATCAAGATACTTGCAAACAGACTCTTATATAATCCATTCTAGTATTTTTCCTGGTATTGAGGTTAGGCTGACTGGTCTGTAGTTTCCTGACCAGTGACTAACTCCTCCCTCTTGGTTAGGATCAAGTCCAGGATTGGTGATCCCCTTGTTCCTTCATCCACCTTTTGGAAGAGGAAATTACCTGCAAGATACACCTGGAATTTGCTCGAGAGCCTATGCTTAACAGAGCTATTCTCCCAGCAGATATCTTGATACTTGAAATCCCCCATAACTTGCTTCTTGGAGATTTCTGGGATTTGTTTCAGAAAAGGATCACGTACAACCTCATTTTGGTTTGGTGGTCTGTAATAAATTTCTACCACAGTGTTGTTTTTATTTCTTAATTTATTTTTAGCCAAATGCTCTTCAGTGGTCCAATTTGATCACTTGCTTGGATTTTTGTACAAGCAAATTTGTCTTTGCAATATAATGTCCCTCCATCTGTTGTTTTTTTTTAATTGATTATATCTTTCAATTGTTATATTCCCATCATGGGAGCCGTATATAAAATCATGTTTACCTTCTTGCACCAGGACTTCAAGCTCATCTTGTTTGTTTCCCAAACCCTGCACGTTGGTGTATAGATGTCTAAAGCATAGTTTCTTCTCATCTTTTCTTCTACTGTAAATTTTACTGTGGCTCTCATTATCTCTCTCACCTTTCTTCTAGAATGCACATCATTGTGTTTAGAGCTTGCTTTTGGACAGATGTTTATAAGCTGTCATTTCCAACTCCCCAAGCACTCTTAAAGCACTCTTGATCAGATTTGCCACACTTTTGCCAGACCTGGTTTGTGTGAGGTGTAGCCCAACTGTAAGGAGCCAGTGTGGCATAGTGGTCTGACTGTTAAACTATGATTCTAGAGACCAGGGTTCTCTGCTCAGCCATGAAAACCCACTGGATGACCTTGGCAAGTCACACACTCTCAGCCTGAGAATACCCCAGGATAGGTTCACCTTAGGGTCAACATAAGTTGGAAATGACTTGAAGGCATCTCAGAATGGACAGCACACAACAACAGCAAGAAAGCCCATCTGTAATCAGTAGTCCATTGTCTAAGAAGTGAAGAGCATGATCCCAGAAGCCAAATCTCTCTTGTTGACACTATCAGCATAGCCAGCCATTCACCTGCAGTATGATACATTTAATAGCAATTACCTTATTTTGTTTTGTTTATATCCTCCCTTTCTCCCAGCATGGAAGCCAAGGTGGCTTACAGAAAGCTAAAATACAATAATGCTAACCATCTGATCATAAAAAGGTTAAAAAACAAGCAAGTTGTTATATTAAAACACCATTAAATTAAAAAACAGAGACAGAGAGTGTGAGATAGTTTGGACCTATGCTGTATAGCAGTGTTTTTCAGGCTGTCTGGTATGAGGGATCAACAATTATCCCCCCCACATGTGCCAGTGACAGGCACCATATTTGTGTTTATTGGCTACAATGGTTTCTTTCTTCCCTGTAAACTCACCAGGGACTTGTAAATGGCTTGAGGATTGACAGTCCAAGAGTCACCACTTTGAGTAGCACTGCCATATAGGGCTTTATAGATGATAACTAGCACTTTGAATTGTGCCTGGATTTGAATCAATAGCCAGTGAAACTGATCCAACAAGTTATATGTTCCATGTAATTGGCCCCAACCAGCACTCTGGCGGCAGGATTTTGTACCTGCTTAAGTTTTGGAACAGTCTCTAAAGATAGCCCCACAGAGAGTACATTACAGTAATCCAAATGGAATGTAATCAAGGCATGTGTTACTGAAGCCAGACTTAACTTCTTCAGGATTGAGCACAGTACGCACACTAGTCTTAACTAGGTAAATACATTTCTGGCTGGTGCCAAAACTGGGGTATCAAGGGTCAGGGTTCAGTTTAGGAGTACACCCAAGCTGTAAACAGATTTCAGGGGAGTGTAACCCTATCCAGCATAGGCTGAATTTGTACTCCCTTATTTTCCTTTTGATTGACCAGGAGCATCTCTGTATTTCCTGGATTAATCTTCAATTTTCCACCCTTATCCAGCCCATTACTGGTGGCAGGCACTGGTTCAGTACCAAATCAGCTTCCTTGGAATTAGATGAAAACAAAAGATAGCATTAGGTGGCTATTAGCATATTGGTGATACTAAACACCAAAACTGGCTAGATTCTCCTAGCACTTTCATGTGAACGTGGAATAGCATGGTGTCAAACAGGATTCCCCAGCACCACCCTCTGAATTCACCCATCCATGATGGACTGGAACCATTATATAACCGTTCCTCTAAGACCCATACCAGAGAGGTGGCCCACAAGGATACCATGGTTAATGATATCAAAACCATTAGAATCCCAGTAAAGCTAACGGGGCACATTCCCCTTGCCAGTTCCTGATTTAGATCACCCATCAAAGTGACCAGAGCTATCTCCATCCCATAGCTGGGCCTGAAGTCTGGTTGAACTGGATCTTGGAGCTGGGAAAGCCACCACAGGCTCTAGGACCTTGGGATGGAAACATGGTGAGGGAGATGAGATACTGATAGACCACTGCAAATCTCCCCCGGCTTTGCCTACTGCTGCAGAGAGAACGCAGATGGTTAGAGCTAGAAAAGATTTCCTTGAAAGCATCTTCATGCCAAAAGATCATTTGGTTTGGACCTAAGAGTGAAGATTTTGATAGGATACCTTCAAGCAAGACATTTTCTCTGTGTATTCAGCAGAGTTTCTGTCAGCTACCAGTGTTCCCAAACTCATAGAGCACAACCTTCAGAAAACATTATTGCTAGAAGTCCAGGAAGCATACAATACAAAGTTGTTACTGAGACTATGTGACGAATGTTGCTGTCCTTGAACAAGCAGGGATCACCAGCATTGAGGCCATGATATTGAGAACACAGCTGCGCTGGGCAGGGCACGTTTCTAGGATGGAGGACCATCGCCTCCCAAAAATACTACTCTACGGTGAACTCGCCACGGGTCAGCGTAAGAGGGGCGCTCCAAAAAAGCGATACAAAGACTCCCTGAAACAACATCTCAGGCTTGGCCAAATTGATCACCAACAGTGGTCCGCCCTGGCCTCACATCGGGAGGCATGGAGACGCACCATCCACAATGCTGCAGCCTTATTTGAGAACTCACGACGAACAAGTCTTGAAGAGAAACGACAACGCAGAAAGAATCACAACCCAAAAACATCACCCAAGGAGACCTTCTGCTGCGCTTTTTGCAACCGGACTTGTTTATCTCGGATTGGCCTTTTTAGTCATCAGCGCGCTTGCAGAAGGCGCGGGATGAGTCCTTCCTGAATCTTCGTTTGCGAAGAAAAGCCAGAGAGAGAGAGAGACTGAGACTGGAGCCTAATGGTTACACTCTACGTTAAAAGCATTTTCCAGTCAACAAAATCTGGCGGCTGCATAGCTATTGGTTCTCCATCATCCACTGACACAGGCATTCCTTAAAATGAACGTTAATATTTCCCCAGAGTCTCTAACTTTGGGGCTATAACCATTAATTGTAGCTGCCTTGTTATCTGTTTCCCCAAGCACAGTTCAGACAGTTACACATACCTCATTTGACCCCTACACAAACTGCTAGGGACATTCTACATCAAAGCCCCAGGGAAACTCATGGATATGGCAGGAGCAAAGGTACCAGTCCTGTCAGTTACAATCCCTTTCAAGCATCATGTCCCACCATGAGTGTAGCCTCTCAGTTATTTTGGGGTGGGTGGGAAAGAGAGGCTCTGAAACACAGCAAGTGTTAAAAAACTCAACACATTATCCTTGTTTCTCATCAAATGATTTTGGCAGCAAGGGTGATCCAAATGTTTCAAGGATGGATTCACCAACTTTCAAAGGGTCTTTAGAGTGTTTGATTTCTTACGCATTGCTGCACATTAAGATCTATTTAAATGTAATTACAATCTAATTTAGGGCTGTTTAAAAGCTGACAGAGTACTAGGCACTTGATATGTATTCTTTTTCTGATTAGCCCCTTGCGCAGGAATCTCTTGGTCCATTTCCTCTTTATTGCCTTTCAGGAATTCTAATGTCCTAACACTTCTGCTAATAAAAATTATGGCAATAGGTGTTAATAAAGTAGTTCAAAGTTTAAAGAGAAATGTTGTCTGAATTGCACTGGAGAAAGGTGGCCTTTAACACAGCCGCATGTAGTTGTGTGTCTGCATTCTTGTATGAGTGGGCTTTGGTATCTATGTTTTGGGAATGATACAGTAATATGCACATCTAATATACTGTGCCCGGCTTGCATAGAGTGACTTCAAGGTAGCATTTAGCTGTGCAGGTAGTGATGATGAGCAGGTTTAGCTCCTGTTGTCCTACTGAAATGCTTTGGCTGTGCTTCTTTCTTGTAAAGAATTGCTCTTTTTATGAAAATCTAAATACATCAGGAGGCTCTTGCATTTTTCCAGTTTTAAATACTTCTCAGGAAGTCACGAAAATAAACAGCACCTGGGGTAAATTTACATGGTTAGGTTTTGGTGTATCCATTGTAAGAGAAATGGGATGGATTTAGTTTGCCTTTATTTGTAGGAGTCACAAGGTTAAGGTGGTGCTTAGAATTGGGGGCTGCAGCCATGGCCTGCATGTCCTGAAGCGGGCCTCCAGGCCAGGATCTTTGACAGGCCCCCTACCTACTGCTAAAGTTAAGGGCAGTGAGATGCTCTACAGGATTTAGGATAACAGTTAAAATAAGTCAGTTTAAATGATGACACCAAAGTAATATTTATATTTATTTTTTAAAAAACTAGATGGATTTGCATAATAAAAACTTACAACAATATAATGCTGGGCCCCCCTCCTAATCCCAGTCTCCCAGGCTAGAGCCCTGTCAGACCCCCCCCCCCCCGTGAGGGCCATGGCTGAAGCAGTTCATCTGCTTATATTGATCCCAGAAGTTACAGGGTCAAGATGGACCATCTCACACATAACAAAATATGATTAGTGAATTCCAGGTTCCAAGAGAAGGAAAACAGCAGAAAAAAACAGTGAAGTGACAAAAGAGGAAGCAGTAAAGCAGTGTGCTAAAATGACCAGTAAGTTTTTAACAGCCTGGTTTCATTGTAGCCCCCAGAAAAAGAGCAGTGCCCAAGGCCTATGGCAGTCACCACAGAATTAAAGGTGGGAGGATCCTCAGGGCATGTCTAGATGATGGTCAAATTCAGAATACCACCTGCATGCAGCTTCTTTTTCTGTGCTGAAATCAGTGGCTTGTATGTTCATTTAAACAGGTTGAGGATTATGGTGTCAATTTTATTTCTTATATTTTCTTGGCAAGTATTTGTAAATTCCCTGGTTTATCAAATTTATTCAGACTAAATAGATAGCTAATGTTTTTATTTTTTTGTACAGCTGGCCCGCTGTATCCATAGGTTCTGCACCCATGGATTCAACCAACCACAGTTTGAAAATATTTGAAAAGAAAAATTCCAAAAAGCAAATCTTGCTGTTCACCATTTTATATAAGGGACACCATTTTATTATGCCATTCTATATAATTGGACTTGATCATCCATGGATTTTGTTATCTATGGGGGCCCCTGGAACAAAATCCCAGTGGATACAGAGGGCCCACTGTAGTTGGTTTGCTGGTTTCTTGCATGAGGGTTTAGAAAGCCTTTGATACTTTAGAGTTGCAAACCACAAGGGGAAAGGTGTATCATCAATTTTCTAAGAAAATTGACAAATGCAGTCAGTTCATGGATTAGTTCATGGAGTGATTTCTATTCCCCCTTCCTTTGGCAGGATTTCTGGATCCTTTGAGCTTGCGGAAAACTCAGGCCTGGACTTTTTTTGAACATGGCAACAACATACTTCATATGTTAGGTCTCCAAGCTGGCCTTTCATGAGGAATCATTAATATCTATGAGAGTGCTTAAGAGATGCTTGTCCTGAGTCTGATTTTTGCAGCTTTAGACTGAAAATATTATGTCTAGTGTGATGGAAGAAAAAGAAGGGAGCATGTAAGCCTAAACTCCACTAGTTGACATTATGGATGGAAGTGTGATACAAATAGGTCCTACCTTTCTTTGTGGATATATTATAAACAGTATGTAGTTTGTGTAGTGCTGAGGAAACTGGATTTCTGAAAATGTTTGGTTTTTTAAAAAGGAAAATGCAGAGCAAAAATCCTTTTTTTTTTGTTTTGTTTTGTTAAGACAGCAGGTAGAATCTGGCATTTCTGCTGGTGGGGAATCATAAAATGGCTGAACTACCAGTGTAAATCTTGCAACTGTCATTAATTCATTAGGTGGCCTTAGGCAAGCTATTTTTTCTCAACCACAGTCCCACTAGCTACAGTATGGGGGCCAAAGATTGTTGGATTGCATCTTGCATATTCCTTCATCGTTGGCTGTGCTGCATAGAACTGATAGGAGTTGCAGTCCAGCAGTATCCCAATGGTAACAAGTTGCCCAGCCTTGATTTACAGCAAGATAAAGAAATGTATAGCAGATTCAAAAGCACAGTTGTCCCTTCACATTTGCTGGGGTTTGGTTCCAGGAGCCCCCATGAATACCCCAATCCGTGAATACTCAAGTCCCATTATATGCAATAACAAAATGGTGTCCCTTATATAAGATTGCAAAATCAAGGTTTGCTTCTTGGATTATTATTTTTTAAAGACTATTTTCAAGCCGTGAAAACTTAATTCCGTGAATGCCAAATCCATGAATATGGAGGGACAACTGCATTTACAAATGGGTTAATTTATGTACATAGAACTCCTCCCTGAGTGTGCCAGAGTCCTTGGAGAGCCTTTTCCGATGCCATCCTGGGCTAGCTCCTGGGTTCTTGGAAAACCTGTGTTGGAGCGGGGTAACTTGTTCATATCCAGAGCCCATCCTAACTGAATCTGCAATGTGGGCATCATTTTAGGGTGTTTTAAGCAGTAATGTCCCTCTTCTCTGCTTTAGCCTCTAGGGTAACCAAATACCCAGGAAGGACAGTGCTCCTGTACTTAGAATAATTTTACAGAAATGAGAATTTTGATAAATTACAAATTTAATGTTCTGATAAGAAAATATGGCCTGCTGATATTCCATCTTTCCCACAGCCATGGAAGGTCTGTCCTCTTTGAGTTTCATCCTTTTTTTCTCTTACAAATGAAATGAAAAGAAAAGAAATCCAAAAAGGTAGAAAAAGATAGTGATGTGAATGAGTTCACTGCTTTGACTTACCAGTTCCCTTGCTGCAGGGCTGAGTAAAGTGTGCTCCTGAGTAAAGCTGTTGTGCTGCAGCTGCCCTCATTCCTCACCAGTGGCTATGAAGGCCAGGGCTGATGGGAACTGCAGTCCAACAACTTCTGGAGGGCTGTGCTGCTGTGCTGTAACCTTGTTACTTTGTTTAAAACTATGATCCCAACTAGGAAAGAGCAGTATCTTATCTCCTGAAAGATCCTCCTTTGTCTCCTCCTTTGTTCTCTTCTACTCAGTCATTAACAAGAATATTCCAAATTCCATACATTTGCGAACATTTTGGTCAGAATACTTTGCCAAGTTCCTACTACGTATGACTAATCCAGTTATTACTCTAACTCGCCATGGGTCAGCGTAAGAGGGGCGCTCCAAAAAAGCGATACAAAGACTCCCTGAAACAACATCTCAGGCTCGGCCAAATTGATCACCAACAGTGGTCCGCCCTGGCCTCACATCGGAAGGCATGGAGACGCACTATCCACAATGCTGCAGCCTTATTTGAGAACTCACGACGAACAAGTCTTGAGGAGAAACGACAACGCAGAAAGAATCACAACCCAAAAACATCACCCAAGGAGACCTTCTGCTGTGCTTTTTGCAACCGGACTTGTTTATCTCGGATTGGCCTTTTTAGTCATCAGCGCGCTTGCAGAAAGCGCAGGATGAGTCCTTCCTGAATCTTCGTTTGCGAAGAAAAGCCAGAGAGAGATATATATTTATAATTGTGTTCATACAGTTTAAAATATTTTGATTGCATATAATGGGAGCTTAGTCTGCTTTCAGTGATATTTGTGATAAATTATGATATATAGGACTAGGTGCAAAATGTGAGTGCTGTTCTTCAACACATTTCCAATTGCAAGATTCAAGAGATTCCTCTGCGATGTTAGGAAAAACTTCTTGACCACAAGAGCTCTTTGCAGTGGAAAAGACTGCCTTGAAGGATGATGGGGCCGTCTCCTTTGGAGATCTTTAAATGAAGATTAGATGTGAAGTCGAAGGCTTTCATGGCTGGCATCCATACACTCCTGCTCAACCATTCTCTGAAAATGCCAGCCACAGATGCAGGAGAAATGTCAGAAAGAAACTATTCCAGAACATGGTCTCACAGCCTGGAAAAAAAACAAGGAAAATCTAAAGATTAGATGGGCATCGGCCATCTCTTGGGAGTGTTTCAGTTGTGTATTTCTGCATGGAAGGAAGTTGGACTAGATGGCCCTTCCAGTCCTTTCCAACTCTATAATTTCTACAAATTTTTCTCCCAATATAACTTTTTTTTTTTGCATTGTTAGTGATAGTGGTAATGGTAATATGTGTTGTTAGAAAGATTTACTGGTCCTGTTCCTGCAGCTTGCTTGTGAACATTCTGAACCAGTAGTTCTGTGCTTTCTTTTCAGTTTCCTTCCTGACTTGGCAAAGATAGAAACCAGTGGGTTTCCTGCAAGATCATGATTCTAATCTTATTCTCAGTGTCAGTCATATAACCAGTTCCCAGCCTCTTATCTGGGCTATACTCAGATTATGTGGAACATATCATGGCAACATATACAATCCTATTCACGTTTTACATACAGGCATAAAACATCCTTGTGTGTGTGTGTGACTCAGGTTTAAACTAATTCTCCAATTCCTTCCAGAGGGAACTATATAAGATCCTGTGGTAAAGACTCAGAAGTCTGAATTATAACAGAATCCTCAGAGGTTAGCTTAGTTCCAAAATCTGTTGCTGGTTTTAAGGTTAACATATGGATCATGTGAAATAATGATGAAGGAGAAGTATTTTCAGAGAAAGGGATTCCAGACCTGAGGGTGGTATTGGCAGATTAGCATGAACTCCGGCATTTCTTGTCTTGGAAATGAAGCAGTGCTGTAGATTTGCAACAAACTTACCTGCATTGTGTCTCTGTAAAAATGATAAGTATGTCTCTTATTTTTAGGAAGTCCAGCGTATTATTATTGGGAAGGACCAGTCAAGATCAGAAAAATGTAAGTAATAGGCAATTTATGATTGGATATTTTTAAGCCAAGAGTTTTCTTTGGTGATTTTAATGAGATATTTCATCTATAGCTATAATGGGAGCATCGTGGTTGGATTTACCCAAGAAAAACAAACCTGACAAACCGCCATTTGCCCATCTCATCATTGATGGCAATAAAATTCCAGCTGGTAAGTTCATTTTTGATCTTGTTTAAAAGTTTAATTAGGTTAGTGATATTTTACTATCACTATCATGTCTGAATTTGGCATTATAAATTATACCAGACAATGGTTAAGGGAAGTATAACTGTAGTTTGGTGTGATGTCGAAAATAATAAAACATGATCTGGAGTTGTATGCTAAACCAGAATCAGAAGTCAATGTTTGAAAAGACATCGGTTTGCATTCACTGTGACTTGATGAAATATTTAAATTGATAGTCATGGCTATTTCCCCCCATCTGGAGGCTCCTGGTATACTTAGCAGATGAAAATGAAGGTAGACAAGCAGCTTTAAACTGTAGTTTTCTTACAGATTTGGGAGATCAAACTATTCTTTAGAGAGGTTTAAAGAGTTCTTCTCTTCAGTACAAACTCTGTGAGGTTTGGATTTTACAGAGTGACAAACTCCATCTGAGATTTCCTGATTTCACCCCCTCCCTTGGTTCCTATTAGCTATCTCAGGTAAAATATCTAAAACAAAATACCTAATATATTCTCTGACTGAGAGAATCCAGAAATGTAAGGCATATTATTATTAACGTTTTCATGCTGATGTTAAAAAAAATTGATAGAGGGGCAGCAATGAAGTAGGAACACATTTTTTGTTGTTGTCCTTACAAAACCTTAAGTTCCATTCTGATTTAGATATTCGGTACATAATCTGATTTAGATATTGTAATCCACTGGGGTTGGGTTCTAGCCCCCCCCCCCGGTGGATACCAAAATACATGGATGCTCGAGTCCCACTATATACAATGGTGTAGTAAAATGGGTGTCCCTTATATAAAATGACAAAATCAAGGTTTACTTTTTGGATTTTTTTCTGAAATATTTTCTTTTTTCTTCTTCACTGTTTTAGCAATCCTTTATTGAAGATAGCAAGTTGGTTACATTCACTGTATTGTATGAAACATCACAATATCACACTGGGAAGGTGCTATCAGTACAAGATTGGGCCAGAGTAGACAGTCAGAACAATAAACCATTTTGCGTTCTTCATTCCCTAACTTTTAACACCCAACCCTCCCAAAAATCCCAAATACCTGTTAACATTATCATTTAGAACACTTTTAAATTACAGAGCTAAATTCTAATGAATAAATAAAATATATTGTGGCATTAATACTCCTGGCCACCCCCAAAATCAGATACACAATGAACCAAATAATTGGAAAAGTTGTCTATAGGCACCAGCTTACTGATATTTTCTGAAATATTTTCAAGCCGTGGATGGTTGAATGTGTGGATAAAGAATCCATGGATACCGAAGCCATGGATACAGAGGGCAACTGTATTTTGTTTTTGTTTGGTAGGAACGAAAATATTTTTTACAAATATTTGGTTAGGAGACAAGAAGGAAGTAGTGGACAGGAATTTCAAGATTAAGTTTTGAAAATGAATACTAAATATAAAAAAATACAACCTGACTCATTTTTAGGAACTGTTCAAAATGGGGGAGGACCACTGGCCTTGGAGCAAAATCCAGCCCTTCTGGGGTTTCATCATGGCCTACTGTACCTAGATTTTGGTAGTACAGATTTTTGTTTAAATTGGATTTGGCAGTTGATTGCCTGAAATAAATATTTTTCAACTAAAAAAAGTAATCAGCGTAGACCATCTTTTTTACGTACAGACAAAATCAGATAGTCTTTACCACAATTGTGGCCATACCAGCCCTTAACTGCATAGGTTGTCAAATACTGTACAGGGCCCAAAGCTTGGGCTGCTATCCATGCAACTAACTAAGGAGATTTTCACACCGGAGCCAAAAGCCCAGGTTCTGTTCCACAAGCCCCTCTCCCGTTCCTGCAACGGAATGGAGGTAAATGTTCGTACACTTACCTCCATTCTGCTGCAGGAACGGGCCTCCTTCCCCCTGCCTCCTGGCTGTAAATGCAGCTGTTGTAAAGGCTGCCTTTATGACTGGCCGGCTGAAATCCCACTCGTTCTCATGAGAGAACGAACGGGAGGAAAATTCAAAAGTAACCCCGCCCCCGCTGTCAAATAAATAAATAAAAAGGATTAAAACACACACACAAGGAGCCTGGGAAGGATGGGGGGAAAGGGTACCACTTACCTGGATGTCCTGATCATGTCAGGAAGTGATTGCCACGGAGCTCCTCCGCCGTCCCGGTCATTCCAGAACAGGGACGGGGGTCCTATTCGCACACCCGCGTTCCGTTACAGAAACAGAACCGGCTGCTTAATAACAACTTCTCCCCGTGAATACTACATCATATGAAGAAAACAGAACAGCCACACTGTGGGAATGAAACAGGGTGAACGTTGTCTGAAAGAAAAATCTTTCAGCGACCCTGTTCCATTCCTGCAACGAGACAAAATGGCTGTGTGAAAATCTCCTACCACCTGTATTTCTGAGCAGCTGGGGGGTGGGTGGGATTATTACCATAATTCGCCACATGGCTTGAGCCTAGAGATGAGCATTTCCATTTATAAATGGAACCATCATGTGCTTATCTGATTTTGCTTCTCCAGGTATAACTAGAAAAGTCCTTCAAGGGAACACCAAACTATAGTCAAGAGATGAACTACTGATTTATATATTGCATTGACTTTAGCCTATAAATGTTACTTTTTATGAAAAGATTTCAAATGGCAAGCATTTGAAAGCTAAGCTTTTCTGCCCACTCTTTATGCAAATATAATAATAATAATAATAATAATAATAATAACATTTATTTATATCCTGCCCCTCTACAAAATGCAATCGGGGAAGCTTACAACATTTAAATATATACATATAAAACCCTCCATCCCACCCACCCCTTAAAATACAATTAAATAATTACAATTTAACTACATGCACAATATTTCTGTGGTGTATATTTTGCTATAGTTGTGGTCTGCATGCCATACTGTTATCCTGAGAATGAATCCATAGAGTAGTTTGAGCAGAGAAACAGGACGTTTGAGGTACAAGCAGCTTCACGTGAATGTTGGATCAAAGGCTCTGGTCTCTCCAAAGAACAAATTGACTATAGCAAGCTAGATAGGAGGAAGAGGAGCCAAGGTCATCAGGGCAGCCCATTCTCTGCAGTTGATTTTCTGCCATGAAAATATAGTATATATGGGATCAAACTCAACTAAGGAATGGCAGGAGCAATATTTATATTCAGTCCTTTGTTTTATTCTTTTGACAGATGGGATTATTAAGAGGAAAAGGGAGTGGCTCTTATTTTTTTTTGGCTGCTAAAACTGTTGCAGAAGATTATCCATGTACTGCTTTATTTATTTCTGATATTAAACATAAAATAAAAAAATAACAATCCTTCTAATCTGTTTTCTTGTTAGGCACTGGTAAAGTGAACCTTACATCCTGGCATCATGACAAAGGCTGGGCAAATGTACTGAATATGACATTCAGTGATGGAAAATTAATAGCCAATCAGGACGGCTTTTACTACTTGTACGCCAGTGTATGCTTTAGACACCATGAAGCAGTGGGGAACCTAACTGGACAAACTCTGCAGTTGATGGTGTATGTGATAAAAACCGATGTTAAACGAAAAAATGCTGTGGTCCTGATGAAGGGAGGGAGTACAAAGAATTGGTCAGGAGATTCAGAATTTCATTTTTATTCTGTAAATGTTGGGGGCTTTTTCAAATTGAAATCTGGTGAAGTAGTAAGTATCCAGGTATCATACCCTTCTTTATTGGACCGTTCTCCAGAAGGAACTTATTTTGGGGCCTTTAAAATAAGGGATATTGATTGAGCCTATCTTGACAGTTTTTTTCAGAGGGAAAAAATAATGTTTATTCAGCTGGATCAGAATAAACATGACCTGAGAGAGATGGTTAACAGCCTGTGGGGTCCAGTTGTACATGAATGAGAATTTCTCCCAGGCAGCCTTACCCACAGCTCATTTCAAGCTCCACTCATAGTGTTAGGATTGTTCAGTTCCAATGCTTATTTCCAGTGCTTAATTCACATCTTAGTTGTGGTGATCTGGCTTGTGGATTGGGATAGCATGTGAAGGTGAATTGGCAGCCCAACCCGAATGGCATCTAAACCATTGGTTTAAAAACACTTCAATAATACATCTTTGTTTTTGTGCTGTTCATAAAATAAAGGCTTCCTTCCTGACTAAGTGAGCCATACTGAGGCTGTATTGAAATCATTGTGGTTAACTTGCACCCATTAATTCAATGGGAGCTAAGTGGAGCAAATGTATAGAGCAGTCTTAGACATGTCTACTCAGAGGTAAGTCCCGCTGAGTTCAGTGAGGCTTATTTCCAAGTGAGTGTGTCTTGGGTTGAGTCCAAAGTTGCATTTCTAATTTCTGTTAGTAGCACTAGTCTCCAAGTAGACATGCCTAGGATTCTGGACCCAGTCCACATTATATTTCTTTATTTTTACTACAACAATAGAAATTCACAATTTTAATGAAAAATTTAGAAGTGCATATTTTCAAATTATGCTTGGTATGTTATTTTTCAACATAACCTGATAGCACTGTTTAAATAAGCATTAAATAAGCATTGGCAACCAAAACATTAGGAAAAGAATATTGTATTTTGCCCAGTGTAAATGGGTTCTAGAGACTGAATTCTGGGTGAAATGTTAAAATCTTTGATTAACAACGGATTTGTCGCTTGCCCTTTAAAAAAATGTTTTCCATGATAAAAAATATCAATTCCCCTCATTTTTTCTGCAGGCAGAATTGCATCTGATGTGTGTTATATTTTATATCTATGTGCCTTCAATGCGTTTCATTACCCCTTCCTCACCCTTATCCCTTGCTAAGCTGTACACAGGACTGTAAGGTCTAGGGTTGAATGTCTCCCTGACTGCTTATTGGACTTGCTGTCCTACTGACTACATTATGAAGGTGCCTTTCCTGTTGGGATGTAAATTCAGCAAAGAAAGGGGGCAAATCTTATCTTAGATGATCCTTAAGTGTGGGCTAATTGACTGCATGGCAATGTAATGATACTGATGATTCACATATCATTTAATATTTTATTTCATTAGTTACATTTATATCCTGCCTTACCTCCAATGAGCTCAAGGTTGCATATGTGGCTCTCCTCCTTGCTACTTTATCTTCAGAACAACCATGTGAGGTATTTGGTTTTTAGAGTTCCAGGGGTAAGCAATTGTGGCCCACCAGATGCTTTTGGACTGTAACTCCTACAATTGGCTGTGTTGGCTTGGGGAGATGTGAGACATAGACAAAAAAAAAAAAAAATCTTGAGGCTATAGATGCCCACCCTCGGTATAGACCAGGCATATTAGTCCCATTGAAATCAATGGGACAAATCAGTTGTGGCTTTGTTCCTATTCAAATCAGTGGGATTTAAGTCTTGCTAACCAATTCCTGATGCTCAGAAGAGACAAATGTATGTGTGGAAGCATATTTATCATGCAGATACAGCCACTGAAATCTAGGATTATGTTTAGCTCCCAAAATGCCAGCGTGTGTTCTGTCAACGCAGTGGAGTTAGGTTTAGCACCTTTGCAGTTTAGTGGTGTAGTGGCAGATAGAATAAAAGTTCCCATATTACATTCTTGGCAGGAGAAGAGATTCTTATAAAGGTTGAGATGCCACATCGGGGTTGCATAGCATAAATCTTTGCATGTGGAGTTATGCATTGATTGCACTATGCAGTCCTTGTGTTGAATGGCAGTATTGTACAATGAAATACATGCTCAAATGTGCCACCAAATGTGCATCCCCTGTCCATCCACACCTACATGCACAAGCTGTGGCATAACAACCACCATGTGCATTGTTACCACATGTGCAACTCTGCCTCTGTAGCCTTGAACTGAATGCAGACACTCTGCATTGGACGGAAGTGTCCCAACTGTTTTTGTAGGGAAACTTAATGCATACATAAGACACAGAAAGAACCTGGCCACTGTATTTTAAATATGAGATGGTTTTGATGCTCCCATAAAATCAATGATCTTTAAGGTACTGAATATTCTTGATTAAGTCATTAAATCAAATTCACTAATTTTAAAACATAATTTAATGGGTGGAAGCTAGGATAGACTTGGGCATCTGATTTGAATTTCAGAACCATTTTCCTCCCTTTCTAACTCCTCAGTTTATAATTTTGTAGTGACTTTACATGCTTAGAGTGCTAAACATCTTCCCTCAGTGTGCCTCCTAAATGCTCTCATCTCATATATCTGTATAGAAGTACTGAAGTTGTGAAGCTGCCTTGTATTGGCCTGGTTCAGACATGGGAGATAATTCACCATTATAATCATGCACTCCTCCCTTTCATGCTCAGGGAGAGTATAAGTAAACTTTCTATCTTTTAATTAGAAAAACCTGTGTTTTGTTGTCACATTCAAATTTGACAAATGGTGATGCCTTAAACTACACTTCAACAAGCCTTGCTATCAAACCAAGAGTTAAGAAAATACGGTTTAAACAAGCCACAGGTTTCTACATTCAAATGCAACAGCAAACTAGAATTTTCAAAATAAGCAACTGAATCCTTAATTTTCATTTCCTTATGTGTGAAGAGGAAGAGTACACACTTTGGAATACCATGTTAAGATATACCAGTTATACCTGGCCTGAGTCATTGAATCAGGCCTCTGATCCATTTAGCTCAGGAATGTCTGTTCTGCTTGTGGCTGTTAACATCTCAGGAAGAAATATTGTCGTTCCCACTGCCTCAAATAGGAGATAAGAGGGATTGACTCTGGGACCTTCTGTATGCAAAGCATGTGTCCTGGCACTCAGCGTTAGCCTCGTTCATGTCATTAACAGGCTTCTCTGGCATTCCATAAAATTGATGTGCACAATATACCCCACATTCTGTCCTAAGTTTAGAATAAACATCTTGATCATCGGCTAATAAAATCATTTAAGGTTGGCACGATGTTTTAAACTGTTAATTAAATCATTCTGATGATGATGATGATGATGATGATGATTGGCTGTGCAGTCAATTTGTCATTTCATGTGGAGGTTCTAAGTCCCACATATTAAGCATTAAAGCTTACAATTTGAAACTGCTCTTAATAGATTCTCAGTATTGCTTCATTGCCAGAAATTGCAAATGCATAGTTTCCAAAAAGGTAAAATGGGTATTTTTGTATTCAGTAATATCAAGTTATATTTCAGATGTAATTTTTTATATGAAAAGTGCTGTAATTTATATTTGTCCTAAACTATTTGATACAAATATTTAAAATCTCACTGTATGTATATTTAATGTTTGAAAATTGTTTGTACAGACATGGATTACTGGTGCACTTTCTTAATCCCGGTGCGGGAAAAAACAGCAGCTAAAATGACCATTTGCAACTAGCAAATGTGATGTATTTCTTTGTTTTTTTAATTTAATAGCTTTTGGTTGATCTTATCAGTGTTATTGAGAAGTCAAGGGTCATATGCATTATTAGATGACAACTGTTGATAATATCAGGTGCTTTTCACATCTGTGCTTTACCCCAGAAGTCACTTTTTCTAAGGTATTCTTTCCTAAGTCCATGTATAAACTCCAAAGAGAAAAGCATGGAGTTCCTGTATGAAGGGATGGGCTAGCGGTAGCAATACATGTCTTCAAGACTGTGGATTTGGGGGGAAATTTAAAAAATGTGGCTGGCATTGTGGAAGAACATGCAAGGGACCAAAGAGATTTGTTAAGAGTATTTGTGCAATTATTCAACAGACATTTTATCATACTACAAATTATGCAAATCTCTAAAGGCTCTCATAGAATTCTGCGAAATAACCTCTTCTCAGCAAATACTTAGAGGCCCATGTTACAATTATTTTATACTGTACAATAAGCATTGCTTTTGGATGTTATTACTTTTTTTTAAAAAAAATAAACACATTTCTAAGAAAAGAGAGATTGTGGTTTGCATTTCTCTCGTGCTCCCACATCCTTTCTCTGCAGATTCATCTCTTCTGACTATTAATAGCACTACTCGCATTATACTATGGAGGTGCAAAGGTTCATAACAAAATGCTATTCATTCAGGGCATATTGCAAAACAGAATGGTAAATGCTCCTGTATTCACTGTGAGCCAACTAAATGCAAATTATAAAGAGCAGCCCTGTTTTCTTTGAATTAGTGAACTGTAGGTACTCACAACCAATATTTTGATGCTTCTGCTCCTTTCTGTCTCAGCTCAAGAATCAACTGTGATGCATTACAGTACTTGATCGACTATGGAGATTCAGTTCTGGCTTGGCTTTGATTCTTCTAATTCACAGCCTGGTGAGCTTGAGTTATTTTTGGGAGCAGTGAATCAATAAGCAAATATATGCTTAGCAAAAAGAGGAAATTTTTAGAAAATTGCAAGTACACATTTTAGCAGCTGAATGTATTAGGAATGGGGGAGATGCAGACATAAAAAAGATTAAGTTTATGGTTGTAGATGCAGAGGGACTCCTTAAGGCTACTTGGTTGGTTAAGCTTGTTGATTATTTGGATTGGGATGCTGTAAATACATGTGATGTCTAAGGAAAGTGTGCAGTAGCAAACTCAAGGCCATCAGGGTTCTCAAATGTCCACCTCAAGCACATTGAGAGTCAGGTCTGTATTAGACTGAAATCTCTTCTTTCTGCTCTGACATGAAAATCTGTATGTTACTTCCTTGGTCTTTTTTTTAAAAAGTATGTTTGTCAATTGCATACATTTTCTCCCGTTCACTAAAGTGTGTGCATTTAAAAAACTGTATGCATTTTTCATACACGCAGTTTTCAAATTTACATTTTTATTAACTGGATCATATTGTCAGCTTGGAAAAGTACAGACATTCAACTGCAAATTATTTCCAGGTTCAGAAGGTTCAGATTAGACCAACTGTGGTCCAAAATGCAATGCAATGAATTTATCACCCATCTCTATTTTCTGTCTTGCAGCAAAAAAAAATTGCAGATAAATATCTTGAATAGACCACAAGTTTATTATCATGACATTAGTGGTTAATTATCATCACTGTGAAAAAATGGGGGCTGGATGCACAGAATGAAACAGCTGCAATAAATCATTAAACCGATCCTTGTGCTTTTTTAAGTGGGTGTGACCGGCAGGGACAGTGTCTTATTAATTCTTAGACTGGCTCTCAGTCTCACTTTAATAGAAAGCCCTGCCCCTGTCCCGTCCTGAGCATTATCTCCTCTCTACCCTCATCAGACACCTCCTTTGTGTCAGAGGTCTAGGAACAACAGTGTTTATTCCAGTGTTCCAAATAGGTTGTTGTAGTTGGTAGCGTGTTTCTGAATAATATATAACACAGACAGGACATTTTCAGACATGTCATACCGTGCAAGAAGACTTCAGGAGAGGTATGTGCCTGCAGGGGGTCCTTTTCGGATGCTACTGTCCCTCTCGCATTACCCTCTGTGTTCCTTCCATGTCGCATGGAAGGAAAAGGCACCACTTTTTATTCACGAAAAACTTCTGTGAGTAAAAAGTGGCACCTTTTCCTTCCATGTGACACGGAAGGAACATGAAGGGTAACGCGAGAGGGATGGTGTCGTCAGAAAATGGCCCCCTGCTGCGAAACAGTCACGTACCTCTCCCGAGCCCTCAGGATGACATTTTTGTGTCTGAAAATGTCCACAGTCTTTGTGATTATATAAAACAAAGTTTTATTGTAATAAGTATAAGATGTCTTAATAAAGTTTCAACTCAATAACATTTAGTTATATCAAGTATCAACTCACGAGCAGATTCTACAACAAATAGATCCACTTCAGATACTAATTCCTCTGAGTCTTGTGTCACATCACAACACACCACCCAGCCCCTCCCTTATGAAGGTGCTGGCTCGGACCTCACTTAAACCTCTCTCTCAGGTTTCCCACTGCTAACTAACTTCCCTCTTAAAGCTGACGGGTTTCCCCCACCCCTCAGAGTCTTACCCCTTCCAATACACTTCTGCTGTGATAGGTCGGTCTCTTTGTTTGCCCAGCTACTCATGCCAAGTTTGGTGCAGCTTGCTAGGCATATGTTCCAAGGGGGTCTCCATCACAGTGGGTGACACATTGATTTGGACTAGCATTGAAAACTTCATATCCTCACATATTTTACCACTGCCAGCTCACTAGAAACCTGTGGGCCAGTTTGTCCTCACTGCAATATACAGGTCCCCCTCCCCCCGCTGTATCTATGGAACCAATAGCTGCAGTTTCAGTTATCCACGGCTGAAAATACAGGGCCACATACCATACAGTTGTGCTGGAAAATGCCTAGAGGGGTCCTCTAGGAATCACTAGGTTGTCCAATGCAACTCTATGGTATGTTTGTACCAGAAGTCCTTAATTTTAATAGGGTTTGCTATTATCTGCAGTTTCACTTAGTTAGACCAGGAACATATCCTCTATGAATATGGGGTGGCGGCGGCCTGTAAATGATTCCCAGCCCTCTCCACCCACTCCTCCTTAGACTGCTCGTCGGACACCTGATGCAAAGGTTCCCAATGCATTTGGCACTCAGCCTTGAAATTCTAGCATTTTTATAGATAAGCAAAAAACACGTAATCAAGAGCACTAGTTTGTGAGCAAATATAGTTCAGAAAGCAAGAATACCCAGAGATTTCTAATAAAATCGTGGCAAAATGTATTTGCTTATTTATGGAACTGTTTATTTGTTTGTAGTGTTTATACCCCACCCTTCCTGCAAGAAGGCACCCATAGCAGCTTACAGTTTCCTTTCCCTCAGGCTTACAATCTAAAGGAGAGAGGGCACACAAAGAAAAGGAGATGCAGTGGGGAGGAGATTTAAGTACAGCAGATGGTGGCTCCTTCTCTCTCCAGAGCAATGCCAGCTGGAACATGGAAGGAGGGGCTCTCACCAATCACTGGGGCCAAGGCATGATGGAGCTGTGCCTGGTCCTAGGTGAGAACTGGATTTCTAGTTTCTTCTTAAAGAATTAGAAGCCGTGTGTTTTTTTGGAAGCAGCTTGTAGTTGTGCTACTTCCCATTCTTGCTTCTAGTCATTCCTCTTACCTTCTTTCCATTCTTTGTCACTTCCCTAATTCTTAGGGGGTCACCCCACTCAGCAGGTTTTGCCAGGTTGGAGGCAGGGTAAGGAAAATGCAGAGCCAGCTGTCTTCTGAAAAATAAGTACTCATACCCATATTGGTATGCGTAGGATTGCAACATTAAAAGCAGTGGATGTAGAAGAGTAGAGGAAGATAGGAACTGGATGAGTAACATGAAGGATTTAACCAGAAAATCCCTATAATAATCAAAACATTGGGGAAACAAAGCTAACAGACCATAGTGTAGAAGGAAGGAGTGGCTTAATAAAATGAAGCTGGTTCAATACATTTTAAAAAAGCTTTATTTGTATGGTTAGTTCCCTGTCTTTAGTTTTTAACTTATCTGCAAATTGTTGATATGCTTAGTTGTTTTTGGATGCTGACCTATGGACATGTGATCCCAATATCTGTGAATCCTGCAAACGTGATGCACTGTTTTCTTTAGTTAACCATTGTCTACTTGGCTTCCTTGGTTGTTGACCAGCTTTGAGTAAGGAGCTATGGCTATTATTGAAACTCCTGACACAGAGTTTGGAAGGAGGTGTCAGGAGTAGAGGACAGAGGAGAACAGTGATAGTTAGTACACTCTGCTCTCTAAGGGGTTGATGTCATAGGTCTATGTGGTTTACTTTGATGCAATCTCCAAAAATACATGTAGTCTCCCATGGTGTCTTGGTGTGTTTTCTGTTCTTAGTCAAGTAACATCATCCCAGAATTAAACTGGCAAGAAGGTTTGTCATGAGAAAAATGAAAATGCTACCCAAAAGTAATCAGAGTAGGGATTAATCTAGAGTTTGCTAGAGAAAATGCTGTCCTTTAGTAAGTATGGATAGGGACTCACATGTCTGTAGAGCCCGTAATGGTTCTTCCATTTGGACATTATAAGTGACCTGAAATGTCATGGACTGTGATGAAGAGGAAAAATGACATTTCAACAAGAAACGAAATGGAGGATGAAAAATGACACTTATCTGGATTTCCTCAGTGATACCTGTCACTCACTCTTGTCACTGCCAAAAGGTCATTTTCAAAATGTAAGTATAATCAAGACTTACCTTAAGAACATGACAGTCTTTCAGGAATAGCTGTTCTTTTGTTAGAGACTAAATGACTACATCAGCTAGATGTTTTAAAAAAAATGATGGCTATCAAAGCAAGGAGGAGACATTTTTGAACTGAATTTAGTTTGCAAAGCTGGAAAATTTTATTATAAGGATTATAACTGAACACTGGTGTGTAGTTGAACAGAATTGGAAGCGCCCCACCCACACTTTATTTATTTTTTTCATAGAAGCCCACAACAAACTATGCCCCCACTGGTTCTCTGCAGACATGGCATAGAATTGCATAGTACATAGAATAAAATTTATGCAATAGTTTAGATCTTTGTTTGGTGATGCATCAGTGGCACCCTATACATGAGTCCAACATAGTTTCCACTTGTGCAACTGGTTGGAGAACTAGTTTCACAATCAGTTGAACAAATGGTAGCATGCTTAGGGACTACAAATACAAATGTGGTACCTCTTAGGCAACTGGAAAAACCAAAGGAACTCTGTTAGCACAGCACTGTTTTCTTTAATAATATTTGCTTGGATTTCATCCATAAGACTGTTTCCAAAACTTATTTATTTATTTAATTAATTTATATCCCACATTTCTCCCAGTATGGAAGCCAAGGTGGTGTTTCCTGACTCAAATATGCAAATTAAGTGTCCAGTGGTATAATAGCCAGCAAAAGAATTAGCAAAAGCTCCATTTGTTAATACTGTAGGTACATTCTAGCCATACAATTAGGATTATTATGAAATCTCCTCTCCTTAAAAGGTTTGGGATCTTCTGGTCCAAACTCTGTTCCTAAAAATGTGTTTAACTTACAATTTTTATCCTCATGTAGATAGTTTATAATCTGAAATTTGCATCATGTATTAACTTGCAGGTTTTCACAAGTAAACCATATCCACCAGTGGTGTGAGCACATTGTACATGTAAGTTCATCTCTTTGATGAGCACAAAAGAGAGGATGGAACCAATCTTAAATTTTGTGTCAAAAAGATGTTAAATTTTGATGGACCTGTTACATTATAGAACCTATTATGAAGTGTGCAAGCTGGACTAACTAGCATGAAGAGCTCCATAAACAGAAAAGTTAGATCTTGTCTCTTAATGGCTTCAGGACTAATAAGATTACCTAAACATTAGGAAGAACTTCCTGAAGGTAAGAGCTGTCCAGAAGTGGAATACATTGCCTCGTAGTGTGGTGGAGTCTCCTTTTTTGGAGGTTTTTAAGCAGAGGCTGGATGGCCATCTGTCAGGAATGATTTGATTGTGTATTCCTGCATGGCAGGGGGTTGGACTGGATGGCCCTTGTGGTCTCTTCCAATTCTATGATTCTAAAATGGTAAAACTGATAGACAGTCCATGCAGCAGTTAGAAATCCTGATTAAGGAGGAAACACACCAATGGCTTGGAGAAACATAACTAAAGGCTTTATCATAGGAACTCTACTATCTTAGTAAAGTTACTCAGGGTGCTCCTAATCTAAACTAGCTTCATTCTAGGGAAGAGCTGAGAGAGGACTCATGGGAAGGAGAAGAGATGGAAACATCCCCAAGTTTTACCTCACAGGGGGGTCAGAATAGGTAGACAAGGAAGGGGGACGCTTTGGGTCACGCAAACTATCTAACCCTATTACTACTACCTGTGTTTAGGCATTCTTGACTCTTCAGTGCTAAGTGTTGTACTTTCAACAAAGACAAGTGTTTTGTTCACCAGAAATCCACTAGACCAAGTTTCTCTCCCACAGAGGAATAGCATGTAATTTATTTATTTTATTTTATTTTTTAGAAGGAGAAAGTTTGGCATAAATTCTACTTGAAATGCAATATCCCCCAATTTGTATTAGCATATGTGTGTGCACTTGCTATCTCTGCACATCCTAGCAACTAGATCTCCAACAATCCTATTTTAAGAATGGTTCAAAGAAGGAAACTGGGGTAAATTAGCACTTGGGAAGGAGGTATAAACTGAAAAAAGCTCTTTTCTGAAAGCAATGACATTAGCATCTGACCAAAATATTATGAGAAGAATCCAATGGAAGTTCTACTTAGAATAGACTTATTTAAATTAACTGGATATAACTAGCTTAAGTTGCATTGATTTCAGTAAGTATGTTCTAGGTAGAACTAACATTGGATTTAGTTCTGGGCTCATCTACATGAGGAAAAAAAATCCATATCTATCTTAAATCTGATGCTATAAGAACATATGATGTAAGGCCCCTTTCATAGCAAAAGCACTTCATAACTTAAATATGGAAACTGCTTAATGCAGTGTAGATGTGTAAATTGCTATTGCTTAAAAACAATTTGTAAGCCGCTCTGATAGCCTTGTGGCTGAAGAGCAGGGAATAAATAAATAATTAAATTAAATATTTTTTTTTAAAAAAACTTCTTTTAGGACTTTATCAGACTATCTCTTTAAAGTGTTCTTTTGCTGGCCTAAAAAATCAATTTTAATGCCAGCAAAAGAACTTTCCCCCCACACTTACCTCTAATCCCAGCAAAGGCAGCTCTGGCAATGAAAGAGGAAATGAATGGAGTGACCTTCACTTCCTCCTTTGAAATCCTCCAGAATATCATGAGCCTTTGTGTGGGAAATTAAAAAAAACCACCCAAAAATAACACTAAAAAAGTTTTTAAAAGCACAAAAACACACTTTAAAACTTACAAGTAACCCAGAGAGGGTCATAAAAAGTGTGTCACTTACATGGATGTCACAAGCTCACCCAGAAGTGTCCAGACTGGACTGGCCACTGATGGAGTAAGTACATAAAAAAAGGATGTGATGTTTCACATGCTGGCTACGCTGATAAAAAACATTGGCAGAAGGGATCAACTGATAGCTTAAGCTGTCAATTAAAAAGTACAGGATTTTAAGGGGACATAACCACGAAAGGGTGACATCATGTGGTACGCACACCCTTTCATGGTTATCTGGCATCATTATGACGTCTTATTCTGTGCATCTGATAAAGTCTTTGCCCTTTAATGCATTTAAAAAAACCTCACCTTTTGCTCCACAGTTTACAGGGGGGGGAAAACCACACGGTCTTTTCTGGGCTTTTGTATGTGTGGCCATCAGGATCAGGGTGGCATCGGATTTTTGGATGGCAAGCATTGACATTTTTTGTTAGATGTTCAGTTTTAATTGTTGGGGTTGTTTAGCAGTAATGATCCAGGGCTGCCACCTGCTCCCCAGCTGAGCACACCATGAAAAATAAATGTCCCCTTCTCCTCAGGTCCGCTGCCATTGCCTTCCTGGCCAAGCACCTCCATCACAGACCTCCACTAGCATGCAGTCACTTGCTCTCAGGTCAGAATGAGGTGTCCAGCCATGAGATCAATGGTGAGGGGGTCAATCAGGCTACCCCCTCACTGTTGAGTGCATGGCTGGGCACTTTGTTCTGACCTCAGAACAAGTGACTGTGTGCCAGCAGGGCTCTGCCATGGAGGTGCTTGGTCAAGAAGGCACAGTCGATGGACCTGAGAAAAAGGGAAGCAGCAGTGATGAAGCTGTGTGGATTCAGGCTTTGGCCAGGGGCCATGTGTGGACAAAGATACAATGTCACTTTGGCATAACCAAGCAGGAGTGGCACTAAAGAGTGAATCCAATTGGGGTAGAATTCAAAGACATAGCTGTGTTAGTGTGGAATATCAGTATGCAAAAGGCATGCTGATGTAGCACCTTTGAGACAAGAAAGAAGCTGTAGCATGAGCTTTTGTAGACTTTGTCTACTTCCTCAGAGCAAAATGAAAGCTGCAAAATGCAGCTACAAGATCCTTTTAGGGTGAATCCGGGGCAGCTCCAGGTCAGAGTAGTACAAATTCCATCTGGATTTTTGTGCCTGGTGTAGATACAACCTCTGTTTGTCTCTTTGGAATTTATCCAATTCTGCTATAAAATCAGATGTGAGGATTTGAAAATTCATTGGATTTACATAAACCTTAGTTTGGCTGTGGGTAGGACCATGTGAAAAACAAGGCAATGGAGAACCCAACTCAGCATTATCTGGCTGCCTCTGTATAAAAAGGCAGGGCGAACAAATTGACTTTTGGTCATCTTAGGTTAGGAAGGAATGAAATTTGGTCAAGTGTGGGTTTGTTACCAACATGAGACAGTCTGTATCAACAATGGGAATGGGACAGCTACCAAAGGAACTGCAGGACCTTAAACCCATTTTCCTCTCCTGGAGAGGGGACAAAATAACAAATGTTTGTAAGCCTCTTAAATAAGCGTTACCAAGAATTTGCTATGCAAGTTCTTCCATTTGAATGCTGTTATAATTACAGCTACCTCATTGTTGGCAGTAATCATTCTGGCACTTAAGGGTGGATTCCTTTTATAGAATGGGGCAAACAAGAAGACTGAAGCTAAGACTATATTTCATGACAAGAATGTCCATATTTTGCACACAGGGCAAACTGCATTACTTTGTGTAAACAGTATCCTTCGGTGCAACTGAGCCATATTAAGCACTTTGAAATACCATTGATTTTAATGGGAGAATTAAGTATTCACCTTTTCGCTGCTGACATCAATAGCTTTTGGAAGTGTGTGCATTTGGCTGGATCATGTCTATTGAGTTGTACAATCTGATATTTATTAATTTTGGTCTGGAGAAGTGTTATTTATTTTAGTTAAAGCTTGGGAAAGAGAAGGATTGATTAGGATGGGAAGAAATAGGGCTTAGTCAGATAGGAGAATTAATTGCGGAAAATAGTGCATTACCCCACTATTGCAACAGGGTTCATTCGTCCACATGATTCAATTGCAAGATGACTGGCATAGAAAGCTATCTGAGTTTGAAGTTCACACAGAGCGTGCCTGTGAGAAAAGATGGTGGCCGTGAGTGAATTGCCTGCCTTGTTATTTCCCAAAAGCTCCCTCCATTCCCCCCCCTTTTGCCTTGTTAAATGAGAGATGCAGAGGAGTGATCTTCTGCTTAAAAGCATTTTTTTTTTTTGCTCTGACACTCAAAAACAGTGTGCGATTGTGTCTGAGAAAAACAACAATGGCGGCTCTGGCTGCTTTGTCGCTGGCAAGCCCACCCCTGCACACGTCTGACCAATCACGTTATGACTTCCTGGGTGTGCCCCAATTTGAATTGGTTGTTCAAACAGGCTGTTATGTGCATTTTTGCATACTTATTAAAAAAAGATTGTGAGAAACAGTGAAAGCTGTAGTCATGAACTACTTGGAGTTTTCAACCTCCCTCCTTCTCAATATGATAAATCCCGGCAGGAGCTCATCTGGACAAAAGATTTTCTGCTTGCATTCTTTGAGGATTTTTTCATTGTCTAAACAAACACCTCAAGTGAGGTGACAAGATCAGTGTGTGACTTTTAGGTCAAACGCAGCCAATCTGCTGAAGGGTGACCCACCAGGATTTTGATAAATCACCTGGTATTTTCTGCTTACCTGAGACTGCAAAGATGGATGCAAAAAACATTTTAAAGCTCTGGACCAACCATAATACAAGGCTGTGGTGGTGTTGCTTTTGCTTGGGGCAGGGATGTCAAATTCAGCAAGGCTGGCATAGAAGCAAAGAAAAGCCTAAGGTCAATGCATTTGGACCGACCCATGTCTTGAACATCATAGCTGGGGAAAATTACTTTTTTTATACTGCAGCTACTAGAATCCTCCAATCAGCATGGGTGAAATATTTCAAAAAGTAATATACCCAAGCTTCCAGAAGCACCATCTCCCAACACTGTATATCTTCTAACCTTCTGCACCCTCTCTAAATACTACAGTTTAGCAATGTTGTGCACACAATTGATTTTTTAAAAATTGCCTTCAGAAAAATCGAGCCCTTTTCTCCTCTACACTTCCTTAGTTGAAAGTGTGGCATAATGTTCTTTCAAAGGTACAACCAACCTTTATTGAAGGAAATGGGTTATTTTCTTCCATTAGTCATTGTATAGTCACTATTGCTTAACCAGAACTTGTCTTTGAATTTCGTGACCTAGATTTAAAAGAGGCCTGAAACTTTAGTTCAAGATTCAGTCAACCTCTTCCTTAGTACTTGGAAATAAAGTAGCTTGGGGGTGGTAATGTTGTCACTTGGTTGCTGCCTTTATGGCTTCCTCTTAACCAGGTGCTTTTGCAAATGAGAAATCTTCCTAGGTGCATTCTTACAATTGCTCTGGATTAGATTTTATTTTCATTACATCATAATCTGAATAGTAGAACTTCTTGAAAAGTCCCACTGCAAACAAAAACACTGTATATGTTTATTGAAAGAAATGTTTCACTGCAAAAAGCAATGTTATTTAAATGTAGAATCCTCACATAACCATAGCATCATAGAATCATATAATTGGAAGAGACCACAAGGGCCATCCAGTCCAACCCCCTGCCATGCAGGAATACACAATCAAATCATTCCCAACAGATGGCCATCCAGCCTCTGTTTAAAACCCTCCAAAGAAGGAAACCCCACCACACTTCAAGGCAGTGTATTCCACTTTGAACAGCTCTTACTGCCAGGAAGTTCATCCTAATGTTTAGGAGGAAGCTCTTTTCCTGTAGTTTGAACCCATTGCTCTGTGTCCTGGTCTCTGGAGCAGCAGAAAACAAGCTTGCTCCACCCTCAGTATGACATTCCTTCAAATATTTAAATATGCCTATCATGTCACTTCTTAACCTTCTCTTCCCCCAGGCTAAACATGCCCAGCTCCCTAAGCTGCTCCTCATAGGGCATGGCTTCCAGACCTCCCACCATTTTGGTCACCCTCCTCTGAACACGTTCTAGCTTGTCCATATCCTTTTGGAATTGTGGTGCCCAGAACTGGACACAATATTCCCGGTGATGTCTGACTAAAGCAGAATAGAATGGCACCATTACTTCCCTTGATCTAGACACTACAGTCGTCCCTTCACATTCGTGGGGGTTAGGTTCCCCAGACCCCTGCGAATGTGAAAAATCCACGAATAATGATTGCCCTCCCCCTCCCCCGCCAAAGCAACCGTGGGGCCTCTGGAGGCCCCATAGTCACTTTCCCCTGCCTCCCCCTCCCTTCCAAGGCCTTCACGGGTCCTCCAGAGACCCTCCCGAGGCCCCATGGATGCCTCCCCAGCACTCCCCCCTCCCCCCAAGGCCTTCACGGATCCTTCGAAGGCTCCGTGGAGGCCTCCCTGGCCCCCCTCCCTCCCAGGGCCTTCACGGAGCTGTCTGTATTGATTTCCCAAAAGTTTGCTATATTGAGTGTGTAGAGCAAGAGACCTAGTTTGCCAAAATATGTCTGTGTCAGAGAAAGCTGAAAGATATATCTGTACTTATTCCAGCTTAGCCAGAAGCCCAGATAGTATGCTATGCTTGAAACAAATAGTATGGTTTGTCCTGTTTATTAGAATCAGAAACAATGGACTATTCATTCAGCCTAGTAAGTGTTATCTCCTTTCTGGGCACATTGCCCAGTTCAGCTGTCTATGTCTAAGGTATCAAAATAGATACATATAGAGCTGTTTTCTGTTCCTAAAAAAAAGGTCTGCCTGGTAACCACTATAATACACATGCGCAGTGCTGTAGATTTTTTGGGTTTTGTTTCTGTATAATAAAAAGCCTGTGTGCCTTGTTTCGGGAAACACAGCATGGCGGTTTATGCCCTGTGTCACTTTGCTAGCAAAAGAATAAAAGTCATCTGAATACAATTGAACCTTGGCTTTGAGATTTCCTTATGATTACCCAGATAGACCTTAACAGTATCACCCATCGTATATCTGTGCTTTTCATTTTTACTGCCCAAGTGTAGTATCCTACATTTCTCCCTGTTGAAATCAGACTAGTCTGTTGTCTAAAATACATTCCTGGGAATTTCAGCCTTCTTTGTAAAACCATAACATCCAGCTCTCAAAACTGTAGACTTTATCAGACACATAAAATATGGTGTCATAACAATGTCACATAAATGCAAAAGGGCGTGTGTACCACATGATGTTGCCCTTTCACATTTATGTCCGCGCCAAAAGCCGTCAATAGATTCCCCCGTGGCATTTTTGTGCAAGCATTGTCGGCCTATGAAACCTCATGCCATTGTACTTACATGAATGCAGTGCCAATGGCCGGTCCGGCATGAACACTTCCTGGTGAGATTGCGACAGCCAGGTAAGTTAAACACTTTTATGACCCTCCCTGGGTTACTTGAAAGTTTTTAAGTGTGTTCCTGTGCTTTGTTTAACATTTTAAATGTTATTTTTGGTTTTTTAAAATTTCCCGCATGATGAAGTCTCCTGATAATCCATGGGATTTCAAAGGAGGAAGTTAACGGAGCTCCGTTCACTTCCTCTTTCATTGCCGGGAAAGCCTTTGCCAGGAAAGCAAGGGTAAGTGTGATGGTGGGCATTCTTTTGCTGGCATAAAAATGGATTTTTTTTTTTATGCCAGCAAAAGAACACTTTAAGGGGCTCGTCAGATAAAGTCCTGTGATTCAAAACTATGGGCCCATGTTTTAAAACTTACATAGAGCTTTCACTCCATATAAACTCCATACACTATTCCATTGCTCTTTTTAGGACATAGTTACATGCCGGAATTTCCTTGTGAATTCAGTTTCGTAGTGAATTTTATTGCTGTACATAATTTTGTGAGCACACAATTTAAATTTTCAGGCAGCATCTATATTTGCTTGATACAAAGCTAGAAGAGCTTCTGCAAAATGGTCCTGTGACCATGTTATGCATGCAAAACAGCTTGAGAAACGACCAGATTCAGGGCTGATGCACAGATTCTGATATTATTTTAAGGAAGTAGGACTTTGTCACTCTAAATGCCATTCTTTTTTTCCTTAAACATCCTTTACAGAGGGCAAAAATACACATTACTAACTTAGGAGTATGCTTTTCATTCCAGTTTTGCAACTGGGTTAGATCCAAACAACTCTGAGCAGAAAAAGGTAGCTGCTAGCTTTGTTCCATGTGTTACAAGGAAGTGCACAAATGTTAATTGTGCTATAATAAGTTCTATAACCATTATCACATTTCCATTTGTACCTGTGGAAGAATATTCCTTGGATTCAGTTCCTGTTTCTTCATAACTCCCTAGCCTAAAGCAGTAAACAGCATCTCTATGAGCAGAAAACACCTTACAAAGCCATAAGGGCACCTTTGAGTCTAACTCAGTGGCTCAGATTTTTATTTTTTTATTTTTTAAAAAAATCATTTTTATTAAAAAGTTTTAAAACATATCGAAAACTACAAAGATTAGAAACAAAGGCAAGATAGAAAACTGAAATTAGAATTTTATGAATGATCCTTCAGGTTCTATAAGTAATGTTTACAGCATTGTCTAATAAAAAATACCGTAAGATAACAGTTCTAGAGAATGACTAGACTTAGGATTCTCAAGAGAGATGCTGCAGACTTAACCATGCAAAGTGCACTGTCTACCACAATTGACTGAAATCAATGTCAATTGACCAAAACTGTTTTGTCATGCTGACATCTTCGTGTTGAAGAACACAAAGCCTCAACCAATTTAGTCAGTTTAACCAGAACCTCATAACTTCAGATATTAAGCAAGCTTTTGAAAACAATACTGATCTCATTAACGGTTACAGAGGGTTATGTGGACAAATTCTGGCTAAACATCAATGTGTCTATGTGAATGTGTTTACACACATGTGCATCTAGCTACTGCAATGCACTAAGGCATTTTATGAGGATGAAAATTGTGGAACTAGCAGTGATTGGCTTTGCTGTTCTGCCATCACCAAAATAGGGCCAGTGTGGTATAGTACTTTGAGAGCTGGGCTCTCCTAAAACTCTGGGGGACCAGGATTTGAATCTATGCTCAGCTGTGGAAACCTGCTGGGTGACTTTGGGTCAAGTCACACTCTCTCAGACTTAGAGAAAGGCAAACCTCTACTTAATAAATCTTGCCTAAAAACCATAGGATAGAGTTGCCATAAACTGAAGTTGACTAGGCATATAACAACAAAAAATCACAGAAAGAAAGGGGTGTCCTAAAGACCCAGGAAAAGAAGCCTAGAGAAAGCAGGGGTGTGGGGAACGTCTGAGAAGGTGGTAGATGAAGTGAAATCAGAATGACAAAAGTGAAACAAGCATTTTAGAAAACCAGAAGTTAGCAATCGGGGCAGCTTCCAACAATTAAAACGCTACAGTACCAGCTAAAAGCACCCCCACCCCCAGCCTCACCCATAAAAAGACATTAAACAATGTAAAATTAAAACCACCTAACTAAAATCACATTAAAAAACAAATATAAACAAGACTAAAAAAGGCCAGGAGAGGCAGCTCCTGAGGCCAGGATCTAATCAGGAAAGGCCTGCCGAAAGAGATCCGTCTTTAGTGCTTTTTTAAAAGCAGTTCAGTAGGTGGCATTTAGGAATGGATAGGGAAATTTCGGGATTGTCACCCAACAGCTAACAAAGCGAGTAAGGTTTGGAACGGGTCTGCAGATGCAGGGATTTTAGCTATAGCTATAGCTATAGATCTCGCTATAGAGATCTCTTCCTTAAACTGCTCATTTTATAGTGGTTTTGCCATTTTGTGGTTGTTGGTGTGTGTGTGTGTCAAGATAGCGCTTTTCAGTTTTGCTCTTTCTTCTGTGTGTTCAGGTTGTCTTAATTTTGCGCCTTAACAGTGACTTTCCATTTCCGCACAATCATATATGATCAGAGATGCCACAGGTTGGGGCTGTATGGACATGTTAGATATTGCCATTGACATACTAATTCCTTAAAAAAAAAACAAACATTAACCCACAATTTGTAATCTTAACAGTTTAAACTGATACAGTGTGTATGGCAGAGACTTCTTTAACCCAAGGAGCTATCACATTCCAAGTCAAATGAACTGACCTCAGATAAATGAAGTCAGATTGTAGCTACCATGGACACACCAAGTGGATCATGTTTGAATTAAAAAATGCAGATGCTTGTACAGTAGTTCAGAATAAAAGAGAAGGACTCCTCTTCTACTAGAAGGCAGGTAATGCTACTCTGTTTGTGTTAGCTGTTACAAGTCACATGTCTTCCACATGGTGGCAACCTACTGACTGCAGATTAAATCCACTGAAACACAAAAGGAAAGGGAATGACAAATCACAGCACATACAAAGCTCAAATAAGCATAGCCAGAGAACCTCAAAATAGCAAACAAACAAATAAACAAATAAATAAAAATCTGTAGTGGTGCATTTCATTGTTTCCAGTCCTTGCAATTTGGTGTAGTGATTCATAGAGCCAATCATATTGAAACAACACATTTAGGCTTTTAGATCCCCATTCTAATCACTGTTGGTTAATGTGGATTAACAGCCTTCCAGATTCATGAAGGTTTAAATTTATGGACATGGAACAAAGAACAAGGGCACAATTACCTTCCAGCATAATATCTGCCTTTATTTGTTGTGTGCTGGTGTGATGTTTCCCGCCCTTCTATCTTGAGTAGGAGGTCCCTATATACCTACTTTATTTGCAGTGGTATTCTTTGTCTGATTTTTTGATCAGTTCATCAGTTGGGTTTTTAAATTTGAACCTTAATGGCAATATAAATTGCTACAGACCTAGTCAAACATAGACCCATCAATTTCCAGTACCCCCAAAGGTGCAATTAAATAAATTTTCTCTGTCTGACATTTCCAGTCCAATATGGCCGACTTATTCATAGGGATGTATACATATCAGAAAGCCAGAAGTCATAGTCTTATCAGAAGCCAGAAAACCTCTCCCCCCATTTTTTACATGTATGAATACGAGACTGCCATATTCTGTAACCAGTAAGGCTTCCAAAATATTGCAGTGTATTCAGTATTCCACCCAATCAGTTATACAATTTTTCAAATATTGTAGTCTCAGTCTTGCTCAAATTTTTGTCCTCTGTCCTTTCCAGCAGTCATCATTCCACACTGACAAAACATATTCATCCATCCTTGGGTTGTTTGGAGTATTGCTGGAGGTGGCATATACAAGGATCATCACTTGGATAATGGGCTCCCTATTTCTATATATCAAGGGTGAGAATCATGTGTTCCCCTAGATGTTGTTGGGCTGGAAGTCCCAATACCTATTGCCAATTTATTTATTTATTTATTTATTTATATTTATAAATGTGGTGAGGAATGCAGGAAATTGCAGTCCCACAATATCTGGAGGGATGCAAGATTCCTCTCCCTGATACAGATATAGATATATAGGACATTATCAGACTAGCATCTAAAAATACTGTAATTCTGCAAATGAAGATAGAGGAACATTGTGACATTAAAACATTTATTATCGCATGTCACTGTAATCACACAGAAGAAATGCCATGGAATTATTGCACAATGACTGCTAGTGCTTTACGAACAGGAGTTTACTTCCATTATTTGGCATGGGTGAAATTTTGGCGGTTCTTGCAAGAAGACGTGAGCGTGCCTACAACTCCAAAAACCGCTCAATTAACAAAGTAAATGAACACACAAGCACTGAAACAAACCTTAAAACATGAAAACTAAAGAGCGCCCTGTGCTTCGTTTTTGCATTCTCACCAGGAAGTTTTCTCACTGAGGACCACCCATTCACACTCTAATCTTGCAGTTACAACAGGGTGTGGTTTCTCATGCTGTCAATAGTGCAAAAAAAAAAAAAAGTGCTATTGATGACTTGTCCCATGAATTGGGAATATCATCTTTTTTGTGCCTGGAGCACAGAGTAAGAATGCGAAGACGTTGTTGTCGTACAATAGCAGGCCCATTTGTGCTATCCTAATGTTGCAATCCCTTGGTTTTTGCCGTGCCTGATAATGACCATAGAGATATAGGTGTGTGTGTGCATGTGCGCGTGTGTGCGTGTGTGTGTGTAATAGACACAATTGCAGAAACAGATTTGGTCCAGCACTTAATTGAAATTGCTGGTGTGCAGAAAAGTAAAATTCAGGACAAAATGAGGCCCCACAGCCTCCTGTTAAGGAGAAGTAACTTCCTTCCTTCAGCTTGAGTACAATGAAACAATATATGCAAATTCTGACTCAAAGCTGTGAGTTCCAAAGATTTGAAGAGACAGAGTGATAATGGCTGAATGAGAGAAAGATGTATGTTCGAATTGTTCGAATGGTGTATGGATAAGAATGGGAATCTTTGAAATTTACTGATATTGTTTTTGCTATGAAGTTTTAAAAGGAAGATTCCCCTCCACCCTTGCAAATATTCGATTGTCCAAATGGCTTGAGCTTTATTGAAGCAATGGCCAGAATCCTGTTGGTGAATTATGATGGCACAAGTTGGACTGACACCAACTTTCAATTCACTTTTTTTGGTCATTGCAGAGATAGGAATTCTGTTCTAATCATGATTAAAATCCCCGCCAACCCCTCTTGTAAGCAGCACAGCCGTCACTCAAACATAGCCATATAGGTATTGTCAGACAGCAGGGAGACCAGTGGGAATGTGTCCAGTTGTTTTCCTGTAGCTGGATGCGGTGCAAGGTTTTCACCTCTAGGAACTGCCCAAGGATCCCTGGAAGTCTCTGTGGCTGCCTGTTGCAGTGTACTCAGCTACAGGGAAGCAGCTGGATGCATCCACACTGATCCCCCTACTCTCTGACAATATGGAAATGGCTGTGTTGGGGTACTGAGCTGCTTATAAACTGAGTTTGGGGGACTAGCATGAAGAGAAATTAATTATTAGTTTTGTGATACATGTACAGTACATCTCCCAAAGCAGGATTCCAGCCAGTATTTACATAGCTGTCTTTTTACTATGCACTTGGATAACTATGTCAGAATACACAGTGGTGGAAGGAGGAAAAAAGGACATAAAACATATAAGGCACTGGAGAAACAGACTTATTTGGGGCTAGCAGATTTTCTTCTCTTTCCCACAACTGTGCACCACTGCAAGAAGTGTGACCACTAGCGCAGAGCACCAGGAGGACTCAGCCACCATTTGTGTGTTTTAAGTCACACAATTGTATTGCTAGCCTGAATTGGATTGGTCCTGTCCACATTACTTGCTTTTTAGTAATTTCCACATAGCAATTGCTTTGACTTTTACACCAGTATTAGTTTTTGCATTTCCTTGCTTTAACTTTTGGACACTAAAGCACCCTCTCTCCCCTTTTGGATGTGTAGCTCATCCTACAAACATTCTCTATGCTATCTTTTAAATTGATGGAGACCTCTGCTAGAGAGCAGCACATGTACTTGTAGAAAATATGGGCTCAAGAGCTCTTGGTGGCCTACAGGCCAATGTCTGCTCTAGCTGTGATGATGTAAAAACAGTGACACACACTGCTTCAACAAAAATATTGCAAGGAAGTCTTCTCAATTTGCTGTCTACTACTACAAGGAAATCCCCCCCCCCAACTTAGCGAGGTCCCAAAACATCTCTTTCAAGAATTTGGCCACAAGACAGGCAGCATGAGGCTGCTTTCCCGCAGCTCACAGGCCATCTTTCCCTGCTGCCAAGCTCCACGGAGGCTTTTAAAGGGTGGCTATGAAAGTTCCCCACTCTCAAGTCCAATGAGTGTTGGAACTCAGGCTGAAGAACCCATCATTAGCAGTTGTATATAAATGGCCACAGAAGGAGACAATGTAATTACACAGTGGGCAGAGTTGGGGGTGATTCAGACATCTTTGACCTTTATAAAGGAATTTCTGAAAACAGATTGCTTCTTCTGACCTGCTTTTAGTTTACACTGTGGTAAATGTCACTGTAAAATGAAGCAATAGATGCCAACAATATCCTTCAGTTTAATTTTATTTCAGTTGTGTATTTTTCAGTGCGCACACTGAACAGTCTGCCTGCTTTCAGACTTGTATTGAGATAGCAACAAGGGAAATGCATCTGCAATATGTGGCACAAGTAGATTACACTGCAATGTTGACTATCAATTTATTGCTGGAGCCATAGAGCATATGTTCCTCTTAGAGGGGGAAGCACTGATACCAGGTCTGGGATTCACAAAATTATAAATGGTGTAGAGGGAGTAAACAGAGATCAATTTTTCTTATAATCCTTGCTTTTATGGTGTGATAAATTTTATATGTGGTTGGTTCATGATGGACAAAATGAAATACTACATTAGATAAATCCATGGATGGCCGATTTATCAATGATGTGCCATGTGATTAAATGGACTAACCATATTTGTCTTACTTCAGGGTGGAATGGGGAGATTTTTAGTCCTCCAGATGTTTTGGCCAGTGGCAAGTGACTGTGGTGGTTATAGTTCAAGACATCAGAAAGGCCCAAAGCCTTCCCTTTCCATCCTGTAAAACACATAAAATCATAAGAACAAAGCCCAGGGAAAGACTCTCCTCATCTTTCCCTAACTAGAAAGTGGATGAAGTTAAGATGTGGCAGTCATGAAAAAAAGGATTTGTGAAAATGATATACCTGTGACCTTTTGATTGGTCAGCATTGATTGCATATAAATCTGTGCTATTGATTGCACTTTACTCAAACCCTTGTAAAGTTCTGCAAGCCAATTTTGTCCCAAAGCTCTCCACCTCAGCAGCTTAACACTGTCAAATGTAGAAATTTTCCAGCAAATATAGAAGCATTCAGAGTAGGCCTGGAGAACAACAATTCATGACATATAATTTTGAGGAGAAGTTTTAGAAACCAGTCGATCACTTTTTTATAAACCCCCCCCTTTTTTTGCAAGACTGGAAGTCAAGGAGCAGATTTTTTTTCAACTCTAAAAGTGATACTTCAGTTTTGTTTTGTCTCCTGTCTCCAGAGTAGTGCAAAGGAGACAAAATTCAGTCCCAAAAATAACAGAATCCTACAAATGTAAGTTCCCCAACTATATCAAGCTATGGTCCACTTAAGCTAGCATTCTGCCTCCACCATTGGCTAGCCATTTGTCTCAGGGAAACATTTACAACAAGGAAATAAAAATCAAGGCTTTCTGTGGTTCACTCAAGACATTTTCCTGCCTGAGGCAAAGGGCAAGGTGTAGCATCCCACCTCCATCCACACAAACCATCCACTTGAAGATTGGACAGCTCCTCTACTGTATCCAGGGAATGCGGGGGGGGGGCAGGGCACATGTAACTCTTCCCTCCAGCCCCTCACATTCATTTGCTCACTTCTCTGCCTAGCCTGCTCAAGCCAATAGAACAACAGCAGTGTCACCACCATGTAGAGTTGGCAGAGCGAAGCCTGGAAAGGGATCCAGTACCTTTAATGGTTGAGTAGAAGATAGAATTTCAGCAGGTGTTGCTTGTCAGGTAACAAGCAACACCTGTTGAAATGCCCTCTTCTACACAACCATTATATGTACAAGATTCCTTTCCAGTTTTCACTCTGGCAGCCCTACCACCATGTCCCACAAAACAGAGTAATACGTGCAATAGAGAGCAACATGTGCTAATGTGCATGGCCTGGTCTGGCAGCCTGTTCGTGTGCTCACTCTTCCAAGGGCCTTTCCCATTGGTTCCATTCAGAATGCACTGGAAGGAGACAACATGGTAAGCCAGTAAGGAACAGTGCTGTAGTCAAGGCATTGGCTCAGACGTATGAGACTGCTTGGGAAGGGAGGGGGTCAAGAGAATGTGGATGGTTAAGCTGGTGTGTGTAAGTATGGAGATTTTCACATGGGCTATATATCCCGTGGCAGGAACAGAACAGGGTCGGGAAAGGTTTTCCCTTTCGGATGACATTGACCCCGTTCTGTCCTGCATCCATCCTGCTCCCATGACTGTTCCGGAACAATGTAATCACGATTTTTCATCATGCATAGACCTCCCATTCCGTCGCTATCACACAATCACGGGTGTGTGAACAGGAGCCCCATTCCTGTTCCGAAATGACAGCCATGGAGGGGAGGTCCATTCCGAACACTTCCTGGTACGATCTGGACATCCAGGTAAGTGGCACTCTTTATTTTACCCTCTCTGTTTTGACTGTGTGATTTAAAGTGTGTTTTTATGCTTGGTGAACTGACTTTATGTTTGGGGGAGTTTTAATTCTTAAATTTACCACCCGCCCATTATCACATGATAATGTGATAACGTTTCAGACAGCCGGTCATAAAAGCAGCCTTATGACAACTGCATTTACAGCCAGCCAGTGAGGGAAGAGGGAACTCGTTCCTGTGGCGGAATTAAGGTAAGTGTGTGAAAGATTTATGTTATTCTGTGGCACGGATGGGAGAGGAGGTGGCAGGGCAGTAACGGGGCATTTTGGCCCCATATGGAAATCTCCTATGTCTTCAATTTGCTTGTCAACTTATGGTGAATCCAAGAATTCCATAGGATTTTCTTTGGCAAGGAATACTCAGAGATGGTATTGTTAGTTCCCTCCTCTGAAATCTAGCCTACAGCACCTGGTATTTGTTGGCAGTCTCCCATCCAAGCACTAACCAGGGCTGACCCTGCTTAGCTTGTAGGATCATAAGGGATCTGATGCCTTTAGGGTATTTAGCCCCCAGGTAGGCTGTTACTTGTTTATTCTCAGTTCATGTGCTATTGCCATTGCACACTAAGAATTCCATTTGGCTAAGATACACTTCCATTTGGTCCCTGCAGATCTCTACTTTTCACTTTGGAACTGAAGCAAGATATGTCCAGTTGGAGAGCGGCATTATGCTAGCAAAGAATTATGGAAGGTCTTGCATGTAGCTACAGGGTAGCTGCTACACATTTTTCTTTGAGAGACATGTATTGAAATAGCTTGTATGTTATCTGTATGTGTGGAATTCAAGCATTCACCAAAAGATGGCACTGTTTGTTTGTACTCTATCTTGAAGGCCTTGGGATAGGTTGCAATTACCTTCTTAACAAGAAGCCAGAGGAAGTCAAAGTATTATTTATTGAAAGTGACCACAATTCTATTGTAGTTTCAACCCTTCCTCTGTCAGAATCTTGCAGGTATATATATATTGTACACACTAACAAGAACAATAAAATGTGTACAGAGCTCTTAGCGAAGTTTGAAAAACATGATGCTGCTCTTATATACTTGGTCTATGGACAGCAACTCTTCACTGTCTCAGATGAGAAATTTTCTTCAGCCTTTACCAGCAATTTGGGTAAAGATAGCTTTTGCTATAGATACAAAGCCATGGACTTCTCCAGATGTGTTTCAATGATTTTTTTAAAAAAAATATTAACTATGTTTGATGATTGGCTTCTCTTAAGCTTTCATAAGTACATATAATTTGAACAGCACACTTATTTGATATGAAGCTTTCTTAACCTTCACACACTAGAATAAATGAACTTAGATTTTGAAACTGTGGATTTTTTCTGATTCCAGCCAGAATTCACTATAGTGTGGGGTAATAATCCATGTAGAAAGAGTAGTTATTTGTGCATAACTATGTTCCATCGAAAGAGCCAGAACCAGAAAACAAAAGATGAAATAAAAAAACACACTAAAATAAAACCAGATGAAAATAAAACAAATTATAACAGGCACTTCTTATCTTGTGGGGCATTTCCTTACCTTAGTGAATTCTGTTGCACTCCCTCCATGGAAGAAATTTTGATTTTCTCCCAAATGAGACTAACCTACTGACAACCAGTACATACATATCATGAGATGGCATGACTCATTGGAAAAGACAATAATGCTTGTTACAGTAGAAGATAGTCAAAAAAGAGGGAGACTGGTAGATTGATTCAACCAAGAAAGCCACAACCCTGAGTTTGTAAGGCCTGAGCAGGACAGGTGATGACTGAAGATTTTGGAGTTCTCTCATTCATCAGCTCACCATGAGTTGACGTTAACTTGATGGCAAATAATAACAAAATGAAAACTAGAATACGTCACTTCTTTTTTGTTGCATCATTGTTGTTGCTTTAACTGCCATCAAGTCGACTTCCATTTATGGTGACCCTCTAAATGAAAAACCTCCAAATCACCCTGTCATCAACAGCTTTGCTCAGGTCTTGAAGACTCAGGGCTGTGGCTTCCTTGATTGAGTCTATCCATCTATAATGGAGTCTTCCTCTTTCCCTACTGTCTTCTACCCAGTGTTATTGTCTTTGCTAGTGCGTCATGTCTTCTCATGAGATGGCCAAAGTACAACAGTCTCAATTTAGTCATCTTGGCTTCTAGGCAGAGTTCAGCCTTGATTTGTTCTAGGACCCATTTATCTGTTTCTTTAGCAGTCCGTGGTATCCATAGAACTCTTCTCCAGCACCACATTTCAAATGAGTTGATTTTCTTCCTATCAGCTTTATTCACTGTCCAGCTTTCACATCCATACATAGAAATGGGAAATACAATAGCCAATCCTAACTTTAGTATTCAATTATATATCTTGACACTTCATGATCTGGTCTAGCTCCTTCATAGCTACCCATCCAAGTCCTAGTTATCTTCTGATTTCTTGACTGCAGTCTCCACTCTGATTTATGACTGAGCCAAGGTATGGAAAAGCTAGAACTATTTCAATATCTTCGTCATCTGCATTAAAGTGATGTAAATAATCTGTGGTCATTGTTTTTGTTTTCTTAATGTTAAACTATAAATTTGCATTTGCAAATTTGCCAAAAAAAAAAAAAAAAAGGGATGGTAGATCATTTTTTCCATTGTGTTACATTGGCTGGGCCAAAAAGAACCCCAATTGGGGCAGGGGGAACCAAATAGATTTATTAGGACATTTTCTGTCCCAGCCTTCTCCCCACCTATTCTTTTTTCCTAGGACAAAACCATATATGTCAAGTGACTGAAATCTGGGGGTGTTGTTTATTACTGTGATAGTCTTATTCAGGGGCTTACAAGGACCCCCTGAAACAACATCTCAGGCTCGGCCAAATTGATCACCAACAATGGTCTGCCCTGGCCTCACATTGGGAGGCATGGAGATGCACTATTCACAATGCTGCATCCTTATTTGAGAGCTCACGCCAAACAAGTCTTGAAGAGAAACGATAATGCAGAAAGAATCACAACCCAAAAACATCACCCAAGGAGACCTTCTGCTGTGCTTTCTGCAACCAGACTTGTTTATCTCATATTGGCCTTTTTAGTCATCAGCGCATTTGCAGAAAGCGCGGGATGAGTCCTTCCTGAATCTTCGTTTGCAAAGAGAAGCCAGAGAGAGAGAGAGATTGTAGGTCTAATTCTGTGTACATTCTTCAAGAAAAAAGTGCATCTGCAGGACTAAGATGTCTCATTATAGTTGTCAAGCTTGGGGGAGGTGTTGCTTCTGCCTGAGAACCCCTCAAGCTGCCCCTTTGGGAGATGCAATCTTGAGAATTCCTCTGCCTGGGAATTCCCTTAAATAGCACCTCCTACTGGTATTTTGCCACCTTTGAATTTACCTTGTTCTACACAGTCCAAAGGGAGACTGTGAGAGTTTTCCTTCATTACTCTCTGCCACTGGCACAACAAAGAGAGAGAAAGCGTCTGAGCAAACACAAGTCACATGAAGCATCAGCTGATAGAAAGATTAGAAAAAGCTATTTATTCTAGCAGAGCTCATAACATGCAGACAATGTCTCATTTGTACCTCCTTACCCAGGTGCATGCTTAGAGTTACAGAAATAGCAAAGCATTCAGTTGCATTCAGCCAAATGGGAAAAATAAACATACATTTCCTAATGCAAACTAACTAATACGTTTCTGATCTACTCACACACTGAGATGAAGTTCAGTCCGCCACTTCAGGGTCCTTTGTTCACCATCTCTGTCTGAGATGCAATGTGTCCATCTCAGGCTCTCTTGTTCTTGTCAGGACTTTGGGACATACAGTACTGTAGATTTATCCTGTGAAGAGCTGAGAAGTTGCAAACAAGTTGCAGAATTAGCTGGGTAAATGTATCAATGTTGTCTGAGCCCAGGAGCTGAGCTGGTCCAGAGCTGACTGGGGGAGGTGTTAGGACCTCTGCACAGCTGGGTATTTAGTTTGTCCTACAGAAATGAACTGAGCAGTTCTGCTTTGGATTTCACAATGTGAAGATGTTCTGTGTTGGATTTCACAGAGAGAATATGCTTTTCTTTTGGATGCTGTATGTATCTGTAAATATTTTTCATTATGCTCAAGTAAATAGAAGTTTATTTTAGACACAAAGCCATGTGTCTATGCCTTTATTCTGATGCCTGAAGGAACAACACTCTGCTGTCTATTTTATGCTGCCTGGGACCTGTTTAGGTTCCCAGTGTGCAATATCACCTGACAGTTCTTCTCTACCTGAGATACGATGTTCCCATCTCAGGGTCTCTCTTTGTTTTCCTTGCCTCGTGGTTCGAGGTAGCTTTATTACTTTTTAAAATTGCCACCTTCAAATCCTGATTGGTTATTCTGTCTCTGCTGACCTGACATCATTGATGATGCTGCCACTAAAGATGTTATCTTCTGCAGACCCTAGTTAACCCTTCATTTACCTGATTGCTGAGCTGGCAGATGATGGGAACTGGAGTCTCCCCATCATCACAATAGTGCATGGGGGTTAAGCTTCAGGAAAAGCATATCCAAGGCTTTGGGTTATCAATATGCCATGACCATGATTCCATTGTTGTAAATGCTCTGTTTCATGGCTAATTTAATCCAAAGTGTTTACTTCGTTAGTCACCCAACCTTGATATCCTGATACTAATTATTTGTGCCACTGTATTTACCTGAAATACTATTTCCCCACCATCACCCATGTTTCCCCACCATCACCCATGAAATGGTAACATTACTATGACTTGATTTTTTAAATATAGTATAGTGGCTACATATCTGAGGGATTCTCTAAATGGTGAAAATACTCCTCACAATGGGATCCCACATCTATACAACATATTGTGAAGGACAGCCACCCAAAACTCCATATACTCTGTGGAAAAAGCCTTTGTGGCTTTTCTCATATTTTTTGAAAAACAGCGAGGGGGATGCACATTCCTGCTCATTGGGACAAGCGACAGAATTGATTCACTTTCCCGATATGAGCAGATGATTGGTTGGACATATGTGGGGGTAGAGCTTGCTAACAAGGCAAGTGCCCGGAACCACTATCTTGGATTTTCCCCACAGTGATCATGCGCTACAGTGAGAAAACAAGCCTCTTTTTGTGTGTGTTTGCTAAAGCAGTAGGTTGCTCTTCCACACCTTGTATTTTGTTTAAAAAAAATTCGGCAGGGGCAACCTGGGGAAAATAAAATCCTGAGCAATTCACTTGCGCCCACATTTTGATTTGCAAGCATGCCCATGGGATTACCAAATGTGGTTTGCTTCGCATGCCTACGATCTTGCACATAGACCATTAAGACAAATTGAAGCTGCTGTGAGTTGGCATTACCCCACAGCAATCCATTTTCTTCTTATGTATAGACAAGCCCTGAATTCTCTGGTGTAGTTTAGATTGTAGATACATAGAGTTGGAAAGGATTGCAAGGACCATCTAGTTCAACACCCTGCAATGCACAACTTAAGCACTCCTGCAAGATGGTCACCTAGTACTGTTTAAAAAGGAGAGTCCATCACCCTCTAAGGCAGTTCAGTCTTGCTTGAACAGCTCTTACAATCAAGACGTTCCTCCTAATGTTTCAGTAGAATCTCTCTCTCTTTTTTAATTTGAATCCATTGCAACATATTCTTTTATCTGGAGCAGTAGAAAATAAACTGCATAGTCTACATAACATCCCTTCATGTATGTGAAGACAGCTATCCTATCAATTCTGAGGGTTTATTTATACCAGCCAGGATATGCCGGCTCCCAGCTTATGCATCCTGGCCACAGAGGTGGCCTGTTCTGCCCCTGTTACCTGGAGGAAACTGGCCAGAGTCCAAACAGAATGTTGACCCATCGTTGCAGCCACTGTCTTCATTTCCCTCACTCTACTGGGTCCAGGGGAAATCCGGCCACACCATTTGACAATCCTCGGTCACATACTGCGGGACTGCTGTCTGGACCCAAAAGAGGAAGAGCAACTGGTGGGCAGCAGCGAGGGCTGGCCTGCCAGGACAGGCTTATGCGGACATGCAGGGCCCAATCCATTCCATCCCAGTTTAAATCAGGTATTATTTTAAATGGCAGTAAGGGGGCCTACTCCAACTTGCCACTGTCTTAACCCTGTTTCTGCCCCAGAGGTTGTAAGGGCCACCCAGGGGCAGAATGGAACAAATGCCCTGCATCATTTGGACTGCTGGGCTCACAGAGGGGGGCTAACTGGGGTATTTAGCCCATGTAGATAAGCTTCTCTGTTCTATGCTAAACACATGTAGTTTCCTAAGATGTTCTTCATAGGGCTTGGTTTTCAGACTTTTTACCATCTTACTCACTCTCCTCTGGAGATGATCCTGCATATCAATGTCTTTCTAGAACTATGGATATCTTTCATGAATTGTAGATATATGTTGAAATCCTAGTTCTGGTGCAGCCTTCATAGGCTTCTCCAGAAGCTTTTGAGCTGTGTCCTCAATATGTCTGTGCTATCTCATACTAACAGAACACATCTTTTTTTTTAAAATAAAACAGTCTATCACAGTATAGATTACATGTTTTTGCAAGTCCAATTTAGATTAATAGCCGCAATTTACTTTAAATTACACATTAGTCCAATTAATCAGCACACACTTTTTCTAGAGGTGAGAATTTATAGCTATAGCAATAACATAATTATCAAGACTCTTTGTTTCTCTTTTGCACACTATATAGTAGAACCTCTATATCCGTGGGGGATTGGCTCTGGGGTTCCCCATGGATACCAAAAACTGTGGATAACAGTGAACACTATTGAAAATAATGGGACTTCTGGTTTAAAATACCATAGAGTTTGCCTTGGAGGACCTAGGAAACATCTAGAGAGGATGCCTCTCTAGGCATTTTCTAGGAAGATTCTATGGTAGTGTGCTGTTTTGTGTCCTGCAGATAACTGAATCAGTGGATAATGAATCAGTGGGTACGGGGGTCCTACTGTACACCATATCTGTTATCCAGTAAATCTATTTTCAAGCCAACCCTGAATCCAAGTCCAGTTTGCATTCCCTGGGTGACATTTGGAAGCTTTGCTGTGTACACAACATGTGGAAAGGTTACAGTTAAAAGCATTACGCATATGAAATATTCCCAGGTTCTTCTTACAGGCAGGATCATCATAGATTGCTGTAAAATCCTGTTTTATGGGATTGTTCCTGGAGAAATTATGTGCCTATATCAGTCCACTATGACTTGTTCATGTGTATATGCTTGCAGAATCACTTCACATGAGCATGTTGGATCAGATCCAGGACATCAGTCCATAACTGGCAATAAATTCAAGTACTGTAGTTTAAATGAGTTGTAGATTGAACCATAGCCTGATAAACTTTGATAAATGACTCATATTTTTAATGACAAAATCATCTCCAAGGACATAAACAGAATAAATGATGTAATTTTTTTTTTATAAAATTCAAATTAGCATAATAAAGGCAGGAACTGTAATTTGGAATCTTGAATGAACCTATTAATACCAACAGCCTCAAACAACTAAGGAATTCTAGTGTCTTGCAGGCATTTTTTATACACTATGGACAAATGGATATGATTGATTGGATGATTGATTGCATATGTATGCTTTCTTTCTCTCAGAATGAGACTCTGGAGATTATCAGACGAGCCTCTAAAAATGTCCTTGTCCCAACCATATTTTAAAGAGTAAGTGTCTCGGCACAATAACCCTTTTTATCACACGTCACTGTAATAACAAGAAAGAGCATCCCCAGCATTATTGTAACCCAATCTCCAGCGCTGTTTATTTCTGCATTTTTCAGGGTGCATGATCTTGGTGGTTCTTGCAAAAATACATGAATGCACTTAGAATAATAGAATTCTAGAGTAGGAAGCAACCACAAGGGCCATCCAGTCCAACCCCCTGCCATGCAGGAAATCACAATCAAAGCATCCCTGACAGATGGCCATCCAGCCTCTGTTTAAAGACCTCCAAGGAAGGAGACCCCACCACGCTCCGAGGGAGTGTGTTCCACTGCCAAACAGCTCTTACTGTCAGAAAGTTCCTCCTAATGTTGAGGTGGAATCTCGGTCCTGGAGCTTGCATCCATTGTTCTGTGTTCTAGTCTCTGGAGCAGCAGAAAACAAGCTTGCTCCATCCTCCATGTGACACCCCTTCAAATACTTAAACAAGGCTATCATATCGCTCCTTAACCGTCTGTTTTCCAGGCTAAACATACCCAGCTCCCTAAGTCTTTCCTCATAAGGCATGGTTTCCACACCTTTCACCATTTTAGTCACTCTTCTTTGGACACGCTCCAATTTGTCAATATCCTTTTTGAATTGTGGTGCCCAGAACTGGACACTATACTTCTATTGATGCACCCAAAATCGCATTGGCTTTTTTAGCTGCCGCATCACACTGTTGACTCATGTTCAACTTGTGGTCTACTTGGACTCCTAGATCCCTTTCGCACGTAGTCTTGTTCAGCCAGGTCTCCCCATCCTATATCTATGCATTTCATTTTTCCGCCCTAAATGCAGTACCTTACATTTCTCCGTATTGAATTTCATTTTGTTAGCTTTGGCCCAGCTCTCCAGTTTATCCAGGTCATCTTGAATTTTGATCCTATCCTCTAGGGTATTAGCTACTCCTCCTAATTTGGTGTCATCTGCAAATTTGATAAGTATGCCCCTAATTCCCTCACCCAAGTCATTGATAAAGATGTTGAATAGCCCTGGGCCCAGGACAGAACCCTGTGGCACCCCACTGGTCACATCTTTCCAAGATGAAGAGGAGCCACTGCTGAGCACCCTTTGGGTTCGGCCGGTCAACCAATTACAAATCCATTGAACAGTTAACTTGTCTAGCCATATTTTACAAGCTTGTTTGCTAGAATGTCATGGGGAACCTTGTCAAAGGCCTTACTGAAATCAAGGTATGCGATATCCACAGCGTTCCCTTCATCTACCAAGCTGGTCATTTTATCAAAAAAAAAAAAAAGTGATCAGATTAGTATGGCATGACATGTTTCTCTGAAACCCACGTTGACTTTTGTGATTATGGCATTGCCTTCTAAATGTTCACAGACTCTCTGTTTAATGATTGGCTGTAGAATCATCCCTGGTATTGATGTCAGACTAACTGGACGATAATTGTTGGGATCCTCTTTTCCCCTCTTTTTGAAGATGGGGACGTTTGCGCTCCTCCAGTCTGCTGGGACTTCTCCTGTTCTCCAGGAATTCTCAAAGATTTTTGCCAATGGCTCTGAGATTACATTTGTCAACTTTTTAATACTCTTGGATGTAGTTCATTTGGTCCTGGAGATTTAAATTCATTTAGATTAAGAAGGTATTCCTGTACTACCGCTTTGCTTCTTCTTTGCTGGATTTCCCCTATTGTGTCCTCTGTTCCATTCTCCTCAGGTTGGTCACCCTTTTCCTTTTCTGAAAACACTGAGGCAAAGAAGGTGTTGAGTAATTCTGCCTTTTCTCTGTCCCCTGTTAGCATTTTGCCATCTTCTCCGTGTAGTTGCCCTACCATTTCCTTCTTCCTCCTTTTGCTGCGGACATACCCCCCAAAAAAACCTTTTTATTGTTCTTAACCTCTCTAGCAAGCCTGAGCTCATTCTGTGCTTTAGCTTTTCTGACTTTACTCCTACACATGTTCGCTATCTGTTTGAATTCTTCTTTGGTGATTTCCCCCTTTTGCCATTTTCTATGCATCTTCCATTTAAAACTTAGCTCCATTGAAAGTTCTTTAGTCATCCATCCTAGTTTCTTGAGACATCTCCCATTTTTCTTCCTCAATGGTATTGTTTGAAATTGTGCCTTCAGTATCTCCATTTTGTCTAAAAATAGTGAAATTAAAGAACAAAATGAACACAGAAGCACTGAAACACACTTAAAAACTTGCCTGCAAAATGGGGAGGTTCATAAAAAGGGTATCCTGTACCCAGTTTTTGTGTTCTCACCTGGAAGTGTTCAGGCGGGGACCACCCATTGATGCTATATTTATACTGGCAGAATGGTTCACAGTGTCAGATGCTTGTAATTCTGTGACAAAAACTCCATGGCAAATCAATTAATGGCTTTGGACCATCAATAAAAAATAATGCCTTCTCAACCACTGCATAATGCCATAGACATTATAGGCCATGATATTGAGAACACAGCTGCGCTGGGCAGGGCACGTTTCTAGGATGGAGGACCATCGCCTCCCAAAAATAATACTCTACGGTGAACTCGCCACGGGTCAGCGTAAGAGGGGCGCTCTGAAAAAGTGATACAAGGACTCCCTGAAACAACATCTCAGGCTCAGCCAAATTGATCACCAACAATGGTCCGCCATGGCCTCACATTGGGAGGCTTGGAGATGCACTATCCACAATGCTGCAGCTTTATTTGAGAACTCATGCCGAACAAGTCTTGAAGAGAAATGACAACACAGAAAGAATCACAACCAGGAATCATTACCCAAGGAGACCTTCTGCTGTGCTTTCTGCAACCGGACATAGTTATCTTGGATTGGACTTTTCAGTCATCAGCGCGCTTGCGGAAAGTGCAGGATGAGTCCTTCCTGAATCTTCGTTTGCGAAGAAAAGCCAGAGAGAGGGAATGCCATAGCATGATGTCGCGTGATATGGGCGTCCTTTCATGTTCTTTTGGTGTCGTCATATTTGCCACATCTGATAATCTCCTCTATCTCAGGATAAAAAATTGTTTGTCTAGGAAGTAAGTCCCAATTCTCAGGTCAATATAGGTCAAATCAATTACCATTGGACTCTTCTGCAGTAAAAAGTGCATGTAATACCTAGAGTTGTAAGATTAAAAATTTACTAGTGTAGGGCTTTTGGCTAGTATTATGTTAGTATCTGTTTCAGATTTGGAAAATCTGTGCATTTGACCTTACTTTCTGACAAAAAAGAGAGAAGCTTTACTGCTGAGCTGTTAATAAAATCAGAGCTTTTTAAAAAGAAAGAGTCATCTGAAGAAAAGCATATGTTAAATTTACACTACGGCCAAGGTAAAAATGCATATTCAAGGAGGGGAATATGGAAAGAGAACATAGTAAAATGGAGGATTGGGCTTTTTTTAAAAAGATAAAATCCAGTATCCGTCTTGTACAAAAATGTTAGCTACCTTTGCTTCAAATAAAGTATGAGATGCTAGAATTGTATCTGATTGGACCTCAAAGCTTAAGGTTATGACATATGGAGGCTTGACTGCTAACAGAGGCCTTTGTAACTGCTTTGGCAGTTAGTGATATTGAAAATGAATGTCACTAGTATTTCTACTGATCAGTGAAGCGGAATCCTGGCAGAAAGCTTCATACCTGTGAATATGTACTAAAACTTTGTGTTAAGGCTCATGCTATACACCAACCACAAGGTTTGGTTTGGACACAGATAACAGCAATTCAGAAAGTAGGTTGATTCACCTGAGGCCAATTTAGATGCTACTGATTTGATGTGGGTTTGAATTAGAATCTCAACCCCGAAACCCAAGTCTCTATAATTTCTGATGTCATTGGGAAAAAAAAAGGATTGAGACAGAATTTGGGCTTCCAGTGTGATGGTAATGAGAAGAATATTTAATTGTATGATTAGATACATGATACATGATTATATATTGTACCGAAGCATTGTACTTAATTATAAAAATAAAATTTAAAAAGAAAAGAAAAAATAGATTAAACTTACAGGTATAACCACTTAAGAAGAGATCACACTTGCAGTGTTTTAGACAAATAGGTGCAGCAGGGGTTGTGCTACATACCTTTAAATTTTGATTCTCTTTGAAAAAGAAAGTACCAATATATGCTTTAAAAAATTCTTGGCACAATTGGAAGAAATTTTCCAGGGATAGTTGCCTGCCAAGTTGGAGATGAAATAGATTCAAGGAGCTTTGTGCAAGAAAAGCCGTTTCAGTTTGAAGGTTTCCATAAAAAGAAGAGATGAATTTATTCCCAGACATTTTTCAGGAGGAAGAAGTGAGCAATTGTTGTAAAAATGACACCTAGCATAGAGCTCTAATTTAAAAACCTGCAAAATTTTGGAAGAATAGAGGGAGTGCAAGATGAATCTCCAATATGGAGTGGGATGGTGAAGTGATTTGCTTCACTTTACCATTCAATAGGGTTTGGGTGTTTTTTTTTTAAGGGGGACAATTTGTACAAAAGTGACATAATACATATTGGTGGCCCCAGGCAAGAAATCAGCAAAATTTCAGAAGGATGTGTGCAGGAGCTAGGGAGTTATGATGATGAATGGAACACAGTTTAAGGCTTTTGTTTGTTTATTTTCTACTCAGTTCAAGAACAATAGGGCATCAGGGGAGTGACGGATGGGGAGCATACAGTGGCAGAGGTGAACATCCAGCATTTTCCAATTAAATTCTCAGTGCTACAATTTCCCAGGTCCCATAAAAACTCTTAATGATCCAACTCCTCACTTGCAAAATGTGCTGAACACTGAAACTCTCCTGCATTATATTGCTTCAACATTCCTATACCAAAGTACTGAGACTGGGGAGCCCAAACAAAACCGTAGATGGTGATTAGAAGTTATTGCTCTCAGAGCTGCTTTTTCCAGGCTTCATAAGTGCAGAAACAGAGCTTATGCATTTACGCTATGTATGCATATGTCTTCTTTTAAATGAATGAAGTGTGGGACTGGCCACTTTGATCCTGTCTCCAAGCTCACATAGATTCAGTGTAACTACAGTGATATAAAATATTGTCACAGTAGAAAAATACTTGAGAATTCTTGGGGCAAATATTTAGGGTTATTGTTTGAGCTGGAAGGCAATGCTTAGCAAATATTGTATGGAAAATGGCCAAGAGTCCTTTCCTTATGAATTGGGTTCTTGACTGAGTGGTGTGGATTTATGGGCAAAGGAGAAAATGGAAGACCAAAGCTGAGCAGCCTTGAGTCCCATTTTTGGCAGAAAGACAGGATAATAATCCAGTCCATCCATCAGTCAATCAATCAGATGGACTTTGTGAGGAAATGCTGCAAGTTTGTTTACGTATACATTGTTGTTGTTAATGATCATCAAGTTGGATTTGACTTATAGCAACCCTACGAATGATAGAACTCCAGGACACCCCGGCTGGCATCCTGTTCAATATTTACAATCCCTTAAGTTAGACTAATGACATTGTAAATTTTGGAATTTGTGATTACAGTTGTTGCAATGGAAAGCCCCCCTCCCCCCAAATCCATCTTTGAAGCTAGGCAGCCCCATAAATATGGATTTCTGAGGGGTTGGGCAGCGGGTCAGTGGGTGAAGAGGCATACAGCCCTCTCCTGGCAGCAAATAGCTATGTCTTCCAATGCAGGATCTTGGTCCGTTATTAACAGCCCTGCTCAGGTCTTACAAACTCAAGACTGCGGCTTTGTTGACTGAGTCAATTCACTTACAATGTGTTCTTCCTTTTTTCTTACTGCTTTCAGTTTTACCAAACATTATTGTCTTATCTAATGAGTCATGTTGTCTTATGATATGCCCAAATTACAATAGACTCAATTTACTCATTTTGCTTCTAGGAAAAGTTCAGGTCTGATTTGCTCTAAGACTCATTTATTTATCTTTTTAGCAGTCCACAGTATCCATAGACATTCCAGAGAACCCTGGCTGACAAACTCTGATCTAAGGTATCAGGCTTTATAGGTAATCTAGGACTCACTCGCACCAAGGAACCAACATCTGAGGTGGAGATGTATGTGTACAGGAATCAGGTTTGGCAGCTAGCAGATGGCTCTGTCCTTAGTAACTTCCACTAAATTTTACAGGTACAAGTTTAAAGAAGTTCTCTGGGGGCAGGGGGACAACAGTATTTGAGTACAACCCTTCACTTGGCTCTTGTGGGGACAAAAATAAAAGCATTGGATTAAGGAAAAATTGCTGTAGGTCTACACTGTACCAGCCAAACCTGGAAGGAAAAATGTAGCTTCCATTGATAATGGAAAGTAACCCATTGGGTATTTTTTGTTAGTACAGTTGTCCCTCCATATTCACAGATTTGGCATTCATGGATTTAAGTATTCACAGCTTGAAAATATTCTTAAAAAATAATAATCCAAAAAGCAAACCTTGATTTTGCCATCTTGTATAAGGGACACCCTTTTTCTATGCCATTGCATATAATGGGACTTGAGTATTCACGGATTTGGGTATTCACGGGGGGTCCTGGAACCAAACCCCAGTGAATGTGAAGGGACAACTGTATGTAATAAATTTTAATGCTTTTAGTCAGCTTGTTTTTCCATATGCAGAAGATCACAAATTGTAAAAATAAGCAAGGGCAAGAGAGTATCAGCACTGATGGCTGAAACTTCCCTACCTTTGCTGAAAAAGGTCAAAATGTGAAAACTTAACTCCTTTTTCCAAACCATGTCAGACCTAAGGCTGCACATAAAAATTCCCTTCATGCTATAGACAATTATTGCTCTAATAGTGAGTAACTGCACTGAGATTGGCTGAAAACATTTTGAAATTTTTAAAAAGATGAATATAATACCATGCCCGTATATGTTTCGTTTAGCTCACTGGAGCAGGGAGTAACCTCCAAAGACTAGTTTGAAGATTTAGGACAGAATCCTGTTAGTGATGTGCATGTCACTAGGTGCTATTCTGTTGTCCTCATAATAATAATAATAATAATAATAATAATATTTATTTGTATCCTGCCTCTTCCATCAGGATCAGGGTGGCAAACATCATACAACATCGGACAACATTCCAATACAGATATTGAAAACAGCACCATTAAAACAATATCTATCATTATAAATTATACATTATATATTACATTATAAATTTCACACTTCAGGGTTAAAACCTAAAATAAAAAAATCATAGAATTAAAATTGTGAGATGTAAAATGTACATATAAAATGGCAGCCAAGCATTTAACTGTCTGGGAAGGCCTGCCAGAAGAGATCTATCTTAATAGCCTTCTTAAAAACATCTAGATCTTCAAGATTTTGGATCTTCTCTGGCATGTAGCCCTTAGCATGATGCCCACCCACTGTTGCTACATCATGGTGTGAGTGCCCTCCCATTTTGCCCCCTCTAAGCCAAGTCAAGGTGGTTCTTTATAGTTTGACTTGCCTCCTTGCTCCCTCCACTCTCCACGGGTAAGAGCAGCAGCAGCCCCTCCTGGGTTTTGAAAGCTGCAGGACTGGGTACAAAAGTCTAGATATAGCCCCTTGTGCCCCATCCAAAAAAAAAAAAAAAAAAAAAAAGAGAGAGAGAGAGAGAGAGAGAGAGAGACATAGGTGGGGCAATGGACATGAAACTGCATGAGTGGATGTAGGATTTCTCCCTTAGCTTGTTTGGTTTACATAGCCAACAGAGGTTTCTGAGTAGGGACTTTCCCAAAGCCGGTTATCCTTTGAGCTTAACATACCCATCAATTGTTTCATAAGAACATAAGAGCCTTAACACAAGAACATAAGAGATTAAAACAAAGACTTATATAATGTAGCATTCTGTTTCCCATAACACCCTAACTGATGCCCATGAGAAGGTTGCAAGTGAGACACAAGGGAAATATCCACTCTAACTGATCAGTAATCAGAAGCATGCTGTACAGTTGTCATGACTAGTAGCCATGAACAGCCTTCTCCTTTGGTAGGATACCCACTGATATCTGTATCTGCCACAAATATGACAAGTTGTGACTTAAAACCTTCTAAGTTCCTGGCCATCACCACATCTTGAGGAACTGAATCCCCATGGTTCAGTTACGTATTCTATAGTCCAGTTATGTGTTATATGTGCTATATGAAGCAGTTTCTTTTATTTGTCCTGAATCACACACCATTCAGTTTCAGTTCTAGTGCTGTATTACTTCTTTGAGTTGGTATTTAGGGTCAATGGAGTGGTTTAAAAACAAAACCCCTGATAATCTTAGAATTATCCAGTCAAAGCCCAGACCTCAATCTGATTGAGAATCTATGGCAAGACATGAATATGGCTGCTCACTAACAGTCCCCATCCAACTTGACAGAATTGGAACAATTTTGAAGGAAGAATGGGCAAAAATGGCAGTTTCCAGATGCACAAAGCTAAGAGAGAGATGCAGCTGCCAATGGTGCTTCTATCAAGTAGTCACTCAGGATGGGAATACCTATGCAACCAAGTGCTACTTTGCTTTTGTTTACTTAAATTTGTGCCACATCTGCATATTTTGCACCTTCACAGTTTTTCAGTATCTTAGGTACATCAAGTGGCAATAATGCCAATTAACTCCATTTCAATGCTAGGCTGTAATAAAACAAAAGGTGGAAAAGTCAAAGTAGGGGTGGGGAGATAATTCTACAAGGCATGTGTGAACGTGAGAAAAATACATACAGTATCTTCACTTTCTGGATGTTGTGCTTACATTTATGCATTTTGATCACATTTTCCCTCAGTTTTCTTCCAACAGGAGTGTGAGGGTTTGACTTGACCTCAATCTACAATGACGGAAAATGCATTTCATCCCTGTCTCTAGCTTTGTGTTGACACATGACCTTTGCTGACCCTTAAGTCAAATGCTAACTTTTCCCTACTCTAAGGGTTTAAACTCAGCCAGAAAGGAATTGTTTTTTTCTTTCTTTCTAGACTGGAACCCTGTGCACATACATATCATCACACATTCTCTGCCTATATAGATTATCATATTTTTTAAAATGTCAAGCCTGTGCATATACACATATGTGTTGAGCCACATAGTGCCCTTAAGCCTCTGTCTCTGCTGCTCACTGCAGAGATAACTGCTGCTAAGCTTGGGTGGTGCACAAATTTTTCCATTCATGAAATGGGTAATATGATTTTCAGTAGAACTGAAATTGGGATGTCTATATTCATGCCTGTGTGTGTGTGTGCGTGTGTGTGTGCGTACATGTATGTGTGCGTGAGGCAGGATCCAGAAAATGATGAAAGATGGACAAATGGGGGGGGAGGGCTAGCAGGTGTGAATTGGAAACCCACATGTGATTGGTTGCAGGTAGACATGATTTTGGGGAAGATATATTGTACATGTGTGTAACGTAGTTATTTGGAGAAAATATGAAGCCAAAAATGCAAATGCATTATTAATACTTGTCAGCCTGGCTGTGAAGGAAAAACCCAAATCAAAAGTAACCAGAAACAAATTCAGGATAGACTTAGGACATGTTGTAATGTATATTCCACCCTGTCCACTCCTTCCCTGTCCTCAAATGACCACAGGGGCTGCTAGCTGCTGAACCCTTTTCACTTTCTCTGGTATTTCAGGGGAGAGACTGAAGCAGCAGCCTAACCCAGACTCCTCTGACACTGGCTGGCTGATTCTACTGTTACCCAAAATGCCCCTTGGAAATTCCAAGTAAATATCAAGTTTCTAATATGTTGGGGGAAATTAGCAGCAACTTGACTTTAGCAATGTGATAGGGGGTAACAAGGGAATCTTTTAAACATTTGTATACCGGTAATAGTCTGGATGGAATGCACACATTTAAATTAAGTATGGTTTTTATTAAAGAGTTCAAAAATAACACCACACACACACACAGTTGCACAAGAAGCATTCATGCAAGGCTATAGAAAGGCAATAGGAAAAACTTGGATAGAGGGTAGCAAGAGGATTTGTTGGGGGTGATACAACCTGTAGTCTGGAATTCGTTAGTTAATCCAGCAGAGTGGATGGAGGAATCTGGAGTGGCTAGCAGAGGGAGAGAGGTTCCCCTGGAACTGGACTCTGTGCACAATTGAGGGAGATGTTGAGGGTCATATTTATACCCTCAAATATGCCTGAGGGGAGAGTAAGCATCCTGGGTTGGAACAATAGATTCCATGAGCCTTCATGGATTGCACAATGAGTTTCCTGGTCTTGACAATGGGTGGTGAAGATGCTAATGTGTTGCAAAACTATCCTGTGATTGGATTTAAAAACTTTGAGTAGCCTCTTTAATTGTTTGGGATTAAGGAGAGGAAATTTCAAAACCAGCACACAAGGGATTCATCCATCCATCATCTCCCTTTCAAATATGCACAGTGGAGATTGTGTCCTTTTGACCTTCAGCATTAGTCTTCCCTAGGGTAAAGCATGGCACCCAGCTGACCTTTCTGAGACCATCCTGCTTTTTCCCTTGTGGAAGGCCACATCAATGAACCAGATTCAATGTATTAATATGCCTATTTATTAATACACCAATTTTATTATATGTTAATTTCTGAGGTCTCTGGAAATGGAACTGTTAGTCTTACTAACACTACCTTTGCTGAGGCACTGGAAACAAAAGGAGTGGAGGCAAGGGGGAAGGGAGCAGAGGACAGCTATGAAACAAGAAGCTGGGAAAGCCTGGGTAGAACCAGCCAACCAGAGCTCATGAAATGCAGCAGGAAGAGGCTATGGGGAAAAGAATCAAGCCCGGATGCCTGTCTGTAAAAAAGTTAAGGCAGTCAGAAATAGAGATTGGGTCAGTTAGGAGGAGGAGCAGAATGGAATAGATCTGGATAGGGTTTCGGGAGATAAGCATTTTGAGAGAGTTCAGGTAGAGGTATTCCTTTGCCTGAAACTGAGGTGTTTCTGTGTACACCTCAGTTACTAAAGGCCAGTCTCTTCCAGCAGGCCTATCCAGATGATTTTTTTGCTTATATAATTATTAAAAGAATAAGACTATCTTCACATAAATACAAAAGAAACAAATTGTTTCATGATCATGATGCATTCTCTGATTACATTAAATAAAAAAAGAGTGATATTTTCTATGTACCCATCTTATTTAAATGGATCTTCCTTATTGGCTTCCTTTCGTATATCCTAGATGGCTTATTTCTTAACTTACAACTCTAATAGAGTTCTGTTTAGATCCACGGTCTACAGTAAGGTGCTCCATCTACCCAATTGTTTTTAGTTTTGATCATAAAAAGTTTGTTGTCTCAGTTATACAGTTGCCCCTCCACATTCGCAAACGTAACATTCGCGGTTTCAAATATTCGTGGGTTTTGGGAGGGCCCCATGAAGGCCTTGGGTGGGAGGAGGGAGGGCCAGGGAGGCCTGCATGGGGCCTCCGGAGACACTCCAGAGGCCCCATGAAGGCCTCGGGTGGGAGGGGGGAGGGCTGGGGAGGCCCCATCAAGGATTTGGGAGGGAGGGGGAGGCGGGGGAAAGCGACTATGGGGCCTCTGGAGGCCCCATGGTTGCTTTGGCAGGGGAGGAGGAGGGCAGTTGTTATTCGCGGAATTTTAACATTTGCAGGGGTCTGGAGAACCTAACCCCCGCGAATGTGAAGGGACGACTGTACAAATTTGAATCTACAAAAGATTTGAAAGTAATGTCATCACTTTCCCATTTTTCTTTCCAATATTTAATCACTGGCAACCAGTCTTTTTAAAACTGATTTGAAGACTTGGCACATATTTTAAATGTTAAGTTATCCATCTCAATCGTATCTATTAATTTCACCAGCCATTCCTTGACTGTGGGAATTTTTTTTGGTTTTCCATTTTTGAGATATTATTAATCTTGCTGCTGTAGTAACATAAAGCAAAATTCTCCCGATGATTTAAAATTGTGAATTTTAAATTATATATATATATATATATATATATATACTGTATATTAAAAATTGTCTTAGTTTTACTTGTTCTTTTCAATTGATATATGTTTTTAACTGATATGTGTTATGTTTATGTGTTAATTTGTCCCCCCCCCACTCCACTGAGAGAAGGTGGTAAGAAATATTTATTTATTTATTTATTTATACCCCACTTTTCAGCCACAAAGGCCCTCAGAGTGGCTTACAAATTGTTTTAACATTAGCACTTACACATCTACACCACTTTATAGCATCCTAGGCACTCTCTAAGCGGTTTACAACGTGTGTTAGTTAATTTCCCCCACAAGCTGGGTACTAATTTTACTGACCTATGAAAGGATAGAAAGCTGAGTGAACCTTGGAGTCCTCTGGGATAGAACTCACAACATTATGGCTGCAGCATCAGCATTTAACCACTGTGCCACCAGGGCTCCCTTGGTGGGAGGGACAACAACAACACTGTGTGAAACCAGCCAAAAACTAGACATTTGTGTCATTTGTTATATAATAAATCTTTACTATTTTGACTTTCTACATCTGTCTGGATGTTTTAATTAATAATTGACAAGGTAAACTGGTCATGCTTTACCACATTGAGCCCACTGATCAACACAGCCATTTGTCCAGTATAGATGTCAGTTTGAGGCCCAAATACCAGATCCAGGGAGGGATCCTGAGGTTAAATGTGACAGATGAGTGACAGGAGCCCTAGGATTGAAACTGCTGGGCCAGTCTGGAGAGGAGTTGCATAATAACAACTTGCCTGCTAATTATGCCGGCGACCTCTTGCACTAGTGGTATGTCCCTGACCCCCTGGCTGACTTTGAGAATGCTATGAAAACCTCTAAGAAGTTCCTGGTGTTGAGTTCTATTAATTTAAAACAACAATACACAAACAAAGGGAGGAGGAGGAGGAAGAGACGATGACAACGATGACAGGGAGGAAGAGTGTATTGCAGGAATCAGCAATGAGCTGGTTATCAAATTTGTCCTTCAGCTCCACTGAGTTTTCATGGCAATTACAAGACTAGCAATTTTGCTGAAGGTGCAGAAGGGAGATTGTGATCCTGTTTACTGTTCAACAGCTGCTGTGTATATTAGCTCTGCTGCAGTGCTTAAAATAGTAAACATTTTATTGTGTCTCTAAAGTGAATGGGTGAGTCTGGGAAAGGGTAAAATTGCAGTCTAATATAAATTTGTAGCACTGCTTTATAAATAAAAATTGTATAAAATTTTCACATCAATATTGCATTTTACATGGGTAAGATCTGAGCTTCCAATTTATAATTTATTTTTATTTCATGAAGCTATCAGGTATTTCCCCTCAAAATTATCTTTACCTGTTTTTCTCAAGTTGAAGAATCAGATGGTGGTGGTATCAGTGAGTTTATTTTGTTAGCTTGATAAGTGATTTCAAAAAAGAAGTGTTCATCAAGTGTTCATATTCTAAGCAACACAATTTTAAAAGTATCCCCCTAATCAACATTTTGTTTTAAAATAACCAAAATTCTATAACAAGAAAATTAAATTCTTCAACATGATTATGGTAATTAACCTGTTTTTACATATGTGTGCTAAACGTAATCTGTTGTGCTTGTGGATCAAGAAACTATGTAGGGAACATCAAAGCCTTACTCTGGATTGCTATAATCTTATTCAGTCACAGCTTGGCTTTCTGTGATTTCAATGGGAATGTTTAGTCTCACGGGCTAAATCTAATTTTAGTCCCAACTACCTAGGTACACTGAAATGAAAGGGGATTGTTATCAGTAATATAAGCTACTTTGATACGTTGGGTGTACTGTAATTGGGACTATAATTGGATTTAGCCCTGTATGTTCAGTCACAAGGATTAATGCCTAAATCCTCTTGCTAGTCACAACCACCGTAATTGCACTGGATCAATTGTTGAGTGATAAGTCAACATTCATTGATTCATTGGGTCTACTCTAGTTGTGACTCGCATTTGGATTTAGACCTACAGCTTGAAAACATGAATTCAATAGACTTTATCAGACGAGGCAAAAAAGCTCAAGACGACATTACTGTACTGCCAACAGGTCCTGCTTTCAACTATTGTTGTCATCCTCGCATGCTGACTTTGTGCTGCAGAGCAAATAAGGCATCACTTTTTTATTGACTGGGAGGGCCTGTCAATGAAAAGTGATGCCTTACTCTTGGCTGCAGCACAGAGTAAGCACATGAGGATGACATCAATGTCGTGTGAAAGTGGGACTCATTCACACTTTTTACTGCATCTGATAAAGTCCAATAACTGAATTCTGTGATCAGTTCATAGTCTTTTCTATGTTTATGTAAAATTGTAGAATGCGCATACATATCTCAGGCCAGTAGAACAGTGTATATTACTGCATGCAGTCCTACGAAAGGCTGAAGCTTCTGAACAGATTAGTATGATATGGGACTCACCCACTATAATTTGGAATGCTTTTGAACTGAACAGCTTGGAAGTTCATGTAGAAAATCCAAACATTCTGAGAGGTTATGCTTTCTTTATGAAGTGCCTTTCCAAGAGGAGATGGTAGAGGACATAGGAAGGGAACAGTTTACTCTGTTTTGTTTAAAACTTAAAGAGACATTCCTGCTGTTGAACTCTATGGCTCAAATGGCATCTTTAGACAAAAACCTGGTTTGGGTTCAGTGCCCAACTTATATGGGAGCACCATTGGGTGGAGATAGATCATCATCACTTTGATAGGGAAACTAGTTAGTTATACTATGGCATAACAGTATAGTAAACTTTGCTATTGCCAGGTATTACATGAGGTGAAAGAAATTTTCAAAAATACTCCAAAGCAGCATTAGAATAGACTTCTTTCCTCCCTATTAGCAATTTAAAGCTATTTAAATATTTACCATTCTAATCCTTCCAAATTGCTTTTTTATAATAATATCTTAATAAGTTCTGAATTATATTTAATCATTCTTGTGTTCTTCCTTAAATCACAATTTAGGTTCCAATTAAATTCTCTTATTTGCCTTAATTATTTGGCTAATTTTAATCTTACAGGAATCAGAGCAGCAGAGATGAAAAGTTGCTGCTGTTATATCCACGGTATCCTATACCAAGGGTAAGATGGATGCTCCTCTCCTGACAGTCCAAGCATTAGGATATTACTGGATAAGCCACTTGAAATGACCTCTGTTCAATGGACTGCAACTCCCAGCATTCCTTACCATTGATTGTGCTGTCTCGAGCTGCTGGAAGTCACCGTTCCAACAACAGCTGAAGGGCCACTTGATTGCTAGAGATTAATGACTGTCCATGTTTGAAGAATATCAGCATCACTACCAGCTAGGTTTGCCAGAGTGAAAACTGGAGAGGACTCTTCTACCTCTAATGGCTGAGAGAATTTCAGTAGGTGTTGCTTATTACCTGATTGTGTGACAAGCAATGTCTGCTAACATTCCCTCTTCTACACAACCACTAAAGGTACAGGAGCCATCTTTAGTTTTTAATTTGGAAACCCTACTACTACTGGTTCTTTGGAACTGCTGATAGTGGCATGGATATTTCCTATATAATCTGCTCTGCCTAGTGCAAGTGACACAGTAGATCAACAGAAGCCATCCCTTGAGTCTACACACAATACATGGATTGTTTCAGTCAACATTTGGATACACACATAATTGCCTACATGTTTGGAAACTGCCTTGAAGCCCACTCTACCGTCTAGTGTTGTGGAATGCGGTAGACCTTTCTCCCAAATCCTAACTGCAAAATATTAATACGTGATGTGGCAGATCCATGATTATATTGCCTACTGTAGTTTTCAGAGATAGATATTATTATTTTTACAGGAAAGTAGCACTGTAGGAAGGGGCTGGTTGGCCTTTTAAGCCTCTCCATAATACATGGAGCACTGTAGGAAGGGGCTGGTTGGCCTTTTAAGCCTCTCCCTTCCCCTAGATGCTATTAGTCTTATTGGGGAGGGGCTACTACTCCAATCCAATTCAGGGCCTTTCAGTCTAGAGTTTTCTGGGCATGCTCAGTTCCTATTGTGGCAGGAAATTTGCCCATCCACATAGTTTTTTAATGACTTGGGGATAGTTTGGTCCTCTGACCTTAGAGGGATATCAATGCAGCTAGAAAACAAATGATACAGAAACTTAACTTACTTGAACAAGGAGTCTAAGGAAAAGTGGAAGTAGTGAGGATTTTTTAACCTAGGGGAAAAAAAGTACTTAATGGCTAATGTGAGATGTGGATACAACGTTTGTTTCCTCTCATAATGCCAGGATTCAAGAGCACCCAATCAAAATAATTACTGAGTAAGGAAGTATTTCTTTAATTATGATGCAGAATTCCCTACAACAGACATTGCTAATCTTGCCCCTGGATAGACTTCAGGAGCTCTATGAGCTGGGTGCAAAATTTCCCCCCTGTTTCCTGACTAGGTTATGTTAAATAAATCAACTTCCAATACAAAAAAATAAAATGTATGCAAAATTTTGTGTGTACTGTTTGCCCCTCGTATCAACAGGAGATACATTCCTGGACTTACTGTATATAAGTGAAACTGCGAATAATAGCAAACCCTATTAAAATAAAGGACTTCCTGTACAAACATACCATAGAGTTGTGTTGGAGGATCTAGCAATTTCTAGAGAAGACACCTCTCTAGGCATTTTCCAGCATGACTCTATGCTATGCATCCCTATTTTTTCAGCCACAGAGAGCTGAAACTGTGGATATTGGTTCCATGGATACGGGGAGCAACCGGTATATGTTTATGTGTATTTTTATGGGGTTCCATACCTTTTAGCAGATTCTCCAATCTATCCATGACTGTGATAAAGGATAAGAACCACTTTCGCACAGCAAGATGTGGTGGTGACAACCACGAGTTTAAGGACATTATCAGACTAGTGTCTTAAAATGCTCTAATTGCGCAAGTAAGGAAAGTGGAAACATAATGGCATAGTCACAGTAATTTTTGCACGTTGCTGTAATTGCGGGATTAAAATGTGCACCACAGTAATACTTGTCATCGCATTGCCTTGTATTAATGTTGTACTTACAATTTCTAGTGGTCCGTGCATGCTCCCTCAAGGGAAACTGTTTACTTACTTCCTTACTTCCCTGTGTGATCTTGGCGGGTCTCACGAGCAGATACGACTTCGCTGAAAGACTCTTAAAACCCCTTAATTAAAAAAGTTAAGAAAGACATAAGCCCTTAAACAAACCTAAAAATGTGTCAAAAACCCGAGAGAGATAATTAAAAGAGTGTCCTATGGCTCGTTTTCCCATTGTCAACAGGAAGTGTTCACATTGGCAACAGGGAGGTACAAAAGAGGACAGCCCATTCTCACTATAATCTCATGATTACAGCTGGATGTGTTTTTGCATGCTCTTCAATACCACAAAAACAGTAGTATTGAAGAGCTATTGACGGGTTGTCCCGTGAATTGAAAGTGATGGCTTATTTGCAGCTAGAACATGCAATGAGCATGCTAAGACTACAATGTAATGTGATAAGGGGGACCCCTTTGCGTTCACATGGTATGGTAATAATGCAATTTTTGCTGTGTCTGATAAAGTCCTAAGTGTCAATTATGCATTATATACAAGTACAACTGCACATAACAGCAGCCTGATATCTCATTTAAATGCTGAAAACTAACTTTTTGTAGAGGGGATGAAGATCAAAGAAGATAATTTGGAAGAAGGAAACCAACTATACACCCTCTTCTGTTCTGAGCTGGGATTAGACCTGATCCAGGCCTCTCCAAGAGAGCCATTTGATCCCAAGAGCAGTACTGTATAAGCCACTAGTGCAAAACAGGACTTTTATTGGTTATTAATGGATGCAGCAGGTATTACACCACAGAAATACCACTTCATGCTAATATATTCAGACCTCAAGGTTACAGAGACTAGAAGTTAACAAGCCTCCATGTGGGTGTGCACACTGCCCACCTGTCAAAGTTGACACTTTGACAAAAAAGGCCCAAGGCCAAGGGCTTAGCACACTCCAAAGAAAAGTGTCAAGACAGAAGGAACGTTCTGTCTTTTGTGCTGCCTTACCACATGATGTTGTTATTCTTTCGTTCCAGTCCCGTGGGGAGGGGATGACCGAAGTAAAACTGCTTCTTTTTGCTAACAGGAAAAACCTGTTAGCAAAAAGACCAAAAAACAAAAGAACACCAGAAGAATGACAACATCATGTAGAAAGGCAGCATGGAAGATAAAATGTTTCCTCTGCCTTGCTGCTTTTCTTCAGTGTGCGGTAAGCCCCTAAACAAAGCAATCTCTAGTGTGGAGATGCAAGTCCACTACAAGCATGCAGAAAGCAGGAAGCAAAAATGGCATAAATCCAGTTGCTAGTCCTAACTAAAGCTGAATAGGTAAATTTAATTCTTATGCAGATCCTGTTGCTTCAATGGCATTACTCTAGGTAGAACCAGAAGTTAGATTTAGGCCACTGCACTTTGACAAACACTGTTGAAGGCTGCATATTGGAATAAGTGGCTCTTGAATGATCCAAGAAGGTATGTTAGTGCATACAAGACCATTTACCATTAAGTTGTAATAAACTGGAACCAACCCTAGCTATACTTAGGGTTCCCATATCATACTCTCCAACATTTCCCAGATGAAAATGTGGATACGTGTGGTCAAGCAACATTAGCGTGTGGTCAAGATGGCACAAGTTATCAACAAGGAAGAATATATTAAACTGGGGGGAGGACTAGGAAAAACTGCAGCAATTTGGTTTTCCCTGAGGCTCCTGGGAAGGACAGGATTCTACCCTCTCCTTTCTCCCCTCCCCACTGGGTTAATTGAGTGCAAACTACTTATATACTTTGAACCCAGTTTACAGCAATTGAAGTCTCTCTCTCTCTCTCTCTCTCTGGCTTTTCTTCGCAAACGAAGATTCAGGAAGGACTCATCCCGCGTTTTCTGCAAGCGTGCTGAGGACTAAAAAGGCCAATCCGAGATAGACAAGTCCGGTTGCAGAAAGCACAGCAGGTTTCCTTGGGTGATGTTACCGGGTTGTGATTCTTTCTGCATTGCCATTTCTCTTCAAGACTTGTTTGGCGTGAGTTCTCAAATAAGGCTGCAGCATTGTGGATAGTGCATCTCCATGCCTCCCGATGTAAGGCCAGGGCGGACCATTGTTGGTGATCAATTTGGCCAAGCCTGAGATGTTGTTTCAGGGAGTCCTTGTATCACTTTTTTGGAGCGCCCCTCTTACGCTGACCTGTGGCAAGTTCACCGTAGAGTACTATTTTGGGGAGGCAATGGTCCTCCATCCTAGACACATTGAAGTCTCTCTCTCTCTCTCTCTCTTTCTCTGGCTTTTCTTCGCAAACGAAGATTCAGGAAGGACTCATCCCGCCTTTTCTGCAAGCGCGCTGATGACTAAAAAGGCCAATCCGAGATAGATAAGTCCGGTTGCAGAAAGCACAGCAGGAGGTTTCCTTGGGTGATGTTACCAGGTTGTGATTCTTTCTGCGTTGCCGTTTCTCTTCAAGACTTGTTTGCCGTGAGTTCTCAAATAAGGCTGCAGCATTGGGGATAGTGCGTCTCCATGCCTCCCGATGTGAGGCCAGGGCGGACCATTGTTGGTGATCAATTTGGCCAAGCCTGAGATGTTGTTTCAGGGAGTCCTTGTATCGCTTTTTTGGAGTGCCCCTCTTACGCTGACCTGTGGCAAGTTCACCGTAGAGTACTATTTTGGGGAGGCGATGGTCCTCCATCCTAGAAACATGCCCTGCCCAGCGCAGCTGTGTTCTCAATATCATGGCCTCAATGCTGGTGATCCCTGCTTGCTCAAGGACAGCAACATTCGTCACATAGTCAGTCCAGTGTATATTTAGGATTGTGCGTAAACAGCGCTGATGGAAGCGTTCGAGGAGTCGTAAGTGGTGGCGATAGGTGACCCATGTTTCAGATCCATAAAGGAGAATAGACAGTACAATGGCTCTATACACACTGATTTTTTGTGTTTCACCGCAAGTGTTTATTTCTCCAGACTCTTTTGTCAAGTTTTCCAAATGCGCTATGTGCCTTTGCTAATCTGTGATCAATCTCTTTGTCAACCTTGGCATCTGAGGAGATGATGCTTCCCAGGTAGGTGAACTGCTGAATGGACTTAAGCACAGAAGCTGAGGACAAAGGGGGAGAGTGTGGGGAGAAGATAGAAACTTGGACACTTAAAAGCAGTTGAAAAAAATGGGATGGCAGAAGATTAGTTAAGACTAAGACTTCCCTGCCAAATTGAGACAGTTGAAGGGTATGCTGTGTATGAGTAAACTGATACATTTCTTTCACTGGATTCTAACTATAACTAAATCCAGTCATATTCTAACTGTGACTAAATCTGGATCCAAGATAAGGGTAGTGATTAAAATTTTAGTGCCAGGTAGACTTCTTGAAGACTGGAGGGATAGAATGAGGGATAAGACAAGGACTGGTCTGCATCAGGTTTTTAGAATTCTGTAATTGTTCTCCCTCAGACTGACCCTGTAAATAAAATTCATGTAATATTTTCCACCCACCACAACCTGAAACAGATAAATCACCCAAGACAGAGCCTTCCAATATGTCGTTTCTCTCTAGTTTTCAGATTGTAATGTAGCACCCTTTGAACACAGTTTTCCTCATTTAGGCTGTATTTTAAGTGATGGAGTTCTGATAAATTAAGGATTAGTCTAAAAAAATTGGTTTCTATTAACTTGTCATTAACTTTCTCTTGCAGTTATACAATTTGCTCTGCTACAATTCACATTGTGCTCACCCCACTTTCATTAAAAACTCATTATTCCTAGATTTATAACTCCATGATAGAAATCTATTCATGAATACTGTTGAAAGTTTGTAATTCAGAAATAGTATTGTTGGTTGGTTAAATATTAAAATAAAAATATAATCATTTATTTTCAGTATATGTGAGATTAGGAAATGACAACTCCATTTAGTGCTTTTGCAGTCTCGTTACAGGATGATTAAGCTCTATTTATGGTTATTAGAAATATCCAATATTAAATAATGTAATTAGGGATGAAATACATACTTTAGGTAGGAAAGAAATATGAGCAAACTTTATATATAGCTTTTTGGCTAGAGTTATCAAAAGAAAAATTGAGAAGCCAAAGTCATGTAGATGAGCTCATCATGTAGATTTCCCCTTAAGCCCAGATTTGACATCAGTTGCATGGCTCATGATTAGCTTGCTTGAGCATCTGATCACTGAAATTAACACAGCAGCAACAACTAGCCAATTGCTAACATGCCTGCCCTCTTCCTTCTTCACCCCTTTTATAGACAGTAATTCAGAGACAGAGAAATGGTGGGGAAAAGCCACATGGTGTTCTTGGAGAATGGGCTTGAGGACAGAGTACATCTGATCATGTACAGATGACCTGCCTTCATTTTACATGACTTAGGGAAAATATTGACAAAAGAGAACATTTGAAATTTGATATAACTGAAAGGAGATTCTAGCCCAAGAATTACAGTCCTGTTACCCAAAATGCTCCTTGGAAAATTCCAAGAAAATATCGAGTTTCTAATATGTTGGGGAAATTAGCAGCAACTCAGAAAATATTGAGTTTCTAATATGTTGGGGAAATTAGCAGCAACTCGGAAAATATCAAGTTTCTAATATGTTGGGGAAATTAGCAGCAACTCGACTTTAGCTATGCAAAAGGGGGTAACAAGGGAATCTTTTAAACATTTGTATACCGGTAATAGTCTGGATGGAATGCACACATGTAAAATTAAGTATGGTTTTTATTAAAGAGTTCAAAAATAACACCAAACACACACATATTCACCCAGAAAAAGCATTCACACAAGCCTATAGAAAGTAACAGTAGGAAAGCTTGGGATAGAGGGTTGCAAGAGGGTTTTGCTGGGGTAATACAACCTGTCCTGTAGTCAGTCCAGCAGAGTGGATGGAGGAAACTGGGTTGGCTAACACAGAGTAATAGAGTCCCCCATTATACTAACTGTGTGCAAATCAGTGCTTTAACAGTCCAAATAAACAACAGCCAGGTGCTGGAATCCTATTGGGCCTCATTGTAAGTGGATGTACACCTGCGGGAATTAGAGCTGTGCAGTTGCGTAACATTATTTCCAGTAGAGGGCTGTTGTTACATTAGTACATAGCAGAGCCAGCAAAGTGTGTGACATGCATGGGTGCAATGAGCATTGTGCACAATGCACATTGGTGCCTGATGCACATCACACAGTGATATACATTATGCACTGATGCTCATCAGGCATTCTTGCCAGTGTTCGGTTATGCATCTTTGCAATTCAGTAAAGAGCTCTTAGTGCTGCTGCTAAGTAGCAGGAAAACAGGAGAAGAACAAAGCATGGCTGCTAAAACTCCTGGTAAAATTCCTGAGATTAAAAAAGAGAGGGAGGTAGTAGACACAGGAGACTACATAGATTCCTTTAAGGGTATTAGGTAGAGTATATAGCTGAGCACCACCCTATGTACTCCTGCTAGTATAAATATATGTCATATTTAATGTGATATATAAATATATACCAGAATTTTGATAAAACACGATGAAAAGTGCTTTGTGCAAAGTTTAACTAAATGTGGAAATGTTTATTTGTCTTATATTTGTTCACTGTACATTGCTCAAAAAGGAGCAACACATCATCATTATTCATTTATCATTATTCATTTACAGTTTTGTGTTTGCCACTTTTCCAAAAGGTTGTATCCAGCCTAGCTCACATTTCTAATTCACAATTTAACATTTTTTTTTAAAAAAAATGTAATAGAAGCAGTTACAAATATCTGGAGTTTCAATAGCTACAGTAATCATGTTGAGGAATGTGAGGGATAGTAATGTATCTCACAAGCAGAGTAATCAATCTTCACAAGCAGAAAGTGAGCAACAACCAGTCCCACATGACCCCCAATCCCAAATAGGATCTAGCAGAGAAATAAAGCAGGCTTACGAGATTATCAGATGCGTCCAAAAAGTACCTCAGCAGAATGCCAGGACAATCTTTCTGTCCTGCAAATGGGACCTGGTTTCAAATGTCCTCGTTACATTCTGCTCCTGTGCTCTCCAAAGGTGTCACTAGTAAGGCACTGCTTTTCATTGACAGCACCTACCATCAATGAAAAGTGACACTTTTGGAGAGCACATTAGTAAGGCGTCACTTTTCATTGATGGTAGGTGCTGTCAATGAAAAGTGGTGCCTTACTTGCGGCTGCAGCATGGAGTCAACACGTGAGGATGAGGACGATGTCCAGAACCAGAACCCGTTCATGGGACAGTAATGTCATCCTCTTGTGTTTTTTGGATGTGTCTGATAATCTCCTGAGTCTGCAAGACCAGAGGATAGGGTGACTTGGAGGTCTCTCATTCATGGGGTCACCATGAGTCTAAATTGATGGAAGTTAACAACAACAACAACAACAATGCTTAGGATAAAAATGGAAATATAGTGGTGGGAAGCACCATTGAAACTAACTGATTTATTTTGGCATGAACTTTCACAGATATTAATCCACTTCTTCAGATGCACTGATGGAGTACAATATTACAACCCAGGGCCTTAGTCAGATGGGAGAATTAATTGCAGAAAATAGCAAATTACCTCATTATTGCAGCAGTATTCATTTGTCCCCATATTCATTCACATGATCACTGGCATGGAAAGCTGTTAGAGTTTGAAGTTCACATGGAGCATGCCCATGAGAAAAGATGGTGGCCGCGAGTGAATTACCTGCATTATTATTCCCCCAAAGCTCCCTCCATCCCCCCCTTGCCTTGTTAAATGAGAGATGCAGAAGAGGGATTGTCAGCTTAAAAAACATTTTTTATTTGCTCTGCTGCTCGAAAATAGCACTTGATTGTGTATGCAAAAAATAAATAAAATGGTGGCCCCATGCACATCTGATCAATCATATTTTTACTTGATTGTGCCCAATTCGAATTGGTTGTTCAGATGGGCTGTTATGTGCATTTTTGCATATTTTAAAAAAAGATAATGAGAAACAGCGAAAGCTGCTAACATGAACTACTTGGCATTTTAAGCCCACCTCCTTCCAAATATGGCAAATCCTTGCAGGAGCTCATCTGGACAAAAGGTATTCTGCCCACATTCCTTGAGGTTTTATCCATCATCTAAACAACCCCCAGGTATTTTTTTTAATAAATATTTTTATTATACACCAAATGATATAAAACAAAAAGTATTCGTTGTTTTAAAAAAACATATCAGTATATTTCAAACCGAATATCATTTTCCAAATAAACATGCTTTGTTGCTATATTTTACAGAATCTTCTATTAATTATGACTTGCCATTGTACCACCTACTAGATCTTTCTGTTTTCATTTTCATTTCTTTTGCACTTAAATAAGTTTTGATTTTGCAATATATTTTCTACCTTTTCATCTTATTTTTTATAAAGTAGCTCAAACAAGTTGAACTAATCTATTTTTCCTCTTTCTGTATAGTGATATATTCTACCTTTATATGTTTGTGTGTATATATGCATATATATGTGTTTTACTATCCATACTTGCTTTCTGTCTCTTGTTTCTATTTCTATTTATATGTATTTATATATTATTATTATTATTATTATTATTCCTCTTTAGATTCCTTTATTTTAACAATTCTTCATTCAAGTTCCATTTCTTTCCCCAATATCTTGTAATTGGTAGCCATTTGTTTTCCATCTTATTCAGATCTTTATCATTGATCAAATAAGTTAATTTGTCCATTTCTTTCATGTCATTTAATTTAATTAACCAGACTTCAATGGGGGGGGGGTCTTTTTGTTTTCATTTTTGTGCCAACATGAGTCTTGCTGCCGTTGCAATATACAAAAGTATTCTCCAGTGTTTCTTCTCAATATCTTTACTAAAGTGTTTGTCATATTCAATAGGTATAATTCTGGTTTCATGGGGTAATTAATTTGTAGTATTTCTTGTGTTATCATGTGGATCTTTGCCTAGTACTTTTTTTTAAAATTATTGAACAATTCCACCACACGTGTATTGAAGTGCCTATTGCCTCTTGACATTTCCAACATTTGTTTTTTTCTGTCTGGTATATTTTCCCTATTTTGGCTGGAGTATAGTTCCACCTATGTAACGTTTTTAAGTGATTTTCCTTGAGATCTTGTGAAGCTGTAAATTTGTTTGTTTTCTTCCCCAGTTTTCCAATTCGATTGAGTGGTTGAGATCTTGCACCCAGTTTTTCAGTTTCTTTTATGAAATCTTGTTCTAAATCTCTAATCAGCAATAATGCATACATTTTTGCTATCTTCTTTTTATCTTTACAGTCGTCCCTTCACATTCGCGGGGGTTCCATTCCGCGGACCCCCGCGAATGTGAAAAATCCGCGAATAACTACACCCCTCCCCCTCCCTCCCCAGGCCTTCGCGGGGCCTTCCTAGGCCCCGCGGAGGTCTCCCCAGCCCTCCCTCCCGCCCTCCCCAGACCTTCGCGGGGCCTTCCTAGGCCCCGCGGAGGTCTCCCCAGCCCTCCCGCCCGCCCTCCCCAGGCCTTCGCGGGGCCTTGCTAGGCCCCGCGGAGGTCTCCCCAGCCCTCCCTCCCGCCCTCCCCAGGCCTTCGCGGGGCCTTGCTAGGCCCCGCGGAGGTCTCCCAAGCCCTCCCTCCCGCCCTCCCCAGGCCTTTGCGGGGCCTTGCTAGGCCCCGTGGAGGTCACCCCAGCCCTCCCTCCCGCCCTCCCCAGGCCTTCGCGGGGCCTTGCTAGGCCCCGCGGAGGTCTCCCCAGCCCTCCCTCCCGCCCTCCCCAGGCCTTCGCGGGGCCTTGCTAGGCCCCGCGGAGGTCTCCCCGGCCCTCCCTCCCTCCCTCCCCAGGCCTTCGCGGGGCCTCCGGAGGGCCTCCAGGGGTCCCGCGAAGGCCTCCCCACCCCTCCCCAGGCCTTCGCGGCGCCTCCGGAGGGCCTCCGGGGGTCCCGCGAAGGTCTCCCCACCCCTCCCCAGGCCTTCGCGGGGCCTCCGGAGGGCCTCCGGGCGTCCCGCGAAGGCCTTCGCACCGCTCCCCAGGCCTTCGCGGGGCCTCCGGAGGGCCTCCGGGCGTCCCGCGAAGGCCTCCCCACCCCTCCCCAGGCCTTCGCGGGGCCTCCGGAGGGCCTCCGGGGGTCCCGCGAAGGCCTCCCCACCCCTCCCCAGGCCTTCGCGGCGCCTCCGGAGGGCCTCCGGGCGTCCCGCGAAGGCCTCCCCACCCCTCCCCAGGTCTTTCACGGGGCCTCTGGAGGCCCCGTGTCGTGGTTTTGGGGCGGCCCGGGGGCCCTCCCAAAACCACGAATAACCGAAACCGCGAATGTCAAGTTCGCGAATGTGGAGGGACAACTGTACTCCATAATATCTTCTCTAATTCATTTTATTTATCTTCAAATACTATTTTTTCATTATCTTCTTTAAATCTATTTCTAAGTTGCAAATATGTGAACCAGTGTAGTTTTAGACCTTCTTCTTTCTCTTTGATTGATTTCATTTCAAAATCACCTCACTGTTTTTTTTTAAAAAGTATATCTTTGTATCTCAAGGACTTTTCAGTTGTTTTCCATCTGGGTGAGAGTGCTTCTTGAGGTAAAATCCATAGTGGTAGTTTATTGTAAAATTTATTTTTGTATTTTAGCCAAATTTTTAATAGAGCTCTTCTAATAAAATTGTCTTCAAATTCTTTGTTAATTTGTAATCTTCCATACCATATATATTCATTCCAGTCATAATGTAAATTAAATCCTTTCACTGTTACTAATTTTTCATTTTCAAGTTTCAGCCAATCCAAAATCCAAGTCAAACCATAGGCATGATAGTAAAGTTTTAAATTTGGTAGTCCTCCTCCTCCTCTGCCTTTACTGTCTAATAGTGTTTTCCATTTTATCTTTGGTTTCCTTACTCCCCACATGAATATTTTCAGTTCTTTTCCCCATTCATAGAATATTTTTTCATTGGAAACAATTGGAAGGTTTTGAAATAGAAAGATAATTCTGGGTAAAATGCTCATTTTCACTGCTGAAATCTTCCCCAGTAGTGAAAGCTTTAATCTGGACCATCTTTCAAGGTCCTTTTTCATTTCCTGCCAGATTTTCTTGTAATTTAGTGATTGTATAGTCCTGTAAGTTAGTGATTGTATATTCTCTGAAGATGTCAGCCACAGAAATAAACTCTTCCAGAACACGGCCTCACACAGCCCGGAAAAAACCTAAGGAAAACCTATTTCTTATAATTATTTTACACAGATCAGCATTTCTTCTGGTTATCCAAACATTCAGGTATTTTATTTTATTTTCTACTTTGCAGCCAGATTTACACATTAATTCATTTTCTTCTGCTTTCACCATGTTTTTTGTTAAGATTATTGTTTTTTCTTTCTTTATTTTAAATCTGGAGATTTTTGCCAAATTCTTTAATCGTTTTCATCCCCCAGGTATTTTAAGTACAGTATAGTTATATAGCTGTGAATGTAGGATCAGAATGCAACAGGATACAGTAAGATGTAAATTTTGACTTTGGCTTTAAAGAGCAGTGTAAGATAGCAGATGAAATGCCCTCCCCTCCATTTTGACTGCTGTGACTGTGGCCTGAGAGAGGAGAAGGACAGGTTGCTTACCTGTAACTGTAGTTCTTCGAGTGGTCATCTGTGAATTCACACATAAAGGGTTAATCCTGCGCCTGCGCAGTAGCATTCGGAAGTCGTTAGAGTCAATAGCCATTAAATTGAGTTTTGGCGGTAATCCTGCCCACCATCCCCTTCAGGCTATATAGGCCCTCCTCGAGCCCGCCATTTTAGTTCTGAATAGCCGCAGTTGCAGCTTTTATTTTTTTGAGGAGGTAGCCTAGGACACCCGAGGGGAGGATGGGTGGGATTGTGTGAATTCACAGATGACCACTTGAAGAACTACAGTTACAGGTAAGCAACCTGTCCTTCTTCTTCGTGGTCTCTGTGAATCCACGCATAAAGGGTAGATTAGCAAGCTTATACTTAGGAGGAGGGTGTGTCCTGCCTACAAACCAAGAAAAAGGGAAAGGAAGAGACACCACACGCCAAGTCAGGATAAAAGAAGAAGGACCCATCAGGGTCGTTTTATTTACTTAGTAGAGGTAGGTGCGGTGTGGCGTCCAGGGTCTATGGACTCAGTCAGGTCCGTTGCGCAATGCAGGACATGAGGACCGCTCGGCCCAAGGCCGCATCCTCTCTCGAGGTGGAGTCTACTTTGTACACTTTGACAAAAGTCAGGGGTGTTGCCCATGTGGCCGCCCTGCAGATGTCCTGGATCGGGATCCCTTGTAGGAATGCCGTAGAGGTGGAGGTAGCTCTGGTTGAGTGGCCACGGATGCCGTCCGGAAGCCGCTTATTCACAGTTTGGTATGCTAGTTTGATCATTGCCATTACCCACTTCAAGAAACGCTGCAAAGATACCGGTTCACCCTTTCTTGGACCTGCATAGCAGATGAAGAGTCTGTTGCCCTTTTGTATCTGTGAGGTTCTGTCAATGTAGACAGCTAACGCCCTTCTGACATCCAGGTAGTGGAGTGACTGCTGCCTGTCATCCGACGGTTGTTGAAAGAAGGCAGGTAGTACTATGTCCTGGTTGAGGTGAAAGCAGGATAGCACTTTGGGTAGGAAGGCAATGTCCGGCCATAAGACCACCTTGTCTCTGTGAAAGCGTGTGTAAGGGGGGTCCACCCTTAACGCACAAAGCTCGCTGGCTCTTCTTGCTGACGTAATCGCAACCAGGAAAGCCGTCTTCAAGGAGAGGAGGCATAGATCACACGTGGTTATCGGTTCAAAGGGGGCCTTAGATAAGGTTGCCAATACTATCTCCAGTCTCCAGGCCGGAGTAGGTCCCAGTGTTGGAGGGTGTAGGTTAGTGTAGCTCTTGATAAAGGCCTTTACCTTAGGGTCTCTGAAACAGGATGATTTACCCAGGCGTTGGAAATGCCAGGATACTGCTGCTACGTAGCTCCTGATTGAAGAGACTACGAAGTTCTTGTCTGAAAAGGAGGCTAGAAAGTCCATCAAGTTGGAGGAGTCCGCTAGGTGTAGTGGGATCCTTTTTTCTTCTAAGAAGGAGCAAAATCTTTTCCACTTGTAGTCGTAGGCTCTCACCGTTGAAGGGCGGTGCGCCGCCCTGATGATGTCCCTTGCTGCTTCTGAGAGAGAATTCAAGGTATTATCAGCCATGCTGTTGGGTTGATCAGATTGAGGTCCAGGTGGAGGATCCGACCGTCTGCCATTGACAGGAGGTTCGGCTTCTGTGGGAGACGGTGGTACCGTCCCTGTGCCATCCTGAGGAGAGGGGCAAACCAGTGCTGTCGGGGCCACCATGGAGTTATCAGGATGCATCTGGCCCTGTCCTGGTGCAGCTTCGAAATCACTCTGGGGATGAGAGGAAAGGGGGGAAAGGCGTAAAGCAGGGGGCCCTCCCATTGCCATAGGAATGCATCCCCCAGGCTGCCCCGTGACCGGCGGCCCCTCGAGCAGAATAGTGGGAGCACTGCATTGTCCTTGGAGGCAAAGAGGTCGATTGCTGGGGTGCCCCATTGTGAGAAGAGGGAAGCAAGCGTCTGTCGGTCCATCGCCCATTCGTGGTTGCTGGCAGTCGATCTGCTGAGTGCGTCCGCCAGCTCGTTGGTCCAGCCCGGGACATGTATGGCCAACAGTGTAATGTCCCGCTTCACGCACCAGTCCCAGAGCTCTAGGGTGAGCCGAAGGAGCGTCTGCGAGTGCGTTCCTCCTTGTTTGTTTATGTAGAACACCGTTGTGGTATTGTCTGATGCCACTTGGACTACTTGTCCCGTCAGGGAGGGTTCGAATGCCCTCACGGCTTTGAACACCGCTAGGAGTTCCAGAGCGTTTATGTGCAGTGTTCTCTCCTTCCGTAACCAGCGGCCCCGGACGGACAGTCCTTCGGCGTGTGCTCCCCAACCTGACAGGGACGCATCCGTCGTGATGGTCCTTGTGGGGTTCAGTTGCTTGAATGGTAGGCCCTGTTGGACCACTCGTGGGTTTGTCCACCAGAGGAGGGATTTCCTGAGTGGGCGGGGAATGGTCAGTAGTTTGTGTGGCCTGTGAGCATACGGATTGAACCTTGCGATGAACCAACTCTGAAGGGGTCTCATGTGTAGCCGTGCGAGGGGTGTGACTGCTGTGGTAGAGGCCATGTAGCCCAAGGTCTGTTGCACCTCTCTCACCGTGGACCTTCGCCCGATTTATGCATTTCAGCACTGCCGCTCGAAGTGTTTGGAACCGGTCGTCTGGCAGGAACGCTCTCCCTACTCTGGAATCCAGGGAGGCCCCTATAAACCTGACGCACCGAGAGGGGCGAAGGTGCGATTTCTCGTAGTTTATCACTAGTCCCAGTCATTCTAGCCAGGCGAGGGTCAGCCTGATGTCTCTGTCCAGTTTTTTGGCCGAATGGGCCGTAAAAAGCCAATCGTCCAGGTATGGGAACACCACTATGTCTTTTTGCCTGAGCCAAGCCACTACCACTGCCATGCACTTTGTGAACACCCTTGGAGCTGTACAAAGGCCAAACGGTAAAACCTTGAATTGGAAGGCCGCACCGCCGACCACAAAGGCGAGGAATCTCCTGTGTGAGGGCACGATTGGGATATGAAAGTAAGCGTCCTTCAAATCCATGGTGGCAAACCAGTCTCCTGACCTCAGGAAGGGCAGTATCGATGGGAGTGTAACCATGCGGAACTTCTGCGGGCGGATGAATGAGTTCAGGTCCCACAGGTCTAGGATGGGGGGCCGCCTCCGTCCTTCTTTTCGATGATGAAGTATCTGGAGAGGAATAGGCCTCCTGTGTGTGAGCGGGGGACTCGCTCGATGGCGCCCTTTTGTAGGAGACTGTTGACCTCTTCTACGATGGGTGGAGACAGTGGGGTTACCCTGTGGGGGTTCGGAGGTGGAGGTTCTTCGAAGTCTATGTAGTATCCTCTCCTTACAATGTTCAGGACCCAACGGTCTGAGGTAATGAGTTGCCATGAGTGGAATGCCTCTGTGAGGCGGTCTGCAGGAGAGGGTGTAGTATGGAATGAGGTGGCAGCGTTGGTGTCTGGTGGTGGTAGTGGCTCTTCGAAGTCAAGCGCGTTGTTTGGAATCTCTTGTGGGGCTGGTATGAAGAGGATTGTTGTGGTCTGGAGGGTGGCGGGCTGTATCTTCTGCGGTAGGCTGATCCTGTCCTGCGAAAGGGCAGGCGTGGCCTCGTTGGGTGGTGGGTGCTGGGTAGGCCGAATTTCTTGGCCGTTGACCTCATCTTCTCCGCATGCTCCAGCTTCGAGTCCGTGTCTGCATGGAACAGACCCAGCTCATCGAAAGGAAGGTCTTCAATGATGGAACGTGCGGTATGTGATAGTCCAGTCGATCGTAGCCATGCATGACGACGAACCGCAATTGAGTTGGCCACAATCTTGCCCGTGCATTCTGCAATGTGCTTTGCTACCTGTCGCTGGTATCCCGCTAGCGCCAAGCCTTCCTCCCTGAAGGAATTGACTATTTGTTGGTCCTGCTCAGACAGCTTCGAGATGTGGACCGACAAGGCGTCCCATAGGAACTTCTGGTAAGCCCCCATGCAGGCCGCATATGATGTCATCTTAGTGAGGAGGCAGGCAGAAGAGTAGAATTTACGGCCTATGGCGTCCAGCTTTTTGCCCTCCTTGTCTGACGGGGTGGAGTGCAGTCTCTGGGATGTCTTCATCTGAGCTGACTCGACCACCACCGAGTTGGGTTTTGGGTGGATCGAGAGCCATGGCGCAGAGTCTGTGCAGACTCGGTATAGATGATCTAGTCGTCTGGATGTGGGTGGTGTAGAAGATGGTGTAGCCCAGGACAACTTCAGTTCCTGGAGTAGGTATGGTGAGATGGATAAGGAGGGAAGGGACGGTGCCCTTTGTTGCAGGTCCTCAAATATGGGGTCGTCCACTTCCTTTTCTGGTTGGGTGGTTTTAATCCCCAGAGTGCCTACCAGTCTGTGCATGAAGTCAGCGAAAGCCTTCATATCATCTGAAGGTGACGGTGGGTCTGGCCGAGCTCCTCCCGGAGCCGGAGACAGTCTCGGAGATGGAGAAGAGGATCTCGAGTCTGAGTCTGATGAATGAGCCGAGGGGGTCCTCGAGACCGGTCTCCTCGGCGTTGCCGGGCGCCTGGGTGGTACTGTTGCTCCGGACGGTGAGCCTCTTGGAGGGGGGCTGTGCGTGACTGGTCTCTCCCAAGAAGGTGACCTAGATGGCGATCTCGACGGGGCCGGTTCTTTCTCCTTGTCCAAGTCGCTCGGAGCGGTCCCGGTCCCTGACTTGGGTGTAGATTCCGTTGGTGGTCTAGTGATGGGGCAGTGGTGTTCCTTCTCTGCGGTGCGTGTTAGGGACCATGGGCGTTCTCTGTGTCTTCAAGCCCTGTAGCGTGGCGAGGGGTCAAAGACGTTGTCGTAGTAGGGGTCCCAGTAGTGCCCAAAAGGATGGTACCGGTGGTACCTATGAGGACGGTCATAGTACCTACGGCCGTACTGCTCCCACAGCCACTCTTCCTCCGATGTCCCCACGTCGGAGATGTATGAGGCCGATGACCCAGACCGGGATCGAGGGCGTCGTGGTGAGCGGGATCGGTGCCGGCGTCTTGGGAAGCGGGACTTACAGCTCCGGCGAGGTGAGCGGGGTCGCCGCGGAGTACGGGACCGACGTGGTGACCCCTTTGGGGAGCAGGACCGACGGGGTGTGTGTGACCTCTGTGGAGACCTTTCCGTAGAGCAGGGGCGGTCCCGGGAGCGGGATCGAGACTGACACAGAGACCTCCGAGGGGTGGTCGGTTTGGTGAGCTGCGGTGAGCGGGACCGAGATCGGGAGGCTGACCGCGATGGAATCGTCTGCGGTGAGCAGGATCGATGCGATACTGAGGTGATCGATCTCGAGCGGGATCGGTGCCATCCCTCTCACTCTATTGAGCTCGTCGAGACCTCGACGATCTTCAGCTCCGGTTCTTGGAGTTTGCCCTCCGACAGCTCTTGTTCTCTGTTATCCCCTACAGACACTGGGGATGTGTCCCTCGGTGGCGACCAAAGCTTGGAGAGGCTGACCCTGATAGGGGAGACTACCGGGGACTTGTGACCCAGGGAACGGTCCGGGAACGGTGTCCGGCCTCTCTGGGTCCCACTCGAGAGAGAGTCGTCGGACCGTCTCTTCTTCTTCTTTGGCGGTTCCTCCTGTGGAGTGGCCTTTGGGGAGGTAAGCCTCACTGTCTTATGCCTCTCTTTCTGTAGTGTAGTGGTACCGTGATCTCTTGGGACGGTACCATCCACAGTGTCGGAATCGGACTTCCTCGATCTCGAGGAAGAACTCTTGGCCACCTCCTTCCCCTGATCCCAGGATTTCAGCTTGGGGGGCTCCTTAGCTGGCTGCTTATGCGGCTGCGATGAGCCGGACGTCGAGGGCCTTGGGGCCGTAGCTGTGGCCGAGCCCGAGAGCACATGTTCGTACAGTTGGGCCTTCAGCCTTTTCTCTCTGTTCCGCCTCGCCTGGGGAGTGAAGGCGCTGCAGTGGCATCAGGATCGGACATCGTGTCTTTCCCCCAGACACATCAAGCAGTTGGAGTGCCCGTCCAACTCGGGCATCTTTGCCCCACAAGTTAGGCATGCTTTAAAGAAGCCCGTCGACGCCATTATGAACAACAATGTGGGCACTCACGATTTTGAAGTCCTAAGGTAAGTCCGAGGTCATACCGAGAAAAAATCCATCCAATTTCCAAGATCCAGTCGAAGACAGTCCGAGGTCGAAGAAACAAGGAAAGCGAAACCGATGGGGGGGGGGTAGAATCCAAGTTCGAAGGCTAAGACTCTGACAACGTTCCTCGTGCTGCTAACACGGCGGAAAAAAAGGAACTAAAATGGCTGGCTCGAGGAGGGCCTATATAGCCTGAAGGGGATGGTGGGCGGGATTACCGCCAAAACTCAATTTAATGGCTATTGACTCTAACGACTTCCGAATGCTACTGCGCAGGCGCAGGATTAACCCTTTATGTGTGGATTCACAGAGACCACGAAGAAGAAAATACAGTATCTACTGGAGTTAATCTTTTCCCCCACTGCCATCCCCTTTCTTTGGAGATTATTGAAAAAGTACCAGTGCAGAACGCCAGGCACAGTTGGTTTAAGGACCCTGCAGTACCTGCAGCCACAGCCCCCCCCCGTCATTGTGGGGCCCTCTGTAGTAACCTTCCTCCTGCAAAAACATTATTATATGACATTACTGACCCACGAATGGGACCCCATTTCAGACGTCCTCATCCATGTCATGTTCTGCTCCTGTGCTGCAGCAGTTAGTAAGGTGGCACTTTTCATTGATGGGGAGGTGCTGTCAATGAAAAGCGCCACCTTACTAACTGCTACAGCACAGAAGCAGAACACAACGCAGACAACATCGTCTGAAACCAGGTCCCATTTATGGGACAAAAATGTCATCCTGACATTCTGATAAGGTACTGTTTCCTGTGTTTGATAATCTCTTTTGTGTGTAGTATCTTTTTAAATTGTAAACCTGAGGGCAGGAAACTGTTTTTGTTGTTGTTGTTGTTGTTGTTGTTTTTACTTGTAAAGCGTCATGTATAGTTATGGCACTAAATAAATAAATAATGATGATGATGATGATGATAAGAAGATGATACTGGTCTTACAGACAGCTGGTTTGTAGCACAGAGGCATAAAAGTAATAGAGCTCCTTACCAAAGGATAGTTTCCTTGGAGTCAGGGACTCTTCTGAGGAGAATGTTTTACCTAAATTGCAGTTGTGAGAATTTGTATATAATTATATGTACAGTTGTCCCTTCATATTCACTGGGGTTTGGTTCCAGGACCCCCACTCCACCCCCGTGGATACCAAAATCCATGAATACTCAAGTCCCATTATATACAATGGCATAGCAAAATGGTGTCCTTTATATAAGATGGCAAAATCAAGGTTTGCTTTTTGGATTATTATTTTTTTAAAGAATATTTTCAAGCTGTGAATACTTAAATCCATGGATACCAAATCCGCAGATACGGAAGGACAACTGTAATGTGCAAATAAATCATTATCTCTGATTTTATTCTTGATACTGGATTGGAATTTGTGAATATATCCCAGTTCAGCTGCTTCTCTTTCCAATTTGAATCCCATTTTGGGATATAAATACAATAAATAAATAAATAAACAAATAAATAAATGGCTCTTCCTTTGCTTTGCTTTGTTTTATTCAAGAATTGCTACTTGTAAGTTAGTGATTGTATATTCAGTAAGGTTGAAATCCTTTGCAACTAGCTTTTGGTTAGGAGCAGGCTGTTAAACCTGCAGTCCTATGCACACTTAGTTGGAAACAATGTCAATTAAATTCAATGGGATTTATTTCTGATATCCTAACTCTTACTAAATTTTATTAGAGATGGAGCTGATCTTTCTCTTCCTGAGCAATGTGGTGCTCTTTTCCACTGTAGAAAGAATGGCTCACTGAATTATATGAAACTTTGCCCCGAAGAATGCTCAGATAGCCCACAGGGCTTTCCTGAATGCAATTCTTCTGGGAGAAAATACGACAAAGTAGGACTGTTATTTCTTATAACACAGGAACAGCGCAGAAGTAAAACGCACATGTCTGAGTATTACATAAACCTGTAGTTTGTTGAGCAGAACTATAGATCTATTTTAAAGGGTAGTGATCTATTTTTCTCTGGGTGAAAAGTGATTTCACTCAGCAATTCTGTCACCTTTGGAAGGACATTTATGTCACAAATCTATCTGTGGAATGTTCTGACAGGAAATGCCTCTGTTTAGACAAACTTGAAATGAATTCCTACAAAGATCCATTTTAGACCTTTATAAGGTGCCCTCCCCTTTCTCCCTGTAACAGAGGCCCTCACCAATAACAGCAGCATGACAGTCAGAAATCCAACTGGTTAGGTGGCATTCTTATAACTTCTGTAGAGAAAGAAAGCTCCAAAGATGTTTCTTTAACAGGTGTGAGAGAAGGCAGCAAGCAGGCAGGCAAGCTGGTCTCTAGTAGCAGTCATGTTGATTTTGCCCACTCAGAAGGAAAACCATTGAGACTGAACATAACTGACTTATCTGACTTCCTAAGGTCAAACTTTGTTCTTACTGTACTGAAAATACACATGGACACATACAGCATCCAGAAGAGGTGTTCCCCTATTATGCTGGATAGTATTAAAAAGTATTCTTTGTAACCTGTGTATACTCTATGGCACGCATCGCCAGAATCCTGAAATACTAGTAATCTAAATCCTCAGCATGTCATCTTTCTCTCTATCTCTCCATATAATAAGTAGCACCCTGTAGACTGAAGTGCACAGTGAACCAAATGGCTTGGATTTCCAGCTGAGTAAAGCATGCACCGATGCCAGTGGATGGGTATGAGAGGTTGCAGGGGGCATTCACATTCACATTAACACTGTTCTGCTCCCTTTTTACACTTGCTATTCTGGTGGAAGTACCCATGTCAAACTAACCCTCTGACATTTCACAGAGGAAATCCAGGACACCCGTGGCTGAGGAACATCACAGTAGATGTAGCTAGCCAACAAGAGGACAAACGTTATTAATGGGAAAGAACACACAAAACTACTATTTTAAGTAGTGAAACCCTGGATATTTTTTTTAAACTGAGTTTAACAAAGCCTGAAAGAAAGCAAGAAAACAAAACCCCAGATCAATAAATGCATGCATACATTAACACAGTATGATTGACATTAGATACAATATTATATACAGCAGGACCTGCATATCTGCTGGGGATTGGTTCTGGGGGCCCCATGGATACTGAAAACTGTGGATAATAGAAAACACAATTGAAAATAACGGGACATCTGCTTTAAAATACCATAGAGCTGTCTTGGACAGCCTAGAAAATGGCTAGAGAGGACACATTTTCTAGGAAGACTCTATGGTAGGTGTGCTGTTTTGTGTCCTGTGGATAATTGAATCACTGGATAATGAATCAGTGGATATGGAGGTCCTACTGTATTACATCACTCTAAGGACTTTTTCAGATGCAAAAAAGTCATCCCGAGGGACGGGAGAGGTATGCGGCTGTTCCGCAGCAGGGGGCCAGTTTCAGACTATGCCGTGCCTCTCCTGTCATCGTCCGTATTCCTTCTGTGTTCAATTGAAGGAAAAGGTGCCACTTTTTATTCACAAATGAATTCTGTGAGTAAAAAGTGGCACCTTTTCCTTCAATTGAACATGGACGATAACAGGAGAGGGACAGCGTAGTCTGAAATTGGCCCCCTGCCACAGAACAGCCACGTACCTCTCCCAATCCCTGAGGACAACTTTTTTTTTTTTTTTTTTGCTTCTGAAAAGGTCCTAAAATCAAAATGCCTTTATCAGACCTGCTCAAAATAACAGCTTTCTCACAAAATGTCTGTATGAACTCTGTTCACACCTATCCCCTCTGCACATGTAGAAAAAAATTCAGGTCAGGAATGCTTCTCTGCAATATTGATCCTATTTCAAAGGGGATTTCCAAGGAAAGTCCTCTTAACCAGCTTTTACTTAAACTGACTTTCTTTTTCCTGCTTTTTACAAGGCATGTTTTTCTTTTGTTTGCCTCAAGAAGCAATTTGGACTCAGCGAAGGATGTTATATTCCCAGGCTAGGAAGACTAGTTTTCTTTTGCCCAACCCTACTGGGAAAGATTACATTCTACCCCTCCTCTTTCCTGCTGAGTTATTTGTCTGCAAGCTACTTTTACATTGATCTCAGTTTGCAGCAATTGAAATAAGCCCAGGATGAAGGGGGAAAGTGAGAAGAGAACGAGAAACTTGGAGGCTTTAAGAGCAACTCAGAAAGTGGGACTACAAAGGATTAAACCCAGATGTCCCTGCCCAACTGGGATAGTTGGAGATTATGGGTTTGCAGTCCCTGATGTTGCTTTGGAATAGAATCTAATTTAGCTGTGGGAATGATGTGTTAATATTAGGATTGTCAAATATTCCAGGATCCCTTCTGGGAAGAAATAGTTGCTCAGATAACTATTACTGTATATACCGTAGTTATTGCTTAGGTCAGTTATTCTCACTGCAAATTGCAGGAAACAACAAATACAGAATAATGCTACCATTGATAATATTAAGAACTAGCAAACAAATCACAATATAAAACAGAAACAAAGAAAAAGATAATTGTTCTGTTATCCATTCCTATTTAGAAACAAAATGGACTTTTTTTCTTTTTTTTTTGGCAGGGGAGCTATTTGGTTATGAGTATGCCTTATGAAACAAATATGGAGCAAAACCAACCAGAGAAGGCTGCAACAATTCCAGGTTCTTTTCATGCCAGTACACATTCTTAAGCAGCTACAATCTATAGTGCAAATTAGGTTCACTTTTGTTTAATTGACTTTACTTGAATCTAAGTGCCATTAATTGTATCCTGAAGTCACAAGCCATATTTATGTCAGTTTCATAATATTTAAAAAGCATTCAGTTGCCAACACCATTTCCTGTACTGATATGCATTTTCTGAGATGATGTCAGGTCTCTGCCTATTAGTTAGCCATAGTTAGGATTGCTGTTGTTTATTTAGGTGTAGTTAGGCCTGCTTGTATCAGCCAGAGACTTGACATGAGTGAGATGCCTGATGGGAGAGGCTTGGCTGGCCCTAGAATGTGCTTAGCCTGCTGCTTTGAACGCTCAAGGTAATTTCGGCCTGGGAAGAAAAAGGGAGTTCGAGATGGTGCAGCCAAAACCCAATTAGTGCAGGTGGAACGGGGGGGAAGTGGTGTGAAAGGGAGGAATCAAAACCTTTGCATGATATTGCATGATACTATAGCTGGGGTTCTGGCAGAAACTTGTTAGATCTGTCAATGAAGTGCTGCCATTCACTTTGGAGATTATTAGATGACCTAAAAAATCTAGGACACGGACGACAAGAGAACACCAAAGGGGTCACTTATCAGACAACGTCAACCCTGTCTCATCCTGCTCCCATGCCCACTATGTTCCATCCGCAGTCCTTTTTATTAATGGCTTAAGCCGTCAATAGACCACCAGTTCCGTTTCTGTTACAGAATCATGGGTGTCTGAACCTGTGCCCCATTATGCTGGTGTGATGCCAGCCGTAGTGGGAGGTCCCTGCCAAACACTTTTGGTTGAGACTGGGACATCGAGGTAAGTGTCACACCTTTTACCTCCTCCCCAGGTTACTTGGTGTGTTTTTTAAAATGTGTTTAGCTGCTTTGTTTTATTTTTGTGTGTTTATTCTTGCTTTTAACTTTGAGTTTCCCACATGATTGTTCTCTCATGAGAATGGCCAGGTTTTGCTTTCCAGGAAGTGACTGGGGCTTGGTGAGAGCTCCATTCACTTCCTGGACCGCCGGAGGGGAAGGGAGCAGTTTCTGTCATAATAGAAAGGTATGTCTGAATTTTTTTTGAAGTGCAACAGGGTTGGGAGTGGGGTGGGAAATAGCTGGCGAGATGGGGACACTATATATGGTCCCCGTCTGATAATCTCCTTTGATGCCTTTGCAATAAAGCATTTGAACTAATGCCTGTTGTCCAAGTGATTGAAGTCTGATGGGGTTCATCACAGGTGATTAGTCAAAGCAAAAAATTGACTGAGGTCTACACCGGCCAAGATAATTTGGATGCAGCCTCTGGTACTCTGGCCCCAAAGAGATCCCTGTTACCAGTGCACTCTGCGGTGACACTGGTGGATGTCTTCACACGTGTCCCTGCTGTGTTGTCCAGCACCACCACCCCCACTGGTGCGAGTCACACCCTCTGAGGCCAGAAATGAGGCACCTAGTGTTGATGACGTGGCTGGGCACCTTGTTGTGACCTCAGAGGAAGCAACTTGTGCCAGTGGTGGCAGGCAACTGGGGCTGGGTATGAAGACATCTGCCCAGTGTCACTGCAGAGTGCACTGGGTTTTCCTGTAAAATCCAGAGCAAATAGTACGTAAGTTTCTTTACTACATTTTAAAGGTGGTTTAGCAGGAGTTTGGTTCTGAACTGGCCAGATGTTGTGAAGACAGTTTGCACCAAAATCAGGGATTTGGCCCTGTGTTGTCTGGACTGATTTCTATGGGGATGGGAAGGATATTTTATTTGACCACTGTAGACAAGCCCTAAAGCTCAGAATTGACTTCATTATTGTATACCTTTTGTGTGCCATGTATTCATTATTACACAACTGTCAACGGCTATCATTACTACATTACTACTCTTTGTGCTCACTGACTCTAGTTACGGTACTCTATTATTGAATGTATTTTATTTTAAAACCTGAGCAAAAATTCAAATGTTTGCTATTATTCATGAGATCAAATTACTGCACTTAAGTTAAGTGTTAACACAACTGAAGCAGAAAGTATATACCCGATGAAAGCATGATTGAGCTGCATGTAATAAGCTGGCCATATGTTTTAATACTTCCTGAAATTATAAGTGTATGGGTTCTCAAACTGAGCAAAAGGAATATTTTAGGAGTGCTTCCCTTCCTAATGCATCTTAATGTTGTGTCCTTTTGCTCGCTAGTATGCTCTGCACCTACTGCAAATTACTGTATAGAGGTAACGGCAAGCTTTTTAGTTCTTCGCCTGTTTGTCCAGAATAGACTGGCACTGGACACCATGCTAGCAGTTGCAAATCAAGTGTTGGCTTTTTCATTTGCCTGCTTCACAGACACAGTAGGAACTTTGCATCTTGAGATGCCTCATGAGGCAAGAACAATAGTGGCAGTACGGGGGAAACTTGCCAAAGAAACTCACCAGTGTATCTGGTTTGATCTATAGAAAGCATTTCAGATGCACTGATGGAGTACAATATTCAAGCCACAGGTATTTAGTTGTGTAGTTGTGCGGTAGAACCAGAATGTAATGGGATACAGAAAGATGCACATTGTGACAGCAGCCATAAACCTTGAAAGGCTTGTGTAAGATGAAACAGATTGGTCAAGCAGCTGGCTTGTTAGTTTTGCGCAAGTGATATTCTGTGTGGTCTGTATACTCACACTTCAAGTTTCTTCACACATAGGAGAGAAGCTAAGTGTTATCTTATGTCTCTGATTATGACTTCAAAGCAGTACAAAGCCTCTGGATTGGCCAGTCAGTGGTATATATACAAGGAGCTTGCCCACGAATGTGTTCAATTTCAGGCTTGAGCCCTTAGGGTTGTCTACATGTGGGGCAAAAGATCTGAATGGAGTTTTGCCTGCGTGTCCCCAGATCCCTCTCTCCCAAGCCCTGCACATTGTTATACTCTGCAGGGACATGTCTTCACCATCCCTGAGGAGTTTCGTCCACCATTGCTGCCACCACCACCATAATTTTAAAGCTTTGGAGCCAGTTCCTGGTGGAAGGAAGCGGTTTTCTCCCTTCTCCTGCCTCAGCAGCACTGCCTCTGACTGTTCTCCTGTTCACCCACCACTTCCTTGAAGTGCTTCCCTCACTTTCTTTAAGCCCCTCTTCCTGTGACGGGCGAGAGGGAGAGTGGGTGCTGCCAAGCCAGGGAAAGGGAGAAAAACCCTCCCTTCCACCAGTTCCTATGCTGTGCATTCTGGTAGGATATCCCAAAATGCTGTGAATCTGGCCACACGTGGCCACACCACATGTGGCCAGACAGCCCCAGATTTGGGGAAAAGGCTATGCCATTTGTGACCTGATCACAGCACATTCAGGGGCATTTTCCTGGGGATTCAGAGTATTTGATGGTGTAGACAAGCCTAGCCTTAGGAGCCCAGCATTAGATATAGTGGTGTCCATGTCTGGATTAAGGTGTGGCTACCCACAACTTTGTCATAACAATCGGCAATTTAAAAATTAACACCCCGCTCCCAAAATCTATCTGATCTCTTGTTAGAAGCATTAGCTATTATCATTCAGTATGTTGGTTGTAGAAGAGTCCCCTCTCCCCCAATCAATTTGAAAAGGTTTGAATTTATCACCCAGTTGTAGAGGGTTTCTTCTTGCTTGTGAAAATTCAGGAAGAAATTAGTCATCAACTCTAGCTGAAGTTGGATGAAAGGAAGGAGGGAGTCAAAGCTATGAAAGATCATTCATAGTTCAAAGTGAACGATAGAGTGCAGGCAGAAGACTACACTAAGGAATTGCTGACTCCCAGAAACTTGACTTTTATGTTGTTTCATCAGAATTGAAATGTCAAGCCACATAACCATTTTAAAGCTTAAAACATTTTAATATAGAAAATACTGAAGGCAAGGAGAAATAAAAGGAAAGCTGCACTCCGGTTCTTGAATCATACTCTGTTATGCACTCTGCACTCTTTTCTAAAGGATGGTTTCTAATTAATTCTTGGCTCTCCAAATACTGTTGCCTCAGCAACGCCTGCTTTTTTCTTGTAGTAGCTGCTCTGGTGATGTGTTAATTTGTGTGAAGCTTTTCAGATTTTGTTTATATATAATCTGAATTTCTGTTTCTCTCTGTGTTGTGGCAGAAGTAAACTGCCCTGTCACTGAGTCTTAATGTTTTAGTGTTGTTGTTTTAATTCTTTAAACAGGACATCTGGCAGCTCAGCAATATGTTTGGGAACTGTAATATTGTCTTTTCATCTTTGTAGCTGACGAATACCTTTGTACTAAAAAGCCCACATCACATTTTGCTTATATAATGATTCTTACAACAGAATATGCTACAATTCACCACATCAGTCTCTGTGACCTTTATTTGATTTGTAGACTAAATATACTGCCAACAATTTGAAATTCACTTTCTTAGCAATCCAACAATAGCAGTATGTGTGCTGAAAAAGCCATCTTGAGTTCAGGTTATTACTTTGGATCCAGTGTACATATAAAATTTACATAAAACCACATTGGAACAAGGTCCTTGGGTGACTATTGCTTTATTCTCACTGAAGAAGTAAAATCTGTGTCTGGCAAATATCAGTTTGGACTGCAGGTAGAGGATGACTAGATTGAACGCTGTTCAATATTTCTTAGTCCTCACTAAGGTGGCAAGCATATGATTGCTCTGTACCACTAAGCATGTCATTCCATCCTATGAAAACCTGGGATTTGTAGTTGGCTGAGGTACTTAGAATTCTCTGCTAGAGATTTCCTAGAGAGCTGTATCTAGCAGAGAATTCTAAGCACATCACTAACCTACAAACCTTGGGATTCTTTAGAATGGAGTCATGATAGTTAAAGTAGTATCAAACAACTTTAACTATGTAATGTAGATATACCCTTAACCTGCAGGTTCACAGGACTAAGTGCTACTCAGCATATAAAAACAAACAACCAAGAAATAGAACACCAGCATTGAAGGGGGGAAAGTTGTAGCCCAGTTTGTTTTCCACACACATTTTTGTTTATGGATTTGGGTTCTTTTTGATGGAGAAGCATTTAATCCAGTGGCCTTCTAACTTAGTAGTATGGGTCCAATTTGTCACCTTAGTACAGGGGCAAGAAACCTTGTACTTTCCAGATGTTTGTGACTACAACTCCCATAATCCCTAGCCATCATCATTAATAGGGCCAGGGCTCCTCCTCATCTGCATGCCTCTAAACAGAGACAGAGTTGTCAGTTGTCTGTCATTCCCAAGCGTCTACTCTCTCTCCTTCTGAGGCCAGGGGAGGATTCTTCACATACAGCAATGTGTATGCAGCAAATTAAAGCCTCTAAGGCTGCATTGACTGTAAGAGGACCCATTTCGGCGTAGTCATGCCTAAGACTGGACTACAAACATTCACAACCACTGTCTAAATTAAGTACAGTTGTGCCTTCATATTTACTAGGGTTTGGTTCCAGGACCATGCATAGATAGCAAAATCTGTGAATACTCAAGTCCCTGCAGAGGTCACGTCCCTCTTCTCTCAAGAAATCAGTCTCTTTGTTCCCTTTGTCTGGGAAAGGAGCATCCACTGGGCTCCAACCTCAATAATGGATGCTAGCTTACACCAAAATATGAGAGCCAACTGTCTTCTAACCAAGTTTACATCAACTTTTTTCGGGGCCTATAATCCTATCCTAAAATGGATTTCCTGAGACAATAAATGTAAGCTTTCTTTCTTTCTTTCTTTCTTTCTTTCTTTCTTTCTTTCTTTCTTTCTTCTTACAAGAGCGTCCAGAGTAATTTCCCCATTTCTACCGGAAGGTCATATTGCACTAGCCCTGCTACTCTCTGTTTAATAAAGATACCAAATGTTCCTATAAGCCATCTAGCACTGGCAGAGATAAAAAGAAGAGGGAGCAGGACTGTAGCATGGTGTGCATGGACTTTGGATCTGCAGTATTCAAAGCCCTCCTGGTCCTATGCAATGGGAGCAGGAGCTTTTTAAAATCAAACACATAAGAATAGAAGAGAGGAGAATGCTGATCTTCCGTGCTACCAGAAGCCTAGCAGGGCTTTGGATTCATTGGCTGTTCTGGTCTAGGAGCAGTGCAAATATACCAATAGGATTACTCTCTACCCCTGAATATATATATATATATATATATATATATATATTCTGGATTTGACAATACCAGATTTAGCAAGAACAGGGGAATCCTAAACCAAAAGGAAGTAAGCACTGGGACTTAACTCTTTGAGGTTTCTACCTCCAACAACTTTCATTTGGACTATAAAACTTTCTTTCAGACTGTAATTGGCTGAGGGTTACCTATACAGAATCTAAAAGTTTTCCCAGATGTAGCAGTACAAAGACTTCTTGAGTAATTTAATGTTCTCTGCCACAGAAAGTGGCCTGAGGCTTCAAAAAAGGCTGAGGTTGCTAACAAACTGCAGAAATAGTAACTGTAACTATGATGGCTCCATCCTATGGAATCCTGGGATTTGTAGTTTGTTGTGGCACCAGAGCTCTCTGATAGAGAAGGCAAAATATCTTACAAAACTACAAATCCCAGAATTCCATTGTATTGTGGCATAGCAGTTAAAGCGGTGTCAAATTGCATTATTTCTGCAGTGTGGCAGCAGCCTTGCATGCAATTCCAGGAGCACATGAGTGCAACAGCAACTTTGTAAATCACCTGACTCTACATTTTGTTGCTTGGATTTTATTTCATTGGCTAACAGCCTCAAAAATGTTTTCCCATATGAAGACTTAGCAGTTGGCAACCCATCCTTCTCTCTGGGCTAAGGACGTACATTGAACGCAGCAGCTACTCTAAACAATTCAAGATCTTTTGAAAGAGCAATTACTTTCCCCCATACAAAAGGGAGTAAAATAACATCAATAATTTTAAGTAATCTTCAGCAACATCAACAACAAAACAGTGAACAACAAAAGGAACTTTATTATGATCAATAACTAGAAAATATTATAGAATCATAGAATCATAGAGTTGGAAGAGACCACAAGGGCCGTCCAGTCCAACCCCCAGCCATGCAGGAATATACAATCAAATCATTCCCAACAGATGGCCACCCAGCCTCTGTTTAAAAACTGCCAAAGAAAGAGACTCCACCACACTCCCAGGCAGTGTATCCCACTTCTGAACAGCTCTTACTGTCAGGAAGCTCTTCCTAATGTTTAGGTGGAATCTCTTTTCCTGTAGTTTGAACCCATTGCTCCATGTCCTAGTCTCTGGAGCAGCAGAAAACAAGTTTGCTCCATCCTCAGTATGACATCCCTTCAAATATTTAAACATGGCTATCATGTCATCTCTCAACCTTCTCTTCTCCAAACTAAACATGCCCAACTCCTTAAACCGCTCCTCATAGGGCATAGCCTCCAGACCTCCCACGATTCTGATTGCCCTCCTCTGGACACATTCCAGCTTCTCAATATCCTTCCTGAATTGTGGTGCCCAGAACTGGACACAATATTCCAGGTGATGTCTGACTAAAGCAGAATAGAATGGCACCATTACTTCCCTTGATCTAAACACTAAACTCCTATTAATGCAGCCTAGAATTGCATTGGCTTTTTTAGCTGCTGCATCACACTGCTGATTCATGTTCAGCTTGTGGTCCACTGAGGCTCCTATATCTGTCCATTTCATTTTTACTGCCCAAGTGTAGTATCCTACATTTCTCCCTGATAAAATTCAGTTTGTTAGTTTTGGCCCAGCTTTCTAATCTGTTCAGGTCATTTTGGATTCTGATCCTGTTCTCTGGAGTATTAGCCACCCCTCCTAATTTGGTGTCATCTGCAAACTTTATAAGCATACCCTCTATCCCCTCATCCAAGTCATTGATAAAGACGTTGAATAGCACTGGGCCCAGGACAGAACCCTGTGGCACCCACTGGTCACTTCTCTCCAGGATGAAGAGGAGCCATTGGTGACTACCCTTTGGGTTCGGTTTGTCAACCAATTACAAATCTACCTAACAGTTGCATTGTCTAGCCCACATGTTACTAACTTTTTTGCAAGAACATCATAGGGGAACTTGTCAAAAGCCTTACCGAAATCAAGATACACTACATCCACAGCATTCCCTTCATCTATCAAGTTCGTAACTCTATCAAAAAAAGAGAGATGAGATTAGTCTAGCAAAACTTGTTTTTGAGAAACCCATATTGACTTTTAGTGATCATGGCATTCCTTTCTAAGTGCTATCATTTCCTTGTTCTTCCTTTTGCTACGAACATAACAAAAAAAATAAATCCTTTTTATTTTTTTTTAACCTATCTAGGAAGCCTGATTTCCCCCTTTTCCCATTTCTTGTACATATCCTTTTAAAGTTTTAGCTCAGTTGAGAGTTCTTTCAACATCCATCCTGGTTTCTTTAGACACCTGCCATTTTTCCTCCTCACTGGAACTGTTTGAAGTTGTGCCTTCAATATCTCACTTTTAAGAAACTCCCATCCCTCATGAACTCCCTTCTCTTTTAGTAATCCTGATCATGGGATCACCTCCAGTGATTCCCTAAGTTTTCTGAAATTAGCTTTCTTAAAGTCTAGAATGCTTGTCTGATTATGCAACTTGCAATGTGGTGACTTGGAGTACTGGCATTTAACCACTGCGCCAACAGGGCTATCCCTTCCGTGTGGTGTGTTTGTAAAGAAGCATGCTGGAATGAAGAAGACTGAGCAGTAGAGGCTGATAGAAGCAAAACCTTATTGAAGACTATTGCAAGCTTAAGAGAGAAACATATAGAGAGGCAGCAGAAATGGAGAGACGGAGGTGGAGACATCGAAATACTGGGATAAGACTGTATGATACAACACAAGCTTGGAGGTCTAGCAGAATTGAGAACGTAACCTGGACTGAATTGATGGGATAATATATTCCCACCCTAGTGATGTTTAAATGAGAATCCTTGGTTCAATTTAAAATATTTAGGTTGAAGGTTGAATGGTAACGTTTAAATGAGAATCCCTGGTTCAATTTAAAATATTTATGTTGAAGGTTGAATGGTGGGAATAGTCATATGGAGCAAGCAGTGCTCTCCTTAAAAAAGGCTGCTTGGTCATTCAGGATGCTGCCGAACAAGACTGTCATCTCCCGGGTCAGCCTTGAGGGACCAATGTCCTGAACCGCCTGCATGCAGGGTTGGGTCTGCAGCTTCCAGTGCATCTTTACACCTGCCGTTTCGTCCTTCACCTATCACTACAGGGCTTTTTTGGAACTGGATTTATCCTTCGAGCCTGTGCAATGGATTTTTCTGGTGGAGCGCAGCGTGCACAGAACTGGCCTCACCCTTTAAACCAAAGGTTCATCTGCCGTGGCCTTGCAAGCATGGATGGTAGCAGCAAGGTCCTCGGGTCGTAGGTTTGATTAGAGTTTCTTTCTCTTAGATGGTTGACCTTACAGGGTTGGACGAGCACCATCTGCCCGGGTTTGGGATTAGAGTTTTCCTTCTCCTAGGACGGTTGCCACAAGGCTAGAGAGCCCACCCTGCCCTTTGACGCTCTTTGTCAGACCCTTCGGTTTTGACCTGTCTGGCATGGGAGACCCTACCAGTGGCTATTATGCCACCGCCAGCATAGCTCAAAACATCATTAGGGTATGCAAGCCTCTCTCCCATGACAAGGGGGCATCGATGGAGAGGAGTTTTGGATAAAATGTTTGCTGAAACATGTTGAACTGCTCCTCTTTTTTTTTATGGTGCAGTAACCTATCCCTATTCTTTCCATGTTATTTCTCTCTCTGGTACCAAAGTTTCTGTCAAAAGAAATAAAGCCCAGGAACACATCTACTTTGTTAACTCAGGTATACCTATATATTGAAATCCTATGAATAGATACCGGCCACTGAAAGAAAATCTAATTTGTCCTGGCCTCGCTACAGCCACTGTCTATTGTTTATTTTTAGTATTTGTTTTAACTATGTTTTAAATTTGAATTATTTAATTGTATTTTAAGTGGGGAGGAGGGGAGGGATTTGTTTTAAGTATGTTTCAAATTTGAATTATTTAATTGTACTTTAAGGGGGGGAGGGGAGGGCTTTGGATGTATATTTTAAATGTTGTAAGCTGCCCTGATTGTGTTCTGTAGAGGGGCGGGATATAAATAAATTTTATTATTATTATTATTATTATTATTATTATACATGGAAATAAGTCCCATTGTGTTCAGTGGGTTTTATGCACAGGTAAGTATGCACAGAAAGATCCAGCGTAGTGTAGCGGTTTGCATCTTGGACTAGAATTCTGAGAGAATTGAGTAACCTTAGGCAAATCACACTTTCTCAGCCTCAGAGAAAGGCAATGGTGGATTCCTCTGAATAAATCTTGCCAGGAAAACCCTGTAGTAGCGTCCCCATAAGTCACAAATGACTTAAAGGCACACAACAACAAAGCATGCTGGGAACTGCAGCCACAGTATCTTAATTCACATGTGATGTAACCAAAGGCCTGTAAGACTTCTGCTTTGATCCATAACTCAGGGTCAACAAGACTACTTGAAGTTGAAGTGCACATCTTGTTGAATGAAAGCAAATAGTTTTAAAAGTGAAAGTTTATTTATTTATTTAAATATTTCTATCCTGCTCTATATCCAAGGATCTCAGGGCACTGTACAATAAAGTAAATTTAATATGATAAAAAACAACACCAATATATTTTTTAAAACTAAAAAATATATTAAATTACTTCTCACTTAAAAACAGACAAAACAACAACAAAACCCAGTTAAAACCATTTAAAATAATGCCAACCATAGCACATGTGGTAATTGGATAAGATCAGTTAGGCACCAAAGGTCTAAATAAATAAATGAACACATGATTTGACTTTGTGCTGGAATGACACCAGTGTTGGTGCCAACTGGGCCTCCACGGGGAGGGTATTCCACAACTGAGGTGCCGCTGCAAAGAAGGCCCTCTTGCATGTCCTTCCAAAATCTATTTCCCCCTCTGGTAGGACACACATAACGACCCCCCCCCACAAGATCCCATTCCTCAAGTTTTGTAAATTAATCAATTTTTTAGCTATACTGTACAAAATTGGATAAAAAGCTGGATACTTATGTGTAGAACTACAGATACAGATCAACATTTAGGTTCTTGCTTTAATATGCTCTTTTAGTTTAAAAAAAGTGTGAGAGAGACTGCATTAATGGACCAACTAAATATCTAATTAGCTATTGCATGTCCTTTTCTTTAAATACCTAGATTTTAAGAACCTGCTACAGTACTTTTAATCTATTAAATTTTTCAATATATGTGTTAAACTTAACACAAGCCTTTATTACTGCTCTTAAAATGTACAAATTATGGGAGACAAAGAAGCCACTGAGGTGTGATGACCTCAATTTAACAAGTTCTATGAAAAGTTTCTGCCTGCCAGTTTCAATTTAATTTAGAGCCCCATTACCTCAGTACAGTAGAAGGGTTCCTTCCTCCCTTCTAAAAATTTCTGTTTGTACTGTGTTTCAGTCTTCTTTATGTTGCCTTCTGCAGATTCCCTGGAAGATAAGGACATAGTGATTTCCTCTACCACAGACTCACTCTCCTTGCTTGAGTTGGTCATTATTTCTAAAAGGCCAGGCAGAATACATTTTAACAGGCAGTTAGAGAAGATGGACCATTAGAGGGCCTTGTGGAAATAAAGGTATACACAGCCAACAAATACAAGCAGGGAGTGATCTGGAGCTCAGTTGGCAGAACATGTGATTTTTATGAAGAACAATCCCTGGTGTATCCAGTTAAACAAATTCCATGTAGCAGGATACAGTTCAGTTTATGGAGTATAAACCAAGGAGTCCAAGGGACTGTTACTGGCTTGAGTGGGTCCGCATCCTCTCAGCTTTCACTGTTGCCCATTCACTGGTACTGTCCTTCTGTCCCCAGTTTTCATTGCTCAGAAGGGGAAGGCAAACAAGTGGAGACTCAGAGGTCCTTCTTTTTGCTTTTCATTGTTCATATGTTTGGTGAGAACACCAAGAAAGATGAACAGAAGAGCTAAGTGGGTCTGTGGGATGGCACAGATAGGCCCCCTTCTCAGGGTATGGGCCCTGATAGATACCCAATAGTGCCAGACCCTGATGCTGGACCTGGATGGAGATTTGTTACAAATAGCAGTAATAGGAATGGTTTTCTTTGGGGAGATGGCAGGGATGTTCCTCTCTTCCAACCCAGATAATTCTCCTTGGTTGACACTTGTCAAAATTATGGGTCTTTATTATCTCTTCTACTTGATCTTGTGACTATTCCTAAGCCAAAGGGTACAAGATACCAAAATGCTTATGGTTCACATTGCAGGAGATGACAAACATTAAAACAACAGCAACTTAAATAGCCATGCTTAAATATTTGAAGGGATGTCTTACTGAGGATGGAGCAAGCTTGTTCTCTGCTGCTCTGGAGACTAGGACATGGAGGAATGGGTTCAAACTACAAGAAAAGAGATTCCATCTAAACATTAGGAAGAACTTCCTGACAGTAAGAGCTGTTCGGAAGTGGAATACACTGCCTCAGAGTGTGGTGGAGTCTCCTCCTTCGGAGGTTTTTAAGCAGAGGCTGGGTGGCCATCTGTTGGGAATGATTTGATTGTGTATTCCTGCATGGCAGGGGTTGGATTGGATGACCCTTGAGGTCTCTTCCAACCCTATGATTCTATGATATATTGGTTGCTAACTAGGTATTTATGAGACCTCCTGATAAATTTTACTCATCAAAACTTTGTTTCCTTAACATTCCTCCAATGATTTCTTCAACAAGAACCTCAAAAGTTATAAGATTAGGATAAAATTAGAGAAAGATAATTGGGAGATTGTACAAAATCCTCCACACTAGATAATTGGAAACTGAAACAGTCAGAGACGCAATGATCAAGTGGGCAAGGGACATTGGAGAGGTGATAGAATTAGAGGAATGGGAAGAAACTTGGAAAAAACCAAAAAAGTTTACTGCTTGTCAAGCCCTAAAAGAGAATTTCTTTAAGATAAGTAACAGGTGGTATATGACCCCATCAAGGTTAAATAAAATGTTTGGCACTAAAGAGAAACACTGTTGGTGATGTGAAAAGGGTATAGGAACACTCAATCATATGTGGTGGACCTGCCCGAGGGTAAAGAAATTTTGGGTAAAGATACATAAGATTATTCAAAAAGTCTTTAATATAAAATATGAATTAAATCCAAAACTATATCTCTTAAATATTACTTCAATGTTACCTAAAGAGGTGGAGAGGAAACATTGGTGAATATTGATATACCTTTGCACAGCAGCACGTATGGTAATAGTTGCAAAATGGAAGAGTAATCAAGAGTTACAAATAGATGACTGGCTCAAACAAATACAAGACATGAAAGAGAATGATAAATTAACACACTTGTTAAACCATAAATCAATACAAAAAATAGAAGAAGAGTGGCTCCCAATAACAAACTATTGTAGGATAAGATGGTGTATAGCAGAGAATATAGATATATAGATGTATGGGGGGGGGGAAAGAACAAGCAAGAGGAAAGTGGAAAGAAAGTGTGAAATAAACTTGGAAAATAGAGGTGAGAAAGGATATACCGGTAGATAAAATACACTAAGAGAAATATAATAGGAAGACATATTATTGAAAGGAGGAGAAGGTTAGACAAAGGGAAGAAAAAAAACTTTGAGCTATTTTATACGGAGGAAGTCATGGGATTTTATTATATGTTGCTGTAAGTGAACTATGTATATTGGAGAAAAGAGGTGAGGATGAAAAGGGAGCTGGTGTCTTCCTGCTTATCCACACCCCAGTATGAGCTGTATAAGTATATGTTACGATAAAAAGTAATTTTCAAAAAAAAAAAAAGGAAAAAAAAAGAGAGAGAGAGAGAGAGAAAGTTAATTTAAAAAGCATTACAGGGAAATAGTACAATTTGTCCAAATGTCACTAAACACTTCATGCTTCCCTTGAAATTATTGCATGTTTCGCATAACTTTAAATTTTCCTTTTAAGTCAAAATTTGGTGGCAGCTCTAAAAGATATCACCAAAGAATTTCTAACCTTCTGATTTAAAAATAATGAGAGTATTATCATAGAATCATAGAATTGTAGAGTTGGAAGAGACCACAAGGGCCATCCAGTCCAACCCCCTGCCACACAGGACTCATGATCAAAGCATCCCTGACAGATGGCAGTCCAGCCTCTGTTTAAAGACCTCCAAGGAAGGAGACCCCACCATGCTCCAAACTTTTTTACCCACAGCAAAGCCAGAAAGTCTCAGATTAGTGTTAGCTGTAGCAGCCAAGAGGAAGATGGTTGTGCAACACTTTGACTTTGAGACAGCATACCTGAATGCTGATCTTGAGGATACAGTGTTCATGAAACAGGCCTCTGGGTATGACAGCGCAGGTGAGAGCAAGGTGTACTGGTTGCACAAAGCACTCTACGTCTTGAAGCAAAGTGCCAGGTGCTGGAACAAGTGCATACACCAAGTGCTGGTGTCATTAGGGTACAAGGAGCATTGCAGATGCCTGTGTGTACACCAAGGGGGCAGGAGATAGTGCTGTCATGCTTGTCATCTATGTGGACAACCTCTCTGTGGCAGCAAAGAGTGTCAAAGATATCAAGAAGGTGCAGGTGGAGTTAGAAAACCGGTTCAAGTTAAAGGACTTGGCAACTTGAGGTGTTATTTAGGTTCAAGTTGAGAGTATTATGATAATGGCAATTTCATCTTAGCTGGTAGGTACTACTTGGTCATCTATAAACTGTAGTGTCCAGAAGTGTCCATCAGGTCTTATAATTTAAGATGACAAATGAAGGAATCAATAGAAATACGAAGGACATAAAGCACACAGAGCATTTTCACTCACTCCCAGCGGCGGCACAGAAGGGAAAAAGCCCACCTGCCTTTAGAACTCCAAAACAAAGATCCAAACTAGTGAGGACAATCTGGCATTCCAGCTACTAGTGGATTAGGAAGGAAGTCTGCAATTAAATCAACAAAATGCAAGAATCACAGACAGACACATAAAGGTATGAAGGACCTTATCTGACCTTGTAGAGAAAATGAGGAGAGCGTAAATTCAGGCAAAGAGAAAGTAAAAAGTTTCCTAATATTTTTAAAAAATGCCTTCTTTTCTGTGACTAAAATCGTGTGCCTCAGTCTTTTTTTCAGAAAATTGTAATCCTGATATATTTAGCATTGATTCATAATATCAGCTGTATGAAAGAAAGTGAGACAGGAATCTTATCTTTTCTAATGGTGGCATTTTCATAACTATTTCCCTTTAGGATCTTGTGAAATTGAATTTGGTTTGATAAACCTGCTTTGTTTTTCAAAGCCTTAATCCCCACAGAGCAAGGAGGGGAAAAAATAAAATAGCTTTAATAAAATATAATAATACCAATGCAATACAAAGACATGGGGACAAAGATAAGGGAGAAAGAGATGTAAATTACAGTACATTGATTTTAATTTATTTTCCCTATACAAGTGATTGTGCTAATATTCTGGGAGGATATAATTACAAAATTGGAATGGAGTGTTTCTGAGTTACACAATGCCCTTTCCCTTGACATTTGTCAATTTAAAATAAAATAGCAGGAAATCTCAATCTCATACACAAATACAGAAATCTGATTTATTGTCCTAGCAATACAGACCAAATAGAGCACCAAATTATATTTCCATTTGGAAGAAAACAGAATCTTTTACAGACAGAAGCATGATCCAGAATATCAGAGCTGGAACAAGGAAAATCTGGGTTTACATTCTAGCAGCAACAAATTCAGTGGATGGTTTTAAGTAAACCACTCTCTTTGGTGTAATTTTCTGATGACAGTATGGCAACAATGCACCTTAGAAAGTTGTGAACAATATACTGAGTTAAACCATGATACATTACCATTCACTGCCCCTTTAAGGTCTCAGTTTCTCCATTTTATGTTAATTCCAGCTCCTGGGAACACATTGGCTATAGCAGTTCAGGGGGAGATTCAAATCTCATCTTAATTGTAGCCACATAGACTCACAAAGGGCTTTGCTCAATGAAACATACTTTACATACGGACCCCGAGTCTCTGTATAAATATCTCTAATCCACTATTTCCCATCTCCCACAATAGCTATGTTTTTCCATGAGTGGTTCCCACATGGCTGGGGTAGCATGCAAATGGCCATATAATCATAAGGGGTCAGTTGCACATTCCTTATGGAAGTGGGCCTCCCTTCTGGCAGGATAAATATTAAATCTGGCAGGGCGGCTGATGGGTCTGCTACTAGAGGAGTGGCAAATCCACCTTGATTTCACCTCCGTTCCTCCCTCAGCTGCTCTAAGTTGAAGAGGAGCTTTGCTGGTGCAGGCTCTCGCTTCAGAGGCTTGCCACTGGCAGACACCTGCTCGGAGTGGCTGTGGAAGAAAGGCAGTAAAATCAAGAACGGATTTGCTGACCCTTCAATGGCAGAGTCAATGGCTGCCTTGGATTTTCTGGGGGGTGGAATCCTTTAAACATGCCCCTAATTATACAGGAGCCCTAGGAGATTTTTCAAGGGTGGGGGTGGGGGGGGCGGTTGCTGTACAAATAGAATGAGAGAAATGGCTTTTAATAAGTTTCTCTCATTTGCTCTAGCATAATTGCAGCCTATTTATTGTGATGTTAATGCAATGGCATAGTCATTGTAAGTACTCTCAAAATATTTATAGCAAAGGGCAGGTGAAGCCCTTTTTATTCTAGCAGGCCTTTGAGAATGGATTTTTTTCTGGGACAACATGCCTTGTATAATGTACGGGACTTTTATTTGTTGTTGTTTTAATTTATTTTTAACAGGTTTTCATTTTATGATAGTTTAATTGCTCTTTAACTTTTGTGTGCTGTCCCCCCCCCCCCCGTTTGTCTTAACTTTTAACTGTGGTAAGCCACCTTGCATCCCAAACTGGGAAAAAGATTGGATAACCCCCACCCCCACCATCACTGTAGTGAATAGATATGGGGGTGGGATCCAGCAACAAAATGGCTGATCAGTCATGATACCAATGTGGACCTATATAAACCACCATCCCTCTGGTTGTCTGGCTTAGCTACTTTGACCTTCCATGGAAGATGCTAGCATTTGGGCAGGTAGACAAGTGCTAAGGGAGACTAGGGGTTTATCTACATGGGCAATTTACCTCATCTTGCCCCTGTCTTGGAGTCCTGAAGTCATGATGACACAGGGCTTTGGCCCCTGGCCAGCCCTCACAGCCCCCAGGGCAAAGATGGGGCTAAGACAGGGCAAGATGGGTAGGATCCAATAAAATGTTTTAAGAAAATGCTTGGTAAACCATATTTCAGCCTGGAAAAACCAGACTACACCCCACGTGACTGCAGGAGACCATTCTGGTATGCTGGGCTGTCACTATAGCTGCTGGCTGCCTTGCTCTTCCAGATCCAGGAAGGGGGCCCACAGCGTGTGACCAAGGCTGGTCACATGCAGGGGGCCTTGCTCACATGCTGCAGGCCTCCTGCCTGGATCCAGAGAGTAGGACACATGCAGTGATGGTTGCAGGGATGGGCTGACATACCTGTCTGGACTATGGCCTGTTTTTTCCAGGTAACGGGGGAGGAATGGGCCTGATCCATGGGCAGGATATGCTGGCAGGGAGCCAACAGTTTGTTCATCACAAACACATTCTTCAGGCAACCAAAGAGGCAACTGTATACATGGACATCACCTGATGGCCAATATAGAAATATTGGTAGCAGGAAATGGAGAAGCTCCATTCTCTGTGCAAAAACAAGAGCAGGAGTGGATTTGATTGTGTAGATCATAACAACTATGAATCACTCTTTGAGAAATGTGTGTACCACAACATTTGATTATCCTAATGCGTAACCTGTACTCAGGATAAGAGGCCACTGTTAGGACAATATATGGAGAAACAGAGTGGTTTTCAATTGGCAAGGGGGTCAGGCAAGGCTGCATTTCCTCACTGTTTCTATTTAACTTGTATGCTGAATGTATCATATGTAAAGCAGGATTAGACTTTGAGGAAGGAGGTGTGAAAACTGGAGGAACATCAACAGTTTAAGTTATACTAATGACAACATACTACTAACAGAAAATAGCAAAGACTTGGAACAATTATTGAAGAAAGTCAAGGAAGAAAGTGCAAAGACAGGTTTACAATTGACATTAAGAAAACAAAAATAATGACCACAGATGAGTTACACAACTTTACAATAGACAATGAAGTGGTTATCTAGTAGACAGCCTTACAGTAGACAATGAAGTGGTTGGTTCAGTCATTAATCTAAATTGAGACTGCAGTCAAGAACTCAAAAGTAGAGTAGGACTTGGAAGAGCAGCTAGGAAAGAACTAGACAGGATCCTGAAGATATATTATGGAACAGCAAAATCAGGATTGCCCATGCCATCAGGTATTTCCCATTTCTATGTATGGTTGTGAAAGCTGGACTGTGAAGAAAGCTGATAGGAAGAGAATCAGCTCATTTGAAATGTGGTGGTGGGGGAAAATTCTGTGGATATCCTAGACTGCCAAAAAGACAAATGAATTGGTCCTAGAGCAAATGAAGCCCGATTTCCCCCTGGAAGCCAAGATGACTAAACTGAGACTGTCATACTTGGACATATCATGAGAAGACATGACTCACTAGAAAAGAATAATGCTTGGTAAGGTAGAAGGGAGTAGGAAAGAGGAAGTCCCCATTATAGGTGGATAGACTCAATCAAGAAAGCCAATGCCCTTAGCAGGGCTGAGCAAGGCTGTTGATGATAGGGTGTCTTGGAGGTCTCTCATTCATAGGATCACCAATAAGTCAAAATCAACTTGGCTGCAGTTAACCATCACCCCCAGTATCACCTGCTTTGCTTCTTGTCTTTCTCGGTGAGTGATGCTGTGATTTGTTTCTGATATTTTTTCCTTTTTTTCTGGGTCCAATCAGGAAAAGGTAAGAATAAACGTGTAAAGCCCCTGTTCTCCCTAATGTTAATGTTAAGAGCTTGGGAGGAGGTGCAGTCCTGAACAGCTCCAGTGGACAAAGTAGGAAAAATACTATGAAGGAGACTAAATATACTAAGGTTTGAACTTGGGGTTCTGTCCTGTATTGTGGCCACTGGTTCACATACTTGTTCCCATTAAGTGATGTCAAGTATTCAGTGGTATCTGTTTTCTGACCTGCATATGAACCTTCTGCACTATTCATATGGAGGCCTCATGTCTTACATTTGTTCATGATTTCATTATGACTAACTTTTGTATCTACCACCAAACAACCACTCTGAAATGAAAATCAACTAAAACCATGTTTTGCTTAGTTCCAGATGGAAAGCCATGTTTTGCTTAGCTCCAGATGGAAAACCATACAAAACCATTAAATTGGCCTGGGCTTCTACCTCAAATCATCTACATACATCTTATAATCCAAACCCACTGTCCTGATCACTGTGACCACATTTCTGGCTTGCCTAAAAGTTAGTGAATGGTTTTGGTAACTGCTTTGGAGACTTTTGTCTGAGCTGGGTATGTTTAATTGGCTGATTTGATTTACTTATTTTCTAACCGTTGCCAATATAAGGAGGCTTCTTGTTGTAAACTAGGGGATGGAATAGCACCTTTTTCTTAGGCACACTGCAACTGGCAGGGGTGCTGCTAGGTTTGAGGGGCTCTAAGCAAGATACCATTCAACCCCCTGTTCACAAGCTTGCCTGCCCAGCTTACCCAATAGTGTCAGAAGGGTGTTTCCTGCTTCCCAGGTGGCATCTGAGATGGGAAAGGGCTCCTTCCTCTTTTTCATTAAAAATACATTGGAGGAATAGCAGCAAGCAATAGCAGCTCATCATAGTGCCTGCAAGTTGGCTCTTGCTGTGTGAACTCACCACAATGTTCCTTTCCCAGAGTTCTTGTCTGGGTACAAACTTATAAAATGGCCCCCACAGTCATCTGTCATTTTTGAAAAACTGACAAGGAAGGGCCTTTCTGCTCTGACAGACTGAAAGGCTGAGTGGCACTCATTGCCTTCTTTTTAGTCTCTTCCGCTCCTGATGTTTCTGGTTGCTTGATTTGAATTTATAACCAGACATGACAGCATGGCATGTATGAATATTAATTATCCACAAGTGACAAATGCCATTTTGATATGATTTCTTATTCCTGGGTAAGTAGTGTGAGCAATTCTATGCTGTCTGGAGACTAAACATGCTGTAGCCTATAAATTGTATTAGTAGTACCAGCTTCTCTTGTCTCAGGCTCTCAATGTTCTTGTTTAATGTGGTGCTTAGAACCATAGAATCATGGAGTTGGAAGAGACCACAAGGGCCATCCAGTCCAACCCCCTGCCATGCAGGAATACACAATCAAATCATTCCCGAAAGATGGCCATCCAGCCTATGTTTAAAAACCTCCAAAGGAGAATCCACCACACTCCAAGGTAGCGTATTCCACATCTGAACAGCTCTTAATGTCAGGAAGTTCTTCCTAATGTTTAGGTGGAATCTCTTTTCCTGTAGCTTGAACCAATTGCTCCATGTCCTAGTCTCTGGAGCTGTAGAAAACAAGCTTGCTCCATCCTCAGTATGACATCCCTTCAAATATTTAAACATGGCCATCATGTCACCTCTCAACCTTCTCTTCTTCGGACTAAACATGCCCAGCTCCCTAAGGACTTTTTCAAACAGTTGAAAAAAAACTACGAGGAGGTTGGGAGAAGAATGGGGCTTTCACGCTGACACAGCCCCATTTCAGATGATGCAGTCCTTTCCGTCCTCCTCCTGACCTTCTCTTGATCTTCCCTGTGCTGCTTGCACCACTTTTTACTGAAGGAAAACCTCCGTGAATAAAAAGTGGTGTGAGCAACATGGGGGAAGGTCAGGAGGAGGTCAGGAGGAGGAGGGGAGGAGGACAGAGGAGGACTGCGTCATCTGAAATGGGGCTGTGTAAGAACCACAGTCTCATTCTTCTCCCAACCTCCTCCGTTTGAAAAAGTCCTAAGCTGCTCCTCATAGGGCATGGCTTCCAGACCTCCCACCATCCTGGTCACCCTCCTCTGGACACATTCCAGCTTCTCAATATCCTCCTGAATTGTGGTGCCCAGAACTGGATGCAGTATTCCAGGTGAGGTCTGACCAAAGCAGAATAGAGTGGCACTATTACTTCCCTTGATCTAGACACTCATGCTCCTATTAATGCAGCCTAGAATCACATTGGCTTTTTTAGCTGCTGCACCACACTGCTGACTCATGTTCAGCTTGTGGTCCACTGACTCCTAGATCCCTTTTGCAGGTACTGCCATCAAGCCAGGTGTTACCCATCCTATATCTGCGCATTTCATTTTTACTTCCCAAGTGTAGTATCCTACATTTCTCTCTGTTGAAATTAATTTTGTTAGTTTTGGCCCAGCTTTCTAATCTGTTCAAGTCATTTTGGATTCTGATCCTGTCCTCTGAGGTATTAGCTACCCCTCCTAATTTGGCTTGTTTTGCCCTTCTGCTGCCCATTGTTGCTGTACTTTGTTCCCTTCTCCTCCATATACCTATGGAAGTAAAGAACTCAGGGGTTTGTAGTTCTTCTAAGACCATGTCACATCAATATGTATATGTTTCTCTGCCTATAAAACTTCAAGGATTTCCTGTGGAAGAGTTTGTTCACTAAAATGGTCCACAAGGAAAGGTTCATCTCAGTCAGAATATTCATAATCAATCTTGGAGCCCATTTCCAGATGATGTATTTCTTAATCGCCTCTCCATTGGTGCCCCCTTGTCGTGGGAGAGAGGCTTGCGTACCCTAATGATGTTTTGAGCTATGTTGGCGGTGGCATAATAGCCACTGGTAGGGTCTCCCATGCCAGACAGGTCAAAACCGAAGGGTCTGACAAAGAGCGTCAAAGGGCAGGATGGGCTCTCTAGCCTTGTGGCAACCATCCTAGGAGAAGGAAAACTCTAATCCCAAACCAGGGCAGATGGTGCTCGTCCAACCCTGTAAGGTCAACCATATAAGAGAAGGAAACTCTAATCAAACCTACGACCCGAGGACCTCGCTGCTACCGTCCATGCTTGCAAGGCCAGCAGATGAACCTTTGGTTTAAAGTGTGAAGCCAGTTCTGTGCACGCTGTGCTCCACCAGAAAAATCCATTGCACAGCCTCGAAGGACAAATCCAGTTCCAAAAAAGCCCTGTAGCGATAGGCGAGGGACGAAACGGCAGGTGTAAAGATGCACTGGAAGCCGCAGCCCCAATCCTGCAAGGAGATGCAGTCATCATCACCCTGTACAAGAAAAAAGGAGCAAAATCCAACTGCTCAAACTATCGAGGCATAACACTGCTCTCTATTGCTGGAAAAATCCTTGCAAGGATACTCCTGAACAGATTAGTTCCTGCTAATGCAGAAGAACTTTTCCCTGAAAGCCAATGTGGCTTCAGAGCCAATAGGAGTACTACAGACATGGTATTTGCCCTTAGACAACTGCAAGAAAAATGTAGGGAGCAGAACAAGGGTCTCAAACATTTGTCGACCTCACCAATGCCTTCGACACTGTAAGTAGAAAAGGTCTGTGGCAGATCCTGGAAAGACTAGGATGTCCCCCCAAATTCCTTAAAATGATTATCTTGCTACACGAGGGCCAGCGTGGTCAAGTCAGATATGGCGATGCTCTTTCAGACCCCTTTCTAATAACTAATGGAGTGAAGCAAGGTTGTGTTCTTGCACCAACTTTATTTACAATCTTCTTTAGCATGATGCTCCAAAGGGCTATGGCAGAGCTTGAAGAAGACGACGGCATCTATATACGTTACCGTACTGATGGTAGCTTGTTTAACTTAAGCCAGCTGAGGGCTCACTCTAAGACTCTAAACTATCTAGTCCATGAGCTGCTCTTCGCCGATGATGCTGCCCTTGTGGCCCACACAGAAGCAGCTCTGCAGCGCCTAACGTCCTGCTTTGCAACAGCTGCAGAGCTGTTTGGGCTGGAAGTCAACCTGAAGAAAGCAGAAGTTCTTTACCAGCCTGCACCACAGGACGAACACCACCATCCCCACATTGCTGTCGGCAAATCTGTGCTCAAGTCCGTTCAGCAGTTCACCTACCTGGGAAGCATCATCTCCTCAGATGCCAAGATTGACAAAGAGATCGATAACAGATTAGCAAAGGCATATAGTGCATTTGGAAGACACAAAAGTGTCTGGAGCAATAAACACCTGAGGCAAAGCACAAAAATCAGTGTGTATAGAGCCATTGTCCTGTCTATCCTCCTTTATGGATCTGAAACATGGGTCACCTATCGCCACCACCTACGACTCCTCGAGCGCTTTCATCAGCGCTGTCTACGCACAATCCTAAATATACACTGGACTGACTATGTGATGAATGTTGCTGTCCTTGAGCAAGCAGAGATCACCAGCATTGAGGCCATGATATTGAGAACGTAGCTGCGCTGGGCAGGGCATGTTTCTAGGATGGAGGACCATCGCCTCCCAAAAATACTACTCTACGGTGAACTCGCCATGGGTCAGCGTACGAGGGGCGCTCCAAAAAAGTGATACAAAGACTCCCTGAAAGAACATCTCAGGCTCGGCCAAATTGATCACCAACAGTGGTCCACCCTGGCCTCACATCGGGAGGTATGGAGACGCACTATCCACAATGCTGCAGCCTTATTTGAGAACTCACACCGAACAAGTCTTGAAGAGAAACGACAACGCAGAAAGAATCACAACCCAGAAACATCACCCAAGGAGACCTTCTGCTGTGCTTTTTGCAACCGGACTTGTTTATCTCGGCTTGGCCTTTTTAGTCATCAGCACGCTTGCAGAAAGTGCGGAATGTGTCCTTCCTGAATCTTTGTTTGTGAAGAAAAGCCAGAGTCTTCTGCACCTGTTCCCACTATTCATGTGTCCTCTAGGGATTGAATAGCCTGGACAGAGAGAGATTAGAAACTTGACCTTCCTTTTCTTGTCTGCTTGCTTCCTGCATCTTCCGCTTATCTCAAAACATTATGGGAAGATTGCAGCACCTGAGTCAGCCAGGGTTCCTCAAATCACTGTCCATTGTTGTACCAAAAGAACTAACTTGTGACTGACCACCCCCTTTTTCGGTCCTGGTGTTTGCCAATGTGCTCTCTCTGGACTTTATCAGGTGATCCCCTTTAAACATTCTTTTGCCAGCATAAAAAAAATAAATCCATTTTTATGTTGGAAAAGATTCCCCCCCCCCCACAATTACCTTCTCTCCTGGCAAAAGGTTTCACCAGCAATGAAGAACCTGTCCTTGTTTGAAATCCCGCAAGACTCCATCGCATGGGAAATTCAAACATAAAACAAAAAATAAAACATTAAAAGTTACACCAAGCACATAAACACACTTTAAAAGCTCCAAGCAAACCAAGGAACCAAAGTTCCAAGTAAACCAAAAAAGTTACCTGGATGTTGTGATCTCACCTGGAAGTGTTTGCACCAGACTGACCATTGACGCTGCATTCATATGAGTTAAATGGTCTGAGGTTTTACACGCTGGCAATGCCAGCACCAAAACAGGATGGGCGATCTATTCATAGCTCAGCCCATCAATAAAAGGAAACACCAGAATAATGATGGTGGAATGCAAAACGACAGCATCATGTGATATTGGCGTCCTTTTGCGTTGCAACGTTATTATTCTGGCATCACATTAGCCGCATCCTCTCCCTCCCTCCCTCCCTCCCTCTCCCTCTCCCTCTCCCTCTCCCTCTCCCTCTCCCCCCCCTCTCTCTCTCTCTTCATGGCTACTGTCTTTACTTGTCTAGAATAGTTCAGCGAGGGTCAGGCTATTCTATCTAAAGAATAAATCTCTTTAATAAAAATTTCTATTTCTGAGGATCCTAAAACCTACTTTCTGCCTCCCCTTGATTCCTACAAACTCATCTTCCTAAGGTGGGCATTTTCATTGTTGCTGGGGAAAAAGCTCCAACAGACCTTTCTTTCCAGTAAGAACCTCTTTGGATGCAGCCCATCAAACATAAATCTATCTGTCTGTCTGTCTGTCTATCTATCTATCTATCTATCTATCTATCTATCATCCATCAACTTGTATTCTCACTATTAAACAGTGCTTTCAAATGCCATAGTTGAAATTACACCCATTTCCCTGTTTAGTTTCTGCTCATGGCTGGTTTGGATTTCAGAACCACAACAGCCTCAAAGACACCTAAGGGTACAACAAAGAATAGTCTATCTGAATGGACCCAAAATCCCCCACCACAATGCCAAACCCATAGTGCATGGTGAAGCTTTTTACACCATTGATTTGCATGTAGTAGCATTTTTGCCCTTAGCAAAGTATAAAATGAAAATTGCCAGTCAAACCAGAACAAATGGTGTATTCCACACTGCAAAATTCTAGTAATTTGATTCCACTTTAACTGCTATGACTCCAACTTGCTACACATTCCCTTGAATTCTCTGGCAGAATTCTAAGTCCCTCACCAAACTACAAATCCTATGGAATGGAGGCACAGCTGTTAAAGTGTTCTCACACTGCTAGAATGGTGCAATATAGATACACCCCAGGATAGTGTGTACAATGAGATTTTTACTAGTCTTGCTGGCTCTAACAAATGTCTACAATATCTAAAATCTCTCTGGAGATCCCATATAGATACACAAATGCCTTTCCAGGTTTATATGCACTCATTGCTAATTTGCATATTACTATTTAGTAGTTTAGGCACAGTTAACTTCCTGTTTGATAGGGTTTTCCTTCCCTTTGGACACCATTCTAATCTGAAGACATTTTCTCTCACCTCCATTATAGAATCATAGAGTTGGAAGAGACCACGAGGGCCATCCAGTCTAGCCCTCTGCCATGCAGGAATACACAATCAAATCATTCCCAACAAATGGCCACCCAGCTTCTGTTTAAAAACTGCCAAAGAAGGAGACTCCATCACACTCCCAGGCAGTGTATTCCACTTCCAAACAGCTCTTACTGTCAGGAAGGTCTTCCTAATGTTTAGGTGGAATCTCTTTTCCTGTAGTTTGAACCCATTGCTCCATGTCCTAGTCTCTGGAGCAGCAGAAAACAAGTTTGCTCCATCCTCAGTATGACATCCCTTCAAATATTTAAACATGGCTATCATGTCACCTCTCAACATTCTCTTCTCCAGACTAAACATGCCCAGCTCACTAAACCGCTCCTCATAGGGCATGGCTTCCAGACCTCCCACCATCCTGGTCACCCTCCTCTGGACACATTCCAGCTTCTCAATATCCTTCCTGAATTGTGGTCCCATGTATGTGATTATATACAATAAATAAAAGTAATACTTTTATGTATTTTATAAAGAACATTAAGCTTGTTTCTTTTCTTTGCTAGACCTTGCATGGTTGTGAGTGGGTGTGGTTGTTCAGCTTCTATCATGCAAATTTGATTATTTTGTGTGAGGTATCTACTACTACTTCTCATGTTTCCCTAAAGTACCCTGTGTCAAGCTAATTTTTGCCTCCAAGTTTTTGTAGAGTGTGCCTTTTCTGCAAGTTGTCCTGTTTCAGCTCTGCCTCTGTCTCTCATTTGAAGCATAAATTAAAAAATACTAATAATAATTTTAAAAATAAATAATAATAAAACAGTAAATCCAGTTACAATACCCCAATGAGAATACCTACCTCTCCCCCCCACCCTTGTATGGCAGGCATTAGCATTTCTTCTGCAGCAGTATGTATGCCTGGCATCTTTGGAAGGGTGGGATCTAAGAGGTGGGGATAGTATGTGGGAAAGTAGCTGTGTAGTATCTATAGAGTCCTGTGATCTACTATAATCTGGGCAAGATAAGAATTTGTAGCAGAATCAGAAAACAGAGAACTTGCCAGAACTAGATAAATGGAATGTACATCTGAGTAGAGAAATATGAAATTTGTAAATGAGGTAGGAAAATAACAAAAATAAATGAGAACCACACGTTTCAATAACAGTCAATTTGGAATCTCAGGTCACTAACCCTGTTTGCCTGGGTATTTGCCTAATGTGTGAAGGAGCCTATTGTGAGGAGTATGTGAATTCTAATGTTTGAAGGTAGAAGGAAAGGATTTCTCTATGCTCTGGAACCTTGCCTAACTTATCCCCTGAGACTCTAACCTCTCTGTTTTGAGCAGGGAGGCATGGAGGGACATTCTAACACTGGTAGAATCGTCCACATGATGAAGGACACTGGTGGGGACACTTTATTCAACACCATACTTCAGCTCAAGAACTCAGTGTGTCCACTGGCCATGTTTTGCTAAAGTGAGAGGTTTCAGCCTTCATCTATCTAGCGGAAATATTACATTAAAATTCAACTTCCTGTATGAACCATATTTACAGACCAGAAACTGTGAGTCGCATGAGAACAAATCATTCTCACATATAATACACAAGCATCTAAGAAAATCAGCCTGCTCTAGAGGTCTTGTGGAAGACTGAACTCTGCTGAAGGAAAGTGTGCTTTTCTGCATTTCAGATTAGCACACACTTGCAGTTCTTTTGAAAAAAATTAAAATTCCAAAGCCATATACCCGTACTGCAGAAATCAAGGCATCAAAATAAATGAGCTACCAATTAATATTGTCCTTTCTGCCCTCAAGCTGAGGGCACCTCTTGTAAAATAATTTATCTTTGGCTGCTTTCATTCACCATTTCGTTAATAAAGAATGAATAGTGCTACGTAATTACATCATATCAGAAATGGCCTTTATCAAGGACATTTCAAATGGCAGAAGCACTAGACTTTTCAAACCATTTGACAGAAATAAAAACATTAATCATGTCTTTGAGGGAAGAGGCTAGCGTAGCTCATTTGGCTAGTCAGCTTTTACGTCAAAAGCTTCCGGGGCTCCAGATCAAAGCAGTCACTTGAGCTTGATAAAATCATAGTAGCACTTGTATGGCTCTAAACTTTAAAAAGGATCCCTCTGTGGGCAGGTATTTTTTAAAACTTAAGAAACTGCAACTTATATGGCAAAATCTGAAGGGTCTATAATTTGATGCTGTGGTGTGAACTTGGAAAGAAAACTTCAAGTTTGTGAGAATGTGGAGGGCAAAACAAATAGAAACACCTCCTCCCACTGCAATGTTCTGTCTGTCCAGCTCAGGGATGGGACAGGACCCCTGGATGCTGTTAGGCTGCAATTCCCACCAGGGGTGTAGCCACAAGGAGGGTGAAAATAAGAAATCTGCCCCTCAAATGACATTTTCCTTCAGTCCCCAAAGTCCAAGCATTGCAGTAATATAAAGATTCAGCTCAGCATTTAGAAATATTGTTCAATAGAATAATCCAAAGAAAAGGGGCAGGCAGAAGCACAGCAGATATAAGGGTTATATGTCATAGAGTTGGAAGGGGCCTCATGGGCCACTGAGTCCAACCCCCTGCCCAATGCAGGATCTCCAGCTAAAGCATCTCCAGCAGGTAGCTGTCCAGCTTCTTTTTGAAGACAACCAGAGAAGAAGACAACCACTTCTCTAGCCAATCGGTTCCATTGCTGAGCCATTTTTACTGTTAAGAAATTCTTTCTAATGGTCAATTGAAATCTATTCTCCTGTAACTTCAAACCATTAGAGCTGGTCCTACCCTCTGGAGCAGCAGACAAAACGTCTGCCCCCTCCTCTCTGTGACAGCCTTTGAGGTATTTAAAGTGCAGTTGTGTCACCCCTCAGTCTTCTCTTCACCAGACAGAACATTCCCAGTTCCTTCAGTCTTTCCTCATATGTTTTGTTCTCCATACTACTTATCATCCTTGTTGCCCTTCTCTGAACCTGCTCCAACTTGTTTATATGCTTCTTAAAACCAGACACCCAGAACTGAATGCAGTACTCGTGATGAGGCCTGACCAGTGCAGAATATAGTGCAACTATTACTTCTCTCAGATTGGAAACTAAGCTTCTATTAATGCTGGCTAAGATAGCATTTGCTTTCTTTGCTGCAACAACACACTGCTGGCTCATGATCAACAATAATCCCAAGGCCCTTTTCATATGTAGTACTGCTGAGCCATGTACAAGGTCTGTCTATTAAATAACGAGACTGATAAACAACCCATTATTATTTATATGTATTACAATTCTAATGTTTGTCCCTTTCAAAATACTCCCCATTCACACTCACACACCAATGCAGTCTTGTTTTCCACAGGTCCAAGCCATGGAGCAGATCATTTTCTGTCAGCTGTTTCAACACATCTGCCGTTTTCTTCGTACTGCATCAATTGACTCAAAGCATGTTCCTTTAAGCACCGATTTCACTTTAGGGAAAAGAAAAGGGTCACATGGTCCCAAATCTGGTGAATATGGAGGATGTTCAAGTGTAGAAATGCATTTATTGGCCAAAAACTGCTTCACAGAAAGTGCTATGTGAGCAGGCGCATTGTCTTGATGAAAAATGGAACAATTTCCTCACAGTTCTGGCCTCTGACTCTTCTTCTCAGGTTTGTCAAAACTTCCTTATAGTAATACTGGATCACTGTTCTGTCTTCTGGAATCCATTCTGCCAAAATTATGCCCTTGATGTTAAGAAAACAAACAGCCCAATGAGCATGGCTTTGAATGTGGACTTGCTTTAACGTGCTTTTTCCATTCTTGGTGATGATGTTTTTTTTCCAATGCATTGACTGTCATTTTGTCTCAGGATCATACTGGAAGATCCAGGTTTCATCACAAGTGATGAATTTTTGAAAAAAGGTTTGGTTCCACCCCAAGTTGCTGCAGAATGTAATGTTGCTCAGCTTTTAAACTTAGCATGTTTCTGGCACACAATAGACAACACAGCTGCTTTAAACAAAGACCGACAATTAACTCAACGGCCAAGAGTGCTGATGTTTGTCATGTAGGTTCAGACATGTTCAAGGCCACCACTCAAGCATTCACAATCAATTCTCCCTGATTTATCTGAAAGGTAGAAACACAATCTCATTATTTAATAGACAGACTTTGTATGCATCATTCTATACCCGTGCATTTGTTTTTTGTGGCCTAAATGTAGAATTTTGCATTTGTTTTTACTGAATTTCATTTTATCAATTTCAAACCAATTTTGTAGTTTATATAGGCCCTTTTGAATTCTGTACATATTTCCAATCTTTTAGTCACTCTTCCTAGTTTTGTGTCAACAATTTGTAACAAGATGTAAACGATTTTCACTGTCTGATCCTCTGAAATGCTAGAAATTTGGGGAATGAAGGAAAAGTGTATGGGGGGAGTAGAAATCTTATCTATAGGGGGAATGTCCTCACCCGCCCATAGCTACTTATATCCCTCTTTCCCACCAATGCTAGTAAGCACAACTAAACATTAGGGATAACAGGAGTTGAGTCCAACAATATCTACAGGGCCACATGTTCCTTATCTGTGATCTAACTCCTAAATATGCACTAAGTTATGAGGGGTAGTACACTTTAGCAGAGATTGGTGGTCCAGTAGGGCTGCAAATCCAGAGGGACTCAGCCCAGACTGCTGTTCCCATTATTATGAGGAAGAATTGTGTATAAATTGAAGATCAGGGATATTAAAAAAAAAAAACTTATTTCATTGCATCTATGGACTTTATCAGACCATCCAAATAAGGCATCATAAGGATGCCTAATGATTGCGAAAGGGCCCGCATACCAGACGACTTTACCCTTTCGCAATCATGTCCAGTTTAAAAACTGTCCTATTTTATTGATGGCTCAAGTCATCAATTGATCCCCTGTGGTGCTTTTGTGTTGGCATTGCCAGCATTTGAATCTGTGCACAATTGTACTCACGTGAATGCAGCATCAATGGCTGGTCCAGCGAGAACACTTTCAGGTGATATTGCAGGTAGGTGATACTCCTTTTATGACCCTCCCCAGTTTACTTGGGGCTTTTATAGTGTGTTTATGTGCTTTTAAAAAATTTAATTTTGTTATTTTAGTTTTTATTTTTGAATTTCCCATGCTATGTATTCTCATGAGAATTTGTAGGATTTTAACAGAGGAAGTGAACGGAGCTTAGTTAACTCCTCATTCACTGTTGGGGAAGCCTTTTCATGGGAGGGAAAATAAGTGTGGCATGAAGTGTTCTTTTGCCAGCATAAAAACAACAGAAGTTATGCTGGCAAAAGAACAGGGTTTAAGGGGCTGGTCTGATAAAGTCCTATATATCTGTTTCCCAGATCTTGTGAGATGTGTTGGAGCCAGTCAGAAACAATATTAGAACACTCTGTACCAGCATTCTGAATTGCTGAGCCTCCTAACCCAGCTGGAACAGATAGCAGGTTAGTTTCTATTGGTAGTCCTGTGTAGAGTAGACCCATTGAATCAATGGGATTGGCATAACTATTGACTTATCATTAAACAGTAATTAAACAGGCCCACTCTAGACTACCAAATGGATTTAGACATATGTGGACTCAGAGCAGTTTGATATCACTTTCAGTGTAATGGCCCCATTGTATGGAATCCTGGGATTTGTAGTTTGATGATGGACTTAGAATTTCATTTTACAGAGTTCTAGTAAGTTCCCCTGAAGTACAGCACTAGAGCTCTCTAGCAGAGAATTCAAAAGGTGAAAGCTCTGCTTTCTCACAATTATAGAAAGGTATCACAAGTATGCACCTTCAGGTCACTACTAAACTAAAAGTCCTAAGGTTCCTCAGGTGCCCTGACTATTAAATTGGTACCAAGCTGCCATAAGTGTGTAGCCTATATGTGCTTTCCATTTGTTTTCTTCTATTTGCAATGGTCTACCATATCAAGAACTACAAGTACCAACATTTCTAGTGCATGAGCAGGAAAAAGGAGAACAAACCAAAGCACCATAGACTGTGAAAACAAGTGTGATGCTGGTCTTTCTGCCAGGATTTGCACCTTCTTGAGCAAGTGTCAAAGCTAATCAAAGAAAAACCCACTCACATTTTCTGAAATGTAGAATAGGTAAGAATAATTTCAGAGTGGAAACACTTTTTCTACAGCTGATAAGATCCTAAGTATGGGATGAGGGATTACAGTGTTACTGTGGGAAGGGGTTGTTCCAGCCCCTCAAAATTAGGTTTGAGTCCTGGTGGGCTATGTTTCATGGTAGAAAAGGGATATTAAATTTTTGGGTGCTCTCTTTTTATTCTGTAATCTACCTGGGGGAAAAAGAGAATAATAAGAATCAAATTCAATCTATTATAATAGTTACATGGATTTTTAAAATTTGTGGTTACATCCACTTTTTACTCTCTTCTCCTACTATCTTATGTAATTGTAGCTTCTGGGGAAAAAATACTTGTGATACCTATCTGTAATTGTGGGGAACCAGAGCTTTCACTTTTTGAATATTTCTCATGTATTAGATTTTCTTTTGATTCAATACAAAATATACTTCATTTTATTTGAAAAAGAAAGGTTTACAGAAATTAGGATTTCCTAAGGTTATGGGCCCACCAAAGCTGTGACCCTGCATATTTCATTAATTTTAGCAGGAGAAAGTCACGATCACATTTGATTACCCCATTACTCTTAGCAGGGCTTAAATGAAATTGGTTGATCTATGCCCGTAGCTCTGTAAAATAGTAACATGTCATAGTACCCAAGATTTATATAGCCAAAAATATTAATGTGAGGATTACCTACTCTCTCATATCCCTTTGAAAGGGTACAATTAGGGATGAAATGTTGAGCCCGCAGCTTGTAGAGAACTCATTCCATGTCATGTTTTCAAGCTGGGAAACCCTGGAAAGATTTCAGGCAGCTGCCTGCTTTCTACTGTGCCAAAACTACTGTGAGTATATGACAGGATAATATTTAATTTTGGTCAGGATAACACAAAAAACCTTCACCACATTTGCCACTCATGGAAAAAGACTGGATTTATTGTCTAGAAACAGAGACCAAGGCCTTTGGCCACAGAATAATTGTCTGGGAAGTTTGATGGAGCTTAGCTGGCAACAAATTTCGAAGTCACCCAAACACACTGGATTACATTATGTGCATGTTCTAAACCTGGTACTTAAAAGTTTTTGCAGGTTTCAGGGTTTGAGTATTTTTTAATCAAAGAGCAATACAAGGGAGAATAGAATTATTCTCTGCCATCTTTCATGGAAATAAATGAGAAAAGTCTGTACTTATAACATGCTTATGATTGGGCAAGGTGGTAGAGTGCAAAGCTACCTCTTAATAAGCAGTACATGCCTTGTATTGAGCCAGGCCACTGGTTCCTCTAGCACAGTATTGCCTACCCTAGTAGTGGCTCTTCACAGTCATGTTACCTAATATCCATTAATTGGAGAGCAACCAAGGAGGGATCCTCCGCATACAAACATGTCCTCTAATACTTATAAATCATTTATCTTCCCTAGTGTACAACTGAAACAGACCCATGTATAATCTAATGCAGCTCTTTGCCACAAAGCAGGCTCCACTGCAAGTCAAGCCGTATTTATGCTACATTTTGTACACTTTTAATTATCAAATACTATCTAGATAGATTTCATGCTGTTACAGCCTTGAACTCTCATAGTGTAGTAAGAGGTATACGTTACTTCCAAATTAGGGCTTTTTAGTTCTGCTACAAGGGGGGAAATAACAGGTGAATGGAAAAGGAGAACAGGAAGCTACTAGCAACTTTATGACTAATTAATTTATATCTTAGCATGTGCTTTTGTGGTTATTAGTCCACTTCCTCAGATATACTGATGAAATTATATGAAACCCACAGGTTTTAAGGCATAATTACATACATGACCTCCACCCAGGGATAGGGGGATTTCCAGCAGACAATGGACCATTAGCCAAACAGACACTCATCCTCCTTGCATATCTCCCCCCAGGAACTAGCCATTCAAATACACAAATTTACGTATCCTCTACAACAGGGACTCACAGTATATAAACCCCACACACCCCTACCCAATCATTCTCTGAAGATGCCAGCCACAGATGCAGGCAAAACATCAGGAATAAACTCTTCCAGAACACAGCCTCACAGCCCAGAAAAACCCCTCAGAAAACCTATAGATGTCAGCCATGAAAGCCTTCAACTTTCATGGCTTCAAGGCTGATTGTTTAATGATTTACTCTACAATCTTTCCTGGTATTGATTTCAGGCTGACTGGGTGATAATTGTTTGGATCCTCTTTTTTCCCTTTTTGAGATGGGGACAATGTTTGCCCACCTCCAGTCTTCTGGTACTTCTGTTAATGATTGACGCATGAAATAACGAGACCAGACACAGAAGCTTGGGTTGAAATACGGGCCACTTTATTAATATCTTTCCTATTTATGTAACTTTCTTGGGGTATGCCAATGTATAAAGGGGGAGATCCCTTGCGGGGGCATCTGGGCAGTTGGTCACAACTGACCTAACTCCCAGAGTCCCTGGGCGACTCACCTGAGCCCCAATGGGGATCCCGGTAACGTCCGGGTTTCCCTTTGGGCGCCATCTGCTGGAGAGCCCTGCCCCAGGATGAAATCCTCAAGCCAAATAGCTTCTGCGAAGGATCGCAACCCGAAGCCGGCCCTAAGGGTAGCCTACCTTGCTGCACCCCATCCATTGGGATTCTGGTGCAGTTCAGTGAGAGCTATCCTTCCACTCAATTCGAGGTTGCCATAGGTGAATGCCATATCATTTACTCTACAATCTTTCCTGGTATTGATTTCAGGCTGACTGGGTGATAATTGTTTGGATCCTCTTTTTTCCCTTTTTGAGATGGGGACAACGTTTGCCCACCTCAAGTCTTCTGGTACTTCTGTTCTCCAGGAATTCTCAAAGATTATTGCCAGTAAGTAACTCTGAGATTACTTCTGCCAGTTCTTTTAATACTTTTTTAAAAAAATAATCTTTAATGTCATTTCATTACACAGTCGTGTTTTCTCACAGCAATCATGTTTGTGACGCAAACAGAAACACACCAGTTTGAAAATATTCAGTATAACACTTCTCTGCAATTGCTCACGTGGGCTGCCAGCGTGCTGCTTTGGCAATCCATGGCCCCTTCCACACCAGCTCCATAATCCCACCATGTGCCCTACTCAGTGCATGTGTGCCTTTATTTTTATTTTTTTACATGATTCCATAATGACTGGGAAATGATTAAAAATGTATTTTATTGTTTTGCTGTAATTACACAATCACAGCAAAAAAATAAAAATAAAATCCAAATGGTAGGAAGTAAAAACAATCTCGGCCTGCTTGGGAATAGTGAGGGAGATGGGGGGGGGAGAGGAGGAGAGGAGGAGTATCATGTTCCCTCATGCCACATGACTGCTATCATATTGTTACTGCAGCAAAAGGGACCTATTAAATCAGGGGATTAATGGAATAGCCATGATATTAGGAGCCATTGGTGGGTTTCCCTTGTCAATAAAAAGGTGTGCTATAGAAACAAATGAAATGCAAAGCAGCAACAAGAGAGACACAACTTTGTGTGAGAACTACTGGCCAAAGATCCTAATGTCTTGCTATAATTATGAAATACCAGCCTCATATGATAAAGCCCTAATATATACAAAAGCTCATAGTAAAATATAAATCAGCTAGTCTTACAGATGCTGCTTACCCCCTTTGTTTTATTTTTGTTCTACAACAGACTAACATGACCCTTTCTTTGAAAACTACAATGAAGTGGAAGTACATTTAAAATAGTAGCTCTAAGTGACACTTAATATTAGGAGTGGAAATAATATTTGTCATTATTAAATACTTATTATTATTATTATTATTATTATTATTATTATTAAATTCCTAGCTAAAATATAGGTTTCTGAGCATTCAGGAAATCTGGTTAGGAAGAACAATGCAGAGATTAGAATTTTCCACAGATTTCACCTGGTATTCACACTTTCTGAAGTTTTCAAGAAAGTATTCCTAATGTGGTGTGTTTCTGGCATGAAAACCATAGTTTTTGCACAAAAATATATTTTCATGTACAACAACCACTGTTTCAAGAAACCTATGTGTTTTTATGTGTGAAATAATCATGTCAAATAATCAGGTCCCTCCTCTGAAGAATGGAAATTGACTAACTGAAAACTTATAAGACTCCTTCCACACTGAACTGGAATCAGTTACAGTGGTATAAACTTCAAGGATGAAATTAACACAGAAAATACAGGAACAAAACTTTATCTGGATTTCCTATAACAAATTAATGTATAAAATACTACCACAATAACTGTTATTGTAGAAGGAACTATGGGTGGTTTTCAGTGTGCTGTGGCATAAAAGGGATAGTTACGATGTACCAGCTAGAGGTAACTGTACAAAACATTGAATGATTTCTTGCACTGTAGGTCTGTACTCTTTAACTGACTTATGACTATCTAATAGTCTTATCAGACCAGGGGGACAATCTCTTGTCCCAGGGATTTCTCCTCGAAAATATTGTTTGTCTACACAATTTTCTCCTAATTTTGCTTTTATTGTGCTGTACCTGAATGGAGTTAAGAGTTTCCCCTTTACTTATAAAGAAAACATACTTTGGGCTCATCTGTATCAATGTGGTTGAATAGTGATTGATCCTCCACAAAGGACACTGAGGTGCCAGTTACACGACAAAAAATGTCGCGGGCCTTACCGTGATATTGTGATCCCGAATCCGTCCTCCGCGGTTTATACGATCTTTGTCACTATTCTGGATATCCTGGGTGGTCCTGTGATGATATTTACACGTACTAAGTTCCGTTTGTAATTTTCGGTTCCGCGATGCTTTATCCCGTGATTTTATTGTTTACACGCGTGAGGTGTACCGGGATTTTTTTAAATTTTTTTTTGTCTGTCAATCAAAGATGAGATTTGGTCTACGTGTTTCCGGTTCTTCTTCCCGCCACAGATGCAACGATTGGCCAAAGTTTAAACAAAGAAGGACGTCACATGTGCTTTTCATGCGCCTCATCTTCTTCTGGATGGCAACATGGAGGCACCTACTTCAGCAGCTTTGGCCACCACTTCCCATTTGCGATTATCTCTTTTAGCTCTTAAGAGGCAGTTAATAATCAGGCATAGAAGAAGGATGCTTCTTATTTTCCTTATCCTTCTCCATTCCCAAGTGATGGAAACAGCAATTTTACGACCACAGGTTATGTACTTTGCTGCTGTTGAATCCTCGGAGGTTCTGAGGCATGTTCGCTCTGACTGGAGGAAGCGATGGTGGTGGGTGTACCCGACAATGGAGGAGTGGTGGGAGAAATTTGTGATGAACTTCTGGTCGGACGAACGGTGGATACTATACTTCAGGATGCCATGGTTCCTATTGCGCCTTGCCGAGCTACTATGCCCAGAGATTGCGAAGTCGGACACGAACATGAGAAAAGCCATCCCTGTTGAGAAGAGATTCGCTATTGCCGTTTTCCTTCTCGCCCACCACTGCTCATATGGTGCAGTTTCCCAGTTGTTTGGCATAGGAAGAGCAACTGTGTGCAAGATTTTTGTGGAGGTCGTGCTCGCGATGGAGAAGTTACTTCTTAAGTGGACAGTCTTCCTCGGAGATCACAGAAAGGTATTTTTTTATTACATTTAATATGCTTTTGATAAATCATCTAATCGCATTTACTGCTAGATGTTTAAAAATTGAAATATGGAGTTCACGTAAATGATAACGTAATGATTAAACTGTAAGCTTCCCCCTATGTTGTTATCTAGAGGACATGGAGATCATGCCACAGGATATAGGAATGTTTATATTCGGACAGAAAAGTTTAATCGGAAACTCGTCCTTCCATGTTCTCACTGTTCCCTTTTCTTTCCATTTGAAATTTCTTAGGTGATGGATTCCTTTGCAGCAATGGGATACCCACAAGTGGTCGCTTGCCTGGATGTTTGCCATGTTAATATAATCCCCCCCCATCCGCCAAGGGGATGAATTTATCAACAGGAAGAATAGATACAGTGTTCTTCTTCAAGGGACTTGTGACCACCGGGTTTTTTTTATTGATGCGGAGATCAGTTGGAGCGAGAAGAATCACGATGCCCGAATGTTAAGGAATTCTGGGTTTTTTGAGACTATGGAGGCTGGCATCTTTGTGCCAGGTAATCCAACACTGACAATTATGGGGAAGCAGGTAGTACCACTATCTCTTGTAGTTGGTGCATATCCAATAAGGAATTGGCTGCTGACACCTTTTCGGGGGACTACAAATCCCAAACAGAGACTGTACAATAGGTACCATAATAAAATTAGATCGACGGTGGAGAGGTGCTTTGGCTGTTTGAAATCGAGGTGGAGGGCATTAAAATACTGTATAGAGGTAGCTGAGGAGAATGTATGTTCTGTAATATGTGCATGTGTTATTCTACACAATATATGTGAAACAAAAGGCAGTATCCTTGATGATCCTCACCGGCGTGTGCAGAGGTTTGTCCTTGACACGCTGGGAGCACCGATGGTGAATAATGATGCTGCAGAGAAGGAGCAGGGGGAGGCAGTACGGAACGCTTTAAAAGAATATTTTTGGCATGAACATCACCGTGGTGACGGGGACTAATGTTATGAATGGTTTGCCATGTTTTCAATTTCTTGGATTATTTGGTAGTCTGCGTAATAAAATATTGGCATTCTTAAAGGTGTCTTTATTTCCTTTTCCCGACTTTATTCGTTTCTAGCTTTTTCAAAGGGTGAAATAGCTTTGTCTTTTTACCAAAGAATTGTGAATGTATACAATACTGTTTAACAGGAGTGGAAGTACACCCTGGAAAGTAGGTCAGACTGGATACAAATTTATTTTAAAGCAAGTAGCAAGAACTGATACATTGTTGCGGTTTAGGCGGTTAAAGGAATTGGCGGGCTTTTGCCAGGGATTACTCTTTCTGGTAAAGGATCGGAGAGTATCCTCCACTAATTGGTTAATCCTCCGATTGGTTAATTGATTAGCCAAAACCACTTAAATTTTGAAACGTTTAGCTTCCTCCCAACTCCATAGGCTTCTTTCAAAAATGAAACGGTCAAGGTGCAAACTTATAAACTCGCGTTTTTGCATCCCACCACATGGTGTTATGATGGCTGAAGGGGGGAGAGGATGTGTCCGGCCGGATCGGCGCATCGCCTACTGGGGCACCTGGGAGACCAACCTATTGTTGGAATCCCTGGCCCAGCAGCCGGTGCGCTGGACTGGCTGATGCAGTCCTCTAACCGGAGGAACCGCATCTTCTTTCTGGAGGCAGCGCGGTTCCTCTGGTTGAGAGGCTACATACGTTCTGGCCTCCAATGCCGCTCAAAATTCAAGACCCTTAAGGGCAAATTCTTCGCAGCATTGGAGGCCAGTGACGGTAACCCCCCCAAAGGCGGCCACCTTTTTATGCCGTCTTGCATGACCTGTGGGTCCGTGCAGGATGGCCAAGCTGGTGCGACAGGCTCCCCAGAGGTAAGCACCACCAAGGCATCTATGGTAAAAACTTGTATGTGTACCTGTGTGAGTGTGTGTGTGTTTCCTCGTCAAGATACTGTTAATGTTCTCCCGTCTATGTTTTATTATAGCGGTCCGGATCCAGAGACGGGCCACTGGGGAGCCAGTGTCGGATCCCTCCTCAGATGAGGAGGGTCAGGCAGGCCCGGCACCGGCTGCACCCCCCCAAGGTAAGTTTTGTTACAGTAATATTTTTCCATACTTATGGGGGTCATAGAAAAAGAAATGGTACAGTTTTCTGCTGATATATTGAAGTTATGGTTTATTTCCTTTGAAGGTCCCCAAGATGCCCAGGAGGCAGCGGCCCAGCTGGCTGGGCTAAATATAATAGCTAGAATTGAGGAGCTAGGTAAATATTTTTAATTACTTAAAATTTAGGCTAGGGCAATGTGCAATTCACATAAATCACTTGCATCAAATTAATAATGCCATTTGTTTTCCAATACAGGGAGGACTCTGCGTGAAGAAATAAGGGACCTTGCCAGGAGGGTGCAAGCCTTGGAGGAAAGGCTTGCCTTGTAAATACTGTACATATTTTTCCTGTCGTTTTGTATATAGTTATTTTAGTATATTTGATTATGTCTGCTTTACTTTGTAAATATTGTAACTATTGTTTTTAATCACCCCCCATGCCAAACTTTTTGTTATCCCTTTCCCCTAAGCATTCCATCTCTGTTGTGTTGTTTCCTTTATTATGAAATTATTGTAAATACTGTAAATATTGATTCCATGTAAATATGTAAATCTACAAATTTCTATTTCTGAAAATATGTAAATATGTTTAACGGAATTAAATAAGTTTATTTTCATATTATTTAAAAAAAATAAAATGTTGATTGTTTGAACATCAAAAAGCCTGTTTATTTACCCTAAACTTTAAGAATTAAAATGCTATAAACAGTTACAAAACCCCTTTAAAGATTAGTGTTTAAAATTTGGTTCATTTATGAGGTAGATAAATGTAAGAGAGACACAAGTAAACTATAAAAACATGTAACTTTTTTTCTCCCCTACAAGTACAGATAAATCTTGCTATTTATAGTACAGCTACATTGACAGGGGAATTTTTTTCTTAATTACCCTTGCCGGTCGCCTTGGATTTAAAGTACTACCAGGCAAACTTTTTGTGGGTGTTGCTTGATTTTCAACATGTGAATTCTCCTTATCTTCCTCATTTTCATTGTTAGTACTAGTATTTCTTTTCTCAACAGCACTTTTTTTTAGATTCCCCATTGACTTAATATGAGTTACCAAGTCCCCAAATAGATCATTTTGTCTTTGTATTTCTTTCACCATCCTCTCTGATTCATCCATGGAATGCTCATAGAATTTTTTTAGGTAACCTTGCAAAGACATTGTTTGTTCTTTAGATATTTTTTCAATTCTAGATGCAAACATATCAGCTACTGATCTTGAATTTTCCATCAATTCCGCCACATCCGAAGAATGCTTCTTCCTACGAAATAAGGCCAATCTCTCTGCGGGAGACAATGTGGCTGTAGGATTACTCAAGTCGGCAACTGTAGAAAATTGGAAAAATAAAATAAGTAACCTGGTTTTTTACAGTACAGAGCAAGGTGTAACGAATACCCAGCCCTATAATGCTTGGATGCATACCATTACGTTCAGGTGTGGTTGATCACACAGTGTCAATCTCCTCTACCACCACCGTGTTGGTAACCTCAGTTTCATTGACTACTACGGTTTCATCATCCTCCCCAGTTACGCTTAAAGTCATAGTAGCATCATCAGATTCCTGGGTGGCAGATACATCTGCATAAAATAGAAAAGTAAGGGAAAATAGCAAAGTCATAAAGTAGAATAAAGCAATGCATTTTACATAATCAGCAGCACTGCCTCATCGCCTGTGGAAGAGGTAAAAAAGTACTTGGCTTCCTTGTTTATGGCTACTTCCAGGGATGCCATTTCAAACATGCCAAGGTGCACGCATCACTTCTAAGTCCCAGGGAACACAAACAAAAGCGCACCATTTGGTTTTTACAACTGTCATTAACATAATAAAGGGGAAACCTCATACCAAGACATCTTCACTTCAGGGCATATTTTTTAAACATGGTGAAGTTAGTCACTATTGGTAGAATTATAAGCAGTAAAGCATCTGTTCATCATTTCAACAATTGCATGATAAGACTATTTTTTGGTGTTGTGAAAACGGAAAATTAAACATCCGTGTTTTCACTTTGATGCCTAACATTTCCAGTAATAGAAGCACTAAACAACATCTGTAATTTTAGCGGCGTACACAGTAAAGACACAAAGCATGCATATCAGCAATGGGTTAGCCTTGAACATTTAGAAAATAAAATGGCAGAACACTGCTATTCGAGAACAGGATTAATCGATTTTTCACATACTTTTAACATGAAAAAAACCTCACCCAGGGGTTGCGAAAACAGTTCCTCAGAGAACCCCTGCAGCATCTCTTGGGATGATTGAGGGAATCCCACTTCTTCTTCGATGAGGGGGGCGTGATGAGGAACTGCTGACCCTCGCGGAACCCGCACAATGTCGGTGGTGCTTCCGAGCCGCTTCGGGTGGTAGTTGGCATCACCGCCCAGAATGGCATGCAGTTCTTTATAAAAGGGCATGGTTGCCGCATTGTTGCCACTTTTGGAGTTGTGGTCGTTTACCTGGCGGTAATTCTTGAGCATCAGTTTCGTCTTCACATGGCACTCTTCAGCGGTGCGATCATGCCCTTTCTTTTTCATTTCAGCAGCAATCTTTTCAAAAAGGTCTATATTTCTGTGGGATCCCCTCAGCTGCTCCTGCACCTTTTCCTCGCCCCATATGGCCAAAAGATCTACGGTTTCGTTGTAGGACCACGAGATCCCACGGCCGCCTTTCCTGGGACGAGGTGTGCTTTCGACATCCATAGCTGTAACTGCTCAGGTAAACGTCCAGGAGAACAATGGAGAGGTATCTTCTTCAAATTTTGGGATGGCCACAAAGGGGGCAGGTACACCGCCTACTGACTGGCCAGAGCCCGCCCACGGACAGGGCAATTTTCGGGCATCTCCTGTACCCGTGATATGTTGTCACGGGCTGTTTACATTTCCGATTTTCCGCATCCCCCCGTGACTTTTTTAAAAACCGGCACAACCCACGGGATTGAAAGTCCCGCAGGTCAAGCGAAAAATGGTGCCCCCCCTTCCGAAAAACATGTGTCTGACCCGATGTACGTGTAAACTGCCAGGGATCGACAAGTATTCTTCCCAGGACATTTTCATCGTGTAAACGGCATCTGAGTATTATATTCCTGTGAGAAGGCTTTAGGAATTATATACATTTCAGAGTATGATTATCAAATTATAGCATCCCAAATCATTTGGAGGAAGCCATAGCCGTCGTTATAAAACATGTATATAAAATATATATGTAGATGTATGCCCTGAGAGTAAGGTATGTCCTAAGATAAAGGGTGCTTAATTGTGTTTGATAGGCTATAGTCTTCATACCAGAAGATACAGAGTTGGTCCTGGTCACTTGAAAGGCAGATCAAGAAATAAAGATTCAACCTATGCTGGACGAGGTTACATTTCTTTGAAAACTCAGGTTTGCTGCTTGGATGTAATCCTGGACTCTGCCCTGAGCCTGGATGCCCAGGTTTCAGCAGTGGCCAGACATACATTTGCACAGTTAGAACTAGTGTATCAGTTGTCCTGTTCCTAGATATGTCTGATCTGAGTGAGGTGACACAGGTTTATTTGGATTACTATAATACACTGTATGTTGGGCTGCCTTTGTAAAGTGTTCAAGAGCTTCAATGTGTCCATAGTGCCACTGTGAGATTGCTTTCTGGAGCTGGTTACAGACAGAACAGGAGCTCATTGTAAGGACAACTGCACTGGATATTGATCTGTGGCCAAGGACACATCAAAATGCTGGTTATAAGCTATAAAGCCATAAATAGCAAAGGTCTATACTATCTGAAATATTCTGAGCCTCCTTTTGTGATCACTGGGAAAGAAGCCTTCTCTTATTCCCACCACCCTCACAAGTTTTGTGCAGGTTCAAGACAGGGCTTTATTGTTGTGTGTGTGTCTTTAAGTCACCTGTCCACTTATAGCAACCCCATGAATTTCATAGTTTTTTCTTAGGCAAAGAATACTCAGAGATGGTTTTGCCAGTTCTTTCCTCTGAAAAATAGCCTAAAGCACCTGGTATTCATTGCCAAGCTCCCATCCAAGTACTAACCAGGACTGACCCCGCTTAGCTTCCAAGATCAGAGAAGATCTGGGACCTTTAGGGTATTCAGTCCCTTACTCAGTGGCTTTTCCAAGGTTGTGGAATTTCCTTCTACAGGAGGTTAGGCTCTCTCTTTTTGCTGGTAGGCAAAGTCCTTTTTATTCAGATAGTGATATAGTCACTGAGTGGCTGATGAGAAAGGATCTTTTAGTGGCAGATGTTGTACTCCCCCTTGTCTCATAAATGCTTTTAAATGCTCTTATAAATGTTTTAATCCAGTGCTTGGTTTTAATATGACATATTTTAAAATCTTTTTAAAAATTGTTCTTGAATGTTATAGCTTGCTTGTTTTAGCTGTATTTTGTTTTAACCTATGTTGTAAGCTGCCTTGGTTCCTGTGTTTGGGACAAGGTGGGATAGAAATTAAACCAATTAATCAATAGGAATTACAGGCTGGCATCCTGTTAGTGACTTAAAATGGTGCACGTCCAATTTACGCCATTATAAGTCACTTTTTTGGTCACTGCAGAAGTTGGAATGCTCTATCAACCTTGCAGAAGGACCCAAATACCCCCACCCCACCAATACCATCCAATACCGTGTCACTTTTCTGCTTCTGGCTGTAGCGACTTAGCCAGAAGCTTAGCCAAATGCTTCTCTGATGCAGTTACTAAATGGCAGTGTGTGTGTGTGTGTGTGTGTGCGGGCTCTATCAGTTGCTAAATGGCTGTGAGGGGGAAGCTTTTCAGCTAAAAGGGGGGCTTGGAGGGGACATGTAGCATAGTTCTGCATGTGGTTTATACTATGTCCCCACAATGCAGGACCTCAGCCATAATTTCAGTCATTGGGGACCTTATCTGAATGAGTCCCAAGACTGGATACATATTTAAATAGGCTGTGTGAATGTCTTACTCCTTAGTGATCTCATGAGCTTCAACATGCATTCTAGGGGACTGTAGTAATGGGTAGGTACATATTGTGAATGTATTGGTATTTGCCACTAGTAGGCACAAAAACTCTGATAATCTTTGAACACTACCGTAATTATTTCTTTCAAGTTTCATTGTTGGCCAACATCCGAGCAGTTGTTGATTATGAGCTTAGTTCAATGGGATTTTCTCCATGCAATCTATCACAACAAATGGAAACTGAACAAAGAGATGGGTCTGCTCTTGCATCACTCCTATTACTTTCCTTTCAGATGCTGGTCAGGATAATTTCCTAGTAGATTTGTCTTCCACACAGCTAGACATATCTGTATTATGTTGAACATTTGAGCTTGTGAGACACAAATTATAATTAAGGGGTGGAAAGGAAAGTTGTCTTTTTACAGAAGACACATTGATGTGTAATGCATAGCAATTTAACATACATAACCATAATAACCAGTTTGCATTCTGAAACATTATTGACAAATTATGGTAACAATGTTACTGTATACAAGCATATACCCATGATTTTCCTTTTTGCATTGCATTTCCTTTTATTGTTGTGTGACTTTTCTTTGAACTGATGTTAAACTACAGCAATATATTTTTCTTTTCTTGTCCTTTATATACCCAACTCCAAAATAAGAACATTCAATTAAATCTTCATGGATTTATCTGACAATAGTAGGGAGAGTCTCCAGTATTTAAAATATATGACCTTGCCATTAAATAGTAAAATAAGTAATGCCTTAATGACTGATTTGTAATTATTTTTAAATTAAAGGTTTCTTGTCAATATTCTTTAAATCCCTGTAGGGCAGAAGTAGCACATAATCTTGTTAAGCACTCAAATCAAGGCCTACTTTGTTTAAGTAATACTCTTTCAGTGGTGTTCTAAATATTAGCCTGTGTCAATACCCAATTCACATTAGTAAATGATACTTTGGCTTTTTAAAAATAAGAACTTGAGTGACTGGACCTAGAAAAGAAAGTAATAATTCGTGGATTATGTACATTCCATGAGCAACACAGTTAGGTAGGACAAACTGGTGCATTGTCTTCCCAGTGTAGATTAGGGGGGTGTCAGATGAGGTCTGTAGCTACAGATGAAGGGTAATTTCTTTTTGCAGTCAGAGCCATCCCAGTTACCCTGGCCTGGAAGGAAAACAAGTAAATGTGAGCAAACAAAATAAATTCCAAGAACTCTTCAGAAAAAAATTCTTCAGATCAGAGAGTCTTAAAGCACCTTAAAAAGTACTAGATTTATTGTGGGATAAACACCTGTGCCACCAAAATTTATCCCACAATGGATTTATGGAGGTTGTATAAATACACTTCTAGAGATAGGGATGTGTAATTTTTTTCTGCACCTGTGTGAATTTGGCTTTTCTTACCCACCCACTTCTCAGAAGATACAACTTGCCTCCAGTTCTAAACATGGCTTCTGCTTCGTCCCTGCCTGCCCCCACACCCACACAAATGTTGCAAGACAATTGCCCACATTTTAAAATAAAAGTCAAGCACTACCTACATTTATGAAAGTAAACCTTTGGCACAAACACATAATAAAAAAAATTGACACACTACACTGAGAGAGTGAGTACAAGTGATACAGTGCTTGTCTACACCAGCCAGAATATTCCATGTTCCGGCTGGAGTATTCCAGCCCCAGGCCCACAGCATTTTACTCCTGTTACCTGGCCTTTCATTGTGGCAACAGAAGGATGTCCTCACACCTGCTGGCCATGCACAAACTGATGCTTCTCTTTCCCGCACTGGCCATGTCTTCCAAGGTCAGGAACGAGGCACCCAGCCATGGTAGCAATAGCAATTATATTTCTATGCCGCTTATCAGTGCAAAACACTTCCTAAGCGGCTTCCAATGCATGTTAGCTAATTTTCCCCACAAGCCAGATACTCATTTTACCAACCTATGGAAGGCTGAGTCAACCTTGGAGCCCTGCAGGATCAAACTCACAATGTTGTGGCTGCAGCACCAGCATTTAACCACTGTGCCACCAAGGCTCACTTTGGTCACATGGTTGGGCACCTCACAGTGACCTCAACAGATGCAATGTGCATGATGCATCTGGGAAATGGCTGCCCTGGGCACTGTGCAGGCCATGTGTATGGACACCCCCTGTTGCGGTAATGGAACTCACTATTTTCTCGGGGGGGGGGAACCACAGCACACCATGAGCTTTTTTAACCATGTGTCTGCTCCATTTTAAGGGGTATTTGGCCTGGATTCTCATCAGAACTGCTTGGACTTTTCTAGTCTGGACTAGAAAAACCCTGCATTGTCCAGACTGCTGACTACAGGAATCTGGCCTGTCTACACAAGCCCACAGAGGAAAAGTGACAACCCCATAGTTGTTTTTTTTTAAAGGCCATCCAATCAGTGCTAGACTACCATGTTCAGCCTTCTTTACTGTGAAAAAAAATTCTCTTCCTCTGAGTTCTGCACTTAAGAGGAGGCACTTGTCCATCTAGGTTCACCTCTCGAGTTATGTATTTCTAGATACAGCCTTAGAATGAATTCTGTTGGTAGTACCAGCTAGAGTAAATTCAACACTTAAGTAAATCTTGTTGAGCCAGGGTATCTAACGATAGAATCCATGCTTTACTCTTACAGAGACAAAAGGTGCTGTATTTTAAGTGCAGTATAAGTGGTTTGAACACTGTGCAGTGCTTTCTCTCTTTGACTCAAAAAGCAGTGACTATGTTCAAACCACTTTGACCACGCTTAGAATGTTTGCAGTCTTCTTTCCTCTTTACTGCAGACTCTTAAGATGGCTACACCTCTAGAATTTCTCCATGATGGATTTGAGTTCTGTTTCTGGAGCACCCCAAATCAGTTGGGTGTATATGGATCACTAACACTACAATCGATCCATTTAAAATTCTAAGCACTATATGAGCATACAAGCCTGTAGAAACAAAGTTTTACGTTAGAGTTTTTATCAAGGTTTTATGCAATCATCGAAGCACTTTGAGAATTCTTCCTTAGACTAAAAAAAAATACAGTGATGAAAGAGAAGCTAAAATAGTTTCAATAAAGCTTACATAATTTCTAAGGGCACTGATGTCACCAAAATACCTAAAGTGAAATTTAGGGTGGATGTGTCAATTCATCTTAAAAATCTGGTTTCTACGGAAGCTGAAGCAATTTGGAATGTGATTAACACATACCTTAGGAGTTTGCTCACACCTATTGTTCTTCTTCATGGTCTCTGTGAATCCACACATAAAGGGTTAATCCTGCGCCTGCGCAGTAGCATTCGGAAGTCGTTAGAGTCAATTAGCCATTAGATTGAGCTTTGGCGGTAATCCCGCCCACCATCCCCTCCAGGCTATATAGGCCCTCCTCGAGCCCGCCATTTTAGTTCCTTTTTTTCCGCCGCGTTAGCAGCACGAGGAACGTTGTTGGAGTCTTAGCCTTCGGACTTGGATTCTACCCCCCCCCCTTTTTTGGTCTTGCTTTCCCTGTTTTTTCTCACCGAATAGGATTCTCTTCAGCTCGACAGACGGATCTTCCTCAGTACGACCCCGAATTTAACGTCGGACCTCGAAACCGTGAGTGACCACGTTGTGCATAATGGCGTCGATGGGCTTTTTCAAAGCATGCTTGACTTGCGGGGCTAAGATGCCCGAGTCGGATGGGCATTCCAACTGCCTGATGTGTCTGGGAGAAAGACACGATGTCCGGTCCTGCCGCCACTGTAGTGCCTTCACCCCTCAGGCGAGGCGGAACAGGGAAAAGAGGCTAAAGGCCCAACTCTATGAGCATGTGCTCTCGGGCTCGGCCACGACTACGACCCCAAGGCCCTCGACTTCCAGCTCAGTGCAGCAGCATAAGCAACCCGCTAAGGACCCCTCCAAACCGAAATCCCGGGACCGGGGGAAGGAGGTGGCCAAGAGTTCTTCCTCGAGATCGAGGAAGTCCGACTCCGAGACTGCGGACGGTACCGTCCAGAGAGATCACGGTACCGCTACACTACAGAAAGAGAGGCCTAAGACAGTGAGACTTACCTCCCCAAAGGCTGTCCCGCAGGAGGAACCGCCAAAGAAGAAAAAGAGGCGGTCCGACGACTCCCTCTTGAGTGGGACTCAAAAAGGCCGGACACCGATACCAGACCACTCTCCGGGTCACAAGTCCCCGGTAGTCTCTCCCATCAGAGTTAGCCTCTCCAAGCTTCGGTCACCGCCGAGGGATACATCCCCGATATCAGTAGGGGATAACAGAGAACGAGAGCTGTCGGAAGGTGAACTCCAAGAACCGGAGCTGAAGATCGTCGAGGTATCGACGAGCTCGATAGAAAGAGAGGGACGACACCGATCCCGCTCGAGATCGATCACCTCGGTATCGCATCGGTCCCGCTCACCCCAGACGATCCCGTCGAGATCGGCCTCCCGATCGCGGTCCCGCTCACCGCAGCTCACCAAGCCAGCCACCCCGCGAAGGTCTCCGCGTCGGTCCCGCTCCCGTTCCCGGGATCGCCACTACTCTACGGAAAGATCTCCACAGGGATCACATACTCCCCGCCGGTCCCGCTCCCCGAAAGGGTCACCGCGTCGGTCCCGTACCCCGCGACGAACCCACTCACCCCGCCGGAGCCGTAAGTCCCGCTCCCCGAGACGCCGACACCGGTCCCGTTCACCGAGACACCCACGATCCCGATCTGCGTCATCGGTCTCGTACATCTCCGAAGTGGGGACGTCGGAGGAAGAGTGGCTGTGGGAGCGGTACGGCCGTAGGTATTACGAACGCCCTCACAGGTACCACCGGTACCACCCGTTCGGGCACTACTGGGACCCCTACTACGAGGACGTCTTTGACCCCTCGCCACGCTACAGGGCTCGAAGACACAGAGACCGCCAACGGTCCCTAACACGCACCCCAGAAAAAGAGCGCCAACCCATCGCTAGACCACCAATGGAATCTACACCCAAGTCGGGCACCGGTACAGCCCCGGGTGGCTTGGGCAAAAATAAGGAACCGGTCCCATCGAGATCGCCGTCAAGGTCGCCTTCCCGGGAGAGACCACTCCCACACAGCCCCCTACCTAGAGGCTCACCATCCGGAGCGACAGTGCCCCCCAGACGCCCGACACCACCGAGAAGGCCGGTCTCAAGAACCCCTTCGGCCCACTCTTCAGACTCGGACTCGAGATCCTCTTCCCATCACCGAGACCATCCCCGGTTCCGGGAGGAGCGCGACCGGACCCGCCGTCACCTTCGGACGATATGAAGGCTTTCGCCGACTTTATGCACCGACTAGCAGGCACCTTGGGGATCAAAACCACCCAACCAGAAAAGGAGGTGGACGATCCCATATTCGAAGACCTGCAACAAAGGGCACCGTCCCTTCCCTCCCTATCCATCTCACCATACCTACTCCAGGTATTGAAGTCGTCCTGGGCTACACCATCTTCCACACCGCCAACATCCAAACGTCTGGACCATCTATACCGAGTCTGTACAGACTCCGCACCATGGCTTTCAATCCACCCAAAACCCAACTCGGTGGTAGTTGAGTCAGCTCAGATGAAGACATCTCAGAGACTACACTCCACCCCGTCGGACAAGGAGGGCAAGAAGCTGGACGCCATAGGCCGTAAATTCTACTCCTCCGCCTGCCTCCTCACTAAGATGACTTCGTACGCGGCCTGCATGGGAGCTTACCAGAAGTTCCTATGGGACACTTTGTCGGTCCACATCTCGAAGTTGTCTGAGCAGGACCAACGAATTGTCAACTCCTTCAGGGAGGAAGGTTTGGTGCTAGCGGGATACCAGCGACAAGTGGCAAAGCACATTGCAGAATGCACAGGCAAGATTGTAGCCAACTCAATTGCGGTCCGCCGCCATGCATGGTTGCGATCGTCTGGGCTGTCACATACCGCCCGCTCTATCATTGAGGACCTTCCCTTCGACGAGCTGGGTCTATTCCACGCAGACACAGACTCGAAGCTGGAGCATGCGGAGAAGATGAGGTCGACAGCCAAGAAATTCAGCCTACCCAGCAGCCACCACCCGACAAGACCACGCCTGCCCTTTCGCAGGACGGGATCTACCTACCGCAAAAGATACAGCCCGCCACCCTCCAGACCACGACAGTCCTCCTCATACCAGCCACACAGGAGGTTCCAACCATTCAAGCCCAAGCCGCAATTCCCCAAACGGAAGCAGGAGTCTTCCAAACAACGTGCTTGACTTCAAAGAGCCACTACCACCACCAGACACCAACGCTGCCTCCCCACCCCATACTACACCCTCTCCCGCAGACCGCCTCTCAGAGGCACTCCATTCATGGCAACTCATTACCTCAGACCGTTGGGTCCTGAACATTATAAGGAGAGGATACTACATAGACTTCGAAGAGCTTCCGCCCCCGAACCCACGCAGGGGAACCCCACTGTCCCCACTCATCGTGGAAGAGGTCAACACTCTCCTACGAAAAGGCGCCATCGAACGAGTTCCCCGCTCATGCACGGGAGGCCTATTCCTCTCCAGATACTTCATCATAGAAATGAAGGACGGAGGCGGCCGCCCCATCCTAGACCTGCGAGATTTGAACTCATTCATCCGCCCACAGAAATTCCGTATGGTTACGCTCCCATCTATACTACCTTTCCTGAGGTCAGGAGACTGGTTTGCCACCTTGGATCTGAAGGACGCTTACTTTCACATCCCAATCGCGCCCTCACACAGGAGATTCCTCGCCTTCGCGGTCGGCGGCGCGGCCTTCCAGTTCAAGGTTTTACCGTTTGGCCTCTGTACAGCTCCAAGAGTATTCACAAAGTGCATGGCAGTGGTAGTGGCTTGGCTCAGACAGAGAGGCGTAGTGGTGTTCCCATACTTAGATGACTGGCTTTTTACGGCCCATTCGGCCGAAAAACTGGACAGAGACATCAAGATGACCATCAACTGGCTCGAGCGACTGGGTCTAATGATAAACTACGAGAAATCACATCTGCGCCCCTCGCGGCGCATCAGGTTTATAGGGGCCTCCCTAGACTCCAGAGTAGGGAGAGCATTCCTACCGGACGACCGGTTCCACACACTTCGAGCAGCAGTACTGAAGTGTGCAAACCGACGGAGGTCCACAGTGAGAGAGGTACAGCAGACCTTGGGCTACATGGCCTCTACTACAGCAGTCACACCCTTCGCGCGACTACACATGAGACCCCTTCAGAGTTGGTTCATCGCAAGGTTCAACCCGTATGCTCACGGGCCACACAAACGATTAACTGTCCCCCGACCACTCAGGAAATCCCTCCTCTGGTGGACGAACCCACGGATGGTCCAACGGGGCCTGCCTTTCAAACAGCTAAACCCCACAAGAACCATCAAGACGGATGCGTCCCTGTCAGGTTGGGGGGCTCACGCCGACGGACTGTCTGTCCGGGGATGTTGGTCATGGGAGGAGAGGACACTACACATAAACGCCCTGGAACTCCTAGCAGTGTTCAAAGCCGTGAGGGCATTTGAACCCTCCCTGACCGGACAAGTGGTCCAAGTGGCATCAGACAATACCACAACGGTCTTCTACATAAACAAGCAAGGAGGAACGCACTCACCGACGCTCCTACGACTCACCCTGGAACTCTGGGACTGGTGCGTGAGACGAGACATCACACTACTAGCCATACATGTCCCGGGCAGGATCAACGACCTGGCGGATGCGCTCAGCAGATCAACCACCAGCAACCACGAATGGGCTATGGACAGACAGACGCTCGCCTCCCTCTTCTCGCAATGGGGCACCCCAACAATCGACCTCTTTGCCTCCAAGAACAATGCAGTGCTCCCGCTGTTCTGCTTGAGGGGCCGTCGGTCACGAGACAGCCTGGGGGACGCGTTCCTATGGCAGTGGAAGGGCCCCCTGCTCTACGCCTCCCCCCCCTTTCCTCTCATCCCCAGAGTGATTTCAAAACTACACCAGAACAGGGCCAGGTGCATCCTAATAACTCCATGGTGGCCCCGACAACACTGGTTTGCCCCCTTCCTCAGGATGGCACGAGGACGGTACCACCGCCTCCCACGGAAGCCGAACCTTCTGTCGATGGCAGACGGCCAGATCCTCCACCCGGACCTCGACCTGATCAACCCAACAGCATGGCTGATAACACCGTGAACCCCCTTTCAGAAGCAGCAAGGGACATCATCAGAGCGGTGCATCGGCCTTCAACGGTGAGGGCCTACGACTACAAGTGGAAAAGGTTTTGCTCCTTCCTAGAGGAGAAAAGGATCCCACTACACTTAGCGGACTCCTCTAACTTGATGGACTTTCTAGCCTCCTTCTCAGACAAGAACTTCGCAGTCTCTTCAATCAGGAGCTATGTAGCAGCGGTATCTTGGCACTTCCAACGCCTAGGTAAATCATCCTGCTTTAGAGACCCTAAGGTAAAAGCCTTCATCAAGGGCTACACCAACCTACACCCCCCAACACTGGGGCCTACCCCCGCTTGGAGTCTGGAGATAGTATTAGCGGCCTTATCTAGGGCCCCTTTCGAGCCAATAACTACATGCGATCTCCGCCTCCTCTCCATGAAGACGGCTTTCCTGGTGGCGATCACATTGGCGAGGCGAGCCAGCAAACTGTGCGCGTTAAGGGTAGACCCCCCCTACACACGCTTTCACTCTGACAAGGTGGTCTTGCGGCCGGACATTGCCTTCCTACCTAAAGTAGTATCCTGCTTTCACCTCAACCAGGACATAATACTCCCTGCCTTCCATAGCCAACCGTCGGATGACGGCCAACAGTCACTCCAATATCTGGACGTCAGAAGGGCGTTAACTGTCTACATTGACAGAACCATGCAGATGCGGAGGTGCAACAGACTCTTCATCTGCTATGCAGGTCCAAGGAAGGGCGAAGCGGTATCTTCTCAACAATTCTCTAAGTGGATAGCAGCGACGATCAAGCTAGCATACCAAATGGTGAATAAACGGCTACCGGAAGGCATCCGTAGCCACTCAACCAGAGCTACCTCCACTTCTACGGCATTCCTACAAGGGATCCCGATCCAGGACATCTGCAGGGCAGCCACATGGGCAACACCCCTGACTTTTGTCAAAGTTTACAAAATAGATTCTACCTCGAGAGAGGACGCGGCCTTGGGACGAGCGGTCCTCATGTCCTGCATTGCACAACGGACTTGAATGAGTCCATAGGCATTGGACATCACAGCGCAACTACCTCTGCTATGTAAATAAATGACCCTGAAGGGTCCCTTTTGGCCTTATCTTGACTGACGTGTGGTGTCTCTTCATTTGCTTCTGCCTTGGGTTTTAGACAGGACACACCCTCCTCCTGAGTATTAGCTTGCTAATCTACCCTTTATGTGTGGATTCACAGAGACCACGAAGAAGAAGGACAGGTTGCTTACCTGTAACTGTAGTTCTTCGAGTGGTCATCTGTGAATTCACACAATCCCACCCATCCTCCCCTCGGTGTCCTGGGTTACCTCCTCAAAAAAAAAAAAAAAAAAAGGGGGGGGGCTGCAACTGCGGCTATTCGGAACTAAAATGGCGGGCTCGAGGAGGGCCTATATAGCCTGGAGGGGATGGTGGGCGGGATTACCGCCAAAACTCAATCTAATGGCTAATTGACTCTAACGACTTCCGAATGCTACTGCGCAGGCGCAGGATTAACCCTTTATGTGTGAATTCACAGATGACCACTCGAAGAACTATAGTTACAGGTAAGCAACCTGTCCTTTCACTACTCTGATGATACAACCAGGAGTGTCTGCTTCTTGCAATTGCTTGCCATATGCACCAGGTTTTTAAGTGCCATGGTAGAGTCAATCATATGATATTTTGTTCAGTTGGGCGTGCTACTCTGGTATAATTTGAAATAAGATGAAAGATTGCATGAATCAGCTCCAAACTTTCTCCTCTAGGTGCCCACCACTTTATAAACCAACCTCAGGAGTGAAATTACATTGATAATATCCTAAAATTAATATTTGCAGCCTACCATGTTCTAAGTACATTCTAGTGTCACAGAATAAAAGCAACAGCAACAAAATGTATGAGTGTATAGTATTAACAATCACTTTGACCAAACCATTAATTATTTTGAAAGTTCCCAAGGCACACAGTAACCTTTAATAGCTAGTACTCTGAAACAGGGGACCCTAAGCTTTTTAGGTGTCGGATAAATTAAGCAAACACTGGTTAGGAGCAGAGATTATATTTGTGGACTGCACTGTACCTCCTATATTGATATTTAACTTCAAGCAGATGCGAATGTTCAGAATACTGTTAATTGTTTCCCCGACGACATGAAGAAGCGAGCTCAGTGGACGCTGAATGAAATTTGCCACAGAACCATCCGTCCATCTTAGAGAAGATCCCTGCAGAAAAATAAAAGAAGAATTTAATGAGGACCAGCTGGTCATCTATTCAGGTATTTTCATATTCCAAAGGATCAAACTTAAATGAGCAAAGGGAAAGTTCACAGCAGTGTGCGCAGAAGTCTACTGCCTGCAGTAAGGTTTCTGTACTTTAGAGTGGCATGAATAATATGTGGTGCATAATTTATTAGAAAAATGAGATTGTCTGCAAACAGATTGAGGTTCTTTGGAATATATTACTCAGCACTGTTCTGTGGGCATACTTTAGTCCAAGAATCTAAACTGAGCCTTTTAATTAGATGTAGGCGAAAGCTCTATTCTATTACTAAGTGTGCTAGACAGCTTCTCCTTCAAATATTAATGACAGCAACCATGTTTTTTCCCCCTGAGCATGCTACTTTTTTAGCTGAAAAACCAGTCACCAACATGAGAAAACAAAGCAGAATGTTTGCACATTCATTCAGCCAGGAATCCATTATTCCTGATGGAGGAGTGGACACATACACTCCCTATTGAATGTGTAAGGAAATGTATATTGGAGCCATCTACCTGAAGCTGTAAGCATACTGGCCTAGTCTGCATAACCAAAACCGCGTTTGAGAGGGAACAGCCATTGTCCACGAAACAGAGACAATGGTAGTGCTAGGCGATCAGTCAGAACCTGGGCTGAAATAAAGGTTCCCTGTGTTAGCAACAGGAAGACTTGTGGATTAAAATTTGAGCTTTGTCATTTCTGGAAAGCATATAAGTTTAATCCCACTCAACTCAGAAGTAAGACTCATTGAGTTCAGGGGAGCTCACTCCTGTTAAGTATATGGTACTTCAGCCTGTGGGGATTATCATTCTACACTGTTACAGTGCTATCATTCCACTTTAACTGCTCTGGCTGCCTCCTGTGGAATTCTGGGATTTGCAGTTTAGGGAGGAACATTTAGCATTCTCAGCCAGAGAGCTCTTAGGCCTCACTAAACTACAAGCCCCAGAATTCCACAGGAGGCAGCCATAGCAGTTAAAAGGGAATAATAACACTATAACAATGTAGTATGATAAAGTATATTCATATGTTTTGTATAAAGTTGTCATCATTTCTTAACTGGTAGTGATCTCTCCAGCATTGCCCCCCGCCCTTCCATTGGTAATGCAGCTCTCAAGTGTCCATCAGTCTTGAGTGTTGGGACGTGTCTAGGTGAGAAGATATAATGCTGATTGCTCTGCATTAATGCAAACTCGCAGAGATGTTCATTTGTCTCCATGGTTTCTTGACAAAATTGCTGGTATGCAAAGCTATCTGTGTTTGAAGTTCCCAAGGAACCATGCCTACGAATCAAGATGGTGGCCAGGAGTGAATTGCTCATGTTATTATTCTCAACACGTTGCTGCTGCTGCACTCTGTATGTGTGTGTGTTTGTGTGTGTGTAACCTTCTCCTTCTGTTTAAAAAGCTGTTTGGTCACCTCAGCAAAGTGAAAAAGCTCATGCTCAATATCACGAAATGCCAAAATGGTGCTTCTGCCTTTCGGCCATTTTGTGGCCCACCACGCACATCTGACTAATCAGTTTTCCATTTCTGCCCTTATGTAGGAATGCGCTGCACTGCGATTTGGTTGTCCTAATAAGTGGGAATGCACATTTCCCCCACAGTTTAGAAAAAAAAAAACCCTCAAGAGAAGCCACAAAGGCTTTCCCCACATTTGGAGTTTTTGGCCCCCCTCCTCCTGAATATGGCGAATCACTACAGGATCTCATTGGGACAAAAAGTATTCTCCTCAAATTCTATGAGGTTTTTTTTTTCTGTCTAAACAACCCCTCGGACTCACCCTTCTCTGGCTTCCTCCTGTCCAGAACTGAGCTGTTCTTTGTCCCTTATAAGTGGCCAGGTTTACAAGAAAATCATTGTGTTCTGCACTTGAGATACTTGTCAGATGTCCCCCTGTGGCTCGACTTTGGCAGGTCCACTGGAAAGTAAAGGAAGGTGGAAATGACAGGACAAACGAAAAGTGGAATGATTCAGCATGTGCATGTATGCTGGGTATAGAATATTTTGATCAAGCTGGTGGGGAAATGAAAGATCTAAAGAGGAGAGTGGTATGGTTTTCTTTCGATCCAGTAGAAAAAAAAAGAAGTAATACAGATGTAGGGTGAGTTGAAGAAGGAAAGACATAAAAGAATGCAGTCAAGCAAAACATAGAGAGAAGTACTGGAAGAGAAATATGGAAACATTAAATAAAAGGACATACTACTAACCAGAGAAAGGGCAGGCAATTAGATGGAACTATATTCCATTGTCAGTGGTAGAGCTACTGTATAATGCATTAAATGTTCTGCAGATTAGAACTCTGAATGATCATGCTGACATTCCCACGTGCAGAGGTAGAACGTTCCCTAGCTTTCTAAAAAGCAGTAGGGATCTCCCTTCCGTCACAGGATGAAGCTTACTGGCACATTCCACAGAACTATGGGATTGACTGGTAAATGATCTGAGCCTTGGTTTATAGTCTTCATTCATCTGAAATTTGGTATTGCTGCTGACATTGCTTGACTAGTTGTCCTACAAGACAATGTGCACAGAAAACATGATGCAGCCTAGCTAAATCAACGCACTATTCTTGATCCCTCTTTACTGGCTATAACACCAATGGGATCTTAATAACTTTTGTGTGTGTGAGCCTGAAGTGAATATTCTACCCATCCATACTTCTCTGGGAAGTAGTTCAGAGTAGTCTTCTGGTTAACTTTTCAGGAAAAGCCAGAAGACTACTAAATGTACCCAGTAAAGGCCCCAACATGATTTTTGGTGCTCTCTATGGGCTTGTAACATGGACCACCCCTACACCACAGTCTTTCATCCCATATAAACCTATTCATAAATCAGAAAAAAGTTTGTTTTAATTCAGTTACATATTCTTCATTTCTGAAAAACACCTACCCTTTGCTACTTTTGTTTGATCATAACACCCTGACTGAGAGTTCTACAAATTTGCTAACTATCTTGTAACTTTTAGGTCATTAATAAAGATCATTGTATCAGTGTCTTGATCTTTTAAACATTCTAATACCTCTGTCCAGAGTAAAATGGTGAAAGGTCTAGAAACCATGCCTTATGAGGAAAGACTTAGGGAGCTGGGAAAAAAGATGGTTAAGGGGCCATATGATAGCCCTGTTTAAGTATTTGAAGGGGTGTCACATTGAGGATGGAGCAAGCTTGTTTTCTGCTGCTCCAGAGACTGGAACATGGAACAATGGATGCAAGCTCCAGGAACAGAGATTCCACTTCAACATTAGGAGGAACTTTCTGACAGTAAGAGCTGTTCGGCAGTGGAACGCACTCCCTCGGAGCGTGGTGGGGTCTCCTTCCTTGGAGGTCTTTAAACAGAGGCTGGATGGCCATCTGTCAGGGATGCTTTGATTGTGATTTCCTGCATGGCAAGAGGTTGGACTGGATGGCCCTTGTGGTCTCTTCCAACTCTACAATTCTATGATTCTAATAGCAAACGATTCATGGCAGCAAACGTCAGGCCAATTGATTTTAAAGCTTTATTTTTCTGGCCTTGTGTAATTACGAAATCATGAATTAGTCCTGCACCCTCTCCCTGCCAATTTCTCTTACAATTTCACACTCAATAGGCAAGATGGCTGGCCAGCTTAACCGTTCTTGCTCCACTGCAGAATACCTGGTGCTTTTGATGAGTAATAACTTAATGATTTCCCCCCGAGCTTCTGACAGTCATTGGCACTGTGCAAAAACTCCATAAGGCAATATACACTTCACTGAAAGTTAGGTGTAGTCATTTCTCATGAATCTTATTTAATAATACAGTTCATATTCCTTTCCGAGGCGGGGGAGGAATGATGATTTTTCAGCTGCAGCACTTTGCAAGGAAAATTCTCAGAAAGGTTTGTGGGATACTTGTGAACATTTAGTTGCCCAGGCTCTAGTTTCATGCTTTAGGACTGAACCAAATATAAAACAAATGTTATTGTTTAGCCTGAATATTTCGTATAACGGGCAGAGGACTTTGTCTAAAGTTATGCTGAACCTGTGAATGAGAGAAAAACAAGTGATACAAGGAAATAAGTTTTTCTAAATATGTGCATAGTGTAGTTGATGAATTGCTGCTTCAGAAAATATTGCCTTGGTAGCATAGGCCTTATATTGCAGACTTTATCAGATGCACTAAGTACGGCATCATAATGATGCCACATAAACACAAAAGGATGGCCATATCAGATGACATTGCCCTTCTGTGTTTATGTATTGGCCGAAATCTGTACTTTTTAATTGACGGCTGAAGCCGTCAATTGATCACCCATCGCGCTTTAGTGCCAGCATTGCTGGCATGTGAAACCTCGCACCATTATACTTACATGAATGCAGCGTGAATGGCCGGTCCAGAACACTTCCGGATGAGAAGTGACACATTTTTCCAGATAAGTGACACACTTTTTATGACCCTCCCTGGGTTACTTGTAAGTTTTTAAATGTGTGTATGTGCTTTTAAAAACTCTTTGTGTGTTGCTTTTTTTTTTAATTTTCCATGCGAGTGTCTTCTCGCGAGCATCTGTAGAATTTTGAACGAGGGAGTGAATGGAGAGCCGTTCACTTCCTCTTTCATTGCCGGGAAGCCTTTGAACAGGAGGCAAGGTAAGCGCAGCATGGGGAGTTCTTTTGCCGGCATAAAAACAGAAAGTTATGCTGGCAAAAGAACAGGCTTTTTGGGGGTGGTGTGATAAAGTCCCTAGAGTGCGGATCTCAGTTACTAAGGTCTGCCATTTTACAGAGTACAAATTTGGCAAATGGTAGAACTTCAGAATAGTGAATCAAAGGGATACAAATTCTGTCTTGCAAGGATAATTTAACACACTGAGTATGCCACTCTTGTACTTCCTTTAAGTCAATTAAAAATGCTATTCTATTTTTAGACCAAGAGTAGGGTAGAGGTGGCTATATTGCAAATCTGATGCCCTTTCATGGTATATAGTTATAGTACTATATTCCATTTTAATTGCCATGACAACATCCCTTGGAATCCTGAGATCTGGATTTTAGGGAGGAGCATTTAGAACTCTAGTGCCTCACTAAACTATAAGCCTCAGGATCCCATAGGATGCAGCCATGGCAGTTAAAGTAGAATGTAGCACTGTTAACTGTATATGTAGTGTGAATGGACCCCAGGATTATTGATTTGTTGTGGTTCTGTACTGTTCATGAGAATAATTTTTGCCAGCAGTCCAGAGCATTCTTTGGCAGTTTTGCACAAGAACAAAGTCTCAGTAAGGAAGAAAGGGAGTGAGGAAAGATGTTCAAGAAAGAAAATGTTCCTGATCAGTACCTCAGCTTGCTCCCATGTCATCTGATCCTGGACAAACATGTAGCACTGGCCCATGTAACTTATCCAGCCATCACGGCAACCACCTTGGCAAAAGGATTCTGGGCCTACCAGAGAGGACCCAGGTAAAATGGGGGCCTTGGTTTTCACTTGAGAAGGAGGAAGGGGATCATTCCCACCAAAAATGTTTCCCAATAAGAACCGGCGATCACGGTCTTTAGTTTCTGGAAGTTCATTGCCTAAAAACAAATGAACAGAATAATGATACAAAACTAGAGTCCTGGTGGTAAAGGCCCAAGTCAAATATTCATAAATACTTTGTAGAAAGTGGGCTGCTGGACTCACCTGTGAGGTCCGGAGCAGGCCCTGAAGTCCTTTGCGGTCAAGAGCAGGCCCTGAACAGTGGACTTGCCCAGCATGCTGCCATGCCGGGCGTCTTCTTGCCAGCAGGCTTGTGGGCCTGCTGAATTGGGAGGAGACCTTATCTCTGCAGCCAATCAGTTCAAAGGCTCTTTCTTTGAGCTGATTGGCTGGAGAGGTTCCTCGAGCCAATTGGCTGAGAGGAGCTGCTCTCTGGAACAGGGAAGTTCTCCCTCTGGTCCAGCAGTTGAGTACAGTAGGACCCCTGTGTCCATTGATTCATTATCTACTGATTCAGTTATCTATGGGACACAAAACAGCACACCTACCATAGATTCTTCCTAGAAAATGTGTCCTCTCTAGCCATTTTCTAGGTCCTCCAAGGGAGCTGTATGGTATTTTTAACCAGAAGTCCCATTATTTTCAATGGCATTAGCTATTATCCGTGGCTTTCAGTATCTATGGGGCCCCCCAGAACCAATTCCCAGTGGATACGGTGGTCCTACTGTATATTTTTCTGGCTGCCTTGCAGTGTTCTGTAGTTGCTCTTTGCAAGTTGATCCACCCACACACCCCTCAGTTCAATGGTTGTTGTTTGGTTGCTGCTGCTGCATGTTATTCCCCTGTCACAACTTTGGGGGGCAGTTGGCATAGGTCCTGGATCCAGGAACATCAGTTTTCATGTCCCTGACACTGGAAGAGGATGGAGAGTCACCTTCTGGAACCTGGGGTGTTGGCCGGGAAGGGCATGTCATCTGGTGAGGCATGTGCCTTCAGGTGGTCCCCCAGCTTGGGGCAGCAGGAAGCCCTTTGGGCAGCGGGCCTGGTGGGGACCCCATCCAGACCTCCATTCTGCTGGTGGTGGGCCAGCTGTAGTCTTATCAGCCAACAGGCAGGTTGGTTGATACCTGGATCCGGACCCATGTGTTTTCTGCCAACCCATCTTCAGCTGTTATCAATAAAGCTGTGATCAAACTTTCCCCCAACTGGATGTTGGTGTCTGTGATTTCTTTCTGGTGGGACCTCACTCTTGGACACACAAATGCAAATATCTTGCATGGAAAGGAAATGTTAAATTAAAAGATGATCACTGGAATGGTTGTATTGCTTGGAACAGCTATAGGGTCCTCAGGTGCTTAACACATACCCTTGTTATTGTTAAGAATCACATAAGACTCCATCCCTGGCCCCTAGGATTGCCAGTTCAGGATCATCCCAGGTCCTGAGGTTTCCAGACCAAAGCCTGACACCTAGGGACAGCCCCTGATGATGTCATTAAGTGTTGTGACTTAAGCACCAACCAATCAGCTTGTCATTCAAACACACACACAGGACATATGTTCCTGTTTGAAAATTAAGACAGAAACTTTAAGGGTATTATTCTTTCTCACCTAGTTAGGGAGATGGGATGAAGAACATTTCATAGAATCATAGAATCATAGAATTGCAGAGTTGGAAGAGACCACGAGGGCCATCCAGTCCAACCCCCTGCCACGCAGGAAATCACGATCAAAGCATCCCTGACAGATGGCCATCCAGCCTCTGTTTAAAGACCTCCAAAAAAGGAGACCCCATGCTCTGAGGGAGTGTGTTCCACTGCCAAACAGCTCTTACTGTCAAAAAGTTCCTTCTAATGTTTTTAAATAGTTTTTAACCTAGAGGTGTAAATAGCTATTGCTTAAAACAATTTGTAAGCCGCTCTGATAGCCTTGTGGCTGAAGAGCGGGGTATAAATAACTAAATAAAAAAAAAATACCTGCCAACATTTCAGAGGAAACAAACATAGGACCACTATCCTATGGATCCCTGGTAGTGCAGTGGTTAAATGCCTGCACTGCAGCCACAACATTGTAAATTCGATCCTACAGGGGCTCCAAGGTTGACTCAGCCTTCCATCCTTCCGTAGGTCAGTAAAATGAGTACCCAGACACTGTAAACTCCTCAGGCAGTGTTTTGGCACTGATAATCGGTATAGAAATAGAAGTGCTATTGCTACAGTGCTATCCTCCTTTCTCTCCCAGGCTGCTGTTGCAGTTTCCATTGCACACTCCCATTTTCTGCCACCACCAGCACCACCGCCATCTTCTTGTCTTCCCCTGAGCCCTACCCAAACACTGCCTCTTCTTCCTTCACCACTTAATCACCCGGCTGGAGTAACAGCACAGGGGTGGAGAAGCAATAGCACCAGCTTCAGTGACTGCTCTTGAAGTGATCGTGGGCTGCTGCCACTCAGCATGGTCAGTGAAAGTACAGCCAGTCCAAGTGGGAGAACTGCTAGTTCCATGGCTCCAACATGGAACTAATCTAACCTACTTGCATTTAATCAGAAGGTAGATGCAGAGCAGAGTAGGAGGTGAATATTGGCATCACAATGACTAGGAGGGAAGGGGGAAGCTAAATAAATGCCTAGGCCCCCTTGTGAGACTTTGCAAGTTGCAGCAACAAATGAATTAAGCCTTGGTAATTGTAGCAAGCTGCTGCTGTACTAGCCAAGCTGAAGATTTGGGAGATTATCAGATGTGATAATCTGATAAAAGTGGTGTTATAGGAACACCAGATCACAAAAGTGCTCCCTTTTCAGACAATGGCATTCCCCCCTCATTATGCACTTGTTCTGCTGCTTTTTATTGATGGGAGAAGCCATCAATAGATCCCTGGTTCCATTCCTGTCATGGATGTTCCTGCGTGTGACAAGGTGCCCCGTTATGCTGGCGAGATCCCAGCGTCAATGGGCGGTCCCTGCCAGAAAACTTGTGGGTGATATCGGGACATCCAGATAAGTGACACACTTTTTATGACCCTCCCTGGCTTACTGCTACCTTTTAAAGTGTGTTAATGTGCTGGCTGTAATTTTTTTGGTGTTATTTTTATTTTTATTTTTGAATTTTCTACACTTGCATCTTCTCGCGAGAATCCACGGGATTCCAGTCCAGGAAGTGAAGGGGGCTCCATTAGAGCTCCGTTCACTCCTGGGAAGCCAGAACAACAGGAGAGGAGGTAAGTGTGGTGGGGAGGGTTATTGTGGTGTGACAGGGATGGGACAGGGGCAGGAGTGGATAGTGTGGGACAGGAACACTTTTTCCTTTCCTGTCTGATAATTTCCTTGCACACAGTAATTTCCTCTTGCCTGGAGCTGAGCTCACACACACTTTAAAGAATTTGCACCCTCATCTCCTGGCTGGAGATGTCTCGGACAAACCAGAGACTCAGGGCCAGATCTAGCAACCCTATACCACCTGAAAACTGGCAATAAGGCTTAGGAGGCCACATTAGGGAGTTGACTACATGCAAAAAAAAAAAATCCTCAAAGAATTCGCACAGATTACTAATAGTCCTCATGCCTTTTGGGCCAAAGTCGAGCTATTCAGAAGGAGTGGGGCAAAAATACCCTTGAAAAGTATTGTAACTGCTTTTGCAATTTTTCCTGATCTTTTTGGGAAAAAGTGATCTATTTGAAAAAATGCACACAATAGGGCATCTGTACAACCAATTTGCAAAAAAGGATGGGCTTGCAAGGCAGGACTTGCAATGCCGGAGCCACCGTTGCTGTTTTGCTGCTGGCCTGGACTGAGTCCCGGAGGGCACCTGGGTCGCACTGCAGCCTCCTCTCTTAGCCATGGCTGGGTCATTGGGCCTTCGGCCATGCCCCCCTACTGCTCCACTCTTGAGCAGTGAGTTTGCTGCTGGTTTCTTCGGGTTGCATGGCCACCTTGCCACAGGCCTTTGGGCCTTTGGCCTGTCCTCCCCCCTGTGCCATGGACTCCGACCCTAGAGGCCTCGGGAGCAGCATAGTGGCATGGTTGCTGTTATTGGGCCTTTGGCCACACACACCCCTGTGCTACAGATTCTGGCCCTAGAGACCTCGGGAATGGCATGGCTGTGTGAACTGTTGCACCGCTCCCAAGGCCTCTAGGACCAGAATCCGTGGGGGGGGGTGCTGAGTGACTGAAGGACCAACGACAGCCTTGGGAGCAGTGCAGCAGCATTGTTCCTGTCGTTTGGCCTTCAGCTGTGTACCACCACCCCGCCCCTGGTGCGGCAGACTCTGGCCTTAGAGGCCTTGGGAGCATCGTGGCTGTGTGATCTGCAAAATCACTACCTTTTTACTTCAACTACTTTCGAATAAAATCGTGGGCACAAATGGGCACTGGTGCAAAAGGGAGGTAAGGCGATATTCTCCGCACTTAATTCTCCCATCTAGCTGACCTCGTGGTCTGTGGTCTGTACTTTGCCTGCTTCTGACTAGACTAGACAGGGTCATCAAGTTGGTTCAGGGGATCTCATTTTGTAGTGAGGGAACTGAGGTTGAAAAACAATCAGTTTCCTCAATGAGGCCACTTGTTCAGCATTACAGCTGTATTTCAGTGAAGGAGAAGTGAAATGAAAATATTTTAAACAAACAACAGCATAAATAAACACGGAGAGACAAAGGGTAAGGGAAGAAAGTGTATAGCTTTCCAATTTGTGGCATGACAGACAGTTCATAAATCAGTTTCATATATTCATGCTTCAACAGATCCTGTGAGAGAATGGTGAGCAGGCCTTTCTGCTTAGAGAGAAAAAAAAATCTAAAATGGCTTAAGGGCAATACAAACCAGATGTTGCTTTAACAGAATGATTAGCAAATTAAAAAAACAACAACAGTTCCAGGTGTGGGGATTTCTGATTTTCAACAGGATTACAGCATGTGGGGAAGGAGGTGGGTTAATTCTGCCCACCTTTCAATTTTTTTTCTTTTAAGTTAATTTTAAAAATTAAATTATTACCGGCAGAATGGATATAGAGATAAGACAGAGTAACTACAATAGCCAGGGCAGAAAAAGTATGGCAACTGGGGAAGAGGAAGCATGTCAGACTTGGTTGGAGAACATATTGTTCCGTAAGTTAATATGAGACTGAGGTGGGCACTTAGTTCCTGTATTTCTGTTAACATATTGAATAAACAGCAACCATAACAGTAAAATGAAAATGGCTGCATCAATGTTTGTCTGTGACTATTTCAGTATAGGTTGAGTATCCCTTATCTGAAATGCATATACAATACATAATGAGGTATCTTGGAGATGGAACCCAAGTCTAAACACGGAATTTATTTATGTTTCATATACACCTTATTCACATAGCCTGAAGATAATTTTATACACAATATTTTTAATAATTTTGTGCCTGAAACAAAGTTTATGTACATTGAACCATTAGAAAGCAAAGATGTCACTATCTCAACCACCCATGTGGACAATGTGGGTTTTGGAGTATTTTGGATTTCTGGATAAGGTATACTCAACTAGTAGTAAGTTTTTCCATGAAAAACCATTATGTTTCCATTAAAATTGCATTAAGTTGGAAAGCGAAATTCCAAAATGTTGAACACCTACCATCATATCTTAGATTATGGAGATCTTCCCATTTTGATGCAATCTCTAAATGGGTAGCAGTGCACATAAAAATGCCAAGGTCTTCATCCTTCAATGGTTTTAGGTTATTAATGAATAATGATAACAACCCAGTTATCAGGGTAGCTGTGATATACTGTCTAATAATTATACTAACTTCCTCAGAAACCTTTGCCTAAAACTTTTCAACTTTTGGCCAAAACCATCAAATATGCATACCATCAAATATGCATACCATCAAATGTTGCATCCTTGCCAACAGTAGTTGTCAAGATTGTTATTACTGTATTTCACTCAGATGAGAGTAAGATATCATCTATAGATTATTTTTTAAGTAGTTTTTATGAATGGCAGAGGAGACTGCAATATGGTGGCCTGGATCAAAGTGATTTCCACAGCTTTGCATCAACTTCAAATCCTAGATTGCTTTCTTGGGTATGTTTGAGCCCCAAAAGTAGCCCAAAAGAGGTATTCAGAAAAATGGAATAGAATTTAGAAATGATCATTTTTCTTCATTTAAGAGCAGCTCTTCGATGCCCCTTAAGGTCTGCATGGCTGCACCTTCACTGGAGGAAGAGCAGAAAAATGAAGCAATTGGTACATTTGTAGCCAGGATGCTTGCAGTGGAGCAAATGATTCTTTTAATTGAATCCTTTGGGACAATATAAATCTCTTTGTAAAGTTTTTTCCCTTCTTTCCATCCTCTAAAATGTACAAATTTATTTAAAAATAGTGGATGGCACAAAAAATGAAGCAGAATTGAGGTTGCAGGTAGGAGACATTTTTTGCCACTTTGGCTCTATCTTTAGCATATTGTGCGAGAGTGTTCCTCCCTATCTTCAGTCTCAGTGGCACTAATGGGAGATTCCTCCCAAAGCTAATTATTCTACCAGGTGGTTAGGGGGAAAAGGGTTAAACCTCCCAGCATGAAGTAGTTCTGGGGGAAATTGCAAGGCTGAGGGGCTGCCTGGTGTTTAATATTTTTAAACCCAACATCATGCTATTAAGGTATGGATGATTTCACTCTGGACAAGGCAGGGGTGTGTGAGAGTCCTCCCACTCCCCTCAGGTTCACAATACACATCTGAAGAAGAACATTTCAAATGTATTTTTGTAGATCAGAAATTTTCTTAGAAGCTGCTGACACCCAGTTAACACACAGCCTATCTCAGTAACTTTCTCATTACAATAACCTACCAAGATATCATCCCAATGTAAGGACAAGACAATACTGTATTTATTCTTACACCTTCCCTGTTTGAGTCAATTTGCTCTTAGTAGCCATTGCATAATACTATGGGAGTCCCATGGGATCCCAAAGACCCTGGAATAATTGTTTCAGCTGTATGTGTGCCTTACAATATGCATACTCACACTATGGAATAAGTACCACCCAGGCTCTGGCAATGAATAGGAACTGGCCTTTTGCCTTTGCAAAACGTATGCTTGCATAGACCAATTCAAACTCACACCCCAAAAGGAAAAAATAGATTACATCCAGAATCCTGTTGGAGCACTATGCTAGCCTAAAAATAATTGTGCAAGTGGTTGTGCTTTCCTCAGAGGTTGTGTAGGTGAAGTGTAATTTCTAAAGAACACACAACCCTCTCTCTCTGTTTTGGCTTGCTGGATGAGAAACTAATCAGCCACTGTACAGCAGGAGAGTTCAAGGCTTTAGCACCCATTGAACAATTGGTTGAGCAGTTGTGGGATCCAGCATAATTACACTGGTGTATATTTACTCAACTCTAAAAATGTATAGGTTTTTGCTCATATACCTCCTTTTCCACTCAGTCCTTCCAGATTGCAGTCCCAGATACCTTTTATGAAATCACCGTACAGATCAGCACGTCAGCCTAGAAAGGTGGCAAATATCATTCTCTACTCTTTGGGAGCACACTGATCTACTACTGTTCTGTAATGGGTGATGATGGAACTTAACTAAAAAAAGAAGGTACTATCAAGAGATGAGTTTTATTTAAGACCATTTACTCTCACCTTCAGAAACAGGGAGAGCCAGTGTTCCCAGGTACAGCAACAAAACTATATGTGACTTCATTGTTAGGTTAGAACTTTCACCTAAAATCAAGTAAAGATAGTACATGTCAGCAACTGTATTCACATGTGAAAATGGAGTTAATATCTACTTGCATTGTAACAAGTACTTTAAAATGAACTTGCATTTGATGTTTTAAAATTAATTGATTAATTTCTCAGACACCCACAGCTGTTACATAACACAAACCTCTCAAACCATAGGGAACAAATTAGCATGAACATGAATATTGAAAAGGTGTTTACCACTCCAGGCAAATATGGAACATTGATTCAGCCAACCATTTGCAATGATTTACTTGCCTGGGAAGCCATTTATCTGGGCCTGTAATGCTTCTGTCTCCTGAGACAGTATGTTGGTCATCTAGCACAGTGCTGCTTATTTTGTTGTCCAGCAGCAATACAAGGTCAAAGGTGCCATTTACACAATGAAAATGTAGTGGGAAGAATTAGTGTCGAACCCTGGTTGTTTACACGTACATCGGGTCGGGCACGTGATTTTCAGAAGGGGGGGCACCTTTTATCCCACAACCTGCGGGACTTCCAGTCCTGCGGTTTGTGGTGGTTTTTTAAAAAGTCACGGGAGGATTCGGAAAATCGGAAATGTAAACAGCCCGGGACAAGCTATCTCGGTACTAGGTAATGACTGGAAATGGTGACCGGGGGCGGGCTCAGAAATCAGAGACCAGAAAAGGAGGGGTCAGTCACCCGTTCAACAGATTCAGCCTCACCAGCTGAAAACAAAGGCATCCCTTCCAGCTGCACAAAGGTTTGTGTGTGTGTGCGTGTACTAAATCACCCTGTTCAATGGATTTCTACACTGCAAACCCTTCAGCTTTAATCTTTTCCTCTCCTGCATGCTGGGTTTAAATTTTAAAGAGAGAGTAAATTATAAAGAGATTGTGGGTGGAGGATCACCCATTCATTCCCTGCCTGGAAACCCATCCCTGGGTCTGAACAGATAATCAAATATTCACACACCCCCAAGGCACAGTAAAAAATGCCAGCATCTGAGCGAATGATCACACATTCATTCATCCCCCACACAAGGCATAGTAAAAAATGCCAGCGTCTGAGTCTTTCAAAATGCCTTGTGTGTCCTCCTCTTACAATTGCCTGCACTGGCTTGAAATCTTCACTCCACAGCTGCCTCTGCTTAAAGGGTTAACATTTTAAAGAGACAGGACAACCGCAAGCCTCTGCCCCCTGCACTCAGCTTCTACTGGCTTGGGCGTGTGTGTGTGTGTGTGCATGTGTGCGTGCCCGGCTCCAGTCCGCTCTGCTTTTGATCTCTCTCACACTCGCTAGCACCAACTGATTGCTCCTTCCCCTCCCCCCCCCCCGTGTAACTGGCTTTAAATGGTGATCTTTCATTTCTAAAGGAAAGCACAGGGTTTAGCCACTGACCACTCCTAATACTAATTACCCCCCATCCCCAACGCAGAAGCTTTAACAAACATTTGAGCCAGCCAATAGCGTCACTCGTGGCGCAGAACTCTAAAGGAAGTACGTCACTGAGGTTGTGAAAAAACGAGTAATCACATCCTTGATTGACAGCTAAAAATAAATAAATCCCAGTACTGTAAACTCGTGTAAACAAAAAAAAAACCCGGGATAGTATATAGTGGGAGAAGGTACATATCACGGGATGGGATGCCATGTAAACAATGATCCCAGGATCTCCCGGGATATCCAGTTCAGAGACAAAAATTGTGTAAATAGGGAGGGATGAATATGGGATCAAGAAATCCCAGGACGCCCCGTGACAAAAATTACCATCTAACTGGCACCCAAGGAAAAAGTTGTTTCCCAACCCTGTCACAAAAGTCAGTTTCTGTATGCAAAGCATGTAGTCTGGCACAGAGCTATGCCAAATTCTCTTAACAGATTGTCATGAGTTGTGCTTTGCATTGGTATAGATCTGAATAAATATACTCCTGCATACTTAGGACTTTTTCGGACGCTGAAAAATAACGCAAGCAGCCTCGTCATGTTGCGAGGCTGCTGCGCTGCAAAGCGTCAGTTTCGGATGACGCTCGCCCCTTCTGGTACTGTTGCGGTACCGCAGGGAGAGTTGAGCGTCATATTTCATTGATTTTTACTCACAAAAGTTGATTGTGATTAAAAATTTATGAAATATGACATCATCCGAAACTGATGCTTTGCAGCACAGCAGCCTCGCAACCCGACGAGGTTGCTTGCGTTATTTTTCAGCGTCCGAAAAAGTCCTTAATGGGATCTCCCAAATATGTAGAAAGCACTCCCATGGGGAGGGGAAATACTCTTTCACATGATCAGACCACTTAACAGCTTTCAAGGTCTAAAGCAGAACTTTGAATTGAGCTTGGAATATAGTGGTATGGATAGATCTTAAGCTAGATGCAATATGGTGATGCCTCCTTATGGCTGCCAGTCAGTTTCTTTCTTCATGGGCTGAACCAGCTCCAAGGACAGCCCGACATTGACTGGATTACAATAATCTAAGAGGTAAAGCATGAAAAGGAATGGCAATATCTCAGTATTCAATACTGCATATAATAGAAAGCCAATTGTAAAGTTTGAGTGCACTTATTGAAAATAAAATTAGGCATGAAAGTGTTACTGGGCATGCAGCCTTTTTACTTTACAGACTAGGGCTTCCACCAATGCCTGAATATTTACATTCAATATATTTATCATGCTTCTGCCATCCTTCAATTCATATCATGTCATATCACCCCTTTATCCTATCACATCACACTGACAACAATGCAGGGCTCTTTAGTGTTCAAGGATTTGCATGTGAATGATAGGAGTCCATATGTTTTTCTCTTTCAGCCATGCTGAATTGCCATAATGAAAAATATATTCTAAATTCTGAAAAAAATGCAAAGACCAGCCCTAGCATTATGAAGTATTAGGCAGTCACCTCAAGCATCAGATGCTGGGAAATGACAGAAAGTGCTGGAGAAGAGAATTGGGCATGGTGGTATGCTGTGTGCCCCTAAGCTAGGCCACCAAAAATGCAACTGCCAGTCCAATTAACTTTTGTTCCTGGAATATGACAGGGCACCATATTGTTCTTCATCTGAAGCAGAAAAATGTGTTGGGGTAAAAGTATACAGCAGGACCCCTGTATCCACTGATTCATTATCGACTAATTCAGTTATCCATGGGACACAAAACAGCATGCCTACCATAGAGTATTCTTAGAAAATGTGTCCTCTCTAGCCATTTTCTAGGTCCTCCAAGGCAACTCTATTGTATTTTAAACTGGAAGTCCCGCTATTTTCAATGGGGTTCGCTATTATCCATGGTCTTCAGCATCCATGGGCCCACCCAGAACCAATCCCCAGTAGATACAGGGGTCCTACTGTATGTTTAATCAGTGAGATCCAGATTTAGGCTCATGTCACTGGTGCCCAGGGCTAGCAGAAACAGGTTCTCACAGATACACCCAGCAGCCTCTCCAGTCCCATGGTGGCCCCCAAACCAGCCAGAAGGCATTCTTGTGTGTGGACGCCTCTCCACAGAGGACATTTCCTTGATCCAGCCTACTATGAGCAATTCTGGGTTCTCACCATAAAAATAGATTTCCTGCCTTATAGCAATAGAAAATGTGAACAAAAGGGCTACTGAAAGGATCATGGGGTTGGTGTGAATTCTGTGTAGACAATAAGCCAATTGCATGGTATATTTTCACTTAGAAAGTAGTAAGGGCCAATTAAGGAAATTGCAAAGATTTCTAAAGTTTCACATGGGGAGAAATAAGTGGAAAGAGAAAGTGTCACTCCTCTTCCTGCTGCCTACCCATGACACTTGGGGGCATCCAATAAAATTGGTGGACATTAGCTTCAGGATAATAAAAAAAGAAAGCACTTCTTCATGCAATGAATAATTCAAGTACAAAACATGCTACTACAAGAAGTGATGATGACTACTAAAATGGGATAAGCAAATTTATGGAGGGCAGGTACCCAACAGTCATCAGCCATGTTAGGTAAATGGAACCTCCATATTCTGAGGCATCGTATCTCACTAGATTTCACAAAATCTGAACTGAATATTTATTTCTAATCACATAATTGCACTATTTTTTAGTGGTTTGCAGAATTTGGAACTGCATAATGTCCGCTCTAAGTATTAGGGATTAAAGTATTACATAGAGGATTAATAGCACTTGTGTCAGAGAGAGGAACTGTTCTAAGTCTCACTGGAAATTTCTGAAGTTGAAAGGAAGAATATCAGAGGCAAAACATTTAAATGAAACATCTATTTGAATAAATACCTGTTTTGTAGATCTTTTCTTTTTCCTTCTTTGTTTTCACATTAGTATCAAGCAGCAATAGCTTTGATTAGTATTTATAGTCCCTCCTCTGGTGACTAACAGAGTATGTCTCCATTTCTATATAAGCTCTACTTCTTAAACAAAGGAGGGTGGGTACCTTTGACATCATTGTTGATTGTGCTGTTGATCCCTAAAACCTTTTACAAACACCCACCTGAATCTTACTGAGCCATGGACAGAAGTAACTTGACAGACCTACCCAAACAAAGGCCCAGACCAATCTTTAGCCAGAACGATTTGGGGGCTGCCTTCAAAGAGTAACAAATGGTTAGTTCTTTATATATTGCTTTTATGTCCCAAAACAGAGAGAGGTGTGCTTGTGGGATTTTATATCTCAGTCACCAGAATAACACAACCAGCTTTGGCTACCAAACCTGTTAAGAGAAATGCCATTAGTTGATCTACAGTTGTTTTGTTGCCTGCAAATATTGTGGTCTAGTGCAGCTCCAAATTGAAGAGTACCACAGCTGCACAGCTGTGCTCACAGCTGCAGGAGTTTACCGCATACCATGCAGCTGTGCACAAGTTTACATAGGCACTGCTAAATGCAGTGTGCAAACACAAATCAAGGAACATGAGAGACACTGCAGACTGGGCCAGCCAGAAAAATCAGCAGTAGCAGAACATGTTATAAACCAACCTGGACACAAAATGCTATTTGAAAACACTGAAATTCTGGACCAGGCAAACACCTATCATGTCAGAATGCACAGAGAAGCTTTTGAAATCCACAACCACCTGGACAACTTCAACAGGAAAGAAGAAGCCCTAAAAGTAAACAAATCTGGCTGCCAGTCCAGAAAAACACTAAAATCAAAACTCAACACTTGCAAATGAACTCAATCCAGGGACTGGGGTATTTCCAGCAGACAATGGACCATTAGCCAACCATTAGCCAAACAGACACTAAGGAGATTTTCACACGGGCTATATATCCCGTGGCAGGAACAGAACAGGGTCGGGAAAGGTTTTCCCTTTCGGACGACGTTGACCCCGTTCTGTCCTTCATCTGTCCTACTCCCGTGACTGTTCCAGAACAATGTAATCACGATTTTTCATCGTGAATAGACCTCCCGTTCCGTCACTATCACGGAGTCACAGGTGTGCGAACAGGAGCCCCGTTCCTGTTCCGAAATGACAGCCGTGGAGGGGAGGTCCGTTCTGAGCACTTCCTGGTACGATCTGGACATCGAGGTAGGTGGCACCCTTTATTTTACCCTCCCTGTTTTGATTATGTGATTTAAAGAGTGCTTTTGCGCTTGGTGAACTGATTTTATGTTTGGGGGAGTTTTATTTTTTAAATTTACTGTCCGGCGTTATCACGTGATAACGTGATAACGTTTCAGATGGCCAGTCGTAAAAGCAGCCTTACGACGGCTGCATTTACGGCCAGCCAGCAAGGGGAGAGGGAGCCCGTTCCTGCTGCAGAATTAAGGTGAGTGTGCGAAAGATTTATGTTATTCCATGGCAGGAACGGGAGAGGAGGTAGCGGGGCAGTAACGGGACATTTTGGCCCCGTGTGAAAATCTCCTAATTCTCATTGCATATCTCCACTCAGAAACTAGCCATTCAAACACACAAATTTACATATCCTCTCCAACAGGGGTTCACAGTATATAACCCCACCCCCAGACTCCTACCCAACCATTCTCTGAAGATGCCAGCCACAGATGCAGGCGAAATGTCAGAAATAAACTCTTCCAGAACATGGCCTCACAGCCTGAAAAAACCCAAGGAAAATCTATAGATGCCAGCTGTGAAAGCCTTTGACTTCACATTGAAGAGTACCATTTTGTGGCTGAAACCTGCAACCAGAAGTGACCTTCAGTTTATGTCACTCTCAGTCACAGTAAGAGTAGTGCTGCAGCCTGTTAGTTATGTGTGGCAAGAAAAATCACCCATGCCCATCCCTATTCAGTTTCCCATCCCTGCTCAAAATAATGGAATACTCTCCATTTAAAATGGAGTAACATCTAACAAAGGAGTGAGATTGTGCCAGATCTTATTCCAAATTATATGTGATGAGAGATATCTATGATAGAGATGTTTGTTTGTTTTTGAGGCAGCTCTGGAGTTTCCAAACTGGAGTTCAGTTATGGTTATGGGAGAGATTAACTCTTTCCCTCATACAATTGCCTTTATTAAAATCTCCCACAAGATCATAATTTCTCCTCAGACATGAGGCTTAAATTACCCTTAGACCTTTCTTTACCTTATGTATCAATGTCTACCTAATATAAGAATAAATTTTCAGGATGAGAGAGATATTTGTAATACATTTGTAATGTGAAGAAGCCACCTTATAGAGAGATTGAATTAAACCATCACTTAAGGCTCATGTATGTTCTAATAGAACATGGCCAGAATTGTCGTGGGAAGTATAGATATGCATAATGTATTGTGTAATCCTGGGAAAAATTTCATTCTCAGTTTATGATGTCCAGGAATAAAATAGCATACAGCCTTGCTGCTTGTGAGTTCTCAGACTACATCATGATGCTGTCTATCCAATTATAGAAGCACTATCATTATTTCATGGGGAAAAGGAATGAAGGGTCCTCCTCCTCCTCCTCCCCCTTCTAGCTATCTTCCTCTCATTGGGGATCTCAATGGAATCTTTTGTTGTTGGTGATATTGAAGACATCTGTTTGTTATCATTTATAATAACTGAACTCAGTTACAAGATGTGTTCACTGAGGTGGCAAACCCATGTCTGAGCTGTAGTGCTTTAGACTGCAGGTGCTGAATGCTACTCCCTATAGGAGAAGGCCTTATACATGAAGGAAGCTAGCCTTTTGGAGAGAAGGCTAAGCTACCGTAGTTTTTCCTGGTGTGCTAGTTTTCTACATACAGAGTGTTTTCTTGAATGAGAAACATTAAATCACATGAGTCACCAGCTGCAGTGGAGGCATATAATGTTTGCCTGATGCCTAAAAAAGAGAGAAAGATCAATTCTGTACATTTACTCTTGGCTTCTGAAACACCTTTCCTTTCTGAACATTAAAGAATGGTGAGAAGTGATCAGTTCAAGCTCTATTAAACACACAGAATCTCTTCTTACACCCCTTTGCTAAACCCACTTCTATTATGGTCATTAAATACTCTTGGGTGGCATCCATAACACACATGAACACATTTTCTCCACACTGGGAGAAAAGGTGAAACAAAAAATAAGGTGATTGATTGATCAAATATACATCTGAGGTTTCTTGTGAGCCAAATATTTATCAAGAAGGAGGAAGCAAATTCTTATTGTCATCCTTTCTTTACACTCAAACATGATTTGTGTGTGTATGTGCCTTCAGGTGACCTCGCACTAAATAAAAAAAAAAATCCAAACCTTAAAACAACAATGATTCTAAAGGATTTCAAGTGGTCAGATGCAATTAAAACCTTGCACTGGAAATGGTTTTTGTGTGGTGTTATCCTCTGCAAAGCACCATAATGTTGAGAATATGCTTGTCTGCCCTGATATAGGGACTTTCCAAATCATTAGTGTTATTCCTGGCTATCCAGGAATTCTTTAGCTGGAAGCCTGCATCTGCTCCTGTACAATCAGCCCTCCAGCTGAATGTATGGTGGGAAAGACTTGGCTGATGTTTGCTGAATGATGAATGCCTGTCTAGCTGTAGGATTATGCTGTTATGTTGTACAGGAATGGTAAACAACTGTTCTGGGTATTTTGCCCTGTTCTAATTCTCACCGCCACATGTTGACAATCATATCTGGTTGCGCATATGGGCAGTGTGTCATCAGTTACCTCTGTGTTGCAGAAATTAAGTTACAAGAAGGAAAAGAAAATACCTTGCCAAATATTGTCAGTTATGAACACAGAAAAAACACCAAAAAAAAAAACCACTAAAGGAAATAGTATTTTCAAATGAAATTCCTATTTGATCCCATTTAAGCAAATAAATTGTGTTTGTTCTATATCTACTTCAGAAAGGACTCTGCACTCATAATGGGGTGAAGACCAGATATGCTTTCAGTTTTATTGACTTTCTTAGCTATGAGATGGTCTCGTAGTTATGCAGGGGCTTTCCAGTCAATGCCTCCTAGGACCAAGATGGCCTCTATTCACTAACAATTCCAGTTATTCAGAGGTTCCAGACATTCACTGATGAATTAGTCTGCTATTGCAAATTTAGACAGATTTTTTAAAAAACAGAAAACATTCCACTATGTTTATACTTGGAGTCACAAAGACAGGAAAAAGAGTATAGTAAGACCCCTGTATCTGCTGGGGATTGGTTCTGGCAGGGGGATGGATACCAAAAACAGTGGATGATAGCGAACACCATTGAAAATAATGGGACTTCCGGTTTAAAATACCACATGGTTGCCTTGGAGGACCTAGAAAATGGCTAGAGAGGACACATTTTCTAGGAAGACTCTATAGTAGGTGTGGTGTTTTGTGTCCCGTGGATAACTGAATCAGTGGATAATGAATCAGTGGATATGGGGTCCTACTGTACCTAACAGCCAAATTATTGTAACCCTCCCTCACTTTTTAAAGGAAAACAGCCTTAGAGCATGCCATTAGGAATGGGAAGAGAGCCTGGGAAACAGGGAAGGCAGGGCTGCTTAAAACTGTTTCTTTCTCCCAATTTTCAGCCCCACCCTTGCACTTACATGGGGGAAGAAATACTGGAACCCATAGCTTCCCCCCAGCAAGTGGGAAAAGCAACTTCAAGATTGATTTAGGGAGAACAAATGGCCAGAGTTCAAAAATTAAGCAGCCCTTCCTCTGTCAGCATGTTAACTTTTAAATTTTAAATAATGTCATAGGGTGGGGGTGGGAAATTGTACTGTTGAGCATCATGTGTGATTTGCCCCTAAGAATGCTTGCTGTAGCAGCTATTAGAGCTGAAGAAAACTAGTGTGTTGCAACTAGTAGTGTGCTGAGTTCAAACTTAGAATGTGACAGGATATCCGGGTTCAAATCTTAACTTAGTCCTGGAGGTTACTGATGTCTGGACAATTTCTCATAGAACAGATCTGGGTCAGGGAAGATGTATACTAGGACCAACACTGGATTTAATTGGAGGAAGATATCAGATTCAGCTGGTGGGTATGCAGTCTTCCTCTGATTCTGTTTTCTGTTCATACATTAGCTTAGGTCCACAATATGTCCACAATAAAAGCCTGACAATTGTTACATTTCACCTTTTGGGAAAACCAAACCAATAACGATCAAATCAGTGCCAGTAAGAAACTTTTTAACAAAATGAATAAACCAATCAGCAAGCTGACAGCCAGTCAACAGTCCTTCAGGCACTCCTCCAAGTTCAGGGTTCTCTCTCTTTCTCTGTGTTGCTAGGTTATTTGTCAACAGAAAAGGAGGTACACGTATTGTGGTTCCTGGGAAATGCTGGATATAATATTAATAATTGTCTTGTGAAGGAACAGTGTTGCTGTCTTCCACGGGTGAGTCAGTGATTGATGATCTATGCTTTATATTGGATCTTTCAAATTTTAGCTATGCAGAAGTGGTGACTAAAAATCTGCAGTTGTGTTACTGAATGCTTTTAAGCCCACAAATATATTTTTGCATTAACTGTCATAGATGTTGGAAACAATCTGAGTTGATTTAGGGCTGTCTGTACAGCACTCGGCTCAGCAAGCAATATTTGAAAAATGCTGTGACATTTCCTGTATTGTTCTGGCTAGAAATAAATGGGAATCTTGAGCAATTACCTAGGTGGAAAATACTATATAGCCCAGCTGCTAGATGATGTGATTATTTGTTAATTATTTTTTCCTGCCTTTCCTCCAATATGTTCAGGTGCCCTGGCTATGTTTCACTCTCATAGCCACCCTGTAAGGCAGATTACGTTGTAAGAGAGTGACTAACCTAAGGTCACCCACTGGGCTTTGTAGATGAGGGAAGATTTGAATCCAGTTCACTCCAGTCTCAGCCAAGCACACGAGTATCCACCGCTAAATTGTTGCAGCTGCTGTGAAGAGTTTGGAATCAGCTGCAAAAAGCATCTTCCTGCACGGTCTGTTACCTCCCTGGGTACCCCCTGCCCTGTATCTGTAATAATTGGCAATATTTAATAATTTGGCCAAATGTGGCCTTCCACAAAGTGTTGCCAGTAAACTGGGGACTCTCAAGAACCAGGAATCCCAAAAGACTAGCACTGAGATTCAGTCAAGTATGCACTAAGGAGGAGCCAGCCAGGGCCGGTTTAAGGAATTTGCCCCCCAACGCCCCTGCAATGCTTTATTTTGGGGGCTCCATATGTTTATCTCAGGTCAATGTAACCTACCCTATTCACAGTACAGGATGTTCAGATTACAGTAGGACCCCCGTATCCATGTATTGATTATCCATGAGACACAAAACAGCACACCTACCATAGAGTCTTCCTAGAAAATTGTGTCCTCTCTAGCCATTTTCTACATCCTCCAAGGCAACTCTATGGTATTTTAAACCAGAAGTCCCATTATTTTCAATAGTATCCACTATTATCCACAGTTTTCAGTATCCACAACCCCCCCCCCCGAAACAATCCCCAGCAGATAAGGGGGGCCTACCATATTACATAATTTGCCACCAATAATTTAGTTTTAAAACTGTATTATAGGCACTAACATAATATTTTTTGTTTATTAGCAATTAACGTAATGGCGTAGATTTCCTCGAAGAAAAGAAAGAGTGGACTACAAGCTTAACATGAATCAGCAGTGTGATGCAGCAGCAAAAAAAGCCAATGCGGTTCTAGGCTGCATTAATAGGAGTATAGTGTCTAGATCAAGGGAAGTAATAGTACCACTCTTTTCTGCTTTGGTCAGACCTCACCTGGAAGACTGTGTCCCGTTCTGGCCACCATAGTTCAAGAAGGATATTAAGAAGGATGGTGGGAGGTCTGGAAGCCATGCCCTATGAAGAGCGAGTTAGGGGGCTGGGTATGTTTAGCCTGGGGAAGAGAAAGTTGAGAGGTGACATGATAGCCATGTTTAAATATTTGAAGAGATGTCATACTGAGGATGGAGTGAGCTTGTTTTCTGCTGCTCCAGGACATAGCGCAGTGGGTTCAAACTACAGGAAAAGAGATTCCAACTAAACATTAGGAAGAACCTCCTGACAGTAAGAGCTGTTTGGAAGTGGAATCCTTGGAGTGTGGTGGAGTCTTCTTTGGAGGTTTTTAAGCAGAGGCTGGATGGCCATCTGTTGTGAGGGCTTTGATTGTGTGTTCCTGCAGGGCAGAAGCAGATTGGATGGGATGGTCGTTGGGGTCTCTGCCAGCCCTATGATTCTAGGCTGCATGCAGAGCCTGGGAAAGTTACTTTTGGATTACACCTCCCAGAATTCCCCTGCCAGCACCCTTCTCAAGGTTTGGTTGCATTGTTCCTTTTTCAGCATTCTCTAGCCCAGTGGTTCTTAACCTAGGGTCTGTGGTGTCCTTACAGGGGGTCCACAAAGGCGTGAAGGCTGCTTGGCCCACTTCCTCCCTGACAGGAACCAAGGCAAAGGCTGGTTGGCTTGGCCTGTACATTGCCATTCAATCTACTCCAGCCACAAACTTGCAGGAAGAAACAAGAGTGCCTCTGAGGGAAAGTTTAATGGATGGTGTAATTGTATTGTTGTTGTTAGCTATTATTATTAGCTATTATTATTAGAGTTTTAAATCTTGAGTTAAGTCTTGGGGCAACAAAAGATATTTAAAGGGGATCCCTGGTAAAGAAAAGATTAAGAACCACTGCTGTAGCCCAATGGCTCTCACATAACACTAATGGGATACTGGTGTTTTAGGGACAACAAAAAACCATTATTCTTTATATTCTTCTGTTAAAAGAGCTAGAGAGTTGTAGAAGTTTCAGCATTGCCCTATGACTGTGGAGACCAGGGTTTGAATCCTTACTCAGCCATGAATACCCACTGGGTTACCTTGGGCAAGTCACACTCTCCCAGCCTCAAAGGAAGGCAAAGGCACACCCCCTTTGAACAAATCTTGCCTAGAAAACCCAATGATAGGTTCGCCTTAGTCAGAAATGACTTGAAGGCACGTAGGCAAACACACAAATTCCTTTGGCAGGTTGAACTCAGTTGGCAGCAAGGGGAGGAAGCAGAAGAAGACCAAGGGGGAAAGGGAGGGGAGAGGAACCAAGACAGGTAAAAAGCAGCTGGAAAAATGGGCTGGAGGGGATATATGTAGAGTGTGGCTGCCAAATGTAGAGTGTGGCTGCTTACCCTTGCAGGCCGAAGAGGGGGGCACCCTTCTTCCCAGTAGAGGCAAGAGAAGGAGAGAAGAGAAGAGAGGTCAGGCAAGAGAGAGACGGGAAGGGAAGGGAATCCTAACCCTCACCCTTTCCCTGAGAGAGCAGAGGGAAAGAGGTGACCCTCACACTTCCCTCCCCCCTCTCTCACACACACTCACACAACCCTCTCTGACACAAATAGGAACACACACCTGGCTTGTGTTTTTGACGATCCCCTGGGAAAGTGAGGGAACAGCAAACTCCTCCCACCTTCAGCCACATAGGACAGCTTGACCTGCTGGGGGGGGGCAGAGGAAGCAGATGCCTCTCTTTCTCTTTCTCTTTCTCCAGTTAGGAGGGGGCCCCCTGCGGCTTGTACTGATGGGCGGGGGCAGAGGGAGGTAGGACAAAGGAGACAGGAGACGCCCTTTTAAAAAGGCCAGCAGGAGGTTTGTGGCTTGCGCTCCCTCTCTCTCCCCCCCCCGGGGCCCCCTGTGGCTGTGAGGCCCCACGCAGATGAGGATTACACTTAAACCAAACCTGGAGGTAGCCCAAATTCCAAAGAAAGATAATTTGCAAGGCAACTTCTTGCCTGAACACCTGGCTAATCCTGTCAGCCTAAACTGAGATACTCAAGTTTGTAAAGAGCTGTCTTACCAATAACTTCCCCCAAACAAAGAGAGTTGCTTTCTCTATTCAATTACAAAGTACATGTATTGCACATTAAGGGTCATTAGCATATCCGGAGTGTCCATTGTCTTACCTTGAGAACCTCCAAGAAGCATTGTCTTTCACTCTAAATTCCATCCCCTGAGGGAAATTATTGGGTTTTTAAAACCCCTTCAAATTCCACTCAAGTGTACACAGTTTTCCTGCTTCTGGACTCCATGTCAGACTGTGGCTTTGGGACCCTCACTCTGCTGGTTTCTTTCATGATCTCAACTCCTCAGATCAGTACAATATCACCTGAAAACAATCCTCTATCACCTCTATCCCAATCCTTCCTACTTTATTCACTAGCTTTGCATGATTTCTTGAAGCTTGAGTGTTGCATGAATGTTGTTATTATTGCTTTCTCAATAAAATTAATAATTGTACTATCTAGCTTAACGTCTCCTCCTTATTACTAGTATACATAGGTCAAAAGGCCCTGCTCTGTTGCCCCCTCTTATATTGCCAAGTCGAGTATATTCATTCTCCAAATTAATATTGATATTTGGAGGGTCCTCAAGACCCCTGAGTGTTTAAGGTAACAGGTCCCTGTTCTTTAGGATACTAACTATAGCTACACTTTTAACCAATGTTCTTTAAGCCTTGCGTAGCATCACAAGTTCCATTGACAAAGATCCTTATCACATTACACTGTTACAGTGCTATTATTCCACTTTAATTGCCAGGGCAACATCCTGTGGAATTTTGGGGTTTGTAGTTTAATGAGGCCCAGGAGCTCTCTGGCTGAGAATTCTTAATGCCCCTCCCTAAACTGCAAATCCCAGGATGACAGCACTATGACAGCACTATGACAGTGAGTGTGATAGGGCCCAAAGACTATGCAAAGTATTTTCCTCCAAGAAACCAAAAATTCCTCAAACCCAACACCTTCCCATTTATTTCTTAGTTCTCTGAATTCTAAAATTCCAAAATAGAGCAAGATGGTACAGTTTTTAAAGGCATTTGACTATATCACTCTTTGTAGGTAGGACTGGTTTTAACCTAAAGGATACAGAATTGTTCATAATCCCTACTTGTGAAGTAATCTATTTTGTTCAGGTTGGGCTCAGTTTGGGCTGCACGGTTAAGTATGTATAAAACAAGGATGGGTGATTATGGTAGATCCAGGGGCCAATTTTCTGTTCCTGGGCCCCTTTGGGGCCATGTGGCTTGCCAGAAATACCTAAAACCAACCAACCAAAACCTCCTGAAGTGGCCAGAAGTCCAATTATGGTTTTGAGAAACAGGATTGTGTGTGTTTTTAAAAAATATTAAACTGTGACTGTATTACTTATTTCAAAGGTGACTCAAGGCTTGGGACTCAAGGTCTTGGGGGCCCTGGAGGTCTGAACAGTGCTAATTAAATGCTTTAAATCAATCAGTCTGTCAATTAATGGTGAATTACCACCTCTGGAGGCTTCTAGGAGCACTGGTTCCCACCCTTTATTGGCAAGAAGAAGGGTGGCCCTGGGACACTGGAGGGTTTGAAGGCCACATAAATATCTTTGAGGATCCTTGAGAATATTTATTTATTGCACATAGCCAAGCCTTGGTACAAAGAAGCATCTTAGACCTCAGCAAGGAGGAGCAAAGAGATTCTGAGAGTGTCAAAATATTTTTTGTAACAGCTGAAAATGGGTTGAAACAAAGGTCCATCTAGTTCACCAACTTGTTTTTCAGTAGTAGCCCTCTGGGAAGGCCATAAGCAGCAAAAATCCCACTAACTCTCCAGTAACTTTCCAGTTCAGCGTTTGGAAACATTACCTTTTTGGACTACAGTTCCAACTGGGGTGGCCATTGTCCATGCTACCTGAAGGATTCTGGGAGCTATAGTCCAAAAGTAGTTTCTAAATTCTGATCTGTGTTGTCGTTATGATTATGATTATGATTATATTTATTTCTAGCCTGCCTTTTCACCAGCTTGGGACTCAAAACAGTTTATAATTTTTTTTAAAAAAAGTAATTAAAAATCCAGAAGATACAAAAGTTGAAACGAGATTAAGCAATCAAAAAATTACAACCAGATTTAAACATATATCATTAAACATACGCGCGCGCACCAGCACGACAATTAACAAGATCCAGCATATTATTTTGTTGGGATGGGCCTCTTTGTTTAGATATGCCTGTCTAAACAGAAAAGTCTTTACTTGTCTGTGAACAGAAAGTAGGGAGGGTGCCAGTCAACTTCTCTGGGAAGAGTTCCAGAGCCTGGGGGCAGTCACTGAGAAGGCCCTCTCCTGTGTTCCCTCCAAATGTACCTGTGAGGGTGTCGGGACAGAGAGAAGGGCCTCCCCAACAGATCTCAAAGCATGGGCTGATTAATAAGGAAGAAAGTCCTTCAAATAACCTGGACCAGAGCCAGGTTAATCCACCTCAGAATAAAAGGCCTGCTCTCTAAGACATTCAAGTTCTGTCAACTGAGGTTATACGTGGGTTCTTGTCCTTGCTCAACAACTCATCTCCCTGGCTGTCAACCTGCCATACACAGCTTCCATAAAGGTCAAACAAAGAAGAGAAAGCGCCTTGACACCACCCTGTTGTTGTCAGAGCAATGGTGGAAAAAAGTGAACAAATAACTTCTAGAAAAATTTATCTCATTATTAGTCCTAAAATAAAGTTGTCAGTAGAGGACAAGCAGCCACCCTTTTAAAAGGAAGGCAATTTGTGCCTTTAGTCTGCCCAGCTAACATATAAACCCATTTAACTGGTTATAACCATAATCCCTCTTTGTAGATCCAATTATCTGTCCAGAGATATAGTTGTTTTTGACAGATAGCCACATGGGGTCTGCAAATGGTTAGTTATTTAATTTGTTGTTGTCGCATTTTTACTACCAGGGATGAGGAGATATGTTTATTGGATTTTCCGCCTTGTATGGCAAAATAACTTGGCTAGTTTTAAGTAATGTTCTTCTTGATGCGTGTGTGTGTTTGGTATCATTAGCTACCCACTTCAGGCAGCAAAATGTCTTGAGCAGGCTCTGCTAAAAATAGATACTCAATTTCATTATACAGGTAGTTACATAGTTGTTTTCAGGGAATGAAACCATTATTTTTCCCCAACAGAGAGCTAAATAGACTTGCTTTTATTTTACCATCACAGCTGATTTGCTTCCTGCATTTTGAATACAGGTTAAGGATGGGAGAATACCGGAAAAGAAATCGCAGCACCTGCTATGTTCCTAAACTTCTGTGCATACAAATTCCTTTATCTGCTCAGGACTCCCCTTTAATGAAGGTATTTGTGTGAGATTTGTTCTTTATGACTGGTGTAAATCTCAGTATTCAATTATTTGTTAAATTTATATCCTGCCTTTCCTCTAATGAGCTCAAGGTGGCATATTTGGTTTTCTTCCTGTTCCTCTGGTTCTGTTCTGTGGGGCTGAATCTTGGGGGTACAACACATTTTTTTGTGTTTGAAAGGTCCCAGGCTCAGTCCCTGGGGTCTTCAGGTAGGGTGAGAAAAGATGTCTTCTTGAAACCCTGGAGAGCAGACCAATGTTACTCAAAGTGGTGGTCCATGGACCAGTGCCAGTCCACAACCAGCAGCTGCCAGTCCCTGGCAAGTTTCTAGAAAAGTAAGAAACAATTTTAGCCAATGGGTCCCTGATAGGCTGGAAAAAAGTAACAGCTGGCTCTCCCATGAAATAGTTTAGGAAGCGCTGAATTAAACAATGTTTTGGACTGTAGGAATCAGTGGCAGGGCTCCTGGAACAGTTTTTAAGGAAGCATTGCACTGTGGTTTGAATGTTGGACTAGGATATTGGGAGACCAGGGTTCAAATCCCTTTTCAGCCATGGAAACTCCCAAGCAACCTTGAGTAAGTCACACTCTCTCAGCTTCAAAGGAAGGCAAGGGCAAGCCCCCTTTGATCAAATCTTGTGAAAGAAAACCCCATGATAGATTCACCTGAGGGTCGCCATAAGTCAGAAATGACTTGAACAACAAAGCTTCACATTGGCACTAAGTTGTTATTAATTTTGCCTACTTACAGGAACATTTTTGCAAAACAGGAAAAACACAGAATATATTGCATTAAAAGAACAAGAATAAGAACACCTAAGAATGATCAGGATGAGAAAAACTAACAATCTGACTACCATGAAAGCGGCAGCAATTTTTTTTTAAATGAAATGTTACAAAGCCGAGTATATACAGTAAAAATAAATTTATAAACACAGTTAATATATCAAGTAAAGGCGAAACCATGTAAGGCCCCATTAAGTGAATACAAAGATACCATAAAGTCTCTTAACACATCTGCCTTTCCAACCCACTACTTTCACAGCAAAGGCTGTGGAGGTTTGAACATACAGAGTTGCAGCCAAATGCTCTCCAAAAAAATGCAAAACATGTCTACCTACCAAGCTGGAGGTGTAAAGAACCATATGCTGCAAACCTGGAATTAGGTTTGTCTAGTGAGTTGGTCACATGTACTGATGAAAATAAATTATTTAAGGTGGTGAGTACAAAAAGAGATTGTGAAGACTTCATAAAAATCTGTCTAAACTAGGAGAATGATATATGAAAATTCATTGAAAACAAGTGACATAGAATCATAGAATCATAGAGTTGGAAGAGACCACAAGGGTCATCAAGTCCAACCCCCCTGCAATGCAGGAATACACAATCAAATCATTCCCAACAGATGACCATCCAACCTCTGTTTAAAAACCTCCAAAGAAGGAGACTCCACCACCCTACGAGGCATTCCACTTCTGAACAGCTCTTACTGTCAGGAAGTTCTTCCTAATGTTTAGGTGGAATCTCTTTTCCTATAGTTTGAACCCACTGCTCCATGTCCTAGTCTCTGGAGCTGCAGAAAACAAGCTTGTTCCATCCTCAGTATGACATCCCTTCAAATATTTAAACATGGCTATCATGTCCCCTCTTAACCTTCTCTTCCCCAGGCTAAACATACCTAGCTCCCTAAGCCACTCCTCATAGGGCATGGCTTCCAGACCTCCCACCATCCTGGTCACCCTCCTCTAGACATTTCCCTGCTTCCAATATCCTTCCTGAATTGTGGTGCCCAGAACAGGACACAGTATTCCAGGTGAGGTCTGGCCAAAGCAGAATATAGTGGCACTATTACTTCCCTTGATCTAGACACTATACAGTACTCCTATTAATGCAGCCTAGAATTGCATTGGCTTTTTTAGCTGCTGCACCACACTGCTGACTCATGTTCAGCTTGTGGTCCACTAAGACTCCTAGATCCCTTTTGCATGTACTGCCATCAAACCAGGTGTCACCAATCATATATCTGTCCATTTCATTTTTACTGCCCAAATGTAGTATCCTACATTTCTCTCTGTTGGGATTGTTAGTCTTGGCCCAGCTTTCTAATTTGTTAAGGTCATTTTGGATCCTGATCCTGTCCTCTGGAGTATTACCTACCCCTCCTAATTTGGTGTCATCTGCAAACTTGATAAGCATACCCTCTATTCCCTTATCTAAGTCATTGATAAAAATGTTGAATAGCCCTGTGCCCAGGACAGAACCCTGTGGCACCCCACTAGTCACTTCTCTCCAGGATAAAGAGGAGCCATTGGTGACTTCACTTTGGGTTTGACTTCCCATTGGTGACTTCCCTTTGGGTTCGGTCAGTCAACGAATTACAAATCCACCTAACAGTTGCATTGTCTAGCCCACAGGTTACTAAATTTTTTGCAAGAATATCATGAGGAACCTTATCAAAAGCCTTACTGAAATAAGGATACACTATATCCACATAATTCCATTCATCTATCAAGTTTGTAACTCTATCAAAAAAAGGAGATAAGATTAGTCTGGCATGACTTGTTTTTGAGAAATCCATGTTGACTTTTAGTGATCATGGCATTCCTTTCTAAGTGCTTACAGACTGTCTGTTTAATGATCTGCTCTAGAATCTTTTCTAGTATTGATGTCAGGCTGACTAGGTGGTAATTATTTGGGTCTTCTCCCCCCGCCCCTTTTAAAGATGGGGACTACATTTTCCTTCTTCCAGTCTGCTGGGACCTCTCATTGACAATTGATACTAGGGCAAAAATAATTATTTAATTCTGTCTTCACATGTACACTGGCAGGATGTGAGATGGCAGCCACAGACCAAGTTATTTTGTTCTATAAATCACCTTTTAAAGCCCAGGCATACACTTCTGATTGATAACACCTGGGGGTGCTCAATTACATAGCAGTCTTGAAGGTCCAATTTTGGTGATCATTTTTTGGGGGGGGCTCACCAGATGCCCCCCCCCATTCCAGGGTCCATGACTAGTGGTCTAACTATGTAGAGCAGTTTCCTACATTCATATGTTCCTCAAGAGGCTAAGAGAGAGCAACTGCTCCAGAATCACGCAGTGAGTTCCATAATTTTGTGGGCCCTTGTACCTGGATCTCCCAAGTTCCAGTCAAATGTTATAACCACATCTGTCTCTCTCTCTCTCTTTCTCTCTCTCTATCTCACACACACACCCTTTTATCTTATTACAACTTTATGATGTGAAAAAAAGATTTCTCTATGCCAAGATTTCTCCATTCACAGAGTTTGGTTAAACATTACTGTAAGTATACCATGAGAGCTGCATGGTGTAGCAAATTGAGTGTTGGACTAGGGACTTTATCAAACACAGAAAATATGGCGTTATCATGATGCCATATAACTGTGAAAGGGCGTGCAGATCAGACAATGTCACCCGTTCGTGGTAAAAAACAGACAATCATCTTTATTGCAAGGGAGTTTTTGCCAGGAAAGGAGGTAAGTGCAGCGGGGGTGGCGTTCTTATGCCAGCATAGAAATGGGTTTTCTATGCCGCGAAAAGAATGTTTTAAAATGTGTAGTCTGATAAAGTCCTAGGACTCTATCGGGTTTGAATCCCCATTCAGCTACAGAAATCTACTGGGTAACCTTAGGCAAGTCATACTTTCTCAGCCTCAGAAGAGTAGGAATGGAAATTGCAAACCCCCTCTGAAGAAATCTTGCTAAGAAAACCCCATGATAGGGTCACCTTAGGGTCTCCACAGGTTGGAAATGACTGGAAGGCACACAACAACCAGTATCCTATTGAACAAGGCTCAACATAGTTGATACTTTCTTATAGGAGACACATTCAGAGATAAACTTTCAAGCTGTTGGAAAATTTAACAACTATCTGCTTGGCAAGGAGAGCAAATAAACTATTGTCATTGTCATTGTTGTCATCATCATAATCATCATCTCAGTTGAAGAATAAACAGAACCGGAGATGATGCCTGGCTTATTTTATTTATTTTCATTTGGAGATTTATATCCTGGTTCCCAGCCAAAGCTCCTGGGGCACTATACAGTTAAAAAATAATCTGAAAAGAGAATACTAAACCTGTCCATCAAAATTCAATTAAAAGGGCATTTTTGGTTATGTCGGTAGCAAAAAGAAGAATAAGGAAATGGTAGGTCCACTGCATGGAGAAGATGGAGACTGCTAACGGGACAGAGAAAAGTCAGAACCACTCAACACCTTCTATGTCTCAGGGGTTGTCCTCATGGTTAAAATACCCCTCACAGAATTCGCTCAGAAAATGAGCTGTCTTAATGGGATCCCTCATTGTCTTGTCATATTGTGAAGGAGGAGGGCCCAAAGGAGGAAAAACTATATGAGAAAAGCCTTCACAGCTTTTCCCGACTTTTAAAAAAAGCTCCAGAGATGTGCGCATTTTCACTCATTAAGACAAGTGATTCCACATAAATCATTTCTCCATGCAAGATATAGTGCAAACCTGATTGGCTTGACAAGCACAGGGAGCGGGGCTGGCTTACAGGGCAAGTGCCTGCTGCTGCCATGTTGGATTTTCGCTAGCAAGTGATCACTAAGGTGATAAAATGGAAGTTTGTGCTATCTTTTTTCCTCTTTCTTTTTTGGTAAAGGTGAAATATTGCTTGTTCACATCATAGAAATAGTGTTTTTTTAAAAAATGTTTGGAGGCATGTGAGTAATCCACTTGCAGCCATCATCTCAGCTACAGGCATGCAAAGTTTATGGGGGCTGTAAAACCATTAAGGCAGGTCACAGCTGCTGCGACTTGCTATTACTGTGGAGCAGTCCGTTTCCCCCCCCCCGCTTCGTGTAGACAAGCCCTCTTCTTCCAAAAGGAAGACAGTATTCATCCTGGGGGGAATGGAACAGATGAGGCAGTAGAGGAAATGTAGCAAAAAAGGGCAAACGTGTAGTACAGGAATACCTGGCTACTCTAAATGAATTCTGGTTTCCAGGGCCAGATGAACTACATCCAAGAGTATTAAAAGAATTGACAGAAGTAATCTCAGAACCACTGGTAATAATCTTTGAGAATTCCTGGAGAACAGAAGTCCCAACTGGATTGGAGGAGTGCACATGTTGTCCCCATCTTCAAAGAGGGAGAGGGGGAGAGGGCCCGAACAATTACTGCACAGTCAGCTTGACATCAGTACCAGGGCAGAGTCTATAGCAGAATCTGTAAGTATTTTGAAAGGAATGCCGTGATCACTAAAAGTCAACAATGATTTCTTAAAAACAAGTCATGCCAGACTAATCTTACCTTTTTTTTTTTGACAGAGTTACAAGCTTGGTAGATGAAGGGAATGTTGTGGATGTAGCATATCTTGATTTCAGAAAGGCCTTCGACAAAGTCTCCAGTGGATGACACCTGGCTTGACAACAGTACTTGTGAAAGGGATCTAAGAATCTTAATAGACCACAAGCTGAACATGAATCAGTAGTGTGATGCGGCAGCTTAAAAAGCCAATGCGATTCTAGACTGCATCAATAGGAGTATAGATCAAGGGAAATAATATTCCTCACCTGGAATACTGTGTCCAGTTCTGGGCCGCACAGTTCAAGAAGGATATTAACAAATTGGAGCGTGTCCAGAGAAGGGAGACCAAAATAGTAAATAGTCAGGAAATCATGCCCCATGATGAGTGGCATAGGGAGCTGGGTATGTTTAGCCTGGCAAAGAGAAAGTTAAGAGCTGACATGATAGTCATGTTTAAATATTTGAATGGATGTCATATTGAAGAAGGAACAAACTTGTTTTCTGCTACCCCAGAGACTAGGACACGGAGCAGTGGGTTCAAACTACAGGAAAAGAGATTCCACCTAAACATTAGGAAGAACTTCCTGACAGTAAGAGCTGTTCAGCAGTGGAATACACTGCCTCAGAGTATGGTGGAGTCTCCTTCTTTGGAGGTTGTTAAACAGAGGCTGGATGGCCATCTGTCAGGAGTGCTTTGATTGTGTATTCCTGCATGGCAGGGGGTTGGACTGGATGGCCCTCGTGGTCTCTTCCAACTCTATGGTTCTATGATTCTAAACCATAAACATCAATTCTCTGCCCCATTGCTCCCTGTGAAGCTCACCCATACTGGTGCTGATAATGCTCAGCTGGAATGTATGCAAGTCTCCCAGATAAGTAAATGGAAAGTTTCCTGCGTAGTGCTGTCCTTGCTGCAGGATTGTCCATCTGTGAGAGTGTGTTAGACCACTGTTCATGCCAGTCTCTCTGCTGAATGAACTTTTCCCAGTTGAAGAATAATTTGAGGAAGGGAATTCAAAGACATGGCTAGTCTGTTAGTCTGGAATATCAGTAAGCAAGGCGATCTTGCGGCACCTTTGAAAGAAAGAAATTGTAGCATAAACTTTCTTAGATTTAAGTCTACTTTCTCAGATGAGGAAGAGACTGATTAAAAAAAAATGTTTTGCCAGCTTCTTCCAAGCTGAAGACAGACACATTTGTTTATTTTGCATATATATATGCCTTTTTCAACTATGAAAACAGGAACAAAGAAAGTCCAATGTGACCCAAAATTCAAACATTTTCATTTTGGGTTGTTTTACTGTGTGGGTGGCCAATTTGGGGTATTCACTTCTTTGCCATCTATAACTAGTTCAGGCCTTGTTCTGACAGGATTTGAAGAGAGGACAGAAAGGCTACTTTTACAGCATTATGAGAATATATGACAGCAAAGCGCCGAGGGAAATGTTGTACCATCGGTATGCGATCAATCTCCAGCGCCAGAACGTGCTGGGTGAGTGTCAGCCAATGCAGCTTCCTGCATCAGCAGCTCAGAGAAATTGGAGAGCAATGGAGAAAAGCCAGGGACTTGAGGGGATTATGAGGCGAGGTTTATGGGCCATGAAGGTACATCAGACACACAGCCGGAGCACAGGGTGGTTTATAGACAGAGTTCACACAGCCTTCAGCCAAGAAGCGTTACCATTCTCAGCAGGGGCAAAGGGAACAACAGACAGTGAAATGATGTGGGTCTGCAGTTATTTATGCTACATCCATCCACTGTGCCATTTGTCTTTAGATCCTATCCATAGAAATGATACAAACATGCACACAGACAGCTGAAAGATAAATGCTTCAGAATAAATGTTTCATTCTCACAGCTGCTTTTAAAAGAAGAACACTCATCATATTTCTTCTAAATACAAGGAACACTGGAGCTTTCCTCCACATATAGCCAATCTCTAGACGTAAAAATATGGAACATGAACCCTCTTCAGTATATGAGAACCAGTAAGGAAGAAATACTCAGGAAGAGTATAAGGAGCACCATGGGTGAGGAGTACAGTGAACCAGCTGTGAACCACTCCAATCAGTTTTGTGGTATTCCCAAATGTTATTTATTTAACGGACACCCCGAAAGGTGCTGCAAGGCAGCTTGCAGTATTAAAATACAGAAGGAAGGACAAAATCTTAATTAAAAAATAACATAAAAACTAATTATTTAGGAACACAGCAATGAAAGATAGAGCCAGCATGAAAGCAGTTAAATGCCCTTCAACAATAGACCAGCTTGTGCACCAAAGCCCTGACTGAAGGGGGGAAACAGTATTTTCCTGTCAGAATCAGGGCAACAAAGCCAAACCTAGCCTAACCCCCGGGAGTGGCTACCTAGAAGGTCCTGGCTTATTAACTGTATTTATATTTATATTAGGGATTTGTAGTAGTGCTTACAGTGCTTGGTTACGAGGTCTGTCTAATAAATAACGAAATAATGGGTTTCTGCCTTTCAGATAAATCAGGAAAAACTGATTGTGAATGCTTGAGTGGTTACCTTGAACATGTCTGAACCTGCATGACACTCTGGCTGTTCAGTTAATTGTCAGTCATCATTTAAAGCAGCTGTGTTGTCTATTGTGTGCCGGAAAAATGCTAAGTTTAAAGGTCTGGCAATGTGACATTCTGCAGCAACTTGAGGCAGAACCAATCCTTTTTCAAAAAATCATCACTTGTGATGAAACCTGGATCTTCCAGTGTGATCCTGAGACAAAACGACAGTCAATGCACTTGGAAACACCATCATCACCAAGAATGAAAAAAGCACATCAAAGCAAGCCCACGTTCAAAGCCATGTTCATTTTTGTGTATGACATCAAGGGCATAATTTTGGCAGAATGGGTTCCAGAAGGCAGTGAACAGCATTATTATACGGAAGTTTTGACAAAGCTGAGAGAAAGAGTCAGGAAAAAAGGCCAAAACTGTGGGGAAATGGTTTCATTCTTCATCAAGACAATGTGCCTGCTCACACAACACTTTCTGTGAAGCAGTTTGTAGCCAATAAACGCATTACTACACTTTAATATCCTCCATATTTGCCAGATTTGGCACCATGCAACTTTTTTCTTTTCCCTCAAGTGAAATTAGTGCTTAAAGGAACACATTTTGAATCAGTTGATTCAGTAAAGAAGAAAACGGTAGATGTGTTGACACAGCTGAGAGAAACTGATCTGCTCCATGCCTTCGACCAGTGGAAAACAAGACTGCATCAGTGTGTGAGTGTGAACAGGGAGTGTATTGAAGGGGACAAGCATTAGAATTGTAGTACATATAAATAAAGATGGATTATTGTATCAGTCTCGTTATTTAATAGACAGACCTCGTACATTGTCTCAAAGTAAAGTGTGGTTCTGCTGTTTTTCACCTATGAATGACATCAGACTGGCAAATGAAAAAGAAAATATGTTAGAGTCCCCAGATCTCAGGGCCTGGACTTTCTTCTCCAGTCCACAGAGCAGCGGGAGGAATCTCAAGGCAAGAGCAGTGGCTTAAAAAGTATGTGCACATACACTTTTCCCTATGTGTTAAGACTTGGTGTTCTTTTGCATTTCAGTGCCATACTCTTCAACTGTGGTTGGTGTATCCTGTTTAATGACAGTGCAGGGGTTGCCCCTTGTAATACCACTAAGGCCCTCTCTCCTGTGACATCCCAAGGAGTCTTCCTTAAGTCTTGGGTTTTGGCTCTTTAATGTCAGGGCCTGGGCTAATTCTACTTTATAGCAAGCTCATGTAAGTTCATTTTGCAGCAAACAGGATTGGCGGGTGTGGTATAAAGACTCCTCCTCCTCCAATGTGTACTGAGCCCTGGTGGTGCAGTGATTAAATGCCAGTACTGCAAGCCACAAGGTTATAAGTTTGATCCCAGAAGGCTCCAAGGTTGATTCGGCCTTCCATCCTTCTGTAGGTTGGTAAAATGAGCACCAGCTTGTTGGGGGCAATTAGCCAAACATATTGTAAGCCACATAGGGAGTGCTTTGGCACTGATCTCTCTCTGGCTTTTCTTCGCAAACGAAGATTCAGGAAGGACTCATCCCGCGCTTTCTGCAAGCGCGCTGATGACTAAAAAGGCCAATCCGAGATAAACAAGTCCGGTTGCAAAAAGCACAGCAGAAGGTCTCCTTGGGTGATGTTTTTGGGTTGTGATTCTTTCTGCGTTGTCGTTTCTCTTCAAGACTTGTTCGTCGTGAGTTCTCAAATAAGGCTGCAGCATTGTGGATAGTGCGTCTCCATGCCTCCCGATGTGAGGCCAGGGCGGACCACTGTTGGTGATCAATTTGGCCAAGCCTGAGATGTTGTTTCAGGGAGTCTTTGTATCGCTTTTTTGGAGCGCCCCTCTTACGCTGACCCGTGGCGAGTTCACCGTAGAGTAGTATTTTTGGGAGGCGATGGTCCTCCATCCTAGAAACGTGCCCTGCCCAGCGCAGCTGTGTTCTCAATATCATGGCCTCAATGCTGGTGATCCCTGCTTGCTCAAGGACAGCAACATTCGAGCCGTCTATAAATATCAATGCTATTGCTATTGCTATTCTGCCCCCTTTCTGGCCATTGATTGGCTGTGAGGGTGTGTTCACATGCTGACTGGCTACTTTTGTACATTCCAGAAAGAAGGATCAAGGGTGAAAGCTGCTGCTGTGTTTAAGGGGAGTTGGACAGCACCTTGGCATATCCCTGTGGCCAGTCAGTAGATGGGAGAGGGGCAGAGCTGCATTCGGGTGCTTCTGGTTTCCCTTGCTACCTGGGACAAGGTGTTGCACAAGAAGGAACAGGGTGCCTAAAAATTACTGGTGCTGGCATAACTGGGGGTTAGGCCAGTGTAAATTACCAATTGCCAATAAAATCAACAAAAACCAACCCACCCAACTTGTGCCCAGTGCAACTGCCCAGCTGGTTCATCACCCTGTTTAGTGCTGGAAACACTTTGAAATGGATGAGAATTAAAGAGATACTGTGATAAATGTTCTAATCAATAATAAATTGGTTTCTCTTAGACTTTTTATATGCAAATCAGTGCTTTACCTCCATGGCAGAGCATACAAAAGGTGTCAGGTTGCATGCAAAAGGCCCCGGGCATTTCTAGGTAGGGCAGGGAAAGATTCTGTTTGAAACTCTGGACAGTCACTGCCAGACAGTGTTGGCAAGCTGTTCCCAGCTCCTCTTCCTAATGGGGCAAAGGGCCATGCAGGCTGGAGAGGATGAGGGATGCAATCCAACACATCTGGTTGGTGCTGCGTTGGAGAAGGCTGGTGCAAATGATATTAAACTAAGCATACCTGTCTGTGTACTTCCTACAGCAGTTACGTATGGAATAATGGCCACAGGAATCCACTGGCAGTTCCTTTTGTGGAGTGACAGCTGTGAGGAGAAATGGTTGGGCTTTAAAGTCTGGATAAAGCCTTAGGCAAGTCACTGATCTCCTGGATAGCCTTGGGCAAGCCACTAATCTTCCTCCCTCATCCTCCGCACGGTTATATGAATGAATTATTCAGTCTGCTTTCCATGTTCTTCCATTTTTCTTAAGTCAAAGGCTAAGGAAAATAGGAAGCTGCTTTTACTCAGCCAAACCATGGCTCCCGCTCACTCATTAGTATCATCTGGCTTAACTGGCAGTAGCTGTTTTTGCAGTTCCATGCAGGAGCCTTTCCTAGTTCAGGGTTTCAGTCTGGGACCATCTTCTTGCAAAGCATGTGCTCTGGCTGGTGAAATACAGCCCTTTATAGAGATTGGCCTCAATGCGAAGCATGTATGTGACCCAGAATATCTTGTTTTTCTCTCCAACTGAGTAACAAAAAGGAGGAACAAGGAATGAAAATGCATGGACAAAATAGAAGCAGTTAGCTGAGGGGATGGATTGGGCGGAGAATTATTCTGGGAAATGATGATCACCTTTTTTCTCTGCTGGACTCTGATTAATTAAATTAGAGGCACCTTTCCAATTAAGACTGGTTTTATTACAGGATAAATGCTGGGCAATAGCTTTACTCTTCTGCATCCAAGAAGTGGTTCTGTATTATTTCATGAACGGACTTTTTAAAACAGGTACAGCATGGCCCCCCCTTTAGGTGGAGTGAGGTGACAGATTTTTGAGTGTCAAGAAGGACAGCACATTGTTAGTTATGTCATTGTTGTATGTTTACTGCCAAGATAAGGCAGAAATGCTTGTGGGAGTTCTTTGTCTCATTTGTCTTATCTCTGATTTCTGTGGGATAAGTTGACTGTTTTGGAGTATTACACACTTTGAATTGGGTGGAGCACCATGATTACTCTTTGGGAAGCAAAATGCCTCAGGTTGACTCCAAAGAGGTGGCTTGCTTTCCCAACAATTTGGAAAACAGACCCCTCTTTTTCTCTATTTCTCTTTCTTGGATACTTGATTACCTCTTATACAGTGTCAGGATGGTTGTTTGTGTAAATTACTGAGCAAGGAAATAGAGACAGAAAGAAGCGTTCATCTCACAATTAAGGCAGTACAAAGTAGGTCTCCCTCATCTTTCACTCTGGCAATCATTGAAAAGCATGTCACATCACCGCAGGACAACAACTGCCAGCAGAAGGCTCACAAACTCCTCTTGCAATTACTGTGGTTATTTTCTGACTCCATGGTCCACGCATGGCAGGGAGCCCTTTTCATTCCATCAGCTTTTATGGCCTCCTCCTGCACATGCTGACTAATGTGATGACATGATATCAGCCATTCAGCTGTGCTGGGCACTTTTTCCTTTCCAGTCCAGAATAGGAGCTGGCTGTCAGAATAACACATCAGTCTCACCCCTCCCTGCTCCTCCAGTGTATTTGTGTGTTTTGTTCACATTTTCTAATTCTTGACCCTTTTTAAAAACACTTTTCAAGGGCTCATCACAAAGCAGCAAGTTGAATGTTACGCGTCCTACCTGAAAGGTTCAAAATCCTGCAGAGGGCCAGGCTGGGGACAGCACCTCCCTGGAAGGCAGACTGCAAGAAGGCACAGCTGGAGTTCTTTAATTAAATATGTATAAAAGAAACCGAAAGGAGTCACACTCAGTGAAATGGAGAGAAAGAAAGAGAGGATGAATAACCTTCTTCATATGTGAGACTGGGACACTTAACCTTATTTTCCATCTGTCGCACTCTGCAAGAACTACCACATCCAGGTTATGAGCCTACAAAGGAGGCTTCGGGCCCCCTCTTTCTTTCTTTCTTTCTTTCTTTCTTTCTTTCTTTCTTTCATACATATTCTTTCCCTTCTTTCTTTTAAAAAAGTGCTCAGAATTTCCATCATTTTATATACCTTATGTGGAACCAGATATTTGAAAACTTTTAGAATTTGCCATGCACAAGGAAAAATCTGATGTACGGTATCTAGCAAGGGAGAATGTGATTCAAGCACCTCAGGGAGGATAAATGGGGGGACACTAAGTACATAGATATGAGAGCCTGATCAGAAGCAGTGAAGGAGATTCTGGCAGTCGACAAGAACACAGAAGTTCTCAGCAGTGGAAGTTTCCCCACATTTTTTCAAACATCTATACATAAGCTTGAACATAAGTTTAAGTATAATGCAAGTTGTGTAATTTTTATGAAAATGAATTCTGTATCAGACTCACTCTGAGATTTTGCATGAGTAGGAAGCTGGGCACATAGATCTGTAGCCACACCCTGAAAACTTGGTAAAGATGCACATAATAGGGAGACCATCTTGGACAGAGAGAAAAAGATGAAGCAAGCTCTTTGAGTGGTGATGTAGCATAGATTGATTAATACAGTTCAAATCTAAATGGACATTATTTGTATAATAGACATTATATAGGATTTCATATTAGTTCATTTTAGAAACTTGTGCGTTACAGTTATTACTGGGACTGTCAGAATACTATTAAGTTTGACTCTCTTTTTGGAACATTTCTGGATTCCATATTTAAATATGACATTAACAATATTACGAATAAAATACTTGTGTTGTATTGACTGTTTTAAAATTCCAGTTTTATTTCTTTTCTTTTCCTGGGAATTTTTTGCCTCTTACTTTTCTGGAGGTCTGTGTGAAGGGTACAAGTGAGCAAACTGCACTCATTAGCCTGTTCATTCACTGTAAATTAGAATAAGACAGCCTTTCTGGCTTGTTAGGTGCAAATGCTTCCATTGTCATAAACCACCCACAGAAATCCCATGATTTGTTAAAGGAAAGGTTTAACCTCCAAGTCCACTTTCCTTTTATTGCTTTCCCAGCTGCATTCTTACAGCCAAATCCATAGCAGTTATGTGTCACTTCTCCCCAATGCAATCCTTTGCTGATTTCACAAGGTTAAGCTATAAAATTTTGCAAGATATTGGTTGTCAAGAGAAAAAAAATATGGCTGCTCTGGCAACAGTAGTTCCAATTTCCTGAAGCCCCTGTAAAAGGAAGAAGTGTGAAGTTTCTGTCCCTGATGTGCCTCAGTTCCAGAGCTCCTTGTTCTCTCACACCCTTTATTTGCCCTTTTGTGATCCTAATTTGTTTGCCTGATCCTTATCCTATTTGCCCCAAGTTCCTTTGCTCACCTTCAGACCCAAGTGATCCATTAAAGTCCCTGGCAGGGGTTAAGAAAGTCTATTCCTGTCCTTTGGCATGTGAAGCCATACTGCCTAGCTGTTCTGGCCCCATAAATACTAATATGCCTACTTTCCCATTCTTGCCTGCTGCTCAAAATCCATCCCTAATACCTGTGGAAACATAACGAGGGCATTGGGGCATGAAAGAGGGAAGGGCTGGAGTCCCCTTACTTGCCTCTCATGTCTATGGTCCTCTCATTAAACTGCATCCCTGACATCACTAAGGCTGATGTTTCCCCTCTGCCTGATGGTGTCACCTGATGCAATTTGGCTTCTCCACACCCCTCTAGTGCTGCCACTGAGCTGCATGCCTAATTCATAGAATCATAGAATCATAGAATTGTAGAGTTGGAAGAGACCACAAGGGCCATCCAGTCCAACCCCCTGCCACGCAGGAAATCACGATCAAAGCATCCCTGACAGATGGCCATCCAGCCTCTGTTTAAAGACCTCCAAGGAAGGAGACCCCACCACGCTCCAAGGGAGTGTGTTCCACTGCCGAACAGCTCTTACTGTCAAAAAGTTCCTCCTAATGTTGAGGTGGAATCTCTGTTCCTGAAGCTTGCATCCATTGCTCCATGTTCTGGTCTCTGGAGCAGCAGAAAACAAGCCCGCTCCATCCTCAGCATGACACCCCTTCAAATACTTAAACAGGGATATCATATCTCCTCTTAACCGTCTTTTTTCCAGGCTAAACATACCCAGCTCCCTAAGTCTCTCCTCATAAGGCATCGTTTCCAGACCTTTCACCATTTTAGTTGCCCTTCTCTGGACATGCTCCAATTTGTCAATATCCTTTTTGAATTGTGTAATTGATTACAGTCACTAGCAGTGCCACAATGATGTCACCCTTGCTCTAAGGAAATACATTTGAATTATTATACTGCATGACTGTAAACTTACAAGCAGAAAAGTACTTTGCAGCACACTCAGGCAGCTGGGCTCTCTGCTAGGGAGAAAGGAGAACATCCTGTCACTGCAAAGAGGAGAGGAAAAAGTGGGGCAGACATGTCAGGATAAACCCAACAAAAGATGAAAAGATGAAGGGGCTAGTCTAGTGAGGCCCAGTCTGGGAAGTTGCTTTGTCCTAACCAGCTTGGGTCTGAAGTACTGGTGGGCCTGCCCCTCCCTATATCAGCCTGCACATGACTTAGGATCATCATTGGAGGTCTCTTTCCAGATCTCTCATGTGCACTGTGCATCCAAAAAGCCTGCTTGCTGGTGGTTCCCCCCCCCACTATGGAACATGCTCCCCACTGAGGTGCAACTGGCCCCTACACAAGACTATTTTGCTGCCCCAGTGCATTTTAAGTGACTGGTTCCATCTACTTTATATGCTTTACTTCCATTGGGACATTTTTATTATCCTCATATGTTATTGCTTTAGCTATATTTTTACGCTGCCCTAGTATCCATAAGAATCAAGGTAGTTTTAAAATGCTTTAATAAGCAAAAGAAAAGAAAAGAAGTGAGAAAAAGAAATGAACCAAATTATGGGTCAGTATTCTGTTTGTGACAGTAAATCCCCAGTTTTGGGTCTCTTGGCAGTGATCTTACTGTTCTGGTTTTGCACCCTGAATGCATGATCCTACTGGCTGGAATCATGCCCTTTGGCTTTGTTCCCTCATCATGCTTGATATCTTTGCATTCAGTCTACCACCTGCACCTGGGCGTATGCACATGGAACATTTTAATAAATAGATGGGCTGGGTGTGATCTGTGCTCTTCATTTTGGTGGAGGAAATTGTGGATTTAGAGCCCCAGTATATAAAGAGAGAAAATAGTACCTTTAATGTGGATCTAGCAGGCACAGTTTTGATTCATACTCATGCTAATGTACTAGGACTGGCTGCACAAAATTATTGTCTTATTGTCTGTTTCTCAAACAAAACAAATAGGACTCTGGCCAAGATGGCTGACCATTTATAGCCTGATTTCTGTGCTGCTCTTAGCTTTACAGGATTTCTTATTACCGTATATTCTGGCATATAAGACTGCTTTTTAACACTTGAAAACCTCCTCAAAAGTGGTGGGTCATCTTATATGCCCAGCAGATCTTTTCCCCTGCTGTGAAAATGACTGCCTTGTCTTTGAAGTGTTAAATTCCCTGGGCAGTTTCCCCAGCAGATCCTTCCCCCTGCTGTGAGAATTACTGCTTTGCCTTTGAAGTGTTAAATTCCCCTCCATTTAGCTCAGGAGAGAAGAGAAGCAGTCTTTAAAAGGACATCAAGTTTTGTCTATGGTGAAATTCTCTTATCTGAATAAAAGCTTCTGGCAGAGTTAAATCATTCTTTATTTGCAAGGTATTTATTATGGGATTGTATTTTGGTAAACTTGCCAAGAAGATTCCTATTTGCATAGCTTTGGGGATTTCCTCTCCAGGAGTTTGCAAGTGGCTCTAAAATCATTAATGTGCTCATTCAAAAATGTGGGATTTATAGCTTCATATTAACCAGCTTCTTATTAACCAACTTAATTATTAATGCAACCTTACTTTCCAAAGATTGAACACCACAGAGATTTTTCAAAGTATCCCATGCTTTTTTAGCTGTTCTCAGTCCTTTAATTTCACAGACTATTCCATCATCTACAGCCACTGAGCTGGCTGGCTGGTGGGGGGCAGGATTTCCAGTCGGGTGGCTGGCTGGACAGGTGGGGGGGGTAAACTCTATATTTTAACTTAAAAACTGGGGGGCCATCTTATACGCCCAGTCATCTTATATGCCGGAATATACAGGTAGCTTTAAGCTTATAAAGATACAGGAGGATTCCACAAGGGCAGAAATACAGTCTCCAGGATAATTCCCCAGTTCAGAAGTGGGCTCGGGAGCTGTCTGGTAGAGACACTCAGCCTGGAAATGACAACATTCCCCACTGCAGAGCTGAAGAATCACAAAGATTCATTAAGGTTGGCTAGACAGAAGTTTCTCCAAACAAAGATGTACAGTATTATCAAAGGACCTTGGATGGTAAGTGTTGAACAAGGATAGAGAAACTCCCTACTTGGTTGGTGATTTATTACACTTGAGTAAGTACAAACAGTTTGCATTGTAAATATCTGAAGTGCAGTCCCAATTGACAAAGTACTTGAAAGTGAAACTAAGGACATTTTCAGACCAGCTATTTATTCCGTGGGAGACATGGAACAGGGTCGGGAAAAAGTCTTCTTTTCAGAAGACATCGACCCTTTTCCATGTCTCCCCCATCCTCATTCCTCATTTCCCTGTGATATTTTCATCACAGGGAAACATTGTTTTTGGGCCACCCATTCTGTTGTAGTAACGGAATCAGGGTGGTCTGAAAGGTGTCCTGTTCCTTTCCCGTGATGACAGCCATGGAGGGAGGTCCGTTCTGGACACTTCTGGGCAGGAAGGGGATACCCAGGTAAGTGACACCCTTCCTCCCCCTCCCTGGGTTACCTTTTTAATGTGTTTTTCTGCTTGCTGTGCTATTTTGACAGCTGGGGGGGGTATTTTTAAAATTCCTGCACGGCCAGTCTCTCGCGAGAACAAGCAGGATTTCAGTTGCCGGTCATAAAGGCAGCCTTATGACGGCTGCATTTACGACTGGCCAGCTTGGGGAGAGGGAGGACGTTCCTGCCGTGGAATGAAGGTAAGTGTTTGAACATTTTTCCTTCATTCCGTGGCAGGAATGGGATTGGGGCTTGTGGGACAGAAATGGGGCATTTGGCCCCATTTGAAAAAGTCTTAAGTGCTGAGAGAGAGAGAGAGACAGAGATAGCATAGTGCTCAAAACCTGAAGAGTAAATTAAGTGGCAATTTGGACTGGAAATAAGAAATAGATCTGGTGTCCATTGGTATATGTTAAAGAGCAAATGAAAACAAGAAAATAAAATAGAAGGGGAAAATCCCTGAGCTCCACTCTCCCCGACCCCCTGACGGAAGAAGAGGTTTGGGAAGGCAGAGGGGGCATGCTTGCCCTTGTGGTTAGCACATCCAGCCAAGAAAAGAAGGACCATTTCTCCATTGCCTGACCCATCTACATAATATTCAATGTTTTACCGTCTGTCACCATGTAAACATGTGCGTCCCAACAGATGGGTCCCTCTGCCTCACTCCCCCTCCTCACAGCACCAGGCTCTCTCTCATTTTTTTTTTTTTTTTTTTGGCATGGTCCAAATATTTATGTCTTTCCTCTTTTATCTTGTGCTCTTTCTGGGCTGGAATTGGACAGGTTTAATTTTGATGTTTGCTATTCTAGAATTTGTTCTCACCTCCCGTAATGGGGTTCCTCTCAGTAATTCAGTAATCTGTGTCTCTGACACAATAATTTCAGCATAAACATGGCCACCAGAAAAATGCCCACAGCTGAACGAAACTGATCCTGTGCTTATTAAATTCAAGCCTCAATGTCTGAGATATCTATCCAAATTTTAGATTTGAATAAACATGTGACAGAAAGTAATGGACTTTAGAGCAGAAGCTAGCTTTTATTAAGATCAGAGATTACAGGACAAGTAAACCACTTTAAAGAGCTTGCTAAAAACAGTTCAAAGAGATCATGGCATCAGTTCAGAATCTCATAACGATTATGTGCAAACATGAATAGGAGATCTCTAATAATTTGAAGGGAATTGACATTTTACATCAGGATTTGGAAAAGGCACAGGATAGAATTATGATTATAGAATTAAAATAGAAGGAAATACAGATTAGGTTAAGCGCTGTCCCAGAAGAGCCAACTGATTTAAAACAGATAGTTTTAAAAGCTTTGGTGGGCCTTATAAGTAACTTTGGTGAAGAACTTGACAAAAAATTTGAAGCAATATATAGGCAAAACTCTGCTCATGCACAGAGGGAAAAACTTCCAAGAGATGTGAAAATTAGTTCGACACATAAATGTCAGAGACTGAGAGCACACTTTAAGAAAAGGCTTAAAATATGTATAATTGTAATGTGTAACTTCTAATTTTAGTATAAAGGTGTAAATATAATGTTCATTGGAAAAGAAAAAAGAGTGCTTATAGTGTGGTTATAGTGATTATACTGTATTAGCTAACACGCATTGGAAACTGCTTAATGCAGTAGATGTGTAAATTGCTATTGCTTAAAACAATTTGTAAGCTGCTCTGATAGCCTTGTGGCTGAAGAGCGGGGTATAAATAACTAATAAATGAAATGAAATGAAATGAAATGAGAATGAAATAATTATGTTTAAAGAAATTCCTGAAAGAATGCTGAAAAAATGCAGAGAGTGTAAATTCTTGGTGGAGGTGCTAAGAAAAAAAGACATAACCTTTCACTGTTTAGTCCCAGAGAATTTAATAACCATTTATGCAGGTTTTAAAAAATACAATATACTCTGTGGAAAGAGTGAGAGATTTGTTCAAAATGTTGAAGGAAGAGGCCCCAGAAAAGGATGAAAGGTTGTTAAGAAATAATAACAAAATAATAATAATAATAATAATAATAATATATCTTAATAAAACAACTAGTATGAATCTGAAAATAATTTCACAGAATGTAAACGTATTTAATTCACCCCACCCCAGAAAAGGAAAAAAAAATAGCATTTTAAAAAAAGAATCCCAAATTTGAAATTATTTGTCTCCAAGAGACTCATATAAGAAAGAGATACTTTCTTATATGAGTGGACATGTACCAAAGCAAAAAGTTTTTGGAAGGAGTTTCAGAAATGGCTATAAGAGATTTTAAAATGCAAAATACAATTGAATCCAGAATTAATGTTATTAGGAATTCCAGGCAACCACTCTAAATTTCACAACTACACAATATTTCAGTATATGGTCATCACCGCCAGGATGCTCTGTGCTCAAAAATGGAAAAGTACAGCGATACCAACAAAAGAAAGCTGGATTTTGAAAGTATTTCAAATTGCAGGGATGGACAAACCTTCTGTATTAATGAAGGAGAAGTCTTTAGATACATTTTTAAATTATTGGAAACCTTTTCTAGACTTTATCAAAAAGAAGGAAGGAATTAAAACACTTGGAGGTTTAGTGATATGAGAAACTTTTAAAATAGTACAGCTATAAGATTATAATTTGTGTTACTTTTATGTATAATCAAGAAATGGAGTAGCCTTTTACATGTAATCAAACACATTACAACCTAAATTGAGTTTTGAAGGTGGACAAGGTAGATGTGTAACTGTGGGTATTTATGACCCCAGTAATGATAAATCAATGTTTTATGAAAGTTTGTTAAGAAAGATGCCAATGAATATCAGGTGTTGTAGGCTATATTTCAGAGGAAGGAACTGGCAAAACCACCATGGAGCATTCCTTGCCTAAGAAAACCCCTAAGTTGACAGGCAACTTGAAAACACAAAGAGACACTAAACCAAGGCAAATAAACATTAGAATCCTTATATTACATTATGGCTGGCTTATACAGAAGACCTTGCTGCAGCAATTTTTGATGTGATGTTCAAAGATCAATGGGAATAGGCCACTAGAAAAGAATACAGCATTTAATTATTTCACAACATATTTCTAGCTGCTTAACTGAATGAAGTATTTTTCAGGTTTATGAAGTACAAAAGCAGAGAAGAAGGGAACAGATGGCACCAAAATGGGATGGGTGATCTATTGACAGCTTGGCCCATCAAGAAAAAGAAATGCCAGAATAATGACAATGGAACGCAAAAGGACGACATAGTGTGATACTGACATCCTTTTGCGTTCCGATGTCGTTATTCAGACCGCCACATTAGCCACATCTGATAATCTCGTATGACTTGCCCAAGATCATCCATGGCTAAGCAAGTATTCATGCTTTGGTCTCCTAGAATCCCAGTCTAACACCCTGTGATGTACCAGAAACACACGCTCACATTAACTCAATAAGATTTCTTTATTAAGCAAGGAAACGTGAGTCAGTAACATAGGCAAAGCCAGAACTAAACACATCCTAGTACAGTCTCCAGATAAACCCTTACAGCGTGAGAATGGTATGTGGGGAGGGCTGTAGGAGGGCAGCTCCCTCCAGGTGCTGTGGCCTTGAAGCTACTAGAGGAACAACGTTCCCAGACCCGAAAGGCAGGCTGGCACCCATCCAGGGGCTGAGAGGCCCAGGCAGGGAGAACAGGCCAGGAACCAAACTCATGTCAGGCCTATTACCAAACTCATGTCAGGGTCTTCCATGGAGTCTACTCTAATACCCAGAATCCAGGGATGAGCATGACACACCCAAACCACTACACTATGCTGGTTCTCAGTTCTACATGCCTGAAGGAAATTTGGAATTGTGTTTGCTCAACAGCAGGTTTTCTTTCCAGGCACAAGCCTTTTCTGAAACTGAATGAAACTTCCTGAGTAGTTTGTGATATGGCCTGAGACTGCCTACCATTCGAGGGGAGGGGAAATTTTAAGAAACCCACTGTCTATACCCTCCCCTTTGGTGCTTCTAAGTTAGCTCTTCAGTTCTTTGCCAAGTCTAGAATTGGTCTGTTAGAATAATGTGGTAATACAAACACAAACAACAAAAACAAAACCAAGTTTTGCATGTCCTATAATGGTATTTGGGTCTAAACTGGTCAGAGAGAAATACAAAATGGGCTGTGCTAAACTGGGCATTTTACAAAATGATTTATACGTGAGCCAGTTAAACCAAAGTACCTGGATCAAGGCCTAATTGTTCATATTTATTTCAGTGGGGCTACATTAACTATAATCCAGTACACTGTTGCCTTGTGAATGAGGCTGTTTATTAATATGAGAAAAATCATTGAGGGAAATAAAGGAATCTGGCTGAATGAGAAGATGAGATTGTAGACATAGATTGTGCATGGTTCAAATGAGAACAATAATGAGAGAAGCATCTAACTTAACAAGTTGATATTCCAGAACAAAGGCAAGAATAAAACATTGTTCCTAATTACATTAGCATATAAATGTCTCTATGAATGAACTTGCTTTGTTTTCCAGTGTGTTTGAAGTACTAACTATCCAAGCCAGCTTGACACAGTTCATCCTTTCTTTACTTTTCAAAAGAAAAAGAAAAAAAGAGCTCTGCATTTTGCTCTTGCGGCTTCAACCTGAATATTATTGATGTGAAATTCAAAAGCTCACTTAATTCTAATCTTAAATATGTTATGTGGAAACATTTCATACCAACATCTGAAAATGCTACAAAGTCATGCAGGGCAAACTCCTGATCCTTAAAAGGCCTGTACCCACAAGCCTTACTCCTTCTGTCATTGGGTGATGTAAAAATTCTCTACTCATTCGCAGTTCCTTATTTGCACAAAAGTTCAAAACAGGTCTGAATGACTCGGTTTAGTAAGGGCCTTAATTAAATACTCCTGTACTTCAAAATAAGCTTTGGGCTAATCAAATCTTATATATTGGGTATTATTGGGGTATAACACACTTTGAACTCCAACCAAGTGATCATTTTTTGAGTACTGTTAGTTAATGCATGATGATCTCAGATCCAACTGCAAAGAAGAAACCGGTGGTTTAAATACCACTTTAAACTTTAGCTATGATGCAAATGAAACATCCACACCTCCAGTAGTATGTCTTCCATGGGATAGGATTCAGTGAAACAAGACTCAGGAGATTTTCACAGCAAGGCCAAAAGCCCGTTTCTGTCCCGCAAGTCCCTCTCCTGTTCCTGCAATGGAATAGAGGTAAATGTTCGCACACTTATCTCCATTCCGCTGCAGGAATGGGCTCCCTTTTGCCCAGTCGGCCGTAAATGCAGCTATAGTAAGGCTGCCTTTATGACCAGCTGGCTGAAATCCTGCTCATTCTCACAAGAGAACGAGTGGGAGGGAAATTCAAAATATCCCCCCCCCCAGCTGTCAAATCAAGAAAGTAAAAGCAATTAAAAAAAAAAAGTAACCCGGGGAGTGGGGAGAAGGGTCCCACTTACCTAGATGTCCCAATCATGGCAGGAAGTGATTGCCAATGAGCTCCTCCCCAGTCCCTGTCATTCCAGAACAGGGATGGGGTCCTATTTGCATACCCGTGATCCATTACAGAAATGGAACCAGGTGTTTAATAATGACTTCTCCCTGTGTATACTATATCACAGGGAGAAATCAGAACAGTTACACTTAGGGCACGGAACAGGGTGAATGTCGTGTGAAAGAAAAATCTTTCAGCGACCCTGTTCCATGCCTGTAACGAGTACCCAGCTTGTGGGGGCAATTAGCTAACACACGTTGTAAACTGCTTAATGCAGTGTAGATGTGTAAATAGCTATTGCTTAAAACAATCTGTAAGCTGCTCTGATAGCCTTGTGGCTAAAGAGCGGGGTATAAATAACTAAATAAAAAAAAGTGGCTGTGTGAAAATCTCCTCAGTGATATCCTGAAGCTGAACTTATGTTACTCATGACCATGAGTGCATTCCTAAGCACACTTATTAGGAAGTAAGCCCCATTGATCCATTGCATTGGAGTAAAAAAGTAAAGGAGAAGGCCACTGCTCCTATTCCATTGTTTTCCATAGAATTTTGTCTCAATATATTATTGCTAGATTGTGTTTGTGTACTGTTTTTTGGACTGGGGTGTCAAGTCCATTGGTACCTCTGTTGACAAACCACCCATAGTAAACGATACCTTTTTTAATATCATGAAGACTTTTGAAGACAGGACCACCTATTTAACATACAAAATTAAACTAATATCAGAATAGTGACAGACCTGAGCAGGGCTGTTGAGGATAGGGTGACTTGGAGATCTCTCACTCATAGGGTCACCATAAGTTGAAGTCAGCTTGACAGCATTTAACAACAACAACAAAGGATAGTGATGAACTCTAAACTTCTAGGCCTTATTTAAATGGCTGTTTGACATCCAATTAACACATAAAGGAGGGCTGGCCCTATGACTACTGGTATCTCTGCTTCTGCCCTGAATGAAATTCCACAAGGACTTACATGTGTACAATGCTGCACAATCCATAAAAGTTGTGCAGGGCATGAACTGGGGGGAGAAAGCAGCATCTATGGGCACTGGGATATATGCACATGCAGGAACCTTAAGTGTAGACTTGAGAAGCTCTTTCCTCTACATGTTCATTTTGAGGAACAGAAGTCTTCTTCTTGCTATTATGTGTCTTCAAGTCAACTCCGACATATGGAGATCCTATAATAGGGTCTTCTTAGCAAGATTTATGAGAAGGTCTGCCACTGTCTTCCTCTTAGGCTGAGAGAGTGTGACTTGCCCAAGGTTACCCACTGGGCTTCAGTGGCTGAGTAGGGATTTGAACCCTAGTCTCTCAGAGTCCTAGTCCAACAGTCAAACCACTATACCACACTGGCTCTCAGTCTACAAGTCATAAACAAATCAAACACAGTCTGAAGGACAGCTCTATCAACTGTTACTAGTAATTTGAGTTAAAGATACCTCTGATAACCAAAACTGGGACAAAGAAGAGAAGCTGGCTACTTGAATCTTTCTCTGCTTGTGAGCTCCCCATTGCATCTGACTGGCCACCCAGAGCTGACAAATAAATAAATAAATGCTGGACTTTGTGGAATGTGTTTCGATCCAAAAGAAATAGTTTTTATGTCTTCATATCTTTTTCTGTCTCTCATCAGATTCTTATCACATCTCAGAATATACATATAAGCTGAGCTAATTTAACAGAGTAAAAGCTTTCAGTGTATCGCCAACTGTTCTAGCCAGAGAACAGAAGGAAATCATTTTATTTTGAACTCTTTGTACTTGCTCAGTAGAAAACAGGGACATTACAAACACATAACATTCTGCCTGATTGCGCAGGGGAAGTCTTTAGTCAGCACTCAGCAAATGAGAAAATGAATGATTTAAGATGCTGCATGGATAAACTTCATCTTCTTAGAAGTTATCAAAAGCAGCAAAAGATCTGAGGGGAAAAAGGAGACAATTAAATGAAATGTTGGAAAAGATAAAGACATATACACTCACACAGAGAGTTCAAAACAATATAGTTCTGTTCACTAATGCACGTTTAGGTCAATTTAACCTAACATAACATAGTAACATAGTGGTTGGAGCATGTCTTGGCAAAGGGGTTGTCAGGCCTCAGGAGGCTTCTTTGAAATGGGTCTTCATTTACAGATAAAAATATTTAGTAAATGTCTAAAATGGTCTTCTATATTAGCATGTGGCTCTTCAGTAGAAATTCTTAAACACATTGGGGTTAAACTGTAAAAAACACACAAACCCAGACATTAAACAAATGTCACAGTCTCGTTTCTTTGAATAAAGGAGAGAATTACCAAGCTGCAATATCTAGAATTCTTTTGGGAAAGCTGTGACACCTATAGTAATATAAAACACATATAATTATATATCATCAGTTTTTCCTTAATGTACAGTAGTACCTGCAAATTTGTAGATATGCCTGATAATAAAAGGAGTCATGATTTTATATTAATTTTTTTGTGCCAAAAGAACAATTACCATGTTAGTTTTGCCATGGGTGCAAAAGTCATGAAGATTATCTGTATTATAGCTTAGCATGATGTTTTGTTGTTGTGTGCCTTCAAGTTGCTTCTGACTTACGGTGACCCTAAGATGACCCTATCAAAGGGTTTTCTGAGGCTGAGAGTGTATGACTTGCCCAAGGTCACCTATTGGGTTTTCATGGCCGAACGGTGATTTGAACCCTGGTCTCCAGAGTCATGGATGTATAGTGCTAGAGGAAGTAAAGCAGAAGTGCACCTAGATCATTTTACCTTCTGTTCTGCCTTACCGCAAGATGTTGTAGTTCTTCTGTTCTGGTGCCATGGGTGATGGTTGTAAACATGAGTCTTTTTTCTAAATGGAAAAATCCATTATGAAAAAGACTTGCTTTTACAACTGTTTCTCATAGGACCAGAACTGAAGAACTACTGAAGAACTACAATGTCATGAGATAAGGCAGAATGGAAGATGAAATAATCTGTCTGCATGTCTGCTTTACTTCCTCATACAATGTTCAACACTAATCATACCACCCGCAGCACAAGTATCAGAGTCCATCAGAAAGCTTTATTGCTGGATATTCAGGAAGCATATAATACAAAGTCATTGCTGTGAGTGGGAGCCTAACAGATACACTCTAAATTAATCACCAAAATATGGCAGGCTACAAGATCATTGGTTATACATCATTCACTGACACAAGCATTCATTAAACTGAAACCACCTTCTTCCCAGGCTTTAGAAGACCATTAATTGCAGCTGCATCTTTATGTCTCCTTTCTAAAGCAAAATCCAAACATTACACATGCACCCTCCACACAAACTGCTCTCTCTCTCTCTCTCTCTCTGCCTTTTCTTCGCAAGCGAAGATTCAGGAAGGACTCATTCCACGCTTTCTGCAAGCGTGCTGATGACTAAAAAGGCCAATCTGAGATAAACAAGTCCAGTTGCAGAAAGCACAGCAGAAGGTCTCCTTGGATGATGTTTCCAGGTTGTGATTCTTTCTGTATTGTCGTTTCTCTTCAAGACTTATTCGGCGTGAGTTCTCAAATAAGGCTGCAGCATTGTGGATAGTGCGTCTCAATGCTTCCCGATGTGAGGCTAGGGCGGACCATTGTTGGTGATCAATTTGGCCGAGCCTGAGATGTTGTTTCAGGGAGTCCTTGTATCACTTCTTTGGAGCTCCCCTCTTATGCTGACCCATGGCGAGTTCACTGTAGAATACTATTATTGGGAGGTGATGGTCCTCCATCCTAGAAATGTGCCCTGCCCAGCACAGCTGTGTTCTCAATATCATGGCCTCAATGTGGGTGATCCCTACTTGCTCAAGGACAGCAACATTCATCACGTAGTCAGTCCAGTGTATATTTAGGATTGTGCGTATACAGCACTGATGAAAACGTTGAGGAGTCGTAAGTGGTGGCAATAGGTGACCCATGTTTCAGACCTGTAAAGGAGAATAGAGAGTACAATGGCTCTATACACACTGATTTTTGTGCTTCGCCTCAGGTGTTTGTTACTCCAAACTCTTTTGTAAACTCTTCCAAATGTGCTATATGCCTTTACTAATCTGTGATCGATCTCCTTGTTCAATCTTGGCATCTGAGGAGATGATGCTTCCCAGGTAGGTGAACTGCTGAACGGACTTAAGCACAGATTTGCTGACAGCAATGTGGGGATGATGGTGTTTGTCTTGTGGTGCAGGTTGGTAAAGAACTTCTGTTTTCTTCAGGTTGATATCCAGCCCAAACAGCTCTGCAGCTGTTGCGAACCAGGAGGTTAGGCGCTGCAGAGCTGCTTCTGTTTGGGCAACAAGGGCAGCATCATCAGCAAAGAGCAGCTCACGGACTAGATAGTTTAGAGTCTTAGTGCGAGCCCTCAGACGTCTTAAGTTAAACAAGCTACCATCCATATGGTAACATATATAGAGGCCGTCTTCTTCTTTGAGCTCTGCCGTAGCCCTTTGGAGCATCATGCTGAAGAAGATTGTAAATAAAGTTGTAACAAGAACACAACCTTGCTTCACTCCATTAGTTATTAGAAAGGGCTCTGAAAGAGCATCACCATATCTGACTTGACCGTGCTGGCCCTCATGTATCAAGATAATCATTTTAAGGAATTGGGGGGGGGCATCCTAGTCTTTCCAGGATCTGCCACAGACCTTTTCTACTCACAGTGTTGAAGGCTTTGGTGAGGTCGACAAATGTTACATAGAGACCTTGTTCTGCTCCCTACATTTCTCTTACACAAACTGCTAGGCCCATTATAAACCAAGGCCATAGGGAAATAAACGAAAATGACAGGAATAGGAGCCAAAGTTGCTGATCCTGACACTTTCCCAGTGATTGCTCCAAGGCTGTGGAACTTCCTACTGAAGGAAATTGTGCTGTTCACTTCCTGTTGTGCCTCTGATAGCAGATAAAAACATTATTCAGGTGGATTGTTGGCCATTGATTGCCTGATGTGGACCTGGCTTGTTATCATTTAGATCCTGTAATTTCCTTACTGATGTTCTGTAGGCTGCTGGTGTTGTCATCTCTTGCTACTCTGTGGTACATGATCTACTACTTTGTGCAACAAAATTTGTATTACTGTAGGCTTATTTTATATATATATATTCAGCCATAGGAGATTCTGAGGAGGGAGAGAAGAAAATGATTCCTCTTAACCTTTTCTGTGATAGGCAGAACATCTGAGGGGAAAGAAGGAAGAGAAAAGTCATGTTTTGATACAAATTTTCCTAAAAAGTAGACCCTATCTTTGGGGAAAGAGATGTAAGACTGGAAGTGCAGCTGTTGTAAACAACCATCATGTTGGTTACTCAGAAACCCTGTTGACATGTCTAGATTAGCTCTAGGAGCCACCCCTCCCCCATATTTTCTCATCTGTCCATTGTATGGTTTCCAATTGCAAGAGGGTCATGGAAGGCTGAATTGTATTACCCTGTTTAACTTGTATGCTGAACATATCATACATAAATCAGGATTAGACTTGGAGGAAGGAGGGGTGAAAATAGGAGGAAGGAATATCAGCAATTTAAGATATGGATATGACACCATACTACTAGCATAAAATAGCAAAGACTTGGAACAATTAATGAAAAAAAAAGTCAAGGAAGAAAGTGCAAAAGCAAGTTTTCACTTGAACATTAAGAAAACAAAAATAATGACCACAGAAGATTTACATAACTTTAAAGTAGATGCTAAAGATATTGAAATAGTTCAAGATTTTTCCATACCTTGGCGCAGTCATTAATCAGAATGGAGACTGTAGTCAAGAAATCAGAAGAAGGCTGAGACTAGGAAGGGCAGCTATGAAGGAACTAGAAGAGATCCTGAAGTGTTAAGATATATAATTGAATATTAAGTTATGATGGTCCATGCCATCATATTCCCCATTTCTATGTATGGTTGTGAAAGCTGGACAGTGAAGAAAGCTGATAAAAAGAAAATCAACTCATTGAAATGTGGTGCTGGAGAAGAGGTCTACTGATACCATGGACTGTTAAAAAGAAAAATGAATGGGTCCTAGAGCAAATCAAACTTGAACTCTGCCTAGAAGCCAAGATGACTAAAATGAGGCTGTCATACTTTGGACGTATCCTAAGAAGATATGACTCACTAGAAAAAATAATAATGCTTGATAGAAAGCAGTAGGAAAAGAGGAAGAGCACATTACAGATGGCTAGACTCAACCAAAGAAGCCATGGCCTTGAGTCTGCAAGACTTGACCAGGTCTGTTGATAACAAGGTGAATTGGAAGTCTCTCATTCATAGGGTAGCCATACACTGAATTTTACTTGACAGCAGTTAACAACAACAAGGCTGTGTTTTGTTTAATGAGACTTAATTGTTCTATTATGTCAGTATATTGAGTTCTGTTTATTCTGAAGTGAAATATTACTCTTCCCTATGCTTTTTTTTCTAAGTAGGAAATATGATTACCGTATATTCCGGCGTATAAGACGACCCAGCGTATAAGACGACCCCCCAATTTTTAAGGTAAAATGCAGAGTTTGTGATATATTCGCCCTATAAGACGACCCCCCCTCTTCCAACGCATAGCCCCCGCATGCCCCTCCTGCGCTCCCTTCCAGGAGGGAGCGCAGGAGGAGGATGCGGAGGCTGTGCGCCCAAAAGGGGCACGTTCGCCCCTTCTCCCCACCTTCCTGGAAGGTGGGGAGAAGGGGCAAATCGCGGGTTTGCCTCGGCCGCTGCAGAAGCGATCCAGCGGCGGCTGCGGCAAACCGCAATGTTCGCCCCCCTCCTCTGTCTTCCGTTGCTCCCCAAAGGGGGAGAAGGCAGAGGAGGGGGGCAAATGATCTTCAAAACACTTTGATTCACCCCCCTGCCCCATCTCCTGCCTCTTCGCTCCATTTGCGAAGAGGCAGGAGATAGGCAGGTGGGCGAAGCAAAGTGTATTCGGCGTATAGGACGACTGTCAATTTTGGAGGGCACTTTTGAGTGCTCAAAAGTCGTCTTATACGCCGGAATATACGGTACCTGCATTTGTTGGTTTTGCAAAACCTACACCTTTTTAAAAAGCCCAAGTGACATACGCACCTTAAAATGAAATAATTATTATTCTTAATTAATCCCATGTATCATATAGGTCAACTTAAAATAAAACAGATTCTGTGATCACTCCAAGGGTAAATTTTCTTTTCAAAAGCCAGAGAAATTCTATAGTCAAAAAGCTTATAGATTAGGATCAAAGTACAAGCTATATTGGACCAGAGGCAAGGATGTTTCATGTTGGCTCAAGCACCACAAAATCAGGAAACAGGTAATTAAATACATTTTCCTTCTTGTTGTTTTTTTTCCTGGCTGTGAGGCCATATTCTGGAAGAGTTTATTTCTGATGTTTCACCTGCATCTGTGGCTGGCATCTTCAGTGAATGGTTGGGTAGGAGTGTGTGTGGCGTTTATATACTGTGAACCCCTGTTGGGGAGGATATGTAAATTTTTGTATTTGAATGGCTAGTTTCTGGGTGGAGATATGCAAGGAGGATTAGTGTCTGTTTGGCTAATGTTTGGTTGATGGCCCATTATCTGCTGGGAATCCCCCTGCCCCTGGGTGAAATTCATTTGCAAGTGTTGAGTTTGATTTTAGTGTTTTTCAGGACTGAAAGCTAGATTTTGTTTACTTTTGGGGTTTCTTCTTTCCTGTTGAAATGTAATAAAATGTTGATGACCCTTTAACAGAAATGTCCTGTGATCAGAAATGATGTTGTGAAATGTCATAAATTGTGTTTGCCTATAACTGACCCTCCACACATCCCTGCTTTGCCTTGGTCTTTCAGGCCCAAATCCAGATGGGGATTCATGTGGTCCTAGTCTTCAATTCCGCTATGACACATCTGAGGATGACTTTTTATTGAGAGGGATTTCCCTGAGAGTTGGCACAGTTTCCTGGCAAGCCAGAGTGCCAGCAAGCTTTATCGAAATTTAACCACTGTCTTTTCTTCTTTTCATAATGTCTCCACTGTAACCATGATGATGCAAATGCTCTTTCATCAATCCGTGCTCCTAAGCCCTTTTCCTTGAGTGCTGGGTAAGAATGTATATCTGCCCTTCACACTTTGACTTCACACTTTCCCACACTGTGGGAAACTTGAAATGCAAGTATAACACAGGAGCAACTGTAGCAAACAGAACAGCTGCCTATCTCATAAATATTACAGCAGAGCAATAAGCACAGTGTAATGGAGATTTTTGGAAAGTGACAGCCTATGTCACACCCATAGCTTCACTATACAGTACTCAAAGCTACAGTGATGGGACCAGGCACAAATCTGTTTGTAGTCTAACAGATTAGTTTTATATGTTGTTATATTCAAGAGTAAACAGAGATATTAAACAAGACAAGTAAAAAGGGTCATGTTTGAGAAATCACCTATCACAAAAGATGTTTCAGAATGCAAGAAGCAAGTTAAAGATTTATCCTCCAGCAAACAGTAGCAAAAAGAATTTGGAATGCATTGAATCCATAAATGCATTATAGATTAGCCTGAGGATTTATCTCTCAGACAGTATTAAAGCTGGATCCTTAGTTCTTCCATTAATACAATAACTATAAAGGGTCTCTTGTGTTTAAAATATGCCAGCCTTCCCCTGCTTGGTGCTCTCAAAATGTATTGGATTCTATTCCCTACCACACAGCATGTCAAGGGTACGAGTTTAGGGAAAACTGAAATACTGTAGTCTGTTGTTGCACAACTCCATTCCAGAATATGTCAGGGGTCAGGAGCTTTGCTCAGTTCTGTTATTAAAAGTTTCTGTCCCTATCATAAACCTGTTTGGAAGTAACAAAGAGGATCTCAAATTCCATCTGCTACATTGAAGCACCAGAATATAGTAAGGCTAGAACCAGAACTTGGGTAAGTTATTTTTTAGTCTGCAACATCCATAAACCCTCAGCCACTCGGATGGGGGATTATGGGAGCTATAATAATAGAATATGATTATGTAATCCAAAACATTCACTTTTCCAAGTTCTGGATAAAATGAGAAGAGCATAACAAAGAAAGATTTTGCAAGGAAGGAAGGTTGATCCATGACATTTTGCTGCCTGAGACAAAGGGCAAAAGAAGAGCTCTCCCATCTCCCTAATTCATGTATGGAAATAGACTGGTCTGCTAGTTGAATCTTACTTCAGCACTAGCAGAGGGCCAGCATCTTCCCATGCAGAACACTAAGGAGATTATCGTACGTGTCAAAAATGGCATTATAATGATGCCATGAGATCACAAAAGGGCTTCCTTAGCAGACAACGTCATGCCCCAGTGTTCTGCAAGCATTCTGATGCTGTTATGAGGGAGTTCTTTTTTATTGTCAGGGAGAAGTCAAAAATTGATCTCCTGGAGCATTTGTGTTCTGGATTTTTGTGTGTGCAAAAATGTGCCCTGTTCTGCTGGCATGATTCCAGTGTCAATGGGCAGTCCAACCAGAATGCTTCTGGGTGGGATCGCGAGAACCAGGTAGGCTACCCTATTTTTTGTACCCTCCCCAGGTTCCTTGTTATTTATTTTTTAGTGTGTGTGCATGTGCTTTTGTGAACTTTGTGTGTGTGTGTGTGTGTGTGTGAATAATTTTTGAATTTCCTGTGCTCGCATCTTCTTGTGAGAATGGGTCTGTTACAGCTCCATTCATGCCTGGGCTGCCTTTGGACAGAAGATAAGGTAAGTCTGATGGAGAGGCTTATTGTGTCGGGACAGGGATGGGTCTGGAGATTGTGGGGCAGGAACACCTATTGGATTTGTTTCTCATAAATCAAACTGTAGTCCAATCTTAAGAGTTCTATGGCAGCAAACCTGTAAAAAAAAAAGGGGGGGGCTCATCTACAGGAGTCAGGATATGCCAGATCCCTTTTGGTGTATCCTGGCCATGGACCAGGCCCACTGTTCCCCCATTACTTCCACAAAATAGGAGGAAGTCCTGACAGACACACCAGTCCATTGCTGCAGCCACTGCCATTTGCCTATCTTGGAAGGCAGGAAGCCCACCCACAACATGTGACCAAGGCCCCGTGCATGTGACCAGCTTTGGTCATATGCTGTGGGACTCCTTCCTGCTTTCTGAGACAGTGAGGCAGACCACCAGAAGCAGCAAGGGCCAGTTTGCTGAGATGGAGTCCTAGGGACACATGGGACCCAATCTGTTCCTTCCCAGTGGGAATGGATTAAAAGAGGCATTATATTAAAGTACTGTATTGGGCCCTACTCTGTCTTAGCCCCATCTGAGCACTGTATCTGCCCTGGGGGTGGTGAGGACTGCCTGGGGGCAGAATGGGACAAAATCCCTGTGTCATCAGGACTGCAGGGCTCCAAAATGGGGGCAAAACGGGGTATATTGCCTCTTCTTAATTAAAATGCTTAGAATCCCAGTCAGTCATTGTTTCCAGTTTTTTTAGGAGTGGGGGAGCAAAGGAGAAAGAGGGATACAGAGGGAGGGAAGAAGAGGGAACACGAGCATCTGAACTGATAAGGCAGGGGGTGAGCCTAGCATGTTCACTTCTTTGCATGATGAATGAACATACTTTTAAAAATTTGAATAGGGATTTGGATTTTCAGGGAGGTTTTCATTACAAAAGTACATCCAAGAAAGAGAAAGAGATATAGGATTTTTTTCAGATGGTGCCAAATGCCCCGTTCCTGCCCCGCAAGCCTGAATCCCGTTCCTGCTGCGGAATAAAGAAAAAATGTTCAAACACTTACCTTAATTCCATGGCAGGAACGCCCTCCCTCTCCCCTTGCTGGCCAGTCATAAATGCAGCCGTTGTAAGGCTGCTTTTATGACCAGCAACTGAAATCCCGCTCATTCTCGCAAAAGAACGGCCATGTGAGAATTTTAAAAATACCCCCCAGCTTTCAAAATAGCACAACAAGCACCAAAAAACCTTTAAAAAAACCCAAGTAACCCGAGGCGGGGGGAAGGGTGCCATTTACCTGGGTTTCCTGATCCGTTCCTGGAAGTGTCCAGAACGGACGTCTCCCTGCAACTGTCACTGAGGGAGAGGAATGGGACACCTTTCAGACCACACGTGATTCCCTGACAGAAATGGATTGGGTGGGCCAAAAACAATGTTTCCCTGTGATGAAAATATAATGGAATGAGGACGGGGGAGGCATGGAAAAAGGTCAATGTCTTCTGAAAGGAAGACTTTTTCCTGAGCCTATTCTGTGTCTCCAACAGAATAAAAAGCCCATCTGAAAATGTCCATAGAATCTGCTGCCACTGGCTAGAGAACAGAACCGAGGAAAACATATATGAAAGAAAGTGAAGTCAAACTCAAGAGCAGTAGTAGCTGGTAAATTCCATGTTCATGGGGCAATGAACCTGCACTGGGTTTTAAAGTTCATACTAAAACCAGGAGAGGTTTCACTTTCCCACTCGCATGGAAGTCACTGCTTGAGAATATCAACCTACCAAGAAGAAAGCAATCAGAGGGCAATCAGGGGGCAATTCTCTACCTCTGTTGCCTGCTGTGGGCACATACTTACTTGGTGGTCTGGTGGTATATTTCATTACTTCTAAAACCCTTGTGTGCTAGTTGAAATTGTGGTGAGCTGGTTTCTGTTCCCCCCCCCCTTTGTAACTGTTGTTGCAGGAGAGGTCATATTTTTGTTTCTCTTACTTACTTACTCTAGTCTTCCCCCATGTCCATGTTCCAGTCTTTTTTTCAATCTCGAATCTGAGGTGTTTATATATGTATAAGTATATATCTGTATAATGTGTATGATGTGTGTGGGTTATAGTATAATACTAATGTATTGGTTTGTTATCTGCTGTTTTTGGATTTTATTTGCTTTCTAATGTATTGTAGAACTGTTCATTCTTGTTTCCATGTATTTCGATACCATGGTCCAATCTTCGGCAAATTTTCCTATGTCTTTTCCTTTTAGTAACATTGTTAACTTGTCCATCTCTATCATTTCATATAATTTCTCTAGCCATTGGTCCCTTGACGGTATTTCTTTTTGTTTCCATTTGCTGGCGAATATTGTTCTGGCTGCTGCCAGCATATAAAAAATCATCTTTCCATTTTGTCTTTCTAGTTCTTGTTCAATCATTCCTAGAAGATATATTTCTGGTTTTAGGGGGAGCACAATTTTTAAAATGTCTTGGATTAATCTTTGTATTTGTAACCAATATTTTCTAGCTTCTTCACACGTCCACCACATGTGAAAAAATGTTCCGTCTTTACTATCACACTTCAAACAGTTCGGTTTTGCCTTCTTATATATTTTTGCTAGTTTGCTCGGTGAAAGATGCCATCTGAAATACATTTTATAAACATTTTCTCTGATGTTTGGTGATAGAGTGTATTTCGTCCTTGTAGTCCACATTTTTTCCCAATTATGTAGCTCAATTGAATGGCCAACATTTTGTGCCCATTTTATCATGCTTTGCTTTATTGTCTCTTCTTCACTTTCCCATTTAAGTATAAGTTTGTAAAATTTTGAAATCATGTTTTTATTTCCAGCTTGTATTATTTTTTTCCAATTCTGGCTTTGTATCTTCAAATCCTTCTAGTTTCATATCAATCTTATATCTCTCTTTTAATTGCCTGTATAGATACCAGTGGCCACACTAACACATGAAACAACATTAATTTAGGGGAAAGCAAAAAGGAAGCAAATATATAAACAATTTATATATGTACATATAGAAAATTGAATGATGCACATAGATACAATGGGAAATATGGGGAGACTGGATAGGAAGACTTGAATGAGAGGAACATTGATTTGAATGAGAGAAATTGATAGAACTGATAGGAATTGATAGAATAGATGGGTGTGAAAATGATAGTGTGATAGAGAGATAGAAGTAAGTTAGGATGCAAGAAGAAATAGGGTTAGAGAGATAGAAGAGCAGAGTGAGAGTATGTGTGGTGGATGAGATTAAAGATATCTAAAACAAACAAATACAATAGATAGAACATCATATATTGTAAATTAAGCAAATGATTTAGCATATTTATGTTATATATTGTATTCAAATAGATATGAGATAAATCTCTGATATATATGTAAGTGGATACGATATGCATAAGTATGCTGATACTGATTTTTTCTTTTTTAATGTTGGAAAATAAATATGAATAAAAAAATATTTTAAAAAAGAAATTGTGGTGAGCTGGCAGGTATCCATATAAATCCACATATTTGTACATATCTGCCTAAAAGTAACAATTTATTCAGTGGTGTAAATGTGTAGACAATTAGAATCTTCAGCCATCTGGAGCTCTTACCTCATTTCTGGCAGCCTTGAAGCCTCTGATTCTACTAGTTTTTCAGGAATGGAAAGATTCGCTAGTTGAGGAGAGATTGAGATTGCCAACAAGAATAAAGGATACAGGCAGGGCCGGTTTAAGGAATTTTGGGGCCCCCTGCAGTGCTTTATTTTGGGGCCCCCATATGTTTATCTCAGGTCAATGTAACCTAACCTATTCACCGTACAGGATGTTCAGATCACAGTAGGGCCCCCGTATCCATGGATTCATTATCCATGGGACACAGAACAGCACACCTACCTTAGAGTCTTCCTAGTAAATGTGTCCTCCCTAGTGGTTTTCTAGGCCCTCCAAGGCAACTCTATGGTATTTTAAACCAGAAGTACCATTTTTTTCAATGGTGTTCACTATTATTCATGGTTTTCAGAATCCACCCCCCCGAACCAATCCCCAGTGGATAAGAGGGGCCTACTGTATTACATAATTTGACACCAATAATTTAGTTTAAAAACTATATTATAGGCACTAACATAATATTTTTAGTTTATTAGCAATTAATGTAATGATGCAGATTTCCTCAAAGAAAAGAAAGAGTGGACTACAAGCTAAACATGAGTTAGCAGTGTGATGCAGCAGCAAAAAATGCCAATGCAATTCTAGGCTGCATTAATAGTGTCTAGATCAAGGGAAGTAATAGTATCACTCCATTCTGCTTTGGTCAGACCTCACCTGGAATATTGTTTCCAGTTCTGGGCACAACAATTCAAGAAAGATACCGAGAAGGATGTTGGGAGGTCTGGAAGCCATTATGCCCTATGAGGAACGGCTTAGGGAGCTGGGCATGTTTAGCCCAGAGAAGAGAAAGTTAGGAGGGGACATGATAGCCATGTTTAAATATTTGAAGGGGTGTCATACTGAGGAAGGAGCAAGCTTGTTTTCTGCTGCTCCAGAGACTAGGACACGGAGCAATGGACTCAAACTATAGGAAAAGAGATTCTACCTAAACATTAGGAAGAAGTTCCTGACAGTAAGAGCTGTAAGGCAGTGGAATACTCTGCTGCCTGGGAGTGTGGTGCACTCACCTTCTTTGGAGGTTTTTAAGGAGAGGTTGGATGGGCATTTGTCAGGAATGCTTGGATTGTGTGTTCCTGCAGGGCAGAAGCCAATCGGATGGGATGGCTGTTGGGGTCCCTTCCAGCCCTATGATTCTAGGCTGCATTCAGAGCCTGGGAAAGTTACTCTTGGATTACACCTCCCAGAATCCCCCTGCCAGCACCCTTCTCAAGATCTGGTTGCATTGTTCCTTTTCCAGCATTCTCTAGCCCAGTGGTTCTTAACTTGGGGTCCGCAATGTCCTCACAGGGGGTCCACAAAGGCTTGAAGACTGCTTGGCCCACCTCCTCCCTGTAGTGGAGTAGCCATGTGACAGGAACCAAGGCAAAGTCTGGCTGGCTTGGCCTGCACATTGCCATTCAATCCACTCCAGCCACAAACTTGCAGGAAGAAGCAAGAGTGTCTCTGAGGGAAAGTTTAATGGATGGTGTAATTGTATTGTTGTTGTTGTTAGCTATTATTATTAGGGTTTTAAATCTTGAGTTAAGTCTTGGGGCAACAAAAGATATTTAAAGGGGGTCCCTGGTAAAGAAAAGGTTAAGATCCACTGCTCTAGGCCAATGCCTCTCACATAACACTACTGGATATTGGTGTTTTAGTGACAACAATAAAACCATTGTTCCCAGTAATATTACTCCAAATTTTAATTTATATTCTTTATACAGTATTCTTCTGTTAAAAGAGTTAAGAGTGTTGTAAAAGTTTCAGCATTGCACTATGACTATGGAGACCAGGGTTTGAATCCTTACTCAGCCATGAATACCCCACTGGCTGACCTTGGGCAAGTCACACTCTCTCAGCCTCAAAGGAAGGCAAAGGCACACACCCTTTGAACAAACCTTGCCTAGAAAACCCCATGGTAGGTTTGCCTTAGCCAGAAATGACTTGAAGGCATATAGGCAAACACACACAAATGCAGGCTGAACTCAGTTGGCAAGGGAAGGGAAGGGAAGGGAAGGGAAAGAAAGAAAGAAAGAAAGGAGCCCTTTCCGAGACAACCCTCAAATTCCCTGTCTCTCTCATAAACACACACTCACCGTCTCCGCGGTAGCAGCAAACTCCCTCCAGCTTCTGCCACAGAGGGTTGCTGTTTCTTTCACTTTCTCTTTAGTTTTGGAGACATTTTTTTGGAGGAGGGCGGGAATGTGGTGGAGTCTCCTTCTTTAGAGGTTTTTAAACAGAGGCTGGATAGCCATCTGTCTTGACTCCAGCAACAAGTTAAAAAGTAAAATAACCACCCCACTGTGCATGGCAGCCCCCCCCCAAGATCCCTGCGGCCCCCTGAAGACAGTCCCTCACTCACACGACCAGCTGCTCTGCCTTTCCTCCTTCACAGCAATGCAGCCAGGGACTGTCTCCAAATTACAACTTCCCAAGAGCAAACCCTTTCTCTATCTCCCGCACTAGCTCAGTGCTATTGCCATGCCCTGCCTGAGGAGGGAGGGGGAAGGGGCTCCAAAGGAGCGGAGGAGCCGGCTGCTGTCTCCTGGCTGTCTCCTTCATCAGATAAGGGCAACACTCACCAGGGGGCCCCCTTCACCCCCGAGGCCCCCCGCCAATGCGGATCTGGCAGACAGGTTAAACCGGCCCTGGATACAGGCTATTGTTGCTGAACTTTCTGTAACAATACATACCTCTCAGGTTAATTTCAAGAATCTGTGGAGGATACCAATGTTTGAGTGAGAAGTGTATATGTGGAGAACAAAAATCTAAATATTAAATATATATGTACTCCTCATGCTTTTACTGCTCACAGTCAGGGTTGTACCAGCTGTTATCCTTCTATGTATTTTACTGCTTTCAGGTACAATGCAAAGGGGAAGAAAAGCAATTATTTCAGCAGGGGAAGCCACATCGTTTCCTATCATGTATGTAGGGGAAAAAATCAAGGAAAAAGAAAACTGCTGTCAGTGCATACAAAGAAAGTAATTACTAGGGGGGAAAACAGTCAATATTAAAACATAATATGCAGCCATTTCAGCCCCTTTATTAGCCAGTCTAGACAAATTGCAGGGACTATAAAAGATAGTTGTCTCAGACTATAATTGAATATTTTGACAAACAAAATGTGCAATAGAGCATTCAAGTTTTCTCTGTCTTGGTAGAAGAGAAAGAAAGCAGAAATGTTTAGCCCAGAGTAAAAATGTTTTTTTACACATCTATCTTCATTTCCCCTCTACTCACAAAAGCCTAGATCCATGTAATTTCAGTTTAGTTTTTCTCACATGGGAGGAGAAGGTGTCATATGCCCTGACACCCCTCCTTTCCATATTTCATTAATTGGCTATAATTCATAATTTGGCTTATATCGGCACTTAACATGGTTAGCAACAGACCAGGATTACCCAAATACAGGCACTGGCAGAGGTTTGCTCAAAACCTGAGAAGAGATCTTTGAAATCTCCAAAAGCAGACATGCCAGAGAAGTAATTATGCAGAACCCCCTTGAATGGTAATTAGGGTGGAATTTGCTAATTCTCCAGGTGTCTAGAAAGCAACTAGTTACCAGCACAGTATAAACAGCACTAGTCTTGGAAGGCAGCCAACCGTTAATTAGCTCACAGGAATGCAAATACAGTCAAAGATTTAGTCCAGTAACACAGTCCAAAAGGTCAGAGGCTTACAGCAGTCAGTCAGTGTGTATCCAAAAGAGCCTGAGGGTCAACAGGAGCAGGCAGCAGAGTAGTCAGGGACAGTCCAAGGTCTAAGCATGAGTCAAGGTAAGAGAAGTCAAGATAACCGGAATCCAGGCACTGAAGTCAGCAGGAAGCTTTCTCCAGGAAGATCAGTTGATCTCTGACAAAGCCTCCATGACCTCCCCTAGCATATATAACACAATTAAGGCTTTGTCAGGTTTTTCTTAATGAGCAGGGTTTTTCTCATAAAGTCTCAGCGATTTCCTTTGAGCTTCCTTTTGAGATCACTGCTGGGTATATGATGGTGGAGGTAAGTCCTTCTCTTCTTCTTTGTCCTTATCTGAATTGGCAGGACTCTCTGCCAGGACTGGTACCAACCCACTAGGGCCAGGCTCTTCCTCTGCTTGAGCCTCTAGGTTGGCAGGGTTCCCTGCTGGCACAGGTGTAGATAAACCTGTGCCAGGGTCCCTAGGGTCATTCCCTGCCATGTCCTCTTCCTCCTCTGACTCTATAGCCTCATCAGATTCATGGGGCATGACACCAGGATGCACATGGCAGTGAGTCACATGCTAAAACAATCAAGTGGCCAGAACACCCAGGACTCTGCAAATGATTTGTCTTCACACCTCTCATACACACAATAGTATGTTGCCTGAAAACCCATCAGTCTTGATGTTTCAACCATTAATGTCCATTAAAGAAGCCGGAGCTTCCATTGCCTAACTGTGGGAAACTTACTCGAATATTGTTTTCCATTCATAACACCCCTTAAGGATAAATATCAAATATAAATATTACCCCCAAAACACTGCCCAAGTGTGCACAGCCTTCATACCTCCTGTCACTCATTCAGTCTGTTGTGTGACCCTCAAAGCTCCATCTGAGTATCATCTGCTACACAAATCTCTGCTTGTTGGACAGGTACAGTATAGCCCATCATCACAAACTCTGTTCCTCTATCCCAATCCTTCCTCCTATCTTTCGTTAGCCTTGTGTGATTGCTTGAAGCTTGAGTGTATGTGTGAGTGGTTCCGTGATTATTTTTCAGTAAAAACTATTTTATTTGACTTCCTGGCTTGGAGTCTTGTCAGTGAGTATTGGTATATATAAGTAAAAAGGTCCCATAGTTACCCGGCCTCTCGCAGCCATATTTGAGCTAATTATAATTCATATTACACACAAGGAACAGCACAGGTGGGCAACACTTGGCACAGCCAGTGAAGCCTCAGGGAGTCATATCTACTTTGCCTTGCCACCCTGTTGGCCAGCTGTTGGGTGCTTCTGGTGGTGCTATTAACAGTGCTATTAATAGCAACCCCAGTTCTCCAAGATGGCTGTTTCCCTGCTGCTGTTGGGGGAGGGAGCAATCTTGGTCAGAGTCACCCCTGTGTGTGTGTGTGTCTTTGAGCTCTCCCCAGTCTCTCCCTCCCCGTCTTCAGAAGCTATTCCTAAAAGATAGCAGATGGGGAGGAGAGATTAAACCTCTCCAACCCTGCGTGCTGAGATTTGGTGGTGATGGTATATACATGTGTGTGTGCATGTGTGTGTGCGTGTGTGTGTGCACAGGCCTTCCATGCATCTGGCACTGCATGTGGCCCTTATGGCCCAAATGATTGCCCACCCAACTCTAAAGCAGCATATACAGAAAATTAATATAATATAATATAATATATAAAGAATTAGTAACAAGAATTAGTAATTATGGGGGACTTCAATTACCCTGATATCTGCTGGGAGACTAACTCTGCTAAGCATAGCTGTCAAACAAATTCCTGATTTGACTCACAGATAATTTCCTATTTCAAAAGTATAGGAAGGAATGAGGGGATCAGCAATCCTGGATTTGATCCTAACCAATAGGGAGGAATTGGTCATTGGAATGAAAGTAGTTGGTACTTTAGGGGGAAGTAAAAAAGGAAATGGAATATATAACCATATCAATAATAGGAGTGTACAAGCTAAAATGGACAGGAATGGGACATCTTGAGTCAGATAACTACACAGTATGCTGTTCAGGAAATGAAAAGAAAAGAAGAAATGGGGTGGCATTAATAGTGAGGAAAGATGTAGCAAGATCAGACAATGGAGTCCAGGAAGAAATTGACAGCACACCAAAACAGGATTTCTTTTTAGCCATAGGCGACTGGAATGCAAAAGTAGGAAGAAGAGCAGAATAAAAAACTGTAGGAAAATCTGGACTAGAATCAAGAAATGAAGCAGGAGAGCAACTGATTGAGTTTTGGAAGGCCAACAATCTATTTGTTGCAAACACTTTCTTCATACAATTGGAGAGGAGACTGTGCACATGCACATTACTGGATGGACAATAAAAAAAATCAGATAGACTTCATAATTGGAAAAGAAAATGGAGAAGCTCTATTCACGTGGCAGAAACAAGACCAGATGCAGACTGTGGCAAAGACCATGAACTAGTAATATCAAAAATTAGGATAAAGTTGAAGCAAAACACAAAATCAATCATCATGTTGAAATATGATCTGAAGAACATCCCAACAGAATTTAAAGATAATGTGAAAATAGATTTGCACTATTAAGCCTAATTGATCAGGAACCAGAAAGCTATGGACAGAAACCAGGGGCATAATCAAGGAAGAATACAGAAAGACACTGTCTGTGGCCAAAGAGAAAAGACAGAGAAGAAATACTGGATGACAGAGGAAGTGCTTCAAGCAGTAAAGGAGAGATGAAAAGCAAAAGAAAAGGGAGACAGGAACAGAACCAGAACCATGGTGCAACTGTTCAACGATTAGTGTGCAAAGATAAAGAGAATTACTTTAATAATCAATGCAGAGAAATAGAAGCCGACATCACTAGATCCATGGAATCAAAGGGAAATTTAAACCAAGGGTGGAGATGCTCTATGATTAGCAGAGGAACATAATACACAACCAAGATGAAATAAAGAAATGATGGAAGCAATTCACAGAAGTGTTATATAAATGTGATAAAAGGACAAATGACACATGGAAAGAAGAATCATATGAAGATGAACTGCAGATTTTGGAAAGTGACGTGAAAGCTGGATTCAAAGCAATTGGGAAGAATAAATCACCAGGAATAGATGACATACCAATAGGACTGCTACAATCCACAGAGACAGAATTGACCTTAGTTCTAACTAAAATCAGCCAACAAATATGGAAAACAAAATAATGGCCCACAGATTGGACACGATCAATATACATTCTATGGAAACACAAAAGATTGCTATAGGACCATTACATTAATTTCCCATGCAAGCAAAATCATGCTCAAAATTCTGCAGCAAAGACTCCTACTGTATATGCAGTGAGAAATTCCAGAGGTGTATACTGGGTTCAGTAAAGGAAAAGGCACTAGGGATCACATTGCAAACATACACTGGATAATGGAGTGCATCAGGGAATTCCAGAAGAAAATCAGCATGTGCTTTATAGAGTACAGCAAAGCCTTTGACTGCATAGATCATGAACACTATCGATTGATCTTAAAGAAATGGGTGTATCATTACATTTGATTGAGTGAATTAAGGCTTTTGTACTTATGTCATACAATGGAAGTGACTAGGACAAATAATAATGCTAGGAAAGATGGAGGGGCAATAGAAAGAGAGGAAACCGTATACCAGATGGACAGAATCAATCAAGGAGGTCACAGCCCTGAGCTTGCAGGACCTGAACAGAGCTGTTGAGGATAGGGTGTCTTAGAGGTGTCTCAATCATGGGGTCACCATGAGTCAAAGTTGACTTAAAGGCAGTTAACAACAAACAAGCAAACAAACATGTAAAACTATAATTCCCAATTGTGGGACAGGGCAAAGAAGAGTATAGTCAAAGATAGAACTTGGATTTCAGGAAAGCTGATTTTAACAAGTTCAGGGAAATTACTGGGTGGAATCCCATGGCTAGACATGCTAAAAGAAAAAGACACCCAGCACAGTGAGAGTTCTTGAAGAAGGAGTTGCAAAAAGTACAATCACAAACACTCCCATGAGCCAATGTGTCTGCACAGCAAACTCAGGGAGGAAGTGAAAAGGAAAAAGAGTATGTATAAAGAATGGAAGAAAAGGCAAATCACCAAGACAGAGTACAGATGTGTAACACAAGCTTGCAAGAATAGTATTAGGAAAACTAAAGCTCCAGATGAGTTGAGAGTGGCTTGGCAAGCAAGGAGCAACAAAAAGTGTCCAAATACATTCAATGCAAGAGAATGACCAAGGAGACAGTGGGGCCTCTATCCATCATCTATCTGCTTACCATCAGTAAGGATGGTAAAATGTTAACAGATCACAACAAAAAGGCAGAACAATTCAATTCCTATTTTGCTTCAGTTTTCTCCACATGAAGTAGCAGAGATTTAAGGAATCTGGGTTGCAAATCCAGATTGAGAAGGAGTTAATCAGGAATCAGCTCGGTTAACCTAAATGAGTTCAAATCTGCAGAGCCAGATGAACTGCATCATAGAATATTGAAGGAACTTGCTGATGACAGATGACACAAAACTGGGAGGAGTGGCTAACACATTGGAAGATAGGAACAAAATTCACAAGGACCTAGATAAATTAGAAAACTGAGCAGAAATGGATAAAATAAAATTCAACAGACAGATGCAAAATTCTACATTTAGGCCACAAAAAACAAATGCACAGGTATAGGATGAGGGATACATGGATGGCTACATGTGAAAAGGATCTTGGGATTGTTGTTGATCGTAAGTTGAACATGAGCCAGCAGTGTGATATTGCAATGAAGAAGGCAAATGCTATTTTAGCTTGCATTAATAGAAGCATAGTTTCCACATTGAGGGAAGTAATAGTCCCACTATCTTCTGCACTGGTGAGCCCTCATCTAGAGTAATGCATTCTGTTCTGGATGCCTCATTTTAAGAAGAATATAGACATGTCGGAGCAAGGTCAGAGAAAGGCAATAAGGATGATAAGAGATATAGAGAACACAACATATGAAAAAAGGCTGAAGGAGCTGGGTATGTTCAGCTTGGTGAAGAGAAGATTGAGGGAAGACATGACTGCACTCTTTGAATACCTCAAGGGCTGTCACAGAGAGGAGGGGCAGGCCTGTTCTCTGCTGCCCCAGAGGATAAGACCAGGTCTAATGGTTTTAAGTTACAGGAAGGTATTGCTTAGAGAGGTGGTGGTGGTGGTGTCTCCTTCTCTGGACATCTTCAAAAAGAGGCTAGACAGCTATGTGCTGGGGATGCTTTAGCTGGAGATCCTGCATTGAGCAGGGGTGGAACTTGATGGCTCAAGAAGCCCAACTCTATGATTCTGTCATATTGGTGAATGAGCTGTGGTGGGAACTGGACATGGAAAGTGTGTCCCTGTTGTTTTTCCTGGTCAACCTGTGGAGTCTCTCAGGGCTTGGTTCTGTTTCCCCCCCCCCCCATGCTACTTAACATATCCACAAAACTGCTGAGAGCGGTTGTCCAGAGTTTTGGGGTCTACTGCCATCAAGATACTGGTGACACCCAACTCTGTTATTCCTTTCTACCTCAATCCAAGAAAGCTGTTTCAATTATAAACTGCTGCCAGTCATCAGTAATGGACTGAACTGTCTCAACTGGCTTGAAAAGCTTGCTCTTTGTCCATTGGAAGGAGCTCTTCTCAGCCCATCCTGAAAATCCTGGGGTGCAGAAGTTACAGTAGCACTCCCATATCCATGGGGAGTGGTTAAATTAATCCGAATATCCTGTACTGTGAATGGGTTAGGTTACATTGACTTTAGATAAACATATGGGGCCCCCAAAATAAAGCATTGCAGGGGCTCCAAAACATTCCTTAAACCAGCCCTGATTCTATAGCATCATACACACATTTTAAAATGTGAATCTAGGGACCTACTGTCCAAACCTGTGGTTGAAAACTTAGAAGTACTTAGCAAATGTGCAAATTGGTTTTACATACTTAAACATTCATATTTTACAGTAGAATACCCCAGCAATTTCAGTATGCTTCATTAAATTTCCAAAGATATACTGCCACCTGTTGGGCGCAGCCACATTTTGTTAGCTGAGGCATGCAGCTAAAAAAATGAAAGGGAAAAAACTCAGCTAACATTGGGAAAGATGTAGCTGCTGAACTCTGCTACCTTTATTCACCTTCACAGGCCTTCATTCGTGACTGGCTAGTTCTTTTGGTTTCTATCCAATAGCCAAAGCACATACAGAGATATGTGTGTGCATGCCACACCAGGCAATTTTGAATTGGTAGTTTTTAAGTTAAAGGTGTAAAATGTCAGCTCACTTATTCACCTCAAGTACACTTCATTTACCTGCTTAGGGAAATTTGTGTTTGAGTATTTTCAGAAGTAAATTATTGGCACTCAGCAGGAATAGTGTATGATGGGTATGAGTAGCATATGAGGGGAGGGTCAAATGACATATTCCTCAGAATTCCATCCAATTTTCTCCATTTGGGTATGGAAATTCTACATGCAGACATTTCAGCATTCTTTCACAGGCCCTGCAGCACTTAATTTGACCAGATCCTCTGCTAACCTTAGTATCAATATTCAAAGATGTTCAGGACCAGTTTCTCCACAATGAGGTAACATAATTTTGAATGACACCTGCGAGGACACAGATAGCTGAACACTGAAAAAAACCCTAATAAATATCTGACTCATGGATGGTGTGTAAAGGTTTGGCACAACAGGTAGCGTGTCAAAGTAGGATGCTTACGGGGGGTTGTTAAGCAAGACTACTTCCTGAGATTTTGATTTCTCCTCAGCAACAATAAAGAGTATCCCAAAGCAGCTCCCCTTCAAATTATACCTCTTTTTCTAGTAAGGTATTTAATTTTTTTTGTTAGCACATCATGCCAAGTTATTACTTTTGATATAGCCTTGAGGAAATACAAATCCAACCACAATATTAGTTTAATGTTCATTGATTGTTCTGTAACTCCCATTTACAGGTGCTGTAACTTTTCATTTTAATGTTTATTAAATAAAGAGGGGGCACAGTTGCTTCAAATTACTGTACAGTCTGAAGAGCAGGAAAGTGAAATAAGAGGGAGGGCTTAGGCTTCTCTCACGAGCTATGTTCTTTTGTTTGCCCTTCTGCTGCCATGCTTTTTGTTCCTGCAGAGAAGCAAAGGTCCCTTTGCTTTATTCCCCCATGAGGAAAAAAGCAGGGTCCCTTTTACTCTACACAATTACAGGACTCTCTTTCACTTTAATTATCAAGGCAGCATCCTAAAGAATCCTGGGATTTCAAGTTTAGGGAGGGATGTGTAGAATTTTCAGCCAGAGAATACATCTGGTGCCTCGCCCAATTAATAACCCCTGCCAGTTACATGACAAGTTTTGTTGCGGGGCTTACCGTGACTTCTTGATCCCGTATCCGTCCCTTGCTGTTTATACGATTTTTGTCACTCTTTAGGAAATTCTGGAAGATCCCGTGATTGATATTTACACAACAAAAGTTTTTATTGGTCCCACACTCTTATATCCCGTGCTTTTGCTGTTTACACATGTTTAGCTTACCGGGATTTTTTTTCTTTTTTTGGCTGTCAATCAAGGATGCGATCAGTCGTGTTTCACAACCTCGGTGACGCACTTCCTTTAGAGTTCCGCGCCACGAGCGATGCTATTGGCTGGCTGGGGGGGAGAGAGGGGGGGCAGAGGTTTGGTATTCCCCTTGCCTCTTTAAAATGTTAACCCTTTAAGCAGAAGGCATTTTGAAAGACCCAGAATGTGAGCTTTTGCTCAGAAGGAACGAGTGTTTTCCTTTTGAAATCAAGCCGAGTGAGGTGGGGGGGGGAGGCTTGGGTTTCCCCTTGCCTCTTTAAAATGTTAACTCTTAAAGCAGAGTTTTAGCTGCAGAATGAAGATTTCAAGCCAGCGACAGACAGGCATTTTGAAAGACACAGATGCTGGCATTTTTTTTACTGTGCATTGTGACGGGGGGAGGGGGATAAAAGTGTATTCATTCGCTCAGACGCTGGAATATTTTACTGTGCCCATTCAGACCCAGGGAGGTGATCAAGGCAGGGGATGAATGGGCGACCCTCTGCCCACCACGATCTCTTTGTAACATGCAGTTGAGGAAGAGGTTAAAGCTGAAGGGTTTGCAGTGTAGAAATCCATTTAAAAAGGTGATTGAGTACACGCACGTGTGCACACACACCAACCTATGTGCAGCTGGAAGGGATGCCTTTGTTTTCAGCTGGTGAGGCTGGATCTGTTGAACAGGTGGCTGACCCCTCCTTTTCTGGTCGCTGATCTCTAAAGCCCACCCCCAGTCACCATTTCCAGCCATCCCCTGGTACCGAGATATTTTGTCCAAGGCTGTTTACATTTCTGATTTTCCAAATCCTCCAGTGACTTTTTTAAAAACCGGCACAACCTGCAGGACTGGAAGTCCCGCAGGTTGAGGGATAAAAGGTGGTCCCCCTTCCGAAAATCACGTACCCAACCCGATGTACGTGTAAACTGCCAGGGATCGACACGAATTCTTCCTGGGACATTTTCATTGTGTAAACGGCACCCAGGATTCTACAGCATGATGCCATGGCAGTTAAAGTGGAATCACAGTGCTGTTATTGTGTAATGTGAAAGTAACCCCAGGTTGAAGTGAAATATTTTCAGAGGAAAAGAGACTCAAGGAAGAGAGTTTAGCACACCATTTCTACCTGTTCCTTTTCTCTTCCTGATGACAATCCAAAGTGATTGCTTTTTATTTAAAACAAGAATTAAAAAAAGTGGTGAATTTGCATGGTATGTGTACTTCAGCTCTGATATTCCAAGTGGAAATAAGCAACTTAGCTTAGCCTAGCCTTGTGATTTCTTGACTACAGTATCTGTTTATGGCAGGGCATTTAGCATTCTCAGCAAGAATGCTCTTAGGCCTCACTAAACTACAAACCCTGGAATTCCACAGGAGGCAACCATAGCAGTTAAAGTGGAATAATAACGCTATAACAGTGTAGTGTTAAGGTAAAAATTCCCAAAGCAGTTTACAAAAAACACTGCTTAGCGCTCTCTCTCTCTCTCTCTCTGGCTTTTCTTCGCAAATGAAGATTCAGGAAGGACTCATCCTGCGCTTTCTGCAAGCGCAGTGATGACTACAGACTTTTCGGACAATGTAAAAATAACGCTAGCAGCGTTGCCAGGTTGCGACGCTGCAGCGCAAGAGGGTGTCAGTTTCGTACGACGATCCTTCCCAGCGATCGCGAGTAAAATATGACGGTAGAAAGCAAAAATATCACGGTCAAATGTCCCAGCGGTACTGCAACAGTACCACTGGGAAGGAGAGTTGTACAAAACTGATGCCCTCTAGCACTGCAGCGTCGCAACCTGGTGATGCTGCTAGCGTTATTTTTACATTGTCCGAAAAAGTCCTACAAATGCCAATCCGAGATAAACAAGTCCGGTTGCAGAAAGCACAACAGAAGGTCTCCTTAGGTGATGTTTCTGGGTTGTGACTCTTTCTGTGTTGTTGTTTCTCTTCAAGACTTGTTTGGCGTGAGTTCTCAAATAAGGCTGCAGCATTGTGGATAGTGTGTCTCCATGCCTCCCGATGTGAGGCCAGGGCGGACCACTATTGGTGATCAATTTGGCCGAGCCCGAGATGTTGTTTCAGGGAGTCCTTGTATTACTTTTTTGGAGCGCCCCTCTTAAAGCTGACCCATGGTGAGTTCAGAAAAGTACTATTTTGGGGAGGCAATGGTCCTCCATCCTAGAAACGTGCCCTGCCCAGCACAGCTGTGTTCTCAATATCATGGCCTCAATGCTGGTGATCCCTGCTTGCTCAAGGACTTAGCTATCTAATTACAAACTAAAAGATACAAGACAAGAGGACTGGGATTGAGAGGGAGGAGAAGGGGGAAACATGATGCAGTGGTTGAATTTAATGAATCTAGGTGATTTGAATTTAGTGCATTTAGCCCACATAAATGGGAATGTACCTATTCTAGATTTCAGTGTGCTGAGGTTTGTATTTTCACACACCCCCTCTCGGGCAGGCATATTCTTTGCTGGACTTTTCCTCTTATTTTTCTTCTGTTCTGTTGTTTCTTTTCTGATCATTAGTTCTTTCCCCGGGGAAAGAAAGATGCTTCTGCAGCAGCCCTTTTGCTGGCAGTTGGGAAGGGAGAGGATGGGCCACCAGATGATAGCTGGGTGGTGATAGCTCACCATGCAGAGTCTGCTTCACCTCCCATCCCCAGAAGCATTGCTGGTAGTATGCAATCAGTATCAACCATTGTCTAATTTGGCTCCATTACTATGAGAACTAGACTCACTTCTAACAACCCCCCCTCCATGATTAGTACCACCCTGATCTTGTAGCATGTGAAAAATCTCCCCAGGTTACTAGGGTAGGTTGCACAATCATGTGCCTTCCTTACCATTTAAAGCTGATGTCAAATAAAAATGACTGGATAATGAAGAAGCAAAATTTCTCATCCTTACATGAATAAATTATTTGAATCTCATATTATGTGATCACACCTCTCAAATTCTAAAGTTAGAACAAATTTTGACCACCAGGCCAATTTGTATGCTGAATAGCTCTTGAAATATTTGTGAATCATGTTTTTTCATTTGCTATGATTTGTAGTAAAAAGAACAAGATACATGAAACACTTGGGGTGTGTGTGTATGCACATGCAGTAGATACACAGAGAAATGAAGCTGTACAAAAGTTCGTTGTAGACAGTGGCCCAACTTTACTTTCAGGGTCCTTAACAATACCATCTATAATATAACTTTGTTCTTTTTCAGTTGTAAGGACCCAGTTGTAAGGACCTTATTTTTAGGACTAGAAATAGACCTATGTTAAATTAGTTAAGTTGTTGCTGTTGTTATATGCAATCAAATGGTTTCTCTCTTATGGTAGAAGATTTGTTCAGCTTTGCCATTGCCTTCCTCTGAGGCTGAGACAGTGTGACTTGCCCAAGGTCACTCAATGGGTTTCCATGGCTGAGTGGGATTCAAACCTTTATCTCACAGAGTCTTAGTCCAGTACTCAAACCACTACACTATGCTGGCTCACTAAATTAGTTAAGACATTCCTACAATTTGGATAATCCATTTCTTTTTATTGTTATCATTACATTTCCATATTTTGGGCTCATTCTTCTATAATGTTATTTGGGTGTTGCATGAGAGATAACAGAGCAATGTGGTGTAGTGATTTGAGCTTTGGACTCTGGAAACCACGGTTCAATTCCCTGCTCAGCCATGGAAACCCACTGGGTGACTCTGGGCAAGTAGCATTCTCACAGCCTTAGAGGAAGACAATGGTAAACCTCTTCTGAATAAATCTCTTCAAGAAAACCCTGTGGGGGGTTGCCATAAGAGGCTTGCACAACTCACCGCACAATGAATTTGCAGTCTGCGGTGAGTGCTTGCTTTGACGGGCGCCTGTGGCATCTTCTCTTTCCCAGGGGACACCACACGCTCTCTGGCCCTTCTGGGAAAGGTGGGAATTTGACCACGGTTTGAACTCATTGGTTGAAGGAATCTGGCCAGAGGAAGAGCCACAGTCTTCACTCTGGTCAGACTCTCCAGCATATAAACCCTACTCCTGGCTGGCTGGGGTTCATTCTTCTGCAGAGCTTCTTCTCTCCCAGGCCTCCTTTTTTTCCCTCAGGGAACATGGGCGGATTCCCCCTGTGCATCATGTATTGTGGTACTTTCTGTAGTGCATGTCTTATCATTTATTGTTAACTTTAGTTTGTCACAACTTTGTCATGGCAGCGGTCAGCATGGATCATGGATCCAGGACACCATTAACCAGTATCTACCAAGGCGTTGGTAGTGTAAGGGAGTCCCCTTGGGGGACTTGGGATATGGGCCTGATAGAGTGTTGCCCAGTGGAGAGCACACACCTTTTTGGCACCCTCTCCCAGTGACTAGAGAGTGACACCGGGCTCCTGTTCAGCAGGTCCTCCTGTTACCTGGTGGTCTAGCTCTGGCTGGTAACTTGGGCTCATCAATCAACAGGCGGGTTGGTCAATCCCTGGGTTCAGACCCATGCCTAAGCCAACCCAGTTACAGCTGTAATGAATAAAAAGTTGTGGCCATTTCATTTCTACTTCAGTTGGTGTGTGCATTTTTTTCTTGCATGCTTTACTTCGCACCTGGACCTGCAAGTCAAAGTTGACTGGAAGGTACATAAGAACAACAGAAGGAGAAAGAGACAGTTTCTCTGAAGTGCATGACTACGAGTATCTGAGTGTAGGAATCTCTTCTGAAGAAGACTGGTACTCAGGTTCCCTAGATGCCTCAACACAGGAAACTAATCTTGTGGACTACAAAGCTCATAGGAATCCTTAGATACATCAAGTATCTAGATTAGTGGAGGAGTGAAAATGATTGAAATTGGCCCTGAGTGCAGCAACTGGATGCTTAGTTTGCATATGATATTCCCAGGGAGGGCAGCCTTATCTCCACACAGTGATCTAGGCACTGGAACTGAATTTTATTTTATTGTTTAAACAGACACACACCATCACTTGAGTAGCCAGGCTTCATGAATTATAAAGCTGACACCATTCAGCAAAAAGGGCATCATAGTTATGGGGTAAGCAGAGCTTGATTTTTCTTAGCAATGATGATGAGAAAATGCTGATGCTGGCTACCTAGTTCTGTGACTGAGGCTTTCAAGAACAAGGGTGTGCAGAATTTGATTATTGACAGTTCTGCCTTGCCTAGTGCCTGCAATGAAGGGTCTTATGGAAGGTTGTTCACAATAGCATAAAGGACTCTGAGCAGATAAGCTTGTTAGTATGCTCTACTATCTCCTCCCCCACGATATTTTCCAAATACATTTTCCAAATACTGCCTATGGTGCCTAAAATAAATCACTGCTTTTGTAATGTAACAACTGTTAATGATTGTGATTTCAGCCATACCATTCCTATTTGAACCAGACAGGAAATGGCCTTATTCCCACAGCTATATAGTTTAGTGACCCCGGTGGTTTAAGGCAACATTTAGATGTACTTCATCAACTTCTCACGCAGCCTGAACTCAAGGAGCAGCTGCTTAAAATAAAAGCAGAAACACGTCCACTTTAATAGATACCCACAGTGGCAAAGAAATTGCATCTCTGTCCAAGGAGATTGCTTCTATAGGGCACCATTCATAATGATAATCATTTTTCAGGTGGTCTCCCAGCATTACTGGAGCCTTTAATTTTATGCTGCACCCCATTGTTGTAATTTTGTTGTTCCAAGTCCTCCTAGTTGCTTGTTTGTCTGGCTTAGCCTGTTGGGTCTGCTGCCAGGTCCTCTGGCTAGAGACCACTAGTGAACTGGCCAAAATAAACAAGAACAATCTTGTGTAAATAGGTTTTTTGGAGGGTCTATTCTTTTAACTGAATTTTCAAGGGCCCAGAGGACCCCTAGGTCTCCAAGTAGGAGCCCCTAGTTGGAGCATTCCGGTTTTCCCCAGAGCCGAGAGCAGTAAGCTATCCCAATTTTGGCTCCGGCACGTGTATCACCCAAAAAGTTGCCTAAGCATATGCATGTTCTCTCTCTCTCTCTCTCTCTCTCTCTCTCTCTCTCTCTCTCTCTCTCTCTTTGGCTTTTTTGCAAATGAAGATTCAGGAAGGACTCATCCCGCGCTTTCTGCAAGCACACTGATGACTGAAAAGGCCAATCCGAGATAAACAAGTCCGGTTGCAGAAAGCACAGCAGAGGGTCTCCTTGAGTGATGTTTCCGTCTTGTGATTCTTTCTGCGTTGTCGTTTCTCTTCAAGACTTCTTTGGCGTGAGTTCTCAAATAAAGCTGCAGCATTGTGGATAGTGCGTCTCCATGCCTCCCGATGTGATGCCAGGGCAGAACATTGTTAGTGATCAATTCGGCCAAGCCTGAGATGTTGTTTCAGGGAATCCTTGTATCGCTTGTTTGGAGCACCCCTCTTACACTGACCCATGGCGAATTCACCATAGAGTAGTATTTTGGGGAGGCGATGGTCCTCCATCCTAGAAATGTGCCCTGCCCAGCACAGCTGTGTTTTTAATATCATGGCCTCAATGCTGGTGATCCCTGCTTGCTCAAGGACAGCAACATTCATCACATAGTCAGTCCAGTGTATATTTAGGATTGTATGTATACAGAGCTGATGAAAACATTCAAGCAGTCGTAAGTGTTGGCGATAGGTGACCCATGTTTCAGACCCGTAAAGGAGAATAGACAGTACAATGGCTCTATATACACTGATTTTTGTGATTCGTCTCAGGTATTTGTTACTCCAGACTCTTTTGTAAAGTCTTCCAAATGCACTATATGCCTTTGCTAATCTGTGATCAATCTCTTTGTCAATCTTGGCATCTGAGGAGATGATGCTTCCCAGGTAGGTGAACTGCTAAACGGACTTAAGCACAGATTTGCCCACCGCAATGTGGGGATGGTGGTGTTCATCCTGTGGTGTAGGCTGGTAAAGAACTTCCATTTTCTTCAGATTGATTTCCAGCCCAAACAGCTCTGCAGCTGTTGCAAAGCAGGATGTTAGATGCTGCAGAGTTGCTTCTGTGTGGGCATCTAGGGCAGCATCATCAGCAAAGAGCAGCTCACGGACTAGATAGTTTAGAGTCTTAGTGTGAGCCCTCAGACGGCTTAAGTTAAACAAGCTACCATCAGTACGGTAGCGTATATAGATGCCGCCGTCTTCTTCAAGCTCTGCCATAGCTCTTTGGAGCATCGTGCTAAAGAAGATTGTAAATAAAGTTGGTGCAAGAACACAACCTTACTTCACTCCATTAGTTATTAGAAAGGGCTCTGAAAGAGAATCACCATATCTGACTTGACCGCGCTGGCCCTTGTGTATCAAGATAATCATTTTAAGGAATTTGGGGGGACATCCTAGTCTTTCCAGGACCTGCCACAGACCTTTTCTACTCACAGTGTCAAAAGCTTTGGTGAGGTCAACAAATGTTACATAGAGTCCCTTGTTCTGTTCTCTACATTTCTCTTGCAGTTGTCTAAGGGCAAATACCATACCTGCATGATACAATGAACTTTCAAAATATGTGAATAAGCCCAGGCAATATTTTCCATATGCAGTAATAAATCAGAAGATGTGGGCTGGTTCCACTTTGAAAGCCACGGGCACAGTCAGGTGCTCCTAACTCTGGAATGCCCCCCTTTACCCTAGACTTCCCCCCTGTTTGCAGGACACTCCTCATCATAGTGAACTCTTGACCATCCAACTCCTGAGCACCCAAGTGGGGTGGAACAACAAGGAGCTGCTCTCTTTTCCTATAAATTCCCTTTCCTTGTTTATCATGTTTGTAAATATTAATTTTTATTTCCATAGCCCCAGTGCCCATAAGGCTTTGCTCCATGGCCCCAGCTTTGGCTGGAAAGGCTCCTTGAATAATTTCTCTAAGTTCTTCCCACTAAAGACAGGAGCCCTCTTTTGGACAGACTTCATGGCAATCTAATTTTCACCATTATCAAGCCTTCCAGCTTTCGGTTTCACCGACCAGTGTGCAAAAGACTGCCGATGACCAATAAATGCACCCCTTCACCTCCAAATTATTTCAAACGCCGGGGGGGGGGGGAGTGAGAACATCTTTCTCTGGGCACATGTTTAAACTGTTGTCTTCAGAATACCACCTAGTGTGATATACCAAGCACACACGCTCGCATTCACTCAATAAATTTCTTTATTGGCAAGGATTCATGTGTCAGGAACATGGAATAAAGTCGAAACTGAATACAGCTAAAACAAAGCCCCACATAAATCCCACAGTGTGAGAATGGCATTTAGGGAGGAGGAACGGCCCGGCTTGCACCTGGAAGATTTGACCTTGAACCGTGGTGGAGAGCAGCGTTCCCAGGCCAACAAGGTGGGCTGGCCTCTCTCCAAAACCTCCAGAGGCCTAGGCAAGGGAAACAAGCCAGAGGCAGCCTCATGTCAGGGTCTTCCATGAATTCTACTCCAAATCCCAGAATTCAGGGGTGAGCCTGACACCAAGACACATTTTGATCTGTTGAATTCTTGATTATTTCGGATACGCGGGGGGGGGGGGAGGGACACCTTTCTCCTTACCCACAGCACCAGCCTTGTAGGTAGTTTTGCAAACATATTAGGTATCTGCTCATGTTATACCATTCCACATACGTAAGAGATTATCTGACAGACTTAATAAGCCGGGACAGGATCGAGGAAGGGCTTCCTTTTCAGACGATGTCGTCCCTGTCCTGGTATGCTCCCATACTGCCTCTGTTCAGTTCCATTTATTTTATTTTATTTTTGATGGGCAAAAGCTGTCAATAGATTGCCCATTCCGTTTCAGTAATGGAATCACAGGCTTGTGAAAAGGCGTCCCATTCCTGTGACGCGATCTGGGGGGTCTGTGCCGGACACTTCCGGTGGCCATTGGGACATCCAAGTAAGTGACAGCCTTTTTGTATCCTCCTCTGTTTACCTGGATATTTTTTTTAGTGTGTTTAGGTGCTTGGTTTAAGTTTTTGACATTTGGTTGTCTTTTTATTTTTACATTTCCCATGCGATGCAGGCTCCCTGTAAGGTCCTGTAAGGTAAGTACAAAACACTCGCAGTGGCGATCGGGACATCCAGGTAACTGACAGTCTTTTTTGTACACTCCCCTATTTACTGGGGGGGGGGGTTGTTTGTTTTTTTGTTTTTTTGTTTTAGGACTTTTTTGGACGCGTCAAAAATAACGCAAGCAGCCTTGTTGCTGGGAGCGATCCTGGGGGCAAAGGAAGAAGGGAGGTGACATCTCCCCTTCCCTCCCTTTGCCCCCACATTGCCATTTCTGCCCTGCAAGTGATCCCATGCAGCAATCCTGGGGGCAAAACCCCCTCCCCCATCCACCCCCTCCATGTCACCATCCATGGATAACTGAATCAGTGGATGGCAATTCAGCAGATGCGGGGGTGCTATTGTAATGGCAAAAATGAAACCACGTGGCTTTACCACATGGATTCCATTGGGGGGGGTTGTTAGTATACCCTACTATTTTCTCCCCATGGTATCTCATAATTGGACATATTGAAGACTTTTCAGGGTTACTTGGCTGGGAGGTTAGGCAAACTGGAATTCAGTCTAAGGTCACAATGACCTGAGATGTGTCTAGAAATGTAATGGTAAGAAAGCCCAAGTTAGGATTATATGGAAAGCCCCTTAGTAAACAGAAGGAGGTGTGTGCTGATCCTTTCTTCCAGCCCTGGACATTTCAACAATGATTCAATCAAGCAATTAAGTGACCATTCCCTGATCTATCTCTCCTATACCCCCTGTCTGACCAAACATTAAGAGGTTGCTGCAGAACCATCAATGTTTTGTCTTGCCAGAACCAAAGCAATAAGTTAAGTTTTGTTCCCTTTATCTGTCCTGTGGGAAAGCCATCCAGTCAAAGTCATAATGAGAGTACCCCTTCAAGATATGAAACAGGTTATAAATATCCCAGCACAGACCCCAGCTAAGTGTGCCAGACAGACACCGATACTCTGCCAGATTCTCTGTGCCACCCCCAAATACAAGTCTGAGCCTCTTTGCTGTAACTCTTCTCTTCAAGACTGGTAACTACAGTATAACCCTATCTTCCCGAATCTCTCTCTAGTCAGCCTTCCTGCCTTTCTTTCCAATAGCCCTGTATGGTTCTTAAGAGTGTATGCTTTGTATGCTAGGATATCCCCTGTGTTATTTCCTATAAAAATACTTTATTTCACTTTAACTGCAGTACTCTATGCAGTTAGTACTGGTATACATAGGTGAAAAGATCCCCGAAGTTACCCTCCTCTCGCAGGCTTCCATTTGGGCTAATAATTCCCCCAAATAATAATAGAGATTTTGGCATCACGGGTGAGGCTCTAAAGCACCCCCTACTTCTTAGGGTAACAAGCTTATTTCATTGACTGAAATCAGTGATCAGAAGCAGAGTGTTTTGTGGTAAGGTACACAAGAGGGTCTACTTATTGTTATGAGGGGAAAGACTTACTGGCCATTTTAAAAGTTTTTTTTCTAATGATTACAGTGCACTAGGCTATGTGCCAAATTTAAATTGTGAAGAATTATTTATGTATTAGATTTGTATCCCACCTCAGACCTCACCTGGAATACTGTGTCCAGTTCTGGGCACCACAATTCAGGAAGGATATTGAGAAGCTGGAACATGTGCAGAGGAGGGTGACCAGGATGGTGGGAGGTCTGGAAGCCATGCCCTATGAGGAGCGGCTTACTGGGCTGGGCATGTTTAGTCTGGAGAAGAGAAGGTTGAGAGGTGACATGATAGCCATGTTTAAATATTTGAAGGGATGTCATACTGAGGATGGAGCAAGCTTGTTTTCTGCTGCTCCAGAGACTAGGACACAGAGCAATGGGTTCAAACTACAGGAAAAGAGATTCCACCTAAACATTAGGAAGAGCTTCCTGACCGTAAGAGCTGTTTGGAAGTGGAATGCACTACCTCGAAGTGTGGTGGTGTCTCTTTCTTTGGAGGTTTTTAAACAGAGGCTGGATGGCCATCTGTCGGGAATGCTTTGATTGTGTATTCCTGCATGGCAGGGGTTGGACTGGATGGCCAACCATCCAGTCTCTGCTCCTCCCAATGGTATCCTGTCAACAACTCTTGTGGGGCAGATCAAGCTGAGTGTGAAGCCTTATTCATGCATTCCGTTCCAAAGATGTGGGAGCAGACTAGCCCCAGAGTTCCTGATCACTCTCTTCACTCAGGGATTTAGTCTGAAAAGGAGAGACTGGTACCTAGAAAGCTGCTCCCTCCAATGAGAAACACCAATTTTTCAGGCTTCTACATCACATGGAAAGCTTTCATGTATAACACCTTTTCAGGCTGTTGCTTATTTTATTTTATTTTATTTTATTTTAATGTTTAATTTAACCATCTTTTCCAACTCCTGAGTAGAGTTATTGGGACTGGCCCAAGGTCATACAGTGAGTTAGCTGGCCGAACTAGAATTTAAACCTGAATCCTCCAAACCTCAGTCCAGCACTCCAACCATTATACCACACTGGCTCTCAATTACTCAACCATTTTTATACCTATCCAAGCAAGTCAGAGAGTGAATCTCACCCAACTTTGTGTGTGTTTAATGTATATGTATTGTAAGACCTTTTGTATTTATTTCAGGTTCTCTAGGCTGAGCTTACTGTTACATCCACTGAGCCAAATACACACTTTTCTTTTGTTCACCCAAGTGAGATATTTCAAAGCAAATTTTTGATACTTCTTGTTCCAAAAGTGTAACAAACATTATTATGTTTGGGATTTAACTAAGCTTTCACAGCCACTGAGAACCTGGTAATTTAGATTTTAATTTGGCATTGCCAGCAGGTCTGTTAATATAGCTTTTTTGGGATACGTAAAACAAATCTCTGCCTTTTCTTATTCAAAACACGTATCTAATATGGCTTGCATTTTCTCACTTTTTACATAAGAATATAAATTGGTGGAGTGCTTGGCAGTATTTTAAGTAGCACTGCCACCTTAGGGCATCTTTTCTTCCATACTGGAAGAATGTTCAGACTTTAGATTTCTGAATCTAATTTTGACTAAAAATGGAAACTGATGCTTCCATATAGTAGATTAGGCTGCACAATCCTAATCTTTACCTCAGAGAATTTCAACATTGAACTTTACGTCATTTGTTTCATATGCCCTCAGTATAGCCCCCACTCCACAATTTGCTACATGTACTATGTAACTTGTTACTTGCAAGCTCTGGGTATTAATAGTATTCTGTATCATATCATCACATAGTAACATGATTTCTGGTGGGAGTGGGTGGCTGGTGGGTTTCATGCCAATGGGGGCAGTGATTCTGCTCTTAGGTTTTCGGCCAGACTATCCAATAACCCAACCTCTGAAACAGAAATATCTTGGATAGCTCTCTTAAAATCCAGACTAAAATCCAGAATGGATTGAAACCTTACTGATATGCAGGCCACCAGCTGTAACAGACAGTGCTCCTACACTAATCCCTGTGGTGTCAATGTTATCTCCAGCTGCTATTGCTAATTTTTTTATAAACACATTGCGTACTCTGGAAGAGAAGGAGGGCACTAGCTGGGGAATTATTATGTAACAACTGCAATCATATGGGTGTAAAATTATCTAACATAAAATTTCTCTGAGCTGCTCATGGAATCCTGATTTTCCAATAAAGCACAGGGCTCTGCTTTATACCTCTCCTAATCCCAGACTCGAAGGTCAGGGTTTTGTGTTGCTATAAATAGTGCAGCATAGCACTTGCATTACTGGGCGGTGACCTCCCTGAGAATTTTAATTCTCTGATATAGAAATCAGAGCAGCTTCTTCTAAGCCTTTAAAAAGCATTTGCTTCAAACAGAGCATGACCCAATATGTCTGCTGACTGGTTTGTGCTAATTTCCTTCTCCATAGGGGGTTGGAGCCTGTTCCCATCCTGATATACCTGGTCACATGTGATTCTGCCTCATTTCTGAAGTAGTGTGTTATTTAAGAAGGTAATTAGGTTTCTCAGCAGTACTGTGCATTTTAAAATTCTGTGTTAATAATAACCTTCAGCCTAAATATTCAATGGACTATATACTTCCAGTGAAAGGTGAGGCTTCCTCAGAAGATGGGTGGGGGTCTGGCTGACAATGACCACTCTATGCACGAGGGTGCAGTGTCTAGCAAATGCCATTTGTGCACGCTCCTGTAGCAAAAGATCTTCAAATCTTCATCAGCAGATCAAGCTTTGCATGAGGATGAGGTTCTGTTGTCATGCAAGAAATGTCTGTCTTTCTTTCCATTCTTCCCCCAATCTAATTAATGTACTGGATGCTATATTATCAAAGGAGTCACAGGCATGAGTATGAAGAGATGGCTTGAACAATATAGTCCACAAAATAGCAGAAAATGACCATCGGGAGTAGAAGCAGCTTAAGATGTTGGTTAACATCCCATGATAACTGTAATCTGAAGATGTGTTGTTGACCGTTGTGAACTTATTGATTAAGGGCCATCCACTGTTCTGCTTAACTTACTTTGTTGGTTCACTGACACTATTGGATTACTTTCTTGACATCACAAAATTATTTGGATGATTTTAATATAGGTGGGCAGCATAGGGAGTGGCTTTTGTTTCTGTGTGCTGGTTTTGTTGAAAAGAATATAAAGGGACAACTAGCAGGTATCTGAGAACTCTGTTCACACAATTAGTTCCAGTTGAATTAATTTTGGATAAGATCATGTTTAGGCCTCAGAAGAGGACTCCTTGGTAATGAACTTCAGGACAGTCTGCTTGCTGCAGCACTGAAGACTTGTCCTGAACTGTCCTCCAAAATAAAATTCAGGACTTTTAGGCTGAAGTTAGCCAGTGTTGTTTAGTAATTAGATTCCCTACAGTGGCTGAAGCCCCAGCTTTAATGGTACCCTTAGGGGCGCTCCAAAAAAGCAATACAAGGACTCCCTGAAACGACATCTCAGGCTCGGCCAAATTGATCACCAACAATGGTCCACCCTGGCCTCACATCAGGAGGCATGGAGATGCACTATCCACAATGCTGCAGCCTTATTTGAGAACTCACGCCAAACAAGTCTTGAAGAGAAACGACAACGCAGAAAGAATCACAACCCGGAAACATCACCCAAGGAGACCTTCTGTTGTGTTTTCTGCAACCGATCTTGTTTATCTAAGATTGGCCTTTTTAGTCATCAGCGCGCTTGCAGAAAGCACGGGATGAGTCCTTCCTGAATCTTCGTTTGCAAAGAAAAGCCAGAGAGAGAGAGAGAGAGAGAGAGAGAGGGAGAGAGATGGGCCTACACATACTTAACAAAACTGATCTCTGACTTTTCCTTTTTGAATAATCTGGGAACCATTCCCTGATTATACAGACTAGAAGCCTACACTCACCTTTGTGTGCGTTCTAAAAAGTTGCAATTTTTCTGAATTTATGTTGGGGAAACTGAAGCTGATCACACTTTACTGACTTGGCAAACCCTGCAAGATTTGAAATGACAGACTCAGCATGCCATTAACTGATCCATAGTGACTTATCTGGTCAGAACTAGCTTTCTATCATCACACAGAACACCCTTCAACAAAAGCAGTTACAGCCTCCAGACAGAACATGTGCACTTCTTTTTTAAAATATTTATTTTTATTGACAGATTCAAAACTACATTTATTCATACATATTCCAATAGTTTCTCAACTCAATTCAGTCTCTATTTATATACATGCATATTTTATTCCTTTCTCTCTTCATACCATTCATATATGATATCTCCCATTCCTTCTCTCCTTCATTTAAACTTTAAATCCACTCTTTATTTCTTCTTCTCTTCTTATTCACTTTCTCCTACCCTCTCACATACCTTACCCTCCAAATATTTCTTCCTTTCTTAATCCTCTTCTTTTTTCCCCTTATAATTTTTTTCCAGCTTGCTAACAATCTGTCTGTTTTATATGCAGTTGAATACATCAATTTCTGCTCTTAATTTTGTGACAGATAATCTATTATATAAAATATGATGTGATATATATATATATATATATATATATATAGCATTATTATTATGTTTCTTAACATAACCCACGTTAATTACAGCATGCAGTCTCATCATCACTATAAACACATATACCCATACTCAAATATACCCATCAAATCATGTGACTTCCTGCCTACTAGTTCCTTCGTATATTGTATATACAAAAATGTCTAATCTTCATACTGCATTTTAATTCAACAATTCTACTCTTAATGTTTCTATTTTACCCATCGTCCACCCTTTTTTGCCTAAGCAACCTTCCAATATTAATTTGTCCCAATGTGATAATCACATTAGCAAATTATGTTCTGAATTAAATCTTCTGGGAAGCTATATATCTATCATACATTATATAATACATTGTACTGTACATTACCACATATTTTATCACCTCCTTCTTACCCATTTTATTTCATAGCATTGATTTTCAATCTTTGAAATCTGCTATAGCTAACTCTCCCAAACAGTTCCTCAAATAGTTCAACAACTTATCCCAATCTTCTTGAAATTACTCTGAAGATCTTCCTTTCATCAAACACAAAAGTTAGTACCTTTCCACCATTTCATGTGTTCTCAGCAGCCAGTCCTCTTTTGAGGGTATCTGCACATTTCCCCAAATTTTTGTATACAATATTCTTGTGGTAGATAAGATGTAAAACAAAATTTTACCATTTTTTTCTCTAAAGTTACATCTAACATGCCTAACAAAAATATTTCTGGTTTAATTGGTATATTTTTATTTTTATTTATTTATTTATTTATACCCCGCTCTTCAGCCACAAGGCTATCACAGTGGCTTACAAATTGTTTTTTAAGCAATAGCACATTTACACATCTAACTGCATTAAGCAGTTTCCAATGTGTGTTAGCTAATTGCCCCCACAAGCTGGGTACTCAATTTACCGACCTACAAAAGGATGGAAGGCTGAGTGAACCTTGGAGCCCGCTGGAATCGAACTTGCAACGTCGTGACTTGCAGTACTGGCATTTACTTCTAAGTCCTCAGGTTTATTTGTGGCAAAAAGAATGGTGTGAGGATAGGGTAAGGACAGAAAAGCATTTTGTACCTGAAAGGTGCTGTGTAAATAATAATTGTTGCCATCTAAGAGCAAAAGGCAGTTGATGGGTGGCTGGTGGCAACAGCATGATTGTGGACCACTCTGCTGTAGAATAAGATGTGGAAGGAAGGTGGGGGACTTCTTTTATTGGTCTCTCTATTTTTAAAGATGAAGGGGTTGAACAGATGTCTGTCAAGGATGGTTTGGATGAACTATCCCCCCCCCCAAAAAGGCAGTTGAATGAGAGATGGGACAGTGCTGTGATGGTCACTTATGGTGCCAAATGTGCTGGTGCCACTAGCCAAACTGATTTGTTTTCCTTTTACTTCTGTAAATTCATCTTGACTGTCAGAGAAACATTTAAGTTGGACTTCTCTGCCATATTAGTTTGCTTAGCCACTCTGTTACCATATTGGAATGAGGCTTGTGTGTTTGGCGGTGGGGGGGGGGAGGCTAGTCAGGTGCAGACTGGAGCTCAGTGGGAACCAAGGTCTTCATAGATATTTTTGTGGGAAAGTATGTGCGAGCAAACCTCAAGGAGGGGCAGTAAAGGGCTTTTAAAACTGAAACCTATGTTGTAGCTTCAGTTCTGGCAAAAGCTATGCCACTGTGCTGAACCTGATCTTCAATAAAACTTTTTTAGATCTATCCATGAAGCCCCTTCCTTGAGTTGGGAAAAGAGAGGGCAATTACATTGATACTGGAAAAATAAAGTAAAATAAAAATAAAGGCTTTATACTTACCTAATAAATAATGGAACATTAGACAGTCAGGATTACTACCGTCTGAGAAATACCTGAGAAACCAACACAGTTTTGTGAAGCACACAAGCTTCTATACTTACTTTGGGGTCAAATATACACCCCCACACCCGAATTCTGTTTGCTAACAGTTTTGGTAGGTGAATGTTTTAAAATCTTTTTTTTAAAAAACCCTCTGTTTTATTGTGCTGCCTTTTCCCTGAAACAAACACCCATACAGGGATCATCAAACAGAAGCTAGTAAACCCTGATTTGAAGGAGAATTCTTTATAGAATCATAGAATCATAGAATCATAGAATTGTAGAGTTGGAAGAGACCACGAGGGCCATCCAGTCCAACCCCCCTGCCACGCAGGAAATCACAATCAAAGCATCCCTGACAAATGGCCATCCAGCCTCTGTTTAAAGACCTCCAAGGAAGGAGACCCCACCACGCTCCGAGGGAGTGTGTTCCACTGCCGAACAGCTCTTACTGTCAAAAAGTTCCTCCTCATGTTGAGGTGGAATCTCTGTTCCTGGAGCTTGCACCCATTGCTCCGTGTTCCAGTCTCTGGAGCAGCAGAAAACAAGCCTGCTCCATCCTCAACGTGACATCCCTTCAAATACTTAAACAGGGCTATCATATCGCCTCTAAACCGTCTTTTTTCCAGGCTAAACATACCCAGCTCCCTAAGTCTCTCCTCATAAGGCATTGTTTCCAGACCTTTCACCATTTTAGTTGCTATTGAAAGTAAATAAAAAAGGAGGAAACTTTCACATGTTTGAAGAAGGCAGAATAATAGACTTCCCCATTAATCAGCCACAAAGCCAACTTCAACTATGTGGATAACTTAAGTATTTCCTTCCCTTCCCTGCAATCAGCCATACATTGAAGAATGAGTAGCTCAGTGGCTGAAATGGGCAGCAGATCCTCCTCCAAACAAGGACTCCTGAGAGAGAGGAAGAACCTCAGTGCAGTTATAACAAGCTGGAATGTAAAGAATATATTCATTTTTTCCAGGCAGTTGTGCATAGATATCCCTTGGCTGAAGAAGGAGTTTGTCACCTGGGAAGCAAAGACATTTATTGTTTAATGTATTTTTGTTCCCCATTTAATAATTTCAAGGTGTAACATTAAGAAATTCTAGAAACTGTGACCATATGTAAAGCAGACTTTGCTGGGATTGCAAGGAGAATGGGCAAATGAGAATGCTCTTAATGAGAAGAAGTAATATAGCTTTTAAAAAGTTAAGTAAACAAATCTCTATCTATCTATCTATCTATCTCTTTTCTAAAGAAGTTGCCAAAGGGCTGAATGAGAACAAAATGAAGCAGCTGCAGCATTCATTTTCTTCCTTTCTTTTTGCTGTATTGACACTTCCTGCTGTGGTCAGTACAGCTCCAGGTGAAACCCCATCAAGAGCAAAACCCTTTAAAGATAAACAGCCATGCACAGAGGCTTTCTGAATGAGAAGTAAAATACGGCAAACAATCCTAGAAAGCAAACCAAGACTCCAGCTGAGGGCAGAATGTGGATGCATTGCACTGTGTGGTTTTTGACGTTACAAATGCAGGTGCTAATCATCTTTTTATTTTCTTTACAACAGTGTTTTGCTGAAAATTCCTGGCAACACATGCAACACATAAGGAGGGATGTGAAGTCGAAGGTTTCCACGGCCGGTATCCATAGATTTTCCTTGTTTTTTTCTGGGCTGTGAGGGTGTGTTCTGGAAGAGTTTATTGAGAACTCATGACGAACAAGTCTTGAAGAGAAACGACAACGCAGAAAGAATCACAACCCAAAAACATCACCCAAGGAGACCTTCTGCTGTGCTTTTTGCAACTGGACCTGTTTATCTCGGATTGGCCTTTTTAGTCATCAGCGCGCTTGCAGAAAGCGCGGGATGAGTCCTTCCTGAATCTTCGTTTGCGAAGAAAAGCCAGAGAGAGACCTGCATCTGTGGCTGACATCTTCAGATCTTCAGGAAAAAAATAGAGGGGATATCATTTACTTTCCACCAGAGGAGATATAGATTGAATACAAAAAGGAAAGCTAAGGATTTTTTGACAAAATATGGGAAAGAATTGAATGGTATGGAGAGAGAAAAGAAAGAAAAGGAGCAAGCTGAGAGATGGGACTCTTTGAAGGGAAAGGTTGAAAAACTGGGAGCGGAAATAAGGAAATGGAACGAAAGCTAGGCTTGAAAAATAGATTTAGAGAGGAAGAGGAGATAGAGGCAGATGAAGGAGAACAAGATGAAGAAGAAAATGAAGAACAAGAAGAGACAGGAAGCTTAAATATAGTTGAGGAAGATTAAAGTAAATGGAATAAGTCAAAATAGATATAAATTAATAAATTAAGAAAAGAAATGGACATAAAATTAATCTCATGGAATGTTAGAGGGATGAACTCCCCATATAAAAGGAAACAGATATTCCATCACCTTGAGAAAATGAAAGCAGAGGTGATATGCATTCAAGAAACTCATATAAAGGGGAAAAAAATCAAAATTTATTAAGAAACTGGAAATTAGGACAAACATTTATAAATTCAATTAATAAAAAGAAAAGAGGAATTGCATTATATGTAAAGACAAGTTCGGCCACAAAAGAAATAATAAAGGATATGAAGGGGAGATATATTGGAGTGGAAGCAATATTAATGGGGGAAAAACTTTAATATTAGGAATATATGCACCATCAGAACAGAAAGACAAATTCTATCAAAATTTATTGCATAAGTTATTGGAAATAGATTATGATAATCTAATATGCCTTGGGGATTGGAACGGGGTCTTGGACCCTCTTATAGATAGGACTTCAAAGAAAAGAAAAAAAGATAAACGGGAAATTACCCAAGTCTTTTCTAACTCTTATGGATAATTTGTCGTTAATAGAAGTTTGGAGACATTTATATGGTGAAACAAAAGACTTTACATATTTGTCAGATAGACATAAATCCTTTTCACGAATAGATATGTTCTTAGTATCGAAAAGCATTGTGGGTAGTGTAAAGTCAATGGAGATTATGCCAAGAACAATCTCAGACCACAGCTTGATAAAATTGATGCTTAAAAGCTTTGAAAGAAATTATAGTTGGAGGCTCAGGGAAAGCATGATAAAGGATGAAAAAGTGCAAAATAGACTAAGAGAAACTTTAAAAAACTATTTTAGAGAAAACAAAGAGGATAAAGTAGCTTTACATAATGTTTGGGACACAATAAAGCTGTGTTCAGAGGAATATGCATGCAAATAAATTTTGAATTGAATAAAAAGAGAAGAGAAAAACAACAAAGTTTACAAGCTGCTTTACAACAAAAAGAATTAGAATTAAAAAAGACCCGACTAATAAGGAAATAACTAAAACACTAGAAATTTTGAGAGATCAATTAAAAATGGGAATAGCTGAAGAAATTGAGAAAAAGTTAGATTTGCAAAACAAAGATATTACAAAAATGGAAATAAAGTCGGTAAATGGTTAGCATATAGAATGAGAAAAGAGTTAGAGAAACAACAGATATTGAAAATAAAGGTAAAAGGAAAGATAGTGACCAACCAAGAGAAGATAAGAAAAGAGTTTCAAGAATTTTATAAAGGCTTGTTCAAAGAAACATCATTAAACATGATGGAGGAGAATAAGATTAGACAGTATTTGGATAAACAACGGATACTGAAAATAAATAATAATCAAAAAGAAGAATTAAACAAGGCTATAACAATAATAGAAGTAGAGAAAGCAATAAGAGATCTAAAAAATGGGAAAACTCCAGGACCTGATGGTTTTCCATCTAGCTATTATAAAATATTTGAAGTGCAATTGAAAGAACCCTTATGGAAAACATTTAATAATATAATATCCAAAGGCAATATACCAGTGTCATGGAAGAATGCAAACGTTGCTTTAATTTTGAAAGAAAACAGGGAAGCGGAAGAAATGATAAATTACAGGCCCATTGCGCTGTTGAATACAGATTATAAGATCTTCACAACAATACTGGCTGAAAGGTTGAAAAACGTATTGAATGATTGGATTAATGAGGACCAAACAGGATTTTTTCCAAAAAGAAAACTAAGAAACTATCAGGAGGATAGTAATCTTATAGAATATTTTGATAAGCACCCTGAGAAGAAATTAGCTTTAATTTTCTTAGATGTCGAAAAGGCTTTCGACAGTGTTAAATGGGCATATATGACTGAAGTAATGAATAAACTGGACCTGGGCGATAATTTTATAAATGGGATCAAAGCACTGTATAAACATCAAACAGCTCAAATAATAATAAATGGGCAGAAAACATCAGAAATAAATGTTGAAAAGGGAGTAAGACAAGGATGCCCGCTTTCACCGTTGATGTTTATTATGGTACTGGAGATATTGTGTAGGATCATTAGAGAAGAACAAAAGGTACAAGGAGTAAAGATAAAAAAGCACAACTTTAAGATTTGTGCATTTGCTGATGACTTGGCGATATCCTTAGAGGATCCACTAAATTCGATAAGAAAGTTGCAAGAAATATTAGAAGAATTTGGAAGGGCATCGGGTATCAAAATAAATAAAGAAAAAACAGTAATACTTACTTAGAATTTGACAAGAAAAGAGGAGGAAAATTTAGAAGAAATATCTAAATTTAAGATAGGAAAAAGATTAGATATTTGGGTATAATCTTGACAAAAAGTAATTTGGATTTAGTGGACAATAATTATAATAAGGTTTGGAATGAGATTAAAAAAGACATGGACAAATGGGAAAAATTAAACTTATCTCTTCTAGGGAGAATAGCGGCAATAAAAATGACAGTACTGCCTAAAATGCTCTTTTTGTTCCAAAATCTACCTGTATTAAGCAACAACAAGTTATTTAGGCAATGGGAAAAGGACCTGTTTAAATTTATTTGGCAAAATAAGAAACCTAGAATTAGATGGAAAGTATTACAAGAGGAAAGAGAGAGAGGAGGTCTTGGCCTCCCTAGCTTGAGGACTTGCTATAACTCTTGTGTGCTGACTTGGTTATATGACTGGTTCAAATGGAAAAATGATAGAATACTAACACTAGAAGGAGTAGATGCTAGGTACAGATTACACGCGTACTTATGGTATGACAAAGATAAGACAGATAAGAATTTCAGAAATCATACCATTAGAAATACAATGTTAAAAATATGGAAGAATGTAAAAAGAAAATTATACACCAGCTTACCATTATGGGTTTCACCCCAGGAAGCTTTTAGGAGAACTGAGATGGCAAATTTGGAAGTTTGGTTAACCTATAAAGATATATTAAAATATAAAGATGGGGAATATTTGATAAAATCTAGAGAAGAGTTGGACGAAGAACAGAAAGTATCAAATTGATTTCAATATTGACAACGGCTGGAAAGGTATAAAATGGACAAGAAGTTGATGGGAACAGAACATCAAAAGACAGAGCTAGATGTAGTATTAGCAGAGAACGATGACCTGACAATATCCAAAGCATACAAATTATTATTAAAATTGGAACTTGAAGCTGAGGTGGTGAAAGACTACATGGTTAAGTGGTCACAAAATATTGGGTATAATATACACCTAGAGGATTGGGAAAGGTTGTGGAAAAGAGATATGAAATTCACTCCATGTATGGAACTGAGGGGAAATTGTTATAAGATGATCTTCTGCTGGTATATGTCACCACAGAAATTGGCAAAAATGTATAAAGATCTAAGAACAGCTTGTTGGAAATGTGAAGATCTGATCGGTTCGTTTTTCCATATGTGGTGGTCATGTGAATTAGCAAAAAAGTCCTGGGTTAACATACATAATTTGGTTTGTAGAATATTGGAAATTGAACTTAGAGTCAAACCAGAAATGTACTTATTAAATATCTTAGACAAAGAATTTCCTAGAGAAGACAGACACTTAATGTTATATATGACCACCACAGCGAGAGTTACCTATGCTAGATATTGGAAACAAAAGGATATACCGAAGGTAGAGGAATGGATGAAAAAGTTATTAGAAGTTGCGCGAATGGAGTACCTTATGTATTGGATTAAATATCGATCCACAAATAAGTTTGAAGATGTATGGGCAAAATTGATAGAATATTGGAAGTTGGAAGGGAATCTGTATGCAATCACTTGGTTTCTAGATTAATGCTGAAGAGGCTGAGAATAGAATCTTTCGATTGATAGATACGAAAAGGATAGAGGTCATGGGGGAAGAACAAATTTATAATTTTACCATAACTATACGTTTGATAGTGTGGCAATATTGTATGAGATGATGTAATGTTTCGCAAACACAAGGGAGATTAGAACATATTCTCTTTATAGGAGTTCAGAAAGTACTAGGTACATATAAGAGTAAGATACATAATATAAATGTATGTGGATATGTATATACAAATATATATGTAAACATATATAGATGTATTTAAATGTTTATATATACATAAATATTAACCTACATGGCTTATCTAAAGACATTGAAAAACATTACTGTATTGTATTAGAAAGATCAATAAGATTATAACTGTGCAAGTTCAAACTCAGTTGATGAGGAAGTCAATTTTTTTCTTTTTCTTTTTCTTCTCTTTTCTTTTTCTCTTTTTTTATTTTATATGCTATGTAAGTATTCGTGTTTTATACTTTTGTAAAATGACTTTCTAAATAAAATATTTTTTTTAAAAAAGGCCCAGTAGGTCAAAGAGGCAGAAAGGCTTGGAAGTGAAAGAAGCTCCTTTTTGATATAGACTGTGGAAGACAGTGTTAATCTGCAACTCCTGTGTTCATCAGAAGTTGTAAAAAGAAGCTATATATGCCAGCTGTTGCCACAACATTTTGCCAGATTTTCAGAGACTTCCAAGTCAGCATTGTTTTTGTCACCAAAATAGTACCATCTATGCACAAGAGGAAAGTATCAGCAGGCATGAAGAAAAACCATGATATTGTCATTTCCAGAAGTATAAAAAAAATTAAAAGAAAAAAAATCACAAAGAGGGATATTGTAAAGCTGTCTCACGAGGACTGTGTGCCAAGTGGCTACAAAATGCTGACTGCTGAGTGGAAACTAAAACTGGGTGTGTGGGAAATGGGATGGAGTTAAGAGCATAGCTAACCTGATTTCAACATTAGGTAAGACCACTCAACGCTGCAAGATGAAGGTTGCAGATCCTAATGGCGTTACTGAAGGATGAGTGTGATGGACAGCTAAGTAAACAAATGGAAACAGTGTGCTTCAGGAGCCAATCCTAGAAGAGGAGGCCAAAGGGGGAGGGGCTTCTGGAGGATTAAGAGCGAGAGTGAAGAGGAAAGTTGCAGTTTTAGTTGAGCAGTTAAGAATGTGAAGTCAGAGAGAGAGACAGTCAGTGGAAGAGTTGTGAAGGAGAAGTCAGAGCGGCTTGAAGTGTCACAGTTGATGAGAGAGGCTTAGAGGGAATTGAGGTGCAGGCATTTATTCAACAACAAATCATTCTTTATGTTAATTCTTTACATGCCATCTGCTTATGAATGACTTCTCTGATAATTGGTTCACAGCTCTTAAGAACCATCCACACCTAATCACTCAGGTTATCCATCTGTGGGAGATGTAATTCGGCCATGACATGACTGGGCGTTCTCTAATTTGGGTGGCAGCAGAGGGAGAGAAAGGCCCCTGTGTCACAAATTAGAGGGAAGAAAGGCTTGAGGTCACAAGAAGGATCCATCATTATTCATTGACTTAAGTCTATGGCTATTCTGTCTGCCCTATACAGCCTATAACCCTGAATTACTGTATAGAATTTTGAGAATTAAAAAATTCTCCTTCAATCATCTTTTCATAATAATGATTTAAAATTATCCCCATCCCTAATTCAGCTGACTTAATGGGTCTTATTGTATGAAAAAGAACATGCTAGCTCTGCTTTTATTGCATAATGAACAACAAGGATGAGCGTGTTTTTATCTGAAACTCAAAGCAGCTATCCATAGTGCTGAAACCTATCCCCGCCATAGGTTCATCACCTTGAATAGTTCCTGTAAAGTAAGAACTAAAGTCCAAAGGAGATTCACTGCCTCAGTGACATAAAAAGCACCAGGAACACCTGAGGGAGTATTATACAGTTGTCCCTTCATATTCGCTGGGGTTTGTTTCCAAGATCCCCATGGATAACAAAATCCGTAAATACTCAAGTCCCATTATATGCAATGGCATAGCAAAATGGTGTCCCTTATATAAGATGTCAAAATCAATGTTTGTTTTTTGGATTATTATTTTTTAAATAATATTTTCAAGCCATGAATACTTAAATAGCAATGGCCTATTCAAATAATACCCTGGAATTTGACCTGAGTATTGGTGGTTGGTTAGCAGTCTTGCTTGAGATACTGCAATAACCAAAGAAACTAAAGGGCATTGGATCTATACTTCCTCCAACTTTACTATTGTCACTGCCACCATATGAAATCAGTTGTGTGACTGCAATTCACAGGATTCTGTCATTCACACAGTGACAGAGTGATGCAAATGTCTTTACAGACAAGCAATGTTACTGGACTTTCTGCCTGTGAAGCCGACAATTAACTTAGTGCCCTTTCAAGGGTCTGTTTTAATATTTGCTGTCTCATCTCTTTGATTCTTGCAAAAGAAGTTTTTATTTCTCACTTGTTTTACATATTTCATGTTTCCTCTGCATTTTTGCTCTTAATCATACACTGACTTTTCCAATATTTGAATAAACACGTTCGGGGTAGACGTATTGGCTGTGCAGCAGAACAAAATACAAACTCCACAAAAAAGTGATACCTTTATTAGCTAGCCAAATGTCAAATGCATGATGCAAGCTTTTGCAGCCCATAGAGTTTCAAAAGCTTCCATCATGTGTTTTGCATTTGGTTGGCCAATAAATGTTTCACTTTTTTGTGGATTTTGGACAATATTTGAATAGTGAATACGTGATATTGGAGCTGTGAGTAGGCGCCCTTTCACACAGCTGTACATGATCCAGGGGGTTGCTTGATACAACTGTGGCAGCTAGTGTACCAGCAGGTGGATTCAGAAGCAGCAGAATGTGTTGGAAGTTGAGAGCATGAAATGGGAGAGGAGTAGTGATGGGAGGAATATCAGAGAAGGACCTGTGTTTGGAGAGAGGGGGAGGCAGTAGGCAAGGGCTAGCTTGGACATAAGCTTTGGTGTACTCTTGGGTTCAGTCCTGAGCCTGGAGGCACCAGGTGGTTCATCAGTGACCAGGAGTGCATTTGAAGTTAACCCTAGTGTGCCTGCTTCACCCCTTCCTTGAGATGTCAGAACTGGCCACAGTAATACATACCCTGATTACATCCCACTTGGATTACTGTAATACACTCTGCATGGGGCTCCCTTTGGAAACTGCAGTGAGTCCACAAAATGCTGCAGCCAGACTGCTGACCAGGGCTGGTTGCAGAGAAATCCCCTGCCGAAACAGCTTTACTGGCTAGTGGTTTGTTTTCAGGCCTAGTTCAAAGTGCTGGTTATGATCTATAATGCCCTGTACAGGTTGGGTCCAGACTGTCTGAAAGACCATATCTCCTGATATGAGCCTGCCTTGAATTTTAAGATCCTCAGATGAGGGCTTTGTCTCTGCCCCACTACCATTACAGGCACATTCAGTGAGGACATAGAAAAGAAGCTTCTCAGTGGCTGCTCCCAGACTGGGCATGTTTAATCTGGAGAAGATGAGGTTAAGAGGAGACATGATAGCCATGTTTAAATATTTGAAAGGATGTCATACTGAGGATGGAGCAAGCTTGTTTTCTGCTGCTCCAGAGACTAGGACATGGAGCAATGGGTTCAAACTACTGGAAAAGAAATTCCACCTAAACATTAGGAAGAACTTCCTGACGGTAAGAGCTGTTTGGAATACGCTGCCTCTTAGTGTGGTGGAGTCTCCTTCTTTGGAGGTTTTTAAACAGAGGCTAGATGGCCATCTGTTGGGAATGATTTGATTGTCTATTCCTGAATGGCAGGGGGTTGAACTGAATGGCCCTTGAGGTCTCTTCCAACTCTATGATTCTATGAAATCCGTGGATACCAAATCCGTGGATATTAAGGGACAACTGTAGTCTGCTGATGAGGTCCTTTCTTAGATTGCTTTCATTGAACACATAGAACCCCTTCCTGAATATCTAAAAGAGCGATGGACCTCATGGCCTGAAGGCAACCACAGAAATACTCCCACAAATATTTAAATTCTGGAAATCTAGTGAAGAGAGAAGAAATATGAAAAACAACAGTATCTCCATGGGAAAAGGCAGCCCAAAATTCAAAAGGCCACAAAGGATTTTTCACTAGCCCTTTGTGCTCCATCCTAAATCACCAGCCCCTGGCAGCTGCCAAGCCCTGGAAGGTGCTGCCAAAGCAATACTGTGACTGAGCAGCATGGATTGCCTCCTGTCCACTTCCATTCTCCAGATGCAGAAAAAATGAAAAAAAGTGGTCATGCATCTTCCCTATGTTCCTGGAGAATGGCAGTGGGGACAGGAGGCAGTTGCCTTCTTTCTGCCTCCATCCTGCTGCACAGATATTGAATGGTCATAGCAGTACCCCCTGGGGCTTGGCAGTGGCAGGGGAAAGATGTGGATTCTTCAAGGGGAAATGTGTTTCATTTATTAGAGGTAGTAAGGTAAGGTTCTGTTGGGAGGGGGTGAGAGACTAGAATGTCAGAAGTGAATGGTAATAAGCAGACTGAGGGGATTTTGAGAAGGCTGGTGTATGACAGTTGGTGAAGAGAAATGAAGAGAGTAGTCTGTCAGGGTTAGGTAATTAGAGTGAGTAGTTAGCTTTAGTTAGTGAGTAGTATTTAAGAATTTGAGTGGTTAGGAGAGTTAGAGAAGGTCTGAGTTAGCTAGGAGAAGAGAGTAAGAGATGTGTTTTAAATTTATTAATGCATCATTATATTCAAATCCTGGTAATAAAGCATTATTTTTGTACTAGCTGTAACTGGCATAACATACGCCATTATAGGAGATTTTAAAGGTTATAAATTAATAATTCATTGTATGTATTTATTCATATATTTCAATGTAAACACAATTAGTAAGCTTGTTCTCCTCAGATACAACATTTAATGTGTCAAATGATCAAACTCTTGAGAGAGCAATATATAGTTGGCCGTGAATGAATACAGGGTTAGGAAGGTATAATCATATTTTGTCAAAAGTCTGTCCTTGTGACTTATTAATAGTAATTGAAAAGGCTAAACGTATAGGAAACTGTCTTCTCCTGAATTTGAAAGGCATATTTGTATCACTTCCAATCACTCTTCTCTTTCTGTAATGTTCTGTTTGTCTTTGGCCTTGTAATGTTTCATTTCGATGCCTTAGTCTATTTGATCTCTCCTCTAATGTTTCATTACGATTTTGTCTATGGTTTTTCAGAGTTCTTTCACACAGTTCAGCCATTTTTACAAATTATTAAAAATTAATGAATTGTATCACGTGTTTTTTTCTCAGAGTTCACACAATTCAGCTACATGGTATTATTTTTGGAAGAAATATTTCATTGTTCTACATGTGGTTTCTCACACGGTTCAGCTACATGGTATTATTGTAGGAAAAAATATTTCATTGTTTTACATGTGGTTTCCCACATGGTTCATAATAACATAACAATAAAAACAGACATTTTAGTGAGTGTGTGTGTGTGTGTGACCCTGAGTGAGTGTGCGAAACACTAAGTATGTGTGTGCACCCCTTCACCACTCTGCTCAACTGGTGGTTGAGCCCTACTGCACTTTCAAACCTTAGGAAAAACATTACTCCACTGCAAGTAAGGGTTTCTCCTAATGGAGTCTACTTGAGGCACAAGCTCCAAAAGATAGCAGACAGGAGCACTACATCTCCCATGATCCATCAGCTGCTGTCTGGCACATGCACCCTGCTGGGGTCTGAAGCAGTGGTTGTGGCCTGGAGCTTGTGGCTGATGTCTGGTGCATGTGCCCTGCTGGGGTTTCAAGTGGTGATTTGAAACCCCATGGAGCTCAGAGTGTCAGCGTTCCACATGTTTCTACACTACATCTCCCAGAATCCTGCAGCTGGTGTCTGGTGTATACACCCTGCTGGGGTTTGAAGTGGTGGTTGTGGCCTGGAGCTTGCAGCTGGTGTCCGGCACATGCACCCTGCAGGAGTTTCAAGTAGTGATTGCTGCCTGGAGCTTGGAGTGGAAGCGTTCCACATTTCCACTCCTAGTGTGGTGATTGGTTGGCCAATGGAGTGCTATGATTGGTTGGGTATGTTTCTTAAATGGCCAATCAACACACTGGGAACAGAAACATACCCAAGCATTTTATATATATTTAGATTTTACACTTTCAGTCTCTGAGGACACTATATCTTAGTAAGCTTGGGTTCAGACATGGTGTCGGTGGTGTCAGCAATTAATAAAGAGGAGTGATGTCCGACAGGGATGGTAGATGAATATTTCACAGAGGAACCCTGAGGGCATCTAGGAGGTCCCCACAATTGGTGGCCATGGTGGTAGGACAGGAGGAGATTCTTACATTTGTGGCAGAGGTGGGAATAAGGGAAAGGCCTCACATTTGGTAGCAGTGGGTGAGATTAGTGGAAGTCTTCAACGTTGGTGGCGATGGAGGGATAGGTAGAACTTTATTTATTTATTTATTTATACCCCGCTCTTCAGCCGCAAGGCTATCAGAGCAGCTTACAAATTGTTTTAAGCAATAGCTATTTACACATCTACACTGCATTAAACAGTTTCCAATGTGTGTTAGCTAATTGCCCTCACAGTGCACTCCATATTCATGATACAGAATCTCAGCCAATGTTTTACATGTACTGTACTTGTAACACATTATGTTTAGTTGTAAAGGACACCTTTCTCCTATGGCTTAATCTTAAATACTGCTATTGGGTGGTGGTGGAATTGGATAATATTCACTCATTACTCACAAAATGTTAATTTTAAGTGATCATTTGCTCTGGATGGTAATCATTTTTTCTATTTTAAGGCATTAAATTGCTACTAAGATTTAAAGATAATTTGTTACTGATAAAATAATAAGCAAAATTAATACATTGTATTTAAAACTTACTGTATATCTAATGCTAATGCGTTAACTCTGTGACACTGGGTGCTTGTCAGAGTTGAGTATCCATGCATTAATATCATTGTTTGTGATTATTGTTAAAGGTTTTTCAAAATAGTATCAGATCTCTCTCTCACACACACAGGGAGGGAGAGGAGCAAGCTGGTCAAGCATTTACTTAACGAGTAGGTCTGCATCCAATACAACTGGGCAGTTTTCTTTCAGCAAAAAGTGCAGAGTGTATAATATGCATAAATGTTGATAGCTTCACATTCTTCCCATACTGATTAAAGCCAAATAATAAAGATGCTGCAGCGCAAATGTTAAAAGGATAGCAGAGCTAAAGTGGGCTAGACAAATCAATATTCAGCTCTTGCAGTAGGTCTGACCTGACTCTCTCTTCTCCTCTCTTCACATGCAAGGTCAAATGCTATAGACTTGAAGTCTGATAGTGCTATAAATATCTGAATCAAAAGCATTTTTTCCCCTGTGACTTGCAGGCAAGATGAGGATTCTTAGGACAGACCTACTGTGAAAACTCAATGCTAAATTTCATTACTTTCTCCAGAAAATCAGGGTAAATGCATGCTGGGGAGGGTCAACTAGGCAATTTTAGACTGTAGATGTAATGGTCTTATGGGGGTGGCTGGCTCTGTAGATGATACTTGTGGAAGACTTCATAATATGGTTAGCCAGCACTTCTTTTGCTGCTGAGTGACACCTGGCCCCTGTGAAACCACTGGTAAGAAGATGGCAATCATTCTCTGTTAGAGATCCTTTGACTTCCTCACACAGAAAACTAACCTCTTCAGAGTTCTCTGGAGGGAAGTTCTGAGAGTCTGTAGTCATTAATGACCCAAGTATTCTCAATATCTGTGCTATCAATCCTCTCTATTATAATAAATCATCTCAACATTACCTATCACTGCTGAGTTGTGTTTTCAAATGTTTAATTCCTATTCAAATTAGTTTACATTAAGAAATCCAAGATCCAGCATACTGAAAGACAGTCTAGGACATCTAGTAAAGCCAAATTTTATTTAAATGAATCTTCAATATGATGTACTGAGAAAACTTTACAAGGTTTGCTACCCCAAATCCATACAGCCTACAAAGACAGCAGATGAAATTCAAAATTGGCTGATTCAGGAAAATCAATTTGAGGCCCTGCTGTGCAAAGACTTTAATTGCCTCCGTACTTTACCATGCTCTGTCAACCCCCCCCCGTTTAAATCTAAAGCTACCAAGAAATCAGAAAAGAAATTTAGAAATACTACTAGCACAAAATGAACATAAGAAAAAAAAAAGATTCTACTTTTGTGCCATTAAAAGAAGGGACTCCCTAACTTGGATCAAAGGGGTTCAAAACTACAGAACATTCTTGAACACCTGATGCAATCAGTTATGGCTTCTATAGACATGCAGACACTTTATTTTACTTTGAGGGCAGCAGAGTTTGCCAACTGTGTCAAAAGCTTCCAAGAAACACTGAAGTATATGTGTGCCTGCTAGAAATTTAGGGTCATTTTCAACAATAAGTTAGTTGAGTTAAACAGGGAAGAATTTCTATTTTAGTTTTCCTTCTTCCTCCTGTGCAAGGAAAAGAGGAAAGAACAGTATTTGCACTAAATGAGATACCTGAAACAAAATCAATCAGTTTCACACTTTTCAAATCGTAAAGTCAGAACACAGACTTTGCTTTTTAAAAATTCATTTTTAATTGGCACTTGTGCAATTTTGTTCCCATGTAGTTAAAGAGTGCAAAGAATATCTAACAGTCACTATGACAGGACATCATGCAACATCTGAAAGAATAAAATGAAGGATGCATAAAAAATAAGGAGAACTTTTTCAACCCTATGACTTTTATGGATTTTAGAAAGAATGCAACCATTTTAAGGACCATAATCTGGAAAGCATGCATTTGCAAAAATTGTATTTGATTCTTAGTATTTTACGTCTCATCCAAATATCTTGATTACAGAAACAGACTAAATAGAAAAACCTGTAAGGATTTTAAATACCAGGATCTATGTTCTCATATTCTTCTTAGCTGAAGTTAAAATAGGAAGACAATTTATTTTCATAAAAAGTTATTTTTTGTTTTACAAACATTTGGTTCCAATGTCCCAGCTAAATGAAAAAAACAAAACAAAACAGCATAACCAGAAGTTAACCAAAGCTTGATTTCCATTGCCCATTGGCCTTTTGCTGACCAATGCATGAAATAACAAGACCACAGATAAAACTTGGGTTGAAATACGGCCCATGTCTTGAAATATGGCCACTTTATTTAAACTATCACTTATTTAAGTTTTATCCCCTGAGATGTGCAATAGAATGGAGCAACTTAGTGTGGGAGCAGCTGGGGGAGATGATCTCTCCCAGACCTCTACTCCAGCTTCCCCTGGAGGAAACACCCGAGCCCCATGGAGAACTCAAAAGCTGGGTTGCACCATGGCCAGCCAGCTACTGGAAGGCCAACCTGAGGATCCAAGCTCAAGTCACATGATCTCTAGTGAGGGCTAAACCCTCAGGCCAGCCTCAAGGGTAGCCTCCTTCCCTAACCCCTGGGTCTCATGACATGTAGCGGCAGTTCCAGAGACCTCTCCTTCACCAAACTGGGTGCCATAGATGTTCACTTAACTCCTACTTTCTTCCCACACTACCTGCCAAGTGATTGCCTATTTAAGACACCACTCTAGGCCAAATGTTCAATTCCCCAGTTGACAGTGTAGGGGGGGAACCCTGAAGAATGGGGGGGATTCTTACCTGGCCCCTAGGTGACCAGCAAGTTTACACTGTGTCAGAGGTGTAATGGTGGGTCGACCAAAATTCAGCAAGAGGAAGAGGTGGGTGGTGATAATGACATGAGCTTGGAACTCCTCTGGCTCTGCCCCATTCCTGTGTGGCATACAGCACTACAACAAGGCCTCTTTTCATGGGAGGCCAGCAAATGCACCTCCCCCCCTGCAATGCTGTGCTGGAGACCCAAATTTTAGGGGATTTTAAAGAAATCTGGCTTCATCCCTTAAAGGTCCCATGGGGGGTGGGCAATGTATTCCCCAACTCCTGGCATTTGTCCACTCCTGGACTAAATAGTCACAGCCAAGATACTTTAAAGCAGGGATGCAGAACCTCTCTCCCATGGACTAGATACAGCTTTGGGCAATTTCTCATCTGACCTGCAGCTTTCAGATCCATTTGCTGTTATCTCTAATCAGTGATCAAAGAGACTCTTTTAAAGCTCAGAAACAGAATTTTGATGCAAATGAACTTTGGTTTGCAGCCCAGTAAGACGATGCACTGGGGCTTGCTCCTGAGTAGACATGCAGAGAACAGATATGTGCTTTGGGCAGTATGGCAAAAATTACAGCACAGAAGATGTAATTCTTTGCTCCTTTTGTTCTCAAAGGAAGTAACAAGTAATTATAGCAATTTTCTTCCTGTGAGAAGTCTTCAGGACTTATTCTGCTTAAAATTAGCACACTATATTTTTACTTAGAAAATAGCGCGCGCACACACACGTGTGGATTTTGTGCAGAATAAGTCCCAAGCTGTTAAGATTCATCTCATCAGGGTATCCCAACACTTGAGAAACACATTTCTCAACTATTTCCCAATAATTCTTTCCTTCCCTATATAGTACTCCCCATCAATTTTGGAGTGGCTCTAGCATGTGCCCTTATCACTGTCCATTCCACCTGACCCTTTGCAACTTACAATTTTACTCCCAGGCCAAACATGTTTCTCCATGAGGCTTCCCCATCTGCAACAATGAGACTTTAGTTATGGTGCTCCTTCCTTGGTAAAATTTACTATTGACCTTCAGTTGTCAGATTGAGGAAACTCTGAAGCAGAATATATGGAAATCTCAAAGAGAAAGTACAAGAATCTAGACTAAGTTTTAGCTTTTGATTTACTGCAAGCCTTTATTTTTAAAACGATGCAGCGAGGATTATGCTATTGACTGATCCCCATTACTCAGCCCTCTCAGATGTGTTTAGCTATTCAGGATAATCCTCGGGTTCTGTTTAAACAAGATAGCAGATTTATAACACTAATACCCTTATGCAATTTCACATTCAGTAACATCATGATTAATCTGGGTGCAGGTACCTAAGTATGGCACCTCAACATGATGCCACCAGAGTCCACATATCCATGTTGTTCTAGTGCCACAAAAATACTAGGGGAGAGTCCAACTAAAAACATGAAACTGGCCATGTAGAACTGTGTGAACAATGTGACCCTCTCCAGTTTCTGGAAAAGCAGAGTGTTGATCATCTGCCTGATCATGATGTTTGTGACACCCTAAAAAGATTGCATGCCTATAACTTGGTTCAGCGGTGGTTTGCCAATGATGTTGCTTTATTTTGCCAGAGCAACTTCTGAAGAGAAGGTCTGACATTTCTGTATATAGCTAAATAACTATAGCCACTCCCAGTGTGGCAGGTATGATCCTGGGCCTCAATATTCTGGCATCCCCCTTATGCATTGTACTAAGCCCCTCTCATTCACAGAGCGATGCCAACCAGCTGCCTGTCACTCCTGCCCTCATTAGAGCAGGAAAGGCTACTTCCTATTACCTATTAAGAATAAGAAACAGCTCAGTGGCTTCCTAGACTCCTGCTTCTTCTCTCAGAGCTCTTGCCTAGCCCTTATATCTTTCTTTCATTAGTTCTGTGCTGCCTCAGCCAGCAGAATCACATTTACTTGAAGGAAACACTGTGAACCACTACAGCAAATAAATGGCTCTTCAAGCAGCACACAGAAGCACCTGGTAAGGCAAACAACACTGCCAATGATGTTATCCCATCCAAGATGATTTAAAGCTTTTATTCATTTTATATTTTGTATGCTTTTCTGCGCAAGAAAATTTAATTAAAACCAGTTAAAATCCACAGTATAAGAGTTCTTTTCTGTCTCAGCAACTTTTTAAAAACAGGGAGAAACAAACAGACAAAACTTTCAAGCCTCTACAGCTCAGTTGGGCTTGTTAGTCAAAGAAGTAAAGGCACATTACTGCTGCTCCCATAGAAAAAGATTTTTTAAAAAATCCTCTCCAAGGTGGTACACAGAAGCTATGAGAGAGAGAGAGAGAGAGAGAGAGCATGAGAAACAAACACAATTTCTTTGAGATTTAATACCAGAACCATAATCAATAGCTTCAAATACTTGTGAGTAACAGAAGAGACAGCAGGTCAAACAAGCAAGGCTGAATAAAAGAATGAGAGATAGGAGGAAAAAATAACTCTCTGAAACTTTTTGCAAGGCAATTTTTCCAAGTGCTTTGGCAGGAATCCTGTAAAATAAAATCAGAATTAGTGTTGTATGCAGAAAAAAAGCCATTCAGTATCATGAAAAAAGGTTGACACATTCCAGTTAAATACAACTAACACATTTCTAGTTTTCTAAACATTTGAGATGGTTTATGATATAAAGTGAACTGATAATATACTGTCTAATACTGAGAATACAAAACAAATCCTGTAACAAAAACTATGTCATATTAAACACAAAGCACAGTTAAGACATGAGAATTAACAGAGCAAAAAACAAAAACACATTAACAATGAATTATGAGGAAAACAACTAATATCAGTCAATAGGCTCATCTGAAGCAAAATGTAGCTAGATGGCTCATTTTCTACCTGGGCTCTAGCAATGCTGCTGAAATAGTTTCATGGTATTTTCAAGAGAGAAAGTTAGAGAATTAATTACCAAATAAGGAGGGAAGAGTACAACTGGCCTTGGATAGGATGCACTACACCTAAAGTCCAAATTAGGTTGACTTCTACACTATGCTCTCTGTGGATATGTAGGTGGTGCTAATGGTCTTTTGGGGTTATCTGCTTATTTTAGAAACTGAACCTTGCTGCACTTATCCATGCAGAAATCGTATACTAGGATAGGCTAATGTAACATGTTGTATATGGGGCTACCTATTAATGCAGTCTAGAAACAACAACTGGTGCAGAATCCAGCCACTTGATCCACCCTTCTGAAAAGCTTGAGATCGTATATAGCTAAATAACTATACACAGGATGTGTGAACAACCAGAGATCATCACAAATTCATCTCACTACATTTTTGTCATGTAAATGGCCCCTATGATTCAACATGGAACTTCTGATGCTCAGTAGGAAAACTATTTTGGGATTGCAATTAAAACTTATTCTGGATGGGGCTGGACACCTCTCATAGATCAAATTCACAGTGTGGGGATTCACTTGGAACCAGAATTGGTCTTGGAAGGACAGGTGGCTTTTCCTCGACTTTGGTTACTACACCAGCCAGGTACCTTCCTGGGGAAGGCAGATCTGGCCACAGTGGTTCACACCTTAAGTGCCTCTCAATTAAACTACTGGAATGCATTCTATGTGATGCGTGTTCAGAAGCTGCAAATGATGCAAAATGTGGTGGCCAGACTGTTGTGACATGTCTACTGTAAGATCACATACCATTGGTGTCTTTTTAACAGCACTGACTTCCAATATGCTTCTGAGCTCAATTCAAGGTGCTGGTTTTGACCTACAAAGCCCTAAATAGCTTGGGTTCTGGATATTTATTTATTTATTTATTTATACACTGCTCTTCAGCCACAAAGGCTATCAGAGCGGCTTGAAAGACTAGCTTCTCAACATGCTGGTTTTGTTCTATAAACACTAGGATTGCCAAGTTTTCAAAATTATTATATGGGATACCATTACTGCTTCATTGCCAACTCCAGACAAGGCAGCTGCTAGTGAGTGGCTGAGGGTCAAAGCTGGTTTTACCCTGTCCCCTTTGGTTATTTCAAGGCAGGTGCAAGAGCTTCCATTGCCTTCAGAGAGGAGGAGGATGAAGCAAGTTGCACTTGAAAAGACACCAAAGGTGGTGAGGAAGAGGAAGAAAATAGAAGAAGGGTCCCTGGTGGTACAGTGGTTAAATGTCAATACTGCAAGCCACCACATTGCAAGTTCGATCCCAGAAGGATCCAAGGTTCACTCAGGCTTCCATCCTTTAGTAGGTCAGTAAAATGAGTACCTGGTTTGTGGGCGCAATTAGCTAACACACGTTGGAAACCGCTTAATGCGGTGTAGATGTGTAAATTGCTATTGCTTGAACAATAATAAATAAATAAAGAAGAAGCTGGAATAACAACAGCCCAAGCTTGCCAGTAGCATCTCCTCCATGCTTGAGACAGGAAGGAAAGGCATGTTTTCCTTGTGGCTTTCCACCCCAGGCACTCTTCTGCATGTGTGTCAAGTTTTCAATCAGGGAAAGGGTAGAAGGGAAGTGCTGCCAGCCATTGTGCTGGGTTGGCCCATCACTCAGTTCCTTGGCCTCCAATCAGAAAAGTAAAGTTACAGATGCATGGACATTCCCAGCAGGGTTTGGGGAGTTGGAAAGAAAGGCAGGTGATTTTCTAGTGGCAGAACAATCACAAGAACATGCAGAGCCGCACAGATGGGAGGATTCCTTAACAAACTGGGGGGCGGTGATTGGTGTGTATGTGCACCTATTCAGCTGCATGCCCTGTGCTTGCAAGTTGGTAAAAAAGGGAGATAGGTGATGGTGGGGAGTGCATTGATGAGAAAGAGCAGAGTGTGTATTGTGCATGATTCAGTAAAGATGACTGAAGCCCAGTCACTGCATTCTACGAAGACTTCCTCATAGTAAGCACACTCAGGGTTGTAGCCATGAAGCCCAAGGCTATGCATATTTTATCAGAAGGAAGACCCAATGAATATGAAAGCTATATTTAAAGGATTGGAGATTTAAATATCAAGGCTACCAGTGGTACAGCATGAAGAGTGGGGTGGCAGCTTCCAGTCATGCTCACACAGATGGACCTCCCCCTGAAACATTTGGTATGTAACGTGAAGCCATTGCTGCATACCAAATAGTGGAAAATCAGTTTGCTGTGAATTCCACCCACTCCTGCTCACACTGTGTCTTAAATATGGGAATTGGTGCATCCCATATGACCCCAAAAAGGGACAGCTTTTGGAGCCCTAAACAAGGGATTTCCCACTATGAGGAATCCTTCACAGAATGCAGTGACTGGGCTGCAATCAGTTTTATTGAATCATACACATCATCATACACATCATCATTATTACTATTTTATTCATTTCTATCCCGCCTTTCTCCCACCAATGAGACTCAAGGCGGCTAACATCATTATAAAAACAATACAGGCTCTCTCTCTGGCTTTTCTTCGCAAACGAAGATTCAGGAAGGACTCATCCCGCGCTTTCTGCAAGCGCGCTGATGACTAAAAAGGCCAATCCGAGATAAACAAGTCCGGTTGCAAAAAGCACAGCAGAAGGTCTCCTTGGGTGATGTTTTTGGGTTGTGATTCTTTCTGCGTTGTCGTTTCTCTTCAAGACTTGTTCGTCGTGAGTTCTCAAATAAGGCTGCAGCATTGTGGATAGTGCGTCTCCATGCCTCCCAATGTGAGGCCAGGGCGGACCACTGTTGGTGATCAATTTGGCCAAGCCTGAGATGTTGTTTCAGGGAGTCTTTGTATCGCTTTTTTGGAGCGCCCCTCTTACGCTGACCCGTGGTGAGTTCACCGTAGAGTAGTATTTTTGGGAGGCGATGGTCCTCCATCCTAGAAACGTGCCCTGCCCAGCGCAGCTGTGTTCTCAATATCATGGCCTCAATGCTGGTGATCCCTGCTTGCTCAAGGACAGCAACATTCGTCACATAGTCAGTCCAGTGTATATTTAGGATTGTGCGTAGACAGCGCTGATGAAAGCGCTCGAGGAGTCGTAGGTGGTGGCGATAGGTGACCCATGTTTCAGATCCATAAAGGAGGATAGACAGTACGATGGCTCTATACACACTGATTTTTGTGCTTTGCCTCAGCTGTTTATTGCTCCAGACTCTTTTGTGAAGTCTTCCAAATGCACTATATGCCTTTGCTAATCTGTGATCGATCTCTTTGTCAATCTTGGCATCTGAGGAGATGATGCTTCCCAGGTAGGTGAACTGCTGAACGGACTTGAGCACTGATTTGCCGACGGCAATGTGGGGATGGTGGTGTTCGTCCTGTGGTGCAGGCTGGTAAAGAACTTCTGTTTTCTTCAGGTTGACTTCTAGCCCAAACAGCTCTGCAGCTGTTGCAAAGCAGGATGTTAGGCGCTGCAGAGCTGCTTCTGTGTGGGCAACAAGGGCAGCATCATCGGCGAAGAGCAGCTCACGGACTAGATAGTTTAGAGTCTTAGTGTGAGCCCTCAGACGGCTTAAGTTAAACAAGCTACCATCAGTACGGTAGCGTATATAGATGCCGTCGTCTTCTTCAAGCTCTGCCATAGCCCTTTGGAGCATCGTGCTAAAGAAGATTGTAAATAAAGTTGGTGCAAGAACACAACCTTGCTTCACTCCATTAGTTATTAGAAAGGGCTCTGAAAGAGCATCGCCATATCTGACTTGACCACGCTGTCCCTCGTGTAGCAAGATAATCATTTTAAGGAATTTGGGGGGACATCCTAGTCTTTCCAGGATCTGCCACAGACCTTTTCTACTTACAGTGTCAAAGGCTTTGGTGAGGTCGACAAATGTTACATAGAGACCCTTGTTCTGCTCCCTACATTTTTCTTGCAGTTGCCTAAGGGCAAATACCATGTCTGTAGTGCTCCTATTGGCTCTGAAGCCACATTGGCTTTCAGGGAGAAGTTCTTCTGCAATAGCAGGAACTAACCTGTTCAGGAGTATCCTTGCAATGATTTTTCCAGCAATAGAGAGCAGTGTTATGCCTCGATAGTTTGAGCAATCGGATTTTGCTCCTTTTTTCTTGTACAGGGTGATGATGACTGCATCTCGGAGGTCTGATGGCAGTTCCCCTTTTTCCCAGCAATTCACAAGGAATTCGTGGAATTTTTCGTGGAGTGCATGACCTCCGTGTTTCCAAACTTCAGGTGGGATTCCATCAATCCCAGCTGCCTTGCCATTTTTCATCTGCTGTATGGCCTTAAGGGTCTCTTCCAAAGTGGGAGCTATGTCCAATTCATTTTTCATTGGTTTTTGTATCATATATTGGATAGCTGAGGCTTGGACTACTCGGTTGGCGCTAAAGAGACTTTGAAAATGTTCAGCCCAACGATTTAGGATGGAGGCTTTATCAGTAATTAATGTTTGACCATCTGTACTGTATAAGGAGCTTTGGACCTGATAAGTAGGTCCAAACACTGCTTTAAGAGCTTCATAAAATCCTCTATGATCACCCAGATCTGCACAGCATTGTGTCTTTTCTGCTATATTGATCCACCGCTTGTTCTGCACGTCTCGGAGTTTTTGTTGTAGTTTGCTACATGTGAGGCGGAAAGCTGCTTTTCTTACATGACAGGTTGGCTGGGCGAGGTATGCCTGGTGAGCAGCTCTCTTCCTTGCCAACAGCTCCTGGATCTCTTGGTTGTTTTCATCAAACCAGTCTTGATTTTTCTTGTGGGAGAAGCCAAGGGATTCTTCTGCAGACTGGAGGATACTGTTTTTGATATGTTGCCAAAGCACTGTAGGAGAAGGATCTGTAGGATGGTCTTCAAGTTTCGTTTGTAGATTTGCCTGGAAGTTGTCTCTCATGGTAGCTTGTTGAAGATTGTTGACTTGGAGTCTCTTCTTTAAGATGCCACCCCTCTTATGTTTGAACTTAAGATGAAGATTTAGTTTACATCTGACAAGGCGATGATCTGTTTGGCATTCTGCACTGGGCATCACTCGTGTATGACGGACATCACGAATGTCTCTCTGACGGACTAGAACGTAGTCAATGAGGTGCCAATGTTTGGATCGGGGATGCATCCAGGTTGTCTTCAAGCTATCTTTCTGCTGAAAGATTGTGTTTGTAATAGTCAGCTGTTGTTCTGCACAGAACTCTAGCAGGAGGCGTCCGTTATCATTGCAATTTCCAACACCATGCTTGCCTAAGACACCTTTCCAGGCTTCGGAGTTCTTTCCTACTCTGGCATTGAAGTCACCAAGGATAATAATTTTATCTTCTGCAGGGACTTTTTGTATGAGTTGGCGTAGGTCTGTGTAGAATTTGTCTTTCTCTACAGGGTCGGCTTGCATAGTTGGGGCATATATACTAAAGAGAACAACATGTGGGAGGCGTAAGGAAATAATGCGATCAGAGTGTCCTGTTGGCAAGGTTTCGAGTTTGGAGGCAATGGAGTTTTTAATCATAAAGCCTACTCCTGACAGATGTTTTTCGGTTTTGGGTTTGCCAGACCAGTAAAGTGTGTAGCCGGCGCCATGTTCTTTAAGGCTGCCTTCCTCATGGAAGCGAACTTCACTAAGAGCAGCGATGTCAATATTAAGCCGTGATAGTTCAAGCGCTATTAGGGCAGAACGACGCTCAGGCCGTCCACTATCTTCAGAGTCTTGCATGGTTCTGATGTTCCAGCATGCAAGTGTCAGTTTATTTACACCTTTGGAGGCCGGTGTGTGCCTTTGTTTCTTTGCCTTGGTTTGACCGCATCAGAAGATTCCCGTTGGCCGCGGCTAGCCAACCAGGTAGTTGGGGATGAGCTTTCTTTAGGCCACCTTTTCTAGGCCCCTCTCCATATGGAGCAAGCAGTGCTCTCCTTAAAAAAGGCTGCTTGGTCGTTCAGAATGCTGCCGAACAAGACTGTCATCTCCCGGGTCAGGCTTGAGCGACCAATGTCCTGAACCGCCTGCATGCAGGGTTGGGGCTGCGGCTTCCAGTGCATCTTTACACCTGCCGGTTTCGTCCCTCGCCAGTCGCTACAGGGCTTTTTTGGAAATGGATTTGTCCTTCGAGCCTGTGCAATGGATTTTTCTGGTGGAGCGCAGCGTGCACAGAACTGGCCTCCCCCTTTAAACCAGAGATTCATCTGCCGTGGCCTTGCAAGCATGGACGTGGCAGTGAGGTCCTCGGGCCGTAGGTTTGATTAGAGTTTCCTTCTCTTAGATGGTTGACCTTACAGGGTTGGATGAGCACCATCTGCCCGGGTTTGGGATTGGAGTTTTCCTTCTCCTAGGACGGTTGCCACAAGGCTAGAGAGCCCATCCTGCCCTTTGACGCTCTTTGTCAGACCCTTCGGTTTTGACCTGTCTGGCATGGGAGACCCTACCAGTGGCTATTATGCCACCGCCAGCATAGCTCAAAACATCATTAGGGTACGCAAGCCTCTCTCCCACGACAAGGGGGCGTCAATGGAGAGGAATACAGGCTAAAAACAATACAAAGTTAAAATCACATTATAAATATAAAATTTAAAAAGAAATGAAACAATTTTCAGGTTAAAAACATTACAGTAAAAAAAAAAAAGACCCTTTACAGTTTTTACAACCACACCACACAGCCTCACTAGCCCAGCCCTTGTTGGTTCACAAAAACCTGGCGGCATAAAAACATCTTAATATGCCGCCAGAAGGAAATAAAAGATGGGGCCATCCTCGGCTCTCTGGGAGGAGTTCCATAGTCTGGGGCAGCCACTGAGAAAGCCCCCTCCCTTGTTCCCACCAAACATGCCTGAGAAGGTGGTGGGACCAAGCGAAGGGCATCTCCAGATTATCTTAAAGTTCTACTGGGGTCATACCGGGAGGTGCGGTCCTTCAAATAACCTGGAGCCATGCTGTATAGGGCTTTATAGGTCAAAACCAGCACTTTGTACAGTTGTCCCTTCATATTCACTGAGGGTTGGTTCCAGGACCCCCCATGGATACCCAAGTCCGTGAATACTCAAGTCCCATTATATGCAGCGGCATAGCAAAACGGTGTCCCTTATGTAAGTTGGCAAAATCAAGGTTTGCTTTTTGGATTATTATTTTTTAAAGAATATTTTCAAGCCGTGAATACTTAAATTTGTGGATACCAAATCCGTGGATATGGAGAGACAACTGTATTGTGCCCAGAAACAAACTGGCAGCCAATGGGGTTATTGCAACAGAGGAGTTCTGTGCTCCCTGTAGCCAGCCTTAGTTAACAACCTAGCTGCAGCTCTTTGGACCAACTGAAGTTTCTGAGCACTTTTCAAAGGCAGCCCCATGTAGAGCACATTACAGTAATCCAAATGGGATGTAACCAAGGCATGTACCACTGTGGCCATGACTTTCCCAGGAATGGGCGCAGTTGGCACACTAGTTTTAGCTGTGCAAAAGCTCTCCAGGTCACTGATGACACAATACACACTCTGCTCTTTCTCATCAATGCACTCCTCCTTCCCCATCACCCTTTTTTACCAACCTGCAAGCACAGGACTCTTGACAACCCTAACAAACACCCAAAACATTTTGGCGCCAGGTTACTTAAAGATGTTCATGCTTCCATCCAAACCTATCCACACAATAAGAGACTGTAATCACTGGTTCAACTCTAAGATCTATTTAGTTGGTGAATATGAGAAATGTGACCTTTTCAGAGGTGGCCTCAGGTTTATACTCTCTATCCATGTATGCAGGTTTATACTCTCTATCCATGTATTCATGGCTTCATTTCTGATTGTTTAAGAGGGCCAATAAAGGTTTCATATTTTCATCCTATTTTTTCATAAGTTTGAACTTACTGTATTTTAAAAATTGCATTTAGCCTAAATTACTTTTATCCAATTAAAGAAAGTACCAGTAAAAGTATTTTTACGTTTTTGTTCACTGAATGATACTGCTATATGCCTATTTTTTTTAAAGTCTGATTACATATTTCATATATCTAGAATTTTATTATGTGATGGACCTTAATGAGGGATGATCCTAGACGGATGCAGATAAATGATTACACAAGTAAATAATAATTAAGACGCAGTTGTGTTGGGACACACAAGGACTTTCCTAGAGGGCTTATGTCTGTCCTGCATGGAGGTAGAAAGATCACTGATTAATATGGGATGCAGGGACTCTAGACCACTATCAAGCAATTTGTCTAGATTTTGTTTCTGAGCAAGAAAAGCTGGCAATGAGATTTGACAAACATTTCAAGAGAGAGTAGCTGCATTAGTCTGAAGTAGCAAAAGGAACAGTCTTGTGGCACCTTAAGGACTGAATAGATTTATTTAGGCATCTGATGAAGTGGGATGGAGTCTACAAAAGCTTATGCCAAACAGAACTTTTTTGTCCTTTAGGTGCTACCCACAAGACTCTTTGCAGGATTTAAACATATTTAAATGACATACTGAAAGCATTCCCACACGATTTCAGGGACAGGAATCATGGGGCCTTCCATATGCTGTAGGATTGCAACTCCCAGCGTTCCTCACCATTGTCTAGGCTGACTAAGGCTGCTGGCAGTTGCAGTCCAACAACATCTTGAGGAGCCCATGCTTCCCACCCATGTAAATATTTGAACCACCAAAATACATTGCTCCCATTATTGTGGGAGGATGTGTGAAGTGGCATAAGCTCAGGGAAAATGATATGCATTAGTATATCCTTTGAGGTCAGTTAACCAATGCCCACAACATTAAATTTAAAAAGTAATTCTGGATATAAGTACAAGCCCAAGAAGTAGTTACCTGTAGTTACTTGCACTTTTTAAAAGAAACATTACTTTCTGGTTTCTCAAAATGAAACATTACTTTTACATACTTTAAAAAATCACCCAACCTGCTGTACAAAGCACAATCCTTCTTCCACTGACATCGCCACTACCTTAACACTCACAACAGACCATGAGGTCCAGCACAAACCATCCCTGGGGCTTCAGTTACACGGCAGTTTTTATTGCGGTAATTTGCGCTGTATCGCTGTTTTGCACCAGTGCTGCATTGTTCACATGAATTATTGCTTAATTGGTCTATCGGTTTAGTTTTCCACTTTGAAATTCACACATAGACTAAGGCGGGGGCGTGGCCTCCCAAGCACATCCTCTGATTACCACAGGAATGCCTAATTTCTATTCCTATAGCATGGAGTGTCAGCCGAACACACACACACACACACACTCACAGGCTAGTTTGGGATTCTTCAGCTGGCTGCAGCTAAGCACAGATACCAAGGAGGGAGGGAGGGAAGGAAGGAGAGAAACAGGATCTCAGCAGGGTGAAGGAGACGAACGAACACACACACACACACACACACACAGGAAAAGGCTAGCATTCACAGTCTTTTCCGTGGCTGGAAACAACAGAAGATGGATCTTTCCTCCATCCCCTCCTTGTCCAAACCCCTCCCTGGTGAGTTCAACCAATCATGGCAAAGCTCTGCTATGAATGTATCGGAAAGATTGCTGGTAATTCACACAGCACTTAGTGTAATGGTTGTTCACACAATCGAAAGTGCGCTAAGTCGTGCTACTTTTCAAAAAAGGAAGTTTCGAAATCCTTTCTTGCGTTACTAATGGGTTTTTGTGCCCCCCTCCTTCTGAAAGAGGCGACTTTGTGGCGCAATGCATGTAAACAATTAGGAATCTTGGCGAATTCTTCACAGTTTTTTTCCTCGTGTAACCAAGCCCTGGGACTATGTAATACAGTTGTCCCTTCACATTCGCTGGAGTTTGGTTCCAGGACCCCTGGTGAATACCCAAATCCATGAATACTCAACTACCATTATATGCAATGGCATAGCAAAATGGTTTCCCTGATATAAGATGGCAAAATCAAGGTTTGCTTTTTGGATTATTATTTTTTTTAAGAATATTTTCAAGCTGTGAATACTTAAAACCATGAATGCCAAATCCGTAAATGCGGAGGGACAACTGTATTCCTTCTCTACCCATAAGAACAAAAAGTACTGTAACTTTATATGTTACAGCCACACAGAAAATGAAACCAAGTCCTCTATGAAAGTTATGACTGTAATGTAATATAGGTACTGTATGCTTCCATTATTGGGTGGAGGAATTAATTACAAGTAACTTGTGATATGTAGTGAGTCAATTCCAAGCTCTAGTTATATAACCCCTAATACAGTAAAAGGATTAAGAACATGAGTAATACATTTTAAAAAGTGGCAGACCATCTGCAAGTATTAAGAAAAAACTGAACTTCTCACAGCAATACAGAGTGATGATCTCAGACAATTACCGAACAATTTTCATGCACTGACTGAGTCCCTTGGGTTTTCATGCAGCCTCCTTGTATTCAGAGCAGGGACTTTACTAATTCCCAAGCACCCCTCTCATTCCCATATCTGGGCTTTAAGTTGTCTAATCACTTTTTTAAAAATGCCCAGGTCAGATGCCAGAATCAATATTTCAACACAAGTATAATTCCATGTTTTGGAAGACTTACCTGTCTGATTGTTTTTGTGTAATCGTTCACATTTTACTGGAAATATTCATATTCCTGAAGAAATGTGAGTTGCTATTAGTATAATTATTTAAAATATTTACAGGCTGTTTTTCAGGGTTAACAATTCCAAGATTGATTTTCCTTGGTTTTTTTCCAGGCTGTGAGGCCGTGTTCTAGAATAGTTTCTTTCTGATATTTCGCCTGCATTCTCTGAAGATGCCAGCCACAGATGCAGGCGAAATGTCAGAAAGAAACTATTCCAAAACACGTCCTCACAGCCTGGGAAAAAAACCAAGGAAAATCTATGGATGCCAGCTGTGAAAGCCTTTGACTTCACAATTCCAAGATTATTTCTAAGATTTTAAAAATGCTGAATATAAAACACAATTTAAAGTCACACATCACAAAAATACAATTGATACAATACAATACAAAAGACCCAGTAACACTGATTAACCCCATAAGAACAGTAAAGTCAAACAACTGTAAGCACAGCAGCACCCAAGAGATCCTCATTCAAGGTAATGGTTTATTGTGTCATTTTTTTTAAAAAAAAGGAGAGGCACAGTGAAATTGTCAGATTTGTGAGGGAAAATTTTCCACACTTTTGATTAGAGGAAGAAGCCCTGTCTCTCAGCCTCCTCTTGGGCAGATCAAGTATCAAGAGCTTGCCCAATCATTGATTGCCTCATGTGCTGGGCAGGAAGAAATGGGATGAATGGAGCACACTAGCTCTCAAGAATACATGAAGCAGCCTTATAAAAGATCAGACTACAGCTATACCAAAGCAGATGTGCTCCTGGGCATCATGTCTTTAACAGAAAATTTTGGTAGCAGAGGCAGGAATAACATGGGGAGAATAGGGCTAGATTCATATGTCACCCAAAAGAAAGGCTATTAAACATGGGGCCCATCTACACAAGGGGAAAAATCCAAAATACTCCGTAGTATTGGCATCTCACAGCAGCAGTGACATGTCCAAATGGTTTTTCTGGCCTTGGAAGCCCCCATAAATCTTGCATTCTTGCTGGCAGCGGCAAGTGATTTACTCACATTACTTCTTCACCACCGCTGTTTAAAAAAAAAAAGTCATCCCAGATGTGCTGGTGTGATAGAGCAGTTCTCTAATTTTATAAGAAAACAAAACGGAAAATATTGATCCTTTTTATCACCTTAGCAAGAGATCACTAAGGTGAAAACCAAACATGGCAGCAGCGGGCGCTTGCCATTCTAGCAAGCCCCGCCCCCGCTTTCACCTGGCCAATCAGCTTTGTGCTTCCCTTCAAGGTTTTTATTGTTCAATAGTCCAAATGAGCAAAAATGTGCACCCGTCTTGCAGTTTGTGAAAAAGTACGAGGAAATCTGAGAAGGCTTTTACCCTGTTGTTTTTGCCATTTTGGGCCCCCCTCCTCCTGAATAGTGTGGATTGGTGCTGGATCCTGTTTAGACAAGTAGGATTCCCAGTGAATTTCATGAGGGGTATTTTCACCATTTAGACGGGGCCCATGTTTCAGGACTTTTTAATTCAAAACTAACAATATGCACATATGAAATGAAACAACCTTGGTCAGGTAAGTCTTGCATAAGTAGACAAAAACATTTTGGAGACCATTCAAAGGCTTCTTCCAAAATGTATCCAGGGATGACTTTTTCACCAGCTTCTGCTTTTATGATTTCTATTTGGTGGCCACAAACTCTGTTGATGCTTTCCCTCCTTTCTCTCTGTTTTGCTGTTCACATGTGCTTTAGTAAGGGATTTTGGAGGCAGATGTTATTTACCTTGTCTGTTTTAGGTAGCCCCCCATGCGTCAGTAGGATAGACTAGAGTAGAATCCAGTGCTTTCTCAGCTCAAGCTTTATTTAATGCATTGTTTACTGCAGACATATTGCTCCCAGTACTGGTGCTGCTAAAAAAACAACAACAAAAAAACCTTCCAGCTAGGCAGAGGATGAGAAGAAAAATGGTGGTTGGATGAGCAAAAAAGGAGGTCTGCTGTAAAAAGGAGGCATGTTTGTACTGGCCTGTCTACTACTATTTTCATTGTAGGAATTCTCAGGCAAAGGTCTTCTCCAACCCTACTTCTCAAGATTTTATACAATGGAATTGAACTGAACTGGGACCTTCCTGCATATCAGCAACATGTATGCTATGTTACCGAGGCAGAACCTCTCTTGGTTTCACACAGGTCCCACCTATGCTCTGAGCAGATAAGACACAATGAGGGTCTCTAAAGAGACCATGAAGAAAGGACTGGCACAATGTTAGGGGTTGCCTATATGGTGAAAATACTCCTCATAGAATTCAAGGAGAATACAATTTGTCTTAATGAGATACTGCATCAATCTGCCATATTCGGAAGGAACAGGGCTAAAAATGTCAAAAACTTCACAGGAAAAGCCTTTGCAGCTTTCCCTGAAGTTTTTAAAAGCTCTGCGGGGGATGCGCATTCTTGTTTGTTGGAACAACCAATTTGCTTTGGTGTCCATTCCCGATAAGAGTGGAAGTGGAAAGCTGATTGGTCGGATATGTGCAGGGGGTGGAGGTTTCTAACAAGGCAAGCCCCATAAACTGCCATGTTGGATTTTCACTGTAATGATTGTGTACTCAGGTGGCAAAAAAGCCTTCCCCCCTTTTTTCTATTTATTTATGACGAATATCACACTTCCGCACCTTGGATATGCTCTTTTAAAAAAATACTGTTCAGTGGTGGCAACTGGTGACAATAATAACATGAGTAATTCACTTGTGTCTGCCATCTTGATTCGCAGGTGTGCTCATTTGAACAATGAACGTGAATAGCTTCACATGCCTTACCAAAAAAACCATTAAGACAAATGAAAGCTGCTGCGAATTGGCATTAGTGTGCATCAATCCACATTTTATTGCCTTACATAGACAAGTCCTTCATTTTTATTTGATGATAACATGTGCTTCCATGCTAGGTGTTTTGGCTGAAACAGTCACTCTTAATTTTATACAACGTACCACCAAAAACACCATGGGGGAAGGACACTATCTCTCACACACTTCCTCAGAAATTTAAGACTATCCTAAATGTTTTACAGGTTTGTTACTTAGGTCCAGCTCTAAGCTTTCATTGCAGTGGTCCAGAAATCCAAACGTTAGTCCCAACTAGAGTAGATCCACTGAATCAATAAGAATTTGGTAAGTCAACACCTATGTAGATTTTATTGATTCAATGGGTCTACTGTAGTTGGGAGCAACAACTGGATTTAATTCAGTCAGAGTAAGTTCATTTTTAGTATACCCTCCAAATAAAAAGCCTGCTTTTGCACAAAACCCTTGCAGTGAAAGTTATAATTGCTTGCATAGACATGACTAATCCTGTAGAATTTCATCCAATTGTGATGAAGAGAGCAAAAGTTATAGCCATTTCAGAATCTTCCATGACAGTCAATGGGAAGCACAAACCTCCAGATTTTGGAGTTGATTGGGGTCTGAAATAAATCTGTGGGTTTGTTCCCATCTCTCTGGGGCACCTATTTATTAATAAGTCCTGTCCTATAACTTTAGTTTTGGAAAACAGCATGTTGTGCTATCCCTCAGTTCTAGCTTTCATATATTTATGTGAACAAAACCCTCACTGAATGCAGTGGGACTTTCTTCCAAGTTAATGTGCATGGAATAAGACTACAACTGGGGCTATCCTGAAAAGGAAACCATTTCAGGATGTGACTGAAGAGCATGAGCCATTTTAAGCCACACCAAATGGGGAAACCTTAGCTGACTGAAGGATGCAACTGAGAAAAAGGACTAACTCCCAAGTGAATGCTCAAGCTCTCCCTGTGTTGTCAATGTTAGATAACAGTGAAAACCCACTCTTCCCTTGCATTGGCAATACAGCCTTTGAGACTGCAAATGAAGATAGAACATTCTCTTAGGCCTCCTGTACAAACCTAGCATTTGTACTAGGCATGGCTGTGCAAATGCTGGGGCTCCAAGCACAGCCCACCGATACCAGCACATTTCTACAGCTCATTAAATGCTGCTGAATGTTGCTTCACTGGTGCAAAGGGCCCTAGCCTGGAAATATACAATTTCTACAATTACCATTTCTACAATTACAATTACTTAGTGCCTAGAAATGAAATTGGAACACGGAGCAATGGATGCAAGCTCCAGGAACAGAGATTCCACCTCAACATGAGGAGGAACTTTTTGACAGTAAGAGCTGATCGGCGGTGGAACACACTCCCTCGGAGCGTGGTGGGGTCTCCTTCCTTGGAGGTCTTTAAACAGAGGCTGGATGGCCATCTGTCGGGGATGCTTTGATCGTGATTTCCTGCGTGGCAGGGGGCTGGACTGGATAGCCCTCGTGGTCTCTTCCAACTCTGCAATTCTATGATTCTATGAAAGTCCTTTAAGCAATGTTTAAAGTGTGCCCAAAGCATCCATCTTCTAAATATTTCATATTCACTTTGGGACATACTGTGTATTGTTGGCCATACTTACAGAGCAGCTATTATTTCTGCCTCCACAGATAAACACATTTTTCCAAGATTTCTTTCTGTTGTACTATACAGTAGGAGTGATAAAAGCAGCATATTCAAGGCAATCTAAACCCTGCAGAAGCAGGCAGCTGTCATTTTGTGTTTAGATAAAGTCCCGATTTCTTACTCCTCAAAAGTAATTGTTGAATTTTTATTCATCACCTTGGCTCCAAGCCGACCCCAGACAATGAATATTACAAGCAGACTATTCAGGTAGTGTGCCATTTTAAAACAAAAACAACTCATTGTTTTTATTCTTCAGGACTTTGAAAGATGAGGTTTGTTACTCACCCAGCTGTCAGCAGTAAAACCCATATTCCCAAGACATCCAGACTGGTAAATGCCACCTGGCTGGCTATTGTTTTGTAGCCTGTCCAGAAATGCATTATTCACCCTTAGAAACAGAAGTCAAGAAATGAATGTTAACAGAATTTCACCAAAAGGCTCAGATTATGGAAGCGGATGCAACATACACGCTTGAATTGGTTTTGTGACAAATAAAACAGACTGTGTAGGTAATGTAAGCGTGAAGGCCAGTTTCAAGTCAAAACTATAAATCTTCTATTTAAATAGTCTAGCTTTCCTACTTTGTTGAACTGGCTTTGACTATGATGGCAACATTTTCCAAAATGGCCCTAAATATGAAGACATTAACTACCCTATTCTACACTGCAAAATCTTGTTAATAAATATTCAATCTGACCATGTTGGCAAAGTATTACAAATCAGCAACTGTACCAAGTACCAGAAAAATGGCCATTTAAAGGTGCTAGAATTGGCTCTCATAGATAAAATGAAAGGATTGGTGCATAAAGGAACTGCAAAAACTTTTAGTAGATTTTCCCCTTAAAATGAAATCTGTTTATTATGTTTTAGAACAGCGTTTTCAGGTTAACACCGAACTAACACTGGGTTCTATGAGTATATATTTATATTCAGGATAGTATATGAAATGGTACTGTATTGATGCACACGTTAGACCTATCCAAATCATTCTGTATTTTCACTTTTAAATAATAAAAGTTTAAATACTAAATATTAAGTCTGCAAGTAGCAGTACATAATTAACTTCAGAAGACTGCTTGAGTCACTCATACTTAATGGAAATTGTCAACATGTCCTACTACCCCTCCCCATGAGATTCCATAACTGGACACATTAAACACTTTTCAGAATCACATTGGCTGTAAGGTTGGGCAGACTGGAGGGCAGTCAAAGGACATGATGACCTGAGACAGGTCTAGAAATATAATGGTGGGATGACACTGAGTCAGTCCAAGTTAGGATTATGCAGAAAGCCCGTATTTATGGGTTTATGCTAACAACTCAGCTGTTAAGAGGTATACTAATCCTTTCTCCCAGCCCCTGGCGTTTCAGGCAACAATTCAATCAGGCAAACAAGTGACCTTTCTTCAATCCATACCCTACAGAAATCTCTCCTCACACCCCCTCCTGTCCAACCTTATGAAGTTGTCACAAGACCATGAATGTTTTAGCACTTCAGCACTAAAGCAACCAGTTGAGTTTCAGTTTCTTTTGTCTATCCCATGGGAAAGCCCCCCAGGCTTTGTTATAACAAGCACACCCTCCAAGGCACAAAATAGGTTATAAATATCATAACTCCAACCTTAGCTAAGTGTGTCACAGCTGAGGTGAGATATGGCCGGACCTCATCATACTCTTCTTTACTGTGCCACCCTCAGACGCTGGTCTGAGTATCTTCACTGCACAAAACTCTCTTCTCATGAAGACTGGTAACTATCACCCTATCTTCCTGGACCTCTCTCTCTATCCAGCCTTTCTGCCTTACTCTGCTATAGCCTTGTATGGTCCATAAGAACATATATTGTGTACAATAGGACCCCTGTATCTGCTGGGGATTGGTTCTGGGGGCGGCATGGATACTAAAAATCATGGATAATAGCGAACGCCATTGAAAATAATGGGGTGTCTGGTTTAAAATACCATAAAATTGCTTTGGAGGACCTAGAAAATGGCTAGAGAGGATACATTTTCTAGCAAGACTCTATGGTAGGTGTGCTGTTTTGTGTCCTGTGGATAATTGAATCAGTGGATAATGAATCAGCAGATATGGGGGGTCCTATGGTATGTTAGTTTACTTTCTGTATTATTCCAATAAAATATTTTGTTTTACTTTAACGGGAGCCTCCTCTACAGTTAGTACTGGTATGCATAGGTAGAAAGATCCCCAAAGTTACCCTCCTCTCACAGGCTTCCTATATGAGCAAATAATTCCCCCAAATATTAAAGGAGATTTTGGCATCATGGGTGGGACTCTAATATACCCCTGTGCAGAGCATGAGATGGGTGGCTGATGGGATGTTGATGAGCAAATGGGAAGAGAGCATGAAAGAGCCAATCCTATGGCAGGAAACTGGTACAGGAGGGTCCCCTAGAGTGAAAAGAGGTGTATGACATTTGGGAAAGAGAGAAATGAGATGATGACAAGAGAAAGTTGAAGATGTGATGTAAAGGGGAGAAGACTGGAATGTGTGTATGGCTGTGAGTGGCGCTGAGGGAATGTATGTGCAGAGAGAATAAGTGTTAACAGGAGATGAGGCTGACTGGAATTCAGAGTGAGATGGGGGGAAAGAACCTCACAATTTGTTATTGAGTCTGGCAGTTGCTGAAGCTATATTGTCACCACAGAGTGGGACTAGCAACCAGTTTAAAGTTAACCCAGTTGGAAAGAAAGACCAAAGCGTTTATGTTATATTGTTCAACCAATAAACCAGTCTTTATGTTTTGTTTATCAAATCCAGGCTCCTCAGGAATTTATTTTCCCTTACTGGTATTTATTTGGCACACTAAACCTGTGACTGAACACACACCAATACAAGTACTATCCATAGCAAGTGAAACCCCAGTCCAAGAAAGGGATAAGGGGGAAGTCTGACATAAAGGTGGTAACTGTAGAACTGTGGTCTCCAGAAATATTTATTTGGTGGCAGCATAAGTGATGAGGCAGCCAGGCTGAACAGTGGCATGAATTCAGCTGGTGTGTCAGAGCATCACAACCCCCCACCTCTTAAGGTAACAAGATCAGTTCATCATTATCCATATTCTTTTTGGAAACCAACAATGTAGTTGGAGGGGACCTAATGTATCAGTTTGGAAGACAGCACTGCAATACAAGTCAACCAGATTTCACACAGACAGTTTAGGAACCACTGTCATTTGAATCTGAGACTAGCAGAAGGAGTTTGAGATTAATAGTAAGGGGGACCCACCTCACTAGCATTTGTATCCTGCTTCAAGATTCATAAAATACCAATATTATCTATAAATTACAGTCAACTGTACCAACTGCTATGGGAAGCATATAAAACTCTACATCACAATTTACCACTGACTTGAAACCTAGAAAAGCTTCACACTACTGCCAAGAATTCCCATAATTCCCTGCACAAGGGAGCCCTGGTGGCACAGTGGTTCAGTGCCAATACTGTAAGCCACAACATTATGAGTTTGATCCCAGAGGGCTCCAAGGTTGGCTCAGCCTTCCATCCTTCCATAGGTCAGTAAAATGAGTACCCAGCTTGTTGGGGGCAATTAGCTAAACATATTGTAAACCGCTTAGGGAGTGCTTTGGGACTGATAAGCGGTATAAAAATATCAATGCTATTGCATGATTCTACAAACATGAGGAATTTAAACATGCCCCAATATTTCCTTCCATTGATTTTACCTCTGCTGCTCATTCTGATGTGTTCTTATTCTCATTCTCTCTTCTTGCCTTTGTTTAAGTTCCAATAATGCAGCCTGGAAACAATAATAATAATAAAAAAAGCCTGGAAATAGATGTTTAACATAACTAAGTATAAGGCATAATTAATTATTTGTGGGAATAAACTGGTGTAATACTTCATCTCTGAGACCTGCTTACGCTTGCACCTGTGAGAAGTACTTTTTAAACAAAATGCTCACTACAGTTAAAACACAGTGATTTCCCATTAACTTCCCTTGCATGTTACAGGTATTTTGGACCACATCAGAAAATATAAAACAGCAGCCTGAAAAGTTGAAGTGAATAAACAGTACCAGGAAACAGTTACTGTGTTATGTTATTTTCCTTTTCTTCGTCACAGTAATTCAGTATGCCAGGCACATGGATACTGATTTCATACCCATGGAGAGAGACAGAAAGTGAGAGAGGTACCAGTGGGCTTCATTTGGCATGAAACTTCTGTCTATGTAAGACCAGGCTAGCTTCTATGGATAAGAGGCAATCATATTTGGAAGTTTGGAATGGAGATCTCTTTTTGCAGAATGCAAACCAGAGTTTGGAAACATTACTTTATGTTAGCCAGCATGACTAATATCCCTGCTAACTGGGGGATTATGGAATTTTTAATCCAAAAAATAATGTTTCCAAATTCAGATGCAAACCGAAAGACAAGAGTAGCTTGCCTGAAAGGCCAACAGATTGAGTATCCCTTTATCTGGAATTCTGAAATACTCCAATATCGAAAATTGTCCACATGGGTGGCTGACATAATAATACCTTTGCTTTCTGATGGTTCAACAGACACAAACTTTGTTTCATGCACAAAATTATTAAAAATATTGTGTATAAAATTACCTTCATGCTATATGTATAAGGTGTATATGAAACATAAATTAACTTAATGTTCAGATTTGGGTCCTGTCTGAAATATGGAACACTTCTTGTCCCAAGCATATCGGATAAGAGATAGTCAACCTGTACATGACATTGTGTATTCATTTCATACCACTCTCTCCAAAAACTCATTCTCTAAAAAAGAATAGGTCTTAGCCCTTCAGGCGTGCCTTCAGTTATCATTGTCTGTCATTAAATAGCTGCCTAAACACTACAGATACAGTTTTATATTGAGATGTTCCAGTAAGCTTATAGCCCAGTTTCCCTTCAGCCTGGTAACACTGACTGTACTCAAGTATTTACAAATACTGTACTCCAAAATCAATTTATGTTTTGTTATCCTTAATCCACCATTTCATCAAAATTTGGTGGACAATGCTTCATATACTAGGATAACTGCTCTTAAAACCTTTACATGCTTTCCTGTAATATTATTGTGAGGATCCTACCAAGACAAAAGCTACAAGCTGGGTTGGCTATGGTTATCAGCAAGTTATCACTGCCCTGCATACATCTGTATTAGAGCTGTCAGTAAACATGAACTTGGGTTATGTCTGTGCCCAATACACTTTTCACAGGACCCTTTCCCACTGATAAGCATTCACAAAGTTATCTGGTGCTTATGCTGCCACCAACCTTGTACTGGCTGCCTTGGCAAAGCATTCTGAAGTAACTGGCTACTTGTTATTAGTTCCTTTCTCCCCAAAAGTATAACCTCATTACAACACAGTTATAAACAACTGAGGATAACTTCCCTCCTTTTCGCAGCATAACTAATGTTTAAAGTTACTTTTACGGTTACAGGGGCATTCAGGAATGTCTTCAGTTATCATAACCTGTCATTGAATATTGGTCTCACTAAATGGTAGAGGGGAGATTTTATGTGGTTCAAGTGCAGATTTAAGTTGCTGTCCTGTACATTGTCATGGATGTTGCGGTGATAAGGAGGCAGACTAGGAGAATGGTATGCTTTGAACTATGTTGCCAGTGGTGTGTCGCATTTGGATTTGTTAAAAACATTAACTGTTACTTTCAAGATATGGGAAAGAAAAGTAGTACCTTTCTAAGTATATTCTACGTATAATGGCAAATAACTATGGGCCTATAACTGTAATCAATTATTTTTTAAGTAGCTATGCAAGCTCTGAGTTTCCATAAGAAATTCAGAAAAATTATTCAGGAAAGCATCTCCAATTCTACATGACGAAATTTAGGTCTTGTCTATATGGGGGGGGGGGGAATATGAACACATTCAGAAAGGCAGGTGTTCACAATGATGTGAACTGCCTACATGGCCAAAAGCTCCCTAAACTCCGCATAACCCCCTAGCCAGCTGGCATCTGCGAGTGACTTACTCGTGATTTTAAATCTGCTGCCACCATTTTTTTTTTAAAAAAAAAATCGGTTTCCAGGGCGTGTACAAGCAACACTTCGCATTTTCAAAGATAGAAAGAATTTAAAAAGAGTATAAAATCGCCGTTTCATTGACTTAAAGAACCCTCACTTAGGAAAATCCAACTTGGCGGCTGCAGCTGCTTTCCCTCTTTGCTAGTCCTGCCCCATCCTCATCCAGCCAATCAGATTGCACTGCCTGTTCATATTTGTGTGAATGTGAGAGTTCAAATGATTGCAAATTTGCATGTCATATGGAGCTTTTAAAAAATCAGTACGGACTTTGCAGTGGATTTTGCTGCTCCCTTCCAAATGACACATATCTGTGTGAATGGCCGTTTGAACGGGTTGCCATACATTCACATGCCATTAATATTTTTTTGACCGTATAGACAGGACCTTAGACTTTGCCCTCCAAACAAGAAACAAAAGTGTCAGTTTTAAAATACATATTGAAAGCAGTCAAATTAAGGTGTTCTTTGAATGTGGCATAGATGGCTGTGTGGCAGAATATTTGGCAAGTGTATTTTTAAAGAGGATATTGAAGAACAGTGAAGGGTATGCTACACATAGACAAAACTAATTCTTTCAGATCTCTGAGGTATTCTCAATAGTACTGCTTCTAAGACTAGCTTGACAAGTATGAACATAAATTAACTCAAACGTTTGCAAAAAGCAACCACATTTCCACATTTCCATTACTGTAAACATACTACTTAGGAAAAAGAAAACGAAGGTGTTCAAGCAGTCTTAAAACAGGGGGGAAACTGTAGAGTTTTCTATATTGTAGAGCTGTGGCTTATTCCGTGTGAATATTAAAACTGTATGGCTAAGGTTGTATAACAAAAGCAGTTCCTAGTTCAAACAAGGGGCAAGTTGTACAATAAGCTACAGAAATAGCTTGCCAATGTAGGCTGCAATTTTTTACCTTTCTTCGCTGATTTTCCTTCATCTCTTGCAGCTTTCTGTTTTCCTCTTCCCTTTGCATTTGCCTGTATGTGTGGCTTCTGGCCTATTGGAAAAAAAATTAGCTTAACATGTTCAATAAGCAAGAGATAACTTGTTTAAGCGGAGGGGTAGCTCTCTTGCGTCATCTCTCCAAAATAGCAAAACTTAACAGCCCTGAGCATTACAAGCCTTCTTGAAACAACCACAAACATTAAGAAAACTGTGTACCAATATATGCATGCCTCTCCATGTGGAAAGCAATGTGCCAGGTTTCTTACATTGCTACTAGAGGAAAACATTTATCAGAGATGAAGCTAATGGAGAGTGCATGCAGCAGCTAGTGGCCCTGATTAAGGAATAAATTCCAGTGCCTTAGAGAAATAAACTCAAGACTGTGGGCTTGTCTACACAAGGTAATATAAATGTGGACTGGTGCGCAGTAATTCCAATTTGCAGTAGCGTTCATTTGTCTCCAGAGTTTTTTGGCAAGATTGCTAGTATGCAAAGCTATTTGTCTTTGATGTTCACATGGACATGCCTGTGAATCAAGATGGTGGCTGCGAGTGAATTACTTGCATTTTTGTTCTCAAATTGCTGACACCAAACGCTATTTTTTCAACAGTAAATCTAAGGCACTGAAGTGCAACCTTCTGCTTAAATGAGCTTAAAACTTTCAGAAAGACTATGGCCTGCCTAAATCTGAGTTGCAGTCTAAGACCTCCTTTCTTGTAGCTGAAATCAATGTCTTCTGGAAGGGGAAAAGAGATTTTGTGTGCCCCTGTTCTATTTCTCTCTGGCTTTTCTTCACAAATGAAGATTCAGGAAGGACTCATCCCGTGCTTTCTGCAAGTGCGCTGATGACAAAAAAGGCCAATCCGAGATAAACAAGTCCAGTTGCAGAAAGCACAGCAGAAGGTCTCCTTGGGTGATGTTTCTGGGTTGTGATTCTTTCTGCGTTGTTGTTTCTCTTCAAGACTTGTTAGGCGTGAGTTCTCAAATAAGGCTGCAGCATTGTGGATTGTGCGTCTCCATGCCTCCTGATGTGAGGCCAGGGCAGACCACTGTTGGTGATCAATTTGGCCAAGCCTGAGATGTTGTTTCAGGGAGTCCTTGTATCGCTTTTTTGGAGCGCCCCTCTTAAGCTGACCTGTGGCAAGTTCACTGTAGAGTACTACTTTTGGGAGGCAATGGTCCTCCATCCTAGAAACATGCTCTGCCCAGCGCAGCTGTGTTCTCAATATCATGGCCGCAATGCTGCTGATCCCTGCTTGCTCAAGGACAGCAACATTCGTCACATAGTCAGTCCAGTGTATATTTAGGATTGTGCGTAGACAGCACTGATGAAAGCATTCGAGGAGTTGTAAGTGGTGGCAATAGGTGACCCATGTTTCAGACCCATTAAGGAGAATAGACAGTACAATGGCTCTATACACACTGATTTTTGTGCTTCGCCTCAGGTGTTTATTACTCCAGACTCTTTCATAAAGTCTTCCAAATGCGCTATATGCCTTTGCTAATCAGGCGTATCCTTGCAAGAATTTTTCCAGCAATAGAGAGCAGTGTTATACCTCAATAGTTTGAGCAATCGGATTCCCTGCTCTATTACTACAGTGATAAAAGCATGGAATTTGCATAGAGCAAAAGTAAGGAGGCACAGCAGATCAGTTGTGTCTCACAGATCGCAATTAGTCTTTTGTGACCACATTTTCAAAGAGACAGCAGACAGTTGCAAACAGCTGTAGAGACTTGACATTCAAGGATGGTTTTGTTTAATAGTTCAGTATCCCACAGCTGCTGACAACTCCTTTTTTTTCTCAGGAGGTGTTCACGAATCCATCAGTATTCATAGTTCCTGAAGGAGAATGGAAGGGTAGCATATACAGCCCCCAAATGGAATCTGTCACTTTGAAGTATGAATATTTTGAATTCTGGAGCTTAGATTTGGAAGGGTTTCAAGATCCACAAGGCACAAGATTTATGCATTAGTCCCAGAAGTGACTTACTTTCTGCCCATTGATATGATGTGTTCAAGTGCTAATATTTAGTAGTGTTGATGATTTCATCTTGAAATACAGAGGTTTCAACTGACTATTAGAATATGTTTCATAAAAGCACATATATCTAGGAACATCAACCTCTGAGTTCAAACTAACACCTGAAAATGCCTAGCTCAAGGCTACTGTTACTCCAGGGCTGTGCTTTCTTATTCACTAGCTAAACAGGAGCATACAGCACATATATAAAATCTGTTGTCAAATGAATGACTTTTTAAAATTATGCATGCTTTACACATTAATGATGCCCATACCCATGAAATCCCTCCATTGACACCATTGTACTGTCTATTCTCCTTTACGGGTCTGAAACATGGGTCACCTATTGCCAACACTTATGACTCCTCGAACACTTTCATCAGCGCTGTATACGCACAATCCTAAATATGCACTGGACTGACTATGTGACGAATGTTGCTGTCCTTGAGCAAGTAGGGATCACCAGCATTGAGGCCATGATACTGAGAACACAGCTGCGCTGGGCAGGGCACATTTCTAGGATGGAGGACCATCACCTCCCAAAAATACTACTCTACAGTGAACTCGCCATGGGTCAGTGTAAGAGGGGCGCTCCAAAAAAGTGATACAAGGATTCCCTGAAACAACATCTCAGGCTTGGCCAAATTGATCACCAACAATGGTCCACCCTGGCCTCACATCGGGAAGCATGGAAACACACTATCCACAATGCTGCAGCCTTATTTGAGAACTCACGCCGAACAAGTCTTGAAGAGAAACGACAACGCAGAAACAATCACAACCCAGAAACATCACCCAAGGAGACCCTCTGCTGTGCTTTCTGCAACCAGACTTGCTTATCTCGGATTCGCTTTTTCAGTCATCAGCGCGCTTGCAGAAAGTGCGGGATGAGTCCTTCCTGAATCTTCGTTTGCAAAGAAAAGCCAGAGGAGAGACCCATGAAATAAAGGTAAATTAGTTCTTCGCTACATTTTATACTTTTTATGCTGCTATCCTATTGGTTTTCACCTTTTGACCCATTACATGTTTGGGATTTCAGTCCTCAGATGCCCTAGCCAGCATGGTCAGTGATTCTGGGCAGTGAAGTTCAAAATAACTTGAATACTAAAGGCTGAGAACTATTGTCTAGTTTTGTAAAACACACAAAAGCAAGAAAACATTCAAAACAGACACTACCTACAGACAAACATACCCAGGGAGTAGATTCCAAGCTACGGTAATCTGTTTGACAGGATCTTTGATTGGATGGGCCTAAATCCAATTTATTTAGAAATTCAGTGTTTTTCCTGTAGAAAGAATACAAACACAGTTAGGGATTCCAGGGAAAATATTATGTTTTTATATGATTCAAGATTCTATTCTAGACTTATAAAATGACTAAATACTAGCAAGTATAGTGAAAGATGAGAAGGAAAAGTCAGGAAAGTAGCATGCCATAAAAAGAGTGCTTCTGATAGCAGTGACCCTTCCCCAACCTGGCCCCTTGCAGATATGCTGCCATATAGGTCCAATTATCCCCAGCCTTCCAAGCTTGTTACCACTATGAATATAGTATTATTAACTACTTTGGGAATTAGTAATGTTTGGTGTTTTGCAGTTTTGAAGCTAGTCTTACCCCCACCCCAAGCTCTGCCCATCTACTGATCTGAAATGAAGAAACAAGACTCTGATCTTGTAACTCTTATGATTGTCCTCTTAAATTAAACTGAAGGTAGAAATGTCTGTAAGAGATCCTGGAGTCCTTAATGAAAAGGCAGGCTGCCATCACAGGAGTCTGACCGTCCTCCAAAAGAATGTCATTACTTAGAGATATAGCCTGTCCTACCCAAGATAGTGTATTTCCTTCATCTACACTCTAATTTTAGCCAGACTTTATTCTTCTTGGTAAACACTGCAAGTAGCAGGTAATCTAAACTTATTTTCTGTGATAGCAATGGCTGGAGTGAGATCAATAGGAAATTTCACAGAATCATCTTATTTCAGTTCTCATTAACTTTTCCAATCAGCTATTTTTATTGCCAATACCTTGATGTTATTTCATGTCTCTTTCTTGGCTGCTGGCATGGTTTCTCTGCTTGCCCACCTTCCTTCTACACTAACCTATTAGTGTGTTGCTGGAGGCAATTTCAGGCATCAAGATTTCATTTATTATTTTGAAACAGTTGACATAAATCCCACAGACCAAGAAAATTACAGCTCTGAGTACACTGCAGAGGTCTTGCCTTGCAAGCCATCCTAGGCTCCCCATCTGTATGGCCAATCTGCTCCTATATTTTCAGCCAATTTGAATGGGCAGATTAATGGGCACAATTAGAAGGTGCCCTCGCAGGCATTCTAACTGCCTTCATTACTACACTCAAGAGGGGGGCCTATAGAAGCCTAGTTTTCTGCCAGTTAGCTAAGTACTTGACATTGGCCAAATAATCAGTAGCAAGAACAAAACTAGACGCAGCAGTGAAAATAGTATAGATCCAATATAGATGCAAATCCTTGCTTGTCTTCACTTTCATGTGTGACAACAATAATAATAATAATAATAAATAATAAAATTTTATTTCTATCCCGCCCCTCTGCAACGCAATCGGGGCGGCTTACAATATAAAAACTCCATAGTCCCAGTACCCTAGCCCACCCCCCCTTAAAACAATATTAAACTATAAAAGATTAAAAACATACAGTAAATTAAAAATATATAAATTAGAAAATATTAAAACATACAATAGGTTTTAAAAAAAAATGATTACAGCTCAAGGAGGACAGCTGAGTCTTGGGCCGGGATAGTTATTCAGGAAAGGCCTGCCGGAAAAGATCCGTCTTGACAGCTTTTTTAAAGCCGTCTAAGGTGTTAATAAGACAAAACATTTCCCATCACCTACAAGATGATTTTCTGTTGAAAAGAGTTTTTGCATTTGTGAGAAGGACATTTGTGTAGCTGAGTTTTGATAGCTAGTTTTGCTGGAAGGACTTTAAAAAATTTGGAACACTGAATGGGCTGTTTCTCCATCACTGGGCCTGTTGTATCTGTCTGGTTCGCTTCACAAAGGGGAAAAGACCAATTTTTTGAGTCTCCCTAATCCAAAATACTTGGGACCAGAGGTATTCTGAATTTTGGAATATTTTGAATTTTGGAATACTTGCATATAAATAACGAGTTATCTTAGAGATGGGACCCAGGTCTAAACACAAAATTCATTTATGTTTCATATACACCTTATATACATAGCCTGAAGGTAATTTTATATATGACATTTTTAAATAATTTTGTGCATCAAACAAAGTTTGTGTCCACTGAACCATCAGAAAGCAAAGGTGTCACTATCTCAGCCACTCGTGTGGAGATTTTGGAATATTCCAGATTTCAGAATTCCAGGTAAGGGAGACTCAATCTGTGCATTTTACAAAAATGCAGAAAATCTGCCCAACCCTTGTGTAAGGTGCTTCCTACTTCTGATAACAGTCACAGGTCAGCCATGATGTCATTTCTCCTATTTTGATTCATGAGGCATTTAACAATGGAGGTGGTTATTTGGATTGGCAAACCTGGCTAGAACTATCTGGATGATTCAGAGTCTTTACCCCAACTAGACCTTCATAGCTCCTTAGCAAGAAGTAGTTTTTTACAGATTAGATTGTGCTATTGCTTAACCACCTGTAGGATGTACTAATTGGTGTCTTGCCATAGTCTTCCCTCATCAAATCCTTTTTGCAGATTTTGTAACATCTTGCACTGTGCCCTGTAAAAGCTTGAAAGTAGTCCTCAGAAGCATGATTGATGTAGTAAGTGCCTAATAGTTTTGGATAGACACAGCTACTTGGTAGTTGATTTTCTTTTTTCAAAAAATCTAATTAATGATCATTTTGAGTTTCATGAAAGGGCTGCAAATCATTAAACATTCAGTTTATTATCCTTATATTCTTATTGTTGTGGGCAGGGAAGATGGGATTATGAGCTTTTCTGCCTCAGGTTGCAATTCAACTTAACTAGTTGGGGCGGGGCATTGTGAAGGAGAAGGTGGGCAAGCCTGAGTGAAGGCAGCCAATCACAGTTCAGGGAATGCTGTGACTGGTGGGGGGGGGCGGCTGTAGGGGAAAGAAATGTTGCCAAAACAGAGGGTTGTCTCTGGCCCCGTCTATAGCGGAGGAAATAATGCACATACCTATGCATTATTTGCAATTTGCAGCAGCGTTCCTTTGTCTCCATGGCATTTGGCAAAATCCAAGTGCATTCAAAGCTCCCCTCCGCAATGTTCACACGGCCATGAATCACGATGGTAGCCATGTGAGTTTTGTGCAGGGGGAGGGGTTAGCCTCCCTTTCCAGCTGCAGAGGCTGGAAAGGACTGTCAGTAGCCACTTGGCCAGCTGATCGGAGGAGGAGGCGGGGGGAGAACTACCCCCCACCTCCCTCTCTAAGTGGCTAGCCAGGCTAGTGTCCCTTCCCAGCTTTGGAAGCAGGAAAGAAATGCTAGTAGCCACTTGGCCAGTTGCTCAGAGGAGGAAAGGGAAGCCCCCCTCCCTCTCCTAGCAGCTAGCCAGGCTGGAAAGGGATGTTAGTAGCCACTTGGCCAGCTGCTTGGAGACGCAGAAATCCCCCCACCTCCCTCTCCAAGCAGCTACCCACGTTAAGGTGAAAAATCAACATGGGGACACCGGGTGCTTGCCTTGTTAGCAAGACCTACCCCATGCTCATCTGGCCAATCAGCTTTGCACTTCCACTCCTATGGGAAAGCAGTTCAAAGTGAATTGCTTGTTCCAATGAACAGGAACACATCTCCCTGGCTTTTTTTTTTTTTTTAAATTTTAGTAACAGCCGTGAAGGCTTTTCCTTTGGAGTTTTTGACATTCTTGGCCCTTCTCCTTCTGAATAAGGCGATATGATGCAGGATCATAGAATCCCATTAAAACAGGTAGGATTTTCCTCACATTCCATCAGAGGCCAGATAGGATTTGAATTTGAGAAAGATAAGGAACAGATGTTTTAGAAACAGGTCAGTCAGAAAGACAGGAGAACTGACTAGGGATTTAGGGAGCTGTGATCGATTGAGCGTTCAAGGGTTAATACATTAATAACAGTGCGCTCTCATTATCCACTGGTTTGGCATCCACAGATTGAAATTAATAAATATTTAAGTGTTTCTTTACCTGCAACCAACTGCAGCCAGGCCGAGAAGCAGCCCCAGGGTAGTAGTGCAGACTGCGGCAGCAAGACACCAGACACATATTCTTCCTGCTTAAGCTGCGGCAGTGATTCTGCTCTTTTTCCTTTAAAAGATGGAAACTGCGGCCCTCAAACTCCCAGCAGGACGAATGGGCACCTGGCACTTTAGCCTGTTGCTTTGATTCCCAATAGTTCACAGATCCTCCTATCTTGATGCAGCCTTCCTGGAGGGCTAAACTCATGCCTTTGTGCTCCACCCAAACACCTCCTGTCCACAACAGGCTAAAGCCCCAATCACCAGGCACTTACTGCTGCTACCTCCCCTGCCAAGGCCTTGGTGGGACTGCCTTCCAGGAGCCAAGGGGGAAGCAGCAGTAATAGCAAGCTCTGAGTGTCTGATGCACATTCTTCCTGCTGGGAGCACCCAGGCTGCAGCTTCTGCCTTTTGAAGGAAAGATCAGAATCACCACCACAACCAAAGTAGGAAGAATGCATGCCTGGTGCCCAGGCCTTGCCGCCTCCACTACTACCCTGAGACCACAGCTTCTGCTACTACCCTGGCCTTGCTGCAGTCAGTCACAGGTAATTTCAAATTTTCAATAGTGGCTCGAGCATCCATGTTTTTTGTTGTCCATGGGGGAGGGGGCCTGAAACCAAAGCCCCGCAGATACCAAGGGCCCACTGTATATGTGTCTTAATAAACAGAAATAATTCTTCTGTCATTAAATTTTATATACAGTGGCCCACTGGAAGCATGAGTGTTTGGTTCCAGGACCACCACCACCCCAATGACAAAAAATGTGGATGATCACATTCTATATTATTAAATGGCTGCGGCATGCACAGACACTTCAGCACATCCGTGTCGCCACCATTTTCAGTATAGGACATGATGATCCGCAGTTGATCGAAATTGCAGGTTTGGAGCCAATGGATCAGGAAAGCCCACTATAGTGGAAAGAAAATCTGATCTCTGGGAGGGATGCATTATGTTATCTATTCTGAGATTGCTCTAGAACAGTGGCTCTTAACCTTTTCTTTACCAGGGATCCTCTTTAAATATCTTTTGTTGCCGTGGACCCTCAAGACTTAACTCAAGATTTAAAATAACAACAACAACAACACAATTACACTATCCATTAAACCTTCCCTTGGAGACACTGGAGGGGAAGGGAAGCCTTTTCTCCTGCTTCTTCCTCCAAGTTTGTGGCTGGAGTGGATTGAATGGCAATGCATAGGCCAGGCCAGCCAGCCAGGCTTTCTCTTGGCTCCTGTCATGTGGCCACTCCACTGCAGGGAGGAGGTGGGCCAACCAGCTTTCAAGCCTTCGTGGACCCCTTGTGAGGACATTGTGGCCACCCTGGGGTCCCCAGATTACAGGTTATAAACCACTGCTCTACAATGTTTGATGGCGGGGGGTAATCTTCTGTTCAGACCATCTCCCTGGAAATGTTCCTAATTTTTCAATAAAAATATGTAATTTTTTGCATGTAAGAATATTGAACTTCACAAGCAGAACACAGTTTGTGTGCAGGATTTTTCAAGTACAGTTTCTTTGGCACTAGAGGAATTTAGCTTGAAGAGCAAGAAGATAGATTTATTATCTACTTTATTTAAAATACTGAAAAATAGTGAGTGGGACCCATGCCCATTTCTGTTCATATCACAGAATAACCAAAATAGTAATATTCCAACCATGTCTACCACATTAAAAAATGTTGTACTTTGTCCATCATAAAGACATCAAGATCCTATGATTCTATGATTTTAGTCTGCAACTAGGTCTTTGTAGTAGCATACCAAAGAGCTAGCAAGTACTGAAGTGTGGGGATTTTAAAAGGCCACAAACCTCATTTGTACTAGCTGAAACATGATCGGGCAATAGGAAAAGGGGGCAGCTGTTGAATGACAGGATAGTAGCATGAGGTCAGAAGCCCACAGCTGAGAACTGAAGGAAAATATTTACTTATTATAAGGAACTGGTGGTAAGAACCTACACTCAGGAAGCAGAGACACCAGCTTTCCCTACTGAAGATCAAAGCCAACTTACAAGAAGTTGTCCTCATCAAGCATCTGCCGTCTTTGCCATTCTTGTTGCCTTTGTTTTTCTTCAAGTTTATTGGCCTAGAAATATTAGAACATCAGAACAGTGCAATGACTTGAGTGGTTCAATATTATATACAGAGACAGTCACCTAGAAGTGAAGCATATGCATCCAGGGACAGACAAAGATAAAGTTATCACTTAAGGCTGATTCTATACAACCATATGTTTCAGACAATGAGTCGAACCTGCTTGAGTTCCTTACTAATTGACAGATTTTAGTTCATATATTTATATTCCTCCATCAAGGGGTTCAGGGTGGCGCACAGAGTTTATTCTCCCTTCCACTTTATCCTAAAAACAACCTTATGAAGAAGATAACTGTGATGACCCCCCACAAGCTCCATGGAGAGCTAAAGCTGCATTTTCCTAGTCATCCAAGAACTACTATTATGCCATGCTGGCTCTCATTTGAGAATTGTTTCTGATCATTATGGATTCATGGCAACAATCAGATATGTTTTTGGTCCAACACTAAGTTAGCTATATATGCAACCCTCTAGAAATCAGCCATTAGAGACAGTACTGAAGAAAGGCTGGCCCAATTCAGACAAATACATTAAACCACAGCTTAACATAACATAACATATATGCCTTAGGCTTGTGCATGCTTTCGTTCTCTTTCCTTTTCACACACAGCTATAAGCTTTTGGAAACCTGATGAAGCATTTCCTTCCATCTTCACTTGCACCATGATTTATCATCATATCCAAATCCCTAACCAGAACTGCAGTTCTCAAACTAGATCATAAACCAAGGTTTAAGGTAACTACAGTTCAGGTAAACAAGCTAAGATCACACAGTTTGCTGAAGTTCTCACACAGGGAATACACATGATTAGTTTAAAGCAAAATCATTTTTAAAATGTCTTCCTTACACCATACTCGTAGGGCTAGAGGAAAAGGCATGTTTATGTTTATGCACATAATGCTGGTTATAATTTTAAATCTGAACAGGGCCACTCTCACAGATTAAGGAAATGTCCTAAAGAGGGCAAGGTATTTTTCAGTTTAAAGAATTATGCTATTTGCAAGAATCATCAAACAGTGTTAGTTTGAAGGCATGCATACATGCCCAGACCTTGAAAATATTACTGAGAAAATATTAGTGTTACTACAGTATTTTCTTTTAAGGAAGCAAATTGTTTGGTACTGGCTACTATTCATTCAGAGCCAGTATGGTGTATTGGTCTGAGTGTTGGACTAGGGGCCTGCCTAAACGAAGAAAATACCCCTCATGGAATTCGCTGGGAATCCTACCTGTCTAAACAGGATCCAGCGCCAATCCACACTATACTTTTTCACAAACTGCAAGGCAAGTGCATTTTTGCTCATTTGGATTATTGAACAATAAAAACCTCGAAGGGAAGCACAAAGCTGATTGGCCAGGTGAGGGGCAGCTTGCTAGGAGGGCAAGTGCCCACTGCTGCCATGTTGGATTTTCGCCTTCACGATCGCTCACTAAGGCGATAAAAAGGATCAATATTTTCTGTTTCGCTTTTCTGGAAAATTGCTCTATCACACCAGTGCACCTTGGGATAACTTTTTTTAAAAAACGGGGGTGGTGAAGAAATAACATGAGCAAAGCACTCGCAGCCACCATCAGGAATGCGAGGCTTATGGGGGCTCCCAAGGCCAAAAAAACCACCATTCAGACATGTCATAATGATTTTGTCCCTCATCACACACAAAAAAGGAGATAACCAATGACAATATTTCTTTCAGTGAGTTACTTCCAGGCTCCATATGCATCTTTGGGGAGAGATTATTGAGGATGGAGCAAGTTTGTTTTCTGAGGCTCCAGAGACTAGGACACAGAGCAATGGACTCAAACTACAGAACAAGAGAATCCACCTAAACATTAGGAAGAACTTCCTGAAAGTAAGAGCTGTTCAGCAGTGAAATGCACTGCCTCAGAGTGTGGTGGAGTCTCCTTCTTTGGAGGTTTTTAAGCAGAGACTGGATGGCCATCTGTCGGGAATGCTTTGATTGTGTATTCCTGCATGGCAGGGGATTGGACTGGATGGCCCTCGTGGTCTCTTCCAACTCTATGATTCTATGATTATGTCTGCTTTACCTTTTCTCTTTGAATCACTTTCATTTTCAAAATGTCAACTTCTGCAGCCTCTCTCTTGATTCTTTCATAGTCTTCTTTCTTCAGCTATTGTGAGAGAAAGCTGTGCTTATTATAGAAACTGCATTTACTCCAACTGGCATGTAGACTAACACATCAAGGAAGGAAAGGACAAACTGGGCTTCCAGTACACTTGGGCCTTCTCTCAGATTTCATAATTAACAGACTATGATGGAGGTTATGCCTTTCTGCACAGGGATCATGGGAGACCTGAAGTTTAACAGTATTTTGAGGGACACCATATGTTTACACTTAAATATTCTCATTGGCAACATGGGCAGTCAAGAAAGGTAAGGTTGTAGACAGAGATCCGCCCCACCCCAGTCACTGCATCCTATAAGTTACAGTGGCTACCATAAACAGGTGTCACACATTTTCTTCAGCTGTCTCGGCCCTCATGGATGTGATTTTAAAATAGCACTTCAAATATATTCTTGCTGGATCCCAAATTTGTTTATGCAGATGGGATGGACTATGCCACCATGCCAGCTTCTAAATAAAGGATGGGCCCAGAGAACGGGCAACCAAACAAAGGAAGTGCTCTAAGGGCCCTGACATCTTATTCAGAATTGCCAGCTTCTTCAGTAGAAGGCAAAGAAGGAAAGTACTTAAAATATTAATTTTAGCTGCAATGTAGAAAAAGTATACATGTGATAAAGATCATAAATGCCAATATTAACAAATCTGTAACATTCTGAATAAGAACCTAAATCATGAAAAAAAAAATGAGCCAGCTGTTGAAAAAAGAATTCCATACATCATAATGATAAGTAAACACATTTTTACTTGCTTTGTTGTCTTTGCAATTGCATTTTGAAACACACATATCAAAAGATGATATTGCAAGGTCAGATTTTTAGGATCTCTCAGCAGCTTCATCATTGACCTGAGGCTATAGTGTTTCTCTTAGCTTTGTAGGGCTCTAAGATTGACCGAACACATGGATGCATACATATCTTGAACAATTTCTAATTTAGAAATATTATCATTGGTAAACCCTCTTTCTTTATACAGAGTGTATGTGATCAGAAGGATCTTTCTTTCAGTTCACATTATTGATAACTTGGTAGTGATGGCCAAAAGCAAAAAAAATGGTGTCTGGCTGTTGAGTGAAATGATTCGTATTCCGCATGCTTATTTTCTTTTACAAAGAACAGAAGTTAAGTCAGACAACACAAAAAGCTTCTCTCCTTATTCCATGCCTGACCTTTCGCTGGTATTTAGACTGCATGTGTTCAAGTTGCTGCTTTTGTCTCACTTCAGCCTCTGATGCTTTTCCACCTAGAAACAACACAAATCAAGCAAGTCAGGAGAACACTAAATTCTTTCTACACAAAATAATATCCTAGAAGCTGTATTAAAATATATTGAATATTAACTGATGTACTGAGATGCTCAATTGTACCCAATTTAGTATTCAATGAATGCTGAACAAGTACATTAAAACTAATAGAGCCTTAATTTTTTTGTCTTAAAAAAAACCCCTAGAAAATCTGCATTAACTCATGTTATACTAGCTGCTCTAGGACAATGCTCTGTCCTTTCTCCTCAAAGGTGTTCTCACCATTTTCTGAAGAGAGGTTTTATTTCAGCCCATCTTTCTTTCTTAGCTGAATCACCAATATTTGTTAGATCTCACAGAGGTCCAAGGTACTTCTGTGATAGGAAAATGGGCAAGCTGCAGTTTTTATTTAAAAAAAAATCAAACTGCAGTGAATTCATACATATAAGCCTAACTCTCCCCGCCCCCAAAAAACCTGATTAAGACCCAAAGTATTTGTTTGTATTAGCCAGTGTCTTCCTGATGAGATAGGAAAAAAATATGTGACATCGAAGGCTTTCACGGCCGGCATCCATAGATTTTCCTTGTTTTTTTCCCAGGGCTGTGAGGCCGTGTTCTGGAAGAGTTTATTTCTGACATTTCGTCTGCATCTGTGGCTGGCATCTTCTGAAGATGCAGGCGAAATGTCAGAAATAAACTCTTCCAGAACACAGCCTTACAGCCCAGAAAAAAAACCCAAGGAAAATCTATAGAAAAAATAGTTTTCCATGAGATAATTGGAGTTAATGCTGCTCCACCATGATTGATTTGTACATGCTTTACTATTTTGTAAGACCTTTTTATTAATATTAAGCTGCTTTGAGTTCATCTGGGGCACAAGTTTTAAAAATACACAAGGAAACCAATAATTAATTCTCCCAACAAATTATGGAACCAGAAAGTGATATTAATTTAGAGAAGCTGTTCAAGAAACAAATGGAGGCTATTCACTACTAAGTCCCAGTAAAGGAAGTAAAAACTGCAGGCAGGGAAGTTTTTATTAGCAAACAAGGTTGGTGAAATAATTTCTTCAGATACTGTTATTGTTGTTATTCTGTGTGGACCCATAATTTTAAATCCAACTTCCAACTAATTACTGAAAACCTATGTTCCAGCAATACCTCAATATGGAAACAACTAAGATTCTTGTTATATTAAAAGGGGTACTATACATCCCCCTTCAAAATATTGCTGAATCAGCTGTTGAGGCAGATATTCACCCTCTGTTCAATACTTCATTATGAGTTGCCATCATTTCCAACATTTCATTAGCCTTCGCAAATTATGTAATAGTACAACAAATCTTAACTTTCAGACAAGAGTTTATGAAATGCAATGAGTGTTTCTCAGACCAGTTATTTATAAGCCTCCAATACTTATTGTCTAGGGCTATATCACTGAGTGACAAATTCTATATTTTTATTTGTTTTTATGTTTGGTTCTATAGATTAGCTACTGACAAAACCTGGCTTACTCCCAGATACAGACAGACAATATTTCAGTATTTAAGGGAACTCCCACAGTATTTATTCAAGGTTATGTAGCATACCACACAAGGCTTCAGCTTTAAAGAATTCTGATTATCCAGCAATACTTCCATTTTCTCAAATACAGCTCGTTTTAATTCTCACAAAAACTGAGCACTGATACATGATTTGAATTCTTTATCTCAGTATGCCAAGATAAAGTATAATCTCAAACAGGCATTTTGGCCAACTATTAGATATGTCTCAGGTGTGCCCACTCACCCAGTTTCTGGGGTGTCAAGCTAATCACTCCTGGCCTGTGCTGTTCCTTCCATTTTGCTAGATCTTCCAGCTCTTTATTAGCAACTGAAATATAGTAAACAAAGAGCAAAGAGTAAAAGTACCAATGAGAACACTTTATTTCATAACAGGTACAGAAATACAGGAAGAAAAAATGGTTCCTATACTGATCCCTACAGGAAGCATCTAAAACACCTTCAACAGTACGCCCCTCCAACTACATGTGCCCACCTATTCATCTCAATAATCCAGGCTAGCATGACACTTTGGAGATTACCAGACACGCTAAATATGGCATTATCACAATGCCAGGAGCTCGCTAAAGGGCTTCCTTTTCAGATGACGTTGTTCCCCTCTCGTAATCCACCCATTCTGCTACAGTTCCACCGGTGCTGTTTTTTATTGATGGGAGAAGCCATCAATAGCTCCCCCGTTCCATTTCTGTAACACATGTTCATGCATCTGAAAAGGTGCCCCATTCCGCTGGCGAGATCCCATCATCAATAGGAGGTGCACTTCCTGTCAGAACACTTCCTGGTGAGATCGGGACATACAGGTAAGTCACACACTTTTTAAAAACTGCCTTGGTTTACTTGGAAGTTTTAAAGTGTGTTTTTATGCTTGCTGTCACTTTTTGGGGTTTATTTTTCTTTTAAAGTTTGAATTTCCCGCACTCTCATCTTCTCGTGAGAACGACAGGGATTTCACTCCTGGGCTGCCCTGAAGATGCTCCAAAGGTAGGTCTGAAACTTTTAGTTATAGTGCCAGGACCGGCAGGAGAGGAGATTTTTGGACAGGAAAACATTTTTCATTCCTGTCTGATAATCTCCTTATTCATGAAAATGGACATAGCATACTTACAAAGCATACATACAAAGAAAAGACGGTCTGGGTGTCTTATGCAAATAAGTGCCCTGTTCCGATGTCAACTGGTTTAATACGTTTGGACTGTACTTCTCCAGAAAGGTACCTTGGCAGGAATCCTGTTAGTGTGCTCCAGGGCACTTGTGAAGAAATTGTCATTGGGTCTCCATTCTCCTATTTAAAAGGTTTATGGCTGGAAGCTTCTTCACTACATACTACATCTTGAAATTCAGACTGCATTGAAAGTGGTTTTTTTAAGGGAGGGGTGATCAATAAAGAGCTGCAAATACATTTACAGGCATAAATATCTACCAATTTTTATTATCCTGTCTACCACCAGAAAATACCTCAATTAAAAATGAGGAAAAAGTACAACTGATCTGGGGATTAGTTTTATTTTTTGTTTGCACTTCTCAGTACTTGCAGAAGGAATTGAAACAGAAGGGAATCACACAATTCATTGATTCAATTGTTTATTTGTTTCCTCTGGGTATTCAAAAGCCAGGACTTTGCACACAAAACTATTACTTTAAAAAACACCTTGGTGCACTACACAGGTGTTAACTACACCAGTGTAGACATGGTGGTAAGACAAAAAAGGCTGCAGGCACAGGCAGTGTGAAGGAAGGAAGACATTAGAAAAACAGACAAAATCTGCTGACCCAGAACAGCCTATCAATCCATCTGGAAAAAGTGGACCCATTAATGTAACAATCTAACAACATTCCAGCCTATCATCTATAAAAGTGAATTTTTAAAACAATTTCTATAACTCACTTATATCGGAGAGTAACTTATGAAATCAATGGAGCTTCCTTCAAAGTAGACATGTGTACTGTTAATCACTGAAGCAACTCAGGATACATTTAACTATAGCAGGAATCTTACAGATATTAAGGAAAGCAACAGAAACATCTGGCTTACTACATCAGCATTTTGGTGAAAATATCAAATGCAGAAGTAAGGTTCAAGTTCACATGATGCTTTTAAGGATGGAACAGAATCACCTTTAAGGATACACCTACATACAAGTGAATCATAAGGGCTATACACACACCTATCACTGGTGCTTTTTCTGAAAATCTAATCTTGGCAAGCACACAAATCTTAAAACAATGTAATGCATTAAACCATCAAATCACTTATCCTTCTAGATCTGGATTAGTGAAACGTAAACCAGGTGGCATGCAAATAGATAGCACCAATCTATTTTTTTTTTTTTTTTTTTTAGGGACCTGCCAGTAAGACAGAAGTATTAAACACCTGGGAAAGTTCTTCACGTGGCCAGACATGGTATGCAGAACCTAGGGGGTATACACCATGCAGAATCCAATTAGCAGTCCAACGCCAAGCCATGTACTTACTTTTCTGTAACTGATCCCTCTTTGTTGGATTTGGAGCTATCACAACATATGCACCTGCACTACAGAGAGAAGAGGGAGGAGGAAGGACATTATTACCTAATAATTCACTAGGTAAGTTACTTGTATAGAATTTCATTTTAAAGATCTAGCACTTTATATACAGAGGTTTGTGTAGCATCTCCAGATAAAGGCATGCTCACCAAGACTTTGGGGCAGTGTGTGGAATGATGCAATGCTCTAGATATTGTAGGACTGCAAATCCCATCATCCTTAGCCAACGCAGCCAGTGGTGAGGAATGCTGGCAGTTGCAGTCCAATCACCTCTGGAGGGTTGTGTAATTCCCACTTCTGCTTTACGCACTGATTTAACTTTCTTATTTTATTAAAGAACAGTACCTCTGAAGCAGTTACTATGATATTTCCACTAGCTGCATGGGATATATCACAAATAACTTATGTTGGTTGATTACTAGACAACTCTTCAGCAAGAGACTTGAAAGATATTAAAATAATGGACAGACAGTTTGATAAGAAAATGGTTACCCAACTGACTTGCAGTTGAGGGAAAAGAGAAGAAACTGTTCTGGCTTTTTGTGCTTCAAGCTGGTTGCCAGAAAAATTCCTTCCAGGAATTTGCAAAATCTGAGCAAGGCTGTTGATAACAGGGAGACCAGGAGATCTTATTCATAGGATCATCATAATTCAGTGGACCACACATTCTACTACCTCCCCACTTGAATTAGAACAGGTTGACTGCTTTTGTACTAGAATGTGGACGCCATTCTCTCGCCAACCAAAATCTGGGCTTTTTCCTTGACTTTACTCATATACCTGACTATTTTATTCTAAGAGCTGACAGCAGCATATTGACACACAATTGTGTCATATAGTTATCACATTTAATATCAGGAGCCAAGGATACATATTAAGTGATAATTCTAGCTTCATACTAGTTTATTCCTCCCTCCACTTAAACTTACCTCTGGTACTTTCAACTGACAGAACTGTGCACGGATTTCCCACCTCCAACCACCTTACCTGGAGTTATATACCTCCTGACAAAAGCCATATACAGTGGCTCTAAGATGGCAACAGAAATGCCAGGCCACAGGGAGAGGAAGAGAAGTGGTTAAAGTACCAGTACAAACACATCTGCAGCAGGAAATGATACACTTTTATTTCCCAGAACAAAACTTACTGCTAGATAATAATCATCTGTCTCTTGCTACCTATTTCTAGCAGCAGAGCTCCCTCTCAGAATAGGTAAATTCTCATTACATTTTCATGGCAGCAAAGTTAAAGATAAAGACTCATGTAGTTTTGGGTAATAGAAAAATATAGGTTCTAGTTTTCTTAGATACTAGAAAGCTATGGCATCCACAAGAATTTGTCAGCACACTGCGTAAATGCCATAAATCTTATTTTATTATGCATACAGAGGATCCTAGACATAGCTCAGCTCAGAGCTGTATTTAACACAACAGCCTTTTTTTTTTTTTTTTTGCAAAATCTACCAAAACAAGGAGCAAGCATATTTAACCCCTTGTAGAACACCCTTTGAGTCACAATGACAGAACTGGGCTGTAGCAGTATCTTCTACTGTGAATGTTGTTGCACCTATTTTCACTGTAAAAGGTAGCACATCTGCAATTCTAAGAGACAGGGTTAAAGCTTTACATAGTATTTATATTATTTCAACTGGATTTCCAGATAACTGCTTACAGTATCTGTATTTATTGTGAAATTCAAAGCAATTGAACTTACATCAATAGTAGCATGGACACTCACTTGTGACTTTAGACAAGTCATAAACTCTCAGCCTCAGAGGGAGGCAAAGGGACCCCCCCCCCAAACAAATCTTGTCAAGAAAACCTGTGATACCTCTTCCTTAGGGTTGCCATATGTCAGAAATAATTTGAAGGCACACAACAACAAGAGCAACCAAAATGATCCGTATATAGGGACGTAGACAGAAGACGTTTATAAAACTAGTAAAGATATAGAGAAATAGAAAAGGACTTCACTGATGTTTTGTTTTGGTGGTACTTCTTGTTTATATCATCAACATGTGAATACAGCATGTTTTACCCTGAATTCAGCTATGTGCTGCAGTAGACATCACAAGAAGCATGATATGGCACTTTAACCAAGTTTACCTATGCTTGCTCAATCGAATCATAAGAGTTGGAAGAGACCACAAGGGCCATCTAGTTCAACCCCTTGCTATGCAGGGATAGAAATCAAAGCACTTCCAACAGATGGCCATCCAGCCTCTGCTTAAAAACCTCCAAAGAAGGAGATGCCATCATACTCCAAGGCAGTGAATTCCACTGTCGAACAGCTCTTGCCATCAGGAAGTTCTTGCTGATGTTTAGGTGGAATCTCTTTTCCTGTAGTTTGAATCCATTGCTCTGTGTCTTAGTCTCTGGAGCAGCAGAAAACAAGCTTACTCCATCTTCAATATGACTTCCCTCCAAATACTTAAACTTAGCTATCATGTCCCCTCTTAACCTTCTCTTCTCTTCTCCAGGCTAAACATACCCAGCTCCCTAAGCCTCTCCTCATAGTGCATGGTTTCCAGTCCTTTCACCATTTTGGCTACCCTCCTCTGGACACACTCCAGTTTGTCAACTTCCCTCTTGAATTGTGGTGCCCAGAACCAAACACAGTATTTTAGGTAATGTCTGATCAAAGCAGAATAGAATGGCACTATTTACTTCCCTTGTTCTAGACACCGTACTCCTATTTATGCAGCCTAGAATCACATTGCCTGTTTTAGCTGCTGCATCATGCTGTTGGCTCATGTTCAGCTTGTGGTCTACTAAGACTCCTGTATCCCTTTCCCATGTACTGTTGTCAAGCCAGGTGTCACCCATCCTATGCCTGTGTTTTTCATTTTTTTTCTGCCTAAGTGTAATACCTTATATTTTTTCCTTGTTGAAATCAATTTTGTTAATTTTGGCCCAACTCTCTAATCTGTTAAAGTAACTTTTAATTCTGAACCTGTCCTCTAAGGTTATTAGCTACCTCTCCTAATTTGTTGCCATCTGCAAATTTGATAAGCATGCCCTCTATTCCATCACCCAAATCTTGTATAAAAATGTTGAATAGCACTGGATCCAGGACAGAATCCTTTGGCATCCCACTAATCACTTCTTTCCAGGATGAAAAGGAGCTATGGGTGAGCACCCTTTGGGTTCAGTAGGTCAACCAATTACAAATCCACCTAACAGTCACATTGTCTAGCCTACATTTGTCAAGCTTGTTGGCAACAGTATCATGGAGGTCTTGTCGAAGGCCTTACTGTAATCAAGATATGCTACATTCACAGCATCTCCCTTCATCTACCAAACTCTATCAAACAAAGAGATAAGATTAATCTGAAATTATTTGTTTTTGAGAAACCCACATTGACTTTTAGTGTTCATAGCATTCCTTTCTAAGTGCTTACAGACTGTAAATTTAACTAGAATCTTTCCTGGTATTGATGCTAGGCTGACCAGGCTGTAATTATTTGGGTCTCCCCGCCCCCCCCCCCGTTTTTTTTTAAAGATGGAGAGAACTTTTGCCCTTCTCCAGTTTGCTGGGACTTCTGTTCTCCAAGAATTCTTAAAGATTATTGACAGTGGTTCTGAGATAACTCCTACAAGTTCTTTTAATGCCCTTGGATGTAATTCATGTGTCCCAGGAGACTTGAATTCATTTAGAGTAGCCAGGTATTGCTGAATTACCTCTGCCTGTTCTGTGCTGCATTTCCCCTACAGCATCATCTGCTCTATCTCCCCCAGGTTGAGCACCGTTTTCTTTTTAGGAGAAGACTGAGGCAAAGAAAAGTGTCTACCTTTTCTCTGTCCTGTTAGGATTTTGCCATCTTTTCCATGCACCAGCCCTACCATTTCCTTGTTCTTCCCTTTGCTACAGACATAACCCAAAAAGTGCTTTTTGTTGTTTTTAACCCCTCTAGCAAGCCTGAGCTCATTCTGCACTTTAGTTTTTCTGACTGTCTCCCTACATGTGCTAGCTATTCATTTGAATTCCTCTTTAATGATTTCCCCCAGCTTTTCAATTTCTTGTGCATGTACCTCCTGTACATTTCTTTTCTTGTCTTTTCAGTATAATTTATGTTTCATAGTTGAAACATTTCTACATCCATTGTGCACTGTGTGATATTAAAACAGATCTGTCTGATCTTATAGTTCATCAATAAGGAGTGATTGTGTGACTGTCCCTAAAGTCTTTATTACAGGCATAGTGAACCTGTGGACCTCAGACATTGTACTGTCCTCAGCCTAAGGGATCCTTTTGCAGATGCTACATCAACAAATGTTAAAATACCTAGGGTCAGGATTATCCCAAGTCCCAAGATTTCAGAAATGGAGAAGAAAGGCCAACCCTGGGATCTGTGAACCTCAAAAAGTAGTTGAATGCAGACCAAATTGGGTGGTGGTGGTGGTGGTGGGGAGACAGACAGGCTTGCTTGCTGCTGCTCTCTGTCTTTAAAAACAGGTCTTTCTAGATGTGTCTGCCAGGGCAGAACACACAACTTCCAAAAGAGATTTCAAAAGAAAAGCAAAAACCAAAAATCCTGTTTGAATTGGAAGAACACTGCTATAGTGAGGGAGGGAGAAAGAGAACAGCCATGATAATCACCAGCTACAACAATATATAATAGGTGCCCATGCTGTGCAATCAACAGTAGAAACAAACACATTCTTCAGAAAAATTAGGTAGGCGCTGAATTTCAATTTTGTTATATTTTTCTTGCACTTCAAGCAGTAGCTCAAGAAAGAAAGGTTAGATGAGAAGAACAGAGGATGGGTGGTGATTCTATCCACCAGTCTAATCCAGTTTAAAGCTCCAATTCAGCCTTTTACATTTAATTTTTTTAAAAAATAATGAAGTACTGGGAACAAAATCATGCATCTCCCATGTTTTGTCTAGACTGGTCTTCACAATAATGCCTGAATGCTTCCAAGACAATGATTTCTTAATGGCCTCTCCTAACTCTGTGAAACTCTCTTCCAAAGTGGGCAACAGTCCCTCTCCCCCATCTGGCATGCAAAGGCCTTTTTATACATGTACCCTTTGGTGCTGTAGGCTATACAGTTGGCTCTCTGTATCCACAGATTTGGCATCTGTGGATTCCACAAGCCATGTTTTGAAAATATTCTCCCCCCTCCCCTCCCCACCAATAAATTCCAAGAAGCAAACCCTGATTTTGCCATTTTATATAAGGGACACCATTTTACTATGCTATTGTATATAATGGGACTTGAGCCCTGGTGGTGCAATGCCAGTACTGCAGCCACAACATTGTAAGTGTGATCCTGCAGGCTCCATGTTGACTCAGCCTTCTAGTTGACTCAGCCTTCCAGTTGACTCAGCCTTCCAGCAGTCCTTAGGTCAGTAAAATGAGTAACCAGCTTGTTGGGTTGTAAACCGCTTGTAAACATCTTGTAAACCACTTAGAAATGTTTAGCACTATAAAGCTGTATAGAAATTCATGTGCTATTGCTATCCACTGATTTCGGTATCCATGGAGGGGGCCCTGGAACCAAACGCCAGCAGATACCAAGTGCCCACTGTACTTCTGAGGAAGGAATTGGCAAAACCACCTGAGTATTTCTTGACTAAGAAAGATCCCTATGAAATTTCATGGGGTTACCATAAGTTAACAGCAGGCGACTTGAAGACACACACATATACCCATATATATGGGACACCATTTTGCTATGCCATTGCATATAATGAGACTTGAGTATTCACGGATTTTGGTATCCACGGGTGTGTGTGTGTGTGTGTGTGGTCCTGGAACCAAACCCCAGTGAATATGAAGGGACAACAGTACTTTGGAAGCCAACTCCCAGAATCCCCTGCCAGTATGGCCATTTCAGGCCATGTATTTTTCCAAGCTCTGATAATGTCATGTTCTCCCATATTAGGAGAGACAGGTGTCTCTCCATATATCTCACTATAACAAATAACACTATACAGTTGTCCCTTCATATTTGCTGGGGTTTGGTTCCAGGACCCTCCCGTAGATACCAAAATCTGTGAATACTCACGTCCCATTGTATGCAATGGCATAGCAAAATGGTGTCCCTTATATAAGATAGCAAAATCAAGGTTTATTAGTTGGATTATTAATTTTTTAAAGAATATTTTCAAGCCGTGAATACTTAAATCCGTGGATACCAAATCCGTGTATACAGAGGGACAACTTGTAATATGTGAGCCAGCCCCCTCCCACTTTACCGAAGTTGCTTGAAACTATCAGAAAAGCAGTCAGTGACTCATTATCGGGAGACCCATGTGTACGTGCCTTGAAGTCGACTTATGGTGACCCCATGGATTTGAATTCCATAGGACTTTCTTAGGCAAGGAATAGTCAGAGATGACTTTTGCCAGTCCCTTCCTCTGAAATACAGTTTCCCCTTCATATTCGCTGGGGTTTGGTTCCAGGACCCCCTTGGATACCAAAATCTGTGAATACTCAAGTCCCATTATGTGCAATGGCATAGCCAAATGGTCTCCCTTATATAAAATGGCAAAATCAAGGTTTGCTTTTTGGATTATTGTTTTTTTAAGAATATTTTCAAGCCGTGAATACAGTTGTCCCTTCATATGAGCTGGGGTTTGGTTCCAGACCCCCCCCCCCGTGGATACCAAAATCTGTGAATACTCAAGTCCCATTATATGCAATGGCATAGCAAAATGGTGTCCCTGATATAAGATGGCAAAATCAAGGTTTGCTTTTTGGATTATTGTTTTTTTAAGAATATTTTCAGGCCATAAATACTTAAATCCGTGGATGCCAAATCTACTGGATACGGAGGGACAACTGTATAGCCTACAGCACCTGGGGCAGTATTTGTTGGCAGTCTCCCATGCAAGTACTAACCAAGACTGACCCTGCTTAGCAGCCGAGACCAAATGGGATCTGGAGCCTTTAGGGCACTGTTCTACTTCGCAACTACCTTCCCGTTTCTGCCCCCCCCCCCGGGAAGAACTCCATAGATGCGAAAGAGAGTCAGCTGGGACCTCCCGAGGCCATCTAGCCTTGCGTCTCCTCTCTCAAACGCCTCCCTCGCCAAGGCTTGCAGAAGGCGGCGACTTACTGCGGCTCTCGCGGCTCTTCCAAGGAGGGCGCTTGGCTTTGCGGGTCCCCCTGACCCACATCTCCAGCATCCCGGGAATCTCGGGGCTCTTCGCTTTGCCAGAAGAAACCCCCGTCCGGGTAGTTTCTGCTCCCAACTCTGGCCCGATCCATCGCTCCGCGCCCAACGCTCTCAACTTTGCTCGCCGTCTCTCTTTCACGGACCAAAGGAAACCGAAACGGCCACTTGCTCAAAGTTAGTTTCGATTCTTTGGTCAAGTGCCTCCCAAAGCGAGTCAGAAAAATCCTCCCTTTCCACAAGCAGTCGGTGTTTGGAAACCAAAGCTGGGATTTCAGCGCTTCCTAGTCCCTCCTGCCAGGATGGCTATAATTGAGCACCGGTGACATGAGGATGATGTGCAAGAGGACTGGTTAACATCGTGTGAACAAGTCAGGGGGGTTTCTTCTCTCTTCAGCCTGACTATTGCCTGGTCAGCAATAATCTTGACAGGCAGCAGGTGAAACTGCCCCCAAAACTTATTTCCCTCACCTGCATCATTTCTGCTGCTGAAGCCAATGCAATTTGCTCTCAGTCAGGTGAGCAACAGAAGCGTGAAATCCTCTACCATTTAGAGCAAAATACGTTAGTCTTAAAGATAACACAACATTTTGGTGCCTTTGCAGCACAGACTACTTCCCCTGAAAGAGAAATGTGCTTCCCTAATCTCTCTGATTTCTGCAAATGGGATGACTCTGGCTTAGGGCTGACTGGCCCAGAGTGAGGTAGTGGTTTGAGCCATTAGGACTCAAGGAAGACAGGGTTCAAATTCCTGCTCAGCAGTAGAAACACATTGAGTGCCTCTAGGGAAGTCACAGTCTCTCAGCCTCAGAAGCAGGACTGGTTTAAGGAATGTTGGGGCCCCCTGCAATACTTTTATTTTGGGGCCACCATATGTTTATCTCAGGTCAATGTAACCTAACCTAACCTAACCTTTTCACAGTACAGGATATACAGATTATTACTAATAATGTTTTTTTCAGGAGGAGGGTTACGACCGGCCCCCCACAATGACGGGGCCCCCTGCGGCTGCAGGGCTCTTAAACTGGCCCTGCTCAGAAGAAGCCAATGGGAAACTTCTTCCAAATCTTGCTAAGAAGTCCCTGTGATAGCATAAAGTTGGAGTCAGCTTGAAGACACAACATTAGAAGTGGCAACTTTTGAGGGGCATGTCAAAAAATTCAGGTGGAAATTTTCCTGACAAGCAGACAAGCATACAGCTATTATACTGTAGGATAATACAGTATTTTTGTAGGACATCTGCAATCCTACTTAAGAATCTTAAAAGACACACTAAGCATGCATCTACACTGTAGAAATAATGCAGTTTGACACCACATTAAGTATTGTAGCGCCATCTAATAGAATCCTGGGATTTGTAGTTTTACAAGGTCTTTAGCATTTTCTACAAAAAAGTGCTGGTGCCTCACAAAACTACAAATCCCAGGATTCTGTAGGATAGGGCATGGCAGTTAAAGTGGTGTCAAATGTTGATTCCCGCTAAATCATCCAACTGCCCTGATTTGGTGGGGAGAGTAATAATTACTAAGGTACTCTGTCATCCCACTTGCTATGTTCTCAGTTTCTGTCAGTTGCTGCAAACTGAGTTCAAAGTGAAAAAGTAGTTTGTACACAATTAACTCGGTGGGGGGGGGGAGAGATTTGGCAGCGACAGTAACAATTACTCCTCTATCATCCCACTTTTTAAACTGGTTTTAACAGGTCTCTGTTTCTCTGTCCTCTTCCCACATTCCTCCTTTGGCCTTAGCTTACTTCAGTTGCTGCAAACTGAGTTCAAATTGAAAAAGTAGTTTGTATGCAATTAACTCAGCAGGGGAGAGAAAGGACAGGACAGAATCTTGCCCTTTCCCTGCAAGCTAAGGCAAATCCAACCACTGTAGCCTCTCCTATGTTGTGTGTTCTTCCTCATTAATAACTGTTGCCATGTTGACTACACTTTGATATTGCTTAGCCACGTGTTCCTGTTTCTATCTGTGAAATGTGGGACGGAATGGTAATACGATAGAGCCACTGTGGTGTAGTGGCTTGAATGTTGGACTACAACTATAGAAACCAGGGTTAAATCCCCACTTGGCCATGAAAACCCAAGTCACACACCCTCAGAAACCCAGGGGTAGGTTTGACTTAGAGTCACCATAAGTTGGAAATGACTTGAAGGCACAACAACAACAATGGTAATATGACCCTGGCATCAGAATATAGGTTGGTACCAGCAGTTTATGAAAAGGGACAAGGAACAAAGCCAAGAGGAGACAAACAGAATGCAGAGCTGAGACCTTCTCTCCTGTCATCCTTGCTCTCCTGCTGTTGATGATTTTTTTTTTAAACTATCCTTTCCCCTTTGCATCAGGAATTTGCCTGACAACATTGCTTCTACAGATCTTTACACTCATTTCTGCTTTTTTCAAGGGATTAACAAATTTACTGATTTCCCTGCTTTGGGAGTTGCTTATTTTTTTTTCTTGTTTGGCTATAGATGGCTGGATCTATCTAACTTGTTTTCTATCTGGACAATCATAATGACCCATATTGAGAATGAACTTCTTTCCTAATTATGATTGTGTCGCCTTCAGGGTTTACATTGCCATATGGGCATGACCTGAAGCACCTCCATAACCTATTTGCACAGCAAGTTTGTGCTCAATTAACTCAGCAGGGAGGAGAGGGTTTGAACAATTGCTCTTCCCCTAGGCTCAGGCAAAAGGAAACTGCTGCAGTGTCTCCTAGGTTGTGTGTTCTTCCTCATCTTGAAAGCTAGGAGTGTATTTGGCCATAGGCTTTCCAAATCATCTTGAAGAATAAAGAGTAATAGTTGAAATATTATTTTGCTAATAGACATAATCAAAGGGCTTAAAGGAAAGAGATTTGTTTTTTTGTTTTGTTTTGTTTTTTTAAAAGGACCACATTGGGGAGACCTATGTTCTCCATCTTGGAGAGACTACCAAATTTGCAATCCAAGATAAAGCACCCTACTTATTATTTCTGTAAGTGTCTAATCTTTGGTGTTGTCTTTTAAATGATTCTTGAAATCTGTTTTGAGTCTAATAATTTGTTTTGAAATCTGCTTGACTTTTCAATTACATTTTCTGTTACTATCCTAAATGCCACACTATTCAAATTTGTATTTTAAGTAAACATGCTTAAATGAATTGTGTATTTACTACTGTCAGCCAATAAACTGACAACTGGATTTATGTATAAATCTGTGCATTTCAATATAAGGATTACTTGCAGAATCCTGGAGTGTCACTGGAGATAGTACCTAGACAAAAAAGTTTAAAGCAGATACACATGTGGGGAAAGAGTTTGGCTATTACCTCTCACCTGTTAATGCTAAACTTTAATTTTTCACCACTCCACATTCTAACAAATGATGGTTTGATCTGTTTTGCCATCCTTGTAGAGCTTCCAGTAGACAATTGGTTGTATTATTCCATGTGGCCTTAGATTTCTATCACAGTTATAATCTGTTTTTAAACACAATTTTAAATGCCTTTTATTATATATTGCTTCAGGGGACCTGATGGTCTGAAAACCACATTTTAAATAGAAGAAATAATTGTTTGCTCCACATGGAGCTGCTCAAAGAATGCAGCTATGGCTGGACCTTGGGATTGGAATCCGGGGTGGATACTGGCTGTCACAGCAGCCTTTATTTTTATTTACACAGCTACTGGGAATGTATATAGTTGTACATGCTCATTTTTAAATATTTGACTTTACAAGCATACCTATAAAAACTATGTAACAAAACAGAAGTATGGCAGAAGAAGAGAAATGTGTATTGTGTGCTTAACTGAAGTAACACATATGGCTGCTTAAAGGGTGGAGGGCATAAGACTGTTAGGGTCTAAAATTACCTAGTTGATACATCATTCCTCCTAAGTATGATACACAGTTTATGTGGTACAGTGGACAGAATACTGGACATAGATCAGGGAAGATCTAGGTTTCAAATCTGCACTCACTATGTGCCTTCGACTAGATACCATCAGACAGCCTCACCACACAAGACTGTTGATGATAAAAAGAGGAGGTGGGAAACTACAAGGTCTGTCTGTTTAATAATGAGACTGATAAATAACCCATCTTTATTTATATGTACAGTTGCCCCTTCATATTTGCTGGGGTTTGGTTCCAGGACCCCCCATGGATACCAAAATCCATGACTACTCAAGTCCCATTATATGCGCGCTCTCTCTCTGGCTTTTCTTCGCAAACGAAGATTCAGGAAGGACTCATCCCATGCTTTCTGCATGCGCGCTGATGACTAAAAAGGCCAATCCGAGATAAACAGGTCTGGTTGCAGAAAGCACAGCAGAATGCAATGGCATAGCAAAAGGGTGTGCCTTATAATAAAATGGCAAAATCAAGGTTTGCTTTTGGGATTATTATTTTTTAAAGAATATTTTCAAGCCGTGAATACTTAAATCCATGGATACCAAATCCATGGATATGGAGGGACAAATTGTATTACAATTCAAATGCTTGTCCCCTTCAATATACTCCCCATTCACACTCACACACTGATGCAGTCTTGTTTTCCACTGGTCGAAGGCATGAAGCAAATCAGTTTCTGTCAGCTGTTTCAACATATCTGCCATTTTCTTCTTTACTGCATCAATTGGCTCAAAACGTGTTCCTTTAAGCACCCATTTCACTTTAGGGAAAAGAAAAAAGTTGCATGGTGCCAAATCTGGTGAATATGGACAATGTTCAAGTGTATTCATGCATTTAGCAGCCAAAAACTGCTTCATAGAAAGTGCTGGCTGAGCAGGCACATTTTCTTGATGAAGAATGAAACTATTTTCCCACAGTTCTGGCCTTTTTTCCTGTCTCTCTACCTCCACTTTATCAAAACCTCCTTTTAATAATGCTGGTTCACTATTTTGGAATACATTCTGCCAAAATTATGCCCTTGGTGTAAAAAATAAACAAACAAACAAACCAATGAGCATGGCTTTGAATGTGGACTTGTTTTGACATACTTTTTTCATTCTTGGTGAAGATGGTATTCCAGTGCATTGACTGTCGTTTTGTCTCAGGATCATACTAGAAGATCCAGGTTTCATCACAAGTGACGATTTGTTGAAAAAGGTTTGCGTTTGCCTCAAGTTGCTGCAAAATGTCAGCACAAATTTTCAGCGCAGTGTCTTTGTCAATGTTCACAGCTTCAGCTATCATTTGGACACTGGGTTGGCAGTCTCCTTGAACAATCTGGCTGGTTTATTCTACAATTTCTTCAGTTCTTGAAGTGGAAGGTCGTTCAGGGCATTCATGCATCATTACTGCATCAATTGGCTCAAAATGTGTTCCTTTAAGCACCCATTTCACTTTAGGGAAAAGAAAAAAGTTCTTACATCCTTCTTTAAATCTTTGTGTCACTTGAGTACACGTGCACGAGACATGCAGTCTTCCATGCAGGCTCAGTAAGCGTTTGAAAAGATTCCATTGGTGGTTTTGTTCAATTTTACTAAAAATTTCAAATTGACATGTTCCTTAACTTTTAAACTTAACATTTTCCTGGCACACAGCAGACAACACAGCTGCTTTAAACAATGACTGACAATTAACTGAATGGCCAAGAGTGTTGATGTCTGTCATGCAGGTTCAGATATTTTCAAGGTCGCCACTCAAGCATTCACAATCAGACCTCTCTTATTTGTCTGAAAGGTAGAAACACAGTCTCGTTATTTAATAGACAGACCTCGTAATCATGTACTCCTTGGAGAAAGGATAGAATAAAAATTGTAATAAATAAACAAAATGTGAAAATAGAGATGAAAGTTGTACAATAGAGAAAGTCACAGTTTCTTCTGCCAGGAGAAGTTTTCATGCTAGATGTTGCCAAATTTTGGTCCAGAATACGAATACAATATTTTGTCTTGCAATGAATGCTTGGAATATTACAAACTGGGTATCATTTCCACTCAGTGTTCTTCTGCAGCTTGTACTATTAAATGTTATTCCTCACATGTAATCAGTTTTCAGGCTGATGAGGTTGCCTTGAACAAAATTGACATGCTAAAATAAGTGAAAGAGAATGACCATTAAAATGTGTTCCTTTTGGTGGGACATATTTATGTTAGGTCCTTATTCTATGAACTGTATGAACAAAGCTCCCATTCACATCACTGTTTTATTTTATGATTGTCTTCTCTATTTGAGTTAGTCTTCCCCCGTTCTTGCGAGTGTTTTACTTGATTACTGTCCACTCTTGTGGTTGTCCACTTGTTCCTGAGTCTGTTTCAGGGACAGAGCAGGGGACCCCGAGAGTACCACCGCAAGGAACAGCTGCTTCTAAGCCTTGGGGGAGGCGTGTGGTGGTGGTGGGGGACTCCTTGCTGAGGGGTACAGAAGCAGTGAGTTGTGGGCCTGACAAGATGTCTCAGGAGGTGTGTTGTCTCCCTGGGGCAAAGATCCGTGATGTGACGGAGAGGCTGACAAGACTGGTCAAGCCCGCTGATCATTACCACTTCATTTTGGTCCATGTGGGAACCAATGATACTGCAAGGCACAGCTTTCCCAAGATCAGAAGAGATTATGAGGCTCTGGGGAGGAAGCTGAAAGAAATGAATGCACAGATTGTCATCTCGTCTCTTCTGCCAGTTGAAGGGCATGGTCCAGGAAGGAAGAGGAAAATACCTGATGTAAACAACTGGTTCCATAGATAGTGTCGCTGAGAACAATTTGGATTCTTGGATCATGGGCTGCGGTTCCATAAGGGGGGACTTCTGGCAAGGGATGGGTTGCATATCACGCCAGTTGGCAGAAACGTTTTGGCCAACAGTCTCAAGAATTTGATCAGGAGGGCTTTAAACTGAGTCATATCGGGGAGGGAGACAGTATTCTGGAAGGCAAAAGAGCTGGAGAAAACAGTCAAACTGTCATAACAAGGCAAACAGTGCAAGGACCCAACAGTGGGAGGCAAAAAAAAAAATGCACAGGCAGCAAGTAAAGGGAACACATGGTCTTATATGTTTCTACACTAATGCACAGAGCATGGGAAATAAGCAAGATGAACTTGAACTCCTAGCACAACAAAACAAATATGATACAATAGGCATTACTGAAACCTGGTGGGATGAGTCTCATGATTGGAATGTAGGAATAGAGGGGTATAACCTTTATAAGAGAAACAGGCCAAACAGGAAAGGAGGAGGAATAGCATTTTATGTCAGGGATATTTATACCAGTGAAGAGATCCATGACATTAATACTGGAAGCCAGGTGGAGAGCATCTGGATAAAAATTAAAGGGGAGGGAAACAACAGGGATGTTATTGTGGGACTCTACTACAGAACCCCCAAGTCAGATGGATGATGCCTTTCTAGAACAGATGACCACACACGCAGAAAGGAGAGATGTAGTAGTGATGGGTGACTTCAGCTATCCTGATATTTGCTAGAAATCTAACTTAACCAAAACTTCAAGGTCTAGCAAATTCCTTACTTGCCTGGAGACAATTCATTGTCCAAAAGGTAGAAGAGGCAACAAGGGATTCAGCTATTTTAGATCTGATCCTAACCAACAGGGATGACCTGGTTAATGGGGTACAAGTGGTGGGATCCTTAGGTGAGAGTGATCATGTTCTCCTGGAGTTTGTTATACAATGGAAAGGAGAAGCCAGGCATAGTCAGACTTGCCTTTAGGAGAGCTTTCTTGACTTTAGGAGAGCTGATTTCAATAAACTCAGGGAAATACTGGGGGTGATCCCATGGTCAGGAATACTAAAAGAGAAGGGACTTCAAGACGGATGGGACTTTCTCAAAAGTGAGATACTGAAGGCACAATTTCAAACAGTACCAATGAGGAAGAAAAATGGGAGGTGTCTCAAGAAACCAGGATGGATGACTGAAGAACGTTCAACAGAGCTAAGTTTTAAACGGAACATGTACAGGAAATGGGAAAGGGGGAAAATCACCAAAGAAGAATTCAAACAGATAGCGAACACACGTAGGAGTAAAGTCAGAAAACCTAAAGCGCAGAATGAGCTCAGGCTCGCTAGAGAGGTTAAGAACAATAAAAGGTTTTTTTGGGTATGTCCGCGGAAAAGGAAGAAGAAGGAAATGGTAGGGCCACTACATGGAGAAGATGGCAAAATGCTAACAGGGGACAGAGAAAAGGCAGAATTATTCAACACCTTCTTTGCCTCCGTGTTTTCAGAAAGGGAAAAGATGATCAACCTGAGGATAATGGAACAGAGGACACAATAGGGGAACTTCAGCACAGAATAAGCAAAGAGGTAGTACAGGAATACTTTCTTAATCTAATTGAATTTAAATCTCCAGGACCAGATGAACTATATCCAAGGGTATTAAAAGATGTAATCTCAGAGCCATTGGCAATAATCTTTGAGAACTCCTGGAGAACAGGAGAAGTCCCAGCAGACTGGAGGAGGGCAAGCGTCCCCATTTTTTTTTAAAAAAAAGGGGGGGGGGAGAGGATCCCAACAATTATTGACCAGTTGTCTGACATCAATACCAGGGAAGGTTCTAGAGCAGATAGTTAAGCAGAGAGTCTGTGAACATTTAGAAGGCAATGCCATAAACAGAAAAAGTCAACATGGGTTTCAGAGAAACAAGTCATGCCAGACTAATCTGATCTCCTTTTTTTTTGATAAAATTACCAGCTTGGTAGATGAAGGGAATGCTGTGGATATCGCATACCTTGAATTCAGTAAGGCCTTTCACAAGGTTCCCCATGACATTCTTGCAAACAAGCTTGTAAAATGTGGGCTAGACAAGTTACCTGTTAAATGGATTTGTAACTGGTTGACCGGCCGAACCCAAAGGGTGCTCAGCAGTGGCTCCTCTTCGTCTTGGAAAGAGGCGACCAGTGGGGTGCCACAGGGTTCTGTCCTGGGCTCAATGCTATTCAGCATCTTATCAATGACTTGGATGAGGGAATTAGGGGCTTATCAAATTTGCAGATGACACCAAATTAGGAGGAGTAGCTAATACCCTAGAGGACAGGATCAAAATTCAAAATGACCCGGATAGACTGGAGAGCTGGGCCAAAGCTAAGAGACTGACATTCAATACGGAGAAATGTAAGGTACTGCACTTAGGACGGAGAAATTAAATGCATAGATATAGGATGGGGGAGACCTGGCTGAACAAGACTATGTGCAAAAGGGATCTAGGAGTCCTAGCAGACCACAAGCTGAACATGAGTCAACAGTGCGATGCGGCAGCTAAAAAGGCCAATGCGATTTTGGGCTGCATCAATAGAAGTATAATGTCTAGATCAAGGGAATTAATAGTGCCACTCTATTCTGCCTTGGTCTGGCCTCACCTAGAATACTGTGTCCAGTTCTGGGCACCACAATTCAGAAAGGATATTGACAAATTGGAGCATGTCCAGAGGAGAGCGACTAAAATGATGAAAGGTCTGGAAATCATGCCTTATGAGGAAAGACTTAGGGAGCTGGGTATGTTTAGCCTGGAAAACAGACAATTAAGGGGCAACATGATAGCCCTGTTTAAGTATGTGAAGGGGTGTCACATTGAGGATGGAGCGGGCTTGTTTTCTTCTGCTCCAGAGACTGGAACACGGAGCAATGGATGCAAGCTCCAGGAACAGAGATTCCACCTCAAAATTAGGAGGAACTTTTTGACAGTAAGAGCTGTTCAGCAGTGGAACACACTCCCTCGGAGCGTGGTGGGGTCTCCTTCATTGGAGGTCTTTAAACAGAGGCTGGATAGCCATCTGTCAGGGATGCTTTGATCATGATTTCCTGTGTGGCAGGAGGTTGGACTGGATGGCCCTTGTTGTCTCTTCCAGCTGTACAATTCTATGGTTCGAATTGGGTATATGTGCTTGAATCTTCAGGACATTCTTTACCATGACCGGGTACTATAGGATGGGTGCAAGACAAATACAAACAATTCAATATTTATTGTGGGAAATATGATAACACACATATATTGTAGCAATTGGTAAGCTTATGCAAACACTAAACCTGAGTTAGAAAAAAGTTCCCCACCCCTTAGAATTTTCTAAGAGAGCTCAAAAATACCAAGTGTTGAGAGGAGGAGGTTGCCTACTGTACACAGAGGGATTCCTAAGTTTTTGACGGAACAGAAACTTACATTTTCTTTGATGTGTTGCCATTTGCATGGTAAGTTAAAACTTTCCTAACTTTGTGTCCTTTCTTCACTTTATGATCTTTTTTTGCATCTTGGAGCAATGGTGTTAAGAAATTCTGAGACATTTTAGTGGATATACCCAATCAATAAGTCCTGCTACCCAAGTCTCTAACAGACTGTTCACAGGTTTGATGACATCCAAGGGGCATCATTGAACTTTGCTACCATTTCCCTGCCTTCCAACTGCCACCTTTTAAAAGAATATGTGCCTGAATTCTCAGAATTGAACATTCTGCTTAGAAGTTTCAATCTGTGCTTTAAGATGAGCAACTCCTAGAATTGCCTAACAATTTTTCTTCCCCAACAAACCACTAACAGAATTGTATCATCTCCACTATAATTTAGAGATATGGCGCTTGTTTAATGGATGCATCTCACAACATTCCTTCCAAACTGTCAGTGGAGAAGATCTAGTTATCTGTGCATCTATTTTTCAAGCTATCTTCCTTAAGCATTTAAAAAATAGATTATTTAATAAGAAACACTTATTTATCAAAAGGCAATGACTCAGTTTTTGTCCTTGGAAGAAGGGCAGTTTCTGTTCTGGAGAAGCTGGAGAAGTGTCTTAACTAAACAGTTATCTTTCTGCTACCCTTCACTGATCATTTAAGATCCAAGCCACAGAAAAGATGATGAACGCACTGGAAAATGATCACTGCCTCTCAAAATGTGAAGCAGGGCCTGAATAGATGCATTGCCTCGAAAAATTACAAAGTGTCTTGTGGCATTTTAAAGACTAAATATAGCACGTTCACACTATACAATTATAGTAGGACCCCTGTATCTGCTGGGGATTGGTTCTGGGGGGCCCCTGTGAATACTGAAACCCATGGATAATAGCTAATGCCATTGAAAATAATGGGACTTCTGGTTTAAAACACCATAGAGTTGCCTTGGAGGACCTAGAAAATGACTAGAGATTACACATTTTCTAGGAAGACTTTATGGTAGATGTGCTGTTTTGTGTCTCATGGATAATGGAATCAGTGGATAATGAATCAGTGGATGCAGGGGTCCTACTGTATAGTGTGATGATTCCATTTTAAGTCCATGGTTCCACCCTGTTGAATCCTGGGACTTGCAGTTTAGAAAGAGGTACAGTCTTTTGAATTCTTGGCCAGAAAACCCTGTGGTGCCTCATTAAACTACAAACCCCATGATTCCATTAGATGCAGCTATACCAATTATAATGGAATTGTAGTGCTATAATTGTGCCTTGTGAAAGCATAAATGATTTCATGGGTTAAATTATATAATAATAATAATGATAATGATGATGATGATGATTTTTTATTTTTTAACCCGCCCCTCTGCTTGGCAACCGGGGTGGGGTACAACAAGATTAAAACAGCAGCAAGATAAAACAATCCTTCCCAATCCTAACCCTCCCTAAAACCCTCCCTTAAAACTAAATTAGAGAATTAAAACAAAGATAAAATACAATACAATATTTAAAAAATGGCAATAGCAGCAGGGGGGTGGGTAAGCAATCAACTCCACTTGGGTCAGGAAGTTATTCTGGGAAGGCCTGCTGGAAGAGATCCGTCTTTAATGCTTTCTTGAAGCTATCAAGAGTAGTGATAAGACGGATCTCATCCGGCAGGCCATTCCAAAGTCTGGGAGCCGTAGAAGAGAAGGCCCTCTGGGAAGTCTGCGACAGCCTAGTTTTCATAGGCTGCAGCAGGTTCCTCCCAGAGGGCTGAAGTGCATGGGGGGGGGGATCATATGGGATGAGGCGGTTCCAGAGATAAGATGGACCCAAGCCATGTAGGGCTTTAAAGGTTAAAACCAACACCTTGTACTGTGCCCGGAAACTGATTGGCAGCCAGTGGAGAGATTTAAGCACAGGTGTTATATGCTCTCTCCTAGATGTACCCGTAATTAACCTGGCTGCTATATTTTGTACCAGTTGAAGTTTCCAGGTTAGGCACAAGGGTAGCTACATGTAGAGTGCATTACAGTAATCCAAACGTGAGGTTACCAAAGCATGTACCACAGTTTCCAGATCCCTTGTATCCAGTTAAGGGCACAGCTGGCGTATCAGCCGAAGCTGATAACAGGCACTCCTGACTTTCACACTCACGTGACTAGTCATGTGAAGCAACGAATCTAGGAGTACCCCCAGATTGCGAACACAGTCCTTAGAGGAGAGTGTGACCCCATCCAGGACTGGAAATAGTATTCCCAGACCTGGTTTCGGGCCTGTGACTGTCAGTACCTCCGTTTTGTCTGGATTTAGTCTCAATCTGTTTTTCCTCATCCACTCCATTACCGCTCTAAGACAGTCATTGAGAGGAGAGACACCATCTGAAGTCTGAGTTCATTACAGCAGATGCATTAAGGAAACTCTATAATGGCACAACTAGGTATTACAGGGTTCTGTATATTTTGCAGAAATTTATTATTATACCCACTTTCCTGAAGTTGCTAAATGAATAAACTGGTTTAACTTGACTGTGGAATTGTCTATACGGTGAAAATATTCATCACAGAATTTGCTTGGAAAACAAGCTGTCTTAATCAGATCCCACATTGCAAAGGAGGAGAGCTAAAAAGAGCAAGAAGTACGTGAGAAAAGCATTTGCGGTGTTTCCCGGCTTTTTAAAAAAGCCTCGTTTGGTGTGCGCATTCCCATTCATTAAGACAAGTGATTCAACATGTATCACTTCCCCATACAAGAGAAAGTGCAAAATTGATTGGCCGGACAACTGCAGGGGGCTGGGTTACAGGGCAAGTGTTCGCTGCCGCCACGTTGGATTTTCGCCTTAGCGAGTGATCACTTAGGTGATAAAACGGGGGATTTGTGTTATTTATTTATTTTTGACAGGTGAAATACTGCTTGTGTGCACTATAGAAATAGTTGTGTTTTTTTAAGTTCAGTGGCAGCAGATTTAAAAACACAAGTAATCCACTCGAGGCCATGGTCTCAGCTACAGGCATGTGAAATTGTGTGTGTGTGTGGCTGTAAAACCATTAAGACAGGTTGCAGCTGCTGTGACTTGCTATTACTGTGGAGCAATCTGGGTTTTTCTCCCTTTGGAGATTATCACACTACTCTTTTATAGCACTAATATTCCATTTTAACTGCTCTGGCTGCCTCCTGTGGAATTCTGGGGTTTGTAGTTTAGGGAGGGGCATTTAGCCTTCTCAGCCAGAGAGCTCTTAGGCCTCAGTAAACTCTCTCTCTCTCTGGCATCTCTTCGCAAACGAAGATTCAGGAAGGACTCATCCCGCGCTTTCTGCAAGCGCGCTGATGACTAAAAAGTCCAATCTGAGATAAACAACTCCAGTTGCAGAAAGCACAGCAGAAGGTCTCCTTGGGTGATGTTTCTGGGTTGTGATTCTTTCTGCGTTGTCGTTTCTCTTCAAGACTTGTTCGGCGTGAGTTCTCAAATAAGGCTGCAGCATTGTGGATAGTGCGTCTCCATGCCTCCCGATGTGAGGCCAGGGCGGACTATTGTTGGTGATCAATTTGGCTGAGCCTGAGATATTGCTTCAGGGAGTCCTTGTATCGCTTTTTTTGGAGCACCCCTCTTACGCTGACCCGTGGCGAGTTCACCGTAGAATACTATTTTTGGGAGGCGATGGTCTTCCATCCTAGAAACGTGCCCTGCCCAGCGCAGGTGTTTTCTCAATATCATGGCCTCAATGCTGGTGATCCCTGCTTGCTCAAGGACAGCAACATTTGTCACATAGTCAGTCTAGTGTATATTTAGGATTGTGCGTAAACAGCGCTGATGGAAGCATTCGAGGAGTCGTAAGTGGTGGCGATAGGTGACCCATGTTTCAGACCCATAAAGGAGAATAGACAGTACAATGGCTCTATACACACTGATTTTTGTGTTTCGCCTCAAGTGTTTATTACTCTATACTCTTTTGTAAACTACAGTAAACTACAAACCCAGAATTCCACAGGAGGCAGCCAGAACAATTACAGTGGAATAATAGCACTATAGAAATCTTGTCATTCCTCCTTGCTCTACAGTAGATACTGTAGTTCACTCCAGTGAGTTTTCTACCATGGCGCCCCAGATGGTGTTGGACTTCATCCCCCAGAAGCCCCAGCCACTACAGCTTATCGTGAGGCATCCTGGGAGTTGTAGTAAAATAGAACGGGTTGTTCTGTTCCCTCTACACCGAAGATAACCGCCAGGGCTGTAAATGAAGGCAAGCGGTTTCACTTTCTCATGGTGCGCAGACGCAGGTTAGATCGGCGCATGCTCATTAGGACTTAACCGGCCACCGTCTGTTCAAGTACGATGACTTTGGGTTCGGCGGGTATCGCTGCGGGACAGTAATTTTGTCCTTTGCGGGCTCCCTTTGGTTCGGCCAGCGATGGAGGAAAGGATGAGGAGCTCCTCGGAGCACCTTCGCTACGCCGAGTACGCCCCTAGCAACGGGCCAGGCCTAAACAAGGGGCTGGTGAGTAGAGGGGGAAGCGTTGAGGGAAGCGCGTGGTCGTCGCCGCTCCGGCCTCTCGGGTGCCGGGCTGAGCATGCGCGTTTGTGGCTCTAGCGTCTAGAGCGACCGGTTCTGTCTACTCCGTGCTGGTTCGAACGCGCTGCTGTTGCCATGGCAATACAGTTGTCCCTCCGTATCCACGGATTTGGTATCCAAGGATTTAAGTATCCACGGCTTGAAAGTATTCTTTAAAATAATAATAATCATAATCCAAAAAGCAGACCTTGATTTTGCCATCTTATATAAGGGACACCATTGTATATAATAGGACTTGAGTATTCACGGATTTTGGTATCCACGGGGGTGGTGGTGGTCCTGGAACCAAACCCTAGCGAATATGAAGGGACAACTTGTACTTTTTCTTCGCGCACAGTGTTGTTGCCATGTCCCTTAAAGTCAACTTATGGTGATCCTATCAGGGTTTGCTTGGCAATATTTCTTCCAAGGAGTTGAACATGAGTCACCAGTGTGATGCGGCAGCTAAAAAGGCCAATGCGATTTTGGGCTGCATCAATAGAAGTATAGTGTCCAGATCAAGGGAAGTAATAGTGCCACTCTATTCTGCCTTGGTCAGACCTCACTTAGAATATTGCGTCCAGTTCTGGGCACCACAATTCAAAAAGGATATGGACAAATTGGAGCGTGTCCAAAGAAGGGTGACTAAAATGGTGAAAGGTCTGGAAACAATGCCTTATGAGGAGAGACTTAGGGAGCTGGTTATGTTTAGCCTGGAAAAAAGACGGTTAAGAGGTGATATGATATTCCTGTTTAAGTATTTGAAGGGGTGTCACCTTGAGGATGGAGCAGGCTTGTTTTCTGCTGCTCCAGAGACTGGAACACGGAGCAATGGATGCAAGCTCCAGGAACAGAGATTCCACCTCAACATTAGGAGGAACTTTTTGACAGTAAGAGCTGTTTGGCAGTGGAACACACTCCCTCGGAGTGTGGTGGGGTCTCCTTCCTTGGAGGTCTTTAAACAGAGGCTGGATGGCCATCTGTCGGGGATGCTTTGAATCGTGATTTCCTGCATGTCAGGGGGTTGGACTGGATGGCCCTCGTGGTCTCTTCCAACTCTGCAATTCTATGATTCTATGATTCTATGACGTTTACTTTTTCTGTGGCTGAGAAAGTGTGACTTGCTCAAGATCACCCAGTGGGTTTCCATAGCTTAGTGAGGATCTGAACCCTAGTTCAAACACTCAGACCACAACATCACACTGGCTCTCTTCACACCATGACAGGCATCTTATTTATTCCTAGGGATCAAGAAGGGGAACCAAAAGGTTCCTGAGAAACAAATTGCCAGTCAGCTTTCTTCTTTCTGCCTCCCCCTGAATATCTCCCTCATCCCTATACCTGTTCTCTCCACATATATCCTTGGGTTCATCTATACTAGCGTTCTTTTGTCTCCACGGTCTTTCAGCAAAAAAGGATAGGCCGAGAAGCTATCTGCATTTGCAGTTCATATGCCCACAAATCTAGTAGATTAGCATGTTATATATACATCTGCAGGTTTGGTACCTGCAGATTTGAGCAACAACGGATTAAAAAGATTTTACATTGTCCTTTAAAGCTAGAAAGTGAAGAGGTTGGAACATGGCAGGAATTGCTTTCGAAGTTGGCTGATAGGGAGGGATGGGAAACATTATTTATTTATTTAGAGTATTTACACCCCGCTCTTCACCCACAAAGGCTCTCCAGCAGCTTCCAAATGGTTAATTTAACAGTTCCCTCAGGCTTACAGTCTACAAACATGGATTTCCAGATGTTGGACTGTAACACACTGGTGGGAGTTGCACTCCCAACAATATCTGGAGAGCCCTAGTCAAAGACATTATCTTTTAAGCTTCAGTGCAATGGAAGCCATCTATGTACCTCCAAGCTTTATCATGCTCCTCCTTACCACTGCCTCCTTTTGTCAGATATAGCCACTCTTTTTCTCCAGATGTGAAAAGGAATCAGGCTACATTTTCTTTTAATTAACAGCTGTGCAGAAAAAAGCCGGCAAAACAACAGCACCTGCAGCCCCCAGTGGTTTGGGAGATGACCATGTGGCATTCCAGACCCTGGAGATTGCTTACCCAATCTCTAGGAAAGATGTTGTTGGACAGCAGCTTCCATCAATCCTAGCCAGCATAGCCAATGGTGAGAAATGCTGGGAATTACACTTCAATAGCACCTGCAAGGCTGCACGTTGCCTACCTCTAGAGTCTTATTTCTTTGTATGTATATCCCACCCTTCCTTGCTCAAGTGCTCAGGAAATCTACTCTCATTTTGGGAAAAGATGTTATAGTATCTTAGAATCATAGAGTTGGAAGAGACCACAAGGGCTGCCTAGTCCAACTCCCTGCCATGCAGGAATACACAATCAAAGCACTCCTGTCAGATGGCTATCCAGCCTCTGTTTAAAAACCTTCAAAGAAGGAGAATCCACCACACTATGAGGCAGCAGTGTATTCCACTTCCAAACAGCTCTTACTGTCAGGAAGCTCTTCCTAATGTTTAGGTGGAATCTCTTTTACTGTAGTTTGAGTCCATTGCTCCTTGTCCTAGTCTCTGGAGCAGCAGAAAACAAGCTTTCTCCATCCTCAGTATGACATCCCTTCTAATATTTAAACATGGCTATCATGTCCCCTCTTAACCTTCTCTTCTCCAGGGCATACCCAGCTTCCTAGGCTTCTTCTCATAGGGCATGGTTTCCAGACCTTTTATTGTTTTGATCACCCTCCTCTGGACACATTCCAGCTTGTCAATATCCTGGAATTGTGGGACTCAGAACTGTATTCCAGGTGAGGTCTGACCAAAGCAGAATCGGGTGGCACTATTACTTCCCTTGATATAGACACTATACTCCTGTTGATGCAGCCTAGAATCAAATTGGCTTTTTTAGTTGTTGCATCACACTGCTGACTCATGTTCAGCTTGTGGTCCACTAAGACTCCTAGATCCCTTTCACAGGTACAGTAGCATTGCGTATCTGCTGATTTGCCAACCGTGGATTCAATTATCCATCGTTGGCGATGGTGGGGGAAGAGAGGGGGAGGAGGGATCTTGCCTCCCCCCTCCCTTCCCCCAGGAGAGCTCTGCTCACAGAGGTGCCATTGTGGGGTGAAGTGGGAAGGGAGGGGACAGGTGTGATCACACCTGCCCCCTCTCTCCCCTCGGGAGAGCTCCATTTGCAGAGGTACCATGGCAGGGTGAAGGGAAGGGGCAGGAGCAATTGTACCTTCCCCCCTTCCCCTGGGAGGGCTCCTGAGGCAGCATGGTAGTGGTGGTGGTGGATGGTGTTCGCTATTATCCATGGAATTTACCATCCACGGGGTGGTGGTGGAAGCAATCCACTGCAGATACAGGGGTGCTACTGTACTGCCATTAAGCCAGGTGTCACCTATCCTATATCTGTGCATTTTCTTTTTACTGCCCAAGTGTAGTATCCTACATTTCTCCGCGTTGACATTCATTTTGTTAGTTCTGGCCCAGCTTTCTAATCTGTTGAGGTACAGTAATTTTGAATTCTGATCCTGTCCTCTGGGGTATTAGCTATCCCCCTCTAATTTGGTGTCATCTGCAAACTTGATAAGCATGCCCTCTATTCCCTCATCCAAGTCATTGAAGAAGATGTTGAATAGCCCTGGGCCCAGGACAGAACCCTGTGGCACCCCGCTAGTCACTTCTCTCTAGGATGAAGAGGAGCCATTGGTGACTGCACTTTGGGTTCAGTTATCCAGAGCTTGTTACAATTTTCCTTGTTTTTTTTCTTTTTTCTTTTCTGTGCTGTGAGGCTGTGTTCTGGAATAGTTTCTTTCTGTTGTTTTTGCCTGTATCTGTGGCTGGCATCTTTCTTTGAAGATGCCAGCCACAGATGTGGGCAAAATGTCAGAACGAAACTATTCCAGAACACAGCCTCACAGCCCGGAAAAAACCCCAAGGAAAATCTATGGATGCTGGCCGTGAAAGCCTTTGACTTGTTACAATTACAAGCTGATAGTTACATAAAAAATATTTTTTAAAAAATCAAAAATTCTTTTTAACTTAGAAAAAGGTAGAAATAGTTTACTAAAAGTCAAGTATTGAAGTTCTAGTTTATCCTAGGCAAAGTAGCGCAGTGTATTTCTGCCTATTATATGTTGGCTAAAGAGCCACTGTGGTGTAGTGGTTTGAGCATTGGACTGCAGCTCTGGAGGCAAGGGTTCAAATTCCTGCTCAGCCATGGAAACCCACTGGGTGACCTTGGGCAAGTCACACTCTCAGAGGAAAGCAAAAGCAAACCTCCTCTAAGAAATTTTACGAAGAAAATCCCATCATAAGATTTGCCTTAGAGTCTCTATAATTAGGAAAGAACTTGAAGGCACAAAGCAATAACTATGTTTGGGCTGGACCACCAATGGAAACCAGGTGCTGTACACTATATTTCAGAGGAAGGAATTGGAAAAACCACCTCTAGGTATTCCTTGCCCAAGAAAATCACAGGTGATTTGGTTCAGATTTGGTTATTATATGCTGGGTGTACTTTGGCAATATACAACACTGACCTGTTGTTGGCAGTTCCTGATGCTGTGGAGTATGGGTGGGCATCATGTGGGCCACCAGATGCTGCAGTTCCCAACATTCATAGCCATTGGCTATACAGTATTGACTATGGGATTTGCACTTAATAGCATTTGGAAGGGTGCATGATTCCTACCCCTGCTTAGAAGAAGGGAAAAAGGGAACCAAGGTCATATCAGGTGGTACGGTGCTAGTAGCATGTGCCAGGTTTCATGGAAACTTTAAAAGTATTTTATAGGTACATTTGTTGCCTCCACGGTGCCATGAGTCTGTTGGTTATTTATAGAGGTCTTATGCATGAAGAACTGTGTAATATATAAATCAGGAGTGGGCAAATATCAGGGTTTGGGGGAGCCTCCCACTACCTTTGACCTTGGAATGCAGCATCTGTGTGCTCAGCATGATTTTATTCTTGCTGCTTAAGCAAGATCTATGTGGTTTTAACAGTCCTGTGAGTTCCATTCTTTGGCTGTGCACAGAGACTAGGCTGAACCTAGGCAACATTAAAGCCATGTTATTTGCAAGATATTTAAACTCTCAGTGAGTGAGTAGACTCCTGTCTTTGATGTTGTTTGAAATCTGGGTTCACTCTGTTTCACTCCATTTCTTTGATTTTTGAAGAATCTGTTACTGTGCCAAGATGTCCATGTGACAGTAACCAGATTAAGCTATGGAACAATCCTAAATGGGCTAAAGTGGTGAATCTCCTGCATCTTAGTCCCTGGCTACCCACACAGATGGTGTTGGGCTGTAGTTTCTGGCTTAGAGGTTCTGAGTTCACAATTGCTTCCTTTACTGGATGGGAGAATTATCTGCACCATCCCCAGAGCTGATATAGCTGAAGGGCTCAGATGAGGCCTATGTTGGGGAATGTGTAGATCCAGTGGATCCAAAGCAGGCTTCTCCTTGATCCCTTTTCCTGCAAAACACCCTTTTTGGGGACTTGCTGATAGCAGTAGCTTTATATCTGCCTCAACATAGCAGTGGTTTCTACTGCAAAGATGCCCCCTCTCCCTGTAGCACTCTCTTTTGCAGTGCCTGCTGGAGGGCAATATGTGTATCATGTTTTTGTAATTCAGAATTTTATGCAAAGTAAAAATACACTATCAGGTATTGAGCTACATGTTCTGCTATTCTAGCATTATACCAAAAGCAGAAATAACATGAAAAAAAAAGGGGGGGACATTACTTCAGTACTGTATAAGCATACCAAATACTTGAATATGTCCATTTGTAGGTTATGTTGACATAGCCCTTTCAAATGTTCCAAGTGTTGCTAAATCTTCCGTTCACAATTGGGAAGAGTAATCCTTCCGGTAACAAATTATCACTGTTTTAGTAGTCAAGAGGGCATGAGAGATCCATTTCTACTGAGTATGTTTTAAGTCCCAAGAGATGGGTAAACAGTTTAAAAGAAAATGTACATCACTAAACATCGGAGAACTTTCTAGTACCAATTGAAGGGATGTCACGCTGAGGATGGAGCAGGCTTGTTTTCTGCTGCTCCAGAGACTGGAACACAGAGCAATGGATGCAAGCTCCAGGAACAGAGATTCCACCTCAACATGAGGAGGAACTTTTTGACAGTAAGAGCTGTTCGGCAGTGGAACGCACTCCCTCGGAGCGTGGTGGGGTCTCCTTCCTTGGAGGTCTTTAAACAGAGGCTGGATTGCCATCTGTCGGGGATGCTTTGTGATTTCCTGCATGGCAGGGGGTTGGACTGGATGGCCCTCGTGGTCTCTTCCAACTCTACAATTCTATGATTCTAAGTTTATTTATGTAATTATTTCCACCCAAAATGAGGCAACTATGGGGCATTTCTAAAACATATGGGTTAGAGAAGCATTAGCAGTGTTACACTTCCAGCAGTTACCTGATTTACAGTAGATAAGCCTTTATAAAAAAAAAGACTTTGTGGTGATCAATGTATTTATTTATTTATTTATGGGATTTGTATCCCGCCTTCTCCCAAAATGGGATTCAATGTGCTCAGAACAACAGTTTTTGTTGTTTAAGATGTAGTTGGAAATCTACAGCCATGCTTTTATAGATGTTACAGCAGCGGATCATGACTGGGCCTCAAGAGTAGGCATTCCAATGCCCTAATTCATTCTTGCTGCTAACCTTGCAGGCCATATTTTTTGTGGATATTATAAATTTACAGAATGTATATCCATTACTCGTACATAAGTTAAACAAATTATGCCAAAAATCGACCTAAAAAACCTGGATCAACTTACATATGGGTCAGTGCAGTGCCTCTGTTTGCTATGGTGCAGCTTCTGGCCTTTTATAATATATGCTCAAAAAAAATGGTGGCAGCGTTGGCTCTTTGACGCTTTCCTGCCACTGCAGGAAAGAAGCATCCTGTCAATGCTTCTTTTAGGCTCTCCCTGGATGGACTACACTCTTGCCTTAGTCGCTCCCAAAGAACCTAAAAGAACCAACCGCCTCCACTCTCCTTGTTCCTGTGGTGGCTCTTTAGTGCCCCTCCCCTTTGGAGGGGAGAGCAGAGGGGGGTGGTGCTTCTTTTAAAGTGGGTTTTCCCCAGATAGATTAAGGTTTTACCTTACTAGAAGAACCTTTAAAAAGCATCAACCCCGCTACTCTACTTCTGCCTGCCTACCCTCAGCTCTTTCCTCCTCCTGCCATCCCATTTCCTCTGTCTGCCCCGGAGACCTGTGTACCACCCTCTCTCCCTCCTCTGGCTCTCCCCATCCCATCCCCTTCTGCTGACCCACCCAAGAGAGGGAACATGTATGTGGCCATGGCAGGTCTGGGCTCAATAAGGATTACAAGTCTTTTCCTTCTTATGCCTATCTCTGCATATGTTTGCACATGCACAGGGTGAAGGGCTTTTTGGGGGTCTCCCCTCAATTCATTTCTTCAGTGATCCTGAGGTCTGGCTTTATGAAAGTGTGGGTTTAGGGGAGGAAAGAAAGAACAAACGTCTTTCTGCCTTCTCCACACCATGCTTTCCTTTGACAAACAAATGCTCCCTTTGCACTTGCCACCCTATTCCCATTTCAAAAACACACACCAAACCCACTGGTCTTTCTTATTGTGGACATTGATTTTGCTTCTCTTTTCACAGCTCTAGCCCACCCCAGCTCTGCTCTGTTTCTTTTGGGAGATGAGGTGATGGCCAAAACGGTCCCCACAAATGGAGCCTCGCAGCCCTGTCACCACCACTTACTCTCAGGGCAATTTAATATACCTGAAGTCTCTCTGTTTCTTGCATGGTTTTTTCCTGTGTCCCACCACTTGTGGCTTGGTGTGTGTGTGTGTTCCTACGTGTAGTCTTCCTTGAGGATCCAGAAGCCCAGTGCTGAGCCCCAAAGTTTTACCCTTGACTTATCCACTGTTTTATTATTTATTTTTTTATTTATTTTATTTTATTTTATTTATACCCCGCTCTTCAGCCACAAGGCTATCAGAGCGGCTTACAAATTATTTTTAAGCAATAGCAATTTACACATCTACATTGCATTAAGCAGTTGCCAATGTGTGTTAGCTAATTGCCCCCACAAGCTGGGTACTCATTTTACCAACCTACGAAAGGATGGAAGGCTGAGTGAACCTTGGAGCCCGCTGGAATTGAACTTGCGACGTGGTGACTTGCAGTACTGGCATTTAACCACTGCGCCAGGTCATATCAAAATCCATAATTTTAGCCCCCATAATTCTAGCCTTGAGTTATACATGAAGTTGACTTCTACATGAGTATATACACAAGTATATATGGTATATAAATAATTGGCTTCAGAACTTAGCCTCAGCTAATATTCTAATATTAAAAGAGCCTCAAAAGTACTGAGAGCTGCAGGACCAAATCTAGATTGTAGCAACTGTTGCAATTGTAAATACAGTATTGCCATTTGGCTGCTGAAGGTAAACTCAATTGATCCTGCAAAGTGAAAAGGATAAAAATTCATCATCAGAATCAAGCACAGGTCAGCCCCACCCCCCCATCTGTGGAACCAATATCTGTGGTTTCAGTTATCCGTGGCTGAAAAAATAGGGATTAGTTGTGCTGGAAAATGTCTAGAGAGGTGCCCTCTGTAGGAATTGTTAGGTCCTCCAGTGCAAATCTATGGTATATTTGTAACAGAAGGCCTTTATTTTAATAGGGTTTGCTGGTATCCGTGGTCTCCGGTATCTGTGATAAGTCCGGGAACTGAACCCCTGTGATTACGCGGAGTGACGTGTAGTTGGTTTAGAATTAAAATCCCGTTTTCTGTCTTCCATACAAATGGTTTTTTTAAAAAAACATTCTTTAAATCAGGATTTCCCTATACAATCAATTTAGGATTACCATACAGGTCGGTACGATCATAACATAACCAGGTCATCCCTGGTTAGTACTTGGATGGGAGACTGCCAATGAATACCAGGTATTGTAGGCTATATTTCAAAACCACCTCTGAGTATTCCTTGCCTAGGAAACCCCTATGAAATTCGTAAGTTGACAGACAACTTGAAGGCGCGCACGCATGCACCCGCGCGCGCGCGCACACACACACACAGAGTAAGGTAGAAGTAAGTAACTGAGTGTTAGAATGTATTTATTTTATTTAACAGTTTTATTATACAAGTTGAGCATTCTGAAATCCAAAATACTCCAAAATTCAAAATGGTCCACATTGCTAGCTAAGATAGTGACACCTTTGCTTTTTGATGGTTCAGTGTACACAAACTTTGTTTCATGCACAAAATTATTCAAAATATTGTATAAAATAATGTTCAAACCATGTGTATAAGATCTATATAAAACAGATGAATTTCGTGTTTAATCATAGAATTGTAGAGTTGGAAGAGACCACAAGGGCCATCCAGTCCAACCCCCTGCCATGCAGGAAATCATGATCAAAGCATCCCTGACAGATGGCCACCCAGCCTCTGTTTAAAGGCCTCCAAGGAAGGAGACCCCACCACGCTCCGAGGGAGTGTGTTCCACTGCCGAACAGCTCTTATTGTCAGGAAGTTCCTCCTAATGTTGAGGTGGAATCTCTGTTCCTGGAGCTTGCATCCATTGCTCTGGGTTCTGGTCTCTGGAGCAGCAGAAAACAAGCTTGCTCCATCCTCAACGTGACACCCTTTCAAATACTTAAACAGGGCTATCCAGCTTTAAGGTATCTTATTATGTATGTATATGCAAATACAGGTATTCCAGAATAAAAAAAAAATCTGAAATCTGAAACACTTCTGGTCCCAAGCATTTCAGATAAAGGATACACAACCTTTAATGTATGTATGTGTCAGCTTTTTATACTGCCACTGCCTCCTCCTTGGAAAAGAGGAAGGAGGGTGTGCTGGAAGGCTGAGGTGCCACCCGTCACCCCTACGTCTAGCTGCTAGAACCCCATGCACCTTTGGCGTGCAGCTGGCAGGCAGTTGTTTTAGTTGCTACTGCTGCTGCCGCCGCTATTACCACAGTCACTGTTTCATTGCATCCCTCTGTGGTGGTGCTCAGTCAGAGCTTAGTCCAGTCCAGGAGAACAGCAGCAGCAAAAATGAAAGCTGCCTGCCAACGCTCCATAGGGCTCTGGTGGCCACTCGGGGCAGGGGTGATGGGTGGCACTTCAGCCTTTCATTGCACTCTTCTTCTTTCTCCCCTTCTTCTGGCCAAACTCCAACCTTCCCAAACCCCACACTGCTTTTGCCTGTGAAAACCATCATGGTGTGTGCTTGCTTGTGTGTGGGTTTGCGTGCGCAGTCCAAAACTGCCCCTTAGCAATCCTCATGGATGCTGAGCTCCAAAGTATGTGTCCCCACAGCTTCCTTGTGGGCAACCAGCCACCGCCTTGCACAGTGCCTTGCTCTCTCTTGGGTCTTTCTTTTCTTCTGCCTTCCCTCAGCAAGTTCCCAAGCAGGAGAAGGAGGAGGTGGTGGCATCTTCCCTATACATTCATTCACCTAGGACAGGAGAAAATGGTTCCCACCCCACCCCAGGTTTTGGGGGCCAATTATTTGACAAAAAGTTTTCAACTTATACACAAGTATATACAGTATATGTCTTCTTCTAGAATTTCTTACAAAATGAACAACAGCACTTAACGTAATCATTAATTTAAGGTGTTAGGAAATGTCATCACTAATATTAATGTAAACTGAATTAGTTCTTAGGATCCTCTAAAAGATTTTAATGAATTAGACGTTTTGTACTAGTGTTCCAAGCTCTGTTTCCTTCTGTGTAAAATTGTCAGCCTGCTTATCGACAATTTCAGATGACGAATTCCAGTAATTCAAGGAATAAATAATTGAGTCTGAACATTGCTATACCTCTATTCAGTTTTGAGGGAGAGATGAAGATACTCTGTACATTTATGAACCTGCTGTGGTAGTCCTTTGATGTGAGAAATTTCTCTTTCCCATTCATGAACAGTCCTGTGTACCACCAATGCATTCATGCTTGGAGTCTGTGACACTTGTTTTAAATCATAGGAACCACTCATAAATATCTGGAAGGCTGTTGGATGTCAAGTCTAGGAACCAGTGAAAGTTTTATTGGCACAATCATGGCTACTATCATAGTCTTGTTTTTCTTACCCACAGACTTTCATGGACTTATCTTTATTCCTTCTTTACATACTTATGGCTGGCTGGAACTTACCTGTGAGCTTCTGTGGATCATCCCATGGAACAATATTTCATTGTTAGAAATGGTGCTCATGTGGTGTTTCACATGGCTGACTGAACTGAAGTGAGAATAGGTTTAATCACACACCAAACATGTGACGGTCAGGTTTTAAGGTGTATTTTATTCAATTCTGATTGTATTCTGATTTATGTTCAGTAGGATGGTGAAGGCAGCCTAGTGGGCCAGTGTAGTGGTTTGAACATTGGACTATGACTCCAATGAGGGGTCTGGAAGTTCTCCATCAAACGGTTGGTCCCTTGATAGACAACTGAGCAGGTACCGTACATGGTTCTTTCACACTATGGTGAAATATACTGAATATAATGTTTCATTAAAAAGAGCCACTGTGGTGTAGTGGCTGGAGTGCTGGAACCTTCCAGAGACCAGGGCTTGAATCTCTGCTCTGCCATGGAAACCCACTGGGTGACCGTGGGCAAGTCACACTCTCTCAGCTTCAAAGGAGGGCAAAGGCGAACCTCCTCTGAACAAATTGTCCCAAGAAAACCCTGTGATAGGTTCATCTTAGGGTCATCATAAGTCAGAAAAGACTTGAAAGCACACAACAGCAACAATGGTAAAATTCTCATTGCAGTTTATTGCTTGATGTTTGCAGTGACATGCAGCCCCGACTGTGCTTAATGGTTCTTCTTTGTTCCATAAGTTATTAGCATGTCTTCATGCTTCAAAGTCTTCATTGAATGTTCAGGGTCATTTCTGTGTACATTCAAGGGCAGATGAGTGTGTCATTTTCATTTGAATTTGCAAAGCATGTTTCATGCATATAATGTTCCTCAGAGAGAGTGATGGTCTGTTTCCAGAGCAGCCATTTTCCTTTCTTGTCATTGTCATAGGTTGGTAACTATGGTAGCATAATTCTAAGGGATACCTTGAATGCTTCCTATTTACAGGTTCTTGCATAGCCACATGAGAGCATCTGTTCTGTGTACAAATCATGGACAACCAGTTCCTTGCTGTAAAACTGTCTAATGTTGCCATGTTCAGTGTCCAAAGAAAAATACAAATGTTAATATTTCACTATTGTTCAAGGTTAGCTGTTCAGTTCTTCCTGTGTCATTGCTTGGTATATCACAAAGGATGATCGCTCTGACCCATCCCCAGTCCTCATTTTAGATGAGAATCAGGTCAATAGTGTCTTGTGCAGTATATGATGGGCTGATGACATATCTGGATAGTTCCATGGTTATCATAGCAGCTGGTCCCCTTAATATGTGTGTGACAGACAGAAAGGTGAGCGAATGGGATGAGAGTATGAAAGGAACAATCCCAGAGCAGGAGACTGAAATGGGAGGGGTTTCATAGAATCATAGAATCATAGAATTGCAGAGTTGGAAGAGACCACGAGGGCCATCCAGTCCAACCCCCCTGCCACGCAGGAAATCACAATCAAAGCATCCCCAACAGATGGCCATCCAGCCTCTGTTTAAAGACCTCCAAGGAAGGAGACCCCACCACGCTCCGAGGGAGTGTGTTCCACTGCCGAACAGCTCTTACTGTCAAAAAGTTCCTCCTCATGTTGAGGTGGAATCTCTGTTCTTGGAGCTTGCACCCATTGCTCCGTGTTCCAGTCTCTGGAGCAGCAGAAAACAAGCCTGCTCCATCCTCAGCGTGACATCCCTTCAAATACTTAAACAGGGCTATCATATCGCCTCTAAACCGTCTTTTTTCCAGGCTAAACATACCCAGCTCCCTAAGTCTCTCCTCATAAGGCATTGTTTCCAGACCTTTCACCATTTTAGTTGCCCTTCTCTGGACACGCTCCAATTTGTCAATATCCTTTCTGAACTGTGTATGTTTGAAGTGATGCATGACAGTTAGCCAAGAGTTCAATGGAGTCTGAGAGTGCAAATGTAAAAGGCATGCTCCCATAGAAACAGCACACAATCCATACACATGAAGCCGGCCAGGCTGAGCACTGAGGTAAAAGGGGCTGGTGCTTTCAGTTTGCTCTTGACCACCTTGTTGTGATTTGTCACATAAATAGTTGGTGGCAGTGTCACAATGTGCAATATACATACTAAGACAGAAAGTATTGGCATAGATCCATAACGCCCAGCTCATCTGCCCATTTGCCCAAGACAAACTCTAGGTTAGTCCTTTCTTCCACAATTGTGGATTTATCCACAGTCCACAAATCATGGATTTAAGTCATCCAGAATTAAATTGTAGATGAGAATTATTTTATTTTGGACTGACGTGGCATTTGCAAGCAGCATCTCTAGACTAGAGAAGAACTTAACAGAGAAAATAAAATTCTGTTGCCTGGGGCAGGTTGGGTGGGGGTGAGAACTAGAACAAGGGATAGCGATCAACTCCTTCCTGTCTTCTCTCAACTGGCTAGTACACCCCCCCCCCATCTTCTCTTCCTGTAATAAGTATGCCCATCCTTCCTGGTTTTTACTACCTCCAGGTGCATAATAAAACAAACTCCACTTGTTAGGGCAGCTAACAGTTGAATATAAAATAGATGAAAGTGCAGAAATTAAAATGATACAGTCAGGTTGAGTTGATCATGTTGAAGAACACTCAATCACATTAATAAAGTGCAGTCAGTTCAAAACTAAACAGCTAAGATATGAGACTTTTCACACATCAAAAATCAGTAAAGGAAACTTCTCATTGTCTGCTCTTCTCAGTCAGCTAAGTGGAGACCTTATTTAGAGAGACATTCAAGACTTCACAGAACCTGAATGCTGGGAAATTCAAGATAGAGGAAAGGAAGTTATTCATTTTATCACCATCATATTCTATTCAAATTAGTCAACAGACCACATCAAAGCCATTTAAAATGCATATTAAAATAAAATGGAATAAAGATATGCCTTAAAAATACATTTAAAACTCTTGAACCTTACTCATGTGGCTAAATAAAAATATAGTGGTATGGACAAAGAACAATACAGATATAGGAGACACTTAATAGGCTAAATTGGCATCCTTAGGAGTCAGCCTCCTTTGCATTGACTGCAGTTCATCTAGAAATCTTTCTGCTTTTAAAAGCCTTAGCTACAAAAGTGACACTTTTCTGAGTAACATATTACTTGTTTCTTCTGTTCAGAATGGAGACAGATAAAAGCATTCCACTACACTGTATTCCATTTTTATAGGAAATGATACATATTTCTCATACTGATTATGACATGTTGCACTTTTGAAATATTTTGTTGTAGTTAATGAGGAAAGAGCCATTGTATCAGTTCGTATTATCAGGATGGCATGGAGGAGCAATCCACTATGATTGGGTTTATCCCTGCATGCCAATCAAACAAGGCAGGAGCCAATGTTTTTTTTCAGTTGCAACTGTTAGGCTGCTTCCTTTCTCTGACAATTTTTTCTATCCTGCCATACCAATCAGATGTGTTTGCCTTTCTCTAACAAACCTAGCGTGAAAGCGGTTAAAATCAGAGGAGTAATTAAGGATATAAATGGAGAAAAAACTTAGAGAGGATGAGGTGACTGTGGAAGAAAAGAAAAGAAAAAAAAAACAGCAGAAGCAAAAATTAAAGACTACTCACTCCCTTGCATGGCAGAGTAGCAGATTGGGGGATGAGATGGCTGCCTACCTGTGTGACACTGAGCATGACAGAGAAGAGGAATTAAGGAAAGTTTTCCTATCCTCTAGTGAGAGCAAAGTGGAGGAATTAAAGGTGCAAGCTTGCATTAAGCCCAGGGAGGAGAGACAGAAAAAACAGAGCTCCAAAATGAAAGAGGTGGTAAACAGCAGGGAAAGAAAAATAAAAAATGGATCCCAGGGCAAAAATTGAGCTTACAGTGAATTCTAAGTCAGAGAAAAATATGCGGTAGCAGCAAAGGGTATTCACGAATAGCTCCTCCTCATCCTGGAGAGAAGTGACTAGTGAGGTGCCACAGGGTTCTGTCCTGGGCACAGGGCTACTCAACATTTTTATCAATGACTTAGATAAGGGAATAGAGGGTATGCTTATCAAGTTTGCAGATGACACCAAATTAGGAGGGGTAGCTAATACCCCAGAGGACAGGATCAGAATCCAAAATGACCTTAACAAATTAGAAAGCTGGGCCAAGACTAATAAAATGAATGTCAACGCGGAGAAATGTAGGATACTACACTTGGGCAGTAAAAGTGAATCGCACAGATATAGGATGGGTGACACTTGGCTTGATGGCAGTACACGTGAAAGGGATCTAGGAGTCTTAGTGGACCACAAGCTGAACATGAGTCAGCAGTGTGATGCAGCAGCTAAAAAGCCAATGCGATTCTAGGCTGCATCAACAGGAGTATAGTGTCTAGATCAGGGGAAGTAATAGTGCCACTCTATTCTGCTTTGGTCAGACGTCACGTGGAAGACTGTGTCCAATTCTGGGCACCACAATTCAGAAAGGATATTGAGAAGCTGGAACGTGTCCAGAGGAGGGCGACCAGGATGGTGGGAGGTCTGGAAGCCATGCCCTATGAGGAGTGGCTTAGGGAGCTTGGGCATGTTTATGTCAGGGTATGCAGCATTCAGGGGGAACAAATAGCATAAACAGCAAAAGCATGAGGACTTTGGCCCCTCTCTGCAAACCTAGGTGTGTAGACGCATGAAAGCATGGAGACAGACGAAAAATATCCTTATCAGGTTTTTATTTAAAAATCTAAAACACTACGGGAACAAAATAGATTCTGGCCATTTTCAGCCAAGCTACAGAGCCTTGCTACAGAGCTAAGAAATCTTACCACTGTCTGCTCTTCTTTCCCAGACTGCAATGCCAAAAACCAGTTTCGTTTTCAACACAGAGAGCTGATTAGAGCTACCCATAACATTGACTGCTTCACAGGCCAAGCGGTGAGAGAAGAGAGATAAGACACAGCTGGTCGGAAGAAACCGACAATTAGTACCATTTGTTGATATAACATAACCTTGCAGACAGGCCTGCTTTTAATTGAAAATCAAGCTAGCCTGTATTTTTGCCTACAGTGAGGATTTATTGCTAGGATTCTGGGACTGTATGTTCCATTATCCTTGACAGTTTAGTCTGGAGAAGAGAAGATGGAGAGGTGACATGATAGCCATGTTTAAATATTTGAAGGGATGTCATACTGAGGATGGAACAAGCTTGTTTTCTGCTGCTCCAGAGACTAGGACATGGAGCAGTGGGTTCAAACTACAGGAAAAGAGAATCCACCTAAACATCAGGAAGAGCTTCCTGACAGTAAGAACTGTGTGGAAGTGGAATACACTGCCTCAGAGTGTGGTGGAGTCTCCTTTGGAGGTTTTTAAACAGAGGCTGGATGGCCATCTGTCAGGAATTATTTGATTGGGTATTCCTGCATGGCAGGGGGTTGGATTGGATGGCCCTTGTGGTCTCTTCCAACCTATGATTATATAAGGCTTATGAGGCTTTGCCATTATCCATTAGCGCATCTGTGGCTGCATCCATGTTTGCTAGAGCAGCGGTTTTGTGAATGCAGAAAAATGAAGAGAGGAGGAGTTAGGATCCCATGCTTTGTACAAAGCTTTAGAAGGTGCAAGGAAGGTATTGGAGTATACAGCTGATGCAGGCTATGACTCAGTAGCGTTCACTGCATGGAATATAAATGCAGTTGCTGTTGTGAGAAGGCCTTTGTGGTTACACTACTGGGAGGTGGACCAAAAAAAATCAAAGAACAATTTGGAATATGTGCCATTTACAGGCTAGTTATTTGGAGAGAGTGCCTTAGAAAATGTTCTGATGGAGAGTACACATAAAAAGCAAGTAGTGTCAAGTTTGCAAAGGAAAAAGATGGACAGGAGACCTTTTCATGGAGGATTCTCTTCCATTCATGGCAGACAATCAGACTCTAGGTTTCAACTACAGCAGTGGTTCAAACCACGAACACAGTTTGGGAGGCCAGGAATATTTGCTATACAAAACCAAGGTAGAGGAGGGGAAGCTACCTCCCAAAGGGGTAGACCTCCAATATTGACAATAGTGTGTCACTGGTGGGAGGAAGACTTCTACTTTTCGGGGTCTTGTGGTTGAGAGTGGTATCAGACCAATGGGTTAGTAACACATGGTTACAAGATATTATTCAACAAGAACCCGAAAAGCAGGTATGTTTCCTCACTAGTGTCAAAGGATGTAGTAAAACAGATAATAGTGTTGGAAAAAAATAGAACATTTACTGGAAATAGGGACAATAGAGGAAGTTCCAATAAATCAGTGGTTCACTGGAGTTTCCTTTATTTATTTATTTTGCCCTATGCAGAGATCATAGAACCGCAGACCATGTCTACTACACCCCAAAGCAATGGGACTTTCCATTCTGTCTTAAGTCAGATATCTCAATGGTTTTGTGACATAGCTGAGATTCAAGATGGAGATGTTACAGACCATAAGGGAGAGTTTGAGAGTGGAGGATTGGATGGCCTCAATAGATCTGAAAGAGACATATCTCTTTGTCTCCATGGTATTCAGACAGAAAATATCTGGGGTTCCAGTACCAGGACAGACATTATCAATTCAAAGCTCTGCCTTTCAGTTTTCCAGCAGCCTGGGGAAGGACTCCTTCAATGGGTATTAGCTCCGCCTCCATCCAATCACAGGCAGAATACTCTGTAAATTTAAATGTTAGTACCATCCCCTCCTGGAGGTGAAGCCCTACCTCCCCAGTTCTGTTCTGCCTTTTGCCTGAGCAGGCAGTTTTTCTCTGTGCTCCAGCGTGCTAGAGAGAACAAAGAAGCCAAGATGGCGGCCTCCACTCACAACCGCGTGGAGAGGGGCGAGCTCTCCTCGGAGGAGGAGGAATTCACCGATCCTGGCTTACAGCGCCAGGACCCTGGGCTCCGTGCCCCCTTCCTGGGGCGCACGTTGAGCCAGTCGACCCAGGATGGGTCGGAGCGCAATGTGGCCTCCTCCCAGGAGGCGGACCGCGCTACAGCTGGGGAGGCAGCGCTGGATGGAACCCCAAGAGAGGCATCCAGACGCACCGCAGAGGAGGAGGATAGCGACGCTCTCCCGGCTACCCTCCCACTGCTGCAGATGGACAGTAGAACCCTGCCGCCATTGTTTGCCGCGTTGCTCACCCTGATCGTGTGACAAGTGTTGGCGGCGGGCATCGAGACCGGGGGCGACCCGGGGGCGGCTGTCCAGCGGGCGTGGGGAGGTCTCCCTTTTCAGGCCCCCATCCCAGCTGCAGTGGGAGTGGAGTGCAGCGGCGGTTCTAAGGCGGCAAAGCAGGGACGCAAGGAGGCTTTGCTGGGCCTGGAACTGTCAGGCTGGGCTGCAGCACATCTGTGGGGGACCAGGGGGGGACTGGCTCCTCCCCTCCCTGCAAAAAGCTGAGGAAGGAAAAGCACTTTCAGGCCCCTGTAGGGGACAAGGATTCCACTGGGGAGCAGGAGGAAAGCGACCCCAGGGAGGAAGGGGAACTTTCATCGAGGGGGAGGAGGAAAACTGTGAGGACCAACCTTCCCTACGTCTCTTTGAGACGTCCTTTTTCTCCCTCCTATTGGAAAAGGTGCTTAGGGCTCTGGAATTGGGGCCAGTGGACCCAGACAAGGGGAGCTCTAGCAAAGGGGTCCCTGAACTCAGACCGGCTGGCAAGGGGACTGGCAATGTTCTCCCCATCCCAGATATTTTGAAGGAGGCTATAATAAGAGAATGGGACAAGCCTGGGGTCTCCAGGACCCAGCCTGCCTTGGCCAAACAACTGTACACCTTTCCTGGGGAGGTCATGGATATGTTAAAACTCCCTGCCATTGATGTGCCGGTGGTGGGGCTTGTTTCTGGATCACTCTTCCCTAGAGATGGGGATGAGCACCTTAAGGCCCCAGATGACAAATGAATAGAGACTTTCCTACGTAGGTCACATGAGGCAGTAGCCCTGGCCATGCGGGCAGCATCGGCAGCTTCTATTTTTACCAGGGCCATCATTAGGTGGGGCAAGGATATGACCACAAATGTGCCTGAGGATGAAGCCACTTTTCGCCAAGGCATGAACAAAATCGCTAGGGCTTCGGCCTTCATAGCGAATGCAAGCTTAGATGCGCTTCGCTTTTCCTCCAGAGGAGTGGGCGCGAACATAGCGGCCAGAAGGTAGTTGTAGCTGAGAAACTGGAATGCTGACAACAAGGCTAAGGCAAACTTAGCAGGATGTTCCTTTAAAGGAGGAAAACTCTTTGGCGAAACACTGGATGAGGTTCTCATAGAAACAAAGGACAAGAAGAAGGCGCTCCCCTCTCTGCCTAAGAAGGAAGACCGTAGGCCCTTTTGTTCCAACTTTCAAGGATTCAGAGGCTTTCAACACAATTTCCAGAGGGACTACAAACAGCAGAAGGGAAATTGGAACTCCTCAAGGTCCTTTCAAAAACCCAGGTTCAACCAGACCTCCAAGGCCTCTAGCTCCCAGCCCTCCAAGCAAGGAGGGAAAGGGAACCAACCCCTCTGACTATACGGAGGGAACAATTGGGGGCAGGTTAACCAGTTTTGCAGGGATCTGGAAGGTTACATCAGCAGATGCCTGGGTCACCAGGACAGTGAAACACGGTTACACAATAGATTTTTTGACAAAGCCTCCCTCAGCCTTCGTGCAGTCGTAAGATAGCATTGCAGGATAAGATAGCATTGCATGGAGGATGCAATCAGGCATCTTTTAGAGATTCAGGCGATAGAGAGGGTTCCGGAGAATGAGAGGTTCTCTGGAACTTACTCACCGCTATTCCTGGTACCAAAGAAGAACGAGGAGTGGCGGGCCATTCTGAACTTGCGTGGCGTCAACAGCTGGGTGACAAAACGCAAGTTTCTAATGGAGACATTATGCTCCATTCTGGAGGGAATCCAGGAAGGGGATTTCCTAGCCTCTCTGGATCTTCGGGAAGCTTACCTGCACATTATGATTCACCCGGCACACAGATGCTTCTTGAGGTTTGCGTTCAAAGAGGTGCATTTCCAGTACAGAGCGCTCCCCTTCAGGCTATCATCGTCACCAAGGGTCTACACCAAGGTATTAGTGGTCCTGATTTCGCACTTAAGAACCAAGGGGATACACATTTTTCCTTACCTGGACGATCTGCTGATCAGAGCATCTTCCCAGACCAAGGATGTGGAGATGACAATAGCTTGTTTGGAAGCTCATGGATAAACAGGAAGAAGAGCCATCTGCTGCCAGTGCAAAGGCTTCAACATTTGGGGAATGTGTTGCACACCAGATTGTACTGGGTTTTTCTTCCAGAGGAAAGACGACTGAGGTTTCAGGAATTAGTACGCCTGGTGGTGAACCAGCCCAAAATCATGCTGATGTCACTGGCAAGGCTATTGGGGCAAATGATCGCTTGCATTGACTCGGTCCCTTGGGCCAGGATGCATCTCAGGAAGTTACAGTGGTTTCTCCTTCCATTTCAAGATCTGATTGTCAGGAAGGCTTGCAGATTTCTGAAGGTACCCATGGAGGTCAGGGAGTCACTGGACTGGTGGCTCAAGGAGCATCTGTCTCTAGGGGTCCCAATATTGGAACCAAGGAGGATGGTGATAACAACAGATGTGTCCGTGACTGGATGGGGGACCCACTGCGGGGATCAGACAGTGCAGGTTCTGTGGTCACAGCAGGAGCAGGAATGCCGCATCAACCTGTTGGAGTTACGGGCAGTGAGGCTGGCATTGAACAAGTTTGCTGGTATGGTGGAAGGAACCCATGTGCTCATCCTCACAGACAACATCTCATCGAAGGCCCACATAAACAAGCAGGGAGGGACTCGATCGCGGGTCCTCATGGAAGAGTCGGAGAGGCTGTTTATGTGGGCAGAGAAACATCTCCTCTTGATCAGGGCAGAGTATTTACAGGGAAAGCTGAATGTCCAGGCGGATTGGTTGAGCAGGCACACGCTAATCCAGGGCGAGTGGAGTCTCAACAATCTTGTGTTCCAGGTGATAGTATTTCGTTTCGGGGATCCATGGGTGGATCTGTTTGCGTCAAAAGAGAATCACAAACTTCCTCGTTATGTATCCACATTCTGGACTCGGGGTGCATTAGCCTTCGATGCTCTGACGATTCCATGGCCGAAAACATTGTGTTACGCCTTCCCACCAATGGCGTTACTAGGCAGAGTATTACGAAAGATCAAGCAGGAGAAGCCAGAGGTGATTTTAATTGCTCCTCATTGGCTGAGGCGTTCCTGGTTTCCGGGGCTGGTGCAGCTGCAAGTTCAGGATCCCTGGCCTCTGCCACCATGGCCGGATCTGTTGACACAGGAAGGTTTTCTGCATCCAGACCCAGGTTGGTTACGACTCCACGCTTGGAGGTTGAGCGGAAGAGATTGTTGAAGGAAGAATATGATCCTGAGGTAGTGAACACGGTGCTTGCGGCGAGGCATCCTTCTACGATTCGTATGTATAAGGTTACGTGGAGGGCCTTCTGCTGGTGGTGTCGTGGCAGAGGACTCAGACCATTAAAGGCCTCGGTTGGCTCAGTTTTGGCCTTTCTTCAGGCAGGGTTGAAGAAGGGACTCGCTGCCAGCACGTTAAAACGGCATATTGCGGCACTAGGTTCTATTCTGAAGGGGAGCCGGGGTAAGACTTTAGCTTCCCATCCACATGTATGAAGTTTTCTCAGGGGGGTTAGCTCGGTGCGGCCTCCTGTGGTACACAGGTTTCCATCTTGGAAGTCAAATGTGGTGTTGAAGGCATTGATGCAAGCACCTTTTGAACCTATCAAGACTGTGGATTTGAGCATACTTACTTGGAAAGTGGCCTTCCTGATATCAATCACTTCAGCTAGATGTGTGTCTGAATTGAGTGCCTTATCAGTGCGCAAAGAGTTATGTGTATTCCAGAGGGATTCAGTTACTTTGAGACTGGATCCTTCTTTTGTATCTAAGGTGAACTCTTTGTTTCATAGGGCACAGGAGATTGTGTTGCCTTCCTTTTGTCCGCGTCCTGTAGCGGACTTGGAGAAGATGTGGCATATGCTGGACGTTAGACGGGCATTGAAGATGTACATTAAGAGAACGGTGGACTTTCGCAGGTCTGACACCTTATTTGTTGCATACACGGGTCAGGCGAAGAGGAAGAAGGTGTCCTCATCTACAATAGCAAGGTGGTTAAGGTGTTGCATTGAACGAGCATATACTGCCAGTGGGTTGGCAGCTCTAGTGGGTATTCAAGCACATTCTACCCGTAGTGTGGCTACGTTGGCAGCGTTGGGGTCGGCACTGTCTATTATAGACATTTGCAGAGCTGCAACTTGGGCCTCTTCTTCGACCTTCACCAGACACTACAGAATTGATGCTTATGCATCCGCTGACGTGGCTTTTGGTAGGCAGGTGCTACAACAGGTGTTACAGTAGTTTAAAAAAAAGAAGAAGTCCCACCCTTATTGGGACCTCTGTCTTATATCCCATCGAAGGCGTCCTTCCCCAGGCTGCTGGAAAACGGACCATTGGTACTTACTGTGAAGGTTCCTTTTCAGCAGCCTTGGGGAGGGAGACTTTATACTCCCCCCCCCCAAAAAAATAAGAAAAGAAAAGGAAAGGAAAGGAAAAAGAAGGAGAGAACAGTAGTTTTGTTTGGTTTGCAATCTTATTATTACTGGTGTGTGTTCTGTCTTGTTCCTTTTTGTGACTGATTAATTCATTGGCTGGAGCTGTATTAATTCATCTCTGGGGAGGTAGGGGTTGGCTCCACCTCCAGGAGGGGATGGTACTAACATTCAAATTTACAGAGTATCCTGCCTGCGATTGGATGGAGGCGGAGCCAATACCCATCGAAGGACTCCCTCCCCAAGGCTGCTGAAAAGGAACCTTCACGGTAAGTACTAATGTTCCATTTGGTGTTGGTGTTTATGAATTTTCTAATATCCATAGTGGTGTTTCTAAGGGAGAAAGATATAAACTTAACTTGTAACTTGATGACATCTTAGTAAAGGCGAGTTTGAAAGAAAAGAGCATGCACGACTTACACTTGACAATACATACTTTAGAATGTTATGGATTCTTAATCGATTACGAGAAAAGTCAGTTGGAACCAACAACTTTGATTACATATCTAAGGGCTCAGATAGATACCAGATTGGATTGTCTGACCCTGTTGGAAAGCAGGAGAGTCAAATTCAGGTAGGCAGTAAGAATGTTGACATCTTGGAGGTCTGCAGATGGTTTATGGCCAAAATTATGAGACACCTAATATCGACCATCCAATCAATTCCATGGGGAGGGTATCACTGCAGAAGTCTTTAGCGGCGTCTAATTCCACGTCAACAGGCCATAGGGAGGAAAAAACATTATGCAGTGAATTTGCCGATACAATTGACAAAGGAGTTGAAATGATGGTTAAAGGACTCAGACTTTATCAGCAGAGTTCCACTAGTAATTCCAGATCATGTGAAAGTAACAATGGCCTGACTGGTTGGGGGGCTCACTGTGGTGACTTAACAGCCCAAGAAATATGGTCTGTGGCAGATAGGAGGCATAATATTAACTTTCTAAAACTTAAGGCAGTGAGGTTTGCATTGTTCAGTTTGTAACAACTGTTCAGGGACATTATGTTCAAATATGGACAGATACTATGACTGTCAGGGCATACATTTCAACTCAAGGAGGTCTGCATTCCACATTATTGTTAAAAGAATTGGACAAGTTGTTCCAGTGGACAGAGAGGAACCTAAAGTTGATTAAAGTGATGTATTTGAAAGGAAAGTGGAATGTTCACATGGATTTCCTAACTTGGAACAGGTTGCATCTAGGGAAGTGGATGCTACGTTTTGCAGTGTTTCATCATTTGAACAAATGTCTTAGGTGAAATACACAGTTTCCTGAATCAATACAAAACTTAAACATGTTTTGGAGGAGCGGCTTAGGGAGCTGGGCATGTTTAGTCTGGAGAAGAGAAAATTGAGAGGGGACATGATGGCCATGTTTTAATATTTGAAGGGATGTCATACTGATGATGGGGCAAGCTTGTTTTCTGCTGCTCCAGAAACTAGGACACTGAGCAATGGGTTCAAACTACAGGAAAATAGATTTCACTTAAATATGAGGAGGAACTTCCTGACAGTAAGAGCTGTTTTGAGGTGGAACATGCTGCCTCGTAGTGTGGTGGAGTCTCTTTCTTTGGAGGTTTTAAAGCAGAGGATGGATGGCTATCTGTCAGGAGTGCTTTGACTGGGTATTCCTGCAGGGCAGGGGGTTGGACTGGATGGCCCTTGTGGTCTCTTCCAACTCTATGATTCTATGTTTTTTCCTCTCAAATTACTAGGACCATTTCAAGTAGACTTAATTTGTTTTGAGAGGACAGTTTTAGAGTTAAGAGATTATTCTAATGAGATGATTGATACTATTCTAGCCTCTAGAGGGAGATCAACACTGTGTGTGTGAGAGAGAGAATGAGTGAGTGTGAGAGAGTTGGGGAGGGAGGGTACTTTGACATATATGTATATGAATATACAGTTCCTTCAAATTCACAGGGGTTACAGGTGGAAGACCCCAGCAAAAATGAAAAACCATGAATACTGGCCCTGTCACCGCCATCATGCCGCTCAGGCCGTGAGCAGCTTGGCTGGTGAGGTGGCGATTCACCTCCTCCCCTGTCAAGTCGCTTGGTAAGCCTGCCAGCTGGGGCCTCAAGCAACTTGGCTAGGGAGGTGGCAACTCGCCTCCTCCCCAGTCAAGCTGCTCAGTAAGCCTGCTGGCTGGAGCCTCAAGCAGCTTGGCTGGGGAGGTGGCGACTCGCCCCCTCCCCGGTCAAGCTGCTCGGTAAGCCTGCCGGCTGGGGCCTCAAACATCTTGGCTGGAGATGTGGTGACTCGCCTTCTCCCTGGTCAATCCGCTCAGTAAGCCTGCCGGCTTGAGTTTGGTCGGCTTTCCTTCCCTGTGGGTGGGGCGGAAGTCGAAAACCACCACCCACCCCTCCCCGTGGCCTTGGCTTTTCCCCCAACAGGGAAGGAAAACCTACCAAGCTTGAAGCTCCCTCCCACGGCCTTGCAAATCTGCGAATTCACAAAACCGCGGATTAGAAAGCTGCGGATTAGAAGGGACGACTGTGTGTGTGTGTGTGTGTGTGTATGAATGACATGGAAGGCATTTGAGAGAGGGTGTAGATCTAATGAAATACAAGTGGAAGAAATAGAGATGAAGCCTGTTCAGCAGTTTTTTGCAGGATGGTCTTTGAAAGGATCTAACACCAAATACTTTAAAGCAGCAGGTATCAGCATTAGCTGTAGTTTTAAAATTGGAAGAGGTTCCATTGTCATCACACCCACCTATTTAAAAATACCTGAGGGGTGCTGCTATTAAATCTTTTCCAATATGGCATAGGTTCCCAATTTGAGATTTAGTTCTGAATAGACTTATGGGGGTGCTATTTGAGCCACTTAGGGAGGCTTCTTTAAGAATGCTCTCCTTTATGGTATCCTCTTTGGGTTGCTATAATATCAGCATGACAAGCATTGGAATTACTTTTATCAGTGTATCCAAATTTGTGTAAATCTGAACAAGACAGGTTAATATTAACTCTGGATCCTACTTTTCTGCCTTAATGTATATCAAGAAAGGGAACAACAGAAATAATTTATCTACCAAATTTTTGTCCAAGACCAAATCATCCAGAGGAGCATAGATGGCACACTCTGGATGTAAGGAGGGCTCTTAAAGTCTATTTGAGTAGAGCTTCTCAGTTTAGACATTCAGAGGCTTTGTTTCCTACAGTCCTAGCAATTTAGGACAAAGAGCCTCAAAGACAGTAATTGGTACGATATTTGATTTGGTAGGGCTAGATAGTCAAACTGTCAGGGAAGGGAAGGGTCCTAATGGTTGCAACTGAAAAGAACATAGGCTTCTGCTTTAGCCAGTTGGTATGCAGGGATAAGCCTAATCATAATGGATTGCTGTTCCTGCCATACCAGAATGAACATTCATGGTAAGTCCAACCTCTCATTCTTATATCAGATATGTATTTAAATAGGTTTTTAGATGGATTTTCTAATGAGTTTAATTGCCTATGCAGAAAAAACAATACAGTCGTCCTTCATATTCACAGGTTTGGAATTCACGGTTTTGATTATTTGTGGATTTGCTTCTCCTCCCCTTCACCCATGGCCCCATGGCGGGGGGGGTGGCGAAAGGGAAGAGGATGAGGACAGATTGCTCCTCTCCCTCCCTTTGGCAGTGGCGGGGCATGGCAGCAGCGTGGTGGCGGCCTGGGAGGGCACGGAGGTGATGGGGCAAGTGGTGTGAGATGCAGCAATAGCAGCAGCAGTGGCAGAGAAGGTCCAGGAGGGCGCAGGGGAAAGGGGGGAGTGGCAGGAGGGGCAAGAATGGCAGCAGCAGCGGTGGAGAATGTCTGGGAGGGTGCGGGGGGAAGGGACAAGAGGTGGGAGGGGTGAGAATGTGGCAGCAGCGGCGGAGAAGGTCTGGGAGAGCGCGGGGGGAAGGGGTGAGTGGCAGGAGGGGCAAGAATGGTGACAGCAGTGGCAGAGAAGGTCCAGGAGGGTGCCGGGGGGAAGGGACGAGTAGCAGGAGGGGCAAGAATGGTGTTGGAGAAGGTCTGAGAGGGCATGGGGGGAAGGGCCGAGTGGTGCGAGGCACAAGTCTGGCGGCAGCGAGGGTCCAAGAGGCCTATTTTTATTCACACTTTTCATATTCATAGGGATCTTGCAGCCCTAACCCCTGCGAATATGAAGGGATGACTGTACTACAATGATAAATGCTAATGCCAAGTTGTTCCCCAAGGTAGATCTTAAGTAGTTTATCTTTTATATTTGAGTTATTCTCCGTCAGTAGTTAAAACAGGAACCTGACTATGTATTGCCTCCAAGTCTAACTCTTATTTAATTGTATCAGTGGGGTAAGATCTTAACTTCCCTGAGATCATATGCAGCAAATGGCTTTGTGTCCTTTCGTTTATTGTCAAGTTTGCAATCTACCAAATTTCTGTCATAGAAGTTAGTACTGGAACCACCATTGCTCTAAAAACTTTTAGGATTTTGTGAGGGATAGAGATTCTGTCTGAGTCTATAAAATTAATATGCTGCCTATAGGATCAGTATGTGTTAATCAGCAGGTTCTTGTAATGCAAGATTTCAAAATCATTAGCCTTGCTAAACAAAAGGGCCTCTTTCGCTTACAGATTTTCTGTTTACACAACTAGTGTCCTAGACATGCTTTGCTACCGAAACCTAATCAGCTTCCCATATTTTAGGCATATGCTGTCAACAAAGTTATTCTTATAGACAAGGGACATGGGAAGGTGCTTTAATCCTTAGAATTTGATGGCTTACCCTTTTAGAAAACCAGACAGCTTCTTGCCCTGCTCATAAGAGGTCAACATGTATTTTGCAGACATAGGTCTGTCATATCTAGCTGAATTTGCAAAAAGTGTAGTATGAGCTAATTGAGGGAGGGGGAACAGGCGGGGGGGGGTCTGCAGAAAGTGTAAGGAAAGGCATCTCTGGAAAGCATGTGAACTCGGAATGTCATCAGAGCAGAGGAGGAGTGATTCTTGTGGCGGGCGGGGGGGGGGGATAGGGTTTAAAAGTAAGTTATTTCCTTCATTCTGGGCTCTCGCAGGAGGTGCGATGGGAGCCCAATTTGCAAATTGTAAATAAAAGACAAGGCTGTTGCACTGCTTAGATTTCTGGCTTATCTCCTGCCTATTTTTTGGAAAATATCACCAGGCTAATTAAGATCAAATATAGGCAGTGTGTATACTGTATAACAATTCAGATATATTATTCCTGGATATCTTAGATTAAGTCTCTTTAAACCTACACAAAAGCTGGTGATATTATTGCATTTTTCTGTTAATAACTAAATTATGCAAAAAAGAACAGAATTATGTCAATCATCTTCTCATGCCCACTTGGGATGTTGAAAATAAAACCATATAATCTCTGTAAAGTAATCTGTTTACAAATATATCCTTACTCTTTACATAATTTAAACCTGAGACTGCATCTTGTATATAAAAATTAAAAGAAAAGGTGCTAAAATACAAACTTGTCCACCTTTATATGTAGGAATCTCAGCAGTAAGAACACAATATGAATCCATGCAGACTTTGTGATTTGTTTCTATACAATCTCAGTTCAGTATCTGTTTTTGACTGGTGGTCCCAAATACATCATTTGTTTATAGAATCAAAAGTTGCACTTAAACCACCTGCCCTTGAATACAGTGAAAGACTAACCATCTGACAAACGAAAATACTTTTTTAGACTGCAAGTAGTTAAACTTTTGAATTTGCTTCCACCAGACATGTAGATGGAAGCCTTTAAAATAATAAATGTATGGAGGTTTAATAAATGTATGGAGGACAAGGCTATAAATGTCTATTTGTCATGATGGCTATATATAGCCTCCAGTATTATGGGACAGTACATGTCTCAATACTAGTTACTGGGGAATGTGAGAGCATGCCAGTGCATTCATGGCCTGGAGATTTCTTGATCACAGCCTGAAAAAACACATCCTGATGATGAATGAAAATAAAAATGCCATAGTTATAATCATCACAATCATCTCCAGAGTCCTTAAGAGTGAGATTTCTGAGCCATATTATAAATGTATGTAGGTGGTGATTAGGTTCTCTAGGTTCTTCTAATTGTTCAGTATGTTCTGGCCAAATCAACCCTGTTTCATCAGCCAGAAAACACCAGGTATTTGTGTAGACTAGCTTCTCACTGATATCCCAGTATCAGTGTTCATAATTTCTGCAACTCATGTCATCAGAAGGTACATTCTCCAGAAACTTTTCTTCCAACAAAATTATTTTCGCCAAAATTATGAGACTACTAATATCAAACATCCAAATACGTAGTTCCATGGGGAAGGTATTATTGCAGAAGTCTTCAGACAGTTCTAATTCTAATACTAAATTTCATCAGCAAAAATATAAATTGGCATACTCATGATGGCAAAGATCTTGTCATGCATTGCATTAGATATACTGTGTGTATTTTAAATGCCATATACACATCTATTGAAGTAACACCACTTGTAGCAACCCAGGTTTCTAATGTTCTAATTTAATGCATTATACTATACAGTTGTCCCTTTACATTCGCAGGTTTGACTTTCGTGGTTTTATGTATTTGCGGAAATTCCTTCCCCCACCTCCTCCGCCCAACTCAGCCTCTGAGCATTTAAGGAGGAAAACTTCCTGCACACGTACACACACAGGGGAGATCCCAGCAAGCAACCAGCCCCCCCCCCCCAGCCTCTGAGGGTCTAAGGTGAAAGAAAAGCCCCATGCTGTGAGCAGGCAAGCAAAGTCCCCCCCTTGCCACTTCCCTCTCTGTGTCTTAACAAACTGAATTGCTTCTTTAAAACGCACATTTCGCCCCATGTCTCCTCATGGCCCAAAGAAAAGCACAGCTGCATGCTTGCCACCCCGTCTCTGTGTCTCAACAAACTGGATTGCTTCTTTAAAACTCACATTTTGAACCTTTCCTACACACATTCACAAACAGCGAAGGCGCAGGTGGCATCTCCCAGCAAGCAACAGACCCAGCCTCTGAGCGTTTAAGGAGGAAAGCTTGCGTGCTCACAGTATGGGGCTGTGCTTTTCTTTCGGCCAGCAGGAAGCTTTCCTCCTTAAATACTCAGAGGCTAGGTCTGTTGCTTACTGGGAGATGCTACCCGCGCCTTCCCTGTGTGTGAATGTGTGTAGGAAAGGTTCAAAATGTGAGTTTTAAAGAAGCAATTCAGTTTGTTAAGACACAGAGAGGGGAGTGGCAAGGGGGGACTTTGCTTGTGTGAGCTTGCTGGGAGTTCAGATGCCACCCGCACCTTCCCCGTGTGTGTGTGTGTGTGTGTGTGTGTGTGCATTTAGGAAGGGCTCCTCGTTAAACCCTCAGAGGCTGCTTTTATTCGCGGTTTTGTCACTTTCTCAGTGGTCTTGTTCCCATAACCCCTGCGAATGGGAAGGGACGACTGTACTTAGATAACTTTCATACGAAGAATGCCAGAGATTGTTCTTGATTATTTAGGGTTCATTTCAAATTGCCCAGTGTTTCACCATAATATGCATGGAAAAACTGCACTGGCTACCCATTGGCCACTAAGCCCTGCTCAAGGATTTGTGGATGAGACCAAGACGTCTTGAAGATGCCTTTCTCCCGAACATGTTCAGTCAGCTCCTAAGATCTTCATTGAAGGCCTTATTTATTGTCCCATAACGAACAGAATACTGCAAATACTTCTCAAGGTAGACCTTTTCAATGGTCTCACTTGCCTTTTGGAACATTCCCCGCCCCTGAGTAATTAAAGCAAAAAAAAGTGCGACTTGTATTTATTTCTGCATGCTTTCCCTGGCTTACTCCACTTATATACTGTTCAGATGTCTTTACATTTTTAATCAGTTACAGTAACAACCCCGCATCTGCAGGAGATTGGTTCCAGGGCCTCCCACAGATGGCAAATTCCATGGATAATAGTGAACGTCATCTCAGGGGTCATCCGGGGAAAAGGGGGGCGAGTTCACTCGACTGCACCTTCCCCCTTCACCCCCCGCCATGCCCCCACAGTGGCAGCGATTGTGGGGGCGAAGGGGGGAAGGGACGAGGCCAGATCACTTCTCCACCCCTTCTCCCTTTGCCCATGGCCCCACGGCAGTGGCGATCGTGGGGGTGAAGGGGACGAGGCCAGTTTACTTCTCTGCCCCCTTCGCCCATGGCCTGCTGTGGCAGCGATCGTGGGGAAGGGCATAAGGATAGTTCACTTCTCCGCCCCCTTCGCCCATGGCCCCACGGAAGCAGCGATTGCGGGGGCAAAGGGGGGAGAGGACGAGGCCAGATCGCTTCTCTGCCCCCTTTGCCCATGGCCCTGTGGTGGTGGCGATCGTGGGGGTGGGGAAGGGGACAAGGACAATTCGCCTCTCTACACCCTTCATTCATGGCCCCATGGTGGCATCGATCACGGGCAAAGAGGAAAGGGGATGAGGACAGTTTGCTCCTCCATCTTCTTCCCCCTTCGCCTATGGCCGCGGCACGTTGGTGATCACGGGGGTGAAGAGGGAAGGGGACGAAACCAGATCACTCTTCCCCCTCCCTTCCGCCGTGATTGCCACGGCAGCGATAGGAGCCCTCCCAGGGGAAAGGATGGGGGAGGTGAGATCCCTTCCCGCTCCTCCCTACCATTACCAACTGCAGATAATTGAATCCGCGGTTGGCGAATCAGCAGATATGGGGGTGCAACTGTATTTTAAATTGTTTTTAATTGTTTCCTATTCTATTATATATGTGTTTAACTATACCCACTTAGAGTTTATTTGGAAGAGACATCTTAAGACAATATACAATACTCTCTACCTTGTAAGGCATCAGTTGAACTCTTGTCTCCATAAAATGTTCTTGGAATCACGGAATCATAAAGATGGAAGGGACCCCAAGAGCCATCTAGTTTGATCCACTGCCATGCATGAATCCATTGCTCAAGCATCTCTTGACCGTCTGCAGTTGCTCAAAATTGCAGATTTGGAGCCTGTGGGTGTGTGGGGGCACTATATAAAATACAAAAACATATAATTTGTGTGAACATATAAAAATTAGCAAAGTGCCTGCACCAGTTTAATAATACAGTAGGACCCCATATCTGCAGGGGTTTGGTTCCCGGACTTACCAGGGATACTGGAAACCACGGATAACCATGAACGCCATTGAAAATAATGGGACTTCCAGTTTAAAATACTTAAGAGTTGCCTTGGAGAACCTAGAAATTTTTTAGAGAGGACACGTCTCTAGGCATTTTCTAAGAAGACTCTATGGTATGTGTTCCATTTTTTATCCCGCGGATAACTGAAACCACGGATATTGGTTCCATGGATACAGGGGTCCTACTGTAATCAACAAAAGCAGATGTAAACATCAAAGTCTTCATATGCCTTTGGCAGGGCTGTCTGTATCTTTTACTGTTTTATTCGGTGAAGGGCTGTGTATGTTGATGGTGCTATATAAATAAGTGATAAAAATAAACACATTAAAAACATACACAGGGTAGGAGCCAAACAATTTCCCCATGATAGGGAGTTCACCGCTGAAAAGGCTGAGTTTCTTGCGCCTGCCACCCTGATGGACCTGGGCCAGAGAGCAGGGCCTCAACAGCTGATCTTAGTGTTTGGGTTTGTTCCTATGGGTGTTTATAGTTCCCCAAATATTTTACTTCAGATTGCTGTGTTTAGATGGCACTATGCTATGTTGTCATAGCCTATGAAAGTCACACACTTATTTTTGAGAATGATACAACTTGGCAGAGGGACCAGAAGGCCATCTGCTTGAGTTTCTTGCCACTAGAGCGAGCCATCCTACCACCAATCCCTTCCTGATCAATTTTTGTGATGATCTGTCTACTAATATTAAATGAACCTTCTTGATCATGTAGCATAAAGTACCTGTTTTCCTTTGTCATACATTCAAGGGCAGGGGCAACAAACATTGCCTTTTCCCATTAGTGAAATGAGCACCCTAATTACCTTGTGTCTCATATTGTAAGAATTAATGTTTGTAAACTCTTTCAAGAGGCTTAGATTAAAGATGCTATACAAGTGGAAAGAATTATTCTTGAAAATGATGAGTTGGGTTTCTGTAACAAGGCAAAACATGACAAGAATTCCAACAGTGAACTGTAATCACTTGAAGTGGTGCATCTGCTGGGGTGTTAAAGAATATTAATGTGATTTCTTAGGGAATGAAGGCAAGCTCTGAATCAGTATAGTGCATTAGCTCTCTGTTAGCACTGTTCAAGACAATAAAATCTAGTTGCCTTAAGAAGTGTCATGAATTTTAAGTTAGAATTCCTATATTCATGCATGTTCCTTTCATGATGAGCTCAGAAACAAAAGAAAATTTCATTAAATGAAAATATAGTGTAGAATCTATAAAAAGATCTTTGCATAGAAGCAAATAATATAGAAGCTAAATGTATAGTTAGGAAAAAAATTATTGAGAAGAAGAGTTTGAGAGAATTTGTTCCCACCCATGCGGTGCTTTAAATCTCTTTTCTACACTTTACAAGGAATTTGTAGAAAGCAGGCTCTGTTTATTTATTGCACTTTAAATGATGACTGTCTTGGTTGGTTTGTATCATTAAAACATTCTACATTTGTTCTAAATGTGACCTTGCACCGCAGGCAGAATACATGTCTAGACGAAAGTTTGCAGGACAGGAATAAAACTCCATTGGAGAGGTGTCAATTGCTTTTTAAAATTCTTTTATTGATAATAGGCCTTATGGTCTGTTTTATATACGTTGTGATTTCCATGTGCTGATAGCTAGTATACAGAGCTTGAGCCTGGTAATATAAAATTCAGTATTCACTAAAATTAGGAAATTGGTGAAAGTTGTGATTATATATTTGTTGCTGAACAACTTACACCAGATTTGAGAAAGTGCTAGAGAGAAGATGCTGGGGGCAAAGAGGAACGCAATTGGCCTGCCCTAGAGGAACATATATTTAATCTGCATTATTAGAGACTAAAATCCCCCTCACAAAAATATTAAATTCTATAACCTGCATAAATCAGGTATTTGTATTTTAAAATTACTTTTGTATTGGTCATATTTTCCTTTACACAGTATTAAGTGATCTTGTGCCAAAGCCATTTAATACCTACTTTCTTTCTTTCATCCCTTTAAAATAGGCCAGATCTATGATAGCTGTTGGTCTTGGTGTTGCAGCTGTTGCTTTTGCAGGTAAGTATAATGAATGTATGTATGTTTCAAAACAGATAAGCTGTGTGGTAATACAGTATGTTTTAATCGGAAGAGATCTCTGAAACTGTGAAGGGTTTGCATGCAAAGTATGTGTTCTGACACAGAGCTATGGTAGAAGGTGAAGCTCTGTGCAGAGTGAAATATTATATAATACAGTGTAATGATTTCAGACTCTCTTCTTTTTAAACAATCTGTTCCTTGTCATGCCCCACCCCTTTTGGCCACATTCTGCAGCTTCTGCTTTGATCTATACTCCAACCCTGTCATTGGATAGACTTGACTCTTCTTCATGCAAAGAAAGGATTTAATGGAGAAGCATTGCCATTCTCCTGGAATAAATCTTCTGCTAGATTATACAGGGCTGGTTCTCTTCCCTACATATCACTGTTTTCCATTCCATTTGGAAAACATCTAAGCTTCTCAGTGGTACTTGAGTTGCTGTTTTGAGGATGATGCTCTTGCATAGACCCTTCTTTTTTGCCTTGGGGATGGGCATTGGGTTGTACCCAGTATACACTTTGTCTTAGTGGATGGTCTCCTTTTAATGCAACTCACAGCATTAGTTTTTCACTGAACTTCCTGGCCACCTATTACAGACAGCCCTTTGCACTATATTGAAATCTGTGCTGGAGGAGCTGCCCAGAGAGCTTTTCAAGGAGGACAGGAGGCTTAAGTGAGGCGGGGCGGGCCTGCACTTCAGCAAGTGGATATGCTTTCTGCAAAGACAAGTTCACCATTTGAAAACAACTCTAACAGCATTCTTTTACTGCACTGACTGGCCCACTTCTTAGATATTCAGCTTTGCCCTTTGCAAGTGATCCTCTGCTTCTTTTAGAACTCTGTCTGCAACTGTCACTCAGAGGTGATTTCGCCAATTGTTTAAAGGATGTTACCCATTTCTGTTGTTTATGACTGCTTGAGGTGGGGAGGTGAATGAGAAGGCTGATTCAAATACATTTGGGTCTCCACATTCACTGGTTTAACCCTTGTGGGTTCTTTTATTCATGGGTTTGCCTGAGTATGGAAAGCAAGCAGCCAGGTAGCTGGGCATACGAGATGCCCCTGGAGGCCCTCCATCACTGCCACTGCTGCTGCTAAATGGTGCCTGGCTGGATGACACCCCTGGCCAGGCTGTGACTCCTCCTGAATGCCACCTTTTTGCCAGGTTGAGCTTGCATTCTGGTTGCCTGCTAGCCAGCCAGCACACTCCATCTGTGCACTGCTCTCAGCTCTGCCACATTCCACCTTGGCCCCGATCCCTTCCTTCTGGGCCGGGGGCTGAAGTGAGCCCCCTGGGGAACATGGCAGTGGTGGCAGTGCCTCATCTCCCCTCCGCAGCCCCTCGCTGCCCACAAGAGGGTCCTGCTGAGAAAGGAGGGGTGCTGTGGGAGGCGAGACTAGAGATGTTTGCAGTTTATCCACTTTTGCAGGGCCCTACACCCCGGCCCCTGCAAATGCGGAGGGCCAATTGTACAGAATTTCATTGTTCTTTGCTTATATATTTTGTTGAGCAGTGTTGTGAATTTGAGCATCTCACTTCTTTCTCATGTTACTCCTTTCTGTTTCACTCTGCTAGCCCCAACCCCATTTGTATAAAAAAGAAAGCTGGTAACAGAAGTAAAATGTCCATGACTGAGAGGCTGAATGAAGATTTGGTAGATTCTAGGCAAACTAGTGCAGTTACATTTCATGAGATGAAAATGAAACACATATGTTTGGTAGAAAGTGCAAATATGCTTACAGTATTTGGAAAATAATGACATTGCTTTATCATGTACACAGAAGTGTCTTGCATAACTGACAGAAGACATTGATCCAATTCAGAGATTCGCTGTAGGGCTAATATTCCTATATTCAGACAGTTTAATATGAACCAAGTTAGTCTGGGTCTAATCTCATTCAAGTGTTGAGATGTGAAAGTTCAGGGGGAAAACACAGAAAAATTTGGAAGCAGACGTTTTCCTTGTTTCCCCCCGAAGCATTGTTTTTTGGAAACATTGAAAAAATAGATTAATGGATATTTTTAGATTCTTTTAGAATGATGATTAGAATATATAAGACAAAAGTGTTTCTATATTTACACCCCCACACATTATTTCTAAAAACTAAGTAGCAGGTAGTATAGCAGTCTTTAGAGTAAGACTGTATACACTGTCTCACAGCACTAGAGTTTATAGTCTTGCTTTCCTTTTCTCACCTCCATTTATAGGAATGAGTACTTTCTTGCCTGCTTGATACTATGGAGACAAAATTGTTTTTGATTTACTAATGCTGATGGTTTCTTCTGTTTTTTATTAGGTTTTTTTTAAATCTGTCCTTATAATGTGCAAAACCAAAGAGATTTCTTTTAGTTCAGGTGTTCTTTACAGTTCAGTACCTTAGATCTCTATTTGTAAGAAAAAATGAAATTAAAAAAAAATCAATTTGTTATTTTCAGAATATACTGTACTTTTAATGTATCCAACATGATAATTTTGTGACAAATGAAGCAAAGTGTTGTTAAAGTATCAAAGTGATTTTTAATCTGTAAGGGGTGCCAACATTGTCTTTTCATTTTTTAAAAAAATTAAAATGCTTTTCTGGGATTAAAAAATGAGGAGGAAAAACAATCTCCCCCAATGGCTATTTTCTATTTCTATTTAAGGGGCGGCGTACTCTGCTTAAGGACATTAAAAGTTCCTTGCCAGATCAGCTCACAATGAAGCTAGTTCAGCATTTGTTTTGCAAGATAGTTAGACAGTAAAGGGCTCTAAGATGGTCCAGCAGAAACTGGCCAGCCTTCCACTGTCTTCTGCCCACCTCAACCTATAAAGGAACCACGACAGTTACAAGGGTATTACAAGACCTGACAAAATTTATCATGTGTAAATTTATTTGGAGTAAATGCCACTGAACATAGTAAGCCATAACATCTGAACAAACATACTGTACATGCAGATGGGGTAGCATAGGTATGAAGCAAGTCCTAATTAATTTCCAAATAAGTCTGTTTATGATTGGCTGCTGGATTACAACTGGCATGTGGCCTATGAAGTATAAAAAAACTGGGACTGGGGCAGGAGGAAGACTAATTTACATGTTGTTTTTATTCTTTTAACTCCACACGCCCCCATGGAATGGCTTGAGACAGTATACAAATATAAACAGAATTCACAAAGGGACACAATAAAAAGTTATCAGTTAACTTTTCCATAAGCAGACACCAAAATCTAGGCTTAAACAAAACACCAACAGCAGCTTTGTATTGCCTGCAATGAATATAGCCAAGACTGGAACTTTCTAAAAAGTTTCAGAAGGGAAGGAGAATCTTATCATTGAGAATGTCCCCCTCTAATGAACACTGGACCTGCGAACACCCTTACTTTCTTAAGTATATTTAACTACCTAATTTACAATTGAAGAGAGCTTCTCAAAGCGGTGAGATCAAAACCTTGGCGAGTTGCCATCTTTCTGTAAACAGAAAGCAAGAAAATAAAGATCAGTCACAAGATTTTAATTTTGAAGTAAAAAGCTTAGCAAGAGTGTGGCTCAACAAAGTTACAAACAGATAAAGGGGACAGTAATTTAAAGATAGAAGCATTCTGTTTTTCTTGCTTTGTTACTATTGAAGTTGAGTAGGCAAAGAGGGCAGACATCTGTGGGAACGTGGATTGTTTACTTTAAAAGTTAAGGCTGTGAACAGCCAGGTGGTGCTATTGGAGCTATGGAGACCGCCTTGGGACTAAATTGTTAATTTTAAAAACTGAGAGGCTTGCTTTTTATTTTTAACCCTGTAATTGCTGGATTTTTACTTTGGATTTACTTAATATGAAACACACCAGAAAAATGACAAATGTAACTGAATCAGAAATTCTACAGAAGTTGTTTGTAGAAATCAGGCTTATAAGAAATGATATGGCAAAAAATTGAAGATTTTGTAAAAGTGAAGGAGAACTTGAAGGAAGATACTTAAAAAGAGGTTAAACAAATTGGAGAAGTAGCAGGGCAGCTGGTTAGAAATGTGAAACAAGTTGACGATGGAATGGAGATCTTGGAGAGTAAAACTGAGGTCATAGATAAAGAGATAGGAAAAGATCAGGATTATTTGCTATTGCTGGAATTGAGAAGAGAAGAATTTTGTCTGGCATTCAGAGTGATTTTCAAAGACTCTGGTGATAGTATTAAACAAAAGATTGGAGATGAAGACAATATGGATATAGAAGACCAAGTTGAGTTGATGGACAAAACTGGTTTTAAAATTGAGAAGATAGTTAAATATTTAAAGAATGATATGTTAAGATGGGTGTGAAGCGACCCTGGAGCTTCTCTGCCTGAAACCCCAGAGCTACCCTTTGTAGATCCAAACCTGAGGGATTTTTTTCTAACCTTGAAATCCCTCAGATTTAATTTCTCTTCAAAATCTGCCACCACTCGCTGAGTCCTCTCCCCTGATGCCCAGTGCAGCGAGAAGCTGGGTGGGTTGTGTTAAAAATATCACCAACTCCCCTTCCTCTATTCCAAAGAAATTCAGATAGCTAGCCCAAGCAGGCATGTGTTCGTGGAGATTAGGAAAACAGAAATAGCTTGGTTTTTTGTTCAAGCAATGAAGCAGCATGGAGGGAAATCTCTCCTCCAGGAACTCAGTTTAAGGTTACATGAAATACAGACATAGGGTTAAAATAAACCATAAAACTAATGCATACTAACTAGACATTCCCTAAGCTACGAAAATAGTAACTTACAATTATGAAGTTCAGGTAAGTCTCTGTGGATGGAAATTCAGAGTCATTTGGAAGTCTCTCCCTTAGACTTCATGGTATCATTTGTGCTCTTTGATGTTATAGAGCCATGAGGGAGGTTGGCTCCTCTGACCTCAGTTATCATATCTGCTTATCTTGCTGGTCTCCTAGCCATGTAGCATCCTTGCTGGTCTAAAAATATGTGTCCTCAAACAAGGGAATTTAAAACTGAAGACTCCATTGGTCAAATTTGATTGGTTCTGCATTGCCAAATCTAATTGGCTCTCTAGTCAGGTGATGCGATGTCATGTTTATGAAGTGAGGTTCCCACCCTCTGCCATACCTGTTGCTATGGAGGGAGGGAGTGGAATTTTCTAGTTGCTGTGATCTGTAGTGCAGATGAAGGAAACAGTCAGGGGACCAGTCTAGCTTCCCTTGGAAGGGGATTCCACCACCTAGGAGTAGTCACCAGAAAGGCCTCTCCTGTGTCCTCACCAAACAGGCCTTTTTTGTTTGTTTGAAGTTATATCCCATATTTTTCAGTGACTTTCAGCAAGATTAAAGCTATGTTGTTCTAAATTTTAAGCTGCCATGAGTCTCAATTTTGGGAGAAAAGCAGGATAGAAATAGTAATCGAAACAATGAACAAATACAATCCTAAATGCAGTATGTTACAATACTAAACCTCAAGTAAGACAATCATCAGCCACCATGGTGTAGTGGTTTGCACATTGGACTATGACTCGAGACCAGGGTTCAAATCTCTGCTCAGCCATGAAAACCCACTGGGTGACCTTAGGTAAGTCACTTCGGGGAGGGGGTGGGTGGCTGCGAAGCCCCCTCCCTCCAACCACCCTTCCACCCTCCCCAAAGCCCCCTCCCCGCGGAATTTGAAATCACACAACAACAAAGACAATAATTGTATTAAGACAACATACCCCACAACTGTCGTGCTTTAGGTGAGGCAGCCACCCTTAGCTGTCTCCCTGCCTCATTTTTTTCATCTGCTTTTATAATGTCCTCCCAAATCTAAGCTTTAATTTTTTTCAAAAGGAAAGTCTCTAGCCCCTGTAGCAGCAGAGTTTTAGGGCAAAACATGAGCAGCGCCAGCAGCTTGGCTGGCTCCTCTTGAGGTGACTGGGAGGCACTGCTGTTTGGCATGGCTGGCAAAGGCTCAGCCAAGTGGGTGGAGGAAATGCTGAAGACGAGGAGGGCAGTGATTCAGCCTGTAGCAACATGCCACTGCTGGTGTGTAGCAGCCATCAGGATGATGAAGGCTAATGCTTCCTCCTAGTCTTGTGCAGCATGAGGTGAGGCAGTAGTGGCCTGGGCCTTCCTGCTAGGGGCGCTGCTGTGGCTGCCACCACTGCCACATCCCCCTTTAGCCCACTGCTAGTTCCATGTTGGAGCCATGGAACTAGCAGTTCTCCCACTTGGACTGGCTGTACTTTCACTGATCATGCTGAGTGGCAGCAGCCCACGATCACTTCAAGAGCAGTCACTGAAGCTGGTGCTATTGCTTCTCCACTCCTGTGCTGTTACTCCAGTCGGGTGATTAAGTGGTGAAGGAAGAAGAGGCAGTGTTTGGGTAGGGCTCAGGGGAAGACAAGAAGATGGCGGTGGTGCTGGTGGTGGCAGAAAATGGGAGTGTGAAATGGAAACTGCAACAGCAGCCTGGGAGAGAAAGGAGGATAGCACTGTAGCAATAGCACTTGTATTTCTATACCGATTATCAGTGCCAAAACACTGCCTGAGGAGTTTACAGTGTCTGGGTACTCATTTTACTGACCTACGGAAGGATGGAAGGCTGAGTCAACCTTGGAGCCCCTGTAGGATCGAATTTACAATGTTGTGGCTGCAGTGCAGGCATTTAACCACTGCACTACCAGGGATCCATAGGATAGTGGTCCTATGTTTGTTTCCTCTGAAATGTTGGCAGGTATTTTTTTTTTATTTAGTTGTTTATACCCCGCTCTTCAGCCACAAGGCTATCAGAGTGGCTTACAAATTGTTTTAAGCAATAGCTATTTACACCCCTAGGTTAAAAACTATTTAAAAACATTAGGAGGAACTTTTTGACAGTAAGAGTTGTTTGGCAGTGGAACACACTCCCTCAGAGCATGGTGGGGTCTCCTTTTTTGGAGGTCTTTAAACAGAGGCTGGATGGCCATCTGTCAGGGATGCTTTGATCGTGATTTCCTGCGTGGTAGGGGGTTGGACTGGATGGCCCTCGTGGTCTCTTCCAACTCTGCAATTCTATGATTCTGTGATGGAGTTGGGCACTCCATTATGACAATGGGAGAAACTAAATTTGTTATTGTTGGGGAGAATTTTTGTGACAAAAATGAATGTCTTGCTTAGAATATTTTTATTTCTGTCAAAATCTGTTTTGACAACTGATGTGCTATTTTGAACAATGGTGAAAAGATATTGTTAAATTTTTATGACAAGGAAAAAAGCACATGTTAAATACAGAGTATAGTACTTACGACTCCTCGAACGCTTTCATCAGTGCTGTTTACGCACAATCCTAAATATACACTGGACTGACTATGTGACGAATGTTGCTGTCCTTGAGCAAGCAGGGATCACCAGCATTGAGGCCATGATATTGAGAACGTAGCTGCACTGGACAGGGCACATTTCTAGGATGGAGGACCATCGCCTCCCCAAAATAGTACTCTACGGTGAACTCGCCATGGGTCAGCGTAAGAGGGGCGCTCCAAAAAAGCGATACAAGGGCTCCCTGAAACAACATCTCAGGCTTGGCCAAATTGATCACCAACAATGGTCCCACCCTGGCCTCACATTGGGAGGCATGGAGACGCACTATCCACAGTGCTGCAGCCTTATTTGAGAACTCACGCTGAACAAGTCTTGAAGAGAAACGACAATGCAGAAAGAATCACAACCCGGAAACATCACCCAAGGAGACCTTCTGCTGTGCTTTCTGCAACCGGACTTGTTTATCTCAGATTGGCATTTTTAGTCATCAGCGCGCTTGCAGTAAGCGTGGGATGAGTCCTTCCTGAACCTTCGTTTGCAAAGAAAAGCCAGAGAGAGAGAGAGACTTCATGATGTAAAGGAAAGAGGAGGATTGGGCCTGTCCGAAGTCTGCTGTTTAGTTTGGATTTTAAAGAAAGATGGTTATGGTTTTAAGACCCCCTAGAGCACCCTTTCTCAACCTTTTTACCGTGGTGGAACTCTTGAAATAATTTTCAGGTCTCAGGGAACCCTTGCTTAAAAATTATTATATCAATCACATTATCTCATGGAACCCCTAGCACCCTCTTATGGGACCCTAGGGTTCCAGGGAAACCTGGTTGAGAAACCCTGCTGTAGAGATTTGTTAAGGTAAATATAAAATTAAAGCAAGAGAGTAGAATAGCACCCCGCATTCACTGATTCGCCACCTGCTGATTCAGTTATCCACAGATGGTGACAGCGGGGGGGGTGCACAGGGGAGGAGGAAATGGCGATGTAGTGGCAAATGGGGCAAAGGGAGAGGAGGAAAGATCTCCCTCCCTCCTCCCTTTGCCCCCAGGTTCGCTCCCAGGGCGGAAATGGCGATGTGGGGGCAAAGGGAGGAATCTTGCCCCCCCTTTCCCCGGGATGGCCCCTGGGATACCGTTCGCTATTATCCGCAGAATTCACCATCTGTGGGAGTGCCCGGAACCAATGCTTCATGGATGCGGGGGTGCTACTGTAGTTAGTGATAGCAGGATATAGTTTTCAATATTTTTCTTACTTATAATTATTGGAAAGATATCAAATGGGTAAAAAGATTTATAGGCTTGAATAAAATAAGTTGGAATTGGAGATGTAATTGTATAGAGATGATGAACAGGTAATTGCTATAATGTATAAACTTTTGTTGAAATTTGAAATTGAAGAAGAACAGATTAAGGAAAATGTGATTTAAGGGGTTGGATTTTATAAAATGGAAGAATTTAATATTATCTACCATGGAGGACCGGCTGTTGGAATTCATACGTTGTTAATGACATTTTTTAAGGACTGGAAACCTCTTAATAGACTTTTTGCAGAAAAAAAGGAAATGATTTGGTAACCTTTAGTTTTGATGATTAGAAAAAATAAGTCATTGAAAGAAGTGAATATGCTGTAATTTGTTAGAGAGTGAGGTATGGATAACTATATGTGTATATAACTGCTGAAAGTCACTTTTTCCTTCCATTTTTCCTTCTCCTTTTCTTCTTTATTTCTTTTCTTCTGTAATTTTTAATGTACTCTAAAACTTTCAATAAAAAGGGTGTGGGTTTTGTTTTTGTTTTTTAAGAAATAGAAGTCAGTGAAATATTCCAAATGCTTGTCTTAGATTTTCCTGAAATTCAAAATATGGTATTACAAGTAAATAGACTTGGGTATTACCATATGATTTCTGTAATTTTCAAGTATCTTTTTTTTAAAAAAAATGTTTTCCCTTATGATGCTGTAAGCAGTGAAGACTGTATGCACTTGCCAACTCATCTTGGTGCTGCATACTGGGCCTGCATCCAAAATCAACCACTCAGAGAACAGTTTGAGTCAGGAGAAGGGCAACAGTCTGCACCTTTGGAGAAACGAGATGAAAAATCACATGCTTCCCTGGTTCTCCCCTCCCCTCCCTAGAAATTACTGTTGCTTGCTTGCTTGCTTGCTTAGCTGATGAACAGATTCTAAGTTGCCTTTTGTTTCAATATTTATAGGTCGTTATGCATTCCAGTTCTGGAAACCACTAGAACAAGTTTTTACAGAAACAGCAAGAAAAATCTCAACTGCTGTAAGTCTAGTACTGAGATCTCTTTTATGGGAATTAAAAAAAAATTGTTAGACAGCACTCAGGTGTTTTTGTTGCAACAGATTAATAGGGCTACTCCTCTCATATTTTCCATATGATGTGGCTATGTAAAATATATGTGTTGTATCTATGACATTTTGAAAGTTATTTTTGTAATTCAATTTTCTGAGTGTCTTTAATATTTTATGTGCTATAGACTAGGTAGAGAATCCATGGCACTGTAAGTCCAAACTAGGCTCTTTACCTTTTAAGTGTCCAATAACATCTTTCATGTTGATCTAATTTACCAGTATTCCGATTTTCCATGGGACTTGTCGCTGATGGCATCATTTTTAAAACGATATATTCAGATAATGGATAAAGTATTGCTGTAACATCACAAGCGTTCTGAATATTCCTCTGTAGGAAAAATGAGCTAAATGCAATTGGTCGTCCCAAGTAGAGTAAGACCATTGAATCAGTGGAATGTACAAAAGTGGCATTCAGTGGGTCTGCTCTTGTTGGAAAACAACTGGATTTAGTTCAAAAACATGCTTTCATTTTTAGTTTCATCAGATTAGTTGAGATAAATTCAAAATCAGCTTGTTTGCTTGGAGGAAACCTCTGTTGATTCCTCTCTGATGCACATGAAATTAGATTCAAACTGCATACTGTCAGGATTGGTCCCTGACATGACCATTTCCTGCCAAGTACATTTCTCTTTGTGGCTAATTACATTTGTATTCTTATGCACTTGCTAACAAGTATATAGTCTAGCTGAGAAATGGGAGTCTTTGTTCAGTGTTCATGATGGTTTAATAAAACCAGCACTTGGCATCCACAATGGGAAAAGTGGGCTGAGCTCAGGTCTGGTGGGAACAGAGTATGGGGATGATGGGATAGCCAATGACTGTGTAGTCCACCAGATTTTGTAGATTGTAGAATGCTTTTAGTTTACTGCTTGTTAGTTAGGTTTCATTCTGAGCAACAATCGTGTATGGTTAACTCTTTGGATTACTGTGTAAATGAAGTATCTTGTGGTCTTCTGTGAATCCACACAGCTGGGTAATTCCTGTGCCTGCTCAGAACACTCGGAACCTTCTAGAATCGCTAGGTAGAATTTTGGCAGTAGCCCCGCCCACCCCAAGTGTCACTGAGCCGTTACCGGTCATTCCCCTCAGTTCCTTTCATCCGCTGCGCAAGCAGCACGTTAGGAACACCACTCCTGTCTAGGATCGCTTTTTCTTGTGAAATACGGACTAATCTTGGATTTGTTTTGGATTGATTCTCTTGTGTTTTCACCTCGGACTGATCGACTGCACTTCTCTTCGACCTAACTGGATTCATCTTGTAGAGGTATCGTAAAATGGCCTCTAAATTAGCCGTGTTTAAGCGCTGTGTTATTTGCTAACCAAAATTTCCGAGTGCTGACTCAAAATGCCTAATTTGCTTGGGAGAATCTCACAATGTAGAGAACTGCTCCCATTGTAGGGCCTTTACACCTCAGGCCCCAAAGCAAAGACTTCAATCCTTTTTATATGAAAAAGCCTTGGTGCTGTACTCTGCTTCAACACTTTCTTTGCCAGTGTCGGTGTCTACGGCTCAGCCGGCGAAGGAAAGCTCAACCCAAAAAAGGGGAAGGTCAGATTCAAAAAGTCCAGCTAAATACCATAGGAAGGAATCCGTGTGTCCATCCCAAAGGAGACATATGGTGACTGCATCTGATACCGAAGCACAGATATCAGCTTCTAAGAGATGTGTACTCCGCACTGAGACTATATCCCAATCATCGGTTTCGAGGGATCGGGATTGAGAGACTTTGATATTGATGGCATGGGATCGTGATCATAAGACTTCGAAGTCGGTGGAAAAACTACAATCTCATTTGCCGTCTGATTCTGGTGAACGCTCAGCGTTTGACACCGAGCGTGTTCCACCATCGAAAACACCTGTTCCGTCTCTAACAGCATCACCTGGAAAAAGGACCAACTCCAGTTCGTGAACCGATCCCAACTTCGTCGGTAAAACTGGTGAATGTAGACACGGTGCAATTGTCAGAAGGAGAAATCTTATCACCTCCAAAGAAAATAACTTCACCGTCTCCCATTGTGTCAAGAGCAGAGCTCTTAACTGGAAGCAGTTTGTATGGGAAGGACATTGTGCAAGTGCATGATGAACCTGATTCCCCAATAGTCATCCGTCATCCACCTACACCTTCGATTCGTACCTTGGACACCGTTCCTACGTATGGTGGCTTCAATGTGGCAACGTCTTGTCTGACAGGCTTTCATGATTCTCCGCACAGAGTACGGGTGTCTTCAATGGATAAAGAGATATCTTTCTTCAGAGAAGAAAAACGGCAGAGTTATCGTTCTCCTCCAGAAATTTCATATCATCTGCCTGAACCACTGCAGATTAGAAGATCTGCAATGATGGATGCAGGTAGTCAGGTATCCCCAAGGAGATTCCATGAACAACCTAGGGATGAGATCCGTCCTCCCTCGAGACCGTTGCCACCATTGCCTGATGATGTTCCTCCTCCGCCGTGTCGTATGGCCTCTTTACACCATCGGGACCGAAGTCGATCCAGGTCACAATCCTCGTCTTCCTCATATTCGTCTGATCGATCTTCGTCACCGTACATCCAGTTGAGACCGTGATTCCTCTGCCTCCTCTGGCCCAGGACTAAGAAGAGGAAAAAGAAGACCAAACACTCTTCTCCGAGACCAACAGTGCGCCCCTTGTCCACTGCGGTGGCTACTTTGGCGCAGGAGCCTGAGGAGCAACAACAGCCGGCTACTGCCACTACGGCACAGAGAGCCCCTTGTCCACTGCAGTGGCTATTTTGGTGCAGGAGCCCAAGGAGCAACAACAGCTGGCTACTGCCACTACGACATAGAGCACCTTTTGTCCACTGCGGTGGCTACTTTGGTGCAGGAGCCTGAGGAGCAACAACAGCCGGCTACTGCCACTATGGCATAGAGCGCCCTTTGTCCACTGCGGTGGCTACTTTGGCGCATGGGCCTGAGGAGCAACAAAAGCCAGCTACTGCCACTATGGTATAGAGTGCCCTTTGTCCACTGCAGTGGCTACTTTGGTGCAGGAGCCCGAGGAGCAACAGAAGCCAGCTACTGTCACTATGGCATAGAGCACCCTTTGTTCACTGCAGTGGCTACTTTGGCGCAGGAGCCTGAGGAGCAACAACAGCCGGCTACTGCCACTATGGCATAGAGCGCCCTTTGTCCACTGCGGTGGCTACTTTGGCGCAGGAGCCTGAGGAGCAACAACAGCCGGCTACTGCCACTATGGCATAGAGCGCCCTTTGTCCACTGCGGTGGCTACTTTGGCGCAGGAGCCTGAGGAGCAACAACAGCCGGCTACTGCCACTATGGCAGAGAGCGCCCTTTGTCCACTGCGGTGGCTACTTTGGTGCAGGAGCCTGAGGAGCAACAACAGCCGGCTACTGCCACTACGGCACAGAGAGCCCCTTGTCCACTGCAGTGGCTATTTTGGTGCAGGAGCCCAAGGAGCAACAACAGCTGGCTACTGCCACTACGACATAGAGCACCTTTTGTCCACTGCGGTGGCTACTTTGGTGCAGGAGCCTGAGGAGCAACAACAGCCGGCTACTGCCACTATGGCATAGAGCGCCCTTTGTCCACTGCGGTGGCTACTTTGGCGCATGGGCCTGAGGAGCAACAAAAGCCGGCTACTGCCACTAAGGCACAGAGACCCCTTTGTCCACTGCGGTGGCTACTTTGGTGCAGAGGCCTGAGGAGCAACAAAAGCCAGCTACTGCCACTATGGTATAGAGTGCCCTTTGTCCACTGCAGTGGCTACTTTGGTGCAGGAGCCTGAGGAGCAACAGAAGCCAGCTACTGTCACTATGGCATAGAGCACCCTTTGTCCACTGCAGTGGCTACTTTGGCGCAGGAGCCTGAGCAGCAACAACAGCCGGCTACTGCCACTATGGCATAGAGCGCCCTTTGTCCACTGCGGTGGCTACTTTGGCGCAGGAGCCTGAGGAGCAACAACAGCCGGCTACTGCCACTATGGCAGAGAGCGCCCTTTGTCCACTGCGGTGGCTACTTTGGCGCAGGAGCCTGAGGAGCAACAACAGCCGGCTACTGCCACTATGGCCGAGAGCGCCCTTTGTCCACTGCGGTGGCTACTTTGGCGCAGGAGCCTGAGGAGCAACAACAGCCGGCTACTGCCACTATGGCCGAGAGCGCCCTTTGTCCACTGCGGTGGCTACTTTGGCGCAGGAGCCTGAGGAGCAACAACAGCCGGCTACTGCCACTATGGCAGAGAGCGCCCTTTGTCCACTGCGGTGGCTACTTTGGCACAGGAGCCTGAGGAGCATCAACAGCCGGCTACTGCCACTATGGCATAGAGCGCCCTTTGTCCACTGCGGTGGCTACTTTGGCGCAGGAGACTGAGGAGCAACAACAGCCGGCTACTGCCACTATGGCTGTTTTGGATCCAAACCAGACGTCGGTACTGGTTCCTCCTACAGCAACTGGAGATGTCACCACTGTCTGTGATCCATCACATGAGGTGACTCCTACTCCATCCCTGGTGATTGTTCAAACCAGAGAATGAGAGATCTCTGAAGGGGTAAGGGCTTCCTTCCCTATGGTTCAGGCTTGATCCCCTGTGCTCCTGGTCTCCAGAGACAAGCTCCTCGGTACAGACGCTGATATGGTCAGCGCCGAAACATCCGTTTTGCTGACAGCGCTGGCTGTGGGGGTTATTACTCTCCCCCTCACCTTTCCCTCCATGGGATGGAATGGGCTCATCTAGAGGGGGTCCGTCCGGTATTGGATAGAGTTCGAGGAGTACCCCCCCGACAGGTCGAATTCCAGTAACACCCCCATCTCAGCCTTTGTTGGAAGAGATTCAAACATTACTTCAAAAAGGAGCCATCAAGCCGGTGGATCCGAGAATGACACACCAGTGCTTCTTTTCAAGATATTTCCTAGTGTCGAAGAAGGGAGGAGGTCTTCGTCCTATACTAGACCTTTGAAATGTAAACAAGTTCACTTTAGCAAAAAAGTTCAGAATGGTGACATTATCCAGTATTCTTCACCTGCTGCAAAAAGGCGATTGGTTTGAAAGTATAGATCTGAAGGATGCATACTTCCATGTGGGTATACATCAACATCACAGACGTTTCCTGGCATTTCAAGTTGTGGACACTCCATTCCAGTTTCATGTTCTCCCTTTTGGTCTAGCAGCTGCTCCATGTGTTTTCACCAAAAGCATGGTGGTTGTTGCTGCTTTCCTTCGGCAGCAAGGTGTGACTGTTTTCCCATAGGCGATTGGTTATTAGTAGCAGACTCCTGAATTCGTCTCCATAAACAAATTGCATTCACTTTGAAGCTCTTCGAGAATCTTGGTCTGGTGGTGAACTTGGACAAATCCCATTTGGACCCAGTACAGTCTATCCAGTTCATAGGAGCTCTACTGGATTTGACAACTGCCAGTGCACAACTTCCAGATGATCGTTTTGCGACACTTCAGCGTCTCATTTACAGTTGCTGTCGATCTCGAAGAGTTTCCGCACATACAGTACAAGTTTTGTTGGGCCGCATGGTGTCTATGGTAGCGGTTACTCCTCTAGCAAGACTACGGTTCCGACCTCTTCAAGAATGGTTTCTCTCGGGTTTTTTGTCCTCTAAGTGACCGTCCAGACAAGTTATTAACGATGCTGAGGGCAGTGCAGCGGTCGCTGGGATGGTGGCTCCATCCAGAGAATATATTGAAAGGTCTTCCATTCCAGTCTCCACAACTGCAAATGACTATCACCACCAATGACTCCATGACTGGTTGGGGCGCTCATCTTGGACGGCTTGCAATTCAGGGGAAGTGGTTGGTACTGGAGAATCAATTTCATATCAATGTCTTGGAGTTAATAGCTGTTCAGAAATGCACAGAGCTTTCAAATCCATGGTGACCGGTAAGGTAGTACTGATTGTAACCGACAACACATCAGTCATGTATTACCTGAACAAGCAGGGAGGGACCTGGTCCTTCATGTTACTCTCGATCACGCTCGACATTTGGAACTGGTATGCACTGAGGAATATCCAGTTGCAGTCTATCCATCTTCTGGGGGAAGAGAATACTCTTGCAGACGAACTCAGCCGTTCAAGTATAACTGTCCACGAGTGGATGCTCCATCACGACAGAGCAGGGAAACTCTTCAAACATTAGGGGTTTCCAGAAGTAGATCTCTTCGCATCGAAGTGGAATAGGCAGTGTCAACGGTACTGCGCTCGAACCCGGTGGATGAGTTCATTGGGAGATGCATTCCTGTTTGAATGGGATGGTCCACTGCTGTGTGCATTTTCCCCATTTCCACTCTTGACTAAGGTAATCTTGAAGATAAGGAGGGACAACTCCAATGTGATACTGGTCACACCGTGGTGGCCTCGACAACCGAGGTTCAGTCCTCTACTACATCTGTCCCAACATCGGTACCTATAGCTCCCGTCCAGACCGGACCTTCTGACAACTCAGAAAAACAAAGTCAGACACCCGGACTTGAATATGTTAAAGTTGACGACATGGAGGATTGTCCCACGACATCGCCCATAACTTTAACTCCTGATGTTCAAGCAGTGATTAACGCAGCTCTTTGACCATCAACTAAGTGCTCTTATGCCTACAAGTGGAAAAGGTTCAACTCATTCTTGGTTCAGCAGGGCCTATCGGTATCAAAAGCTACAATCACAACAGTCCTTGAATTTTTACTACATCTGACACAGATTGGTTTGTCAATGTCATCTTTGAAGTGCTATCTGGCTGCCATTTCAGTAGAGTTCCAAGCAATGGGTCGTCCATCTCCATTTAGAGACCCATTAGTGCATAGGTTTTTTAGAGGTCATCTTAATCTTCATCCTCTAGTGCACGAGCCTACACCGGCTTAGAGTTTAGAACTTGTGTTGTCTCAACTGACAAAAACGCCATTTGAACCTATGGCAACCTCTGATCTTTGAATTTTGTCTTGGGAATCTGTGTTTCTAATAGCTATTACTTCAGCACGAAGGGCAAATGAACTATGTGAGTTACAAGCTGATTCACCTTATCTTGTCTTTCATAAGCATAAGGTGGTTATGAAGCCTGACATTCTTTTTTACCGAAAGTGGTCTCAAGTTTTCATCTCAAACAATCAATTGTATTACCAACCTTGATGCAGAACCCATCAGACAAATTTGAGAGAACTATGTATTCATTAGATGTTCGACGAGTTAGCCTTTTATACTGAAAGAACTGCTGGGATTCGGAAATCACCAAAACTTTTTGTGCCCTATTTGGCGAAGAAGGAAGGTGAAACAATTTCTCCACAGTGTTTATCAAAATGGGTGGTGTCTACGATTTCTCTGTGCTATGAACTGGCCAAGAGACCTTTGCCATCCAGAATATGTGCACATTCCACTAGAGCAGTAGCTGCATCAACTGCCTTTATGTCGGGTGTCTCACTTGAGACTGTCTGTAAGGCGGCTACATGGTCTTCGCCTTTAACCGTTATATCTCATTACAGATTAGACCACAAATCCAGAACTGACACTGCTTTTGGGAGAGCTGTTTTGCTTTCTACCATTCAATGAACATGAACATTTGATGTTCAACCTTCATATTAAGTTTATTGATGGTAACATTGAATCAGTTGCATGCCTGGTGTTTATGTCATACACAGTTATTTGGTTGAGACGCTAACATCTGTGTCCTTTTATTATTTATTTGGATAGTAGTAACTTAATAAGATATGTATTTAGCATAACATTCCCACCTCCTGAAGGTGAAGTTTGCTAGTCTACCCAGCTGTGTGGATTCACAGAGACCACGAAGAAGATGGTCAGGTTGCTTACCTGTAACCATAGATCTTCGAGTGGTCTTCTGTGAATTCACACGGACCCGCCCATCGTCCCCTCAATGTTTAGCTATGTTTTAAATTAATATGGTGCTGCTAATTGCGGCGTCCTTTATGGAACTGAGGGAATGACCGGTAACGGCTCAGAGTGACCGTTGGGGTGGGCAGGGCTACTGCCAAAATTCTACCTAGCGATTCTAGAAGGTTCCGAGTGTTCTGCGCAGGCACAGGAATTACCCAGCTGTGTGACTTCACAGAAGACCACTCGAAGATCTATGGTTACAGGTAAGCAACCTGACCTTTCTGTTTTTAACTCTGAAACTGATGATCACTGAGTCTGAAGAAGCCAGTACATGACACATACTTGCTTTGATCAAACATTATAACTGTAAGTTTTATATAGAACTTCTATATATTGTAGTTGCAGAACTCAAAGAAGAGAGTGCTCAATTACACACAGACTTTCTAAGTATTTACTGGTGACTTACAGTTTAATTTTATTGGTGTTGGATACAGATTGAATACTGTTTTCAAATGCAGTTCCTTATGTCTGGCTGGGCTTGAAATGCAAGGGCTTTTTATCCAAGGGACTTCTCAGTGCTTCAGTTCTATAAATCAAAAACTATTGATCCACATATGTACTTGCTTATTATTCGTATGCCAATAACAGGCTACTGTTATTTGAATCATACCTTTTAAGACTTGAGAGTTAAAAATGATTTTTGGAAACTACAAAAAAGATCTTAAGGCTCTCTTTGCTTTCAGCTATTGTGTCAAATCTGACTCAGATTTAAAAGATAAAAGTTGGCCTTATCTTCTCTACCAATGAAAGCTCTTCAACAAAAGACAGAAAAGTCTTGTTCCATTGATCATGTTTCAAGATCAAATCTGAACCTTTTGTGTCTGTACATTACACCTTCATAGTGTCCGTACACTCCTGACCAAAGGCAGTTTTTCTGATCTGAACTCTTTTCAGAGTGTATCCTAAGTTTGGGGAATAGCAACAAGATCCATAATACCAATTACCCTCTCTGTTTTTCCCCTTAATTTTCCCATGCATATATATATTGTTAAGGGATTAGTATAATCTACCTAGATTTTCACCAATGTCTAGTTCAACCTGATTTCTTCCAGATGTTTTAGACTACAACTTCTGTTACGGTTTCTGGCTGATGATGGATTCTGTAGTCCAGCACATCTGGAGGAAGCTGGGCTCTGTGAGATAGAGATTCTGCCTACCAAATGTATTAATTTTCACAATTGGCTAAAACACAAATTCAGGGACATTTCATCACACTATAGTATGTGCATTGCAGTTGCAGTCCTTAAATCCTACTAACTTCAGTGGATTAGCTGGGTACATGATTAAAATATCTTTCATTAACATCCTATTTTGGCTACATCATGGAGACATTCTCAAGTAGACTGAAGCAGCAATCCACTATTCATGGGTTGTTCCTGCATGCCAACCTAGTTGAGGCAGGACAAAAGAATTCTAATCTGTTGCAGCCATTGCCTACTCTGTAAATTGATACATTTTGAAATCAAAGAACAGGTTTTAAAGAATGTATATCATTAATATCTCAAATACTTTCCAGATCATAAAATTTTGGCACTTCGAGGAACTTTGTATCCTGTAAGATTATTAAAATCTATAAGAACTTTCCTGAGTTTTATAACAATGGCTTTGAAACAAATCAAATTTCATCTTGTTCCATGAATTAAAGTCACCTTGAATTACCAAAGACATACATAAACCATAGATTTCTGGAAACTAAACTTCAGTGTCTAAAAGGATGACCATTTTTCCTAGATGATATTTATTAATGACATCTACAATGCCATGGATGTACAGAGTACGGTACTAGACACATTTAATTTTTAAAAAAAGAAAGATTCAAGGGACTTGTAATTGAAAGACCAAACTGAGATGTATGATTTGTATATCCTATAGGTTTTTTTAAAAACTAATTAGCAGGCTCAACTGGCTTGTCAGTGAATTGCAGAAAGCAATTCCCTCCCAAGTTCATTCCAATTTGAAATCCTTGTGTCTTAACCGTGCTTAACATTGAAGATGAATAAAAGATAATTTTTTTAAAAAAAGTATAGATCTGTCCTGCTTCTCTTGTAGAGCTGAAGCTTAGCTACTATTGAGCCATTATTTTGTGGCTTCAAATATAATGTGCCATCCGTAAGATAGAACATTCATAGATCTAATTACTTTATCTTGCTTGTTTCATACAGAGTCTTTCTTCCTACTATAAAGGTGGATTTGAGCCAAAAATGAATAGGCGAGAAGCTAGTCTTATTTTAGGCATAAGGTAAGTGTTCTGTATAGAAACAGAATCTATTCATTGCTTTCATATGAAAGAAAAAAATGTATAAAATGTAAGACAGAAACATTCCAGTCAATAATTTTAGTAGAGATTAAGCATCTTTAAAAGAAGTGCTGCACACAAAATTGTGTGATTTTTATCCCTCTATTAGGAAGTGTTTCACTTTTGAAGTATGTAGTTGTTTGGAGAGCCAGCGTGGTGTAGTGGTTTGAGCATTGGACTACGACTCCAGAGACCAGAGTTGGAGTCCTTGCTCAGCCATGGAAACCCACTAGGAAACCTTGGGCCTCAGAGGAAGGCAAAGGCAAACAGCCTCAGAGGAAGGCAAAAGCAGACTCCCCTGTGATAGGTTCGTCTTAGGATCGGCATAAGTCAGAAATGACTTGAAGGCATACAACAACAATTTATTGACGAGTATATATACAGTGGCTTACAAAATAAAACAATGTTTTATACTCTGTTAAGACATAGTACGGAAAGAATGGAGATGAAAGAGGAAAACTGAGCAGATTTGGGTACCAAAATATAGGATTAAATGGCACGCTCAGCTGCTGCAGTTTTGCACATGCATAATTCTACATGGAATTTGCAATGGGCTGCTGATTGAGGAATCTCAGCTCACAAATCGTATCCAAGAAAACAGGCTCTTACCCAAGAATGGGCCTCTACACAGCTTGCCTGCACTTTGCTGATGTTTATACCAGTGGTCAGCCCAAGTCATGTGCAAAGGTGGGTGGAGCACAGAACAGATAAGCTATGGATGACCTTGAAGTGAATTTTTTCTTCGAAGGCGTAGTATCTTCTTTTAACCACCAGATGGCAAGGACCCCCTAGATTTTATGTCTTTCAGAAGCAAACAAATGGCTGTTTTACAATTTGCAAGAATAATTATTTATGGTAAGCACTTTAATTTATCTTTATAGTCCATCTGCCGGCAAGGACAAGATTAGAACTGCTCACAGACAAATCATGATTTTGAATCATCCTGATAAAGGTATGTTTTTGTCTTTCGTAAATATTGGTTGGTAGCTTGTCTGCTACCAGACCCACTTTCATTACTCAGTAATTAGGCTGACACTTGGTTGCCAACTGTACAGTTTCTCTGTGCAGCATATTTCAAAGCAAAACTTAAATTGTTACCTGCAGTATATTCAGTTTCTATCAAATAGTTTAACATCTAGCCTCCATGAACCGTAGCAGGAAATGTAATGGCTGCCTTTGGGGTCATTCACTAGATCACAAGCCTAACTAGCTGTCAAGAGAGAGTTTCTGGGACTGACATGTCATGCTGTTAGCTTTTGAAGAAGAGAAAATGCTAGCCATGAAACTAAAAAAATCCATGTCTACTTTTATAGAATCTTTCCAACTATAAATAGACAAAACACATACATTTTTAACAGAATGTGGTAGAAATGACAAATATATGTACTAGATTTTAGTGCTCTTAAAAACGATAAAGCCAAGCACAGATGTTTTAACTAGCCAGGTTTTTAATGTAAACGTATCTCCCAAAAAAGCTCCTATTATAACTTTAACTACACTACAGCTGGTTGAGAAGGAGAGCCCATATGTTCATTGTTGTTTGTACTTTGATACAACAGATGGCTGAGAGTTGCACAGTATTTAAAAAGCCAGAAAGGGGAAAGTCAAGATTTTTATATCTGGTTGACAGATTTGTAGTTTATTCCTTCTCATTTCAGGAATATAACGTTAATTCTGACCTCATTAAGGTGAAAAGTATGGATCACACACAATTTTTGTTTTTTCAATAGTTATTTTTAACTGAATTATCCACTAGGATTTATTGTGTGCATCCAGATTGAGCTGGTCATAGAATAAAACAATTTATGGACGTTAAGAATTGCAGTTGTGATGAAACGGTGATCAGAATACTGACAAATCTGCATTTAATTCTGCAGTATTGTAGCTTGACTCCTGGGAGAGTTGTGGATAGTGGCTTGTACCTGATGCCATTTTCAAAAAGCCTTCCTCTCAATTTAAGCATATACCTGTTGTGATTCCTCAGCAGTGACTTAAGTAAGCATCTGGCACAGGCTCTCTCTGTTCTCTTTCCACCTCATCCACCGCCTTTCTATACATTCCCAGGCAGCAAATGTATTTTACATTTTTAGGCCCAGTGTCAGAGTTTTGGCTCTCCAAGTGACCTGTTTCATAGGAGTTTTCCCAATGCTGGTTGTCACAGATGGATATGCATATTCAGACAATTTTTAGGAGTTAGGCGTTCAGTAAGACACCAGTGCAGGCTTCAGTGCATACTAAGAACAGTCAGTGTAATCACCTGAAGCCTTGGCATTTTGCCAAGGGCACCTTCATCAGCAGCAATGGAAATACTAGAGGTACAATGTCAGGTACAGTGTCCATCTCCCTTTTTGGAGGTTTGAACTGAAGACTGTAAAGAAGAAGATGCAAAGTAAAATGGAATTCAAATACTAGAGGATTCAAAAATATTCAGCAGACACATGTAGATAGTGCTACCACTTCTGTTACTCCCACCATGTTTGTTCTTCTCTAATACACTTTGCATTATTATCTAAATGTGTAATACCAGTTGCCCCTTGTATTTGTGGTTTCAGTTACCCATGGCTGAAAAAATAGGGACCCGTACCATAAAGTTGCACTGGAAAATGCCTAGAGAGGTGTCCTTTCTAGGAATTGCTAGGTCCTCCAATACAACTCTATGGTATGTTTGTACTGGAAGTCCTTTATTTTAATAGGGATTTCTATTTGACATTTCACCTATAAACAATAAGTCCAGAAACATATCTCCTGCTGATATGGGGTTGGGTGGGCGTGACCTGTATATATTACAGGTCAACCCCCATATCCACAGGTTCGGTATCCATGGTTTCACTTATCCATATCCAAAAAATATGTTCTCTCTTTGTATTTCTAGCTCCTCCAATGTGATTTTATGGTCAGCTTCCCACGTTTGTCTCATTGAAAATATTAGGGTTCCCTATTATCCATGGTTTCAGGTATCCACAGGGGAGTCTTGGAACATATCCCCCACCGATATGGGGGTTGACCTACTTAGAAACTCTTTGTAGGTTTTCACACAGGACACTGTAAAGGTCTGTAGTTTGTTGTTTTAAATGTATCCAATCTAGATCAAGCTTCTCAACACTAGGACTGTTTGGTGTGGCTATATGTCTAGCAGAGATGTTACACTCAACACTACTTGAGGAGCAGCAGCATTTGCTTGGGATCCTCACACTTAGCACTGTTTCTGCCTTTCCAATGCTGATAGCCTAACCGTTTTGCCAAAGTGTTTTAGTCAAGTAAAACTGTTTGACTAACAGACAGTACTATATTATGTACCTAAAAAATGATGCAGCTAGTTTATGTTTCCTATTCTTTACCCCTATTGGTCTGGTCCCAACTAAGACTTTGATGGATGGTAAAGCATGTGTAGAGCTGCATCTGCACTGTAGAAATAATCCAGTGCGACACTGCTTTAATTGCCATGGCTCAATGCTATGGAATTCTAGGATTTGTAGTTTTGTGAGATATTTAGCCTTCTCTGTCAAAGAGCTCTGGTTCCACGACAAACTACAAATCCCAGGATCCCATAGCACTAAGCCATGACAGTTAAAGTGATGTCAAACCGGATTATTTCTGCAGTGCAGATGCAGCCTAGGTGTAATAGATCTGGATGTGGTCGATGACCTGGTATTTGGAAATGCAGCAGTGCCTTGCATTTTGCCCATTTATCCTCCTGTTTCTCTGATGGTAAGAGATTTTAAAGACCACATCATGCTATATAGCATACTGCATTTATATGGTTTTATACACACACACAGACACCATATTTTCATAATGTATTTTCATGCCTTATACCAACTGTGTGATACACAAAATTTATGTACTTCAGGCGGTCTAGCATTGAGTTTCAAAGAGTTCTCAGTCTGTGCATTGGTCTATATGTGTGTAAAGTTTGCACTCCTATGTTTCCTTTCTTCCAATTCTAAACATTACTGTGCTGGTTGCTGAATAAAGAGGGTTCAGCACATGAGTTAATGGTAGAATTTTTAAAAGATAATCATGGATTTCATATAGACTGACAAATACTTTTCATATACCATGTGTCTTGTATAAATCACCTCTAAAACTGAGCTTGCACTGGTGCTTTCACATTATGTTATTCTTCTAAACAGATGCTTAGAAAAGGTTGTGCACAATACTGTGTGCAGAAAGTACATCTTCACAAGCAAGCATCTAGGTGTGTGCTATTGCATGGTGAACTCACGGCAGCAGACCTTTGGATGTTTTCAGCAGCAGGAGGCAGATGGTTGGAGCTCAAGGGGAGAGTAAAAAAACAAACAAACACCAAGACTGCTGAACTGTAATCAAATTGTTAGATGGACTGGAAAGCAATGACAGTGTTGAGAACTGGGAAGAGGAAGGCATTCTGTGTTTTAAATAGCTTTCATGTGACGTTTTTGGCTGGTATGCCTGTGCCTTCAATCAAGAATGGGACACTTAATCATGCTATATTTAAAAAATGTTCCTACTGACATTTTATTTAAGGAATGTTTTCAAAGACTTAAATAAATATATAAAACTTACTGGAGCAACTTAAAAGACCTCTGGTCTTTGATGGTATTAACTGCACACTGATATGGCCAGTCTTGTAGAATTGATTGTGGGAAAGAGATTCTAAGTTTCAACACTACAAATGGCAGCTATCCTTGGCCCCTAATATATGTGGAGTCCCCTGCACTAAACCAAAAAGACTTGAAAGACATCATTAGTGTTTCACTCTGATGTGACACTAGACGGTACATGATTTTCAAATCCTGTGGGTTTTTGTTTTTTTTAAGTAACTGGATGATTTCCACAAGCAGCTCCTGGGTGTGCATAAATAAATGTCTTATAATATTATTCAAGGAGCTTACAGAGAAATGTAACACTTCAAAGTTTTGCCTGTGGATCTTCCAGAGAACCCATTCCTCAGTCAGACAAGACATAAGTCTGTGAATGGAAGCACAGGCAGAGCTATGGGAGCCATCCTGTGCCTTTGGAAAAGTAGTCATTGGCTCGCAAAATGTTGTACCTTGTATTTTTTTAATGTCAAATTCTTTCATGAAACTTAATTTGTTGAAATGATGTGTAAAGTTTATTTCCCATAACAAGAGATCATGCTATTAGGGTAAATATATTATGACTATGATGAGCATTTTTTTCTTTTTCTTTAGGTGGCTCTCCCTACTTAGCAACAAAAATCAATGAAGCAAAAGACTTGTTGGAATCCAGCAATAAACATTAGGACATCAGGATTTATCTTAATAAATACAGAACTTCTGATATATGTGAAAAATTTGAAATGGGCAACCCTGCAGCTTCCACTGTAGCTACTTCCTGTTGAATATTGGACAAAATTGTTAGAAGTCTGCAGCTGTAGTGTTAATTGAGTTCCATGAACACTTGAACATGCCATTTCAAGATTTAATAATAAAAGCCCACTCTGTATTTGGAATTTCACTGGTGCCATTCTTGTGGGAGAAGCACATTACGTAATAGTACTTTTAAAGCATGACACCATCATGCAGAGAAGATTCAAGATCAATACCATCACTTTTCATACTTCCACCAGGCAGAACTACACAATATCTCATTGCTCACCCTCCCAAACCAACTTTTTATTGTCGCATTCCTCCCACAACATGGCCACATACTGGCCGGTGAAAAGCAGTGGTGATGGCAGAAAAGCAGGATGGACAGCATGGATATCATTCTCTCTCTTCCCACTCTCCACCAGCCAGGCTGTTTGTGGGGGTGGAGGGGGGATGCCGCAGTTAAAAGGTGGATTGCGCAGGGAACAAGGAGACATTGCATAGGTCTGCCTGACAGAACTTGATGCTACATCTGCCTGATCCATGAGCTGTTAACTATTAAAGATACAGGAGCCTTGATCCACATTCAACCTGGCAATGCTGAAGACTATACAAAAATTTACAGAATTAGTATAGAGTGGGAGTGTGTATTTCTTTACTAGGAGTTTTAAAGAAAGTGGTGATTGACTGTGGCAAAACCCCACTTGCTTTTCAGCTTGAAGATTTTCTGAGTACACCCAGCTTTCTCCAACATCTGTCACTCAATAATGTCAGAGAACAGCTGACCTGTGCTATTCTCCAGAGTATTATGGAACACTGCACATTTGTTGATCTCTTCTAATTACCATTCACGAACCTTATTGTTTAAGCTTATGGCTTTGTACTCTTTTTAGTGCTATTTCCTTTAACAGTTAAGTTCCTCCTTGTCATTTTCCAGTGTCTTGACAATATTAGACTTTATTCAAAGCTTTTTAGAGTACAACACACTGAGCACCTTTACAGTCAGTAACATATCTACTTTTTAAAATGATGCTGTAATCTATGTTTAATAGATTTACTTTTGAAACATTCAGGCAGTGTTTCCCAAGGGTCTTCATAATGCTTGTCCTGTTGGATGTGCTTTTCATAAGATTTACAATCTATTATGTTATGAAAAAAAAATACTGTGTTTATCTTGTCTTGATAGAAAGACCACAGGTTATTTTACTTATCATCCACAGATTATTTCCTTTTTTTTTTTTTTTTTACTATATGATATATTTTTGTGACTATGTCTACAGCAGACCAATTTAAAAGATGCCTTTAAATGAATGTATGAATATCTTGCCTGCACACTGAAAGCTTGATTTACCTTTCACTAATAAGGGAGGTGTGGAAAGGGATGCAAAAGTTACTCTGTCCTGCTGCGATCTATGTGATTTGGCATATTGCCAAAAGTGCAATTGCTCTGGTAGGCAATGAAAATGTTCTTTCAACTGAGTTTACGATCTGATGAGTGCCGCTGTTCCCATCTGAATGTCCTCTTTTGTTGCTAAGGAAAATAATTTATGAAAAAATCACATAAAAATTTAATGGAAACATAAATACACGTAAAACTGATAATATTGCTTTGTGCTTTAAATTAACCATCCCTTTCCTTTTGTTATTACCTTCTGTCTTTTCTTCAGCCTTTATCCTCTTACATCCATATTAAATATGTTCATCTTGCATGGGTGCAGTATTTTTGTCCTCCTCATGAAGGCTGAGAAAGGGGTTTGTCTCTTTGTACCTTACATACTGTACTTTCCAAATTAGATTTCTATCACATTAGTTTACATTTTAGATTGCAAGGTCTTCACATATTCTTATAAGAATTACTTTTAACTGCTTATTCCATAAGCAGTAGGATAGAGCAAGACTTCTTAAATTTTTTCCACTCGTGACCCCTTTTCACCTGATAAATTTTTACATGACCCCGGGTGTATATGTATATAAAATAGGTATATAAATCAAACATTTACGGATAATAAATCATAAAGAAATTTAGTTTAAAACAATTCTTTGGTGTGTGTGTGTGTATATATATATATATATATATACACACACATACACGAAAGACGAAAGAAAATTTGCATACTAATGAGATGGATGTGCTTGTCTATTTTTACATAAAGAATTAAATCTTGGTGGAAAATTTGATACTGCAGGACATAGAGCATCTTCAACATTTTTCAGAGTTGATCGATATTTTGATTTTATAATTGTCAATGCTGAGAACGTTGCTTACATAAATACATAATACAAAATGGCAGAAGTATGTTTGGGCCATTTCAGAAAGTTTTGGAAATTCTGTAATCCATGCCAAAATTCATTTAGCGATTTTTTTTTTTTAAGGAAACTCAAGTTTTAAACCTGCGTTGCTTGATAACTCAGCAAATTCTTCAACTTTTAATGGCAGATGACTGGCATTTTTTATTTCAATTGAGTGTGGTTTATGAATCCAACTTAGTTTTTTAAAATCAAAATTTGAAAGGAAGTACTTCTAAAACTGTGTCTCCAGGTACTTCAGATAATCAATTATATCTCTTACAGTTAAATCTTTGGGAAGGCTAATTTCAGTCATAAAATCATTTGTAGCTGTAAATATTTCTAAAGAACCATTTTACACCCTGTTCTTCCATATGTTAACTGTTTAAGTAAAACTTTCAATTTTATCTTTTAACATAAATATGTTACAATTTTTCCTTGAAGTGACATGTTTTAAGTCATTGAGTTTTTAAAAAAATATCCAACAAATAACACAGTTTTGAAAGCCATAAGTCATTATGGGGGCGGGATAACAAAACCAGATTTCTGCTCAGTCTAAAATATAACAACTTCATCTTTCAGTTTCAATAATCTGTTTAAACTTTGCCCTCTTGTGAGCCGCCGTACCTCTGCATGTAGTAATAAGCTTTTGTAATGGGAGTCCATGTCTTTTGAAAGGTCTGAAAAAAATGACTTAAGGACACAGCTTTTAATGAAGTTAATGGTTTTGATAGTATCGCAAAGCCCAACATCTAACTGGTGATATTTTTTGGCTACAGGTGCTCCCAATGGATCATGCAGTGAGTAAAAGTGAAAAAATCATCATTTGTAAAAAATTCATCAACTTTAAGATATATATCGTCTCTCTTGTGTGCCCTTCCAAAGGTTGACAAAACAATAATTCCTAATCTATGCTTCCTTGATAAACATACATATCCAGGAAAGCAGCCAGTTATCGGCAATTAATACACAGTTTAGGAGTTTGACCAAGATAAAGCTCAAAAGGCCAGGAAGGCGGCCAACTCTCAGTGATAGCAGTCAATTAAGTGAAGACAGATAAGGTTTGGAACAAGCAAGGTTCAATTTCTTGAGCAGCAGCAAAACAAGCAGAAAGACACACAGAGAAGAGTCCCGAATACAGTCCAAGGGGCAAAGCTTACAGAAGGCAGTGTAGTCCAGAAATAGGTCCGTGGGTCCACAGGATCAGGCAACAGCGTAGTCAGGGTTGGTCTGAGAGGAACACGGAGTCGATCACCAACAGGAAGCTTTCGCCAGGAAGATCAGTTGATCTCTGACAAAGCCTCCACGGCTCCCCAAGTTGTATATATAGCACTCAAGGCTTTGTCAGGTGCTCCTTGATGAGCTGGTGTTTCTGATAAAGACTCAGTGATTTTATTCGAGCTTCCTTTTGGAGTCTGCTGCCTGAATGGTGGAAGTAAGTCCGTCTCCTCTTCCTCTTCCATATCTGAATTGGCAGGGCTCTCTGCTGGGACTGGTGCCAATCCACTAGGACCAGTCTCTTCTTCTGCTTGAGCCTCCAGGTTGGCAGAGTTCACTGCTGGCACAGGTGTAGATAAACATAGGGCTGTTCCCTGCCAGATCCATAGGGCCGTTCCCTGTCCTCCTCCTCCTCTGATAGGGCCATTCCCTGTCCTCCTTCTCTAATTCCAAACCCTCATCAGACTCATGGGGCATGGCACTACCTTACATAAAGTAACAACTGTGCCACGTTAGAAATATCAGTTGTTTCATCTAACTGAATTGCATACTTTGGGCTGCCATTAAGCCTGGCAATAAGCTATTGGAATTGATCATTTCTAATTTTAGAAATTCTTTTGGAAACAGTATCATTTGATAAAGCAATTTTACAAATTCCATCCCCATACTTTTTCCATGAACTATTTCTGACATTTTAATAGCAGCAGGTAACATGAGATCTTTTATCGCATAGGGCTTTTTAGTTTTAGCAATTAAATAAGCTTTGTAAGATGCAAGTAAATACTTTTCATCGACAGTAACAAATTTCTCAAAACATTATTTTTCTTTATTTGAAGATTTTAAAAGTTGTTCAAAATATTCCTTTGGTTTATTGCAGCACACTGCATGCTTGGTATTAAAATGTCATTTGAGTTTGCCCGGTTTCATGCTCTCTGCAGCCAAAACTTCATTACAAATTAAACAAAGGGCTTTTCCCACACCATCATCATTATTAGAAGTAAATCCATATTGCAAAAATTATTTGACACATTTTCCTTTTCCTGTTAATTTAGGTGTACTATAGCTTGGTAGTGAAGACTCTGCTACATTGCCGTCAGTATTTGTACCTCTTTTGTCTAACTTTAGCCACTTATCCCTAACTGAAAAATATTTGTGTCCTAAAATATAAATAAATATTGCTAATAATTTCTCAAACAAATGCTAGCTTTAGGTTATGAAATTACGGTTGTTTGTGCTTAATTTTTTTTGAATGATGTTCACACACATACAGCGTTGATGGTGGAGAAATATTATTAAAGGGCCTTTGTCTTTACTTGCTGCAGTTAAACACTTATGTTTCTGTAAAAGAAGGTAACAGCAATTTTAAAAATCAGACATTCTAACACAATACAATCCAAAGATATGCTAACTTGATACTTACATGCTGAGGAATGATGTTAGGAAAACGTTAAATGTCTTCATTTTCCATGATTAAACTATTATGTTTCTGTAAGAGCAGAAAGCTTTGTATGTACAGTAAAAACACTGCAATTCATAACATAAAATAGTCTTTAATCTGAACCAAGGTGTTTCTGGCAGCGTTTGTTGGTGCTGCATAGTGTGACTGAATGCATAGTGCACAGTGCACATGCCGTGTGTTCAGAACCAAGGCTGCAGTGAAGTTGCATGATGCAACATGGACAAGTGTTCTCAGAAACACCTCTGATTCATTACTCATTTGATTTTGAATTAATATTTGGTCATTGTGCATTCAGAAACCTTTTACTGTCACCCATTTTTTTGCCACCTCCACATTCAGTTGCATGACCCCATATGGAGTCACCACAGTTTAAGAAGCTTTGGAAGAGAGAGAATGTGAACTAACCACTTGTCAAAATTCTGAGATACTTTTCAAGATCACTGCGAGTTTTGTAAGAAAGGGAACATTGAGTTATTAAATTTATGGACCACAAGTAAAAGCCACCTACAACACAAAAGTATACATCTAAGGCAAATCAATAAAAAGAAAACAATAAAATGAATGGATGCACCATGCCCTCCAGGTAAAACTTTCAAAAATTGGACAAGGCGGCACAAATGCCTGTCTGAACTAACATGCCTTTCCCTGTAGGCAGCAGGCCATCACAGATGGAACTAGGCTGGCCTCTCTTGACAGCCCTCAAGAAACCCCACCCTTGCATTCTGCTACTCATGGTAGTGAGAAAGAATGAAAGATCTCCCCCCAGGATGTCAAAACATAGGGCTGCTCCCAAGTTGTGAAGTCCCTGTAGCCTGATTCCAAGTCATGAAGGGCTCTACAGGTTATAGTCAACATTTGAACTAAGCCCAGGAAGACACCATTGCTAGAACCAATGAAACTGGTATTCAGTGGAAGTCTTGTTTCCTGTTGCTGCCTCCAGGCTGGCTGTAGCAATTTAAACCAGCTGATGCTTTGGAATGCTTTCCCTGCATAAAGTGCCTTGTTTAGAGTAGTCTAAATAACCTGTAAAGTAATTAAAGCGTGTATCATTTGGTCCTGTTCTGACAGCTCCTGGAATGGACATAAGTTGCCACCATGGCAGTGTAATGATGCTCCTAGCCACTGCTGAAATCTCGGCATCCAGGTTCAGGGCTGAATGAGTATACCCACTCAGCGATCTTCAGCAAGAAGATCCAAAACACACTGAGCTCCTATTTTCCTGATCTGCTCCTCAACTGACAAGGACTTACTGTGTCTTATCTAGATTAAGCTTCAGTTTCCTCATCCAATTTATTACAGACATCAAACACTGATTTAGAACTAGAAAAGTATCCTTGGTTGTATATGAAAAGGGAAAACAGAGTTGGGTATCATCAGCATACCAGTGGCACTGAGTTCCAAAACTCAAGATGACCAGCTTTATATCTATATATTAAACAGAATGAAGGATGGAATGGTCTGGGGCACCATAGGCCAATGCCTATACCAGTGCATTGGATTCCTTTACCACTGCCTCCTGAGAAGGTTACCTCTTTTAGAAGTACTAACTAGAGCCACCAATAACAGTGCCTCTATGCCCCATTGTGGGTCTAGCAATCCAGAAGGATACCATTGCTGGTGCTATTGAAAGTTGGTCTAGAAGAACCAAGAGGGACACGCAGTCTCACTGTTGAGTCTCAAGAGTACGTAATCTACCAATATGACTGACTCAAGTGGTCTGTTCCATAACTAGGGCAGAAGCCAGATGGAAGTGGATCTAAATATTCTGTCTCATCCAGAAATAGCTGAAGTTGAGATGCCACCACACACTCACAACTTGTCAACTGTGCTTATGCAACTAAAAATAACACCTAAAGTGTAAGCTTTAAAACCAACAATGTTAGAGGCTGGATGGCTATCTTTTTTTTTTTTTTTAACTGCATGGCAGGGGGTTGGACTAGACGGCTCTTTTGGTCTCTTCCAACTCGATGATTCTATGATTCACATAGATTTCAGCTATATGAGTAGGGGCGCAATGTGGTTTTGCACTCAGTCCATTTAGCAACTCACCAATGGCACTACTTTTCCAAGGTGGCGGGATTGTGTGTTCCTGTGAGGCAAGAGCTATGCTGATAGTAGAAGAGCTGTTGGTAGGGTCTCCATTGTCAGACAGGCTTTTGCTGAGGAACCAGAATAAATGTGCCAACCAGCTCCTGGGCAGCAGCAGTAGTGGGGGGGGGGGTAACACTGGTGGAGGATCTCTCAAAGACAATGGCAGTGGCACCACAGCTAGCACTTGTTAGTAACTGTGCAGAAGGTAAGCTTTTTACCATGAAAACCCTATGATGAGACAGTCCAAAATGAAACAAGGGAAGATGAAACTCTCAGGTCAGATGACACTCAATGGGCTACTGGGGTATAGCAGAGGACAACTACAAGCAGCGGTGTGGCTAATGATGCAACTGGACTCAAGCCAAAAAAAATGTTCAGCAGTTGATGTGCTCAGTGGTGAAAGGAAATCCAAAGCAGCACAACACATATTATAGGAAAGTCTGAGCTGCACAACACATATTATAGGAATATGGAATGTTTAAAGCATGGATCTGGAAGCTAGACATCTCTTTCTCTCTCTGGCTTTTCGCAAACAAAGATTCAGGAAGGACTCATCCCGTGCTTTCTGCAAGCACACAAGAAATAAAATGTATAAACATTGCAATACTTGCAAGCTGAAGTGGACAGGAATGGGACATTTTGAGTCAGATAATTATCCAGTGTTTCACTCATGAAATGAAAAATCTAAAAAGAAATGGATTTTCCTTGGGTTTTTTCCGGGCTGTGAGGCCATGTTCTGGAACAGTTTACTTCTGACATTTTGCCTGCATCTGTGGCTGGCATCTTCAGAGAAATTCAGATGCAGATGCAGGCGAAACGTCAGAAGTAAACTCTTCCAGAACACGGCTTCACAGCCTGGAAAAACTCCAAGGAAAATCTATGGATGCCGGCCGTGAAAGCCTTCAGCTTCACTAAGAAATGGGTGGCATTAATAGGAGAGATGTAGCAAAAGCAGTCAAAGGATAGACTACAATATAGAAATCAAACTACATAATTGGAAACAGAAAGTAGGGACGCTCCATTCCCTTTGCAAAAATAAAAACTGGAGTACAAAATACAACCTGAAGAGCATCCCCATAGAATTTAAAGATAATGCAAAAATAAATTTGCACTCTTAAGCCTAATTGACCAGGAGCCAGAAGAACTCTGGACTGAAGCCAGAGGCATTGTCAGGGAGAAATGAAAAAAAGACATCAGCAGCAAAAAGAAAGAGAAGCCTCAATAGATGATAGATGAAACTCTTCAGCAATTAAGGACAGATGAGAAACAAAAGTTGACAGAAATAGAGTCAGAACCCTGAATGCAACTATTTAGCGATTTGTGCACAGGGGCAAGCAGAACCACTATAATAATCAACGCAGAGAAACAAAAGTTAGTGGGCTGAATGTCTGTCACAAACTGTAGAAAACTGAGAAGGGGAGAACCAAATGTATGTAACTAATGTCCAAAATTATTATCTATGTATCAATATCCAATGATTTACAAAAAAAATTTTTAACAAATCACCAATGTACAAGTTATATACAATATATACAATACTGTATATACAAGTTATATACAATAGAAAAATATTCAAACAATTCTCATAGAGAGAACGCACTCAATAGCGATTACATTTTGATGAAATATATTCAGGTAGACATAGAGGTGAGTCTGTATTGCTTAAAATGATTTACATATATCATTATTTATGAATGTTGCATATATTTTTTACAACTCTTGGGAGAGTGTGCTTGTTGCTGAGGGGGTGGAGCTTCTGTGAGTCACATCTGTGAGTCACTAGGAGGTGGAGCTGGGAGCCTAGCTCTATATAACTCCTTGCAGAGGTTTCCAGGCCAGTTTCCTACCAGGGAGAAGAAGGAGAGCAGCTTCTGGAAAGCCATTTTGAGTGGGTGAGTTTGATTTTTTAAAAACTATTGGGAGAGGGTGCTTGTTGCTGAGTGACCAAACAAAAATACAGCATAACTAAAAGTACAGCTTAGGCTTCTCAGCATTACCTAAGAGTTCTTAGGTTACCAAAAGCTCTCACCATGGACACTGAGGGGACTGCTACAGTCACCTGCAACACTTGTGGGATGTTTGTCTTCTTGTCTACAGATGTGGGGAACTTCACATGCACCAAGTGCAAGCTGGTAGCCCTCTTGGAGGAGAAAGTCCAGCAGCTGGAGACACGGGTAGCTACACTTCAACATATTCATGAGCAAGAGGTTTTCCTGGACAGAACAGAGAACAGAACGAACAGTCTTGGACAGGGACCACGCAGGGGAAGTGGCTGGGGAGGAGAGGGTCACTCCACAGACACAGGAGGTTGATAGCTGGAGGAATGTCACACACAGAACAAGAAAATCCAGGGATTCTTCGAGCAGCTTGCAGCTACAGAATCGATTCGAAGCCTCCTCCCTTATTAAGGACAATGAGGAAGAACAGCATGGATAGACTTCTGGGGCAGAGCAGGGGACCTTGAGGGTACCACTGCAAGGAACAGCAGCTGCGAAGCCTCAGGAGAGGTGTGTGGTGGTGGGGGAACTCCTTGCTGAGGGGTAGAGAAGCAGTGGTTTATGGGCCTGACAAGATGTCTCAGGAGGTGTGTTGTCTCCCTGGGGCAAAGATCCGTGATGTGACGGAGAGGCTGACAAGACTCATCAAGCCTACGGATCATTACCCCTTCCTTTTGGTCCATGTGGGAACCAACGATACTGCAAGGCACAGCTTTCCAAAGATCAGAAGAGATTATGAGGCTCTGGGGAGGAAGCTGAAAGAAATGGATGCCCAGTTTGTCATCTCGTCTCTTCTGCCAGTTGAAGGGTAGATCTTCTCCAGGAAGGGAGAAGAAAATAGCTGACGTAAATAACTGGCTCCGTAGATGGTGTCACCGAGAACAATTTGGATTCTTGGATCATGGGCTGCGCTTCCATGAGGGGGGACTTCTGGCAAGAGATGGGGTGCATCTCACGACACTTGGCAGAAACATTTTTGCCAACAGTCTCAAGAATTTGATCAGGAGGGCTTTCAACTGAGTCATATGGGGGAGGGAGATATTATTCTGGAAGGCAAAAGGGCTGGAGAAAATAGTCAAACTGTCATAGAGGGAACAAGGCAAACAGTGCAAGGACCCAACAGTGGGAGGCAAAAAAAAAAACTTGCACAGGCAGCAAGTAAAGGGAACACATGGTCTTAGATGTCTCCACACTAATGCACAGAGCATGGGAAATAAGCAAGATGAACTTGAACTCCTAGCACAACAAAGCAAATATGATATAACAGGCATTACTGAAACCTGGTGGGATGAGTCACATGATTGCAATGTAGGAATATAAGGGTATAACCTTTATAAGAGAAACAGGCCAAACAGGAAAGGAGGAGGAATAGCATTATATGTCAGGGATATTTATACCAGGGAAGAGATCCATGACATCAATACGGGAAGCCAGGTGGAGAGCATCTGGATAAAAATTAAAGGGGAGGGAAACAACAGGGATGTTATTGTGGGACTCTACTACAGACCTCCAAGTCAGATGGAGGAATTGGATGCTGCCTTTCTAGAACAGATGACCACACACGCAGAAAGGAGAGATGTAGTAGTGTAGGGTGACTTCAACTATCCTGATATTTGCTGGAAATCTAACTCAACCAAAACTTCAAGGTCTAGCAAATTCCTTACTTGCCTGGACGACAATTTCATGGTCCAAAAGGTAGAAGAGGCAACAAGGGGTTCAGCTATTTTAGATCTGATCCTAACCAACAAAAATGAGCTGGTTAATGGGGTGCAAGTGGTGGGATCCTTAGATGAGAGTGATCATGCTCTCCTAGAGTTTGTTATACAGTTGTCCCTCCACATTCATGGGGGTTAGGTTCTTGAGACCCCCGCTAATGTGGAAAAACCACGAATAACAGATGCTGCTCCCCCCCCCTGAGGGAGGGAGGCAGCGGGAGGGTGTCTGGCCAGCCTGGCTGGCCTCTCCGCGGTCTTTCTGAGGGGACTCCAGGCCTTAGAAGCCCCGGAGCCCACCGGGGAAGGCAGCGTGTGGGTGGGGAGGAGGCTGCGCTGCTCTCCCCAGCCGTTCTCAGCGGATTCCGGGGCTCCAAAGCCCCGGAACCCACTGAAAAAGGCTGGGGAAGACAGCATGTGGGTAGGGAGGAGGCCGGGGAAGGTGGCGTGTGGGCGGGGAGGGAAGGTGCCTTGCCTCTCCCCAGCCTTCCTGAGGGGACTCCGGGTCTTAGAAGCCTCGTAGTCCCCTCAGGAAGGCTGGAGAAGGCGGAGGGAGAGAGGCTGCCCCCCCGCCTTCCTCAGCGGACTCCGGGACTTTGAAGCCCCAGAGCCACCTCTGGAAGGCCAGAGAAGGCACAGACAGGAGGTTGCCCTGCCTCTCGCCAGCCTTCCCTAAGTGGCTGGGGCTAAACCGCAAATAATCAAAACCGTGAGTGTGAAAGCCGTGAATGTGAAGAGGCAACTGTACAATGGAAAGGAGAAGCCAGGCATAGTCAGACACATATTCTTGACTTTAGGAGAGCTGATTTCAATAAACTCAGGGGAATACTGGGGGTGATCCCATGGTCAGGAATACTAAAAGAGAAGAGACCTCAAGACGGATGGGACTTTCTCAAAAGGGAGATACTGAAAGTACAATTTCAAACAGTACCAATGAGGAAGAAAAATGGGAGGTGTCTCAAGAAACCAGGATGGATGACTAAAGAAATTACAACAGAGCTAAGTTTTAAACGGAACATGTATAGGAAATGGAAAAAGGGGGAAATCACCAAAGAAGAATTCAAACAGGTAGTGATCATGGTGACTGCAATGAAATCAGTCAGAAAACTGCCAAGAGATCTTTTCCTTCGCTTCTCTCACTATCCTAAAAAAAAGCCTAATCTAAAACTATGGTAACAACAACATTCTGATATTCCAAGACCTCACAGCAGAAACACTGTGGAAAAGACATGTTTTTAAACCTTTGATGGCCATGCTCCAAAAAGAGGGAATCCAATATCATTGGGGATTCCCCTTCAAACCGAATGTCACCGAAAGCAATAATACTATGTTCACTAATACATTCCCATCCCAAGAGAGCTAGAAAAGGAGATGTAAAGAGAAAACCTCCCCTCTGCCTGCAGTGATACAGATCTCCAAGTCTTCCAGATTGGAAGGTGATCAAAAAGAAAAGAAAAGATAAGCAACACCAGAAAGATAAAAATCCCAATAAAGCGTGGGATGAGTCCTTCCTGAATCTTTGTTCGCGAAGAAAAGCCAGAGAGACCTGCACATTTAAGAGACCACTACTTGATATGAATTGTGTCAGGCAGGAAAGATGCTATCTTGAAGTTTTCCACACCCACTAAAGAGAAGAGAAGAGACGTCTGATGCCCCATGTTTTGATGGCGACAAATTTATAACACTTTCCATTCTAAGTTTTCAAGGGAACGGATAACAGACATTTGGCTACCGCTTGACAACATCTCACTCTATCCTTATAATACTTTGCAGATGCTTCAGTTGATTGTTTGCTCCAATTTATGTAATTTAACATAAAAAGAGGTTGTACACTGGCAGTTTTGAAATGATGCAGCACTGCTTAGCTTTGTTCATCCAGAAGAGACCAGGTGATTTAAATCTGGTCAAGTTTCTGCTTCACAGCCAAATCCTCCTCTTAGAATCAAATGAGTTGTTCCTTTGTTATGTTGAATTTAATATGTTTGTACTGTTTAACGTATATGGATTTGATCTTCTTATTTCACTCAACTCTCATCTCCTAGGCTAAGCACCCACCCTCCATTCTGAGATTGCTCATGCCTCGGAATGGTTGGAGGAGCTGAGACATTACTCATATAATGCCATTGTATTGAGGTAATGAGTGCAATAAAAATAATTCAATTTTATTTGAATATCCTATTACCCTAGAGGGTAATACTCTAATACCCTAGAGGACAGGATCAAAATTCAGAATGACCTGGATAGGCTGGAGAGCTGGGCCAAAGCTAACAGAATGAAATTCAATACGGAGAAATGTAAAGTACTGCATTTAGGGCGGAAAAATTAAATGCATAAATATAGGATGGGAGAGACCTGGCTGAATGAGACTACGTGCGAAAGGGATCTAGGAGTCCTAGTAGACCACAAGTTGAACATGAGCCAACAGTGTGATGCGGCAGCTAAAAAGGCCAATGCAGTTTTGGGCTGTATCAATAGAAGTATAGTGTCTAGATCAAGGGAAGTAATAGTGCCACTCTATTCTGCCTTGGTCAGACCTCACCTAGAATACTGTGTCCAGTTCTGGGCACCACAATTAAAAAAGGATATTGACAAATTGGAGCGTGTCCAGAGAAGGGCAACTAAAATGGTGAAAGGTCTGGAAACGATGCCTTATGAGGAGAGACTTAGGGAGCTGGATATGTTTAGCCTGGAAAAAAGACGGTTAAGAGGCAATATGATAGCCCTGTTTAAGTATTTGAAGGGGTGTCACGTTGAGGATGGAGCACGCTTGTTTTCTGCTGCTCCAGAGACTGGAACACGGAGCAATGGGTGCAAGCTCCAGGAACAGAAATTCCACCTCAACATTAGGAGGAACTTTTTGACAGTAAGACCTGTTCGGTGATTTCCTGCATGGCAGGGGGTTGGACTGGATGGCCCTTGTGGTCTCTCCCACTCTACAATTCTATGATTCTATGATGATCTACTTTAAAGTTATGTAAATCAATTAGTTTTCCTAATGTTCCACTGTAAACCTGCTGTTGTACTTTTTTCTTTGACTTTCTTCAGTAACTGTTGCAAGTCTTTGCTATTTTCTGCTAGTAGTATGGTGTCATCTGCAGTTGTCTAATAGTACTCTACGGTGAACTCGCAATGGGTCAGCGTAAGAGGGGCGCTCCAAAAAAGCGATACAAGGACTCCCCTAATTCCCTCATCTAAGTCATTGATAAAGATGTTGAATAGCACTGGGCCCAGGACAGAACCCTGTGGCACCCCACTGGTCACATCTTTCCAAGACGAAGAGGAGCCACTGCTGAGCACCCTTTGGGTTTGGCCGGTCATCCAATTACAAATCCATTGAACAGTTAACTTGTCTAGCCCATATTTTACAAGCTTGTTTGCAAGAATGTCATGGGGAACCTTGTCAAAGGCCTTACTGTAATCAAGGTATGCGATATCCACAGTGTTCCCTTCATCTACCAAGTTGGTAATTTTATCAAAAAAAGAGATCAGATTAGTCTGACATGACTTGTTTCTCTGAAACCCATGCTGACTTTTTGTGATTATGGCATTGCCTTCTACATGTTCATAGACTCTCTGTTTAATGATCTGCTCTAGAATTTTCCCTGATATTGATGTCAGACTAACTGGATGATAATTGTTGGGATCCTTTTTTTTTCCCCTTTTGAAGATGGGGACAAGTCTGCTGGGACTTCTCCTGTTCTCCAGGACTTCTCAAAGATGATTGCCAATGGCTCTGAGATTACGTTTGCCAGCTCTTTTACAACTCTTGGATGTAGTTCATCTGGTCCTGGAGATTTAAATTCATTTAGATTAAGAAGGTATTCCTGTACTACCTCTTTGCTTATTCTGTGCTGGATTTCCCCTATTGTGTCCTCTGTTCCCTTATCCTCAGGTTGGTCCCCCTTTACCTTTTCTGAAAACGCTGAGGCAAGGAAGGTGTTGAGTAATCCTGCCTTTTATCTGTCCCGTTAATATTTTGCCATCTTCTCCACATAGTGGCCCTACCATTTCCTTCTTCCTTTTGCTGCGGACATACCCAAAAAAACCTTTTTATAGTTCTTAACCTCTCTAGCAAGCCTGAGCTCATTCTGCACTTTAGCTTTTCTGACTCTACTCCTACACATGTTCACTATCTGTTTGAATTCTTCTTTGGTGATTTCCCCCTTTTTCCATTTCCTATACATGTTCGATTTAAAACTTAACTCTGTTGTAAGAGGAAGGAAGAAAAATGGGAGGAAAATTCTTGAGACTGTAGGCAAAAATGTTTCTGCCAACTGTCATGGGATGCACCCCATCTCTTGCCAGAAGTCCCCCCTCATGGAAGCGCAGTCCATGGTCCAAGAATCCAAATCATGAAGACATTGAAATAGTTCAAGATTTTCTGTACCTTGTTTCAGTCATTAATCAGAGTGGAAACTGCTGTGAAGAAATCAGAAGAGTAGAACTTGGAAGGACAATTATGAAAGAACTAGAAAGGATCCAGAAGTGTAAAGATATATCATTGAATACCAAAGTTAGGATGGTCCAGACCATCATAGTTGCAATTTTTATGTATTATTGTGGAAGCTGGACAGTAAAGAAAGCTGATAGAAAGAAAATCAACCCCTTTGAAATGTGTTTGCTGGGGAAGGGTTCTACGGATACCATCGACTACTAAACAACAGCAAATGAATGGGTCCAAGAGCAAATCAAGCCTGAACTCTGCCTAGAAGCGAAGATGATTAAATTGAGGCTGTCATTCGTTGGATATATTACAAGAAAAGACAATATGGTTGGAAAAGTAGAAGGCAGTGGGGAAAAGAGGAAGACTGCATTCCAGATGGATAGATTCAAGCAAGCAACCCACGGCCCTGAGTCCTGGGTTGTTGATGATCGGTTGATTTGGAGGTTTCTCATTCATAGGGTTGCCTTAAATCAAAGCTGACTTGACAGAAATTAACAAGAGGATTTCAAGCGTTGCATTTTTCCCCCTTCCCCCTGCAAAGATAAAATCCTCATTTCTGCACATATATTAAAGGTACTGTGCCTTCTCCAGCTTTGTGATGGAAATAAGGCCTGCAACTGACAGGAATTAGTACCTGGAATCTTTATTTTATTGTTCTAGCACTTGCACTGGCTGTTATTTTTCCAAGCCATTAACAAGAGTGTAGCTTTGATCCATAAAATTGTATAACATCTCTTGCTATGCTTTGTTCCCTCACAATTTCTTCAAGTTTCACAATTTCTAAAAATGCCTGTTTCCTCCATGGATCATGCTTAGCCATCAAGGGCCCATAGATCAGCCTCTCAGGTAGCTGCTATTGCCACAGGACTGCTGCACTTCCAGCACTGAGAGACTTGATACAACTTGAATATCCTTCAAAGATGTTACAAAGCATTTTCTTCCCACCAGGGATGCTTGAGGAATCCTCACAGCATGAAATTCTTTTTTAGGTTTAGGAATTAGTACAGATTAGACTATCATTTCCTGGACATGTATTAAATACTTCAAATTCTAAGCATGGATCCTGGAAGAAGCTCATGCCGTTCTTCATCTAGGCTAAGGGACTGACACCGCCCCCCACCCACCCAAAATGGGCCACCAAGATTCCTATATAGTTGATTCCTCCTCAGGTATTATAAGAATTTTACTAAATGAGCACACATTAAGAAATATTAAGATGGCTGTTGTGCCTTTCCAGGAATCCCAAAGTCTGCTTACAATCCACCCTATGCACACTTACTTGGGAGTAAGCTACATTGAACACATGGAGGACAGTTTTAAGTGCACTCTGTGCTTCTAAGCATCTTCCTATTTAAGGATGTTCCAGTGATAAAGGATGGGGAAAGTACTTTGGTCTTCCCTGAAGTAGGTTCCACTAGTGAAAGTTAATAACAGCCTGCCTGCCAGTGTTGAGCATCCTCTCTTAAAAACAGTTCTGTGGTCCCTAATTCTGAGATACAGTTTTCTGATATCTGCTGTCAAATTTCAGACCAGCAACCACTAGGTTAAAGCAAGGATGGAAGAGGGACTAAGAGATGCAGGAAATTATTAGGAGTTAAAGCTGGTGCCAGAAAAGGAGTTAGAAAGGGGAAATTAGTTCAACAGACAAGAGGAAGGTAAACTTGATTGAGGGAAGAAACGAGGGTGCAGAAAATACAACTATGTGTATGTATACAGATGTATTATATACTATGTCAGATTCACGTAAGTTCCCTGTATACAATTTTTTACTTAGAAGGCAGTTCTGTTACAGCTGGCAGCTATTCCAGCAGGAGAGAGAGAGAGAGAGAGAGAGGATGGAAACCAGAGTAATATCACCAGCTCTGCTGAAAAACTACTCCTCCCTTTCCTCTTATTAGACTCCTCTTATTAGACTCCTCTTATAATCCTTGGCAGAGCAATGGTCTTTTAAAAAGAAGTTTACATGTGAGTTACTCCAAGCTTAACTTTTTAAAGTACAAACACAGAAGGAATAGAGTTCCATCTGTCCCTAATTTCTGTACTCTTTTGGGTGTGTAGTCCGATTGAACAGGCTGGGAATAGGTCTCAGCCCAATGGGGCTTACATCTGAGTACCCATGTATAAGATTATGCTGCAGCAGAGCTTGGAATATTAGACTTGAAAATTAATTTGATAATACTAAATGGCAGACTTGGGAAAATGAATTAATTAGCATAAACACTGGTAATTGAAATTGCTCAATTAACTAAGTTATTGTTAATTAAGTTGTTAATTGAAATGTTAGTGTGGGGCCAGACCAAGAAGTTTACAGAGAACGGCATGCAGGTTGTTATACTGTTGACCTTAGGGGAGCACATTTGTTACTGCTTGCGTCAAAGGTCTCTTCTGGTTCTTCCAAAGTTGCCTGCCACCAACCTGGAGTCCCGCCCCCCCCCAACATGGACTACAAAACCAATAACTGGGAACTACAAGGTTGGAAAAATGTCTGCCTTCTTCTACCAGGGATGGGCAAAGTGTGGCCTGCAGGCTGCATGATGCTCCTGGACCCTATGTTTGCAACTCCTGAACCTCCTTGCCAATTCCCTTAAATGCCAGAACCACATTATTTTTTTAAAAAAAATTGTATGTTTTTGCCTGAAAATTGTGTAGACATCTCCATAAATGTACAAACAAACAAACAAGCAAATAAAATAGCCAGCACTATATAGAAAGCTCCCCAGAACTTTCCAAATTCCTCTGTTTCACCTTCATAAAATGGTGACGGGAAGTGTCACAGCTACTTTTAATCTTTGCTGCCATACAATGTGGGGATAATATAACTGCTAGTATACAAGATAGCTGTAAGAATGATATGAAAATGTTGGTGAAGTACTTTGCAAATTCTGAGGTGCTATAGAAATGATGATGGTGGTGGTGGTGGTGGTGACAGACATGTGCTGCTTTTACTTATAATCAATTCCTGAACCTATAGATAACATCAGTAGCTAGAAAAATGGTTCAGTATCACCCACTAAGTACATAACCAAGTATACTCTGGCTTTTCTTCACAAACGAAGATTCAGGAAGGACTCATCCCGCACTTTCTGCAAGCGCGCTGATGACTAAAAAGGCCAATCCGAGATAAACAAGTCCGGTTGCAAAAAGCACAGCAGAAGGTCTCTTTGGGTGATGTTTTTGGGTTGTGATTCTTTCTGCATTGTCGTTTCTCTTCAAGACTTGTTCGTCGTGAGTTCTCAAATAAGGCTGCAGCATTGTGGATAGTGCGTCTCCATGCCTCCCGATGTGAGGCCAGGGCGGACCACTGTTGGTGATCAATTTGGCCAAGCCTGAGATGTTGTTTCAGGGAGTCTTTGTATCGCTTTTTTGGAGCGCCCCTCTTACGCTGACCCGTGGCGAGTTCACCGTAGAGTAATATTTTTGGGAGGCGATGGTCCTCCATCCTAGAAACGTGCCCTGCCCAGCGCAGCTACATTCTCAATATCATGGCCTCAATGCTGGTGATCCCTGCTTGCTCAAGGACAGCAACATTCGTCACATAGTCAGTCCAGTGTATATTTAGGATTGTGCGTAGACAGCGCTGATGAAAGCGCTCGAGGAGTCGTAGGTGGTGGCGATAGGTGACCCATGTTTCAGATCCATAAAGGAGGATAGACAGTACAATGGCTCTATACACACTGATTTTTGTGCTTTGCCTCAGGTGTTTATTGCTCCAGACTCTTTTGTGAAGTCTTCCAAATGCACTATATGCCTTTGCTAATCTGTGATCGATCTCTTTGTCAATCTTGGCATCTGAGGAGATGACAATATGATCAGGAAACTGCACCAAGCCATGAGGGGAAAATAGAAGAAAAAATATCATTCCAGACAAATAGGGTCTCTCTGTTGTTTCCTGTGTGGGAACTCATCATACATAGTTGGTGTCATTATAATTGGAAGGAGGGCTTTTATGTCTTATTGTTTGTTACCTGAATTGCATGGGCTCTATGAAGAACCCACTCTTGTCCAGATATTAATATGGGGAATTTTAATTACCTCAACATGTCAGTGAGATGCTGGGTAACTATGGGACCTTTTGACCTATATATACCAGTACTAACTGAGACTCACAGACAATAAATAAAATAAAATTATTTATATTGAAAAACAATCTTGGAAGCATTCACACCAACACTCAGGCTTCAAGCAATCACACAAGGCTATCGAAGAAAGTAGGAAGAACTGGGATAGAGGAATAGAGTTTGGGATGATGGGCTATACTGTACCTGCCCGATGAGCAGAGACTAGTGTAGCAGAAGATACTCAGACAGAACTCTGAGGGTCACAGCAGACAGGCAGAGTGATGGGAGGTAAGAAGGCTGTACACACTTTGGCTATGTTTTGGGGTTATAATTATACTCGATATTTACCTATAAGGGCTGTTATGAATGGAAGACAATGTCAGATGGAGTTTCCCACAGTTAAACAATGGAAGCTCCAGCTATGTTAACAATCGCTAATGGCTGAGACATTAAGACTGATGGGTGTCAGTCTATTGTAGAGGAGAGGGGTGCAAAGGAAAATCAGTTTGTAGAGTCATGAGTGTTCCAGACACTTGATTGAATTAATGAATGACTCACTTCCAGGTGCATCCAGGAGAATTAGCACATTCCACCCCAACTACTTTTCTAAGTGGGGTCCACATAATTGCTACCCTGGTATGTCCTTCTTGGAAAATTTGGAATAACCTCTTCATTAGGTTTTGAGCAAACCTTTTCACAGTCCCTATTTCTGGGAAAGTCCTGGTCTACTGCTAATCTTCATGAAGCTCCAATAGATGAGCTAATTATGAAATATAGCCAATTGATGAATTATTGGAAGGGTGGGGGTATCAGGGCCGGTAGCATGTTATTGGAGAGGAATTCCAGTTTGAGGCCTCTTTGTTATTTAGCATGGTGTAGTGGTTTGAGTGTTGGACTATGGCTCTGGAGACCAGGGTTTGAATCCTTGCTTGGCCATGGAAACCCACTGAGTGATCTTGGGCAAGTCACACTGTGTCAGACTCAGAAGAAGGAAAAAAGCAAGCCCCCTCTAAAGAAATCTTGCCCAGAAAATCTCATGATAGGGTCACCTTAGGGTCACCATAAGTTGAAAATGACTTGAACGCATACAACAACTCAAATGTTCTGGGTGAAAAATCTAAAATTTGGGATTTATTCTCAGATGTGGATGAGAAATATCCAATAGTCCTGGCTACCATGAATCAGAACAAAAGAGAAGAATGAAATAAATACATGAGAAGGTCAACTGAGCAAACAGTTCTTCAGATGCTCTGAACAATCGTCCCAAAGAACTATGAAAGTGAAAAGGGCTATCCTGAGGCTAGAGATACAAAAGATTTGTAAGTGTTGATAGAGGGAAACTGTTACATTCAAGCCATGGTTACACACTGACCCTTTGTATTTAAGAAGGAGGTGTGTTCCATAAAGAAGCCATTGGCCTGAAGTGAGAGAAAAACACCTGTTGGATGCCCTGACATGAGCAACCTAGTTAGCAGAACCCAGCAGCAAGCTAGTCAGTAAACACTCCATTCTTCCTTCATTGGCATCAGTGGGAATCACTGTAGTATAAATTGCTTTAGGGAACAAATTGATCCGGTAAGCGAAGTGTGAAGATTTGAGTCCTAAGGTTACTGACTGTGGTCCAAGTCCCTTCATTTAAATGATGGAATACAACTTTTTCCCTTCAGGCACAATTGGAGGCAACATTAGATTTATTTGTTCTAGACGTAGTTCATACAGGGGGGAAATACTGTAAGCTAATAAGCTGGCATGTTTCTATTGATTTCCCTATTTTCTTAGTTATAAATTAATCTTTAGAGAATATGATGCATCTCATCTCTCCTCTAGACTATTCCAGTCAACTCTATAGGCACCAGATTTTGTCTGATCTTGGAAGCTAAGCCAGGTCAGTCCTGGTTACTACTTGGATGGGAGACTGCCAATGAAAATCAGGTGCTGTAGGCTATAATCCAGAGGAAGGGACTGCCAAAATCATCTCTGAGTATTCCTTGCCTAAGAAAACCCTATGAAATTCAAAGGGTCACCATAAATTGACAGGCAACTTGAAGGGACACACACACACACACACACATGACTTTCAGGATGTCCTATTGCTAGTTTCCACAGCTGTCAGTGTTTCCTTTAGGTTCCTTATTGTGCACACTTTCTTTTTTTAATTCAAATTTCATACATGTTTTGTATACTCAAGATTTCTCTGCTACTGCCAGGAGAAAGAACAATGGCACAACCATTTTTGAAGAATTGTTGATAACTGTCTTTCTATTTCTTTCACAACAAGGAAACAGGTGGCATTCATTTATATGGTGCTGTAGAAAGAAAGATGGGGAGATTTGTGAAGCTGCTTAAAGAGCTTATGGCAGCAAGGCAGATCAATAGTTTTCAGATTTCTTGCACTCAAGGCAACCTTTCCACATCAAGTTGTCTTCCAGGAGATTATCAGACGACTAAATTAATCCATCACAGGGACAACAGGAGATCGTGAAAGGGCTTCCCTTTCAGATGACGTCATCCCTGTGTCATTATGCTCCAGTGCCTCTTCCATTCCCCCCACAGTCCTTTTTATTCATGGGCTAAGCCGTTATTTACCCATCCTTCTGTTTCTGTAATGGAACAACGGGTGAGTGAAAAGGTGCCCCATTATGCTGATGTGCCAGCATCACAGGGAGGTCCATGCAGAACACTTCCAGTCAAGATCAGGACATCAAGGTAAGTTACACACTTTTTCCTACTGTCTTTGGGTTACTTTGGGTTTTTAAAGTGTGTTTTGGGGCTTGGTTTTAGTTTTTGATGTGTATTTTGCTTTTAACTTTTGAATTTCATGTGTGATCATCCTCTTGCAAGAATGGCTGGGATTTCCTTTTCAGGAAATGAACGGGGCTCCGTGAGAGCTCCATTCACTCCTGGACTGCCAGAAGGGAGAGGAGCAGTTTCTCTTCTGCTAAAAAGGGTAGGTCTGAAAAAAATGTTTAACACATTACAGGGCTGGGAGTGGGGCGGGAGAGGAGATTGCAAGACAGGGGTGCTATATGTGTCCCCGTCTGATAATCTCCCCAGTTGCAAAGCATTCTTGGGTATCCTAAGATGAACATTCATTTTATTCAGAACACCATGTAGACCTCCCAGTCTTCACCACCACTGTTTGTGAAGAGACCATAGTATGTGAGTAAAGTTGGACAAGCTGTCTTTCTGGAAAGTTTGTTATTCTGAAAAGACCACTGATAAGCTCTGGGTAATGTCAGAACTCCCACAAACATAATTTGAAAACCTCTGAACTGACAAAAGGTGGGCATGGTAAGTATTTGACCAGTCTTGATCACACCTTTAAGGATTTATAATGAGAAACAAAGGCCTGTCGCTTAAAACTACTACATTTAAGTGGTGTTATGGGACATTTTGGAGAAATAAAGTGAACATAAAACAATATGTATGTTTTAAAACGTGAACAGCTAAAACTCTGCACAATTGGGGGAAAATAGTACGAACACATGCTAGTCAGTGGGGGGGCCAAGATTCATAATTTAGGAAACATATGTGATTAAGTGTTCTAGAAAAATGCTAATTAGGAAAAATGCATTAAAGTTCACTAAGATTTCTATGTGAAAAAGCCTGCAGAGACTCACAACCTGATATGATGCAAGAAGAGGAAGAAAATGGAGATGGGATTCAAAGAAATGCAACAAAATTGAGACCAAAAGATTTTCACATCTGTAATTAAAGTAGCAGCCCAGTGGGACAATGGCAAATGTGCATGCTTTGCTCCTTGTCTTCTATATTCTCAGAGACGTATTGCTTAGCTTGTTCTGATTTCCTCGAGGTCAGGAGTGGGAATACTTCAGCTTGTGGGCAGCATGCAGACCCCAAGGCCACTTTTACCAACCTTCCCTGTGCATAACCACTCACTGAAAGGGCAGGGAATGCAGTATGATTTAGATGGGTCTATTAGTTAGGTGAATAAAGGCTGAAAATGGAGGAAAATGACCATTCGTATGCCCTGAAGACCCTGCAGGTGTTACTGGTCATTTTTGATATAAAACAACTTTTGGTGCAAAAAATGGGAGGCTGCAGGGGGACACAAATGGAATATACAGCCTCCAGGATCCATGGAGGTGATGCAGTCCTCCAAATCCTCGAAACTACACACCCTAATTGAGATAGTTGATATAGAGCACCTAAGGAGCCTACCATGGCTTTTCTTTTTCTTTTTTCCTTTTTTTGCTTATCCTTAAATTGTCTCAGTTTGGCAAGGACAGTCCCAATTGATTCTCTGTCATCCTAGTTTTTCAACTGCTTCTTAAATGTTCTCCTCTCACTTTGTCCCTTCAACCTTGGCTTACTTCAGTTGCTGCAAACTGACTTCAAAGTGCAAGAGTAGTAGGCACTCAATTAATTCAGCTGGGGGGACAGGACAGGAGGAACAGAATCTTTGTCTTCCCAGTAGACTTGGGCAAAGGCAAACAGCTGCTGTCCCTTCTAGCTTGTGTGTTTTTCCTCATTAATAACTTTTGCCAACATGCCCACAGTCTGATGTTGCTCAGCCACACACATCCCAGTTTCACCTGTGAAATGTTGGAGGGGATGTGATTGTACACACAGAGGGCTCCACACTTTGCTCTCCACAAACTTTGTCCTTAATTCGCATCGTATGATGGAAGAATCTGAGAGGTTTAAATGCATAATTCCAAACCTTCTGACTGTGGTGGTAGGAATGAGATTATGGTCTTACAGAAAACAGTCCTCTGTTTGAAGTGATCCTCTAAGTGAAGGGCTGTCACCTGTAGAGATTTTTTTTAAAAGCTATAAGAATCGAGAGCAAGAAGGGGCCTAGAAGTTCTCCATCAAACAGTTGGCACCTGGGCAACCAACTGAGCATGTATTATGGTGAAATATACTGAATATAATGTTTCATTAAAGAGAGCCACCATGGCATAGTGGTTTGAGTGTTGGACTATGACTTCTGAGACCAGGCTTCAAATCCCTGATCTGCCATTGAAACCCACTGGGTGACCTTGGGTAAGTCACACTATCTCAGCCTCAGAGGAAGGCAAATGCAAACCCTCTCTGAACAAATCATGCGAAGAAAACCTTGTGATAGGTGTACCTTAGGGTCGCAATAAGCTGGAGATGACTTGAAGGCACACAACAACAACAACAGCAATGTTTCAGAACACTGGCCAAGATGGCCGACCATTAGCAGCATGATCTGTGTGCTGCTTCAGCTTTGGGAGATTTATTATTATATTTATTATATTACTACTACTACTACTAATAATAATAATAATAATAACATTTATTTATATCCCACCCCCCTGCTAAAAACAATCGGGGCGGCTTCCAACAATTAAAACATTGTAATAACGACTAAAAGCACCCCCACCCCCATAAAAAGACATTAAACAATATAAAATTAAACCATATTATAACCATAAAAATACAGAAGGCTCCCACAAAGGCAGATTCAGCAAAGAGCTGGGGGCTGTTGGGTGGAGACACATGCCTGTGAATTTACAACATTCTTCACAGCTAAGCTGAAAGGAGTTCTAAAGACTCATAAGGCCAGTGAGATGGATACTCCTCCAAACAAGGATTTATAACATGATTAATGGGACCCCTCATGTTAAACATAAAAGAAGGAACCCCCTGCCTGGTTGGAGATTTATTATCCTCAAGTGAGTACAAATAACTTTGCATTGCAAATAATTTAAGTCCAGTCTCCATTATCAAAGTATTTGCAAACAAAACTAGTTCTGGGGGTGGGGATGGACAGACGTTTGCTTAAAAGAACTGAACGATAAAAAAGTGGAAACTTTGGATGGAAAATAAGAACTAAATTCAGTATCTCTAAGGACTTTTTCGGACAAAGAAAAAACAACGCTAGCAGCCTCGCCACGTTGCGAGGCTGCAGTGCTGCAGGGCGTCCGTTTCGCATGACGCCCGTCCCTAGCGGTACTGTTGCAGCAACGCTGCAGCCTCGCAAAGTGGCGAGGCTGCTAGTGTTGTTTTTTCTTTGTCTGAAAAAGTCCTAAGACTCAAATAGTTAAAAGGTTAATGTGCATGTAACTTCTGGCACAGTGGTTAAATGCCATTACTGCAAGCCACAAGGTTATGAGTTTGATCCCAGAGGGCTCCTAGGTTGACTCAGCCTTCCATCCTTCCGTAGGTCAGTAAAATAAGTACCCAGCTTGTTGGGGACAATTAGCTAAAAATCATTGTAAACTGCTTAGGGAGTGTTTCAGTACTGATAATAAATATTAATGCTATTGCTACTGCAATGCTATTCCGAGAAAAGAGGAAAAGGGGAAATAAAGAGTGTCTCTGATTATGGAACACAATTAGAAAGTGCTTTATAACACCCCATAAAAGATTATGATAATTTAAGTGGAAACTTTGGATGGAAAATAAGAACTAAACTCAGTGACTTTAAGACTCAAGGTGTTGTAAAACCCTCCAAAGAGGAGTCTGAACTTGTGTTTGCAAGAGTCCAAGTTTCAATATCTGAGATATATAATTGAATTCTAGATATGAATAGAACAAAAAATAATGTAAACCTAGAAGGAAAGATAGAAAAGTAACTGGATGGGTTAAGAGCTTATATTTCAGCAGAAATACACCATTTTAAGGATGCTAATCAAAAACAACTTACAGAGCTTACTGTCTGCATCCAGAATTAAACAGACACTACTAATAAATGTGAACAGAAGATCTCTGGTAACATGAAGGTAATCACTGATTTATGGTTGGATTTAGAAAAATCTCAAGATAGGGTCAAGAAGCTCAAGATAGATTGATTTAAATTTACAACACGGATCAGACTGAGGGTGCATCTACACTGTAGAGAGGTGTTCCAGAGGAGCTGATCGATTTAAGACACGGAATTTTAAAATCTGGTGGAACTTACAAACACTTCTTTGGAAAAGATGGATAAAAAGGTGGAGCTATTAAACAGGCAGAACTCTGTGTATGCACAGAGGAGAAAATTGCCTAGAGATGTGACAATTCACTTGACAAAGAAAAGCATAGAGATGATATATTGAGACCTCATTTCAAGAAAATGCTTAAAATAAATGAGAAGGAAATAATTTTGTTTAAAGAAATTCCATAAAGATTATTTTAAAAATGCAGAGAGTGCACATTTTTGGTGGCGCTGTTTAGAAAGAAAAATATATAGATTTTGCTGGATAGTCCCTGAGGGTTTGATGACTACCTATGCAGACAGCAAATTCACAATTAATTCTCTGGAGAGAGCATGTGATTTGTTCAAGACATTTAAGGAGGAGACCCCAGAAGGGGATATTTAAAAGTTAAGAGTTGTTAAGAAGAAATAAAAATAACAATAAAACAATATATTTTAATAAAACAATCCAAATGAATCTGAAAATAATTTCATGGACTGTGAATGGACTAATAAAAAACCATAAATAAGATCTTGTTTGTCTTCAAGTGACTTAGGACATTTTCAGACACGACTTACAGCGGAAGAATTGAGCGGGAGAGCTTCGCCGCTGCAGCGCAGCAGGGGACCCATTTCGGATGACACTGTCCCTGTGGCGAAATCATCCAATCCTAAACAGAAGTGACATAGACGATTTCGCCACAGGGACAGCGTCGTCCGAAATGGGTCCCTTGCTGCGCTGCAGTGGTGAAGCTCTCCCGCTCAATTCTTCCGCTGTAAGTCGTGTCTGAAAATGTCCTTATATAAGAAAAAGGGACAATAGGCTTTAGTAGGATAAAAGTATAGGCTTACAATTTGTCTCAGCAAACAAGAATTTACAAAATGGAATGGTCTTCTTTATAAACTGATATTTCCCCATTGTCATGCATCACACTCTGAAGCCAGGAAGGAGTCCCTCAGCATGTGATCAAGGCTTTGGGAAGAGGTGCCTGGCTAGGGAATGGGGGCAGATCTCCAGCAGTGGGTAAAAATTCAGTGGGGAGATTTGGCCTTTTTGGCCTGGAAGGTGTGCTTAAATCTGGACCAGAGTGGTCTGAATATCATGCAGGGAAGCTCTGGTGCAGCTCTGGGCCAAAGAAGTCTGATTTTCAATTGGATTTTTACCCCCCTGTGTATAATATATGTATTATATATGCTTATTTTTTCCTTTCTTTGTTTCTGTTTTCCCTTTTCCTTCTGAATGTTAATTAGATTGTCTGCATTAGACTTAATAAATAATGTTTTTAATATTTATTTAATATTTATATTTATAAAAACAACAATTACTTCTCAGCGTACACCTATACATATAAAATTAGCATATGTAAATTGTTTGTACTCTTTTGTCCTCTTTTCTGGCCATGAAAACATGTCCACAATGCACATGGCCCATGTTTGACATGTGTTGATGTGTTGAAAGAAAGGCTCCCACAATCATGTTTAAATCCTTCCACTGATACAACTCTCCTGAATGCATAGTTGTGAATCAGTCCAAGGATGCCTTAGATCAGGGGACAGAGCCATGTAGACTTTGCTTTCCATTGTTTGCATTCTCTGAGGAATACAAGCACCATTTCTAGCATGAAAAAAGCACTCAGCAAAGGCCTGGGGAATTTGTAGGCTGCAAACCAGGTGTGAAAGCAAGATGTAACATCTGCAAGTTGTTTTCATGCTCAATTGGAACCTACATATGTTGATGGTACACAATTAAGGCTTTTCACACTACAAGAAGTTGGTTTTGGTCACATACTGCACCTACATGATAATACATATGATTCTGCAGATGTTACCACAGCACCTGTCTCCCCTTCAGGCTAGATTTCATTAGAAAGCAAAGTAGCAAAGAGGGGAGGTTATGCCACTTCCATGAGATACTTAGCTTATTAATACCACATTGTGGACAGAAGATTATGTGGAGAGCTTAAGGGCCTTCACGTATTGTCCACATACAGATATTTTAATCTCATAGTTCCTTCACAGTTATTTGCAAGAGTATTAATTGTGACTAATGGAGAAGTATGGATTTATATTATGCATGGGCTTATCTGCACAAGCCAGGATACTCAAGCTGCCCGCCAGTGTACCCCAGGCACAGATTGGGCCCATTCTGCCCCTGTTACCTGGACAAAACAGGCCAGAGTCCAGAAAGAAGGCTGGCCCATAGATGCAGCTGCCACCACTTTCCTTGCCCTGCCAGGTTCAGGAAGCCAGCTTGCACTATATGTGACAAGGCCTCCTGAATGTGACCAGCCTTGGTCACATGCTACAGGCCTTCTGCCCAGACCTGGAAGAATAAGGGCAACCAACAGCTAGAGTAACAGGCTGGCCTGCAGGATTGGGCTCCCATGGACAGGAGGGCCCTGATCCATATCCTCCCAGTGTAAACAGAGTAAACCAGGTATTTTTTTAAAAAACCTCTGTATCAGGCCTACCCAGGCTTGCCCCTGTCTGAGCCCCGTTCTGTCCCATGGGTCATAAGGATTGCCCGGGAGCAGAATGCGGCAAATGTCCTGCGTTGTTTGGACTGCAGGGTTCTCAGACAGAGGCAGAATGGGGTAAATAGCCCACATAGATAAGGCCAATGTGATGATAAATGAAGTATTATTATACTATCTTCACCACTCTTGTCTTCAATACTACTCTCAAAATGTGTTTGTAGAATGATAGTGATATTTTGCCGGCACTATCAGCATATGAAACCTAGCACCAATGTCCTCTTGTCATTCAACTGTCAATGGATGGTCCGCCAGAACACTTCTGGGTGAGATCAGGACATCCAGGTAGGTGATGCTCTTTTTATGAGCCTCTGAGGTTTACTTGTAAGTTTTTAAGTGTGTTTATGTGCTTAGTGTAACTTTTTGAGTGTTATTTTTGGTTTTTAAACATTTCCCGCACTATGTATTCTTGCGAGAATATGCAAGATTTGAAACGAGGAAGTGAAAAGAGCTCCGTTCACTCCTCCATCATTGCCAGGGAAGTACTCCTCCATCATTGCCAGGGAAGCAACCTTCTCATGGGATAGAAGGTAAGTATGGCATGGTGAGTTCTTTTGCCGGCATAAAAACGGCAAAGTTAAGCTGGCAAAAGAACAGGGTTTGGGGGGTGCTCTGATAAAGTCCTATGTTCGTTTTAACTGTTGTAAGCTGCCTTGAGTCCCAAACTGGGGAAAAGGCAGGCTATAAATAAACATAATAACAACAACAACACATTTGCTTTGTGGCATTCAGCAATTCTGAGAGAACAAGGTTAACAGATCTTGTATCAGGAGATTTCTATATAGACCTTTAAAAGGATTTGGAAGCTGGAGTTGTTAAAAAAAACAACAGCTGCTGGATTGGTGGTAGGTGTTCACTGAATGAGTGCATCACACTGACATGAAGAGATTGCCATTCTCTGGCAATTTTTTCAGACTGAGTAGCTGTTTTTATACTTTAGTCCTGAAAAGTTTAGGGCCTCTTCCCAGCAAGCCTGGTTTGCACAGGTACATATGTCACTTGATTTCTCATGACTTCTTTGTGCGTGTACATAACTTCAAGTTGTCTGTTGACTTATGGCGACCCCATGAATTTCATAGGGTTTTCTTAGGCAAAGAATTCTCAGAGGTGGTTTTGCCTACAGCACCTGGTGTTTGTTTGCTGTCTCCCATCCAAGTACTAACTAGGGCTGACTCTGCTTAGCTTCCAAGATCAGATGGGATCTGGTGCTTTTAGGGTATTTAGGCTCTTTGTTCACTGCTTAATGACTGGCAGCAAAATGGGTAAAGAGGCTCCACTGGAAAAAAAATATTCTGTAGATACTACTGTGTAGAAATTCATGTGGACGTTCATTCAGAGACTCTTGAAATGTGACTGCTTGTTCACAAGTGTAGGTCGCTCCTTGATGCTGCAGACATCATGCTTTAACATGAATGTGTAAACCTGCTCCTAAGGACCATCTTACAAAATTTGGGCTTCCCTTCCCTGGTGGCTGGGCCCTTCCTTTGTGCTCTTGTCCTAGCTAATGGGACAGGGATGGACAGGGAAGCAAGACAGGGATGAGGACAAGTTTTTTTGTTTGGTCAGCCATTTTTCTTTGCAAAAAAATAAACGGTCACCACATGCCACTATTTATTACTTATTTAATTTATATCTCTTCCTTTTCCTTAGATAGCATCTAAGATGGCTTATAGTATAATTGAAATAAAATACAGTTAAAACAACAACAACAACAAATTGTATCCCACCTGTCTCTCAATATAGGGACTCAAGGCAATGAGGTAATTTAAACAATAAGTTTTAAACAGCCTAAGTTAAAAACAATGCAAAGTATTAAAAGTACAAATACCAAGTTTAAAAACAAATTAAACAATTTATACGATAAAACCCACAAACATTAAAGTATTTAAAATATATAAAAACTTTAAAATACAATCACGCAGCATTTAAAAGTCTAGTGCACATCAGACTGTAAATGCCTGCTGGCACAGAAATATTCATACCTATTGATGAAAAGAGAGGAGAGGTGGGGCCATCCTGGCCTCCTTGGGGAGGGTGTTCCACGGCTGGGAGCAGCCACCGAGAAGGCCCTCTCGCTTGTTCCCACCAAATGAGCTTAAGAAAGTTGTGTGATTGAGAAATGGGCCTCTCCAGATCTTAGAGCTCTAGTGGGCTGATAAACTTGCTCCTCTCTCTCTCTCTCTCTCTCTCTCTGACTCATTTTTTTAATGTTTATATATACTGTCATATTAAAAATTTAAGGCAATTTAAATTACAAACCACACCTTACCAATTCTATCTGCTTGTGTGCCTGCCTACCTTCTTTTGAAAGACACTTTACTTATGGGACTGGGAGGAATGTACTTAAAAAGCTGGTTGAGAGAAGGAAGTAAAATACTACATTTGAGAAATTTTCAACCTTCACTGGGGAGAAATCTCCACCAAATGGCATTTCTTTCCTCTCTTGGACAGAGGCAGTATTGCTTTGGCAATTTCCGTAGCTGTTACACCACTCCCAACACCCTGATATGCAGACCCACATACATGACGCATTTCACAATAAAAAAACGGCAGGAAATTGCCCTGGATGCAAAAGATCAAGAACACACGTGGGCACATACAGGTAAGAAACCACTTACATTCATCCACCTACTCAGCCTTATTTCTAAATACTGTACTGTATACCACAACAGCATGAGAAGCATTTTGGTAACATATGAGGAAGGATAGTCTGTTCGGTATGTTAGGTATACACGGCTACAGTTTTTGTACATTTTGTACATCATAGTGAGGGTTTTTATTTTTTTAGCATCCCACAGGCACAGGATAACAGACTAATGAAGACTGCAGGTTCAGCAAATCCCTCCCAGCAGGACTAGGAGAAGATTTTGCTCAGCTCCTGGCTGCTTTTATCCAGGTTTTACTTTAGATGTTGAGACTATCTCAAAATTCCTTCCAACTGATTTCCCAGGGGATTTCTGGAATTTGTAATCCTCTTTACCTAGGTCTAGTCTAATTACTTGTGTTACATATTAGAAATTGTTGTGATTTAAAATGGATATATTTTGGCAATTGGAGTGAATTAAATGGGAAGAAACTATGGCTGTACCTTTGCTCTCCTGCAGATCATTGGGAAGCACAAAAACCTAAAATTATATGCACAATGTCTTGTTGAGAGTTGATAAGACTGTCACAACCCCAAAATGGGGACATGGCGGCATGGTTTACGCTTGTAAGTCACACAGAAATCAGGATCGGTCTAAAGGTCTATCTAGCATTCTGTTCCCATAGTGGCCAACTAGATGATGCAATGGGAAGCCCGCAAGCAGGGCATCTGTGCAATTACACCCCCCACTCTAATTCCAACCCCCCCGATATACAGAGACACATCGGATGTGATACTGCATTTAATACTTAGCCATCATAACTAGTAGCCATCAGTACCACCAACCTTCATGAATACACCCAATTCCCTAGTGTCATCCAACTTGATATTTTGTGGCAGTGAGTTCCCAAGTTTAACTATGTGAAGGAATACTTCTTTTTATCAATCCTAAATCTCTGAAAGCACTGATCTCAGTGCAGATCCTTGGGGGACCCCACTGTTTCACCCTTTTATTGTGAAAACTGACCACAATAAAAGGTTTCACCCTTTTATTGTGAAAACTGACCACTTATCCCTAGTGCCTGCTTTATACTATTTTTAAAAAATTGCTTAGCAATTCATAATGGAATTTCTCTTACCCCATGAAGACTAGGATTTCTGAGGAGTCTTTGGTGATGGTGTCAGAAAGCTTTTGGAAGTCTGAGTAAACATTGCCCAAAAGATCATCCTTGTCCATATATTTCTTCTTGTTGTTGTTGCAGTTGTTGTTGTGTGTCTTTCAAGTAATTTCCAACTTATGACAATTCTAAAAGAACCTTATCATGGGGTTTTCTTGCCAAGATTTGTTCAGAGGGGATTTGCCTATGCATTTCTCTGAGGCTGAGAGAGTATGACTTGCCCAAGGTCACCCAGTGGGTTTCTGTGGCTGAGTGGGGATTCGAACCCTGGTCTCCAGAGTCATAGTCCCGTGCTGAAACCACTACATTACACTGGCTCCCTCCATATACTTACAGATATTAAAGTAACTTGAAAAGGTTATTGAGGGAGAATGTCCCTTTGCAGAAGGCATGTTGATTCTTTCCCAGTACAATTTGCCTGATTCTTGATCATTTTGTCATTAATAATCCCTTATGTCATTTTCCCATTTTGAATCTTTAATAATACTTTCTACCAATTATCTGGAACAAAACTGAAGCTAACCAACCTATAATTTCTTGAATCACCCTGGATCAATTTTCAAAAAAATTGGTTTTATGTTATCCACTCTTCAGTTTTATAATGCAGAAGCTGATGAGATCATTAGAGCTGATGTTACATATTTTTGTTAGAAGAGCAGTAATTTCACATTTGAGTTCTTTAGGAATACTTGGATTTATGCCATCTGGATATATAGTAGTGATTTGTTTCTGGCCTTCATGTTATTTAAATAATTATTTAATTTTGGTCTTGATGCTACAAGCAATATGATCCTCAAAATCTCTTTTTGCATCTCTTGTCTGCTTGCATTTCTTTTGTGAAACTTTGTGCTCCTTTTGTCTGAGCAACATTTCTGATTTTTCAAGGAATCCTTCCCCTCTCTCCCCCACATGGCCTGAGCATGGTCAAATTCTAATATTTGACGTTATGAATCATGCTTGGACTTTGTACCACATTTTCTTCCCTGTGGTAAATATTCTAGCTCAGTCTCTGTTGTTGTGTATACCAGTAGTTGGACAGGTTGCCTCCCCGATTCATGGATGGGTATCATGCCCCAGAAATCCTGCCCAAACCTGAAAGTTCTCCCATCAAGTCAGGACATCCAGTGATGCATGTGACTGCTTTACAAGCATGTGATACCCTTGTGGATTAATTGGTAGAGAGCCCTGTGATCCATGTGGGAGGTAATGGCCAGTGGGGGCATTTCTCCCCCTCTGCAGATTGGCCCAGCAGGTCATTTGATGCCTCTGTGAACATGTGATATCACTATGGACTGATAGGTAGGGATTTTACAGCCATGTAACGTACGTGTGTAGAAATGGCCCCATAGGACTCAAATCATGGTTTTTCCTTTGTAGAGACATCTCTTAACCTTCTTTTTTCCAGGCTAAACATACCCAGCTCCCTAAGTCTCTCCTCATAAGGCATGGTTTCCAGACTTTTCACCATTTTAGTTGCCCTCCTCTGGACACGCTCCAATTTGTCAATATCCTTTTTGAATTGTGGTGCCCACAACTGGACACAGTATTCTAGGTGAGGCCTGACCAAGGCAGAATAGAGCGGCACTATTACTTCCCTTGATCTAGACACTATACTTCTAGTTTACTGGTTTACTGGTTATGAGTCTGTCTCTGTGTTTTTATGCCATTGATTTGGTTTGTTTTAGCATGGATATTTTATAGGGCCCATCTAAAAGTTGAAAATACCCCTCATGGAATTCGCTGGGAATCCTACCAGTCTAAACAGGATCCAGTGCCAATCCACACTATTCGGAAGGAGGGGCCCCCAAAACAGCAAAAACAACGGCGTAATATCCTTCGCAGATTTCCCCATGCTTTTTCACAAACTGCAAGGCAGGTGCACATTTTTGCTCATTTGGACTATTGAACAATAAAAAAACTCAAAGGGAAGCACAAAGCTGATTGGCCGTGTGAGAGTGGGGGCGGGGCTTGCTAGAATGGCAAGTGCCCCAGCCACCATGTTGGATTTTTGCCTTAGCAATCACTCGCTAAGGCAATAAAAAGGATCAATATTTTCTGTTTTGCTTTCCTGGAAAATTGCTCTTTCACACCAGCGCACCTTGGGATGACTTAAAAAAACAAAACAAAAACCCAGTGGTGGTGAAAAACTAATGCGAGTAAATCACTCGTGGCCACCATCAGGAATGTGAAGCTTATGGGTGCTTCTAAGGCAAGAAAAAACATTTAGACATGTCGCTGCTGCTGTGAGATGCCAAATACTACAAGTTATTTTGTATTTCCACCCCGCTCCTCTAGATGGGCCCATAGTAAGTAACCTAGGTGAGTTATTTGGAAAGATGGTAAATTTTACAATACAAAACTAAAATAGCTGTGACTCTTCATAATGGTGGTCTGTCTTTTTTTTAATAGAATTGTGCTAAAACAGTATGCAACCCACTGATGTGTTCATTGTGCCTCTCTTGTTTTGCATGCTTGTACCTGAAAAGAAACGTGTGTGATAAAAGATTAGAGAGCTAAGTAGAATTGACCTTTAAGATGAAAAATCTTTTAATCATAATCTTCAGAGTAAATATTTCTAGCTGTTAAACATTTCTCCCATGTAACTGGTCATTTGTATCCCCCTCCTCCTTTTTTTAAAAAAAGGTAGTAGTGATACAAATGGTTGATTATTATTTACAACAGCAATAAACCTCTCAAAATTGGTTGTTCACAAAACAAATTGCCGTTCTGTCCAGTGTTAAATAAGAAGTCATAAACTGCTGAAAATCACCAATTTATTCTGGATTATTGCTTGAATAAATTTTAGAAGGAAGTGCAGATCATTAGAGTGGAAAAGAACAAGATCAGACCTAATGAAATTTAATATAAAGAAACCTAACTAAACCAACTGATTTGTACTGAACTAGTTGTGATGCACTTTTTAAAAATGGAGCTGTTTGGAGTGTTGTTGAAGAAAAAAGCAATCTTTCAGTGGAGGGAGAGATCTGCAGGTGGAGGAGGCCATTGGTCTCAGTTTGGCAGGGTGGAGAAGGAGGAATTACTGTATAATTTTCACTTCTTTCTCCTTCCCATATGCACCTCCCAAAGGCTGTTGTTGCAGACTCCGACCCATCTAGATTCCCTGAACTGCTCTTTTTCCAGGGCTGGGTGAAGGATTTATTACTCCTTTTTGAAGCCTTGAGGAGTAGTAATTCACCTTTAAACTTGGCTGCAGCCTGCCTCCTATTAAATAGTACCTGTATTTTTGTCTAATGCCTTTTTTTCAAAACCAGAAGTGGACTCCCAACCACCTCTGGTTGTGTGTGTTTATTTTTGGTGGTCTAAGTGGCCCCTGGAGGGACCCCACAATCCCTCCAGGGTAGAGAAAATTGCCCTCCCCTGTTCAACACATAGAAGAAAACTCCTCTTTCCCCTCTCTACTGATGTCGGAGCTATGATCTTACAGTGCTAAAGTCCACATAAATGTCCACAGCAGCTGGGAAGAGGATTACCAGATCAGGTCTCTCCCTTTGAGGTTGGACCTCTTTCTTTCTGCCTTAAGAAGACATCAAAAAACAATAGGATTACAGTCTTAAAGTTCATTGTTATCTATAAAAACAAGCTGTAATACCTTCCTATTTTTTCCTTCTGCCTCAGCCTTTACCACAACAGTTACCCATTTTATTAAAAGGTGCCATCCAGATCCTATGACAGAGAATGTTTATATTTATAAGCATACATTTTTCAGTTTGAAGTAGTTTAAAGACTACAACTACTAGTTTCAACAGCAAAAATATCTTCAGATGGATCATGACATGGAGGCCATCTTCCCTGTAGTGAGTGACAGGAAACTTCCTCACCATAGCAACCATGATTATCTCTGAAGAACAACATTAGCCTCCTATAGTTGCAGTTTTACATCCTTAAGTATAAAAAGCAGCTGTGTGACATTTGGCTTGATTATATATTTTTATTATTTATTTTGCGGTCCTCCTCCCTTTTCAGCACTATTAATGAAAAGTAGAAAAAATAAGGTGAAATAATTGAAGATTTCAGCACATGCAAATTATACATTTCAGTCATTAATGTGGAGGGAAGGCGGGCTTCTATGGCTCTTGTGCTCTTTCTGGAACATTCGACCTCCCTGTTGAGAACCTCTGGTAAGTGACAGGCTTTTTTAAAAGGCTGTGAGTGGGAAGGAAAGAAAAACCAGGAGAGGAAAAGATGAAGGGCACTGCAGAATTTCCTGTAGTTGATATCATTCCTTATTTCACATAACTTCCACACTTGCACATAGATAACATTGCACCCATTATTGAATTGCTGAGATTAAACTCTTCTGGGCCGTTGGCATAAATGGAACTTGAACAATTCAATTTGACTTTAGTTTATCCTGTTCCTTTTGTAGGCCTTTATGTTATGTTTCATTGTGCCTTAAGCTTTGTTTTATGAACCTTCAAGAAACCTTCATTTGGTGGGCAACTGAGAAATGTAATAAATAAATAACTCTTATCTTAAACTTTTACATCAAGAGAAGAGATTTGCACACCACAATATGTCTGGCTAGTTATTTCAAATCAGTGTAAACTCCAGCCTTGATATTTTTTTTTTTAAAAAATTGATATTACCTGATCCTGCACACCTTTCACTTTTGCCCATTCTTCCTCCCAATTCCTTGGCCTTCCACTGGTCCTTATCTTCCTCCTCAGAAACATTTCTTCTCTGTTGTAACAGTCATTTCTTAGTTCCTTGCCTGCTTCTTTTATTTAAAGTTTTTATTTGTTTTTTAAATACAGGAAAACTAACTACTATCCTCTTCCTCATGGCAACAGAGGCATTGAGAAAACCTGTGCCACCACTACCACACAAGGTACCATAAAGTGTTATAGCAAATGGTAAAAGATTGGTGTCTCACATGGAAACCCTTTAGTTGAGCTGCTGTCAATGGTAGATTTGGGGGATCACATCCAGTCATTAATCATGATGAATCTCCAGCATTTACAAGATCGTAAGTCCAGTTTACAATCTAGTGACTCGTGAAAGGGATGCCAGCCATTATCTTTCATTTTCTTTATAAATAGGTATAACTTTGAAGAGAAATAAATGGGTCATAAAGCAAAAAGACAAATCAGTCAGTCCTAGAGAAAATCAGGCAAATCAAATGTGAACTTTTCCTGGAAGCCAAGATGACTAAGCTGTTGTACTTTGGACATATCCTGAGAAGACATGACTCACTAGAAAAGACACTAATGCTTGGCAAGGTGGAAAGCAGTAGGAAAAGAGGGAGATCACATTGTAGATGGATAGACACAGGGCTTGTCTGCATGGGCAATTTACCCCATCTTGCCCCCATCTAGGAGTTCTGCATTTGTTATGATGGAGTGACTGCAACTCCCATCATGGAGCCAGAACTACATCTGCCAGAACTGCATTTCCCAATATCTGTAAACACCACTTCTCTTATCTTCAGAAACAGGTAAACAAAGGGGTATGAGAAGTGGGAGATGGGACTCATCTGATAAAGCTGACATCATGACTTCACAGCACCTGACTGAAGAGCCAATCAGATTTGGCTAATGGCGTTTTGAAGAGTTGCTCTTCTTTGTTTGAGCCATGTGGTCCGTAGGTTTGTGATGGAGGCAGATCCCCCACATTTGCTCTGAGCATCCATCATCTCAGAGACTGCGCTAGGCCCAGCTTATGAATAAGCATGAGGCCCCCAATTTGTATGCAGACTGATTCTGCTGGCCTTTCCAAATGTGAGTGGAAGTTTTCTTAGAGTTAGGAACAATGTATTAGCTGGATTGCATTAGATTTATACTATTTGTTTTTACTCCGTGACTGGATGACTTCTGTACTTGCTATCCTTTGTAACTCTAAGCTGGACCTGGAGAAAAAGGCTTTTTTCTCCATGATATGATTTCTGTTTAACTGGTTACTTGCTTGAACAATGAAATAAACACTCTTTTTTAAATTTTTCTGTTTAAAAACCGAGCCTATAACATGTGCCTGTCGCTCAGGTCTTCGCTACAGGATTTCTCTCTCTCTCTCTCTCTCTGGGGGGGACAGAAGGGAGGGGTTGATTAGTAAATCTCATTTAAGGCTGGAAAGCCTATATGATGTGATTATCCCCCTGTAACCACATTTTTAAATATAATTCTAAGATTGGGGGGGCAGCATTTTGGCCTCTAAAGGGCACCCTTGAGTAAGACATTACGAGTTTCCTTAGAGGAAAAGTTAGTTCTGGGATTCTAGGCTGAGAGCCCAGATTAGCTAAATTCGCAGTATAAAAAAAGGGGAAAAGCTTGGTTTTAAGGTGTGTACAGGCTGGCAAACATTCAGGAACCAGGCATAACCTTCACAGCACTTTAGGTGATGCAGGGCTTTTGTCCCCAGGCAGTCCTCATGACTCCCAGGGCAAAGTTTGGACTAAGATGGCAGGGGGGAAGATGGGGTAGGGCCCATTACACCATTTTAAAAAAATACCCAGGAAAAAAAATGCTCCTGCCAGCCAAAAACAAATTGGGCCCCATGTAACCACAGGAGCCCATTTTGGTATGCTGGCCCATCACTGCAGCTGCCCTCTGCCATCGCTCTTCCACAGCAGGAAGCAGATCCACAACACATGACCAAGGTTGGTCACATGCAGGGGGCCTTGGTCACATGTTGCGGGCCAGGTTTCTGGCTTCAGAGAGAGAGAAGGAGATGATGGCAGTGGTGAGTGTTGGGACTACCTCAGAGAAGGGCAATGAAGATGATAAGAGGTATGGAGAACAAAACATATGAGGAGAAAAGGTTGAAGGAGCTGGGGATGTTCAACTTGGTAAAGAGAAGACTGAGGTTGACATGATCACACTCTTTAAATACCCTAAGGTATAAATACCTAATTAATTTTTTTAAAAAAATAAGGTCAGAGAAAGAGGGGGCAGGCCTGTTCTCTGCTGCCACAGGGGGTAGCTCCAAGTGTAATGGTTTGAAATTATGGAGAGTAGATTTCAATTGACCATTAGAAGGAACTTCTTGACAGTAAGACAATTAACAATGGAACCAATTGCCTAGAGAGGTGGCAGGGTCTCCTCTGGATATCTTAAAAAAAAAAAAAGGCTGGACAGCTATGTGCTGGGAGTGCTTTAGATGGAGCTCCTGCACTGAGCAGGGGTTGGACTTTATGGGCCATGAGGTCCCTTCCAAATTTATGATTCTATTATTCTAAGCAGCTGTGCAATAGTATTAAATGATAACAAGCATTTATTAGGTTAAAATAATTCATAAAAGCTAATTATTCAATAAATGTAGAAAAATGAGAACTGATCTGTGTGTAATTGGTTATTATGTGGGAGTAGTTGTTGACAGGGAGAAAGAGAGAAAAAAGTAAAGGAGGTAAGCATTCCTCACTGATTGAAATGTGAGGAAAGAAGGAGTATCTGGGTGGCCTTTCAGAAGCGAGTAGTGTGTTTAGTGAGCTAATACTGCTATAGGAAAGAGAAAAAAAAGATTCTCTACACAGACTGGAGGGAACACAGAAGTAATGACCTCAGTGATGATAATGACCTATTTGAGTTCTGAGGTTGTAGGCTTCAGATTTTAAAGCAGTTAACACTTCTTTTAAGGGTTTTCAATTTTTTTAGCATTAAAGGAAGGGGAGTATTATCTAATAAGTTAGTTGAGTATGGTTGCTAGCTTCTCTCTTTCTTGATCCTTAGAAATGAATGGTTTGTTCAGAAGGTGATGAAGGGAAAGGAAAGGTGATCAGGCAGTGAGTTCTCAGACTGAACAAAAAATTGGTGCAAAATAGAATAAAAGTGCTAAAGGGAACTCTTATACCAGGCCAGTGAAAAAGTTAATGGATTTTCTGTGAACAGTGTAACAGTTGGTAGCAAAATATCTGTCCTTTAAATCAGTGGACCGGGCAAACAACATAGTGGAAGCTACTTCAGAAATAGAAAGGGGATAGAAGAGAAGAATGAAAAGAAGGTAGCTAAATGTGTAGGGATCACATTATTCTTTTACAGCGATGGAGATTCCTTTCTGGCTTGGGCGGGGGAGTTCTTGTTTCCATATATCTGTATGTCCCCTTGTCTGCATTTAATAGTTAAAATAAAGACAATGATAAGATCCCCATTTCCTGACAGTCCACCAAAACTGTAATTGGGCTAGGAAAAGATTTAAAAGATGTTAGCCTAAGACAGTCAGTTGACTGGTAGTTTACTTCCCCCAACTGGATGAAGCAAAGGGACTTAGTTAACATACTGTGAAAATATTTCTCGATGCTCACTTATTGGCATTCATCTAAGGCACAGTTTATATCATGTGTGGGGAAACTGCGGCTCCCCAGATGTTGTTGGACTGCAACTCTCGGCATTCCTCACCACTGGCGATGCTGGCAAGGGCTGATGGAAGATCAGCAACATCTGGAGGAAATGGCAGCAGGTGGCTCCATGTCAGAGGAGTGCTGAATCCCCCCTGGGTTATAGACTATGAAGAAGCTGTCTAGGGTGCCAAGCCTATTTTGGGAATAAGATTCAGCAGTTTGGATAGCACCTCTAGAATTCTGACTAAAAACTGGAGTGGATTTACTACTCCACAGACACGGAGACCACCCACTGCCACTGTATGGAGGGCTGCACTTAGTCAACCCTGGTTAAGATTTAGGCCAGCAACATCTGGGGAGGGTCAGAGACTAAACTGAAGACACTAGAAAAAAATGTTTTCAAAAAAAGTCACATGCACAGCATTATATTAAATATGCCCTGCTTGAATCCTAAGAATGATGGAGACTTCTCTTGTGATGTTTGCAAAGCAGAAACAGGAATGCCACCTCCTATATATATATCACTATATGTCACTATATTGAGAGGGACTTCAGAGGAAAATGGAGGCTGACGGGTAGTGGTGTTCTATTAGTGGAGGTCAGGTGGATGTATTGAACATGATTTCATAGGACTCTACATGGTTTCAAGGCAAAAATGGCCTCAAAATCATGTTGATTTTTTTTAAAAAATTGGGGGCCTGGGGACTTTGGGAGACTGGTAGGGGTTTCAGGGCTCAAAAGTGAAGTCCAGGAGCTGCTGTGTAGTATACTCCCCCGCCTCCACAATAGCTAACATTAAGGGTACAGACACATCCAGCCTTCCTTATGCAAATGTAACATGAGCACAAAGGTAGCTACATTTTCCCCTACTTTTTATTTTCTGCCAAGTCGACTTTGACTTATTGTGATTCTATGAATGAGAGACCTCCAAGAGCCCCAATCATCAGCTGTCCTGCTCAGGGTGTCTCGACTGAATCCAAGTGTAATGCAACTGCTGTGATGTACGCAGAACACAAACTCAGGGTTCTTCAATAAATCTCTTTATTGGAAGAGTAGCTTGTGTAAGGAACAGATGCAAAGCTGCTACTGAAGTTAACATAAACAACTTAAAGATAAAAAGCACCCAGCGTGAGAACAGACAGAGCGGGGCGGGAGTTATCCCACGGGGGAGCAAGAGTAGCCGGCAAGCGTGGCCTTGAGCTCCTGGTAGGACTTGCGTTACCATGCCAACCAGGAGACCTGGCTCATCTTCCCAGGCATTCCAAGAGCCTGAGAAAATACTAGCTACATGTCAGGGCCTCCATGAATTCCACTCCAATGCCCAGAATTCAGGGATGAGCCTGACATACTGCCCCCCCGAAGACCAAACCCCCCCTTTTTTCCCTCAACCAGGCTTATCGGGAAAGCAGGCATGAAACTTTCGCAACAAGCGATTGGCATTGATATGCTTAGAAGCAACCCACTCTGCATGGCCCAAAGGCAGGTGTTTCCACTTTACCAAATACTGTAACCCTCCCCGGTGAAGTCTAGAGTCCAGAATCTCAGAAATTTCAAAATGTTGGTCCTGATCCACCAGGATCGGCTGAGGAGCAGGTTCTGGAGCCGGGTGGTGTTTGTCCGGAGGGTTCACGGGCTTGAGCAGGCTGGAATGAAACACAGGATGTACATGACGGTACAACTTAGGCAAAGACAATTCAAAAGCCACAGGATTTATCATCCTAACAATACGAAAAGGCCCAATGTATTTGGCTCCCAACTTTTTTGAGGGTTGGGGACACTTAAGGAATTTGGTGGACAAATAAACCATATCTCCCACTGCATATCTGGGGGAAGGGTCCCGTTTCTGATCAGCATAATGTTTGTAGCGTGCTTTGGCAAAGTCCAAGGCCGAGATTACATGAGGCCACGCATCCCTGACCTTTTGACTCCACTGGGAGACCGAAACGGGGTCAGAGTTGGGAGACCCCTCCAACAAGGGGAGGGGACCGAAATCATGCCCAGACACAACCTTGAACGGCGAGAGCCCAGTGCTCTGGTGAGTGGCATTATTGTAGGCCACTTCAGCAAAAGGTAGAAGATCAACCCAATCAGATTGTTGGAAATTCACATAGCACCTTAGGTATTGTTCCAGAGTCTGATTCGTTCGTTCCGATTGTCCATCCGATTGGGGATGATGGGAGCTGCTGAGACCAAGCTCCACCCCTAGAAGGTTTGTGAAAGCCTTCCAAAACTGCGAAGTAAATTGTGCCCCCCGATCCGACACAATCTTGGCCGGAATGCCATGAATCCGATAAATATGCTGAACGAACAATTTGGCTAATTGGGAGGCTGTGGGGAGTTTCTTACAGGCCACAAAATGCGCTTGCTTGGAAAACAAATCAGTCACAACCCAAATAACCGTCTTTTTCCTACTCTCTGGCAAATCCACAATAAAATCCATGCTAATGACCTCCCAGGGCTTGTTTGGGGTAGGTAGAGGGTGGAGCAAACCTTTGGGCTTCCCCGACCCCCCTTTTGACACTGCACAAGTGGTACACCCCTTTACATAATCCTCCACCTCCTTCCTCATGCGGGGCCACCAAAACTGTCTGCGGGCCAAATGTAAAGTTTTGAGATACCCAAAATGTCCCGCACTCTTGACATCATGGCACTGTTTGAGAATACTCGCTCTCAAGACCTCAGGAACATACAGGCGATCCCCTTTCCAGGCCACCCCATCCTTCACAGTCACCTCATTGGGGTGAGCCAGGAACCACTGGTCCAGGGGCAGTTCCGAGGCCAATTGAGCATGCCACCCTCCTCCCTCCCCTTGAGAAACAGTGGGCGTGGCAGAGCCATCTGCCGTAGGGGTCACTGCCCGGGTCCCCGGATCGGGGGAAGGTGGGTCGGGGTTCAAGGGCTGTGGCACCGGTCCCGGCGCCAAGGGTGAATCACCGCCACTGTCAGTAGGAGCCGACACCTGAGCAGGGCTATCAGTGGAAGTCTGTTCTTTGGCTTTGCTCCGAGTGAGGACAGCTAGTCCCAAGTGGGAAGGAGTAAAAACGGTATCAATGACCTCCTTGCGCTTACTCTCATGCTGTGGTAGCCTGGACAAAGCGTCCGCCAGAAAATTCCTTTTCCCCGGGATAAATTTCAAGGTGAAATTAAATCGGTAAAAGAAACTGGCCCACCTGACCTGCTTGGGGCTCAAACGCCTAGGGGTAGCCAATACTTCCAAATTTTTATGATCAGTCCAAACTTCAAACGGTTTGGGTGAGCCCTCCAGTAGGTGGCGCCACGTCTCTAGTGCCAACTTGATAGCACCTGCCTCCTTCTCCCACACCGGCCAATTTCGTTCTGTGTCATTGAACTTTCTGGATAGATAGGCACATGGCCTCAAATCTCCGTCCTCCCCCTTTTGCAACAACACCCCACCCATAGCCACATCAGATGCGTCCACTTGGACCACGAAAGGTTGGGAGGGGTCGGGGTGTTTGAGAATAGGTTCAGAAGTGAAAAGGGATTTCAATTTGTCAAATGCTTGTTGGCACTGTGGTGACCACACAATTTTTTGGGGAGGTTTGTTCCCTTTACCGTGCTTGGAACCTTTGGTTTTCCCTTCTTTGGTTTTTAACAAATCTGTCAGGGGGAGGGCTACCGACGCAAAGTCAGGGATGAAAGACCGATAAAAATTAGCAAACCCCAGGAAGCTCTGCAACTGTTTCCTGGTTCTAGGGGCTTCCCATGCCAAGACCCCCTTAACCTTTTCTGGGTCCATTTCAATCCCTTTGTTTGAGATGCGGTACCCTAGATAATCTAGACGGCTTTGGTGGAACTCACACTTGGACATTTTCGCATACAGATGATTTTCCCCCAACCTGGCAAGCACCTTTTTCACCAGTTTCACATGGGACGTGTAGTCCTCCGAATAAATCAACACATCATCAAGGTACACCAACACCCCTTTGTACAAAAATTCACGTAACACATCATTAATCAAGTTCTGAAAAATGCCAGGGGCCCCTTTGAGGCTGAAAGGCATGACGAGGAACTCAAAAGCCCCTAGGGGGCAATTAAATGCAGTCTTCCACTCATCCCCCTCCCGAATCCGTACTCTGTAGTAGGCCTCTCGTAGATCCAGCTTCGTGAAAATCTTCCCTTTGGAGAGATGGGCTAATATGTCCTTCATCAAGGGCAGGGGGTACTGGTTGGAGACACTAATAGCGTTTAGCCCTCTGTAATCCTGTATCAAACGAAGCCCGCCATCAGCCTTGCGCCTAAACATCACCGGGGCCCCCACAGGCGAGGTTGAGGGCCTAATGAACCCTCGGGCTAAGTTCTTATCTATGAACTCTCGGAGCGCCTCCATTTCAGCTGGTGTCATAGAATAAATGCGAGGCTTGGGTAGGCTGGACTCCGAGAGTATCTCAATGGCACAGTCAAAAGGCCGGTGGGGTGGCAAAATGTCACATTCCCTCTCCTCAAACACATATTGCCACGCCTTGTACTCCACTGGCAACCCTTTCAGCTCCCCTTTTACCAAGGCAGTTGTGTAATTCTGCGGCTTATCCACCAGGGGGCCCCCGTCCCCTGGGGATCCTCCCCCCGCTCCGTGCTCCTTGATGCACAATGGGTCTGTAAAAGTCAGTGTTTCTTTTATCCAGTCTATGGAGGGGTTGTGGTACTTTAGCCAGTTCAGACCCACAACTGCCGCGGGGACTAATCCTGGAGCAATCACAAACTGCAGTTCCTCCTGGTGGTTGCCCATCCTCATGTGCATGGGACCAGTTATGCGCCGGGCGGGGCCCCCCTTCATCATCCCCCCATCCATCTGAGACAGCCACACGGGCTTGTCCAGCTTAACAGTATCAATGTTTAGTTCACTGACTAAGGAGGGATGAATGAGTACTTGGGTACAACCAGAGTCAATCATTAACATAACTTTGCGGGTGGGGCCCTCCCCTCCAACCCCCACTCGAGCTTTGATAAAGAACGGGCCCTTCACTCCACTCACCACGGCATCCGGGCGCCCTTCCGGATTAGCCCGCCCTCGGGCGCTCAGTAGGGCGGGCTGGGCCCGTTTCCCGCCGGCTCAGCGTCGGAAGAGTAGGACCCACTATCCTCGGGATCATCTGAGGACTCCCCTGCCGCCTGGTCCACTGCCAGGGCCTTGGCCGTCGCCCTGGTCTTGGGTTTGGAGGGAGTCTTGGCGGACCCGGATCTCCCCTCGCCCCGCGCTGGCTTGGCGGCGGCGGGTTGCTCCCTTGGGCTCCTCTCTGGGCATTCCGCTATGCGGTGACCGCTCCTCCCACAATGCAGGCACAGCCCCTTTCTCATCCTTCGCTCACGTTCGGACTCTCCGGTGGTGCCTCCCCCCGAGCGTGCCGTCTTGGTCTTCTTCCCGGGGCCCCCAGCGGACTTCCCCTCCGTCCCAGCCTGGCGGCGCAACATCTTAATGCTGGCCTTCACCGACTCCACTTCCCCAGCCAGCCGTATCCACCCCATGAGGGTTTCGGGGTCTCCCTGGAACTTGGCCCACTCTAGAATGTCAGGGTTCAGGCCCTCCTGGAAAAACTGCACCTTGACCTCCTCTGGCCACTCCGGTACTTGGCTGGCTAGGCGGCGGAACTCAGCTGCGTACTCTGCCACTGGCATCGTGCCTTGCTTCAGGCTCCTAAGCTTGCTTCGAGCCCGCTTCCCTCTTAAGGGATCGTCAAACTGGGCCCTGAGAGCCATCAGGAACTCTTGGTAATTACCCAGTTCAGGGGCTCCCATGTCATACAGACCCACCAACCACTGAGCCGCCTCTCCCTCCAGTTGGTTGGACACATACTGCACTTTCTCAGCCTCAGACTGGAACTCCCCTTCCCACTGGGTCATGTAACTCACCACTTGAGTCATGAAGTAGGGTAGTTTTGCTGGATCCCCATCAAACTTCGCCTTCAGGTGCCGGTGTTTCCAGCCCCGGGGTCGCTCCTGCGGCTCAACCGGCCCAGCCCCCACCGGGGGAGCCGGTCCAGGAGCCGGCAGGCCAGGTACAGCTGGGGGCTGAGCGGGGACTCCATCCCCGGGTGGCTGGGCAGCCGCAGGTGGCGCTGGGGGAGGCTGGGCCCCTCCGGGTGCTGGTGGAGCTGGAGGGGTTCTGTGCAGGAGTTCTAGGAGCACCTCCCGTATCTCACCCATTTGCTGTTTCAGTTGAAGAACCTCGGTTCCAACTTCTGCCAAGGAAAACTTCGCTTCTGGCTCTCTAGGCCCCTCACCCTGGGGTCTGTCCCACCGGGACCGGCGGTCTTCTCGGCGTCCGGCCCCTGCCCATGGCCAGGCAGGGCCCAAAACCTCTCGCACCGGAGTGCCGAAGCTTGGCAGGCTGCCCCTCCCTGGAGCCAGCTCCATCCCCAGCTCCCAGGGCTCAGTGGAGGGTCGAAATACTGCAGCCCTCCGGCGGTCTCGGTCCTGGCTGGTGCCTCCAGCTGCGGCAGCTCCGGCACCCCCCTCTGCCCCGGCCTCCTGCTTCGAGGCCTCGGCTTCTCTGGCGCTGGCTGCAATCAGATCTTGGTCCGTCTGTGTGCCAGTCTCTGCGTCGTCAGACATTGCAGGCAAAGGCTCCACAGTTTCAGGACAGAGAAAAAAAATAAAAGTAGGGAGTAGCAGCTTTCTGTGATGTACGCAGAACACAAACTCAGGGTTCTTCAATAAATCTCTTTATTGGAAGAGTAGCTTGTGTAAGGAACAGATGCAAAGCTGCTACTGAAGTTAACATAAACAACTTAAAGATAAAAAGCACCCAGCGTGAGAACAGACAGAGCGGGGCGGGAGTTATCCCACGGGGGAGCAAGAGTAGCCGGCAAGCGTGGCCTTGAGCTCCTGGTAGGACTTGCGTTACCATGCCAACCAGGAGACCTGGCTCATCTTCCCAGGCATTCCAAGAGCCTGAGAAAATACTAGCTACATGTCAGGGCCTCCATGAATTCCACTCCAATGCCCAGAATTCAGGGATGAGCCCGACAACTGCTGACATACTGCAGAAATAATCCAGTGTGACACTGCTTTAACTGCCATGTCTCAATGCTATGGAATTCTGGGATTTGTAGTTTTGTGAGATATATTGCCTTCTCTGTCAGAGAGCTCTGGTGCCACAACAAATTACAAATCCCAAGATTCAATAGGATGGAGCCATGGTAGTTAAAATGGTGTTAAACTGCATTATTTCTATAGTGTGGCAGCAGCTGCAGTTTCCCTCTTTTCCTACGGCTTCCTGCTTTGCTGAGCATAATAATCTTTTTCATTGTTACCCAAATTACTGGGGTCTGTGGAACCCACTCATGACCCAGAAAATAAGATATTATACTGGGGAATTTTAATTAGCGCAAAGGTATGGCTGTGAGAGGCCAGGTAACTCACTGTGTACCTATGTAAACCAGTAGCCACTGATGAGACTCCAAGCCAAATGAAATAAAAATGGTTTTTACTGGAAAAGAATCACAGAATCATTCATACATGCACTCAAGCTCACAAGAAACCATGCAAGGCTGTCCCATCCCTGCAGAGGAAATACTTGGATAGCAGAGACAGAGTCGGGGAAATGGGCTATAATTACCTGTCTGGAGAACAGAGGTTCATGCAGCAGAGAAAGACTCAGGACTTTTTATCAGACATGGAAAATATGGCATCATCACAACACCACATAACCACGAAATGGTATGTGGATCAGATGGCATCACTCTTTCATGGTTAAAAACAGACCAAACCTGTCGTCTTTAATTGACGGCTTAAGCCATCAATAGATCCTCCTGCCACTTTTTTTCCGGCATGCGATGCCTCTGTCCCTTTAAATCTCGTACTTACCCTGACAATGCCCTCTCCAGCACGAACACTTCTGGGTCAGATTGGGACATCCAGGTAAGTGACTTTTTAAAAAAAATCTTCCCTGGGTTACTTGGGGCCTTTAAAATGTGTGTGCTTTGTGCAACTTTAAATGTAGTTTTCTTGTTTTTATTTTTGAATTTCCCATGTGATGAAATCGTGTGAGATTTTGAGCAAGGAAGTGAACGGGGCTCTGTTCACTTCCTCTTTATTGCCAAGGAGCCTTTGCCGGGAAAGGAGGTAAGTGCGGGGGGGGGGCGACATTCTTTTGCCGACATAGAAATGGGTTTTTCTATGCCGGCAAAAGAATGTTTTAAAACTTGTAGTCTGATAAAGTCCTCAGACTTGAAGCTGAGGGTGATACAGTCGGGCAGAGTGATGGTGTCCAACTGTGGCAGTGCACTTTGGCTATGATTCGGGGCAATATTTATACCCAATATTGTACCCTTAAGGGGTGTTTTGAGTAAGATACAATGCCCAGGTGAGTTTCCCAGGGTTAAACAATGGAAGATCTGGCTATGCTGATTGTAGCTAATGGTGGGGACATTAAAATTAATGGGTTCGTGGCCACCTCCATATTGTGGAGAGGAAAAGGTGTGAGGGAAAGGCATTTCATGGATAATGGGGATTCTGGCCACTGTTTGTTTTGAAGTATGACTCACTGCCAGGTGCATCCAGGGAAGATTAGCACATTCCACCCCAACAACTCTGAGTAATGGGGGACTTTGCTTAATCCCTTCCTGGGCATGTTGTTTGTGGAATTTCCAAGACAACTTCTTTAGGTTTTTGGGTGACCTTCACTTAACCTAAGTTTGGTTGGCCCTGGTCTACCTTAGACCTCATGAACTGTCCAATATGCCAAATTATGAATTATTGGAGGAAGGGGGTGTAAGGCCAGTTAACACCATTGAGACATGTCATCTCATGATATGTCCAAATTAAGACAGTATCAGTTTTGTCATCTGTCTTCTAGTGAGACTTCAGGCCTGATTTATTCTAAGGGCTTATCTACACCAATCAAGATACACTGGCTCCCTGCTGGCATATCCTGGCTGTGGAGGTGGACAGTTCTTCCCCTATTACCTGGAGGAAATGGCCCAGAGTCCACAGAGGAATGCCATCCCATCCCTGCAGCTGCTGCCATTTTTTCTGTTGCCTTGAAGCCAGGAAGGGTCCCTGCAACATGTGACCGAAGGCCCCCTGCATGTGACCAGCCTTAGTCACACTCTATGGGACTCCTGCCTGGGTTCTGGGAGAGCCAGGGAGCTGGGGGTGGCAGTGAGGACTGGCATGCCTGGCAGGCTCCTGTGGACATGTAGAGCTCAACCCGGGTTTAACCAGTGGTAATAGATTTAAACAGGTATTTTGGTATAAAACTGTATCAGGCCCTACTCCCGATTTCCCTCATTTAAGCCCCATATATACCCTGGCAGTGGTGATGACTGCCCTGGGGCAGGACAGGGCAAATGCCCTGGGTCATTTGGACTGCAGGGCTCTAAGACTGGGGCAAGCTGGGATATTTAGCTCATGCAGATAAGCTCTAAGTCTCATTCATTTGTTTTGTTTTGGGTCCTTAGAACTCTCCTCCAACACTACATTTCAGTGGGGCTTATTGCATGATGGAAGAGAAGCGAAAGTGAAGCCCAACAATAATGCATCCCACCTTGTCTTATTGCTTGATGTCAGCATGTTTCAGCTGTTCTCCCGTTTCTAGACCTATGGGAAATGGTGGTAAAGGTTGATCTTTTTGCTAATGGGTTTTTCCAATTAGCAAAAAGGCTCACCTTTACCACAGTCTCCCATGGGACTGGAATGGGAAAACATCTGAAACACGCTGATGTCATGTGATAAGGCAAGGTGGGCAGTGCTATTATCAAGGTGCCCTGCCAATTCCTTCCTTTGTGCAACAGCCCTCAATGAGTTGATTTTCTTTCGGCCAGCTTTCTTCACTTTCCAGCATTCACACCCATTCATAGAAACTGGAGATATTATGGCATGGATTCCATTTTATGGGACACCCCCCTTTTTTTTCTGGTGCTGCTGCTAGGCTAGGGATACTGACATCTAGGAAAATCAAATGTTCACAACATGGCATTAACTGTTTTCTCCCCACCTCTGCTTAATGCCATTGTTTAACAGTGTGTGTTTTGTTTGTTTTGTCATTGTGTGCTCTCCTTTCCATTTGCCCCCAACATTTCTGTCCTTCATTCTCTGTGGAAATGAGGTAGACCTTAATGCAGCCAACTTGTTTACCTGTAGATAGTTTTAGTGAACATACTGAATATGAACCTCAGCTGTAAGAGGTAGAGTCGGGGACACACAGAGTGGTTCCTCAAATGAATTGTCAAGGCCATTAGATCTCTCATGCATCAGAGAATGCACCGAAATGAAGCAAGGTCAGACGAGCTCAGTCAGAAGCAATTGTCAGCGACAGCTCTTTCATACAAATTAATGTGCACTTTGGGATGGAGAACAGCGTTACCATTTAGATTAGGAAGAACATTTTGCTATGGGTCTAATCAAGAAAGGCATGGAGGGTGGTAGGAGGTAAATTAGACTGCAGTGGATGTGTCAGGGCTGGGCAATAGATTGTGATTTTTTTTCTTTCCTGAGAAAGAAGCAAGAGGTAAGTCATTCATCTCAGCTCCCACAAACACAAAAGTAGATAGAAAGCTGGTATAACTCATGGCTACAGTTGGAACTAGATATTATAAGAGAAATGAAGCCATTGCCACTCTATAGTTCTTTCTCCCTTTTCTAAGGGAGAATTGTTTGACACAATGTACAATGTGATTATGCTGTACACTGCGCTGCCCCTCCCATGCAGCATTGGCTATTGGCATTGCACAATTGTCATGCATTCTATTCAGCTAGAATTGAGATGTTGGGAGGAAGAGCCAGAGAACAGGGTGAGTTCTTTACCTCTTACTGTATATCACCTATTTCTATCATTGGACACTGAAGTGGAAACTTGGATGTCTGTGTCTCACACAATCTTGCCTCAGCCACACATTCATTAAGTGGCTGCTCCTTTAGACAAGCCACAATATTCCCTATGATAGGATATCATGGTCATTTTTCTGTCTTCCTGACAATAAGTTAAAGCATTTTTATTTGGTAAAGCATGTGGGAAGACAGGGGTATGAAGTAGTACAGCTTGCTATTTTGTTGCTATCTCGTATGGTGTGTGTGAGAGCTCTAAACAAAGAGGGTGAAGGACAAGCAAGGCTACATGATATATCACAGTCCTCCCTTGGTGCTGCTTTCACTGGTGGTGCAGTGGTTAAATGCCAGTACTGCAGTCACAACATTACAAGTTTAATCCCAGAGGGCTCCAAGATTCACTCAGCCTTCCATTCTTTCGTAGGTTGGTAAAATGAGGTTGTGGGGGAAATTAGCTAACACACATTGTAAATGGCTTAATGCGGTGTAGATGTGTAATGTGCTATTGCTTAACAATTTGTAAGCTACTCTGAGAGCCTTTGTGGCTGAATAGCAGGGTATAAATACCTAAATAAATAAATAAAAAAACCCCACAAAGCTTACTCAAAACTGGTTTCCTGAAGGGAAACAACCAATAGTCACGTTGATCAGGCGTTGACATGTGGTGTCTGATATTTAAGGCTTAATTCTTACTGAGGCCTTTTTGTACCTGGGCTAAACCACTCCATTCTGTAGATGAGGGCATTGTATGATTTCAGGGTCTTCTATACAACATACAGCAGTCTTATAAATGAAAACAGGGGGACATGTGGCCAAACAGCACCTGAGTGTGCTCAAAAGGGATTGACCTGGCAACTTGACTAGGGCATGGTCAGGTGCAAAAGTTATTAATGAGGAAAAACACACAAAGCTACTATTTTGAGCAGGGAAGCCTCGAAATTAACATACTGCATTTAGAAAAGCCAGAAAAAGAAAAAGAAAACCTAGGTCAATAAATACATTGAACTTCATTGAAATACATTGATAATTGAACATTGAAATACATTGCACAGAGGCATGATTGACAATTAATATAAAATACATTGTTGTAAAATAAAAATGCATACATCAGACTGTGGGGTCCTATTGCAGCTTCCTATCGCTAAGCACCATACTGATGGGAGAGGGTTAGAGGCATCATCACACACTTCTCTGCTTCTCAGTGCCTCAGAAATCCTTCTGTCAGGGCATGGAAGGGAACTGTACTGCTGATTTTGGGGGGTAGCATCAGGAGTCATCGCAGCTGTCTCCCAATGCAAGATCTCAACCTGTATTTAAGGATCAAGGAGGTATATGGAATGAAATTAAGAAAGTTATAGCTGGAAAAACACAATTGTCATAAACAAATCCATGCATCCCAGTGGCCTTTTAGAATGTCTCAGTTATGCTACAATCCTGTACACATTTACCTAGCTGTAAGATCAGAGCAACTTCTTGGTGCTTACTTCTGAGTAAATACGTGTATGATTGTGTTGTAATGTAAATATAAGGTTGCTCTGCAGATTCTGAAAGTAAGAAGCTAGTACATTTCCCAGTGCTGTATCACTACAAGTTTCTTTCCTAAGACACTATGCAGCACACACACACACAGGAAGACTAAATTAAAAGTAATGGGGACTTCCAGGTGAGGCAACATGGCGGACAGGCGCCTCTGATCGCATGCCATGGCAGCAACAGGGTATGGGGAAAACAACTGATTAACCATTAAAGACCCCCAGAAGACCTAGCTTCTCACAAGGAGAACCTCAGGACTGGTGTGGTTGCTGTTAGTGGAGTGGGACAGCAGGACAACCAATGTGCCCAGCCACTGTTTAAGCAAAAGATTTTAAAGACATTGAGGGCTCATCCACATGAGCAAGGATATGTTGGCTCCCTGGCAGTGTATCCTGGCCATGGGTCAGACCTCTTGTTCCCCTATTACCTGTACAAAACAGGAGGAAGTCTTAATGGAGAATGCCAGCCCTGTTGCTGCAGCTGCCACCATCATCTGTGCTCTCCCAGCATTGAGGAAGCTGACTGCAATGTGTGACCAAGGCCTCCTGCAAGACTGCATACCAGTCTTGGTCACATGCTGCAAGACTCCTTCCTGCCTTTTGGGATTGCCAGGGAGACTGCAGCAGCAGCAAGGGACAGCCTAATGGGACAGGCTCCTGTGGAGAGGACACACAGGGCCTGATCCATTTTTTTGCCTCCGGTAATGGAGTAAATGGGTAGTTTTAAAAAAAATGTTGTATCAGGCCCTACCCTGCCGTCCCCCATCTCACCCCCATATCTGCCCTGAAGGTGGTGAGGACTATCCAGGGGCAGAACAGTGCAAAAGCCCTGCATTGTCAGGACTGCAGGGCTCTGAGATGGGCTCAAGATGGGGTATATTGTCCATCTAGACAAGCCCTAAACCTGGTAATTCACTTTCTCAACTATTTAACTGAATTCAGTTTTGGATTAAGAAAAGAAGCTATTGATTCTGTGGTGAAAATTAACAGCCTCAGTAATTTTCCTGACTCTATTGACTGAGAAGTTATACAAAGGAAAAAGGGGAAAGAAGGAAGTGCTATTTATTTAGCAGAATTCACGAAGTACACCAGGAGTTTGCTTGTGGAGTTGGAGGGGAGATTAATTTTGTTATTGGAGAAAAATGAATTAATATTAAGAATTAAAGGCTTTTCTTACTGTGGGAAAGTTATGGTTGTTGTGATGTACTCCTATTGCTGTGGAAATGTGAAACAAACTGAAAGCTATAGTGTTAACTGCTATCATCTCGTGGTCACCAGAGAATCACAAGCAAAAACCCCACACATTTATGGTGAAATATTGCATCCAGTGGCTACATAAAGATTAAATTGTAAAGAATAAGACGTGACCAGTGGGGTGCCACAGGATTCTGTCCTGGGCCCAGTGCTATTCAATATCTTTATCAATGACTTGGATGAAGGAATTAGGGGCATACTTATCAAATTTGCAGATGACACCAAATTAGGAGGAGTAGCTAATACCCTAGAGGACAGGATCAAAATTCAAAATGACCTGGATAGACTGGAGAGCTGGGCCAAAGCTAACAAAATGAAATTCAATATGGAGACTGCACTTAGGGCAGAAAAACGTACTGCACTTAGGTACTGCACTTAGGGCAGAAAAACGAAATGCATAGATACAGGATGGGGAGACCTGGCTGAACAAGACTATGTGCAAAAGGGATTTAGGAGTCCTAGTAGACCACAAGTTGAACATGAGTCAACAGTATGGTGCGGCAGCTAAAAAGGCCAATGCAATTTTGGGCTGCATCAATAGAAGTATAGTGTCCAGATCAAGGGAAGTAATAGTGCCACTCTATTCTGCCTTGGTCAGGCCTCACCTGGAATACTGTGTCCAGTTCTGGGCCCCACAATTCAAAAAGGATATTGAGAAATTGGAGCGTGTCCAGAGGAGGGCGACTAAAATGGTGAAAGGTCTGGAAACCATGCCTTATGAGGAAAGACTTAGGGAGCTGGGTATGTTTAGCCTGGAAAAAAGACAGTTAAGAGGCGATATGATAGCCCTGTTTAAGTATTTGAAGGGGTGTCACGTTGAGGATGGAGCAGGCTTGTTTTCTGCTGCTCCAGAGACTGGAACACGGAGCAATGGGTGCAAGCTCCAGGAACAGAGATTCCACCTCAACATTAGGAGGAACTTTCTGACAGTAAGAGCTGTTTGGCAGTGGAACACACTCCCTCAGAGTGTGGTGGGGTCTCCTTCCTTGGAGGTATTTAAACAGGGGCTGGATGGCCATCTGTCAGGGATGCTTCAATTGTGATTTCTTGCATGGCAGGGGATTGGCCTGGATGGCCCTTGTGGTCTCTTCCAACTCTACAATTCTATGATTCTATGATCAGGGAGATTTTCCGATGGGCTAAATATGGTGTGATACCGATGCCAGGAGATCACTAAAGAGCTTCCCTTTCAGACAATGTCATCCCTGTGTTGTCATGCTCCAGTTTGGCTGTTGTCAATGCCGGTGCTTCTTTTTATTCATGGGCTAAGCCATTAATTGATCTCCCATTCCGTTTCTATAACAGAATGAAGTGCGATTGAAATGGTGCCCCATTATGCTGGCGTGATGCCAGTGTCAATGGGAGGTCTGTGCCATAACACTTCTGGGTGAGATCGAAACATCCAGGTAAGTGACACACTTTTTGTACCCTCCTTGGGTTACTTGGGACGTTTTAAGTGTATTTTTGTGCTTGCTGTCACTTTTGGATGTGTATTTTGCTTTTACTTTTTGAATTTCCTGCACACTCGTATTCTCGCGAGAACATCCTGAATTTGAATCCAGGAATTGAAAGGGGCTCTATTCAAGCTCCTTTCACTCCTGGGCTGCCCTGCCAAGGGAATGATGCATGAACAAGGTAGGTGTGGAATTTTTAAATTTTCTATCATTACAGGGATAGGAGAGGGGTGGGAGAGGAGATTACGAGAGGGGAACACTTTTTTTTTTGTTCCTCTCTGAAAATCTCCCAAGGTCTATTAAAGCAAGGAAAGTTACTGAAGTGAAGAGACTATATGTTGAAACAGTTGAAAACGTAATGTTAGCAGAAATGGTTTGAATAATGGAAAAAAATGAAGCGGATGAGAAAGGATATCATGAAACAATTTGAGAAAAAATGTTTGAGAAACAAGAAAAAATAACTCAAGAGCTAAAACAAGAGCTGAAACAGGAGAAGAGCGAAGAGAACAGATGAAAAGTTAAGGAGATCAAGCAATCAATTGGACAATTGGCACAAGAGGTAAAACAGGTAAATGAGAAAGTTGAACAACTGGAGCTTAAGACTGATAAGGATAATATGACTTGACTTTAGGATAATATGACTTTACTGGAACTGAGGGGGAAAGAGGGTGGGGTTTTTTTGAGATTCAGGTTGATTGCAGAAGATACAGAAGAAAATATAAGAGAAAAATTGGCCAATGCCTTGGGAATTTTTTTTATAAAAGCAAGGAGGAGATAGATTTTGCACACACACATAATTTACTGAGAGACGTGATTGTTCATTTTGTCAAGAAATTGATGAGAGAGTTAATTCTTCAGAAACACATTGTGAGTAAATTGAAAAGAGATGGAAGAGAGATAATAGTCTTGAAGGAGATATCTACAAGAATTTTGCATAAAAGAAAAGATTACAACTTCTTTGTAGATATATTGAAATGGAAAAGGGTCACATTGAGATGGGAAAATTTGGAAGGACTGAACTTTACTTTTAAAGATCAAAGATTTCAGCTGGAATTTGCAAGAAGAAGACAAGAAGAAAGAAGGAACAAGGGGAAGGACAACTACAAGAAGAGCAAACAACTTTAGATGATGAAGACCAAGATTCAAAATTAAGACCACAATCTCATTCAGGTAGTGAAGAAGATAGGGTGTTACTGAGTGCCACTGGCAGGAATTTGTTGGAATAGCTTCTCTGACATATATTATAAATATTTTTCTTTGAATATAAATGGGGATAACTCCCCATAGAAGAGGAAAAGATATTTCATTATTTGGGAAAAAACTTAATCAGGACATAATTTGTCTTCAAGGGATGCATGTTGTAAAAAAGATATTAAATATTTGAGATGAAAGAAATTGGGAGAAGAATTTATTTCAGCTGGTCAGAAGAAAAAAAATTGGGTGGTTTTGTATGTAAATCCTCTCATGGGCCCAGAACTGGTATTGGTTGACAATGCTGGTAGATATGTGGGAGTGCAGATTAATTTGCATGTGGTAAAAACTCTGGTGGGGTTTTTTATGATCTGAGTAAAAATAGGGTGGCTTTCAATGCAGAGCTTATGGATGCATTGTTGGAGTTGTCAGGTAATAATTAATGTCTTATGGGAGATTGGAATGGAGAGTTATCTCCTCAAAAGTCCAGAACTTCAGATAAAATAATTAATGCATCTCAAGGCAAGTTGCCAATTTTTTTTAATGAATGGAAAATTTGAAGTTGGAGGATACATGAAGATTTAAAAATGGAGAGTCAAGGGACTACAAATATTTTTCTGAAAGGCAGAGGTCTTTTTCAGGAATGGATATGATTTGGATGTCAAAATCCCTGGTTACTGTAGTAAAAAAAGTTGATATATTAGCAAGGACTTTTTCAGATCACGATCCAGTGACATTAGTTTTCAGAAGAACAAGAGGGAGTTTTAGGTGGAGATTAAACAAGAACTATTTTGCAGAATGAAAAGATAGTTGTGAGTTGTAAGAAGCAAATGAAGGATTTTTTTTTAAAAAAAAGAATGTGGATGAAGTTACTGACATTAGAATAGTTTGGGGGTGTGAGTAGAGTATTCATGAGAGGATAGTGTATTCAATGTAGCATGGACTTTTAAAAAAGAGGCAAGAGAAAATTCAATTGATTTTGGAGGAGATACAGAGAAAGGAAAGTGAGCTTTAAACACCCCCCTCAAATACTTTAATTGATAATCAAATTAAGATCTTACAGAGAAAATTATCAACGTTGATGGTGGATGAGATGGAGAAAAAAACTGAAGTATGCAAAACAAAAAGAACTTTGAGTTTCAAATAAACCGGGGAGATAGTTGGCATATAACTTACATAAAGAAAGAGAAAAGAAAACAATTGTGAAGATACGAGAGGGGATGAGGTGTTTATCTTTTTCTTGTGGAAAGAAGAGTCACCTTGGCTGCATCTGCACTGCAGAAATAATCCAGTTTGACATCATGTTAACTGCCATGGCTCAATGCTATGGAATCCTGGGATTTGTAGTTTACTGTGAAAACAGAGCTCTCTGAAAGAGAAAGCTAAATATCTCACAAAACTACAAATCCAAGAATTCCATAGCATTGAGCCATGACCATTAAATTGGTGTCTGGATTATTTTTGCAGTGCAAATTCAGCTATTGACTCTCGAAGGGAGACATCGCAAACTGGATTCTAAGACAGGAGTGGCTGTAAAGTTTATCCATCTGGAAGGAGCCAGACTCCACCCTCCTCTCTTTTCGTCTTTGCATGTTCACCCCCTGTTGAGTTATTGCAAATTACTTAGTTGTAGAAGCTTTGAAGTTTGCAAATGGTAGCAATCAGCAACCAGAGCTGGCATTATGCCTAGCATATAGGAAGAGGGGGAATCCAGGACACTTTAAAATAAACTGAGATTTTGGGAATGCAGAGGACGAAACATGGCTGTCCTGCCATTCCATAGCAATTTGAGGCTGTGACACACACACACACACACACACACACAGAACCCAGATGGAGGATGATTCTAGCTGTGAGCCCTCCTTGCAGCCTTGGTCAACTCTATTGTACAGCCCAACAACTGCTTTTCAATTTCAGTGAGAGCAAAATTGTAAGATCAGTTCTTAAGAAGTGGACTTCTCTTTATTTGGACACATAAAATTTTAAATCCATTGTTTGATTTGGGGGAGCTTTGATGCACACTTCTTCAGGCTTTGATCCATTTATAATTAAAGCAGGGATGGGAGTGTCCCATCCACCAGTAAGCTTCTTCTGCTGATGTATCCTATCAGTCATCAAAGATAAGAAGGTACAGGTCGTCCCTCATATCTGCAGAACCAATATCTGCATTTTCAGTTATCCATGGCTGAAAAAATAGGGACACATACCATAGACTCACACTGGAAAATGTCTAGAGAGGTGTCCTCTCTAGGAATCACTAGATTCTCTTCTGATATGTTTATACCAGAAATCCTTTATTTTAATAGGGCTCGCTATTACCTGTGGTTTCCTGCATCTATGGTAAGCCAGGGAACTGAACCCTCACAGATTTGGGTATGTGTGTGTATGACCTGTATTTAATTGCCCATTCATAAACGTCCATTGGCATTAAAACATGTTACACTTTTCTCAGATTCCAGTTATTCAGAGACCCAGATTTATTTGTATGTTCTCTACTGGCTTCTTCCCTATGAATCAATATCAGATCCATTTATTTGTACTTTATGATACACAGAGCATTTAAACAGGACGTTCACCTTTACATGGAAGAATTTATGACTGCCAGGTCTTTTGCATCTACCCTAATTGATTACTTCAGGATTCTTGCAATGTTAATTAAGTCTTGAGGCTTTTGTGCCTCAGGATGTTCATGTCCTTACCAACTAGTTACAATCACTCAGATATGCTGTTTGTGCTTTGCAGGTGGAGGAGAACGTGTGTGTGTGTGTGTGCGTGTGTGTGTGCCACTGAAGTGAAGCAAGAAATTGTGAAGGAAGCAAGCAAACAGAGTTTCAAATAAGTCTCATGACATTTCTCTAGCACTCTCTGTCCACCTGTGTATGGCTTTGTGGGCTGGATGGGGACAGAGGCCGTGGTTTGGTTATCATCTCTCTCTCTCTCCCTCCCTCCCTCTCTCTCTCTCCAGCACAAGATATTTTGCTGAGAGTCTGGTGTACCCAGTGGATAAAGTTGGTAAGACATGAGACTGGAATTTCTGTATATTTTTACCTACAAAGCAGGAGAAATATTGAAGGAATTCTGAGGGAAACCACAAAAATAAGTCTTTAGTTAGACTAAGAACACCCAAATACAAGTGGTAATCCCAACTGGAGATTCAGAGTAGGCCTGCTGAATGAATGGGATTTACTTAAGTTTTGATTTGCAGTTCAGCAGCTGATCCAACAACTCAACTCCAGTTAGGTATAGTGATTTAGGCCAATGAGTCTTGCAGCACTTTTAAAATTAATGAGTACAATCCTGTTGGGCAGCTCCAAAAGTATAACCTAGGGCTGGTTTACACAGCAGATTTATTGCGGCAACTTGTGCTTTAATTCTTTTCCGCATCTGTGCCAGTCAGGTTTTTTTTTCTAATTATGCCGCTTTTTCGTTCAGACTTGAATAAGTGTGGGGGTGTGTGACCTCCCAAGCAGACAAAGGCTGTATGGGGAAGGGCATAGACCCTCCTTTGAAGCCTTGCATTTCTAAGCTAAAGACTCACAGACTGCCAAAATAGCAGGGAAGAAGATCAAAGAAGTGGCTCTGTCTCTGTCTCTCTCTAAATCTGCCTGTAAATAAACTCACTCCCTGAAGCAGAGGGACAGTAATCTCTCTGCTGAAAGACCTTGCTGCCATGCCGTGGATCCAAAGGTGAACCTATCACAAGTTTTTCCAGCACGATTTGTTTAGTGAGGGTTCACAGACTTGCAAAATACAGAGGATTTTTGACTCTCCCTCCCTCAGTCCCTCCTCCCCCTTCCCTCCCTCCCTCTCTCACTCTCTCTCTCTCTCTCCCTCCCCCAAGCAGAGCTGACAGATGGGAACTTTATGACTGAAAGGTCTTGGGAATCCTTTTTCTTGGCAGACCTTCTGCAAAATAGCAGAGATGATTTTTCAAAGTTTCCTGATGCTACTGAATGCAGTCCCTCTCTTTTAAGCCTGCCCCTTACATCATAGCAACCAATCACAGTAAAGATCTGCGGCAGCCCTTAACGGAATTGTAGTTTACACTACCAATAAAGCGCTACATTGCAAATATACTGGCAAAAGTAGCGACATCCCCTGGCACGCTATATTTGGGTGTTTTACCTTCCCCCCTCCTGAATGAGGCGATGCTGTGCTGCGATCCGTGGGAACTATGAGCTATCTTAGCGGTATATTTAGAGGAATATTTGCCCGTGTAAACGACCCCCTAGAGTTATGCACTTGTGATGGTTTTGTGTTCACAATCCCAACATAGCCTCTATTTTAGCTTAGTAGGCCCTAGTTTAGTGGCGATGTAGGGCCTGTGATCCCCACTTACCAGGAAGCAGCCACTGTGGTCGATAGGGATCTGTTCCCCTGTTGATTGGGAAGCAGCTGGCTGATTTTCCTACCTACCCACCCCCCTTGCATGAGCAATCTCCAGTGTGAGGGAGAATTGCAACAGGGGTTCTGTTTTGCCTATCACAACAGAGATTGCTCATGGGAGGTGGTGGGAACATCAGTCAGCAGCCACTTCCCATGCGACAGGGGAAAAGACTCCTGTTGATTGCCATGGCTGCTTCCTGGTAAGTGGGAATCAGGGAGATCAGGAAGGGATTAGCTGTATAGCACCATAACTATGGTGTTTAAGCAGACGTAAATCCCCAACAAGAGTCTGGACAACATCTTTATTGTGGCCTATGCTTTCAAGGTTTAGAACCCAAGCTGATTTTCCTTTTGTTGGAAAAGACTAAAATGGCTACTCCTTGAATTTCTAACAATTAGACTTGTGATGTTTTTCAAGGGGCTTCTGCACATTCTTAGCCCACTGACCTCTGTAGTCCTGGTCCATGAAGGGGAGATCCAACCTGCTCTTGATGTGGGTTGCATGCCTGCTCTTGGAACTTCAGGTCAAGGCCACTTGAGGTATGGGTATCCTCAAGGACATGGATTGGCTTTTATCAGCTTAGGCTAGTACACCTTGCTTGGCCAGGGACAGTCAAGCACAGTGTTCTATGCTTTGGTAACATCCTGTTTAGAATGTGGTTTTGTACTTTACATGGAACTGTCACTGAAGATTGTTCAGAATCTTCAATCAGTTGAAAATAGAGCAGCCAGGATTTTACCAAAGATGGAGTGCTGGGAATATGTCAACATATCTTCCTAGTTTTGAAAGATCTACACTAGTTAGCTAAGGTCAATTCAAGGTACCGCCTAAAACCTGAGGGTTCCTAAGGGAGACTGATTTCTCCCTTAGGAACCTGTCTAGTTATTAGGATCGTCCACTGAGGTCCTTCTTACAATGTCATTGCCATGAAAAGCCAGCAGGTGGCAAAAAATGAGATGGCCTTTTAAAAATCTGTGATGAGGTATAAATCATCGCTTATTCTGTTTCTGCATTCAAGAACAAAGAATTTGAAAAGATTTCTTCATGCTGGGCACGATTGAAAGTGTTTTTGTACAATTTTGAAATGATGAAAAATTCATTTGCATAATAACAGTGCTTCTTGAGTGAAAAACAATGTTTGATACAAAAAGCTAGGCATTTTTTTAAAAAAAAACACAAGTTTTTCAATACAACATAGAATCATAGAGTTGGAAGGGGCATTATGGGCCTTTGAGTCCAACCCCCTATTCAACACAGGATCCCCAGCTAAAGCATCCGCAGCAAGTATCTGTCAAGCCTCATTTTGAAGACGTCCAGAGGAGTAGACCCCACCACCTCTCTAGGCAATTGGTTCCTTTGCCAAACTGTTCTCTGTAGGAGTAATGAGTCTAAAAAATAAAATTGTATTAAAAATTCCAGGATCTAGTCCTTTTAAAAAGCAACAAGAATTATCTTCTTTAAAAAAGAGTTAAAAATCATTTACTTTTAAATTCATGCAGAGTGCAACTTAGGAATGCAGATTAGCAAAGCTCAATTAACATTTTAAAAAGGTGTGTTCAGAGGTCTGAGATCACCCAGTTAAATTAGACTCATTACAAAAACAAAGGAGTCAGTTTAAAATGCAAATCAAAAGTTTACTGAAGTTATATCAATCTCAATCTACATACTAAAACAAACTTTAAAAAGAGGTTCCTAACTAACTAATAGGATTTAGGGTAGAAAAACTCACCCAGCCTACAGCGGTAAGAGGCTGCATGGTGAACATCATGGCATGGTTTCAGGAAAGATGGCTAAACAAAGATAATATGGCTTAAGATGGCTACAGCCTCATGAGACTCTAACTTAAAAGAGAACTTACACAGAGCAATAAAATTTAAATTAGGCCATGTGTGGAATGACCCAGCACTCCAGTTGGCTGGAAGTGCCCAGTGAAATAAGAGAAAGGGAACTTGGGAGAACAAAAGGCATACAGGGAAAAACCCTAGACTTATCTAAGGATGTGAATGAGGTACACAAGATTGCTTTTACATTACAATGATTATTTCCCCACATATTACATTCTCACTGTCAAGATGTTCCTTCTAGTGCTCAATTGAAATCTGCTCTCCTGTAATCAAACAATTACACCTGTTCCTACCTTCTGGGGGAAACAGAGAATTTCCCCTCCTCTCTGTGTCAGCCCTTGAGGTATTTGAAGAGTGCATTTGGGTCATCCCTCAGACTTCTCTTCACCAAGCTGAACATGCCCTGCTCCTTCAACCTTTCCTTATATGTTTTGTTCTCTGTACCTCATTGCCCTTCTCTGAACCAGCTCTAATTTGTCTATATCCTTCTTAAAATGAGGTGTCCAGAACTAAACTCAGTACTCCAGATGAAGCCTGACCAGCATACAAATAATGGGATTATTATTTCCCTTAACTTGAAAGCTATGCTTCTGTTAATGCCACGCTCAAAGAATTGTCATCAATGGTTGCACTTCAGACTGGAAGGAAGTTTAGCATTTTTGCTGCAGCATTACACTGCTGGCTCATGTTTAACTTAATGATCAACAATAATCCCAAGGCCTTTTTCACATGTAGTACTGCTGAGCTATGTATCCCTATCCTATATCTGTACATTTGTGGGTTTTGCTTTTCTTTTCTTTTTTGCCTACATGTAGAATTTTGAATTTGTCTCTATTGAACTTCATTTTACTCATTTCTGCCCAATTTTCTAGTTTATCTAGGTCCTTATGAATTCTATTCCTGTCTTTCAATGTGTGATAGCCACCCTGTCCAGTTTTGGGTCACCTGCAAACTTGATAAGGATTCCCTCCACACAGTCATCTAAGTCATTGATAAAAATGTTGAAGTGTAATGGTCCTCAGAGAGAACCCTGGAACACTTTACCCTAGACCTCCTTCCAGTGTAAAACATAATCACTGATGACAACTCTTTGAGCAGTTTTCCAACCAATTATGGATCAATCTGACAGTGTTCCAATCTATTCCATATTTAATCAGTTTTGTTGCTGGCTTCCTGCTTGAGTATCTTCACTGCTGCTATCCTCATGAAGATGTAGGAAGTGATTGCTTAGATAGAGGGGTTCTGAATCCCTTCTGTATGGTCTGCCCATACAGTGACTGTCCTCCTGGCAGTTTCTTCCTGTTGGTTCTGTAAGAACAATTCTCCCTTTGTTCTATCCAAAAAGTCCTCATGTTCTTTGATGCATTGAAGGTACTCTGTGTGTAGCTATAGTGCACTGATAATTTCTTCCAATAGAGCTACCAAATCTTACTTGCAGCAGGTGTAGTTGACAAACTTTGCACATACACTGCAGCAGACAACTATGGATCCTTCTGCCTCCATCTCTGCAGTTATTTCTCCCCCCTTTGACCCTGGAATAGCTGGGATATATAGGATATAACTGCATTCTAAACTTTTCACAAAAAGTCCTGAAATTTAAATAAGTCCTGAGGCAGTTCACCATTTTTCTAATGGGGTATTTAAAACATCAACTTGTCAATGACAAGAAAATTTGCAAATATTTTTCATACTTCTTGGATCACCCAGTTATGCAATTCTCTTTTCAAGGAGTGTATACTACACACTAGGTTAAGTCTTATTCACTTGTTCATTTATACAGAAATGTTTTAACATGGTAAAAATCTACTGCTGATAGGGCTACTTTGTAGTTGATTTCTTTTATCTATTGCTTTAGTAGTGATGACTCACTGAATTACTCAAGAATAAAAACTGTAGAATACCTAATACCACTACAATTATTCTCTCTCTCTCAGGCTATCTAAATGGTGAAAATGCTCCTCATGGAATGTGGGGAGAATCCTACCTGTCTTAATGGGATCCTGCATTGTTTTGCTGTATTTGGAAGGAGGGGGGGGAACCAAAAATGTCAAAAACTCTGAGAGAAACGCCTTTGCAGCTTTTCCCGGAGTTTTTAAAAAACAGCAAGGGGAATGCACATTCCTGCTCGTTGGGACAAGCGATTTACTTTGAATTGCTTTCCCACAGGAGAGGAAGAGCAAAGCTGATTGGCCGGATGAGCGTGAGGGGCAGGGCTTGCAAACAGGGCACCTCCATGTTGGATTTTTGCCTTAGTGAGTGATCACTAAGGTGATAAAATGGGGTGTTGTTTTTTTTTCTTTTTTTCTATGGGCACACAATGGAAAATAGTTTTTTTTTTTTTTAAGTTTGGCAGTGGCAAATGAAAGTAAATAAAAATGTGAATAAATCACTCATGGCCGCCATCCTGACCAGTGGGCATGTGAAGCTTTTGGAGGTCAAAACACCATTAAGGCAAATAACAGCTGCTGCAATTTGCTATTACTGTGGAGCAATCTGGTGGTTTTGTTTTTTGTGGGTTTTTTTTTTTTTGCCTCATATAGACAGGGCCTCTCTTTCTCAGCTTTTCCTTCTCTATCCTTGTGTCTGCCCATTAATATATTGGTCAGCTAGCTTTAGGGGCCAATTCTTCAGCTCCCCCTCATATCCTTTTCCACACTTCCTGTCTCCTATCCTCTAGTCTTCACTCTTCACATTAACCATTAAGACTAATAATGCCCCCCCACTGTTATTTTCCAGAGCCTATTTTTCATAGTTTGAGAAGGGTGCTTGTGAAACTGCATTTCCAGTCAATGTTGACAGCATTGTAGTAGTCAGTGTAAGAGTATGCCTCTAGAAGTACTGTACTGTCTGTGGACAAAATGTAGTAGAAGTCATTGTTCATTAAATTTTGTATTGTCTCTTATATAAGGTTCCCAGCAAAAGATCTCAGGAGCCTGATTTGTTTCCAGTTTTGGTTATCCATCGCTGATAAGATGTGGGGTTTTTTTTGTTGACTAATTTAGCCATGTGTCTAGATAATCACATTCCCTGCATCAGCTGCTGAAAAAGATCTGCTAGTTATATGCATTAGTGTACACTGCTGTATCATCTTAGGGCAACCGTAAGTGTGTACTGATTTGTTCCCTGTACTATTTTTATTTGCACTAGCTGGGTTTTTGTGGTACTGTGGTGACCTTTGGTTTTAAACCAATAAATGATTGACTGACTATCACTCATCCCAGCTCAATCAGGTGAGCCTCAATCAGGCCTTCTCTCAGTCCCACCACCATCACAGGCTCTTTTGGAACTCCCTCCCATGGAAGGCTAGGCTGGCCCCCCTCCCTGTTTCCATTTCACCAGCAGGCAAACACATTCTTATTTAAGCAGGCCTTTGATGTATAATTGTGGCTTTTATTGGGTGTGTTTTTATGCTGTTTTTATCAGTTTTTACTTTGTATGTTTTAATTGCTTTTAATTGTGATTTTAATTATTCTGTGAGCTGCCTTGGGAGAAAGATGGCATAGAAATGGCATAAATAAATAAATAAATAAATGCCTTCTGAAAGGTCATGTGGCTAGTCATAAAGGTCCTGTCAGAATTCAGAGCAGATGCAAAACAAACTGGGGTGATTAATTTAATTGGCACAGACGTATGTGAGGTTTGGACTTATACAGAATGCTGGCCTGTATAAAAACAAATGTATGACTCAGACTCTAGACAGCCTAGCTAAAACATTTCAAAACAGACTGGCTAAGACAAAGATTCCTGTGAACCCAAAAGAAATCAGTCCAACATAGTGATGTGGCCATATGTCAGAAGTGGTCCAAGAGATTAGAACAATTTTGATTGTGTTAGCAGGAATGCTTGCTCACAGGTATTCTTGTTTATTAGCACCTTCTATAATAATCGAGCAAGACTTGTTGAGTTAACCTCAGCACATTCGTATTCTACTAATTACGTTGCTTGGAAAACAGGCCTCCCATTTCCCAAGGAAGCAAAGCAGAATACAGAATTTGCTGGATCTAAGCCATCTCACAAGATTTGGCATTTTGGTAGCCCATTTCAGATAAGTAAGGCTGGCAGGATGGGATGCACAGGTGTGTATTTTACAGAAAAGACTGTGCCATGACAATAATTGAGAAATGCAACTCTATGATTCCAGCATCTATCTTAGAGACTAAAGATATTTACTGCCACAGTTTGTCTGGAGTCAGAATGAAACTCGCATGCATTGGGCTCAGCATCCATCCTTCACATATGAGAAATCTGGATGCATATCTACATGCCAGTCAGCTGGTAGCCTTTCATCTCTCAGGAGTTAAATAACCATTAGTTAGTTGACTTTCATCTTTCTGGGCTAATTCATATTGTGCATTTATAGCAATGTTTATGAGTTTCTCATAGTAATTGCTAGCTTCTCACTTTCTTTGTAAATTGTATGGGTGCCATTTACATGTAAATTTGTCCTATGTGGAACATTGTCATTATACATATTTTATTACATGGGTTGATAAGATGATTCCCCCTTTTGTATTTTTTTTTTTTTTTACTCATAAGGCTTACAGTAAAACAAACACAAATCACATAATGAACTAACTAAATGCACCATGCACAGATGAGAACAAGGAGCCAAAAGATGGTAGAGCAGTTCTTGCCAGACTGGGGATATGAACTTATTCAGCAATTTGGGTCAGGAGCTTTCAGAATAGATGGTAGTAAGATGTTTTGCTTCTGATGAAACAATCTGTAAATCAGGTTCACGTTTTCCTCCCTTAAGTATCTTTTTTGATATATGAAATTAGGAAATTAGAAAAAAAGTTGAGCAGAGCAAACACTCTTATGAGTGGAATACTCATCCAAAGTCAAATCACTAAGTTGAGTTGTGAGTAGCAGCTCCATGTTCAGAGGAGGTGTACCTCTGAAAACCAGTTCCTGGGGGATAAACAGCCAAGAAAAGATGTTGCTCTCTGATTATGGGGTTCCTGGAAGTATCTAATTGGCCACTGTTAGAAACATAATTGACTAGATAAAGTCTTGGTCTCATTCAATAGAGATCTTCTCTCTTAAGGGAGTCTATCTTCCTTTTTCTTCTGGCATAGACAGGTCCTTGAAAGTAGCATTTAGAAATTTTAAAAGGATACATTATGAGAAAGGCCACTGCCTGATATCCTGGATGGACATTACTAGGTTGAGTAGACACAGCTGGGCTAGAAGGAAAATTAGTCTGAGCTAGTTAGTATAAAACAGAGGAGGGAGTTGGGTGCAGGCTTTGAATGACAATTTCGATAAAGGGTTCAGGATCAGAGCAAAGGCCAAAAGTGGAAGCCACAGACATGGGAATTTGAAAATCTCCACTGTGTGTTGGGGGTATTGGGATATAGATTTTAGAAGCCATGACACATGAGACAAGCTCTCACCCACATATACTGTATAGTAGACACAGAACAAAGCATGAAAAGGCAGAACCAAAGCAATAATAGAGTGTAAAATGGAAAAGCACAGTACTGTAGAATGGTTTCTCCCATCAAAGGAACTGACCAAGTATCAACTTGAGTTGATGTACCAGAGGAAGAAGGGTGGTCTGTCTTGCCCAATAACTATGGGCTTGTCTAGACATGGTGATATAATGTGGATTGCTGTGCATTAACACAAAATCACAGCAGCGTTCATCTCCATATTTTTTTTACAAGATCGCTGGTATGCAAAGTTATCTGTATTTGAAGTTCACATGGAGGCATGCCTATGAATCAAGATGATGCTTGCAAGTGAATTACTCATGTTATTATTCTCTACAAGTTGCTGCCACTGCACAGTTTTTTAAACTGTGTGACCTTCCACTTTAAAAAACTGTTTGGTCACCTTAACACTGCAAAAGTGCACACGATGGCTACTGCATAACTAAAAAATGGTGGTTCTGGCCACATTGTGGCTGGCAAGTCTGTCCCTGCACACACCCAACCAATCAGCTTTTGACTTCCAGAATGTGCTGAGCTGCGAATCGGTTGTCCAAATGCGTGGTAATACACACTAAAAAAAAACTTCAGGAAAAGCCATGATGGCTTTTCTTGCACAGTTTTTGGCCCGCTTCCTTCTCACTGTGGGATCTCGTTGGGACAAAAGATAGTATCCTTAAATTCTATGAGGAGTTTTTTCACCATTTTGAGAACACCAGTATGGCTGAAGGAGCTACACAGCTGTCTCCAACATCTCCTTTAGCTTGCCTTGGTTGCAGTTGTACATGTAGGTAATTTTAGACATTGATTTTAGAAAGTAATGGTCTTATGGAGCCCTGCTTTAGACAGCCATGTTGTATGATGCACACAAGTAACATCTCTCTTCCCCCTTCACTCCTTTCTGGGCTTTACAGCTACTCATAGAATCTGCTGTTGTTGAGCAAAAACAAAAACAAATCCATTTGTCAACTATGGGGGGGGGGAAACTAAGCATAGGTAGTTTTATATTGTATGTTCACTTAAATCATAGAACTGTAATAACTGCAGAAATAAAATGGAGCTTGCTTCTGCTACCCTGATACTAAACACATTTACTTTGGAATAAAGGCCAGTTTATTGCAAAAAGAAAAGAAAATATATATTAAAATAATAGTAATGAAATGAGCATCTATAACCATATACATGACTGGATGCCTGCTACTGACTATAATATATTGTTTTCAAAATAAGTAGGTGACCAGCAACAGCTCTGGTGACTCCTGGAATGCCTGGCCTATTTGCTATTGGCACTCTCTGGGTGGTCAGTCATTCTTTCCATGACTGGCATTCTGCTAGTGACATAAAACTGGCATATTTCTTTTTATAGTTGTTGTGAAGAGAGGAGTTCAATGCTTCCCTCATGCAACAGCCGCCAACCCCCTCAAAACAAATCTGCCTCTTATGGCCACTTCCAACACAGTCATTTAGTGACCAATGTTCAGCCGAGGTGGCTGAGGGTCCCTATAGCAGCTATGTCCTTATAACTGGATGATGTTATCCTCCATTATATCCAAACTACCCCCAGGAGTTCCCAGGGATATCTTTGTCATTGTGCTGCTCCAGAGACTAGGACACGGAGCAATGGCTTCAAACTACAGGAAAAGAGATTCCTCCACTAAACATTAGGAAGAACTTCGTGACAGTAAGAGCTGTTCAGCAGTGGAATGCACTGCTTTGGAGTGTGGTGGGCTGTCTTTCTTTGGAGGTTTTTAAGCAGAGGCTGGATGGACATCTGTCAGGAATGATTTGATTGTGTATTGTGTATTTCTGCCTGGCAGGGGGTTGGACTGGATGGCCCTTATGGTCTCTTCCAGCTCTATGATTCTATGATCTGGCAATAGGTGAGCCAGCATAGTGCAGTGGTTTGAGAGTTGAACTATGACTCTGGAGACAATATAAACCCATTGGATAATGTTGGGAACACACACACTCTCAGCCTCAGAAAACCCATGATAGGTTCACCTTAAGGTCACCATAAATTGGAAATGACTTGAGGGCACACAACAATAACAATATGGCAATAGGGACATAACCAGACATGCTACCATTCCCTCCTCATGCTCCCCTGGCCACTAAATGACTATTTTGGGGGGGGCACAAGAGACAGGGGACTCCTGTGGGAAATGAGAGAGGAAATGGGATATAGTTCCACCTGGCCATAACTTTATGCTCTGTCTTTTCATACAGAATCTTGATTCATTTATTTTACTTTTAGTCCATCCAATAACTGGATATGTCTGGGGAGTATACTGGACTTCACTCCTTAGTCCAGAACTAAGTCCACTGCTGCTTTGTTGTACCAGAATTTAGAAAGTAGGAATCTACTCTTAAATGTTCTACATCTATCAAGTATTCAAAGGGAATTTGCCCTCCCTCCCTCCCTCCTTTTGGAAACTGTACAGCACTAGGGAGATTATCACACAGGTCCAAAAAAATATATCCGTGTCTCGCCTTCTAATTCTTGCCCCCTCCCATCCCTGTCACGATTAAAAAAAAAACAAAAAATCAGACACTTACCTTTAAAGTTGGACAGAAACTGCTCCTTCCCCTCTGGCAGCCCAGGCATGAATGGAGCCCTCACACAGAGCTCCATTCACTTCCTGGAAAGCAAATCCAGGAAGGATGATCACAAGTAAAAAAATAATAAAATAAAATAAAACCAAACGTCAAAAAATTAAAACAAGTACACAGACACACTAAAACAAAAACAAGTAAACATGGGAGGGTACAAAAAAGGTTGTCACTTACCTGGATGCCAGGATCGCCACCAGAAGTGTTCTCTACTTATGTTCCAGAACCTTACAGGGAGGCCGGCATCACGTGGGAAATACAAAAATAAAAGCATAAATAAACATCAAAAAATTAAAGCAAGTACATACACACCCTTAAAAAAAAAACAAGTAAACAGGGGAGGGTACAAAAAAAGGCTGTCATGTACCTGGATGTCAGTATTGCCACCAGAAGTGTTCTCTATTTACCTTCCAGAACCTTACAGAGGCAGGCAGCCGGTGGAAAATTTAAAAATAAAAATACAAGCAGAAATCAAAGACTTAAACTAAGCACCAAAACACACTTAAAACTTTACAAGCACATGGGGAGGGTACACAAAAAGGCTGTCACTTACCTGGATGTTCTGGTCATACCCACCAGGGTGGACACCGGTTCACACACCCGTGATTCCATGACAGAAACAGAACGGGTGATCTATTAATAGCTTAAGCTGTTAATAAAAAAAATTGAGACTGAATGGGGCAGAACAGAACAGGGATAACATTGTCTGAAAGGGAAAACCTTTAGCGATCTTGTGGCATCCCTGTCCCGGATTACAAAGCTCATCTGATAATGTCCTAGGAGTTGCAGGGCCTCACCAGCATATTGCTATTTTACAAAAATTGTCAATAATGAATATTCAGTCATAATTTAGCACAATAATATACTAGGGTTTGTTGGTTTGTTTTGCCATTGTGACTTTCCATGAAGAACCTGGGAACTGCTTTTGTCCATCTCCCAGACTTATAGAAGATTTTCAGATGGTGACAAAAATAGCATCCCCATCTCGCTAACTCCTCTCCCATTATCCTCCTGACCCAGTCCTGACATAAGAACGGTTTTGCACATACCTTAATCATGCGCCTTCCCTCCCCCTTGGCAGCCATGGAGTGAATGCAGTTTGCATGGAGCTGCGTTCTCTTCCTGGTTGAAATCCCGGGCCATTCTCGCACGAGGATGAGAACGCAGAAAATTCAAAAGTTAAAAAAAGAAAATACACTTTTAAAAATGACAGCAAGCACAAAAACATACTTTAAAAATCCCAAGTAACCCAGGGAGGGTATAAAAAAGGGTGTCACTTACCTCCTTGTCCTGATCGCACCCAGAAGTGTTCAGTATAGACCTCCCAGTGATGCTGGCATCGCATCAGCATAACGGGGCACCTTTTCACTCACCCGTCGTTCTGTTACAGAAACGTAATGTTAGATCAATTCATGGCGTGGCCTGTGAATAAAAAGGGGTGCTGGGGGAATGGAAGGGGCACAAGAGTATGATGATCTGTTAACAACGTCATCTGAAAGGAAAGCCCTTTCGCGATCTCCTGGCGTCCCTGTGCTGCTATACTTAGGGCATCTGATAATCTCCATAGTTTCCAGTATTTTTCTGGAAATATGGAAAGATTATTAAACTAATTGAAAGTCTTTGCTGCAATTTCTACCACATGCTGCTTTGTAGAACTTGGATGTGATGTATCCCAACAAAAACAAGTTAAATGTTGGCGTGCCATCAGGTCCAGTTGGTATCCACCTAGGAGTTGTTAAATAATTCAAATGTGAAGTCACTGAGTTTCTAACATTTATAATTTAACTAATCCCCAAAATTGGCCACTGTTAGAAAAATAAAAGTAGAAATTATCCTTGACAAACATTGGCAGAAGAACTGACAGTGATTTCCTCTCCCCCAGGGTGCATAAGGGGAGCTGTACAGTGTCCAGGGACCTCCCAGCCAATCAGTATGGAGCTGCAGCTGGGAGACCTTGTGTACTCAGGGAAGAAGCAGCCTTTGCCTGCCAATCACCAATATGTCCCACCAGTGGGGCAACAGCATATTGGTCAGAGAGATGGAAAGAGAGAAAAGACTTGTGAAATGGAATAGCAAAGAGAGGGAATTAAGAAAGTAAGAAAGGGAGTTGTACTTGAGATAAGGAGAAGGAAGGGAGTTAGGGGAATAGATGGGCTATGAAAATACATCTCCCCAAATGGAGCAAATCTGATATATGTGACTGGTAGGGGTAGAGGGTATTGAAGATGAGGAAGGGAAAAGAAAGAAGTGGTGGGTGGGGAGAGGAGGAACCACAGCCTAGCTCCTCTCCTGAGTAAGAGGACAATTGGGTTGCTTTTCAGAGTGGGAGATGTTTAATGCTGTGGTCTTCAATTATGGCTCCCAAGAGTTGGTCCTTTAGGATTTTTTAATGGGGAACTGGGGACCAGTCAAGCCCCTTTCAGGTCATAGAATCATAGAGCCCTGGTGGTGTAGTGGTTAAATGCCAGTACAGCAAGCCACAACATTATGAGGGCTCCAAAGTTGACTCAGCCTTCCATCCTTCCGTAAGTTGGTAAAATGAGTACCCAGCTTGTTGGGGACAATAGCTAACACATTGTAAACCACTTAGGGAGTGCTTTGGCTTTGCTAGAGTTGGAAGAGACCACAAGGGCCATGCAGTCCAGCCCCCTGCCATGCAAGAATACACAATCAAAGCACTCCCGACAGATGGCCATCCAGCCTCTGTTTAAAAACCTCCAAAGAAGGAGACTCCGCCACACTCCGAGGCAGCGTGTCCCACTACCAAACAGTTATTACCATCAGGAATTTCTTCCTAATGTTGAGGTAGAATCATTTCCCCTGTAGTTTGAACCCATTGCTCCGTGTCCTAGTTTCTGGACCAGCAAAAAACAAGCTTGCCCCATCCTCAGTATGACATCCTTTCAAATATTTAAACATGGCTATCATGTCCCCTCTTAACCTTCTCTTCTCCAGGCTAAACATATCCAACTCCTTAAACCACTCCTCATAGGGCATGGTTTCCAGACCACCCACCATCATGGTTGCCCTTCTCTAGACACATTCCAGCTTGTTAAAGGTCCTTTGTGTGTCTTTTGTATGTTATAGTGCTTTTTGTGAAAAGGCTTGAAGGCAACATGAAGTTGAGAATTCCCTTGGGGAAAATGTGAAAGGAGGCTAAACCAGCATGCGGATGGAAAGCTTAGCAAAAGCAACCCCCTTTTTCTGGAAACAATTTCCAATTTTAAGACCAGAGTATAGAGGAGGAATCTAGATAATGTTTGTTCTTTACCAGGGGTGCTATGTGAAAATGTAAAAAGGTGAGCTTGCTCTTTACCCTGAATGCCACTGGTGTTCACTGTACAAATCATGGGCTGAAGTCCCTAACCTTAAGGAATGCTGCTAAGTGATAATATTTTACTGGTAGTGTCACAGCTTTATCATTGCCAATGCTGTGAATTTATCATTGCCAATGCTGTGAATGCTGAAATATAAGAGTGTGCCAAAAATGGTTTAAGAGCTACGTGTAGAGTATGGCATTTGTGTATATTAACAGTTCTCACACTTCTTTAGGTACTGAATACAAGACTTTAGATACTGAATGCAAGAGGGTGAAAATAGATGATACATTTTAGCACCTTATAAAGGTGCTCCGCCAAATGGTGAAAGATGTCTGTTTGTCATAGCTTGTGATTTGCCACACCTATGTAATGATAGCAGACATTTAATGTGGTTTGTTTTGTGATTGGTCATCAGAAGGTAAACACATGCTTAATTTGCAAGCCTGGTTGCTAAGGCATGTATCTGTGAAGAAATCCTATTTGGAATGGAAAATGGGTCAACTGCAGGAATATACATTCCACTTAATGTTTCCTTTCACCCAAAGTCTCTGGCCAAATGTACCTGAGTAAATTTAGCAGTTGTGGAATTAAAACGAGGGATCTTTTATGGACTACTCACTAGTTAAAGATCAGGAAGCAGAGAGCAGGAAGGAAAGAACGACAAGCAGGGGGGCATGTACTTCCAATGGAGAGATTAAGAAGACGTTTCCCCCAAGAGTTTGTACTGGGATCTGTGCTTTTTAGTTTGTTCATAAATGATCAAGGATGGGAGAGACCTGGCTGAACGAGACTACATGTGAGAGGGATCTAGGAGTCCTAGTAGACCACAAGTTGAACATGAGTCAACAGAGTGATGCGGCAGCTAAAAAGGCCAATGCGATTTTGGGCTGTATCAATAGAAGTATAGTATCTAGATCAAGGGAAATAATAGTGCCGCTCAATTCTGCCTTGGTCAGACCTCACCTAGATTACTGTGTCCAGTTCTGGACACCACAATTCAAAAAGGATATTGACAAATTGGAGCATGTCCAGAGAAGTGGAACTAAAATGGTGAAAGGTCTGGAAACCATGCCTTATGAGGAGAGACTCAGGGAGCTGGGTATGTTTAGCCTGGAAAAAAGACGGTTAAGAGGCGATATGATAGCCCTGTTTAAGTATTTGAAGGGGTGTCACGTTGAGGATGGATCACGCTTGTTTTCTGCTGCTCCAGAGACTGGAACACGGAGCAATGGATGCAAGCTCCAGGAACAGAGATTCCACCTCAACATTAGGAGGAACTTTTTGACAGTAAGAGCTGTTCGGCAGTGGAACACACTCCCTTGGAGCGTGGTGGGGTCTCCTTCCTTGGAGGTCTTTAAACAGAGGCTGGATTGCCATCTGTTGGGGATGCTTTGATCGTGATTTCCTGCATGGCAGGGAGTTGGACTGGATGGCCCTCATGGTCTCTTCCAACTCTACAATTCTATGATTCTATGATCAGGAGTTTGGGGTTTGTAGTAAGGTGATTAGACTTGTTTATGACACAAATGGTTTAGAGTAGTTAAAACAAAGGGGAACAGTGATGAGTTTCAAAAGGTTATCTCTAAAGTATGTGAATGGCTCATATAACCAAGTGTAAAGTCATGTACCTTGCAGCAGAAAGCAACATCAAATCAAAATTTATCATTATTGTTTTTTAAAAAAAAAAAACAAAAACAAAAAAAAACTACATATGGAAGTCCTTATGGAAGTCCTGATGGAAGTCTGAGCTGACAATGATTGACCACAACAGAGATCTTGGCATCATGCTGGGATGGCTCAATGAAAATGTCAGCCCAGTGTGCAGCAGCTGTGAAAAAGGAGAATTCCATGTTAGGGATCATTAGGAAAAGGATCAAAAGTAGAACTGCCAATATTGTAATGCCTTTATACAAATCTGTGATGTGACCACAGTTGGAATAGTGTATTCAGATGCTGTTGCATCTCAAACAGGATATTGTACATCTAAAAAAGGGACAGAAAAGGACAAACAAAAGGATTGGTGAGCTACCCTCATGATATTTGGGACTTTAATTTTTTGTTAAGGCTTTTTCACTCAGAAAAAAAAAAGATGAGTGGGGAGGAGGGCTTGACATGGGTTTATAAAATTAGGCATGGTCTCTCTCTGTGTGTATGTGTGTGTGTGTGTGTGTAGAAAGAGATTATTCACTCTCATTCAATATTCTAGAACCTGGATTTCTCACTGCAAGATGTAGTGATTGCTACCAGTTTGGATTTTTGTCCAGCGAAATTAGACAAATTCCTGGATTATGGCTGCATATAACCTTTAGTTTTGGAAGCACTATGCCTTTCATACTGGTTGTTGAGGAATTTGAGATGGAGGGTGCAATTGTACTTATGTTCTCCATGTGGGTTTCCATTTAATATCTAGTTGGTCATTGTGGAAATTGGATGCTGGACTAGATAGACTTTTGGGAGTGGAGGGCAAGGGAATGGATTCTTCTCTACCTCTCGATGGAATGAGAGGCCATGGCTACAGCAGTGTGATGTATTCAAATCCTTTACTTCAAGTCTCTAGTCAAGTCTCAAGTCTCTATCTTTAAGTTTCAAGTTTCAGGTTTCAAGTTGAGTCTCAAGTCTGGGAGTCAACTTTTAACAGAAAAAAGGAGGTGGTGGTGTGTTTGTGCGTGATGGGGGATAGAGTTTCAATAACTAGAAAATCAAGAAGACATGCACAAAGTTAGCTTTAAAAAATTATCAGCAAACTTGTTAGGCAATGGGCTTAAGGCAGGGCTTGAAGTTGAAGTCTGCTTGGTAGCCTGTTCCTGCTGAAGAGAAAACTCTTCCATAGAATCATAGAATCATAGAATCATAGAATTGCAGAGTTGGAAGAGACCACGAGGGCCATCCAGTCCAACCCCCCTGCCACGCAGGAAATCTTGATTAAAGCATCCCCGACAGATGGCCATCCAGCCTCTGTTTAAAGACCTCCAAGGAAGGAGACCCCACCACGCTCCGAGGGAGTGTGTTCCACTGCCGAACGGCTCTGACTGTCAAAAAGTTCCTCCTCATGTTGAGGTGGAATCTCTGTTCCTGGAGCTTGCACCCATTGCTCCGTGTTCCAGTCTCTGGAGCAGCAGAAAACAAGCCTGCTCCATCCTCAGTGTGACATCCCTTCAAATACTTAAACAGGGCTATCATATCGCCTCTTAACCGTCTTTTTTCCAGGCTAAACATACCCAGCTCCCTAAGTCTCTCCTCATAAGGCATTGTTTCCAGACCTTTCCAATGTGCAGCAGGGACAGGCTGCCAAGCAGACCTCAACCCCTACCTCAAGGCCATGTTCTAACACAGAGTCTTGCCTGCTGCTTTTAGGAAAAGCCTTTTACTAAGAGCAGCAGGCAAGACTCAGCTAGAGTGCAGGACATGTTTCTCAGAGAGGAACACAGCAAACACATTAGGCAATGGGCTTGAGGTGGGGGTTGACGTCTGCTTGGCAGCCTGTCCCTGCTACATATCATTTTGAAAAGTTTTAGAAGGATCCTTCCACCTCAGGCCTATTGCCTAATGCATTTGCTGTTACTGCTTCCCTCATGTGACCGGTAGGCAAAAAGCAGTGAGATCATGGAAGCATTGTTCAAAGGAGGAAAACTGTTTTCAACTCCTTAACATTTTTGGATGAATGTGTTATGTTACTGAAACAAGGCCAGCAAGTTGGTCACTAAAAAATATACAACTCATGAGTTGAGTTGAGTCAGCAAGTCATTTATTGTTGAATTGAGTTCAAGTGGAGTAATTAATGCAACTTGACTCCAACTTGTGTCCAAGTCAATTGACCTGAGTCTACATCACCAGGCTACAGCTGCTGATACACTGCAGAAATCATGTAGTTTGACACCGCTTTAACTATCATGGCTCCATCCTATGGAATCCTGGGATTTGTAGTTTGTTGTGGCACCACAGTTCTCTGACAGAGAAAACTGGATATCTCACCAAATGACAAATCCCAGAATTTTGTAGCATTGAGTTACAATTAAAGCGGCAGTTAAAGCGGTGTCAAACTGCATTATTTCTGCAGTGTGTCAGCAGCCTACATGTGCTGACATCATGGGGGTCCCCAGCCAAAGCACAGGTCTTTGCACCCTGTTTCCCCTTCTTATGTGGCTCACTCTACCAGCGCTGCCAGAAGTTGTAAACGCCTCAATGTTAGAACTCAGCCTGTTTCTGGAACCTTCAGCTGACATATGAAGCCTGCTTCGCCTGCTGGTTGTTGACACATGTGGGAAGGTGATTGGCACAGAAATCCCTACTGTTTTTTCCTGATGGTGTGAGCCATGAACATTCCTCTTCCCTCTGGCTTCCTGTACTTGGGGCGGTATTGGCTGGGAGCCTTTATAATTTGGAGATTCTGCTTACTGGTCTTCAGCCTGATCCAGCATGACACTCTAGGCAACAGAATTCTTAGCCCGCTCCTCTTGGGCACCACATGGGCATATTTACAAATCACTGCTGGGGAAAAACAACTGTGTTTTTAAAAAGGAACAAGGTGCATTCTTTTGCTTTGTGATAGAAATGTAATCTATAATTAGCATACCTATGGGTACCTACTGTCAGGATAATAGGCTGTGAAGTCCTGAGCAGGCCTGGAAACAGAATACAGTACATAAACAGAAATCTGTCTGACTTTGAAACCAGGGAGACTGGCTTGAAGGGCAAGCCGAACGTAAACATTAGTAGCAGCTGTGCCTTATCAGCATGGGATGGGAAGGGAGTTTTTTCCTGTGTGTACTACTATGCACTGCTGTTTTATCTGTGCTGTGCTGGGTCTTTGAGAGACACAGAAGCTGTTTTTGCTTTCTAGCTCGAGGCTGCATTGCCTTAGAGATGGAAGCATGTAGTCTATATGTAGTGAATTTTATTGCTTAAATAAATTGTAGATAGTTTATTCTATGTGTCTTTAAGCCTCTGATTGATTGGATCATGCCTGCATGTGTCTGGACAAATTTCCGCTACTCTGCTATTGGTTTCAGCCTGCTTGGTTCTCTAAGCATGTACAGAGTTCCAGAGGGGATGTATATTGCGTCACCTACAGCTTATAATATGATGACAAAGTAATTATTTTCTTACTTTATGAATAGAAAGAAAAGACTATGCAGAATCTGTGTTGGTGTCACATGGTCCTTAGTAACAAAGCAGACCATAAGTGCCATTAACGGGATCCATCAAAGCTGCTCAGTTTCTGTGCCAATAAAATTCAGTTTTTGCACCCAAGCAGCCTGTTTATTGCTCAAGTAAGTTATGAAGAGCCTAAACATTGATGCAAGTTCTCTGATTTTGCTTTACGTACTCACTTTGTTATTCTGAACCCAATACAGTTGGGTGCACTACCAATGAGATGGCAGAAAAAGAGGTGTAGATGAGTCTATAGCAGAAATAGTGTGAATTCAAAGATAAATGTGGAGCTTGGAAAAATTAATATTGCAGTCTGACTCTCAAAATCCCCCATCAGCAGGTCCATTGGCTAAGTTGGCTGGGGATTCTGGCATTTGTAGTCCTGAAATAATGTTTCCAATCTCTGGGTAACTCTTTGGGGATAATTTTAAAGATGTAAAGCTACTGGTTTTCCATGGGTTTTTTTTCCCCAGGCTGTGAGGCCGTGTTCTGGAAGATTTATTTCTGACGTTTCATCTGCCTCTGTGGCTGGCCAGCCACAGAGACAGGTGAAACGTCAGAAATAAACTCTTCCAGAACATGGCCTCACAGCCCAGAAAAAACCCAATGGAAAACCTATGGATGCCGGCTGTAAAAGCCTTCGACTTAACATAAAGCTACTATCTGTCTGTAGATGGTGCCACTCTGCATTGATTCACCACCCCTTGAAGTTGGGGAGACCTGCTGGGTTTCTCTCTCTTGGTGACCAGAAGTACACTTGTCCCTTCATATTCGCTGGGGTTTGGTTCCAGGACCCCCCGTGAATACCCAAATCCATGAATTGTCAAGTCCCATTATATGGAATGGCATAGCAAAATGGTGTCCCTTATATAAGATGGCAAAATCAAGGTTTGCTTTTTCGATTATTATTTTTTAAAGAATATTTCCAAGCTGTGAATACTTAAATCCATGGATACCAAATCCATGGATACAGAGGGACAACTGTAAAACAGTTTGGCAATGTCTTTCCTCCCATGCTCTTTGGTAACAAATGATTGTCTGATGAGCCAATAAGAAGCTTCATTTGTTGTGTTCATGTGAGCTAGTTCACAATGAGTATTAACCTTGTTCTTCTTCCTCTATCCAACAAATACATAGAGGCACATGGGCGATAGCAGACATTGCCCATGGACAAGATGACCATTGCTCAAAGTCAGACTGTCACTAAATACATGTACAAAAGCATGATCCCCACTGTACAGAACTGTTTATTTCCTAGCAAATTCACAGGTCAGTGCAACAGTTAAGATAAATTTCATTAGCATTTTAAATGTGTTTAGTCCAGTCCTGTACATATTAACTTAGAAGTCCCAGTGAAATCAATGAAATGTACTTTCTACCAAGTGGCACTTTAAGATAGCCACCTTACTGTGTTAATTTAGTGCTTGCATAGAGTGCAATGCTTATCATTTATATAGCATTTTTCATAACTCCAAATGAACTTTACCACATAACATTGTCTTCCATTGTGACCCCCTGTGGTACTTGTAGAGATGTTCCTTTGTACTCACAAGGCTCCCTATCATCTGCCCCCACCCAACATTACACATGACTTTGAATGTATTTCCTTTTTGTGGGGAGGATGCTCTGAAAGTTGCACCATGTGGATTGTGGGGGGGGGAGGAAGAAGAGTGGGGGACTTTGCTTCCCCTTTATATCCTTTGTGGTTGGCAGCAGCAACTATGTATGCTGATGGGAACCTATACCTGCCTCCTTCTCTTTCCCCCTCCTCTTCCCTTCCTCTTTCCCCCTCCCATGGATCCTGCTGCATCAGTGCAAGGGGTTTTTGCCCTCACCTCCTCCCTTTCTGCCACTGGGTGTCCTAGAGTTCCATGTCAGCCAATAGTTGAATTAAAACATGCAAGAACATAGGGTATTGCAGCCTTGCTTCCCCCAGAATGAGTGGAGGAGGATGAAGAAGATATGGTAGTATATGGTAAACTGAATGGAAAGTGATAGGAGTATAGGTGCAGGCTTCTTGGCTATTATGAGGGTGGGGACACCTGTGATAGAGGGAGGGGGACCAGTGAAGACTCCTGTTGCTGCTGCTGCTACCTTAGGAAACCTCCAATAACTCAGAGGAGTTGTCCTGGTTGTTGGCTTCAGAGTCCACATGTGTTCACTTGTGCTGAAAGAACTGAGCTGATTGCCTATTAACTACTAAGCCATGTTCAAGGTTTTATTAATGTTAATGTTTAAACTTGGGGTCAGGTAACCTGCCTTCTACCTATTCGATAAAATCATAGAGTTGGGAAAGACCACTAGTCCAACCCTGGCCATGCATGAATACATAACTAAAACACTCCTGAAAGAAGGCTGTACAACCTCTCATTAAAGACTTCCAAGAAAGGGGGGGGGTCAACCAAGGTAGTCTATTCCAAGGTAGTCTATTCCACTGTTGAACAGCTCTTACAGTCAAGAAGGTCTTCCTAATGTTTAGGTAGTCTTTTTTCTTGTAATTTGAATCCATTGGTTCATATTCTAGTCTCTGGAGCAGCAGAAAAAAAGTTTGCACCATATTTATATGACATTCCTTCCGGTATTTAAATGGGTTATTGTATCACCTCTCCAACTTCTCCTAAGCTAAACATACCCAGCTCCCTAAGCTGTTCCTCATAGGGTTTGGTTTTCTGACATTTCACCTTCTGGTTTGGTCACCCTTCTTTGAACACCATCCAGCTTGTCAATAGCCTTCTTGTACTGTGGTGTCCACAGCTGGACACAGTATTAAAGGTGATGTTTGATCAAAGCAGAGGTGACTGAGTTTTTCATAGGAGGCCCTGTTCACCATGCTGTGACCCACAAATTGTCATTTGAAAGTGACACAGAAATGTGTTGGGGTGTATGAGCTTAAAAATTAAAGATTCATTAAAGATCCCAGGGTGCAAGTTCTTTGGGAAGGTTTCTTCCAAGTTAAAATGGTTAAGAGTTAACTTCTAATACAACTGAGTGACAGAGACTGGAAGTGGACAGGACTCAATACATCAATTAGTAAATCACTCAGGACTCAAACCACTTAAAAAAAAACAAAAGACTTCTTCTTGAAAGAATAGTTAAGCATTTACTAATGGCTTCTCAGTCTACATATGCATGGGAAGGCTACATCCTAACTAACTAGTGGTAGAACTCACCTATCCAGTGAGATCAGGAAAGATAGGGAAAAGCAAGGCAGGCATTCCTATGGAGCTTGGAAGAGAAGCTCCATCTTCTTTCAGGAACAGAACAAAGAGTAATAAAACTTTGAAACCACGAGGTCATTAAACCTGGTTCACATGACACAATGGTCATCCTATCTGGCTTGGCTGTGACTGAGATACAAGCCAAGCCCACTGGGGTAGTATGAGGAGAAGGAGAGGAACTTTAAACATGCATGAAGTCCCTAAAACTTTCTAATAGTTGCTTTGCTCTATTAGCCAGCCAGTTGGGGGGGGGGGGTTGCAGGAAGAATGCTGGATTTTCCAACAAAATGTCCCTCAGAGAGGAAGTGCATTGAAGGTTCTTTATTTTGAGTATCATTTGAAGGGGAGGGATAATGTCCCAGAAGGCAGATGACAACACAAAGACCCATTTCCATGTCTCTCAAACCTTTTTTCCCCAAACCCTACATTCTGGATCATATGGTCTTTATTTTGAATTAGTTTTCATGTTTAATTTGTATTTATTGTTATTTTGGCTTGTTTGGGGCTTTTTTATGAACAGCTTTGAGATCTTGGATAGTGAGTAGTTTGTTTAAACAAATCTAACTATTTTAAGTAAACAAATAAAAGTAATTTCTTCACACTAAGAATAGGGTGAGCAAATGGACAACACTTCCTCTGATGTATATTTATGCAAAATAGCTAAGTAGTCTAGGAAGAATATCCAGCTAATTTCTCCATTTTGTAGGCCTCTAAATGATTCATGTAAGCGCACTGGGGCAGTGAAAAGTTTCTGCTTGCTTTTTGCAGTGTGGGACTCACTCAACAGAGTAAAATCTCTTTTAGCCCCTCTCAGGTAGAATTTTTTTAAATGGATGGTTCCTATGGTTTCAAGGCAACAGAAATTCATTAAAGTAGATCTATTTGGTTACAGCAGATGGTAGAGAAAGGCTGGGGATACAAAATGCTCCTGGAACCCTTAAACTGCATGGCACATGTTCTGCAGATAAATAGATTTCAGCTTCCAAATTGCACATTGCAAAATAAAAATGAAAACTCTCCCCCCAACCACTGGTTCTCAACTACCATCTGGCTTCATTTAATCAAATATGTCTAACTGTGTAAAAGATTTTGTTGTTTCTCATCACAGAAACCGAGTCCCAGATCTTTGGTTATTAAAATGAGGAATAATGAGCAGAATCCAGCAGTGAGGAGGATATCACATCCCTGCATTGGTGAGGGCAAATTTCCCTCCCACACATTTTTTCCATATTTACCAAAATATAAATAAGCCCTTTCTTTATACACTTTCAGAAAGGAATAAGGAGCAATTGATGCACAGTCAGTTACTGGGATATGTTTAATCTCATTTCAATATGAGATTTATAGGCACCTCTGCAGCATGTGGAAGGCACATATGCTGCCAGAAACTTCTGTATTTGTTTATTCATTTTACAACAGAAGGAACTGACCAGGGCCAAATCCAACCAACTTTGCATTCCACAACTTTATAGAGTAGCTCTGTAATCTAGTCTTGTGAGCTGGAAGCAGTAAGCAGGTGGAAAGTAAGACTAAATAATGTTTTAGATGTTACAGATACAATTTCAACACAAATCCCAAAATTTAATATAGCTTTCTTCATGCATTCTGCCAAACATGCGAGGACCAAAACTTGAGGTGCATAGTGCCTTCACTCCCAAGTCCTGGTGCATCCTAGCCCTGCTCTTTGGATCATCTACTTTGCCATGTTGAGCAATGAGATCTGTAGGAGATTCTTGCATCTGCTTTAATGAGACTGTGACTCTCAGGATGACTTGGAAACCTGCTTTATCAATGTCCCCAGTTGCACTCTATTCTATTCTAGTCTGTTCTGTTCTATTTTTCTCTAAGATTACTTCCAGAACACACAGATTTGTTTTATTTCATTTAAAGCTTAGTTTAAAGCTCTTTAAAGTAGTTTGAATGCATTCTGCTTTCAAGAGAACTCCCAAAATGGATAATAATTCATATTTTATTAGCACATTTAAGAGACAACAGCTCTAACTCTACAGGAAAATCTTGGTAGAAGAATTTTTAAAATACGCATTAATGGTGTTTTGAGACAAACCATAACATGGCAAAATGTGTAATTTTTATTATGAGTTTTAAGCAGAAAAGAGACGTCTGACTGATGATTACATTAGTTCACTTGTGTAAAATAGGTCATCTGTATATCACTGCCCTGAAGTTTCCTTCTTTGGGTTCAAGCTGCTTTCCATGTACCTCCTGGAACATAGGAGTTAGCATACAGCAATAGGTTCTCTAGCATTCACAGCAAAACAATGAGTATAGTGATATGTTGATTTAGGGTTTTTAAGAAGACAAGGAGAGGCAGACCCAAAAACCAATAGGGTAGAAGTCCTATTTATTGGAAAAAAATTAATATATTTGCTATAAAATCTGTAACAGTAATGCAACTGGATACTTATTTTTGGATGCATAATCCTGAATGTTACATACCAAATACAATACAGTAACACTGCCTTCCTCTTTATTTACACATTTATGAAAATCAATATGCAATCCATGTTAAATGAACTCAGAATGGAGAATAGTTACATTAGAAAAATAATATTTTGGATAAAGCATTCTCAAGGAATCCAATCACATTTTTTCAGGCCTCTAGCAATAAGGCAAAAGTCCCTGGTACAGCAGATAACTTAATTTACAAAATACAATAACTGTTGAGACACATTTTCAAGTTTTCTTTTGGTATGCTTTCTCTCACTGTGAAATCACTTTTGTCTTCTTACTAAACGGAAAGACTCTCAGGAATGGAAATTGAGGAAGATCTACTACATATTACATATACATTGCTGGAGCTTAGTAGCTCAGAATTTTTTTCCATTTGCTCAGGGAGCTAATTTTAAAAAGAGCATATTTTAAATAATGATATCATTATGATTGTAGTATTTTTCTTGAGTTTTCATAGGAAACACTGGTCACGCTTCAGAAGTCTTTCCCCCTTTTTTCTTTTTGGAACTGGTACACAACTACATTTTCACAAGAGGACATTACAAATGCAACTAAAACCAGGCTTGGAGCGCTCTGGAAATGTATATGTCAAACTCAATTGGCTCCCATTAATAACTTCAACTGACTTCTGCTGTCATACCCCATGAAGCTCCCCACCTCCGCCACACAGCTCCAATCCAATCTATAGTCAAGTTGTTTTAATTCCTTCAAAGGCACAGAACTTCCATCTCTTCTCCAGTGTTGCTCCTACACCAGAAAACTCTTGCTTAAACATGCGTGGAAGCTTCATCAAAAGCATTTCTATTTCATTTGCAGAGATCTATGGAAGGAGGAGAAAAAAATGGCAAAAGGTGTTTTTGTGATCCCAGGATGGATTGATATGATCACTTATCCTAACAGTGGAGGTTTATCATGCTCATTTGCATAAAGCCCTTGGTGCCATTTATATAATTGACTTATATTTCTCCTAGAGAAGCCAGCAAAATCCCCCGCCCAAACAGACTCAAAGAACAACACTGATCCTTCAAAGCAACCCAGCTCAAATGACAAGCAAGTCATCAAATTTGTCTTGGGGTTAGATTAAAATAATTATTGTAACTCTTGGGAATACTACACATCCTAAAGGCTATTGCACCTTTTTTTCTTCAGTGTGGAAAGGAGATTTCAGATGAGCTTGAAACAATCTCAAAATTCTTTTCAGTTTGGGGGAAGGAAGAAGTGTACTATTTCCAACTCAGTCCAAAGTACAAATACATCTCCTGTTTCATCTTTCTTCCTGCTTGTAAGTGAGAAGCAGATATAGTAAGGACAAAGTGGGCCATGAAACAGAAAATATAAGACTTGGGTCTAAACTATTCAGTGAGCTCTTGGATCCTTTATTATTTATACAGAACAATAAGTGTGCGTTATAGGTCACTGCCTGTAGGCCACAACTCATGACCCACCAACCTAAACATATTGTGGCCTGCCGATGTATTGTGCAGTCTTAAAAACTGAAGGTTTATAGAGCCCCAAGTGAGCTATCATACATGGCTGCTGCAGGCCTATTAAGTTAAATATTGAGAGCAGCAGAGACAGAGAGACAAGGCATAAAGAATGTACTGGAAGTAATTCAGCCAGCTGCACACGTAAGCTTTGTGTTGGTTGGGAATGAGATCAAATGAGCTGAGTCAAAGCCTGCATGGAAGGAGTACATTTTGAAAAGTGGTTGGTAGAAAGATAAGGGATTCCTTATAGATGTTCTTTGAATGAGTCTAAGCTATAAGGACCAGCAAGACAGAATGGATGAAATAACTTCAGAGGTAACCCTTGGGCAGCTGAGATTTTTTGAATTGGATTTACAGCTGCTTTCAATCATATTAGGAGTCCATTATATGCCAATCAGCAGTTTGGTGTTAAGCATGGCCAAGAAAGGACAGGTTGCTTACCTGTAACTGTAGTTCTTCAAGTGAATTCACACAATGGATTAATACTGCGCCTGCGCAGAGCACTTCAGAAGTTTCCAGAACCTCAAATTTTAATTTTTGGCAATAGCTGTGTCCCCTCACCCTTGACCTATATAAGCCCCTTCCTCACTCCAATGGCTCAGTTCCTAATAGGCACATGTTAAAATTTTAAATTCTATAAACAGGACACTCAAGGGGAGGAGGGCGGGTTTGTGTGAATTCACAGAAGACCACTCGAAGAACTACAGTTACAGGTAAGCAACCTGTCCTTCTTCTTTGTGGTCTCTGTGAATGCACACAATGGGTAGACTAACAAGCTCATCCTGGGGAGGTGGGAGTGTCCTGGCGCAAATATAAGTCAAAACAATGTACGGAAATGTGAAAAGGAGGAATATATTGTAATAAAACATATAATCAAGAATAGATCATACACTAATCAATGGAGGCAGAGAGAATCACCCTCCCCAAGGCCATACTGTCCTGGATGGGAACGCCTTTCAAGAAAGCTGTACAGATTGCAGTTGCTCTGGTAGAGTGACTGTGGATAGAGTCTGGAACAGGCTTCCCCATTATCTGGTAAGATATGTGAATGGCAGAGGCCACCAACTTGGAGAAGCACTGGGAAGATACGGGTTCGTCGTTCTTCGGACCTGCATAACACATGAACAGCTGTGTGGAGCATCAAAACGGGGCGGTTCTGTCCATGTAAAGGGTGAGAGCACGTCTAACATCCGGGGAGTGTAGAGACTGTTTCAGTCTGTTAGACGGATTTGGAAAGAAGGCTGGCAACACTATATCCTGATTCAAGTGAAAAGATGACATAACCTTGGGTAGGAATGTCACATCAGGCCTAAGGACTACTTTATCCAGATGACAGATGATATGAAAGTGAATGGGCCAATATTTAGAGCACACAGTTCACTCACTCTCCTTGCCAATGCAATAGCTACAAGGAAAACTGTTTTCAGGGAGAGCAGTCACAGATTGCAGGTGGCTAGTGCCTTAGGCAGAGCCTCAAGGACAAGCTCCAGGCTCCAGCTCAGTGTGGGTCTGACCATGGGGGGATGCAGATTATTGTATCCTTATAGAAAACCATGCACCAAAGGGCCTTTGAAACACAACAGCAGGGCTAGTCGCTGGAAGTGATAGGAAGTGCCACATACCCTTTAATTGAGGATAGGGAAAGACCCCATGAAGAAAGAGTGACAAGGAAATCCAGTAAAAGGGGTATGGTAGCACCTCTGTGTGGAACAGCGTTGGAATCCAGAAAGGAACAGACTTTCTGCCACTTGCCAGATAGGGTCTCAGAGTTGAAGGCCATTGGGCAGCCTCTATGATAAAATGAGTGGTATCTGATAAGGAGAGTAGTGACGAATCAGCCGGGCTGTCAGTCTGATAGTGTCCAGGTCCAGGTGCAGAACCCGACCTCCTTGTAGGGACAGGAGGTTCGGGCATAAGGGAAGCTGTCTGTATTCCCCTTCTAAGATTAGAAGAAAGGGGGAGAACCAAGGTTGCTGTGCTACCGTGGTGTTATCAGAATGCAGTCCTACTTGTCCTGGCGGAGTTTGCTACTACTTTGGAAAGCAGCAGGAATAGTGGGAAGGCATAAAGTTGGGTCCCCGTCCATCTGAAGAGGAAGGCATCTGCCAGATTCCTTGATGACAGGTGCTGTCTGGAGCAGTAGAGATGATATTTGGTGTTCTCCCTGGTCGCGAAGACATCTATGACCAGGTCCCCCCAATCCAGAAACAGGGGAGTTAGAGCATCTAGGGCTATGGACCATGGCAGAAGTGGGCGAGCGGCTGAGGGCATCTGCCATCTCATTCTGGGCTCCCACCAGATGAATGGCAGTGAAGGAGATGTCATGTTCTACGCACCAGTCCTACATTTGAACCTCATGACTTGGGAGGCTTCGAGATGAGACTTCTCTAGGTTCACCACAAGGCCCAGTTCATTGAGTAGGGAGAGGGTTAGTTTGACGTCTTTGTAAAGCTTGTCCCTGGATGATGCAGTGAGGATCCAGTCGTCTAGATAAGGGAAGATGATGAAGGCCCTCAGTCTCAGCCAGGCAATCACAACTGCTATACAATTGGTAAAGACTTGGGGAGTGGTACACAGGCCAAGCACTCTGAAGCAAAAGGCACGAGAGCTGATGGCAAAGGACAGGAAGCATCTGTGAGGTAGTGCTATGGTGATAGGAAAGTAAGTGTTGCGAAGGTCGATAGTCGCAAACCAGTCTCCCATTTGTAGTAAGGGAAGGATGGAGGATAGCAAAACCATCCTGAACCATTTTGGCATAATAAGCTTGTTCACACAATGTAAGTCCAGAATTGGGCAGAGACTTCTGTCTTTTTTGTCCACTAAGAAATATCAGAAGAAGAAGGCACCTTGGATCTGATGCCTTAGGATTGGTTCTATGGTGCCTTTTGACAAGAGTGTAGACACTTTCTCTATCAAGGGAGCGGAAGGAGGGGTTACTCTGTAGACCTCCGAAGGGGGATGATGGTTGAACTCTATAAAATTTCCTTTTTGGATGATACTTAGCACCCACCGGTCTGATGTAATGGTGCGCCAACGTTGGATAGAGGCACAACGTCAGTCGGCATAAGAAGTTGCTGCAGAGTCGAGTTGGAGGCTGGCATAGTCAAACCAGCTGTTTAGACAAGTCTGGATTCTTCCTGGCAAACTGAAGTTTGGGCCTAGAAGAAGAAGGAAACTTTTTCTGGGTCTGTGGTACCCCTGAGGTTCAATGCTGGTAGTGATGGTAGGTTGGACTGTAGCGTTTGCAGAATGACAGATGGAAACGGCGCCCGCTAAAGTGAGGTCTGGCACCCTGAAGTGAGGACAGGAGGCCAAAATTTCTTGCTGTACCCCTCATCTTGTGGGTATGCTCCAGATTAGCATCTGTATCCACATGGAAAAGACCCACTTCATCAAAGAGGAGGTCGTCTATCACAGATCTCGCTGAGGTGGAAAGTCCTAAGGACTGGAGCCAAGCATGTCGGCGTATCGCTTCTGCATTGGCAAGTGTTTAGCTGTCTGCCTCTAATAACTTGCTAGAGAGATGCCATCATCCCTGAGGGTGTTTATGAATCTCAAATCTTGCTCAGGCAGCTTGCTCAGATAGGGGGATAAGGTGTCCCAAAGAAATCTCCGGTATGCCCACATGCACAAGCTGTATGTGGCGATTTTTGTTAATAGGCATGCAGATGAGTAGAATTTCCTGCCAACTGAATCCAGCTTCTTCCTCTCCCTGTCCGTGGGAGTGGAATGCACCTTTTGTGAAGTACGCATTTGTTCTGCATCCCCTATTATGGAATTAGGTTTAGAGTGAGATGTAAGCCAAGGTGCTGTCTCATCTGAAACTCTGTAAAGGTGATCCAGCTGGCGAGACATCGGTGGTACTGAGGAGGGATTGCCCATGCTCCCTTAATTATCTGGGTTAGAAAGGGAGATATTGGTAGGGTAGAAGTGATGGGGCCTGATGTTGCAAGTCCTGGAATATGGGATCATCGACATGCATATCTGGTTGAGTCACAGTCAACCCTAAGGAGGCTGCCATGTGGAGCATCAAGTTAGCAAATGACTTCACATTGTCTGTGGAGAAAGTTGGATTGGTGTTCGTACCTCTCGGAATGGGGGAGGCATTCGGGGAAGGCAAGCTGGCAGTTGAGTGGACGGAGGTGAAAGATGTCCTAGAGGGGGACTGCTGAGGCAGATGTCCACGTGGGTGATGGGCTGCACTGGTGGCAACTCCTGCTGGTTGAGCCTTAGCATGCCCGGGAAGTGGAATTAGTGACCAACGAGGTGCTGGTGACCAACGAGGTGCTGGCGAGGTCTTAGGAGAAGGGCAGCGGGGTTGTCCACCCCTGCCAGGAGGGGTATTCCCATTGTCACAGGGATGGTGACCTCGGCCCTCCGAAGAATGTTCCTGGCTACTATGGTCATCTTTGCCAAAAGGACAGGCCTGATCTCTGGAGCGGTCCCATCCTCTGTTCCTGGAGTGGTCCCATCTTCAGTCCCTGGAGCAGTCCCATCCTCGGTCTCAACGATACCTCCTGTAGCTCGGGGAACGGTCTCTGGTGAATGGATGTCTCCGTTGTAACAGGGAGAACTAGTCTTCATAGTAGGGATACTGTGGATCTGTCTCCCAATAGTACCACTCTGGAAAGTAACCATGATGATGTGGAGGGAATCCATTATAGTGTGGGGACCCATACCTGTCCCAATACCAGTTATCTCCAACCCAGGTTGACTCTGAATCAGAGTGCTGAGAGATGTAGGACCTTGACTGTGAATGAACTGGAACTCTGGGCCACAACGGAGACCTTGAGCAGTTGTCAGGGATCTTGGGAAGTGAGCATGACCCGGAGCATCAATCAGAGACTCTGGTTGGAAAGCAATACCATGACCAAGACCAGAAGCGGGACCAAGACTTACCCAATCTGTCGATTCTAAGAGGTGGCATCGGTTCCTTGTGAGACCCCTAAATGGGAATAGGATCGGGCCCTTGAGGGGGACCTGGAGTGAGACCTGCAAAAAGACTTGGAGCGGGATCGATGATGAGATCGAAAGCAGGACTGTGATCTGTTCACTCTCTGCCTCATGATCTGCTCACTCTCTGCCTCTGCCAAGTGCCAGGGGAGCCTTTCCTGGTGAAACCTGGATGATCTGAATGTCTGGGGAAGATTCATGGATTCACCCACTGAGGGCGTGTGCAACCCCACTCTGTCTCCATGGGACCAAGCAGAAGAAATGGCAGAAGCCCTACCTTTGGCTGGTGAACACTGTACCTGGATCTCAGGGGAATGGTCCTCTCTGCATTCCCGCAATGATTCGTGAAAAGGAGAGCGGTTCCAGTGGATTCTTCTCTGCTCCCGGGACTGGCCTCTGTGAGGAGAGTGTTCCACAGGCTTAGCCACCTTTTACTTCTTCTTGGGAGGCTCTTCTTGATTGGTGGTATCTAGTTGGACTGACTTGTGATGGTCCCATACCGAGGTGGTGGGTTCATCGGAGCGGTCCCGAGTGGTACTGTGTGATGCTGCCGATTTCTTAGTGGTCCCTGTTTGGGCAGGGATCGAAGTGGGACCGCGCTGCTCGGGTTCCTTCGAGGCTGCTCCTGTGGAGGTAGATGCCCTCAGGGTAGAGCTGTACCCTGATGGCTTTGCTGCTGAAATGGGGTTCGCAGAGAGGGCATGTTCATATAGAAGGGCTTTAAGCCTCTTATCTGTTGCGACAGGCTTGGGGTGTAAATGCCTTACAATGTCAACAGGATCTAACATCATGCTTCTCTCCTAAGCAAACGAGGCATTTAGAATGGCCATCTGTTTCAGGCATATTACCCCCGCATGCTGAACAGGCTTTTAAAAAGCCCATGGAAGCCATTGAGGCCCAAGCAACCAAACAACAAAAGCAACCAAACAAAGTCCAGAGTCGACAAATTCAAAGGGAGTTACAATATTGTTGTGAGAGTCAGTCCAGGTTGTAGCAATCAATCAGTCAGACAGGAGGTATCCAAAGAGTAATCCAAGTCGAATCTAAGTCCAGTCCAGTCCAAGGTCCAAACCGGGAAATTAAGCAATAGAGAGAGGTTCTGCTAAGAAATGTTCCTTCTGTGCTGCCCACACGGCAGAAAAAAAAGGAACTGAACCGTTGGAGTGAGGAAGGAGCTTATATAGGTCAAGGGTGAGGAGGTGGAGCTATCGCCAAAAATTCAATTTGAGGTTCTGGAAACGTCCGAAGTGCTCTGCACAGGCGCAGGATTAACCCACTGTGTGCATTCACAGAGACCACAAAGAAGAACTTAAGTAACACTATGGGCTCTTTTTTTTTCAGGCTGTGAGGCCGTGTTCTGGAAGAATTTGTTGCTCACAGCCTGGGGGGAAAAAACCCACGGAAAATCTATGGATGTTGGCGGTGAAAGCCTTCAACTTCACTATGGGCTGGCATCCTATACAGTAGTTACAAGACCATAAGCTGGACTTAACAATACTGTAACTGCTGGGAACTGATGTTTACAGTCATTAAAGACTGTAAGAGAGGCTGCTTGTTGCTGAGGGGGTGGAGCTTCTGTCAGTCACATCTGTGAGTCACTAGGGGGTGGAGCTGGGAGCCTAGCTCTATATAAACTTCTTGCAGAGGCTTTCCAGGCCAGTTTCCTGCCAGGGAGAAGAAGGAGAGCAGCTTCTGGAGAGCATTTTGAGTGGGTGAGTTTGAATATTTTTAAAATGTTGGGAGAGGCTGCTTGTTTCTGAGGGGGGTGGAGATTCTGGGAGTTTGAATTTTTTAAACTCTTGGGAGAGGCTGCTTGTTGCTGAGGCGCGCCCCTAACGGCGTGCGAATTTGAGTGACCAAACAAAAATACAGCATACTTAAAAGTACAGCTTAGAGTTCTCAGCATTAACTAAGGGGTCGTTTACATGGGCAAATATTCCTCTAAATATACCGCTAAGATAGCTCATAGTTCCCACGGATCGCAGCACAGCATCGCCTCATTCAGAAGGGGGGAAGGTAAAACACCCAAATATAGTGTGCCAGGGGATGTCGCTACTTTTGCCGGTATATTTGCAATGTAGCGCTTTATTGGCAGTGTAAACTACCATTCCGTTAAGAGCTTCCACAGATCTGTACTGTGATTGGTTGCTATGATGTAAGGGGCGGGCTAAAAAGAGAGAAACTGTGTTCAGTAGCAATCAGGAAACTTTGAAAAATCCTTTCTGCTATTTTGCAGAAGGTCTGCCAAGAAAAAGGATTCCCAAGACCTTTCAGTCATAAAGTTCCCATCTGTCAGCTCTGCTTAGGGGAGGGAGGGAGAGAGAGAGGAGGGGGGACTGAGGGACGGAGAGTCAAAAATCCTCTGCTATTTTGCAAGTCTGTGAACCCTGACTAAACAAATCGTGCTGGATAAACTTGTGATAGGTTCACCTTAGGATCCACAGCATGGCAGCAAGGTCTTTCCCTCTGCTTCAGGGAGTGGGTTCATTTACAGGCAGATTTACAGAGACACAGACACAGAGCCACTTCTTTGATCTCCCCCCCTGCTATTTGGGCAGTCTGTGAGTCTGTCTATGCCCTTCCCCATACAGTCTTTGTCTGCTTGGGAGGCCACACCCCCACACTTTTTCAAGTCTGAACGAAAAAGCGGCATAATTTGAAAAGAAAATCTGACTGGCACAGATGTGGAAAAGAAATAAAGCGCAAGTTGCTGCAATAAATCTGCTGTGTAAACCAGCCCTAAGAGTTCTAAAAGCTCTCACCATGGACACTGAGAGGGCTGCTGTGGGCACCGGCAACACTTGTGGTATGTTTGTCTTCTTGTCTACAGACGTGGGGAACGTCACATGCACCAAGTGCAAGTTGGTAGCCCTCTTGGAGGAGAAAGTCCAGCAGCTGGAGGCAAGGGTAGCTACACTTCAACATATTCGGGAGCAAGAGGTTTTCCTGGACAGAACAGAACGAACACTCTTGGGCGGGGACTGCACAGAGGAACTGGCTGGGGAGGAGAGTGTCACTCCACAGACACAGGAGGTTGATAGCTGGAGGAATGTCACACACAGAACAAGAAAATCCAGGGATTCTTCGAGCAGCTTGCAGCTACAGAATCGATTCGAAGCCCCCTCCCTTATCAAGGACAACGAGGAAGAACAGCATGGATAGACTTCAGGGGCAGTTCAGGGGACCTTGAGAGTACCACTGCAAGGAACAGCAGCTGCGAAGCCTCGGGAGAGGTGTGTGGTGGTGGTGGGGGACTCCTTGCTGCGGGGTACAGAAGCAGTGGTTTGTGGGCCTGACAAGATGTCTTGGGAGGTGTGCTGTCTACCTGGGGCAAAATCCGTGATGTGACAGAGAGGCTGACAAGACTCGTCAAGCCTACAGATCATTACCCCTTCCTTTTGGTCCATGTGGGAACCAGTGATACTGCAAGGCACAGCTTTCCAAAGATCAGAAGAGATGATGAGGCTCTGGGGAGGAAGCTGAAAGAAATGGATGGCCAGGTTGTCATTTCGTCTCTTCTGCCAGTTGAAGGGCATGGTCCAAGAAGGGAGAGGAAAATAGCTGATGTAAACAACTTGCTCCGTAGATGGTGTCGCCAAAAACAATTTGGATTCTTGGATCATGGGCTGCGCTTCCATGAGGGGGGACTTCTGGCAAGAGATGGGTGCATCTCATGACAGTTGGCAGAAACATTTTTGCCTACAGTCTCAAGAATTTGATCAGGAGGGCTTTCAACTGAGTCATATGGGGGAGGGAGATAGTATTCTGGAAGGCAAAAGGGCTGGAGAAAATAGTCAAACTGTCATAGAGGGAACAAGGCAAACAGCGCAAGGAACAACAGTGGGAGGCAAAAAAACTTGGAAAGGCAGCAAGTAAAGGGAATACATGGTCTTAGATGTCTCTACACTAATGCACAGAGCATGGGTAATAAGCAAGATGAACTTGAACTCCTAGCACTACAAAGCAAGTATGATATAATAGGCATTACTGAAACCTGGTGGGATGAGTCTCATGATTGGAATGTAGGAACAGAGGGGTATAACCTTTATTAGAGAAACAGGCCAAACAGGAAAGGAGGAGGAATGCCATTATATGTCAGGGATATTTACACCAGTGAAGAGATCCATGACATCAATACTGGAAGCCAGGTGGAGAGCAACTGGATAAAAATTAAAGGGGAGGGAAACAACAGGGATGTTATTGTGGGACTCTACTACAGACCCCCAAGTCAGATGGAGGAATTGGATGATGCCTTTCTAGAACAGATGACTACACACCCAGAAAGGAGAGGTGTAGTAGTGATGGGAGACGTCAACTATCATGATATTTGCTGAATCTAACTCAAACAAAACTTCAAGGTCTAGCAAATTCCTTACTTGCCTGGAAGACAATTTCATGGTCCAAAAGGTGGAAGAGGCAACAAGGGGGTCAGCTATTTTAGATCTGATCCTAACCAACAGGGATGACCTGGTTAATGGGGTGCAAGTGGTGGGATCTTTAGGTGAGAGTGATCATGTTCTCCTGGAGTTTGTTATACAATGGAAAGGAGAAGCCAGGCATAGTCAGACATGCGTTCTCGACTTTAGGAGAACTGATTTCAATAAACTCAGGGAAACACTGGGAATGATCCCATGGTCAGGAATACTAAAAGAGAAGAGACCTCAAGATGGATGGGACTTTCTCAAAAGGGAGCTACTGAAGGCACAATTTCAAACAGTACCATTGAGGAGGAAAAATGGGAGGTATCTCAAGAAACCAGGATGGATGACTAAAGAAATTTCAACGGAGTTAAGTTTTAAACGGAACATGTATAGGAAATGGAAAAAGGGGGAAATCACCAAAGAAGAATTCAAACAGATAGCGAACACGTGTAGGAGTAAAGTCAGATAAGCTAAAGTGCAGAATGAGCTCAGGCTTGCTAGAGAGGTTAAGAACTATAAAAGGGGTTTTTTGGGTATGTCCGCAGCAAAAGGAGGAAGAAGGAAATGGTAGGGCCACTACACAGAGAAGATGGCAAAATGCTAACAGGGGACAGAGAAAAGGCAGAATTACTCAACACCTTCTTTGCCTCAGTGTTTTCAGAAAAGGAAAAAGGTGACCAACCTGAGAATAAAGGAACAGAGGACACAACAGGGGAAGTCCAGCACAGAATAAGCAAAGAGGTAGTACAGGAATACCTTCTTAAACTAAATGAATTTAAATCTCCAGGACCAGATGAACTACATCCAAGTGTATTAAAAGAGCTGGCAAACGTAATCTCAGAGCCATTGGCAATAATCTTTGAGAACTCCTGGAGAACAGGAGAAGTCCCAGCAGACTGGAGGAGGGCAAACGTTGTCCCCATCTTTAAAAAGGGGAAAAAAGAGGATCCCAACAATTATCGTCCAGATAGTCTGACATCAATACCAGGGAAGATTCTAGAGCAGATCATTAAACAGAGAGTCTGTGAACATTTAGAAGGCAATGCCATAATCACAAAAAGTCAACATGGGTTTCAGAGAAACAAGAGAAACAAGTCATGCCAGACTAATCTGATCTCTCTCTCTCTCTCTCTCTCTCTCTCTTTTTTTTTTGATAAAATTACCAGGTTGGTTGATGAAGGGAACACTGTGGATATCGCATACCTTGATTTCAGTAAGGCCTTTGACAAGGTTCCCCATGACATTCTTGCAAACAAGCTTGTAAAATGTGGGCTAGACAAGTTAACTGTTCAATGGATTTGTAATTGGTTGATCGGCCGAACCCAAAGGGTGCTCAGCAGTGGCTCCTCTTCGTCTTGAAAAGATGTGACCAGTGGGGTGCCAGAAGGTTCGGTCCTGGGCCCAGTGCTATTCAACATCTTTATTGCTGACTTGGATGATGGAAGTAGGGGCATACTTATCAAATTTGCAGATGACACCAAATTAGGAGGAGTAGCTAATACCCTAGAGGACAGGATCAAAATTCAAAATGACCTGGATAGACTGGAGAGCTGGGCCCAAGCTAACAGAATGAAATTCAATACGGAGAAATGTAAGGTACTATGCTTAGGGCGGAAAAATGAAATGCATAGATATAGGATGGGAGAGACCTGGCTGAATGAGACTACGTGCGAAAGGGATCTAGGAGTCCTAGTAGACCACAAGTTGAACATGAGTCAACAGTGTGATGCAGCAGCTAAAAAGGCCAATGCGATTTTGGGCTGCATCAATAGAAGTATAGTGTCCAGATCAAGGGAAGTAATAGTGCTGCTCTATTCTGCCTTGGTCAGACCTCACCTAGAATTGTGGGCACCACAATTCAAAAAGGATATTGACAAATTGGAGCGTGTCCAAAGAAGGGTGACTAAAATAGTGAAAGGTCTGGAAACGATGCCTTATGAGGAAAGGCTCAGGGAGCTGGGTATGTTTAGCCTGGAAAAAAGATGGTTAAGAGGCGATATGATAGCCCTGTTTAAGTATTTGAAGGGGTGTCACATTGAGGATGGAGCAGGCTTGTTTTCTGCTGCTCCAGAGACTGGAACACGGAGCAATGGATGCAAGCTCCAGGAACAGAGATTCCACCTCAACATTAGGAGGCACTTTTTGACAGTAAGAGCTGTTCGGCAGTGGAACACACTTCCCCAGAGCGTGGTGGGGTCTCCTTCCTTGGAGGTCTTTAAACAGAGGCTGGATGGCCATCTGTCAGGGATGCTTTGATCGTGATTTCCTGCATGGCAGGGGGTTGGACTGGATGGCCCTTGTGGTCTCTTCCAACTCTGCAATTCTATGATTCTATGGCTTCCAAAACTTACTTTTTCATCCTGGCAGTGCCCCAGCCAAAGGGTTTCTGAGGCTCTGTAAATCAGGGCACTGGGAAATGACATCTGCAACACTTTTCCAGCTGTGGAGCATGTTGAGACAAGCAGCTCTCACAGGACCCTGAGGGGTCTTGCCAGCTACCTTTTTTTTTTTGGGATGCTCTCCATGAATAGGAGAGCACTGCAGATGTTCTTGCCCAGTGCCATAAATTACACTGTCTCGGAAACCTTGTGCTGGGGCACTGCCTGGCTAGTTACCATCAGACATAACTTTGATAAAAGCATTCTGTCCCTGTAATTATGTCTCATGACACAGGATCTTGGCCCTCAACCTGTTTACTGGGAGTGGGGGTAATATGAGTATAAAAATGTCCTTTTTGCACATAACACAATAGCTGGAGTGTAAAGTTGTGCTGGTGTACTTCTGCCTGCAGCACAATGCAGCCTTATGGTGGTAGGGTGCACCATAGTTTTACAGCACCAGGAAGCAAGCCTACAGTTAATCAAAGTACAGTCCAGTGGTCCCCAGGATCCCCGACTGACTGGCCATGGGGGTGAGTCCTGGTGCTGCAAACTGGGGTTGTACATTAGGGGTGGGTGAATGGCTACCTCTTTCTGCAACAGCCAAGAAAGTTAATACAACAGTGCAATGGGAGGTTTACCCCAGCATATGTAACCAAAAGGTGTCTGGCCAATGACTAGTCATATGTGATTGGCCAGTGGGGGAAAGATGTGACCAGTAGGGTGCCACAGGGTTCTGTCCTGGGCCCAGTGCTCTGCTGCTCCAGAGACTGGAACATGGAGCAATGGGTGCAAGCTCCAGGAACAGAGATTCCATCTCAACATTAGGAGGAACTTTTTGACAGTAAGAGTTGTTCAGCAGTGGAACACACTCCCTCGGAGCGTGGTGGGGTCTCCTTCCTTGGAGGTCTTTAAACACAGGCTGGATGGCCATCTGTCGGCGATGCTTTGATCAAGATTTCCTGCGTGGCAGGGGGTTGGACTGGATGGCCCTCGTGGTCTCTTCCAATTCTGCAATTCTATGATTCTATGATATTGTTACTGTTACTTCTACTTTTTTCTCATGAGGGCTAAAATACCTTTGGGGACATTGTGAGGAGACAGCCCAAATTCTAAACTACTTGCTTACATTTAGATGGCTTTCCTCTTAAAAAAAAAAAAAAGAACGAATAAGCAATACAACAAGTTACTAATGGAGAGGAGGGAGGCAATTTTAATGACTTACTTGAGTCATGTGTGCTGTGTTCCTTTAACAATTTACACAAAAAGTAATTTATCCAACTCTGACTATGGTTAATGTCAGTGAGACATATTGCCTAATTATGGTAAAAAGGAGGTGGAAGGAACATGCAGTCCTAAATCCTGATCCGATTTCTTTAATGACTAGGCTAGCATTTTGTTTGCATTTTGTATTCCTGAGAAAAGCGTCGCTAATCCAACCTTCTTCCCCCCACCACCCCCACTAATGCTCCCAGGAAGAATGTGTGCACGAGACTGGTGTGGTGTAGGGAATGCCGTGACAGGTCTGTGCATCACCTATTATAGAAAAACTTTTTTTCTACCAACACACAACATGAAGTTGTATTAATGTTTATTGACTTTGACATGGGAAAACCTTTCATTTAACATCCCTAGCCTTGAATGCTTCTTTTGAAGATTTCTACCAGGAGAACACTATTAAGTAGTAGCACTCTGCAGCACTTAATGTTTGTGCCTACCTTTATATTTTGTTATATTTTGTTATGAAGTACACATTTCCCCAAGACAGAAATACACATTTTCATGAAAAATAACTTGCATCAGTAGTCTCCATCTGAACAGCAACAAAATAGCATGAGGAAAATATCTTGCATTTATCTGTGAATGAATGAATGACTGAATGACTACAGGTGAATAAGATCTCATCTGTGATGACCATGGGGAAATATGTTCTTGCTTGAATCAGGAAATCGAATTATCTTGGTGTCTAAGGGGAGGGGAGTAGCAGATTCCCTGGTAATGTTTCTGCTGTTCAGTCTTTCATGCTTCATTTTGTTTTAGCTGGGGCAGCAGTTAGTTGGCACACAGTGGCTGGCATCCTGTTAGTGCCATATGCAGGCATAAGTCCACTTTGCACATGCAAATGTCTTTTTTTGGTTGTTGCATGGGTTAGTATTCCACCCTCTGCAGCCACCAATGCCCTCTGGCTATGTTCCTGCAACCAGGTGCAGAATGATTACTCCAAAGGACCCCGATAGATCTCGGTGGTTGATGCAATCGTTCTGTGTTTGGCTATGGGGACACAGCTTGACGCTTCTCTGATTCCCCCTCCCCTGTGTTCTCTCCAAGCTATACAAATACCCACAGGAGGTAGTAAGTCCACAGGGTGTTAAGGGCACTGATGCTCTATAGTTCCTGTGCTATACAGGTTCTAAACCATTTTGTACTTATTTTAATGTACACACATTTTTCCCTGCTCTTTTTGGTCCAATTTCTGCCATTTGCTTCTTAAGAGCTAACTTCTGCATTTGGTTTTTTAAGTGATAGGAAGTTTCAGCTCTTTAGGAGGACCCTGAAATGGTGGAAAGCACCACAACAGTGCGAAAGAAGATAGTAGAGACTGATGCCTATTCCTGCATTCTCCCATATTAACAGTAACCACAGATCTTATCTGCCTGGGTGCAAAATAGTAGAAATGGGGTGGAAATGTAGGCTTCTTCTTTCTCTTCAGCTTGTGGTAAGGTTGATCCCTGTACAGATTCCTTGGGACAGGTTCAGAACTGGAAACTGTTTTAAAATCAGATTACAGTTGTCCTTCCGTATCCACGGATTTGGTATCCACAGACTTAAGTATTCACAGCTTGAAAATATTCTTACAAAAATAATAAATCCAAAAAGCAAAACTTGATTTTGCCATCTTATATAATGGGACTTGAGTATTCATGGATTTTGGTATCCACGGTGGAGGGAGGTCCTGGAACCAAACCCCAGCGAATATGAAGGGACAACTGTGGACAAATGTTTGACTGGATTTATTTAGATGGACAGAATGCTCCTTATTGTTCTCCTAGCCCTATATCTAAGGGTATATATGCAACAAAAATTACTTTTACACATAGCAAATGAGTAGAGAATGGGTCTGAATGTAACATTGGCTGGCATCCTGTTAGTGAGTTACAATGATGTTAGTCTAACTTATGGCAGTATAACCCACTTTTTTGGTTGTTGCAGATGTCAGAATTTTGTTTTGACCACTCAGTAAATAAATTTTCCATCCAACCCACCTTTTTATTGTGGCAACCCCTCACGATGGCTATTTCCCTTTAGCTGGAGGCACAGCAATAATGTCATCCCCGGAGACTTCCAAAAAGACCCCCAGAAGATCTCTGAGGATGCCCACCCCAGATGTTGTTGTTGATGTGCTTGATGTTGTTATGTGCTTTCAAGTTATTTCCAGCTTATGACAACCATAAGGCAAACCTATCATAGGGTTTTCTTGGCAAGATTTGTTCAGAGGGGGCTTGCCTTTGCCTTCGTCTAGGGCTGAGAGAGAATGTGACTTGCCCAAGGTCAACCAGTGGGTTTCCATGACCTAGTGGGCATTTGAACCATGGTCTCCAGCGTCATAGTCCAACACTCAAGCCACTATGCCATGCTGGCTCTCTGCCTGTCACAGTACATTCAGCAAAAAGAAAATAGCTGGATACATCTGTGTTGCTTCCCCTGATCTTCACCAACATGGAAGTGGCTGTCTTGGGGGGGGGATGGGGGTGCCACACTGAAAAGATGGATTTGAGGGGATTGCACTGGAAGACTTATTGTAGCTATGTGCTGGAGATATATTTCCCAGTAGAGGATTTCGCCTATTGTTTGCTTTTTATTAAGACAAATGAGATAGAATAGGCCTTTGATAAGGGTGGCTTAAGCAAAGATTTCTGCTTCCAGCCTTTTATTGGTGTACATCAGGAGTGAGCAGCTATGGTCCTCCATATGTTGCTCTCCTGCACACACACCCATCTAGCCAGTATAAGCAATGGTGAGGGGTTGTTGGAGTTGCATTCCAAAAACACCCAGAGGGCCACAGTTTCTACCCTTGGCATACTTAGCCTGAGGTCCTGTACAAACTCATATTTTTATAACACCACAACCAATAATAATAATCTTAATTTACCTTGGAATCCAGCTGTTGCATATAAGACCAAAGGTATTCTATATTAGCTCCAAAAGGATGAACGTGAAGAAATGTTGATATGATGCCTGTATTTAAAACACACACCACACAAATAAAAATGAACATTTCCTTACTCAGAACAAAACATGCAGGAACAAAGAAACATTTATATATGACAGACAGTACCTGCTTTTTATCCAAACTGAATTGTACCTATTATTTTTTTAAACAATTCAATCAGAAGAGCACATTTAAACAAAAGCACTCTGTTCCAAGAATGACAGCAGTTTGTAACCAAGTGACCAAGATTAAGAGAGAAATTTTAAGACAGTCTTGCTGGAAGCATTTGATTCAGCTCCCAATGTTATGCTTGATTTGCCAATTAAAAAAAATGTAGGCATTGGGATGATAAAATAGTTGCTTTTTTCTCCTTTAGTAGCTCTTGTCATGAAAATGTTGAATATCAACTGCATCCAAAATTGCTTTGCCTTGAATTTTTCTAATAATTTCAGCATGATTTGTATTTAATCCAGATTAAATAGCAAACAGAAACATTTCCCCCCAGGCATCTTTGTTTATTTTTTTCCATTTAAATACCAGCTTTGTCTATGTTATCTGCACTCTTATGCAACAAACAGGAAGTAGCATGTGAGACTTGTCTTGCAGGAAGAGGCGTGCCCCTCTATTGCCTCTCTCTCCCGCCACATCAGAAGATGCAGATAACACAGCCCATTCCACAAGAAGCTAGTTGTTTATTTTTCAATCTGGCACTGGATTATTGCTACAATGCTGCATAAGACTAATTGCTGCTCTGCCAGAATAACATTTCTTTCTGTGTTCCAAATCCTAGGTCCCAGTTTTCCTTCTTGATCTTTTGAGGAGAGCAACCTTGGTGCCATAGGCAGTGTGATTTCATAGGTGAGTTGGTTAGGAGTTCTCTACTGAGAACTGGTAACAGAAACAATAGAGAAAATGCTGAACATTAGGGTAAAACACGGGGCACAGTGTTTTTTATTTCCCAAATCTAAAAAGAAAATCTGAGACTATAAGCAGAAGAAAGAGGCCTGGGAAAGGCTGCTAAACTCTTGCTTTAATATTCCTCCCCAGTTTCAAATGCATTTCTTTCCTGATTGTAAACTTAAAGAATTTATTGGAAATTTGGAAGTGAAAAACAATTAATTAAATTAAATTTCAGAAATTAAGTTTGGTGCCATTTCTTGTTACACTTTTTTTTTAAAAAAGAAACCACCCTCTATTTTATGATGCAGATAAATGGACTGAATTCAACGGCTGGGAAAGGTTTAGTCTATATAGAGATCATTATTTATATCCTTACCCTTCTCCAAAAACAGTTGAACACACTGAGGCTCAGTTAGAGAACAGACCAACCCAATTGCTGCAGATATTTCAAACTACCCGCTTCTCTACACATCTGCAAGTATTATATACTGCTTTTAAAATACTGACCCCTTTGGGACTAGGGATTACCAACTCCCTGGGTCAAGTTCAGGATCTAATATCCAAGGCATATATTATGACTGAGGTTTCTCTTATGAATTTCAGGGGACGTAAGTTAGTTTGGGAGAAGGACTGAGGATGTTAAATGGAATCAGATCTGGTTTAATGGACCTATTTGTTCAATCTTTCTATTAAGGAGCACATGCTTAAGTTGATTCATAGGTGGTATTATACCCCTCTCAGACTGAGATCCTTTTCTAGGAATCTGAACTCAAATTGTTGAAAATGGCAAAACCAACCAGAATCACAACCTCCAGTGGTCATACTCTATGGCTTTTGACTTTTGATTTTGTTTAAGAAACGTCCTCCATTACAGTCAAGAAGTCATTATAAATCCAGCTATAGTAGGAATAGTAGTATGTGCTTTCAAATCACCCATGGACTTGTAGCAACCCCATACATTTCCTAGGCAAGGAATACTCAGAGGTAGTTTGTCATTGCCTTCCTCTGAACACAACCTTACAGGTATTCCCTGGCAATCTCCCTTCCAACTACTAACCAGGACTACAGGTGTTACATATTTTTCCTAGGGAAAATGAAAATCTCCTTCATAAGGATGTGTGTTCCTTTGTCTGCTGGCCAGGATGGTTATTGCTAGACATTGGAAGAAATCCAAGACAATTACCTTATCTAACTGGCTAGCCAATTTATGGAAAATTGTTCTTACAGAGAAACTGACAGCCAAGTTAGGGACACAAAAAACAATCATAACTCATTTTCTGAAATATGGCAGCCTTTATAGTTTCTTATGCAAATGGAAATAATTATATATATATATAAACACAATAACAACAGAGCTGCTGCCACATTTCAGATATAATGCAGTTTGACACCACTTTAACTATCATGGTTCCATCCTATGGAATCATGGGATTTGTAGTTTATTTTATTTGTTTTTATTTATTTATTTATTTATACCCCGCTCTTCAGCCACAAGGCTATCAGAGCGGCTTACAAATTGTTTTAAGCAATAGCTATTTACACATCTACACTGCATTAAGCAGTTTCCAATGTGTGTTAGCTAATGTTGTGGCACCAGCGCTCTCTGACAGAAAAGATTAAGTATCTCACAAAACTACAGATCCTATAATTCCATAGCACTGAGCCATGGTAGTTAAAGTGGTGTCAAACTGCATTATTTCTGCAGTGTGGCAGCAGCCTAGGATTATTAGTGTTTTCTCATTCCTTTTATGACTTTGATTGTATTTTATCATCTGCAATTTATGTATGATTTTAGATATTTCTCATTTTAGATCAGTGCAATATTGTGATGATTAGACTTGTGATTTAAAATGAGAAAAGAAACATTTCTTTCTTCCTATCTAGTAGTCTCATCCCCCAAACTGTGAGAAAAAAATTCTTGCCACAGGCAATATTACTCTCACTTCGTGAAATAAAAAAAAATCTTCAAAAATCAATACAAAAATTAAATATTAAAAAAAAGAGAGAGAATTGTTGCATCCTGAAGAGAAGAACTCTTGGAGGGTTGACTTAGGTGGGTGAATGGAGCCTGGGCAAGAAGAATACAGGGAAGAGTGTAAGTGAGAGTTGTGTGGTTGAGAAGGAGGTCAGGTAGAAAATTAATTACATAAAGCAAATGTTAATGAGACATTCAAATTTGCACAGAACTCAAACAGCATTGAATCAATGACTATAGAACCTTTGGTGGCAAGACCCAATATGGTTATTCATTTTCCAGCTCAGAGCTGGTCTCCCCAAGCTGCCCTCACCCTACCAGCAGGCATGGGAAAAGACACTGGGAACATAATCCTTGCCCCTATGGGTGAAAAGCCTGGTTTTATAGCCCTCTGGCCATATTAAAAAACATGGCTTTCAGAAGTATGTTTCCTATGGCATGCCTGACCACAGTAGGGTGAGAGCAGTCCAGAGCAGGCTTACCATGTGTATTATGTATATCTGGAGGCATTCCTGAACAAATTGCACTTCAGGTTTGATTAATTTCACCCAGAGACCCTTGTGCTTCAATATATAAAAGAACAAACGTACACATTTGTTCTTCTTACACTGCAGCAAGAGTACAGTTGTGTAGGGCATGAAAAATATGCCCACATGACCTAATTCCATTATTTGAGGGGCAGCCAGAGGACAAGCCCTCTTTTTGCAGGGCAGTCCAGTCCAACTCCAATTTAAAGATAATGAACCACAAGGAGATGGTACAGAGGCCTGGAAATTGCCCATCATCAACTTTTAGCATCTGGTCATCAGACTGAGACAGGTTATCTAGTCATGATCTTTATGGTGAGGCGTACAGTATGACCCCCAAATCCATGGGGATACTTTCCTGAACTTCCCATGGAAATGTGAAATGTGGTAATAGCAAACCCTATTGAGATGAACAACTTCCAACCCAAGCATACCATAGAGTTGCCCTAGAGGACCTAGAGATTCCTAAAGAGAATATCTCTTTAGGCATTTTCTAGGTCTGCAAGCATGACTCTGTGGTCAACTTCCAGTGAAAGCATATCACAGAATCATGCTGGAGGATCTAGAGAATGCCTAGAGATAACATTTATTTATTTATTTATTTATTTGGATGCAGGCAAGTGAAACCACAGGTGCCAGTCCTGTGGATACAGGGGTCATACCTTATTCTCTTTCTTTTTAAATTATAGTAATGTGTGCACAAATACAACAACAACAACAACAACAACAACAACAATAAAATTTTATTTCTATCCTGCCCCTCTGCAATGCAATCGGGGCGGCTTACAATATAAAAACTCCATAATGTTCGGACAGCTGAGTCTTGGGACGGGATAGTTATTCAGGAAAGACCTGCCGGAAAAGATCCGTCTTGACAGCTTTTTTAAAGCTGTCTAAGGTGGTAATAAGATGGATCTCGTCCGGCAGGCCATTCCATAATCTGGGAGTGGCAGCAGAGAAGGCCATCTGGGAGGTCACTGACAGGCCTTGTTTTCATAGGTTGTAACAGATTCCTCCCAGAGGACCGAAGTGTGCGGGTAGAGTCGTATGGAAGGAGGTGGTTCCAGAGATAAGTTGGACCCAAGCCATGTAGGGCTTTAAAGGTCATAACCAACACATTGTACTGTGCCTGGAAACTAATAGGCAGCCAGTGGAGAGCTTTTAGCACCGGTGTTATATGCTCTCTTCTGGAAACACCAGAAATCAACCTGGCTGCCATGTTCTGAACTAGTTGAAGTTTCCGAGTCAAGCACAAGGGTAGCCCCATGTAGAGCGCATTACAGAAATCCAGACGGGAGGTTACCAGTGCATGTACCACAGTTTCGAGGTCCTTGGTTTCCAGGAAAGGGCGCAGCTGGTGTATCAGCCGAAGTTGATAACAGGCACTCCTGACCGTCGCATTTACCTGATTAGACATCTGGAGCAATGGGTCCAGGAGCACCCCCAGACTGCGAACAAAGTCCTTGGAGGAGAGTGTAGTTCCATCCAGGATTGGAAGTTGAATTCCCAGACCTGGTTTCGGGCCCGTAACTATTAGTACCACCGTTTTGTCTGGATTCAGTCTCAATTTATTTTTCCTCATCCAGTCCATTACTGCTTTAAGACAATCATTCTAAAGTCAAAGCTGATGACCGAGACATGGAGAAGTATATCTGGGTGTCATCAGCATACTGGGTGTCATCAGCATACTGATGACACTGCACTCCATGCCTCCGAATGATCTCTCCCAGCAGCTTCATATAGATGTTAAATAGCATTGGGGACAGAATGGCACCCTGAGGAATGCCACAGTTAAGCTGTATTCTGGTAGAGCAACTGTCCCTGAGCCTCACCCTCTGGGATCTGCCCGAGAGGAAGGAACAGAACCACTGCAAGGCAGTGCCTCCAATTCCTAACCCCCTCAGGTGATCCAAGAGGATGGAATGATCTATTGTATTGAAGGCCGCTGAGAGGTCCAAGATCACCAACATGGTCACATTACCCCTGTCGATACCCAAGCAGAGGTCGTCAGCCAGAGCAGCCATGACAGTCTCCACTCCATATCCAATCCTAAAGCCAGTTTGAAATGGATCTAGATAATACAAATACAAGTGGCCGCTTGAGACAATACCTCATAAATCCCATAAATACCGCAAGCAAGTCCCCACTTCCAAGAATATAACCTGGAAATCCTTGTCATACTTTAGATATTTGTTGAAATTGGCACTCACAGAATTGCTAAACAGCATGGCCTTATAAGCAATCTCCCACCAAATGTTTTGCAAATAGTCCAGAAGTAACAATGGGAGCGGGATTGTTATTAAGCTAGTCAGCGTAAGAGGGGTGCTCCAAAAAAGTGATACAAGGATTCCCTGAAGCAACACCTCAGGCTTGGCCAAACTGATCACCAACAATGGTCCACCATGGCCTCACATCAGGAGGCATGGAGACGCACTATCCACAATGCTGCAGCCTTATTAGAGAACTCACACTGAACAAGTCTTGAAGAGAAACGACAATGCGGAAAAAAATCACAACCCGGAAACATCCCCCAAGGAGACCCTCTGCTGTGCAACCGGACTTGTTTATCTCGGATTGGCCTTTTTAGTCATCAGCGCGCTTGCAGAAAGCTCAGGATGAATCCTTCCTGAATCTTCGTTTGCGAAGAAAAGGCAGAGAGGAGGATTTTAGGAAACATTATCATTCCTCATTAGACTATGGACTTTTATCACACGAAGCTGGTATTTCATAAGTACAGCAAAATATTAGCGTATTTGGCCAGTATTATCACACAACATTGTGTCTGCTTTGCATTTCATTTGTTTCTATAGTGTACCTTTTCATTAATGGGGAAAACCTGTCAACGGCTCCCAGTATTGCTGCTATTCCATTATTCCCCTGGTGCAATAGGTCCCTTCCACTCCAGTAATGAAATGACAGCAGTCGTGTGGGTGTGTAATTCTCCTCCTCTCCCCTCACTGTTCTCAAGCAGGCTGAGGTTGTTTTTACTCTGTTGCCTTTCAGGTTTTTTTAATATTTATTTTTCCTGTGATGGTGTAATTACAGCAAAACAATAAAATAAAAATAATTTTAATTATTTTCCCATATTACAGAATTGTGGCAAAAATAAATAAATAAATAAATAAATAAATAAAGCCCCACATGAGCTGAGTGGGGCATACATAGCTAGGAAGGCATGGTTACGGAGTCCGTGTGGAAGGGACCATGATGTGCCAAGCAGCACATTCCCAGCACACTTGCATGATTGCAGAGAAGTGTGATACTGAATGTTTTCAAACCAGTATGTTCCAATTTGCTTCACCAGTGTGATTGCTGAGAGAAAACTGGATGGTGTGATAAGGTCCTATATCTTGGGTAATCTGATTTCAACATACAAAAAGTAGTTGAATTAAAATACAATGCTTTCTACAATTTAATGTGAAATGTAGCTCTGAGAAGTTTATTATACCCTAAACATCTTCACTTTTGCCAACCAAATGTTGAAATTATGTTCTTGTGAGTACATCCAAAATTTTGAAATCTATTTTGTGAAAGAGGTGATAGCATCTAAAGGACACATTTGTGATCATTTCACAGAGTACACAAGTTTCATTGACCCGATTGTCTTTAAAATTATGGCCATTACTGCAGGGGCGGGTGGGGGAATCATTTGTCATGGTATCCACTATAACCAATCATATCTGATAATTCGAAATTTCTTTATCATCACACACTGAAATAGCAAAAAAGTTTCATGGCTATTTATTCTTATACAACTACCTTGAATTTGCCACAGGCGATGTTATGATTGGAACTGCAGCACAGGAAGTTACCTTACCTATCAACAGTGCCTCTTTTTCTGATTTTAATGGCTGGCTTCGCTTCTCAGAATTTTTTTCTCTGTCTTGGTTGACCAATGGTACCGTCAACACACTGATTTCCTATAAAGTTTAAAAACAAAACTAAATAAAACAGGTGCTTATGTGGAATTCATCCATTTCAATAAGTATTGCTGACATTCTTCATCTCAATAAAAAAAAATCATTACTTTAATTTTACAGCTACAGACAAGACAATTATAAATTATTGATCTGTTTCCAGACGCTCTGTATTCCCAATGGCAAAAGAAGCAGAAGCTAGCTTTATCTTTCCCACATCTTTATTGAAAATGACTGAGGGAGGTTCAGATTGAGCAATAAAAGAGAATCTCTTTTGGATTTGCTATTTCCCCAACAAGCTAAGCTAAGATTTGACACTACTGTAGATGATTTCAGAATCAAGACAAATACATGTAATATAATGTAATGGCAAGAGCCTATCACATTTATCTCATTTTCTTCCCTTGCAGTAGGAAAAATACAGATGGGACTGTGAATAATCCATTTTGTACCTGAAATTACCACTTTTCATGCAATGATACATATAGAATTCCAGCAAAAAGCAAATAACTCAATTGCAAAATACCACATTGAGTATCTCTAGTGTTTCCAGAACTCAATAACTGCCCTGTTGGCAATATTTCATTTAGGTCACCCTCCAACAGGACTTCACCTTAAAAGAAGTTGCTTTGTTGAGAGTATACTGTAAATAGAAAATCATATGATCTTATAAAATAGGGCTCTGATAGGGCTCTGATAAAATAGAGCTCTGATAAATTTTGGTGGGGTTCAATTTTTCCAATATGAAAGATGATTTTTGGATAGGGATACAGGAACATTTTGTTCAGTTGGTATTTAAAATCTTATTTATACTTTGTAAGTGGAAAGAAAGCAGTTTTCCTTCAGACTATGTGCTCTTCTGAATCTTGGGATGACAATTTTTTTAGCTCAGTAAAGCAGTACAGATGCATATTTAGGGGGACAGCGCACATAGAAATAAATATTTTGGGAGGAGATTCATGGGGGACTGAATAGACTCATGACTGAAGACGTGTGAAACCAACATGGAACAAATTGACTGAGTTATCCATCCCTCATAGAATATGTGTATACATTCACATTTTCCTTTGAGAGAGCAGGGTTCCTTTGGAAAATAGTAAAGGACCTGGCAAAAGATGTTTTTTTGTGTGCTAGGTATTTGTGCTGTGCTTGTGATCTTTAAAGCAGGGGTCTGCAAGGATGTTTTTGCAGCCCTTGATCTATGCAAATTCCTCAGACCATCCTATCTTTGGTCATTAAAAAAAAGGATGCATTGTTTCTTCTGGAAGTGTCCAGGAGCAATGTCCTACCTTTTGAACAAGTTGCTGCTCCTCTTGCACTGTTTAACTTCTAAAATACATTTTACAAAAACAGAAGTGGACTTATGGTCACTTTTGGCTCCCCCCCCCCGCATTTGCGGCAGTCCACAGAGTGCCCCAGAGGCAGAAAACTAACACCCATAGTAATAGCATTGATGTTTATAGACCGCTTATCAGTGCCAAAGCACTCCCTAAGCGGTTTTACAATGTGTTAGCTAATTGCCCCCAACAAGCTGGGTACTCATTTTACTGACCTATGGAAGGATGGAAGGCTGAGCCAGCCTTGGAGCCCTCTGGGATCAAACTCATAACCTTGTGGCTTGCAGTACTGGTATTTAATCACTGCACCACCAGGGCTCCATACCCACCACAGTTGCCCACCCCTGTTCTAAAGGAGTCCCAGCAACCACATGTAAGACAGGAACCTACAGCATTATGCAGGGCACATCTTTTCAGTTGCCAAGGGAACAACAGTGAGTAAGCCACCCATTCTGCCCTCAGACTGGGTGGCTACTGCTGGTGCTTTGCTTAAAATTGCTTTTCCTGGAGCTCAGAGGAGCAAAGCACCAGTGGTGGCTGCCTGGTCTTACTTGTGAATAAGCCACCCATTGTGCCCACAGACCGGGCAACTCCCACTGGCGCTTTGCTTTCCCGGTGCACAATTGCATAGGAAAAGCAAAGCACCAGCGGTAGTTGCCTCTCTGAACCAAGATCAGACAGCTACCACTGGCACTTTGCTTTTCCTGGAGTTCAGAGGGGCAATTGTAAGCAAAGAGCCAGTGGTAGTAGCTCTCTGAAGCCAGATTGGGTGGCCACCACTGGTGATTTGCCTACAATTTTGTGATTGTGCGCTGGAAAAACAAACCTCCACCAGGAGTTGCCCGGTCTAAAAGCACAACAGGTGGCTTACCTGTGAGTAGGCCACCTGTGAGTAGGCCACCTGTTCTGCCCTCAGACTGGGCAACTCCCGGTGGTGGTTTGCTTTCCTGGCACACAATCACTTGGTCAGAAAGCAGAATGCACATCTGCCCTGACACCATGACTAAGCTGCCCATTCTGCCTTCAGAGAAGGCAACTACCACTAGGTCTTTGATTTTCTCAGAGCTCAGAGTCAAGTGTGAGTAACAAGGAAAAACTCAATGCAGATTCAGGCTTTGGCAGATGTGGTGCTTAAATCCAGGCCAGAATAGTGTGAATTTCATGCACTGCTGCTCAGGGCCAAAGTAGTCCAAATCCCATATGGAGTTTTACCCCCACATAGTCCCACCCATGGGCAAGGGACTTTGGCAAGTTTCATTTTCTCTAGGGAAAACCTAGTATCACAAGAAGATTTTTTCTTTCTAAACACATTGGTCAAGTCATGAAAGACCAACTAAATCCAAGGAATGCAATCACTCCCTGCCCCATTCCAAATACACTTGGCACTTGCTCACTTGCCATTCAAAGTGTCAGGCTCATCCCTGAATTCTGGGCTTTGGAGTGGAATTCATGGAGGCCCTGACATGTAGCTAGTATTTTCTCAGGCTTTTGGAATGCCTGAGAAAATGAGCCAGGCCTCCTGGTTGTCATGGTAACGCAAGTCCTACCAGGAACTCAAGGCCACGCTTGCCGGCTACTCTTGCTCCCCCGTGCAATAACTCCCGCCCCGCGCTGTCTGTTCTCACGCTGGATGCATTATTATCTTTAGGATGTTTATGTAAACTTCAGTAGCAGCTTTGCAACTGTTCCTTACACAAGCTACTCTTCCAATAAAGAGATTTATTGAAGAACCCTGAGTTTGTGTTCTGTGTACATCACACAAAGGAAGGCTGTAGTGCAGTTGGCAGCACCATTATATGTGACATGGGCAGTGTCTGCACGTGTGCAGTGACTGCTGGAGTATGCATGGCCTGCACTCAGCCTACTCATTTTGCCAGGAGCCTTTCCTTTCCTGACAGCTCTGTTTGTGACATGTTGAAATAATTTTGGGGGCTATTTTTGCCTGTTCAAAAATGTTCCCCATACCCTCATTTTTGCCATGTTTTTGCCCCTCACCCTCATCTTGTTTTAGGTCTAGGAAAGACCTTTATTTAATCAAGAAGTAAACTGGAGTCCATTTTAGTTTACAGCCTGATTAAATAAAGACTTCTTTTGGGTCCAAAATAACCCAAGGGGCAAAAACACAGCAGAAATGCTCCTATACCTCTAACCTGTAGTGTAACTGGGAGTGCCTGTGTACCAGGAGGCACAGTCTCCAAGGTCTTTGGTGAGGGGTCAATGCAGCCCCCGCCAACCCTTGCCTACCCTTGCTTTAGTCCCTGGATTGGGCTATAGTGAAAATATGCAAAATATTACTTTTAATAGTATGTGTTAAGACAGGATTAACAGAGTTGGCATGTTTACATATGACAGCACCAGGTTATTAAAATGTAGACTGGTCCTTTCAATTAGGTGACTGCATGATAGATTAGCAAATGGGTGGATAGAATCCTAACTATGTTTGTAACTGTATTGTAAAGCATGAGGTAGTTTTATACAACAGTTTTTCGGCACAATAACTCTGTGGTTTTACTCCAGATGTCTTCCTTCAAGGCAGCATTTTTGCTGCAGAGTTATCACAGTTTTGAGCATTTAGAATACATTCTCTTCTGCCTGGAAAAATGGAAGGTTTCCCACAACTTGTTCTACCATTGTTATAAAGATTGTATGGATAATGTACTTGTAACACTACTTGACAGTCTACATTGATGTGCACCTGGACTTAGTGAACTTAACAAGCAAAAACACAGAGGAAGAAAGTATGCATACATCTCTACAAAAATGATCATATTTCACTCAACACACACACATTTACGTAGATGTTTCATGTTTCTCTCAACGTACACACATTTTCAAACAGTTATGCTTCTATTCAGTGAAATAATCTAGTTACAATTAGCAGCTTCCCACAAGTGGCAAAAATGCATCTGGACCAAATGCCATGTGAAAAATGTTTGTGTGAACAAGTTCTTCACAAACATAGTATGTGTTAATAAAATTTCACAGGCAAGTTGATGAAAGCATGCACTTTGACATCTTGTTCTGCAAACAGCTTTTTACAAAACTACAAAATTAGGAAGGATGGCAGGCTTTATCCACCTTTTCCTTTAAAAATTACAAAAGGAAATAACAAGATTTGACTGATCACTAAGACAGGCACAACCATCCCCTCCCTAGGGCACTTATATCTGAACTCAATCATAAGTGTTCATAAACAGTTAGTTTCATCCTTGGTGTGTACTAGGTTCAGAGCTGCTCAGTGACATAGTCCACAACAACTAAAGACAGCCAGTTTAGCAGTTACCCTAAGCATCACTCTGGCTTCCTTGGTGTTGAACCTCAAGTACCTTGTGAGTGCACAAAACCTGTTCAGGCTCATCATTCCTCTGAAGTGACAGCACCCTGAGATTGGATGTCACAGTTCTTCCAAAGTTGCATGCTGCCCATGATACACCCCAATCAGGTAGAGTAGGGCAATGCATTCTTTCAGCTCAGTGATGTCAAGGGACTTCCAAACTTTAACTCTGGTGGGAGTCCTGTTTCGTTCCTGAATAGATGCTATGCCTCTTCAAGGAACAGTTTGAAATTTCTAGCACTATTTGGCCTTGGACATGATCTCCCTGGCTATTCTATTCTGGACTGTCTCTGGACACCTATACTGAATCCTTCCATCCATGCCTCTCATGACATTATAATATTCATTTGGCCCTCCCTAGAGAGGATCAAGTCAACATGCTCCTGCTATCCCCACCTTTAGAGGGGGGTGGTTTCTCATCTTAGCATGTTTTGACTGCACAAAGGCATGTGAACATTTTTGTGCCTATACCTTATATTGTCTGGGATAAGAAATACCCTGGTGGAAAAATGCAATTGACACCTCTGCTTTTTGTCCATTAAAAAAAAAAAAAAAAAAAAAAACACCTCAGGACATGGGAGGTAGCTGAAACTCATGGATCTTGTTTAAAACCCTGCAAGTGACAATGTCACAAAATGTAGGTCCAGTTTAGTGTGAATTCTGCAACAAAACATGACTCAGGAGTACTAAAATGTCCTGTCTCACAGGATAAGAATTAAGCTTGTGTGACTAACTTAATGTCCATCAATTTCACTGTCACTTAAGAGTGACTAACTTCCCTTTGAGTAGGGTCCTGCCATTTATGTATAAAATACAATTGCCTGTTGGAGATTTGCACTTTATAAAGACTGTCACACTGCCTTCAGCACATTATTAAAGGAACAATTTAAAGAAATGACAAGCAACATAGCTCCCTGGACAGATGTAAATTGATAGATCTAGTACTAAAACCATTAAGTGCTTAAAAAAGCAGGGGGAATCAAGTAAATTCAAAGGGCTCAGTACTAGCATTTGCCCATGATTGCTGGCTGATCATGAAGAATATCCTAATGAGGTCTGTAGATGTACCCAGAAGGAGAAAATATATCTTAATTAACGCTATTGATCTTCTGCCTGTAGAGAAAACCACAGAACAATACTGGCCACCTTGGTGGTGTAGTTCTTCAACAAGGAGGTAATGCACCAAGAAGACAAATTTGTTTGCATTTTATAGTCTACCAATCCAACCCCAGCATCACAATATGATTAGTCTTTGACAAAAACTAGGATATCAATGAATAATGGCTGAGATGAAAGCTGTCAATTATTAGCTCAAAAGGCTTCTAGAAAGGAAGCTGTGTTGCTCTTGTGTTGCCTCCCCAAAACAAAAAGCCCATGATTTTTGTGGCATCTTAAAAATCCACATGCCTTATTTGGCATAAGCTTTCATGGACTGTAGCCCACTTCATAAGATGTAATCGGGTGCCTTTGATGAAAGTGTGCTACAGTACATGAAAGTGTATGCCCCCCCCCCCAAAAAAAAAGTGTTAGCTGCCTTAAAGGGCTGCAAGGCTCTTTGTTTTGTTTCAGTTCAAAAGGATAGTTCAAAATTCTAGCGTAATGGCAAAAGTTAAAGAAACAAAAGGAGGCCATTTGGTGGAAAAGCAGAATACAAGTTTAACTAAGTTTAAGTTTGAGCAAGATGGTCAAGAGCAGAGACAAATCCATGGAAGGTGTGGGGAAAACATTGGGTTCAGGAAAGAGATGATACAGGAACTGGGAGTTGAGGCCACTGCTAAAAGTTATGAAAACAGCAGAGGGGATTAAGTGAGACAGTACTTACTGAAGAAGAAAGAGACTGTTCTATGTTGAAAGAAAAGAATGACAGTCACAGTGAGGACAATTATGTTTGTCTCCAACGTTTCCAGGGAGAAAAAAGCAGTGAGCTTTGGAGTTGGGAGTAGCTTTCCATTAGTGGCTGGATATAATTCCTGATGTAGAATGTCCCATGAAGCCCTGGTTTCATAAGCAAACCCCCTGACTCTCTTGTTGGGGAAACAAGGACTAAAACTCCATCAACAACAATGAAGCCAAGGACCAACAATGTGGAAGCCTAATGCTATTTCTAATTTTCAGACTGGCAGGGTTTTTTTAAAATGCATTTTACTCACATGACAAAGGCCCACAAAGGTTGCTCCTTCTTTAGCAGTCTGCTCAGTAGTCAGCTTTGCCAATGCTTGGGTCTCATTAAACCTCCATAAATCTCATTATCCCTGGTGATGTTATGTTGTTGTTGTGATACATTCCCTTCACCCCTGCACTTTTTTCTCATGATACTTCCTTTTAGAACAGTGATGGCGAACCTATGACACGCGTGTCAGCACTGACACGAGTAGTTATTTCTGATGACATGCGGCCGCATGCCGAGAAGGATGTTTCATCCTTGGCTCCTGCATGGCCAAGTACAGTAGCCGAGGATGAAACATTTGCTGCTCCTGAGGATGAAACATTTGCAACTAGAGTCTTGGAGTTAGAGTCTAACTCTAAGGACACTTTAAGACACAAAAAAGTTGTCCTGAGGGCTCGGGAGAGGTACGTGGCTGTTCTGCGGCAGGGGGCCAGTTTCTGATGAGGCCATCTCGCTTGCGTTACCCTCCTTGTTCCTTCCGTGTTGCATGGAAGGAAAAGGCGCCACTTTTATTCATGAAGAACTTCTGTGAGTAAAAAGTGGCACCTTTTCCTTCCATGCGACATGGAGGGTAACGCAAGAGGGACAGCATCGTCAGAAACTGGCCCCCTGCCGTGAAACAGGTGCATACCTCTCCCGAGCCCTCAGGTCGACTTTTTTGTCTCTGAAAATGTCCTAAGACTCTAGTCGCAAATGTTTCATCCTCCCCTATTAGACACTCTGTGTCGGAGGTCTGTAGGCAGGTTAGTTAAAGAATTCCCCTCCTCACTTATCTTAGTTCACGACACCCCACACAAGCTAAATAATATCAAGACCAACAAAAGAAACTGACTGACGGATGAACAAAGAAGTCACTAAGCAGGTAAGTTAAATAATTAGCTTTTGGTTTATTAAATACAGTTATAAATAACAATTATACATTTATGTTATTTAAATTATAAATATCGCAAAATAATATTTTTTCCTCAAAGTGACACCACCCGAGTTATGCTCAGTTTTTTGGTGAAGTTTGACACACCAAGCTCAAAAGGTTGACCATCACTGTTTTAGAAACTGCTGAGTTTTGATATTTCTTAATTCTAGAAGCTAGGCACTTTACAATTCCATAACAAAAAATCCTACATTTCCCTGGCCTATTTTTATGAGAGGGGGAGTGCATCTGGGTGCCAAGTGCTAAAATGAAAAATAAATAAATTACTAAAGGAGTAAATGGGTGAGAATAACCTTAACATGAGAGATGGTATCTAGGCAAGTTCCCAGATCCAGCCAATCTGATCTGCTTCTGGAAACAGATTTTTTCATATGAACCTGCTGCAACTGGTACTAAAAAACTTGGGAGGAAGAAAAAAGCTCATTTCTAGCTCTGTTTATAATCCTGTCTGCATTGCTGTGGAAATCTGAAGACTCAGCAGTGTTTATCTACCTGTGCAAGACAATGGCTGAGATCAATGCAGGTGGAACTACACTACAACTCCACTCTAACCATCTTCAGGGCTCATCACTGAGGTCCACCAAGGTTCACCAGCAGTCTCGTTGGAAAATGTAATCATTCTGCAATCGGCTATGGAGACATAACCGATGCTTCTCCAATCCCCACCCCATTTTCCACCAGCCACTAAATGGCCATGGAAGGAAGCTATCGTAGCAAAAAGGTGAGTTGGTGGGGCACTTTGGGATACTGCAGAGGGAGGAGGAAAATACCAACTACTGCAATGACAAAAAAAGGACATATGTGTATGTTGGACTTAACTTGCATATGTCACTATCAGGATAGTGGCCAAGGTGCCCCATCTTTGGCTGGATAAGGATAAAATTTTGAAAAGGACTTATCAGTTGTTTGTTTTTAAGATAGCTGTGTATATATGATTATCTGAGAATGAAGACATACTAGAAAAGAAATAACAGGTGCTACTGAGGTACTTATAACAAGTTATCAAACCAATCTCAGTCTTCTGGGTGTAATCCATGAACCTTCAATTTGCAGATTCTGGAGATTTTCAGACAGGCAAAAATCGCCCCTTGCCGCGCGAGCAGCCTCCCGAAACTGCTGCGCGGCAAGGGTCTTTTTCGGACGACGCTGTGCCTCTAGCGAAGCCGTCCGTGTCACTTCCGTGAAGCTTCGGACGGCTCCGCGCCATATTTCAAGCACGGAAGCTGCCCGTGATTGAAATATGGCGCGGAGCCGTCCCAAGCTTCACGGAAGTGACACGGACGGCTTCGCTAGAGGCACAGCGTCGTCCGAAAAAGACCCTTGCCGCGCAGCAGTTTCGGGAGGCTGCTCGCGCGGCAAGGGGCGATTTTTGCCTGTCTGAAAATCTCCTCTGTCTCTGAAGTAATGATTGCTTTTGTGCAGGAAAAATGTCAGAAATCAGATGTGTTCAACCACGTTTTTAATAAAGACCACTTCCCTGCAACAGTCACTGGAACCAAGTAATGTCATGGGCTTGCCTAGTTTCTTCTATGCATCTTTTGGCCTGATTTATACATGCAGCAGCGCAAGGTGGCAGAATGGGCTGTACCACTTCAGACTATAGATTATGTCTTTCTCTCTCACTCTCTCTCTCTCTCTGATTTTTTAATGTTTCCCCATTTTTTAAAAAAAATTACTGAATATAAAACAGACATGCTAACAGTAAAATCTATATCTATATCTATATCTATATATATTAAATCTTGGGCATGCACAATGGCCTTAGGTATATAGGTATTCTGTCTCTTGGGCATGCACAATGGCCTTAGGTATATAGGTATTCTGCTTAAGCCGTCAATAGATCCCCCTGTTGCTTTTTTGCTGGCATTGCTGACATGCGATACCTCTGTCCCTTTAAATCTCGTACTTACCCCGTCAGTGGCCAGACTGGTGTGAACACTTCTGGGTTGGATCAGGACATCCAGGTAACTGACAAACATTTTTTGACCCTCCCCAGGTTACTTGGTTTTTTAAAAAATTATGTATAAGTGTTTATGTAAACTTTAAATGCTTTATTTGTTTTTAATCCCGTGCAATGAAATCATGAGATTTCAAACGAGGAAGTGAACAGGGCTCTGTTCAATTCCTCTTCATTCACAGAGGAGCCTTTGCTGGGAAAGGAGGTGAGTGCTAAGGGGAACGTTCTTTTGGTGGCACAAAAATGTTTTTTTAATGCCAGCAAAAGAATGTTTTGAAGACTGTGTGTGATAAAGTTCTAAGGCTGCAGGACTTTCCAGTTCACCAGTGTCTTAGGGCTGCATAATTCCCACTTACGATCTAAGTCTACACAGTAATATCATTTCTATTCCCGCTGTGATGGGACCCAGGGAGTGAACTGGTGGCGGCGGCAGGATGCCGCTGCTGCCATTGCGATGGGACCCAGGCAATCAACTGGCAGCGGCGGCGGGAAGCCACTGCTGCTGCTGTGACAGGACCCAGATAACTGGGTGTGAGGTCTACCGGGCATTTTTGGAGTTTTTTTAATTGTGTATGGTACACTGGCTCCATCTAGTTTCATAAAGAAAGGCTTTACCTTAGCCTGCTCCTTACTGTGTTACATTTTCTGCTTACAGAGAGCTGTGTATGTGTTAAAATGTGAACCCTCAATTGAATTCTAAAGTAATAAAACTGTCCATTCTTTCAGAATAGTTCTACCAATCCTACTAAGCACTTTCCTTGGCAGTCTTTATTCCCCTCCCCCCCATCTCACTATCCCAGGAACCATGCATACCTAGCATTAAGAGTAATGTTTAATGCTGACTGTTTTCATAATTTTTTCCTGTAGATGAAGGTCTAGAAAACCAGCCAAGCTATTGCTTTGGCTCACAAAGGTGCTAATGGTCTACTTAAAAGAATTACATTCATGCTTATGAGATGTGCTACCTTGAACTGATGTCAGTGGATAATGTTTTAGCTACCTGCAAAAGAAAGGATGAGTCCCTTGGACTTATCCAACATGGCAGATGTTTTATGGAAGCTTCCAACATCCAACTGAACAAAGATAAAGCCATCACCCAATCTCTTTTGGTAGAGAAAATAAAAGTATAATTACTCTACAACATTTAAGTACTTCTGAGTAGACATCATGTTACCCCTTCTAAATTACCCTTTACCAATCCTGTATCTGCTAAATCCATGTGAATTAAGTTACAATAATTTTCAGTTTCTTTACCGCACATTATTGTCACAATGTGGAAAGCAGCCCTGGTATTGCATCATGTGAAGATAGACAGAGGACTGCATGCCAGTTTTCTGAACTTGCTGCTGTTCCAAAAAGCAAGAGATACTTAAAATACTGGAGAACTATCACATTCATGGATGCTTTTCTGTATCAAAAACTTTCTATGATCACAAAGATAACATTTGAGAAAGAAAGGTTCTAATCCAGATTTCTCCATGATATACTCTGTCACATCTATAGAGAGCTTATTTTTATATGTGGCAACATTCAACATACACTCCTTCTCCATCTGCTTTCTGGTGGTACAATGCCAGGTATTATTTCTGACAATAAAGACAACTTGCAAGATAAACAATAGAAGTTCAACTTTTTTATGTGGGTACTAAAGTTTTATTTACATCATATTGGGAAAGAAGTCAGAATATGACTTGTACTACAAGATTGAGTAGGTCTTTGTCACAGCATTCAGGAATTAATATTTTACCATTCTTATTGTGATACAACCAAGAAAAGATTTTGAAAAAGTTCTGCTAAGGGCACAAAGGGGCTAATTCAAGCTTATACTGTACCACTGTGCTGAGCTTCCAGAGCTCTGCTATGGGAAAGAACTACTGTTCTTCTCCCCCACCCCACATGATCACAACCCTGTTGCCCCTCCATATATAACTTTTTCCTCCCCTTAATTCTTCCCCGTTTTCACCAATCACTCCTTATTTGCTTATCCTGTCTCTTGACCCCTTCTCCCCAAATTATAGTGAACACTAAGTTCCAGATCATGCTGTTCTTAATTCTTCCCAGAATCAGGGTGCACCCAGACTGATTTAATTCAAAAAGACCAGAAAGTGCCAGGTTTTGTTCCTGTTCTTTCTGATGTTCAACTTCACAAAGGAACGAAGTCTCCAGATTTAATAAGGGTACATCCAGACATACATAATTTGAGCTTACTGTGGAGATGCACCCATATACAATTCAGTTGGGTTGTTCATACAAACCCTAATTTCCAGAGAAATCAGTTCTTCCTGCCAAAGCAAGGCTAGGCAGCAAATAGACCCACAGGATTCCCAAATCCATACCACCAAAATTCAGATTTCAGTAGCAATTAAACCATTTGTCATCAAAAATTGTGGCTAACTGGAAATTCCCACTGAAACAAGCATTTCCTGTACAGTTGCTAGTTGAACAGACTACTATATTTCCTGCTTGCTTTAATGAGTTTTTCTGGTCCCATGCTGAAATTCAGTGGTATGGCAGAAGTGGATGTGGCCCATAGATTCATCAACATTTCCCACCCCGACAAAGCTGTGGACATAAGTAGCTGCCCAGCCTCTTTTTGAAGACATACAGAGAAGGAAACACCACCACCTCTGTAGGCAATTGGCCCCATTGCCAAACTGCTGTTACTGTCAAGAGTTAATTACTGGTCTCATGTGATGATCATGAAGCCACCTTGCCAACACTGGGGAAACCAAGTCAACACTTGGTTTAAAGCCAAGAATATGTGTAATTTGAACAGTAAAGGCAGAAAGGAAGCCAAGCTCACTCAGCAACAAAAGCACAAGACAAAAGAAAAATAGCACACTGGCCGCAGTTTAGAAATGCAGGTATGAGGAACCAAAATTTTCCCAGCACTTTCTTTAGCCTCCTCTTTCCTTCCTACCTCTTCCATGATGAATCTGTCTTTTCTGCTGGTATAATTTTAGATTTTATAAACTAAACATATTTCTTGACCCTCTGCCTGCTTCCAAAAAGGATGTGCAACTGCAGCAATTTTGGAAACATTAAGCACAGTCAATCATTTTAGAGCAACTGTGGGCTAGTTCATCCTCAAAATGGAGATTACTACACCATAGCAATTAGTCATCTGTGGTGGCAAGATGTGTGGATTACTACACCAGATTCATCTGTGGTGGCAAGCAGCGATTTCTCACCCATGTATCTTTGCACTGGACTAAGGATTTTGTTTTGTTTCTGGCATCAGACAGGCATCTGCTGTTTAGTATTTCTTGCTACAGGATGCATCACAGGCAAAATGGACCCCAGCAGTGGATGGTAAACTACTTCAAACCATGTGAAAAGCATCCAGCTGGAACAAATATTTCGATATGCACCTGGCCAGCCATTCGTGAAATGGCTTCATGACTGTCAGGGAGAGTCTTGCACTTAAGTTATTCTTCCTCTGCTACAAATAATACACAACAGAGGCAAACAAAGAATGTCATTCCTGCTGCACTGCTTTTCATGAATTGTAATACTGTGAGATGTAGCATTACCCCATTTTGAGCCCAATCCACTGGGAAGTTCTCCCACACAAGCTTCATTAGAATGAATCAGAGCTGTGCAAGAGCATGGCTGCCATTTATCTTTTACTCACAGACCTTCTGCCCTGACACTGGAAATATTGTTTGGGCTGACTACCAAAAAGAAGAATGCAGAGGGGCCTACGCTGTCTATTTTGTGGGAGGGTAATTCAAACAGTATTTTTTTTTTTACAGAAAATGTTTATACAATAAAATGCCTCAGACATGAATAACTATAAACTACACATTCATTTGTTAACAAAGGTGGGGAAACTCTTCCTCCCTGAGAATAGAATTTGTTAATGAGTTTCCTCTCATTTTTATGTTTATTTTATATTTTTGACAGCCTGTATATATCTTTTAAACATTTGGTGTCACTTTTTCAGCAGTTTATTGGAAAGCAACATTTGACAATCTCAAAATAATTTAAAAAGTAATGTTAGTATCATAGACAGAAAGGGAAATTTTAACCTTGACTACAATTGTGGTTTTTGGGTAAATTTTCTTAATTAATTTGGAAATTTATATTGGAAAAGTATTAATTAATGAGATATATACCAAAATAAGACATTGGACTTTTAGCCAATGTGTCGAGAACAACTAGTTTATTTGAAACATTTAAACTCAGAACTTCTTCCTTCAATTTACTTTTATACCCAAATAATATTTATATCTTAAAACAAGATGATTCAGTTTTTGGTTCACTTGTTCTGTTTTTGTCATATATATATATACTGTATATATATGGATGGCTATCTGACAGGAATTATTTGCTTGTGTGTTCCTGCATGGCAGGGGGTTGGACTGGATGGCCCTTGTGGTCTCTTCCAACTCTGTGATTCTATGAGGCCAGAGAAGTTCCCAGGAGACCACTTCCATGGGTGGGCAGGATCAACAGCAAAGAGGTAGGACAAAAGAACAGAAATCTGTTTGTTCCCCTGGTATAACAACATTGCTAACAGAGGCAAAGGATGCAGCCATGGCAAAAAGAGAAAGGCAGTGGATGCAGGAGAAAGAAAGTTAAGGGGAGAAGGCATTGCCGGCAGTGATGGTCACAGCAGCAAGCAGCTACTGTTGCCACCACCACCGCTGCCACCTCCTCCTCCTCCTCTCACAAGGAAAGGGGGAAAAATTGCACCCACTAATGTTCATGACCATTGTTATTTGCCATCAAGTCAACTGTGACTTATGGGACCCTGTAAATGACAGGCCTCCAAGAACTCCCAGTCATCCACTGCCCTGCTAGGTCGTCTTGCAAACTTGGGGCTGTGGTTTCCTTGGTTGAATCAATTCACCTGTAATGTGTTCTTCCTATTTTTCTACCTTCCAGGAATTCAGGCCTGATTTGTTCTAGAACCCACTTATTTGTCTTTTTGACAGCTCATGGTATTGGTAGAACCCTCCTTCAGTATACGTTTCAAATGATTTGATTTTTCTTCCTGTCAGCTTTCTTCACTGTCCAGCCCTCACACTATATATAGAAACTGGAAATATTATATGCCTGGATTATTCTGACTTTGATATCTAGTGATACATCTTTACACTGGAGAATCTTATCTAGTTCCTTCATTGCTGTCCTTCAAATCCTAGTCTGCTTTTGATTTCTTGACTACAGCTTCCATTTTGATTAATGATTGAGCCTAGGCATATGAAATCTTTAACTATTCTGATGTCTTCATTACCCACTTTAAATTTATGACAATCACCTGTGATCATTATTATTATTTTCTTTATGTTTACCCATAACCCTGCTTTTCCACTTTCTTCCTTAACTTTCAGTAACGGTTGTTCTAAGATCTTACCTATTTTCTGACTACCTTGGTACACCCTTTCTGTGCTGGTGGGACTGCAGGCTCCAGTGAAGTAAGAGATTATGCTGCTGGTAGAACAGCTGCTGGTAGGGTCTCCCAAGTCAGACAAGCCTTTGTTGAGGAGCCAGTCTAAACGTACCAAACAGATTCAAGGCAGCAGCAGTAGTGAGGTATATGTGTGACACCAGCAGAGGATCTGGCAGAGACAGCAGTGGTACTTTAGCTTAGTCATCTTCATAAATCAAAATTTCCAACCTAAGATGATCCTCTGAGATGAACAAGGCAAATATTTAATTGTGGAAATTAATTGTAATGGAAAGATAAAATACCAAATGGGTATACCTGCCCCAAATAATGAGAAAGCAACATTTTATGAACATTTCCTTTAAAAGATATCAGAATTGGTTTTCCAAAATGTAGTTTGTTTGGGTGACTTGAATGCAGTGTTGGATCCTAATTTGGACAAAAATTTCAGCAAAGTAATTAAAGAAAACCAAGGGAGATTGCCTAGAACCTCCTTCAAATTTACCTCCCTTGGGAATAAAACAATGACTTTTCTCAAATAAAACCTTATACCCACCACCAGTCAAGGCAGATACACTTAAAAAACAGTTCTTCAAACATGGAGCAAACAAAACTTCTGAGAATTGTTTCCCTAAATGGAACAAATTCAATTTCCATCTTCTCCACCTTCCTTGGAGCAACATCTCCCATGTCCACTTTGGAGACTGTTGCAGGCTTCACATCTTGTAGATGCTCCAGAGACCAGCAGCCACACCGGCTTGGCTCCAGCTTTACCAACAGCTGAGGTGAGAAAACCACACCCTGCTGTCTGTGAAGACTTGCTTGTAGGTTTCTGCTGCTTTCTCTGCTCCCTCTTGTGGCCAAACCTGGCAGGACAATCTCTTCTCAAATGTCCCTCCTTTCCACACGAGTAACACCATCTTACCAGGTTGCACATAGCCTCGCCTTGCTCATGAGCTGCTATTGTTTGGTGATGTTCCTTATCTGCTTTCCTCCTGACACGCTTCTGACCATGACTTTCAGCCTCAAAGCTCCTCCGCTCATTCTCTTCCAGAATGCGGGCAGAGACCAGGTTCAAGTTCAGTTCAGCCACTGGCAAACTCTGCAGACTATGGAACAAAAAATCCCAGCCCTCATTCAGGCTGCCAAGTACTATATAGGTTTCATGTGCCTCAGGGAAATGCATGCCTCTGTTCTGCAACTGAATGAACAGAGCCCTGATTCTGTCCAAATGGTACTTTACATCCTCACCATCTCTCAGTTTGATGTAAAGTCTCTGTGTTAATATCATCTTGGACACACAGGAGTCTCTCTGGTAAACATCTTGCAAGCTCTGCCAGCAATCCAATACAGTCGTCGTGTTGGTTATGTAGACAATTTGGTCAGATTCTAAACACAGAATAAAAGTAGCTCTTGCTTTCTGGTCAGCAAGTCTCTGCTCAGTATTCCATGGTCTTGGCGGGGGTGGGTGGGTCTGGTTATGTAGTTGACCAGATTCTCTTGGACAAGCACACTATGTACCATCACAGACAATGTGGAATAATTGGTTCCATCTAATATAGCAAAGTTCATTGTTCCAGTGACTCCAGCCATATCAGCAGGCTATTTACAAAACAAGTCACTTAAAAATGGAAACAAACTCTTTGCTCCATGGATTGTTTCTTCCGGTCAGGCACAAACTCAAAATAAGCCAAATGCTCACTGCTAATTGCTTGCAAAAACACACAGTGAAAACAAAATGCAAACTGCAAACACTGTGTTCTTCTGTGGTATAGTTTCTTCCTTCAGCCTCCCAGCAGCACAAAACAGTCTGGGACTCACAGGCTTAGCACAGGAACAAAAACTGATTGCAAGCACAGGGTTCAAAAGTAACAGGCAATTACAGACTAGCACAGCCTAGAACAGCTAGGGCCATAACCCCTTGTTGGCTCTCTTTTATGTCCTGCAAAGCATGCAGCAACAAATCCAAAAACTAGGGGCTGGTTTACATGGCAGATTTATTGCGGTAACTTGCACTTTAATTCTTTTCAGCATCTGTGCCAGTCAGGTTTTTTTTCTAATTATGCCGCTTTTTTGTTCAGACTTGAAAAAGTGTGGGGGGCGTGGCCTCCCAAGCAGAGGCAGGCTTTATGGGGAAGGGCATAGACCTTCCTTTGAAGCCCTGCATTTTCGAGCTAAAGAAAGACTCACAGACTGCCAAAATAGCAGGGGGGAAGATCAAAGAAGTGGCTCTGTCTCTGTCTCTCTCTAAATCTGCTTGTAAATGAACTCAGTCACTGCCCGAAGCAGAGGGTCAGCAATCTCTCTGCTGAAAGGCATTGCTGCCATGCTGAGGATCCTAAGGTGAACCTATCACAAGTTTTTTTAGCATGATTTGTTTAGTCAGGGTTCACAGACTTGCAAAATAGCAGAGGATTTTTGACTCTCCCTCCCTGGTCCCCCTCCCTCCTCCCCTCTCTCCCTCTCTCTCTCTCTTGCTCTCTCTCCCTCCCCCAAGCAGAGCTGACAGATGGGAACTTTATGACTGAAAGGTCTTAGGAATCCTTTTTCTTGGCAGACTTGCAAAATAGCAAAGAGAATTTTTCAAAGTTTCCTGAACGCTACTGAATGCAGTACCCCTCTTTTAAGCCCGCCCATTGCATCAGAGCAACCAATCACAATGCAGATCTGCTGCAACCCTTAACGGAATGGTAGTTTACACTGCCAATAAAGCGCTACATTGCAAATATACCTGCAAAAGTAGCGACATCCCTTGCCACGCTATATTTGGGTGTTTTACCTTCCCCCCTTCTGAATGAGGCGATGCTGTGCTGCGATCCGTGTGAACTATGAGCTATCTTAGCGGTATATTTAGAGGAATATTTGCCTGTGTAAACGACCCCTAGGAAGACTGAGAAGCCAACTAACAGCATTGTCTGAGGTGCTTGTCCCCAAAACTAGCTAATAACAGCAGAATGCAGAAGCACAGAACCCTCTAGCAGTTTTTGGCAATATGGCACTGACCAACCTTGAAATGAGGCACAGACACAGTTGGGTTCTTCCAAAGTCCTTGGAGGCTCTTTATCTTCCTGTTGCAGGATATATACATGATACAAACACTCCTCTGATTTTCTCCAACAGTCTGATATGATGCAAATACAGTTACCTCACTACTCACAGTAAATATACACAGTAACTTACATCACTACAACCCACACAGACTCTGGGTCTTAGCACTCTGATATACAGTGGTGATTACACAGGGCTAACACCTGGTGTTACACACCCTTTCCCGCCATACAAAATATTTTAACCTTGTTTAAAGGGACAGTGGATCTGAAACATGGGTCACCTATCACCACCACGTACGACTCCTCGGGCGCTTTCATCAGCGCTGTCTACGCACAATCCTAAATATACACTGGACTGACTATGTGACGAATGTTGCTGTCCTTGAGCAAGCAGGGATCACCAGCATTGAGGCCATGATACTGAGAACGCAGTTGCGCTGGGCAGGGCACATTTCTAGGATGGAGGACCATCGCCTCCCAAAAATACTACTCTACGGTGAACTCGCCACGGGTCAGCGTAAGAGGGGCACTCCAAAAAAGCGATACAAAGACTTCCTGAAACAACATCTCAGGCTCAGCCAAATTGATCACCAACAGTGGTCCGCCCTGGCCTCACATCGGGAGGCATGGAGACGCACTATCCACAATGCTGCAGCCTTATTTGAGAACTCACGACGAACAAGTCTTGAAGAGAAACGACAACGCAGAAAGAATCACAACCCAAAAACATCACCCAAGGAGACCTTCTGCTGTGCTTTTTGCAACCGGACTTGTTTATCTCGGATTGGCCTTTTTAGTCATCAACGCGCTTGCAGAAAGCGCAGATGAGTCCTTCCTGAATCTTCATTTGCGAAGAAAAAGCCAGAGGTTCCCAACAAGCTCCAGGTCCAGATGGACTATCTGCAGTATACGGTACTATAAAAAAAATTCAAAGATGAGTTAATTCATCTACTTAAGAGGGTCTGTGATGAAGTATTAGAAGAGAACTGGTGCCAGATTCTTGGAGAAATGCCCATATTACAGTGATTCAAAAAAGGCACAGATGAGACATTTACAAAGAACGACAGACCTATTTCTTTACTAAATAATGACTACAAGATATTTACTAAAATTTTGGCAAATAGATTGAGGAAACATATTTCTGAGAATATACATGTAGATCAGTGTGGATCCCCCCCGCCCAAAAAAAAAAAAAAAAGACAACAAAGAAGCAATGTAAGAACTGTTTTGAATATAATTGAATATTTGGAATTCCATATTGAGAAAAAGGGTGCTTTGATCTTTTTTAGATGTAGAGAAAGCCTTTGATAATATCTCTTGGAAGTATTGGAAAAAATGGGTTTTGGGGAAAATATTATCCAGGCTATAAAGACAATATATTCAGATCAAAAAGCTCAGCTTTTAGTAAACGGCAAGGTTACAACACTGATTGAAATACAAAAAGGAACTAGACAAGGATGTTCCTTTAACCTTTACTTTTTATTTTGGCATTTAGATTTGATTGGCATGGCTAGTTTTGTTTTAGTATATATATTTTGTTTTAGTGTGTGTGTGTGTGTGTGTATACGTACACACACTCACACACACATATATATAGTTTCATATATATGTGTGTGTGTGTGTGTAGTGTGTGTTGTCCCTTCCCATGCATGGGGGATGGGGGTTAGGGATAGAGCACCACCACAAAAGTAAAAAAAAAAAGTGAATAAAAATGTATCACTGGGGGGGCATGACAACTCTGGCGCCCCAACTCTCCTCTCGCCAGCTTCATGCGCAAAGTGGCTGCCAGACCCCATAATCACCCATTTCTTTCCCTTCCCAAAAGGTCTCTCTCACACACACACCCTGTGTGCACTGGCTGGCGGACCCAAGGGACCCTCCATTCTCCTCCTCCAACACAAACACACACAGACACACTTTCCCCTCCCCAGGATTGTGGGAGCCACTCAGCCCGGCCTCAGCTCTTAGCCCAGGGAGGGGGAGCAGCAGCACCACCAGCAGCTGCCCCACCATCCACTCGCCCTCACCCTTTCCCTCTCCCACCTTGCACCCAGCTCTCCTCCTGCTCCTGCTGAGGCTGGGGCTGCTCAGTGCCAAGCCAAGGGGGTAGAAGGAGCTGCAAGGGGTGGCTGGGCCCCTCAGCACCAGCAAAAGCACCACGAAGGCTGTGAAGGGCAGCAGTTGGTACAGCTTCACATGGTAGCAGCAGCGGCCTCCCTCTGTTTCCTCCTCCATGTGAGAGCTTTCGCGGCACTAGCCGCCACTGGCTCCTCATGCCCCCACAGAGGAGATGAAGGGAGGCCACTGCCACCACCACCATGGGGAAGCCATACCGGCTGCTGCCCTTCACCGTCTTCATGGTGCTTTCACTGGCGGTGAGGGGCCCAGCCTCCCCTTGCGGCACCTTCTACCTCCCGGGCTTTGCACTGAGCAGCCCCAGTCTCAGCAGTGGCAGCAGGAGGGGAGAGCCAGGTGCAAGGTGAGTGAGGGTGAGGGGACAGCAGGGTGGCTGGTGGTGCCGCCGCCGCAGTCCCAGGGAGGGGGAGGCCAGCCAAAGCCGCAACAGGAACAGAACCCCACTGCCATCGCCTCACCACCATGCACCCCTGTGAATGGATGGTGGGGTGGCTGGTGGGGCTGCTGCTGCCACTCCCTCATTCCTGGGGAGGGGGAGACCAGCCAAAGCCAACTCCGCCAAATTCACAAAACCGTGAAAGAGAAAGCCACAAAAAGGAAGGGATGACTCTAGAGTTTTTCTTTTCTCTTTTTTGAATGTTGCCTATTTTCTTGTGAATTAGTTTGTATGTGTCAAAATTAATAAATATGAATTTTAAAAATAATAACAGGAAGGGACATGATCACAGATTAGTGTAGTGATCCAAATTTGGGATATCAGTATCTGAAGAGACTGGTCCCATATTTGGTCCTCTCCATCTTTCAGTACCCTCTCAGCCCTTACTAAATAGTGTCTTCTCAACATCACCCATAATGGTATGGTCTTCTAGGCTGCTGAAAATAATAAAATATATGTCATCATGGTGCTGGAGGGGATGTGACACTTCATTTATGCACATGTGGCTAGTATGTGCCAAAGCAAAGTTCTGTTTTGGAACTCCAGGGTCTTTTATTACTCTCTACTTATACTAAAGGAAATAGACATTTAAAGAACAGAGACTTCATTACTTCCTTTGTTGCAGCTGCTCATGCTGAAATAGCCACATTTTGGAAAAACGGAAACCTCACAATGGACAATTGGTGGAAAAGAGTGTGAGACATGTGGGAGATTATCAGACACGTCAACAGTTGCATTACAGCAATGCCAGGATATTGTAAAAGGGCTCCCTTACCAGACGACGTCATTCCCCCATCGTTATTTTACATTGTAAATAGGGAAAACCGACTATCCACAAAACAGGCAACTTTTAAAATAAAATAAAAAAGCGGCAGGAGATTTAAAACTGCCGCTTGGATCGCTTGGTCCAGCCAGCTGGGCAAGGGGGGATCGTATGGAATTTAGGGTTATTTTTTTTAAAAAATCGTGTAGGAGATCGTACACATAATAACAGCTGCCTTTTTGGATTTTTTACCCCCCAAACGGATTTTTTTCCCCCATAGTGTAGACAGGGCCTATATTACTTTTGTAAGTTTTACTTGCCTTCTCATCTTGCAGAACCAACAGAAGAGCAATGCTCTAATCCACAACTACAGATGTCAAAGCTGATCATGAAACAAAACAAACAGAGCATGAAATAGTTCTTCTAGAAGGAGGGTTTTCAAAACAAATGAAAAACTGTTGGAATTTCCAAGAGCCATTAAGAGTTGGGAATAACGGCAGACAAATGGTTGAGCAGGAGGTCTCTAACTGTCAGGAGAAGAAAGAGAAAAATGCAGCTCTCACTAGACCTACAGCTTTTGAGGTCTGAGAAACAGCATTGCCCAAAAGAAAATGCCTCTAAGGCATCCCCCCACTGGCACAATTGGTCAGCCATTGAACAAGTGGATGGATACTTCCAAGTTGCATTGACTAGGGGTTGGCTCAAATACCCACATAATCTAAGGTGGAGTCTAAAGAAAGTGAAGGCACATATCTCCCTGGGAATAGCATGTACATCTCTAGAAAAACCTACTCAACATCCAAAACCTGTTCCCTGGGACAGTTCCTTTACAGCAATATTCATGGGATGAAGGCTAAGAGACTGCTAACTTCTGTATTTCACAAGTACAAACAAAATAGCCATGTCCAACCAGGCAAAGACTTCTCCATATAGTGAATATCACACGTTGCAATAACCCACAGTTGGTACATTTGGAGTTGTACCATTTCACTATTTGCAAATGCCTCAAGCTAAAGGTTAGTATTTCAAACTGCCACATACTGTGCCATCATATACACTTCATTTCATGTCTAACGTGCCTGTGCTTTATTTGTTTCTCTCTCTTTTTTTGCAGTTTATTTATTTATTTATATTTTTAAAGTTACATATCTACATACATATTTACATACTTAAATGTTTTACCAAAGTAAATATATCACCTTAATATTACATCATGCAACTATATTTTTAAAATAAAATGAAATCCTCATTCTTCAAATCAGTCCTTTAATTCTATTAAATACTTTACTTCCTATCTAGTTTATTTTCTCCTCTTTTCCACCATCAACAAAACTCTATTCCATCTCCAAAATCAAAATTTAACCATTTATTTTTGGTTCTAATTTCTTTCTAATTCCATATCTCCAGTTTTTGTTGGTATGACAAAATAGATTAAAAATAGGTCTATCCTTTACCTTTCAGCTTTCTCAGAATTATCTCCCACTCTTTTTCTATCATATCTAGCGGTTTGTTTTTTAACCTCGCTGTAAGCCTGATTCTAGCGCATCATATAAATTTCTCAACCATTCTTCTATAGATGGTATCTTTTCTTCCTTCCAATATTAGCGTACAATATTCTTGCGGTGGTAATCATATATAATAAAATCTTTTTCATTGCACTCCCCACCCCGATTCCTATCCTATCAACTATATTTAACAGATAGATTTCTGGGTTTAAACCATAGCTAATTCCCAATATGTATCTTATTTTTAGATGTATTTTCTTCCAATAAACTCTTGCCATTTGACACCTCCACAAATAATATTCATTTCTCTTTTAATGGAGAAAGAAACAATATGAGTACCTGGACCACTGCGGCAAAGACACTGTGGGGAAGGTACTTGTTTGATGGCCTCCATGGTTAGAAACCAGGAGGCTCTGCATGGGGCACAAGGTGCAAGAACATATCATATGATGGGAGGGCAGGACAATAATCTATTTAAGGCCTAGCTGCCCCCTCATGTGCCTCTTTGGGACCGAGGAATGAGCTTTGGATTCTGTCTGAACATTGGAGGATCATGTTGTGTTTGAAACTGGGAGTGTGTGGCTGGTGGAGGCAGGACAGAGAGCTTAGCCTGCTGCTCTGTCCTTGTCAGTGCCTCCTTCTTTGGTTATTTTTTTACCTTGGGGTTGGTTACACAACCATTTTTAATGCAGAAAATGCTAGCTTACTTCCATTTCAAACCAGTGGTGAACAGTTTACATGATTTTGTCCAAAAGTCATTTTTTTTATAAAATACGAAAAATTAGCCATTTTGCATTTCACATAGGGGTGTCTGGCCTCCATTACTGACTGTCATGGAGGCCTATCTCTTGCGCAGGGCGGAAAGGGTGGTAGTGGCGGAGAGGTCCAGGGCCCCCTTTAGCCGCTGAACGGGGAAGGGGGGTGCAGGGAGCAAGAGGCTTCAGCAGTGGACAGACTGGCCTATGGGACAGTCCTGTAGGCCAGTCTGTTCACTGCTGAAGCCTCTTCCTGTGTCCCCTTCCCCGTTCGCTGACTGTTGAGGCAAATGGGGAAGGGGCCGCAGGAAGAGGCTTCAGCGATAGACACACTGGCCTACAGGACTATCCCGTAGGCCAGTTTGTCCACTGCTGAAGTTTCTTCATGCCCCCCCCTTCCCCGTTCGCTGGCTGCTGAGGCAAATGGGGGAGGGAGGTGCAGGGAGGAAGAGGCTTCCGTGGCAAATGGGGGAGGGAGGTGCAGGGAGGAAGAGGCTTCCTGTCAGTCCCATAGGCCTGTCTATCTCTCTCCACAGCCGGCAAACAGGGAAGGGGAGAGCGCTGGTGTTGCCCGGTATGTCCTTTAAAAAATGGTGGATCCAGTATTGCAAGGCATCCCTTGCAAGCCTGCCCCCTCTGAGCTCCGTCCAATGGTATCTCAGCTCTGCTGTGTGACTCACTTCATGATTGTTGCTGGTAATTCACACTGCTAATAGTGTGCAACTTTACAGAACTTTTCAAAAAAGTCAGGAAAAAAAGCAAAACCTTATATTGAGCACCTCACTGATATTTTGGCCCCTCCTTCCGAATACTACGACTTTGATTTGAAATTTGTGTGAACCATACGCAATAGGGGCAATTTCTTTGCACATGTTTTTCCTGTGTAAATGATTCCCTTGATTTATTTGTGTTAGATTTTAGCTCTGATTCTCAGGAGGTGATGGTGAAAGGGGTTGTTTATTTTAATGGCTGGACAACATCTGTCCCAAGGTAGAAAGCATTTCACACAGTTCCTTAGAAGAAGCATTTTTAAAACTAAAATGGTGAACAGGTCAACATTTCTTGAAATCTATCCTCACCATGCACAATATGACAAAAATGCCTGTCTTGTTTGGAATATGCTTCTTTTTAGCAGTTTAACTAACACCCTCTTACAGATATTTCAAAACACAGGACAGGCATCTCTGTACTTCCTTGCCAACACCGCACTGATATTGCTCTGAATAAGAGGGTATTTGCTAAATCCAACTTGTCAACTGTATCAAATAGGTACTAATCCCATTAAATGCATCACAGACCACTAATAACCAAGCAAGAGCCACCAAATCCTTCCCTCTCAGGGCATTTTGATCTGCTCAGACATAGAGATGAGCCTCAAGGGAGAAAGAACTGTAAACTTTCCTCCAAAAATTTAGCCTTGCATATTAATAATACCCACTATTTTAAAAGAAGTATTAGTCATGATATGCTCTTTTCAGAGTTCTCATCCATCAATAATGTTCATTACTGCAGCAAATGAAACCTTCATCATTATTTATTATTAATATTTCTATTTGAATATATGCCCCATATTTCTCAGCTATAGTTTTCTGGAACCATTTTCAAATCTATGCTTGCAAAATAAGGTTTCTTCAGAGTGCAAATGCAAAGTGTAGTGTGTATGGTCTGTGGGTAAAACAGACACTTCCCTGTGTAGGAGAATGAGGGAGGTCTGTTGCTCTCATGTCCCACTTATGGATTTCCCAGGAACATGTATGGCTAGCCAGCGTTGGAAATATGATGCTGGACTGGATCCAGCAAGACTCCTCTTATGCTCAGTGTGCAAATATTCACAGACATGCTTTTCAAATCTTTCATCATAGTCCAGTTGCTGTTTAAGTTTAATGGATTTTGAAGGCCTGGATCTATACTGTATTTTTTTCTTTTAATTTCTGTTTTAGTATTTAAAATAAATGGGGGTGAATATCTACTTTCCTTTTGAATGCTTGTAGTGATCTGGGCCACTGCCACCAAGCAAATGGGTTTTGGAATCTTTGTTCGCACCATGGACAAACATTAACAACTGTCCAGTGGCATGAAAGGTTTAATTTGTATTAGTGACCTTGCCGGATATTTTTTGCATTCAGTAAGGCTGGGAAAAGACATGAAGGCTGGGAAGTGACTGCTAGAGTGAACTTTCTCTGTTGCTAACCTGCTTGCACAGTTCTCATAGCTGTTGGGGGCAGGGAGATTGGTTGTGCTTGCACACTTTGATATTCTTTGTTTGTTTGATATTCTTTGCTTCTGCACTATATAACACTTGGGAAGCTGTCTTCCATTGGCTTTGTTGGGGGAAGGTGCAGCCAGCTCTCAATGTATGAGGATTTCACTTGATTGTCAGCCAAGGGATAAATCTGGATAGAATTTGTTTGGGAGTCCTATTATACCATTGGCTGTGAGGATGAATCCGGATAAAGCAAGAATATAGCTTTAACATAATGCATTTGACACAAGGGTGTTGCCGTCGTCGACACTAGCACCTGTGATCCCCATCAATTCCAGTGGATGAGAGATAGTGCCTTAGACAATCTGATATTTCCAGATGAAGCAAAAATTCTTGCCAGGCCACTGTGATGTTGTAGCCCTGAAGTATATTAATTTGAAAGTATAATCCATCCAAATAGAATTAATCTCTTATACATTGTGAATTCATGATTTCTAGTGCCATGGAAACTGCTCCCCAGATGCACTTTCCTTCTGTATCCACTGCTCATTTTGAATCAAACTACAGATAAATTATTATATTGGTAAAGGACAGCAAGCAAATCCAGATGTTTAAAACTGTGCAGTAATTTTTAGGTCCCTGAAAATGAACTGATTCCATTGATATAATGCAGAGTCCATATTTTCTTCCTACCTGTATGAATTGTGCAGCCTTGGTGGAGGAGTCATCCTCCACCCTTCCCCTCTAAGCTTCCTCTTCTTGCCAGGAAACACAGAGCTCCATTTTCTATCTGAGGCACAAAGCCCCTCATTGAAAATGTCCTAGAGTCTGGCAAACCCAGCTTAGAGCTGGGAAAGAAACCCTGAAGAGCCATTGCCAATCACTGTAGATCAGTGGCCCCCAACCTTTTTGGCATCAGGGACTAGTTTCATGGAATACAATTTTTCCACAGACCAGGGGAAGGGGGAAACACATGTATATTTCCCAAGAGGGAACCTCGCATGCAGCCCAGTCCCTAACAGACCACGGCCCAGGGACCAGGATTTGGGGACTACTGCTATAGACAATACTAACTTAGATGATGAGACAATGGCCTGAGTCAGTATAAGGCAGCTTCCCATGTGCCTAACCACATGACGTAACTAATATGCCTATTACATTTACTGAGCTACAGGAGCAGATGCTGCTGAACTATGAACTATAAATCTTCACTTACTTCATTTTCACATGCAGGAATGAAACATTTCAAATGTCTTTTTTTCCCCCTTAGGTGAGATTTCAAGAGCTTTTGAACTTTTAAAAAAATGATTCTTGGAATTTCAGGAATTGTGAAGCTTTTTTGCACAAAAATGTTTTTTGCATGCATACATACATACATGTATGTGTGGTGTTTTCCACATATACATGGTTATATTTTTGCATAAAACATATATGTGTGTGTGTGTTTTATGCAAAAACAGTGTATGGATGATGATTAAAAAAACACTGGTCTTTTTGGTCTTGCAAAGGTTGAAAAAAATGCAAGGTGTCTTAATATGTTGAAATGCTGTTTGCTTCTGGACATAGGGAATTTTGTGAATAATCCTTACATTCATGTACTACAGCTATGCTGTACATTAGTGGTGCCCAACCTTTGGCCCCCCAAATGTCAGACTACAGCTCACAGAATTCCTGACCATTAGATCAGCTGGCTCAGGCTTCTGGGAGTTGGAGTCCAAAACACTTGGAGGGCCAAAGGTTGGACAATACCGCTGTCCACCTTAAACTCCATTGCTTCTCAATCCTGGCTAACAAACACTACTTTGCTAGAGTAGGATTTTCAGAATCCCATGCTGGCATCAGGATTTTAGGAGCACTAGTACAAAAAATTAATGCTCTGTCCATCCTTACTCAATTTTCTCCTCACAATCTCCCTCACCATTTCTTCTTTCAGGTGCTCCCAACATGACATTTCTGAGGTAATCCAGAGAGGAATTGTGTATTCTTTCACAAGCATCTCCCCTGTCAGCAAATCACAGATCAACATTCCAAACTACATAGTGAAACATAGGAGCCCACCATTTCCATCCCAAGTAGCTGCTATTCAGAGTCAGAGTGGTCATAAACAGTGACTGTAATTTCCTCCCTTTTTGATGTTGTTAGGTGCCTTCAAATGAGCTCTGGCTTATCACAATCCTATCACAAGGGTTTTCTTGATAAGATTTATTTAGAGGAAGTTTGCATTTCTTTTTTTTATTATTTAGTTATTTATACCCTGCTCTTCAGCCACAAGGCTATCAGAGCGGCTTACAAATTGTTTTAAGCAATAGCTATTTACACATCTACACTGCATTAAACAGTTTCCAATGTGTTTTAGCTAATTGCCCCCCCCCCCCAAGCTGGGTACTCAATTTACCGACCTACGAAAGGATGGAAGGCTGAGTGAACCTTGGAGCCCGCTGGAATTGAACTTGCAATGTGGTGGCTTGCAGTACTGGCATTTAACCACTGTGCCACCTAAGGCTCTAAGGCTGAGAGCATATGAACTGCTATGGTCACTCAGTGGCTGTGAATCATGGAGAGTTTGTTTGTTTTTCTGAGTATTTACACCCTGCTCTTCAGCCACAAATGCTCTCAGAGTGGCTTACAAATTGTTTAGCAATAGCACTTCACACATCTCCACTGCATTATAGTGCTAGGCACTCTCTAAGCAGTTTACAAATGTGTTGGCTAATAAGTTGCACACAAGTGGAGAAGTAATGCTGACATAACCAATAATCTCTTTGTACATGTAGCTGGAACAGGTTGTTTACAATATAAGGATTCCTTACAGTGTTAATGTGCATACATGCTACACCTTGAAAGACTTATCTACACAGGTGAAAAAATTCTGCTTCAAATTGCATTTTCCTGGTCCACAGTGACCCTGCACACATCTTGTTAATGCCACACATATCTTGTTAAAGCAAGTGAAAGCAGCATTACTAGCCATACATTTCCCCTAGGTGATCTCACTTTGGTGTAAAAGGATGGTCCTGCTATGATCATGTGACCTATATTTCACATTATTTTCAGCCACATGGTCGTGGCCACTCTGCTTTTTTTCTTCTCGTCACACATGCAAATATAAAAATAGGCAGAGGTGCACTAATAATGATATACAAGTATCTGCACAAATGCACCTTAAAAAAATAATAGTGACTGCATGCTGGCAAAAGATAAATATAAACAGAGGAAGTAGCCATCCCTGGCAGAAATGATCAGGTGACTCAAACCCCCATCCCCCGGCTCCACACCAAAGCCAACTCAGAGGCAGCCACATGTACAATAAACTGTTCCCCCCTCCCCGAAAGTGTGATATAAAAGGTAGTTTTTAAAAAATTGTATCTAAGCCCTCAGGTGCAAAAAAACACCCTGTATATTCAACTCAGATCCTTAAGAATGTTGGTGTGCCCCTGGTATGATACGAGTACGTTTCCCCCTGACCTGTGTAGAAAGCCCCATATTACATGAAAAGCCAACATAGCAAACTGATATCTTCCCAGCCCTACCTTATATATATGTCAACATTTTCTTCCGTCAAGAGAACAGCATAACTATGACTCTCCAACTAGAGTAGAGCTTTCCATGAAGCTTGGAATGTGCTCTTGGTAGATTAAAAGCTGAGGGGAAAATATCACCAGGTGGCCAGACTTTTCCAGGAACCATGTCATCAATATTTGGTTTTAAGGGTGAAACAGCAGGTTACACTAATATGATAAAAACCTTCCTTTTCCTAGGTAAGAAGAAGATTTGGGAAGGGTAAGCAGTAAGAGTGAGTTAAATGCATGTTTAACTCATTAACATTTTACTCTATCAAATTTCTTCTCTCAGCTCTTTTCTACTATTCTTTTATATTATCAGTTTTAAGAAGTGCTTTTATATTATGGTTATGGTAAGTTGCTGCAATAAAGTTTTGAAGGCTAGAGAGTAGATTGTTAAACGTATTATTTTGTTATTTTATCATTATTTTCCCCAAGTCCCACTCTTGGGGAAAAGGATGTAAACACAGTGAGTGAGTGAGTGAGGAAGTGAATGAAAAATAAGATGGCAATGAGGTACTGAGTATTCACAGTGGTTTTGTTATCATAAGAGCTAGAAAGCTGCTCTTTCTGTAACTGCTGCAGCAATCTGCACCATGTTTCTGTTAAAACCTGTTAAAAGTTTTATCTGTTCCTGATCCCACACATATAAATATCTCAAACAATGAGAAATGCTGGAATGCCTTGCTACAAAAAGCCAAGCACTACTTACCAGATTTGTTAATTCCACAAGGTAAATTGAAAGAAAATTCAATTTATTCATCTTGAAAAAAATATCCTAAGAAGTGAACCTGTGACTGTAAAGAAAAAATGGCTATTTCCCTCGACCATTAATCCACTGCAATTACCTTCTTTTCAGAGTGCAAATAGTAAACATAGAAACTTGACACAGAAATAAAAAGTTTTACCTACATTTGCATGAGATTCATCATGGCCATTAGTCTCTGCTAACTCCTTGGTACTTTTTTTTAACTGTGAAGGGAAAAAAAAAACCCAATTACTAGAGTAGTGTACATAGTTATTGTTGATTTATTTAAAGTACCATTCTTTATAAGGCTCCCAATGAGCAAAACAGATGGAGCATATAATTCTAATGAGTTTTTGCTGAAACCAGTTTGAAATGAACGTATTGAAGGCTTGATAGGTTGGCTTAGAGAAAAAAATTAAAGAAGCAATGCTACGACTGGATCATTATTTTTTAAATAATAAGATTAGAAAGCAGTCTCAAGGCATAAGAAGTGTGTAAAATTGGCTTTCAGGGGTAATAAATGATTTCATTTCCCATTCTTGTTGCTATTAATTTGAAACTTTGCAGTGGTTGCAAGTTGCTGCTAGCTAAATAGCAGTCAGCTAATGATTGCTTTTGAATGATACATTTTGAGTGCTCTAGAAGGCTGAAGAACTATGATAGGCTTCCTTCTTAGGGAGTGTCTGGAAGAAGAAAGAGGAGTTTGTTTATATCCCAAATGGCTGGAACAAACATGTCTTTTCAAAGAGGTTTTGGTTCAAAGGAGATTATCAGACACGCTAAATACAGCATTATAATGATGCCAGGAGATTGCTAAAGGGATTCCTTTTCAGATGACGTCATTCCCCTCTAGTAATGCACCTGTTCTGCTACCATTCCACTGGCACTGCTTTTTATTGATGGGAGAAGCCATCAATACATCCCCCCTTCTGTTTCTGTTAACACATGTTCGTGTGTCTGAAAAGGTGCCCCGTTTCACTGGCAAGATCCCAGCGTCAATGGCAGATCCCTGCCAGAACACATCCTGGTGAGATCAGGATATCAAGATAAGTGACACACTTTTAAAAAACTTTCCTGATTTACTTGGAAGTTTTAAAGTGTGTTTTTGTGCTTGCTGTCAGTTTTTGTCTTGTATTTTGCTTTTTATTTTTTTAATTTCCTGCACTCTTGTCTTCTCATGAGAACGGGCAGAATTTCACTCCAGGAAGTGAAAGGAGCTCCATTACAGCTCCATTCACTCTTGGGCTGCCATGAAGATGCTACAAAGGCAGGTCTGAAAAGTTTTACTATTGTGGCATTAGAGGGACGGGAGAGGGGCAGGAGACTGTGGGACAGGAACACTTTTTTCATTCCTGTCTGATAATCTCCTAGGAGATTGGTAAGAGAGTTTGACATGGCCTTCATTTTTACAATTTAATATTGCAAATTTGTTTATTTTATTAATTTATTAAAATATTTATATCATACCCTATATTGGGAAATCTCATGGCAGCTTGTATGTATGTATGTATTAGATCCAGTTTTAGAAGTTGGACCCAGTTTTAGAAGCTGCCTCCCCACCTTTTCTTCCCCATGATAGCCTATAGAAAATGATGCACAGAAGTTTGCTGGCAGGGCTGCACTGAACCCAGTTTGCTGACTAAGACTTACTCCCATGTATATATGTATGCCTTCAGTTTTCAGTTTTACAACTCGTACATTTTACAAAAAAGACTATCAAGGATGTGGCTGAAACATTGTAATATACTCAGCAAAAGAAACTAGGAATTATTCTGCAAATAATGTCTGCCTGTCACCTAATCCTACATCAAGCAAACTGGGAAATTCTGAAGTAGCTAATACGACATATGGCAATTCCTCTGATCTTAAATGTTTATAGAAGGAATATGTATAGACCAGTTATCTAGGTGTTGAAAAAGAGAAACAAAGCACTGCTGGAAAAAAAAATGCTGCAACACCATGTTCTATAACAGAAGCCATTAGGATTCAGAACAGAACTAAGTATTAGGAATGTGTGGAGGCCCTACCCTGTGTTTTAGGCTCAAATGACACCTTATGTGATGTACAATGATTTGTTGCATTTTATTCTCCATAGCAATACTGAGCATAATAATACTGAGCAAAGGACAGACAAGGAGAGAAGGCTTAACTCTTTCCCTCTTAATCGTTTTTGGAAACTCCCCAAGCTGTTTTACTGTTAGGGAGAAAGGTATCAAACTCCATCTATCATCTTGGTGCTTTGTCCTAGAGGAAAGTACCAAGACACTCTGAAATGTATAGTATTGTATCCCTTTCCACAAGTGTCCTGATGCTGACAGTGTAATCCTATACATGTTTGCTCAAATCAAGCCCCACTAAGTTCAATGGGACTTACTCCCAGGAAAGCATGTATGGGATTCCAACCTTGTATGGTTCAGATGCCTTTCAACTTTACTTTGCATACCTATTTACACTGGTACATATTATATAAAATGCCACTGCACTCTTCCTTTTTATGATCTCACATTATTTTAGCAAGATGCTAAATGCTGTCAAATATGTTTGAGCTGCAATTATATGAATACAGATCCATAATGAGATTAAACATTAAATTAAATATATTAAACTGAAAAAATAAGCTCTTTGCAATCACTTTAGGAAAGCATTCTGCCTCAAAAGATATAGCAAGATGGACTTGTTCTAGGTAAATAAGTATCAGGTGCAGGAAACAGCCTTCAGCAATATATAATGGCCAAAGAAGGCAAGACTGAAGCAGTGGTTCTTGGTGGGGAAAATGGGATGGAACAAACAGTGACACATATTCCTTTCAAAACACCCTTAAAAATTGACCTAAATGGTGCCTATTCAACTTTCAACTGAAAAAATGCATTGAGAAATTGAATTAATGAACATGCATTTCAAAGAGTTTGGAAAGGTTACTTTTTTGGACTACAACTCCCTGAATCCCCCAGCCATCAAGGCTACTGTTAGAGGGATTATAGGAGTTTTAATTCCAAAAAAGTAAAGTTCCCAAGCTCTGGACATTATCATATGTGGCAAAAATTGCAGGATTATGATGTCACAGTAGCACAAACGAGTCCCGCTATTTCATGACATCATTGTCTTTGCATGGTTACAGTGTGCTCCAGCCACGAAAAAGGCGTTACTTCTATTTCATGGGACAAGCCATGAACAGATCTTCAATATCACTTTCTTCATGGTATTGATGATAATAATAATAATAATAATAATTTATTTATACCCCGCTCCTCTGTTAAAAACAATCGGGGTGGCTTACAAAAATTAAAATACAAATACAGATTAAAATTCCTAAACACCACCCACCCCATCCTCCCTCATAAAAAGATATTAAACTGATATAAATAAAAAAAAACCTAATCTAAAATCACATTAAATAAATAATAAATAGCCAATAGACTAAAAGAGGCCAGGAGCTCCTGAGGCTGGGATATAATTAGGAAAGGCCTGCCAAAAGAGATCCGTCTTTAGTGCTTTTTTAAAGCTACTCAGGCTCGTCATCTGACGGATCTCGTTTGGCAGGCCATTCCATAATTTGGGGGCGACTACCGAAAAGGCCTTCTGGGAGGTTGCAGACAGCCTAGATTTTTGTGGCTGAAGCAAATTCCTCCCAGAGGACCAGAGTGCGCGGGGAGGATTGTATGGGAGGAGATTGTTCCGAAGATAAGTGATGGCATGTGAAACCACGGCCCATTGTAATTGTGAGATTACAGCAAGAATGGGCAGTCCTCAGCGAGAAAACGTCTCAGTGAGAACATGAAAATGAACCACGGGACACTCTTTTTATGAACTGTCCCATTTAGTTTGCACATTTTTAGTTTTGTTTCAGTGCTTGTGTGTTAATTTACTTTTTTTATTAAGGTGTTTTTGGAGTTTTAAGTGTGCTCGTGTTTTCCCAAGAGAACCACTGAAGTCTTGCCCATGCTAAATCATGGAAGTAAACTCCCATTCTTAAAGTGTTAGTGGTCATCATGCAATGATTCCGTGGCAGTTCTTTCACACAATTACAGCAACGTGCAATAATAAGTGTAATAATACCACAATGTTTCCACTATCCTAGTTCACAGAATTACAGCGTTTTTAGATGCTAGTCTAATAATGTCCACTGAGTTCTTTTTATTCTTATTCATGGCTGGCTGTACAATAAGACAGAGATAATTAGAGATAGTTAGTTATTAATGTGTTATTGTTGTATCTTTATTGCTAGTGAGCTAGAGAGAGAGGTGCTCGTGGGACTGTGTGTATCAGCTGGCAAAATCACTTGGTTGGCCTTAGGTACTATGCACCATGACTGATGTTGGGGAAGAAAAATGTACCATTGGTTGCTCTGGATGGGTTGGGTCAGCCTTGTTCTTACTCATATCTCCTTTTACTATTTGCAAGGGAGGGTATTAATCTGGGCATGGGAGGTGCAGTGGTGTTTTTCATGGCAGCTTCAGATGGCGATCATTTTGTGTTCAACGAATGACCCCAAACATTATTGAATCATACAATATGAAAGTGCTGGGAGGGGCCACAGTCGTTGGTGGAGTGAGATGCTTTATCCCATGATCATCACCACCACCACAATCCACTTCATCATCATAATTTAATCCTGTCTTTCCTCCAGCTCTAGGATTAAGGCAGTTTACAGGGTGGCTTTGTCCTGAATGCATAATTAAGTAATTAGCTTTACAAACAGCTTGGAAATAACACACTACAAATAACAATGCTACTTGTAATACAGCACTTTTTTGGGGGGTGGAGATACTAATGAGGGCATAACATTCATTTCTATGAAATAATGTAATCACTGGTAAGGTCATTAACTTTTTTGCGTGTGTAATGAGTAATATTAACTCATTACTTACCAAATGTTGTTTTAGGGGATAATTAAGGAGGGTTCTTTGACTATTTTTCTAGTCTGGGTTCTTTCTTTAAAATGAACAATCATTGGTTAAGGGTTTTTTTGTTTGTTTTAGTATGAAGTAAACTGTCTGCAAAGAAATATGAAAGATGTGTGATTGTAATTAATGCATTAGAAAACAAACAAGATCTTTAATAAGAAAGATGAAATGACTAACTAAACAAAACAACATGTATTGCACACCATTAGTTACAAATATACAAGATTATTATTTTGTATACAGTATTTGTGAACTACTTGAAAGTACACTAAATAAAGAGACAGTGCACTGCCTATCTTCTCACTCTTCTATTAGAAAGAGCTTCCTTACAAGTGTCTATTACACTTAACCAACTGCACATTTGAAAGTCCTTTACTATTTCATTAATACTGCAGTTCTATGGTTGATTATCTGAAGTAAGCCCCACCAAACTCAATAGGACTTACAGTACTTCTGAATACACATGACTGGGAGTACACAAGCTAGATATTGTACCTTGTTTAATTCAGGCAGCTGTTTAATCTCTTGACAATCAAGAATAAATTAAGTTCAATTAGACTTCAAAATTACAAAGCACTATCTGCTTCAGTTTCAATGACTCTGGCTGCAATGATATAAGGCTTAATTCCCAGCCCTTGTCTGTGCAGTCAATTTCTTAGTTGGCCAATTATCACTTCCCTGAGACCCCAAATATATCAGGAGGCAATTGAGTTTTGTCTGAAGGATGGAAAGTTGCTGCCCCAGTTGCAGTCTTTAAAAAGCTGTCATCTCTTCCTTCATCTGTGGTGATACCTTGGGAAGCTCTTGTTATGTTGTTCACGAATAGGTGCTTGGAATGACATGGCAACTGACAAAGAGTGCTTGTAAGAGGCAAGATTTATATTGATCCACTTAAGGTTTCAGCATTTAGCCTGTGATGAGCAACATCCATTGTTCTCAGATTAACAGGACAGAGAAATCATGTATAGGTGACGTTCTTCCAGGATTTCCACCTTTACTACAACAACATTCTAGAAATAGTCAGGCCTCACATATCAACCTGAATGGCACCCATGCTGACAATATTAATATTACCTTGGTGAGAACAGGTGTCTACCGCAGGTGTTGGTCAAACTGATGGTGAGTGAGCTACCAACCCACAGTCACCTTCTATACTTGTTTTACTGCTTTCCCCTTGGTTTTACTATTTGACTCTTTATTGACTTTAATGTTAAGTCACTTTGAGGACCTACATGTAGAAAAGAAGCAAGGTTGCAACCATATGTATGCTTACTTGGGAGCAGAGTTTGGGAAGTTGGTCTTGAAAATTGTTTTGCTGATGCTAAATTGGGAGACTAATTAGTTATCATTAACAGCACTAACTGAGGCAATTTAATTCATTAAATTGATGTTCATTAATTCATAGCAGGCCACAGGATTTACAGAGAATATATGGAAGTTGTTGCCATTGACTCCAGGGCCTCTTTTGTTGTTTTGAAGTTGCATTCCCCAATCTTTTTTCCAAATGGACTACAAAGCCCATAATATGGTTTTTTCCTGGGGATGGTGGGAGTCCAATGTGTCTAGATACTGCTGGGTTACAAAAAGCTGCCATGAATCATGTTAAAACTTGTGCGATTAAATTTTTCCCCTGTCTGCACCCACAGTAACATTCACCCTTGGAATAATGTTAAAGATTAGTAAGGAATGATGTGTTTATCTCAACCGAACGCTAGTGATCCAGTGCAGCAGTCAGCGGCTGGCTATAAAGAGCAGTCAGTGAATAAAGGGTGGAAAATCCTTTATCAGAAATGCCTTGAGTACCTCTAGGCAGAAATGCCTTGAGTACCTCTAGGCAGAAATGCCTTGAGTACCTCTAGGCAGAAATGCCTTGAGTACCTCTAGGCATTTTCTCTCACAAGTGAATCACTGCATCCTCTCTGCTTCCTTACTCTCAATCAAGAATTCTAGATTCTAATCAGGGTTCTAAAATTAAATTGGTATTTTTAAAGATAAGGTATTCAACAAGCCCACAATGTTCAGCATCCATCTTACCACAATACTTTCTTTTTCTTTTCTTTCTTGGCTAATGCAATAAAGTAATGTTTGTACTGGCAGTGGCTCTTGGGGCAGCTAATTCACTCTGGGTTTTGGATAGTTTTATAGGAGCTCTCCAAGATTAAAACCTGGAGTGTATTCACTTACCCCCTGATGTGGGAGCCACCACCCACCACTGGTTTGCACTCATTAATCTTGTTTTCTTCGTTTAACATAACACATGTGAAATGTTTGTAGCAAAGGTTCAGGAAGGAATTGAAACAGATCATGAACTGGTGAATATATGATTGCTACAACCGCACCAGACATCTGCTCTGGCAGCCTGGCCTTCCTAGTCCTTTGTGATTAAGCCCTAAAACCTCCTCCACGCCCCTCCCTTGTCACTAAGATGACATAGTCAAGAGCCCAGCCTTTCCCGTTCTCTTTACACTATCATGAGATTCATGAGGACAGAGTGAATGGAAATATCTGGTGAAGCTCTATTCTGCAGCGAGAGGTTGCTGTACAAATGACTACCGTCATGGAAGGAAATGTAGAGCTGTGTATCTCTGTCCCTGAATAAGACTGGCACTCTCTTTACCCTAAGTGTCTCTTCCTTCCACCAGAAACAGGGACAACCCAAAGTTTGATGACTGAAGTATGGAGAAGATAGAACCCTTTCCCCACTTCTAAATTTTATGGGTTTGGTTTTCCTAGAGTTTTTTCCCCCTACTTTTGCAAACGTTGAGGCTTCCCTGAGCCTTCTGATATCTGCTCGTTTCCCAAGAGCCCTATTCTGTCTAGACAGATGTTATAACTAGATCACTGAGGTAAGTGTTAACGTATGTCTCTGGACATTCTCAGCAAGAAAAGAGGGACTTCTGTGTTTGATTTATGAACTTCCATGGGCTAAACTAGATGGTCACATTTCCTCCTCACATTCTTTATTCTAATGTGCTTTCCAGTTGAAGATGCTCTCCCCCATTCTGCCTTCCTGCAGTCTTGTCCCCTAAAATACACTTTCCCCCACAGACTGTGTCCAACACTGGTGGAGGGCTAGGCTGGGGGAAAGCACCCAAAGTGACAGACCAGATCAAAAATTAGATCTCAGCCAGACTGAAGGAGAAAAATAACCAAAGGGAAGCCACCCTTTGTCGTGTCTCATTCATTCCTATGTTTGGGAGAGAAAAAGCCAACGTGGACAATTAAGGTTGTCAGGTTGGATATGGAATGGGACACCTCTAACTTTAATCCTGAAAATTTTTATTTATTTATTTAGAGTATTTATACCCCACGTAGCAGGATGAGGTACTGTAAAACTCCATCATGTGGGATGAAGGTACCACTCCTCCCTTACTTTCAAAATTCTAACTTTCAGCCACTAGCCATCCCCTTCCAATCTGGCTATTGCCTTGCCAGTGCAGAATGAGGGGAGGGGGCACAGAGGTGTCAGCATCAATAACAGAGCTGAGTGCTCCTCAGTGCCCCCTCTCGCCTCTCCCCACCATTGAGGAAATAGTCATGTTGGGAGGGCATGGCTGTGGCTGAAAGTTGAGGTTTGGCAGGTAAGGGAAGACAGGTACCTTCATCTGGCTTGATGGAGCTCTATAGCACCTTGTCTTGCTCCACAATCTGTTCAGGATTAAAGTTACACGAGCCCCATCCTGTATTCAACCTGGCAACCCTATGAACCATAAGAGCTGTAACCTGACAGAAAATGACCTTCTTACCTATCAACATAAATATAGCATGAACATGTGATCTGCAGTTGTGTCCAACATTTTATTTGAGAATCACTGAGCTATTTCTTTACTGCAAATCTATCTGCCAATAGAAAGAACATGTCCTTCAGCATCACATAGTGTTAAAGACAACTGTATCCAGCAGATCCGTCAAGAGCAGAAAAGGCTTGTTTCATGCCACTATTCAGTAAGTGTACAGAAATGCTGGGGATCTTTTATTGTCATCATGATTCACTTTTGCACGCGTGCATCTGCCCGAATGAGACGGGAGATGCTAAACTCATTTTCTCTGCTAGTAGTCTTCAAAGAAATGGCTGTTTTATTTGAAATATGTTTGCTTTTCCAGTATATTTAACTTTCCCCAGATCCATTTGTCTTCAGATAGAAAAACACATTGTTGGTATCTGTGCAGAGGAAAATGTGCTACAAGAGATGCAATAAAAGATCAAGAGCTGCCAAAGAGACAAGGTTCTATTATGCTTTGACACAATCATCTTAAATAAAATGGTATGCTTATTCAAAGTAAGGTGAATTTGCAAATAACCACAACAGCACGGGCCGCATATGGCAGATAACAGAGCTAATCAGTGTTGCATTGATCTCCAATGGCACAGCGCAGGTAATTCTGCTCCTAAACTTACCTGTTCCTGAAGAATTTTCAGCATGGCCTGTGTGTGTGTGTGTTCTTCTTTCGCTTGCTCAAGTTCTGACTTTTTGTTGTTTAATTCTTCTTGAATTTTCAACAGTTGCTGCATGAAAGAAAGGATGTTTCTGATTACTGATGTCTGAGCCCCTGTGAATAAATATCCAGGATTGCAAAGTCTCAGGCAAGCAATATTTTTCATGTTTGTTCCATTTTCTGTTTTTATTGCTTTGACTGTTATGTCTAAGCTGAATAAGACATAAATTATATCTGTCTGCGTTTTTTGCTGCTCAGCAAGGAAATGCATTTCTCTTAATGTAACAAATAACTTAACCACGCATTAAGACACACAAAACTCCTGGCTGGATATACCATCTGCAGAGGAACTGTCACATCCATCTGAACCAAAGGCTTATTTGTAGAAGGAGAACTCTGGGTTTAATAATCCTGGAGTAAACATTTCATCCCATAAATAATTTACGAACACAGCCCTTTAATATAATTAGTTGCTGGCCCACAGCCATCTCATTTTGCACAAAGCCATAATCTGAAATGTGTTTGTGCTGAGTTGCCAAGAAGGCAAAAGATCACTTTTTTTTTCCTCTGGTGTACTGTTGCAGGGTTTGATGATTAGATAAGACCAAAACCCTGCAAATCAATGCATCAGCAGAGAAATGTGCTGATGAGAATGACTAAAGATAGGTATGGGTTGCCAAAGATGGTCTTCTTTATGCAAGCAATTTCAAGGTTTTTAAAGAAGGACTTCATGTTCTCCGGCCCAGTAAGAAGCCACATAACGAGTGAAAACAGACATGCATTCAACATACGGTAGAAATGTGTTCGACACATGTTCTTTTCCCTGAAAGAAAATGTTTCATGGTGACATGGATACAAGTCAAACATCACTTTCTCTGCACTTGAGAATGTCTTGACTCTCAGCCACACCTTTATGAAATCTTCACTGCATCTTCCAAGAAGCAGAAGATTTAATCACAAGATTTAATTAATTCTGAATCTATCTGTGCATTTTTCTACACAGACAGCAGATAGAAATTTATTCATTCAATTTATTTAAAGTCATAGGACATTCTAGTTAATTTTTGTTTTATTTACTACAGCAGTCACATTTTCAAAAGATATTGGTCCTGGCAAAGTATGAAATAAAAGAGGAAAGCACTCTCTTGCTTAGGACTTAACTTACTGGGTTGCCAGCCTCTTAGATATAGGTCACTGAGCCAGTGGCATATGATGAGGACACTATCTGGTGACTCAGAAGCAGAGATTAGAACTCGTGTTAGTGTTCAGTCTATCAATTACATTATTATCTATTTAAAAACCTAATCCAGAGTGTAAACTATCTTCTTTTTCAAAATAAAATTCAATGCAATTTTGAGGACATTTTCTGGGGAACAAGGTCATGGGGAACATTTTACCTACATTATTCCCTTTCTTTGTTGTCTCCCCTATTATCCTTGGCAAAGTTTTTTACTCCATGATAGGTGGCTACAAGTAGAAAGCATGATAGGCAGGTCAGCAGAGAATGGGAGGGGGCCAGGAAGATGAACTCCACATGTTGCCTCGTGGTGCAGCATGCATGGATGGGAACGAAGCTGCAGTGTGTAGCATGAGAGAGGGCGTGGGTAGGCAGGTAAGAAAGAATGAAAGGCAAGAGAAGAAAGAAGGAATGGACATGGTTAGTGAAAGAGAGAGATGGGAAAAGCTGGGAAAACAGAAAGATACACAGCGAAAGAGGGAAAGAAAGACAGGCACCCACATCCATGACACATGGAGTAACAAAAAGATAGATGAGGGAGATGGAACAAACAGGACACCCACAAGACAAGACTGATGACACAAGTATCACTGAACATATGATAAAGGAGGAAGACTTTAGAAAAAGTGAGGATCATAAGAGAGTACCTGGAAAGAAAGTTGGGAGTGGGGGTTCAATGTAAGCAAAAAGTAACAAGACAAATAAAATCAGGGATTATTTTGTAGGTGATATGATTAATTTTTAAGATTTAGCAATGTATTTTGGGTAAGAAGTAGACAGTAGGTAATTGTCTACAACTGCAGATACATATGCCCAACTCAGAAGCTCCAAAAAAGAAGTGTTTTCCTCCTCAGAAACTGAATTGTTTTGATTATTACTAAACTAAATTGTTTTTTTGTGTGTGTGCTAAGGAGGATTTTAGTGCAGTATTTATTCCAAATATAGCTCACACTGTCAAAATGGTGATTAAATGATATAGCTTTAAATAGAAAATTGAAGAATATCTTCATCCAGGAATTATTGTTCCTTCTGCTATTGTTGTTCCAGGTATCACTCAAGAGGTGGAGAAGGCACCCCAATTCATGCTCAGGTTGAATAATGTTGCACCCTGGTATGTGTCAGAAAGGGTTGTAATGCTAACAACCAGGGAGAGAAAAGACCATGAAATGCAGTTCGTGCCATGACCCATGATCATTGGCATTGGGTTCTGCCTTCTGTAACTTTCACAACCAACGTGGAACAACATTTCACAATAGGCCTTGCTCAGAGTGGCAATCTTTCCATAGGTTGCTTTTGGTTTTGCTGTAACAAAGAAAAATATGTGTGGTATTTTGGACATGAAGTTCCTTTCTTCCCCATCTCAGGATTCTTCCCTTTCCCTTTTCCTCCCTTCCTGGGTTTGAAGAAGGGCTCAAAGAAAAGGAGATGCAGAACTGCAGTGTTGTGCCTCTCCAGTGAAGCAGCAGAAATTGAGCAGTGCCACTATCACTTCTGTCTGTTCCTCCTAAATGTTTTTGACTGAGAAGAAGAGAATTATTCTTGTTCATTCTTGTGTCTTAAAAATAAAAATGACCAAACATGTATGTAAGAGTCTGATTTTTATTGCAGGATATTGTCGACAGGGGTGGGTTGGGTCTGTTCATATAAAATTGCTGTTGTTGTTTTTTTTTAAAAAAATCCTTCCTGAATATTTGTCTTTTCCCTTACCCTCAGACATTCCAGTGGGTGGGGTGGGTGAGAAATTTGTCCCCCCCCCAAAAAAAATTCATGCAGTTGTTTCCCCCTCTCTCAAGATCAAAAGAGGGATAGGGAGAGGAGTAAAATCATGCATGGGATATTTTATCTTCCTTCACATAAGCTTTTCAGGGGAAACTTAAATGCTAAGTTAAAATAATTGTCCCCTTTAAATGTAAATTTAATTAATGTTAGCTTTTTTATATAGGCCTTTTAGTGTAAACATAAATATGCCACCTTTCTCCTAATGTTCTTATCTCTGGTCAGAAGACAGCTTTGGGATGGGCTTTGATGGAATTAAGATAATGGAGGGAGGAATCAGCTCAAAACAAACAGCACATGCTCTGCTCCCTTCTCATTTAAAGATCTAATTTATTTCACTGGATACTGAGAAGGAGGCCTTTAGTCAAACCCCGAGTTCCAGATTGCTTACATGATCTCATTATATAGTAATCCAGCTTGTTAGTAAATCCAGTTATCTCAGATCAATAAACCCTCATTTAATACTGTTTAGATGCTAAGTCCATCCCGGAAGTTGTGTAGCATCCCCACAGTTCTAGTCTAGCCTTTCCTTACTGGTGATCTCCAAATATACTAGGCTATAACCACTGGCATCTCCAAATAGAAAGTCCATGCTAACGTGTGTTTTTTTAAATCCGAAACATCAGAAGGTACCAGGTTGGGCAAGACTGCAGAGTAGTTAGACAGCTCCCATTTAGCCCAACCCTGTTTGGAAGAAATTAATATGTTTAAATGAATAATGTTTAAAATTGTTTGGCTGAATTTTGTTTCTCTATCTGTTTTTAAATTCAAGTGGGTAGCTTCTATTGTTGGAGTAATACATATAGCAGTACAGGCAGGGGAAAAACTCTTTTTTCCCCCCATGCAGCATCAAAAGATCACATACATATTTGAGGAAATGCGCTGAATATAATCATTAGTTAATTTTTTCCCCTTCACTTTTAGAGGAAAGACTCTGTGGATAGCCTTTGCTTCAATGTCCATACTGATCACTGAAACAAATTTACAAACCGCAACTACACATGAGAGATCATGAGAATATGAATTATGAACTGGAGCATTTATTCCATCTAAAGCATTAAGATTCCTCCCTCACTGCTAGAGTGTCAGGATTAGTTTTGTGATATAATGTCACAGCTTGACAAGGCATCTTTATGCTTGTGGGGGAAACTGCAGCATCTTCAGTGTCTTTGGTATGCTAACTCAATCTATCCTTCCTTTCTTCTTAGTGTTCCTTTTTGCTCTGAATGTTTTAGCCTGAAGAATTTTTCAAACTCTAAAAGCTTCTGTTACTTTGCATATTCACCAACAAATTGGCCCCCAGAAGAGATACCACCAGCTTTACATGCAAGAGCATCTTCCTTCCAGTGACATAGCAAAGATGTATCTTCACGCTAAGGGCTAAATGTCCAGCCATGTGTGTGTGTGTCCGTCCATGTGGCACAAGAGCTTTTGGTATTAGTTCCACTCCAGTATCCATCAGGCTCCAACTTGAACCACCAAGCCCAGCCAGGCTCTGCTCATTCACCTATGAGGTGTCATTTCCCCATTCTCCATTTACAGCCCTTGACCCACCCAGAACACACTACTAAATCTATTGTTTACAACCAAGCCCCCTCTGCTCAAACCACATCTGCTCAGACAGATTTAACCCTGATATATGTGACACAGTTCTGTAGCTACTAGCTTGTGCCTGGAGGCACACAACTAAGGAACAGGATTTCTAAGCAAAGCACTTTGAGCAATTAATCTTCCTTCACATGTACAGTATAGCAAATGGCAAGATCCCATTTGATTGTGGGGATTGTGCACATCATGTCTCCAATCATGAAAGCTGTTCCATCCTGATTACTGATCCTCCCAGGGGGGTGGCAGTTGGTTCTCCTGGTGTTGACCATTCCACAGTTATTTCACATAAAACTATTTTTAATGGTTTTGAATGTCCCTATAAAATCTACTTTATTGTAGAAATGTAACTCACCATGTTTTTAAAACAGACAATATAACATAGTAAAATAAAATAATCAAGAACTGTGGCTAGTAAAAAGTTCTACATTCATCCAGATATCTGGCATCTTACTATAGAGGAAGATGCTAAAAATCCCCCTATACCTTAGGCTAAGCTATTGGAGAGGTCAACCAAAAGTCTACTACGTCAACATTTTACACACAGAATAAAAACAGGAAATAAAAGCTATGCCTTTAAATTATGAAAATGTAAAGCAACTTGATTTTAATGTATGGTTTAAGAATTTAGTCAGAATGTACACACATATATTACAGCAGAAGATTCCTAAATGTATACATGTTTATTCAAAAGTAAGCCCCATTGAGTTCAGTGGGATTTAGTCCTTGGTAAATGTGCAGATGATTAGGCTGTTTTGTAATATTTACACTCACTGTTGCTTGCTCATATGCAGTGACAATTAGCAGGTGGTAGCAGTGGTTGGGGAGACATACAAGAAATCTAGGTCAAGGGCTGTAACCTGTGCGCCTTTAATAATGCCAAGGTAATTGGATGAGCACAGTAGGGGAGAGTCAAACTTTTTGTGATGGGTTTCTAAAATAAATAGAACCCCTAAGGCTCTGCTGTTATTTATGTAACATAATTCATGAAGGCTGAAATATAAAATCATCTCTGCAGAAGTCAATCTACCGTAGTTGGTTTCTAAAACCTATTCTGCAGTTCCTGTGCTCAATCTCTTTCTGTAACCGTCACCCAGACTGTTCAGATCTTACCACTGCATGTAGAAAATTACCATCTTAAAACCAATCTTCAGTGCTTCTGAAACAGTAAATATAGAAAGCATTATAGAAGCCCACTGAATTACTCAGGCCTCTGCAATGAATATTGTCAGTATGGCCAAGAATACTAATAACCAGACAGCATGAAATGCTCCCAAAGATATGGAAATTCCAATGGGAAATGGTGGCAACATGTGAATTCGTGTTAGCAGCACATGGTTGCAATGCATTTTCATCCCTAATCCCCCATATTTGTACAAGTTCACCTAGACATTGCCATGGTGGTATCCAGATCTAATCAATTCACAATGTGGTGCAGCTGCCAGAAATAACGTGGGGCTTTAGGTTCTGCAGATCAGGTTCTCCTCATGTTGCTCCATCACTTATGCATCATGGTTACAATCTATAAAGTACTATATGGCTTGAGTCCAAACTATCTGAAAGACTGTATCTCACAATATGAGCCTGCTTACATTTTAAGATCCTTGTGGGAGAACTTTATCTCAGTCCCACTGTGCAATTCCTTCTCATGGGAGTCTAGGCTGGCTCCATCTCTGCCCTGTTTCCACCAGAAGGCAAAGACCTTTTTGTTTACCCAGGTGGCTTTGAGTGCTACCCTGTCTTGCAGAAAGTCTTTTAACTGGGCTGTGCTATTGTTTTATCAACATTATTATTATGTTTTTAACTTCTCTTTTAACTGTTTAATGTTTTAATATAATTGTTTGGTTTTTTAAATGTTGTATTATCCATTGTTTTAACTGTGTTTTGTTTTAACTTAGCTTGTGAGCTGCCTCTTTGGAGAAAGGCAGGATATAAATACTGTACAATCAGTCAACCAGTCCTTATGTACACAAGAGCCTGCCTTCCCCTACTCTGGAATGCAAGAACCTACTGCTGAACCACATGTATGATGGGCTTTAAATAAGAATAAACATTTCTGTCCACTTCATCTCAGATTTAGACAAAAAGGAACCTTCCACTTTTAATATATTCAAGATGGTAAACACCAGCACTGAAGGTTTACAGTACTAAGGGTGACTGTTTTGAGTTTGCTTGTTCTGCATCGCTTCCATAAGACACCCAGGAAGAGGTGAGCACTTTGGCATCTTTCTTCATTATTTTCTTCCTTAAAGCACTTGCCCTAGGCAGCACTAACAGTCTTTGGACTACTGTGTAAGGACCATTGTATTGAAGCATTAACATACATACATTTCTGTGTACTAGCAATGTAAGCATGCATTCATAAGAATGATAGCAAGTGGCTCTGATCAAGAGAACAGCTGCTGTTTAAGGTGTGGTGTGAGCAAAGTGCCTTCCTGGTGATGTAAAAGCTACTGCTAAATCTCAGTCTCCATATCATTTATTGCCTTTTCTGGAACCCCTGTGCTTGAATTGAATTTATTTTGGAAATTGTTTTTCAACCTCAAGCTGAAGGAATTATTTTCATTCTGATCACAAATATTTCATATCCTGCAATCAGAAAGACCGTACTAATTGTCAGGTTATGAATGTCACCAAATTTGCAGTTGCAGTACTCTATTGCAAAGGGGAGGGAGGAGGAAACAGCTTCATTATTATAACCAGCTATTCTGTATTGCAACAAAATGCATTTGCTTGGAGTTACTTGGGAGCGACTGAAGATACCTGCTCCTAGCTTTTGGGACAGCTATATGAAGGTCGGGAAATTGCAGCTATACAGTCTCCATCCCTCCCACCTGCCTCTTTCAAAAAATAAAACCACCACAAATAAGCACTAAAGGAAAATCTTGCAGTCAGGCTCTTAAGCCAGCCCTCACAACTCTTATTCATGTGAATAAATCAGCCCGTATGAATAGCTCTATTTACCCAAGGCACAGTATGAATCAAAGGCCTAGAGGCAATAATCTTCCTATCCTATTACAATCCCTCTACAATCCTTTTAGGTTACAGATTCACAAAGCCCATCTATTGCCATTCACTCTTTAATTTCATATGAACTAAATAAATATTCCAGGTGTGTTACACAAGAGGAGTGGGAAAACTAAACTAGTGTGTGTTCTGAGTGTATCAGAGACTGCTTGCAATCAAAACCATACTTCTAGAAAGATTCTTCTAGAGACTTTGGAAACTTCAAAGAAACGGCAATATTTTCTGAGAGCCCAGTAGATGCAGTTCATGTAGGTGCTCTCAAGCCCTTTCACACTGCAATTATTGCACGATGATTCTATTTTAACTGCCTCCATTCCATCCTAGGGAATCCTGGGATTTGCAGTTCGGGGGGTGGTTAGAATTTCGTTTATTTATTCCATTTATATGCCACCTCCCTCTCTGAGCAGGATGCAAGGCAGCTCACAAAAAGTATCAGCTAAAAGTTAACAATAAAATGTATATACAATTAAAATCATCGCATAAAAACATAGCTTATAAACAATATAAAATCATTTTTAAAGGCATATGAAAGTTAAAAAAAAGAAAAGAAAGCAAGCCATTACTCATTAAATGTCTGTTCCAACAAAAAGGTATTTGCCTGCCAGCAAAAGGAGAGCAAGGAGGGACTCAGCCTAGCGTCCCATGGGAGGGAATTCCAGAGGGAGGGAGCAGCTACTGAGAAGGCGCTCTCCCTTGTCCTCACCAAATGAGCATGTGATGGTGGTGGGACCAAGAGAAAGGCCTGCCCTGTAGATCTTAAGATTCTGCTAGGCTCATATAATCACCTTTAAGGTAGTCTGGACCCAAGCCACATAGAGCTTTATAGGTCATGACCAGCACTTTGAATTGTGCCTGGAAACAAACTGGTAGCCAGTAGAGCTATTTCAACAAGGGAGTTATATGCCTCCTGTTATTGACCCGGTTCAACATTCTAGCTGCAGCAATTGGGGCCTGCTGAAGTTTCCAAACAGTTTTAAAGGCAGCCCCACATAGAGTGTGTCACAGTAGTACAAAAGGAAGTAATTAAGGCTTGTGTTGCCATAGCCAGAACTGATGTCTCCAGGAACAGGTGCAGCTGGTGCACCATTCTTAACTATGTTAAAAGTACTCCTGGCCACTGCTGAAACCTGGGCATCCAGGCTCAGTTCCAGGTCCAGACAGACACCCAAGCTGTGAACCTGAGACTTCAGGAGGAATGTAGCTCCATCCAGCACAGGCTGAATCCTTATTCCCTGACTTGCCTTTTGACTCTGTCTTGGCTGGATTAAGTTTCAAATTGTTTTTCCTCATCCAGTCCATTACTGACAACTGGCATTAGGTCAGTACTGACACAGCTTCCTTGCAATCAGACGTGAAGGAAAGATAAAGTTGGGTGTCATCAGACTATTGTGACTCCGAACTCCAAAACTCTGGGTGACTGTTCCCAGTGGTTTCATTTATATTTTAAACAGCATGTAGGACAGAACGGAGCCCTGAGGGACCTCACAGGCCATCAGCCAGGGCTTCAGACAGGAATCCTCCAGCACCACTTTCTGGGTTCACCCCTCCATGAAGGACCAAAAAAAGTCCCACCTTAGAGAGGTGGCCCATCTCAAAGAGGTGGTATTGAAGAGGTCCAGCAAAACCCCATCCAGTTCCCTAGCTGTTCTATAACCAGGCCTGATGCCAGATTGAAATGGTTCTAGATAATCTGTTTCATCCAAGGGTCTCTGGAACTGGAGAGCTAACACATATCCTAGAATCTTGCTCAAGAAGGAATACTTGAAATTGGTCCATAATGAATTCAACAATCATTTTATAAGATGTGCCATTTTACAAATTTGGAACAGATTCAAACCCAGGTTATGCCAAAAAATTTTTTTAAAAAAATACCACTATGGATTTCACTTCATGAAGCCTTTCATAAATTTGATAAAAAGACCTTAGAGAAGTAGATAACCTATAATTCTTTAGGATGGTTGGGTCCAGGGAGAGTTCCCCCCCCCCCAGGTAATGGTCTCACCACAGCCTCTTTTAGGCAGTACAGAATGCTGCCATGATGCATCAACCAGAAAGCCCTAGTACATGATGAAACTACAAACCCTAGAATTCCATAGGATGTAGCCATGGCAGTTAGTGGAATCATAGTGTTATAAATATGTAGTGTGAAAGGGCCCTAGCTCTTGTTTCTCATCTCTATTTTCCAACTGTTGTATTTTCTCATCAGGCTGGCCTGACAATGCCTCCTCTACATATACATTTACAGGTGATTTGACTCCTGCGAAATGAGGTGAGTATTTTTGGAGATTTTGGTGCCAGGGTGGAAGAAATATCTCATATTTATGTGCATGTGATCATCATAAAAATGTGCCACAGATTTTCATTTCAATCTTCCTTTTAGCTCAGGGATGGGGAGCACATGGACCCCCAGGCATTACTGGATTGCAGCTCCCATGACATTTAACTTTGCATGATGCATGTTAGGACTGACAGGAGTTGCAGTCCAACAAATCAAGAGGGCCAAAGTTGTCCACTCCAGTTTCAGCTAATTAAAAAAAAAGTTTTGCTGCAGCAAAGAAGGAGTTATGCAGTTGCAATAAGCAGCAGCAGCCCAGCAATATTTATCATGAAGAATGGGCCAATGAGAATGATGCTGTGTCATGACCACTGGGGAGAAAATTTAAGACCAATCACCCTACCTACCACTTATGATGACCCTGGAAACAATCCTAAGTTATGAAGCAGTATGTGCCCATTAGGCCATCTCAGTGAAGGATGCCACAGAGGCTGCTTGAAGTACTGGCTGAAGCCTCCACCCCCTCGTTCAAAAATGTTTGCCCAAACCTTCTGTATCTGATATAGTGAGACCCTCTCCTACTTCAGATTAAGAAATATTTTACTGTACTTGTCTTCTTGCCCTGAGATCTTGTGGTACAGGGCAGGCCAGAAATGTTTTAATAAATTAATAAATACAATACATTTCTTCCAATCTGAAGAGATTACAAAAAAAAAAAATCTTTTACACTCCTCCAAAATATTTAAAAATTCTGAGCTGAATAGTTCAGCCTAAGATTATTCTATTATGAGAGGTGATTTAGCACGATGTCTGAGAAACACCTGGCCTGGAAACTTTGCCTTTGCCGTGAATTCTCTAGGTGGTCTTCAGCAGTCTTTCTTTCATACTCAGCCCAGCATATGCAATATGCAGGTGATACTACTGGGCCTACTTTACAGGGCTCTTTTAGCAGTATATGAAGATAATGTACCGTATATGGAAATATTTTGAACAATAGTTCCCATTGATTCTATGGGTCTAGTCTAGTTAGTTTTTTTAATTAGGAAAGTAATTTGACTAACTAAACTACATGAATGCTGGCACAAAATTAACTGATTATTGATAAAAGGTGGATAGATATTTTCACAGGGTCTATACGCAGATGTTATAGTTTATGCATTTGATTTAATGATTTAAATACTTTCAAAGGTAGTTTAAAGGCTCCTTCTAAAACAATAGAGAGAGGTAACATTCCACCACTCAAGGAGAGTACTGTAATTGCTTCTTAATTGCCTTTGTGGTAAGATGCCACTTTGGTCCTCATGGATAAATTCTTTCAGGACTCTTTCAAACAGGGCCAAATGCCCCGTTCCTGCCCCGCAAGCCCCAATCCCATTCCTGCCATGGAAGAATAAAGGGAAAATGTTCAAACACTTACCGCAGCAGGAACATCCTCCCTCTCCCCAAGCTGGCCGGCCTTAATACAGCCGTCGGAAGGCTGCCTTTACAACCGGGACCTGAAATCCTGCTCGTTCTCGTGAGAGGATGGGCGGGAGGGAAATTTAAAAATACCCCCCCCAGCTGTCAAAATAGTAAAGCAAGCACAGAAACACACACACACAAAACAAGTAACCCGGGGAGGGAGTGGGAAAGGTGCCACTTACCTGGGTGTCCCGATCTGTGCCCAGAAGTGTCCAGAACAGACCTCCCTCCCACAGCTGTCATCACGGGAGAGGAATGGGACACCTTTCAGACCACTTGTGATTCCATTACTACAACAGAATGCAGTCCAAAACCAATGTTTCCCTGTGATGAAAATATCACAGGGAAATGCTGAATGAGGATGGGGGAGAAACGGAAAAGGGTCGACATCTTCTGAAAAGAAGACTTTTTCCCAACCCTGTTCCATGTCTCCCACAGATTAAATTGCCCATCTGAAAATCTTCTCACAATCTGTTTAGTTCTTTCAACCAAAACTGAAGTGGGAATTTTATAATTGTTATTTAGCAGTGATATAGGTCTGTAGTCACTTGTCTTGGTTTCTTCACGCTCTTCTTTTAAAATTAAAGTTATATTTGCTATTTCCCAAGTCTCTGGTATTTCCCCCTCTCTAAAATTGAGCTACAAATTTTTAATAAATGGAGAGCAAGATCCTTTTCAAAAGTCTTATAGTAAGCTGCCGAGAAATCATCTTGGCCTGGTGCTGTTCCTGATTTCGCTTTTTGAATTGCTGTGGACACTTCTTCTAAGGTAATAGACCTATTGATCAATTGTTTCTGTTCTTTTGATAAGCGGGGTAGATCTTGTTGGACCAGATAATGCTCAATCTTCTTACCTCAAAATTTGCTCCTTTTTTGAACAAGTCTTAGTAATGTTTATTAAAAATATCTTTTGAATTTCCCTCATATCTGTTGTCATCTCATCTTTATCACACAATCTGTATATCATCTCCCCCCTTTCTAGTCTTAATTTATAAGATAGCCTTTTCCTGGTTTATTGGCAGACTCAAAATATCTTAGTTTTAAAAATCACAGTTTATTATCAATTTTTTTTTCATTGTCAACATGAATAGTTGTGTCTGAAGCATCTTTATTTCTTGAAGAATTCTTGTATTATCTGGAAATCTTAATCCTTCTTCTTTCTTCCAGATTCTACAATCTGATGTACTGGTGGTATTTGACCCCAACAAAATTATCAAAAATATATGCTGGAGACGTGAGAAGCACGAAGGCACAGTATACCATAGGTGGTGGAAATGCGAAAAGGTGAAGATATATTGGGAAATAATTTTAAAAATGTAATTCAAAACATTTTGAAAATTAGATTACAATGAAATCCAGAATTCTTCCTGTTGGGGCTCTCTAAGGAAAAGTTTAATGATATCAGTTTCAAGGTAATACATTGTATGATGTTAGCAGCAAGGCTGTTGTATGCCCAGTATTGGACAAATGCTCTGTTACCAATAAAAGAAGAATGGATGTTAAAACTTTTTCAAATGGCAAAAATAAAAATTTTCTATACTGATGAAAGAGAAGTCAGTAGAATTTTTTAAAAGAAAGACTGGGAATCTTTTATAATTTACATAAAGAAAAAAGAAGGAAAGAAAATGGTAGCAAGCTTTGAAGATTAAAATGTCTTCTCATTGCAGATATTTATTCAGAAGTTAAAATTCTAGTTAAGGTATATAGGGAAGTATACTATAATTTAAATATTGCCTTTGATTTGTAGGGTGGGAAGTCAAATCTCTTTACATACACACACACACACACACTCACACTTGACTACATGTAGAGAAGAGGAGAATTTAGGAACTTAGGTTATACAGTTGTCCCTTCATATTCATGGATTTGACATTCACGCATTTGAGTATTCACGGCTGAAAATATTCTTAAAAAATAATAATCCAAAAAGCAAACCTTGATTTTGCTATCTTATATAAGGGACACCATTGTGCTATGCCACTGCATATAATGGGACTTGAGTATTCATGGATTTGGGTTCACGGGGGGTCCTGGAACCAAACCCCAGCGAATGTGAAGGGACAACTGTATTACACTGTGTACTATAATGTACAATGTTATATACCTATGCAGTAAGAACTGTTACAGTATATAAGGCCATATTGTAAGGTTATCTATGTAATAATAAATATATTGTGATAGACAGATTTACATATAGATTATAAATCTATATGGTATATATATCTGGAACACATATATTAATCTATTTTAACATATTGAATAAAAGGTACTAAAATAAATGACAGAGTAGTTAAAATAAGTATAATTTGAAGGGAAGATTAATTTGGATATTTTGGTCTGTTTTATTTTATTATGCACTATTACCATAATGTTATAACATGTGGGAGGTTCAAACAAGAGCCAATTTTACACATTTTTTCTTTCTCTTTTTTGTTCTATTTAGTATTAATTGCTGGGGAGGGTAATAAGGGAAGGAGTTTTTTTAAGTAATGTTTCAAAATTTAAGGAAGTTGTTTTTTTTTTAAAAAATAGCAAGTCTGTTTTGTTCCTTAGATAAGTTTTTATATCATTAACTGCCAACATATGGAACTCTTGAATAATAGGTCCATAACTTGCTAGCTATGGAAGCATGAGTTAATAACCAAACATTCGTGAGAACTGCAGAATCACCAAGGAAACAAGACAACGTGAAAGACAAGCTAAAGAAGTCAGTTCTGTCTCCTTTAGAGATTTCTCATAATGAGGTTAGGTAAATTGCAGCATGCATGCATATTAACACACAGCAAATCCTAATAGAATACAGGGTGTGGTATTACAAAAGAGTAAGGATTAAAAGCAATGTAACTTGGCTACTGGTTATGGCAAAAAAATAAATAAATTAAAATTAAAATAAACCCTAAGATCATCCCTTGGTCAGACCAAGGGCTTTTCTAGTTCCACATCCTGTTTCCCACAATAGTCAACTAGCTGCCTCGGGGCAGACCCAAAACAGGACACCTCATCATGACAGCACCCTTGAGCAGTTTTCCCCAGCAAATGGAGATAGATCACACGGGGGTTGCGAATAGGGACCATGACTTGTAACAATTGTTAGATTTGCTCTCCATTAATTTATTCCTTTTAAAGCCATTTACACCGGCAGCCATCACTACACATTATTCCACAGTCCAACTTGTTCATGGTATGAAGAAAGCCTTCCTTTTAGACATCCTGAATTTCCTGGCATTCAGCTTCCTTGGATCATCTCTTATTCTAGTGCTATGAGAGGGAGAACAACACACTGTATCTATTTTGCTCTGCACCCTGCATGAGTTTCTAATGGCAGTTGTTATACCCCTCGACTTTACAGCATAAATGGGCAGAATAAATGGTCACTGCATTACTTGGTTGGCTCATGGGACATTTAATGGAATTAAGGTTGCGACCTAACTAATGCAGTGACTGTTAGCATATACCAACCATATTGTCTGGCTGACACCAGGGTCTTCCTATAAACCCAGGTGCATTTTTCAAAGTGAACTTTGTTCCGAGGAGCGCCAAAGTGCACATCGACCATCTGTTAATGGAACAGCACACAAACAATCTCGTGTAAACTGAAAGTGCAAAGCCAACACACTAGATATTCCACTTTTCTTGGCTCACCCCTTGTATTTATTTAGAAAATCTACTCTAGTGCAGATACGACTTTCTACTGTAAAGGTCTTTAGGTATGTCAAGCCCAACAACACAGGCATTCATTTCTGTTATTTTGTGCCTTCAGGTTAACTCTAATGGATCACAATCCCATCCTACAGTTTTATTGGCAACATTTATTCAGAGGAGATTGCATTGCCTTCCTCTGAGGCTGAGAGTATGTGACTTTCTGGTTGCTACTGAGTTTGGCATTCTCTTTCACTTGTATACTACCCTGAGATCTTTAGTTATAGGGCAGGACAGAAATATTTCAATAAGTAAATAAAAATTTTCCTTTAGCTTGATGTACAGCAATAATGCCATTCCTTACAGACTTCCCAAAGACCCCCCCTCCCCAGGATGTCCCAGAGGATGCCTGTTGCAGAGCATCCAGCTAAAGGAAAATAGCTGGACACATCTCTGCTCATCCCTCTGCTCTCAACTAACACAGAAATGGCCTTGGGAGGTGGGGGGACTACCACACTAAAAGGGTGAGTTTTGGAGAAGGTTGCACCAGGTGTATCACAGCTGCTTGCCAGAGATACATCTCCTGATGCAGCACCTCTGCATATATCTATGCATTTTAAGGAACAATTTCCTGTGTTTGTATTTTGCAGTCCTCTAATATGATTTGAGGAGAGTGCAATATATATTACCTAACATAACACAAAATTAAACAGCTGTGAGTGCAACTTCAGACATTATGCACAAACAGAGGGGGAAGAAGTGTAGGTGGCTTGAACAACCTACTTGTGCATTTTCTGCTCAGGCATCACCTCCTCAGTTTAACAGAAACCAATGCTCAGCCAGTGATGGTGGAGCAAGATGGAGAAATAGGTAAAGACCAACTGCCAGAGATTTTACACATTATAAATAATACTGAATGTAAGTAGAGAATTCTAGTGCACTTTCCTGAAAAACAAGACTGCAGCTCCCTAGAAGAGATTGCTAAGTGCCTCATCAAAATATACGAGGAATGTCTATTAAATGAGACTGATACAATAACCCATCTTTATTGATATGTATTACAATTTGAATGCTTGTCCCCTTCAATATACTCCCTGTTCACACTCACACACCAATGCAGTCTTGTTTTCCACTGGTTTCAGGCATGGAGCAGATCAGTTTCTTTCTGTCAACTGTTTCAACACATCTGCTGTTTTTTTCTTCAGTGCATCAACTGACTCAAAACATGTTTCTTTAAGCACCAATTTCACTTTAGGAAAAAGAAAAAAGTCACATGGAGGATGTTAAAGTGGAGTAATGCATTTATTGACCAAAACCTGCTTCACAGAAAGTGCTGGGTGAGCAGGCACATTGTCTTGGTAAAGAATGAAACCATTTCCCCACAGTTCTGGCCTTTTTTTCCCCCTGACTCTTTCTCTCAGCTTTGTCAAAACTTCCTTATAATAAGGATGGTTCACTGTTCTGGAACACATTCTGCCAAAATTATACCCTTGATGTAAAAAATCCACCACAATGAGTATGGCTTTGAATGTGGACTTGGTTTGATGTGGGTTTTTTAAATTCTTGATGATGGTGGGGGTTTTTTTCAGTGCATTGACTGTCGTTTTGTCTCAGGATCATACTGGAAGATCCAGGTTTTATCACAAGTGATGATTTTTTGAAAAAGGTTTGGGTCTGCCTCAAGTTGCTACAGAATGTCAGTGCAAATTTCCTTGCAACACTCTTTTTGCTCTGGCGTGAGAACCCTAGGGACCACCTTGGCACAAACTTTTCTCATGTTGTGATTCTCATGTAAAATTTTCCACACCGTGTCTTCGTCAATGTTCATGGCTTCAGTTATCATTCAGACACTGAGTCTTCTCAAACAATCTGGCTGATTTTTTCCACAATTTCTTCAGTTCTCAAAGTGGAAGGTCGTCCAGGGCATTCATGGTCTTCTACATTCTCACGTCCTTCTCTGAATCTTTTGTGACACTCAAACACACACACATGAGACATGTCTTCCTGTAGGCCTCAGCAAGCATTTGAAAACATTCCATTGATGTTTTGTTCAATTCTACTAAAAAATTTCAAATTGACACATTGCTCAACTTTTAAACTTAGCATTTTTCCATCACACAACAGACAACACAACTGCTTTAAACGGTGACTGACAATTAACTCAACGGTCGAGAGTGTTGATGTTTGGCATGCAGGTTCAGACATGTTCAAGGTCACCACTCAAGCATTCACAATCAGTCCTCCCTGATTTGTCTGAAAGATAGAAACACAGTCTTGTTATTTAATAGACAGTCCTTGTAATTCCAGGACTCCGTAGGATGTACCCCTCAAACTGGTATCAGTCTATTATACCTCTGTAATGTAAAGACATTCCAAGTAATTTTTAACAAGAAAAAATTCTGGCTGTTGCCCATGGCCTTTCTCTAATCCTCTTCACCATCACTGGCATTGCTTCTTAGGTGCTCAAAGTGAACATGTTACATTTTATTTTGTATTAATTTTATTTTAAGGTAAGGGACTGTGCAGGGGGGAAAGAAGAATGTTTAACTGCATACTTGAATTTACCATTTAAGGTTTTGTAACTGCAGCTGGGATAAGGGTTATACTGCTTGCAAAATACAGCAATTATGCGATGTGAAGAAACTTCATGCTGCATCTTTCATTCAACTTGCATATGTTCAATGTTTCCGTAAAGAAATTTCTCTTAAGGATCCCCATGTATGATCGAAACAAGATCCTCCTTTTAGAACTTAGGAAGTTTTCTATCTTCTATCTTCTATGCTTAACCAGAGATCTCACCACAAAGATAACCTGGTCACAAAAACCATTGTTTGTAATAGAGATGATAATGGCAATCTCCTGGGGATTTGGAAATTCAGCTGGTAGTCATCAAAACAGGCTTAAGCATCATCCGCATAGATACCTATTTAATCAGCTTTGGCAGAGACCTTGCAGTCTTGTCTATATATTTTAAAACATAACAGGTAGACAGATTAAAAATAAATGCTCAAAGCGCAAAGATTTTAGCAGCAGATATGCAAAAGCCAATAGGTTAACTTGTATTTCCTCAGTGGCAACATTCTGAAAACACATATACTGTATGCACCAGCAGCTGAATAAGTGAGTCCATATCCCCATAGCGAAAACTTGACAAAGCAAACATTACTTGCTTATGAGAAGAAAAAAGAGAAAAAAGCTGAACCATGCATGACCTTTTTAGAAGCCCAAGAGGAAACTTCTTTAGCTTTATGCACCTGAAAGGCAATATTTGCCAGCCTTTTTATCCAAGACTCTCTGTATACCTCCTGGGCAATTATGACACACCCTAAGTAACTAATGCAATTGTACCTACTGGCTGCTTAAAAATGCTCAAGAACAAATTATCACACAGCTTGCTCTTTATATTTTGGCTGTGATTTCTGCCATCACACATGAAGGTAATGCTACTTTGGGTGAAAATAATCTGAAAGGTGATAAACTATCTAGTCCGTGAGCTGCTCTTCGCTGATGCTGCTGCCCTTGTTGCCCACACAGAAGCAGCTCTGCAGTGCCTAACATCCTGCTTTGCAACAGCTGCAGAGCTTTTTGGGCTGGAAGTCAACCTGAAGAAAACAGAAGTTCTTTACCAGCCTGCACCACAGGACGAACACCACCATCCCCACATTGCCGTCGGCAAATCTGTGTTCAAGTCCATTCAGCAGTTCACCTACCTGGGAAGCATCATCTCCTCAGATGCCAAGATTGACAAAGAGATCGATCACAGATTAGCAAAGGCATATAGTGCATTTGGAAGACTTCACAAAACGGTCTGGAGCAATAAACACTTGAGGCAAAGCACAAAAATCAGTGTGTATAGAGCCATTGTACTGTCTATCCTCCTTTATGGATCTGAAACATGGGTCACCTATTGCCACCACCTACAACTCCTCGAATGCTTTCATCAGCGCTGTCTACGCACAATCCTAAATATACACTGGACTGACTATGTGACGAATGTTGCTGTCCTTGAGCAAGCAGGGATCACCAGCATTGAGGCCATGATATTAAGAACACAGCTGCGCTGGGCAGGGCACATTTCTAGGATGGAGGACCATTGCCTCCCAAAAATACTACTCTATGGTGAACTTGCCACGGGTCAGCATAAGAGGGGCGCTGCAAAAAAGCAATACAAAGACTCCCTGAAACAACATCTCAGGCTCGGCCAAATTGATCACCAACAGTGGTCCGCCCTGGCCTCACATTGGGAGGCATGGAGACACACTATCCACAGTGCTGTAGCCTTATTTGAGAACTCACACCGAACAAGTCTTGAAGAGAAACAACGCATAAAGAATCACAACCCAAAAACATCACCCAAGAAGACCTTCTGCTGTGCTTTCTGCAACTGAACTTGTTTATCTTGGATTGGCCTTTATAGTCATCAGTGCGCTTGCAGAAAGCGTGGGATGAGTCCTTACTGAATCTTCGTTTGCGAAGAAAAGCCAGAGAGAGAGAGGGGATAGTATTGATCCATTTCACAAAATGTAGAATTGGCCATTTAATATAACCCCCTGCATTAAGGAAAGCTAAAACATTCCTGAGTAGTGTCCATCCAACTTCTGTTTAAAATGTCCACTGAAGGAGAGTCTACCACTTTCCAACTTAGTCTATTCCATTGTTGAGTGGGTCTTACTGTCAAAAAACCCACTGTTTTGTGGATTGTTTTAGTTGGAATCTCTGTTCTTGCTATTTGATTCCATTGGTTTGAATCCTATCTTCTAGGATGGCAAAAAAACAAGTTTGCTCCATCTTCCATCTGACAGCCCCTTAGAAATTTAAAGATTGCTATTATATAACCATTCCATCTTCTCTTCTCTAGGCTAAAATGTTTTATGACCAATCATGAAATAATGAGACCAGACACATAGGACTTTACCAGATGCACTAAATATGGTGTCATAACAATGCCACATAAATGCAAAAGGGCACACATATCAGACAACGTCGCCCTTTCACGTTTATGGACTTTTTCAGATGGGCTTTTTAATCTGTAGCAGGCACGGAACAGGGTCGAGAAAGGGTTTCCCTTTCAGACAATGTCACCCCCGTCCCATGCCACCCCCATGCTACTTCCACGATATTGTATTCATGGGGAAAAGTCGTAAATAGACCACCCGTTCTGTTTCTGTCATGGAATCATGGGTGGTCTGAAAGGCAGCCCATTCTTCTCCCGTTATGCTGGCGCAATACTGTGGAGGTCCGTGCCAAAGACTTCTATTAGAGATCAGGACATCAAGGTAAGTGGCACCCTTCCCCCCCCCCTCCCCAGGTTACTTGGGAATTTTAAGATCTGTTTCTGTGCTTGGTGTACTTTTAATTTTTTTTTTACTTTTATTTTTAAATTTTCCGCGTGATCGTTCTCTTGCGAGAATGGGAGGGATTTGCTTTCCGAGTTGTAAATGGATGTGCAGGATTATCAATAAACAACGTCTTTATGATGGCTGCATTTACTCCTGGCAAGCCGAGGGGATGAGGGGCTGTTTCTATTTCAGGAAAAGGTAGGTATCTGAAACTTTTTTATTTATTTTGCTGCAGGGACAGGAGTGGGGCAGGAGGGTGGTTTGCGAGGCAGAAACTAGTAAAAGTCCCCATCTGAAAAAGTCCTATGTCCTGGCCAAAACCCATCCTGTTTTATTGATGGCTCAAGCCATCAATAGCTTCCTGGTGGTGCTTTAGTGCCGGTATTGCTGGTGTGTGAAACCTCACACCATTGAAATCACGTGAATGCAGCGTGAATGGCCAGTTCGGTGCAAACACTTCCGGGTGAGATCGCAACATCCAGGTAAGTGACACACTTTTTATGACCATCCCCAGTTTACTTGGGACTTTTAAAGTGTGTTCCAGTGCTTTTAAAAAACTTTAACTTTCTTTTTATATCCAGCAGAATATACCACTTTCTACCACATGTGGTGTGAATGTGGTAAAGTAAGGAGATATTGGAACAAAATTAATATGAAAATTGAAAAAATTGTCGGCTTTGAAGTGGGTTTGAGACCGGAATTGTACTTGCTAAATATGATAAACTTAGAATGCAGGAAAGAGAGGAAAACAGAACGCTATTAATTTATCCAGTGACAGCAGCACGAGTGGTTCTGGCAAAAAAATGGAAATCTAAAGAAATCCCAACAAAAATAGAGTGGAAAGAAAAGGTAAGGGAATTGGCGCAACTAGACAAACTAACAAATTTGGTAAGAGGGAACGCCATAGAGTGTTATTTAAAAGTATGGGAACCATTTATAAAATATATGAAACAAAATGGGGGAGAGAATAGTATAATGGGGTTTAGTAGTTAGTAATTGAGGGGATTTGTGTATTTATTTATACACAAATGCCCTCAATTTGTTTTGCAATTTGTATACTTTTGGCAGTCTCCTTTCTCTGTTGCTGTGAATGTATTATGTATCCATTATTAATTGTTGTAGATAATTAACAATTTATTAGGGATATTACAATGGAACAATCGGATAACCTTATCTAATGGATATAGTGTGAAATGAAAATGAAAGAAATACTAACCCCCACGTTAGCCCTAAGGGCAGGCTCCTTCATGACCCCCTAGATCCCAGGAACTAAGGAGGCTGTTCCAGGGTCCCACCCTTCACCTATATTCTTCCCTGATACCTGTCAGTGACATCCTAATTACCCTTAGCCAATTGTCCAAGTCCCACAGATGGCAAAACAACAACAACAACAACAGCAACAACAACATGTAAAGGAGAGAAATTCCAACCTGGCCCTGAAGCAACCAGCAAAACTCATACTGCACTTAGGTCAGGAGGGTGGGTCACAAACTGAAGCTATGAAGAGAGCTGGTGAGGCATGGAATGGTCTTAAATGGCTCCCACTCTGCCCCTTCCACACACTCTGACTTGGTGTGGTGCACCAAGCTCAAAGCCCATTTTACCCTGGCCTCAATTTCTGGAGGGCATCAAAGCTCCCCCATACCCGCAACAACATTCACCGCACAGCCTTGGTAAGGTAACCCAGCTCCCTAAGTTGTTCCCCACAGGGCCTGGTTTCTAGATCTTTTCCTATCTTAGACATCCTCTCCAAACATGTTACAACTTGTCAATAACCTTCTTGAATGGTGGTGCCCAGAACCAAACAAAATGTTGCTCTCAGTTCAGGTACTATATTTGTGCACTTGAATTTTCCTACCTAATGTAGTACCTTACATTTATATCTGTTAAAATTAATTTTGTTAGCAATGGCTAAGTTCTCCAGTCTACTAAAATCATCTTGAATTCTAATTCTGCCTTCTGGGGTATTAGCTACTCTCCCAGTTTGATATTATCAGCAAATTTGATAGAGTTTGCCATCTATTCCTTCATTTCTAAAGATGCTGAAGAACACTGGGCCTGGACTCCTGTAGCATCCCACTTATTGCGTCTCTCCAGCATGATAAGGGGCCATTGGTGAGCACTCTTTGGGTTCAGTCCATTGACCTCTTACAAATCCATCTGGTAGCATTGTCTAGCCCATGTTTTACCAATTTGCCTGCAAGGCTATCATTCAAAACATGTTTGTGTCCTATTAGCCCTTTTAGTTAAATAGAATCTTACCTTACATAGGAAACATACTTCTGGGTACTGAATACAAGAGACATATGATATGGGACAGCCATTCCTTCAAACATGTGAACTTATGGACCTGTTGGGGCACTACTGGAATCCTCAACATCAAAAGTGGTTAGCATTGTTGGGCATTTACTGAAGACCAAACAGTACTCAGTGACTGCAGAACCACCAATTAGAGAAAATGAAAAATGCTACTACGCATTGACATCTGTGTTTGGTTTTGTGCACATATACAGATGTGTGGACAAGACCAAAAGACATTGTAAATTTCAGTAGAGCGTGGGTCTGTCTGTGACTGCAAATGTTTCTGGCTCTATTACCCTAATCGTACAGCACAATCATAGTATTGTTGAATGCAGGAGGCATCTTTTGCTTTGCTTCTCCTCACCAGCTTGTCAGACTCCTATTACTAGTTGCTCTGCTCAGAAGACAATCCAAGATCCCAGGTAGGTACAGTGTCCCTAGGGAAAGGAGCAAAACCAAGTCCAGGTCTACCACCACCAACTTGCTGGCTGCCATCACCTGCTTCTGCTGCCATACTCTAGAAAGTCTGGTAGCTACTTGCAGCTCACAGATCTCAGTCAAGTAGTAACATCTATGGCAAGAGGTGAATGGTGAGGAGGAGTTGTGATGCCTGGCTCAGGATGGGGGGCTACAACAGTAGCAAGTTGGGTAGTTCAAACATTCAGAAAATGTAAAAACTGGAGAGCATTAGTTCACCCCCAGGCAATTGACAGTGGCAGCAGTAATAGCAGGTTACATCTAATAAAGCCTGTTTCCTTCCTGACTGTGAATGTGTGAGAGAAATGTGTATGTCTGTGCGTGCAAGCATACGGCGTATGTTTACTAGATGTTTGTTCCTCTGTGTTTCCTTTGTCTTTATGCACGTGTGTGTGCGTAAGTGTATTGCTACAGGTAAATCAAGTCCAACAGATAGAAGCAGCTACTAGCACTACAGCTAGACATTTCTTTGGCCAGTTCACAGGTAAAAATAAGACATCCCCCCTTCTGTCGAGATGGTGTAGACCTTTAGATACTGTTGAACTGGAACTTTCAGCATTCCTCACCATTGGCTATGCAGGCTAAGGCTGCTGGGATCTGAAGTCCAACAATATCTGGTGGGTTATACACTCGTACATTTACCCCATCCCTACTGCAGATCAAAGTGGAATGCTTATAGGGTTATGAGAAAACTGAACTTCAGAATTTTACTTTTGGGGACTCTCCCCTTCATGCTAAAAGAATGTGCATGGAGGGATGTTAAAGGACCTCATGAGCTAGTGTTACTCCATGCCAGTCATGCCTGGTGGTCTTATGATCCCACCCTCTACAGGTTCAGTAACTGGAAGAAGGGGTCCACATGCAAACTTGTATATTGGTAAAGAACTCCTCCATGTGAAGAGGGACCCTGCATCCTTCTTCAAGCAGGGAAATTCTATTTGCATCACTGGAACACACATACAGCCCCTTCAGATGTGTTCTAAACAAAAGGCCCAGGGGATTGGCAGCCAGTCATGTTGTGGATGGAATCAGGAGTAGTCTGTGAGACCCATAATCTGACCCCTTCAATGTTGTTTGAGTGGCTGCCTGGGTTTTTGTTATGTGAACCACTCTTCTGTGTTTCCCACTGAAGGGCATAGAGGGAATGGGAAGAGGTTAGCAGATACATCCTGTTGTTTATTGATAGTCCTGCACAGGAAATGCATCCCTCTGGCAGTGTGTCTGAAGTAGGAGCTTTCTTCTACACTATAATTACAACCCTTTTCCTAACCACAAGACTAGTTACCTTCATCTAATAGCCATGCTCTCAGTGAGGGCTGCACAGTGGTAATTGTGTAGAGGAGAGGAGCCAAGTTTTAAATATGGACTTCATAAGTGTTCTGTCAGGTTTGGTTTAGAAGTGAATGGCCCTAATTTAAATGCAAGGAGGATACAATACCTGTCTATTTTTAAGGACGAGGGAATGTAAGTCTTAAAGGCTCTTTTCAGTGTTAAAATACCATAGTTTTATAATTCAATTCCATCTTAAGATCAGGTAAGGCATATCTCATTTGTTACCATGGATACAGGACATTATTTCCATTTGTTTGTTAGAGACCTCATACTGGGTCTCAAATTAAACTGTAACATAGCTTTATGGGGAGAATTATCTAAAAGAAAAAAGTATAAGTGCAGTGCCTGAACTGCCATTAAATTGAATAGATTTTCATTTTGAGACAGTATCAAATGCAGAACTACTACTTCTGTCCATAAGGTGCTGGTATGTAGAACTGAGAAAGATACAATCTGATTATTTATTTCCTCTTCCAGATATGATGGGAAAGGAATAGAGGAGTAGGTAAAAGAGAAAAGGAAGAAATGGTACCAGTAACTTATAACTATATCAGTGTTGCAATATTTTAATAGAGAAAATGCATCCATTTTCTCTGACATACTTCTTCCATAGATACAGGGTTTCCCCAGAAGATTAGTTCATTGCATAAGGACTGTGTAGCCCTTACTCAGTTGTTGGATATTTCTCCCACACACACACAGTACTTGAAGAGGAATTAAAATTCAGAGGTACTGAAACATCTTTTTCTAACTAGCATTTTAATTGCAAGGAAATCAAATTTTCCCCATTCATTTTCTCCATTTACATTTTACTGTTAGGAAAGTTCAATTTTTCCATTCTTTACTGACCCAGGCACTGTAGTTGAAACTCACACAAAGAATCTGCTACACAAATGCATGAGGATCCATTGGTTAGTACTGGAAATACCAACAGTGACTAGCAATACACATTTAAAATTTATTTTATTTTATTTCTATCCCAGATTTCTTCTGGTGCTGTGTCCTGAACACCAGTGGTACTCAAAGTGGTGGTCCATGGACCAGTGGGGGTCCACAAGTCATCAGCTGCTCTTCCCTGGAGAGTTTCCAGGAAAGAATAATAGAATAACAGAATTGGAAGAGGCCATCTAGTCCAACCCCTGCCATGCAGGAATAACCAATCAAAGCATTCCCAATAGATGGCCATCTAGCCTCTGTTTAAAAACCTCCAGAAAAAGGACCTGCCACACTCTGTGGCATTCCACTGCCAAACAGCTCTTACTGTCAGGATGTTCTTCCTAATATTTAGGTGGAATCTCTTTTCCTGTAGTTCGAAACAAAACAACTGTAGTCTACAGGCTCAAAAATGGAAATGGTTTCTGACATATTGGAGGGGAAGGTTGGCAGTCGCACACACCAGATAGATTAAGAGGCACTGCTTTACACTATCCAAGCACTTCCAAATGTTTGAGCCATGGCATGGCAAGAATTCTAGTTATGTATACTTAAAACGTACACCTTAATACCAGTATACAGAGTTCACGTAAGTACTTGTACTATGAACTAACTTACCTTATTGCACAGTTGGCATAGTACTACATGAATGTTTGTACTCTAAGCTACAGCATAAGCTACGACTCTTCTTCATCCATGGACCTGAGGTTAATAAAACTCAACATGTTCCTTTCCTTTGTGTCCTTTCACCAAAGAATATCATGATAAGCAGGCGCAGGGGGGAAGAATCATAGACTCATAGAAATGATTCTCTATGAAGAGATCACAAGGGACATAAGTCCAACCCACCCACCCCCTGCCATACAGGAATAATAAATCAAAGCATTCCTGACAAATGGCCATCCAGCCTCTGTTTAAAGACCTCCAAAGAAGGAGACTCCACCACACTCTGAGGCAGTGCATTCCACTGACGAACAGCTCTTAATGTCAGGAAGTTCTTCCTAATGTTTAGGTGGAATCTCTTTTCCTGTAGTTTGAACCCATTGCTCCATGTCCTAGTCTCTGGAGCAGCAGAAAACAAGCTTGCTCCATCCTCAGTATGACATCCATTCAAATATTTAAACATGTCTACCATGGCACTTTTTAACCTTCTCTTCTTCAGGCTAAACATACCCAGCTCCCTAAGTTGCTCTTCATAGGACATGGCTTCCAGACCACCCACCATTTTGGTCACCTTCCTCTGGAAATGTTCCAGCTTGTCCATATCCTTCTGGAATTGTAGTGACTAGAACTGGACACAGTATTCCAGGTGAGGTCTGACTGAAGCAGAATAAAGTGGCGCTATTATTTCCCTTGATCTAGACGCTATACTCCTGTTGATGCAGCCTAGAGCGAACACACTTGCACACTAGCAATTTTAGCTTTAAGTGGTCAAGATGCACAACACAGCATTGCAATTTGAGCAGTAGTACCTGCTGCATGCCCTGTGATGTTTGTTGCAAGAACTGTAGCTGTTGGTCCTTGGTCAGGCTTTCTTCAGTTCGAAACAGCTGCCCTTTCTCCTGCTTTAGGAGTTCCACCTCATTTCGGTACGCATCCAGTTGCCACCGGAGGCTGTCGTTTTCTTCCTTAAGTGCATAAGCTTGAGCAGCTAATGCTGAGAGAAGGAAAACAGTCTGGTAATTAATATAAAGGGAAACACATGCAGCAGACAACATGCTGGGTTAAATAGAACAAATAAGACATCTCTGTGTGGCAGCTGCTCCTATTAGAAAAAATTAAAGTGGTTGGTCCCCTGGGAACACTTTTAGTATGTGGCTTCTTCTATAGAATAATAATATTCTACCTAGGCCAACCTTTTACAGAAATTCCTTTGCTTAGTGTCTGTGTGTGCATGTTTTCAAGTCGCCTGCCGACTTATGGTGACCCCATGAATTTCACAGTTTTTTTTTTTTAAGGCAAGGAACACCCAGAGGTGGTTTTGCCAATACTTCCTCTGAAATATAGCCTATAGCACCTGGTCTTTGTTGGAGGTCTCCCATATGAGCACTAAGCAGAGTTGACCCTGCTTAGCTTCCAAGATCAGACAGGATCTGGTACTTTTAGGGTATTTACTCTAACATATAATCTTAAAGGAGCCAATTCAGTACAACACAGCATAAAAGGCACAAAAGTACATTGTGACATAGGTTCAGTTCAGGCATCACAAAGTAAACATAATTTGTGCTAACCATAGTTTGGAAACCAAATAATCCTGATTTGAGCAAAAAGAAGAGATATAGCTAGAATTTAATTTTGATAATTTTTCAAAAATTTTAATATAACAAGATCATTCAAATGCTCTTGTGAATGAAGTTATTTTTCATTAGAGGTTAAAAAAAAAAGCTGTACAAGTAAATATTAACATGGATCCAGACTTAGAGACATCCTTAGAGGAGGCCCACTGAAATCAATGGGACTTAAGTTAGTCAAGTTAACCACTTAACTTAAGTCCCATTGATCTCAGTGGGTCTACTCTAAGTATTGTATGCCTTAGTCTGAATCCAATTCATTTTTACAAATGTAAATCTCAGGATTTTCTCCTGGATGGATGGCTTATTTTATGAAGAAGCTGGATGATTAAGAGACCTACATAGTCTCGTTCTTTCCCTTCCTCCACCCACTATGGGAATGGGTGTGAGTACATGAAGGTAAACTATGGGAGGCTATAGAACTCTGGGCATGGGTATGACAAATGCAGCTTGTAGTGTGGCTCCATGCAGTGCATGTGCATTAGTATTTTCAGAGTACAGCAGTCACATTCTCCAGAAGGTCCTGCACCATGAATAGAACATCAGAAGATGTCTCTAGTGCACATGTGTTACTGGCCAAATGGCTGCGCTGGTATGACCTCCTCTCCATTTTGCAGTTTCCAGTTGTACCAAATACACAATTCTGGCCCATCTGGCAATTCAGAAAACACATCCATGTACAATAACAAACGTATTTAGAAATTCTACTGATTCTCAAAAACAGCTTGCTTCATGGATTAGAAAGTGTCTGCTTTTAAGAAACACAAGTTCAAAACCCTCCCAAGTATACAGCAATAGTCATATGGTTCTCTGAATAAAGAGTTTATTAATTCTAATGAAATATTTACATTATAACAGGACCCACATATTTAGGACAATGCCACCTGCCCTCCTCACATTACCTCTTGTCCCCTTTAAGCTTTAGAATCTCAGCTATGTAAGATCTTGGACGAAACCCCAAAGATGGCAGATTTTCCCTATGGACCCCTCCTCCAGCCTTCAGGTTATGTTTAGACAGACAAAACAGAACAAAATGATATAAAATGCAAATGCTTGGGAAAATGTTGGTGCTATAGAAGCATTACTGCATTAGTAGCATTGAAAGACACTTAAGTCATTTCCTTAGGAAGCTCCATTTGGCTTCTTTTCAATTTAGAATGGCAGTTTTATTATCATAACTGATAGCAGGTGTTTGTGGAGAAATCGATTAGTATGCAGGGATGGAAATTACATTTACCAAATGAATTGCACCGTCTGCAGCATAGACTGAAATTTGTGTAGCAAAATGCAGGAAGCTATAAAACAACATTATTTAAATAAGTTATTTGAGCATATATATAGACAGGGATGGAAAGAGTGTTATCTAGCATTTTAGGGACATTATTATAATCCTATGGTCTAACTTTCCTCTAGGTTCCTACATCTGGCAAGAACATGGGCTATTTGGCTTAGCAAATATTTGATATAATTTATTCTAGGACTGTGATAAAGTCACATCATTATGAAGTAGCTTTAATTAAGTTCAGAACCACAACCCATTCTATGAGCATTTGTAACTAGGAGCGAAATATTGATTTGCACTACTGATTATATAATTTTCATATTCAGTGTTATGGAATCTTTAATTGCTGTTTGACATTAGCAATATAGTTAAATTATAGATGGTATGAACTTCAAAAGATGACTGAACATACTGGAAAAAAGTCCATATCTCCATGGAAAACAGGAAGGTTAAATACTATAAAATGTGTTAATCAACTCTCTTCCACTGACTAATAAATTGGAAAAGCTTAATAGTAGAAGTTGAAGGCAGGGAAGGGGAGGGAAGGGTCATGGGAAGCTGATGAAGCCCCTCTCATCAGCTGCTCAGACCACAGGCTGCTGGTAGGAAGTTTAAACTCTCTGAAGATGCTACTTTAGAGAAAAGATTGGTGGAGGAAAATAGGTACAGAATCAATCTTTAAACATTGCTCCCGATTCCTACTGAGGACAGCCCAGGAAACAATGGCCAGAGGACAGAAAAAAACCCCATCCACACAAAAGGCAGAATAAGTTGCTACAGTGGGCCAAGTGCAGCCCGTGGCCACATGCAGTCCCCAGGACTGTTTTGTGGCCCCCAGCCCAGCCCCCCCCAAAGGAAATGACTTCCAGGTCACTTCCCGTTGTTACAACACATCTCTTGGTCTTAATGTGGTCCAGGGGAGGCCAAAATATAGCAAACTGCATCCCACACCACCTAGAGGATTTGGGGAGATGGAGTTGGGTTTTTTTGTTTGCAGGTTGTGTGCAGTGGGTAGGTGTACCAGTTCAAGGTTTTAGGGGAGGGCAATGTGGCTCATAACCTCCAGCAGTTGCCCTGGGATTTCAATGTTTTTTCCCATTCAAGCCACCTCCTGAGGCAGGAAAAGACATATGCTTACAGGGTAGTATTAATATTTGTGTCTCATATCCTCAGTGAAGCCACTTTCTCTCTGTCCCTAAAGGCCATTGCTCTGTTCTACTTGTCCTGGCTCAGATAAGAGATAAGCCAGCAGTTTGAAGGACTCCCCACCTTTAGTAAAGCCTCTCCAGTCAATAGGTCAAAGTGTCTGCTCCATCCGTTATGTTTCTTCCCTCGATGTGCTATTATACCTAACCAATAGCCTATACAATTTGATTTTCCATGTTAAATAAATCTATAGGGAAATACCTATTGTTTATCTCTTTGCTTTTTCTATGGTTCTCCTACTATGAATAAGGGAGTTTGGTTTAGTGGTTGAACATATGTGATGATCCCAGACCCAATAATAATTGGAACCTCCACTTAAAATTATCAGGCAACAAGGATAAAAATAAATAAATAGATCTCTTTTCTGTTAGAATATTGCTGCCAGCCAGCATAGACAGTGACAGGCTAGATATGGATCAATCATTTGATTCCATACATGGCTGCATCATACTTTCATATATTTGCTAAAAATACCTTCAAGGCCCAGTCCTACAAATATTTATTCTGAGGCAACTGTGCTCAGCAAAACTTTCTGCCAAGTAACTGTGTACTGGAGGATTGTATTCAGTGTTTTCAGTATAAAGACTATGAATCCTTCTCTTTGATATCTAATTTTCTATATTATTGTTTTGTTTGTTTCTTTGTATATCACAACATTAAAGTCTTTGAAGATCTTACCTCCAGTACAAAGTTATACAATCCAGACACAGGTTTACTACCTCAGAAAGAGAACTAGACCCCAGATCACCATATATCAGATGGTGGAGGGTCCTTGTTCTAGTCCCATGTGACTCAAGTGCACTAACAGTTAAGATTATGAAGCACATACAAATGGGTGCATTATGCATCAATTGACACATTTCCATACTCTTTTTTTTTTCTCCCCGCTCTTTACATTTCTGATTGCCCACTCTAGCTACTTTCTTGTAGATATTTCTTTTTTCTTAGATAGAGTTGCCACATCAGGATTATTCCAGGCCATAAGATTTCAAGATCTAGGGATGATCCCTTGTGTTGTCACAAGAGATGGGCTCTGGTGATGTTATCAGATTGATGTGAGAAGGGGCAGCCCCTGTAATGTCATTAGGTATGACAAATTAACATTAACCATCATTACACAGAAGTATGAAATTCAAATTTTTAAAAAACCAATCAATTGACTTTTTCAAATGGGGGAACCCCCCCTCCTGAGGAGGATGGGAGAAGAATGGGGCTGTTGCGCTTACAGAGCCCCATTTCAGATGACACCATCCTCCTCTATCCTCCTCCCGATCTTCCCCCTTGCTGCAGGAGCCACTTTTTATTGACAGAAAACCTCACAGGGGAAGGTCAGGAGGAGGACAGAGGATGGGGCTGTCTGAAACAGGGCCCTGTAAGCACGACAGCCCCGTTCTTCTCCCAACCTCAGGGTTTCCCCCCCCCTTTGAAAAAGTCCTACGTAATGAGAAAATGACGCACGCACACACACACACACACACACACACACACTTTTCAACACACTGAGATTCTTCCTTTTTGCCCAGAAACTGGGGAAGAGATTGTAACCAGTGACTTCAGGAAAGTAATACTAATAAGATCATATGGCTAACACAGGTTAGCTTGTGAGAGTCAAAATATTTTAAAGATCATTATTCTCCACTGTTCCAATTCATTTGGAATACACAATTTCACAAGGGCTTAATTTTAGAGCTGTGGGAATGAGGAGTAGATTGATTGACTGACTGACTGACTGACTCACTCACAGAGGAGATTATGAATAAAAGGGCATGCATGAGGGTGTTTTAATGTGACATTTACCAGTTTTACTCGAGGGACAGCCTGAGACATCATAGTGGTGCATATCAAATAACTAGATTGATCTGCAGCTATTTGATAGGCCCATGGGAGGTACATGAGCAGGTATGAATCTGAATCTTTGATGTAATCCACAGGACAAGGATCCTGCCACTGAATTATTCATGGGATAACAGGAAGCCTATCCAGATCTAATCCTTGATTTAATGGTCTCCACCCACAAATAACCACATATGCACATTAGAATATCAGAAGACATGAACAACAATATTATTTGCAAGCATTATACCAGAACTTGGGCACCAGGAAAGACTAAGTAGATGTTAACCACACAGAGTATGAGGAAACAGCCAAGAAGAAAGGTTCAGAAGTTGACCTGCATAAATATTTATAGTGACTACAGAGATAACATTGTAATATAGAATCACAGTCAACAAAGGGCACAGTGTCACAATGTCATGCAACATGGTGTCAGATGAGGCAATCAATGCAAAGATGAGTACCACACAATGTACAATAATGGGTTAGAGATGTCCTATAAAGGTACAAATGCTATATGGAAGATGAGGTACTGTAAAGAGAAAAGAAAGTAAAGATGTATTCCAAAATCCCCACTTAATACAGATAGCTATTCTTGTGAATTAAGTATTATTTCTTAATCATTTTTATATTGACTTATCAATTCTTCTATTTCACAGAATGCTGAATAGTACAACAACTGTTATTATAGATCCAAGGCCAAATCTACTGGTGATCAGTTCAATATCTATAATTTCCTTGCCAGTCTGTAGTTTTCTGTTCAATATACTATTGCAGTGGTTCTTAACCTGTGGTCTGGGGACCCTCTGGGGTCTGCAGTGTCCTCACAGGGGGTCCACAAAAGCTTGAAGGCTGTTTGGCCCATTTCCTCCGTGCAATGGAGTAGCCAAATGACAGCAGCCAAGGCAAAGGCTGGCTGGCTGGCTTGGCCTGCACATCGCCATTCAATCCGCTCCAGCCACAAACTTGCTGGAAGAAGCAGGACAGAAGTCTTCCCTCCCCCTCTAGTGCCTCTGAGCAAAGGTTTAATGGACGGTGTAATTGTATTATTGTATTAAATGTGATTCAATACAAGGCACGTGTCTTTTAATTGTAACATTAGACCTTTGCAAATGTTAATTTCAGGTGGAAATAAGCTTGTGTGGGTTGGGAAACAGAAGGCTCCCTGCTTTCTTCAGTCCAGACATTATTTTACAAGATCCAGATAGATCCTCTTCTGATCATATAAAGGTGCCAACATACGTAGCAAACAACTGATGCATCTAGCCCTTTTTTTGTCTCCCTTAAGTGGTAGCATGTTTTTAGGCAATGTTTTCCCCACCATCTGGCCTTTTTTAAAACACACACACACAACCCCATAACCTGCAACTGTCCCATTTTCTCAGCTGATTTGAAAATGTTCCGATTATGCTCCTTCGTGCTTTCAAAAACGCGCTTTAGCAGTGTCCTTGCAGACATTTTGATGTGGAAAAGCCTGGGTTATGTGACTTCCCTGCAGGGGAAAGCAGAGAGCCCTTCGAAGTAAAACAGGTCTTTCTGGAGAAGATCCTGTTTGAATTACAGCACCCACAGAACTGTGGTCTCTCAGTTTCTCTCTCTCTCTCTCTGATAGATAGGCTCCCCCCCCCCATTGGATGGATTTTAAATTCATGCTTCAACTCTGAGTTCCCTAAAATAGAGTCTTTTTCTGCAGAGCCAATAATTCAGTATATTCATTACACATATCTACTCAGAAGTAAACCCAAATGAGTTCAGTAGAATTCCATGCAAATGTGTACAGGATTGCAGCCCAAGTGATACATTTTAAAAGGCCACTGGAATGCATTATACCAATATTTTTCAACTATGCATTTTAAAACTAATTTTGTTTCCTTCATCTCCTGGAACAGAAAGTATTGTAGATTTTCACCACCTGCATTTTTATCCAAAGAAAAACCCTGTAAAGTAGGTTAGGCCAAGAGGTTGACTCAGTCAAAGTGAGTATATTGTGGGGAAATTGGGATTTGACCTGATACATCACGTGTTCATCTGAGGGCTTGACAACACAGTATCAGGATCAGACCCCTTGGCTCCTGTTCCTGCCATTTTTTTGCTTATTTTCCTGGCCTTGGTATAGAACGTGCCTAGCAGTTTGTGTGAGGAGCGTATGTGTAATTGTTTGGGTTTTGCTTGGAGAAAAAGAGAAAATGATACAGCTGCAATCAATTGTTTTCAAAGCCTGGGAAGAAGGTAGTTTCTGTTTATGGAATGTTTATATCAGTGAATGATGGATGACCAATGATCTATGTAGCCCACCAGATTTTGTTGATTGTAAATGCTTTTAACTTAGAGAGTATCCATTAGGTCTTCATTCTCAGTAATGACTTTGTATTGCACGCTTCTTGGACTTTATTTATTTATTTATTTATTTATTTATACCCCGCTCTTCAGCCACAAGGCTATCAGAGCAGCTTACAAATTGTTTTAAGCAATAGCTATTTACACATCTACACTGCATTAAACAGTTTCCGATGTGTGTTAGCTAATTGCCCCCACAAGCTGGGTACTCATTTCATCAACCTACGAAAGGATGGAAGGCTGAGTGAACCTTGGAGCACGCTGGAATCGAACTTGCAATGTGGTGACTTGCAGTACTGGTATTTAACCACTGCGCCACCAGGGCTCCCACCAGGGCACCAGGACTTCTAGCAATAAAGTTTTTGATTAATTCTGAAGCTGGTGCTCACTGAGTCTGGGAACACTAATACCTGACACAAGTGTGTGTGGGGATGGTGGTAAAAATCCAGATGAAATTTGGACTACTTTGGCTCAGAGCTGCGGAGCATGAAATTCGGACTACTCTGGCTGGGATTTAAGTGCCACACTTGCCAAAGCCTCAATCTGCATTCAGATTTTTATCCCCAGTGAAGCAGAAAGATTTGTTTTTTGTTTTTTGAGATTTGTTTTCAAAGTGCATTTTAAAACACTTGGCTTCCATTCAAAGCTGTTACTCACACTTAAGGTTTGACTCTGAGCTCTGTGAAAGCAAAGCCCTAGCACTAGTACATTGCTAGTTTCAAACATACAGAGTTTTCTCAAACCTGGATTGAGGAGGTATTCCCCGAGTCTGGTGCAGACAGACCATGCTTTGTGTGGCATTATTGCACTGCATTTGGGGAAAGGACTGCACGCTGTGTGGCATTATTGGGCCACATCTGAGGAAGGGATTCAGGGTTTTTCACTAGTACAGACAAGCTCTGAGGTACAGACTGGGAACACAGAAATCATATAGTGACCAATAGTCAGAGAGAATGCAGAAATTTTAAGCAGGGTCTCATAAAGGTATGTTGATTTTACAATAATGTATTATATATTTCTGTTAAGCATGCTGCATGCACGCACGTGTGCACACACACAGTGATCTGGGACTTTCTCTTTTTTCTTGGCTTTCTCAAATTTAGTACATAATTTCCACAGATTCTCTTCTTCAAATAGTAGTTTTGCATGTTCTTCCTCATTAATAACTTTTGCCCTCTTTTTTTTGCCTGGCCATACTCTAATGTTCAGCCACTTCTGTCCTGGATTTCATGTGTAAAATGTTTGAGGGTGTGCAACCCAGCAACAAATGGAGAGGCTTGAGACTGAATATAGGATCTCTGCCATTGGGGTGAGGTCATGCCTGTATGCATTCTAGATGGCAGTTTACACTTCCGAGCTCTCAAAAATGCTACTTTCTTTGGTGGCTTTTTTTTCTTGTCCAAATGGCTTGCTCCCATTATAAAAGTTACATTTGGAGAACTAGACATTTTGGGATAATAAAAATTACTCAACAGGATCTTTGTAAAGTATGGAAACATTCATCTCTCTATAATTAATATAATTTGCAATGGTTTGTTTAAAAATGAGAGAAGGAAAGATTTCCCACATTTTTGGCATGATTTTAAACAGTTTCTTTAAAAGGTTAATTCATCAGATGGTGATGTTTTATTCTTACCCAGAAATTACATGAACATTTTTCTCAAGTCCTCAAGTGCCATTAATCAAACGTAAAGTGCCTTGCCTCTCTTCAGCTGAGAAATGGAGCTGTTTGGGGCCATCTCATGAAGAGATTAATAATGGAGGAAGAAGAAAAAAAAAGCCCCAGTGTATTTTGTTTTAATTATTATGTTTCTGTTGTTTAAAACCCATAACTCTCCAACTGTGAGGGGAGCTGTCATAAGGAGCTGTAAACAGTTGGCATGGGGGAATTTCTTGACCATTTAAATGGGACTTGTTCTCAGTCCCCATTTCTCTAGATTGAAGCCATGTCCACTTCCTCTTTAAAAGACACAGTCCTTCCCCCTCACAAACACCACATGAAACTCCTTGCAGACCCAGTATCAAAAAGGGTTTGCCATGGGGATTGTGTCAGGGTGCTATTTTAAAAACATAAAATGGCTATGGGACTTACCTGGTCCCGGCGGCCGTAATTTGCGGCTGGGAGAGCCCCTTCCTGGCTCCCTGACTGCGTGGTGGCTGTGGGCACCACCATCTTGCCAGGCTCCCTCGCAATCTTGCTCAGGCCGGTCAGAGAGAGGATAGCAAGTCAACCAATGGGGAAGAGGCTTCTCTCCCCTGACTGGATGAATTAGGAGTGCCTCGGCCAATCAGAGACCCAGGATGTCCTGAGCCTCTGATTGGTCGAGGAGAGAAAAGACTGCCTGTTCAGTCTTCACTCAGGTCCAGCAGCCGGGTATATATTCCCGGCCCCTCGCCGGACCAGGACAGTTGGCTCCCGAGAGCCGAAATGGAAGGAGCTCCTTGGGAGCTCCAAGAAGCCCCGCCGCGGGATCGGATGACGCCAGGGAAGCAGCGGCAAGGACGACGAGGGCGGCGAGGGCAGCAGCGACATCGGGAGCGACGAGGAAGCCGGAGACGACGGCCACAGCGAGCAGCGGCAGAGGAGGAGAGGCATGGCAGAGGCTGGCCTCAGCACGGACAGGCCTCCGGAAGGCCGAAGCCAACTGGAATGACTTGTGCACGGGCAGGCGAGGTGGCTTGTAGCCCCATACCCACTGAAATCACTTGGGTTGGGTGGGCAGGTGAGGTGGCTTGTAGCCTCCTGTACCCAGAAAAAGGGGGCAGGGGCCCCGGGGTGGGGGCGCACCTCAGCATGGGGGGGGGCGGGCCAGCAAGAGGCAGCTTGCTGGGTATCAGACCGGCAGGGTCTGAGGGTGTGGCAGTGTGCCCAGCATTAGGTGCCCAACTGGGGGCGGGCCAGCGGGAGGCCAGCGAGGTAGCTTGCTTGGCGGCAGACCCAAGAGGGCATTAGGCCCCCAAGTGGGGTCGGGCCAGCAGGAGGCCAGCGAGGTGGCTCGCTTGGCGGCAGACACAGGAGGGCCGGGGAACCGGGTACCCGGCGAGGGCAACCAATGGGGGGCTGCCCACTCGGAGCTCAGGGTGGGGGGGGCAAACCCAAGGCCACCAGAGGGGGCTGCAGCAGGACAGGGCTAGTGAGGCGGCTCACGGCAACTGCAAGTGGCAAGTCCTAAGGGGCAACCCCCCTCTCATCAGGCAGGAGTGCTGGGGGGCCTCCAATACGACAATGGGCAGCCTACGGCCAGGTGGGTGTCCATAAAAAGGGGAGTCCAATCTGGGCACTCGCTCAGGAGGACCCCCCCCCACATACTCAAAGAAGGGTGGACAAGGCTAGGAAAAGGGGTGGGCGGATATAGGGCGGGCAAGCCAGTGAGGGCCAATCACGGCCAGCAGTACCTCTAAGCTCCAGTGCTGATTCCAGTCACCTGCACCATTCAACCCAAGAAGAAGGCACAGCCCAACCGGCAAGTCACCAGGGCCCAAACCGGCAAGGCACCCAGATCCTGGGCAGCACTTGCTCCTGGGGGGCGCAAGGCCTCGGTGGCCAGCAAAAACAGCAGAACCAGAGCAACCAACTGCTCTAGGGCCATACAGGAACTCCTGACGGTAACAGAAACACCAAATCTTCAAGAGCTCACACAGGTGGTCGCTCTTTTGGCTGAGCAGATGGAGAAACTCAAGTCCAGAGGGGATTCCGGGGCAAGCACCGAGTAGGCAGCCAGGAGCGACGCAAGAGCACCACCACAGGCCAAGGCCGGAGAAACATCGCAATCAGCCAGAACTGTGGGTAAACAGTGCAGACACCGCTCCCCATCTGAAAGTGAAGTAAGCATGGTGTCTTCACCCACCTCGTCGCCAGAACGGCATAAGGAGGGAAAGAGAGAAAAGAAAAAGCAGCGCTCCAAACACAAAAGAAGGAGGGAATCAGACAGTGACGGATCATCGGGTGAGTCCTCTGATGATGACTTGGATTGGGTGGATTACTAGAAGTCGGCAACCCTGATGCCAGGGTTGCCGACCTGGGCTATCAAAGCACGGAGCCAGGTGGGCTCCACCGCTTCTGGGCCTACCAGGGTTTGGAGGGATGGGGCGGTTTCCAGCACCCTGAATCTATTCCAGGATCACGAGGATCCACCTTGGATCCACCTGGATAGGAAGACAAGGGATAATATCCTTAAGGGGTATTATGTCGATGTCTTCACCCTTCTAAAACCTGAGGGGGAAGTAGGTAGCACACCTAAACCTGGCAAGAGTGGGGACAAGAACAAACCCGATCCAGTAGAGCGCACCATCTCCAACTGGCTAGCCGGATACACCGTCTTCATGGGGGTGGTGGGAATAGCCTACCCGGACAGAGGGTGGCACCTGGCTAACCACCTGGGAAATGTGCTCAAAGCTAGGGCGTTGGCGGGAGAAACGGATGCCATTGAATATGATGCAGCCTTCCGTAAGCGGGCATCCCACAATGCCAGGGCCAGATGGGACCTCATCAATGACAAGCTGTGGCTGGCCATCGTGGGCTCCCATATTAAGGCTAAAACTGAGGCCGCCAAGGCACCTCGCAAGAAAGACCCCCTGGTGCTTGGTCTGCTGGGAATTCAATGCCGGTAAATGTGCCCGCTCTCGCTGCAAGTTCAAGCATTTCTGCAAGAACTGCTACGGGAACCACCCCAGGACCACCTACCCCCAGCCTGGGCCTTCCCAGTCCTTTCGCGCTGGACGACCTGCTTCCACCAGCGTCAAAAAGGAGGCAGGGTCGGGGAACAGCGCTGGAAGCAGCAAAAACTAGGTACCCCCCGGCCACCCCTCACATGGCGTATACGCCCGTGTGGTTGGAGGCCATGCTCACTCTCTTGGCCATCTACCCAGACAAGCAGGCCTCAGCCTACCTCAGGGAGGGATTTTCATTTGGCTTTAGGATTCCGGCAGCAGGCCCCCAGTTGGCTTTGGTATCTGGGAACCTCAAGTCAGCTGCTGACATGCCCAAGGTCCTTGAGGCTAAGATCAAGAAAGAATGTGCAGCAGGAAGAGTAGCAGGCCCCTTCCCTTCCCCTCCCATGGACAACCTCAGGGTATCCCCCTTAGGGGTGGTGCCCAAGAACACCCCTGGGGAGTTCAGGCTTATCCATCACCTATCTTATCCTAAGGGGTCATCCGTTAACGATGCCATACCATCGAAACTCTGCTCTGTTAGGTATGCGTCTTTTGATCATGCAGTCAAGTTGGTCAGGGCATGCAGTCCTGGCGCCTTTATGGCCAAGTGTGATATTCAGTCGGCCTTCCGATTTCTTCCGGTCCACCCTGATGACCACTGCCTGTTGGACTTCATGTTCCAAGGGCAGTGGTATTATGACATGGCGCTCCCCATGGGGTGCTCCATTAGCTGTTATGCCTTTGAGGCATTCAGTACTTTCTTAGAATGGGCCCTGCGACACCGTACGGGTTCCTCAGCTGTCACACACTACCTGGATGACTTCCTTTTGATAGGAATGGCGGGGAGGGAGGATTGCGGGCTTCTTCTCCATGCCTTCAAGGACTTTGCTCATGAATTTGGGGTTCCTTTGGCACCGGATAAGACTGTGGGGCCATCCAGTTCTATCACTTACCTCAGAGTCGAGTTGAACTCGGTGGCACAGGTCTCACGCCTCCCAGAAGACAAGCTTAGAGGCATTGAGGAAAAGATATGGTACCTACTGGGGAAGGAGAAGGCCACACTGAAGGAAGTGCAGTCTCTGCTTGGCCACCTCAACTTTGCTTGTCGGGTAATTTCTCCAGGCAGGGCCTTCTGCAGCAGACTTGCCAGAATCACTAGAGGTGCTCGGCCTCCACATCACCACCTGTGTCTCACACAGGCAGTAAAGGAAGATCTGAGGGTGTGGCTTCGTTTTCTAGCAGGGTTCAATGATGTTACCTTTTGGCAGGGGGAGGCAGCTCCGGTGGCAGGACTCCAGGTCCACTCAGACGCAGCGGGAGGTATTGGGTTTGGGGTATTTTTCAATGGCCAGTGGTGTGCCCAGCGTTGGCCTCCCAACTGGAGGGACTCTGATATTATTCGGGACCTAACCTTCTTAGAGTTGTTTCCCATAGTGGTGGCAGTTTGCTTGTGGAAGAACGAGTTCTGGAACAAAAGGATCTGCTTCTGGTGCGATAATCAGGCCGTGGTCCAGATTATCAAGAAGCAGTCCTCCAAGTCTGACAGGGTCATGTGACTCGTCAGGGAATTTGTGCTCATCTGTAATGAAATCGCGGATGCCTTGTCTTGGTTTCAGGACGACAGATTCCAAGCCTTAGGCACAGGAGCGGACCTCACACCAGTAGCCTTCCCAGCCGAGCTCTGGCTCCTTGGGAAGGAACGGTGATTCAGGGGGTCATTGACTCCCTTGCACCCTCCACCCAGGCCAGGTACTCCAGGGCCGTGCAGCAGTTCTTCAGCTTCAGGAGAAGGCAAGGCTCTGGGGGCTCCTGGCCATCTTCTGAATGCGAGGTCCTGCATTACATGACCAACCTGAAGGATAGAGGCATGGCACCGAGATCCATCTCGCTTCATCTGGCAGCCATTTCCTTTTTCAGCAAGGTGGCGGGGCAAGGCGATCCTTGCGGTTCTTTCCTAGTACGCAGGCTGATTGAGGGATTCAGCATTCAGGGAGGAAAGATGCACCTGGGAGATCTGACCATGAGGAGCTGTGGGGTGAAGCATTCACAGGCCAACAAGGTGGGCTGGCCTCTCTCCAAAACCTCCAGAGGCCTAGGCAAGGGAAGCAGCCTCATGTCAGGGTCCTCCATGAATTCCACTCCAATTCTCAGAATTCAGGGATGAGCATGACATACCGCCCACCCGAAGAGAAAACCCCCCTTTTCAGCAAGGCTTATCAGGAAAGCGGGCATGGAACTTTCGCAATAAGCGCGGAGCATTCACATGTTCACAGCTAACCCACTCAGCATGCCCTAACGGCAAATGTTTCCATTTGACTAAGTATTTTAAAGCCCCCCTGTGAACCCGAGAGTCCAACACTTCAGAAATTTCAAAATGTTGATCTTGGTCGACCAGAATAGAACGGTCCTGGGTCTGGATGGTGACGGTCTGGAGGGCACGCCGGTTTGAGCAAGCTGGAATGAAACACAGGGTGAACATTACGGTACAGTTTGGGTAGCGTCAGTTCAAAAGCCACCGGGTTTATCACCCGAGCAATAGGAAAAGGACCTACGTACTTGGGCCCCAACTTCTTTGAAGGTTGGGGACTTTTAAGAAACTTGGTGGACAAAAATACTAAGCCCCCTACGGCGTACTCCAGGGTGGGGTCCCATTTTTGGTCAGCATGATGCTTGTATTGTGCTTTTGCAAAGTCCAAGGCTGAAACAACTTTTGGCCAGGCATCTCTAATTTTTTGACTCCACTGGGTCACTGAGACAGGGTCCTTGGAGGTCCCCTCCCCTAGTGGTAGAGGATTAAAGTCTTGCCCTGAAACAATCTTAAAAGGGGAAAAGCCGGTGCTCTGGTGAGTGGGGTTGTTATAGGCGACCTCCGCAAAAGGCAAGAGGTCCACCCAGTCAGATTGTTGGAAGTTCACATAACACCTCAAACACTGTTCCAGAATCTGATTAGTACGTTCACACTGCCCATCACTCTGGGGATGATGGGAACTGCTGAGCCCTAATTCGACTCCCAGAAGGTTTGTGAACACCTTCCAGAACTGGGAAGTGAACTGAGCCCCCCGATCAGACACGATCTTAACAGGAATCCCATGTAGTCTGTAAATGTGTTGAATAAACAACCTGGCTAACTGGGAGGCTGTTGGGAGTTTCTTGCAGGCCACAAAATGTGCTTGTTTCGAAAAAATGTCAGTCACCACCCAAATAACAGTCTTTTTCCTACTTTCCGGCAACTCCACTATAAAATCCATACTGATGACTTCCCAAGGCTTGGACGGGGTAGGCAAAGGCTGTAGCAGGCCTTTTGGCTTTCCTGTCCCCCTTTTTGCCATTGCACATGTGGAACACCCTTTGACATACTCCTCCACCTCCTTTCTCATCTTTGGCCACCAAAACTGTCTCCGGGCCAAATGCAAGGTTTTTACATACCCACAGTGCCCAGCACTTTTAACATCATGGCATTGCTTGAGAATGGATGACCTCAGTCTCTGGGACAAATAGGCGCTCCCCCTTCCAAGCCAGGCCCTCCTGAAGGGTCACCTCCCTGGAAGGACCGATGCCATTTGGGATTGCCATCCACCCCCATCACCCCGGGAGGAGGGGAAAGGAGGAGCCAGCTCCGGCGTGGCCGGGGCCTCACCGGGGCCAGTGTCTACATTTGGTGGGATGGCTTCATTGGTTGCCTTAGGATCAGGCCCTGGCCCCAAAGAGGGGCTGGCTTGGGTCTCCTGACGCTTGGCCTTGCTGCGTGTTAGGACTGCTAGTCCCAAGTGGGAGGGGGAGAAGACTGTGTCAATGACCTCTTTTCATTTGCTGTCATCTTGAGGAAGTCTGGACAAAGTGTCAGCTAGGAAACTCTTTTTTCCTGGGATAAATTTCAGGGTGAAGTTGAACCGGTAGAAGAAACTGACCCACCTAACCTGCTTGGGGCTCAACCACCTTGGGGTGGCTAAAAATTCCAAATTCTTGTGATCTGTCCAAACTTCAAAGGGTTTGGAAGATCCCTCCACCAGATGGCACCAAGTTTCTAAGGCCAGTTTGATTGCACCCACCTCCTTTTCCTACACAGGCCAATTTCGCTCAGTTTCATTGAATTTCTTGGACAGGTATGCACACGGCCTGAGCTGTCCCTCCTCCCCCTTTTGCAACAGCACCCCACCCATCACTACATCTGAAGCATCAACCTGGACTACAAAAGGTTGGGAGGGGTCGGGGTGTTTGAGAATTGGTTCAGTTGTGAAGAGTTTCTTCAGCTTATCAAAAGCCTGTTGGCATTGGTCAGACCACACTATCTTTTGGGGAGGTTTCTCCGCCTTCCCCGTTCCCTTTCAGGTTTTCTTCCCCACATCTTTGGTTTTTAATAGATCAGTCAGAGGGAGGGCTACTGTTGCAAAGTCAGGGATGAAGGACTGGTAAAAGTTAGCAAATCCAAGGAACCTCTGCAGCTGCTTCTTGGTTCTAGGGGCCTGCCATGCCAACACACCTTTGACTTTTTCCAGGTCCATTTCTATCCCCTTATTTGAGATGTGGTACCCCAAGTAGTCCAAGCAGCTTACTACTACTACCAAGCAGCAAGACATCTTAGCATACAGATGGTTCTCCCCCAGTCTAGCAAGCGCTTTCTTCACCAGTTTCACATGGGACGTATAGTCCTCAGAATATATCAATACATCTTCCAAATACACCAAGACCCTCTTGTACAGAAATTCTCTCAACACATCATTGATCAAGTTCTGAAAAATGCCTGGAGATCCGCTTAACCCGAAAGGCATTACTAGGAATTCGAATGCCCCCAGGGGGCAATTGAAAGCAGTTTTCCATTCATCCCCCTCCTTGATTCGTACCCTGTAATAAGCATCCCTTAGGTCCAGTTTGGTAAATATCTTTCCGTTGGACAAATGGGCTAGTATATCCTTCATCAAGGGCAGGGGGTACTGATGTGAAATGCTGATTGCATTTAACCCCCGGTAGTCTTGGATTAGACAAAGACCCCCATCTGATTTACGCCTGAACATCACAGGGGCCCCCACAGGTGAGGTCGAGGGCCTGATGAACCCCCGAGCCAAGTTTTTGTCTATGAACTCCCGTAGGGCATCCATCTCAGCCGGCGTCATGGAATAAATCCTGGGTTTGGGTAGCTTAGTCTCAGAAAGTATCTCAATGGCACAGTCAAAGTGTCTGTGGGGTGGCAAAATGTCGCACTCCCTCTCTTCAAAAACATATTGCCATGCCTTATATTCCACCGGCAATCCTTTCAGCTCCCCTTGGACTAAAGCGGTTGTGCAGCTCCGTGACTTGGCCTCTAGAGGGGCTCCTTCCCTTGGGAGAACTTCCCCCACACCATGCTCCTGTACACACACAGGATCTGCAAAAGTCATTGTCTCTTTTGCCCAGTCTATAATGGGGTTGTGGAACTTTAGCCAGTTTAGTCCCACCACTGCAGCAGGAACTAACCCTGGGGCAATCACAAATTGAAGTTCCTCCTGATGATTCCCCATTCTCATGCATATTGGACCAGTCATTTGCCTGGCAGGGCCCTCCTTCATCATCCCCCCATCCATCTGTGACAGCCACACTGGCTTGACCAGCTTGATAGTCCTAATGTCCAGCTCACTGACTAGGGAGGGGTGCATTAGGACTTGGGTACATCCGCAATCAACCATTAACATTACTTTTTGGGTGGCCCCCCCTTTTCCAACCCCTAACTTGGCTTTTATGAAGAAAGGGACTTTCACCCCTCTCACTACAGCATCCAGGCACCCTTCGGGGTCAGCCCGCCCTCGAGCGCTTAGTAGGGTGGGCTGGAGCTGTTTCCCACCAGCTCTGCGTCAGAAGAGTAAGATCCGCTGTCATCTGGGTCTTCTGAAGACTCCCCTGCCGCGTGGCCTGGTATCAAGGCCCGTACTGCTGCTTTAGGCTTGGGCTTGAGTGGGGTCCTCAACGTCAACGACCTCCCTTCGCTCCACTGGGGTTTCTTGGCTGCAGGTGGTTCCCGAGGGCTCCTCTCTGGGCATTCAGCTATGCGATGGCCCCCTTTTCCACAGTGCAGGCACAAGCCTTTTTTCATCCTTCGCTCCCTCTCCGACTCTCCTGATGAGGTTCCACCTGGGTGGGCCACTTTACCTTTCTTTCCGGTAGACCTGGTGGTCTTTCCCTCAGATTCGTGCTGGCACCGAGCCAGATTGACGCTCCGTCTCAGCATCTCCACTTCTCCGGCAAGCCGTACCCACCCCAAGAGGGTTTCGGGGTTCCCCTGGAACAACACCCATTCGAGGATGTCTGCGTTCAGGCCATCCTGGAAAAACTGCACCTTTATGGCCTCCGACTAGTTGGGCACCTGACTGGCTAGGCGGCGGAATTCAGTGGCATACTCTCCCATATTCTTTGAAGCTTGCTTCAGTTGCCCGAGATCCACCCAGGCCCTTCTCACTCTCAGGGGGTCTTCAAATTGGGCCCACAAAGCTAGCAGGAAGTCATGGAAGTTTCCTAGTTCTGGGGCTCCCATATCATAAAGCCCCACCAACCACTGCGCTGCCTCTTCCTCCAGCTGGTTGGACACATACTGCACCTTCTCAGCCTACATCTGGAACTCCTCGTCCCACTGGGACATAATCCCCACCACCTGGGTCAGGAAGTATGGAAGCTTCGCCGCATCTCCATCAAAGGTCGCCTTTAAGTCTTGATGCTTTAGGCCCTGGGATCTTTCCTGAGGCTTGACCGGTCCAACCCCTCCAGGGGGGGCTGGTCCAGGAGCCGGCAGGCCAGGGACCTCAGCAGGCATGGCAGGGTCCCCTGCCCCGGGTGCCGGGGCGGCCGCTGGTGGAGCTTGGGGAGGCTGGGCCCCTCCAGGGGCGGGTGGTGGTGGTGACAACCTCTGCAGGATCTCTAGGAGGCTCGTTTGCATCACCCCATTTGCTGCTTCAACTGCTGGACCTCAGCTCCTACTTCTGCGAGCGAAAACCGCACCCCTGGCTCTCGGTACCCCTTGGCCAGGGGCCTGTCCCACCGACGGGACCGACGTTCCTCCCAGCTTTGGTTGCCTGGCCAGGGCCAGCTGGCTCCCAGGGCCGTTCCAGCACCTCGCTCTGGAGTGCTGGAGAGTAGCAGGCTGCCCCTTCCCAGGGCTTGCTTGGCTCCCAGCTACGTAAGGCAAAAGGATGAGTAAACCTCCCAGCCCTCCGGCGAGTCCGGCTCACGTCTTCTTCAGAAGCTCCTGCAACATCCCCCGATGCGCCAGCCCCCTCCCCTGGGGCTCCGGCTCCCTGGTCGTGGCTTGCAGCCAGGTCTTTCTCCGTCTGGGTTCCAGCCTCCGTGTCTTCCGACATTGCGGGTAGAACCTCTCAAAAGGTTTAGGTGTTGAAGAAGAGTTTTGGCTTACTGTGATGTACCAAGCACAACACTCACATTCAATCAATAAATTTCTTTATTGGCAAGGATTCATGTGTCAGGAACATAGAACAAAGCCGAAACTGAATACAGCTAGAGCAAACCCCCAGATAAACCCCACAGCATGAGAAAGGCATTCAGGGAGGAAAGATGCACCTGGGAGATCTGACCTTGAGCCACTGTGGAGAGAAGCATTCCCAGGCCAACAAGGCGGGCTGGCCTTTCTCCAAAACTCCAGAGGCCTAGGCAAGGGAAGCAGCCTCATGTCAGGGTTCTCCATGAATTCCACTCCAATTCCCAGAATTCAGGGATGAGCCTGACAGCATCGAGGCAAGAGTAACGATAAGGACACCCGCAGGCCCATCTCCTATGAACTGCTTTGCAATCTGATGATGGCCCTATGCAGCATCTGCAGATCCAGGTATGAAACCTCATTGTTCCGCACGGCATTTTCCTTGGCTTTCTTTGCAGCACTCCGTGTCAGGGAAGCGGTATGCAGCTCCAGGCGAAAAACACCAGGACAGGCTATCCAGTTGGAAGACGTGGCGGTCAGCAAGGATGACCTGCAACTACAGATATGACGCTCCAAGACCGATCAGTGGGGAAAAGGGTTATGCCTACTCCTGCGCAAGATAGATGGGTCCCCGGCTTGCCCAGTTGGGCTGATGAGGCGGTACCTTGACAGGCACCCCGATGCTCCGGGAACCATCTTCATCCACGAAGACGGGTCCCCCTTGACCCGATTCCAGTTCACTAGCATCCTGAGAACAGCTCTTCAGCAGTTGGGTCACCCCGCAATGGAATACAAAGCCACCCTTCTGGATCGGGGCCGACACCACGGTGGTGGGAGAAGGACTGTCTGCATCAGATATACAGCGGCTGGGCAGATGGCGTTCCAGGGCATACACCGCCTACATCCGGCCAGAACTAAAATTCTAGCCTGTCAGGTCCTAGTGAGTCCCTCCAGTCGATAGGCCAGCTCTTGCGGGGGGGATGGCTGCCTGGGGTTGGCGGAAGCCGAGAGGACATATACATACCGCTTGGCTTGGTGGCGGTGAGCACGGAGGTGCGGGATCCAAACTCGGGGTTTTGGGGTCTCCAGTGATGGGCCAAGGTCATCTTTAGTTCAAGTGCCACTTGAGGATTACGGAGACCCAGGGGGGATCAGTCCCCACCTACCCATTTCGAGTTTGGATCACGTGACCATCACGTGATCAGTTAGCAGGCGGGCTAACTGATCCATCATTAACCAACAGGCGGGTTGGTTAATACCAGGTACCTGCCCATGCTCATACGCCAACCAGGCAACTATCCCACACCAAGTTGTGGCCTATTTTTGCCAACTACCTTTATCTTCATTTTATGTATCTACTTTATCATGTATCTACTTTATCATGTATCAATACATTCTTCTTACTAAATGGTTGGTTGTCTTCTTTTGGGGGAGGGGACAAAGGGAGGGGAACCATCTCACCTCAGCCTGCAAATCCAGACTTCCCTGAGGTATGTCAAACTGGTGATGTAGTTTTTTGGGATGCAGGCCATAGTGTGTATGCAGTCTTTCTCACCAGGCCTTGGAAATAATGTATCACAAGTACAGGTTGAGTATCCCTTATGTGGAATTCCAAAATTAAAATACTCCAAAATCCAAAATAGTCCACATGGGTGGCTGAGATAGTGACACCTTTGCTTTCTGATGATTCAGTGTACACAAACTTTTTCATACACAAAATTATTAAAAAAATATTCTGTATAAATGACTTTCTTGTTTAAACTTGGTTACCATCTCCAAGATATCTCATTATGTACAGTATATGCAAGTATTCCAAAAGCTGAAAGAAAAAAAATGAAATCCAAAACACTTCTGGTCCCAAGCATTTCCAATTAGGGATACTCTACCAGTAATGACTTTGCCTGCTATAAGTAACTTTTGGTGTTAGGCTGTTACCAATTTTGTTATTTTTAAAACAATGGGGTATCATTATTTTTTTAAGTCTGAGCATAGCAAGTAATGTTCACTTGGTATGCCCCCAAATTTACTATTGAGGAGAGTCAATTTGGAGAATTTGGGGTCATTAAAAAAAAATCACCTAAAATGAATGAGCCAGCAACACACAACTTTTAAAATTATAAGCAAGTTTAAAGAGTTACAAAAAAGAAAACAAGGAGAAGGGGGGGAAAAAAAGACAACGGTTAATTTTTAAAATAATGTTCCAAGCTCTGTCTTTCATTGTGATACCGGCTATCAGTGTCCTTTACCAGACACAACAATACTCTTAATGCTTTCAGAAATGGCATATTTTATATTTTTACATTAAAATACTCATCTGCTTTTAAAAATGAAAGTGCTTGAGAGAGAATGAAAAGTACATTAAAGGGAAAGGCTAACAACTGCTAAGAGCATGTGCAGTTGAAAAGGCTTGAAAAGGCTTCAGGGTTTTTTGAAATTGGATAGGAAGGTATTAAGACCCCAATAAAGGACAGAATGAGATCACATTGAAGAATAAAGGCAAAATCATCCACCAACTTTAAGTCCAGTTTTAAGATTTCAAACATAGTCAGGACTTAGGCAGCTTTATGTTGTGAGCTAAAAGCTTTGCTGCTATCCCATTTCCTCCCCACCTTCATCTCCCTATTACCACCTTGGGGACAAAAGGCAACAATGGCAAGACTCTTCTTAGTATGTTTTTACTTAACATAAGTAGGGATGTTGGATCATGATCCTGGCCCTACCCTCAAGTCTGCCTGAGCTCTGCTGTGTCCCTGTACCCTGGGAGGATTAGAATCATTTTCACCAGAGTTTGGGGGAAAAGTTACTTTTTGGACTACAGTCCCCCAAATTCCCTCAAACCACAATGTGACCAGACTTTTTAGGAGATAGTGCAAGATATAGTCCAAAATGTTATGGTTTGAAGCTGTGATTCTGATTACTCCTTATAATCTCTAGCTCCTTGTCCAGGGTTTCTCAACCTGGGTTCCCTAGAACCCTGGGGTTCTGTGAGAGATTGTGACTGGGGAAAAAACAAAAAACCACATTTTTTGAGTTGTAGATATAATCATTTTAAAGCAGAGGTTCCCTGAGACCTGAAAATTATTTCCATGGTTCTTCCAGGGTAAAATGGTTGAGAAAAGCTGTTCATAGTCCATTTAACTCTGTTGCCCATGATCCAACTGTTACATTCTATGAACAGAGAGTTATAGCTTGGGGAAAGTGGTGTGTGTTTGTGTGTGTGCATATAAAATTTGTAGCTCTCTCCTTTTGCCCCTCATACTGAACAGAAAGACAGACAAACCATGTGCTGGGTAGATAGTTGACAAGAGTTAAATGAGATACTGTTAAAATGAGGAGGTTGCTACCTGCAGAGAAATTGTTCTGTTTCAGCTCCTTGCATCCCAACACACAGTGGCCTTCTCAGGGGAAAAAAAAAAAGAATAGTAGGAGAAAGGCAGACACAGTCAGAATTTAGCTTTCTTCACAGAATGTAAAGATTTTGTATATCCAGCCAATGACAGAAAAGCCACTGCACACTTTAAAAACACTTCTGCCTATTTTCATTTTCCCTTCTGCAAGTCCCTTTTCAACACCAGTAGCAGAATATCCTCTCTGCAAACAGCAGATGTGGGCAATAGCTTTACTGGTGTTCACCTCTTTTTCACACTGGATGAATTTCCTTTCCAGCAAAGGAAACAGGAGCCAGCCTCCAGAGAATCAAATGTCTGAGAACTCAGAAGAAACAAGTTTTCTCAGTGTAATTGTAAATCCAGTGGTAAGAACAGGATTGTATCCGCTATTTATCATGAATTCTAGTCTCAAAATGGAGTCTCACAGTCTATTTTACTGGAATTTGGCAAATCTAGAGAGAACACCATAATGTGGGATGATTTAATGGTTTCAAATTTGGAGCACGTGGCACCCCTGGAATCTACTTTGGCCCACATTTGGGCATGCCAACGTTGGAGTGAGGGGGCTGGAATATTTGGCAAGTCAGACTTGAGCTATGGTGCATTAATGCAGGAGGCCCTGGACATTCCCAAACAGCCTGAATGATGGAGACAGACTTTTCTATTAATTCCTTTGCTTTTCCCTGACTCCAAGGGACCCTGAAGAGACTGCATTAGGTTCCAGTCCCTATAATTCTGGCTAAACCCTTCTTTGAAGCCCTGGGTGCATCTGGGCATGGCTTTCCCTTTGAGTATCATGGAAAATGCATACAAAAAGCTGAGTTTGCAGGTTTGGACATAAGGGGTGTGTGTCTAAAATCCATATAGCAGATTTAACTTTATTAGACCAAATTAAAAGATGTAAAAATGTGTGAAAATTTTCAAGACTTTCAGATTACTTCAGTAGGTGAGATGTTTAAAAAAAGCAGGTTGGGCAGAAGGAGAAACAGATTTAATGAAGAGTGAAAGTATATTTTTCCTGATAGGGCAAGTAGCAACATTGGGGTGGGTGGGGTGAATTAGATTGATGGAATGGCACCAGGTAGAGTTAAGGTCCCTGCCACTACATCAGTTCACTTTGGTATTGTCTACAGCTGTTCAAAAGAAAAAAGAAAAAAGATCAGAAACAATGAAAGCTCTGACCATGGATTTCTACCTCTCATGTGTTTCGTGCTTCAGCCATTAGTTCACATGGTCACCTGAGGAAAGCCACTACTATTAACTCCTTTAGGTTCCTCTCTGCAATATGATGTGCACTATAAGGCTGTGATAAGGTTGTGGACACTGGAAATACGGGCCTGAATTGCATTATTATTCCCATCTAGAGTAAACCCAAAGAATTGATAGCATTTACACATAAGCATCAACTCACCAAGCTACCATTGATTCAGTGGCTGTACTATAGCTGGGATTAACAATGTAATTTAGGCCATGATACATAAAAACTGTAATTAGGATCTGATTCAGTCAAATTAAAGTACATATCAGGAATAGCCAAGGGCAAAGTGTAAGGTGAAGACTGGCCAGTAAGAGGGGGAAATAGGAAATTCAGGGGCCGGTTCCACGACAGGGAAAAGTTCGCAAGATTCCGGATCACCGTTCTTTCGCATCAGAAGAGCATAAATCACACGACTCCCCAGCATTTTCAGAAGATGAGCAATTGTTTTCCTTTTAGTTCACACAGGCAAAGGTGGGGGGGGGAATCGCCTCCAGATGATTAAAGCCAAGCAGGAGGTGGGGAGGGAGCAAGGAGGGGGTCATGGAGACCATAAATAATGAGAGGGGAGAAAAAGTACAAACAAACAAGGAATCGAAAGAGCGATCTGTCAACCCCCCCCTTCCCCAGCCCCGAAAGGCTTCTATAAAGAAAGGAGTGAATGAAAAGACGAACAAGGAAAAGCATGCTGGAGCTGTCTGCTTCCCTTCCCTTCGTGCACACACACACACCACAGAAGCTTGCCTTATTCCTGATTGTTTGAAGCCTTGAATGGCAGGCAATTGAATGGAAGGACAAACAAACAAAAGGACGAACATGCGGTCGTCTGTATCTCCCGCATACACGAATGCACGCACACACACACTCTCACAGCAGCGAAGCACGGGTGGGTTGCAAGCAGAAGGAGGGTTAATTTTTTTCTCTCCAACCCTCTATTCGGATAAAGCAGAAAGGTCACTCCAACCAATCAGAATTCAGCTTTGCTCACAGTAATTCGAAAAGGTAAATGATTGTTAGTTCCCATGACAAATTATGCACATTTTTGCAAACTTAATCAAAAAAGTGCGGAAAACTACCGAAAGCTGGTACTGTGTGACTTATGGTTTTTTTGCACCCCCTCCTTCTGAAAAGGGCGCTATTGCTTCGAAATGCATGGGAACTATCAGGCTTCTTGTCGCATTCTTTGAGGATTTATTTTGCCGTGTAAACGACCCTAATTCAGACATTCTTTAAATGTTGCTGAGCCATTTTGGTGTACATCATCAATCAGAAAAGCATTACTAATCCTAAAGTGTGATGTATCAGTAAGAAGTATACAGTATGATGTATGTAGAGGATAGGGTTGAAAAGGATATTCACTGTTACTTGTTTCTTGGCTGAAAAATGGGTTGCCCCCATACTCAGCAAACTTAGTCAGGAAGAATAACACAGCAGCAACAGTTTCTATTCAGTTATTTGCTCATCCTAAAGTGTTTTGGGAAAATTATTCTGTGCAAAGATTCACATGTATTTTATTTGCATGAGAATTGTTGAGTTTTGTGCAACCCCCCCAAAACCTGTTTCCAGACAGCTAAACCCCCACAATTTTTTTCTATGCAAAAAAAAGCATTATTGTACAACGAAAATTTTACCCCCAAAAATCTTGTGCAAAATTATAGTAAAAAGCACATGGTTTTGCTGTGCAAGGTTGCTGTTATCTGTGCATAATTGTTGTTGTGCAAGATTTTGTTGTCTCACCTTCGTTTGCAGAACTGCAGGGTAAATAATAATAATGCTTGTGAAAAAAGAAGGCAAACATATTTCTTTTATTGCTTTAAAATGTTATTTTGTAAAAGCTAACACATAATACTATTTGCACAGTGATGGTGGGAGAGACTATGTGGCCCTGAAATGGTTTCAGGGTGACATGCACCCACCTTAACGACACTACGTTGTGCAGTGCAGCTTTATACTATAATTGCAGGTAGATAAGGTTTCACAAAACTTTAACTAGCAAATCTCTTTTTATTATGCCATATCCCTTTGCAAAATATACAAGTGCAAGGTAAATAATGATAGTTCTCATGAACAAAGAAGGCAAGCATCTTTTTTCTATTATTTAAAATGTTATTTTGTGAAAGCCAAACTACTATAGCATTTCTTCCAAAATATTTTTATGAACTGTTTTAATACTAGTACTGCACTGTTAATTCTGCTCAAGCAGAAGCCCCAAAACATATTTTAGCATCTTGTCAAAATGAGAGACTAAGAGTGTCGATAAAAATGACACTAAAATAAATGTAAATTTAGATTGCTGTCACAAGTGGCTGCTTGCTTTTGTGAAGATGTTAGGTTGCTATAGAGTTTTCCATAGCAACCTTGCATCTTATTATATAAATAATCCCCTTGGTGTCCTTAAAGCCTGCTAAGAAAACAGGATTAAATCTATTCTCATATGTAATGATCCCGCATTAAACCTTATCAGGATGAAAAACCAGAAAACATAATAAAATGTAATCTAGATAATAGCTTTTCTGGCAGTTCAAAGGCATCAAAGCACCACGGGCGCTTCAATACAGTTTATAGTTAGCCAGTCATTTTTCCAAAGCCCTTATTAAATATGACTCCTTGAAAGTTCTGTTTTCTTGTTTCTTTAAAACAACAACAACAACAACAACAAAGTAAGGTTAATAAACCTTTCATTGCTATGATAAATTGAAGTATGATGGTGTCCTTTGATATACTGAACTAGTTGGATGAACTTTGCCAGATTATAACAGGAGCTTTACATCAGGTGTGTTTTGCTGATGGGATGATTCATGTTATGCTTCTTAAGTTTACTTCTTTATTCTATTTTTAGGGTATGCATAACAGGAAGGTCTCTAGATGGCTTACAGAATATAACAATAAATATTTAAAAAATCAAATTATAATAAAACACAGTAGCATGAAACATATAAACACACCAGTAAAGATAAAAATAATGTTAAGAAACATAGTAATTCAAAACAACTGTCAGGGTGGGGGGTCCTGATGCTGAAAAAGTGTTAAAATGGGTGCCACATGGGTTTTTCTAGGGAGAGCATTCCACAGAAGGGGAGCTAGTACTGAAAAGGCTAGTTCAGTTGCACCCTGACTTGGTGGGAATGCTCAAAGAAGGGCCTGAAATGGTGACTCCGTGTCCAAGCAATATGCCTGTCCCCGCCAATGAAACCAGGCACAAAATTGACATTTTTGGCAATAAATGGCCACAACTTTATCGATGACAGCTGCAGTCAGTTGGCTCAAAGACATGGGTCTGGATCCAGGCATTAGCTAACACACATTGGAAACTGTTTAATGCAGTTAGATGTGTAAATAGCTATTGCTTAAAACAATTTGTAAGCCGCTCTGATAGCCTTGTGGCTGAAGAGCGGGGTATAAATAAATAATAAATAAATAAATAAACCAACCAACCCGCCTGTTGGTCAATGAACCCGTTGTCGGCCTGCATGCCGACAAGTGAAACCCAGGAAGGGGAGGAGTCCCCGCAGGCCCCAATGCCTGCTGTCCAATTTCCTTCCCCCCTCCTCAAAAAAGGGGGGAACCCAGAAGGTGCATGCCCCAAGCTAGTATGTCCTTCCGTACCCCCGGAGGGAATCTCTGTGACCTCCCTGTGATGGACACCCCCAAGACTGATGACCTTGGATCCAGGACCGATGCCAACCACCAACAAAGGCGGGCCTTGACAGGCCCATCTTTCACCCACCTGCCGCAGTTGCCACCAACAAGGTTGACATGGGACTCCCTGCCTAGTACCCAGGTGTGCACAGCAGTGTAGCAAGCCCCCAGACCTGGTCCCGACTTTCATGAGACTGCACAGTCCTAACCATGACTGCCCAAACTGTTCATGCAGGTAACACCATTCTCCAGCCCCTTCTGTCGGTGCCATCCACCTCTGACGCCCTGTACCTGCTCGAGACAAGTCTCAAATATTGTGGATGGTTAAGTCTGGCCGGATGTACCCAGCAAAGACCCTGGAACTCTATCTGCCCAGGTGCTTGATAGTCTCTGCGAGAAGGTCACTCGCCACTGTAGTGGCTGCCCCAATCCTAAAGGAATGACCGCCAAACTCTGATGCAGGTAGGCCCAGCCGCCTCAACACTGCCCTGAAGATACTAACGAACTGGAATCATGTGAGTGGGGACATGTCCCTGTGAATGAACAGGGGGCCTGGCGCTGCAGAGTGTTTGGCCAAGAACCTGCCATGGTATCAACAGGGCAAGGCAACGAATCTGTCAGGTCCTCCAGGCGTACAGAAGCCCCTTTCCTCAGCTGGTCACACTTGGAACCTATTTTCACACTTTTACAGCATCAGGCTCCCCTTCCCCCGACAGTTGTTTTGAATTACTGTTTCTTAACATTGTTTTTACTTTGTGTATTTAAATAATCATTTTGCTTGCTAGTTTTATCTTTTTATCTTAACTGGTGTGTTTATATGTTGCATGCTACTGTATTTTATTACAACTTGATTTTTAAATATTTACTGTTATATTCTTTAAGCCATCTAGAGACCTTCCTGTTACGGCTGGCTAGCCTGGCAAGGTGACTGGGAATTTATACCCAGTCACTGGACCAGAGGGAAGTCTGCAGAAAGAGCAGCTTCCCCTTTCCCCCCAGCCAATTAGATTCGAGCTGGGAGCTCACCTCTGTCTGGCTGCCAATTGAATGCTCCAGCCAATCGGAGCATAGCTAGGCTGTGCTCTGATTGGCTGCTGCTCCGTCATCCCCCAGCCAGACACGATGCCTGCTGGGAAGAAGATGAACACATGGCAACAGCCATGCTCCCACCGTGGGAGGATGGGGCCCTCGCTGGGGTTGCAAATGGCCACCAGTTGAGTCTGGCAGCCTGATTAAAAGTATAGATACATTCATGTGGAAAGATGCAACAATTCAAACACTGAGGTTCAAAACCTTAAAGGGATGTAAAGGTCAAAATCTGGAAATAGTCTGAGAGGTGAAGAAGATAAGAGTATGGACATTTCTTACATTCTATCTTGCAGTCATGTTCTGTAAGAATTCCACACATTTTTCAAGCAACCTCGGCAATGTAATCAAAACAGGTATACTAGGACATGGATCCATGTAGAGCAGTATATTACCATAGCTGTTGTTAATGTTAATTCATTTATGTACTGCCTTTACCCCAAACTTACAAGAATTAAAATGAATGCAGATAAACGCATATACAAAGACATAAGTAATTTAATACAAAAAGCTATTGTTAAAATGCAATTAAACTATCCCTAGAATTAAAACCATTTAAACAAATCCATTAAAAAGACAAAAGATAAAAGTCAATCAAACAGCATACTCTCAAATGCCCTTGCATTAGAAAGCACTCAAATTCATGCTGCTGGTGTCTCTTGTGAAAGAAATGGATCAATAAGCATCCCAAACAATGAAGTGCAAGGATACCACTTCAAGCAGACACTGAACACTCCTTACCAGGGCCAACAAATCATCCCACCAACAATCCCTCTGCCTTATGTGGATGGTATTTCAGTTCATTAGTTTATTAGCCATCATCCAGTCCATTAGCATGGATCTAAGTTTAATGAAAAAGGACAAATAAAATTGGGTGTCAGTGGTATTGCTGATGCTACTAAATGCCCAGAATATCACAGAGTGGTTATAAATAATAAATGTCGCTATCTTGCAGACCCCTTCTCCCAAATAAACGTCTTGAAATTTCTTTGAAAAAGGAAATCTCCATCTGATGGGCTCAGCCATCCATCTGCTCCCTACTATGTATAAGAAGCCACAAAAGGTAAGTTGCAAACATACCAGTTGGTGGCAAGACTTGCTCAAACACCTTGTTCATCTCCTTATGGTCTAGAAACTAAAAGTCATCCAACATGGTGGTGCCCTGGACATTTCCACTTACTGATCTACATTAATGGTCATATCCACTAAAAGCAATTTTGTCTTCAAAGTGTTTGAAGGTGCTGTCATAGATCATATCATCTTCTATCACAGCAAGTGCTATTGTATTTGCTGCTTGGTCAGATTACAGGAGAATCTGAAGTACTGCTACTCAAAGTGGTGGTCCTTGGACTGCTGCCAGTCCATGAGCCATTGGCTGCTGGTCCCTTGTGAGTTTGCAGGAAAGAAAGAAATAGTTGTAGCCAATGGGAACAAATATGGTACCAGTCCCTGACAAACTGTAAAAAATCAATTACTGGGCACCCCCATCAGATAACTTTGGAAGTACCGAGCTGAAGGAATCAGAAGACCTCAGGTGAATTTCTTTGCTGTCATAATTGCCACCGAGCAAGCTCAATAATGAGCTGTTACTGTTATTGATTTTCTAAGCTGCCCCAAGTCGCAGTTTTGGGGAAAGATAGAAATGAAATAACAACAAAAACAACAGTAGTAATAGTAATAGCAGAAACAATAATAGTACTAGTGTTGGTTATTGATTTGCTTGGTAGGACTTCCTATAAGACGTTCTTCACAGGGACCAAGGATTTGTTAGCTGCCACCCACACCAACAAGGATGTTCCCCAGAGTCCTCCATAATCCATTTGCCTTTAAGTGTGAAGCATTCTAATGGAAGGTGCTTTCCTTTCAAGCTGTGATGGGGAATAGTACCAGTCCCACCCACCCCAAGCTAATGTTCTGGATGGTGTCAAGGAATTGAGACCCTTCCTTGATGGCATCAGGCCCCTTCCACCTCCCAACATTTGTTTTAACTTTCTTTGTGCTAATTTCTGCAGAGAGAAAGGGACTTGGCTGGTACTTGGAAGAACTATTCCTGCAAGCACCAACTAGGTCCTGCATCTTCTTCATGAATCACTTGTGATAATGCATGAAGCAAAGGAGAATCTCTGCTGTTATCTTGATCAGTTAGATAATTGTGAGTACTGGGAGAAGGACGGGACCAGGGGGGGGGGAGCCTGCAAAGGAAATTTCCATAGGCTAAATTTGGCCTTTGGCCCAGAACTGATATATTAATTATATTTAGCTTATTTTTTTCTAAAAGAATAGTCTCCACCCCTTGCATAAGGAGGTAAAGTTAAAGCCTGCACAGCAGTATGAGCAATTTGGAAGGTACACTTTTCCACTCTGGAGATTCTGGAAATCGCTGGGCTGAAATCCATGGGTTCTTATATGATAAGACTGTACTGTTTTCATGAGTTCCAGACTTCTGTGATTGAAGAAAGTGGCCAAACATTGACAATTGGTGTTCTTACTTCATTAAATTACTTGATTTTTTTTCAAACCACCATATATTTGAGGAGTCACAAATGTGCCTATCTATTCCTCAGCATGCTTTTAGTGCCTTTACAGTGCCATTCAGGGAAAAGCAACAAATCTTCCACAGGATGAAAGCTGGTGACATCCATTTTTTTTCATTTGATCAGCTGCAGCACAGTAATTTGTTTAAGGAAATCTAGTTCTGATTAGGCTAGTCCTTTATTGTTGGCCAGGACTTCTTTGGCAGAGTTCCATTGCCTTATATTGGCAACTGTTCCAGACAGAGGTCTCAGTCTTAGAATACATTTTACATTAATGAAAGTTATAAAAGTCTTTTGGTTAGATTTGCACAAAATATTAACACATAGGCTGAATTTGGCTTTCCAAAGCTCATTCTCCTTACTTGGATTGGGAGCTTCCAGTTACTGTTTTCCTACATTGTTGTTCTAGGACTATCCTAATGTTTCATTTTCTTCTAGAAGTGACAGCTGCCATTATGTCATTGCAATGCTCTATATTCAGATTGGACAACTCAGTAGTTTTCACAGAGAGCAAACTAAGCCTAACACTTGCCCTTACTCAGAATGAGGGCTGGAGGAGGGGTGGAAACATGGGTCCAAGCTAATGGTCCATGTTGGCTTGCTGCTGTAGCAGTTTCATTGCCCACCCTCACCATGGCTGTTGCCACTGAAACACAGCATCACAAGACCGGTACTTGCAGCACAGCAATGGACAAACATCCCTCCATCACATTCAAAGTGAAAGTCAAGCAGTCCCTTTTCACAGCCTTCCAAATTTCCAGAATGACCTGTGCCTTACGCAGCACGCAAAGGCATCCAGTTCATTTGGTTTAGCACTGCTGGTTGTAGACTTAAGAGATTTTCACATATATCCCGTGGCAGGAACAGAACAGGGTCAGAAAAGGTTTTCCCTTTCGGATGATGCTGACCCCATTCTGTCCTGCATCCATCCTGCTCCTGTGACTGTTCCGGCGCAATGTAATCACGATTTTTCATCATGAATAGACCTCCCGTTCCGTCACTATCACGCAATCACGGGTGTGCGAACAGGAGCCCCATTCCTGTTCCAAAATGACAGCCGTGGAGGGGAGGTCCATTCCGAGCACTTCCTGGTACGATCTGGACATCCAGGTAAGTGGCACCCTTTATTTTACCCTCCCTGTTTTGATTGTGTGATTTAAAGTGTGTTTTTGTGCTTGGTGAACTGATTTTATGTTTGGGGGAGTTTTATTTTTTAAATTTACTGACCGGACGTTATCATGTGATAACGTGATAACGTTTCAGATGGTCGGTCATAAAAGCAGCCTTACGAAGGTTGCATTTACAGCTGGCCAGCAAGGGGAAGGGGAGCCCGTTCCTGCCGCAGAATTAAGGTAAGTGTGTGAAAGATTTACTTTATTCCATGGCAGGAACGGGAGAGGAGATGGCGGGGCAGTAACAGGGCATTTTGGCCCCGTGTGAAAATCTCCTAAGTATAGAAAAAGGTTTGTTGATTATAGCTGCAGTTCAGGTTGGGACATGTGCATGTGTTCCTTACATGTGCAGATGTGCTTTTTTGGGTGCTGTGGGGGTTGGTAGTTCTGTCCTCTCCATGGAGTGCCCAGAGCCCCCTCCTGACCTGCTTTAAGGCCCTGAAGATGCCTCATACATGCATTTTGTGCTTCAGAGTGAACAGGCAGGATCTGAGAAACATCTGGCAACCCTCAGCTGGATATACAATTATTTCAGAAGTGCTGAGACCTCCAGAAGACCCCCATGGAGCTCAGCGCTAACGTCATCTTTGTGCACCTGGCTATGAGAGGGGTAGCCAGACCTTCTCTGATCCTGCCTGCTCATGTTGCAGCATGGAATACCTGGTGACTTCAGAACTTTAAAGTCAGTTGGGTTGTATGTGGGTCAGAGTAGGGTAAGGTCTGCAGGTGGGATCATTACACTATGCTGAGATAATGTTGAATTGAGGCTTATGTTTTATTATCCCACTGTTACTATTGTACAATCTTCCTCCTTACCAGTTTTATTTTTTTGGGAAAAATACACATTATGGAAAACAAAATGATATGTACAATGAAGAAAGAAAACTTTCCAAAACAATCTCTGCATCTTAATACATCCCTAAATTTGTGTCAGTAGAGTCCTATGACCACGACAATCATGTAGGAAGACACTACAGAAAGTATCGCAATTTGTCACAGATCACCAAGGCATAGGCTGGTTTCTGGATTAAGTAGTGTTCTTGGTGTAGAATTTGCTGTACATGAAATGTTTTTTGGACATCATCCAATCAGTGTGAAGCTTTTAAAAATAGTTTTATAAAACCAGCAAAGCTAAACATGTCAGAAATCATACAGAACATGTAGAAAGAAATATAATACACTATATTGTATACTTTAATAGCCATATTCCAAACATGGAGACACTTGCTATTAGCATTCTTGCTATGACATAGCATTCCTGCTATGACAAAGTGTCTCCACATTTGGAATCTGGTTATTAAAGAGCACAGAATCTGGAATTTGTCCTTCTGGCAATTTCTGGAAGAATTTGTGAGCAAGATCTCAGGGCCCTGTCTGCTGCTTGTAATGTCACCAAACTTCAAGGTACATCATTCAGTACACGAGTGTATCCACCTTGCAATGCTCAGCTGTGTTACAAACAGCACCATTTATAACAGATGTTTTCTTTCAGCTCAGAATGTTAAAATGCCTGTGTCATTCAGCAGCAAAGCCAGCCAAAGCCAACAACCTTGTAACTACATGCACAGAAGTTCTTTAATATTAATAACTTACTCAATGAAACACTCATTGATTACTGTGAAACTACATTAAAACCTTAACTGGATAAATAATTTAGAAACACCATGGTCCTTAAGCAAATGAATAAAATAATATCCAAGCCGTGGTGTTGTAGCATCCACATTTATTGCATCTTCAGTCATGCAAGTGATACCAAACCAAACTACCATTCCCACTGTAATAAGTTGCATGTATGCAGCGCCGTAAGCTGGGAGAAGGCTTTCAGAAAACAGCTGAGCATTCTTCTAAAAGGCTTTTGGGGAAAGATCATAAACTCAGAGCTTAGGAAAGAAGACCCATCAGAAGATCCTACTGCTAATGGAAATAGAATTGTAGAGTTGGAAGAGACCACGAGGGCCATCCAGTCAAAATAATTCTTGAAATAATTCACAAGTCATTCAGCCCAAGGTTTCTTTTTCATACATGTGTAGTCACGGGCTGACTTCAAAGTCATTGTGTAAGGACTGTGTGCTGTATTGTATGGGCCATATGTACTCCACACTTATCTCTGTGGCTGCCAGTAACCCAAGGCTACTGCAAATATGCAGCCCCTTTGCAAGGGGAACACACCATTCCTCCACAACCATGCAAACAAAGTTTGGTAGCAAGTGTTAGGTGCATCCCATGGCAGGTTTGGAGGAACCAATGTGGCCTTCCAACAGCCAGAAGTTCTCTACCCCCTTGTAATGTGTCCATGAAGAAAACTCTGTGACAACTGTTCTGGAATCGCTTATTCTTTATAAAATGAGAAATAACTCCATTTTCTGCAAGGTGCTTACAAATTAGTTTTATGATTTTGCCCTAGTATTTTCCTAATTATAGAAGTTAGATTAACAGGTCTCCAATTCACTGGACTGACAGTCTTCATTTTTTAAGACGATAATCTTATATTTGTTCTCCAATCTTTTGGAACTGTTCTTTAATTTACATATATTACAGCCAGTATTTCTGAGATATGCTCAAGTAACTCCTCCAGAATCCTGGATCTACCTAAATGCATTTAAACAGTCCAAATATTCCTTCATGGGCTGTTCTGTAACCCTGGCCATTGACATTTTTCTATTCACCTTGTCTGTCAGTAAGGCTACATTCTTCTTTTTTATTTTTCATTTTTCAAAGCTGATGAGAAGAGGTAAGTGAATACTGTAAAAGGCAGATCTTTAAATTTCTTATTCTGAGTTGGGAATTAATCCAAAGATATTTGTTATCTTGCCTTGTTTCAAAACCCTTTTGCAGGGTTAATCTTGTGCTTTTCCTTTTTTAAAAAATGTCTGAATATAATCATACTTTAGTGACTGTCTTTTTTCTTCACAACCTGACCTTCCTTTTACTTCGGTTCAAAAGCACCCTGTGCAGTCAAATTGAATTTCTGCTTTTTCAGGTATCAGAATAAGTTTACCACAAGACTTACAGTAAAATTGCAATTCTCCTTCATCTCCTATTTAATTTATCCCTGCTGTTCTAATGTCTAATATCTGGTTTTTTCTGCTTTCTTTCTTTGGAATCTGAACATCTATAATTTCATGATCATTCCCATCCATTCACTACTCAGACGTGTCTTCCACCTCTAGTTTTTCTTACCCTAAAACAGCCAAGCCTCTGACAGCTTCTTTAGTCATCTTAAACAGAACCTTGTTTCCCAACACCAAGGAGGTTTTGGGCACCCAAAAACTTTACTCAGATATATCCATCAGAGGTCTGAAAAGACGATGTAGGCCAGTTATCCAATGTGCACTTTCTGGATCTGGTTGAACTTCTTGGCCATCCTTTATTTGCCTGTCTCATCTCGGCCAAATGCATGCCATTCTTCATAAACAAATGCAAGTTTCATTAGCTTTGTGTCTATTGCCATGATTAGGGGGTGGGATTCACAAGACGGTCAGTATAAGAGCAGATGATGGGAAGATTTGGCAGTGATGAGACAATCTTGTAAGTATGTTTGTCAGAGAGGTGTTGCAGAATAACCCTAGGCAAAAGCGGAAGGCAAAGAAGCCAGGGAGTAGTTCACAAGTTGAAGGAAAGTTCACATGAAGTCTAGGTATCAGTCCAAAGATATACAGAATAAAAGGAACTGTTCAGAAGATAATTGGGCAGTAGGAACTTGACTGGATGGTAGGAAAATATTCTATAAAGAGGATGCATGGAATCAATGGATGCTATAGAGGCTTGGTAACTGCTGACAGGGCCTGTAGCAATTTTCCTTTTCTGAGGCTTAAAAGCTCATAGGTCATAGAATTGCAGAATTGGAAGAGACCACAAGGGCCATCCAGTCCAACCCCCTGCCATGCAGGAAATCACAATCAAAGCATCCCCAACAGATGGCCATCCAGCCTCTGTTTAAAGACCTCCAAGGAAGGAGACCCCACCATGCTCCGAGGGAGTGCGTTCCACTGCCAAACAGCTCTTACTGTCAAAAAGTTCCTCCTAATGTTGAGGTGGAATCTCTGTTCCTGGAGCTTGCATCCATTGCTCCGTGTTCCAGTCTCTGGAGCAGCAGAAAACAAGCCTGCTCCATCCTCAACGTGACACCCCTTCAAATACTTAAACAGGGCTATCATATCGCTTCTTAACTGTCTTTTTTCCAGGCTAAACATACCCAGCTCCCTAAGTCTCTCCTCATAAGGCATCATTTCCAGACCTTTCACCATTTTAGTCGCCCTTCTTTGCTCACACTCCAATTTGTCAATATCCTTTTTGAATTGTGGTGCCCAAAACTGGACACAGTATTCCAGGTGAGGTCTGACCAAGGCAGAATAGAGCGGCACTATTACTTCCCTTGATCTGGACACTATATTTCTATTGATGCAGCCCAAAATCGCATTGGCCTTTTTAGCTGCCGCATCACACTGTTGACTCATGTTCAACTTGTGGTCTACTAGGACTCCTAGATCCCTTTCGCTCATACCCTCCAACATACCCTCCAACTGCAACACGTGCAGCCAAGCAACATCAGAGTGTGGTCAAGATGGCAAAAGAAAGAACCCGATTGTTTTAACAGAGGGGCGGGGTATAAATAATTTATTATTATTATTATTATTATTATTAAAGAACAGACAAGCTAGGATAGGCTGCAGCTGATTGCTTTTGCCTCTGTCAACAGACAGGGGCAAGATTCCTCTCTCTCTTCTCCTCTCCCCTTGAGTTTAATGCGTGCAAATTACATTTGAACTCAGTTTGCAGCAACTGAAATAAGCTGAGAATGAAGGAGGAAAATGGGAAGAGGAGAGAGAAACTGGGATATTTTAAAAGCAGTTGAAAAACAACAGAGGATTCATCAGGAGTGTCCCTGCCAAACTGGGACAGCTGAGGCAGCCCCATTTACTTCCGAGGAAAGTCCATACAGGATCTAGATGGGTCCCTTTTTTCCTAGCCTTCTCTTAACTGATAATATGCCTGCATATTATCATGTTCTTCATGTACTTGGTTGGATACCTAGGAGCTAATGTCTGGGGGACAGAAATGAATCAGATGCCCCAGTTTAGCCTTCTGGGACTGGGCTGAAATGCTTCAGTCTGTAGATATGAGGTTCATATCTATGGATGCATAGAAAATATGTCCATGAAAACTGAAAACTAACTTATCAGGAAGAAGACCAAGCTAGATCTTTCTCACACAATGTGCTCATGTTCTTGTGTGAAGATTTTTTTGTATGTTAATTTGTTTGTTTAATATGAATTTTTACTTGCAGAGAAGGAAGAAACTTGCTTAGCTAAAACTATTATTGGGTTCTGTCAAACTGTCCCCTCAAACATCAACAGTGTGTGTTTCAGCTTCAGTGTTTCACTGAGCTGTAGGGCCCAATTTTCTGTGCTGGTTCCCCCCATTCCTCCACCTTGTCCCCAGTGCCTTCCAGGCAAGCATACTGGGAGGAAATGGCAGATCCTGGTATGAAAATGCCCATCTTCCCTACCCCTTCCTCTTCAATTCTTTACAACACCCCTAAGCATGTTGTCATCCCTATAGCAATTTACGAAAGGATACTTAAGGTCCCCACCTCATGTTCCCACCTCTTTACATTCCTCTATTAGTTGCTGTCAAGCTACAAGTGTGAAATTACAAGTGCAGTTCAAATGTAGCCTACTGAATAGTATCCAGCAATGCACATTCCCGTACATAATTAAAATCCTCCTTTAGAACTCAACATCTAATAAACTGTGATGCTTGGTTGTTTTCCAATAAAATCCTGTAGGTTTTTAAAAAGAGCTAATTAAGATTCCCCCCCCTCCTTGCTCCAATTTGGATTGTAAACTTGATTTATGCTGTGCTAGATATAAAAGGTAAAACTGTAAAAAACTGAGTTTTGAAAAAAAAAAACAGTTGTTGTTGTGTTCCTTCAAGTTGTTTCTGATTTATGGTGACCCTAATGAGAACCTATCACAGGGTTTTCTTGGCAAGATTTGTTCAGAGGGGGTTTGTTTTTGCCTCCCTCTGATGCTGAGAGAATGTGACTTGCCCAAGGTCAGCTGAACAGGGATTCAAACCCTGTTCTCCTGAGTCAGAGTCCAACACTCAAACCATTATGCCATGCTGGGTCACTGAAAAACAGTAGCAGACCCAATATGCTAGGAAAAAATAAGGGTGATCCTTAAAAATCAAAGCAGATTACCTTATAGGAAGGGGCCATAGGTACAGCATATGCTCTTCATGTAAGAAAATCTCAGGTTCAATAATTCTATGTCCAGTACGAAGGGTTTGAGATAGAAGCTTTGGAAAAGACTGATTGTGAAAATCTTCAGCACTGAACTCCATGGATCAATGGTCACTCTCAATTGAAGGCAATTAATTGCACAAATTCATTGAAATCTTTAGACTAGGTTGGGAAAAGTGTGGCCCTCAGGCTACGTGCCCTCCTTTTTTTTAGTTTTAAAGAATGCTAACACTGCAGTTTGCTGCTAAAATTTGGGAGCAAATGTCTAAATGCACTGTAGACAATGGGGAAAGGAGCTAGATGCACTGTAGTCAATGGAACAGTCAATATCATAGTCTATTTAGTTCTTTTCACATCGGAAGACACTATTAAATTAAAATCAATTGAAGTACATTTAAAGTTAATTTTCCACCATGGCATGACCTTTCTATGGTGGTGCTCCTGTGAGGCAAGAGCCTATGCTGATGGTAGCAGTATTGTTGGTAGGGTCTCCCATGTCAGACAGGCATTTGCTGAGGAGCCAGGCTAAATATGCCAATCAGCTGCTGGGCAACAGCAGTAATGGGTGGGGGGGGTGTTACACTGGCAGAAGATCCGCTCAGAGACAATGGCAGTGGTACCACAGCTAACACTTGTTAGTACTACTCCAAAGGAGGCACCAGTAAACCACCACTTACTTAGCAGCAATTTTGTTAATGCTTGGCCATTCACATACAAAACACATTTCCTTTGGAGCTTTAAAAAATACTGGAAAAGCCACAAGGGCTTTTCCTGCGGAGTATTTGGAGATGGGTTTTTGTGTGTGTGTGTGTGTGTGTGTGTTTTGCCTCCTTCCCAATATGCCAAATCGCCACAGGATCCCATTGGGACAAAATGTACTCTCTTCACATTTGTTGAGGAGTTCCCCCCCCCCAAACACACCATCTAGACAACCCCCAAGCCAAAGAACAAACAATATGAGCCTGGCTTCATACTGTATTGGCCATGTCAAAAACAGTCTCTGCAGGTCATGTTCTGAGACTGCTGCAAATTCTGAAGGTAGACAGATTCATAGAACTGCTGCCTGGTTTTCTCTGTGCCCATTTCTCTGTTCTCTGCTTATTTTATCTCTCCTTAGGGATTGGGATGGGGAGGAAAAGAGAGCGGCTGAAGGAAGAATTAAGTTAAGTGGACAGCAAACTGAAAAAGCTGGCCAGCAACTGCTGCTTCCCTACACTCTCCTTGCCTCCCACCCCTCCAAAGGCTTTTTATGCCAAGGATGAAGCCTGCCAGGTTCAACAGTCAGAGCCTGACCTACATGTGGCTAGTTTTCGGTGATGAAGGCAAGGCATATCCCAGCTCTAAATGTGATATAATGTGCGAATATTGCTGGGGCAACAATGCAGACATGGTTCTGAAATGCCTATGAAAGATCAAGTAAGCCTGTGGCTAGTGATGACCTTGCATGGCCCTTCATTCTGTGGCCCATTGTTAGGAAGCATCTCCTCCCCATCCCTGCACACCCTTTTATACGCTTCCCTCTAAAGCCTTTCACTCATTGAAACTGTAATACAGAACCTCTGTGTGCCACTGCTGCATTAGGAGCGTAACAATACCACCCTTCCATTACATGGGAAATTACAAATATATCCTAAGGGTAAAAATCTTTCCAGCTAGCTGTGTGCACACAGCTGCACTTCAATAATTCTTAAAATTACTTCTGAGTCTCTCACTCTGAGGCCTTTGCTCTCAGTGCCAGTAGGTAAGAGAGCAGGAACCCACAAGATGGCATGTGATCTAAAGATTTTTATGGACAGGAGGACTATTTATTTCTGAACAAATGCTTCAGTAGCCCCATCTTAATTTTTCCATTTTTATTAAGTCTAGCCAGTGGTTCATTCCTGAAGAAAACCATTTACAGATTTACCTCAGCAAGCAGTCATTTCTGTTTTTTGTTCCATTCTTTCCCTCAGCAGCAATGTAAACGAGGCAGGATTTCAGCATTACATGGCTTGAATCTTCACTGCTTTAGTAAAGTGTCCAAATCCAGTGCCAACGGTTTTCATTTACTTTATTCTGTTTTTAAAGAAACAGTGTATTTTTTCTTCTCTAAGAACCACCTCCCAGTTGCAGTCCCTAATCTGCAAATGAAACCCCCTTTGCTCCTTAAGTGGGACTGTCCCATCCCAGCTTGTCAAGTTGGCTCCTATGTAGTGCTCTAAATGAATATTGGCTATTTAGGAATATTTAATTTATAAACCAGATTATTCTACTTGTAATGAAAGCACGCCTATCTGGAAATAATGTCTATACCCAGTTCTTTTTTAAGCCCAGTTCATCAAAGGTAGCTTATTATGACACATTATTTTCCACTTTTGAAGTAAACATGCATTATCTTTTATGTTGTCTTCCTCATGCATATTGTGTTTAAAATGAGTGCTATTTCATTTATTTCAGACAAGATTATTCACGTCATTTCCACAAAGCATCCACTGCCCTCTTTTGTGTAACATACAAGAGGGAGATGCCTGAATGGAAACACGGGAAACACTTGCCCAGCAGCCATGACCCCATAATGGCCCTCAGAGATTTGGTTTCCAAGAGGTAATGTGTTTATCTCCCTGCCAAATAATGGGAGGGAGAGGGAGAGAGAGACTTGCTGTGGAGTGAGATTTGTCTGCTTCTTTGTATGAATTTGGACAGACATCCATCATTTGGACGGACATCCTAGTTTTGTATTAATGATCCAGAAAGAACAGAAGCATAAGAAGCACAGGAGAGATGTCTAAATCTCTAAAGGAATCAGTTGTGGGGTGGGGGTTACAAGTGTTAACAGAATGGTACAACAATAAAAAAAGTTGTTATCATTGAAAGAAAAAACCAAGAACACCATCATAACAGGAACTGTGAATGTACTGTGATATGAAAGACATCTTAACAGAAATTATATCTTAATTTCACAGAATCATAGAGTTGGAAGAGACCACAAGGTCCATCCAGTCCAACTCCCTACCATGCAGGAATACACAATCAAATCATTCCCAACAGATGGCCACCCAGCATCTGCTTAAAAACCTCAAAGAAGGAGACTCCACCACACTGCGAGGCAGTGTATTCCACTTCCAAACAGCTCTTACTCTCAGGAAGTTCTTCCTAATGTTTAGGTGGAATCTCTTTTCCTGTAATTTGAACCCATTGGTCCGTGTCCTAGTCTCTGGAGCAGCAGAAAACAAGCTTGCTCCATCCTTAGTATGACATCCCTTCAAATATTTAAACACGGCTATCATGTCACTTCTCAACCTTCTCTTTTCCAGACTAAACATGCCTAGCTCCCTAAGCCACTCCTCATAGGGCATGGCTTCCAGACCACCCACCATCCTGGTGGCCCTCCTCTGGACACGTTCCAGCTTCTCAATACCCTTCCTGAATTGTAATGCCCAGAACTGGATACAGTATTCCAGGTGAGGTCTGACCAAAGCAGAATAGAGTGGCATAATTACTTCCCTTGATCTAGACACTATACTCCTATTAATGCAGCCTAGAATCACATTGGCTTTTTTAGCTGCTGCATCACACTGCTGACTCATGTTCGGCTTGTGGTCCACTAAGACTCCTAGATCCCTTTCGCATGTACTGCTATCAAGTCAGGTGTCACCCATCCTTTATCTGTGCATTTCATTTTTACTGCCCAAATGTATCCTACATTTCTCCCTGTTGAAATTCATTTTGTTAGTTTTGGCCCAGCTTTCTAATCTGTTAAGGTAATTTTGGATTCTGATCCTGTCCTCTGGGTTATTAGCTACCCCTCCTAATTTGGTGTCATCTGCAACTTGATCTGCAATCAACTTTATTCTCATTGCATGGCACCCTAAAACTGTTGTGAAACATGACTAACTCATTTGCTCACAGCATTTCATAATGCATCTGGTTCTAGTTATCTGAGGTTTCTTTTAGGACCAGACTCACCGCAGTTTTGGACAGATGCTTTACTTCAGCATCAAAGCAGAAGTAAACCTAATTTTATTTGTACATAAAAAGGCCACACACATTGCTGACTGGCAGGCTGAAGTGATAACTGAGAACAGAAGCCACTTCCCTCCTTTCCTTACACCCACTGTCTTCATACTTATTTGTTTACTTATTTATTTAAAACAGTGACTTGTGTTAAAGTAAATGAAAAATGGTTACACAAGTAGAAGGCATCTTGTTTAAAACACTGGGGAAAGGACAGTGAAGAGGAAGAGAAAACCAGCGCTGTAGTCCAAGACAAGTTCATCTAACAGCTGAGAAGTAAAAATGAAAAGGAAGTCCAGAAGTAGAAGTATGTACAAACTCTGTTTGTAAATATATCCATTGCAGTATCATGAATATTCTTTCCTTGTAGATCTTTCCTGTTCTCCCTCAACCACAAACTGTTAGGACAAATTAGCTGTACCAAAAGTAAAAAAGAAATTTAAGATTGTCACTACTGAGTCTTTCTTCTCTTTGGCAAGTTGCTGTTCTTGCTGAGTGCAGGTTAGTTTGTTAGATACCTAGCAATTGCTGGGCGAGGCATGTATCTCTTGGTCATCATCTAACCCCATTCATTACTTCTTTAATATACAGGTCAACCCCCGTATCCATGGATTTGGTATTCACAGTTTTACGTATCCACGTCTAGAAAAAAATACGTTCTCTCTAGGAATTTCTAGTCCTTCAATGAGATTCTATGGTTAACTTCTGGTGTTTGTCTCATTGAAAATAATAGGGTTCCCTATTATCCACAGTTTTAGGTATCCACAGGGGCGGGGTCTTGGAACTCATCTCCCCCAGATACAGGGGTCGGCCTGTATACCTTGCCTTTCCAGTTACCAAAGTAGCGTTCAAGGCTTCTTATCACATTCAAGGTACAGTAAAACAATTAACAAATAAACAGATGCAGCAGAACAAATTTGAAATTATTTTCTAGGAATAGTCACAGTTTTCTCCAGCCTTTGTAAAATCTATCTTGCAATCTATGTCTGTTTTATAGTCTTTAAAGTCTCCAATTTTCTTATTGGTTGACAGTTTCATTTTGCCTCCACTGAAGTGAATTAATATGTTAGGTCATTGTTGTGGAATAAATGTAATCTCTCAGAAGTTAATAATTAGATACAGTTGTCCCTCCATATCCATGGATTTGGTATTCATGGATTTAAGTATTCACGACTTGAAAATATTCTTTAAAAAATAATAATCCAGAAAGCAAACCTTGATTTTGCCATTTTATATAAGGGGCATCATTTTGCTGTGCCATTGCTTATAATGGGACTTGAGTATTCACAGATTTTGGTATCCACGGGGGGGGGGGGAGTCCTAAAACCAAACCCCAGCGAACATGAAGGGCAACTGTATATGCCTAAAGAAATTGTGCTAATTTGATTAGAGCTTTCTCTAGCAGTTTTCACAAAGCACCCCATAACTGCACCACTGCAGAATCATCATTAATCTATATCACAAAATTCTTTAGGTTGGACTGAGAATACCACATGAAAGAACCACTCAATCTTATTGCATTGGTTAATGATCATTCATCAAGAAAGCACAAGTATTATCCAGAAATATGCTATGAAATAATCTAGGGGTGACTGGTGGATCTGCCACTCTGGGCAAGCAAATCCACTCTGGATTTTAGTACAACTCCTACAGCTTCTATAAATTGAAAGGAAGCTTGTTCTGGTTTAGTATAGTTTTGCACTAGCAAACCTCCCATTCAGCTTTTGAGCAGCTGCGGGCTGAGCAGCAGAGTGGATTAACCCCCACCCAAGTCTGTGGATTCACTAGCTATGCTTGAAGTAATCTAAAACGGGATAACAGAACACAGCATAATAAGTATTAAAATGAGTGATAATATCAACATTATTTTTAAAACGTTATCAAATAACCACAATTAATTCCTAGTGTATTTCACACAATACAGAGAAAAATTCAACCATCTTAAAAGTAGCTGCAGTAAAATGAAATGTGAAGTTGAAGGCTTTCACGGCTGGCATCCATAGATTTCTAGAGAATCTTTCTCTGAAGATGGCAGCCACAGATGCAGGCGAGATGTCAGAAAGAAACTATTCCAGAACACGGCCTCACAGCCCAGAAAAAAACCAAGGAAAATCTAAAAATGAAATGTATCAGAGCAACCAAGGTTTGTCTAGAAAAGGCAATATAATGTGGATTGGTGTGCAATAACACCAAATTTGCAGCAGCTTTCATTTGTCTCCACAGGTTTTTGGCAAGATCACTGGTATGTGAAGCTATCGGTGTTTGATGTTCACATGGAAGCATACCTGCAAACCAAGATGGTGACCACAAGTGAATTACTCGCATTTTTATTCTCCACAAGTTGCCACCACTGAACAGTATTGTTTTCTTTTAACAGTAAGTAAGGCGTGGAAGTGAAACCTTCTGCTTAAATAAGCTTTAAAAACTCTGTTTCATTACTTCAGCACTGTGAAAGTGCATAATGGCTACTGTTAAAATCCAATATGGCAGTTCCAGCCACTTCGTTGCCAGCAAGCTCCACCCCCCCTGCACGTCTAACCAATCAGCTTTCCACATCTGCTCTTATCTGGGAATGCACTGTGATCTGAATAGATTGTCCCAATGAGCAGGAATGTGCATTTCCTTCGCATCATTTTTAAAACTCAGGAAAAACTGCCTTCTCTTCTGTGGCTCCCAGACTTTGGAATGGTCTGCCAGATGAGATCGATCTTGTCACTACTTTTGATAGCTTCAAGAAGGCGCTAAAGATGGATCTCTTCTGGCAGGCCTTCCCGGAATAACTTCCCGGCTCAAGTGGAGTTGATTGCCTAATCGCCCCCCTGCTGCTATTGCCATTTTTTTTTTTTTTGTAATTTGTATATTGTATTGTACTTTATGTTTGTTTTAATTCTCTGGTAGTTTAATTTAGTTTTAAGGCGTGGGAGGGTTAGGATTGGGAAGGATTGTTTTAATTTGCTGTTGTTTTAATCCTGTTGTATGCCGCCCCAGTTGCCGAGCAAAAGGGCGGGTTAAAAATAAAAATGTATTATTATTATTACTATTATTATTATTACAAAGGCTTTTATCACACAGTATACCACCATCCCCACATTGCCGTCGGCAAATCTGTGCTCAAGTCCGTTCAGCAGTTCACCTACCTGGGATGTATCATCTCCTCAGATGCCAAGATTGACAAAGAGATCGATCACAGATTAGCAAAGGCACATAGTGCATTTGGAAGACTTTACAAAAGAGTCTGGAGTAATAAACACCTGAGGCGAAGCACAAAAATCAGTGTGTATAGAGCCATTTTACTGTCTATTCTCCTTTATGGGTCTGAAACATGGGTCACCTATCGCCACCACCTACGACTCCTCGAACGCTTCCATCAGCGCTGTTTGAGTACAATCCTAAATATACGCTGGACTGACTATGTGACGAATGTTGCTGTCCTTGAGCAAGCAGGGATCACCAGCATAGAGGCCATGATATTGAGAGCACAGCTGCGCTGGGCAGGACACGTTTCTAGGATGGAGGACCATCGCCTACCAAAAATAGTACTCTACGGTGAACTCGCCACGGGTCAGCGTAAGAGGGGCGCTCCAAAAAAATGAGAAAAGGACTCCCTGAAACAACATCTCAGGCTTGGCCAAATTGATCACCAATAATGGTCCGCCCTGGCCTCACATCGGGAGGCATGGAGACGCATTATTCACAATGCTGCAGCCTTATTTGAGAATGCACACCGAACAAGTCTTGAAGAGAAACAACAACGCAGAAAGAATCACAACCCAGAAACTTCACCCAAGGAGACCTTCTGCTATGCTTTCTGCAACTGGACTTGTTTATCTCGGATTGGCCTTTTTAGTCATCAGCACGCTTGCAGAAAGCACAGGATGAGTCCTTCCTGAATCTTTGTTTGTGAAGAAAAGCCAGAGAGAGATTGTGCCTGAGTCACCCTAAGAGAAGAGGTAATTCATGAAGTTTCCATACAGCTGCAGCTTCAGAGGCAAAATTCACTTCCAAACTGACAGTTACCGAGAAGTGACTTAGCACACACCAGAAGAGAGACTGAAGGGAAAGAGACTGCCAGGAATTTAAATAAATTTCCTTGGATTTTGGTATATAACTCCTATCTGAGTCTTACTGAAAACTAGTACTACATGAAACATGGTGGCAGCTGTTTAAAAGTATAACCCAGCTGAAGCAGAGAGAAAAAAGGAAGCAAAGAGCAAGGGCTCTTGCCTCATGGAGAGAGGCCTAAAACCTCCAGCACCACCAAATGTCACTGCTACTAATCTTGCTCAGCCATGGGACTGCTGGAAGGAAGAATTTGAACTCTATCTAGCTCTTGCCTTGGTGAGGGAGAAAGAAAAGCAAAAAGTAAAACTGTTATATTACCTTATAGGAGAAAAGAAGTGAGAAGTATGCAAACCTGTTGGTCTGAGCAGTACATATACCCAGGAGGAGTTATTCAGGGCACTGGATGAATGTTGCACAGTGGGCCCTTGGTATCCACTGGGGTTTGGTTCCAGGACCCCCTGTGGATACCAAAATCCATGAATGCTCAAGTCCTGTTGTATACAATGGCATGGTGAAATGGTGTCCCTTATATAAAATGGCAAAATTAAGGTTTGCTTCTTAGAATTTACTAATTTTTTTAAAAAAACATTTTCAAGCTGTGGGTGGTGGAATCCATGGATGCATTTTCAAGCTGTGGGTGGTGGAATCCATGAAAATGGGCACGGTAGCAGAACTTTCTAAAGAAAGACTCAGATTGTTAGCTGGCACACAAGAGGCTCAGGTGGATGCTGTCTAGCACTCAACGCATTGCTATAAGCAGAACATGCAAACTACAGTAGAGAAAAGACAACCAGAATACAATGCCAATATTGTGGGGAACAAAAAGTAAAAAGAAAAGAAAAATGCCCAACTTATGGACAGCTGTGCAAAGCAAATGACAAACCAAACAATTTCTAGAGCAGGAGTGTGCAGAAAATCCAGAGAAAAACAGCAAAAGTTGTGCAGGTAGAGAGTGATTAATCTGGATATTGGGAGGATGTCCTAAGCCTGACTTTGGAATTTTTAAACTGCTGCTAGTAATACCTGCTCTGCCACACTTTTCATATATATGTTGTCGGACCAAAAAAACAAAACAAAAAAACAAAAACAAAAAAACCCCACAACATTTTCAGCTAGATTGTGGAGCAAGCTGCAATGTCTTGCCAGGGATATTAGACGGACGTTGAACCATGTTACCAGATGCTTATTATCTATAACAATAGTATACTGAAACGTTTTGGCAAGTGCATACTTAAGATTAACAAGTGAAAGAGCAATAAACTACATTGCTTAGAGAGTTTGTTATTGTGAATGGGGATGCATTTAGACCACTGCTAGGAACAAAGCAGTGCAAACTAGGAAGTTAATTCAAGTACAGCATCAAAATACATTACATGCAGTACAGACAAGTGAGCAGAGCCAACTAACTCTGTGGAATGGATTCTGGCACATACAGTTGGACTCAAACTCAAGCTGTCTGACCACCATTGCAACTCCTTTTGGCAGGTATCACTGGCTATGAATGCCAATGGGCATCAGCCCTGCCCCAGGAGTGTTTCAGCATAGACTGAATCAGGAGCTAGAAAATATTCCAGGCCTGTACATCATTGCTGGTCACATCCTAATCATGAAGGAAGGAGATACTGAAAAAGAAGCAACAAGAGATCATGACAAAAAAGACAGCATGTTTTTAGAGAGGTGCAGAGAAATAAATAAAAAACTAAACCCAGATGCAGTTAGGCTGCAACTAAAGGAATGACTTATATTAGTCATTTGTTGACAGCAGAGGGCATGAAAGTGGATCCAGGAAAAGCAGAAGCAATTCAAGTGATACCAAGGCCTGTGGTGTTAAAGGTACAAAGATTCTGCCAACTACACGGCAGAGTTCTGCAATGGGCTAGCAGATCAATGTGAGCTACTCTGACTGCTGACACACAAAGATGTCAAAAGGGAATTTGAAAACATTAAGGACACAATAGCCAAGGGTCCTGTAATTACACTTCAGGTGAACAGCTAGTATTACAATGTGATACAGCTAGGAGCTGCCTTACTACAAAAGCAACAGCCTATTGCATTTGCAAGTAGACCACTTTCAGAAATTGAAAGAGGTTATGCACAGACTGAAAAAGAACTATTTTCCAATATTGTTTGGAATGGAATGTTTCCATCAACTCACTTTTAGTCAGACCATAAACCACTGAAAACCATTATGTGGAAGCCATTGCTGAGTGCCCCAAAGATACTTCAGTGCATGTTGATGTGATTACAAAAGTATGATGTACACATCCAGTACCACCCAGGTAAAGATCTTGTACAGGCAGACACTTTAAGCAGTTTATCTCACAACACTCAGTAGAGAAAGACATAGAATCAGCAAATAAGCTGCAGTACTTACTAGTTGTTTAGCCCTGGTTACAAGCAATACAGGAAAGCTCAGACACAAGTCTGAAGATAGTTAAATGCATTATCCTAGAAGGCTGTCCAGACGTAAAACATGAACTACCACTAGAAGCAGTACCCTATTTCTCAGTGAGAGCAGAGCTCAGTGAGTGTTTTTTAGGGGCAACAGAGATGTCATTCTGGCAGCACTATGCTCAGACACAATGAAAAGGATACACCCGTCACATATGAGAGTTGAGAGCTGTCTTCAGAGAGCAAGAGAATGTGGATACTGGCCTGGTATGAATGCCCAGTTAAAAGCATACATGAAACAATATGAGATCTGTAACTCAAATGGAGAAAGACATCAAAAGGCGACTTTACAGCCATATGAGGTGCCAAGCTGACCCTGGGGAAAAGTGGGAGTAGATTTGTTCACATGGCAAGAGAAAGACTATCTCACAACAGTAGACTACAACTTTTGGGAGATAGATCCAGTGTCCGACACTAGACATAAGTTATAAGAAAGCTAAAGAACCGCTTTGCCCGCTATAGAATAGCAGATACTGTATTTAATGGACCACATTTTGTGACAGAACAATTCAGAACATCCAGAATCAGTGGGAATTTGATCATCACACACTATTCCCCACCTACCCCCAAAGCAAAGGGAAGGTTGAACTAGCTGTCAAAACAGCCAAGAGAATTTTGACCAAAGCGAGGAAAACAGGGACTGATGCTTACCTAGCTATCCTGGATCACAGGATACCTTCATAAGATTTGGCTGGGAGTGCAGCCTAAGGATTGATGAACTGAAGGACAAAGACTCTGCTACCAATGAAGGTCAATCTACTTCACCCAGAGGGTTACAGTAGGTGAGCTGAACTGATAGCAGAACAGAGATCAAAACAGGCATATTATTATAACAAGTCAGCTAAAGACCTACCCAAACTACATGTGGGTCAGTAGTTTTGGATAAAACAGAGTGACACACTAAGGAGTGGAAAAAAGTGGCAGTTCAAAAGCAAGTGGATTCATGCTCATTTCCATTAGTCACACTGAAGAGACAAGTTTTGAGGAGGAACAGAAGGCATTTATGAGGCAGCAACCAACCAGTATCAGTATCAGAACCAGCAGAACAGAGGAAAGCAAGGCAACTTTAGGAGGCAGGACATGCCAGTACAGCAACTGGTCTACAAGCTGAAGAATGCCCAGATTCTCCAGCACAAGTTGGTGAGTGTTTGCCCAGTTTCCATTCAGATCAATATTCTTGAGATGCCACAGGGCTTAATCAACCCCAGGAAAGAACACCACCTGTAGCAAAGTGAATTAAAGGGCTCCAAAGAAAAGCAGCAGAGCAACAGGAACATTTTGTCTTCTATGCTGTCTTACTGCATGACGTTTTTGTTCTTCCAGCATTCTTTTGTTTCAATCCCGTGGGGGACCAAGGTAAAACCATTTAGCAAAAAGACACAGTTTTACCTCAGTCTCCTGTGGAACTGGAACAAAAGAGCGATGATTTCATGTGGTAAGGTAGCATGGAACATTTCTGCTGCACTGCCAATTTACTTGGGAGTGTGGTAAGTCCATAAGACTTGGGCAGGCAGATTCATGCAGAAACCCCATCAACTAAAAGACTATGTTACTTAATTACTTAGATTTTTTGTTGTGTGCCTTCAAGTAATTTCTGACTTAGGGTGGACCTATTGCGGGGTTTTCTTGGCAAAATTTGTTCAGAGGGGTTTTGCTTTTGCCTTCCTCTGAGGCTGAGAGAGTCTGACTTGCCCAAGGTCACCTGCTGAGTTTCCATGGCTGAGCAGGGATTCGAACCATGGTCTCCCAGTGTCCTAGTCCAACAGTCAAACCACTACACCACATCAGCTCCTTAATTACTTAAATAACTTAACCTCATTCTGGAGGGAACATTTTAGACTTAATGTTTTAAAAATCATTTCTTTTATTAAAGTTATAAAAGGAAAAATGTATTCATATATATTTAGAACTAAGTAGGAAGGTTAAGACAGCAGCCAAGGAAGAGAACCTAGTGTCACAGAGGGGAGACACAGTGTACGGGAACATCTACCAGGAAGAGAGACTGAGCTGCAGGGAAAGAGACTGTAATGAACTGATTGTAGACTTTTAAAAATAAAGTTCCTTGCTTTTTGTTATATAACACCTGCCTTACTGAGAACTAGAACTACATGAAACAGAAGGATATGGGCCTCTCATAGACTATGGAGGGCAGAATACTACAGTCAAAACACAATGAACAAAAGGCAGAGGAAACTGCTGAGATACCAGAAAGAAGCTGTGGCCTTAAACTTAACTGTGTGGATGAGCTGATCTTATACTGCTCTTTGTGAACTCTTGATTTTTGCCTCAGTTAAGGATATGTACCTCTTTTTTGCATACGATTAAATCATTCACTGTTGCCTTATAAACATTAAATTTAGCATTAAGGACATTTTCTCCTGCAACAATGAACTCCAAGCCTTGGATCTAGATTTATTGGTCAAAGCTTTCTCTGATTTTTGGCCATGAGATGGTACTTTGTCTCTTAAATCAATGTTTCATAGCAATCTACAATTTCATGATTTAGTTCTGCTGTTAGACCTAAACAAAAAATTATGCATGTTGACTTCCAGGTGAGGACTGATAGTGGTTTGACATCCCTGTGAGATGCTCTGCAGCAGGGAAAATTTAGGTGGCAAAATTGCTGGCTAGGAGGCAAGTTCTAACCAGTGAAAACTCTCTGGGCAAGGAGAGAATGTGACATCACCCACACATGCTCCAAAATGCTCTCTCTTGCCAGGAGACCACAGAAACTCCAGCAGTCGGAAGACAGGTTGAGCAGAGTGGGGACTTTGGGACTAACATTCATGCTTAGCCACCTAAAGTGAGCCTTAATGGGCCTGCAAAGCCCTCACTTTCTTAATCATCTTTAAATACCTAGTTTGCAAATGAAGAGAGTTCTTCTGATCAGCAGTGAGACTACAAACCTTGGTGAGTCACCTCATTTTGTAAACAAGAACTGAGAACATAAAGGCTCTTGTACAAGGTTTAGCTTAAAAGCAAAAAGTTTAACAAGAATCTGACTCAACAAAATTTTTAAATGAATTAAGGGGACAGTAATTTTTAAAAGATTCAAGATTCTTTACTTTGATTTTGACAAGTGACTCTTGAGAAGTTTGAATTTCACTGAGTGGAGAGATCAGAGATTGAATTCTTATCAAATAATGTATTGTTGCTATAAGATGTTAGATGTTGCTATAAGATGTTAGAATAATTGTTTAGAATGTATAAGTAGATTTTTTTAGTGTATGCTTATGGGCAACATGAAGGGCTTAAAGATTAATACTCAATCAAAGCTGGGACTGTTTCTTTTTGGAATGACAGACATACAGTTGGAGAACAGCTATTGAAGATTACTACAGCCTGTGAACATGGCAGTAAGATGGAGGAATTCAACACTACCTACAATGGTAGAATGGCTATTGAAGCTGATAAATGTAGTAGAAATGGACAGGTTGGTTTGTTTGATAAGAGAAAGGCAGTTTGTGAGATTTTTTGAAGATCTGAAACCCCTTATTGGCTTTAGGGGGGGAGGGAAAATGAATTGGCAATTTGTGGTTTTGATGATTAGAGAGAATAGGTTATTGGAGGTAGAGAGTTTTTTAATTTATTTTTTTGTATGTATTTCCTTGCTTTCTTTAATCTTTGTAATTTACAAAACATGCATGTTACCAGATCCATAATGGACCTGTCCGCCTTCTCAGTCCATTGAATACTAGCATTAATTGCAATGGCCTAAGAGTTTGGCTGGAAAACATCAACATACATATGCCATGCTAGAGGCTCGAAGATGGGATTAGTAAATGGTGGTCACTGTGAAGGCAGTTGTGTATCTTCAGTTTAATTGGAAAATTTAGCAAATTACAAGTGGAGATTACATAGTCAACACATATCATAGCACCTGAATAGAAAGTCTGAGCCACCAGGCAGAAGCTAACATAATGACAAATGCTATCTTTAGATTGACTTTTTCTCCCTAAAGTGTTCTGTCACACAGTTCCCACAGCACTTTGAGACTTACATATCCCTTGCGGTTGAGTCCAGTGCAAGTCAGTGCTGGAAGGTGTAACACTTATTCTGAATATTTAATGACAACAATTGTTATAAGGATGTGGTCAGTTATAGAATTTGGAGTAACAATTTATGCTGTAGTTAGTTGGGGAATGGTTGATTATCCTTACCCTGACCTATCTTCCACTATCAATGCACAGTATCCACTGTAATAATCCTTCATGTGCTAGAAAGAATTATGGGACAACCAGTCTCAAACAAGAAGTCGAAACAGCAGCAATGATCACAATGCTATGTTCATGTCCATGTTTGCTGCGGTGCTGTTTCCTTCTACATCTTACACCTGTAGGAGTTAAGAACAACACACAAGGACAAAAAAGACAGTGCATGGAATAAAGCATCAGGACTGATTATGAGACATAGATCAAAAGAAGCAAAGTTGTTGCCACAATCAATTTTAGCTTCTCAAGGAATAAACTGTAAGAATAAATGCTCTTTTAGAACCAAATTGAAGTAGCTAAGATTAGTCAGCAATCTATCTCCTTTATGAAGGTTGGTGTTAGCCCTTAGCTAGAAATTTCATTATAGAAAGAGGAGAAATAAAAGATTCACATGTTGGATGACAAGAGCACTACTAAAAAAAAAAAAATCTCATTATCAGCATTAAAGTAACTTTATTCATGCAGTGAGGTACATCTACAAGTGCAAATTAGCACAATGACAATCCATAAGCTCCATGGATGAATTAAACAGTATTTTCTTTGGGGGCCATTTCCAAGTTTAAGAAGCCCTCCAAGCAAGTTCACCTTCAAGGGGAACCCTTATCAATCAGTAGATCCTGGGGGGCTGTCTGGAAATGGAGGCAGGAGCGGTGCACCAGGCAGTCGGGTTTAGCTATGTTTTTAATTTTGGGCAATGCTCCTGATATGGCATCGCTCTGAGACTTCTACAAATTTTAAACAGTGTCTAGACCTAGTGAACCAATAAAGAAGAATTGTATTCTAGTATTCACTTTCCAAATCAATCAATCTAAATTAAGAATGTGTTTGAGACACTGATGCTATATGTCTGGTAGCATTATTTGCTATAGCTACTGAGAAATTACATGTTTGTTTTATTAATGATTGATATTTCTTACTTTAAAGCCAGTCTTAAAGAATTGCTGCATGGACAGTGTGTTATACTTCAAAGGTAGTTCAAAAGCAGACTATATTTCGTAATAAGATGAATGACTTTTGCTATACTGTCCACTAAAATGTAATAACCTTCAGCTACATGCAATAATGATGACCAATCGATTGATTGGTTTGATTGATTGGGACCAATTTAGGATATTATTTACATACCTCAGATTCAATGGTCTATCAAATATACTAATTGGCATCTCTTACAGTAACTAGGAGAATAAAAAATATGCAGTACTATTTAGGTATGAAATCTTGATCATAAATGGGATGTGTCAAAGTGTTCCTGCCTCACACATCCCTTTGGGACATTCACTCTCATAGTGTGATGAAAGGGGGACAGTAGGGCTATGTTGCTGGCTCAGCTCTCTTTCATGTTCCTTCCCTCATTTTGCACCACATTCCAAACCTTGGAGTAGAAAAGGCCTGAAGTAGTCAGCCTTCTCTATTGGCTTCCCTCTGTGATTGCATGTGTAGATAAGGCTTTCTGCCTTAGATGCCTTTTCTTTAATCTTGGTAATTTATAGTAAATACACAGTATGGTGGCACTGGGTACAATCAGTTTGGTCCCACTCTCCCCCAATATGTGATTCTAACCTTGCATGGGAAAAATATGCATACTGGGGTATACCAACATACATGAAAACATGTTGCTGGTTTTCATTTCCTTACCTTGCTGAATTGAAACATATATTTTGGGAAGCTTGTTTGCATTTACCTGGTTGGAAAATATGTGAGAATTCCAACGGAGACTCTCCCAATGAGCAATTCACAATATTAATCACTAAACCACCATAACGGCCATAGCAACCAGCCAGTGTGTTGTGAGCAGTAGTTCATATTTCAGAGCCCCCAGATGTAGCTGGGCTTCCCTGGACCCAGCTAGCATGGCCAGTGGTAAGCGATTTGAAAAACTACAGTCCAGCAATATGTGGGGATACACAGGTTGGGGACCACTGGGTTAGAAAACTGGACTTTGGTATGGATAACCTAGGATCATATTTTCTGTTTAGTTATCAAGTTCATTCAGTGGTCCTGATCAAATCTCTGTCTGCCTAATCTACTTCTAGGGTTATTATGCATAAGAAATATTAATTCCAGACAACAGAAGTACTAAATAAAACCAAAGCTAAACCAAAAGCCCAGCAAGTAGGTAACTAAAAGCATAGGCAGCATTACAAATGAATATAAACTGCATAGCACCTCCAGAATAATGGCACCTCAAGAACCAGACAACTGGAAGACAGTAAATTTTCAAAAACAAACAAATAAAAGGCTTTTACTTTTCAGGTTTGACTTGCTTTGTACACAACAGAGTGATAATAACCCCGCCCCCATGTCTTCTAAACTGCGATCCTTTACCTTTGAACACATCTCTGTTCTGACTGCAACAGCAGAAATATGCTGGTTCAAATTTATGATAATGAGATTCAATGTATATTATTTTTCCCATGTAGATGACCCCAAAGTTTCTGGCTGAGAGACTGGAGATTCAATATTGATGCATCATGCAGTAGTTGACCTTGTTCAAATGGACAAGAAGGAAGGTATGCCTCTTGCAGATAACAGCTAAAAAAAATCATTAGACTGGTCCTGAACCTATTTTGAAGTTTGTTCACCTCTTAAATCAGCTGTGAGTACAATCATTCACAAACAGCCCCTCCCACCCCCACCCCCCAATGAACTCCTTTACCCGTTTCTTCCAGTTTGTTTGGGCCAGTGGGAGTAAACATGATGCTAGAAATACTGTCACTTTTTATCCTTTGGTCAGATTTTTACTACAGGATAATAAGCATTTTTACTGGGGTATATAGTTGTTGGGCTGTTAATATTGATATACTGTACTTAACCATTTTTTTAAAAAAAGGATGTGCCACAAAATGAACAAAGATGGACAATTCACAATTTGAATAGATCCTTTTGATATTTCAAGGAACAGAAATGTCAAGGCGATGATATTTCAAGGTGCAGAAACTGAAGAGTTTGCCTGTTTACCTGATTCGTCAACTCTCAGTTTTTTATTACTGGGGTTGTCAGTACTGTCATCATCGGACATTTCCATTTCTTCTTCCCGCCGGATTCCCATGAGTTGTTCACTGTGAGCGTTCCTGAGTTCCTATAAATGACAAAAAACACCAAACCTTACTTTGTTAGCCTAGACTGACACAAATACTCATTTTTAAAAGACATTTAAGTGATAAGCCAAAGGAGGAACATTGCATTCAAAGATTTTATTACATGAAGGGTGTTTTTAGTCATTTTGACTAAGATGTGAACCTAATAGGAGGTTTTATATTTTAATCTTCGGTTTGTTGATTTTATGTTTTCTAGTTTTCTCTGCTGTTATGATCATCTGATTTCATTTCAAGAAGGGTATTACAATGCTAACAGTAATGTGTTTAAATATAATACAGTAAAGAAAAAGTAAAAACATAAATGTACAATTATACCTTAAACACTTCAGGGAAATGATGAGAAAAAGCTGTTTGAACAGACTTCTGCCACAGGTGACAGTGTGCACCCAAGGTGGCAGAGAGGGGTGGGGGGCTAGGTGGGGTGGGATTACTGTATGACAATCTCCTCCTGCAGGTTTAGCTGCAATGTGTGTGTGTTGTACCCGCTCACAATAACCATCCTTTCTACCTACATAACAAGGAGATGACTAATTCTGTGCTAGAACTCTAAATTATTCAGCCTAATTTTTTTAAAAAAAATCTGCTATAAGATATAAAGGAAGTGGTATTTCTACTGGGAGAATTTCCATTATTGTAACATAATGCACTTCTAAAATCACAAATTTCATGTTCAAATTGCAATTCACATTTTCAAAATATTGTGCTACTTACCGGAGTGAGTTATTTAACTCTGTGCTTTGTCTTTTGACAGAAACTGTTCCAGTAAAAGATACTGCCTTACCTATTTTGTATGCTTTCCAGATTAAGAAAGAAGGATCCAGTCCTCAACATAATACATCACCAAAGATTCATTCATATCAGACAGATATTTTTAGTGGTGTTTTTTTTTAAAGCAGAAAGACAAAGGCTTTAAGCCTCTGTGGAAAGTTGTGCATTTATGAAATAAATGAGCGGGGGCAAATAGCCAATCAACAGAGAAATCACTGTAAGGAAGAGCAGCCAGGGAATGCAATCTGCAAATGTCTGGGCTTCACAAAATCTCAGATTGCTTTTGTTTCCACAGAAAAGCATGGGGTGTGTGTAACGGCCGCCTTCCTTAACAGTGGCAAAAGGAAGATTGAGGGAATTTTATTTTATCCTAATAATACTGTCAGGTGAAACACAAGGATGCAGACCAGTGATTAGTGTTGGGCTTTTCAGTCTGCAGACAGCTAATTTTTCTATCGACAAAGAGCCCAATTCCCACAGAGGTGGTTTGAAATCTTTGAAACGAGGAAAAGAAGTCACATCCAAGGAATGAGTGTTACTGGAAGAACATGCTATTTACTCCTTCCATTTAATGAGAAACTGAAAGAATTCCTTTGAGAGATGCACCTAGAGCTCATCAATAAATCCAATTCATTATAATAAAGGTAGGTGCAGCCCCTAGTCACTGGAGAGGCACTGAAGTTGATTAATGTATGTTTTACATAAGAATACTTGGAAACTCAGGAATGTTTTTAAAAAGTAATGGAGTGTCCTCATGAATCCTATTCCTAAAATGTGTGAAAGTGTATAGTGAAAACAACTTACTGCAGAAGCACCTTCAGTCTAATGCAGAAAGATGCATCATGATACACATGCTTAGAAATTGGCATGACCTTTACAGGAAATCAGATTCTGTATTTGACCCAGCTAGTTCTGTATGCCGAAGGAGAATTGGTCTATGAAAAATTGGTCAGACTCTTCATCTCTCTAGGTCAGCAGTTCTGAATAAATTTGGCTAAATATATGCCACTGGATTTCAGCTCTCAAAAGTTCTGAGCACTGGCCATCCTGACTGCAGGTTCTGGGCCCTGCCATCTGAAAACACTTGTGGACACAGACTTTGGAACTGCTGGACCAATGCTATATGCTCTTATTGCCAGCAATTTCCTCAGGTCTTGAGTTGAGGACTTTTCTCAGAATGGCTGCCTATTATCTTTCAAGTCGAGTGGCAAAGGAGTAAAGCTTGAATATTCTGTGTGCAAATGATTATCCCTATCCTTGAATTATGAAGCCTTCATTTTATACAGGAGCTATTCCCAAGGTTTTAAAATAGGAAACTGCCATATACTGAGTGGTCAATGTAGTTGTGAGTGGCAACTGTTCTCCAAGGTCTCCTCAATCCTTTTTGAGATTCTTTAGCTAGAAACGTCATGAACCAAACATACACAAAGCATGTGCTCTACCATTAAACCAAATGGGAACCTGAAAACAATTTAGAGTGTTTTAAATGGAAACACCCTCCCCCACTCCCCTCTCCTGGGGCAAAGCACTTTTGACGCTGAGGAAAATTTCAAAAAACACTTTCTGCTAAGCGCTATCTCTTTGTATCCAAGTACATTATAGAAATAGGCCAAAATATACAACCAAAAGTAGGAGCACAGTATATGTGATTAATGTAAGGGCCATGTAAGTCAGCAAATGTGAAATCATTTCATGTAGCCCAAACTGCAAAATAAAATGCTGCCAAATCAGTTCCAAGTGAATCAGTTCCAAGAGACGTATCTCAAGGTTCTCCTTCCCTTCTGGATGGGTTGTCAGTTGGCAGCATTGGGAACTGAAGTCAGTTAATCTTCACACTGAAACAGCTGGACACAACATCAGGCCATGAAACATTCATGTTGAGTGGACAGGTGTGGAATGTGAAAGGAACAGGATCCCTTCAGATAGATCAAAACATCAGGAATCATCACCTGGATAAATTTAAGTAAATGGCAATGCAACACGCATGTCTTTAGTCTTCTAAACAACCAGTTTAACAGCCATCAAATGTAACCCATATCTATGTAAGTTAAATAAACAAAAAGGTAAGATGTTTCAGTGATAGATGGTAAGCTGAGTCACAAGTATCTCAATGTTTCATGTCTCACATTTGGGTTCATTTTAACTGAGTTATTTTTAAACATCTTTTTGATGTATATTTGCTGGTCATTACTGAGTAGTTATTTAGAACGATGTTAAACAACTATATTTGGAGACTGGCTTTGAGGAAGAGTTCCCAAAATACAACTGGAAAATACTAAAGCTTTCTTGGAAGCTTTGCCTAACCCCTTTTCTTCATCCTAGCTATTCTCTGAGCTTAGGAGGGATGGGGAACCAGACCAAGTAGCTTTGAAGGTTGAATTGTATGTAGTGGGGGGGGGGACTATAAATTGGAATAAATTTCCAATGCATGCAAATCAAGCACCCAATGCAATCTTTGGATCCAAGTTGTTCATTCATTTGAAACCTTAAAAAAAAATCTCTGTTGCTTTTCAAAAAACACAGCAACAACAACTAAAGGACAGGAGAATAATAACTGTTAGCTAAGCAAAGATGTTTTGCAGATTTACATTAATGGAAAGTCTTTTCCAATGCATTTTGCCATATTAAAAATTCAAATGCTAACAAATTATTTCCCTCTTGAATATCTTCAATGTAGCTAATACGAAAAGCACACAAACTTCAAAGTTTATACATCTGTAGCAGATTAGAAGAACAACCAGCCAGATTAACAAAAATTCCCCCCATTTTTCCTACAAATGTGAACCTTTTATAAGTAAACTATAAAACAATGCCCCTACTAATAAGAGACTAACATTATATACAAAGGATACCATTATTATGAAGTCATTTTGTACCATAATAGCAGTGATAATAAAGGATTCATTTTGTATTCATGTAGATGTTACTTTTTGTTCCACCGCTGTTCAATTTAGCATTTTTAATGAGCTCTGAAAATGTTACCGAAATGATTTAGATCTCAGCACAACTTTGTTTTCTTTCAAAATGTAACCATTTCAACACTTCTTCTAAAAGTATAGAATAAAATAATTAAATAGATTCATCTTACCTTCTAGAAGCTGTTTTGGTTGTTAGGCAAGGAAACATTAAGTGGTCTGTGATGTTAACAACTGACATGCTGAACTAACCAAGTGCTAAGCAAACGGAGGTATACTATTTAAATTATTTTAAAAATAAAGCAAAAAAAAAAAGGAAAGGAAAATAGACTGAGACTTTTGTACTTACTTAACAAAAAGAAAAGTCTCATTGCATTGTGTGCTAAATTTAAAGCAAAAGCAGAATGAACAAAGTTTAGTGACTGTGGGTGCTTCCAGACAGCTGGGAGATTCTGGGAGCTGCAGAGGGCTGTGTGGCCCTAAAAGGCACTGGGCAGTCATTCTAAAAGGTGCTGGGCAGTCATTCCATCTTTTTTCCTTATTGATTTTCTCAGGTGAGAAAAAAAGTTGGAAGAAAATTTGAAAACAGCAGGGCTGCACACTGCACACCTGGACCGTCTCCAAAAAATGTCTACTGCAGTTGCACAGAAAAAAACCTCATCTGGAAGCACTCAAAGTCATGCATTCACAATGACCCCAGGCTTATTATCTAATAAAGATATACAGTATACCTACAACGGGGAGGACTATGTATTTTGTTCAACCATTGATAAGGCAAGTCACACTTAAAATGAGAAGTGTCAGCACAGTTATGCACATTTTGTGCATGGTTCTCAGTGTGCATGCATATAGTTTAACTAGGTATTGTCTGTACTGTTCTGTTTATGCCAGACGTTGGTCTCGCATTAGTGATTCTTGCTTTAAGTGGGGAAATATGTTTTGGATCATAGTTGTAATGCTGTATCATTTTGATTTTTCACTTCTGACCTCCACTCCTTGACATGCTCCATGTCAAATCCTATATGAAACATGATTTTAAATAACAAATTTATTATAGGTTATGGGAGCAAGAGGCTATGGGCCAAGTAGGCACTTGGACCTGTCTTGGTTATTTGGTTGGCAACTCTTGCAATTCTGGTGGCTGGAAAGGTCCAGTGAAGTCAATATTTGCTCAAGATTAGATCCCATAGCCAAGGCAGAGCCTGCCTGCAGCTAAAGATGGAGCCCACAGAAAATGTTCCTATCATCTTAGATGTACTGGTGCTGCATGTGCTTACCGGTTCCCTGCTGCCAGACAACACCATTCACACATAAGACATCAAGCTGCCACAGCTCATGACACAATCCAGCCCACAATTTTGCCACAGCCAGAAAACAGGTAATACTCTCCATGCAGAGCACAAAACTAAAAAAAACTTAGTCAAGCTACATATGCATGACATAGTCAAGAAGTTATACAGGTAGGAAACACTCACTCAAAGCAGGATGTAGAAAACACAGGCACTTTCACTCACTCACTTTCTCATCCCACATATGCAAAGCTTGGAAAAGTTTGTTTGTTTGTTTTTTACTGCAACTTCCAGAATCCCCTAGCTTGCATGGTCTTGCGTAAAGAAAAAAGCCTGGAATCCTGTTACAGTGTACTACACGGTAAGTGCATCTACAACAGCTCTTGGATTGTGGCCCGGAAAAAGTAATTGTTTTTATTTTGTCAAAAGATCAGTATTGGGAAGGGGCCTTGTTCCATCCAGACTTAAAATACTTTATTAATTATCAATAAAAGAAAACTGATTTCTCTTTAACACGAAAATCATTTTATCATGGAAATTAATGATAAAGCAACAGAACAAGCCAATCTGTTATTTCACATTAATCAATTGTGAAATAAATTATTCCCAGCATAAATTAAAGGCAGGAATAAAACTTGCTTTTAATTATGACTTTGCTAGTTCCCTCAGTTCAGTATGTTATACAAAGGATATGCTCCTCTAAGGAGTTTCAGCTTCTTAGAGGTGGAGGGACACATATGGCTCTCTTCTGTAGCTTTCTCTCGTATTTACATTTTACAGGAGCAAATGGGACCTATACATACTCTCACAGAGGCTGTATAAGCAGTTCCTAATTACTTCCAAATTCTAAAATTACAGTAACTAAATATTGCTAAAAGAGCACAACCAAGAGCAGACAGACTTGCTTCCCCCACCCTTTGTCCAGGCTGTGAGATGATGGATAAATGAGAAGAAATTTACCAACCTCAGAGTGCTTTCGCCAAATGTCTATGTTCTTGCGCTGAGCTTTCGAGAAATGGTCCCAGGCTTTTTGTCTGGTGGAGGCGTTGAAAACGGCCACAATCTGCTCAACTTTGGTGAACAAGGAAGTCAAACAAGACAAGCAATTTATGTTGTGATTGCTAAAAGAAAAAAAAAAGCAAAGCAAAGACACTAGGAGTCTATGGATGATGTCACTGCTGAAACAACATCATCAATAGCCATCCAATCACGTGTCTTTTTGTACTTACATTTTAGAATTGTTGGAGATGTCTCCTTCAAGTCTGTCTCCATAACTTTAGTCTATACAAGTTATACATAGATTACTGACAAATCTGCATGCAGTTTTCCCAGACACATTAACATTTTCTCTGTCCATGGCTGATTTGTGTTCATGGGTGTCTAATTTGGGTGAGGAGCCACAAGAGACAAAGATGACCAGAAATCTACCTGCAGCTGTAATCCTATACCCAATTACCCAAGAATAAGCTTCAATGAACTTAATGGGACTTGGGAGATTTTCAGACAACACAGTTATAGTGTTACTATTCCACTTTATTTGCTATGGTTGCTTCCTCTTGAATCCTGGGATTTGCAGTTTAGGGAGGAGCATTTACAACTCTTAGCCAGAGAGATCTTAGGCCTCACTAAACTACAAACTCCAGAATTCCACAGGAGAAAACCAGAGCAGTTAAAGTGGAATAGTAACACTATAACAGTGTAGTCTGAAAATCTCCTTAGTTTTGACTAGACATGTATATGATTGCATTGTTAAAGTCTTAACAGTTTTTTCCAAGTTGGAACCTAAATGTTGGCCAGATCAACTAAGATTCTTTGTAACATCTGGTTAACTGTTCATTTAAAACAGAGGAGAGGACAATGGAGGCTGGTGGCTTCAAAGTTAGTGGAGTGGTGAATTCATTCTGAGTAGTTCTCTGAATGTGAAGTCAAAGGCTTTCATGGCCGGCATCCATAGATTTTCCTTGTTTTTTTTTTTCCCAGGCTGTGAGGCCATGTTCTGAAATAGTTTCTTTCTGACGTTTCACCTGCATCTGTGGCTGGCATCTTCAGAGAGAGTCAGAAAGAAACTATTCCAGAACATGGCCTCACAGCCTGGAAAAAAACCAAGGAAAATCTATATCTCTGAAATTTGATGGAACAATCCAAATTGCTGAAATGTGTCCACAAAATAGGTTCCAGCACCTTGTAAAGTTTGCATCAACACCCAAAACAGATTCACCTTCCCCCAAAATATGAGACACCAGCTTCCACTGGGTGGGAAACCTGTGGACCTCCAGAGGTTGTTTGAGCAGCTCCTATCAGTCCTGGGTGCAAAACCAATGGCAAGATATGAAGTGAGCTGTAGTTCAGTAGCATCCCCTAGCCCTGACTTAAAGGGTGGCTTCTTACTTCACGTCCTATGGCAGCAAGCATTTTGTGTAATAAATCACTCATTCTACAGAAGAAATGTAATGATCTTGTAACTGGTTTGGGGATGTCACAGGTCCACTAAAAGCCAGTTAGGTGTCTGTGTTGCTAAGTCATACTAGAATCATGGGAATAGTTGGAATGGACAGGCATTGGAGACATAGGAACAGTGGGAAACAAGCTTCACCTGCCTCTCCTTAAAAATCTGACATTCCTCTTCACTTTCTGAAGAAATTCTGCTATTCCTCTCAGTTTTTCACAGGTTACATTTTCAAATCAAAACATAACATTTGTACAGTACTGCCAAACAATGATATAAGAAATGCCACTGGGGCCTTATATGCAACATTGCAAATCAAATTCTGCAGCACTGCAGAGTCACCAGAAAAGCAAACTGTTTACATCAATCAGTCCACAAAATGTGGATGCTTGTATTTAGAGTTAGAAAACATTTTGTATCTGGAAAATAAAAGGTGTAAACCTCTAATCTGGAAAATTATTCCTCCATTCTCTGCACCAATATGTACTAATTTGCATTATTACTTCTACAGTGAAATTGTATTAAAGAAAATAAAAGGGCATCTCCTTTATCACATTTCTTATAGGCAATCAAGACATGCCATCAAAAAGATTTAGATTAAGGATATTAAACTCAGTAGGACTCTCTCTTGAGTGAATCAAAGATTTTCTACTTTTTTTTAATATATGTTTATTTAATTATTTAAGCTTACAAAGTAACAATCAAATTATTTCTCATGACCGATTGCAGTTACAAATTACAGTCTCACCAAATTTCTCTCCCTCCTTCTCCCTCTGACTTCCCCTGTTTTACTAGCTTGAAACTTTTCTCATACTTACTAGACTTTGAATTCCCTCTTTTCTATACTTAAATGTATGTCCATCTAAATTTCATATGATTTATCTGACTTTTTCAAAATTCCCTTGTAATTTTGCCCATCCCCTGCCCGTTATAATTACCTTGTTTCTCTCAAAGATTTTCTACTTTAACTGGGTTTGGTCAAATTACATTTCCCCCAAATGAGCAACCTGTACTTTCACTTGACTTAGTGATTATATGCTTCATCTGACAATATTCCTTGTTTCACAATAGTGTTTTCTTCTTCTATTTAGAGCTGCTAAATGTAAAATGGGCATTCTTTGTGTATAACAAACTTCTGCCTTGTATTAACTTTAGAGTTTAAGGTCTAAAGTTTGTCAACTTCATGCTGCTTCTTTAGTCTTGCTTTACATATTTCCTATGGAATTAAATTCTACTGTAAGCAGCATGGAAAATATTACCAAGAAGAGTCTGCTATACTAAGTCTAGCATTTTCAAAGGGTAAACAGGTTGACCTCTCCAACATCTATAAAATATGGAATTATTTCCATTTAAGTCACCAATACCAAAATTATTATCAATAAAGATACAAATAGGATTGCCAGAGTGAAAACTGGAGAGGGACCCTGTACCTTTACTGGTTGAATAGAAGAGGGAATTTCAGCAGGTGTTGCTTGTTACCTGGTTGCATGAAAAGGAACACCTGTTGAAATCCCCTATTCTTGTTGTCTTTGTGTGCCTTCAAGTAATTTCTGTCTTATGGAGACCCTAAGGTGAACTTATCATGAGGTTTTCTTGCAAGATTTGTTCAGAGGAAGCTTGCCATTGCCTTCTTCTGAGTCCAAGAAAGTGTGACTTGCCCAGGGTCACCCAGTAGGCCAAGCAAGGATTCAAACCATGGGCTCCTGGAGTCTTAATCCAACACTCAAACCACTACAACACACTGGCTCTTTCCTGCTTCTACACAACCATTAAAGATATAGGAGGTCTCTCCACTTTTTGACTCTGGCAGCCCTAGATACAAAAGTGGGGCACACAGCAATATGCTGTAGTGTGGCATATTCCTACTCATTGCCTGTTTTCATAACACTCCATTCCATTTCCCTCCTATCAAGTTTTCCATTTATAGTTACCCAAACAGGCAGCACTATGTGGCCACGGAGTATACTGAATCAATGTTAGGTTGCTCAGGGTTTTCCTCCTTAGGTTTTTCTTCCCTTGTAAGTTTTTTGCACTTCTGCAAACTGTGGAGTTCTCCTCCAAACCTGCAGATTCTTTCCTCTTGAGTGCAGGTAATTTTCTTGTGGCTTCATAAATAACACTAGTGACTGAATAGTGGAAACAGGGCAGATGAGTGGGGGCTCAAAATAAATGTTGCTCATATGTCATGGGAGCTTCCAAACCACCTCCTCATTGGAGAAAGGGTAGCCAGACTGGAAAGTTTTCTCCGCTTGAGGATGGAAGCTCTGAAGGCACAGGTTATGCCTGCTGTCAGCTGACATGATCCACCCTTTCAAACAGGCACAACCAAGAACACAATAAACAGGGTGAGCTTTAAAAGTGTGGATCAAGCGGGCAGTAAAACAATTTGTTCCTCACCCGCTCCTGTGTGTGCAAGAAGATTTTACTGTGAAGGCAGAGACTGGCTGCCACCTCAATGTGTCCCTTCAATGGCATCACACCTCGTGTTCACATCTCGCGTGGGAGTGATAGGTAGCCTTCTGCTGGAGAAAGGAGAACTTGGAAGGCATGGCCTTGGCTGGCTGTCAACCAGAACCATTACTTCAAAGGCATTCCTCTTCCCTCCACATGCTTCCTCTGTTTCAGAACTGTTTGTCCTATGTCATGCTCAGCCAGGAGTTTGCATAATCACTTTTGAAAGCTTGATCTGTGAGCCCTGGAGACCTGGCACACATAATGTCAATAAACTATACCTGAGGAAGGCAGCTATGTACAACTCTGTTTTCTGACTTTTCTTTTCCCCCTTTTCATCTCCCTCCCCAATTTACTGTACTTCTGTACACCTCATATGATTTCATTCAGCATGTTCACCTCTCCCTTTTGTATGTGAGTGGTGCCAGTTTCACTCCATAAACACCAGCGTCATCTCAGAATGTTTGTGGTGTTGGCTCTTGTAAACAGTCTTTTGTGAAAATGTGGGATAACAGCAAGCTTAGTGACAAATTCACATATTTGTTATGTTTTATTATTATGTTTGTCAGTTATGTCTTTACTGAAAGCAAAAATGTGTTTGGTGTTGAACATTACAACTATGGCCTCATCTGATTTTTCTCACTTGAGAGAACTATATTCTCTTTTGATTCTTTAAAAGAAAAACATGAACAATTAAATCTAGGTTGCAATTCTGTGCACTCTTACCTAGAAATAAGCCCCACTCAAAGTGGTGAGCCTTACTTCTTAAGTGAATGTGGATAGAACTGGGCTGCCCACTTCTCAACTCAGGGAACAAAATTATCTCACAGATAAAACCACTGATAGCCTTTGGACTACTGAAGTGCAGAGAAGGACAGTCTGACTTTTATTGTCAGCCTCAGAACAAGGCCCACTGGGATGTCACATACTTCCCTCCCTTGCCAGAAGATCAACATGGCAACAGGCAGACTAGCCTGGACTCAGCCATTGGTAAGAGAAGGAACAGCTACAAGGCAACTCAATTCCTCCCTCTCTGCTAGAAACAGCTATGGGCTGAAATCTGGTGAATACAGTTCATGCACATAACAACATGTCAACATGCTACACAAACAGTAAAATTTTTCTGGGACTGGTCTGCAAAAAATAAAATAAAATAAATAAATAAAAGGGGGGGGGGAGAAGAAGAGTCACCACTATTATTACCAGGAGATGAAAGCTACTTCTCCAAGGCCTACCTTCCAGGGAGGGGGTCCTCGGAGTCAGAGGCTGGGAAGGGTGGCGTTGACAGTCATTTGTGCCATGGACTGGACACCATCCCACCTCTGTAGGAACAGGACTGTTCTAAGATGGCAGCTTTTGTCTGCCCACCCCTAGTGGTGATGACTTTGTCTTCCTCCATTGACTGATTGCCACTTTTCTGCTGCTGCACCACCACCACTGCCTGATTACCTAACAGGATCTTGGTCCCTTTATCTAAATACTAGTTGCCTTGGACTGCAGAAATGACAGAAGAACACTTCTGATTTCTCCATCAGGAAGAGATGCTGGGAAGCTTTGAGGGGGGCAGTTCATATGGGAGACAACCTAATTGATAGATGTTTGGTAGCATTAATTTGAGAGCCAAAGGTATAACAATTTGCAGTTTATAGTTCATAATCTTATTAAATTAAATGGAAGAACCATAAGAAAATAGGTAAGGATTATCATTAAGGTATCCATTTCATTAATAAAGGTTTAGATTCTAATCTTTATTCTGTTGTACCCATCATAAGTGCAAAGAGCACTGAACTTAATTAACAATATATGTATAATTAATTAGTGCCAGAAGATTCAAGTAGAAAATATTCCTGAAGATGCAAGGAAATTGTTATTTTACCATTTTATACTGAAAAGGTATAAGTGGAAATATCAGGATTCTTTTGCTGAATCTCTTGAACTTTGAAGTGTCTAATTATGAAAATGGCTGAGAGTTTTTCCACAGGTGTTAGCATTAATTATAAATCCTTATCTGATAACTCAAAAAGACTTCAGTACATGAAAAAATCATAAAATACTGTAGCACTTCAATTGTGAAATACAGTTGGCAGTTACTATACTAGTCCTCTGAAGTAGCTGAGATAGGTATAGGCAACTCAGTATTATTTACACTGCAGTCCTACACACATTTACATGTAAGTAGGCCCTGTTTAACTCAGCAGGAAGTACTTTTTAGACATCCACAGGACTGTGCTGTTAGTGAACAACCATCTGGTTGCAGGAAACATGCAAGTTTTTCAAACTGGATTATTTGTCTGGCAGAGAGTTGATGGACCACTAAGCCTCAAACATAGAGAGAGCAATTATTAATCCAAATATGGTACTGAACTCCACTAGTTACTGGAAATGGCTAGATCCTGAGCTCTTTGGAGCTGAAAATTAGATTCTTCATCCTGTCATATATGGAGCTCAAAACTACATGCCACAGACATGTAGAGTTAACCTTTCTTTTACTTTGCATGTCTTGGTATCAACAAAGCACACTATACAATAAAATCTTATTCTATTTTTTTTTAAATCGTGCGATAAGAAACAGAGTTTTCGTGCTTCCCATATAGTTCATGTGTCTCACTTACCCAAGCTAAGATCAGAAAATGAACAGTTTTATAGTCCCATCCCAGTAACATATTCCCAGCCCCAAATTAACAGAAGAAGATTGCCTGTTTTGTGACAAAGAAGAACCCTCCTACCTGGCACAGCCCTACTCAAATTACAGAGAGCTTTTGTTGTTATGTGCCTTCAAGTCAACTATGACCTATGATGACTCTATCAGAAGTTTTCTTGGTATTATTTATACATATACACTGGACTAAATATACACTGGACTGACTATGTGATGAATGTTGCTGTCCTTGAGCAAGCAGGGATCACCAGCATTGAGGCCATGATATTGAGAACACAGCTGCGCTGGGCAGGGCACGTTTCTAGGATGGAGGACCATTGTCTCCCAAAAATAGTACTCTACGGTGAACTCGCCATGGGTCAGCGTAAGAGGGGTGCTCCAAAAAAGCGATACAAGGACTCCCTGAAACAACATCTCAGGCTCGGCCAAATTGACCACCACCAACGGTCCGCCCTGGCCTCACATCGGGAGGCAAGGAGATGCACTATCCACAATGCTGCAGCCTTATTTGAGAGCTCATGCCGAACAAGTCTTGAAGAGGAATGACAATGCAGAAAGAATCACAACCCGGAAACATCACCCAAGGAGACCTTCTGCTGTGCTTTCTGCAACCGGACATGTTAATCTCAGATTGGCCTTTTTAGTCATCAGGAGCTTGCAGAAAGCACGGGATGAGTCCTTCTGAATCTTCGTTTGTGAAGAAAAGCCAGAGAGAGAGATTTATTCAGAGGTTTGTCATTGCTTTTCTCTAAGGCTGGGAGACTTGGGCTGAATCCACATCTGCAAAATAATTCATCCTTACTTCGATCCCAGTGCTGTTTAAATATACAACATTCCTCTGGTCTCTAAACGAAAGCACTTCTTTTAAACACCATAGGGCTTTAAAGTGATTTTTTTAAAAAAATCTTTTACTTTGCAGTTTTTAGGGAAAAGCCTACTTTTTAAAACATGTGTTCTGTGATCCAAATTGGGATTGTGGTGGAATTGGGGTGGTTGCAGTTAGAGTAGGACAGTCTGACAAACATGGTGTCGTCATTTTTGTTGTTGATGATGATTTGCAATGGCTTCACCAGCTGCAGCCCCAACAAAGCCCATGAAGGGCAGAAGAAAAAAGCAGAAGGAGGAGGGAGGACAAGAAAAAATAGACGCAATGGTGTTGGCTAGGGAGGAATGGGTGAAATGGAGGGGATATCAGAAGGTGCAGGGCACTGTCTGGTCTCCTTTCAGCCCTCTTCCCCCTCCAAGCACTGCAACAGCCTGGAGAACAGTCAGCAATCATATCCACAAACTTCATAACCCCACTTCATAAACCTCCAGCCTCCCTGGAAAACACATATACAACTACAGCCTGGCAGGTAGGAGCTGGGCAAGTTCACAGCCAGTGGCAAGGATCCCAAAATGGTTTAGCTTAGTGTCCTTATCTGACAAGTGAGCTGTTGTGTTGGAAAAAAATCAGCATTCTTCCTGCACCCACCCCCCATTTGCTTGTTAGCAGAGTAAAGCAAGTCTCAGAAAGTTTTTAGGGACTTTATGCATGTTTAAAATTTCCCCCTCTTTTCCTTATACAAACCTTAGTTGGTTTGGCTTGTATCTCAGTCATAGCCAAGCCAGATTTGATGACCATCGTGTGATGTGATCCAGGTTTAATGACCTCATGGTTTCAAAGTTTTATTACTCTTTGTTCTGTTCCTGAAAGAAGATGGAGCTCCTCTTTCAAGCTCTGTAGGAATGCTTGCCTTGCTTTTCCTTATCTTTCCTGATCCCACTGGATGGGTGAGTTGTACCCTAAATCCATTAGTTAGTTAGGATATAACCTTCCCATGCATATGTAGATTGAAAAGCCATTAAGAAATGCTTAAGTATTCTTTCAAGAAGAAGTCTTTTGTTTTTCTTAAGGGGCTTGAGTACTGAGTGATTTACTAATTGATGTATTGAGTCCTGTCCGCTTCCAGTCTCTGTCACTCTGCTGTATTGGGAGTTAACTCTTAACCATTTTAACTCTGAAAAAACCTTCCCAAAGGGAATGGCACCCTGGGGTCTTTAATGAATTTTTAATTTTTAAGCTCCTACACCCCAACGTGTTGCCATTTATTTATTTATTTATTTATTTATTTTTGTTCAGTGTATATGGCCTCCGTTTCATAAGCTCGGTGAGCCTTTGGACATTCAATATGCAGACATTCAAAGGGGGGGGGCTGGAGGCTAGGAAGGGTGGGGTCTTCAACATTTCCTTCCTAACCTCCAGCCCCCCCCCTTTCAAATGTCTGCATATTTAAATGTCTGAAGGCTTACATTTAATTCTCCTGGGTGAGGGAACCTGGTGAGGGAGCCATCCAATGAGAGTGAAGGAGGGTGGTAGGAATGACAGCAAACAAGGAAATCTATTGGTTGATTTGGATATGCATGCTGGGAAGAAGGGGGAAAAAACTATATCCGCTGTGAATTTGGGTGGAGGAAATTGGTTCTCCAGACCAATTTGAGTTCAGATTTAAACTGGTGATTGTGGAGTTAACAGGGTCAAACTAAGGCAGGATGCTAAGCACTGGAACGGAATGATTTTGCAGGTGTGGATTTAGCCTTGGCCAAGGTCACCCAGTGGGTTTGTGAGACTCCGCTGGGAATCAAACCCTGGTCTGGAATCCTAGTCCAGCATCCAAACTTTCAAACCATGCTGGTAGTCTATAGAGAGCATTCATACCGCCTGTGAAAAAACAACCTCCACATCACTAATGCTCATGACTTTGCCATGTCTCCTGCACTGTGTGTAGACTAAAGTATCATTTTATTATGTGCTGTTGGCAGCCTGTTTTTCATTGTGTTTGTTGTTTTGGTCATCATAGATAAAGATTAGGCCCTTTGCCCTCTTTCTCAGTTCTCATGTCTGGATTGTGACTCTGTTATGAAAGGAAGATTTGGCATGGATGAGGGAAGCATCATGCTGCTTCCACCTGTTACAGAAACCCAGGAGTTCCTTGGTGATGGCAAAAGTACGTGGATGCCAGCAAGTTCCATAACTGGAAACAGCATAATGATGCTTACAAAGCTGTGGATGAGCAGCACCATAGAGCAGAAGTGCTATGCAATAAGCATGATTAAATATTCATCAACAAACATCTGTTGATTAATCTAATGTCATATAAAATTTTCATTAGCCAGATGCAACGCTTTGTCTCCCCATCAATAACAAGAACACTGAAAAGCAATTCTTCTCCTAAGCAGAGAACATTCTGGAGAAGCGGGAGGAAAAAAATTGTTTTCAAGGGAAAAAAAACCCTGAATTTTCTATAAACTGTCCAGAGGAACAGAAATGGACTATTTTTCAAAACTGTGTTGAAAAGCACTGGTACGAGGGTCGAACAAGATGTGACACTGGCAGTTTTGTTGTCCACATATTTTTCCTATTAAACATATACATTGAGGTTGGGATAAACATGTGAAGGGAGCTGAACACTTTGGCTAAGATCAATTTTGGTGACTTTGACTGGATCCTGATGGTTTATAATTAGTTACAAATAGAAAGAAAGATGGTAACAGACAAGAAGGTTGTTCTGTAAACCCATGCTGTACTATTGATCTTTGGTAGTTTCTGAGCTGACACTAAGGAAAATGAGTAATTTATTGATTATGAAAATGGTAGGGTTTTAAAACGTTCTGTGTACCCTTCCTACATAAAAACAATTTTTGGTCTGAGCATCTATAACCCAACTATTACATTGTCAGGGGCACTTTGATTGTTAGCACCTTGCTGTTCCTATGTGCTGTCAAATCACCTTTGACTTATGACACCCCACAAATGAGAGTCCTCCAAGAGATCCTGTTATTAACAGCCCTCTTCAGGTCTTAGAAATTCAGGGCATGGCTTTCCTAATTGAGTCAATCCACCTGTAATGTGTTCTTCCTCTTTTCCTACTGTCTTCAGATTTTCCCAGCATTACTGTCTTTACCAAAGAGTTATGTTTCTAATGATATGCCTAAAGTACAATCACTTTAGGAGATTATCAGACAACCTAAATATAGCATGACAGGAATGCCAGATCGTGAAAGGGCTTCCTTTTCAGACTATGTCGTTCACAGGAGTCATCATGCTCCTATGCCCCTTCTGTTTCCCCGGTGCTCCTTTTTATTCACGGGCTAAACCGTGAATTGATCCATCATTCTGTTCCTATAATGGAATGATGGGTGAGTGAAAAGGTGACCCGTTATGCTGGCGTAATGCTAGCGTCACTGGGAGGTCCATGCTGAACACTTCAGGGTGTGATGGGGACAAGGATGTAAGTGACACCCTTTTTTGTACCATCCATGGGTTACTTGTATTTTTTTAAAGTATGTTTTTGTGCTTGGTTTTACTTTTTGACATTTAAGTTTCTTTTTATTTTTGAATTTCCCATGTGATCGTCCTCTCGTGAGAATGGCTGGGATTTCCATTCCAGGAAGTGAATGTAGTTCCGTGATATGTACACTCCTGGGCTGCCGGGGGGTGGGGGAGAGAAAGAAGCAGCAAAAATAGGTCTGAAAACTTATTTTTATATAGTTACAGGGATAGGAGTGGAGTAGGTGAGGAGATAGGGTGTTTGGGGATTTTATCTGTATTGCATTTTAATTTTTGTAAGCCGCCCCGATTGTTTTGACAGAGGGGCGGGGTATAAATAAATATTATTATTATTATTATTATTATTACTATTATTATTATTATTATTATTATGAGACGGGGATGCTATTTTTGTCCCCATCTGATAATCTCCTTAGTTATTTTGGCTTCTAGAGAGAGTTCAGACTTGATTTGGTTTAGGTCTCTTTTATCTGTCTTTTTGGCATTTCTGTGGCATCTGTAAAAGTCTCCTTTAGCATGACATTTTTAATAAGTTGGGTTTTTTTCCCCATCATGACAGCTTTTTTCATTGTTTAGCTTTCACATCTGGCCATAGAAATTGGAAATACCATGGTGTGGATTGTCCTGACTTTGGCGTTCAGTGATTATCTTTACCCTTAGGAACCTTATCTTCATCCTTCATAGCCACCCTTCCAAGTTTTAGTCTTCTTCTGACTTCTTGACTGCAATATCTGTTTTGGTTGATAACTGAACCAACGTATAGAAAATCTTTAACAATTTCAGTGTGTTCATCAATTTTGAAGTTATGCAAATTTGCATATTACGTGGATCATTTTGTCCACATTTTGCTGCAGTCATTCTATAGGGATAAGATCAACCCCAAATATCACAAGAGTAAAAAAAAAGTATATATGCATGTATGTCTTCATTAAGAGGACCCCATGCCACCTCTGGAAACACCTTGTTGCAATTCACACCTCATTACGATTGAGGACTACTTGGAACACTGGTTTATGGAAGAATAATCCATTTTTTCCGTGGTGTCAACGTTCAATCCCCCTACCTATCAATACAAAATTAATTATTTATAAAAGCTCCACAAACGTTTAAATGTTTGTTGAATTTCCCTAAGAGCATTGGTGAGAGTCATCAACATATTTGCAAACACGTTGGGGCAGGGAAATCAGTTCAAACATCATTAGAGAATGGGCTGCAAATCATGCTCATGCATAATACTCAAGTTAGCTGCCCTCTCTTGTATGTATCTTTAGTAAAAAGTTATATTTTGTTCAGAGCTACACCTCAGCCTTTGTAAGGAGCGAGTATGATTTCAGGGAGAGGAAGGCAGCTTTGCAAGTATTCCATTCATGTCTCCCCTGCTGCCCAGGATCAAATCCTATGAAACAGAGAATTTATATAATCAATAGGATCCTGGTCAGAGGCTTGGCAGCCTGAATAAGTTGAAGTCTGACAACTGATTTGGCAGCAAGAATTACAGTAGTCAAGCTGAGATATTGTAATTAATGGGTTGGATTTTGTATGTCAGCTTTGTAGCCAAAAGGTAATTTTTTAAAGCTTTGCAACAGAGATTATCTGGTGGCAGTGAATAAGTGAAGTCTTCAGTCCCAAGTCTGCAATAACCTACAGACGTTCTATATGTAAAGTTGATACCTTTTTCTAGTTAGTTCTTCTCAAACTCTTTAAATTACAGCTGGCCTTCAAACATACCTAGTTTTTGGAGGCAAAGAACCTAGCGTTAATGCTCTGTTCTACAGGTGGAAGTGTAGAATTCCTTGCATATGTACATACAGTCTGCTGAGTATGAGAATTTGAAGCTTTGATACAGAGCAGAATCACTTGGCAAACTTTTTTTAATCTAAAGTCATGCACAGAGAACAAAGCAGGAGCTCTGGCCTTCACAAGCAGAAATCACAGAAGTTTCTTCCATCCCTATATCCTGTATGTATTTGTGGAATTCCATTGCCTATGGACGTTCAAGCAGGTGCCACCTACTGAGGATCCTGTCCCTTCCCCAGAACTACATATTACTCAAGGGAGTTGTCTCTCTGTGCACGTATGTGGAGTCTGTGCCACAGTTAAGTAAGGGACACAAAAGTGATTTGCAATGACACACATTCTGTGTAAATACATATATTTGTTTACATCCAACAACACTGTAGGGAAAGACTGACTCCATAAATACAAGAAATCAACCAAGGTTCCCCATTTATCTCTGGAAAGAATACAGATAAACAAAGCTTTGGGATGAAGAACTGGATAAGCAAATAAATTAAACATGTGTAATGATACTGAATTAAAACTTGAAAGCATTAATACAACTGGGACTTAAATCTTAAGTAGCAATTAAACTCGGTGAAAGTGCTAAGAAATACCATTCTTCTCATCAGATATGTGCAAAAGCACCAAGTGTAGCAAGGTGTCATGCCTGCATGAGGGTCTGATAGTGTGCATAGCTGGGAATTTTGCTAAAATCTGTTTTTAACTAATTCTATTGTTCAATATGTTCTTAGCTTATTTAAATTATTAGCATCATCTCCTCAGATGCCAAGATTGACAAAGAGATCGACCACAGATTAGCAAAGGCACATAGTGCATTTGGAAGACTTTACAGAAGAGTCTGGAGTAATAAACACCTGAGGCGAAACACAAAAATCAGTGTGTGTAGAGCCATTGTACTGTCTATTCTCCTTTATAGATCTGAAACATGGGTCACCTATCGCCACCAGTTACGACTCCTCGAATGCTTCCACCAGCGCTGTTTACACAGAATCCTAAATATACACTGGACTATGTGACGAATGTTGCTGTCCTTGAGCAAGCAGGGCTCACCAGCATTGAGGCCATGATACTGAGAACACAGCTGCGCTGGGCAGGGCATGTGTCTAGGATGGAGGACCATCGCCTCCCCAAAATAGTACTCTACAGTGAACTCGCCTCGGGTCAGCGTAAGAGGGGCGCTCCAAAAAAAGCGATACAATGACTCCTGAAACAACATCTCAGGCTTGGCCAAATTGATCACCAACAATGGTTCGCCCTGGCCTCACATTGGGAGGCATGGAGACACACTATCCACAATGCTGCAGCCTTATTTGAGAACTCACGCCGAACAAGTTTTGAAGAGAAACGACAACGCAGAAAGAATCACAACCTAGTAACATCACCCAAGGAAACCTTCTGCTGTGCTTTCTGCAATCGGACTTGTCTATCTTGGATTGGCCTTTTTAGTCATCAGCGCGCTTGCAGAAAATGCGGGATGAGTCCTTCCTGAATCTTCGTTTGCGAAGAAAAGCCAGAGAGAGACTGTTTTTAATGTGTTTTAACTGTTTTAATGCTATTTGTAAGTTGCCCTGGGGTCTCCTGATATAGGGCCGGGTGTAAATATTTGAAGAAGGAGGAGGAGGAGGGCAGGGCCGGACTCTTGGTAGGATTGCTGGTCATTGTGGTCAATATTGGAAAGTTTTGCAACAAGACTAGCTTGCAGGTCTCTTTGCTTCCTCAGAATGTTGCCATATCAGCTTACTGAAAGCTTCTTTGAGATGATATTGATGACATTTGCTTTGCTCTGGACTGGAACCTGGGACCAGTGAATGCAACCTTTGGCACGTTATTGCTTGGGTTTAGTTATAAACTGTTGTAGGGTGGAGATGGGACAGAGCCATAGGAAACAGGACAGAGCCATACATGATTTGATGGCCTCTGGAACATACGTTGAGCAGAGCTGGGTAGATTCCTGCATACCCCAGAAGTAGAAACAGGCAGCTTATGAAGAGGTCTGCAAAGTAGTTGTCCTTTGATACTTGTGTGTCTCCTTGATCTTCCTACATGATTGGAGTTATGGTAGCATTCAAATACGTGCTCGTTTCCCCACCCACCCTAAAAAAGCAAGTTTTCAGCTTTGATCCTAGAGGCCCAGATAGCTCAGTGCCATAAAATGTCTTTTACCAGCTTTGGTTGGTTTGCTAGCTGCAGATATTTCTGGACAGGGACAGTCTGGCCATGATCCATAGGAGATTATCAGACGGGCCCTTATAGCCCATTTCTGTCTGGCTACCTCCTCACCTGCTCCACTACCATTCTTGCCATGGAATAAATAAAAAGGTTTCAGGCACCTACCTTCATTCTGTGGCAGAAAGGGGCTCCCCCTCCCTTCGCTGCCTGGTCATAAATGCGGCTGTAGTAAGGCTGCTTTTATGACCGGGAACTGAAATCCTGGCTGTTCTCGCAAGAGAACGGCCAGGCGGCAAATTTAAAAAGAGCACCCCCAAACGTCAAAACAGTATCCAACACATAAACACTCATTTAAAAACAAACAAGCTACCTGGCAGGGGGGGATGTTTAACTTACCTTGTCGTCCCAATCATACCTGGAAGTGTCCGGCATGGACCTCCCCCCATGGCTGGCATCATGCCAGCATAACGAAACAGGAACGGGGCATTGTTAAGACCACCCGTGATTCCGTTACAGAAACGGAATAGGTGAGCTATTAATGATGTTTCCCCGTGAATAAGGTATCAAGGGGGCAGAACTGGAGCAACACAGGAACAGAACGAAAGGGAAATCATTTCTTGAGCCTTTTCCATTTCTGAAATGGACTTTAGGGTCCATCTGATAATCTCCATATTCTGGAAGCTTCCCAACTGAATTACTGCAAATATGTTATATGTGGCTCTACCTTTGAAGATGACTTGGAGGCTTCACTTGCTGCAGAATATATAGCTACAAAGCATACTGACTGGTACAACCAGGTTTGTGTACATTACACCATATTAAATGTACTGTGCTGGCTACCTGTTTGCTTCCAGAAACAGTCCCAGATGGTTGTTGTCAGGCTCATCCATGAATTCTGGGTGTTGGAGTGGAATTCATGGATGAGCCTGACATGAGGCCATTCTCCTTGTCTGGGCCTCTGGAGTTTTTGGAGAGAGGCCAGTCCACCTTGTTGGCCTGGGAACGTTTCTCTCCACAGCGGCTCAAGGTCAAGGCGTCCAGGTGCCAGCCGTCTTGAGAGGGAGGCATTTTCACTCCCTGAATACTTTTCTCACGCCTAGGGGTTTATCTGGGGGCTTGCGCTTGCTGTACTCAGTTTCGGCTTTGTTTGGCTTTGTACTCAGCCCCTCTTTGGAGCCAGGGCCTGATCATAAGGCAACCAATGAAGCCGTCCCACCACCAGCCCCAGTGAGGCCCCAACCATGACGGAGCTCGCTCCTCAACCCCCCTCCCCCCGGGGAGATGAGGGTAGATGGCAGTCCCAATTGGCGTCGGTCCTTCCCAAGGACCCATGGTTTTTGGGCCACCCTGGGGAGGTGACCCTCCGGGAGGGCCTGACTTGGAAGGGGGAGTGTCTATATGTCTCCGAGGCCATGAGGGTGTCCATCCTCAAGCAATGCCATGATGTTAAAAGTGCTGGGCATTTTGGGTATATAAAAACCTTGCACTTGGCCCAAAGACAATTTTGGTGGCCAAAGATGAGAAAGGAGGTGGAGGAGTATGTAAAAGGGTGTTCCACGTGTACAATGGCAAAAAGGGGGGCAGGAAAGTCAAAGGGCCTGTTACAACCTTTGCCTACCCCGACCAAGCCTTGGGAAGTCATCAGTATGGATTTTATAGTGGAGTTGCCAGAAAGTCAGAAAAAGACTGTTATTTGGGTAGTGACTGACATGTTTTCAAAGCAGGTGCATTTTGTAGCCTACAAGAAACTCCCAACAGCCTTCCAGTTAGCCAGATTGTTTATTCAACACATTTACAGATTACGTGGGGTTCCTGCTAAGATCATATCTGACCAGGGGGCTCAGTTCACTTCCCAGTTCTGGAAGGCATTCACCAACCTTCTGGGAGTCGAACTAGGGCTTAGCAGTTCCCATCATTCCCAGAGTGATGGGTGAAGCGAACATACTAATCAGATTCTTGAACAGTATTTGAGGTGTTATGTGAACTTCCAACAATCTGACTGGGTGGACCTCTTGCCTTTTGTGGAGGTCGCCTATAACAACGCTATTCACCAGAGCACTGGCCTCTCCCATTCAAGGTTGTTTCAGGGCAAGATTTCAATCCTCTGCCTCTAGGGGAGGGGACCTCCAAGGACCCGGCCTCAGTGACCCAATGGAGTCAAAAGGTTAGAGATGCCTGGCCAAATGTTATCTCAGCCTTAGACTTTGCCAAAGCACGTTACAAACATCATGCGGATCAAAACGGGATCCCACCCCGGGATACACCGTTGGGGATTTAGTCTTTTTGTCCACCAAATTTCTTAAAAGTCCCCAGCCTCCAAAGAAGTTGGGGCCCAAGTACATTGGTCCTTTTCCTATCACGCAGGTAATAAACCCAGTGGCTTTTGAACTATCTTTACCAAAACTGTACTGAAATGTTCATCCTGTGTTTCATTCCAGCTTGCTCAAACCGGCGTGCCCTCCAGACCGTCACCATCCAGACCCAGAACCTGCACCCCGTCCTATTCTGGTCGACCAAGATCAACATTTTGAAATTTCTGAAGTGTTGGACTCTCGGGTTCACAGGGGTGTTTTACAATACTTGGTGAAATGGAAACAGTTACCTTTGGGCCATGCCGAATGGGTTAATTCTGATCATGTGAATGCTCCGCACTTATTGCAAAAGTTCCATGCCCACTTTCCTGATAAGCCAAGCTGAAAGGGGGTTTGTCTTTGGGTGGGTGGTATGTCAGGCTCATCCCTGAATTCTGGGTGTTGGAGTGGAATTCATGGATGAGCCTGACATGAGGCCGTTCTCCTTGTCTGGGCCTCTGGAGTTTTTGGAGAGAGGCCAGCCTGCCTTGTTGGCCTGGGAACATTTCTCTCCACAGCAGCTCAAGGTCAAGGCGTCCAGGTGCCAGCCATCTTGAGAGGGAGGCATTTTCACTCCCTGAATACTTTTCTCATGCCTAGGGGTTTATCTGGGGGCTTGCGCTTGCTGTACTCAGTTTCGGCTTTGTTCTATGTTCCTGACACATGAATCCATGTCAATAAAGCAATTTATTGATTGCATATGAGCGTGTGTGCTTGGTACATCACAGTTGTAAAAGCCCAAAGAACTTGACACCCAGGCCTAGATACCTGAGGGAGGGCTTCTCGTGCCAGTCTTTCCATGCTTTAAGGCCTGCTGTTGAGAGCCTACTCAGTCCCTGCTTTATCACAGGTACACTTCTTCACAACAAGAAGAGAGCCTTCTCGAGAGGAGGGGGCTGGTTCTGGAATACCTTCTCAGAAGAGGCCAGACTAGGGCCTAAATTACAACCTTATTGACACCAGACAAGAACTGCTTCCCCCCCCCCCCGTATTGCAAAAGCAAATTTCTAAGGCTTTTATATGAGTTTTATTGTCATTTTATTATCATGGCAATTGGTTGTACATGGTTCTAAAATCATAGTGTGATAAAAGGTGGTATAGAAATGTTTTAAATAAAAGATAATAAATGTTGGAAGAATTAAGTGTGGTTTCTTTTTATAGAAATGATCTGTTAGTTCAGGGCCCAGCAGTCAGCCTGGGTTCCCCACTGTCCCCATTTCTGAGTTCACCACTGCAGCTGCCCCCTTTGATGAGTTTCACCACCTTTTTACATTTACATAGAATCATAGAATTGTACAGTTGGAAGAGACCACAAGGGCCATCCAGTCCAACCCCCTGCCACGCAGGAAATCATCATTCTTTCCACCTCAGTTTCTGATCTCTACAGCAAGAATTAAATTGATTTGTTTCACAAAATTGCTCTGAGAGTTAATACAAGACCATAAAGAACTTGAAATGAAAGAAAAATAAAAACAAAAAAGAATATGTAGTTGGGTATACCATATTTGGGGAATATTGCTTGGGACTTATCACAGATTTTTCTCTATAATAATGAGAACTAGAAACATTATCAAAACAAAAGAAAGTTCAGGGTCTCAAGAATATTATCAATGTCTTCTTTGCCTGGGAAAAAAAAGTCATGGTTCCTGGGTGTTTAAATGATTGTTCTATCTGTAGATACTGTTTGTTCTCTATGTTAGCTTTTCTTGGAAGGAAAAATTACAGTGACAAAGATAGCTCAGTGATATCTTGGGAATACTTTAACTTCCATCTGCTTCAGACTCCATAACAAAACATGCACAATCCCATGTTCTGAGGATTTGTATAAATAATTCAGAAGCATCATCTATGAGAAATGTAGTAACTGGTCTTGTTACACACTGAAAAAACAACAACAGAATAGCCACAAAATAAAGAGAGATCAGTAAAGGATTGTTTGAAAAATCTGTTTCCCAAAATGTCTTTGTAGAATGCTCTAGACAGAAAATGGGTTGAGTTCTACGGTCAAAGCAACCAGCAGTGCTGTGTTAAGTAAAGCTTTGGCACTCTACCATATGATGGACTCTCTTGAAGTAAACAAAACCATTAAACCTATATGGCACATTTTTAAAAAGGAACCAAGAACCTAACATCCACGACCAACATACCAAACAAAGCAGAAGGAGTACAGATACACAGTGTAGTCCCATTTATTAACCCGGCATCTCGTACACTGGGGCAATTCCTGTGGCTGATCAAAAATTTTATCTAGATTTCTATGATATCTTTCAATAAATACAGTCAAAACAAAAGAAATTAAACCACAAAAACAATCTAAAAGGCTAAATTTAAAAAGATGTATTTTAATGGGGGGGGTGCATTCCACAGTTTAAGAGTCATCAAGGAGAAGGTTCTGCCCCATTAGGGTTGCCAAGTCAGGGCTCATGGCCAGGTCCCAAGAATTTGGAATCCTATGTCCCATGCACCAAACAGGTGGGCCTGTGCAGATAATGGTCCTGTCAAGAGGCTTCTCTTGTAGATCTTACTTAATCAGTGTGTAAGTTCATAACAAGACTGCATTGCTGTACCAATCCTGTACATAACCCATTCAGTTTCAGTAAATTTACATCTGGATCTTTATTGTTGTCTTCTTCCCAAGTGTCAGGTCTCCCTTGCTGTACAGATATCCTTTGCTTAGAACAACACTTAGACTATTTTAACAAACTAGTCACAGGAGAAAGAAGGATTGTCTAATTTTATATTGATCCCACCCCCTCCTGTCCCCATGCCCAATTGTATATACAGTTTAAATTTCAATACATTTCTGTGCAACTGGACTGTATGTTTCCCTGTTTATTCTTTCCTTTATCTCCCTGCTTCAAAACTTACATTGTAAACTCCTCAGGCCAGAGAGCTTTCCTGTTGTTGTTACTCCTTTTAAATATCATCATCATCATCATCATCATCATCATCGAAAAAAAATAAAGGAAAAACAGTTTGTGTGTGGAATATTTTAAAAATCTCTTGTTCTGAAAAGTCTGACTTTCCTACTCTAATTGCCATGATCCAAAGACCTGGGGGAGCACACACACACACACCCCAGATACATGCGCCAAATGCATCCAGTCTATACACCTTTATGCAAGATTTTTTAAAAAAAATATTTTATTTTTTCTGTATCTTTAAAGTGTTTATAATTTTATTTTAATTAATTGTTTTTAATTTACTTTTAATTTAATTCTGAAATGACATCATTTTTGAAATTGCACCTGCATAGAAGCCTTTCTGTCTTTCCCCCTTCTTCTCCTCCTCCTCCTCCTCCTCCTCCTCCTCTTCCTCATCCCCTTCCTTTTCTTTTTTGCTAGTTTTTTTTTTTAATCATAACATAATATCTAGCCAGTACTTCTTAGGCTGCCTTGATATGGATATGGGGAACTGGCAATCATTTTTTCCATTGTGCCAGAGACTGGTACCATATTTGTGCCCATTGACTACAACTCATTTTCCCCCTGGAAACTCTCTCTGGGCCAGCAGCCAATGACTCTTGCACTGGTACCAGTCCAGAGAGGACCACCACTTTGCGTAGTATTGATCTAGCCTACATTGCTTACTATTTTGTAGAATTCAAACACATAGCTGTGTTAGTCTGGATGAGTATGCAAAGGGATCTAGTAGCACCTTTGAGGCTCAAAGGTTAGTCTTCAGATATGCTACAGGATCCCTCACCCTCCTCCTCCTCTCTCAGAACACCTGGCCTTCAGAAAGCCTTCAAAGCCAGCTCTAGCCAGCAGCAGCAGCCTGGCTTGGAACTGGGAGTGGGCAGTGAGTGCTTTGCCCCCCCTCCTCCCTCGGAACACCTGGCCTTCAGAAAGCCTTTAAAGCCGGCTCCAGCTCAACTATTGGCAGCACCCTTGCTGGCAAACATTTAAGGTGGCGATTGGGGACAAATGGTTATACTGGACCTGATGTTGATGTGGGTTGATATAAGACTTGTATTATCAAGCCATTTGGTCTCTTATCGTCTGACCGCTATTGGATTACGGGATTGGGGTTGGTTTATCCCCCAAATACCCCTTTTTTTCAGTGGCTTTAAACTTTACTGTTCCCCTTGAGGCCGGGAATGAGGTGGGGGCGGCTATAGGAGTTGTGCAGGGGAATGGGAGGTATGGCTGGAACAGAGCGAACAAATGTTACAAAAGAAGACGGGATCGCTCTTTGAAAGCTATCCTGCCTTCAGTTCCGTCTTGAATGGCTTGGAGAGCAGACCAACCATTCCACAGAACCTCACTCCTCTCCTCTGCAATGCCAGGTCGGTCAAGAACAAGACCCATATCATCCATGATCTACTCATGGATGAGGATGCTGACCTGGCTTGCTTCACAGAGACCTGGCTGGGAGAGGATAGAAATGTCACATGGATGCAGGCCCTCCCAGCCGGGTACTCTGTCAGTGAGCAGGTGAGGGGAAGGGGGCAAGGGGGGTGGAGTTGCTCTGGTTCACAAGAATAGCCTGATCTTGACCAGGATACCTGTCCGGAATATAGTCCACTTTGAGTGTATGCACCTTAGCCTGAGAACCAGGGATAGTTTGGGGATTCTGCTAGTCTACCGACCACCCCGTTGGCTAGCAGACTCCCGCACCGAGCTGACACAGCTGGTCTCGGAGCTGTTGTTGGAGTCTCCCAGACTTTTAGTTTTGGGAGACTTGAACATTCCGCTCGAGACCAGTCTAACAGGCGCGGCTCGGGAGTTCATGGAGACCATGACAAACATGGGCCTATCCCAATTGGTCGTCGGGCCCACACATTGTGCAGGTCATACACTCGATGCGGTCTTCAGTACAGAACAGGAATATCCGTGGGCGGAGGTTGTAGATACCTGTGCATTGTCATGGTCGGATCATTTCCTGGTCAAGGCGGAACTTAGAGTTTGTATCCGCCCCACCGGGGGTGGTGGACCCATTAGATTGGTCTGCCCTCGAAGGCTAATGGAGCCAAATGGATTCCAGAGAGACTTAGAGGGTTTAATGGTTGGGAATGCCGGTGACCCTGTCGATGCTCTGGTCAATATTTGGAACACCGATCTTGCCAAGGCTATTGACATGATTGCTCCCAAGCGTCCTTGCCAATCCGCTTCAAACCGTAAGCCATGGTACACACCAGAGCTTAGGAGAATGAAGCAGTTTGGACAACGACTAGAGCACATGTGGCGGAAAACTCAACTCTTATCTGACAGAACTCGCCGTAGGAACTTTCTTTGGTCCTATCGGGAGGCAATACGTGCAGCGCAGAGATCTTTCTCCTCTGCCCATATTGCGTCTGCAGAGTCCCATCCAGCAGAGCTGTGTCGGGTGGTGAGGGAGCTAACACAGGTACCCCCTGTGCCAAATCCCTTACTTAACCCAACATCGGCCTGCTGTGATGCCTTTAACAACTTTTTCACAGATAAAATCTCTCAGATAAGAGCCGACTTAGATGCCAATGTTTTAACAGAAACCATAGGAGAGACGTCCAGTGACTCTGTCGATGAAGTTATTCTGGATCAGCTTCAATCTGTGAGTACCGAGGACGTGGACAAGCTGCTCGGCAGGGTGAGGAAAACAACTTGCCCTCTCGACCCTTGCCCATCATGGCTGGCTGTCTGGGGGGGGGAAGCATTGAGGAGATTCCTCATGGATATCATCAATGCTTCCTTCAGGGAAGGACATGTTCCATCTTGTCTGAAGGAAGCGGCTGTTAGGCCGCTTCTGAAAAAACCTTCCCTGGACCCCCTGGTTATGAGTAACTACAGGACTGTTTCTTTATTGCCATTTGTGAGCAAGGTGATCACGAGTGCAGTTGCTCTTCAATTCCAAGCTGTCTTGGATGAAACCGATTATCTAGACCCATTTCAAACCGGCTTCAGGACAGGCTTTGGGGTTGAGACTGCCATGGTTGCCTTGACTGACGATCTGCATCTGAACATCGACAGGGGTAATGTGACCCTGTTGGTGCTCTTAGACCTCTCAGCAGCTTTCAACATGATAAGATTATGGCATCCTCTTGGACCGCCTGAGAGGGTTTGGTTTCAGAGGCACTGCATTGCAGTGGTTCCAGTCCTACCTCTCAGCAGGTCCCAGAGAGTGCTGCTCAGGGACAGTTGTTTAAGTAAAAGAGAGCTCACCTGGTGAGATTATTTAGTTATGGAGCTGGGTGTTATCAGTATGCTGATGACACTCAGATCTATTTCTCCGTATCTCGTTCATCGGTCTCGAATTCCAATGACATCTCTTCTCTCAATGAATGTCTTCGGGCAGTAATGGGCTGGATGAGTAAAAACAGATTGAATCTGAATCCGGACAAGACAGAGGTGCTCACGGTAGCGGCCCCAAAACCAAGAATTGGGTTGCAATCTCTAGTCGTGGATGGAGTTACACTCTCCTCCAGTGACTGTGTTCGCAGTCTGGGGGTGCTCCTTGACTCATCGCTCCTGATGATAAATCAGGTAAATGTGATAGTCAGGAGCGCCTGTTATCAGCTTCGGCTGATACGCCAGCTGCACCCTTTTCTGGAAGCAAGGGACCTTGAGACCGTCATTCATGCGCTGGTAATCTCACGCCTAGACTTCTGCAATGCACTTTACATGGGACTACCCTTGTGCTTGGTTCAGAAACTACAGTTAGTACAAAATATGGCGGTCAGGCTTGTTTCAGGAACATCTAGGAGGGACCACATCTGGTTTTGAGGTCCCTGCACTGGCTGCTTATTGGTTTCCAGGCCCAGTATAAGGCGTTGGTTATCACCTTTAAAGCCCTAAATGTCTTGGGTCCAAGCTATCTCAGGGACCGTCTCCTCCCTTAAACCCCCCCCCCCCGCACACTCCGGTCTTCTGGGAGGAATTTGCTGCAGCCTCAAAAGTCAAGGCTTTTGGCTACCTCCCAGAGGGCTTTTTCTGTTGTCGCCCCCAGACTATGGAATGGCCTGCTGGATGAGATCCATCACTTGACGTCTTTGGACAGCTTCAAAAAGGCTGTCAAGATGAATCTCTTCTGGCAGGCCTTTCCAGAATAGATTATCCTGGCCTTGGGAATCCCCACCTCCTTCAGGAGAGTCCCCACAGCCTCCTTTGTTAACAGAACTGAATATCGCTGCGGACCTACTGTTATTGCCAAATGTAGGTATGTGTTTTTATCAAATCTTTTAATTGTTGTTTTAATTTGTAATTGATTTAATAACTTTTTGAGGGGGGGAAGGGAGTATATTGTTTTACTTGTATGGTTTTTTAATGTTGTGAACCGCCCTGACTGGATTACCAAAGGGCGGTATATAAATAAATTATGTTGGTTGGTCGTAAAAATGCCATTGATGTTTTGTTAACATTGATGTTTTGATTCTGATTCTTCCCCCCCCCACATAATGTACATAATGTATTCATATTGGAAACCACACTGAGGTGGTAGGTAGGTAACCTATTGGGGCTTTATGACAAAAGAGGCTATGTCCAGAACCTAAAGCAGAAATGCTTAAGCTGGGGACTATGGAACCAGGGAAGGGGGTTCATGAACTGGGTGCCAATTTTTCTTCTGATGTTTTGGTCCTGTGATGAGAGGCTTTCCTTCCTTGGTGAATTTTAAAGTAAAAATTTAGTCAAAGGGTTTTTTGCCCATTCCTGCTTTATAGCTTTGTTTTCTCTTGTTTTTCATTACAAAAACATAAATTATCTTAGTTTTATACTCAAATACGGCCATATGGTATAAAAGATATTTATTCACATATATTTGAGACTGTTATTCTTGCCCAGACTTCGTCCCCTGCTGTCCCTAGTAGCAAGGTCCCTGATATTTTAATTAATGAAAGCCTGCCCTATATCACAAGACCTCAAGATAGCATACAATAAAATCAGTTTAAATAATTAAAAAATTAAAATTAAAAAAGAGGCAAAACTAACCAAGAATGTAAAAGAAGTTGAAATGCAGACCTCAATACCCAAGCAGGCACATATGGAGAAAGGTTGACATTCTAGGCCGGTGTTTCTCAACCAGGGTTCCGTGAGATATGGCTAGGGGTTCCTCAAGAAATAGTAATGGAGAGTAATGAGAACAGACCTAGGCTTCCCCTCACCTTCCCTGGTGGCTCCTCCACCTGTGAGTAATCCCCTGCTGGGACTGTCAAGAGAGGCAGGCAGGCAGGCGGGCTGTATCCGTGGCTCCTCCTCATGGGCTGGCCGAGGAAGCTGGGCAACAACTGCTCCTGCCTCCACCACCATGCTCCAAACCTGCCTTCTTCCTCACTACTGTTCACTTTCTCTTTCAATCTTTTGGAGGGAAGGGTCATTTTACTGTAGGCAAAAGGGGTGTGTCCCTTCTCGGCCACTCCCACTCCAGACTTGTGGCTTACCTCCATTCGGCTACACAGTTCCCTCCCAAGGGCACCTGGGCAGCACCGTTTCCCCCCTCCCTGGGCCGGCAGAGCCACAACCAACTTGCCTCCTCTGCGAGTGCCTGGAGGACCAGCAATGCCTCTGCCTCCTCTGCCCATGCCCTTGGGGCTCCCCGGGCCATCCCCTTTCCTCCGCCTGCCCAGCCTTTTCTTGTGTACGGCTGCTGCTGCCCTTGCTGTCACGGCTGTCCCCAGCCCGCCGGGGACCACCAGGGGCTTCCAGGAGCAAAGCAGCGCCTCTTCCCCACAGAGCCTCAAGTGTGCCTGCTGCCACAACCTCACCGTGCTCTCAGCACTGAAAGGCCACAAGCATTTCTGCCACTGGTGGGACTGTGACTGCACCAAGTGTGCCCTCATCGGCAAGCACCAGTGGATCATAGCTGCCCAGGTGGTGCTGCGCAGGCAGCAGCAGGTATAGTAGGAGAGCCAGGCCCAGGGACCCCCAGCACAGCCCCTTCCCAGGGAGGACAGCAGGGAAGCAGCAGGTGAGGCCGCATGGAAGAAGAAGAGCTGCTGCCCAGAGCTCCCAGGTGGGCAGAGAGCTGGAATTGCACAGAGGGCTGGGTGTGTGTGTGTGTGTCGCAGGGCACAAAGACTTCGCCAAGCAGTTGGAGCAGGGTTTCTCAACCTCCCCAAGAAGTTGCTAGGGGGTTCTACCAGATATTGAAATTAGAAAAAAAATTAGCTATACATATAATTTTTAGGCAGGGGCTCCTTGAGACATGAAAATGGCTTCAAGGTTTCCGCCAGGGTAAAAAGGTTGAGAAAGGCTGTTCTAGGCCATTCCTATAAGATATTCCTGTCAGCCATCTAGCTGCTTCTAATTGCACTAGTTGCAGTTTCTAAATCATTTTTAGGGGCAACCCACATAATCAAATCATAAAGTTAGCGGCCCATGAACTATTGTGCCCAGGTTATCCCTGTCCGGCAAAGGCCATAGGTGGCAGACCAGTCTAAGTCGATCCAAAGCATTCTAAGTATACTTGTGTATCTAGTGACAAGGAAGAATCCATGAGTGTTCCCAAGCTGCACACCTACTAATTCAACCTTTCCAGAGCAGGTTGCTTATCCAGTTCTCAAACCTGGGAACCACCACTTCTCAGAACCTTCATCTTATCAAGATTCAGCTTCAGTTTATTGGCTCCGATCCAACCCACTACAGCATCCAGGCACAGTCCAACAGCTGCACAGCCCTAGCCAACTCCAGTGATAAGCAAAAGAAGAGCTAAGTTTCATCAGTATACTGATGGCACCCAATCCGCAAACTCCTAAAGTCCTTACCCAGTAGTTTCATGCAGATATTAAAACACATAACAGCAAAGTCCCTGCCCAAATGAACAAGCATGCTGTCTCTGTTCTAGAGAAGGCTCTTGATCAGCAACTCAATGTTCAGAATCCTGTTTGGTCTGCTTGAGCATTGCTTTCTAATTAGCCCCAGCAAATCTTATAACGTCAAAACAATAGGCACCAAGACAGACAGAAATAAGTAAGTGTTGATAAATATACTTGAGTATGATCTGAAATTTACTTAAGACTCAGTTTCCTCTCTTGCAGCCCAAACTGCTCCACAGGAAAGTACACCCAACTCCCATGCCTAACATCTTCCTAATTAGGATTTATTTATGCAAGATTCTTTCTTTTTCTTCACTTCCCTGACATTTTAAAAATAGCCTTGCTAACTATAAAAGTGTTAGTTTTATGTTTATCTCTCCAGAAAAGATTGTCTCAAAGAAAATCTCCAGATAAAAAGAGGCTGCATGCAAGTGTCTGTATTTTGACAGGCCCCAGAAAAAAAATGAATTGTACTGATGTACTGGGACGTTACACTTTGGCAGTTTTATGCTGCTTCTTTCTCTGCATGAAGTCAAAGAACGGCTATACCTGTTTTAGTCAGCATGTTTCTACTGCGCTGGAAATGGATGATTGCATCACAGTGGTCTTGTTTCTGAGGCTAAACAATTTGTGGTAAGACAGGTGCCTGAAGACAAGGTAAGACAGGCTTGCCTTGGGAGCCTTCCATACTACTCACTTGCACTGTGCTTGCTTGGAAAAAGTTGGATGTTCTGGCCCTTTTATCTCCGCCACTCAGTGCTCAACATCTATCATCCACCTCCGTCCTATTAAACTCCTGTGGCTTTGCTGCCGACTGAACAGAAAACAAAACTTTTTTCATTCATCATAATTTCCTAGTCCATCATGTATCCTTCTGAAATTTGCAGGGTTTGGACTTAGGAATACCTCTATATGAGCTACTTCCCCCTCCAGATTTGAACATGTTACTTATTTCCACCCACAGAGGGATAAGCAAATCCTTTTCAGGAGCTCTGTAACTAACATCTGCTCTTGTACAGTGCGTCCTGCAACTATTAATCTGAGATGCGTTAGGCTTTGTCACCTTAAGGAACACCTTATCCTTGTAAATTTCATCCAATTCCATCAATAAGTTATTTTTTTAAAAAAATGGTATGCACAGTCTCCTGTGGTCTACAGACTGAATCCTATTCAAACAAAGGGGGAAAATGTTATAGTTTTTTGTTGAATTATATTGACAGTCAATAGGAGGCAGGAAGACTTGGATTCCCAAACTGAGATTTGCAGTTAGACCTTAATCAAATCAGGTGCCCTATGAACTGATCCAAATCTTGTGGTCAGTACACACCCTCTAATTATAAGCAACTGTGTCCACGTGCATTTCTAGCCCACACAGAAGAAATCTAATTTGGGGCTTCATGACACCTGCTGTTTTCAAAGAAGTGATTATTTTTCATCTGGTTCTTAATTTATGTAGCTGTGTACATTCTGTTCTTAGATACTGGTAAATATTTCATATTTAATCATGCCATATGAAATTTTTGCACATTAAATTCTGAAAGGCATATTTCAACATAAATAAAACACCACTCTAATGATCATTGCTCATGACTAACTGGATCCAAACTATTTCCCACACAGTCTGAGAAAAGTAGTTGGCTTTCATCCCCCATCCCCCAGTTTGACCATGTACTGTACATTTTCATCATTAGAATAGCAAAAAGTACATTTTTATTATACAAAAGAAAAAATAATCCACCAGACAATTATTCTGATTATTGTTTTATGAGGAAGGCCCATTAAGGTAACAAAACTGATTATATTGTGTCCAGAGAAAAGCTGCCAGCACTACATATTAGAGCAAGCTTGTCTGCCAAGTGAGCATTTGCAGAAAATCAGTGGAATGATGTTCCTGCCAAAAGTTCTGTAGCACATTCCTCTTTTTCTGCTGGAGGCTGCCTGAGAAATGAATACATCTGCATGCAATGTACCATTTGTATATTATAGCATGTTTGCCTATTTATTTATCTGATTTATCCCACCTTTCAAACTGGAAGGATCCCCATGCAGTTTATATAAAACAGTTGGGTTTTTTTTTGTTTTTTTTTACTTGCTATCAAGTCAACTTCAACTTCTGGCAACTCTATGACTGAGAGACCTCCAAGAACCCCGGTCCGGCACTATCTCTTTTTTCATTTTGGATTGTACCATCATAGAGTTTTCAAGGCAAAAGTCATTCATGAATTGCCTCTTACCATTGCCTTCTTCTGAGCAGTACTAGCTCCTTTAGAGTTAGCTATGGTGCCACTGTCATTGTCTCTGAGAGATCTTCCACCTGGATCACCCCCACTACTGCTGCTGCCCTGTGGCTGTTTGGCATGGTTAGTCTGGCTCCTCAGCAAAAGCCTGTCTAATGCAGGCAATCCTGCCACCAACAGTGCTATGATCAATATAGCTTCTTACTCCCCGCAGCATGCAACCCCGCCACCACCGAAAGGTAGTCCTAAGGTGGCATATAAAACATTGTGCTGTGTTAACACTGACACTGTTTTTGCCCCCTCTGGCAGAAAGCATGTCCTGCCTTCCACCTTGGAATACAGGTCTTTACACTCCTTTTTAGGGGCAGAGAGTGAGAAACCAGTGTAACAAGTAGGCCTCAGAAGAGTTGCTACACCTTTTGTTTCTGAATGTATCGTCCTTCTCACACTCCTCCAAGACTGTGGGTTTTATTACTTCCTTGTTTTTCAAACAAACCTACACACTGATAATAGTGAAAATATATTCAAGTGAAGTTCCACAAAATAATGATTTTTATAGCTTCAGGTTACATTTTACTGATAATCCAGTTAATTAATCCCTGCCTAAAAACAAATGGATTGTTCAAAATGAAAAAGACTATTACCTGTCCAGTTTTCTCAATTTATATAACTTCAGTCTATTTACAAAAGAAAGAAAAGGAAAAAAGGAAGAAAACTACTACAACTTTGCTCACCTTGAGAAGTAATAGGTTAAGGATGGTCCTTGTTCTTCCAAAGTGCCATGAGATATGAACAGAAAGTGATTATGTCACAACTACTTACCCTCATGGTTAAAAAAAAAACACACCACCAAATAACAACACCACCAACAACACAGGACTAATGGTTTACTTACATTGAGTGAGGATCCCTGTTAAGGCATTTTTAAAATTTTCCTTGGCTTGCTCCATTTCTTGTTCGTGAGTTGCTTTTTCATTCATGAGTCGTCGGACGTGGCTATTTGCTGACTGTACCATTGAATAGAACTGGTTGGCAGTACGGCGGTTCACCTCACCTCGCTCTATCCAAGTGAGCAACACTGTAATGGCCTCTGAAAACTTGCCGTCATCTAGAACAACCAATTCAAGAAGTTTAATTTATGGTCACATGCTTTCTACTATGAATACACTTCTGCCCTTATGAATTAATAGTCTCATAAATAATGTTTACGATATATCTTATATGAGAGTTCGCTTTACACCCTAACATAAAACTTTATAAATTGCTCTCCAAAGCCCTGATTATCATGAGTCCTGTAAAATGCTGTAGCTTGAATTTTCATTCACTCTTTACACTGTTCCAGCAATATGAAGCAGCTTCACTCTGGGAATAATTAAACGTTAAGTGTTATTAAGGCTCCCCTCTCCCACCTCCAGCACCAGACTAAGATAAAATCCATTCATATCATCTCTATAGAGCTTTTTCTGAGTGTTTCAGAAACACCTATGCACCCAGTGTGCTTCCAGATTGGTGGCTTTTGTTGGCATTATCCAATCATAGCTCTTCTACATGCAAAACTGGAAATTACTTCCCACACTTTGGAGTTGATTTTGGGGGGGGGGGAGATATCAATTTTTCTTTCTTTGCCTACTGCCTTGAGTGATGGGAAAATGTACTAAATGTTAGGAACAGAAAGAACAGTGCTAAGCTGATCTACATGTGTTGTTGCTGTGCTACTGTTCTTAAGTTTGCATTTCCTTCAGTCTAAAAAGATACTGAAGAATCACAGGGGAAATACAAGAGAACAGTAAATTCATGGCACCATCATATAAATACTACAGAAAAAGGGAGTGAAATAAACACTCAGTTCCAGAGTAAAAACCTCACGTTGAAGAAACCCTCCTCCCATTAACATTCCAGCCATGCAAATGGGGGTTTACAGATGGGACTTCATACAACCGATGTGAAGTCCTCCTGCACTGTAACCATTACAGTGAACAGAAGCTGTGCAGGAGCACTGTGAATTCTGAGCAAGAAGATTTTCTAAGGTACTATGCCTTTGGGTATGCAACCATCGTGAATCAGTGAACTGTACATTTCCCACTTGACTGGGGAGGGATACCCATTACCAAGTTCCCACAAACGTTTGAGCTTAAAAGCTCCCCATGTATCCCCTAGGGGTTATGGGGGCAATTTCACCAGCTCTCTGGCTTGCTCTATCCTGTTTTAGGCAAAGGAGAGACCTTTTTCCAAACAGGAAGTGACCAAACATCCCTTCTGGTTTTGAATTAAGCCCCTGGGCCTAAATCAGCTCTGAGTTGTTTTTAAAACATTTTGTGAAATTTCTCCCATGCTTCTTAGATGGGTGGGTGTGGGTGAGATATTTCAGTTAAAAAATGTTAAATCTGCTGCTGCATTGCACCAATGGGTCTACAGTTAAACAATGCAATAAAGCTTGAGCCGGGAAAGAATGGGATTCTCCTCACTGGATCCTACTCTAGCTGTATGAGCAGGCCTACAACAGGCAAAGTAAAGAGCAACTACCTCTAGAACCACTCACGGAGCATATGTGAACAGTAAAACAGAGGGGGAAACGGGGCTGGCAGAAGTGAGTTAGCCTGCCATACTAGCTCCCCAGAACATTTTAAAAGCATAGACCTGTAAGTATGGCCATCAAAATATAAATCATAACAAACCCAGAGGCTGGTGAAAGGCAGGGGAGGGGGATCGTTCCTGGCTGCATTTTGGAAGTTGCTTTCAAGCACTCTTTAGAAGGTTCCAAATATTTTTATTTATTTATTCAATGCCTACCTGACCTGGTTGTTTCCTTTCACATGTGTATATATGTGTGTGTGTGTGTGTGTGTATATATATATATATATATATATATATATATACACATATATACATATATATATATATATATATATATATATAGTTTTGAATAAAAAGTTTGCTGAAACATGTTGAACTGATCTTTTTTTGTGGTGTAAGAACCAACCCCTATTATTTTCATGTTATTTCCACCTCTGGTACTAAACTTCCTATTAAAGAAGTAATGCCTAGTAACATGTCTAATTCAATATGTTGTTTTTGTGTGCCTTCAAGTCATTCCTGGCATATGGTGACACCATCACAGGGGTTTCTTGGCAAGATTTGTTCAGAAGAGTTTAATATTGCCTTCCCATATGCCTAAGAGAATGTGACTTGCCCAAGGTCACCCAATGGGTTTCCATGCCCCCCGCAAAGTCCTAGTCCAACTCTCAAACCACTATTGTATACAACAATGGCTCTGAGGTATAACTGTACATGTATTGAGTTCTTTACTAACAAAATTATAACTCATCTCAGCTTCTTCTCCATAATTCCTGTCTTACAGTGCTCCAAGTAACATCTATAGCAAGGATCCACATGAAGTGGTCAAATAATGAGTTTCATTTCCAAGCGAAGGGTGCCAGTCTGCTGGAAGGGCAATGGTTGCCATTGCCAGTCAGCTGGCTCCTGTAGTTTTTTCCTACAGAGTGTACTATACATGTAGTAACAGATGTACAGGAATACACCTTCTATATTCCTTGGTAACATGTGAATTGAACAGCAGCTTTGGACATAACTAAAAAACAATAAACAGAAACAGATTATACACACACACACACACACACACACACATATATATATGAATGAACGTTCTGGTATCACACACACACACACACATATATATATAATGAGTTCTGGTATCAAAGCAAGTGATCTTTGTGAGGGTAGGTAGTTATAAAATCAAAATATCGATCAAGGTTTTTCAATATAATTTACTGAAATATGTTGTCTTGTTTTAATTAACTTTCCAGAAATGGTTTGTGACATAACAGGTAAAACCATTATGGCCACTGATATCACAAAATAATTTATCTATATCAAATCTAAGAAACAATCCCCCAAATCTAATAAATGTAAAGAGGATTAACTTTATTTTACTCTCTGTAAGGCACTGGAGACACTAGCAACAAGGCTGATTCACTTTATTCCCTGCATACAATATAAGTTTAGAGGCAAGAGAGACTGACCTGATTTGATATTTGTGGAGCCATTGAGCAGAAGCCCAGATGCAAACTTTAAGGCCCAAGAGGATCATGTGCCGGACAACCTTGTAAGGTCCTCCCTGGATTAAAAACCCACAGACTTTTCCTAGTTTGTGAAGTCAAAGGCTTTCATGGCCGGCATCCATAGATTTTCCTTGGGGCTTTTTTCCCCCGGGACGTGAGGAGTAGTTTCTTTCTCACGTTTCGCCTGCATCTGTGGCTGGTATCTTCAGAGAATGGTTGGGTATGAGGGTATGTGGAGTTTATATGCTGTGAACCCCTGTTGGGGAGTATATGTAAATTTGTATAAATGAATGGTTAGTTTCTGGGTATAGAAATGCAAATCTCGTTAGTGTCTGTTTGGCTAATGGTTGGTTGATGGGCCTTCATCTGCTGGAAATCCCCTTGTTCCTGGGTGGAACTCCTCTGATAGGCAGATAATGGCCCATCAACCAACCATTAGCCAAACGGACACTAATCAGCCTTGCATTTCTATATCCAGAAACTAACCATTCAATTACACAAATTTACATATACTGCCCAACAGGGTTTCACAGTATATAAACTCCACACACACTCCACACATACTCCTACCCAACCATTCTCTGAAGTTGCCAGCCACAGATGCAGACGAAACGTCAGAAAGAAACTATTACAGAACACGGCCTCACAGCCTCAAAAAAAAAAAAAAAAAAAAAAAGGAAAATCTATAGATGCCAGCCATGAAAGCCTTCAACTTTGCAGGAGCAGTTACTGCCCAGCTTCCTCGGCCAGCCCATGAGGAGGAGCCATGGATACAGCCCGTCTGCCTGCCTGCCCCTCTTGACAGTCCCAGCAAGGTGTTACTCACAGGTGGAGGAGCCACCAGGGAAGGTGAGGGGAAGCCTAGGTCTGTTCTCAGTACTCTTCATTACTATTTCTTGCGGAATCCCTAGCCATGTCTCATGGAACCCTGGTTGAGAAACGCTGGCCTAGAATGTCAATATTCAGAGAAGTACCTTTCCCCATATGTGCCTGCCTGGGTATTGAGGTCTGCATTTCAACTTCTCTTACATTCTTGATTAGTTTTGCCTCTTTTTTAATTTTATTTTTTTAATTATTTAAACTGATTTTATTTATGCTATCTTGAGGTCTTGTGATATAGGGCAGGCTTTCATTAATTAAAATATCAGGGACCTTGCTACTAGGGACAGCAGGGGACGAAGTCTGGGCAAGAATAACAGTCTCAAATATATATGAATAAATATTTTTTATACCATATGGCCATATTTGACTATAAAACTAAGATAATTTAATAATAATAATAATAATAATAATAATAAAATTTATTTATATCCCGCCCCTCTGCGAGTAATCGGGGTGGCTTGCAACAATAAAATAGTACACAGTATAAAACAGCTCAAAATCCCTTCCCCCCCTTAAAACATTATTAAATTAATACAGATTAAAATCAATATATAATACAATTTATTAAAAACCCTTTCGAGCAAGCAGCATCAGTTTGGAGGTCCAGAAGCAACCTCCGGAGGTGGTTCCTGAGGCCGGGGTTAGCTATTCTGGAAAAGCCTGCCTGAAGAGATCCGTCTTGACAGCCTTTTTACAGCTGTCTAATGATGTCAATAGGCGGATCTCATCCGGCAGGCCGTTCCACAATTTGGGGGCAACAGCCGAGAAAGCCCTCTGGGAGGTGGTCGCCAGCCTAGGTCTTTGTGGCTGCAACAAATTCCTCCCAGAGGACCGGAGAGCGCGGGGAGGATTATAAGGGAGAAGGCAGTCCCTGAGATAGCTTGGGCCCAAGCCATTTAGGGTTTTAAAGGTGATAACCAACACCTTGTACTGGGCCCGGAAGCTGATAGGCAGCCAGTGGAGGGACCTCAGAACAGGAGTAATGTGGTCCCTCCTAGATGTCCCAGAAACTAGCCTGGCTGCCATATTTTGTACCAGCTGTAATTTCCGAACTAAGCACAAGGGTAGCCCCATGTAGAGTGCATTATAGAAGTCAAGACGTGAGGTTACCAGCACATGCACAACGGTCTCAAGATCCCTTACTTCCAGAAAAGGGCGCAGCTGGCGTATCAGCCGAAGCTGATAGCAAGCGCTCCTGACTGTCGCATTTACCTGATTTGTCATCAGGAGTGACGAGTCAAGGAGCACCCCCAGACTGCGAACACAGTCACTGGAGGAGAGTGTGACCCCATCCAGGACTGGAGATTGCAACCCGATTCTTGGTTTCGGGGCCGCTACCGTGAGCACCTCCGTCTTGTCTGGATTCAGTCTCAATCTGTTTTTCCTCATCCAGCCCATTACTGCCCGAAGACATTCATTGAGAGAAGAGATGCCATCAGAATTCGAAACCGACGAACGAGATATGGAGAAATAGATCTGAGTGTCATCAGCGTACTGATAACACCTAGCTCCATAACTCCGGATAATCTTACCCAGCGGCTTCATATAAATAACATCGGGGACAGAATAGCACCCTGTGGTACTCCACAGGTAAGCTCCCTTTTACTGGAGCTACTGTCCCCGAGCAGCACTCTCTGGGTCCTGCCTGAGAGGAAGGACCGGAACCACTGCAAAGCAGTGCCTCCAATGCCTAACTCCCTCAGGCGATCCAGAAGAATGCTGTGATCTATCGTATCAAAAGCCACTGAGAGGTCTAGGAGCACCAACAGGGTCACACTACCCCTGTCGATGTTCAGATGCAGATCATCGGTCAAAGCAACCATGGCAGTCTCAACCCCAAAGCCTGTCCTAAAGCCAGTTTGAAATGGGTCTAGGTAATCGGTTTCATCCAGGACAGCTTGGAGTTGAAGAGCAACTGCCCTCTCGATCACCTTGCTCAAAAATGGTAATAAAGAGACTGGCCTATAATTATTCATAGCCAGGGGGTCCAGGGAAGGTTTTTTCAAAATAGGCTTAACAGCCGCCTCCTTTAGACAAGATGGAATATATCCTTCCCTGAAGGATGCATTGATGATGCTCACAAGGAACTTCCGCAATGCATCCCCTCCCTGGATGGCCAGCCAAGATGGGCAAGGGTCAAGGGGGCAGGTTGTCTTCCTCACACTACCAAGGAGCTTGTCCACATCATCGGTACTCACAGATTGCAGCTGATCCAGTATAATTACATTGGTGGAGTTGCTGGACACCTCGTCCATTGTTTCTGTTACAATAGTGGCATCTAGGTCGGCTCTTATCTGAGAGATTTTATCTGCAAAGAAGTTATTAAAAGCATCACAGCAGGCAGTCGTCGGGTTAAGCAGGGGATTTGGCGCAGGGGACACCTGCGCCAGCTCCCTCACCACCCTAAACAGCTCTGCTGGACGGGACTCTGCAGACACAATACGTGCAGAGAAGAAGGATCTTTGCGCTGCGCGCATCACCTCCTGATAGGACCAAAGAAAGTTCCTATGGTGAGTTCTGTCAGATAAGAGTCGAGTCTTCCGCCACCTGCGCTCTAGTCGTTGTCCAAACCGCTTCATTTCCCTAAGCTCAGGTGTATACCATGGCCTACGGTTAGAAGCGGGTTGGCAAGGACGCTTGGGAGCAATCGTGTCGATAGCTCTGGTAAGGTCGGTGTTCCACGTATTAACCAGAACATCGACAGGATCACCGGCATTTCCAACCATTAAACCCTCTAAGGCTTTCTGGAAACCCATAGGTTCCATTAGCTTTTGAGGGCGGACCATTTTAATGGGTCCACCACCCCCGGTGGGGCAGATGTAGGCTCTAAGTTCCATCTTGACCAGGAAATGATCCGTCCATGACAAAGCAGAGGTACTGATTACCTCCGCCCACGGATATGCCTGATCTGAACTAAAGACCGCATTGAGTGTATGACCTGCACAATGCGTGGGCCCATTGACCAATTGGGATAGGCCCATGTTTGTCATGGTCTCCATGAACTCCCGAGCTGTTAAGCTGGTCATTTGGGGGAATGTTGAAGTCCCCCAAAACCAAAAGTCTGGGGGACTCCAGCAGCAGCTCTGAGACCAGCTGTGTCAGCTCAGTTAGGGAGTCTGCTAGACAACGGGGTGGCCGGTAGACTAGCAGAATCCCCAAGCTGTCCCTGGTCTTCAGGCTTAGGTATATACAATCGAAGTAGACTGTTTTCCGGACAGGTATCCTGGTCAAGGTCAGGTGGTTCTTATGGACTAGAGCCACTCCGCCCCCCCGCCCACTTCCTCTCACCTGCTCGCTAACAGAGTACCCGGCTGGGAGGGCCTGCACCCATGTGACAGCGCTATCCTCTCCCAGCCAGGTCTCCGTGAAGCAAGCCAGGTCGGCATCCTCATCCAAGAGAAGATCCTGGATGATATGAGTCTTATTCCTCACCGACCTGGCATTGCAGAGGAGCAGAGTGAGGTTCTGTGGAATGGTTGGTCTGCTCTCCAAGCCATTCTGGGAAACAGAGGGAACTGAAGACGGGATAGCTTTCAAAGAGCGATCCCGTCTTCTCTTGCAACATTTGTTCGCTCTGTTCCAGCCATATCTCCCATTCCCCAACACTACTCTGATGGCTGCCCCCACCTCCTTCCCGGCCTCAGGTAAGACGGAAGAGCACTCACTCTCCACCCCCAGTTTGAAGCCACCCTCCTGCTGCTGCTGCCGATGGTCTGGCTGGAGCTGGCTTTAAAGGCACTCAGAGGCCAGGTGTTCCTAGGGAGGAGGAGGAGGGCCAGGCACTCACTCTCCACCCCCAGTTTGAAGCCACATAATTTATTAAGCACTCACTCTCCACCCCCAGTTTGAAGCCACATAATTTATGTTTTTGTAATGAAAAACAAGAGAAAACAAAGCTATAAAGCAGGAGTGGACAAACAAACCCTTTGACTAAATTTTTACTTTAAAATTCACAAAGGAAGGAAAACCTCTCATCATAGGAACAAAACAGCAAAAGAAAAATTGGCACCCAGTTCATGAACCCCCTCCCCTGGTTCCATAGTCCCCAGCTTAAGCATTTCTGCTTTAGGTTCTGGACACAGCTTCTTTTGTCATAAAGCCCCAACAGGTTACCTACCTACCACCTCAGTGTGGTTCCCATTATGAATACGTTATGTACATTATGTGTGTGGGGGATCAGAATCAAAACATCAATGTCAACAAAACATCAATGGCATTTTTACGACCAACCAAAAATAGTTACAAAATAGTTATGCAAAGGGATCCTGTAGTATATCTGAAGACTAACCTTTGAGCCTCAAAGGTGCTACTAGATCCCTTTGCATACTCATCCAGACTAACACAGCTATGTGTTTGAATTCTACAAAATAGAAAGCGATGTAAGCTAGATCAATGCTACTCAAAGTGGTGGTCCTCTCTGGACTGGTACCAGTGCAAGAGTCATTGGCTGCTGGCCCAGAGAGAGTTTCCAGGGGGAAAATGAGTTGTAGTCAATGGGCACAAATATGGTACCAGTCTCTGGCACAATGGAAAAAATGATTGCCAGTTCCCCATATCCATATCAGGCAGCCTAAGAAGTACTGGCTAGATATTATGTTATGGTAAAAAAAACTAGCAAAAAAGAAAAGGAAGGGGAGGAGGAGGAGGAGGAGAAGAAGAAGAAGGGGGAAAGACAGAAAGGCTTCTATGCAGGTGCAATTTCAAAAATGATGTCATTTCAGAATTAAATTAAATGTAAATTAAAAAGAATGAATTAAAATAAAAATAAAAATACTTTAAAGATAGAGAAAAAAATTTAAAAAAATTACTTGCACCACATTGCAAGTTCAATTCCAGAGGGCTCCAAGGTTCACTCAGCCTTCCATCCTTTCGTAGGTCGGTAAATTGAGTACCCAGCTTGTGGGGGCAATTAGCTAACACACATTGGAAACTGCTTAACGCAGTGTAGATGTATAAATTGTTGTTGCTTAAAAACAATTTGTAAGCCGCTCTGATAGCCTTGTGGCTGAAGAGCAGGGTATAAATAAATAAATAAATAAATATTCTTGTATAAAGGTGTATAGACTGGATGCATTTGGCGCATGTATCTGGGGTGTGTGTGTGTGCTCCCCCAGGTCTTTGGATCATGGCAATTAGAGTAGGAAAGTCAGACTTTTCAGAACAAGAGATTTTTAAAATATTCCGCACACAAACCGTTTTTCCTTTATTTTTTCTTCTACGACGATGACAATGATGATGATGATGATGATGGTGATGATGATTATATTTAAAAGGAGTATCAACAACAGGAAAGATCTCTGGCCTGAGGAATTTACAATGTAAGTTTTGAAGCAGGGAGATAGAGGCAAGAATATTCAGGGAAACATACAGTCCAGTTACACAGAAACTGATTCCCCTGCTACTGAGGCAGCAGTTGACCATGGGGAAGCAATGGACACAGCAGTGGAAGCAACAGATTGCATGGACATCACGGTAGGTGTCGATACCGAAGATGATACAGGAGTTGATACCAAGGCAGACGTCATCAGAACTGAAGAAGTTGATCCAGAGTGTGCAGTTGGAGGAGCCTTTCCCCCCCAGCTTTGGTCCACTCACACAAGCAGAGAAAAGTGGTTGGTTACATGCCACTTCTTTGGCCACCTTGAGGGATTTCTCCCAACAATGTAGCTTCAGTCACTGGGCCCTACTTTTTAAGGCCTGTGACATGAAGCCTTGGCAAATGTAACAGCATTGAAAAGCAGTGTCACCCAGACAAAGCACATACTTGTTATGAGTGTCTGAGAGGAAACTTTCTGGCTGCAAGAAAGTTTTGAAGAGGAAAGGGGCCATAAAAAGGAGAGGAAGGAGTGGGGGGAAGCTGTGATCAAGAAGATAGAAATAGAAGGGACTTTTTAATATATACATTTACAGGGAAGAGAAAGAGACAAGATGGGGGGGGACAAAGAGGGAAATACAATAAGAGAATAAAAGAACTCAGCACTGAGAACACTCCAAAATGAGGTGAATCTCTTGGTAGATGGAAAGAAACTGAGGTACAGTCACTAGGCGGGCTACGAAAAGGCTTCCTGGAGAAAAGGGGTGGGGCTACTGCCAAGTGACTCGGCTCTAGAATATTCCAAATATGGTCTCTGCCCAGGCAAGAAAACCCATTTATGTGAGGGACAGAGACCATGGAGAAGAACAATTCTTCTATTTTTAAAAAACAAAAACTATATTTTTAAAAAATAATTATGATAATTATCATGACACTGGAACTAAAAAGTAACACATTCATAACTAAGCAAGAGTTACTAGTATGTGACTTTTAAAACATCCAGTGACATGGTACTTAGCCGGGGGGAACACAAACAAAACATTATTTTTTAAAAATAACATTCAAGTTCTGGGTAGGATATCATTACATTTCATTGACATAAATGTGTGTGATGGGCGGCTGGGGTGTTTATTTGCAAACACAACAGGTTGCAGCTGACAACCTTACTTCAAGAAGGACAAAGCAAGCCCACGTAAATTTAACACATTCCCAACAAGCTACATGTTAATTGATGGCTTTGTACGAGTAGGAAGAACTTCCTTGGTTGTGCATTAGAAGACACAAATTGCCAACAATTTAGCAAGCACTAGAGGGAAATTATCCACAGTGTGACATTACCTAATATCATGTCCTCTCTATGGGTTATTTTTAAAATCCTAATATCTTCAGTCCTTGGTTTCAAAACAGGTGCGCCAACTGCCCAGTGACTTCTTGCTGAATTCATTTTCTTTGTTGAGAGCTGAACACTGACGCTCCCCTCCTGAGCATCTGAAAGTCCACCTATATCCCCAACAGTAAATTAATTTTTTATCTATGAAAGCAAACAGTAGATCAATGTTTTAAAAGCAGGGCTTGGGTTTTTTAGCCTTTTGAAGCCACTCTTTTGGAGACAAGCTGACATTGTTCAAAAATATTACCTCAGAGGAATGACAATAAAAGCATAATGGTTTGTTGCTTAGATAGATGTACTAGCTATTTTTTTTTACATAATTGGTCTTTTAAAATCCACAATATGCGTGAGTACTCTCTTGCACTAAGAAGTCATTCTTCCTCAGCTTTAAAGCATGTTTTAGAGAAATTACTGCTGTGATGACAGCTCGTCAATTACTCAAACATACACACACTTATGGAAAGCTGCATTTATGTCTTGTAAAGCAAGACTTGTCTTGAAAGCCGTGAAGTATATCTTTGAATATCATCAGTTTATCAATGTCAGCCAGCTGGGTGTCCATTGTAAATTATCCTTACGAGTGTTTGATCCTCAGGGTTTCAAATTTGCAGACAGAAGCTCTCAATCTACAAAGATCCACAAGGAAATCAAAGAAGATACTGGCCTTGCTCACAATTGTAATGTCCTCCATGCACTTGTCTTGGGAGCATGTTCATGGGGGGGGGGAAGAGCTACTCTTGAGGAGTATTCATATGAAAGCACTGTTTGTGAGACCTAGTGCATCTCCATGGAGGCTATAAGCTTGGCCACATGCAGAGTCCTAATGGCCCCCTTTTGGAGGGCGTACAGGGCAACTTTATTTATTTATTTATAATGTTTCTGTATTGCTTCCCAGCCCACAAGGGCTCCAGAGGCAATGAACAAGTAAAAACCAATTAAAACAATACAAAGATTAAAATAGTTTAAAAACACATTAGAATACCCTTTAAAAACTCCTAAAACAATTCTAAAATCCAGTTTTAAAACACTTAAAACAGCAATTTCAAACACTGAATGCCATGGGGAACAGCACTGTGTTGGCTGCCCTGCCAGAAGCTTAAAAGAGATGGGGCCAGCCTACTGAGAGTCATGTGGCTGTGCAGATGGTGCTGGACTACAACTCCCAGTAGCCCTAGCCAATGGTGAGAAATGCTGAGAGCTACAATTCAACAATATCTAGCTTATTTTCTGCTCATGGTATACAGGAACAAATCTATACGTGAACAAACCTATTGATTCCAATTTACTTATTTTATCTAATTATTATATACATATCCTGCCTTTCCTGCCTATAAAATAAATTTTTTATTATTATTATTATTATTATTATTATTATTATTTCCTTCAAGCAGCTCAAAGTAGCATACACTATTCTTCCCCTCACCATTTTCACAACAAACTTACAAGGGAGGTTAGACTGAAAGTGGATCACTGGTCAGTGAGCTTCATGGCTGTATGGGGATTTGAACTCAACTCTCCATAGTTATAATATAACATTCACGAGTGCTACACAACACTGCCCAACTGCCTTCTTGTATAATATCTGAACTAAGACCTTCTGACATGCGTTCTGCTTTTCTGTGAATGGTATACTGTACCTACATAAAGAAACCCTCCCTGAAAAAGGAACTATAATGCAAATTTCCTTGGTGAGGTTAAACCTAACAACTGCCTGTGTTTGAAAGGCCAGATATATGAATCACTAAATGGGCCATAGCTCTTAGTTGATTATTTTGTCTATCCTCACATGCTTCGGGTATAATATTCTTTTTAAAAAACTGTGCCACGTGTGTTTAGTTTAATATTTGTTTCTTGGTTTACTTTTTAAAACTAGCTCCAAAATGGGGACAGGAATTGGTCTCCTCTCATTACAGGGAGTGAAGCCAATTAGCATCACGCACAGATACCTTCTGCTACAAAAAGTGAAAATAGACTTTCCATGAGCTCAGTCCTTAGAAGGAAATTTTGAGTTGCATGTCCAGGTGGGATGTCCCCCTCCCCCATCCACAAAGAGAGTCAGACACAAGATTAATTGGAAACATATTGGCAATAATGGCCACAACTTTCTTGATGACAGCTGCAACTGGTTGGCTCAAACACATGGGTTTGGATCCAGACATCGACCAACCCACTTGCTGGTTGATGAATCTGTTGTCAGCCCGCTTGCCAACAAGTACCACCTGGGAAAGGGGGAGAGTATGGACAGGTCCCTGGGTGCCTGTCAACCACCTCATTCTCCCCCCTTCCACCACCAAAAGAGGGGGGCATCCGTTAATTGCATATCCTGAGCTGGCATGCCCATGCCAACCACCCCCAAAAGTTGTGACAATGAGTAAATATATATCTATATACCCTTGTGAGAAAACATGCCTAAGGATGGGTGGGTGGGTCATCTCAGTGAGAACCACTGCCTGCTCTGATGAGTCTTCTTTATCCTCCCAGCCAATCAGATTCAAACCTGCAAATTGCTTCTGATTGGCTGGGAAGTGAGCCCTCCATCCAATTAGGATGAAGCAAGCCTCACCCTGATTGGCTACTGCTTCACCTTCCCCAGCCGCCAGGGAAGCTGGCCAGGAAGAAGACGGAACCATCATGGTGGCAGCCATGAGGACCAGGCATGCCATGAGGGGGAGGAAATGTGGGGAGGCCCCCCTGGGACTGCAATCCGACCGCTGGGTAAGTCTGTCAGTCCCATTTTCACAGCAAACTCACAGCACAACTCAATTCCTTAGCTCCACCTAAGCTCGTTATTCTGGCCTACCTTTACCTTTCTTCTTGCTTTGTCCTATATGTGCATAAAATTGTTTCTACAAAGTCCTACTCTCTCCCATCTCACCATGGAACAAAGGTGAATATTATTCCAGAAAAGTACAAGTGCTGGCAGGTTCTACCAAGTTAGGAAAGTATACTAACTCATCCTCAGAGCTTTGGCCACCAAATGATGCTTTGCCCAAAGCAACTATGAACACAATGATGGTATGAAATAGTTGAAATATATATCAGTTGAGCAATGATCCATACTGATGAAATCACACATCTTAAATGCACGCATACAACTGATGCATTTGTACATTCACCAGGGAGCTGGGATTAGCAACATATCCGCACTGCATTGTCACTATGAAATTTATGAAGACTACAGAGGATTCCTGCACCAAACTGAAAGGACAACAGTGTTTTGTCAGATGGTTTGGTCATATAGCTTACAGAAATCAATTTTCATTGTGAGTAAGGGACTAAGTGTAAAAGAATATCTGCATATACGACTAAAACACTGGTGAGTTGTCTAAAACACTGACCTTGCATAGGCAGAATCCCATTTTATATTCTGAACAAGAGAAGAACTTCTTGGTAGTGACGGTCAATTTGTAACTCCTGTTTTGAATAAGTATGAATTTTTGTAACATTTTGAGGTTTGAGAACCTGTAATCTATCATCTCATAGAATCATAGAGTTGGAAGAGACCACAAGGGCCACCTAGTCTAACTCCCTGCCCTGCAGGTATACACAATCAAAGCACTCCCAACAGATGGCCATCCAGCCTCTGTTTACAAACCTCCAAACAAGGAGACTCCACCACACTCCGAGGCAACACATTCCACTGTCAAACAGCTCTTACCATCAGGAAGTTCTTCCTAATGTTTAGGTGGAATTTCTTTAGATTTGGTGGAATCTCTATCAAATGTCATCCACTGACAAAACAGGTAGTACTCCTTGTGCTCAACAGTGAAATATGTTATTGTACATTTTGGATGATAATATTTCTAGAAATGCTGTTATTAGTGACTTTAAAAAAAATGCCTCTCACACTTTCTATAGTCTGTTTCTCAATGTTAAAATGTAGATTGTAAGGGCCCATCTACACAAGGGGAAAAAAATCCAAAATACCTCATAGTATTGGCATCTTGCAGCACCAGCACCATGTCCAAATGGTTTTTCTGGCATCAGAAGCCCCCATAAGCCTCTCATTCCTGATGGCGGCCGCGAGTGATTTACTCGCGTTAGTTCTTCACCGGCACAGGTTTTTTTTAAAGTTGTCCCAAGGTGTGCTGGTGCGATAGAGTGATTCTTCAATTGTATAAGAAAGGAAAACAGAAAATATTCATCCTTTTTATCGACTTAGCGAGTGATCGCGAAGGCAAAAATCCAACATGGCAGCAGCGGGCACTTGCCCTCTTAGCAAGCCCCACCCCCGCTCTCACTCGGCCAATCAGATTTGTGTTTCCTTCGAATTTCTTGCTATCTGATAGTCCAAATGAGCAGGAATGCACACTCCATTGCAGTTTTTGAAAAAGTACAGAGAAATCTGCAAAGGCTTTTACCCCATTGTTTTTGCCATTTTGGGCCCCCCTCCTTCCGAATACTGTGGATTGGTGCTGGATCCCATTTAGACAGATAGGATTCCCAGCAAATTCCATGAGGGGTATTTTCACCATTTAGACAGGCCCTAAGTATTGTGTTTAGAAATTCTTGGAAATAAGATTCTGGATTCATACTAAGCCTGATAGATACAGGTCGCCTGCTGTATCCACAGGGGATACATTCCCAGACTTACAAACCATAGGTAATAGCAAACCCCATGGAATCATGCTAGAGGACCTGGGAAATGCCTAGAGAGACTATATTTTTCAGACAACAGATAATTGAAATCACAGGAACCAGTCCCGCGACAAGGGGGTGGGTGACCTGTATAGAATGTAATGTTATGATTGCTCCCTTGCAGACTCTGTTCTTCCTTTCCAAATCTCCTCCCACCTCTCTGCCCTCCTCTGTCAGGCTAGTCTATGTGATGTGGACAACTAATCTGTGCTTTGCCTAGGGCATTCTGAAATAATGGCCCAGATCATCAAATGGATCAGCCACAAACACTACAGTAATCTCTCTCTCTCTCTCTCTCTCTCTCTCTTTTTTTTGGTTGATGCTATGTTGTACATTTATGGTACTATGTAAATTATTATTGTTGTAAGCAGATCTATAGATTTTGCCTAGACCAAAAATAACTGGCTTTCATGGCAAGACCTACAATATAAGTACAATAGATTTTCTCTTAACTTATCTTTATGGAGCCTATCCCATTTAGTCTTGAAACTCTCATTATCTTTTGCCCGACCTGGGTTAAATTTAGTTTACTCACTGCCATTAAAAAAAAATGAGTCAGCTTGTAACAGAAAAGATACTGAATGTTTCCTGAGTAAAGAGCTGGGCAGTATCATGTAGCTTGATAGAACAATGTATAAAACCAGCCATGCTAGAATACCTTCAGATTGTCTCTCTCATCCAGCTCCATGTTACCCAAACTTTGTATAAGCAAACATTTGTAGTTAATTTATTTTATGCTAGCCCTCACCTATTCATTTAAATTTTCAATCTGTTCTCTCTTCAGGGAACAACACAAGTTCTCGTACAGAGGCAGATTCTATGGTTTTAGTATTACACACATACAAACATCCATAAATGTATATGGATTGTTTTCTGTGATTTATTTTTAAAAGATGTACTTAATAACTGTTTGATGCCTTGAGGAACTTTTCATACTTACAATTGTTCCTTTGAATTATTTAGTAACTGAGGTTTCTCCCCCTTTCCTCTACTGCCTTGGCCAGTGAGGTCTTCAGTGAAAGTCATCTGTGAAGCTTTCTGCCCTACCCCTCTGAAGATAGCCTGACCATGTATAAGTGTATGAAGTAGGACCCCCCGTAACCACTGTGGATTGATTCTGGAGGGGGCATGGGTGGCGAAAACCGTGGATAATAGTGAACGCCATTTAAAATAATGGTAGTTCCGGTTTATAATACCATAGAGTTGCCTTGGAGGACCTAAAAATGGCTAGAGAGGACACATTTTCTAGGAAGACTCTATGGTAGGTGTGCTGTTTTGTGTCCCGTGGATAGTTGAATCGGTAGATAATGAATCAGTGGATATGGGGGTCCCACTGTATACATAATTTTATTTATTTATTTATTTATTTATTTATACATACCCCGCTCTTCAGCCACAAGGCTATCAGAGCGGCTTACAAATTGTTTTCAGCAATAGCAATTTACACATCTACACTGCATTAAGCAGTTTCCAATGTGTGTTAGCTAATTGCCCCCACAAGCCGGGTACTCATTTACCGACCTACGAAAGGATGGAAGGCTGAGTGAATAATTAGGATAGAATGCTCATGTGCATTGATACATGATTCCAAATACACATCCCAATCTTGCTTCAACTAGTGAGGTAAATATGATCATGGATCACATGTGGAAGTGTTGGTTCTGTTGGCTCAGGCATTCCTTTGCAAAGTGGTAAAAAACATGTGTGGTGGGAGGAGTATTAAGGGAATAAGTAAGGAACATATTTTTCTAAGGGGACATACATATCTTGTTTGGTACATCACTGTATAAAATAGTAACTCCTGTAAAATATATTGTACTGTACTTCAGAAAAATACTGTACTTAAGAAAAATAAAAAATTCAGTGAAATTTCAAATTTTGCAGTTTTTCAGTTTAAAATATAATCTCAACATTCAATAATTGGGTTTTTAAAAAATCAGCTGTGTTGGATTTGTTTACTATTCAAAATGTATTTTCTGATTGGCGAAATGACATTAATAGTAGTAGATGGTACAGTAGTTCTCCTGTCAGATACCATCAAAGTCTGCAAATCTATTGAAATATTGATGAGTAATTGGTGTAATTAATTTCTGCTGGTATTCTCTGAGGGACACGAGTTTCTGGCACCACTGTTTACCCTGGAGGGCTGTCAGGCAGAATATGGAGCAGTGTTGTTTTATGTTGCTCCAAGGGTCAGAACTAGAAACAATGGGTGGATAGTACAGAGAACGAGATATTAGCTAAAACATTAGGGGAAACTTCTGGAGAGTGTGTGTTTTTCTATAATTAATTAATTAATTAATTAATTAAATAGGCTCCCTGAGGTGGTGGCAGGCTTTCTTTCTCAAAATGTTTCAAAGCTCAGGCTGGATAGTAGTCATTTGTCAGGCACAATATAGACACACCCCACATTAAAGACCTTGTATCAAGTCGGTTAGACTGGATGACTTCTAAAAACGTTTCCAATTCTTATGATTCTTTAGGTACCAGGAGAACCCCTTTATTTATTCTTCCAAATCTTTTAAGGCTTCTAACATTCTCATTTTGTTGACTTAATTATTGTGGTGTGCTACTCCTGTCTTTCTTACGTTTTGTTCCTTGAAACTAAACTACCCTGGGATCATTTTGATAGACAGTATATTGATCACCTAAATAAACAAACAAATAAAAAATAAGGCTGGTATATCTGAAACTGTCAAATGTTGACTACATGTGCATCTCAGCTCACAAGTATTGTCAGTTCGACACTGTACAAAATTGCTGGCTATCAAATGCTGATGTTCAATATTAACTATTAATGCTCTGAGTTACTATGCCTGTAGACTGGCATCTTGACTCAAAAATGTCTGAGCAACAGAGAACATGTGCAAATACTGCAACAACTACCTTCCATTTAACCCCACCCCACCCCACTCACAAGATATATGATTTAGATGAACTTGAGCTTCATTTACTTTCTGTGTTTTGTTGGTTTGTTCCATGTGATCTTCTATGCAAGGTGAAAGATCACAAGACCACCGGTGATCTACCTGTCACACTTTATATATCACTGCTATAGAACATATGTAGACAGCTTGGAAAAAATACTAGCTGTACTGACTGAGGAATTCTAGGAGCTGTATATCCCAAGGGGTAATTTTTCAAACACTATATATAGGGTTCAAATATGACATTGGAAGTGCTAAAAACAAATACAGGCATACCTCAGTTGACAAAGCCTCTGACAAAGAAATCTCTCTTTTACAAAGTCTTTTTATGCCCACCCAGCCCCTCTTTTTAAGCAGCATTGGGAGGATGGGGAAGGGCTGGAGAAATACATGCTTTCAGTTCTAGGTTGCAGCAGCACAGCTCCAGTAAACAATGCAGTAAGCTTGAACTGAGAAAGAATGGGATTATGTTCTAGCTGATCCTGCTGTAACTGTGTGGACATGCGTACAACAGGCAAGATAAACAGTAACTGCCTCCAGAATTCCTTTTATGAACAGCAAAAAAAGAGAAAACAGGAGAGAGCAGATTAGATTGGGTCACTAGCTACTTTCAATGTATTTGGAAGAAGTTTTCAAGCATTCTTTAGAAGGTTCAAAATATTTTTGTTATGCAAGGCTCGCCTGACCTGGTTGCTTCATTTCACATGAGCATATTGTTAGTTTTAAATAAAAAGTTTGATGAAACATGTTGAACTCTTCTCTCCCCCACTTTTTTTGTGATATAGGAACTTATCCCTATCCTTTCCATGTTAATTCTGCCTCTGGTACCAAATATTTGGATGACCAGTAATGCCCAGGAACACATCTACTTTGTTAGGTAAGGTATACCTGTACAGGAGTCATAGCCACGTGACTAGAAATGGAGGGAAATCTCTAGCATCATGTCCTTGAAAAGGTCATGGTCAAAGTCAGAATCTAACAACTCTGTTAATGATCTCTCTCTTTCTCTCTTTCATTCTCTCCTTTCAGGAAAAATGCACATCTAATGGGTAGGAACCTAAATGCTATTAAGAAGGACAAGGAAAGGACAAGGAAAACAGAAAAGAAAACCAGCAGGGCTGTGAAGGCATGCAGTGTATTGCACCAAATGTCACATGTTTGCTGTTCCAGAGACTAGGGCATGGAGCAAGGGATTCAAACTACAGGAAAAGAGATTCCACCTAAATATTAGGAAGAACTTCCTGACAGTAAGAGCTGTTCAGAAGTGGAATACACTGCCTCAGAAGTGGTGGAGTCTCCTTCTTTGGAGGTTTTTAAACAGAGGCTGGATGGCTATCTGTTGGGAATGATTTGATTGTGTATTCCTGCATGGCAGGGGGTTGGACTGGATGGCCCTTGTGGTCTCTTCCAACTCTATGATTCTATGTGCATTTTTCAGAAAATTCTGTGAGGAGTGCTTTCCCCATCTAGACAACACTGAAGATTTGGTCTGCTTCCTCAGATAGCATTTAAGGAAGTAGACCAAGGTGCCAGTTCTACGACAGGATAAAGTTCGCGAAATTCCAGATTACCATTCTTTTGCATCAGCAGTGCATAATTCACACAAATTCTTGCTTATTTGGAAGATGCAGCCAGTTTCATTAGTTTACACAGGCACAGGCAAAGGTGGGGGGGGGCATGGCCTCCAGATGATTAAAGCCAGGCAGGAGAGGAGCAAGGAGGGGGTCATGGTGAGGTGAAAATAAATCGTAAATGAGAGGGAAGAAAAGCACAAACAAACAAAAGAAGGATGGAGCGATCTGTCAGTTGAGCACACTCACACACACACACATTCACACACCACCCAAGTTCCCAATCGTCCTCCCTGCCCCCAAAGCCTTAAATAAACACAAAGGAGTGAAGCAAAGCACAAACAAACAAAAGAACAATGGGCAACATGCTCACACACACACACTCACACACCACCCAAGTTCCCGATCATCTTCCCTGCCCCCAAAGCTTAAATAAAGACAAAGGAGTGATGGAAAGCACAAACAAAAGCACGATGGAGCGATTGGCCGGTTGCAGCACACACACACCACCCAAGCGGGGGCTAGCCCCATTTCCGATCGTCTTCCCTGCCCCCAAAACCTTTCTTTGAAACAAACAGGAAGGGCTCAGAGCAGATTTCTCAAAGTGGGCTGCAAGCAGAAGAAGGGGCAAATGGCAGGCTCGGTGGATTTCTCTCTCTAACCCCCCCGGCTATTTGGAGAAGGCACAATGGTCACTCCAACCAATCAGGATTCAGCTCTGCTCACGCTAATTCGAAAAGGTCACTGCAAGTTCACACAGACATTTGCGAATGGTAAGTTCACACGACCAATTGTGCGCATTTTCGCAAACTTTATCAAAAAAGTCGTGAAAACTAGTGAAAGCTAATACTGCATGACTTATGGGTTTTTTGCTCCCTCTCCTTCTGAAAAGGGTGCTGTGGCTTCGAAATGCGTGGGAACTATCAGGCTTCTTGTCGCATTCTTTGAGGATTTATTTTGCCATGTAAACAGCACCCAAGTCTATGAAAGCTTATGCTAGTTTCTTTCTCTCAGTTAGTCTCAAGGGTGCTACAAGATCCCCTTGCTTAACAATAATTACTTTAACTTAAAACTTGTGATACCACTAAACGTGGTTCGTGACCTCTGTCTCTTTAGACTGAAAGACTGAAATTTCTTTGCCTTTTGTGAGCAAATCTGTATCTGTTTGGAGGTTCCTTTTATTGTCTTCTGGTCACTTGGGCTTCCAGCTCATGAACCATGGTAAAGTCCAAATAGGTTGAGTATGCATCAATATTCCACTTAAGCACTCTTAAGTCTTCGAGCTGCAGGTTATTAATATGTGAGAATGAGCAAGTTCTCCGTTGTTCTTTTAGATTATTACATAAATTTCTAGGCACATTATGTATGTTACATTACATTGCAATAGTCTGATATCAATTTGGCCAACCTGAGTTTTTCAAAGGCTGACAGAATAAACATTGGCCAGGGGAGCATGTACTAGCCAGGAAGGAGCCTAGTAATTTTTTCAGCATTCACACCTTTTGGCATAAACAGAGGATACCTCTTTGAAGTAGGAAACACTTCTTCCTGCCTCATCTCTGGTAAGAAAAGACCATACCTGTGGTTGGGAGTTCCCATTGCCATGCTAAGTCTGTCCTTCATCTGCATATCTACAACTCAAAAGGGAGGTTGTCTGTCAATCACCAGATCTAAAGGTATACCTATCTACCAGTTCCTGGCTTATCCAGGATTCCTTTGTTTCAATTGTTGGGAACATTCTGAAGACAAATATTTCTTTCATCTAGATTGTACCTTCAAAGGGATTTTTCCTATAAAAACCCCTGGAAAAACCAGTTCATTGTGTTCAGACTCCCTTGCTCTTTCCTCCACGCCATTCTTATCCACCTTCCCCTCTTCCCCCTCCTCTTCTTAATCCCTTAGTACTTCTCCGACCCCCGGCTGGCACGTTGCCCAGCCACACGCTTCCTCCCGACTTCTGCAACCTTTAACTTCCCACTCTAGTTCTTCCCGCTCCATTTTTGGTGCATCAGCTTGCTGTTACTCCCAAGGAGCCCTCCTCCTCAAGACCAGGTGCAATATAGCCCTGAAGTCAATCTAATCTACTTCTAACTATTTCCTGCCTTACTTCTATAGTCACACACGTGTGTGTGTGCTGGAGGAATGTGTGTGTGAATGCAGTTTAAACAGTTCTATAAAGTTTCTTCAGATTATTTTTGGTCTCTCAGCTCCACTGGTAACATAGGTTAAAGATCTCATACATTACGTGACCTTTCACAGGCTTACAAGTTGCTATAGTTCCCCATTGTGAAACCAATGCATGCATGGGCCTTTTCTATGGACATGAGGGTTTTGCATAATAGGGAATTCCACCATGGAGGCACTGCTACAGACATGTTACATGTACCCAACAAGCTAACTTCATGAGGTGTTTGGACATGCAACAGGGACTCCTCTGAAGATCTCAAATTTCTGGCAGTCATATATATGAGAGGAAGTGGTCTGCCAGATATCTTGGCCCCAAGTTGTTTAGAGCTTTGTAAGTCAAGAAAGAGTATTACACACATTTCTGTGTTACCATTTATACTTTATGCTTTATACTACCTTTATACTTTACAAACACACTTAATACATTACTATCCTGGCTTCGGGCTTTACATTTGGCAAAATAGAACCCAAATCAGCACCCAGCCTGTAACACTACACTCTACAACAGTAATTAAAACTATTCAGGCTAAGCATTCCTATGATGGACTAGTAACACAGCACATACAAAATACACATTTCATTATAGCTGTCCGTGTAATGGAATGGAATGCTAAGGACTGCTTCACAGACAGATCTACAAACACATGAAGTGCAGAGATGTACTTGTCAGAAAGCTAGTATTTGTTGCAGTTCCCTTCAAGTCTTGTTCTATTAATGATAAACCCAGGTTTGCACTGCCATAATATACAGAGACTTCAACAACACACATAAAAAAAGCTTTTTACAGAGACAACCAGTTGAGTAAGAAAAAAAAAAGGAGGATGTCAACTCAACATTTCAAGTAGTTTAAACCATAATGATAGGCTGGGAAGACATGTAAAAAAGAGACTTATCATTGCACATTAACATGAAATATCAATCACTCTTTTGTGGTGTGGGAGAGTTGTAGCTTTATCAAGAACCAGAAATGTTCCATTACCTTTCAATTTTTCAGCCAGCAAAGTTGCTTCATGTTCCGAATAATGCATTATCGCTGGAGGAGATGGAGGCCGCATTCGATCTTCTTCCATTTTGCGCCTGTGACGTTCCTCTCTAGCCAACATCCTTTGCTTACATTCCCATTCATAAAAGTCATCTCTTGCCTGAGCAAAATCAACATGAAGGCGACCTGAATCCTTTTTGTCTGTGCTAGATCCTAATCTCATGCGATAACCTGAAAATAACAAGCAAAAACATTGCAGCTCTTCCTCCTTTCTTTGTGGGAACATTTTTAGAGAATTGCTTTAATCAGGTTTTCCCTTCATTCAATAAATCATCATGTCAGTGCACTGATATTCACACCTACTGCTTTGCCTATAAAAATGTTGCTTTCGGTGACAAACAGGAAGCCAATCGCACATCCATCCATCTACATTTTGAAAAAATACATCCTCCCAGATGAACCCAAAGAACATCCAACATCAGATATTTTGGTCTCAGCTTTTCAAAATTTGAGACCAAATCTCAGATGATGCAGAGGTTGTTCAAGCCTTAAACAAAAATGAGAACCCTTACGGTTTGGGGTAACTATGGAAGTTCTGAGAGATTCTTTCTATGCATTTTTGTGACCCACAACCATTAGACTGGATTGCATCTCCTAGAATCAAAGCATTCCAAAACTGATCTCCTCCCAGGATGTTAGCTCCTAGATTCAAAAAATCCAGACTTACTTGTTCATTTAAGTTTTATATATAATCACACCACAATCTCAGGTCTCAGAATGTATAACATAGGTGGTATTATTTACACAGATATAATCTAGTAAAAGTCAAGCACTAAATGCTTTACTTTCCTCCATGAACTTATACAGATTAACTCTGTTCTCCAACACAGACCCAGCACACAGGTCTTTAGACATTTTTAAAAGACACAGACATTTCCAGTGATTTTGAGAATGAAGAAGAGAATGGCTTTTTATCTCACTCAACTCAAATAATATATTTGCATGCAAATTCCTTCTAACTTAACCGGAACTTGAAAAGTTACTGTTAAAAGTAATGCACCATTCAATGCCCACACTTCTGGGATATGTATATACCATTAACTTTGTGACTCATTACATTCTGTGTTGCTTTTTCACAACTTGGGAGGAGTCATCTTAAAAAATAAGAAAATGGCCTTAAAATGTTCGCAAAATTCCTTAGAAGTAACAAGAAAAATTAATTAATAAAAGGTACTTATTATATAAAAGGTAATTATGTTACTGTTCATTAAGTTATTTTGCAAAGGGACTGCTGTCATGTCCCACTAACTCCCCAAAGTAATATATTACAGAAAACAAATGCACTGTGTTCAAGCTCTGAACTGAACAATTATACAGCTAAGGGAAATGTTAAGCCAGATGTTGCATCATTTCCTCCATCTTAATTTGATTCCTATTAAGCTGCAATGGGGAGCATAGAAGAGGGTGTGCTCAAAGTCCTGAAGGGGCTATTCATTAAATATATAGGTGAGAACTGGTAAGAAGATGAAATAGATGGGAAGAGGAACTCATTCCTTGTAGCACTGTTAAAATCACAAACCTGAGTGGAGTGTATAGAACTTGTGCTAGAAGAACAAGCCTGTGGTGTGACCTGCCTTTGTACTGTAATTGACAATAGGGCTATCTCCTGATGTTGTATGAATATTAATTATATATTATGATTTTAAGTCTCTTGACTAGTACTGGCTTAGACAATTATATACTATTATTGCTTTATAATGTTGATTCAGGCATTATGGAAAGGGTACATATGTATAATGTGTGATAAGGACAGGTTGCTTACCTGTAACCATAAATCTTTGAGTGGTCTTCTGTGAATTCACACAGCTGGGTTACTTCTGCGCCTGCGCAGAGCATCGGAACCTTCTGGAATCGCTAGGCAGAATGTGCTTTGATACATTTTTGGCGGTAACTCCACCCATCCTAACGGTTCCTTATAAGGTGCTCCCGCCTAATTCCCCTCAGTTCCTTGAATGACACCCCAACCAGCAGCATCAGGAACATTTAGCATGTTTATATGATGTAGTAGTACATAGAGGGGAGGATGGGCGGGTCTGTGTGAATTCACAGAAGACCACTCGAAGATCTATGGTTACAGGTAAGCAACCTGTCCGTCTTCTTTGTGGTCTCTGTGAATCACACAGCTGGGTAGACTGGCAAGCTTCACTCCAGGAAGAGGGTATGTCCTATACATATTGCCTCTAGTACCATGTTGCACAGTCAAACCTTAGTTAGAGTCTTGATAGCACATTATTAAGCAAACACTAATAACAATATCATGAAACCATCACATGACTTGGCAACATTAACACTCACTCACTGAATAGAGAACAAAAGTACAGCTTTCCCAAAGGCAGCCTCATTCCTGGAACGAGAGTCAAGTCTGTAATGGGAAATGAAAGTCAAGGGTGATGACCAAGTTGCAGCTCTGCAAACGCCCTCTAGAGGCACCCCAGAGAGGAAAGCTGTTGAGGTGGAGACAGCCCTCGTCGAGTGTCCTCGAATCCGTGGCGGTAGCGGTTTCTTCACCAGTTCATAGCAGAGAGCTATGGTCGATGTCACCCACTTCGACAAACGTTGTGGAGAAATAGATTGTCCAAGTCTCGAGTCGGCATAAGACACAAAAAGTCTAGGTGACTTCCTGAAGGGAGCAGTTCTCTGGATATAAAAGGTGAGCGCCCTCTAGACGCCCATGGAATGGAGGGTATGCTCAAATTCATCCTTTGGATCCTGCATCAAAGCAGGAAGAGTGATGGACTGATTCAGATGGAAGCTCAACACCACCTTCGGAAAGAAGGAAATGTCGGGACGGAGTACCACCTTATGCTTGTGGAAGGCAGTGTACGGAGGGTCCGACTACAAGGCACAGAGCTCACCAGCTCGACGCGCTGAAGTAATGGCAACAAGGAAGGCTGTTTTCCAAGACAGGAGTTTCAAGTCAGTGGATGCCTAGCGGTTGAAGGGGCGTCTAACCAGCTCTGAGAGGACTAGTTCGAGGCTCCACGTCGGTGTAGGCTCGAGTACCGGAGGATGCAGGTTGACATAGCCTCTCAAGAACTTGACAGTCGGATCCGTAAAAGGAGACGGGTAACCTCTTGCCTGGAATTTGACAGATACAGCTGCCAAGTAGCACCGGATCGACGAGATCAAGAGTCCTGTGGAAGACAAGTGGAGAAGGAAATCTAGGACAGTCTGGATGGAGAACGGTTCCATGACCGACGCTTGATCAGATAAAAAGGCTTCAAATTTCTTCCACTTGTAGTGATATGACCTACGGGTAGAAGGTCTTTGGGCAGTGTCGATGACAGTCTGGACGTCTGGAGGAAAGGATGGAGAGTATCGGGCCGTCGGGAGCGAGGACAAATCCGAGGCCGTAGATACAGTGGCCCTCTGTACCGAGGATGGATTCAAGGTCGTAGTCTCCATGCCATTATTCATAGAGCCTGCACATCTGGGTGTCTGACCTTCCCGTTCTGAATGGTGAAAAGGTCAAGACGGGACGGAAGTCGGATGAACCGGTGCCTGGCTAAATGTAGGAGGGGCCACCACGGTGTGATGAGGATGGCATCCACTTGGTCCTGATGCAGTTTGGTGATTACCCTCGTCAGCAGTAGGAATGGAGGAAAGAGGTAGAAAAGCGGTCCCGTCCAACGGAAAAGGAACGCGTCGCCCCTTGATCTCGGGGCGTGTCATCTGGAACAGAATTGGTGGCACTGACTGTTTTCCGGAGATGCGAAAAGGTCGATTTGAGGAGATCCCCATCGTCGGAACATGTGCAGCTTCTGTTCGTGGATGGAGAAGCTTGAATGGCTGAGTCCATCTGCAAGAGTATTCTCCTCCCCCGGGAGATGGATGGATTGGAGCAAGATGTTCCTGCAGATACACCAATCCCAAATGTCCAACATGAGCTGGAGAAGCTGGGGGGGATTTGGTTCCTCCTTGCTTGTTCAGGTAGTACATCACTGACCTGTTGTCTGTTACCACCAGAATGGTCTTGTTTGTCACCAGGGTCTCGAAGGCCCGCAGTGCCTTCTGCATGCCGAGAAGCTCTAGGATGTTGATATGGAGAGTCCATTCTTTGGCATCCCAGGAACCCCAGATTTCATAGGATTCGAGATGGGCTCCCCAACCCCACATCGAGACATCTGTTGTCAGAGTCGTGTCCGGTTGAGGAGGGTTGAATGGCATTACCGACAGGACATTGCCTGGTACCAACCACCAGTCCAGCAACTGATGAACCGCTTGAGGCATCGTAAGCAGTTTCTTCGGAGAGTCGCGTAAGGGGTCGAACACTTGCAGAAACCAGTGCTGGAGTGGGTGGAATCAGAGACTGGCCAAGTGGGTCACATAGCTAGTAGCTGCCATGTGACCGAGAAGTACCTGGACTGAATGGGCAGGGAGCTTTTGGGACCGATGGCAGGTATGGATTAGAGACTGAACGGTGTCAAATCGGTCTCAAGGCAGGTAAGCCATGGCTGTACACGAGTCTAGTTGAGCCCCAATGAACTGGATGGCTTGAGTCGGTTGGAGCCGTGACTTCTCTATGTTGACAACAAGTCACAGGCCATCTAAGACATCTAAGGTGAGGTTGATATCGAGTTCGAGCTGACGTTGAGAGCTCGCCACAAGCAGCCAGTCATCAATGTAAGGAAAGACTACCACTCCACGCTGACGTAGAAAGGCTGCCACTACCGTCATGCATTTCGTGAAAACTCTTGGAGCAGCTGAAAGTCCAAATGGCAGGACCCTGAATTGGAATGCTTTGGGCCCGATCTGGAATGCCAGGAATCGCCTGTGGGATGGATGGATCCCAATGTGGAAGTAGGCATCCTTGAGGTCTATGGAAGCGAACCAGTCGTACTGTTGTAGGAGTGGTAGGATGGAGGACAAGGTAACCATCCTGAATTTCTTTGGTTTTATGCACATGTTCACCCCACGAAGGTTGAGAATAGGACGAAGACCGCCGTCCTTCTTCGAGACCAGGAAGTACCTCGAAAAGAAGCAGAGATGGTGAATGCTGGAGTCCACAGGTTCGATGGCCCCCTTCTGCAGCAGTGTCTGCACCTCTTCAAGGAGGGGAGGGGAGGGCGGTGTTGACCGAACACAGCCTGTCAGAGGTAGAGAGTCGAATTCGATCCAATAGCCATTCTGGATGATTTGAAGTACTCAGAGGTCTGATGTTATTGAGGACCAGGCTTCTTGGAAGTCCGACAGTTGAGTTCCGAACAGTAGGGTCTAGGAGAAAGAAAGAGACAGTATGAGGTGGAAGATCAAAATTTTCTCTTGGCTGGATCCTTGGATCGTTGTCGTCCAGGGGGTCAGTATCGAGAAGCTGACCCTTGGTTCCTCACCAATGAGGCTGGAGAGGGAGAGGGTACGTATCGGGAATGTCGATAGAATTGGCCAGAGAACCCCTGTCTGAACTGCTGGCCCGATGAAGAAGTCTGCCAGTTGTTGCGGCCCCTGGACGGTATTGAGAAGATGAAGAGGTGGCCATACCATACTTTCTGGCGGTGCTCCTCATCTTCTGAGTAAACTCCAATTTTTCATCTGTGCAGCCGTTGAAGAGTCCGGATTCATCAAAAGACAGATCCTCAATAGTAGCCGAGGCCTGGGGGGTTGGCTCGATGAACGGAGCCACGCATGTTGACACAGGGCGATGGATCCTGCGATTGTCTTAGCAGCACAATCAGCAACATGTCGGGCCGCATTCATCTGTTGTTCCGCCAGTAACAACGCCTCTGACTGGATTGCTTCAGCCATCCGTTGTCGTTCCTCCGGAAGATCTTGAATTATGAGAGGCATCATCCTTTCCCACAATACCTGCTGGTAGGCCCCCATACAGGCTGAGTAGTTGGCCACACAAAAACTCAGGCCTGCCGCAGAATAAATTTTCTTACCCATGATATCGAGCTTCCGGCCCTCTGGGTCTGGCAGGGATGATTGAGGCCGGCGTTGCTTCCAATTATGGGAAGCCTTGACCACCACCAAAATTGGCTTCGGATGAGTTTGAAGCCAGTCAATATGCTCACCTGCGACTCGGTACAGCCTGTCGATTTTCTTGGAAGTAGACTGGATCGGGGAGGGGTTCTCCCAGGACCCTTGCATAAGCTTCAGAAGGGAAGGCAAAATAGGGAGGGTAGCCATAGGAGGAGCCTTTGATTGAATCCGATGAAAGATGGGGTCCACCGGTTCAAACTCGTTCTCAACCAGCTTGAGGTCCAAAGCGTTGGACATTCGGACCATCTGCTCAGAAAAAGCACAGATGTCATCTGTTGGCGATGCAGAGTCCTCCTCAACTAGATCGGGTCACGGCGATGGCAAGTAGGGCCTGTATGGATCCCATGAGCCCGACAATGATGATGATGTCGAATCTGCAGGGGACGGACTGCGATTGCCACGGAGCAGAGAGGTGGTGTGTGGAGGTGGTGTTGGAGGAGGCAGAGGCAGAGGGCGTTGTTCAGGAGATGGAGACACCTGACTCTCTGTCTCCTTCCTCAGAATAGCTCGTGGCTCCTCAAGGTACCACCCTGCATACACATCTCTGAAGTCATCTCCCCGGGAAGTCAGGATCTAAGAGCCCATTGGTGACATGATTCCAGTTCGACAGATAGATCTTGCCAGATCGTAGGCTGTATAGGCAGGTATATCCGCATAGATGTCGAGTGAAAACGGTCGGGATCAGGCCACGACCTCGGGTTCAACGACCTAGACTTCAACGTTCGAGGGTGAACACTCAAGAAGTTGGGCTCTTGAGATGACAAGGGTCTGAGATTGGGCCGTTCGTTGAGGGGACACATCTGTGTCGGCACCGGAAGGCACGTCCACTGCCACGATCTCCACCGAACCCATAGGGGTAGGAGCCTGTCGTGGTGCAGTAGTCTCCACAGTTGGTACCGGAGACGGTCGGACGAACATAGCCTAGAATCCAGCAGAGGGTTGCGACTCAATGGTATGGACAGGCTGCTTTATCAGTAGAAGCTACAGATGAGGCGGCCGCTGATTTCGACATCTTGGACACCTCTTTTGGCTTGCTCTTCAATTTGGAGCCATCATCATGCCAAGAGGTGTGTTTTTCCTTCCTTTTCTTTTTCAAGGAATGTGTGGCCTCACCAGAGACATCAGCCCAGCCAGTAGATTCAGAAGATGCCTGGTCCTGACAGACGGCCTTCGAGGTAGAGGGCTCCTGATCCCGTGTCAATGTCGAAGGCGTCGAGCGAGCTCGATCCCGAGCTGCATCAGAAGTATGTTTGTGCGAAGCACGCACACCCTCTGGGTCCGAGGCGGTCGAATGACGTCGGGACGGGCTACAGGACCAATGGCGCTTTTGGGACTTGGTCTTCGGAGAAGGCGAAAGGCCGCGTTTTTGCGGTTCAGACGCCGAAGTAGAGGCTGGAGTCGAAGTAGAGGCCAGGATTAAAGCCTTCTCATACAAGAAGGACTTCAGACGAAACATCATGTGCTTACGTGCCTAAGGGATAAAGGCCCTACTGTGCATACAGGAGTTGACATTATGGGTCTCTCCGAGACTAATTAAGCAGCGGGAATGGCCGTCCACGCTAGGAAGTTTAGCCTGACGGATCACACTTCTCTTGAAGGCCCCTCTTCCAGACATTTTACTCACAGAGTCGCCAAATCCAAAGGGAGAAACACAGAGAGTAGCCAACGACAGTCCAGGTCAACACCGAAATTCAGAGGTAAAAAGCCAAATCCAAGGGAGTGAGAAAAAATCGTAGTCAAAAGTCCAAGCCAAGTCAAATCCAAGTCAAATCGAAAGTGAAAAAGAAAAACTAGCGAACGAAGCTGCCAACGTGGCAGAAAGAAAAGAACTGAGGGGAATTAGGCAGGAGCGCCTTATAAGGGACCGTTAGGATGGGTGGAGTTACTGCCAAAATGTATCAAAGCACATTCTGCCTAGCGATTCCAGAAGGTTCCGATGCTCTGCACAGGTGCAGGAGTAACCCAGCTGTGTGATTCACAGAGACCACGAAGAAGATCTAGGAATGGTAAGAATATTCACCATATCCTGGCCAAAAAAGTGTTTTTTCTGACACTTGGGGAACTTGTTTAGGAATAATAACACAGTGACAACCATTCTGTGTTGTTTTTGACTGGTATTCACACATTTTGAAGTGTTTCATAAAATTAACCTGTGCTGAAATGCACGTGGTTTTTCTATGCAAAAAAACAGCAATCTTGCACAACAAAAAAAAAATAATTACGCAATAAAAATCTGCAAAACCCAGCAATCTTGCACAAAAACTAGTCCCATGGTTTTTTTAATGAAAGACTGCTGTCTTCTGCACCAGATTTTTGTATGCAAGCTGGGTTTTGTGTAGAAAAAAAGCAATTTTGCACCAAAAAAAACTCCCACACATGGCTGTCTGGAAATAAGTGTTTTAGCACAAAACCTTACAATTCTCATACAAAAATCCATGTGTTTTTCTGTGCAGAATTATTTTCTGAAATACTTAGGGATCTGTGAATACCAGTTGATAGCTGTGCAGAAATATTTTTTCTTCTTATTGAGGAGAAAACTGGAGATTATCCATTGTCATTTGTGAGGACAAAAGAGCCCAAGATTAACATCCTTAGTAATAACTTTCTCCTTACCTGAGTAAGGTTCTGTTTACACATATAAGGGAATAAGGGATGGAAATAAGAGAGGCCTGGATAGACTCTTTCACTTCAGTTGTATTTACATTTTCCCCTCATATGATAAATTGAGAGGAAATTGAAATGTATTTTCTGCAAATACATTTCAAGTACTAATTTGCCTTGCTGGATATTTTTTATTCCTAGGGATTTTTTAAAACACTGATAAGTATTAAAGGATGCAATCTGAAGTGTTGCAATCCATCAGAACTGGAGACTTGAGGATGGAGACAGTTCAGTTCCTGAGTTACCACAGGATGTAGTGAATAAAATGGCTGCATTACAAGAAACTTCCTTAGAGGACCGTGAGGCCTCCATCCTCTGCTCACTATGAGGTACAGTAATTCTGTCTCTGACTTCTCCTTGGACTCACCATACAAACTGGGCATGTTTAGTCTGGACAAGAGAAGGTTGAGAGGGGACATGATAGGCATGTTTAAACATCTGAAGGGATGTCATACTGAGGATGGAGCAAGCTTGTTTTCTGCTGCTCCTGAAACTAGGACATGGAGCAATGGGTTCAAACTACAGGAAAAGGGATTCCACCTAAACATTAGGAAGAACTTCCTGACAGTAAGAGCTGTTGGGAAGTGAAATACACTGCCTCAGAGTGTGGTGGAGTCTCCTTCTTTGGAGTTTTTTAAACAGAGGCTGGATGGCCATCTGTTGGGAATGATTTGATTGTGTATTCCTGCATGGCAGGGGGTTGGACTGGATGGCCCTTGAGGTCTCTTCCAACTCTATGATTTTATGATTCTATACAGTTTCAGAAGACTTTCGATATGATAGATCATAGCATCCTCCTGGATCGTCTGAGTGGGTTAGGAATTGGAGGCACTGTGCTCCAGTGGTTCCGGTCCTTCCTCTCGGGCAGGTCCCAGAGGGTGCTGCTCGGGGACAGCTGCTCCAGCACAAAGGAGCTTACTTGTGGCATTCCTCAGGGCGCCATCCTGTCCCCGATGCTGTTTAACATCTATATGAAGCCGCTGGGTGAGATTATTCGGAATTATGGGGCTGGGTGTTATCAGTACGCTGCTGACACCCAGATCTATTTCTCCTTGTCCCGATCATCGGCCTCGAATTCCGATGGCATCTCTCCTCTTAATGACTGTCTTAAAGCAGCAATGGGCTGGATGAGGAAAAACAGATTGAGATTAAATCCAGACAAAACGGAGGTGCTCACGGTAGAGGCCCTAAAACCAGGAGTTGGGCTGAAACCTCCAGTCCTGGACGGGGTCAAGCTCTCCATTAAGGACTGTGTTCACAGTCTGGGGGTGCTCCTTGATTCATCGCTTCAGATGATGAGTCAGGTGAATGTGATGGTCAGCAGCGTTTGTTATCAGCTTCGGCTGATACACCAGCAGCACCCTTTCCTGGAAGTAAGGGACGTAGAGACTATGGTGCACGCGCTGGTAACCTCTCGTCTAGATTTCTGCAATGCGCTCTACATGGGGCTACCTTCGTGCTTGGTCCGGAAACTTCAGTTGGTACAAAATATGGCAGCCAGAGTGGTCTCGGGAACATCTCGGAAAGACCATATAGCTCCAGTATTAAAATCGCTCCACTGGCTGCCTATCAGTTTCCGGGCCCAGTATAAGGTGTTGGTTATTACCTTTAAAGCCCTAAATGGCTTGGATCCAACTTATCTTCGGACCTGCCTCCTCCCATACAATCCTCCCCACGCACTCTGGTCCTCTGGAAGGAATTTGCTTTAGCCACAAAAATCTAAGCTGTCTGCAACCTCCCAGAGGGCCTTTTCGGTAATCACCCCCAAATTATGGGAATGGCCTGCCAGACAAGATCCGTCAGATGACGAGCTTAAGTAGCTTTAAAAAAGCACTAAAGACGGATCTCTTTCAGCAGGCCTTTCCTGATTAGATCCCGGCCTCAGGAGCTGCATCTCCTGGCCTTTTTTAGTCTTGTTTATATTTGTTTTTTAATGTGATCTTAGTTAGGTGGTTTTAATTTTATATTGTTTAATGACTTTTTATGGGGGAGGGTGGGGTGGGTGGTGCTTTTAGTCGGTATTGTAGTGTTTTAATAGCTGGAAGCAGCCCCAATTGTTTTTAGCAGAGGGGCGGGATATAAATAAATTTTATTATTATTATCATTATTAAGACAACACCACCTCCCCATGAAGCCCAGGGGTTGCAGGGTGCATTCAAGCTTCATTGGAACATATGGTCCCTTTACCACATCCATGTCTAGATGCAAGAATAGGAAACCACTCTATTACCTTTTCTTTTATCTGTAAAGTACAAACTTGAACAATTTTGACTCACAAAATGCACGTCCAGTATGAACTTCCTTGGAGGGAACTTGGAGAGCCAATGCAACTAATAGGGAGCCATAATGGTCTAGATAGGCAAATGATTCAACTCAGTATTTAAAAACTGTTATTAGTCTAATTCTGTTTTATAACTGGTTTAATTGTGTTTGAATATTGTAACTCACTGTATTTTATGTCTGCCTATTTCAGTTATGTCATGAGACACTTTGAACCCCAGTTCTGGAGAAAATGGGGGATATAACTCCAAATAAATCTATAAAAATCAAATTATGTGTCTGTCATGTCTGTTGCTGCATTACACAAAAACACCTGGACATATTTTCACCTATTTCTGAGGGTATGTTTTGGATGGTCTGTTAGAATATAGACTATATGATACACACACAAATTCACACTGGGCAGTCCTGGGGAGCACCCCAACAATTTTTCCTTGAATTTTCTTCATATTTTGAAGATATCATTTGGGTGGCATAGCTTATATTATAGATTATGGTGGGATTCTTTTTCATCCATGCAGAGTAATATATTTGGCAGCTATCAGGGAGAGAGACACTCTCAAGGGTAACTGAGACTGCTGCACAATGTGAGGAACATTGGAGCACCCAGAGATACAGGTACTCATCTTCCACAGCAGTTGCAAATGAACAATCATTAATAATGGTTAATGATTTTCCTGAGCAACACTGGATAGTATAGCCAGTACATAAATTTAATTTTCACAATGGAGTGGCAGAACAGATATGAAAGGGAGAAATGTAGGATATTACACTTGGGCAGTAAAAATGAAATGCACAGATATAGGATGGGTGACACATGGCTTGAGGGCAGTACATGTGAAAAGGATCTAGGAGTCTTAGTGGACATGAGTCAGCAGTGTGATGCAGCAGCTAAAAAAGCCAATGTGATTCTATGCTGCATTAATAGGAGTATAGTGTCTAGATCAAGGGAAGTAATAGCACCACTGAATTCTGCTTTGGTCAGACCTCAACTGGAATACTGTGTCCAGTTCTGGGCACCACAATTCAGGAAGGATATTGACAAACTGGAATGTGTCCACAGGAGGGTGACCAGGATGGTGGGTGGTCAGGAAGCCATCCCCTATGAGGAGTGACTTAGGGAGCTGGGCATGTTTAGTCTGGAGAAGAGAAGATTGAGGAGGGACATGATAGTCATCTTTCAATATCTGAAGGGATGTCATACTGAGGATGGAGCAAGCTTGTTTTCTGCTGCTCCAGAGACTAGGACATGGATCAATGGACGCAAACTACAGGAAAAGAGATTCCACCTAAACATCAGGAAGAACTTTCTGACAGTAAGAGTTGTTCAAAAGTGGAATGCACTGCTTTGTAATGTGGTGGAGTCTCCTTCTTTGGAAGTTTTTAAACAGAGGTTGGATGGCCATCTGTTGGGAATTATTTGATTGTGTCTTCCTGCATGGCAGGAGGTTGGACTGGATGGCCGTTGAGGTCTCTTTCAACTCTATGATTCTATGATCTTCTTTACCAGGGGTTAAGCCTATGTATGTCACCAACAGGATTCTAGCCACAGAATTCAGGAGAGGCTAATGTTAATGTTCCTCATCTCCTTTCATGAAATATGAATTCTTATCCATACTATAAATTAATCAACCCACATGAAATAAAGATGTCATGATATCATGTTGGGACCATATCTTATTACAGAATGCTAGAAAGTTGCATTAAAGCATGCGAGCCAGAGCCTTGGTGGAAAGAATGGTGACAATAGCCTTGCAGTTTCTTTCCCATGCTGAGACAGAGACTAAAGATTGGCATCACAAAACACAAATGAGAAGAAATGAAGAAAATCTGTTGAAAAAACATGAGAAGTACCAGAAAGGTAAATTGCTTTATCAACCATGAACTCTTCTGCAAATCTAATATGACAAAAATTCTTCTTGCTTTTCCGAATTGCTGTGATGTCCCCACACTGGTCAAAAACTTCCTGAATAATTTCCTCAGTGGCATTTTCTGGTAATCCTCCAACAAACACAGTTTTACATCCAGGAGGTCTCTCTCTTGTTGAAGGTGGTGGAAGATCTAAGAGGAAAAAGTAGAAATGAGGTGTGGTGTTGCACTGACATTGGCTTTGCTTTAATAAAAATAAAAAGAAAAGGAAGTATTACATAAAATAAGTACAATTAAACAATTTTTAAGAATTGAATAAAACATAAAATTGAATAGATACATGTACTCTCATCAAGATCTCATAAAGCTTTGGATCTCTGGGACAAATTAGTCATGACTAATTTAAGTTTCATGGATTCCAGTAGATCTGTTTTAACTAAATCGGATTCAATCTAGTGAGTTAAACTTGAATTTTAGTATTAAAAATATTAATCAGCTAACACTACAAATACCTGGTATCTGAGCTATTAAAACACTAACTTTGCTTGTACTGTTACAGAACTATACTGTCTCCAACCAAAGGAATATCTCCCTCTCTGGCTTTCCTTCGCAAACGAAGATTCAGGAAGGACTAACCAGAAGAATACAATAGTAGCAATAATAGCATTTTTGTTCTTGTTGTTGCATTCAAAACAATATCACATACAATTCTATTATTATTTTTATTTACCATAAAGTCAGCTTTTACTCATGGCAACCTTATGAATGGGAGACCTCCAAGACATCCTATTATTACCAATTCTGCTACGGTCTTGCAAATTTCAGGGCTTCCTTAACTGTGGTCTTCTTTCCCTACTGCTTTCAACTTTATTGAGCATTATTGTCTTTTCCAATGAGCCATGTCAAGTAGGATAGCCTTGGTTTGGACACTTTAACTTCTAGGCAGAGTTCAGGGTTGATTTACTCTAGGACACTTTCAGCAGTCATTTTGTCAGTCTGTGGTAGCTGTGGTACTCTCATCCAGCACCACATTTCAAATGAGTCGATTTTCTTCACTGTCCAGCTTTCACAACTGTACAGAGAAATACTACCACTTGGATGATCCTGACTTTGGTATTTAATGATGTATCTTTACACTAGAAGATCTTATCTGGACTGGATTCCCACTCATGGGAGCTTTGTTAACTGTGTTTAGTTGGACAGAATTATAGCACCCTCTTCAGACCTCTCCTCTCAATGTGATGACATCTGGGTACTTGAGCCATATGGGGTGGGGCTTATGTGCTTCCCAAGCTCCCCATCCCACTTTTAGACCTATACACATTCAGCCATTGTTTGAAAATGTAAAATGGCAAGGCAACATGCCTTTAAACCTATGTATTTATATATGCCCACATGCCCTCCTAAAATTGCGTGGCATGTCCCTATAATATATTCCTGCATAATGGCACAACTTGGAAGAGTCATTTCATTCTCAGGCACCACCCTCTGTACAATTGGATATCTCTTTGGTAATCTAATTTGCCAGAGTTTTAGTCGATAACAATAACAGAGGAACATACAGTAAACCTATTTCTATGTATTATAATCTCACATAAATGTGTAGGACAGCACACAGTGGTAATGCCAATGGAAATATTGAGATTATATTCTAATTTATAAAAGATTTCCAAATGACACGCATAGGCTATCCTACTACCTCTGCCCATATCAAAGTTGCAAAGGGATTTTGCAGCACTTTGGAGACTAACTGAGAGAAAGAAGTTGTAGCATAAGCTTTTGTAGATGCACTCCATGCATCTGGGGAAATAGACGAAATCTACAAAAGCTTGTGCTACAACTTCTTTCCCACAGTTAATCTCAAAGGTGCTACAAAATCCCTCTGCATACTGATATTCTAGACTAACACAGCTATGTCTTTGAATCATATCAAAGTTGTGGGATAATTTACCCAGTGAAAAATTTTTACTGAAGAGATAACTAGAGCACGACAACTACACTTGGTGAAATACAAGAGGGCTTGAACAAAGCCCTGTGGCTTTGAATCTAATTAAATTAATCAGCCTCACTTACTTGGGTTTGGAGGGAAGAGTGTGCAGCTTTTACAGTGAATTATTTCTTTAATGACAGGTATCTCTGTGGCTGGTGGTTGGGGTACTAATCCCATGCCAGGCAACATTGGGTTAATTGGAGTTATTCCGGTCATCATACTGAGGTTTGGATCAAATCCTCGTACACATATTGAATCTGCAAATACAGAACATAAGAATTTGGCTTTTAACTCTCAAAATAGTTTTTATGTACTGCTTACTTGCAGAGTTAACTTGATATTTAAAGCATCTCTCCAAACACACACACAGAGGTATTGCAGCCAAACCTTACTTCTGAAAAAACAACAATGCTGCATTAATATGGAAACATTATATAATTATGAATATGACTGACTACACGATAATGCAAAATCTTGCACTAGAACAACTCCTGGATTTTTTTTTAATTTGACAACTGATTTTCAACGCCACTCCATTGTTTCTATCCACAGAACAGAAAAAGAATAGCAACAAAATACAGTAATGTGATATTTATGGTGATAATTATGTGAAATTAATCATTTGCCACTGGAATGTATGAAAGCAGCACAAGAAACTGGTACTGCTTTCATGTAGGTCTCATTGATGTCAATGGCTGCAGCACAGGTGAATACCTCACTGGATTGTGTCCTTCATTCACAGGCTATTTTACGAAAATGCCACAAAAAACAGCCTTGTCACATTATTAAACTTTCCAAAAATTTAGATCAGAGGTGGGCAACATGAGGGCTTCAAGCTGCATGCATCCCTCTGTTCTGTTTTCCCATTCCACCAAGTCTGCTGCTGGGTCACTAAATTTCAGTGACACAAAGGCAGTAAAAAATGCTATTGGGGAGTATATGTAAATTTGTGAATCTGAATGGTTAGTTTCTGTGTATAGAAATGCAAGGAGGATTAGTGTCTGTTTGGCTAATGGTTGGTTGATGGCCCATTATCTGCTGGAAAGCCCCTTGTCCCTGGGTGGAATTCCTTTGTAAGTGTAGAGTTTTTATTCTATTGTTTTTCAAACTGGAAGCCAGATTTTGTTTACTTTTAGGGTTTCTTCTTTCCTGTTGGAAGTTGTCAAGGTGTTTGTGGATTTCAATAGCTTCTCTGCGCATTCTGACATGATAGTTGTCAGAGGATTTCCAGCAGATAATGGCCCATCAACCAACCATTAGCCAAACAGACACTAATCATCCTTGCATTTCTATACCCAGAAACTAACCATTCAATTACACAAATTTACATATACTCCCCAACAGGGGTACACAATATATAACTCCACACACACTCCTACCCAACCATTCTCTGAAGATGCCAGCCACAGATGCAGGTGAAACGTCAGAAAGAAACTATTCCAGAACATGGCCTCACAGCCTGGAAAAAAACCTAGGAAAATCTATGGATGCCTGCCGTGAAAGCCTTTGACTTCACAATGAAAATAAAGTTATGTTCTGATTCATGGAAACCAAGAATCACAAGGGACCTGCTGGATACATCTAATGTCCACTAGTACAGCATTCTCCACTGTGGCCAATCAGATGTCTTACTTGCAATGAGGGATTACAACAGGAGTTTGCAAAGTCCACAGAGTTCTTGGCTTAGATCAGGGATCAGCAACCACTGAGGGTCCAGGAGCCCCTTTTTTTCTCTTCCCACAGTGCCTGTAAGGCTAAATCCCCCATATGAACCCCTCACCATCTGTGGAAGCAAGAAGGATTCCCAAGGAGGCTGGATACTGCACAAGTGACCAGAGGAAGGGGAAAGACATGAAGCCCACAAGCTGTACCTTGGCCATCCTGGTGTATATCATAGACAGATGGCTACAGAGAATGGTTGAATTGTTTCACTAATTCTATCATCTTGAGTCATCTATTACGTGCACTTTCACCTCTCAAGTTCTACTTGTAGCACATTTGAATCTAGGTTGTTTTGGCCCCACTGTTGTCTACAAGGTAATGATGGCAGGCTGCCAGATTCCACTTCTAGTCCCCATCCACTCATGCACAGAAGTGTCCCTATTCCCTATGGTGAAAGGTCTGGAAACGATGCCTTATGAGGAGAGACTTAGGGAGCTGGGTATGTTTAGTCTGGAAAAAAGACGGTTAAGAGGTGATATGATAGCCCTGTTTAAGTATTTGAAGGGGAGTCATGTTGAGGATGGAGCAGGCTTGTTTTCTGCTGCTCCAGAGATTGGAACACGGAGCAATGGATGCAAGCTCCAGGAACAGAGATTCCACCTCAACATTAGGAGGAACTTTTTGACAGTAAGAGCTGTTCGGCAGTGGAACACACTCCCTCGGAGTGTGGCGGGGTCTCCTTCCTTGGAGGTCTTTAAACAGAGGCTGGATGGCCACCTATCAGGGATGCTTTGATCATGATTTCCTGCGTGGCAGGGGGTTGGACTGGATGGCCCTCGTGGTCTCTTCCAACTTTGCAATTCTATGATTCTATGATTCTATTTTCATTCATGAAGTATTGAAAAGTATATGATATCATGCTTGTTTCAGAAGTCTCCAGTGCCTCCACTGTCATAGGGGTGGATGTTCTGCTCACTGCCATGTCATCTCTCCTCAGTTCATAGTCCTTTCACATACAGCTCAGCTCTGGAGGCTTACTGACTGTGAAGTAAATTAGACTGGAAGTACTCGCCTGAGACCATTAAGTGATACTGAACCCAGGTCTCTCTGGTTCAGAATTTTGTTTTGACTTCACTATTTAGTCCAGCTATTGCTACCAGCACCATATTTTTGTGCCATGGTTTTCTCCCTCTGCTCACTCTCTCACTCACACACAAAGTCTGAAAGATAAAGCAGATGTTTGTGCTATAGTACCAAAAATTACAAGACTATGAAAGATAAGCAGCACGCTTTAGAAGAATTCAAAGATAACTTCATGAGCTCTTTCCTTCGAGGTGGGAGCTGTGTAAAAAGAGACTGTTTTGTTTTTTGAGACACAATAAACTATTTTGAGAGACCAATCCTTTTGTTGGTACAACTCCACTGCTATTTGATATCATCAATTATTCAGAAGCAAGTAGAGTTACTGGGCGTTCCCACAAGTTTGCTGTACAGTTTTTGGATAACAGCTCAGCAATATTTAATGATAACAAGTAAAATCAAGGGTTTGGTAACTTGGGAGTTGTAGCTGAACGAATAAAAGAGAATAAAAAGAGACCGGGGCAGGAGGGAAGCCTATGCCTTTTTATGCAGCCTACAGGGTTCTAACCAGCTTTTACCCTAAATTCATGTGTTGTATTAAATCAGAAAAGCCCATCAAAAACATTCTGGAAAGGGGATTACTTGTATGTATGCACACAATATCCTACCAATGGCAATACCTTTCTGTGGTGTTGGGATTCACTAATCCTGTGAGGCAAGAGGCTATGCTGATGGGAGCAGTGCTGCTGGTAGGGTCTCCCATGTCAGACAGGCTTTGGCTGCAGACACAGAGAAATCTGCCGAACACCTACTGGGCAGCAGCAGCAGTGAAGGTTGAGACTAGCAGCGGATCTCTCAGACACAACGGCAGTGGCACAATACCTAACGCTTGTTAGGACTGTGCAGAGTGAGGCATGGTAAACCTCCCTTTGAAGATCTTTTACCAAGAAAACCCTATGATGAGACAATCCAAAATGAAATAAGAGATAGTGCCAGAAGACGTAACTCTCATGTTGAATGGCACTCCATGAGCTACTGAGACTGGGTGGCCATCTGTCAGGATTTGATTGTGTATTCCTGCATGGCAGGGGGTTGGACTGAATGGCCCTTGAGGTCTCTTCCAACTCTATGATTCTATGAGATACAACCGAGGACAGCTACGACTAGCAATGTGGCTAATGAAACAACTGGACTCCAGCTGAAAGGACATTCAGCTTTTGACATGCTCAAGGGTGGAAAAAAATCTGAAGCTGCACAAAACATATTATAGGAACACAGAATCTGAGAAGTATGAATCAGGGGAAGTTAGACAAAGTAAAGCAAGAAATGGACTGTATAAACATTGCAATACTTGGGGTGAGAGCGCTAAAGTAGACAGGAATGGGACATTTTCAGTCAGATAATTACACAGTGTTTTTTACTCAGGAAATGAAAATCTAAGAAGAAATGGGGTGGCATTCATAGTGAGGAGAGATGTAGCAAAAGCAGCCAAAGGATATACATGTCACACACACATCCATATCTGTGGAACCAATATCCACAGTTTCGGTTATCTACAGCTGAAAAAACAGGGACACATTACACAGAGTTGCTCTGGAAAGTGCCTAGAGGTGTCCTCTCTAGGAATCACTAGGTCCTCCAATGCAACTCTATGGTATGCTTGTACTGGAAGTACTTTACAGTGGGCCCTTGGTATCTGCCAGGGTTTGGTTCCAGGACCCCTTGTGAATACCAAAATCCATGGAAGCCCAAGTCCTATTATATACAATAGCAAGGTAAAGTGGTGTCCTATCAAACGGCAAAATCAAGGTTTGCTCCTTGAAATGTATTTATTTATTTATTTAGAATATTTTCAAGCCATGGATGGTGGAATCCATGGATGCCAAATCTGTGGATACAGAGGGCTGACTGTGTTTTAATAGGGTTTGCTATTGTCTGTTGTTTCACATATAAATGGTAAGACCAGAAACATATCCCCCATGGATACCGGGGCCCACTTGTCATGCAAAGTCTGACTGAATGATGTCAATAGGAGTTCAGGTAAAACATATCAATATCCAAATTTGTCTAACTTAATCCACATTTATGCTCAAACTACAGAGGCAGAAGAAGAAGAAATGGAAAGATTCTATGCTGGAGTCCAGGAGGTAATTGATTACACACCAAAATGGGGACTTCTTGTTAATCTTAGGTGACTGGAATGCAAAATTCTACAACAAAGACTTTTACCATATATGGAGTGAGAAATGCTAGATGTCCAAGCTGGATTAAGGAAAGGAAGAGGCACTAGACATCATATTGCAAACATATGTTGGATCATGGAGAGCACCAAAGAATTTCCAAAGAACATCAGCCTGTGCTTTATACATTATAGCAAAGTCTTAGATTGTACAGATCAGGAAAAACTATGGATCCCTCTTAAAGAAATCAGTGTGCCACAACATTTGATTGTCTTAAAAACTTTAAGAGGACAAGTACAAGAAATGGAAAAGGGGGGAAATAACCAAAGAAGAATTCAAACAAATAGCCTGCTCATGTAGGGGGAAAGTCAGAAAAGCTAAAGCACAGAATGAGCTCAGGCTTGCTAGAGAGTTTAAAAACAATAAAAGGGGGAGTTGGTTGGTTATGTCTGTAGCAAAAGAAAGAACAAGGAAATGGTAGGGCTGCTGCATGGAGAAGATGGTGAAAGGCTAACAGGGGACAGAGAAAAGGCAGAACTACTTAACACCTTCTTTGCTTCCGCAAAGACTTGGAATAATTACTGAAGAAAGTCAAGGAAGAAAGTGCAAAGGCAGGTATACATTTGAACATCAAGAAAACAAAATAATGACCACAGATATTTTACATAACTCAGTATTATCAATATACATAATTTTACATAAATTTAAAAGCAGATGATGAAAAAAAGACATTGAAATAGTTCACGATTTTCCATACTTTGGCTCACTCTTTAATCAGAATTGGAGACTGCAATCAAGAAATCAGAAGACTAGGATTTGGAAGGGCAGTTATGAAGGAACTAGACAAGATGCTGAAATGTCAAGATATATCATTGAATATTCAAGTTAAGATTGTCCATACCATCATATTTCTCATTTCAATGTATGGTTGTGGAAGTTGGACAGTGAAGAAATTGATGGGAAGAAATCAAATCATTTGAAATGTGATGCTGGAGAAGAGTTCTATGGATACTGTGGACTATAGATTTTCCTTGGTTTTTTTTCCAGACTGTGAGGCTGTGTTCTGGAATAGTTCCAGCCTCACAGCCCGGAAAAAAATCAAGGAAAATCTATGGATGCTGGCTGTGAAAGCCTTCAACTTCATACTGTGGACTGCTAAAAAGACAAATCAATGGGTCCTAGAGCAAATCAAGCCTGAACTCTCCCTAGAAGCCAAAATTATTAAACTGAGACTGTTGTACTTTGGCCATATGGTGAAAAGACATGACTCACTAGAAAAGACAATAATGCTTGGGAAAGTCGAAGGCAGTAGGGAAAACAAAGGACAACATTCAAAATGGATAGACTCAATTAAGGAAGCGGTGGTCTTGCAGGACATGAGCAGAGCTGTTGACAGGTGACTTGGAGGTCTCCCATTCATAGGGTCGCCATAAGTCAAAGTCAACTTGACAGCAGTTAACTAACAAGCAATGTACAATATGACTCCGATATCTGTGGAGGATACATTCCCAGACATACTGCGGAAACATGAAACTGTGGATAATAGAGAAACCTATTAAAATGAATGACTTCTGGCCCAACCTCTGGTAGAAACATACCATAGAATTGCACTGAAGGACCTAGAAAATGCCTAGAAAGGAAATTTTTTTTGATGTGGATAAGTGAAACCATGGATATGGGTCACACTGATACTGGGGTCATACTGTACACGATTATAAACCAAAGGCTGTCTTGAACATAATAGGGTACGTGAGATTCCTGGGATACTGGCAACCACACATCCTTGCTACTGTTTCAGATTATACTAAAACTATTGCAAAGCTTCAGTAAATTCTCACCTCTGCCAGATTTCTTTGTAATCTACAATAAATAAATCAAAGGTTTCATTGTAAATAACCATGAAATCATTCATTTTGGGACAAAAAAAAAATAAATCTCAGCTTCATAAATACACCAAAGGGGCCTCAACTGGTGGCAATTAACTAGGAATGAGATCTTGGAGTTCATGGCTCACTGCAAATATCAACTCAGTGCAACTGAAGGGGAAAAAAATCCATGCCAGGAATTATTAGCAAAGGGATGGAAAGTTTTTTGTTAGTTTGTTTAGAAAAGGTAGTGACTTATTCTGTGTTTTGTACTTCAGTGTTCTGTAACTCATGTGATAAACACTGTGAGGAGAGAAAGCGAGACCCCTGCATCCCCTATTCCTATGGAGGCTCATTTCTCTGCATGTCCCCATGAGACTGAGTTCTGATTGTGCAGGGTTCACTTTCATTGGTGTTCAGCAGGCTTTCCCTCTGCAAGCATGCCCCCTCAAAAAGACCAAAGTAGGGAAATGGGCTGGCCCCACATTCTCCACACAAACAACACCATGCCTGAACATGTCTGATTAAGACCTGTGTCTCAAAAAGAACAGTAGAAAATGGAAAAGGGATAGGAAATGTCTATCAAAATGAGCAAGAAATTGAAACATATTTCCTAGGGGGAAGAAAGATGCAGTATGTACTTGCAACTTTTCAATTTAGAATATGAAACAACAAGCTCGCCCTATCCTGCTTCATCTGTTATACACATGAAGGCTTGCCACACAATTAACCAGATGTCAGGCTGCATCATGTGTCTCCCCTACACTGCCCTGGACATCTGTGCATCAAGAGAGGACATCTGCAGAAAGGAATGATATGCACAATAGTTTTATGCACATATGCACATATGTTCACATTTAACAAACAGATATTAGGACTGAAGGGGCACATGACATTAGAACAGGTCAGGGATTCAGCTCCATGTCCCATTATTGTTCCCATTAATCATGTAGAGCCTCTACACACATATAACAGAGAGCTGTAATATCACATGGCAGTGTAAAGAAAATGGATAGAATTTGTTCTCATAACACTACACCTTGGAGTCATCCAACAAAACAAGTACGTAAGCAGTAGATTCAGGATGGGTAAAAAAGAAAGGATTTCTTCACAAAACACATAATCAAGATATGAAATGCAATGACACAAGATAATAGAGAAAGCCTGTGGCTCAGATGGCTTAAAATGATTAGTCAGAACAGATGGCTGCATCTTTCAATGGTTATGGATAACTAAATGGAAGCTAAAAGTCAATGAGTTTCTCAGTAGAAGTCAGGGAGTTTTCAGAAGACAAAGAGAAATGACCTTCATGCCCTGCTGCCCTATTTTGGGGAGAGCCTAGGTCTGTGTCACTGAGGCTGTTGCTATGATATTCCTCTGTAATAGCAACAATATTGTAAGGAAAGAGAAGCAAACCAAACTTTTATTATTATTTTTTTCTGGATGGGGAGAAGCCAGTTTTGGTTCTGCATCTCAACTGTGGCTGATTTTTTTCTAAAATCTACCACTACTTTCTTTCTGTCAGACTCACAGAGTCACTGTGAAGAATGATCAGCTTCTCCAGCTGTTTCACCACAGTTACACCCAACAGCCCCAAGTAAATGTTGACTAACTGAGGGTAGAGAGAAGGGATGAGAAACTTATTTGTTACCCTAAGGCAACTCTTTTCACCAGGTTTTCTTGGCAAGATTTCTTCAGAGGAGGTTTGCCTTCCTCTGAAGCTGAGAGAGTGTGACTCACTGAGGGTCAGCCAGCACGTTTCCATGGCCGAGCAAGGATTTGAACCTTGGTCTCCAGCATCGTAGTCCAAAGCTCAGTCCACTACACCTTGTTTTAAACTTGTGTTTTTATACTGAACTATCATTTAATTGTGTTTTAACTTTTGTATGAAATTTTTTTAAAACTGTACCCTGTTTTTAAAAATGTTTGTGAGCTGCCTTGGATCTTCTGTGTGGAGAAAGGTGGGATAGAAATCAAATCAAATCAAATCAAATAAATAAATAAATAAATAAATAAAATATCTTCACAACTTTTTGCTCAGAGCTCCCAGAGACTGTCAGCAGAGCTCGGGAGAGCAAAGGGCTGCTAACTCTGCCCCCAAAACCAAGTCAGTCCGCCCTAAGTGGGGAGATGGCGTCAGGCAGGGAGCATATGGTGCTGAAGACCCTCATTCCACACCCACCAACACCCCTGTGGAGATGGGGAATTTTTATACCTTGCAAAACACTAGAAGGCTGATGTGAGAGGAAAACAAATAGGCTGCATTAAGGTATTCCACTCACTTTGAAAAAATCTGCCTGGAAGAGAGTGAAGTTGCTTCAACATCCCTTGAAGATCTGTGAGTTTGTTGGTGCTGAGAGTCTCTCTATGGCAATCTGACTCTTTAATGCCACCACTCTGTCCAGAGTTGCCGTGGGTCAATTTTACCATCTAGGCCAGTGGTTGTTAACCTTTGCTTTACCCGGAACTCCCTTTAAATATGTTTTGTTACCATGGATTCTCAAGACTTAACTCAAGATTTAAAACAACAACAATACTCCATTCACAATTACACCACCCATTAAACCTTCCCTCAGAATCATCTGACGGAGGGGGAAGACTTTCCCCCCCTGCTTCTTCCTGCCAGTTTGTGGCTGGAGTGGTTTGAATGGCAATCTGCAGGTCAAGCCAGCCAGCCAGCCAGCCTCTTCATTTGCAGGCATGCCTGTTGGAGCAGCGAAAGTGGATAGCTTCACGTGCATGTGATTTTATAAATAACCCATTAAAACAAATCACAGCTGCTTTGAATATTAAGTGAGCCCTGGTGGCGCAGTGGTTAAATGCCAGTACTGCAAGTCACCATGTTGCAAGTTCGATTCCAAAGGGCTCCAAGGTTCACTCAGCCTTCCATCCTTTCATAGGTCAGTAAAATTAGTACCCAGCTTGTGGGGGCAATTAGCTAACACACATTGGCAACTGCTTAATGCAGTGCACATGTGTAAATTGCTCTCTGATAACCTTGTGGCTAAAGAGCGGGGTATAAATAACTTAATAATTAATAATTAATAATTAATAATAATAATAATAATAGGATAGGATGGCAGCTGAAAGGTGATGAGAAGTACTGTTGCTTTCTAGTCCTCCATAACAAAAAAATAAAATAAACATAGCATGTCCTGCCTAAAATGACCAAAAACTCATACTGTCATTAACAAAGGGCACCAATGGTTTCCTTGAGACTGACTAGGCTGTTCATGGTATGTACACCAGTCTTGATCTCTATGGCCATCTAGACCTTATCGAATTAGCAGTCCTAGACAGCACAACCTATAGCGAGGAATGCTGGGAGCTGCTGTTCAAGAACATTTGGAGAGCCACACAATTTCCACCCCTGATCTAAGCCTCAGTTGCTGGGAAAAATCAATACCTGAGAGGGAAGGAGGGGTTGCAGATGAGATTTCTGCTGGATAATCACACTGCTTTGTTCACAGAATTGTACTGTGGGAGGGGGGAATGACATTGTCTCCTTTGTAACCATCCCATGTCTCCCACCCCCACTTCAATTATTTTCTTACCAAAGAAAAGCTCTTCTGAAGGAAAAAGTGGGATGACTACACAGTGTTTTTGATGCTATTGCTGAAGCACCCAGAGCTACAAAAGTAAGCAGTTCTGAGCCTTAGTTCCAATTTGAAGAGAGACCTGATCCCCTCTCCTGTGATGGTCACTGTAAGGCTGCCAGCCCTTGACAGGCTTCTGATTTGTTGTTCCTATTATATGCCTTAGAGTCAATTCTGACTTACAACAACCCTATGCTTTGCTTGGCAAGATTTGTTCCAATTGGGTTTGCCATTGCTTTTCTCTAAGGCTGAGAGAGTGTAACATGTACAAGGTCACCCAGTGGGTTTCCATGTCTGAGCAGGGACTCAAATCCTGGGAGATTTTCAGATGGGGCTTTTTCTGTGGGGCAGGCATGGAACAGGGTTAAGAAAGGGGCTGTCATTCAGACAACTTCGACCCCTTCCATCCTGCTCCCATCCTCCCATAATAGAATATCCCAGGATATTCTATTAATGATGAAAAATCATGAACAGAACACCCCTTCCATGCCTGTCACAGAATCAGGGATGTGGGAAACGGAGCTCCGTCCCTGTTCCGCGATGACAGGCATGGGGGAGGAGCTCTGTGGCAGGCACTTCCAGCCACCAATGGGACAGCCAGGTAAGTGCCACCCTTCTCCCCCCCCTCCCCGGGTTCCCTTTTTTATTTTATTTCTTAAAATTTTATTTTGTGTTTTGACAGCTGGGGGGGGGGTAAATTTGAATTTCCCTCCTGCTTGTTCTCGCAAGAATGAGCGAGATTTCCCCCAGCCTGTCGTAAAGGCCGCCTTACGATAGCTGTGTTTACAGCCAGCTGGACAAGGAGGGAGGATGCCCATTCCTGGAGCGGAATGGAGGTAAGTGTGTGAACATTTACCTCCATTCCATTGCAGGAATGGGAGAGGGGGTGGCGGGGCAGCAATGGGGTATTTTGGCTCCATCTGAAAATCTCCATGGACTCTCAGAGTTCTAGCCCAATGCTAAAACCACTATACCATGCTGGCTCTTCCGTCTACTTCTGTCAAAGAATTTCTGATGGCTTCACTTCAGATTCTGGATCTCTTTAACTGAGAGACAAATACACATGTACTCCTGCATTATCAGGAAAATTAAGCCACATTTATGAAGTATTTTGATACAGCAAAATCTTATTGGAGAAATGCTGACAAAGTAATGAGGAGCTGTGCATTGTTCTAACTATCAAGAATGAGTTCTCTATTCAATCTAAGATTTACAGTTACATTTGCCCAATAATTTCCTTTTTGTATGTGAGCCATCTGTACCTCTGCCTTACATCCTGGAGCCTCTAAAACCAATCAGCTGAACACTGCCAAAGCAGGTCTCAGATATCTAATGCTGGACTGGATGGGTCAAAGGTAAGTGGCAGAAGAGTAACACAGTACAAAGTTAACTCCACAGGCTGTATCATGCTAATAATTCTTCTCCACTGTCACTGCATTTACCAAATATTCTCAACCCTGCTACAGTTCAGCTTTATACTAGAGGCATCCCCTGTTTATTTGTCAGGTTAGGTACCAAAGCACTGTCAAAAAGTGGAAATGGTTGAAAAGCAGGACCCAGTCTTTTTTTTTTAGCTTGCAAATGCAAGACTGAACACTAGTCAGCTGTGAGGGGAAAAACACAGCACACTGAGTCAACTGAGAGAAAAAAAGCAGTGTGTGGTTGAAAAAATGGACCACACTTTGAAAATACAGCTCAGAGTATAATTTAGAACAGTTGAAAAAGCAGATAGATGGAAGGCAAGTCATTGAAAAGTGGGGGATGCCTATATTACTTTAATGTAGTTGTGGGGGGTTCGATGTTTCTATATAAATTAATATTATCAGTCCCAAATACATCAAGCTTTAGCATCCACTTCTGGGATCAGTGATAAGAACTGATACTACCGTGTAACATTACAATAGTTCCTCATTATCTGCAGGTTCATTTTCCAATGGTTTCAGTTACCCATGGTCAACCACTGTCCAAAATATTAGAGTAGTCCCCCTTATCCACAGTTTCACATTCTGCGGCTTCAGTTACCCACAGTCAATCACAGTCCAAAAATATTACAGGTATAGGGTTCAGTTTCAAGCATCCAAGGAGGATCTCCTGAGGATAAGGGGGAACTTTCCTAATGTACATCTTTTCTCTTCATATTTTCATGGGAGAACTCTTGACATAATAGGGTAGATGTGGGTAAGAAGACTTAAGGAAAGTGTTACACCTGTTGTTGGAAAATAGTTAATACTCCTTGATTCTGTCATGCCTTACACTTAGATTTTTTCGAACAAGGGCTTTTTGGGAAAAGACATTCAATAACAAGAGGATGCAATGTTGTGATTTTATGTTTCATTCCACCAAAGAAGGAAATTGTATGTTCTTCCATGTGATTCTGTATTTATACAATCTGAAATTAGTAACATTAAGAATATGCAATTTCAGACCCAGAGCACAGAGCAGAGCAACCTGGATCAGACCAAGAACAGTGTCCATACCAAGTATGCAACTTCCACAACTGTCTAGAAAAATCACATCATTTTCCTAAAATGGTTTATAATTGGATTAGTTTCTTTCTATAGTTGGAGATAGTTCTTGGTGGCTTAGCTGCTTCTCCAAGTTTAGGAATCTATGCTACTATGATTCTGAACAATCAGAATTAAAAACAAAACTCTTCTTTAGGCTTTCCTGTAAACAAAAGAGCAACAAAGACTTCAGATACTTATGATAACCTGCTGTACATTGCTGTGATTTCCACATAAAATTGGGGTAGTTACGCACAAGTGAACTGTTCATAACTGCCACACTATGGACTGGATACAATCCAAATAAAATTAATTCAGTTAGATGTAAGCATATGTTTAACTTTCCCTTTCACACCAGTGAGTCTCAAAGGCGCTAAATTTGGGCTAAGTTATATGCTGTATGTATTTTGCATTCTTGTCTATTCTCAAGTCAAACAAAAACAGAACTATGTTGCTAAATCAATTTTCATCACGTGGTCCCAGTCAGAATTAACTCTCATTGGTGCTGTTCACACACATACAGCATGTATATAGTTGCTTGATCTGTGGCTTGTTATGGATTCTCCAGTTACCCAAAAGCCTACTGTAGTCCTATGGATTTTAAGTGATTAAGTGAACAAGTTCTCTTTTCCCCAATAACATCTGCATCTATTTAACTCGTTTATGTAATTAATTTCTAGTGGTTAATTTGGATTTACTTAGGATTGCCAGGTTGAATAGGGGACTGGCCTCTTATAGCTCTAAAGGTTATGAGATCCTAGATCAGAAATACATAGCACGAAGTTCTATCAACTGCAACTATGGCACATATTCTTCCTCACTCCACAAAACTCACACTATTTATTGACTGCTAGAAGGGGCAGTGGCAGCCGAAAGTATCCAGCTTCATTCCTGTAGCTGGATGAATAGCAGCTTCAGTCTCATATTGTGTGAGTGAACACTTCTTGGACACTGACCCCTACTCTACACTGGCCAGTAACTAGCTGAGTGGGGGTGGGTGGGTTGCATCAGCTAAAAAATGGGGTTTGGGGAGGGTACGGTAAGAGACATGCTGCAGTTCCACCTGATGGAATTTTATGCTGCTTCATCTTGAGTCAAAATCTGCTAACTTTTAAAGCTACTGAAGTCCTGTCCTATGTGCAACCTGGGAACTCTAAATTTACTTAGGGCAGAATTAAGTATGAAAAACCATGTTATTCATTTTAATTATAAAATCCAAGTGTTCTTATCTCTTATCCCACATCTATCTTTCCCTGTCAAAGATGGTGCAAAACTACATACTTAATGAACAGTAAAACAAAGTAGGCTAGTCACTCTTTTTTAAAAAATAAAATATTGACATACAGTGAAATTCTCCACTTTACTGATACTTACTGGATTTTCTATTAAGGAATAACAAAAGAAAGCTGCTCAGCTTCCAGATAGTCACATTTCTTCTGCAGCTGTTAATTTTTCTTACCATGCCTGTGAAGAGATTGAGTTTGGTGCTTCTAGAGTGTTTTGTGAATCTACACCAACTTTAAATTTTTGGGTTGAGATGCAGTTCTAGGTGGTATTCTTCAATGTTATGGGCTTTGTGCCAGTAATTCCTGTTCTTAATATTTGCAGGTTACTTTGAAGTCACTTAGTAGATGTTCTAGAACCAGAAAATTCAGTGTTTTATTTCTGTTTTCCAAGTACAGTTGTCCCTTCATATTCACTGAGGTTTGGTTCCAGAACCCCCCATGGATACCAAAATCCGTGAATACTCAAGTCCCATTATATGCAATGGCATAACAAAATGGTGTCCCTGATATAAGATGGCAAAATCAAGGTTTGCTTTTTGCATTATTATTTTTTTAAAGAATATTTTCAAGCCATAAATGCTTAAATCCATGTATACCAAATCTGTGGATATGGAGGGACAACTGTAGTAGGAAGGTCGTGGCAGTTTTTTCAGAACCAGCCTTTGAAAATATGGCTTTGTGAAAAAAAAATCCATCAATTTATAACTATAAAAACTGACATGGAAGGAAAGGGATAGGGGCGGGGAAGCCTAGTTCTTTCAACATGCCTTTCTCAACATTCAACACTATTAGTTCAGAACTATTCACTTTTCCAGCTCCTAACAAGCAGTAAGTTTTTCCTTTCAATCCTGCAAGGAATCTATGGCCAAAAGCAGGCTTCTACACGAAAAGCCAATGAAGATTTAGGGACTGACTAGACAAGAAGAAATAATGCACATACCTGTGCATTATAGGAAATTCGCAGCAGCGTTCCTTTGTCTCCATAGCATTTTGGCCAAAATGATAGCCTGCGAAGCTCTCTTCTGTGATGTTCACATGGCCGTGAATCAAGATGGTGGCCATGTCATTGTTTTGTGCAGGGTGGTGAGGTAGGCGAGGAAGGCGAAGGGCACCTGGCAGACAATGAGGAGGGTGGCCACTGCGAGGAAGAGGAGGGGAGCCACTTGCCCATCACCCATTCTTCTGGCAGTGGCCTCAGATTCCAGCTGCAAAGGGATGGTAGGAGTCACCTGGTCAGCCACTGGGAGAAAGAAGAGGAGAGCAGGTCTTTGCTGCTTCATCTCACCTTCTGCCAGAGCGGTGAGGAATCACCCTCCTCTTCCTTCTCCAGTGGCTGGTCAGGTGGCTCCTACAATCCCTTTGCAGCCAGAATTGGAGGCCATGACAGCTCTCCTCCTCTTCCTCGTGGTGGCCATCCTCCTTGTTGTCTCTGGGCGCTGCTGGGATCCCTTCACCTTCCTCACCCCTGCACAAAACAGCACGGCCACTATCTTGATTCATGGCCATGTTCCCTTCTGACAGTACAGTTTTTTTTTTTTTAAAAAATAAAAGTTTACAAAAGCACACAATTGCTATTGCTGGACAACAAGCCTGCACCTGTGCACGTCTGCCCCCTCCAAACTCTGCAAGAAATCACATAGGTGTTCAAATGAGGAATGTGCATTTCCTTCGGAGCGTTTTAAAAAATACCGGGGAGTTTTTGTCCGCCCCTTCACAGTATGTCGAATCACCATGGGATCCCATTGGGACAAAAGGTATTCTCGCATTCTATGATATTTTTTCCACCATCCAGACAACCCCTCAGGGATGGAAAAGCATTCTGTTCCATTTTGATTATCATCCTAATTAACCTAACTTTGTACTTGAACCAACAGGTGAACCAGAATGCAGATACGCTTTGGTTTTAATTTATGTATGAATTTTCTGCTGCAGTTCTCTAAGAAATAAATGCATACCAAGTGTGTAAAATAGGAGAAATGAGTATAAAAAATTGTATATTAGGGGAATATGTATAATAATAAAGAAATTGCTTGCAAAAATCTGTATATTCACCAAAATTGTATAAAATGCATATATATGGGGAAATGTCTATAAAAACAAATGTAATTTTTGCAGTCTTTTAAAAACATAAATTTATGTGGAAATAGACAGAATGGACTTTTGCTTGAAAAGAAGCAAAGCTGATACTGCACATTTTAAAATCATATCTATATATACATCTGTGTTAGAATGTGCCAGCATTTGCCAGAGTTCACTCTCCCAAGTGGTATCAGGACCAGAGCCCTAATGTCAGATGGGAGCAAGCCAGAGAGAAGTGGTTTAGTTCAAAATAGATATGTGAGTGGTCTGGTGCCAGAGGTGCAACCAAATGAGCAGATGGGACAGAGTCATGCAACATTTTCTAAGACAGAAAAAAAAAATCAGCAGCTGTTAGATTTGATGAGCTAGACATCAGACATCCTGTCCAGCCAGGATCTGATAATACAGTGCATTTCCTCTCCATTAATAGGGAGCACAGAACTTACATTGCTTGGATGGTGACTGAACTGAGATGAAAGTTGAACACATCCTATGGGTCTCATTTTTCTACTTCTCCAACAACCATACCTCCCATGCCAAAGGACAATGTCAGTATAAGCTACAGTGCTAGTTGTCCCCTTTGTCCTGGCAAAACACATCAAACCATTAGTCCTTCTATCTCAAAAACCTACTGTTCCCAAGGGAAATTTTAGGGACACATCACCCTCTAATGCACCTCCCTCGCACCGCCTTCTGCTACCACCTTGATGATGGAGTGGAAAGTTTCCATTCAGAAGTTCTTCCTCACCAACCAGAAAAATCCAGATATCACAACAGAAGTCTTTGGGGAAATCCAGGCTCAACTATAAGCCAACACATTAACTCAACTCATTCCAGATGGCTATTTGGTCTATGGAGAGTGGAGGTCAAGGTGATGGTGTAGATAACTAGTTTTGACTGCATCTTCCTAGTGCTGAGTACAAGGGATAGATTTGGGATTCTACTTATGTACCTACTGCCTGACCAGTGTACTTCTCCCTAAATACCTGAAAGAGGTTGGGTTGATTTAGCCCTAGGGTTGTATGCTTCCAGATTTAATACTGTGAGAGTCATGCCAAGTCCCTCTTTTATGGTTTAACTTGTGATTTTACTGTTTCCATAGCAATCATGGGAATGTTGCAGGTTACATATAAAACATACAGAAGAGCATATGTTTTCTGCATTCTGGGTCACTTTGAATGTGTTGTCCTTTCCTCCATTAGGCTTGCTTGGTAAATGTAGAAGATATTGGCCTGAATCCTGTTGGTTTGTCCCAACCAGAACAGACCCACTGAACCAAATGTTGAAACATGAGCCTCTGTTTTATCACTGCTGTTCATAAATCCTGTTGGTTAATCTACTTTAGGTGGGACTAATCAATAGGATTCAGGCCATCATTTTAAATATGATAGTCCGAAGTGTGGAGACAAGCTGTAAAGATGGAGCTACTCGCAGATGTTCTTACAAGTTATAAACAAGCTTTAGCAAGTCACCAGTCTGTCTCAATGCTACTGCAGTATCACCCACATATTTATAGCTTTACTTTAATACCATGGGGACTTGGCAAGCACAGTGAAGCATTTTGAATGGACTGAAGAATGCAGAAGACAATGCCAGCAAGCAGGAAGCTGCACTGGTGGAGACAAGAAATGTCTTATGGAAGACACGTCTTCATATTATTCATGATGTGTTACATTTTAAGTAACAAAAAATACTTGGGTTTTTTGCTCAATTGTAACATCAACAATGAAACATTTCAAAACTATGTTATTCCAAATATTACTTTGGGAAGGTATTTATGGCCTTTTGTTTTACTATTTCCCTTCTCCTTGAAACTGAATGGGAATGTACTTGGCCACCCTTTTTGTTCTGTTCTTTCTTTAACTGATAAACACACATGGGACACAGGCAGCTTTTCTGCAAGTCTGCTTCATTGCTTCAGTGAAGCACTAATAACCTGTAAATCAGACACAGTACCATCTGGGAGAAAAGTGGGATATACATCAAATAAATAAATAAATAAATAAAACAAATGCACAGGCTGTTCATGTACTTTACGTCTGTCAGTGCTTCCTAGAGTATCCCATATCTCATGCTACATTTGAGTTGAAGAAAGAACAGAACACACACAGTAATTTTCACTGCCCCTGCTAGATTTTGTGGTGGGAAAGGTTCCAGGGGGACACTTCAAAGGGACTTGCAGAAAATATTTAAAAACTAAAATAGCAGTGAAAATACAGCATTAATAACGTTTTACCTTACTCACTACTCATGACTGGAAATACGTCACTTTGAAAAACAATGTCTAAGAAATAATCCATTGCTTTTTAAAGAAATGCTTCCAAGCTCTGCATACAAACCATTATTCTCCTGGGGAGGGGGTTGTCACTTTCTTCTTTGTACACATAGAAAAACTGATAAATATCTATAAAAGAGAGAAATGACTCACTCAAAGTATGTTTTAGGATCTTCAATGGGATTTAAAAGTAAACCATACAGAGAAAGAAATCGCTTCTTTAAAATGCAGCACTTTAGACTTTTAACAAAGAATGATTTAATTAATTCATTCTTCACAGATGGAAAATCTTTTGCTTTATAACCAAGCAGCATATTTTAGAGAACACAGCTGAGATGCTGGTTTTAAAATAAGTTTAGCTCTTTTTCAATTAGTCTTAAATCCAAACTTTTTTTTGGTTGTTTATATTCAAGCTACCTTTTAATTTAATATATATAAAGCAATGCTTTAATTTCTGTACAATCTGTGATCTTTGAACAATTTGTAGCCAGAATCATCCTCTTTTCTCCAGTTTTTTTTGACAACCTTCATATCTTTTATTTGTTAGAACTGTAGCACTACAGCATATAATTTAATGTCTAAAAAGCTATTCAAGGTATTATTATCATCCAAAACCTTTTATATGAGATTCATTTTGACACTGATTTCAATAATATGCTGATTTTATGAGCAATTAAAAACCCTTTTGGACCTGGAGATAAAGATGTGGGCAATTTCCTGTAGGTTGTGGGTTGTATTATCCTCCCATCAGTGGCTGCCGCTGTCTCCACTGATGTAATTCCTGTGATTCTGTCTGGAAACATGGTATGAGGGGAGCACATTCTTCTTTTCCAGCAAGACTGTACTCTTGATGGTCACAGTGAGTGTGATTCAATTGAGAAACAGGTGTAACCTGTCATTCAGCTGATTTATTGGGAGAGTTGCACTGGGCAGAGATGAGGGGAGGGGGTAAAACTCAAATTGACTGTTTTTCAAATTGACAGCTTTAAACAGGCAGGTGTTGTTGTTTTTAAAGCAAAACATCAATCCAAATGATGGCAAAGAGGCTTTATTTAACTTAAAATATTTTTAAAGGGAAAAAGTCCCCAGGGAATTTATAGACTAAAAATACTGTCATATTTGTTTTGTTGCATAAGGCAGTCCAGCTAGATTTTAACTGTATTTTAAAAATTAAAGCCTACTTTCTCACTAGCTCTAAGTGGCTTAGAATGAATAATGAGTATTTGTATGCACAGGGATGTTTGGAATAAATAATAAATAAATGTAAAGAAAACACCAAATTTAAAGAGCAAAATAAAACTATAAGAAGAATAAACACACACAAGATGCATACAAAACAACAGCATGTATGGACAAAGCATCTTATATTTCTTAATAAGGCAGACAAAAGCTGGCAAGGAAGAGGACAATACAGGTTGCTGGGAGTTCAGCCAAGCTAGGTGGTCACCTTATCATTCCTGTCAGGAAAGGGTATTTCCCCTGTTTGTATGTATGTTTTCCTGCACCATTATTTTTGCATATTTTTGCATATATTTTGCATACCTGCATATCAGTATTAGTGCACCTCCATCTAGCAGGATTTAAACTTGACCTGCCACTTTGCTTAATAGGATGGCTAATGCTCTTCCACATGTATGATGTGGTGGTGGGGAGTGCAGCAGCCACAGTCGTGTGGTCAAAAATAATGCAAAGTATAGGACACATGATCATAGCAGGATCACCCTTTTACAACAAAGAGAGTTCACTTGGGGAAAATGTATGTCTGGTAATGCCATTCCCACTTTGCATTAAAAAGGATGTGTGTATCATGAATAGAATCACTGCAGACCAAGAAAATTCAGTTTGAAGCAGAATATTTATTTATTTATTTATTTGGCAGTACAGACAGCCCCTTAGAGAACAGTGGTTATGCTCCATAAGACTGTGCAGTGTTCACCTTTTTCACTGTAAATGGTTTTCATGGGAAGGTTCCACTTCCTCAAAATCACTTGTTTACAGAAATTAATTAGTATTTGTCATAGTTTTAAATATATCTGCATTACCACACACTCAGACTTTGTCCTGTTGGGAGGAGAAAGTTCCATCCAGTGCAGCTGCTGTCTCTGTTTTAGTAGAGGATACCTTTGATTATGTGACTGTCCCATATTTTAATGCAGAATTGCCATCTGTGGAGGATTCCAAGAGTAGACATTGGCATTGTTGGATTCTTTTGATGGGAAACATCCAGGGTCCAGGAAGAGCTACAAAAATAGCCCATGGGCTAAAGGATAAATACACCTGTTTTATGGCTTTGAGCAGCATAATTTCAACAGCCCCCCAGGGTTGTCCCCTATCCCCGATTTTGAATTACTGCTGTGTAGAGAGCCAGCATGGTATAGTGGCCTGAGCACTGGACTAGGGAAATTTTCACATGGGGAAATTATTCCCTTGAGAGATCGGGAGAGAAATGGGGCTCTTTTGGGAGCAGAACTCCGTTTCGCACGCCCCTTTCCTTCTCCTGATCTGATGTCATCCTCACTCTGTGCTGCTTCCATTTCTCTGCCAGTATCTTCCGTCATTTTTAATAACAAAGAACTGTCACCTAAGGCACTTAACTCTTCTTGATGGTAGAGTCGGCCTTGATCACCAAGTCCAGGTAGCATCTTAAGGAATTCCACAGTGAAACTAAGGATCAAAATAACGAAATATGTAACATGCTCCTAAGACTGTTCTCCCCTACCCCACTCCAAAGGATTAGAAGAGCCAAATGTAATTTTGGCCTTTTTTTTTTTTTTTTTTGCAAAGGAGAATAGTGGAGTACCCACAAAATTTACAGACCAGTTAGCTGTTCCAAGCAAACTGATTGAAAGCATTATTAAAGATAAAATTATGAAGGACAAGTTTTGCTGAAGTGAAATCAAATATGTCAATGAGAGAGTCAGCTCTGTGAACCTTGTGGACTATTGAAAATGGAAAGAAGCACACAAAATGTTCTGAATAAATAATTAAATCTATCCTTTCAGAGGGCCAACAAGTATTTGATGATCCAGTAGACTTCATTTACTTGAAAGGGTTTTTGAAAATTCTTTCCAAAGACTGCTGAGCAAACCTAGCAGACACAGGATAAGAGGGAAGGTCTTCTTATGAATAAGTAACTGGTTAAAGCACAAGAAGGTGAGATGGTAATGAATAGTTCTTACACTGGACAACTAAAAACAGTGTGGTCCCCATGGATCTGGATTGGAAACAGTGCTTCTTTACTTGCTTATAAATGACCTGGTGTTAGGGGTGAACAATAGATTAAAATAGAACTGTAGAGTTGGAAGTGACCACAAGGGGCATGGCATCTAGTCCAACTCCCTGCCCTGCAGGAATACACAATCAAAGCATTTCTGACATCCAAATCAAAGCATTCAGACATCCAGCCTTTGCTTAAAAACCTCCAAAGAAGGAGATGCCAATGAAGTATCTGGTTTTGCTTTAGGATATTTAAAACAAAAATGGATAGCAAAGAGCTTCAGAAGGAAATCTACAAACTGAGGGAAATGGGCATTTAAATGGCAAATGACGTTCAGTGTAAGCAAGAAGAAAGTGGTGGATATTGATGCAAAAAAACCTTCACTCTGAATAGTCTCAGTTGGCAGTGAACTAACATAAAAGGGATCTTGGGGTTGGGATGGGCAGCTCAGTGATGGGCAGGATATAAATTAAAATATATAAATATGTAAAAAAGCAATATTAGGGTTTAGAAAAATGTAAGGTGGGACATGATAGAAGTATTATATTTGTGGTACAGGTTGAGTATCCCTTATCCAAAATGCTTGGAACCAAAACTGTTATTCTCAAAGGAAGCACTGAGTAATTTAATCTTGAAAGACTTTCTCAGCTCAGGACTTACTCTGCACAAAACTCACATGTGGTATTTGTGCACAGAAAGCAGTGTTTTCTCTGAAGAAACAGCATTTTCTGTGCAGAAATACTATGTCTGCAGGAAAAAATTATTTGCAGAAATATTGATATATATGGGGGAAATTCTGCAAGTTTTGCACAGAATGAAATCTAAATTCTGGAGAGTCTCATCAGTCCAACATTCTCCTTAATCAGGGTTTCCTATACTCAAGAAACATTTTTTTAAATCATTTTTCAAATATCTTCAAATATCCTTTCCATCCCTATTCAGAGTTTATGCCTGGTCTTTTGGTGGTTTTAAATGAATATAAAATACATTGAGATGAGAATAAAGAGCTAGCACTTTTTGAAAAATCATCTTCTCTCGAATGTGAGTAATACAAACTGAGATATTAAAGAACAATAGAATCAACACTTACAAAGGAATTCCACCCAGGGACAGGGGGAGTTCCAGCAGATAAAGGCCCATCAACCAACCATTAGCCAAACAGACACTAACGAGCCTTGCATTTCTATACCCAGAAACTAACCATTCATTCAACTACACAAGTTTACATATACTCCCCAACAGGGCTTCACAGCATATAAACTCCACATACACTCCTACCCAACCATTCTCTGAAGATGCCAGACACAGATGCAGGCGAAACGATAGAAGTAAACTATTCCAGAACACAGCTTCACAGCCCAGAAAAAAATCAAGGAAAAACTGAGATCTGTTTTCTGGTTTTACTGAGACCCCAAGAAATACAAAACACCCTGAAATGATCTTCTCATCAGCTCTTACAGTGGATCTGTGCTCCTAGAACATGCAAACAAAGGGCAGCCATTTCCCAACTGTAAACGGATTACAAGGGAAATAAAAAAATGCTTTTGAGGGTTTCCTTTGTTCCCAGCATAATGTATACAAATGAATGGAAGGCAAAACAAGAACTCAAATGACTACTCAAATAAGAACTGGAAGTACAGGAAAGAAAAGCAACATAATTAGTGTCAAAAGGATTTGATGACATTTTATTTTATTTTGTTTTTTGCCAACAAAACACATGTGCTCCTTTTTTTCGACCATGTAAGCCAGTTCCTTACAAAAACAAATGGATAGCAGCATTGTCAAATGGCGGACACAGAAGCTATGTGGATAATAAGCTAGAGTTATTAAAACTACTCCACAGTTTTCACTGGGGCAGATTTTTGCCCAAGACTGATTCAATTACATCCAGGCTTTGGGATGGCTTCTTTTTGTATTTTTGGGTGTATCTTAGGCAAGTTTGAGCTTTTCTTGTGGAACCTTCCTTATGTAAGTGTTGGGCATGCCTGTAGCATTAATACAGCTTGATGACATGCATCAGGCATCTTCCAACATTTATTTCTTTGGTTACAGATTTGTCTGTGCAGATGCCTACATGAAAATCTCATTGGGTAGTATCCCTACATTGGCCAGAAGTTCAGATCAGATTCTTTTTTGTCCTTGTCTACAACAGTACCTATGAGGCCCTCTTTTCCCAACTCCTTCTAGTATCATCATCAGCTGCCGCCACCACTGCTCTCTCTCTGTTGCAACTTATATTACTTTTCATTGAATTATAGAGTGGGAAGTAACCTCAGATATAACTTCATCTAACTCTTTATATAATGCAAACTGAGCAAAGTATTTATTTTATTTTATTTTATTTATAGCCTACCCTTTTCCCAGCATGGGACCCAAGGAGCTTACATTTTTTAAAAAAATTAATTTTATTTATTTTACTTTCAAGTTTTTACAACTTTCCTACAAACACTCCTGAAAATATTCATATCTGGGATCAGACCACTCTAAAGATATTTCAGTGACTGGATTTCTTTCTTTTTTTAAAATGGCTAAATATAATGATTGATAAGGAAGTTAATTTTCAGCCATAATCACGTATTGGATTAGTTTTTAACAGTTCAAAGAACTGCTCAATTAGCCAGCTATGCTTTGCATAAATCATATTTTAAGATTAGGAGGACATATATCTAGCAGCCAAATCTACAGGGTGTGGAACATAAACTTCGCAACAGAAGAGAAAAAGGCAAAGCATGAAACAGCAGAAGATATTCTATATAATTGTTAACATCATTACAAATTTACACTTTAATATTTGCTCTGATCAAATATCTGTTTTTATAGCACTGTTTAAAAAGGAATTATCCAGTGTAGAAACAATATCTGAACTTGTATTAAATGGCTAGCAATGATGAAAATTAATTATCCAAGAAAGGGCTTCAAAATCTTTCCCAGCAGTGAAATGAAAAATAACCCATACTTTGTGTGGCCTTTTATATGAACTTCCTTTGTTGGGGGGGTGGGTGGGGGTGGCTTTAGACTATAAACTGTTAAAGCTATTGCAAAAGCAGGCATACCTGCAGAGAATTTTAAGCATCTGTCTAAGATGAGAAAAAGAACCTACCTACTTATGAGCCAGGAAGCCCCCAGCTCAAATACCAACTAAGCAATGAATTTACTGAGGAGTGATGTCAAACAAGTTACAGTTCTCTCTTTCAGCTCCACAACTGTATGAGGAGGTGAACAGTACGGACCTAACTTATAGGACTGTACTAAATATTACTGTGATAATGTATGGGAAGCAGTTTGAACACTGTAATGATGCACAAGAAGCACTTTGCTGTCTTTTTTTGCAGGGGGCAGGATCTGAGTGCAAAAAGGAGTTGTGTCTGTTAAGCAAGGTACACTGCCTTGTTTACTGAAAATCTGTGTTTGGAGTTTGCTTGCTTTCCCTCCTTACCCCAAAAAGGGGGTGGAGTAAGCTTCTAGCCCACTGATAGCTAAAATCACAGGAAGGTAAACCCGATGTAAAATAAGTCATACCAACTATTTCCAAAAGTTAAAGTCTTCACAAATTTCACAAATTTCCAGACTTGGCAGAAGTAAGCCAGGGTCTGGAAGTCACATTGTAGCTCAAAGCGCTGGTTTTGGCAGACAATATCCTACCGAGTATTTGAAGGAGCTTCTTCCATAGGAACATGCCCATACGTTAAGATCCATAAAAACATGCCCATAACGTAACTTCCAGATGTTGGCGGCTACTTTTAAAAACTAATTGGTTACAGAGAAGCATCCCATGGCCCCAAACACAACTATTATATTTGTAATTTTCAAAAATCAAATCTCAACTTTCCCTTTTCTCAGTAGTAACAAAAGAGTTACTTTTAGTTACTTTTAAAAAACACATGGAAATTGGTTTAGTGAAAGAGACAGAAAGCAATAGATAAGCAATTGTCAGAAACTGAAGCTAAGGACTTTATCACACTACATTGTTATAGTGCTATTATTCTACTTTAACTGCTTGGCTGCTTCCTATGGAATTCTGGGGTTTGTAGTTTAGTGAGGCCTAAGAGCTCTCTGGCTGAGAGTTCTAAATGCCCCTCCCTAAACTGTAAATCCCAGGATTCCACAGGAGGCAACCATAGAAGGTGAAGTGGAATAGTAGCGCTATAAGAGTGTAGTGTGATAAGAGAAGAGACACAAGAAAAGAGAAAGAAATTACCTTTTATGGAGAGATTCTAGATCATTAACTCAAATCATAAATCATATAATGGAAGTTGGGAGAATGTCATGGACACACTCAAATTAGATAAAGACCCTTCTCTGATGGCATCACATTCACCAATTATTTTGCTAAAGCAAGATGCTAATCCTCCAGCAAAATTATGTGGGTTATTTGGATGGTTGAGAATGCAGAAGTCCTAGTTGTGATAGGAGATGGAATAGCTTCCTGTTCAGAGATGGAACAGGAAATTATTTCAGTAGGCTCAATTAGACTTGAAAAGATGGTCCAAGGCAGGGTTGTTGCAGATGATAAAGTATCCTAAAATAGAGATGAATACTCTGCCTGGAATCATATTCTTATTAATTAATATTCCATGAAAATAACAGATTCATAATTAAAACAACAGCAAGATATTGTTGAATATAACTATTAGAAGGAGTTCTTGCAATAAGCCCGTGAACAGCCCTGAAAACATTTCCCTCCCAGGTCTCACTCTTTGGTAACACATATATTATTTGCTATACTACTTTGGTCTCAAAAGGAAGTATTTTCTTCTACAGTGTGCTTACATCTTGCCACATGCCACAGGAACCTGTGGTCCTAAAGCTCTTTGTTTTTAGTGCACTGTATTTTGAGGTGCTTTCATATGGAGAACCTCTGGCAATACCAGCCAAAAGAGATTGTACAGCTATTTTGTATTTCCATCCTTCAAGGATTTTGTTTAACAAGGGGGGAAAAGATGGAAGAAGTCCTGGGAGAACATAAGAGCAGCACAAAGGAAAGACCATGGCATTTGGACCTCTCCCCATCTGAAATTCAATGGGTGAGGCACATGTATAGAAGCACCATGGGACTATATGGATTAATTCTTAGCAAACTTTATGCAAGAAGGATTCTGTTTTACCTAGTGTCTCTTCAGATCTATTGCTTTCTGGGGTCTTCTTTTCCTATATTTTATCTCCTGCAATTTCCAGTCATGACATAAAAGTACAAAGCTCCTGTTGGACACTGATCCATCTAGCCAGTGGCATCTGGTGGCTTCAGTATTACTGGGAGGTTAATCTGCTCTGCATTTTATTCTGAATTTTAAAGGGGCTGTCCCAAGTGCAGAATCCTATCCACAGAATAGGTTGTAATCTTGGCTAGCCTATTTAAAGTTCATTGTAACACCCAGAACATATCTGCTGTACTACTCACATGGGAACTCAACACTCCAATTGCATTTAGCCCACCACTGTCTACTTTGGCAGCTACTCTCCAGCATACTAGGAAGAGGCCTTTTTTCCAGACTTGTTATCCCACACACTTCCTACTTGAGGGTGATGGGCTAGGGTGTGAAGCTGGGATCTTCTCCATATGAAGTGTGTGCTCTATCTAGAAGGGGAGGTGTAACTATGTTTAATATTGCATTGTATTATGATGCCATTCAGCTGGCTAAAAAGGATGGCTAAGTTCTGTGGACAAATATGGAGTGTAACAATGGAGATTTTCATATAGGCTCAATTCAAATATTATCAGCTGTCAAAGTGAAAAAATGTATAACAACTAGTATTAATATCTTAAAGACTGCATTACCATATGGAATAAGTGGAGATGGATTATAGCTCCAAAGCCATTTCCAATATGTCATTTTGGTTACATCTCTTAAAGAAACAGAGGAAAAAAGTAAAATCATGCTGCTTTATACAAAGTGGGGAGGGGAGTTGCACAAGAAATCCACATACATATTTTAGTAACGGTGTGTGTGTGTCACATTAAAATGTGTTTTTCACACAACTCCCTATGATTTTAATGCAAAAAAAAAAAGCATGTGTGTTTCTGGATACAGAAACATATATGGAGGGTTTTTGCCCCAAAATCATGTCTGTTTGCATAAGAAAGACCAATTCCACACAAAAGGTGTCTCGCTGGAAATGGCAGGGGTTTGTGTAGGTTTTTCCCCCCATGAAAAATGTGTTTTTGCACAAAACGGCCATTATTTTCATGCAAAAAATCCACATGCATTTCTGGAATCTGTTTTTTGCAGTGGGGAGAAAACCATGGGAACTATTCATTTTCTGATATGTGGACAAAATAGTTGATGATTTTCATCCTCAATCTAGACACTTCCATTTCAAACAGAAACAGGAATATAATTTAGTCCTATGCTTCTTTTAAAGCCATTTCAACCTTTTTGAAAGAAAGCATATTAAAAAAACAGCATTTTACTCCTTCCCAGCTATTTGCCATTAATGAATAAGAATGTGACTTCTTACTTTAAGATGGTAGGCTAGGGATGGAAGAAGATGTGGACAGAGAGGATGCAAGTGGAGAAGAACTTTGATTCATATGTAACAGTATCACCCACACTCTCCATAAGTAATGTAATGTGACCAAAAGTTCTCAGTGAAAAGTAGATGACTACAGGTATTCTCAAGTCCAGTTATGTGATGATGTTGGCAAATGATCTATTTGATTCTAGGTTTTTTTTAGGGTCTATTTATAGTCATACTTTCTTTTGTCAGCATAACAATGCTCATTTCTCTCAGTTGAAGTTTTGGTCAGTTTCCCATGCCTTGGCAGAATATTAGTAAATGCTTTGGGGAGGGAAACAGCTTTTAAAAAACAACCCTAAATGCATCTGTATTACACCTCATTTTCAGATTCAACCCAGTACATGTCCTAGAGATCGTTCAGCAGCTTTAAAAATGCAAATTTCCCCAAGGAATTCCAGTTGCTTCCACTAACTTAAAGTAGTACTATGGATTAGATGCTTGCTAATACCAGAAGATGAATGGCTCCAACACAATATTAATAAAGGGAATCTATACCTTTAGGAAAAAAATTGCTCTATAAATATACTAAATAAATACACACACACAGTATGTACCTTCTGAAAATGAACATCAGGCATTTATCTTAGGTCTCTACAAAAATCCATAAACCAATGCAACAAATCTCACCAAAAACCTTACCCGTCACAAGCTGTTGTCCAGTTAATCCCACTGGAACCATACCCAGGTTATTCATAGCAGTTGCCCAAGCTGCTGGATCAGTGACTGACATGTTAAGTTGTGTGGTGTCTATAGCTATGCTTCCCAAGCCATCAGCTGCTGTAGGAAAAGAAACACATTCTAAGCTTATAAACAAAGAAGCAACAATGGCAAACTGAAAACTAGAAAAATCTGTTAAATGCTTGCAGCATTGCTATCTTAGGACTTATTGTTAGTCATCCTCTCCTTGCCATTTCTGGGAAAACTTGCAGTATAGCAGACAGCAAACAAAAAACCCAATACACAGTATCTGTAGAAACCTAATCCAATAAGGGGCAAAGGTTCCTATGGAAACAAATTCCCAAGGATGTCGATATGTTTGCAAGTATAACAAATTTAGAATGGCAGAGTCTTGTGGCACCCTTAGCGACTGATAAATTCACAATGGCAAAAGCTTTTACAGACCACAGTCCTCTTCACTGGATTGCAGTCCATGAAGGCTAATTTCATAATACATTTGCCAATTTTTAAGGTGTCAAAAGACTTTTTGTTGTTGCTGTTTTGTTACACCTAACTAACAAAAATATCCTTGGAGTTGAGAATGAATTTCATTTTGGCACCTAAATAAAGAGTAAGGTACCGGAGAAAAGCATCAGAGAATCTCAAGGAAATACAGCATTCTGATTAAGATTAGAAATGCTGAAAACCAGCGCAACTACCATGACCGCAGTGAGATGCACCACTTATAATGACTTCTTTCACCTGCTGCCATTGTTCTAGTGGGTATTTCTTCCAGTTGTTTAGTTTCTTCAGCTTGATGCCCTTTGACTTCTTCATTTGCTACTCTGTTAACATCTTGAAAGGTGAAACAGTCTCTCCATCCCTGGGTGCTGGATCCACATTTAGTACATTATATTCTGGAAGAGGGGGGAAAGACCATAAACTAAATACTGTTTTACTGTATCTCTTCTAAACAGATACTGGCTGGAAATCCACACAGGACAGCTAGCCAGTCCAAACTGGGTCTTTGGAGCAACTTCAGCCTCACTTCTTCCCCAGACATTCAAAAGAGAATTAAGCAAACCAGAACTCTTGTTGATTAAGAACAGAACAAACAGTGCCATAGAGGAACTTGTCTAATGCCTAGCTGCTGTACTAAGCAACCTCTCCACAGTTTAGGTCTTATCAGCACCTGCACAGCCACCTTAGCAAGCTGGATTACACTGGAAGGACGTACTTGAGGCTGCAAATGAATTTTTTAAAAAGTTAAAAATTAATTTATACTGAAAGTTTGAAGAAAACTGTTGCCTGTTAAATAAATTCCCAGATGCACTGGAGGTAATGTGGTGTGAGTGTGAAGAAAACAACCTTGGAATAACTTTAAGAATGAGCTGCATGACCTAAGAAACAGTTCTAAGATTTATAAGCACTAAGAATGGTGTGCTAACAGTCTACCTAAAACTATGGAGGAGGCAGGTGGCTAATCATTCTCCTCAAAATCACTTAATGGGAATTACTTATTTGACACATTTGCTCACACCACAGAGTTAATTTAAAGTGAGAATAAAAACCATGTTGTCTAAGGGTTTGTAAACAGGCTAGTCACTGTGAAGAGTAACAATCAACACAAAGGGAACAGTAAAAAATGTAGTAATTGTATAGATCATGAAAAACTAAGGATTATTCTTAAAGAAATGGGTGTGCCACAACATTTGATTATCCAGTACTCAGGACAAGAGGCTACTGTTAGGACAGAAACAAGTACCATCTCAGAACTCAGAGCAGGTATCCACCCCACCATCGTGAGTCTAGCCACCCATTCTGGCTTCAGAAAGGTTGACTACCACTGGCACTTGGCTTTTTCCAAATCTCAAAGGGGCAATTGTGAAAAACAAAGCCCCAGCTGTAGTTGCCCTCTCTGAAGCCAAAAGGTGCTGTGGGGGAGGGGGTTATTTGGTGGCCTCCCTGGAGCAAGACCAGAGGCTTCTGGGGGTTGGCACTTTCACACAAGGATAACAACGTGAGAGAGAGCAGAGACGGAAGGGTTGAAAGCCTCTGCAGTCCTTCCTCGCATATCTGTTTGTCTTTGCATGTGTCCTCCATGATGCAAATGACTCCATTCCTATCTGTACAGGGAGTTCTGCAAAACAGACTTCAACTGGACTTTCCTTGAAATGCTAGATTGTCTTTCAGATTTGCAATACTGTTCCAGGAAACTCTAAATGCATATTGGAAAGCAATGGGTCTCGACAAATACTATCTCTGTGCTAGGACTTCGCTTACTGGTGTGGATACAGTCAAATACTTCACTCATTGGTCACTCATTGGCTTAGACACACTCAAAGATGGGCCAAGCTTGTCTTGCCAAAAGTATTGGACAGGGAGTGGCTGTATAGTTTACCCTATAACTCTACTTAAGAAAAATGAAAGCTTAGAATCCAGGACAGATAATTATCCAAACAGGCACTGGAAAGGCATGCCCAATACCTGGGTGAAATCTGAAAAAACTGGGGTGTTGTCAATCTTTTGCATGTATGATAGTGTCCTTATAAGAATTTTCTGTAAGGTAACATCTCTGACTAGTTACTAGTTTCCTGCCTTGGATGCTCTGCAATAATTTTTTTTTTTGCCATCATGCATTTATAATTTTTATTAATATGCAGATGTGTTTACCAATTTTAAATCTACAACTCCTGTCAACAATGCAGCATGGAGCCGCCACATGCAAGTCATTGTGTGCCAGAACTGTAGTGGAATTCAAGAATAGCCACAGGTGCTATTTTGGCCTTTTCTAGTTATGGTCCTCCTTTGCAGCTCACACAGACAACTATTTTTATGAGACATCAGATTATGAGCAAGAAAAGTGGACAATAAGTATTAAGTAGTACAATCCACCTATTAAATTATGAGAATGATCTGTTGGGCTTAATTTGGATACCAAGCTAAGCTACAGTTTGCACTAACTATACAGTTGTTTCAAATGCCAAACCAATTTTTGAACTGCAAATGTGCACTATGTAAATGATAGCACAGACCTCTTGCTTGCTTCCATTTTTTTGTCCTCCTTAGCATTTAGGTGCATCGATTCACTCTCATCTCTATGGTGCATCATCCTCAGGAAATGAAGCAATGCCTATGACTTCAGTTAATTCTGATATCCCAAATTATGTTCACAAATATCATGGTTTGCAAAAATATTTCTCAAGATAATGAATCAGATACAGACATAGCAGTTTCTAACAAAGAGTCTTACAAATCAAAAACACTATCCTGAATTGGTACTCAGTGCAAAGCTTGCTTAAAACAATTTTATTACCTGTTTTATCATCGCATTGTTTGCTGCTATAATGTTGATGAATTTTGTATTTTTGTTTTACTCAACTAACATTTTCTTAAGTATTGAAATTTTGTTTTGTTGTTTGCCTTCATGCTGTTTCTGACTGATGCCCACCCTAAGGTGAACCTATCATGGGGTATTTGAGCAAGATTAGTTCGGGGGGGGGTGTGCCTTTGCCTTCCTTTGAGGCCAGGATGGTGTGGCTTGTCCAAGCTCACCCAGTGGGTTTCTAAGGCTGAGCAGACATTTGAAGTTTCTAAAGTCATATTCCAGCATTTAAATCACTATGCTACCGTGGCTCTCAACTGAAAGCTTATCTATAGGTTTAGTATATATTTTTGGCTATTGTGTTTTATAATGATTTAGCCACTTTGGACGTACTTTTGTAGGGAAAGCAGGATACAAATAAATGATAATGATGATGATGACGACGACAACAACCCACAGGTTAAGCTACAAAAGTATGAAAGCAGCTGGATGCCCCAGTTTAGTTCAAAAGTATTTTTTAATAAATTGTGTAGACAAATGCAAACAATTTTTGAAAGATATTTAGGAAAGAAATATAGTTCTTCCTCCATATCCACAGATTTGGTATCCACGGATTTAAGTACAGTATTCATGGCTTGAAAATATTCTTTAAAAAATAATAATCCAAAAAGCAAACTTTGATTTTGCCAACTATATGAGACACCATTTTGCTATGCCATTGCATATAATGGGACTTGAATATTCATGGATTTTGGTATCCACGGGGGGTTCTGGAACCAAACCCCAGCAAATATGAAAGGACAATTGTAACAGAATAATCAACATGATCTATACTGTGAAATGATATCACTAGAAGGCTATTTTGAATCATCTCTTGAAATGATATACAAACTTGGCAAGTGATGTCCTCTAGAAACATGGTGGCAGTCAGTGTGAGACTCTTCAATGGTTTCCTCTCCCTGAATGAGAAGAGAAGTTAAACAATGGTCCTCTCTTTTCCAAAGTCCCTGTAAGCATGTCTCCTAGCAACCATTTGTCTTGGCCTGAGTAAAAGAGCAGGCCATTTGGCCTCTTTTAATTCTGGATTCCCACTGTCATCTTCTACATTATTCCTACCTTGCCACGAATATAAGAACATAGTCCTTGAGTGCTAAAGCTTTGTGACAGTTGATTCATCAATTATGTAACTGGAACGGTCATTTAATATTTCAGTTAAACAATGTTACATTACCCAGCTTTGAAGCAACCTTAACATCTCAGACAGAGTAACACAATCTGAAGAGGCCAAAGAAAATAACTGTTTTATTGTGCATGCATACTTGTACAGATAGGCTGCAAGTTCCTGTTGTAACACAGCTAACAGCACAATAATAAATAGCACACAAACATAAACCACAGTGTTGTGTGTGCTGTACAGTGATTATCACACAAATAATACTACCCACTTCTTTAATGTATTGCTTTGGGGGCTTTGAATACAGAAACAAATATGCATAAAAATGTATAACCATCTTAACTATGAATTAAATTATTTTATTTGTCGATCTTATAGATGTACACAAGTAAAGAGTATTTATAGTTCTGAGGTCAAAAGAATAACTCAGCAAGTTATAACTAAGTTTGAAAAAATCTGTTGATAGTTATTCTCAGTTCCAGCAAAGGCCAACATTTGCCGGGAGAGAGCATGCTCATCCAGGATGCTAAATGGCTACCTCAGCAGTTTTTGGAAATAAAATTTGTAATGTACAAAGACTTCCTTTAGGAAGCAGAACACAGGAAGCCATAAAAATCACAAAACAGAAACAACAACAATCTGCAAGTGAAACAGCTGATCCCTTGAGATACTCCTTTAAATGTGATCTCTGTAATAGTTAAAACTAAATCCAGATCACTGGAAACTGGTGTGTGCTCTGAACGGGTTACAAATGTGCTAGTTCTTTCTTGGATCACGCTAGCAGCTGCAGTCTGACTAAACCTACATCTATAAATAACAGAATCTGGAGACCCATTAAATGAGGCATTATGGAAGTCCAGCTTAGTGATAACAAAAGCATATGCAGTACAAAAAAATCATCTAGAGGGAAGCAAGTTTGCAAGCCTACGGTCCGCTGTGCTGATTATAAAAACCAGGTCTGGCTATTGCTCATATACAAACTAGCACCATACCTCAATGCCTGTGTCTTCATTTTTCATTCTGACTAGAAGTTGATTTTAAAATGTGAATCACTCTCTTATCATGAAGGAGAAAGAGGATCATTGAATAAATGACTGTTTTGTCATTTAACTTGAGAAAAGCATCCACACAGAAAAGTACATACCTATCCCAAATTATTTTAATTGAAAGATTCTAAAACTTAAACCATCAGGGATTTGTGCATATGCACATGCCTTTTTATGAATCTTTCAACCAAGGTTCAAGAAATGCTGTGACAATAGCCTGTCCACACTTACTGGGAAAAAGCAACAGAAAACAAGCATGCCAAACATCCAGAGTTGCCATGAAACCCAAGCAAAACACATTTTCCCTCAGTTCAGCTAAAAGTATGGACAAAGTGAACTACTAAAATAACCAATGCAGAGAAACAGAAGATGACAACGACAGCAAAAGGAAGAACAAGAGTTCTCTTCCACAAGATCCAAGAAATCAAAGGGAAATTTAACCCCACAGTGGGGATGCTACATGACCAGCAGGGGAACACATTATATGACCAAGTACAAATAAAAAGACAATGGAAACAATACATTGAAGAACTATATAAGAGAGATGAACAGATGAAGAGATTCATTCAAGGAAGAACAATTTGAAGATGAACCTCCAATTTTAAAAGGTAAGTGGAAGCCACACTCAGACCATTTGGGAGAAATAAATCATCAGGAACAGATGGCATACCAATAGAGTTGCTTCAGGCTACAGAGACAGAATCTATACTAGTTCTAACTAAAATCTGCCAACAAATATGGAAAACAAAACAAGTAAACACACTGGAAATGCTCAATATACATTACAGGTCCCAAAAAAGGGGACACCAGGATTGCATTAACCACAGGACCACAGCATTAATTTCCCATGCAACCAAGACTTTTAACATACATGGAGTGAGAAATGCCAGGTGTCCAAGCTAGGTTCAGAAAAGGAAGAGGTACTAGGGATCATATTGCAAATGTATGTTGGATAATGGAGCACACCAAAGAGTTTGAAAAGAAATTCAGCCTGTGCTCTATAGATTATAGCAATGGCTTTGATTTTGTAGATCGTGAAAAACTAAGGATCACTCTTTAAAAAATGGGTGTGCCACAACATTTGATTGTCCTGATGTGTAACCTGTACTCAGTTAATAAGAGGCTACCATCAGTACAGAATATGCTTGGTAAGGTAGAAGGCAATAGGAAAAGAGGAAGTCTGCAATTCAGATGGATAGACTCAATCAAGGACACCACAGACTTGAGCAGGGCTGTTGATGATAGGCTGACTTGAAGGTCTCTCATTCATAGGGCTGTCATAAGTCAAAGTCAACTTGACATCAATTAACAACAACCATGTGATCAGGTGCATCAAAAGGTGGATAAGACTGCCACTGAATGCAATGCAGTTCAGGTTCAAGTGGATGACATCTTAACTTGATCCATCTATTTTACAAAAGTTGCTGATCAGGTATAACGAGTTTTATCTTAAACTATTTGATACTGTTTTCTACTCTCAAGACATCTTGCTTTCTTCAGAACTGAACAGTGTTCCCTTCCAGAACTGTCAACAGGGGTTGGGTCCACATTCTGGCAGAGGTCCTTTAATCCTTCTGCTGCTGCTTCTCCTCCTTCTTGCTGTCAGTGTCTCCTCATCTGACCTATTTCAATGGGAAAATAAGAACAAGGAAATAGAGCAGCTTCTTCCTCTAGCTCTTCCCGTTTGGTGATGGTGCACAATGTATCCAGAGGAAAACAATAAGTGGATGGGCAACAACAGCATAGAGGCATAGAAGAAAGGGCCCCAATAGAACCTGAAACAAACAGGTTCTGTCTAAAAAGAAATGTGTCCATACATGTTGTATTGTATTAGAAGTTAGAAGCTTGAGGAACTGCAGTCCACGTAAGGATAGAGGTTGGACTCACATCTTTGGGCTAGTCCCGGTGCACTCTGACTCTCACTCACTCTGTGAAAATCTACTATATGATTTATGCAAGTGTTTGCAACTTCTAATGCCCCTGAAACACACACAGTAAATTCTTTTTATGCAAATATTTCCGTAATCTCTCATTTGCAGGTGATATCTTGCTGTTATTTTGTAAAATCAAATTCTGCATCTCATTACTTTAAGGTTCCCACCTCATGTTCCCTCCTGCCTCCCTGTCTATATAGGCCTAATACGCCCTCATGCAAACCTATTATTGTTTAGGTATCCTTCATACCTGGCTTAAAGAAGATTATGACTGAGGGGGAAACCAGAACTTAGGGATGGAGCACATGCTTATCAAGCAGATGGCCTTAGGGTCAGTAATCTACATCTGCAGTAAAAATTATTTTTGCTTGAGTAGAAGAGTGGGGGTGGAGTTGCATGAGCAGCAGCTAAAGGCCACAAGTGAACCTCCTCTCAGTGGGTCAGCCTTGGACAACTGAAGAGAATAGTTTGATCACTTGCACTCCTTTGTCCTCTCTGGATGTTCTATCCTAGGGAAGTACCATTCATCCCAGATAAGTGGGATGCACACCAAATAGTTGCTGGTATCTGAATTTTCCAGGAATTTTTTCTCCCAGTTATCCTTTGTCTACAGAAATCTGTCTTTGCAATCCTGGAAACTAATTTTGCCTGCATCCTCAACCTTTTAGTTCACAAATAAGAAAAGAAAAACAGTGGATCAACAGTGAGGTGTTGACCAACTTTGTAAAAATGTTAATCTTGAAAGATGAGTGATCAGCCTCGAAGTAAGGTATGAAAAACCTTGGTAAATTAGTTACCTATATCCTGCCATTACAGCAGGAAAAAAATCTGGGTCAACTTGCCTGCAAGGGGAATGTACTGCAGAATGTAAGGAGTGTAAACCAACAACTTGTTCTGCTTAAGACATATTTTGAGAGCCACAAACAGCATGTTAGTTACTCTTTAAACAAACATACTGCAGCATTATGAATAAAGCATTTGGCCCGTAGCTAGCAATACAACAGAGTTCATTGCTTTTGATATGCTTATTTTTTATAGTCAGCAAATAAACTTCTTGAACAAAGCTCTCTTAGGATGGATCTAAGAGGAGATTGTGGGCCTTGTGTCATTCAGTGGTCCACTTCATCTCTCCTAAACACATCTACCCCTTTCAGTCTTGAGAAAGAGTTTTGCTTTTGTAGGAGGGAAGAAGGGCACGTGGCTAGATTTATGAGCTCCCACTGTGAAACCAGGAAGGAATTCTCAGATTCATTTCTTTTCTATATTCTGGAGCATCAGTTTCTGTAATTCTGCTGTCAATATACTCCACATTCTTCATAAAATGGAAAAAAGAAATATTCTGAATTACCCAGGGGTGAATTAATCTTTGGCTTTTCCCCACACTAGCACATGCTTTTCTTTCCTCAGTGGTTTGACCAAACACTTTTCTCATTTATTTATTTAAAATATGTATATCCTGCTTTTCCACTAAAAAATTGCCCTGGGATCTAACAAAATAATTCAAAACAGTAAGATCACAACACACACCCACACCCAAAAAAGAGGCCCATAATACCATACCAATAAAAATGTACAAAAATAAAGCCCTCAGCAGTTTGCTAAAGTCATTTGTCACCATCCTCGTTCAAGAGTATGCTTAAGCAAAACTGTTCTCACATGTAACCTAAAAGAAAGCACAGAGGCTACCAAGATAATTTTTCTTAAGAAGTCAAAAGCACCACCAACACCATAACAAAAACCATACTTTGTGGTTCCCAGCTATCTACCAACCTCACTTCTGACTGCAAGGAATCTGCACTGAGACATCTGATGATGATTTCAGCATTCATGTAGTTTTGGCTTCTTTTTATTGAATTATTTCCAGGAGCATTTTACTTGTGTGTGCTTTCATGGCAAAATTGGAATAGGTGGCTCTTGTGGATCCTTCCAACTCTATGGTTCTATGATTTTATGATTACTGTAAGTAAGTCACTCTGGAACTCTTTAGTGAGAAGTGATATGTGCATTCAGAAACAAAAAATACATGACACATACAAATGGGAGCAGGAAGCCTTTAGGGCAAGGATGGAGACTCTTTTTTGGCCCAGGAGCTGAATTCCAACCTAGGAAGGATTTCAGGAATCACGTACCAACCAGTGGGTGGGGTGAAGGGTAGGACCAAAGCAAAGTGAGTGCAGGCAGGTGCGATTTTTATCAGTTTGGGCACTCTATGTATATCTACTTAATTGCAAGCTCCGGCCCAACACCTTACTAGAAACCTTGCAGCTACAAGCCAGAGCACAATTCTGCAGTGCTCAATTGCCAGACTAAGTAGCATTGGAGAAGCTGGTAGTGGACTGGGAAACTCCCAGAGGGGAGAGCTTTCCCAGCCTTGCCTTAGGGAACCCTCATGCCAGATAATTTAAGGTTTTTACTGGAGTGGGGGGAATAACTACATACTCATGCAGAATCCCACACAACCTGTTTTTGTCCTGTAAGAAATATTTTGAAGTACACACCAGCCCCCTCCTATGTGCCATCACCCACCAGTACCATTTCCCTGCAAGCAATTACTTGCTGGTGTGGCTCATCCAGTGCCAGAGAAGGGGATAACAAATGGAGAGAAAACATTTTAGGTGAGATGTTACAGCAGACAGAAGGAAGGTCTTACTAATACCGGTAAGCCCTTTGACTCAAACCAATCAGCTCTTATTATCAGCCAATAAGAAGAATGGCTAAATTCATAAAGGTTTCTGGTTCAGCTGACAATTAGCATAATCTAAGAGGGTCACACCTGTCTCTCATTTATTCAACTGTAAATGCAGAGTTGGTCCTTCCTGTGGCTTAGGAAAGGAAAACACAAGCGCTCTCTCAAAAAAGGCATTAAAAAATAATCAACTAAAATGGTGGCTCAGCCCAGAATGCTGTGTCCTGTGCCACATTTTTCTTACAAGCATTGTTTTCTCATTGGCAATTCTGCTCTCATGTTGATGAATTTGTTTTCAATTGTTTGCTTGGTTATAATGCTGTTTAAAACTGCTATAAATTGCTCCCAATTTTGGGAGTTGCCTTGAACAGAAAATGGGCAGAAACGAAGGATAGAAATTGATTAAATATCTGTCAAGACCTGATTAAACATAGCCAAGTATGGCCATAAAGAAATACAACAGGAGACCAGTAATGAGATTCTAACATGAATTTCCACCATCTGGAGGTGGTTTGGATGATGGGGAATCAAGTTATGCTACTGGAACTATAGATATGCTGCCAGGACTCCACTATTAGGCTGTTGGAAATTCAGCTATTCCAACATAGCTTTACCACGACACTGCTGGGGTCAAATCCAAAGCCTCCTCAGCCCTTCAGCACACCCACAATGGCAAAACTACACCCAGGTAAAGAACTGGTGTTTTCCTTCCATTAGAGCCAGTGAGAAGGGGAACAAACACAGAAAAAAATCTGCAGCCTATCACCTATCTCCCTGATCATTATAGAACAAGGGTCCTTAAGCTGGGATTCATAGATCCCTAAGGGGGTCCGTGGATAAATTTTAGGGGATCCATGAAATGAGTACAAAAACAATGCTTCCCCCTTCATTTGCTTTTCTGTTAGTTTAAAAAAGGTTGTTGTGAATTCTTTTGTGTTAAATTATATTCTTGAACTATTGCTTCATTTTTCTCTTGCAGTACCTTTTAGCACCTAAAATCTTTTCCTGGATCTTTGTGTTGCTACTGTATATGGTCATGTGATGTAGACTCAGTATTATAATCATTTTATGGGGGAGTGGTACATAGATTTCATCAGATTATCAATGAAAGGGGGGGGGGTTGTGAGCAAAACAAAAAAGTTAAGAACCACTGCCTTAGAACAATAGAACCAGGGATGTTGTGTAACACAGCACCAAACTAAGAACACACTACCACCACTACAGAAATCTCGTTATATTGGCAGAAAACAAATTTGATGCACAGCATGAAGCTTTAGCTCTTTTACCACATCATACATAATTATTGCATTACAAGAGAGAACAAGAGGATACTATGGGGAAAGGGTAGTCTGTATACAAAGGGAAGGACTCTACACAGAAAAGAGGGGCATTTGCCAACAACTGGGGCTCCAGAACAGAGCACCCATATACAGATACACATAGAAAGGACTAACATTCCATCCTGAACTGCAGAACTGCTGCAAGTATCTCCCTTGCCTCCTCTATTCCAGGGTGGGGAAATATACAGCCTGCAAATCCCCATTTTGGAGACCCTTAAGCCTCCCACCCCCACAAGGCATCCAAAAAAAAATGGAGGCGATTTTTCACCCACAAACAGCATGGGATTAGCCCAACCCCAACCTCCCAGCAAGGTTTAATCAAAAGACACCCTCATGCTAAAAACTGGCCAAAAACAAAACCAGAATTGATGTGCTGTCACTTTCAGATTCCAACTTGCTGCTATAGCACCCAGGGGGAGTGTGGGGGTGAAAAATACTCCCACCACTTCTGCATTTGCCAGCCTCTAACATACTCCAACCCTTGGTAAAAATGTGCACCCTGTGTTTTGTCTGAACTTTTTGCTCTTATACTCTTCCCCTCCAAACAGGATGCAGAATTGTGCAGGATATATTTCGGAAGCAACCATCCATGTATGTAGGTAAGCACCACCATTATAACTGGGCTGTCCTCCACAGCTCAGTAATGGATGAGGGATTCAAACAGAAATGTACAACTGCTGCAGTTGTCTCCTTTCCCGAGCCTTCTTTACAAGATAAGTACTTGAAAGACTCTTCTTTGAACCATCATGAACTGGCATTTTCTCCTCCCAACAGTGTTCTTCCCATGCCACCAAACTGCCTGGCACACCATTTCACATGTTTACTCAATATATTGGGACTTCCTCTGCAAGATCACAGCCCAGATACAGGGAGTACAAGAATCTAACTCCATAACCATGGAGCTCTGCAACTCCCAAGGGAAAAGAGGTTAATATATTCGTAGTCGCTGTGGTCTCCTCCTGTAATCCAAATGTGTGGGTTTTTTTTCAGACAAATCACACATTTACTGTAACACATTGATGGGGGGGGTGAAGATACGACTGAAGAGAGTTTAATGGAGAAGGAGGAAGCTCTGGGAGAGAAGCAGCTCATCTGCATACTTTTCCCCATCAGCCTTTGCTGAAGTCACCATGAGTAAATAATGCAGCCATATGGGGAGAGACAGCAAGCTTTTGATTCAGCAGACAAGGTGGTAAAGCTCAAGGAGAGGAGTAACTCATCTGTATTCTCTTACCCATCAGCCTTGGCTGAAATCACTGTGACCAAAAAGGAGCAAGATTTTGAGTCAGCAGATTTGAGATGTTGAGGAAGGGGAGAGAAAGAATTGTAGAGATGGAGGCAGAAGGATCCATAGCTGTCTGCCACAGTGCATGTGCAATGTTTGTCTTCTTGCCAGAAGACATCACCAACTACACCTGCAGTAAGTGCAAATTGCTAGTTCTCTTGGATGAGAAGGCTGGTGCACTACTGCAGCATGTTGACTCTCCATCTAAGCAATTACTTTCAACATGTTCATGAGGATAGCAGCAGTGAAGGTGCTCAAACAAGAAACCAACAACAAGGGATGCATGCCAAGGAAGCAGCCAAGGTAACTGCCAGCTGCTACAAGAAAAAAAGAAAGGTGATGGTGGTTGGAGACTCATTGCTCAGGAACAGAGAGGCAACTGTATGCCAGCCTGACAAGATGAAGCAGGAAGTGTGCTGTCTTGCTGGTGCACATATCTGGGATGTCAGAACAGACACCCTCCCCAGATCTTAAAGAATGGTAGATCCGGGGGAGGTGTTTTAATGATGGGCATGGAGACAAGCACAGGGGTTGGCCGGGGCGTAGAGATGCCCTGGCCAGGAGGAGACAGGGGCGGGGCTGAGGCAGGGCCTATTTTCCGTTGCCGCCCCTGGCTTCCTCCTCTTTTCCACTGGATTGAAACCCACCCTCCCGCCTCTGCCACAGTATGAGAATTCTGGTTGCGTCATGGGCCGGGTAGGAATTTTTACCTACTCTTTTCCGAGGGGTGTTTTGCCTACCCCATACTGTCGCTTGGGACTTGGACAATTGGCTCAGGGTGTGGTTTATTAAATAGGTGGTCACTTGCAGGGAGGGGGGAGACAATGATCTGGCGTTCACCTATGGCAACCTCAAGTTGAGTGGAAGGATGGCCCTCACTGAACTGTACTAGCATCTTAATGGATGGGGTGCAGCAAGGTAGGCTATCCTTAGGGCGAGCATCGGGTTGCGATCCTTCACAGAAGCTTCACGGCTTAAGGATTTGCTGCCTAGTGCATGGCCCTCCAGCAGATGGCACCCAAAGGGAACCCCGGACACTGGGATCCCCATTGGGGCTCAGGTGAGTCGCCCAGAGATGCTGGGAGTTAGGTCACTTGTGACCAACTGCCCAGCTGCCCCCGCAAGGGATCTCCCCCCTTTTCAGGTTGGCATACCCCAAGAAATATACAATAAATAGGTAAGATATCAATAAAGTGGCCACTATTTCAACCCAATCTTCTGTGTCTGGTCTCGTTATTTCATGCGTCAATCATTAACAGAGAGGCAACTGTATGCCAGTCTGACAAGATGAAGCAGGAAGTGTGCTGTCTTCCTGGTGCACATATCTGGGATGTCATTGAAAACTTGCCAAAATGCATCAAAAACACAGGTCAGTACCCCTTTCTCCTTATTCACTTGGGCACCAACCAGGAGGAATGGCTCACATATTGAAAGATAGGAACAGACTTTTTAAAAAATCCAGATAAACTAAAAAATTGGGCAGAAATGAGTAAAATGAAATTCAATAGAGAAAAATGCAAAATTCTACATTTAGGCCACAAAAACCACATGCATAGTATAGGATGAGGGATACATGGCACAGCAGTACTGCATATGAAAAAGATCTTGGGATCATTATTGATCAGTACTTGAACATGAGCCAGCAGTGTGATACTGCTGCAAAGAAGACAAGAAGCATAGTTTCCAAGTCAAGGGAAATAACAGTCCTACTACATTCTGCACTGGTGAGGCCTCATCTGGAGTACTATGTTGGAGCAGGTTCAGAGAAGGGCAACAATGATGGTAAGAGGTATGGAGAATAAAACATATTAGGAAAGATTCAAGGAGCTGGGCTTGTACAGCTTGGTGAAGAGAAGACTGAGGGGAAACATGATTGCACTCTTTAAATACCTCAAGGGCTGTCACAGAGAGAGGGGGCAGCCCTGTTCTCTGGTGCCTCAGAGGGTAGGACCAGGTCTAAGAGTAGGTTTTGATTGAAAATTAGAAGGAACTTTTTGACTGCAGCAGTGGTTTGGCAATGGAACCAATTGCCTAAGAGGTAATGGGATCTCTTTCTGTAGATGTCTTCAAAAAGAGGCTGGACAGCTACCTGCTGGGGATGCTTTAGCTGGGGAGCCTGCACTGAGCAGGGGGTTGGATTCAATGGCCCATGAGACCACTTGCAACACTATGATGCTAAGTTAACTCAACAGTTGCCTATGCTGGAGTGGCAATTCCAGCAACTGATCTCACTTCCTATTTTAGCCCAACCCATGCTGATGTCCAGTGGATCATGTGGTTAAGCTTCTTCAGTGGCTGCCATATACTAAGGTTATCTGAATCAGCTGTGCCCAAATCAAAGCATGACAGAGTCCTAAGTAGATATTTTATTTATTTATTTAGTTTAGAGTATTTATACCTTGCTCTTCAGCCACCAAGGCTCTCAGAGTAGCTTACAAACAGTTAGCAATAACATTTACATTTCTATACTGCTTTATAGCACAAGCACTCCCTAAGCAGTTTTACAATGTGTTAACTAATTGCTTCCAACAAGCCGGGTACTCATTTTACTGGCATGTGAAAGGCTGGAAGGCTGAGTCAACCTTGAAGCCCCGCAGGATGGAACTTGCAACGTTATGGCTGCAGTACCGGCATTAAACCACTGCACCACCAGTGGTTATGGGCCTTCAGGTAGTTTCTGACTTATGGCAACCCTCAGCCAAATCTACCATGGGGCCTTCTTGGCAAGATTTGTTCAGGGGGGTGGGGCTGAGAGTTTGCCATTGCCATTCTGAGACAGGATCACTTGCCAAGACTACCCAGTGGTTTTCCATGGCTGAAGCAGGGATTTGAACCCTAGTCTCCCAGTATCCTTGCCTTGTTTTTCTTGGCCATTATCCATTTGATTTTCAGCATGTGGGCTCTTGTAATTGTATAATTCACAGTTACTGGTATTGCAGTTATCAGGTTTCTATACAGAACATGTATACTACAGTCATTAAAGTAGATGTGTTACTCAGCATTACTTCTTTAACAGCAAAGCTGATACAAGAGGCAGAAATAATATGGAAAGAATTGGGATAGTTGCTACACCACAAAAAAAGGAAGAACACTTAACATATCTCAGTAAACTTTGTATTCAGAACTAACAATATGCCCCTGTGAAACAAAACAACCAGATCAGGTAAGTCTTGTATAAGTAAATAAAAACAGATTTTCCTTGGTTTTTTTCCGGGCTGTGAGGCCGTGTTCTGGAATAGTTTCTTTCTGACATTTCGCCTGCATCTGTGGCTGGCATCTTCAGAGAAGATCTGAAGATGCCAGCCACAGATGCAGGTGAAACGTCAGAAATAAACTCTTCCAGAACACAGCCTCACAGTTTGGAAAAAAACCCAAGGAAAATCTATGGATGCTGACCATGAAAGCCTTTGACTTCACATTAAATAAAAACATTTTGAACTTTTGAAAGCTTCTTCTAAAATGCATCCAGGGATGATTTTCTTTCACCAGCCTCCACTCTTCTTGTGATTTCTCTTTTGATGGCAAAACTCACAGATCTATGTGTGTGTGTGTTTTTAACAAGCTGGGCATAGCTGGTGAGGCAGGCTTCTTTGTTCTCCCTCTTTTCTTTCTGTTTTAATGTTCATGCATGGTTAGTAAGGGATTCTGGAGGCAGCTGCTCTTTACTTTGCTTACTGTAAGCAGGCATACACAGCTACAGTAGGATCAACTAGAGCAGAACCCCATTCTTTCCTAGCTAAAATTTCTTGTGTTGCTTAATGCAGACATGCTTCTGCAACCAAAAGTCTGTTTCTCCAGCATTCCTTCACCATCTTCTCAATGCTAGTGCTGCTAGAAAACTTCCAGCTAGACAGAGGACAAGGAAGAAAATGGCTGGACTGGGCAAGTGTAAAAATAACTGTTGTAAAAAGAAGCTTCTCTGTCAGAGCCTTTGTTCATGGAGACATCTTGGTAGTTTTACTATGATACCCTTTCCCTAGTATAGAAATGCAACTCTGCATTAACACCATGGGGTCATTTACACAGGCAAATATTCCTCTAAATATACCGCTAAGATAGCTCATAGTTCCCACAGACTGCAGCACAGCATCGCCTCATTCAGAAGGGGGGGAAGGTAAAACACCCAAATATAGCGTGCCAGGGGATGTTGCTATTTTTGCCGGTATATTTGCAATGTAGTGCATTATTGGCAGTGTAAACTAGCATTCCGCTAAGGGTTAAAGCACAGCAGCATTGTGATTGGTTGATGATGCCGGGGTGGGCTTAAAAGAGGGGCAGGGAGGGAGGCAAAGACAGTAGCGATTAGAGAGGAAACTTGCAAAAATCCTGTCTGCTATTTTGCAAGCCAGTTTGCAAACAAAAAGGATTCAGGGAGCATTCCTTCTCATCCTCTCTGTTGTTTTGAAAGTATGTAAAAGCCCAGTTCGTCAACTTTTTTCCTGTGCATGGGGGAGGGAGAGAAACCATTTCACGAAGGGCTGTAGCAAGCTGAACTGCTATTTCCACCCCCCTCTCTCTGCTTGGGGAGGGGGAGAGAGAGAGAGAGAGAGAGAGAGGGAGAGAGACGGGGGAGGCTGGAAAAACTTGCGATCCACGGCATGGCAGCAAGGTCTTTTAGCAGAGAGATTACTCTCCCTCTGCTTTACGGAGTGAGTTCATTTACAGACAGATTGACAGAGAAGCCACTACTTTGATCTCCCCCCCTGCTATTTCTGGTCTATGCCCTTCCCCATAAAGCCTTTGTCTGCTGGGGAGGCCACGCCCCCCACACTTATTCAAGTCTGAACTTAAAAGCGACATAATTAGAAAAAAAACCTGACTGGCCCAGCTGCGGAACAGAATTAAAGCGCAAGTTGCCGCAATAAATCTGCTGTGTAAACCAGCCCCAACAGTATGGGTGATAACACCACACCAGCTTCTAGATGTGTATATATGTGCCTTCAAGTGGCCTACTGACTTACTGCAACTCTATGAATTGCATAGGGTTTCTTAGGCAAGGAATACTCAGAGGTGGTTTTGCCAGTTCCTTCCTCTGAAACACAGTACAGCCTACAGCACCTGGTATTCATTGGCAGTCTCCCATCTCAGTACTAACTAAGGCTGAATTTGCTTAGCTTCCAAGATCAGACGGGGTCTGGTGCCTTTACGGTTTTTTGGCCCCAGCTTCCAGATAGGCGCATCTTAACGCAGGACTCAGTAGGTAACACTGAATTTGTTGTACAAACTGTAAAGGCAGCAGATGATTTTCCATCACTGTCCCCAGACATGCTTCATAAGTGACCACTGCCTTTAAAAAAAAGAATCTTCTGTTTATAATTTATTTGTTTTTTTCTTATTTTTAGCTGACTTGGAGTCCTAGAAAGGCCAGATATACTGTAAATAATTTAAAAAATAAAATGTTTTCTAGCTTAGTAGCATTTCTTTATGGTACCAGAAATGGGTAAATTGGAGAGACTGCTTGGAGTCTGAGCTTTAACATATCTTATAAATGATTAGTAGTCAACTATTTAAACTATAAACTATAGAGTAGAATTAAAAGCTTAGGCTTTAACTGCAATCTAAGCAGTTAAAATATGGTGTGTTGGGGGGAGAAGCCCAGTTGCCTCCCAGCCGGCACAACCAGGTAGGGGAGGGAGTGGCCATTTGCTGGCTGTAAGGGGAAAGAGGTGGGCCCTTAATAATAATGTTCATGGTACACGTGCCATGAACAGAGGAGGGAGGGGAGGGGCCAGAGGCAATATAAGGCCCTGCTTCCCCTCCCCTCCTCCTCTTTGACTTCGGAATGTCCCACCCTCCCACCACTAACATAGTGTGATAATGGTCACTTTGGGGCCAGGTAGGAATTTTTTACCCCTTTTCCAGGGGGGTTCACCTACCCCATACTTTGGTAGTTGGCATTTGGGAAATTGGCTAGGGTGGTATCTGTAAATAGGTCAATCCCTACGATGATGTTGGCCAGAGGAGGGGGGAGGCACAGATTTCGGTACACACCTTGACAACAATTTTGGTGAAGTGTGTGTGGGGGGGTGTCTCCGGAACTGCTGCCTTAGATCACTTGATTTAGGGATGGGGAAAGAGACTTTCCTTGAGGTTGGTCTGAAGGATAAACCCTCAGCTTAAGTCATGGGGCTTGGTTGGGGGACTTTTGGGTTGGCTCTCTAGATGCAGGTGAGCTGAGGAGGAACCCCAACTCTTGGGGTTCCTCTCTCGGGCTCAGGTGCTCGCTCGGGGAAGCTGGGGAGTAATGCCTGGGGATAGGCCTACTGCTCCAGCTGCACCCTCACTAGGATTGTCTCCCCTGTTGAAGATCTTTAGAGGGTTATAAATAGGTAGAGCTAAAAATAAAATACCATTTTATTATATCCCATTTCTTGTGTCTGGTCTCATTATTTCCCTGAATCGGTCAGCAAAGGGTTCTTCTACACAGTTCTAGTACATCTCCACAATTCTGGAGATTGCATTTTTTCAAATCTCCAGAATTTGATTCAGTGATTTAGGCTACCTCTCCCTGTCTTCCCTATGAACTGTCAGCCTGATTTGCATATCACAGGAAGGATCCTGTTCTGTGTTGCCAGCAGTCCCACCTCAAGATCATTATCGCTTACTGCCACCTAGGCATATCCCAAGAGCAATTGTCTAGCTAACTTGAAAAGGCATTCCTCAGCTGCCAGTGGCAAGTAACAGTGTTGCAGATTTCAACAGTTTAAAACTGATCTTCTCACATGTCTTTCACACAAACACATTAGGGCCTTGTTTCTTCAGACAAATTTTCTGTTGTTTTTTTTTTTTTAATCTAGATTACTGTATTATATTTCATTCACCATTTGTTCCATCTGATGTTACTGTGAAGATAAAGCTAAAATCCCTTCAAAACAAAAATAGTAGGGGAAGGAAAGGCTTTGTATTTCTTACATTAGCTTGACAGACAAATACAGTACTTATTCTCCCAAGGTATAACTGAAATATGGAATTCTCTACTACAAGATGTGATGATAGGCACTACTTTTTGTTGTTGTGTGCCTTCAAGTCAATTTCAACCTACAGCGACCCTAAGGTGAACCTATCATGGGGTTTTCTGAGGCTGTGAGTATGTGATTTGCCCAAGGTCACCCAGTGGGTTTTCATGGCTAAAACAGGGATTCAAACCACTAGGCCAAGATAGCCTTAAATCAGTGTGATGTACTGCCAGCCAAGCTGCCCTCAACACTCAGCACTGGTTGCCTGTCACTGCCACCCTACTCCAGGTCCCCCTTTTCTAATCCCTTATCTGGACTGGAGCCTGAGTCTTCAGGTGACCCTTTCTCTGTGGACAGATTTACTTACTAGTGTGTATTCACTTGGTTATTGTGACCTTTCTCTTTTATTACGAGGGAAATAAAGCATGATGAGTCAGTGGAACTTTAAACAACAAACTTACTTGGTTTATTATATCACAGAAGCTGCAAACTCCTGACCTGTATGATAACTCTTTATATACCAAATAGTTCTTTAACTTTGTTCCACTTAGTGTTCCTTTTAGTGACAGACTATTTATCTTTAAACATACACTTTATTTTTTTTTAGCCTCTCAACTGCTTCAACAACTGACTTTCCTACAATGCACTTCCACTACCCCTCATCCATCTGACTCATCCAACAGCTTTCTTTCAACTGCACTCTCAACTGTCATTCTCTCAGATCACTCTCACAGAGGCCCCTTCCATGGCAGTTTCCTGCACTGGGATTGGCTCCCTCTCATGCATGCTTTCCAACCTGGTTCTTCACAATGCAGTTCAGACAAATTCAGGAAAGTATTTCAATGACTATTTGCTATGATAAATAAATAGAACATTTAGACGTCAGGCACTAAATGCAAACAGCAGGTGGGTGACGTGGGTGAGTTTGCACACATGTAAGTGAGTGGCCTTGCATACCTGTGAAATTACCAGAAACATCAGGGCTGCCCACAATTGCAGAAAGGATACTGTACTACATAAACCATTTGTCTATCTCCACAGATATTCCATAGATACCCAGCGGGCTCCAAGGTTCACTCAGCCTTCCATCCTTTCGTAGGTCGGTAAACTGAGTAACCAGCTTGTGGGGGGCAATTAGCTAACACACATTGGAAACCGTTTAATGCAGTGTAGATGTGTAAATAGCTATTGCTTAAAACAATTTGTAAGCCGCTGTGATAGCCTTGTGGCTGAAGAGCGGGGTATAAATAACTAACTACATAAAAAAAAATATTTTGTTATGATTCACATATTTAACTAAGCCTATTATACATACACATATACATTCAGCCCATTATACATACAATGAGAAGTGCATCAGCCCAACCCTCAGCCTGCAGCACATAGATAGTGCTGGATTTAAGCCTGTAACTACTTGAACCAGGTAATGTTTAAGTTAAATGTATTGTAATTAAACTGAGATGCAGAGCAGAAATTCAATGTACCATAGAAGAACAGATGGCAATTCTGAACAGGAATTGTGGTTTCATTTCAGTATCAACATTACCTGATGAAGTTGCAGCTACACCTACAACTGACTACTGAATAGAAAAATATTTTTGGGATATTTAGATCCTATTCTTTGAACAACCAGGCTTCTTTAAAAAGAGGGAACAGTGTATGCCTTTAGCTGAGTATTCTATGAGTACTATCATCAGAGGCCAGACACTAGAGGGATCAAAGAAAAGGACACGCCAGGGAGGGAGGAACAGGGGGGTGGGGAGACGTAGGAGAAAGAGGTATATATGCGTATGCGTATATATGTAGTTATGTATGCACACATACAAATCTCAACACCAGCACAAAGATTAGAGATAAACATCTATTTTTTGTTTGTTTTAAAATGATATTTGCAGACTCAGGGCCAAACTATATGAGATATGTGGGATCCTTGATTGGATAGTGCAACTCTTTTTACCTTAATTTGTTCTGTGAAGTCGAAGGCTATCACGACCGGCATCCATAGATTTTCCTTGGTTTTTTTCCGGGCTGTGAGGCAGTGTTCTGGAATAGTTTCTTTCTGACGTTTCACCTGCATCTGTGGCTGGCATCCTCAAGAATGGTTGTGTAGGAGTGTGTGTGGAGTTTATATGCTGTGAACCCCTCTTGGGGAGAATATGTAAATTTATGTAATTGAATGGATAGTTTCTGGGTATAGAAATACAAGGCTCATTAGTGTCTGTTTGGCCAATGGTTGGTTGATGGGCCATTATCTGCTGGGTATCCCCCTGTGCCTGGGTGGAATTCTTTTGTAAGTGTTGAGTTTTGATTCTATTGTATTTCAAAACTGGGAGCCAGATTTTGTTTACTTTTAAGATTTCTTCTTTCCTGTTGAAGTTGTCCAGGTATTTGTGGATTTCAATAGCTTCTCTGTGTATTCTGACATGATAGTTGTTGACCTGGTCTAGAATTTCTGTGTTTTCAAATAGCATTTTCTGTCCAGGTTGGAACACGAGAGACACTGCAGACTGGGCCAGCCAGAAAAATCATCAGTAGCTGAACATGTTATAAACCAACCTGGACACAAAATGCTATTTGAAAACACATAAAAACTAGACCAGGCCAACAACTACTGTATATTCTGGCGTATAAGATGACTGGGCGTATAAGACGACCCCCCAATTTTCAAGTAAAAATATAGAGTTTGGCATATATTTGCCATAAAAGACCACCCCCCAATTTGGCTGGCTGGCTGGGGGAGCCTTGCCAGCTGATCCTCTTTGTTTCCAAACTCATGAGGATCTCCTCGTGAGTTGGGAAAGCAAACAGGAACAGTTGGCAGGACTCTCCCAGCCAGCCAACCACAACATTTGCCCCTCTCTTCCACCTTCGGTTGCTTTCCAAAGGGGGTGAAGGCAGAGGAGGGGGCTGAATGAACCCGGTTTGCCTTGGCCACTGCCCATTCCCTCCGTCTTCGTTCCCTTTGTGAAGGGAATGAAGACGGAGGGGATGGGTGGCATCCATGGCAAATTGTGGCATTCACCCCTCTCTTCCACCTTCCAGTCACCCTTAACTCAAAGGTGGAAGAAAGGGGCAAATATACCTGGTTTGCCTTGACGGCTGCCCATTCCCTCCATCTTCTTCCCTCTGCGAAGGGAAGGAAGATGGAGGGAATGGGCAGCCACCAAGGCAAACCATGGCATTCGACCCTCTCTTCCACTTTTGAGTCAAACTTGACTCGAACGTGGATGAACCAGGTGAGAATACCCAGTTTTCTTGGAAGGGAATGAAGACGGAGGGAATGGGCAGTGGTTGCAAACTGCAAGATTCACCCCTTTCTTCCACATTCCAGGAAGGTGGACAAAAGGGGCAAAAATACCTGGTTTGCCTCGTCCGCCCCCCTCCCTCCGTCTTCGTTCCCTTTGGAAGGGAATGAAGACAGAGGGAATGGGCAGTGGCTGTTGCAAACTGCAAGATTCGCCCCTTTCTTCCACCTTCCAGGAAGGTGGACAAAAGGGGCAAAAATACCCGGTTTGCCTTGTCCGCCCCCCCTTCCCTCCATCTTCATTCCCTTTGGAAGGGAATGAAGACAGAGGTAATGGGCAGCAGCCGTAGCAAACCGCAAGATTGCCCCATTCGTCCACCTTCCAGGAAGGTGGACGAAAGGGGCGAAAATACCTGGTTTGCCTCGTCCGCCCCCTCCCCCGTCTTCATTCCCTTTGGAAGGGAATGAAGACGGAGGGAATGGTCAGTGGCCGTTGCAAACCACAAGATTTGCCGCTTTCTTCCACCTTCCAGGAACGTGGAAGAAAGGAGTGAACGTACCCGGTTTGCCTCGGCTGCTGCTCGATATCCTGTGTGTTCGTTTCCTTTGTGGAATGAACACACAGGAGATTGAGCGGCGGCCGCGGCAAACTGCAATGTTCGCCCACCTCCTCTGTCTTTGGTTGCACCCCAAAGGGGGAGAAGGCAGAGGAGGGGGGAGAATGAACCAGTAAACACTTTGCCTCACCCACCCATCTGATCTCCTGCCTCTTCACTCCGTTTGCGAAGGGAGCAAAGAGGCAGGAGATCAGACAGCGGTGAAGCAAAGTGTATCCGGTGTATAAGACAACCCCCAATGTTGGAGGATATTTTGGGGGGTTTAAAGGTCATCTTATACACCGGGATATACAGTATCATGTCAGAATACACAGAGAAGCTATTGAAATCCACAGACACCTGGACAACTTCAACTGGAAAGAAGAAATCTTAAAAGTAAACAAAATCTGGCTCTCAGTTTTGAAATACAATAGAACCAAAACTCAACACTTACAAAAGAATTCCACCCAGGGACAAGGGGATTCGCAGCTGATAATGCCCCATCAACCAACCATTGGCCAAACAGACACTAATGAGCCTTGTATTTCTATACCCAGAAACTACACAAATTCAATTACACAAATTTACATATCCTCCCCAACAAGGGTTCACAGCATATAAACTCCACACACACACCTACACAACCATTCTCTGAGGATGCCAGCCACAGATGCAGGCGAAACGTCAGAAAGAAACTATTCCAGATGATGGCCTCACAGCCTGGAAAAAATCCAAGGAAAATCTTTATTTTGATCCTTTTCAGGTTGGCTGCCTTTGACAGGATGCCCTCCTCCAGTGCCATGTTCCCCAAGCCAATCCATGTGTACCTTCTTAGTCTTATAACCAGGGCCAACATGCACTATTTTGCTGTCTACGACAACATAAAGATGGTATTTGCCTGTATTCTGTTTTCAGAGCTAATCAGACTGTTTCATGGTTTTATACCCCCTCCCTATAATATTTCATAACTGGCAATAATTAGACACTTCACAAGATCTAGTAGACTGGGGTGAGACCAGATTGAGGTCAAATGGAGGTCACCAGGACCTAAACTGAGGTCTCATGGAAAACTACTGGCAGACGTACCCAAGATAGGATTAAGCATAGCCCCTAGTAAACAATGCCATCACAGAGGTATGTGCTAATACATCTTGGCCACATTGACAAAGAGTCATCCATCACAAACAAACAAGTGACCAGAACATCCATTAGCCCCCCAGAAAAGCCTTTCCTCATACTTTTCCTATCCCACAATATGGAGGTTGTCATATACCCATCAATTCTAATATCTCGGCCATTAACAACATTTAGCGAAGTCATTGTCTCCTTTGTTTAATAGTGGGAAACCCATCTTAGCTTTGTTTCAAAGCTTAAATACCCCTTCAGGATACGAAACAGGATATAAATATTAGCTGCAAACAATAGCAAAGTGTGCACACATTGTCACAGTTGGACACCATCACTCTGCAGGATCACTGTGCCACCCTGAGCTCCAAGCCTGAGTCTTCTCTGTTGCATGAAACTCTGTTCTTCTGGACTGGTAATTATTGTCCATACTCCCTTAATCTATTCCCCTATGCAACCTTTCTACCTTAAATCTTCGTTAGCTTTGTGTGGTCTTTGTGAGTGTGCGTGCACAAGCAAATGCTTCTATATTATTTTCCAATAAAAATAATTTTATTTCACTTTAACTCAGAGTCTCTGCAGTTAGTACCGATATACATGGGTGCCAAGGTCCTGCAACCAACCTCCCGCAGCCATTCCTTTGAGCTATTATAATTTCCCCAATTAATAATGCAAATTTGGTGTCATGAGTGGGTTCCCCATGGACCCACATCAATTTGGATAACCAGTCTGGTAGTAGAAAGAATCCTGGCAAATAGGACAGCATCCTCCTCTTCACCTGCAGGGAGCAGGCCAGCTCAGGGAGCACAGGGTACCCCATGCAACTTATGGCATGGGATGCCATAAGTTGGCATTTCAACCCTCCCCCCTGCCCCATATTTGCTACCTGATGTGGCTGGCTCACTTTGCCTAATGATAGGGCTAGCTCTCCTTGCAGCTAAATAGAATGTTTATTTTATTTCTTTGAGTCTAGTTTTGAAATAAGCATATTCAAGATTATTGTTTTATAATTTTATAAATTAAGTACAGTCTCTTCAGATTTGTAACATATTGGCATAGCTACCTCCTGTGCAAAGAAACAAAAGAAAGTGACATCTGACTTGAAACCACCTGGGTAAATGGGCTCTGAGCTGAAATCGTAAATGTCATTCAGCACTGGTGACTTTGAGCTTTGTTGCTTTGAGCTTTCTTCTAGAAGGAAAACCAGGGCTCCAACAGCAAAATGAAATGAATAAACTAAAGAACATCAATACCATTTCACATCTCTTGGAAATCCCACCCCTTTTTTTGCCACTTCAGTATGAAAACTCCTTGACTGATTGATTGATTGAGATTTCAATCCTATCTTTCTCTCAGCGTTGGGACCTAAGGTAGGCACAATGTAATTAAACAATCTAAACAAATACAATAAAACACTACGGTATAATATTAAAATGCAGTTGAATTAATTATAATAACACACGATTGGATTAGGACACAATTGGATTAAAAGTTCTAACAAACTAAAAATACAGCATCCACCATTAAAAGCCAAGCATAAGCACCCAGCCACCAAAGGTAAGGACAACCTTGGTAGGGACAGCCTACCTGGATGCTCTCCTGCATAAAAAGGGCTTTGCTTGCCAATAGGAAGAACAATAGGAAGGGCACTAGCCTAACTTTGCTTAGAAGGATGTTTCAGTGCCTGGGATCTACCACCAAAAATGCCCTTTCTCATGTACTCATCAATAACAGCATTAGCATAGATGAAAGAGAGAGAGAAAGCAGAAACCACACTATTAAAGTACAAATGTGGTAAGGTTCCAATCAGCTTTCCTCCTGAATATTGCTGAAGTGGTTTTTTAACAGAATAATGACATGGAGTGATCAGGACCCAAATGTGCCCACATATGGGAGATTATGATGTTTTGATCCAAGTCACAGAGGGCATTCTGGGCCATACCCAGCACATTGAATACTGAGCCCTGGTTCTCTTTACCCCTTTAATTTACCTTTCCTTGGTTTATTGCTCTTTTTCATGACATTTAACTAGCAATCTAAAAGAGGACTTACATTTTATCTCACGATTGCTGGATTTTCAAAGAAATATTTACAAAAGGCTTCTGTACAGAGAAAATCAATTTTTCAAGGGTGTTTTTTAACCTTGCTTGAAAGAAGGCTTCCTATTTTAATACAAAGCTGCTTCACAAGGTTTCTGGAAAGGCCTAAAACTAGTATTCAGTTAAAGTAAACAATGTTTTCCATTAAAACAATTTAAACTTAATTTTAAATATCTCTTTCTCCGATTAGAAATTTCTGTCATGCATAAAAACATCAAAACGAAATCAACAAGTCTAATGTTATTGTCTACAAGGGAAAATACACAGGAGTTTAACAAAATGAAACATGAATACATGTTCCTTTTTCCTGTTGAAAAATAGCTCACAGAGATTCTAAAAGGTGCTGGTAAATGGACAGAAACCTAGAACCCATGTATCTTGCTGGCAAAACCAGAGTCTGCCTGGGGGAACTCAACTAATTACTGTTCATTACAAATAAGGAAGAGAAGAAACAGACTGCTCTGAAGTTCATGTGCTTAACACTCAAAAGCCTTCCACAGAATTGGGGGGAAATAAACAGCAGTGCACAGGAGAGGCAGACAGTTTTATCAGAAGCCTACTGGCTAAAAATCTAGAAGATTGATCAGCTTGTTCATTACCAATTACTGCTATTGACACAAAAGTGTGAAGCACTGTCAAGTTTACAATAAAAAAAATGCAAGATACATAGAGATACGGAACAATATTTGGGTATTTCCAGTCAGACCACACATGTTTCTTTTATTACGTCTGAAATTCCTGTTAGTGCTGGTGCATAATAGTCACCTCTTATGGGATTTATAGATAATTAAGGTAGAGCTGTCACAATGAAAATAATTTTATTTGATTAATCAGCTGCCTTTTAACCCAATTAATTAATCAAATTAATTTAAATGGAAACCTCAGCAGAGCTGTCATGTAATAGACTGCAGGAAGTAAGCAATAACTTACAACCAAATAAATGAAAGCAACCACTCACAGTAAGGAGGGGGGGAGGCCATCTTTTAATACTTCCTTTTTCATTACCTTTTACAATAACATGTGACAACTACATAGCCTCAAAAATAATGAAGTGTGCCATCAACTCAAAGCCCCACTGATTAAAATATGCTCCAAACAATAAATTAAAGAAAGGTTTAGTTGAGCAAGCTATCAGATAAAACTTGGAGACCCATATTAAAAGCATTGGGTTACATCCAGACTTGTCATCCTTCAAGTAGATCTATTGAATCAATGAGACTAAAACTAGCTATGCCTAACTTGTCCCATTGATTGCATGCAATGTTCTCTAAGCATGACTGCTTGGATCGAAACCATTACTTTTCTGTATGGCCACTATCCCTCTGCAAGTCATATCTGCAGACCAATCTGGTAAGTACAATGGACTATGAATGTGGACAGACTTTCTTATTCAGATAATGAATATGCATTCTCTCAATCTCTGCAAAACTACTGTGAATACATATCTTTACATGCCTCTAGCTTCCTCCAAGTATATACCAGAAAAGCCATTGTCTACAGACAAGCACTATAAATGCAACCATATCTGTTCTGACTCGTTGGACACAGAATTACAACTTAAGATTTTTCATCAGGCATTTCTCAAATTACAACACTCATCCAACAAAGTAACAAAATAAATTGACAAGATCAGATTTGTATGGTTAAAGACAGATCAGATGGAGAACAGAAAGTGACAGAAACCCACTTGTTCTCACAGACATTTCCCAGCTGAAACGATTCAAATGGAACATCAATGAGCCAGTCTTGGACAATGATAAGTTTCCTGTCACTAGCCTCAAGTAGTAGGCTGGCCCAAGTTCAAAAACAACTCAGCTTTAAACAACCACTCATTAGCAACAACATGTTCTGCTTACACACACACATATACCAGACCCTGCAATGAGCTCATTGCACTTGTTCCCATATATAAATTGGAGACACTATTACTGGCCATGACAATTTCTCCCACAACAACATGCTAATTTTTTTCTATCAGTAATGCCCTTTTGTGTGCTATATAGTGTAAACATATCATTCTCTTAACAACAACAACAACAACAACAACAACAACAACAATCTGACATCTATAGTGAAGCAAAGGAACTTTAGAGGAAGACTATAGCCAGAGATCACTGAGTTACATGTTACCAGAACATTCTAGTCTATGACCAGAAGTCTGAACTGGGACAGAAGATTCTCTATCACTCTCTCTGGCTTTTCTTCGCAAATGAAGATTCAGGAAGGACTCATCCCGTGCTTTCTACAAGTGCGCTAACGACTGAAAAGGCCAATCCGAGATAAACAAGTCCGGTTGCAGAAAGCACAGCAGAAGGTCTCCTTCGGCGATGTTTCCGGTTTGTGGTTCTTTCTGTGTTGTCGTTTGTCTTCAAGACTTGTTCGGCGTGAGTTCTCAAATAAGGCTGCAGTATTGTGGATAGTGCGTCTCCATGCCTCCCGATGTGAGGCCAGGGTGGACCATTGTTGGTGATCAATTTGGCGGAGCCTGAGATGTTGTTTCAGGGAGTCCTTGTATCACTTTTTTGGAGCGCCCCTCTTACACTGACCCATGGCGAGTTCACCGTAGAGTACTATTTTTGGGAGGCGATGATCCTCCATCCTAGAAGCATGCCCTGCCCAGCGCAGCGGTGTTCTCAATATCATGGCCTCAATGCTGGTGATCCCTGCTTGCTCAAGGACAGCAACATTCGTCACATAGTCAGTCCAGTGTATATTTAGGATTGTGCATATACAGGGCTGATGAAAGCGTCCGAGAAGTAATAAGTGGTGGCGATATATGACCCATGTTTCAGACCCGTAAAGGAGAACAGACAGTACAATGGCTCTATACACACTGATTTTTGTGCTTCGCCTCAGGTGTTTGTTACTCCAGGCTCTTTTGTAAAGTCTTCTAAATGCGCTATATGTCATCAATCTCTTTGTCAATCTCTTTGTCAGTCTTGGCATCTGAGGAGATGATGCTTCCCAGGTAGGTAAACTGCTGAACGGACTTAAGCACAGATTTGCCTACGGCAATGTGGGAATCGTGGTATTCGTCCTGTGGTGTAGGCTGGTAAAGAACTTCCGTTTTCTTCAGGTTGACTCCCAGCTCAAACAGCTCTGCAGCTATTGCGAAGCAGGATGTTAAGCGCTGCAGAGCTGCTTCTGTGTGGGCAACAAGGGCAGCAGCATCAGCGAAGAGTAGCTTACGGACTAGATAGTTTAGAGTCTTAGTGCGAGCCCTCAGACGGCTTAAGTTAAACAAGCTACCATCAATGCGGTAACATATATAGATGCCGTCTTCTTCTTCAAGCTCTGCCGTAGCCCTTTGGAGCATCATGCTGAAGAAGATTGTAAATAAAGTTGGAGCAAGAACACAACCTTGCTTCACTCCATTAGTTATTAGAAAGGGCTCTGAAAGAGCATCGCCATATCTGACTTGACTGTGCTGGCCCTCATGTAGCAAGATAATCATTCTCTTGCAGTTGTCTAAGGGCAAATACCATATCTGTAATACTCCTATTGGCTCTGAAGCCACATTGGCTTTCAGGAAGAACTTCTTCTGCAATAGCAGGAACTAATCTGTTCAGGAGTATACTTGCAAGGATTTTTCCGGCAATAGAGAGCACTGTTATGCCTCGACAGTTTGAGCAATCAGATTTTGCTCCTTTTTTCTTGTACAGGGTGATGATGACTGCATCTTGGAGATCTGATGGCAGTTCCCCCTTTTAACAGCAATTCACAAGAAGTTCGTGGAATTTTTCATGTAGTACATGACCTCCATGTTTCCAAACATCAGGTGGGATTCCATCAATCCCAGCTGCATTGCTGTTTTTCATCTGCTGTACAGCCTTAAGGGTCTCTTCCAAAGTGGGAGCTATGTCCAATTCATTTTTCATTGGTTTTTGTATCATATGTTGATAGCTGAGCCTTGGACTACTCGGTTGGCACTGAAGAGACTTTGAAAATGTTCAGCCCATTGATTCAGGAGGGAGACTTTATCAGTAATTAGTGTTTGACCATCTGTACTGTATAAGGAGCTTTGGACCTGATAAGTAGGTCCAAACACTGCTTTAAGAGTTTCGTAAAATCCTCTAAGATCACTCAGATCTGCACAGCGTTGTGTCTTTTCTGCTATATTGTTCCACCACTTGTTCTGAATGTCTCGGAGTTTTTGTTGAAGTTTATTACATGTGAGACGGAAAGCTACTTTTCTTACATGGCAAGTTGGCTGGGAGAGGTATGCCTGGTGAGCAGTTCTCTTCTTTGCCAACAGCTCCTGGATCTCTTGGTTGTTTTCATCAAACCAGTCTTGATTTTTCTTGTGGGAGAACCCAAGGGATTCTTCCATAGACTGCAGGATACTGTTTTTGTTATGTTGCCAAAGCACTGTAGGAGAAGGATCTGTAGGGTGGTCTTTAAGCTTTGTTTGCAGATTTAGCTGGAAGTTATCTCTCATGGTAGCTTGTTGAAGATTGTTGACTTGGAGTCTCCTCTTTAAGTTGCCACCCCTTTTAGGTTAGAGCTTAAGATGAAGATTTAGTTTACATCTTACGAGGCAATGATCTGTTTGGCATTCTGCACTGGGCATTACTCAAGTATGACTGACATCATACCACACTACATACATTAGCTGGCCAGAAATCTTGTTTATATTATCAGCAAAATTTGGTGAATGGCCAGTGTTAACAATGTAGTTTTCTGCATTTAATTTCCCTCTGAGCTCATTTTCCATAAACCTACCCCTAGCAATGTGCAGTGTACAGTTGTCCCTCCACATTCACGGGGGTTAGGTTCTTGAGACCCCCGTGAATGTGGAAAAACTGCGAATAACAGATGCTGCTCCCGCGGCCCCCCCAGAGGGAGGGAGGCAGTGGGAGGGTGTCTGGCCAGCCTGGCTGGCCTCTCCGTGGCCTTTCTGAGGGGACTCCAGGCCTTAGAAGCCCTGGAGCCCATCGGGGAAGGCAGCGTGTGGGTGGGGAGGAGGCTGCTCTGCCTCTCTCCGGCCTTCCGAAGTGGGCGCCGGGGCTTTGGAGCCCCGGCGCCCGCTTCGGAAGGCCAGGGACAGCAGCGGGCAGGGAGGAGGTTGCGCTGCCTCTCCCCGGCCTTTCTCAGCGGGCTCTGGGGCTCCAAAGCCCTGGACCCCGCTGAGAAAGGCCAGGGAAGGCAGCGTGTGGGTGGGGAGGAGGCTGCGCTGCCTCTCCCCAGCCTTTCTCAGCAGGCTCTGGGGCTCCAAAGCCCTGGACCCCACTGAGAAAGACCGGGGAAGGCAGCGTGTGGGTGGGGAGGAGGCTGAGCTGCCTCTCTCTGGCCTTCCAAAGCGGGCGCTGGGGCTTTGGAGCCCCAATGCCCAATTCGGAAGGCCGGGGACAGCAGCATGCGGGCGGGCGGGCAAGCTGGTGGGGAGGAGGCTGCGCTGCCTCTCTCCGGCCTTTCTCAGCAGGCTCTGGGGCTCCAAAGCCCTGGACCCCACTGAGAAAGACCGGGGAAGGCAGCGTGTGGGTGGGGAGGAGGCTGAGCTGCCTCTCTCTGGCCTTCCAAAGCGGGCGCTGGGGCTTTGGAGCCCCGACGCCCGATTCGGAAGGCCGGGGACAGCAGCATGCGGGCGGGCGGGCTGGTGGGGAGGAGGCTGCGCTGCCTCTCTCCGGCCTTTCTCACCCCCCGCCTTTCCCAGAGTGGCTACGGGGGCTTCAGAAGCCCCTGCCACCACTCTCCCTCACCCCCCGCCCTTCCCAGGGTGGCTACGGGGGTTTCAGAAGCCCCCGCCGCCACTCTCCCTCACCCCTCCACCCTTCCCAGAGTGGCGATGGGGGCTTCAGAAGCCCCCGCCACCACAGTCCTTCACCCCCCGCCCTTCCCAGAGTGGCTATGGGGGCTTCAGAAGCCCCCGCCGCCACTCTCCCTCACCCCCCCACCCTTCCCAAAGTGGCGTAGGGGGTCCCTCGCTGCCTTGGGAAGGGACTGGGGTGGAATGAGGGAGGCTTTCCACCCCCCTTTCCCAAGGCAGCGAAGGGATTCCTGAGAACCCCTTCGCTGCCTTGAGAAGGGACAGAGTGGAGGTGGGGGGCAGGTGGATTTCCACGAAGAATCAAAACCGCGATTGTGAAAGTCGCAAATGTGGAGGGGCAACTGTATATAGATCTGAAATTCTGAGTAACACTTCACTGAATCTCTATAGTACACAAATACTCATATTATAATAATTTGCAATTTCCCACATGATTCTGTTGTCATAATTTTCAACAGACTAGCAGGACTATTTCTTTGGAAAATGAGATTAATGCATATAGTACAACCCCCATATCAATGAAGAATATTTCCTGGACTTACCATGGAAATGAGAAACCACAGATAATAGCATACCCTACTGAAATGAATGACTTCAGGCCCAAGCATACCATACAGTTGTACTGGGGGACCTAGAAAATGCCTAGAGAGAACTTTTTTATTTGATGCAGGTAAGTGAAATGCGGATACACGGGCCGTACTGTATATTTCTTTCATTGTTCCTCACTTCAGTGTCCTTCACATATATAGACCACGTTGTGATATCTTCCTTGTCTCCATCTGTTCTGTGTTTGAACTGAGTGTAGTTTCAGGCTTCCCCAAGAGTTTGTTTGGTGCTGAACACTGACACACATTACTGCTACACAATCTTTATTGGTGCTAAATGATGCAGCAAATGGTATGCAGCAGAGAAGCATTCCAGCCCTTTTGCTGAGGGGGTCCAGCATCACCTCACAGCCAAGGCTAGAACTGAGCCCCCAAACAAATTCTACCCAAACTATCCCTGGCTGGCGATTCAGTTCCCCATCTCTAGCTATATGAGCTCCTGAACTGGTGTGCAACATGCCGAGGGTGAAGCCAATTGCGGAAGGACTCCCAAGAACCATATAATGCAGAAGGAAATTAATAAAATCAAAATGCACAAGTGTGACACACCCACCTCCATAGCTACAAAAATTATGAAAGCAGATTAAGAACAGAGAACAATTCCCTTCCGCAGTCTGTTCTCAGCCTTCATATCTTTTACCAGCCAAGCTAATGCAGAAAGTACAGTCGGGCCTCCATTTCCACAGATTTTGCATCCACAGATTCAACTGTCCACAGATTGAAAATATATTTTTTAAAAATCCCAAAAAGCAAACTTTGATTTTACCATTTTATATAAGGGACACCATTTTACTATGTCATTGTATGTTATGGGACTTGAGCATCCATGGATTTACTGGAAGCATCCTGGAACCAAACCCCTGCAGATACCAAGGGCCCACTGTATCAAACAAGGTCACAATCACAAATGTAGTTTTTTCTCTACAATGTGCAGCTCTTAATGTTTGGTCATGATACTAAAAAAAACAAAAAACAAAAAGACTTCCAAACCCATCTGCCTGGTGGTAGAGGCCCAACTCATTACAGCATTTTTCTATAGCAGATAGCTTTACAAGACTGTGCCATAATTTTAATGAAAAAATACAGGAGCAACAGAAACATCCTCCTGATGGAGAGATTTTAAATCACTTGATCAATCAGCTACCCTGCTTGCCTTCACTTTGTAGAATTAAGGGTAACTGTATGGATGCAAATGGTGACCTTTTCATGTTCCCTTGTTCTCACACATCCAAGGTCATGTTACCAGAACATTCATGTTACCAAAATTGTTTGCAAGCAATGGTTGAATTGTTTTCTATATTTTCTGCAACTGAAATATGCAACCTACCTTAGCTAGAAAAATACATCAAGTTCAAAGCTTTTATTTGACTTTTATTTTCTTCCATTTTTCATACGCTGAAAATACAGGTGGCCTACAGTCTGAAAAGCAAAGGGGTGCCTCATGCCACCAATCTAGACCCCTCCCCCAGACTATAGGACACTTCTGATTGTAAACTAGCATGTTTTCCTGTGGAAATACCCAGGAATGTGTACAGAATGTGGTGTGTGTGTGTGTTATAACCTGTTTCACCTCCACTGCTTCCACACAGATAAAGAACTTGCTTCCAGCCTCCTACTGTTTTCATCTGATAGCAAGGATGATTTTTCCTCAGTTGCCAACTCCAAGCTCTTAATGGCCACTTGGATGTTCCCCAAACACATCAAACACACACATGGTGAATAACTAACTGCTTTAAAGAATGAGAGCACAGCATTTGCCTCAACCAAGATTCTTTGTTCCCTTTCCTAACACAGGCATGGATATAAAAAAGCTTTCAAGCAATAAATTTAGGCAGACTTCTTTATAAAATAATGGTGCAAACGTCAATAATATTCTTAGTAAAAGCCAAAATTATTTATCAGCGTGAACAAGCAGATAAATACACAATATTAGCAAAAAGTTTATATACAGAAACACTTGTCTTCAGTACTTGTCTTGATAGTACTGGTAGTACCTGGATGTTAGGTAGTACTTGGATGTTATCTGAAAGCATGTACATTGCACCAGTTTTTAAAGCTGTTCAGTTGTTCTTCTATCACTTGCAAAAAAATCAAAGTGACTCCACTCCATTTTTCAATGCAAATTGATTGGGGGGGGGGGAATTGAAAGTAACTTGCCCAAGGACTTGAATACAAAGCAGACAAGGGTCTGGACTCCAGCCTACAAACCACAAATCCATTATTTTAAGCCTGGTTTTCTGGCCCAACAGCCTTTTCTCAGAAGGCAGGTGAATGTGGCTTGAAGACAGGGCTGCCAAACTGGATCTGGGACAGGAATGTAGGTATGTTGTGTGCCTTCAAGTAATTTTCAACTTATGGAAACCCTAAGGTGAAGCTATCATAGAGTTTTCTCAGTAAGATCTCTTAAAGGGTGTTTGCTATTGCCTTCCTGTCAGACTGAGAGAGTGTGACTTGCCCAGGGTCACCCACTGGGTTTCTATGACTGAGCAGGGATTCGAATCCAGGTGTTCCATAGTCAAACCACTACAAACCTCTGTTTCTCTCAGGCAGGGCTACTGTAACTTTAATGCTTAACTGATCTTCAAGCTGATGAGGTGCATAAAGCTCCATCAAGCAGGATTAATTATCTGTCCTCCCTCTCCTTCCAAACCCCAACATACAGCCACAGCCATACCATCCCAAAATAGCCATTGCCTTGCTTGCAGAGGCAGGGGAGGGGGCTTGGAAACAAGAACAGAGCTAAGTGCTCCTCTATGCCCCCTCTCCTTGCATACACAGGAGACGCAATTACTATGTTGAGAAGGGACAGCTACAGATGAAACCTGTGGTTTGGAAGGGAGGACTTGACAGAGCTTTATAGTGTTTCATCCTGCTCCAAGATCTGCTAAGGATTAAAGTTACAGGATCACAGATCCAACCTGGCAACCCTACCTGGAGACATATAATGTGGCAAAGAAACTGAATATCGGGAAGACCACTTGTTTACCCCCATAAGACAAATACCTGAGGGCAAACCAGTGATGCTCATGACTGAAACACACACCACACCCCAAACAAAAAATCCAAGCCATCACACATACATGTAAAAGGACATGCTGTACTAAAAACAAAGCATGAGAAAATCCACACACAGAGAGCACAGACAAAACACACACCCCTTGCTCACCACCAGTTCCCAAGATCCCCAGTGTGCACCCCCAACCCCAAGACTTATAAAATACTCCTATTCCAGCTCCTACCTTTCTTACTTTGCTGTGTGTGCTTCAGAATGAAGAGTTGGGTTGCTGAGTGGAGGTCCCAATGGGGCTAGGGGGGCCATTGAGACCGCAACATGGAGCTTTCCCCCCAGTGTTGGGGGGAAAATAGCACTGGGTAGCAGCACACTGGTTTACAACACATGGTGTTGGGGATCCTAGCTCTTGGGTCTCTAGGCCTACCTTTGCCAGCATGATGTACCATATGCTCCTTCTCAGGGTTTTTGTTACTGTTATGGTTTGGGTTTGGTCCCTAATTACCAGGGCCACTCTTTCTTCACAAGCTTATTCAACAAAAACAACCTGAATATTTTATAACACCATTCATCTTTTTTTAAAAAAAAAACCCATATTTTTAATGATAGACACTCTGGAACAAAGACAAGCAGATACAAAATCATTTTTGTCACTGTTGTGGTAGCACAAGAAATTGTAAAATTAACCACAATTGTTCCTATCAAATTAAATGACTGGACTAATCTATAATTTAAAAATTACTTCACTTACTGAAAAGGCTATAATTACGCTACAGGGAACAACCTAAATGGTATTTTTAAGCATTTCTTTTCTTAACTGCCACAAGACTAAGGAAAATGTCAAGTCTCTCACCTAGCAATATACAGGTAGCACTTGACCTAACTGATTTGCAAGGGCTGGTTTGATTAGCAAAGATTGCAGCAATTGATGAGTTTGGGTCTTTTGTAATTGGCATGATATAATAGTGTAAGATAGCATATTAAAAAAAAACACCCCCAAAAAACAGACATCTTCTGGGACCCTCCAATGTACAGTCTACAGGTGCAGAGAGCCTTTCATAAAGGCTTGTGTTGCAGCATAACAGAATCTATGGTTCGGGGACAGTGATCATTAGAATCAAAACAGATGGGGAGAAAAAACAATAGCCCTTTCTGAATTCCCAAGTCACTTTGGCATGATGGCGCAGTACCTAGGCATCCAACCTCCACATACCCAAAACGGGCAGTAGTATTCTCTCCCACTCCATCTGCAAGCTACCCATGAAAGAAGCACCACCTTAATAATAATAATAATAATTATTATTATTATTATTATTATTATTATTTATACCCCGCCCCTCTGCTAAAAACAATCAGGGTGGCTTCCAACAATTAAAACATTATAATAATGACTAAAAACACCCCCACCCCCACCTCCCCCATAAAGAGACATTAAACACTATAAAATTAAAACCTTCTAACTAAAAACACATTAAAAACAAATATATACATAATTTTAAAAAGCCAGGAGACTGAGATCCTGAGGCCGGGATCTAATCAGGAAAGGCCTGGTGAAACAGATCCATCTTTAGTGCTTTTAAAAAGCTACTCAAGCTTGTCAACTGATGGATCTCGTTCAGCAGGCCATTCCATAAATTGGGGGCGATTACCGAAAAGGCCCTCTGGGAGGTTGCAGACAGCCTAGATTTTTGTGGCTGAAGCACCTTTTCCAGGTGTATTGTGCCACATTGTGCCACTGTTGCTCAATGTAATTCTTGGAGAAAATAGAAGGTAGACATTTCTATCAAAGCTAGCTCAAGAATACTAATAGTAATACATCCAACTTCACTTTTCATTAAATCCCTTTTTTAAAATGTTAATTAATCTGTACATTGAAAACCCCTGACACATTTTGGGCCTTATGATCATTTTTCAACTGTTCACCAAAATATGGATTTATGGAAATCTGATGTTGACAGTAGCTGATTTATTTTCATACCACATACTCTGTAGTTTCTGCCATGTGTTTAATTTATATTTTTCCCTTCCCTGTTTTCTCTCTTCTCCGCAAATCTACCATAATCCTTTGATGCAACAGCCAGGACCCACAGCGGGAATCAAACCTGTCTCTTTCAATTCCACTCATATTTCTTATCTTCACCAACAGCTGCTATTTAGAAGACATGGCATGCAGCTGCTGCCCAACATTACCATCATACACCTCATTAAATTTACCTATTTTGGTATTTTTAAAATACTGGTGTTTTTTTAAAGAACAGTCATAAACTAATTGCTCACACTGCATAATTAAATACTCCTGTCTCTCTTTGAAGACAAGCACATCATAACAGATCATCGTGAGCAAACCTACTCTGTAGACAATGCTGAGCTTCACAGTCTTAAGGATCCACACTGAAGAGGAAGACTGATCGAAACATGCATATATTGGTATATACTTGCCAGAAAAGTGAGTGGCAGTGAAGTAGCTGCACACTTCCTTCATGGGTATTCTCCCTGTCCTCAGTGGTAGCAGCTATAGCAAAAGTGCCAGGAACGTACATAGGTTTTAAAATAAAATAAAATAAATTATTGCTCCAAGAATTACGGGATTAGAGGAGCAATTGATGCATGATGCAGGGGTTAGTGTCACATTGCAATGGAACCACTCAGTCTGTGCTTCCCATTTATATAGGGGAACATACTTCCCTAATTATAAAGTATTAAAACTCAGTAAGATCAACTGGTCCATAACAATCCCATTCCAGTACAATTTCTGGTGAGGGTTGATGAACATCTATTGTTGTGGATAGGCAATCACTACCCTGCTGCCATTTCTTCAGCAAGCCAAATTCATAAGATTTCCAAGAACAAGCTTTCTATCAAAGTCACTTGATCACGAAGAAAAAGTGTCATCCTAGAGACAAAGTACACCATGGTAATCAGCACTGAGCCTTAGTGCTCTTCCAGATTGGTGTAAAGAATCATGACTCCTTGCAATACAGTTCTTTCAATTTTGTTGGGTTTTCCCAGTTGATGTCACCTCCATTTCTGCTTGTTCTATTCTTTTGCGGGGGCTGTTACTAGCAATTTCTGGGATCTGCACTAGGGCTCTGCCCAAGGTTGTTGTTTTCTTATACTGGCACATGGTTTCCTGGTACAGCCAGCATAGTGTAGTGGTTTGAGTGTTGGACTAGGACACTGGGGGACCAGGGTACAAAACCTTGTTTGGCCATGGAAATCCATTAGGTGTCCTTGAGCAAGTCACACTCTCAGCCTCAGAGGAAGGCAAAAGCAAACTCCCTATGAACAAATACTGCCAAGAAAACCCCATGATAGGTTTGTCTTGGGGCAGGCCTGCACAACAAACGGCCTGCATGCCACTTTCCTGCAGCCCATGAGAGGATGTGTAAGAGGAAGGTGGGGAGGGCCATTTCTCCCCCTCCCCTCCAAGTGGCCTGGCTAGTGGCGGCTGAGCTCCTTCCAAGTACCCAATGCTCAGAAGGGCCGCTGAGTTGCCTGGCTAGCCAGTTGGAGAGGGAGAGAAGGGGAGTTTTTCTCCCCCCCTCCAACTGGCTTGGTAAGCCACAGCTGAGCTTCCTCCCACAGTGCTGTAACTAGGGGGAAGGGGGGGTTACTTGGCTCTGCTTCCTCCCTCCTTCCCATGATAGAGCAGGAGGCTGAGGGGGAGCATCGTGCAACTGAGCCTGCACGCACCTTTGAGGGAGGCTGCCCAGCCAGCCAGACCAAGCAAGGCAGAAGAGGCAGGCAGGCAGGGTGGAGCAAAAGAGCTTAGCCCAGCAGGCCACAGCCAGGTGCCACCACTGCCGCCTCTCTTCTATGTCCCTTCTGTTAACACTGTTGGTAGTGTTGCTTTCTCTGCCTTGGCCTCCTGCACACCTGGGATGCCATGCGCCTCCCTCCGGCGTAGCAACAACACTGGGAGGCTCCTCCTTCTCTGGTGGTGGCGGCGGCTCCTGCTCAGGGATGTGCCTCCCAGGCAGCAGGAGAAGCAGGTGTGCCAGGTGGCTCCCATGAGACCAGCAGCAGCTCGGAGGGTGGGGAAGCCTAGCTGGGGCAGCAGCCAACCAACCAGCTGCTGGTCCTTTCTGCCTGCATCACATTGCCTCGCCTCCACCCTCTTTCCTCCTCCACTGAGTTCCCTCACCACCACTGCTGAACCATCTCTTCACGGTTGGCTGCTGGAGTGAGGGAACACAGAGGCTGCTTCATCCTCCAACAGTCAGGGACTCAAGCAGCCCCTCTGTTCTCTCGCCTCCATGGCTGCCGCCAAATTGGGACCTCCACAGCTGCCAAACCATTTCTTCATGGCTGGCCAGCAGCCAGCCACAGAGCAAGGGAACACAGAGGCCACTTTAGCCCCCAGCCGCCAGGGGCTGAAGCCGTCTCTGTGTTCCCTTGCTCCATGAGGAGATGATTTGGTGGTGGCAGGGATAGAGGCACGGCCACCCCAGCAAACACCCCAGGGCAGATTAAGGGAGAGGAGTGCTGTGGAGTGAGCGAGGCACCTGAGGAGAGAAAGAAAAGCAGGAGGAAGAAGAGGAGGTAATTATGCCTTTATCAATTATTAATCTATTATTATTATTATTATTATTATTATTATTATTATTATCAATTACTTAATTAATTTTACCTTTACTTGGAAAGTGAGCTGCTAAAAACCTATCTGCCCTCAGAAGTTTAGCCTATTTTAATTATGGCCCCTAACTACAGCCAAGTTGTACAGTTCTGCCTTAGGGTCACCATAAGATGGAAATGACTTGAAGGCACAAAATAACAAAAAACAACATGGTTTCTTGAAATGGTCCTATTGTTTAAAGGACAAATGTTCTACCTCTGATTAAAAAAAATAATTAAAGAGTTATAATGTTACAGTGCAAAGATGTCATTTCACTGATATGCTGATGAACAGTACCACTAAAAAATTAAAAGAAAAACAATGAAAAGCAGAAGGAAACTTTTTTTGTTCAAATATGTCCTCACATGACAGTAAAAATAAAATATTGCAGCCGGTGCTGGGATTGCCACAAGATAGACTTGGACTACAGAAATGTTATTTGGTATCTATGGATTTAAGTATTCATGGCTTGAAAATAATCCAAAAAGCAACCTTGATTTTGCCATCTTATATAAGGGACACCATTTTGCTATGACATTGCATATAGTGGGATTTGAGTATTCACAGATGTTGGTATCCACAGGGAGGAGTCCTGGAACCAAACCCCAGCAAATATGAAGGGACAACTGGATTGAGAGAGAGAGAGAGAGATTTTAAAAGAACCAGAACTGTAGCAACAAACACCACAACCTCATGACACATTTGACCTGTTTGGAGGAGCCCTCAGGCACTGTTCAAGGTTGGCCAGCTGGCCAATCTTACAAAACACAAATTCTCATTGTTTCCCAGTCTCTGTGATTCTGATAAAAGATCTGGCATTACTAAGATGGCTGCTACTACTTTAATTTGGCCACTTTGTTCTAAAGTATATTCCTTCTAAGCAACCATTGTGAACAGCAAAGGACATACTGATTTGCATTTTCTACCACAAAGTGACACCATAAAAATAAATAGTTCAAATGAGTCCTTGGATGACAGCTCTTGGATGCCCACAGCTCTCTTATCCTCTCTTTATTTAAAATGTTCAGCCTTAAAATGTCAGTCTCTACGTGATCCACAAAGCAATTTTAGTTTTGTCAGCTAGGAGCTATTAAAATCCAACACCAAAAATGTAAGCTTTCAAGTCATGCAACATTTTTTAATCTCTCGATTAAATCATTCAACTACCAATGGAAACTGATGAGAAACATGGAACTTGGCTCTCCAAATTGACGTAGATCATTGCATTAGTAAAATAGTGTGTGCCTTCTCCTAGAACCTGGGACAGGGAACAAGAAACACATGGTACAGTGGTTGGATTAGGACTGAGGACACCAACATGCAAGCTTGTTTTCTGCTGCTCCAGAGACTAGGACATGGAGCAATGGGTTCAAACTACACGAAAAGAGTCTCCACCTAAACATTAGGAAGAACTTCCTGACAGTAAGAGGTGTTCTGAAATTGAATACACTGCCTGGGAGTGTGGTGGAGTCTTCTTCTTTGGAGGTTTTTAAACAGAGGCTGGATGGCCATCTGTCAGGAATGATTTGATTGTGTATTCCTGCATGGTAGGGGGTTGGACTTGATGGCCCTTGTGGTCTCTATGATTCTATGATTCTACATGCACTTCACCAGTTAGCCACAGAATGAATTTTGGGGAAATCACTATATATCAACATAACCTGAGATATAAATATACTCAGTAAAGCACTCAGTAAACTCAGTAAAAGAGTTTATGTGTGCATGTGTCCAAATTTCATGCTACATTTCCCCCAGGGTCCTACACATATTTGCTTGAAAGAAGTTGCACTATTGACTCAAGACACCTTACAAATTAAAATAATTATAATACATATAAAAACATCATTAAAGTCAATATTTAAAAAAAATAAATTATTAACAAAATTAAAACAATTTGAAACAAACACTTAAAGGGAATAAAAATAATGTAAAAAACAGCAGTTTAAAAAATGCTATTCTCTTAAAAACCTTTTCCTTAAAAACCTTCAGTTCGAAAAGCTTGTTGGAATGAAAAGGAAGTCTCTAACCACTGACAGAAGGACAGCAAGGAGGGTGACCATTCCAGCCTCCCTAGGGAGGGTGTTCTAGAGCCTGGGGCAACTACTGAGCAGGTCCTGTCTCATGCACCTACCAACCATAACCCGGAAGGCAGTAGGACTGAAAGAAAGGCCTCTCCTGAGGATTTCAGGGTTCAGGTAGGTTCATACAGAGATATAGCCTTGACTTAAGCTGCATAGGGTTTATAGGTCATAACCATCACTTTCAATTGTGCCTGTTAAGTGATTGTCAGCCAAAAGGGGAGTTGTATGATCCCTGAAGCCATCCCCACTTAACATTCTGTTGCAGCTCTTTGTACCAACTGAAGTTTCCAAATATTCTTCAAAGGCACATAATCTTTAAAGGAACACTCTTCATAGAGCACATTACAGTCATCCAAATGGGATGTAACTAAGTCATGTGTCACATTGGCCATATGAGGTATCTCCAGGAATGGGTGCAGTTGGTACACTAGCTTTAAGCATGTAAAAGCACTCCTGGCCACCACAGAAAGCTGGGTTTTCAAGTACAAGGCTGATTCCTGGGGGCTGTCTACATGATTTAAAAAAATCCCTCATGGAATTCACTGTGAATCCTACCTGCCTAAATGGGTTCCTGCACCAATCCACACTATTTGGAAGGAGGGGCCCCCAAAATGCCAAAAACAATGTACTCCCATATTAAAAAAAAAAAAAAAACTTGAGGGGGGTGCGCATTCCTGCTCATTTGGACAATTGAATGACAATAAATTTGAAGGGAAGCACAAAGCTGATTGGTTGGCTGACAGTAGAGGTGGGGCTTGCTAGCAGAGCAAGCGCCTGCTGCCACCATGTTGGATTTTCACCTTAGCGATCGCTCACTAAGGCAATAAAATAGGATGGTTATTTTTTGTTTTGCTTTCCTGTAAAATTGGAAAATCAATACAGTTGCCCCTCCACACTCACGACTTTCACATTCACGGTTTTGATTATTCGCGGAAAGCCGCCTGCCTCCCCTCTCTCCACCACGTCCCTTCCCAAGGCAGCAACAGGTTTCTCATGAAGCCCGTCGCTGCCTTGGGAAGGGAGGATGGAAAGCCTCCCACCCTCCCTCTCTCCACCCCAGTCCCTTCCCAAGGCAGCGAGGGGCCCCCTTCGCCACCTTGAAACAGGCAGGGTGGGTGGGAGTGAGTGGCAACAGGGGCTCCTGAAGCCCCCATCACACTTTGGGAAGGGCGGGGGGTGGGTGGGAGTAATTAGCAACTGGGTGGGTTGTTGCAGGCGGGTGAGGGGAGGACTATTATTATTCGTGGTTTTTTCACATTCGTGGGGGTCTTCCGCCCCTAACCCCCGCGAATGTGAAGGAACAACTTGTATATCGCTCCAGTGCACCTTGGATGACCTTTTTTTTTAAAAAAAAAAAAATGTGACAGCAAAGAATTAATGTGAGTAAATCACAACCCCCATCTGGAATGCAAGGCTTACGGGGGGCTCCCGAGGTCAGAAAAACAGTTAAGATATGTCGCTGCTGCTGCAGGGTGCCATTACTATGAGGTACTCCATCTTTCGCCATGTATTGATGGGCCCTAGGAGTACACCCAAATTGTGAATCTATGGGCTGAACTAGATGGGAGAATTAATTGAGGAAAATAGTACATTAACTCAACATTGTAGCAGCATTCATTTGTCTCCATGACAGATTCACAAGATCGCTAGCATGAGAAGCTATTCATGTTTGAAATTCACACGGAACATGCCCACGAGTAAATAAGGTGGCCACGAATGAATTACTCGTATTGTTATTCTCCAAAAGCTCCCTCCCTTTCCCTCCCCCACCTTGTTAAATCAGAGAAGTAGAAAAGCAATCTTCTGCTTAATTTTTTTTTTTTTGCTCTGCCACTCAAAAATAGTGCATGGTCATGTCCCTGAAAATCAACAGTGGCGGCTCTGGCTACCTCGTCGCTGGCAAGCCCGCCTCCATACACGTCCAACTAATCAACCAATCATGTTTTGACTTCTGGGATGTGCCCCAATTCGAACTGGTTGTTCAAAGGGGCTGAAATGCACATTGCCACATATTTTTTAAGAAAAAAACTTTACGAAAAACAGCAAAGGCTTGTTATCATGAAGTACCTGGAGTTTTTGGCCTCCCTTCTTTTGAATATGGCGAATCTCTGTGGGAGCTCATCTAGACAAAAGATATTCCCCTCACATTCTGTTAAGATTCTTTTCACTGTCTAAATAACCCCTATGCCTGCACAGGGAGTATAACTTCATCCAGCACAAGATAAGTCTGTATTTTCTGATCTGGCTTTCAAATGATCAGGAGCACCTCTGTTTCATCTGGACTGAGCTTTAGTTTGTTTGCCCTCACCAAATTCATCACTGATGCCAGACAACAGTTAAGAACAGATCCAGCATCCTTGAAGTTTGGTGGAATGTAGAAATAGAATTTGAGTGTAATCAGCACAAAACTGGTGGCACAAAACCCCCAAACCTAGGACAGTCTCTCCCAGCAATTTCACGTAAATATTGAACAGCATGGAGACAGAACCAAACCTGAGGGAGTCTACAGACCAATGGCCAAGGAGTCAAACAGGAATCCCCTAGTACCAGCTTCTGGGCTGTCCCTTCTAGGAAGGAATGGAGCCACTGTAAAACACTATCTCCAAGTCCCATTCCAGTGAGGCAGTCCAGAAGGATACCATGCTCAATGGTATTGAAAACTGCTGAGAGGTCCAGCAGAATCAACACAGGCACACTCCCTTTTCTAGTTCCCAGTATAGGTAATCCACCAAGGTGACAAGAGCTGTCTCTATCCCATACCCAAGCCTGAAACCAGACTAAAAGGGATCAAGATAACCTATTTCCTAAAGGAGTCCCTGGAACTGGGGGACCACCTTACCCAAAAATTGAATGTTAAATACTGGCTGACAGTTACCCATTATGGAGGGATGCAGGAAAGGCTTTTTCAACAGAGGAATTACAGCTGCATAATTTAGGCATGTTGGAACTCTGTCTTGTTGTACGGAGGCAGTGATTGCTCCCTTCACCCATTCAGACAGTCCCTCTCTTGCACTTTTAATGGGTCAAGAAGGGTAAGGGTCTAGTTGATATATGGTGGCTCTCACTTCTACAAGGATCTTGCCTACATCTTTAGGGTGCCCAGAAAGATACATAGTTGATGGTATCAAAAGTCACCAAGAGTCCAGGAGAACCAACAAGGACATATTCCCCTGTCTAGTTCTAAGTGATTGTCTTCCACTAAGGGGCTTACCTCACTCCAAAGAAAAGGGGCAGTGCAGTCTTCCGTGCTGTCTTACCACATGACATCATCATTCTTCTGGCATTTTTCATTCTGGTCCTGTGGGGGACCGAGGTAGAACTGTGTCTTTTTGCTAACAGTTTTTTCCACTTAGCAAAAAGATGCGGTTTTACCTGTTCCCCATGGGACCAGAACGAAAGAACGATGATGTCATGCAGTAAGGCAGCATGGAAGACGGGATGTTCCTGCTGCACTGCCACTTTTCTTTGGAGTGTGGAGTGAGGCCTAAGAGCTCTCTGGCTGAAAATGCTAAATGCCCCTCACTAAACTGAGAATCCCAGGATTCCACTGGGAGCAGTCATAGCAGTTAAAGTGGAATAATAGTGCTATAACAGTGTAGTGTGATAAGGCTCTAATGTGACCAGACAGGTCACCACTCATCAGCCACTTCACCTCACTGCACAGCAAGAATCATCCCTAATATTTGCTGTGCATTTAAAGCAGTAGCCTGGGGCAAACAGGAGTTTAAGGAAGTCCCCTCAGAACCTTTTTTCCTTTATAAGTTTAAGAGCAGAGTCAGAACACCAGTCTGAAATTCTTATGTTTTCTTACTATTTTTAATGTCTTGAGCCTTTTTCTCATAGATCTGATTCCTTGTTTACCTGCTGTGTTTTAAACACATAAATAGTAAATATTAAATGAATATTTCAAATATATTGCAACTGTGAATTGTCAGGGGATGATAGGACACTCAATCCCCAGCAGAAGCCAAAAAACTATCTCAGCAGACTCAGTAACAATCCGTTCCCAAGAATACTCACACACAGAGTGTTTGATGTCCAAGTAAGCAAGAGGCACTTTTATCTTCAAAGTCAAACGGTTGCAATATATATAAATATTTACAATTGAAGGAGAAACTGCTTCACCAGGCCTCAGCATTTACAGAAAGAGAAGAGAGGATGAAGTGAGCTCTGTTCTGAGCTCTCCCATATATACATCTACAGGATATTGCCCTCTAGTGGCCTGACTAGGCATGACTTGGTAGTTCATGCAGTCAGCCGTTATGACTCAGCATGGTTCTGCAGTTGTTCAGCCATTTTTATAATGGAGTTCAGTCTCTAACTCCTGACATGAATAGTCTCCAGTCTTATTGGATTACACCCTATTGCCCACTGGGCAAATATAGTATCTCATTGTCGTAAGCCATTGAGAAATCAACAACATTGTACTGAAGCATAGCATAAAACAAAGCTTTTATTATTCACTACAGTAAGATTGCAATCCTGGATGTAAGCCCTCCTGAAATCAGTAGTGATTATGTCTGGATGAATATACAAAGGGTTGGGTGGTAACTCTAAGAACTGTACTTGTTCATTTAGCATTTCACTAATAAGCCAGGATTTGAAGAGGTTATTGGTGCATCAATGTAATTAATCATATTATCATTCTATTTGTCTAGAAACCACATTGCACTACATGCTCATCCCTGCATGGCATCTTATCCTTTATCATTTACAACTTAAACAACAGCCACCAAAGCACAGCAGGAGGTTTAACACAACTTAATATTTATCACAATGCCTTTTAAAATTATTATTCCTGCTTCTGAAACACTGTACAGGGAGGGCATTAGAGAAGTCTAAGCTTGTTTTTCAGGAAAAAAACTGACTATATAAATATAGCTAGTTTAAATACCAGACTCGTTTAGCAGGTTGATGGTAGAAAATGGGCCTGGGAGTCCCAGGGATTCAAAAGCTTTTTTATGTGGAAGAGACAGCATGAAGAAAAAACCCCAAACAAACCAAGGTGAAATGGAAGTGAGGAAGAAGGTAATAAAAATGTTTGGATGTCTTTGCTATACTGATGAAGCTAATATACTCTGTGACAATATCTGAAATGTGCGCACGCACGCACACCTTGCAGAGTTGAATGAAAATGAAACAGCAGAAGCATTCGCGGTGGGTGATCCCTTGAGACACAAAAGAGTAATTTCAGTTTTCATCATACGGGAAGAGATGGGTGGTATGCAGATCCTCAGGCCCTCAATTACCAGAGATCTATTGCCATAACCTGTGATGTAGTGGTAAAATTTGAAGTGTAAGCCTGCATCATGATAGCCCCTATAGCAATACCCGCAAGGAGAATCCCAAAATAAATGTGGCTATGCTGTCTAAATATAGTGTGTGTGTGTGTGTGTGTGCATGTGTGTATGTGTACAGCAATTTTCATCTCTGGCAGGAGACATTGTTTTGTAAAGCTAATTCAGTTATGAGTATGGTTAGACACAGGGCCACATTAAGTTTTTTGTGGGCACACTTTTTTGTGGTTGATAATATAAAATACCTTTATTTTGGAATTTTGTTTTCCTTCCCAATTCCTGCAAATTTTTTTTGTTAATTCTGTTTTCATAGGCCCTAAAGTTTTCATAGGCCACAGGCCCCGTACCTAAAGTGCCTAATGGATAAAGTGATCCTGGTCAGACAGTTGGGTGTGTGTGTGAATCCTCAGTATGACATCTCTTCAAATATTTAAACATGGCTATTATGTCACCTCTCAACCTTCTCTTCTCCAGACTGCTCAGCTCCCTAAGCCACTCCTCATAGGGCATGGCCTCCAGACCTCCCACCATCCTGGTCGCCCTTCTCTGGACATGTTCCAGCTTCTCAATATCCTTCCTGAATTGTGGTGCCCAGAACTGGACACAGTATTCCAGATGAGGTCTGACCAAAGCAGAATAGAGTGGCACCATTACTTCCCTTGATCTAGACACTATACCCCTATTAACGCAGCCTAGAATCACATTGGCTTTTTTAGCAGCTGCATCACACTGCTGACTCACATTCAGCTTGTGGTCCACTAAGACTGCTAGATTCTTTTCTCATCTCCTGCCATCAAGCCAGGTGTCACCCATCCTATATCTTTGCTTTTCATTTTTACTGCCCAAGTGTACTATCCTACATTTCTCCCTGTTGAAATTAATTTTGTTAGTATTGGCCCAGCTTTCTAATCTGTTCAGGTCATTTTGGATTCTGATCCTGTCCTCTGGGGTATTAGCTACCCCTCCTAATTTGCTGCCATCTGCAAATGTGATAAGCATGCCCTCTATTCCCTCATCCAAGTCATTGATAAAGATGTTGAATAGCACTGGGCCAGGACAGAACACTGTGGCACTCCACTGTCACTACTCTCCAGGATGAAGAGGAGCCATTGGTGACTACCCTTTGGGTTTGGTCAGTCAACCAATTACAAATCCACTTAACAGTTGCATTGTCTGGTCCACAGGTTACTAACTTTTTTGCAAGAATATCATGGGGGACCTTGTCAAAAGCCTTACTGAAATCAAGATACACTACATCCACAGCATTCTCTTCATCTATCAAGCTTGTAACTCTATCAAAAAAGAGATTAGTCTGGCATGACTTGTTTTTGAGAAATCCATGTTGACTTTTAGTGACTTTTAGTTGACTTACTTACATGCTTACTAACTATCCTATCTTCTTCCCAATGCAGGTCCCAGAGCATCTTATAACGTAGATTAAAAAGAAATTGAGCTAAAATCAGTTATAATACAGTATTAAGAATATTAAAAACCTATTAAACTAACCCACTAAACATAAAATCAAAAGAATTTAAAAGCGTTGGAAATATTTTCAAGAAAATATGCAAAAGACTGCAGCATCACTTTCCTTGTGGTAAAAAAAAAAAAAAAAATCTAGCCCCGTAATTGTGGCTATAACTTTCAAAATATGAGAACTGTGTATGTCAAAAACATTTAGTATTCTTGGAGCAGAGCATAGATGTTCAGCTAAATGTCATACACCGTACTTTGAATAAATTTTGTAAATTGAGCAAAATGTGTATAAAATATAAAACTTTACATGCATTGAATTGATTTGTACATCTGACCTCAAATTTTTCTTAGTGCAGGATAAGTTATATTTGCTGGAAAAGTCTCAGTAGCCTTACATTAAAATATGCTACCCTCTTTAAAAATGGAAAGCCTCACATCAGATGGTCTAAGGGAGTCACACCATGAATTAAATGTAAAAAGTATACAAAGAACATTTAAATGCAGTGTAACTGAAGCAAAATTGTGTTTGTTAATGACTTAAAATGTTTACCTTTTAAAATCTGTGTCTGTTTTTCATACAATTTAAACTTAGTAGGTAAGTTTCACATGAGCGTCTGTATTGCCGCTTTCTGTTTTGGTGCTGCAGTTCCTACAACAATAAAAGAAAATGAGCTGACACACAAGAAATTGTCCCAACAACATGATGACAACATCAACCCAAGTTATCTCTTTCTGCAATATACGAAGTTTGCATTGTGTCACTGGTTCTCCTCCACCACACTAAACACTCCTGTCAATGGAATGAATGTATCTAGTGAAAAGTTTGAAATTACAGGGCTAGCACTAGTGAATACTGTTGGCAGTATTAGGAGGCTGTTTAAACGCACTAGTCTCTCTCCTTCTACATTTTCAGACATTCACCAGATTTGGGAAGGATATCAATCCCATTTTCTTATGCTTGTCAATAGACTCAGGGGTTGTCTAAACAGTGAAAATACTCCTCATAGAATTCGAGACGAATACAATTTGTCTAAATGTCATCCTGCATCAAACCACAGTATTGGGAAGGAGGGGGGGGGGCAAATCCACTAAAAACTCCAAAGGAAACGCCTTTGCGGCTTTTCCCATATTTTTAAAAAAGCTCCGTGGGGGATGCACATTCCCGCTAGTTGGGACAATCTGATTCGTATTCATTCATGTTCCTGATAAGAGCAGAAGTGGAAAGCTGATTGGTTGGACTTGTGCAAGGGAAGGACATGCTAACAAGGCAAGAGCCTGGAACCACCTTGTTGGATTTTTGCCTTAGCAATCATGTGCTGAGGTGATGAAACAGCCTTTCTCCTTTTTCTTTATTTAGGCAGAACATTGCACTTTCACAGCTTAGATATGCTTTTTTAAAAAAATACAGCAGCGGAAACTGGTGTAAATAAAAATGTGGGTAATTCACTCACGTCAACCATCTTGATTTGAAGGCATGCCCGTTGGAAGAGCAAAAGCTGATAGCTTCACATGCCTGCCATTTTGCCAAAAAACCATTAAGACAAATCAAAGCAGCTTCAAATTAGCATTCATGTGCATCAATCCACATTTTCTCCCTCGTATAGACAAGTCCTCACTCTATTTTCAATGTTCTCTATAACATACATTTGGCTCTAAAGTGATTAACACCCCTGCCTTTTCTCCCTTCCCTTTCAAGCACAGTGAAAAGGAATACTTTAGTTTTTTTACCTGGAAGTGTCCCCTCACAATCCATTCAGGTTTCTGCTTACATATTCCAGTGCTGATTTTAATGGGTGCAAGGTTTAGTAGAGCTACTTATCAATTGAAACACATATATACCATTTCTTAGACCCTACAAGGACCCCACAGGTGGTCCAAAACAATAAAAGAACTATCCTGATATGAAAGAAATTATAAATTAAACCATATAAAACAAACAAGATGAAAAAGATCAATACCAACATACAGTTAAAAGCAATGAAATGCATCCTGAAATGTCATGACTGCCTGTCTGAAAACTGCCAGTGAATGTATGAAGCGAAACTCTCTCAGGCAATATTTCCACAATTCAAAGAAGCAAGCCCCTGTCTTATGTTACCACAAGCTACCTCTCCTTATCATTGGTATTAAACCCTGATGGTGTGCAGAAAGATAGGAGGGTCATGCAGGAGGAGCTAGTCTTCCATATATCCTGTCGTGCCCTACTCTGGATGCTGGGATTTGCAATAATCCAGAGTAGGCCCTGACATGGTTTAGGTAGGCCCTGACAGGGGTTGGCTCACTCGGGAACATTCCCAGAACACCTTAACTCCTGGAGTCAGGCCAGCCCGCCTTAAGCTCCCCAAACATCTCCTGGCAGCCCAAGGTCACGGGCTGCAAGAGTCTAGAATGTATCTTCCTTTCCTTCCCTCACCCTCCATAACGGTTCCCAGGCCTACAGGGAATCGAAACCTAACAATGACCTTATCTGTCTGCTTTGTCCTGGGGCCAGTCAGAACAGGCTTTGGAATGAAACCTTATGCATATCCTTGATCAATAAACCATGTTGCTGCTACATGCATGTTGATTCAGTGTGCATGTTGTCTGGTTCATCACATATCCTTTCCCCTAATCAGCAGCACTTTGGATGGGGTTCAGAAATAGATAGGAATAAAACAATTATGGGACTTCTGAATGATTAAAAAAAAAGTGGCTGCAATTAACCAGGTTTTTAAAAAGTTAATTATTTTAATGGGAATACCAAACACATAATATGTAGAAGCCATCTTGTTAAGAATTATCTCTTTATTTCTCATATGAAGGAGAGAATAATTGCTGAGATTCTTCCTGCTCTCACACATAACACTATAGTTGGCCCTCCATTTCCATGGATTCTATTTCCATGGATTCAACCATCCAAGGCTTGAAAATATTATTTTAAATTCCAAAAATCAAACTTTAATTTTGCCATGTATATAAGGGATCCCATTTGACTACACCATTGTTTGTTTATAATGGGACTTGAGCATCCACGGATTTTGGTATTCACAGGGGGTGCTGAAACCAAACCCAAAGGGCTCGCTGTATAAGCTTTTGAGCAGTGGTGGCGCTAGGGGGCTGGAGAGAGTCAGAACTGCACCAGATGACACTGTCAAGGGAAAGGATGACACCAGTCTTAGTGATGCCACAGCTTTGGTGAAAGGAAGAACTGTGGGTCAAAGTAGACATAGCCCTAAATCTAACTTATAGTTCCTGCTTCAGAGACTCATTGAATCAATGCAGTTGATTCAGTAGTTCAACTCTAGTTGACCAGCAATCTAATTTAGACCACAATATTATATGTGGCTTTCCATTTTAACATGTAGCAGTTTTAAAATGTACTTGGTCGGTTGGCTGGCTAGTAGTTTATGTGATAATTATCATGTTTGTAGTGGATACAGACAGTGATATTCTTTCTTTTGCTCCTGCAGGCCTGAAGAAAATCTCTCCTTTGATACTACAGTAGTATTTGCACTGAAAGGAAATCTTACAGAGGCAGAAATGGGATATTTCCCAGTAAAAGTAAATACGAGCTTCAGAGAAGGGATTTTTCTCAGGACCACCAGGGAGGAAAAGGTTAAAGTTCTCCTCCCCAGCAGCTGCTACCTCCTCCAGCTGCTGCTGTTTTCATTTTAAAGTCCCTTCAAGTTTTGTTAAAATTTCTCTTGCATTGCTATATTTGGGGAAGGTGGATTCCTTTGTTATTTGCTTCTTTCTCTTTGTGGAATACAAAAGATTAAGGTTAAGGAGAAGAAAGCAGCCTGTTTCAAGAGTCAGTTGTAATCTTTGTTTTAGAAAGCTGTTTGGAATGTGACTCAGCTTTCTAGAGAGATCTGCCAAACTAAGCCTGTTCAAATTTAACCAAATCTGGAAGAGCAAATAATAGAGTGAGTGGAGGTTTAGAGAGTTGTGGACTTTATCACACCAAACTACACTACACTGTTCTAGTGCTGTTATTCCACTTTAACTGCTAAGGCTGCCTCCTGTGGAATTCTGGGGTTTGTAGTTTAGTGAGGCTTAAGGGCTCTCTGGCTGAGAGTTCTAAATGCCCCTCCCTAAATTGTAAATCCCAGGATTCCACAGGAGGCAGCCATAACAGTTAAAGTGGAATAATAGCACTCTAACAGTGTAGTGTGACAATCTCCTTTGTGTGTGCATCTACACCATAGAAAGAATGCAGTTTGACACCACTTGAAGTGATGAAGCACCATCCTATGGAATCCTGGGATTTGTAGTTTTACAAGGTCTTTAGCCTTCTCTGCCAAAGAGTGCTGGTGCTTCACCAAACTACAAATCCCACCATTCTGTAGGATGACGCATGGCAGTTAAAATGGTGTCAAAGGGCATTACATCTACAATGTAGAGGCACCCAGAGTGGGCAACTGTGAGTGTTCGGAAGGCCACAACGCCGCCCTGCACAACCTCAGAAGGCCGAGTTCTCCCCCCCCCCATTTTTGTAGTTTTTTTTTAATTAAAACTTTTAAAATTTAACTTAATTCTAAAAGGTTTTCAAAAATTATATATGCAGCGGGTGGCAGGAGGAGAAGAATGCATATCATGGCATGAGCAATGGTGCTGAAAAGCCTACTCACAAAGAAGCAGTCTGTCCCCCATGGTAAAAACCTGTGAAAGAGCTCCCACATTTGCCAAAGGTAATGCAAAGAAAGACAACAGACAATGGCAAAGATTCCTCTTTCTTCCTGTTAATGGGGGTTGAGAGAAAAGACAAAGCCCTATTGACAAGAGGGATGGAGGGAAGTGATAGCAATATCATTTTCTTTGTATTTGCTTCTTCTTGTCTTTGTTGGGGGGGGGGGAGAACTCTCTTGGCATATCTTTGCCCAAGACAGACCAGTGGAGAGGGGGCTCATGAGTGCATGCTGTCCCCTTCCCCTTGTCACCATAAGCAAGTCCCCAGCCAATGCTTATATTTCAGTAGCAAACTCCTCAGACAAAGTCACAGCACCAAAATGTTTGTTTCTCCTGGGATGGGGAACTGGGGCCAAGCTCAAAGGCCAGAAAAAGCAACTGTTACTGTATGGTGCCCATTAGCCACAGTTTTGCCACCACCACCCCACACATTAGAGGAGTGTAGATTCTCTATTCACTATCTGAAATTACCACAAAGCAGGAATGCATGAATCTTATCAGTTCGGTTTCTCTCAGATTTAAGATTTTTCCAGTCTTAAATTCAGTTTGTCATAAATTTGGAGATTTGTCTAATATTACATTTTGTTCATTTTTAACTTTGAGATTTATTTTAAAAGGCTGCATGAAAATTTGTTACATGTTTTGTACACATTTATCCTAGGACATGCAATTTGTATGCAATTTTATCTAATATTCACATTTCTGCAGTCTTCCTAATATAATGTATTTGGAATGCTATTTTCACCAATACATGCATTTTGTGTGCAACCTACTTGGCTGTCAATCTATCTATCTATCTATCTATCTGTATATACCATTTTGGCATATTCTGTAAAACCTTGAAAAACGCACATTTTGAAGGATAACCAGAATCCCATTTGTATATCGGATGGAAAGGGTGAAATTAGGTACTTTGGCATTAAAGTACAAATTGAATTTTCTCCCTTGCCCCTACCCCAGAGATACTGGCAGAGGGCAGAAGTCATGTATATTTTTTGTATAAGGATGTTCCAGTGTTTCAACTGTATTTAAATCAACTCCAGAGCAGAAGTGACAGCAATCCTGAGAAATCAATAGAGAAAATCAAGATATGAACACAGTCCACCAAAAAAAAAAAAGGGGGGGAGCTAGAAAGAATGATGCTGCTGCTCTTTCTAACTGAGCTCTTCTTTCTTTCTTTTTTAATTATTATTTTTATCAAATTTTCATATCATACATATAATTCAAAACAATATAACTCAACTTACAACTCATCAGTGTTTGGGTCTGTTTACATAACACAATTGACTTTTGTTACCAAATAAAAGATAACATTCAGTTACTATATTGTTTAAATTAATAATACAGGTTTCCTTTCATATCAACAATCTTACTTATTACTTTTTCCAAGCTCCAGGAACAGAGATTCCCCCTCAACATGAGGAACTTTTTGACAGTAAGAGCTGTTTGGCAGTGGAACACAGTCCCTCGGAGTGTGGTGGGGTCTCCTTCCTTGGAGGTCTTTAAACAGAAGCTGAATGGCCATCTGTCAGGGATATCTTGATCGCGATTTCCTGCGTGGCAGGGGGTTGGACTGGATGGCCCTCGTGGTCTCTTCCAACTCTACAATTCTATGATTCTATGAATATTTCCCCCATCATATTTATAATATTTTCCTGCATTATCTAACAGAGGGGCTATATGCTTATTGTATAATCTATATAATATCGTAATCCAATTTATTTACCAAAGCTGTTAAAGCTATGTTTAATCATTAAACCATACAGCCATCCTCTCCATTGATGCCCCCTTGTCATGGGAGAGAGGCTTGCATACCCTAATGATGTTCTGAGCTATGCTGGCAGTGGCATAATAGCCACCAGTAGGGTCTCCCATGCCAGACAGGTCAAAACTGAAGGGTCTGACAAAAAGTGTCAAAGGGCAGGATGGGCTCTCTAGCCTTATGGCAACCATCCTAGGAGAAGGAAAATTCTAATCCCAAACCCAGGCAGATGGTGCTTGTCCAACCCTGTAAGGTCAACCATCTAAGAGAAGGAAACTCTAATCAAACCTACGACCTGAGGACCTCGCTGCTACCGTCCATGCTTGCAAGGCCACAGCAGATGAACCTTTCGTTTAAAGGGTGAGGCCAGTTCTGTGCATGCTGCACTCCACCAAAAAAATCCATTGCACAGGCTCGAAGGATAAATCTAATTTTGCAAAAGCCCTGTAGTGATAGTCGAGGGACGAAACGGCAGGTGTAAAGATGCACTGGAAGCCGCAGACCCAACCCTGCATGCAGGCGGTTCAGGACTTTGGTCGCTTGAGGCTGACCCAGGAGATGACAGTCTTGTTTGGCAGCATCCTGAATGACCAAGCAGACTTTTTTCTTGTTGCCCACACAGAAGCAGCTCTGCAGCGCCTAACATCCTGCTTCGCAACAGCTGCAGAGCTATTTGGGCTGGAAGTCAAACTTAAGAAAATGGAAGTTCTTTACCAGCCTGCACCACAGGACCAACACCACCATCCCCACATTGCCGTTGGCAAATCTGTGCTTAAGTAGGTTCAGCAGTTCACCTACCTGGGAAGCATCATCTCCTCAGATGCCAAGATTGACAAAGAGATCAATCACAGATTAGCAAAGGCATATAGTGCATTTGGAAGACTTTACAAAAGAGTCTGGAGTAACAAACACCTGAGGCGAAGCACAAAAATCAGTGTGTATAGAGCCATTGTACTGTCTATTCTCCTTTATGGGTCTGAAACATGGGTCACCTATCGCCACCACTTACGACTCTTTGAACTCTTTCATCAGCACAATCCTAAATATACAGCGGACTGACTATGTGACGAATGTTGCTGTCCTTGAGCAGGCAGGGATCACCAGCATTGAGGTCATGATATTGAGAACACCGCTGCGCTGGGCAGGGCATGTTTCTAGGACGGAAGACCATCGCCTCCCAAAAATAGTACTCTACAGTGAACTCGCCCTGGGTCAGCGTAAGAGGGGTGCTCCAAAAAAGCGATACGAGTCCTTGAAACAATATCTCAGGCTCGGCCAAATTGATCACCAACAATGGTCCGCCCTGGCCTCACATCGGGAGGCATGGAGACGTACTATGCACTATGCTGCAGCCTTATTTGAGAACTCACACCGAACAAGTCTTGAAGAGAAACGACAACACAGAAAGAATCACAACCCAGAAACATCACCCAAGGAGACCTTCTGCTGTGCTTTCTGCAACTGGACTTGTTTATCTCGGATTGGCCTTTTTAGTCATCAGCGCGCTTGCAGAAAGCGTGGGATGAGTCCTTCCTGAATCTTCATTTGCGAAGAAAAGCCAGAGAGAGATACAGCCATATATCCATTCCATTTCTCTTTCCAATATTCAATTATAGTTTTCCATTCTTCTCTAAAGTTTTCAACCAAGCGATGTTTAACCCAACATGTTAATTGTTCCATTTGGGCCACCTCCCTCATTTTAATCATCCATTCCTCATTTCCCGGTATCTTATCTTGTTTCCAATATCTGGCATAAACAAACCTGGCCGTGGTGGTCATGTAAAGCACAATATTCTTGTATTCCCATGGGAACTCTACTCCAAATATGTTCAGTAAGTATACTTGAGGTTTTAATTTAAAGTTTTTCTTGATTATTTTCCTAATTTCATCATGTATGCTGATCCAGAATCATTTCGCAGCTTTACATGTCCACCACATATGATAAAAAGAACCATTTGGTTCTCCACAATTCCAACAATTACTTTTGACCTCTTTATACATTTTAGTCAATCTTACAGGAGTCAGGTACCAATAGAATTGCATCTTGTAACTGTTTTCTCTTAATTCATTATTAATAGAAAACTTTATATTCTTCTTCCACAAGGTTTCCCACACCTCCAGTAAGATATTATTTCCAAGATTTCGGGACCATTTTATCATATATTCTTTTATCGTTTCCGGTTTGGATTCCACTTTTATCAATAGTTTATAAACTTTAGATATCTTAACCTCTTTCTGATCTGAAACTATGATATCTAATTCAGTTTCCAAGTTTTCAATGCCAATCATTTTGTTATCTATTTTAAACCATTCCAGGAGTTGATGATGTTGGAACCAGTTACATTTTTATCTGAGCCTGATCTAATTCCTCCTTTGTCTTAAATTTACAGCCTCCCTGTTGGAAAATCAATAACTCTTTATATGTCCACCATTTCTCTGTGTGAGTCATTTCCATTCATCCTCTTGTGCGGAAACCCATAACGGAAGCTTAACATATATTTTTGATTTGACCTTCTCCCAGGCTTTAAGAAGAGATTTCCTAATAAAATTATTGTTGAAGTTTCCATCCATCCTTTCCTTTCCACACCACATGTACGCATGAAAACCGAATCTCATATCAGAGCCTTCGAGGTCAAAAGCTTATTATCCTCTAGTGAAATCCATTCCTGCAACCAAACTATAGCACATGCTTGGTGATAAAGTTTCAAACTTGGTAAGCCCAGCCCTCCTCTGCCTTTCTCATCCTGTAGAATTTTGTATCTTATTCTAGGTTTTTTACTTTGCCATATAAAGTTGGATATATCCTTATTCCATATTTCTAAAAGTTTATCATTATATATTATGGGAAGGTTTTGAAACAAATATAGCATTTTGGGCAATACCATCATCTTGACTGCAGCTATTCTACCAAGAAGGGATAAATTTAAATGTTTCCACCTTTCTAGATCCTTTTTGATTTTCGACCATTTCTTTTTATAATTGTTATCAACCAGATCCATATTATTTTTTGTGATAATAATACCCAAGTACGTGATCTTCATCTCTACTTTATATCTTCTAAGTGTCTTAAGTATGTCTTCTTCCCTATTATCTAGATTCTTAGTTAGCAACATAGTTTTATCTTTATTAATATTAATCCCAGTCATTTTGCCATATTCCTCTAATATTTTCTGTAACATTGAGATAGCTTTTAGTGGATCCTCCAGACATACAGCCAGATCATCAGCATATGCACAGATTTTATATTTTGGTTTTTAATTTGCACTCCTTGAATTCCTTTTTCCAATCTCTGCTTTTTCCAATTTTATGCAATATTGCATAAAACTTCCAGGACCGTGATAAAAAGTAACGGAGAGAGGGGGCAGCTGAGCTCTTATTTCAAGAGGGGAAATGTGATTATGACAATGATGATGATGATGATGATGATTTTAAATCCTTTTAAGCAATAGCCTTCCCAATACAAATGCCACTGTTTATGTATATTTTGGGCAGCCATGGGCAGCGATGGATCAACTGGCGGATTGCATGTAAACATTTTCCAGCCCCACAGCACCTACAGTCTGAACCCACCCATTTTTTTCCAATCCAGGCATGATTGTAACTTTTGGCTTTGAAACAAATCTAGGTCTAGCTCTTCCCTTTCACTACAAGAAAGACTATCAATTCCAGAGGCTTGGGGTGGGGGAAGATCTCCAATTTTGGCCATTTTTTCAGGGATGGGGGAACTGGATGCACACTGGGGAACTAGGGGCACACTGGGGCACATATTCCCTTCCCAGGCCACACAATTGCCACCCCTGCCTTAGGACTAGAGTATCTACACATTGTGATAATAAATGTTACCTAAATACATTCCTTCCTCATACGACATGCAAGCTGACTGCATCCAGCATCTTGCAGCCACATTATATTAAGTTGTAAGTACTACTGTGGAAATTGTATTGGGTATTTGCTTGATCTGCAAGCAAACCTACAGGAAATACAGTGTCAGGAAATTCAATTTGAAATGAGAAATAATAATCCAAGTCAAGGAAATACAGTGCTAAACTACCTTGGATTCTGTCAAATTTCAGCTTAAAACTCAACAATCTGCATTATTGCTGGCTGAATGGAAAGCCCTTCAGGTTGATATGCAAATATGATTTATCCCATGGCCAAAGAAGCATTAGAGAGTGAGTTGGACAATGCAGATTTGATGTACTACCTCCTAAACAAATACTATGGCCCATAGATGGCCAGAGGACCTATTCCAACATAGGCGGCGGCTGCTGTTACTACTACTACTAGTACCATTACAACCACTACTAATGTATCCATATTAATTTTATTGTGTCCCAAACTGTGTATATGATATATAATCATTTTTTAAATGTTGGGGACTGAAACTCATTAAAGCACAACTTACAGACTGCTCATATTGCATCTATTCATTTGTATTAGTAAGAGGAGATGGGTAGCCAAGCTATGTCAGACAAATAAAATCAAACTTTCTCTAGCATTGCTCACTCTGTAATTTGTCTCCCCTCCTGGAAACCCAATGAAGCATACCTATTCCCTGAGATGTCAGTCAGCATCCTGAGACCTGGCAACCCTAGGTTTTACTGACACCTGACCATTTTTCTAATAGCTGAGAAAGGCACTGATTAACACCTTGGGTCAGGTCTGAAACAGACATATGCTTCCTTCCAGTATCACATATTCACTCATCTTGGGGCTATGTTTCCCATGAGCACATCTCTGTTTTAACGTTAATGTAGAGAGTTTCCCTAATGTAGTGGAGGTGACAAAAAATGGTAATGGATTAATTTTATGGCTCTCCACAATCCATTCCTCTGCTAATGTCCAACTTGTAGTGCTGTTACACAGGGAGAGGTACTCTCCTAATGATATTCCCAGTGAACCTGCTAACCTCCTTTAGAAAGGGCAAAGAGCTTCCTCACGGAAAATCTCAATGTATAACCTTTGTAAATTCATGGTTATCTGTTGATTCACTGCTACTTTGTGGCCGTTTCCAGATCACTAAGCAGGCAAAAGGAATGAATCAATGTTCTTTATATCTATTTAATCCTTTCCAGAGATTAAAAATGTTGCACATCTATTTACTCTTTTCAAAAGAGTGCACCACTCATCTTGCAATTATGTCTTTCAGGATGAGTAAAATTTTAATAATCAATCATATGATAGAAAGGTGGGTTAATACATTATTAACAGTAAAATATCTACAGTCTGAACTATAATAAATAAAAGGCTTTCATATTTTTGCATTTAATGCCTCAAGATAATAATGTGTGGGGGTTTTTTTATTCTAAGATCCTGCTGTCAAACATCGCTGACCTTTTTGCAGATCAATGCTTTTCAAGAGTGCCTCAAATGAAACAGGAACATTTTTTAAAATAGCTGATAATAGATGGTTATTTTTCACGGCAACCTATTTTTCATGAAACATAGAGTTGAACTGAGAGGGAAAAGGAACACCTTATGTGCTGCCTCTGTGCTTTACTTACCAACAAATTCAAACCTATGCAGCTTCCCTGAAGATTCAAATAGCCGACTAGGTATAAATCCTCTAAATTGCATGGCTAGAAATAGGTTTTAAACTATTACGGCCTAAATCCAGTTGTTAGGCTCAGCTTGAGTAGACCCACTGACGCAATGGGAATTTTGTAATTCAAGACCAATATGTAAGTTTTATTGATTGAATGGATCTACCCCAGCTGGGAATAACAGTTGAATTTAAGCCTTTAGCTACATGGGAAGCAGTTCCTAAAGGTGAAAGCTAAGAAGAAAGGGTGTACAATTTTCTTATACTTTGTAAACCTCGCCCCCACCCCTTCCTCAATGATTATACACATACACATTACACTAAAATACTGTGGAATTCATTACAATCTTGGAAACCTCAAAATTCTATAGCTTATGCAAATGACACCTTGTGAATAATCTAAAACCCACAGAAGGATTTTTGGATACAATACAACAAACAATAAGCATCTATATGGTGCTCCTGCATGTCTAAATAGTTTCTTATACAATGCCTCAGTCATTCTGTAACAACATTATTATCTGTACATTACAGACAGTGAGGTCAGACTCCAAGACAAACCAACTTAATGGTTATGGTTTCTTGCAAATAATATTTTTAAGACGTTTGTAACAGCAAATGTGTGTGCCATCAAAGTTAATTCTCATAGAGGCCACCACGTGTATAGTTAAAAGTGCAAAGAAGCCCTCTTTGAAAACAGTTGTGGTGTACACATAGATGCCTAGTGTGGGTGCAATGTGATACACAGGGTGGCCACAGTTCTGGCTTTTGTCCAAAATGTCCTGCAATTCAGAGAATGCCCCATTACTTTTCTAGAAGTCTGGTTTGTCTGTAAAAAGATAAGAGAACCCACAGGAGGTCATGGAAGGTGAGGAGAGCAGAAAAACACTTTGCCTTCTGCTCCAAACAGCAAACTACATTCTCTAAAACCTGGGCTGGGTAAAGCAAAGGGCAATTTTAAAAAGACATGACTGTGTTTAATTTGGTGAATGAGGGGGAAACAAAAATATGGATATAAAGTAAATAAACAAACCCTGCAATATATTGAAGGAAGGCTGAAATCCTAAACACATGTACTTTGGAGTAACAGTTATGAATGGACATGTGTAGGATTGCACTGCAAGTATCTTTAGATGGAGTGGAGGAGGAGGAGTTAAACATTAGTGGTTCAGCTTCCCTTAAGCAGCAGACGGTGAGAGGATGAACCAAGGGCTATAAGGATAGAGAAAATTATCATTACAATACCTGAATGGTAGGTGCAGCAAATATGCAAGTCACCTGGTCACAGCCTCCTGCACTTTCCAGAGTCTCTATTTCCATACTTTAACTTACAATTCCATTATATGTGATTTTTCCTTCCGCCTTCCATCAGTGGCCATCCTAATGACACAAAGTCCCTACCTGTCTGTGTAGATAGGCACCTTCATTAACGTCTAAGCAGATTGTTCCCAAGAACTAGTCCCTTCTATGCATCCATACATGAATTAGTCTGGATCCCATTATTGTCACAGAAAGCTTTAATTTTAAAAAAAATTGGCACTCTTACAGTTAGTGTAAGTGGTTTTATTTACTGTGTCTCCTGCTACTGACCTCCTTTCCCTCTGGCCAACATGCCTGTGGATGGACAGCAGCAGGTATAAAGCATTAGGCCTTAAGTTCAGTTCAGTTCAAATTTTTAGTTGCTTATAACTATAGGTCATCACAATATAAAAACAAAGAGGCTGTACAAATATCAAATAACAAAGTTAAGATACAAAATATAACATTTCCAATGCCATTCCCAATACTATTAGGTTTATTGGTAAGAATTAAAATATATAAAAATAGAGCCATAAGGGCCATAAGAGCAGTAAAACTTCAAACTTTTTAATAACTTACATGGGTCATTAAGAAAGTTGTAGCTCTTCTAGTGGTACTAGAATCTTTATTACAAAGCAAAAATTTTAATTTTTTGGCAGACAGACCAATTGATTTTAATAGGTAACAAGCCCACAAGGTATTTTTAATCTAATTCCCTTTGACAATGGATAAATTGTGGGGGAGGTACTCAGCTTCATCCAGATCACAGCGAAAGTAGCATAAATGATAAAGTAGCTTAGCTAATCAACTGTCCAGAAATGTGGAAGGTATCAGGCCTTAAGAATTACAAACTGAGCTGTGGGTTATCTATTTGCATATATTTCAAAGATCAAAAATCTAAATAACGGAAAAACAGGAAGTGTGCAGGAAAATCTGTAGCAAGATAGACTGCATCAGCTGTTACAGTTAACACTGATTCTTTCCCATCTGTGACAGATAGTTATTGCCAAAGGCTATCAATTTTAAATAACAACTTGAAGGAACAAATAAGCAGGAGGGGGAAGTAACATTTACATAAGATATTTTTTAAAAAATAACATTGACCGAGAAGCCAACTCCTTCCTCAGATTTACCTATTTGCATATCATCATCAAAATAGATGTATGCCTCAAGGTTAAAAAAAACCTAGAAAAGGAAGGGGTGTGTGTGAAATACAGGAGCTACCTCAAACAGCCATGACGATGGACATGGGGGGAGGGGGGTCTCTGATCTCACCAGCTGCCTCTGGGCATTCATACTGGCAAGAAATAATGCCAGCTGGCAAGTAGGCAGTAAAAATAAAGTAACCTGGATCCATCTTCTAAATTTCCCCATTCTACTTCAAACATTCAGGACATGGAGTTGTTGTTTAAACCCTTCATTAATTTGGGCAACAGCAAAAACATTATCTTCCTGCCACCACCACTACAACTGAGACGCTGTTGTTCAGAAATGTAACAGATGCATACAGAACCTTTATGACCACAAGTGTCTTTGAACAAGATTTATAGGAAGCTCCTGCTGAATAAATATTGTTACTGGCCATGCCTGTGGTTTATGGCAGAATCCTTTCTTGCAGTGTTTTTAGAATATTCAAGTGCCACAATCCCCATATGACTCTGGAACTGTGGGAGATGCCAAACAGCAAAGGAAAATAACTATCTCTGTCAAAATCCTTAGGATGGGGCACGAGTTCCTAGTAATGGCACTATACTCAATATTGATATTATTATTTTTTAAAGGGAGGACAAATATGAGAAGCTTTGCTTGCAAAAGGAGAGCAAATTATATCTAAAAGTGTGTGGATGTGTCCATGAATAGGTGAAAAATTATATATAGAGAAAACATTTTATGAACACTCATTGAAAATGAGGGGTGGGTGAATGATCTGAATTATGGAAATCTTGCTTGATGTGAAAACATAAAAGAGAATTTCACCTGTTCTGGAAAAGCAATGATACAATTTCTTGGGTTTAAGAATAATACTGGGATACATGAAAGACTTTAGAAAAAGGCTGAGGGAAAAGTGACAGGTAAAGATGAGGAAAATATCACAGAGCAACCAAGAGCTTTTAAAACCATAAGATTTCTTTTATTCCATTTATAGTTTGGGCTGCCAGTATAGGAAGAATTATAGGAGTAAGTTTTCAGGATCACAGGTTATTTCCATCTGTACAGTAGACTACTTGTTCACACACAACTATTTTGCAGACAGTATATTTAAACCATTGCTACCAACAGACAGTAGGCTTAATAAAATATTCCATAATAGCACCTAAACATCCCAAATTCCATCATAATATAGGCCCATTTTAATTTATTTCATGAGTTTCAGTTCAGGAAAGCTTATGCCCAATAAATCTTAGTCTTTTAGGATGACACTTTCTTTGTTTATTATCGCTGTGACCCACTAACAGAGCAACTCTATCCATTTGCAGTGGAAGTAAATCCCAGTGAATTGTTTTATACCTACTGAGTGTTATTACTCCAATAGAATTCTACCATTTCACGTTTGCTACAAGCGCTGATCAATCTGTTTCATAACACATGTGTATGACAGTGGAGTAACTTAGGGTATGCCAGCACATGCAATTTTGGAGACATCGCAGAACACTGTACTGTATTCAGTTCCTCCTCATGCATGCCCCCCCACCAATATGGAACATAGTTCCCAGGACTGCAGCACACCTCCACAGCAATTTAGTGGCCAGTGTAAGGGGAAAGTGGGGGTTAACTCAGCATTGCCTGGTTGGAGTTCCACAGATGAAAGAATAGAAATACCCTTCCATATTCCCAGTGTACATGAGCATATTCACTGGACATCTGAGACAGCAGTGTCTGTTGCAGAATTACAGCCAGGTGCAAAAAATGGCGGCGGAAGGGGTAACCCAGAGAAACTGCACAGACAGAACATTATGGTCCAACCATGCAGAAGCATATCATGCCTTACCTATGTAGAAATGCCATATGAAGTAACTGGTACATTTTCTAAACAGACTGGTTATATGTGAAACCTACATTACTCTGGGAGAAGACATGAAATTGGGGAAACAGTTTCTACCATCAGTGCCACATCTCCCAGGAGACCAGAAATACTGGGCAGGTTTTCCACTGCTATTTTGTGACTTCCTACATTGCAGGAGCAGCTTGGAATATACCTGTGAATAGGGCTGGGTTACCAATGGTTCAGTTGGTAAACTGTTCCAGGCATAAGTGTGTAGGGGAGGGTGGAGCGTTTGTTGTTTATCCTGCCTCTTCTCCAGCATGGCCTCCAAACAGATCCAGAGGCTAATGGGGTGGGAGGAAGAACAAATGGAAGGTCAAAATCTCTCCCACTTACATCCCAATCCTAAATCTGAGCTGTATGCATATAATCTAGAGTAGGCGTTTAGCTTAACATCTCATTTGACTCTTGAGAATGAGACTGATTCTCTAGTTAGTTTGTTTAGGACTGCAGCCTTACAATCACGTTGTCTTGGTGGTATATGATATGGTTAGGTTTAATATTTGTTTCATATATTTGTATCAATATTTGCTCACTCCATCTTGTACATGATATCCCTTCAAATATTTAAACATGGCTATCATGTCACCTCTCCATCTTCTTTTCCCCAGTTATACATAACCAGCTCCCTTAGCAGTTCCCCATACACCTTGATTTCATACCTCTACCCAATTCGTTGCCTTCCTCTGGGCATATTCCAGCTCACTTAAAGTGTCACTAACATATCTTTTCCTGGAATCCACTGTATGGCAAACAGGCAACATGAAACAAGAGCTGCCTTGCATCCTCTGGTTTATAACAGAATGAATGGCTTTGTCTAGCAATATCCACAGAAATTATATTTTGTATCTTGTTTGATTTCTATAATGCCACCTATAATAGTTCACCCATGCACACAAAGGGAGACCCATTTTTTAAAATGCTCCAGGGCCCCAAGCACTTTAATCCACTGTACCCAACACATGTTGCTTTCTTACCATAGGCATAAGCCTGATATTTCACACAAACTACTGATAAGGTTATTATGAGCCGATGCTGACAATGTTTCTCTATAGCTTCCGAGCATGCAATAAACCTGTGGCTCCCATATACCTGCAGTTAATCAAGAACCCAAGGAGATTCATGGCATAATAGTACATCTTACAAATTATGACTCAGAAAAATTAGTTCTAGTTTCCAACTGACCAGTGTTTTTCAAACATAATGGTCTCCCTCAAAGGAAAATGCCGATATTCTGACTGAATTCGACCTCCTCCAATTTACTCAAGGGTAACTTCTTATTCTACAGCTGTAGAGTCACAAAAGACAAAAAAAAAATGTGGCATTCAGTGTGCTGGCCAGAGAAGACACTCCCTCCACTTAGCTAATATTGATTTCTTTAATTTATATGTTGAATAGCTTTCCACACAGAAGAAGCCATTTATGTTGGAAACTCATTAGGAAATTTGGAGACCAGCTTGTTAATAAATCTTTCTTGCAGCTATTGATTTGTTGTCTCATCTTTCTGCTATATGGCAAAATCTTCCTTCTGGTTGCACTGGAAATTACAGGTGTTCATTCCTCCATGTGGTCAGAGCTGTGCCTTTTCCATGTCTGCCACATGATTAGTCACTTCCTGAATACAGCCTAAACTTTTCCATTTCAGCTGGGTGTCTATTCCTTCTGTCTAGATACCATACTCTCTTCTCAGGCATTAAGTACATTTTAAAAAAGAAAGAATTGCATATAGTCTTGACAATTACTTATTTATTTATTTATACCCTGCTCTTCAGCCACAAGGCTATCAGAGTGGCTGACAAATTGTTTTAAGCAATAGCAATTTACACATCTACATTGCATTAAGCAGTTTCCAATGTGTGTTAGCTAATTGCCCCCACAAGCCGGGTACTCATTTTCCCGACCTACGAAAGGATGGAAGGCTGAGTGAACCTTGGAGCCCGCTGGAATTGAACTTGCAACGTGGTGACTTGCAGTACTGGCATTTAACCACTGTGCCACCAGGGTGCAACCATACATTCTATATAGTAAATTAATGAGCCCTATATCATCTAGCCTACATCTTTTGTTCTGTTGAACTTCAATAGAATTTCTAGTCTAAATTGAGGGGAGATATACTTCCATATTTAGCATGTCAACCTCAATCCTTCTAAAGGATTGAATCCTTCTAAAGTTTTCACCTTCTAAAGCTCATGTACTCTAAATATGAAATGCTTGTGAGCTTATATGATGAGTGTATGTGAAATGGAAAATCATTACTTGGAGTACTTTGAATAAATGAGGAAAACTTATTATTACACGCACACACACATACAAGATTCTTCAGTCAGGGGAGAGTTACGGAAGACTCAATCAGAATAAAAATGCAATTATACAAAGTACATTTAAAAAAAAAAAAAACAAAGTTTCAAACATTTATGCTCAGTTACCTGTGTCCCATACTGTGAAGGGCTTGAAAAATAAGCATGAGGAACTGAATTGTACTCAGTGCAAAATTTGAATTGCACTTAGAAAAGGAACAGGAGGCAGCAAATATCTTTTAAATACTGGAGTGATACCTGTTCTCAGCCATGCCTATACATAGCTAAATACAAAATGCAAGCTTTTCAAAAACTTGTCTCGAAGTAGTAAACATTGTAAACCCTGCTCGCTCCACAGCGCACACAAGGGACAATGAGATATTCTCTAAGTACCTCGTCCATCCGTTGAGCATAGCTCCACTGAGAGCAGTATGAATTGAGCAAGTACAGAGTTGTACTCTGGGAGACCCTTCAATATCCTCTTCCCTTTTTAGATTCCATGGATCAAGATGTTTGGTCAGGTCTAATGCTTTCCAGGAAACTTTACTCTGTCATCTGAGGGGTCAGACTGATTGTTTCAGAGATGTACAAAACATACCCTGCACATTTTCAGGGACACCACTTTCAGCCCTGGAGCAGAATAGGTTGAAACATCACAAACCTGTCAAATGGGACCTGAAACTGAGGTTCTGTATGTGCAATGCCTCTAATCCCACCCACCACCCCTTTTTGGAGGGAAGAAGAATTAATCTCAACACATAGGTATCAGAGCTGAAGCGTACTTCCTCAAGTAGGGCTCTTTTGCTTTGTTCTGCTCAGTTTTGTTATCAACCTTAAAAATGCTTTCAAAAGCTAGTGTCTATACAATTTGGTATAATAATAATAATAATAATAATAATAATAAACACCCACAACCCTGTTATTTTAAGCAGCCCAGAGAACTTGGACAGCTTTTGATGTACATAATGGATTTGCACACTGAACTTTTAGAGTTGGCTAACACCAATATTACTGTGGCAATTGTTTACTAAACGGGGATCTAAATTGTGTGAGAGCCCCTGAATGGATAGAGAAGGCTGCCTGCTGTAGAAGCTCATCCTCAATATGTGGAAGATGATGAAGATGGGAGCAACAGGGAGCAGAACAAGTTTGTTCTACCTCCCTCTTTCCCTCACTCAACATGTTCGTTAAATACTGAAGAAAATGACTGAATAGGGTTACCCTTAATTAGCATTACCAGTGTTTCCTAGTGGATGCCTTTATGCATTAGGATCATTTTATCTGGTTGGAATACTTCTGGAATGAGAAATGGGTGGATATTACAGGAAAGAAAGTGGCAAACCCAATGCTACTCTTCCCTTGCAGTTGTCTGAAAAGCATGTCAATAGAAATAGTTGCATGCCTTTGTCTTCATTAATCATTTCAAAATGTTGCATTTCAATGCAGCCAGCCTAGCAGTTCACAGGCACTTTAATTTTCCAATTATTGTACCTGTGGCTCAGAACAGATAAAGATTAGTTACACAATTTGCTCTGTGGGCAGCTTAATGTTCTTGTCACCTTACATTGAGTTTTAAATGTGCACAGCATAAGAGAATGTCAGATGTGTTCCAAAGACTTTAGGGTCATGTTCAGGAACTTTACCATTTCTGAGTTCAGCACTGATAGGTTTCTAAGAGATGGATGAATGAACAAGCCAAGTTGCCTGAATCCTGTTGCAGACATATTTTTCCTGTCAAAAAGGACTGAGTGATGTTATATCTCGTTCTTGTTCAGAAAATATGTTTTGACTGAACAGAAAAATTCTGGTGCTGCCTCCATGGACTAGCGCTAATAGAGGCTGTGCTTTGGATCTGAGAAGTAGGCCTAAAAAAATGAGGGTGGGAGTAACCAGATCAGGATCACCATCAGTTCTACTCCCCCATTCACTCTCACTTTTTCCTCACATTTTAAAATACACAATAAACTTCAAAAGAGGAATTGACTCTTTAGTCTGTAGAAATTCCAGTAGTGCCATTATTACATCATTCATTGATTTGTTTACATTGCTCCAAAGATGAGACATCAACAGCAGGGTTGAAAACTCCTCTCAAAGTCCTTGTTACCTTCACCTTAGGGCCTGTCTACATGATGGGGAAAAAAATCTGTTTTGGGGGTAAAAAATTTGAAAGGGCAGCTATTGGAATGCATACGATCTGCCTACACAATTTTACCCCCCCCTAAACTCTGTATGACCCCCCTTGCCCACCTGGCTGGAGCGAGCAATCCAAGTGGCGGTTTTAAATCTCCCACCACTTTTTAAAAAATTATTATTTAAAAAGGTGCCTGCAATCCGGACAGCCATGATTACATTTTAATATTTAAAAATAAAAACAAAAAAACCTAGCAGGGATTTACCAGACCCTCACAGAGCCAGGAATCTAACACGGCAGCCGCAGCTCATTTCCCTCTTTCCTAGTCCCACCCCCTCTACCCAGACAGCCAATCGGACTGCATTCCTGTTCGTATCTATGCGAACATGAGTGTACGAACAGCCAATAAGTTGGAAGCCACACGGATTAATCCCTGAGATCCGGAAATTTTTCCAAATGCCAGACTTTACAGGGGAAATCACAGGCCCCCTTCTGAATGAAACAGTTACATTCAAATTTCATCTGTACAGAGCATCGATCTTTTGAATGCCGTATGGATATTTTTTGTCGTGAAGACAGGACCTTAGTTTCCTTGCCTCCCCCACCTGTATTGTGAATGGAAATGCCAGTTGTAGCAGCAGCAGTAGTAGTAATGTGATGTAATAATTAGTTGTGACTGTATGAAAAGGATGACAGAGCTCCTGCATATAGACATCTAGAAGAGGGAGTTTCAGCACATTATGCTTGCATAACAAGTTTCACCTAGACTGTCGATATGAAGGAGAGAGCCCTATCTTCTTCTTTACATGGATATCCTAACACAGAATCACAGAATAATAGTTGGAAGGGACCACAAGGGTCCTCTCGCCCAACCTAGATGTTTTGCAGGAATACATAACAAAAGCACTCCTGAGAGATGTCCATCCAACCTCTGTTTACAGATCTACAAAGAAGGAGAGTCCACCTCCACCCCAGCAGTCCATTCCACTGTCAAACTGTCAGGGGATGATAGGACACTCAATCCCCAGAAGAAGCCAAAAATTAACTCAGCAGACTCAATAGCAACCCTTTCCCAAGAATACTCACACACAGAATGTTTGACATCCAAATAAGCATGAGGCACTTTTATCTTCAAAGTCAAACAGTTGCAATATGTACAAATCTTTACAATTGAAGGAGAAACTGCTTCACCAGGCCCCAGCATTCACAGGAAGAGAAGGAAGTGAGAAGTGAGCTCTGTTCTGAGCATGCATATATATATATATATATATATATATATATATGACATTGCCCCCTAGTGGCCTGAATAGGCATGACTTCGTAGTTCATGCAGCATGGTTCTGCAGTTGTTTGGCCATTTTATAATGGAGTTCAGTCTCTAACCCCTGACAATCCCCTCCAAAATGGTCAAACTACTACGCAGGACACGTTATCATCACAACGTAACATCATTAACATACAGTGTTGGACATCAATTTTCTATCGGTTTATCTTCCCCTTTGACACCTTTCACTTTACACACTAGACAGTAGTGTAGACAGTACTTCAGACACAAGACACCTTCTTGTATTAACTGCCTCACAAATTTGGTAGCAATGTACTTGGTCCTGCATTTCAGATTTTCCACTTCTGCCATTGCTGTGCAAGCTTGTGAGTCCTCATGCACCTCAACAGGCATTTGGCACGGCTCCCCAAGGTCTGCAAGCATCGGCCTTACCCATTGTACCTCACTTGCCATCTCAGACAACGCTGCGAATTCAGCTTCAGTGGTACTAATGGCCACACAGTTCTTCTTTCTTCATCTCCACACTATGGGGCCCTCTGCATACCTCATCACCAACCCGATCACTGACTTCCTGTCTGAAGTCTCAACTGCAAAAGAGCTGTCCACATAGCATTTTATGTCAGCTTCAAATGCATGTCCCTGGTCCCCTTGAGAAATCTAACTACCCTCTTCAGGGCTTCCCAATCCACCCTCCTTGGCTTGGAGACTCTTCTGCTGAGCACCCCAACTGAAAAACTGATGTTAGGCCTTGTGTTGTTTGGAATAAACAACAGACTGTCTACCACTGAGTGGTACAGGTCTGGCCTCTCAAATTCCTGTTCTGCCTCCAAGTTCACAAAATCAATGGTCATTGGTGTCCTGACCACTTTGGCCTCACTAAGCCCACACTTGGCCACAAGACTGTCAATTTTCTTCTTCTGACTTAGGAAAAATTCTCCAAGACTGGTTCTTTCTACCTCTACTCCTAGATAACATCTCAGGCTGCCTAAGTCCTTTAACTTGAACCGGCTTTCTAACTCCACCTGCACTTTCTTGACATCATTGGTACTCTTTGCTGCCACACAAAGGTTGTCCACATAGATAACTAGCATGACAGCACTATCACCTGCCCCCTTGGAGTACACACAGGTGTCTGCGACACTCCTTGTATAACCTAGTGACACCAAAACTTAGGGTATGCACTTGTTCCAGCAATGTGCTCTTTGTGCTCAAACCATAGAGCACTATGCGCAACAAGCACACCTTGCTTTCACCTGCACTGTCATACCCTGGGGCCTGTTCCATGAACACTGTCTCTTCAAGATCAGCATTCAGGTATGCTGTTTCAAAGTCAAAGTGTTGCACAACCATCTGCCTCTTGGCTGCTACAGCTAACACTAACCTAAGACTTTCTGGCTTTGTTGTGGGCAAAAAGGTTTTGTCAAAATTGGTGTAGTGCTCCTGCAAAAAGCCTTTCACAACCAAGCAAGCTTTACAGTTTTATGTCCAATCAGACATGTCCTTAAGCTTGTACACCCACCTACAACCAACAGCCTTTTGGTCTTTGGGCCTCTCAACTACCTGGAACACTTTCCTTGCAACTAGTGACTCAAACTCAGGATCCATGGCTGAGTTCCACTTCTCCTGCTCTTCCTGGGGAAGTTTTAGGAGATCCTGAAAACTTGCAGGCTCCTCTGCCATGACATTGCATAGCCAGGCTTCCTGAACAACAAATCTGTCAGGAGCCTTTCTGACCCTCGTTGACCTTCTGGGGATAAGCAACCTAGTTCTGCCTGACTCATCCTCACTTGCACTGCTGCTGCTATCTCTCCCTGTGTCAAGGTCACTGCTTGTTTGTGGTGGTGTGTGTGTTGGAGTGGCATGTGAAGTGTCCGGGTTTTTTTTCCTGTACCTCCCCTTCATCATCATCAGGTATTACCACCCCTCCATTTGTGGGACTTTGGGGAGTTGTTGACACATCCCTCCCCAAGGGAACAAACAACTCCTGATTGTAATGTAATCTGTCCCAACCTGAGTACATTTCAAAGTTTGCACTCCTGGAGAACACCACCTTTCCAGGATGGAGAGAAAACATGTACTTATTACCCTCATAGCCTAGTAAATGCAGCCTCCTGGTTTTAGGCTGCCCAGGCTTCCTTAGGCTCGGGTGATCAGTACATTTGAATACTGTCCAAAAACCCTCAGGTACTTGAGGTTTGGTGCTCTACCATACAATAGAAAATATGGGGTCTGGTTGATGCTAGACGTCCACAGTCTATTTAAATGGTAAGCATTAGTCTTCACTGCCTCCCCCCGCAGCCCTTCTGGGGCTTGTGCATCTTTCATCATGTACTTCAACATCCCAGTTTTCCTTTCTGTAAGCCCATCTTCCCCTGGAGATGCTGGGATTGTGGTCTTGTGTCTAATGCCCCTCCTACGCACCCAGGTCTGCAGACTGTTGGATAAGAATTCCCCTCCCCTATCCATCACTTGACTGGAAACCTTATGAGAAGGAAATTTGCGTTCCACCATATTCACCCACTCACAGAACCTGTCTGCAGCCTGATTTTTCTCCTTCAGCAAGTATACGTAGGTGTACCTAGTGTGCCTAGTCTGTCCACTATCACAAATAAATAGTGGTCACCCCCTTCAGTGGGCTTATAGGGGCCTGCTAAATCAGCATGGACAACTTCAAAGGGTCTGCTGGTGACATGTTGGGTCTTTTTGGCAATAGGGAAAGCCTTCATCTTAACTTTCCCCCACACAGCACATTCTAAGAATCTTGGACAGTGTTTCATACTTAAACCAGGGCACACTTTTGCTAGCTCCTTTAACTCTTTGTAACTAGCATGGCCCATTAGCCTGTGGTAGTAATGAACACACGTATCATGTAGGGGCACATTGTCTGCAGGATTCACATTTTCCACCTTCCCTTTAGTCAACACGTAATACAAGCCATGTTTCTTTATCCCTTTTGCACAGACATTATTCATGTTATGCCTTTCTGTTACTGTATGGTGTTCCCCCTCAAATATCACTTTATAACCATCAGTAGTCATGTGGGACAACTCAATATACAATTCTCCAGTTTGCTAACACATAACACATTTTCAAAATCTTTACCAAAAGATGGCACATATGCAGTGCCCATTTTCTGTACCTTGCTGGGAGCACCATCTGCAAGGGTAATATTGGTTATGGAAGCATTTTTAACATTGCTTAACAACTGCAGGCATCTTACAGTCCTTCTGAAAATGTCCAGGCTTTTTGCATCTGAAACAGCATTTCATGTAGCTGCAGGCTCCCTCCTCCTCAGGTGCCTCTGTTGCAAGTGCTCTCCTGATTGCATCTGGTAATTTATGGCTGTTTATTCCCCTCCGTCCAGGAATCAAATTGCTTGCATTGGATCTCTTCCAGAATACGCCCAGCTACCAGGTCTACAGATAAAATCACGCTCCCTGGTGGTCTGCAGACTGTACATTAGGAAATCCCATTCCTTTGGCAAACTGCCCAATAAAATAAAACACTTATGGGCTTCTGGAATGTCCACCCCTCTATTGGCCACCTCTTGAAAAAGCTGCCTCATTTCCTCCAAATGGTCTTTCACGCAGACTCCAGTAGACAGCTTTGTGTTATAAAGTCTCTTCATCCATATCATCTTTGAGAGGCAGGTCGAATTCTAATGAACCGTTTTCAAAGCTGTCCAAAGCTGAAAGGCTGTCTTTGCCGGGGCCTCATGTATTAACTGGGAGGGGGCTAAGCGATAAGAGAATTGCAGTTCTAGCCTTCTGGTCTGCTAGTCTGAATGCTGCTTTTTCATCCTCTGAACCCTCTGGGATCACACTTTCATTCTCCAAAACATGCCACAAATTGTCCTTAAATAATAAAGCCTCCATGTATAAACTCCATGCTGGATAATTTCCATCAGCCAGCTTTTCAAAGCGGATGAGACTATTATCTGCTATTCTTCTGATTGAGTCAACAATTCTCCAGCTATGAAAACACAAACAGCTGGCAGCTGGCAGCACTTCAAGGTTACTTGAAGATACTACAGGGCCGGGCTGAAACTTTACTGTTTCTCAGCCAACTTGCCAAAAACACTTAAAACAAAAAAGAGTTTCTGGGAAGTTTTCTGGGTGCACCTTATCAAATCTGAGATCAATCAGCTGGACCCATAACCACTGTCAGGGGATGATAGGACACTCAGTCCCCAGCAGAAGCCAAAAATTATCTCAGCAGACTCAGTAGCAACCCTTTCCCAAGAATACTCACACACAGAGTGTTTGATGTCCAAATAAGCAGGAGGCACTTTTATCTTCAAACAGTTGCAATATGTACACATATTTACAACTGAAGGAGAAACTGCTTCACCAGGCCTCAATATTCACATGAAGAGCAGGAAGTGAGCTCTGTTCTGAGCTCTCATACACACACACACACATAGAACATTGTCCCCTAGTGGCCTGACTTGGCCTGACCTGGTAGTTCATGCAGCATGGTTCTGCAGTTGTTTGGCCATTTTATAATGGAGTTCAGTCTCTTACTCCTGACATAAACAGCTCTTACAGTTAAGAAATTCTTGCCAATGTTTAGGTGGAATCGCTTTCCTTGTCATTGTAGGCAAAGAGGATCAGCCAAGTAGAATGGTACAATTCAGCATGGCCAGTCCAGCACGGCTATTTCAGCATGGCATGGTTCTGCTTGCATATCAATTGATAATGAATAATCTTTGTCAAGAAAATGCAATCAAACCTTGTTTGGTTGGTATTGTCTTGCAAAACCATTTGGGTGAAGGTGAAGGTTAAGGTTAGGGTTATGGTTATTATTATTGAGTAACTGATATTAACCCTAACCCTTATGTTAACCCTAACCCTTACCCAAATAATTTAGCAAGATAATCCCAACCAAACAGAATTCTTCACAAAATTATCAATTGATATGCATACAGAATCACGCCGTGCTGAAATACCCATGCTGAACTGGTTGTGCTGAAACCTCCTAGACCCCAGCCAGGAACCTAGGAGACCCAGGTTCAAATTAACAATCTATTATGAAGTTTGATATCTTTTAGCCCAATCTATTTTACAGAATTTTGATGAGGATAATTCTGGATCCCATCTTGAGAGGAAGGCTGCATACAAATGAAAAATAAATAAATAACTGGTAGGAGGGACAGTAACATACACTCCCTTATGTGCCTTGAAGAAAAAGTGGTCACAATGCACTCAGCAAGTAAATAAGAAGTAACTTTAATAGTGGTTATGCTATTAGAAGTATGGTTTATCATTCCACACCAGAAAAACACAAACAAATCCTGGATTGTGCACCTCACATAAACTTTGCAAATGAATGAAGTGTATATCATTTCTCTTTCAGTACATGCTCCCCACCCCTGCAATTTCTTCAGGTTTGTGTGATTTATACTCTGGTTTTGCTGATCAAAGGGACTGAGGAGCTACGCAGGACCCTTTAAGCCCTGCCTCTAATGATTGGAAATCTTAGTCACTCAACCTCTGTTTTGTGTGGTTTCACCAAGCATGGCCCTCACAAACACTTTGAAGTAAATCTTCACAGATAAAAGAACTAGAAATATTTTATTAAATGAAAGCTTGGATTCCCAGGGAGCTAGAATCTGTGCGATTTTAATACTCCCACCAAGCATGTTACTCTCAGCCGTGAATATACCTGAGGATAAGCAAACAGCTAAAGATTCAACTTCAGCAAGGCATATAAACATATTTAGAGGTGGAAATTTGATATCAGAGAGAAACACAGTGTAATTTTAAAACATATGGAGATATTACCAATTACACATATTACAAGTTCTTACTCTGTATCAGTTCTGCTACACATGATGGTCTAGATGATCTTTCCAAGACCACTGGTGGTCCTCAGTGCAAGTAGTCTCATCCTCACTACACACCAAGTTTGGGGAAGCTGACTCCTTTACTAGGATAAAAGGACTGGTGGGGAGACTAATTGCACATTCCGTACATTTGAGGTATATAAATAACTCTTAATGCCTTTGTTTTAAAAAAGAAGTTTGAAGTATAGAACACTTAGAGCACCAGTGCATGAGGGGATTTCTTAACCTTTTGCCTGCCTGACACTACCCCCACCCCCACAGACACCAGTGTCTTCCCCAGTCTTCCCTGGGCAAAGATCTACATTTACGGGTCTGAGAAAGCTTCTAAATACCCCAGAGCAGGAGGAGAAATAACTTGAGTTGATCTGGAGCAACCTGGAGATAAGAATGCAAGTCAACATTTGATGTTGCAGTTATAAAGCATTGCACACATCTATGTGAACAAAGATTAAACATCAGTCTTAAAATATAGTAATAAGACATTTTTAATAGGAACACTGAATAATGGCAAGAGGCAAAAATATCGATGTCTCATTTTAACAATTTTGAGCACAGAACAAGGAATGATAAAGAAAACAGAAAGTGGAAGATTTATATGATCTGAAGAGAAACCAGAGTATGATAAAGTGGCATAAATCTACAGCAGGATATTTGGACACGTGGTGGTAGTCTGCAGGAGAAATAACAAAATAATCATTCCTCCAATACCGGGTATATAGATTTTCCCATGTTCAATCTTGAGTATCTCCAGTTGAAAAGAAAAGGGGACATGGAAGACTCTGGCACAGGGGCTTTGGATTGCTGATGAATATACTCCATTAGGAAAGATGAACAGATTGCCTAATTCAGAATATACTATAGAAACTTCATATGCCTGTTGTCCCTTCTTGGTCTCAATGGCTTGAATTTCATGGCTGACCTATAAAGGGTATCTCACAGCTCTTGGGGTGATATTTTCAATGCAATGTTTTCAGCATTAAGCCTCATTTTTTAACAATTACAAATGGACATCATCATCATCTTCTTCCACTTCAATAGCTATGACCCGTTCATGCATTTTTAAAAACTGTGATGGAAAAAGTTCTCATCAGAAAGCACAATGAACATCTGTTGTCTAGGTATTCATTAGTTCTGTCTGCTGTGTTTTTGGCTAATTGCCTAGGAGTGAAGTTAGAGCATATATGGAGAGCTAAGTTAGTGGCATCATCAGTAGACCTTGCAACATATTCAGAAAGAAAAAAGGAGGAACTGTCAAGCAGAGGGCTTCTTTCACAAACTTTGTTTACTGGTGGCTGTTATCTTCTGTTTGCTTACAATCCCCGCTTGTGCAACTGATAGCAGAAAGTGTATTTAATAACTACTCAGTGCTAATATGCTGTAGTATGCATGACTGACTAATTTAATTTATCTCTGATTAAGCCTATTATGTTTGAGATCACTTTACAAAAGAGACTTTTTTGCCAGCTGTAAGCTTATTTGAATTGTAATATAGGTTAATAATGTGTGAAATAACTAGTGGTGACTGTTTCAAAATGTTAATTTTAACAAACTATTTCCTGAGTTAGTGCATATATACAGCTCATCCACTGCTTTGTGCTTAGGTTGATCACTGGATACAAAACAGTGCATACTTCATCAGAGCAGTAAGTGAAGGAATATTAAGAGGAGGGTTACTACACCAAATTTCAGCCAAACAGAGGCTATAGTAAACTGTACCCTAAATAAAATCCAAAATCCACAAAAAGCAATACCTTTATTGGCCAACCAAAATGCAAAACACATGATACAAGCTTAGAGCTTTGAAAGCTTGCATCATGTGTTTTCCACTTTGGTTGGCTAATAAAGGTATCACTTTTTGTGGATTGTGGACTTCATTTTGCTGCATGGCCAATGCAGCTACCCCTGAATGTGTACCCTAAATAGTATGGGGTACAGCCCACTCATCAATATTACCATTGCTGAAGAGGAAATGGAGAAAAAACATCTCTGCCACAGATATGAAGCAGCGTTTTCAGAAAGTCTTTGGATTGCCAAATTGGGATAAACCCAGGCCCTGAGATTTCAGGACCAAAACTTGAGACATTGGGACACATGGGACAGATCCTGATGATGTTTGCATGGCAATACTCTTGTCCTGAGATTCCTCACCCTTACCCTGAGGATCAGAGAAGAGGGCCAGGCCTGAAATTCAGGCCCAGGCCCTGAGAGCTGGTAACCCTATCAAAAACTCTAAGCATTTGAATCAGGCTGTGCATTGGTATTTACATGCTTCACAAGTTACGTAAACTGGTTAACCAAACAGACAGAATCAAGGAGAAGGCCTCCTGATCCACTGAAAGGCAAAGGTGATCAGAAAGTGACTGTAAATGTTTTCTCTTCTGCATGGTGGTAAAAATCTGAAGAGCATTAGAAAAACTATGTTTGGGATTCTTTGTCTTTTGCCCTATAAAATAGCTTGGGGAAAACAGTCCATGTATATTCTTCATTCCCTTTGGCAAGACTGCAATGTATATAAAACTATCCACTCTTTAGCAGCATCATACCACATTTATCTTAAAAAGCAAAAATTAAGGAATAAATGCTTTAAGTTTTCCTTTGTTGTCATCCTAGAGATTCTCATTTACCTTCAAAATATTGGTTCTTTTGACCATTTTATCATAGTGCCTTGGACTGGAAAAATAATGTGGTATTAATTTTGTATTTAATGCTTTGGTAACCTGCAGTCATGAAGTTGCAGCATTATCCCTTTATTATAATCTGCCCCTGAAATTACTTCCTTATGAAATCTAGAGTTGCATTTTGTCGTTTTAGTTTGTTGCAGCAAATAGGTGCTGGTGAGAATCCTACTGTATCTGAGCAATTAATAGACATACTATAACGTACATTTTCAGCAAACAGAGCCCATGTCATTGGGTGCACAGAAGCTAACCATAGACACTAGCCCACAAAAGCTAATTCCATAGCAAGTCATGGTTTTAGAGCATCACAAGACTTTTTTGTGGCTTTGCTACATAATGTTAAAAGCTCATTTGACAAATCTCTAACAGGTGTGCAGGCCAATTTTGTCATAGTTTGGCTTTCTCTTGGCTGTGTTAGGCCTGGAAGAAGGGTTTTTAATTAAAAAAAAAAAAAACTACCCTGGAAGTCAACTTCCTGGTCACTTCCAGTTGTGGGAGGTAGAGGTCTACTTGGACTTAAATAACTCAGGATGGTCAAAATGTGGTCAGGCCACCTTTTTTCTGTTCTATTGGGCATTTGGGAAATGCTGGTTTTGTGTAATGGATTCTCTACTTGCCTGTTGACATTTTCCCAAATGACATTTTCCATCAGTCCCCAAATTTCCAGTATTGCAGAGAGTGAGACACAGAAAATCATTCACACCCAGAATTGTGTTCATATTCCCTTGGTATTTTGCCTGCCCCATTTATTTGGGTGCCTAAACTGTATTTCTAAATGTTGAATTGAAGTTTTAAGTTACTGCAATGCTAGAAATATGAGTACTGAAGGAAATTTTCATTTTAGGAGATTAAATTCTTCTTTGAGAGGCCAATGCCTTCAGTTTGCCCCTCCTTTGCTACACCCCTGCCCCCCCCCACACGAGGGTACCACCCTCCATGTTCCCATGGACAGCAGATGCACACCCCCACACCTCTTTGCTATAGAATCATAGAATTGTAGAGTTGGAAGAGACCACGAGGGCCATCCAGTCCAACCCCCTGCCATGCAGGAATACACAATCAAAGCATCCCTGACAGATGGCCATCCAGCCTCTGTTTAAATACCTCCAAGGAAGGAGACCCCACCATGCTCTGAGGGAGCGTGTTCTGCTGCCATACAGTTCTTACTGTCAAAAAGTTCCTCCATTGTCTACCCCAACCTAGACCCACTATGTAGGCATTTTATGGCTTTCTCACCTGCACAGTTGTAAACAATGCTCCCAAATTTCAGCCAGTTTCCATGAAGGAAAAAAACACCCTGTTGTAATTTTCAAAATGCCCCAACAAGTCTATTCATTTTTTTCTTTGGGGTAACACTGGACTCGTGTCTTGCTTGTGGCCTTTCCATAGACATATGGGTTGATAGCTGAGAAAGCAGAATGCTGGACTATTAATAGATTCCTAATTGTTAAGCATGTTCCTTAAGACATTCCCAATCTTGGAAAAATGATAATATGTCCTGTATGATCATTTTGATTTTTTTCCTAGCCAGATATTTTTGCTATATATTAGAATCATATGCTTTGTCAAACCCTGATGTTCATATTTTGGATGCTTCAGTTGTTCTGCTTCTAGGTCACCAGTTCTCCACTTAGCCTGGGGATAGCAGTCTTAAGATCAAGATTATCTCTTTGTGTTTCACTTTTTGTCTCACATGTTGAAAAGTCTATCATTGGACAGGAGACAATTAATTGCAGCATACAAAACAGATTCCTAATGATAAATAGAGAAACTGCTTCTTCCAATTCTGGCTTTCAATTTTAAACAGATCATAGGAGTCTCATGAGCACTTCCACCAATAAGAAAGTAACAAAATAACCAGGCTGTGGCTTTGGAAGTGGTATCTTCCTGGCTAAATAATCTGAACCTTGAAAATAACAAAAGCTCAACTGAGTAATCAGTCAAAGCTTTGTGATAAAGTCCAGCTCCATTTTTTTGTTGTTGTTGCATAAAATCATAGAGTTGGAATGGATCCCATGGGCCATTGAGTCCAAACATCTGCTCGATGCAGGATCTCCAGCTAAAGCATCCCAGCAGGTAGCTGTCTATCCTCTTTTTGAAGACATCCAAAGAAGGAGACCCCACCACTATTCTAGGTAATTCATTCCATTGTCAAACTGCTCTTACTGTCAAGAATTTCCTTCTGATTTCCAGGTGGAGACTATGGTGGGCTGACTTCTTTGCCTTGTGTTTGAGGGAGCCCTGGTGACAGAGTGTTTAAATGCCAGTACTGAAAGACACAAGGTTATGAGTTCAATCCCAGAGGGCTCCAAGGTTGACTCAGCCTTCCATCCTTCCATAGGTCAGTAAAATGAGTACCCAGCTTGTTGGGAGCAATTAGCTAACACATTGTAAACTGTTTAGGGAGTGCTTTGGCACTGATAAGTGGTATAGAAATATCAATGCTATTGCTATTGCTATAGAAAGCTAAGCAGTGGAATAGCCAGCTAATTAACTGGCAGAACTCTCCCCAGATCAAGGAGAAAGCCTGAGATTACCCACAATGTGCTCAGAATTGCTGCTCCTTGCAGAAGACAAATGAATTTACAATGGTTGAAAGCAAATCTTGAGTGCTGACGAGCCCATCAAAACAAAACCTGCTTATACAAACCCTATAAGGACACCAAGTCTGCAAATTCTCCACTTTCTTAAACACCTTTAAAAAGCTAATTTACAAAAGAAGACAGTTCTTCTTCCTGGCAGTGAACACAATGCTTCAGTGAGTTTCCTTCTTTCTGAAAACAAAAGTTGAGGGAGAAAAGGGCCACTTAAGACTTAAGTTAAAAAAGAAAAGCTTGCCTGGAAAAACAAGGTTAAAATTAGTAAGATACAATGTTTCTTATTTGGCCGTTTGGATCGGTTTTGAGAATATAATTGATAGAGCTCATTCTTTCATGAGAAAATGATCTGTTGATTTTTAAAAGAAGGTAAGACAAAGAAAAACTAGACCAGACAGTGGTGTCAGATTATGGAGACAGCTTGAGGTCATAAAACCTTGGATATTTGCATTCTGCCTTTAACCCTGTAATTGCTAGATATAGGAAAGATGGAGGTTGTTATAGTAACTTTCCAGATATTGTTGGATTAGATGAAAGGCTTGAGATATGAATGTATGTATCTGAAAGAGACTGAAGGGTAATGAAAGAAGATTGGAAACAAGAGGCTCAGCAACTTAAACAAGCTGTGAAGCAACTTGCTGATATAATAATAACTTTTTTATTTCATTTTTTCCATGCCAATGGAACATTTGGACAGAAATAAAGAAAAGGAAAAAAAGCTGGCAAATTTGGCTTTTGTCAGTAAAGAACTGGAAAGTAGTACAAATCAGATTAAGTCAATGGATGGAGCAGTTTTTAAGACTCTGAAAAAAGTTAAATATGAGAATGAGGTTAAAGTGAAGGTGAAGGACATGTTGCTTCAAAATAACAATGCTAAATTCTGGGAGGGACAAGAATATTTTGTTTAGCGTGAGATCTCTATTTTAACAAATGTTTGCTTTGGGAATTAAGGTACCAATTAAGCAGGGGCAAAATGAATTTATCAGGCTTGCAAGGCAATGCAAAAAGCCAAGAGTTAAATTTAAAGTGAAGCTTAAACTAAAAAGTAAATGTTAATAATGATAATATTATTATTATTATCCACCTTTTCCCTAGGGAATCAAGATGGAGCACAACATAATTATAACAATAAAATATTATAACAATAAAAGCCCAAAGTTAAAAAACAATCCCATATCCTATCCCTCCCCACAATCATAAAAACAGCAAAGAATAATAAAATAGAAATTAAGCAGCAGAATATTTTAAAATTTACAAATATAAATTGAATAAAATTGTGGGTAGATGTTCTTGTTATTTGATCTGGAAGGCTAATCTGCAAAGGCCTGCTGGAAGAGATCCCTCTTAACGGCTTTTTAAAAGGCTTCTAGGGAGGTAATATGATGGATCTCGTCCAGCAGGTCGTTCCATAGCCTGGGAGCGGCAGATGAAAAGGTCCTCTGGGTCACCACAGCCAATCTGGTCTTCTTTGGCTGCAATAGGCTCTTCCTAGAGGACCTATATGTGCGGAGTGGATTATATGGATGAAGGTGCTCCTGCAAGTAGCCTGGACCCAGGCCATGTAGGGCTTTAAAGTTTATAACCAACACCTTGTACCTTGCCCGGAAACTAATGTTAAAAGGGGTTTAGAACTTTGACTATGATGTCTGGTCATAAAATGGAATAATGTGGTTTAATTAGAGTGAGATCTGGATTATGTTATGATTCAAGCCTCCTTGAATCCCATCTTAGAAGAAAGGCAGGATATAAATCCAATAAATAAAATAAAATAAAAATATTATTTATAAAATGATCTATATTTCCTACAAAATATTTTGGTTATGACATATGCAGAGATTAAAGGAATTATGTAGTTAAAGGGATTGAGATTTATATACACTGTAATATAAACAAAGTGATGTAAAATTGTTATAACACATTTGTGTAGAGATAATTTTACTATATAGGGTAGATATAGAGATATGAACACAGTATCTGTTTAACTGAAAAGAGCTATGGAAGGTTTCTAACATTAACCAAGAAGGAAGAATAGATGCTGGAGTTGATACAATTAGCAGAAATGGATATACAGTAATATTTGATCTGACCTGATTAGATAAAAATGGTAACAATTGTTTTTCCTTTTCTTTAAAAAACACAAGAAATTGTGACTCCTACTGATCACTACATTGTCATCTAGATATTTGCAAAAAGACTACTTTATAATCTGTTTTAACATTTTTCCTGGTATTGAGGTGACTGGTCTGGAGTTCCTGGATCACCGAGAACGATTTGGATTCTTGGATGATGGGCTGTGCTTCCATGATGGGGGACTTCTGGCAAGAGATGGGGTGCATCTCACAAGAGTTGGCAGAAACATTTTTGCCTACAGTCTCAAGAATTCGATCAGGAGGGCTTTAAATTGAGTCATATGGGGGAGGGAGATAGTATTCTGGAAGGCAAAAGGGCTGGAGAAAATACTCAAACTGGCATAGAGGGAACAAGGCAAACAGCGCAAGGACCCAACAGTGGGAAGCAAAACAAAAAACAAAAAAACATGCACAGGCAGCAAGTAAAGGGAACACATGGTCTTAGATGTCTCTATAATAATGCACAGAGCATGGGAAATAAGCAAGATGAACTTGAACTCCTAGCACTACAAAACAAATATGATATAATAGGCATTACTGAAACCTGGTGGGATGAGTCTCATGATTGGAATGTAGGAATAGAGGGGTATAACCTTTATAAGAGAAACAGGCCAAACAGGAAAGGAGGAGGAATGGGATTATATGTCAGGGATATTTACACCAGTGAAGAGATCCATGACATCAATACTGGAAGCCAGGTGGAGAGCATCTGGATAAAAATTAAAGGGGAGGGAAACAACACGGATGTTATTGTGGGACTCTACTACAGACCCCCAAGTCAGATGGAGGAATTGGATGATGCCTTTCTAGAACAGATGACCACACACGCAGAAAGGAGAGATGTAGTAGTGATGGGAGACATCAACTATCATGATATTTGCTGGATATCTAACTCAACCAAAACTTCAAGGTCTAGCAAATTCCTTACATGCCTGGAAGACAATTTCATGGTCCAAAAGGTGGAAGAGGCAACAAGGGGGTCAGCTATTTTAGATCTGATCCTAACCAACAGGGATGACCTGGTTAATGGGGTACAAGTGGTGGGATCCTTAGGTGAGAGTGATTATGTTCTTCTGGAGTTTGTTATACAATGGAAATGAGAAGCCAGGCATAGTCAGACATGCATTCTTGACTTTAGGAGAGCTGATTTCAATAAACTCAGGGAAATACTGGGGGTGATTTCATGGTCAGGAATACTAAAAGAGAAGAGACCTCAAGACGGATGGGACTTTCTCAAAAGGGAGATCCAAAAAGCACAATTTCAAACAGTACCAATGAAGAAGATAAATGGGAGGTGTCTCAAGAAACCAGGATGGATGACTAAAGAATTTTCAACTGAGCTAAGTTTTAAATGGAACATGTACAGGAAATGGAAAAGGGGGGAAATCACCAAAGAAGAATTCAAACAGATAGCTAACATGCATAGGAATAAAGACGGGAAAGCTAAACTGCAGAATGTGCTCAGGTTCGCTAGAGAGGTTAAGAACAATAAAAAGGGGGGTTTTTTGGGTATGTCCATAGCAAAAGGAGGAAGAAAGAAATGATAGGGCCACTACGTGGAGAAGATGGCAAAATGTTAACAGGGGACAGAGAAAAGGCAGAATTATTCAACACCTTCTTTGCCTCAGTGTTTTCAGAAAGGGAAAAGGTGATCAACCTGAGGATAATAGAACAGAGGACACAATAGGGGAAATCCAGCACAGAATAAGGAAAGAGGTAGTACAGGAATACCTTGTAAATCTAAATGAATTTAAATCTCCAGGACCAGATGAACGACATCCAAGAGTATTAAAAGACGTAATCTCAGAGCCATTGGCAATAATCTTTGAGAACTCCTGGAGAACAGGAGAAGTCCCAGCAGACTGGAGGAGGGCACAAACCCTCATCTTCAAAAGGGGGGGAAAAAGAGGATCCCAACAATTATTGTCTATTTAGTCTGACATCAATACCAGGGAGGATTCTAGAGCAGATCATTAAACAGAGAGTCTGTGAACATTTAGAAGGCAATGCCATAATCAAAAAAAGTCAACATGAGTTTCAGAGAAACAAGTCATGCCAGACTAATCTGATCTCTTTTTTTGATAAAGTTACCAGCTTGGTAGATGAAGGCAACGCTGTGGATATCGCATACCTTGATTTCAGTAAGGCCTTTGACAAGGTTCCCCATGACATTCTTGCAAACAAGCTTGTAAAATGTGGGCTAGACAAGTTAACTGTTAAATGGATTTGTAATTGGTTGACTGGCTGAACCCAAAGGGTGCTCAACAGTGGCTCCTCTTCCTATTGGAAAGATGTGACCTGTGGGGTGCCACAGAGTTCCATCCTGGGCCCAGTGCTATTCAACATCTTTATCAATGACTTGGATGAGGGAATTAGGGGCATACTTATCAAATTTGCAGATGACACCAAATTAGGCGGAGTAGCTAATACCCTAGAGGACAGGATCAAAATTCAAAATGACCTGGATAGCCTGGAGAGCTGGGCCAAAGCTAACAAAATGAAATTCAATATGGAGAAATGTAAGGTACTGCACTTAGGATGGAAAAATTAAATGCATAGATATAGGATGGGAGAGACCTGGCTGAATGAGACTACGTGCGAAAGGGATCTAGGAGTCCTAGTAGACCACAAGTTGAACATGAGTCAACAGTGTGATGCGGCAGCTAAACAGGCCAATGCAGTTTTGGGCTGTATCAATAGAAGTATAGTGTCCAGATCAAGGGAAGTAATAGTGCCACTCTATTCTGCCTTGGTCAGGCCTCACCTAGAATACTGTGTCCAGTTCTGGGCACCACAATTCAAAAAGGATATTGACAAATTGGAGCATGTCCAGAGAAAGGTGACTAAAATGGTGAAAGGTCTGGAAACCATGCCTTATGAGGAGAGACTTAGGGAGCTGGGTACGTTTAGCCTGGAAAAAAGATGGTTAAGAGGCGATATGATAGCCCTGTTTAAGTATTTGAAGGGGTGTCATGTTGAGGATGGAGCATGCTTGTTTTCTGCTGCTCCAGAGACTGGAACACGGAGCAATGGATGAAACTGACTGACATATCTTTACCTTCTCATCATCTGAAGGCCTCAGAAGCTCATGATTCGAAGACTTATTCTGTGTTGGTACCCACAGCCTCAAAGAATGCTTCAGGCACACTGCCCAGTGGTCTTTGCTAGAGACTTCTTGAACAAATCCAGCTTCAAAACCTCACTCATCTTCAAAGCTTTCCCATGGCGAAATGGATGCCCACACCTCCACCTTGAAGCAAACTTGTGGTGATATTACTTCATCAATTTCAAAGGCTTCTGCTACCCCTCTGTGGTCGAAGGGTCAGAGATTGCCTACTGTCATCCCACCAACACTGGGAAGGTCAGTTGAGGCTGACTAGGGGTGGGGTGGACTAGATGGCCCTTGAGGTCTCTTCCAACTCTATGATTCTATGATTCTATGATTCATACCTGATCACAAAGCAGCAGCCCAGAGGCTGTTCAGAACTGCCAGTCTGAAGATGCCCCGAGTGGTAACTACATCATTCAGAAAGATGTTTCTTGATCTGTAATACATATCTTAGCATGCACATAATACATTGAGGATTTCATAAATGCCACATCAAAAAGATTTTGAAAGTTTGAGCCTGGAAAAATTTCCAACCAGCATAAGCCGTGGGCCAAAATTCTTCTACCTTTTATTATGCCATGGTCTTTGCTTCATAGACAGAGGACTACTAAATACAGATGGCCTGAGCCTCACAAAGATCAGTAAGAACATTTTTGGTACTAGCATGACAAGTCTGATCAAGAGGGCTTTAAACTAAACCCTTGGAGTGTAGGAGATGATAGCTCAAATAATGCCCAAAGGCAAGCTCTAAACACAAGGTTGTGAATTGTAGAAGATGAGGGAGAGAATTGGATTCACAGTAAAGCTGACAATAATTTAATAGATGGGAACAAACAAGGCTTCAAATGTCTATACATCAGTATACAGTTTGGAAAGCAAAAAAAATGAACTTGAAGTCCTAATGCAAGAAGGTAAATATGACTTTGTAGATATAGTGGAAGAATGGAAGAAAAACTGGAATGAAGGACAAATCACCAAGGAAGAGTAGAGATGTGTATCCCAAGATTGCAGGAATAGTACTGTATAAAGAAAGCTAAACTCAGAATGAGCTGAGACTGACTAGGCCAGCAAGGAGCAACAAATATGTTTGAATCAAGAGAATGATGAAGGAAATGGTGGGAATGCTGCTCAGCAAGGATGTTAAAATGCTAACAGATCACAGTGAAAAAGCAGAACTACTCAATACTTATTTTGCTTCAGTTTTCTCCCAAAAGAACTTTGTGCGTCCATGCATCGGCAAAGACCTTGGTAAGGAATCCAGATTGCAAATCAAGATTGAAAAGTAGATAGTTCAGGAATCACTTAAATGAGGTCAGATCTGCAGAACCGGATAAACTGCATCCTGCAAACTGCAGTGCTTTTGAGAAATCTTGGAGAACAGGTGAGGTGCCAGAGAACTGGAGAAGAGCAAACATTTTCCCTCTTTCTTTTTCTTTTTTTAAGGCAACAATGAATCATAGAATCATAGAATTGTAGAGTTGGAAGAGACCATGAGGGCCATCCAGTCCATCCCCCTGCCATGCAGGAAATCATGATCAAAGCATCCCCGACGGATGGCCATCCAGCCTCTGTTTAAAGACCTCCAAGGAAGGAGACCCCACCACGCCCTGAGGGAGTGTGTTCCACTGCTGAACAGCTCTTACTGTCAAAAAGTTCCTCCTAATGTTGAGGTGGAATCTCTGTTCCTGGAGCTTGCATCCATCGCTCCGTGTTCTAGTCTCTGGAGCAGCAGAAAACAAGCCTGCTCTATCCTCAATGTGACACCCCTTCAAATACTTAAACAGGGCTATCATATTGCCCCTTAACCGTCTTTTTAAACATACCAAGCTCCCTAAGTCTCTCCTCATAAGGCATCGTTTCCAGACCTTTCACCATTTTAGTTGTCCTTCTCTGGACACGCTCCACTTTGTCAATATCCTTTTTGAATTGTGGTGCCCAGAACTGGACACAGTATTCTAAGTGAGGTCTGACCAAGACAGAATAGAGTGGCACTATTACTTCCCTTGATCTAGACACTACACTTCTATTGATGCAGCTATGAAACACACACAAACACACACACACACACAGAGAATGAGAATATCCACAAGGGACTCTGGAGTGCTTTCAGCATTTTCAATTGTGCACAGAGAAAAACTTATCAAGCAAAGGTTCTTCAGTTTTTCAATTCAACCACTAATAGCCTCAGTACTGATGATTTTTAGCAGGACAATTTTACTTTTCTTTGTGCAGTAGTACATCTATTGGACGTTCTGGGACATTAGTAGATTTTTATACCCTCTCATAGCCAAGATATAGAAACATCTGCAGCCATCTGACTTGTTGGCTAGATACTTTGTTGATTAAATCACTGGCATCCAGTCCGACTTGGAGCCTGCTATTGAAACAGAGGCCAAGCCTGAGGTGTCCTTGCATGATTTTTGCCTGGATCTCTGTCAAGCTGCTTCCTTGCATGTCAACAAGCAGCAATATGTAAGCTTGATCCTTCCATGTCCATTCTGCTTAATTCAAAGCCATGAAGTAAAAGTTGTTTCCGTTTCAGAAGGCATTTATTAAAACCTTTTTAAACAGAATGAAGAATTCCCATCTCTCTGGAAGGAGGTAAGAGTTAACTGTCTGTGTCACTGTATAACTTGCCTACTTAAATGTTTCCTTTCTAGGGAAAGTGATCAAGTGTGTGGATGTAATCTTTCTTGCCTAGTCCTTATCAATATGGCTTCTGCCTGGAGTTTGGAACAGAGGCTGCTTTAGTAGCCCTAAAGGGGAATCTTGAGATAGATGAGAAAAATATTCATCTGTTGATCTTACAAGACAACTAAGGGACCTTTAGTTCACCTACAAGCTAGCAGCTGGTACAGCTTCTGTTGAGATGTTCTGAAATTTCCTGCCCTAAACAAGAAGCACATTGCAGTACTTTGCACAAGTCAAGTAGAACGCTTGGTAGCAGTTGACCCTTGAAGTTACAAAGACATGAAGAATGGTTGCTAAACCTCTGTTTCTCCAGAAGGTCTTTAGCCTTAGAATAAGGCTTACTTATTCAATTTGAATCCTTCCCTTTCCCATATTGTGCAAGTGTTAATATATCCAAAAGCCCATTACTCCAGCTCATCCTCTGGAGCTGTATGTCATGAGTTTCACAGATATTTTGCTCCATGTCTACAGCAGAACTTAGAAATGACTGTCAAGTCAAACCACTAAATTACTAACTCATTAGATTTTTCTCCTAGTGTGGCTTAGATTTTGCAATTAAGGCTGAAGTTAATCCTCTACTTTAATGTGTTAAATATTTTTAGAATGTTAGAATTCCTTAAAGGGGATGGCTCTGTCTCTGGCAGATTCACGAAAACAGGAAGGGCTTAGAAGAAGTATTAGAACTGGAAGAAATGTGCCACATGGTTCTGTTAGTATGCAGGCTAAACTACCTGATAAATAAGAAAACCAGAACTAATTGAACATCCTACACCTTTCTTACCATACATTGGTCTATACAGTATATCATTCTAGGGGATAAGGGCTCATTGTGACTTTCTTCAGTTCTCCTCCTCTTTTGATTTTATTCTGCTTGCTATTGATGATGATGAAGATGAAGAAGATGATGAGTTACCATTTTTATTTGTAGCTCCTTTATTTATAGCCCCCAACACTGTGACTGATATATAAGTACTGCATATTATTATTGGGGTGGGCTGCAGCGAATTCCTTTGTACAGGCATCCTCCACTTTTCAATGACTCCCTTTTCAATGACCTGCTGTTTTAACTGTTCTAAACTATACCCAGAATTCATTTTTATGCCAAATGGTGTGCTCTTTCAACCATGCATCAAATTAATGGTTCTGACTATACAGTAATTTAAAAGGGTTGAAAGAGCAGAGGTGGGTCTGCCTCTGCGTCTCCCCCAGGCAGACCCTGCCTTTTTCCTGTGTACACACATATGCACACACACATACACCACCTAGGAAATGCCCCAACAGTACAGCCAGGAACCCTACCTCTCCACCATCACCAGCCAGGTAGGGAGGCGCCTGTGTGCTGGAGGGAAAAGACCTGAGGTTGTGACAGCTGTTGCTTTAGGAATTGAAAATGGGCCTGATTGCTCTGAGTATGCAGAAAGTGCCTTGGAGCACATGTCACCCATGCAGTCAGGTTCTTTATGCTCTCTTCCATATTGCACATTCGTAAGATTCTTGGCATTGGAGACTTCATTCCCACACTTATCCATGCAACATTTGGCAGCATTTGGCACTGCCCACCCACTACCACTCAGTAGTGCCCCTTTTCCTAGTTTGGCACAAATGTACATGTGTGTGCACACACACACAGATCCTTACCCACAGATATATAAATTAAATTAAAAGCAATCTTATGGAGATGCTTAAATGAAAGAAGACCAAGAAAATGGCCAGTCATTCCCTAGACCCCAGTGTGGGCAAAGCATGACCTAAACCCCAACACCGCCAACACTAGTTCTGACTGAGCTCAGATCCAGGCTCCCATTGGACATGTGGGGAGAGGGGAAGGCCTCAGTGGCCAGGGTGGTTCTCTCACATGTCTGCTGGGTTTTAAAAATTAACTAGCTGTACGTGACATAATATACGTCTGTGATGCATTGAGGGTAAGTTGCTCTGTTGGCCTGCCTCCGGTGCTGCTACCACCGCTGCCAGTTGACTGCATGGGTCTTGTTGGAGCGGCAGTGGCAACAGCAACATCCTGCTGCTGCCGCCAGTCCCACCACCACCACCACCAGTTGGCTGTGTGGATCCACAATCAACTGGCTGATTTCTTCCCCAGTTTCATCAGTTCTTGAAGAGGAAGGTCATCCACGGTGTTCATCATCTTCCACACTCTCATGTCCTTCTCTGAAACTTTTGTGCCACTCAAACACATGCACATGAGACATGCAGTCTTCCCTGTAAGTCTCAGTAAGCATTTGAAAAGCTTCCGTTGGTGTTTTATTTTATTAAAAATTTCAAATTGACACATTGCTTGGTTTTTAGACTTAGCATTTTTCCAGCACACAACAGACAACACAACAGCTTTAAACGACGACTGACAGTTAACTGAATAGCCGAGAGTGTTGATGTTTGTCATGCAGGTTCAGACATGTTCAAGGGCACCACTCAAGCATTCACAATCATTCTCCCTGATTTGTTTGAAAGGAAGAAACACAGTCTCGTTATTTACTAGACAGACCTCATACTTCCGATTTTTATGTATTCATGTGAAATCTAGACAATGAAGAAAGACAACGGGGTGGGGGAATCAAATTCAAAAGAATCAGATCTTTGGGCATGTGGTTATGGAGGAGAATTCTATGAATACCATGGACTGCTTAAAAAGACAAATAAATGGGTCCTAGAGTAAATCGGGCCTGAACTCTCCCTAGAATCAAAAATGACTAAACTGAGGCTGTCGTACTTTGGAGATATCATGACATGACATGGTTCACTGTAAAAGACAATAATGCTCAGTAAAATGAAAAGCATTAGGAAAAGAAGGAAACCACACTGGAGCCAGATTGATTCAATCAAGGAAGTCACAACCCTGAGTATGCAAGACCTGAGGAGGGCAGTTGGTGGTCTAGGATCTTGGAGGTCTCTCATTCAGAGGTCACGTTATTGTCAACTTGACAGCAAATAAAAACAACAACAAACCCTCCCATACTGCTTTTCACCAACCCACTTCTTCAGAGAATCACTTTCAGGAGTCTGATAAAGTTGGAATTTGGAGCCAAAGTAGAGCTAACTATACTTGTGTCCTCACATTCCTATCCAAGTCTTTTAAAAGAAAATGTGTTCAGAAGTCCCATTGAATTAAAAGAACAAAACATATGCTCTACCACTTTTCTTTGCAGTGCATGCTCCTTGCCTGGAAATGGAGAGGCAGAGAACATGCAGTACTTCAGCTGTACAGAAAAAATAAGTTCTATATGAGTTCAGAGACACTTAAGACATTTCAGATTAAGAATTTCCCATGCCTGAGCCACAGATCTGTAAGATTTTGTAACTGATAGAATATCAGGGTTGGGTTTTTTTAAATAAGCCATCTTGAATTTATTTCTAAAAAAAAATTGGGGTTATGTGTTTTTACTTTCCTGGCTGTTGTGTAAGTGTGATAAGCATATACAGTCAGCATATATAGTCCAACATTGTCTGAGTTTTTAAAATTGAAAATCCTAGAGATTGGACCTGAGCTCTTCTCTGTATCATAATATAATATGCATACAGTTGTCCCTTCACATTCACTGTGGTTTGGTTCCAGGACACCCCTTGAATACCCATTTCCATGAATCCTCAAGTCCCATTATATGCAATGGCATAGCAAAATGGTGTCCCTTATATAAGATGGCAAAATCAAAGTTTGCTTTTTGGATCATTATTTTTTTAAGAATATTTTCAAGCTGTGAATACTTAAATTCATGAATGCCAAATCCATGAATGTGGAGGGACAACTGTATTATGCTTTTAAGCTGTTGTTTACCTTTTTTAAAAAAACCAAACCTGCTGCTCTCTTACTTTTACTATATGTTGGCTATCATGGTAATAAAATCAAATCCAAGTGAAATGACATTTATAAAATCACCCCCTCCCAAATATTAATAAAGAAGTAGAGCAAGCAGAGCAGTTTCCAAGGTACCCAACAATTGTAGCTCAGAGTAGACCTTGAAGACCTTGACATTTTTGTGAAGATTTTTAGCACCTTAGAAGGAGAAAAGCACAGTATAATAGAACAGCAGAGTTCAGAAATTAGAAAAGAAACATAGAATTAAGGGAACACACTCTCTTCCTACAGCTCCCCGCATCAAAAACAAAATTGTTTTCTTTATTTTTCCTGTTCCCCATTCACTGGTTCATTTTGTCTTTGATTCACTCTTCAAACCCCTCCCTGAACATTTCTTAGCAATATTTGTTAGCAAATGCATCTCTGCATTTTTATTTTTGTTTTTATTTTACTGCTGCTTCTGTTTTCCCTGGGAAGTCCCATCATGCCTTCACAAGACATTCATATAAGAGTAACATGTGAATTACTTATACTGTTCAGTTTCATCCAATAAATATCTTGACCAATACAAGAAAAATGAGCAATTTTAATGACATATTTATCAGTCCAATAATTCACTGAGATGAGAAGATATTGTCATTGATTATTTCTGCACAATTGGCACCATCACCTATTTTCCTATACCGGGGGGTGGGGGTGGGGATCAATGAATAAAACTTTGAAGTTTTTTCAGTCTTTATATTGTATAGGCAGCAGTGAACAGCAAATAATACATATTACAAACACAAACAGTGTTAGGAGCCAAGGGAGAATCTTCTAGCTAAGGTGCTATGGCATCTACATTAGACGTATGTGTATAGGAAAGAAAATGCCTGCTTATAATTTTAAATCTCATATTCATATATTTATTGTATGGTATTTTTGAGCTACCATTAAAGAACTTCACATAAAGTTAATATTTATTCCTCTATTTAGAATGTTCCTAGGGGAAGTGGAATGTATAGGAAGCTGAGCACATCTTCTTGCAAGCATGTTTGGAAAATGGATGTGCACTGTTCAATTGCAAATGCAGTCCAATGACAGGGGTGAATTCACATTACAGTTTTATTACACAATAAAATATCAGGTGATATTGAAGCAGTCACTCTAACAGTGTTGAAGAAAAATAAAAACAGCTCTAGGAGTAATGAGAAGAGGAAAGCCCGCCTGGAAACCATACCATTGAAACTAGTCCTTCCTAGGGAAATTAGACTATTATGAAACAAGCATCCAAAATGCCACTGTCACATAAGAAAATGCCACACAATACCTCCTACTGGCTCAGGGTACAAACACTGAATAGGACTACCTCCTCCCACATGGAACTGTCTGAGAGGGGAGGGAAGCAGCAGTAAAGCCCAAGAGTAGTGTGTCACACTTTGCCTTATCGCACGACATTGGCATGCATCAGCTGTTCTCCCATTCTGGTCCCATGGGAAGCATAGTAAAGGTGAGCCTTTTTTCTAACAGATTTTTCCTGTTAGAAAAAAGACTCATATTTACAACCATGTCTCACAGGACCAGAATAGGAGACATCATACAATCATGCAAGGCAGGACACACAACTCTCAGGCTTTACTACCACTTCCCTTCCCTAGTGCAATAAGCCCCTATACTTTAGTCAGGAGTTAAAGAGACTGAACTCCATTATAAAATGGCCAAACAAACTGCAGAGTCATGCCTAGTCAAAATGGTTGACTCCATGAACTGCCTAGTCTGCCTTAGCTACAGAAGGAGGGTTCTTATTGGTGTGTAAGAGCATGAGATTGAGTAAACCAATGCCCTGTAACTGTGTATATGGGAGGGCTCAGAGCAGAGCTCACTTCTCTTCTTCCTGTGAATGCTGAGGCCTGGTGAAGAAGTTTCTTCTTGAATTGTAAATACTTGTATATATTGCAACTGTTTGAGTTTGAAGATAAAAGTGCCTCCTGCTTATTTGGACGTCAAACACTCTGTGTGTGAGTATTCTTGGAAAGGGTTGCTACTGAGTCTGCTGAGATAATTTTTTGGGCTTCTGCTGGGGATTGCGTGTCCTATCATCCCCTGACAACTTTGTGCTAATCTTCAGAGATTGTTCAAGTTTCTCTTTCTGCAGTTAGACAAGGGACTTTTCAGTTGTGGCACCCTGCATGTGGAACTATCTCCTGGAGTGGTTCACTGCTGCTGAGTATGATCCTCTTTTGGCCTAACAGTATGTCCCTTAAGCTAATTATAGATTATCTTTTTAATGGATTTTACTGACTCTACTGCTTTAAGCTGTTTGTACTTTTTTGTTGAGTTTTATTGAGCTATGTATTTGGCCTTTATAAAAACCTTTGTTTTATTCATCATTCTCTATCTGCGCTAGAAGTATCGCAAACTGAAGGGCAGCATGTAAATTCTTCTTTATTGACCTTTTGTTGCTTGATAAAAACTACAGTATACTGTACTTTTGAGTTTCCTGCCAGGGAGAAGAAGGAGAGCAGCTTCTGGACAGCCATTTTGACTGGGGAGATTTATTTTTTTAAAACTGTTGGGAGAGGCTGCTTGTTGCTGAGGGGATGGAGCTTCTGTGAGTCACACCTGTGAGTCACACCTGTGAGTCACACCTGTGAGTCACTAGGGGGTGGAGCTTGGAGCCTAGCTCTATATAACTCCTTGCAGAGGTTTTCAAGGCCAGTTTCCTGCCAGGGAGAAGAAGGAGAGCAGCTTCTGGACAGCCATTTTGACTGGGGAGATTGAATTTTTTTAAAACTGTTGGGAGATGCTGCTTGTTGCTGAGGTGCAAGCCTAACGGTGCGTGAATTTCAGTGACCAAACAAAAATACAGCACACGTAAAAGTACAGCTTAGAGTTCTCAGCATTACCTAAGAGTTCTTAGATTACCTAAAAGCTCTCACCATGGACACTGAGGGGACTGCGGCAGTCACCCGCAACACTTGTGCGATGTTTGTCTTCTTGTCTACAGACGTGGAGAACTTCACATGCACCAAGTGCAAGCTGGTAGCCCTCTTGGAGGAGAAAGTCCAGCAGCAGGAGACACGAGTAGCTACACTTCAACAGATTCGTGAGCAAGGGGTTTTCCTGGACAGAACATAACAAACTGTCTTGGATGGGGACAGCACAGAGGAAGTGTCTGCGGAGGAGAGGGTCACTTCACAGACACAGGACGTAGACAGCTGGAGGAATGTCACACACAGAACAAGAAAATCCAGGGATTCTTCAAGCAGCTTGCAGCTACAGAATCAATTCGAAGCCCTTTCCCTTATCAAGGACAATGAGGAAGAACAGCATGGACAGACTTCAGGGGTAGAGCAGGGGACCTTGAGAGTACCACCGCAAGGAATAGCAGCTGTGAAGCCTCGGCAGAGGCGTGTGGTGGGGGTGGGGGACTCCTTGCTGCGGGGTACAGAAGCAGTGGTTTGTGGGCCTGACAAGATGTCTCGGGAGGTGTGTTGTCTACCTGGGGCAAAGATACGTGATGTGACAGAGCGGCTAACAAGACTCGTCAAGCCTACGGATCATTACCCCTTCCTTTTGGTCCATGAGGGATCCAATGATACTGCAAGGCACAGCTTTCCCAAGATCAGAAGAGATTATGAGGCCCTGGGGAGGGAGCTGAAAGAAATGGATGCACAGGTTGTCATCTCGTCTCTTCTGCCAGTTGAAGGGCATGGTCCAGGAAGGTAGAGGAAAATAGCTGACGTAAACAACTGGCTCCGTAGATGGTGTCACCAAGAACAATTTGGATTCTTGGATCATAGGCTGCGCTTCCCTGAGGGGGGACTTCTGGCAAGAGATGGGTGCATCTTACGACAGTTGGCAGAAACATTTTTGCCTACAGTCTCAAGAATGTGATTAGGAGGGCTTTAAACTGAGTCAAATGGGGGAGGGAGATAGTATTCTGGAAGGCAAAAGAGCTGGAGAAAATAGTCAAACTGTCATAGAGGGAACAAGGCAAACAGCGCAAGGACCCAACAGTGGGAGGCAAAAAAAACTTGCACAGGCAGCAAGTAAAGGGAACACATGGTCTTAGATGTCTCTATAATAATGCACAGAGCATGGGAAATAAGCAAGATGAACTTGAACTCCTAGAACTACAAAACAAATATGATATAATAGGCATTACTGAAACCTGGTGGGATGAGTCTCATGATTGGAATGTAGGAATAGAGGGGTATAACCTTTATAGGAGAAACAGGCCAAACTGTAAAGGAGGAGGAATAGCATTATATGTCAGGGATATTTACACCAGTGAAGAGATCCATGACATCAATACTGGAAGCCAGGTGGAGAGCATCTGGATAAAAATTAAAGGGGAGGGAAATAATAGGGATGTTATTGTGGGACTCTACTACAGACCCCCAAGTCAGATGGAGGAATTGGATAATGCCTTTCTAGAACACATGAACACACATGGAGAAAGGAGAGATGTCGTAGTGATGGGTGACTTCAACTATCCTGATATTTGCTGGATATCTAACTCAACCAAAACTTCAAGGTCTAGCAAATTCCTTACATGCCTGGAAGACAATTTCATGCTCCAAAAGGTGGAAGAGGCAACAAGGGGGTCAGCTATTTTAGATCTGATCCTAACCAACAGGGATGAGCTGGTTAATGGGGTACAAGTGGTGGGATCCTTACGTGAGAGTGATCATGTTCTCCTGGAGTGTGTTATACAATGGAAAGGAGAAGCCAGTCATAGTAAGACACACATTCTTGACTTTAGGAGAGCTGATTTCAATAAACTCAGGGAAATACAGGGGGTGATCCCATGGTCAGGAATACTAAAAGGGAAGAGACCTCAAGACGGATGGGACTTTCTCAAAAGGGAGATACTGAAGGCACAATTTCAAACAGTACCATTGAGGAAGAAAAATGGGAGGTGTCTCAAGAAACCAGGATGGATGACTAAAGAACTTCCAATGGAGCTAAGTTTTAAACGGAACATGTATACGAAATGGAAAAGGGGGGAAATCACCAAAGAAGAATTCAAACAGATAGCGAACATGTGTAGGAGTAAAATCAGAAAAGCTAAAGCGCAGAATGAGCTCAGGCTTGCTAGGGAGGTTAAGAACAATAAAAAGGGTTTTTTGGGGTATGTCCATAGCAAAAGGAGGAAGGAAATGGTAGGGCCACTATGTGGAGAAGATGGCAAAATGCTAACAGGGGACAGAGAAAAGGCAGAATTACTCAACACCTTCTTTGCCTCAGTGTTTTCAGAAAAGGAAAAGGGGGAACAACCTGAGGGGAATGGAACAGAGGACACAATAGGGTAAATCTAGCTCAGAATAAGCAAAGAGGTAGTACAGGAATACCTTCTTAATCTAAATGAATTTAAATCTCCAGGACCAGATGAACTACATCCAAGAGTATTGAAAGAGCTGGCAAATGTGATCTCAGAGCCATTGGCAATAATCTCTGAGAACTCTTGGAGAACAGGAGAAGTCCCAGCAGACTGGAGGAGGGCAAACGTTGTCCCCATCTTCAAAAAGGGGAAAAAGGAGGATCCCAACAATTATTGTCCAGTTAGTCTGACATCAATACCAGGGAAGATTCTAGAGCAGATCATTAAACAGAGAGTCTGTAAACATTAAGAATGCAATGCCATAATCACAAAAAGTCAACATGGGTTTCAGAGAAACAAGTCATGCCAGACTAATCCGATCTCTTTTTTTTGATAAAGTTACCAGCTTGGTAGATGAAGGGAACACTGTGGACATCGCATACCTTGATTTCAGTAAGGCCTTTGACAAGGTTCCCCATGACATTCTTGCAAACAAGCTTGTAAAATGTGGGCTAGACAAGTTAACTGTTAAATGGATTTGTAATTGGTTGACCGGCCGAACCCAAAGGGTGCTCAGCAGTGGCTCCTCTTCGTCTTGGAAAGATGTGACCAGTGGGGTTCCACAGGGTTCTGGCCTGGGCCCAGTGCTATTCAACATCTTTATCAATGACTTAGATGAGGGAATTGGGGGCATACTTATCAAATTTGCAGATGACACCAAATTAGGAGGAGTAGCTAATACTCTAGAGGACAGGATCAAACTTCAAAATGACCTGGATAGACTGGAGAGCTGGGCCAAAGCTAACAAAATGAAATTCAATATGGATAAATGTAAAGTACTGCACTTAGGGCGGAAAAATGAAATGCAAAGATATAGGATGGGAGAGACCTGGCTGAACGAGACTATGTGCAAAGGGGATCTAGGAGTCCTAGTAGACCACAAGTTGAACATGAGTCAACAGTGTGATGCGGCAGCTAAACAGGCCAATGCAATTTTGGGCTGTATCAATAGAAGTATAGTGTCCAGATCAAGGGAAGTAATAGTGCCACTCTATTCTGCCTTGGTCAGACCTCACCTAGAATACTGTGTCCAGTTCTGGGCACCACAATTTAAAAAGGATATTGACAAATTGGAGCATGTCCAGAGAAAGGTGACTAAAATGGTGAAAGGTCTGGAAACCATGCCTTATGAGGAGAGACTTAGGAAGCTGGGTATGTTTAGCCTGGAAAAAAGACGGTTAAGAGGCGATATGATAGCCCTGTTTAAGTATTTGAAGGGGCGTCACGCTGAGGATGGAGCAGGTTTGTTTTCTGCTGCTCCAGAGACTGGAACACGGAGCAATGGATGCAAGCTCCAGGAACAGAGATTCCACCTCAACATTAGGAGGAACTTTTTGACAGTAAGAGCTGTTCGGCAGTGGAACACACTCCCTCGGAGCGTGGTGGGGTCTCCTTCCTTGGAGGTCGTTAAACAGAGGCTGGATGGCCATCTGTCAGGGATGCTTTGATCAAGATTCCCTGCGTGGCAGGGGGTTGGACTGGATGGCCCTCATGGTCTCTTCCAACTCTACAATTCTATGATTCTCTGATTCTACTTTTTTTGGTATGCCTTCAAGACTGATTATGTTTTCCTCTGTGAGTTGTTTAGTTTAAAATATGCTGCTTAGTTTGTTGCTGATTCTGTTCATGTTTTATCTGCTGTTCAAATATTTTAGTTGGGGATCATGTTTCCCCATTTGAATCTGCTAGCCAAGTTTACTTATCTTCTGAATGCCTGGAGTCTTGCTACCATCAAATATGGTAGATGGATACCTCAAATAGGCAGGGTCTTTTTAGCTGTTATGCCAAAGTTTGAAACAGAACCTTCCTAAATAGATCTACTCAGCCCCTTTCCTGCTCATTTTATTATTGACTGTAAAGCATCATGAACATTTACAAAGAGACTGGGCATAAATGACAGAAATAATTGTGTTGCTTGAATATTTTATTCTATTTTCTCTTTTCATTTGTGGCATGATACCCTGAAAGCCCATTTTAGGTTGAAAGCCATCCTATAAATTTTAACATAAATATTTTTTCACACTGAAACAGAAATAACAGTAGGCATTAGAAGTCACTGGTGTTATATTTACACCACACACTACTGTACAGAAAATGTTATCTCTCCCCCCGCCACTTAACAATTGGTATACAGATAACGTCTCCTCTTAATGATGATAAACTGAAATCCCTATTTTAACTTTAATGCTATTTCAACACTTAAACACAAATGCTATATTTAACATTATTTAACAGGTACTCCCATCACCTGGCACTGTGAAGCCCAATGGCAGGCAAGGCAGCCTTAGCCAATCTCTTCACTATCCCCACTGCCTGTAGGACCTGCCCCCAAATCAGTGTGTGTCAGGGAAAGACCCATAGGGCAGCAGCTACAGCCACTTCTGGATCCAACATTTCACAGTGCCAGAATTTCTCCCCCTTTCTTTCACAAGGTACGCCATCTGCAGACACTGGACCTAGAGAAATAGTGGAAATTCATACCAGGCAGTGATTTCTAGAAGCTGATTTCCATCTAATTTCCACTTTCCGCCCCATTTCTGTATCCCCAGTTCTTGTGTGAGTGAAGGATATGGGCATTCATCTTCCCTTGGGTAAAGGTTGCACAAGATCCACAAACATCATTTCTTGCCACTTTTACAGAATATGCTAAGCTATTTTTTGTATGATTATGAGCACTTCACAACCATTGCTGTTGGGAAGTGTGATCCTGTGTTTCCAGATTTGCTCTAGTTCCCTAGAAAGCATAACACCTGTCTTATTGTGGCTGACAGATGTTGAAATAGCCACCCTGGCTCCTGCAAGACACAACAATCAATAAGGTTATGTGCAAGGAAGTAGGACATACACTCTGCAGTCCCTCAACCTGACAGATCAGCACACTGTTTCTTGGGATATGCCACCTAAGAGTCAGAAGGAAAGCTTCTGGCCTAGACCCATAGCTCAACACTAACACATGGCTCCATATATCACATCTGGTGAAGCCTTGACTCAACTGCAAATTGATCTATATGAAATTTAACCAGCAAGATTTGCAGACTTTTCTTGTACCACCTCACTTCATATGCAAATTGTTGATAATCTATGCATGGATTATTTGAAGAAATTCTTACCATTTAACAACATAAATTCCTTGACTACAACTCCCTGGTCCAATTAATCTCCTTAGCTTACCATCATCCACCTTTCAACAATCAATTCCTTTTGTTGCAACTCTAGTTCCTGTTAAATGAGATTAGATTAACTCCTTGGCCAGATGTCCTTTCCTCAGAACTATGCTACCTTTGTAGCCAAATGTGTAGTACACAACCTCAGAATTATAACCTATTTATCTCAACCCAGCCAAAGACAATTTTTATATAAGAATGCCCATTCTTATCCTCTATCCAGTCCTATACCAACCACTCCTCAAATCTATCCTATTATGTTCCTGTGATGGACTGACCTCCTGGCAGCTGGCAGCATTTGTTTTTCTTATTATTGAACTCAATGGGCAAGACTACGTTGAGATCTTATGAAGACACTGTATCATTATTAATAAATTCAACTTGCATTCTCTATGTAAAGATATAATCTTGATTCTCAGTATGGCTGAGCCTATGAGCACAGAAAGCCCTTTCATACAGCTATTAACCATGCAGAAGTACTGGGCGGGGGGGAGGAGGTCTGTTAAGTGAATGCAGCCTATACGTGGTTTGGCTCACTCTCTTAGCAGAGTGCTGGCTGCTATTAGGAGGCAGACCACATATCAAACATTTCAGGAAAGTGGGGTAAAAATGTTCCATTTTCAGGTTTTTCTAGTAATCATGGTATTTGGAGCTAGATGCATGCTAAACTTCAAATTATATATTCTAGAAATTCAGTGGACCCTTGGTATCTGCTGGGATTTGGTTCCAGCACCTCCAATGGATACCAAAATCCATGAATAGTAAAGTCCCATTATATACAATGGCATAGTAAAATGGTGTCCCTTATACAAAATGGCTAAATTAAGGTTTGCTTTTTAGAATTTTTTTTTAGGGGGGTATTTTCAAGCCATGGATGGTGGAATCCGTGGATATAGAATCCATAAATACAGAGGGCTGACTGTACTGTAATAGTTCTTATGGCTCTAAATGAAGCGAAGCTAAGGCAAATTTATTGTATAGTGTAAGCACTACTAAGCTTGATTTAGTCTTGCACAAGCAAGAGCTGAGAGTGCTCCAGAGAGGGTGAGGCTTTCCCCTCTCCAGAAGGCTGAACTGGCTTGTAATTACTGTTTGCTCCCTGAGTGCTTTAGATTCACTTACCTGGTGGCTGCTCTGGGCAGCAGCTGCCAGTATGTCTCTCTCCACCTTCTTCTCATGCTTCCTCCCTTCTCTCTGCCCACCCTCTGACTCCCTGATGACTGGAACACTGGGAAATAAGAGTTTTCTTGGTGAAGAACAAGAAGAGGACAATGAGGGGGGATGTGACTTCCTTCTCCACTTTTCTGCTGCCATCACTCCCGCATTAGTAGCTGCAGATGCCACAAGGACTAGTCAATCTAAGCAGTAGACCGGAAGGAGGAGGCTTTTTCCCCCAACTGTGATTAAAATCCAGATAATCAAAGAACTCTTCAGGATATTCTCAATCAGTATAGTTCTACAGCCAAAGGGACAGCAAAATGTTAGAACTGTAACCTCAGTCTCCTGCTCAGCATGTCCTTTTCTTATAAACTGTACTGTAACATTTCTCCATCATGTCTTTGCAATGTTGACAGGGAAACAGGAACAGCATTTTAACTTTTTACTGTTGTTTTTGCTCTGTCTGAGATAGGAATTCTGTCACTGCTTAGCTGTACCTTCTAACCAACAGAAATGCCATTCTCCGATAAATAACACTTTTAAACTCTGTGGGACAACCAAAAATGGAGTGTGCCTTAGGTTTGGACTGAAGTCCAGGGCTCTACAGGCCTGATGCCCAACCCAGTGATTACCCAGAGAGCAACATGGGGTAATGAGGGAAACAGCAGACACACACTGTCAGCAACTGAGCCAGCATGGGCATATCAGGGCCCTATCGTATCATTTAAAAAAAAAAAAGTCAGGGAGTAGCCAGAAATTCATATGCATGGTTATAGGTGCTAATTATTTTCAACTTAGAATGTTATTCTCTTCTACAATTCTATAAATGTGTTTAGCATTAGGGCTCTAGAAGCAAACTTCATGTTATTTCCATAGTCATGATGGATGAATAAGAGATTAGAGGGCATTGAGTTGTCAGAAGTACAGTTTGAAATATAACTGTGTTCCAATGTTGATCATTTGATTACCAAGATTTATAAAATGTTGCTGAAAATAGAGATGGAAGAAGAACAAGTAAAAAAATGTATGGTTAAATAGGCACAAAATGTTGACCATGATATACAGTTAGAGAATTGGGAAAACTGGACTAAAGGTTTGAAATTTACTCTGAGTCATGATCGTAAAGGAAACTTTTATAATATGGTGTACAGATGGTATTTAACACCTGAGAGATAGTAAGACATGCATAAGGGGCTCTAAAAATAAGTGCTGGAACTGTGAAGATAAGATTGGATTGTTTTATCATATGTGGTGGTCTTATGAAAAGGCAAAAAAAAAAAAAAGCCAACACAATTGAGCACAGATTCAAAGAGGATATTTTGAAAGTTAAAATACAACTGAAACCTGGAACTTTCCTGTTGGGAATGTCAGACAAGTATTTAGGGGGGAAATGTGGAAGAATTTTACAATACGTGATTGTAAGACTGCTGCAAGCTTTTTATATGCTCAAAAAAAGAAGGGCACTATGATACCTACACAAGCACAATGGCTGATGAAGATGTATGACCTCACAGACATGGACACACTGACAAAGTGGATTAAAGAGGGATCATTGACAAACTTCAAGAAAGATTGGGAAGCAGTGATAACTCATATGAGACAATTGTGGGGGGATGTATCAGTGTTAGGTTTCAAAGACTAGTAAAACCTGATAAACAGTAGAAGAACACAAAAGATAACATAAATTAGATTAAATAACAAATATAAACAATAGCTGGGAGAAAGGAAGTTAATTATACGCTATGTGTCATTTTAGGTATGGCTTGTAATGTTGTTATAATGTTTGTTTAGTTGGTTTTTCCCCTTCTGTAGTTTGTATTTGTGTTATCGTAATAAAAATAGATATTTTAAAAAAAGTGAAACTGCACTTCTTTGGGGTATTTTTTTTAAAAAAAAATCAGAATTTCTGTTTTGTTTTGTTTTGTTTCACAATATTTTAGAATCAGTTATAAAGCATAGAATGGGATGGCTGGAGGTGGTGATTGAAAATGGTAATTGTGTGCTTCACACAGTGGGCTGTTTATAGGCATTCCACATAAGAACATTGTATCCAGGGTATTATATTTCCTGGCTGCAACACTGGAAATTCATCAGCTAAAAAACTTCTGCAGTAGTGTTTGTAGCTCTTCACATCATACATATTCTAGAAGGAAAATAAAATAAATAAAGCCACATGCTAATATTTAACTGTATTATTTTGATGAGAGAGCTGTCAATAGCTGAAGGGAAAGAAAGCAGCTGTTTATTCTCTGGAGGGGACAAAATGTGGCTCTGGGTCCACATGTGGACCCCAAATCTGTTTTGCACCCCTTTATCCCTCCACGCTCCTCAGACCACCCTTTTTCTGGCCAAAAATAAGATCTCATGGAAGCCACAAGGGCAAGCAGCAATTCATCTTTTGGGCCAGTTGCAGCCTCCATTGCTTTAACATTAAATATATATATATATATTTGTGTGCCAATAGAACGGCGTGGGCCTGTCCCACCGCAGTGATTCTCTGAGGGCCGCATGGATTGCCAAAATGGAGCGGATATATATATATATATATATATAAAGTGTTTCAAACCAGAAATGGATTTCCAGCCACTTCCTTTCTTTCGTTATCCTTCGCTCCATTTTGGTAATCCATGTAGCCCCCAGAGAATCACTGCGGTGGGACAGGCCCACCCCGTTCTATTGGCACCCATGTCCTCTAGGCACAAAGTTAGAGATTATTTAAAGAGGAACATGGTGTCATCCTGCTACCTGAGGTGTGTTGTAGTAGGGTGCAGAAAAAAGGAGTCTTTCTGTATCAACTTCCTCTCAGCCAGGCAGATACACATACTCATCTACATTTTTGAAAAAACAGGGAGAGGGAGTCTATTCCAAACAGATACTGCAAATGAACAGGTAATATATTCTGATTGTCTTGAGCAGGACAGTTCTCCTGTCTGGCTCCTTTTACCCTAAAGCAGGGTGATCAATTGGTGTTCTCCCAATACCTGCATGTTGGACTACAACTCCTATAAGCATCAACCAGAATGACCAATACTCAAGAACTGTACAAGTTGCAGTTAAAAAAAGAAAAGAAGAAGTAACAGAAAAAATCCTCTCCCCATTTTTGTTGCTAGATACAAGTGTATGCACCTTAGCCTGAGGACAGGCTTTGGGGTTGAGACTGCCATGGTTGCCTTGACCAACAGTCTGCGTCTGAACATTGACAGGGGTAATGTGACCCTGTCAGTGCTCTTAGACCTCTGAGCAGCTTTCGACACGATAGATCATGGCATCCTCTTAGACTGCCTGAGGGGGTTGGGTATCGGAGACACAGCAGTGCAGTGGTTCTGGTCCTACCTCTCGGGCACGTCCCAGAGAGTGCTGCTTGGGGACAGTTGTTCAAGCAAAAGAGAGCTCACCTGGGGAGTTCCACAGGGAGCTATCCTGCCCCCAATGTTATTTAACATCTATATGAAGCCACTGGGTGAGATTATTCAGAGTTATGGAGCTGGGTGTTATCAGTATGCTGATGACGCTCAGATCTATTTCTCTGTATCTCGTTCGTTGATTTCGAATTCCAAAGACAATGAATGTCTTCGGGCGGTAATGGGCTGGATGAGGAAAAACAGATTGAGACTGAATCCAGACAAGACAGAGGTGCTCACGGTAGCGGCCCCAAAACCAAGAATTGAGTTGCAACCTCCAGTCCTGGATGGGGTCACACTCTCCTCCAGTGACTGTGTTCGCAGTCTGGGGGTGCTCCTTGACTCGTCGCTCCTGATGATAAATCAGGTAAATGCAACAGTCAGGAGCGCCTTTTATCAGCTTCAGCTGATACGCCAGATGCGCCCTTTTCTGGAAGCAAGGGAACTCGAGACCATCGTTCACGCGCTGGTAATCTCACACCTAGACTTCTGTAATGCACTTTACATGGGGCTACCCTTGTGCTTGGTTCAGAAACTACAGTTAGTACAAAATATGGTGGCCAGGCTTGTTTCAGGAACATCTAGGAGGGACCACATCACTCCGGTTTTGAGGTCCTTGCACTGGCTGCCTATTGGTTTCCAGGCCCAGTATAAGGTGTTGGTTATCACCTTTAAAGCCCTAAATGGCTTGGGTCCAAGCTATCTCAGGGACTGTCTCCTCCCTTATAATCTCCCCTGCACACTCCGGTCTTCTGGGAGGAATTTGCTGCAGCCTCAAAAGTCAAGGCTTTTGGCTACCTCCCAGAGGGCTTTTTATGTTGTTGCCCCCAGACTATGGAACGGCCTGCCAGATGAGATCCGTCAATTGACATCTTTGGACAGCTTCAAAAAGGCTGTCAAGAGGGATCTGTTCCGGCAGGCCTTTCCAGAATAGATTATCCTGGCCTCGGGAACCCTCCTCCTTCAGGAGAGTCCCCACAGCCTCCTTTGTTAACAGAACTGAATATTGCTGGGGACCTACTGTTATTGCCAAATGTAGATATGTGTTTTTATCAAATGTTTAATTGTTGTTTTAGTTTGTAAAATGATTTAATAACTTTTTGAGGGGGGGGGAGGGAGTATATTGTTTTACTTGTATGGTTTTTTAATGTTGTGAACCGCCCTGATTGGATTACCAAAGGGCAGTATATAAATAAATTTTATTATTATTATTATTATTATTATTATTATTATTGATACAGCCTCTGCATCTTGACACAGTAGTGTAAAATGCAACATAGACACCAGGGGTTGGTCTATATGAGGGGGGAAAATGTGGATTGATGCACACTAACACCAATTCAAAGCAGCTTTGATTCATCTTAGAGGGATTTTTTGGCAAGATCACAGGCATGTGAACCTATCCCCATTCATTGTTCAAACAGGCATCAAGATGGTTAATCAAGATGGTGGGCACGAGTGAATTACTCACGTTTTTATTGTCACCAGTTGCCACTGCTGAAGAGTATTTTTTAAAGCATATCAAAGGTGCAAAAGTGCGATAATCTGCCTAAATAAATTTTTAAAAGAAAAAAGGCTGTTTCTTTGCCTCGGTGCACGATCACTAAGGTGAAAATCCAACATGCTGGTTCCAGGCACTTGCCTTGTTAGCAAGCTCCATCCCCTGTGCACATCCAACCAATCAGCTTTCCACTTCTGCTCTTAGCGTGAATACGAATCAAAGTGAATGAGTAGAGTAGAAATGTGCGTTCCCCACAGAGCCTTTTAAAAGATACAGGAAACACCTCGAAGGCTTTTCCTGCAGAGTTTTGGTGGATTTGGCGCTCCTCCTTCCAAATACAGAGGATTGATGCAGGATGGCATTTAGACAAATCGTATTCTCCTCAAATTCTATGAGGAGTATTTTCACTGTTTAGACAACCCCCAATGTCAGGTCCTCCCCTGGATTCTGAGATTTCCAGTCAGAGTCCAGGGTAGGCCTTTGACATGAGTATGGTTCTCAGAAGCTTGGGAGAATCTCCTTCCCCCTCACGTGGGTCTCTCAGTGCTGGAGCCCGGCCAGCCTGCCTTAATGGCTGGGAACGAGCTTCTTCTGCTGAGCGCCATGGTCACCCACCTGGGCTGGCAGCCCCCTCCCTTTCTTCCCTCTGATGCTTCCCAGGACTGGGGAATATCGAAACCTAAACTGTTGGCTTTTATCTTCTGTATTCTGCTTCCCTGGCCAGAACTGGCTTTGGGTGAAACCGTATGCAATTCCTTGCTCAATAAAGTATTTGTGTTGGGCTAATGTGAGTGTGTACCTGGTTCATCACAGTAAGCCAGTAATGACAAATTCTCCATATTCTACCCATTTACTGAAGATGAGATGTCTGAAGGTGTGGAGACTGGAACCCAGACGAAGAAGGGCCTGGGTGCAGAAGGCGACCAGGGGGCTGGCTTGCCAGATGCCAGAGGCGACTCGGTGGCTGAAGAGCTGAGCTGGGAACAATGGATGGCTGGAAGACTGCTTCCTCCCCTTGATCAAATAGAGTTGGGAACCAGGCAGGCCCTAGAAGGGGCAGCCTTCCCTTCTCTGAGACACGCATGCATGGGGCAGGTGCGGCCATAGGAGCTAGCTGGCTCTGGCTAGATGAACGAAGCAGAGACGATTGTAAATAACTGAGGTGGGATATAACTCTGACTGGTGGTGTTTGTGAACCGGGGGTGAGATGGCCTCGCCCAGAGCTGGAGAGAGAGGAGCAGCAGCAGAAGCAGCAAATGGAGGTGATGAAAACCAGCCTCATGGAAATCTTACAGCGGCTGTCCCAGCAACCAGCACCACCGAACCAGCAACCAGCCCCCAAACCCCCAGCTGCCAAGGCCCCAGAGGGATGGGGGCCTGTCCGGGCCAGCCTTGGGGGGAGGCGTCCCAGCCCTTCCAGGAGGAGCCCCAGCGCTGCTGGTTCCCAGAGGCCCAGCACCCCCAGCAGGTGCCAGCCCAGTCAGGCCGCAACCATGGCCACATGGCCTCAAGCATCGAGACCTGAAGGCCATGCTTGATGGGGTGCTGCAAAGCTACCATACTTCCTAACCCAGGTGATGGGGTTCATGTCTCACTGGGATGAAGTGTTCCAGATGGAGGCAGAGGAAGTGCAGCATGTTTCCAACCAGCTGGAAGGAGAGGCAACACAATGGATGGTGGGGCTCTACGACATGGGAGCTCCAGAAATAGGGAGTTTTCATGACTTCATGATGGCCCTTCGAGCCCAATTTGAAGGCCCACTGAGGATGAGGCGAGCACGCACAGAGCTACAGCGTCTACACCAGGGCTCGAGGTCTGTGGCCAAGTATGCTGCTGAGTTCTGTCACTTGGTTAGCCAGATTCCTGATAGGACTGAGGCCACCAAGGTGCAGTATTCAGGACAGGCTCCACTCCAACATCCTGGAATGGGCCCTAGTTCAAGGGAACCCAGAAACCATACTTGGATGGGTTCGGCTGGCCGGGGAGGTGGAGACCCTAAGGCAAGATGTGAAGCTGGCCAGGCAGTGCCAGGGGCTATCCGGGAAGCCCAGCCGAACCCCAGAAAAGAAGACCAAGGCAGCGCAGCCAATTGGTGGCACGGCAAGTTAGATGGAGAAGGAACAACGAATGCAAAGGGGTTTGTGCCTACACTGCAGAAAGGGTGGCCACCGCATAGCTGAGTGTCCAGAGAAACAGCCATGAAACAGTCCCAATGAGGAGGTGGTCATGAAGCCAGAAGGAAAGTAGACAGAACCCAAAACGCCTTTCAAGCCAAAGACCAAAGCAACAGTGCACTCCCTGGTTCCTGGCCATGCGGCTGGGGAGTCCTCCTGGGAATAAGGAGACAGGGGATCCTCATCCGACGGTGAGACGGTGGGAAACAGATCCAGCCACCCTACTAAGCACCCGAGGGTGTGCTAACCCCGAAGGGCGCCCGAGTACTGTGGTGAGTGGAGTCAAAGCCCCATTTTTCATTAAGGCCAAAATAGTGATCAGTAGTAATGGGCCCCCGTAAGATAATGGTGATGGTGGACTGTGGGTGCACGCAAGTGCTAATCCATCCCTCTTTAGTCAGAGAACTAGCCGTCAACACAATAAACTTAGACAAGCCAGTTTGGCTGTCCCAGATGAATGGAATGATGATGAAGGGGGGCCCCGCCAGGCGAATGACTGGCCCGGTAAAAATGAGGATGGAAGTCACCAGGAAGACCTACAATTTGTGGTTGCACCAGGCCTTGTGCATGCGGCTGTGGTCGGCTTAAACTGGCTGAAATTCCACAATCCTACCATAGAGACTGTGTCTTTCACTGACCCTGTTTGCATACAGGAACATGGGTTGAATAAAGAATGAGAGACCCCTATGAGGAAGAGGGCTAGCCTCGAGGAATGCCACAAGGGCTCTTTGGTTGCCATGGTGCAGGAAGAAGTAAAAGACCTGCCAGTAGAGTACAAGCAGTGGTGGATCATGTTTGAAGAGAAGGAATGTGACATTTTAACCCTCCCACAGACCATTTGACTGTGCTATTGAACTAGTCCCGGATGCCAAACTGCCTAAACCTAAGAGTTATTCCATGACCCTGGCAGAGATAGATGCACTGAGGGAATTCATAGACAAAAACTTGACCCGAGGCTTCATTAGGCCAATAACGTCTCCCTTGGGGGCTCCAGTACTGTTCAGACGCAAACGAGATTCCTCTCTCAGACTCTGTATTGATTTTAGATCCTTGAACACAGTTAGTGTTATAAATCAATACCGCCTGCCTTTGATGAAGGACATATTGGCTCATTTGGCCAAAGGGAAATTCTTTACCAAGCTGGACTTGAGGGAGGTGTACTATAGAGTACGAATCAAGGAGGGGATGAGTGTAAGAGTGCTTTTAATTGCCAATTGGGGGCTTTTGAGTTCCTCATGATGCCCTTCGGCCTATCAGGAGCCCCAGGGGTGTTCATGAATCTGATTAACAATGTACTTAGAGAGTTCCTGTACAAAGGGGTACTGGTTTATCTTGATGATGTGCCCATTTATTCAGAGGATTACATATCCCATGTTAAGCTAGTGAAGAAGGTGTTGAACAAATTAGCAGAAAAACATTTGTATGCTAAACTTTCCAAATGTGAGTTCCACCAAACCTGGTTGGACTATCTGGGGTATCACATCTCTAGCAGAGGGGTTGAAATGGACCCAGAAAAAGTAAAGGGGGTCCTAGCATGGGAGGCCCCCAGGAATAGAAAGCAGCTTCAAAGCTTTCTGGGTTTTGCTAACTTCTACAGGTCTTTCATCCCTGACTTTGCTGAGGTTGCCTTATCTCAAGGATTTGTTGAAAACTAAGAGGCCTGGTGGACAGAAAAAGGGCAAGAAAGGGAAGCAGGAAAAGCCTCCCCCCCAAAATTGTATGGACTGACCAATGTCAACAAGCTTTTGAAAAGCTGAAAAAGTTATTCACCTCTGAGCCCATTCTAAAAAACCCCGACCCCGAGCAGGCATTTGTTGTTCAAGTGGATGCCTCCGATGTAGCGATGGGGGGGGGGGTGCTGCTACAACGGGATGAGGGAGGGGCGCTCAGACCTTGCGCATACCTCTCTAAAAAATTCAATGAAAAAGAACAAAATTGGCCAGTGTGGGAAAAGGAGGCTGGGGCTATCAAAGTTGCACTGGAGACTTGGCACCATCTGCTGGAAGGATCTTCCCAGCCTTTTGAGGTCTGGACAGATCACAAGAATCTGGAAGCTTTGAGAACCCCAAGCTGCCTAAGCCCCAAACAAATTTGTTGGGCCAATTTCTTTTACTGGTTTAACTTCATGCTGAAGTTTCTCCCAGGAAAAAAGAACTTTCTGGTGGATGCTTTGTCTAGACTTCCCCAACATGAGAGCAAAAGGAAGGAGGTGGTTGACACAGTTTTCTCTCCCTCTCATTTGGGACTTGCAGTCCACACACGCAGCCAAGCCAAACAGCAAAGTGCTGAGGTGGGCCCTACCTCAATCCCTTCCCCAGCAGGGGGCTGGGATCTTGTCGAGCCCCATCCCACAGAAAGCTACCCGAACCCAAGAGCCCCAGGATCCAACCCGACCCCTTCCCTTGTCAAAGGGGGTGGGTTGGCAAGCCCAGATGGTGGACGCCCTTTCTCAGGACTCTTGGGTCCTTTCCCATAGGGTGAAGTGGACATGCGGGAGGGGTTGACTTGGAAAGGGGAGCACATGTATGTTCCTGAAGTCATGAGACCAGCCAATCTCAAGCAATGCCACGATGTGAAAAGTGCTGGGCATTTTGGCTATGTCAAAACGTTACACCTTGCTAGAAGGCAGTTTTGGTGGCCCCTCATGTGCAAGGAGGTGGAGGGGTATGTCAAAGGGTTCCAGTGTGTGCTGTGTCGAAAAGGGCCACAGGGAAGCCCCGGGGGTTACTGGTTCCACTGCCCACCCCAGGCAGACCCTGGGAAGTGATCAGCATGGATTTTATTGTGGATCTCTCAGAAAGTAAGGGGGAAACGGTCATTTGGGTGGTGGTTGACATGTTTTCTAAGCAAGCTCATTTCATTGCATGTAAGCACATCCCTAGGGCTCAGCAATTAGCCAAGATGTTCATCCAACATATACACAGACTTCATGGGGCCCCTACCAATATTGTGTCTGACAAGGGTGTGCAATTCACCTCCAGTTTTGGAAAGCCCCTGGATTATGGGATTTTCAGTCAGAGTCCAGGGTAGGCCCTGACACCCAAGCTAGTTCAATATCCAAAGTAGAAAATGCAAATAGGGAAGCACCTCCCTCCCCACATATGTTAAAGCCATCCATTGTGCTATCCTATAATGACCCCGCTAAAATTAACAGGTCTTATACAGGTCACACTGATTTTACTAGGCCTGAACAGAGAAATTTCCACTGGAGTGGAAATTTCCATTCCACTTTTAAAATACAGGTCACCCCCCCCCCCCCGGATTCGCAGAACCAATATCTGTGGTTTCTGTTATCCACGGATGAAAAAAATAAGGACACATACCATAGAGTCATACTGGTAAATGCCTAGAGAGGTGTCCTCTTTAGGAATCACTAAGTCCTCCAACGCAACTCTATGGTATGTTTGTACTAGAAGTCCTTTATTTTAATCGGGTTTGCTATTATCCATAGTTTCACTTATAAACATCAAATTCAGGAATGTATCCCCTATAAATATGGGGGCAGGGTGACCTGTATTTAACTCTACTTCTTACAGACAGGAGATGGCCCATGAGGACTGGAGCAGACCTTCTGCCAATATCAGTGATGCTGTACAACATCTTATGTTGGAAGAGTCCCCATGAGTGCCTGAAAAAACAAGGCTATTATACATAACTAAACATACATGCAATGGAGGCAGGATTTAGCATTTAGAGTAGGTTTTAGGGAACAATTATAACAATGTGGGTTGATAAAAGGAAAGCTACATTTTAAAATCTATGCTGGCTCTGCACAATAAGCAGAAATAAACAGCAGTTAAGAACAGGCTCGTGTCACTAAGAGGCACGATTCCAAATACACCCGGGGCCAAGATCTGTTGAGTACAATGGTGCCATATTTGCAATTGCTTCTCAGAGGAGAGCTGCACTTTAAACGATGCTTAGCAACAGACATTGCACACACTGCTGCTCCCATCAATCTGGGCACTTTGCACGTTGACTTTTCCTTTTAAGCACAAAGCAGAGAGCAACCAAATGCACTGTCTCTATGCCAACAGAAGGCCCCACAGAAGGAAGGAGAAGAAAAAGAATGTGATCCTGCTTGGAATCCTGCTCTCAAACAGGATATTCAGTACATTGAACATGTAGAATTCTTTGCGCTATAACTCTCAGGTGTAAAATTAGAAGCTGAGACTCATGATGACCAGCTCGCCCACACCATCCTAATGAGCCAAAACATTGTGTGGACATACAGCAGTTGTTAGCATCAAAATCTCAGTTGGTTTTTATCATCTTAGTTCCACAAAGTAAATGACACTGGTCATACTCCTCCACCAACATCCTTTCTCATCATTATAAATGCTTATGTAGAAACATATGCCAAAAATTACTCTGCCAAGTACATTTCTTTGTACAATGTTTGCTTTTGTTATGACTTCAGCGGCTGAAGGCTTCACGTTACCCTGAAGACATGGGCCATTGGTTTCCGCTCAGATGGGTCACTGGCTTCCAAGCCTCAGGATCTCTTGGCATCCCCTTCTATACTTTCCTGACCTGATAATGTAGCTGACCTAGAACCAACATCTGGCTCTCAAGATGATTCCCCTTGGCTTCTCCTATCCCTCAGCCATGCACAAGAATGCAACTGCAGAAGTAGCTATAGCAACTTAAATCACTGAGATCTGCATCCAGGAAAGGTGGAGCCTCCAGAAGATGAGGCCCAGCCAGCCTTTTAAATAAATAAATAAATAAATAAATAAATAAATAAATTTCTTGCCTGCCTCTCCCCATGGATCAAGGTGGAGAATGACAGCAGATTAATATACAACATATTACATCTGTTAAAAACACACAATGTCTATTAAAATGCATACCATCAATGTAAAAGAACAAATAAGTTCAATACCTATTTGAACAATTAATCCATGTTTAAAACTCACAATTTAAAATTCTCAATTTAAAATCATCTGCCAGTTGAGAGTCTTAGCTGAGACAACCATTCTCTTTGGTGGGAGTCAGTGTTTCCTATAATGTTCTAGCTGAGCTCATTCCATGTTTGTTGTGGTTCTGACCTGCCTTGATTCTGCTTTACGTGATATGACCCTGCTTCACTGGATGTGACTACCTGGCATGACCCAGAATAGCCCTGTACAGCAGTTCCATTTCCCCAGGCCAAGCAAAAGACAGACAGACCTTTACTTTTTAAGTTGGGGCAGTAACCGGGTGAGTTTGAATGTGCTTTTAACTGTTTTAAATTAATGTTGTCAAATGGATTGTGTTTAATGCTTTTAAAACTCTTGTATTTCGGACTGTTTTAGCAATATTGTTCGAACGTATGATCTGAGCCACCATGAGTCCCATATGGGAGAAAAGTGGGATATAAATAAAAAAAATAAAACAAGGGGAAAAAACCCTTCTAAACAGAAGGAACGATTGTAATGGCCAAGTATAAGTGGAGCAAAATTGTTCCTCCATTAATTCAAATCATTCTTATTTTCTAACTGAGCAGAGGGTGCTCTTTCCCTTCTCACATTTGTTATGGTCTTTGTAAATGTTTAACAAATATTGATGCCATACATGCAATGTAAAATCAGTTTTGGATCAAGCTATATTTGAAAGACACGGAAATTCTTGTTTTGGTTTGTTTTTTTACTGATACTGCTGCATCTGCCACCAGGAAGACTGAGAGAAAGGTTTGGGGAAATGCTGCTTCCTCCCGGTATGTTGTGTAGAAACCTACAGGAAGGGGAAGGAGAAGCACTCACTATTGCTGCCCCAGTTTCTATCAAGGTCATAACAGATACGACAGCAGAGAAGTCTAATTCTTTCTGTTAGAGGATCTGTAGATGGATCCCTTCCAACAATAAAATTGGGAGGAAGGCTACTGAAATAATTTACTTGGTGGGTATCTGCACATGATGAACCAGTTTACACTGATGAATTCAAGTACCAAGCCAAACACCTCCCTGAGGCTACCAGGGAGTTACCAGGGATGACCCAGAGGTTGTTTCTCTTCTAGGGTGCCGTTTACATGATGAAAATATAGTGGGAAGAATTTGTGTCGATCCCTGGCAGTTTACACGTACATCGGGTCAGGTATGTGATTTTCGGAAGGGGGGCCATCTTTTATCCCTCAACCTGCGGGACTTCCAGTCCCGCGGTTTGTGCCATTTTTTAAAAAAGTCACTGGAGGATTCGGAAAATCGGAAATGTAAACAGCCTGGGACAAAATATCTTGGTAGTAGGGGATGACCGGAAATGGTGACTGGGGGCGGGCTTAGAGATCAGCGACCAGAAAAGGAGGGATCAGTCACCCGTTCAACAGATCCAGCCTCACCAGCTGAAAACAAAGGCATCCCTTCCAGCTGCACGAAGGTTGATGTGTGTGTGCGTGCGTGTGTACTCAGTCACCTTTTTAAATGGATTTCTACACTGCAAACCCTTCAGCTTTACCTTTTCCTCTACTGCATGTTACAGAGAGATCGTGGTGGGCAGAGGGTCGCCCATTCATCCCCTGCCTTGGTCACCTCCTTGGGTCTGAATGGGCACAGTAAAATATTCCAGCCTCTGAACGAATGAACACCCTTTAATTCCCCCTCTCTGTGTCTCTGTCTTTCAAAACGCCTGTCTGTAGCTGCCTTGAAACCTGAACTCTGCAGCTAAATCTCTGCTGTAAGGGTTAATATTTTAAAGAGGCAAGGGGAAATCCAAGCGGCTTGATTTCAAACGGAAAGCACTCGGCTTAATTTCAAATGGAAAGCACTCGTTCATTCCTGCGTCTGAGTGAAAGATCTCAGTCTGGATCTTTCAAAATGCTTTCTGCCTCTTCTTAAAGGGTTAACATTTTAAAGAAGCAAGGGGAATACCAAACCTCTGCCCCCCCTCTCCCCCCCCAGCCAGCCAATAGCATCACTCGTGGCGCGGAACTCTAAAGGAAGTGCGTCACCGAGGTTGTGAAAACCCGTGTAATCGCATCCTTGATTGACAGCCAAAAAAAAAAAACCTAAAAAAACCTTGGAACTTTGGACGTGTAAATATCAGTCACGGGACCACCCAGGATATCCAGATCAGTGACATAAATCGTATAAACAGCGAGGGATGGATTCGTGATCACAAAGTCACGGTAAGCACCACGACAATTTTTGTCGTGTAACTGGCACCTAGCTTGAAGCCAGAGCTGGCAGGATCGAAGTACTGTGGCTTTTTTTTTTAATGAGCTGGAACAAAGACAGCTATTGCCACCCAATCCTCATTTCTTTCCCTGGAAGTTCACCTCGCAGTAGCAAGGGGAGCATCAGTTTTCCAGCAACCAACATTGTTTAGTCATGAGCTATCCCTGTTGCAGTGCAAAGTATTTAGGGTGTGGCTTGGCTTGAATGGACAATTAAGAGCCCTTGGCTTGACAAAGATGAAAACTGCTAGAACTGGTCTATTGACAGTGATCAATATGTACATGGATTCCTAGCGTGTTAAACTCAAATCCTGACCAGTCTCTTTCTCAAGAAGTACTACTGTCAATGTGGAATTACACGAGGGGTCCACAAATGCACTCAAGGTCAGACTCAGTACCTTGAATTGAGCACAGAAACAAACTACGGTAGTAATTGATGACATTGTTTAAAAATAGATGTTATAGGAGCACACTGACAAACAAATAGGCACTACAGTTTGGGAGCCATGGATGATTTCAGGACTGGTTTCAAGAACAATCTCTCACAGGGGACACTACAGTTATGTAATGTGGATAACAGCACAGTGAACACAACAGCAGTCAGTTCTCTATCAGTAACTAGCACTTCAATTATGATCTGACTCTGCTCAGATCTGAACATGATCACAGATTAGTGACCTAAAGAAAATAAATTGGGGGGGGGGGTGAGGAGGAAGGTGGATTTTTAAAACAATACCAAGTAATGAAACAGAAGTCTAAAAGAATTTGCTTCATTCTAAGAAAGTGGAGGCAGAACTTATCCACCACAGCAACCAGGTAGTATTCTTGACAGGGAAACCCAAGGGAAGACCAGAATTAGGAAAACAAGAGGTGAATTGAGTGTGAGTATATACAAGATTTGTTTAGAGACATGGACTTTACTGTTTTGGTGTCCCCCTTTCATCTCTCATACATAGATGTGACAGAGTGAAATGTAACTAACTGCTTTAAACTTTTGGGCTACATACCTGAAACATGCCAGAAGCTTTGTCATTGGCCTCAGGCAGTTACCTAATATTTTAACCACAGAGGTGAAATATTTTTGGAAGAATCAGACAAAATGTTCAGGCTCACTAATACCAGTGTGGCTCAGGTCTCATAACTAAAATCTGCTTCAATTATCCAGAAATTTTCTGAAAAGCACCTCCCAGTCCATAGGTGGTGAACTTGGGGGAGGGGGGCATTTTGCTGAGATTTTTCTTTTTTTAAGGGAGAGCTCATTATTTGCAGTACCAGCTTCTACCTTACTTACCTCTTCCCCATCACCCCAGGTAGCAGGTCTGCCATATTTATCTTCTGTGGCAGCCACCATTTCCCTGCAACATTGCCCAGAAAAATGCTGAATTTGGGCCACAATGGCAGAAACAAAGTAATATCTGTGCAGTTGTCATAGGAGCCCTTCCATTGTCATAGTTCTGTCGGGGAGAGAAAGAAGCCTCCACCACTGCTTCTAATGACAACTCTCCCCGCCCACACACACAAAATGTTGCAGAACTACAGACACTCCCCACAAAAATTGCCAAATGTAAGAGGCCCATATTTTACCTATCTCTTCGGTGTTGATCAGGACTGGTGGGGGACTTTTCACCTCGCCTCCTAGTACATGGAATTCTCTCTGTTTTCCCTAGAAGAACTGACCAGTTACATTGATGCTGTCTCCACAAAAGAATACATCAGATATTTGGGTATGGATCCACACAGTCAATTTACAGTGATCCAGAATGCTGGAATATTCTCACAGAATCAATTTCTGACTGTCCTACCATAGTTTTCCTGGTGCAGACTATTAATCTGACCCTTCCATCCCGTTTTATCCTATGTACTTTCCATCTGAGATATATTGTACAATCTAGGTGAAGGGGGAAATAGTCTCTGAATCAATAAACTCTACAAAATAATAAACTCTACAAAACAATAAACTCTACAAAAGCAAGTCAGTTGTTCAAAAATAATTGAGGAATTCACATTTGGATATCTACACAAACAAAAATCCCAGTTGGGAGCAAAAAAGTTACTAGATAGCATCTAACTTTGTGAACGCTTCTAACAAGGTCTGACTTGATACTTGTAGCTCCTAAAAGCAGCAGTATCTAATTCATCATACTGATACTTAAACCATGTCTCAAAAGCAGGATATTGTACAAGAATGAAGAGACAGTTTCCTCACATCAGTACAGTATTAGTAATGAACTTGTGCCAACTGTATCAAGGAATACTTGTGAGTAATAAAGATGAAAAACAACAGGGATACTATGCAACAACTGTGCTTATCACATCAAATATAGTTGCACAAATCCATGCTATGGATGCATACTGCAACTCATTTGTTCAGATATATTTCTGTGAATAGCAATGAAAGAACTACTTTCCCCCATTTTGTAAGCTCCAAAAATGTGATTTTTCCTTCATCATAAATCACAGGGAATGACACTCTGAATTGTACATGCATCATTTCAGCCTCATCAATCAAAGCCAAAATAACATATGAATAAACATATATAATCAATAGAACTGAGATTTGGTTCCAGTATTTTTGCTCACTTTTGTTCTACATTCTCACTCTATTAAATGAGTGGAGGAAGAATTTGCTTTTCTTTCTAGAACTGCCAGTCACAGAATAAGAAAAAGCTCCAAATACATATTCCATCCTTCCCATCTGGCAGAAGGACATTGTATACCTCAAGCAACCCCTAGCTACGCCTAGCCAGCATTTTCTTGAAAAAATCTAAGGGGGTCATTTCCTCCTCCTTCTGTTTATACCCAGTCAAAACAGTTGGCAAGTTCAGCTCCTACCACACAGCACCGTATGCCAGTTGAATAACTACAGGGAGCCTGTAACTCCCTTGTTAAAACAGTTCCACTGGATACTGGTTCGTTTCTGGTGACGATTCAAAGTGCTGGTCATGACCTATAAAGCCCTATATGGCTTAGATCCAGGCTATTTCAAGGACTGCATCCCCCTGAACCTGCCAGAGTTTTAAGATCCATGGGGGAAACTTTTTTCACAGCAGCATATAAACAAACATACTATCCAGTGACAACAGCTACTCAGTATAGGCAGATAGCAAATTCTGTTTTTGAAATGCAATTCTGTTTTGACATAAAAACTGTTTTCATGTCAAACTATGCATTTTTGACAGAGAATAGTCTTTCAAATATGCATGCAAATTATACTTTTTTAAAAAAAAAACTAGGGCCTGTTCCTGCTTTCATCAAAGTGCTGGACATCAAGGACTTCTTAAATGAGATAAGGGAAAAGCAAAAAGTGCTTTTATTTAAAAGACTCAACATTTAAGACAAAAAAAAAACATGCAGTAGTAGACTTGAGCTGAAAATATAGAATATTTTTAAGAAGAAGGCAAATGCATACAGTTAAAAGGAAAGATTTTTCAACTGGAACTAGCTAGACTGACCCAGAACCACTCATGGCAAACTGCTTCCTCACAAGCAGTAAAATCAGTTTGGGACAGAGACTATGGAACTTTATTAGACTTTTAAAAACTGTGTTTCAGCAATAATCAAAAGACAGACATTGATTTGAAGCTCCTTTGAGGCAGCATTCTACATCTCAGTTCTCGTTATCACTCAGTTTTATAGAATCTACAGTTAATACATAAGCATTCTTAAACACGCTCCCTACTTAAATTTAATAGAAAAAGGATTTGGAGTTTTGTTCACATCAAAGGAGTTATTCTGACAAAAGCCTAAAAACCGAATTTGTGGCTCTGAAAAGCTCCCTATATTCTCCCCCACCCCCATTTCTAATGCAAAGTAGCATGATAGAGCAGATGATGCCACAATCCTCAAACCTTTCCCTTCAAAAGGAAAGTCAAAGGAAACTATTCCAGAGTAAGAAAGAATTTGAGGATTGCTGCCTAAAGCTATTAAACTTATTCTATAATGCAAAAGAATTTAGATTAGCATGCAAACAAGAAAATGTATGAGTAACCATAGACAACTTGGGAACAACTATATTTGTGGCAACTCATTATAATGCCTTTCTGAAAGAAATGTAAGTAATAGAAATGCACAAAGTATAATCTCTGTTATCTTCAATTTTCCAGTTACTAAAGCAAATTTAACCATGGTGACCTCTGGTTGTGACAATGACATTAATTGTGACCTACTCAGAAAGGAAAATGTACCCCCCTCAGCCCTATTTTGGTCCAGAATTCATCCAAAATTAGACTTACAATGTAGGCATTTTACAACATGATCACTTGAAGAAGTATAAACAATGTTTCTGAGTTAAGCCATCTGACATGCACAATTGCTTTTGTTTTACAGATGAAAAAAAAATGTTAGACAAAAACTGTCCTGACAAATCTATTGCATTTTATCCTTGGGGTCTTTTTTGTCCCAGCCAAAGTCATGTACTGAGAAAATAAATAAATAAATAAATAAATAAATAAGGTGTGCCATTTTATGGTCAAAACATGATGTTTTGATGCAAAGAAGTTGGTGACAGTTTGGATGAAGAAAAACCCTTCCCGGTGCCCAGAAAGAAACTGGCTGACAGCTGTAACTTGAAATCCCTCCACCTGCATAAATAACCTGCTGTAGACCAAGGCAGTGAAATGCAGACAACAGTGGCAATCAGGATTCCTGGAAGGTATAGACTTCACTGGAGACTGAATCCATGGCTGTGGTATCAACAGTAAACGTGTGTTTGTAAATATTTCCAAACTATTCTTGGTGAAGTGAGTGATGATAGTAGATAAATCTACATGTAACTGTTGGTTCTTCGTTGTGCAATGGATAAGTGGGGGAGGGATTTCCCTCTGAAAGAAATAGGGATGGGGGGAAAGTAGAAACGTATATGCCACAGCTGTTTTGCATGTTCTGCAATCTGAAAGTGCAATGAAATAAAAACTTCTGAAAGCTGCTTAGAACCTGAGCCAATACTGTGTCCAGTTCTGGGCACCACAATTCAGAAAGGATATTGACAAATTGGAGCGTGTCCAGAGAAGGGCAACTAAAATGGTGAAAGGTCTGGAAACAATGCCTTATGAGGAGAGACTTAGGGAGCTGGGTATGTTTAGCCTGGAAAAAAGACGGTTTAGAGGCGATATGATAGCCCTGTTTAAGTATTTGAAGGGATGTCACGCTGAGGATGGAGCAGGCTTGTTTTCTGCTGCTCCAGAGACTGGAACACGGAGCAATGGGTGCAAGCTCCAGGAACAGAGATTCCACCTCAACATGAGGAGGAACTTTTTGACAGTAAGAGCTGTTCGGCAGTGGAACACACTCCCTCGGAGCGTGGTGGGGTCTCCTTCCTTGGAGGTCTTTAAACAGAGGCTGGATGGCCATCTGTCGGGGATGCTTTGATTGTGATTTCCTGCGTGGCAGGGGGTTGGACTGGATGGCCCTCGTGGTCTCTTCCAACTCTGCAGTTCTATGATTCTATGATTCTATGATTCCCCCTGAGCATTTGTCAAGTACAAGTACAGTTGAGGAGTTGCCTTTGGAAATGCTTCCAAGTACAGATGGAAGAAATGGGTCCCATGGCCATCAACATCCAAGGGACAAGAAACACACAATGGAAAGTGTATGTCTTCTTAAGAAGCACCAATGTTCTGATGTTGTTAGAGGCAGGGAAGGACCTAGGGCAGATATCCAATGGCAGTTCACTCAAGAACACCCAGAGCCAAAATCCTACATCAACCAAGCACAGCTTAATATTCCACCTGCACACTTCCATGTCCTCCCTGCAGCTCCAAAGCTGCTGCGGTGGCAGCTTCTCTGTGGGGAGAGCAAAGAGAGGGAGGCAATATGATGAGGAAGAAGCCATTGGTCTCAGCTTATTTGGGGGGGGGGGAGGAACAAAGATGAATTCACAGATGAAGTGCACCCTCCCAGCCCAGACCAGCTGTATAGTCATCATCTGAATTGCCTGCCCTCTCCCTACCAGCAAATAGCAGCAGCCATTCTCAGGGCTTCACAGCTGCTGGCAGGATAGATGGGGCAAAAAAGGCTAAAGAATAGCCACCTGCATACTGTCCAAAAAGAAGCATGTGTATGTCACTAACAGGATGTACTGGATGGGATACATACCCACCCTGAAGGTTTAGATTGCAGTTTGGGTGTGCTCCTGAGTTCAGCCTTCAACCTGAACTCCCAGTGGTGACTAAGAGCACATTTAATGCCCATTCCTGAAGATTTCTGATCTAGCCACAGTGACAAGTGCCTTCCTATTTGGATTTTGATAATATGCTCTACATGGGTCTGTCTTTGAAGAATCTTCAGAAACTGCATCTAGTCAAGAGGTGGGGGGGTGTATCCCATCCAATGCATCCTATAGACATTGTGACATTTCTTTTTGGACTGTGTCCAGAAGGCTATTCTTTATACTTTTCTTTCCAAGCAGGCTTTTAACGTATAAGCAGTAGGCTTATACGTTTTATTTGGTATGTTTTAGATTTTATGTTTTAAACTGATTTTTTAAAAATATTTTTATATAATTGTATTTTTGATTTGTTATTTTATGGAAGCTGCCTTGGTCCCATCTTGGGAGGAAGGCAGCATACAAATGAAATAAATAAATAGTCCAAAGTGCTGAATCTAGAATCTCAACCAGAACTTGTTTCAGGGAAGATATAACTCTCTTGCTTCAACAGCTACCCATCTGATTTCAGGATCAATTCAAAGTGCTGAGTGTGACCCATAAAGCCCTATACAACTAGGACCAATCTATCTGAAAGACCGTATCACCCTAGGTAAGCGTGAGCTTGTACTTTGAAACTGGCAGGAAAGGCCATTATCTTACTCCCACCACCTTCAGAGATATGTTTGGTGCTGACACTCAGCGTAGAAACTCCATTCCAAAGAAGGCTCATCTAGTCTTTTGTGGACCCAGGCCATACAGCCCCTCCGCCCTCCTAAATGATACTTATACACGTTGTTTGATAATAAAATTGTATTTGGTTACATCTTCAGAAAACATGGGTTAAATACAGGTTAGTAAAATACATGTTTTTTGGCAATAAATGGCCACAACTTGCAAGCTAAATGGTTGGCGGCAATACGTGGGTTGTGATTTGCTCCTTGAGCCCACCCATGTGGGCCAAGACCACAGGTCGGTCCATACTGACTTCCTAGAGGAGAGAGATGCTGGCCAAGCTATCTGCTTGACTCTCTCCCCTCCCCTGCAAACAAATGATTAACATACAGAGGTGGGGTCTCCCTTGAACTTGAGCTAGTGCTTGAACTTGCACTTGACGGAGACCCCTTGACCTCATGCCTTATCACAACCCATGACATCTGCCACCCTGCAAATTGCAACGTGGAATGCGCTCTACCCGAGGGTGGGTGGGCGGGTCTTCGGCTCTCCGGAGCCTAAAGAGGGCAGAGGACCGACATAGCTGCAATTTATCAGCTCTGTCAGCCCGTCTTTTGCATCATCCAGCTGCAACAGAGGCTGGCCAGATGTCCCGCCCTGCCCTGTCAGCCGCAGACAATCAGGGGCAAGCAGTCCCATCCTGATTGGTGGCTGCTCCCCCCCGCCCCTTCCGGCCACAAAGCCGGCTGGGAAGAAAACAGGGCAAGATGGCAGCTGCCAGGGGGACCATGCAGTCTCCATCCCCTCCCCCCCAACCTCGCAGAGTGCCGGGGGCGCCGGAGGGCTCTCCAGGGGTGCCAGTCCGGCTGCAAAAAGGCCCGCTGGCAAGCGGCAAGCCCCCTTCCCTTGTCTTTTCCCTCTTGTCCTTCTGGCAGCAAACAGAAATGAAGCATTGGAGGGAGTGTGACATCCAGTCTCAGGACACTGTCATATCAGAGCAATGACGAGTCTAAACAGATGTTTTGACTGCACAGGACACTTAAGGTTTGACAAGAAAACAGGAGTTATGCATAGAGTCACTGCTAAACTGGTTGCCTTTCAAGACATGTGGAATATGTTGGACTACTTCAAAAGTGTCACACAACAAGGATTAATTGATGACAAATTGATGACAAATGATGAACAGCTGGTTGAATTTAGAAATAAATCTCCATTCTGCCAATATATACAAAGCAAACATGGAAAATATCACAAAACAGTTTAGTAGTGTTAAGATATATCCTCTGAAGGGAGACATTTACCTGATACATCAAGGGTATGTTGGGCATGTTACAAAATAGTACAGCAGAGTTGTGGAGTTAAAAAATAGAGCTTTACTCAGCTGAGTATAAGACAAAAAAAACATGCAAAAACAAAGAATATAGCATCATGGCTAGGTACAAAAACAGTACAGCATAACTTCCTGCATACCTGCAGTACTATATCTTCAAGGAGAAAACCTTACTTCCCAGCAACAGGCTTCTAACCAGCATAGAGAGTAATACACTCTCTATACCCCAAGCAGACTCCCAATGCAGTTATACACTACTAAGTGGCTATCAAGTCCACCTGGCCTAATTGGCAGACTGCATCATTAATTACTGGAGCTGGCTTATTATCATGGACTCCACCTGCCACTTTGCTATACCTTCATCCAGTCAGAATGAAGGGTAGGCCAGAGTGGTTACAGTGTGGTCACAACACCAGTTGCACCATTATTTCCACACTTGACAAAATGTGGTAGAAAAGTTATTTCACCACCTTAGAACTGGCTGAAGGTCTGCTAACAATAGACATAATGTATGCTGGCACCTTTCAGTGGAATAAGCCACACACACCCCTGGTTACTTGTGTAGTAGGACAGTGATAAGAAAACCAGTAAAGGGCATGCCATTTCTGTGATGCTTAGCTGCAAAGGCTACTGCAGTATCAAAGTGACATGTTTTACTTCTCTGTAGGGTGGCTGGCACAGAGAATGGCCTTTCACTATGGGACATTTTACCAAGTAGAGGTTATTTTGTTACTGGGGTAGAAAATTGCCTCTTGGTACCATTAATGTTAGATCTTCCTGCAAAATAAACAACAGCTGTTTCCTTTCAGGATTTATGTCCATTTCCTAATTTGGGGAATTCAAAACAAGGTTTTAATAGTATTAATAGTTTATGTTTGAGATACAGAAATTGTCTTGCTTCTATTTTTAGCAAAGAAAAAGGCAACTTAGGCTGATGGCTATTCAAAACAAACATTCTACCTCATGTAAACATTTTTCCCTGGCTCTAGCTATTGTGGGATGGTTTGATTCTGCATCACATTGGAATTCCCATGGGGTCAGAAAATACACCAGCAGGTAATCATTCAAAGCTTTGGGAGAGAAGCAGCTGATCTGAATTTTTTTTTCACCAGTGTGAGGGGAAAAAAGCAGCCAGACTGGAAGAGGCAGCAAGCTTTTGAGTCAGCAGACAAGGAATTGAATGTCTGGGTGAGTAGCAGATCATCAGCCTTGGCTGAAGTCACTGTGAGCAAAAAAAAGCAGCTGGATTTGGAGAGGCAATGCAAAAATTACATCCCATATGAATATTACAAGGAGGAAGGGGACAAGAATGAATGCAGTGATGGAGGCAGGAGGATCTGTAATTGTCTGTGACAATGTATGTGCACTGTTTGTCTTCTTGCCAGAAAATCTCACCAACTACACCTGTAATAAGTGCAAACTGGTAGTTCTCTTGGAAGAGAAGGTCAGTGCACCACAGCTAGATGTTGAGTCCCTTCAGTGCATGAGAGACCACGAGGGCTTCCTGGATAGAACACAGGGAGAATTGATCCCACAGAACCAACAGGAGGAAACTGCCAAGAAAAACGAAGAGGTCTGTAACAGTGAAAAAAACACTCTGGAGGACAGTTACTGTCACAAGCAGACCATACAGAAGGGATTCAGAACTTCACCAATGAGGGCAATCATTTCCTATATCTTCAGGAAGATAGCAGCAGTGAAGAGGCTCAAACAAAACCATCAACAAGGGATACCACATACCAAGGAAGGAGTCAAGGTAACCACCAACCATAACAAGAAGATAAGAAAGGTGCAGGTGGTTGGTTGGTCAGGGGTATAGAGACAGCTGTGTGCCAGCCTGACATGATGAATCAGGAAGTGTACTGTCTCTCTGGTCCATGTGCCTGGGATGTCACTGGCAACATGCCAAAACACATCAAGAACACAGATCATTACCCCTTTCTACTTATTCATGAGGGCACCATCAACATTGCCAAGAATACCTTTGAGCAGATCACCTCTAACTATGAAGCTCTGGCCAGAAAGCGAAAGGATTTTGAGGCACAGGTAGTATTCTTGCCAAGTCTGCAAGTGAGGGATAGAGCACTTCACAGGGACAGGAAGATACTAAACATAAACTCGTAAGTGGCTACATAAACAGTATAGGTGGGAGAGGTTTGGCTCCCGGGACCATAGTCTTCACTTCTTAGACAGAGGACTGCTGGCTACAGGTGGGCTGCATCTCACAAAGATCAGGAAGTATGTCTTTGCTAGTAGAATGGCAAGCATGATCAAGAGGTCTTTAAACTAAATCCTTGGGAGGTTGAAGATGATACCTCAGAGATAAGCCCAAAGACAAGCTCTAAAGACAAGGATGTGAATTCTAGAGGAGCAGATGAGGGAGACGATGAGAGCCAGAGGAAAATGCACAGTAAATTAAAGGTGAAAACAAACAAGGCTTCAGATGTCTATACATCAATGCACAGAATTTGGGAAACAAACAAGATGAGCTTGAAGTCTTAGAGCAAGAAGATAAATATGACTTTATAGGTATAGCAGAGACCTGTTGGGATGACACCCATTATCAGAATATAACAATTGAAAAATATAAACTATTAAAAACAATAGATGTGGCAGAAAAGGAAGGGGAATAACATTATATGCCAGAGACAAATTCACATATATAGAAATCCATGATAGCTATCAGAGTGGAGCAATTGAGGTCATTTGGGTAAAAATAAATGGAGAGAGAAATAAGTGCAACATTGTGTTAGGAGTCTAATAATTGTTGTTGTTCTGTGAAGTATGGTGACCCTAAATTGAACCTATCTCAGGGTTTTCTTGGCAAGATTTATGCAGAGAGAAATGAAACAATACTTTCAGAACATAATTTGACACAGAAGAATTCACAACAACATTTTTAAATTAACAGGAAAGAACATTTCTGTGATGTTAGGCTTTTGCAATCTGATGTGGGCTAGGCTTTTAAATGCTGTATGACTTGGATTTTAAAGTTTTTATATATTTTAGTATTTTAATGATTGTTGTTTTAACTGTGGAAATTGTTTAATTTGTTTTTACAAACTTTGTATTTTATACTTTAAATTTTTTGTATTGTTTTTAACTTGGACTGTTTTAAACTCATTGTTAGCCGCCTTGAGTCCCTATATTGGGAGAAAGGCAGGATACAAATAAATAAAATTTTAAAAATACAGTAGCAACCCTGCATATGCTGATTCGTCATCCGCCAATTGGCGACAATTGGGAGGGGTGGACAGGGGAGAGAGGGGAGGAAGAGTAGATCTCGCCTCCCTTCTCCCTTCACCCCGGGATCGCCCCCAGGATTGCTCCCATGGCAGGAATGGTGACACGGGGGCAAAGGGAGGGGAGGAGTAGACCTCACCTCCCTTCTCCTTCTTCACCAGGATTGCCCTCTGGGATCGGTCCCATGGTGGGAAGGGCGATGCAGGAGCCTCCTTTCTCCTTTTACCCATCGGATTCCCCCCCCCAGATCGCCCCCATGGTGGGAATGGCAACAGGGCCATTTGCTATTATCCATGGATTTCATTATCTTGGGGGGGGGCTGGAACCAATCCCCCGTGGATACGGGGGTCATAGAATCATAGAGTTGGAAGAGACCACAAGGGCCATCCAGTCCAACACCCTCCCATGCAGGAATATACAATCAAATCATTCCGGACAGACGGCCATCCAGCCTGTGTTTAAAAACCTCCAAAGAAAGAGACTCCACCACACTCCCAGGCAGTGTATTCCACTTCCGAACAGCTCTTACTATCAGGAAGTTCCTCCTAATGTTTAGGTAGAATCTCTTTTCCTGTAGTTTGAACCCACTGCTCTGTGTCATAGTCTCTGGAGCAGCAAAAAATAAGCTTGCCCCATCCTCAGTATGACATCCCTTCAAATATTTAAATATGGCTATCATGTCACCTCTCCACCTTCTCTTCTTCAGACTAAACATGCCCAGTTCCCTAAGCTGCTGCTCGTAGGACATGGCTTCCAGACCACCCACCATCCTGGGTCCTACTGTAATAATAATAGGAAAATGAAGGGAGGGGGAAAACATTATTTTGCATTCAATTCATGGACCTTTTTAGGGGTCTATGTACTCCAGCTTAAAGACCCCTGACTTAGATGATGGGCTAGAGGGAATCCTTATCAAGTTTGCAGATGATGCAAAACCAGAAGAGGTAGCTAACTCATTTGAAGAGAGGAACAGAATTCAAAAGTTTCTTAATAAACTAGAAAATTGGATTGAAACTAACAGAAGCCAATTCAGCAGAAATAAAGGCAAAATTCTACATTTAGGCCACAAAAACCAAATACACACTTATAGGATGAGGAATAATTTGTTTAGCAGCAATACATGTGATAAGGATCTTGAGATAGTTGTTGATCAAAAGTTGAACATGACCCAGCCATGTGATACTGCAGCAAAAATGGCAAATAATATTTTAGCCTGCATTAATTGAACTACAGTTTCCAAGACATGGGAAGTAATAGTATCACTGTAGTCTGCACTAGTCAGGACTCATCTGGAGTACAACATTCAAGAAAGGATACATACAAGCTGGAACAGATTCAGAGAAGGGCAGCAAGAATGGAGAACAAAACATATGAGGAAAGGTTGAGGGAATTGGACATGTTCGGTCTGTTGATGAGAAGACTGAGAGGTGACATGACCACACTCTTTAAATACCTCAAAGGCTGTCACGAAGAGGAGGGTGCAGGCCTGTTCTCTGCTGCCCCAGAGGGTAGAACTAGGTCTAATGGTTTAAAGTTACAGGAGGGTAGATTTTGATTGAACATTATAAGGAACATCTTGACAGTGAGAGTGGCTTGGCAATGGAACCAATTTCATTGGTAGACACTGGAGTCTCCTTTTCTGGACATGTTCAAAAAGATGCTGGACAGTTACCTCCGGGGGATGCTCTAGCTAGAGATCCTGCGCTGAGCAAGGAGTTAGACTTGATGGCCTATGGAACCCCTTCCAGTTCTGATTCTATGTTGTTTTAGTCCATCTTTAGTCCAGGGAGTTAGGAGCCCTGGTGGCGCAGTGGTTAAATGCCAGTACTGCAAGCCACCACATTGCAAGTTCGATTCCAGCCGGCTCCAAGGTTCACTCAGCCTTCCATCCTTTCGTAGTTCGGTAAAATGAGTACCCAGCTTGTGGGGGGCAATTAGCTAACACACATTGGAAACTGTTTAATGCAGTGTAGATGTGTAAATAGCTATTGCTTAAAACAGTTTATAAGCCGCTCTGATAGCCTTGTGGCTGAAGAGCGGGGTATAAATAAATAAATAAATAAATAAAATCTGGATGAGGATTAAGAGGGTGCACCTTCCCATGTGTGAAAGAATGATTGAAGCTGTCCTAGTGCCCTCTTCCTTTTCTTGCCATACATGAGGACTGTGCTCCTTCATGCCTGCACTTTTAGCATCCCATGAAGGGTAAAGTATACAGTTGTAGCAAATGTGGATTGCCAGATAAAGGCTATTATTCATCCTTTCTGATATGGTTTCCATTAAATGGGTAAGGTGAACTGCCAGATCTTGAAAAGTCTTCAGCAAAGTCTGGGCTAATGAAGTCAGCTCATTGTTATCCAAAGTAACTGGCTTCTTACACATGGGCTTTCTTTTCAAATACTGCCTTGAGCACGTGGATGCCTATGGACACACCTGGCAGGGCATCAGACAGAGCTGGAAACAACAATTCCACTGTCTGTGGCATTACTAAGGCCGGTGTCACCCCCCCTTCTGATGGTGTCACCTGGTGGGTTTTGGCCTCTCCACACACTCCTAGTGCCACTGCTGTCCACTGTCCCTTCTTTATGTGGGAATGGAGGGAGCTGACTTGCAGCCAATTTGACCCTTGGAGCGCAGGACTTAAGAGTACTTTTTAATTTCACTACAAACTACCACCACCACCACTACAAAAAAAAAGGTACATCAGCACTGCAATTTACCCCAGCAACAGCTAAGAGTCTTCAAACCTAACCCAACATCAAGTGCATAACAGTAGTTGATACTGGAGGTTGTCCAAGGCAGACATAAATGACTATTCACAGGTCCCTGTCCTCCAGCCACAAGGTTTGGTCTCTCCATTGGCAGTGGTCACTTAGATAGCAATGCAAGACAGTTTACAAACCCTAAGGGGCAGTATTCAGAATCAGCTGTTAGTGTGAGATTTTTCTTTAAAGCTGTTGCCCTGCTAAAATCGGAAGTGGCAGGGACTCTAGTAGCAGCATAAAATGGTTGGGGGACAGACGCAGGGCTGTATGCTCCCACCCATCTGTCACAGTGACCAGGAATGCCACAGTACACACAGTCTCAAATTACATTCAAAAATAATGAGGGATAAAAGGAGGATTCAAAATATGTCAAAATGTTGCAGGTCTACATAGAAATAAGATAAGAATGCAGTAACACCTGCTGCCCATAAATTTCCCCCATACATCATACAGATTGATATTCTTTAATGAATAAGGTAAGTACTTGCACATCTCAGTAATTTAAGCAAGATACCTTTATATTACTTATATTTTTGCAATCAGCAGGTGATTTACTTATATGCAAATAAGGTAAACACATACAAATCAAAGTACAAATTTTATTGAACAGCTTGTAGTGACAGGGGAATAGTCACTTGATTTGCATACAACAAATAGACATTACTGTAAGCTATACATATGAAGGAGAACATAAATAATAGTGGCCTCTTTTTAAGCAGAGAAAATCTTAAATAGCATTTCATGATTTGGACTGAAATCTGTTATTTATTTATTTATTATTGTTACTTTCTCTCTCTCTCTCTTGTTCATCATTCTCTGAGTTTAGAACATTATCTTTAAAAAATAATGCACCTGTGTTAGCTGTTTTGTAACTTTTTATTTTTAATATTTTAAATATTTTTATTAAATTTTAAAACTTTCTTTGGTGGTAGGGAATTCAGGGGAATTTTCTCCACTTTGTTTTCCTATTTTGATACATTTTTAATAGTAACAACTACACTTGTTAGTTTTACACACTCACATTACCAAATGTGAGGTCACCTCATAAAATTAACATTGCTATGTTCCCATTACCCCAAATGTAACACATTATACATCATTTTCTTACTTGCAGCACATTACTTAGAAGTTCTGTTCTCTTGGTATCTTACATTCTATACTATAATACTTGTCAAAGAAATGAATAGAGGACAGGTTTATATTTGAGGGGAAGATAAACATGCACTCTTCCTCCACCCAGGTTTCTGACAGAGGGGGCAAGTACATTTCCACTGCTTTTAACCTTCAGACTGCATTCTCTCCTTCTCAGGATGATTACAGGGATGGTGGGAATGCCTTTCTATAGGAGCCTCTCTACTCTTTGCTTCTCTACTCAAACGGAGCTCCTGGCAGATGTAGTGATAGTGACCACTTCAGCAAGTGAGGAACAGGGCCAGGTCTGCAGACACAATCCTATTGTGAACCCCTATGCTACTGGTGGAGAGAATGTGGTGTGGGGGCTACATGAGTCTCGTGCAAGCTTTTTTGCAGCCCACCATGCTTCTCCAAGAGTCTCCAAAAAGCCTCCAGACCTGATATTTTATGTTTTTAATAAACAAATAAATAAATAAATCTCCAAATCACAATATGGTTTAGCTTTAGTCACACCAATCCTCCCAACTAGCCCTAATCACAAAAAATAACCTTACCAGAAACTAGAAGCTGCAAGCAGATATGACTTCTGGTTGTGACATTTTTTTACAGAGGAAATAATGATAATATGTTCCCACACCCACTTCAGTTTGACCATTCCTGCCTTACTCCATCACTACAATTACATCATTACAATTCAATGACTAGTTAGCACTGGATGTGGTGGGATGGATGGAGTATATTAGAGGAAGAGAAGAGATTCCTCTTCTGTGTTTACTTGAAAGAGGCTTTACATGATCTTCTTTAGCTTCTTAACTAGTGTGTCTTCTAACCTTCCACAACAGTGAAATGCCCATTGTTTCCTTCCACAAGACTGTTTGCCAAGACTGGCAAAACTGATGGCTAAGAAACAATCAGATTCTAAAGCTGAACAGGATCCTATTTGAGCTTAGAAAACTGGGAAATGGCAAAGCAAAAAGGATAGGGAGTTTGGGTGTCTGAGACCTTCCCACTGTAGGTTATCTATGAGGGGGAGCATGATGGAAAGACATCTGGGGGGGGGGGGGAATCAGCCAATCAAGGTCAAGCAACCACCAAACTTTCTTGGGTCTATCCGGTTTTGTTTGCCTCACTCCATGGTTGTACATAGTACTTTTAAATCTACTCCTAAAAATGGGAGTAAAAATAATGGATACTGTTTTCTTAAGTAATCTTGTTAACAAACCACAGTAAATAACTTTCTCCTTGCATGGTGAATTTTTAATTTGTGATGTGCCCCATTTAGCACTGTCATTAAACATGCTTCGTGGCTTTTAATTGGTTTCCTTATCAAGGCCAGAAAGCAGGGGGGGTTAGTGTAGGAACTGTTGAACTAATCTGTGTGGACTAATTTGTTTGCCTAATATCAATTCCAGAAAAATGTCATAGGCTCCAGGCATAAGAGTGGAGAAAGTGACGAGTGTGGCAGAAAATTTGTACAATGGACACAACAGAAAGCTCAATCCAAGGACAAAGGTGATGGGGGAAAGATTAATTGCATTGAAAACCACTGCAAATATATTTATCACACATAAATTAAGTCATACTAACTCTTTGTCAAGTCTTTGTTTATGGATTTTTATATTCTGAAAAAGCTAATAGTTTAACATTTCTGTTTAGCTGAACTGATTATAGAAAAAATATAGAAAAGGTGTGGCCAGATGAACTTTTTTTTAAAAGAAGGAAATATGTTTTCATGTGAATATGTCTGAGGGGCTGTCACAAAAGAAAGTGTATTGTTTATAGTATGAGCCACTACGTTTTCTAAATATTCTTGAGATTTCCAAATGTCACCTATTAGAACAAAATTGGGTAAAAAGAGCATGTGGGGCAGAGGAGCAGTTCCTGCTTAAACCATTTGAAATCCAAAGAGGCTTTTGATTGGGGAAGAGGAGACTCCTGCCAATACAGGAGGCCTAATTCCTTTAGCACAACTGACAGAAACGAAAGGCCAGGCACAGCATCAGCTCCTGAAAACATTGCTTCCTCCACGACAGTACCCCCGCACTGTATGTCTTCCTGAACACAAGCATAATGTGAACAGAATATAACCTTTCTCTCAGAACTGAATTTGGGGTGATAGGTGGCTAAGCTGAATGATTCTGCACTGTCACACACACACATACACCTTACAGTTAATGATTAATAGTGCTCAATTGAGTGGGGATGTCTTGATGAACAAAGAGGAAAATCCCCAGATGCTTCAATGCAAAAATCATCAATTTGACTAGTCTACAATTTCCAGTACATTCTAACCCTGGAAGTAGGACAATTCTCATTCGGGGAAAGCTTTTGGTGTAGTGTCTTTGGATATGTGACCAAAGAAAACAGTAGCTTTCTTATAGCAAATGGTTTGCATGAAAAACGGCTCGTTGGAGTTCAACATGAACCTGGAAATTATTTATGTATATCCATATATCCAGAAAAGCAGTTTGTTATTTTGTATGTTCCCTCCTTTTATCCCCAAAGAATGCAAAGGGAAAATATCAGTGAGTTTCACTTTTGGGATATGCCACTGCTTTTCAAGGTTACTGCCAAACAAAGATACAAGTACACACATTAAGACTGAATTATGTTACAATTCACTAATACATTTGGAAACTCAAAGTATAATATTAAACCAACATCTTCACATTATTTTCAAAGGACCTTGTCTGACATTCTTTTAAAGAGAATAGTTTGTTGCAAATATTTTATGCTGTGAAGCACGGTCACTTCCCCTGTGGAGAGATTCCCAAAGAACATCACAGGATCCTGTTTTCATCCCCCAACTCTCTCTGTGAGGCTTTCTGCACCAGGCTGTTACTATGAAATCTGTGTGCCCTCTCACATCCTCAGCCAGCCCTCCATCTGTGCCATGTACAAACTGCAATGCTTTCCATGTCACATTTTAAACATTTGCATGGAGTATTCTGTGCTTTTTAGTTGGCCCAATAAAGGTATTCATGTTCTGTGGATTTTGGATTTTGTTCCACATCAAAGAGAAGGAGTCTTGATGAAGATATGAGGTGTACCAGACAGACCTTCTATTCATGCACAGTTAAGTGTACTTGTGCGCTTATGGAAGTGGTGGCAGGAAGAAATAGAGAATCATCCCCATGTGGATGCTGTCCTAGTAGTTGATTTGGCTAAGCCCAAGACTTGTATATTTCCCTTTGTTTAACAAAGCGTATATTACTTCCCAATAGTTTCGGGAAGCCAATCTATAGTGCACAGAAATACTATATACTTTCTCCCATCTTCCACCAGTTTATCTTTGGCTTGCCTTTCTGGACTGCAATCTTGAAGTAGCAAGCCTGCTGATTCCCAGCTCTCAAGGAGAAAAAGCAAATAACTTAGTGTCTTTGAAAATTCAGACAGACAGATAGCAGTTCTATGCCTTTAGGATTTCTGCTGGGTGGCCCCAATTACTTTAGCACCACATGTTTCCAAGCCTATATTCTGAACCAGTAACTTCATGTTATTGCTTGCTTTTGTTCTTGTTGGCTCAGATTATTTACATCACTTCAATAATGATTCAGGTTTAGTTTTACTCTAGAAACAACACCTCATTCAGCTTAGGTTTGGTTTGACTCCCTCATAATCATAAGGATATTAAAAACATCCAAAATAGACTCATATTCTGTTATACATTTATTCATGTTGACCTGTCCTTTGCCATTCAACATCAAAACAAACCTCAGAAGACCCCAGCTGCATAGTGAATGTGAGCACAAAGCAACCATAAAAAGTAGCATGACCTATTGTATAATATACAAGGGCAATTCAAACTTGGAACTAATTCACACTTGACACAGTAAATCCATTTGCCACTTATAATAACCACAATACAGCTCCCAGTGAACATCCATAAACTAAGATGCAGACGCCTGTGTCCTCTTGTGCTGACACACACACACACCAGCCCTTCAAATGTTGCAAGTGGTTCACAAGGACATACACAAAAGATATAAGCATGTAAAGTATACATTGACCACTATGCTGCCCGCAAGATATATAATAATCACACACCATCATTTTGTGGCTAAATGAACTAGCGCAAGACATTGCTTACAAAAGAGAATTTAATTTCTCTCTGCCTTTTTAAAAATGCCAGCATGCTATAACACAAACAATTCCACCTGGTAACAACTGGCCCTCATGTGAAAAAGGATGCATAGCAACTACTTTATCAGGTTTGGTTGAGCAATGCATACTGGGTTTTTGTTTTGTTTTTCCAGGCAGGACACAACAAACACTAGCACCCCTTTGTTTTTTAAAAAAAAGTCATTCTTTGCACTGCTTTCCAATGTACAGTGGGCCCATGTGTGTGTGTGGGGGGGGGCTTTAGTTTCAGGACATACACACATGCACGTTCACACGGATACCAAAATGCATAGATGCTCAAGTCCCATTATATACAATGGCATAGTAAAATGATATCCCTTATATAAAATAGCAAAATCAAGATTTGCTTTTGGAATTTAAAAAAACATATATATATTCAAGCCATGGATTCAGAATCCATGCATACAGAGGACAGGCTGTAATATGTAAGCCCGAAACACCAATCTGCTCAACAGAGCCAATCTGATCCAGCCTTCTTCTGAAGAGCAACTCATCTTTCTCAAAGGATATCCTTATGCAGGCCTTTGTCCTAAGACAGCCTTGTCCTACGGCAGCCTTCTCCAATTTGGTGCCCTCCCCAGGTGCTGGACTGCAACCCACTCACCATCTCCAGCCAGAGTCCTGTAGTAGTCCAATACATCTGGACCAAGAGGGGTAGGGCAGCTTGTAAGGAGATGATTCCATTTGTATGAACAGGGCACAGAATCCAATTCCTAACTCTGCAATTGGGGAAGGCTATGAGTAGGCCATAGAAGCTTGGAGTGTTTTCTGCAGGGTTGCTTAAAGGGAGACAGGTCAGTTTTATTACCCCCACAGCAGGAAGTCTGGAGCACATGACCTAAAAACTCATCCCATTTTGGGGATTCAGATACCTTGTTGGCAAATTTACCAAGTCCACTACTTTATTTTTCTACAGCCAGTAACTGCCAGCTAATTGTGCAAACCAACTGTGCTGAAGAGCTCTTCATTTTTGATGATGGGGGAGAATATGATTGTTCTGCAATGAGCCATTCGTTCATAAGTCAAAGTCCCCACTCATGAGGAACATGCCTGCATGAAGCTGCCCTCATCCTCCAATATCTTACCTGAATTAACTTTGACCCCACTGCAGCATGGGCTGAATTTCTTCATTATACAAGAGAACCGAGTTTAAAAGGGGCTTTAAAGCAATCTGCAATTCTTCTGTGTTAAACGTTTTCCCCTCTGTGTATCTATCAAATACAATATTTTGCCATCTGCAATGTTGTATACTAATATCAGCTTTCAAATTTCTGCAGGTAACTTTGGTGGGGGGAATAAAAGGGCTTCCAGAGCAAGAGCTCCTCAGAAATTATTCCATGTTTGTTTGTTCTCTTTTAAATGACTGCCCTGAATCCCCAACTTTCTGCCAGCCATTTTTTTCCAAAGAATGCAACTCTCAGACATACTGAACATTGAGTATTTATCATAAGTCTTCTGCTCATGTATTTGATTTTATTGTAGAAACAACAGATGGGGGGGAGGGGAGGGAGGTACAGACTTTCATTGATGATCGAGTTTAAAAAGTTTCTATCTCTGCTGACCCAGCTGAATGTCAGGTGATGGAAAATTACAACAACAACAGAGACCTAGAATTACATCAAACTGAGAAAGTGAAAAATTTGCTATAGTCCATTTTCTCTTCAGAGGGGTTCTCAAAACATACCCTTCCTGTTCATGGCACTTCTTCCTGGCTTGAAAGGGATAAGAACCAAAAGAAACTCGGGTATTTTTAGAATTAATGCCTAGGCTGTGTGAGGGTGAAGAGATATGAGGAATGAGAAAGGAGCCATTCACTCTCTTATGTCGAAAAGATTTTGAAGGAACAATGCTTCTTCTTCCAGAACAATATCTTTCTTAACTGGTGACAGCCGCTGACCTTCCAGCTTTTCCAGCCAGCAAAGCTTGCCAATTACTTTGACCTGCAAGGGGCTTTCATGAAAATACAGGAATTTCAAATCAGCTGTGACTCATTGTTGAGTAGTAGATCACAAAGGGAAAAAGCTTATTTCAGTTTGCCTTTGCATGTAATTAGTAGATCCGGGGTTAAGATGTACGTCTTTGTGACCCCTTAAGACAAATTCTGGAAGCAGATACTTGATTAATCCCAGCTGACATGTTCTGTTTCCTAAATGCTGCTTTACAGGATTTTTATCATTTTGCCACACCATAAACCAACAATGGTAATCAGCCTCTAACACTAGGCTAGTCTTAAAGGCAAAGTCCCAAGCATTTGATCCAAAACCCATTTCTACACATGATGGAAAGAGGGTAAGATAGATTGGAGGAGGGGAGAATAGCAGACTACTTTTTTTTATGTGCAGACCTTTAAAAAAAGGTTGCATGATGTACATTCTAATGCTGGACTGAAAGATGCTGAAGATGGATTGATTGAATTTATGTCCTGCCATTCTCCCAAAATACAATGGGAGGTAACTAAAGCTAAGGACCAAGTAAAGTCCTCCATAGAAAACCTCTTCTACTGTTCTCATTCATTGATTTTTCTTTCCCTTACCCCAAGTAATGTCCAGATTTTCCCCTGGTGAGGTTTTGAAATTGAATGTGGGCGTGGCTGTATTCAGTCAGGCATTTGCAAAAAAGATTTGGTGCAAAGCCCTCCATCTTTACCTGTAATTGTTCCCCGCACTCATCCTTTGGTCGCTTAGAAAAGGTAGGGCTATGTCCAGAAAGCAACTAGTTATCAGCAAAGTATAAACAGCACTAGTCTGGGAAAGTAGCCAACTGTTAATTAGCTCACAGGAATGCAAACACAGTCAAAGATTTAGTCCACTAGCACAGTCCAAAAGGTCAGAGGTTTACAGCAGTCAGTCAGAGTGGGTCCAAAACAGTCCATGGGTCAACAGGAACAGGCAGCAGAGTGGTCAGGAACAGTCCAAGGTCTAAGTACAAGTCAAGGTAACAGAAGTCAAGGTAACCGGAATCCAGGCACCAAAGTCAGCAGGAAGCTTTCACCAAGAAGATCAGTTGATCTCTGACAAAGCCTCCATCACCTCTCCCAGCATATATAAACCAATTAAGGCTTTGCCAGGTGTTTCTTAATGAGCAGGTTTTTCTCATAAGGTCTCAGAGATTTCCTTTGAGCCTCCTTTTGAGCTCACTGCTTGGTATACGATGGTGGAGGTAAGTCCCTCTCTTCTTCTTTGCCCTTATCTGAATTGGCAGGACTCTCTGCTGGGATTGATGCCAACCCACTTGGACCAGGCTCTTTTTCTGCTCAAGCCTCTAGGTTGGCAGGGTTCCATGCTGGCACAAATGTCGATAAACCTGTGCCAGGTCCCTAGGGCCGTTCCCTGCCATGTCCTTCTTCTCCTCTGATTCCATACCCTCATCAGGCTCACGGAGTATGACAGGCTAGGACATAAATCAAGGGTAGTCAAATTCCACCCCTCCTTGTGCTCTGAGAAGAACATTCCAAATTGCACTTGCCCAGAGAAGGAATCACATTATGGCATGCTCTGAGGTCTGGAAAATGAATCCCACTGAAGCACAAGTATTTCCTTGAGGGAAGACATCTGGATTCCTAGCAACAAATGAACAAATATACATCAGTTGCTCTATAAACTGATCATCTGGAAAGTCTGATACAGCTGCTTTTGTAACTTACCACCAGATTGAGGGGAGGGGAGCTTTGAACTGGGTTTCTCTTTGGGGATCAAAGCATAGATGATTTACTAAAGCTTAAGTTTTTTAAAGGAGTTACAGAAGAGGGCAAAGACTGTTCATTAGTAGAAAATACTGACAGCTATATTTTAAGATACACATTTCATCTGGAAGGGCTGAGGAACATGATGCTAACTGCATTACTTACTGTTGCATCTTTTCTTAAACTGCCAATACAGACAGTGCCTGTGTTGGAGTAACTTTTATCAAGTTAGGAGGAGAACAAGTATGGTCTGGAATTAATCACAGCCCCAGTAAAAATTAACTGTTTCCCAAACCCTGCAAGTCATCTTGGCTTAAGAGTGAAACTCTCACTGACAGCAATGTGAGCTTCCCTCCCAAGGCTCTTAGCAACTATGGAAGCTATAGCTTTCATCAGGGTCACAGCAGAGGACAGAGAGAGTTAAACTTTCCTTCCCCACATATTGTGGTTCAAATTAAACGTCCACATCCACACACACCCATCCTGCTATTAATAGAGTTTTATTTTTTTTAAAAAAGACATAGCAGCAAGGGACACATGTAATGCCAGGGTAGTACGGTGCCAATACCTGTACAAGAAAAAAGGAGCAAAATCCGATTGCTCAAACTATCGAGGCATAACACTGCTCTGTATTGCTGGAAAAATTCTTGCAAGGATACTCCTGAACAGATTAGTTCCTGCCATTGCAGAAGAACTTCTTCCTGAAAGCCAATGTGGCTTCAGAGCCAATAGGAGTACTACAGATGTGGTATTTGCCCTTAGACAACTGCAAGAGAAATGTAGAGAGCAGAACAAGGGTCTCTATGTAACATTTGTTGACCTCACCAAAGCCTTCGACACTATGAGTAGAAAAGGTCTGTGGCAGATCCTGGAAAGACTAGGATGTCCCCCAAAATTCCTTAAAATGATTATCTTGATACACGAGGGCCAGCGCGGTCAAGTCAGATATGGTGATGCTCTTTCAGAGCACTTTCTAATAACTAATGGAGTGAAGCAAGGTTGTTTCTTGCACCAGCTTTATTTACAATCTTCTTCAGCATGATGCTCCAAAGGGCTACGGCAGAGCTCGAAGAAGACGACGGCATCTATATACGTCACTGTACTGACGGCAGCTTGTTTAACTTAAGCCGTCTGAGGGCTCACACTAAGACTCTAAACTATCTAGTCCGTGAGCTGCTCTTCACTGATGTTGCTGCCCTTGTTGCCCACACAGAAGCAGCTCTGCAGCGCCTAACATCCTGCTTTGCAACAGCTGCAGAGCTGTTTGGGCTGGAAGTCAACCTGAAGAAAATGGAAGTTCTTTACCAGCCTGCACCACAGGACGAACACCACCATCCCCACATTGCCATAGGCAAATCTGTGCTTAAGTCCGTTTAGCAGTTCATCTATCTGGGAAACATCTCCTCAGATGCCAAGATTGACAAAGAGATTGATCACAGATTAGCAGAGGCATATAGCACATTTGGAAGACTTTACAAAAGAGTCTGGAGTAACAAACACCTGAGGTGAAGCACACAAATCAGTGTGTATAGAGCCATTGTACTGTCTATTCTCCTTTATGGGTCTGAAACATGGGTCACCTATTCCCACCACTTACGACTCCTCGAACACTTCCATCAGCGCTGTTTATGCACAATCCTAAATATACACTGGACTGACTATGTGACGAATGTTGCTGTCCTTGAGCAAGCAGGGGTCACCAGTATTGAGGCCATGATATTGAGAACACAGCTGCGCTGGGCAGGGCATGTTTCTCGGATGGAGGACCATCGCCTCCCAAAAATACTACTCTACGGTGAACTCACCACAGGTCAGCGTAAGAGGGGCGCTCCAAAAAAGCGATACAAGGACTCCCTGAAACAACATCTCAGGCGCGGCCAAATTGATCACCAACAGTGGTCCGCCCTGGCCTCACATCGGGAGGCATGGAGACGCACTATCCACAATGCTGCAGCCTTATTTGAGAACTCACACCGAACAAGTCTTGAAGAGAAATGACAACGCAGAAAGAATCACAACCCAAAAACATCACCCAAGGAGACCTTCTGCTGTGCTTTTTGCAACCGGACTTGTTTATCTCGGATTGGCCTTTTTAGTCATCAGCACACTTGCAGAAAACGCGGGATGATTCCTTCCTGAATCTTTGTTTGCGAAGAAAAGCCAGAGAGAGAGAGAGAGAGATGGTGCCAATTCACACAGCCAACCTACTGCCACATTTCCAAAGCACTTCAAATATCATCATGATTATCTCCCTTGTGTCACCTGTTCTGTGAGCAAATACCCAGACTACCCATTGAATAGATTGGGGGGGGGGGTGATTTATTTCACTGCTTTTGTACTACCTTGGTTCTGAGAGCAAGGGCTTGATACAAATGTTAACTATATCTAGAATAACAATAAATTGTTCACTCACCGGAAACTCCAAGTGGACTGCTGATTATAAGGAACCTGTGTCACAGAGAAGTTCAAGTGTAGGTTTTCACTATCTTTTAGAAGCACTGAAAAAATAGTATGAATACTTTCATCAAGGATGGTGCTTAAAAGCAAGTACACCAGGTGGTCCAGTATCCAACAGTTCTTGGGTCCTTTACACTATCTCTTGGTAGATGTTTCATCTACATATCAATCAATACATTGAAGGGGAAAGCAGAAACATGCTAAGCAGCCCCATCCGCCACATGTTCAGGGCATTTCTCCATGGGGCTTATTAATGTAGCCTCTGAGAGAACTATCCACAGACTGGGTGGGGTGAGGGGAGAGAAGGATGCCACATGTGCCTACAAAGACTGTAAAAGTAGGCCCATGTGCCAACATTGTGAGCAGAATAAGGAAGTCAGTAAGGGGCCCTGCAAACACAGTCCTGACCCTTCCACTGAGCGTTCATTCTGAATATGGATGGAATGTCTGCATAGGGCTCTTCAAGCAATGAAACTAACCTGGGCATAGTGAAGCCAGTGAAGGTGTGAGGCAAGCAAGGAAAGGCTGGCTTGAGCTCCCCTGGATCCCCTAACATGCCATGAGGCAATATAAATAGAATCCTCCTAGCAAGCATAATGACAAATTCATCTAAAGCACTGAACTGGCAACAAAATCTCCACCCACCACCCCCACCTGCCCAGACTAACACTGGGGGAAACAATTTAAGATGCCAGCCTTAGCATGTTTCAGTGTGCAGAGTAGACAAAACTGCACTGTATCACCACCACTGAGTGGTTCGCTTATCTCCCATGGACCTGCTTCCAAGTCTCCATCCCCTGATTTGTTGTGATACTGGGCATGTTGCCCATTAAAAGGCTTCAAGAATAGTGAGGCAATGACTTCCTCATACCCCCACCATCACTCCCAGGGTCCTGTCATTAGCTTCATGCTTCTGCAGTTGTTGAAGAAATATGTGGTGGGCATGGGGAGGGTGTATTTGTACTATAAAACCCCATAGACTTGGTATCCTGATTTTTAAAGCATAATGAAAAAGTATTCTTTTAGTTGCTTTTGAAAGTGCTGCTTTAAAGATCTATACCTACAATGGTAGAATCATAGAGTCGGAAGAGACCACAAGGGCCATCTAGTCTAAACCCTGCTATGCAGGAATAGACAACCAAAGCACCCCTGACAGATGGCCATCCAGCCTCTGTTTAAAAACCTCCAAAGAAGGAGACTCCACCACACTCCGAGGCAGTGCATTCCACTGCCGAACAGCTCTTACTGTCAGGAAATTCCTCCTAATGTTTAGGTGGAATCTCTTTTCCTGTAGTTTGAGTCCATTGCTCTGTGTCCTAGTCTCTAGAGCAGCAGAAAACAAGCTTGCTCCATTATCAGTATGACATCCCTTCAAATATTTATACATGGCTATCAAGCTTCTCTTCTCCAGGCTAAACATACCCAGCTTCCTAAGCCGCTCCTCATAGGGCATGGCTTCCAGGCCTCCCACCATTTCGGACACTCTCCTCTGGACATGTTCCAGCTTGTCAATATCCTTCTTGAACTGTGGTGCCCAGAACTGGACACAGTATTCCAGGTGAGGTCTGAGCAAAGCAGAATAGAGTGGCACAGGTAATTCTGCATTATTAGCGGGTCTTGAAACTATAACTAATTCCTATTTTCAAAGTATTTTACCAAGCTCTGCCTAATACAGTATCTTTATGGGGCTCAGCCAAGACATTTATTCTTCATGTTCCTGTATTGCTCATTTACAAAGTTGGGAAGATGATACTATTAATGGGGGGAAAGGGGTGCAAAGGATAAATGGAGCCAAATCCTTCATTCTCCCTCTGTCTCTCCCTCTCCCCAGCTGCCACTGCTTACTTTTCTCCTGACCAAGCTGTAGTACTGGAAGAGAGGTGAGTCAAAAGAAAGGTGTCTGTAACAACAGAAGGGTGCAACAGAAGACAAGTTCTCCTCACCATGCCCCTCTGGAACACCTTTTAACTAGATGGAGGCACACAACTTTTTCAGCCCTGAAGGCTGCATCCATTATTGGCTGAGGGGGGGGGGCACATACACATGCATGCATGGATATATGTATACATACATACATACAAATGCATACACCCTTTTCAGGATGTAGGACTGGGCAGAGTCAAGCCTCTCTGTTCTGCTCACTAATACCTAGGGATTTCTGTGGTGTGGTAAAGGTAGAGGTGAATCCCCCAATGATTCCTCCAGTGATCTAAGTAGACAGGGTACATCATTTTCCCCCGGCTTGGAAAACGTGGGTGGGATCCATCCAGCATCAATGGTCAAGGAGGAAGCCACCAATGAAGCACCAGAGCTGAAGGCTGTGCACTTTCTGAACTAGACAGTAAAAAGCTTACCTGAGCAGAGCTCTACCCAGGAAGCCTGCCCTTAAAACACACACACACCAAACAAAGTACTTTTTTCTCTCCAGTCATAGCTGTGACCTCTGGGAACAGGCGATCCTCTCTCCTCCTGCTTCACAAGTCTACCTGTCAACCATATGTCCATCGGTGACAACATATTGGTATGTATTACTCAAGCTATTTGTAGCAGAAATAAAATCGCATATGGCTCCAAAACAAAAAGGGGGGGATCCCTCTTGGGATGTGGCAATTCTTCAACTCTCCCAAACTCAGACAAAACATAACCTTGAAATGAAAAAGAAAGGGGGCAGAGAACCATATGTCACGAAGAAAGAAAAACGATGGCTGCTTAGACAGCTTCAGAGCCTGCGTTTACTTTGTGCCTCATATTTATTGCACTAACAGTGCTGACATGGCACCATTTTCCGGACTTGTCTCTGTATTTCAATTTAGGGATCTCGACATTCACAGGATTTGTAATTACACTATAAAGACATTGATGAATGCAGCTGGAGACCAAGATGCAGTTTACAACTTTTCAAAGGGAAAAAATGTGATAATTTCCAGTGTTTGTGTTTGTGTGTGCGTGTGTGTGTGTGTTTATTCTAAATAAAATCTGGTTGCAACCATTTTAAAAGGTCTGCAGCAAGAATCAGTGGCTTCCTACTTCCTTTTTTTCAAATGCCAACTTAATTTAACTTGCTGTCACAGGCTCCTGACACAACTCCTACATGTTAAAGATTACATATAATATAAATTCCCTGGTTAATTAATCTCAGTTTACAGTATTGTACTCCTGCTTTAGCACTGCACAGCAAAAGGAGATCACAGTTGTTATAATGTATTTTTTAAAATGTTGTGCATTGCCTTGTGAGCCCTTATAGGCTAAGGGGCAATAAGCAAATACTTTTAACAAATAAAATATCAGAGAACTGAGGTCAGTTGATGTCAACCACGGTGGGAAAATTGTGGTCTAAAGGCTGCATGTTGCAGCCAAGGCTCTTTACCAGTCTGCTGAAGCCTAATGAGGTTTTAAAAATTGTGTGATTTGGAGGATCTTCACCCCCAAACCATACCAAAATGCCCCATACCATGCACAAATGTGGCAGTTTTTCCTCCCCTGCCTCCCAGAATCCCCTGAAAACCTGTCTCTTCAGCTGAATATCAGGTCAAAATGGCAACTGAAAGTGGCGGGATGTCACTTTCATTGTTCCAGGTAAAGCTGCAGTGACTTGCAGAGGGCCCAAAATTGCCCCCTTTCCTTCCCTGCAGTTGCCTATCCCTGGAGCAGACAAGACTGTGTAAAATGAATTAGTCCTCTGACATGGTGTATGACAGCTAATTTTTCCAGAGTTCCTCACTGTTAGCTATCCCAAATGAAACATCATACATCAGAGCGATATCACTTACTCACCAAACGTCTGACATAGCAACAATATCTGTGCTTGGGATTTTTTTCTAGTCAGGATACACATAATTATAAGGCATAACCCACCAGAAAATTCTCCTGCACAAACCCCACTGAAAACAATGAGAGCTGCACAATAGCATATCTTTGCAGACTTTGAATGTTTGGAATATTAGATATTTTTGTTTAACCTGACTGCAGTTACCAGGGAGACACACCTCACCTCTGAATGCTCACTATACTTAACAGAAATCGAAATGTCATGTAGAAGGTTATGTGCTGCATGCATTAGAAGCTAATCTCTGAGGCCTTTGGGCCAAAGCATACCTGCCTAAAAGCCTTCTTGGCTGCTTGGATCCATTAAAAAATGCTAGGAACAACAAAAATCTAAGCCACTTTATCTTAATAGAAAAATTAAGTGATCTTTTGCTAGGTCAACTATGAACAGCAAAGAAAAGCCTGATTTTACCTATGAGCAATTAGGAACATCAGACTTTACTCAGGAAGATTTAGGGCTTCCATTCTCTGCCACCACCTCCCATAGTATGTTTAAAGGATTATTTAAGAACCCAGAAACTGGTACCTGGTGATATTTCTTACATTTCTGAATGCTCCTTCTAACTACAGCCATCTGATTTTAATTAAACAGTCATTAAATTTATTTCTTTATTAATTTATTTATTAATTAAATTACATTTAATTTACCAATTAAATCTGGTACTGGGGTCAAATGTATGACACATTTGCAAGTTGTTTTTTAAAAAATCATGTCTTTCTTGAGAACTTCCTTTCTCATGTTGCTGTGCATAAGTTACAGGAGTCAACAATCCCCGTGGTGTACAGTACACAAAACCAACACATGTGGGGTTCTGAATTACCCCTTTGTATCTAGAAAGACATATGGACCACATTAATCATAACAGGTCCAGAACAGTAACAGCACAATAGGCCACACTGTTTGAGAAGTCGTTGTATGATTGCCACATTTGACATCAACTGTGTGGGTAGAAGCAAACAAAAGGTTAGCTGAAGTACATTGTTGATGGGGATTTCTGCCCTGGTGGCACAGTGGTTAAATGACAGTACTGCAGCCACAGTGTTGTGAGTTTGATCCTGCAGGGTTCCAGGTTGACTCAGCCTTCCATTCTTCCGAGGTTGGTAAAATGAGTACCCACCTTGTTGGGGGCAATTAGCTAATACATTGTAAACCACTTAGAGAGTGCTTAGCACTATAAAGCAGTATAGAAATGTAAGCACTATTGCTGTTGTATCAATTGCAGAGATAATACCTTTCCTGTTTCTTGGCATCATCAGTATCAGCAACAACAGCCCTGCCAGTTCTGAGGCTGCCTCTCTTGCCTCTGGATATGAAAATCCATCAGCTAGCATTTTATTAAACCACTAAACTAATTAGGTAGGTGAGACCTTGTGCAGCTAGAAAAGTATTTTGCAGCATTTATTTATTCAAAAGCAGAAACACATGCAGACAAGTAACAGCCTCTTTCTGTCTTCTTCCACTAAAGATGTACAAACCAATCATTCTTTCTGTCCCCTTGCAGACCAGATATGCACACAGAAGGCAACTGACATTTGCCCATATTGAGATGTCAGGATGGAGCAGTAAAGCTGAAGCACATCAGCTGCTTGTGTTTCTGGGATTATGCTGGTGTAGCTTCCCCTCCCTCCTCCTCCAAGAAGCTACTGACCATTCCATTTTATTTTAGTTATTCCTTTAACCCATCAAGTGCATGTATACAGGGATGCTTTCTAGGGTTTTATTTTAATAGGAACTCAGCAATAGCACTTTGAATGTACAGGAAATATTCTATCTGTTGCCCAGAGAAGCTGTTTGCTTGTATGACAGCACAGGCTATTTCCTCACTCCTCTGATGTTTACAACATCACTAAGCAACAATGGTTGGGAAGCAGTATAATTAGCATGAGCACAATACATTTAGAGCACAGAGATATGTTGATGAACAAGGGTCTGAGATTTAGCTTTAGTGAGCCTTCCAAACTCATAGGAAAAATATTTTAGACCCAATCAAATGTAATTGAGGCTGCACACAAAAATTCCAAGGGGTTTGTTGGATGGTGGGCATTTCCTTCTTGAGGCAAAGAGAAAGTAGATTCATATAAAAGATTAGTGTTCGAAGGGATGTAGACTTACTTAGATCCCCAAAGAGGAGCATACTTAAAGAAAATAGTAGTTAGGTTTTCAACTGGTCTTCTGTAAAGTGAATATGTTACTTCAAGTTGTTTGCAGACTTGTGGTGATTTCATGAATTTCATAGGATTTTCTTAGGCAAGGAATGCTCAGGGGTGGGTTGCCACATAGCCTACAACAGCTAGTATTACCAGGCAGTCTCCCTTCCAAATACTAACCAGGCCTGACCCTGCTTAGCTTCCAAGATCAGAGAGGATCCGATGCTTTCAGGGTATTTAGGTCTTCTATAAAAAGACCAAAACAAATGAAGAGTGAGATCACCTACAGACAGTGGTGTCAGACTGAGGATCGTTGTAACACTTCTGACATGGATGGGAAACACAGGCAAATAATATTGGAGAGGCTCAACATGAACAAGTTTACAACTTGGAGCCAGGATGTTTGAAAGGCTGCCTCTTCCCCTATGAGGCTGCCCAGAATTTGAGGTCTTTAGCACCAGCCTGGTGATAAGGCTGATGAATGCACAACAGTTTTAAAAGTTCCTCCCAAAGGAAGAGGGGGCTGACTCCATCCTTGCTGAGCTTCTGGGCAGGACGGTCAAATTGTATGATTTCATTTGGACTTTGGTTTTTAAATTATCTTTTAAATTTATCTTAAAGAATATTTTTAATATTTTATTTTATATATTTCATCGGGGAGCTTCTGGCAGAAAAACAATTAAGAATAAATAATATTCTAATAAATAAGTAACTACAACTGGGACTGGCAATAAAAACTGCAGTGTCTCTTGCCTTCTCAGTGTAGTTTAGGGAGTGCATCATATCATTTCTTATTGCAGTCAGAGACTGCATGACCAATTGTTCACTAGGACCAAAAATACATTTTTTAAAAAACAAAAACAAAAAACCAAGTATCTACACACAGAAAACTAGGTGTCAGGGAGAAAGTTTCTAACCAAACCTCTTTCTTGGCAGCTTGTTTTCTATATTGTTTTCTCATTGTTGTTGAACACTGAATCATGTGAATTACCACCTGAAGAAGTACAGTTATCCCTTCATATCCACGGATTTGGTATCCATGGATTAAGTATTCATGGCTTGAAAATATTCTTTAAAAAATAATAATCCAAGAAGCAAACCTTGATTTTGCCATCTTATATAAAGGACACCATTTTTCTATGCCATTACATATAATGGGACTTGAGTATTCACAGTTTTTGGTATCCATGGGGGTGTCCTGGAACCAAATCCCAGCAAATATGAAGGGACAACTGTACAAGCAAATAAATAAATAAATAAATTTAGCCATCTCAGTAAGAACTAAATTCAAATAAAATCCTTGATTTCCCCTTCATAATCCAAGTTTTATCAAGTCAGAATAATCACATTATTGTTTTGGAGGAATTTATGCCATCAGAACTATCAAAGTGAGAGTCAGTGTGGTGTTGTGGTTTGAGCGCTGGACTATGACTCTGGAGACCAGGGTTCGAGTCCTCACTCGACCATGGAAACCCACTGGGTGGCTTTCTGCAGGTCACGCTCTCTCAGCTTCAGATAACAGCAAACCCCCTCTGAACAAATATTGCCAAGAAAACCCCATGAACACTGCACTCCTTGTGAGTAGATTAGGGAATTGTTTAGCTCAATTGCATCAGGGCTTATGTTTATTTTATAAAGTTGGCTGGAATGACTAGACTTATCTGTAACTTAGTAACTTTTAAGTATTCCTGAAAGGAAGGTGCATTTCAGGAAAGAATTATCTTTATTATACTGTACTATGTAGTTTCTGCTTAGAATAAGCTGCCTTTTTAAAGTTCTTCCTCTGCACAACCTTTTTCACATGCGTTGTTCAGTTATCCCCCCACCGAGAGGGTGGGAGATGAAGCTCTGTAGAGACAGACTGGTAAGTACAAGTTGAATCCAGTCAGTCAGTCAGTCATCCTTCATTGTGGTCTATAGACCCAATTAAAACATTACAAACGATCACAATAGAGCCCATGTGTGACAGAAACATACAAAATTCCTACATTACAATTGGGCCATTTCTTTGTACATAAAGGGTTATAATTTTGGCAGCCTTTGGGCATTTGTCTTCCATCAAAAATTTTACACAGAAAATTTCTGATCAGAAGTTGAACCCTGTAACTTCCTGTTGGGTTACACTGAAAGGAAATTGAAATCAATGGGTGGTGGCGGCGAGATTCTAGATTAACTCTGCAGGTGTCAGTGTGCATGTGCGTGTGCGTGTGCGTGTGCATAAAAGACCTCCAGAGCTTCACATGGTGAAGGGTCTAAGGGTCGCCTTGAGTCAGAAATCACTTGAAGGGACACAACAACAACTATCAAATAAGGGTCTCTCCTCAACCTCATTAGAGCACAGCCCAGGATGGTGTTCTTGAGACTAAAATGACATTAGACATTCCCTCTTAAACAAAGACACCACAGAGTAACTCCGCTGCTGCAGACTGAGGTATTTATATACCCAAAGTAGCTGACATCTGAGGAAAACACTAGTATCTAACCCAGCCCTTGCTCTCACTGTAAACAAACCCATTCCAAAGTATCCTGAAACACTAAAATTAGACTATCGAGTGTTTGTGTTAGAAAATGCAACCAAGCAGGCACTGCATCCTTGTTCACTGTTGCTTTACTCCATCCCTAGGTGCAGATAGCTTTCAGCACCCTGGTGAGCTCCTACGTTCAGCCTGTAGGCTTTAATAAGCAACTTCCTCCAATTTAACTGTTTTCTTCATATACGGTACATGCAAATACATGTAAAGAGAAACAAAAAGAGCAGCACCTTTGGGAGAGTTTTGCTAAGACCAATGGGAGAGACCTTGGGCTTCTTGCTGACTTTTGTAATAGTTTCTGGGGACAGGGGCTGCTTAGCTGTGTTACTCTGTTGTACCGTAATTATTATTATTATTATTATTAATATTTATATTTATATCCCGCCCCTCTACGGAATGCAAACAAGGTGGCTTACAAGAATTAAAATATACATCCAGACCCTCAATCCCACCCACCCCTTAAAATACAATTAAATAATTTAAGAATTAAAACATACTTTAAAAATATAAAAATAAAAATAAAATAAATATAAATATAAATAAACAATGGAAAGAGGCAAGATCGGGACAAGTTAGGTTTTTGTTTTTTTTAATGGCCAGGTATCTATTCAGGAAAGGCCTGCTGGAAGATATCCATTTTAAGAGCTTTTTAAAAGCTATTTAGGGTAGTGATATGATGGATCTCATCCGGCAGGCCATTCCATAATCTGGAAGTTAGTCTTTAAGATACCCCAAGTTCCTCTGCTGTTCTTCTTTTATGACTTTTTTTTCCCATTCCAAAGTATGCCCCCCACCACAACAACTGCAAGTCTGCCACTATATGGTGCTTTTGGATTAGAGTCATGTCCAGCAGGGGAAATGTTTGGTAGCCACCATGTTCTCCTGTCCCTACCTGCTCTCCTCCAAAGTTGCAAGTAATCTATACTTCACAACTCTGGAAGCAGAGGGACAGTCTGTTGAGCTGATCCACTAATCAACATGGTAACTTTCTAGACTCCACCAATTAATGTTGGGTGTACAGTTGCCCCTCCACATTCGCAGCTTTAAGATTTGCAGTTTTGACTATTCGTGGTTTTGGGAGGCCCCCCCTCCATACAAAAAACTGTGATGAGGCTTGGCAAGCCCTGTCGCTGCCTCTGGGGGGGCGGCAGGGGGTGGGAGGAAGCAGCGACGAGGCTTGGCAAGCCCCATCGCTGCCTCTGGGAGTAGCGGCAGGGGGTGGGAGGAGCAGCAGGGGTTGTGGGAAGGTGGTGGCCAGACTTTTATTCACAGTTTTTTCACATTTGCAGGGGTCTCATGCCCCTAACCCCTGCGGATGTGGAGGGGCAACTGTATATTTAAGACCTAGGCAATCTGATGCTTTGTCTGTATGCTTTGAAGGACTGGATGTGGCTTCTAGCAAGCTATGAACATGCAATTTCCTAAAATTTGGAAGGGAGCATTTTATGATCTGTAGGCACATTAGACCAAAATGGATTACTGTAAACCTTTTTAATCAACAATGTCATCATCTTCCAAATTCATTAACTCCCTTGATCTGAAGAAATGCATGCCAGTTCAAATTGGAGATGAATTATTTTGCAAGCTTGGAAGGGTATGAGCATTGGGCTAGTACACTTGGCCTGGCCAACTAGTTGCTTCACAAAGTGAGCAACTGGAACTTCCAGGTTCTCCTTTTTAGGCCTTTGATCTCATTCTTGTGTATGGCTGTTCTTACTGACTCTGAGCCTTCTAGTAATAACCATTAAAGAACTCTTTAGTCCTTTAGCATCCTATAGAAACATTCTTGCATTTAAAAGATATTTCATCCCTGATGCATAAGACACTATTTGGACATGTTGGCTTTTTAAGTTAGTCTATAAATATTTGACTTTTATCTACAACTTTGGTTAAGCGTTATAATTGCTGGGGGAAAGGCCAAAACATTTATGGTTAATCAGAGGATGAGCAAAGGAATATGGGGCCCTTTCAGCTGAGTAAAATGTAAGGCATTATGCACCAAGGCAGAAGCTATTAGACAGATCAATAATTCTCCTAGTACCTTAATAAATCATTATATCAAACAGCAGTTGCAAGATGAAGAAAACCTTATTCCACCAAGGACTTGATACTTCCCCACTGACAAATAAAACAGGATTTAAATCGCAAAGACCTAATTTGTGAACAAAAGGAAACTCCAAGCACAAAATGCATGCTAGAGATGTTAGCATTTTGAATCACTGGCAAAGAAAGAGGGAGGAAATTAGAACACAGAGATCAGCAGCCCAGCTCAGGAGAACAGCACATTCCCAATTAACATGCTAGTAAATATGCAAGGACTTGTGTCAATGGAGCTACCAGCTGTTGGTAGCTCCAACAGCATCCCACCTGTTGGGTGCAGATATCATAGATGGTAGACACCTACCAAACAAAGCAGTTGATGTCTAGTCACACCACCTGCTTTTTGTTCCTATTCAGTCACAGATGCTTTCAAAACACAAGGAAATCATCATTTGTTACAAATCACAAATGTGGCGAAGTTCAGGACAATGAAAAAAAAAACATCTAATTGGCAACACAAAAATAAATTTCTGCTCTGTTACCACTGTTCATCTGTGGAAAACCTCTTCTCTGGCATCAAATACCATCTGTCATGGTATCCTTCTGGGCTGTTTGTCTTATGTAGGACGTGGAAGCATTGTTCTGCAATGTTCCAGTCTTTCTTGGCTGAGTGTTCCCAGAAGGTGGTACTGGGGAACTGTGGTTCAGCCTTTTGGCCTTTTGGTCATTAGCCTTTGGGATTTCACAGGGTTTAGTACTGTCCCCTATACTTTTTATCATCTACATGAAGCCACTGGGGGAGGTCATCTGGAGTTTTAGGGTTGGCTGTAACCCTCTTTAACAAATGATGCCAGAGAAACTGTTTGAATTCTTGAATCATTGTCTGGATGCCTTGAAGGATTGGATGTGGGTGAATAATCTGAGGGTCAATCCAGACAAGACAGAAGACTCAATCATGAACCAATGGATTGAAATTACAAGAAAAGAGATTCTACTTAAACATTAGGAAGAACTTCTTTACTGTAAGCACTGTTTGACTGCCTCAGGGGATGGTTAGCTCTCCTTTGGAGTCCTTTAAACAGAGATCAAATGGACATCTTTCAGTGTGTATTCCGGCATGGCATATGGTTAGACTAGGTGGCCTTTGCGGTCACTCCCAAATCTAAAATTCTATGATTCTAAAATTCTAAGTGCTGTTGGTCAACAGGAAAACCAACCTGGGGTTGGGAACACAGCCTGTTCTGGATGAGTTTGCACTCAAATCTGAAATATCAGGTTTATAGCTTGTGGGTGCTCTTGGACCCAGCACCACTCCTGGAGTGGCCAGTTGCTGTGGTAGCCTGAAGTGCCTTTGCCCAGCTTTGCCTGGGGCACTAGCATTCCCCTTCTCTGGGGAGGGCAGATTTGGCCACAGTGGTTCATGCCTTTACTATCTCCTAATTAGACCATTACAATGCAGTGATGTAGACTTGGATTCAAATCAGACTAAAGTTGCTTCAGTGACTCGACTTGTACTCGACTCAACAATATATGATACACTGACTCAACTCGACTCACAACTTTGTATATTTTTAGCAACCAACTTGCTGGCCTTGGTTCAGTAACATAAGACTTTCATCCAGAAATGCTACAGAACAGAAAACCATTTTCCTCCTTTGAACAATGCTTCCATGATATCACTGCTTTTGTCATGCCCTGCACCTCAGAGGACAGTGTGGAGGAATCTGAAAGTTTTGATAGCATGCCTTGGCTACAGCAGGGTGACCAGCAAGCCACCACACACTGAGGAGCAGACTGTCCAACAGCTACAAACCTCTGAGGGACAGAAGGTCCAGCAGGCTCACTCATCTGAGCAATAGAATATTCCACAGCCACAAACCCCGGAGGAACAGGATACAGTCTTACCCAGTTTCACTCAGTGTCATCAGGAAAAGGAATCTCTCTGATGTTCACAAAGATTATATAGGAAGCATAAAGTAATCAGGAACTACCTGCGAGACTCAGTTGGACCATAAATAACCAGCACCTCCTCCAGAAGAGCATGGCTTACAACTGACCTGTTTGGGTGGAAGCCATGCCGGATCATACTCACTGTACTCCGTGACTGACCGATTGCTATCTTGGACCTTGCCTTCACTTTGTGACTTCACCTCTGGATTATCCCTTTGGATTGTTTGCTTTGTTTGCTGTTTCTTTGTGTATGACCCTGGACTGGACTGCATTTTGCTCTACATGTAGGTAAGCAGAATAGACTCGGCTACTCCCTTTGAACTGTGGAGCTGATTTATTGGGTCTCTGCAACCTGTCCCAAGAAATACAGGACAGCTTTTTGCCTACCAGTCACATGATGGAAGCAGTAACAGCAAATGTGTCAGGCAATGGGCTTGAGGTGGGAACCTTCTAAAGCTTTTCAAAAGCTTTAGAAGGTTCCTCTGCTGTGCAACTGGGACAGGGGGCCAAAGAGACCTCCACCTCCACCTCCACCTCAAGCCTGTTGCTAATATGGAATCTTGCCTGCTGCTCTTAGGAAAAGCCTTTTCCTAATAGCAGCAGGCAAGACTCACTCGCAGAATGTGAGACGTGTTGCTTGGGGGTGGCGAACACATCAAATGTGTTAGACAATGGGCTTGAGGCAGGGACTGAGGTCTGCTCCTTTTGGAAAAGATTTAGCAGCTTCAGAACGCTCCTCCAATGTGCAGCAGGGACAGGCTACTGAGCGGCCCTCAACTCCCACCTCAAGCCCATTACCTAATGCATTTGCTGATCATTTAATTTTTTTTGCCTAACTTTGTGCACATCTTAATTTTCTAGTTATTGAAACTCCACACACACCACCATAACCACATCCCCATTACTACCACAACCTTTTTTCTGTTAAAGTTGGTTCCCAGATTTGAGACTCAAGACTTGGCTTGAAAGTATCTTGCAAAGACTTGAGACTCGACATGAAACTTGAATGTGGAGACTTGCCTTGAGACTTGGAGTAAAAGACTTGAATACATCACTGCTATAACATCCTCTACATGAACCTACCTTTGAAAAGCGTTTGGAAGCTTCAGCTAGTGCACATATGTTGGATGTGCATATTAGAGACTGTATAATCCTGGTCATACAAGATCTGATCTGGTTTCCAATTTGCTTTCGCACTCAAGTTGAGGTGCTGGTTTTGACTTACAAAGCCCTAATGGCTTGGGGCCAGGATATCTGAAAGACTGCCTCCTTGCATATAAGCCTGTCTGAAATTTAAGTTCCTCAGTAGAAGCCCTGTTGCATGGCCCAACACCTCAAGGGGTTAGGTTGCTGTGCACAAATAACATGGTGTAGCAGCACCTTGATTGTGGAACTCCCAGCCAAAGAAAGTTATGCTGTTTCCATCTGTTTGGAGCCTCTGGTGGGCAGCCACAGCAGTGTTATTCCACATGGACTTTGACATCTGAAACTGCTGCCTTAACTGTTTTAGACTTATACTTAAGGATTGTTTTTAGACTGCATGTAAAGGATTTTTTAAAACTGTATTTTAATTTTGCTTTTTTTTTTTTTTTACTTTTTAAAAACGCCTTGTTGTGCATTGTCTCAGGAGCCCTTATGGGCTGGGATGAGATATATAAATATTTATCAAATGAACAAATAAATAAAGAATATTACCTCAAACAACTTCAAGTTGCATTTCCATGCATGGGCAACATGAATCTTTGAATCAATGAAAGGTGCTACAGTAAGCAGGACAAAATATTTGGGCCACTGTGGTCTGTTAAGGAAAACTTTGATGGATAGCAGTCCTGCTTCACTGATTATTATTTGTAGGCCTTTGTTTCAAAAGTTTCAGACCAGGAAATGAAGGTGTTTTGTAAACAGAACCAATTACTGAAGTGGTAAATAATTGAGGTCTGAGATATGACTAGGTAAAGAGTCCTTATAGGCTCACAAAGCACAGATAAAATACAGAGCATGTTTCTGGGCTGTATTAAGTGCATTAAGGATTAAGCAGACACTCACATGAATGAAATGCTTATCAAGGGGATTTTTTTCTACAGGCATTAGGTAGTACAGCTATTCATTATAAGTCAGTTTGTGTTGCCCAAAAAAAAGGCCAAACAACAAGAACAACAATCACCACAATGAATTGATATATAGTTGTCCCTTCATATTCGCTGGGGTTTGGTTCCAGGACCCCCTGTGAATACCAAAAATCCGTGAATACTCAAGTCCCATTTTATGCAATGGCATAACAAAATGGTGTCCCTTATATAAGATGGCAAAATCAAGGTTTGCTTTTTGGATTATTATTTTTTTAAGAATAATTTCAAGCGATGAATACTTAAATCCATGAATACCAAATCCGTGGATATGGAGGGACAACTGTAGCTGCTCTCTACAAAAAGAACTGGATTGTCACAGAACTTTTTACTGTGAGCACCAAACCTGACAGATAGGTTCAAGTTCCTCAGTTGAGGCTTTGGACTCTCCACACCATAGCAGAGGGCAAGGGCAACGTAATAAATGGATCCTGGAACTGTTTTGACAGTCCCTTTATGACAATCCATATCATCAATTAATACTTTTTACAGTAATTATTTCTTTTTTTATTATTTATTTACATCATTTTAAAATTAATAAACAGACATTTAACTTAAAACAAAAAAGAAGGAGAAAAAACAAATAACAAACGAAAACAGAAAAAAATCAACAAACAATTTAAACTAACAATATATATTATATCGGTTACAACTGCACTTTACACTTCCTGGACTTTTCCCTACCTGCAAAACAGAACTGCAAAATAGTTTCTGTAATAACGGTACTTTTTAACTTACAATATATTTCACTTTATACTAGTTCTTTGACTTTCTTCTTTAAAAAAAAATTCAGTAATTATTTCTGTTGCTGTGGTATTCTTATTAAGTTGACATCTGAGAACAGAAGAGAATTGTTCCTTTATTCTAAATCGATCTGTAAGTGAATGATTTTTACACTAATTTCTTTTATGTTATTGCAGGTAAAAGCATAACGAATCATTGTTAACAAGCTTTCAGAGAATAATAATAAATATAAATGTGAATATACAAGTGATTTCAAAGACAAGCAGAGATTAAAGGGGTTTTGTAAAACTTATTTTCTTTAAACATGTGTTATGGGTTTGGGGCGATTATTTCCCCTTAATTCTTTCAGGAGTTCCAGAGCAGCCAACTGAGCATGTTGCAAGCACAGGGCTGCAACAAACAGCTACATCCTTAATGCAAAGGAATTTCCAACTGTTCCATTGACAAAGTGACTTGGCTTCTAAAGAAACTGGTTTCTTAAATTCAATGTACAAAAGTCAGGGGTAAAAACTGCAGGTTTCAGCAAGTGTCACTCACCAAGGCTTTCTAAGTACTTATAGGGAATCAGACCGTAACCTGCAAATTGGATCGATGCCACTCTTGGCTGATAAGACCAAGAATGTGTGGTCTGTTCCTGGAAAGATTTCTGGAGAACAAAGTGACAGCTCATCCTAAGCCAGTAATTGCCAGGATCTTGCTCAAGAAACTCTTAGAAAAGAAATCATTTTTGCTGGACCTAAGGCCCCTTGACAAGAAGATTGTGACTGGCCTCAATTAATAATAATTTCCACAGCATTTTTCTATGTACATTCAATTTAAAGCTCTTAACTTTTTATATCCTTGCAGTAATGCTGTGAAGATGGTTAGGATGAGCGATTACAATTTGTCCAGGACCACCTGCATGTTCCTGCTTCACCAAGATTTTTGAACCTGATATATAGCATGTTAGAATGACATTATATTGACCCCTAAAAGTTCTCGCACATCCCAATACAAGCCTCCCACAAGCTATCACACACTGTGAAACCTGAGTCAGTTCCAAAATAAATTCCCACTGAAAAGATTTTGGCTATCAGAGCTAAGAATGCTCCCTGCATGAGACCCCAGAGAATTATTACCAAAGAGGACAACACTAGAATGGAAGGCAGATCGATGGTCTAACCCACTATGTTGTTGTTGTTGTATGCCTTTGAATCATTTCGAATTTACGGTGACCGTAAGATGTACCTATCATGGGGCTTTCTCAGCAGGATTTGTGCAGTGGGGGTTTCCCATGCATTACTTGGAGGCTGAGAGAATGTGACTTGCCCAAGGTCACCCAGTGGGCTTCTGTGACCAAACAGATATTGAACTTTAGTCTCAGAGTGGATAAATGCTGGTACTGTAGCCGCAACATTGTGAGTTCAATCCTGCAGAGCTCCAGGTTGACTCAGCCTTCCATCCTTCCAAGGTCGATAAAATAAGTACCCAGCTTGTTGGGGGCAATTAGCTAACACATTGCAAACTGCTTAGGGAGTGCTTAGCACTATAAAGTGGTATAGAAATTCAGGTGCTATTGCTATTGCTAGTCCAGCACTCAAACCACTATACCATGCTGGTTGTCAACTCACTATGAGGGAGCTTTTCAGTAATTACAGTAGGACCCCTGTATCCACTGATTCATTATCCACTGATTCAATTATCCACAGGACATAAAACAGCACACCTACCATAGAATCTTCTTAGAAAATGTGTCATCTCTAGCCATTTTCTAGGTCCCCCAAGGCAACTCTATGGTATTTAAAACAGGAAGTCCCATTATTTTCAATAGTGTTTGCTATTATCCACAATTGTCGGTATCCACACACACACACACGAACAAATCTCCAGCGGATACAGGAGTCCTACTACTCAAAGTGTCAGTAGCAAAGTAGCCTACATGTTACAGAGACAGGATCTTTACCACTTCTGATTAAAGAGAGAAAGAAGTGGTGGAACTCTGGACTGGATCATTCCACATTCTGGAATGCTCCTGCATATAAAACCCTCTCTTGCACCCAGTAAACCATCACCCAAAAAGGGGAGCTATGCTGGTTTATTTGATACAGGAATCTATTTATACAGGGGAAGCATGCAAAAATATGATGTCCAGCCCTGATGGGGTACAGTCCAAATTCTACTATATAATTGTTGCCGTTAGGCTGTAAAAGAGCCGACCACTGACCTTCTGTGGAATGGCCAGCTAGCAACACACTTGAACAATTGGATCTGTCACAGTTTTGTTCAAACTGAAGGTTTGAGCTGCCACACATACCCTGAAGACTCTCCGGTGCATCCACACTGCCCAGTTATAGTAGTTTGACAAATTATATGTAATTTTAAGGGGGGTAAATTGTTTTAAGTTATTACTATTGTTATGGATTTGTTTTTATATCCAATTGTTATGAGCTGCCTTGACTGCCTAATAGGCAAAAGGCGGGGTACAAAAATAAAGTTATTATTATTGCTGTTGTTGTTGTTGTTACAACAGTACCAGAGGCAGTATGCTTCTGCACACCAGTTGCTGGAGAGTACTAGATGGAGGGTGCAGTTCCACTCACCTCCTGCTGGTAGTCCTCTCATGGGCAGCTGACTGGCCACTGTGTGTATGGAATACTGCACGAGAGAGGCCATTAGTCTGATCAAATGTAGCTGTTGTTATGTTCTCACGTTCCTATTGGACTAGATGGACCAATGGTCAGATTCACTATAAGACAGCTTTCATATATTCCTGTTCTATAACTTTCAGGAGAGAAGCTGGAGGTGTGACATTCACTAGGAGATTAACAAGGGCTAAATTGTATGTAAGTAATATTTCATATGGATGTACACGAGAAAAAAATGTAGTACTCCTGCATTTTCAAGAGGAATTGGTTTCGTATTTCTGAAATATAGGCAACTCCAAACAACAGTATGAGATGCCAGTCAGTAATTCCCACTTCCACCCCAATATAAACAATTTCATACAAACAGAATAAAAAAGAAACAGAACACTGAAAACACTGAATAGAGAAAATATGGCTCCTCAAAGGGAGAGAGGATGGAAATACTTGAAAGGAACATGGAAGCAAATCCTGCACCTTCAGAAAATGTCCTATTTGTTTTATTTTATTTTTACTTTTAAAAAAATCCCAAAGATTTATCCTCTTTTTCATCCACTCCTGACTTAAAGATCCTCTTTCTTCCAAAAAGATAGCAGCTAGGCTCTGAGGCCCTTACAAACCCCATCTGTATGTATTACTGGAAGCCAATCAGTCTGTAGCAGAATATATAGAAAATCAAACTGAAAAGGCAGAGGGAGAACAAACAAGGGCTAATTAAGAGGGGGAAGAATACAAGATCTTTCTGAAAAGAAATATTATATTTAAAGGAGAAAAACATACAAAATAAGCAATAGAAACATACAGTACACAAATTGATCGCACAGTTGAGCTCAGTCTTTCACTCTCTGTCTCTGCCAGTGAGTAGAAACCAGCCAAATATTCCTCCTACCCAAGACATGCTGAAATAAGCATGAGCTGTACTTAATGGATTGTGGCCAGAACAGAAGGTTCCTGACAGGAAAATGTGAAACTCCACACAGACAGGAAAGCAACTGATCTATAGAGTCATCTTTCAGGTTGAACTCAGATGAGCACAAACCATGTATGACTATTGCTAAAAACTTGATGAATGGTAACTCAAATAAGGATAGAGATGCTGTTGTCTTAAACTTCAGCTTACAAAACCAACTGGATGATTACTTCAGTAGGTGGGAGCAGGGCAGTTCAAAATATTCTACTGCCTGAGCCTGAGGACAAGATGCTGCTGCTCTGCTCCATACAAAGAAAGAGACTGTATTGTCAAGTGAGTCTTGCTTCCATACTGGAGACATGGGCAGCAACCTTCCCCTGCACCTGAACAGTTCACAGTACACAGGGAACGGCATCTGGCGCAGATAGCTCTATCCGCCAACAAAGAGAATGACAGTGAGAAAAAGGCCACTTCCCAGCATCCATCACCTGCAGTGGCCAGCTCGTTCCACCCTGGGAGCATAGGGTACATCACTAGGCCAGTGCTAAGGGATCTAAGTTTCATAGCACATGGTAGCTTAGATAATGTCATGTTTTTCCTTTCTACATTTCATTCATTCATTTATTTATTTTAAATAACTTTTATTAAACTTGCAAGTTACAAACACAGTACAAAGATGAACAGTAAAAACAAACCAAAACCCCCACATCATTACAATTTCAAGAAAGCTGTATGGCATCTGTAGAACAGTATGGGAAAAGGAGACAGTAAATTAACCAAATGTATCTCTCCAAATTTGACCATGAGAAGCCAGCGGGAGGGGACAATGAAAGGCTTCTGTGTTACAATCTGCAAAACAAATGAAAGTCAACCATGTTTTCACAAATGGATTTGATTGTGAGGTGGACAAGTGACACCACCTCTGATTTCTGAGTTAGGCAATCAGGCTCAAGGCTTTGGACAAGCAGAAACTTGCAGGTAAGCCTGGACAAGTTTTCTAAGCAGCTTCAACTGCAGCTGGCTGACAAAAGGCATCAACATGTCTTCTATTCCCCTTGTGTAAGACCCTTCATGATTAAATCAGATTTTTTTAAAAATGTTGTTAGGTCATTCCACTATTGAAATACTGGAGGATTCCAAGTCCAATACATACTTGATTTGTTTCTGATCTAATGGCAGCACTGTTCAGGAGATGCTGAAGTACTGAATTCCTAGGATGTGGTAACATTACACATCCTTCCTCTATTCCACCGAAGGGGGCTTATCTGGGGGGCTTTGCAGGGTCACCTTTCATATATATGGTCATGGGGTGAGCTTTTATAAATAAAGGTATGTGATATTGAGTTAGTAAGATGCAATTAAATATTGGTATTTATCTTGAGATTATGGGTTTTTCAAACAATTAAATTGTGCCTTGAATACCTTCACAGGTGGTGGCACCTGGCCTCCGAATCTAAACTATAATCCCATAATTTTGTTTTGGGGTTAAAAAAATCCTGAATTTCATTGTTCTGGATAATATATCCATGAATAAGCATAGGAGGCATAAAATATTTGATTTACATGTTTGTCACCCAGGGATCTGCACAATGGCTGCCACTGTTTGTCAGAATTTGACACTATTTGGGAGTGACTTCTAGAATAAGCCTTTTGAATTGTTCTGAGACTGAGTGCAGAAGACAAAAAAGACACCATTCCCTACTTGAATAGGCCTCTGGAAACTGTTTTGATGCCTGAGAAACAGATAGATACGCAACTGAAAAGGATAAAAAGAATGCCTCCTCAATTTATATTCTCTTTGAAATGCCTATAGCACACATCTAAGAGTGCATTTTCAAACATATAGCATATCAAAAGAAGTAAACATTTCTTCCTAGGCATGGCATTTGCAGGCTTTTAGATCAGCAAGACCCAAAAATAGGCTTGTGGCTACACTGGCTGGCCTTCCCATCATCAGTCCATTTCGCCCTTGTAGCAAAGGAAAGAATTTCAAGAATAAACAAATGCCTCCAGCTTTAAATGAATTCTCTGACACACACACACACACAAATCCTCTTAAGGCTGCCTCTGAATATACTCTGGGCAGTCCAGTGTAATCTGGCCTGACATATTTTTTGGATCTTTTTCCACATCAAGCAATTGTAAGGAGGGATGTGCAATCTTGAGCAGAGGGGCAGCTAAGAGAAAGGATGGCTGACCATTGTATTTTCCTCCCCACAGACACATTATTATGGGGTCCTTGTAGGTATTTTCCCCAGGTGAAGCAGCTGGCCAGAGATGTTGAGCAAACAAAAGGCAGGAAGGGAAAGAGCGAAGCAGCCCTTTCAGTTGGCCTCTGCTGCCTTTTTGCTGTGTGCAGCTTCCAAGGATGCTTTTCAGGAACAGCCTTATCAAATTATGTATGGGACAGAGCAGGAGTGGGTGTGTTTCTGGCCTACAATTCCCTAGACAGGATGTCCAATGAAGAGGGATTATGGGAGTTGCAGTCCAAAAATGCCTAGAGGATCACAGTTTCCCACCCCTGGGCTGCAAAAAAAGTAAACAGTTTTTTTAAAACACACATAATAATCATAATAACAACAACAACAACAACAACAACAACAGAATCTGGGCTTACCCAGATTGAATGAGTTAGCAGTACAGAAAAGTACCCCACACAACACCAGCTTAAGTTAGGAAATTCTGTGCCACAGGATGTAATGGGGGCTGCTGTGTCAGAAGGCTTTAAAAAGGAATTAGACACATTTGTAGAGAAGGAAAAGTATGTTGAGGGCTATAAGGCATGCATGATATGATTGGTGAATGGAACCTCCTTGTTGCTATTCCTAAATGCCAGTTGCTAGGCAACAAACAGCACAGGAAGATTCCCCAGATGCCAGTGTTGTGAGCAGGATGCTAGACTGGGGGACCCTTGCCCTCTTTCAGCAGAGTGTTTCTTTCTAGTTTAAAAAGAAAAATAAAGGAAGCATTGGGGGAAAGAAATACATGCATGTTCCACTGGGCCCTTAGCTGGATAAGGGAATCCTTCATTCTTTCTGACTCAGCCCTTGCTTGGATCTCTTCTGTGGCAACAATGACACATTAAGATAGGCTCAGTCCAGTGTGGGATAATGTTTGAGTGCCCTGGGGAATGGCAGGCCTCCAGTTGCAGAAGATAATCATCAGGATCTCCCTGGGGCAAACTTTTCCAGTTAACATGCGCAATCAATTCATGCCTCAGGGACAAGAAATGTCACACCATCCTCTTCACAGATTCTATTGAGTCATTCCATTACTCCTGCATCTAAACACTGCATCTGTTTATGTTCTTTTTAAAAGGTACAGAAGGGAACTGAACAATTTCTCCATAGTGGTTTTTTTTAAAAAAAGTCACCGAAGAACAAAACAACTTGGACAATATTAGTTGCTACATCAATTCCTTGAAAGGCTCACTGCAGGGTCAGGGAACGTTTGCTTGCTACTCAGAAATACAACCACACTGGCTTGCATGCTAATGGCTGCCAGTGACAAGGACTCATCGAATGTCACAGCTTTGCCTACTGCATGCTGTTCATTCTTCTTATCTGTGTGACCTCTCCTTAGAAATGACGGATGAAGTGCTGGTGAATTAACATCTCTGCTCCTGGACATTTGCCATCAAGGTGGCACTCACAGTAATGCCTGTCCTGAAATACAAAAGAATCTCCACACACTGGCATAGACCCAGGAGGGATGCAGAGCTACTCTGAGAAGGCTATTTGCTAAGCTGCGTGCTTGCCAAGTCAAGTCAAGTCAAATTTTATTTCTAATAACCACAGGCCATGAGAGGCTCAGAATGGGGTACTGGAAACAGAATTCAGCTTCCTGAGAAATATGGCTTTCTTTTTTAAAAAACTACCAAATTTCTAGTCCTTATTGTAGTAAACATATTGTAGTAAACATTTACAAAAAAACTTATTTTTGTAAACACACAGGAAATGTTGGGTGAATTTTACAGAAGTAAAATCATGGAACCAGCATGGCACAGTGGTTTGAATATTGTACTATGACTCTAGAGACTAGGGTTCGAATCCCACTCAGCCATGAAAACCCACTGGGTGACCTTGGGCAAGTCATACACTCCCAGCCTCAGAAAACCCAGTGATGGGTTCACCTTAGGGTCACCATAATTCGGAAATGACTTAAAGGCATGCAACAACAACAAAATCATAGAACTTGAAAAATTATGTAAAATACCCGTATGTTCCAGCGTATAAGACGACTGGGCGCATAAGATGACCCCCCAATTTTTAAGTTAAAATATAGAGTTCGCCCCCACCCCAAGCCAGCCAGCCAGCCACCTGGCTGGAAAGCCTGTCCCCCACCAGCCAGCCAGCTCAGTGGCTATAGATGATGGAATAGTCTGTGAAATTAAAGGACTGAGAACAGCTAAAAAAGCATGGGATACTTTGAAAAATCTCTGTGGTGTTCAGTCTTTGGAAAGTAAGGTTGCATTAATACTGTAAGTTGGTTAATATGAAGCTATCAAATCCCAAATTTTTGAATGAGCACATTAATGAATGAGCACATTAATGATTTTAGAGCCACATTGGCAGACAAGAGAATTTCACCATAGACAAAAGTTGATCCAAATGAATAAGTTTGAATCCAGAAATTCTAATTTTAGGCTAACTTGTCCTGAAAAGAAACATCATTTTGACTCTCCTGAGCTAAATGGAGGGCCATTTAACTCTTCAAAGGCAAAGCAGTCATTCTCACAGCAGGAGGAAGGATCTGCTGGGAAAACTGCCCAGGCCAATTAACACTTCAGTCATTCTCACAGCAGGGGAAAAGATCTACTGGGGTATAAGACCACCCCACACGCACACTTTTGAGGAGATTTTCAAGTGTTAAAAAGTAGTCTTGTATGCAGGAATATACGGTAAGAAAACAATCACAAAAATTGTTTCGAAAGCCACAATATTTATCTTACAACAGTGATGAATATTTTTTTTAAAAAAATGGCAGACATGACCCTGGCTTGTTTGGCCATAATGCATGATGAAGAAAGCCTAGTTGCGGGCTTAAGCTTTTGCATTGGTGCCCTTTAGAAGCATCCATCCATGCATCCGAATACAGCTATTAAAACTTGGTTAACATTTTGAGAACTGGTGCAGATAAAAAAGAAATAGCAGCTGCTCTGTGGAAAAAGGAAGCTAGAAGAAGAAATTTCTTCTAATGCCTCAATGCCATGAATGACCTATTTCACACTGGCATCTGCTCTGTTCTGATTAACAACTCCAGATGTGCACTGGCTGTTATTCAACCATGATCTGAGAGCAGCTAATACCTTTTTCCTCTGCTTTTTCCGTTTTTACATGCCAATTAAATATCTTTGTTATTTCTACCATTCAGATAAGTATACTAGCTTAAGAACCTTAGGATCCATTTCATAGCTGCATATGTGGAATCTGTAGAGGAATCGGTAGGTGAAATATTACTTAAACTGGTAAATCCAGAAATATTAAGTATACTAACAAGACTTCAGTGGAACTATCAAAAGTTTAGCAGTTGTCTAAAACTGAATACACCAAATCTACAAACACTTATCGTGCAGTCCGCTTTTTCACTTTCCATCGGAAAGCCTCAGGATTGTATTCCAGAGTCATTTCTGGATCTCCAAACACATTCACATATAATAAAGACCAACAAACATACCTCTTATGTTGCGGGAAGGGAGCAATCATTCTATTTTTGGTTAATCACATGTGTCCAATCTTAAACTGCTCCCATCCCTGTTTTCTCCTATATTTATTTTTTAAAAATAATATATGAGCTGTCTTGGATGAAACCGATTATCTAGACCCATTTCAAACTGGCTTCAGGACAGGCTTTGGGGTTGAGACTGCCATGGTTGCCTTGACCAACGATCTGCATCTGGGCATCGACAGGGGTAGTGTGACCCTGTTGGTGGTCCTAGACCTCTCAGTGGCTTTTGATACGATAGATCACAGCATTCTTCTGGATTGCCTGAGGGAGTTAGGCATCGGAGGCACTGCTTTGCAGTGGTTCCGGTCCTTCCTCTCAGGCAGGACCCAGAGAGTGCTGCTCGGGGACAGCTGCTCCAGTAAAAGGGAGCTCACCTGTGGAGTACCACAGGGTGCTATTCTGTCCCCAATGTTATTTAACATCTATATGAAGCCACTGGGTGAGATCATTCGGAGTTACGGAGCTGGGTATTATCAGTACGCTGATGAGACTCAAATCTATTTCTCCGTATCTCATTTGTCAGCCTCGAATTCTGATGGCATCTCTTCTCTCAATGAATGTCTTCAGGCAGTAATGGGCTGGATGAGGAAAAACATGATTCAGACTGAATCCAGACAAGACGGAGGTGCTCACGGTAGCGGCCCTGAAACCAAGAATTGAGTTGCAACCTCCAGTCCTGGACAGGGTCACACTCTCCTCTAGTGACTGTGTTCACAGTCTAGGGGTGCTCCTTGACTCGTCGCTCCTGATGACAAATCAGGTAAATGCGACAGTCAGGAGCACTTGTTATCAGCTTCGGCTGATACGCCAGCTGCGCCCTTTTCTGGAAGTAAGGGATCTTGAGACCGTTGTGCATGCGCTGGTAACCTCACGTCTTGATTTCTGTAATGCACTCTACATGGGGCTACCCTTGTGCTTGGTTCAGAAATTACAGCTGATACAAAATATGGCAGCCAGGCTTGTCTCTGGAACATCTAGAAGGGACCACATTACTCCGGTTTTGAGGTCCCTCCACTGGCTGCCTATCAGCTTCCAGGCCCAGTACAAGGTGTTGGTTATCATCTTTAAAGCCCTAAATGGCTTGGGTCCAAGCTATCTCAGGGACCACCTTCTCCCTTATAATCCTCCCCGCGCTCTCCGGTCCTCTGGGAGGAATTTGTTGCAGCCACAAAGACCTAGGCTGGTGACCACATCCCAGAGGGCTTTCTCGGCTGTTGCCCCGAAATTGTCGAACGGCCTGCCGGATGAGATCCGCCTATTGACATCATTAGACAGCTTTAAAAAGGCTGTCAAGACGGATCTCTTCAGGCAGGCTTTTCCGGAATAGCTAATCCCGGCCTTAGGAACCCGCTTTGGAAGTTGATTCTGGAGCTCCTAACTGTTGCTGCTTGCTAGGAAGAGTTTTTAATAACAATTGTATTGTATGTTGATTTTAATTTGTATTGATTTAGTAATGTTTTAATGGGGGGGGAAGGGATTTTGAGTTGTTTTATATTATGTATTATTTTACTGTTGTAAGCCGCCCCGATTGATCGCAGAGGGGCGGGATATAAATACTTATTATTATTATTATTATTATTGAGCCATGTATTATTAACCTACAATTTGGACAAGTGCACAATCCAGGAGATAACAGTGTCCCAATTACTATGGACTTGTGGTTAAACTGATACACTTAAAAACACAGTTAGAAGAAAATTCTCCAATCTTCCTATCTAGGTCAACAAGAACATTTGCAAACTGTAAAATGCTAGCCTCACTGTTTATAGGTCCTCTACAGATTAAATGGGGTTAACAACTACAATGTTTACATTGCATCTGTAAATTTCTCTAGATAGCCTGGCTTCCCCATAGTAAAAAGTGAAATCTAACCATCCCTACTTGGCTTTTTTACTTATGGCTGACCAGTCCATGCATGCATTGTCTCCAAAAGGGACAACATTTGCCAAAGAATTTGCTGGATTCCTTCTGGATGCTCCTTATGAAACCATTAGAACGCAGCCAGGTTGCTTGCATTCTCTGAGGTCATACATGCACAGCTATCCTCTAAGAGTTTGCCCCAGATCTCTGTAGATCTCCATAGCACAAGGCTTGCTGTTGCTGTTGTTGTTGTTGTTGTTCCCTGCCCACCCCCCAAAAAAACAGAACTCAAGGCAGCTTACAAATTAAAATAAATATAATTAATACCTGTACAATTAAGTTAAGACATTAAGACATTAAGACAAAAGTTTAACATTAAAATGGAATTAAACTATCACTACACTAACAAGAATTTTTTAAAAGTTTTTTTTAATGGTACAATTAAAACAGTACAGCCTTGTCTGAAAAGCCCTTTTTCTTTAAAAAAAAAAATCTTAAGTTCTCAAAAGCCTGTCAGAATAGAAGTCTTTGCCTATTGATGAAAGGAAAGGAAGGGAGTTCCAGAGCCTAGGGCTATCCACCAAGACAGCCCTGTGCCACACCCCTTCCAACCACATTTGTGGAAGGCCTGTCTTGATGATCCCCAAGGCCTGGGCACATTCACGTGGGAAAGTACGGTCTGTTGGATACCCTGGATCTAAGTCATATAGGGCTTTATAAGTTGCAACCACCACTATGAATTGTGTCCAGAAACAAAACAGCAGCCAGTGGAACTGCTGGAGGAAATATATTCTTCAAGTCTTGTATGATCCTCATAAGTTTGTTGTTGTTGTATGCCTTCAAGTTGTTTCCAACTTATGGCAACCCTAAGGAAAATATATCTCAGGGTTTGCTTGGCAAGATTTGTTCAGAGGGGGGTCGCCTTTGCCTTCCTCTGAGGCTGAGAGAGTGTGATTTGCCCAAGGCCACCCAATGTATTTCCATGGCTGAATTGGGATTCAACCCCTGGTCTCAGAGTTATAGTTCAATGCTTAAACCACTATACCTCACTGGCTCCATTTGTTGTAACTAGCCCTAGTTAAGATTCTGATTGCAGCTCTTTGTACCAACTGAAGTCTCCAAACACTCTTCAAAGTCAGCTCCATATAGCTGGAGTCTGTATTACAATAATCCAAAAAGAGAAGTAACTCAGACTGTGGCCAGATCAGATGTCTCCAGGAACTGTTGCAGTCCATATGAAAGCACATTTTTGTAGCGTGCACGGTATAATCATCTCTCATTTTCTAATTTCCTCCTCAAAATCCACCTCTTCCACTAAGGTTCTGGCTTGATCTCTTACTTCCTCTGATCTGGTGGAGCAGTTTAATAACTATGCATGCCAATGGCAGCCCTTTCATCTGAGCAGATGAGACACATTGTCCTGCTTGGACCATGAGCTAATATATGCCACCTTGAGCTCCTCTGAAGAAGGCCAGGATATATACGTAGCAAATAACTAAATTAAAGTACAGCACAAGGAACAATTATCTGCATATAACTAGCCTGCTTCCCTAAAAAGCATCACAGGAAAGGGAGGCTAGGCACTGGGTGAAACGAGTCATACAGCAAGCCCACTCCGAATACCTCTTTCACAGGAGGAAAGAAACCCCTGACTGTTTCGAATCCGTCAGGTTCTCCCACCCGGTGAGCGCAAAAGCACCAAGCCCAGAGCTTGAAAACTCAGAGCCCATGCTCCTTGCATCCTTCCATGCTCTCATCTCCAACCAGCAAGGTTTAAGGTTCTCGCCACACAACAGCACTCATCTCCTTGCCTGTCAAAATGCCACTTGAAATTTCATCACATGGAATGTCAGGAGGTAATGGCAGCAGAAGGCAAGGATCAAAAACTTCAGGGGCTCTTACAAAATGGAGACCTGGCCTCTGGGCAACAAAAGAGCTATTCAAACTGATCAACAATAAGAACTTATACATTTGTGTGAGTGTGAGTGTTACTTCCCAGCTTCTGACAGCTATGACTAGCATAAATATTACCCTCTTTCTAATTCTCTCATCACCCCCTTCTGTCTATACCAATGTTTTCCAGCCTTGGTTGCCTCCAGTTGTTGACCAATGCTGCCTGGAGGTGGCAGAAATTGTGGTCAAAACATCTGGAGAGACTTAGGTGTGGAGGACTGGGTTGTACTATGCAACACAAAGCTTGCTCAGTAAGTCGCCTTGGTGCCCTGAGAGGCTGCAATACTCAATCTGTTGCATTACTGGACCAAGTCATCATGGCTATCTCTGGATTCAAACACATGACAGGCTGTATGTAAGCAGAAGCTTCACAGTACCAAAGAAAAATATTGACAACTCTGCCAGTGTGATTCACCTGAAATCAGACTGCAAAAGCCTAGGAGCTGAAGAATGCCCAGCGGCATCACAAACAGCAGTCCATTGAAGGAATTAGCTTATTTCAGTTTATTGCTATTTGGGAAAGTAAGACACCCTCATGTTATATTAATTACCCAGGACAAACACTGGCATAACTAGCCTTATTGAAAAATACCAGCTGAAACACAGAACACTTGCCCCCAACTTCTTATTCTCTTTTGGTTCTTCTCAGTGTTCTTCTCCTGTCACAAAGCCATTCCTCATTATACGAAATCAGTCTCGTACAGAGTAACTATGAGAAACGAATAAGAAAAGCAAACACATTGCCCACCATTATAACAATCACATTTGCCTTAGGCTAAAAATAAAGCCAGCAAAACCTGACTGGGTATTGAAATATTTATATTCATTCACACATACTTAGCAGTATCCTTATCCTCTCCAACAGGGGCTCACAGTATATAAACCCCCCCCCACACACACACTCCTACCCAACCATTCTCTGAAGATGCCAGCCACAGATGCAGGTGAAACATCAGAAATAAACTCTTCCAGAACACGGCCTCACAGTCGGGGGGGGGGGAAACAACCATGGAAAACCTCAGCAGTATCTGTTGGGGGCCACAGCTTAATGGTAGAACACAAGCATCTTTTGCAGGAGTTATCAGTTCAAGCTGTGGCACTCCCAATTTAAACTAGGCAAGGCTAAGGGAAACCTTATTTCACCCTTTCTCTTTCTGAGGTGAAAGCTCAGCAACTGAATTCATGCCTTTACAGGGGAAAGGTGCCAGGTATGGGACTGTGTAGAAGGACCTCCTGATTCAGCTTTCCCCAAACTGCAGCCTTTAAAAGGTAGTGGGACTGCGGCCACCATTATTCTCCCAGCCTGTCCCTTCTGGCCTGCAGTTATGGATGGTGAGAACTTTAGTCACTAAAGAGTTTCTTTCTTTACTATATGATTCCATTTTCTTTTCATCCCAGGTCAAGAAAACAGCCATGCAGACAACAAACTCATCCAGAGCATTTCAGGTTTCCTGCTTATCTGTCAGAGAACCTACTTCCAAGACAACCCACACCTTGTCCCTGTGAGATGTTCTGTGAGCCACAGTGTGCAGTGGTGTGTCCCGGGGCCTACAGTGAACATCTCAACATAAGAAGACTGCTTAAGAATGGGTTGGAGACATGGCTATAATGCATCTTTTCTATGTGCAGGTCCTTTCTATGTACAACCACCTAAATGCAGAGCAAATTGAAGTTACTTTGTTGGACTATAACACTGTCCATTCTAGCTGGTATATTTTGGGAGTTCTAGATTGACAAGGAGATCGATCACAGATTAGCAAAGGCATATAGTGCATTTGGAAGACTTCACAAAAGAGTCTGGAGCAATAAATGCCTGAGGCAAAGCACAAAAAATCAGTGTGTATAGAGCCATTATAAGGTCTATCCTCCTTTATGGATCTGAAACATGGGTCACCTATCACCACCACGTACGACTCCTCGAACGCTTTCATCAGCGCTGTCTACGCACAATCCTAAATATACACTGGACTGACTATGTGACGAATGTTGCTGTCCTTGAGCAAGCAGGGATCACCAGCATTGAGGCCATGATATTGAGAACGCAGCTGCGCTGGGCAGGGCACGTTTCTAGGATGGAGGACCATTGCCTCCCAAAAATACTACTCTATGGTGAACTTGCCACGGGTCAGCATAAGAGGGGCATTCCAAAAAAGTGATACAAAGACTCCCTGAAACAACATCTCAGGCTTGGCCAAATTGATCACCAACAGTGGTCCGCCCTGGCCTCACATCGGGAGGCATGGAGACACACTATCCACAATGCTGCAGCCTTATTTGAGAACTCACGCCGAACAAGTCTTGAAGAGAAACGACAACGCAGAAAGAATCACAACCCAAAAACATCACCCAAGGAGACCTTCTGCTGTGCTTTCTGCAACCAGACTTGTTTATGGCGGATTGGCCTTTTTAGTCATCAGCGCGCTTGCAGAAAGCGCGGGATGAGTCCTTCCTGAATCTTTGTTTGCGAAGAAAAGCCAGAGATAATTCAAAAAGCAACTGTCCCAGCTTGTTCTAAATGTACAAAAATACACCCATGCAGTTGGACATGTGACAACATCCATACCTCCAGAAGTGAAGGCGGGCGATTCCTTGTTGCCAGAGAAATGAATATGGAGAGCACACACATCTTTACTTTGATGGTTCTTTTGATTAATTTAATCTTCATTATTCTTTTGGTATAATTCCAGGAAAGCTTCCTAAGCCTACCAAGCCTACCACTGTTATCCCAGTAAACATTTATTTCTATCCACAGGATGAATTATTAGTCACTATACATGGAATCAGAAGAATTTTTCTAACCACATCAAGAGAACACCATGTTTATAAATTGCCATTTTTAAAACCTAGTTGCCCGTAAAGGTTATAGGTAAGCTAGAATATTCTCAGTCAAGATGTGCCATAATTTGGTCATATGTATTAGTCATATAGCTTCCTGACACAAACGCTTCTGACAATCAGGATAGTCACTTGTATGCCTAGTTCTGTTGCATCAAAAATCCTGCATGACCAAGGAAGGCTGCACAATCAAGCCCCACCTGGATCCCTCATGCTCTGATATATTGTTGGACTGTAACTTATGAGGTCTGTCTATTAAATTACGAGACTGATACAATAACCCATCTTTATTTAAAGGTATTACAATTCAAATGCTTGTCCCCTTCAATATACTCCCCGGTCACACTCACACACTGATGCAGTCTTGTTTTCCACTAGTTGAAGGCATGGAGCAGATCAGTTTCTTCAGCTGTTTCAACACATCTGTCATTTTCTTCTTTACTGCATCAATTGATTCAAAATGTGTTTCTTTAAGCATTGATTTCACTTTAGGAAAAAGGAAAAAGTCACATGGTGCCAAATCTGGTGAATATGGAGGATGTTCAAGTGTAGCCTGTGTACTGATATGATGAACTCCTGTTTTCTTTAAAAACAAACAAACAACCATTTGATCTATGACAATGTAGACACATTGCTGAGGAACTAGATATGTGCATTTGAGAGGGTGTTTTTGGTCTTCTGTGCAAAAGTTTTTTTTGTTTTTGTGTGTTTGTTTGGACTACAGCTTGTGGAGCCAGCTAGTAGCCATGCAGAGATTCCACCTCAACATTAGGAGGAACTTTCTGACAGTAAGAGCTGTTTGGCAGTGGAACACACTACCTCGGAGTGTGGTGGGGTCTCCTTCCTTGGAGGTCTTTAAACAGAGGCTGGATGCCATCTGTCAGGGATGCTTTGATCATGATTTCCTGCATGGCAGGGGGTTGGACTGGATAGCCCTTGTGGTCTCTTCCAACTCTACAATTCTATGATTCAAACAGTTTGCTCCTTTTCTATGCATACAGAAGTAAGCAAATCTTAATCTACAACATGCCACTACTAGGGAATCACATATGTCCAGATTAGTATAGGCGTTATTCACTTATTTGCTTCAGTGGTAGGTAGGTGTTCCCTTTTCCCTCCAACAGCAACCACCCACCCCACCCCTGGGTTGCATGGGAACAGTTTTACACTCAATTTTCACAATCCAAATGGGATATGAAGCATCACTAAAAAGGCATGATGTGATTCATGTGAAAGAACTTGCTCATGAAATGTACAGTAGATTCCACCTAAAAGGAAGAACTTCCTGATGGTAAGAGCTGTTTAGCAGTAGACTGCCTCAGAATGTGGTGGAGTCTCCTTCTGTGGAGGCTTTTAAACAGAGGCTGGACATTTATCTGCCAGGAGTGCTTTGGCTGTGTATTCCTGCATGGCAGGGGGCTGGACTAGATGGCTCTTGTGGTCTCTTCCAACACTATGATTCTATGAGTCTATAGCAGCCAAAAACTGCTTCACAGAAAGTGCTGTGTGAGCAAGTACATTGTCTTGATGAGGAATAAAACCATTGTTTGACAGTTCTGGCCTTTTTTCTCCCCTGACTCTTATTTTCAGCTTTGTTAAAACTTCCTTATAATAATGCTGGTTCAGTTCTGCCTTCTGGAACCCATTCTGCCAAATTTAGGCCCTTGATGTTGAAAAAATATGAGCATGGCTTTGAATGTGGACTTGCTTTGACGTGCTTTTTTCATTCTTGGTGATGATGGTGTTTTCCAGTGCATTGGCTGCTGTTTTGTCTCAGGATCATACTGGAAGATCCAGATGTCAATGTCATCACAAATGATAATTTTTTGAAAAAGCTTTGGGTCTGCCTGGAGTTGCTGCAGAATGTCAACACAAATTTCCTTGCGGCACTCTTTTTGGTCTGGTGTGAGAACCCTAAGAACCATCTTGACACTAACTTTTCTCATGTTGAGATCCTTATGCAAAATGTTCTACGCAATGTCTTTGTTAATGTTCATGGCATCAGCTATCATTTGGACACTGAGTAAGTGGTCTCCTCAAACAATATGACTGATTTTTTTCCCACAATTTCTTCAGTTCTTGAAGAGGAAGGTTGTCCATGGTGTTTGTCTTCCACACTCTCACGTCCTTCTCTGAATCTTTTGTGCCATTCAAACACACACACACGAGACTTCAAAACATTTGCAGATGGGAACTAGTAATTTTGTGACTGATATCAACAACTAGGGAAGTCTTGGTAACTTATAGGGACACCACATACTCTGTGACGGCAAACAAAACACAATAAATATTTACTTCTAAAGTTCTGGAAAAAGGATGAACATGAGATTATGACTGTGACTTATGATTTATACACAGGAAATTACAGAGGTGACTTTCTTATGGCAGGCCTTTAAGTTCAGGTTCAGCCTCTTTGTTCACAAGAGGAAATGAAGCTTAAACTAATAAAACCTTCCAGAAGGAACAGTGCAGATCCATCATCCTACAAAGATGGGCAAGTGCCAGCACAGTTCTCAAAGCAGTGAAACCAGTTGTAGACATTATACAAAGTACTTAATAAAAAAGAAAGAAATATTTCTCATTTTCTTTCCATTTTATATACTATTATTACATTTTCCTTTATTAAACATCCCTCTATTCTTCTCAAATTCTGTACATTTTAACTTAAACCATCACTGTGCATAATTGAAAAAGATAGAAATGGGGTCTGTAGAGTGGAAATTCATAAGCATTTTTTTTTCACTTGCCACTAAACAGATGTCATAGGAAGAACTGGGCGTACCCTTTCCAGATGGTTTCTGAAAAGCCATCTTGTTGCTGGTTTAATATGTCCCAATTAAAATCAGATACAGAATGAACCGTTAAAAAAAAAAAAAACTACAAGATTTTTGCATTGCTCCAAAGATGTTAAAACAAAAGCTCTTAACTCACATGCTGAGGAGACCAGTTATCAAAAGTGGCCTAATTCAGAACCTAATTCTACCACTATTATTAGTTTGCAAAGGCTTTTGCAATCAAAACATGTTTGTCCTCTTTTCAAAACAGCCAAATGCTTGTGTTAGTACTGTTTTTGCCATTCTACAATGGGGAAAGTGAACAAGCAGCTTATTGAAAGGTCATACTATGAAATTAATGAGTTCAGGCTTCCCGCATGTGAGTAATAAAATGATGTACTAGCTAGTCCTTCACTCACTGGGTGATCTTCAACTTGTCTCCCACCCTCCTCCCCTGCTTCTTTCTTTCTCTCTCAGCCCCTCTCCCAAATCTACCTTAGGTGACTATTGTAAGTATGAAGGAGAATAATATTCACAGATGTCCACGGAAGCCCCTCAGAGAAAGGGGAGGACAGAAATATGATACAGAGGCAGGTTTTTTTTTCTATATGTATCTTGACAGTATCCAAAAACAAAAGGATGCTGTATATTTGAGCCCAGATCTGAATGAAACACTAAGTCTAAAATCTTCCAGAACATGGCCTCACAGCCCAAAGAAAAAAAACCAAGGAAAACCTAAATCTGAACAATTTTGAGGCTGGACAGAACTAAAAATGTTAAGCTTTATTGTACTAGCATGCACATTTTTTAAAAGACAGTAGTGGATTAATGAGAAATCAGTTTTCTTCCAATTTTTCTGGGGACAAATTCATATAACAGCTGATAAAGCAACATAAAGGTATACAGTTGTCTAAGAAGATCAATTTCCTTCAGTACAAGATACAAATAACCAGAAAACTGAGATGATGTTTTACTTCATGCAATACATCTGGCTATATAATCTGCTGGCTAGTCTTTTCCATCTTTTGTGGGGGAAAGAAAAGAAATCCATACAACTAATTATCATAATTAAATCATCTCTCAGGCAGCTCAACTGGTATTCCACGAAATAGCAGCAGTGTAAAAACCCTGGTAGTTCCCAGACCTGGTCATGTAATTGGATTAACTTATTATTTTTATTTTTGAAAGCAGCTGCTATATGAACTTCGGTGCCTTCTGGTGACTGTTGTTGCTTCCCTTCACCCCTCCCATGCTAATACAGACAGCCAAGAAGTACATTTGCATGCCTTTCTCTAAGTTGTCACACCCACATTACAAGTTTGCATAGCTATGTCATCAAAACAGCTGCACTACTTTAACCCTCCACACTAATTCAGCAAAAAAGGGGGAAAAGATCAAGTCTACTAGGAAGGTCTTCTTCACATGGAAGCTGTACAAATGCTTTTCTCCCCTCTTCCACAACCACTTTTCCAACAGGAGATTTCCCTGCTGAATGGTGCTCATAGGCACCCATCAACATCTCTTAAGTTGACTTCAAAAAAGTGCCTATGACTCTTCTCCTTGGAGAATTCATTTTCCTAAATTCTCCAAGGGCCTTTAATAGCAAGGAGCTGTAACATCAGCAAGTTTGAGAAGCTGTATCCCTAGAAACTGCCTCTTCAGCTGCTGCTCTTCAGTTTGTGGTTTTCCTTCCCAGGGCTACCCATTGGATACATTTTCCCATCCACACCAAAAACAATCCGTCTGACTTGTCTAGGAAATATATTTCAAGGTAGCTTTATATTTTTTCACATATTTTAACATTTTGCAGTGAACAAACAAACCAACAAAACCCATGATGTACAAAATGGCAACCAACGGTAGTCATTCACTTACTATACTAGGAGCTGGCACAATGTAAACAATGTTGATGAGTATACAGATATATGTACACAGATACAGCCAAAAGGTCTTCCATTAATGTTTCTGAGCTTAGGGTCCAGATAACCAGGCTAAGGCACATAAAGTGATGGGAAAGTTACACATAATTTTCCTACACATGTAAGAAGAACTCTGCAGTATTAGTTTAGACATAGAATTTGGCTACTAAAGGTTGAACACCTTGCTTCCCCAGATGCCAGCAGATACCTAACACCTATCAGCCATGTTGAACTGTTCCTCTTCTTTGTGATGCAGGAACCCATCTTCTTTCCATGTTGTATTTCTGCCTCTGGAGGAACCCATCTTCTTTCCATGTTGTATTTCTGCCTCTGCCATCAACTTTTCTATGGACTTTATTACACAGGTCATTTAAAGCAGAATTAAAGCTGGATAATAACACTATTGGCGATACTTATCACATGACGTTGCCTCCAAATCGTTACTGCTGTGCCTCCACAGCATGATTAGGGCATCTCTTGCCATTGATGGGGAACACCCATCAATAAGCTCCAAATCATGCTGCTGTGCCATGAATCCTCAGGTGTGATAAATTTCTCCAGTTGCAGTCTCAAGAGTAGGCAGTCACCTGGTCTCAGTCTCCTCCTCTCCCCCCTCTCTCCTGCTATCTCCAAACAGGCTGGTTTTCTCTCCCCCCCTTTCTTTCCTTCCCCCCCCCTTTCAGATATATTTTTTATTTTCCACATTTTCCAAATGTATCTTATATGATCAAAAGTTGTTCTTTCAAACTTCTATACAACAAATGTCTTAAATATTCCCTATTTACATATTTATGTCTTCCATATATGTTGTAACCGAAATGCTTAACCATGACTTCTGTCATTTGCCATTTTGACATCAGAAGGCTTATATTTAAATATAAATACCTTAAATGACTTCTGCTGTTAACATTTTACATACAACATTTTATAATTTACTTTTAACACTAATTCTCTTTACAATTGTAAATACTCTTAGCTTTAACTGCTATCTACTTTAAAACTTCCATCTTAGGGTATTTTTCCCTTCTTATAATATTTCACTATCTTGCAATTCACCCTTATTTACCCAGAAATCTAACACCTGTTTCCATTCATCTTTCCATTTACTTTCTTTCCTGTTTCTTAATTTATTTGTCAATATGTCTAGTTCCAACATATCTATCATCCTGTTTTTCCATTCATTTAGCATCAGGTGCTCTTTCACTTTCCTTTTTTTTAGCTATTACAAATCTGGCAGCTGTTATCATATAGAGTATTACCCTCCAGTAGCTATTTATTTTATTTTCTTCTGGACTCTTGATGATATTTAATAAATACATCTCTGGAGTAAATTCCAGGTTCATTTGCAAGATTTCTCTAATTGAATCGTGAATCTGCATCCAAATTTTTTTGATCTTGGCACAACACCACCACATATGCATCATTGTTCCTCGATGATTCCCACATTTCCAACAGTTACTTGAGATCGTCTTATTCATCTTGTTAATTCTCGATGGCGTATAATACCACCTATGAGTCATTTTAATATAATTTTCTTTTAGATTTTGAGATGCGATAAATGCAAATGACCTTTTCCTTGCTTATTCCCATTCATCTGTACTTATGGGGTTACCAATATCTTCCATCCATTTTTGCATATAGTCTTTTGCCAGGGAGAAGAAGGAGAGCAGCTTCTGGACAGCCATTCTGACTGGGGAGATTGAATATTTTTTAAAAACTGTTGGGAGAGGCTGCTTGTTGCTGAGGCGCAAGCCTAATGGCGCATGAATTTCAGTAACCAAACAAAAAAACAGCAGACCTAAAAGTACAGCTTAGCATTCTCAGCGTTAACTAAGAGTTCTTAGATTACCTAAAAGCTCTCATCATGGACACTGAGGGGACTGCAGCAGTCACTTGCAACACTTGTGCGATGTTTGTATTCTTGTCTACAGACGTGGAGAACTTCACATGCACCAAATGCAAGCTGGTAGCCCTCTTGGAGGAGAAAGTACAGCAGCTGGAGACACGGGTAGCTACACTTCAACAGATTCGGGAGCAAGACGTTTTCCTGGACAGAACAGAACGAACAGTCTTGGATGGGGACCGCACAGAGGAAGTGGCTGTGGAGGAGAGGGTCACTTCACGGACACAGGAAGTAGACAGCTGGAGGAATGTCACACACAGAACAAGAAAATCCAGGGATTCTTCCAGCAGCTTGCAGCTACAGAATCGATTCGAAGCCCTTTCCCTTATCAAGGACCACCGCAAGGAACAGCAGCTGCGAAGCCTCAGCGGAGGCGTGTGGTGGTGGTGGGGGACTCCTTGCTGAGGGGTACAGAAGCAGTGGTATGTGGGCCTGACAAGATGACTCAGGAGGTGTGTTGTCTCCCTGGGGCAAAGATCTGTGATGTGACCGAGAGGCTGACAAGACTTGTCAAGCCTACGGATCATTACCCCTTCCTTTTGGTCCATGTGGGAACCAATGATACTGCAAGGCACAGCTTTCCCAAGATCAGAAGAGATTATGAGGCCCTGGGGAGGAAGCTGAAAGAAATGAACGCACAGGTGGTCATCTTGTCTCTTCTGCCAGTTGAAGGGCATGGTCCAAGAAGGGAGAGGAAAATAGCCGACGTAAACAACTGGCTCCGTAGATGGTGTCGCCGAGAACAAATTGGATTCTTGGATCATGGACTGCGCTTCCATGCGGGGGGACTTCTGGCAAGAGATGGGGTGCATCTTACAACAGTTGGAAGAAACATTTTTGCCAACAGTCTCAAGAATTTGATCAGGAGGGCTTTAAACTGAGTCAAATGGGGGAGGGAGACAGTATTCTGGAAGGCAAAAGGGCTGGAGAAAATAGTCAAACTGTCATAGAGGGAACAAGGCAAACAGCGCAAGGACCCAACAGTGGGAGGCAAAAAAACTTGCACAGGGAGCAAGTAAAGGGAACACATGGTCTCAGATGTCTCTACACTAATGCACAGAGCATGGGAAATAAGCAAGATGAACTTGAACTCCTTGCACTACAAAACAAATATGATATAATAGGCGTTACTGAAACCTGGTGGGATGAGTCTCATGATTGGAATGTAGGAATAGAGGGGTATAACCTTTATAGGAGAAACAGGCCAAACAGGAAAGGAGGAGGAATAGCATTATATGTCAGGGATATTTACACCAGTGAAGTGATCCATGACATCAATACTGGAAGCCAGGTGGAGAGCATCTGGATAAAAATTAAAGGGGAGGGAAACAACAGGGATGTTATTGTGGGACTCTACTACAGACCCCCAAATCAGACGGAGGAATTGGATGTTGCCTTTCAAGAACAGATGAACATACATGCAGAAAGGAGAGATGTAGTAGTGATGGGTGACTTCAACTATCCTGATATTTGCTGGCAATCTAACTCAGCCAAAACTACAAGGTCTAGCAAATTCCTTACATGCCTGGAAGACAATTTCATGGTCCAAAAGGTGGATGAGGCAACAAGGGGGTCAGCTATTTTAGATCTGATCCTAACCAACAGAGACGACCTGGTTAATGGGGTGCAAGTGGTGGGATCCTTAGGTGAGAGTGATCATGTTCTCCTGGAGTTTGTTATACAATGGAAAGGAGAAGCCAGGCATAGTCAGACACGCATTCTTGACTTTAGGAGAGCTGATTTCAATAAACTCAGGGAAATACTGGGGATGATCCCATGGTCAAGAATACTAAAAGAGAAGGGACCTCAAGACGGATGGGACTTTCTCAAAAGGGAGATACTGAAGGCACAATTTCAAACAGTACCATTGAGGAAGAAAAATGGGAGGTGTCTCAAGAAACCAGGATGGATGACTAAAGAACTTTCAATGGAGCTAAGTTTTAAACGGAACATGTATAGGAAATGGAAAAGGGGGGAAATCACCAAAGAAGAATTCAAACAGATAGCGAACACGTGTAGGAGCAAAGTCAGAAAAGCTAAAGCGCAGAATGAGCTCAGGCTTGCTAGGGAGGTTAAGAACAATAAAAAGGGGTGTTTTGGGTATGTCCGCAGCAAAAGGAGGAAGAAGGAAATGATAGGGCCGCTACGTGGAGAAGATGGAAAATGCTAACAGGGGACAGAGAAAAGGCAGAATTACTCAACACCTTCTTTGCCTCAGTGTTTTCAGAAAAGGAAAAGGAGGACCAACCTGAGGAGAATGGAACAGAGGACACAATAGGGGAAATCCAGCTCAAAATAAGTAAAGAGGTAGTACAGGAATACCTTCTTAATCTAAATGAATTTAAATCTCCAGGACCAGATGAACTACATTCAAGAGTATTAAAAGAGCTGGCAAATATAATCTCAGAGCCATTGGCAATAATATTTGAGAACTCCTGGAGAACAGGAGAAGTCCCAGCAGACTGGAGGAGGGCAAACGTTGTTCCCATCTTCAAAAAGGGGAAAAAAGAGGATCCCAACAACTATCGTCCAGTTAGTCTGACATCAATACCAGGGAAGATTCTAGAACAGATCATTAAACAGAGAGTCTGTGAACATTTAGAAGGCAATGCCATAATCACAAAAAGTCAGCATGGGTTTCAGAGAAACAAGTCATGCCAGACTAATCTGATCTCTTTTTTTGATAAAGTTACCAGCTTGGTAGATGAAGGGAATGCTGTGGACATTGCATACCTTGATTTCAGTAAGGCCTTTGACAAGGTTCCCCATGACATTCTTGCAAACAAGCTTGTAGAATGTGGGCTAGACAAGTTAACTGTTCAATGGATTTGTAATTGGTTGACCGGCCGAACCCAAAGGGTGCTCAGCAGTGGCTCCTCTTCGTCTTGGAAAGATGTGACCAGTGGAGTGCCACAGGGTTCTGTCCTGGGCCCAGTGCTATTCAACATCTTTATCAATGACTTAGATGAGGGAATTAGGGGCATACTTATCAAATTTGCAGATGACACCAAATTGGGAGGAGTAGCTAATACCCTAGAGGACAGGATCAAAATTCAGAATGACCTGGATAGACTGGAGAGCTGGGCCAAAGCTAACAAAATGAAATTCAATACGGAGAAATGTAAAGTACTGCATTTAGGGCGGAAAAATGAAATGCATAAATATAGGATGGGAGAGACCTGGCTGAATGAGACTACGTGCGAAAGGGATCTAGGAGTCCTAGTAGACCACAAGTTGAACATGAGCCAAAAGTGTGATGCGGCAGCTAAAAAGGCCAATGCGATTTTGGGCTGTATCAATAGAAGTATAGTGTCTAGATCAAGGGAAGTAATAGTGCCACTCTATTCTGCCTTGGTCAGACCTCACTTAGAATACTGTGTCCAGTTCTGGGCACCACAATTCAGAAAGGATATTGACAAATTGGAGTGTGTCCAGAGAAGGGCAACTAAAATGGTGAAAGGTCTGGAAACAATGCCTTATGAGGAGAGACTTAGGGAGCTGGGTATGTTTAGCCTGGAAAAAAGACGGTTTAGAGGCGATATGATAGCCCTGTTTAAGTATTTGAAGGGATGTCACGCTGAGGATGGAGCAGGCTTGTTTTCTGCTGCTCCAGAGACTGGAACACGGAGCAATGGGTGCAAGCTCCAGGAACAGAGATTCCACCTCAACATGAGGAGGAACTTTTTGACAGTAAGAGCTGTTCGGCAGTGGAACACACTCCCTCGGAGCGTGGTGGGGTCTCCTTCCTTGGAGGTCTTTAAACAGAGGCTGGATGGCCATCTGTCGGGGATGCTTTGATTGTGATTTCCTGCGTGGCAGGGGGGTTGGACTGGATGGCCCTCGTGGTCTCTTCCAACTCTGCAATTCTATGATTCTATGATATATTCCTTTTCTGTATATCTTGTCAATAATGGTCTATAAAATTTTGTAATAGCTTTTAAATTATTTTCTTCCCATAATAATTTGTCTAAATCATTATATTCCCTTTCAAAACCATCTTTTTTCTGGTCTGCAACAAATCTTTCTTTTAACTGCAAATAGGTGAACCAGTTTAGATTATACCTTTCCTGCAATATTTCCTTTGTTTCTAATCTTAACACATTGTCTCTTCACCTCCCACACGATATCTCCATATTTCAACCATGGGTCCATCCTAGCTCATCTTGACATAAAGGCCTCTTGAGGGGAGACCCATAATGGGATTTTGAAATGAAATATTTCTTTAATTTTCTCCCATGCCTTCAACAACCCCCTTCTCACATAATGAATTGTGAACCCTTTGTTAGCCCTTTCTTTCCCATAAAACAGATATGCATGCCAGCCAAACCTGGCATCATGACCTTCTAGATTCAACAATTTCCTGTTATTTAAGTTAACTCACTCCTTAATCCAAACTAACACAGATGCCAAGTAATATATTCTTAAATCTGGCATGTCACAACCACCTCTTAAACTTGTATCAGTCAAGTAAGACCATTTAAATCGCGCTTTCTTCTTGCCCCACAGAAATATGCGCAAATGTTTCTTCCATTCATCAAACATTCATCTTCTCCATGCAGGAGCACTACCATTTCCTTGTACTTTCTTTTGCTACGAACATAACCAAAAAAGCCCTTTTAATTTTTTTAACTTCTCTAGCAAGCCTGAGTTCCATCTGTGCTTTCAGTTTTCTGACTTTCCTCCTACCTGAGCTGGCTATTTGTTTGAATTCTTCTTGGTGTTGAGAAGGTCTGTCTGTTTTGATTTCCCAAAAGTTTGTTATATTGAGTCTGTAAAGAAAAAGACCTAGTCTGCCAAAATATGTCTGTGTCAGAGAAAGCTGAGAAATATAACTGTACTTGCTCCAACTTGGCTAAAAGCCCAGAATTAGTATACATAAGCTAATGCCTGGAAAAACAAAGAGCTAAAGACATATGTAAAATATATTAAGTCATTTACAAGAAATGATTTGCATTTGGAGAAATGAAATTTAGTGAAGATTCTGATATAGTTTATATTGATTAATAACCAATGCTTGTTATATTATGCTGTGCTTAAAAAAATAATATGGTTTGTCTTGTTTATTAGAATCAGAAACAATGGACTATTCATTTAGCTTTTCAAATTGTTATCTCCTTTCTGGGTGCATTGCCCAGTTCGGCTGCCTAAGGTATCAAAATAGAAACACATGGGGGTCATTTACACGGGCAAATATTCCCCTAAATATACCGCTAAGATAGCTCATAGTTCCCACGGATCGCAGCACAGAATCGCCTCATTCAGAAGGGGGGAAGGTAAAACACCCAAATATAGCGTGCCAGGGGATGTCGCTATTTTTGCAGGAATATTTGCAATGTAGTGCTTTATTGGCAGTGTAAACTAGCATTCCGCTAAGGCTTAAAGCACAGCTGCATTGTGATTGGTTGATGATGCAGGGGTGGGCTTAAAAGAGGGGCAGGGAGGAGGCAAAGACAGTAGCCATTAGAGAAGAAACTTGTAAAAATCCTGTCTGCTATTTTGCGTGCCAGTTTGCAAAAAAAAAAAAAAAGGATTCCCAACAACTTTCATTCAGGGAGCATTCCTTCTCATCCTCTCTGCTGTTTTGAAAGTATGTAAAAGCTCGTTCGTCACTTTTATCCTGTGCACGGGGGAGGGAGAGAAACCATTTCACAAAGGGCTGTAGCAAGCTGAACTGCTATTTTCCCTCTCTCTCTCTCTGCTTGGGGGAGGGAGGGAGGGGGAAAGAGAGAGAGACAGAGAGAGAGAGACAGAGAGAGAGCAGCTGGAAAAACTTGCGATCCACGGCATGGCACAAGGTTTTTTAGCAGAGAGATTACTCTCCCTCTGCTTTATGGAGTGAGTTCATTTACAGGCAGATTTACAGAGACACACAGAGCCACACACCCCACACTTATTCAAGTCTGAATTTCAAAGCAACATAATTAGAAAAAAAAACCTGACTGGCACAGCTGCGGAAAATAATTAAACCGCAAGTTGCCGCAATAAATCTGCTATGTAAACCGGCCCATAGAGCTGGCAAATGATTTCTGTTCCAAAAGGTTTTCTAAAAATGAAATCTGTCTGGTGACCATTATAATACACATACGTAGTGCCTTAGATTTTTAGGTTTTGCTTCTCTATAATAAAAAGATATGTGTGCCTTGTTTTGGGGAACACAGCATGGCAATTTATTCCCTGTGTTACTTGCTTGCAATAAAGTCATCTGAACAATTGAACCTTGGCCTTGAGATTTCCTTATGTTACCCAGATAGATCTTAACAGTGTTTTCTCCCTTTTTCCATTTCTTGTACATGTCCCCTTTAAGTCTTAGCTCAGCTGAAAGTTTTTTAGACCTCCATCCTGGTTTCTTTAGACAGCCCCCATTTTTCTTTCTCATTGGAACTGTCTGTATTTGTGCCTTCTGTCAGGATGTTGGGACATGCCATACAATAGATGTATGTTGTAAAGAGCTGAAGTAACCTACAGGGTGCAGCAGAGACAGCTAACAGCAACTTGCTGGAGCTAGTTTGTAGATTAATGACTTGACAAGATTAACAGCCTTGGAAGTTTAGAAGCTTAGAGCCTTGCTGTCTGAAAGAGAAAGAATGTTTGTTATCTTTAAAGAAACAAAGGTGTTGTGAACTGTGTAAACTATCCTATATAACTGTGTTTCAGTTCTGTTTTGTTGGAGAAATATTTACAGTGAGTCTGAGACTCGTAGCATACACACTACATAACACAGAACAATGTACAGTGCGGCCCAAACTGGATGCACACAGTCTGACAGCAAAATTCAAGTCAAGTGCAGAGACAGAAAGTGTGGGGTGATCTAGTTATACAGTACAGATACAGCACAGTAATGGGTTATGCAGTTAGTGGTTCTCACACACATTTTCCCATATAAGGCTCTAGCCTTCATTTCCTTCCCACACCTGTCTCCCAGACATAATCTAGATATGAGAGCCAGCTGCATTTAGCTTGCTCATTGCTGGCCCCTGCAGGCTATAGCATACCATACTAGCTTTTTTTAGTATAAATTTCCAGTGATTGTATATCCCATCACCTGACAGAAACAGCCCCAGGTGTGCTACTGAAGGGACGTGTGATATTAAGGCTCCCAAACTGGTTTCTATCACTTTTGCAAATGCAACTGCAGCAACAACAAGGCTTGTGTGATAATGTCCTATTAAAGAAGTAATACCCAGGGATACATCAAAATTAATAACTGAGGTATAGCTGAATCTTAGTTTCTTTTGAAAAATAAGCACAAAGTTACTTTTAAACTGCAACTTTAATGAGCAAATGATGCAAAGGTTAGTGTATCTTTTACTTTTAAAATGTGACTTTCCAAACTCTGGGAAGTACCTCTGCCATAGAGGACTCTTCATATTTATTAAAGCAGAGCTGTTCTGGCCATTCTGGAAATCCAGACAGGTTCCCCTAACAATATTGAGTGCTACACACCTGGTGGTGTCACACAAATCAAGAAAAATAGCTAGCTAACAATTGCTGACAATGCTCAACAATATATAAATGTAGGGCAGCAGCCATTCTGCACATCATGACAGAATGAGGTTGCAAACCTCTCAACCATTATCAACTGTGCTGAAAGTGAATACTGCCATGGATCCACATTGCTCTCTATGTACTATTGTACTGGAGTCTCCCAGGAAGATCTGGGCAAGAAACAGGTTGTTCAGAAGAGCTTTGGGAAGTTTTGTTTTTTTTTAACGGTATCTCCGGAATCGCCTAACCCATGCTTCATCAGGGCAGCTTCTCAGCAAAGATACTTACAGATCTGGATGGCAAAGGTTGGCCATTGATCCTTCTGAGCAGGAGAAAGTACAGTATTTGCTGTTGCAGCCTCAGCAACAAGGCTAACCTATCTCTTTGCCTCTGTTCATGTGTCCCAGTTGGTTCTCTGGTCCAGATTTCTGGTTTACTCAGAGCAAATTCAGACAGTTACCTGAGGCCAAGACTTAACACCCTGAAAATATCTCAAGTGTCCTCCAAGAACCCTCAAGAACAGCAAAACCCCTTAGGAGCTTAACGGGGGGGGGGGGGGGGCTGAAACCCTCCCCCAGGTCTTTTCTTTTTGTTTATCCATCTTCCTCTCCATCTATAAGGCAATTACTTCTACCTCTTCTCCGAGGATAAAAAAGATCCCTACTTTATAGCCATAGTAGGAATTGACTGGATGCCCCACTTCTTTGTTTCTATCCATATGCTTACAGGGGCAAAGGCAAGATTCTCCTCTACCATCCAAGAAACAATCACCTGTTTGCCAGACCCACAAAGTAAATCTTTGCCCTGGAGTGTACAGAAACGGAAGGGTGGAGTGGGGGTCGCAAGTCTGCTGAAGGTAGTCTGTGCTTTCTACTTCAGTTCTTCTTATTTTCTTCCAACATACCTAAGCACAACCACAGGAAAAATCCCTAACTGCTTGAAGTTAAAATAGCAATCAGAAACAACTAGTACTTCCAAGAAAAACTCTCCCTTCCAGGCCAGTCTTCTGCACTCCTGCAGTCTCAAGTGCCCATGCTATCAGTTAGGAACACAACTCAGCTCCTTTGTTTTGCACGTAGACAGCATTATATATGTTATATTTCAAGATGAATGTGGACTTATCAGACATGGTAAAAATGGTATCATCACGACACCACATAACTGCGAAAGGGTGCATAGATCAGACAATATCACCCTTTCACAGTTAAAACCAGCCAAAATCACCTACCTTTTAATTGATGGATTAAGCCATCAATAGATCTCCCTGCAGCTTTTTTGCTGGCATTGCCAGCATGTGATGCATGTCCCTTTAAATATCTACTTACTCTGTCAGTGGCTGGACTGGTGTGAACACTTCCAGGTCAGATTGGGACATCCAGGTCAGTGATGAACTTTTTTTTTACCGTCCCTGGGTTACTTTGAGGTTTTTTAATGTGTTTAGGTCCTTAGTGTTAATTTTTGATGTTTATTTTTAGTTTTATTTTTGAATTTTCCGTGCAATTTCAAAAGAGGTAGTGAAAGGCACTCTGCTCACTTCCTCTTTATTCACGGAGGAGCCTTTGCTGGGAAAGGAGGTGAGTGTGGGGGGGGGGCATTCTTTTGCCAGCATAAAAACTGATTTTTTTATGCCGGCAAAAGAACGTTATCAGGAGGACACCTGATAAAGTCCTGTGTCTTGTATTTATCCAAACCACAGTGATGTCCGGCTCTGCTTTCTCTAGATTTTCGAAATGTTGACTGGTATATTAAGGAAATCCTGCTTCAAAGAAGTCTCCCACTGCTCCCAAATGCTAAAGCCTGAGTATTCTTAGTCTTTCCAAACAGATTAAGCCTTGTTCTGGAAAATTCTTTCAATAAAGAATGTTTTCAGAAGAAGAAAGCAGCCGGCAACACAACACACTCCAGGACTCCACCAGATCACATCAAGGGCAAGCTGCTGAATACAAAACGCTCATTTCCTCAAGACCACTTTTAAAGGCCATTTAAAAACCAAGACAAAAAAGGCAAAGCATTGTAGCCACAACACAGCTCCACTGGAATCCTATCTTCTCTGCATTTTTTCTCTTTTATCTTCTAGGGCACAGCAAGAAATATCTGAAGCTAGATTTCCTTGCTTCCCCAACGGTTTCACGTAATGAGGTTTCAATGTATACCAGTTATGTTTCAGCAAGGTCAGCTAAGGGCTTTGAACATCTTCACTGTGAAAATCTAGCCAGTAGTGTTGTGGAGGCATGGAATGATTCTGCACGCTATGGAAGTGTGTTTATTAAAGCCAGTCATTTTGACCCTTCAGGAATTCAGCCAGACTGCACTAAACTCAAATAGTGTCCTGATGGATTGCAAAGGAATCCATTTCAAAAGCTGAGGACTTGAAAGACATAATGAGAGGGAACTGTGTATAGGGAACAACAGAACATAAAGAGGCTGACTGATAACATCTGGCCCCTGCTCTGTTATTACTTATCAGCAAGCTGTTTTTCTTCTTTCAGACTTTCTGACAGCCTCCTGACTGTTTGGAATACTGGGGGGGGGGGTGCTGGGTGTGTGTGTGTGGACTAGACCCTCGCCTGGCATTGGAAGGGATACAAGCGAACACTTCTAGGAACTGGTAAGTGGGAAGGGTTGGCCATGACAGGGACTGGATCTGAAAGGACAAAGCCAAAGATACAGCTTGAGTTGACCAGTGCTCCAATGATCCCCACCAAGGGTAGACATGTAAATCCTCACTTATTTTATTCCCACATACAATGATTAATAATTTCTGCCATTTTCTCCCCACTGTGAGAGAATATGGGGGCTTCTGCACAAAATTTGAGAATTACATTTACTTTAGGACTTCATTTGGAACCAGTATTAATTCATTCGAATTGCATTAATTTAAACAATTTGCATAAATGTAAGCAATTTGTGCAAAATACAATAATTTCTACACAAAAATATTTTCTCTGAAGAAAAAACATTGTCTTATGCTCAGTCAGCAAGTGTCCCAGTAATCAGGTGGTTAGAATGCAAGAGCTGTTGAGTAGTTAAATTCAGTCTAGGTCAGTCACAGGTTATCTAACAAGATGAAGGGTGAAACAAGAGAGTGGTTGTCAGCCAGTCCAAAAATCATTATACTAAGTCAGCAATCCAGATACAAAAAGCCAGCAAGGGATAAAGGGAGTTCTCAAAGTCTAGCCAATCCAAGGTCAAGAACACACAAATGCTGAATGCCAAGCAGTACTGTCAGTCACTCAGGTGAGACAGTTCCAAGCAACAGAGACCCAGGAGAGCTGCTGGAAGATATATGGACAGCTGTATCCAAACACCAGGTGCCTAATTAGGTCAGCATCTCCTATTTAACAGCTGCTAGGATTGGCATAATCTCTCTGTCTCTTCATCTGTCAGAAAATGATGGTGGCATATCTTCAGGGTTCTCAGCATCTGTCACCTCCTGCTGGGGTGGAGAACCCCTCATTGCCTCAACCCCCAGCTCCCCAGACACAGAGGGACCACTACCATCTGGATCTGTACATTCCTGGACATCCCACTCTTTTTTGTCTGAATCATCTGACTCACAAGCATGAGTTTTAATTATTATTATTATTATTATTAACCTCGCCCCTCTGTTAAAAACAATCAGGGTGGCTTACAACTATTAAAATACAACAATGTTGACTAAAATCCCTAAGCACCACCCACCCCCACCCTTCCCCATAAAAAGATATTAAACCAATATAAATTAAAAACAACTAATCTAAAATCACATTAAAAAAAACAAATAGAAAAATCAACAGCCAGCAAGACTAAAAGAGGCCAGGAGATGCAGCTCCTGAGGCCGGGATCTAATCAGGAAAGGCCTGCCAAAAGAGATCCGTCTTTAGTGCTTTTTTAAAGCTACTCAAGCTCATCATCTGACAGATCTCATTTGTCAGGCCATTCCATAATTTGGGGGCAATTACCAAAAAGGCCCTCTAGGAGGTTGCAGACAACCTAGATTTTTGTGGCTGAAGCAAATTCCTCACAGAGAACCGGAGTGCGCGGGGAGGATTGTATGGGAGGAGGCGGTTCTGAAGATATGATCTATCGTATCGAAAGCCGCTGAGAGGTCTAGAAGCACCAACAGGGTCACACTACCCCTGTCGATGCTTAGACGCAGGTTGTCGGTCAAGGCAACCATGGCAGTCTCAACTCCAACCCCGTCCTAAAGCCAGTTTGAAATAGGTCTAGATAATTGGTTTCATCCAAGACCACTTGGAGTTGAAGAGCAACTGCTCTCTCGATCACTTTGCTCAAGAATGGTAACATAGAAACCAGCCTATAGTTGTTCATGTCCAGGGGGTCCAGGGAAGGTTTTTTCAGGAGTGGCCTAACGGCCACTTCCTTTAAACAGGATGGAACACACCCTTCCTTGAGGGATGCATTGATGATGTCCTTAAGGAACACCATCAAGGCACCCCCCCCCGGATGGCCAGCTATGAAGGGCAAGGATCGAGAGGGCAGGTTGTCTTCCTCACCCTACCAAGTAGCTTGTCCACGTCCTTGGTACTCACAGATTGAAATTGATCCAGTAAACTTACATCAACAGAGTTGCTGGACACCTCGTCAATTGTTTCTGTCAAAATGTAGACCAATCTACAATCTACAATACAATCAAAATGTAGACCAAATTTATGCATGTTACTTTACCTGTCTAAATTCACAAGCCCGATTTCACGTTTTAAATTAACTTTTAGTAATTAAAACAAAACATGAAAAATCAGACCTTTAGAGACCAGAAAGCCACCCTCTTTAAGTTTTATTTTATTTTTCTCTTTCTTGTGTTTTCTTCTCTCATACCCTGTTTTTCTTTTCTGCATGTCATTCTGTAAAAAATATTTTTCAAAAATTAAAATAAGAAGCACTCTTTAAAAGAAAGTAAATCCCTGGGACAGTCTTCAAAGACAACCACTAATGGAAGCTAATTCTGTGACTCTTTTAAGCCTCTTCTGGCTTAAGTCCGTCTTCTCTGCAGATAGGTGGCCAATATAACACCTTGATCCTCAACTGAAATATAATCTGGTATTTTTACCTTAAACCTCTTGCTATTCTTTGCAAATCCAGGTTCTTTTTTCATGAGTCTAGAAATTCTGAACATATAATATTGCTGTTTAATTTCAGCTGCAACTCTGCCTTCATAAAACCATTACTCAGTTTGTTTCTGTCCTTGTTCCACGGTTGTGTCACTAAACTGAAAATTCTCTCACAACAGGCATTAGACACAGGAATGGAAAATATTTTTAAAAAATACCACTTGTTTCATTTAGCTACCACTTTTCTTTGGAATTTGTCTGAAATCTTCCACTACTTTCTGCTTTGTGTTCTGGTTCTCTGAGATAATATCTTTCCTTAGTCATATTGTGTGTGTGTGTGTGTGTGTGTGTTTTAGAGGTAGTTATCTTACAGTTTGTCAGATTTCATTGTGGAATGCTGTAGCAAGAGTCTGTAAATCTGCCCATTTTACATCACTGTAAAGTAAGAGCACTTTTTTTTAAAAAAAGTGGCATGTTGTTTTTAAAGTGCTGTTTCAACATCATACCACTTGTCCAGGTATTTGGTTCACCAATTCAATATTTTACAGGCTTCCTATCTGAATTTTCTGTTGTCCGCTGGAGAATGACAACAAAATGACCTGCTCTCCTCTTCCATAGAATTTGTCCTGTTCTCTTCTCTTCTGTTTTGAATGGAGACCTTCCATGACATTACAGAGTTTTGTACAGCTGACATTCTTACATTCCAGTTTCCTCATGGCACCTTGAAAGATTATAAACATACTGTGCTGTACCTGGTGTAACATACCCCATTATAGGAGATTGTAAATTTTATAAATGAATAACTCATTTTATATATTTATTCATATATTTCATAAATTGATTCATGTGTTTTTTTCTCAGAATCCTTTCACACAGTTCAGCTACATGGTATTATTTTAGGAAAAATATTGCATTTTTTTACATGTGGGTGGTGATTGGCTGAGGGAGTGAGAGGAGGGAGGGGATTGGTTGGGTATGTTTCCTAAGCGGCCAGTCAGCACACTGGGAAAGAAAACATACCCAAGCATTATATATACATAGATTGTACAAAAATTAAAAAGAGAGAGATTTGCACTTTTCATTACTGAAAGCTGTCCACACAAACTTCACACATCCTTCTTCCATCATCGCTGTATACGCACAATCCTAAATATACACTGGACTGACTATGTGACAAATGTTGCTGTCCTTGAGCAAGCAGGGATTACCAGCATTGAGGCCATGATATTGAAAACACAGCTGCGCTGGGCAGGGCACGTTTCTAGGATGGAGGACCACCGCCTCCCAAAAATAGTACTCTACGGTGAACTCGCCACGGGTCAGCATAAGAGGGGCGCTCCAAAAAAGCGATACGAGGACTCCCTGAAACAACATCTCAGGCTCAGCCAAATTGATCACCAACAATGGTCCGCCTTGGCCTCACATCGGGAGGCATGGAGATGCACTATCCACAATGCTGCAGCCTTATTTGAGAACTCACGCCAAACAAGTCTTGAAGAGAAATGACAACACAGAAAGAATCACAACCCAGAAACATCACCCAAGGAGACCTTCTGCTGTGCTTTCTGCAACTGGACTTGTTTTTCTCGGATTGGCCTTTTTAGTCATCAGTGCACTTGCAGAAAGCACAGGATGAGTCCTTCCTGAATCTTCGTTTGTGAAGAAAAGACACACACACAGAGAGAGAGAGAGAGAGGTTGCAGAGACCTTGTTGATACATCTCATAGCATGGCCAAGATTCTACATAAAGCAGGGAAATCATTATACTCGGCTCACACAGTCCTACCCACCACTCATAGCAACTATCAAGCCTGAAGGTGTGTGCCTTCTACTGCTTACCAATAGGGAGGGGAGGAAGGAGAGATGCAACTCTGAGGGGGAAAGATGCAGCTGGTTTTGGCCTTCAAATAACCCACTCTCCCCTCAAAGACAAGAAACCATGTTAATCAACACTTGCTCACAAATTGGTTACTTAATAGGATTCCAACCGCCCCTCTTCCCAAGTGCACATCTTTGCAATTCATTTCCACAAATTCAGAAAGAAAGAAAGAAAAAAGGACAAACTAGAGTCTGATCTCTTGGTCAAGAACTAACCTTATTGTATACTTTGAGGATAAATGTTTCAACATCAAAACCCAAAGTCTCATGTTTGAAGTAATTGTGGAATATATGGCATTCACATCCCACTGTTGCAATTTCTAATAGTTGTATTTGTATTTTCCAAATTTACAGAGGCATTGTCAGACATGTACGAAGACCAACTTCGAATGCTGAGACCATTCTTCTGCATACCAACACCACTGTCTGTCATAATAAGAATGGGGTTTTTGTTTAAATCTAAGAAAAATCACCGCTCACCAGGATAGCATACAGAGCTCTTCTATTTCAATAGGCATTTGCAGCATATGTAGCTACAGAAAGATACAAGGAATCTTTCTTGGATACTCAGCTCCTCCTAAGTCATTTCTGGCTATTTCTATACCTCTACTAGTCTCCTATCTCAGTTTTGCAACTTTCTTGCAAAATTTACCCAGGACTAGTTTCCATGCTCTTTCCTTCACAAGGTAATAATTATGGTGCGTAATAATTACCTTGTGACTGCAGTATACATTTAATTGTTAAGGTGGAAAGATCCTAGAGGGAATAGGAGGAGGGGGGTCTCAGTCAGCATTTCTTGCTATAGCTTAACCATGGGAGAGAACCTCAGGATGCAGTGCAGTCCTATTCTGTCCCTTGTATTGGGTGCTTGGAAGCAGCATCCAAGATTTGCAGTTCTGGGGGGAAACAGAGGATGCCGAAACATAGCAGAGGAAAGCAAAAAAGCATAAGAAAGCATTCACTTTTAATTTAAATAAGGCTGAAGTATCATATAGTTTCAGACCATATCCATGAACCCATAATTTTTTCTTTCTAAAACAGGAATATGTCATGTGAGGACTTCTATGGCCAACCTTGCCTGCACTGTGTTTGCACAACCCCATAATGCACACAAAGATGGATTAATGCTCAGCTGAAAATTGGTACATGTAACACAGACTCATAGAATCATAGCGTTAGAAGAGACCACAAGGGCCATCTAGTCCAACCCCCTGCCATGAAGGAACACACAGCCAAAGCACTCCGACAAATAACTAACTGTCCAGCCTCTGTTTAAAAGCCTCCAAAGAAGGGGACTCCACTACACTCTGAGGCAGTCTACTGCTAAACAGCTCCTAATGTTTAGGTGGAATCTACTGTACATTTCATGAGCAAGTTCTTTCACATGAATCACATCATGCCTTTTTAGTGATGTTTCATATCCCATTTGGAGTGTGAAAATTGAGTGTAAAACTGTTCCCATACAACCCAGGGGTGGGGTGGGTGGTTGCTGTTGGAGGGAAAAGGGAACACCTACCTACCACCGAAGCAAATAAGTGAATAACGCCTATACTAATCTGGAAATATGTCATTCCCTAGTAGTGGCATGTTGTAAATTAAGATTTGCTTACTTCTATATGCATAGAAAAGGAGCAAAACTGTTTGGACTACAACTTCCAGTATTGTCAAGCCAACATGGCTACTAGCTGGCTCCACAATTCTAGAAGCTGTAGTCCAAACAAACACACAAAAACAAAAAAACTTTTGCACAGAAGACCAAAAAACCCCTCTCAAATGCACATATTTAGTTCCTCTGCAATGTGTCTAAATTGTCATAGATCAAATGGCAGTTTGTTTTTAACGAAAACAGAAGTTCATCATATCAATACACAGGCCTGTAAAATCAAGAGTCATAAAAACCTTTTCTAAAAAAATATACAGTATGCTGATTTTATAGGAATTTGGCGTTCTAAATCCAAAAATGACCTCACAACTCGCACAATATGCTTTGAGGTTTTTATATTGTAATAAGTGAATGAAATTAGCACTGAAACCAGTAATGAAATTTGTGAAAGAACTGTGTGTGGTATGACATTTTTATTGTGATTTTTAAAATGTAGCACCCCCAAAAACATTTAAAACAGCTACAGTTTTTTCATCCAAGACCTGTGGATCAGCAAACATTTAAGTAAGCTGAATTGTTTTATCTTACACTGTTAGATATTCTAAAGAGAGAAAGGGGTTATCTTTCCTGTGGTAAGGGACTATGTTCCCTTTATGAAAGGACTAATTTCTCATGAAAGGGATGGAAAAGACAGATGATTCTCACAATAAATAAGTAATAAAAATGAAGACAAAAAGCTCTGCATACCTCATGTTAAACAGAGAAAAATTGTTGTCTAGTGAGAAATAAACCAAGACCTTGAACTTCAAGTCAATGACAAAAACAATGGTGAGATTGGAAAAGAAAGGAATTGCTCAGCAGCTTGCTATTTTTTTCAAAAGAATAGGGCTTCAGCATTATAATTCTGAATTACTTTGGAGTGCAAGGGAACAACAGTCATTTGAGCACAACTCAAATTAAACAGATACCTTGTTAGTATTTAATATGGAGCATGTGTGAAATGGGATCCTGCTCTCATAGGAACCTGAGAGCAACTAAACTAAATGAGAACAAGAGGTTATCCAGTTCAGTATGTTGTTGTAACTCAGAGATGTCAATTAGTTCTTCAGGAACACTCAGTAGTAGGGATTAAAAGCTACTGCCCTTCCCTGATATATGTTCAAATTATGTCCAGACATCTAGAATGGTATGGAAGCTACTGTTTGCTCAAATTATACCTAAACTTCTAGATGTGTGGATTAACCCAATTCAGTTAAAACAGACAGGATGACACACTGATTAGATGTCTTAGTTAACAAACTTTATTTGGAGCAAGCAACATGTAAGACTGATCCGTGGCTTATTTGAAGTGGAAGCTGAACTCTCCTTCTCACTTGTATGGTGGAGTTCTCATTCATTAATCTACAGGCTAGATCAAAGGTGGTTGAGGGCCTGCAGTAGTGTACTCTGTGGGACCTTGAGAACTCCACCTGTATTTAGCCCTCAATCTACCATAAGGCCTATCAGGCATACAGCCCACTGCAGACAATTTTTTCAGACCCTGCACACTACCTCTGGTTTGTATGATTATCTGAAGTAGATCAAGTCTCCGTGCAGACATCACCTTCACTAGTTCTCAAAACAATATAAGAATTTCAAAACGAGAAATGCAATTTAACAATATATATAAATCTTGGTTTATATAGATTCATGCTGTTATATCTGATGCAAAATGAAGCTGCTCAGATGCTGGGGGTAAAGTGATAAGAGCACATTGTATAGCATGCACTTACTGGAAACAACTGTGATTTCCTGACCTTGAGACAACAGCAGATTATTTGAAGGACCATATTCCTCTTTACCACTCTGCCAGTGCTGTGAGATCATCCGCTGAGTCCCTGTCCATGGGGCCACCACTGAGTTCAGTTAACGCGGTCGGCACAAGTGATAGAGCCTCTGAGTCTAGGCTTGCAGAATTCTATTCAAAGTGAAATATGTATGACACCATAAAAACAAACCTTTATGTTTTTAGAACTGCCTTTCCTTTGGACCTGTCTTTTCTTAAAGGAAAACTATCATGCTGCTTGCATAGTTTGGTGCAGAAACTGTTAAACTATTTTTAATTGATGCTATTGTTATTTTGTTGCACTATACAGTATGTTACTGTTATTGACAGTATTCATTTTTTGCTATTTTAGTATTAGTTTCACCTTTATTTTATTATAAGTCATGGTACAATCTGAGTGCTGATTGTGTTTTCATATGCTGAAAGATATGTGGTAAGGATTTGACTCTACACTGTGGGTTAAATATCTTAAGTAAACAGATATATTAGTTTTCTCTCGCTGAGCTTTTTATACCTCTGGTAAACTCCAAATTTCCCACATACATCCTGAAGCCTCTCTACTGTTTTCAGTAGTGCCATTTTGGCTCCAGCCCCCTTGGCACTCATTGTTTATGAAATTAGAGAGAGTGCCACCAGAACAGATGAGGAGGAAGGGCTGGAAAGGCCACAGAAACAGTTTTAGTTGTACTAAAGTAATTGTCCTCCCTTCACCCCAGAAAACAAGTCAGTCTCTTTCACTGTCTGCATTGATCCAACGTCAAATATTATGATGAAAAAGAAACAGTTGATCATTATGAACATTCAAACAACACATCACTACTATTTTTTGTGACACATGAGTATTCTATTGTTTGTGCAAATAAAAACAATACACCATTAAAACCAAAGAGAGAAAGGGAGAGTATATTTGTGTTAATTATAATGCCCAATGTTTCCATGCATGATTTCTCTCACATGAGTTCATTGCTTCTTTGGATCCTCGCCAAGGTCTGTGAAAGAAGGCTCACCAAGGGCTTTTTGCTCATTATACATAATTTCCTTTAATAATGAGCTGACACACTGACCTTGTAATCACACTGACAATGACATCCCATGTAATCATCTCTTTCCTCAGCAACAATATATGGACCCCCAGATACACAACATGACTATACTAGTATGAACTAAGGATCAGAGCAAAAACTGACTCTCCCTCGTAGCACTTCACACATAGTAAGCTATGATGAAGAGAAGAGAAAATATCACTGCCCTCAGCTAGAAGCACAGGATTTTATGGAAAATAAATGATAAGTCAATGAGCTATTGGACGGAAAAGAAGTCTGGCCCCAGCTGGTTACCTGCTTGGACCATCATTCTCAAGGCTAGCAAAGCCACATCACTTCTGACCCCACTTTGATGCCTGTTTCATGAAATCTCATGAACTAAATATGAGGCAAGAAACAATGTTTATTCATTCACATCTTTCCCATTTATGTGCAAAGTGGGACAGTGAGTATGAAGTGAGAAGCTGGGCAAACCTGGTTAGAGTCAGCCAATCATAACTGTTAGAATGCTGCGAAGGGGGGGTCTATAGGGGACATAACCTAGAGGCTTGTTTGTTAAAGAGTAAAATAGGAGATGGATGAGGTATTGTTACAGCAGACAGAGACAAAGTGAAGGCCAGTTAAGAAGAGAGGAATTGATATGATCTGAAGAGGGTTTTGGGAGCCATGATTGAGGAATGAGTTCAAGGAGTTCATGATTAACCTAATTGTTATATTAAAAAAAAACCCTACTTGTTTTATTTTCTACAACTCAGTCTGTTTTCATTTAAGAAACGAAAGGGTCATGCTTTACCACATTGAACCCACTGATCAACACAGCCAGTTGTCCAGAATAGCAGTCACCTTGAGACCTGAGTACCAGATGTAGGGAGGGATTTTGAGAGGGGAAAGGGGCATGGTGAGTGACAGGATCCCAAGGGCTGGAACTGTGAGGCCAACCTGGAGAGGGGCTCCAACAGAATGGGGAATGGAAATGATCCAGTAAGCACCTTTTCCCTTCCTGGCTATAAAAATACAAGAACAACTAATGAAATGAGTAGCAATGTGCTGCTTTTCATGACACTAAAAATTGACCCTCTCACTTCACTGGACATGAAGGACCCTCACCAACTTGGTGACCAGCTAGTTCTGTTCTACTGTGGATATAGATGCAGTATAGGTGTCTGTGCCCCACTTGAAATGCAAAAGATGGTGAACCACCAGCCACTTTAGCTTTTCTCATCAGGTTGAGTGTCATGGGTGGACAGCAGGGATTGTGAGGGAGAGATTTAACTGGACTGACTAGGGTTTCTTTTTTTAAAAAAACTGTTATACCTGAGTAACACAGTCATCTGTCTCAAATGCTTCATCCATTGCTGACTTATACCATTCACACTACAGGTAAGGAATCAAATACCTATACTGAAAATGCATCTTGAAGTCTACTCAAAAATACTTGTCTTAATCCATTCAGACAACAACAAAAATCTAAACCTAAAAAAAGCCCTTTGCTATGCTTTGCCCTTTTACAGCCTTGAATAATATGTTCTAATTTTTTGTTTTTACATACAGCATTTTCTTACCACCACTCTAAATCTACTTCATGGCCTTTTGGCAAGTTTAGTCCTCCTCTTCCTTATAGCAGCCTAAAGGCATCTGAAAGCTGTCAACAACTAAAAATATCCTCTTCTTGCAGCCTTTCCAGGAAAGCCACTGATTCCATCCTTTTTGTTTTCTCTTTGCTTCCTTTCTGCTCTGAATGTTCCACAGTTTGTTTCTATATTTGCAAACATGTGGGTGATACAACTACATACAGCAGCTCAAATGGAACCAGAACCAATTACAGCAAAGTCACACAAAAGATGTTAATATGGGTGCAATTCCAAATGGTCTTCAGTCCTTTCCAGGCAGAATTCAATCTCCGTGAAAGAGAATTATACATAGCATGCCTTGAAGAATCCAGTTTAAAAATCTTGAGGACAAAAATGTATTTGATTGGAATAAACAAAAATGGCATCTTAGGTCACTTCCAGCTCTATGTATAGATTTTCTGAAAAACATGTTTTTGGTTATTGTGCAGAGTTGGGGACAGAAAAAAGTTCCACATGGTTGTTGTTAGCATGCAAAGATATTAGGGGTACAACTAAATACAGATACTGCAAATGCATACGGCCAATAGTAAGTCATGAAGTACCACTATTGCGTACTTTCTCGGAACCCCATCATAAAGCAAGCTACAAAAGCTTCACCACCAAATCACCACATGTGTTCCAGCTTCTGGTTATCTGCTACAACTCTCAGGATCAAAAATATTATTTACATAATAATTTTAAAAACAAAATGTGTAATCAGAATTACCCAGGTGTTTTAATGAATAGCTTCAGTAGCAATATGTATTTTAGATGTCATTGTTTGTTGCTGTTGTTGTTAAATGAATACCTCAGTTTTCCACCAAATGACAGAAAGTGGCATCTTTCATATCTGCAATGACTGGGCTTCAGAAAACCTATACGTTTCAGTGTGGTGGTGAAGTTACAGGAATAACATATTTCAATTATAATTAATAATTAAATAATTGTCTAAAACATTGGAGAACATTTTCAGAAAGGATAATTCTGGTTACCTACTTTTCAGTGGTGTCCTTAACACAAATGCATTGGTTTCAGCAAGAGATGTAAATTCAGTTTTTGTATTCAGGAAGAGAATCCATGCAAGATTCCTGCAATGGAGAAAAAAAAACCAGTTCTTAAGAAAAGTCTCCTGAGCTTCTTATGCAGAAATAAAAACACAGAAACAGATAACACCTGGAAGCACACATTTATATAAGAATCAATATCTTCTGTTTTCTCCTCTTAACCCTTATTCATCTATTATTTAAAAAGGTAACAAACAATGCCATTATTTGAAATAACAAGCAAAGATTAATATCAGGAAATGGGGTTAAGTAAGAGGAATGCAAAAAGTCTGACCAAGGAGGTCACAAAGCAGGTGAAACAGACAAACAAACCAGCATATTCTTGCGGGATATGTACAGCCACGTTTCTACTGCATGATTAATATAAATAAATATACTTCTTGTAGCAAAAATACCATGCTGCAAGCCCCATTGTTAATTTTGGATGAAGGTATTTACCATTCCCTATAAACTGGCACAGAAACAATAGTGTGCAAATGTAATGGAGCCATGGATTAATTTCAAACTCATCACGTATCTTGTGATATTTCCCACGAGATCTCTAAACAGGTTGCAGCACTGCGAGACATTATTTCCATATTTATTGGAAATAACACTGGAGCCAAGGCAAGGCACTATTCCCTCCAAGCATTCTCATAATGAGAATAAAATTAACTCATTGTGCCACAGTAGGATTCTATGTTGTCTATTCTGTGGCACCTATAGAAAGTCACCCAAAATGACAAACTACACTCTCAATATTGTCATGATATTACGTACCACCATAAGGCTATAATTACTCTAGGAAATTTTGCCCAAATTACAGTGATCCAAAACTGTGCCCAATTTGTGATGCAAATTGCACAGGGGTATTCTGATATGTGAATCACTGACCAAGCTGGCTTATCCAGCTGATCTGCAAAGCTTGATCAACTTTAAAGCTACATGGCTGCTTTTTGCCAGCAGAGCACAGGAAATAAATGAGCCCCTAAGAGGGAGAAAACCAAGCTAATATTCCCATGCTGTTATCTTTTCAACATTCCTACACACATCTTGAAATAACACATTTTAACATTAAAAAAACACATCTTTTTCTTTAATATATATATATATATATATATATATATATACACACATATATATATATATATATATATATATATATATAAATAAGCACCAGGATAGAGTTGGTAACACAACCAACACATTTTTAAATGTTCAGCTTTCATTTTATACCTACAGTTTAACCAAAGTTATACATAACTGAAACTCAAATAGCTGCCTTTTTGAATAATGAAGTAGGTATATATAAAATACCCTTTGTTTATTAAACTCTAAGTTATTGCTACTTGGAAACAAAAGGCTATTAAAATATTTTCTGCCATTTCACATTACAGTTGTCCCTTCATATTCTCTGGGGTTTGGTTCCAGGACCCCCCATGGATACCAAATCCGGTGAATACTTAAGTCTCATTAGATGCAATGGCATAGCAAAATGATATCATTTATATAAGATGGCAAAATCCAGGTTTGCTTTTTGAATTATTTATTTTTTTAAGAATAATTTCAAGCTGTGGTTACTTAAATCCATGGATACCAAATCCGTGGATACGGAGGGTCAATGGTACATGAACATACAATAACTACGTAAAAGGCCTTCCACAAACAAACACGTTTGACCTTACCTTTACAGCCCTATAGGTTAAAATTCACCTTCACCAATTAAAACTGGTCCAAATGAATCAACTGAAGCTCCCATTAATTAATTTACAGATTAAGCTGACTAAATAGTCTATTCTGTTTTCATTATGGAGATGGACAGTCATTTGATGCAGAGTGCATTGGGAACTAAATGTAGCAAGCCAAGGTATGCAGAGCTCCATGCAGAGTGTCCATCCTCCATGAGTGAGTAACCACCAGCTTTTTATAGAAAGTATGCATTGCATTTGAGAAACAGCAACATAGAAAACATTTGCTTTATGTTACGTTAAATCATGGGACAAAGTGATTGTAATAATGAATAGTAGTGCCAAATGTTACCATCCATACAAAGCTTGCGTGGCACCACATCCATTATCAGAGTCTCTTTTGTCCCACAACTCTATTCAGCTGTTAATCAGCAGCCTGTCCCATTCTCTTAGGAATAAAATTCCAAGAAACAGGCTGGGGAATTAAGACGGTGGCTCTTTTATTGTCAAACTAATTAAATGTAATTAAATTAATGGCAGCCTGGAATCGAAAGTATTTTTTAAAATCAAAAAGCATTTGCTTTACATTTATAAAGAGTACAGTGACTACATCCTTTTACGGTAATTGCCTGTATAACAACATAGTTGGTGGTTGCGTTCCTGACAGAGGAGCGATTTAGATTGTCAGGATTCATTAGCAAGTGAATGACTGATAAATAATTGAGTTAATTTTAAGCTGATGGACAATGTTCTGAAAGTGAAAAGTACCTTATTCTATGCATTTAAATCAGCCTTTGTCTACCACATCCTCAGGTAACATGCATAAAGCTTATGGTTGCTTCATCTGGTGGCATCCAGAATTTAGACATTTTGATGTTTTTAAAATATCATTAAAGATAGGTATCCTATCATAAGGATGCCTTTGCTGTAGAGGAAGACCCCCATATCTTTGGGGTTTCGGTTTCTGAACTTACCACAGATATTAGAAACCATGGATAACAGAGAACCCTATTAAAATAAAGGACTTCTGGTAAAAACAAACCATAGAGTTGCCTTGGAGGATCTAGAACCTAGACACCTCTCTAGGCATTTTCTAGTGCAAGTCTATGGCATGTGTCCCTATTTTGTGTTCTGCAGATAACTGAGACTGTGGGTATTGGTTCCATGGATACTGGGGTTGACTGTATTTTTTAAAAAAAATAGGAAAAAAATGCAGTATTGATTATCACCTACCATAATAGTGCTCATCCTTTGTCCTCCAGATGTTTTGGACTTCAGAATCTCTTATCACTAGCCATGCTGGGTGGGATTCCTGGGAGCTGAAGTCCAAAATGTCTGAAGTACCAAAGTCTGTGAACCAATAATCTAGTCTACCACTGTTCTGTTCCCCCACCCAACACACACCACCTCACAATGGCATAACATAGCCTGGAGAATGCTACAATACCTCTGCCAAGACTCTACAACAGATCTTTATGAGCATTCAGGAAATGCACATCCTTGCTTACTTTTTTGGAATATCCAAGCAAGGCTAATGCTATTAATGATAGACAAATCAACAAAGAAGAAATAAAAAACAGTTCTGCTTAGTGCCCTTAAGATGTTTGCCCATAACCTCTATTATCCCCAACCAGCATTTGGGCCATAGTTCTCAATTATCACTCTCTTCTCATAATGAAAGGTAAGCATTCAAATTTTTCATGCAGGACTTTCTGGAGTCATGTTATGACATCTTTCTGGGTTCATTTATTTACCTGTTTATGAAACACTATGGTCTGTACTGGCCTCTTTTCCCAGGGCAATTTGATTACTATTAAAAGAAAAGTTATTTTTAATCTCTCTCTGGCTTTTCTTCGCAAACAAAGATTCAGGAAGGACACATCCCGCACTTTCTGCAAGCGCGCTGATGACTAAAAAGGCCAATCTGAGATAAACAAGTCCGGTTGCAAAAAGCACAGCAGAAGGTCTCCCTGGGTGATGTTTTTGGGTTGTGATTCTTTCTGCGTTGTCGTTTCTCTTCAAGACTTGTTCGGAGTGAGTTCTCAAATAAGCCTGCAGCATTGTGGATAGTGCGTCTCCATGCCTCCCGATGTGAGGCCAGGGCGGACCACTGTTGGTGATCAATTTGGCCAAGCCTGAGATGTTGTTTCAGGGAGTCTTTGTATCGCTTTTTTGGGAGCGCCCCTCTTACGCTGACCCATGGCGAGCTCACCGTAGAGTAGTATTTTTGGGAGGCGATGGTCCTCCATCCTAGAAACATGCCCTGCCCAGCGCAGCTGCGTTCTCAATATCATGGCCTCAATGCTGGTGATCCCTGCTTGCTCAAGGACAGCAACATTCGTCACATAGTCAGTCCAGTGTATATTTAGGATTGTGCGTAGACAGCACTGATGGAAGCGCGCGAGGAGTCATAGGTGGTGGCGATAGGTGACCCATGTTTCAGATCCATAAAGGAGGATAGACAGTACAATGGCTCTATACACACTGATTTTTGTGCTTTGCCTCAGGTGTTTATTGCTCCAGACTCTTTTGTGAAGTCTTCCAAATGCACTATATGCCTTTGCTAATGTGATTGATCTCTTTGTCTGTGATTGATCTCTTTGTCAATCTTGGCATCTCAGGAGATGATGCTTCCCAGGTAGGTGAACTGCTGAATGGACTTAAGCACAGATTTGCCGACGGCAATGTGGGGATGGTGGTGTTCATCCTGTGATGCAGGCTGGTAGAGAACCTCTGTTTTCTTCAGGTTGACTTCCAGCCCAAACAGCTCTGCAGCTGTTGCAAAGCAGGATGTTAGGCGCTGCAGAGCTGCTTCTGTGTGGGCCACAAGGGCAGCATCATCAGCGAAGAGCAGCTCACGGACTAGATAGTTTAGAATCTTAGTGTGAGCCCTCAGGCTGCTTAAGTTAAACAAGCTACCATCAGTACAGTAACGTATATAGATGCTGTCGTCTTCTTCAAGCTCTGCCATAGCCCTTTGGAGCATCATGCTAAAGAAGATTGTAAAGAAGATCCTGGAAAGACTAGGATGTCCCCCCCAATTCCTTAAAATGATTATCTTGCTACACGAGGGCCAGCGTGGTCAAGTCAGATAAGGCAATGCTCTTTCAGAGCCCTTTCTAATAACTAATGGAGTGAAGCAAGGTTGTGTTCTTGCACCAACTTTATTTTTAATACTATAACACAGTAGAATTAGGCAAAGAAACTACGTACACATATCCTGCCCCCTCCTTTCTTTCTCTCCCTGCCTCCCTCCATCTTTTCTTTCTTTCCTTCTCTCTCTCATGCACACACAAAGCATTTCACAAAAATAACCTACTCCTTTAAGACCAATACTTGTATAGAAAAATATAATTGCCCCATAGTATGTTATCAGCAGTTTAGAATGAGCCTGACCAGCAATAACATATAAAATGTCAGGCTTTGCACTGCAAGCACGGTATGTTCATCCACATACACTTCCATGCATGTGAACATACTGAAAAGAAGAAAAAGTTCCCATCCCCATCCCTCAGAGGTTTATCTCATGAACCTGTACTGCCAACAGCCATTTTAGCAATTTATGCTTATGAAATTTATAAAAGACTTCCCCCTGCTCTTAATGGAAAAAAAGGAATAGTGATTTGTTGGGGGTTGGTATAATGAACTGGGAATTGTCCTTAGGGACAGATGGAACAGATGCAAAAGCAATCCTGTACCATCAGTTCCAAATAGAAACTGGCCAAAGACAGGTAATATTTATTATCTAATACAATAATTCACATGTTTCAAGAGAAGAAGAGAAGACACTGCAGTACAAATTGCTGAATGACATTTAAAGTAAGTACAACATGCAGATATTCACTCTGTTGTAATACATCTTCTAGAATGGCCACTTGTGACCAATTTATGTTACTCTGTGCTCAGTATCCCATCTTTACACAGAATATAGTACGTTTCTCCGATACTGCTAAGAAACAAGAAACTAATAATAACATAATTAATTAACTGCCATCACATATATCACTGGAACATATTGAGGTAGTCTACTTGCAGAGCAGGGAAACAGACTTATAGGAAGAAAATAAAGTCTAAATGCAGTCCTGGGTAAACTCCAACATACGAAGTTTAATTGTCTTGACTGCGTCCTATAAAAGAACTCTAAAAGTTAATGTTTTTCCAGGGTGCTTGAAATTTCCTTTTAGAAAGGGACTCCCTGTCCCAGAACAGCTGGGCTGCACAGGGTTCCCCACAGAGCAGGAAATATCAAACAACAGGTTGAGTCTCCTATATCCAGAATTCCAAAATCCAAAATAGTCCAAAATGCAAAATTGTCCACATGGGTGGCTGAGATAGTGACACCTTTGCTTTCTGGTGGTTCAATGTACACAAATTTTGTTTCATGCACAAAATTATTAAAAATATTGTGGCTAAAATTACCTTCAGGCTATGTGTATGACATGTATATGAAACATAAATGAATTTCGTGTTTAGACTTAGGTCCCATCTTCAAGATCTCATTACAGTATTTATACTCAAGTATTCCAAAATCCTAAAAAATATGGAACACTTCTGGTCCCAATCATTTCAGATAAGAGATACTCAACCTGTAGCAACTTTGTGGTATAATGTTTTAGATCATATTATGGCATAGTTTCTTGAAATTTGTATCAACTCACCACTATTACCCTACTGGCTTTGGAAACATCCTACTTGTCTTTATAGTTACTATAGTTATAGTGTGTGTTAATTTTTGCTTTTTCTCAAAGGCAGAAGAACCTAGATTTTAACATTTTTTCTCCAGTTTAATGAATATTAGTCTGCTTCTCCCAACCCCCTAATCTCTTCTGAATTCTCACAAGGCCTGTAGCCAGCGATGAATTAGGGAGGGCCAAGGTAAGTCAATGCAAAACAACAAATCCATGTACGTATATACAGAAGTTGCCTGGTGGGGATCATTAGGGAGGTTGTTCCATCACTGTGATGTCTATCAGAAAACCTTGCTCTGTTTATTGATAGATTCTGTCCCTCATGGGGGAAAAGCTCCTCAAGGAGGACTCAAAACATGAGGCACTTCATGTAGGAGAACTCTCTAATTTCAATGTTTGCCTTGAGACACTGAAACCACTCCTAATGAGATACCATTTCTTCTACAACAATTTTTCTACTTTCAATATCTGCCTGGAAATTAGCAAGTTTGACACCAATAAACAAGTAGCTCATCACTGTGACACTCTTGACAAAATCATATGGGTCAACACAGCCAATCATATTAAGTGGCAGCAAGAACAAGCAAAACAACAACAATGTGGGCAGAGTAGAAGAAAAATAGTTAGAGAACAGCATAGGAATTATGTGATTATATTTGCAATGAGGGCTAAAAATTGTTAAAAATTTGAAAAACCTCTATTGCTGACAAAGATGAAGACACAGTCAATCATACCGAGGGCATATTATGCAAGGGGTAGCAAGGACAAAGGTATCTTAAATAGTTTCAGTTTAGCATGAGCCATCAGTTTTTTTTACATGGATCTTTGGTCACACACAATACTTCACATTTTAATCACAGATTTGACCAATGCTCCTGCTAAGGTCCTAACCAAATCCTAGAACCAGTAAAAGGCTCCCAAATGTTTTACATCAAGCCTCGAATATTCTGTAGAGTTATGAACAATGAAATGAAATGGCAGCTGGCATCTAGAGGGCAGATGGCAGATAACTTAATTAATTAATTAATTAATTAAAAATAATCCAGAAAACTCAGGATTAATTCAATCAAAAGCTCAATACTGGCCTGTGAATCTTTTTCAGATGGTCAGAGGTCTACTTAATGAAGGCCTAGTAGATCTAACGCTGAACCACTAAACACATGCTGTCTCCAGTTTGCCTTACATTTGCACATAATAATTCAAGTCTGCTTGAAGGTAGATGCCATAATTTTAACAGTATCAGAAATGGATGGAGTCAGGGAATCATCTGGTCCTGTTGTTATGGATACCTTGTAGATTATACAACCCAAGGTTGGTGATAAGCTGCTTGGAAGGGTGAGACCAATCACCTGCTATTGGGGTCCTTGCCCATCTTGGCTTTTGAAACTGTGCTCTAATTATGGGCAGTAAATACTTCACTAAGGGATGGTGGAGTCACAATAGAGCTAAAGGAGACAATGAAAACTGAAAAACACTTGAAAAGCCAGATTTATATTTCATGGAATTTATATTTCAGGAAACTACTACCCAGTTTCTAAAATGCCATTTTAAGCAGGGTGCTGGCGTAAGTGGTAGCTTGTCAACTCCAGGCAGACTTGAAAGATAATGATTATTCACTGTAGATTCACTCCACTCCAGCTTTCAACCTGCATTTGAAGATACCCACTTTGGAATGGATGGCAGGACTGTAGTCCTATTTCTCTTCCTGAACTTCTCAGCGCTTCCAATGCCATCAGCCATAGCATTCTTCTGCTCTTCAGGACATGGGGTTACAGTACTGCATTAGCTTTAACCCTAGTTGGACATTAGGGCCAAGAGGTGGTGCTGGAAAACTTCTGTTCCCCTTCTTGATATTTGCTGGCAATCCTGATATTTGCTGGCAATCTAACTCAGCCAAAACTACAAGGTCTAGCAAATTCCTTACATGCCTGGAAGACAATTTCATGGTCCAAAAGGTGGAAGAGGCAACAAGGGGGTCAGCTATTTTAGATCTGACCCTAACCAACAGAGACGACCTGGTTAATGGGGTGCATGTGGTGAGATCCTTAGGTGAGAGTGATCATGTTCTCCTGGAGTTTGTTATACAATGGAAAGGAGAAGCCAGGCATAATCAGACACGCATTCTTGACTTTAGGAGAGCTGATTTCAGTAAACTCAGGGAAATACTGGGGATGATCCCATGGTCAGGAATACTAAAAGAGAAGAGACCTCAAGACGGATGGGACTTTCTCAAAAGGGAGATACTGAAGGCACAATTTCAAACAGTACCATTGAGGAAGAAAAATGGGAGGTGTCTCAAGAAACCAGGATGGATGACTAAAGAACTTTCAATGGAGCTAAGTTTTAAACGGAACATGTATAGGAAATGGAAAAGGGGGGAAATCACCAAAGAAGAATTCAAACAGATAGCGAACACGTGTAGGAGTAAAGTCAGGAAAGCTAAAGCGCAGAATGAGCTCAGGCTTGCTAGGGAGGTTAAGAACAATAAAAAGGTTTTTTTTGGGTATGTCCGCAGCAAAAGGAGGAAGAAGGAAATGATAGGGCCGCTACGTGGAGAAGATGGCAAAATGCTAACAGGTGACAGAGAAAAGGCAGAATTACTCAACACCTTCTTTGCCTCAGTGTTTTCAGAAAAGGAAAAGGAGGGCCAACCTGAGGAGAATGGAACAGAGGACACAATAGGGGAAATCCAGCTCAAAATAAGTAAAGAGGTAGTACAGGAATACCTTCTTAATCTAAATGAATTTAAATCTCCAGGACCAGATGAACTACATCCAAGAGTATTAAAAGAGCTGGCAAATATAATCTCAGAGCCATTGGCAATAATCTTTGAGAACTCCTGGAGAACAGGAGAAGTTCCAGCAGACTGGAGGAGGGCAAACGTTGTTCCCATCTTCAAAAAGGGGAAAAAAGAGGATCCCAACAATTATCGTCCAGTTAGTCTGACATCAATACCAGGGAAGATTCTAGAACAGATCATTAAACAGAGAGTCTGTGAACATTTAGAAGGCAATGCCATAATCACAAAAAGTCAACATGGGTTTCAGAGAAACAAGTCATGCCAGACTAATCTGATCTCTTTTTTTGATAAAGTTACCAGCTTGGTAGATGAAGGGAATGCTGTGGACATCGCATACCTTGATTTCAGTAAGGCCTTTGACAAGGTTCCCCATGACATTTTTGCAAACAAGCTTGTAGAATGTGGGCTAGACAAGTTAACTGTTCAATGGATTTGTAATTGGTTGACCGGCCAAACCCAAAGGGTGCTCAGCAGTGGCTCCTCTTGATCTTGGAAAGATGTGACCAGTGGGGTGCCACAGGGTTCTGTCCTGGGCCCAGTGCTATTCAACATCTTTATCAATGACTTGGATGAGGGAATTAGGGGCATACTTATCAAATTTGCAGATGAAACCAAATTGGGAGGAGTAGCTAATACCCTAGAGGACAGGATCAAAATTCAGAATGACCTGGATAGACTGGAGAGCTGGGCCAAAGCTAACAAAATGAAATTCAATACGGAGAAATGTAAAGTACTGCATTTAGGGCGGAAAAATGAAATGCATAAATATAGGATGGGAGAGACCTGGCTGAATGAGACTATGTGCGAAAGGGATCTAGGAGTCCTAGTAGACCACAAGTTGAACATGAGTCAACAGTGTGATGCGGCAGCTAAAAAGGCCAATGCAATTTTGGGCTGTATCAATAGAAGTATAGTGTCTAGATCAAGGGAAGTAATAGTGCCACTCTATTCTGCCTTGGTCAGACCTCACTTAGAATACTGTGTCCAGTTCTGGGCACCACAATTCAGAAAGGATATTGACAAATTGGAGCGTGTCCAGAGAAGGGCAACTAAAATGGTGCAAGGTCTGGAAACCATGCCTTATGAGGAGAGGCTTAGGGAGCTGGGTATGTTTAGCCTAGAAAAAAGACGGTTTAGAGGCGATATGATAGCCCTGTTTAAGTATTTGAAGGGATGTCACGCTGAGGATGGAGCAGGCTTGTTTTCTGCTGCTCCAGAGACTGGAACACGGAGCAATGGGTGCAAGCTCCAGGAACAAAGATTCCACCTCAACATGAGGAGGAACTTTTTGACAGTAAGAGCTGTTCGGCAGTGGAACACACTCCCTCGGAGTGTGGTGGGGTCTCCTTCCTTGGAGGTCTTTAAACAGAGGCTGGATGGCCATCTGTCGGGGATGCTTTGATCAAGATTTCCTGCGTGGCAGGGGGGTTGGACTGGATGGCCCTCGTGGTCTCTTCCAACTCTGCAATTCTATGATTCTTGACCAATAGTCTTTGGGGTATCCCGGGAGGCTCTGTCTCCTCTCCAAAGCTGTATACGGTAATATAAATGTATAGGTCATTTACAAATTTGGTCTGAGATGTCAACAGCAAGCAGATGACATCCAACCCTACCTCTGTTTTCTACTTTCTAATTTCAAGGAGACAATAGAAACACTGAACTCTGGTACCTTGGGGCAGTTTTGAGATAGATGAAGGCAAAAAAATGTAACTTGATTCAGACAAGTTGGCCTCATTGCAGACTGGGAAATCTACTGATCTAAATAGTGATGTACAATTGATCCTGGATGGGATTACATTCCCCCTAAAGGGTCAAATATAGTTGGCCCTCAGCTTTCACAAGGGTTAAGGGTGGAGGACCCCTGTGAAAGTGGAAAAAACATGAATATAGGCCCCTTTTTTTAAACCTGAAAGTGCATTTGTAGGTCCTCCAGCATGATTCTTCTGGCAGAAGTATACCATAGAATCATGCTGGAAGACCTGGAAAATGCCTAGAGAGAACATAATTAGTAATCTGTGAATAATCAATTCTACAAATGCTTAACCTGCAAATGTGGAGAGATGATTGTATGTAGTTTGGGAGTATTCCACAACTTGGCACTTTCCCTAAAGGCACAGATATTATCAGTGACCAATGTTTTTGACCAACTTTGGCTGTGTCAGCAAGTTGCTTCTTCTGCACACAGATCTTGCTTCAGTGGCAGATGCATAGGTTGCCTCCTGGATTCCTGTCATATGCTCTGTCCAGCTGTCTATTCATTCTAATCTGAATTTAAGGACTGGGAATTAAACCTTTAAAGATATCAACAGCTTGGGAGCACATATTAGAGAAACTACCTAGACTCATGCATACAATGCTCAAGTGCAACTGTCTTGACTAGCACCTAAGATCTTTGATCCACTAGCAAGATCTCTTGTGCTGGCTGATATGATAGCCTTTTCTGTGGTGGTACCATATTTCTGGAATATTCCCCCCCCCCGCAAAGACCAGTCAGTATTTGAATGGTTTGTGGTGCTATGATCGTTTTATCTGCTAATGCACTTTTAATGTTTCTCTTTGCCACCATTTTCACCTGTTTTATGTATTAATTCATTGATTCGTTATTTAAATATTTTAATTTTATTGTTTTTCTATGAGCTTAATATGCTTTTTTTACTGACTATTGTAAACAGCTTCAAAGGATAATTTATTCTGAAAGGCAGTTTTAAAATCCTTTGAATAAAATAAATAAAATAAAACAGTGCTACCACCAAATCATCCCCATATAGAAAAACTGCTCATGATTAATTAAATACAAGGGCAAGGTAGCAGCTGAATTTAAGAATGGCTGGAGCTGCCTAAAATGCTTTTCCTAAGAAGTACTTTTCTCTGCCTCTTTCCCCATCTATAAAACAGACACATTACCACTCCAGCATTGCTAAAATGATCTCTAGGAACAAGATGAAAGAGGAAATATAAATGATATTATTAAAGACTAACCAGCTTAATCTCAGATTTTGTCTGTCTGACACTGTTCTTCTTTCTTCCAAATAATCAATTCCACCCTAACTCTTGGGCCCCTTTCAAGCTTCTAGAGATCAAATAAATGTGGTCAAATCCACCTGTTTTTCTTCAGATCTAAGTAGTGAAAAAGCTACTTAGATCCTCAAATCCTTTTGGAATTAAAAACACTTAATAATCTTCCTTTGCTCCATGTCCCTTTTTGTAGCAGAATGTGCTGTACATGAAGTACAAGTAATAGAAGAGACATTCACATAGTCCATTATAGTTGGGCAAACCCATTGTTGCCAGTAGATTTAAACAAATCTAAGTCAATCTATAATCTCTCTTCTTCATTACTTGTTACACATATGCTTCATTTCATTTCACTCATGATACCAGAATTGTCCACCACAGACTGAACTACAAAATTCTACACATTGAAGACCATGCCTGTTTTGTGGGCCACAGACCACCCATTCTGATCCATCCATTACAGGAGTCTCCTGGATAACACAGTGAGTCCAGTGTTGTTGGAAGCTCCAAGTGAACAACTTTCTCTGGCAAGAACACTGAGGTCTTACAAGCCACTCCATCCAGTCTACCAGTCCTACGCTCAATACCCATCTGAATACTCTTAATCTTTAAAGGAAAATTCTCCCCCCAGCTTTAAGGCAAGTGCTTATCTTTCTTTATGTTGGCCTCCTTCCTGACATACTTGCTGCACTACTAGACAGGCCCTGTGTCTCCCAGTCTGAAAGGGTCTGAAAGAGACAAGACTCTTCAAAAAAAGGGCATCATCAAGAGATAAAGGAGTGGCACTAAAAGCGAATAAGGAATGGACAGGTCTCATTTACCAAGGCCAAAAGTATCTACAAGGTACAGATATTATGTTTGTGGGGAGGGTATTAAATTTATTAAAGTATGTATATCACAACCTCTATGAAAAGATCTCAGGCTTCTTGCAAATACACTGTGACTTGGAATAACAACCACCATATCTTAACACTGGACCAGGCTAAGGCAAACAACATTTGTGTCTTTCTGATTTGAGGAGGAGAAGATTTGGAACTTTAGAATCCTAACCCACAAGCACTTTGCTTCAAGCATTTAGCAAGAACTGGGGCGCATCATGGGTACACCCAGGAAAGACCTAACTCTTTGATTCAACCTTAGCCATTGGGCCAAGATTACAGTTTTACATTTGCAATGGTTGGTAACAGGTGCAATGCTGAGAACAGAAATAACTGGAGACGACACTTTTTTGACTGCAAAGACCCACACAGAATTAATAGAATTCTGAAGCAGGAGGGTAGAAATCTCAAAGCTTCCCCTCTCCCTCAAGGCTAGAGGACTTTTCATAGAAAGTAAGTTCCTTCTCTTTTTTAAAAAAAAAAATATGATAGTGCTATGATTTACACTTACTCAACTACGACCTCCCAAGCTTACTTTTGGTAGAGGTCATTAAAACACCCCCTGAGACTGTTGTGTTGTTTGCCATTTCTACAGTTTAATGTCTAAGTCATATAAAGTAGCCTTGAACATTCAAAACTGTCATAGAGGGAAATAAAAACAACAGACAGAATACATTGTGGCACCTTTTATAGAATCCCTGAAGTGGCAGAACTTCATAGATGAGAAATACAGGGACCACAAAGAGAATCCATTAAAACTAATGTGAAAAGCAGAGAAGCATTTGCCTACGAAAAGATAGCAGTTACTTGGCTGTGAGAAACAATGAGTGCCTCACAGAAAGACCACAAACCTGCTTGCCACTTTTTACCTCTCTTTCTTCTTTTACGCTCTTCAATTCCTCATTTAACTTTGCAATCATATTTTCAATATAATTGCAAATATACAAGGTTTTCTTATGATGCCAACCTGATAATCTCCACGGTCATTCAGGTGTCACCCTGATCATATAGGCCCACTGTAGTTCTTCTCCACTGCTTTACTCATTCAGGTCTACCCTTCCCTTCTGACTTACTGTTTATCCACACATGATGTTTAGGTGGAAGCCAACATGTCAGCTGTAGCCTTCTGTCTAACTAGTTCTAATGTGCTGATATGATCCAGAGCACTTTGGCTATTAAGTGACTATCCAGGATGATTAATTCATATCAGCCTGACAAAGAGTTACAGCGAAAATAGTAGGGAGCCTTTTCTTTAAAAAAAAATTAAAAGAGTTTTCTGTCATAAAACTACATAGGAATATAAAGAAAAGAAAATACTGTATACAACAACACTACACTACAAAAGAATAAACACAGACGAACAAAAATAAAGGGAAAGGGGGAAAGAAGAAAAAAATAACATAACATAGCATCTTCCAACTTTCCTACTGCTGGTTATAGGTGATACAATGTTTTACTTCCTCTATTACAAAACATCTTATATTAAACTTATACATCATTATTTAATTCTACAAATCTTCAAATCCCCTTGTTAATAATTTTCCCTGTTGCTCCCACAAAAAGACTACCACCAATTCCCAATCCTTTTTAAAACTCTTCAGTGACTTTTCTCTAAGTAAAGTAGTTAATTTATCCATTTCAGCAAGGTCAAGCAGTTTCATTAGCCAATCTTCTTGCCTCAGAGTAATCAGCACTTTCCACTCCTGCACATATATTGGCCTAGCAGCCGTAATCATATATTATATGATGCCCCCCTCATCCTTTCCCAGTTCCTTACTGCAACAGTCCCAGTAAGAAAAATTCTGGCTTTAGTTGATTTTTTATCTTAAAAACGTCCTGCATCAAGCCATGAAATCAAACCCATTTCTCCCCACTTTCTTACAAGTCCACCACATATGGCAAAAGGTTCCCTCTTTTTGTGGGTATTTTCAGCAAACATTATTAGACCCTTTGTACGTCTTAGATAATTTCTCTGGAGTCAAGTACCAACCCCGTCTTATAGAAATGTTCCCTAAAATCATAATTAATGTAAATTGAAAATAGTAGAGGGCCTTTTCAATTTGATCTTCTCCTTCTCCAACCCCCTCCAAACACACTGTGACTTGGGATAATATTGACTAAGGCTGATGTCTTAACACTAAATGAAACCAAGGCAAACTACCTTTCTGATCTGAAAAGGAGTTCTATTCCTAACCCACAAACACTTTACATGGAGCATTTAGCAGGGCCTGGGGGCAATCATGATACACACTATCTAAATAAAATCCAATTTGCTATCTGTGTTATTTATTGCATAACCCAAAGCCACCACACTGATGAGATGCCTTTATAAATGCATCTTTCAGCATTACTGCCAATTATTTGAGAGTAACACTCTAGAGAGCTGATGTAGGGCAGGGTAGGGTAGTGCTTGGGGCAGGGCTTGGCAGCCACAAAGGTTCTGAGGGAAGCACCTGCACCGTTTTCAGGACTTCTGGAACCCTGCAGGTCATGCTACACTATTTTTGCCAAACCAGCAGTGATACTCTGGCCACATTCAGCTTGTATCTTTGGGTGTTTCAGGCCTTTGGAGGGAGATGCACCCCCCCATTTTTTGCCAACTTTTTATGTGGGTGATGGGGTCTGAGACCAAAAGGCTTTGCAACAATTCCCACACCTGCCTTAGAATATAGAGCTAAAACTAGGAAGCCCACATTGAAATCCCACCTACACACTTAAGTGAAAAAGTATAGTTCAGTGAACCCCATGAACCTTATTTCTAAGTGAACATGCATTGGATTGCACTGTCCTGGTCATCTCTCCACTGAACAGAGCAATTTAAGAATTTAAATTCCGGGTAGAACACTGGACAGCTCCAAGTAGAGTTTCAGCAGCAGGCAATCCTAGTTTGAGGCTTAAAATAGGGCTTGCCCCTGAGTGATGGGCTCTGCATTTACAGTTGTCCCTTCATATTCGCTGGGGTTTGGTTCCAGGACCCCCGTGGATACCAAAATCCATGAATATTCAAGTCCCATTATATGCAATGGCATAGCAAAATGGTGTCCCTTATATAAGACGGCAAAATCAAGGTTTGCTTTTTGGATTAATTTATTTTAAAGAATGTTTTCAAGCCATGAATACTTAAATCCGTGGATACCAAATCTGTTGGTACGGAGGGACAATTGTACTGGGAGATGTTTTTTGTATTTAAAGGGGTCTTGCCTGTTTCAGAGGCTCCAGTGGTGTTAGGAAACCTCTGGCTCCAGGGTGCTTTTCTAGGCTGGAATCCAAGGGCAGCAGTGTGAATCCCCTCAAGGTTGGTTGGAAAGAGAAATTTTTCACACACTAGAACATCTCAAGAAGTGATTTCATACAGGGAAGACAAGAATTCAGAGAAGAATTCCCTCCTACATCTATCACCACCTCTAAGAATTCACACTCTGAACATTAGAATTCTGACTATACAGCAATGCCAGGTCCTGATGATGGCTTCCAAATTATTTTATGCATAGGATATAGCTGAAGATAATTTCCACAATCCTGTGAGATCAGTGAAGGTGACCCTGCTTCATATCCCTATAATAAAATGCATGATACTCATGCACAAGAACAACTTCTACAGAGTGGCACTGACACTTTGGAATTTACCAAGAAATCCTCTGTGAGCCTACGCTTCCTTATTTACCACATTCCTTTTTTCAGGGGGAGTTTATTAATTTTATCACATTAAAATTATGGTTTATTGTTCCATTAAAGTTATGTTTCCCTTTTTGGTTGTTTCTGGTCCAACTGTTACACAGCTTTGCTTTGTTGTTTGCTTTATACTATTTGTAATTTGACTGTTATTTGCATCCAGCTCAGTTACGGGGGACCCAGAATAGCTTACAATAAGCCATAAAATCCATAATATGATTACTCTCAATAAATCTTTCAGATATTTCTAGAATAAAGCTGACAATATCTACAATAATCCACACACTGGTGTTTTTGCAACGTATGTATTTTTAAATATATTTATATTTGGGAGGGGAGGGGAAACATGTTTATTCATGCTAATCTGAGCCCTAAGGCTAGAGCGAGATTCATATATAAATAAAAACAAACCATTTTATTAATCATTCATATAACAATTTTACTCTACAAAGAGCTTTACACTCCCTGTGTCACTACTAATAGCACTGCTCAAAAATCATTCCACTGGTGAAAATATGTAAAACTGTAAAAGGCCATGAACCAATTGAGATGGTGAAGGCAATGTTCTTAAATACACACAGTCTGTGTTAGGTTTTCCATGGTTTTTTTCCAGGCTGTTAGGCTGTGTTCTGGAAAACTCTTCCAGAACATGGCCTCACAGCCTGGGGAAAAAAAACTATGGAAAATCTATGGATGCCTTCTGTGAAAGCCTTCAACTTCACAGTCTGTGTTAGGTTTGTTGGAAAGAGCACAAAACACCGAACGTGGATACCTTTCCAATTTGCTTGGAAATACTTTGGTGAGTTCAACTTCTCGTGGTCCAAGCAAAAAAGGTGAAACTCCAATACCATGCTGCAGAGAACTGGGGCTCCTGGAACTTATGGTAATGCCTGCACACTTCCCATTGCAAGTAAACTGCTCAGTGGCTGCACTAATGCATGCCTCTGGTTGAACAGGGTGGTGTCAAAGGGCTCCTTTGAATTCGGCAGAGGTTCCTTCAAAGATGAAATCCTATGCCCTGCATGTTTGTCTAGGGTCTGTGGGGTGTTGTTTTTTAAAGTTTCAAAACTGAGCTCTTGTCTATATTTACATATTTATCCAAAGTGTCCAAAATGCCACATCCACCATGTATGGCAGATGAGTATTATTACGCGGATACTGAAGGTGTCCATGTAATAATCAAGGAACAAGACCTGAGCAGGGCAGCCCTTGCAGGTCTCTCATTCATAGGGTTGCCATAAGTTGTGGTTAACTTGATGGCAAGTCTGATCAAAGTCTGATCAAAGGGCATTAAACTTGAGCCACAGCAAAACTCTCAGTAAATTAAAGGTGAGAACAAATAAAGCCTCAGATGTTTATACATCAACACACAGAGTTTGGGAAATGAACAAGATGAGCTTGGTGTTCTAGTGCAGGTAGGAAAATATGACTTTATAGGTATAAAGAAGACTTGGTGGAATGATTTACCCTGATTGGAATATAACAACTGAAGATTTCAACCTGTTCAAAAATAATAGGGCAGAAAAGGAGGGGGAGTAGCATTATATATCAAAGACAAATTCACTTGTACAGAAATCCATGAGAGTGATCAGAGTGGACCAACAGAGATCATTTAGGTAAAACATAAATGAAGAAAGAAATAAAAGCATTATAGCAGGAGTTTTACTATACTAAACATTATACTATAGGCCACCAAACCAAAAAGAGGTGATAGATGATGTTTTTCTGAAATAAAGCTCGGAAAACTCAAAGATGCAAAAATTAGTAGTTATGGGGGACTTTGATTATCTTGATATCTGCTGGGAGAGTAACTCTGCTAAGCACAGGCTGTCCAACAAGTGCCTGATGTGGCTTGTATATAATTTCCTCTTTCAAAAGGTAAATGAAGGAACAAGGGATTGACAATCCTAGACTTGATTCTAACCAATAGGGAGGAGTTGGTCACTGGAATCAAAGCAGTTGCTAGAATTCATGATTGCGGGACAGGGTAAAGAAGAGTATAGGCAAACACAGACTCTGGGTTTTAGGAAAGCTGATTTTATCAAGGTCAGCAAAATACTAGGTAGAATCCCATGGCTAGAGATGCTAAAGGACAAAGACAACCAGCAAGGGTGGGAGTTCATAAAGAAGGGGTTACTAAAAGCACAATCACAAACAATCCCATGGAAGAAAAAAATTGCATCCCAGAAACGCAGAAATTCACTCTGTCACAAAACATGAGGGAAAACTACCTAAAAATGTTCTATCAATGGTACTTAACACCAGTGAAGTTGAATAAGATGTATAAAACAGGTGCAAGACGATGTTGGAAATGTGGGGAGGTAGATGGCACCCTTATACATATTTGGTGGAATTGCCCAATGGCCAAATCTTTCTGGAAGATGATGCATATCAAGGTAAAGGAGATCTTGGGAAGTAATTACCTAATGGAACCAGAAATGTGTCTTTTAAACATGGTAGATAAAATTAAGGGACAAAAAGCAGTGGTGAAAAAGAAAATTATATTATATATGATAACAAGCATCAGGATTGTATATGCCAGCCTCTGGAAAAAGAAAAGTGTGCCAACCATGGAGGAATGGTTAAGCAAACTATATGACAATTTGGACATGGACAGATTAACGGCCTCTATAAAAGGCATATCGCTGAAAAAAATAGAAGAAGAATGGGAGCCGTTAAACAAATTCTTCAGAAGCTAAACAAAGCCATGGGTCAGATAAAAAGGGGGCGGAAATCATGATACGGTTAGCAATGGGTGGGCAAAGGAGAGAGATGCGAATCAGGTTTCAGAAGTCAGTTTTCAGTGACAACCAGATGAAACAAATGGAACGTAACAAGCAGATAAAAGGGAAAATACAAAAATATGGAACACACATAAACAAAGACAGAAGGGTCACATAGAAGAATATGTATAAGTTAATCTTTAAAGTATATTTACAAGAAGAGGAAGAATAACAGTTAAAGCAATTTAGCTATGTGAATTTTGGGTTTTTTGTCTCTTTTTTAAAATGTAAAAAAATTGATACAAAGTTTGTGATGCTATAGTGATGCTAATGGAAAAAGTGGTTGTAATGATTTTTTTAAAATAAATAAATAAATAAAAAAGAAGTCCTGCCATGCTTGTTAAACATGCTCTTTCTTGTGCCGTGCCATGTTGGATGATGGGTTATACAATACCAATGGGGCAGAAAGAAATTGTTTATCTCTCTCAGTTTGGATTAATGAGCAGGTGTCTGGGAGAATAAGTGAGCTGCAAGTTGTCAAGGTCAATCCTGTGGGAAAGCCTGGTATGGGAGGGCAGGAGGGGTCTGCCTGAGAAGCCAGGTTGTTTTGGTTAATTGACAAATGGAGTGGAAACCCAGGCAAAACTGCCTGAATTGCTTTGTCCTTTAAGTATACTGTGTAACTGAAAATGTTCAGTCCTGTCAACTTCTCTGTGTTGTGATCAACTTTGTTTACTGGATAAAGCTTTTCTGTACCTGCTGAAGGCTTACATTCTTGAAGAAGAGTTAGCCAGTACATTGCAGAACCATTTGTCCTCATTTTTGAGAAATCTTGGGTAATGGGTGACATGCCAAAGGACTGGAGATGAGCAAATTGTGTCCCTCAATTCAAAAAGATCCAGGCAAAAAAGAAGATCCATGGAACTACAGGCTAGTCAGCCTGGCCTCAATACCAGCTAAAATATTAGAACAGATTATACAAGAATCTGTATGAAAGTATCTTCATGACAATGCAGTGATTACTAGCAGCCAGCATGGGTTTCTCAAGAACAAATCCTGGTAAACTAGTAATCTTATATCTTTTGCTTTGACTGGGTCACTAGAGTTCAGGATCAGTCCAAGACGTGACTTTTCCTGTCAAATTCAGTTCTGCTGGATAACCTTTTACTAATTGTATTTGCATTTTTCTGTGCTTGTTAACAAGTATGTAGCTTAACTATAAAAAGGAGTATGTGCTCTGTGTCTACAATGGTTTGACAAGCACTGCACCTGGGGCTCAACCCTGGGAATAGGGGGCTGAACCCTGGTACAGTCGAAGAGAGGAGTGGGGATGATGGATAGCTACTGACTGTATAGCTTGCCAGATTTTGTAGATTGGAATATGTTTTTAGTATACTGTTTGTCAGTTAGCTTTCATTCTGAGCAATGAACTTGTAGCGATAGCTCTTTAGATTACTGTGAGGATAGTTTTCTGTTTCGAACTCTGAAACTGCTGGCCACTGAGTCTGGAGATGCTAGTACATTACACTAGTTCAGTAGATGGTGAGGATGCTGTGGATGTCATTTATCTGGATTTCAGCAAAGCAGCTGATAAAATGCCCCATAATATTTTGATTAGCAAACTGATTAAATATGGAATAGATGGAAACACTGTCGGATGGATCCATAATTGGTTGGAAAACTGTGCTCAAAGATTAGTCATCAGTGGCTACACTTCAGACTGGAAAGAGGTCTCGAGTGGAGTGCCAAAGGGTTTTGTCTTGAGGCCATTACTCTTCAACATTTGTATTAATGAGTTAGTTGAAGTGGGTAGAGAGAATCCGAATCAAGTTTGCAGATGATACAAAACTGGAAGGGGTAGCAACACATTGGAAGATAGAATTCAGATCTCTGGCATTCCATCTCTAACCTCAGAACAGCTATCCTTGAACCAAAAAACACTACAAAGGAAAACTGGATAGAGAAACAGATGAATTGGAATATATCCACAAATTCCAGTCCATCACCAGCAGGGGGGGGGCTTTTTTTTTTTAATGCTTGTTTGTGGGGTTTTTTTGTTTAAACCAGGGTTGTTGTTTTTGTTTGTTTGTTTGTATAAATCATTTGTGGGGGTGTTTTGCATTAAAACCAATATAGGATTAAATCAGAAAATTAAATAGTAAAATGCAGTTCAGGTGTTCTGGCCACTAGCTTAAATAGTATTTGTTCTTTTAAAAGTGCTCTTTCAAAGCAAGTTCTCTAGGTTGAACTTATGTAAATTGTAGGATTTATTTCTAAATGGCATTTCTTGCACTATAAAAAGAAAGTGATTAAAAAGAACCAACTGATACTGGATACTGGTCTGGCAAATAAACAACTGCCAATAAACTGTTAAAGTTAAAATGTATAAATTCAAACTGTCATTGTCCAAGTAAGAGAATTGGAAAATAGTAATAATAGCCAGACTTGTTTTACCCTCCCCGGGTTACTTGTTAAATGTAAAGTGTGTTCAGGTGCTTAGTTTTCTGATGTTTGGTGTTGTTTTATTTTTTAAATTCCCCGTGCGATCGTTCTCTTGCGGGAACAGGCGGGATTTGGTTTCCCTGTAGTAAAAGCAGTTTTACAACAGCTGCATTTATTGCAGGGAAGCCGAGGGGAGGGGGAGTGGTTTCTCTCCCGATAAAAGGTAGGCATGCGAATGGTTTTCAATTATTCCATGGCAGGGATGGGAGTGAGACTGGAGGGTGCTAGATGGGCAGGAATGGGGCTTTTAAAGTGAGTCTGAAAAAGTCCTAAGTCTACAAAAGCTTATGCTGCAACCTCTTTCTCTTGGTTAGTTTAAAGGTGCTACAAGATCCCTTTGCACATTGGAAGATAGGAACAGAACTCAAAAGGCCCTTGATAAACTAGAAAACTGGGCAAAAATTAATAAAATGAAATTCAACAGAGACAAGTGCAAAATTCTGTATTTATGCTGTAAAAACCAAATGCAGAATACTTGGCTTGGCAGTACTACACATAAAAAGGACCTTGGAATTACCGTTGATCATAGGTTGGAACATCACACAGCAGTGTGATGCTGCAACAAAGAAGACAAATACAGCACTGTACTACTTTAGCCTGCATTAACAGAACTATAGTTTGGTGGTCTGTGCTGGTCAGGCCTCATCTAGAGTGCTGCATTCAGTTCTGGACACCTCATTTTAAGGAGGTTATATACAAGTTGGACAGGTTCAGAGAATAGCAACAAGTATGGTAAGAAATATGGATGACAAAACATATGAGTAAAGATTGAAGGATGTGGACTTAGCTTGCTGAAGAGAAGACTGAGTGGTTACATGATTGCACTCTTTAAATACTTCACACAGTGTACCTTAAATACTTCAGAAAGGAGGGTGAAGGCTTGTTCTCTGATCCCCAGAGGGTAGAACCAAGTCTAATGGTTTTAAGTTACAGGAGGATAGATTTCGATTGAATGTTAGAAGGAACTTCTTGACCATTAGAGCCATTCAGCAACATAACCAATTACCTAGAAAGACTTCTCTGGAAGTCTTAGAATCATAGAATCATAGAATCATAGAATTGCAGAGTTGGAAGAGACCACGAGGGCCATCAAGTCCAACCCCCCTGCTACGCAGGAAATCTTGATCAAAGCATCCCCGACAGATGGCCATCCAGCCTCTGTTTAAAGACCTCCAAGGAAGGAGACCCCACCACGCTCCGAGGGAGTGTGTTCCACTGCCGAACAGCTCTTACTGTCAAAAAGTTCCTCCTCATGTCAGAAAGTTCCTCCTCATGTCCAGCCTTCTTCAGAAAGAAGGCTGGACAGCTACCTGCTGAGGACACTCTAGCTGGAGATCCTGCATCCTTTTAACTCTATGATCCTTTAATTCTAAAATGTGTATTTGTGTGCACGCGCATTCAAGTCACCTGTCGACTTATGGTGACCTCATGAATTTCCTAGGGTTTTCTTAGGCAAGGAATACTCAGAGGTGGTTTTTCCAGTTCTTTCATCTGGAATATAGCCTACAGCACCTGGAATTGTTGTTGTTGTGTGCCTTCAAGTCATTTCTGACTTATGATGACTCTAAGATGAACCTATCACTGGATGTTCTTGGCAGAATTTGTTCAGAGGGGTTTTTCCTTTGCCTTTCCTCTGAGGCTGAGGGAGTGTGACTTGCCCAAGGTCACCCAGTGGGTTTCCATGGCTAAGCAGAGATTTGCACCCTGGTCTCCCGGTGTCCTAGTCCAACACTCAAACCACTACACCATGTTGGCTCTCAGCACCTGGTATGCAGGGTATTTTAAAAAGGGGGGGAAATGCCTAATGCCATCTAGATAGTTCATTGTTGAGGTGAGATATTGTTCTGATGGCATGTTTTAGAGTTTTTACAGTTTAATTATATTATATTGGCTTAACAGCACTTGTTTACCACACTGACATCTGTAAAAATGATGGATGGTTTAAAAATGTTTAATTGGTAATTAATTAATTAAAATAAAACAAGAGCTTCCTGATTCATGGCATGGCATTGTCTCTTCTTAGGTCACTAAAGACCAGAGTCATGGCTTAAAAACTGCTCAGAATGAAACTGCAGTGAGGCACAAACAAACAAAAACCTCTCATCAAATGCCCCTGTCACTTAGCTTAATGAAAGTATGCAAATTGCTAGATTATAGGAAAGGACTGGGACCACATCAGCAAGTAACAAATTTAGGAAGAAATCTATAGAGATACACCAATCCAATTTGTCTTTGAAATAAAGCTAGTTGGTTCCCTCAAGATAATTTCACTCTCTTTTGTATTTGGTGGCTTGGCAGCCATGTGCTACACACAGAGAACCAATTTTTAGTCTCCTGGAAGGGAAGATTATATTCTGCTACAGACACAGACAGGAAGTGAACATGTAGACAGCATTTCCCTTAATGTCCGCCACCCCCCATTTTAAAGAAAGGGTTTACTTTGAAGATAATTGAATTTATATGCCTTTTATGCCCTGTTATTATTTGACCTAATATTACTAACACTGAAAATGTAAGGACATGAATTCATGAAATGAACAGGAGCTCTGTAAGACCATGTTTTTATTAAGGCTTGCATTGGATAACAAGCTGGTGAATTGTGTCCGTCATTGTTTTCATCTGAATGCTTCTGAGTTAAATAGGGCCCATTGATCTGAGAAATAAAGCAAGCATGTAGGTGTTGCAGCATAGATTTATATTGTTTTATCAGCAGATTACAGGCCCAACACTAAGAACAGGGAAAGACCACAAGGTTGAAATGAACGGTTCTTCCATGGTAATTGCAAAACAAGCTGCCAAGGACTTTTTTCCTTTTCCTTCCTGCCTCAAAAACTTTCTGTGTGCTGAGATAAGGCAATAAGGGGAAATGCAAAATGACACATACTAATTTAGTGTGACTAATTTGCATGATTAGTATATTTAATATACATATGATGCCTATTAGGCCACCCAGATTTGAACTATAGGGATATGGCAACCCTGAAAAAGCTGTAAAGAATACAGCAAAGGGAGCACATGTTAGGCAGACTCGTGGAAAGGTTGAAATGAATACAGTTTGGACAGGTAAGTGTTAGAATCATTGACCCTTAGAGTTGGAAAGTACCACAAAGGCCATCTAGTCCAACCTCCTGCCATAAAGGAATATACAGTTGCCCCTCCACATTCGCGGCTTTAACATTCGCAGTTTTGATTATTCGCGGGTTTTGGGAGCCCCCCCCTCCCAAAAGTGGCAACGGGCTTTAGAAGCTCCATCACCGCTTTTGGGAGGATGGGTGGGGGGTGGAGAGGAGCAGCGACGGGGGCCTCAGAAGCCCCCATTGCTGCTTCTGGGAGGGCAGGGGGGGTTCCGGGAGGGCGTGGCATGACCTATTTTTTATTCGAGGTTTTTTCACATTCGCGGGGGTCTGGCAGCCCTAAACCCCCCCGAATGTGGAGGGATAACTGTACAACTAAAGAAATACTGAAAGATGCCCACCCAAAGTCTGAGAGTCCACCAACCTATGAGGCAGTCTGTGCCACTATTAAACAACTGCAAAATAACTAAACAGAATTAAAGAAATTCTTCCTTAACATAAAGTCAATGAAGACCATTGAACTAATCATTAAACCACAGGATTGTCTAAACTGTCAAAATAACCCTCATGGAATTCACTGAGCATCCCATCTGTCTAAATGGGATCCTGCATAAGTCCACACTATTAGGAAGGAGTGGGGCCAAAACAGCAAAAACAATGCAGGAAAAGCCTTTATGGCTTTTCCTGTAGTTTTTTTTTTTTTTTTAAACAGCACACGGAGTGCATATTCCTGCTCATTAGGATAAGCAATTTGCCTTTAATTGCTTTCCCATACAAGAGGAAGCACATCGCTGATTGGCTGGGCGGGTGCAGGAGGCGGGGCTTGCTAACAGGGCAAGTACTCGCTGCCACCATGTTGGATTTTCACCTTAGCGAGCGATCGCTAAGGTGATAAACAGGGTGGGGGTGGGGGTTGCTATCCTTTTAATGCGAAAAATCACTACAGTATATCGCTCCAGTGCACCTTAGACTACTTTAAAAAAAAAGTTCGGTGGTGGTAAAGTATAGTGGATAAATCACTCACAGCCGTCATCTGGCATGCAATGGGTGCTTCTGGGGCCAAAAATGCCATCAAGACAAGTCACAGCTGCTGCTGCAAAACACCATCACTACGAGGTACTCCATTCCCCCCCCCCTCGTATAGATGAACCCCACATTTCATTTATCAGAGCCAAAGGTGTTGATCCTGATTTAGTCATTCTTAAGAGCCAGCTCACTGATAACAATGGGACTTAAGAACTGAGCCAAAACAGGAAATGTTATCGATCAAGATGTCCTAAAGAAAAGCTGTTAGGGGAAAAAAAATCATTATCGATAGTGGATCATCTCCTCACTCACACTATGTGAAGATTGTGTCTAGGCATGGCAATTTCCATTAAGTGGGAAAGAGTGGGCTCTTTTTCTCAGTCCAATCTCTTGACATCTCACAAATGATTTACAGTGGTATGGCAAGGGTTCTCTCATCACAAGCTCCAAAGAAGGAAAATGAAAACCTAAGGGTAGGAACAAGCCACAAGAATCCTGAAATTAAGAATTCTGAAGGGCAATCACAGAAAAGCAAAAGTTCAACACCCAGCTTTTGGGGAGAGGGGTATTTGGTCTTGAAACTTTCCTTTTCTTTGGTTGCCCTACAAAACTCTTAATCTGTGTAGTCTTGTGGCTTGTTCCTATGCTTTAATTTTCCTTCTGAGTCTGTGATGAGAGCACCCTTTCAAATAAATCATATGCCTACTAGTCCACCTGTCTACACACACCAGTGTGAGTAAATTGTGCATATCAACAGCTTGAGAGGACCTATCTGGGCAATTGCCACAAACTCTATCATTTGAGAGCACCCGTTCCTAGAAGTTCAGGGCTTTCTTTCCAACAGACTGAGGCAGCATGATGTTGAATGCATATGCATACAGTATTTTCAAAATATGTAGACACTTTCCTTTTAACTGCAACGCCTTTTGAATGAAGCCATAAACTACTAAAGAAATTGGAGTAATCAGATTTTAAACCAACCATGTAATGGTCTGAATAAGAGGATAACTGGAACAAGAATTCCATTCTGGAAAACCAAATGAATACATCTGGAGAAAAAAATAATCCAAAACTCAAATATTTAGGAGGGAAGGAAATCAACTAGAAACTCATTCTACCAAAAAAGGCACTTAAGAGTACTAATGGATGGCAGAAGTTAGCAATTAACTGTTATGGAATCTGTGTTTCAAACTATGCACTCCCTCAAAGACACTTTATATATAATTATCTATGCATCCTTTCCCATAATTTTTGAACAATTGTAGCAAACATAATTACACCAACAGTGTTAACTTTTTTAAGCTCAAGAAACTTAACTTTTGTATGTCTGGGCCCTTTACTTTTTGGAAATCTCAAAAACAACAGTGGCATCTTGGTCCTTCTTTAAAAATAAGAACCAGAACAGGATCTCCAGAAGATCTCCAGAAGAACCCCTGAAACCAATGTAATGACAACTAAGTCCAACATGTTGGCACAGAGTTAAAAAAATCTAATTCAGGACTGGCAGCTTGAGCCACAAGTTTGTTTTCTACCAACCCAATGATGTACCATACCCAGGGATCTGACACACCCTGGCTAGATCAGCCTCTGAAGTCTCACCTCTGGCTGAAATATAGTGAAAAGGGGAATAGTTTAATACAAAGCTATCCAACTGGAATTCACGATAGAATTTGTCTTCAACAATCCTTAAGGATCCCAGGTGGTGCAGTGGTTAAATGCCAGTACTGCAGCCACAACATTGTGAGTTTGATCCTGCAGGGCTCCAGGTTAACTCAGCCTTCCATCCTTCTGCAGGTCAGTAAAATGAGTATCCAGCTTGTTGGGGATAATTAGCTAACACATTGTAAACCACTTAGAGAGTTCTTAGCACTATAAAGTGGTATAGAAATGTGCTATTGCTATTGAAGGCTACTCGGCCCACCTCCTGCCTGCAGTGGAGTGCTCACATGACAGGAGCCAAGGAAAAGGCTGGCTGGCTGGCTTTGGCCTATGCATTGCCGTTCAATCTGCTCCAGCCACAAACTTGCAGGGGAAAAAACAGAAGAAAAGTCTTCCCTCCCCGCTCCAGTGCCTCTGAGGGACGGTTTAATTGGTTGTATAATTGTATTATTGTTCTTGTTGTTGTTGTTTTAAATCTTGAGTTAAGTCTTGGGGGTCTGCAACAACAAAAGATATTTTTTTATATATTTTTTATTAAGTTACATTCATCAGTGCTGTATACATACAATCCTAAATATACACTGGACTGACTATGTGATGAATGTTGCTGTCTTTGAGCAAGCAGGGATCACCAGCATTGAGGCCATGATATTGAGAACACAGCTGCGCTGGGCAAGGCACATTTCTAGGATGGAAGACCATCGCCTCCCAAAAATAGTACTCTACATTGAACTCGCCACAGGTCAGCGTAAGAGGGGCGCTCCAAAAAAGCAATACAAGGACTCCCTGAAACAACATCTCAGGCTCGACCAAATTGATCACCAACAATGGTCCACGCCGGCCTCACATTGGGAGGCATGGAGATGCACTATCCACAATGCTGCAGCCTTATTTGAGAACTCATGCCAAACAAGTCTTGAAGAGAAACGACAACGCAGAAAGGATCACAACCCGGAAACATCACCCAAGGAGACCTTCTGCTGTGCTTTCTGCAACCGGACTTGTTTATCTCAGATTGGCCTTTTTACTCATCAGCACACTTGCCAAAAGCATGGAATGAGTCCTTTCTGAATCTTTATTTGTGAAGAAAAACCAGAGAGAGACATTCCAGAATAGAATATACATTTACAAAAATTTAGGATACATTTGTAACTTTTACATCACATTCCTAAAACATCAAAGAAACTCACATCTTGTCTGACTACATCGAAATATATAGACTAACCCAAGGCACTTTTTCAATTTTCTATTTTTTAGAATTTTAACTTCCCACTTCTTCCCAGTTCACAAGGGTTGGCTAATAAGAAAGCAATAAACAAAAGATATTTAAAGGTGGGGGTTCCTGGTAAAGAAAAGGTTAAGAGCCACTGACTTTGATAATGGAACAGAGGACATGCTTACCAAATTTGCAGATGACACCATATTAGAAGGGATAGCATATACCACAGAGGACAGGATCAGAATTCAAAATGATCACAATAGATTGGAGATCTAGGCCAAAACTAATAAAAGTAATTTCAAGAGTGAGAAATGTAAGGTACTACACTTAGGCAGAAACAATGAAATGTATATAGAATGGGTGACACCTGTCTTGACAAAAGACACGTTGAAAAGGATCTAGGAGTCTTAGTAGACCACAAGCTGAACATGAGTCAACCTTGTGATGTAGCAGCTTTAAAAAAACAATGTGATTCTAGACTGCATCCATAGGAGTATAGTATCTAGATAGAAAAAAGTATCAGTACCACTCTATTCTGCTTTGGTCAGTCCTCACCTGGAATACAGTGTCAAGTTCTGGGCACCATGATTCAATAAGGATATTGACAAGCTGGAACATATCCAGAGGAGAACAACTAAACCCATAAAAGGTCTGGAAGCCATGCCCTATAAGGAGTAGCTTAGGGAGCTGGGTATGCTTAGCCTGGAGAAAAGAAGGTTAAGAAGTGACATGATAGCCATGTGTAGATATTTGAAAGGATGTCATATTGAAGATGGAGCAAGCTTGTTTTCTGCTGCTTCAGAGACTAGGACATCAAGTAATGGATTCAAACTACAGGAAAAGAGATTCCACATAAGCATTAAGAAGAACTTCCTGCTGGTAAGAGCTGCTTGACAGTGGAATATGCTGCCTTGGAGTGTGGTCTCCTTCTTTGGAGGTTTTTAAACAGACAGTGGATGGCCGTCTGTCAGGAGTGCTTTAATTGTGTATTCCTGCGTGGCAGATGGTTGGACTAGATGGCTCTGCTGGTCTCTTCCAACTTGGTGGTTCTATGATCCTATATAGGCAGGTTTTCATATTGCAATTATAGGTCTATGTAAATTCCATATCCACAGATTCTGCATCCATAGATTTAACCATTCATGGTTTGAAAATATTCATACAAACATACACAAATACCAAAAGCAAACCTTGAGTTTTACCATTTTATATAACGGACACCATTTTACTATGCCATTGTATATAATGGGATTTGAGCATCCACAGATTTTGGTATCCACAGAGTCCAGGAACTAAACCCCAGTGGAGACCAAGGGCCCACTATATAAGTGTAGTTTAATCCTGACTTCAAGAGTTTAGAGATCTATCTATAGGCAAGAGACATCATCTTGGCTTGTGAGGATTCTGGCAAGAACTTAATGGCCGCTGTTGGAGCAGAACATTAAAGCAGGTGAACTCTGCTGTAATCCAGATAGCAACTGTTATGTTTCTATCTTAAATAATATATTGTATCAGAATAAGAATACTGTGTGATGTGCAGAGAACCAATGTGATATAGTGAATTGAGTGTTGGACTATTACTCTAGAGAACATGGTTCAAATTCCCACTTAACCATGGAAGCCCATTGGGTGACCTTGGACAAGTCGTAGCTTCTCAGCCTCAGAGAAAGGCAGAAGCAAAACCGCCTCTGAACAAATCTTGCCACGATAGGTTCTTTGCCTTATGGTCACCATAAGTTGGAAAAGACTTGAAGGCACACAACAACAATAACTATTATCTGAACTCCTGCCAGCAGTAGTGGCTGGTGGCTTACACGTCATTGGTGTAATGAATCCATGTTGGATTTTAGTCTAAACATTAAAGTAACTATCCCCAATGACAGGGTAGAGTTCATTCTGCTGTGCAATTCTCTTTACCACTTTGGAACCACATATAATTATATCTTGATTAAACCTGCCATAATAGGTATACTAACAAACATCCATAGGCTCCAGGTCTAAAGGGCAGCAAAGTATGATATGCAAAAAACTGCCACATTTTCACCTTGCATTTTAAACATTAATAGTTGTTGAAATAACAGCAATGCAGGAAAATGTAATACTGTTGCTCCTTTCCCTCATGAAATACTATTACATGAAAAATTGACCTTGTGTTGTAAATGTATTGATCATGATTTTTGCAGCACCAAGCTACTCATAATTGGTTTAAGCTTCGTATTTCTCAAATGCCAATGACTGTCAAGAAAATTACCAACAGGATGTTGCTGTAACAGCTTTATCCATTGTTCCTGTTTCTTGTAGGAGAAAGGGCCAAATCAGATACGACAGCATATTTGCTTATTTACAAGTTTGCTCTGTTCACATAAACACTGCAGTTTTGCAGGTGAGTGGGGTGGGTGCCCAACTTTTTAGAGCAGAAGGGACCATATAGGTGAGGCTATCTTATCTCCATCTTTTTTCCACAGTCCTTTGCTCCAGGAAGCTTTCTATCCAGCCTCGCTTTAACACTGGAAGTTGTTCAGAGAACAGGCAAAGTGGTAGAACTAGCAGCAGTTTGCTAAGAGTTTCTCTAAGAAACAAATAATTTTACCCTCCATCCACCAGGTGAGGAGACAGAGACCTTGAGTCCCATATTGGGATATAAATTAAATAAATAAATAAAATAAGTCCATTCCTTTTTGGTCAAAATACCTGGATCCCCTGAACTTGGTGCATAGTAACACACTTTCAAGGCAGGAGGGAGGTTACCATGTGGGGGAGCTGGCATAGACAACCAGAACAAAGCTGGGGAAATGGTCCTGCATAACCTTCAATGGGCTTCTCCCCAGAGTTTTGTCAACCAGGAAGCATCAAGACCACCTACCCAACGGGACTCCTGAAACTCAAGGAAGAGTGCAGATGAAACCTTGGGGGAAGTCCACTTTTTTCTTGGGAAACTAGTATATTAAAAGAAATATTTAAATAAATATTCTAAAGACAAAAAAAGGAACAGAGCTTTACTTAACAGGTCAAGCCAGATCTCCTTATTTGCACTGCAAGAGATCTGCCCTATTTACAAACAGAAAAGTGGAGAATGTAAAATACAGGAACACAAAGCCTGGTCATGGTTTTTGCTTTACTTTAGGCCTGTGATCTACAGAAATGATCCCTGATCCTTCTACTTCTATGTGTCACATTCCTCCAAATGTCTATCTCCTGTTTGGAAACTGACCTCCTCAGAGCCATCCCCTGTGTGCTCCTCATCCAGGCCAGCCTGTTCCACTCTGTGCAAGAAAACCTCATGCTCCATAATATGCTGAAGAGTAGATGCATGGGCCTCAAGTTGCTGACTCTTCTGCTGCAGGTGTAGTTAAGCACATCTTCTATCAAGAACACAAACAAGCCACAGCTGTTGCAGTCACCTGCAACAGCTCCCTCACCATCCATATTCAGTAGTATTATGTAGGCACTGAAACACAACTCCAGGCCTCCCCTTCAAAGCTTCCACAATAAACACCCTTGCAAAATGCCTGTTCACTGAGCTTCAGGACTGGGACTGCAGCTATATAGAAAGATAGTGGCTACAAGCTCCTCCCCCAACCACATCTCTGTCTCGCTTCCTCTCAGCAGATGCCCCCCCCCAGACCATGTGTTTAGGCAGAGGATCTTGGCCTACACAGAGAAGAACAACAAAACATTAACAAGCACACAAGCAAGCATCCACTCAGCTCACACAATCAGCCTTTAACCCAACAGACACCAGCTCACCAAAATACAATAGAACAGAACACTAACAAGCACACAAGCAAGCAAGCCTCCTCCCAGCTCACACAAACAGCCTTACCCCAAAGACGCAACAGTCTTGACCAACAAACTCTACAGACCATTAAACCATTTTCCCCTGGTTATTAGTGTACCAAATTATATCTTAAAACACTTTTTCAGTAAATGTGTATACTTTTAAGTTTCTCAGAGTTAATCTTTTACATGTAAAGAATGAAAACCAAACTGTGATAGCCTCCTTCAGTTTTCCTTTCCCACAAAAAAACTTTAGCCAGTGGAAGAATTTTGCTTTCGTCAGAAGTTCCCAAATCTTAGACAGTCATCCCTAAAGATTTTGTTTATTTGTTTAAATAATTCACATATTACTTATCCATTATTGAAGATGAATTCAAAGTCACTTAAAACCAGAAATTATAAACAGGAAAATAGACCAATTATTGAGCAGAAAATACAGAAATAGAAGTACTGAAACCAATCAACTGGAGGCCATTTTGAGGATCGCCAATATCATAACTACAACAGTAATAACAAATAATATAATGTACTGGTATAGAGCTGAGGTTACCAGGTTATTTAATATATCCATTAATTGCTTTTCTACTAAAGTACCAGGGACAGCACATACACAAAACAAAACATTGATGATTACAGTCATAATCATAAGCCTCCAACAAAAGTAGAGGAGCAGCAGCAGAATAATAAACAGTATAAAGCCTAGAAACATCGTAAAATAGCAGCAGTAAATAGCAGGTTGTGAAGCCAGAAGCAATAAGTTGTTTGACAGCCAACAGCAGGAAAGCAAACAGCTTTTGATAGCCAATAGTTTTTGATAAAACACACTATTAAAGTCATTTGATGCATTATACACCTGACAGCAGTCACACTGAAGTCTAAGTATTCTTCCATAGATTTGAAAGGGACAATATCTGATAGGAACCATAGTGAAAGAAAGTTGTTGTTTTTCCCCTGTGATCCATCATAAACCACTGGAAGTGACAAGAGTTCTTAAACCATGTCTTAAAACTAGGTGTGACTCCACACAGCAGGTGTGAGTCAGCACACACACACAAAACTTCATTGGCCTGTCAATGAAACATGCCAAAAAAATAAAATAAAATAAGCAATGATCCTGGTAAAACAATCTTCAAGATCCAGATGAAGAATAAAACTTTTAGCATGTGCACGCTACCTTTCACAACCAGTTGTTTTATTTTCCTACAACTAAAAATCAGTTTTCTACACATTTAACAGAAAGATGTATAAGGCAGGCAGACAGGCAGGTGATAGATAGATAGATAGATAGACAGATAGATCAAACTAAAATCAGATCATGTATGTTTTAATCTATGCTCCAATAGCCCCTAATGAACACAAAGGGAGAATGTTCTATTTTCTAGAAATGGTCCTCGTAAAACACTGTCCTTATACACTCAGCCCTTCATATTGATGGATTCGGCATCCATGGATTTAACCACCCACAGCTTGAAAATATTCAAAAAGAATCCAAAAAGCAAACCTTGACTTTGCCATTTTATATAAAGGACATCATTTTACTATGTCATTGTATATAATAGGACTTAAGCATCCATGGATTTGGGTATCCACAGGGTTTCCTGGAACCAAACCCCAGCAGATAATGAGGGCCCAATGTATGTTGCATTTCAGTAAACTCTTGGAGTTCCCAATCTTATTGTGGCACATTTAGGCCCCGTCTACAAGATTTTAAAAAAATCCGTTTGGGGGGGGTGTAAAAAAATCCGAAAAGGCAGCCGTTCCTATGCGTATGATCCACCTACATGATTTTTACCCCCACTAAACTCCGTATGATCCTCCCCTCCCCAGCTGATTGGAGCAAGCAATCCAAGCAGTTTTAAACCTCCTGCCACTTTTTTTTTTAATTTAAAAAGGTGCCTGTTATGCAGACAGTCAGTTTTCAATATTTACAAAACAAAATAAAAAGGAATAAATGTAAAATTCATGGACTTACCGGACTCTTGCTTAGCCAGGAATCCAACATGGCGGCCGCTCCCAATTCCCCTCTTTGCTAGCCCCGCCCCCTGTGCTCGGCCAGCCATTCAGATTACACAGCCTGTTCATATGTGTGCGAACGGGGTGTACAGACCATCAACAATACAAACGGCTGTACAGATTTTAGGTCGAGATCCACTAATCCTTCCAAATGCTGAATCCACGGAGTTTATGGGGGATTCGCTAGCCCCCCTTCCAAATGACACGTATGCATCTGAATGGCCGTGTGTACGGATCATTGATCTTCCGAACGCCATACGTATTTTTTTTTACCATATAGATGGGGCCCTAATTAAGCCTAGAGATATTAGTGATGGAGTGATGATACCTGTGTTGAATTAGACTATGTAGTTTAAGTCAAGACAAAAGAAATGGAAAAACTGTTGCCAATATCAGAAATGAGAAGAGATCCTACAAAGAGCAATCCTTCCATTGACACTTGGTCTCCCTTTATAAACTTTGTAAAAAAAAAAAAAAAAAAAGACTGTTTCCAAGTTCAACTGCCCACCTCATATCTGCACCTTTGGCAAGATGTCATGGAACCAGCACTGACACTCCACAAGAAAGAGTCTTTGGCTGTCAATATCGACATTTCATTTTATTGTTCTGTACCAATATTTAAAGGTATATTGTTGTTGTTTTGTGTGATGTTTTTATATAATTTTAGTAATACTTTTTTTAAAAAAAAAAATGCTTTCCCTTGTATTGCCATGCTGAAATCAACAGTTCTCTCTGAATCATAGAATCATAGAACCATAGAATTGTAGAGTTGGAAGAGACCACGAGGGCCATCCAGTCCAACCCCCTGCCACACAGAAAATCTTGATCAAAGCATTCCCGACAGTTACTTTAAAAGTAACAGAGAACAGGCTATTACAGAGTAAACAAATGAGAAATGAATAGTTTTCAAGATTGGGGCTGAGTCCTAGATAAATATAATATTTATCTATTATTATATAATATAATAAAGATTTGAGTATGTTCAACCTATGTTCCTTGACCACTGAGAAATGACAGTCTGTTCTCATGCAGTTTAAGATTAATAATCAGACATAAGCCCAGCAGAAGACTTGATGCTCAACCCAGAACCTTTCCTTTCAAAAAATCCTGAAGAGGGTGGAATTAACTGCTCTATTACCAAATCTTCTTGTTCTACAATGTTCTACAATGAAATTCATTACAGTTATATCTCTGCTCAAATATTCATAACATACACACACACATACAATTTTAGTTCAGTATTTTTTCTCTCTTACATTCTGCTCCCTTTGTTTTTTTCTATAAATCTTAAAATGTAGATTTCACCTTATCTCTGTTTTTATCTTTCCCAACAATCTTGCTTTAGTAAAATGTGGTGTTGTTCATCTGTTGACTTACATCTTCACTCTCCCTCATACTCTCCAACTCTCCCAATGTGGGAAAGATAGTCACAAAGAATCCTCTGTTATCCCACTTTTTCAACTGCTTTAAAAATGTCCCATTTTCTCTCTTCTCCTTATATTTTCCTTCTTTGTCCTCAGCTTACTTCAATTGCTGCAAACCGAGTTCAAGGGGCAAAAGTAGTTTGCACTTGTGGGAGTTTTCCAACCCTTATCCCACTTGGGCAATTCCACCAGTGCCACCAGCTGTGAGGGTTCCTCTCAGGCAATCCTGCCACTGTGGCTGAATGTGGTATTTCTACCCTTTAATCCACCAAATTCCATGGTACTCACCAAGAGCGAGGGCTTTCCCTGATCCCCACCTCTGCAACAATATAAGGAGTTCCCCCTGTCCTACCTGTGTGACACCAATTGAGGGGGCCATCTAAATGTAACTTCTATCCTCAAAGGACACCACCCCTTTATATTCAATGCTGCCTACACAGACACCTTGTCTGAACCCAGATACTCAGATAATGTTTCCAGAGACCAAAATGTCAGGAGTTGGTGACTGAACCCGAGGTTTAAAATGGCCAAACAACTGCAGAAACCATGATGAGTCATGATGACTGACTCCATGACTCCATGAACTGCCACTCATGCCTAATCATGCCACAGATGCATGAGAAGGGTTACTAGAGTGCAAAGCCATGTAGTAGGAAATCTGATGCAATGTAAGCATGTGGTTGAATAAGCCAATGCTGTACTGATGTGTATGTAAGTGAGCCAGACCAGAGATCATTCTCTTCCTGTGATTCTGTGATGCCTGGCGTAGCACTTTGACTAGATATTGTGAATAGCAGAAACTACTTTGAAGATTAAAGCACCTCCTGTTTTCTGGACGCCAAACACTCTGTGTGTGAGTATTCTTGGGAAAGGGTTGCTATCAAGTCTGCTGAGATAGTTTTTGGCTTCTGCCGGGGATTGAATGTCCTATTATCCTCTGACACAAAAATGTATAAATGTACAAATCTTTATTTACAGAGGTTAAATGTATCAAAGCGGATTAAATATTTATTACATTTAAACCACACACACTCTCACACTGCTCCCAAGCTAACTCAGACTAATCATACCAAAACCCCAATCAAAACTCCCTTCTCTCACCCCAACCCTAGTGTAACTCAAATGTTAGCACCCCTAACAAGCCCCCAACTCCAGAAACCTCAAAATTGGTTTATTAATAATTTGGCTTAATAATGTGGTCTTCCGTAGGAAAGAGCAGTGAAAGATCAGGGACTCGCTGTCAAGGAGCCCAAGAGACATGTTGAAAGTCACGCATCCCCCAGGAAGAGCTACTGGCAAATTCCAAAATTGTGAGGAAACATCAAGAGGTCAAAGGGACACAGTCTCTACCACACACCTAAGTGGCAGACTATAGATGGATGGAGTAATCCTTTGTTTGCAGGTATAAAACTTCCCTTCTCTCAGTCACCCCAGTCATTAAAAGAGGCAGCTCAAGTTTTGTGAATCCAACCATCAATATGTGTCCAAGGCAGTTTGCAACACATTAGCATCTTCGGACACCTATTGTCAAGACCAGGAGTCTTCCTGGAACTCATTGTGCAATCTTTAGAGACTATTGTTTCAAACCATGAAACATCCCCTCTCCAGGGCATATTTTTGGTATAAATACTGCCCAAAAACCATGGGTCAGCGTGCACAGATTTCATTTCCAGGGGAAACTGTGTTACTCTTTGTTAGCCACTCCACACTGCCGGACTGTTCAATGACTTCAGGAGTACAAGACAGGTGTTGTATCACCCCAGAAATCTCCCTATCCCTTGGCAACCTCTCTTATTCCATGCCTAGTGGTATTGTGTGAATGCTTTTTGTATAAATGTGTGCATGCTTGGTGTTATTATTTTTATGCCTTTAATAAATATAATTGTTAATTCTTCATATTGTGTTTGTGTGCGTATGTTCAGAGGGAGTCGGGGTATACAAAGGTGTAAAGATCCCTCTCTCTGTTGCCCCCTTTCTCATTGCTAAGGTTGAGTTGCAGCTAATTTCCCCAACATATTAGAAACTCGGTATTTTCTTGGAGTCTCCAAGACCTCTTTGGGTAACACAAACTCTTATCGAACTGAACTCCCAACTGTCATACACCAACTGTCATACACCAGCATTATGCAAATCTCCTCAAACATCCCACCAATCAGCATTCACTCCAACATTCCATTCTCTCGCCCTCCCACCAGCTCCTTACTTTATACGCTAATATACAACCAATAAATTCAACAACATTTCCAAATACAAGTCCATACAATACAAGGGGGAAGAGGAGGGGGTAGAATTTTGCCCTTTCCAGGAGTCTCAGGTAAAAGCAAACAGCTGCAGCCTCTCCTAGCTTGTGTGTTCTTCCTCATTAATAACTTTTACCAACTTAACCACACACTGATGGTCCATGGCCACACATGTCCTGGTTTTCATCTGTGAAATGTTGAAGGGTACACGGTCTTGCCCCATGCAGTAAAAAACGGCACCCATCAAATTTTGCAGGGATCACTTACAGTGGTAGTAGAGGGGAAATGGAGAGTGAAGAGTTCAAGATGGTTGGAACACTGTAACAGGAGTAATGCAAACAACGAACCTCAGATCCAGGGAAGGAGGGACATTAGGATCATACAGTTGGAAAGGCACTCATGGGCCTTCAAGTCCAACCCCTGCTCAGTCCAAGATCAATAGCCTCTAATGAAGCCCAGGTGGGTCTGTAAAAACATTTCCTTGGTCAAGAAATGTTTTAGGATGGAGCCTAATGATTTCTGGCATGGGTGGAGGGTGGGGTTCCTTCACCACACACCCACACATACAAATTGTTCACCTCCCAACTTCTACATCTATGGCATACCCTATATATTCCCTACTCCCAAGCCATACCATATCATTATTCCTTCACAAATCACACCAGAAGTACCACAATCAGAAAGTAAGGCCTGGTTTAATAATACATACACAGCAAGTAGCTTGAAAAGGGGAGCCCAGCCACCAATTACATGTACCATATATATGCCACATATTGTTAAAGAATCAGGCCACATAAAGACACATAAAATTGGACACAACATGCACATCTAGAAGGTTAGTAGGCTGGGAGGCTACTTTTTTTTTTACAAACTAAAGGTAGCCAGGATAAGTCAGCTTGCTTCAGCCTGTGAAGGACATCATATGCAGTCTGGCTGTGTATATGTGTCTGCTGGCATACCATGGAGATAAATAGCCACAGGCAAGCTAAAATAGGAAAACATTCCTTTCACCTTTCATGTTTGGTACTGGTACCTACCTACCTCTCTTTCCTTGACTGTCCTTCAGTCAACAGAAAATGGAAAAGCAAAAGTAGGAGCAATGCTGACTGTGCTACATATGGGAAGGAATACCATCATTTCATACATGGAAGCATTTCTCCCTCTTTCTTTCACTCTCAGTGTCAAAGATGATTCATTCTTGGACACCTTTTTAAAAGAGAAATAAATTGCTAAGAAAAATACCATAGCCAAAATCCCTTTCCCTCTACCATTTTGAACTATTTTCCCATCCCTTCACTCTCCAGTGCAGCCACATTGAGTGAGCCATGATGGTCACCACTGCTGGGCCAGGCCAAGGAATCACTAGAATTTTATACTAACATAAAATTCTATTCTATGCAGTCACAGGATAAGTGGATCATGGAAACTGTAGCAATTGCCATTATCCTGAGGGCTCAGTAAAATAATTCCATACAATCACTACTGGTTTACGCGGGACTTTTTTTCCACAGGACTATAGGATGATTATGTGAAAAAAATCAGACGCAACCCATCACCCACTGACTTTGTTTCACTGGTTTAAAAAATAAATTCCTGGTTTCATTGATGTTTCAACACAGGTTGTGGCTTCTGAATCATTAGGTGACATATGTATCTGTGTGTCTTCAAAAAGTTGTCTGTCGACTTATGGCAATTCTTAGGCAAATAATTCTCGCAGGTGTTTTGGTCAGTTCCTTCCTCAGCATCTGGTATCCATTGGTGGTCTCCCATCCAAGCACTAAGCACAGCTGACACTGCTTAGTTTCCAGGATCAGAAGGGATACATAGTGTGTATGTAGGTTTAAATCCATTGTTCTTCTGGAGAAATCTTCACTTTCTTCTGGTCCCTCAGTCCTCTGCAGCACCCCATTCTACCCCATAACTGTCAAGTTTTCCAGCCCTCACCGCTGGGATTAGGAGCACATGTGGGGCAGAAATGGGGAGGGAGAACATCCCTGCACAGTTTTATTGGGCTTTGCCATTCAACCAGCAGAGGATCAACACTGGCTCCTGCTCATAGTGGACTTCTGAGAGCTTATCTACATTGGAGGTAAAAATCCAGATGGACTTCAGATTACTTTGACTTAGAGGTGCGATGCATGAAATTCAGACTACTCTGGCTCACATTTAAGCACCTCACCTTACCTGCAAAAGTCCAAATCTGCATTCATATTTTTAACCCCAGTGAAGCTGCAGGTCTGCCACTGCTGCTAGCCAGCCACTTCCATGATGCTGGTGCTGCTAGCATAGGCCAAAAGAGCAACAGGGTGCACAATTGACTGCTTAGAGATCAGAAGGACTGGCCAGCCCCACCATGGCAAGGCTTGCCGTCTGTTCTGACTTCAGAGAGAGCAACTAGCACCAGGCTCTGCTTTCATGGAGTTCAGTACACCAGAAAAGCAAAGCTCTGGTGCTAGTCACTCTCTCTGTAGTCAGACCAACCAGCCCACCCTGCCATCACAAGGCTTGCAGGCCGTTTTGACCTCAGAGAGAGTGACTAGTGCCACGGCTCTACTTTCACAGAGTTCAGAGAGAGTGATTGTGTGTCAGAAAAGCAAAGCCCCAGAGCTAGTCACTCTCTCTGAAGTCAGAATGGGCAACAAGCCTTGCAATGGTGGGGAAGGCTGGTCATTCTGACCTCAGAGAGCATGACTAGTGCCACGGCGCTGCCTCTGGAATGAGGAAGTGGTGCCGAGGAAGGGTGAAATGGCAGCGCCTCAGGCAATGCTTCTCCTTCCTCTCTTCCCCACCCCCTGAATCCAGTGCGGATGCATTGTTCACACTACAGTTTTTTCTGGAGATTCAAGCAAACTCCACAGAAAACTCTGAGATTTCTAAAACCCAGATTAAGATGATATTCCACAAGTCTGGTGCAAATAGGGCTGTATATCATATGGCATTATCGCTCCAGATTCGGGGGAAGGGCTGCTCGTTGTGTGGCATTATCGGGCTAGATTTGGCGGGGGGGGGGGTTCATAGACAAGCCCTGATTCTCAAGTGCTATACATGTCCTAGAAATAACAGAGCCTCCATGGGTCACCTTGAAATCACCCCCCATGATGAAGATCAGACTGGCCCTGTCTTTGCACAATTTTTAGCAGGCAGTGATGGTATTTTTGTTCTGACATGTTTTTTAAATGGGCTTGATTATGCTGTCTAGGCTTTTAACTGTAGCTGTCCTGTTAATCTGGCTCCCTTTTACACAAAATTGCTTTATTTTTATGAAGTGCTCTAGGAATACTATTTAGGAAGAAAGGTGGGTTATAAATATATGTGATGAAAATAAATATCCAGCCTTACACTGATCTTTTCTATTTCTGTATTTATTCATCTATTTACATACACATACACACACACACTAACACACACATTTAAGTTCATTCTTATTAATAAACTTCATGAAATAACACATTTGATACACATTTCTTAACAGAAGCAATGGAAATATCTCTGCATTGAACATATTTGAAGACATTTCTTTTGGTTTTCTACATTTCTTTTGGTTTAATTCTCTTACATTCATCTAGACAAAAAAAAATCTCTTACTAAATATATCTTCCTAAGAAATTCAAGAAAGGGTTGAAAGGATTGATGCCTTACATTTTCCCACCCTAATTCTCTTATTAATTTTTAAAATTTAATTATAAGGGTGAGGGGGAACCAAAGGACACGTGTAAAATTAGCCTGATATGTTCTTCTATTTTATAGCCTTGGAAATGGAAACTAATGCATTCCACAAATGGTTTGTAAAGTTATCATGACGATAAATGAAAATAAACTATGTTTAGACATACTAAGTGATGGTTAAATGCTGAAATCTGTGTAATTGTAATTGGGCATCCAATTAAGATACACAGTGCCAATGCTTCAGAGGCAGTTCAGACCTATTCTTTCTCACTCTCCCAGCATCTTTAGTACAGACCATAATAGTCATACACAAAAGAGGAAAAGTCAACATTCTCAGCATTACACTAATGAAGAGCCCCAACATCTACAGCTAGTCTATGTCTTCTATCAATCTAGGCATAAAAAAATTCCCCCTTGTCTGCCACCCTCCCACAATGCTACCCAAGACATTTGTCAAAGGGCATGCCATCGTACCTACAAATAGGAGTTTCGGGGGGGGGGGTTATGCTGCTGAGTGAGCCTGGCATTCCCTCCTCACACAACACCACTCATCTTTGCCCCTAAAATGACATTCTGTGGAGTTCCTCTTCCTCTCTCCCTATCCCCATGATTCAAAGACATTGTCATGTTAATATGGAATAAAAGTATGCAAAGGGATCTTGTAGTATCTTTAACTGAGAGAAAGAAGTTGGTAGCATAAGCTTTCACAGACTTAACTCTACAGTTGTCCCTCTGTATCCATGGATTTGGTATCCACAGATTTAAGTATTCACGGCTTGAAAATATCCTTTAAAAAATAATAATCCAAAAAGCAAACCTTTAGTTTGCCATCTTATATAAGGGACACCATTTTGCTATGCCATTGCATATAATGGGACTTGAGTATTCATGGATTTTGGTATCCACAGGGGTGGGGGGAGTCCTGGAACCAAATCCCAGCGAATATGAAGGGACAACTGTACTTCCTTAAATGCTTGGACTGACATTCCACGCATCTGGGGAAGTAGACTTAAGTCTATGAAATCTTATGCTACCAACTCCTTTCTCTCCATTACAGGAAGCCCTCGCTTATCTGACATGTTAGAGACTGCAGTCCTGTCACAAAGCAAAATTGATTGAAAAGTGGAACCCAGGGTGTTTTTTTTTACCTTGCAAATGCAAGACTGAACACTAGATGGTGCCAAGTTAACTAAAAAACAAAAACAGCACACCAAGTAGACTGAAAGAGAAAAAAAACCACACAATGCCAAATAGACTGAGGTTGAAAGAGCAGACTAGGGGTCGAAAGTGCAGTTCATGGCTATACAGTCAGCCCTCCACATTCACAAGGGTTAGGGGTGCAGGACCCCCACAAAAGTGAAAAGGCCATGAATACAGTACTTACAGCAGAGGTGAGGGTAGAGCTCCCCAGAAGGGCTCCTCAGGCTTACGAAGCAGGCTGGGTGGCTCCATGGAGAGGGAAGTACAAAGAATGTGGGCCTCATGGCTAGGTCCCTGAACCACCAACCTGACTTCTGAAGCCTGGGGCAACCATGCACATTCACACAGGTTAGTACTTGGGGACTGTGGAGCAGCAGAAACCTCCGTGGTCCAGAGCCTCTGAAAGCCCACACAACAGCTGGCTTCAGGGGTTCTTTGTAACAGAAATCACTGCTGCTTCACCTTCTCCATGTCTTGCTCTGCTCTCCTACTGCTTTGGGAAGGTGGAGCAGCAGAAACCTCCATCACCGAGAGTATCCAAAAGCCCACACAGCAGCCAGCTTCAGGGGTTCTTTGTAACAGAAATCACTGCTTCTTCGCCTTCTCTATGCCTTGCTCTACTCTCCTAGTGCTTAGGGAAGACGGAGCAGAAGAAACCACCATCGCTGAGAGTCTCTGAAAGCCTGCACAGCTGTTGGCTTCAAGGGCTCTTTGCAACAGAAATCGCTGCTGCTCTGCCTTCTCCATGCCTTGCTCTGCTCTCCTAGTGCTTAGGGAAGCAGAGCAGCAGAAACCTCCATCACTGAGAGTCTCCGAAAGCCCGCACAATAGCCAGCTTTGGGAGGCAGTTCGTGGCCGCAGTGACAACCGCTGGTGCTCCCCTCTCCTGAATCTCAAGGCTATTATGTAAATGTACACAGGCAGGCTCAGACTTTAGGGGGGCGGAGGCAAACCCATGAATAATCAAACCTGTGAATGTCAAACCCACAAATGTAGAGGGTCGGCTGTAATTTAGATCTGTTGCAACAGTGAAACGTTGAAAAGTGGGGGATGCCTGTAGTCTCAAAAGTGCTACAAGAACCCTTTACATACTAATATCCCTGTGATTGTCCAACTTTTTCTTTTTCTTGTTCTGGTGCCATGCCAGTTCAAGTACTTAATGTATGACACTGGTGCATTCTCTTTAAAAAATAAAATCAAGCAGAACCTTTGCTCTGTGCAACTTCACCTTAACACCAAAGGAAACCTCCAAATGATGGAGCCAACTCATCTTCTGCATTAGGATCACTTTAGTTTGCCTGTTCTGACTGTAATATATGCAAATACTGTAATTGTTCATGTGAATTATCTACCCCTACAAACAGACAATGGATGAGCACTCATTCACTAAAGACAGAGATAGGAATTAAACCTCTGAACTTTTCAGACATTATGTGGCTTACTCCTTTGTTAGCAGGTATATAAACAAATTAGATCTGACACACATTGATGGGTTATTATACAGCAATTTTTGAATGTCTACTACTACTACTACTACAGTTGTCCCTTCATATTCGCTGGGGTTTGGTTCCAGGACCACCTATGGACACCAGAATATGTGAATACTCAAGTCCCATTATATACAATGCCATAGCAAAATGGTGTCCCTTATATAAGATGGCAAAATCAAGGTTTGCTTTTTGGATTATTATTTTTTTAAGAATATTTTCAAGCCGTGAATACTTAAATCCGTGGATACCTACCTGATCCATGGATACGGAGGGACAACTCTACTACCACTACTACTACTACTAATGATAATAATAATAGTAATAATATTTTATTCATTTCTATCCTGCATTTCTCCCACCAATGCAACTCAAGGTGGCTCAATGCTATTCAAACTGAACTGAATGTGACTACATCCCTCTCAGGTAAGTGTTCATAGGGGCTGCAGACTTAGGGGCTTATCACATGAGGGAAGGAAGCAGCAACGCACCCTGATCATAGCATCACCCACCTTGCCTTGCTGAAACATGACGTTGGCATGTTTCAGCTGTTCTCCTGTTCTAGTACCATGGGAGATGGTGGTAAACGCAAGTCTTTTTGCTAACTGGAAAATCTGTTAGCAAAAAGACCCACCTTTATCACTGTCTCCCACTGGAGTGGAACGGGAGAACAGTGGAAACACGCTGACATCATACGATAAGGCAAGGCGGGGCACTACTCTCAGGCTTCTCTTCCCTTGTGTCATAAGCCTCTAAGTCACAGAGCTGACTGGAACTCTGAAATTCCTCCAAAGAGTATCCTTTCTTTCTCTGGAAATTCTTTTCTCTTGCAGCTCATTTCCTTGTTGCTCAACTCAGAACCAATACACATACATTCTGACACTTGGTGACATACAAGTTGAGGCATTGGTTCCATGAATGTCTTTACTCGTCTCCCTTGAGTGCTAAACAGCGACCTGGGCAAGTGTCAGAGTAATTGAATGGCCAGTTCATCACACAGCCAGATGAACAACTGACCACCAGACCCATCTATCAGCATTCAACAGGCACCACAGCATCTGCCATTGAAAGGCTTTTAAAGTTTTCCTGACTCGCTCATAGAACAAGCTTTTGCAACAGGTCTGCTCCTCCTGGAGGAACTGATTGATAAGTATTATGCAGCCTTTCCATCTCAGCTCTGTCAGTTGAGACTGTAATCTTATTTTTATTGTCCTGTTATTACAATGATATTGCCCACAAGTGTCGGTTTACAATTCTCACCCTAAATCCCATGATCTTAGCAACACAAAAGATCCTACAACAATAATATATCAGGAGGAAACAAACAAAGGAAGATAGAGCTCTCAAAAATTCTTCTTCAGAAGCCTGCAGGTTATTTTCCACAGTGATTTGGGTAACAGGAACAGATCTCTAAAGCACGGGAAACAAAAGGAGTCAAATGGGCTGGGACTTCAACCAAGAGATATATGGGAAATAACTAAAGGTTTTCTTCCTACCCACAAACTCTTCCTCTGGCAAATGAGCTGGTAAAGTTGATTTCCTAACTGGTCACTAGTCCTTCTGTTTCAGTCCTTTGCTTCTTCCTCTAAGTTGTTCAGAGGCAACAGACATCAACATATGCCCTAAGTCTGGCACAACAGAACATTCCTCCCCTTCCCTCCTGCTTCAGTCCTCACAGCTACTGAAAAACCTATTCTAGAGGTAGTTTTCAAAGAAGTACCCGGTAGCCATGTTTGTCTCTTGCAGCATAAAAAGGAGGAAGGAAGGAGTACTGCATCTGAAGAAGTGGTTTTATATTCATGAAAGCTCATGCAAAAATTAAAAACCAGTTAGTCTTAAAGGTGCTGCCACATTTCTTTTTTCCCTTCCCCCTTCCTTACTACTTTTTATGCTGTTTTAGAGGGTTTGTCAGGCTGCATATGCACTGCAGAAACAATGCAGTTTGATACCACTTTAACTGCCACGGGTCAATGCTATGGAATTCTGGGATTTGTAGCTTTGTGAGAGATTTAGGAATTTATCAGACGCAGTAAATACAGCGTTATAACAATGTCCAATGAATGTGAAAGGGTGCCCATTTCACATGGCGTTGTGGTTTCACAAGTTTGTGCTGTAAAAAAGGCATTCTTTTTTATTGATGGGCTAAGCAATCAATCAATCTGCTTTGGCATTTTTTTCATGTAATTGCGAGCACCTGAAACCACACCCTGTTCTTCTGGTGCGATTCCAGTGTCAATGGGCTCTCCTCCCTAAAACATTTCTGGGGGAGAACACAAAAACTAGGTACAGGATGCTCTTTTTACGAACCTCCCCATTTTGCAGGCAAGTTTTTAAGTGTGTTTCAGTGCTTGTGTGTTGGTTTTGTTTTGTAATTTAGCTGTTTTTTAGACTTTTAAGTGTGCTCACGTCTTCTTGCAAGAACCACCGAGATCACACGCACCTGACAACATGGAAGTATGGGGCTGCTTTTTCACGCTATTATGGCAACGTTTGATATAAAGGATTATATTGCTGGCACATTTACGGTTTAAAATATGGTGGGAAAGAAACACCTTTACAGGCTCATCTGATAAAGTCCATAGCCTTCTCTTTCAGTGAGCTCTGGTGCTACAACAAACTACAAATCCCAGGATTCCATAGAATGCGGCAATGATAGTTAAAGCAGTGTCGAGCTGCATTATTTCTGTAGTGCAAACAAGGCCTTGGTATTTTGGACAGTTTTTAGAATGCGGGAGGGAGAGGGGAGATGCAGAATGAAAAGGAAAGAATGTCCCCAGACCCATGTCTCGCTAAATTCTGCTGTTTTGCGAGAAGCAATCAGCACAGGATCTTGCCCCTTATTCCTACAACATACCCAGAACATCCAACATTTCACAGGTGAAAACTAGGGGCTTGTCTACACTGGCCAAATACCCCAACTTGCCCCCATTTCAGAGCCCTGCAGTCCAAACAGGGCATTTACCTCAATCTGCCCACAGGCAACCCAAATGACCCCAGGGCAGATGCGGGGCTGGAATGGGGGAAAGGCAGAATAGGACCCAATAAACTGTTACAGGAAAATACCCAGTTTAATCCAGTATCTCTGGATCTGGCCACGTGTGTCCACAGAAGCCTGTCCAAGAACACCGCTCCTCGCTGCTGCTGCAAGCATCCTAGCTCTCCCAGGTGCCAAGCAGGGGTCACATGCAGGGGCTGCAGTCACATGCTGCGGGACCTCTGCCTGGCTTCCACATTACTGAGAAAATGGTGTCAGTGGCAACTTCAGCAATGGGCTGGCATCCTGTTTGGACTCTGGCCCGTTTTCTGTAGGTAATGGGGGGCAGGCCACCTCTGCAGCCAGGATACACTGGAGGGTATCGTGCCTGGTGTACATAAGCCCTAGGACACATGTTATCAAGATGGCAAAGTTACTGATTAAAAACACAGACACCAGGAGAGGATGCAACTGTTTTATTTTTACCTGAGCCTACTGGGAAGGGCAAGACTCCACCACTCTTCTCCTCTCCACCCTGCTGAATTCTCTCTCTCTTTGGCTTTTCTTTGCAAATGAAGATTCAGGAAGGACTTATCCCGCGCTTTCTGCAAGCACGCTGATAACTAAAAAGACGGTAAAAATAATACAAACGGGATGCAAAAGATCGGCAATCCATTCATACAGACATGTGCACAAATTTGTGTCATTCGGAAGGGGGGCAGCAAAATCCACTGCAAAGTCCATGTGTGCCACATCTGGGGCTTCATACGGATCTTTTAAAAAGCTCTATATGACATGCGAATGTGTGATCGTTTGAACACTCACATTCACACAAATACAAACAGGCAGTGCAATCAAATTGGCTGGATGAGGATGGGGCGGGGCTAGCAAAGAAGGAAAGCAGCTGCAACCGCCATGTTGGATTATTGGCTAAGTGAGGGCCTGGTAAGTCAGTGAAGCAGCGACGTGTTGCTTGTGCACACCCTGAGAAACATTTTTTTTAATGGCAGCAGCAGATTTAAAATCTTGTGTAAATCACTTGCGGTCACCAGCTGGCTAGGGGGTCATGTGGAGTTTAGTGGGGGACTTTGGGCTGTGTAGGCAGTTTGCATCATTCTGAATGCCTGCCTTTCTGAATGTATTCATATTTTTTTCCCCTCGGATAGACCTCAATTTTCAAAAACTGAAGTAAGCTGAAGACAAGGGGGGGATGGATGGAGAAGAGAGAAACTGGTATATTTTTAAAGCAGCTGAAAATGGGTAGGGGGATTGGAAGAGGATTAATTGGAACTGTCCTTGGGACAGTTGGAGGGTATGCATACCCATGAAGTAGACTGCACATAAACTATACACTGGAAAAAGCAAACACAAGGACTTCCATTTTATGAGCCAAAAAAATGGACTCTAGCATTAGTTGGCTTGCAGTTTCCCCAACTGTTTCGAATAATGGATGGTCAAGCTTAGCAACAAGTTGCATAGAAGTCACATCAGTTAACAGTCCACACAACCTACGAAGAGCAAAGGACCTCCACTAGGAATACAGCACATCCCTCACTTCAGGGTGATTTCTATCCTGATCCCCCATGGCAGGAGGATAAAAAAGTAAATTTGGCAATTGCTGACAAGAGTGGAAAAGTACAAAACACAGCTAGGGAAAATGTGTGTCATCCCTCATAAAGAAAAACTGTGTAGATTTTCTTGATAACTGTTGTCAGGTTTTTGGAGGGGGAGATTCAGAAGATGCTTCTTTTAAATAGCCATAGTACCCTGAACATACATAAAGGTTATTTATTTAAGGGGTGGGGGGAGTGATTTATGCACATATCCCAGTACAATACAGCATCCACACTAACCACTCTCTCTTATGGGTTATGGAAGGCACACCAGTCAGGCAATCAGACAAAACTGCCTGTCTTGACAAGAAACAGAATAACAACAGAAAGCTCACAACTCCGCCCAAATACAATTCAGTCTAGTGCCACCTATTGGCTAAAACTGGTCATAAATGCACGTGAGAACAAAAGAATGCCTGATGGCTAACAAGGATTTTGGCCAGAGGATGTCTCAAGGAGCAACCCAGCTATCTGCATATCAATGTACCATTTATGGGATTTTCATCCACACGCATTTTTAAATGCAGCCAGCTAAAGTACATCTTCCAGTAAGAATATGACAACAATACATGTCTATGCAAATTTCTCCTTGTTCATAATGACACTCAACCATGCATGGCATGCAAAATAAAGTACAGGCTTCAAAGGGGCTTCAAATGCTGAAGCAGCCAGGTTTCTGGATCTTACTAATCCACACCTGACAAACATCCCCACCAAACCTTTGCTCTGGGACCATCCCTGAATGTCATTAACTGAAGTACTCCTTCAGGCCGTTTGCAAAAAGGAAGGAAGGAAGAAAGGAAGGAAGGTATATTTGATTAAATGTTTTAACAGCCCTTGGGTGTTTTGCTTGTTTATTTAGCACTTACACATAACTGCTCTTCTCAAACACTGTTCTTACTGTTCTTTATTAATTTAGGTTTTTAAAATTGTTTTAAAGATCACTAATGTTGTGTGTTCTTTGTCTTGAGTTCCCAGTCAAGAAAACAAGTAAGATAGTAAGCTTTTAAGATATAAATCAGTAAATAATAGGAAAAAATGGGACTGAAAGCATTTGTCTGAACATTTATTTTGAGATATTTTAAATCAGTGAAAATGGAAAGGATAGCAGTAAGGCGAGTAGGACATAAGATAACTGAAGGAGAAGGAGGAGGAAGAGGAGGAGGTAATGTTACAATACTTCACGCTGCCCTGCGCCTCTGAGAGAGGGTGGGGTGCAAAATTATCTCACTCGTGAGCATTATGATTAATACTTCAGAGAGAATATTTGAACAAGCACTCTACACCCACACAGTGTGCGACTTATAAGAGCTCACATGTACTGAAATCTTTTCTGAAAGATTAATCATCTGATTTTCACTATCTCCTTCTCAGGCCAGTAACTTATCATAGGAGGGAGTCTCAGCTCTCTAGCCATTTCATGTGGTCATTTCGGATCCTTCAGGACTTCTCTAAACAGCATTTTAAAATCTTTCAAAAGAATTTAATTTTTTCCTCAGATCCTGAAGAAAATAAGTCAAAAGGGGGCTTCAGGACATGCTCATCTGATATTCCTAATGCTGGGTCAAGAAAAGTACCTGCAACAAAGGATTGGTAGAAGGGTGGAGTAGCTTTCATCATACCTTAGTACTCCACCCCACCCATCAACCAACTCAGTTCATTTAAGATCTTGAAGGGGATACACAGAAGGAAAAAGTTGTTGCAGAAAAGTGGTAGATATAAGAAGGCACCCACTATTTCTGCAAATGCCTCCTGCTCTCACATTACTGTTACCCAGAAAATGTAGTTACACCTTTTAAGAGAAGTCATGTTTTTATGGGGGGGGGGGTCGGGGATAGAAAAGGAATGGAAAGACCAAAGTGCAGCACATAAGATCAAAGGATTGTATGCAGTGGTAAGCAATAATAATAAAGAAACACATCCAATATGCATTCAGTTGGAATTTACTTGATTGGACACAAGGAAATAATAGCTGACAATGTTTCTACCATTTTTCTGTCATGGAAACTGAACTGAATCTTATCCATTCTCTTCAGTAATACAGATCACCCCCTGTATCTGTGGAACCAATATCTGCAGTTTCAGTTATCCACAGCTGAAAAAATAGGGACACAAAACATAGAGTTGCATTGGAAAATGCTTAGAGAGGTGTCCTGTCTATGAATTACTAACTCCTCCAATGCAACTCTATTGTATGTTTGTACTGGAAATCCTTTATTTTAATAGGATTTGCTATTATCCACAGTTTCACTGTGGTTTCACAGTAAGTCCAGGAGCATATACCTCATGGATGGGGGTGGGGGGCGACCTGTATATTACAATGTGAAGATAGTTTTCAAACAACTCAGATTTGCAAACAGCCTTGGTTCATGAGACCAATAGGGGGAATACTCCTTATCATGAACACTGCTATTATCATCTATTGAAAAGGGAAGAGCTCCAAAGCAATGTGGATAATCTAGTCTGCTTCAGGGAACTTTGTAGGCAAACTGAGGCCCCTGCAATGGACAGAGACTTTAATGGTCTTGATTGTTATTTTTGTTAAATTTACTGATGTTTGTTACTTCAGTTCATTAGTATTCTTTTCCATTTTTGGTAGTTTTATATCTATGTTTTCTTCTGGGAGAGTGTCAATTAAATTTATTGATGAAGAAAGTCCATACAATAATTTCAAAAGCCATCATACCACTCCATCACTCGGTTTTTCTGTACGTCTATATATATAATTCTCTAGGGTATGTTGCCTCTCCCAGTTTGCTGATTGGCTGCTCTGGAAACACACTCAACCCACACCCAGCCAATCACCACTCACATGCAAATTCCCTCTCCACCTCACAATGCACTCCTGTCACTCATTCTGTGGCCCAGATTGGGACCCAGACAGTCAACTGGCGGTGGTGATGGGCTGCCTGAGACAGCACCCAGGCAGTCAACTGGTGGTGGCAGCAGAGGCAGGGCAACAGAGCGAGTCACCCTCAGCACTTCTGGGAAAAGTGTGGAACACTGAGAAGGGGGAGGAGAAATTTAAATCACCAGCCTACCTTACAGTTTTGTTGTGAGGTCTAGCGGGCATTTTGGGGGGAGTTTTTAAATGCCATATGGTACGCCAAGTCTAGTTAGTGTGTGTGTGTGTGTGTGTGTGTGTGTGTATAATTCTCTTGGGTATGTTGTCTTCCCCAGTGTGCTGATTGGCTGCTCAGGAAACACACCCAACCAATCACCACCTACATGCAAATTCCCTATCCACCTCACAATCCACTCCTGCCACTCAGTCTGTGGCCCAGATTGGGACCCAGACAATTAACTGGCAGTGGCAGAACACTGCTGCTGCCACTGTGATGAGACCCATTCAGTCAACTGGTGGTGGCGGCAGGGCAACAGAGCAAGTCACCCTCAGCAAATCTGGGGAAAGTATGAAACACTGAGAATGGGGAAGAGAAATTTATAAATCCACCAGCCTACTGTGAGGTCTACCAGGAATTTTGGGGGGAGTTTTTCAATGGTGTATGGTACGCCAGGTCCAGCTAGTTCTAATAATTTCTGGTTCCATCCTCTTTGGTAGGTCACTGACAATCCTATCCTCAGTTACTGATCCTCCTCAAATTTTGCCACATCCACACTACACAAGTAATCCAGTTTGACACTGGATTATTTGCCATGGCTCCTTTTGATGGAATCCTGCCATTTATAGTTTTGTGAGGCGCCAGCACTTTGGGCCCAGAAGGCTAAAGACCTTGTAAAACTACAGATCCCACAATTTAATAGGAAGGAGCGATGACTTGTAGATTTGGCTTTTTAAAGTCCATTTAATTATAAGCATGATAGATGAATCAAGGAATGCAATAATCAGCAGAGTTCAAACAAGAACATCATTCAAACTGTTTAAGTCCCTTTTACTATAACTGGTATTTAGCAGCATAATTTTAATATTTTAATTTTCAAATGTTAACACCTATCCCTCCAATTTGGGAGAGGGGTGCATGTGCCCAGGCACACATTAGTGCATTTAAAAAGTCTAATAAAAATGTAGAGGCTTGGATACCAGACAAAATGTAGAGGCTTGGACTTGGATCGAACCTCTGAGACATACTGGAAAAAAATCTATACACCCAGGACTGGCAGAAATCCATTTGCTCCTTCTGTCCCAGTATTCGCACACACATTCAAAGAATGGGTCAATGCAAACTCTTGTTTCTGGTCTATAAGCCGCAATTTAAATGCAGCCCCTACATACAGTTTAGTGTCTCCATTTCCCCCATATCCTAAGGCCCTCCCCACATCATCCCCCTACTCTTCGGCATTCCCTTACTTCTTCCACCCCATCTGCTGTTTTCTCAGACAAAAGAGCAGGAAGCTCACAAGGAAACTGCCTGCTGCAACCTGTTATGTATTGCATTGCAGCTGACCAGGCAGAACAGCTGACAGGAGTAAAACACAGGTTCATTTTCTGGCTTCTCATCCCACTCACTTCCATCTATGACAAACTACTGCTGTCTGCAAGCAGCAAATTCAGCACGTCTCAACTGAACACAAGGGAAACAGCCTTGTAAGAAAGTGAAAAGTTCTTGCCTTGGAAATACTCACGAAAGGGAATCCGCTACTCCATTCAGGTTCAGCCAAGTCCTGTGGAAGACCCTTTCCTTAGCTCAATGCAAACTGCCAGAATCATAGGTTTGTTTGTTTGTTTTTTAAAAAAAAAAACTGCTCCAAGGGAGAGAGGAAAGGTAGGCCTCACTAGGAAGGGAAAGGACTGTTCTCCTTTCAGACACAGCACTGCCACCTTCAAACTAGCACAAACCCTGTTATTTCCCTCTGCTCGCCAGTTTGATTAAGTCCATTGGGCACAAGCATGCAAAGGCCCCATTCAGACATTATGATCTTGATCTAGAAAAGGAATGAGCAGCTTGTGCTCTTGCCCAGCTACTGCTGGACACTCCCATCATTCCAAACGATTGGCTATGACGACCAGGGCTGGTGGGAGCTCCACTTACAACAGTGGTTCTCAACCTAGGCATCCCCAGATGTTGTTGGACTACGGTTCCCAGGAGCCCTCTGAGGTCTCACCTTGACAGCCAGGTGGTCCTCCGAGTCATTAGTGAGGTTGTAGGATTGAACTCAGCCTCACTAATGACTGGGAGGACCACCTGGCTGTCAAGGTGAGACCTCAGAGGGCTCCTGGGAACTGTAGTCCAACAACATCTGGGGACCCACAGGTTGAGAACCACTAACTTACAACAACATCTGGAGGGCCACTGCCATTTAGATGAAGAACATGCATTCTGCTCATCCAGTCTTCCCTCCACACATGGTAACTTGAACCTTATAAGATTGTTAATCCAGAGTTTCCTGTGTAGCTGTGGTGCAACTTCAGAATACAATCCAAGATCAGGTTTTGCAGTCCAAGATTAAATCACAGTTTCCTAACTCAGGTGTTACAGAAAGAAGGACAGATAACTACACACAATTCTATCTTTCTCCCTCTCTCTTATAAACACACACAGAACAGTGGTGGCTGGTGGCTTCCATATTAATGGGCCAGTCAATCTGTTCTAGGCCTTAGTCCAGTCTTTAAAAGAGCTGTCCAAAATGTTGGACCCATTTGGGGGATAAAGTTTGGCATCTTTAGTTCATTAAAATCTGGAATTTGCCACTGCACTGACATGGATATCTCAAGTCACCTCTCTCTCTCTCTCTCTCTCTCTCTCTCACACACACACACACACAAAACTTCTCTTGGTGAAGAAATTTGGGCAGTCAGGAAGTCCAATAGAGTCAGCATGGTTTAGTGGTTTGAGTGTTCAACTACAACTCTGGAGACCAGGGTTTAAATCCCCACTCAACCATGGAAACCCACTGGGTGACTTTGGGCAAGTCACACTCTCTCAGCCTTAGAGAAAAGCAAAGGCAAACCCCCTCTGAACAAATCTTGTCAAGAAAACCCTGTGATAGATTTGCCTTAGGGATGCCATAAGTCAGAAGTACTTTGAATGGCACACAACAACAAGGAAGTCCAAGAGGTTGTGTGAAGGAATGCTACTGTTCTGGTGACAGGGAATTTTACCTTCCCCAAATGTATAACTTGCAACCCATATTCACATTTTCAACACTTTCAGGCTTTGTAGATGTAGACTATACACTTGGCCATCCACATTCATGGGTTTCTGTTTTGCAGATTTTGATTATTCATGGTTTTGTATTGTTAGCATGCCCTACTACCCCTTCATAACAGGACATATTAGACACTTTTCGGGGTCAGATTGGCTTAGGCAGACTGGAGGTCAGTTAAAGATCATGATGACCTGAGACGTGTCTAGAAAGATAATGGTGGGAAAGCTCAAATTAGGATTATGCGGAAAGCCCCCATAATGGGTTTATGCTAACAACCCAGTCGTTGAGGGGTATATGCTAATCCTTTCTTCCAGCCCTGGGTGTTTCAAGCAATAATTCAATTATGCAAACAAGTGACCTTCCCTCAATCCATATCCTACAGAAATCTCTCCTCACACCCCCTCCTGTAAGGTTTTATGAGGCTGTTGCAAAACCATCGATGTTCTATCTCTCTGCAATTAAAGCAATCAGTTGAGTTTCAGTTCATTTTGTCTATTCCATGGAAGAGTCACCCAAGCTTTGCTATTACTAACTCACCTCTCCAAGGCATGGAATAGATATTAAATATTACAGCCCCAACAATAGCTAGATGTGTCACAACCGAGGCATGATACGGCCAGACCTTGTCATTCTCTTCTTTTCTGTGCTACCCTTAGACGTTAGTCTGAGTATTTTTGCTGTCCTCCCAGACCTCTCTCTCTCTATTCTGGCTTACTCTGCTATAGCCTTGTATGGTTTGTAAGAACATGTGTTGTATATGTTACTTTACTTTCTGTATTATTCCAATAAAATATTTTGTTTTACTTTAACTGGAGCCTCCTCTACAGTTTGTACTGGTATACATAGGTGGAAAGCTCCGCAAAATTACCCTCCTCTCCCTTGCCTCTGAACTGAGCTAATAATTTCTCCAAATAGTAAAAGAGATTTTGGCACTGGTGGGACTCTAACATACCCCCACCTCTTAGGGGGTAACAGTAGCTGCTGCTTAACTTACTCAACCTTCCCACACCATTCTTCTTCCTCTCAATCCTCCTCTCAATCTCCTCTCCTTCCAACAGCACCAGTCTGTCACTCCCTTTCCAACCTTGCCACCAAAATCCCTCAGCCAAATTTTAAATTCGTTCCCAGAGCATAGACCTCCCTGCCCCACTTGTCTTCCTCACACTTCCTGGGAGACGGAGTGATGGGCAGCTGCTGTTGGAAGGAGAGGAGATTGAGAGGAGGGTTGAGAGGAAGATGGATGAAGTGGGAAAGGGGTTTAAAATCTGGCTGAGGTGTCAAGGAGGCCAGGTTGGCAAGGGAGTGATGGGCTGGCACTGATGAAAGGCGTTTGCAGCATGCATGTTTGGAGGGGCTTACAATACTTGTGGGGGTTTTGCACTTTTGCAAGGGGTTCTGTGCCCCTAACCCCCACGAATGTGCAGGGCCAAGTGTGTATGTCTATACAGCCATGTCATTAGTCTCACAATTTGTGTAGAAGAGCTGAACTATGAATTAATAAGCCCTTGTTCAAATCTCACCTTTGCTATGAATGTCTATGTTATGGTAAACCTGAGCAAGATATTCTAAGGTTGCTGACACACTCCAGAAATAATGCAGTTTGACACCATTTTAACTTCCATGGCTCAATGCTATGGAATTCTAGGATTTGTAGTTTTGTGAGGCATTTAGCCTTCTCTGTCAGAGAGGTCTGATGTCATAACAAACTACAAATCCCATTATTCTATAGGATACAGCCATGATAGTTAAAGGGGTGTCAAACTGCATTATTTCTGCAGTTTGTCAGCAGCCTTAGACTCCGAGGAATTGCATAACAGGAACAATAATATTGACCTGCATTACAAGATTGTTATACAGATTGCAACAAATGCTTTGCACCAGGAAGAGGAAATACTAAATATATTATTAACGTTGAGATTCTTGAGTAATAATTAATATCATTTTTAAAAATAATCCTTACTTGAGCATATTGAATATTTTTCCTGCACAGAGTTTGTTAAGATTCAGGGACATCATGATCTGCTATATAGTTTTATAACAAATACTGTTTTATGAATAGCTCTCAATAGTCTTAGTTAAATGATGCAGCATCTATCGGTGTGTAGCTGATTAATTGCCTTGGGTGCTTTTCGTAGGGTGAGGTGAATAAGATTAAAAATAATAAATAAAGGAATGTTTAAAATAATAAATATTATGTTAGAGGGTGATACAGAATTCAGTTACCACAGAATAGGCTTGAAATAATACACTTTAGCATCTATGCTGACTGACTGACTCTGTGTCTGTGTGTGTGTGTATGCACATGTGCGTACAAGAGGTGGTTACCCAATGTTAACTTGGGGAAGATCTGACAACATGATGGTCAATCCACCAGCACAAACGCATTCATATGAATGCAAGCTGAACTAAACCACACTTCCGTTCCCATTCATGTTTATGGAACCTGCACTAGATCATCACACCAAAGGACTGTGTGTGTGTGTGTGTGTGTGTGTGTGTCTTCAAGTCACCCACCGACTTATGGAGACCCCATGAATTTCATAGGTTTTTTTAAGGCAAAGAATACTCAGAGGTGGTTTTATATTTTATATTTCAGCTCCTTCATCTGAAATATAGCCTACAGCACCTGGTATTCATTGGTTGTCTCTCATCCAAGTACTGACCAGGGCTGACCCTGCTTAGCTTCCAAGATCAGACAGGATCTGATGCCTGTAGGGTATTAAGGATAAGCCTTGCACATCCCATTTATTGGCAACAATCTGCTTTGGAGATGAGGCAACTCCCAAAGCAAACCACCTATCCCATAATAGTTTGGAGGTATTCTCACCCTGATGGAAAAACGCTATCTTCCTTGCATACTGAAGAACCTTTCTGCGGACACCATGAATAAGCAGAAAACTAGCTTGGAAAGATAAGATATTAAACAATTTCTGTAGGGAATAAGAACACTGGAGATTATTTACTTTGCTTTAATTACTTTGGCACATTGCTAGATTAGTTTTTGTAAGCTACCAGGATTTTAGAAATGCAAGGAAGCACACTCATGGTAAGAATAATTTAAGGTTTAAAATATCTTTGTTATCACATCTTGGGCTATATTTTTGCTAGCTAGTTCTTGACTACTTCCAATGAGGTTAGTTTTCTCCTCCTTTCTGGGACAAACTACACATCATACACCAAATCTGTAATGGAAGCTCTCAACATTTTAAATTTCTTTTAAAAGCAGCCAGGTGGGCTTCAAAGTGGTGCTGTGAGTGTAATTTATTTATTGAAAAGAGCTACAGACAGCCATGAAATAAACAAACATTTCCAGGGCCATTTGCAACAACAAAGAAAAGACAGCAGCAATAACAGGTTCATAAAAAATGATGCTGAATCAATAAAAAGCAGATAAAAATAGCAGCATTAGAAGCTCAGTAGATGCTTAAAAGCTTGGGGAAATACAGGTCTTCATCTGGTGCAGAATGAACCAAGCACTAGGACAGCCTCTCTTAAGAGAGCTTTCCAAAGGCAAGGAATACTGGCTGGGTGATTCAGTCCAAAAAAGTAACTTACCAGACTGACCTCACCCTAGAGGTTGAGGTAACTGGGTGAGGGTCTCAAACCCAACCGCGGCACATGCACATTGATGTGGGAGCAGATGTTCCCTCAGGTCGCAGAATCCAACCCATGTAGAAATTTAAAGGAAACCATTAATATTTTGAACTCTACTCAGAAATCAGCCAATACAGCTCTCCAAGCAGCAAGAAGATGGGCTTCTAGCAAAAAAAAAAACAAAAAAAAAACACCCCAATAACTAACCTCAGTTTATTTTTTATTTTTATTTATTTATTTATTTATACCCCGCTCTTCAGCCACAAGGCTATCAGAGCGGCTTACAAATTGTTTTAAGCAATAGCTATTTACACATCTACACTGCATTAAACAGTCTCCAATGTGTGTTAGCTAATTGCCCCCACAAGCCGGGTACTCAATTTACCGACCTATGAAAGGATGGAAGGCTGAGTCAACCTTGGAGCCCTCTGGAATCGAACTTGCAATGTGGTGGCTTGCAGTACTGGCATTTAACCACTGCACCACCAGTAACGGAACATTGGTACTTACCATGAAGGTTCCTTTTCATTTACTGTATATGTTGCTGCATTTTTTTAAAATTGCATTTCTCAGTTGTCTTCAAAAGATAGCTCTGAGTAGAACACACAACAGTAATTTCAGTACGTCCTTTTTGTTGTTAACTGCCATCATATCAACTTTGACTTATGGCGACCCTATGAAATAGGAAATACGATGGCATGGACAATCCTAACTTCAGTATTCAATTATATATCTTTACACTTCTGGATCTTGTTTAATTCCTTCATAGCTGCCTTTCCAAGTCCTGGTCTTCTGATTTCTTGACTGTAGTCTCCATTCTGATTGAGCAAAGGTATTAAAAATCTTGAATTATTTCCATGTTTTCATCGTCTATTTTGAAGTTGTGTAAGTCATTTGTGGTCAATGTTGTTTTCATAATGTTCAGCTGTAAACCTGTCTTTGTATTTTCTTCCTTGACTTTCTTCAGTAGTCATGCCAAGTCTTTGCTATTTTCTGCTTATAGGACGATGTCATCTACATATCTTAAATTGTTGGTGTTCCGCCTCCTTCCTCTGTGTCTAATTCTGCTTTATGTATATTTTCAGCATACAAGTTAAACAGACAGGGTGACAAAATGCAGCCTTGCCTGACCCCCTTGCCAGTTGGAAACCATTCCATTTCTCCATATTCTGGCATAACAGTAGGCTCTTGTCCTGAGTACAGGTTACGCATCAGGAAAATCAAATGTTGTGGCACACCCTTTTCTTTAAGAGTGATCCATAGCTTTCCATAGTCTATACAATCGAAGGCTTTGCTATAGGCTATGAAGCAAGGCTGCTTTTGAAATTCTTTGGTGTGCTCCATTAACCAACTTATGTTTGCAATATGATGCCTAGTGCCCCTTCCTTTCCTGAACCCAGCTTTGACATCTGACATTTCTTGCTCCCTGTATGGTAAAAAAAAGTCTTTGTTGCAGAATTTTAAGCATCACTTTTCTTGCATGGGAAATTAATGCAATGGTCCTATGGTTACTGCAATCCCTGGTGTACCCTTTTGGGAAGCTTAGAATGTATATTGTTTTCAATCTGTGGGCCACTGCTTTCTTTTCCATATTTGTTGACAGATTTTCAACATTTTACTTACAATTAGAGTAGATCCTGTCTCTGTAGCTTGAATCAGCTCTATTGCTATGCCATCTGTTCCTGGAGATTTTATAGAATCATAGAATCATAGAGTTGGAAGAGACCTCATTCAACCCAACCCCCTGCCATGCAGGAACACGCAATCAAATCATTCCCAACAGATGGCCACCCAGCCTCTGTTTAAAAACCTCCAAAGAAGAACACTCTGATTTATTTCTCCCAAGTGGTCTGAATCCAGCTTCCACTTCACTTTCTAAAATTGGAGGTTCATCTTCATACAGTTCTAGTTTGAATGAATCTGACACCCTTTCAGCTCTTGTATATTGTTCTTCCTTGCATTGTTTCCATCATCTTTTTATTTCTACTTGGTCATGTGATGTTTCCCTGCTGGTTGTAGAACATCCCCACTCTTGGTTTAAATTTCACTTTGCTTTTTCAGATCTTGTGGAAGAGGTCTTTTGTTCTTCCTTTTTTGCTGTCACTTTCTAGTTCTCTGCATTAATTATTGTAGTAGTTCTCCTTCTCCCTGCATACAAGTCAATGAACAGTTGCATCTAGGGTTCTGATTCTATTTCTGTCACCTTTTCCTTTTGCCACTTGTCTGTCCTTGACCACTTGAAGAGTTTCACCTCTCATCCATTAAGGCTTCTCTTTCTTTTTGGCTACAGATAGTGTCTTTCTGCATTCCTCCCTGACAATGTCTCTGACTTCAGTTCAGAGTTCATCTGGATATCTTTTACAAGTAGCTTGAGCATGAGGGGAAGGGGAGAAAGATACACAGTTAGGCTGGGCAGAACCTTACAACTTGCCAGCGTGATGCAGGATCTCAGACACAGATAGGGCAACCCAGAAGTAAGTACAGTAGTTGCGAGAATGGCCCAGGATTTCAAATAAGAAAGTGAATGGGGCTCTCTGTGAGAGATCCATTCACGCCTGGACTGCCGAGGGGAGGGGGAGGACTTTTAATACCACAAAAAAGGTAGGTTTCAAGGGGGGGGGGAATATTCAGTTACAGTGATGGGGGCAGGGCGGTATTTAGAAGTCGAGATGGGGACACCATATTTGGTCCCCGTCTGATAATCTCCTGTGTTCGTTATTTCTGAGTAACAGGAAAGGAGGGGGTACTTTGAAATGTAGTTATAATGGTAACTAACTACTTTTTAGATCCTGGGACAGGTAATTAAATACTTTTCAAAATTAATTTTAAAAGCTCTGGCAGTTCCTTGTTACACCCATCTCCACACAGTTATTTTCTACAGCTATATCTACAACTGGAGGAAACTGTCTGACATAAACTCGACATGGCCACACTTTTTGTAATCTCTCCAACTGAAAAATGAGTTTGTACATGGAATTTTTTTTCTGAATTGTTTCCATACACAAAACGTACAATATGAAGTGGCACTAACCAACAACAAATATATTATGTTGTTTATGTGACTTCTCTCTAAATCTCTGGCTAAAAGATGCATCCAAAGTTCATGATGCCTTTTTGTCTCAGGATTCAGGGTGGATTTAGGGAATCAAGAGGAAGAAAGCAGCAAAACATTTCTTTGGACTATATATTTCAGAGGGTGCCTTCTTGGCTGAACCTTTTTTTAAGGATACACCCACTCCCTCAGAGCTTTTAGCACCACAATGATGGAGATAAGTGGGTGCTAAAATTAAAGATCAAGAGGAAAATATTAAGTTGGCCTGCAAAGACATCACTAAAGATACCAAGAAAGTGAAAAGAGGCAGAGAGAGCATTCTGGCTGCTGTTTTTGCTGCCACAAGGACTCCCTAAAGTGGAACCTGACACCATCCACAAGCTGTCAAGGGAGTAGGAAGCATTAGCAGTGCCATCTTCCCAGCCTCGGGTTTCATCACAGTTGCCATCTTTGCAGCTTGTTAAACTTCTCCATTTATGTTACCATAGTTACTGCAATACAGGAACATGCAGCCTGGCTGACTCTCTCTGAGTGACTTAAGGCATCCTTACAGATCATACATAACTCTGTCTCTGAGCCATGCTTGTGATTCTTGGGTGTACCGAAGTGGGCAGTTTCAAATAAAATACACACACTCTAGATATTCAAATAAAATACAGTTTCAAATAAAATACACACACTCTAGACCACTGCAGATATTCCTTTCAAATCAGTGGCATGGGAAATGCAGATGCCGCTTTTAGGGTCATGCGTGAATACACGCCTTATCTCCACAATACTTGCCAGCCATTTTTCTCTACTGTTTTCATTTTGAGGGTTCGTGGAATACAAAGGGGTTGTCTAAACAGCAAAAATATGCTTCACAGAGTGTGAGGAGAATACAAGCTGTCTTGATGGCATCCCATATCATATTGCCCTATTTGGAAGGAGGAGGGCTAAATATGCCATATACTCCACAGGAAAAGTCTTCGTGGCTTTTCCCAGAGTTTTTAAAAAACCGCAGGGAGGATGCACATTCCTGCTCATTGGGACAAGCAACACAAATTGATTTGCTTTCCCATATGAGCAGAAGCTGAAAGCTGATTGGTCTGACGAGCACAGGGGGCAGGGCTTGCTAGCAAGGCAAGCGCCTGGAACCACCATATGTTTTTTTCTCACCTTTGCTTCCGAGCAATAATGTGATAAAACAGGGTGGGGGGTTGCTATTCTGTTAAGGCAAAATATTGCTGTACCACACCTTGGGAAAAGATTTTTTTTTAAAAAAAAAATTACTGTTTGGCGGTGGCAAGTTGAGAAGTAAAAACACAAGCAATTCACTCGTGGCCGTCATCTTGATTCTCAGGCATACCTGTTGGCACAGCAAACACAGATAGCTTCACATGTCTGCGATCTACCTAAAAAACCATTAAGACAGATCACAGCTGCTGCGAGTTGCCTTTACTGAGGAGCAATCCACTTCTTTTGGCCTCATATAGACCAGCCATGCATTGGATAATGGATGAAATCCAACTGGGTATGCTGTTTTTTCGTTTTTCATATATAATGTGCATTTTAGTTGTTTTAATTTTTAATGTTGTAAAAGTACAGGTTGAGAATCCCTTATCCAAAATGCTTAGGATCAGAAGTGTTCCATATTTCTGATTTTTTTTCCCAAATTTTGGAATACTTGCATATGCATAATGTGATATCTTGGGGATGGGACCCAAGTCTGAACACTAAATTCATTTACGTGTATAAGTGTATAAGTGTATTGTTTCATATACACTTATACACATAGCTAGCAGGTAATTTTATGCACAATATTTTTAAATTTGTGCATGAAACAAAGGATGTTATACACTGAACCATTTCAGCCACCCATGTGGGTTAAACTCAATTAAAAAGAGAAAATTAGTGTTCCATCGCCTCAACAAAATTAACGCAGATATAATATGTCTGCAGGAAACGAAAATTAAAAACCATCATGAATACCTATTATTACAAATATGCCTGGGAGAAGAATTTGTGTCATCAGGTCTGAAAAAGAAAAAAGGGGTGGTATTATACATTAAGCCACAATTGAAACCAAATTTAGTCTTAGCTGATAAAGAAGGTAGATATATAATGGTGGAAATAATGTTAAATAATGTTAAAGTTCTGGTGGTAGGAATCTATGTTCTGATTGAAGAGAAGAATACATTTTTTAAAGATATGAAAAATAAGTTAGCACAAATGAATTATAATAACTGGTGTTTGATGGGAGATTTTAATGGTGTTGTGGATCCCAGTATGGACAGATATTCAGATAAGAAGAAGCTAATGAAAAAGAACCAAGGGAAACTGGTAAAGGAATTTTTCGAAATGGCAGATGAACTCCAACTGGTGGATATTTGGAGATTTAAGGAGGGAAAGAATAAAGGTTTTATTTTTTACTCAGAAAGTAGATGGCTATCTTATAGAGTAAGAAAAGAAAGAGCAAAAAGAGTAATAGTTAAAATTAAAACAGGAGAAAGGGAAGTGACAGAGGAAAATCAGATTCCTCTGATCAGATTCCGAACGAGATCTGCCAGATAACAACCCTGAGTAGCTTAAAAAAAGCACTAAAGACGGATCTCTTTCAGCAGGCCTTTCCTAATTAGATCCTGGCCTCAGGGATCCTGGCTTCTTTTAGTCCGCTGGCCATTTATAGTATTTTATTGTATTTATTGTTTTTAATTGTTATTTTTTGATCAGTTGGTTTTAATTTATAATTGTTTAATATTTTTTTATGGGGGAGGGTGGGGTGGGGGTGTTTGGGGATTTTATTCTGTATTGTATTTTAATTTTTGTAAGCCGCCCCGATTGTTTTAACAGAGGGGCGGGGTATAAATAAATATTATTATTATTATTATTATTATTCAAAAAATACACTGAGCCCTGGTGGCGCAGTGGTTAAATGCCAGTACTGCAAGCCACCACGTCGCAAGTTCGATTCCAGCCGGCTCCAAGGTTCACTCAGCCTTCCATCCTTTCGTAGGTCGGTAAATTGAGTACTCAGCTTGTGGGGGGCAATTAGCTAACACACATTGGAGACTGTTTAATGCAGTGTAGATGTGTAAATAACTATTGCTTAAAACAATTTGTAAGCCGCTCTGATAGCCTTGTGGCTGAAGAGCGGGGTATAAATAAATAAATAAATAAATAAACTATTTTAAGCTATTGTATCAAGACAGGGGAAATTCTCCAAATCAAATGTACCAGTATATTAAAAAGTGTAATATTCCTAAGCTTACAGATGTGCAGAGAAAAGAATTAAACAAAGATGTATCAGCTGATGAAATTATGGGCATAATAAATAAAATGAAAATAAAGAAAGCCCCAGGTCCAGACTAATATTGCTTTAAACCCAAAAGAAGGTCGAGACCCATTACAAATGAAAAATTACAGACCTATCTCATTAGTGAATAAGGACTACAAATTTTTTGCGGCATTATTGGCAAACAGACTCAAAACATTTATGCAAGAGTATATACATAGTGACCAAAACGGCTTTCTCCCTAGAAGACAAATAAGAGATAATATCAGGACAGTAATCAATATACTGGAATATTTACATATCCATAATGAAATTAAAGGTGCCCTGATTTTCTTAGATGCTGAGAAAGCGTTTGATAATATTAAATGGCCTTTCATGTTAAGGATCTTAGAAGAAATGGAATTTGGGAATAATTTCTGTAATTGGATTCAGGTGATATATTCAGAACAAAAGGCAAAGTTAATTATAAATGGGAATTTAACAGAGACATTACAAGCTGAAAAAGGTACTAAGCAGGGATGCCCACTATCCCCATTATTATTTATATTGGTAGTTCAAATTTTGAATAATGAAATAAGAAAAGATAAAGAGATTACAGGTGTTAAGCTTAAAAAAGAGGAGTATAAATTACAAACATTCGCTGATGATCTGGTAATTATTTTACAAGACCTGTTAAATGGGATAGAATATTTGTTAACAAAAATAGAGGAATTCGGTTCGTGTGCAGGTTTCAAGATAAACAAGGAAAAGACTAAAGTATTGACAAAAAAATGGATAATAAGGAAAAAGAAGAATTAGCAAAGTTATCTAATTTTGAAATTGTCAAAAAAAGTTAGATATTTAGGCATAAATATAACGACTAATAACCAACAACTATTCCAAAACAATTACAAAAAAGTATGGAATGAAATTAAAATTGACTTAAATAGATGGAAAAATTTAAATTTATCGCTTTTGGGCAGGATCTCTACGATCAAAATGAGTGTTCTCCCTAAATTAATGTTCCTTTACCAGACAATTCCGATTATTATTACAAACAAAACCTTTAAGATCTGGCAAGGAGAATTAACAAAATTGTTATGGGCAGGAAGAAAGCCAAGAATTAAATGGAAATTGTTATCAGATGCTAAGGAAAGAGGCAGACTAGGGCTACCGGATATAAAACTATATTTTGAAGCAGTATGCTTATCATGGACAAGGCAATGGATCCTTTTGGAAAATAAGAGAGAGTTAGAGTTAGAAGGGCATGACTTAAAACTAGGCTGGCATAGTTATTTAGGGTATGATAAAGTTAAAAAAACCAAATATTTTAATAACCATGTAATAAGAAAATCATTAATTAGGGTATAGGAAAAATATAAAAATAGACTCTGTCCTAAAATTCTGGGTTGGCTCTCTCCCCAGGAGGCCTTTTGTAGAAACGAATTGAGAGATTACAATTGGTTGACATATAAAGAATTAATGGAGAAAAAAGCTGGAATATGGAAAATTAAAGAATGGCAGGACCTAAAAAGGGAGAGGATGCAATTACAATGGTTGTCTTATTATCAAATAAGGGTCAGGGTCAAAGAGGATTTAAGAAAAAGACAATATGAGGAAGAAACCTCTGAATTTGAGAAATTGATAAGAACTGACAATGGTCATTTAATTAGCGGTTTATATAAATTATTATTAAGGATAAACACAGAGGAGGAACGGATAAAGCATTGTATGATTAGCTGGGCTAAAGATATAGGACATAATATTTATTTAGAACAATGGGAGGATACTTGGGGAAAAGGTTTAAAATTCACCTGTTGTAATAATCTGAAAGAAAACTTTTATAAAATGATGTATAGGTGGTACATGTCTCCAAGCAAATTATCTAAAATGAAGAAGGGAAATTCAAATTACTGTTGGAGATGTAAAAAGCAGGTAGGCTTGTTTTACCACATGTGGTGGGAATGTGGAAGAATAAGGAAATATTGGGTCAAAATAAATAAAGAAATAGAGAAGATTGTGGGTTTCGAGTTGGGATTGAGACCAGAATTATATTTATTAAGCATATTAAATCCAGAGAATAAAAAAGAAAAGGAACATAGATCCCTATTAAGCTATCTCATTTCAGTGGTGCGTGTAGTCCTAGCAAAGAAGTGGAAAGCGGAAGAAACCCCAACAAAAATAGAGTGGAAAGAAAAAGTATGGAACTGGCTCAATTAGACAAACTAACAAATTTGGTGAGGAGGAAACCAAATTATTTAAAAGTTTGGGAACCATTTAGAGAATATATAAGGCAAAAAGAAGGAGATATTAGCACAGTTGGTTTTCATAGCTAGGTAGATGAAAATAGTTTTTTTTCTGATTAGTGGTATTCTCTGTTGAATTTCTGGTAAATTTTTAAGTTCTTCAGTTTAAGTTTAATAAACGTCATATAATATGAAGTATTATTAGTTGGAAAACCTGAAGATGTGTATAATGAGCTAGATAAAAAATGATTTATTGGAAGGAGGTTCAACAAAGACTACGGTATGAGTATATAATGAAAGAGATACAAATTAATGGGAGTTATAGGTAGATAGAATTAACTTTGTGTAAATATTTGTTTAGAGGAGGTGAACTGAGAAGATTGTCATAGGGCAAGAAGAGAGCAAGCAGGAAGTCATTTTAAAACTTTTTGTGTCATGTTGTAACTGTCGGTATTTTGTTCAATGTAATCTGTTGTGCATGTGTGTCTCGATTTTTTTCCTGATTTTTGGTTTTGTGTAGCTGTGTCTTCTTTTTTTGATAACTGCTGTTTAATAAAATTTATTAAAAGAAACTTAAACAAGGTGTAAGATAACATCCCATGCTTCATGGCAGTCTTTCCCAACGTGACAGATTCTAAATATGTTGGACTTCGACCATCCCCAGCTGATAATTGTATTATGGATTCATTAGTCCATCTTTAAATAAATTCAGATTTGGGAAAGACAATTTTAAAACAATAAAAAGAGTACTTTTGGGGGTGCTAATAACAAAATATGCCCCAGAGAATCTATGGTGCCATTCTCCATAAATACAATGATCTGCTTTGAAAACTATCATTTAAAATAAATAAATAATGATAATTCAACCAATTAAACAATTGCAGTTATTAATGATAGTGGCAACAAATTAATCTCCACATTCCTAAATGAATTAATTGCCAAATCTAACATTCCAAGTTCTGTGAGAAACTGGACCAAAGGCTGAATCAAAACTACTGTGTTTCCAAATTTCATGATTCAGACCAGAATCATTTTCCCCCTAACCTCCAGTTTTCTGCATAGAATGCTTTTTAGGAAGAAATGTTTGGTCATATGAAACACCACAAGCAGTTCAACATGGTAGAGCCTATACAGAATCTTCGTTTGCGAACAAAAGCCTATACAGAGAATTAACTAATTTGGACATCAGCTATATGAGAAATATACCTCTGTGAATCCCAGTCTCACTTGTACACACAGTAAGAATTCAAACCACAGAATTCCAAGGCAACCATGTAGGTCTTGTCTATACGGGGGGTGGGGGGGCGGGGCGGGAGGTAATACGAACATGTCCGAAAAAGCAGGCATTTGCAACGATGTGGCCTGTCTTAACGGTCAAAAAACTCCCCCTAAACTCCACATGACCCCTAGCCAAGATGGTGGTCGCGAGTGATTTACTCGCAATTTTAAATGTGCTGCCGCCCATTTTTTTTAAAAAAAATAGTTTCCCATGGTGCACATAAGTTATAGTTCATATTTACAAAAGAAAGAAAAAGAGTATAAGATCGCCGTGTTATCAACTTACTGGACCCTCGCTTAGCCAAAAATTCAACATGGCAGCCACAAGCGCTTTCGCTGTTTGCTAGTCCTGCCCCCATGCTTGTCCAGACAATCAGAGCATGCTGCCCGTTCATATCTGTGAGAATCTGAGTGTTCAAAGAATCGCACATTCACATGTCATAGAATCATAGAATCATAGAATTGTAGAGTTGGAAGAGACCACGAGGGCCATCCAGTCCAACCCCTGCCATGCAGGAAATCACGATCAAAGCACCCTCGACAGATGGCCATCCAGCCTCTTTTTAAAGACCTCCAAGGAAGGAGACCCCACCATGCTCCAAGGGAGTATTTTCACTGCCGAACAACTCTTACTGTCAAAAAGTTCCTTTTTTAAAAAAATACAGACGAAGCCCCGGACATGACGCACAAGGACTTTGTGGTGGATTTGGCTGTCCCCCTTCCAAATGACATGTATTTATGTGCATGTCCGTATGAACGGATCACCATACGTTTGCATCCTGTTCGTATTATTTTGACCGTATAGACAAGACCATAATTTGGAACTAATATCTGAGGCCTAAGTTCTTTCCCTGCTGATCTCAACACTGCACAGAGCACACACAATGGCTTGTTTTCTGAGACTTCAGGTGAATTTCACAACCCTATCACAGCACCAGATAGGCAGTAGCTTCTGCTCAGACTTTGGCCTCAAACAGGAAAGCAAGCTGGGGATGTCAGCATGAATGACTGTTCAATCATATTCTCCCAGAAAGTCTCAAGTTTGCTAAGGCTGTACAAGCACACTGTATGCCCTCTACCCCACTAGGAGGTTTAAGCAGCTAAAACTGCACAGAAGGCTCAAGTGTAATACCATGGATATAAACTGACAGCACAAGGAGGATCGTGGGATTTGAAGATCTTCAAGACAACTGCTTAACCACATCCTTCAGTAGTTAAGCAGTGTCAGAAACGATAAAGTAAGATACTGTATCAAAACAGAAGCAAAAGAAAAACCCAATACTTGATTTAGTATGCATCATTAAAACATGAGAATTGACAATGATTGTATTTAAAAATTCATTTGCAGTACAAGATCCTAGGAATTTCTCTCCAGCTTCCCAACATGATTTTTCTTTTTCACTAGCGCAGGGGTTAGGAAATATTTGCCTGGTGAGTCCCCAATTCACAGCATTGCACTAAACTTGGGGTTTCCAAAGCCACACCCTGAGAAGTGCTGGACAGTGAATGACACTGCCATCTTCTTTTTCTTCCCTCAAATTGTCTCTGGCCCAACAATCATTCTCAAGATGAGTAGGAGCTTAGGGCAACTGCAGGCTGGGGCTTTCCCTACTCAAATGCCTAACTGGCTAGCTAAAACTCTTTGAAATGGCCATTCTGTTATGCTTTGTGCACAGCAATTAGGACTTACACCCAGCCTCTTCCTTGTATTTTGGGGGGGCAAGTGACTGATTGCTGACCCTCATCAGTTGCATTCTGTGAAAGAGGCATTTTGTTAGCCTTTGTGGGGGTGAATATGTGATTTGTTATTTGGGGCTCAAACTCACTCTCTTCATTGTACTCAAATTTTTTTAAATGGTCATCTGTCTTTTATGATACGATCCTACAGCAACCATTTTGTGACTAGGTAGTTCTTCCATGGCAGCCATGTTCTGTTGGTGCCCACAATTGTTTCTCTGATTTCTAAACATGGCCACAGTCCAAAATGTTTAAAAACCACTGCTATGGTCATGTTGCTGCTACTGGACTCTGAGAAACTGCTGGTGAATAGAAAGTGTGTCCAGTGTTTTTAATCTACTGGATCTGCCCTTTGTTTCTGTCAAAACCAGTCACCACTGCAGCTAGATTACTGTGACTTGGCTTTTTCAAGTGCATGCACACACATTAGGTGAGTCTGTACCCTTCTGGTTTTCATAGGGTCATAAACGATTGCCCTGACACTACAGCATTAGGATGAGATCAATAAAATATTAGAGAGCAACTCTATACAATATCCAATCTCTCCCACAATGCTAATCCAAAACATTTTTCTGCCTGAAGTGGACCCCAAATGATTCACACATACAAAGAGAGAGAGACAGAGAGAGAGAGACCTGAAATGTTAATATTTTCCTGCATCATTCCTGCTTTCACTATCCTCCTTCATGGTACTACTTGAATTGGCTCACTTTTCTGTTACATGACAGGGCATTTGTGCTTCTACAAATATACTGGCTCATACAAAGGATTTTCAATCTGGGTGATTCACACCCTTGTCCTCCATCCATCTCTTAAGTAAGATCTCTACAGAACAAATTCACCACCACGTTAAAGTCTCACTGATTATTGTTACCTACCTTCGACCACGGGCCCAACCAGGCATATGAACTTTGCCCAAAACTAGAACCTGACAAGACCTCAGTATGAATAATTTTTTTTATTCAAAACATATAGATCCATATTAGAAAATATCAAAATAAGTGGGCCTATATGTTTCCCTTGAATAATGCTAGGTCTGGGCTTGCACACCAATAAGTTTCCCGCTAAGCTATCGTTTTAGTTGCACATCTTGACTTCTCATATCATCACACTGTTTTCCCTTTCAGTGCTGTAATACAGTATATTATTTGTAATTCCTATCTGCTTCAGAATGCAACAGAAACATACCAACACTGCATAAATCATACAGGACAACACATTACCACTTTTTAAACAAGGTGGTGAGGAACAAAAAATTATGCACGGAACCCATTTTTCAACAATATCAAATTTTTATCTTTAATAATTTTGTATTGATTTATTTTTGGTAACACTTTTGCTAGCTTTCCTCTGCTAGCTTCCCTCTAGCAACAGAAGAGCAGGATACAAGTCCCTCACAACCATCATTATTTATATACTGCTTTCTATTATTCAGAGCATTTCAAATAATATTACCTTGGTGTGGTCATCACAATAACTTACTAACAAAAGTAATATAGAGCCAGCCTGCCACTGGAACTAGAGCAGCTATTTTGGGGTGTCAAAGAGTGGCAAATTGTCAGTTACCTGGTTTATTATTGTGTCTGTTACTCTCAGTGATGTCTTTGCAGGATTTTCTGCCTCTGGTACCCAATAACATGGCCAGACCTCACATTATAGATCTTCACTTGGCTGGGGTGGGTATGTATCTGTTGTTACACTTAGGCACAAATATGTCTTAGGCTGATCCTAGGTAGATGATTTAATTATCTTCATATAAGGCTGTAAGCCAGTAGGTTGCTTAATTCACCTAGTAAATTCATGGCTACATGGATCTATATCCCTTGGCCATCACACAGACACTGAAAAACACTGCAGATACACCAAGATCCTGTACTCTTTTAATAGCACAAATACACACTGACCAGTTATGCTAGATCTCAATGTGAAACAGTCAATTACATCCCTGTCTACCAAGTCAGAACTGTATGTGTGTGTGCATTTCCAGAAAGACTGGCTGTATTAGGCTTTGTGCAACTTTTACAAGATCACAATCGTTTATGTGACCATTTTTACACAGTGTAGGGCCCCAATAGCACTCCAGTCTTACTGGTCCTATTTGATTATCTGCATGATCAATATTTATACTGCATCTTATCTGGGAGGGGAACACCTCTGGCTCTCTATATGGTGATATACTATAACTCCCATCATTCCTAACCAATGGCTATTTTGATTAGAGTAATGGCAGATGGAAAGCAACAGTTTCCATCCACCTGGACTAGAGATTCACTTCTAATTGGAACTGACTTTAGAGAAGAAGAGGAAGAAAAAGAGAACTCCTGCCAATATATATTGATGCCATCTTCTCCCTGTTCCATTTCATTAGTAACAACCATCCAGATTGGTATAAGGCAAACCAGAAGGGAACTGCTCTTTTTAGGATGTGGGTGTCATTTATGTGAGTGTCATACTATGTACCAAGATTCCCTAACTGTAAGTAGTTCATAGGGGAGAGGAAATCTATTTTGAAGTCCCTCTCTTAACTAGTTCTTATGGGCAGATCAAGCTTTCTCCACATCATGTGACCACTTTACCAACACAAGAGACAAGGATTTTCTTCAAAACTGTAGCTGAATGCAAGGTAACCAAAGATCATCTGGACTCTGAGAACCTTACACCTATTAAGAACCTAGTACAAACAAAATAATCTTAGGCTGATTTCCACCTCACCCTGATTTACTTCTGCTGAAATAAGGCAAATTCCAACAAAAGTCAATTTTGTTAAATTGAAAACATAGCATGAGGGTGATAGAGTCATTTTTACACATCATTATTAGTTTTAAGAATTTGTAATTAACCTATTATCAAAATTGTCTAGAAGGAGCTTATTGCTGTTTGAATGGCCTGAAAATATTTTTACAAGGAGAGAAAAACCAAACCCCTGTTGATTTGTGTGTTCTAAATTCCAAACCAGAAATCAAAGTGTGGAACAAACACCCACATTTATAATAAATGAAGGAGCAAGAGATAACTATCTTGAGAGTTTATAAAATGCTTAAAGGCCCAGGGCCAAACACAGCAGTACGACAAACCCATTCTTGTACTACTTGAAATAAATGTCATTTGCTATCAGATTATCTCTCAATAAATCTTTCTGACCAAATCATGCTGGTTCTTAATAAATCACTTTGGGTGAACTAAGCCTAAGCTTTTGGAAAGAGCCCCTGGGGAATGAGGAATCAATAAAAGCTTTATATGCTGAAGGAAAACTACTCAGCTTGATGACTATCATCAAAACATTTTGTCCAATAATTGGACTGAATAACCTGATCTGGGTTCAAACACCAACTGAACCATTGTTTCAATGGGATGAGAACCTATAGAATTCACCTCCTCAGCCTCAGTCCTATGTCAGTAAAACAGAAAGAATGAAACAGTAAAAATAACAAAACAAAAAAAGTCCTACAGCAATGTAAGGACCAAACCAATGATTAATTGAAGGAACTTGCTTCACGTTCTAGAAGGTCACACAGAGCTCTCTGATATGTTGATGCAAAAGACTAAAGCCCTATCTGCTCATTTACAAAATGTGTTTGAGTCAACATACAAAGCAAAGATCACACTAGCCCCCCCCCCTCACTGTCTTCAGTTCCATTGCTTTCTCAGTGGAGAGTGATCACCCTGGACAAGAGAACGTCCACGACGTGGGCATTCTCTACACAACTGAGAAATGCACCAGGGTTCCCATTTTCAAGGAGAATGCTCTTGTGTAGAAGAAGCTCTCTTGTTCCAACTTCTTATTCTTAATGTGATTCATCACACTTTGTAACTGAGCAAATAGCAACTATCCCTGGTGAATGAAACAGGATAATTATCTGAAAGTAGCAACTCCTTCTTGATTATAACTTTATACATAACATGATTATGCTAATGAATAAATCTATATTTATATCTATTATAAATAGGTATACAAAATAGAAATGTAACTACTTTTTTAAACGTCAAGCTGAAAATCATCTATTTAAAAATGCTACTTTTTTATATATCTAATGATCCAATATTCCATTGGAGCACCAAGCATTTCAGAAGGTTAGAGAAAATTAAAGAAGAATATCTTCATTATAATGTTTATTAAAGCCATACATTCTAGAAACACAGTGAATATTAATATTAGATTTTTTCCAATAATATTCAGTAACAAGATTCCACTCTGCCTCAAATTTTAATTTTCCTTCTTGCATTTGTTAATCTGAAACATTCAGTTAATTTTGCCAGTTGTGCTATGTGGCAAAAGTTTTTTTTCTTTTTATACAGGGTGCTATAATGAGTAAAAGAGACAACTACATGTAATGAGAAAACGTATGCAAAATATAACAAGTCAGAATTATTATAAGACAGTAAAATAATTTTTGTAATAATATGTCATATAATGATACAAAAATCTTACCTGAACCATTTATTTTTATCAATCATGTTCTTATGTTTCAGTGTACAGTTTTCTAAATGTTGTAAGCATTACTTCAAAGTTGTTAAGGATATGTCTCTCTGTGTCATGCTGTGGCTTAATTCTTACTGAGGTTGTAAATTGCCCTGTATCATTTCAGAGCACACTGAACACTCCTCCATATAAAAATAGTCTCTCAGTGAAAAAAAGCTACCATACCAAAGTGAAAAGCAAGAACTAGGCCAAAAAACATTGTATTTTATGTTCCATAAGAGTTGTGTTTTTATAACAGCAAGCAGCAGGAGATCATTGCCTCTGTTAGAGGTCAGCTGCTGGTATATATCCCATGTTGGCAAAATCCTATATAATGCAGGTGGATTTCGACTCAGACAATAAGACTTTCCTCCCCCTAAAATCCAAGTGCCCCCAAAAAATCTATCATAGAGGGGGAACCAATCATCTGGAATAGTTTTTGAGTGAATGCAGGGCCTGAGTTGAACAGAATAACCCCATCTATATTCTATTAATTCTGTTGATGAGAGGAATTAGTATAACTGTAAAGCCACCCTTTAAAGAACCCATTAAAAATAACAAACAAATAAAATATATAGATATAGATATAGATATATAATGAAGGAATGGCTCTGATAACAAAACTGTGCCTTGAATGCTGATACTCTATAGAATTCTCTGGCTGAACTGACTCCCAGCAGGAACATTCCTCTCTGCAAAAGATAATTGCTGCAGCTTGGAGAAAAAATAGACTGATGCTCTCATGCTTATTTATTTAGTCCTTTAATAAATTTACATTCTGCCTTTAAGGGCAATAAAGACCAAAGACAAGCAGTTCAACTGCAATCAAAAGTCCACCAAAATAACCAGCAGCTAAATCAGTATACCGTACATAAAAAAATCAAACAAACAAAGAGTGAAAAAGGAACACTTTCAAGGTGTACTTAAAGGCAGACAGTGAGAAAACCATACATACTACTCTAGGGAAAGAATATTAAAGACGTGGGGACAGTGCTGAAAAGACCCCGTCACTAACACCCACCTATCTAATGGTCTTCAATGATGGGTCAGAGAGCAGGACCTCTCAGAGCCCAAGAAGAGTCATATAGATGTAGCTGGTTTTCCAGATAACAAAACCATTGCATTGCCTTCAGTATTGTTACATTTATACAATTGGCTTTGCAGTGAAAGCATGATCTTTGACTCTTCCATCATATCTCCCCACTGCACAATATCTGTAGCTTTCCTTCACCCACAATGCTGACCAAAGTGATCAAGCAAGTTCACTTTCCACAGAATCATACAAATAAAAGAATGTGCAAAGAAATTAAAATACATCAGGTTTTTCCCTCCTCCATAGCTGACTTAAAGATATTTTTGTCACCAAGAATAATAATAGTGTCCGTGGTTTAATCAAGTTGAAGAAAGAACCCAATAAATTAATGGAAAATAGGATTATGAAGAGCTCTTTAACAGGAGGCTCTACGAACATAAAGCATAAAACATTGCTAATACCTAAAACTCCCATAGACTAGGAAAAGATGAGAAGAAATAGAATACCCTTTTCATATTTAGTGTGGTTATAATGAATACTAAGCTAGAAAAGTCATCAGCTGCTTGGAATGCTTCAAAGCAAAACTTGGAGCCAGGTTGATCATAACTACCCGTGCTATAACAGCCTCCCTCTCCATTGACGCCCCCTTGTCGTGGGAGAGAGGCTTGCGTACCCTAATGATGTTTTGAGCTATGCTGGCGGTGCCATAATAGCCACCGGTAGGGTTTCCCATGCCAGACAGGTCAAAACCGAAGGGTCTGACAAAGAGCGTCAAAGGGCAGGATGGGCTCTCTAGCCTTGTGGCAACTGTCCTAGGAGAAGGAAAACTCCAATCCCAAACCCGGGCAGATGGTGCTCGTCCAACCCTGTAAGGTCAACCATCTAAGAGAAGGAAACTCTAATCAAACCTACGGCCCGAGGACCTCACTGCCACGTCCATGCTTGCAAGGCCACAGCAGATGAATCTCTGGTTTAAAGGGTGAGGCCAGTTCTGTGCACGCTGCGCTCCACCAGAAAAATCCATTGCACAGGCTCGAAGGACAAATCCATTTCCAAAAAAGCCCTGTAGCGACTGGCAAGGGATGAAACGGCAGGTGTAAAGATGCACTGGAAGCCGCAGGCCCAACCCTGCATGCAGGCGGTTCAGGACATTGGTCGCTCAAGCCTGACCCGGGAGATGACAGTCTTGTTCGGCAGCATTCTGAACGACCAAGCAGCCTTTTTTAAGGAGAGCACTGCTTGCTCCATATGGAGAGGGGCCTAGAAAAGGTGGCCTAAAGAAAGCTCATCCCCAACTACCTGGTTGGCTAGCCGCGGCCAACGGGAATCTTCTGATGCGGTCAAACCAAGGCAAAGAAACAAAGGCACACACCGGCCTCCAAAGGTGTAAATAAACTGACACTTGCATGCTGGAACATCAGAACCATGCAAGACTCTGAAGATAGTGGACGGCCTGAGCGTCGTTCTGCCCTAATAGCCCTTGAACTATCACGGCTTAATATTGACATCGCTGCTCTTAGTGAAGTTCGCTTCCATGAGGAAGGCAGCCTTAAAGAACATGGCGCCGGCTACACACTTTACTGGTCTGGCAAACCCAAAACTGAAAAACATCTGTCAGGAGTAGGCTTTATGATTAAAAACTCCATTGCCTCCAAACTCGAAACCTTGCCAACAGGACACTCTGATCGCATTATTTCCTTACGCCTCCCACATGTTGTTCTCTTTAGTATATATGCCCCAACTATGCAAGCCGACCCTGTAGAGAAAGACAAATTCTACACAGACCTACGCCAACTCATACAAAAAGTCCCTGTAGAAGATAAAATTATTATCCTTGGTGACTTCAATGCCAGAGTAGGAAAGAACTCCGAAGCCTGGAAAGGTGTCTTAGGCAAGCATGGTGTTGGAAATTGCAATGATAACGGACGCCTCCTGCTAGAGTTCTGTGCAGAACAACAGCTGACTATTACAAACACAATCTTTCAGCAGAAAGATAGCCTGAAGACAACCTGGATGCATCCCCGATCCAAACATTGGCACCTCATTGACTACGTTCTAGTCCGTCAGAGAGACATTCGTGTTGTCCGTCATACACGAGTGATGCCCAGTGCAGAATGCCAAACAGATCATCGCCTTGTCAGATGTAAACTAAATCTTCATCTTAAGTTCAAACCTAAGAGGGGTGGCATCTTAAAGAAGAGACTCCAAGTCAACAATCTTCAACAAGCTACCATGAGAGACAACTTCCAGTCAAATCTACAAACGAAACTTGAAGACCATCCTACAGATCCTTCTCCTACAGTGCTTTGGCAACATATCAAAAACAGTATCCTCCAGTCTGCAGAAGAATCCCTTGGCTTCTCCCACAAGAAAAATCAAGACTGGTTTGATGAAAACAACCAAGAGATCCAGGAACTGTTGGCAAGGAAGAGAGCTGCTCACCAGGCATACCTCGCCCAGCCAACCTGTCATGTAAGAAAAGCAGCTTTCCGCCTCACATGTAGCAAACTACAACAAAAACTCCGAGACATGCAGAACAAGTGGTGGATCAATATAGCAGAAAAGACACAATGCTGTGCAGATCTGGGTGATCATAGAGGATTTTATGAAGCTCTTAAAGCAGTGTTTGGACTTACTTATCAGGTCCAAAGCTCCTTATACAGTACAGATGGTCAAACATTAATTACTGATAAAGCCTCCATCCTAAATCGTTGGGCTGAACATTTTCAAAGTCTCTTTAGCGCCAACCGAGTAGTCCAAGCCTCAGCTATCCAATATATGATACAAAAACCAATGAAAAATGAATTGGACATAACTCCCACTTTGGAAGAGACCCTTAAGGCCATACAGCAGATGAAAAACGGCAAGGCAGCTGGGATTGATGGAATCCCACCTGAAGTTTGGAAACACGGAGGTCATGCACTCCACGAAAAATTCCACGAATTCCTTGTGAATTGCTGGGGAAAAGGGGAACTGCCATCAGACCTCCGAGATGCAGTCATCATCACCCTGTACAAGAAAAAAGGAGCAAAATCTGATTGCTCAAACTATCGAGGCATAACACTGCTCTCTATTGCTGGAAAAATCCTTGCAAGGATACTCCTGAACAGGTTAGTTCCTGCTATTGCAGAAGAACTTCTCCCTGAAAGCCAATGTGGCTTCAGAGCCAATAGGAGCACTACAGACATGGTATTTGCCCTTAGGCAACTGCAAGAAAAATGTAGGGAGCAGAACAAGGGTCTCTATGTAACATTTGTCGACCTCACCAAAGCCTTTGACACTGTAAGTAGAAAAGGTCTGTGGCAGATCCTGGAAAGACTAAGATGTCCCGCCAAATTCCTTAAAATGATTATCTTGCTACACGAGGGACAGCGTGGTCAAGTCAGATATGGCGATGCTCTTTCAGAGCCCTTTCTAATAACTAATGGAGTGAAGCAAGGTTGTGTTCTTGCACCAACTTTATTTACAATCTTCTTTAGCACGATGCTCCAAAGGGCTATGGCAGAGCTTGAAGAAGACGACGGCATCTATATACGCTACCGTACTGATGGTAGCTTGTTTAACTTAAGCCGTCTGAGGGCTCACACTAAGACTCTAAACTATCTAGTCCGTGAGCTGCTCTTCGCCGATGATGCTGCCCTTGTTGCCCACACAGAAGCAGCTCTGCAGCGCCTAACATCCTGCTTTGCAACAGCTGCAGAGCTGTTTGGGCTAGAAGTCAACCTGAAGAAAACAGAAGTTCTTTACCAGCCTGCACCACAGGACGAACACCACCATCCCCACATTGCCGTCGGCAAATCTGTGCTCAAGTCCGTTCAGCAGTTCACCTACCTGGGAAGCATCATCTCCTCAGATGCCAAGATTGACAAAGAGATCGATCACAGATTAGCAAAGGCATATAGTGCATTTGGAAGACTTCACAAAAGAGTCTGGAGCAATAAACACCTGAGGCAAAGCACAAAAATCAGTGTGTATAGAGCCATCGTACTGTCTATCCTCCTTTATGGATCTGAAATATGGGTCACCTATCGCCACCACCTACGACTCCTCGAGCGCTTTCATCAGCGCTGTCTACGCACAATCCTAAATATACACTGGACTGACTATGTGACGAATGTTGCTGTCCTTGAGCAAGCAGGGATCACCAGCATTGAGGCCATGATATTGAGAACACAGCTGCGCTGGGCAGGGCACGTTTCTAGGATGGAGGACCATCGCCTCCCAAAAATACTACTCTACGGTGAACTCACCACGGGTCAGCGTAAGAGGGGCGCTCCAAAAAAGCGATACAAAGACTCCCTGAAACAACATCTCAGGCTTGGCCAAATTGATCACCAACAGTGGTCCGCCCTGGCCTCACATCGGGAGGCATGGAGACGCACTATCCACAATGCTGCAGCCTTATTTGAGAACTCACGACGAACAAGTCTTGAAGAGAAACGACAACGCAGAAAGAATCACAACCCAAAAACATCACCCAAGGAGACCTTCTGCTGTGCTTTTTGCAACTGGACTTGTTTATCTCGGATTGGCCTTTTTAGTCATCAGCGCGCTTGCAGAAAGCGCGGGATGAGTCCTTCCTGAATCTTCGTTTGCGAAGAAAAGCCAGAGATAATAGCCTCATATTGAGACTACTGTAATTTGGTGTGCATTGGGGTTACCCTTTAAAATGTTGAGAAATGGCATTTAATCACAGAATAGGATCACTGGGCATTATGGCCATGGTTTGTTCATTTGGGGGCAGGTTTTATGTGCTGTTTTAAACCTTTAAGATCTAAATAACTTGGGACTTCCCAGGGTATCTGAAAGACCCTAAGCCTTATCGCACAAAGAAAGGGAAGCCTAAGAGAAGTGCCTCTCAACTTGCCTTACTGCACGATGGTGGTGTGTTTCAGTTGTTCTCCTGTTCTGGTTCCATGGGAGACAGTGGTAATCACGGGTCTTTATGCTAAATGGAAAAATCCATCAGCAAAAAGACCCATGTTTTCCACTGTCTCCCACAGGACTGAAACAGGAGAATAGCTGAAACATGCCAACATTGTGCAATAAGGAGGTGGCACTACTATTGGGGTGTACTGCTGCTTCCTTTCCTCATGCAATAAGCCCCCATCTTTTCCCATATGTACCAACCCATATGAGGGGAAGTGGATGGCTCCTAGAAAGCAGGGCTTTTGATGGGAGACACAGGAATAAGGAGACCAGAAACAAATAAAGAGACCACACATATAGCTAGGATATAAAGGGCCACTTTTATTTAGCTATAACCTATTTAACCCAATTCTGAAAGATCTGCAATGGGGGAGCAACCTAGTGTGGGGATGTGGGGGGCAGGAGGTCAACTCCAAGACCTCCTCCCCAACTTCCCTTGGGCGGAAACACCTGAACCCCAGGGAGAACTCATAACCTGGGTTGCTCCCCAGTCAGTCTGCATCTAGAAGGCCAACCCAAAAGTCCCTTCCTCAATTTACATAAATTAAAGGGAGGGGTTTATCCCTCAGGCCAGCCCCAAAGGAGTTCGCTTTCCCCACCCCTCAGTTCGCAGGAGCTAAAGGGGCAGTTCCAGCTCCCCACTCATGCCTTTAATATAATTCATAGGCTCTTTCACACTACATATAGTGTTATGATTCCAGTTTAATTGCCATGGTTCCATCCTATGGTTTCATGAGTTTTACAGTGGAGGGGCCTTTAGAATTCTCAGCTAGAGTGCTCCTCTGGTGCCTCTGACCAAACTACAAACCCCAGAATTACACAAAATGGAAACTAAAATAGAATCATAGCACTACAACTATGTAGGATGAAGGGACCCACAGTAAAGATTAAGTTGAGCAGGGAAACTAATTGGCCCTAATTCATGATGATTATTTACTGAAAGTACCTGTGGAATTCAGAGTAGCCTACAATGAAATCAACCAAAGTTTAAGTAACACAAAATTAAGGCACACAAAAGTAAAATACAGAACCAAACAGTAATCAAAATTCCAATCACAAAACAATGGAGTGGAAATTAAAACAACAGAGAAGCGTGAGCAACATAGGAGAAGACCAAGGTGCTTGCTTTTCTCTACCTTCCCCATCCCTTAGTTTTTTAAAACTCTATCTATCAGACTGTGAACTTCTAGGTAAGGAATGACTTATATTTCCATTTCTGCAAAGCGCTTAGAAAATGGTAGGTACAATTGCTTCTACTACTACCACTACGACAGCTAGATCTCCCATGTCAAGAATATCTCAGGCCCTCATATTTCAAACTTGAGACCTAAAGACAACCCTTTGTGATGTCACAGAGAGCACCTGGTGATGTTATAAAAGTGACATTGCAAGGGGCAGACTCTAACATTGTTATTAATGATGATACATTAAACACCAGCCACAATAGAACAAAGTATGCCATTCAAATTAAAAAGACCAAACCTAACAAATAAGGAAACACACAAACACTGCTCAAGGCAGTGCTCTTACCTTGAGATTCCTCCCCCCAACCCCAGAACTAAGGAAAAGAAGGCAAGCCTTGAGATATGAAAAACCTAACTATTAGTACAATGATCACAACTAGTATTGTAAGTGCATCTACACTGTAGAAATAATGCAGTTTGACACCACTTTAACTGCCAAGGCTCCATCCAACAGAATCCTGGGATTTGTAGTTTTGTGAGGCACCAGCAATCTTTGGCAGAGAAGGCTAAAGACTTTGTAAAACCACAAATCACAAGTTTTCATAGGATGGCACTACAGCACTTAAAGTGGTGCCAAACTGCATTATTTCTACAGTGTAGATGCACCCTGGTTAAGATGGAAAGACTGGGAAGCAGAATAATTTGGTATAGTGAAACAGTAGCCCTATGTGCTCTTTCACTTGGGACATTATAACACAGGGTGATCCCATGGTCAGGAAGAGAAGAGACGTCAAGGATGGGACTTTTTCAAAAAGGGAGATACTGAAGGCACAATTTCAAACAGTACCATTGAGGAACAAAAATGGGAGGTGTTTCAAGAAACCAGGATGGATGACTAAACAACTTTCAACAGAGTTAAGTTTTAAATGGAACATGTATAGGAAATGGAAAAGGGGGGAAATCATCAAAGAAGAATTCAAACAGATAGCGAACACATGTAGGAGTAAAGTCAGAAAAGCTAAAGCGCAGTATGAGCTCAGGCTCGCTAGAGAGGTTAAGAACAATAAAAAGGGTTTTTTTGGGTGTGTCTGCAGTAAAAGGAAGAAGAAGGAAATGGTAGGGCCAGTATGTGGAGAAGATGGCAAAATGCTAACAGGGGACAGAGAAAAGGCAGAATTACTCAACACCTTCTTTGCCTCAGTGTTTTCAGAAAAGGAAAAGGATGATCAGCCTGAGGATAATGGAACAGAGGACACAATAGGGGAAATCCAGCACAGAATAAGCAAAGAGGTAGTACAGGAATAGCTTCTTAATCTAAATGAATTTAAATCTCCAGGACCAGATGAACTACATCCAAGAGTTTTAAAAGAGCTGGCAAATGTCATCTCAGAGGCATTGGCAATAATCTTTGAAAACTCCTGGAGAACAGAAGTCCCAACAGACTGGAGGAGGGCAAACGTTGTCCCCATATTCAAAAAAGGAAGGAAAGATGATCCCAACAACTATCGTCCAGTTAGTCTGACATCAATACCAGGGAAGATACTAGAGATCATTAAACAGAGTCTGTGAACATTTAGAAGGCAATGCCTAATCACAATAGGCCAACATGGGTTTCAGAGAAACAAGTCATGCCAGACTTAATCTCATCTCTTTTTTTGATAAAATTGCCAGCTTGGTAGATGAAGGGAACGCTGTGGATATTGCATACCTTGATTTCAGTAAGGCCTTAGACAAGGTTCCCCATGACATTCTTGCAAACAAGCTTGTAAAATGTGGGCTAGACAAGTTAACTGTTCAATGGATTTGTAACTCGTTGACCAGCCGAACCCAAAGGGTGCTCTGCAGTGGCTCCTCTTCGTCTTGGAAAGATGTGACCAGTGGGGTGCCACAGGGTTCTGTCCTGGGCCCAGTGCTAGTCAACATCTTTATCAATGACTTGGATGACAGAATTAGGGGCATACTTATCAAATTTGCAATGATAAATTAATGCAAATTAGGAGGAGTAGCTAATACCCCAGAGGACAGGATCAAAATTCAAAATGACCTGGATAGACTGGAGAGCTAGGCCAAAGCTAACAAAATGAAATTCAATATGGAGAACTGTAAGGTACTGCACTTAGGACGGAAAAATGAAATGCATAGATATAGGATGGGGGAGACCTGGTTGAACGAGACTATGTGCGAAAGGGATCTAGGAGTCCTAGTAGACCACAAGTTGAACATGAGTCAACAGTGTGATGTGGCAGCTAAAAAGGCCAATGCGATTTTGGGCTGCATCAATAGAAGTATAGTGTCCAGATCAAGGGAAGTAATACTGCCACTCTATTCTGCCATGGTCAGGCCTCACCTAGAATACTGTGTCCAGTTCTGGGCACCACAATTCAAAAAGGATATTGACAAATTGGAGCGTGTCCAGAGAAGGGCAACTAAAATGGTGAAAGGTCTGGAAACCATGCCTTATGAGAAAAGACTTAGGGATTTTCTTTCCAATTCTTGATTTTTTATTTTTTAGGTTTTTTGGTCATGTTCTTTGTTATTAGCATAGCTTTATCACTGTTTATCTTAAATCTGGGGAAAAAATGCCAAATTCAATTATAATTTCCATTAGTTTAGTGATACTTCCAATTGGATCTTCTATAAAACTATAAGATAGGCCTGCTCTTCAGCCACAAAGGCTCCCAGAACGGCTTACAAATTGTTTAAGCAATAGCAATTTACACATCTACACCACATTAAGCAGTTTCCAATAAATTGCACCCACAAGTTGGGTACTCATTTACCAACCTACAAAAGAATGGAACACTGAGTGAACCTTGGAGCCCTCTGAGATCAAACTTGCAACGTGGTGGCTTGCAGTACCGGTATTAAGCCACTGCACCACCAAAGGCCTTTAACTTATATGATATCCCTTTTATCTTAGGAGCTCATATTTGTTCTTCTTTCCTTCTTTTCCTATTTATAATCTCTAGAACCATTGTGATTAACAATGGGGATAAAGGACAACATTGATGCACCCCCTTTTTTATTGCATCGTTTAGTTCTTTGGTCATTTATTATGATCTATGCAGACTGATTTTGATATATTGATCACATCCAATTGAAGAAATTTTGGCCTGTATCTATTTTCTGTAAAGTTTCCATCATGAAATTCCAATTCATATTATCAAAGGCTTTTTCAGCATCTGCGAAGATAAATGCTATCTTTTTTCCAGGATTTCTGTCATAATACAGTACGACACCTTCATCCACTTGGAATTGGTTCGGGGAGGGGGGGCTGTGGATACCGAAAACCATAGATAATAGCAAACTTCATTGAAAATAATGGGACTTTCGGTTTAAAATATCATAGAGTTGCCTTGGAGGACCTAGAAAATGGCTAGAAAGGACACATTTTCTAGGAAAATTCTTTGGTAAGTGTGTTGTTTTGTGTCCTGTGGATAATTGAATCAGCGGATAATTAATCAGTGGATACGGGGGTCCTGCTGTAGTCTATTAAATCAGTTACTGTCCTTATATTCTGTTTCATTGTTCTTTTGGGCAAAAAGCCATTTTGATCTTCATGAATCCATTTACTCAATACTTTTGTTAGTCCTTCTGCAAGTATCGATGCAAAAATCTTACAATCTGTTTTAAGCAATGATATAGGTCTAGAACTACCTGGATCTTGAAGGTCTTTCCCTTCTTTTGGAATTAAGATTATATTGGCTTCTCCCCAAGTTTTCGGTTTGTCTTCCAATCGTATCCAATAGTAAAGAAAAAAGTTCTTTCTAATATTTAGGTGGAATCTCTTTTCTTGAATCCATTGGTTTGTGTTCTAGTCTCTGGAGCAAAAGAAAACAAGCTGGCACCATCTTCGACATGAAATGCCTTCAGATATTTAAAGATAGCTATCACGTCAACACTCAGTCTTCCCTGGACACATTCCAGCTTGTTGATATCCTTCTTGAACTGTGATGCCCAGAACTGGACACAGTATTCCAGACAAGTCTGACTAAAGCAGAAGTAGGACTACTACTTCTCTCCCTCTCCATTGACGCCCCCTTGTTGTGGGAGAGAGGCTTGCGTACCCTAATGATGTTTTGAGCTATGCTGGCGATGGCATAATAGCCACCGGTAGGGTCTCCCATGCCAGACAAGTCAAAACCGAAGGGTCTGACAAAGAGTGTCAAAGGGCAGGATGGGCTCTCTAGCTTTATTCCAACCATCCTAGGAGAAGGAAAACTCTAATCCCAAACCCGGACAGATACTGCTCGTCCAACCCTGTAAGGACAACCATCTAAGAGAAGGAAACTCTAATCAAACCTACAACCCGAGGACCTCGCTGCTACCGTCCATGCTTGCAAGGCCAGCAGATGAACCTTTGGTTTAAAGGATGAGGCCAGTTCTGTGCACGCTGCACTCCACCAGAAAAATCCATTGCACAGGCTCGAAGGACAAATCCAATTCCGAAAAAGCCCTGTAGCGATAGGCGAGGGTCAAAATGGCAGGTGTAAAGATGCACTGGAAGCCGCACACCCAACCCTGCATGCAGGCGGTTCAGGACTTTGGTCGCTTGAGGCTGACCTGGGAGATGACAGTCTTCTTCGGCAGCACCCTGAATGACCAAGCAGTCTTTTTAAGGAGAGCACTGCTTGCTCCATATGGAGAGGAGCCTAGAAAAGGTGGCCTAACAAAAGCTCATCCCCAACTACCTGGTTGGCTAGCCATGGCCAATGGGCATCTTCTGATGCAGTCAAACCAAGGCAGAGAAACAAAGGCACACACCGGCCTCCAAAGGTGTAAATAAACTGACGCTTGCATGCTAGAACATCAGAACCATGCAAGACTCTGCAGATAGTGGATGGCCTAAGCATCATTCTGCTCTAATAGCCCCTGAACTATCACAACATAATATTGACATTGCTGTGCTTAGTGAAGTTCGTCTCCATGAGGAAAGCATTCTTAAAGAACACAGTGCTGGCTACACACTTTACTGGTCTGGCAAACCCAAAACTGAAAAACATCTTTCAGGAGCAGGCTTCATGATTAAAAACTCCATTGCCTCCAAACTCGAAACCTTGCCAACAGGACACTCTGATCGCATTATTTCCTTACACCTCCCACATGTTGCTCTCTTTAGTATATATGCCCCAACTATGCAAGCCGACCCTGTAGAGAAAGACAAATTCTACACAGACCTACGCCAACTCATACAAAAAGTCCCTGTAGAAGATAAAATTATTATCCTTGGTGACTTCAATGCCAGAGTAGGAAAGAACTCCGAAGCCTGGAAAGGTGTCTTAGGCAAGCATGGTGTTGGAAACTGCAATGATAACGGACGCCTCTTGCTAGAGTTCTATGCAGAACAACAGCTAACTATTAAAAATGCTATCTTTCAGCAGAAAGATAGCTTGAAGACAACCTGGATGCATCCCAGATCTAAACACTGGCACCTCATTGACTATGTTCTAGTCCACCAGAGAAACATTTGCAATGTCTGTCATACTCGAGTGATGCCCAGTGCAGAATGCCAAACAGATCATCGCCTTGTAAGATGTAAATTAAATAGCCTTCCTTCCTTCCCATTACACCGGGGTAAAGGCAGCTGAGGCAGCAGGGAGTTGGGGTGTGGCCAGGAGTGGCTGGCCTTAAAAGTCACTCCACCACCCCCACCCCAGGAACACCTACCAGCCAGCCAGCCAGCCAGCCAGAAGAAGACTCTGCAGGGCTGTGAGGAAGAAAGCCCCAACGCCTTCCTCCCTCCCTCTGGGGCCCAGCGGCGGCGCAGCAGATATAGTGACGGAATTGGCATTGGCAAACGAAGAGAACACCATGAGTAAGAGAAAGATCGGAAGTGGAAACAGCCCAGGCTTCTTTTTTTCTTCCCCACCAAAGGCAGCCAAACAACCAAAGATGGAAGACTTTTTCAACAAAATACAAAGGAGAACAGTTAATAATGTGATAGCCTCCACTGCTCCCCCTCCATCATCTTCTGAATCAGTAGAACTGATAGACTGGAATTCTCAATCTGAACCCAAAAGCCGACAGCTGATAGAATCATTACCCTTATTGCTTACCCCTGATGACGGGTTAAATGGAAATCAATTGGAAAGTTCCAACAATTCTCATTTGCGATCTCCAGTTCAGTTGGCTAGCGCCCCTCAGATCACAGGAAATAAACCTCAAAGTGAGATATTTAAAAAGAATTTGAAGAGTCTCCCCTGGGAAAGCACAACGGAATTCATGGCCAGGCAATGCTTACTCACGGCTCAAACAGTTATTGCACTATTTGATCAATTAACTGATATTAAGCATAATTTAGATTTGTTAAAAAAAGATCTCCAAAATTCAGCTCTCAAACAGACTATTGCCCCTACCACCCATAGTGTTGTAACAACGGGAAAGGATAAGACCCCAGCTATTGTTTTAGACAAGGGGCAAGCCAGCAACAGAACCCGGAATGATATAGGTAAACATCATCCCAAGAATAATAATACTAAAGGGCCCAAGCCTTCTGACAAGGAACGAAGTGATAATGTAATTATTGAATCTAACAACAGAGCAGTCGGGAAAACTCTAAGTAAACAGACATGTATTTTAGAAACCCAGAAGATTTTATTTTCTATTTGTTTGAATAGGATCAACCAAGGACGATGGAACAATATGAGAACAATTAAAACTTCAATAGGGCAGTTGCTCCACTGTCATTACAAAACGATAGATCTTGATACCATCGAATGGCTGCCCACAGTCCAAAACCAAAAACGATTTGTTTTATCATTTAAAGAGACTACCATTCCAGCTATGATTTTGAAAATAAGACCATATCTAGCATCTTTTCAAATTTATCCTTCTAGAGTGTTTTCAATTGATTCAGTTAGACTGCTATGTAGCGTAACTACAACAAGTAATAGACCTTCTGCCAAGAGGCCACCAGATGTTCTTAGTCTTTCTCCTCCCCATAATGCCATCCAAAAATGAAATAGAGGAACTCAGTACCATCCTCCAACAGCTGACGAGGCTAATCTCGGCGATGCTGAGATTATTAGTGCTTTTGGTTCGCGGTCTAGAAATGAGCAAATGGACATTTTACACAAACTAGATAATCTTAAGAAAACCTTACAGGAGACCATGGTGACGGCAGGACCGCTTATCGATCTTATCTCACCATCAATAGATCTAAATGGTGCTCATGTCGCGAACAATTTAGCAGGAAACAAACAACTCTCATCAAATTGTTCCATTAGTATATGCGAAGTAAACAGTGTCCAACTTACACCAACAAATAAGAACATAAATTTTCCGTTTTTACAAACAGAAGTCAGTCAGAGCCCTGCTAGTAATCTTGTTCTGGAGAAAGATCTCCAGGCTCAGTCTCAGAATCCGCAGGTAACCTTCCATTCCACGCTGGAGGCTTGGCAATCTACTTTTGACCCTTTAGTTCAAAATAATGTGGACGTTTTCTCAATTCCTCATAACCCCATTTCTTGACAATCCTCAAAGGATATTGTTTTTCCTCGTCTAACACGGAGTCTGCCGGGTGGGGTAGTATCTTTTCAAGCTCAGTACTTTTATGATGGCGCGTGGCCTTCAGCTTTTAGCAAATTAAAGGCTCCCTTTTCAGAAATTTCTTTACTCAAGTGCCTATTGTAGAACATTGCCAGATGGAATTCTAAGATCAATGACCCTGCGTGCTAGATTACATCAATAAGTTTGTGATCCTTCTCCAAGAGACATGGTACACCTCCGGAATTAATTACAGTGGATACACCACTTTTGACTTACCTGCTATTCCATCTTCCGGCAAAGGCAGACCTAGTGCAGGTCTTGCCAGTCTGATTTCTACATCTCTTAAAGCTAGTATTAAGTGCTTGACTTATTGCGAAACAATTGCCATGGCTTGCCTAATTGATTTTGGTATCCTGAGCTTGCTGTTGATAAATGTTTATATTCCTCCTAAACTTTCTAAAGATCGTAGTAAGAAGGTGTGGGAAATATTAGAAAATTATATAGTTAAAAATTAGAGGGACAATTTCCCTCAGCTGTTGTGGTGATATCGGGGGATTTCAATGCCAGAATAGGACATAACAACGAGGCGCTTTTCTCTTCTCCTGCTTGGGGATTAGAAGTGTTAGAGGATTGTACCCTGCATATAGTGAGACATTTTAAGGACCGGGGTATTAATCTGGCAGGTACTTGTTTTATGCAAATGATTGAATGCCTTGCCTTAAGAATGCTTAATGGGAATCCTTTATTTGACCCCTGGGGTGAGTATACTTATATCTCAGCAAAAGGCAGCTCAACCATTGATTATGTACTGGTTTCCGATGCTTTTGTTAGTCAGGTAGTTAGTTTTTCCGTAGGAACAAGACTAGATGGTGACCACCTTCCTCTCTCCTTTTTGTTTAGGATTCCCCTGAATATACACTCACAGTTGCATTTGCCATTTACTGATTTAACTATGGAAATTAGACAGAAAAGGCTACAGTGGACTGAAGCTCTCCATGAAGAGACTTCGGTTCTTCTTAACTCATCCCTGTGCCTGGGCCTTAAAAACCAAATTACTGGATCACAAGAAGTGCAACATGCCTTAGAGAATTATTTCCAGGTTCTTAGGACCCTGACTCCCCTGCTGACTCCTACAACGAAGAACCCAAGTAGATTCAAATATAGAAGAAGGGCTCCGTGGTTTGATAAGACTTGCGCTGAAGCTAGATCCAAATTGAGATATATCTACATCCAATACAGGAGAAATAATTGCCAGTCTTTGCCTCAATCGTATTTTACCACCAGAAGACAGTATAAATTACTTTTAGCTAGGAAAAAGAAGGAGGCAATTCAAAAACAGTGGTCATCTCTAATAAACTTCTCCCTACAAAAAAATACTAAACTTTTTTGGGCCACAGTAGCAGGGATGTTAGGAAATGCTGGTGGATCTCCTCCTTGTAATATCCCTATTAATGTTTGGGAAGATTATTTTGCCACACTCTATAGTGATCCTGGGGAACAAATTTCGGAGGCTTCCAACTTGTTCAATCGACTCTCTCTTGACTCTTTGGATATCCCTCAGTGGCCCCCATATCCCAAGAAGAACTTAAATCTTTGATCAACCAGATCAAATCTGGAAAATCCCCAGGGCCTGACCTAATTTTGCCAGAGCTCCTGAAAGTTAATATCTCTTGGTGGGCCCCTCTACTTGCTTCCCTTTTCACCCTTATTAACCAAACAGCCAAAATTCCCTCGAGTTGGTCAAATGAGGTTATAATCCCTATTTACAAGAAGGGACCTAGAAATGATCCAGCTAATTATCGACCCATAAGTTTACTGTCGGTTGTTGGTAAACTTTATGGCCGTTTTCTTAATAATCGCCTCTTAGAATGGATAGACAGTGAGAACATCATAGGTAATGAACAAATCGGTTTTAGAAGAGGCAAAACAACTCTTGACCATTGCTTGGTTCTTAAGCATCTGGCTGAGAAATATTCCATTTCACAAGGTGAAGGATTATATGTGGCATTTATTGATTTGAAATCTGCATTTGATTCAATTCCCAGAGATAGGCTGTGGACAAAACTCTTTGCTTCTACCATTCATAGGAGACTGCTATGGTTAATCATGAATTTATATCGAAACACATCTATACAAGTGAGATGTAGCATTCAGGGTAACCTTACGAAACCTATCTCCACCCAAAAAGGTGTACGACAAGGTTGTATTTTGGCACCCTTATTATTCAACCTTTATCTTAATGATCTTTCAGTTTCAATTTCAGCGGTAGCACGCCATTCTCCCAAACTGGCCTCGGTTAGTATCCCTTTACTTTTGTACGCAGATGATGCAGTTCTCCTTTCTTTTTCGAAAATAGGCTTGAAACAAATTCTGAGAGTCTTTGGAGGTTACAGTGAAGAAAATGGTCTGACCATCAATTATAACAAAACAAAAATCATGGTTTTCTCAAAAAAAAAGACCCGATCCAGGTGGACTTTAAATGGACATAGCCTAGAAGAAGTCAAAACCTTCAGGTATCTAGGAATATCTTTCCAATCAACTCGAAGATGGACATCCCAGAGATCAATAGTTGCCCAATTAGCAAATAATAGCGCTAAGGCCCTAATTCGATTCTTCTTCACTAAAGGAGGCCAATTCTTTCCTGCAGCCTTGAAGGTGTTTCAGGCCAAGGTTTTACCACAACTGTTGTTTGGGATTCCTATTTGGATCCAGGGTTTCTCTGTAGAGCTAGAACAGGTTTTCTCCATCTATCTCTGTAAATTATTCGGAGTACCCAACTGTGTTCCATCAGCTGTTCTACGTCTCGAAGCGGGCTGCCACTCTCTGGAATGCACTGCTTGGATATGGACGTTAAAGTACTGGTTCAAACTTTTTAATGTGGGCCCTGATTCAGGTCTCTGGAATCTTGTTCGGAAAGACAATTACACCACCCTCTGGTCTAACAATATTCAGGAGGAACTACTGAGGTTGGGCTTCTCAAGTAATTTTTTAATGTCACAAGACCTCTCGAGAGCCCAGCAGATCATGATACGTTGCATAAAAGATATGGATATTCAATATTCTTTATCGTCTGCCCGTACTGCCTGTTCTCCCATCAGTTTAGGCCTACAGTTTAATTTAGAGAGGGAGGCTTCTTATTTACAAAATTTGACTATCCCAAAGTACCGAGCTGTGTTCTCTAAAGCCAGATTTAACGTAATACCTTCAGCACTCCTAGAGGGTAGGTTTAAGGGAATACCCTATTATGAGAGGGTTTGTCCCTGTGGGGAGGGATTTGTTGAGTCTTTAGAACATGTTTTACTCTTTTGTACCTTTTATAAAGATGAGAGGTTGAGATTAATATCTCCCCTCCTGCTCAAGTTCCCGGGTAGACCAAATAGTTGGTATATGGAATACCTGTTGAACGATGCAAAGAAAAGCAAAACGGAAACAGTGGCCAAGTTTCTTTTTTCTGCCATTAAAACACGTAAGAGCATGTGTTAAACTAGTTGAATAGCTAGATCTTTTGCATTTTGCATTAGGTAGATTCAAAGAAATAGCCACCTAGCCTTATGTCTAAGGTTTGGATTATTCAATATTCCTGAGAGTGTTTCTGTACGAATACATATGCTTACTCAATGCGCACGTTATTTATATATATTGGTTTTATTCTAATAAGTTTTTTCAGCTTAATGCTTTTAAACGTTTTATGTGTTTTATACGTTCTATATATATTTTGTTCTCAATGGCCTGTTGGCTGAAATAAATCAAATTGATTGATTGATTGATTGATTGTAAATTAAATCCTCATCTTAAATTCAAACCTAAGAGGGGTGGAATCTTAAAGAGGAGACTCCAAGTCAACAATTTTCAACAAGCTACCATGAGAGACAACTTCCAGGAAGATCTGCAAACAAAACCTGAAGACCATCCTACAGATCCTTCTCCTACAGTGCTTTGGCAACATATCAAAAACAGTATCCTGCAGTCTGTGGAAGAATCCCTCGGGTTCTCCCACAAGAAAAATCAAGACTGGTTTGATGAAAACAACCAAGAGATCCAGGAGCTGTTGGCAAAGAAGAGAGCTGCTCACCAGGCATACCTCGCCCAGCCTACCTGCCATGTAAGAAAAGCAGCTTTCCGCCTCACATGTAGTAAACTACAACAAAAACTCCGAGACATGCAGAACAAGTGGTGGAACAATATAGCAGAAAAGACACAACGCTGTGCAGATCTGGGTGATCTTAGAGGACTTTACGAAACTCTTAAAGCAGTGTTTGGAACTGCTTATCAGGTCCAAAGCTCCTTATACAGTACAGATGGTCAAACATTAATTACTGATAAAGCCTCCATCCTGAATCGATGGGCTGAACATTTTCAAAGTCTCTTTAGTGCCAACCGAGTAGTCCAAGGCTTAGCTATCCAACATATGATACAAAAAACGATGAAAAATGAATTGGACATAGCTCCCTCTTTGGAAGAGACCCTTAAGGCCATACAGCAGATGAAAAACGGCAAGGCAGCTGGGATTGATGCAATCCCACCTGAAGTTTGGAAACATGGAAGTCATGTACTCCACGAAAATTTCAACGAACTCCTTGTGAATTGCTGGGAAATAGGGAAACTGACGTCAGATCTCCGAGATGCAGTCATCATCACCCTGTACAGGAAAAAAGGAGCAAAATCGGATTGCTCAAACTATTGAGGCATAACACTGTTCTCTATTGCTGGAGAAATCCTTGCAAGTATACTCCTGAACAGATTAGTTCCTGCTATTGCAGAAGAACTTCTTCCTGAAAGCCAATGTGGCTTCAGAGCCAATAGGAGTACTACAGATATGGTATTTGCCCTTAGACAACTGCAAGAGAAATGTAGAGAGCAGATCAAAGGACTCTATGTAACATTTGTCGACCTCACTAAAGCCTTCGACGCTGTGAGTAGAAAAGGTCTGTGGCAGATCCTGGAAAGACTAGGATGTCCCCCAAAATTCCTTAAAATGATTATCTTGCTACATGAGGGCCAGCACGGTCACGTCAGATACGGTGATGCTCTTTCAGAGCACTTTCTAATACCTAATGGAGTGAAGCAAGGTTGTGTTCTTGCTCCAACTGTATTTACAATCTTCTTCAGCATGATGCCCAAAAGGGCTACGGCAGAGCTTGAAGAAGAAGACGGCATCTATATACGTTACCCTATTGATGTTAGCTTGTTTAACTTAAGCCGTCTGAGGGCTCGCACTAAGATTATAAACTATCTTGTCCGTGAGCTGCTCTTCGCTGATGATACTGCCCTTGTTGCCCACACAGAAGCAGCTCTGCAGCGCCTAACATCCTGCTTCGTAACAGCTGCAGAGCTGTTTGGGCTGGAAATCAACCTGAAGAAAACAGAAGTTCTTTACCAGCCTGAACCACAGGACGAACACCACCATCCCCACATTGCCGTAGGCAAATCTGTGCTTAAGTCCGTTCAGCAGTTCACCTACCTGGCAAGCATCATCTCCTCAGATGCCAAGATTGACAAAGAGATCAATCACAGATTAGCAAAGGCATATAGCACATTTGGAAGACTTTACAAAAGAGTCTGGAGTAATAAACACCTGAGGCGAAACACAAAAATCAGTGTGTATAGAGCCATTGTACTGTCTATTCTCCTTTATGGGTCTGAAACATGGGTCACCTATCAGCAACACTTACGACTCCTTGAACGCTTTCATCAGCGCTGTTTACGCACAATCCTAAATATACACTGGACTGACTATGTGACGAATGTTGTTGTCCTTGAGCAAGCAGAGATCACCAGCATTGAGGCCATGATATTGAGAACACAGCTGCGTTGGGCAGGGCACGTTTCTAGGATGGAGGACCATCGCCTCCCAAAAATAGTACTCTACGGTGAACTTATCATGGATCAGCATAAGAAGGGCACTCCAAAAAAAGCGATACAAGGACTCTCTGAAACAACATCTCAGGCTTGGCCAAATTGATCACCAACAATGGTCTGCCCTGGCCTCACATCGGGAGGCATGAAGACGTACTATCCACAATGCTGCAGCCTTATTTGAGAACTCACACCGCACAAGTCTTGAAGAGAAATGACAACGCAGAAAGAATCACAACCTGGAAACATCACCCAAGGAGACTTCTGCTGTGCTTTCTGCAACCGGACTTGTTTATCTCAGATTGGCCTTTTTAGTCATCAGTGTGCTTGCAGAAAGCACGGGATGAGTCTTTCCTGAATCTTTGTTTGCAAAGAAAAGCCAGAGAGACTACTTCTCTCAATCTGGGCACTATATTCCTGTTCATGCAGCCCAAAACTACACTGGATTTTTTTTGTCTCTGCAGAACACTGTTGACTCATATTTAGCTTGTGGTCTACTAAGACCCCTAGATCCTTTTCACATACACAACTTTCAAGCTTTTCCTGCCTAGATGTAGTAAGTTACATTTATCCCTCTTCATTTTGTTAGTTTTGGTACAGCTCTCCAATCTTTCAAGGTTATTTTGAAATTTGTTCCTGATTCCTAATTTGGTGTCATCTGCAAATTTGATAAGCATGCCTTCTATTCCATCATCTAAATAATTTAATAAATAACACTAGGTTCAGGACAGAACTCTGAGGCACTCCCCTTGTTACACTTCTCCAAGATGAAGAGCAACCATGATTCTTGGAAACTGCCTTGGGTCCCACTTTGGGAGAAAGGCTGCATATAAATTAAACAAACAAACCATTGATGAGCACTGTCTGGGTTTGCTCTGTCAACCAATTAAAGATCCACCTAACAGTACCACTATCTAGAGGGCAGTTCACTGGCTTTTCTGCAAGAATATCACAGGGGACCTTGAAATCTTAGTGCTTCTAGTGCAGTATGGTTACTTGGTGCTGTGGAACTACAACTGCCATAATGCCGCCCAGCAGACATGGTCAAGGATTATGGAAGTTATAGTCCAAAGGTATCTAGAACCCACAGTTGGGAACCATCAGGGGTTCATTCAAGAATATTCCCAGGGTTCATTGCTAAGAGATGTCACAGAAGCCTCCATGTATCTTCTTCTGTAGGGATGGAGAGAAGCTAGATCTGGACATACTATTAGATCTTGTGGGGATTTGCAGTAGACTGTCAAGATTTCTGACTCTCAGTCCTCTAAAAACAGAATGAAATGGCCACGATCACCACCCTGGTTCCAAATGATACTACTGAAATGAAGAATGCTTAAGGTATCCAAAAGTGGGTTTTTGCATAGAACGACTGTGATCTCCATTTCAGATTCATTTTGGACTCTTTAATCCCTTGATTCTTGCACCTTGTTTCAGCTAGTGGATCTCAAGTCCTATTTTTAAACGGTAGGTGCTGCTAGCCTGCACTTGCCCACCTCAGCTCTACTATGCCTGGGAATGTCACTTCAGGGCCCAGAATATCCAAACGAATCCAGTTCCAAAAATCTGCTTCCTCCTGTCCACCCCCAACACACAAACACAAAACTTCTGGAGTAGGATTCACTAATTTCATCTCTCTCTTGTGATAACAGCAAAAGTATTTCAACTCAGATTAAATGTACCCAGCACCTCCTGGGTCTGTACCTAATACACCAAAAGAGGTGCACAAATCTTCCTGGTTTCCTTCTCTCTCTTGCCCCTCCCCTTATGACAGCATCCCTGAGGTAGCCACAGCACCTCAGAGTATTCTCTCCCATGGTTTGCCTTTTTAAAATAATTGTCAGCAGCCTTGGCAGCAGTGCCTTAGCCCACTCTTCTTTTCCTATCTTTTTTTTTTCCTGCCTTAGAAATCTTAACCTCAGAAAGCCCTCTCCTGTTTCCTTGCCCTTGAAAAAATCTGATTGTTATTCCTAGTTCTTTTGCAGACCACCATTTGGGATTTCAGTCTGAAATTCACAAATGCAACTTGGGCAGCAACCAAAAAGCACTCTGACATTTTGAATCATCAGCCATAAGGTCCCTCCTTTCTTACTTCTAGGAAGCCATACAGACACAACCCTGCTCTGGAATTTTGACTTGAGACTGGGCACTGCATATGAATTACAAAAACACTCAATTTTTAAAAGTTTCTGCCATAATCTCCTGATGAGTTATGGCTCACCCACTTTTCTCTGTATCTAGCCCTTCTGCCTTCCCCTTTGGAATTTTGACTTGAAACTGCAACTTGGACAATAATTAAAAGTGCTCCCTCAAATTGTGAGGTGACTAACATGATGACAACATGATGACCTAATGAGTTATAGTTGTCACAGACAGACTTTTTTTTATTATTATTATTACTGTTAGGAACATGAATGGCCAAATTATCAGCATCCTGCTTTAAGAACAAATAGCATGATCCAACAGCCAATAAGCAGTGACAAGTTCTATTAATTTATTAGTATCCAAGCATGAGCGATATTGCATGTTTCTAAAGCTAAGATAAATTATCCACTTTAAGGAGAGAGGAATAGAAATGGTAAAACTGCTGGGAAGACTGTTGTTTTCCTACAATCATTTTTTTCAGTCTCAATCAAACTCAACTTTTAAGAATAATGATAAATGATCATATAAATAATATAATATATGAATACAATAAATTTATATATTATAATATTATATATTATTAATAAATAATAATATAAAAATATTGTATATTGCTTGTTCAAAAAATAAAAAGAATGCATTATTTTGCATTAGAGTTTCTCAAATTAGAAGACTATTAATTTTTAAGTGAAATCAGATTTTAAAAGAGACTTGGAGTTCTAAACTTTTAGTCCAGTTGACTACTAATAAGGCTATTACCAATTTAAATTCAAGCATGGCAATTTGGTTGGCTTCTGGATTAGGCTGAAAATAGACCAAACCCCAGTTAATCCATAAATTTCCAAATTTTAGGCACTTAACGAATTAATAAGGCAAGACAAATTCAGCATCTCTAGCCTTACACACTATTAAGAAACTCTTACCCAGATTAGTTTTCATTAATTGTCAACTCAGCAAAGACCTTCTTAAATCAAGCTGCTTTAAGCCTGCTGAAGAATAAGCTTCATCAACAAGAATGATAGCGGCAGCAACAGCAGCAATAGTGATCTTCACATTAAACTGTTCACTGTATTTGGCAATCTAGCCTTCCAGATCCATATGCATGGAGCTTGTTTGTTCCTCTGTCATCAGGCTGCACGATAAAGTGTCACATCCTGAGCTCAGAGCATAAAAAAAAGCAAGTCATCACACTCTACCAAATAAATTATGTTTGGCTGAACCAAGAGTAAGAGGGCTTGCATTTTTTTATTGATTACTTGAAAGTCTTTCGTATGATTTTTTAAAAATATATCTTGATATACATACTACAAAGTAGAAAGATCTTTGAAAAAGAGATGTAAAGTCAAAACTAATTTCAGTGTCATTGGAGTCAATCCCATCTACCGACACAAATTTGTGGAAACAAGAAGAAACAGTTGCAGAACAGTTGCTTTTCATCTTTGGAAAGGGCAACACCTTGTGCATGCAAAACCTGACCTTGGAAGAAAAGTTGTGCTCAGCAATTTAGGGAAACTGCGGCTTCAACTTATAGCTATCTCCTGAACCTGTATAGTGGGATTATAAATGCTCTTTGTGTTTTGAAAAATGTATTGCTTGTTGTGAATGTAACATGCAGGAGAAGAGAAACAGTTAAAGATCAAAATAATAGTCAAGTTAGCTTCTGTGTTTGAAAAACTGGAGGAAGATGGAGAAAGGAGGGTTCTGGCATCTTGCCAATTTATTTTGGCATGAATTTTTGTGGATTACTTTCTAGTTCTCCAATGCATTGATGGACTGATATTCAAACCTTGGGTATATTTGATAAATGAAGGGAAAAAACACTGCATATATCTCTATCTTCCTCCTCCCCCATCACCAACATATTGTTAGAGTAGTATGATGCTCATGGCAGGACAAACATAATAACAGACATGGCAGGACAGAAAATAAGTCTGATTTTCTCAATCCATTTTAAACAGACCTCTGGCATGGTTTTGGTGCAGAAACCCATTTTGTTCACCCTGCAGGTGAACTTCTCATGGGAAAGAGACAGGGACAGTAAAACCCTGCTCACTCTCTTTCATCTATTTGCAATGTTAACTACAGTATTATATTCATCAAAAGAGGCTAAATACAAGAGGACCCCCTTATCCTCTGGGGATTGTTCTGGAGGGGGACGTGGATACTGACATCTGTGGATAATAGCGAACAACTTTGAAAATAATGGGACTTCCGGATTAAAATACCATAGAGTCACCTTGGAGGACCTAGAAAATGGCTAGAGAGGATACATTTTCTAGGAAGACTCTGTAGTAGGTGTGCTGTTTTGTGTCCCGTGGATAATTGAATCATTAGATAATGAATCAGTGGATACAGGGGTCCTACTGTACCCTTAAGGCACCAGATCACATCTGAAATTGGAAGCTAAGCAGAGTCACCCTTGGTTAATATTTGGATGGGAGACCACCAATGAACACCAGGTGCTGTAGGCTACATTTCAGAGGAAGGAACTGACCAATCACCTGTGAGTATTCCTTGCCTAAGAAAACCCTATGAAATTCATGGGGTTGCCATAAGTCGGCAGGCAACTTAAAGGCACATACATGCAAGCGCAAAGTAACTACCTGGGTTTGGTGGTACTGCACTACAGTGATTCTACTAACACCAGGACGGCCATTATCAAAGCATAGTAATGAGGGATTTGTCTGGGTTGTATGGCATTTATGTGATGGGTTCTCAGGGTTCTATCTTGCTGCCCTTACTTTAGGCTGAAACACTATGAGCAGTTGGGTCCTATGTCTGAATTTGTGGTGTTCAATTTCTTCAGGAGGCGGGTGTAATGCTCTCCCTCCCAATCTATTTTGTAGGCTGGATGTGCTGCTAGATCAAAAAAATGGCTTTTACCAGCTCAAGTTGGAATCATAGCTAAAACCGTTTCTTGATGTGGATATCTGGGCCATCAGTGATGCATGCTCTGGATACTTCTTTGGATTACTGTTGGGTGTTGTATGTAGGGTTGGCCATTGAAGATGGTCTCTAAAGTTCAGAAAGTACAGAAGATGACAGCAACTGTACTGACAGGTCAGACATTATAAACATGTTACAGCTGTTCTTTTTTACTTTCATAGTTTCAATCCATTTCTGGAAGAGTATAGAAACACTAATGTCACATGTAGATCATCATTCCTGCCTCCTTGCTCTCATATTTCCAAAATTGCAATTCCTCCCTCCTCTCCAATGTAAATTGAGTATATTTATGAACATTCTGAACGCTGGGCTTTCAAAGCACAGAAATTAGATTCCACTGTGAATTCACAGAGGCTAGGGTACAATAACAATTATTTCTGCTGCAGAGCAACACAACCACTTGGGATTGCTGAAGCTCTAAGCGATTGTTATTACTTTCTTCCAATTCTTTTAGTGCTTGAGACAATTCACCTTATAATTTATTCCATCCAAATAAACTAAAATCTTCAAATCCACACCTGGAATCTTATTAAAAAATTTTGTCAGCATTTCTACATTTTGTCAGCATTATTGTATGTGAGCAAGCTTTACCCTAAAATGGTTGTTTATTCATTTAACAAACAGGTGCAAGGAGAGCTCTGTTTGGAGTGTCTTAATCTTTTGCTAGCAAGATGATCCCAACAGGAATCCAGCCCCTACCCCTACGTTCCCCCACACTTCCTATTCACTTGGGGAGGCACTAAGGGAAGCTTCATCCCATTGCAAATAAAAGAGACTCATTCACACTACACAGCTATGGCACTATTATTCCTAACTGGCATAGCTCCATCCTATGGAATCCTAATATCGGCAGTGTAAGGAGGGACATTTAGAAGTCTTATCTAGAGAGCTGCTCTAATGCCTCACCAAACTACAAACCAAGAGTTCCATAAGATGCAGCCATAGTAATTAAAGTGGAATAATAGTGCTATGATTGTGCAGTGTGAATGGGTCATGGGTATGCAGAAATGGGAGGATTCCAATCAAGATTTGCAGAAAATAGCTAAGAAAAGATGAAATCCTACCCTATCACAGCACAGTCTCAATTTGTCTTTGTTTTGCCCTGAAGTATAAGGTTGTCATTACCCCTCAGAACACGACCTGAAACCTGAGCTTTGGAGAGTTACTTCTTTGGACTATATCTCCCACAATAGCAAGTTTGACCTGAAGCCAGGGTGGTTGAAAGATTCTGGGAGTTGTAGTCCTAGAAGTTACATTTCCAAGCTCTGCTTAAAAACAATCATACATACCAAGTTATATTTAACTCTCGCTCGTATGACTCTGGAAAAATATCTGAGCATTGGCCCTGGACATAAAATGTCATGCATTTTACAAAGGAATTCACAGATAGAAACTAAATAAATTATGTCTAGAAAAGTTCCTGTTTATCAGTCCATGGTGGGTATTTCAGAAAAGGTAATGGCAATACTCAGAATTTATTCTAGCATCCAAATAGCTACATAGCGAGGAAGTACTTAAAACCTATTTGCAAGTGTGACATTTTAGATTATCACCTAGTAAAAACAACGACCTTTATGAAACAGAGCTACACAGCTACAAAGTAAGCTTACAGAATATTTTCACTGTTCTCACAACAAGATAAGTTGTAACATTTATCTAAAATATATGGACATGTAAATTGTTTACAGTGATCACTGTAGCATGCCAAATGTTTTCTTTAATGTAAAAATTATAGATGGGGGAGGGAAAATGAGAAAACAAAAACTATGATCAAGTGGCAAATTGTACCAAATTAAAAAATGGTTAGAAAGGCAAAAAGCAAAACTCTTGCATTTACATTATGTCCAATGCAGAACAACATGCAGATTCAGACTTAAGGATGAGAATTGCATCTGACATGTTGTCCTTAACTTACCCTATTCTGCCCAAGGACTGCAGCTTATATGTAAAATTCATGCATTACTCTTTCAGACGCCCACAAACATTCAACAGTAAGATAACTGGAGGGCTAATTATCAGTCCTAATTGCCAACTTTAACTCCCACTGACTGTGATTTTCTGGATTTATGTAAGACTATGAAAATTCACTTTTCTGCAGTCCAGATTTTTCACAGAAGGATGAGCAGAGAACCAGAAGTCAGACTATATCTGTACAAATACAAAATCCAACAAATATCTGGGGCCTGCCTGGGGAGACTAGGGGAACAGATTTAATTTCCACACAGAGACTCCCAGTATAGGAATAAACACTTTTGACCAGCACTGGTTGTTTGAATTACTTGTATCAGTTCCATTAACTGGTTCCTCATTAAATCTATATACTTCTTTCAAAATAAAATGCCAGAACATTTGGTACCTTAAAAATGATTTTGGAGTCTAGAAATGGGAGTACCACAAAAATGCTAGGAGACCTCAACACTAAAGGGTTTTGTGTACTAGTACAGAAACATTGTGGCTGGGCCTCCAAATTTTGAGTTTTAGAGAGGAGACAGACTTTTCCTAAAATCAAAATGGTAGATTCAATGTGAGTGAACAGGACAGCTAGAAGAAGAAGAGAAAGTGGGTTGGCTGAGTGATATGGGTTAACAGTTGTGAGTGTAATAGTGCTGGAGTTTGTGTTAATTTGCTTTAAATCCTTTTATTGTTCTCTGAAGGACAATATTGTAATCTGAAGGACAATCTACAAACCCTTTTCTTACATACAAAGCAAAGGAGATACTAGAACTATAGCTATCCTGAGAGGGAGGCTGACAATGACCAACCCTTAGGCTGTCTAGCTCAGTTGTAGCAGTGCTTATCTGACATTTTGGACATGGGTGTTTTCTGGCGCGTGTTCTCTCAGTGTCCTCTCCATTGACGCCCCCTTGTCGTGGGAGAGAGGCTTGCGTACCTAATGATGTTTTGAGCTATGCTGGCGGTGGCATAATAACCACTGGTAGGGTCTCCCATGCCAGACAGGTCAAAACCGAAGGGTCTGACAAAGAGCGTCAAAGGGCAGGATGGGCTCTCTAGCCTTATGGCAACCATCCTAGGAGAAGGAAAACTCTAATCCCAAACCCGGGCAGATGGTGCTCGTCCAACCCTGTAAGGTCAACCATCTAAGACAGTGATGGCGAACCTATGACACGCGTGTCAGCACTGACACACGTAGCCATTTCTGATGACACGCGGCCTCTGAGGTGGCCGCATGCCGAGAAGGATGTTTCACACACACCCCACCCTCCCTAAAGTGGTGATCGGGGCTTTGAAGCCCGGTTGCCACTTTCCTCCACCCTCCCACCGTCCCTAAAAGTGGCGATTGGGGCTTCGAAGCCCCGGTCTCCACTTTCCTCCTCCTCCTCCACCACCACCTCCCTAAAGTTTCTTCCTCAAAGTGACACACCACCCAAGTTATGCTCAGTTTTTTGGCGAAGTTTGACACACCAAGCTCAAAAAGTTGCCCATCACTGATCTAAGAGAAGGAAACTCTAATCAAACCTACGGCCCGAGGACTTCGCTGCCACGTCCATGCTTGCAAGGCCACGACAGATGAATCTCTGGTTTAAAGGGTGAGGCCAGTTCTGTGCACGCTGCGCTCCATCAGAAAAATCCATTGCACAGGCTCGAAGGACAAATCCAGTTCCAAAAAAGCCCTGTAGCGACTGGCGAGGGATGAAACTGGCAGGTGTAAAGATGCACTGGAAGCCGCAGACCCAACCCTGCATGCAGGCGGTTCAGGACATTGGTCGCTCGAGGCTGACCCGGGAGATGACAGTCTTGTTCGGCAGCATCCTGAACGACCAAGCAGCCTTTTTAAGGAGAGCACTGCTTGCTCCATATGGAGAGGGGCCTAGAAAAGGTGGCCTAATGAAAGCTCATCCCCAACTACCTGGTTGGCTAGCCACGGCCAACGGGAATCTTCTGATGCGGTCAAACCAAGGCAAAGAAACAAAGGCACACACCGGCCTCCAAAGGTGTAAATAAACTGACACTTGCATGCTGGAACATCAGAACCATGCAAGACTCTGAAGATAGTGGACGGCCTGAGCATCGTTCTGCCCTAATAGCCCATGAACTATCACGGCTTAATATTGACATCGCTGCTCTTAGTGAAGTTCGCTTCCATGAGGAAGGCAACCTTAAAGAACATGGCGCCGGCTACACACTTTACTGGTCTGGCAAACCCAAAACCGAAAAACATCTTTCAGGAGTAGGCTTTATGATTAAAAACTCCATTGCCTCCAAACTCGAAACCTTGCCAACAGGACACTCTGATCGCATTATTTCCTTACGCCTCCCACATGTTGTTCTCTTTAGTATATATGCCCCAACTATGCAAGCCGACCCTGTAGAGAAAGACAAATTCTACACAGACCTACGCCAACTCATACAAAAAGTCCCTGTAGAAGATAAAATTATTATACTTGGTGACTTCAATGCCAGAGTAGGAAAGAACTCCGAAGCCTGGAAAGGTGTCTTAGGCAAGCATGGTGTTGGAAATTGCAATGATAACGGACGCCTCCTGCTAGAGTTCTGTGCAGAACAACAGCTGACTATTACAAACACAATCTTTCAGCAGAAAGATAGCTTGAAGACAACCTGGATGCATCCCCGATCCAAACATTGGCACCTCATTGACTACGTTCTAGTCCGTCAGAGAGACATTCGTGATGTCCGTCATACCCGAGTGATGCCCAGTGCAGAATGCCAAACAGATCATCACCTCGTCAGATGTAAACTAAATCTTCATCTTAAGTTCAAACCTAAGAGGGGTGGCATCTTAAAGAAGAGACTCCAAGTCAACAATCTTCAACAAGCTACCATGAGAGACAACTTCCAGGCAAATCTACAAACGAAACTTGAAGACCATCCTACAGATCCTTCTCCTACAGTGCTTTGGCAACATATCAAAAACAGTATCCTCCAGTCTGCAGAAGAATCCCTCGGGTTCTCCCACAAGAAAAATCAAGACTGGTTTGATGAAAACAATCAAGAGATCCAGGAGCTGTTGGCAAGGAAAAGAGCTGCTCACCAGGCATACCTCGCCCAGCCAACCTGTCATGTAAGAAAAGCAGCTTTCCGCCTCACATGTAGCAAACTACAACAAAAACTCCGAGACATGCAGAACAAGTGGTGGATCAATATAGCAGAAAAGACACAACGCTGTGCAGATCTGGGTGATCATAGAGGATTTTATGAAGCTCTTAAAGCAGTGTTTGGACCTACTTATCAGGTCCAAAGCTCCTTATACAGTACAGATGGTCAAACATTAATTACTGATAAAGCCTCCATCCTAAATTGTTGGGCTGAACATTTTCAAAGTCTCTTTAGCACCAACCAAGTAGTCCAAGCCTCAGCTATCCAACATATGATACAAAAATCAATGAAAAATGAATTGGACATAGCTCCCACTTTGGAAGAGACCCTTAAGGCCATACAGCAGATGAAAAACGACAAGACAGCTGGGATTGATGCAATCCCACCTGAAGTTTGGAAACACGGAGGTCATGCACTCCACGAAAAATTCCACGAATTCCTTGTGAATTGCTGGGAAAAAGGGGAACTGCCTCAGACCTCCAAGATGCAGTCATCATCACCCTGTACAAGAAAAAAAGAGCAAAATCGGATTGCTCAAACTATCGAGGCATAACACTGCTCTCTATTGCTGGAAAAATCCTTGCAAGGATACTCCTGAACAGATTAGTTCCTGCTATTGCAGAAGAACTTCTCCCTGAAAGCCAATGTGGCTTCAGAGCCAATAGGAGTACTACAGACATGGTATTTGCCCTTAGACAACTGCAAGAAAAATGTAGCGAGCAGAACAAGGGTCTCTATGTAACATTTGTCGACCTCACCAAAGCCTTTGACACTGTAAGTAGAAAAGGTCTGTGGCAGATCCTGGAAAGACTAGGATGTCCCCCCAAATTCCTTAAAATGATTATCTTGCTACATGAGGGCCAGCGTGGTCAAGTCAGATATGGCGATGCTCTTTCAGAGCTCTTTCTAATACCTAATGGAGTGAAGCAAGGTTGTGTTCTTGCACCAACTTTATTTACAATCTTCTTTAGCACGATGCTCCAAAGGGCTATGGCAGAGCTTGAAGAAGACGACAGCATCTATATACGCTACCGTACTGATGGTAGCTTGTTTAACTTAAGCCGTCTGAGGGCTCACACTAAGACTCTAAACTATCTAGTCCGTGAGCTGCTCTTTGCCGATGCTGCTGCCCTTGTTGCCCACACAGAAGCAACTCTGCAGCGCCTAACATCCTGCTTTGCAACAGCTGCAGAGCTGTTTGGGCTAGAAGTCAACCTGAAGAAAACGGAAGTTCTTTACCAGCCTGCACCACAGGACGAACACCACCATCCCCACATTGCCGTCGGCAAATCTGTGCTCAAGTCCGTTCAGCAGTTCACCTACCTGGGAAGCATCATCTCCTCAGATGCCAAGATTGACAAAGAGATCGATCACAGACTAGCAAAGGCATATAGTGCATTTGGAAGACTTCACAAATGAGTCTGGAGCAATAAACAGCTGAGGCAAAGCACAAAAATCAGTGTGTATAGAGCCATCGTACTGTCTATCCTCGTTTATGGATCTGAAACATGGGTCACCTATCGCCACCACCTACGACTCCTCGAGCGCTTTCATCAGCGCTGTCTACGCACACTGGACTGACTATGTGACAAATGTTGCTGTCCTTGAGCAAGCAGGGATCACCAGCATTGAGGCCATGATATTGAGAACACAGCTGCGCTGGGCAGGGCACGTTTCTAGGATGGAGGACCATCGCCTCCCAAAAATACTACTCTACGGTGAACTCACCACGGGTCAGCGTAAGAGGGGCGCTCCAAAAAAGCGATACAAAGACTCCCTGAAACAACATCTCAGGCTTGGCCAAATTGATCACCAACAGTGGTCCGCCCTGGCCTCACATCGGGAGGCATGGAGACAATGCTGCAGCCTTATTTCCACAATGCTGCAGCCTTATTTGAGAACTCATGACGAACAAGTCTTGAAGAGAAACGACAACGCAGAAAGAATCACAACCCAAAAATATCATCCAAGGAGACCTTCTGCTGTGCTTTTTGCAACCGGACTTGTTTATCTCGGATTGGCCTTTTTAGTCATCAGCGCGCTTGCAGAAAGCGCGGGATGAGTCCTTCCTGAATCTTCGTTTGCGAAGAAAAGCCAGAGAGAGAGTCTCTCAGTGTGCTGACCCTTCAGCAAAACGCATTTAATTAAAAAAATGTTGTAAAGCTATTTTGAAAATCAGATTAGATTTCAAACATGAGATTTTTCTCCTAGGAACTGTATAATTTGAGAGGAAAAGAGAGAGAGAAATTGGAAGTATATGTTGGCACTTAATATCAACCACGAGAATTTTATTAGCTAATTATTAGGAAAAAGTGAATATACCATCCAAGAAGGAACAGTTAAAAATAATCTCTGAAATAGCAGCCTTAGATAAATTATCATTTTGTTTAGAACCTCAATCAGACAATCAATATGTTAAACAATGGAAATTTCTGAATGAATATATTCATGAGAAAATTAATTTATAGGAATTTATAGGAAGTAAGAAAGAATGTATATATAGCAATTTTTAATGAATTTGCAGTTTTGAAGATAAAAGTTTACAACAAGGGAATGTATACATAAAGAGATATTATGGTTGGATGGATGTATATTAATTTATCTTTATGGAATCTTATCAAATGTGAAATGGACGTAAATATTAATAGCGGTAACCTTCAAGTAGGGAAGTCAATATTTTTGTTTTTTAGGAACTGTCTTTTTTGTTATCTTTGTGGATGTTGTTATTGTTGTAGGTGTTTGTTGTTGTTCTTTTTATGTTGTACATATATATATATATATATATATATATATGAGAGAGATGACTACATATGTAATTTATGTAAGTTACTTGTACAATTTATGATTTATTGATTATTTTATATAATTTAAATAAAATTATTAAAATAAAAAAGGTTGTAAACAGACACATCTAGATTTATTAACCTCTTATCACTAGTATTTACAGTTTTACATTCACCTTACTCATGTCCTCTGTATAGCACCATCATTTGTTCCCACAAATCACCTCTTTTGCTTTTCCAGTAAAAAAAAACCACCTTCTCCAGGGATCCCACGAAAAGGACAGCTGATTCCTTTAATAATTTAACTTTCCAATGACAAAAGTAAACCTTTATTGGAATTAAATAGTACTTCCCTGGAGGATAAGAGGGAGGAAAGTCACCCTCCAGAATTTTTTTTTTACTCTAATTAAAGAAGTTTAATGACCTATACTATAATTTAATAGTTATACCACACAGCTGTTAAAATACAGCACCACATATTATTAAAGCCTGTTATTCCCCTCTGCAAATTTACCTTTAAAGAAAAAAACATTGAAGGAATGGTAACAGCTTTAAACTATCAAAGGATTGCTCCTTAAGTAATATACTTGAGGGTTGTCTAGATGGTGAAAAAACTCCTCATAGAATTAGAGGAGAATACCTTTTGTCCCAATGAGATCCCGCAGTGATTCCCAATATTCGGAAGCAGGGGATCAAAAACTCCCAAAACTGCAGGGGAAAAGCCTTTGTGGCTTCCCCCAATTTTTAAAAAATAATGCATGGAAATGAGCGTTATTGTTCATTTGGATAACTGATTCATATCACTGTGAGGGGCAGAAGAGGAAAGATGATTGGTTGGATATGTGCAGGAACAGACTTGCTGGCAATGAAATGGTCAGAAGTACCATTTTGGAGTTTCACATTGCTGATCATGTGCTTTTTCACTGCACTGAGGAAACCAAACAGCATTTTTTAAGCAGAAGGTCACACTTGCATACCTTAGATTTCCAGTTTAAAAAACTGTGCAGTGGTGACAAATTGTGGGGAATAATAACGAGAGTGATTCACTCCCAGCCACCATCTTGATTTGCGGGCATACCTCCGTGTGCACTTCAAACATAGACAGCTCGCATACCAGCAATTTTTCCAAAGGACTATGGGGACAAAAAAACGCTGCTGCAATTTTGCATGAATGCACAGCAATCAGCATTATATCCTCTTGTTTAGACAAACCCTTGGTTTTGAATGGTACAGCATATCATTGATAGGATCTTGATATTTCCCAACGTCTGGATTCAAAGAATTAAAATTAAAATATACAAATGCTTCTCAATCAAGAATCTTCTCTCTAGATGTTCCAAACACAACAGCACATGAGAAGCCTGTGTGATGTCATGGATAAAGCAACCTTCCCCAACCTGGTACCTACCAGGTGAGTTTGACAACATCTCCTAGCACCTCTATGCGTCATCCTGACTAAGGATAAAGGATACTAAGTGGGATACAAGCTGGGACAGAACAATGGGATGTAGATTATGGAGGGATGGGTTCAAATCCCTTCTCAATCATAAAGTTCACTGGCTGGGTGCCCATCTGACTTTTAAAGGATTGCTTTGAGAATGGTGGGCAATGCAGGGAGGCATGAGTTTCCTGAGGAAGGCTGTGATATAAAAGTGAAATAAATATATAAATAGTTTCCTAGCTACAACAAACTCTAAGTTCCTAATTCTTTAAATACATTACACAAGAACTCTCACTTATATCTTGACATTCATGAGAGATTTTGAACTCAAGCCTAACTACCACACAGAGTTGTTACGAGGCTAAAATTGGAATTACTTTCAATTACAGTATCCTGAACTTTTTGGAGAAAAGGGAATGCACCAATAGGACTTTAAAAATTGGACAACAGTATCCTTTCAAAATCTTGCATGCTCTGGGCCTAGAATTTGTACCTGAAAATAAGAAGAAAAGAAACGGAGTAGTTTTCATTATAAACCAAAACCTCCAACCTAAAATGACTTTTCAAGATGACCAAGATACATTTCGGATTGGCAAATTAATCTTATTAGAAAGACTATGCATTTGTTGGGTATCAATGCCCCAAATAATGAGAAAGCAACATTTTATGAAAATTTATTTTAAAAGGTATCAGATTTGGATTTACAAAACCTGATTTGTATGAGAGATTGAAATTCAGTGGTGGACCCTTATTTGGATAAATGTTCCAGCAAAGGAATTAAAGAAAATCAAGGGAGTTTGCCTACAACATCTTTAAAATTCATAGAGCATTTTGAGCTAATAGATGGATGGAGATATTTGTACCCAAATGTTAGAGATTATAGATTTTTTCAAATTGTCTAGGATAGATATGTTTTTAATTTCCAACAGTGTGATCATCTTAGTAAAGTGGATGGACATTTTACTAAAAAAAAACTCTGATCATAATTCTATCACAATGTCTTTGAAAATGGAACATGTGAAGTTCAGTTGGAGACTTAATGAGTACCTACTTCTAAAACCTGAAATTTTACAAAAATGTAAAAAACGATTTGAAAAAATTCTTTGAATTGAATTTAAATAAGGGTACAGATCCTGCAGTAGTCTGGGATACAAACCTATATCAAAGGACACATTATAGATTATGGTTCCAAACTAAAAAAGGAAAGAGATCAAAAAAAGTATAAATTGTTGAAGGAATTACAAATCTTCAACAAAAGATTAAGCTACTATAACAACTGTGTCTATTATTTTCAGTTTATGAAATTAATGCCAAATCATTATATCTTAAAGTAACTTTGAACTTGTAAATAAACTTTGAAATTGTAAATAAATTTAAGTTGAGATAGGAAAGAACACAGAAATTTGTCACAAAAATTAAAAGAGGGGATCAGTATGTAATGGACATTGTGAAGATATTAAAAAGCTTTGAGAAATTCTATAGAAAATTACATGGGAAAGGCAAGGGGAAATTTCAGATATGGCAGAATATGTGGATGGAATACAACCAGATAATTACATATGGAACAATGGCAAAGTCTGAATAGGCCAGTGACCATTATGGAATTAGTGGAGGCAATTAAAAGGCTGAAAGTGGGAAAAAGCCCCAGGCCCAGATGGACTATATTATAAGAAATTTGAAGATGAGTTAATTCAACCATTCAAGACAGTATGTGATGGAGTATTAGGAAGAGGACAGATTCCAAAGTCTTGGAGAAATGCCTATATTACAGTGATTCCAAAAGAGGACACAGATGGGACAAAGAACTACAGACCTATTTCTTTATTAAACAACAATTATAAGATATTTACCACAATTTTGGCCAACAGACATCTCTGCAAATATTCATGAGGATCAAAGTGTATTTTTGCCAAAAAGACAATTAATAAATAATGTAAGAACTGTTTTGAATGTTATTGCATAATTGACATTTTCAGTGAGAAAAAAAGTAGCCCTGTGAAGGAAGCTTTTGACAATACTTCTTGGAATTATTTATTTCAAATACTGTATTAGAAAGAATGGATTTGGAGGGAAATTTTATTTGGACTATAAAGACAAGATAGTCAACTCAAAAAGCTCAGGTTTTAATAAGTGGCAATGTGTCAACACTGGTAGGGATACAAAAAGGAACTAGACAAAGATGCCCCTTTCAACTTTGTTTTTCAGGTGTTGGAGACCTTACTGAGAAATATTAGACAAGATGAGAGAATATGAGGTTGGGGGAGGAGAAGAGTATAAAATGAGGGCTCATGCGGATTATCCTGTGATAATGATACAAAACCCATTTGATTCAATGAAAGCTGTCCTGGAGAAGCTAAAGATGTCTGTGGCTTTTTCTGGTTTTAAGGTGAACTGTGAAAAAACAAAATTGTTGACCAAAAATATGTCTTTGGAAAAGGTAGATGAAATAATTGCCTTAGCTCATTTTAAAACAGAAAAAGGGGGGTCAAGTACTTGGGAATTACAATTATGAAGAGCAGCAGTAGACTCTTTCAAAATAATTATGAGAAAATCTGGAAAGAAAATTTAAAAATTTGAGAAAATGGGGAAAGTTGAATTTATCTTTTGAAGGGAGAAGCAAGTGTTTTGCCAAAGCATTATTTTATTATCAAATTATTCCTATAATAAGAAACAGAATACCATTTGTGAAATGGCAGAAGGATATTTCCAGATTTGTTTGATAGGCAAAGAAATCCAGGATAAAACTTAAGACACTGTGTGATGCTAAGGAAAGAGATGGTTTAGGATTGATCACCTAATCTTAAACTGTACTATGAGGCCTGCTATTTTGTGTGGTTGAAAGAATGGGTCTTACTTAGAGATGAGACTTTTGGATTTAGAAGGTCATGACTCAAGATTTGGTTGGCATAGGTATATCTTTTATGATAAAGTTAAAATACATGCTGGATTTAAAGGTCAATGCATCAGGAGGCTCTCTAGCAAGTTTGGTGTAAATATAAGCAAAGGATTTTTCCTAAGATACTATTAGTTGCCTCACTGCGGGAAGCTTTTTTTCAAGAGGGAATGGGTTAAAAGTGGAATTGGTTATTTTACAAAGATCTTTTGTATCTGGACCAAGATAACTGGGAATTTAAGTTAAGAGAGATGCTTCTTAAGGAGGGTATAGATCTTAATTGGTTTGCTTATTTTACAATTCATGAAGCAGTTTAAGCAAGATAAGAATCGGTTAAAGAGGATCATAGAATCATAAAATCATAGAATTGTAGAGTTGGAAGAGACCACGAGGGCCATCCAGTCCAACCCCCTGCCACGCAGGAAATCTTGATCAAAGCATCTCCGACAGATGGTAATCCAGCCTCTGTTTAAAGCCCTCCAAGGAAGGAGACCCCACCACGCTCCGACGGAGTGTGTTTACTTAGAATTGTGTAAGGATGATAATCATGTAATTAAAAAGTATACAAATGTCTCTTGTAGTTGGAGACAGAAGATGAATCTTTAAAGGAATACAGGAAGCCCCCCACCTTTTGACGGCTTGTTATCTGACAGATTAGCAAAGGCATATAGTGCATTTGGAAGACTTCACAAAAGAGTCTGGAGCAATAAACCCCTGAGGCAAAGCACAAAAATCAGGGTGTATAGAGCCATCGTACTGTCTATCCTCCTTTATGGATCTGAAACATGGGTCACCTATCGCCACCACCTACGACTCCTCGAGCGCTTTCATCAGCGCTGTCTACGCACAATCCTAAATATACACTGGACTGACTATGTGACAAATGTTGCTGTCCTTGAGCAAGCAGGGATCACCAGCAGTGAGGCCATGATATTGAGAACACAGCTGTGCTGGGCAGGGCACGTTTCTAGGATGGAGGACCATCGCCTCCCAAAAATACTACTCTACGGTGAACTCGCCACGGGTCAGCGTAAGAGGGGCGCTCCAAAAAAGCGATACAAAGACTCCCTGAAACAACATCTCAGGCTTGGCCAAATTGATCACCAACAGTGGTCTGCCCTGGCCTCACATCGGGAGGCATGGAGACACACTATCCACAATGCTGCAGCCTTATTTGAGAACTCATGACGAACAAGTATTGAAGAGAAACGACAACGCAGAAAGAATCACAACCCCAAAACATCACTCAAGGAGACCTTCTGCTGTGCTTTTTGCAACCGGACTTGTTTATCTTGGATTGGCCTTTTTAGTCATCAGCGCGCTTGCAGAAAGCGCGGGATGAGTCCTTCCTGAATCTTCGTTTGCGAAGAAAAGCCGGAGAGAGAGAGAGAGATCTGACGACTCGCTCTTTTGATTCTTACAAATTAAGGACAAGTTTCATTCGTTAGACAAGGAATCCAACTGCCAAGCTGACAGTTCTTGCCTATGGAGGCTTGCTTGGGACTGACCACGTACATGTATGCTGCTTGCAAAGTGACCTGAGGCAGGGAAGTCACCAAGCTGGTTGAGAGACTTTGCAAGCAGAATGCATGTGGGCAGGCACAGGCACCCAGAGGTACCACCATAATTCCCAAGTGAGCCACCATAATTCCCTCATGTTCCCTACAAGGTCTGCTTTTCAACTAATTCCAGTTTCTGACAGTGCTAAAGTCCCTGTTGGATAAACAGGGGCTTCCTATATATGATAGGTTTGCCCCAAACTTTGGCCAGAACATGCAAATGGATGTATGGGGGAAAATGTGGACCAAAGATATAAAATTTACTTTCTGTAATAATTTGAAAGAAAATATGCATAAGATGACGTATAGATGGCATTTAACCCCAAACAAATTATCAAAAATGTCTAAGAGTGTTTCAAATCATTGCTGGGGTTGTCAGGATAAGGAAGCATCTTTCTTTCGTATGTCGTGGACATGTAAGAAAGCAGAAAGTTATTGGTCTAAGATTTATACAGTATGTTAATTCAAAAACCTTTAAAGGTAGCATTTGTAACATCACCAGAAATGTTTCTGGTGGGCATGATTGATAAGGATTAGACAATAAATATGGACTACTCCTTTGATACATGAAAACAGTGGCAAGAATACTAATCACTCAAACACAGAAATAGACCAAAGTGCCGAGAACATAAGAATGGGTTGTCAAAGTTGCAGAACTTGCCCAAGTTGCCATACTGACATGGATTTTAAAGAATAAACTAATTGAAGTTTTTTTTTTCAAGGACTGGAAACTGTTTATGGCTTTTTTGAGCCATAAGACAACTAACAATGTAATAATTGTAGTGATGATTATTAGTAACTGTAGCAAGTTTGTTTGTTTATTACCAATTTTTCCCCTTTCTCATTAAAGTTTGGGGGGGTATTGTCAGAGTTCTTTTGTGTTTTAGTTAGTCTGTGATTAGCTAGGTTGTGTTTATGGTGTTAGTTTTGTGTAATTAGTCTAGTTCTAGTTTTAGCTATACAATTGTCCCTTCATATTCGCTAGGGTTTGGTTCCAGGACCCCCCGTGGATACCAAAATCCGTGAATACTCAAGTCCCATTATATGCTATACGAAACCACAGCAGGAGGGTACTATGATATGCTATGGCATAGCAACATGGTGTCCCTTATATAAGATGGCAAAATCAAGGTTTGCTTTTTGGATTATTATTTTTTAAACAACATTTTCAAGCTGTGAATACTTAAATCTGTGGATACCAAATCCATGGATACAGAGTATGTACAGGATTTTTTTTTTCTCACTTTTTTTTCTTTTTTGGTATGTTGACTATATATTCTGATTGGATGTTGTGAATTAATTTGCATGTTTTAAAATCTTATAAATATAAACTTTAAAAAATTTTGCAAGCTCAGAACATTTAATTAAGATATGGTTTAATTAGTCAAAACTGGCTGTCATATTTAAATTTTCCGCCTATACTGGCCATTTCATCTTACTAATCCCTTGAAGAGTTCCACAGATCTACATATACAATCATGGCGTTGTAAGGGAGCCTGGAAATCATATCTACTCCCCTGCTTGATACAGGAACCGTGATGCAGAATGGAACTATAGCATCCATGACAGATTGCCATCCAGATTCTGCTCAAAGGGAGGCCATCACCTTCTCAGGCATTCTGTTACACTGTCAACATCTCAGAACATAAGGGATTTTCTCATAAGCCTTGGCCAAAATGTGCTTCCTTGCCATTTTCATGTGTTGGTTCTAGATCTGCACTCCAAAGCAGCAAAGAACAGCTCTGTAGCATGTTCTATATGGTACCCCTTCAAATATTCAAAGATGCTGTCCCATCTCCCCTTTTATCAAAACCAGTTGGTTCAATACAGGTTTCCACTCTTCCCAGAAAATGAGAACAGTAAAATTGATAAGTACAGTGGTAACACTCTGTGCCAAGTTGACTAAAGAGAATATTGCAAAGGCTTTTCTAAAAATGGTGCTTGTGTGTGCACATGAGCACACATGCAGAGAAGATGCTATTGTTGCTAAATGGTTGAGCAGGATCCAGAAAACATTCTCCACAGCAAATGCTTCTCTTGACAAGGGAATCTTGGTTTCTTCAAATTCAGCTACCAAATGGAGTTCAGGAGGGGGAGACCACTGTGTTTAGCAATACCAATAGCATTGATATTTATATATTGCTCCCTAAGTGGTTTACAATGGGTTTTTTTTAGCTAATTGCCCCCAACAAGCTGGGTACTCATTTTACCAACCTATGGAAGAATGGAAGGCTGAGTGAACCTTGGAGCCCTCTGGGATCAAACTCATAACCTTGCAGCTTGCAGTACTGGTATTTAACCACTGCACCACCAGGGCTCCCTATTAGTGATTAGTGAGCTGCTTTGTCTATGGTTATGTCAATCTCACAGACACCTACTTTTAAATTCATTTTGCTTTTTCTCTCAAGCTGAACATACCCTTACTGGTGACTTTTGAAGCCGGGCTGTTCATCCAGAATTTTGAAGCAGCAAAGAACCATATGCACAACTGCTGGTATGTTAACTCTGAGAGAGACAAAAGCAACTCTAAACCATGAAAAATATCCCCCCCCATTTATTGTAAAATTGATCTTTTAAGTGTTTACAACACTAACTTTTCTCCAAAAGCCAAAGCTTCTCTGTTCACTTCATTGCAGCACTAATGTGTGTTGACTTCAGAAATACAGATCCACTAATGATCCATGCAAGTGCTAAAACATTCACAACAGCAGGATGCATGTGGACAGCTATTAGGTAATGTCTTCAAAGGCAAAACTAAATGCCCTGTAAGTCAGCATGTATAGCTGGTCCATTTCATCCAACAAAGTAGCTGTCACTCATCAGAAATCAATAACTCCATGTGCACTGTCTACTGGTTTGCCCTAAATGGTCTGAAACAAACAATTCTGGGCATTCTGTCAGCATCTTTTACAACTAATTTCATGAAGACGGAAGCAGGAGAGATCAGGTGAAAGTGGGAGTTTCCTGGGTAACTAGCCTACACAGCTGTTGCTAAATCGAGATGGATCAAGAAAGGACCCACAGCAATGCATGAATCGTACCTAAGAGAAGCTGCAACTTTAGAAATTATTTAAGTTTGCATCTAGGTACTTCACTGGTCCTGTGCTGGGACATATCTAAAGTGAGCATTATCTCTGTCTTCAGCTCAGTGCCCAACTAGCAGAGGTCTATGCCCCATTCTTAATAGCAGCCAGAGCACCAACATGAACTTGGTAAATCAGCACTTATATTAATTTCATAGATTCTACTCCACAGTCAGCCCTCTGAATCCACAGATTTGGCATCCAGAGGTTTCACCATCTATGGCTTGAAAATATTAAAAAATAAATTCCAAGAAACAAACATTGCTTTTTCCATTTTATATTAGGGACACCATTTTAACATGCCATCGTATATAATGGGATTTGAGCATCCACAGATTTTGATATCCACGGGGAGGGGAGCCCTGGAACCAAACCCCAGCAGATACCACTGTACTTGTGATTAAGCTAGATTTAGGCCAGATTCCTTATCTGGAATCCTCAACATCTGAAGGAGTGAAGAAAAATTTCTGCAAGCCTTCACTGTAGAACAGACCTTCAATTAATGAATTAATATCTTTTCAAGTGAAACTGACATGGGATTTATAAACAAAGGAGCTGGTAAACTGATTGTTTGACTACTGGATAATCTATTTAATGAGCTGAACACTTAATAAATGATGGCTTCAATCCTATGCACACTTGCCCAGGAGTAAGCCTCATTAAACACAGTGGGGCTTGTCTGATTAAACACGTCTCAGATTGCAGCATGAGGAACTGAGTGATCCTCCCAGAACTATTGAGTAAATGTTTCAAATTGAAACAAATATTGGGTTGTTTTGAAGGAAACTGATCTTGGGCTAAAGGATTAAAGGAATTAATAAACTATGGGGGCAAGAGGAAACTGAAGCCAACCAATTGATAATCTGATTAATTATTTTGGAGTTAATTGATTATTACTTCTTGAAATTGATTCGGCATTATGGAGTTTATAAACTGATAAGGAGGCTGAAGGAATGGACAAAACAGGTCGGTGAAGTAATCAAACACATTCATAACCCTTAAAATGTTTTAGCGATGGGGGGAGGAATCAGTGCAGTAGAAAATAAAACAGAGGAAATAAAACATGAAATAAGTAATTAGGAAATATAATAAGTGGGACATTAAATACTGAAGTACAAAAATAAGATAACATAACTAAATAAAAAGCAAACAGAAAATGTTCAAGAAGTAGTTCACAAAATCATAGAATCTTAGACTTGGGAGGGATCACAAGGGCCATCTGTCCAACCCCCCTCCATACTGCAAGGCAATAATACACAACTAAAGTATCTCTGAAAGATGCCCACTCAAACTCTGCTTAAAGACCTCCAAAGATAGAAAGTCCACCACCCTCTGAGGCACTCTATTCCACTGTCAGACAGCTCTCACAATAAAAAAAAAAGTTATTTCTAATGTTTAGGTGGAACCTCTCTTCTTGTAGTATGAATTCATTGGTTTGTGTTCCAGTTTCTGCAGCAGCAGAAAACAAGCTAGCTCCATCTTCTACATGACATCCCTTCAGATATTTAAATCATAGAATCATAGAATCGCAGAGTTGGAAGAGACCACGAGGGCCATCCAGTCCAACCCCCTGCCATGCAAGAAATCATGGTCAAAGCATCCCCGACAGATGGACATCCAGCCTCTGTTTAAAGACCTCCCCCACCACGCTCCGAGGGAGTGCGTTCCACTGCCGAACAGCTCTGACTGTCAGAAAGTTCCTCCTAATGTTGAGGTGGAATCACTTTACCTCTCAGGTCTACTCTTCTCCAGGCTAAACATACCCAGCTCCCTAACTTTAAAAAACAAAGTTTTTCCTTGTTTTTTTTTTTTCCAGGTTGTGAGGCTGTGTTCTGGAAGAGTTTATTTCTGACGTTTCGCCTACATCTGTGGCTGGCATCTTCAGAGAATAGTTGGGTAGGAATGTGTGTGGGGTTTATATACTGTGAACCCCTGTGGGGGAGGATATGTAAATTTGTTTCTTCGAATGGCTAGTTTCAGGGTGGAGATATGCAAGGAGGATTAGTGTCTGTTTGGCTAATGGTTGGTTAATGGTCCATTATCTGCTGGAAATCCCCCTGTCCCTGGGTGGAGTTCATTTGCAAGTGTTGGGTTCTGGCTTTAGTGTTTTTTCAGGACTGGCAGCCAGATGTTGTTTACTGTTAGGGTTTCTTCTTTCCTGCTGAAATTGTCCAGGTGTTTGTGGATTTCAATAGCTTCTCTGTGCAAGTCCTGAAAAAACACTAAAATCTCCTTGCATATCTCCACCCAGAAACTAGCCATTCAAATACACAATTTACATATCCTCCCCAACAGGGGTTCACAGTATATAAACCCCACACACACTCCTACCCAACCATTCTCTGAAGATGCCAGCCACAGATGCAGGCAAAACATCAGAAATAAACTCTTCTAGAACACAGCCTCACAGCCCAGAAAAAAAACCAAGGAAAATCTATGGATGCCAGCCATGAAAGCCTTCGACTTCACAAAAACAAAGCTATTATACAAAAACTAGATTTTCAAATGAACCTTTCTTTCTTTCTTTCTTTCTTTGGTTCAGGTCGAGTTTTACATTCAGTGGCAACTCCTTCTCACCATCTCTTTTTATGTCTCTCCAACTTGTTCCCCTTACTTAATCTCCCAAAGAAAATCTTGAAATGATGGCTGGGATATGTTAAAATTTGCAACATTTTCATTGTTAAAGTCCTACTAAACCCATTGGGTTTCCACCTAAGACTTGCACAGATAGAACTGGTCTGTTGGTCTCCGTAACCTTGTTGATTTATGTTTGCTACCACCATCACCACCACTATCACCACCACCTCCTCCTCCTCCTCCTCTTTAAAATATTTAAATGATTGTTATCAGTATCATGATGATTAGTGGGTGAAGGAGGATTCCACAACCTGACTTAGAGGGAGTGATGGGGCCAGTGTGGATCAACACTTAATGGGAGCCATCAGTGCTGAACACAGGTCAGCAAACACCCAGAGCAGCAGGTGGTTGGTATGTCAGGCCTGTTGGATAGTCAGTCCAGTCCAAGTCAGTCACGGATTATCTGAGCAAGATGCAGGGAGACGCACAAGAGTGGTCAGCTGGTCCAAAAGTCCTTAACAAGTGAGCAATTCAAATATAAGAGCCAGCAAGGAGTAAACAAAGTCCTTAAAGCATAGCCAACCCATGGTCGAAACATGGGAGCCAGAGTTCTGTCAGTCAACTAGATAAGGCAGTTTCAAACAACAAACACATGAAGGAGTTGCTGGGAGAATTATGGCCAACTATCTCGACAACACCTGGGGCCTAACTAATTAGCATCTTAGCTTTGGCATTACTAAGGCTGGTGTAATTTATTTATTTATTATTTATTTAGGTATTTATACCCTGCTCTTAAAGACCACAAAGGCTCTCAGAGTGGCTTACAAATTGTTACTGCTTTATAATGTGCTAGGCACTAAACGGTTTCCAATGTGTGTTAGCTAATTGCCCCTGCAAACTGGGTACTCATTTTACCAACCTACAAAAGGATGGAAGGCTGAGTGAACCTTGGAGCCCATGGGTTTGAACTTGCAACATTGTAGTTGCAGTACTGGCATTTAACCACTGCGCCACCACGACTCACTCCTTGTGTAACCCCTTCCTCCAACGGTGTAACCTGGTGCAGTTTGGCCTCGCTGCACACACACCTTTAGTGCTGCCACTGCATCTTAGATTTAACTGCTGGTGGGACCACTGCTTCTCTCTTTGCCATTCAACAAAGGATGGCAGTGTGTCATCTTCAGCATCTTCCATCTCCTGGTGAGGTTCCCCCAGTGCCCCAGCCACCATCTCCTCAGACGCAGAGACAGCTCCACTGTCAAGAACTGCAGCCTCCTGGTATTCTGCATCCTCTCCCATGTCTGAGTTGTCCAGGGATGAGTTACACCACCATCTATTAAAATCAGAGTCTGGAAAACTTTCTTTTTGCTTGGAAAGGGGTGGGTTTGTTTGTTTGTTTGTTTGTTTGTCTTCATTGCTCACAAATAGGTTAAAAACAGAGCTAACGATTTTTTTTTCTGTTCAAGACAAAGCTTGGAAGCTACTTTTAAGAAGAATGAGTATAACCTCATGCTGCAACCCAGAGCCTCATTGTACCGTTGCTGTTATAGATGGGTTTAACATTTCATTATATCTGTTTTTCTTAAACATAATTTTTCAAGCTCTGAATCCTAGGAAAAGGATTCTTTTACATATCCTCCCCAACAGGGGTTCACAGTATATAAACCCCACACACACTCCTACCCAACCATTCTCTGGAGATGCCAGCCACAGATACAGGCGAAACGTATCTTTTCTTTTATCATATCTTTTAGGAACAACTCACCCATCAGACCTCACTGAACTTTTTACAGTGAATTACAGTATTTCCCAGGTGTAAACAAAGCAAAGAAGGAACTTACAGGATGGGATAGCTTAAAACTTATTAGGTCTACAGTCTCCCTTCACATTCACTGGGGTTTGGTTCCAGGAACCCCCCCCCCCTGTGAATACCCAAATCCGTGAATACTCAAGTCCCATTATATGTAATGGCATAGCAAAATGGTTTCCCTTATATAAGACGGCAAAATCAAGGTTTGATTTTTGGATTATTATTTTTTAAATAATATTTTCAAGCCATGAATACTTAAAACCATGAATGCCAAATCCGTGAATGTGGAGGGACAACTGTACTAGGATGGCAAAGTTCAAGTTGAACAAACTTCAGCTCTTGCTTCTTACTATTCTGTTCAACTTAACAAGAAAATTCCCAGCAACAAGAACAACACAATTCTCTACATACTTATCTGGGAGTAAGCATGTAACATTGTGCTGCATAAAATTTATTGATGGTGGAATATGGGCAAAAACTAGTATGGAATCCTAAACCAAAGGATAAACAATAGAAAGATTACTGCTCTAACATTACAAATTTTACCTGGCTTCCTAATTATTGGCTATTTTAGACTGGCTTCAGTCTAAAAGTGTTTAGTAAACACTTCAGATGTTAGTGGAAAAGCAAAGCCTTGATATTCTCCTAATAGTACTCTTCTAGCTTAACCAACTGGGTAACGGATGGTGGTAACATCTGCTTGGATGTTTCATCACCACTTCACTATATCTACAGACCCATCTCCTCAGACATTCTTTGCATATTCTGACAAGATCACCATTCACTGGTGTATTTATCACTATTATAGACTTCTGAGGTTCCACTCATATACTCATTTTCTTTGGGGCAAGTCCAGTGAACTTAGTGGAGTGTATTTTTCAATAGACATGTGCAAGACTGTACTATGAGCTTACAGGACTTTCTCACACAAGGGGAAGGAATTGGAAAAACCACAGTTCCAATATTATGGCAGTTTTACAAGAAGTGTTGAAACTGAGCAACTGCACAATAGGAGCAGAGTCATGCAAGACTTCCAAAGAAATAAAAAAAATTAAAGGACATGCACTGGATAGGAAGGAAGGTGGGGTTAGCAAGGTGGTGTGGAAGACTGATTGCGGGTTCTTCAATCACCACAGGAGCACTACAGTATGACAGTAGGGACAGTAGGCACAGTATGGAAGAGAATATTTAAATACCACTATGTTTCCAGTTGCTTAACAATGCAATTGCAGCAATTTACCACCTTCATGTGATAAAGTCTTCAATCTCCACACTTCTCTCTAGAGCTCTTCTGCAAAATAATTAAGTTCACTCATTATTATACTACAATGAGCATTTTCATCACAGTATTCCACATGGATTACTTCAATTTTGAAGTTTGATTGTTTTCTTTATATTATTCTCATCACCCTCATCATCATCAAAATATGTTACTACTCTAAATTGTTATATATTGACCTAAATGTAACTGCTAGTTCCAACTAAAGTAGGCCCACTGAATCAATTTTTGAATAGTAAATCAACCATTATATAATTGCCATAAATTCAATGTGTCTACTCCAGTTGGAACTAGCAATTGGATTTAGGCCACTGCATTAATTTTAGATACAAATACAATTAAACACCATTTCATAGAAAGAGCAACATTTGCAGCAAAACAAGCTGTTTTCAGAAGGGACCTTAAAAAACACCTGTGTTCATTGCTCAGGGTTGGCACCTCAAGAGCGAAACAGCCAACACAGTCAGCAGATTTTGGGTATCATAAAAAGGCAACAAATTGTTCATTCTCTGTTTATTATAATCATATGTTTGTTGTCTGAGAGACTGAGAGAGCTGTTTGTGGGATTTTCTACCTCAGGTGCCAAAATAATTTGATTGTCCTTGGTGAGGGAAATGGGTGTCATCTGCTGCTCCACCTTGGGCAGCAAAATGTCTTGGGCCAGCCCTGCCTTATTCATTCATTCACCTCAAGCCATGAAAGAAAGAAAGATGCTAATGTTAGAGAAATGCCATTCTATGGTCTGCTTGCCCATGAATTCCACACAGGTTTTGCTCTCTATCTTTGCTCCTGTTCACACAGCCCCAGACAGAATCAGTCTTAAAGATGCTTCCAGGTGTCATTTTTTTTCTCTCCCTCCCTTTCTCCTTTTTATGTTGCAAGAGACTAACACAGCTACTTCTTTGAAAGCTCAACACTGGTAGCTGTTCTGCCCCTCCCCCTTTGGTGTCAAAAGAGCACTTCACTGTTGCAAGCAGAGCTTGTAGCATCTCAACTATCTGTCCATCTATTCATCTATTTAATTTCTAGGCAACCTTTCTCCTTACATGGGACCCAAGATAGGTTGCCTTTCTTTCTGGAGGCAGAGTTTTTGGCTTGCTCCTGCCTCCTTTACAAAGAGAGCTGGCTATGTTCAAGAGCATCCTTCAAAGGCAAGGAGAATCTACAGAATGGTGACAGAGTGGTTGGAAGTATTTTACTCTACTCCCATAATTTTTCCCTTAATCCTCGCTTCTGTTTTCACCTCTCATCTTGGAAACAATATGGGACTCAAGGCAGTTCACAATATAACTTAAAATACAATTAAAACAATGGATAATATGAATGTTAAAAACAATTTTAAAATAATCATATAAATTTAAAAAACATTAATTTAAAACAATTATTATAACAGAAGTTGTTATAATAATAATAATAAAAGACCTTTTGGTATGGACAATGAGTAGTCAAAAGTCCATTTAAATAAAAAGGTCTTTACCTGCCAGCAAAAGGAGAGCAGATCGGGGCCAGCCAAGCCTCTAATGGAAGGGAAGTTCATAGAAACATAGAATCATAGAATCATAGAGTTGGAAGAGACCTCAAGGGTCATTCAGTCCAACCCCCTGCCATGCAGAAATACAAAATCAAATCCCGACAGATGGCCACCCAGCCTCTGTTTAAACACTTCCAAAGAAGGAGACTCCACCACACTACGAGGCAGTGTATTCCAAACAGCTATTAATGTCAGGAAGTTCTTCCTAATGTTTAGGTGGAATTTCTTTTCCAGTAGTTTGAACCCATTGCTCCATGTCTTAGTCTCTGGAGCAGCAGAAAACAAGCTCGCTCCATCCTCAGTATGACATCCCTTCAAATATTTAAACATGGCTATATGTCCCCTCTTAACCTCGTCTTCTCCAGATTAAACATGCCCAGTCTGGGAGCAGCCACTGAGAAGCTTCTCTTCTATGTCCTCACTGAATGTGCCTGTAATGGTAGTGGGGCAGGGACAATGCTTTCATCTGAGGATCTTAAAATTCAAGGCAGGCTCATATCAGGAGATATGGTCTTTCAGATAGTCTGGACCCAACCTGTACAGGGCATTATAGATCATAACCAGCACTTTGAACTAGGCCTGAAAACAAACCACTAGCCAGTAAAGCTGTTTCAACAGGGGATTTCTCTGCAACCAGCCCTGGTCAGCCCTGAACTCACTGCAGTTTCCAAAGGGAGCCCCATGCAGAGTGTATTACAGTAATCCAAGTGGGATGTAATCTGGGTATGTATTACTGTGGCCAGTTCTGACATCTCAAGGAAGGGGTGAAGCAGGCACACTAGGGTTAACTTCAAATGCACTCCTGGTCACTGATGAACCACCTGGTGCCTCCAGGCTCAGGACTGAACCCAAGAGTACACCAAAGCTCATGTCCAAGCTAGCCCTTGCCTACTGCCTCCCCCTCTCTCCAAACACAGGTCCTTCTCTGATATTCCTCCCATCACTACTCCTCTCCCATTTCATGCTCTCAACTTCCAACACATTTTGCTGCTTCTGAGTCCACCTGCTGGTACACTAGCTGCCACAGCTGTATCAAGCAACCCCCTGGTTCAGGTACAGCTGTGTGAAAGGGCGCCTACTCACAGCTCCAATATCACATATTCACTATTCAAATATTGTCCAAAATCCACAAAAAAGTGAAACATTTATTGGCCAACCAAATGCAAAACACATGATGGAAGCTTTTGAAACTCTATGGGCTGCAAAAGCTTGCATCATGCATTTGACATTTGGCTAGCTAATAAAGGTATCACTTTTTTGTGGAGTTTGTATTTTGTTCTGCTGCACAGCCAATACGTCTACCCCGAACATGTTTATTCAAATATTGGAAAAGTCAGTGTATGATTAAGAGCAAAAATGCAGAGGAAATATGAAATATGTAAAACAAGTGAGAAATAAAAACTTCTTTTGCAAGAATCAAAGAGATGAGACAGCAAATATTAAAACAGACCCTTGAAAGGGCACTAAGTTAATTGTTGGCTTCACAGGCAGAAAGTCCAGTAACACTGCTTGTCTGTAAAGACATTTGCATCACTCTGTCACTGTGTGAATGAAAGAATCCTGTGAATTGCAGTCACACAACTGATTTCATATGGTGGCAGTGACAATAGTAAAGTTGGAGGAAGTATAGATCAAATGCCCTTTAGTTTCTTTGGGTATTGCAGTGTCTCAAGCAAGACTGCTAACCAACCACCAATACTCAGGTCAAATTCCAGGGTGTTATTTGAATAGGCCATTGCTAAAGCTCCTTTAGAGATGTGGTGTAGTGTGGGTAGTGAGTTGTAGTGGTCTGAATGTTTGACTTGGACTTTGGGAGACCAGGGTTTGAATACCCACTCAGCTATGGAAATCTACTAGGCAAGTCACACTCTCTCAGCTTAAGAAGAAAGCAGTAGCAAAGCTCCACTAAATCGATCTTGCCAAAAAGACTAAAGGACAAGGTCACCATCAGTCAGAGTCAACTAGCAGGCACATAACAACAACAAAGCTCCATTTTCTCAGGTCAGAGATATGCTGCATTGTGTGCAATTTCTGTTTGCTTACAATTATCAGTGAGCAAAAGTGAACCTATGAGACAGAAGACTATGGTTCTTCTCAAGAGCTTAGCACATCAGTATACACTTTACAAGAGCCAAGCTGTTCAGTCAAGCCAAGACCACTGCTACAAATTTATCAGCTATTTTACTTGTTTTAAGGGACAATATAAATTATGGATAGGCATCACAAAAATTAAATATGAAATAGCCATCTGCCTGTTTCTGTAATGCTGGGTATAACTTTCAAACTAAAATTGAAAGTGCCACTAGCCCAAACCAGACCACTAATCTAGTTCCCTTAATGCAAAGTGTACTAGTATTTCTATTATCCATCAGGCACAGATTCACCAGGGTCCTTTTATTTACTACTAAGACAAATTAATTACCCAGAAGAGAGGAAATGTGAATAACCAAATAGATCTGATACAAAAGAGCAGCAGAAATATTTGGCATAAGCTTTAACACTTTTTAGGTTTTAACAGAAAACACAGTGATGCTTGCACAGAAAACAAACATGATAGGAATATAGGAAACCGCCTTCTACTGAACCAGACCACTGGCCCCTCTGGCCCAGTACTGTTTATGCTGATTGACTCCCCATCTCTGAGATTTCAGGCAGAGTTTTCCTAGCCCTACTTGGAGATGACAGCGACTGATTCTGGGATCTTTTGCATCTTCATATTTTAAACATGGCAACCTGGAGCATATTTATATTGGTGCCCTGAAACTACACTAAATGTTTTTAACAAACTGATGTGCCTGTTGAAATAGCACAGCCCTTATAATTGGATGTATTTCCAACAAGGGATAAGAGGGATGACTATGATGAGCAGAGTTTAAATTTACCTCTTTTGGATTTTCAGTTATGACTTCATTCATCCCCTGAAATGATGGCCGCTGACATAGCATTTCCAACTACCTCAGAGCTGTGTAGAGGGCAAAAGACAGACACATTTAATTATTCCTGGAACAAAGTTTGCATCAATAACGCTAAAGCCTTCAGCTCTTTTCTATTATTAAATTAAGAGACATCCATGCTTTTCATACATTAAGAAATCAACTCCTGCCAAAATAGGATTCAGGAAGACTAATAAAATGAATTCAGCACCAACCTTGAACCTATCATGAAACACAGTGATGAAATCATTCTCCATGGTGCAGACATCATGAAATCACTCTCCATGGTACTGATTCACCCAATACTATGAGACAAGTTTTGAGGGAAATATACACAATTTAAATGCCACTTATGAATTACTGAAATACTGAGCACATCACTTTACTCCTAGAGGTTTTTTTTTGTTTTTTTTTGTTTTGTTTTTTTGCTTGCTTGCTTGCTTGCTCTAAATGGAAGATTTGCTTACCTGATCAGAATTCAATATTTTTAAAAAACTTTTAAAATGAAGATGCTGGGTTCTGTACCTGAAACCTCTGAATTCAAATGTATCCTTTGCCACTGAGCAATGGCTCTTTCATCTGTAAGCATGCCACATGATGTAGCCAAGTATTTATTGCCAGAGCATGAGGTGGTAAGAAATGCTTAAGATCTCAAAATCAATCAAGAACAGGGTTCAAAGTACCAAGGAGAAGGAGTAAAACTGGTTCACAAAATATCCTTGTCCGTACCCATCCATTTTTCTTGTGTTGAGAGGGCACCAGCCAGTCTTGTTTTCTAATTAACTGTCAGCTGTTCTAAGACCCCTTCCCAGCTTTTAAAAGTGCTTTATACAAACAAACAAAGCCAAGAGTAATAGGAAGAATCTAGCAAGGAAGAACACATCCAAGAGGAAAGGGCATCAGTAATATCTAGCTGTTTGGGGGCTCTTTACACAGCACGGTGTGTGCACGCATCATGATGTTTCACATAAAACATAAAGAGTAAATCATATTTTCACCTAAACCATAATGTGACAAACAAGCATCTGACAACGTAAATAGCATACAAATACAACTCAGAGCTAGACCTGACCTGGGACAAACTCATTTAGTGAGCATTCTCAGGGACAAATTTATTTAATGTTGTATAATGGCCCATATGATTAGGTAATGGATAGGTAAGCCTAATGAAGAAGTGAATCAGTCAGAGGTAACCCTTAAACCTCACCCAATACAATGAGACATTGTTGTCCCTGGAGGCGGAATGTACACAGAAGTATACACAGTTTCATTTTTTCCCCCACTATTAAAAAATGGCTGGGACAAAGCAAAGTACCAACAAGTCTACTGATGTCTGCAGATGGAGTACTTTTACTATTCCATGCAAAGAAACACACTGGGACAAAAAATGTTCCATAACTGTTTATGCTTAAGCATGATGCAGCGAATCAGAAGTGATGTACAGTACTTGGTTGTTAGTAGGTTGGTCCTATTTAGGGAAAACAGGAAATGAATATTTCTTCTGTTGTAGAAACATTGAATTAAGTGGGGTTAATCAGTCTTTAGTTTATCTGAATTTGTTTATTTTTTATTCCACTTTGTGTTTTCTAGCTCTCAGTGACTGGGTGGAACACACTTGATAAGCACTACTTTAAAGATGGAGTATTTGGTACCCCCATAAAACACTAGGATTCAAATTGGATGAGAAACTGCCCCACAATTCACTCAACACACATTATAGAATCACAGAACTGTAGAGTTGGAAGAGACCACAAGGGCCATACGGTCCAACCTCCTGCCATGTAGGAAATCACGATCAAAGTATCCCTGACAGATGGCCATCCAGCCTCTGTTTAAAGACCTCCAAGGAAGGAGACCCTACCATGCTCTGAGGGAGGGTGTTCCACTGCCAAACAGCTCTTACTGTCAAAAAGTTCCTTCTAATGTTGAGGTGGAATCTCTGTTCCTGGAGCTTGCATCCATTGTTCTGTGTTCTAGTCATATTAAGAAGATACAACTCAGGCTTTATTGGAAACTGAATCTGAAGTATCTTCTTAATCAGTCCATGGACTTTTTCCCAGAATTCCCTAATCCTGATGCAGCTCCACCACATATGAAACAAGAAGCCAGGATTATTCTGGCATTTCCAACACTTGTTGCTTACTGAGCTGTTTATTTTACTAAGTCTTGTCAGAGTATATACTATGATCTGTGGGCTAATTTCAAATAGTTTTCTTTTAGGTTCTGACTAGCTGTGAATTTGTTTGTTTTTCTTCAGGCATTTTCCCATGCTTCATTACTTTACCCTAGCTCTGGGAGACACCTAAGCTGTAACTTCCATGGCCAGATATTATAAGGCTTGGAGCAATCAGACTGAAGGTTCTGGGCCTAATTTGCAGGGGAAAGATTCAGCTTCAGGAAACTCTGAAAGAGAAGGCTGGAGAGGATGAGAAGGAACTCTGATTCTCTGCACACATTTCCTATAGTGCTGAAGTAGAAGTTCCAGGTTCAGAGGCTTTCAATTCAAAATTGGGAGAGCAGATACTATTTTGGTAGTATTCTTGAGGGGGAAATTTAAATTCCTCTCTCCCCAAACTGGATTTATCTTTGTAGCAGCAGAAGAGCTTTTTTCTCTTCTAAAGTCAGCAGCAGCAGTAAAAGTCCTCTCCCTGACTGCCTCCTGTTGGCCATCTAGTTGGCAATCATCTCTCCTCCTTCCTGAATATCCTGAACACTCCAGCCATGAGTGGCAATTCACCAGGGGCTTGATAAGCCCTCCAGGTTGTGATGTGTGACTGGAACTAGAAGAATAAGGAGGATGCTGACCTCCTGGCAAGCCAAAACACATGGCTGCTGGGCTATATTTTGTGCTTCACCTCAAGTTGTGAGGCTGCTCATAAAAGAAAGAACTGTATTCTCCATAAATACAATATACCCATATACTATTCTCTTCTTTTACAAATATTTTTAATTACAATATTACAGATATATTGCACAGAAAGATCAAAAGTAACATCTGGGATAATTCTCCCATCTGTCTTGCTTAAGGAAATGGAACTTGCAGTGGAGATGAAAAGGGCATCCTTAATATTTGCTCATCATTTTAACTGCTTCCCAGATTAACACATTGATCTTTCAAAAATTTAACATTGAACTGCAGCCAGTCAGCCTACTCCAGTTCTTTCCTGTGTGTTCTCTTTAACAAAATCAGTTTTGACATCACTACAGGTAGGGACACCCTAGTAAACACATATAGAACTGCAGCCCTGGCTACATATATTTTGACATATGAATTTTGAAATTCAGGTAACGGCACATCCCATGAAGTGAAAGGGTCTGTGTAAGTAGACAAGGATTTATCAGCCCATTAACAGTAACATCTACAGTGGGGGTAGGCAACTGCAGAGAGTGTGGGAATCCGTTTTTGCCTCCATACCCCCATGGTATGGATTATATGCTGGAGTCCAGGAGGAAATTGATCATACACCAGAGCTGGACTTGTTGTTAATCATAGGCAACTGGAGTTCAAAAATAGGAAACAGAGCAGAATCAAAGACTGTAGGAAAATTTGGCCTAGGATCAAGAAATGAAGCAGCAGAGTGAATGACAGAATGTTGTAAGGTCAACAGTTTGTTCATCACAAACACATTTCTTCATGCAACCCAAAAAGTTACTGTATACATGGACATCACCTGATGGCCAATATAGAAATCAAATCAGTTACATAATTGGAAGCAGAAGATGGAGCAGCTATATTCTTTCTGCAAAAACAAGACCAGGAGCAGATTGTGGCACAGACCATGAACGTCTATTATCAAAAATTAGAGTACAGCGAAAGAAGAACACTAAACCAACCATCGTGCCAAAATACAACCTGAAGAACATCCCCATAGAATTTAAAGATAATGTGAAAAATAGACTTACATTATTAAGCCTAATTGACCAGTAGCCAGAAGAAATTTGGACTGAAGCCAGGGAGGAGTGCAAAAAGACACTATATGTAGTCAAAAAGAAAGAGAAGACAATATGCAGAAGAACTATATAAAAGAGATGAAAGGGTGACAGATTCATTCAAGGAAGAACCATATGAAGATGAACCTCCAATTTTAGATACAGAAATGGAAGCTGCACTCAGAGCACTTGGGAGAAATAAATCACCAAGAACAGATGGTAAACCAATAGAGCTGCTTCAGTCTATAAAAAGAGAATCTACCCTAGTTCTAAACATCTTTATCAATGACTTGGATGAGGGAATTAGGGGCATACTTATCAAATTTGCAGATGACACCAAATTAGGAGGAGTAGCTAATACCCTAGAGGACAGGATCAAAATTCAAAATGACCTGGATAGACTGGAGAGCTGGGCCAAAGCTAACAAAATGAAATTCAACATGGAGAAATTTAAGGTACTGCACTTAGGGCGGGAAAATGAAATGCATAGATATAGGATGGGGGAGACCTGGCTGAATGAGACTACGTGCAAAAGGGACCTAGGAGTCCTAGTAGATCACAAGTTGAACATGAGTCAACAGTGTGATACGGCAGCAAAAAGGCCAATGCAATTTTAGGCTGCATCAATAAAAGTATAGTGTCCAGATCAAGAGAAGTAATAGTGCCGCTCTATTCTGCCTTGGTCAGACCTCACCTAGAATATTGTGTCCAGTTCTGGGCACCACAATTCAAAAAGGATATGGACAAATTGGAGCATGTCCAAAGAAGGGTGACTAAAATGGTGAAAGGTCTGGAAATGATGCCTTATGAGGAGAGACTTAGGGAGCTGGGTATGTTTAGCCTGGAAAAAAGATGGTTAAGAGGCAATATGATAGCCCTGTTTAAGTATTTGAAGGGGTGTCACGTTGAGGATGGAGCAGGCTTGTTTTCTGCTGCTCCAGAGACTGGAACACAGAGCAATGGATGCAAGCTCCAGGAACAGAGATTCCACCTCAACATTAGGAGGAACTTTTTGACAGTAAGAGCTGTTCAGCAGTGGAACACGCTCCCTCGGAGCATGGTGGGGTCTCCTTCCTTGGAGGTCTTTAAACAGAGGCTGGATGACCATCTGTCAGGGATGCTTTGATTGTGATTTCCTGCGTGGCAGGGGGTTGGACTGGATGGCCCTTGTGGTCTCTTCCAACTCTACAATTCTATGATTCTATGATTCTATAATTATATGTAATAATATTTGAATGAGATAACAAGCAGGTTTTGAAGGCGGTTGTATTTACCATTTAGATTTAACAATATGGAATCGTTTATTTGAATAGGTAATAGGTTAAGAGTTCATTTATGGTATAGAAAAAGTAGTATAATAGCATAAAATTTGATAAGATCAGAATCTTAAGGGGACTTTTGGAATTTGGGTTATAATCTTTTAGCTGATAAGTTGGAACCTTACTTACCCTCTCTAGTGTGGTAGTTTTTTGTAGCGAGGGGTAACTAAATGAAATAGAACAGTGGTTCTTAACTTGGGGCCCATGGACCCCAGGGATCGGCGATGTCCTCACAGGGGGTCCAGAAAGGCTTGAAAGTGGTGTGGCCACATGACAGGAGCCAAGGCAAAGGCTGGCTGACTGGCTTGGCTTGAACATTGCCACTCAATCTGCTCCAGCCATAAACTTGCAGTAAGAAGCAGAAGAAAAGTCTTCCTTCCCCCTCCAGTGTCTCTGAGGGATTACTGGTATTGGTATTATTATTATTATTATTATTATTATTATGGTTTTAAATCTTGAGTTAAGTCTTGGAGGTCCATAACAACAAAAGATAATTAAAGTGGGGGGGGGCTGGAAAAGAAAATGTTAAGAGCCACTGCAGTAGAATCCAATGCAATATGACTAGAAAGAACTCAAATACAAATTGGAGAAAACAAAGCTATAGGGAGTGGCATGGTATTAACTAGTGCTCAGAGGTTTCTTGGGAGAAACTCAGTTGATCCTTTCTTCCAAATGCTTCAGACACATGCAAACCAGAGAGACACAAGCACAGTTTATACTGAGGTCACAGAGTAACAAAGATCACACCATTTAGGTTCCTTCTTCAGCCATTCAAGGCTGGTCTATTGTGCAGGGGAGGCCCTCTACATGTACTGTAATCAATGAGAGGAAACTGAAACAACTGTAAAACACAATTCACCCTCAAAGGCATTTTCCTGAATCTCAAAACTGGGAGAAGGGCAGGCAGAGTTCACACTCAAGCCTCTCTGTTGCCAGCACAACAGGCTGGGGCTTAGAATCACTTCTTGCTCTATGTGGCTATGGAACAGCATCCAAGGCTTAGGCACTCCTGGCCCTGCTTGCAAATTCACAAATCTCACTAACATTATTATTAATATTTTGAAGGATTTCTACACCACGAATGTGAAGCTGGCAGATTACACTGTAACATCTATTTTATTATGTACTGGTAAATTCTACGTTTTAGCAAGCTCGTACTACTATTGTTTTTAATGAACGCTGGATCATATGAACATAATGTGAAACACATTTTATAAGATTCAAGATCCTTCTTCTCAGGAAATATTTATGGTATGAAACTATTAAATTTATAAAATCATCCCTAATCACCTAGGATCACCCCATGACTAGTGTGGCAATTATTATTACCCATTCTATTAAGCTGCATATGGCTTTAGTAACATTTCCACATCACTATGGGCCCATCTACACAAGGGGAAAAAATCTGAAGTATCTCATAAGTATTGGCATCTCACAGCAGGAGCAATATGTCTAAATGGTTTTTCTGGCATCAGAAGCCCCCATAAGCCTTGCATTCCTGACGGTAGCCGTGAGTGATTTACTCACGTTAGTTCTTCACCGCCACCGTTGGTTTTTTTAAAAAAGTCATCTCAAGGTATGCTAGCACAATAGAGTGATTTTCCAATTTTATAGGACAACAAAACAGAAAGTATTCATGCTGTTTTATTGCCTTAGTGAGCAATCATGAAGGCGAAAATCCAACATAGTGGCAGCAGGCGCTTTCCCTGCTAGCAAGCCCCACCCTCACTCTCCCCCAGCAAATCTCCCCTTTGAAATTTTTGTTGTTTGATCATCCAAATGAGCAGGAATGCGCCCCCCCCCCGCACAGTTTTTGAAAAAGTACAAGGAAATTTGCAAAGGCTTTTACCCTGTTGTGTTTACTGTTTTGGGCCCCGCTCCTTCTGAATAGTGTAAGTTGGTGCTGCCTCCCATTTAGACAGATAGGATTCCCAGCAAATTCCATGAGGGTTATTTTCACCATTTAGATGGACCCTATGTCTCTACCACAACACAAGTAAGATCAAGGGATGGGATATTTCCTCCCTCTAACTTAGCAATTTATGGAATGAAACTGAAATTGAAATTGGAGAACTCTGTTTAGCATTATTTTAATTTCTATTTTCTATGTAAATACATTCACATGTTATGATCAAAGTCAAATATATCAAGAGAGCTTTTGAATATTCTAGAACTCAAAATTGTCTTCCCAGCTAAAGTCTTGCTAAACAAATTGAAATAAGATCAAATTAAAGAGTTCAATAAGTTCCTATTTGGCAAGAAACCAGCAATTCAGACAACCTCACATAAATTCAATGCGTAAAAGCAACAGCAGCAGAAGAAAACTTTTTATCTTACACTAGCACTGCCAAGAGCAACAACAACCAGGGCAAGGATTTCTCCTGTTTCGCTTGCTGAGCCTAGCTTGTTATACAAGACCATGCCATCCAAGTGCAGGCAGTAACATTTACGGTGAAATTCAGTGGAAGATAACAGCTGATCTAAAAGGTGATTGTGTAACTCCAGTTAAAAACTGCCTTTGGAAGATTATTTTCAATTACAGAGATAAGATCACAGCTTTTTCTGGAGGGGGAAAATGGAAGTCTTGTTGTTTACCCAACTTATTTGGAAGAAAACTTGATTTTCACCAAACACAAGTACAGCACACACACCCCATCTCCATGTCAGCTTTCTGTTCTATTCAATGTGTGTTCCTGATAAAGCATGTTTAAAACCACTGTTCCTGTGAACGTAGCAGTTCCAGAATGCCATGGTGTGCATCTTGCATGGAAAAGAGATATGCCCATCTTTTCTTTCAAGTATTATCACAGGGTGTCATTTCATTTATTAAACACTTATACAACCAGCAGAGTTGTACATAGTTGTACACAGTGATCCAGTAGAGGACTTGGACATACTAGGACATTGTACACAGCAGATGAGAAGCTGTTAATACACATGAAGGATGGCAATGGAATATTCACCTGCAGCAAGTAGAAGTTCCTTCCAAACAAGGTTCCAGTTGGTAGATACACATATGACTTCTGGGTAGAAAGCACCAACAGAGGATTTTCCTGGATCAGACCAAGAAACACCATGTGGACCATCACCCATCAACGATAGTTGGTCACAGCTTTTGGAATGCCCACAAGTCAGGCATGAAAGACTAACAAAATGAAATTCAATACAAAGAAATGTAAGGTACTGTACTTAGGATGGAAAAATGAAATGCATAGATATAGGATGGGTGAGACCTGGCTGAACGAGACTACGTGTGAAAGGGATCTAGGAGTCCTAGTAGACCACAAGTTGAACATGAGTCAACAGTGTGATACGGCAGCTAAAAAGGCCAATGCCATTTTAGGCTGCATCAATAGAAGTATAGTGTCTAGATCAAGGGAAGTCATAGTGCCACTCTATTCTGCCTTGGTCAGGCCTCACCTGAAATACTGTGTCCAGTTCTGGGCACCACAATACAAAAAGGATATTGACAAATTGGAGTGTGTCCAGAGGAGGGCAACTAAAAAGGTGAAAGGTCTGGAAACTATACCTTATGAGGAGAGACTTAAGGAGCTGGGTATGTTTAGCCTGGAAAAAAGACGGTTAAGAGGCGATATGATAGCCCTGTTTAAGTATTTGAAGGGGTATCACATTGAGGATGGAGCAGGCTTGTTTTCTGCTGCTCCAGAGTCTGGAACACGGAGCAACGGATGCAAGCTCCAGGAACAGAGATTCCACCTCAACATTAGGAGGAATCTTTTTGACAGTAAGAGCTGTTCGGCAGTGGAACACACTCCCTCGGAGCATGGTGGGGTCTCCTTCCTTGGAGGTCTTTAAACAGAGGCTGGATGGCCATCTGTTAGGGATATTTTGATTGTGTATTCCTGCATGGCAGGGGGTTGGACTGGATGGCCCTTGTGGTCTCTTCCAACTCTACAATTCTATGATTCTATGATAATTACCATATCTGGCCATGCGGCTTTGCTTGTCAATTCCCTCCTAGTGAAGGGATTTCAGAAGGAAATCAGAGAACTATGAGTGCAGCTTGACCACATAATAGCCAGGTAATTAAGCCTATAGGGAACCAAGACAGTAAACGTGGTATAGTGGTTTGAGCATTGGATTACAACTCTAAAGAACAGGCTTCAAATCCCTACTTGGCCACAGAAACCCACTGGGTGACTTTGGGCAAGTCACACTCTCTCAGCCTCAGCGGAAGGCAATGGAAAAACCCCTCTGCACAAACCTTGCCAAGAAAAGCCCATGATAGGGTTGCCTTAGGATCACCACAAGTCGGAAAAGACTTGAAGGCACACAACAAAAAAACTATACATCAAATTGACAGCCACTATGACCTCATTGTGTGTATTCAGAAGTGAAACACCTATCCTTGGTTCTGTTTTCTTTGTTTCACAAGTGATTAGGGAAGGAAGGCAACCATAATGGGTGACTGGGTGACCATTCCACCCAGCATTTCAATGGCTGGGCAGGATGCCTGTTGGGTATCTGACCAGGCGCTAGTCCTCACTGACTTGCCAACCTCACAGAACAATTGGTGTTCCTTCTGATGAAAACCAACACTGCTCTTGCTGTTCAGTCTCTAGTCTACAAGAATTCTTTGCCACCTGAATTGAAGTGCACTTCACAAAACACAATACAAGCATTTAGAACTAAAAGAAAAGCTATTTTTAAATACATGAAGAGTCAGACACGAAATTAGTTTCATGGGGAAAGAAAACCTTAGAGATGATTTACTTTACATTAATTATACTAACTACTAATTGAGTTTTGCCCAAGCACAAAATATTTCACATTAGGGGTTTTCTATACCAGAGGAAAAACATGTAAATAATTTGGCCTTCTCCAACTCCCCCAAAGGGCAATGTATGAGACAAGAAATAAAATGGTTATCTCCAAACAAGATTTCAGATTCAAAGGAGTGTCACACAACAGTAGCAAAAGAAAGTGCATTTCTAGTTTACAAGTCCACTGAGAAAATCCTGGAACTGTTCCCAAATGCCGCTGCAGTGACATTATGGGAGCGCTAGAAGAAGTTCTTTTAGCCATGGATGCATTTGTACCAAACTAGTCCCAGATGTAACAGATAATATAATCAGCAGACCTCTCTCTCATTTGTCCATATACTCTACCTTGTTGAATAAAAGCTCTGCTTAACTACAGTGTGTTTTGATTCTGAAAAGTTCCACTCACACTAGGAACAGACACAAATATTCCATCAAGGATACCTGGCAGTCATAGACCAGTATAAATACTACTACACCCAACATGTAAAGCATTGGATCAGGATTTCTCTACTCTTATTCTCAATGGACTAAATCCAATTTTAGTTCCAACCAGAGTAGTGCCACTGAAATTAATGGTATTTATAAAAGCAGTGACTAAAAAGACTATTCATCACAATGGCTCTCTCCTCTAGTCAGCACTAAAATAGGATTCAGCCCACTGCATTTACTAAAAAATTGCAAAATGTTTTTGCCAAAATAAAACAATTAGTTCAGTCCAATATTTTCTCAAAACTAACAATACTTTAAATATAAGCTCTGGGAACTATAATAAATGGTTTCTTCCTATTTTATTCTTGGTTACAGAATTCTGTGTTACAAAAGGAACAAGTATTACAGCCAGACAGATTTACCAATACCAGTGATTGTGGACAGGGCTAGAAGACCACAAATGTCCAAGGAGGATGTTGCATAGAATACAGTAGTGCATATGATCAGGATGACTTTACAGTATAACCGTTTTCTGCTTAGAGGTTTCAGGAGGAACAATGTCAAAAACTCACACACTCAAACAAAAAAAATTTTTTTTAAACCCAATTCAAGTACTAGGCTTTGTTAGAAAGACTATAATGAAACAAATATATCATTACCATTTTAAAACACTATTTTTTAGGGGAAAAATCCAAATTATAAATTCCACATATGATACTACAGTTGTCCCTCCGTATCCACGGATTTAAGTATTCACGGCTTGAAAATATTCTTTAAAAAATAATAATCCAAAAAGCAAACCTTGATTTTGCCGTCTTATATAAGGGGCACCATTTTTGCTATGCCATTGCATATAATAGGACTTGAGTATTCACGGATTTTGGTATCCATAAGGGGCAGGGGAGGTGGGGAGGGTCCTGGAACCAAACACCAGCAAATATGAAGGGACAACTGTACATGCATTTCAGTTCCAAGTTCCTCAGCAGCAGTTAGTAACATTCTCCAGATCTTCACAAATGCCTGAAGTTCCTTTTGAACACTGGACAGCTAAAGATCATAACTAAGTCTTGCAGACATCTCCCTTTGTTTTCATATCTGTTTATAATTTATAATTTATCATAACGAATGCCTCCCTGCCTGATTATGGTAAGCTCTGGCCTCTGCACAATGGGGCCATTAGCAGTAGAGTACATGGGGAGTTCTGGTAACCAGAGAGCAGAAGAGCCTGTGGAGACACTGAGGGACAGAGAGCAACAGGCAGCCTTATGGGTGGGTTGGAGGAAGCAGTAGGCAGGGACAGTGGCTCATGGCTTCCATGTCAGTGAGGCAGTGAGTCTACCCCAGTTTTTATTCCAGATTTTTAATGTGCTATTCAAGGAACCAATCTGTGTTAACTAAAATAGGCTCAGCACCTTAGATAGTTCTTTTAAAGTCCAGATTAAATCCCAAAGTGGATTTTACCAGCCCACTAGCATAGGAGAACCAGCCACCAAGGGGTGGAATCCTTCAAGGCAGGGAAACAGGCAAGTCTAGAAAAAATATGCAAGGAGAATCAATGAAAAATGTACATTCCCGGTGTTAATTTGTTTAGAAGTTTAATGAGTGTTCATACAGTAAATTACCTTTTACTACTGTATGTCACCTTGAGTAATTTGGATGTAGGATGGGATATAGATATTTTAATTAATAGATAAAAGGCCGAACAGGATGAAATCAGACTCAAGCAAAGTCCATATCCCACACAGAAGAATGCATTGCATTGCAAAAGACCCCCTCCCCAAAGGCTACAGAGGCAACTCTGAACTTAAATACTAGGCATCCAGATGGCCTGCCCAACATGCTGAAAGAATACATTGTCAAGCCTTGTCCCCTTCCATTGCTAACAAGCACCACAGCTGTGACCTCTTCCTCCACCCCACCCCCAATGCAGAGCCCTACAGCAGAAACACTCCCCCATCTGCACATTTGGCCAGCATGGAGAAAGGGCTCTACATGTCTACTAAACATGCAATGACCATCTCCATGCAAGGGGGGAGATCTCAGCCAGTCAAGGTCTACCCTCTGTCAGAAGTTAGAGACTGAACTCCATTATAAAATGGCCAAACAAACTGCCTAGTCAAAATGGTTGACTCCATGAACTGCCTAGTCTGCCTTAGCTACAGAAGGAGGGTTCTTATTGGTGTGTAAGAGCATGAGCTTGAGTAAGCCAATGCCCTGTAACTGTGTATATGGGAGGGCTCAGAGCAGAGCTTGCTTCTCTTCTGCCTGTGAATGCTGATGCCTGGTGAAGCAGTTTGTCCTTCAATCGTAAATATTTGTACATATTGCAACTGCTTGACTTTGAAGATAAAAGTGCCTCCTGCTTATTTGGACGTCAAACACTCTGTGTGCGAGTATTCTTGGAAACGGTTGCTGCTGAGTCTGCTGAGACAGTTTTTGGCTTCTGCTGGGGATTGCGTGTCCTATCACCCTCACATGGCAGAGCTATATGCATACATATGCATAAGACTATTTTGCACACATGTCAAATGCTCTAAGAGTGGTGTTGCGTTTCTATTACAGGTGGTGACAATAGAGCCTAGTTGTGGAACATGATAGTACATTTTGGGCTAACCTGCATGACCCTGTTGCTCCCTCATGTGTTCTTTCCAAACTGAGGTTTTCTGAACCCACCCCTACCTATCACAGAATTACAGGTTTTCTTAGGAAAATAGCCTACTGTCCCAGAAGCATGATAGAGATGAGAAGAATGTGGATTTGTGTTTGTAAATAGGACATAAGCCACAATTTAACAGGAACCACTGGAGGAAATGTTTGTATCCTAATTGGTGGAGCACCAAATGGGAAAATGTTCCTCTGCCAAACTAAGGCAGACAACATACTGACTAGCAATAACATTTTTGACTTGTATATTCCCCCACCAAAAATACTGTACCAATTTACATTTAAAATTAGACCCTTTTTTGTTTTTGCTTACATTGATAAAAAAAACAAGCTAAACCATAAGAAAATGATTTGATATACCATATTTACAGCAACAACAGGTCTGCAAAAACTAGAGAATGACAAAACATTGTTGTTGTTGTTGTTGTTGTTGTTGTGTGTCTTCAAGTCATTTCTGACTTATGGTGACCCTAAGGCGAACCTCTCACAGGGTTTCCTTGGCAGAATTTATTCCGAGGGGAGGTTGCTTTTGCCTTCCTCTGAGTGTGAGAGAGTTGACTTGCCCAAGGTCACCCAGGCAAAACATACCAAATATAAAATAAGGGGGAAATGTATTACCATGCTACAATGACTACATTGAACAATTATGTCCACATAAAAGAAGGGAGAGTGGGTGTAGGAAGTCTGGCAGGCAGGTGGAGAACAAAGGTACACTTGGAAAATTGGATATTCTGTTTAAGTTTTGGAATAATAAAAATAGTAGTGCACAAACATAATACCGTATATTCAAAATGCTATATCAGGTTCAAGGTGTTATATGTATTTTTTAAAATAATAAAGGTAAAACAGTTTAATACTCTACTCAAATAAAGTAAAAAACAAAATAAAAATAAAAACAAAGGTAGCATGTGATCAGAGCAAATAGGTTCAACCACTGTCTAGCAGAAATTTAAAATGGATGACAGAAAAGTGTGTTTCTGCTTTCCCAAGCTGCTTTTCCATTTGCATTTGTGAGTGGGAAGGAGAGAAATAATTCCAGTCTTGTACACACTTAGTCATAAGAGGGTGAATTCAGTACTGCTTACTCTCCATTGAGCAGAGGACTGAAGCATCATCCTTACTTTTTGAGGGGAGAACTAGGAAAAACCTTAGCAATTAAAGAAACTCCCCAATGAAACCAGCGACCAAAAGAGGCAGTAACTGAAGACATTCAAGCAAAAGCTGGACAGCTATCTGCTGGAGATGCTGTAGCTATATTTTTCCTCCACTGAGCAAGAAAGATGACTAGATGGGCTAGGCAATAGCTTCCAGCTCTATGGCTCCAATTAAACTTGGATTTTTATTTCTTTGACCCAATGCTTAACATATTTGCAACTCCTATATTAAAGGCTGTAAGTATGCAGCACCACGCTGCCAGTCTCTAGCTCCAAAGAGACATTCCATCCACACACAGCATATAGAAACTGGGGGGCAGGAGGACAAGTAGGAAGTACCAAGGCATCCTGTCATTAAATATGGTTATAAAACCATTTTATGATGTACGGCAATAATAATCCTATCACCTGTCAATGGTCCATTTATCAGTATCAGATGTGGTCTGTTAAGCCAATTAGTTAAACAGTCTGTATGAAATAACTTTCAAATAGGTTTCTGATGGTTTCCAAGAGGAGGCAGAGGAATCTCATTCAGATTTTAACTCAAGGCTAATCTACACATGACAATCACTTTACATGATTCTTTTTCTCCTGGGTTGCATTTTGTTTTTAAAAAATTGTTTTACTTGAAAAGCAGCCTCACAGTTACAAATCAAGAGCAGGAAGAGTGGTAAGGGCTGCTTAATTCTTCCCCTTCCTTCCATGCACGTCTCAACATTACCATCTCACCAAAGCTGCTCTCCAAGGGGAGAGGGGGGATAATGTATTTTTTCCTGTGTGTGGCAAAGAAGCTTAAGGGAAGGAAAGGGTTAGGCAGCCTCTCCCTCCTCCCTTTGGTATCAACCTCCAAGGCTGTTTTGCAGGACAGGGGGAAAGGTAGTTAGAGAAAGAACACACAACTGAACATCTTACATTGTTTGTGTCTTAAACAGCATACAAACTTTCCCATATGTGACTCTCCATGGATGAGTTTGAAGTTTTATTTCATGGCTGTCCTAAGAAACAAATATATTATTTTGGCTCATGTTGTCTGTGTCCCTTTTCCCATCCATGTCTTATACCTCACAAACCAATCAGCTGCCATGTACACACAACCAGACCCAATCTCTATCATGCCAGCACCAAACTGTGCTCCCTTCTGAACACCATCCCCAATACCTTTTTCTCACCAACATTCTAAGAAAATGAATTTCTCAGGATTTATTTGTTTTCTTCTGTACTTGTTTTTTTAATTGCTGTACCTGGTTGGTTGTCATAAGCCATAAACAACTTGAAGGCATGCAAACAACAACAACAACAAACTGTATCTCCTACAATTGTTCTGTGGTAGGGATAAAGTGGTGCCCCTCAGCAGAACCACCAACAGCAACCACCATTTCTTGTCAGCCGAAAGGTAAAAGAGTGCACAGGGGGAGCTGTGGTCCTGAGTCTGGCAGTGGCACCTACCCTGGCCAAGGGGCGCTGGACTTCCAACCTCCACTGCCTCTTCAAGAGGGTCACTGCCTCACTGACCCTCTAGGAAAAATTAACTACTGACCATGACTCTACAATGAAGTGAAAGACTACCTGACTTGGGGAAAGTAGGAGAACCTAACCTGCCACAGACGCCAATGACTGCACAGACATGGGCCCCTCATCTTTGCAGGTCCCTTTAAAGGGGAAAAAAGTCTACGGGCCTTGGTATCTAATATTTAGATAACAAACCTCACCATTTCGTATTTCATGTTCTTTGCACCAGGACACCACCAGGCAACACTGGAATGAGAGGTGAGGGTGCACTGATCAGGGCTACAAAACAAATTCTTTGCACTACAAATCCTAGAATCCCCTAGCTACCATCACCATTGGCCATGCTGGCTATGGAATTGGAGAGGGGGTTCCAGTCTCCTCTTCAAAGCTCTGACTGGGATAAAGAGTTTTTCCACAGTAACCAGGATGAAATATAAAAAGGCAGGGAGATCCAGCATATTCAGAGCATGCTTCTAACGGAGTCCACAGTTATATGCACCCTATGAAGACATGTTGCTGCCACCATCATCACGCCCCAATGAAACCAGCGACCAAAATCACACCAAAAGCTTCCTTTATTTTATATGAAAACTGCCAGATGTGTTAGGTGATTTTGTAGACAGGAGCAACACATTGAACATAGTAATTATTGTAGGGTGCAAGGCTTAACATGCGGAGAAAGGGAAACATCCTGGGCTCCAAAGAGGTAACCCCCCCCCAATTACTTTGAGGGAGGGAAAAAAGAAGTAAATGTAGGTTGTACATGAGGATATTTATAGAAACTTATTTTCTTGTATTGTCCAGATCTTGTGAGAGTTAATGAAGCCAGTCAATCAGAAGCAATGATAGAGCAAGGATGTGAGCTTATTTTATTTTCCCTAAATTTTAGCATAAGGGCCTTCTCTAGATTTGAGAGAATGTATCTGTGCAGTTAAACTAGGACTGGGTGAGACTGGGAAACAGGTTTCTTGTCCTCTATTTGGCATTTTCCATCACATCAAGTACTAGAACTCTCAGACAAGAAGGAAAGATGATTGATGGGAACAGCAAAGAAAAGCACAAGAAGACAATGGGAGCAAGGAATGCTCCTTCTTCTAGTGCGGTGATGGCGAACCTATGACATACGTCAGCACTAACACGCGTAGCCATTTGTGCTGACACGCGGCCATAGGCCTCCTCCCACACCCGCCCGCAACCTCACCACCCTCCCTAAAGTGGCGATCCGGGCTTCAAAGCCTCACTTTAGGGAGGCGGGAGAAAAGTGGCAGGTGGGGCTACGAAGCCCCAATCGCCACTTTAGGGAGGGGGGAGGGGGAGGAAAGTGGCAGGCAGGGCTATGAAGCCCCGATCGCCACTTTAGGGAAGTGGGGGGTGGAGTCTCCCCCCCACCTGGCCACCACCACCCCTGAGGCCTGCTGTGCTTCCCCGGAGCCGCCTCGGAAAGGCTGGGTAAGGTGGCCGGTGGGCAGGACTCTGCCAGGGAAGGCAGTGGGCAAGTGGAAGAGTGGCTGCCCAGCCTTTCCCCAGCCTTCTCGAGGTGGCTCCAAAGCCTCGGAGTCGCCTCGGAAAGGCTGGGGAAGATGGCGGGTGAGCGGGAGAGTGGCTGCTGGGCTTCTTCCCGGCCTACTCGAGGGGGCTCTGTGGCTTTCAAGCCACAGAGCCACCTCAGGGAGGCCGGGGAAGGCGGCAGGTGAGCAGGAGAGTGGCCACCTGGCCTTCCAGAGGGGGCTCTGTGGCTTTGAAGCCTCGGGGAGGCCGCGGAAGGTGGTGGATGGGAGGGAGGGACTCTGCCCGGCCTCTCCCCAGCCTTACCAAGGGGTCTCTGAGGCTTCGGAGCCTCGGAGCTGCCTCAGAAAGGCCGGGGAAGGCGGCGGACAGGTGGGCCTCTTGTTTGAGCTCAGGGCACCGCAAGCAGCTTCTCCAATGGAGCCCTCCTAAATAGCTCCGCACAGAGGATGTGTCAAAAGAGGGAGGGGGGAGAATGAGCATGTGCGCGTGTGTGTGTACGCGTGGCTTTGTGGGGAGGGGGAGTAAGTGCTGTGAAGGGAAGAAGCCGAGGGTCTGGGAGCCTAGGAGCTGCCCACGTAATCGCTCCTAGGCTAGCTGGCAACAGATGCTCTGCTCCATGGCTAACTCAGGCTGCTTCCTCATCTCCAACTTTGCCTTGCTCCCACACTTGCTACCATACCCCCCCCAGCCTTCCTCTACCTCCAGCAGGTAAGTCCAACTCTTCTATATATCTTTCCCTGCTTCACACTTGTGGGTGAGGTATCCCCCCCAAAAATAAACCCATGGGTCAGAGGGAGGCTGGGGGAGGTGGGGGGGAAGTAGCGGCGGGGCCTCCAGAGGCCTTGTTGCCACTTTCGGGAGGCCAGGGGAGATGGGGGGGAAATAACGATAGGGCCTCCGGAGGCCCTGTCACCACTTTCAGGAGGCCAGGGGGGTGGGGGGAATAGCGATGGGGCCTCCGAAGGCCCTGTCACCACTTTTGGGAGGCCAGGGGGGCTGTTATTATTTATGGATTTTTCACATTCGCGGAGGTCTTCGGAACCTAACCCCCACGAATGTGAAGGGACGACTGTACATTTTGATTACTCAGTTGTCACATGAGTTGTGACAACTCATTAATTATTAATAACCAATTAATAATATTGTTGATTAAACAATAAATATCACGAAATAATGTTTTTTCCTCAAAGTGACACACCACCCTAGTTATGCTCAGTTTTTTGGCGACGTTTGACACACCAAGCTCAAAAGGTTGCCCATCACTGTTCTAGTAGGATTTGCAGGCCCAAGTTAGAGCCTTACCACACTCAAAAGAAAAGTGGCAGTGCAGTAAGAATGCTCCATTCTTCGAGCATCCTTTCATTCTGGTTTTGTTTTGTTTTGTTCTGGTTAGCAAAAAGATGTGCAGTAAGCCCCTTAGACTCACAGTTCAATGCAACTGTTGACAATGTCATGTGCCCATTAGAGCACAGATAAAAAGCTACAAATAAAATTTGTTTTACATTTTATTCACTCCTGAAATACATGAGACTAGACCTCCTGAAGTTGAAAGAAGCTTCTAAATATCTACTTCACAACAATCCCACAAATCTTTCTGAGAATCTTCCTTGCCTTCAAAAAACCTTCAAATGCATTTTTGGAAAAGAATATTAACCACCCCCACCTAGATTATTAAAGGAAATTTACAAGAAACAACTGGAATTACTCTTCAAAGAAGTATGCATATCCCTACAGTGTTTTTTCTACATTGCTAGGGACTGTTGCAGAACACTGTTCAGCTCAACAATACACTTCAAAAATTGAAGGCTTTCTATAAATGAGGCAAGATCAGTTAAGCTACCCTCACATCTTGTCTAATGAATGTGATTTTGCAAAGAAAATTGGCTTTGTAAAGCTAATTCATAATTTTGCAGTAAAATGTCCAGAAAAATAAAGCATTAAAGTTTATTGGTCTAATGTTTGCAGTCATACTGTTCCATCAGGATAATTTTTTAAAAAAAAGGATGTCAGGATAATCTATTTCTTAATTACCAGGAAGTTATGGAATAGTTAACAAACATAATGGACTCTCAGACAATTTCTGAGGGTGGGGGTCCCTGACTTTTCTACTGTCACGTCCTGGTGTGGATGCCAGGTATAATGGTTGTTTGGCTCATGGATTGGACTTGCAGGCCCGACCACCATGCCAGGCCTTGACATGAGTCTGGGGCATGATGGGTACATGCTGCAGCTGGCTGGGAATCTTTCCAGCCCACTGCAGGGATGTTATCTCTGGTGCCTGGGAACCAAGGTCAAATGCCCATTTACTCGTGTGAGAATATCCTGGTTGGAATGTATAATCATTAAGCTTGGGGGGGTGTGTAAATCGAAACTGAATTAGAAGTTAATATCTGTATGTTTTACCTGGTGCCCTCCGAGCTGGCTTTGGCACTATACCACATACTATACTATCCTGATCAATAAACCATTAGGTTGAATGGAAGTTGTCTCAGCAAGTGTGTGTTAGCGAGTTCATCACAACTACCCATATTCTGGCATATGAGACGACTGGGCATATAAGACAAACCCCCCCCCCATTTTTAAGTTAAAATACAGAGTTTGGGATATACTCGCAATATAAGACTACCCCTCCTTCTCTACCTCTTAGATCTCCTGCCCCCCACATCCAGCCAGACACCCCTCCACCCTTCCCAAAGCCATGATCGGCAACCTGACTGCGGCTTCGGGAAGGGCGGGTGTTGGCTGGAAAGCTTCCCCCCCCTCCAGCCACCCATCCACTCTTCCCAAAGCTGCGATTAGGAGCCTGATCATGGCTTTGGGAAGGGTGGCTGGTGGCTGGAAAGCCTCCCCTCTCCCCTAGCCACCCTTCCCGAAGCTGCAATCAGGCAGCAGGTAAGGCAAACCGCTAAAATCACCCCTGTCCTCCACCTTTGCTTCCTCCCCAAAGGGGGTAAAGGTGGAGGAGAGGGGTGATTTTACAGACTTTGCCTCACCCCCGCCCAATCTCCTGCATCTTTGTTCCCTTTGTGAAGGGAGCGAAGACCCAGGAGATCGGGCAGCGGGTGAGGCAAACCGCTAAAATCGCCCGTCCTCCGCCTTCGCTTCCTCCCCAAAGGGGGAAAAGGCCGAGGAGAGGGTTCGGGAAAGGCGGATGGGTGTCTGTCGGGGGGGGGGAGCTTGCTAGCCACCTCACGTCCTTCCCAAGTCTGAGATGGGGCTGGCAACCCCATCGTGGGTCTGTATACCCGGCATATAAGACGACCCCTGACATTTGAGGAGATTTTCCTGGGTCAAAAAGTCATCTTATACACCAGAATATATGGTACTTTTGTAGATTGTTTTTCATAAAACAAAAGTAGCAAAAGCAGAGTTTCTTCAGAAACGTAGCATATGTAACAGTAATTTCAGAATGAAAACAATTTTGTTTCATGAGACTGTATGCATGGAATGAACTGTGTCAAACAAAGGGGGCTTATATTGCAAGTTTGCATCAGGCTAAAAAAAAACACCAATGTTTGCGCCCTAGTGACATATGTGATTGAGAAAAAGAAAGATCTTTCCCTGTTCTTTGCTACTTTTCCTGCCTTCTCCTTCCTTTCTCACTCTATAATATACAGTACTCAATGAGACTCCAGTAAAGGGAGCCTCAATTTTTTTAAAAAAATCTTAATTAACTTTTGGGCATCACAATATTTTCTTACAAGGAACATGCTTTAACTGGTAACACTGGTTTAATGCAAGAAGGGCTACAGAATCTATAACCTAAGTTTTAACTCATGAAGAAGAAATGTGCTAAAGCACTTAAAAAAAAAAAAGAAGAAAGAAAGCCAGCTAGTCTGGCCTAAAACATGCCAAAATGATTTTTTTTCCCCAAAAACATTTGAGCAATATCATCTTGCAACCTTATTTATACATTAGCTGTTTTACAGACCAGGTCTATTCCACAACCGCCAGTGCTACTCCGATCTCTTACTCTCATGGAATTGACTTCTTGGAACCTCTGCTGGGTATAACCACGAGGGAGGTTAGCAAAGTTAATTGCAGCTAATGTAAAATAATGTGCTTTATTTCATTACAACAAAGAGGGCTCTCTCCACTTGAAAATAGCAGAAAATAGCACTGTAACACAAGTTAATGAGAGCACAGTATAACTGAATAGCCACAGAACAGTGTGGTACAACTCTATATTAATGCTATGATGTTCCGAGTGTCTGAATGCACAAAGTTGTTGGCAGCTGGCCTTCCTTTAGTGAAGAGGCTCCCAACTCAAGTCTCTTAGGAATTCAACCTTCATGGAAACAACCAAGCTGAGATGTCAGGCAAGAAGCCTGCAATCATAGGTGCATTGTTCAGAAGAACGAGGGTTTGTTGAGTGACATTCTCATGGAGGAATGAGAAATGCAAATTATAGCTCTAAACTGATTATATTCATATCCTGGCAGAGAGCCACAGCTCAACTGGCGTCACAACTTTACTCTATGTAATGTGTGCCAGCAGGAGTTACAGTCTCATAGGTGGTTCTTTCTCCTTAGACAGATAAATGTGAGAAGAATGTTCATTCCAGAGAGCCACTCATCCAGGAGGCTGTGATTACACAGTCTTATGTACCACATATTCTTAACAGAAGCATGTATGAGTTCATCATGACACAGCATTCTTGGGAAATGCCATTTCTGAAAAACACTAAGAACTGTCCTTTTGCATTACAAAAGTCAGTCAAATTATTTTTACCTAACTCCTAACTCTGTTATCTCACTTTCTGAATTTAAATGGGCAAAATGTATTAAGCCTGGTCTAATCCTGCTTTATCATTGTGCTTCTCCAATGTGCAGAATAACACACTAGTTTATATATTCTTAGGCTTCTACTAGTCAGGTTTTCAGGTTTTGGACATGCACACATAAGGACACTTGTGATCAATGCAAATGTCTCCACTCAGGTGACTATCAGCCATTGACATTCCCTGACCAAGAAACACTAAGAAGGACCAGTTCTGAACAATTCTGTATGAAGTGGCACACTTTCCCCTTTCCCATTATCAATGCATATCCACACAGAAAGGCAGGTCTGCATTATCATATACACACAGGAGCCAAATTTTTTAGCCAATTACCAGTTTTTATGTGGACTCCAACACTGTAATTTTATATGTGTTGGCCATAAGTTGGAAATGTTCTCCTAGTAAGTGAGGTGAGGTTGGCATAGCACATAGGTAGAACAGGTATGTGTACCCATATGCCATAGTGCAATCAGTACTATCCAAACCTGCCGGGAAGACTTTCTGGTCAGGCTGGGCTTCTGTCTGGACAATAATGGTATCAAGCTATGCTGATGGGGGGCGGGGGTGACTTTTATCCAGCAACAACCCAGCATTGTGTCTGCATTTGCAAATAGACAGATATGCATGCCCCTATTAGGAAGAACATTTCTTTTTCCTTACTAGTATAAGGGAAATCTGTATAAATTACATGACTAGGAGAAGAGTCTAGTTTTCTTTTAAACAGCTAAATTTAAATTGCTTCTTTTCAAAGGGCTGAATTAAGGCAGGGTCTCCCAAGCGTAAGTTTCAAGGTGGATGCCCCCATGCTCTGTGTTTAAATAAATAGCTGGCTACCTGATCTCTGGATTAGGAGTAAAAAAAAATCCCTGAATTTCATAATTCACATTGCACATGAATTAATTAATTGATTGAGTGATTAGCTAGCTAGCTTCCATTTATGAAGCTAATACAAGTAACTGTTAATCTGTATTCTTTCTTTACTAGATCCAGTTCTGCTGCTAAAAAGAAAATCCAATAGTTTCAATCAATTGATGAGGCCATTATAGCAGCATGTGATCTCTGATTTCCTTGGTTTCATCGTTACTCAGCATTAGGCCACTGCAAGAAGAACACTGTAGGAGCTATGAAAAAGCAAAACCATTAAAACATACAGAATTGATCCAAGAGCAAAGCTGTGTATAGCCAGACTCAGGAGCTGTATCCATTGGAAAGCCAAACATGCCCCCTGATGTCATGCTTGTCTGCACGATACAGCACCAAGGCTTGCTGGGAGTTGTTGATAGACAGGATAGTAGGGGGTAAAAATACTCAGTATAGGCTTTTCACATGTTCAGCTTACTAATACATATAACATATGGGTGGGGCCTATACTGCCCCTCATTAACTTCACTATCTGTGTGTATTATCAGGTGTTTCTTTAACCAAACTGGCACTCTGGCAGTGGTATTCTTCGGAGATCTCATGCTCATTGGGAACCTACATCAACTGCTCATGGCCCAGAGGGTCCTCCACTCATCAGAGGCTCACTTCCTTGGAGGACCAATGGTACAGAAACAACCTCTGCAGCTTTAACTCCCCCCTCACCCCACAGGGACAATCTACAAACACTTGGCTACCTGACGCAAAGGACAAGTTTCCCTCTCCCCACATTCCACATGCAGAAGCTTGATTGGATTGGTGGTTCAATGTTACCCACACTGGTGAGTGGACAGTGTCTTCCACTGCCTTGAAGGCAACAGACTAGTGTACAAGGAGCTGGGACAGGCTATGTATCACATACAGCATTTTCCCACAATGCCTTGCATCTCCACACCCCAGCTCTAAACCTAACAGAATCAGTCTCTCTCTCTCTCTCTCTCTCTCTCTCTCTCTCTCTCTCCCCCCCCCCCAAGGACTGGTGACTTCTCTGGTTGTCTACAGACCACAGCATGGTACCCGTCATCTGAGGTTGCTGTTGCTGCTGTTTGCTGTTGCTGCAGCTGCTGTTCTACACACACACACACACAGAGAGAGAGAGAGAGAGCAAAGAGAGCTGGCAAGTGGGACTATAGCTCTTTATTATCACTGTTCAGGTCAACACATGTCCCTCACTGTCTGCCTTGTGCCCTGTGCAGAAGGTGGAGAGCAGCAGCACTTTGGGTGGGTGGGGAAATCTGTGAGAGGGCACATTGCTGAGGGTTCCCACACAATCTACAAGTTTGTTTCTTCTAGGAGTTCTTGGTAAAGAAAGTTGGGGGCCTGGAGTCGGGCAACACAGTCCAACTCAGCCTGCCTCCCCCCCTCCTCAGGCAGCATGAGTCTATCAATGTTTGCTTCTAGCCAGGTTCCCCGTCCCACCTCCACAATTCCCTCGTCAAGCACCCAGTCCTCCATGGCACAGCATGTAGCTTCCATCTCTTTCAAAGCCACCCTATTCTCAGATGCTTGCCACGTCTACAAATGTGTTTTACTTTTAAGTGAACATTGAGATTCTCTGGAAACCAAATTCTGTGTCAAATACCAAGCTGCACAGTGAATACTGAGAATGTAGAGTTATTATGGATTAACTGTCCTGCTGCTGCTGAAATGGGAAAATGCTCACACCACAGCCTTGTAAGTCTGCCAATGGTAGAGAATCTTTCTGACAAAGCTGATCCAGTGAAAAATTGAAGAGTCAGCACCAACAGGCTTGTGCAGTCCATATCATATTCTGGACATTTTTATGACGCTCCCTGCACCTTCCATCTCACTTCCAAAGTGAAGGTGGATTTTTCAAGATCCTTTTCCAATTGAAGTTGTTCTAGTTCTCTGCTGGTGAACAAGGAGAAGGATTAGGTCATTCTCATGCTAGCTCTCCTATGTTTCTCAATAGCTTTTGACACTATCCATCAGGGTATATGACTGGGATGACTTTCTAGGAAGATAGATGGACATGCTGTCCTTCAGTGGTTCCTTTGATCTCTAGAAAATCTGGTTTCTGAAGAGGATGCTATGGGTCAATGTATGTTCCACATGGCATTTATGCTGCATGTTAAACATGGGTAAAGTGGCCAACAGACAACATGTAATTCCTCAAATCTTTTTTGTAACATGTGGCCCTTGTATGACCCCCCCCTTTTTTTTTTTTTGCTCCAAGGTAAAAACCAAAATATTTCCAGGCTGCTGAACACCAACAGGACCCTTCTGAGCCAAGGTATCTATAGATCTGAGGTGAAAAGTATGCTGATGACACCTTGCTCTGTTCATTTTCCTTTCTGTCAAAAACTAGTGAAGTGGCAGGTTTGCTAAAGAGGCAGTTGGGATCAGTAACAAACTGAATGGTCAGATGAATGGTCTGAAACTCAAACCTGGGAAGGGAATTACTGTCAGCATATGATTAATCTGATCAAAGATGTGGTATTCTACCTGTCCTGGGCAGGGTTACACAACCTTTAAAGAGCAAGTTCTCAGGCAATGAGTGCATTATTGGATCCACTGCAAGCTCTTGAAGACCATGTGGCATCTGTGGCACCAAGTTCGCCAAGGCTGAGCCTGATATACCAGCTGCAACCATTGCTAGGGAAACAGAGCCCAGCCACTGATCGCCATCTCCATCTTTGACTATCAGCTATAGTACATGAGACCCAGTCAGGTTGAGCATTAGTTAAGTTCCAAGTCTGATTTTTTTTTAAATTACAAAAGTAGTTGTAATGTAAATTTTAAAGTAAATAAATAAAATATACTGTACAGTCTCAAAATGGATGTCAGAAAATACATGGCTATAATACGAACAGCAGACAAGCCTCTGGGACCTTTTCCCCAGGTATGTCTCAAACTCCATTCTTCACATATTAAAGATGCATGTCTGCAACTGTTTTCCAGCTGTCAGCCTGCAATTTGAGAGTACAAGTAGGGAAGGAAGGGAAGCACCCAGAGACCGAAATTCACACCATCAATTAACATATTCTCTTTATATTGGTTTTGTCTACTCTTCCTTATATCATAGGACTGGATCTAGATTTGGTTCTACCTAAAGTAAACCTATTGACATGAACAGCATTTAAGTCTCAATCCAATTCATATTTTATTTTATCACCACTAATGCTTGTCTCCTTGGTGCTATATGTAGAAAAGCAGATCACAGATGGGAATAAATTGGAGTGGGGGAGCACCAGGAACAGCATTCAACCAGGATGAGGAGCCAAAACTTCTCTTATTAAAGATCTAAACTGCTGTTCACATATCCAGGCATGTTGACCATATTTCCTCTAAACATGCCCTCTGATTCATGCATGCAATTACATTCTGCGTTCTCAAGCTTACTCTGAAATTTTAATTAAGAACTTCATTGTTTCATTTCTTCTTCACTGGTTATACTATAATCACCTATGACAACTGAGCAGGACATGCTAAAGTCACTGGGGGGAAAAGATGCAGCTGAAAGGTAGTAGCTGAAGAGCCATTTCCTTCACATATGGATTAGAGCCATGTATTAATACAGTCATCTCATGACCAGACCTGGCTTGTAAATTTGCCTGATCACTTGCAGTACAATTTGCTTCCACGCAATCTCCCAGAGAAGATTTTAGAAACTGGAAAATAGGTTGTGGGGGTGCTTTCTCTTTTCAGACGACTGATGTGCTGTAAATGTCTAACTATTTGCAAGGAGTCAGCAGGCTACTATAAGGTTGTGTGGACTTACTTAAAACCCTACAGGAGATTACACTATGTGAAGAATTGCTTATTTTGAAAATTCCTCTCCACCACGAAACACTCTGCTCATGGGAAGTTAAGATATCGGGGGGGGGGGCTACACTAGAAATGTCAGCTCTCTGCCTTCTTTCATTGCAAGAGCAAAGAGACAACCCCTGTGGGCATCCTAAAGGTTGCACTGGCCTGTGAAGGCTGTGCCACATGCTCTTTTTCATCCTGTTCACCCAGCTTTTCATGCAGATTGTCCACCCACATCCTCCTCTTGATTGACAGGAGAGGCACACTTCAAACCATATGTGCACACTCAGAAACAATAGCCTACCATGTTGAACTACAGATAAAGTCAAGGCAGAAGGAAAAAATCTGTCTAGAATTACAAAAACATTATGGCTGTAGAATATGGCATCCAAGAACAAATCTTCCTTAAATAGTGGAGCATACTTGAAGAAAATATTTCACCCAGTTCAGTGTTTCCATTAGGAATTTTTCTGTTTCAGCTGTCTTTTCAAATGCAATATCATGGGGTTTAGAAACTTAACTTTTCTTAACACAAATGCCCACATTAGAAAGCTACTTGGCATCTAAACCATATGTTCCTTCATGGTGCAGGTAGCAGCGAAGGAAATGTTTTCTTTTCTGTTCAGATGCTTCTGTACAACAGTTAAGGCTCAATCTAAGCCTATACCATAAGATCCCTGGTTTATTAGCAAAGACTGTTTCTTGAGGATTATAGTTGTCCCTTCATATTCTCTGGGATTTCATAGAACCATAGAATCATAGAATTACAGGGTTGGAAGAGACCACGAGGGCCATCCAGTCCAACCCCCTGCCACGCAGGAAATCACAATCAAAGCATCCCCGACAGATGGCCATCCAGCCTCTGTTTAAAGACCTCCAAGGAAGGAGATCCCACCACGCTCCAGGAATCCCTGTGGATACCAAAATCCATGAATACTCAAGTCCCATTATATGCAGTAGCATAGCAAAATGGTGTCCCTTATATAAGATGGCAAAATCAAGGTTTGCTTTTTGGATTATTATTTTTTAAAAATATTCTCAAGCCGTGAATACTGAATACTTAAATCCATGAATACCAAATCTGTGGATACTGAGGGACAACTGCACTACCAACATTTTTCTGAGATAAGGAGCTAAATTAAAACTGGGCTCCAAATAAAGACTACTCTGGCAGCATGAAACAATCAAGCACCATGGAAAAGCTGTCTATAGAGAATCCAGCTCCTCCACCACCTGAAGCATCATCTTATCATTTGGGGGAAATGGGGGATTTTGGTGGCATGTGACTCTCATGTCTGTTGCAGTGAGGTTAGACTGCTTTCTGAAGAAACAAATTTCCTTCAAAAAATGGCTTACTCCCAGCAAAATTGTTTGCTTCCCCTTAAGCCTATATATTGAGTAGCACAAGTCATCCCTCCAACACCGAAAAGGCTTAAGGGCAGCTGGCCAGTTTAGAAGCAGCAGGGCCCAAACTCAACAGCACATCTGAGACTAACATGTCACTTCTGAACTGGCCACTTGCCTTCAGGCTTACTAGTGCAGAGGAAAAGGACATTTCGGTAGCTCTTTCTTCTAGAACAGGGTCAGCCCAAGACATTTTGCCAGCTGATGCAAGAAGCCAGCCCCTACCCCACTGCATGTACAGAAGCCAAGTGTCTGGCAACTGTATCTACTTCAACAGTGAGTATGGGATAGCCATCTCCATCATACCTGCAGACAGCAGAATGGTGTGTGGGTGCATGGATAGGTGCATTTAGGGAGCGCAAACAGGTTGTGCTACACACACAGCTTTGTCCTCAAAGAGATGGGAATGCTATTGGGGGGGGGCGCTCAAGAACAATGGCTGGGGCCTGCCACACCTGCCTCACTCTCACTAGTATTAGGGTTGTTCCAGTTCTGGAGCATCTTTCCTTCCCATGGTGGCTTAGAAGTATCACCTCATACAATCAGTGCTCCCAGCCACACAATCCAGGCCAACAGCAGGATGCAAAATTCTATCCTGAAGTTGACAGGAGGTGGGAGATATAATAAACACACATAACTCCTAGAATACACAAACAAGTGTATTTTTTCAGAATAATGAGAGAAGGAGGGAGGGAGAGAGAGAGACAAAGAGAACGAATGAGTTGTGCCTTCTTTTTCTGATCAAATTCACCATACTCAGGCTCCCCTTGCCTGCCCGCCCTCCATGGGGATAAAAGAAGATATTCTCCTTCCCTCCCTGCTGCCTGGTATCAAATCTACAGACTCTTACATCTCCTTCTATTTGAAAGAAAAATAAACTGTTGACAGACTAACATGCAACTACAATTTATCATCTGGCTTGGCCTCAGTTTATGACCCCAGTGATGGGTAGGTTTCCAGGAATCAAATATTGCTGTTAATTTTAGATAATAGTTCTCTGGTAGACCTGAACTCCACAGCCAGACATGTGGAAAGGAAAATACCTGCCGGAATGACCAGTAGCTTCTGGCTAGGAATGTAATGGTCTGGCTTTTAACAGTGAAAGGAAAGTGATTGCTCTCCAGGAAAAGCTTAGTTAGTGTAAAAGTCCACTGGAAATCTGCATTTTCACAGCTCTAACAACAGTGCTTACTGAAAGCTCTTGCAGATAATACAGTAATCATGCCATCCATCAGTCCCAGGCCTATATTTCACTTTCCAGTAACTTTACTAAAAGGCAAAGTTATAGAGGCCTTTCTGGGAGCAAATCTAGAATTACCTAGAATAATCCCAAAACAGACATCTTGGCTTAAATGTTTTATTTGCCTTGAAATAGTTCATGCAATCTGGAATTTTTGCATTGCTACAGCAGTTTACTGGACCAGAAATCTATTTCCAACACAGGTAGGAGGAGGAAACAAAGGGGAAAAGCTCATCAAGAGATTCTGCTAGTAACAATGGAGAAAAGGCTACAAAAAGAAGCACTTAGAAGCAGAGCCAAGAAGGAAAGCTTGCTACTCACTGTACAGGGAAGCAATGTCTGGAGAATCATAGAGGTGGAAGAGACCACAAAGACCATCCAGTCCCTGCCATGCAGGAACACAGGAGATTATCAGACGTTGCAAAAACCATGTCAGAGGATCGCAAGAAGAGCAGAAAGGGGTGAGATTATTAGACAAAAATGTCCTCCAGTGTCCATGGGTCGTAACGCGGCTGTGAGTAAGGCATCCCTTTCTATGAGCAACTTGTTCCCATCAATACAAAAGGGAAGCTTCGTCCACAGCAATGCTACACCCCCAGAAAACCTGAAGGACGCAGGTGTCTGTTAAGGTCTGTTATCTTCCCATTCTTCTGTTTTTTTGCCACATTCCACCGTGTCTGATAATCTCCACACAATCAAAGCACTCCCAACAGATGGCCATCCAGCCTCTGTTTAAAACCCTCCAAAGAAGGAGACTCCACCAACTCCAAGGCAGTGCATTCCACTGCCGAACAGCTCTTACAATCAGGAAGTTCTTAGAATCATAGAGTTGGAAAAGACCACAAGGGCCATCCAGTCCAACCCCCTGCCATGCAGGAATACACAATCAAATCATTCCCAAAAGACGGCCATCCAGCCTCTGCTTAAAAACCTCCAAAGAAGGAGACTCTACCACACTCTGAACATTCCACTTCTGAACAGCTCTTACAGTCAGGAAGTTCTTACTAATGTTTAGGTGGAATATCTTTTCCTGTAGTTTGAACCCATTGCTCTGTGTCCTAGTCTCTGGAGCAGCAGAAAACAAGCTTGCCCCATCCTCAATATGACATCCCTTCAAATATTAAACATGGCTATCATGTCACCTCTCAACCTTCTCTTCTTCAGAGTAAACATGCCCAGTTCCGCCCAGCTCCCTAAGCCACTCCTCAGAGGGCATGGCTTCCAGATCTCCCACCATCTTGGTCGCCCTCCTCTGGACACGTTCCAGCTTCTCAATACCCTTCCTGAATTATGGTGCCCAGAACTGGACACAGTATTCCAGGTGAGGTCTGACCAAAACAGAATAGAGTGGCACTATTACTTCCCTTGATCCAGACACTATACTCCTATTAATGCAGCATTGGCTTTCTTAGCTGCTGCATCACACTGTTCACTCATGTTCAGCTTGTGGTCTACTAAGATTCCTAAATTTCTTTTATGGGTATTGTTGTCAAGCCAGATGTACCCCATCCTATATCTGTGCATTTCATTTTTTCTGCCTACGTGTAATACCTTACATTTCTCCCTGTTGACATTAATTTTGTTAGTTTTGCCCCACATCTCCAATCTGTTAAGGTCATTTTAAGTGGCCTTACCATTTTCTTGTTCTTCCTTTTGCTATGGACATAACCAAAAAGCCCTTTTTATTGTTTTTAACCTCTCTAGCAAGCCTGAGCTCATTCTGCACTTTAGCATTTCTGACTTTCTCCCTACATGTGTTGGCTATTTGTTTGAATTCCTCTTTGATGACTTCCCCTTTTTCTTGTACATATCCCTTTTAAATCTTAGCTCAGGAGAAAGTTCTTTAGACATTCATCCTGGTTTCTTTAGACATCTCCCATGTTTCCTTCTCATTGGAACTGTTTGAAATGTGCCTTCAGTATCCCATGTTTAAGAAACTCCCATCCATCCCTTTTCTTTTAGTATTCCTAACCTTGGGATCAGACCTACCATAGTATTTCTCTAAGTTTATTGAAATCAGCTTTCTTAAAATCTAGAATGCATGTCTGACTATGCTTGGCTTCCCCTTCCTGCTATATAACAAACTCCAGGAGAACATTCCCACCTAAAGACCCCACCAGTTCCATTCCATTGACCAGGTCATCCCTGTTGGTTAGAACCTCTTGAACTTTAACAGTTCTCACAAAAGCAAACTAGAAGAGACTCATCCAAGGAGAGAAACTCAGCCATTTTGTTAGTCATCCTTCAGATGATACTAAGGGGTTGTCCAAACAGTGAAAAAACTCCACACAGAATGTGAGGAGAATCCTATCTATCTTAATGATTTCACCATATTGTGATGCAGAGGAGCCAAAACTGGCAAAAACCTCGCCAGAAAAGCCTTTGCAGCTTTTCCCATCTATTTAAAAAAAAAAAATGAGGGGTGCGCATTTCCACTCATTAGGACAAGCAAGTCAATCTTATTTGCTTGCCCAAACAAGAGGAAACAGAAATCCATTTGGCTGGACAAGCGCAGAGGGTGGGGCTTGCTAGCAAGGCAAGTGCCCATTGCCACCATGTTGTATTTTCACCTTAGGAGGCAAGCACTAAGATGGGAAAACAAGGTATTTGGTTTTCCCCTCCTTTTTCTGCTTTTGTGTTAAAGTGAAAAATCACTCAATCACACCTTGAATATCATTTTTTAAGGTAATCAGCGGCAAATTCAGGTAAGTGCAAAAGTGAGTAAATCACTCACAGCCACCATGTTTCCTAGTGGGCATGCAGAGCTTAAGGGGGCAGAAAAACCATTAGGACAGGTCACTGCTGCTGCAAAATGCCATTACTATGAGGGACTCCATATTTATGGGCTCGTATAGATAAACCCTACTTCATCTTAGCATGATGGAGAACATTCCTAGAGACACCCCTCCCACCAACAAGTGGATTAAAAGAAACCTCTATCTAAGAATAAATAGCCACATGACTAGGAAGAGGAAATGACCTTACCTCTCAAGCATTTTAGAAGTCAAGAAGAAACTTGGTGGATCAGATAAAGGATCCACTCAGAGTTTTACCACTGTTACCTATGAACAGATAAGGGCCAAAAGCTAATTCTAAGTCTCAACTCAAGTAGATCTTCCAGATCAATGAAATCTACATAAGTATTGAATTACCAAGTTGTTATCAATGCAATGGGTCTACTTTGCTTGGGACTAACAATTGGATTTAGACCAAGGAAAAGAACCAAAAAAACATACAGAGAGCAATATCATATTCCCTGCCAAGGGTCTGGAAAAGCCTAGCAGGCTAGTATAGCAAATTGCTTAGAGCAGGGTGAATGGAAAATTAATCTGGGAAGGAAGAGAATGTAACACCAATTGCTTTCCAGGAAAAAAAAAACTTTTAAAGGATGCACTGACATTGTGGGCTAATACACATGACAGTACCCAAGAGAACAAATGAATAAAGGGTTGTAAATTCAGGAACTGGAATTTCTCATCTTGCTATTAGAAATGCTACATAAAATCAAGGCTAGAAGAACAACATAATTTTCATAGTCTACCACTTCTTAAACCATCTTGGCCCTCATGCATAAGACATACCCTCCAACATTTCTCAGAAGAAAATGGGGACATTTGTAGCCAAGCAACATCAAAGTGTGGTCAAGATGGCAAAAGTTATTAATGATGAAGAACACATAAAATAGGAGAAGCTGAAGCACAATTTACTTTTGCCTGGGCCTACTGGGAAGGTCAAAACTCCACTTCTTCCTTTAAGCTGAGCAGGGCCGGTTTAACCAGTCTGCCAAATCAGCATTGGCAGGGGGCCCCAAGATCAAGGGGGCCCCCTGCTGACCTCCTTATCTGACAAAGGTTTTCTAGGAAGACTCTATGGTAGTTGTGCTGTTTTATGTCCCATGGATAATGAATCCATGGATACGGGGGTCCTGCTGTAATCTGAGCATCCTGTATTGTGAATAGGCTAGGTTACATTGACCTGAGATAAACATATGGGGCCCCCAAAATAAAGCATTGCAGGGGGCCCCCAAATTCCTTAAACCGGCCCTGAAGCTGAGGACAAAGGAGGAAAGGAGGAGACAGAACCTGTGCCACCCTAAAAGCGGCTGAAAAAGAAGAACAGCAGGGGATTAATCGGGACTGCCCCTGTCATATCAGGACAGCTGGAGAATATGATACAGAGATTCTGGAAATCAAGACAAAATTGTTTTTGCTGTAATTATGCAAACACAGCAAAAATAAAAATTATAAAATAGACAGGCATGAAGTTAACCAGATATGGAATGGGGAGGGGGAGGGAGGAAAATCGGGCCCTATCCTGCCACGTGAGTGCTCTCATGCTGATATCGAAGCAAAGAGACTTATTGCACTAGGGAAGTTTGCAAAGCAGCACAGTTGTGCGAAAGAAGAAGGGTGCAATACTCAACATTTTCAAAGCAGTATGTTCTTGTTTTCCTTTTATTATGTTATTGTGGTGGCAGAACAGCCTTGTGTGATAATCTCCAGAGTTTTTCCACTGAAAAAAACTGGGGGGGGGAATCTTCCCTTTTTAAAAAGAGGTGGGATTTTATTTTATTAGTTTTTTTCCTAGGACTTCAAAACTCTCATTGAAATTAATCTAATGCAGATTGAAAAACAAATCAGTCTCCTGAAGGTCAGCAAAGCCAAGCACTTTTCAGGGGTGGACAGTCCAGAGACAGGGGCATCAGAAAAAATGCCCCTACCATTTGGCACCTGCCAGTCTCACAGTTTCTTCCATGTGGACCTGAGAAAAGGCCCTCAGATGATGCTCTTCAAGCTCAGGCAGGGCTGTATGGGTTATGCTTCAGATAACCTGATCCCAAACTATTTAGGATCTTAAAGCTTTGTTCCAGCATAATTGGCCCTGGAAGCAAGCAGGCAGGCAAGATAGCTTGCCCAAAAGAAGTAGAAACAAACCCTGAGCAGTAATCTACACCAACGGTATCTTCCAGACTGTCTTTAAGTGCAGTCACATCTAAAACACATGACAGATTATGTTCTCTTCCATGTTCTTAAAATGTTGTGTTGCATACATCTATGAAGCAGTTAAGGACACCAACCAAGGAGTTAAACAAGAATCTTCTTTTTAGTAGGTTCAGTGTCAAAGAACAGATTCTTGCATTTGTACCTCCTAGGTCTGTCAAACCAATTCATTTCCATCAGGAACCAATTTGCCGCCTTTAACTTTCCACTGTTTCTTGCAAATCATGCCTGCAGCTTCTTTGGGTCCCTTCCAATTACCTTTCAGGGTAAGTCTGGCCCAACACTTGTCACCTTCCATTTCACTCATGTCTCTCGCTGACCTTTGCACATTTCCTACACATTCATACCGGTACTTTCTTCTTTGGGAATTCAAGCTGGGATTCATTCTCTGGCCCCCACCCCTCTCCTGCCAGCTTCCCCTTCTTCTTCTTCAAATTTGGAAATGATGCAAGTTCACTCCTAATGTATTTGATGCTACTTGTCCAAAGCTGGGGGCAGAAGTGAAAACCTTGAGACAGATTTGTGAAACTGCCATGCTGAAATGGAAGTAAGAGGCAGAAGTAATCAGCAAGTTAATTATCGTGAATGGTTGCCAAGGATACAATGGTACAAATACATTAGGCTATTTTATTAAGAAAGGGCTCCAATAATGAAAAGAAATGAGTAGGGCAATCACCAATAAGACAGAAGAACTCCTTTGCAGGCCAATCACACAGAGTCTGTCCACACATTACATTAAACATGTCCAAGGTGCATCAACTCAGCCAAATCCTAAACCCAAACAGGCTGATTCGTACAGATACAATAGATGTCAGAACTGAAACAGTGCCCAATATGTTGGGATCCTGGCAATAAGCTCCACTTTAGCTTGCATGATTATCTGAAAGGTGCATTAACCCTGCTGCATACAAGCAATAGGTGCACAGCCTGTGTATGTACAATCAGAAACCCTGAAAAAACCAGGAAGCCCAACAGGCACATGCATGAACTAGAGCTATGTTTCAGACATAACTGAATCCCAAAGCAAATCAGGCTGATGCAGGGAAATGCTGGAGAGAGGGAGGCTCCTCTGTAGTGGACCAGATCCAAATCTGAACCCTCCCAAACATCTGTTAATGATTCAGATTCAGTTGGGTGCAGAGACTCTGACAAGCTAAGACTAACACATTTCTCCACACTTATTAATGTATGGGAAACACCAAAATGGGGAGAGGAACAGGAAGAGTAAGCCTGTAGTCTTGTTACAGGCAGCTCTAAATTCTAACCACAGTGCAGTAGATGGTTTTATCACGGCCCATGAATTGTAGGGCTTTGGAGTTGAAATGTTAAAGTAATATATTGTAAGACTCCTCAGTGTCCAGCACCCTTTACTGAAAAGGTGGAGCTGGGAGGTTAAAATATTTTGTGGCGTCCTGGGAAATTGTACTGACTATTTGCTTGAAAAATGCTGGGTGTTCCAGTCCTGCCTCTCCCATTGTATGCTATACCCCATTATCTACTACTGTCAAGAGAACTCAAGAAAAATCTGTTTTCAATTCACCATGACTCCCTAGTCCCTGTATGTATGGTTGCAGATTGTTTATCAATGTAGTTCAGTGTTCCGGAATTGTGCAGGTACACACTTTACCTACTCTTTTTCAGGTTTCTCAGCTATACTATATGCCATCTCCATAACAATTACCAACAAACAACAAACAAACCCCATAACAGTGAACACTATACACTATTCCAGAACACAGCCTCACAGCCCGGAAAAAAAAACCAAGGAAAATCTATGGATGCCAGCTGTGAAAGCCTTCGACTTCATACTATACATGATGGTTTGAATTTCTGGCACAAGAATCAAATTAAAACCCAAGTCATTTTAAGCAACCTCCAAAATGGTCCAAATAGAATGAGGCTCTTTTCTGAATAACCGGGTTATAATCCAAACTGCATCTTTCTGCTGGTGCATACCCTTGTGAGAGTAGGAAAGCCTGTGTAATCCCCACCCCAAATCAGATTGACTATTTGCATAGATGCTACGCACACACTGCTGCACAAGCATATGATCAGAAACCCTGTAAAAGCTTGGTGTAATGCGTAGAAAGATTTCTGTCTCTCTTTAAAGATGTGCACAGTTTTGCATGAAAAAAAAAGAGGGCATGGAATCCACCTCCTCTCTAAGCAGCTGATTTCTGAAACTCTACCAAGTCAGTTATCTCAAGTGCATGTTGTAACTCTGCCTCCTTTCCAAGTCAAGGAGATATACCACAAAATGATAAACAACTAGCTTCTATGACTGCAGCTTTGGGCAAAACTGCAGGTGATGTAGGCTGCAAGTATGTGTGAGCATTACAATTTAATTGTACTTGTTTCTGCAGAAACAGTAAAGAAACCGAGCAGCAGCTCCAAAGCCTGGTGACAATGACAGCTGCTCACACAAGACAATGGAGAAACCCAGGAGTTTAATGTTGCAGTTATTTAGCAGCATCTTGTTCACTTCCTTCCACCCACCCTTAAAGGCAATTTGATGTAGAGGCTGTTTAAAACTCAGGTCTTCCTATCTGGCAAAAATGTGGAGTTCACTTTGTTTTTAATGGAACTGTTTGCAAAGGTAATCCACAGTTGTTATCCCTACATTACATCATGGCAGGAGAGGTGATGTGGTTGAGAAAGAATGGTTTTTGACAGTCACACAATTCATGATTACACTTCAGACAGTGGCTGGGATTACAGACAGTCACTTATAACACCTCTCTGAGAAAGATCATAAATTGTCAGCCACTTAATCTTTATTGACAAAATATACTTTAGCCACCCTTTTGTACAAATAGGATAATTAAACAGCACTGTGGAAATCTGACTCATACACACACACATTCACACATTGCCTTCACCTGATCACTTTCAAGTGGTGGCTGTTTTGGCTTTCTAGCAAAAGGCAGCCTGTGGAAAACATAGTTAAGGTTGCAGCAAAGATAAGTCTAATTAAATTGCCATCTCCATCTTTCCCTCAAACTCCTCCTCCACTCAGGTGTATACAGATATTGTGCTTCTGTTAACAGAGGCTGGCAGAAATCCTAAATCAAACTTTATGTTTGCAAGAAGGAAGCATGTCTTACTTTGATCTTTGTTTTCCCACTCCAGAAACAGTCAAGGAGTAGCCTAGCAGTCCTATTAGGTAAGTTTGGGTCCTAGAGTCTGCAAGATAGGGCTAAAACAGATTATCAACCTTCAGAGGAACATCAAAGACAAAATGGGAGGAGTGTTGCATAAGGATGGCTAGAAAAAAAACCTCGAGCCACCCTTCCACCCTCCCCGAAGATGCAATCGGGCTCCCAATTGCAGCTTCGGGGAGGGGGTGGATGTCTGGAAAGCCCCCCCCCTCGAGCGACCCTTACATTTGCCCCTCTCCTCCACCTTCGATTACTTCAGGAAGGGTGGATGGGTGGTGGCTGGAGGGGGGGAGGCTGGAGGGGGGAGTTTGGGATATACAGTTGTCCCTCCGTATTCACAGATTTGGCATTCACAGATTTAAGTATTCACGACTTGAAAATATTCTTTAAAAAATAATAATCCAAAAAGCAAACCTTGATTTTGCCATCTTATATAAGGGACACCATTTTGCTATGCCATTGCATATAATGGAACTTGATTTGGGTATTCACAGGGGTCCTGGAACCAAATCCCAGTGAATGTGAAGGGACAACTATACTTGCCATATAAGAGAAGGAGGGGTCATCTTATACAGCAATTATATCCCAAACTCTATATTTTAACTTAAAAATTGGGGGGTCATCTTATACGCCCAGTCGTCTTATACGCCGGAATATACGGCAATGTAGAAAGAAATGTGAATGATAAATGTAATTTAAGCTCAAAAAACTAAATTGAGAATGGTAGAATGAAAGACACAGTAAAGATTTTGTAAGATTTTATGACTAAAAACTTGTGAATCCCAACTACTCATCAGCTGGTCTATTTTTATTTTACTGTGATGCAGTGTAGATGTGGTCACAAATAAAAAGTTGTCACCTTAGGGCTTCTTTTCACATCTTTTCAACAGAAGAGCCATGCTAGCATCTGAAGATCTGGCATAATTTTCACGCAGGTCCCACAAGACATCCTTCATCCATTTCTGAGATCTCGTATCACAAATAGCACAAAAGGTGTTGTTCTAGACAAAGATGTGGAGAGCGAGCAAATATTTATTCCTTAAGATCAAAGAAACAAAAATTCTCTGTATATCTTCTTCTCTATATCTTCTTCTATTCTGCACGTACAGCCCCCTCTCCCTTTGGGATTTGACTCAACACATGGAGGGGCTCAGAGCTAGGTGGGTACAATGTCAGAGGAGGGGCCAGTAGCATCACTTGCCTGAAGATCACCATCATTTGATTAACCATCAGAAGATCACTTGCCTGAAGATCACCATCATATGATTAACATGTGAAAGATAGAAAGGGATGTACAAGTAGTGGTTTGAGCATTGGACTATGGCTCTGGAGACCAGGGTTCGAATCGCTGCTCAGCCATGGAAACCCATTGGGTGACCTTGGGCAAGTCACACACTCTCAGCCTCAGAGGAAAGCAAAGGCAAACCCATTCTGAATAACTCTTGCCAACAAAACCCCATGATAGGTTTGTCTTAGGGTCACCATAAGCCAGAAACAACCTGAAGGCATACAACAACAACAACACATGGTGGTGGTGGTGGTGGTGGTGATGGGAATCTGTTCCCTCATTGTATCTCCTCTCTATAGTTTCATTTTCAGTGGAAAGCTAGTTATCCTCCTGGACATAGGAGGACAGAGAGTTCAATTGCAGCCTTGTACATACAAAGACACAGTAGCACCTGCTCATACTGCATGTCCCCATCTCTGCTGCTCTTCCATCCTGGAACAATATGACTAAGCCCCCATCTGCCTTACCAACCTTGTCACAGGAGATACAAAGGTAAATGGCAGCATCTAATCTGAGTTGCAATTTCTCCCCCTCATCCTAGTGCTGTTTCTCTTCATTTCTCCCACACTTTTTCTTTCTTGTTCTTTCCCTACTTTGTTCAACCTTTCTGTTTCCTAACAATTCTCCCCTTCCTTACCAAGCACCAAGAGTTCCTCTTCCCAAGGTTGCCATATTCTAGTTGTTCAAATCCAGGCAGCCAGCTTTACATATTATGGAAAGTATTTGCTTAGTATGCAAATCCTGTGTTGGATCATGAAATGGCTGGCCATGGTGTGCACATACACACAAATAATCTGCCACTTAGAAATGGTCCTTTCAAATTTGCTTTATAAAGAGAATGTTAGATTTTCTCAGATGCTTTGCATGTAATGTGGGGATACACAACCTGCAACCCAAGGGTTTTTTGTCTATCCCATAATGCCTTTTCTTTGCCATCTTTTCTCTTCAGAGTTCCTATGCCTTTAACAACTGAAGGAAATGCAAATATTCAGCAGGTTTACCTTTCCAAGTAATGGCAATTCCACAAAGCTTGAGGCATCTAAATTACTCAAGTGAGCCTATTCTTTGCAACAACACTGTCCTGGCTATTGGGATGTCACTTTTCCATGATAAAGTGGCTTACAGCAACATCAGAAAAAATTGCACAATACAAAACATTTCCAGATAATTCAGTAAAAATTACAACAAGATATAGGACAAGCATACAACAGGCTAAAGATCTCACAGTAATAAATATAATAAACATAAATACATATTAAAGTTAAGACTAATAATTCACACTAGGGTCCAATAAAAAAAGCAAAGCAGATAGAAATAAATACAGTGGGCCCTTGTTATCTGCTGGGATTTGGTTACAGGACAACCATGGATACCAAAATCCGTGGATTCTCAAGTTCAATTCTATACAATGGTGCAGTGAAATGGTGTCCCTTATATAAAATGGCAAAATCAAGGTTTGTTTCTTGAATTTTTGTTTGTTTGTTTGTTTTGGGGGGGATTTTCAAGCCGTGGGTGGATAAAGGGCCCACTGTACAAGTCAAAGCAAAAATACATTCTGTCCAAAGCTAAATGTTGTCCCAATCACAATCCCTAAATAAACCACCCCCATGGTGTCTAAACCTCTTCAGCAGCAGCTGAAGCCATATCCATCCAGGGCTGCAGCTACATAGGCATGGGGAATGAGGGCATTGCCTGTCCAAATAAGAATTCTCCCCTCCTCCCCAATAAAAAGCCCTTCAGCCACTAAATTTTTAATATTGCAAACTTGTTCACACCTAGACTTTTCTAGTTCCTGCATGTGCATTCCCTTGGTCACTTTTCCTGCCCAATCTTTTTTGACGAATTCTAATTTCTAAATGCTCAACTGAAGGTTTAAGTTAATGCAATGCTAGAAATCTGGGGAATGAAGGAAAATTTCATCTGGGGAGGCCAATTTCTTGTTTGGGGCGCAGTGCTGCTCTTCCATCCTGGCACAATATGCTACACTCCTACCACCATCTTGGTTGCAGAATCCAGCCATGGTCCCCCTATCACAGGTCAGGTGGAAAGGGGTCAGACAGAGGTCCAGGATCTGGGTCTTGCAGGACTTACAACTAAATGATCTCCAGGTAATTTCAGAGCTGCAACCTTTGTAGTTGATTCATATCTTAAATTGTTCTAAACTGTCAAAATTCATTTTATTATACACCACCCTAAAAGCATTTGATATAGGGTGGATAGTTTTAAATGCATATATACATAATAAAAATATCCATTCAAAATGGGAACAATCATACCGACTCAGAAGTAAGAACCATTGCGTTCAATAGGGCTTACTCCTGGATTAAGTAATGTGCTAATATATGGCACATTGTGGCCATAAGTGCCATATATTAGCACATATGGATAGATATAGGATGCCTGAAAGACATTAAAAGGTTCTTTCCCTACACTCTCTATCACACATACACTCTCACATGCATGCTAAACTTCCCCTCCCAATGCAGGAAACATTTTGTTACAAACAAACAAACACCCTGTCACCCAGCCAAGGAACAAAATAATGTACCAGACAGTAGAAATTCTCCATCTCTTGTGAGTATACACATACTGTACATATATTTCAGAGAAATTAAAATGTGGAGTCAGTTCAACAAGCAACTTGATCACAGAGCAGCAGGATCTGGAATCTTCCAACAGGAAGAAGATAGAATCCCAGAGAGGAAAATGTGAAGCCAGGAAAAGGAGATTTAGAATATCACTGCCCACTACAGGGTAACTTATACATTTTCTAACCTCATCCTGGAAAAAGAATGTCTTGAATATCACGACTATTAAATTGGGAATAACTGCAAGAATCTTTGCACTTCAGGACTTTTTTCACAAAATTCATTTGCACTAAAGCATGTGCCTTTTGTGCAGAAAATGTGGGATTTTGTGCAGAAAACAGGCTTCTGTGCAAAATGCAACATTTTTGCACAGGATGAACATATGTGTTTCTGAATAAAAATTCCAAAGTGCAAATAGTTATCGAAAGCTATGCAGAAACCCTCATAATTTTGCACAGGAGGGGGAAAACTCTTGAAATTACTCATTCTTGCAAATGATCCATTCTTGCATCCTGCTCCCACCCAGAAGCCACAGCTACTGATAAGCAGCAGAACAGATAATTGCAGAACCAAACGATTTAGTGTCTTATAAATATCAGCAAAACAGTAGGCTGAAAACTGCTTCAAAGGTTTAGGAAGAGGGAAACTGTAAATCTCAGGGAATAAATGGACCCATCCAGAGTGTGTAATTTTTAAGGAACTAAAGTCCACACTACAAAGCAGTTACGGAAAGGCCCCCTTCCAGCCTTAAATACACAGCTCCCTTTGCCAGCACAGTTCAGCAGTGTCACCAGAATGTTAAAAGACTCAGGACGATTAAGCAGCTGCAAATTGGCAATCAGGAAATGCAGCTGTGCAACCTGATTGACAGGACACCTTTGTTTTTCCCAGTGAGTTGCAATGCACATTCAATGTCTCTGAAGTTAAACTACTGCCCAGTGCCAAGATGCATTTTGCTGGCTACAGTCTCAAATCACAGGCATAAGAAAATAAAAACAGATGATGTATATAAAATGCCTGCATAGTTCAGGATCAAAGTCTCCTGCTGCTGGAGTTTTAGCAACAATTTCAGCAGAAGCCAAAGCAGAATTCAAAGCAGAGTTGCAGAGTCAGTGGCTCCCACAAAGTCCAGCCAGCCAGGATGGGCACTGGTCAAAGAGGATGGGAGCTATAGTTCTAAAACTCTTCTTGGCCACTATTTTCCTCACCCTGACTTAAAAGTTTAAAGGGAATAAAAACATGCTGAGCTTATAGCTATCAGGGTAGCCACAGAGCTCAGTGATAAAACACTTGCTTTGCATACACCAGGGCCCATATCCAAGTTCCCTGGCTCACAGTGAGACTATCCCAGGCAGGTAACATAGCTGGGGAAAGTTCCTGCCTGTGCCATATTGGAGTTGATGAACTAATTGACGGCAGCTTCATGTATTCAAAATGTTAGGATGAAAAAGGAATTTCAGATTTTTTTTTATCTTTTGGTATTTACATTTCCTTATGGTAAAGCCATCTGTAGGAAAGCAGAATTAAAGACAAAATATTCTTTTAAAAATAAATGAACGCACTGCACCCAACAAGGAAAAAAATGCAGTCAGTACGTGAAATGTACTGTAGGGAGCCCTGGTGGTGCAGTGGTTAAATACCAGTACTGCAAGCCACCATGTTGTGAGTTTGATCCTGCAGGGCTCAAAGGTTGACTCAGCCTTCCATCCTTTCGTAGGTCAGTAAAATGCGTACCTGGCTTTTGGGGGCATTTAGCTAACACACATTGGAAACTGCTTAGAGAGTGCCTAGCACTGCAAAAGTGTGCAGATGTCTAAGTGAAAGCCTTTGTGGCTGAAGAGCAGGGTATAAATACCTAAAATAAAAAAATAAATGCAAAAAAAAAAAGCCGCACACCTCCAAACATAGGTCATACATGTGCCAGGTGTTATGAAATTACTGCAGCAAACACTGGTTTCTGGAACTATTCCAAAAAAGGAGCTCTAAGCAAGAAGGGAAGAAAGAGAACAGGAAACAGAGAGATGCAGTGCCTGGAGCAGGGGATAAAAGACAGGGTGCCACAGAGGGATACTAGAAAAAGAGTGTTACACAACACCACTCATGCAGTGATAAATATAAACTGGCCACCAATAAGAGAACAAACAAGTACGAAATCCCAAAATATTTCCAATTTTACTTCAGTAGATAGTCTATCAATAAATTTCTGCTTCTACCACATTTACATTCTGAAATGTTTTTAATGTACTTATAATGTTCTAATAATATACTCATTTCCCATACACAGTTCCTTACAGTTATGCAATGTTATTTTTGTTTCCTTGTGCAGGGCTCAGGGGAAAAGCACTCTTCTTCAGCTAAAAGATATCAACTTAATATTTGGATTAGACTAAGTAGAGTTATCACCATTTAGCTCTGGAATAGTTTTCCATTACCCTGTAACTATGTGCATGCATACACACACACACATGCCAGACTTGCAAACACAGGCAAGCCAACCCAAACATAACTTTAGTCCAGGGAGGCTGAGCATCTCCCTTTGGGCATCTCAGCTGTGGGATGTGAGCTTCAACTTCCACTGCTCTGTGTTCTGGTCACAGAAAATGACTGCAAAATACCATTGCCAGATCAACCAGCGCTGTTTCTCAACAGACTTAGAAATAATTATTTCTAAACATTTAACATAGGACCACGGGAGGAACAAGAAGCTAAGCAGTATTGGCAGAATACTGCTAAAAGAGAAATATTAAATAACTTGCTATTTCTCCAGAGCTGAAACTGTAAGAAGGCAGCCCACAAATACTCCCAAGTTAGATCATTGAAACCAACAGCAATATTTTGCAGGACAAATTGATTTTGTTCTTTTTCTTAATGTGCCCAACTAAGTTTATATTCTTCCTTCCTTTGTGGGGCCATACTCCATTTATTATTCTATATCCTTACTTATTTTATTATTAAAGATACAGTACAATGCATCCTTAGTTAAGGTGAATTGGGGGAGGAAACAGACTGTGTCACTATAAGACTCAAAGTTATATTGTTTATAAAAATGACACCTATTGTGCTAATAACATGAAACATGATATCCTATCTATGTGCTAACTGGTGAGGTCTATGATTGTGCCAAATATCAAATTAACACAATATAAATGTCCACAGCTACACCAAATTAAAAATGTTGAAAATGTAATGCAATTCTTGCTCAGGAATATCACAAATTTCTGCCAAATTTTGGTAAGAACTACCAATATACTGGATTCAGACTATTAACAGCTGGTAGCAAAATTATGTCATATATTCTCTGTTTCATTCTGAAGGCTAGAAGGTGCCAATATTTTCTGAGACATTATATACTGTAGAAAGAATCTGGTGGATTCTATGTACATGTGTATGTACCTTCAAGTCACCTGTCAATTTACAGTGACGCCATACATTTCATAGGGTTTTCTTAGGCAAGGAAACTCAGAGGTGCTTTTGCTAGTTCCTTCCTCTGGAATGGTGAAAACTATTTTCCTGTTCCTGTTGCTATGGGATGTGACCTCACAATGCCATTCTACACACTACTAAAACTGTGACCTTAGCATGGGGACCATAGGTATCTTTCCAAACCACTCTCTAGCACATCTCTCTTTGATTCTGAGGAGCTGTCACAAGAGAATCTGCAGCATCTTTTTTTTCTTACTAATTCTCAGGAAGTGGAAGATCTAAGAGGAAGTGCAAATGAACAAAAATCACCAGCTGCAGAAAACTGTGATGGAGAAAACTGATGCAATGAAATGCCTTTACACAGGATTCATCCAGGAACAGCTCTGAGGCCAGAGAGTAACAAACTGAGACCTACAACTTAATTCTGTGTCAAGGTTTTATAGCAATAGCAAGCTTGAGATGGAAAATTCTAATCTCTCGTTGTTGCTGGATAATTGGTTTACTGAACTCAATTCCCTCCTTTTCTGCTTGTCTGTTTGTCTGGGTTGAGACTTGCCTTATACAGTATTGTATACTTAACTGGGTAGCTTCCATGCTTCTTTTCCCTTCATTAAATACATTTTTGTCAACACTTTTTTTAACTTGTATAATATTCAATCATTTTGTGGTGATGGTGGTATAGACAACCTCCCACCCACCCAAGGCAGCTTACAAGATAAAATCCATGCACTAATTCAGGGGTGCACCTTTTGGGGCCATGTGTGAAACATGGGTGCTCCCTGTGTGGCCCCCAAAGCCAACAAGATTCCTCCCCCTCTCTTCTGGCCTCTGAGATTACTAGAACACTGCTGAAGCAACAGGTAAACAGACACATACTCAGGCTGTCTTGAAAGTTTGCAGTTACAGTATTGGGCCTGACAGACCTAGATGCCAAGCCACATAAGACATACAGAACCACTGTGGAAAAGGTTTCCTCTCATGTACCCTTCTGCCTAATTTAATTAGGTAGAACTAATCACTTTTCAAAGAGTACAATCCTATACAATCCCCACTAAGTATAACAGAATTTACTTCTGTGTGGTTTACAGGTTGTTGATGTTCGTTTGTTTTTAAGTCCTTTACTCAAGATCCAAAAAGTCCTTATATCTGCTGTTTTTCAATCAAGAAGCAATGCAAGGGTTACAGTACTCTATTACATTTTCTTCCAGGTAATGAAACACACTATGATGAGCAAAAGGATATTGGACTATTGAGACACCCCTGTATGAACAAGCGTGCACTCCATTATATGTAAATCATGTGTACATGTGTATAGATCCGCAATCTGAATGCAGTGTACATTGACCGTACAGACATTGACTATTGCGTGGAAATCACTATACAGATAAATAATCTGAGTTGCTTCTAAGAGACAAAAAGCCCTGTTCTCTCAGTTTCTCCTACACCACATGGTTGTTTTTGTTGTGTTGATAGACAGGAAAGGACAGGAATCACATAAGCTGTCTCCAAGCCAGGCAGTACAGTGTACCTGTTTGTTTGCTAACTTCCATTTTGAGTAATTCAAACAAAGAATTATGATAACTTTATTGATGTATGAGGCATCCCATTGCAAATATTAAGCCTATTTTTGTATAGTGGTTAGGAGAGAGAGATGAATGAAATTCAGCTTATTTACAATATTCAAAATATTCTTTTCTCCAACTAGTGTCCATCTAGTTCATTTCTACATGCCACAGATCATCCAGGCTTCAATAGGAGTGCAAGCTATACCAGCCAGGAAAAACCCCAAAGCCCTCATTCAATTTTCTTTTGGCAATGGAACAATCAAATAGGCCAGGGATAGGCAAGGTGTGGTATGTGGACCACATGCAGCCTCAGGACCATTTTTGTGGTCCCAAGGGTCAAAATGCCCTAAAATGGCCTCTAGGGGATATGGAGGACATTTCTGCCACATTTCGAAGTCCCCTAGGCCTTTGATACCATACTGGGAGAAAGCTGAGATATGAATTAAATAAATTAATTAAAATAAAATTTTGCTAAATTTTTCAAAAAAAATATTTTTGCCTCAAAATGTCATCCAGGGGTGCAGGAAGCCCTCAAAACAAGTTGATAATGCTTCCATGTCCACTAGAGAGCATTTGAGGACAATAATAATAATAATAATATTTTTGTAGCTAGGAGTGTGGTAGGTGACATCAGCCTCCAAGTCTCCTGAGATGCTAATGCGCCCCCCTAGCTTTCCACAGTTGCCCACCCCTGTAAGCTCCTCCAGGTTTGCAGGAGGAAGTGGCCACTGTGAAGTGCCGTAAGTTGGGCCTCTGCCATAAGGCAGAGGGATTTAGAATCCTTGTTGGCATCATACCCAAATGTCCAGTGGCATGAAAGAGTTAAGTGGCCTTGTTTGATACTTTTTGCATATGCTTGAGGATATGAAAGCAGAGAATGGACTGGGAGAGTGGTTTCCTCTTTTGTGAACCTGCATGCAGACAGGGGGAGATGTGTCACCCTTGCACACTTTGATTTTCTTTGTTTCTTTGAGTTTCTTTATTTGCTTTTGCATTGTATAATCCTTGGGAATCCCTCTTCCATTGTCCTTGAGTCACCCAAGGGGGGAATGCACCTTAGCGTATGTGCCAGCCATGGGGAATTGGATTGCCAGTTACAGATAGTCTGGATAGAATTATAGTTGTTTAATGGCCCAGTTCTACCACTGGCTTTGAGGGAATGCTGCACCCCACTAGCAAAAGAGTAAGAATGATTTATTTATTTATTTATATCCCACCTTTCCCACAGCATAGGCTTCAAGGTAACTTCTCTACTACATACCATCTGCTGCATTATTTACTTCCAATGAACCTTATCTTACAGTAGTAACTTGGTTACTGCTATAAGCACCAAAAAAACTCTTGGGCAGGCCTGGAACTAGAGTGAGACAGGACAGGAAATGACCTGATCATGACAAGAGATAAATGTTCATATTACTGTCCTCCTGACCACCAGAAAAAGCCAAATCCAGCATGTATACCATTATATCTATTGGACCACCAGTATGGTGTGACAATCCCACAGTTGTTCACAGCAGCCATGAAGTCCTAAACAGGCCTTGTCCTGTCTGTTCCATAGCACAGTCACCTGGGAATTCCAAACACCAAGACCACCTCTGTCACCTCTGACTAAATAGTCACAACACCAAAGTGCTTTTATGCTCAAAGAAAGGCAGATGTATGAGTAATCCCATACAGGGGAAAGATGGTAACTGAGACAATTTATAACTTTGTTAATACTTTACCTCTCAGCACCAATTATAATGTTCAGACTACATGTAAACCTGTTGTCATCATGATTTTCAATATTTGCACAATATTTTCCAATAGTCCCAGAAAAGGCACAGAAAAAGGCAACCCCAATGAACTGTGGGCTGGAGCAATTCCCCTATAAGGCTTAGGCCTCTTTTGTTTAGAAGAAGGGTTAGTAAGGAGGGAAAGGGAAAAGACTTGATGGAGATTTATAAAAGTATGCATGGTGTGAAGAAACTGGACAAGGGGGGTGGGGGTCCCCTTATGCTTTTAGAATACCCAAATCTAGAAGCTGAATAGTGAGAGATTCAGAATGTATGAAAGGAAGAAGTTCAGTACACAGTGGATGGAGTTAATCTGTGACATTCATTGCCAAAAGATGCAATAATGTCCACCAACTACATTAGGCAAATCCATGAAGATGGCCATATTCCCTTCCAAAAGCAGAAAGTGGAAGAAGGCTTTTCCTCTGATTTCCTGCTTTTGGGCTTCCCAGAGGTATCTGGTTGGCACTTCCTATATTCTGTCTCTTATCTGTCCTCAATGGCCACTGCAGTCTCAAGCATTTATTTCAAGCCACTTTTTAAAGACGAGGGTGTTAGACTCTCTGGGTTCTATGGGAATTGCATTCTTATTCTAAGCATGTTTACTCTGATGTACTGTGTTCAATGGTCCTTGCCACACAAGAAGCACACACCAGATTGCAGCCTGAATCATCTTACAGTACTGAATATACTTCATATTAACTGGATAGAGCTTCAGACTGCCAGTCCTATTAATCTAAATCTGGGCTGCAAATTTGTCATTTTTTCTTAAACCTTTGAAATCATAACAATACAACCTTTCATTTGTTACAGTATTTGGGTATGACACCCAACGTATTTGGGTGTGACAATATAAGAAATTGCTTTACCTAAATCACAGATATATCTAGCTCAGAACAGTTTTGTTCCATCCCAGCTTCTTAACAGTCTTTTAATCAGAGATGCTAGAGAGCCATGAGACCCCCACATGCACAACATGTGCTCTGCCAGTGAGCTTAAGGGTGCATCCAAGAGAGTAGGTCCAAGCTACCCCCACAACAACTTCCATGAAAAGCTTGGCTCAATAAAATCTACACTTTGGGGAGTTCTCTGTCTTGACATATTTCTTGCCATCTGAAAAGCTTTTTCCTTTTATGAATACTTGGTACTTGTGTTTGGGGATTTTTGTTTTATTTTGTTTTGTTTTTACTGCTGAAATCTAATCTAAGAGGAATAAGCAGATAAAACACATTACAAAGACAAAGCAAAATCACTCATGGGCTTTTTAAAGAAAAGCAACTAGTTTCCACACCACCAGCCCCAGAAAGCACAACTAGGTGGTTATGCTGTTCATTTTACAGCCTACAGATTGTGATCTCTTGAAAGCAACCCACAGCCTTCACACTTGGCATGCTTCCAAGAAAAGGGGAGGACCGGTGGGATTCCAGCCAACATCTTAGCCATCTTTCAGAGTTCTCATTTCTGCAGCCAGGGGTCTGCTCTCTTTCCGGAGGATGACACTCAGCAGAGCCAGCCCTAACATTAGGCAGAGTAAGTCGAGGCGGGGTGATGTGAAAATCAAGAGCCATGTCTGTCCACTGTCCAACCTGCCCTGTGTTCCTGAAGCGAGACTGCTCCCCTCAGGAAAGAAGGAAGGATGCTGCCCAACTCACCTGAAGGGAAATAAGATCAACTGCCCTTCTGGTTGGCTTCTGTGGTGAAATTGGAGGGGGGGGGGATTGGCCTTTTGCCTCCAGCAGCAAAACGTCTTAGGCCAGTCCTGACACTCAACCAACAACATTAAGCCCCCTATCTATTAAATGGCCACCAGTTCAGCTCTTGGAAATGGCTTGCAACAATAAAATCTGTTTTCAGCAAGCCCGCCCGCCCCTGTTTCCCACAAGCCCACAGAACATAGAAATATAGGAAACTTTTCCTATCAAGTCCGTTAGTTAGCCCAGTTGCCCTCTACTCCGATTGGCAGCTCTTCTCGGGGTCGAGCCGCTGATTCCTGTACGGGAGGGAGACCCAGGAAAGGGAGCCCGGGAGCCCCTCCGACGGGAGGCAGGGAGGACGGGGAAGGACGCCTTGCCCGAGCGAGACCACGGTGTTCTTCGCGGCACCCGCCACGATCTCTGCTGGAGGCAGCAACGGAGGGGAACCGAGCCTTTCCAAAAACCTACTGGTTTTTGGTTCAGTCGCAGGAGGAAACTTTCGGGACGGTGCGACCCGAACCCGGGAGTCCCCTGCCAAAGCGCGAAGGGGCCGAGAGACGCCTTGCCGCCAGGCTGAGGGAGTAAAGGGGGTCGGGGGGGGGCGTTTGCGGGTGGGAGAGTCGCCGCCCCGCCCCTCCTGCTGGAGCTCCTAAGGACCGCGCACCGGGAGGGGGGGGAGCGCAGAGCCCGGCCGGGGAGGGGAGGAAAGTTTTGGACTCACCGGGGACCAGACCAGGACGAGGAAGAGGAGGAGGAGGAGGAGAGCCGCCGCCGCCGGGCTGGAGGCCAAGGGGAGACCCGAGCGGGACACCTGCTGGGAAGAAGGCGAAGCCCCTCAGAAGCAGGCAGCCTCGAGGGGGGCCCGTCCCGCGCCCCCTTTCCGGGCCAACTCTCCGGCGCTGGCCGCCCTGCTTTCCTGCCTCCCCCCCCCACACACACACACACGGAGCTGCCGCCCCAGTGCCCCCGTCCACGCCAGGCTCCAGCCTCCTCCCCTGCGCCGCCGCCTCGGATGCCCGCCCGCCTTGCCTTTCCCTTCCCTTCCCTTCCCTTCCCTTCCCTTCCCTTCCCGCCCTGCGCCTCCGCCGAGCCCCCCTTTCCTCCCGCCAGCAGCCCGGCGGGGGAAGCGGGACCTCGCCAAGCGGCTGCTCCCCGGCTGCTGCCCCGGCGGCTCCCCTTTACCTGCGCGGAGGAGCCCCGGCGGGGCGCGGCGACGAGGCGGGCGGGCGGTGGCGGAGCGAGGCGAGCAGAGGCAGCAGCAGCAGGCGACGCGCCTCTCTGGTCAGCAGCCCCGGCCGGTGGGCCAGCCAGCCAGGCAAGGCGGGAGCCGGCGAGGAGCAGCAGCAGCCGGAGGAGGAGGAGGCTGGCCAAAGCCGAGCTGGACCCGAGGAGGAGGAGGAGGAGGAGAGGCTGCTCCTGCCGCCGCCGCCCGCTCCCTGACTGGCTGGCTGGCTGGCTGCGAGGGAGCGAGGCGAAATTCTCGCGCTCAAGCAAAGCGCAGACAAAGAGCGCGCCAGGTGCGTCGTCGTCGCCGCCGCTGAGCCTGAAGGAGGACGGGCGGGCCAGGCGCCCCCCTCTCTCCTTCCCTCCCTCCCTCCCTCCCTCAGACCACCGGGGAGGGCTCCGGCGACGGAAGGAGGCGCTCCAAGGCCGCGCAGTTTGACTTTGGAGGAGGCGGCTGGGCGGAGGGACCGGGACCCTCCTCTTCTCCATGGCTTTTGCGCACCTGCTTGGGACGGAGGGAGGGCCAAGGCCAAGGACGGGGTAAGGGCCCTGCAGCACCTGCCGCTGCAGGAGGGCCCCATGGTCACCCTCCTCCTCCACCACCACCTTATTAGTAATAATCTGAATATCCTGGACTGTGAATACCTTAGATTCCATTGACCTGAGGGAAACATATGGCCCCCCCAAAATAGAGCGTTGCAGGGCCCCCAAAACTCTTTAAGGCGGACCAAGCCCAGCCCTACCGTGCAGGCGTCCTCTCCGCTCAGCCCCCCCCCCCGCTGGCTTTGAGGGGAGCGACTCCCCAAGAAACGGGCCCACCCAGGGTGGCGACTTCCCGACGGAGCATCGAGATTTCTCTTACCCAGTGGGGTAATTTTTTTTAAAGTAAAATAAAACTCTTGAACTTACCCGGTGTCGTCGGACAGCAGCCAGGAGAAAGAACCCAAGTGGAAATACAGTTGTTCCTCCATATCCACGGATTTGAGTATTCACAGCTTGAAAATATGCTTTAAAAATAATAAACCCAAAAGGAAACCTTGATTTTGCCATCTTATCTAAGGGACACCATTTGGCTATGCCTTTGCATATAATGGGACTTGAGTATTCACAGATTTTGCTATCCACAGGGAGGGTCGTAGAACCGAACCCTAGCGAATATGAAACGACAACTGAGTTGTCCCTCCGTATCCACGGATTTGGTATCCACGGATTTGAGTATTCACAGCTTGAAAATATTCTTTAAAACATAATAATACAAAAAGCAAACCTTGATTTTGCCATCTTATCTAAGGGACACCATTTTGCTATGCCATTGCATATAATGGGACTTGAGTATTCACGGATTTTGGTATCCACAGGGGTCCTGGAACCAAACCCCAGTGAATATGGAGGGACAAGTACATTGGAGCTGGCATCTTGGAGGAGTTGCTAAGCTTTCCACCTACTTTCCACAAGAACAATGCCATTGTCTCCAGCAATGGACAAGTCCATCCTAGGGCCAGGGATATAGTGGAACTGGCGGGGGGGTCCCAGGCCCCGGGACTCCACGGTTAGCAGGGACTTGGGCATCATCTTCATCTCCAGCTTCCCTGCTACTCCTCAACTGTGGTTCCCCCCAGTTGTTAAGAGCTGGAAGGGAGGAGGGATTTTCCCAGCAAGAGCAAATGGTGCTGAGCTCTCTTATGAAAGGCCAAATATTGGAGGGTGGCTTGATCGTGAATGAACAATTAAAACTCATTCCATGTAAAGACATCCTGGAAGATGAAATCTGCTAGAGGTGGGTTGTGGATATGGACCAACCCAGCTGCCTGAATTTTTTAAAATTATTTTTATACATTTTCAAAATCATTAATTACATTTCAGTCTTACGTAAAAGCAGGGCCAGTTTAAGGGCCCTGCAGCGCCTTCATAATCCTCCTCCTGCAAAAACATTATTAGTAATAATCTGAATATCCTGTACTGTGAATAGGTTAGGTTAGGTTACATTGACCTGAGATAAACATATTGGGCCCCCAAAATAAAGGGTTGCAGGGCCCCCCCAAATTCCTTAAACCGGTCCTGCTTAAAAGTTGCTTTACTGTATATTCCACAATTCTTTTCATAATCCATACATTTTTCAAAAGCAATCCAAAAGTAACTTATACTTAATTATACAATATCTTTTGTGACTGTATACATAGAAAAAATAACTTTACCAGAATAAAGTAAAAGCAATGTTACCACACTTGAAATTACGGCTTCTTTTAATATATATGTTCTTACTAACTCCTCATTATCCAAATTCTTTTAATTTCCACATTTTACTCTGCTGACCCTCTTTTTTCTTCCTAACTTTTTGGACTCTCCCTGGGGATGTGGCTATGAAGACTGTCACAATGAGTACCCACACTTGAAAATGTACCCCTACCTGGAGCAGACTTTTATAAGGCCAGTTCCCTTCTGTGGCCAGAGATGCTATCTTTTTACAATTAGCCCTCTGTATCCATGGATTCTGCATCCACGGATTCAACCATCCACTGCTTGAAAATATTTTTAAAAAATAATTCCCCAAAAACAAACCTTGATTTTGCCATTTTATATAAAAGAAGCCATTTTGCTATGCCATTTGTATGCAAGGGGACTTGAGCAATCCAGTGGCAGCTGGTGATTCCTAGGTCAGTGCAGTGAAGAATCCACTCACGGTTTTAGTGCAAATTTTAAAGGAGCAAACCAAGTTTCTGAACCTATTTTCAGAGATGGGGTTCAGGACTTTGGATAGCTCCTTTAAAAAGCAAAGCAGATGGGCTTCTCCAATGAGGTGGAAGCCGCTGCCAAAATCCTAGGATTGATCCCTGATTTTAGCAGCCTCTTCCAGAAAACTGTGTTCTGGTTGATTTCTTTTGTTTGTCTGCATCAAACTGCATTTTTTTCCAGCCCTCTTCTGAGAAGGTGAAGTAGGACACACATTCCAAGGTCTGGATTGGCAATATCAGCTGAAGGGATGTCTTTTTCACTCATACAAAGTAGGTTTCTAGCTGTCCTGTGGAGTTAGTGTATTCATCTTTGCTAAATCTTCAAGGCAGGCTGAACTCCACAGCAATGGCAGAGTTTTTAAAATGTAGTTAAGGTTTTTATTGGTTTATCTAATACAGCAAAAGCATATTATTCATTGTCCTTGACCCACCCATACTTCCTCATCACCATCCTCTTGCCATCCTTAGTAACCCTACCTGTATAATCACAGTTATGGTTAACCCTAGAACATCCAGCCTACTCACACTTACTGTCTGAGGCAAGCAAGACAAAAGTGTAACAGACAAGCGAGGTGGGGGTTGAGCAAAAGGTGGCACCAGCCTTGCATTGTTCAGAATGAATTCTCAATCTAAGTCAGCACTCAGACAGTTCCAAGAAAGTAAACCACATACGGTATTCGGGTATTTTTCTCCGTGTGTCCCTCCTATTAAATACTACTTTTTCTTTCATTAGCTATTGCAACAAAAGAGAAGAGAAAAGGCTCAACAACATCGCTTCCATTCATCATTCTATGTGTAGTGAAGTTGGGGGCTTCCAGTTCTCCAAGATAATGGATTTTGCCACTGTAGAATCATAGAATTATAGAGTTGGAAGAGACCACGAGGGCCATCCAGTCCAACCCCCTGCCATGCAGGAAATCACAATCAAACCATCCCTGACAGATGGTCATCCAGCCTCTGTTTAAAGACCTCCAAGGAAGGAGACCCCACCATGCTCCGAGGGAGTGCGTTCCACTGCCGAACAGCTCTTACTGTCAAAAAGTTCCTCCTAATGTTGAGGTGGAATCTCTGTTCCTGGAGCTTGCATCCATTGCTCCGTGTTCCAGTCTCTGGAGCAGCAGAAAACAAACCTGCTCCATCCTCAACGTGACACCCCTTCAAATACTTAAACAGGGCTATCATATCGCCTCTTAACCGTCTTTTTTCCAGGCTAAACATACCCAGCTCCCTAAGTCTCTCCTCATACCCAGCTCCCTAAGTCTCTCCTCATAAGGCATCATTTCCAGACCTTTCATCATTTTAGTCACCCTTTCTCTGGACATGCTCCAATTTGTCAATGTCCTTTTTGAATTGTGGTGCCCAGAACTGGACACAGTATTCTAGGTGAGGTCTGACCAAGGCAGAATAGAGCAGCACTATTACTTCCCTTGATCTATACACTATACTTCTATTGATACAGCCCAAAATCGCATTGGCCTTTTTAGCTGCCGCATCACACTGTTGACTCATGTTCAATTTGTGGTCTACTAGGACTCCTAGATCCCTTTCATACGTAGCCAGGATGGATGACTGTAACTGCCTGTAGAATCTACAATCTGTGCCTACTTCCAATGTGTCTGTCCTTAGTGAAGACCCTTTTGCATGTCTCACCACCTCTTGAGGCTAGGTTGGCAAGTACACCGGGCAGGACTTTCCTTGTCACAGCTCCCTAGCTATAAAACCCCCATTCCAAATGAAGTCAGGCTAGGATTCATTCACACTACACAATTATAGCACTATAATTCCACTTTAACTGCCATGACAACTTCCTGTGGAATCCTGAGGCTGGGTTTGGTGCGTTCTCTGGTTGATAAAAAATGGCCCTCCCAAAAATGCCAGTCCCAGGATTCCAGAGGATGGAACTATGGCAGCTAAAGTGGAATTATAGCACTATAACTGTGTAGTGTGAAAGGGGCCCAGGTTCCATCCCTGTTGAGCTTTTGCCAGGCAACCAAGACTACTTTTTTGTACAGCCTTTGGTCCATAAAACCAGGACAGTGTTTCATATCACCTTGGCAGCCCTTACAGGCAATAAACAAATACTTCAGTAGTTAAAAATAAATAAAATGTTCCATGCTAATAGCAAATCCTCAACAGCAAGTTGTGCACAGAGAAGCCATGTACATATTGTCCTGATTACAAAACCGATACATTTCATTACCTCTTGCCAGAATGGGACAGTTGTTTAACAAAGCCATAGCTTATGGACTAACTCTATATTCAGAGCATCCCCAGCACCTGTTGTGCTCCAGTATGTTTGCTCATTCAGTCAACAGAGGCTCACCAGTTTCCAGTGTGTATGCAAAATTATCTTCTATTGAATTAGTTGCAATCACACCTCTAGGAAGGAAATTCTGGGTGTTTACAAGAATATTGTTCCAGTGAGAAGTCTCTATTGCTCTCTCTACTTCAGTTGCCCACTGGATCTGCTGCTCATCTAATGTGGAACCCATAGCATAGTATAGAAAGTTTGTTTTATTTTTTATTTAGGTATTTATACCCCGCTCTTCTGCCACAAAGGCTCTCAGAGCAGCTAACAAAATTATTTAAACAATAGCACTTTACACATCTACACTGCAATTAATAAGTTTCCAATGTGTGTTAGCTAATTGCCCCCAACAAGCCAGGTACTCATTTTACCGACCTACGAAAGGATGGAAGGCTGAGTGAACCTTGGCACCCTTGGGATCAAACTTGCAACGTTGGGGCTGCAGTACTGGCATTTAACCACTGCGCCACCAGGGCTCCCATAGTCAAAGGTAGTGCCTCCTGTCTTTAAACCAACCAAAGCTTATTTGAGATGGAGACTGCAGCCGTATATGTTTAATCAGTGTGTTAATCAAATCATTCAATCAATCTCTTCAATCCCAGCACCCACAGTTAGAAAGCATATGGTGCTCCCGAGGGTTCTTGTGTTTAGCTTCCAGTAGGGAAAAGGAGGCAGTTCTGTAACTGAAAAGGGGGCTCCTGGGACCTTATGCACTTAGTGCAAAGAAACACCACGAGGAGTCCATTTTTATCCAAACATGAATAGATCAGGAAACAAGAGTGAGTAGTTTGCTCCAGCCACTCCTCTTGACTCCAGTTACTTTCTGAACGATAGAGCAAATAACAAACACCCTACCTATTTTGTGATGCAGTCATGTTTTTGATATCTTTTAATACAATGCCTTGACATTTTTGCTTGTACTTTGTATGGAGGAGACAGCGTATCCAGCCAAACAACAACAGAAAGTGAGGTTTCAATAGCTGCTAAGGCAGGAGAAAATGCTCTGGATTCTGTTGGCTTAGTTACAGTGTAAATCATAGCTTAAATTATAGATGAGCAACTGAAGGAGGGAGCTATCCTGGAAGACTGGCTGTATCCCAGGAGGGACAATGTGGGAGAATGGGTTGAGAGACAATGAGAGGATAAAAAGACAGATGCACCTCTCCTGGCTCCTTCCCATCTGACATTCCCAGGCCTATACATATTCAAAGGAACCTAAACACAGAGCACTTTTCAAGAAGTCATGAGAAGAGAGGCATAGGGAGTTTCCAGTGGTGAAGCATCAGTTAAGCTCCCCCTCCTTTTGGCAACAGCTAATCTACACTGCCAGTTTAAGGAATGGAGAAAAGGAACTAAGAATTGGTGTAAGTATTAAAGATTTGGTTTTCTTTGATATATTGCATTGTAGTTCCTCTGGCATAATCACTCACAAAAAAGTGAAACTGGAAGTCCACATTGTGGACTGGTGACACCTTTATTAGGCCAACCACAGGACACAAATTCATTAGGTTAGCGTTTGAAGCCCACTGGCTTCTTCATCAGGCAGAGATGGTTTTTTAAAACTCATTCAGGGGAAGAGTGATGCTGTCAGAGTCACCAGTCTGCATCCTGCTTGCTTGAGATGGTAGAGGATCTGTGCTGGCAGAAAGTTCAGGCTTGACCTTCCACACACACCCCAGTAATTGGGAACAAAGGCAGTAAATTTTATTGCCTACTTTTACTGCCTTTCACCACAATGTGGACTTGGAGTTTTGTTTTATGGTCAACATGACTACCATATGTATGCAATCTTTTGGACAAAAAAGTGAGTTGGAGAAAGGGGAGATAAATGTCAAGGGGGTTATATAATGCTGCTGCTCATTTGTCAGGTAAACAATCAGGATTCTTTCTCAGCTGTCTCAATGTGTTCACTCGCCTCTTGCTCTGTGTGTGTGTGTGTGTGTGTTTGGTAAAAAAGCCTTTCTCAGAGCTTGTGTTTGCCACAGTACCAGCCACATCTTCTTAGGTGCATTCCTTCGCAAAGCAGTGTTGTTCATTCATCTCTTCGCAGACTTGTTCTCTAACTACTTGGGGCTTTATTTAAAGGTGCTGCAGTTTTTGCTCAGGTAGTTCCAGTGATGTAGGCTTGAGTGGATTGACTCGAACTCAAGTTGGACTCAAGTTACTTCAATGATTCAACTTGGACTTGACTCCACAATAAATGATGCACTGACTCGACTCGTGACTTGTATATTTTTAACAACTGACTTACTGGCTTTGGTTCAGCACCATAACACATTGTGAAGTTGAAGGCTTTCACGGCTGGCATCCATTGGTTTTCTGTGGTTTTTTTCTGGGCTGTGAGGCCATGTTCTGAAAGAGTTTATTCCTTATGTTTTACCTGCATCTGTGGCTGGCATCTTCAGAGAATGGTGGTGTAGGGATGTGGGGTTTTTTTACACTGTGAGTCCCTGTTGGAGAGAATATGTAAATTTGTGTATTTGAATGGCTAGTTCCTGAATGGCTATCTCCTGTGCCCAGAAGCAGGTGAAAGGCCCTCCCTCCAGCCCAATTGCCACCACCCTGCCTTGGAAGGAGAGAAGAACCAGCAGTATCTGCTGGATTTAATCTCTACCCCCACTGCCATTCCCTTTTCCTTATGTGTCCTGTCTTATTTAGATTGTAAGCCTGAGGGCAGGGAACTGTTAAATTGACCATTTGTAAGCCGCTCTGATACCCTTTGTGGCTGAAGAGCAGGGTATAAATAAATAAATAAATAAATAAATATTTTAAAAAAGATATGCAAGGAGGATTAGTGTCTGTTTGGCTAATGGTCCATTGTCTGCTGGAAAACCTCCTGTCCCTGGGTGAAGTTCGTTTGCATGTGTTGAGTTTTGATTTTGGTGTGTTTCAGGACTGGTAACCAAGCTTTGTTTACTTTTAGGGTTTCTTCTTTTCTGTTGAAGTTGTCCAGGTGTTTGTGGATTTCAATAGCTTCTCTGTGCAATCTGACATGATAAGTTTAGACTGGTAAGATTCCCAGCAAATTCCATGAGGAGTATTTTCACCATTTAGACAGAGCCTTGGAGTAAAAGACTTGAATACATCACTGAGTAGTTCAAACTTTGCTGGTCGTTTGGAGATTGGCTTCTGAGAACCCATGGCACCAGTACTAAAGAAACATCTAATCTGCTTCACCTGGGGTTTTCCCTGCTCTTCCTGCCCTCATTATAAACATGATGCCCAAGATGAAAATAACACCCATTCTGTACTTTGCAGAAATGGCAAAATTCGTTCTGAGTTTTGACAATTGCCCATGAAAGTAATACCTTAAAATATAATGTATGTATGCTCTATTTGCCACTGGTTCAAAGCATATTCATATATATAATCTGCCATGCTTTTTTTATGGTGGTGTAGGAGGGAGTTCCCTGTAGGTCCTTTTCATTTTTGCAAGTTAGGTTGACTTCAAAGATCTGGAAATCCTTTTTTAAAAAAATAGGGGAGAGGCTACAAACTCTCTCTATAATAATATTTTATCTGTTTGTCCCGTGTCAGTTTAAATATTTGCACAACATATGGTAATTCTGCTGAATCCATAATGGGCCTCTTTTGTGGCTATGTGATGGCTTATTGGTAAAGCACTGTTGCATTTATGTATTGAATTCCCTTTAGTTTGTGTCTGCTTGAGAAATTTAGCATTTTTGCATTATTAAAACCTCCTCTAAAATGTTGTACACATTTGGGGTTTTCTTGATAACCCAATCTTATGCAACAGAAGTCACTTCCATCATACTCCGTCGCTTGATTTAAGTGATAACAGGCTTGTCTTGCCTCTCTGTGTGGCTTTTTCCTCTGGCTGGCAGAGTTATGTGTCACAGCTTCAGTTTGTGCAGTGACAACAGAACAGAACTGACACAAATTACACCGAACAACTCAAGGACATCCATGTAAAGGGCAAAGCATACAAACTAATTCACTGCTTAAGGTGTGTGAGTTAACTGCTTGTACTCTGGGGGGAAAAGAAGGAACTGCCAGGTACGGGTAGAGAGGTAGACATGCTCTATGTGTCCTTGTTCTCCCATATCATCACCTTGGATGGCTTTTGTCAGAACAATGATCATGACTGCATAAGGGAGGGAAGCTATTTTTTTAAAAAAAGTTTTGCATTTATCTTTAACACTTTTGTAAAATGTGAGGTTGAGGTGAGTGTTAAGGAGGGATCAGGCTGAATACAACAAGCATTTTTGAACGTTATGGCAAAATTGCAGTTAAATGTGCACAGTGTGTGGGGAGGTTTCAGTCTGGAAATGCTTCAGAACAGACACAATTTCATCCCTACTAATATATACACATGAGCATAACATTTTTACCAAGTATTCCCAAAGCAGTGAGGCACATACAACTGAATGTACACTTATCTGTAACCATGCTTTTTTAAAAATTAAACTAACAGAACTGAATCATTCTTACTCAATGTGTCAAATTTTCTCTGATCATGTTTAATTATTTTTTCTCATCCTATGGTGTTCTGTTTTGTTATATTTTTAAACCTAAACTCAAAAGAACCCAAATGGCAACTGCATAATCTGTCATCTACACCTCTTGAATGCAACGACACAAAGGCACGTAAATATTAACGACAATACAGAAATAGCCCATTAGATTGCTAAACCTTGGTCCACAAAATGCAGAAAATGAAATAGGGTCAGTTGCATCCATGAAAGCTTGTGAGTGACAATGATGCACCAGTGAAGAAATTGAGTTCTTGTATAACTCAGATATGTTCCGGGATTTAACAAAAAGGACACTGGCAGAATCCATTAACCCCAGAGGCTAAAGAGAAAGTGACCTTTCTGCCATGGGTTCCATTTTGAACATATCCTTTTTGGACTACATGGTTTTGCTGCCACATTTCTGCACATTGTGGATAAAATATTGGTGCAGCTGTCTGATTATGTAGTCTGTATCAAGGAACTGTATTGATGGCATTGTTATTTATAGCTCTATGTGGAAATCTCTGTACCATTGTCCCCAAATACATATAGTATCTAGGTCATGTTGTAGGAACAGGGAAGTCTGATTCATTAAGGGCAAGGTAAATAAGGTCTTCCAATGAGCAATGCTACATAGAAAAAGAGAGCTGCAATAGTTTCTGGGCCTACCTGAGTACAGCAGGCCCTCAGTAAAATGGCATCCCTTATATAAAAATGGCAAACAGCAAGGTTTCCTTTTTGGATCCACCCCTCTGAATATTTTCAAGTCATGGCTGGTTGAATCTGTGGATGCAGAACCCATGGAAATGGAGGACTGACTGTACTATAGATTATTTGTGCCCGACTATGTTTTCCTAGACTCTCCATTGAAGGATCTGATGTGGAAACAGGTCCCCAGACAAATAAAATGAGGACCATTTAATGTATATTGGTTTAATATCTTTTTATGGGGGAGGGTGGGGTGGGTGGTGTTTAGGGATTTTAATCTGTATTTGTATTTTAATTTTTGTAAGCCCTGATTGTTTTTAACAGAGGGGCGGGGTATAAATAAATAAATTATTATTATTATTATTATTATTATTATTATTATTATTTTATGCTTTAATGCCTTAAAACTCCACCAGGCCTTTGATGTCTTAAAACTCCTCTTGTGTAGACACTGTGTCCTCGACTTTAAACTACCCTTTGTAGTGCATATGGATGCATCTAGCTCAAGCATTATGGTGTATTAACACAAAAGCAGGAAGGAAGGGAAGAGCATATTATGTCTCTGGGCAGGAAATTGTCTCCCCAAGAACAAATCTATGCACCTATAGAGAAAGAGGTCCTAGCTGTTAAACAGGCCTTACATACACTCCAGTAGTATCTATGGCTCCTTTTGCCTGACGTATGGGCCATGACCCATTAAAATGATTGTCCTCCATGAAAGAATCCAACTTTAGACTCATTCAATTCTATGCCTTCATATGTTTTCAGAGGTATCAAATCGGAGCTGTACACACTAACATGGGTGGTTTTTCTTGGCAGGGACCGTGGGCAGCATCATGACCAGAGCGCTGCTTACCTGGGGAAATGTGCAGGAAAGAAAATGAACACTTTACCTTGGCAAAGGAGAGGATGATGCATTGGCCAGCTATGAACTGTGGCCAATAGTTGTGGGAGTTTAAAAAAACCCGATCAGGGGGCAAAGACCTGGGCCCAGAACCAGCATTGTGGGGGTAGATCTGAGATAACATACCCAAGGTCTGAGGCTAGCCAGGGAGAATGGAGGGGGGACAGTGGTTGGTACTATGGGAGAAACACAAATGGGAGGAGTCTGAGAAGAGACAACAGATGTCTATATCAAGGAATGTGTGAGGAAAACAAATTATACTTATCAGGGATATTTACCTGTATAAAATCCAGAGAATGTAAGTTGTCAACTAAATACTTACCTGTGTTGGAAAAGTTGATCCTTTTGGGGGGTTATAAATGTGATACTCTTAATAGTCCACAAGGCAAGCACTATTATTAACTGAAATGCAAGAGATGTCAGGGCCACTGACACCTGGGGAGAGAAGCAGGGCAGCTATATACCAGAGGTAAAAAGGCTCATGAAGACTTTATATCTGTCAGGATCATCCATGAATTCTGAGACATAGAGTGGAGTTCATGGAGGATCCTGACAGTTTGTTGGTTTGAGACTGGCTCTGCCTTGGGCCTCTGGAATGTCTGGGAGATGTTGGTTACCATGGGAACGCTGGTCATCCCGGGAGCTCAAGGCCGGACAGATGGTTTGGCGCTTCTCGCTCCCCCATAGTGTACTTTGATGTGCTGCCCTCCCTTTTCTGCTTTCTCACGCTGGGTGTCTCTTATCTGTTTCCACTGTAAGCCTGATCTTTAGTTGCAGCTTTGCCAAAGTCCCTTACACATGCTTCTATTCCAATAAAGAACTTTATTGAAGATATGTGAGTTTGTGTTCTGTGTACATCACAGAAAGCTGCAACTCCCAAAACTTTTATTTTTCCATCCTGAAACTGTGGAGCCTTTACCCGCAATGTCTGAGGACGCGGAGACTGGCACGCAGATGGACCAAGATCTGATTGTGGCCAGCACCAAAGAAGCCGATGCCTCAAAGCAGGAGACCGGGGCAGAGGGGGGTGCTGCAGCCTTCGCAGCTGGAGGCATGAGCCGAGACCGCCGGAGGGCTGGAAGATTTCCACTCTCCACTGAGCCCTGGGAGCTGGGGGTTGAGCTGGCTCCAGGGAGGGGCAGCCTGCCAAGCTTCGGCACTCCGGTGCGAGAGGTTTTGGGCCCCGCCTGGCCATGGGCAGGGGCCGGTCGCCAAGAAGAACGCAGGTCCCGGTGGGACAGGCCCCAGGGTGAGGGGCCTCGAGAGCCAGAAGCAAAGTTTTCCCTGGCAGAAGTTGGAGCCGAGGTTCTTCAACTGAAACAGCAAATGGGTGAGATACGGGAGGTACTCCTAGAACTCCTGCACAGAACCCCTCCGGCTCCACCAGCCCCCGGAGGGGCCCAGCCTTCCCCAGCACAACCAGCGGCTGCCCAGGCACCCAGGGATGGGGTCCCCGCTCAGCCTCCTGATGTCCCTGGCCTGCCGGCTCCTGGACCGGCTCCCCCTGTGGGGGCTGGACCAGTTGAGCCGCAGGAGCGACCCCGGGGCTGGAAACACCGACATCTGAAGGCGAAGTTTGATGGGGATCCAGCAAAACTACCCTATTTCATGACTCAAGTGGTGAGTTACATGACTCAGTGGGAAGGGGAGTTCCAGTCGGAAGCTGAGAAGGTGCAGTATGTGTCCAACCAATTGGAGGGTGAGGCGGCCCAGTGGTTGGTGGGACTTTATGATATGGGAGCCCCTGAACTGGGTAATTACCAAGAGTTCCTTATGGCTCTCAGGGCCCAGTTCGAAGATCCTTTAAGAGGTAAGCGAGCTCGGGGGAAGCTTAGGAGCCTGAAGCAAGGTACGATGACAGTGGCAGAGTACGCGGCTGAGTTCCGCCGCCTAGCCAGCCAAGTGCCTGAGTGGTCAGAAGAGGTCAAGTGCAGTTTTTCCAGGAGGGACTGAATCCTGACATTCTAGAGTGGGCCCTGTTCCAGGGAAACCCCGAAACCCTCCTGGGGTGGGTGCATCTAGCTGGTGAAGTGGAGTCTGTGAAAGGCAGCATCAAGATGTTGCGCCGCCAGGCAGGGACGGAGGGGAAGTCCTCAGGGTCCTTGGGGAAGAAGACCAAGGCGGGCCGCTCGGGGGGAGCCACCACCGGAGAATCCGAACGAGAGCGAAAGATGAGAAAGGGTCTGTGCCTGCATTGTGGGAAGAGCGGACATCGCATAGCGGAGTGCCCAGAGAGGAGTCCTCGGGAGCAACCCGCCGCCGCCAAGCCAGCGCGGAGCGAGGGGAGAACCGAGTCCGCCAAAACTCCCTCCAAGCCCAAGCCCAAAGCGATGGCCAGGGCCCTGGCGTCAGGCCATGTGGCAGGGAAGTCCTCAGATGATCCCGAGGATAGTGGGTCCTACTCCTCTGACGCTGAGCTGGCGGGAAACGGGCCCAGCCCGCCCTATTGAGCGCCCGAGGGCGGGCTAATCCTGAAGGGCGCCCAGATGCGGTGGTGAGTGGAGTGAAGGGCCCGTTCTTTATCAAAGCTCGAGTGGGGGTTGGAGGGGAGGGCCCCACCCGTAAAGTAATGTTAATGATTGACTCTGGTTGTACCCAAGTGCTCATCCACCCCTCCTTAGTCAGTGAACTGAACGTTAATACTGTTAAGCTGGACAAGCCCGTGTGGCTGTCTCAGATGGATGGGGGGATGATGAAGGGGGGCCCCGCCAGGCGCATAACTGGCCCCATGAACATGAGGATGGGAACCCACCAGGAGGAACTGCAGTTTGTGATTGCTCCAGGTTTAGTCCCCACGGCAGTCGTGGGTCTGAACTGGCTAAAGTACCACAACCCCACCATAGACTGGATAAAAGAGACACTGACTTTTATAGACCCACTGTGTACCAAGGAGCACGGGGTGGGGGGAGGATCCCCAGGGGACGGGGTTCCCCTGGAGGGTGAGTCACAGAACTACACTACTGCCTTAGTAAAAGGGGAGCTGAAAGGACTGCCAGTGGAGTACAAGGCATGGCAATATGTGTTTGAGGAGAGGGAGTGCGCTCCAAGAGTTCATAGACAAAAACTTAGCCCGAGGGTTCATTAGGCCCTCAACCTCGCCTGTGGGGGCTCTGATGATGTTTAGGCGCTAGGCAGATGGGGGGCTTCGTTTGATTCAGGATTACAGAGGGCTAAACGCGATTAGTGTCTCCAACCAGTACCCCCTGCCTCTGATGAAGGACATATTAGCCCATCTCTCCAAAGGGAAGATTTTCACGAAGCTGGATCTGCGGGAGGCCTACTACAGAGTATGGATTTGGGAAGGGGACGAATGGAAGACTGCATTTAATTGCCCCTTGGGGGCTTTTGAGTTCCTCGTCATGCCTTTCGGCCTAAAAGGGACCCCTGGCATTTTTCAGAACTTAATTAATGATGTGTTACGTGATTTTCTGTACAAAGGGGTGTTGGTATACCTTGATGATGTGTTGATTTATTCTGAGGACTACACGTTCCATGTGAAACTGGTGAAAAAGGTGCTTGCCAGGTTGGGGGAAAATCATCTGTATGCAAAAATGTCCAAGTGTGAGTTTCATCAAAGCCGTTTTGATTACTTAGGGTACCTCATCTCAAACAAAGGGATTGAAATGGACCCAGAGAAGGTAAAGGGGGTCTTGGCATGGGAAGCCCCTAGAACCAGGAAACAGTTACAGAGCTTCCTGGGATTTGCTAATTTTTATCGGTCCTTCATCCCTGACTTTGCGTCGGTAGCCCTTCCCCTGACAGATTTGCTGAAAACCAAAGATGGGAAAGGCAAAAGTTCTAAGCACAGTAAAGGGGACAAACCTCCGCAAAAGATTGTGTGGTCACCACAGTGCCAACAACATTTGACAAATTGAAATCCATTTTCACTTCTGAGCCAATTCTCAAGCACCCCGACCCCTCCCAGCCTTTCGTGGTCCAAGTGGACGCCTCAGATGTAGCGATGGGTGGTGTTCTGTTGCAAAAGGGGGAGGAAGGGGATTTGAGACCATGTGCCTACTTGTCCAGAAAGTTCAATGAAACTGAACGAAATTGGCCGATGTGGGAGAAGGAGGCAGGTGCTATTAAGTTGGCTCTAGAGACTTGGCGCCACCTACTGGAGGGCTCACCCCTAGACGTTTGAGCCCCAAGCAGGTCAGGTGGGCCAGTTTCTTTTACGGATTTAATTTCACTCTGAAATTTATCCCGGGGAAAAGGAATTTTCTGGCTGATGCTTTGTCCAGGCTACCGCAGCATGAGAGTAAGCGTAAGGAGGTCATTGACACCATTTTTTCTCCTTCCTACTTGGGACTAGCAGTCCTCACACGGAGCAAAGCCAGAAATCCACTGCTAGCCCTGCTGCAGAGCCTGGATCAAATGGAATTGACTGTCGCTCGCCCTTGGCGCCCGGACCTGAGCCCCAGCCCTTGAACCCCGACCCACCTTTCCCAGACCCGGGCCCCCTGGCAGTGACTCCTACGGCGGATAGTTCTGCCACTCCTACTGGTTCTCAAGGGGAGAAAGGGGGGTGGCATTCCCAGTTGGCCTCGGAACTGCCCACGGATCAGTGGTTCCTAGCTCACCCCAATGAGGTGACAGTAAGGGAGGGGTTGGCCTGGAAAGGGGATCGCCTGTATGTTCCTGAGGTCTTGAGAGCAAGCATCCTCAAGCAGTGCCATGATGTCAAAAGTGCGGGGCATTTTGGGTATCTCAAAACTTTGCATTTGGCCCGGAGACAGTTTTGGTGGCCCCGAATGAGGAAGGAGGTGGAGGAATATGTGAAGGGGTGTACCACTTGTGCAGTGGCAAAAGGGGGGTCAGGGAAGCCCAAAGGTTTGCTCCAACCTCTGCCTACCCCAACCAAGCCCTGGGAGGTCATTAGCATGGATTTTATTGTTGAATTACCAGAGAGTAGGAAAAAGACGGTTATTTGGGTGGTTACTGATTTGTTCTCAAAACAAGCGCATTTTGTGGCCTGTAAGAAACTCCTCACAGCCTCCCAATTAGCCAAGTTGTTCATTCAGCATATTTATCGGATTCATGGCATTCCGGCCAAGATTGTGTCTGATTGGGGGGCCCAATTTACCTCGCAGTTTTGGAAGGCTTTTACAAACCTTCTAGGGGTGGAGCTCGGTCTTAGTAGCTCCCATCATCCCCAGTCGGACGGGCAAACGGAATGAACAAATCAGACTCTTGAACAATACCTAAGATGTTATGTGAATTTCCAACAGTCTGATTGGGTTGATCTTCTGCCTTTTGCTGAAGTGGCCTACAATAATGCCACCCACCAGAGCACTGGACTCTCGCCGTTCAAGGTTGTGTCTGAACATGATTTCGGTCCCCTGCCTTTGTTGGAGGGGTCCCCCAACTCCGACCCTGTTTCAGTCTCCCAGTGGAGTCAAAAGGTCAGAGATGCGTGGCCTCATGTAATCTCGGCCTTAGACTTTGCCAAGGTACACTACAAATATTATGCTGATCAAAAGCGGGACCCTTCTCCTAGATATGAGGTGGGGGATCTGGTTTATTTGTCCACCAAGTTCCTTAAGTGCCCCCAACCCTCCAAAAAGTTGGGAGCCAAATACATTGGGCCTTTTTGTGTTGTTAGGATGGTAAATCCTGTGGCTTTTGAACTGTCTTTACCTAAGTTGTACCATCATGTGCATCCTGTGTTTCATTCCAGCCTGCTCAAGCCCGCGAGCCCTCCGGACAAACACCATCCGGCACCAGAACCTGCTCCTCAGCCGATCCTGGTGGATCAGGACCAGCATTTTGAAATCTCTGAGATCCTGGACTCTAGGCTTCATCGGGGAAGGTTACAGTATTTGGTGAAGTGGAAACACCTGCCTTTGGGCCATGCGGAGTGGGTAGCTTCTGAACATGTCAATGCCAAACGCTTATTGCGAAAGTTTCATGCCCGCTTTCCCGATAAGCCAGGTTGAAAGGGGGGGGTTGATCTTCAGGGGGGCAGTATGTCAGGATCATCCATGAATTCTGAGACATAGAGTGGAGTTCATGGAGGATCCTGACAGTTTGTTGGTTTGAGACTGGCTCTGCCTTGGGCCTCTGGAATGTCTGGGAGATGTTGGTTACCATGGGAACGCTGGTCATCCCGGGAGCTCAAGGCCGGACAGATGGTTTGGCGCTTCTCGCTCCCCCATAGTGTACTTTGATGTGCTGCCCTCCCTTTTCTGCTTTCTCACGCTGGGTGTCTCTTATCTGTTTCCACTGTAAGCCTACTCTTTAGTTGCAGCTTTGCCAAAGTCCCTTACACATGCTTCTATTCCAATAAAGAACTTAATTGAAGATATGTGAGTTTGTGTTCTGTGTACATCACAATATCTAACTTTTGCTTATGCAATTTCTTTATGGTTTTTGTTTCTTTGTTATTTAACAAAGTGCCACAAGAAATTGGCCTTTTTAGTCATCAACGGATTGGCCTTTTTAGTCATCAATGCGCTTGCAGAAAGCACGGGATGAATCTTCGTTTGCGAAGAAAAGCCAGAGAGAGAGAGAGAGAGAAGGAATTTAGAATAGGGGTCAGCAACTGGACAGCCAGCAGTAGCCTCCCCACCCACCCCCCAGTGGAATCAGAGACTTGGTCCTTACAGTCCCTCACTCTGTAACAAAGCAATCCTCCATGAAATTTAGATGTGGGGCAGAGGATTGTATATTCCTGAAGATACGCACACAGAGGCAGGGTGAGAGAGAGAGACAGAGAGAGGTTTTTAAAATGTAAAAGCTGTTCAGCAGTGGAATGCCCTGCCTCGGAGTATGGTGCAGTGTCCTTCTTTAGAGGTGTTTAAACAGAGGCTGGATGGCCATCTGTTGGGAGTACTTTGATTGTGTATTCCTGCATGGCAGGGGGTTGGACTGGATGGCCCTCGTGGTCTCTTCCAACTCTAAGACTCTATGAAAACAAACGGCACTTCTGACAAGTTATGTATAATTTTGGTTAATTCTACAGTTTTCAGAAATTCTAAGGAGGGACTGAATTCATGTTCTTAATAGTCACTTCTGGTATCAGCCACTAAATGCAGTTCCTCCAAGATTCCTCTAGATGTCCATTCTATTTCCCACCATCTTGCATAAAGCCACATTTACGTAGCCCAGCAAAAGGAAACACAAGCAGGAGTTTGGAAATTCTTGGATCAGTTGCAGTTCACAAAACCCAGCTGGAAAATTAAACGAAGGAGATTATCAGATGCATCAAAAGTGGGTGTTACAGTAACTCCAGGAGATCCCAAAAGGGCTCCCTTACCAGACATCATCCCCCATTGTTCTGCACCCATTCTGCTGCCATTCCACGGGTGCTGCTTTTTATTGATGGAAGAAGCCATCAATAGATTCCCCTTTCCGTTTCTGTTCTGGATTTGGCTGTGTGCAACCAAGTGCCCCGTTTTGCTGATGAGATCCCAGCGTCAATGGGCAGTCCCTGCCAGAATACTTCCAGGGAGAGCAGGGCATCCAGGTAAGTGACATACTTTTTATGACCCTCCCTGGGTTACTTGTACATTTTAAAGTTTGTTTTTGTGCTTGGTGTAACTCTTTTGTGTTATTTTTATTTTTGAATTTCCCGCACTCACATCTTCACACGAGAATCCGCAGGATTTCACTCCTGGGCTGCCCTGTCGTCAGAAGAGAAGGAAGTGCAGTGGGGAGGGTGATTGTGGCAGGATAGAGACATGACAGGGGTGGGAGTGGAGATTGTGGAACAGGAACGCTTTTCGCGTTTCTGTCTGATAATCTGCTAAGTAGGAACGTGATACATTTGTAGATAGCGATCTTTAGCAAACTTAGCTATACTGGCTTTTAAAAACTTGGCACAGAACCTTGAAGCTGTGTGCTTGTCCATAAGAAATCCTGATCCATTAAAATCAAAGCAGGTTTTGATTTTTTTCCCCCAATGGGATGATAACTGCTCCCATTCCCTTTCTTCAGGTTGATTAGTTGTTTTGAATGTATATTTTCCTGCAAAGTACTTAGCTACTTTTAGACACCATGTGCTAGCAATAATTAGCTTGTTATCTTGACAGCTTGTCAGCGAGCATTTTAATGCCATGATTTAAGTTCTGCTCATTATACACATACACACACATGCTCACAAACTAACAGTTACACTTTATGCACCTTTTCCTAACAATTCCGCAACCAGCCTATTTAAAGGAGATGTGCTGTCTCTCTCTCTCTTGTTAGACATACAAACACACATACACACACACACACAGTAAATAGAGCTTTTGTTGTACAAGCAGTAATAGGTTCCTGACTGTCCTTGTAAAGCTATTTCTCTTAATACAAAGAATGCAAAATATGTGAAGATCAACATGATCTGCTTGTCTTATTTTAATAATTATGTTCCTGTTTGCCATTGCAAAAGAAAGACTGCAGACCAATGACCAGACCTGTATCTATTTGATTGCACCAACAAACAATAATATGCTACAAATAATATTCAACTAAAAATCAGCCACTTCTTTGGAGACAAGTTAGCCAGTGTCCACCCTGGGACCTTTTAGTGCTACTGGTGCATTGCTTTTCTGCACTTCGCTGCACATGGAATTAAAACCAAGGTTCCATACACAACTGAATCCTCCATCAACAATGGGGTGAATCACACTGTGAAACCACTGAGAAACTTTGACAAAATTTTATGTATGTCTTTCACAACTTCTTCCAGGTAGTCTTCTCCTACGATAAGGTGTGAATCACCATATGGTGTGTCGGGAACAAGGGAATACAGTAATTTAGGATAAAATATATTTTTACTCTGACAGTTTCTGGAATTCTCTTCCTAACTGAAAGCACTAGATAAGGAACTAGATTGGTTCTTCTACCAGTATTCCACCAAATGATGTATAAATTAGTCACCTATTATGCCTATAGAGGTTTAGATCAGAAGATGCTCTGTCCATTTTGTGTACAAAAGAAGAACACTTAAAACAAACCCCTACATTTTCCCTATGTCCATTATAGGCAATTTACCCTATAGGCAATGTTACTCTCTATAACATTGCCACAAATTATCAGTAGGGTCACCAGTAACCCATAGGTTTATGGAATCTCTTTACCCTGATTTTTAAATATCTTTTTTTTCTCAGTTAGAATCTGCCAGGTGACTAAGCAAAAAATAGGGTGTATCCACCATAGCTATCTTTCCCTATAAATTGTATTAATGCAAATTTGGGGAGATTCTGACCACAACTGTAAGACATCATGCTCAGTTATTGTCCTGAACTCACAGTGGCAAGTGCCTGAGCAGCAACAGGGGAGGAATGCAGGAACAACAGAGTAAGGGGTGCAGTTCTAGCCTGTTGCCAATTGTCCACAATAGAAGCAGGAGAAGTCAAGAGCCAGTCCAGAAGTCAGTCACCAATAATCCAACCAGTAAACAAGAGTAGTCAAAAGTTGGAGTTTAATTACCAGTTGCCCATACCAGATGCCAGGGAAGTCAAAAGCCAGTCCAGAATTCAGTAGAGTCAGGTCCTTGGTCCATGCCCATGGTCAGCAAAAGGTTAAAGCAGCAGTCCAGAAGTCTGCTTGAAGTCAAAGCAAGCAAGAATCCAGGATGAGGCAATAGGTCAGCATTTGGTATTTAAACACAGCTAGGCACTGCTTTGTGCCTGCTGGCTGGCAGACTGTTTGTTCTTCAGAGGGAGGTTTGTGTTTTTTTTCTCTGGTTCAGCTGGCTTCTTGGAGGGAGTTGGAGCAACCTCTGCTTCTTCATATTCAGCTGTACTTTCCCTCTCTGCCATATCTGCATTCTCTGCTTCCTCCTCCTCTGAGTCATCTTAGTCCTCAGCCAAGGGGGTTCATGACAGTTATCATATAATAACTTATCACTAGTGGAAGATACTCAGTAAGGCAAGATACATCATCCAGGCCTGGCCTCTGTTGCAATTTAAGAAAAACAAAACACATTTCTGATGCTGACATATATATGGTTGGCCTAGCAAACCACAAACTAGTCTGGTTAGTATTTCACAAACCAACATCATATTTGCAAGGTTCCAGATGAACTACAACTGGTAACTTTTTCACCAATGTACCACTAGCCAAGAAATTAGTTAAGAAAAACCTGTTTGACATGTTAAAACCAAGCAAACTAGAATTTTCCCCAGTGTTCTCTGCCCACAAATCCACATGTGTGGAAAGTGGGATGTGGAATTTTCATAAAGATTTGACATTTGTTAGTTACACGCCAAAGAAACATCAGTGCTTCTCCTTTCTTCTGTGTGCAAAGATGTAATACTTTCAGAAAATGCATGTAAGCCTGGGATCATTCATTATAAGACTAAAGACAATGTAGACAGCTGTGACCAGATGGTCTCCCACATACACTTACAAGTGAAATTATTTATTATTTATTAGCAATATTTATATGCCACTCCATAACAAAACCATCTCTCAGTTGCTTATAGTAACTATAAAAAATAAGCCATTTCCAAGAGTGTTTTTCCTCCAATTGTCATTGTCTGTTAGCATGCCAGTATCATTTGGAAGCTTTTAAAGGCTGTTTGCTATCTTAAAACCCCAGGTAAAAGAAGGGCATCCATTCTTGGTGATCCTTCTTTCTGTGTTTCTGAGCTGGCTGCCACTATCTCCCATTTGGAGGGCACCCTTTGTCATAATTAGGAGAAGGGGCTGCCACTTTGGGAGGCAAGAATAACCACACCTGGCCACGTGAAGTCACTCCAGCCGTCTTGGAGCTCTTCTTTTCTCCCTCAGCTGGGGAATATCAGTAGAGCACTCACACCCCATGATGCTAGCAAGGAGGGGGGAAAGCTTTAGTTCTAAATAAGACGTTACATCCTATTAATAGGGGGGTATCACTCTCCAGGTTCAGGTTCAAATATAATGAGGCTACAAAGTTACAGAAATACCTTAAGATAAAGTTCAGCCTGGCCCAAAATAAACAGAAACATTCTTAACGAATCTAAACTAGGCACTTATCTCACTACTCGCATAGAATGTATTTTCAGTCCTGGCTAAATCCACACTTTCAGAGATGGGGAAGCGGGGGTCCCAGACTCTACTGAGCCTCATTATGTTGTCTTTTTAAACCTTGGGCTTTCAGAATCTAGATGTTTCCAAACCTTTCTACCTTAGAGGTGGACCAAAGGTGTCTCTCAAGGTCCTCAGGAGATCCTGTGTCAAGCTGTTCCCTAAGTCTTTGACTTAATCCTTTGTTAACTGGATTCCAAGCCAGTTTGCTTATCCAGTCATTGTTATGGGTTCTTGTACATAATAAAAACAGGATAATGGTAAGGTGCCATTATCAGAGAAGCTGAGCTGGCCTACAATGTTATGAACATCACAAAAGGCATCTCTTCCTAGTACACCCAGAAATAATAAAAACCCGGATTGAATCTGGGGATATGCCAGTTTGCCTGGGATGTCAAGAGATCCAGATTCATCACTGTTCGGTCTTGCCACTGCTGACATCAAGAAGGAGAAGATGTCATATCTGACTGACACAATGACAGAAAATCATAGCAATGATATGCTTTGTGTGTCTTCTTTTTTTTTCTGGCTGACCTGCTCACCATGTTGTGAAATGTGGTGTTTGCACATTGGCTGCTCAAGTAGTGTGTCCAATGATATCAAGGTTGATGAGATGTATGCAAGAGTTGTAATTTTAGTGATATATTTATTAATGATATTGTTTTTTTAAAAAAAAACACAGTGGGGGGAAATTAGATTGCACATTATCATTATCATCATCATCGTCGTCTTTATTTATACCCCATCATAACTGGGACTCATGTGTACCTATTTTATTTTACTGAAACAAAATTTCAATTTTCAAGTGGTGGCATGCCTAAGAACTTAGAAGGGCCCATTCCAATGTTAATTCAAACCTTTCTGCTTGCAGTTTCATCCAGTTTATAGTTCTTCCTGATTGGGGTGAGTGATGTATTACCATTTATTTAATTGGTTCATGTAGCTGGGCGGGCTGTCTTTCATTCTTGACTTTGTTAATGGGTATTATTTGTTAATGGTTTTTTATTTCACTTCAACATTTCACTTTATTATTTTTATTACAAACCAAGAACAGAAAAACAACATATATGTTATAATACAAACACAAACACCACCACAAAATATATATAGTCACAAAAATTAACTTCCTTCCCCTTACAACACTGGATTCAAAATGAATGTCTAGTATCCTTAATTTGTTGTACTTTTATAGTATAATTCCTCTACCTCTCAAATCTTACCATTTATTTAATCATTTTCTTCACAATTTTCACTTTATTTCTCCTACAGAATAGTAAATTAAATAAAATTGAATGTTATAGTGAATTACTACTTAAGTTCCAAATATTCTTATTTCACTTAAACATTTTAGAAAAACAGAGAGTGAGCAGAGAGTGAGCAGAAACTGACTACATAAGAGGCAACTGACCAGCCACAATGAAATGGGAAGAAATTACATAAGCAGGAAGCTTTTAATTAAAAGTCTGGTGCTTTTGAAAAATCATAGTGCCTGTTCTCATTGGATAAGCTAGGGCTGCACTTAGGTTTTAGTGCAGCTCAAATCAGGCCAAAGAATGAGATGATAACTCAAAACCAATGAATTGCAACCTATTTAAAAGATGAATTGCCATTCTTGGGCAGAGGCAATTCATGATGGGAGGGGCAGAAAAAGAGTGGCCCAAGGAATGTGGAGCGCTTGAGAAGCACAAACCAGTCTGGTGATCATATGTAGTTTATCCATCCTTGTTCTATGGGGAGAACAGCCTAAAATCCCATGATGCAACATTATCATCTCTAGAGGATGAGTCCTGGGCCTTGTCTAAATGAGGCAATAAAATGTGGTTGGTACACAGTAATGCCAATTCGCAGCAGCGTCCATTTATCTCCATGGTTTTTTGACAAGATCACAGCTATGCAAAGCTGTCCATGTCTGATGTTCACATAGGCATGCCTGTGAATCAAGATGGTGGGCATGAGTGAATTACTCATGTTTTTATTCTCCCCAAGTTGCTGCTGCTGCTGCTGAACAGTATTTCTTTTTAAAGCCAAGGTGCAGAAGTGCAACCTTCTGCTTAAACAAGCTTAAAAAAGAAAAAGAAAAAATATTTTGTCGCCTCAGTGCATAATCACTACCATGAACCTTCAACCGCCCACTTCATGACCAGCAAGCTCTGCCCCTGCACATGTCCGACCGATCAGCAATCCTCTTCCATCCTTGCCGAGAATGCACTGCAATCCGAATCTGTTTCCCAGTGAGCATGAATGTCCATTTCCCTCACAGTTTTTAAAAAACTTTGGGGAAAGCCGTGAAGGCTTTTCCTGCATAATATATGGTATTTTGAAGGGTCTTCCTTCCGAATACGGTGAATCACCACAGGATTCCATTTAGACAAAAGGTAGTTCCCTTGAATTTTATGAGGAGTATTTTCATCATTTAGGCAACCCCCTGGTTTAGAAGCATGGAGCAAAATGGAGTGATAGATGCCACATAAGGTCAGACAGGACTATACCACATCAGATTACAACTGGGGAAATTAACATATTTGAATAATCTCTTCTTCCAATTTATTTCAGACATTTTCTTTTGGTATAGAGTACCTACTCTTCTTGAGGCTCTACTGCAGTAAATGGGAATTCTAGTTCTCCAGATATTGTTGGGCTGCAGCTCCTAGCAGTCCTACTCAAAGGTGAGGAACACAGGAAATTACAGTCCAGCTTTTCTACAATACTAACAGGTTACCAGGAAGTAAATACATTTAGGATACAAATGCTGAGAATGTATTTTCTTGCGCTGCCTTCAGAACCCCTCAATGGGCTGGAACTATAAGCGTGCTGATGGAGATAACAGATATCATACTTAAGGGCAATATTCTAAAGTAGCCGAGGGTTAGAAAGCGTGTAGCTTAATTAGATTCCTGTAGAAGTCTTCCATGCAGTTTATATTCAGGGACTGCCATGCTGCTCTATAAGTGCATGCAAAAGTAAACTGTTGTCACTTCTAAGAACTGTGATATGTTTTGACTAGTCATACAGCTCTTGTTTTGTAGCCTCAGAGAGACTGCAACCTTGATTCTGGCTTCTCATCTTGAGATTTTGTCCTTCTTCTGGAGATCTTGATATGGTGGCTAAAACAATGAAACATCAGGTAAATCTGGTAAATCTGCTATCCACACAATGTAGGTGACATGAAGAATGCTGTTCCCACCCCTTCCTTTGGTAATTTCTAATCTTATGGTGAAATCAAAAAATGGCTTGTCACACAAAGCAGCCCCCGTATGTGTTAGCAGGCTGCCAACATGCTGGTGGTTGAATATTCAATATATAAACAAGCAGAGACTGAGTCTGTAGAACGTTGTGGACATCTCTCAAAGTTCCTGTTTTTAAGTACAAACATATGATTTCACATTTAGTTTGGGCTTTAATGTGCTTATTTTCCTTCTAGTGTTCATTCTACTTCTCATTTTCCTGCAGGGGGACCTACCAATAGCAAATGATAAAGCATAAAGCTAATGAACAAACCATAACTACCAGCCTACGTTATTTGAGGGAGAACTTTTGTGGGTATTTTATTTCCTTCTCTTTTTCTTCCAAATCCACTTGGCAAGTAGGCCGTGCAACTGCAGCATAAACACGTCTTGTGCTAATTTACACATAAAGCCCAAGAACACTACAGGCAGGGATTATTTTGTAGCCATGGAGAAGAGTAATAAGAAAGAATAACATTTTCTTGGGTAAGGTTTCCATCTCTCACTAACCTCAATATAACAGGTAAGAACAAATTCCATGTTGCCTATTCTGTAGGGGCTATTGTGTAGACAACTTTTAGACGCCCACAATGTTTTCTTTCTCATCTTTCACACTTATGGCTACCTATGTGTGGGATATTGGTTAGAGTGTTGGAATAAGACTGAGGAGACTCTGATTTAAATTCTTAGTCATGAATCTCACTGGATCAAGGGTTCTCAAACTTTTCACCATCCTGATGTTTTAGGCTTCAGATCTCACACACTCTAACCAGCATAGCCAGTGGTGAGGTCTTTGGGGAATCCCAAATATCTGGAGGACTGCACTGGACAATCCTCTTGTAGCCTAGTCTACTTTACAGGATTGTTGTGAGAGCAAACTGGGGCAAGGAAGACCCATATATGTTTCTTTAAACTCCTTTGAAGAAAGATACATTGTAAATGTGATTGATTGATTGATTGATTGATAATAAGTCCCAAAGGAGAGGCGATGGAAATTGGTTATAATTATTAAACCTCTCCACATGCTGTGATGCAGTTGCATTTGCTACACCAATGTATTACTCATAAATCCTACCCTATTCCGTGCTTATTGCTGTTAGTACAAACCACCTAAATTGGTGGTTCTGAAAACAAAGTATACTTCAGCTTGTCAGAGCTCTTCCCTCACCCTGAACTTTGAGCACAGATGTGTATAGAAGCAGGGACATAAAAATCTCTTTGCTCCAGGGAGTTAGGGATCTTATTTCCAAAGGCACAAAGTCCCCATTTTGTAGCTGGCCAGAGGACAGCATCAGGCCCTGAGAGCAAGAGAGAAACTGACCCTTCCTCATTTCTTGCTCAGATTTTTCAAACCACAGTTCCTCAAACTGAAGTTCCTTTAGTGACTTTGCAATCAAAAAGCTCTGAATATGGACCCCTCTTTCCAGCAAAATAAACAATTACAATATTTTGTATTCATAGAAAAAGAAAAAGAAAAAAATCTGCAAGCTGTTGCTGGGTGTTATGGGCAACCAGTATACATTCACAGGGATTCACTTTCCTTGGGCACATTTTAAATGATGGATAAATATACAGTATGTTGTATAGGTTTGAGTGTTGGATTAGGACACTGGGAGATCAGGGTTCAAATCCCATCTTGGCCATGGGGACCTACTCGGTGACCTTGTCAAGTCACACACTCTCAGCCTCAGAGGAAGGCAAGGGCTCTTTGATCAAATCTTGCCTAGAAATCCTTGTGATACATTTGCCTTAGGTTTGATGTAATTCAGAAATAACTTGAAGGCATACAGCAACAAAACATACACATGCAACTTCTGTGAGATCCACAGACATCTGCAAGCCATAAAACCCCAAACAGGAAAATAGTGTCCTGACTGTGACCATGCTAAATAGCCCCAACTCACCCTCCTGTAGGTTCCCATCCTGACTCCAACAGACCAAATGGTCTTGTCTCATGTCAGCAGGAGCACTGACCCCATCCTTCATCCTTCACCTAGGAGGCCACAATAAATAGCCACCACATTCAGCCACACTTCCAGTTTAAAACTTCCTCAGAGATGCTGAGTAGATTAGTCATTTGCAGTCCTTTTGGGGATGTACACAACACCATTAAAATGAATGAAATTTACTTCTGAGTAGACATGCATAGATTGCAATGAAAAACACTTTAAAGTTTCATATCCAGAGGTAGTCATGTTGGTCATGCAGTAAAATACAACAAAATCAAAAATCCACAAACGAATGATACTTCTATTGGCCAACCAAAATGCAGAAAATGCATCATGCAAGCTTTCAAATCTTCACTGCCTTCATCATCAGGCAAAGAGATTAAAATCATACAGGAGAAGAAAAATTAATATGTTAGAATCACAGGCCTACATTTTGTCTCAGATATTGCTTCTGTTTTTAGTTAAGAGGGTCTAGAGGGATGTCATTACAGAGGTGGAGGCCACTCCTCTTCTTGGCCATGTGGGGACTGGGACAAAGGACAATAAAAGACAGGTAATAAAATGTCAACTTCATTAGCAACGGACAAGTAACTTCCCTTGAGATCCAGCCTGGTCCTGTCCTGTGTGAAGCTAACTGTTCCTTTCTTAGGCAGAGAACATTGAATTTCTCAAGGAGCCCCTGTACTGTTACATCTATAAAAACTTTTGAGGTGCTGTATAGGTAAAACTTGCCACTGTAGTCCAAAGGAAAGAGTTTTACCTTTGATAAAGGTAAAAACCTCTAAGAGTTAAGTCCCAGTCCATTACCTTCTTCTTGTTAAAGTTTCCCCTATTGTGGCAAAATTTAGTGTCTTCAAATCCAGGAAACATATTCAGGGTAGCCATAGTACCTTTATTGGCCAACCAAAATGCAGAAAATACATCATGCCAGCTTTTAAAGTTTCACTGGCTTCTTCATTAGGCAAAGAAGTTAAAAGTTATAGTGGTTTGTTTCCAGCATCTATCACTTTGGGCCTCACCTAGCTATTTTTTATCCACTCAGATTCTGCTGTCAAACAAAAGGATACAGACAGTAAAATGGTAGATAAGGTTAAACTGTTGCTCATGACATTTCTCTCTGACATCAGACCTTTCATCCTGGGAAAATTCAGATGACCAGGGGCCATTCACACTACACAGTTATAGCAGTCTTATTCTACTTTAATTGGCATGGCTCCATCATATCGGAGCTCTAGTGCCTCACCAAATCCCAGCATTCCATAGAATGCAGCCATGGCAGTTAAAGTGGAATCATAGCACTATAATTATGTAGTGTGAATGACCACAGGTGAAGTAGTATGCCAATGGAAAGGTTTCAGTTATCATATACTAGGGGGTGGGGGAAGGGGAGATGATGATGATGATGATGATGATGATGATGATGATTGATGAAAATGATGAACCATTATTTATATGTTCACCAGCTACTGGTCCAACCCAGACTATAGAGCTCTTTGTAGATGTGGAAAGCTGCATTGTCAACATGTATCTGGAGGCATTCAGTGGAATATTGCAGTAATAACTCACCCTCTAGTAGCTTTACTTTGTTACTTACTGCCTTATCTGGTCATATCAGTCTCCCCCTATCATCACTCACAAATCAAATTATGGGCGGGTGGTTTTTCACAAATCTAGATGGAAGAAGAATGATCATATGTCAAACAATAGCTTCACAAGTGCATAGGAAGAAAAGAAGAGCCCTCTAAGGTGCTACTGTTATGGGTTATGCTTGATAAATATGAATTGTAAGTAGACTTTGATGCATCAGGCGGGGCTCTGCCTCTTGCCAGCGTCAGCACGCATTGTAAACAGGCATATTGGAAGAGTAGAGCACTGAAAAGTCTGGATCCCTGTCCATTTTTTGAGAAGTCAGGCCTCATTTTAAAGTGCAAACCTCCTGCTGACAAGGAAATGGTCTCACTGATGCGTTCATGAGAGCAATCAGTGCTTAACTGTCTTGCTTACCTCCACTGAATGGAGACTCTGTGAAACTAACTCAGACTGGTACACCCCCCACTGTGCAGTCTCCTGAGATGTTCGGCAATCCTATTTGGATTCAAAGAAGGGTAAATATCTATACTGTACTTCAATGTACACCTCCCCATTGATGCCCCCTTGCCATGGGGGAGAGGCTTACATACCCTAATGAAGTTTTGAGCTATGCTGGCAGTGGCATAATAGCCACCGGTAGGGCCTCCCATGCCAGACAGGTCAAAACTAAAGGGTCTGACAAAGAGCGTCAAAGGGCAGGATGGTCTCTCTAGCCTTATGGCAACCATCCTAGGAGAAGGAAAACTCTAATCCCAAACCCGGGCAGATGGTGCTCGTCCAACCCTGTAAGGTCAACCATCTAAGAGAAGGAAACTCTAATCAAACCTATGATGACCCGAGGACCTCGTTGCTACCGTCCATGTTTGCAAGGCCACAGCATTTGGTTTAAAGGGTGAGGCCAGTTCTGTGCACACTGCACTCCACCAGAAAAACCCATTGTACAGGCTCGAAGGATAAATCCACTTCCAAAAAAGCCCTGTAGCGATAGGCGAGGGACGAAACGGCAGGTGTAAAGCTGCACTGGAAGCCGCAGACCCAACCCTGCATGCAGGCGGCTGAGGACCCAGGAGATGACAGTCTTGTTCGGCAGCATCCTGAACGACCAAGCAGCCTTTTTTAAGGAGAGCACTGCTTGCTCCATATGGAGAAGGCCCTAGAAAAGGTGGCCTAACGAAAGCTCATTCCCCATCTACCTGGTTGGCTAGCCATGACCAATGGTCATCTTCTGATGCGGTCAAACCAAGGCAAAGAAACAAAGGCACACACCAGCCTCCAAAGGTGTAAATAAACTGATGCTTGCATGCTGGAACACCAGAACCATGCAAGACTCTGCAGATAGTGGATGGCCTGAGCATCGCTCTGCTCTAATAGCCCATGAACTATCACAACTTAATATTGACATTGCTGCTCTTAGTGAAGTTCGTCTCCATGAGGAAGGCAGCCTTAAAGATCACGGCGCCGGCTAAACACTTTACTGGTCTGGGAAACCCAAAACTGAAAAACATCTTTCAGGAGTAGGCTTTATGATTAAAAAGTCCATTGCCTCCAAACTCAAAATCTTGCCAACAGGACACTCTGATCGCATTATTTCCTTACACCTCCCACATGTTGTTCTCTTTAGTATATATGCCCCAACTATGCAAGCCGACCCTGTAGAGAAAGACAAATTCTACACAGACCTATGCCACCTCATACAAAAAGTCCCTGTAGAAGATAAAAATATTATCCTTAGTGACTTCAGTGCCAGAGTCAGAAAGAATTCTGAAGCCTGGAAAGGTGTTTTAGGCAAGCATGGTATTGGAAATTGCAATGATAATGCTAGAGTTCTGTGCAGAACAACAGCTGACTATTACAAACACTATCTTTCTGCAGATAGCTTGAAGACAACCTGGATGCATCCCCAATCTAAACACTGGTACCTCATTGACTATGTTCTAGTCCTCCACAGAAACATTCAAAATGTTCATCATATTCAAGTGATATTCAAGTGATGGCCAGTGCAGAATGCCAAACAGATCATCGCCTCATAAGATGTAAATTAAATCTTCATCTTAAGTTCAAATCTAAGAGGGGTGGAATCTTAAAGAGGAGACTCCAACAAGCTACCATGAGATACAACTTCCAGGAAGATTTGCAAAGAAAACTTGAAGAACATCCTACAGATCCTTCTTCCTACAGTGCTTTGGCAACTTATCAAAAACAGTATCCTCCAGTCTGCGGAAGAATCCCTTGGATTCTTCCACAAGAAAAATCAAGACTGGCTTGATGAAAACAACCAAGAGATCCAGTAGCTGTTGGCAAAGAAGAGAACTGCTCACCAGGCATACCTCGCCCAGCCAACTTGCCATGTAAGGAAAGCAGCTTTCCCTCTCACATGTAGTAAACTTCAACAAAAACTCTGAGACACGCATAACAAGTGGTGGATCAATGTAGCAGAAAAGATACAACACTGCAGATCTGGGTGATCTTAGAGGATTTTACGAAGCTCTTAAAGCAGTGTTTGGACCTACTTATCAGGTCCAAAGCTCCTTATACAGTACAGATGGTCAAACATTAATTACTGATAAAGCCTCCGTCCTGAATCGATGGGCTGAACATTTTCAAAGTCTCTTTAGTGCCAGCCGAGTAGTCCAGGGCTCAGCTATCCAACATATGATACAAAACCGATGAAAAATGAACTGGACATTGCTCCCACCTTGGAAGAGACCCTTAAGGCCATACAGCAGATGAAAAACGGCAAGGCAGCTGGGATTGATGGAATCCCACCTGAAATTTGGAAGGTCATGTACTCCATGTTAAATTCCACAAACTCCTTGTGAATTGCTGGGAAAAAGGGGAACTGGCATCAGATCTCTGAGATGCAGTCATGACCTTATACAAGAAAAAGTGACCTTATACAAGAAAAAAAGGAGCAAAATCCGATTACTCAAACTATCGAGGTATGACACTGCTCTCTATTGCTGGAAAAATCCTTGCAAGGATTCTCCTGAACAGATTAGTTCCTGCTATTGCAGAAGAACTTCTTCCTGAAAGCCAATGTGGCTTCAGAGCCAATAGAAGTGCTACAGATATGGTATTTGCCCTTAGAAAACTGCAAGAGAAATGTAGAGAGCAGAACAAGGGACTCTATGTAACATTTGTTGACCTCACCAAAGCCTTCAACACTATGAGTAGAAAAGGTCTGTGGCAGATCCTGGAAAGACTAGGATGCCCCCCAAAATTCCTTTAAATGATTATCTTGCTACATGAGGGCCAGTGTGGTCAAGTCAGATATGGCGATTCTCTTTCAGAGCCCTTTCTAATAACTAAAGGAGTGAAGCAAGGTTGTGTTCTTGCTCCAACTTTATTTACACTCTTCTTCAGCATGATGCTCCAAAGGGCTACAGCAGAGCTCGAAGAAGAAGACGGTGCCTATATACGTTACCGTATTGATGGTAGCTTGTTTAACTTAAGCCGTCTGAGGGCTCGCACTAAGCCTCTAAACTATCTAGTCCGTGAGCTGCTCTTCGCTGATGGTGCTGCCTAGTTGCCCACGCAGAAGCAGCTCTGCAGCGTCTAACATCCTGCTTTGCAACAGCTGCAGAGCTGTTTGGGATGGAAATCAATCTGAAGAAAAAGGAAGTTCTTTACCAACCTGCACCACAGGACGAACACCACCATCCCCACATTGCCGTAGGCAAATCTGTGCTTAAGTCCGTTCAGCAGTTCACCTACCTGGGAAGCATCATCTCCTCAGATGCCAAGATTGACAAAGAGATTGATCATAGATTAGCAAAGGCATATAGTGCATTTGGAAGACTTTACAAAAGAGTCTGGACCTGAGGCGACGCACAAAAAGCAGTGTGTATAAAACCATTGTATTGTCTATCCTCCTTTACGGGTCTGAAACATGGGTCACCTGTCGCCAACACTTATGACTCCTCGAACATTTTCATCAGCGCTGAATACGTACAATCCTAAATATGCACTGGACTGACTATGTGACGAATGTTACTTTCCTTGAGCAAGCAGGGACCACCAGCATTGAGGCCATGATATTGAGAACACAGCTGCACTGGGCAGGGCATGTTTCTAGGATGGGGGACCATCGCCTCCCAAAAACAGTACTCTACGGTGAACTCGCCACGGGTCAGCGTAAGAGGGGCACTCCAAAAAAGTGATACAAGGATTCCCTGAAACAACATCTCAGGCTTGGCCAAATTGATCACCAACAGTGGTCCGCCCTGGCCTCACATTGGGAGGCATGGAGACGCACTATCCACAATGCTGCAGCCTTATTTGAGAACTCACGCCGAGCATGTCTTGAAGAGAAACGACAACACAGAAAGAATCACAACTCGAAGCATCACCCAAGGAGACCTTCTGCTGTGCTTTCTGCAACCGGACTTGTTTATCTCGGATTGGCCTTTTCAGTCATCAACGTGCTTGCAGAAAGCGTGGGATGAGTCCTTCCTGAATCTTTGTTTGTGAAGAAAAGCCAGAGAGAGAGAGACTTCACTGTACTTAACTGGCTTTGACTTATGTGTGCAATTTCATTGTGTTTGTCTCCCAGACCATCTAAGTGTCATTACCAGTGCCAAGAGAGTGAAAGGCAAAGGTCACATTCCCATCTGCTCTTTGCACACAGACCAAAAACCTAAGCCAATGGGGCCTTTCTAAACCTCCACAGAATAAAATTAAGGTCATGTTTTGTCCCACCCAGAGGAGCGCATTGATCAGAAGTAGGGCCATCATTCCTCTCTTTTTCCTTTGAGAAACTGCTATTAACAGCTTGTATTGAATATAGACTGTTCTGTTGATCTCTACTGCTATCCTTTTCAATCTTTTTTTAAAAAAGAAACAATTGTTTTTGCTGCAAAATCAGCTTGTCCTTGACCTGATTTCTTCACTTCTACCTCAATTTTACTTGGAGTCACTCTGGTTAATTGTCCATTTTTAACACCTTTATCCTGTAAAGTCTTGCAAAGAATTAGTGCCTGGATGACCTTTCCCCCAAAACCAGTAAACCCAGTGCACTGCTCTTACTAGTCCAGTACCCTGTTTCCAATAGTAATCAGCCACAAATAGTGGCTTAAGAGCAACCTTTGCAATTTGACCCCTAGAAACTGCTATTCAAAGGCATACTGCATCTGAACCTGGACCACCAAACATTCCTTCTCTGCCTCTCATCATATTAACTTCAGCAATACAGCACAATAGAGAAAATGGGTAAAAATAGAAATAATTCAAATATACTCAAACAACTGAAGGAGTATCCCATGACTTAAGATAATCTACACAATCCGTTTTTCTAAGTGCTTTCTTCAGGGAGACATGATATGCTTCTGAGAATTACAAGGTTTTTCTGTGTTGGCACCACAACTCTGGAACATTCTCCCAAAATAATAATGACTGCCATTGACATTACAATGCTTTCTGTCCAGGCTAACATTTTATGTTTATTTGCTAAGGCTTTTAAAACAGCAATATTGTCTCTGCTTCATCTGTGTTTTTATGATTTTATCTGCCTCTTTTTTTGTCCAAATTGTTATTGATGTGCTACTGTACTGTATTTCTATCACTGTGATTTATTTTATTCATGTACAAAAACATGTAATTTTACACCACTCTGGGATCCATCTGGATGAAAGGTGGTTTAGAAATATTTTAAATAATGATTATATTTAAATAAACACTGCCAAGATTTATATAAAGGTAATATAACTGGTCTCTTTGGCATAATTCTATTATTTTCTTTCCAAACTGAAACTCACTGTTCAATTTATACTTGGCATACATTATATATGCTTATCTTTTCCCTCTCTTCCCTCCTTTCCTTTCCTGGTTTCCTCACTATTTGTATTGAATCTCTCTTTTTTCAAAGTCACTTTGCAAAGCATCAAATACATTGCTGGTGGCATCATCCTGCCTGTCAGCTTACATACACAATAGTTATCTCAACACATCTTACAAAAAGAGTGGCTTTCCACAAACCACCCTGTGGACAGACCTTAAAGGACTGAAGGTTGTGAACATTAACACAAATCTGCTATATTAACATTAGTTACTTCTTTGGAAATAATCAGAATAATCTTTACCACAAAATAATATGGGAATAATTCTCCACAAAAAGCTGTAACAAATATTTTGAATTCAGATCTTATATTTTGAATCCAGCTTTTACAAAATGAATCAAATCAGTCCAGTTACACTTTAACAGTTGCCAACTTAGTGTAACAGGGCAGCACACAAACATCTCTCTCTCTCTCTCTCTCTCTCTCTCTCTCTCATACACACATATACACACGTACACCCCTCCTTTTGTGTTGTTTTTCTATACTGCATTTATTACTCCTCTTTATCTCTGTCTATTTTGGTAATACAGTAGGACCCCCATATCTTTGGAAATTGGTTCTGGGCCCCACAGTGGATAACAAAATCCATGGATAACAGCAAACACTGGACTTACCTTGCCACCACTGCCAGAAGCCCCCCCCCCATGGAGAAAGGAGTTGAGCTCCCTCCTCCCTCCCTCCCGTCCACCCCCCCTCTGCCAGCTCCACCATGCCACTGGAACCCTCCCAGGTGAAGGGAGGGGGGAGGCAAGCTCCCTCCTCCCTCCTTCATACACCCATCCACCCCCACCAGCAATGCCACACCACCAGAAGACCCACAGAGAAGGGAGGCAGGAGGCGAGCTCTCCTCCTCCTCTCCCTCCTCCATCCACACACACCCTGTCGTTGCTATCCGCAGATAATTGAATCAGCAGATGGCGAATCAGTGGATACTTTCTTGGGAGTGATTCCTACTTTTGAGTAAACACATGGAAGATGATTTCATTGCACAAGGATTTATAGACTTTGGTCTGAGAGTCCTACAGGCTTGTCAACAATTCTGTAATTTTGGGTCATTCTTAAATGGATTGTCTTGCCAATGTCTGTTGTTATTAGGCCAATTAACCTCAATGCTTCATTTTTCTGGCCTTTTTCATTGCAAAGATATTAACGAGCCCCTAAAGCCAATCTCCAGTGAGGACTTGCTGTGTGGTTGGAATCCTCTGGGCTTTTAGAACCCTCTGGACCACCAGACTCCAATAATGCCTACTTTCCCTGATCCTATTTGGGAGCCCTTCCTTCCTCTTCTCTGGCTGCTGACACACTGCAACAATAACGCAGTTTGACACTGCTTTAATTGCCATGGCTCAATGGTATGGAATTCTGGGATTTGTAGTTTTATGAGATATTTAGCCTTCTCTGTCAGAGAGCTCTGATGCCACTATAAATTACAAATCCCAGGATTTCATAGGATGGAGGAGCCATGATAGTTAAAACAGTCTCAAACTGCATTATTTCTGCAGTGTGTCAGCAGCCTCTGTCTCTCTCATACACACACAGTCCCTGTACACTGAAAAGCATGTGAAGAAAAAAAATGTACTAGCCTAGACTTCTGTGTTCCACACTTCTTAAGTAGTGGAAACACATTTTATTTATAGGACTATTCAACCCTGTGAGTTTCCACCTACACTCTGAGATGGTACAGTCCAAAGAGATCTCAGTGTGCGTTTTTATTGTACACCTGTGTGTGTTCTCTTTCATTTAATGGCCTGTGCTTGTTCATGTTGACATTTATAGCTAGGAAGACTGGAAGATTTTCAGTACAAGAACAAGTGGAACTCAGACTTACAGCTTTCTGAAAGACTGCCCTAAAATATTTTGCTGGATGGATGAAGGACAAGATGACCGCCCTTTTTTCAGTCTACATATAGTAATTGGACTGGTAATTGAATGTTTCTTTAACACTGGCAATGAGATAATGTCCTTCACTATGCCTGAGGCATCAGGCACTTTTAGGGGGCCCAGACTAGTGTGTGGTGACACACACAGCTCTGCCCTCCAACAGAGAGGAACATCCACAGCGTTCAGGAGGAAGTGCTGGGCAGCTGCCAGCGCTGTTCCCCTGCATGTGCTTCCTGAGGCGATCCGTTACACTCTACCAGTGATAGGGCTGGCCTGGCTTTCTCAAATGTAATGGATCATCTGTAATTTGGCTCCCAGGCTTGAAAGCCCATAAAACTACAGAACACTACAGAAATACATAATAGTCCAGTATGACACATTTATCCTAGGGTTAAGCCTTAGGCTGCTAAGAAAGCTTGGCATTACAAAAAGTGCAACAAACACTGAGATATGCCCTAATGCAGGCAGTGAAGAGGCCAACACATAGATGGGCAGGTGTCCTGCTTCCCCTTTCCAAGCTTTCAGAGCAATCAGTTGGTGCCTGATGGAACGTCCTGAAAGGACAGAACCAGTCTCCTCCTAGCATCCAGGACCTCAATGCTTGTGGCAAAGAAGAAATAGATTCTGATCGTACACTGAGGATCCCACCTTCCCCCACCACTGATTTACCATAGGCTACAGTCCTTTTCAATATTGTAGTAATAACACTTGTCAGCTGGGGCGTGGGGAGTTGTAATCTTGTAGCAACATCCACAAAGACTTTTGTGGCACCTTTAAGACTAGAAAGGTTTGTTTGGCATAAGCTTTCATGGACTCCAGACCATCATGCATGTGATGAAGTGGGCTTGAGTACATGAAAGCTTATGCCAGATGAAAATGTTTACTCTTTAAGGTGCTGTAGAACTCTTAGTTGTTTGTAATAAAAGCGTTATTATCTTTCTCATCATGTGTTTTCTATTAACTGCAATTTTAACTGTGAAAAGTACAGGCATTTCTTCTGATTGTGAAGAGTCTTAATATGTAAAATTTTATTTGCACTCCACTTTCTCTGTTTTTTTCCCTTGGTGCTGCCGCTGCACATCTCTATAATCCATTTTGGTTCCATTATTGTTTGTGTTGCTTTTTTAAAGTAAGATATAACCACAAAAATGTATCACAAGTCGGTCCTGAAAATGGATAAGAAATTAGATTTTTACCAACTTTCAGGCTACATTGTACCATCTCTACTGTTTGATTTATGTTTATGAACAAACAGATTTAAGAAAAACAAAATCCCTAGGTTTTAGGAATTACAGTACTGTACTTTCTTTATAAGGTAATAAATACTGCCCTCTGCTGGTTTTTTCTCTCTCTAATTTTAAAAAAACCTGGAGCTTGTTTTTACACACTCAGATGGGTTAGATACCTTTTTGTACTTGATTTGCATTTTTTAAAAATGGAAATAAACAGCTGCTGGAGGGGATCAAGAATTACTGAAATCACAACAAGCAGGGAGGGGGGTGTTAATTCTTTCCTCCTGTTCTACAGTCCCAACAAACACTGTTTCTATTTGGAATGAAAGGAATGCTCCCACTGGGTTAGTGTGTGGGTGTTGCATGCATATGTATATTCATACCCTCGAACATTTTACAGATGAAAACTGGGACACTTATGGCCAAGCAGCATCAGAGCATGGTCATGATGGAAAAGTTATTAATGAGGAAGAACAGACAAGCTAGGAAAGGCTGTGGCAGTTTGCTTTTGCCTCAGCATACTGGGAAGGGCAAGATCGCGTGCCCTCCTTTCCTCTCTCCCCACTGAGTTAATTGAATGCAACTACTTTTACACTTTGAACTCAATTTGTACCAGTGGAAGTAGGTCAAGGACAAAGAGGGAAGGGGGGGGGGGGAGAGAGAGAAACTGGGACATTTTAAAAGCCACTGGAAAAGAGGGAAAAGAGAGCATTAATCAGGAATGCCCCTGCCAAACTGGGACATTTGGAGGATATGTGCATATATGCATCCAAACCAATATTTTAACAAATCATGTGATATATCTAGTCTTTTACTCCACAACGCTGCCAGCATTCAAATTATGACAAAACTAAATACAAAATGAAAACTTTCCAGCTCCAAAATATTGACCAGAGTCCACATTTTCTGCTATCTCCGTAGAAGCTGGTGGCTTCCTTGTGATTGGGGCAGTGAATCCAGTTGGATTTAGCCCAAGCTTTAAAGAAGACACCCACACTGTGCCCAAAATAAGTTTTTCGCCTTGGAAAGGCAAAACTGAAACCCACAGAAGACTTGTGGCCTCAGGGACATGAGAGCCACCGGCCACTACTGACTGTCTTGGGGGGAAAATGCTCTTCCCATTTAACCTATTGAGATGTTGGGAAGGTCTTTTAAAACCTTTGTTTCTGTGTACTTCTACAGTACATCAGATGCCAAGCCCCTTGTCTTGAGGAGGCAGCAAATTGTGTTGACCTGCTTCAGTGTAATAAGCATCCATGTATCTATTATCACTCTTGTGTCCCAGATCAAAACTTCTGATCCATCCTCCCCCTGAAAATCTCAGTTTCATCGTCGAATATGTTTCAGGGGAGGGTGGCTTTGTTGGAAAAATCCAGCATTCTTCCTGCTGGCTATTAGAGCGAGCAAGCCTTAGGAAGTTTTTAGGGACCTCCTGCATGTGAAAGAGTTTCTCCCCTTCTCCTCAACCTATCCTCAGTGGGCTTGGCTTGTAATCAGAGACACAACCGAGCCATACGTATGATCATGTGAACCAGGCGTACTGAACTCATGACCCAAGACTATGATTCTTTGTTCTCCCCCTGAAGAAGATGGAGCCTTCCCTCCACAATTCATAGAGGTACATGTCTTTTTTACCTATCTTTCCTGATCTCACTGGATTGGTGAGTTCTATCCTAGTAAATCCATTAGTTAGTTAGGATGTAGCTTCCTATGCATATGTAGATTGAAATCCATTAGTAAATGCTTAAGTATTTTTACAAGAAGAAGTTGTTTTTCTTTTGTTCTTAAGCAGCTTGAGGTCTAAGTACTTTACTGATTGAGAGTCCCACTTTCTAGTCTCTGCCACTCTGCTATAGTAGAAGTTAATTCTTGACCGTTTTAACTTTGAAGAAAACTTTCTCAAAGGGCTTGCACCCTGGAATCTTTAAATAATTTTTAATTTTTAAGCTTCATAACCCCAACAGGCTTCCCAAATTTCCATGACAGCTTTTCTGATGGAGGGAGGAAGGTATATTACCTCATTTCTCATCTACTGACAGAAGCAGTCCCATCAACAGAGGCAGCCCTTGGATTTAAGCTTGCAGCTATAACTCTTTGCTTCTCCTGTGTCTCCCTCTGTGTCCATGCCTTCTTCTTTTCACTGCATGATCCAGCAAATGTGCCACTCTTCCTGCAGGACTTTTCCTGCCTAACTGACTGCATTAGCATTTTCACAGATAGTGTCAATACAAAGTGTGTATAATGTCTCTATATCCCTGGTATTTGTGGCACTAGTAGTGTCAAACTGCAGAGTGCAGGTCTCACAGGGCTTCCTATCCTGGAAGACCTCCAAATGCCAGTGCATGATGCCAATGGCAGTCATTGTTTGAACATGGGACTTTCTACGAGCAAAGGCTGTGCTCTGCTACTGAGCAAAGGTTCTTCCCCAAGTACAAATATATTGGATGTAGTGTGTGTCGATTTCAGTAAGACTTTTGACAAAGTCCCCCATGATATCCTTGCAAAAAAGTTAGTAACACACAGGCTAGACATTGCAACTGTTAAGTGGATTTGTAATTGGTTGATAGGCCGAATCCAAGGGATAGTCACCAAAGGTTCCTCTTCATCCTGGAGAGAAGTGACCAGTGGGGTGCCACAGGGTTCTGTGCTGTACCCAGTGCTATTCAACATCTCTATCAATGACTTGGATGAGGAACTAGAGGGCATGCTTATCAAGTTTGCAGATGACACCAAATTAGGAGGGATAGCTAATATCCCAGAGGACTGGATCAGAATCCAAAATTACCTTAACAGATTAGAAAGCTGGCTCAAAACTCATGCTCAGTTTGTAGTCCACTAAGACTCCTAGATCCCTTTCACATATACTGCCATCAAGCCAGGTGTCACCCATCCTATACCTGTGCATTTCATTTTTACTGCCCTACATTTCTCCCTGTTCAAATTCATTTTGTTAGTTTTGGCCCAGCTTTCTAATCTGTTCAGGTCATTTTGGATTCTGATCCTGACCTCTGGGATATTAGCTACCCCTCCTAATTTGGTGTCATCTGAAAACTTGATAAGCATACCCTCTTGTATTTTTTTACTTGTAGGGAGGATATGGATCATGACCTGTTCCACTACATCTCTCTATTATCTGTCTCTAATTCTGCTTCCCCTATAGATTTTAAACCAGGATTGATTAGTCCTATATCATAGTAATCCTCCACAAGCCACTTGTTTTAGAAATTGCATCCTTAAATTGATTGTCTTCCTCAAATTTAGTTATAGATCTTGGTCATTTGTTTATTTGTGGGTTTTTTCCCAAACCATGTTTGGATTTTTTGTACGAAGAGTAATTAAGATGTCATTTGCTTTACAATATATCTAGAATTATCTGTGAACTTTTATAAAACAGATATCTCATATGCACACTTTATGCTTTCTCCATTCCTTAAATTGTTTAACTTTATTTTCAAAGGCAAATAAAAGTATGGATGGGGCAAATTTGAGAATGGTGCCAAGGCTAATTCTTTGACCCATCCTCTCCACACTAGCATGGGAGATCTTTAAAAAATTTTTTTTCATTTTTATCAATATTTTGCTTGGCCGGTGGAACAAAGAGAGGAATTGTAACTCCCTAAAATATATTGGAACTCTCAAACATCAATTTACCTTCTTCCAAAAGGGTCCATTTCACACTACAGAATTATACCACTTTGACACTACTTCAACTGCCATGCTATGGGATACTGAGATTTGCAGTTTCATTGGATATTTGGAATTCTCTGCCAGAGAGTTCTAGTGCATCCTTAAACTACAAATCCCAGGATTCCACTGTTCAGTGTGAAAAGGCCCCTGATCGTCATGGGAGAAGATATTTTTTGCCAACAACTGTCAAAGAATCTATTATTTCTTTTGTTTTTTAAAAACGATTTATTAAAACATTTATATCCTACCCTATATCATATGATGGTCAAACATTAATTACTGATAAAGCCTCCCTCCTGAATCAATGGGCTGAACACTTTCAAAGTCTCTTTAGTGCCAACCAAGTAGTCCAAGACTCAGCTATCCAACATATGATACAAAAACCGATGAAAAATGAATTAGACATAGCTCCCACTTTGAAAGAGACCCTTAAGGCCATACAGCAGATGAAAAACGGCAAGGCAGCTGGGATTGATGGAATCCCACCTGAAGTTTGGAAACACGGAGGTGATATACTCCATGATAAATTCCACGAACTCCTTGTGAATTGCTGGGGAAAAGGGGAACTGTCATCAGATCTCTGAGATGCAGTCATCATCATCCTGTACAAGAAAAAAGGAGCAAAATCCGATTGCTCAAACTATCGAGCCATAACACTGCTCTCTATTGCTGGAAAAATCCTTGCAAGGATACTCCTGAACAGATTAGTTCCTGCCATTGCAGAAGAACTTCTTCTTGAAAGCCAATGTGGCTTCAGAGCCAATAGGAGTACTACAGATATGGTATTTGCCTTTAGACAACTGCAAGAGAAATGTAGCGAGCAGAACAAGGGTCTCTACGTAACATTTGTTCACCTCACCAAAGCCTTCGACACCGTGAGTAGGAAAGGTCTGTGGCAGATCCTGGAAAGACTAGGATGTCCCCCCAAATTCCTTAAAATGACTATCTTGCTACACGAGGGCCAGAGTGGTCAAGTCAGATATGGCAATGCTCTTTCAGAGCCCTTTCTAATAACTAATGGAGTGAAACAAGGTTGTGTTCTTGCGCCAACTTTATTTACAATCTTCTTCAGCATGATGCTCCAAAGGGCTACGACAGAGCTCGAAGAGGATGACAGCATCTCTATACGTTACCGTACTGATGGTAGCTTGTTTAACTTAAGCCGTCTGAGGGCTCGCACTAAGACTCTAAACTATCTAGTCCGTGAGATGCTCTTCGCTGATGATGCTGCCCTTGTTGCCCACACAGAAGCAGCTCTGCAGCGCCTAACATCCTGCTTCGCAACAGCAGCAGAGCTCATTGGGCTGGAAGTCAACCTTAAGAAAACAGAAGTTCTTTACCAGCCTGCACCACAGGACGAACACCACCATCCCCACATTGCCATAGGCAATTCTGCGCTTAAGTCTGTTCAGCAGTTCACCTACCTGGGAAGCATCATCTCCTCAGATGCCAAGATTGACAAGGAGATCGATCACAGACTAGCAAAGGCACATAGCGCATTTGGAAGACTTCACAAAAGAGTCTGGAGTAATAAACACCTGAGGCGAAACACAAAAATCAGTGTGTATAGAGCCATTGTACTGTCTATTCTCCTTTATGGATCTGAAACATGGGTCACCTATCGCCACCACGTACAACGCCTCGAACGCTTCCACCAGCACTGTTTGCGTACAATCCTAAATATACACTGGACTGACTATGTGACAAATGTTGCTGTCCTTGAGCAAGCAGGGATCACCAGCATTGAGGCCATGATATTCAGAACACAGCTGTGCTGGGCAGGGCATGTGTCTAGGATGGAGGACCATTGCCTCCCCAAAATAGTACTCTCCGGTGAACTCGCCACGGGTCAGCGTAAGAGGGGCGCTCCAAAAAAGTGATACAAGGATTCCCTGAAACAACATCTCAGGCTCGGCCAAATTGATCACCAACAATGGTCCGCCCTGGCCTCACATCGGGAGGCATGGAGACGCACTATCCACAATGCTGCAGCCTTATTTGAGAACTCATGCCAAACAAGTCTTGAAGAGAAACGGCAACGCAGAAAGAATCACAACCCAGTAACATCACCCGAGGAAACCTTCTGCTGTGCTTTCTGCAACCGGACTTGTCTATCTCGGATTGGCCTTTTTAGTCATCAGCGCACTTGTAGAAAACGCGGGATGAGTCCTTCCTGAATCTTCGTTTGCGAAGAAAAGCCAGAGAGAGAGAGTGAGAGATACCATATGATAAGCTCTTTGGGTGGTTTACAATAAAATTAATTTAAACATTTTAACATAATTTAAAATTTAAAACTGAAGAATAATTTAAACATCCTAAAAGCATATTAAACAATTTAAAACCTTGCACATGATTTGGGTGAAATCAAATTAGGTTACTTATCTGTGGTTAAAATAATCCTGTGGTGGTGTTTGGGATGTTCCATGATGGAGTAACCACTACATCCAAAGCTCTGTCGGCTTTTTGCAGACAGGGAGGAGGTATTTTCCCAGTTCCTTCCTCTTTGTCTCTGCCCCAAACCTAAAACAGAATGGAAAGTAATTAACTATGTCAGCTTTAGGACTAGTGTACTTTGGAACCTGTTTGCAGGGACAGCTGGAGAATCAAAGGGCATAGGTTCCCATGGGTCTACGGCCTTCCCACATACATACATACATGTTGGCCTCTAGCAGAACTTTCTATGATTAGGGGATATTGGAAGGTGGGTGTGCCATCCTACTACCAGGTCTCTGAGCACATCCCATTGGTCCAACTGTATCAAATTGACAAGGACAGTACCAATTAATCCTCTGTTGTCCCAATTTTTCAGCTGCTTTTAAAATGTTCCAGTTTCTATCTCCTCTTCTCAATTTCCCCTTTTGCCTGCAGCATACTTCAGTTGCTGTAAACGGAGTTCAAAGTGCAATAGTATTTTGCACTCAGTTAACACAGCAAGGGGCAGAGGAGAGGAAATGGCAGAATCTTTCCCTTCCTAGTAGACTGAGTGTCGTGTACTGGTATCTCCAGACTCAGTGACCAGCAGTTTTAGAGTTCAAAACAGAAAAACTTTATTGTCACAGTAATCCAAAGGGCTATCCCTACAAGTTTGTTTCTCAGAATGAAACCTAACTGACAAACAGTATACTAAAAGCATTTTCCAATCTACAAAATCTAGCAGACTATACAGTTATTGGCTATCCATCATTCCCACTCCCATTTCCCACTCAGACCAGAGCCCAACCTTCTTTTCCCAGGGTTGCAGCCCATGTGCAGGGCTTATCAAACAGTTACAGACACAAAAGATATACTCCCTTTTACAGTCAAGTTACATACTTGTTAACAAGCACAGAAGAATGCAAATATGATTAGCCACAAAGTTATACAGCAGAACTGAATTTGGCAGGAAAAGGTCTCATCTGGGATCAATCCTGACACTGAGGCTGCTGCCACAATGCAGAAATAATGTAGTTGGCCACCACTTTAACTGCCATGGCTCAATGCTATGGAATTATGGGATTTGTAGTTTTGTGAAATATTTAGCCTTCTCTGACAGAGAGCTCTGGTGTCACAATATACTACAGATCCCAGGAGTCCATAGGATGGAATCATGATATTTAAAATGTAGTAGCCATTCCGGCTCTAATGTCTATTTGCTGAATGCTGTAATCTTGCAATCACTATTTGGGGTCAGACTAGATAGCCCATGAGACTCTGGGACTCTGCAAAGTCTTTTTCCTTTAACTCTCAGGCCTAGTCAATGTTCCTTACTAATCAACTCTATGTTCCAGAAACATACGATATGCTGATGTAAACAAATTCTTTCTCTAATAACGATCGAACTGTACCTAAATGTTCCTAAGTTATCTTGCCTTGAACTATCAACAAATTGTCTCAAGTGAAACTTCTGGCACCAAAGAGAAGGAGGAGGGAATTGGGTTTTTTGCATACTGTATAAAAATATTCTGTAACTACAGCTCTGGGTTCTGACTCTTTGGAAGATATTTCAGTCAGGCCCACTGGTGTAATAAAACTCACTTTCCAATCCGTGGGTCTGCTGTTCCATGATTTCTGCATCATAAATGGGGGCTCGTCCGGGATTGAAGCAGCAGGTGATGGAACAGGAGGTGGCATTTGCCTGCTCTAACTGCCGTGGCTGGGAAGGGGCCATGAGCATGCACACTCATTCGAGGCGCCACCAACCATTTGTTGGAAGAACGGGAGTCTGTGCCATGGCTGCCTGAACAGCAACGCACACAAGGAGAACCTAGTAAATGGAAAAGGAAACTGAGCCCCACCTCCAAAGAAAACAGGCAAGTAAACAAGGGAATTATTGTGGCCCACTCCATAAGAGTGGAAGAGGGGCTTGATCACCCCCTAAAGGGAAACCCGAGTACCCAGATAAGACGCAGTGAGGGTGCACTGGTGAAACCGTTGTACCAGTGAAGCATTGAGAAAGTGGTAATATTGTAATTTGGGGCAATTTGGGAAAAGTGGGAGGTAGGAACGAATGCCTGTGAATTGAATATATGCAATGTGTGTGTGAGTCTGTATGTGTGATTGCCGCGGTTCTTGATACTGGTGTCCATTTCCTCTTGGTTCGGGCAATAGGACCCCTTACCTACTGTCCACGCGTTTTTTTGTTTTTCCCTTCTGTCTCTTGTCTGTGTCTATTTTAGGAGGGAGGACATGGGTGGAGGGGGAAGCACAGATGTTTGCAACCTCTTGAGCTGTATGTTAAAAAACTTCTAGATGCCTATGACCAGTATACCCCCTCAACCCTGAATAACATGAGGATGGTTAACATGACTTTTGTAACACAGAGTTATGAAGGTTATGCAGGAAAGAATATGAAGGAATTGTTGGAAGTAGCCCAGAATGCATAGTGCATGTGAGTAGAAGGTGCAGTGCATGTGAACAGAAGGTGTAGAGCATGTGAATAGAGATGAAGAAGAGAAGTGAGAGAAGGCCAGGAAAATAGTCATGAAGCTGGAGTTGCTCACAGCAGCACTGGTGGAGCAGCATGACAGAGAATGTGAAAGAAGACATGGAGATGAAAGAAAAAGCCTGGAAGAGGCAGAGAAGGAATCAATGTGCCTGGTGTGGACAAGAAGGACATTGGCAGCGTGAATACAAATGATGAGATGGAAGCAGAAGAGAGAGACTGAAATGGAAGAGGGAGGAGACAACTGGCAGATGAAAACACAAGCAGAGGTATGTGAAGAGGCTCCTTTCATCTGAATGGTAGAAGCAGAGCCCATTGAATATAACAGACTGGGCACCCTAAATCCAGTGGAATTTATATTGTGCATATCGTCTTCAGAGTTCCAGACAAGTGAAGAGGATGAATCAGACTATCAAAACTCATCTGGCTAAGCTGTGCCAGGAAACCAAACAAAAGTGGACAGAAATACTGCCCTTGGCCCTGTTTAGGATTCATTGCACCCCACATAAGACTACTGGCTTATCCCCATTTGAACTGATATATAGTAGACCACCCCAGATTTTGGTTGAGTTAAGGGGGGAACATGCAAGAGTTAGTAAATGTTAGTTTGCAACAAGAGGTGCAAATGCTAGCTAATGTATTGCAAGCCCTGTTATGTGTTAGAAAAACATGCCCAATCCTCATCATAGAAGTTCACACTTTCCAACCAGGGAATGAGGTTTGAGTTAAAGTTCCATAGCCCCACATCTGTCACATAAAAAGCAGTAACTTGAGTGAAATTTTAACTGTATGTAGTTCAAGAAACCCCTCAGAGTGCAAAAGCAGCCAAACCAAAAAGTCAGCCTTTGTTCCCCACTCCCATATTCACAGCAATTGTTTGTGTACAGACCCAGTAGGTTAGTTCAATGTGTCAGGGATATTGCACTTGTTAAAAACTCAAGGTAATCATTAAGAGGTGGCAAGAAGACTCAGGTTCGGGAGGCTGCTCATTCAACATACAATATAAATCTGCAACTGGAGAGGAAAGAAGACGGAACTAGACCTTACTGCAGCTGACCAGATGACTGGAAGTTCCATCAGGCTGCTCAACGTACGGTCAGATCCCAAAGAAAATTAACTTGCATGCTGTAACGTTGATTTTATTGTCTCATGCTATAACCAAAAGGGAAGGCCTCTGTTACAAAAGGTTTTCAGAAAACCTATGGTTACAATTGGCAACTATTTCAGGGGTGAATTTTTCATTGTTTTCATTCAGGGAGATTAATTTTAATAGACCTAAGATGGTTAAAAGGATGGTTTATGTTATTCTTGTTGGCATTGTTTCATTGTTGTTCTGCTATGCATGCTCATCTCGTGTATCTTTTGTTTCCTGCCTGCTATCCTACACAGATCAATACTGGATATGCTTTGATGGCTTAAATAGGGATTTACTTGTGTGAAATGGATTAATTGTCTTTGAAATTGATCATTTAATTTAAGGGGGGGAAATGTAGTAGCCATTCCGACTCTAATGTCTATTTGCTGAATGCTGTAATCTTACAATCACTATTTGGGATCAGACTAGATAGCCCATGAGACTCTGGGACTCTGCAAAGTCTTTTTCCTTTAACTCTCAGGCCTAGTCAATGTTCCTTACTAATCAACTCTATGTTCCAGAAACATACGATATGCTGATGTAAACAAATTCTTTCTCTAATAACGGTCGAACTGTACCTAAATGTTCCTAAGTTATCTTGCCTTGAACTATCAACAAATTGTCTCAAGGGAAACTGCTGCCACCAAAGAGAAAGAGGAGGGAATTGTTGTTGTTGTTTTGCATACTGTATAAAAATATTCTGTAACTACAGCTCTGGGTTCTGACTCTTTGGAAGACATTCCAGTCAGGCCCACTGGTGTAATAAAACTCACTTTCCAATCCATGGGTCTGCTGTTCCATGATTTCTGCAACAAAAACAGTGTCAAACTGTATTATTTCTGCAGTGTGGCAGCAGCCTTAGGCAAAAGCAAATGGCTGCAGCCTCTCTTAACTTGTGAGATAGTCCTTATTAATAACTTTTGCCATCATGAGCACACTCAGATGTTGCTTGGCCACATGTGTCCTGGTTTTCATCTGTGAAATATTGGAGGGTTCTGGGGAGCTTTCTTAGGACTTTATCAGACGAGGCCAATATTGCTAGAATACCGCGTCATTAAGGATGTTACGATAGCAGAAAAGGGAAAATTATCAGATGTTCTCATCATTTACCCGTTCCTGCTGTGTCATGCTGGCGCAGATGAGGCATCACTTTTTATTGACAGCCTAAGCTGTCAATAAAAAGTGACACCTCATTCATACCAGTGCAATGCAATGGGAACAGGTAAGCAATGACGTAGTGTGATAATTTCCTGTCCTAATGACACAGTTTTTGCTGCATCTGATAAAGTCCCTAGTCTCAGATATTTTAAAACCTATGCTTTAGAATCATTATTATTGCTTATTTCATTACAATAATTGATCTTCTCCCACAAGAATCTTCCCACAATTGATTATTTCATATTATAGTTCTGATGGACACATTGGGCCACATCATAATATTGTAAATATCCATGATTGAGGACATATAGATTTCCCCCCACTGTTTTAATTCCTTATGCTTTCCTTTAAAATAATAATATAGTCTTATTTTATGCAGCACCATTTTAACAAAATGGCTAAGGACATATTTCATGTCTGTTTCTCTGATATAAAGTATGGTGGACATCAAAGCCATTTAAGAGAATCAGATGGGCCTTTGGACTGATCCAGTAAGGGTCTTCTTAGGTTCTGAGAATGTTAAGTGCAGGCTGGGAATGAGAAGGTAGAAAGAAATCCCTGCTATCTGAAGTCACTGACTGGAGACAACAGGAAGACCACTCTCTGCTAGCAGGGAAGTGGGTGACTTCATGGAAGAGCAGATGCTCAAGAGACAGCCTCAGTTGCTTGGATGAGGAATCTCTATAGGTCAGATTATGCTCACAGGCTGGAGGTTCCCCTTCCTGTTCTAAAGGGTTCCCCTAATTGCTGGGCTGTGCAAATGCCTTGCAGATCTTCATGGTCAACACTTTGAGGTTTTGGAGGCTCCCTAGCCATTTCTTCTACCACTTACACCAAAAAATGAATAAAGCTCCTGTAAAGGCAATGTCCTGCTAGGAATTGTCTTCATACTAAGGCAATGCCATTCTTTCTTCCTAGAATGCCCAGGCTTAGGGCAGAAAAACAGAAGAATTAGCTCCTGTTCTATAGGGAACCATATATCAACCTTGGGCATAAAAGATGGATTGAATCATGTTGGCAATACAAGTTGTGCAAAAAGCCACCCATAAGATACTGTTCTGGATAGGGATGATGAAGAGGTACAGCGTTTTCATTGTATCCCTCCATCCCCCCCCCCAGAACTGGGACTCAAGTGACTTACATTATTGCCTACCAGGATTATGACCATAATAAACTCTTTGTGGAGGTAAACATGTATTACAGTTATTTTTTTCCTAATTAGCTTTCTTATTTAGCTTAATACAGTCACTTTTTTTTTCTTTTCTGCACATATTCATTATTTTTAAAATTACTCTGAATGGTATCAGAAAATGAGAACATCTGGGAAATATATTAATGAAAGCTAAAACACTTTGTGTATATAAAAAGAATATTTAGTGCTCTCTAAGGCTTAATAATCATGTTAAGAACATCTCTGATGTCAGCAACCTGAAAATACTCAAGATCTCTTGAGGCCATCAGTTATTAAATAAAATTTTGAGAGGGAAAAGTTCAGCAAATGTAGTGTAATTGCAAATATATTAATATAATATGAAAAGGATGCCATTTCCAAGTAGACAGCTTGAAGCTGTGCAGTGCAATATTACACATGCCTACTCAGAAGTATAGCACCTTGTATTCAATGGAGACTAACCCAGGGAAATGTGCATAGGATTACAGTCCAAAAATATTAGCTAGTATAATAAATCTTCTTTATGTAATAGAATGAAATACCTGAGTTTGTTGTAGGCACAGAATCATATATCCTAAATTTACCTCAGCTTCAGAAGTGAGTCCCATTGATAAAAGTGAAACTTACTACCAAGTACATGCCTTTAATAAGCAGCCACCTAAAACAGCTTGCCAAACCTTACCTTACATTGGTCACATTGTCATCTCCATCCTAATGAAATGTGACTGGTTTCATTATGTCCGTTTGTAGGGTTTCCACTATTATTTTATTTTACATCTCTCATGCTGCTGGACAAATATGGTTTACAAAATGAATTAAAAGAATACAGCTAAAACTCAATCAAAACATTGGAGAATAATGAAAAACAATTAAAATAGATTAGATTATTTTGGTGCGTAAATGAAAATCTTTTAAAAGAGGAGAAAATATTGAAAAAAGCAAAGAAAAAACTTCATATTTCACTGAGAATATGAATAAAGTGATAAAAATGAATATGGTGTGGGATGCTCATAAGGCAGCTATGAGGGTTTTTTTCCTAAAACAAAACTGAATGGGAAAAAGGGGGTGAAAAAATGCAGAAAATCATAGACATACTAAAAATGAAAGAAAAATGCAAAAGATCATAGACTTTTAAAAACTGAAAGAAAATGAATTAAAAAGGAATAAATTCAAAAGGGAAACTTTGCAAGAGTTCATGATCCTCCAAAAACAATTATCAATACTGGCAGTAGATGACATGGAGAAGAATTTAAAATAAATAAAACAAAGGAATTTCAAATAATCAAATAAGCCCAGGAAATGGATGTCCTATAAAATAAGGAAAATAAAAGAGGAAAATTGATTTTAGAAATTAAAAAAGGAAAAAAGGTATATAATAATCAAAATGAAATTAACAAGATATTTGAAAAAAATAGTTTATTAACCTATTTCAAGGGAAACATGGAAACTCTCCGCAAAGAATACAAGAAATAAAAAAAATAGATAAGCAAGATCTGCCAAAAATCACAGAAGAACAAAGACTACCTTTAAATCAGCCGATAACAATTATGAAAGTAAATGAGGCAAATAAGAGATGTAAACTAGGGAAATCATCCAGCACAGACAGCTTTACAGCACTCTATTTTAAACAATTTTGCAACAATTTGGCGATACAACTAAAAGAAACCATGAACCAGATACTATTGGAAGACAAACCAAAAACTTAGAGAGAAGCCAATATAATCCTAATACCAAAAGAAGGAAAAGACTTTCAAGATCCATGTAGTTATAGCCCTATATCATTGCTTAATACAGATTATAAGATTTTTGCATTGATACTTGCAGAAAAAAAGTATTGAATAAATGTATTCATGAAGATCAAAATGGCTTTTTGCCCAAAAGAACAACAAAACAGAATATTAGGACAGTAATTGACATAATAAAGTATTATGACAAAAATCCTGGAAAAAAAGATGGCATTTATCTTCACAGATGCTGAAAAAGTATTTGATAATATGAATTGGAATTTCATGATGGAAACTTTACAGAAAATAGATACAGACCAAAATTTCTTCAATTGGATGTGATCAATATATCAAAATCAGTCCACACAGATCATAATAAATGACCAAAAAACTAAATGATACAATATTACAAAGGGGGTGCATCAAGGCTGTCCTTTATCCCCATTGTTATTCATAATGGTTCTAGAGATTATAAATAGGAAAATAAGGACAGAAGAACAAATATACACTCCTAAGATAAAAGGGCTGTCATATAAGTTAAAAGCCTTTGTGGATGATCTTATAGGTTTTTTTTAGAAGATCCAATTGAAAGTATCACTAAACTAATGGAAATTATGACTGAATTTTGCATTTTTTTCCAGATTTAAGATAAACAGAGATAAAACTATGTTAATAACAAAAAACATGACAAAAAGGAAGATCAAGAATTGGACAGAAAATCTGGTTTCAAGCTAACAAAGAAAATAAAATACTTGGGTATAGTCATATCGAATAAAAATTCAGAGTTATTCAATAATAATTACCAAAAAAATGGATTTTTTTGCAGAAAGAAAAAAATAGATAAATGGAAATATTTGAATTTATCTTTGTTCGGCAAGATTTCCCTGATAAAAAGAACTATCCTACCTAAATTGCTATTTTTATTTCAAAATTTGCCAATAATAAACAATGATAAGCCATTTAAATTATGGCATAAAGATGTATCTAAATTTATCTGGTCAAACAAGAAACAAGAAAACATTGAAAGAAAGTAAAGAAAGAGGAGGATTGGGCCTTCCAAACTTGCAAATATATTATCACGCTTGCTGTTTTACATGGATAAAAGACTGGATAGAATTAAATGATAAGAAGTTGTTATATCTAGAAGGAACAAATAAAAGTTATGGCTGGCATGCATACATGTGGCATAACTAAATCAAAAAGAACAAAGGGTTTGAAGATCATAGTATAAGGAAATTGCTAATTAGAGTTTGGGGGAAATAAAAGGAGAAATTTTATTTGAAAATTCCTCAATGGGTATCACCCCACGAAGCACTTGCAAAAGTAGAAATGAAAGATTCAAGAGAAATGGATGACATATAAAGATCTACTACATTGGGAAAATAACACCCCAAGGATAAAAACTCAACAAGAACCAACTAAAGAAAAATATGAATGTCATTGGTTTAATTCTCAACAAATTTATGAGAAAATAATGAAAGATATCAAGCTAGTGGGAACAGGGAGGTAAATACAGAACTGGGTGAAATACTACGAAAGAATGATAACCATACCATAACAAAACTTTATAAATTATTTTTGAAAAGAGAAATGGAACCTGAAATAATTAAAGATCATATGGTGAAATGGATGCCAAATTTTGTTTATCCTATTCAGTTAGATGATTGGGAAAAATTGTGGACTACAAATATATAATTTACTTACTTTATGTAATGAACTAAAAGAAAATTTTTATAAGCTCTTATATAGATGGTACACGAAACCAATCCAAATAGCCAAAATGACAAGGAAACAAGATGGGGAATGCTGGAAATGTCAGGTTCATCAAGGAACATTATATCACGTACTGACTATACCCATTGTAACATACACCATTAATATATAACCTTTCAAATCAACTATAATGGCTAATTTCATGCTGAGAGCCCCTCTGCCACTGCCATGCAACCACACAGACACACAGAAACATAGACACACACACCACGTGCGCCAGGATGCGAGAGCCCCACCACCACCATGCAATCGCACGTACACATACACATACCACGCAACATACACACCACACTACACACACACCATGTGTACCAGGACATGAGAGCCCCTCCACTGCCATCATACAACCACACATGCGCACACACCATGTGCACAGGACATGAGACCTCCTCCACCACTGCCATGCAATCGCATATACACACATAAACACCACACTAAACACATACACACGCCACACTACACACATACACACACCATGTGCAGCAGGATGCGAGAGCCCCTCCTCCACAGGCATGCAACCGTGCATAGAATAGACACACCACACTACACACACACACACCACGCATGCCAGGATGCAAGAGCCCCTCTGCTGCCACCATGCAATCACACAAACACACAAACACTCCACACTACACACACACATGTACACCCCCATGCTACACACACACACACACAACCCACATGTGGCAAGATGCGAGAGCCCCTCCACTGCCATGTTTAGAAAGGACTTGATGTTTTTCACATGTTTCCACCCCAAGGCCCAAAAGGAAGGAACTGTTACAGACAGCACAGAAGGCCCAGGGCACAGCTACAGACAACACCTAGCACCCAGCACCCAGAGCCCAAGAGGCCCAAGGGACCAGGCAGCAGAGAAAGGCCCAAGGCCCCAGGCTGCACAGAAAGGCCCCAGGCACCAGACAGCACAGAAAAGCCCAAAGTCTTAGGCCCCAGGCAGCACAGAAAATCCCCAGGTAGCAGACAAAGGCCCCAGACAGCACAGAAAGTCGTCCCCCAGGCCCCAAGCAGCACAGAAAGGCCCCAGGTAGCAGAGAAAGGCCCCAGGCAACACAGAAAAGCCCAGGCAGCACAGAAAGTCAAAAGGTCCCAGGCCCCAGACAGCACAGAAAGGCCCCAGGCAGCACGAAAAATCCCCAGGCAGCACAGAACGGTCCCAGGTAGCAGAGAAAGGCCCCAGGCACCAAGCAGCACAGAAATGCCCCAGACCCCAGGCCACACATAAAGGACCCTGGCAACACAGAAAGAACCCAGGCCCCAGACAGCACAGAAAGGCCCAAAGCCCCAGGCTCCGGGCAGCACAGAAAGGCCCCAGGTAGCACAGAAAGGCCCCAGGCCTAAAGCAGCAAAAAAAGGCCCAGACCCCAAGCCACATAGAAAGGCCCCAGGCAGCACAGAAAGGCCCCAGGCCCTAGGCAGCACAGAAAAGCCCCAGGCAGCACAGAAAGTCAAAAGGTCCAAGGCCCCAGACAGCACAGAAAGGCCCCAGGCAGCACAAAAAATCCCCAGGTAGCAGAGAAAGGCCCCAGGCCCCAAGCAGCACAGAAAGGCCCCAGGCAGCACAAAAAATTCCCAGGCAGCACAGAAAGACCCAAGGCCCCAAACAACACAGAAATGCCCCAGGCCCCAAGCCCCAGGCAGCACAAAAAATACCCAGGCCACACAGAAAGGCCCCAGACTGCACATGCATGGAGCAACGGAAAGCTCCTCTGCTGCCACCACGTTTAAAAAAGACTGAAACTTCCACATGTTCCTTCACCCAATGTGCTGACTGGCTGCCCAACAGAGAGCTTTGATTGGTTGGTAAGTTTCCTAAGCGGTCAATCTGCACACTGGAAACAGCAACATACCCAAGAGAATTATATATTAAGATGGTAGTCTTGCACAAAAATCCAAAAATATTGGAAATTGGTTCATGATACAATAGTGAAGATATTAAAGAAAACTATGGAAATGAAACTGGAACTTTATTTATTAAATATAACTGATAAAAAGACGGAAGGGAATAACAAAGAAACTTTACACTACATGATAACTGCAGCAAGGATTGTTATTGGCTAGACATTGGATGAATAGTAATATACCCAACCTAGATGACTGGTTAATAAAAGTATTAGAGATTATTCAAATGGATGAACTAGCAATGATTCTGAAAGGGAAACCGAGGTCTAAGATCATTAATAAATGGGAAGGAGTGCTAAACTTTATGAAGGATAGGTGGGGTAAAAAATCGATTGTTGGATTAAGTTAAAGTTCTAAGATATTACAGAATAGGTACTATTGTTTTATCTACCCCCAAAAAAGAGTAAAGATTAGCAAGATATGAATATAGGAAGAGTAAGAACAGCATGGGCTATTAATAGCAGATAAGAAGGAATCTCTCTGGCTTTTCTTCGCAAACGAAGATTCAGGAAGGACGCATCCCGCGCTTTCTGCAAGCACACTGATGACTAAAAAGGCCAATCCGAGATAAACAAGTCCGGATGCAAAAAGCACAGCAGAAGGTCTCCTTGGGTGATGTTTTTGGGTTGTGATTCTTTCTGCGTTGTCGTTTCTCTTCAAGACTTGTTCAGCGTGAGTTCTCAAATAAGGCTGCAGCATTGTGGATAGTGCGTCTCCATGCCTCCCGATGTGAGGCCAGGGCGGACCACTGTTGGTGATCAATTTGGCCAAGCCTGAGATGTTGTTTCAGGGAGTCTTTGTATCACTTTTTTGGAGCGCCCCTCTTACACTGACCCATGGCGAGTTCACTGTAGAGTAGTATTTTTGGGAGGCGATGGTCCTCCATCCTAGAAACGTGCCCTGCCCAGCGCAGCTGTGTTCTCAATATCATGGCCTCAATGTTGGTGATCCCTGCCTGCTCAAGGACAGCAACATTCGTCACATAGTCAGTCCAGTGTATATTTAGGATTGTGTGTAGACAGCGCTGATGAAAGCGCTCGAGGAGTCGTAGGTGGTGGCGATAGGTGACCCATGTTTCAGATCCATAAACGAGGATAGACAGTACGATGGCTCTATACACCCTGATTTTTGTGCTTTGCCTCAGGTGTTTATTACTCCAGACTCTTTTGTAAAGTCTTCCAAATGCGCTATGTGCCTTTGCTAATCTGTGATCGATCTCTTTGTCAATCTTGGCATCTGAGGAGATGATGCTTCCCAGGTAGGTGAACTGCTGAACGGACTTGAGCACAGATTTGCCGACGGCAATGTGGGGATGGTGGTGTTCGTCCTGTGGTGCAGGCTGGTAAAGAACTTCTGTTTTCTTCAGGTTGACTTCTAGCCCAAACAGCTCTGCAGCTGTTGCAAAGCAGGACGTTAGACGCTGCAGAACTGCTTCTGGGTGGGCAACAAGGGCAGCAGCATCGGCGAAGAGCAGCTCACGGACTAGATAGTTTAGAGTCTTAGTTCGAGCCCTCAGACGGCTTAAGTTAAACAAGCTACCATCAGTATGGTAACGTATATAGATGCCGTCGTCTTCTTCAAGCTCTGCCATAGCCCTTTGGAGCATCGTGCTAAAGAAGATTGTAAATAAAGTTGGTGTAAGAACACAACCTTGCTTCACTCCATTAGTTATTAGAAAGGGCTCTGAAAGAGCATCGCCATATCTGACTTGACCACGCTGGTCCTCGTGTAGAAAGATAATCATTTTAAGGAATTTGGGGGGACATCCTAGTCTTTCCAGGGTCTGCCACAGACCTTTTCTACTTACAGTGTCAAAGGCTTTGGTGAGGTCGACAAATGTTACATAGAGACCCTTGTTCTGCTCCCTACATTTTTCTTGCAGTTGCCTAAGGACAAATACCATGTCTGTAGTACTCCTATTGGCTCTGAAGCCACATTGGCTTTCAGGGAGAAGTTCTTCTACAATAGCAGGAACTAATCTGTTCAGGAGTATCCTTGCAAGGATTTTTCCAGCAATAGAGAGCAGTGTTATGCCTTGATAGTTTGAGCAGTCAGATTTTGCTCCTTTTTTCTTGTACAGGGTGATGATGACTGCATCTCGGAGGTCTGATGGCAGTTCCCCCTTTTCCCAGCAATTCACAAGGAATTCGTGGAATTTTTCGTGGAGTGCATGACCTCCGTGTTTCCAAACTTCAGGTGGGATTCCATCAATCCCAGGTGCCTTGCCGTTTTTCATCTGCTGTATGGCCTTAAGGGTCTCTTCCAAACTGGGAGCTATGTCCAATTCATTTTTCATTGGTTTTTGTATCATATGTTGGATAGCTGAGTCTTGGACTACTCAGTTGGCGCTAAAGAGACTTTGAAAATGTTCAGCCCATCGATTCAGGATGGAGGCTTTATCAGTAATTAATGTTTGACCATCTGTACTGTATAAGGAGCTTTGGACCTGATAAGTAGGTCCAAACACTGTTTTAAGAGCTTCATAAAATCCTCTATGATCACCCAGATCTGCACAGCATTGTGTCTTTTCTGCTATATTGATCCACCACTTGTTCTGCATGTCTCAGAGTTTTTGTTGTAGTTTGCTACATGTGAGGCAGAAAGCTGCTTTTCTTACATGATAGGTTGGCTGGGCGAGGTATGCCTGGTGAGCAGCTCTCTTCCTTGCCAACAGCTCCTGGATCTCTTGGTTGTTTTCATCAAACTAGTCTTGATTTTTCTTGTGGGAGAACCTGAGGGATTCTTCTGCAGACTGGAGGATACTGTTTTTGATATGTTGCCAAAGCACTGTAGGAGAACGATCTATAGGATGGTCTTCAAGTTTCGTTTGTAGGTTTGCCTGGAAGTTGTCTCTCATGGTAGCTTGTTGAAGATTGTTGACTTGGAGTCTCTTCTTTAAGATGCCACCCCTCTTAGGTTTGAACTCAAGGTGAAGATTTAGTTTACATCCGACGAGGCGATGATCTGTTTGGCATTCTGCACTGGGCATCACTCGGGTATGACGGACATCACGAATGTCTCTCTGACGGACTAGAACATAGTCAATGAGGTGCCAATGTTTGGATCGGGGATGCATCCAGGTTGTCTTCAGGCTATCTTTCTGCTGAAAGATTGTGTTTGTAATAGTCAGCTGTTGTTCTGCACAGAACTCTAGCAGGAGGCGTCCGTTATCATTGCAATTTCCAACACCATGCTTGCCTAAGACACCTTTCCAGGCTTCGGAGTTCTTTCCTACTCTGGCATTGAAGTCACCAAGGATAATAATTTTATCTTCTACAGAGACTTTTTGTATGAGTTGGCATAGGTCTGTGTAGAATTTGTCTTTCTCTACAGGGTCGGCTTGCATAGTTGGGGCATATGTACTAAAGAGAACAACATGTGGGAGGCGTAAGGAAATAATGCGATCAGAGTGTCCTGTTGGCAAGGTTTTGAGTTTGGAGGCAATGGAGTTTTTAATCATAAAGCCTACTCCTGAAAGATGTTTTTCGGTTTTGGGTTTGCCAGACCAGTAAAGTGTGTAGCCGGCGCCATGTTCTTTAAGGCTGCCTTCCTCATGGAAGCGAACTTCACTAAGAGCAGCGATGTCAATATTAAGCCGTGATAGTTCATGGGCTATTAGGGCAGAACGACGCTCAGGCTATCTTCAGAGTCTTGCATAGTTCTGATGTTCCCGCATGCAAGTGTCAGTTTGTTTACACCTTTGGAGGCCGGTGTGTGCCTTTGTTTCCTTTGCCTTGGTTTGACCGCATCAGAAGATTCCCGTTGGCCGCGTCTAGCCAACCAGGTAGTTGGGGATGAGCTTTCGTTAGGCCACCTTTTCTAGGCCCCTCTCCATATGGAGCAAGCAGTGCTCTCCTTTAAAAAGGCTGCTTGGTCGTTCAGGATGCTGCCGAACAAGACTGTCATCTCCCGGGTCAGCCTTGAGCGACCAATGTCCTGAACTGCCTGCATGCAGGGTTGGGGCAGCGGCTTCCAGTGCATCTTTACACCTGCCGGTTTCGTCCCTCGCCAGTCGCTACAGGGCTTTTTTGGAACTGGATTTGTCCTTCAAGCCTGTGCAATGGATTTTTCTGGTGGAGCGCAGCGTGCACAGAACTGGCCTCACCCTTTAAACCAGAGATTCATCTGTGGTGGCCTTGTAAGCATGGACGTGGTAGCGAGGTCCTCGGGCCATAGGTTTGATTAGAGTTTCCTTCTCTTAGATGGTTGACCTTACAGGGTTGGATGAGCACCATCTGCCTGGGTTTGGGATTAGAGTTTTCCTTCTCCTAGGATGGTTGCCACAAGGCTAGAGAGCCCATCCTGCCCTTTGACGCTCTTTGTCAGACCCTTCGGTTTTGACCTGTCTGGCATGGGAGACCCTACCAGTGGCTATTATGCCACCGCCAGCATAGCTCAAAACATCATTAGGGTATGCAAGCCTCTCTCCCACGACAAGGGGGCGTCAATGGAGAGGAGATAAGAAGGAAGTTATTAAGTAAAAGGGGATTGGTGGGAATAAGGAAGGAAATAGCTATAATTATGTCATAGTTTCTAATGTCTGGGTTTTTGTTCTGGTTTCTACTTTTCTTTTGGAGACAGGATACATGTATTATTCTTTGTTAAATTATATATGAAATATTGTATAAAATAATGGTGTAAAATGATGATGATGATGATGATGTTCCATCTTAAAAAAAAACAAGTACTAGATTAAAACAGTTTTAAAGCATTTCAAAACACAACAAGATGAGTAAGACCAAAAAGAAGTTTTCCCCCAAAGATCTCAAAACTTGGCCATGGTCATATGGAGAGACATAGTCTTTCAGATAGTCTATAGATCATATGGAGCATTTGACTTGCACCAGGAACAGACTGATAGCTAAGGAAGTTCTAACAAGATGTTTCCGTTCTCCCTGTAATTAAGGGAGGTTATCATATGCGGGGAAATGGGCCAAAAAATTGCATTCCCAACTGCATCACAAGATTGCTACAAGAACAGAAGGGGCAACCTTACCAGATGCCCACGTCCTTCTTGTATATTGACAGGGACAAGCCGCTAATAAAAAGGGACACCTTATTCACAGCCGTGCTATACCGCCAGAATGCTGGAGGATGTCGTCTGATAATCTCACCCCTTCCTGTTCTCATTGCGATCTTTTGACACATTTTTTGCCGCGTCTGATAATCTCCCTGACTCAGTCAGCAGTCTGACTGCAGCATTACAGACTCTGGAGCTTACAAACACTTTCCAAAAGAATGCATTAAAGTAATCCAAACAGGGTGTAACCAAGACATGTGTCACCATGTGCAGACCTGGAAACACATTCAGGGGTAGCTGTGTTGGCCATGTAGCAAAATACAATCCAGAATTCACAAAAGAAAGTACTGTATCTTTATTGGCCAACCAAACTGCAAAACACATGATGCAAGCTTTCGAAGCTCTATGGCTTCTTCATCAAGCAAAAGTTGTTAAAAAAATAAAGAAAAGTGATGAGTTTGCCTGATGAAGAAGCCAATATGGATTTAAAAGCTTGCATCATGTGTTTTGCAGTTTGGTTGGCCAATTAAGGTATTGCTTTTTTGTGGATTCTGGATTTTGATGTGCAGACCAGACATCTTCAGGAAGAGTTAGCTGGCACACAGGGACGGTTTAAGGAATTTGGGGGGGCCCTGCAATGAATTATTTTGGGGCCCCCATATGTTTATCTCAGGTCAATGTAACCTAACCTATTCACCGTACAGGATGTTCAGATTATAGTAGGACCCCTTATCCATGGATTCATTATCCATGGGACACAAAACAGCACACCTACCATAGAGTCTTCCTAGAAAATGTGTCTTCCCTAGCCCTTCTCTAGGCCCTCCAAGGCAACTCTATGGTATTTTAAACCAGAAGTCCCATTATTTTCAATGGCGTTCACTATTATTCATGGTTTTCAGAATCCACGCCCCCCCCCGAACCAATCCCCAGTGGATAAGAGGGGCCTACTATATTACATAATTTGCCACCAATAATTTAGTTTAAAAACTATATTATAGGCACTAACATAATTTTTTTTGTTTATTAGCAATTAATGTAATGGTGTAAATTTCCTCAAAGAAAATAAAGAGTAGACTACAAGCTAAACATGAGTTAGCAGTGTGATGCAGCAGCAAAAAATGCCAGTACATTCTAGGTTGCATTAATAGGAGTGGTGTATAGATCAGGGGAAGTAATAGTATCACTCCATTCTGCTTTGGTCAGGCATCACCTGGAATACCGTTTCCAATTCTGGGCACAACAATTCAAGAAAGATACTGAGAGGGATGGTGAGAGATCTGGAAGCCATTACACCCTATGAGGAACGGCTTAGGGAGCTGGGTATGCTTAGCCTGGAGAAGAGAAGGCTGAGAGGTGACGTAATAGCCATGTTTAAATATATGAAGGGATGTCATACTGAGGAAGGAGCAAGCTTGTTTTCTGCTGCTCCAGAGACTAGGACACGGAGCCATGGGTTCAAACTACAGGAAAAGAGATTCCACCTGAATATTGGGAAGAACCTCCTGACAGTAAGAGCTGTTTGGAAGTGGAATACACTGCCTTGGAGTGTGGTGGACTCTCCTTCTGTGGTTTTTTTTAAACATAGGTTGGATGACCATCTGGCGTGAGGACTTTGATTGTGTGTTCCTGCAGGGCAGAAGCCAATCGGATGGGATGGCTGTTGGGGTCCCTTTCCAGCCCTATGATTCTATGATTCTAGGCTGCATTCAGAGCCTGGGAAAGTTACTCTTGGATTACACCTCCAGAATCCCCCTGCCAGCACCCTTCTCAAGGTCTGGTTGCATTGTTCCTTTTCCAGCATTCTCTAGCCCAGTGGTTCTTAACTTGGGGTCCGCAATGTCCTCACAGGGGGTCCTCAAAGGCTTGAAGACTGCCTGGCCCACCTCCTCCCTGTAGTGGAGCAGCCACATTACAGGAACCAAGACAAAGGCTGGCTGGCTTGGCCTGCATATTGCCATTCAATCCACTCCAGCCACAAACTTGCAGGAAGAAGCAAGAGTGCCTCTGAGGGAAAGTTTAATGAATGGTGTAATTGTGTTGTTGTTGTTGTTAGCTATTATTATTAGCTATTATTATTAGGGTTTTAAATCTTGAGTTAAGTTTTGGGGCAACAAAAGATATTTAAAGGGGGTCCCTGGTAAAGAAAAGGTTAAGAACCACTGCTCTAGGCCAATGCCTCTCACATAACACTAATGGGATACTGGTGTTTTAGTGACAACAATAAAACCATTGTTCCCAGTAATATTACTCCAAATTTTAATTTATATTTTTATATTCTTCTGTTAAAAGAGCTAGAGTGTTGTAGAAGTTTCAGCATTGCCCTATGACTGTGGAGACCAGGGTTTGAATCCTTACTCAGCCATGAATACCCACTGGCTGACCTTGAGCAAGTCACATTCTCTCAGCCTCAAAGGAAGTCAAAGGCAGACCCCCTTTCATAGAATCATAGAATCATAGATTTGAACAAACCTTCCCTAGAAAACCCTATGGTAGGTTGGCCTTAGTCAGAAATGACTTGAAGGCACATAGGCAAATACACACAAATTTCTTTTGCAGGCTGAACTCGGCAGCAAGGGGAGGAAGCTGAAGAAGACCAAGGGGGAAAGGGAGGGAAGAGGAAACAAGACATGTTAAAAGCAGCTGGAAAGATGGGCTGGAGGGGATCTATGTGCAAGGAAGGAAAGGGAAGAAAGAAAGAAAGAAAGAAAGAAAGAAAGAAAGAAAGAAAGAAAGAGGCCCTTTCTGAGGGAGACAACCCTCAAATTCCCTGTCTCTCTCTCACACACACACATTCACCCTCTCCGATGTGCCTCTCCCTCCAGCTTCTGCCACGGAGGGCTGCTGTTTCTTTTTCTCTTTCTCTTTAGTTTTGGAGAGGCTGTGTTTTTTTTGGGGGGGGTGGTTTTTTTTAAAAAGCCAGCAGGTGGTTTTTGGAGGAGGAGGGTAAGAGGGGGCTCCTCCCGGCTGTCTCCCGGCTGTCCCCTTTGTCAGATTAAGGAGGCCAACATGGGGCCCTCTCTTGACCTTGGGGGCCCCTCTTGACCTCGGGGGCCCCTGCCAATGCTGATTTGGCAGACAGGTTAAACCGGCCCTGCTGGCACACTATGAAACCTGGGCATCCAGCTCAGGCCTCTGTCCAGGAATATACCACAGCTGCATATCAGAATTTTCAGTGGGAGTGTAAACCCATACAGCTTAGGCCAAACTGTCCCCTGATCTGGCTTTTGAATTACTAGGAACACTTCTGTTATGTCTAGTTTTTTTGGGGGTGGGGTGTTTTGTTTTTTGCAGCTTCTGGTCCAGTACTGATAACCAGACTCCAGTTTAGCACCAAAAATGCCTTCCTTGAAGTTAAATACAGTTGGGAACCATCAGCAGTACCAAACCCCAAAACTCTATAATCTCTCTTACATACACATTTTATCTTTTCTCCTCCAAGCTCAAGATGACATATATAAATCTACTTGTCTCCACGTTATCCTCACAATAATCCTATGAGGTAGATCAAGATGAGAGAGAGTGGCTGTTCATGTCAGTGTCTGACTTGTTGAAAATTTGAAAAAGGGAATGTGGTGCCTACCTTTGGGTGCTATATTAAGAGAATGCTGCAGTGCTATTAGTAAACACCATAAAGATTTCACCATAGCCTCTTTAACTGTTTTTTATAATAGTCAAATGGTTGAATGCTACTGAGCAAACAAGGTCAGTAGTGCAAGAACGTGAGCTTCATTAAGGTATGTAATGAGGTGGCTTTGATTTCTTACATTGATCTTTCTTTCTGTACTTTGAATTGTGATGTATATCTTTGTAGCCTTGTGAACATTAATTGCTTATCTGCTGTATCTAACCATTGTTCCCTAGGCTTTTCTGTAAATGTGGATTGATTCTTTCATAGATTATATAGAAGGATTAGCCCCTTAAAATTGATCTGCTTATGCATGTTCCAGTCTCGATGATAACTTTTGCCTGTTCTTAACAGTAAAAAGAAACAAGTATTTCAAACTTAACAAGTCTTTTTCCCCTTTAAAATACCATCTCCAGTGCTTGTCTACACTGTCTTGCAACTGTCTTAGAGCCCTGCAGTCCTAATGATGCAACACTTTTGCCCCGTTCTGCCCCCAGGCAGTCCTCACCATCCCTGGGACAGATACATGGCTCACACAGGGGGAAGCCAGGGTAGGGCCCATTAGCACATTCTAAAATAATACCTGGTTTAATCTGTTCCTGCCAGGAAGAAAGAGATTGGGCCCCTCATCTCCACAGAAGCCCATCCCAGCAGGCAGGCCTGTTGCTTCAGCTGCCAGTTCCAAAGCAGGAAGGAGTCCTGTGGCCAGCTTCCTGGATTGCGGGAGAGCTAGGGAGGCAGTGGTGATGACGACTTCAACAACCGGCTGGGAGGAACGGGCCTAATCCGTGCCAGGATATGCCAGTGGGGAACCAGTGTATCCTGGCTCATGTAGATGAACCCTAAACCAGCATTCACACACAAGAGTTAAATAGCGGGCCACATTCCCAGAGACAGGAAATAACTAATTAAGCCCAATGAAGTTACCAATGAAGTTGGAAATTTTCTAATGAAAAGAGGCAAAGTAATTAAATTTATTTCTTTACAGAAGTTACTTAAGCTGTAGTTGCATGAATGTAGTTGCAGAAGCAAGTGATTAATTGCGTTACTAATTAATTAACAAATAAATTGCACTAAACAGTAAAAAAAAATAACTGTTTAGTTAATTCCAAGGATAATTAAAAAAAAAAGTAGTAAGGGCAGCTTGGATGGTGGATGGGCTTTTTTGCCTCCAGGTGCTTTTCCATTGTTCTACACAAGATGCTGCATAGGGGCTCCAATACTGAAGCTGTTGTTAATGCTACAATATTTGCTGGGATCCAAGTGGGAATCAGTAATAAATCAACAATAATCATAGATGGCATTTTCTAGCTTCATTATGGTAAGTCATTTAGTGCAGGCATTTAATTTAAACTTAAATAGCAATTTAACATAAACAATAGCTAAAAATCACCCTTCAAACATCAATGCAATTGAATTTTACTGTTCAGCTTATTAACTATATGCATTAACCCCTTTCTACCAACTTTCCTACTTCTTCATATTCATACTGAACCCTTCTGGCTTCCCAGAGACAGAACTGCCATTGTAGGAGTGTATGTGACTTCACAGCAGCTGGTACTGAAAATATCCATCATTTTAGATCTGGACATCTTCATTAATGGGTAATGATTCTTCTGTTCTGCATATTACCCAAACTCCCAAAGCTGATGCATCTGACATTTTTGCTTGAGAATATTTGGGCTAGAATGTTTTGTGGGGCCTTAGTTTTGGACATTTTTTCCTTCCATACTTTAGATCTAGGAAGATATTCAGAGCCTCTTAAACAGACTTAAGAGGGTCTACTGGTTTGATGTAGATCAGCAAGGATTTCTGATTCCTAGTGCTTTAATAATAGCAGCGATGGCTCTAAATTATATATACACCTTCCTCATTTTGCTAAATTATACTACTGAAATAAAGAAAACCGGGGGGGGGGGATGTACGTGCATGCGCAAGCATTATGAGCTCTGTTCTAGTACTCTGAATAAATTCCTGGTCTCCTTGAATTCTGTAAACGTCTTTTGAATTAGGCTCCAGATGGTTATTTTTAGTATTCTGGGGGGAAAGAAAAAAGCTGAAAGCCAGACATCTCCTTGCACATGTTTTAAAATTACTCTTGCATTTTTATGTAATGCTTTATAAAATGTATAAATGTTTTATTTCCTTTACTATTTGCTGTTAGTATTTAAATATATATTTTAAAGTGCTTACCTTGGAACTAGAGTGTTTGTTTTGGTTTTTTTGTTTTAGAAAATATTTAATATGCACATCACTACTTTAACAATGAGTTGTATTAGGACATTTCACTGTGTTATTTCTTACATTTTGTACAGTTCATATATGACAAATTTTCTGATTTATGTGTCTAGTCTCACAGTACAGCATTACAGTAGGACCCCCTTATCTGCTGGGGACTGGTTCGGCAGGGGGTGGATACCAAAAACCATGGATAATAGCAAACACCATTGAAAATAAGGGGACTTCCAGTTTAAAATACCATAGAGTTGCCTTGGAGGACTTAGAAAATTGCTAGAGAGAACACATTTTCTAGGAAGATTCTATGGTAGGTGTGCTGTTTTGTGTCCAGAGGACAATGAATCAGTGGATAAGGGGGTCCTACTGTATATAGTTTTGTAATTAGATAATCTTCTGGTTAATTCTTTAATATGTTCTATTTTATTTTGTTTACCTTTTATTTTCCTGGTTGTCACTTCACTTAATTTCTCCATTTTACTCTTGCTAGAAGTCAGAAATACTGTAGTTACAGCTGAAAAATGCAGAAATATTTCAGATACATTTATAGGAATAAAAAAAGATCTTATCGGGTTCAAATCAGATTTGAATACGTTTATTAAGAAAATCTGTCTCTTCAGCTGCTTCAGCTGTGACTGTTTGTGGTCAGGCAGCCACAAGGCTCAGAGACTATGTGCAGGATGCTAAGTGGCATCTCCTCAGTTGCTGAGATTTTGCTCATGACCCAGGTGATATGATTGCCATATGAAGAGTTGGGAGAAAGTTACTGTATTGCTCTAATCACCTCTCTTTCAGTGGGGATGTGTCATGGTAGGGTCTGAATTATGTACGTTAATTTGTTCAACGCCTGGGGTATAAATAGCAATACTTTGGGGGCATGAGAGTAGGATGTCCCCAGTCGTTTCCAGCCACAGAACTGAAAGTCATGAAACAGAATGATCTTGTCTGGTTCAGCTAGTTTTTGTGGGAGTGTATGCAAAAGCAACATAAGACCACTAGAGGGAACCACCACACTGTGTTTATGTGTATCAGCAGTTTTAGGAACTGGAATAACACATCATGTACAGTTGTCCCTCCACATTCACGGATTTGGCATTCACGGTTTTAAGTATTCACAGCTTGAAAATAGTCTTTAAAAAATAATAATCCAAAAAACTAACCTTGATTTTGCCATCTTATATAAGGGACACCATTTTGCTATGCCATTGCATATAATGGGACTTGAGTATTCACGGATTTGGGTATTCACGGGGGGGGGGGTCCTGGAACCAAACCCCAGCGAATGTGAAGGGACAACTGGTATTCAATGAATAACTTAATAGAAAATAAATAGAAAAGAATAGAATAATAGAAAATAATAGAAATTAAATACTAAGACATGTAGGACAAATAAAATAAACAAAAACAACACAAAGCAATATAAAATGTCACAAAACCATTTTAACTAGCAGCTTACATCCTCCTATTACTCTCCCATGAGGATATTCGGATAGGTGTTGGCTTTCAACACAAAAATAGTGATATATTTAGAGGTACAACTGGAGTGTCAGCATACAGATTTGTATTCTCTGAACTGAAATTGTGCACCTTTTCTAACATGCATATGATCAGAGTAAGCAACCTGAAGCATAGAATTAAGTGTCTGCCTATGCCTTTCGCTGGCCATTTTGATATTTGGCAGGAGGGGGCATGCTCATAATAGATAAAGGAGTAGTGTCCAGAAACAAGAACCTCTAAGGGGTGTGTGTGTGTGCCTTCAAATCACCTGTCAATTTATGGTGACCCCATGAATTTCATAGGATTTTCTTAGGCAAAGAATACACACAGGTGGTTTTGCCAGTTTCTTCCTCTGAAATATAGCCTACAGTACCTGGTATTCCTTGGCAGTCTTCCATCCAAGTACTAACCAGAGCTGACCCTGCTTATCTTCCAAAATCATATGGGATCTGGTGTCTTTAGAGTATTTAGGCCACTTTCTTTAAGAGGTACTAAACTATAATTTATTCAGTACAACACACTTGGAATGAAGTCTTCATGGAATTGCTGTGAAACAAAACAAAGTATATGTTTTGTAACAGAATAACACAGAGAATAGAGGGAACATGAAGCTAGTGGAGCTGGTTGCAAACAAGGTCCTCAAATCAACCACAGGTGAAACATCTCCCAGGGTCACAAATTGGTTTCAGGGTGTTTTTCAAGGTCTGATGAATCCCTTTTGTCCCCATACACAGGTGTAAGAATAATGCAGTCCTTCTGAAGCTGTTGAAATGCAACTGCCAGCATTCCTATGCTGGCCAGAGCTTCTAGGAGTTGCAATTCAGCAACATCTGGAGGGCAACACAATTATGGGCAACACAATAATGCCATACATTAATCTTCCTCTGAGGAAGTCCCATTCAGGCATGGGTCAGGGCTTCTCCTAAATCAAAGACAGCAGGACGTCATGATGATAGCTGAAGTTCCTTCCTTTAAAAAAAAAAAAGTTTTCTTCTTGATGATGTGAGGCTAGAGTTGGACAGTGGCCCAACATCCTTCAGACCATCAATTTAAGGTCCAATACAGGCTCCAGTCCTGACACAACTGTCCTCATGGAGTGAACTTTTTATTGTCACATTTTTTGCTCACATTCCTTCTTGGCTCCTTGCAATCTATGTCCATGTAACTAAGTGTTATGGCAGGGTCTGTGGCTTAATTTTTCTTCAGCAGGTTTATGGGACAGAACTGTCGAATTTATCTGTGTTCTGTGGAATCATTTCAGTGATGTGCCATGGCATTTGTTCAATTATTTTGACTTAATACCTCCAAAACACTCTTTTCATCCATAGTTGACATATGCTGGTTTTGCATGCTACATCTACAGTAGCCTGGCTGCACTCTATGCTGAGATGCTTGCATTGGTGCAAAAGTGTGGTTCATGCAACAGCCCTTGAAAGTAATCCAATCCATTGTTTTCCTGGTGCATGACTCTACAAGCCACCAAGAGTGAAAATAAGTTTCATTTTACAATAAATATCAGGGCCACAGAGCAGGATTATATTTAAATACTAGTAAATGTACCCAGCTTCACAGAGTGGAGTGATTCAAATGCACTATTTCATCCACAACCTTATATGATTTCTCCACCCCAGTACCGGTACCAGCTTTGCTTCAGTTAGAAACCCATTCATTCCCTACTCCCCTGCTTTCTTCCCTCACCCAAGATCTTTTCCCCCCTTCTGGTCCCTCTATCTGACCTGTTTATTCAGCTTTCCTGGCCTTCCTCCTAGGGTTGCAAAGAATATTCAGGGTTTTTTTTTCCTAGCAAAAAAATTGGATTTCTCAATTGTTGGGAAACCCAGTCAGAAAGAATAACAAAGTGGTGAGAATTTTGCAGTGTTTTCAAACTATTTCTGGAAATTATTCTGTAGAGATACATGTGAGTTCTTTGCACAACAGTCATGGAATTTGTGTATAATAACCACATTATTGAATATAGCAATGCTGGTTCTTTATACCTACGTGTTTGTCTTGTACAAGGTTGCTGTTTTCTCTGCACACACACACACACATACCACACACATACAATGTGGCTATTTTTGTGCAAGAGTTCAGGAGGGTTGTGCAAAAATAGTGATTTTGTTGGGAGGGTAAATTACACCCCAAAAAACCCTGCAAAAAATCTTATACCAAAAACAATTTGCACTGAAAAAATGTGCAAAAAACAGCAATCTTGCACATACAAAAAATAGCCCCATAGGGATTTTGCATAAGACTTGTGCCCAAAACAGAAATCTGGCACAACAAACACGCATGGCTATCTGGAAACAGTGTTTTTTGCATAAGGGTCCATGCATGTATTTCTGTACAAAATAATTTCCCAAGCAGTTTGGGATGTGTGAACAGCAGGCAAGAACTGTGCAGAAATATTCATTTGCTCGGGAACAGAGAGAAACCTGGAAATTATTCATCCTCATTTGCAAGGTTGAAATGAAATGGTCAAATATTTATATCTGTATTATCTTCCCACCGTTACTTATTCACTTGTTCTTATGGTTGCCATATTCTCGTTTGCCAAATCCAGATAGCCACATTTGCATATTTGTTCATTACACAAATGATGTGGTGGAACATGAAAGCTTGACCAGCACACAGGCACATGCTAGTTGTTTATCACTCAGAAGCTTCATAGATAGGAAATGGAATACTTCATTTTCTTAGCTTTCGTTTCTGCAATACAGGGACGCACAACCTGCAGCCCAGGGGATTTTGTGCATCCCGATGACCTCTTTCCTTTGGCACCTTTTCCCCTCACAGACCATTTGTATGTTTAAGAACTTTAGGAGATGCAAATATTCAGAAGTTGTTCCTTTCCCAAGAATGGGATTGCACTAATTACCTGCCAAATATTGCACCTATGCTCAACCTCATGCCTATGCACCTATGAAATAAGAATAATCATATTGACCTTACTTTAAGGATTACTGACCTAATGTTGGAAAAGTGCTTTGTATGCTCAAAAAAGGAGCTTGGAAATGTTCTGGACTACAACTTTCTGATGTCGCTAGCATGATCACTTTATAGGTTTAAGTGTTCAAGGCTTCAAAATGTGGTGTTAAATCATACCTGTGGCTTCACTCATTGGAACACACTGAAACACACTGAAAAGTAGTGGCAGGTTCATTTCTTGCAAAGTGATTGAGAAGAATTGTGAATGCATATTTTACCTCATATCTCAGCTTTTACAAAGTCTAGAAACTTAAGGTGTAGCTACAACTGCTTCCATTAATCTCCTCTGTCTCCCATGCTGCTTTTATAAGAATAAAATGGTTGACAAATCTGTTCCTGTGTTAAGTTGTACAAATTCATTCCATAGCTGAAACTATTCAGTGAAAACCATGACTGCATCACCTGTCTTGTCCCCTTATCTAGAAAGAGAACTAATACTCGCCAATAGCTTCTCTTCATTCTGGAGATACGTGACTAGTGGGGTGCCACAGGGTTCTGTCCTGGACCCAATGCTATCAACATCTTTATCAATTACTTGGATGATGGAATAGAAGGCATGCTTATCACACTACACCAAATTAGGAGGGGTAGCGAATACTCCAGAGAACAGATACAAAATTCAAAATGACCTTAACAGATTAGAAAGCTGGGCCAAAACTAACAAAACAAGTTTCAGCAGGGGCAAATGTAAAGTACCATATATTCCGGCATATAAGACGACCCCTCACTTTCCCAGTTAAAATATAGAGTTTGGGATATACTTGCCGTATAAGATGACCCCCCTCTTTAGCTGACAAGGGTCTACCCAGCAAGCCAACAAAAGCAGGAGAAACATGAAGCTTTTGCTGGCTGGCTGGGTAGACCTTTGCCAGCTAAAGCTCTTCCCTTTCCCAACTCGTGAGGAGCTCCTCACAAGTTGAGAAAGCGAAGAGCTTTAGCTGGCAAGGCTCTCCCTATCCATCCAGTAAACAAGTGAACACATCTCTTTGTGGAATCTGTTTACCGTTTTTTCAGGGTGGTTTCTACCTCTGGAATGTTTCTGGCAAACGTACAACTAGAATGAAGACCTACCAGACTGTCAAGGATAGTGGACACTGTTTCATCCTGCTAGTCTAAAAGAGGCTTGAGCATTTCCATTTGGGAGTTTCCTTTTCCAGAAGTAGTTAAAGTGGAGGAGGTTGGATGTCTCAACAAAATCTTTGGGAACCTGGTTTCTCACAACCTTTTAAAAGATGGAACTTGTTATCATGCATGAGAGGTTTAGAAACACTCTCTAGCTTTTGTGTCCCTGATGTCTTTTCAGCTAATCCTTGGGGTGAGGGTGGGGATGGCTGGGAGAGAAAGATATCCCTCAGGAAAATCCCTTGCAATTCCAGCAGTTACTGGAGAGAGGACATGCTCATGAGTGTTTCAAGGGTTTTCAAAGTCCAATCTATATACGTAATATTTAACACATGCAGCCACTGTTTTCAGGATTACACTTGGGATATTGCTGCATGTGATCAACCAGAATCACTGCTTTAAGGGTGCAGATGTCTGTGGTGTTGTCTCTATTGTGGAAAGAATCTTTACCTTCTATGGGAATACAAGCATCCTTTAAAATTATCCATTCTAACTTGCCCTTGATTAGAAATTGCATTAGTTGTGGTGCCTTAAGGGCAAAGCAAATCTGTATGGCTGAAATCTGGGAGTTTTATGGAAGCAAGCGAAACAGAAAAAACACTTTCATCAGTCTGCTGTCCTTTGTTTCCTCTGAGCTCACTGCCTGAGAAAGGGTTAAAGGCTGGCCCTTGTGAATTAGATACCTTGCCATTGAGAGAGAGTTTTTCTCTGGGGCCATTTAGTGCATGCTTCTTTTTTTCAGATTAGCCTGCTTGGGCTGGCAACTGCTCCAATTCCCTTAAAGTGACAGTGCTTAGAATTGAAGTCATGAGGGCAGGATCCTTTCTGGATGCTGTGTGTTTTCTGCAATGTTTTCCCTCAACTGAGAAGTGACTAAACTCCTATCTGGAGTGGTCCCAATGCAAGATGTCTGTAAGGGACTCCCTTTGTGTTCCCTCAGTTGGTGTTCTGCTGGATGATCACTTAAATTGGGAGGCAGAGCAAGTAGCTTCAGACTTCCCAATTCAGGAGATTTCATTCCATTGACACTAGTATTCTCACATTGCAAGGGAAATGTTAGAGTGTGTGTCATCAGGCAAGCCTGTGTTTTCATGTGTTGCAAATGATGGTGCCACTCTCTCAGCTTCAAAACTACACTGTGAGATCTGGCAAGGTGGAGTCTCCAGCTTCAAAACCAGGATGGCATGAATGTTCTAGCATTTTCTCCAACGTTTCTGTTAAATCTCCCTGTGAGTATAATCTCGTAGGCTCAGAAGGCATATGGGGCACATCCACATTTAACAGCCCCTGGGAGATCAGTTTAAACTCGGGATTCAGGGGTATGGCCACCTGATTCCTTTATCTGTGTCTCCCTCTCTTCCCTACTGTGTCTGTAGTGTGAGGAAATGTTCTCTGAACAGCTTGTCTGTGGGTGGGTGTGTGTGCAGTCCAGCCCCTTCATTCCCCATTTAGGAGTGGGTTGGATTATCTTGCAAATGAAGGTGGAGATTAATCTTTCTGTCCTGCAGCTTCCAAAAACTGCTCTGTATAACAGCAAAAGTTCCACAAGTCCCCTGCTTTGCCAGGGGAAAGGCAATGTTCGGCTGGCTGGGAGAGCCCTGCCAGCTGATTCTGTTTGCTTTCCCAACTCACGAGGAGATCCTCCTGGGTTGGAAAAGCCAAGAGGATCAGCTGGCAGGGCTCCCCAGTCAGTCAAAGTTCTGCAAGTCCCCTGCTTTCCCAGGGGAAAGGCAATGTTCGGCTGGCTGGGAGAGCCCTGCCAGCTGATTCTGTTGCTTTTGTCAGCCAAACGGCTACATTTTCCCCTCACTTCCACCTTCGGTTGCTCCCCAAAGAGGGCGAAGGCAGAGGAGGGGGGGCGAATGAACCTGCTTTGCCTCACCCCTCACCCGATCTCCTGTGTCTTCGCTCTGTTTGCGAAGGGAGCGAAGAGGCAGGAGATCCGGTGGAGGGTAAGGCACACTATATCTGGCTTACAAGACGACCCCTGAGTTTTGAGGATATTTTTCGGGTTTAAAAAGTCATCTTATACGCTGTAATATACGGTACTAGGCAGAAAAAATGAAATGCACAGATATAGAAAGGATTGCAACTGGCTTGACTGCAGTGCATGCGAAAGAGATCTAGGAGTCTTGGTGGATCACCAGCTGAACTTGAGTCAGCAGTGTGATGTGGCAGCCAGAAAAGCCAATGTGATTCTAGACTGCATCAATGGTATAGTGTCTAGATCAAGGGAAGTAACAGTTGCACTCTATTATGCTTTGGCCAGACCTTACCTTGAACATGTGTCCAGTTCTAGGCACCACAATTCAAGAAGGATGTTGATAAGCTGGACCGATGGCGACCAAAAGTGTGAAAGGTGTGGAAGCTATGACCTATGCAGAGTGACTTAAGGAGCTGAGTATGTTGAGCCTGGAGAAAAGAAAGAGGGGACGTGATAGCCATGTTTTAATATTTAAAGGGATGTCATATTGAGGATGGAGCAAGCTTGTTTTCTGCTGCTCCAGAGACTAGGATACAGAGCAATGGGTTCAAACTACAGGAAAAGAGATTCACCTAAACATTAGGAAGAACTTCCTGATAGTAAGAGCTATTCATCAGTGAAATGCACTGCCTCATAGTGTGGTGGAGTCTCCCTCTTTGGAGTTTTTTAAACAGAGGCTGGATGGCCATATGTCTGGCATGCTTTGATTATGTTCCTGCATGGCAGGGGGTTGGTGTCCTGAACTCACAGTGGCAAGTGCCTGAGGAGCAACAGGGGAGGGGTACAGGTCGAGCCTGTTGCCAATTGTCCGCAATAGAAGCAGGAGTAGTAAAGAGCCAGTCCAGAGATCAATCACCAATAGTCCACACCAGATGCAAGAGTAGTCAAAAGCCAGTCCATAGCTCAGTTACCAAGTGTCAATACCAGATGCCAGGGAAACCAACAGCTGTGGAGTCATGTCCAAGGTCCAAGTTTGTAGTCAGCAAGGGATAACTGCAACAGTTCAGAAGTCTGTCCAAAATTAAGGCAAGCAAGGAAACAGGAGGAGTGCAGCAGTCAAGAATTGTAGTTGTCTATACTGATGCTCAAAGGAAAACTGCTTCCAGATTTATAGCCAAAGTTTCCAAACCAGGTGGAGCTCATTAGCAAGGAAGCAGGTCAGTGTCTGGTATTTAAACAGCAGCATTGGGTGTGGCATTTCTCCCTCCTGTGTTCAGAGAAGGACGGCAGCATGTTGTCTGGATCATCCATCACTGGCTGGCAGACTGTTTGTTCTTCAGAATGAGGTATGTTTTCCTTCCCTTTCCTCTCTGAGGGTGCCTGGGCAGTTTCTGCAGGCTGAGCCATGCTTCCCCTTTCTGCTTCTTTAGGCTGAGCCAAGCTTTCCCTTGCTGCCTCATCTGTGTTCTCTGCCTCCTCCTCCTCCTCCTTGGCAAGGGGTTGATGACAGTTGGACTGGATGGCCCTTGTAGTCGCTTCCAACTTTATGATTCTATGATTCTAACTATTACCTCCAAATGCAACTTGCATGTCTAGAGTGTAACGCTGGCCAAGATATTTTGCTGCCAGAGGCAAAGGTGTTATCCCCTCCACATCCACATCCAACAACTGAGCAGATTGGTGGCTGAATTTTACTGAACTTTTCTGCCCACTATGAACCAACATAGGGTCATAGAATCTTAGAGTTGGAAGAAATTGTTTACAACTGTGATTTCAATTTATTTTATCAGCTGTTGCAGTCATTGTTATTAACTATGATTGCGAGGGTGAATAGTTTTAAATTAAGTTTTTTTGTTAGTCCAATCATCATTTTATTAAACAAATAAATTATAAACATAAAAATTAGAAAGTAAAACCTGAACATAGGGAGAGAGGAATGGTCAGTTTTCTACTTTCTTTCTAAACCAATAAATATGTTACAGACTGAAAGCTGAGACACCTGAGCAAATAGATAAAGCATAGTCAAAAAATTATAACATCAATAGCAAGATAAGTAATGTGAAGAAATAGTCTTTTACTCCAACAACTATTCTAATGTGATGTTTTAGTGCAGGTCCATTTCTAGTTTATTATCTCTTTTAATTATAGCATAACAAAGTTATGACTTAATATATTATTGTGGTTAAGATGCTGTTTTTGTTCGCTTTTACAAAATAGTATCTAGAAGTGAAAGAAAACACACAAGGAAAAATTAAATTAATGCTACAGAATATTCAGAATGCATACTTTTTCTTCTCAAGTTCCTCTCTCTGTTTATCAAGATGTGAACAAAGATTCTCCTCTCCCCAAAAATAGGCCTGATAAAATAAGACCAGATTAAAATATTATTAATTTATTTCTTTACACATTTATTTGTAATAAAGGGGACCAGAATTTGAGGTGAGGTATTTGGTGAAGAACAAAATTAATACATTCGAGATAGCTTTTCTCTTAATGATAACTGGTGAGATTCCATAAAGAGCCTAATGTTATTCTAGCTAAATTTTCAGCTAAAGTGGATGTTCCATTGCTGCTTAACAGCCAAATTGAGCCGTAGCAGAAGAAATTATTCAAGAACTGGTGGGTCATTACATAGGACTGACTGGCTGGTTGAATCCATTTCTCTCCATCCCATCTAAAAACTCCATACCCCACCAATGGCAAACCTTGTAGCAAACAAAACAGCACTATCTGGGGACAAGCTGTTTTAGAATATTTAATCTATCCTCATAGGTTTGAAGTTTTTTGCTTTAATTGCTTAAGGAGTAGTGCAAGGTTGTGCTGTCCACTTAGCATCTCTCAAATTTCAGACACCTTAGAACCACTTCTGTCATTGTTATGCAGAAAGAGGGGGGCATTTAACCACATCTTTTTGAGGATTGAATCACATGAAAGATGTGTTACCTGCAAACAGGATACAAATAGGGAAATCCCTCAGTTCGGTTCTACTCAAGTCTTTTTCTGTTTGTGCTGGAACAGCAAAGAAACAGGTATCAATCAAGTCCTTCAGTAGGGAACAATATGAGCTACAATGGTTCCAAGTTACAGTTCCGGAACCCTGATCACAAGTACATTTAACTACAAATTCTCAGGCCCAATCCTTGTACTTGAATCCTTGCTTCAGGAAGCCACTTGGGAGAGGCCTAGTTTGAGTCTTGCACCTATGGTATGAAAGAGAGGATTAACTCTCTCAGCCTCTGGTTTCTGTATTTCAAATTCCACACTCTACATATACCCTGAATAATCACTGCCCCACAGGTTTAAAATATATATAAGCCTGCTCAAAAGGGTTGTCAGGATTCACTTACATACACATGTAAAATGTATTTAGGCTAACTCTTGAGATTTAATTCAGGAGAAGAATGTTTAGAATTGTAGTCATGACATGTTATGTCTAGTAAGTCACATTTCATTACATACAATGTACCTGAATATCTGAATGAATAAATAAACCATGTTGTTTTATGAATTTTCCAGATTCAGACTGGGTACAGCTTTGAATGTCATAAACCAGCTTTATATGGAAACTTCTTAGGCCCAATTTATGAGGCCAAAAGCAATTAATAAGATTTTGCAAGTATGACAAATCAGATAAAGAATAATCCTTTATTCAGTTGTTCCAAGGAACTTTCTTAGTTCTTCTGCTTTTTCTTCCATTTGCTGAATATTCCAGTGCCACTGCCTTCTCTTGGACTGAAGTTTATTCACTTGACAATGTAGACGTTTTAGTATAGCTTCATATCTTTTATTCTGCACCTGTTCCAGTATGAACAAAACAAAAATGCATTAGAACATGAGAACACAACTTATTTGGGTTACTATTAGGTTCTTGGCATGGGATCCTACACACAATTACTAGGTTATATGCCTCACAGAACACTTACTTCTGAGTAAACATGTATATAGGATAACAGTCTTAAAATGTAGAATTAAAACTACATGTCTGAAATTCATAACACAAGCCTATGCAGTTCTATTGAAAAGTAATTCCTATTAAGTTCTATGTATCTTACTTCCAGATAAATGTGTATTTCGCAGCATTAAACAGTGATAAACACTGAACCAAAACACTGAAACATATGTTTTATAAGCAAGGCATAGTATTGTTTAGGTGACACATTAACACCTAACACATTAACACCTGTCAGGTGTCCAACAGATATAAACGGATGACAGAAGCATTATACAGAACTGTGAGTGATACTACTGGTAAATTGGCATGGGGAAATGGTCTAAATGTTTCCATTCCAGAGAAAAATTGGAGCATATTGTGGTCTTATTTGCCACATCATTCTATATCAGCTATGGTTGAGCAAAATTTTATAGAATCAGTTCACTGTTAGCACTTATCCCTTGTAAATTCTCTCTCTCTCTCTCTCTCTGGCTTCTCTTCGCAAACGAAGATTCAGGAAGGACTCATTCCGCGCCTTCTGCAACCGCACTGATAACTAAAAAGGCCAATCCGAGATAGACAAGTCCGGTTGCAGAAAGCACAGCAGGTTTCCTTGGGTGATGTTTCCGGGTTGTGATTTTTTCTGCATTATCGTTTCTCTTCAAGACTTGTTTGGCGTGAGTTCTCAAATAAGGCTGCAGCATTGTGGATAGTGCGTCTCCATGCCTCCTGATGTGAGGCCAGGACGGACCATTGTTGGTGATTTTGGCCGAGCCTGAGATGTTTCAGGGAGACCTTGTATCGCTTTTTTGGAGCGCCCCTCTTACGCTGACCTGTGGCGAGTTCACCAGAGTACTATTTTTGGGAGGCGATGGTCCTCCATCCTAGAAATGTGCCCTGGGCAGTGCAGCTATGTTCTCAATATCATGGCCTCAATGCTGGTGATTCTTGCTTGCTCAAAGACAGCAACATTCGTCACATAGTCAGTCCAGTTTATATTTAGGATTGTGCGTAAACAGCGCTGGTGGAAGCGTTCGAGGAGTCGTAAGTGGTGGCGATAGGTAACCCAAGTTTCAGACCCATAAAGGAGAATAGACAGTACAATGGCTCTATACACACTGATTTTTCTGTTTTGCCTCAGGTGTTTATTACTCCAGACTCTTTTGTAAAGTCTTCCAAATACGCTATGTGCCTTTGCTAATCTGTGATCGATCTCTTTGTCAATCTTGGCACCTAAGGAGATGATGCTTCCCAGGTAGGTGAACTGCTGAACGGACTTAAGCACAGAGTTGCCAACGGCAATGTGGGGATGGTGGTGTTCGTCCTGTGGTGCAGGCTGGTAAAGAACTTCCATTTTCTTCAGGTTGACTTCCAGCCCAAAGAGCTCTGCAGCTGTTGCGAAGCAGGATGTTAGGCGCTGCAGAGCTGCTTCTGTGTGGGCAACAAGGGCAGCATCATCAGCGAAGAGCAGCTCACGGACTAGATAGTTTAGAGTCTTAGTGTGAGCCCTCAGATGGCTTAAGTTAAACAAGCTACCATCAGTACGGTAACGTATATAGATGCCGTCGTCTTCTTCGAGCTCTGGCGTAACCCTTTGGAGCATCATTCTGAAGAAGATTGTAAATAAAGTTGGCATAAGGCTAGAGAACCCATCCTGCCCTTTGACGCTCTTTGTCAGACCCTTCGGTTTTGACCTGTCTGGCACAGGAGACCCTACCGGTGGCTATTGTGCCACCGCCAGCATAGCTCAAAACATCATTAGGGTACGCAAGCCTCTCTCCCACGACAAGGGGGCATCAATGGAGAGGTGTAAATTATACTATATTAACAATCAGTTATCGCCAATGTGTTGGAGAAGTTGTGGGAAGTTCAGTTGTCTGGTTCATTTATGATATGATTGTGTGAAAGTCCAGGCTTATTGGCAACATATAACAGATATAATTAGCAATATAACAAACCAACGTACAGTTGTCCCTTGACATTTGCGGGGGTTAGGTTCCACGGACCCCCGCAAATGTCAAAAAACCGTGAATATTGATTGCCCTCTCCCCACCTTCCCCGGGGCCTCCGCAGCCTCCCCCCACCCTCCCCAGGCCTTCATGGAGCCTTCCAAGGCTCCGTGAAGGCCTCCCCCCATCCTCCCCCCTCGCTCCCCGGGGCCTTCATGGGGCCTTCGAAGGCTCCGTGAAGGCCCCCGCAGACTCCTCCCACCCTCCCCAGGCCTTCACGGAGCCTTCCAAGGCTCCGTGAAGGCCTCCCCCCTCCCTCCCTGGGGCCTTCACGGAGCCTTTCAAGGCTCCGTGAAGGCCTCTGCAGCCTCCCCCCACCCTCCCCAGGCCTTCACGGAGCCTTCCAAGGCTCCGTGAAGGCCTCCCCCCAACCTCCACCCTCCCTCCCCGGGGCCTTCACTGAGCCTTCGAAGGCTCCGTGAAGGCCTCCGCGGCCTCCCCCCACCCGCCCCAGGCCTTCACGGGGCCTCTGGAGGGTCTCCAAAGGCCCCGTGAACGCCTCCCCGGCCCTCCCCGCTCCTTCCCAGGGCTTTCAAGGGGCCTCCGGAGGCCTCTTTTCGCGGTTTTGGGGGGCCCCAGGGGGGCCCTCCCAAAACCGCGAATAATTAAAACCGCGAATGCTGAGTTCGCGAATGTGGAGGGGCAACTGTATAGAGTTAAGGGAAGACCTTATAATATTATCATTGTTTCAAGGGGATATTTCAAATTCATTACAAAAAGATTTAATGGCACTGTTGTTAGCAGCCATGTGTTTAGAAAATTAGAAAGACTGGACATTTTAGGAAAGACTATCTGTATCCAAATGAACAAAGAGGATTTGGACAGTGGCCCCTCTACAAAAATTGACACCTAAAATTTGTAGATCTATGCCACGCAAAAAGATGAGCATTTTGATCCACTTTGGTACGTTTTATTATTATCTTTCCTTACATTGCTCAAGATGAATCAGAGCCTACCCACACAAGCAATTAACTTCTAGGTGGACTAGTTTTGATAGGCTTCTTGTGACTAGATGTTGTCAATTACAGTCACTCTTGTTTACTGTTGTGCTTTGTTACCAATTATTCTCTCCAATAAATTTACTTTTTAAAACTGTTTTAAGAACAGTACAAATTGGAGAGATCGGATAGCAAGCTTGATCTTCAGCATCACTCATTTGTCAGGGATTTTAAATACATTAAAGTTCATTTATGATTTTTCAGATTTATGCAATTCTATGACATGAATATTATTCCCTGGGAGGGACCGAATGACAACACCTCTCTACATGCTTACATGGACTTGGGTCTTTAAGGAAACCACTAAGAAGCAACTCTTCATTGACTGCATAAGTCTCAGTTGCACAAAAGAAAGCAGCTCATTAAAAAGGGGGCCAAGCAATGTAAGGCTCTACATTAAAAGCAGTATCTTGAATTGGATTGTCATGGGAAGCTAGTGAACGTATAAGTATACTAGTATGACGGGAAAGGGTAATACAGTGGGCCATCTAGTAGTTTCCTGTACACTGTGGTCCCAAAATGGACAAGACAGAATTCTGCTGGACCTCACAAAACGACATTGAGAAAAACATGAACAATCCACTTACCAACACTTCCTGGAACCAACCAGAAGGATTAGAGGAACCTAAGGTTCCTGTAATCCAGTGAGACAACTGCCATGGTAGGACTCAATACACTACTGTTACTCACTTGAGTCATCTCCTCTTTAAGACCATTGTGCACTGGTTTACAGCAAACAACGAGCAGTGGTGTTACCCAAAATGCTCCTTGGAAAATTCCAAGAAAATATCGAGTTTCTTTTTTAAAAAAAAAAAGTTTACTTTTTATTGTAAAATATCGAGTTTCTAATATGTTGGGGAAATTAGCAGCAACTCGACTGTAGCTATGCAAGAGGGGGTAACAACAGATTCAGCAAACCTATTATAACAGTACTAATCTGGATGGAATACATACACATTTAAAATTAAGTATGGTTTTTTATTAAGGAGTTCAAAAATAACACACACACACACACATTCACCCAGAAAAAGCATTCACACAAGGCTATGGAAAAGCAGTAGGAAAACTTGGATAGGGGGTAGCAAGAGGATTTTGTTGAGGTGATACAGATCTGTCCTGTAGTCAATCTGGCAGAGTGGATGGAAGAACCTGGGTTGACTAACACAGAGTAACAGAGCTTCCCCTTATTACTGACTGTGCGCAATGAGGCATATTTTGGGGGTGATATTTATACCTCCAAATACACCTGAGGGGATTGGTTGTTTCATGGGTTGAAACAATGAATTCCATAAGCCTTCATGGATTGCACAATGAGTTTCCTGGTCTTGACAAAAGGTGAGAAAATGCTAAATGTGTTTCTTAACATCCAGTGATTGGATTTTAACAGCCTTTAACAGCTTCTTTAAGGCTGGGAGCTGAGGAAAGGACATTTCACAATCAGCAAATACAAAAGGGTTTCTCCATCCATTAACTTCCCATTTATGTGGAATGTGTATTCTTTTGGCCTTACAGCCCCAGTTCTTAAGCTTTCCAGGGAAAAACAAAGAATTAAAGAATTAAGAATTAAAACATAATTTAAAAAATACAAAAATAAAAATAAAATAAAATAAAATAAAAAATATAAATATAAATACAAATACAGTTGTCCCTCCACATTCACGGGGGTTAGGGGCGTGAGACCCCCGCAAATGTGAAAAAAACATGAATAAAAACTAGGTCACGCCACCGCCCTCCCGCAACCCCTGCTGCTTCTCCCCCCCCAGGAGCAGCAACGGGGCTACACAAGCATCATCACTGCTTCCTCCCACCCCCTCCCGCCCGCCCCGGAGCAGCGATGGGGCTACACAAGCCTCGTTGCTGCTTCCTCCCACCCTCTCCTGCCCCCCTAGGAGCAGGGACCCCGTTGCAGGTTTTTGGATGGTGGGGGGGGCGCTCCAAAAACCGTGAATAGTCAAAACCGCAAATCTTAAAAGCCCCGAATGTGGAGGGGCAACTGTAAACAATGGACAGTGGCAAGACCGGGACAAGCTAGATTTCCTTTTTTTTTTTTTTTTTATGGCCGGGTATCTATTCAGGAAAGGCCTGCCAGAAGAGATCTGTCTTTAGTTTTTTTTAAAGCTATTTAGGGTGGTGATATGATGGATCTCATCCAGCAGGCCATTCCATTATCTGGGAGCGATAGCCAAAAAGGCCCTCCGTGAGGTTGAAGAAAGCCTAGTTTTTAAAGGTTGTAACAAATTTCTCCCAGAGGACCTGAGTGCACGGGGAGGATTATATGGAAGGAGGCAGTCCCAAAGACAGGTTGGACCCAAGCCATTTAGGGCTTTAAAGGTGATAACCAACACCTTGTGCTGGGCCCAGAAACTAATGGGCAGCCAGTGGACTGATCTTAAGACCAGTGTTATATGGTCTCTTCTACATGTACCCGAGACCAGTCTGGCTGCCATATTCTGTACTAGTTGGGGTTTCCAGACCAAGCACGAGGGTAGCCCTATGTAGACTGCATTACAGAATCAAGATGGGAGGTTACCAGAGAATATACCACAGTCTCAAGATCCCTGACTTCCAGGAAAGGGTGCAGCTGGCGTATCAGCCGAAGCTGGTAACATGCACTCCTGACCGTCGCATTTACCTGATTCACCATCTGGAGCGACAGGTCCACGAGCACCCCACAGACTGTGAACATAGTCCTTGGAGGAGAGTGTGACCCCATCCAGGACTAGATATTGTACCCCAATGCCTGGATTCGGGGCTGCTACTGTGAGTACCTCCGTTTTATCTGGATTCAGCTTCAATCTGTTTTCCCTCATCCAGTCCATTACTGCCTGATACAGAAGCAATGATCCTGATACAGTGGGCCCTTGGTATCTGCTGGGGTTTCGTTCAAGGACCCCTCATAGATACCAAAATCCATGGATGCTCCAGTCCCATTACATGCAATAGCATAGTAAACTGATGTCCCTTATATAAAATGATGAACAGCAAAGTTTGTTTTGTGAATTTTATTTAAAAAAAAAATATTTTCAAGCCATGGTTGGTTGACTCTGTGGATAAAGAATCCGTGGCTATGGAGGGCTGACTGTACTTCCTGTTTGGATATAAGGTATGTTGAGACAGGTTGTACAAATAAGGGCCTTCTAGGTGTGACCAGGAGCTACAAAAAGTTCCCCAAACACAGCAAAATGGCTATTAACGCCCCTCAGAGGCTATGGGGACCCTATTGGCCATTTGTGGGATGATTTAAAAAATCACATCTGAAATTTCTGAGGAGGCAGGGATCAAAATGGGGAGAAGCCCAGGGTCCAAAGGCGAGTAAAGGGTCAACATGTTCTGCAACTCTTGGCAATTGCCCACACCTGATTTAATTAAAGCCTGGACACACATCTTTACCCATTCCCAGCTACTGCCCTATTGGCCATTTGTGGGATGAAACAAAAAAAAAAAAAAACCACACCTGAGATTTTTTGGGAGCTGGGGATAAAAATGGGAAGTAGACCAGAGTCCTAAGGGGTCAGTATGTTCCTCAGCTCTTGACAGTTGCCCACATCTGCCTTAAAACCTGAGCACATATATTTACCCATTACCTATTGAATGTATTGAAACTCACCTCAATTTCTTTTCGGAGCCTAGCATGCACATTTTTTTCATCTCGAAGTACATTTTCTTTTTCACTGATAGCTTCTTTCAATACATTAATTTCCTCTTCCAAACAAGCAATCTCATCCTATATAGAGATACATATATGCCATTGTCATGAAGGCAGTCCCATCATCCTGCAAAGGTGGTGGTACTCTCTTCATTCTGCAAAGACTACATTTTCCATTATCTGCAAACAGCAATTGTTTTATCAGCATGACCAGGTAAACTAAGGGTTAAGACACACGTGGGAGGTGGAGGCCATCTTCTGAGATAGCATCATCATGACATCACATCACCAGACACAGGTCTGGCCAATGAAATCTGAGACTGGCAATTTGAAAAAGATTTTATACCTTGCCTGGACCATGAGGCAGGGAGAGACAGAGGATCTTCTGAGGGGATAGATGTACCTCAGAGGAAGATGCTCCGAGTGAGCACATGGCAGGGCCTGGCTTAGAAAAGCATGTGGCTCAGTCTAGCTTGGATACAAGCAACAACCTTCATAGTACTTCATAATGTAAGTAGTTTTTCTTTTGTGTAGGGAACAATTTAGTTAGCCATGTCAGGGATTAATTTTTTTTTATTTTTCCTTGACTGAATGTATGGAATCCTTTGTTATCTCTATAACCTTAAGCTTTAATCCTGAAGAAAGAAGCGCTTTCTTCATGAAGTGATTGACCTCTGAACTTGTCTTAAACTTGCTTGAATAAAAATAGGCTTTTTTTATTTTTCCTACTAAGTCATGCCTACATACACCTTATTTCAGTCCTTGCTATCTTGGTTCTTTCTCTGGGGATAGAAAAGGGGTTGGTAATAGTTTGATAGGGCAAGTGGTCCCACTGGTTAATCACAGAACCTGATTCAATCTCCCGGTGGGCTGGTAAAAGACTTTGTCTGGGTGGTGGCAGCATACCTGAGGAGCGATATAGTTCTGAGGGATTTCCAGGCTACAGAAATCCCTGAGAGTATGTCTCAGAGGGATCAGGATAGGAGCACTCTATCAGCACTCCTGAACTGATTGTAACCACACACAAGCCTTCCCTCTCCATGCTGTGCTGGTGTGTAGGCACACACAGAGAGAGGTGGGGCAGTGTAACAGCCATATATGCCAACACAGCCACAGAGTATGTAGGAAACACAAAGAACAGCAGATATTTCAACACTACTTTCCTAGCTGTTCATCATTCCATCCCTGCCTGTTTGTCATTCCCATCTGATGCTGAACCATCAGCACTGGATGCTTGTTATTATTAATATTTATATACTTTTCCTTCCAGTACGTCTCGGTGACATACATGGTCCTCACCTCCCTCCAAATTTATCTTCACAAAGACTTCATAAGGATGTGTAGGTTGAATGATGGTGTCTCAGTGAGCTTCATGGCTGAATGGAGAATTATGCAATATCAAAAGAGCAAAGTTACCTGGGACTATACCCCAATATGGGAACATGGACAGCAGAATATGCCAAGCTAGGGAGACCTAGTTCTATAGGCCCATGACACTGGACAGAGCTTCAGAAGTGCAGTTTAAATTTCTGCCTATTTCTGATTTCTTCATGGGCCAAAACGTCCTGGGTATCTATAGCACCCTCTGAACTCATATAGACATTTGCTCAACAGATTAAGATTTTTATTTTTTGTTTTTGTTTTTTCTGAGATTGCTTTTTAGCAAGAGCTACTCACACTCTTTTCTAATCTGCATTGCTAAATGAAAAGTTTACCAGCAACATGTGGTGTCTTTTTAACTTGTTCTGCAGCACTCCCTACAAAGTGCTCTAACATACAATAGGACCCACCCCCCAAAAAAGCCCACCTAACAAAAATACTAAAATTTGCTAAACAAAGATGTACAGAGCATCACAATATTTAGCATGGCTACTGCCTATATATGGAAGTGAATTACAGCACAGAAGCTGAAGGTACAGTGAAGTGCTTTGGCCAAATAACAAGAAAACCAATCAAACTATGCTCTGGGTTCAAGGACTCATTTATCTCAAGAAGCTATATTTTCACACATTTTCGCCATCCAGGAAGCATTTTGTTCATTTTGAAATAGGAGAAGAGTAGTGAATAAAATGTAGCTTGTGCTAAAAGTAATTCTAGCTGTAGCTTGACACCAGTTTTATGGAGAGAGGCTGACACTGCACTCACACTGGTACATCACTCTTAAACTCCTATGAGCTGCAGCTGACACAGTTAATTTCAGAGTCAGAGTGGTGACAATACTGGGACTCTGTTGTCTTCAATTTGCCTAAAAAGCAACTTGGGTCAGCTGCAATTGATGAGCTGGGAATTTCTCACATTGTGAGAAAAAGATCAAGCTGCAGCTCAGTCTGTCCTACACAGACAAAACAAAATAAACAAACAAAATCACAGGCATGTCTTCAGTGTGATGGTACTTCTGCAGAACAAATAAACTGTTGTATCAAAGATAAGATATTTGAAAAGGCAAATTATATGGACCTGGATTGGATGAGTAGCATGCATGTCTGGATTCTGAAGAGCAGACATTAGTGCCTCCTTATGTGTTATCATCTCTTTGACTGTGGCTCTTTTTTTAGTGAGCTCAATCATGACAGGCAATTGGCTTTCCACCTTGACAAAGTGGTCTTTGTGAGCAGTTATTTTCTCGTAGTAGGCATTGTTTCTTAGGAGCATCATTTGAAACTCTTCTTGCAGTGTTTCTGTGTCAAATTTCAGCTTTACATTCTCAGCACACAGAGCTGTAATTTCAGTCTCCAGATTTTCACAATTGTGCTTTGTACTTGATATGGCTTCATCCTGATAATAAATTTGCCTTTCTGTTGCCTTTCTTTCTGATACAACATGATTCATTTGTGTCTCAAGTTCCTGAAGCTGAGTCTACAGAAAAATAAAGACAAAAAATCAGTAAATAAAACAGTTAAAAGTTAGTGTGTTAGATTAAAAAAAAACACACGTGATACTTCAGATATTAGAATCATAGAATCATAGTATCATAGAACTGTAGAGTTGGAAGAGACCACAAGGGCCATCCAGTCCAACCCCCTGCCACACAGGAAATCACGATCAAAGCATCCCTGACAGATGGCCATCCAGCCTCTGTTTGAAGATCTCCAAGGAAGGAGACCCCACCACACTCCGAGGGAGTGTGTTCCACTCACGTATTGTTGGATGGGAACTCCTAGCAGCCCTAGCCAGCATAGGCAATGTAGAGGAATGCTGGGAACTGCAGTCCAACAATATCTGGAGGGCTGCATTATCCCCACTGATGATTTATACTGATAATACTACATTATCAATCTATTGTTGCTAACTGCCATCAAGTCGACTTTGACAATGATGTAAATGGTTGATATTTAGTTAACAGGATCCTTTTTATTATTTAAAACATAACAAAATTGTGAAAGCATCAATATTAGCAAAAACAGCAAAGTACCTGTGTCACTTGAAAGAATAGCACATTTATTATCAGGGAGCCCTGGTGGCACAGTGGTTAAATAATAGTACTGCAGCCACAATGTTGCAAGTTTGATCCTAGAGTGCTTCAAGGTTGACTCAGCCTTCCACCCTTCCGTAGGTCAGTAAAATGAGTACCCAGCTTGTTGAGGGCAATTAGCTAACACATTGTAAACTGCTTAGGGAATGCTTTGGCACTGATAAGTGGCATAGAAATAGAAGTGCTATTGTTATTGCTATTATGGCATGATAAATGAATTTGTCTTCAAAGGGAGAGAGAACTCATAGGGCTTAATTTTTTCGTTTTGTTTTAGTCTAACCAGCATAGACCCATTGAATCAATGGGAACTTCATAAGTCAACAATTTATGAAAATTCCCTTTATTCCATGAACTTACTGTAGTTGGGACTTAGATGTTTTTGCTACTACAGTCGTCCCTTCACATTCGGGGGGGTTAGGTTCCCCAGACCCCCGCGAATGTGAAAAATCTGCAAATAATGATTGCCCTCCCCCTCCCCCGCCAAAGCGACCATGGGGCCTCCGGAGGCCCCATAGTTGCATTCTCCGGACTCCCCAGTCCCTTCCTAGGCCTTCACGGGGCCTCAGGAGACCCTCTCGAGGCCCCGTGGATGCCTCCCCGTCCCTCCCCACTCCCACCCAGGGCCTTCACTGAGGCTCCGTGAAGGCCTCCCTGGCCCTCCCCGCTCCCACCCAGGGCCTTCATGGGGCCTCCGGAGGGTCTCCGAAGGCCCCGTGGAGGCCTCCCCGGCTCTCCCCCTCTCTCCCCGGGCCTTCACGGGGCCTCCGGAGGCCCCGTGTCGCGGTTTTGGGAGGGCGGGAGGGCCCTCCAAAAACCGCAAATACCCAAAACCGCGAATACCCAAAACCGCGAATGCTGAGTTCGCGAATGTGGAGGGGCAACTGTACAAACTAATTTTTTTAAAATTTGTTGTTGGTCTTTACTAATCCTGGTGATAGAAGTGCCTGAGAAAAACCTTGAGGTGTTTGTATATGCCACTTTGTGGGGCAAAGGAGTCACTGCCTGAAATGGTGAATTAAGGTGGGATTCCCAGAGGACTTTAAAAAAAATGTCCAGATTTTTTGATGTTGCTGTTAAAATCATTACTATTTTAAATACTGCAACATAACAATCCTACATTTTCATGCAGAGAGCTCTGATGACAGAGCCTTAAAGTAAAAACTCTAAAGCTCTGCTGCTGTCAGCCCAGAAGAGGGTGGAAGAAAACTGGCATTTCCATCTCCCTGGCTCCTCCTGCCAACTTCTGCACTCTTTTAAAAAATCTCTGATTTTCAACACAATGGGAAGGAAATTATCTATGCCATCTCCAGGGTTGGCATAGATTTGGGGCTTGACTATATGGGCAGGGGGGAAATCTGGCTGAAATTTGGACTACTTTGGCCTGGAGCTGCGACACATTACGTTTGGGCTACTCTGACCAGGATTTAAGCACCACACCTGCCAAAACCCAAATCTGTTTTGCTTACACTTGCCGCTCTGAGCTCCAGGGAAAAAAAGGTCCAGCAGTAGCTACCAATCTGGCTTCAGAGAGGTGACTGCCTCTGGTGCTTTGCTTTTCCTGAAGCTCAGAGGGGTGACTGTGCACCAGAAAACCAAAGCACCAGTGGTAGTCACCTCTCTGAAGTGAGATTGCACATCAACCACTGGGGCTTTGATTTTCCCAGAGCTCAAAGGGGTGATTGTGTGACATTAAAGCAAAGCCCCAGCGGTAGTCACCTTCTCTGAAGCCAGGACAGGCAGATAGCCTCATGATGATGGGACTAGCCAGACCTCAGAAACAGGGACTATGGTTGGGGCTCTGCCTTTAGAAAGTGGTGCTTAGGAGCAGGGGAAATGATGGCGCCTTAGGCAGCGCTTGTCCTTCCTCTCCTCTCCTCCCTACCCCGAATCCAGTCTAGGTGGATTGTTCACGCAGTGGTTTTCTCTGGAATTTCCAGCAAACTCCAGAGAAAATTGTGAGTTTTCTAAAACCTGGATTAAGGGGGTATTACCTAAGTCTGGTGCAAATAGGTCCCTACAGTGTGTGTCACTATCGCACCAGATTCGGGGGAAAAGCTGTACATCATGAGGCATTATTGGGCTGGATTCGGGGTTTGTGACTGGCTTATCACCCTTTTTCATGGTGATAAGTCCTAGGAGGTGATTTGGGGCCAGGCTAGTAGAAATGTGAGACTTGCATACCAACAGCTTCTCCTGGTACATCCACTGGCCTAACACTGGCTCACATACATTTGACCCTCCTTGATATTTGGGAAGAAAGGACTGTCGTGGTTTCAGAGAGGACTGTGAGGAGGCATCTGATGCTGAATCTCCCTTCTCTGGATGGACATCTCTTCATCCCTAGAAAGGGTGAAAGAATCCTATGCCCGTTGTGACAGCTTCTCAAGAACAGTAGGATTACAGCATTAAGCTGTCAGGGGTTTTCATTGATACCATGCAGTTTTAATATGCATTGTGTATTTTAAGTGTTTTAATTGTTTTAAATTTTAATATTTTAAAAATAGTGTTTCAGTTCAATGTGCTGTTTAATGCTTTTTAAACTTTTGTACCTCATACTGTTTTAACTGCTCTGTTTGAATTTATACTGTAAAACTTTGAATCTCATTTGGGAGAAAAGCATGATATAAAACAAAGAAACAAATTAATAGTGTTTTAGCAGTTTTGCAATATTTGTTTTGTTTTACTGTTATTAAGTTGACCTAAGGAGCTCCTACTTCTCAAATTATCTGTTGCCAGGGCCAAGCTTGGAAAATATTCTTTTTGGAATACCTGCAGGTGATTTTAAAGTTGCATTCTCCTGAAGAAGGACATTAAATACTGGTAGACTGAAATATGTTGGACTAATTGGAAGAATAAAATTGTCTTAAAAAAACAAAAACACCCTGAGTCTTTGTTTCTTCTTCATATCCTCCTCACTCTGGTATATAACCTAAAATCAAAACTATGGGAAGGTAGCATTGAGAAAGTGTGGGTGTGGGTGTTGGTGGTAAAGCCACTTAAACAAATTCTGAAGTTCCCCAGCATTACAGAAGATATGGTTTTGCTTTTTAAAAAAACTGCCGATGCTGATGCTGGGGGTACAGGGATCAGAAGCATGTTAATAGATGGGATCCTACACAAGCTTCTAATCTTTACTTACATAATGCCTTGTCCCTTCATTGCTTCATTCTTATATCTCAAAATTCCTCTGGTTCTGACTTTTACTGATCCACTTCCATCACTCTTAGTCACCTGAAGATCTCCTGTTTCTTCAAATTACTCTGTCCTTATTCCTTTGATGCTCCTAAGGCCTATGACTGCCTCACAGAATGCCTGTCATTTCTTTCCAGCCCCGTCTAAAAGCCCAACATTTCCATTACTTTGTTGGTACAACCTCTAGTCCCAATAACATACTGTAACTAAGTTGGTGTTCATGTGACTTGAAACAATTAATAAATCTTCTTTTGTTTTCCCTACCTCCATTATGCCTCCTTTCCTCCGTTGTCTTCCTTGTACCTATTCTGGACTGCGAGCCCATCAGAAGAAAAGACCTGACCTCTAATTTTTTGTATTGCATCACACAAATGGGTGGTGTACAGGATATAATGGTAAATGTAGCAATGTAGGCATGAATCATGACAGTCACCATACACATGCCCCTAAGGAGACTCTAAAAACCACCACAAAGAGATAAAATATAAGAGGAGAAAACAGATGAATTATATAGTTACCATGTGGTAGTAATCACTTTTTAAAATGTAAGACACTGTTCCTGTCTTCCTGTAGAGAAGGGGTCTCCAAAGCTTCCAACAGAACTCCATGTTTAAGCTCACCATGAAGCTCCTCTACAACTGCTTGCAAATCCAAGGAAGCAGGAATAGTGATCCTATGCTAAACAGTTTGGTTGGAAAATACAGACAAGTGGCTCTCTTAAAAAAAAATTAAAAATTATTTTCTAATCATATTTAATGTGTGAAGCACTTGGCAATTATTCAGCTCACAACATCCCATGAGATACAATGTAGCTGATACACATTTGTCATATAATATGGGGATTCATCTGAGCTATTATAAGATTTTTTTTATTTTATTACACTATGTCTTTAAATTTATACCAGATTACCACCTGTTTTAGTACTTTATCATACTAGTGGCTAAAAATGCTATAATTACACTATTGAGGAAAGTGGAAACATAGTGGCATTATTGCACTTATTATTGCATGTCGCTGTAACTGTGTGATAAAACTAGCATGGAATGATCACACAACCACGACTAGCACAAATGGGGTTTTACTTGAGATTTAGCGTGGGCGAGATGTCGGCAGTTCTCACGAGAAGATGCGAGTGCACTTAAACACTCCCAAACCCCCTGAATTTACAAAGTAAATGAGTACAGAAACACTTAAACAAACCTAAAAGCATGCAAACAAAATGGGACAGTTCATAGAAGGAACATCCTGTGGATAGTTTTCACATTCTCACCCCAATGTTTTCTCACTGGGAATGGTGGGGAGGGAGAGGACCACCCATTTACACTGTAATCTTGCGATTACAGCAGGACGTGGTTTCACATGTTCTTCAATACCGTGAAAAAAGCAATATTGAGAGTTATTGATGGCTTGTCCTGTCAATGAAAAGCAATGCCTTATTCGCGGCTGGAGCACAGGTTCACCACACAAGGACAACAACGTCATAAGACAGCGGGACCCAATCGCGCAACTGTGACGTCGTAATCCTGTGATTTTTGCCGCATCTGATAAAGTCCTTAATGACTGTAGCTTGGATTCCTTATCAGCCTGTCACATCAGAAGTGCCATAATACCCTTTTTTATCACATGCCCTCAGATAAATGCAAACAGTAGAAACAAAAGTACCAATACTGTATTATTCTCTAAGAGATTAAAAAGTAGACACTGTTCACACGTATGGCATATAGCAGTGTCACTGTTGTCAGTCCAGCTGCACTAGCATGATTAGTTAAGCTTTAGGTCTGTAATGCCTGGGACATGGATATTAGTCCTCACAGCAGTGCTGTGCAACCTTGCTGTTTATTTATTTGTAACAAGATGCCTAACCATTCTCTTAACCAACAGCAGAGAGATGTCTACATATGGAAGCACAGTCAGGAGAACATTCAAACTCAAGAGGCAGATGAATGGTGACACATACTGCCTCTCCCGTATGACTTTTCCTGATGCTGTACCCACAGTGGGAAGACTATGAAGTTGTCAGCCAGATGGCTTTATGCCAGAATGTTTTCTTCATAGCAGCCTGCGTTCCAAAATTCACATTTTCAATCAGAACTTCTTCCACCATGAAAAAGGGTGATAAACCATTGATAGCACCACACTTGGGACTGAGCTCTCATCCTACATGATCCATCCCATTCTGCAGGAACTTCCTAACATACACTTGATAATTATAGATTGGGAAGAGTGAAACAGGTATGGTTCCCCACCCCTAATTCTTAGACTGAGAGATCTTTACTGTTTGTCAGCTAATCTGTATCTGCTTCTGTGGCTTTACTACAGCCGGTGTCATCCCTCCCTTCAACGGTGTCATCTGGTGCGGTTCAGCCTCTCTGCATGCCTCCTCAGTGCCGCCACTGATTTGTTTGGACATCCTTCCTGCCACCTTCTGGTTTCCTAGCCTCCCAAGAGCCCCAGCAGCCAGTTTAGAATGCATTAACACTCCACTTAAGCACTCTGAAATATTTGAATCTCAGAGTATTTTGGCATGGGATAATGAGCAGGCTGTTTAATAATCTTTTCAGCTGTTTTAATAAAAACATTCATTTATAAACTTAGTAGTAAATGTATGTATACACAAATACACTCATTCACCTTGAGGAGGAACATGGACTTTGCACCATTTTAACACATAGCTTATATATTAATTTTACATTTCAGGTAATAAATTCTCTGGCTTCTCTTCGCAAACGAAGATTCAGGAAGGACTCATTCCGCATTTTCTGCAAGCGCACTGATGACTAAAAAGGCCAATCCGAGATAGACAAGTCCGGTTGCAGAAAGCACAGCAGAAGGTTTCCTTGGGTGATGTTTCCGGGTTGTGATTCTTTCTGCGTTGTCGTTTCTCTTCAAGATTTGTTCGGCGTGAGTTCTCAAATAAGGCTGCAACATTGTGCATAGTATGTCTCCATGCCTCCCGATGTGAGGCCAGGGCGGACCATTGTTGGTGATCAATTTGGCCAAGCCTGAGGTGTTGTTTCAGAGAGTCCTTGTATGGCTTTTTTGGAGCGCCCCTCTTACGCTGACCTGTGGCGAGTTCACTGTAGAGTACTATTTTGGGGGGGCAATGGTCCTCCATCCTAGAAACATGCCCTGCCCAGCGCAGCTGTGTTCTCAATATCATGGCCTCAATGCTGGTGATCCCTGCTTGCTCAAGGACAGCAACATTCGTCACATAGTCAGTCCAGTGTATATTTAGGATTGTGCGTAAACAGCACTGATGGAAGCATTCGAGGAGTCGTAAGTGGTGGCGATAGGTGACCCATGTTTCAGACCCATAAAGGAGAATAGACGGTACAAATTACACAGTATAAATTACACATATCATATTCCTTCATTATGATTTTACATGTAAGGAATCATACATCTTACACAATATTGGGGTACCCTAGCCGATATTCCATCTGCGGAGGAAACACACTATTAGAGTATGTTTGTGTATCCAAACTGAAAAATATGAATAGATTTTTCTAAATTCAAAGAAAGTTGTATTAGCAGAGGTCAGGGTGACCTTCAGCACCTGCTCTTGTTGCAAAAGCCTGGAAATGTGGGGGAGGCTCCAGCACCAGAGCCTGCTACCTCTGCTGGGAACAGGAAGTAGCCTGAGAAAGAAAATGTGTTGATATAACTGTATGTCCCATCATGCTGTAAACATCTGTAATACATTTGTCCCTCCGTATCCATGGATTTGGTATCCATGGATTTGGTATGGATTTAAGTACAGTTGTCCCTTCATATTCGCTGGGGGTTGGTTACACCCCCCCCCCCCCGTGGATACCAAAATCCATGAATACTCAAGTCCCATTATATGAATGGGATAGCGAAATGGTGTCCCTTATATAAGATGGCAAAATCAAGATTTGCTTTTTGGGTTATTATTTTTTTAAGAATATTTTCAAGCCTTGAATACAGTTGTCCCAGAGGGGCGCTCCAAAAAAGCGATACAAGGACTCCCTGAAACAACATCCCAGGCTCAGCCAAATTGATCACCAAGAGTGGTCCACCATGGCCTCACATTGGGAGACAAGGAGACGCACTATCTACAATGCTGCAGCCTTATTTGAGAGCTCACGCTGAACAAGTCTTGAAGAGAAACGACAACGCAGAAAGAATCACAATCCGGAAACATCACCCAAGGAGACCTTCTGATGTGCTTTCTGCAACTGGACATGTTTATCTCAGATTGGCCTTTTCAGTCATCAGGGCACTTGCAGAAAGCGCAGGATGAGTCCTTCCTGAATCTTTGTTTGCAAAGAAAAGCCAGAGAGAGAGAGAGAGAGAGAGAGAGAGAGAGAGAGAGGCATATAATGGGACTTGAGTATTCACGGATTTTGGTATCCACAGGGGGTCCTGGAACCAAACCCCAGCAAATATGAAGGGGCAACTGTATATCTATAATGTGGGTGCGGCTATACAATCATAAAAAAATCCGTATGGGGGGTAAAAAATACGAACAGCCTGTCATTCGTATGCATACGAACCGGCTATACGATTTATTTAAACCCCATAAACTCCGTATGACTCCCTCTTCCCGAAGCTGGCTGGAGCGAGCAAGCCAAGCGGCAGTTTTAAATCTCCCGCTGCTTTTTTTTTTTTAAAGGTTCCTGGTTTGCGGACAGTCGGTTTTCCATATTTACAATATAAAATAAAAATAAATAAACATATAAATTCACGGACTTACCGGACGCTCGCTAGCCGGGAAACCAACATGGCGGCCACTCCCAATTTCTTTCCGTGCTAGCCCCGCCCCCTCTACTCAGCCAGCCAATCAGATTACACAGCCTGTTCGTATGTGTGCGAACGGACCGTACAGACCCGTCAGCCTTTCGAATGGCGTACGGATTTCTCTTCGCGATCCGCTTTCCCTCCCGAATGCCGCGTGTGCGTATTTCAGGGTGGAAAACCGCCCCCCCTCTTTTGCATTTGTGTGCATCCGAACGGTCGTTTGTACCAAAGTGCGAACTTTTGCACGCCGTACATATTATTTAAATCGTGTAGACAGGACCAGACCCGTCAGCCATCCGAACGGCGTACGGATTTCTCTTCGCGATCCGCTTTCCCTCCTGAATGCCACGTGTGTGTATTTCAGGGTGGAAAACCGAGGCCCCCCTCTTTTGCATTCGTGTGCATCCGAACGGCCGTTTGTACCGAAGTGCGAACTTTCGCACGCCGTACGTATTATTTAAATCATGTAGACGGGACCTGTATGTGTGTACTTCTGCTCAGTCAGCCCTGTTTGTCTGCCTGCTGCAGTCGTAGTCATTAAAGCTTACTTGCTAATATACTTTGTGTCTGCATGATTTCTACCAGCATGAGGTCTAATACTGTGATGATGCCTGGCTCTCTGTACATGCTCAGAAGGGTCTAGCATCTCACACCCTGAGACACACAGGCATTAAAATTATATATGTTATAACAGGCATTTAATATACTATTGTTGCTATAGCTCATTTTGTTAATAATTAGAGAGGAGGCTCTCTTATCCTCCTTCTTACCAGCATTTTACAGACATTTCCTAGACAGGAGCAGTATTATCAGCACAGGAACTGTCAGAGACAGCTACGTCCATACTGGAGGCCATGTTGGAAGCTAGCTTTTATCCTATCTCCAACTCTAACTGTCCAATAAGAGTCAGATCTAAATAATCTCCATTAATGTTGACAATAATCTTCCCCTCTAATGGGAAGTGAGATTTATATGAGGCAATTTGAGGACCGATCACTTGGGGGTATTACTAGCCTATGTTATGCTGTCTGTCTGCCAACAGATGGTTGCATCAACCTGCATGCAGGTGATTGCATCAGCCATCAGTTACAAGTAACCTTTTGTACCAATGCAGTATGCTTTTTGGTTGTTTTATTATATGCTGGGAGTATATGCTGGGCGTACATTTAATATTTCTGAATCAGACTTTTGATTTCTTATATCTCTGTTTTCAGTAGATGGCTTCATGCCCAGAACTACATAGTAAGCCTGTACTCTTAATATTAAGCTATCTGACACAGAAACATCCTGTGTTTTGTTTTGTTTTTTAACATTACACTGACACACTTATGTCTGTAATGTTCAGGCTTCAGGGGCTTAAATTTTGTAAAGTATATATCTAAATGAGTGTTCAGCCCATAACAACAGGAACATTCCAGGACCTAGAAGCGAAGCTCTAGAAACTTCATCACCACTACTGAGTTTATGTACTTCCTCCAACAAAACCCACTGAATTCTGTAGTATCTATTTGACATCAAGCTATTCAGTTGGTGGTCGCCTATAGAAAGTCTGTTATTGTGTGTTTTCAAATAATTTCCAACTTATGGCAACCCTAAAATGAACCAATTACAGGTATACCTCAGTTAACAAAGCCTCTGACAAAGAAGCTCCTTTTTACAAGTCTTTTTATGCCTGATCAACCACCATTTTTTCTCATCCTCTGTCTAGCTGCAAAGTCTTTAGCAGCATTGGGATTGGTAGCATGGTGAAGGATTGTTGAACAAATGTAGCACTTTCCCACACTCCCAGGAAAAGCCAAAAAGCAGCAGGAACATTCTGTTTTTCCTGCTGCCTTCCCGCATGACATCAGTGTCCTTCCGGCATTCTCTCGTTCTACTCCCTTGGAGGACTGAGGTAAACCATGTCTTTTTGCTAACGGGTTTCCCATTAGCAAAAAGACACAATTTTATTTCAGTCCCCCACACGAGTGGAATGAGAGAACACCAGAAGATTGCTGATGTTTTCCTTAGAGTATGGGAAGACTCACAGATTTTCAGTGTTAGATTGCAGCAGCATACCTGCCGTAAATAATCCAGTGAAACTTAAGGTGGGGGAAAGCAGAATGGTACTCTAATCAATCCTACTGTAGCTGTGTGTGCTTGCATATAACAGGCAAGGTAAACAGCAGTTCCCTCCAGAATCCCTTACTGAGATGAATGAAATGCAAAAGGGGGAGAACAAAAAGCCTGCCTTACCAGCTCCTTGTTTGTTTGTTTGTTTTAAAAAGGAACATAGATCTATAAATTTGACCACCAAAATGAAAATCATAAGAAAGGTGGAGGCTGGTGGAAGAAAAAATTGTCCCTGGATACATTTTGGAAGAAGCTTTTAAGGTTGAAAATGTTTTTGTTTAGGTATGGAAGACTTACTAGAGCTACAGGGTTGTCTTGGCAAGATTTGTTCAGAGGGGGCTTGCCATTGCCTTCCTCTGAGGCTGTGAGAATATGACATGCTCAAGGTCACCAAGTGCATTTCCATGGCCAAGCAGGATTTTGAAGCCTGGTTTGCTGGAATCCTAGTCCAACACTCAAACCAGTACACCACGCTGCCTCTTTAGAAAGTACTGCCCTTTTAAAGGCTGATTCTGGGCCCGTCTACACGGGAAAAAAAATATGTACACCGTTCGGAAGATCGATCTTCGTACACACGGCCGTTCAGATTCATTCGTGTCATTCGGAAGGGGGGCTAGCAAATCCCCCGTAAACTACCTGGATTCGGCGTTCAGAAGAATTAGCAGATCTTGGCCTAAAATCCGTTCAAATGGTTGATCGTCTGTACTCCCCATTAGCACACATACGAACAGGCAGTGTAATCTGATTGGCTGGCCGAGTAGGGCGTGGCTAGCAAGGAGGGGAATTGGGAGCAGCCGCGATGTTGGATTCCCAGTTAAGCGAGAGTCCGGTAAGTCAGTGAATTTTATATATATTTATTTTTATTTTACATTGTAAATAGGGAAAACCGACTGTTCACAAAGCAGGCACCTTTTTAAATTTAAAAAAAAAAGCGGCAGGAGATTTAAAACCACCGCTTGGCTTGCTCACTCCAGCCAGCTGGGGAAAGGGGGGGGGTCATACGGAGTTTAGGGGGGTAAAAAATCGTGTAGGCAGATCGTAGGTATTCGACGACTGTCTATTCGTATTTTTTACCCCCCAAACGGATTTTTTTTTAATTGTATAGATGGGCCCTGTGTATCATTTGAAAAGTATGTTAAGGTGTGCTTTTTAAACTGATACATGGATGTGTACTGCAGATTAGCAAAAAGAAACAGTAAGATGAAACTCTATGGAACAGATGTCTAGCATAGACCTTGAATTATACTATAGTTATGATGAAAGTTAGAGAGACTAATAAGATCCACAAGACCCAGCTCCTGTTCCCCTCCCGTTTTAGTTAATGATTTCTTCCTTTTATGCTTCTAAAAACAGAAATTAATGTCCTGTTACAAAAATAAGAGTAAACCACCCCCTTCAGCACTGCAGCACAACCTCCAACCCACAGAGAAAGAAATCCAGGCTTCCTCTGTGTGAATGCTGACGGGCATTTACACAGAACGCCCTTGTGCCATCTCCTACTCACACATCTGTTGGAGTCCATTAACCTTCAAATCAGGGTGCACTGGTTTTAATGTTTAAAGTATTAAATGAAGCTATTCCACCTGGGTAGAAAGTTCTCTCAGCACATACACAAAAACCAGAGGAGAGTTTTCAAGCTGGCACTTTCCTTTGCATGCGTGTGTACCTTCAAGTCACCTGTGGACTTATGGCAACCTCATGAATTTTATAGGGTTTTCTCAAGCAAGGCATACTCAGAGATGGTTTCGACACTGTCAAACAAACTTCTTTAAAATGTATCATATGTATCATATTACCTGCAACCACAGAAGAAGAGTTTTGCTCTTTTCTATTTCAGAGGCTTGAGTATTCTGTTGCTTTGCCACTTGTTTTACAACGTCAACTAGTGATGAATTAGTTGAATTAGTAGCCATGCCAAGAAAATAAGGCAGCACTGCGGAAACAAGAAAAAGGTTTAAGTGAAGTAGCCTATAAACCTCTGGTTACAAAGGTCACTGTCAACACAAGCTCTGGGTGTGTGTGTTTTTTCTGAATCTGCTTTCAAAACAAAGTTTATTTAAAAAGTGCCCTGTGAAAAGATTTTCATAAATGACATCCCCTTATCCACATAGTTTTAATATAACATTTTAAAAATGTAATTATTTCTGTTGTCAAGATAATATTGGATTATCATAATAAATTAATTTAAGGACATCTGCTAAAGTAAAGATCCCTCTTCTCTCTGCTAGCCACCCACACCCCTTTGAAAAAAACAGTCTGGAAGAGTAGTAGGGCCCCTGGCACAACACAGGGTGAGTGACAGGCTGCTGAGAAATTTAGCTTCCATTAATTCCCCTATGTTTTCTTTATTTTAGGATTTATACTTGATTTGGGGTGATCTCCACCCACTTCTAGAATCTAACAGTCTCTTTTGCCTGATCCCAAATTGTTCATGGAGCCCTGCCTCCGTACAGTCTTTTTTATTGGGAGCTAGAAGAAGGAAAAGTTAGAATCCTGTTAATTGTCATGTCAACTACTATGATGAGCCTTTGGTTATTAGGTTCAGAGGCAATGTTATGACTTAGAATCATTGAATTGTAGAGTTGGAAGAGACCACGAGGGCCATCCAGTCCAACTCCCCGCCACACAGGAAATCTTGATCAAAGCATCCCCGACAGATGGCAATCCAGCCTCTCTTTAAAGACCTCCAAGGAAGGAGACCTCACCACGCTCCAAGGGAGTGTGTTCCACTGCCAAACAGCTCTTATTGTCAAAAGGTTCCTCCTAGTGTTGAGGTGCAATCTCTGTTCCTGGAGCTTGCATCCATTGCTCCGTGTTCCAGTCTCTGGAGCAGCAGAAAACAAGCCTGCTCCATCCTCAGCGTGACACCCCTTCAAATACTTAAACAGGGCTATCATATCGCCTCTTAACCGTCTTTTTTCCAGGCTAAACATACCCAGCTCCCTAAGTCTCTCCTCATAAGGCACGGTTTTCAAACCTTTCACCATTTTAGTTGCCCTTCTCTGGACATGCTCCAATTTGTCCATATCCTTTTTGAATTGTGGTGCCCAGAACTGGACACAGTATTCTAGGTGAGGTCTGACCAAGGCAGAATAGAGCAGCACTATTACCAAAGAAGAATTCAAGCAGATAGCAAACACGTGTAGGAGTAAAGTCTGAAAAGCTAAAGTGCAGAATGAGCTCAGGCTTGCTAGGGAGGTTAAGAACAATAAGAAGGGGTTTTTTGGGTATGTCTGCAGCAAAAGGAGAAAGAAGGAAATGATAGGGCCACTACGTGGAGAAGATGGCAAAATGCTAACAGGGGACAGAGAAAAGAAAAGGCAGAATTACTCAACACCTTCTTTGCCTCAGTGTTTTCAAAAAAGGAAAAGGGGGGCCAACCTGAGGAGAATGGAACAGAGGACACAATAGGGGAAATCCAGCTCAGAATAAGCAAAGAGGTAGTACAGGAATACCTTCTTAACCTAAATGAATTTAAATCTCCAGGACCAGATGAACTACATCCAAGAGTATTAAAAGAGCTGGCAAATACGATCTCAGAGCCATTGGCAATAATATTTGAGAATTCCTGGAGAACAGGAGAAGTCCCAGCAGACTGGAGGAGGGCAAACATTGTCCCCATCTTCAAAAAGGGGAAAAAAAGAGGATCCCAACAATTATCGTCCAGTTAGTCTGACATCAATACCAGGGAAGATACTAGAGCTGATCATTAAACAGAGAGTCTGTGAACATTTAGAAGGCAATGCCATAATCACAAAAAAAGACTTGGTTCTAAAGAATCTCTCTTATCATAGTTGAGCAGTATGCTGGTGAATGCAATCTATCATCTGTCCTATGATCATCCTACAAGCAGAAGCAGCTACTATGATGAGCCTTTGGTTATTAGGTTCAGAGGCAATGTTATGACTTGGTTCTAAAGAATCTGTCTTATCATAGTTGAGCAGTATGCTGGTGAATGCAATCTATCAGCGGTCCTAGGATCATCCTACAAGCAGAAGCAGCTTCTGTTGGTAGTTTGTTTATCGTTATGTGTGAAAAGAAACTTCTCCTTATCTCTCCCCATGGCTTATGGCTTGTATGTTTGGAAGAGGTAAACCTGAGTTTGCCTCTTCCACATATGATTAAGAAACCAAAGACTGGAGGACTGTAATTTGTTTAGCTGCTTCTGTTTGGAGGAGGAGTCAAGTGGTAATAAGATGGGAACAAGTACCAGCATGACAAACCAGGATTCCCTGGAACACCTGGAGCTCATCTATAACAGCCTGGATCAGGCCCATTCCTTCCTTGTTCCCTCCACAAAATGGAAGTTCGCATTGGTCCGTTGCTGCAGCCACTGCTGTCAGAGTCTCCTTTGCTCCCCCGGAAGTGAGGAAGCTAGCTCGCAACATGTGATTGAGCCCCCCCTTGCATGTGACCAGCCTTGTTCACATGCTGCAGGACTCCTTCCTGCTTTGGAGAGAACGAGGCAGACCAGAAGCAGCATCGATGGGCTGACCTACCAAGATGGGTTCCTACAAACACACAGGGTCCTATCTATTCCTTCCCAGCAGGGCCAAATCCATTCCTTCCTGCCCCATCTTCCCCATGTCTTTGACCCAGGGGTCGTGAGGACTGCCTGGGGACAGAACAGGATAAAGGTCCTGTCATCAGAACTGCAGGGCTCTAAGACGAGGGCAAGATGGGGTATATTGCCCATGTAGACAAGCCCTTGGTTTACTTTAATGTCCCAAGTAGTTCGTTAATAGATATATTATTTTTCTTCCCTTCCAGATTTGTCTAAGACAGCATGGGTTATTGTAATGAAGCTCTGTGGGTTTTTCAGGTTAGTGTTGCTTCCATGTCTCCATCGCTCCATACTTTAGTGGGACTGTTTGTAGCAATTTCTTGGTTCTCACAAGGGCTCTTCATGGTTTATCTGAACTGGGACATGGATTCCTGACATGGCCCTATGGTCTGAAGGGTAAATTTTAGCCTCTCGAATTTTTATTTTTTTTAATGCATTACAGAGCTGTTGTGAAAAAGTGCCATTTCACTGATGCACTGATATAGCAGAGTAACTTAAAAAAAACTTTTTAAAAAGAAATGAACAGAAGTAAAGGGAATACTGTTCTGATGTGTCTAAAAAGAAGCCCATTCCAGAACAGGAATACAGTGTGGAAGCTGGTGGTGGCAATTGCCAGGAAATAATCAGGACAATAGAAATGTCATTTGGGTTTTTAAAAAAATATCTCTAAGAACTACAGCAACTAATACCACAACCTCCCAAAACCTTTGCCCCATCTGGAAGAGCCCTAAACATACATTTAAAACATTCTTTTAAAATTATGATGTCTCAGCTATTTTATATACAGTATTTATTGTTGTTATGTGCCTTCAAGTCGTTTCTGACATATGGAGACCCTAAAGCAAACATATCACAGGGTATTCTTGGCAAGATTAGTTCACAGGTTTGCCATTGCCTTCCTCTGAGGCTGAGAGAATGTGTCTTGCTCAAAGTCACCCAGTGGGTTTTCATGTCTGAGTGGGGATTCGAACCCTGATCTCCAGAGTCGTAGTCCAACACTGAAACCACTGCACCACACTGGCTCTCATACAGTATTTAAATACATCTAAATAAAACAGCATTTTCCAAAAAAAATTATTACTATTTAACAACCCTTTCTTTTTAAAAAATGTATTTTGAAATCTTTAGCACAAGTGCTTTCTAGAGAAAAGTTATTGAAAAGATTTATTTAAAAAAAAAACATTTGCATTTTCCCAACCTTTTTATTTGAAAACTGTATGCATGCTTTCTTTTCCATTGCATGATTCCTCCATTGTATCAGACAGCTTTTTAAAAGTACTAAATTAAAACTGCTTCAAATTGTATATTGATATCTGTTTTTTTCTTTTGTGCCAATAATCACGTATAGTTATTTAAATAAATCTTGCTCTCAAGATTTGCTTCCATATCCATCCCTCTTCAGAGAGTTATCTATGTTTTGTTTTTTTTCTTTTTGTTAAAACACGTTAATGAACATTTTCTTCCTTCTTGTGTTTCTTTTCACAAAATCCTGTTCTGGGTGGGCATTTATTTCAGACTGCAAAATAAATTTCTTAAAAGCTGAGGGGGAACCTTGAAAAGAATTACTATTTTTCTTTCCCTCCCCTCCGATCTTCCTCCTCTTACCTCCCTCCCACACCTGTTTCCAGTATACATTAATCTATATAAAATAAATGACGTTATTACTTTGTCATTATAGTATTTCATTTTATAAACATTTCTTTCCTAAATTTAAATAATCAAGCTAGCAAAAAAAAAATGTATTTTGAGAAAAACTCAAGGTCATCCCATGAAGAGATAACATTTCAAAATAATTAATACATACCTGTGGAATAAAAGGTATTACTCGGCAATGACTTTTCTGAAGAGATTTTCTTCTATATCTGTCTTTCACAGACTTTTTAAACTAAATCTTGTCTGAATCCAATCACAATCTTTATGACAATAGCACTATATGTTTGTGAATTTTCTTTACAATATTATTTTCTGTGTGGGCGTATAACACACTGACATCAACAGAATAATACCTAAAAAGGTATCATGGAAAACAAACATTGTCAAAAGAACGTGCCAATTTTCTTCCATAGATATTTTACAGACAGGTTTTTGAGGTAATACAATTAAATCAAAGCCAACCCCATGTAAAGGAGTTGAACCACTTACTGACAAGGATTCAAGAATAAAACTGCATACCAGATAATTTAGAGGCAACAAAAAATCAGCTTGATAAAAATTCAACAATCTTAATATCGTCAGAAGACTTTTTACTGTGGTGATGGGGCCAGCCAAGCTAACAGGTTTGGAGAATTCAGGGATATGTTTTTACTTATTTAAGTGTTTTATTTTAAATTCTTGTTTTATATTATTGAAACTCATTCTGAACTTTGAAAATTAGAGGAGTAAAAATGTATAGCAGATTACTGAGGCCTACACTATTTAGGAGGCAATAATTTTTGTCCCTCACACGACCATATTTTACCTGAAGATCCTTTTTGGTTGAATCTCTAGGTTTAATCCTCTCTAGTCATATCTCATATATAAATATCATTGTATTTAAGTGTTATATGTGGGTGGGTGAATCCCAAAACTTCTGGTATATCAATCTGTTCGCATACAGATAAACCATGAAACTAGGTCTGTGTTAATTGATTAACTCTTGCTTTCCAAGCAACAAATTAATGTAGTTTTCAACATTTTCCTCAGGCACTCATCACCATTTCCCCCTTAAAAAGAAAAGTAACACTGAACAAACTATCCTGAAAATCAGCTTTGTTAGTGAGCTTCCATTACTGATGAGTTTCTTGTGCAATGGGCAAGGCAAAGGGAAAGCTCAGGACACCCTTGACAGTTTCCATAGAGGCCCAACAGGCCTGGACCTGTATCCTGGGGCTCGTCTAAATGGTGAAAATATCCCTCATGGAATACACTGGGATTCCTACCAGTCTAAACAGGATCCAATGCCAATTCACACTATTCAGAAGGAGGGACCCAAAATGGCAAAAACAACAGGGTAAAAGCCTTCGCAGATTTCCCCGTACTTTTTCATAAACCGCGAGGCTGGTGCGTATTTTTGCTCGTTTGGACTTTTGAAGAATAAAAAATGTGAAGGGAAGCACAAAGCTGATTGGCTGTGTGAGAACGGGGGCGGACTTTTCTAGGAGGGCAAGCGCCCGCTGCTGCCATGTTGGATTTTCGCCTTAGCGCTCGCTCGCTAAGTGATTAAAAAAAGGATCAATATTTTCTGTTTTGCTTTGGAGAATTGCTTAATCACACCAACGCACCTTGGGACAATTAAAAAAAAACAAGCGGCAGTGAAGAACGCAAGTATATCACTCACGGCTGCCATCAGGAATGCGAGGCTTATGGGGGCCTCCGAGACCAGAAAAACCATTTGGACATATCACTGCTGCTGCGAGATGCCAATAGTACGAAGTATTTGGGATTTTTTCCCCTTCATGTAGATGGGCCCCTGGCCTTCATGAATTGGGCATCCTTAGACATGTGTAGGAATTCTAGGGTAGTCATGCAGGAGATCCTCCATAGATTCATCAAGGTAACAAGTGTGATAACTGATTTATCTCACCAAAATGCATCTTTTACCAAAACTCCAAAATAGGTGACTTTTTAAAAGTGTGATAACACTATTATGGAAAAAAAAATCTGAAAACAAAAGCTACATCCACTAATAGACAGAAATGCTATCTTTATTTTATTATTATTATTATTTGATACTACAAGTTTATTGAAATCAAAAATTAAGAGACAACTGTCTTTACCTTCAGCACTTCCAATTAAGACTGGCTTCCGTAGATTAATAAACTAAAGTGTTAAATATTTTAAACATACCTGTATACTGTAACCGTACATTCAATACATAATAATGTACATATGATGCAAGAGAGGGAACCAGAGGACGCTACACACATGGGACTTCCTTGTTAAGAAAGCCTAGGGTTATCTTGAGGTAATTATTCTCACGTAACCTTTGAATCTTTCTAAGCATATAAACAAGCCCTTGTGACCTTTTGTTTTATTCCTTTGTTTGCCATTAATCATTTCATTAGGGCTTCACAGGTACACACACTTGTCAGGAAGTAAGCCTAGCTGAGCTCAGAATTTTAAAGTGGGGACTTTCCAAGTAAACATGTTTTGATCACACAGCCAAGGCAGTATTTCATCTACTATCACGTATGTTGCTTTGCACAGACACAATTTTACAAAGTTTAAGGATTTCTAAACAGTTAAGACCCATTATGAATTTGGAAATGCCATTGGAAAAGGTGCTTGCTTGAAAAATAGAGTAAAACCATTTTCTGATTCAAATTCAACTTTGTGTAAGGTGTTTCAGTATGTTTCTGATTCAAGAGAGTTGAAAGGTCAGTAATCAGCTCATTCCAGCTCTAGTTCATGTCTGAACATGATTTATGTTACAATGCTGATTTGCATATAAGATATCATGATTAATATCAGTGTAGTATTGAATCCTATACTACACTGATATTTATCACATTATCTTATATGTAAATTAGTAAGGCACCAGCTCTCATATGATCTTGGAAGCTAAGCGAGGTAAGTACTTGGATGGGAGTCTGCCAATGAATACCTGGTGCTGTAGGCTATATTTCAGAGGAAGGGACTGGCAAAACCACCTCTGAGTACAGTTGTCCCTTCATATTCGCTGGGGTTTGGTACCAAGACATCCCCCACCCCGTAGATACCAAAATCCATGAATACTCAAGTCCCATTATATGTAATGGCATAGCAAAATGGTGTCCCTTATATGAGATGGCAAAATCAAGGTTTGCTTTTTGGATTATTATTTTTTAAAGAATATTTTCAAGCCGTGCATACGTAAATCCGTGGATACGGAGGGACAACTGTATTCTTTGTCAAAGAAAACACTATGAAATTCATGGGGTCACCGTAAGTCAACAGGCAAATTGAAGACAAACAAACACATTGAATCCTAACCTTTATGCTCATTGTTTAAATATCTTCCCCCCACAAAAATCGTAGAAAGTTCAGGAAATAGGAAATAAATGCACAGGAAACAAAATGTTTAGACATAGCAAATGTCCCGTGTTCAAATGAATCACTTGTCCTAAAAGCTGGAGATCCTCTAGATTTAATCTAAACATCTTATTATTTACTATCTAAGTAACAAGTGATATATTTCAAAAGAAACGTGCTAGATAAATTTAATATTCAATCCTAGATACATTTATTAGAAAGTAAGGGTCTTTAAACATAATGAGAGTTACTTCCAAGTAAACATGCATAGGATTACACTGTAAATTGCATAATAAATAGTATTTCAGAATAGCTGTCCTTGATCTATTCCCTAAATCTGGGTGTGATCCATTTGTAGATCTACCTTATACTTACTTGTTCTACACAGTCAAATGACTATTTTATATTATCCATGTCTTCATTTACTTATGGATTATGTGGTCAGTCCATTTCATTTCACAATTAAAAATTGGAGAGAACTTGGTGGAAAGCCTTAAACAGTTAGATCAGGGTGTGGCCCTCTAGATGTTGTTGAATTGCAACTCCCAGCATTCCTTGCCATTGCTTATGCTGGCTCAGGTTGCTAGTAGCAGCATTCTCACATTTGGAGGGCCTCAAGTTTCCAACTTGATGTGCACCAGCTCCTTCAGGGCTCCCTGTCAAATAACAGCTTTATTTTTTTTTTTTTTTGTATTTTCCTGTCCTTTAATTAAATATTGGCTGTTTGATTAGTTTTTCCTTAGATCAGTTTGCTGGTTTTTTCAGTATTATTGAGTTACAATGAGTGCCCATTATTACTTTTCTTAAATTTAAGACTGGGTGTTTTTTTAAATGTTCCTAATTGATGTCATTGTTCCAAACTCTAAATAGAACAGAATTCCTTCAATAAGAGGAGTAGGAGGAGTGGTTGGATCCAGATTTAGGCCTATGAAAGTGAGCTGGCAGCTATGTTTGGGCTGCAACATTTCCATCCAGAAACAAATTGTGACATCAAAGTGAGATCTTTCTTATTCACGTCTTCTATGTAAAAAGCATAAAGGGTAGGGCACACTATCTGGACCACAAGACTTTGGCATACAACTGTTTGTTGTTGGAGTTGAACCTGGAGAGTGTCTCTTTGGCACTTTAAGTAGACCAGCCATTGTTGAAACCTGCAGGATGATTTGTGGGTGGAGGTGGCTAAAAATCTAAACTGCCTCAGCCTCACAAAACATCTTCTGTATTAATAGCCTAATATACTGAAGAGCAATTGAACACCCTCCTTCTGTCTCTCAGTTACACAAGACTAGGTTTGCTAGGATTTTAAAAACAGTACAGTAATAGACAGTCAAAACTGGCCAGGACTGAGTAGGAGACCTATATAAGAATGGCCTCAAGTCTTAAAACAGCAGAACCTCTCAGAGTTCTGGGCTCCTAAAATAATCTCAAATCTCTTGAGATTCTACCAGGCCCCTGGAAATGTCATGATGGCAGGCCAACAGCCATTGCAAAGCGAGGAATTTTACCACCGCCAGAACAAGAATTCTGCCCAGCCTGGAGAGGGAAAATCAGGCCCTGGCTGCACTGGCAACAGACACCCCCCCCCAAGCTTTTGTTGTGTAACTGAGAGGGCCAGGTGTTCAATAGCCAAAAATATGTGTATTTTGGAGTGCAGGTGGCTAAAATGAGACTTGTACTTTGGCCATATCATGAGAAGACATGACTCCCTATGAAGGGCAATAATGCTTGGTAATGTGGAATTCGGGGGGGGGATTAGGAATTTTTTTAATTGAAATAAAACCATTCTACAAAATAATACACCCATAACAATATTGCAAAAAAAGAAAGAAAGAAATATCTCCCCAGACTCTTTACTTACTAATACAAAAATAAAACTCTCTATTCTAACGCTAATACATTTTTCCTCTTAATCTAAATACACTATAATCTCTCACTTTCTGTAGCCAATAAACATTATACAGTATTTACACTTTTATACTAAAATTAAATTGGTAAACCATGCCTTATGAGGAGAGACTTAGGGAGCTGGGTATGTTTAGCCTGGGAAAATGATGGTTAAGAGGCAATATGATAGCCCTGTTTAAGTATTTGAAGGGGTGTCACGTTGAGGATGGAGCAAGCTTGTTTTCTGCTGCTCCAGAGACTAGAACACGGAGCAATGGATGCAAGCTCCAGGAACAGAGATTCCACCTCAACATTAGGAGGAACTTTTTGACAGTAAGAGCTGTTCGGCAGTGGAACACACTCCCTTGGAGCGTGGTGGGGTCTCCTTACTTGGAGGTCTTTAAACAGATGCTGGATGGCCATCTGTCAGGGATGCTTTGATTGTGTATTCCTGTATGGCAGGGGGTTGGACTGGATGGCCCTGTGGTCTCTTCCAACTCTACAATTCTATGATTCTTAGTGGAGGGAAGTAGGAAAACAAGGAGACCACATTGCAGATGGAAAGACTCAGTCAATGAAACCATGGCCCAGAGTCTGCAAGATCTGAGCAGGGCTGTTGAAAAGAGGGTGACTTTGAGGCCTCTCCTTTATGGGATCACCATAAGTCGACTTGAGAGCACTTAATAACAAAACTAATGCTCGTACAGGGCAGCCTTTCTGGTCCTCAAGTAAGGCACAATATGGGACAATATGGGCAACCCAAATATACCTGTAAAAAAAAAAAAAGATAATATTTGCCTTTCCACAACCATTTTTAAATGCAAAATGGTATTCTGGTAAGAGTGCAAAAACAAAACAACAACAAAACAAACCCCTTCCTTCGCTGCTACATTTTTGCTTCTAGACAAGCCTCTGCTACCTCCGTGGAAACAACCTGGTAAAATCCCAGCTGAAGGCACTGTGTTGCTTCCTTTGGAGGGCTCTCATTTCCGCCCGAAGAAGGGAAGGGAGAAAAGAAGAGGAGGAAGTTCGGTGGAAGAAAGCCGCCAGCCTGCTCGTCTGGTTTGGCCACGTGGGAGGAATGAATTAGAGATCAGCATCTCCCTGGGCAAACTTTGGAATTCCCCTCGCTTAGCAATTGCAGTCTTTTGTTGCAATGTAAGTACCTATTTAAGGCGGAAGGCTTCGGCACTCCTGCCTTTCTTTTTTTGCAGAACTGTTACTGTGGGATATGCGAAGCAAAAAAAGAACAAGAGTTTCTTCCAGTGTGGTGTGGATTTTTCGGAGACATGCAAAAGATTTCTGTAATTTAGTAAGTACAATTATTTCATATTGGGGTTGCATATATTCAGAGTTATTCAATTTAGAAGCCACGGCCTCTTGCTGACAACAACAACGTATTGCACTTCTGTTTCTCTTATCCGAGTCTCTGAACACGGATTTATTGCTTTCATTTTATTTATCCCCCCCCCCCCGTTCTTGCACTACAATCCGTTCCTAAGTAATCTCACAATGGATTCAGAATGGTTGATTCCCCGTTGAATATCCCATTGAGTTCAGCAAAGTGTCTGGCTTATTATGGTGTAAGGTGTTGGGGACAAGACTCCACTTTATCTGAAAAGCTAATATCCACACTTTATCCACAAAAGCTAATGTCATAATAAATTGGTTAGTCTTGTCTTTGCTGCGATTAACACAGCTACTCCCTGGAAGCTGGTGCATTTAATTCAGTGTACTGTACTAAGCTGACAGGAAGAGAATCAGTTCATTTGAAATGTGGTGCTGGAGGAAAGCTCTTACAGATACCTTGGACTGCCAAAAAGACAAATGAATGGGTCTTTGAGCAAATCACTAGAAGTGAAGATAGTAAAGCTGAGACTGTCATATTTTGGACATATCATGGGAAGACATGACTCATTGGAAAAGACAGTAATGCTTGGTAAAGTGGAATGCAGTAGGAAAATAGGAGATCATGCTATAGGTGGATTGATTCAATCAAGGAAGCCACAGCTTTGAGTTTGCAAGACCTGAGCAGGGCAGGTGGTGACTGGGGATCTTGGACGTTTCTGGTCCATAGGGTTGCCATACATCGAAGTCAATTTGATGGCAAAGAACAACAAACTAAGCTAACACATCTGTTTAGAATTTTAACCATAGCCTTGTTTTGTAGCCTGATTCTGAACATTAATTTGTCAAGGATAAATTCCAATGAGTTCAAGGGGCATGCATATCACATACAGCTAATATGAATCCATACTTGCAAATAAGTTCCCCTGAATTCATTGGAATACATTAGCATGCATAGGATTCAGAAAAAATAAAATCCTCCATATTAGAAATTATTTAATCCAGTAGGCTTCCAGTAAAGAGATATTTGGGAGGTCTGTTTTGTGTTTTGATTTGTTTTAATGTGAGGAATTTCAATTTCAATACAATAACCTTTGGTAGGTATTATTTAGGATAGTGGTTCTCAAATGCTGGTTCTCTGGATACTTGGGACTTCAACGTCTGAAATTTCTGGGCCTTGTTCCTTATGATCTGGGAGCTGAAGCCCAAAACATTTGGAGGACCAGAGTTTGAGAACTCACTGCTTCAGGATATATCTCCTGTTGGATTTCAGTTTTGTTCCCTTTTTCCTTGTCATTCGGACTTCTGTCTCCTTAGGTACCTTTCACTTGAGTTACCTTGTTTCTTTCCCTTGTAAAGTCAAGAATGACATACATGTATATTTTCAGGAAATGGTTGTAAAGCCAAACCTTATATTGTGATCGTTATGACTCATGCCTCCACTTTCCCATGGTTCACATTACCACTTATACATACATCTTTTTGTCCCTCTGTTACCTCTGTTTAAACTGGTTTTGCAGATTGTGAAATCATATAAAAACATGAAAAAAGCTGTTTGATCAGAAGCAAAAGTGGGATTTGCACGCACCCCGTGAACTATGATCTGTTTTGTCGAGCTCCTTTTGACTTTTACAATTAAGCCTATCCTGCTACATCATGCCCTGTATAATGGTGGTTTTGCTTTCCAGTGTCTTCGTCTGATAATAGCTGCTACTGTGATGTTGTGCTGTCCGTCATGCTTTGTTCAAACCCTCACTCATGTGAGCTGCTAGAAAACATACAAAACAGTCTTTAATTGTAGTAAAGAGGCTGGCTTATATCACAGATGGAACACACTTTATTTAAAACAAACCTAAAGATCTGCAAGTATTAGAAAAATAACTTCTTTTACAGTAAATCTAGATTTTAGCACTAGATGGGTGAAAGTATCATAATGATACTATGATGCCTAACATATTTTATGTTCTGTCAATTTCTTTAGTTTTGTGTGTGTGTGTGTGTGTGTGCCTTCAAGTTGTTTATCTGCTTACAACAACCCCATTAATTTCATAGGGTTTGCTTAAGCAAAGAATACTCGTAGGTGGTTTTGTCAGTTCCTTCCCCTGAAATGCTGTATAGGCTACAGCACCTGCCATTCATTGGTGGACTCCCATCCAAGTACTGACCAAGGCTGACCCTGCTTAACATCTAAGACCAGACAGGATCTGGTGCCTTTAAGGTATTTAGAAGTATATAAAAAAACAACACAGTTTAATGTTTTAGTTATGTTATGTTGCATTCAGAATTCTCTTCATACTTCATACGGGAGCTCTGAAGTTCATGATACATAACTAAGAATGCAGTCCTATCCATTGCAGAAACAGGCCCCAGTGTACTAAGGCTCAGTGCTAGGTAAGTGCTTATAGGATTCTAGCCAAAGCAACTGAGACTGGCCTTTTTTTTTTTTAATTCAAATTCCACCCAGACCCACCCTGCTAACGAGTTGGATGAAGCTTAAAACACATGGGATATTGCATCCCATGTTCTGTGTAAACCTGCTTTGTTTGTTTTTTCTTCATATCACACTTTTCTTCTGAAAGGGACTCATTCAGTGATGACTGCTGGGTTTTTTATTTGTATAACTTGACTGGAGAGCCAGCGTGGTCTAGCAGTTTGAGTGTTGGACTACAGCTCTGGACACCAGGGAGACTGGAGACTTTGGGCAAGTCATACTCTGTCATCCTCAGATGAAGGCAAAGGCAAGCCTTCTCTGAACAGATCTTTCTGCTAAGAAACCCCTGTGATAGGTTCACCTTAAGATCACCATAAATCTGAGATGACTTGAAGGCACACAACACATAACTTGATTATAAATCTTTATATTGGATTATGCGTTTAATATGACAAATCTGGTAAAAGAAGGAATGTAACAATTTGGTAATACATATTCTTTTTCTTTTTTCTTAAAGGTTCATCGTTAAAAGTCTGTCATCTTCAGGCATTGTTCAGTGGTATCCACTATGGCAAAGGCTGTATTGATTGATCTGTGCCACCTAGGAGCCAGCTCTTGGAATAACCAGATTCAGGAATCAGTCCTTAGGACGTTAGATGTTCTTGGGGAGGAGGATCCTTCCCAGGCTCCATTTGTTTGCCTTATGTGTTGCCAAGCCTTAAGATGTAAAAGGAATGATGAAGATGTACTTCATAAAGTAATGCAGAATTTTAATTGTCCAGAGAGAAGAGTTGAGGTTGTGTGTTCTGAAAACACAGTTGCCACCTTGTACACCATTAAACAAAAGCTTGATGAAAAAGGCATAAATATTGTTAAAATAATCGTGACATCACAAAGAAAGCCATTAATGAGAGAGTATATCAGTCAGCTTTTTACTAGTGTTTACCAGTTTGTGTATAAAAATTTAGAGATAACTTGTGAAGAAAATAATCTGCCAAAATCAACAGTACATCAGAATGAATTAATGTCACTCTCAGATCAAGAAACAGAAAGGATCCAAAGTGAGATAAAGATATTTTTTGAAAGTCTGCCTTCTCTGAAAGGGAAAATCACCATTCTCAAATCTTTACTGATTCCAGGTAATGTAGAAATACACTTTTTGTATGTTACTATGTTAGAGAGCCAACGTGGTGTAGTGGTTTCAGTGTTGGACCTGGACACTGGGAGACAGGGTTCAAATCCCTGCTTAGCCATAGAACCCCACTGGGTGAACTTGGGCAAGTCACACTCTCTCAGCTTCAGAGGAAGGCAAAGGCAAACCCCCTCTGAACAAATTCTGTAAAGAAAACCCTGTGATATGTTTGCCTTAGGTCACTATAAGTCAGTAATGACTTGAAGGCATATAACAACAACACAACTACATGCTATTTGTCTGCTTTTGGTTTTTGTTTCTGTTATGTTTTTATATTGTGATTTTATTATGTTATTTTGTGGGCCCTGTTTCGTAGAAAATCCATTTAGTTTTAACTAGGCACTGGAATAAAGCCAACATCAGTGCCAGGCAGACCTTAATGGGATGGGCATTCCACAATTGGAACGCTAAGAAAGAGCTAAGAAAGCTCTCCCCCATGTTTACACATAGCGTACTGCTCCCACTGGTGAGATACAGGGAGGCTCCTCCAGCAAATCTCAGTCCTTGGCAGGCATATAAAGAGAGCACTTCTCCTTCAAATATCTAGGTCCCAACCCGTTTATGACTTTAAATACCAATACCAGCACTTTGAATTCAGGCTGGAAAAGTACTGGCAGCCCGTGCAGTTTCTTTAGGACTGGTATTATGATTGCTACCTGGAACAGTTTATAGCAATCTAGGTGCTGCATTTTGCACTAGCAGTGACTTATCTTCAAGGGCAGCCCCATGTGACAGTCAATGCAGTAGTCAAACCAGAGGTTACCCATGCAGGAGCTAGTCTGGTCAGGTATACCTCTTCAGGAAAGGTTGCAGACAAGGTTGAACCCCAAGCATTCTGAGCCATGGTGTTACTTTGGCTTTCAATGACAGAGCTGGACCTAGGAGTGCTCCCAAGAAGGAGTGCAGCCCCATCCAGGACAGGCTGTTTTACCCAATTTCCAAATCCAAGCACCACTAGTTTGCAAAGTCTGTCTCTCATCAGGATTCCGCTTCAGGTTTTTGGCCCTCATACATCTCATTGCAGCATCCATGCACTGGTCCAGCACCTGCACCATCCCAGCTGACTCCAAGATGAAACAGAGCTGAATGTCGTGCCCAGCCCCAAAACTTCTAACTCTACCCCTTGTCTTCATATAGATATTAAAGAGAGTGGAGATAGGATGGAACCCTATCTCACAACTTAATAACTGTGGACTTTAGCAAGAATCCCTCATGCCACTCTTTAACTGGCCTTGTAGGTAGGAGCAGAACCATGCTGAGACAGTGCCTTTTACTCTTACATTATTGTACTGTAATGTGGATTTTGCAGAATTGTCAGTGTGGACAAAAACTGCTATAGACAAGGGCAGAGTATGAGAGCTGGTATGAAGCTGTGTTTCATTACAAAGAGGAAAAAGGGGACTAAAGGCCATGAAGAAAAACCTAGGGTCCAAAATATCACCTTTGCTTTAGTCTTCCACAGAATAACCATTCTGGACCAAACGCTGAAGAGTAGCGAATGAGTTCTGATCTTGGATATCTATGTTGTGCTGGAACATTTACCAACAGACTGGGATTATCCATGAGGATCATAACTAAACAAAGTCTGTTTAAAGCAATGTGAATACTGTATATTGCTATGGGTGGCAATATTAGACCCACATATCAGTGCTTTTTTGTCTTGTATTTTTAAAATGTTTCCTTAGATCACATCTTCCTCCATGGATTCACTACAAGAACAGGTGGCATCTCATATATACCAACCCTGAGCTCCTTCAATCTCTTCAACAGCTCCAAGCGACGTGACCCACCTGCTGTGGTTAATGAAAACCTTCGTAGGTTAGCCATTGCTGCTGGATTCAGCCCAGATACATATCACAGTATAAAGGTAAGACAAGGAGTATTGAGTCTGGGGGAGAACATTTAAGGCCAGCTTGCACCTGATGTGGGTAGTCCCCATCTGTCTTAATTCTTAACGATGCAGATGCCTTTTTGGGATCTAGAGGGCAACCCTAGTTGTGGCTTCTTAAATTCTTTCCTTGAAAGCCCTGCTCCAAGAATGCTTCAATTGGGCTTTGTCAGTTGTTGTGCTCAAAGCTTGGAAAAGTTACTTTTTTAATGGAGTACAACTCCAAAATCCTCCAGCCACCATAGCCCCTGGCTTTAAGGGTTCAACCTTCAGTGTTTATTTTACAGTCTGAAATTGTTTTAAATTGAAGCTGTCAGCTGTATTGAGCACCTCTGGAATGGTGGGCTGTAAATATTTTAAATGATTGGCAGTAAGTCAGTCTTTCCAGTGGGATTTGTGATCAAAATAACATTCACATCAGCTCTTGATACCGGGACAAAAAGCGGTGTGTGTGCTGAATTACCAGGCTTACCAGTGGTAACTCTAAGAATCTGCTTTCACCAGCCCTAAGGTGAAATGTTTTATTTTATTTAAATTCTCCTTAGCAACGAATAACCACAATGACTCACCACTCTTACCCCCAAGGACACACAGTGACTGGAACAAATGAGCTGGGCTGTGTCACAAGATGAGACTTCTCTGTTTAAAAGCTAGCCACTACATTCTCTTATTGTTTCAACAGCAGACTCCAAGTGTTTTACCCACCATAGGGTGCTATAGTTGCTGCCCGGTTCTGTAACAGGTTAGTTAACAGTGTGAATTTTCCCATATTCTCCCACCACCACCCCGTAACTGCACCCATGATATTTCTTTATGGACTCCTCAGTAATGATCTTCCCACACATTTTCTTTCATTCCTGTAACTATTGCAATCTCAGCCCAGGGAATGAGGGTGAAAATGAACTACTCCTGCCTCCTGGTCCATTCTGTAAATGTGTTCAAGTGCATTCCTGTATTCATTTTTTTTAAAGGCAGTTTTTTGAAAAGCTTTGAGTGGTAGCATTTAGAAAGCTGACATCCACTTGAATTCTTTCTCAGCCTCTCTAACTAATGTTACTGTACTCTGGAGCCTGTTGTTGTTGTTAACTACCTTCAGAGTAATTATTGTCAGTAAGATCCCAGAAGACATTTTTTCCCTATGTTCTCCCCATTGCTCTCTCCAGGGTGTCAAATAAACCCTGAAGTTTGACATTAGTGATCACAGGGGCTCTACATAGCAAAGGATTTCATTCCTTCAATATGCAATTCAGGTATACCATCATTTGCAAATCACAGCATTGGATGCAATTAGCATAAAATAAGGAATGTAATCTTGCTGAAAACTTGATATCACTAAACAGCCATCAGCCTTCTTATGAAAGGAAATATAATTAGGCCCCATGCTGCTTCTTATCCTTTTGTAAGTATTTCTCCCTTTGTTGCACATCCTCCTTGGCACCAGCTTGAAAAGCTGTCTCTGAGGGTTGAATGGAATTCCATACTCATTGGCAGTGATTCTTGAATGGAAATAATGTTCTACCTATGGCTCTCCTAAGCAGGACAAACAGTAAACTGCAGGTTTAAGAAACTGATCTGTCCTCTTAAAGGCTTAATGTATGCCTAAAACTTAAAAGCACAGATGGTAATTGTGCAGCTGTCCTAATGCAGTGAAGCTGCAACTTTTCAGTAGTCCTTGTGAGCAAAGCCAATGGATAAGAATACTGGGATGTGTAGTGGTTTAAGCACTGGACCAGGGTTTGAATCTGTATTGAATCTGTTTGAATCAAATTGCAGGTCACTCTGGAGACCAGGGTTTGAATCTTCACTTGACCATGAAAACCCACTGGATGAGCTTGGTCAAATCACACTCTCAGCCTCAGAGTAAGGCAATGGCAAACCCCTTCTGAACAAATCTTACCTGTGCTAAGTTCTCGTAAGGGTCACCATAAGTCAAAAATGACTTGAAGGCACACAACAACAACAACAACAGCTTGCAGTTCAACAGCATCTGGAGAGCTGGACAGTTCCCACAGTTAATGTAAAGGGACGAAACCAGTGGAATCTCATGAAGGAAGACAGGGATTTTAAAACTTTGACTTCATCCTTTTTTGTTGCCCTCTTTGGGGTGAACAGAAGTGATCCTCCAAAGAGGATGATCTGAGTAGCCTGGCAAGTAAATTCATGTGGGTGTAGGCAATCTTTGAAACATACTGGGCTTCTGGCCATTTAAAAGAGGAATGGACGAAAGTTAGATCAAGATCTCTGGATGATTTGTAAGGATTCCTGGCTTCCATTCTTTTTAACAGCAGAACAGCAAAATCATACCCTCCCAGTTATACTGCTGCAATGAGATTACCAGAGTTACCTTTAGCAGCGTCAATGAGGCAGACCCAGCAGTAACGGAACACGAACGGAGCTCCATTTACTTCTGGGGTAGAAATCTTGACGGTTCTTGTGAGAAGACACAAGCATGGCAAAATTTTTAAAATCAAGCAAAATAAGCACATTAAATGTACACCAAAGCACAAAAACATGCTTTAAAAGTCCCAAGTGAAGCGGGGGGGGGGGTCATAAAAAGAGTGTCTCCTACCTGGCTGTTGCGATCTCACCCAGAAGTGTTCTGCCAATTGAAACTGTATTCACTGAGCACAATGGCGCAAAGTTTCAAATGCACCACAGGAGATCAATTGACAGCTTGGCCCATCAATAAAAAGAAATGGGTTTTGGTCAATATATGATTGCAAAAAGATGTCGTCATCTGGCATGCACACCCTTTCGTGATCATTAGGCATCATTATGAGGCCATATTTGCCTGGTCTGATAAAGTCCACACTGAATCAGGTGTGGTTGGTTGGTTGGTTGAATATCCCACATTTCTCCCAAAGTGGGGACCAAAGTTGTTATGTAAAAGTCCTGTTTGCAGAAACTGTTTGAGCAGAGGCCCACTCACAACAACTCCAGTTTTCAGATTGCCTTACATTTTATTGTTGCTTACAGGTCAACCATGCCAGTGATGTTTGGGTCATGGGAAAGGCAAAACCAAAGAGCTATGATGGAATAGTAACTAACCAGAAGGGTGTTACAATAGCTGCTCCTGGAGCAGATTGCATCCCTGTGCTTTTTGCTGATCCTGTCCAAAAAGCATGTGGTGCTGCTCATTCAGGTAATACAACTCCTTTACTATTCTGCAGACATCAAGGAACCCACTATACAAACTTATCTGCTTTTATTTTTTTGTAAACTTTCCTAGTTGGGCTTGCTGTTCTTATTTCTGCCTTAGGCTGAATTCTCACTTTTTAAAAGCACCTTTAATCACTTCTGTTATGTATTATTTCTCACTCTCTTGCCATCACTCTCCCTTAACCCCCAGTTCCTTTACTACTACTTTAGTAGTAGTTCCCCAGTACTAATATCCTTTAGGCTTTAATACACTTTTTAATGTACTTATTTGAAGCCACTGGGTTTTCTTTTTAGAAAACTGCTAATTTACTGATGGTTTGATACAGCCCTGGTGACCACTTTGTCCTATTGACTTTAAGTAGGACTTGAAAATACTGTATTTAATTTCATTTGGATCATATTCTGTCTTTTGTCATATCCTAACTCCTGATCAGAAAGCAGAAATAGTAAGAGAGTTGGACATGGTGTGAATAGAGAAAATGTACAACTTGAAAAATATTCTTATTCTGTTATTGCTGCTGTTCTACCCTAGTTACTGATTTATTTTGTTGGCATATAGTGAAGATCTATCCTTTCCTATGTTGCTGCTTCCTGATTCTTTGTTTAGGGATGTCAGTGGAGAATATGTTTTCACAATATTTAAATGATGGTGCTGATGCTTTCTGTTGTGTTAAACTTAACACTTTCAATCATGATCAGCCATACATATTCCCAAGCAACCTTGTGTTCTCTACAACATAATGGAAGGAGATTCTAAATTATTCACTCCATGCTATGCTTTAGAGCAGGCATTCCCCCAGATATTTTAATAATTCTCTCTTACTTGATATGTAAAAAAACCTAAACTAGGACAACCTCAAATGCTGTAAACTTTCTTTGCTGGGAAATTGTTCTGCCACATGCTTTCTGTCTTCTTTGCTTCAGTCACTTTTCTCTTGCCATTAACCTCACAAGCCAAGCTAGTGTCTAATTTTATTTTATTTTAATAGACTGAAGTGTCTATTGAAGTGAAATGGTCCCCTCTTCTCTGTTGTGTTAATCACTACATGCACTTGTTTAAAAAGGAATGCATGTAGGGACAGAACATGGGTAGGTCATTGGCAGGAATGGAATGAGGTTGATCTCTCGATTACATGTTTTTTTCCAAATCACTTAGACATACATGCTTCATTATCCTGAGTGATCTGGATAACTTGCTTGTGCTGGTCAGTGAGGCAAGAACAGGGGGCACAGGACCTAAGCAAGAACTGATAAACTATTGAGGAGCTGTCCTGCAAACACATCAAGCAACTGCATGATGAGCTGGTCAGAAGATGCTGCAACACCCGAGCAATAACTGGGCAGTTCTGTAGCTGGCCCTACAGTACTCTCCCCTCCTGAGCATCATGAGAGTCCCTAACCTTGCACCCATACTGCTTGTTGTTCCTTCTTTTAGTGTAGGATTGAAAGATGTGGGACCCTGTTCCACCAGATGTGCACTGTGCTTTCTGGTGCCTTTTCACACCACACACGTAAAGTGTTATGATTCTGCTGTAACTGTGTTGGCAACCTATGGAAACCTGGGATACGCAATTTAGGGAGAGGCATTTAGAATTCCCAGCCAGAGAATGCCAGTGCCTCCCCTAACTATAAACCTCAGAATTTCTCAGAATGCCGCTATCCATGTTAATGTAGAATCACGGTACATATATTTGTGCAGTGTGAAAGGGACTTTATCTCAGACTCATTGCTACCTTTGCTTCTGAGAGGAGGAAAAATCCAGAACTAAGGAATATCTCCTGTTTGGGGGTGAGGACACTCATTTTCTGGTTCTCCAGCTTTCTTGGGTGAGATGGTTTTCTGGCTAGTGGGCTAGTAGTATCTCCCAGAATATGCCAGTTTTCCTTAGTTCCAGTATTGGCTCCTCTGCAAAGATCTCATCAAGTCATAGGTCTAAGCATTGGCTGGTCCTGACAGGCATATGCAAATATGGCGGAGACATACAAGGTCTGTCTATTAAATAATGAGACTGATATAATAACCCATCTTTTTCTATATGTATTACTATTCTAATGCTTGTCCCCTTCAGTAACTCCCTGTTCACACTCACACACTGATGCACTCTTGTTTTCCACTGGTCGAAGGTGTGGAGCAGATCAGTTTCTGTAAATTGTTTCAACACATCTGCCATTTTCTTCTTTGACTCAAAACGTCTCCCTTTAAGCACGATTTCACTTCAGGAAAAAGAAAAAAGTTACATGGTGCCAAATCTGGTAAATATGGAGGATGTTCAAGTGTAGTAATGTGTTTATCAGCCAAAAACTGCTTCACAGAAAGTGCTGTGTGACCAGGCACATTGTCTTGATGAACAATGAAACAATTTTTCCACAGTTCTGGCCTTTTTTTCCCCCCCTGATTCTTTCTCTCAGCTTTGTCAACATTTCCTTATGAAAATGCAGGTTCACTGTTCTGCCTTCTGGAACCCATTCTGGCAAAATTACACTGTTGATGTAAAAAAAAACCACACAATGAGCATGGCTTTGAATGTGGACTTGCTTTGACGTGCTTTTTCCATTCTTGGTGTTGATGGTGTTTTCCAGTGCATTGACTGTTGTTTTGTCTCAGGATCATAGTGATGATTTTTTGAGAAAGGTTTGAGTTAGGGTTATGTTGCTCAATATTTAAACTTAGCATTTTTCCAGCACACAACAGACAACACAGTTGCTTTAAACAATGACTGACAATTAACTGAATGGCCAAGAGTGTTGATGTTTGTCATACAGGTTCAGACATGTTCAAGGCCACCACTCAAGAGTTCACAATCAGTTCTCCCCGATTTGTCTGAAAGGTAGAAACAGAGTCTTGTTATTTAATATAAAGAACAAATATGACTGTTTCCATTGTGTTCACTTTGGTCTTTAATCTATACTTCTTCATCCAGTTCTGCATGTTTACATATGTACATTCACATACTTTGAACATAGGATTTGTGGTCTTGGGTATTTTTCCGCTTTTTAAAATCCTGAATACGATCAGATTTCTTTTCTTCCTTGCTTCTCTCAGGTTGGCAAGGCACATTGCAAGGAATTTCTATGGCTGTTGTTAATGCTATGATCACTGAATATGGATGTGACATGAAAGACATACTTGTGGTCTTGGGGCCATCTGTTGGACCTTGTTGCTTTAAACTACCACAGGAGTCAGCCAAAGAATTTCACAGGATTGATCCAAAATGTGTAAGACTTTATGAATCGTCACATCCTTACATTGATATCAGAAGAGCAACACGGTAAGCTTGGTTTTATTTATTATCCATGTTGATATGGAGTGTAGTTTCCAGAGTGAGGTATCCAGTCACTGGCAGGGAGTGTAGAAGACTTGTTTGAATAGAATGGATGTAGACAGATCTGGAGTTATTGTGGCTGCCCTATATATGATTTACTTATACAGTTGGTCCTCCGCATTTCTGGGTTTTACTTTTGTGGATTTGATTATTCACAGATTATTTGCTGCCATCTCTGCTGCTGCCGTATGCAATTTTTAATAGGGACTGCAAGCCATGTGAGACTGAGGGAAACTATGAAGTGCAGTGAGGCTTGTAAGCCCCTAATAAAAATTACATGGGGCAGCAGTGGAGGCAGCAACAAATAATCTGTGAATTATCAAATCTGCAAAAGTTAAATGCACAAATGTGGAGGGCCAAGTATACATCTTAACTTTATGTCTTGTTGTTTTATATTATAATTTTATTATTTCATTGCTTGTAATGTGTTTTAACTCTCTCTGTACCAGGATTTTTTTAAAAACTTGAATTGAGTGAATTGTGTGGCATTTTCTGACCCACTGGAGTTACTTTATACTGATGGTTGGCAATAGTGGGGTTTAATGTGTACTACATATATTTCTGAGAACTGAAGCGTCTAAATTTAGATTTGTTAATTTTGGTCCACAATGACCTGAACAGATTAGAAAGCTGGGCCAAAACTAACAAATTTCCAAGAACTGAAGCATCTAAATACTAGGAAAGATTCTAGAGCAGATCATTAAACAGACAGTCTGCAAGCATTTAGGATTACCTGTGATGACTAAAAGTCAACATGGATTTCTCAAAAACAAGTCATGCCAACTAATCTTATCTCTTTTTTTGATAGATTTACCAACTTGATAGATGAAGGGAATGCTGTGGATGTAGTGTATCTTGATTTCAATAAGGCTTTTGACAAGGTCCCCCATAATATTCTTGCAAAAAAGTTAGTAACCTGTGGGCTAGACAATGCAACTGTTAGGTGGATTTGTAATTGGTTGACTGACCAAACCCAAAGGGTAGTCACCAATGGCTCCCCTTCATCCTGGAGAGAAGAGACTAGTGTGGTGCCACAGGGTTCTGCTATGGGCCCAGTGCTATTCAACATCTTTATCAATGACTTGGATGAGGGGATAGAGGGCATGCTTATCAAGTTTGCAGATGACACCAAATTAGGAAGGGTAGCTAATAACCCAGAGGACAGGATCAGAATCCAAAATGACCTGAACAGATTAGAAAGCTGGGCCAAAACTAACAAAATGAATTTCAGCAGGGAGAAATGTAGGATACTACACTTGGGCAGAAAAAATGAAATGCACAGATATAGGATGAGTGATGCCTGGCTTGATGGCAGTACATTCGAAAGAGATCTAGGAGTCTTAGTGAACCACAAGCTGAACATGAGTAACAGCAACTAAAAAAGCCATTGTGATTCTAGGCTGCATTAACAGGAGTATAGTGTCTAGATCAAGGGAAGTAATAATGCCACTCTATTCTGCTTTGGTCAGACCTCACCTGGACTACTGTGTTCAGTTCTGGACACCACAATTCAGGAAGGATATTGGGAAGCTGGAACGTGTCCAGAGGAGGGCGACCAAGATGACGGGGATGGGGGTCTGGAAGCCATGCCCTATGAGGAGGGGCTTAGGGACCTGGGTATGTTTAGTCTGGAGAAGGTTGAGAGGTGACTTGATAGCCATATTTAAATATTTGAAGGGATGCCATACAGAGGATGGAGCAAGCTTGTTTTCTGCTGCTCCAGAGACTAGGACACAGAGCAATGGGTTCAAACTACAGAAAAAGAGATTTCACCTAAACATTAGGAGGAACTTCCTGACAATAAGAGCTGTTTGGAAGTCGAATACACTGCCTCGGAGTGTGGTGGAGTCTCCTTTGGAGGTTTTTAAACAGAGGCTGGATGGCAATCTGTCAGGAGTACTTCGTGTATTCCTGCATGGCAGTGGGTTGGACTGGATAGCCCTTGTGGTCTCTTCCAACTCTATGATTGTATTATTCTATGTTTCTATGAAATTTAAAACTACAGACTGTTTAAACAGGCAGAGCAGCCAGCCCTTGACTTTAAGGGCAACACAGTTTTAGCTGCCTGCCAGAAACCCATCCTGATTTATTTTATTTTGGGATAGAGTTCCATAGTCAAGCAGAGAAAGCTCTTCCATGTGTACCACACCAACTTAGTCCTGTGGGATGGTGGGATACAGAACAGGGCTTTCACTGAGGGTCTTTGGCAGGCTCATATGGCATGAGACAGTCTTTCAGATAGCTTGGCCCAGAGCTGTTGAGGCTTTGTAGGTCAAAACCAGGACCTTGCCTTGAGCTCAGAAGCAAATTGGATGCCAGTGCAGTCCTTCCTAGACTGGTGGTTTCTAAAGGTCATCCTCAACTACAGTTTGGCTGCTGCATTTTGTACTTGGTGTAGCTTCCAGATGGTTTTCAAGGGCATATTGTGTATAGTACATTACAGTGGTCTAATTGGAAATTACTTAAGGCATGAACCACTGAGGTCCTCCTTCAGAAAGGCTTCAGCTGGCACACCAATCAAAACTGAGCACAGGCACTCCTGGCTACAGCAGCTACCTAGCCTTCCAAGAGCAATGCTGGGATCAAGCTATGAATCTGATCCTTCAGAGGTAGTGAGACCCCATCCAAAACAGTCTCTAATCCCAACCCCCATTTAGTGACCAACACAGTGTCCACCTTGACTAAATGGAACCTCAGTTTCTTAACTCACATCCAAACAGTGATTGAGGACTTCCACAGTCTGCTGTCCATTCAACCATCCTTACATGTTGTATGTTTCAAAGGTAATAAATCAAAAATCAGATCAAAGTATAAATAAGCATGAAGAGTAGGTCTTCAGATTTTAAAACAGATGCAGAGAATAATATCATCTCCATAATAACTGCCATCTCTTTCCCTTTTTTTTCTTTTTTCTCCCCCCGGAAAAGTGTTCTTCTGGAGGCTGGAGGGGTTCTGCCTCAGAATATTCAAGATGATTCTGTGATGGACCCAAACCAAAATGTCACTCTCTGTACATCATGTTGCCCTGATCAGTTCTATTCTCATGTTCGTGATGGTGAGAACTTTGGGACACAAGTCGGCTTCATATCAATTAAAGGTTGAGAGTTCGTCATGACAACGTGTATTACTGTGGCACAAACTATTGGTGCAGCATTGATGAGTTTGCCTGATCTTGTGTTCTTTTGTTGCTGTAGTTCTCAGCTGAAGCCCTTCTGCTTTATCTTGTGAACAGCAACTGTCCTTGGAAATTGGAAAGGATTCCCCCACCACACACACCTTTAAAAATTTCAGTGGCCTTTGTTCATGTTGCAGCATATCTTTGGAGAAGGAAGCTTACTTTGTGTACAAAATCCTGCAGCAAATGCAGGACTTTTACCCAGATAGCCTCACTAGAGATTTCTTTCTGTTGCCGTGCCCCTCACCCTGCCCAAGCCTAACCTTATAATATTCAGCCTTTCTTTATCCAGACCACACACACACCCCTCTCTGCCTGCTGAGGGTAGGCCCCATGTAGGACTTTGCTGTTAACATATTTGGTATTGGATGGCAGCAAAGCTGACCACAGGGCTGAAAAGTGGAATAAGGCCATTGCATTAGCTGTATGTGGCAAACAGATTGACAGACAGATGGAGAGACACTTTATTTCAGTCATTGACCAATAAAAATACAGTTACCCCTCCACATTTGCGAACTTAGCATTCACGGTTTTGAATATTCGCGGTTTTGGGAGGGCCCCCCGCCCTCTCAAAAGCAGCAACACGGGGTCTCCGGAGGCCCCCTGAAGGTCTGGGGAGGGAGGGGGAGACCCTCCGGAGGCCCCGTGAAGGCCTAGGGAGGGAGTGGGGAGGGCTGGGGAGGCGACCACGGGGCCTCTGGAGACACCTGTGAAGGCCTAGGGAGGGAGGGGGAGACCCTCCAGAGACCCCTGTGAAGGCCTAGGGAGGGAGTGGGGAGGGCTGGAGAGGCAACCACGGGGCCTCCAGAGACCCCTGTGAAGGCCTAGGGAGGGAGGGGGAGGCGGGGGAAGCGACTATGGGGCCTCCAGAGGCCCCGTGGATGCTTTGGCGGGGGAGGGGGTGGGCAGTTGTTATTCACAGAATTTTCACATTTGTGAGGGTCTATGGAACCTAACCCCCGCAAATGTGAAGGGACGACTGTAGAAGCAGTAGTGGATAAAAGAGGAGTAATCAGCTGGTGATTGTAAAACTGACAGTACAAAAGTACATGAGCTGTGATTTCTAGAGCATCCATATCATAGAGACAGTGTTGGATTTCATAGAGGATTTCCCTAAATTTCCCTTCCAGAACAGCAAAACAGATTGTCTGGATCATTAATCTCCTCTTCAGTTCACCTTTGGAAACGTGGGAGAGGGAAAAGTTGAAGCTTCTTTGTTAGAGGTGCATCTGCACCAGCAGTGATCTTTCCCGTTTTGCATTTGCTTGTCACTCAAACCTTTCTTTAAAAAGCATGACAGCGGTTTGGACTGGATGGCCCTTGTGGTCTTTTCCAACTCTGTGATTCTAAGTTAGCTGTGATGCAGGGTGTACCAGAATATTGTTCAGCATGGCAAATCCCTGCAACTAAGTTCCCCACTCCTATAAATTAAAAAATTGATATGTTCGATACATTTCTCACACTGCACTGTATGACATGCTAGGTACAATCTGACACTGTCATTTCACCTAGGAAAGCCTAATTTGAATGCCTGCTACCTCATTCTATACTGTACTGGGAAAATGACGAGATTTGATTTCACATAAGGCAGTTTATGTTCTCTGTACCTTCCCCCAAGTTGATTTTACCATCTATTCTGACAAAAAGTTCAGGAGATCATAAAAATTTGCAGACTATTTTGTGACATTTATGTTGGCGTGCCTAATATACGTAGGTATTGGTCTAATAGATTTCCATTTTGTTTTAACAATTTGTCCGCTAAAACTTGAAGTTGCAAAACTGATCCACTGGGTGTCACTATGTAGTTAGAAATGCCATGTACTGTACATACAATTTCCCATGAATTCAGTTAGCTTCCCCCACATGGTGTCTTCCAGATGTGTTTTGCTGCAGCACTCTTCCCAGCCAGTGGCCATGATGGTAGTATCTCTGCAGAGCACTTGGCTGAGGGGGCTGCAGAACAGTTTGTTGGATTTTGTAAATATTGTAATTGTGTTTAAATAGAGTGTGCTTTGTTTGCTGAGATTTTCTGAGAAGGATGAGGAAGTACAGCTCTTGCCTGCACTCTGCTTCTAACCTATCACTTCACTGGTTGGATACTTGTCACAAACAGGGTTTATTCTAAGCTTTGGATTCTACTGCAGGGTTTACAGCCATCTAGAAACATAGGAAATTTTGATATGATCAGAATGATGCACAGCAAAATCATGCAGTCTTTTGTTCTGTATTGGTGTATGTGCGCACACCTTCAAGTTGCCTGTTGACTTATGGTGACCCCATGAATTTCATAGGATTTTCTTAGGCAAGGAATACACAGAGGTTGTTTTGCCAATTCCTTTCTCTGAAGTACAGCCTATAGCACCTGGTATTTCTTGGCAGTCTTACATCCAAGTACTAACTAGGGCTGTCCCTACATATCTTCCAAGAACAGATGAGATCTGGTGCCTTTAGGTTGTTTAGGTACTAATTGCTGTATACCAGTGTAAATCTCTTATTTGCAGAGTGAGTCGGTATGAGTGTGTTTACTGGTCAGGTAGTTGGCCCCAGTAATAAAAGTTACAAAGATGGGAAGGTAACAGTAGTTATTTAAATTTTCTATTCATGTTTCCATTCACCTATTTGTTTTAAGAAATAAACTTGATACTGATTAAATCCTTTGTTGCCAACTGCAAAACATCCTATTTCCTACTGCACCTGAGGAAACAAGTGAGAGCAGACCTTGTGGAGCAGTGCCTACATTCACCTGCTGATTTGTCCTTCTGACCTGAGCAGAAGCTAGCAGCCATGCATTCCTTTTTAGCTACTTTGGCAAAAAAGGACAGCAAGGAAGAGAAGGCAGCTCCCAAGGTGCCAGTGAAGGGAGGGGTGGTACACAGAGGCAAGTGGTGGGGGACTGCTTTGGAGACAGGAAGGCTGATATTAGGCATCTCTTGCTTCTCTCGAGTAGCTGTTCCAGTTCTGGGAGATTTCAGGTGTGTTGGATCAAGAGGTGTCATTTCAGGTTTAAAATAGGTACCTGTAAAAGATTCAGAGCAATGGCAAATGTCCACTGTTCTGTATATCCAAGATTAAACAGCAGTATGTTTTATAGCACTCATTGGAGGAAAAGCCTTTTTTCACTCGTTAGTAATTACAGTGATGTTCTCAAGTCAGGACAAGTAACTCACTATTATAAAAATGAGAGCAGGGCCTCTGACACACTTGGGCACTCCTTATTCTGAGTTCTGGCTTGAGGGATCCTGCACCAATATTGCTCTTTCCCACATGCAGAGCACTAACTACATTGTGGATGCTGCACCAGCTTCCTACCTGCAATGCAGATTGTTGGGAAGACCTTCACAGGCTGAGACCCAGCACAGTCTAAAACACTTGTTGTTCTATTAGGGTCCCCTCAGTACTTGATGCTGGACGAAATTTAACCAGCAGCGGAACAGGCTAGAACTAGATGCAGATTAACTTTTCCAGGACTCCAGAGATTAGTAACAATGATTAATTCCATGCAAGCTGCTGTCCTCCTGCAGTAGACCAGAAAGTAGTTAAAAGCTAAAAGGAATGTTTGTCGACTTAAGGTCAAGGATTTTACATGTTAGCTGAACACCAGACTTGCTGCTATAGCCTTGTCATCAGTTGCCTTCTGCCCCAGGCAGTCTGATATCTGGTGCTCCAGAGCCTTGGCCAAATACACAGTACAGTCTAATCTTATTTCACCAGGATTGTTGGGGGAAAGGTTAGCAACTGGAAACTATGCTACAGAAACCCTTTGTAATACTAAGACACAGGAGGTATTGAGGGTAAAATTGTGTGTGTGTGTGTGTGTATCCCTTTGGTTTTATATCTCAATTTTTTAAAAAGAAATTGCTCCTTGTCTCTTACAGTACCAACAAGGGGTGGAATCTTCCTCAGGTGACAGCAACATGGGGTTATTTGGAAGACACCATCATTTGATGTTGCAAGAAAATCTTTATTTTCTTGCAAACATCTATGATTTTCCACCTTTTCTCATATTTCATTCTCAGTGGTGGTCAAAAAACTGATGAAACTAGCATTTTGTTGTTAGCATACCCTAGAGCAAGAGGACAGATCTAAAACTCATGCCAGTCAGATGAGACCCTAGGAACTGAAAGGAGATACTTGTACATGGGGTGTAATGAATATTTTCTCTATCAGCAATTTAGTTTCTGGTTCAGCATAGGGAGGCGAGCATGAACTGACTCTTCAGGATGAGCAGCAGTTGTCATCCTTGTCTTCCTCCTAGGCTCAAGTTCTGTTGGTTTCAGAACCATTTTAAATGTGTTGTTTTTTTAAAAATAAGCAGAGTTAATACAGACAGATATATTATTTTTGTCTAACATATGCCTACTGAGCTCTACTAATGGACCATACAGCTTTTACATGTGAAATACAAAAGGGGTTGTGATGTTATAGGAATGGATTCCTCCTCTTTCCCTTTGTATGCACTTTACCATCCTGATCCAGATCAATCTCTATAAACTGTACATAAATAACTGTAATTGTTGCTGTTTACTCTAAATACCCCACCTTTCTATGTCCATAGTGGCCTATAACAAATGTAAAGATGAATCAATAGAAAAAAATGAGAATGACAAGTATTATGGGATAAAACAGTATTCATGGAGGCTATAAGCTCAGTACATTTAGCAGGGAAAGCAAATGATAACATGTTTCCATGAATGCAGAAATGATGATTTGGAAGACCAAGATGGATGCCATATAATTAATTATAGGTACTGGGTGGGTGGGGGAGTTGCTGCCATTGTTCATATCTTTTCCTCTACTGGTAGAAACTGCTGTGTGCACGTTGGGTAGGGGGAAGCCAATGTTAGAAAGGTTAAGCAGCTCCTCTCCTACCTCATCTCACCTTTCATTGTTTGTAGTTATTTGCAATAGGAATTTTTGTTTATCGTTTTTGCACTGCTGCTTTTTGTAAATCACACACACAACCAACTTGTTCCAGTGAAGAATCATAGGGAATCTTGTTTCCCAGCCTCAAATCTGGTTGTCAGATTGTGGTGAAGGGAAATGTCTAAACATTCAGCCAAGCCTTATGTACAGCATGCATACAGGGTGTCACATGCTGTTTGAGTGCTTTAAGAAAGCTTAGAAGGAAGGTTGTTTGAGTCTTCCAGAAAAAAAGGGAGATTCTATATAGAAGCCACTCTGAACTTTGTATAGTTAAAAACACAGGGGACCCGTCTAAATGGTGAAAATACCCCTCATGGAATTCACTTGGAATTCTACCTGTCTAAATGGGATCCAGCACCAATCCACACTATTTGGAAGGAGGGGGGCCCAAAACGGTGAAAACAATGCAGTAAAAGCCTTTGCAGATTTTCCTGTACTTTTTCAAAAGCTGCAAGGGGGTGCGCATTCCTGCTCGTTTGAACTATTGAACAACAGGAAATTCAAAGGGAAGCACAAAGCTGATTGGCTGGGTGAGAGTGGGGGCAAAGCTTGCTAGCAGGGCAAGCACCAGCTGCCGCCATGTTGGATTTTCGCCTTAGCAGTCGCTCACTAAGGCGAAAAAACAAGATGAATATTTCCTGTTTTGCTTTCCTATAAAATTGGGAAATGGCTCTATCACACCAGCGCACCTTGGGACAACTTTATTTTGAAAAAAATGGTGGCAGTGAAGAACTAATGCGAGTAAATCACTCGCGGCTACCATACAGAATGTGAGGCTTATGGCGGCTTCCGGCACCAGAAAAAAAAGATTAGACATGTCACTGCTGTTTCGAGATGCCAGTACTATGAGGTACTTTGGATGTTTTCCCCTTGTGTAGATGGGCCCAGGGTGGGTTTCTAAGCAGTGAAAATACTCCTCATGGAATGCGAGTATCTGTCTTAATGGGGTCCCACATCGTTCCACTGTATTCAGAAGGAAGGGGGGACAAAAACTCTGAAGGAAAAGCCTTTGCGGCTTTTCCTGGAGTTTTTAAACAGTGAAAAAATGCTTTGAATCACTTTCCCGTAGGAGAGGAAGTGCAAAGCTCATTGGCCAGATGACTGCAGGGCTTGTTGGATTTTCACCTTAGCGAGCGAGCACTAAGGCAAGAAAATGGGGTTTCATTGTTTTTTCTTTTGTTCTACAGGAAAAATATCACTCAAGCACACAATGGAAAATAGGGTTTTTTTAAAAAAAAAAGTTTGGCGGCAAATTAGGGCAAGTAAAAACTCAAGTAAATTACTCAAGGCCGCCATCTTGACCAGCGGGCATGCAAAGCTTTTGGGAGCCAAAACACCATTAAGACAAATCGCAGCTGCTGTGATTTGCTGTTACTGCAGAGCAATCCAGGTTTTCTTGCCTCGTATAGATGGCGCATGGGACATGTTAGTGATATGGGCTACATTTTGGGAGGGAGGTAGAAAATGTTGGAGGCTACTCTTTCCCCCCTCTGCTAATCAAAAATGTAGACTGGGCCCAAAGGGAAATGGAAAATTGAACATACAGGAGGATTGTCATTGGTTGTGGAGGTTAACTTTCTGGCTTTTAATTCAGGGGTAGGTTCCCCCCCCCCCATTTTTTAAGAGAACAGGGTTTCTGTGGGAGAGGGGGAGGAGCCAGCATGCACCTCATTGTTAACATACTCTGATTTACCTTCAAAAGCATCCCCAACCATCCTTTGAAACCCGAGTATTAACCAAGGATGTCTTGACCTTTATAGATGTTTTATCTCTTTTTTTAAAAAATGAGAATGTGGTAAACTTATGTTTGGACTACAACTCCCAGATCCCCCAGCCAGCATGCCATTTTTAGTTCAAGAAGTGACTTTTTTGGCAAATCCTGCCATGCCCAAGTTAAGACTTTGTCTAAAGAGGTTCCAGATTTTGCCACTCCTAATAAACTCACACCCCAGTCGCCCAATATTGCAATTAAAATAAATAATAATTAAATATGTTTGAATAACTGGCAGTCTTATCCATGCTTATTTGCTGAATTAAAGAGCCTTGCTCTCAAGTAAGTGCATAGAAGATTGCAGCCTACAGAGCAGGCATTATCTAGCTACAACATAATCTGCAATCCAAAAAAAAAAACCCAATTGCCAGCTGTTTATATACAAGGTACATAGTAACAGCTTCTGCTGTGAATTAATATTGTATGCTTTGCAGAAAAAGCCATACAGTGCCCATAGTACTGAAGTATTATATCAAGGGAGGGCAAATTCTTTCAATGAATTATGACACTGTTTTTTCACTTCAAAGTTTAGTCCTCCTCAAAATAACTGAGAGAAGCTTTCAAATTCAAAATGATGACATTGACAACCAACTGCCATAACATGTTTAAATAAAGTCTGATGAGCCACAAGTTCATTAAAAATAACCAAGCAGGAGAACTTCATGTTCATGGTTTAATTTTATCTTTGATCAAACAAGCATTCTTCCTGTACAAGAAAGAGGGAACGTTGGTCTTACCTGTGATACGTCCCTTTCCTGGGGAGAGACAAGGAGCATCCTCTAGATCACTGGGTTAGCTCCACCCACTCACTCCTGGTAGGCAGGTAACAAGAGACCTTTGTGTAGGCCCCTTCCTCTTACGTCATCCAGGGGGAGCAACCCACCTCTGGCCAGTTCATACCCTAGCCTCCATGAGAGCTCCTGGAAAAACAGTACATTAGCGATACTAGCAACATCAAATCAAAAACCTACAGGTAAGTATTCTCCTATGTTCCTGTTGTGCTTCCCTTTTTCATTTTTTTTTTTACAGAAAAGAAATAAGCAAAGTCAAAAACTAAAACTAACATTTGTGCCAGCAACGAAAAGGGTGGGGAGGATGCTCCTTGTCTCTACCCAGGAAAGGGACGTATCACAGGTAAGACCAACGTTCCCTTTTCCCTGTGGAGAGACAGCGGAGCATCCTCTAGATCACTGGGATCTACAACAGCCCACAAAAATTACAGTATATCTGGGTGGGTGCTGGCACTAAAGGAACCTAGGTGGTCCCCCTTCAGGCACTGACTGTTGTAAAACTCTTCTGCCAAAAGCAGCCTCAGCCGACTGCAACTTGTCCAATCTGTAATGGCGGAGAAAGGTAGATGAGGACTTCCAAGTCGCTGCTCTACAAATCTCTTCTAGTGACGCCTCTCTGTCCCAGGCAGAAGAAGTTGCCGCGCTTCTGGTCGAGTGTGCCAAGATCCCCTCCGGAACTGGAATATTCAAGGATTCATAACATGTGGCTATACAGGTCCTGGTCCATCTACTTAAGGTGGAGGAGGAGACCTTATGCCCCAAGTACCTCTAGTGGACGGAGACAAACAAGGATTCAGATACTCTGAAAGAACTGGTCCTTTTCAGATAAATTCGGATTGCCCTGTGCACATCTAAAGTGTGCCAGATGCGCTCCAGCTCCTTAGATGGCTTAGGACAGAAGGAGGGTAGAATAATATCCTGCGAGGTGTGAAAGGCAGTGTTCACTTTTGGTCTAAAATCAGGACGGGTGCACAAAATGACAGAATCTGGTCTGATGATATACAGATCCTTCCGCACAGATAGGGCCCCTAATTCCGAAACCCTTCTTGCTGAGGTGATCACCACGAGAAACAGGACCTTCCAGGACATATGCTTAAGGGATACCCATCTGAGCGGCACAAAGGGTGGAATTGTCAAAGCCTTAAGCACCGTATGCAGATCTCAGGAAGGAAATCTATGAACAGTAGGCGGAGCTAAGTTTGGTAGCCCGCGGAGGAATCTACGCACATCTGGATGTGTGGAGATTTCAGGTGCCCTATCTGGGGGCAAAATCGATAAGATGGCAGCCACCTGTCTCTTAATAGTGTTGAGTCTCAAACCCTTCGAGATGCCCTCCTGAAGGAAGGCGAGGAGCATCGGAACCGTAATCTCCAGTTCAGTAAATCTCTTCCATCTGCACCACCTATGGAACACTCTGAAACTATATTTGTAAATCCTTTGCGTGGAATCCCTTCTGGCTGCCAAGATCGTGTCTATCACCTCTTGAGAGTATCCCCTGGCTGTCAGCATCTCCCTCTCAATCTCCAGGCGTGAAGTTGAAGCCATCCTGGATCTGAATGATGCACTCTGCCCTGGGATAGGAGGTCCGGCCGAGTCTGAAGAGTTGGCTCCACTACCGCCATAGAGAGAATCTCCGAATACCATGCCCTCCTGGGCCAAGCTGGGGCTACCAAGATGACCTCTGCCTCCATCATCCGTATTTGTCTGAGTACTCTGGCGATCATCGGAATGGGCAGGAAGGCATAAAGCAGCTCGGGAGGCCAATGGAAGGACAGTGCATCCATTCCTTCGGCCCTCTCCATCATGAATCTTGACAGAAACCGAGGTAGCTTGGCATTCGCCGGTGACGCGAAAGGTCCACTATGGGATGGCCCAGCTGCTGGCAAATTTGGTTGAATACCTCCAGATGCAAGCTCCACTCTCCCTGGTCGTTGTCCGTTCTGCTGAGCCAGTCTGCTTTGGAATTGAGGGATCCTTGTAGGTGTTCTGCCTCTAGAGATAGGAGAGTTTCCTCGGCCCAGCTGAGTAGGAGGGTGGTCTCTTCCATCAGGGACCTGGACCTCGTGCCCCCCTGGCGATTTATGTGGGCCTTCCTCGTGGTGTTGTCTGTTCTTACGAGAACCGCCCGGCCGGACAGCTGCTTGCTGAACTCCAGTAGAGCCAATCGCACCGCCCATAGCTCTAGCCAATTTATACTGTGTTGCGACTCCTCCTGAGCCCACCTTCCCTGTGCCAGGGCATCCCCACAGTGCGTGCCCCAGCCTCGCAAACTGGCGTCTGTGGTCAACTGTACTCTCTGCGGGTCCCATATCGGTCGGCCCCGCATCACAGCCTCCGACATCCACCATTGTAGGGAGTCCCTCACCCCCTGAGGAACGAGAATCTTTCTGTGCCTGAGTAGGGATATCTCGTGTTGCCAGGGGAGAAGGAGCCACTGCAGGGGCCTTGCATGGAAATGGGCCCATGGAACACTCTCTATAGCCGCTATCATCAGGCCTTGCAGTTGGGCTAGCAGCATTAGGTCTGATCTTGGCGCCTTCAATACGCGGAGAAGGGTCTGCTTTATCGCCAGGACTCTTTCCTGTGGCAGGGAAATCGTACCCTTGTGGGTATCCAAAATTGCTCCCAGGTGTTGGATCCTTCTGCTCGGTGTGAGTGAGCTCTTCTCCCGATTCACCAGGAAGCCATGGTCCTGCAATGATTCAAGAACCCACTGGACATCCTTTCCTGCTTGTGCCACCGTAGGGGAGCGAATTGAGAGATCGTCCAGGTACGGGTAGATGTGAAGCCCCCCCCTTCCTCCAATAGGCAACCAAGGCCACCATGATCTTCGTAAAGACCCTTGGTGCTGATGAGAGCCCGAAGGGGAGAGCCCTGTATTGGAAGTGTTTCTTGTTGTAGGCGAAGCGCAGAAAACGATGATGCGCTGGTAGGATAGGCACGTGGAGGTAGGCATCCTGTAAGTCCAAGGAGGCGAGGAAATCCCCCGGTCTGAGGGCCTCCAAAATGTGATGTAGCGTTTCCATCCTGAACTTGCGCTGACGTACAAACTTGTTGAGGCCCTGCAGGTTCAATATGGCTCGCCAGGACCCGTTCTTTTTCGGCACCAGGAAAATGTTGGCATAGCAGACGTGGGTCCAATGGGCACTTGGGACCTCTTCTATGGCATCCAATGATAGCAGATGTGAAATGGCTTCCAGCATGAGTTGATGTTTGATCTTGTCCTTGGAACATGGGGTGGGGATAAAGCGTTGGTGGGGCAGGTGGGAAAATTCTATGCGGTATCCCTGTCGCAAGGTCTGCAACACCCACATGTCTGATGTCGAGTTCTCCCAAGCTTCGCAAAAGTGTTGAAGCCTGCCCATGACCTAATCTCTCGGGTTATGCTTGCTGATTTTTGGCGAGGGACTTGGAGCTAGACAGCTGAAAGGTTCTGCCCGATGATCCTGGTTGATTTCTGCGATGTGACTTGTTGTCTCCCCAACGCTGTCTGAACTTCCTGCTGAAAGCTGGTGGAAGATGAAGATCCAGACTGAGATCTGTAGGGGCAAAAGGAGCGATAGCCCCTATTCGATCTCCTTTCCTCCCTCTTTTTGGCTGAAATGAGGGCCTTCTTCTTGTCCTTCCCTTCCACAAGAACTGGCTCTAGGGATTCGCCAAATAACTTCTCACCAAAATAGGGGGCGAAAACCAGGTTCTGCTTGGATTTGAAATCTGCCTGCCAATTTTTGAGCCATAGTAGGCGTCTAGCAGCCACTGTTGCGCCCTGAGCCTTTGCTGAAAATTGCACTGCATCCAGGGAAGTGTCGGCAAGAAAAGCAGAAGCACGGGAGATCTTGTTGAGGCCCTGACAGGTTTTGGTGTTTAGGTTGGGAGTGTCCTTCAGCAACTCCCTGGACCATTGCAACGAGGCTCTGGCCACCATAGTGGCGGTAATAGAAGCTCTGATTGCTGGGGACAAAGCCTCATGGGTCCTCTTAAGAGCAGAGTCCTTTCGTCTATCCCCAGGAACCTTGAGAGTATCTTCTCCATCACGACAAAATATCGCAGAAGAGAAAAGGGCTGACACTGGAGCATCAATGAGAGGGACCTGGAGTTTAGACATGACCTTCTTGGGTAAAGCGTAAAGCTTTTTGGCCAATGAGGGCTGTGATTTGTTGGCTGCAGGTGCTGCCCATTCATCACGCAGCACCTGCATAACATTAGCAGGTACAGGCATCTCCATAGCCAATGGCGTTGAAGAAGGGAAAAAATCTGAGCACATCTTAGGAAGATCAGGGTCTAGTTGCTGATCCTGATTTTGGACTAAGGCCAACCCCAGCGTTTTTACAGTCTTTTTGAACAAGGTGGACAAATCTTCTAATTTAAATAGTCTAGCTGATGAGCGAGGAGGCTCTGCTTCTACCCCCTCCTCAACAGAAGACTCATCCTCCTCCTGTGGGGAACCAGCTTCATCCGGAGAATCCTCCCCTTCTGATAACTACCCTTCCTCAATAGTCTGATCCTGGTCTTGTAGATCACCCTCCAGATCCTCCTCAGCCAGGTTGTGTCTGGCTAATGGGGAAACAGCCTCCTGCTCTGAGCCAGTTGGCCTCCTCTTCATCCTCCCCCCCCGGACTCCTCCTCGTTTTCTCTAAGACTCCTCCTTCTCTTTTTGGGCGCTGGAGTCACTGGTGGGGACCGCTTTTTGGCCGTCCTAACAGACTCCGCTCCCGAAACTCCAGTCCGGGATTTGGATGTCACCTTTCCCTTGAGTTTCCCAACGGTTCTAGGAGCACCCCGCGTCACAAGTGCATACGCACATTTGGGAGCGCAGCCGCATCCTGTCACCCTGCGCTGCCACTTTCCAGCCACCGGCCGCTTCGGAAGGTCGGAGGGAGATGGAACCTTGGCGGGCTCACGGGGATTGGGGGGAGGAATGGCTGCTGTATAGAGCCTGGCTGAGTCAGCTGACCAGGTGGAGCCGGTTGGGGTGGCAGAAAGGCCATGGTCTGGCGCGATGTTCCCTCCCCCGCCAGGGGCGATGTGGCGATGGAAGGAGGTAGGGATCCCTGGGCAGTGGCAACCTCCGCCGAAGGAGATACGGTGGAGTGGGGCAGGGTGGAAGGCCAGATGGGCCAGCCGTGGGAGGGGGCGGAAGGAAACTTCGGGCGCACCCCTTGCCAGAAGCCCGAAAACCCCAGCAGCGCCAGCTGCGCAAGGCCCGCAGCCAAAACCCCCAGGGTCTCCCGTGCTACCAGATCCCTGACCCAGGCAGCCAGCCCTGGAGAGGTGGCCTTGTCCTGGGGAGCGGAAATAGGGGCCTCTGTGTTACTCACGGCCTCCTCCGCGTCCGATTCAGCCTGATCAACGTGGCCGGACTCCTCCACCTCAGAGCCGATCCCCGCCTCCTCCTCCAGGAGGGCTCCTGTTCCGGCTGCTTCCTGGCCGTTTCCCAGATCCGGCAACTGGGGTGCGGGCAGGGAAAGATCAGTGGCAAGCTCGGAGGGCTTGTCCTCCTTCGCCACAACAGGGTCTGAGTCCTTAGCAGGGGGTTTGTCCCCCTTTTTAGACCCCTTGCTTTTGTGCTTGTTCTTCTTCCCTTCCTTAATTGGGTCCATCATGGCCACGGTCTTTGTTCTCGCCATGTGGCCACCAAAAGCTAGCTGAATAGCGACCTCCAGGAGTGGTAGGCAGGAAACAACTGGCCAGAGGTGGGTCACTCCCCCTGGATGACGTAAGAGGAAGGGGCCTACACAAAGGTCTCTTGTTACCTGCCTACCAGGAGTGAGTGGGTGGAGCTAACCCAGTGATCTAGAGGATGCTCCGCCGTCTCTCCACAGGGATATAGTTCTTTCCAGGAATCAAGCATGACTGTAAAATATCTTGACCAGCTGCTCTTCACCTGTCTGGTCAGAAAAAACCCCACCCACTAAACTATGGTGAACTGCACTAGGCATCCCCACCATTTTGGGGGGGGGGTTGACTTGTTTCTTTGTTGGAAGGAATAAAGAGAAGTTAAAGAAGGAGAAGGGGGAGAGAGGCAAAATCCATGGATGTTCAAGTCCCATTATAAGCTATGGCATAATAAAATGGTATCCCTTATATAAAATGGCAAACAGCAAGGTTTGCCTTTTGGAATTTTGTTTTTTTTAGGAATATATTCAAGCTGTGGATAGTTGAATCCATGGATACAGAGGGCCAACTATATCATATTTCACATCAGGATTAAAGATGGGCGCTGTAACTGAAAAAGTAAGAAATAACTTTTTAAAGTGAATAGATGGACCAGCCTTGACTTTATATTCCCTCTCTTGCCCACAGGGCTAAAGTCTTCCCTGGATTAGTCTAGCCACATGCTGTATGAGGTATATACCTGAAATGCTCCATTTAACCCATTTTCAGTGTTAACGTGGATCAGCATGATCTTTCAGGGAAAGTAATTTTCCTAATCAACAAAACAACTTGCACAGATACAAGACTCTGGCTGTCATTCTGTTGGTTAATCCTAACTAAGGAATACCAATTGAAACAGTTTCTGAATGGTGAGTCATAAATAAATCCCATTGATGGAATTTGTCTACTCTAGTTAGGACTAACAATAGGATGTAGGCCTTGTCTTGATGCAATATGTAAGTTGTTTTTATTGTATGCCTTTTAGTCATTTTGGACTTAGAACAACCCTAAAATGAGCCTTCATGGGGTTTCTTGGCAAGATTTGTGCAAAGGAGGTTTGCCATTACCATCCTCTTGAGGCTGAGAGAGTGTGACCTGCCCAAGGTCACCCAATGAGTTTCCATGGCCAAGCAGGGGTTTGAACCCTGGTCTTCCAGAATCCTAGGTCAACACTCAAACAATACATCACATTGGCTCTGAAATATATAAGTAGCCTAGAATCATACAGTGAAATTCTGCAGAGGGTATAAATCATGCACGTTAGAATAGGCGTGCAGGTAGAGGAGGGGGAAAGGGAGGGGAATATAAGTGGCACTGCTGAAGACTGCATGCCCAAGCAATAGCCTTGGAGAGGCTGGACATCTGGATGGTTGAAGGCAAGCAGTACCCATCCATTGTGCAGCACTAATGAGAGTTTATGGCTTTGTCATGTGTAAGCTTGCTTTGTACAAGCCACTCTTCAGGCTTCACCCAAATCATTTGAGGCCCCAGGATGGGTTCAGAGCCAAAGGGGTATTTGCCATTTATTCTTCAGCCCCCAAACCATTGTGTGGGCTGGAGCACATGAGACAGTAAAGGCAGTCATCTATGTTCTTCCCTGGATCTTCAACTTCACACTGGCTACAGAAGCGAGAGACTTCCATATAATGTCAGCCTTCTGTCCCCTAGAAGCAAGCTTTTGCCCAGACTTGAATGCCTTGGCCTTTTCCCAAGTGAGCTTAAGATAATCCCCACAGTGGTGGCACTAAGGGGATGCAGAGAGGCCAAACCACAAGAGAGGTGACGACGTCAGAGGGAGGGGTGACACTGCCCTTAGTAATGCCACAGAATCCCCATCTAGTTGACTACAAGGCAGGTTTGGGGGTAAGAATGGAGCATGAAGACAAGTACTGTAAATCTTATCCTTGCTCAGCTCCTCCCTCCCTATCCTTTCAATTTCCTTGCAAATCTTTGGTACTTAGCATGCGTAATTGGGATATGTGTTATTTGGGGGATGTCCTAGTGCAAGTGTACACAAGCATAGCCCTGACCCTGTGAGCCAGCATCATATGCAGTCCTTGGGGTCATAGTACACTTGTACTATGGCATTCCCCCAAATAACACATATCCCAATTATGTATGCTAAGTACCAATGCCAAGGATGCCCCCACTAGGGATTCTTTGCTCCTCACTGCCTTTCTCTCCACTGCCTTAACCCTGTGTGGACAGAATGATCTGAATCAAGGTCTCTGGCTGAATCCTTCTCTCATCCCCCACTGCCAATATATACAGCTCTTCCTTTACTGTTAGCAGTGGGAGGATTCAGTGGCATCAGGGCGGGAAAGGAACTCCAGACAGAGGTGATGCACTCAAGGCATCAGAATCTATGCCCTCTGTCATAGTGGGTCAAATTGAATATGTTCCTTTACCTCAAACAGCAGGTGAGGGATCTCAAAATCTGACTCACATAATTCCTTCATTATGAAGCTCAAGTGCCAAGAGAAGACCACGTGTGATTAACTGAACCTCCTGGTAGGTTCAGCCTTCCCAAATGCCAAGTTTCAAGGGGTCCCTGAGCCCAAGTTAAAGGGGTGCCTTGGCTAGAAAGCCAGCGCTTGCAATCCCAGGAGGAAGGCATGGCAACTTGGCTGCTCATTGACTGGGTAAGAACATCTGCTCTCCAGTAGATCCCTTGGATTCCAGAGCCTTGTAATCTGTAGACAAAAGCCAAAGGACATGAGAAGGAGCAAACAAGACTGAGTGCTTCCAGGTGAGCCTTTAACTGAGCAATCAGACTGCCTCCTTCAGGGAGTTGTATAGGTGGTCCAGGCATCATCCTCATTGGTTTGTAACCTTCCTGCATTTCTCCTCAAGGACCTTTGTGGGTCAGGGAGAGGGGACGGATTGGCCTCATACACAGAAAGAGGAAAATAAATACTGATATTCCTCTGCGGAGAAACGGGGCGGGGGGGAGGTAAATGATCATTTCCTTGAACATACCACAGCAATACATACTATTGTACTTCACATTCCCACCATCTGTTTGTTGTTACAGGTAATGTTCATGTCATTTTCATTTTTTCTATGGTATTTTAAAACTATTTCGGAAAAAACACTGCCAGTCAAAGCTGAAGTTATTTATTTCATTACATTACAGAACTACTTTTCTCCCAATCTGGGGCCCAAGGGAGTTCGCAGAAGATTAAAATAAAATACGGCAATATAGTATAACATTAAATATTAAACAAGCTATCTCATGAAAACCAGCAATAATTTAATACAATTTAAAAGCATTTAAAACAAAACAATGAAAATAAAAGTACAGCAAACACCCTTCCTCAGTTGTTCCATAACAACTAGTTTATAGCTAAAAGCCTGTCTAAATAAAAAAAGGCTTTGCTTGCCAGCGACTCTTATCTTGCCAATTCTTATCTAACATCTTGGAAGGGGGGGAATATGAGGTTTTTTTAAAAAAAAATCAGAATGTAGTTTGTTACTATGTATAAATAACTTCATATTTTAACAATATACTTAACATAGGCATGAATAATTATCTATATTAAGTATATAGATAAATAAAAAGTTATTTATACACAATAGCAAACTACATTCTCTGGTGTAGTGGTCTGAGCATTGGATTATGCCTCTGGAAATCAGGGTTCAAATCCCTACTCTGCCATGAAGACCCACTGGGTGACCTTGGGCAAGTCACACTCTCTCAGCCTTAGAGGAAAGCAAAAACAAAACACATCTGAACAAATCTTGAAAAGAAAAATAAATCCACCTTAGGGACAGAAACGACTTTAATGCACACAACAACAGCATCAGTGTTTACATTAACAGCAGAACAAAACAAGCAGATCACAAGTGTAGGAGGACTGAAATAGTATACCTTGCAAGTTAATCCAATATAATTTGTCTTTCCGTCTGTCATAAAATTTTAATGTACATGAAATACAGATTATTTTGAAAGGATTATATGTATAATCTTTCTGTCCCTGGGCCCCTCTCTGTGTCTTAAAAATGTTTTATGCGCCATTTTCTCCATCTTTTTTTCTTTCCACAAAAATTCTTGTAAGGAGCAACAGACAGAAGAGATCAACAATGCCTTTTCAGTATTCGTTCTATGAACCATCTGTCTTAAAGCGATCACGTATAACTTTTTTTAAAAGGTATTCTTGTCACCTCAGAATACAATAAACATGCAGGGATGGATTAATTTGCCTGGGGCAGCAAGAAATATTGTGCCAGACCGCTGAAGCCACAAATTATATAAACATTTTCTAAGGGGATAGATGTTAGTCAGCTGCAGAACAAAAAGGAAGAAGGGGGAGGAGGATGGGGAGACAAATGAAAAAAGCTTATGGCAGCTGAAAGACCAACACATTTTACTGTGATATATGCTTTTCATCCATGCCATCCAACAATTTTGTTTCTTGACTTGCCAGACTCTACAGGATACATTTTCCCTCCACCATACATTTATCCCACTGTGCCATACTTAACAGGTCAATGAGCATCAAATGCTGGCTTTCATTGTATGTTGGCACATGAACCATTGTGCATGCATGCACAGCAAACATGACTGCAGCATTCTTCATTTTGTCATTTGCTAAACTGAAAAGGTGCAGGGAAACAAAACTGCCCTACCCTGGCACACAAATTCTGAACAGTTTACTGTCCCAAGTAGTATCTCTTGCCAGGTTGCTTACAAACCAGAGCCGCATGCTTTACGAATTCAGCAAAAGTATAAGGTTGCTCTTGCAGATCCTTTTGTTTCTTATCTGGAAAAAGAGAAATTGGTAGGTAGAGGGAGAAAATGCTGCTCTTGTTCATTGAGATTTCATTTGTTAACTTTGTTTTTTAAACCAGGCTTTCCTGGGGCCCATCTACATGACCGGGGGGGGGGGAGATGCCAAATACCTCGTGGTATTGGCATCTCGCAGCAGCAGCGACATGTCCAAATGGTTTTTCTGGCCTCGGAAGTCCCCATAAGCCTCACATTCCTGATGGCAGCTGCAAGTGATTTACTCACTTTAGTTCTTCACTGCTGCAGGTTTTTGTTTTTGTTTTTAAAGTCATCCCAAGGTGTGCTGGTGCGATAGAGTGATTCTCCAAAGCAAAACAGAAAATATTGATCCTTTTTTTATCATCTTAGTGAACAATTGCTAAGGTGAAAATCTAACATGATGGCAGTGGGAACTTGCTCCGCTAGCAAGCCCTGCCCCCACTCTCACCCAGTCAATCAGCTTTGTGCTTCCCTTCGAGTTTGTCATTGTTCCATAATCCAAATGAGCAAAAATGCGCACCAGCTTCGCAGTTTGTGAAAAAGTAAGGGGAAATCTGCAAAGGCTTTTACCCCGTTGTTTTTGCCGTTTTGGGCCTGCCTCCTTCTGAATAGTGTGGATTGGCACTGGATCCTGTTTAGTCAGGTAGGAATCCCAGCGAATTCCATGAGGGGTATTTTCACCATTTAGATGGGCCCCTGGTGTTATATGTGAAATTGTGTGTATGTGCCTTCAAGTTGCCTGTCGACTTATTATGACCCCATGAATTTCATAGGGTTTTCTTATTACCTTCTTCCTTTTAAACTGAACCTGGGGGCAGGAATGTCAGTGTACACCTAATGGCCACCCTCTAACTTTGCCATGTGCCTGGCAGCTTGATGCAGAGGTCCATTGAGCAAACAAATCTCTCTAGGGCTCTCTAACAGCATTCAGTTTAATACCACTATAGAATTCCTCTGATTTAGGGAACCTGGCTTAGGTAGGCGTCCCTGTCATGGGGGCCCTGTTATCCCATTCTGCTGAGAACTCTACACAGATCTTTACACTCCACTCATGGAAAGTTTCCATCCAGATTGGTAGCTTTTCTATTGGGATTCCTTGCTCTCCGTGTGAGGAAAGCAATGGGGGTGGGCTACTGCAGTCCCTCTCTGTGAATAAATTTTTAGTCTCCACCCCAAACCCCAGTCACTACAGATGCTTTAATTACCATTTTTCTTGTTAACCTTTCTACCTCCAGATTCCCACACACCTACCCCCTCTGCTTTTGGCTACATGAGGGGAACGAAATGGGTGCCCCGGGGTACCAATCTTCATAGAAAATACCTGGTTTTAAGCAATGCCATTCTTAGTTTTGGATTTCCTGGGTAAGCCTTGCGCAAATCATGACATCTTAGCTCCAGTTCTCCAGCTGAAAATGTGGGAAACAGTTTACAAAACTGTCATGAGGTCAAATAAATAACTGACTGCACAACACTTTGTAGATTAAACATATTCTATGAACCACTATGCTCCAGGAAATAATTTGCTTAACATAAATAAATGCCAAAACTATAAAATTTTAGGTGGGTAAAACTAGGCAGTGTCTGTGGGGAGGGGAAGAAGACAGAACCTAGGAAGCTAAATGCTCAACATGGCACAGCTTGGAAATGTTACTTTTTGGACTACTCGTCCCAAAATTCCCCATCAACACAGGCATTGGCCATGCTGGCTGGGGGATTTGAGGGGTTGTAATCTTGCCAAGAAAACCCCATGATAGGTTTGCCTTTGTTGTTGTGTGCCTTCACGTCGTTTCCAACTTATGGAGATCCTGGGACCATCTAAATGGTGAAAATACCCCTCATGGAATTTGCTGGGAATCCTACCTGTCTAAATGGGATCCAGCACCAATCCGCACTATTCGGAAGAAGGGGGACCCAAAACAGCAAAAACAATGGGGTAAAAGCCTTTGCAGATTTTCCCATACTTTTTCACAAACCACAAGGTGGGTGCGCATTTTTGCTCGTTTGGACTACTGAACAATAAAAAACTTGAAGGGAAGCTGATTGGCCGGGCAAGAGTGGGGGTGGAGTTGCTAGGAAGGTAAGCGCCTACTGCCACCATGTTGGATTTTCGTCAGCGATCACTCACTAAGAGGATAAAAAGAATCAATATTTTCTGTTTTGCTTTATTATAAAATTGGAAAATTGATCTATCGCACCAGTGCACCTTGGGATGACTTTTCTTTTTTCAAAAAACTGGCAGCAGTGAAGAACTAATGCCAGTAAATCACTCGTGGCCACCATCAGGAACGCGAGGCTTATGGGGGCTTCCAAGTCCAGAAAAAACATTTGGACATGTCGCTGCTGCTGCAAGATGCCAATACTATGAGGTATATTGGATTTTTTTCCCCTCGTGTAGATGGGCCCCCTAAGCTATTTCTTGGCAAGGTTTGATCAGAGGGGGTTACCTTTGCCTTTTTCTGAGGCTCAGAGAATGTGACTTGCCCAAAATCACCTAGTGGGTTTACATGGCTGAACGGGAATGTGAACCCTGGTCTCCAGAGTCATAGTCCAACACTCAAACCAGTACACCACCGTGGTTCTTAGGGTTGCCATAAGTCGAAAACAATTTGAAGGCACACAATAACAAAATCCAAAAAAAGTAACTTTCCTGAGCTCTGGCATATCAAATGTACATAATGTTTTGTCATAACTGCTGTGGCATTACTAAGGCTGGTATCACTCCTCCCCCTCAATGGTGTCATCTGGTGCAGTTTGGCCTCTGTGCACACACACCCAGTGCCCCCACTGCATAACTGAAGGCTTGGTGATTGTCACAAGTCACAACTAGCATCAAGTAAGACACGAATAGTGAAAGTTGGGAGGAAGCAGCAATTCTGCCTTCAGCTGGAGTCAACTTTTCCAAAAATACAATTTCTAGCACTGCAGCTGGAAGGGGCAGGGCCCTTTAAAATAGACTGACTTTTATATATTTCCTTTTGACATCACTGTACTTGATGAAGTGCTAATTAGAACTCCTGGATGTGCTCACAAATATAAGCTCTCCTCAGCTTTCTTAACCCACCCACCCTGGCCAAGAAATATCATCCAAAAAAAGCTCAGAAGGAAAACTGGAGGTGTGCAAGTTTTAACAAGAGTATAAATTTAGCTGTGAGAAGGTGAGTATTTTAATGACACGTGGCTGAACTGATGCAAAACCAACCTCACCAGTCCACTGGTTTTTAATTGGCAATACACACTTGATTTATTTTCAGAAGACAATGGTGCTGTGCTCTGAGGCAAGGACATGTGACTTGCATTTTGCTCATCTAAAAATGATCTTGCCTTGACTGCTGTTCTCACACATGACAAAAAGGAATTGCTGTTTGCTTTATGTAAACTGTGACTGGCACAGGATAGAGCTTTCTCATCTGGTGAGGGGATTGCAACTATGATCCTTCCCACCCCCACCCCTCCGTTTTTGCACAGTATTCAGAGAAACAGTTGTGTTAAGTCTGTTTCAACATTAAAAAAAACCATACTCCAGTAGTACCTTAGAGACTACCTAGTTTATTCTAGCATGAGCTTTCTTGGATATCAATCTATTTCTTCAGATGTGTCATCAATCAGTTTGAAACATGTTAGTTGGTTAAGTTTCCATAGCACTGCAGTGTACAGCTCATACCAACCTGACTTACTCTGGTGCCCTCCAGATGTGTTGGACTACAGCTCCCAGAATCCCTCTGCCATGTAGCTGGGGGTTTCTGGGAGTTATAATCCAACAAATCTGGAGGACACTGTGGTAAGGAATGCTGGCCTACATAGTATGGATGTTGCCTTTGGGGGCTCTTCTCTGTTAAACAGCCACTACCACTGGCTGCACCTTGTCAGTTAAAGACATGATGCCTCTTGCCTGAAATACTGCACAGGGTATGCATGGATAGTGACCTCCATTTGTATAGTTATTTTTTATTTACACCATCTGGTGAGAAAGTTTTTGGACTCACATCTGCTATCCACCAGGCTGTTCATCCAAACTGGCTATCCATGTGGGTCTGGTAAAGTGCTGACAACTCTAATCTACATTACCGTAGTTGCAATGAATCCAGGCCAAGGCACAGTAATTTCCTTTTCCCTGCTAGAATAATGCATATGTTAGAGCATGAACCACAAATCGAGTATGTATTTTCCTTCCTTCATTTCATCTGCATGTTGCCTTTCTCCCAGAGTAGGACCCCAGGCAACTCCCAAAAGGAGAATTACTATTATTATTGTTAGAGAGGATCTGAATGATTTTATCTGCAAAGTGTTGGGCAAGTTGTTCCCAATGGGCTATCAAGTGGTCTGGATTTTCCTCTCTTGAATCTATGTGTAAAAGACCCCTGATGACTTGAAACAGCTCCACTGGCTGGCTCCTTGCAAACACAAGAGAATGATAGACTCATAGAGTTGGAAGAGACGACAAGGGCTATCCAGTCCAACCCCCTTGCCATGCAAGAATAAACAATCAAAGCATTCCTGACGGATGGCAATCCAGCCTCTGTTTAAAAACCTCCAAAGAAGGAGACTCCACCATACTCCAAGGCAACACTGTTGAATAGCTCTTACTGTCAGGAAGTTCATCCTAATCTCTTTTTCTGTAGTTTGAACCCATTGCTCTGTGTCCTTGTCTCTGGAGCAGCAGAAAACAAGCCGGCACCATCCTCAGTATGACATCCCTTCAAATATTTAAACATAACTATCATGTCACCTCTCAACCTTCTCTTCTCCAGACTAAACATGCCCAGCTCCTTAAGTTGCTCCTCATAGGGCATGGCTTCCAGACCTCCCATCATCCTGGTCGCCCTCCTCTGGACACGTTCCAGCTTCTCAATATCCTTCCTGAATTGCAGTGCCTAGAACTGGACACCGTATTCCAGGTGAGGTCTGACCAAAGCAAAATAGAGTGGCACTATTATTTCCCTTGATCCAGACACTATACTCCTATTAATGCAGCCTAGAATCACATTGGCTTTTAAGCTGCTTTTTAAGCTAGAGACAGAGAAGAAATTTGCCTTTGCTGCTTGTATTGTCCCAGAATAGGCCCTCAAAATAAGCTTTAGCCTGTGTTCAATCAGACCCACTCTGAGTTTTCTGTAGTTGTCCTAGTTTCATGGAAAACCAGGGGGATGGTTCGGCTCTACTCCGTGAGAAGAGACACTCAGGAGTGATCATGTCCTCTGCCCTGACCATTACACCATTCCAGAGGTCAGCTAGGACTTCTAGAGGACTTTCAAGGCAGCAGGAAACTCTCCAAGACTTATCAGGAATCCATAAGCCTCCTAGGGTTGACCATTTTAATGGGTCGCCCACCCCTGCAAAGGTTCTGAGTCCCAAGAAGTCGAAACCCAATCAGGTGGTGATCTGTCCATAACAATAGAACTAGAGACAGTTCCACCATTCCCAGATCACATTCACACCACCCACTACAGAAGACAAGGTCTACAGTGTTCTCAGCAGCATCAGTAGGGCCAGATACAACTTGGGACAGACCCCTGGTTGTGATGGCAGACATGCTGTCCTAAGCCGCTCCAGACTGGGCAGTCTTGGCATGGATGTTGAAATCCCCCAGCACTACAAGAGAGGGGAGATTCCCACACCAACCCCAAGACCATCCCAGCTAGCTCAGGAAGGGAGATTGTTGAGCAGCAGGGTGGGCAGTACACAAACAGAATTCCTAATCTGAACAGGCCATCTGGCTTCAGGTAAACACACTTGAACCCAGAAAACTATGGACTAGGACACCACCACTCCCACTGCCTCATCCAACCAGGTACCAGGTCTCTGTAATACGTGTCAGGTCGGTCATTTTCATCCGAAATCAAGCCCTGAATGGCAGTTGACTTCCCATTCACCAACCTGGCATTCACCAGCAGTATTTTCAACCCAGGGGTTCTGTTGCCAAGGTTGTTTGAGTTGAGTTGTTTAGGGACAACTAGCACCCTATTCCTATCCCTTTGATTAAAATATAACTGTCTCCCCTTTCCATATCTCCCTCTGCCGTGTACAATTGTAATGGATACCCCCTCAGATAAAGTGTCTCCCCTCCTCTTTTCACAACACATCATCCTAAAGTAGACTGGCTGTACACTTACAGATGATAATGCTGTAATGATAAAGCACACATTAACATAATGCAGCCCTCCTCCTTCTATGAAGCTGCATAACAGGTCCTTGCCCTTGTGTTCTCCTGAAATGGGTCCCATAAAGGAATAACCCACTCACCCCTTTGGTGTCCTCCCTGCTGGACTCCCACTTTTATCTAGCAGCTCCCTCAACTCCGATCTCCCCCACTCCCCACAATTCCACAAGTAGAGCTCAACCAGACAGTAACAGCAACAACATCAGTATTTAGACGGCGTTTGTCTTTTGTTGACTCTTACTGGGCAGGTCTTCCTGTGGCTTCCTCTCCTGTCAGAAAGTGCTGGAATTCTTTCTCCTTTCAAAAAAACAATATTGTTCAAAAACTAAAATGAAGGTGTTAGGTGTGTGTATGTACCTTCAAGTTGCCTGTCAACTTATGGTGGCCCCTTGAATTTCATAGGGTTTTGTTAGGCAAGGAATACTCAGAGGTGGTTTTGCCAGTTCCTTCCATTGAAATATAGCCTTCAGCACCTGGTATTTGTTGGCAGGACTGAGCCTGCTTAGCTTCCAAGACCTGATAGGAATTGGTGCCTTTAGGGTATTTATGCCCAATGCGGTGTTATACTCACTCATACATAAAGTTCCAAATGTCCTAAGTGTTTATGACAAGTAAAGACTGCTCCTGCAGTTAACATGTGGTTTCTTCCCTGCCCAGCACTGATTTCTTGATGGAGCTAGGTTATCCTTACCTAGACCAGTGATGGGGAAACTTTGGTCCTACAGTTGTTTTCAATTTTGCCCCCCAAAGCCCTAACCAATAGGAAAGGATTATGGGAGTTCTTGGCCAAAACTTCTGAAGAGCCAATTGTTCTCAATCACTGACCTGAAATTAGCAAGGAATGTTCAGTGAGGATGCCATAGGATCACACATTTGTCTGCTGTAGTCTAGAAGGAAGGACACTTGGGTTCTGTTTACTTCCCTGATTTACAAATGGCCTCAGTTATAATCTGGAGCTCCTTTTGTCTGTCTTCCTTCTGTCCAAGACTTCAACATAAGAGGCACCATGACAAATGCTAATTCTTTTTCTCCTGCCTTGGTGTAGTAGAGGCTCATGCAGCAGCCTCTTGGACCAAGGAAGCAGTGGGCAGCCAAGCTACTGAAAAATTAGAAGAAAATTAGAATAGTTTTAATAATAAATTGTTACATAAAAGGTTACAATAATAATTATAACAGTAAATTATCAACAGAGTGACACTCTAGTTGCCTATTAAGATAGTTAAAAAGAAATTGACAATAGCTTGAAGGCAATCCTGATAGGGAGGAATTCGGTTTGGATGGGAAAGCAGAAGGTCAGAGGATGTGAAGAATGAGGTGAGAATGAGAAGTTAAAGGGAGAAAAGGGTAAGAGGTATAAGGAAGGTGAAGGAAGAGAGGGATTAAAGAAGAAGAATGGAGGTGATAAAAATGTGAGTAGGGTGAACTTATGATTGACTATAAATTGGAAGGAATGATCTGGAGTTTGATATTTTATAGTTTTAATTTATACTGTATATCTATTTGTTTGCTTATTTATTTAGGTATGTTTATGTGTATGTTTCTTATTTTGTTGAATAAAAATGATTATTTAAAAAAAGAAAAATTTGAAGAAGGATGACAGGGTTGCATATGCTAGAATTATGGTGGGCATGCTATGCAGTCTGTCAGGGGAAGAGGAATCAAAGACTACTGCTGTATTTTGGAGAAGGAGGGAGACAAGAGGAGGGATGCTGAGAATCTATTTACCAAAGGGAACACTGGCACCTACCTTCCACAGAATAATGTGAGGTTATTAGTGGCTCTCAGATTTTCCTCATTCAGTCACTATGGTAAAACAATGAAGAAAATTCATTTAGACCAGGCCTGTGGGCCTTTGGCCACATCCTGGATAAATTCCAAGTGGTTTGCAGCCCTTCTTTGTGGCAACATCTAAGGTCCATAAAACAGGGTGGTGTAGGGATGGGAGCCTGTTGGCATCAGCACCACTGCGTATGGTAGAGATGACACTGGTTTTTCCATCTTGTTTCAGCCAGCCAGCTATTCCACAGCTGCATAGTCCACTTACATTAGAGACTCCATTATTTCATTAATTGCTGGGAGGATGAAATCCTTGTCTGCTTTTTCTGCCAAATCCATTAAAGAGGAGTAGAGGGGTAGAGGAGGTGGTAGTCTAAAAAAAAAGATGGAGGGGGTGGGTATGAAAAGAGATAAAAGAAGGACGCGGTGCGATTGTTAGAAGGACAGAAAGAAAAAGTTTCACAGCAAAGACAGGGAACATAGAATCTTTCATGTGTTGTAGGCCTGCAATTCCCATCTGTCCTGTCCAGCATAATAGGGCCACATATTCCCTACTGGCCCTAAAGCAGAATTACGGCTGGAGAATCTGGAGTCCTGAAGATGTTCTTGGATTCCATCTTTTGTCATCTCTAACATTGGCCATGGTGGCTGGGGATGACGTGGGATGTAGGATCCTTTCCCACTACAGTTTAGAGAGGGACATTCTAATTCCTCCAGTGCCTCTGACCAGACTACAAACCCCAGATGCAGCTATAGCAGCTGAAGTGGAATCATAGTGCTGTATATGTGTAGTGTGAAAGAGCCCATCTTCAACCAGTATCTGAAGAGTCACATGTTCCCCCTCTCCAATTTATAGAGTGGAGACTAGGGGTGGTGGTGGGGCAGAGGTGCTAACAAATCCCCCCCCTCTCTCTCTGGCTTTTGTTTGCAAATGAAGATTCAGGAAGGACTCATCCCACGCTTTCTGCAAGTGCGCTAATGACTGAAAAGGCCAATCCGAGATAAACAAGTCCGGTTGCAGAAAGCACAGCAGAAGGTCTCCTTGGGCGATGTTTCCGGGTTGTGATTCTTTCTGCGTTGTCATTTCTCTTCAAGACTTGTTCGGCGTGAGTTCTCAAATAAAGCTGCAGCATTGTGGATAGTGTGTCTCCATGCCTCCCGATGTGAGGCCAGGGCGGACCATTGTTGGTGATCAATTTGGCTGAGCCTGAGATGTTGTTTCAGGGAATCCTTGTATCACTTTTTTGGAGCACCCCTCTTACGCTTACTCGTGGCGAGTTCACCATAGAGTACTATTTTGGGGAGGCAATGGTCTTCCATCCTAGAAATGTGCCCTGCCCAGTGCAGCCGGTTTCTCAAAATCGTGGCCTCAATGCTGGTGATCCCTGCTTGCTCAAGGACAGCAACATTCGTCACATAGTCAGTCCAGTGTATATTTAGGATTGTACGTATACAGAGTTGATGAAAGCGCTCGAGGAGTTGTAGGTGGTGGCGATAGGTAACCCATGTTTCAGACCTATAAAGGAGAATAGACAGTACAATGGCTCTATACACACTGATTTTTGTGCTTCGCCTCAGGTGTTTGTTACTCCAGACTCTTTTGTAAAGTCTTCCAAATGCGCTATATGCCTTTGCTAATCTGTGATCAATCTCTTTGTCAATCTTGGCATCTGAGGAGATGATGCTTCCCAGGTAGGTGAACTGCTGAACGGACTTGAGCACAGATTTGCCAACGGCAATGTGGGGATGGTGGTGTTCGTCCTGTGGTGCAGGCTGGTAAAGAACTTCTGTTTTCTTCAGGTTGACTTCCAGCCCAATGAGCTCTGCAGCTGTTGCAAAGCAGGATGTTAGGTGCTGCAGAGCTGCTTCTGTGTGGGCAACAAGGGCAGCATCATCAGCGAAGAGCAGCTCACGGACTAGATAGTTTAGAGTCTTAGTGCGAGCCCTCAGGCGGCTTAAGTTAAACAAGCTACCATCAATACGGTAAAGTATATAGATGCCGTCTTCTTCTTCGAGCTCTGCCGCAGCCCTTTGGAACATCATACTGAAGATTGTAAATAAAGTTGGAGCAAGAACACAACCTTGCTTCACTCCATTAGTTATTAGAAAGGGCTCTGAAAGAGCATCGCCAAAGCTGACTTGACCGTGCTGGCCCTCGTGTAGCAAGATAATCATTTTAAGGAATTTGGGGGGACATCCTAGTTTTTCCAGGATCTGCCACAGACCTTTTCCACTCACAGTGTCGAAGGCTTTGGTGAGGTCAACAAATGTTACATACAGTCCCTTGTTCTGCTCTCTTTACATTTCTCTTGCAGTTGTCCAAGGGCAAATACCATATCTGTAGCACTCCTATTGGCTCTGAAGCCACATTGGCTTTCAGGAAGATATTCTTCTGCAATAGCAGGAACTAATCTGTTCAGGAGTAACTGTGGTGATATAAGGGCATAAGGAGACTTTGCTCAGGTGATGCTAAGAAGTACATACAACCTTATAAATGTGGGAAGAAAACATTCCTCTTGTATTAACAGGAATGTAAAATGTGTTCTAAGAGTGTTGTTTACACAGGCCATTTTCAGATGAGGTACTAAAAAGCACCTCTGAGCTTCTTCCTTATTATTTGTTCCCAGTGTGAATATCACTGATGCAGGAAAGAAACTGGATATGCATTTTCCCAAAGGTACCGTAGGCTCTATCCTGGCATTATGGATGGATTTGCAGAAAAGTCCATTTTAAACCTCATGCAAGGAAACACCCTTCACATGCCAAGTGCTGACAAGTGCTGGGGGAAAGAAAGAAGAAATGTAAGCTACAGTCAGCTGGTTCCTGTCATAGTGGATTTGTTTTGCAGGCCTCCCTGGCAGACACAGCCATTGAACAAGACCTGCTGAGCTGCAAGCTTTGATCTGCTTTACAAGACCTTTGTCTTCAGCAGGGGTCTAAACTAACTATATTTCAGCTATTTTCCTCAGTATGGGAACCTTAAGCCAAACCTCCAGTCAGAATTATTTTCCTAATGAGCAATTTCCTAATGAGCAATTTCAATGTCATTAACTCCTGCCCCCCACTCTATCAATTTCTGGAATTGTGGGGGAGGGGTGTTAAATGCTGGATTTCTTTCAAATATTTGTAAACCATATCATCCTTTTTTTTTTCCACTTTGGGAGAAAGTAAGTCTTTTTTGTGTAAATCTCAGCAGGATTTTAAGGGATTTTTGTACCTAGTAAGAGAAGGAAGGTGGGTTTTGATCAGACCACATGTTACAAGCCTTTTAATACATAAAGTTTACAATTTAATGATAGTAAATGTTTATATTGAGATCTTATGAAGGTTTTGTAATCATTAAGAAATAAGGGACCTTTGTCTGCTACGGATTTTCAGTTATTTTAGTTTTGGTTTTTTTGGTTTTTGTTTTGTTGCAATACAAAGAGTTTGTTAAAGACTAAACTAGGACTAAATTCAAAATTGATTCTTACCAAGAACAGACAAATTAGGACATAAATGGGATTTACATTAGCTGTGACTAACAGGACCTGCTCATTTCACTGGTTCTAATCAACATACACAGGATTTAGCCTATAGATCTTATGTCACTCTTAAAAGGAAAAAGTTAGGTATGCCTTCAGTCAATGTTGTCCCCATGCCCACAAGAATTTTTAAGCCCTTAACAGTGCAGTACAACAGAGTGGGCATAGAACTGCAGCTTATGCTAAATTCAGTGGGACTTACTGGTGGGTAGACCCATATAAGCCTGTGCAGTAAAATACAGCAATAAGTCAACTGCTTCTCAGGACTTATTAAAGTCTGGGAGCTTTTAAAGAATTTAAAAGCCTTTTAAGTAATTTAAAAGAGACATTACAATAAATGATAAGCTGATGTTTCATTTTAAAAATAAAAAAAATATTAGCTGCTGTGAAAGCGATGTGTAGGCAAGAAGTTTTGCCTTCATGCTTGGCTTGGGGTTTTCCTCAGAGCATCTGGTGGGCACCTGCTGGAACCTGAGCCCTGGTGCTCTTTTGAACCCAAATGGAAACAAGATGAAGAGTAGATGGATCCTGGCCTAATGGTCCTTTATTTTCTGTCACCATGTATGATATATAAAGATCCAGAAATCTCACTTTCCACAATTTGGCCCAAATAAAGAAAAAGGAATTCATGGGGTCGCCATAAGTTGACAGGCAACTTGAACGCACAGGCACACGCGCACACACAATTCGCAATAGGAAAGAAGCTTCTGGATCAGGTCCACATATGTTCAGTAAAACTTCACAACCCACCATCTAGGGGGACAGATGGCCAGGCTGTAACTCCTAGCAGTACCAACCCCCCTCTCCCATTCCTCCATCTACACCCATGCAGCACTAGACATTTGTCTGCAGTAGAATATTCTCACGCGTAGCTTGATGAGACACAATCTGCTCATTTAGACTAGGGGTGGGCAACTGCAGAAGATCCAGGGTGGGTACACATTGTGGACTTTCACATCTGCCACCCTTTCCCCCAATACCACAAATGACCAGAAGGCCACTTCTGCTATTTTTTTATTTTTATTTTTATTTGGGCCCCTCTTTCTACCACTCTCTCTGCCAATGAAATGGAGAGTGAAATCACTGCCACTTGCTCCTCCCCACTCCCTTGTTTCCTTTGAAGACAATAAGATCTGGAATGTCTTTCAAGACTTCCCAGTGATTCCCCCAACCCCTTTTTCTTTTCATTTCCTTGGTGTAAAAAAATGTAGTAGACAATGCAATGTTCCCTTCGTCTAGGTACTCAGCATTAAGCCACATTGACTTCCTTGGTGTTTGCTCCCAGACAAGGCAGTAGGGCAAGGCAAGAATCTTGTGTGATTGAAACAGACATGCACTTGAGACAAAATAAGAGGAATAGGTTGTGAGAGGCTGTTCTCTTGGGGAGTGTTGAGGGGAGACACAGGGGAGCATAAGATGAGCTTTCTGCAGTCCGTAGAGGTTGCTGTTTTAAACGCACAAACGCCCACACAACTTTTCTCTTACTGAAGTAAGTGGCTCTTCCTTTCCATAGAGGCATTAAGCAATGGAGAACACAAAGCTTCAGGCTGCAAGATTTCCTCCACAATCATTCCTTCCACCTTCCCACACAGTGCAAGCATTACCAAGAGACATGAGAAACTCTACTCCTGTGCCCTTTAAAACTTCTCCTACTTCTCTACAGTAGCAATCATGCATTGGTGTGTGGTAGCTGACTGTGTTATAAACACAGTGATTTGTTGTTGTTCTTGTGTGCCTTCAAGGTGTTTTGCACTTATGGCCACCCTAAGGTGACCCATTGTTGTTGATGCTGTTGTTGTTGTGTGCCTTTAAGTCATTTCTGAGCCTAAGGCAAAACCCCTACCGAGGGTATTCTTGGAAAGATTTGTTTAGAGGCGGTTTGCCATTGCCTTCCTCTTAGGCTGAGAGAGCGTAGATTGCCCAAGGTCAACTAGTTAGTTTCATGGTTGAGCGACGATTCAAATCCTGGTCTCCAGAGTCGTAGTCCAACGTTCAAACCACTATGCCACACTGGCTCTTAAGGTGACTCTAGCACAGAGTTTTCTTGGCAAGGTTTGTTCAGAGGTTTGCCATTGTCTTCCTCTGAGGCTGAGTTTCCCAAGGTCACCTAGTGGGGTTTTATTGAGGAGCAAAGATTCAAACCCTGGTCTCCTGCAGTCCTAGTCCAACAGTCAGATCACTACACCATGCTGGACATAATGATACAGCCCTGAATTCATTAATGTGCCCACTTAGCAGCAACTGTATTTGAAAAAATACCAGCCAATACCAGCACAATATCTCCTCACAAATAAACAATGTCTAGTATATATCCTGCTCTGGAAGTTTAATAAAAATGAGCAGTAGAGTCATGATGGAAAATATGGCTAATAATAAGAGTAATGTATAAATTACAGTGGGCCCTTGGTATCTGCTGGGGTTTGGTTCCAGACCACCACCCCCATGGGTATCAAAATGTGTGGATGCTCAAGTTCGTTATATACAATGGCATAGTAAAATGGTGTCCCTTATACAAAATGGCCAAAATCAAGGTTTGCTTCTTGGAATTATTATTTTGAATATTTTCAAGCAGTAGATGGTGGAATCCATGGATGCCAAATCTGTGGATACAGAGGGCCGACTGTAATGTTATATGTTATATAGACTATTACGCTATGGCTGGAATCTTCTTATGGCTTTGCACTTACGCTATTGTATCTACCTTTTCTGTTGTTGCATAAAGAGGTATCCAGTACCTCCTTTCACAACAAGGCAGCACAAAAGCTTCTGGACAGAGCCCAGGAACAGTTCAACCACCAACAGCCATTTACTGGACGTGAGGGTATGCCAGGAAAGCTCCCTTATGCTCCTGCCTCCATGTGAACATGATTGCTGAATTCCACCAACATAGATCTCGACCTATAACTAATTTTGTGCTGAATGGACAAATGTGCTAATCACAGGCATACCTCAGTTAAGAAAGCCTCTGGCAGTGAAGCTCCATTTTACAGTGGCTTTTGATACCCAATCAGCTCCATTTTACCTCCTCATCCTCTGTCTAGCTGGAAGGTTTTTTTTACATTGGGAGGATCAGGAAGTAGAACTGGAGAAACAGGCTTTTGGTGCTGGGTTGCAGCAGCATGTCTGCAGTTAATAGTGTAATAGTGTAGCTTATCCTTGAGCAAGCAGGGATCACCAGCATTGAGGCCATGATATCGAGAACACAGCTGCACTGGGCAGGGCACGTTTCTAGGATGGAGGACCATTGCCTCCCAAAAATAGTACTCTACGGTGAACTTGCTATGGGTCAGCGTAAGAGGGGTGCTCCAAAAAAGCGATACAAGGACTCCCTGAAACAACATCTCAGGCTCGGCCAAATTGATCACCAACAATGGTCCGCCCTGGCCTCACATTGGGAGGCATGGAGATGCACTGTCCACAATGCTGCAGCCTTATTTGAGAACTCACGCCAAACAAGTCTTGAAGAGAAACAACAACGCAGAAAGAATCACAACCCAGAAACATCACCCAAGGAGACCTTCTGCTGTGCTTTCTGCAACCGGACTTGTTTATCTCGGATTGGTTAGTCATCAGCGCGCTTGTAGAAAATGCGGGATGAGTCCTTCCTGAATCTCCGTTTGCGAAGAAAAGCCAGAGGAGAGAGGGAAAGCTTGAGCTGGGAAAGAATGGGATTCAACTCTAGCCAATCCAACTATAGCTGTATATGTCCCTTCCTATAATAGCAAGATAAGCAGCAGCTGCCTCTCTTACTGAGCATGCATTAAGAGTAAAACAAAGAGGAAAGGGAAGAGCAGATAACCTTGCCTCAATAACCATCCCTGCATGTAAAAAGCAAAAAGCATATATCTATAAGTTTGCCTATCAAAATGGAAATCATAAGAAAAATCAAGGGAGGGGAGGGGAGGGGAGGGGAGGGGAGGGGAGGGGAGGGGAGGGGACATTCCGGGAAGCATTTTGGGAAAAGCTTTTGAGTCTTTAGACATTCAAAATGTTTTTTACTCAATCATGTAAGGCTTAGTTGGCCTGGTTATTTCATTTTACATATGAAATGTGCATATTATTAGTTCTGAATAAAAAGTTCAATGAAAAATGTTGAATGTTTGTGTGGGTGGTTTAGGAACCTATCCCCTCTCTTTCTATACTATTTCTGCCTATGGTACCAAATTTTCTGTTAAAGAAGTAATATCCAAGATGATATCTACCGGTACTTCATTAACTGAGGCATACCTGTACTGAAACAAGAGCAATAACTGAGAATACACACAAAGAGAGCATCTGACACTCCATCTTTGCATCTGTTTAATTTTAATGGCTACTGGAAATGTTTTGGGCCAAATTGCGCATGATGCAGAAAATTAATGGATCAGGCCTTCCAACTTAAAACTTACGGTAATGCAATCATGTTCAGGACCATAAATTTGACTGAGGCAGTGCAGTTGCTGGGAAGGGTTAAGTCTTTCATGTTGGGCCAGTTTTCCAATTGAAATTATAACCAAGCTCTTAATTCCACAGAAGACAAATATCTGCATTGTTTGTCATTACAACCAATGGTCCATGGGTGAGATAGTTAAACTCCACATCACTAACACACTATCCCATCCAGTTTAGAGTTGCCTACAGCTGCTTCTGAATTATCGCCCGCCCCTGCCAAAGACTTAGACCAGATCATGGATTTCCCACAACACACATACTTATAAATGCCATAACACTTAATAAAGGGAAATCACTATTTTTACTCTAGCATATTGGACACCTTCTCTCTGGTATGTTAATATGGAAGAAATGTTTCCTTCAAGTCAAAATATAGTTTCAATTTTACTGCCCTTCCATTCCTCACTAAAATCGCCTGAGTTAACTATGTTAGTTGCAATACAAACACCTCCAGAAGAAAAGCTGAGCAAGGATCTCCCCCCCCACACACACACACACAAAGTTGTGTTACAATACACTCCAGGGCTGCAATAATGCTTGTCTGACCACATGGTAAATCTAGTTTAGTAAGTTAAAAGTCCCAGAAAGTGTCATCGCTGTTTTCTTTCTTTTCTTTTTGGCATCCATGCCTGTGCAAAACAAAAAGCCAAGAGAATTTTGCTTCCAGTTTCATTTTTCTTATACCACATTCATGTGAAAGCAATGTCAAATGAAACAATATACATGGCACATAAAAATACATTTTAGTGTCTGTTGATTTTTCTGTATCCTAGAATACATTTTTCCCTTACTATTTCTAAAATTGGCAATGAGATGGTGTCAAACTGGATTTTCCACATTTCATCCCTTTAATTCAAAAGTCGTCTTTCCCTAATACCCAACAATGATTCACCTACCTTGTAGCTAGCATGGTTGTATGAATAGTGGTTGTTTTGGAAGTAGTTGTGCTCACATTATTCATGATAGTCCTGGCCTAAACCTTTCTTTGCTCCCTACAGAAGCAATAATTCCAGCGATTATGGGTATGAGGATAAATAGTCCTTCTTCCATCCTTTTCTCACCCCCCCCCACCTTACTAAGGCCTTATTTAGCCCTGCCCTTATTAAGGCCTGTACCCCAGTTTGGGAGGAACAATCCCAATTAATCCGGTTGTCATCCCACTTTTTAAAAGGTCCCTGGTCCTCTTCCCCCCCCTCATTTCCTCTTTTGTCCTCAGCTTACTTCAATTGCTGCCAATTGAGTTCAAAATGCAAAAATACAGTTGTCCCTTCATATTCGCTGCGGTTTGGTTCCAGGACCCCCCGTGGATACCAAAATCCGTGAATACTCAAGTCCCATTATATGCAATGGCATAGCAAAATGGTGTCCCTTATATGAGATGGCAAAATCAAGGTTTGCTTTTTGGATTATTATTTTTTAAAGAATATTTTCAAGCTGTGAATGCTTAAATCTGTGGATACCAAATCCGTGGATATGGAGCATCAACTGTAGTTTGTGCTCAATTTAGGAGGAGGAGGGGAGGGGTGGAGTCTTGCCCTTCCCAGTAAGCTCAGGCAAAAGGAAACGCTGCAGCCATTGCTAGCATGTGTGTTCTTCCTGGTTCCATCTTGACTACCCTCTGATGTTGCTTGGTCACATGTGTCCTAGGTCCATTCTTTTGAGCATTTAAGTGATAGCTTTCTAGGCCTAACTGACAATACAGACAATACAGTTTACTGCTGTTTTTCTAAAAATCCGTATTCATGACCCACTCTGAGGTTCCACTCTTTCAGTAAACAGGCAAAGAAGGCATGCATGGTGTAAATTCCATATTTAAAAGGTAATGGTTCCACCATAATCTCTTGTGAATTTAACAAACAAACGGGGACTATTACCTGAACAGGAGAAAGAATTTTATCTTACGTGAATCTTTATTCAAAGACATAGGGCTTGTCTATACAACGAAAATACTCCTCATAGAATTTGAGGAGAATACATTTTGTCCCAATGGGATTCCGTATCATTTCGCTGTATTAGGAAGGAGGGGGGCAAAAACTCCAAATACTCAGCGGGAAAAGCTTCACAGCTTTTTCTGTATTTTTGTAAAAACTCTGAAAGAAATGCACATTCCTGTTCATTGGGACAACTGATTTGCTTTGCTGCGCATTCCCAATGAGAGCGGAAGTGGAACGCTGATTGGTCGGATGTGCACAGGATGCAGAACTTGCTGGCAAGGCCCAGAACCACTATGCTGGATTTTTGCCATAGCGATCGTGCAGTGAGACAATGAAACAGCCTTGTCTTCTTCCTTCTGTTTATTTAAGTGGAAGATCACACACTTGGATATGATTTTAAAAAAAAAATACTGTTTGGCGGCAACAACTGGTGACAATAAAAAAAGTGAGTAATTCACTCTCACCCGCCATCTTGATGCATAGGCATGCCGGTTTGAACAACAAACACATGCCTGTGATCGTGAAAAAAAACCTTGGAGACAAATGAAAGCTGCTGCGAATTGGCGTTAACACACTTCACATGCCTACAACTTCTTTTTCTCAGTTAGTCTCAAAGGAGCTACAAGATCCTTTGCAAATGAATCTTTATAAAACTAAGATTTCTTTAATTAAGACAATGCTTGAAATCATTGGCAGAGAAAGGACTAATGGTTATATTAACTCAAGTGGTGGAATTAAACTGTTGCATTTAAATAATCCTTAACACATTTAGTCCAGAACAGTCCTATTAAATGCCAAAGTAAGCAACTTGTAAATTGTAGCATTTTAAAGCCTTCCAAAGTTGAAGGTTTCTGAATTTGGCAGCAGAGCTTGGGGGAGTGTTTCTATTTCTATTTCTTTTTTATTTTATTTTAGTTAACTTGGCAAAGGTTTTAATAGCTGCAGCTGTCCAAACATAATACATGGCTCCTCTATACTCTTCTGCTGAAAATTTCCAAGGTCTACTGAATTGTTAGACTGGTGTATTATCGAACCACAAGCAAAAGTTTCACCCAACTTTCTTTTAAGTTGTGGATGATGGATTATTTTTTTAAAAATATATGTGTAATAAATTCCAAACAGGCCTTATATCCAGAAAACAGGAATTAGAAAAACATGTGGGTCTTTTGGATTTATTTTTTTAAAAGGGATAAGTACCATAAACTAAACATGTGTTGAACACTTTGTTTGGGCAGAGAGACAAACTTTTGTAGGTTTTTGTTCAGTCTAACAAAACCAGGATAGTCACTCTGGAGCTGGTGCCCCACTGCAGAAAGAATGCAGTTTGATACCAATTTAACTGCCATGGCTCAATTCTACGGAATTCTGGGAACTGTAGTTTGTTGTAGCACCAGAGCTCCCTGACAGAGATCGCTAAATATCCCATAAAACTACAAATCCCAGAATTACATAGAATTGAGCCATGGCAGTTAAAGTGGTGTCAAACTGTATTCTTTCTGCAGGGTGGCAGCAGCCTGCAGAGAGATTTGCCTATTCACACCCTAGACACACATAGATCAGCTTCCTTTGCCTTCCTGTGCTGGAAGCTATGTGGGCCTTCTGAGCTATGTGCAGGCTTGATGGCTATGTGTTCAGTGCATAGCAATGGGCCAGTCAGTAGTTTAAATAATCTTGTATATAACAATATCTCAAAAGGTTGCTTCACATGAGCTTGAATGGCCTACCACGTGACTTTAGTCCTCGCTCTAATCGTTAATTTTAGATTCTAGGACTGCAAAGCCTTCAGTGTAAGGAAAAAGTTAAGGCACTGACAACCCCACTCATGTACCAAGAATGGTGGATTTGTAGTATTATAGTGTAGTGAAGCTCTTGTACTATGTGGTTTTCTTCTAAATAAAATAAGTATTGCTAAGATACACATCCAGTGCTCTCTCATTCAGAGGAAACAGGTAGCCCTGTTCTGGAGTGCTCATTACCTGCAGCATAATGAGGCATTTGTGACTTTCCAAGAGTTGGTCACTAACTCCCATCAGCCCTTCCAACATGGTCAGTGTCAGTGATGATAACAACTGGAGCCTAACAGAATCTGGAGAGCCACATGTTCCCTACCCATCATTTAGGGAAGTGGGAAAGGTTTTTGGTTTTTTTAAAGAAACTTTTTAAAGTCTGGAATTGGCAAGGTCCAGCATGGTGTAGTGGTCTGAGCATTGGACTATGACTCTGGAGACCAGGGTTCAGATCGCCACTCAGCCATGGAAACCCACTGGGTGACCTTGGGCAAGTCACACTCTCTCAGCCTCAGAGGACGGCAAAGACAAACTCCCTCTGAACAAATCTTGATAGGTTCACCTTAGGGTTGCCATAAGTGAAAATGACTTGAAGGCACCCAACAACAACATTTTCCCTCGATCTTTAACATTAAATCTAATTTCCTTCTAAACTATCATCTGACTTTTACTTTCTCTTCAAGACTTGACTATTACAGTACAAGTAAGTTGGCTATTTTTAGCTCTAGATGCAAGAAGACAGTGTATCTTGTGATTCTGCAGCAAATGGGAAGAAAATTACACCTTTGTCACTAACTGTAATTCTTTGGAGAGTTATTTTTCTCCAAAGAGGTTATAATTTTCTCCTGCTGCTTCCTTGATGGGTAATTTTTAATAGGTCTTAAGATGACTGTTGTGAAGGATATTGTGTTTAGTATTTTAATTGGTATTCAGTGGCCGATTGCTCAGATGTCCAGGACATAGCCAATTGTGCCTTGATGAGAAACTATTTTCTCCTAGGTTTTAAAGACCATTGACACTCTTTCTTAAAGCCAAACCATGACCTGATCAAACTGTCAGGTTACATGTATCCTCTACACAGATGGAACACTAGCTTTTAATGTCACACCCTGAAGTTCAAGTCATCCATATGGTTTGTGAAGTCTTGGGTAGATTTTTCTGCACGTTTCAATGGCAGTCCTGCTGAGGTCCTATCTTTGTTTGGAATGAAGGGATGTCTTAAACTACTGTATCCTTCCAACTCTGCAATTCTATGATTCTATGATTCAGTACAATCTCTCCTAAACATGTTTTACTTGCATGCAATGAACACACTTCTGCAACATACCTGTGCATTTCCTCATGTGAATATATGTACATACTTTGGTCCCTAGTGTTACATTCAGTGACATTTTGCAGCCTATAAACAGTGGGAGGAAAATTCTCAGAATTTGCAGTTTCAACACTAACCCAGAAGGCGAGACAAAACCAAAGCTAGACTATCAACAGTGCAGCTGGAGCACATGCTCGAGGGCCCTTGATGGCTAGTTTCTACACACATTCACTCTACACACACAAACTTCTTGTATAGTGATGGTGTGGAGAAAAAATACACCTGGAGAGAAAAGATCTGAAGAGCTCCCTTTGCCATCTCTGGGTGCATACTATCCACCAAGCCCCATCTCCCAGCTCTCCCCATATGTGCCTACACAAGGATTAAGGTCTGATGGCTGGGTGGGGGCTCATCCATGTTCCACCAGTGAGGTCAATACGTTATGTTGGGACATGGGAGAGGGCTTTCCCAGCTGTGGCAGACCAACTGTGGAATGTGCTACCGATGGAAGCCTGATTGATGCCAACACTCATTTCATTTAGGTACCAAGTGAAAACTTGACTGTTCATCAAGGCCTTTAGGCCTCATTAATTCAACCCAAATACTGTTGTACATAGTTTTTTAAACATTTAAATCTGTTTTTATCTCATTATGTTTAATATGTTTTTACTTAATTTTAATTATTTTTATTGTTTTAAACTGTTGGGCTTGTTTTGATGCTATTGGTAAGCAGTCCTGAGATCTTTTTGATGTAAGGCAGAGTATAAATATTTTAATAAATAAAATAATAAATAGTCCCTCCTCTGAGATTTCAGCTTTAGTCGTATTACTGGGACAAAGGCAGGGAATTATGCATGCAAATGCCCCCTTCTCTTGCCTTCAAAGTAGCTGGCTCTGGCCTCACGGAGGTCACGGAGGTCTCAGGCCACCAATACTGCTACATCTAATCTGACTCAGTCCAAAACTAACCCTCCAAGGGGGGAGGATGTGCACCAAGCCCTGTTTCTGAAACTGCTCCAGGGTCCCAGCCATCTTAATTTGGCCTTGGACAAGGCACATCATGAACTCACACAAAAGTTTCTGAGGAGCCTCATCACACTATACCGTTATAGTGCTATTATTCCACTTTAACTGCTCTGGCTGCCTCCTGTGGAATTCTGTGGTTTCTAGTTTAGTGAGGCTTAAGAGCTCTGTGGCTGAGAATGCTAAATGCACCTCCCTAAACTGCAAATCCCAGGATTCCAAAGGAGCATGCCATAGCAGTTAAAGTGCAATAATAGTGCTGTAACAGTACAGTGCAGCTAGATTCTTGGCTTAAAGAAACACTTTAAGGATAAACTTGACTTTATCAGATGCTGCAAAAACCACATCAGGAGAACTCTACAAGAACAAAACGGGTGACATTACCAGACTACGTCATCCTTCAGCCATTCCAGGGGTGTAACACAGACATGAATAACGTGTCCCTTTTTATTGATGGCTTAGCCATCAATAAAAAAGGGATGCCTTATTCACGCCCGTGCTACACCCCCAGAATGGCTGAAGGATGCGGACATCTGGTAATGTTGCCCTTTCTGTTCCTGTAGTGTTCTTCTGACACGGTTGGGGATGCGGTTTTGTGCCGCATTCCCCCACATCTGATAAAGTCCATTATCTCATACCTCACACCAGAGTTATTGATCCAGGGGGCGCTAATCATGGGTTTGGTAATTTATAGGACTTTTTCAAACAGGGAATAAAAACCCCATAGAAGTCAGGAGGAGGATGGCGCTGTCTCACTTACAGCGCTCTGTTTCATACGATTCCATCCTCCTCCCAACCTTCCCCCATGCCAAGGACAGGAGAAATGCGCTGCTTTTATTAACGGAGAACCCCCATCAATAAAAAGCATTATGTTTCTCTCTCCCCTGGCACAGAGGAAGCACGGGGGAAGGTCGGGAGGAGGACGGCGGCCTCTGAAATGGGGCTCTGTAAGTGCAACCTCCTCCTGACCTCCTCGGGGGAGTGGTCCACGTTTGAAAAAGTCCATAGTCTCATTTTGTTCTCTTTTTTTTTCTCTGCATCAGTATGCAAGAACATATTGGAAGCAATAAACTCCTAAAGCAGAGAGGGGGAACTAATTATCAAACCATGTGACAGATCTCCAAAGAAAGCTGTTGTTTCGTTCTTTCTATTTTCCCATTCTTCTGTTTTATATACCAAATACAGATACAGAATCCAACATTCTGAAATACAGAATTCCAGTGTTTGAGACCTGAAATTAAAGAAGATGAAGAATATCACCATACTGGTAATTCTACAACATAACAGAGAGACTATTTTGATAAATCTGTTTGCTGCCATATTTTCTCTTCTTTGTACACAATACAATATATTAACATCATCAGGATTATATACCAGAGTCTTGAGAAGAGGCTTTTGTTTCCAACATGAAGCGATAGAGACATCATCAGGGTAACAACCAAATCTGGTTAATAACCAAATCTTGATCAGTCTCACCAACACAATCCTTAATATAACAAAGAAATATCCTAAGATGATCCATTGGGAAAGTATATCTTGTGTCCAGCTCAATTCAATTCCAATATGATTTTCAAGATGAATAATATGACTTGATCTCTTTATCGTTTCAGAATTAGTGAATACCATCTGCTCCATGAGAACCACAATGCCAACACCTGTCCTGTGGCATTTTTAAGATTCTCTTGACATACGCTGTTGTTTGGACTTCTACAGCTTCTTCTCTTGTGTTGCAGCTTCTAGTCCACTTTACTCAAAGAATCACAGAGTTGGAAGAGACCACAAGGGCTATCCAGTCCAACCAGGGGCCTTGCAGAGATTGCAGTCCTGAAAGATGCCCATCCAATCTCTGTTTAAAGACCTCCAAAGATGGAGAGTTCATTACCTTTTGAGGCAGACTATTCCACTATCAAACAGCTTTTACAGTTATACATTTCTCGCTAATGTACGAGTGGAATTTCTTTTCCTGTAATTTTAACCCACTGGTTTGTGTTCTAGGACTTTATCAGATGCAGCAAATATGGAGTCATAAGGATGCCTAATGATCGCAAAAGGATAAGCATACCACACAATGTCATCCTTTCATGATCATGTAAAGTCCAAAAGCCATTCTTTTTTAATGACAGCCAAAGCTGTCAATAGATCTCTCCTGGTGCTTTTGTGCCAGTGTGTGAATCCTTGCACCATTGTGCTCAGTTAATACACTGTTAATTGGCAGAACACTTCCAAGTGAGATCACAACAGCCAGGTAGGGAATGGCCTTTTTTTAAACCTCCCCAGTTTACTTGTAATTTTTAAAGTGTGTTTCTCTCCCTGACCAGGTGCTCTATCACTCAGTCTGAAGGATGTGAGTGTGCTTATTTAAAGGTGGGTAGCCAGAATAGATTAGGGATTCTGTTGGTGTACTGCCCACCCTCCTGCTCAACAGTCTCCTTTCCTGAGCTAGCCAGTGTGGTTTCAGGGGTGGTGTTGGCTTGTGATGCTGGGAGATCTCAACATCTATGCTGAGACTACTCTGTAGGGAGTGGCTGAGGACTTCATGTCCGCCATGGCAACCATGGGTCTGTCCCAAGTGGTATCTGGCCCAACCCACGCTGCTGGGCACACTCTAGACCTTGTTTTCTGTAGGGGAGGGGAGATGATGGTGATCTGGGAATAGAGGACTTTTCTATTACTCTGTTGTCATGGACAGATCACTTCTTGGTCAGGTTTAGACTTGCTGGAACTCAGAGCCTCTGCAGGGGTGGGGCTTCTATTTAACATCCTCTGGCTAGATTCAAACTATCTGCAAAAATCTTATTTTCCTCTCCTGCTGGAAGTGGTCAGAGTTACATTCTGAAGTAAAAACAAAAACAAAAAAAACCAGACTTCTGGATCATTAAAGAAAATATCCACAGCCATTAAGGACCATTTACACTGTTTTGATGACCTGAGTTAGGAGATTATCAGTCAACCTAAATATGATATGATAATGATGCCGGGAGATCGCTAAAGGGCTTGAATATCAGACAGTGTCGTCCCCATCTCATTATGCTCCCATGCTGGTCCCGTTCCGCCATCATTCTATTTTACTCATGGGCTAAGCCATGAATATATTGCCTGTTCCAATTCTGTAATGGAATGACAGGCATCTGAAACTGTGCCCCGTTATGCTGGAGCAATGCCAGCATTAGTAGGAGGTCCATGCCGAACACTTCTGGGTGCGATCAGGAGATCGAGGTAAGTGACTCACTTTTTTGTACCCTGCCCGGGTTGCTTGTATTTTTTAAAGTGTGTTTTTGTGCTTGGTTTTGCTTTTTTAAGTTTTCTTTTTCTTTTTGAATTTCCTATGCAATTGTCCTCTCGTGAGAATGGCCAGGATTTCAATTCCAGGAAGTGAATGCAGCTCCGGAAGAGCTCAATTCACTCCTGGGCTGCCGAGGGGAGGGGGTGGACACTGAGAAGGTAGGTCTGAAAAGTTTTCATTTCTGTGCCAGGACAGGGACAGGAAGGTGGCAGTATAGGATATAGCGAGACAGGGACGCTATGTTTGTCCCTGTCTGAAAATCTCCTTAGTCAATTAGGAAAAGTGGGCAGGGGGGACTGTATCAGTAGTAGAGCTGTCAGAGTGAAAGCTGGAGAGACTTCCTGTACCTTTAATGGTTGTGTCGAAGAGGGAATTTCAGCAGGTGTTGCTTGTCATGCAACCAGGTTTGAGCATTGGACTACAACTCTGGAGAACAGGTTTGAATCCCTGCTCAGCTATGGAAACCCATGGGCAAGTCATACTCTCTCAGCCTCAGAGGAAGGCAGTGGCTAACTCTCTCTGAACAAATCTTGCCAAGAAATTCCCATGATTGGGTTAACCTTGGAGTCACCATAAGTTGTAAACAACTTGAAGGCACACAACAACAACAACCCTAAGTATACTTCTGCCACTCAAGACAGAAAAACTCTTAATACAAAGATCACAATGACCCAATTTTTGTTTAATTAAGACACTGAAGATCAGGCCAATTATCTTGGCTAAGTGTTATCTCAAAAAGTTGGCAGTTTTAATTGAATTCATATTGTGCTTGTTTCTGGGGGGGGAATCAAGAGGAAATAGAAGAGAAAATGTTACTGTTTACTACCATGTACAGTTGTGGGCTTCTGCACTCTGTCATGCAGATCCAGAACATTTTATGGCATAATTTTAAGCACAGTGTCTACTTGCCAATTATTTTTTTTTAATGTCTCTTTTCCCCTTAGTTTCTAAATTGCTAAATCAGGCCTTCTGAATGTGAACTGCTAGTATCCACAAAAAGTGGTTTCAGCTTGAGGCTGAACAAATAGCCTGGAACAGGGATGCAAAGAGTCCATCTATCTACATGCATCTCACAGGGCTGTCAAAAAGCAGGCAATGGCAGCCAGAAAGCCAGGCGAAGGGGGGGGGGGAGAGAAGCAGGAAATAGTCCGCATCCAATCTGGGGAACTATGTCTGTTGCCATGGTAACCTCAGCCCCTGCCTCTGTTCCTACCGCTCAAGCAGAGCTTGAGATGGAAGGGTTGGAAGCAGCCTCCAAGGACATCGCAGGAAGGTCAGAAAACAGTGGAAACATTGCCCAACATCAGCCTGTGCGGAAGATGTTTGAGCCTGCTTCAGCCTAAGACAGAAAAGCATGTGTAGGAAGAGGGGGAATGAGGGATCCAGCAGTACCTTTGAGACCTTTTTCTTCCAAAGGTGCTGCTGTTAACAGTGGGGGGAGAACAGACCCAAAACCTATGGGTGAAACAGTGGTATTTGGATCCTGAATCCATATAGAAAGGTATCTGCTATCTTTGGCCAAATAGGTCCCTTAGCCTTAAACAGAGACTCATGCAGTCAATGTCAGGAACAAGCAAGGGCAAAGATTTTCCTTGGGTTTTTTTCCCGGGCTGTGAGGCCGTGTTCTGGAATAGTTTCTTTCTGAGGTTTCGCCTGCATCTGTGGCTGGCATCCTCAGAGAATGATAGGGTAGGTGTGTGTGTGTGGAGTTTATATGCTGTGAACCCCTGTCTGGTGAGCAGAGATTTGTGTAGCAGAAGATATTCAGATGGTGCTCTGAGGGTCACACAGGCTTCATACCTCCCATCACTCTGTCAGTCTGCTGTGTGACCCTCAGAGCACCATCTGAGTATCTTCTGCTACACGAATCTCTGCTCATCAGATAGGGGCTCACAGCATATAAACCCCAGACACACTCCTACCCAACCATTCTCTGAGGATATCAGCCACAAATGCAGGCAAAACGTCAGAAAGAAACTACAGTATTCCAGAACACAGCCTCACAGCCCGGAAAAAAACCAAGGAAAATCTATGGATGCTGGCCGTGAAAGCCTTTGACTTCACAAGCAAGGGCAACTTTATTAGTGGAAGCTATGAATTTATAGACTCACTCCTATGTCTGTACAGGTGTTAGAGAGAGAGGGTCTCATGATCTCATTCAGTTAAAGTAGCAAACTTCAGTTGACACATCAGTAAGACAATTGGCTATTTATATGCTAATACCGCCTAGCTCATCCTACACTAATGTTACAGCAAGAGATGAATTCTACTGCTGGGAATTGCAGCTCCTGCAGTTTCTAAAGCTGCTACAGTATGCTCAGGCAGTCAAGGTCTATTACAGTTTCAGCATTCTCAGCAAAGATGGCTTCACTTTGATTCATAATATTACTACCTGTTCGTTATTGATTAATAGATTGGGACCCCTCTGTCATTCTGTGGATATCCCAGTCTACCTATGGTTAACCATGCATGTCCCTAATAAAGCTTAGCTGCATTTTGGAACTACAAGTTCAGATCTACGTTTCAGCCTTCACCTCTAGATCCCTTATTCGTCCTCTCCCCCAACACACTTTTCCTTCTTAGGCTGAAACAGGCTAACACACCTTCTGACAGTGTAATCCTATGTGCATTCACTCAGAAATATATCTGGCATTGTTCAGGATGATGCTGATGATTTCACTTATGATCTGACTGAAGCAAATGTTGGACTGTTAGTACCAGCAACACTCCAACATTTCACAGATGAAAACTGGGACAGGTGGACAGTCACCATCAGAGTGTGGTCAAGATGTTAAATGTTATTAATGAGAGAGCACAGGGCCTAAATACACTGAAAGCACCAAGTCCCATCTGATCTTGGGTCAGCCCTGGTTAGTACTTAGATGGGAGACCACAATGAATACCAGGTGCTATAGGCTATATTTCAGAGGAAGGAACTGGCAAAACCATCTCTGAGTATTCCTTGCCAAAGAAAACCCTACAGAATTCATGGGGTCACTGTAAGTCAACAGGCAATTTGAGGCTTACCTACATGAGCAATATTTAGTCATTTATTTAGGTATTTATACCTTACTCTTCAGCCACTAAGGCTCTCAGAGCTTACAAATTGTTAAGCAATAGCACTTTACACATCTATACCACATTAAGCAGTTTCCAATTTGTATTAGCTAATTGCCCCCACAAGACGGGTACTCCTTTTACCGACCTAAGAAAGGATGGAAGGCTGAGTGAACCTTGGAGCCCTTGGGATTAAACTTGCAACATTCTGGCTGCAGTACTGGCATTTAATCACTGCACCACCAGGGTTCCAATATACCCTATCTTGCCCCTGTCTTAGAGCCCTGCCGTCCTGATGACACAGGGCTTTTGCCCCGTTCTGCCCCCGGGCAGTCGTCACTATCCCTGGGGCAAAGATGGTGCTAATAAGGGGGGAAGACAGGGTAGGGCCCTTTACCGCATTTTTAATACCTGCTTTAATCTGTTCCCACCAGGAAGGAACAGATCGGGACCCACCTTTCTGAAGAAACCCAACCTGGCAGGCCAGCCTGTCACTGTGGCTGCCGGCCTGCCTTGCTCTTCTGAAGCAGGAAGGGGTCCCGCAGCACATGACCAAAGCTGGTAACATGCAGGGGGTCTTGGTCACATGTTGCAGGATGGCTTCCTCACTTCCGGGAGGGTGAGGGAGACAATGGTGGTGGCAGCTGCAGCAATGGGTTTCCTGGATTTCCTCCTGTTTCATGGAAGCAATGGTGGAGGAACAGGATACACCAGGAGGGAGACGGCATATCCTGGCTCATGTCAGAGCCCTCAAAGGCACATAAATACGCATACTGACAAGCTAGGCAAGACTGTAGCGATTTGCTTTTGCCTGAATCTGCTGGCAAGGGCAAGATTCTGCCCATTCCTGTCCTCTCATCCACCAAGTTAATTGAGTGTAAACTGCTTTTTTTTTTACTTTGAATTCAGTTTGCAGTAGTCCAGTTACTCCAGTATGAAGGGTGAAGGGAGGAAAGAGAAATTGGGACATTTTAAAAACAGCTGAAAAAGTAAGGTGACAGAGGAGGCCACCATGGCTCCTGCATAAGGAGAAAGGTGGAATATGGACCAAACAAACAAATAAATAAATTTGCCCCTGACAAATTAGGACAGTTAGATAACATGGATCCTTAATATTTGTTTCACTCCAAGTTCCATGCAAAGTAGATCAATATCAACATTTTTTTAAAAAAAAGCCAAAGTTTGCCAAATTCATTCCTAACTTCCACCCAAATATTCAGGTTATTACCTAAGTCTAAATATTACATTTGGTCAAAATTTTCTCAATGTGCATTCCAGAAGAAAAGAAAATACAGAGAATAAAAATGTGTGTTCATGAGATGCATGCAATAGTTGACAGATCAGGTCCAGAATGTTACTTGGTCCATTACATAATATGCTAAATTTATTTAATGTGATCAAGCATGTAGATCTTCATAGCGTAACAGGCAGGCACTATAGTTTAGATCCAGGAAGATCTTATAAGGGTTCAACAGAATCTAAGATGCTACTGATACTCATCTGTCCCTCTGGTTTGAATAGCAACCATAATATAAAAACCTGTTACTATTTTGCATACAGCAAAGCAAAGCAGAGCATTTACATAATGTGGAGCTGATCCTGTGTTTCTTGGGGCTCTTTCACACTACAAAATTATAGCTCTACCATTCCATATTAATTGTAGTGGCTGCATCCTACAGAATCCTTGGATTTGTAGTTTGGTTAGAGGCACTAGAGGAGCTTTCTGGCTAAAAACTATAAGTATGCCTCCCTAAATTGTAAACCCCAGGATTCCGTAGGATGTAGCTATGGGAAAGTGGAATCAGAATACTATAATTGTGCAATGGGAAAAGGCCCTTACTCCAGGGTTTGTTGTTATATACAGAGCAGAATAATAATAAGTGTCTTCATTTCTTTAGTGTTCATCTTGCATTTTCATCCTTTTTTTTTTTTTTTTTTTTTTTGGTTGCCTCTGCTTCAAACTATATTTCAAACTAAAATTCCACAAGGCACATGCAGAGCAGGATGAGATCATACCATTCATCATTTTTTCACTGTTTCTTTATCCGGTGTCTGTCATATCTGCTCTACTTCAAAGTTCAGTTTTTTTACTTCGCTGATTTTAAATCAGCCGCATTTCCTCCCTTGTTATTTTAAAACCTGTTTCCAATGGGCTAGTAAATCATGGAAAGGCAAATGACCCAGGAACATTCCAAAATACAGGGCACAACTCTTGGCAAGCTGCAAATGACACGAGAACAGCTGCCTGATTCATGTGAAATCTCTTCAGTCTATTATTTCTCCCATTAACCAACAAATAGGCACCTGCTCATGTGTACACGCACACAGAGAGAATCTCAAAATCATCCAACCATTAAACATTTAGCAATTCACTTCTTGCAGAAGCTTCAGCTTATTTCAGTAAACACAAGCCATTTCTCCCAGAACATCCAAGCTAAAGGATTCAGAACACTGAAATGCTAAAAACCTTTCTAGATAATCAAGTCTTTATCTGTACACAAACTTAAACTGGTTTAATTCTAATCCATTCTGCTCAGAGAATCCTAGGAAATGTCATTACACATTGGAGCTAAAAGAGCATTTGTAGCAACCTCATCAGCCTACAAATCCAAAGGATTCTTTGATGAAGATGTGAAACTGAAACTGGTATAAAACAACCTCCTAATGTAGACAGAAACTAATATTTACATTAGAAATTTTAATAAGAAAAGTGCATATCACATGCTACTTATTGTATAATGTACACTTTATTGCAGGGCCTTTCTTCAGTGCAGCACTTCTGGCTGGGCATATAACATTTTTCTAGAACACCAACAACTTTGTAGCAAAATGCAACTTTTCTGTTCTGCTTCTTTTTCCATCAATTGTAATAGCTGGTGTTTGTGATTTCATATATCTCCTGGATAGTGTATGTAATTAACAACATATCTCTCATCTTATCTCATTTTGTGAATGGTGTTTAAACATTAACCAATATATAATTAATTACTGTATATTTATTTTTTTGGAAACTGAATATTCCTGTGTTGTACCACTAACTGTAACCCTTAGAAACAGCAAACACCATCATGGCTACATTCCTCTCCCTATTATAATGCCCTTGCATTTAAAAAAAAGTTTTACTTAAAAAAAAAACAGATTAGTATTTGAATGGTAGTATATACCCACTCCCTCAAGTGTTGCAGTGTATATCTTCCTTAATTTAGAAAGGGAAAGGTGTGAACATGAGAAAGTACTTTCCCCCATTTATAATCTCAACAACAGCACTCCCAAGTCAAGGTTCATAGTGAGCATGTAACACTCGGGGAAATCTGGCCTTTCAACCATCTGGAAAAGCTCCAAAGATCATCCAGGTTAAGAACTCTGAAGTGTAGTTCATACACAGGTCCTCCGTGTTTTCTTTCCTCATACAGACATCCAACATAAAGAGGAACAGCCACATGATCCAGTCTCTCTCTCTCTCTCTCTCTGTGAGAGCGAGAGAGAGAGAGAGAGAGAGAGAGTGAGAGAGAGAGGGCCAAATTATGCAAATTCTGCCAACTTGCATAGCCATTTCTGTGCATAGGTTACACAGGTTCACACTGAAGTATCTACAGTATACTCATTAAATGGAGCACTGATCTGTCATAAGGAGAAACAAAGGGTGGATCTACCCCCAACCTAAAGATTTTCATATATGTGATGCCAGCCAGAATTCACCAATATGTTAGCATGCCTTACTACCCCCTCTCCTACAATATCTCATAATTGTAAATGTTGGACAGTTCTAAGGGGGTCAGGTTGGCTGGGGTGAGCCAAAAAGAGGTCAGGTGGAGGTCCCAAAGACCTGGAAGATATTTTAGAATTATTTTAGCAAGCAAGCCCAAACTAGGATGGTGTGGAAGCCCTCAGCAAACAAAGCCATGAAGGAGGTATGTGCTAATTTCTTCTTGGGCATTCAGCAATGAGTCTTCCAACTAAGCAATCAAGTGACCTTTCCAATCCCAAGGAGATCTCACCTAGAAACCCCCTCCTGTCCTGCATTGCAAGGTTGTTGTAAACCCACCAATTCCAATTTCCCAGCCATTAACAGCAATCAGTTAAATTTCAGTTTCCTTTGTTTACCCAGTGGGAAACCCATCTAGGCTTTGTCCTAGCCAGAGGACCCCTTCAGGATATGAAGCAGGGTGTCAATATTACTCCCCCAACAATAGAAAGGTATGCCACTGAGGACAAGACTGGCCACTCTCTTTCTTGGCACACCACCAAATTGGAATTTCAAGTGCCACACTCAGATTTTGGTCTGAGTACTTTGAAAATCCGCTCCTCAAGACTGGTAACTATTGCCCTATTTCCCAACTCTATTCCTCTATCCAACCTTTCTGCCTTACTCTTTTGATAGCCTTGTCTGATTCTTGTGTTGTGTGTATAAATGCTTTTTGTACTACCGTATTTCCAATAAAAATATTTTATTTCACTTTAATCTGGAGTTGTCTGTAGTTAGTACTGGCATACATAGGTGAAAAGGTCCTCACAGTTACCCTCTTTTCATAAGCGTACTGTTTGAGCTAATAATTCCCTCATCTAGATTTTTGATATCTCAGGTGGGTCTCAAAGCACCCCCCACCTCTTAGGGTAACAAATACCTATCAGACTGGTGATTTCTGGTAACACATAGTGGTAAAACCATGCTATTGAAAAACAACCCTGAAGTTGCTATAACTACTTTTATATGCTATTTAAATAATGTATTTTTGTTCCACCTTAGGCCAATCATTATCTAAAAGTATGCCACAAGGAGCCAGCATAGTATAGTGGTTTGAGTGTTGGACTATGTCTCTGGAGTTCAAATCCTGCTCAGCCATGAAAACACACTGGGTGACCTTGGACAAGTCACATACTCTCAGCCTCAGAAAATCCTGTGATAGGGTCACCTTAGGGTCATCATAAATTGGAAAAAACTTGAAGGAACACAACAACAACATCTATGCCACAAGCAGGCTATCTTGCAATAATGTCTTTTGGTAAATATATGTGTCCCAGTCTTCTTCTTGTTACACTGCCTACTTTGAAAATTTAAAATATAGGTGAGGAATGTGTAGTCTTCCAGAATTTGTTGGGCTACAAACTCCCATCATCCAAACTAGCATGGCCACTCGGGAGGTTGGGAGATGTAGTCCAACACAATTAGAGGCCCACAGGTTTCTTGCCTTGATTTGAAAGAATTCATCATGAAGGTGGAAAAAGTGTGTATATGTTATTTAAACAAACATTCACGATCTTGAAAGCACTTTAAATGAAGCTAAAAGCCTTTGCATGGGTGAAGGATGTAATTACATCAGTGAACTGCTATGAGGCCTCTGACTTTCTGAACAGTTCCTGAGTACTGAATGTCTTCAGTTACAGCCCAGTTTAGTTGGAATCAGACTGAAAAAAGTATTTCAGAAATCAGCTTTGGACTTAATCGCTTACAGACATATGGGTAGTCAGACAGACTAATTTACAAATTAGGCTGCACTGAAATTCTTAAATAGCTGACAGCTCTCTGGCAAGACACTGGTGAGTGATGATATTGTCCAGGCTTAGCAAAAGTTGTGGTGGAAATTAGCACAGCAATTTATGCTTAAACCCCTTCGCAGTCCATCTATCTCAACATGGACAGTTAAAATTGTTGCCTAGACTGTGCCAAATGTAGTAGTCAGCTCCATTAGCATCACCTCCCAACTTTCTGATGACTAAATGGTTGATCAAAGGACCACCGTGAACAATGGAGAGATCCAAAAGCAATAATCCAAATGTATTTATTTTGACAAGCATTTGAAAACTGATTGCTTATGGCCAAAGAGCTTTTGATATTTGTGTTGAACAGTTTCTATTTTATTCTTTCTTTCTTTCTTGCTTTTTAATGGATATATATTAATTGTTTTTAATTCAATTGCTAATTTAATTATATTTCAATTTTTTGTGTTTTATTGATCACAACTTTTAATTCTGTTCTAATTTTTGTAAACCATGTTGAGTGGCTTAGAGGACTGGATCAATTGTGGGAAATAAATAAATAAATGAGGAATTTTTAACTATATTTTAAACTCAGCTTTTATCCTCAAAGCTTAGGATTGTGTACATCATCTTCCTCTTCCTGCCTTGAGTCCTGATCTTGGGGGAAAGATGGAATATAAATAAAGATAACTATAATTATAATTACCACCATTATCATCATCATTGTCTTATCCACACAACAGCAGAAGCAAATCTAGCGGAGAGTGTGTTAACCAGCCAAGGTCATACTGCAGGGACTCTGCAATCTAAGGGCCACATTAGACATAACACAGCTGATCCATGATTAAAACTCTCCAGTAGGTTTTTGCTTCACTAATTAGTGACTCCATGGGGGCTGCTTTGAAGATCAGGGAAGTGGAATTCCAGTCAGCGGGATTTAACTTTTCCTCCCCTATCTTTCCCCCCAATGTCACTCCCCCCGCCCCAAGCTAAAATTAGCTCTCTGAGGGAGAGACAACTACCAGTCCCAGGAATACAGGATGAAGGGTTAAATAACCTATCCTAAGATGCAGTGTCCCCGTAGGCTGATGGACCAGACAGACACTTGATCTGATATAGCTAGGGAATCTGTTACATCAAGAACTAGTTATTATGAGGAAGGATTTGTTCCTGATAGATATAAAAATGTTACTTTGGAACTTGAAGGTAAAGAAGTGCTATTTGGAGTGTTCTTCACCACTATCTCATCAGATCTTCAGCAGAAATGTTAGATATTGGAGAGGGATTTTTTTGCACATTAGTTGTTGTAAAAATGCCCAACAGATTCCTTTCTATGGATACAAGACAGCACGAGATACAAATATGATATGGAATACAATACAGTAAAATAATCTAGAGAAACTCAAATTCTAGTATAAAACCATGTAAATATCTAAGTTAACAGAGCCTCTGATAGTAAAGCTCCTATATACAAAATCTTTTTACAGTCGCCCAGCAACCTTTTTCTTTCTCATTCTCTGTCTATATGGAAGTCTTTTTTTAGCAGCATTGGCACTGGGAGAGTGGCAAAGGAGGGCTGAAGGAACACAGACTTTCAGTATTGGGTTGCAGCAATGTGTCTGCAGTAAACAATGCAGTAAAGCTTGAGTGGGGAAAGAATAGGATTCTACTTTAGCAGTGTACAGGAATCTATTCTGTGTAGCTGTGTGCCTGCCTACAACAGGAAAACTAAATAGTAACTGCCCTTATTGAGCATGCATGAACAGCAAAACAGAGAGAAAAGGGGAAGCAGATAAGCTTGGCTCACTAGCTACCCCCAGCATGTCAAATGAAAAGTATAGATATATAATTTTCTCCACCAAAACAGAACAATTGGAAAAGTGGAGGTTGGTGAAAGAAAACTACTCACTGTGCGTATTTTGGAAGATTCCATCTTTATCAATGACTTGGATGAGGGGATAGAGGGTATGCTTATCAAGTTTGCAGATGACACCAAATTAGGAAGGGTAGCTAATACCCCAGAGGACAGGATCAGAATCCAAAATGACTTTAAAAGATTAGAAAGCTAGGCCAAAACTAACAAAATGAATTTCAGCAGGGAGAAATGTAGGATACTACACTTGGGCAGAAAAAATGAAAGGCACAGATATAGGATGGGTGACACCTGGCTTGATGGCAGTACATTCGAAAGGGATCTAGGAGTGTTAGTGAACCACAAGCTGAACATGAGTCAGCAGTGTGATGCAGCAGCTAAAAAGCCATTGTGATTCTAGGCTGCATTAACAGGAGTATAGTGTCTAGATCAAGGGAAATAATAGTGCCACTCTATTCTGCTTTGGTCAGACCTCACCTGGACTACTGTGTTCAGTTCTGGACACCACAATTCAGGAAGGGTATTGAGAAGCTGGAACGTGTCCAGAGGAGGGTGACCAGGATAGTGGGAGGTCTGGAAGCCATGCCCTATGAGGAGTGGCTTAGGGAGCTGGGTGGAGCTGGGCTTGTTTACTCTGAAGAAGAGAAGGTTGAGAGGTGACATGATAGCCATGTTTAAATATTTGAAGGATGTCATACTGAGGATGGGGTAAGCTTGTTTTCTGCTGCTCCAGAGGCTAGGACATAGAGCAATGGGTTCAAACTACAGAAAAAGAGATTCCACCTAAACATTAGGAAGAACTTCCTGACAGTAAGAGCTGTTCGGAAGTGGAATACACTGCCTCAGAGTGTGATGGAGTCTCCTTCTTTGGATGAATTTAAACAGAGGCTGGATGGCCATCTGTCAGGAACAGAACCAGTTTAAGGAATTTTGGGGGGCCCTGCAACGCTTTATTTTGGGGGCCCATATGTTTATCTCAGGTCAATGTAACCTAACCTAAACTAACCTAATCTATTCACAGTACAGGATACTCAGATTATTACTAAGAATGTTTTTGCACAAGGAGGGTTATGATAGGGAACCCCCCACAAGTACGGGGGCCCTGTGGCTGCAGGTGCTGCAGGGCCCTTAAACTGGCCCTGGTCGGGAATGATTTGATTGTGTATTCCTGCATGGCAGGGGGCTGGACTGGATGGCCCTAGTGGTCTCTTCTAGCTCTATGATTCTATGATTCTAAGGTCTCTAGAAAGTTCAAAATGTTTTTGTTTACTTATTGCATGGCTAACTGGTTAGATTTCATTTGTGTTTGGCTTGAATAAAAAGTTTTCTGAAACATGTTGAACTGCTCTTCTTTTTTGTGGTGTAGGAACTGATCTTTATTCTTTCCTTGTTTTTTCTGCCTCCACTACCCAATATTCCATTTCAGACAACCTCACCAACTATACCTGCAGCAAGTGCAAATTGATAACTCTCTTAGAAGAGAAGATCAGTGCACTACAGCTTTGTGTTGAGTCTCTTCAATGCATCAGAATACAAGGACTTCCTGCATAGAATACAGGGAGAATTGATCTTATAGAACCAACAGGAAGAAACTGCCAAGGAAAATGAAGAGGCCTATAACAGTGAGGAAACACCCTGGAGGACAGTCACTGTCATGAGCAGACCATACAGAAGGGATTCAGAACATCTCCAACTAGGGCAATCACTTCCTACATCTTCAAGAAAATAGCAGCAGTGAAGATGCTCAAACAGGAAACCAGCAACAAGGGGGACTGCACGCCAAGGAAGGAGTCAAGGTAACCACCGGCCACTACAAGAAGAAAAGAAAGGTGTTGGCCGTTGGGGACTGATTACTCAGGGTTATTGGAGATTATCAGATGCATCAAATGTGGTGCAATCATGATGCCAGTGGACCGCACTATCAGATAACATCAAACTTTTGCGTTCCATTGGCATTATGCTAACATACCTTTTTATTGATGGTTGAAGCTGTCAATAGATTGCCCGTCCTGTTTTGGTGCCAGCATTGCTGGCGTGAGAAACTTCGGGCCATTTAAATCTCATCACTGCAGCGAGAATGGCCAGTCTGGTGCGAACACTTCCAGGTGAGATTGGAACATCCTGGTAAGGTTTGCTCTTTTTATGACCCTCCCTGGGTTACTTGGAACCTTTAAAGTGTGTTTAGGTGCTTGTGTTAAACTTTTAATGTGTTTGTTTTTATTTTAAAATTTCCCACACGACAAAGTCTCGCAGGATTTCAAACGAGGAAGTGAATGGGGCTCTTTATTACCAGGGCTGCCTTTGCCGGAAGAGGAAGGTAAATTCGGGAGGAGCGTTCTTTTGCTGGCATACAAATGTGAGTTTTTTATGCTGGCAAAAGAACGTTTTAAATGGGGTCATCTGATAATCTCCATAGAGGAACCTGTGCACTCACTGTTGGCCCACTGAGAGACACCTGGCACAGCCTGGGGACAAAATAACCCAGCTGTGTAGCTAAACAGCAGTACTGTGCAGCAGAATGGGCAAAAAGGGTAACTCAGGAATAAAAGCTTCAGCTAGCAGGCATTTCACTGCTCTGACCCACTTTCATACAGAAGAAAAAGGCTTACAGGCTGCAGGCTTCATCCAAAGATATCTGGAGGCCTTTATCTTTGGTTGCAGTGTAAACAAACAAAGTATATACACAACAAACCTCCTCACCTTAACAGCAATATCTCCAACATACACCGACACTCCTCTTCACTATGGCACCAACCTACAAACAATACATTTTGTGCTTCCTCTATATAGGAATGTTTGATTGTCAAACTTCTGCCTAGCCACAGCTGTGAACAAACCCATGTCAGCTGTACTAGTCTGTGGTCTGTTGCGCCATTTTCCTTTGTCCTTAAAGCAATAGTACCCCGACAGCACCTGTGTGCCAGTCTGAAAAAATGAATTGGCAAGTGTGCTGTCTTCCTGGCACACATATCCAGAATGTCACTGACAACTTGCCAAAATTCATCATAAACACAGATCAGTATCCCCTTTTTCCTTGTTCATGTGGGCACCAACAATACTACCAAGAATACCTTTGAGCAGATCACCTCTGACTATGAAGCTTCAGCTAGGAAGCTGAAGGTGATATTCTCATCAGTTTTGCCAATGAAGGAAGACTACACAGGAACAGGAAGATAATAAATGTGAAGGACTGGTTATATTGATGGTGGAAATGAGTTTAGCTTCTGGGACCATGGTCTTCACTTCTTAGACAGAAGACTACTGGCTACAGATGGGTTCCCCCTCACGAAGACTGGGGAAAATGTCTTTGGTGGTAGCATGGCAGGTCTGATTAAGAGGGCTTTAAACTAAATTCTTCTGGGGTTGGAGATGATAGCTCAGACATCAGCCCAAAGGCAAGCTCTGAACACAAAGATGTGAATTTTAGAGGAGAAGCTGAGAGAGACAATGAGATCCACAGAAAAACTGACAGTAAATTATAGGTGAGAACAAAGAAAGCTTTAAATGTGTATACACCAATGTACAGGGTTTGGGAAACAAACATGATGAACTTGAAGTCCTAGTGCAGGAAGGTAAATAGGCATAACAAAGATGTGGTTGATGCGTCCCATGGTTGGAATATTACAATCAAAGGGTATAACCTATTCAAAAAGAATGGATGTGGCAGAAAAGGAGGGGGATTAGCATTCTATGTCAAAGACAAATTCAAGTGTGCAAAAATCCATGAGATTTACCAGAGATTTACTGGAGCTGCTGAGAGCATTTGGGTAAAAATAAATGGAGAAAGAAATGAAAGCAAGCTTGTGGTAGGGGTTTAGTATAGTCCACCAAACCAAGAAGAGGTGGTGGGTGACACTTTTCAGAAACAAATCAAGATATAGACAAGTTGGAGCAGGTTCAGAGAAAGGCAACTAGGATGATAAGAGGTATGGAGAACAAAACATATGGGGGAGCATTTAAAGAGCTGAACATTTTCAGCTTCGTGAAGAGAATACTGAGAGGAGATATGATTGCACTTTTTAAATACAGTAGCACCCCTGTATCCACTGATTTGCCAACCACGGATTCAAGTATCCATGGTTGGCGATGGGGGCAAGGGAGGGATCTAACTTCCTCCCTCTCTTCCCCTGGGATGGCTCCATTCATGGTGGGGAAGGGGGAAGGGAGGGGGCAGGAGTGATCACGCCTGCCCCCTCCCTTTTCCCGGGAGATCTCTGTTTGCAGCAAGGCCATTGTGGGGTGAAGCAGGAAGAGGAGGAAGGAGAGATCATGCTTGTCCCCTCCCTCCTCCCAGGAAACCTCCGTTCATGGCGGGGCCATGGCAGTGCGAAGGGGGAAGGAACGATTGTACGGCAGCAGGGTGGTGGTGGTGGATGGTGTTCACTATTATCTGCAGAATTTACCATCCATGGGGTGTGTGTGAACCAATTCCCATGGATACAGGGGTGCTAGTGTATTGTACCTCAAAGGCTTCCACAGAGAGGAGGGGGCAGGCCTGTTCTCTGCTGCTCCAGAGGATAGGACCAGGTCTAATAGTTTTAAGTTACAGGAGAGTATATTTTGATTGAACATTAGAAGGAATTTCTTGACAGTAAGAGTAGTTCAACAATGGAATCAATTGCCTGGAGAGGTGGTGGGATCTCTCTCTGGAAGTCTTCAAAAAGAGGCTGGGCAGCTACCTGCTGGGGATGCTTTGGCTGTAGCTCCTGCACTGAGTAAAGGGTTACTCGATGGTCAATGAGGCCCCTTCCAACTCTATGATTCTATGATTCTACTATTTCACCCATTTCCTAACTCTTAATCACTCTGTGGTCCATGTCATGAGGGTGGCCTTACATTAAACAAAGTGCTGAGGCTGCCTCATACTTAATCATTGGGTGTCATGTTGTTGTTATTATTGACAGTTAATGCCAGGGAACGGTGCTGGGGGAGGAGAGAGAAAATGAAAGAGAAAAAGAGGGATGCCTTGGCTGGCTTTGGGCCAACCTGCCTTCACTGGGTGGGTTGGAGGGCTTTTGCTGTTCTTTCTTGAGCCACACTGGTCTTGGAGCTGGCTCTGCTTGCTGCTTATTTATGTGGAGTGTTAGCTTTCGATCATCAAAAGCTAAAATAGCTGTGGGGGATGTGTGAGAAATACCATATATTATGGCAGCCAGTATAATTGTGCCAGCATGTGAGAAAACAGAAATGCAATTAAGTTGTTACTAGGAAAATCATCTGTATTGAAACCCATTAAAGAAACATTCACAGACGTCCTTCCAGTTGCAGTTGTGGAAATACAAAGGTGTCCCTGTGAGAGTGGTATGCTCTACTATTCAGTTCTTATTTGTACAATGAAAACATTTTGTAGCACATTCAGGGTCTCAACAGAGCCCAATTAAACTGAACCTCCTCTGAGAAGTATAGGAGGAAATGTTCGTTGTGATCCTATTCTCAGTTTCAGGCAACATTTAAATACTTGCATCAAACTTTTGCTTTTGATCAACCTTCCCAACTTTTATTTATAATTCCACACTGTTGCTTGCTTTATTTCACCTGTCTCCCAGTCCTTCTTCATTCGGTGTTCTTACATTGGCATACATGTGTTGCTGCATGTCTCCATTCATACACATGGAGTTTCATATGTATATACAGCATAGTCCTCTCCATTGATGCCCCCTTGTCATGGGAGAGACGCTTGCATACCCTAATGATGTTTTGAGCTATGCTGGCGGTGGCATAATAGCCAGCGGTAGGGTCTCCTATGGCAGACAGGTCAAAACCAAAGGGTCTGACAAAGAGCGTCAAAGGGCAGGATGGGCTCTCTAGCCTTATGGCAACCGTCCTAGGAAAAGGAAAACTCTACTCCCAAACCTGGGCAGATGGTGCTCGTCTAACCCTGTAAGGTCAACCATCTAAGAGAAGGAAACTCTAATCAAACCTAAGACCGGAAGACCTCGCTGCTACCGTCCATGCTTGCAAGGCCAGCAGATGAACCTTTGGTTTAAAGGGTGAGGCCAGTTCTGTGCACGCTGCGCTCCACCAGAAAAATCCATTGCACAGGCCCGAAGGACAAATCCAATTCCAAAAAAGCCCTGTAGCGATAGTCGGGGGACGAAATGGCAGGAGTAAAGATGCACTGGAAGCCGCAGACCCAACCCTGCATGCAGGCGGTTCAGGACATTGGTCGCTCGAGGCTGACCCGGGAGATGACAGTCTTGTTCGGCAGCATCCTGAACGACCAAGCAGCCTTTTTTAAGGAGAGCACTGCTTGCTCCATATGGAGAGGGGCCTAGAAAAGGTGGCCTAACGAAAGCTCATCCCCAACTACCTGGTTGGCCAACGAGAATCTTCTGATGTGGTCAAACCAAGGCAAAGAAACAAAGGCGCACACCGGCCTCCAAAGGTGTAAATAAACTGATGCTTCCATGCTGGAACATCAGAACCATGTGTGACTCTGAAGATAGTGGATGGCCTGAGCGTCGTTCTGCTCTAATAGCCCATGAACTATCATGACTTAATATTGACATTGCTGCTCTTAATGAAGTTCGCTTCCATGGGGAAGGCAGCCTTAAAGAACACGGCGCCGGCTACACACTTTACTGGTCTGGCAAACCCCAAACCGAAAAACATCTTTCAGGAGTAGGCTTCATGATTAAAAACTCCATTGCCTCCAAACTCGAAACCTTGCCAACAGGACACTCTGGTCACATTATTTCCATACGCCTCCCACATGTTGTTCTCTTTAGTATATATGCCCCAACTATGCAAGCCGACCCTGTAGAGAAAGACAAATTCTACACAGACCTACGCCAACTCATACAAAAAGTCCCTGTAGAAGATAAAATTATTATCCTTGGTGACTTCAATGCCAGAGTAGGAAAGAACTCCGAAGCCTGGAAAGGTGTCTTAGGCAAGCATGGTGTTGGAAATTGCAATGATAATGGACACCTCTTGCTAGAGTTCTGTGCAGAACAACAGCTGACTATTACAAACACAATCTTTCAGCCAAAAGATAGCTTGAAGACAACCTGGATACATTCCGGATCCAAACATTGGCACCTCATTGACTATGTTCTAGTCCGCCAGAGAAACATTTGCGATGTCCATCATGCTCGAGTGATGCCCAGTGCAGAATGCCAGACAGATCATCGCCTCGTAAGATGTAAACTAAACCTTCATCTTAAGTTCAAACCTAAGAGGGGTGGCATCTTAAAGAAGAGACTCCAAGTCAACAATCTTCAACAAGCTACCATGACAGACAACTTCCAGGCAAACCTGCAAACAAAACTTGAAGACCATCCTATAGATCTTTCTCCTACAGTGCTTTGGCAACATATCAAAAACAGTATCCTCCAGTCTGCAGAAGAATCCCTCGGGTTCTCCCACAAGAAAAATAAACACTGGTTTGATGAAAACAACCAGGAGATCCAGGAGCTGTTGGCAAATAAGAGAACTGCTCACCAGGCATACCTCGCCCAGCCAACTTGCCATGTAAGAAAAGCAGCTTTCCATCTCACATGTAGTAAACTTCAACAAAAACTCCGAGACATGCAGAACAAGTGGTGGATCAATATAGCAGAAAAGACACAACACTGTGCAGATCTGGGTGATTCTAGAGGATTTTATGAAGCTCTTAAAGCAGTGTTTGGACCTACTTATCAGGTCCAAAGCTCCTTATACATTACAGATGGTCAAACATTAATTACTGATAAAGCCTCCATCCTGAATCGATGGGCTGAACACTTTCAAAGTCTCTTTAGTGCCAACCGAGTAGTCCAAGGCTCAGCTATCCAACATATGATACAAAAACTGATGAAAAATGAATTGGACATAGCTCCCACATTGGAAGAGACCCTTAAGGCCATACAGCAGATGAAAAACGGCAAGGCAGCTGGGATTGATGGAGTCCCACCTGAAGTTTGGAAACACGGAGGTCATGTACTCCATGATAAACTCCACGAACTCCTTGTGAACTGCTGGGAAAAGGGGGAACTGCCATCAGATCTCCGAGATGCAGTCATCATCACCCTGTACAAGAAAAAAGGAGCAAAATCCGATTGCTCTATCTATCGAAGCATAACACTGCTCTCTATTGCTGGAAAATTCCTTGCAAGGATACTCCTGAACAGACTAGTTCCTGCTATTGCAGAAGAACTTCTTCTTGAAAGCCAATGTGGCTTCAGAGCCAACAGGAGTACTACAGATATGGTATTTGCCCTTAGACAACTGCAAGAGAAATGTAGAGAGCAGAACAAGGGTCTCTATGTAACATTTGTTGACCTCACCAAAGCCTTCGACACCGTGAGTAGGAAAGGTCTGTGGCAGATCCTGGAAAGACTAGGATGTCCCCCAAATTCCTTAAAATGATTATCTTGCTACACGAGGGCCAGTGCGGTCAAGTCAGATACGGCAATGCTCTTTCAGAGCCCTTTCTAATAACTAATGGAGTGAAGCAAGGTTGTGTTCTTGCACCACTTTATTTACAATCTTCTTCAGCATGATGCTCCAAAGGGCTACGGCAGAGCTCGAAGAAGAAGATGGCATCTATATACGTTACCATACTGATGGTAGCTTGTTTAACTTAAGCCGTCTGAGGGCTCGCACTAAGACTCTAAACTATCTAGTCCATGAGCTGCTCTTCGCTGATGATGCTGCCCTTGTTGCCCACACAGAAGCAGCTCTGCAGCGCTTAACATCTTGCTTTGCAACAGCTGCAGAGCTCTTTGGCCTAGAGGTCAACCTGAAGAAAACAGAAGTTCTTTACCAGCCAGCACCACAGGACGAACACCACCATCCCCACATTGCCGTCGGCAACTCTGTGCTTAAGTCCGTTCAGCAGTTGACCTACCTGGGAAGCATGATCTCCTCAGATGCCAAGACTGACAAAGAGATTGATCACAGATTAGCAAAGGCACATAGCGCATTTGGAAGACTTTACAAAAGAGTCTGGAGTAATAAACACCTGAGGCAAAGCACAAAAATCACTGTGTATAGAGCCATTGTACTGTCTATTCTCCTTTATGGATCTGAAACATGGGTCACCTATCGCCACCACTTACGACTCCTCGAACGCTTCCACCAGCGCTGTTTACGCACAATCCTAAATATACACTGGACTGACTATGTGACGAATGTTGCTGTCCTTGAGCAAGCAGGGATCACCAGCACTGAGGCCATGATATTGAGAACACAGCTGCGCTGGGCAGGGCATGTGTCTAGGATGGAGGACCATCGCCTCCCCAAAATAGTATTCTACAGTGAACTCGCCACGGGTCAGCGTAAGAGGGCTGCTCCAAAAAAAGCAATATAAGGACTCCCTGAAGCAACATCTCAGGCTCGGCCAAATTGATCACCAACAATGGTCCGCCCTGGCCTCACATCGGGAGGCATGGAGACTCACTATCCACAATGCTGCAGCCTTATTTGAGAACCCACACTGAACAAGTCTTGAAGAGAAACGACAACGCAGAAAGAATCATAACCCAGAAACATCACCCAAGGAAACCTTCTGCTATGCTTTCTGCAGCCAGACTCGTCTATCTCGGATTGGCCTTTTTAGTCATCAGCGCGCTTGCAGAAAACGTGGGATGAGTCCTTCCTGAATCTTCATTTGGAAAGAAAAGCCAGAGAGAGACAGCATAGTGACATTAAGGACACCTTTAGCAGAGATCTGGCATTCACAGTGCTGATACATGCACAGTTTGTCAACAAAGTGGAGGATAAGTACTTCTAAATTAGGGAAATGTGCTCAAACTATAATCCAAAGTCAAAACGTATAGAGTGTATTTACTGACCTATGCACAGGAGGTTTTTTTTATTTTATTTTTTTATTTTTTTATTTATTTATTTATACCCCGTTCTTCAGCCACAATGCTATCAGAGCGGCTTACAAATTGTTTTAAGCAACAGCTATTTACACATCTACACTGCATTAAACAGTTTCCAATGTGTGTTATCTAATTGCCCCCACAAGCCGGGTACTCAATTTACCGACCTACGAAAGGATGGAAGGCTGAGTGAACCTTGGAGCCCGCTGGAATCGAACTTGCAACATGGTGACTTGCAGTACTGGCATTTAACCACTGCGCCATCAGGGTTACCAATCCTCTGGCATGTGGTCTGAGGGTTCTAGTTATAATTTGTCTAAAGAAAGAGAAAGTGGAGGCTGGAGGATTTAGCCTTTGCCAAATAAGAAGTGGGAAGTATTGCTTTGGAAATGGCAAAGAAGGGGACTGGGAGGTTCTGTGACCATAGTAAGCTTGGATGCTGGTGATGGTGGTGGGCTGCAGAGGTAGAAAGGGCTAGAGTCAGAAGACAAAGAGAGGGAACAGAGCAAATTCAGGTCCCGTCTATACGAGGTGAAAAAAATATGAACATTTTTGAAAAAGCAGCCATTCACAGTGCTGCGACCTGTCTTAATGGTCAAAAGAATCCCCTTAAACTTCACATGACCACTAGCCAAGATGACAGCCACGAGTAAGTTACTTGCACTTTTAAATCTGCCACCACCATTTAAAAAAAAACAGTTTACCATGGTGCGCACATGTGATATTTTGTATTTACAAAAAGGAAAGAAGAAAAAAAAGAGAGTATAAGATCAACATTTTTTCAACTTAACAGACCCTTGCTTAGCCGAAAATCTAGCATGCCATCAGCAGGCACTTTTCCTGTTTTCTAGCTTTGCCCCCTCATGCTCTTCCAGCCAATCAGATTACACTGCCTGTTCACATCTATGTGAATGTGAGTGTCCAAATGATTGCACATTTGCATGCCGTATGAAGCTTTTAAAAAATCCAGGAGAAACCCCGGAGGCTTCCCACACTGAGTTTAAGATAGATTTGGCTGTCTCCCTTCAGACTGACACATATGTATGTGAATGTCCATTTGTACAGATCACCTTCCATCAGCCTGCACCACAGGACGAACACCACCATCCCCACATTGCCGTCGGCAATTCTGTGCTTAAGTCCGTTCAGCAGTTCACCTACCTGGGAAGCATCATCTCCTCAGATGCCAAGATTGACAAAGAGATCAATCACAGATTAGCAAAGGCATTTAGCGCATTTGGAAGACTTTACAAAAGAGTCTGGAGTAATAAACACCTGAGGCAAAGCACAAAAATCAGTGTGTATAGAGCCATTGTACTGTCTATTCTCCTTTATGGATCTGAAACATGGGTCACCTATCTCCACCACTTACGACTCCTCGAACGCTTCCACCAGCGCTGTTTACGCACAATCCTAAATATACACTGGACTGACTATGTGACGAATGTTGCTGTCCTTGAGCAAGCAGGGATCACCAGCATTGAGGCCATGATATTGAGAACACAGCTGCGCTGGGAAGGGCATGTGTCTCGGATGGAGGACCATCGCCTCCCAAAAATAATACTCTACGGTGAAATCACCACGGGTCAGCGTAAGAGGGGCGCTCCAAAAAAGCAATACAAGGACTCCCTGAAACAACATCTCAGGCTTGGCCAAATTGATCACCAACAATGGTTCGCCCTGGCCTCACATCGGGAGGCATGGAGACGCACTATCCACAATGCTGCAGCCTTATTTGAGAACTTTTTAAGTATTATTATTATTTGAGAACTCACACCGAACACGGGTCAGCGTAAGAGGGGCGCTCCAAAAAAGCGATACAAGGACTCCCTGAAACAACATCTCAGGCTCGGCCAAATTGATCACCAACAATGGTCCGCCCTGACCTCACATCGGGAGGCATGGAGACACTATCCACAATGCTGCAGCCTTATTTGAGAACTCACGCCGAACAAGTCTTGAAGAGAAATGACAACGCAGAAAGAATCACAACCCGGTAACATCACCCGAGGAATCCTTCTGCTGTGCTTTCTGCAACCAGACTTGTCTATCTCGGATTGGCCTTTTTAGTCCTCAGCGCGCTTGCAGAAAACGCGGGATGAGTCCTTCCTGAATCTTCATTTGCCAAGAAAAGCCAGAGAGAGAGAGAGAGAGGATTACTTTCACCATATAGACAAGACCTCAGATAGAGGTCCATGTGTTCTGAGTAAATGTCAGGATTGGCGCATGACATTGCCTGTTCCTAACCATAAGAGAACTTGAAGGACTCCTCTTCCTGGCTGTTTACAAATTATTACAAAAATGTCATGGAACAGACAAAATTGTTGTGCTTTCACAACTTGTAGTTGTGAAATTCAGACTGGAGAATTGTGACTTTTCAAGGAGTAGTTCATACATGGTTGTTTGTCCTCTCTTAATCTGAATTCTCTTGTCCACTTCCAATTGGCCCAGAACTTCCAGGTAACTGGAAATTTAAACTTACTGCTATTGAATTTTCTTGGTGCCATTTCAAATCCCACACAAATTGCCATCCTTCAGGGGCATACCATTTTTAGTATCATTTTGCTGACAAGCAAAGTGAGGTATGTTCTCCTTCCTTTGTCTCCAACTCCTCTCTCTGTCTTTTTCAAACTTCCCTGACATTCATCAGTTTGATTTCTTTTTTTCTAACAGGAGCCATCAGAACACCATCCTTAGAGCAACTGGCTGCACAGCCTGTTTGGAAATGCATGGTGATGGTGGTTTCTTCCTTTCCTGCTGTGGCCACACAGCATCATGGTACCATGCTTTCACCAAATAATGTATTTCTATGCATGTGTACTCTAGCTTTCTTGAGAAAATTTCCCAATAATAGATAACAAGTTGCAGGTTTCTAAATGCAACAGAAGGCTCACTAACAAGATGGGGGAGTCATCAGACATTGCTTTCCACCTCCTATTTCCTTTCCATGATTTGAACCAGCAAAACCTGGCCTAGTAATTCTGATCTCTGATCTCCCTCCCTGCTCTCTCCAAAAAGTCTTAGCTTGTTACAATTTGCTTTAGATCCAGCAACCACTTCCTTTAAAAGACTCACAAACTGTTCTTATTCTACAGCCTCCTCTAATCTTTTTGGTGGGATCTCACTGTTCACTACAACATACCATACACACTCATGCTACTCAGGAGAGTATTTCAGGGTTGAAGTGTGCAGCCCTGAAAGCAGGCTTACGAAGGTAACACACAAAGCACAGTGATGTTTTCTAATTTAGAGGTATCTGCTTTTCCCCACCAGGACCAGTTTAAGGAATTTTGGGGCCCCAAGCAATACTTTATTTTGGGGGCCCCATATGTTTATCTCAGGTCAATGTAACCTAACTTAACCTAAGCTATTCACAGTACAGGATATTCAGGATATTGTTACTAATAATGTTTTTGCAGGAGGAGAGTTACTACGGGGCCCCCACAATGATGGGGCCCCCTGCGGATGCTGACGCCGCTGGTGCCTTAAACCGGCCCTGTTCCCCACAACAATGAATGGAAAGCAACTATTGTCCCCATGCACATGGGAAGAGGAGGGCATGGATTTGTGACTGATCTCAAATGTGTTTGGGGGGGGGGGTGCTGGGAAAGGACTAAGGCTGTCAGAGCCAGCTAAGGCCTGCCTCAACTATAACAAAAAAATTAAAAGCAAACCAGAGATGGAGGGTGTGAGTTGTTGATAGGGTACATATCAAAAGCAAGAAGAACATTTGGAAAAGTAGTCTGATGGGGAAAGGCAGGATGAAACACAATGGGGAGACAGACATTTTTAAAAACACTGGATCATATGAAAATAGCTATTTTAAACTGACCTGTCTGAACTTCCCCACTAATTCAGGCAACGTTTAAGGCACTGAAGTAACCATGACCTTATAGACATGAGGCTCCTGACACACTGCAGAAATAATGCAATTTGACACCACTTTAACTGTCATGGCCCCATCCTATGGAATCTTGGGATTTGTAGTTTTGCTGTGGCACCAGAGCTCTTTGACAGAGAATGCTAAATGTCTCACAAAACTACAGATCCCAGATTTCCATATTATTGAGCCATGGCAATTAAAGCAGTGTCAAAACTGCATTATTTCTGCAGTGTGTCAGCAGCCTTAGATGCACCATCTTTTCCACAAACTTCCAAAATAAATATTGATGATGGGTAGACCAAGTGGAGGCTTAACTGTTATTAGGAACCCAAAGCCACCCCAGCTTATCAAATTTGGAATGTATAACCATGAAAGCAAAACTTTTTTTTAAAGTTCCTGATAGGATTTTTTAAATTGTTAAGTTTGGTTTCTAACCTTGGTAGCAATTTTGCAGTGTTCTAAGTTTCCTAGCCAGGTCACTTCCCATTGGACTCAAAAGTGATAGCTCATATGTTGGTTGCAATCCTCTGCAAGGTACCACAAATGGATGCAGAGATCTTTGTGATTATGCTGCATATTTCATGGAACTTACCTGGAATTCAATGGCTACTTTCCAGGTGGGGGGAGACACTTTCTATCTGGATCTACAATGCAAAAGGCTCTTTCTGGAAAAATAACAAAGCAACAATGCCTTCAATAGGATAGGGCAATGAATTACCGTAGTGTTGTTCAAAAGAGAAGCTGTCACTGGGGCCATCCCACTGGTATCTGAACTTATTGACCTCTCTAGGAAGTAAGAATGCTTCAAGGCTGAACCAAATTTCTCACCAAGGTCCAGAATTCTGGACTAGATTGACCTTTGGTTTAATTCAGCACAGCAATTCTTATGTTCAGATTATCCAGCAATTATGGCGCTTGTCATGTGAAACAATAAAGTAATATGTATATGAGTACCTGCTTCAGCTGAAAACTAATAACTCAAGGAAAAATAGTAAATCATGGTGGACAGAGGCCTGAGGAAAAGAGTGTGGCAGAGATAGAAAGAAAAAAAACTCACAAGAGTCTAATGATTGTAAAGTATACCTTATACAGACAGGAAACAATGTTAAGTATTTAGAAATGTAATAAAGAAACAAAAGAGGAAGGCAATAACTTTCATGTTGTGCTTGTGAGTCACTGTCAACCCACAGCCCTAGATGAGGCAGACTAATGCAGTGCAATCCTATGTGTCTCTTGTTGTTGTTGTGTGCCTTCAAGTCATTGAAGGCACACAACAACAACTCACTTATGCAACCCTAAGGTAAACCTAACATGTCGTTTTTTTGGCAAAATTTGTTTGTGTGTGTGTGTTTCATGGCCTTCCTCAAGGCTGAGAGAGTGTGACTTGCCTAAGGTCACCCAGTGAGCTTCCATGGTTGGGCAGGGATTCAAACCCTGGTCTCCCAGAGTCCTCATCCAACACTCAGACCTCCACACCATACCAACTCTTAATGGTTCCATATTCAACCATTTTGTAATCTCCTGACTTGATTTTGTTCACCACATGTGAAATTCAGGGCAGAAGGCAGGGGTTGTTGTTTTTGTTTAGTTACAGGATATACTGACACACTGTGCTTTCTGCAACCGGACTTGTTTATCTCGGATTGGCCTTTTTAGTCATCAGCGCGCTTGCAGAAAGCGCGGGATGAGTCCTTCCTGAATCTTCGTTCGCGAAGAAAAGGCAGAGAGACAGACACACATAAACACAAGTATGCATTGATTAACAATTGGATTTCTTGTGTCATGATTTAATCAAAGCACACATGTGGACCTCCACCAAAATGCATTATTTAACTCATTATATCAAATCTTGATAGTATCAGATGGTGTCTTCAATGTGTATTGAGGTGTAGCAGAAGCTGTCAGAAAAAAACAATGAAAATTGTAAAGCATGGCAAGGTTAAGAAATATAAAATGGATGAGTAATAGATCATTAATGCATTGATGCAATTCTGGAAGATCAAGCAATTCAGAATCTAGCGATAGATTTGAACTGAAAGGATTTCATAACTACCTCTACCAATCAGTGTTCATTTCCCAAAATGAGAAGCATGGCAGGGTTTGTTACATTTTTTCTAGAATTCGTACTTGAACCCCATTTTTTTTCTAATCTTTTTATTTTATTTTATTATTTATTTATTTAGTTAGTTAGTTAGTTATACCCCGCTCTTCAGCCACAAGGCTATCAGAGCGGCTTACAAATTGTTTTAAGCAATATCTATTTACACATCTACACTGCATTAAACAGTTTCCAATGTGTGTTAGCTAATTGCCCCCACAAGTTGGGTACTCATTTTACCGACCTACGAAAGGATGGAAGGCTGAGTGAACCTTGGAGCCTGCTGGAATCGAACTTCAGTTCATGATCAGAAATTTAAGAAGATTATTTATCATTATTTCACATGTTCTAAGGCTACCCACCCCCGTCTCCAGTTCTGGGCCTCTTATGAGTCCCTAGTCAAATTAAGTGTTTCATTTTTGATCCGATGCAAATGCCTAACAACGCTGTGGTGTTTCCACATTTTAAACATGCTAATCAATAATCAATAATGTCTCATATTGAGCACAGATTTGCCGACGGCAATGTGGGGATGGTGGTGTTCGTCCTGTGGTGCAGGCTGGTAAAGAACTTCTGTTTTCTTCAGGTTGACTTCTAGCCCAAACAGCTCTGCAGCTGTTGCAAAGCAGGATGTTAGGCGCTGCAGAGCTGCTTCTGTGTGGGCAACAAGGGCAGCATCATCGGCGAAGAGCAGCTCATGGACTAGATAGTTTAGAGTCTTAGTGTGAGCCCTCAGACGGCTTAAGTTAAACAAGCTACCATCAGTACAGTAGCGTATATAGATGCCGTCGTCTTCTTCAAGCTCTGCCATAGCCCTTTGGAGCATCGTGCTAAAGAAGATTGTAAATAAAGTTGGTGCAAGAACACAACCTTGCTTCACTCCATTAGTTATTAGAAAGGGCTCTGAAAGAGCATCGCCATATCTGACTTGACCACGCTGTCCCTCGTGTAGCAAGATAATCATTTTAAGGAATTTGGGGGGACATCCTAGTCTTTCCAAATCTGTGCTCAAGTCCGTTCAGCAGTTCACCTACCTGGGAAGCATCATCTCCTCAGATGCCAAGATTGACAAAGAGATCGATCACAGATTAGCAAAGGCATATAGTGCATTTGGAAGACTTCACAAAAGAGTCTGGAGCAATAAACACCTGAGGCAAAGCACAAAAATCAGGGTGTATAGAGCCATTGTACTGTCTGTCCTCCTTTATGGATCTGAAACATGGGTCACCTATCGCCACCACCTACGACTCCTCGAGAGCTTTCATCAGCGCTGTCTACGCACAATCCTAAATATACACTGGACTGACTATGTGACGAATGTTGCTGTCCTTGAGCAAGCAGGGATCACCAGCATTGAGGCCATGATATTGAGAACACAGCTGCGCTGGGCAGGGCACGTTTCTAGGATGGAGGACCATCGCCTCCCAAAAATACTACTCTACAGTGAACTCGCCACGGGTCAGCGTAAGAGGGGGGCTCCAAAAAAGCGATACAAAGACTCCCTGAAACAACATCTCAGGCTTGGCCAAATTGATCACCAACAGTGGTCCGCCCTGGCCTCACATTGGGAGGCATGGAGATGCACTATCCACAATGCTGCAGCCTTATTTGAGAACTCATGACGAACAAGTCTTGAAGAGAAACGACAACGCAGAAAGAATCACAACCCAAAAACATCACCCAAGGAGACCTTCTGCTGTGCTTTTTGCAACCGGACTTGTTTATCTCGGATTGGCCTTTTTAGTCATCAGCGCGCTTGCAGAAAGCGTGGGATGAGTTCTTCCTGAATCTTCGTTTGCGAAGAAAAGCCAGAGAGAGAATGTCTCATATCAAACTAGGCTGCATTAATAGGAATATAGTGCCTAGATCAAGGGAAGTAATAGTGCCACTGTATTCTGCTTTGGTCAGACCTCACCTGGAATATTGTGTCCAGTTCTGGGCACCACAATTCAGGAAGGATATTGAGAAGCTGGAACGTGTCCAGAAGAGGGCAACCAGGATAGTGGGAGGTCTGGAGGCCATGCCCTATGAGGAGCGGTTTAGGGAGCTGGGCATGTTTGGTCTGGGGAAGAGAAGGGACATTTTCAGACACCCCTTACTGCACAAGCAGCCTCTGGAGCAGTAGCGAGGCTGCTGCGCGGCAGGGGGTCCTTTTTGGACACCACCACCCCTCTTCTGGAACTGTGCCTTCCGGGCAACTTCTGTGCTTAAAATATGGCACGGCCACTTCCAAAGCTTCATGGAAGTGCCACGAATGATTCCGGAAGAGGGATGGTGGCATCTGAAAAGGACCCCCTGCCACGCAATAGCCTCGTTACTGCTCCAGAGGCTGCTTGCACGGTAAGGGGCATCTGAAAATGTCCAAGGTTGAGAGGTGACATGATAGCCATGTTTAAATATTTGAAGGGATGTCATACTGAGGATGGGGCAAGCTTGTTTTCTGCTGCTCCAGAGACTAGGACACGGAGCAATGGGTTCAAACTAAAGGAAAAGAGATTCCACCTAAACATTAGGAAGAACTTCCTGACAGTAAGAGCTGTTCGGAAGTAGAATACTCTGCCTCGTAGTGTGGTGGAGTCTCCTTCTTTGGATGTTTTTAAACAGAGGCTGGATGGCCATCTGTCGGGAATGCTTTGATTGTGTATTCCTGCATGGCAGGGAGTTGGACTGGATGGCCCTTGTGGTGTCTTCCAACTCTATGATTCTATGATTCTAAGGAAATCTTACACAAAAATATATTGTTTTCAGTGAACTTCAAGCTATGCCAAGCACGGGCTGTATTAACAGAATTAGAAACATATTTGTGCACAGGGTTTCAGACAAACACTAATGTTTTGGTATTCTTATTAAACATGCGTACACTTGATTCAGTGAATTGATTTGGTAGAGTGCACAGTTTCTATAAGAAGTGCTGATTACTCAGGATTGGTGAAGATTTCAAACCCTGAACACAGATGTTTGTGCTTCACTTGAGTTTTATTTTACAGGATGAAAAAAGCCAGCTTTCCTGCTGTCCTTACTGCCAATTAAATTTGAAGAAGACACAGAACCAAATCCTGGTCTTGCTTACCCAGGTGCAGCCCTGCTGAAGTCAAAGAAAAAAGAATTTGGCCTTGGGCCTATAGTAGCTTCTCCTTTTGTGTAAGTTTGAGAATGCTGTAATTCAAACTTCCCTTACTCTATTCACTGAGTGGCTGACCTGGACTGACCTGAACCAAATATTCCCTAAATGTGTGTGGGACCGGAGTAGTGGTGGAAATACTGTACTGTATTTCAACTTGTTTGGTCTTGAGCATTATTTAACAGTTAACTGTGCCTTCTTTGTGACAGTACATTGCAGCTCTGTGTGATATGGTTCAGTCACAGTAAGATTAGTAGGCAGTAGATTCTTCACCATCCTTCTGGAAAACCTCATGGAATCTCACAGTTGGGCTCTGAAACCACAATCCTGACCGTAATGAAAAGAAAAAGGGAAAGGGGAAAAAAATATTCTACCATTACAGATCCAACTAAATAATCCTACTAAAATTACTAATAACCATACCCACAGAGTATTAAACCATTAATTTCTTATTGCTCAAAATATCCATAAACATTTTCCGTTCTTTAAAAAAAAAAAGTCTTCAATTGGCTTATCCTTTAGAATCCACATTAATTTGGATTAAGCAGCCTTAACTATCCTTTTGTTGGCACTTTGGTCTGTTTCCAAGTTTGAGCAAACAATATTCTTGCTGTTGTTGTCATATATTGAAGAAGTAATCCATATTTACTGCCCAGTTCTTTATCTATAATGCCCAACAGAAAATTTTCTGGTAATATTACAAAATCTACTTTAAACATTTTTGGATTAACATAAAAATCTTAGAACAGTAATTCTTTGCCTTCTTATATGTCCTCTCTCTCTCTCTCTGGCTTTTTTTCACAAACGAAGATTCAGGAAGGACTCATCCTGCGCTTTCTGCAAGGGCGCTGATGTCTGAAAATGCCAATACAAGATAAACAAGTCCGGTTGCAGAAAGCACAGCAGAAGGTCTCCTTGGGTGATGTTTCTGGGTTGTGATTCTTTCTGCATTGTCGCTTCTCTTCAAGACTTGTTCAGCGAGAGTTCTCAAATAAGGCTGCCGCATTGTGGATAGTGCGTCTCCATGCCTCCCGATGTGTGGCGAGGGCGAACCATTGTTGGTGATCAATTTGGCCAAGCCTGAAATGCTGTTTCAGGGAGTCCTTGTATCGCTTTTTTGGAGCGCCCCTCTTATGCTGACCTGTGGCGAGTTCACCGTAGAGTACTATTTTGTGGAGGCAATGGTCCTCCATCCTAGAAACATGCCCTGTTCTCAATATCATGGCCTCAATACTGGTGATCCCTGCTTGCTCAAGGACAGCAACATTTGTCACATAGTCAAGCCTCTCTCCCACAACAAGAGGGTGTCAATGGAGAGGTTATATGTCCCCCGCATATGAAAGAAGGAGCCCTCCTTATCTTGACATTCCCAACATTGGTTTGAAACATTTTGGGACATTTTTGACAGTTTATTTGTGGTTAGATACCATCTTAAACAGATTTTCTTTTAAATTACTGCACAAAGTAGATTTTATATCATTGGACCACATTTTTTCATATATCCATATGGACATTATGCCCAAAATTTTAGGTCCACCTTATCATGTACTCTTTTACAGGCTCATCTCCTGTCCCTAGTTTCAAAAGCCACTTATATGTATGCATGCACTCTTTAAATTCCATGATCATCATCTTTACACAATTCTAAATAAAAGTCACTTTTTTCTTTTCTCTCTTTCTATTTTTTCCTTTCTTCTTTCTCTTTCTCTTTTCTTTCCTCTTTTTCTTTATTTTTTGAATGCACAGCAATAAACACCTGAGGCAAAGCACAAAAATCAGTGTGTATAGAGCCATTGTCCTGTCTATCCTCCTTTATGGATCTGAAACATGGGTCACCTATCGCCACCACCTACGACTCCTCGAGCGCTTTCATCAGCACTGTCTATGCACAATCCTAAATATACACTGGACTGACTATGTGACGAATGTTGCTGTCCTTGAGCAAGCAGGGATCACCAGTATTGAGGCCATGATATTGAGAACGCAGCTGCGCTGGGCAGGGCACGTTTCTAGGATGGAGGACCATCGCCTCCCAAAAATACTACTCTATGGTGAACTCGCCACGGGTCAGTCCAGTGTATATTTAGGATTGTGCGTAGACAGCGCTGATGAAAGCGTTCGAGGAGTTGTAAGTGGTGGCGATAGGTGACGCATGTTTCAGACCCATAAAGGAGAAGAGACAGTACAATGGCTCTATACACACTGATTTTTGTGCATCACCTCAGGTGTTTGTTACTCCAGACTCTTTTGTAAAGTCTTCCAAATGTGCTATATGCCTTTGCTAATCTGTGATCGATCTCTTTGTCAATCTTGGTAGCTCAGGAGATGATGCTTCCCAGGTAGGTGAACTGCTGAATGGACTTAAGCACAGCAAAATGGTGTCTCTTATATAACATGGCAAAATCAAGGTTTGCTTTTTGGATTATTATTTTTTAAAGAATATTTTCAAGCCATGAATACTTAAATCTGTGGATACCAAATCCGTGGATACGGAGGGACAACTGTACTTTTGTTCTTTGAACTCATTTTGCCATTTATGCTACTATAAAATTCCTTATTCTGAATTATGCTAAATTAGTTTGTGCTGAAATAACTTAGTCTTAAAGGTGCCACTGGACTCCTCTCTTCTTTTTATACCAAGAGAAAAGGAATAATCATAAGAGGATTAATGAGGGACAGCACAATTCTTGGCATTTTCTCCCCATTGGACTTTAGCATCTAGAGGCAAAAGGAAGGCAACGAAATAGCATCCAGCTGTCCTTAGCATTCTTCATGGGTCCGTTTCCAGACACTCAAATAATTTCCAGGGAAAATTCTATTTGGACTTTTTGCTTCTTACCCTTCAGTACTAACTTTCTGCTGATGCCAACTTCCTGCTTCCTCTCCAGATAGCATCTCCTTCCTTAAGTTCCCGACAAAAGCTATATTTTGTAGGACTGAAAATACGCCTTGTCTGCACAGGCTTGTCTGCGTGGACCAAAAAGCCATTCTCACCCCAAATCCAGCGCTGGCAATCCAGATGACGTAGGGCAACATCCAGGGGAGAATCCACATTTTCTGGCCCTTAAAACAACTTTGCCTTGTATTAAGCAAAGTCGGAGGAAAGTCCAATGTTTGCCAGAAACCCCAGAGTGGTTCCAGGGTCTGTTGGTGTGTGGACGGCTGGATTGGGCTGGAGGTAGAGTGTCAAGACCTTCATCAGCTAGCAACATTTTCTAATATCAGCCCCCTTAACAGAAAGAAGTGTGCCTTTATTGTTATGGTGATGGGGTAGCCAGTCCTTTGTTGCTTGCCCTAGCCACTTCTGAACACTGCTATTCTGGGTGAGCACTGTGATACATATGCAGCTCCTTTCTTCCTTTGCATTAGTGCAGTTTTATCTTTTTGACTGCCAAGTGTGGGGGGAAAACAATCAGCACAGGACAGGAAAGAAAGGTTGACAGTACTAACTCTGGAAAGGCCTTACTGGTCCCCTTGAGGCCTGTATTCAAGAACAAGCAAATGAAAAGCCTTCTTGCTTTACCTACCTGTGTCATTTGTGTTGCACATTTTGGAAGCTTCCAAGATATTTAACACAAAGAACAGATCACTTGCCTCAGGCAGAATATGTACGTATCATGGTTTTAAAATGGAATGTACTGCTATTGAGTACTGAGTAATAGCAGAAAAGGTCAGGCAGTCTTTTTGTGTGTGTGTGTGTGAAATTAGCATGTAGCACCTTGCATATTCTCTGCATATCTTAATAAATACTGTTCCTTACTTTAAAAAAAAGTCATATTCTTTGAAGCCATGTAAATAACAGAACATTAGTCACTGGGGGTATCTTCTGTTTCATGCTTTTAATTCCAAATACTTTAATCAGCTGAGAAGAGTGTTCTTGTTCTTCCAGTCTGTTTGCTTTGTGCCAAAAATATAATGTGGTCCAAATAAATATTTCCAAGATAACAGGTCTGCTTCTAGAGAACTAGGCTAAAAAGGAAGAAACATTATTTTTCCACAGGATGACAGCATGTTCATAACATGCACACCCCACAAATCTTTCACATAACTCAGTTCTGAAGTGTGTTTGTCTAATCTGTGGTAGAGAGGAGATGAAATTTAGTGTACAACTAGTTTTGACACACATAAGACTGCTACTGGCGGCAGGTAATATAGAGCCATTATTACTAGTAGCTTTTGATAGCCTTATCCTCTATGAATTTCCCTGATCTCTTTTAGAGTCTTCTAGGGTGGTCACCATCACTACAACTTGTGGAAATACTTCCTCTTGCCTGTATTCAATCTCCTGCTATTCAGCTTCAATAGATAACCTTTGGGTTTTAGTATGAAAGAAGGGGGAAAGTTTCTTCCTACCTATTTTCTCTGACCACTGTAAAATTTTACGCATGTCAGAGAGACCTGGAGGATATCACTATATGACTATAACCACTCCCAGGTAAAGAGTAAGGAGAATGGTGGAAACAGGACACTAGAGAAGATAAGGATAATACAGACATTGACAACAGTATTGGATAAGACAATTTTGAAAGAGGTGAGAAGATGTGGGTGTGGGGGTTTAAAAGTTGGCCTAACCAAAAAGTAACAGGATTCATTAAATCAGGGGTCATTTTGTATATAATAAATTTCATTTTCCCCATTTTAATGAGCATAGTTTTGGGTCAGAACTAGAGAGCAGTATACAGTATATTTATATACCGAATTACAGCTGTAACTCTTCCAGTCAAGAAAGGTGAATTGCAACAGTTGCTGCCACTCTATAAGAATGCCATAAACACACAGATAATCTCTAAATCCAATGTTGAGCAACATTTTAAGGTAAACCTTGCTCAGAGTGGCAGTTTTCCTAGGCTGCTGGACAGGTTTGGCATATAAAAAGAATGTGTTAGGAGTTCTGAAGGTGTTGGGAACTAGGAGTTCTTTCTTTCTTTTTTGCGTTTCATATTGCTCATTCTGAAAAATGGAAAGAAGTCATGGTGTCCATTTAGCAAAAGAGAAAAGATACAAGGGCTTGTCTGCAGGGGCAACCTCCCCCCTGCCCATATTCACCCTGTATTCTCAGCCCAGTTGACACACAACCGTTTCGATGATTCGCATCTTCACTGGGGTTTCTGGAAGATTCACAGTTTGCTCTCATTTTTAAAAGCATGTTTTCTTGCTGATATTTGCTTTCTTGAAACATTTGGTTATTTTGTGCTATAGGCTAGGGAAATAGGTTCAGAAAATACTATTTCACAAATTTCTCATCAGGGAATCTGCCTCTCTGTCAGAAAACAACAACAACCCAAAAACACGCTTAGTTTCTGCCTATTTTGGTTACATAATTTCCATAAACTCTAAAACTGGCATGTGCCATGACAAAATACCTACAGGAAGTCTTTAGATGAAGATTAGTGGATGTGTTGGTCAAATGAACCCACACAGATAAAGTAATTTTCAGCTGTTGGAAATGATACAACAAAATTCGGGGTTTCATCAGAGCTTTGGAATAGCCTTTATTTGTTTGGACTACAACTTCCAGAAATCACAGCAGGCAGGGAGGATGTTTATTAATGCACAACTAATGTCTATTAGTGAGCCAGCATGGTGTAGTGGTTGGCTGTTGGACTAGGACACTGGGAGACCAAGGTTTGAATCCTTGCTTGGCTATGGAAACCCACTGGATGACCTTAGACAAGTCACACTGTCTCAGCCTTAGAGGAAGGCTAAGGCAAACCGCCTCTGAACAAGAACAAGAGGTGTTAGTTGACTTTTGGTGTTAGTTTGCAGCAGTGTGTCTGCAGGAAATAATGCAATAAAGGCATGAGCAGGGAAAGAATTCTGCTCTAACTGATCCTACTGTAGCTGTGTGTGGCTGCCTACAACAGGCAAAGCAAACAGCAGTGGCCTCCAGAATTACTTTATTGAGCATATGTGGACACCAAAACACAGAAAAGCGGGGAGAGCAGATAAGCCTGCCTCGCCACCTCCCTCAGCATTTAAAAAAAACATGGATCTAAAAGTCTGGCCACTAAAATAGAAATCAAAAGAAAAGTGGAAGCTGGTGAAAGAAAAAGTCCTTCCTTAGATGCATTTTGGAAGAAGCCTTCAAGTAGTCTCTAGAAGGGTGTGTGTGAGAGAGAGATTTTCTTATGCAAGGCTTACCTGACCTGAGTGTTTCGTTTCATATGTGCATACTGCTAGTTTTAAATGAAACGTTTGCTGAGACATGTTGAACTGTTCTTTTTGTGTGTGTGTGGTGCAGAAGTTAAACAAGCTACCATCAGTACGGTAGCGTATATAGATGCCGTCAATACTACTCTACGGTGAACTCGCCACGGGTCAGCGTAAGAGGGGCGCTCCAAAAAAGCGATACAAAGACTCCCTGAAACAACATCTCAGGCTTGGCCAAATTGATCACCAACAGTGGTCCGCCCTGGCCTCACATCGGGAGGCATGGAGACGCACTATCCACAATGCTGCAGCCTTATTTGAGAACTCACGACGAACAAGTCTTGAAGAGAAACGACAACGCAGAAAGAATCACAACCCAAAAACATCACCCAAGGAGACCTTCTGCTGTGCTTTTTGCAACCGGACTTGTTTATCTCGGATTGGCCTTTTTAGTCATCAGCGCGCTTGCAGAAAGCGCGGGATGAGTCCTTCCTGAATCTTCGTTTGCGAAGAAAAGCCAGAGAGAGAGAGAGGGTGCAGAAACATCCCTATTGTTTCCATGCCATTTTTGCCTCTGATACCAGATTCTCTGTTAAAGAAGCAATGTCCAGGAACACATGGACTTTGCCAATTGAGGCATATCTGTACAGGGCAGGTCACTTGACACAATTTCTACACAAGACATTTCTGTGTAGTAACTGATTCGCTATATGGTGTGGTTTATGAGCTGTTCCATGGTGTAAAATGATACCACCATGGCAAAGGAGAAATTGAGAAAGAGCAAGACTAGATTGTAAGACTCATATGTGGCTACAGTCCAAATTATACACATGCAAAGCCAGCCCTTTGCAGTTCCATGAATGAGGTTCCCATCCTCCCACAGAAACCCATTGGGCAGATGGGAACTCCGGAAGGGCTCCAGATTCACTCTATCTGTTTCCAGATACCAGTGCAGTCCACAAAAAAACCTGCCTAGTGCGAATGTTCATATTATGAAGAAACGCAAATGAGCCAAATAAGATTTCTAAAAAAAATGAGCAGTCTTCAGTTCTGTCTTTGCAGGTGGCTCTTGTGATTTGTTTTTGTTTTTTTAACTGGCTTTTCAACTCCCAAAAAATCTCAATTGCTAGTCTGCATCAAGTCTGCACCAAGGCTCTAGTTGCCAGTTGGGCTGCCAATAAATTACACTGTGCAAATAACTGTATATTTTTGGCAGCATCAAGAAAAGGACTTGAAAAATGCCAGCAGTTGCGAATGGAGGTTTCAAAGAAGCCTGACTTAAGCAAGTGATGGAAGGCATTAGTACTGCTGATCCTTTGCCAGCTGTGGTTTTGGAACTGCAGCTGTGTGACAATTCACAGTTGATTACTTCCTGATGTATCCAAGTCTGAAAGTCAGCAGCAGGAAAATCAAAGCTGCTAAGTTTTTCAGGGATGTGAGGAGCATGAGAAAGGATTATCAGACATAGTTGCTGTCAAGCTGCGCATGGGCGGAATAGTACATAGGAAATAGCATTGCTTGGACTAAAACCACTGATTATTACAAACTCTGGCTGGCTTGCAATAGCCAGGTCATTCACAGTGTTAAGATTTTTTAAGCTGCAACTGTGAAGGATTGAATTGGGGAAATTCTTGCAGGGCACCACTGAGCTTGGGGTGCTCCTCCGAGAAAAAAAGCAGACACTCTTGGAAAAATGCATGTTTTCAGCTGTGGGGAGATGTGGTACCATTTTTAATTATGCATACTTTATATAACACCCTCAGATTGAACAGAATGTCTTCAACACAAAAGTCAAATCTCTTGCTCTAAGGCGCTTTCAGACGATCCCCTTTAAGCGTTCTTTTGCCGGCATTTTTAAAAAAAATCAATTTTATGCTGGCAAAAACCACGCTCCCCCCACACTTACCTTCTTTCCTGGCAGAAGGCTTCCCTGGCAATGAAGAGGAAGTGAACAAAGCCCCATTCACTTCCTCCTTTGAAATCCCGCAAGACTTCATTGTGCAGGAAATTCAAAAATAAAACACAAAAAGCACATACACACACTTGAAAACTTCCAAGTAAACCAGGGAAGGTTTTAAAAAGTGTATCACTTACCTGGATGTTGTGATCTCACCCAGAAGTGTTTGCATTGGACTGGCCACTGATGCTCCATTCACGCGAGTTATATGGCCCAAGGTTTCAAACACTGACAATGCTGGGGCAAAAGTGCCATGGGGGATCTATTGACAGTTTAAGCCATCAATAAAAAAAGTACTGGATTTTGATAAGACATAAATGCAAAAGGGCACTGTTGTCTGATCTGTGTGCCCTTTTGTGTTCATGTGGCGTTGTTATGATATCGTATTTAGTGCGTCTGATAAAGTCCTAAATGTATGTTCACAGGGTGTATGGGTAGGGATGGAACGGAAGAGGGAACGGTCACATGAGCTGGGCAGCAGCAGCAGCTGGGCTTTTGTGAAGTCAAAGGCTTTCATGGCCGGCATCCATAGGTTTTTTGTGGGGGGTTTCCGGGCTGTGATACCGTGTTCTAGAAGAGTTTATTCCTAACATTTTGCCTGCATCTGTGGCTGACACCTTCAGAGAATGGTGGCGTGTAGGTGTGTGGGGTTTATATACTGTGAGTCCCTGTTGAAGAGGATTAGCATGTAAATTTGTGTATTCAGTTGTAGGATGTTCAGTTCTTAAGGTGGAAGAATATGCAAGGGGGATTAGTGTCTGTTTAGCTCATGGTCCATTATCTGCTGGGAAGCCCCCTGTCCCTGGGTGAAGTTAATTTGCATGTGTTGAGTTTTTATTTTGATGTTTTTCAGGATTGGTAGCCAAACTTTGTTTATAGATTTTCCTTGTTTTTTCCCCAGGCTGTGAGGCTGTGTTCTGAAAGAGTTTATTCCTGATGTTTCGCCTGCATCTGTGGCTGGCATCTTCAGAGAATTCTCTGAAGATGCCAGCCACAGATGCAGACGAAACATCAGGAATAAACTCTTCCAGAACCTCACAGCCTGGAAAAAAAACAAGGAAAATCTTTGGATGCCAGCCATGAAAGCCTTAAACTTTGTTTACTTTTAGGGTTTCTTCTTTCCTGTTGAAGTTGTCCAAGCGTTTGTGGATTTCAATAGCTTCCCTATGCATTCTGACCTGATAATTGTTTGTCTGGACTAGAATTTTGGTGTTTTCAAATAGTATTTTGTGCCCAGGTTGCTTTATAACATGTTCTGCTACTGCTGATTTTTCTCACTGGCCCAGTCTGCAGTGTCTGTCATGTTCCTTGATTCATGTTTGTATGCTGTGTTTTGTGGTCCCTATGTAGACTTGCCCACAGCTGCATGGCATGCGGTAAACTCCTGCGGCTGTGAGAGGGTCTCTTTTGTCCTTCGCTGAGCGCAGCATTTCTTGGATTTTCTTGGTTGATCTGTAGATCATTTGGAGGTTGTGTTTCCTCATCAGCTTCCCTATTCTGTCTGTGACTCCTTTGATATGTGGTAAAAATACCTTCCCTTTGCTGGGTTTTTGTTTGCATGCTGATGAGAACTGCAAGTTTAAGGCTGCAATCCTATACATAATTTCCTGGAATAAGTCAAATTAGGTGTTACGGGATTATGTCTAAGTAGATATTATAGAATTTTACTGTAAGTCACTGTGAGCTTTCTAACAGCAGTTAAGATCAGAAATATTCTGAAGCCTAAGGTCCAAGCTGGCTTCAGTAAAGGAAGAGGAACTAGGGATCATATTAAAAACATACATTGGTTAATGGAACACACCAAAGAAGTTTTTGTTTTTTTTTAGTCTGTGCTTCATAGGCTATGGCAAAGCCTTTGAATATATAGATCATGAAAAACTATGGATTGCTCTTAAAGAAATGGATGTGCCACAACATTTGATTGTCCTGATGCATAACCTGTATTCGGGTCAGGAGGCTAATGTATATGCAACTTGCATGCCAAGCATATCATGAGTAAAGCAGGATTAGACTCAGACGGTGTGAAAATTGAAGGAACACTAACAATTTAAGATATACAGATGACATACTATTAGCAGAAAACAGCAAAGATTTGGAACAATTACTGAAGAAAGTCAAGGAAGAAAGTGCAAAGGCAGGTTTACAGTTGAATATTAAGAAAACAAAAATAATGGCCACAGATGATTTACATAACTTTCAAGCAGATCATGAAGACATTGGTCCTTATCACACTACATTGTTATAGCACTATATTCCACTTTAACTGTCATGGCAACATCCTGTGGAATTCTGGAGTTTATAGTTTAGTGAGGCCCAAAGAGTCCTTCCAGGAGAGGCTAGGCTGGTCCCCTCCCTGATTTCCTTTTGCCTGTCAGGCAAAGATTCTTTTTAAGCAGGCTTTTAATGTATAAGCAGCAGGGCTTGTTTTATTTTGTACGTTTTACTTTTTAATCTGTTTTATTTTATATTATGTTTTAATCTGATTTTAATTATTTTGTTTTAAACATTTTAACTGTATATATGGTAATTTAATATGTTTTATGGAAGCTGCCTTGGGTCCCATCGAGGGAGAAAGGTGGCATAAAAATGAAATAAATAAATAAATGAAATAAGAGTTCTCTGGCTAAGAATTCTAAATGCCCCTCCCTAAACTGCAAATTCCAGGATTCTATAGGATGTTGCCCTGGCAGTTAAAATAAAATAATAGCCCTATAACAGTGTACAGTAGCACCCCTGTATCCACTGATTCGCCAATCGCTGATTCAATTATCCATGTTTGGTGATGGTGGGGGGAAGGGAGGGGGAGGAATCTCGCCTCCCCCTTCCCTTTCCCCAGGAGGGCTCTGGTCACAGCAAGGGCGATGGCGGGGCTGAAGGGTAAGAGAGGGGAAAGGAAGGATCTCACCGCCCCCTCCCTTTCCCCAGGGGGACTCCTGCGGCAGTGGTGGGGTGGTGGGTGGCGTTCACCATTATCTGCAGATTTCAGTATCCGCGGAGGGGGGACTAATGCCCCATGAATATGGGGTGCTACTGTAGTATGATAAAGACCATTGAAATAGTTCAAGATTTTCCATACTTTGGCTCAGTCATTAATCAGAATGGAGATGCTGTCAAGAAATCAGAAGACTAGGACTTGGATGGGCAGCTATAAAGGAACTAGACAAGATCTTGAAGTATAAAGATATATAATTGAATACTGAAGTTAGGATTGCCCACACCATCATATTTCCCATTTCTACTAGCTGGACCCGGCATACCATATGCCATTAAAAAACTCCCCCCCCCAAATGCCCAGGAGACCTCATGACAACCCTTTGAGGTAGGCTGGTGGGTTTAAGTTGCCCCCCTGCTGCTTGTCCTGCCCCCCCACCGCTCATCCTGCCCCCCACTGCCACTCGTCCCCACCACCACCGCTTGTCATGCCCCCCACCACTCGTCCTGCCCCCGCCACTCATCCTGCCCCCCCACTGCCACTCATCTAATTTCACCCCACCACCACCAAACTCCCCCAGCCACCAAACTGCCCCCCACCCCCTGCACGCCGACACACACACACACCACACACACCCCCATGCTACTCACTCTCCCTCTCCAGCCGCCATGTTTGAAATCTACATGGTCCCGCCCCCAGTGTGCTGATTGGCTGCCCAACAGGCCTGTGATTGGTTGGTCAGTTCCCTAAGCAGCCAATCAGCACAATGGAAACGGCAACATATCCAAGACAATTATATATATAGATGTATGATTGTGGAATCTGGACAGTGTAGAAAGCTGATTAGAAGAAAATCAACTCACAGATAATAGAGCAAATAAAGCATGAACTCTCCTTAGATGTGAGGATGACTAAATAGTCTCTAAACTGAGACTGTCATACTTTAGCCATATCATGAGAAGACATGACTCCCTAGAAAAGACAATAATGCTTGGAAAGGTAGAAGGCAGTAGGAAAAGAGTCTACAAGAGCTGAGCAGGGCTGGTGATTATAGGGTGACTTGGAGGCCTCTCATTTATAGAGTTGCCATAAGTTGAAGTCAACAAGACACAGAATGCAAAAAACAAAAAACGAAGTCTGATGTTTGGGAAGGAGACATTAAATATGCTACCCTTATGTGAACCACCCCCACCACCAAAAATGTGCCTCCTCCACTGTGGGGTAAGCTGTCAGACTGGCTGATTATAAGGTCAGCCCTGCCTAATCTACTGACAGCCATCCTTTAGAAAATATTATTAATTGTTAAAGCAAATGAAGGCTTTCTATAACAAAGGCTATATGGTACAGTACACAATTAACAATGCCACACACCATCATAATCTGCATTGTATCTAGAATTTTTAAAAATGCTAATTCTGCTTCCCTCCATCCTTCTTCATATAACCTTCTGTTTACTTCAAACACGTTGAGTTATCCTTATCCAGAATTCCAAAATGTTCCAAAATCCAAAATTGCCCATACAGGTGGCTGAGATAGTGACACCTTTGCTTCTAGGAGATTATCAGACACACTAAATATGGCATTATAATGATGCCAAGATATCACTTATTTTTATTTATTTATTAATCTGGAAACATGCATACAACTGCATATCACATGTCATTTCAGCTCGGGCTGAGGAGAAAAGTATATGTGGATGCTTTCTCACTCATCCGTGCCAAGGACACCATCATAGAATTTGTCTGTTCCAGCAGCAACCAATTTCTTTCTCTTCTCTGCTTGTTGCATAGAATCATACAGGAAACACAAGAGGAACAGAACAACTGAGAATATCAATTCCCGGCCTTTGTGTGATGCTACTACATACCCTTTTCCAATGGCAATGTTCTTGTGTAAGCAGCTCATATTACTTTTCATGGGCCTGGCCCCAGAGACTTTCTAGGTGTTGCTCAAATAGACCCCTCAGTGTTGCTCATGTAAGGCCCCTCCCCCCCAAAGGGGAACCTATTTTAACAAACATTCTGTGACAGCTTAAAGAGCGACACACCTATTATAACATGAGCTTTCTTGGGTTATAGCTAATGTCATCAGATGCATCGTGTACTAGCCAGAATTTTACATATGCCATGCACATGGTTGTTGGACAGGTAGGGGGATGGTTGAAAATAAGACCAGAGGAAAATTAAATGCAGTAAAGTATCGTGAGTACTGATACATTAAAAACTATGGTCATTCACACAAGCATTCTCTGGCTTTTCTTCGCAAACAAAGATTCAGGAAGGACTCATCCCGCGCTTTCTGCAAGCGCGCTGATGACTAAAAAGGCCAATCCGAGATAAACAAGTCCGGTTGCAAAAAGCACAGCAGAAGGTCTCCTTGGGTGATGTTTTTGGGTTGTGATTCTTTCTGCGTTGTCGTTTCTCTTCAAGACTTGTTCGTCGTGAGTTCTCAAATAAGGCTGCAGCATTGTGGATAGTGTGTCTCCATGCCTCCCGATGTGAGGCCAGGGCGGACCACTGTTGATGATCAATTTGGCCAAGCCTGAGATGTTGTTTCAGGGAGTCTTTGTATTGCTTTTTTGGAGCGCCTCTCTTACGCTGTATCCTAGCTCCAAGTAAGTGCTGCCAGATAATCTGTCTGGTGATAGACTAAAATCTCTTTAATGAGTTGTAACTCGGCAGTCTCTCTCTCTGTCTAATCCCTCATTGAAATTTCCTTGCTCTGCCACCACTGCTTTAATGTCTATGGCAGAGTGTCATAGGTAGAAGTGTTGGTTGAAGGTTGAAGTGTTTTTTAAGTATTGCCATCCCTGAGATGTATGCCCATTTATCTTCTTGGGTCAAAATATAGCACACAGAACGGCATTGCTGACAGGAGACACTAGGAAGTGAGCAAGTGAATGAACCTCAGATGTTGAGGGTGATATTATCAGGTATAGTGCTGCCAGAGTAGATGAGTGGACATAATTGGTCTGTAATTGTGTGTGTGTATGTTTTGATGAGTGGTTTTTCATCATTTCACCTTGATTTCATTTGTAATCTGTTTTGGGGAACTGAGGATAACAGTGCAATCCTATGTATGTTAACATAGGAGCAATCCTACTGTGTCCAAAGAGGCCTGCTCCAAGGTAATTTTGCGTAAGCCCGCAGTCTGTTTTATTAAGAAAGAAACATACAGTTGTTGAATATTTTGCATTCCAATGAAAATAGAACTGCCAGACTTATCTGGCGGATCCCTTGTGGTCCAGTCAGGGTCTCCTCCCCTTTCCTTCGTTCTTCCCCCCTCATGGAGGTGAGGGGCCGCATGGCCACCACCATGCTCAGTTGTCTTCCTCCCAGCCTGCATTGCAGGCTGGGAAGAAGATGGAACAGTGGCCTATCAGGGTGAAGCTGATTGGGCTATTCAAAACAGCTTCCAGCCAATCAGATGCAGCCTGCAGGCCTTGCAAATCCAATTGGCTGAGGGGTGGGACTTGCTGCTCTTTGCAGATAGTTTTCACTCCAGTCCGGCGGTTGGGTATATATTCCCGACTGCCACGCCAGATTAAACAGTGGCTCTTCAGGAGCCAACCCACCCACCCTTTGTTATGTATTTTCTAGGGATACATGTTGCATGTATTATATTTACTTAACTATCACAATTTTGGGGGTGGTTGCCATGGGTTCTGATCCAAAGTCATTGGTAGCTGTGTCTCCGTCAAGTTCATGGTCAAGGAAAAAGTCAAGTTCAAGTTCACGGAGACCCCTGGTGTTATGTGGGGCTAGGGTCAGCAGGACATGCCAGCTCAGGGTGTGTGTTACAGATGCCCCCCCCCTTTTTGTATGTTTACTCATGGTGGTGGGAGGAGGAGAATGAGGGATGGGCGGGCATTCAGGGGCCTGCCCAGACTCCTCCCCCTTCCTGACTGGTGATTGTTGACAAGCAGGCTGACAATGGTCTCATCGACCAGCAGCTGGGTTGGTTGATGCTTGGATCAGAACCCATGTGATTGAGCCAACCAACTACAGCTGTCATAACTAAAGTTGTGGTCTTTATTGCCAATATATATATATTCTTACCTATATCCAATATATTATTTCAAACTTATATTGTGTCTGTCTTTATTTGGTGGGGGAAGGGGATCAGGGGAACACATCCTGCCTGGACATGCAAGTAAGTCCACCACCATTTTCTAAAATCATCTCTTGTGATCACTGATGAAAATTATCCACAAAGCCACTGCTTCCAGAAATAATAGAAAAATAATAGAAATAAGAACAAACTACTATCTTTTTGTCTGGGTTAATCAGTGTGGAAGGGTTAATCAGTATGAAAAAGGGAAAGGGAGGATTTGTAGGTTTATGTTGCTAATTTGAAACCACAAGTTCATCTCTGCAACCACTTCACCTTGTGCAACTTTGCTTTGAAAATGTTTATTTATGAACAGAAGGGGCAACACCACTTCCTCTTTAGCCTCTAATTCCCACCAAACGCATTCAGTTCTTCCCCTTTCTTGTAAGACAATAATTTAAATCACAAACCTCAACACCTGGGCAGCAACACAGGGCTTGACTACACCAGTCACAAACCCCAAATTCCCCCCCCCAATCTGGTCCAATGTGCCTCATGGCCTTTTCCCCAAATCTGGTGCTGTGGGGCCCTATTCACACCAGACTCAGGGAATAACAGTGAGGATAACAGTGCAATCCTATGTATGTTAACATGGGAGCAATCCTACTATGTCCAAAGGGGGTTGCTCCAAGGTAATTTTGCATTCCAACCAAAACCTTAATCCAGGTTTTAGAAAACTCACAATTTTCTCCGGAGTTTACTGGAAACTCCAGAGAAAACTGCTGCATGGACAATCCATCTGAACTGGATTTGAGGGGGTGGGGAGAAGAGGAAGGACAAGCACTGTCTAAGGCGCTGCCATTTCCCTCCTTCTCTGCACCACTTCTCATTCTACCACCCTAGCGGTAGTCACACTTTCTGAAGTCAGAACCGTCAGCAAGCCCCACCCATTCTGGCTTCAAAGGCACAGTCACCCCTCCAAGCTCCAGGGAAAGCAAAGCACCAGCAGTAGTCACCTCTCTGAAGCCAGATTGGGTGGCTACTGCTAGCGCTTTGCTTTTTCTGGAGCTCGGAGTCAAGCGTGAGTAATAGCTGTGAATGGGAGCAAACATACAGATTCAGGCTTTGGCAGCTTGGGCACTTAAATGCAGGCCAGAGTAGCCCAAATTGAATGCACCACAGCTCCAGGCCAAAATAGTTCAAATCTCAGCTGGATTTTTACCATCCCACCTGCCCCCTATGTAGTCAAGCCCATAGAGGGGGGATCATCAGGACAAATGGGGGCACTTACATTTGGGGGGCACACTGTTGTATGGTTTGTATAGTCTTTTGATGCATTTTGATGTTCTTAATGTTTAATGTTTTAAAATTGTTTGGTTACTTTTTAAATGACATTTATATTTATGCTTTTATCAAAGTTTTTATATACAGTATGGAGTTTTTAATCTGTATTGTTTTTTAAAATGTTATCTGACTTAGTCCCATTAATAGGAAAAAGGTATGATATAAATGAAATAATAATAATAATAATAATAATAATAATAATAATAATAATACCCACCAATACAGGAGGGGATGCAGGACATCTTGTTGAGCCCCTGTTCAAACTTTGAGCCAGTGCTGCCCAAATCCATTCAACCTACAAATCTTCCATATGAAAGACCAGCTCCATCAGTAGTGTGAAGTATCTGAAATCACATGTGTACCCTTCAGTAGGAGAATTTGGAGACAGGGTAGGGATCGGTAGATCTCACACATATAAACATACTCCCCAGCAACATACACAGACTATATGAATTAGACAGCTAGAATCCCCGTGCTTGACAGAGAGACAGGCAGCTTCTGGATAAATAAAACAAGCACTCAGAACAATCCATATTGAATAAATCTTTATTGCTATTAGTAGAGACAATCCTGATCTACAGCATGTGTGTGGAGAAACTGAGGACTTTATCACACAAGGCTGAAATCATGCGATTACGACAGAATAGTAGCACAAATGGGTTCCCATTATCACATGGTGTCATTGTGTTCCCATGGTCCATGTGTGCTCCATCTGTTAGTTATGTGTAACTTTTCATTGATGAGCAAAACCCATTAATAATCCTCAATATTGCTGTTTTTGTGGTATCAATGAGTGCGTGAAATCACATCCTGCTGTAATTGCATGATTACAGCACAAATGGACGGTCCTCTTTCTCCCCTCCCCTTTCCCAACAAGAACACATAATTAAACTTCCAGGGGTGAACGTGAAGAAGACCAACAGGATGCTGTTTTAATGAACTGTAGCCCTTGCTTGGTAGGTTTTATGTTTAAGTGTTTATTTGTGACGTTCCTTTGTTATGTATTTGTTTTGGTGTTTTTAACTAAAGTTGCATTGTCTTGTGAGAGTAGCTGAAATCTCACCCATGCAAAATCACAGAAGAGAAATTTTTTCTTAAAGGCGCATGCACTGGACAGTATGAAGTATTACTACTCTGTCGTTAGAAGGCAATGTGAAGAAAAGTGTTACTACAGCATGAGCTGAAATCCCATTTTTAAACTGCTAGTGGTGGTTGTGCAATAATTCTGTGGCAGTAGTATTACGTCGATGTGTGATAATTACTACAATCATGCTGCTTTGTTTCTGCTTTCCTCACTTGCACAATTACAGCGTTTTTAGATGATAGTCTCATAAAGTCCTGAGCCTGGGCCAGAAAAAGCCAGTCTTCCTCAGAGACAAATAATCTTTATTTCAGCACCTTAGGAAGGACAGTGTTCAGAATATACCAGAACACAAGTTGATTGCTAGCATGAGTCTAGGTGCTCCCGAAACATAAACTATTGAGACATAAAGAACCAACAGTCAGAGGTAAAGAACCATAGATCTTTCTTTTGAGGGCACACAGAAATGGTTGTGTGAATATCAAAACTGCATAGAAGAATAAACTCCACAGAATATCTGAGATTCACCTAGAAAGTCCCTTCTGAGATTTAAGATATCTTGGCAGAATTCTGTCACCTTGGGCAGACAACACTTAACAAGTCTGTGACAAGTAGTGACAGTTTCACCAGAAGAAAATATGAAGGAGCCACTTGGACAGAGAATCCAAAGCAAAGCTTGACTACTTTCTTTCTCCCACACCCACCCTGTAAGGTCAAATAAGGCCCTCCAGGTGAACTCAACTAAGGTTCAATAAATAGAAGCCCATTTAACAAAGCACACTTGTTTCCCCTTCTTTATCATAATTGCTTTTTTATAAATTCCTGCTTGGAATTTATTATTATTCTAGTTGTTTATAATATTATTATTGTAGTTATTATCATTATTATTCTCTAAAGAGATTAGCAAGCTATAGGAAACCAGAAGACCATGTGGAGATTTCTGTACTGATTATAAGACAAATAACAATTATAAGACACAATTATAAGACACAGAACAGAGGATGCTTCTTTCCTGCCCCTTGCCCTTCCTCTTGATACCTCTTTGGGCCCAGATGCTTTTGCAGGAACAGTCTTGATTAATCCTCTGCTCTATCACTTTTAGCTGCTTTTAAAATGTCCCAGTTTTATTCTCCTCCCTCAACTTTCCCTCTTTATCTCAACCTAGTTCAATTGCTGCAAACTGAATTTAAAGTGCAAAAGTAGTTTGGACTCAATTAATTCAGTGGGGGGAGAAGACAGGAGAGGGTAGAAGGATGGAGCCTTTCCTTTCCCAGTAGGATCAGGTAAAACCAAACTGCTGATGCCTCTCCTAGCTTGTCTGTTTTTCCCTATTAATAATTTTTGCCATCATGACCACACTCTGATGTTGCTTGGCCACATGTATCCTGGGGCCCACCTAGATGACAGTTTTAAATGCGGGGAAAAGTGCATCAACACAAATTTGAGACTATGCTCAGTTGTACCCATGGTATTTTCTTGGCAGCAGAGGGTATGTACATTTGAAGAGCACACGGAACCTTCTTAGCGAAAAAAGATGGCGATCGGAATAAAGTATGGTGCTCTTTTTATGTCTTGATGATACAATCGCCATGCTCTTTTTTAAAAAACCGTCAATCAAGGGTGTGCACAGTTGGACTTGCACTTCTGTTGCCACATATTTCCTGCAGCAATTCCTGCCACATGGTGCCATTGGTTGCAAAACATCTGTGACCCCATGCCTAGTCATGATCTGCCATTGCCCAACCACATCCATGGTATCTTGGCCAGCTCACATCCATGAAACGTGTCCTAGACTGCTGCATGGTGATAATTGCTCTCATATGAGCAACCATGATGGTGATGGATGGAGAGGACCGTGTCCATCACCTCAGACAAGCACATCGCCAACGTTTCCTGGAGCGAGTGCAAGAGGAGAGTTCAGAGGGAGAAGATGATCTTGCTGTGGGCCTGGTGGTCCAATCTAGGATCATGGTTGAGACCCATGAAATACTTTCCTCCCTGCGTGGGGATATGTATCATTTGTCTGTCTGTGACCACCGATGGTGGGTTTACCCGATCACCAAACAGTGGTGGGAGGAATTTTTTATGTTGGTCTGGTTTGATGAGCAGTGGATTGTGTACTTCAGGATGCCACAGACCTTGTTTTTGAAGTTGGTGGAAGTTCTCTGTTCAGAGATCGCAAAACAGGACACAAATATGAGAAGCACCATATCTGCGGAGAAGCGTGTGGCCATTGCTGTCTGGCTCCTTGAGGGATCCGTATGGGCATTCAAAAGCCGCGGTCAGAGCAGGGCTACTGTCTCTGCCCCTTGGCCCGCCCTTGCCCACCTTGTATTTCTGGTTATCGGAAAATGTGCCACATCCAGCATTGGTATGTTCACAAGGTCGATAATGCACATATTTACGCTACTTTTTTTAAAAATGTGAAAATAATGAAAATGTTTGTTGCGCTCTTCTTGGGGATTTCTCCTCCTTCCAAATATCATGAATCTTTCCCTGATTCCATCAGGACTAATGGCACTCTCCTCAAATTGTTTGAGGATTTTTTTCACCATCTAGACAACATCCTGGTTTTCATCTGGAGGGTATGGCCAACATCAGCAGCAACCAAAGGTCAGAGAGGGCAGAGGCGTAATTATCTTTGACCAGAGTCATGGGGCTTGTCTACACTGGCAAAAAAACCCCAAAACCTCTTACTCACATTGTGTTCACTGTGCAGTTGCCACATGACGTTCCTGACAATTCACAGCTTCATCAGGGGTTTGCAGGCAAATCCAGGTCTAAAAGATTTGCGGTTTGCTCCACATTTCAGAGGAAATTGTGGATTATGTGTGGCAGCTTCAGATTGGCTTTGCTGCAAAGCCAGGGGTGGGGCTTCTGGTAGATGGGACACCATTCTGCTAGCATGCAGGTGTGGTTGTGGGTTGGGTTTTGTTTTGTTTAAAGAAATTCAATGGTGCTTATAGCTGTATAAGTGTATCTCTGCTTATCCAATAATAAATAGTACTTTGGGACAACGTATATTTGCATGCATAAGTGAATGGGGCGGGGGACGGAGCAGCCCCATCCGTGTGGCCAGAAATAATGCAATGTGTAGGACAGCATAGGACCACCCTTATGAATTTGCCTATGATTACATTGATTAGAGTGAGGCGGGATACTCCAATTTCCCATTGGACAACCCACAGGGAGTGTGCCATTTACAGGGTTGCTGCAGATCAAAACATCGGCAGCAGCTAGAAAGTGGGTTTTGGGGTTTCTCACCAATGTAGACATGCCCATGGTGAATGTTATTGTTATAAAATGGGCTACAGGCAGCAGAGGTGGGCAACCTCTACAGCACACAAACAACCCACCCTACCAGTATGTTCTTGCTCCCTACTTCCCACAGCTGCACTGTTAAGTTTCAGCAGGCTATGGCAATCAGACAAATGTATTTGTTTCTTTCTGCATATCTTGTTTATCAAGGAAAAAGAAAAGTAGGCCTTACTTGGCTTCAGGAGCAAATTTGTCAGGGGTGGTGACAAGGGCTACTAAATCAAGTGCAGGACTGTGTTGGGCCTGTTGGCTACAAGTTGACCACTCTGGGTGAGAGCCAGATTTATTGGATTTATATACCATCTTCCTCCCAAAAATCAGACTTCAGCAGCTCAAGGTGAAGATGAACGGGAGCAGTCCAGTGAGATGATTACAAAACACAGCAGTCCAGTGAGATGTGTGCATCAGTTTGCTCAGGCCAAGGAACTAATTTGAGGCAGCAGTAATATAAGACCATCCACTCCCTTAGCGGTTCTCCAGGTGATCGTTTAGTCTGTCTGGGAAGGTGAGCTGGACTCCTCTCTGCCTGTTGCCTCAGCCTGTCTAAGCCAAAGGAGAAGATGATGCTCCCTGTATTCTGCAGAGATAACCTGACTGGACCTGGCAGCTGAATGATATTTTAATACTTGCAACAGATTTCTTCATTATACCTAAGGGAAGCAGGCTAGTTTTGGGGGTTCATGGGGAACTCTGATATGTCACTAACAGTGAGGAATGTTGGAACCCCTCCTCTTTTTCCCTGATATCATGCACCAATAGTCATGTCAACTATCCAGGTTCCCACTTTCCAGTACAATACCTGTCATGACACAAACCCTCCAACCTCACTTTGGACTATGTTGTTATTGTTGTTTTCCCTAATCTTCATTCTGGTGAGTCAGATCCCAGGTTTCAGGGTTATCTTCAACTTGGTGTCTCTTCTTTGTACCACAGCTTTGCTGCTTTCTGATCCTGATTTCCTCACACATTGCTCATCTTCCTCTAATATCTGCCCCAATGTTAACTGAAGCAATATCTGTCCAACAAGCCTCCGTTGCGAAATTGTTGTTCTTAGCAACCCTTTCAGATCTTTTCCTGTTACTTCAAAAGGGCTGATTGGTCAGCAGAGTAATAAGGCTAGCAGGAATGTAATTATGCTGTAGGGTATCACCACTGGATAATCTCAATTATTCTACTTGAATCAAAGTGTGCTTCTGGAGACCCCAATATGTGGAGATGAGATTGGGTGTGACAGAACCAACAGTCTTATTAGAGTTTCAGACTACACTGTTATAGCGTTACTGTTCCACTTTAACTGCTCTGGCTTCCTGCTGTGGAATTCTGTGGTTTGTAGTTTAGTGAGGCCTAAGATCTCTCTGGCTGAGAGTTGCAAATGCCCCTCCCTAAACTGCAAATCCCAGGATTCAAGAGGAGGCAGCCATACCAAATATAGTGGAATAGTAACACTATAACAGTGTTGTCCGAAAATCTAGTTATACAGAGTACATCAATGTTATTTATTTCCTAGCACAGGAAGGATCCATTACAAACAGGTTATTACACCTTTTTTTCAAACACAAGTACTCCAGGCAGAAAAAGTATACATGTTTTTAATTAGAGAAAGCAAAGCTAGTAATTCTGTTAGCTTTGCCAATACATATGAATATGAATCAAGGATATTGTTTACCAAATGCACTATCCAGAGTTAATTTCCAGATTCACAAATGCAATAATTATTTTTAAGTAGTTAGTAAATTGCTAAGAATGGTTGATGAAAGCAATATTCTACAATCAAATCAGTGGGACTTTTGTTTATAAAAGAAATGCTGAAATCCATAACAACATAACTTTTATTAGGCTCTATGACTTTAAAAGAGTGAGTTGTCTAAGAACAGGTGAATTTTACATTGTAAACAGGGCATCAACCATTTTTGGTCTGTCTCTGCTCCCCAGCATCCCCAATACTTGAAACTATCTCCTTGCCTAGGAGACTGCAGCCTAAAAGGAGAATTATATAACTTCCTTCCCCTTCTTATTTTAGGATTTTTAATCAGATACAGACTCTCCCCTCCTGTTTTATTTAACACCATGCCAAATTGAAGGTTCTGGAGAACTTGAAAGCTTGCACAGTATTTTCTGACTTTTGAGTTAGCCTAATAAAGACTAGGAAGAAATCCCATTTCATGTGGATTTTTCTTTTGACCAGCATGGCTACTTTTGCTTTTGTTTTCTGTTATTTAGAAGATTCTAGAAGTTCACATTCTGTATAGAGGTGGAGTTTTTTTGTCATGCCTTATTGCTTTATTAGGGCTCAGGTGTTACCATCATTTTAAAATAAATTCAGAGTTATAGGAAAAGAATTTAAGATGCCTGGGTTTTAAGTATTTTTTAATATAATTTAACATTTATTCTCCATCTTTCTATTCAAAATTCTAGTGTGGTGGTAGCTTAGTAAAATGGGAGTAAAATTGATTAGCCATTTTCCTTTTCTGATTCAGTTTCTCAACCATACCTCAGATGTGCCAGAAGTAACCTTGCTTCTATAATTAAATTTTGATTTATCAGCTCCTAACAAAAAAATATATATTCTTGTATCTCTGATATCTAAATATGAAAAGATGTCTCCCTCTTGCCATGTATGTAAACCTTTATGGTGTTCAAAACACACACACACACACACTTTATTCACATCTTTACAACAATCTTGTATTATTGCATTAGCAGTATATCATATCCTAGTTTCCCTTCTTCAATTGACCCTGACTTTGGAGGTAAAACCTAAATATGATCGGTGTTAAAATGCCCTCACAGTCTATTGTCCCTCTCACCCTCCAAGATCCATGCATGCCTTCTCTGTTCTTATCTCTTTAATTTTGGAGGGAATGGGTAATTCCTGTCACCCCACCCCAGCACCCATTTTTCTAGGACTATTTTTTTAGAGGAAAACAAGTATATTCTGGTTATTCGTGTACAGCAGGGTGTTCATGGGCTGCAGCTCCCATGATACTTCACCATTGGCTGGCTAGGTCTGATGGGAATTGCAGTCCAACAACATCTGGAGGGCTACAGGTTGCCCACCTCTGGGCTAAACCTTTTAATTCTAGAATTGTAGGGACAAGCAGTATGACTGCAGTTTCTCTCACTAAACACTACTGTAACTCTGACCATAGTGATTATTCACATGGCCCAACCCTTAGAAATCTCTGTAGTAACACCAATCCAGTGTTCCTGAAGATCTGAGCAAGTCTATGGTGTAATCATTCTTTAATTTTGTCACTGAACATGCTCTAGCCTTTGGGAAAACAAATTTCTGACACATTAGTTGCTCAGCTTGACTAGATTAGTCATCATCAACACTGGCTTAAAACAGGAGTTATCAGTCATCAAGGCGTGTTGCTTTGGAAACAATCCACATTTAAAGAAACAAAAAACTTTCCCTTTTTTCTCATTGAAGGCTATTATTTGTATCAGACCAGTTAATTAGATTGCCATCTCCTTGGCAACCAAGGGACAAAATAATAACTCTTACCTGACTTATCTTACTTCTTTAGATCCCATGTATGTGATTCATTTTAGTCTCACAAAACAAAACAGAAATAGCAACACCATTTGCTGCACAAAGTTCATGTTATTTGTCATCCTCTGAGATGTATGTGTATATGTACACACAAACTCCCTGGAGAATGGAATTGGAGCTGATGTTTTTGAGAACTTGTTAGAACCATATTTTTGAAACATACAACAAGACGTACAGTCTAATGTGTCTACAGAAACATTATACTGTACATAGTGTTTTAAAGGTGGCGCACATAGTTGTCTTCCTCCTGTCCTCTTTAGGGCAGTGAGAGAGAGAGAGAGAGAGAGAGAGAGAGATTGGCCCAGGTCACCTAGTCAGTTTCATGGCTCAGGGGCAACTGAACCTTGATCTCATAAGTCCCAGTCCAAAACTCTAAGCACTGCTTCAGCCATGTGGTATAAACTGAGCATCCCCATCCCCATATTGATCCTGTATAGTTAAGAGATATCTGACACATACAGTTAGCCTAGTTTAAAAGAAATCAAGAGCCCTTCACACACACACCATAGTACTATATCCAGTTCTGTATACCAAAGTTCAAGCATACCCTCTAACATTTCACAGATGAAAACAAAGATACATATGTCTAAGCAGCATCAGAGTGTGGTTGAGATGGCAAGAGCTATTTATAAGGAAGGAAAAACAAGTTAGGAGAGGTTGCAGCAGCTTGCTTCTGCCTGAGCCTCCTGAAAAATATTCCACCCCCTCCTCTCCTATGCCTCTGCTGAGTTCATTGAGTATAAACTTCTTTTGCACTTTGAATTCAGATTGTAGCAGTTGAAGTAAGCTGAGGAGGAAGGGGGCAAAGGGGCGAAGAAAGGCACTGGGACATTTCAAAAGCATCTGACAGAGGATTGTTCAGGACTCTCCCTGCCAAATCAAGACAGTTGGAGGGTATGGAAATATAAACTAGAGAAAGTGTTGTAACACCATTTACAACACGATTATGCCCACCTTTGTGCCTTGTTTTGGATGTGTATGTGTAGTTTGTGAGAGCTAGAATGGTGTAGTGGTTTGAGTGTTGGACTGCAACTCCAGAGAGCAGGGTTCAAATCCTTACTCAGCCACTGAAACCCACTGGGTAACTTTAGGCAAGTCACACTCTCTCAGCCTCACAGGAAAGCAAAGGCAAACCCTCTCTGAACAAATCTTCAGATTTGCCAAGAAAACCCAGTGATAGGTTCAGCTTAGGGTCACTAGAAGCTGGAAACTACCTGAAGGCAAACAACAACAACAACAACAACAACAAACAACGTGTAGTTTGGTCCTGTGGAGATAAGAACATTCCTTGTAAAATGTATATTTCTTGGAGTGACTGGGCTTTTTCTGTGGAAACATGAATGGGCCTATGCTACTAAAGAGAATGTTATCTAACATCTTGCCTGATCCATTAAAAAAACAATAAGTTGTACAGTACAAAGCTATACTCCCCATATCCTTGGATATGTTTGCAGTATAATGTCCCTTGTAGAAGAATGTGTGGCTGGAATGTAATTCCCATAAATCTAGCCAGCTGTGCCAATCATGTGGGATGAAAGGACTTGTAGTCCAATAACATCTGGAAGATCAGAAGGTGCTCCACACACACTGTGCATATCCTATTTCATCAAGGCACTTCTAGCTGTTACATGGTCAAGCAGAACTTTTTTTGGCTGGTCTTTACTTTCACCAAATATATGGATAAGGTTTATCAGATTTCCTTTTCTTGTTGTTTTACAAATAAGCCCAAGTTTATCACAATATCAGACTAGTTTCTCCCTTTGTAACAAATTGTCATGCAGAAGATTACATTACAACAACCCATTTAAAATAGCATATCATTTAAACCAGTTGTTTCCACTGTTTCTATCTAAAGGAACCGTGACGCAGCTGGCCTAGCATAGAAAAGTTGTCTATTTCATTCAGCTACAACCTGCCTTCCAACCATTCCATGATTCCCCATCATTCAGTAGGCATAATGCTAATTATAATGATAACCACAATCCATCAATTGCACTTTAATTGAATTTTTAGACACAATACCACGATCTTGAAAGACTTATTAAAGCATGTGAGCATTGGGCCAAACATTCTTGTGAGAACAGAAATATTTAGAACTACTGCTTGATAATTAAAAAAAAATACTGATACACAATTTTTTTGCCTGAATATATAGGCAGACAGAAACAATTCTTCATTGAATATGCTGGAGTGTAAGATTTTAAAAAATTGTTATGGCCTCAGCTTCAATTATGATTTTTTCCTATACTTTCAAAAATGTAGACACTGCGAACTGTTTAGTATCCAAGGATGTGTAGAAAGGGAAGGAGTTGGATTTCCTTTACTTGTACACTCTTGTTAATTGAAATTGTCGTAAGTCCTGATTATAACAGCTGACACAACTTAGACCAGTAACAAATAGAAGCTGTTAGCTATGAAACTATTTGTCTTACCTTCCCTGGGGATTTGTGCTGCTGTCGTAATTCTTTCCTGTAACAAAGAAATTAAAAGACCAAATTTAGAAACACAGGGCAGGACTTGAGCCAATATCCTTCCAAGAAGGGCAGTGAAATCCTCAGTTTTATTTCAGAATCAGCCTTTCCCCATCATAGCTATATTTTTCCCTGGGAGTCTTCCCTGACCATTGTTATACCTCTTTCTTTCTTTCTTTCTTTTGGTACAAGTAATGAACCAATGAAGCAAGAGTGGATAAGGCATAATTTAATCTGTTCTCTACAATAAAATATTAAAATCCCTGCAAACATGCATCCTTTGTATATATTTCTCCATCTAAAGTGAGAAGGAGGGAGACTCAGTCATAGGAGGGAAAGAGAAATATCCATCTTTGAAATACAAGCAGGGTATTCTTTGTAGCCACCATGAGTATGTCCTAAAATGGCACTTGAGAATTCAGACTGTACTCCTAGTAGAGTTTTAGAGTACCAGAACATGATATGTGTTTCCTTGGCTATATGAAAGCAGATAAGGACCACAGGATTGTACCTGATTATGTCAACTAGATACACACAGAGAATTGCCTCAATGGGCCCAAGATTAATCAAACAACATTGTATAAACGTAATGTCTCTGTATCCAGATGTGTTAATGATCGCTTCACAATCCTTAGTAATGCAAGTGTACATTCACACCCTAGGTACTACAAGAAAGAGTCATTCTGAAACTAGAACTGAACTACTGAGGGCTGTTAGGTTTACCAGAATGAAAACTGGAGATGGCTCCTGTATCTTTAATGGTTGTGTGGAAGAGAAAATTTCAGCAAGCATTGCTTCTTACCTGGTTATATAAGCAACACCTACTGAAATTCCCTCTTCTACTTGACCATTAAAGGTATGAGAGCCCTCTCTAATTTTCAGTCTGAAAACCCAATGCCTCATTTTTATGAACCAGGTTTTTATTCAGAACTCTGGCCAGCATGGAACAAGAGGCCTTTAAGTGTTGTGGAGGTATTAGGGAGGAATATTTTCCTATCACCATTGCATCTGCAAGGAGCCATCCAGTGGAGCTGTTTCAAGTGGTCAGAGGTCTATTATGCACTGGTCCTCAAACAGAAAATGCATACCACTTGACAGCCCACTGCAAAGAATTTGAATGGCACTATACAGATAAAATCACTCAGATCTGCTCCAACTTGGATACTGTAGTTGATACACTTCTAATGGTTGTAACCTCAGCTCCTGTTTGTCCAGTATTGTTGGATACTTTTCAAATTGTGCAGCCTGAGGATGTGGACAGGATCCTTGGAGAGATGAGAGCTACCACATATATGCTAGATCCTTGCCCTTCCTCACTTATCAAAAGGCCAGAGGGGGACTGGCTGGGTGGGTGAAAGGGCTAGTCAATCCCTCCTTACAACAAGGCAGAATTCCAACTTGCCTAAAGGAGGCAGTTGTGAGGTCTTTGTTGAAAAAGCCATCCTTGAATCTTTTTGTAATGGATAATTATCAGCCAGTTTTTTGGGCAAGGTATTGGAGTGTGTGGTGGCCTCCCAACTCCAGGGGTTTCGGGATGAAATGGATTATCTATGACCATTTCAACTGGTTTCAGGCCTGGCTATGGGACAGAGGCAGTTTTGGTTGCCTTGGTGGATGGCCTATGCAGGGAACTGGACACGGGGACCATGTGTCCTAGGCTCTAGTCAGCAAGTGTTCTAGGTATGAGGTGGTTAGAATGCAAGAGCTGTTGAGTAGTTAATTCAGTACAGGTCATTCACAGGTTATCCAACAAGATGAAGGGAGAAACAGGAGGGTGGCCATCAGCCTGCCCAAGAGTTGTTATAACAAGTCAGCAGTCCACATACAAGAAGCCAGCAAGGAGTAAACAGAGTCATCAAAGCATAGCCAGTCCAACATCAAGAAAAGATTACTGGCAGTCACCCAGATAAGATGGTTGTGAGCAACAGAGACGTTGGAGGTCCACGGGGAGATTTATGAGCAGCTGTCTCCAAAATACCAGGTGCCTAATTAGGTCAGTGTCTTCTACTTGACAAACATTGGGAATGACTCAATCTCTCTTTGACTCTTCATTGCTCCACAAATGATGGTTATGGGTCTTCAGCATCTGCAACTTCCTGCTGGGGAGCAGGGACCTCAACCCTGGGCTCCGTGGACTTAGAGGGATCCTTGTCATCAGGAGTTGCTGTTTCCTGACCCTATGTCTCCTCCTCTCTGTCTGAGAGGTGAGGGGGTGAGTTATGACAGTGTTCCCCGTTGGTTCTGCTGGACCTCTCAGCAGTTTTCAATACCATTGACCATGGTATCCTTTTCAGCAGCCTTGCTGGGATGGGCCTTGGAAGCATTGTTTTCCAGTGGCTCTGTTCCTTCCTGGAGGAGTGAACCTAGACAGTGCTGGGGACTCCTGTTCAACCCCCTGGTCATTGGCATGTGGGGTCCCTCAGGGTTCTGTTTTGTCCCCCATGTTATTTAATATATACATGAAACTTCTGGGAGGGGCTGCCCGGGATTTTGGGGTATGATGCCATCAATATGCAGATGATGCCCAATTCTACTACTCCTTTCTACCCCAATCCAAGGAAGCTGTCCTGGTCTTAAACCAGTGTCTGTCATCAGTTATGGACTAGATAAGGGCAAACAAATTGAAACTTAATCCAGACAAAACATAGGTACTCCTAGTTAACTGAAAGGCAGATCAGGGAATTCAGGCTGAGTTAGATGGGGTTACACACCTTTTGAAGAGACAGATTTGCTGTTTGGGGGTACTCCTGGACTCAGCTTTGAACTAGGATGCCTAGGTTTCTGCAGTGGCCAGGAATACTTCTTCTGCACAATTATTTATTGATTTGATTTGAACTGAATTATATGCTGCCTTTCTCTTAGAATACATAAAATATATAAAAGTTAAAAGATTAAAAATAAACAAAATAGAAATAAAACACACACTCCATTTAAAGCTTGTGTACCAGCTGAATCCATTCCTTGAGACACCAGATCTGGCCATAGTGGTACATGTCTTAGTTACATCCTGTTTGGACTACTGTAATGTGCTCTACTTGGAGCTAACTTTGAAGAGTGTTTGGAAACTGTAGCTGGCCCAAAGAGCTGCAGCCAGACTGTTAACAGGGGCAGCTTACAGAGACCATTCTACACCCTTGTTTAAACAGCTCCACTGGCTGCCAGTTAGTTTCCAGCACAATTTAAATGCTGATTATATGACATATAAATCTCTATAGGGCTCAGGTCTAGGCAATTTGCCAGATCCTATCTCCCTCCATGAGCCATCCCAGGCTCTAAGATAATTAGAAGAGGCCCTTCTCTCACTCCCACCACCATTGCAAGCACAGTTGGTGGGGACGTAAGAGAGGGCCTTCTCAGTGGCTGACCCTAGATTCTGGAACTCTCTTCCCAGGGAGACCCGAATGGCCCCCTCCTTGTTGACCTTCCATCAGCAAACTAAAACCATTTTATTTAGACAGGCTTATAAAACAGAAAATTTTAAAATAACAGCTAAGGGTTTGCAGTACTGTTTTAACTGAACTGTTTTTAGAGAATTTTAGCTTTACATTTTATTTTATTCTTTTACAGATGTGTTGGATTCTTTTAATACTGTAAATAGTTTAATTCTGTTTTAATGTTTACTTTTTGTATGTTTCTAATTGTATTGTTCTTTTAAATTGTGAGCCACTTTGAGTCCCAATTTTGAGGGGATAGAAGAAGCAGCAGCAGCTGGACCCAGCGTACCATACGCCATTAAAAATCTCCCCCCAAAATAGCCAATAGACCTCACGCCCAGTTGCCTGGGTCCCTTAGCAGTGGCAACAGCGGTGTCACACCGCTGCCAGCAGTTGACTGCCTGGGGCCCATCACAGTGGCAGCAGTGGCGTATTACCACCACCTTCATCGCCAGTTGACTGCCTGGGTCCTGTTGCAGTGGCAGCAGCGGTATCCTGCTGCTGCCACCAGTTGACTACCAGGGTCCCGTCACAGTGGGAATAGAAATGATATTACTGTGTAGATTTAAATCATAAGTGAGAATTGTGCAGCCCTGAAACACTGATGAACTGGAAAGGCCTGTAGCCTTTGTAACTATAGCCAACACTGTAGCGCATTGTTTGATTGCTCCCAGTATGCAGATTGGCCATGAATGGCAGGAGTGGATTGTGAGGTGGAGAGGGAATGTGCATGGGGGTGGTGATTTACATGTGGGTGGTGACTGGCTGAGGGAGTGACAGGAGCAGCCAGTCAGCACACTGAAAGAGGCAACATACCTAAACCCATTATACATACCCAAGAGGCAACATACCTACATACCTAAGGCCATTGTGCATACCCGAGAGTTTTATATATATATAGATAATAATCCATAACCAAGAGTTACACATACATAACTGATTTGTGTTTATGATCATTATGTATTCAATAGTGTAGAGAATATGTAGGGATCATAAAAGTTCCTCATTTTTAACTTACCAGGAAGCAGCTACTGCCAGCAATGGGGATCTGTTCTCCTATTGATCAGGATACAGCAGACTGATGTTTCCACCACTTGCCTCCCATGAGCAATCTCCAGTCCAAGGAGGAATTGCGTCAGAGATCCTGGTTCTGACTGTTGCACTGGAGATTGCTTGCGGGAGGGGGATGGAAACTTCAGTCCATTGCGCTCTGATTGACAGGAGAACAGACCTCCATTGCTCTCAGCAGCTGCTGTCAGGTAAGACAGAACTGGGGGGTGGTTAAAGCCAGGAAATTTTAATTAGCTATTCAACTAAGATACTTACCTAACTAAGTCTCTCTCTGGCTTCTTCGCAAATGAAGATTCAGGAAGGACTCATCCCGCACTTTCTGCAAGCACATTGATGACTGAAAAGGCCAATCCGAGATAAGCAAGTCCGGTTGCAGAAAGCACAGCAGAGGGTCTCCTTGGGTGATGTTTCCAGGTTGTGATTCTTTCTGCGTTGTCGTTTCTCTTCAAGACTTGTTCAGCGTGAGTTCTCAAATAAGGCTGCAGCATTGTGGATAGTGTGTCTCCATGCCTCCTGATGTGAGGCCAGGGCAGACCATTGTTGGTGATCAATTTGGCCGAGCCTAAGATGTTGTTTCAGGGATTCCTTGTATCGCTTTTTTGGAGCGCCCCTCTTACGATGACCTGTGGTGAGTTCACCATAGAGTACTATTTTTGGGAGGCAATGATCCTCCATCGTAGAAACGTGCCCTGCCCAGCGCAGGTGTGTTCTCAATATCATGGCCTCAATGCTGGTGCTTCCTGCTTGCTCAAGGACAGCAACATTCGTCACATAGTCAGTCCAGTGTATATTTAGGATTGTACGTATACAGCACTGACAAAAACGTTCGAGGAGTCATTAGTGTTGGTGATAGGTGACCCATGTTTCAGACCCGTAAAGGAGAATAGACAGTACAATGGCTCTATACACACTGATTTTGGTGCTTCGCCTCAGGTGTTTGTTACTCCAGACTCTTTTGTAAAGTCTTCCAAATGCACTATATGCCTTTGCTAATCTGTGATCAGTCTCTTTGTCAATCTTGGCAACTGAGGAGATGATGCTTCCCAGGTAGGTAGGCATTCAACACTGTGAGTAGATAAGGTCTGTGGCAGATCCTGGAAAGACTAGGATGTCCCCCCAAATTCCTTAAAATGATTATCTTGCTACACGAGGGCCGGCATGGTCAAGTCAGATATGGCAATGCTCTTTCAGAGCCCTTTCTAATAACTAATGGAGTGAAGCAAGGTTGTGTTCTTGCACCAACTTTATTTACAATCTTCTTTAGCACGATGCTCCAAAGGGCTACGGCAGAGCTTGAAGAAGACAATGGCATCTATATACGTTACCGTACTGATGGTAGCTTGTTTAACTTAAGCCGTCTGAGGGCTCACACTAAGACTCTAAACTATCTAGTCCGTGAGCTGCTCTTCGCCGATGATGCTGTCCTTGTTGCCCACACAGAAGCAGCTCTGCAGCGCCTAACATCCTGCTTTGCAATAGCTGCAGAGCTGTTTGGGCTGGAAGTCAACCTGAAGAAAACAGAAGTTCTCTACCAGCTGCACCACAGGACGAACACCATCATCCCCACATTGGCATAGGCAACTCTGTGCTTAAGCCCGCTCAGCAGTTCACCTAACTAAGTAGTGCATGTAGAATTCCAGTCTATATCTTTACATATCTTGGGAAGCCACTGAATACAATGAACCACATACAATACCTTATTTTTGGATGGCCCTATTTTGCTCCCTAATAGGAAACCACTGATAGTCACTCAGCTACCCAAGTTGGGTTTTAGAGGTAATACCTAAATCCTTTAAAAAAAAAAAACTTGTTGTGTATTATTTCCCATTTTAAATATTAAAGTAAATTATTAGATTCTCTTTTAGTAATACCAGAGGGAAAATATCCTTGACAGATTATACATACAGTTGTCCCTCCACATTCACGGATTTGGCATTCACAGTTTTAAGTATTCAGGGCTTGAAAATATTCTTTAAAAAATAATAATCCAAAAAGCAAACCTTGATTTTGCCATCTTATATAAGGGACACCATTTTGCTATGCCATTGTATATAATGGGACTTGAGTATTCACAGATTTGGGTATTCACGGGGGGTCCTGGAACCAAACCCCAGCGAATGTGAAGGGACAACTGTATATGCCTTTACTGCAGTCTTTCCCAACCTTTTTACCATGGTGGAACCCTTGAAACAATTTTCAGGTCTCAGGGAACCCCTGCCTAAAAAAGTATTATAGCTACAGCTCAAAAAAAGTTTATTTTTTTCAATCTCAATATCTCACAGAACCCCTAGCAACCTCTTGTGGAACCCTAGAGTTCCAGGGAACCCTGTTGAGTAACTCTGCTTTACTGATTATTGATACAGTGTCAAAAAATTTCCCCAGATACATATTAGTTTTTCTGTCTGCCACTTACTGTCACACTGTGATATGTTGTACAGTATTTCACATCAGCATCGAAGGACGAGAGAAGATCAGAATAGAAAGGGGCATCTTAAGTACTGCATATTCAGTATTCAGTCCATATAGTTTTTCTGCCATATCTGCTGCTTGGGCTTACCTTAAATGTGAAAGGCTATTAATGTGAAGCAAAGTTAGATCTGATGGCCTTTTCATCTTTATGATTCCTATTACAAATCACAGAATCTTAAGAGTTGGAAGGGACTGCAAGGGCCCAATCCCCTACCATGTAGGTATACACAAATCAATCTACATCTCTAAAATCATCGTGTAAAGCTCCAATAACTTGGACATAAGGTCCCCAAATTCTAGCAGAACACCTTTTCAAATGAAACTGAACTCCTATGCCTATTTACTAAGGTGTACACCCTACAGAATTCTGAGAGATTTATTTGTGAGTAAACCTGATTAGGGTGGGGCTGCATCATGTGTTTTTAGGACTGTGATATAGGAATGTGACAGCATCAACCTTTATGACAGTTCTTGAGTTATGGTGACCATAAATGGGCAATTCAGGCCAGGGTGTTTGCTCTTGTAACTCTATATACAGAGGCAGAAAAAGAGCCAAGAAATAAGCTTATTGTCTGGAGGTCCTTAGGCCAGACTGCTGCTACTATTTTTGAAACTGGCCTCTCTTAATCCACTTAGCCAAGCAAAACCTTCACCCTCTTTTGTTCAGACAGATTAAAAGCTCTCTTGTTCATATCTGTGTCTCCTTCCCTTGCTTTCCGGAATAAAAAGGACAACAGGAAAGAAAAACATTGTAAAGGTGATATATTAAATGGAAATGGGTCCTTCAAAGCTAAAAATGCCCAGGTTCTTAAAGCAAACTGTGCCTCTATATCTCGCTGCAAGATCTGCTTGAATGAGGCAAATTCCTCTTCTTGCTTTCTGCCAGTAATACTCTTGAATAACTGAACAGATTCACAACTATCATAGCAAACAACAAAATGGTAATTGGCTTCTGAAAAAGTTGTATCATTGCCTTAATGTGGGGTGGGGGGGGGTCCAGCAAAATGTTTGTGTAAAAACAGGGCAAAAAATAGGGTTGAGTAATTATCCAGTGATGAAGCTGTATTTTAATTGATTAATTTTCTAAGATTTTCTACATGTTTTTTTTAAACATAGCCCTTTTGAAATAAGAAAAGGTACTTGTGTAAATAAAACCAGATGTCCAGGCTGATTCAGAATGTGGTCGACAATTTTAAGAATCAACACTGATGGTCAAAACAAGCCTCAACATTTGAGAAAACTGTACATGAGATAGGTTCCAGACTTGGCTCTCTGAGTGTAAAAGAACTGTGAAAGAAATTTGAGTCTGAATAAATTAACCAAAGTAGTAAGGAACCCATGAGTCAACAAGTCCCTCTCCGGCTCATTTTTGCAAAGCACACATCTGCCTGCTCGCTTATTTATATATTGCTTTATTGAAGTGCCTGCTAACCAAATGCAGGTTTACATGCAAAACCCACACAATCACATGAAACAGTTCTACTCAAAGTTGTGGTCCCTGGACTAGTGTCAATCCCTGACCCTTTGGTTGTTGATCCCTGTGACTTTCCAAAAAAGAAAGAATTGTAGCTAATTGGCACAAATATCACAGTCCCAGTAGACTGGGGAAAAGATACTGGTCACCAAATCAGATCGTCTGAGAAACAATGCATTATGCCAAAGATGCCTGCAGCACTGAAAGCCCCAAGTGACTCAGATGTGTGAGCCTAACTATATGTCTGATAGGCATACTCTCTGCTATTCATGTTGCATAACAATATGCCAAACAAGTTATATTTGTTGATATAGAGATAGAGATGTAGATATTATTTGAGATAATCAGGTCCTATAACAAAAAATCAGGTTTGTCACACAGTATGGCAATTCTGTCTAATTTTAAATCAGATAAATGTGTAAGAATATTTCCCAGACAAGGTAATTAAACCCAGCGGGGGAACAAATAGAGCCTGAACTAAATTGTATTGCTCTAGAAGTATATGTCAGAGTCTCAAAACATGTCCTCCAAAACGAAGGCCATGGGGTGGGGGAGGGGATGTCAATATAACTGCTACCTATCTGCATTCAGTACACTAAATCAAAAGTTAGTCCTACTTAGCATGGTCCCATTGGAATGAACTGAACTTGTTTCAGTTGGTCTACTTTTGTTAGGACTTCAGCCCAGAAAAACCAGGTGTAGAATAATGATCTCCGGACCAATAATGTTTCAGTAATCTGTTTTTCTGAGTTTTGAGGTGTATCTGCTATAGAAAATGAGTAGGTCTAGGAATGTGAAAATCTGCCAGTTTTGTTCTTATCTAAGTATCTCAAAATTCCCATTGGCATTCTATTCTCATTCCCATTTCTGTCACAAAACCCTTTCCTGTTACTTTGCAGAGAGACAGAGACAGACAGAAATTTATGCATAAAGTTTATTACGGACTACAACTCCCAGAATGCCCCAGCTGCTACTGCTAATCCAAAACAAATTACATTTGCCAGCTTCTGTATTTATTTATTTTTTTTGTGCCTTTTTAAATGCAAACATATCTGTATGCATTTTTCTATCAACAAAAGTGTGTTTGTGCTTTTTCCCAAATGCATCAGTTTTTAGTTGCAGTCTTGCGCATGTTTCTTCCCTACAAAATTTGTCTCATTTGGCAAATGCGCAGATTTCCTGTGCAAGATGTGTTCCATTCTGATTGGCAGGAATGGAAGGTGCAAAATGCATATTTTCACATGGAAATGCCACTTGGGTTAATTTCTTTCTCCCAAGACTTCTCTTTTCTAATAATAAAGGATTCCATTCTGAAATAACTCATTAATTATTTAACAGATTTAGTTTTACATAAGAACTGTACTCCTGGAGGCACTTGAAACTTTCTTCTATGAGTGAAGCAAAAACAAAAACTAGCTAAGAAAATGACTCTTGAAGGACAGTAGACATAGTAAAACACACACGAAGTCCTTTCCAGCACAAACTCCACCAGAAAAAGAAGACTTCAGTCCAAACTGAGAGTTAAATAGCTGCCTATCCCATAGCAAACCATCAAGGGAGAGAAAGCAGTTTATCCTTTCATCACACTGGAAAACTCCTTCATATAAATGGTAATTACAGTATAAGCTACAGACAGCCACTTTGAACATTGCAACAGCAGTACAAATGTGTTATAAAAAATTAAAGGTTGCACACCAGTAGAGATGAACTTCCTCTAACAAAAAAGTGATTTATCATTTAACAGGAGAGATGTACTGTATTAGGAAATTTCTGTAGAGATGCATTTTGGGACCTATTTTCCAGGGTTCTTGTTGTGTGCCTTCAAGTTGTTTCTGACTTATGGCAACTCTAAGGTGAACCTATCACAGGGTTTTCTGAGGGCTGAGAGTACAGTTGTCCCTCCATATCCACGGATTTGGTATCCACGGATTTAAGTATTCACGGCTTGAAAATATTCTTTAAAAAACAATAATCCAAAAAGCAGAGCTTGATTTTGCCATCTTATATAAGGGATTCCATTTTGCTATGCCACTGCATATAATGGGACTTGAGTATTCACGGATTTTGGTATCCATGGGGGGTGCTGGAACTAAACCCCAGTGAATATGAAGGGGAAACTGTATATAGCTTGCCCAAGCTTACTCAGTGGGTTTTCATGGCTGAGCAGGAATTTGAACTCTGGTCTCCAAAGTCGTAGTCAAACACTCAAACCATTAGGCCATGCTGGCTCACATTTTCCAGTGAGGGAGGCTTTTATAGTTGCAGGACACAACTGCAGTATGGGCAGTTTTACAAGAAGACAGCATGTGCTGAAATTTCTGTAGCTTTGCTTCCCCATGCCCCACAGCTTCAATTATAGGTAGAAGTGAGGAGAAACCCTATGGATGGTAGGTGCCATCATTTCTGTGTGTTTCTCAGTTACAAGTCTCACAATGAATCTCAGTTAGATTCACTGTGCATCAGCTGAAGCTCCTGGTATTCCCTGTTAAACATATGTTTGAGAATTTTGAATGCATTTAGTTATGCACATATTGTACAAACCTAATACCACCCAAAGTATAAAACTGCAAGGAATATTTTGTTACCTTAAGGAGTAACAATTTTATTATGACAGACCCTTCTGTAACCTACAGTTTACCTCACCAGATACTTGCCAACTGGAGATTACCATGCACCCTAGAACACTATAAGTCTGCTCTGTTGCCATAGCTCTATTGAGCACTCCCAGAAGCTACTCCCATTAGGGCACTCCCATTAGGGTTTCAGAGAAGCCACACAGGGAATGTGGTTGTTGTGTGCCTTCATGTAGTTTCCAATTTATTTGTTCAGAGGAAGTTTGCCATTGCCTTCCTCTGAAACTGTGAGAGAGTGTGACTTCCCAAAATTTTGCTGTAAAGAAAGAAAATGCAATCTATAGTTCTATAAATATACTTTTTATGGACTCTGAAATCTCTACACCTTACAAGTACATTACAGACCCAAAACGTTTTTCTAACTGCTTTGCAACCTCACCCCATTTTGATACTTCTAGCACAGGTGGCAAAGTGGGGTCCTTGGGCTACATGTGGCCACCAAGGCTGTTTGAGTAGACTTGGATCCCTCCAGACATGCACCCATCCCAAACACAATTTCTCTGGACATTTCCCCTCAGTTGGACATAAGTGGCTATTGTTAACACTTCCATGTTGTTATTTGGTACAGGGGACATTCCCTGAAGTGAGAAATTCACACAAGAGCCAAAGTCTGGCTGCTCTAGTTTGGGGAGCAGTTTGTTTGCCCCTCCCACATATGCTTTTCTGCAGAAGCTGGTGATGGGTCAACATGGTGTTGGGAACCAGTGCAGATGCTGTAATATTGGTCAGATGTGATCAGGGTGACCTATCCTACTTAACAGTGGTCAGCTCAGAGTTTGAAAAAGTCACCTTTGGAACGACAACTCCTAGGACTCCCATTGGCCATGCTGGCTGCAGAGACTGATGTCCACAAAGTAATACAGTTGTCCCTTCATATCCGCTGGGGTTTGGTTCCAGAACCCCCCGTGGATACCAAAATCCGTGAATACTCAAGTTCCATTATATGCAGTGGCATAGCAAAATGGTTTCCCTTATATAAGATGGCAAAATCAAGGTTTGGTTTTTTGGGTTATTCTTTTTAAAGAATATTTTCAAGCTGTGAATACTTAAATCCGTGGGTACCAAATCCGTGGATATGGAGGGACAACTGTATTTCCAAGTACTGAGGTTAGCTGGTGAATTCCAAATCTGCTAAACTTTCCAGACAATCACCAAGGGTAGCCCCATCCAAGGAGCTTCACAGGGCTCTTATTTTGCATTCATAGTGGCATAACTGGTTTTAATAGATTGGAATCTGAAGTGAGAGATGTAGTTATGTAGCTGTCTTCTTTCCTCGTCTGAAAAAAGAGAGGTGTAGAAAGCACACATCTTGTGGATTTTTAAACTATGTTTGTTTTAATTGTTGTAAGTCACTTTGAGTCTAACACTGGGGAAAAGGCAGGATATACAATAAATATCATCATCATCATCATCATCATGGCACAGGAATGGCTCACAGAGCATTTTGAGGCTGCTATCACATCTTGGCCAGGGAAAGTTAAATGCCATCACATACAGGATTTCTGAGTCTACCCTGCCACAGGTCACAGAATCTACTATTCATCATTACTTCTGTTGTGCTTGAATTCAACTTCGGCATGCTCCAGTCCTACACTATGGCTAAATATTAAATATATTTGTAGAATCTGGGACAAATGTAAAGAATAAATAAATGGGCTGTGATCATGCAGTGACATTGTTTTGTATAATCTTGGCTGGTTATCTCATAGACATGCTAAACAGGGAAGGAGAATAAAAGTGGGACGTTTCAAAAGGTCCCTAAGAGACTAGAAAATAAGCCACTCCTGTTTTCTGTGGTCTTGTCTGGATGAGAAGATATAATGTGGATGGCTGCGCATTAATGCAAATTTGCAGCAGCGTTCATTTATCTCCACAGGTTTTTTTGGCAAAATCGCTGATATATGAAGTTATCCATGTTTGATGTTCACATGGAGCTATGCCTGTGAATTAAGATGGTAGCCAGGAGTGAATTACTCGCATCATTATTCTCCACAAGTTGCTGCCACTGCACAGTTGTTGTTTTTTTTTACTGTAAATCTAAGGTGTGCAAGTGTGACCTTCCATTTTAAAAAAGCTGTTTAGTTGCCTCAACATAGCAAAAAAGCACACGATCAATACCATGAAACTCCAAAATGGTGCTTCCCGCCAATTCATTGCTGGCAAGCCTGCCCCCTGCACACATCCAACCAATCAGGTTTCTACTTCCTCTCTTATCTGGGAATGTGCTGCGATGCATTTTGGTTGTCCTAATGAGTGAGAATGTGCATTTCCCCCACATTAAAAAAAAAAACCTTGGGAGAAGCCGCAAAGGCTTTTCCCACATAGTTTTTGGCGTTTCTGCCCCCCTTCCTTCTGAATACAGCAAATCACCACAGGATCTCATTGGGATAAAAGATATTCTGCTCGAATCCTATGAGGAGTTTTTCACTGTCTAGACAAGCCCTGCAACTTAATTATCACAGAACCTTCTGTTCTTTCTGGGTATTTAGGGGCTGTCTAAATGATAACAATACTTCTCATGGAATGCAAGGAGAACCCTACCTGTCTTAATGGGATCCCATAACATATTACCTTATTTGGAAGGACAGGGGCCAAAAATGTCAAAAACTCTGAAGGAAAAGCTACTGCAGCTTTTCGCGGAGTTTTACAAAACAGCGAGAGAAAGTCACATTTCTGCTCGTTGGGACAAGTTATTTGCATTGAATCACTTTCCCATAGGAGAGGAAGCATTATCTGATTGGCCAGGTGAGCGTGTTAGGCAGGACTTGCTAACAGGGCACGTGCCCAGTGTCTCCATGTTGATCTTTCGAATTAGCCTGGCTAGTTGCTTGGAGAGGGAGGTGGGGGAATGTTTCTCTCCCCCTCCTCCTCTGAATGGCTGGCCAAGTGGCTACTGACATTCCTTTCCAGCCTTGGAGAATGGAAAGGGATGCTAGCCCCTTTACCTCCTCCACCCCCACACAAGAGGGCATGCAGTTCTGCTGGCTGTTTGCTGTAATAAATTTTTAGAATTAGAATTAGCTTATAGGGACTGTAAGACTCATTAAGACAAGTCGCAGCTGATGTGACTTGTCTTTGCTGTGTTTGCTTGTATAGACAAGCCCTTAGAAAGATGTCTGTGCTTATACAAACCTCAGCTGCAGATAATATACTGAGAGCAGAGTAATCTGCCCACTACCAGCCTCAGCTTTCTCAAGATGGGCTCTGGATAAGAATGCACATTGGAAATGAATCCTTCTGAAATCCACTTAAACCAATAAACTTTGCATAACCATTTCATGTTACTGTGGACTGCCTGTTTTTGTAGTTAATGATTCATGAAGGTCTAGAAGATTTTGGAAGTCATTTTCACTGTTAATTGATACCTTAAACTATTTGGATTTCAAGAACTGATTAATGCTCAAGGGAAACTTTACCTCATATTTGTTCCCCCTTCTTAATTTTTGTGAATTTTGGGGGCAAATGGGCAACACTTGGGGGCAAAGCAGAATTTCAGTGCTTTATTTTGGCCTCTGGTTTATATGTTCATGATGACAAATGGCACAAAAATGTCATACATATGCAGAGTGTGTTGTTATACAACAATAAATTGCAGTTAGGCTGGAAAAAGACTGTAATTCAAGGGCCTTTGTTCAGTAATGAGAATGAGAAGTGGAGAGGAAAACCACTCTTATATTGCATGCAATTATTCCCTGCAGCGTTCCATTGTGCACAAAACATATTGCTACTGGAGTTTGGTCCAAGCAAATTGGGGCTCTAAGGTTTCTGGGAAAGGGAAAGGGGGCGGGAGAAAGAAAGGGGAAGAAAAGGGAACCCAAGATTGAGATGGAAAAAAGAATGTTGCAGTGGCTTATTGTTATCAGCAAAGGCAGAGGGCTGGAACTAGCCTGTACACTGAATTGCTGTGACAAAAGGGGCATGTGGTCAGTGAACTGCAACACAAACATTCAGAGGTTTGGGCATCTTATATTCCTATTTCTCTCACTTCCTCATCTAGAACCCTGCTGTGAGCCACCTCTATTCCTTTGAAACTTTCTACAACGGATGTTGGTGAAGGTTACCCCACAATGTTGCTGGACTAGAGTGCCAGCAGAAGTTGTGCTGGCCTATAGTTCAATAAAGGTCTGGAGGGCTTCACTTTGCCCACCCCTATTCTTAAAAGACTAGCAGGTAGGATTTTACAAGTCTGGAAGACAATATGGGAAACTAATGGACAGGGGATCATGGTCCAGTGGTGATCCTTTCCCTAGATGCACTAGGGAAGGGATAACCTAGAGCAGTGATGGGCAACCTTTTGAGCTTGGTGTGTCAAACTTTGCCAAAAAACTGAGCATAACTCGGGTGGTGTGTCACTTTGAGGAAAAGACTTTAGGGAGGCAGGGGTGGGTGGGCGGAGGAAAGTGGCGACCGGGGCTTCGAAGCCCCAATCACCACTTTAGGGAGGGTGGGGTGTGTGAAACATCCTTCTCGACATGCGGCCGCGTGTCATCAGAAATGGCTACACGTGTCAGTGCTGACATAGGTTCACCATCACTGACCTAGAGATAAACCTCCAACCCAAAGCTGTCTTTGAAACCGAACAGATCTTCACACATTCAGCTACACGATATGAAGCAACAAGAGACCCAACAGACTATTTGTACACTATGGTGAATTTTATTTACCTTACGTTGTGCCTCATGTGTTTGGTATATATTTTTATATGAAAAAGAAAGAGTTGGGAAGATACTTTCTGAGAGACCCCTATGGATTGTCCTGAAGATGGTTCTAGGATGCAGAATAACTTGTATGTGTGTTGTAAGAAAACATGGACAAGGCTTCTAGCAGCACATTTGCTTTGGCACAAGCTCATCTTGGGCTACCAGAACTGAGTGTTCCAGGAAAACTGGGTTAGACTGTTTCTATCAGTGGCCAGCCAAGAAGCCTCTGGTAGCCTACAAGCAGAATTATGGTTTACAAGCAGAAGGCAAGAGTCTATTCTCTATGTTTGTCCCATGTATCAGGTGTTAAGAGGTGTAGTGTAAAAAGGCACCCATTAGCTATCATGACCAATAGTCACTGACAGATCTTTCCCAATCTGTCTCTTTTTCAAAGCAGTCTACTAGGTGCTGCAGGCTATATTTCAGAAGAAAGAACTGGCAAAACCATATCCGAGTATTCCTTGCCTAAGAAAACCCTATGAAATACATGGGGTCACTGTAAGTCAACATGCAACTTGAAGGCACATACACATGCATTAAGGTTGTGACTGTCACCACATTGTATTAATTCATAGAATCATAGAATTGCTGAGTTGGAAGAGAGCACGAGGGCCATCCAGTCCAACCCCCTGCCATGCAGGAAATCACGATCAAAGCATCCCCGACAGATGGCCATTGAGAGTTTGCAAGGGGTTCCACAGGAGATGGTGATTGGGGTGAAAAACACATTTGTTTGTGCTGTAGATATAATAGTGTTTATGTAGGAGTTCCCAGAGTCCTATATTTTTTATGCAGTTCCCCAAGACCTGAAAATTATTTCCAAGGTTCCTTCAGCATAGACAGGCTGAGAAAGACTGGTTGGAGTATAGATCTGTTATTGAAGCCCTTTAATAGTGATGCCTGGAATAATATTCTTAAGGAAAGAAATAACCTCCCAGCAGTACAGATATGCCTCAGGCATTGCATTCCATCCTTTTTATATGGGAAACAGATTAAGTTATTGGGAAAAAAATCATGTAGTGTGATGTGTAATTTGCAATGCATATAAAGATGTGATTATTTATCTCACATGTAAGAGTGTAAAGATCTTGAAAACCATTTAAAAATATGCTTTTGTACTTGAGTTGTAAGAAATTGGTGCAATATTATTTGTAGTATACTACCCTCACCATTTGTTCTCTCTGTGTCTTGTATTTACATGTGTCAGTGCTTCAGCCAATATTATTCCTGCTGACTTAGCTGAAAATTCAGCTGGGAAAAAAGCCTGAAAGGAGATGGGGTGAAGGAAAGGAAACATCTCAGTGAAGATGGAGTGTGCCACAAAATGGCAGTTTACCAGCTGGGAAAATGAACTGGGGAGAGCAATATTATTTGTACAGCCAGTGTGGTGTGGTGGCTTGACTATGACTCTGGAGACCAGGGTTCAAATCCCCACTCAACAATGGAAACTACTGGGCAAGTCGCACTCTCTCAGCCTCAGAAGAAGGCAAAGGCAAACCCCCTCCGAGCAAATCTTGCCAAGAAAACCCCATAATAGGTTTGCCTTAGGGTTGCCATAATTCAGAAACAACTTGAAGGCACACAAGTATTAGTTGTTCCTTTTTTCTTCTTAAGTGTTTCTTTTACTATAAGAAAAGGAAGGGGGAGTTCTATGAGTGTAAATATGGAAAGGTATAAAAAAAAATTTAAAATGGATGTGCAGGCATCTAACAACTCTTCTCAAATAACTTGCTCCTTAAGGACCTTTGAACTGCTTTGTTAGATACAAAAAGTAATTTTAAATGTATAATTTGATCAGATGGTTCAAGATCCAGCTATGCTGAAGAGAATGAATGAATTTAGGGTGATGAATTCAGGGTGATGAATCAGAGTTTAATTAGAAGTAGATCCAGAACAAATATGGACATACACCCTTTCTTCTGACATAACAATTATGAAGGGAATGTACTCTCAACGAGATGCAGGGACAACTGTTTACTTTAAAGCCTTTTAAAAAGGGCTTATACAGATGTTAGAAGATGAGTTTATTAACTGTTCTTAGTGACAATACCTACATGGAGCTTCCTTGTTCACATATAGCATACCATGAACACCAGGTGCTGGGGACATACAGTAGTGAGAGACCATTGCATCCTGCTTGTCAGTTTCAAGGCTTCTAGGTGATGGTTATTGGAAACAGAACACTAGACTTACACTTGAATGCTTTCTTCGAGTAGCAGTACCGGCTGCTCACACAATGGAGACGTTCAGCTACTCTCCCAAATGAAAGCAGAAAGTCTGTCTTGGAAGAAGCAGATGCTACTGCAGCCAGTTTGTTTTTCTGCCCTTAGGTGGCTGCTAGCCCTACAATTGCTGGACTGGACAGACCCTTTCAGAACACAGATCCCCTCTCCAGATTCTGCTAGTTTGCAGAAATTCTTTCCCACTTGCATATGGTAAAGCTATTAATGTTTGTGCCACTGAGATTTCTACACCAATATAAATACTCTTTGAAGAGGGCATGTCATCTGTCCTAAGTTTTTATTTCAGTACTGAAGAACATTGACATTAAATTTTCGGTTGCCCTCTATTCTCTTTGTTTGGTGCCCTTAACACTTTCACACATGATATCAGAAACATTTGCAATCCTGACTTTCTTGAGTTGGCAATGCAAACATAGACAATAAATTCTAGTTTAATTTCATCTGATCCCATGGTTCACCATTGCTTCTTAGCAGAAAGTGGCAATTATTACATATGCTATATATTTTCTGCCCTGGCCTGATAAGTGCCCACTACCATTTTTGTAACCCTTGTTTATTCAGTGTTCTGAAGGTTCACAGCATCCTGTTCCACAGAGGACAGGCAGGGAGAATGAAAAGAAAAAGGGGGCACCAGTGATAAAGAAATGCAGTGCAGCTCAGCTACATATTTGAGGACTAGTATAGCATAGTGACCAAGAGTTCTTAGCTACAAATCAGTGAAAGCCACAAATTCAATTGCAGCAAACTCCTTAGGTGGTCCTTGGCAAACCGCTCACTTAGCCTCATCTCCCATTTTACAATATGGGGAAAATAACAATCCATCTCATATGCCTAATGTAAGGCTTCCAAGAAATAATGTACACCTTGAATACTTCAAAGCACAATTGAAATTGCAGAACATTAGCGTGTCAGTTAGTTAAAATGTATCTAATCCAACCCATCTAAATGGGCCATTCAGAAGGCCACAGCAGACATCAATTTTCACACTCACAGGCTACAGGGCACAAACATGCCTTCAGTCATATGAGGTAGCACAAGCTAGTTTGTTGCTAAGGAACAGATGCTACCACTCCAGACCCACAGAATGGTTTGTTGATCATTCACCACCCAGCTGAGGCTCCTGTACTATAAGAAACAGAGCAGAGGGCAGCTGATTTCCTTAGAGTTGCCTTTTATGTGACTGTGTCCAAACTGCAAACAGGAATCACAATGCCCTGACTTCCACTGAAATGTTTCTGCTTTGGATTATGGCCTGCTTTCCTTTTATTAAAACAACATTTGGTTTATAAAAAGGCAACTATTTAAACCCTTCATTGTTGAAATAATTAGTCCGCCCAACCTCACCCTGACAAAATGTATTTCAAAATAGCTTTTGCAAAATCCAAAGTCTTTATCAGTTTAGATTCCGCTGGGAGGCAGACATGGAAAGTAACAATTCTCTGCAAATTGCAGCTTCTAAATCAAGGTTTTATGCTTTATTGGAAGTTGAGAAGTGCAATAGTTAAATATGCTGACATCTTACAGTTTTCCTCCCCGCCTCCCAAGAACATGCACAGGAACATATGCATACTACTATACAGATAATATGCAAAAAAGAAAAAGAGAGAGAGAGAGAGAGAAGACATAGTGAGAAACTGTTTTTCAGCTTTGCTCTCACTGACTGATCACAGCTGCATGAAACTGAATTATAGCGAACAGAGTTTGACTTCAAGATATTCAGCTCCAAGGCAATATTCAGAACTTACATAAACAGCCTCAATCAGCCAATTTCTGAAGAGCTGTGTAGGTGCAAATCTTACTTATGTAGCATCAAAAATAAAATTAAAAAAAACCTATCCAAACATGTTCAGTTCATCCTTTAAATTCACTCTGTACAACTTAATGAGTAGTTACAGTTCCTATTTTACAAAGTAATTACACTAAATACACAAATATACATTAAGCAAATAAACCTTCATTTTTATGATCCTATGTCACAGCAATGTGTCACCTACCTGCTCTCTTCCTAGAAACACATTTTTGCACCTGTCCTTGGCAACAGAAAGCAACAAGTGTGCATTGTAAGATTGCAGGCATTGAAAGCCAACATGTCCCACCATCTTTCCCCAAGGTCCCCTTTTCCTCAGTCTTTTGGCTTTGGCTTCTTGGTGGAATGCTGGAAGGGGTCTTCATCCCTGCTGCTCCAGCCAAATTCTTCATACTTCCATGTTTAACAGCACTTGCATTCATCATGGCACTATATGGAAGGAAGATCTTAAGGAGGGGGGACTTCAGGCACACAGATCCACATGTCTTTGCAGCCAGCCACCTGCTCAAGCTGCTCAAGTCCCCAGTGCATTTGTGTTGATTCCCTGAACACCTGTGAGACACCCCCACCCCACAACTTAAAAAACATCAAACGGAAATCGCAACTCCCCCATTCCCAACAAGTAGCTTAATACTGGGAAAGAAACTGCTTGGTGACTTATGTATGCAGGGCACATTAGGAGTCTTCATGACTGGGTGGCAGCATGCAGTGTGGAGTGGGCTGCAGCAGATTCCTGGGCAAGTCCTGCCTCTCCGCAGAGTCCAGAGCTCGTCTTGCCATGGTGTTGGGAGGGCACTACGCGGAAGGTCCTGAGCCCTGTGGTGCTGGCTGGGGAGGCTGTTGAGTGGATGTCGTCCCTTGCAGCTGTGACGAGGCAGGCGAAGGACTTGTCTGCAACTGTGCCTGGAACTGAGCCAGTTGCTCAGGACTGGCCAGTGTTTTCAGAAGATTGTTCTCCTGCTCTAGTTGGTTGTTCTTCTCAATTAACTCTTTGATCTGCTCTTTGAGAACCTCCACTTCCTCTCTTACAGCATACATCAAATGGCTCTTTACGAGATCCTGGGGGGGGGGGGTGAGGGAGGAAGAAAAAGGAAAGACTTGTCAGGACATCTGGAAGGAACAGAACCCCTGAGTCAAAATGGCAGACAAATCCCGACATGACGTCAACTGACTGTCCCTGTGATTTTTTGTTCTTGTAGGGAGGAATTGTTTCCTATCAAAGATCAAGGGACTTCTGTTGCATTTTGCTTTCGACAATCAATATTTCAGTTCAGGGGGGAGAAACCATGCAGTCCTCTGGATGTTGTTGAACTGAGATTCCCAGCATTCTTCACCATTGATGATGCTGGCTAAGGCTGCTGAGACATGCAATCCAACAACATCTGGAGGGCTTCATGGTTCCTACTCTACTTTTATTGTTATCTAAATACTGTCTAAATACTGTCTGCATAATAACCAAAATCATAACAATGCCAGCATTGCATGCTAGAATACATGGAAACACCTCCACTTTGTTTTCTTTATCTTCATTTGTTCTGCTGAATCTTCCACTACATAATCAGGACACGCATGCACAGTGTGTGTTTCCCATTCTGTAAACTCTTTTAAAAGATGTACTGTACTAAGCTCTCTGTGTGCCCAGTTCCAGAGGACAGGTGACTTAGCCAAGGAACCAACTATTCCCAGACCTTGAGGGAAACAACCAAGTGTTGGGAACTTCAGGGTCTCAGTCCTTTTTAAAACACTTATGGAATAGCATTCCCAGAAAGGTTTGCCATTATTTGTAAAGGAAGACTGGAGCAGCTTAGTGTAATACCACAAGCTTATATTTCCTATCCCATCAGAGCCAACACAATGTCTCAGTGCAATATACTCCAGTTTTTAATTACACATGCATCTAATTCTCTGATTGATCATTTATATGCAGGCTCAATAACTTCCTGGTCTGTCGCAGAAATGTAAACATATATAGGTTGCTTACTTTCACCTGAAGTGTAAATAGTAAAACTGAAGTGAGCCCAGCTGGCAAAAGCTTGTGGGAGGGAGGGCCTGCCAGGACACAATTAGCACACAGAGAGTTAAGCAACCTTTCTTCTTATTCTCTGAGACACTTGTTAAGTGCCCTGCTTGTGCACACACGCACACAAAGGATTCCCGTTATCTCAAGAAACACAGAGTTTGTGAGCACATCCCATACTGAGGCAATGCTATTTACCTGTCCTTTAGGCAAGACCAGTGGCTCAACCAGGGAGGAAGCCCAGCACAGCACTGGCCCTAAGCAGTCTCTTGACTGCAACCTCTTCTGTGCAAGCCAAAAGGGCTCCCCACTATGACAAAAGGTTCCCATGGAACTTACTCTGGGCTGGCACATCTCACCAGGAAAAGGAGATGACAGCACATGAAAAGCCTCAGCCTTTTCTTTCTGTTACCACATTAACAGGGCAAAAGGCACAAAAAGAGCCAGCGTTTAAACTGTGTCTTGGTGCTCTCTTCTGCTGGGGAAAATACAGGGTAGCTTTAACCCATCCTTCCAGTGGTTCTCAACCTGTGGGTCCCCAGATGTGAGGGAGGCAGTAGTGCACTAGTGAGGCTGTAGGACTGAACTCACTAAGGACTGGGAGGCCCACCTGGCTGTCAAGGTGAGACCTCAGAGGGCTCCTGGGAACTGTAGTCCAACAACATCTGGGGACCGGTCAAAAACTGGCCTTCTACTGCCTTCTCTCCTCTATTCCCTGGAGGGAAAGCTTGTTTTGACAAATGCCTTTTGCAACTGTGGGGATGGCTGGCTCTGGACTCTCTGGTTGAGGGTACCGGGGAAAGCCCTCTCTTGGGTGGGATTCAGCGAGGGCATTGCCCCTCCCGGCGGGGCCGAGACTCTGCAGCAGGGGTGGCTCTCCCCATCTCCCTCTCCTGCAGGCAGCACCTCGGCCCCGCCTCCCGGAGCACCGGCTGCGGCTGGTTCCTTCTTAAAGGGCAAGGCCGCCTGCCGCATTTCCCTCCCCTCCAGACCCCGCGCTGACGTCAGAACTCCCCCGCCCAGCCCGCCCCCAACGCCGGGCTCCGGCCAATCCGCGGGCGCGCTATTTATAGCCGGGAGTTATAGTTCCGAGTTTGCCTAGCAACAGAGGAGGAGGAGAGGGGGAAAAGATGAGGATCCCGGGAGAGCGGCTCCACGCAGCTCTCCAGCAACAAAAGCGCAAACGGAAACGGAGCTCGGGGCGGAGGGGAGGGAAGAGGGGTCCGGAAAGAAAGGGAGAAGGGGCTCCTCTTTTGCGGGCGGGGGGTTTTTGTCTTTCTGCTTAGAGGAAAACAGGAAGAACTGAGATCTTTTCGTGGAAATCGCAAGCAAACATTGTTTGGTTGCGAGAGGCTGTCACAAACACACACACCCCGATGCTGTGGAATCAGCGCTTGCTTTCCATACAGCCTTTCCCTGCCCAGCCCCCTCTTCTGCCCCAAAGCAGGAGCCGGTTAAGGAATTTCGGGGGTCCCCGTAATGCTTTATTTTGGGGGCCCCATATGTTTATCTCAGGTCAATGTAACCTAACTCAACCTAAGCTATTCACAGTCCAAGATATTCAGATTATTACTAATCATGTTTTTGCAGGAGGAGGGTTACTAGCCCCCCCCCAATGATGGGGCCCCCTGCGGATGCTGATGCCGCGGGTGCCTTAAACGGGTCCTGCCCCAAAGCAAATGCTAGCTCGTTGCAGGAGGACTGGGAAGAAAAGGGGGGACCTTCCTTCGCGCAGCCATGGCCAAGGAGCGCGTCCGCACGCGCATCGCTCGCTCTCCCCAGCCCGGGACAAAACCGGCACAGGCGCCGTCCGGGAAACGCTCTCCGCCGGTCCCCGCCAAAGCCGCCTTCCCTCCCCTCCCTGCAAAAATTCCGAGGAGAGGAAGGTGCCCGCACTACACACACACACACACGCATACATACATACCATCGCTTGCTCGATCTTGTTGTCGATCGCTACGACGCTGGCACCGGAGGAGCTGCAAGACACAAACGGGGAGAGAAAGAGAAGCGCCCGTTAGCATCAGCCCAGCGAGTCCAGCGGCGGGGGGGGGGGGCTGGCTCCAAGGCAGCTGCAATACACACCGACCGCCCCCCCAACCAACCAGGAAGATGGCAGCAGCGGCAGCAGCAGCATTACATAATGCGGGAAACCGCAGCAGCCGCCCGTCCCTCCGAGGCGGGAGCCCTCCGGGATACAAGGGAGAACCCCTTCGCCGGACAAAAGAAGGGGCCACCTGCACCGCGGCAAAAGATGCCCGCAACCCGGGGGGGGAGGGAGGGAGGTGGCGGGGGCGCGATCTCTGCCCACCCCGGAATGCCAGCCCGAGGGGGGGGGGAGGCTGGGAGCGGCGGCCCCTATTTACCTACTGTCGAGCCTCAGGGCAGAGCTGTCGGTGCCCAGCAGAGATGACAGGAAGGAAATGGAGAAGTGCCTGAGCTGGTAGACTCCTAGATCCATTGCCACCTGCCTCCTACACCATTGGGCAGTCATGCAAGGGCGGAAAAGGCGGAAGAAAACAGCCGGGCAGGGAAGGGCTTCTCGGCCGGGGTTCTGCAAGGGGGCCGAAGAAGACGAGGCGGTGGACCAGAGGGGCGGCCGGGCTGCTGCTGTTGCTGCTGCCGTTGCGCAAAATCAGCCTCCTGCTCGGCTCGCCTGCCTGCCTGCTCGCTCTGCCCAGCGAAAACCTGGAGGGCACTCCAGCCTCCTTGCATAATGCATGCAAAAGAGGGCGGCGCCCATTGGCTGCCGGGCCGCTCCAACACGCCCCCGCCTGCTTGCATCACCAGCCCCGCCGCTGGGACCCTCCGGAGCCAGGCTGGGTCGGAGCCAAGGCGGGGCGGAGAAACGCCAGCGCCCCGGAACCATCGGCACCCCCTCGAGAAGAAAAGCAGCAGCAGCAGCAGCGGGGCCCCGGCAGCCGCCTCCTTCCTACCCTGCCTGGGCCACCGTTTCACAGCCCTGTTTTCCTCTAGGATCTCACGAGGTGAGGCGCGCTCCGTGGCCGCCGACAAGCGCAGAGCCCCGAACTTTTGGATGCCAGGCGTGGAGAGAGAGGCCGGGGCCGGGGCCGGCCCCTCCGGAGGCTACGCCGGAGCGATTGCGCTAGCAGTCTGCAGGGCATCAGTCACTCCGACAGCACCATCTAATGGCATATCGGGGGGAAGGAAGCTCGAGGGCAGCGGGTACCCTGCAGATAGGTACAACTACATTCCCCAGAAGCCCCTCTGCCAGCTGGCTGGAGGGGTTGGGAGTTGTAGTCTCCCGCTCCTTCTCAGCGCACGAACGCCTCTCTGATGTCCTTCGCTCTCTGAATTGCACAGCACTGTACACTTCGCATGCAGCCTGCTTGAAAGGCCAGGCACCCTTAATGGCAAACATGACGTTCAAGGTGCGTTTGAAAGAATGGTGCACAACGCCCCCCCCCTTTTTATGGTGAAGGAGAGCCAGCCACATCATTTAATTTACTGGTTAAAGAGCAATCTCTCACCCTCTGCCTGGCTTCTCAGTACAAGCTGGAAAGGAGGAATCCCCCCCCCACTCCACACCTAGTTGATCTCTCAGACCCTCCACAGAGAGAGGGACAGACAGACAAGAGTTTGGGGGAAGATACTGCAGTGAATTCAAAGTCCTTCTCCAAACTACAGATCCCAGCATTCCTTTGGGTGCAGCCATGGCAGTTAAAGTGGCCAAAATACTTAATTGTGCAGTGTGGATACACTCAGAGACAAGTGCTGCCACTTGCCTGCATAGGGGGACTGGTAGTATGGGAAGAATGTCAAGGTTGAACCCGCTCTAACTCCCTCTCTCTTGCTTATCCTTTCTAGGCACCACAGCAGGAAGGGCTGGGCCTACCAGGGCTGTCTCTAGTACTCTCTCAAGGCAGTGTGTAAGAAGCCACCTCAGCCAGTTTGTCCCGCCCCCTCCTCAGCCTCCAGCAGTGAAGTAGAGAGGACCAGCTGCTGAAAGAGACATCTTGTCACACATCCAGTGGCTTGGCTGTTGGACTGGTCCCAGTCAACCAACGTAATTCTCCACACTGCTCAGTAAGAGGTAATGACTCCTCCTCCAAGGACAGCTAGGGCCAACCAAGGAAGAGAGCCTGCTTGGCTGTGGTGCCTCAACCTTCCTTAGGGGAATGCCACTAATGCCAGCACAGCAATTGGCTCCACCACCTTCTCCTCCTCAGTTGTGGAGAGTGATGCAAGACAGAACAGCCTAGGACCTGATGTTACCGGCACTGTTACTGCTGCTGCCACCACAGCCGGAGCTCGGAACTAGTTCCATGCTGTGCACCATGGAACTATGCTGAGTTGAGTGGGGGCATGGATGTGGCAACAGTTCTGCTGGCAGCAGAACCCAGGGCACCTACGTATCTCAAGCCCCAAGAGGAGGAGGAAGAGACAGACTCCATTATCCTAGTTGCTGCTGTGCACCACCAACACACTCCTAAAGGCTGTCACTGCCTTCCTCCTCCTCTTCACTGCTGCTTCCTCTTCCTGGCCTAGCCAAGACTTCCCCTGCCATGCCAAGAAGCAGTGCCTCACCTTTTCCTTAGTAGGGGCCACCTGGGGAGCAGCAGCAGTTGCTGCTGCACATTTCCCCCCATAACTATGCTCCTTGCTTCTTCATCTTTTAAATTAAAGCTTGGAATTGGGAGGGGGGAATCAGGACATTTTTTAAAAAATGAGAAAGCAAGACAACAGTATCTAAGCATGGCTGTGTCACTAAAGTGGGACAGTTGCAGAGTATGTAGCTGGGCCCAATCTTCAAAGTAGCCCATTCAGAGGAAGAACACAGGTGAGTGAGAGGATGAGATGGCTGCTCCTCCCATGAGACTCACTATGCTATACTGCCCAGAGGGGGTATGGAAGAGTTCTCTCTACCACTCTCAGCAGCATTGAGTGGCCAGCTGTCCCTACTCTGGTGGCTGAAATGAGAGAGGACGTAGGAGAACTGCCTTTTCTTGCTGGCAACACTTCCTTTGTGGCCCCAAAAGTGACATAGCCTCAGAGATGGAAGAGCTGTGAGAGTGGCAGTTTGGAGCTTCTTGGGGTGGGGGATCTTTTTCCAGGTTCTACTGAAAGGGGCCATAAAAAAAAGAGGAGAGATTAATATTTACTGTTTGATTGCTCCTCACACAACTGGATGCTCTTCCTTCAAAATAAGAATGTTCCCCAGATATGTGTCTAATGACATCTGTGGGTTTTTAAAATTATTATTTAACATACTTCATAGCTGCCTTTTTAAGACCAGTTTTCCCAGGACAACTTACAATATAAACACAGTAGCAGTAAGTATAAAATTATAGAGAGACATTAAACAATTTTAAAATATATAACAGCAGCAAATACCCTACGTTTTCTGTGAAAGCTAGAGAGAACAAGTATGTTTTTAAAGCCCTCTTCAAAACATCTGAAAATAGAGCCTGATGATATACCTCCTAAGAAGATGATGTCCTAGGAAGAAGGTAAGGGGCAACCTCTCTAGTGCACATCAGGCTGAGTTAAGCCCTTCGATAGTCCTGCTAAAACCACTGTGCCCACAAGAATCTTGCCACTACCAATGAGTGACAACATATATTGCTTGGGGATTATGCCAACAAACAGCAATTGATCTTTGGTCACAACCCCTTAAACCAGTTTTCTTCAACCAGGAGCCTTCCAGATGTGTTACACTACAATGCCCATGATCTCTAACCAGAATGCCTTGTTATCCAGGAATGACAGGTATTGTATGTTGAGGTCTCATACATTATGGAGGACACCAGGTTTGTGGAAAGCTGATCTAGACAAAGTACATTAAGTTTAAATGTTTAAAAGTAGATAAATGCTATAGGCAATGTACCTACCTGCCTACCTATTTATATGCAGTATGTCTATTGCACAATTAAAGAGCAAAGCAGTGGGCTAGCCAAGCTACAAACAACCCAGTTCATACTTGTATGTGAACATCTTTTCTTTAAGTTCAATAATTTGGGCTAGCCTTTGCTCAGATGAAGATGAAGATTCAGAAGGTGGAGGGAAGGACTCTTTACTTTCCATACAATACACAAGGTAAGACCAAAGAACCTTTCTTAGAATTAGCACCAAACCATTTTCAGAGATTTTTTTCCTTCTTGCTGCAAACTGCCTCCCAGGCCCATTACCCACCACATCTCCACACGTTGAGATCTTTTTAGCTCCCCCAGTCTCTCAGTACAAATTTACTACATCCACAAATTCAGCAACGTGATATACAGAGACAAGTGGCATCATGCAGCCATACTGCTTCTCTTCAGTCTAAGAAAAAAATCTGTCTTATACTTCATGAATTTTTAGTGACTGAACCAGAAAGCAATTCAAGAAGGAAAACAAGAATATTAATGGCAGAAAAAATTCAGTTCAAAAGCTCCTTTTCTATAGTTCCCATAATAATTATTTCAGCCTTTATTCAGGCCTCTAAGATGAAGGCTGAAAAAAATATTCTGAGTAACATATATACAGTAAATTCTATAGATAAGATGGTGCTCCTTCCTTTTTAAATATTTGCTTAGAAAGAAAAGTAATTGACAATATTTAGGGGAAAAGGAATTCCTGACTCACAGAAATAATAATACTGGCCATTACTACTTACAGTTTGCATTTTCAGTATTTGCTTAAGTACGTGAAACCAAGTCACAAAGGCCTAAATCCAACTGTTAGTTTCAAACAGAGCAAAGCCATTGAAACAACAGGCTTTGATCAAAAAGTATAAATCAATATCTATGAAAATTCAGATTCAGTGGGCCTCCTCTAATAGGCATTAACAACTGGATTTAGCCTAAAGAGGTAAACATTTTTACACTTAGCTCCTACAAGGCAAGCTGTCAATCACTGTCTTGCCTGAGGGTTTTTGTTTTTGTTTTTGTTTTGTTTTTGTTTTTTGTTACAGATACACACAATCCTGGATATACTTAGAAGCAAAATCATAAGCAAACTCTGCAGGGCTTAACTGGACTCACCCTCATATAGGGATATGTGAGAGGCCCCATTTATTGTTGATTGAGACATAATTTGCATTTAACTTAGCAAAGCATAATTACTTGTAAGTCCCATTAAATTTAGAAGGGTTTGGATATGATTAATAGGCAAAGTATCACTTTTGAGATTCATCAATGGTTATCCCACAGTGGGCTGGGAATCATTATCAGGTTACAAAACCCTACAGCTGGGGCTCCATCAGTCTGTGCATCAGTGATGGCAAAAAAGGAGTCCCCAGAGGTGGTGGTGATAACAACATTTTAGGCCTAGGAGAGACCTTTTCCTATTTTACTTCCTATTGCTAAAAATTGAGGCCCACACATGGTGAAAATGTTCCCATGGCCCCTAGAGGGCTTTGGGGGCTGTTTTGTTAGCTTTTTTAATTGCAAAGGGTGGGTGGGGGGTCTGTGGCCCTCCAAGTTCTCTTGGATGGCTACTGTGTTCCTCTAGCCTCCCCCAGTTGCCCACTCCTGGGGTAGCCCATTTTGAATCCTCACTTGAAACCTCTATCACTTAACCTAAGGGCAGCAAGGAAAGGAAGACCTGAATCTTACTGGTTCATACTTGAATCAACTACTGAAGGATGAGTCAACTCATACGTAAATCCCATAGAATTAATTGGGCTACTCGAGGTGTAATTAAGATTCAAGCCTAAATTTCTCTTAAATAATAATAATAATAATAATAATTAAATAATTTAAATTAAATAATACCTGTAATTAGGTTACAAATAAATAATCAGGATATAAGCACATTTTCCCTACAGTTAATCTCCAGAATTAATGTCTTTAATAGATACATTAAGTTAAAGGTGTGCTTTTTTTCTGTGTATATATAATGTATAATGATTTAATCATGTCTTATATATTACAACAAATTAAACAGAGACATTTTATTTTCATTTGTCAGAGCTTGGAAAAGTCATCTTTTGGACAACAATTTCGAAAATATGCCATATTGGCTGGGAAGATTTGTGGAATTACAATCCCATACCTCCAACTGTCCTGATTTAGCAGGGAAAGTCCCAATTAATCCTCTGCTGTCCCACTTTTTTAGCAGCTTTTAAAATGTCTCAGTTTCTCTCTCATCACACTTTCCCCCTTCATCCTCCATTTACTTCAGTTCATACAAATTGAATTCAAAATGCAATAGTAATTTGCACTCAGTTAATTCAGTGGGAAGAGAGGAGAGAGCCAGCAAGGTATAGTGGTTTGAATAGAGATGTGAAGGCCCAGAAAAAAAACCTGGAAAAATCCAGGAAAAAAACATTTTTCTGTTTTTTTCCTGAAGCCTTTTCCCCCAAAAAAATTGAAAAAAGGAAGAAAATTGATTATGGGATGTTATATTTTAGCATGATGAATAAAAAGAAGCAGAGATTGACACTGATACTGATAACTATAGCTCAGAAAATGAGTCTGATTAAATGTCATGCCTATTCATTGAATCTTAGTCCCTCACACCACCCTTCCACACAATCCCCCCCCTTTCTTTTTATGGGAATGGGTGAATTATGCCTATTTGATACTGTAGGGAGGAAATATAAATAATTTTCTTTGTTACTAATGTTGATGGTTTCCTTCTGGTTTTTTTTTAATTTATTTTTTTTTTTTTTTGCGGGGCAGGGGACATTCCTTGTACAGGTTTAAAAAAAGCAAAGCAAAGCATGCAAAATACCTGCAGTGGAACAAGAGGGGCCAGTGGTGGAATGAAAGAAGAATTAATTTGTACTAATGGCTTAGTAGTTAGTTTTGCATCATTGCTTAAGAAACATGTGAAGAAGTTTCAAAAACATGAAATAGTATTAGTTGCCTACCTGTAATTGTGGTCATCTGTGCACTCACACATATGGGGTTATTCTGCCAGGACTCATGACAGAACTACTCTACCAAAAGCTGCATCAGATTGGGACTGAGCATCCAGTCTGTAATGAGACAGGAAGGTAGATGGCTGTGGCTACATGGGAGAGAAATCCCTCTGAGATATGCTGACAAGGTGGCTACTGCTGAGTTGAATAAGCATTAACCCCTTTTGGAAGGAGTTTCCCAGCAAAGGAACAGGCAAGGTGGATAGTATTCACCACCCAGTGGAAGAGATGTTGAGATTGCCTTACCCTTCTTATGCGTGCCATAAGGAGTCTTCCAGAACTGCTTTGTCCGAGCAATATAGAACAGGAGCACCCTTCTAACATCTAGGGCAGTGCTTCTTAACCTTTTCTTTACCAGGGACCCCCTTTAAATATATTTTGTTGCCACAGAACCCCAAGACTTAGCTCAAGATTTAAAACAACAACAACAATACAATTACACCATCCAATAAACCTTCCCTAGATGCATTGAAGGGGGAAGAAAGACTTCTCCTGCTTCCTGCAAGTCTGTAGCTGGAGTGGGTTGAATGGCAATGCACAGGCCAAGCCAGCCAACCTTTGCCTTGGCTCCTGTCACTACAGGAAGGAGGTGGACCAAGCAACTTTCAAGCCTTTGCAGGTCAGGACATTGCGAACCCCCGGGGGTCCATGGACCCAGGTTAAGAACCACTGATCTAGGGTATGGATCAGAATTTGGGGACAGCATGAAGGTTGGAAGAACCAGAGACTAGCTGAGATGGAAAGCTGAAACCATCTTAGGGAGCAAAGAGACATCCATTAAGAAGACTACCTTGTCCTTATGAAAGCATAAGTAAGGGGGGGGGGTCCACCAGAGGTGAGGACGATGAGAAAGTCAGTCTTCCAAGAGAGTAAGTGAAGATCAGAGGATGCCACGAGATGCCACATCAGAGGATGCCACGAAGGTACATGCTATCAGAGGGCCTTTTCAGTGGCTGTCCCTAGACTTTGGAACTCCCTCCCCAGGGAGGCCAGACTGGGCCCTTCCCTGTTGCCCTTCTGGCAGCAGGCTTTTTATTCAGGCAGGCTTTTTAAAGAACAGGCTGGGGATGGTGTGTGGTTTTGTTGGGCTGTTTTAAAAAACATTTTATCTTTTTTTAAAAGTTTTTAATACTTGTAAGTATATTTTATTCTTTTAAATATTTTGATGCTGTTTTAGTGGTGTAAATGGTTTAATTCTGTTTTAATGTGTACTTTTTGTATGTTTTAATTGTGTGTTGTTTTTTAAACTGCCAGCCACTTTGGGTTCCAGCCTCGGGGGGGAAAGTAGGCTACAAATAAATATCATCATCATCACCATCATCTTGCAGAAGACTAATAAGAGGCTTCAGATGGGTAAGAGTCCTCAATTAGTGGATGAAAGTGTACATATCCTGTCAAAAAAGGTCTTTACGAGGTCTGTCTATTTCTGCCTTTCAGATAAATAAGGGAGAACTGACTGTGAATGCTTGAGTGGTGACCTTGAACATGTCTGAACTTGCATGACAAACATCAATGTTTTTGGCAGTTGTAATTGTCAGTCATTGTTTAAAGCAACTGTGTTGTCTGTTGTGTGCTGGAAAAATGCTAAGTTTAAAAGTTGAGTAATGTGTCAATTTGACATTTTTAGTAAAATTTAACAAAATACCAATGGAATCTTTTCAAATGCTTACTGAGGCCTACAAGGAAGACTGCATGTCTCATGAGCGTGTGTTTGAGTAGCACAAAAGATTCAGAGAAGGACATGAGAATGTAGAAGACCATGAACGCCCTTCCACTTCCACTTCAAGAACCAAAGGAACTGTGGAAAAAAATCAGCCAGATTGTTTAAGAAGACCACCAACTCAGTGTCTGAATGATAGCTGAAGCTGTGAACATTGACAAAGACACTGCGTGGAAAAATTTGTATGAGGATCTCAACGTGAGAAAAGTTTGCGCCAAGATGCTTCCTAGGGTCCTCACACCAAAGCAAAAAGAGTGCCGGAAGGAAATCTGTGCTGACATTCTGCAGCAACGTGAGTTAGACCCAAACCTTTTTTTAAAAAATCATCACTTGTGATGAAACCTAGATCTTCCAATATGATCCTGACACAAAACAACAGTCAATGCACAGGAAAACACCATCATCACCAAGAATGAAAAAAAATGCAAATCAAAGCAAGTCCACATTCAAAGCCATGCTCATTGTTGTTGTTTCTTACATCAAGGTGTAATTTTGGCAGAATGGGTTCCAGAAGGCAGAACAATGAACCAGCATTATTATAAGGAAGTTTTGACAAAGCTGAGAGAAAGGATCAGGCGAAAAAAAGGCCAGAAATGTGGGGAAATGGTTTCATTCTTCATCAAGACAATGCACCTGCTCATGTAGCACTTTCTGTGAAGCAGTTTTTGGCCAATAAACACATTACTACAACTTGAGTATCTTCCATATTCACCAGATTTGGCACTATGTGACTTTTCTTTTCCCTAAAGTGAAATCGGTGCTTAAAAGAACACATTTCGAGTCAATTGATGCAGTAAAGAAGAAAACGGCAGAAGTGTTGAAACAGCTGACAGAAACTGATTTACTCCACACCTTTGACCAGTGGAAAACAAGAGTGCTTAGGTGTGTGAGTATGAACGGAGAGTATATTGAAAGGGACAACCATTAGAATTGCAATACATATAAAGATGTTTTTTAAAATCAGTCTTGTTATTTAATAGACAGACCTCGTATGTTTGGGTGCATCAACGAAGAGAGGGCATCTTATGGCTTAGCGTGAGCAGAGATGGATGCCAGACAGACCCCCAAGCAAGAGTGTGAGAGATTTTTAGCTAGCAGAGGCATAAAAGGAAGCAAAGGACATGTTTGAGGGAAAAGTTATTTGGTACAACACCCTCAATTCACAGAAAAGAAAGAAAGGAGGCCCACTTGGACACATAGAAGCATTTCATTGACTGCTTGCAGGCAGCAGACATTAATTCCCTGATGTCATCTGAAAGCTCTGGGGAGGGGAGACTTGCCAAGAGGTTAGCCTGAGAGTGGCAGTGGAGTGGCACAGGTGGAGTATTCTCATGTGACACATGAAGAGCAGATCTGGGCCCCTCAGAAAATGGTGAAAGTTGCCGCTGGATTGCCTGAGGAGACTGGAGAACCACAGTTGGCAGGGCTGCTATGTGGTGTTTAGAATAACATTGGCATTGTCCTCCTTGATCTTTGTGATGACTTTTATGAGGAAAGGAAAGGCATACAAGGAAAGGTCAATCCCATGAGAAAAGAAACTCCCCTATCTGAGAAAGCCCGAGTTTCAATGGCCTCTGCTGTAGAACTGAGCCCAGTGGGCATTTGTCAGGGAAACAAAGACATCTAGCCTGGGTGCTCCCCAATGGAGAGGCAGAAGAGGAGGGCTGAGTCTGTCACTCGTGGCAAAAGGAGATCAGCTTGCTGAGGTTATCAGTGAGGACACTGAACATCTGGTAAATGCACCACTAGGAGGAATATGTCCCTGCAAATGCACCAGTTCCAGATCTGAAGGTTGTTGGAGGAAGGAGCATAAATGCATCCCTCCATGGTTGTTGAGGTGGAAGGCTGCTGTCATTTTGTCCATAGTCACCTGAATGGTCCTGTGGCAGAATAGTTTCTGGAATACACAGAGGGCTTACCATATAGTGAGCAATTAGAGGATGTTGATATGAGTTTTTTTTTATGTTGGACCACCATCCTGGCACCCCAAACCTGTAACAGATATTTCTGTGGTTAGCAGCAGCAATGGCATAGGGTAGGCAAAAGACATCCCTCTCGTGATGTTGGAAATATTGGTCCACCAGCAGAGGGTGTGAAGAACCAAGCAAGGTACCAAGAGGAACATACCTGGACTGCGCTGTTCTGGATTGAAATGGTCCAAAATCCACTTTTGTAGCCGTCTCATCCAGAGCCAAGTGAAGCCAAATAGTCACAGCCATGAGGTCCAGTATGACCTGAATGGATCTGGTCTTGGTGCATTGATTTCATAAGAGCTTCTGTACTGACACCCTTTAAGGTTGAATGCTTTGTCTGTGGATAGGAAGGCTCTGGACCTCATGGAGTCAAGCACCATCCCTATGAACTGGATATGAGGGGATGGATGTAGAAGACCTTTCCCAATTTATCATGAAGCCCAGGCTCCAAAGAAAGGACACCATGAGGTGGACATTTTGTAGAACCTCATAGAAAGAAGGGGGGACTATCAGCCAGTTGTCTAGGTTTGAGAAGATGGAAATGCCTTTGATGTGTAGCCAAGCTGCTAGCATAGCTAAACATAGAATCATAGAATTGCAGAGTTGGAAGAGACCATGAGGGCCATCCAGTCCAACCCCCTGCCATGCAGGAAATCATGATCAAAGCATCCCTGACAGATGGCCATCCAGCCTCTGTTTAAAGACCTCCAAGGAAGGAGACCCCACCACGCTCCGAGGGAGTGCGTTCCACTGCCGAACAGCTCTTACTGTCAAAAAGTTCCTCCTAATGTTGAGGTGGAATCTCTGTTCCGGGAGCTTGCATCCATTGCTCCGTGTTCCAATCTCTGGAGCAGCAGAAAACAAGCTTGCTCCATCCTCAACGTGACACCCCTTCAAATACTTAAACAGGGATATCATATCGCCTCTTAACCGTCTTTTTTTCCAGGCTAAACATACCCAGCTCCCTAAGTCTCTCCTCATAAGGCATGGTTTCCAGACCTTTCACCATTTTAGTCGCCCTCCTCTGTACACGCTCCAATTTGTCAATATCCTTTTTGAATTGTGGTGCCCAGAACTGGACACAGTATTTTAGGTGAGGTCTGACCAAGGCATCTTGTAAAGACTGTCAGGGCAGCCAAATGGATGGATGCAGACCCGATACAGAAGTGAAGGAAGCACCTGCTGGAAGGGTGAATACTGATATGAAAGTATGTGTCACATAAATCTATTGAGGTGAACCTCTCTCCTTTGTGGAGGAAGGAGAGAATATTTGACATGCTGACCATCTTGAATTGCTTGTGGGGAATAAAGGAATTAGCTTCCCTGAGATATAAAATCATGCACAAGCCTCCATCCCATTTGGGGATGGTGAAGTACCTTGAATATAAACTGAATATAAACTGAGGTACATCAGGGATGCATCAACAATTCTGATGGGGGGAATGGATTTCCCAAGCAATAATGAATTGTTGTGAGCTATTCTTGTAATGCAAAATATTTTGGTTTGGGTTGGTCTTGAATATGTAATTAAGGTCCATTAGTTTTACAAATCACCTGCTCCCGACAGAGGCAAATTCTTGTGGAACTGGCTTATTGATGTGAATCAGCACCGTTGTCTAGTCTTCCAGACAGATTCTCCTTAGGATGATGGCTGTGGAGGCTTCTATAAGGAGTGCTAACACTCTGAAACTTACCAGTTTGCCACTAGCCATGGTAAAAACATCATGAAGGAGACATCTGACACAATTTGAGGGCATCTTAACATTCTAAAACATGAATAAAAGAACCCAAATTAACCAGTTTGCTCAATAATCTCTTCATAAATTGAGCCATTATAGTTAAATTTACCAATCTAAACATTATTTTTTAAAGTGCTTTAGCACTATAGTTTTATTTAATTAAACTTTTTTAAAAATATCTGTAGTGCCTTTGAACAAAACAAAAAAAAAATAGGTTGCTGTGCTTATACAATCTGAGAATTTAAGTGGCGGGAAAGTCCCAAAAACATCTCCCACTTTTTCAATTTGTCATCTTTAACCCAAGTTCAAATTTACTATTGTGTAGGAAGGAGTGATCTTTCCTAACACAGCAGCCTATATTGCTAAGACACTAGAGAGTTTTTAAAAATTAAAAGCACTAAGAGGTGGCATGTGGTGGAAAGAGAAAGTAAACAGGAAACATCCTCAAAATTGGGAGATGGTGAGGAATTGGACACACTTTGATTGTCATAATTCACATGTGAATGAAATTTGCCTTTTGGGTATGAATAGAATACTTTGAAAAAGGAGGGGAAATAGCTTGAAATACTGCTTGATTGGCAAAATGTCATATGGATCATTTTTAAAAAGCAGGACATACAGTTCCATCCCAACATAGGAAAAATGGTTACTAAAACTACGACAAAATGGAAATGGACAAATTAACCAGACTACTGTACTAAAAAATGGAACATTAGAAAACTTCAATAAAGAGTGGAACCTGGTGATAACATTTTTTAGAGGAGAGATGGGGACACTTAGCAGTTATAGGGATGAAGAAAGCATAAAAAGAGAATTAAGAATACTCTAGAACCATATGGACAAATTATTTTAAAAAGGGGGGATTCAGATATTAAAAACATACAGTACAAGCATGCTATAAAATAATAATAACAAAATACTGATTGAGTGGCATTATCATAATACATTAAGCAAGTCGATAGAGAAAGAAAGGTAGTACGGTACTGGTAGGGAGGAAGTTTGTATGGATGGGAGATGTATGTGAGAAGATGAGAGGATGTGATTAAGAAGAGTAGAAAGAGTGAAGAAGGAAGACTGAAAGTCATTGAAGGAGATGAGGAAGGAAAGTTATGAGGTCTTATGGTTATTATACGTATGTATGTAAGATGGGATTGGTGGGATGTTTTATTATTTTTCTATAAATGTATCAGAAACAGTAGAATATTGGGATAAATGTACCGTATGTATAAGTGTATATGTAATATTCTAATTTTGTGAATACACATAACATATACATATATAGCAGGATATACAGCAACAAATGCCACCAATTTCCCTATTCTGGAAGATTTCTAACTTACTAAACAGTTTTAACAATCTTTCCAAAGGCTGGGAATAAGAAGGAGATAAATGAACCTGAAATTGCTGCCACTAGTAGAAAAATCTATTCCATGGATTCAGAAAGTTGACCTTAGACATAGAGCACTAAAACCTCACCAGAAGATCTTGGTGGGGGGGGGGGGAGAGAGTTGCAGCATGGGATCAGGGAGTACCTTTGGGGATCCCTGGTGCAAGTCACATGGGGCCCATCTACACAAGGGGGAAAAAAATCCAAAATGCCTCATAGTATTGGCATCTCACAGCAGCAGCAACATGTCTAAACAGTTTTTCTGGCCTTGGAAGCCCCCATAAGCATCATGTTCCTGATGGGGGCCACGAGTAATTTACTCACGTTAGTTCTTCACTGCCGCTGAGTTTTTTTTAAGTCATCCCAAGGTGTGCTGGTGCGATAAGCAATTTTCCAGGCAAGCCAAACAGAAAATATTTATCGTTTTTATTGCCTTAGCGATCACTCGCTAAGGCGAAAACCCAACATGGCAGCAGCAGGCGCTTGCCCTCCTAAACAAGCCCCACCCCCACTCTCACCCAGCCAATCAGGTTCATGCTTCCCTTTGGGGTTTTTATTGTTCATAGTCCAAAAGAGCTTCGCAGTTTGTGAAAAAGTATGGGAAAATCTGAAAGCTTTTATCCCGTTGTTTTTGCCGTTTTGGGGGCCCCTCCTTCTGAATAGTGTGGATTGGCACTGGATCCTGTTTAGACAGGTAGGATTCCCAGTGAATTCCATGAGGGGTATTTTCACCATTTAGACAGGCCCATAGGGTTTTCGGGATGAAAACCAGTGCTTTATTCACCCACCTTTTAGACCACAGCTGTTACAAAGCAGCTTCGATTATTATTACTATATTATTATTACTATTACTATTACTATTACTACTACTACTATTAAAATTCACAATAGCATTCACAACAGCATAAACAGACATGCACTGGTTAAAAATAAAATTGGCCCAGAAACACCCCAAGAATCAATGCAGATTAAAATAATAAGTACACCAACAGCTTGCGAGCAGCTTTCTGAACCAGATGCAGTTTCAAAACAACCTGCAAAGGCAGACCAAAGCATGTGTGATGGTAGTGCAATAGTTTTAAAAAATCATTCAAGTTGCATAATGTATATAATTTGACAAAATAAATTCAACAAAATAAAAAAATGTGTGCCTATTGCTGAAGATAGAATCAGGAAACAACTATTTATGATGCACACATGGAAATCATCAAGTACAACTTTAAAACCTTATGAATTTTTAAAAAGCTGGATTCTTTAGGATTTCAGCGTCTATTTGCATTTAACAAGGCAGGTGTGTTTGCAAGCTTATACTGTATATAGTAAGTGTGAAAGGAAAATGTAGGATTTTCCTTGGTTTTTTTCCAGGCTGTAAGGCAGTGTTCTGGAAGAGCTTACTTCTGACGTTTCACCTGCATTTGTGGCTGGTATCTTCAGAGAATGGTTGGGTAGGAGTGTGTGTGGAGTTTATATACTGTGAACCCCTATTGGGGAGTATATGTAAATTTGTGTATTTGAATGGTTAGTTTCTGGGTGTAGAAATGCAAGGAGGATTAGTGTCTGTTTGGCTAATGGTTGGTTGATGCCCCATTATTTGCTGGAAATCCCCCTGTCCCTGTGTGGAATTCCTTTGTAAGTGTTGAGTTTTGATTCTATTGTTTTTCAAAACTGGGAGCCAGATTTTGTTTACTTTTAGGGTTCTTCTTTCCTGTTGAAGTTGTCCAGGTGTTTGTGGATTTCAATAGCTTATCTGTGCATTTTGACATGATAGTTGTTGGCCTGGTCGAGAATTTCTGTGTTTTTAAATAAAATTTTGTGTCCAGGTTGGTTTATAACATGTTCTGCTACTGCTCATTTTTCTGGCTGGCCCAGTCTGCAATGTCTCTCATGTTCCTTGATTCATGTTTGCACACTGCATTTAGTGGTCCCTATGTAAACTTGTCCACAGCTGCATGGTATGTGGTAAACTCCTGCAGCTGTGAAAATGTAGGGCTTTTTTGTATGAATCATTAAAAATGTATCTGCAGTAGTGCAGCCCAGAGTTAGAGTGACTAATCTCTGTGAGAACTAGGCACATATGGTAGTGCCTTCTTAAGACTTATCACATGCAATTCACAAAAATAAAATAATTGCACACTGTTCTTTATCACATTGAAAGCTAGGGTGGAAAACACTCAAAACTTTTATAATGCAATATGTTCACAGGCTTCTCTCATTTGCTCCACATACATAAGTGCACATAGTATCATAGCCATGGTATTTCATTAGCATTCCCTGATGGTAAAAGATAGCTTGCATACCAAGTGTTGCTATAAGAACAAGAATAAATTACCATTTAGCTAGGTGGTAGAGTTAATTGGTAAACCATTAGTAAAATTTAAGTAGTCTGATTATGGTCATGTTTCTCCTGCCACAACATGCAAGTAAGTGCATTAAACTGCCTTCTTTTCTTTGCTATAATAATAAAAGAAGAAACAAAAAGAAGGAGAAGCACACCCAGAAACCTCCCCCTGCTTTGCTGCCACCCATGAGAATGTTACCCAGCATTAGCATTTGGTTGCTTTATAACCTTGCCACAGGTGATTTGACCCTGTTCTGAAAAGAAGTACATAAGGTGAAACTGGCTTGTACAGCAACATTTTTAACCATATAAGGAACACAAGGAAAAAAAAACCATGATGAGACAGAAGGCCTAAGAAAACAACAGCCAAATAAAATAGACCACACACTTAAAATTTGCTAGGATTAGTAGACCTTACACACCCATCGGAGGGAGGAAATAGCAGATTCCCCTCTTTGAGGAAGACATTCCAAAGGTAGGGCACCACCAAAGAAAGGATCCTTATTTCAACAGCATTCTTGCCTTACTTACAAGTGTAGGTGTAGCTAAAGCGAGGGTTAAAGATTCTGTCAGTAGACTCAAATGAATGATGCCATCCCTTAAAGTATTTTGTTTCCCAAACGATATAGGGCTTCATATGTAAGTATGTGGCACACTGCATTATCCTTGGAAATGGACCATTAGACCATGGAGCAGCTCTAAAAAAAAAGCAAGAGCTCTTCCCAAAAACTCATCCCTGCTAATGATCTGGCATCTGAAATGGCAGTTCCCAAGTATTCCTGAAAATATAGTTACATTATACAAAATATTGCAGCTGGATGTTATTAGGTAATGGATATTGCCACTCTGTTCAGCCTAGGCTGGAATCCCAGCCTGCTGATGAAAAATGCTCCTTCTGTTTAATCTGTAATCATCTCCAAACTGTGGACTTATTCTTTGGGAAGAGGGAAATCCCATACAGAATTGCATGATGATCAGACTTCTTGGGCAGATCATTTATCAATGGTACCCCTACCTTGTCAATCCTGAGCAAATATTTATGACCCACACCCACCCACCTAAAAGCAGAATACCTTTTTGTCCATTGGTGCTGTTTTATGCAGCTTTGCAAAAGTGCCTGTAAGCAGAATTCTATGAATTATTAAACCTTTTCATGTACCTGAGGGTTGTAAGGACCCATTACATAACAGGCAAGGGTGAAAAACTAATGCTCTGCAGTCCTCGTATGCAGTGAAGTATTTAAAACAACACTTACCCAGATTATACTTAGTCACATAAATTACCATACAAGTGAGAACAAGAATTAAAGAAAATGAATACTGATTCTCTTTTAGTAGCAGCAGAGAGACAAAGCTGTTTCAGAGGTAGTGGGAAGAACAGAAAGGAATCTAAATTCTCTCTCTGGATTCCCCTGGCCAAATTCCAGGCAACACAGCTTAGGTCAGCTTTCCTCAAACTGGTGCCCTCCAGATGTGATGGGGATGATGGGAGTTGTAGCCCAAAACACTGGAGTGCACCCTGTTTGGCTGGTTTTGTAGATGTTGCTGCACCTGACCTAAACATGCTATGCACAGGGGTGGGGAACAGGACACCAACCCTACACCTCAGAAGACTTGCAAGAGATAAGTTGGGAGGGAGCAAAGTACCGTATATGCCAGCTAGTTCAAAAGAAATACTATTACCTGGAATATTGACTGTGGAGGATAGGTTCTTAACTATTTAGAAGGAGGAATTTCCTAATGAAGAAAGTTTTGATCACATAAATTTGAGAGTGTGTCTACTATATATGGAAGGATATGCCAAAGAGAAATATAAGAAAATTTGTTTTTGTTTGAATGCAACCCAATATTGTTAACACTGAATCCTTAACATGTCCCAGTATATCACAACTAAAATAAACTCATGACAACCAAGACACCCCTCTGCTCTTGGTTCCTAAAGTTTTCTACCTTCGCTTCAAGACTGCATCCTCCATCAGTAATCTGCCTCACTCCCACTCCCTTCTATGCCTTCTGCTAAGCTCATGCCCATCACTAGGTACAACTTTCCTCTAACAGTAACGATGTCATTACTGTAGATCTTTTCCAAAACATTTCAAAATCTCTACAGACCAACTTTTTCAATATCATCACCTACCCTCTTCCACATCTTTGCTGGCCCTTTAAGCTCTATCATTCTCTCTCTATGTGCTGCAGCTAAGCACACAGCTGACAATCAGATGCACCAACAAGTTGCAGCCATATTTTTAGATTTCAAAGCCAGAAAACAGTTTAATGCATCCTGCAAAAATCCACTCTATGTTGTTAAATTCTTATTTCTGCTACTATGTTTATTTTATTTATGTCTTACCAGGAAAGGATTCTATTCAACTGAATAAAACAACACAATAAAAACATGAAACAGATTTTAAAAAATTCTTAAAATTAAAAGACAATTTAAAGCCACAACAATAAAAGAAAACGCAGCACCCCCACTTCTGCAGCAAGAGAGATCAGTTGCCAAACACCCTTCTGAATAAAAAGTTCTTTACCTGCTGGCAGAAAGACAACAGGGAGGGAGCCAGCCTGCCATAGGGAGTTCCAGAGCTCAGGAAAACTCTATTATCAAAACAGATCCATTATTTTTTACTTGCCTGATCAGCTCAGGCAACTCGCAGGAATTGTCTCCCTGCAAATCCAAACCACGGCCAGTTACACACACAGCTCAGTGGTGAATTGAAAGTGGATGACTCTACCTGTCAGGCTATACTTCCCAACTTGCCTTTACCTTTAACAGGAGCCTTTAAAGGAGGATGAAGTCAGAACCGTGTCTACAGCCTGACAAAGAGGTAGCAAGCAGGGAGGTAGAGACCTCTGCCACAGCTTTTCTGGATCTCTTAAATTCAAGGTTTTCTCAAGACTGGTTCCTGAACTATTCTTCCCAAAGTAGTTGCAGGAAAACCATCATGGGGAACATGTCAGCTCCTTTCCTCTGACCATCTTTCCACTGGCTGCAGGAGAACTGATCTCTGTTGCGGACTCACCTGGGCTTCTAATAGGTTAACATGAACTGGAGGATCAGCCACTGAGCAATGCAAACACACACAGAGCAGCACTAATTATGATTGACTGTCCACTTCCTCTCTTTGGATTGGAGAAGAGAGACACAGAACGGGTAGAGGGAGCAGGACTCACAGATTTGTGGAGTGATGGCTCATCTTGATTTTTTCAGATTGGGAGTTCTAAAAGCGTAATTAATGGACTATGTTTAACAGGCTCCTATGCAATGGTATGCCTGGTAGGTAAAATGCTCAGGGGCATATTCACCAGACTCCACTTTGTGCAAGTTGAATGTTTCAGGAAAAACACTGTACAGACATCAGGCAAATATGCCTAAGACTCAGGAAAGATGATGTCTCTGTTAGGTTTTAATTCTCACGTGACAATGCCTTCCCAGATTAGGATGGATGCTGGCTGCCACTTTGTTGTTCTCTACTTTGCTACTCTCTATACTTCATTTTATGCCTTTCTCCATTTTAAGTTTATTTTAATCTTTGTATTTTATATTTAGAATTTGAATTAATTTATTACTGTATAGCTGTTTTAATTATGTTGTTTGACTATTTGTGCTGGATTGTTGCTTAATGTTTTATATGATGTTTGCCACCCCAATCCTGATGGGAGACACAGGATATAAATACTTTTATTATTTTATTATTATTATAATGGAAAGTTAGTGATGGTTGTGTCTACGGTGTAGGTAGAATCAGAAACAGGTGATCCATACAAGCCCATCTAAAAGGGTATTGGTCAGAGCTGGGATTTGGGTCAGGACTCTCTCACATTCAGACTTCTTGTCTGATCAGCTTATTGTTTGTAAGGAATTGATTTTAAATTGAATCTTATAGCTATAAATGACACATGATAGTTTAGCCAAGGCAAGATAGCCATCCCACTATTTGAATTTTAAAAACAAAAACAAAACTTCTTTTTATAAAACTTTTAAAAAAATCTAAGAATCTAAAATTCAACACATTGTTTTATAATTACCTCTTTAGATGTGCCTCCAAATCCAAAAACACTTTCATGACTATTCCGTGGAGTGCTTGCCTCTGGAGAACTGCTGGTTATAGCAAACCTCAATGTTATGTCTACTAAAGTTACTGCACAACCACACATCAAAAGAAATAACCAGGTCCTATGAAGAACATGTTTAGCCCTAGCAGTAGCAATTCAGATAGCTCTTCACAAATAAGGCAGTGCTTTAAAGAGGTAGGAAGAGAACAATGCTTCTATTCCAAGTCTGCTGTGTATAATACTGGGCTGCTTATGGTCAACAGAAACAAGGGCAAGTGATGACATCACAGATCAAGTGCTATCCTGTTACATAAAGCTTCAAGAGAGATTAAACTCTTCCTGATCAGAATTTCACCTCTCAGCAGTTACATCCAGTTTCCTTCTGATTTACATATTTGCTCCTCCCTGTGTGATGAGTCATTTTTCTCTCCTCAGTTCTAAAACAGTAAGAACACTTCAAGTAGGCTTTTTAGTAGATTGGTCTTGCAACAGCATACCTGATGCCTTTTTTTTTTTAACATAAAAATAGGCCCAAGACACCTTTCTCACAGCATTATCGTCTCTCAGTTCTCTTTTCCTAGCCTCAGTGAGCTGGAAGAACCCTATGGGTATGAGGGAAATGAACAGCCAGATTACCTATTTTACCTTAGAGGTTGAGTATCCCTTATCCAAAATGCTTGTGACCAGAAACATTCCATATTTCAGCTTTTGGAATGCCTATATTTGCAAATACATAATGAGACATAAGGTGACTGGAAAGAGACTGAGGATGTGTGAAATGACAGGAGGCATGGATTCCCGCCATTTCACAGATCCTCACGTCTCTCTCCAGCCTCACAAATACAGTACAGGTACATACTAGGCTACTTGTGTTGTAGCTCAAAAAGTTTTGGATTTTGGAGTACTTCAGATTTTTGAATTCCAGATAAAGGATACTCAACCTGTACCAGCACAGCTAAAGCTGAATCTTCTTGCTGTAAAAGAAACAAAAATTGAACTAACACAAAGTTCTAATTAACTCAGGGACAAGCACAAAGACAGGTTTAATTACAATACCTGACCCACACACATCTTATATTTTCTGAAAATTAACCACCACCACCACCTTAAAGCTGTTTCAAGAGCTTTGGCTATGAACTGCAGTAGAAATATAAGAAGCTTAAAAAGTTGTAACAATAATGATTTGAGACATAGTTCCTCTTGTTCTGGAAGTCTAGTATCAGCTTGCTCAAATGATACAAGAACATAAGTTTATTTCAGTATAGCTGGTCTATTGGCATGAAGGTTTAGCTTTCGTAAGGCTTTCTAATTACTTTTGCCTAAGCAGTTAATTGTCCATGAAAATATTGCAATTATCTGTATAGATGCAATGTCAGCTAACATTCTCTCTTCACTGAATACTGCAGATTAGTGAATTACAAGATCAGCTAATACCCCACATCTCCTCCTCCTGTTTCATGCTCACTCCCCACCCAGTAACATTTCATAATGCAAAGATGTGTGACTCCAGGTCACTGCATAGTAGTGGTTCTGCAAGCAGCAATGGAGCTGCGCAGAGACATCGCAGCACAATGAATGCACACTACATATTCTGGATTACTAAGTATTATAGAAGAAAAAGGGAAAGATGCAGGCTTGTTACTTTTGCCACCAGTCACATCACCTATAGTGGGGTAGATGCACTTTCACCAGCAAAGGGCTCCCCCCACCCCATCTCTCTCTGCTAGTTAAAGTGAATTCAAAACCTACAGATTTCTAGCTGACATTTCTTAGGAGGCAGGATTCTCATCTACTAATGGTCAGCCTTTACTTGCAATTAAGAACTTCCCTTTGCAAATGAAACCAATACTGACAGCTACAATTTCACAGTCAAACAGCATGCAATAATAGTACAGTAAAATTATGAGGAGTTTCTCAAGTCAAAGGCCTAAATCTAACTGCAACTCCCAACTAGAGTAGACACACTTAAACAATGGGATTTACTTAATTGCAGGAATCATTATTTCTACTACTACTACTACTACTTATTATTATTATTATTCAGCAATTGATTTAATAGGTCCACATGAATTGGGACTAGCAGCTGGATCATAATTATCTTCTAAAACACCTTATCAACCAGTATTCCTCTTGCATCCTCTGGAGACATATCAAATCCACCAAATGTCTTTTAAAAATAATACTGCTTTGAATCCTGACATATTTGTTTATTTATTTTTATTTATTTAGAGTATTTATACCCCGCTCTTCAGCCATAAAGGTTCTCAGAGCAGCTTATAAATGGTTAATTTAACAGTTCCCTGCCCTCAGGCTTACAATCTAAGTAAGACCTGACACATAAGGAAAGAGGAATGGCAGTGGGGGTAGGGATTAAATCCAGCAGATACTGCTGGTTCTTCTCTCCTTTCAAGGCCAGAGCAGTGGCAGAGCATGTCTTTTAAAAGCAGTGAGATTCAGGTGTGGCTCCAACAACACAGGAAGATCCCTGCATGAACAAACTGAGATGTTATCAAATCCAACACTGTACTTTCAGCAGGAGCTGGACAGATGCTTCCAGGAAACTCACAGAAGCAGACATAATGGCAACAGCTCCTGTGCCCCCTCTGTTATTTGTTCCTTGAGCAGGAGACACCAGGGGTGCAGCTCTACCACCAAACCTACCATTTAACTATTGTGTCTCATGGCAGCTAATAAAAATCTCTTTTCTCCATTCTAATCTACGTTAAAGCTAGCAGTGGCCATTGCCACACTTTCCAACAGCCAATTTATTGAATTAATAGACAATGTGAAGAATTGCCTTCAATGTCCTGAGCAGACTTACTTTGGAGATGCCAGTGTTTAATATTTACCTTATATGGACAATCAGGGAAAAGCTCCAAAGACCCTCAATCCCAAGGGAGCCCCTTCCACACAAGACTCAATGGAAAAACATTTAAATTCAGCCAAGATTTCTGTAAGAGTTATTGACATAAAACAGGGTTGTTGCTTTGCAGCTTAATGATAATGTTAACCATTATTGAGTACAGTATTCTTCTCTGTACACATTGTTACTGCATTGCTTCCCACCTCTAAAGCAGGGGTGGGCAGTTTGCAGAGATCTAGCACATACTTACCTCAGGAGCTGCACCCATCCTACCAATTTCCACCACCACTGTGGAAACGAATTCTGCTCTCAAATGACTACTCACATCTTCTGGGGACACGACTAGCCATACTACATTATTTCAGCACAACCTGCCCCCTAGTCTGTTTTAGGCTCACAAGGGCCTTCTCTCAAAACTTGAAGTGACTGTATGGGGCTGCAGCTTTTCCAAACCTCTGAGAAAGATAATTTCCGTACAACAGCAGCAGATTTACAGACACCTCAGAAACATTGGCCCCAGCAGAATGCACCATGGCTTTTGTGCTGTTTGAAAAGCTTACCGGTAATTACATTTTACGTTTAATATTTCATATTGTTCAAAAGTATGACTAGTGAAGTGGGGAAAACTCTGTACTCAGGAGTCATTTGGATTACTGTGGCGTAATTTGAGAACATGGCTCCTTCTAAATCACCACTACAGTTGACACTGACAGAATGTTAAGCAGAGTATGGGGAAACATTGCCACCAAGGAAGCAACTTTCCTTTCAGTGTATGTCCATGGCCAAGGCTGTCTGTCTGCTGTTACTGAATACATTCTCACACACCCTTGTTTGGAGGAGTGTATGTATGGAACACGAGTCATTGCTTTGCAGCCAGAAGCATCTGGAAACATCCTTAATGTTCAAAGAGCAAAGTTGCAACTGCCTGCATGACTTCATGATCCTCTCTCAGGTCTCTGCCATTTTTTCTCTTTTGTTCATGCACCCTTCTGTCACTACATCAAAGTGGCATCACAAGATTATAAATTCTGCAAACATGAAAACATACATTTTAGGGGAAAGAGCATTACAGAATGCAGTTTTTAATAAAGCAGAGGGTGTGTAGTTGGACAGACAAGTAGATTTGCATGATCATTTGAAGATACCAGCCCAATTCAGACTTTCTAAACTCACAAAGGTAAATACATGGGGGTGGGAGTGCTCTCAGTGTAACCCATTCCCCTCCATCAATACTGTCCTAATGTGGAGGATTCCAGTCTGAAGCAAAGGGTCTCCTGCACACATGGACGCTCTCCACATGAGTCTGAACCCTGGCTTTCCAGCATTCAGACTCACAAAGAGAGCACACAAGAGGCTTTGAACCTCAGAATGTGACTCTCCACAGAAGGAAAGTAACACCAGAAGAGATACGGTAGGCCAAGATTACTCCTCCTTCCCCAGCATATTTACCTCAATTACTTTAAAATGTCTGAGTAGGGCTTCTTTTTGAGTGTCCTTGATGGTGATTATGAACAATGCTGTGTCTGCCTGAACCACTCCAAGGTCAACACCAACCTAATCATATTTTGAAAGTACAGCAGTACATCTGCAAATAGAAGCAAAGCTGAAAATGAAAGGGACTAAAAAATGAGTGATATAAAGTATTCAAGAATGATGCTCAAACTGATACACTGCTGCAGCTAAGATGGTCAAAGGTGATGAATAAACTAGACACAACACAGGAGACACAATCAGATCTCCAACCATCGCTTTGTTTAGTTGAAAACACTTGTGGGCAGGAGACGAGGGATTTGAACTGTAACCACAGTACTGACGATATGGGGACCCGAGCTCTTCATGTCATGTACTGTTGTTCATTTGGGGATGTATTTACCTAATTTTAAGACCTGCTAAAGAACAGATGATTGTTATGTCCTGATATGTAAAACCATAGAATTCAAAGAGAGTGTACTTTCTTTTTCACAGGACTGTATACTGTACCTCTCATTGTTGGCCTTCACAGCTTTGGTGGGACAGGGTAAGGGGTAAAGAGAAGCTATTTAATACAAGGATAAAGAACAGGAGGGAAGGGTCAACTCTCCTTTTTTTCCAGCACAATTCAAATTCAAATTATCTGTCTTCCCCTTGAAGCATCTTCAGGAAGTTGCTTTCCTGTGCCACATCTACTTTGGCATTATGGCTTGGGTCAGGAAGCCCCAATTTCTGTTATTTCAGCTTTCATGGGCCTGCAATTCACTTGAATAGATGCAACATTAAACACTACCCTTCTATGTTAAGAGTTTAATCAATACTATTAACCACATTTGACTCTGCTAGCAATCTTTCTATGAAGTCTCTCATTACAGAATACTGTGCATTACTCTGATTACAGAATATTTCTTAGAAAGAATATTCTAAGAACAGATTTTTCTTCTTGATGAAAAAAATTAAATATTTCCAAACAAAATCTGAAGCTTTAACATGTGGGAAAATAAGTATATTGATGCATATATCGACATTCCCCACCAATATAATTCAGATTTTCCAAGTGTAGATTTGGCATTTTATTTTTTAAAAATAAAAGAATTGTAAACTAGTGTCCCTGTAAATGTGATGTGGTGCCCTTAATACATTTGGTACTGGTGCTATCACTAAAGTAGTTTTTTGCGGGGCCTGATCATTGGATGTGGGACAGTGTATATCAGTGGATAGCTTGGTTATGTTTTATATAAAATCACCTTTGAGTATGCACAATCACACACCTACGCTGAAAATATGAAGAGGCTGAAACTGACGTGCCCATACAAAGGACTAAGGACAAACTTTGCTACTTCAGATTTCCAAGAACTGGATTTACATTGCTTTGGGACTTTCATGGACCACTAGAGCCAAAACAAGATGTGTTGTGATCAAATTTGTTTAGCTATAATAGGATAGAAACATACACCATGCCGCCCTTGCCACCATGGCCCCACTACCCCCTCCCCCACCGCCATACCCCTGGGGCCTCCACCACTGTCACCGCTACCACCATGCCCCCCGCCCCCACCCCCACCATACCCCCGGGGCCCCTGCTGCTGCAGCCGTCATGCCCCTCTGCTGCCACCGCCACCATACCCCCGGGGCCACCGTCACCACCACCACCATGCCCTTTCCGTGTCCCCTGCTGCCATGTGCCCCATCACAGCCACCATGTCATCACTGCCACCATACTCCTGGGGCCTTTGCCACTGTGGCCACCATGTCCTTGCTGCACACTCCATCAATGCCACCATGTCACTGCCACCACCATGTCCCTGCAACCTCCCAGGCCTCCTCTGCGATCAAATTCGTGAATAAATCCACTAATGCCAAACACGTAAGAGTCAAGGGGCAACTGTATATACAATGGTGTAGTCAAATGGTGTCCCTTACGTAAAATGGCAAACAGCAAGGTTTGCTTTTGGGGGGGGGGGTCCTCCTTAATATTTTTGAGCTGTGGTTGGTTAAATCCATGGATGCAGAAACCATGGATAAGGAGAGCTGACTGTACTAGTATACGGTTTGGAAAGATTAGTCCTATGATGGCTTATGTGAGAATGCTAGTATTATTTGTGATAAACATGTCCATATACCTTTGCTGGTTTCAATGCATCCATGTAATCCAGTGTTTTGATCCTTTTGGCACAGACCAACAAATCAGTACAAACACAAACACACACACACTTTAACTGATGAAATGTTTTTGACTGCTTTGAAAAGATAGCCTCCAGCTACAACTGAAAATGTTTGAAGTATCCCTGTTCCTTTTCTTTTCCTGTCAACTTCCTAAGCTCAGCGGCAAGATATGCTCTCTCTTTTTTGTTCTGAAATATTCTGATGGTTATAAATAGTGACAAGTTGCATGCAGATGAATTACTACTGTGGGTACATAATGATGTCTAATAGAGACAAGTTTTAGCTCAAATGGTACAAAAACAACAAGGTTTCAGACAGGGTAGAATTAGGAAACGCTCTGGTTTTAATGTATTTACCTCAGTGACAACTGCTTCCAACACCACAAGTTTTATTTCAGCCTCCCTCTTTTGCTATGGCATCTTCTGAAGACACATACCCAGCCAAACCCCAAATATAGCAAGATAGGTTTTTAGCTGGAAATGAATGGATATCTTTGCTCTTCGCAGGATATTTCAACCATTCAGTTCCAACTTAACACAAGATTTCGAGTCACACAGAACTCTCTAGGCAAGAATAAGATGGGAAAAACTAAAGCAGAACAACATTCATACTAAGATTTCACTTGACAGAAAACACTGAATTTGCTCTACTCTTCAAAGCAAAAAGAACATTTTCTCTATGAGCAGAATCATTGCAAGAGTACAAGAGGATAATGTAAAAATATATTGTAGGACCCTGAGAAAGGAGGAGGCCAGTTATTTCTATTTATTCTAAGCTTAACCCAGCCTTTTTCTGGGCCATTCTTGTGTTGCTCCCCTCCCTGAAGCCTGGTTAACACACCTGTACCTCTCTCAAAAGACATGTGGTGGCCAGACTGAGGGCACAGGTCAAGTTTCAGTATGGCTCAGTCTAATTAGCATGGCTCTGGGGTATTATTACAAGTCTCATAGTGACCTGCCTGGGCCATTGGGCTGTAACAGATAAGTTTAAATAAATAAAATCTATTTACAATACCATGCCTTTTAAGAGGTAATTGCCTAGTCAGAAAGGCTACCCTTGTGAATCATCAGCCATCTTCCCCAGGTGGAACAGGTCCTACCATTTAGGCACAGTGAGGCAGTACTCTTGGGCAGCAGCTAGGAGACAACAGCAAGCCGACAGAGGAGGTCTGGGTGCCACGCAACCTGCTCTGTATCCCTCACACTAAAGCTTGTCAAAACCTACTTTTCTTTTCTTTTTAATTTATATTTTATTCATTTCAAATCCTCCTTTATATATACATACATCATTGCACAATCACAATATTTACATCATCTCAGTAATCTTGATATAATAGAGTATATTTAGATTAAAAAAACACATTCTGTCATGCCATGCTATGCATACTCCTTTGGAAGTCTTTTGGAATACTTTCTCATTAATAACTCAACTCTCCACCATCTTCTCTTTCCATCATAAAATCCTCTCATTCTGCCTTCATTAATCTCACTTCTTTCTCTCACTTCTTACTTCTCATTCCTTTATATACACCTCACACTTCCTCGTATCCTCCCACGTACTACAACTTTCTTCTACCATACGACATTCTGTTGGGGGGGGGCATGAGTCTAAAATTTAAAATTTATTAAAAATTCCAGGGATCTAGCCGTTTTGAAAATAAAAATATCTTCTTTAAAAGGAAAACCTTCTTTCAAAGTAAGCAGAGTAAACACATCGGAATGCAGACACAGCTCAATTAACATTTAAATGTGTGGTCTGATTACCCAGTCAATTAGACTCATTAAACAACAAAGACATCAGTTTAAAAATGCATATCAAAAGTTTACTGAAGGTATATCTATCTTAATCTACATATTAAAACAAATTTAAAGGTCCCTAACTAACTAAGAGGATTTAGGGTAGGAAAAACTTACCCAGCCTTAGTGATTTTATTTTTGTTCAGTTTAAAAATGATTTTATCGAACTCGTTCTCTTTTTCCTCAAACCCAGTGTCCTTTAAGTCCAACTTATATTTTTCCCTGATTTGGACATAGGTGAACCAATACAATTTAATTCCTAATTACTCCTCAGTTTTTAGCTCCAAATTCTTCTCATTTTTCCACTGTAATATATCCTTGTATCTCATCTAGATCTCTGTGGTTTTCTACTGATTCATAAAGGCTTCCTGGGGGGAAATCCAGAGCAGTATTTTCATGTAGAATTGTTTCTTCCATTTCTCCCAAACTTTTAACAAGGCTCTTCTAATGATATGGTCATTGAATTCTCTATTAATTTTGGCTTTCTCATATCCCAAATAGGCATGCCAAACATATCCAAAATTAAACCTGGAAGGTTTAGCAAAGTAGTGTCTTCTAATGTGATCAACTCTTGTAACCATATTATAACATTGGTACAAAAGTAGGTTTTTAAGTCTGGGAGACTGCAATTTCCCTTTTCTTTTGTGTCAGTTAGAGTTCTCCATTTTATTCTGGGCTTTCTGACCACCACCACCCCCAGATAAATTTGGAAAGTTCTTTTTGCCATTCTTTGAATGGATTATCTGTCCTTATTATATATTATAGGTATAGTTTGCAATAAATATTGACATTTAGGCAGGATATTCACCTTTATTGCTGCTATTTTCCCCATCATGGATAGATTTAACTTGGACCATTTTACAAGATCTCTTTTTATTTCTTTCCATAATTTAACATAATTATTATCATAGAGGTTGATATTCTTTTAGTTAACCATATACCAAGATATTTTACTTTTTTCCTATTTTGCAACCAGAAATGTCCTACAAGTTTGCTTCTTTTAATTTTGATATGTTTTTTGTTATAATTTGAGTTTTATTTTTATTTAATTTGAAACCAGTGACCTCTCCAAATTCTTTGAAGGATTTCATCAGTTCGGCAATGCTTTGTTTGGGATTTTCCAGGAAGATAACAAGATCATCCGCAAATGATTTCAGTTTATGATCATGACCTTTGATTCCCTGAATTTTATCATTGGCTCTTAGATTCCAATTCAGAATTTCAAGAATGGTTATAAAAAGTGTAGGAGAAAAAGGACATCCTCGTCATGTCCCCTTTCAGATCAAGAATTCCTCTGTTTGTCCCCATTAATAATTAAGTTAGCTATTTGATCTTTATAGATATTTTCTATCCAATTCATGAATTTGGTGCCCATTTTCATTTTATTCAAAACAGCTTTCATAAAAGTTCATCGTACATTATCAGATGCTTTTTCCGCATCCGCAAATATTGTAGCTAATTTTTCTCATTGTGTTTTTCAAAAAAAAATTCAATGATGTTTAATTTAGTATGTCGATTTGGGAGAAATCCATTTTGATCAGGGTGAACGGTATCAACTAGCATTTTTTAAAGTCTATTTGCAATTATATTCGTATACATCTTATAGTCAAGATTTAATACACCAAAGTCTGTTAAAACCTACTTTTCTACACAACTTTCTGGACCAAAATCCCCCAGCCAGCATGGTCAGCCAAAATGAGACTGCTGCCTTCAGCTACCGGAGGGGATACTGTTCAATAGTCAGTACTGAAGCAAGAATCAATCATCAATTAATCTGGATTTTATAAATGGCATGAGAAGCAGTGCCATCTTGTTCTTTGCCTCAGACAGTGACATGTGTACAGTGTACACAGGGGTTTCTGAGGGCTGAGAGTGTGTGACTTGCCCAAGGTCATCCAGTGGGTTTTCATGGCCGAGCAGGGATTTGAACTACTTGATTCGATTATCTCCAGTCATAATCCAACACTCAAACTATTAGGCCATGCCCATCTCCAAAGTCCATATTGTGACAATATCTCTAATTAGGCCAACCATAAAGGGACAAAAACCCCGTGCAAGTTTTTAAAATCAAAGTCTTGACATTTCAGTTTCAAAAGCTTAAACGGAGATATTTTTTTTGTGACTATTTGATTGGCCTAATAAATCTAATAAAGGTATTGCCACAGTACAGACTTCAGAATTTGTCTTAGGTTCATTACGTCTACTCATACATTTGTATTACCCACCTCCAAATACCCACTATAGTCATTTTTAGTATCAAAAACTACCATTTTATATGAAATAGAAGTGCATTATGTTAGAACCCATTATCTCTCTGGCTTTTCTTTGCAAACGAAGATTCAGGAAGGACTCATCCCGCGCTTTCTGCAAGCGCGCTGATGACTAAAAAGGCCAATCCGAGATAAACAAGTCCGGTTGCAAAAAGCACAGCAGAAGATCTCCTTGGGTGATGTTTTTGGGTTGTGATTCTTTCTGCGTTGTCGTTTCTCTTCAAGACTTGTTCGGTGTGAGTTCTCAAATAAGACTGCAGCATTGTGGATAGTGCGTCTCCATGCCTCCCGATGTGAGGCCAGGGCGGACTACTGTTGGTGATCAATTTGGCCGAGCCTGAGATGTTGTTTCAGGGAGTCTTTGTATCGCTTTTTTGGAGCGCCCCTCTTACGCTGACCCGTGGCGAGTTCACTGTAGAGTACTATTTTGGGGAGGCGATGGTCCTCCATCCTAGACACATGCCCTGCCCAGCGCAGCTGTGTTCTCAATATCATGGCCTCAATGCTGGTGATCCCAGCTTGCTCAAGGACAGCAACATTCGTCACATAGTCAGTCCAGTGTATATTTAGGATTGTGCGTAGACAGCGCTGATGAAAGCGCTCGAGGAGTCGTAGGTGGTGGCGATAGGTGACCCATGTTTCAGATCCATAAAGGAGGATAGACAGTACAATGGCTCTATACACACTGATTTTTGTGCTTTGCCTCAGGTGTTTATTGCTCCAGACTCTTTTGTGAAGTCTTCCAAATGCACTATATGCCTTTGCTAATCTGTGATCGATCTCTTTGTCAATCTTGGCATCTGAGGAGATGATGCTTCCCAGGTAGGTGAACTGCTGAACAGACTTGAGCACAGATTTGCCGACGGCAATGTGGGGATGGTGGAGAGGAGGTAAATGGCATGCAGGTTTTTAAAGCAATCTATACCCTCTCTCTCTCTCTCAAATGGCATGTAGGTCTTTAAAGCAATCTATACCCTCTCTCTCTCTCTCTCTCTCTCTCTCTCTCTCTCTCTCTCTCTGGCTTTTCTTCGCAAACAAAGATTCAGGAAGGACTCATCCCGCGCTTTCTGCAAGCGCGCTGATGACTAAAAAGGCCAATCCGAGATAAACAAGTCTGGTTGCAGAAAGCACAGCAGAAGGTCTCCTTGGGTGATGTTTCTGGGTTGTGATTCTTTCTGCGTTGTCGTTTCTCTTCAAGACTTGTTCGGCATGAGTTCTCAAATAAGGTTGCAGCATTGTGGATAGTACGTATCCATGCCTCCCGATGTGAGACCAGGGTGCACCATTGTTGGTGATCAACTTGGCCGAGCCTGAGATGCTGTTTCAGGGAGTCCTTGTATCGCTTTTTTGGAGCACCCCTCTTACACTGACCCGTGGCGAGTTCACCGTAGAGTACTATTTTGGGGAGACGATGGTCCTCCATCCTAGCAATCTATACCACAGTGCCAAAAAAACACACAAGTAAGCACAATATCACACATAGGTTATATAATCGTCTGCACCATCAGAAAACTGCTGATTATGCAATGTTTTCCAAAAGATTAACCTCCCCACCAAAAGAAGAAGAAAGACTAGAGAAGGGAAAGCAGCTGGTGGCAACCATAACTGTATATGACAGCTTATTATTTCACTTCAGTTTTACTTCAACAACCTAAAATCAAATCGTTCTCAAACACATATATCCAAAAGGGAAAGACCATGTGTAATATTGTCGTTGTGTGCTTTCAAGACATTTCCAACGTATGGCAACCCTAAGGCAAACCTATCACGGGCTTTTCTGAAGCTGAGAGTGTGTGACTTACCCAAGGCCACCCAGTGGGTCTTCATGGCGAAGTGGGGATTCGAACCCTGGCCTACAGAGTCGTAGTCCAACACTCAAACCACTACAGTACACTATATTATTTACCACTTCAGTGGCTGCAACAGGCCACTAAAATCTAAAAACTGTACAGATCGTCTTCTTTTCTGCTCCCCACTACAGCTCTCTGAGTCACCCAAATCCAGCTCCAAAGGGTTTCCCAAACATTCAGAACCAGTTTTGGACACCTCAGAGGGGCTAGCCCCTCTGGATTATGGAAGGTTCTACCATTCCACCAAGGGAAGTGCACCAGTACATTCTACTACCTCACTACATTCTACTACTTCTACTACCTCCATCTTTCAGTCTGTTTGTTAGTCTTTCATCTATCGCAAAAATACAGTATTACAAGAGAAAACAGCATAAAAGTAAAAACGAAGCTTACAGCTATAGAATTCTTGCTAGCTTCCCAGCTAACTCAATTAGTTAAAATGCAATTTTCAACAATTTACATGAAATTTTACAATTTTAAGCTCCTGGGGGTGCAGACACATTAGGAACCTCTTAGGTGCATGCTCACTGATAGTCCACGTTTAAAGATAACTAGATGTTCTACCATTCAGCCACAGAATGTGTGAGCTATTTTAAAAACAGAATTACTTTCTTGAAATAAAAATATACTGTTAATTGGTGATTTACTAGCTGCATGAAACTAGAAGTAGAATGTGGCAGATTACTCCATCTCAAAGGAAGAGTTACAAACAATAAACAACATTTATATCAAAAACTGACAGATAAAGTGTAAACAGCATAAGATCAACCCCAAAATGAAAAAAAAATACTCTATTTTATGACATATGCAGAATGGAAACACATATAACTTCATTTTGTAAACCAGGAGGGGCACATTTAGTTGAAAGGTAATATAAAAGCATATAAAATAATGTATATACCACAGAATCACATATATACTGTGAGAATCAAAAGTAAAGCCCTAGATAAATAATGCTAATGTGTGGTAGCTACTATTATTGAGCTGTGAGATGAAGATTCGGAAACAGATGTTACATTTATAGGAGGACTGAAGTACACATAATGGATGCAAAGGAAGGAGCACGTCTACTCTGCTTAGGAAGTCTTCTGAATATAGGAAATTATTGTAGCATGAGATAACTGAAAACTAAATGGATGACTGCATGCTTATTTTTTTAAAAAAGTAGTAACATGCATATGGAAACCTGTGATTCTTATCATTTATTTTCGCTTTGTTGTACTAAATTCCATTCATCATATTGTTTCCTCTCATATAGCATGATATAGTACAGAACAGTTGCAAAGATTTTCCAGAAGAGAAAAGGGGAAAACTGGGATTCTTCAGTTCTTTTATGAGCATTAAGAGTATAATTGCAGACCACAAAATAACAATAATAATCTTAGAAATACTTCAGTTACAACCAATGTGAATTGTGATAAAGCAATACTGCCTCCTGGTGGAACAAAGGAAAATTAACCAAGCCACTAGTGTCACGGAGAAATTGTCCACAATGCATTTGACTACCCAATTTACAACATGAAATTCATATCCAGCAGCTATGCTACTTCCCATAAATCATTTTACTTCAGACACTGTATTCAACAAGTTTGCTGAAGGAAAGGAAGCCAACATGGAGGTTCTTTTTATTGCTGACATTAAAAATGCATTTGAGCCTTTAGGATAAGACACGAACTGAAATACTACTATGATTTAAAAAACAACAATAAACTTGCCTCGGTGTAACCATTACTCTAAACTCAAAAATAGCCCAAAATCCAGAAGGGTCTTGAAGACAACAAGTACAGCCAAAGTCCAGAGGCTCAAAGTCCAAAAAACAACAACACCCCACCTTCAAAATGCATGGATTCCTATATATGAGCAAATACGTAAGTTCAGAAAACTAAAGGGAACAACAGGGGAACCTTTCCATTCCCAGGCCTACCTTGCAAGTTCACTCAGTGCATTTTTGGAAAACACAGATCTAACTCCTTTAAGGCATCCCCATGTTTCCAATACATGAAGAAATGGCTTTGAACACAATTGTACAATAAACCTCTAGGTGGCACCAGTTGATAAATTTAAATAGAGATTTCTCAATAAAAAAAATCAAAGAAAGAACATTTCAATGTAAATGCTTTCTGTTAAAAAATACAGGAACAGAAATTTTCACTTCTTATCCTACCAAACACTTCTTTCTGTGTTCCTTTAACACTCTGTGCACAGAGGGAAAGTAGCAGCAAAGGATTAGGGGAAAGACCATCCAAATCATGTCCAACCCAGCTTTCATTTTTCTCAGTGACAATTTCATAACAAAAGGTATTATTGAACGACAGAATCAAATAAAGACAACATGAATATAACAGATGACAGATCTTTTCTAAGCTCCCTCTTAATCCTGATCCTGCACAAGTCACAAGACAGCATGGAAAGGCAGGGATGTTTTCTCAACAAAAATTCAAGACATTTGACTTCTATGGTCAATACCAGCAGTTCTTAACCTTTGCGTTACTATGGCCCCTTTTTCAAATATATTTTGTTGTCACAGGCCACCAAGATTTAACTCAAAATTTAAAACCCTAAAGCACATTAAATATGCATTTAAAGTTGCTCATCAACAGTCTTCACATTTGGAGGGAAGGGAGAAATAAGTAAATGCTTCAGCCCATAAAGCAAAGCTTGGGGAAGTTACTTTCTGGACTTCCAACTACCAGCATCCCTCAAGTCAGCTGTGCTGGAGCGGTAATGGGAACTGTATTCCCCCGCATTTGGTTTTTGTCTTTTTGAGCCAGATGGACTTGTGCTTGGCCTCAAGTTGAGCAGCGATGCACTCCTGCAGGCTGTTGAGAGTTGATGTTAGAGACCATAATGCACTAGGAGGTGGCCTTGCTGACATGCTGGGCTCCTTTGCCACCACTCCCCACTCTGCCCAACCCTTCCCACTTTTCCTTGCCCTCCGAATCAGAATCCACCTTGGGCCCGTCTTCAGTTACGCTGGTGATGCTCATCCTGCCGGTAGCTCCACTTCACCAGCTTCACTAGGCCTTGCCAAATGCTGAATCCATTGCCAGGGCAAGTTCATTGCTAGGTGACAGTGCAGGCCATACACACCTCCTGCACACGGAAGCTGCCACTGTTGCCACAGTGCCGCCGCCACAAATGACAAGGGAGAAAGATACTCATGCACAAGATAAGCCGTTTCTCTTCACCACCTCCTCTCCTCACATAAAGTTTCTTTCTTTCTTGTAAAGCCCATAACATTTCTTCAAGCCTTTGTGGACCCCCTCTGATGACACTGTGTGCACTCTGGGGGTCTGCAGACCACAGGTTAAGAACAGGTCTAGAAATCACATTGGCTAAATATATATGTGCCATTACACAGAAAGTTGAAGCTGTTATCTTTGAGCAAACTAATACCTCCAAATCATGTCACTTCCCTTGCAGTCTGATTTTCAAAGACCTTCAAGTGTTGAAAATGGCATTTCCTCTCTTCCCCCACCCCAAGCACAGCAGAAGAGTAAACCCAAGTGGCAGAAGAAGCATTTCAGTGTAATAAACCTGTCAAACTAAACCAGCATCCACTCTTCAACCACTTTAGCACAGGACTGACAGTGTTAAGCTAGGACAAACCAGACAAACTTCACAAAACTAAAATAGCACTTGTTCACAGAAGTTGGGGGGTTTGTTGGTTTTAAAACAATCTACTGTCCTTTTCTCATGAATAAGCAGAATTTGAATCTTCTCCAAGCAGATTCAACAAACAGAAGCCATCAGGCATCTAATTTAATTTGCAGACCCAGGGAGAAGCAGGGATGTCAGGAAGCAATGAATACATGTGGAATTCAGCTTTGCTTCCAAACAAGACAAAAATCTGCTACAAAGACCCTTTCACTGGAGAACTCAAACCCATACAATTTTGCAAGCAAAGCCTCAAAACTTTGCCAGACAACAGGACAATTCTCTGTATTTAGCAATTAGTAGAGTTAGCACTAGACTGATGTCTCTATCCCGGAGAATCTTTTTCTCTTGCAGCCACCACAGTTCTGAACCACTTTTCCCACTATTCCTCCATCTCTCCCCACCCATCCCTCTCTTTTAACTCAATGGAGGATTCAATTTGTACCACCAAATGTCTTTTTGCAACCTTCATCACTCTCAGTACTTTCCTTGTTTCAAGTCATGGGGCTGCTCAGTTTATATATACTTGGCACCTTCAAAAGCAGTGGCCTTCAACACTGCACTCTAGAATCTGCCTCCTATCATAAGCCTCTTCCATCTGTCCTACTCCTGCCATTCTCTTTGAAAATGTTTTTTAAAGTTAAACATCTCTGAGAATGTGCTTGACTCACTGAGTTCATCTGTATTACGTTCAAAATTCTGATATTTTGTAGCAGGTAAGAAACTAAGTGGATTCAGAGAGCAGAGCAATCATATCAATCTACAAAAAATTCAGAGATTGCACTGATCAGATTATCCAAACACAAAACCAGACCTTTAAAAGGTGCCAGGATAGCTGCAAACATAGCATTATACAGTTGTCCCTCCACATTCATGGATTTGGCATTCATGGTTATAAGTATTCACTGCTTGAAAATATTCTTAAAAAATAATAATCCAAAAAGGAAACCTTGATTTTGCCATTTTATATAAGGGACACCATTTTGCGATGCCGTTGCATATAATGGGACTTGAGTATTGAGTCCTGGAACCAAACCCCAGAGAATGTGAAGGGACAACTGTAGTACTAGTCAATACATTTCAGACATGAGAATAAAGTAACCTTGCTTGCTTCTGAGGAAAACTTCTGAGGAAAGAAAAAAGGGGGATATAAAGGCATTGCTCAAAATTATGCTTGGTACCAAGAATATGTGCCCCCCCCCAATAATAGTAGAACCCATGGCCATCCAACGAAGCAGAATGTTGGGGGATTGGGGATATACATTTTTGCACATAAGAGTATATACTATGGAACTCACTACTACAAGATGTGGTGATTGCCTCCAACTTAAACAGCTTTAAAAGTACATTAGACAATTCACTGATTATGACTATCAATGGGCACAAGTCACTATGGTTATACGTTATCTCCAGAGTTAGAGGTAGTGTACCTCTTAGTACTAATTTCTCAGGAACACAAACATTCATGTCCTGCTTACAAGCTTTCTGCTGACAACTGCTTGGCCAACAGGACAAATATGTATATGAATGAGCAGGCTGAAACAAATGCTGGTCCAGCGGGGCTCTTCTAACGTTCATATATCCAGTTAAAAGGCAACCAGCTACCTGACACATACTGAGGGTACCTCCATACATAATAATCAGTACCTAGGTTTAGAAAGAGATTGGGCCTGAAGGCAAAGATCAGAAATGTCTTCGCTAGTTTTTGTATCTTTGAGTAATGGGGACAGAGAAAAAAAGGTACAGTGCCTGCGCTAGCTAGCATCTATTCTAACATCATAGATTAATTATAAGGATTATAGTACAAAACTATACTGTTCTTGGTAATGCAAAGAAACTTAATTTCTTTCTGAAATTTGCATACCCACCTTGGCTCTACCTTTCCATGTGGTGGGATTGGATGCTCCTGTGAGGCAAGAAGCTATGCTGCTGGTAGCACTGCTGCTGTTAGGGTCTCCCATGTCAGATAGGCTTTTACTGAGGAGCCAAACTAAATGTGCCAAACAGCTACTGGGCAGCAGCAGTAGGAGGAGATGACACTGGCAGAGGATGTTTCAAAGACAACAGCAATGGCATCACAGCTAACACTTGTTAGTACTGCGCAGAAGGAGGCATGGGTGAATCCTCTTTACCATGAAACCCCTATGAGACAACCAAAAATGAAAGAAGAGATAATGCCGGAAGATGAAGCTCCCAAGTCAGATGGCACTCAAAGAGCTACTGCAGTAAAGCAGAAGACAAGTACAACCAGCACTGGACTCAAGCCGAAAGGATGTTCAGCTGTTGATGTGTTCTAAGATGAAAGGAAAATCCAAAGCTGCATAACACATATGGAGGGCCTTGGTATCCACTGGGGTTTGGTTCCAGGACCTCCTGTGGATACCAAAATCTGTGGATGATCATGGCCCATTATATATAACGGTGTAGTAAAATTGTATCCTTTATATAAAATGGCTAACAGCAAGGTTTACTTTTTGGACTTTTTAAAAATATATTCAAGCTGTGGTTGGTTGAATCCATGGATACAGAATCCATGGATACAGAGGGCCAATTATATAACAGGAACATGGAATGTGGGAATGTTGAATCAGGGGAAGCTAGACACAGTAAAGAATAAATGGAATGTACAAACATTGCAATACTTGGGGTGAGCGAGCTACAGTGGACAGGAATGGGAAATTTTCAGTCAGATAACGACATGGTGTTTTACTCGGGCAATGAAAATCTAAGAAGAAATGGGATGGCATTTATAGTGAGGAGAGATGTAGCAAAAGCAGTCAGATACAATCCAAGGTTTGAATGAACCACCTCAATAAGACTTCAGGGAAAACCCATCAATATACTGTATACAAGTTTATGCCTTCAACAGAGGCAGAAGAAGAAAACGAAGATTCCAAGAGGAAACTTATTACACACCAAAACAGGACACACTCGTAAATGAATGGAAAAAGTAGGAAACAGAGTCAAATCAAAGATTGTAAGAAAATTTGGCCTAGGATCAAGAAATGAAGTAGAAGATGACTGACTGAATTTTGTTCATCGTAAACACTCTTTCTTCATTCTTCATTCTTCTTCATTGAACATTCTTCAAGCAACCAAAGAGACAACTGTATACATGGACATAATCTAATGGCCAATATAGAAATCAAATAGACTACATAACTGGAAGCAGAAGATGGAGAAGCTCCATTCTGTCTGCAAAAACAAGACCAGGAGCAGATTGTAGCACAGACCATGAATTGCTAATATCAAAATTCAGAGTAACTAAATAAGTTCACCATTGTGCCAACATGCAAATCTGAAGATCATCCATTTAGAACTGAAAGACCATGTAAAAAAATAGATTTGCACTACTAAGCCTAACTGACAGGGAACAAGAAGAACTCTGGACTGAAACCAGGGATACGGTCAAGATAGAATGCAAAAAGACATTTTTATAACAAAAAAGAAAGAAACGCCTCTTTGGTTGACAGACGAAACTCTTGAAGCAAGTAAGGACACATAAGAAGCAAAAGTAAAAGGTGGCAGAAACAAGGTCAGAATCCTGAACGCAGTTGTTCAGCAACTTGTGCAAGGGGACAAAGAGAACTATTACAATAATCAATGCAAAGATATAGAAGACAACAAAAAAGGAAATACAAGAGACCTCTTCTACAGAATCTGAGAAATTAAAAAGAAATTCAAGCCAAGAACAGAGATGGTATGCGACCAATAGGGGAACTCATTATGTGAGGACAAAAAAAACAACAACCAAGGAAGCAATAAACTGAGAAACTATATAAAAGCGAGGAAATGATGACAGATTCCTTCAAGGAAGAACTGTTTGAAGATGAACCCATAATTTTAGAGAGCAACATGGGAAGGCTCTCAAAGTGCTTGGGAGAAATCACCGGGAACAGATCGCATACCAATAGAGCTGTTTCAAGCTGTGGAGAGGGAATTTATTTAAATTCTAACAAAAATCTGCCAACAAATATGGAAAATAAAACAATGGCCCATAAATTGGAAACATTCGATACAGATTCCCACCCCCAAGAAAAGGGACAGCAGAGATTGTAGTAACCATCAGACTATTACAATGATTGCCCATGCAAGCAAAGTAATGTTCAAGATTTTACAAGAAAGGCTTTTACCATACATGGAGCTAGAAATGTCAGATGCCCAAGCTTGATTCAGAAAAGGAAGGGGCAGCAAGGATCATATCACAAACATGCACTGGATAATGGAATGCACCAAAACATTCCAGAAGAAAATCAACCCATGATATATAGATTACAGCAGTGTTTGAGTGGCAGATCATGAGAAATTATGGTTCAGTCTAAAAGAAATGGGAGTGCCACAACATCTGATTGTCCTGAGGCATAATCTATACTCTGGACAAGAGGCCACTGTCAGGACACAATATAGAGAAACAGGATGGTTTCCAATTGGCAAGTGAGTCAGACAAGGCTGCATTTTATCACCCTATCTTTTTAATTTATATTCAGAACATATCATATGGAGAGCTGGATTAGACACAGAGGATTTTTAAAGGAATTGCAATTTTAACACGTTACCAAAACATGTTAACTCACAGCAAGATGATACTGATAAAACAGTCTGAAAATAAGGATTATCAATTGACTAAACTTGTTTTTTGTAGAATGGTAGAAGTCTTTTTATCCATCTCATTTAACACAAGCTTATTTTACCTACAATTGTTAGAGCTGCAGCCGTAAATGACCATAAAGGGTAGATGCTTTGGTTGGACCACAGTCTGTAAGATTAAAGGCAAGAAAATGTTTTGAGTTACATTCAGCTGCATTTAGCAGACTGAGAAGCAAACTAGTCCTCAGCACTGTTTAATCATACCTGATGCACAGACACACAACAAAACATAGCTCTGTCAATATGTATGACTTTTCAAAACATAAACAAGGAAGATTGCTGATAACTTTTAAATGTAATACTGTGTCAGATCCATTTGAAGAATACATGTAGGTCTTTTTGAAAGAGCTGTTTGCCCCTTCTATTGAACAGTCTTTTAACCCTCATCTAATGTGAATTCCCTTCCTCTTCAGTTGTTAGGGCTGCAACCAAAATGGCCCCAAACTATGCATGCGTGCCAACAGCATCATTAACACAAAAAAGTGATGTAAGCAAATTTGTGTTCCATCTGCAGAGATGGAACAAACATCTTGCTAGGTCAACCATTAACGAGGCTACACTTGGGTTTCTCTCTGCTAGAATAAAACTTCCCATAGCCCTCAAAGCAGGTCATCCTCCATAAACTGTCTGACCAAAACTCCTCTCAGCAAAGCAACAAACTAAGATGTTTTGCTCAGTATTCCTAGGAGATCTGGGGAAGAGTGAACATAACAGAGGTAAACAAAAAGTGGGTAATCTGCATTAAAGAGGAAGTTTGGTATTTTTTTCTCATTTAGTAAAAATGCAAACAGATGCGAGTAGTGGTATCAAGACACAGGATGGAAATTTTCTGACTGTAAAATATTTCAAGAAGAGTAGAGCTCAAATCTCTGCATACCGCCTCTGTTACACATCCAGACTACGGAAGACAAATGGAAAAAAACTGTGGTTAGCAACTATTGCAAAAGCCTAGAGCCACACTTGGCATAAGACCACAGGAATTCCTCAAAGCCTTAACAGTCAACAGCAGATCCACATGAAACGGACCCTACATGTTGCTATTGCAAGTACCGCGGCATGGTTACATCAGATCATACATATATCCAAGTAGGGAGGCAATAGTCAACAGGAGCTTCCCATAGCATGAACATACATCAAGCAGACATCATATATGACTGCTCCCACCTGGTTTTTCAAAATAAAAACAGTACCTTTTTAAAAACAAGAGCCAGAGTGGCATAGTGGTTTCAGCATGGGACTATGACTCGAAACGCTGCTTGGTCATGAAAACACACTGGGTGGCCTCAGGCAAGTTCCACTCTCTCAGCCTCAGAAGAAGGCAAAGGTAAACTTCCTCTGAAAAAAATCTGGCCAAGAAAATTCAGTGATAGGGCCGCATTAGGGTCAACATAAGTTGGAAATTAAGGCACACAATAGCAAGAATCTTTTTAAAATTGAAATGTCAGAAGTCCCACTCAAGATGGGTCTAGCACCCCCGCCCCGCCCAGTTTCCCTGCAATGGAAATCATGGAAGTGCTTATAGAATACTTGTTACATGGCTCCAAATAAGCTTCAGCAGGCTTGGGTCCACTGCATTCATTCTAAGCCTTTCATTCCAGAGAAGTAATAGTCCCACTATACTCTGCATTGGGCAGGCCTCATCTGGAGTACTGCATTCGGTTCTGGGCACCTCATTTTAAGAACAACATAGACAGGTTGGAGTGGGTTCAGAGAAAGACAACAAGAATTACTTTTAAGAGGTATGCAGAAAAAAGCATATGGGAAAAAAGGCTGAAAGAGCTGGGCATGTTCAGCTTGGTGAAGAGAAGACTAAGGGTGACATGTTCACATTCTTTAGATACAGTGGGCCCTTGGTATCCACTGGGATTTGGTTCCAGGAACCCCCTACCCCCAAGGATACCAAAACCCGTGGATGTTAAGTCCTATTATATACAATGGTGTAGTAAAATGGTGTCCCTTATATAATATGGCAAAAGCATAGTTTGGTTTTTGGAATTCTTTTACAAAAATATTTTCAAGCCATGGATGGTTGAATCCGTGGATATGGAGGGCCAACTTTACCTTAAGGGCTGTCACAAAGAGGATAGGGTAAGCCTGTTCTTTGCTGCCCCAGAGAGTAGGACCAGGTTTAATCGTTTGAAGTTACAGGAGAGTAGATTTTGATTGAACATTAGAAGAAATTTCTTGACAGCAAGAGTGGTTTGGTAATGGAACCAATTGCCTGGAGAAGTGGTGGGGTCTCCTTTCCTAGACATCTCAAAAAAAGACTGGGCAGCTACCTGCTGGGGATGCCATAGCTAGAGAGCCTGAACTGAGCAGGGGGTTGGACTCGGTGGCTCATGAGGCCCCTTCCAACTCTATGATCCATCTATTCATCTACTTAAATTGGCAATATGCAGTAACCCTTCCAATGAAATGTACAATAAAGGCACACACCAGAGAAATACAATTCATATCACTCAAGGGTGCGTGTATATTTTTATTCATCTAAGAAAGCTGCATCATTCTGTTTACTCATGGAAAAGCATACTTGTCACATTTTAACCTAGTGTGAGTCTTTTTAAGAGGCTGGTCTCATCCCCCATAGCTCCCTCTCTCCCCCTCACTCTTCTGTACCATCTCATATCTCTCTGACTCCCTGTACCATTATACCTCTCTGCTCCATTCTCTGTGTGTAATGTCACAACATTTACTGCACGGCATTTCTTAGTTCTCCCAGCTTCACTCTTCTCTGCTCTCCTTCGACAGAAACAGCAGAGAAGGCGGCATTGTCTCAGACAGATAGGCATAGAGGGCAGCTAGTACTGGGACCAGGATGGTAGAAAGGAACACAAAGGCTACATAGATTGGAAATCATTCACAGAATTAGTAACTGTGTGAATTTTATATAAAACAGCAGGTATGGGGGGCCTAGTATGGATTAAGCAGGGTACAAAGGTTTCCACTTTCAAGTCCCTGTTGAAGTCCCAGCGCAGATCAAGGGGCCCATAACAATTTATTTTTTAAAAAAGCCATGCACACAGTCATTAGTTGTGTGAATGACATCACATCTCATTTGGCCTTTAAGTGTGCTGAAAGGAGATTTTGCACATAATAAAATTTCTAGATCCAATGAGAGGAAGAGCAGCACAGACATACAGGCATATCTTTGTTGTTCCCACAGAGATTGGGAAATGGATCACAAACAATGGGTATTTCAAAGCCCATCCACGCCCCCATAGGCAGCAAGCAACCAAGAAGGGGTGTACAAGCAGCCCATGGTTACACAGGCTTAATGTACAGAGAAAGTTTGTGCACAATTTTAGTTTATCAGACTAATTTGCCATTAAAGTTAAATCTTTAATTCTAGACAGTTGGTATATGAAAAGATATATTTAGGTGGACTGAATACGGTATAAAAAAAGTATAAATGTAAACATGAAATGTCACAAGAGAAAACTGTATATTGAGAACTCTGCTTGAAAACAGGTTTTCAAACATGCTTGTGAGGTTGTCTTTAAAAGTAACCCTGAATAGACCCTAATGATATTGGTTCATCACAAAACTCCTTAACAGAATAGTTGCCATACAGTTTGCACCATACTATTGACACCATCTTTGAATAAGACTCGATTATCTGGATTTATTTTCAGTTTGGTTTCAGCACAGAAACTGCCATGGCCACATATGGCAGGGAAAAAATAAAGATGAGAGTGGGTCTGCTTGTTCTCTTGGACTTCCTGTTGGTTTTCAGTATCACTAATCATTCAAATAGGCATTCAGGGTTGTGGATTTTGGTGGGGGGGACTGGACTTCACTAGTTCTAATCCTTGGATGGCCAATTCTATAAACAAGCTACTTGTTTATAGAATTGGCCATCCATCTGAAATCATCCATCGCTTAATTGGAGGGGACTGCAACAGTCATATAGCTTAAGCCTTAGCCAATATAAGAAATTTGCGGCTAAAGTATCCCTGATAAGTTAACCCCCCAGCCTCTACTTAAAGATTTCTAACCAAGGAGCACCAACCACGTTTAAGTTTAGAGGCATTGAACATGAGGATAATTTTGAAGATTTCCCCAAAATATTAGTCAGAATAAAATATAAGAACTGGTAGATTATTATTTGCAACTGGCAACAAGTAACAGTGGTGATGGGCCCTTTCTTGTAACAATACAAAATGCTGGTTATTATCTATGAAGCCCTAATTGGTTTGTGTCCTGGCTATTTGAAGGACTGCTTTGCTTTATATGAGTCTGCCCCAACCCTTTCATTCATTATCACCAGCCTTTTTCTCAGTCATGATGCTGTTTGGGTTTAGGCAGGCAGTGACCAAAAAGAGGACCCTGTAGGTTATGCCACCTTCAATGTTGAATGACCATCCCAGAGATGCACACTTGGATGCTGTTTGTCATTTTAATTTTATGTCATAACTGTTTTTACTATTATAGGTATCACTCTGCTGAATTTTACTGATTTTATTGTTGCTGCTCCTGTGCTTAATATTTTATATTGATTTTTATTGTATTTGTTGTTTCAAACTATGTCCACCCCAAGGAGCCTTGTACACTGAAAAATCTATCAATTAAATAAACTCGTCTAATGTTTCCCTCATGCTTTCTGTAGGGCATTTTGAACAGGAACTTTCTAAGTAGACCCTAATGGAATGGCTAGATGCCCCTCTTGAAATGCAGTATCCTAGTCAGTTAAAAGAAAAATATAAACAACATAGTAAGGGTTCAGAGCAAGTCAAACTGTGTGTCGGCCTTCATGTAGCAAACATTCAAACCAACAGCAGAGATAAAATGCATTTTTAAAATGGAGCAACACAGGGTCTGATGAAATCTGCAGACTGTGAGAATAGAAGATTGGCTCAATGAGATTTGCTAGAGTTGTTAGCATCCATCAAAAGTAAACAGAACTGCCTAAATCTGTCAATTAGGGATGAACCAACTTGTTCTACTGATGGTCAGCTTTGCTTTCAGTTTTTTCTTATTCATGTTGCCAAGTCACCCGGAGCTTAATGAGGTGACCCAATCAAAGCTCAAACTGGGGACTGCAGAACAAAACTGGCTGATTTAACTAGTGAATGGGAGACACATTTACACTTCTGTGCTTTTGAACACTACTGGGAGGAATAAAATACTTCACTAAAAACTGAAAGGAGCAGAATGGGACAGCAAACTGCCCCTACGTTTAGGTTACTTAATATCATAAAAGTATCTCTGGAAACCAATTAGATCAAGAAACATGCATGATCCTAACTTCCATCCCTACTTTCATTACAGAAGACAAGTCTTTTGAATCAAAGGAAGCCATTAATACCAACAAAATACTCTGCTCAATAGTTTGGTAGAAACTGCAGAGGAATTTGTACATCACAAAAATGTGATCTTGTTGTGCAAGTGCTTGCAAAAAAATTTGCCTCAGAATTTTCACATTAAATATTATACAAAAAAATGAAAAGGTTTTGCACTCTGTAAGCAGTTTGTGGCAAAATATCTTTGTAGTACTTGTTGTTGCTATAGGTTTCAGGTTACTTTATAGGCATATCCTACCAGTTCTCCAGGTCACCTACAGGATACCACGGACTTCTTCAGGAAACTAGAGCCATCTCCCACCAAATACCATTTTAACTACCATGTTGTTTTAGGTCCTTACATTAAAACATCCTCAACTTGTCAGGAATTTCATTCCACATGGGGCTGTAGCACATTCTGCCACCAAATCTTGTTGTTTTTCAACCACGTAAACTCTCCCCTCTCACTCCATCTAAAATGCAGACTCTGAAGTACTGAACCAGGGATGTTCTACATCAAAGTATGTCTCTGTCTTTGGTCACAGCTAATCAGAATTGTGCAACAAACACCAATTTGTGCTTACAAACATAAACTATGGGGTTGTTTACACGGCAAAATAAATCCTCTAAGAATTCACAAAGAGTCCTAATAGTTTCCACATCTTTCGGATCAAAGTCGCCGTATTCAGAAGGAGGGGGTCAAAAAACCCCGTAAGTCACGCAGTATCAGCTTTTGCTATTTTCCCCAACTTTTTTGATAAAGTTCGCAAAAATGCGCACAATCGGTTGTGTGAACTACCAATGCGCGAAAGGCTGCGGGAACTACCAGCAATCTTCCCGAAACAGCCACAGCAGAGCTGCGCCGTGATTGGTTGGACCAACTGCAGAGGGAGCAGACTTGCAAGAGATGTGAGGACCCTCAAGTGAAAAGATCCAGCCACTGTTGTTATACCAGTGCTATTCCCAATCACCCAGCTGTTTGCCTCCTGGCTTGCTTGGCTGCTGCAGCTGAGGGATCTCCACTTAGCCATAATTACTGTTCGTGTGTGTGTGTGCAAGAGAGAGAGAGAAGCAGTCTGCTCCGCTGGCTGTTACACGTCGTGGTGGGTGAGGGGAGGGGGGGCTTGAGAGAAGCAGGGCAAAGGGAGAGCCTGCGACTCCATTGCTTCAGGCAGCTGGGTGATCATCCCCCCCCCAGACCATCCTCCACCTGGGAATCTAGCCTGCTTTCCTTGCCTCCTTTTGTCATTACTCCTTTCCCGCCCCTGTGGTCTCCCTTCTTTTTTGGTTGTTTGCACATCTCTTATCCCCCCGCCAGTGATCGGGTGCTCTGGTGGCTATGTCCCCACCTTTGCCTGTGTGAACTACAAAGCAGAAAACTTACCCGATCAACCAGTTTTGCACTAAATCATGTAAACTACGCGGCACTGGTGCAAAAATGCACTAATGCGCAAACTAGCACAATAAAAACTGCCATTTACCTGAGTCCTACCCTCTGCCCTCTCATGCTTACCACAGGGACCACTATTGAGAACACTGACATAATTGTCCAGCATGGTTGCCAATATGCATTATGCCAGGGTCTATTTTTCTCTTGTACACACCCCTCTATAAGAATAACCTCATTTAATTACAGTCCTCCCTTCACATACGCGGACTCCACACTCGCGGTTCCGCATATTTGCGGTTTGCCGCGAGGGGAGTCCGGGGAAAGTGGCGATGGGGCCTTTGCGGCCCTGTCACCACTTTCGGAGGGGAGCGACAACGGGGCCTCCGGAGGCCTCGGGGTTGCTTGGGGAGGGCAAGGGGCAGCCAGGAAGAGCAACCACGAGGCCTCCGGAGGCCTCGGGGTCGCTTGGGGAGGGTAAGGGGCGGCTGGGAAGAGCGACCGCGAGGCCTCTGGAAGCCTCGGGGTCGCTTGGGGAGGGCTGAGGGAGGCCGGGAAGAGCGACTGCGAGGCCTCCGGAGGCCTCAGGGTCGCTAGGGGTGGGCTGTCATTATTCGCTGAATTTTCACATTCGTGGGAGTCTATGGAACCTAACCCCCGCGAATGTGAAGGGACAACTGTACTCTAAATTCAAAATGACTTTTTAAAAACAACTTTAAAGCATGGCAGCTTGCATTACTCATGCTTAGGTCTCTCATTCCATCAACATTTATAACCAAAACTCCCAGTTGACCAAAGAGAAATGGTCATTAGCATAAAGAAGGGTGGCACAACTGTTTGTCAAAAAACCGTCAAAAGTGTCACTCAAGTCTAACATGTGATTTACTCAGTGGAACCCATTCAACTGGCTCTGTCTACAACCAAATTGCATTAATGTGAAACAAGCAAGAACCTTCTTGCAGAGCTTGGATGAGTAGCTCAATTGTCCTATAAAACAGTCTAGTTAAACAGACTATCATCCCCATCATTTATTTATATAGCACCATCACTGTATGTGGCACTTTACAAGCAAAAGAAAACAAGATAGTACCCTAGAAGAACACATCCTTCTAAACCAGAGGGAGAATGCAGATTAACGGATACAGAGGAGAGAGAGGGGGAAAATGGAGGCCAAAGGGTACAAAATAACCATATCAAATATATGTGCTCCAAACCCAATTTGTACTATGTTTATATCAAACCTTGAATTTAATTATTATGCTAATACATTATCCATTCCATTATCTACCCTTCCTCTCTCTGACTTCCAATATATGCCTCCATATTATATTATCCCAATTGTATTATCCAATGCCTAAAACTGTCCCAAAAGACTTACACAGAACATGGGAATCATGGAGCCTTCAAAATGTTGTTAGGATTTCAAATCTCAACATCCCTAGTCAGCATATCCAAGGTAAGGATTGCTGGAAGTTGCAGTGCACCATCTGGATGGCTTCAAGATTCCCACCCATGTCATACATAATGCTGCACACTTTGCTTCTGTTTCAAATTCCACCTTGAACCCATTAGGTGGGAAGAAGTCCTTAGCAAAATGTCTTAGAACTTATCTCCCACTGAACCAAAACTAGAATTGTTCCTGTTTCTATCATCTCTTTCTGCTGTGCCAAATTTTACACTGTAAACTACTTGGGATGTGCCTTTTTTGTTGGTAACACTGAATTACTATGCACATTGTGCAGGATAAACACCAACAGCCAGGCATGAATGTTGCTATAACAAAATAAATGTGAACGAAGGACCTATACAAATGTTATATCGGGGTGGGGGGGACCTCCACACTAAATGCTTCTGTACTGAGGTAAACATCCAAGTTCAATACATGCATTTTCTACATCAGATTGAATTGCACATGCATGAATTCTTTTTCTGCACTTGTCCCTATAAGAAAAAGACACCAGGAGTGTCAGGGAAAGGCATGGCCCTTCTTTTGCTGTGTGCATGTTAAAATGTGTAAGCCAGGAAACGCAAATATACCATGTCTGGTATGAAATGGGTTCCAAATGCATTTCGGTGAACTCGCCACGGGTCAGCGTAAGAGGGGCGCTCCAAAAAAGCGATACAAAGACTCCCTGAAACAACATCTCAGGCTTGGCCAAATTGATCACCAACAGTGGTCCGCCCTGGCCTCACATCGGGAGGCATGGAGACGCAATATCCACAATGCTGCAGCCTTATTTGAGAACTCACGACGAACAAGTCTTGAAGAGAAACGACAACGCAGAAAGAATCACAACCCAAAAACATCACCCAAGGAGACCTTCTGCTGCGCTTTTTGCAACCGGACTTGTTTATCTCGGATTGGCCTTTTTAGTCATCAGCGCGCTTGCAGAAGGCGCAGGATGAGTCCTTCCTGAATCTTCGTTTGCGAAGAAAAGCCAGAGATATAAGAGAAGAGAAAAGCATCACAACTGAAGAGAAGGGGTTACCATCTTGTGATTAGCATAGGGTTGGCGTGCCAGTCAACCAACTTATTAGATATTTCCAATTTTTCCATGAAGCTGGGACACTAGCAAGTCTTGAGGAACTAACTGCTGTCTTCATAAGCACAGATGTCTTCAAGACCTGTGTTTTGCTTTGTAATAGTTATTTTACTTTACCCATATTTGCTTTTTCTTCTCTTTCCTTTCTAAACTGAATCATTCACATTTATACAAATCTATCTCAACACTGTTAGAGGTTACACTAATTGACAGCAGTTTAAAAAATAAAGTTTAATTATTTCACAAGTCAACCAGTTTGTTTTTCTAGTGCATGTAAGCATCAAACCTATTGATAAAGGTATTTTTTTTATTCTTGAATAAAGTCAATGCTTTAAAAACCAAATACGCCTTCTTCTTTTTTTAAAAGCAGCCAGATGCCAGACTCTAGATAAGCCCCAGATCACAGCATGTTTTCACAGTGTGCATCCAATGAAAGAACTATGTGGCTAGCTCAAAACTGACAGGGTGCATACAGCCATTTTGCCACATCGTTCATTCTGCTAGAATATATGAAGCAGCCCTCAGACCAACCTGCTTCATATAACTGTTATGAGACTCAACCATTTGTACATGCTTAAATGTTACAGGTGTTATCAGCAACACTGTTGCTTAAAGAAACTGAATACATTGGCTTTGCTAGTTTTACTGGGGAACAAACAAGGGCAACTTCCTTTTCTAGCAAAGCCAAACTTTGCCTGCAATTGAAATGTTCCTATACATTTAGGTTGTCCTCAAAACAACCTCAACAATGCACTTAAAGGTATAGTAGCCTAAAACCTAAGTGGAGGGGGGAGGGAAACCACCCAATGCGTACTGGGTGGTACAGTTTCATTTTTTGTTTCTTTTTGTCTCTTGCATCAGATTTTTGGCAAAGACAACAAACTGCAGAATGAGCACTGTTGGAAACAACAGCACTGGGAATTGGGTTTTGTAGCTTGGATTTTTCCCTTAGCAAAAGCATGGGTATATTTCACTTAAATACATATGCAGGGTCTGGTGGATATTCACAAACTCTGGAGTTGTAACCATCATTTTAAAAAGTGCATCCAAGAAGCAATGGGAATACAGCACTAGTGAACATAGTAAATAATCAGAGGCAAAAATATGCACATACTATAGTCTAACTATTCTTAATAGGTTGGTGTAGTATTCGCATCCAAACGCAATTATCTTTGTTTTGAAAGTATTGTTGGCAAGTGGTTGAGAGAGAAATTAAATCCAGATAATTTTGAGGCAATGCAAGTATCAATTGGACAAGATCTAGACAGAACAATTGTGGAAGAGATGAAGCCACTGTGCCACTGTGACTTGTTAGACTTGGTAAATACTTGGAGTGCTTTTGGACATGATCTTGTTTTGGAGGTCAAGCTGTTGCTATGAGTGCCATTTTCACAATCAGGAAGCTCCCCGCACTTTCAGCTTAGATTTTGCTGTTGACGCCACTCCTGCAATTTCCAGGGCACTGAAGGCCCACCACCCAACCCCACCTTCAACTCAAATTACCAAAAACAAAACCAAGCCAGGGCTTTCTTGGTAATGACCATAAAATTGTGGCACTCACTAATCAAATTAATATGCACCCTGCTTCTGGTTTTAGACATGCTATAAAGATTTTGTTTGCTTGTTTTTGATGCTTTTAATCATTGTTTTGACTTCAGCTGCTTATCCCACTACTTGATTTAAAGAATTTGTGTTTTTAAAACACTATTTCAACTGTACTGCAAAATGATTTGCATTAAAATCAGATATTAATAGCTAATTAAGTAAGGAAAATTGAAAATTATTCCCCCACCCATGTGGTATTTGAAGGATCCATTCAAACATGTAATTTCATCAGTCATATGCTGATGGGGTCCAACCAACAGGTGCAATTTCTTGGAAAACATGAACCATGCTTTATGCCTTTTTTATCATGTATACTATCACTCTCAATGATAACTTTTATTAGAAGAAACCAATCTGCAGGATCATTTTCAGTCTATTTGCTTTTATGCCTAATTTAAGGTACTCATTCCAAGATCTATTGCAGGGCATGCTTATTTCGGAGACTGCCACTCCTCAGATATATTAGATCCATGTGTCCAATTTTGGGTTGACATGTTCTGACAGAACGTCTGTTCAGTGTCTTCTCTATCAGAATATTTAGAATATGAGTGGGCAAAAAAAGTGGTCCCACTCTGAGGTCAAATGACTATTTGAATAAATTTCCTTTACTATGTAAGACTGTTGTTCTTCCTCCAAGCAAAGTTTCCCCAGTCACTCTCCCATCTAGACAGCTTCAACAGTAGAAACGCACCATTCATTTTTAGAGTCCTTCATTTCAGTTAACTTGGTGTCAATACCAAATATCTGGACTGTTTGGGGCTCTTTTGTTTGAGGGTGTTTTATGAATTAAAGAATTCAGGAAAATGATTTCCACCATGTAGAAGTGCATTACTGTTCTCTTTAGCCAAGGCTTTGCAATATCTCAGACAGAGTTCTACTACATGATCTTCAAACTGGAAATGCCTAAACCTCAGACCTTATGAACTCCCTCAAGTTATGACCCTTCCTTTTTTTTGCAGAGAAAACACTGGTACAAAAATATTTTACATAAATAATCATAGAATCATAGAATTGTAGAGTTGGAAGAGACCACGAGGGCCATCCAGTCCAACCCCCTACCACGCAGGAAATCATGATCAAAGCATCCCCGACAGATGGCCATCCAGCCTCTGTTTAAAGACCTACAAGGAAGGAGACCCCACCACGATCCAAGGGAGTGTGTTCCACTGCCGAACAGCTCTTACTGTCAAAAAGTTCCTCCTCATGTTGAGGTGGAATCTCTGTTCCTGGAGCATGCATCCATTGCTCCATGTTCCAGTCTCTGGAGCAGCAGAAAACAAGCCTGCTTCGTCCTCAACGTGACACCCATTCAAATACTTAAACAGGGCTATCATATCACCTCTTAACCGTCTTTTTTCAAGGCTAAACATACCCAGCTCCCTAAGGCTCTCCTCATAAGGCATCGTTTCCAGACCTTTCACCATTTTAGTTGCCCTTTTCTGGACACGCTCCAATTTGTCAATATCCTTTTTGAATTGTGGTGCCCAGAACTGGACACGGTATTCTAGGTGAGGTCTGACCAAGGCAGAATAGAGCAGCACTATTACTTCCCTTGATCTAGACACTATACTTCTATTGATGCAGCCCCAAATCGCATTGGCCTTTTTAGCTGCCACATCACACTGTTGACTCATGTTCAACTTGTGGTCTACTAGGACTCCTAGATCCCTTTCACATGTAGTCTCATTCAGCCAGGTCTCCCCCATCCTATATCTATGCATTTCATTTTTCCGCCCTAAGTGCAGTACCTTACATTTCTCCGTATTGAATTTCATTTTGTTAGCTTTGGCCCAGCTCTCCAGTCTATCCAGGTCATTTTGAATTTTGATCCTGTCCTCTAGGGTATTAGCTACTCCTCCTAATTTGGTGTCATCTGCAAATTTGATAAGCATGCCCCTAATTCCATCATCCAAGTCATTGATAAAGATGTTGAATAGCACTGGGCCCAGGACAGAACCCTGTGGCACCCCACTGGTCACATCTTTCCAAGACAAAGAGGAGCCACTGCTGAGCACCCTTTGGGTTCGGCCGGTCAACCAATTACAAATCCATTTAACAGTTAACTTGTCTAGCCCACATTTTACAAGCTTGTTTGCAAGAATGTCATGGGGAACCTTGTCAAAGGCCTTACTGAAATCAAGGTATGCGATATCCACAGCATTCCCTTCATCTACCAAGCTGGTAATTTTATCAAAAAAAGAGATCAGATTAGTCTGGCATGACTTGTTTCTCTGAAACCCATGTTGTCTTTTTCTGATTATGGCATTGCCTTCTAAATGTTCACAGACTCTCTTTAATGATTTGCTCTAGAATCTTCCCTGGTATTGATGTCAGACTAACTGGACAATAACTGTTGGGATCTTCTTTTTCCCCCCCTTTTTGAAGATGGGGACATTTGCCCTCCTCCAGTCTGCTGGGACTTCTCCTGTTTTCCAGAAGTTCTCAAAGATTATTACCAATGGCTCTGAGATTACATTTGCCAACTCTTTTAATACTCTTGGATGTAGTTCATCTGGTCCTGGAGATTTAAATTCATTTAGATTAAGAAGGTATTCCTCTCCTACATCTTTGCTTATTCTGTGCTGGATTTCCCCTATTGTGTCCTCTGTTCCATTATCCTCAGGTTGGTCCCCCTTTTCCTTTTCTGAAAACACTGAGGCAAAGAAAGTGTTGAGTAATTCTGCCTTTTCTCTGTCCCCTGTTAGCATTTTGCCATCTTCTCCACGTAGTGGCCCTACCATTTCCTTCTTCCTCCGTTTGCTGCGGACATACCCCAAAAAAACCTTTTTATTGTTCTTAACCTCTCTAGGAAGCCTGAGCTCATTCTGCGCGTTAGCTTTTCTGATTTTACTCCTACACGTGTTCGCTATCTGTTTGAATTCTTCTTTGGTGATTTCCCCCTTTTTCCATTTCGTATACGTTACGTTTAAAACTTAGCTCTGTTGAAAGTTCTTTAGTCATCCATCCTGGTTTCTTGAGACACCTCCCATTTTTCTTCCTCATTGGTACTGTTTGAAATTGTGCCTTCAGTATCTCCCTTTTGAGAAAGTCCCATCCATCTTGAATTCTCTTCTCTTTTAGTATTCCTGACCATGGGATCACCCTCAGTATTTCCCTGAGTTTATTGAAATCAGCTCTCCTAAAGTCAAGAATGTGTGTCTTACTATGCCTGGCTTCTCCTTTCCATTGTATAACAAACTCCAGGAGAACATGATCACTCTCACCTAAGGATCCCACCACTTGCACCCCATTAACCAGGTCATCCCTGTTGGTTAGGATCAGATCTAAAATAGCTGACCCCCTTGTTGCCTCTTCTACCTTTTGGACCATGAAATTATCAGGATAGTTGAAGTCACCCATCACTACTACATCTCTCCTTTCTGCGTGTGTGTTCATCTGTTCTAGAAAGGCATCATCCAATTCCTCCATCTGACTTGGGGGTCTGTAGTAGAGTCCCACAATAACATCCGTGTTGTTTCCCTCCCCTTTAATTTTTATCCAAATGCTCTCCACCTGGCTTCCAGTATTGATGTCATGGATCTCTTTACTGGTATAAATATCCCTGACATATAATGCTATTCCTCCTCCTCTGTTTCTCTTATAATAAAGGTTATACCCCTCTATTCCTACATTCCAATCATGAGACTCATCCCACCAGGTTTCAGTAATGCCTATTGTATCATATTTGTTTTGGACAAATCAATTAATAACAGTAAGGTGAACAAAACACTAATTCCACTGGGAGATACTTTTAACACTACAGAAAACTGATAAAATATAAAGGGGCACACAGAAGAAACACTAACACTAAACACCAACCAAAGCCAAGTGAATTTAACAGAGCTAGAGATACTGTAATATTTTTATACTACAGTTGCAGATGCAGGCCCTTTCTAGGATTTTTTAAAAAAAATATTGTTAGCTCAGAAAACATGATATTTGAAAACTAATATCCCTTATCTGAAATGCTTGAGATCAGCAGTGTTTTGAATTTTTTCTGGATTTGGAATATTTGCATATACACCATGAGATATCTTGGAGACCCAAGTCTAAACACAAAATTCATTTATGTTTCAAATACACCTTATACACATAAGCCTGGAGGTAATTTTATATAAACTCTTTAATATTCTTAAAATTATTTTAATTTTTTTTTATTTAAGTATTTCAATATTTTGGATTTTGGAGTATTTCGGATTTCCAGATAAGAGATATTCAACCTGTAATTATTTTCTCCAGTCTGCCAACTAGTTCCTGAGCCTCAAGCACATATTGCTGTTACATTTCAAACTTACCTGTGGAACCATCACCACCATTATTCTCAGGACCATGAGAGGAAAAGTCGTATGTTACATTCAAGTGGAGAAACAGGAAAACCCACAGGACCCCACAATACTCTGCACTATATTATAACAGTTTAATGAGACACAGAAAATTGGCATACAGTGGCATACCTAGTCCTTGTCCCCAGCCAAAATGAGCAATGCTTTGCAGCTAACATAAGATGTGCACTGGATAGTCAAACTCTGCCTGAAGAAGGGAGGCTGATTTGAAGAGTAATTTACAAGAATCTTCAGTGAAGTTTGACAAATCTTCCCAAAACTAAGAATTGGGAGAGGCCGTAAATGTTTGCAAGGCACCAATGAAACATTATGGGACATCACAGAATCAGAATTGGAAGGCAACTCAGAGGCTATCAAACCCAACCCCCTGCCATGCAGGAAAAAACAACTAAAGAATTAATGAGAGACAGCCATCCAACCTCTGTTCAACGATCTCCAAAGGAGGAGAGTCCATCACCTTCCAAGGCAGTCTGTTTCACTACTGAACAGCTCTTGCAGTAAAGATATTGTTCCTAAAGTTTAGATGGAATCTCTTTTCTTGTAATTTGAATCCACTGGCAGAGTCTGACTTCCAGTAAATATTATAATGATTGAAGTCTCCAATTCAATTACTACTCTTCTTTTTTAATATTTGGTCATTTGTTCTAGTTCTAGGAAAGTATCATCCAAATCTTCAGGCTGGCTTGAGGCGCTATATTAGACCCCATAATGAATGTCACTGTAGCTTTCCTCCCTTTTTTCCAAATACTCTCAACTTATTTGCCATGCTTTAAGTCAAGGATATCATCACAGGTATACACATCCTTGACATATAATGGTACTGCTCCTCCTTTCCCGTTTGGTCTGTTTCTTTGGAATACTGTATATACCCATCCATTGTAGCATTCCAATCATGAGTCTTTTCCCACCAAGTTTCAGTGACACCTATTAAATCATATTTGCCTTCCTGTGTTAAAACTTCAAGTGTTTTGTTTAGAGAGATACATAATTGTTTGTTTAGGGTTTCACCATGTTTGTGGTAGTATTTAAGATCATCAATTGTAATGTATGTTTGTTTCACACATTTTGTACTCTATATTTTTAATTTGTATTGATTTTTTTTCTCTCTCTTTTTCTTTCAATGTGTTAATGTTATTTATGTTTGGGAAAAAATAAATTACTTAAAAAAACGTTCAAGTTCGTCTTGTTTCTTTCCTATGCTCTGTGCATTACAGTAAAGATTCTCTGCAGGTGACTCCTTGATTTTTTTTTCTGCCCACAGATGGATTCTTGTACTATTGACCCAATCCTCCCTATATCTTGAAACTATTGCCCCCAGTAGTTGGTGTCCCCTTGCCCTCTGGAATACTGTCTCCCTCCCTCATGTAACTCAGTGTAAAGCCCTCCTGATCAAATTTGTGAGATTCCTAGCAAATACATTCTTACCAACTGCTGCAAAGGGCAATCAATCTTTTTTCTGAAAGTGCAGACCCTGGTCCAAGAAGCCAAACCTTCCTTTGATAAGAAGCAGCAATGAAATAACAAAAAAAAAAAGGGGGGGGCCTGGTGGCGCAGTGGTTAAATGCCAGTACTGCAAGTCACCATATGTTGCAAGTTCAATTCCAGCAGGCTCCAAGGTTCACTCAGCCTTCCATCCTTTCGTACCCAGCTTGTGGGGGCAATTAGCTAACACACATTGGAAACTGCTTAATGCAGTGTAGATGTGTAAATAGTTATTGCTTAAAACAATTTGTAAGCCGCTCTGATAGCCTTGTGGCTGAAGAGTGGGGGTATAAATAACTAAATAACAATCTGTACTCCAAGATCCTTTAGCTTCCTTTCCTTTCAGTGCCTCATACTTCCTTGTAATATGTTGAAGGCTACATTTTGTAGTATCATTTGTTCCAACATCAATCATAAGGAAGGGGTAATATTTGGTGGTCTTGATGAGTCTTTTCAGTCTCCCTGTTGCATCATGGATCTTCACCCCTAAAAAACAGCACACCTCTGTGCTGTTCCTGTGCCTTGATTATGTAGCTCCAAACTTACAGTACACTTCTTGATAGTTCTGCCTCCTGTGTTCCACATTCTTCCAAGTGTCTGCCTCCTGTGTTTGGGAACTCTTCCCCTCTCTAAAGTCATCCCCCATTGTCTTGCTTCCAGGACAGTCTGCTCTGTCTAAAAAGCCTAATCCTCCCTTATAAGGTGAAGTGTAGATATATGGGTCTCAAACTGCTAATAATAATAATAAAATTTATTTATACCCCACCCCTCTGTTAAAACAATCAGGGCGGCTTACAAAAATTAAAATACAATACAGATAAAAATCCCCAAACACCACCAAATGCTCCACATTTTGTTCTAGCAAGGCAATCAAGTTGCAGTCAATGCAGGCATAACCCCCGCCCCCAGATCCTCTGGCAAGAAGACAAACATGGCACAGATGATGCGGGTCACTGAATTCATCTCCAAATTCAGCACAAACAAGAAGCATTACAGGGCTCTGCTATGGCTACTTATTTTCAATGAGATAGATGCCCCCATGAATATGGGGCCGCTGGGATCCCCACAAGAATGTAGACATGTCCTAGTATTAATGCATACTAGCATCTAAGCATCACTATCCAGGCAATCAGTACACACCCATCACACCCTCCATAAAAACCAACCTGCAGTTCATATCATTAGTTATACTTTATGGTTCAAACATATAAAATCTTGACATTCATAAAGGCAACAGGACAACTTGCCTCCAAAAGGATACCTTGCCTTCCAAACAGAACTGCCAACACTACACAGGTCACAGAATCACCAAAAAAATATCCTCCTTAACTAGAAATCCTGTGTTACATTTGGAGTAAGGCAAAGATAGGTTAATAAAGAATTCAAAATGGAACAAAATTAGCATGCAGGCATTTGAGATGAGTAAAAGCCAGCAGGATTAGAAGACACATCATGCTGAAATTTTGAATCAAAGTAGCAAGTTAATAAGGCCATTAAATACATGCTGATAGTGAGTTTTCACATTTCGGGAAGTAAAGCATCCATTTCAAATAAGCCTTTAGGTTTCCCATAGTAACAGGAAGCCCACAAACTCATTTAGAAGAATGGCAGGGGTTAAAAACATTTAGACTTTCAGGCACAACTCCTATGCATCTCTTATGAAAACTGTCACAAACCTGGTAGCATCTCTTCTCATATTGGTAACTAGAAGGAAGGGATGAAGGGAGACCAGATAAGACTGGCACATGAGATGATTCCTTATTCATGGACTTTCTTTTGAGGGGAACATGACAGAACCGCTTTCATTTAGGAACACTGTTTCAATAGTTTAAAAATTACATCAACCACCTGAATAATGGCCCTGCTATTTTACAACTGCTTCTTGCATTTATTCTTTGTTATATTTATTTCACTGTCTTTAAACACAATTTGTATATGGAAGTAATTTAATGTGTTGTATTGCTTCAAGTATTATCCACCTTGGACTAAATTTATCAAGAGGTGGGATATAAACCTAAAAACAAGTAAAATTGCCTGACATTAATTATTTTGTTCTCTCTACTCACCCTGCCCCCTTGGGAGGGAGCAGAAATAGCAAGTGTCATTGGATTATACCATCAGATTCTCTGATAAAGCTTTCAGTCTTCATGCACTAAGATCTTGAGTTTGTAACTCTGGTGGATTCCCAAAGACTGAAGATCTGACTTGCTAAAGTGATTTTTCTGAGAATCTGCCTCATCTTTCTTTGGCAATGAGTTTACAACTAACGCCAAAAACTCATGTAGATCTTGAGTTCATAAGTTCAATTCCAGGCCCCCCCCCAGGTCAACTCAGCCTTCCGTAAGTCGGTAAAATGAGTACCAGCATAATAAAGAGCTGGGGCGACATGCTGTGGAAGCTGTTAAAATCAGTTTCCAGAAGCAGCAGTCGTTATTTAGTGTACAATGCGTTCTGCAGTGTCACTCTTGCAGCATCGTTTGCATGCCAACAGTGCCATCTACTGGCACTTGCATTGTACAATTGTCTGTATTGTCTGTACTGTCTATAAACTGTATCAAATAGTATTGCATTGAATGTACTGTATTGAATTGTACTGCATAATGATGTATTGTGATGCATTGTATTGTATACTTTGTAATGTTGTACCCCGCCCCAATTCTGAGGAGAGAGGCGGGTAATAAATAACTAAGTATTATTATTATTATTATTATTATCCATTTTCTAACCCACCTGACAAGCAAGACTGCTTTATAGTTGATCACATGCAAACAGTAAACTCCTTGTCTAATGGATGGTTTTAAGGAACATTCAGAAGCTTGCATGTAGAAAAACTGGTGTGTGGAGGTTTCCCTTCCAGATCTCTTGCTCAAGAGAGAACTTCTTCCTGAATTTATGCTTCCCATAACACAGAAAAGTTTGCTTTGAGTTATGCAAATTCTTTTCTTTAAAAAAAGGAGACAAAAACACTAGCATCAATAACTACTGGTCCATATTAAGTCAAGTATTACCTGCTTTGACAGCAGCTTTTCAAAGTGTCAGGCAGAAATATCTTTCCTGAACCCTGCTCTATAAAATCCTTTAGTTGGGGCAGATGGGATTTAAATCTGGGGGTCAATTTTTAAAGAGAATCAAAGTCAATTTTTTTGTCAATAATCAGTTATCACAGTCAATAATCATACACCAAAAATCTTCAAATTAACTTGTTGAACGCATCAGACCTGTCCACTATTTCTCTGCAATTTTCTTTAATATTATAAGAAATAAATATGTAGCAAAGAAGCCAAGGTATCTTTTTATGCTGATGACTTTGCTCTTTATCTATCCAACTCAGAACAATCCATAGAAGAAACTTTAAATATACTCCATGTGTTAGTGAAGCTACAGGTTATAAGATCAATGTCTCAAAATCAGTATCTTTGGAATAAAAATCTCAGAAAAAAATTAAAGAACTCTTTATGCAAAAAAAAGAACCAAGACAAAATTTAATGCCGTATCTATAAAATATTTGGCAATAAGGGCAAATCCAGATTTATGAAGAATGAAAGAATATAGCTGCAATCAGTTATCATTACAAATGGAGAAGAATCTTAGTATGGGAAAGATATCCTTTATCTTGGTGGGGGAAATAACAGCTAAAAACACGGTGATTTCACCAAGATTAATCATTATGCTCATGATGTTACCTCTTACAATTGAGAACAAGCAGCTGAAAATTTGGTGACAGAAAATTATGAAATTTATATGAGGTAATAAGCTGCCTTGGGTCCCATATCAGAAGATTGCTAGGATATAAATTGAATTAATTAATTAGCTCCATACAACAGCTGATGAAAACCTTTATCAGAAAACAACAAAAGGTGGACTTTGAGTTCCAGACATTCATTATCAAGCAATAAAAACAACTCAAATTAAAGAATGGTACAATCCAAATACATGGAACAACGTATCTATGGGAAACATTTTGGGAACTGTTAATATAAACCAAAAACAATTTCCAATCAAAAAATATTAACTTCCACAAAATCCATTCCCAGTTTGGAGAATACGTTTGCTGCCATCTAACCCTAGGGGTTTCTCCATTTCATCTACCACTACTCATGAGTTTAGAAATGGAGAACTAGTCACTTTATAAAAAGAGAATTGGTCACTGTGAGGAAAGATGGTACAGTTAAGTATTTGGATTAAATAAAACTACATAGTTTCAGATCAAGAAGCATTATTAATACCAGTACATGTGTATTTGCCTCTATTTCACTTCTTCAATGTTAGATATGTTGTGGAACAAGTACAAAAAAGGAGGGGGGGGACATGTGAAATTGTACAAATTTTGATTTTTTAAAAAAATTAGTCAAAATCAGATACATTAAACACTAAAGTTTATTTCATACCTGTGAAACCAAATACACTCACTTACATCCCAATATAAGAGCAAATACAGAAAAAGGCCTATTACAATTTGGTCTCAGAATTTACGAAGCAGACCAAATCTGGCTGTTTAATATGACTTCTTCTATTCTTACCAGTTTAAATCTGAAAGTAAACTCCTTCAAAATCATTTACCAGAGGTACCTTAACCCGTATAAACAATCCAAGACTATCTATGTCCTATCAGACATGCAGTAATTTCAGGCCAGACTGTTTTCATACTTTCAGGCTTTGTTTAAAAAGATGAGAAAGGTAAACAGTTAGACAGGGTTCAAGAAAGTTATTATTAACTGTCATCAAGTCGAATTTGACCTATGGTGACCCTATGCACAAGAGACCTATCACCTTATCGTCAACATCCCTGCTCAGGTCTTGCAGCCTCAGGGAGGTGGCTTCCTTGATTGAGTCTATCCATCTGGAATTTGGTCTTCCTCTTTTCCTACTGCCTTTTCCCTTCCCAAGCATAACTGTCTTTTCTAGAGAGCCGTGTCTTCTCATGACACGGTCAAAGTACAAAGAGAGTACTGAATAGCATTTAACATTAAATCCTAAAATCATTCTCCTAAATCTTTTGGAATCTGAAGTTCAAGCAACAGATTTAGAAGCAGATAGCATTCTTATGACTACAGCAAAAATCTGTATTGCTAAATTATAGAGAAAGGAAAGAAGTATCTTTGTTCAAAGATTGGTTGGATACAGCATGTGGTCAAGTGACTTAAATTAATGTAATAGAGAATAACAAATCCAGCAGAACAGATTTATAGAATAATAGGCACTGGTTTTAAAGTACTAGAATTAACATATTACTGATGCGGTTTATCCATAGAATTTATTGGCTTAGTTATAATAAAATAAGGTCTTCTTTCTCTTCCCATATCCTTTTACTCCTCAGGGGGTTTTACTAAACAAATGATGGGAAGTTAACATAAAAACAAAAGCAAATCAAGAATGAGATCAACAATCCCATTATAATCAAATATGTAAGGAAATCTTCCCTGAACTATTAAAAAAATCTCTAGGTCTATGCATGTGAGCCACCACTAAGCTATTCCTGCCTCTTGCACAGAATTAACACCTTAGAATAACATGTTTCTCCTCCTTTGTACAACAGATTAGAGACACCAGCAGGAATAGTTACACTGCGTGAACATATAATAAGACTGCAATTCTCAATATATCAGTTGTTTACTCTGTTCTAAAACTATTCAGACTCAGTTTTATTATATGTTAAATAATTGTAAACCTTCCTTTAAGAGTCAAGTTAAATTTAAAGGCATTTTTATTAAACTTATGTGGAAGAAAGCAAATTGCCTTCCAAGTTTCATTTGCTAAATGCACAGGATGTCCTATAGGTTTATAGGCCTTTTGTCAAAATTTTTTTACTATAATCTGTTATAAAGTTTATTAGCAATAAATCAATTACTTTGCTGATAATAACCTATAGTCACTTTACAAGAATGGGAGTTTACTGAAGCATTTCCAAGAAGTTATTTGATGAAGTTATTGATTCTGTGCCCTCGAGCACTTATATGCATCAAATGTCCTGTTCAAAAGAGTAGCAACCTTTCCCAACCTGGTGTCTTCTACATCTGTGGTATTAAAATTTCCACTACTCCAGATCAAGTGGTAATGTGTGGGGATAATGAAAGCTGTACCCAACAGATTTGGAAGATGCCAGGAAAAATAGTGTACTAATAGGCTTTTGCCTGATACTAAAATTATTCTGAAGAAAATTAAAAACTATGGTGCCATTCACTTTGGATCCTTCTTTTAAAGGCTTTCAAAACAAGCTGAATTTGTTGATCCATCAGTTATGCTTGTCATCCTTGCTTTTCTTCCATCCAATGATCCAAGTCCTCCAGGACCCAGCTGTTTGCCTCTTTTTTATTTCTCGTGATGTTTTTTCCCCTCTAGTTCCAAGAAGGGCAGAACTGTAAGGGAAATCCTGTCAGCACTGTTGGATGGTATTTTCCAGTTATTCTATGTGCATTCTTCACATTGGATTTAGCAGATTCATTATTGATTCCTTTTATCCCTGGTTCTTCATGACTTCGTCTGATGTTTATATTCTACGGAGAACTCAAATACAGTAAGTGATGACATGTTGCCTTCTTTACAAACAATTACAAAATGTATTTTATGAATGAATGAAGATCCCACTAATTTTAGCCAATACAAGGATTTTTTTAAAGAGAGGCTATATGAGAAGTGGCACAGTGATACTTTATTAAATAATTTGTTTCAAACATGTCCAGCTCTCCAACAGCCTCTTAATTTCTAAAAAGGCTTAATTGGGCCATAAGAATCTTATCATAATGTCTCTAGCAGTACCATAAATTGAACAAGCTACAGCATGGCTAGACACACTATTTGAAACAATTAAAATATGTACTTTTCCCATGGAGGCATGTAATAGTACCATGGAATATACTAAAGAGTAGTAAGAGTAGGAAATAAATTGTTCTTCAAAACAGTGGTTATCTCTACAGCCAAGAAGGTTTCCAACCATCAAACACTCATCTTTAAAATATGACCACAATTCTGTATTACTGAAGTTTTATCCAATTTGGTGGCTACATAGGCATTGCTGTTCTTTGCCTTATGCATGGAAAGCCTGGTCTGTTACTTAGTCTCAAGGTGAATTAGAGATCCAGATATATCACATTTCCTGAATGCTTCCTATTCTTTGATGAAATGTTTACAGAACTGATGGCTGGACTTTATCTGCCTCTCTTTTAGATACACATGCATGTGCACAGAAGTGCATTCTGTAACTGCTGATTTTACATGCCTGTAAGAAAATTATTCATTGCTACCAAGATTGCTGCTAAACACGTGCTCTCAAATAAACAGTTTACACATGACTTACAGAAATCATAATGGTGTTCTAGATTACAGATCCTTTTTCCTAAAGGCCTGTGAAACCAGCAAAGCCATAGCACTCCCTAGGGAACTGGAGGGGAGCTGGTTAGCCAGAAAGACAGCTTTAACAAAGTGAACACTGCATAGAGGACTACTGAATTATATACTATTTTTAAGGAACTGCCCCCAGAATTAATTGTTTTGCAGTACTGCAAATCAAGTATGTGTTGACTGTATTATTTTCCTTTCACATATGAAGCATCTTTACCTACCTGCTTGGCTCAGTCAGACCTCCCAGCTTTTGCACTAGACATAATTAACTTTGGCTCTGCCTCTTCATGGGCATACTACTGTGCAATGTTAGACTCAGTCATTCTGTATCTGTTGAAATATTAGCATTAAATTTAGATCACTTAAAAATAAGGTCAAGAGGGGAAAACAGAAGGATGGGAAAATTCAGAGAGGTAGGGAGGACTAAATGACAAGTCCAAATCAAGCAAACACACAAACATCCCCACCAACCTGAGAACCACTGTAGTGTAAGAGATAGGATGATGTGTGTTTTTCAACCATGAAACCCATTGGGTGACCTTGGAAAAACACTTATTTCTCAGTCTAACAAGATTTCTTTGAGAAGTGGGATAATCCCATTTATGGTACCTTGAGGTCCTTTGCAGGAAGGCCAACTCAAGTACTAACCAATCAAGTACTATGTCATGTTTCTGTTTGATTTTGGCTTCAGCATCTAACGACTGATGAAAATCGACTGTACTCTCTGGATCTCCTGTTTCAGAAGCAAGCATTTTGTAACTGGGAACATATGTGGCAGCAAAACACTAGAATTTGGCAATATCTTAAAAACTAAGAGATTTCCTGCCTGGTCCAGAACCACATCCAATCTGCTTCTGGCCAACAGAAACTTTTGGCACAAAGATTCTCCAAAGACTTTATGGTGCCAAAATACTCTTTACAGTTCTGTTTTCTCTTTGCATGTCCTCAGGGCCACATCAGATCCCAGAAAGCTAAGAACAGGTCCACACTTCTCAAAAAGGCCTCTACATCCCAGCGACACAGCTGTTCCTGTCACCATACTAAATGGCTTGCAAAGGCCAAGATACTAAGCCAGCCTGACATCACTGCAAACAGCCCAGGCTGAAATAGTTCCCTACTGTTTTCAAGTTACAGAGAGACAGGGCCAAAGCAAGCACTCAGGCGGATGTCTGTGATGTCAAAGGAACAGCATGAGTATAGGAAGGAATACTTTCTATCACAGGTTCTTGGGGTCAGTGGGAAAAAAAGGGGGCAGTTTGAGAGTGAGACCACCAAGCTAATAATCTCCAAAGAGAGTCAATTAAGGTCAGGTTGGTTTCGTGTTCATTTAGCAAGTTTTTTTTTCAAGGCTAATTTTTAAAATTGCCTTCCATATACAGATGCCAATGGTCACTGTGATGCCTTTAGAAATGCAGCTTTAAAATAAAAATAAGAAAAATGTAAGTAGCTCTGCTGAAAACCATGAGATTTAGTGGGATGCAAATCTGTACAGAATAAGTTGGTAGAATTGGTACTCTTTACCACATCCAGACCTGTAGCTCAAAATCATGAAATAAGATTGGTGATGGGAAACTACAAGACTCAAAAGAGAATTGATGGATGCTCACTGTCTGAAATGTTCAATAATAAGAGAGCAAAGATCACAATTATCTTCATGATGAGGAAAATAATCTGTGCCAGGCCATCTGAGAAATTCAGAACTTCTGTTTCATTCAGAAAATGTAACTCCAAGGAGCAATATGCATTATGTAATTGGAAACAATGCCCACAGGAAATTCAAGCTAACTTCAAGTTTTCCAAAGCTAGTTATTTCTGAAAATGTCTTAGAAATAAATACCCACCACACACATAATTTTGTCTAGTATCAAGACTAAAATGATACAATAAGGAAGATGTGCCTTCTCCTACCGCTCCCTATCAAGCCCTGATCAAAGCATTTCACAGACTTAGTTGGCTTGGAGCACAAAACTATACTTTGTTATTAAACATAACTATTTATGTTTATAAATTCATAACTATTCCAAATCACTATTCTTGGGAACTAAAATGTTTAGACCTCCTGAATTTCTATTTTAACCTCTTCAGTGTCCCTATCTTTCTTCAAAGCAGACAGAACTTTGAAATTATGTTATAAAGCACCTTTTCCTTTCAGAAAGTGCACTGATGTGTACTAAAAATCTTTGTTGTGAAAAACCCCAATGATTCTATAGTTGCCAAGCTCTGATCTATACCAATGAAAAGCAAATTGGGTGGGAGATGTTTCATGGCTAACTAGGAAGCCTCCAATGTGATCTCTTCCTATGCATTTATACTGTCTGGTTTGCTGACAGAACTATGAATAAAAAATATTCAAAGTTTCAATGCATGTAGACTATATTTCAGAGGAAGGAATTGGCAAAATGACCTCTGAGTACTCCTTTACTAAGAAATCCCTATGAAATTCCTGGATTCGCCATAAGTCGACAGCGACTTGAAGGTACATACACACACACAATGGATTGCCAGACCTACTCAAAAGGATTTTCAACTGAGATGTTTTTCTTCAATCATTTCTATACATTGGAAAAGTCGGTCAATGCACATAAGGCCATGGTTACAACTTAGATGTCATGGCCACTCAAGGGACAGCTGTCACTTCAAGTTCTTCCCACATGACCAAATAATGGCAACCTTTATATTTCTCCATTGAGTACATGGGGATACTGGCAAGGAAAAAAAGAGAGCGAACTGAGAGTACTCCATGCCTCCAAAATTCAAGAGCTACCAATATCCATCCACTGCCTGCCATGCTGGAATTGCCAGGTGACTAACTGTGGAACATTCTGATTACTGCAACCAATTTTGTTTCATTTGCTTCCATTTCTTCATCAACAGACCATTATAATTAAAGAATAAGACCTTGGTAGTTAATTAACTTGAGGTCTAATATGTTCCCATGGGGAAGGGTACTTTTCCCCTTTATGAGCTAGCTGTAGCCTACAATTTTTTGCCCAGATCACAGTGGCACTCTTGATCACAGGAAAGCTTTCCATTCATCACCAATGGAACCCACAACTATAGAAAAGGAAGAATATACACTATTACTAATTCTGCACTTCTAAGCCAAGACACCATAAAGGTGGCTTTTACTGCTGCTGTAAGGCAGCACAGACATAATACTTGCTATAGTGTTTTGTTGTGTGAGTAAAACTATCTCCCAATCTTTTTACTATACTGTTGAAACTCATATCCCAGTATCACTGTGCTCCTACAGGAGTTTTCTAGACCTTGGCTTGCCATTGAGTTTCAGGTTAAAGAATTAACACTGTTAGTTTGTCTTACCAACATCATGCCAGTGTTTGTTCTCAAACTTAAACACAGTTTGATACACACACACCTGTAAGGATGGAGGGTTGTGCTCCGCCTTGCATTCAAGTTACGGAATGCATCCTTCATGGCAGACTCTTAAGGCAGGGTAAAGTGTTGTCTGTTGCCTCTGAAGAAGTCATTTCTCCATTCATTCTCCAGTCAGAAGTTAAGAGAGTTTAGCAAATTAGAAGAAACAACTACAAAAGAAAAATGCAGTAGAAAATATAAAGCCATTTTTAAAGTGTATGTTGTGTTTTCTACTCATAATATGCCAGAAACAAGAGATAAATACAAGTAGTGTAAAACTCATACGTGATGTATACACAGTTTGCATCAAGATGTATACAAACTTAGCAGCACCTCCTATGCTTGAATCCAAGATTAAACTGAAGGTGCAAGAACTGAGGACAACACACTCTATTAGCCTCGGTGCAATAAGAAGGAAAGTAAACAAGATTAAGCCTATTTCACATCAAGATGTTTTAACCTAACCAGTTTTAAACAAGGCAAATTAAAGACTTCAGTACACAGCCATTTCGTCTTTGCTGATTCTTCTCTGCTGCACACAGGAATACTGAGCACATCGGAGCACTCAAAAGATTTCTGCACTGACCACAGAACAGCTGGTATGCAGCAAAATATTGAGAATGAAACAACTGCCTCACAGCTTATTTCATAAATGAAAGATAATACCATATTTAGACTGTTTTTTCCTTTGTGAATGCTGGGGGACACTGATAAATTGTTTTTGTTCCACGTTGCAATGAACACAGCTGTGTAAGTCAGCAAGATGAACCTTCAAGGGAATTTCTCAAGTCATTAGCCCAACCAGTGAACTGGGAAAATCTGACTCAAGAAGAAAGCCACGTGTGGCCTGAGGTGCCAGCCAGATCTTGCAAACCAGGTTGCTTGATTTGAGCAGGAGGCTCAAATTTAGTCCAGATTCAGACATAACAGTCATATATCTCCCTTATTCTCAAGGCACTGAAAAGAAAGAAAGCCACCACCCAGCCTCCAGAGATTCAACTTCTCAGAGATCAGACTGGCATTAAAGAAGCAGGCTTTGTACTGGTCAAGGCACAACAGGACACAAAACAGACTTAGTAGGAACAGTGTGCTTTTCTATGTGTTCTTGTAAGACCACAACTTGGCGAAATTTACAGGTGAAACATCCCACAGAATACAGATATTAATTCATATTGGTAGGGCATATATCTGGATACATGAAATCCTAAATTGGCTTTTACCTAAAAATGTGGAGAGCTGATGCCAATCAGAAGGAATTACAGTGGACTAGATGTGTCAACAGTATAAGAGGCAATTTAATATGTTCATACCCACAAGGCATATGTGCATACATGTGTGTGCAGGGATGTATGCAAGGGAGAGATTTTGGTTTTCCAACATATATTTCTTTTGAAATGCAAGATTCAGAGGTACATAGTATATATCCTCCCACTTCCGAGCACAACAATGACTGTCATGACCACACCACACCAGGTATTTTGAATTAACAGCTTATTTGCAGCAGGATTCAAGGCCCCAAAGAGAACTGTAGGACAAAGTTTATGGGACATTATGGCAACAATGGATCATAGAAGTTAGAGTTATGCATATTGACAGTGCTATCCATTAGGTTTTGGTGGTGCAAATTCTGCTCTCCATCTTTACTGTCATCTCTGAACACATAGCTGCCTATGGAACTAGGACGAACACATTCCCCTGTACACTGTCCATATAATCCAGTTTGGGAAATCTCTGACTGTGACTAGTCCTCATACGCTAAACAAAATGTATGCATGTCTCAACTATGCACTCAATCCACTCTCAAAATAGCCTCACCTCACTAAATGCACTCCCCTCTGTACTCTATACTACTCTTGTCAGACCACCAGCATCTTCTTCATACCATCATCTGAGACTGCAGTCAATGAGACCAGCACTCTCCTTTCACACCATATTAGGCATGGTAAATTCAGCATAATGAAGATGAAATAAATTGGTACTTCTGTGTCAAAAAGTATACCGGTACAAGCTGTAAGGAGGAGCAGCTTTTTAGACCTGTCTTTTAAACCAAGGAAACCTTCAAAAGCAGCCCTTCAAGCTTTTAAATGTTTCCAATATCAGCCTGCTTTCAAAAGATTTTCCAGAGGTTTTCCCTCAAACCACTTTAAAAAAAAAAAAAAAAAAGAAGCTTTTCATCACTAACTAATGGAATTGGTACTTCACAACAGACAAGACTGACAACACAGATGGGAAAATGAAATTATATCAGTTTTGGTTTGAATTCTCTCATTAACACCCATCATACATAAACACTGTAAAATTCACATCTTGTTTTTTTATTATAACCACAATTTAATACAATGGGCCCTCCTGATCTGGATCTGCGATTTCGAGCAACTGTGGATCACCACATCCTACACTTAAAATGGTGGTGACATAAATGCAGATGCACTGAAACAGCCGCATGCATGTCACTGCCATTTAATAATATGGGATGTGATCATCCACATTTTTTATCATCTGCGGGGGTGGAGGAATCAAACCCCACAGATCTAGAGGGTCCATTGTACAAGACAGGTCTTCTGGCTGTTTCGTTTTAGTCCCTGCCACCACTGCCCTGAAAATAATCTGTATCCTGATTTTTTTTCTGCATAAAGATATACAGTCATGTGAAAAAGAAAGTACACCTTCTTTGAATTCTATGGTTTCATATATCAGGACATAATAGCAATCATCTATTCCTTAGCAGGTCTTAAAATTAGGTAAATACAATTTCAGATGAACAACACATGACATATTACACCATGTCATGATTTATTCAATAAAAATAAAGCCAAAATGGAGAAGCCATGTGTGAAAAACTAAATACACCCTTGCTGTTTCCATAGGAATTAAGACGCTAAGTGCCAGATAGGTGTTGCTAATCAAATGCCCTTGATTAATTGATCATCAGTAAGTGTGGCCACCTGTATAAAAGCCAAAGTTTTAGCAATTAGCTGGTCTACAGCATTCAGGTGTGTGTTAACACAAGGTCAAGGAGGAAAGACATCAGCAATAATCTTAGAGAAGCAATTGTTGCTGCCCATCAATCTGGGAAAGGTTATAAGGCCATTTCCAAACAATTTAAAGTCCATCATTCTTCAATGAGAAAGATTATTCAAAAGTGGAAAACATTCAAGACAGTTGCCAATCTTCCCAGGAGTGGACATCCCAGCAAATTCACCTCAAGGTCAGACTGTGCAGTGCTCAGACAAATGGCAAAAAAAAAAAAAAAAAAAAAACCCAAGAGGTACATCTCAGACTCTACAGGCTTCAGTTAGCATGTTGAATGTTAAAATTATAACAGTACAATTAGAAAAAGACTGAACAAGTATAGTTTGTTTGGAAGAGTTGCCAGGAGAAAGCCTCTCCTCTCTAAAAAGAACATGGCAGCATGGCTTAGGTTTGCAAAGTTGCATCTGAACAAACCACAAGATGTCTAGAACAATATCCTTTGACAGACGAGACTAAAGTGGAGAAGTTTGGCCATAATGCACAGTGATACATTTGGCGAAAACCAAACACAGCATATCCGCAAAAATATACCAACTGTCAAGCACAGTGGTGGAGGGGTGATGATTTGGACTTGTTTTGCAGCCACAGGATCTGGGAACATTGCAGTCATTGAGCTGACCATGAACTCCTCTGTATACCAAAATGTTCTAGAGTCAAATGTGAGGCCATCTGTCTGACAGCTAAAGCTTGGCTGAAACTGGACAATGGTCCCAAGCATATCCACAACAGAATGGCTGAAAAAGAAAAGAATAAAGGTGTTGCAATGGCCCAGAAAAAGTCCAAAGCTCAACACGATTGAAATGCTGTGGTGGGACATTAAGAGAGCTGTGCAGAAACAAATGCCCCCAAATTTCAATGAACTGAATCAATGTTGTAAAGAAAAGTGGGTCAAAATTCCTTCACAATGATGTAAGAGACTGATAAAAGTCATACAGAAAACGATTACTTCAATTATTACTGCAAAAGGTAGTTCTACAAGTTACAGAATCATAAGGTGTACTTAGTTTTTCACACATGTCTTCTCCATTTTGGCTTTATTTTTGTTGACTAAATCATGACATGGTTTAATATGTCATTTGCTGTTGTTCATCTGAGGTTGTATTTACCTAATTATAAGACCTGCTAAGGAACAGATGAACAGATGTCCTGATGCGTAAAACCATAGAATTCAAAGAGGGTGTACAGTAGCACCCCCATATCCGCGGATTCACCATCCACTGATTCAGTTACCCACATCTGGTGACAGCAGGGGGTGGATGAGGGAGTGAAGGAGGATGAGAGCTCGCCTCCCTTCTCCCTTCCCAGCGGGGGGCTCCTGTGGCGGAGGTGGGAGTGGACAGGTAAGGGAGGGAAGAGGAGAGCTTGCCTCCTTTCTCCCTTCCCCACGGGGGAGGGGATCCAGCAGCACAGCACAGCTGGCGAGGGTAGACAGGGAGGGATGTTCAGCATTCACTGTTATCCGTGGATTTCAGTATTGGGGGGGGCTACTGTACTTTCTTTTTGACATGACTGTATTTGCTGTGCACAAGCTAATACTAATGACTGCCAAAAAAAAGTGTCTGCCATCAGGAAATCAAGCTCATAATTTCGTAACAGGTTTGCTGACACATTAATGATACATTTTACTAAAGCCAGAAGAATTCTGAAATGCTGGGCTTGAAGATAAGTTAATTGTTACAACTCATTCTAAACAAAAGGTTTTATCAGCAGTTATGAGTTTTAAAGAGAAGTAACTCATCTTAGTAGAGAATGTCCCCAAACGTAATTATGTTTTCACTCACTCTTCTAAATAAAGGAACTAAGGCATCAACAATGAGATGTTACCAAGCTACACTGTACAAACAGAGTTAGCCTCAAACAGGACAGAGTTTGCCTGGATCTCAATGGAAGTTACAAATGGATTTGAAATGTTATTGCCTGTGGTTTACTGTACTTTGTCCCCAGTCCCCACATGGCCAAGAAGGAGAGTGGCCTCTGACTGCATTGATATCCCTCTAGATCATCTTAACTGACAACAGAAGTAATACCTGAGACAAAATGTAGGACTGACTCTAACATGTTACTTTTCTTTTCCTGTACAATTGTCAATGTCTTAGCCTGAGGAAGAAAGCCACTGAAGTTTCAAAAGCTTGTATGACATAGTTTGTGCATTTTAGTTGGCCCAATAAAGGTATCACTATTTTGTGGATTTTAGATTTTTATTGTATTTTTCTGCATGGCCCACACAGCTACCTGAATATTATACACAGAGTATTCTGTCTAAATGTATCCCTTCTAATTTCATTTCTTACATGTCGCATACATTTTGTAGTGGCTCCAATATTAATTATACAAAAAGAAAGATGTTAAACTAAACAAAAGACATTTCTTGCTCTATCGAAACACTGTGTTCTCTTATACACATTAAGTACATTAACTCTCAGTTTTTCAGCTACTAACTGCATGCAGGAGTCTGCACAAACTAGATAGAATCATAGAATCATAGAGTTGGAAGAGACCACAAGGGCCATCCATTCCAACCCCCTGCCACACAGGAAATCTCGATCAAAGCATCCCAGACAGATGGTCATCCAGCCTCTGTTTAAAGACCTCCATGTTTCTCAATTGTTTAAAAAGCTATTTAATATTGTCTTACTTTTGGAGTGGTTACACATTTCTGGCTTGCACCCCAAACCCCTCCTCTTCTATGAATTGGAGTAGGATTCAGGCTTCTGAAGGAGGAATCCAACTACCACTATGCAAAATGTTACATTGGTACTCACCGTGAAGGTACTTTCTGTAGGGTGAATGGCAGGAAGAATCCATAACACTTGGGAACTTAGGACCGCCCGGAAAAGTAGGAAGTTGAGCTAGCTCTTTTGAATCTTTAAGCTCTTTGTTCTCCTCCACAACGCCAGTTCACTGACTAGCAAAGCCCAAAGATCTCGAACAAGTCTCCGTTACCTAGGAATAAGCACAGTTGTTATAGATTCGTAATGGAGTGATGTGTGACCCCGATGGTGTTGGATTTGCAGTCACTGGGTGGGCCGGATTCTTCCTGCCATTCACCCTACAGAAAGTACCTTCACGGTGAGTACCAATGTAACATTCTGTAGGGTGAGATGGCAGGAAGAATCCGTAACACTTGGGACATACCCAAGCTTCCCTTTAATCCGTGGGTGGGAGTGACTTTTGAGTGGCTTGCCCCGTGAGTTAGGACTGTACCACCTCATGCAGCACCCTTCTCCCAAAGGTGGCCTCCACCGACCTGAACTTGTCCACTTTGTAGTGTCTGACGAATGTGGAGGGAGTGCTCCAAGTTGCGGCTCTGCAGATTTCCTCCAGTGAGGCGTTAATAGAGAAAACCGCCGAAGTTGCCGCCGAGCATGTGGAATGAGCCAGTACGCCTGACGGGCGAGGCCTGTTGGCTGCGTCATATGCTGCGAATATGCATGCCTTGATCCATGTAGCGATGGTTTGTCTTGACACCTTCTTCCCCATCGTCTCTGGGTTGAAGGCCACGAAGAGTGAGTCGCACCTCCGAAATGGGGCCGTCCTCTTGATGTAGATCTTTAAGGCCCTCCCTACGTCTAGTTTGTGCCATAACTTCTCCATGGGGTGCGACGGGTTAGGGCAGAAGGATGGTAGTGTAATTAGTTGAGCTACGTGGAAACTGGAAAGCACCTTAGGCTGAAAGGATGGGTCGGTACATAGCGAAACGTAGCTTTCCCCAAATGAGCAGAGGTGTTCCCTCACTGATAGAGCGGTTAATTCTGACACCTTTCTGGCCGACGTGATGGCCACCAAGAAGGCCACTTTGAGGGTCAGGATGCGTAAGGATACTTTCTTTAGAGGCTCGAACGGATGGCATGCAAGTTGCTGCAGCACGAGCGAGAGGTTCCAGGATGGGAACCTGTGGTGTACTGGGGGCGACAACAGCCCCCCTCAGGAAACATCTCACGTGTGGGTGGGCCATTATCCTACCGCCTTGGGGTCCCTGCAGGAAGGCTGCCAAAGCTGCCACTTGTCTCTTGAGCGTATTCGGTCTGAGGCCTTTATCCAGGCCATCCTGCAGGAAGGCCAGCACGTGCTGTGTGGATACCTCTATCGGTGCTATGTTGTGGGCGAGGCACCACTGCGAGAAGACTTTCCAGGTTGCTTGATAGATCCTTCTAGTTGACGCCAAGAGGCTAGGAGGGTGACAATCACCTTATCATCGTAGCCGCACTCCTTCAGCACCTGCCGCTCAATCTCCATGCTATCAGTTGGAGCCAAGCTATGTTGGGGTGTGTGACTGGACCCTGATGCAGCAGGTCCTCCTTCGGTGGTAGCGTCATTGGAGGCTGTACGGCCAGGTCCTTGAGATCTGAGAACCAGGGGCGACGCAGCCAGTAGGGTGCTATCAGGATCACCTGGGCCTGTTCCTGCCGAATTTTCCTGCATACCTTGCCTATTAGCGGGAAGGGGGGAAAGAGGTACAGTAAGCCTGGCGGCCATGGAGAGCTGAGGGCATCCGATGCTTCGGCCTCCGGGAGCAGGAACCGGGAAAAGAACCTTCTTAGCTTGGCGTTCTGGGGAGTTGCGAACAGGTCCACTTGCGGAACTCCGAACCTTGCTTGTATTAGGTCGAAGGTTGTCTGGTTCAGTTCCCATTCTCCTGGGAGAACTGGGTGTCTGCTCAGGTAGTCCACCTGGAGGTTGGAATCCTTCTGTAGGTATTGTGCTGAGATGGATGCTACTGTTGCTTCCACCCATCTGAAGAGGGCTTCCGCCTCCTGATGTAGTGACTTTGACTTGGATCCGCCCTGTTTCGCAATGTAAGAGCGGGCTGTGTTGTTGTCTGTCCTCAGTAGGACGTGGCGATCCCTGAGGCGGTGGGAGAAGTGAGCTAGGGCCAGGTGTGCTGCCCTCAGCTCCACCCAGTTTATGCTGTGTTTCCATTCCTCCTGCAACCAGGTTCCCTGGACCACCTCGCTTCCGCAGTGTGCTCCCCAACCTCGGAGACTTGCGTCTGAGGTGACTGTTACCTCGTACCTAATGCTGAGCGGGGAGGCCCTTGCCAAGTTGGTTACTTGCGTCCACCAGAGGAGGGAGTCCTTCACCTGAAGCGGGATGTGTAGGGAGAACCTCTCCCGTCGGGCTATCCGGTCCTGGTGTGGGGTCAGAAATGCTTGCAGGGATCTGGAGTGGAATCTGGCCCATGGTACTATTTGGATTGTTGAGATCATAAGCCCGAACAGCCTTACCAGGGCCAATATTGTTGGTGCCACGGTGGAGCGTATTGCTATGGCCTCCCATTGTATTGCCACTGTCGATCCACTGACAGCGATACCTGGCAGGATGAGGTGTCCAGCTGTACTCCCAGGTGTAGAATTGACTGCGTTGGGACGAGATTGCTCTTCTTGAAGTTTACCAGGACGCCGTGGCTCTTCAGGCAGGCGATTGTGATCTTAGGTCTGTCTTTGCCTTCTCCCTGGATTGGGCTCTCAGCAGGATGTCGTCCAGGTAAGGGTACAAGTGGATCCCCTTTGTCCTGAGGAAAGCTATCAGTACCACCAGGACCTTGGTGAATACCCTTGGAGCTGTCGAGAGCCCGAATGGCAGTGCCTTGAATTGGAAGTGTTCCTCTCCGAAGGCGAATCTGAGAAACTGCCTGCTGTCTGGGTGCATCTTGATGTGTAAGTAGACTTCTGCCAGGTCGAGTGACGCTAGGAAGTCGCCTTCCTGTAGGGCTTCCCTTATCGATGAAAGTGTCTCCATCCGGAAATGCTTGTATGTAACGCACGAGTTTGTGTACTTCAGGTCTAGAACAGAGCTGAGCGAACCGTCCTTTTTGGGTATTGTAAAGAAGTATGAGTACACCCCTGAGAAACACTGGGATGAGGGCACCGGTTCAATGGCTTCTATCTCCAGTAGGTGGTTGATGGCTGCCCTTAAGTCTGCTGCCTTTTGGGGGCTGGAGGGGATTGGCGCTGGCATGAATCTGTTCCTTGGCTTTGAGTTGAACTCCACCTTGTAGCCTTGGGCTATTGTCTCTAAGACCCACTTGTCTGTCGTGGAGTTCCGCCATGCGTCGAGGAACCGGGCCACCCTTCCCCTTACTGGAATTTGCCTCGCGTCATGATTGTTGTCGCGGGGTTCCCCTCTGTGAAGAGGAGCCTCCTCTGCGGTTGGAGTTGGCACTGGAGAATGGAGTGTGGCGGATGATGCAGTTAGTTTTAGCCCAGGCTGGCTTGAAGGAGCAAAAGTCTCCCCGTCTGCCACTTCCTCTGGAGCTACGAAAGAAACTTGAGCCAGCAAATGGTTTCCTTCCGGACTTCCTATCCGATTTCCTGTTAGCAGATGGCATTGCTTGCTTCTTCTCCTTTGTTTCCACGAGAATATCCTTGAGTGTGTCTTCTCCTAATAACTTGGTGCCCTTAAATGCTGCGGTTGCAAGCGCGTTCTTTGTCTGGGCATCTGCGTCCCAGTGTCTAACCCATAGTGAGCGCCTGGCCAGAGCTGTGGCCCCTGCCGCCCAGGCTGAGAAGGATAAGAGGTCCTGGGACGCGTCCGCTAAAAAACTAAGCGCCAGCCGGATCCATCGGAAGGCCTTGTCCAGTGATTTGGTGTCCAAGGCCTCGTCTTCCATCACTTCCTGAAGCCATATGATTGCTGCCCTGAAAATGATGACTGAAGCAAGTGATGCCCTCATCCCTAGGGCTGAGGCATCGTGAGACCTCCTCATGGCGCTATCCGCTCTTTTTTCATCCACTTCCTTGAGGGTTCCTTCCCCCTCCTTAGGCGTCAGTGCATTGGAAACCATGGATACCGCCGGCCGGTTGACCACTGGGGTCTTGAACCTGTCCAAGATCTCCTTTGGAAAGTTGTATAGTCTCTGTGCCACGGATGTGGCCCTTCTGCCCATCGTGGGTTTGTCCCATTCCTCCACCACCAGGTTCCAGAAAGCTCCTGGGAAGGGGAATAGGTGGCCCTTTGGTTTCGTGGATGGCATGAGTGCTGCCACCTTCTCGCTCTTGGGGGGCTGAGAGTCCCCGTTCGGGTCTTGTTGGGCCGAGGGGGGTGGTATCTCCAAGGCCTCTAAGGTCCTGTTTAGTAGGTAAGCCAGTTTTTCACATTGGAAAATCCTATCCATGGCTTCTGACTCTGAAGCGTCCGAGTCAGAAAGTTCCCCAGGTTCCTTATCGAGGTGAAGGGCGCCATCTGTGTCCCCGATGGGGGTCCCCCCCGCTGCCCCTGCCAGGGCCAGAGCTTCCCCGTCTGAAGCCTCCCCAGACTCCTCCGAGGAGTGTTGAGATGGGGAGCCTTTCGTTTCCTGGAGGGTGGCTTTGTATGGGGACGTTGCTCCTGGGGTCTCCTATTCCCTTTGTTTTTCCCCTTTTTCTTTCCTGTGTCTCTTCCCTTGGGAATTGTGGCCTTACTGGGCACAGTTTTCCCCTTGGGGATTGTCCCCTTTGTGAGCTTCCCTTTCCTTTTTGAAGCCTTGGGATTGGAGGTGTGAGAGGGTAGTGGGGATAGGAGGGTATCCGTAAGCATTTTAAGAGCTGTACTGATGGCCTCCCTCCTGACAAGGGAGCCATCCTCCTCCTCTCCAGACTCAGAAGCCTCTGAGTCCGTGGACTGTATGGAGCCCAGGTCCTCTATATCCCCCTCAGAATCAGAGTCCTCTTCCCCGCTCCCCTCCGGGGTTGTTGTCGCCTCCCCCTCGCTGGTGGATGTCCCCCCCATTGCCTCCCTTGCGGCCTGCGCCTCCGCGACCCTGGCCGCCACCACCTTGGGCCTGGGGGTGCATTCCACTATGATGGCCCTTATCTGGTCTACGGTGGGGTCCCCTGGTACCTTCAGAGGGGCTCCTGCCCCTTGCTGCGTGGTTGCGCTGGATCCTGGGTCTGCCGCTCCGGTTTGGGAGGGAGAGGAGGCATCAGCGCTCCGCGCGTCTCCTCGGGACTTTTCCGCCCGTTCGCTGGCCGCCACGGCAGGCCTCCTCTCATGTCGAAGCCTCTTTGTCTTTCCGGACCGATGGTGGCGTCCGGACTTGGACGGGGCGCGGGGCATCCGCCTGCCGGCACCCTCTCGGCCTCCTTGGCAGCCTTCCTCTGCGGCACAGGCGAAAACCCTTGTGCCGAGGAATGGCCCTCAGTTAGGCTCGCTTCCTCTGAACCGCCGTTGAGGGGGTTCTGGGAAGCCTCCTCCTCTTCGTTGCGCAGCTGTTCTGCTGCTGTGGTGGTCTCCTTACTCGTGGCCATGTCCCCGGACTTGGAGAGAGGTCTCCCGTACCGGAGGGGGGAGTGAGGAGGGGAAACTCGGAGCCTTGGAGGGGGTGAGTTGAGAAGCCAAGCGAAAGAAGAGGAGGATTTTTTTAAATTATTTTTTTTAGTGGAATTGGAAGAAATAGAGGTGAGGGGGGGAGAAAAGGCAGAGATTGGGGGGGTAGAGATGAAAGAACAATCCGAGCACGTGGAGGAGCTTGGTCCTGATCTTCACCGGGTGAAGTAGGAAGTTGAACTGGCCTTGTGGAGGAGAACAAAGAGCTTAAAGATTCAAAAGAGCTAGCTCAACTTCCTACTTTTCTGGGCGGTCCTAAGTTCCCAAGCGTTACAGATTCTTCCTGCCATCTCACCCTACAGAATGCTGTCCAACCTGAAGGCTGGCTTGTGCTGTGCTGGCTATTATGAAGAAACAATTAGAGCTTAATTTGTTTCTTTTTCAGGAATGCTGAACTATTCCATACATTCCAAATTTCAGTTGTGTGTTCTGGAAATGCCTAAATTTTGATAATCCCCTGTTTGTGGCATCTCTAAGCATATGAAAAGATATCCCAGTGACCATTGTTCTATCTTAAAAGTGCTTAAGATGAGAGAGTATATTAATCTGAATATTAATTATATTAACTAAAACACCTTTCTACTGAGAATGCTACACTTCTTTTAAAATAACTGCAATTCTCATGTGTCAGCTTAATTCTGTAAAATCATCATCATGGATTATGCTATACAAAACAAATGTTCTTGTCATTATGCCTGGTCAGCTGTAGAGTATTAAACTGACCAAAGACATAGCTCCCCCTCCATTTGTGGGGCCTAAACACTCCTTTAACTAGACTGTGCCTTATACTCCATGCAAATTCATCATTCCACTCTCTGACAGCCGAAACAAACAAACAACAACACACACACCCCGCGGCCAGATATCAGGTAACGTCAATGCTCTTGGAATACAGTCATGGATGATACGTCATGCTTGTAACATAGTAGTTATCATAGTAGTTATCATTTTTAACAATATGCATCTTTGTGCCAAACAGCAAGATTTAGACGTCATCAGTAATAAACAACCTAAAAACTATCAATATTGTTCTGCTACCATTTCATCCAAGAATAAAACAGAGGCTAATTAATAAAAGGGACTAACAGAACAAGGTGATAACTAACATAATGTAACCAATGTAAGGCTCAACTCAATCATTATAGTAAACCATTATAAAAGAAGCTTATGGTTTGGTGAAATACTTTAAATCATGGTTTGCAATCCACTAGCAAATCAGAATTAGAAGGGGGTATTACATTATGAATGGATGATAAAAACATCATTACTATTTGTTTCATAACACACACACACACACATATATATATCACTGTTTTATATTTGATTACACATATTGTTCAGTTTGTTTTATATTTATATTTTATATTTTCTTGCTGTTTCATATTATATTGTTGTTTTATTGCAATTCTCTGGATAATTTGTTTTGCAATTGTATTTTATAGTTTTATGTTTATTATTCCTTCCCTTTGTGTGTGTTTATGTATATACTTACTTTAGATTGTACGCCTTTGGCAGGACCCAATGTTTTTTTTTTGGGGGGGGGGGAAGGTTGCTTGGTTTATTCTAAAGCACCATGTACATAGATGGTGCTATATAAATAAATGACAACAGCAGCACTGAAATCTGTTCTGCTCCCATTCTATTGTGACATGAAGATTGGCCTGCAGTTTTCAACTGAAACAAAAAACTGAGGAGGAGGAAAATGGAAGTGGACAAACAGTTGTAAGCTGTGGTCTATTTGTTACGAAGCTGAAGCTATGGGCGCAACGCATAGTTTGGAGTGAAATCTGGGTTGAAGCAGAGTTACAACAGTTATTTGAGAAGAAAAAAGATACTGATTTTTCTCTTTTTTTCCCTAACAGGGTCCCTCTAGATTAGGGTGGGTAAAGTGCAACCCACAGGCCCTATAGATATTTCTATGACCCCTAGGGAAAAGGAAAAATGTTTTTGCACTTCAAATCCCCAAACCCCCTCTGGAGGTGTTGAGAGTATTCTTCTCAGCCCCCACCCCAGGCCATTTTAGGTTCAGGTGTAGGCTTTCTCTAATGCAAGAAGTTAACATAGAGTAACTTCTGGTTACTTCCTAATACTAAAATAGGCTTCTCCTGGGCCTAAAATGGCCCAGGGAGGGAACATGGCAAAAAAGGTCCCTACGATTCCTAGAGGGCATTTATGCTATTTGGGGGGGGGAGAAGAATTTTGTTAGGGGTGGGGAGTAGCTCTCCAAGGACTCAGGGAGGGGGGGCTAATGCAGCCTCACAGCCTTCCACAGTTGCCCATCCCTCCTTGTGTTTGGCATACATAAGCAATGATGATGGGAATTGTCTCTCTCCAGATGTTTTGACCTACATGTTCAAGAAGGCTCATCTAGGTTAAGAAACATGGCATTTTAAGTCTTTGTATTATGACAGAGACAGAAGAAAGTGATCTTGTGCATTTGAAGTCAAAGTTCATTATTTGGCTGATCTGCTTGGAGGCATGGTTTGGTTCAATGTTTTGTGTGTGTAATTTGGGCCCTTTGCTCTTTCTGAACATATGGCCTAAGGGGACACAGCTTCTGCTGAGAGGAAGTGGGCAACCAATTTGGTGGGGATGGTGCTAGCAGTCATTCTTTCTATACAACTGCTGTCTCAGTCTCTGGAGCTCACTAAGCAATAAAACAGGTATTTTGTGTGGGGTTTTGTGGGAAAGGGCCTGAGCTTGTGAGCTTGTGCTGTGGTGCTGCCTATATAGGACAAGTGAATATGAATGCTAAGGGAGCTATTGCAGTGACTTGCTACTTTGTTTTCTTGCCAGAGAATCTGGAGGGCTATAACTGTATCAAATGCAACCTGGATGCCCTGTTGGAAGAGAAGGTGTGGCAGCTTGAGGCCTGTCTATCTACACTTCAACTTCCCAGAAAGACTGAAGTCTTTTTTGAAAGATCAGAGCACACTCCTCCTGGCAAGGCAGAGAAGACGACTCTTGGGAGAGGGACAATTCCTAAACACAGGAGGCAGATACTTGGGAAGAACGTGACACACAGAAGCAGAACTATCAAGTACTAGGCTGTGAATCTGGAACTATAAAACTGATTCAGTGGTCATGAGAAACAGGGACAACAGCCTCAGTGAGCATGGAAGTGACCTTAGAGGGCAAGTGCTTCTCCCAACTCCTGAAGGAAGAAAAGATGTGTGGTGGTAAGTGGATTCCTACTAAGAGGAACAGGAGCAGTAGTGTGCTGGCCTCATTATATGTCTCAAGGGGTGTGTTGCCTCCTGGGGCGAAGAGCCAGGATTAACAGAGAGGCTGTCAAGACTCATCAAGCCCATTGCCCATTCCTCTTTCCTTCTGATCAACGTTGGAACAAATGATACTGCAAAATATAGTATTCAACATATTATAAGAAATTACAAGGCTCTGGGTAGGAAAGGAAACCAAAGAGACAAAAGTTGCTATTTCACTGCTTCTTCCTGTTGAAGATCAGGGTCCAGGAAGACAGAGAAGAATACTAGAAGTGAACAACTGGCTCTGCTGACAGTGGCATCTGGAAGGATTTGGCCTCTTGGACCACGGTTTGCACTTTCATGCAGAACGTCTAGCAAGAGATGAGTTGTACCTCACACAAGTTTCTAAGAACGTATTTGATAAGAGTCTCATAAACCTGATCAGGAGCGGTGGGTGGGGGAGGGTGGTATATATACACTATTACAAAGAAATAGCCCAAACAGGAAAGGGGGAGGAGTAGCATTATATGTCAAGGATGTGTATATTTGTGAGGAGACCCATGACTTAAAGCATGGAAAACAGGTTGAGAGCATTTGGATAAATATTAAATGAGAGGGGAAACAACAGTGACATTGTTGTGGGTGTCTACTATAGACCCTCAAGCCAGACTGATACTTGGATGATGACTTACCAGAACAAATGACTAAAATTCTAAAAGGAGAGATAACAAGAGACTTCAATCACCCTAATATTTATTGGAAGTCAAACTCTTCCAAGAATGAAAAATCCAAAAAACTCCTCACTTGCCTTGCAGACAATTTCACTGTACAGAAGATGGAGGAGGCAACATGGAGATCAACCATTTTGGATTTTATCTTAACCAACACAGATGAACCAGTCAGTGAAGTGGAAGTAGCAGGACCCTTCAATGGGCTACTGTATAGAGAAGATAGTGACATGCTAAAAGGAGACATAGAGAAGGCAGAATTGCTCAACTCCTTCTTTGTGTCAGTCTCCTTTCAAAAGGAAAAGAGCGAAAATAAAAGAGATGCAGTAAAGGTACTGCAGCCCAGAATAAGTAAAAAGGGTAGTACAGGAACCCTCAGCTACTCTAAATGCAAATCTTCAGTGCTGGATGAACCAAAAGGTACTAAAGGAATTTAGTAGATGTAATCACAGAGATACTCTTAATAATCTTTTGAGATTTTTCTGAAGAAAAGGAAAGGTCTCCACAGATTGGGGAACGACAAATGTTGTTCCCATCTTGAAAAAGAGGGGAAAAATAAGATCCCAGCAACTACTGGTCAGTCAGTTTGATGTCAATACTAGGAAAGATTCTAGAGCAGATCATTAAACAGACAGTCTGTGCACACTTAGAAAGGAATGCTGTGACTACTAAGAACCTTCACAGTTTATCAAAATCAAGAAATGCAAGACTAACCTTTTCCCCTTTTTGGAGAAGAGTTACAAGCTTGATAGATAAAGACAGTGCTACAGGTACAGTATACCTTAACCTTCATAAGGCTCTTGGCAAGATTCCCCATCCTATTCTTGCAGACAACTGCTAAACTGTGAGTTAGACAATGCTACTGGTAGGTGGATCTGTAACTGGCTTATGGACCAAACACAAAGAATGTTTGCTCATCAATGGTTCCTCTTCATCCTGGAGAGAAGGGGATAGGGTTCTATTCTGGGCCTGGTGATGTTTAACATTTTAACATTTTTATAAATGATTTGGATGATGGAATAGAGGGCATGAATATCAAGCGTGCAGATGACACCAAGTTAGTACAGATAGTGAATATCCCAAAAAGACAGGATCAGGACTGAAAATTCTTCCTCCTTTCTGGGAAAAAGGTAGCATATAAATAAAATAAAATAAAATAAAATAAAATAAAATAAAATAAAATAAAATAAAATAAAATAAAATAAAATAAAATAAAATAAAATCACCCTAACAGATTGGAGAGCTGGGCCAAAGCTAACAAAATGAAATTCAATACGGAGAAATGTAAGGTGCTGCATTTAGGGCGGAAAAATGAAATGCATAAATATAGGATGGGGGAGACCTGGCTGAATGAGACTACATGCGAAAGGGATCTAGGAGTCCTAGTAGACCACAAGTTGAACATGAGCCAACAGTGTGATGCAGCAGCTAAAAAGGCCAATGCGATTTTGGGCTGTATCAATAGAAGTATAGTGTCTAGATCAAGGGAAGTAATAGTGCCACTCTATTCTGCCTTGGTCAGACCTCACCTAGAATACTGTGTCCAGTTCTGGGCACCACAATTCCAAAAGGATATTGACAAATTGGAGCGTGTCCAGAGAAGGGCAACTAAAATGGTGAAAGGTCTGGAAACGATGCCTTATGAGGAGAGCCTTAGGGAGCTGGGTATGTTTAGCCTGGAAAAAAGACGGTTAAGAGGCGATATGATAGCCCTGTTTAAGTATTTGAGGGGATGTCATGCTGAGGATGGAGCAGGCTTGTTTTCTGCTGCTCCAGAGACTGGAACACAGAGCAATGGGTGCAAGCTCCAGGAACAGAGATTCCACCTCAACATTAGGAGGAACTTTTTGACAGTAAGAGCTGTTCGGCAGTGGAACACGCTCCCTCAGAGCGTGGTGGGGTCTCCTTCCTTGGAGGTCTTTAAAGAGAGGCTGGATTGCCATCTGTCAGGGATGCTTTGATCAAGATTTCCTGCGTGGCAGGGGGTTGGACTGGATGGCCCTTGTGGTCTCTTCCAACTCTGCAATTCTATGATTCTATGAAATATAGGATAGGTAACACCTGGCCTGACAGCAGTACCTGTAAAAAGAATCTAGAGGTCTTGTAAACCAGAAGGTAAACATGAGTCACTAGTGTGATGCAGCAGTCAAAAATCCAATATAATTCTAGGCTGCATCAACAGAGTGAGGGGGAAACAGTCCCAACTCTATTCTACTTTGGTCAGACCTCACCTGGAATACTGGGTCCAGTTCTGGGAAGTACAATTCAAGGATATAGGCAAACTAGAACATGCCCACAGAAGGGCTGCTATGATGGTAAAAAGTATGGAAATCAAGCCCTATGAGGAACAGCTTAGGGAACTGGGTAAGTTTAGCTTGGAAGAATGAGAGGTGACATGACTGCCATATTTAAATACCTGAAGGGATATTGCATGGAAGATGGAGCAAGCTTGTTTTCTGCTGCTCCAGAGAAACTAGAACATGAGCCAATGGTTTCAAATTTCAAGAATAGAAGATCCCAACTGAAAATTCAGAGTATTTTTCTTGATAGTAATAGGTCTCTGAGACTGGAACAAAACTGTGTTAGAGAATGGTAGACTCCCCATCTTTGGAGATCTTTAAACAGCGGTTGGATGGTTAACTTTCAGGAGTGCTTTAGTTATGTATTCCTGCCTGGCAGGGGCTAGAAGCCCTTGTGGTCCCTTCCAACCTTTTGATTCTTATTCTAACCCTTAGAACTCACACTTTTTGGAATACTATATATTAACATTACTCTAACCGAAACATAAGTAAGCCTCATGGCAAAGCCAAAGTTACCTATCCCAAGGCAATTCTGTATTCAGTACATTGCATCAGTTGCCAAATATATAAATATGCCAAAGCACTTTGAGTATTTCTGCAGTTATTCTAAAACCCATCATTGCTTATTGTACTTCTCACTGCCAACTAGTATGCTACAGACTGCAAACCACAACACTAAATGGTACCAGGATTTATGAAATTAATCAGGCTCTCTAAAAATAAGCCCAGTTTCCTTTCCCTTCCAAACAGACATAGGTGAATGACATCTCAAAACATGAGTCATCAGTATAGAGTACTTAATGTTACATTATAGCCTCTTTTGTCAGATTTTTGAGGAAGGCTGTTTTAAAATAAACAATATCCTAATTCCCACAACATGAAAAGAATGTTTACATCAGCAGCTAAAACATTTAAGGACTGAACACAAGGAGGCAAAGGAAAGTCCAGTCTGTATGTTATGCTAGTTGGAATGCCAGTCAATTGACCACAACCAAATATTCCATGAAGCCAATGATTCACTAATTGGCAGTTTACTCTTTTTATTTTCATTACGTTGTCCTTATAAGTAATCATACCTATATACCCATTCACAGTTATGGTAACTGAAGCAGCACACCTCCCCACTATAATCATTCCATATTAGTACTAGGATGCTATCAATGCATAAGGTAACAACTAGCAATAAAAAAATATAGTATTTCAAAAGCTGCCTTGCTATCTCTTCAAACATCAAGACACTCTGGGTGCTGCAGTTAAGTGCATTACACATGTTAACACTACCTGTACTCTTTCTTTCACCCAGCATTCTAGGAATGTCATTGAAATCGCCTCTTCTACATTGTAAAAGTGAAAAAAGGCAAATTCATTATTAAGAATTAAGAGAAAAGGGAATGGGGGAAAATATTTGACAAGTACTATTATGATACTAGACAAATTCCATAATGAGGCCATATGACAGAGATCTATAAAACTACAAACAGTCTGAAGAACCTAGCAGGAAAGCTGAGAAAGAGGTCATTTTAGTGTGTGTGATTTTTTAATTCTGCAAAAGGTCACCATGCCTTGCCTCAAAGACCTTTTAAAAATCATTACAGAAATACATGGTTAACAGACATGACAGTTACAGCATTTTCTAAAGTACTAATTTGACAAATAGAGCCAGCGTGGTGTAGTGGTTTACAATGCTGGAGACCAGAGTTCGAATCTGTGCTTAGCTATGGAAACCCACTGGGTGACCTTACGCAAGTCACACTCTCTCAGCCTCAGAGGATGGCCATGGCAACCCCCCTCTGAACAAACGTTAACAAGAAAACTCCATGATATGTTCGCCTTAAGGTCACCATAAGTTGGAAATGACTTGAAGGCACACAACAACAACAATAGCAGCAACAACAACATGAAGTCAAAGGCTTTCATGGCTGGCGTCCATAGGTTTTCTGTGTGTTTTTTCTGGGCTGACTCACAGTATATAAACCCCACTCACCCCTACCCAACCATTCTCTGAAGATGCCAGCCATAGATGCAGGCGAAGTGTCAGGAATAAACTCTTCTAGAACACGGCCTCACAGCCTGGAAAAAAACCATGGAAAACCTAACAACATTATTTCCAAGTACCTCTGCTAAGATCAAGCAACCATGGATAGGGACCTCTGTCTTGCTCTGTAACATAGGCACCTGTTAACGCATACAAGGACAAACTTGATGGGACATTTCTGCCTAATTTAGAATGCATAGTATCCTAATATAATTTCTCACTTTCTCCCCTGTATTACTATTCCCAAAATCTGTTTGGTGGATTACATAAAATAAACAGTTGATCCAAAGATTTTCCTTGGTTTTTTTCTGGGCTGTGAGGCCACGTTCTGGAATAGTTTCTTCCTGACGTTTCACCTGCATCTGTGCAGCCTGGAAAAAACCCATGGAAAATCTATGGATGCTGGCCGTGAAAGCCTTCGACTTCCCAAGTTGGCCGAAAACTGTCTCCTTACAACTTTGTATAGCTGTTTTACTACTTTTTAAAGGATTCGTCTTTTTTGAGCCACAGGTTCCCACTAATCAATAATAACTAGCTGGACCTGGCATACCATACGTGATTAAAAAAAACTCCCCCCAAAATGCCAAGACCTCATGACAACCCTGTATGGTAGGCAGGTGGGTTTAAATACCTCATCCCTCTTCTCAATATTCCACACTTTTCCTGGAATTGCTGAGGGTGACTCACTCTGTTACCCTGCTGCAGTCACCACCAGTTGACTGCCTGGCTCTGGCCCAGTGGCAGCAGCAGCATCCTGCCGCCGCCACCAGTTGACTGCCTGGATCTCATCACAGCCCGTGACTGATGAGTGGCTGAGGGAGGGAAAGGAGGGAGGGGCCCTTGTGTGGCAGTGATGCAGATTGAGTGGACTGTGATGTGGAGAGGGAATTTGCATGTGGGTGGTGATCAGTTGGGTGTAGGTTGGGTATGTTTCCTGAGCAGCCAATCAGCACACTGGGAAAGGCAACATACCCAAGAGAATTTTGTGTGTGTGTGTGTGCGCGCGCGCGCACACACACACACACACACACACACACACACACAAAATAATGTGCTCTCTAGCTATAGGATACAACCAAATAACCAGAGCATAAGCATAACAATACTGACAGGCTCATCACTAAACCTTCAAATGGTATAGGCAGCTGCAACATCATTAGCACCCATCAAGATAAATGTTCACTCTTAAAGTGATTAGTAGCCTCTTTGAAGTCTTTCAAGCCAGATGAGTTCTGCATTCTAATTCTAGATATATCGTAAGACTTGAAAAAGTTACATTCAAATTACACACACACAAAAGCAACATTATTTAGCATTTTGTGGAATGCGAGTTATGATTTTTTGGAATCAGTATATGAGCTTGCAAAAGTCTCAGGTCTTAACAAAACACTATCTAGCTTCTAGGACCCCAACTGAGAAGAGATGTTTCCCTCATAGAATCTCATCTGATGAAGAAGGTCTTCTAATGTTCATGGCATGCTCAGCAGAATAGCATCTTTCAGTTTCCCCATAAGTGGGAAATTAGCTACTGCTCCGGTACATTTTACAAAGTGTCTGAAGTATCACACAAACATCCTTGAATAATTAAACTGGAGCAGAACAGAGGTCTCACTTCTGCTGTAATCCTCTCTTTATAGCATGACTAGGCTAGGTTGGTACACCCATTCCTTTTAGAACAATCCATTGCTTCTCATGATCAAAGGCTTTGCTGTAATTTATGTGTATAAAGCACATACTGATTTTTTTTTCTAGAATTGCCTGCTGCACTCCAATATCCAACATATGTTTACTATGCAGTCCCTTGTGCTCTACCTTTCTTGAACACAGCTTGCACCTCTGGAATCTTCCTCTCCATGTATGGTAGGAGTCTTTGTTGCAGAATTTTGAGCCTGACTTTGCTAGTGTGGGAAATTAATGCAATGGTCCTGTAATTGCTGCAATCTACTGTTTCTCCTTTTCAGGGGGATGGGGATGTATACAGATCGTTTCCAATCTGTGGGCCACACTGTTTTGTTTTCCATATTTGTTGACAGATTGTAGTTATAACTTGGGTTAATGCTTTCTCTGTAGACTGTAGCAGTTCTATTGGAATGCTGTCAATTTTTGGTGATTTATTCTTCCGCATTGATCTGAGTGCATCATTCACTTCACTTGCCAGAATTTGATTCATCTTCATATGGTTCTTCTTCCCAAGTATCTTTCTGCCTTTTATCTCTTTTGTATAACTTTCTGTGTATTGCTTCCATCAACTTTTTATTTCCTCTTGGTCGTGCATTATGTTCCTCTGCTGATTGTAGAACATCCCCACCACTGGTCTGAATTTTCCTTTAAATTCCCAGATCTTGTGGAAGAGGTCTCTTGTTCTTCTTTTGTTGTTGTCCGGTTCAATTTCCCTGCATTCGCTATAACATCGCCTAAAGATGTTATAGTAATTTTTTTTGTCCCTATGCACAGATTGTTGTACCATTGCATTCATGGTTTTGGATCTGTTCCTGTCTCCTTTTTCTTTTACTACATGCCTTTACTGCTTGAAGCATCTTATCTGTCATCCATTGCTTCTTCACTTTCTTTTTGGTCATGGTTAACCATCCTTCTGCACTCCTCCTTGATTCTCTCTGGCTTTTCTTCACAAACGAAGATTCAGGAAGGACTCATCCCGCACTTTCTGCATATGCGCTGATGACTGAAAAGGCCAATTCGAGATAAACAAGTCCAGTTGCAGAAAGCACAGCAGAGGGTCTCCTTGGGTGCTGTTTCTGGGTTGTGTTCTTTCTGTGTTGTCGTTTCTCTTCAAGACTTGTTCGGCGTGAATACTCAATTATAAAGCTGCAGCATTGTGGATAGTGCGTCTCCATGCCTCCCAATGTGAAGCCAGGGCGGACCATTGTTGTTGATCAATTTGGCCAAGCCTGAGATGTTGTTTCAGGGAGTCCTTGTATCGCTTTTTTGGAGTGCCCCTCTTATGCTAACCCGTGGCGAGTTCACCGTAGAGTACTATTTTGGGGAGGCGATGGTCCTCCTTGATTACGCCCCTAGCTTCTGTCCATAATTCCTCTTGCTCCCTGTCAATTAGGCTCAGTAGTGCAAATCTATTTTTCACTTTGTCTTTGAATTGTCCTGGGATGTTCTTCAGATTGTATCTCAGCATGGTCATTTTTTTTAGCATTTTTCTTCAGCTTTATTCTAATTTTTGTTATTAGTAATTCATGGTCTGAGCTGCAATCTGCACCTGGCCTCATTTTTGCATTAAGAGCATCTCCACCTTTTGTTTCCAATTATGTAGTCTATCTGGTTTTTGTACTGGCCATCTGGATGGTCAGTACAAAAACCAGATAGATGTCCAGGTGTACAGTCTTCTCTCTAGTTGTGTGAAGCAAATGTTTTGTGATAAATAGATTGATGGCCTAATAAAACTCAGGTGCTCTCCTGCTTCATTTCTTGTTCCTACCTTTTTTTGCCTCTGCTCTGTTTCATACCTTTGTATTCCAGTCACCTAAGAGTAACAAGAAATCCTATTTTGGTGTGCTGTAAACCTTTTCCTGGACTTCTTTGTAGGATCTCTCTGTTTCTTCTTCCTCTGCCTCTGTGGTTGGCATGCAGACTTAGATTATGGTACTGTTAACTGGTTTTCTCTGAAGTCTTATAGACATGCGTCTGTCTGATTTCGCATTATATCCTTTGACTGTCCTTGCTATGTGTTTCCCCAATATTAGTGCCACCCCATTTCTTCTTAGCTGTTTTCCCATTACTGTCCATTTTAACTCATGCACATCCAGAATTGCTGTTTATATGATCCATTTCCTTTTTTACTATGTCTAGCTTCTCTTGACTCATGCTTCTTATATTTCACATTCCTATAACATGTGCAGCACAGCTTTGAACTATCTTTCCATTTTTGAATCAGTTTGCTGTTTGACACCCCTTCCATTTGATTTTGGTTGTGTCTTGTCCACATCCCTATTTATAATTCCCCTCTGCTCTGCCCTGCCCGCTTGTTATTATGTTTGCTTCCTATCCCTACCTCCTGCTCCATTTTGGGTTGTCTCATAATGGTGTTTTCTTGGTGTGGGTTCTCTCAAGGAGGTTCACCATTGCCTCTCTCCCCACATTACTAACATGTGTTAGCTATGGTCTCACTGCTGTCATTTCTGTAAGATCCTCCGCCAGTGTCAGCGACCACTACTACTGCTGCCCAACAGTTGTTTGTCCCTCTGATACTTGTATCAACTTTGTTGTAGATTAAGGATGAATATGCAGTAGCTCTTCCCTTCATAACAGCCCCTTCAAGACAGCCCCTTCCTCCCCTCAGGCTCTTCCTCCACTCAAGACAGCCCCTTCAAAAGCAGCCCCTTCAGGTCTTGCCTCCCCTCAGAACAACACTTCCTCCCTCATGAGAAACTATGGATTGCTCTAAAAGAAATGGGTATACCAACAAACCTGACAGTCCTGATGTGCAACTTGTACTCAGGATAGGAGGTCACCATAAGAACGAAATATGGAGAAATAAAATGGTTCCCAACTGGAAATGGAGTAAGGCAAGGTTGCATTTTATCACCCTACTTGTTCAACTTGTATGCAGAAAAAAATCATATGCAGAGCAGGTTTAGAATCAGAGGAAGGAGTGAAGATCAGAGGAAGGAACATTAACAATCTAAGAGATGCAGATGACACCACAATGCTAGCTGAAAACAGCACAGACTTGGAGCAACTACTAAGAAAGTCAAAGAACAAAGTACAAAAGCAGGCTTAACACTGAACATTAAGAAAAGAAAAATCATAACCACAGAAGATTTACATAAGTTCAAAACAGACGACGAGGAAATTTAACTAGTGAAAGACTTCCCATTTCTTGGATCAATCATAGATCAGAGTGGAGATTGCAGCCATGAAATCAGAAAAGGACTAGGACTGGGTAAGGCAGCTATGAAAGAACTCACTGGAAAAGTCTATAATGCTAGGTAAGGTGGAGGTGGGAAAGGAAGACATGGATAGACTCAATCAGAGAGGCCACAGGCCTGAACTTGCAGGACCTGAGCAGGGCAGTAGAAGACAGGATCTTGGAGATGTCTCATTCATGGGGTTGCCATGAGTTAAGTCAATTCAAAGGCAGTTAACAACAAGCTTGGAATTTAACAAATTCCCACATCTCTAAAATAGGAAAGGCTTCCCCTCACATTCAGAATGGTGCCACAAATTAGAGATTAGAAGCAGCCCAAATATGACATTATTCCTGAAATTTTATAAGCAGTACATTTACATGTTTTTATTTTTGTTCTCATTTTAAAGGAAAGTCAGGTTTGCTGTGTGCAGACGTCATAAACTGCTCAAACTCCCTACTCATGAACAGGTAGTTTGAGCCACAAGTTAATTATTGATTGCTTTCTAAGGATAGACAGACCCAGTTTGCTAAAATAATGTGCATATTTTTGTTATGTGGCCCCATTTTCAGGCTGCTAACACTTGTAAAATAATTGTTATAATGTGCTAGTCTGCATTGATTCCTCCTCACATTCTTTTATTTTACTGTACAATCATGTATTCCTACACAGCGCCTACTGTGGGTCTAGTTTAAAGGATAAAAGTAATATGAAAGACAGACCAATAATTGAAGACCAGCTTCTTGCCTGCATTTACCAAAGAGTGGATGAAAAAAGAAAAGCAACAAAAAGTAAGGTTTCCATGTGAGAATCATCAGACAACAAACAGCAGTAATGGAAATAATGCTGGATGAAAACTGAAAAACAAGAAATTTACCTCATGAATTACTGTGATTGTGCCATACGCTTATTCAGAAATGGAAATTTCAAAATGTTCATAACTTGCTAATTTGTCACTTTATTTATAAATCAGAAGACATTCTTGAAAAAATGTCAGAGGGAACTTTGCTGAGAAAAAGTACTACAAAAGGAGCTAAAACAAGTAAAAAAAATAAAAATATAAACTGATCCTTCTACTCCAGCAGGCTAAAGCTTAATATGAGCTTGTTATTTAATGTGAAACATTTCCCCACATCCAGCTTTTTGAGAAATAACTTCTCTAATACTACCTGGCAACCTGATGGCCCAGATGAGATCTGAACTAGGTCTTTCTGCTTTGCAGTTCAGTTCCTTGGCTACTATACTTTATTAGCAATTTTCATATTTTCTTTCATCTCCATGTTAATAAAACAGTAGAGAGAAATAGTAAAGGGGACTATCTTTAATTTTAGAAGGGAAATCTTGTCAATAGCCTTTTTGATCTGTAGCCAACCTATAACTTTTCATATAATAATAAAGGTATGATGGAATTATTTCCCTGAATTTACATCGCTATATACTTCTGATATATGATGATATTAGCGCAGCTTCTTTGTTTTTTTCCATAGTTTACTGAGCATTATATATTACCTAGCTGAGTGAATACCCAAACTATGAAGGATGGTGTTGATGCAAATGCAAACTCTTCACATACAGTATCAATACACTGGAAGCAATAGCTGTTCCTTCCAAAAAAATAAATGAAACAAGTTCACAGAGAATTTTAAAATCCTCATAACAAACAATGGTGTTATTGCTAATTTCCTCTTTATAGCTGTTCCATAATGTAAACAACACTGCATCAGCAAGTGCAAAACACTTGTCAATATAGTACAGACAATCACAATAAAACTTTCCTTCCCACTATTCCCCAGCATCCCTTCACACTGCACAAAAAGCAGTTTTGGGGGCTTCCCATTCTGAAGGTTCCCAGTGGGACAGCAATGGAGAGTTCTTTTGAAGTGCACATCTCTGCCAGCAGAAGTCCACCGCTGGATCCCTCCCATTCCATTTATCCCATAATTCCATTTCATAATTTTTGTAAGGTGCCTAGATTGTACCAGTGACATTTTCAGGTTTATTTTATAAAGTTTTCTTCTAAATTCTATATATTTTTGACATACAAGCACCCATTATACTATCCAGTCAATACAGTTAACAAAATGTTAAAGCTTAATGTTTGATACTGAGAGCTTATAACTTATTTTCTTCAGATTCCATTTTTTCTTTCCTATATAAAATGTACTGCCAAGTTTTGTTTCAAATTAGCGAACTTTTGTCAATCTTATTGGAGCTGCTGGAAGGTCTTTAGCAGCATTGGGATTGGGAGCATGGTGAAGGACGATGAAGAAACACAGATTTTCAATGTCAGATTGCAGCAGAGTATCTGCATTAAATAATGCAATGAAGCTTAAGGTGGGGAAAAGTGGGATTTTACTCTAGTCAATCCTACTGTAGCTGTGTGTGTCTGCCTACAACAGGCAAGGTAAACAGCAGCTTCTTCTAGAATCCCTTACTGAGCATGCATGAAATGCAAAAGGGAGAGATAGATAAGCCTGACTTACCATCTTCCCCTGTATATGTTTTTTAAAAAGCATAGATCTGTAAGTTTGGTCAGCAAAATGGAAATCATAAGAAAGGTGGAGGCTAGTGAAAGAAAAAAATTGTCCCTGGATACATTTTGGAAGATGCTTTCAAGTGGTCTCTAGAAGGTTGAAAATGTTTTTGTGTACTTATGGAAGGCTTACTTGACCTGGGCGTTTCATATCACTTGTGCATATTTTTTGGTTTTGCATAAAAGGTTTGCTGAAACTTACTGAATGGATCTTTTTGTGCTGCAAGAACCAGTCCCTATTCTTTCTGTTATTTCTGCCTCTGGTACCAAAGTTTATGTTAAAGAAACAATGCCCAGGAACACATCTATTTCATTTAACTGAGGTATACCTGTATTCAGTGGAATGTATTTGGGGAAACACAGGGAGCTGGTCTTGCTAAAGCATGATGCTTTGAGCTCAGTATATGAATTAATAAATCATAAAACTCTTCTTCATCCTTACAAGAAGACAGCATTCTTAAATTACTCTTGCCTCCCAGGAATGTAGGAGGGGGGGGGGACAAAACTGTAGAATTGTTAGGAAAAACTAACTTCATCCAATTTCAAACTATAGTTTCATCATTCAGTGATTTGCATGACGGATGTGTTCTGGAACAGTTCAACATGAGTCAACACAATGACAAAGAAGGATCACATTGACTTTGGAGATGTAAAACTTCTCCCTACCTGAAATACTTCAGTCACTACATCAGTTTTTTTGTTGTTGTAACTCATTGTCAGGTACAAACCACTAACAAATCAAGGACTATTTATTTCTTACTCTATTGGCTCCAGCTGGAGAGTTCACAAGAGCTAATTTGTTTCTCAACCTAGTTGTAATGTAAAGTATGCATTCAGCTTTTTCTTCAAATGCAGCTTTTGCCATACAGATGCCATTCTCAGCAAGCAAAAACAGCAAATTAGTACCACCTGGAAGTGAACAGTGGACCAATGCAACCTTTCAGACACGTACCTGAATATTACAGTTTACACACATAAGCACAAGAGACAATGGGGAAATAGGAACCTTCACATTCTGCTCATTATAATACAGTTGTCCCTCTGTATCCACGGATTTAAGTATTCACAGCTTGAAAATATTCCTTAAAAAATAATAATCCAAAAACCAAGCCTTGATTTTGCCATCTTATGTAAGAGACACCATTTTGCTATGCCACTGCATATAATGGGACTTGAGTATTCAGGGATTTTGATATCCACAGGGGCAGGGGGGGGTCCTGGAACCAAACCCCAGCAAATATGAAAGTAGTTAGTTAGTTACAATGTATGTTTATATTTTTATAGTTAGTTACAATGTATGTTTATATTTTTGAAAAAAAAATCTGGATTTTGTAGCTAAGCCATCATCAGCCCAAAGTGACTTATAGCATGTTTTCCCTCTCTTTATTGTCAATATTTTTCCATTGTACTTGGAGAAGACTGCAAGTAACAAGAAAATTGGCACATTTTTCTACCATCACAAACTGGCCTAATCTGCTAGGAACTTTGATAGCCATTGATACAGTCTCATTTAAACTATCCTAAAAGCATTGTGATGACAGAAATAATAAAACTGTAGGACCACTAAAAAATAATTCTTTTTCAAAAAATTCCAGAAATGGAATTGCCCACCAAAATGGTTTTTATTAGTTTGTTTCAAAAGTACAAAATGATAGGGAAGTTATAATAGGACCTCGTATCCAATGATTCATTATCCACTGGTTCAGTTATCCACGGGACACAAAACAGCACATCTACCATAGAGTCTTGTTAGAAAATGTGTCCTCTCTAGCCATTTTCTAGGTCCTCTAAGGCAATTCTATGGTATTTTAAACCAGAAGTCCCATTATTTTCAGTGGTGTTCGCTATTATCCATGGTGTTCTGTATCCATGGGGGCCTCCAGAACCAATCCCCAGCAGATAAGGGGGTCCTACTATATAATCAAATCAAGTCCCAGGCAGCCAATCTATTCCTAGTGCACTGTGTACACAGCTTAGAGAGCAACACAGTTAAGGCAGGTCTCCAGCTTAGAATCATAGAACTGGAAGAGACCACAAGGGCCATTCAGTCCAACCCCCTGCCATGCAGGAATACACAATCAAAGCATTCCCAACAGATGGCCATCCAGCCTCTGCTTAAAAACTGCTAAAGAAGTAGACTCCACCACACTATGAGGCAGTGTATTCCACTTCCAAACAGCTCTCACTGTCAAGAAGTTCTTCCTAATGTTTAGGTGGAATCTCTTTTCCTGTAGTTTGAACCCATTGCTCTGTGTCCTAGTCTCTGGAGCAGCAGAAAATAAGATTGCTCCATCCTCAGTATGACATTCCTTCAAATATTTAAACATGGCTATCACGTCCCCCCTCAACCTTCTCTTCTCCAGATTAACATGCCCAGTTCGCTAAGCCATTCCTCATAGGGCATAGCTTCCAGCCCTCCCACCATCCTGGTCGCCCTCCTCTGGACACGTTCCAGCTTCTCAATATCCTTCCTGAATTGTGGTGCCCAGAACTGGACACAGTAGTCCAGGTGAGGTCTGACCAAAGCAGAATAGAGTAGCACTATTACTTCCCTTGATCTTGACACTATACTCCTATCAATGTAGCCTAGAATCACAATGGCTTTTTTAGCTGCTGCATCACACTGCTGACTTATGTTCAATTTGTGGTCCACTAAGACTCCTAGATCCCTTTCGCATGTACTGCCATCAAGCGAGGTGTCACCCATCCTATATCTGTGCATTTCATTTTTACTGCCCAAGTATAATAGCCTACATTTCTCCCTGTTGAAATTCATTTTGTTTGGAGATTATCAGACAGGGACCAAAAAAACTATCCCCATCTCACTACTTCCCCTCCCGCCCCACTCCCATCCCTATAACTGATTAAAAGAAAAATTATCTGATTAAAAGAAAATAACTGATTAAATAACTGATTAAAAGAAAATCTTGCTGCACGATTAAAAGTCCTCCCCTCCAGCAGCCCAGGAGTGAATGGAGCTCAAGCAGAGCCCCATTCACTTTCTGGAAAGCAAATCCTGGCTGTTCTCATGAGAGAATGATCGCATGGGAATTTTTTTTAAAAAAAGGTTAAAAATTACGATCCAAGCACATACACACATTTTTTAAAAAAACCAAGTAACTCAGGGAGGGGGGGGGAAGGTGTGACACTTAACTGGATATCCCAATCGCACCAGGAAGTGTTCGACTGGAACCTCCCACCTCAACTGGCATCGCGCCAGCAAAACAGGGCACCTTATCGCTCACCTGTCTTTCTGTGACAGAAACAGATCGATGGGTCAATTCACAGCTTAGCCCATGAATAAAAAGAAGCAGGAGGGGGGACAGAAGGGGCATGGGGGCATAACGCCACAGGGACAATGTCAGCTGATATTTAAGCCCTTTGGCAATGTCCTGTCATCCCTGTGGTGAGATATATAGTTCATCTGATAATCTCCTTAGTTTTGGCCCAGCTTTCTAATCTGTTAAGGTGATTTTGGATTCTGATCCTGTCCTCTGGGGTATTAGCTACCCCTCCTAATTTGGTGCCATCTGCAAACTTGATAAGCATGCCCTCTATTCCCTCATCCAAGTTATTAATAAAGATGTTGAATAGCACTGGGCTTAGGACAGAACCCTGTGGCACCCCACTAGTCACTTCTCTCCAGGATAAAGAGGAGCCATTGGTGACTACCCTTTGGGTTCGGTCAGTCAACCAATTACAAATCCACCTGACAGCTGCATTATCTAGCCCACAGGTTACTAACTTTTTGCAAGATAATCATAGGGGACCTTGTCAAAAGCCTTACTGAAATCAAGATACACTACATCTACAGCATTCTCTTCATCTATCAAGTTTGTAACTCTACCAAAAAAAGAGATGACATTAGTCTGGCACGGCTTGTTTTTGAGAAATCCATGTTGACTTTTAGTGATCATGGCATTCCTTTCTAAATGGTTACAGACTGTCTGTTTAATTATCTGCTCTAGAATCCTTCCTAGTATTGATGTCAGGCTGACTGGGCGGTAATTATTTGGGTCTTCTTTTCTCCCCTTTTTAAAGATTGGGACAACATTTGCCCTCTTCCAGTCTGCTGGGACCTCTCCTGTTCTCCAGGAATTCTTAAAGATTATTGGCAGTGGTTCTGAGATTACTTAATTTAATACCCTTGGATGAAGTTCATCTGGCCCTGGAGACTTGAACTCATTTATACTGGCCAGGTATCCCTGAACTACCTCTTGTGTTAAGTAGTTCTGCCTTTTCTTTGTCCCCTGTTAGGCTTTCGCCATCTTCTCCATGCAGCAGCCCTATCATTTCCTTGTTCTTCCTTTTGCTACGGACATAACAAAAAAGGCCCTTTTTGTTGTTTTTAACCTCTCTAGCAAGCCTGAGCTCCATCTGTGCTTTAGCTTTTCTTACTTTCCCTCTACATGAGCTGGCTATTTGTTTGAATTATTCTTTGGTAATTTCCTCCTTTTTCCATTTCTTGTACATGTCCTTTTTAAGTTTTAGTTCAGTTGAGAGTTCTTTCAACATCCATCCTAGTTTCTTTAGACACCTCCCCTTTTTCCTCCTCATTGAAACTGTTTGAAGTTGTGCCTTCAATATCACACTTTTAAGAAACTCCTACCCACTATGAACTTCTTTATCTTTTAGTATTCCTGACCATGGGATCACCCCCAGTAATTCCCTAAGTTTTTTTAAAAATCAGCTTTCTTAGTCTAGAAGGCATGTCTGACTATGATTGACTTCCCCTTTCCTCTGTATAACAAACTCCAGCAGAACATGGTCACTCTCCTCCAAGGATCCCACCACTTCCACACAATTAACCAGGTCATCCCCATTGGTTACAATCAGACCTAAAATAGCTGATCTTCTTGTGCCTCTTCCACCTTCTGGACAATGAAATTGTCTGCAAGGCAAGTGAAGAATTTGTTTGACCTTAAATTCTTGGCAGAGTTGGACTTCCAACAAATATCAGGATAGTTGAAATCCCCCATTACTACTGCATCTCTCCTTTCTGAATGTGTGGTCATCTGTTCCAGGAAAGCATCATCCAAGTCCTTGGTTTGGAGGTCTGCAGTAGACTCCTACAACAACATCCCTGCTGTTTCTCTCTCTCTTAATTTTTACCCAGATGCTCTCAACCTGGCTCCCAGGATTTAAGTAACAAACATCCAGTGAATTACCCCGAATAAAATAAAGGTGTGCAGAGTTATCATAAACCAAATAGATAGAGTGCTGGGTCTGATCCTATACTTTTCCCAAGACATTAAACATAATGTCTTGACCAAAACTAGAAACAGCAAGATTTTAAAAGGAGGTTTTAAAGCACACCCATCATAGAAGAAAGCATGCCTTATTGTCACAACTCATATCACACAACAGGAACAATCCTGAGGACTAAAACAGACTGAATCCCTTTGGTGTCTTCCACAAAAAGAACCACCTGGAAAAATGTATGAAAGAAGAAACCTGTAGAACACCACACATTGGACAACTATTAGCTAATGTAGAATTCCTTTAGTGATTCCTGCAGCTCTTCCAAATGTACATTATAATTATGAAAAGGCCACTCTTTAAATGTTTCCTTGGCTTACCAAGCACCAAAGACCACCAAAAGAGGTTGTCAGATACAACTGAAAGACAACGATGGGAACTGAAAACATTGCAGAGAGGTCTCTCAGCAGAAAGCCAATAAGGAAAAAGAGGCAAACTCTACAATTTACCAATCCTTCCTTATCCCACCCCTCAAACAGGTCATTGCTCTGCTTGTACAACAAACAGCTGTTGATGCCATTCAGTCTCTTGGGAGAATACCCTCTTCTCTCAAGTAATGGGAAGTCAGAAGGGGGTGGGCATTCTAGTTTGTTCCAATTCATCTCTAGCTCCTCCGGGGAAGCTGTCTGAATGTTGTGCAAATGCAGAATAATAAGGATACAGGGACAGAATGCAGTACTAAACAGCACTGGATTAGGCAGATTGTCAAACTCAAGAGTCCTTGAGCTAGCCATTCTCCCTCCCAGCCTAGCCCTTGCCACACAGTTATTATGAGCAGAGAAATGGACAGGTCACTGCCCTTACAAACAGAATACAGAGATGATCAATAAATAAAAATCTGAAAACATGTACAGTAAAGAACTCTTGTTTATCCCTCCACCTTCAATGTCTCATTCAGTTTCCCTTGGTTTTCAAGGGTTCTCATACTCTTGCTAACCCAATTAATAATATTGGACCTCTTACTTTTTCAGGTATACTTTTATAAAAGAAGAAATACACAGTCATCTTAATTTGTAAGAAATAAGACAACATCTAGATAGTGAAAGCAACAATGATAAAATATGAGGCTATTATGGGCTGTTATGGTAATGGCTGCATCAGTCTTGACAGGTTGCTGTGGATCCCCAAGTCAAATCTAAAACCGATTTAACAGAAAGTCCAATTCAGTGAGTTGCTACAGTCATAACAATATTTATAACCATCTTGAGTCTTGGTTTTGAGAGGAAAGGTAGGGTATAAAGAAAGTTAATAACAACAACCAGCAGAGCCATATTAGATGTCAAGCAACACAGTTGTGATCTCAGAAGGCCAATTTCCCTACAAGAAATGGATACTGAGATATTTAAAGGATGACAAGGAAGAGGATGCTAAGCCATTTCCTGCCCTGTGCTTACTTCCAATTGGTTACTTCCATTCTCAGAGCTCTGAAAGAAAAGAGCTGGAAAGTACCAATTTTGGAGTGTAGAAGCATGATCGTGCTTCAAACTGTTCCCATTCTTCTGATTTATGACAGACTGGCTATGACCCAGTTCTGGAGGGTTGCAACCTCACAACATAAGTCTGTTACTATAGGTGCCCTTGCATGGCCCCAAGTTCTTGTTATGTTTCCTATGAAAGTTAAGTGGCCAGATTTCTAAGTTAGAAAGTTAGAAATCAACATTTAGATACTTGTTCCCCCAAAAAACTCACTGGGTAGCCTTGGAATATGGCCTAAAACACCCACAGGACAATGTAATATGACCTTATCCTGAACTGCCTGGGAAGAAGACTAGATAACTTTGTAAAAAGTGGTTGATCAGCTTGGCAATGTATTCATACCTCTAACACAGAAAGATCAGAGCAGGATGCTGTGTCTGGTGATGGGCTCCATCAAAAAGTCTCATACCCATTTGGTTCTGACTGAATGAAATACTTCCAGATCATGGCTGAGTGGAGGCTATTCAAACTGGGAAGTGGTTTTGTATTCTTCATTACCAGAAAAACTCTTGATGGGTACATCATGAGCATTATTATATTACCTGCTTTTCATAACTGATAGTTTTTAATCTTTTTAGAATTAAGCTACCATGAGAAAGCCAAGGAGAAGCATAGGCTAAAATAATATCATACCTAAGATCTTTATATATAAACAAATTGGGTTGGATCCAAACTAACTGATGCTTAGAGGAGGGCCACTAAAACCAATGGGTCAAATAATTCAAGGCATATTGATTTCAACATGTCTAACCTAAGCTTGACTAAGTTTGGATCCAATCCATTATTTGCTAAAGCCAAGCAATAAGTAAAATATAAAGTGTTAAGATCAATTGCCTCCAAAACAGGAAAAACAGACAGATATGCAAAATTAAGAATGCAGTTATCCCTTCCCCAAAAAAAAAAATTTATATAGGTTTGAGACTCATTCTCTGTATACCAGGTACAACATAATTTTCTAAAGATTTCACTGCTCTAGAATCACCAGGCCTTCCTTCTATAAAAGGAAGACAATGAGCCTGGTGTTACACCACAATAGTAGCTGGGAAAGGAGGAAGCAAAATAAGGTAAAACCATGAACAACATTATTAAAATGGCTTGCACAAGTCGGGGGACAATTCACTCACCTTCCCCCTGAGAGAAGAAGTAGAAGGTCAGATTAATCTGGCTATGCCAGTCAAGAAACTGAAAGAAGGCCTGAAAGGAAACACACACACACACACACACACACACACACCAGACTTACCCAATTAGGATGTATATTTTCATGTCTTAATCAGTGAACTCTTCACATAACATAGCAGGTTACATGCACTGAGAAGACAATATTAACCCCTTCAGAGTGACAACTAACTAGGCTTTTGAGAGTGTTTGTCATGGTTCAGTTACCGATGCAACTGAGCATTTTAAGCACAGGGTCTCTTGTCCACTATAACTAAAGCTGTTCTTGCTAAAACGAGTTCCTGATGCTGTAATTAGAAAGCTTATACAGTACTTGATTAGAAATGAATCAATAAGGCCTGTTCACAATATATTTTTTTTAAAAAAAAAAATATTTGGCCTGATCTTACCTCTCATCCTCACCATCAACCAGCTGTGATGTCAATGGAAGTACCTTCAGGGGGAAAAGAGAGGATGCCATGCTGCTGCCCCCATCTGAAATGGATGATGATGCACCACCTCCACTTTCACCACTAGTAGGTTGGGGTAAACCGACCAAGGTGGGTTCCGTAGAGCGCCTGGCATCTTCAGCTCGGGTTGCAACTGACTGGGCAAGAGACTGTGCAGAAAACTGGGCAGAGTTCAGTGGTATCTGTTGTGACACGTTTTGGGCTACAGGCAAATTGATGCTAGTGGATATCAATGAAGGCTGAGACACATTTTGAACCAAGTTCCCATTCTGCATGCCTGAAGATTGTGCTATGTTCTTTGAAGGAGCCAAATTCATAGGAGCAGAGGGAACATTTGCAGCAGAATGGCATGGGGCAGGAACAGCACTAACAGAAGGTACAGGGCTAACAGGAGGCAACTGCTGGCCAGCAAGTCCTGGAACAAGAGACTCTGCTGCTTGCCCTGGTAATAACGTACTCTGTGGTGCAATAACCAATGGCTGAGCAAGGCTTGATGTGCTGCCTTGCTTCCCTGGATGAATAATCCCTGCTGGAACAGGGGGTACTGCTTGAGAAGGTGGAGCTGCAGCACTCTGTGCCATCACTGGGGGAGTAATTTGGTTTGTAGCAGATGGCTGCTGCACCACAGGAGGTACATTTGCTTGTTGCCCAACATTCATCATCTGAGCACTAGCTCCTATGGTCGGCATTGTGGTCTGGGCATGGGCAACAGGCTGAGAGGATGCCGATGCCAAGTGTGCTTGTACTGAAGGCTGTACACTTGGTGCCTGAGGAACAGGTACAGGTGTACCTGTTCCCACCACTGAAGGACCAGTCTGCATAGAAGAAACTGGAGTTTGAACCATCTGCTGCTGCTGCTGCTGCATATAATCTGGCACAGACCCTGTTACAGAATTTTGATTCACTGGTTGAACATGCCCTGAGGCCATGTGCACAGGCATCTGTTGAGGTGGTGTTGGGTGCTGCGCCAGTCCTTGCCCAAATGGTAATTGCTGTGGTTGTGCCACAACTGGAACAGCCTGCACAGGTTGCGATGACTGGGTGTATGGCAGCTGTTGTTGTGGAGCCATAGTAGGCTGTTGATGGCCACCAACTATGTTTACAGGAGGAACAGCTGAAGCGGGAGGCTGGACCCCTTGCTGTTGCTGAGGGTAATTCACATCCTGAGGATGAAGCTGTACCTGTGCAAGCTGTGACTGAGAAATGCTCTGGGGTATACTAGGTGCTGTCACAGCTTGAGGGCCAGTGCTGCTAAAATCCATTTGCTGAGAAACAGCTCCTTGAAATGCCGGCTGCTGCTGCTGCTGCTGCACCACCACAGTAGGTGCTCCCATCTCCCCACTTCCCACGCTTTCCGTATAGTGACTCAATGTGCTTACGTTGCTGCTAACCGAACTCCCACTGGTACTCTCCCTTTCAGAAGTCACTTCAAGAGGGTTTTGTTTCAGAGTGTCTACTGCTTTGTTTGCTGCTGCTACTCCTTCTGTAAGTGACATAGGGTTCTCTTTGTCATAGAACTCTGTGCATGTCCATCTACCTTTCTTAAAAGGCTCTGAACTAGAATCCAGTTTCACAACTCTAAACCTTGATGTGCTGGCTGCAGGCTGCAGATGAGTAGATGCTGCTCCTGTTGCTGGTCCGCCAACTGGATTGCTAGAGTTACTGAGAGCACCAGATGAAGCGCTCGTGCCATTGCTAACCCCACTTAAGACAGCAACATTAATACCGCCACTCACTCCTGGCAAAGCAGTTCCCCCACCTGTACTTGGGATGTTACTTAGACTCTTATTAACATGACCAGGCATGCTGCTTGCCATGCTGCTGAAGGTGCTCGTAGTAGCTCCACTGGCAGAAGTGACCCCAGGTGGGCCAGCAACACGGAAATGAGACACAACAGTGGCTGCAGGTGTACCAGTGGATGATGCAGCACAAACAGGCACAGTCACCGTTGCAGCACCATCAGTGCTTCCAGCTGTAGACAGCTTTCTAAACGATGGACTGGATGGAGGCCCTCCCGGAGCTGCGGGGCCACCCACCCCAGAATGTGGTGTGTGGTGATGCCCATGATGGTGGTGGTGGTGGTGGTGATAATGGTGTCCATGAGGCGGGTGGATGCTCCCATTGATCACCATGCTCTGCTGCTGGGGTGGATGTGGCAAAGAAGGGTGCTGCTGCTGCTGTGGAAGACGAGGCTGGTTGGGAGAGACGGCCCCAGGACTTTCAGCCTCTTGGAAGTTATTCAGAGTCTCTTCCGAGGAGCTCCGTTCAGGCTCCCCTAAGTCAGTAGCCCTGGACAAGGAAACGTCTAAGATCTCTGAAGAGGACAAATCCTCCGTATGAGACTCATCCAGGTCGTCATAGCTCTCCGTATCCTCAGCGATGCTGTTGTTGGAGCTGAGGCTGGCTGAGATCTGGGCTGGGGTCACACTTGTAATCTGGAAGCCGCTCTTTTTCTTCATCTGGGCCCCGGCTTGGCCCAGGGGTGGTGGCGGTGGCTGAGGCTGCTGCTGCTGCTGCTGCACTGGCGGCGGTGGCTGAGAGAGGAGGGTCAGGCTCTGCGGTGGAGGGGGCGGTGGCACCTGCGGCCCAGGCGAAGAAGAGGAGGAAGATGCTGCGGCAGGAGGCGGTGGCTGAATGAGCAAGGAAGGCGGATAATCTTCCAAGCTGCTGCTGCTGCTGCCTCCGACGCTGCTGGCGCCTGGAGCCGACACGACGTTGGTGTTGCTGCTGCTGCTGCTGCTGCTGCTGCCCCTTCGAGGAAGCATCGCCGGGTGCGCCATCTTCCTCACACTAGTGTCTGCAGCTGAGTCAGGCTGGTGCATTGAACAAGGGCTATTTTAAGGAGCGCAATTCCCCAGAATGGAGGGAGTCTGAGAGAGAGAGAGAGAGAAAGGGAGGCAGGGAGGAACGGGGGTGGGGGGAGAGACCAGGCAGAGAGACAGGAGCACCTCGCAGTTGGCTGGGACACTCAGCCCAGAGAAAGGGGAGGGTGGAGAGACACGCACACAACACACCACACACCCGCGTTCCCAGAGAGGTCCAGACAACAGCAGCAGCAGCAGCAGCAGCACCCCTCCTGGGGATGACACTCACTCAAGCCGTGGCCATTCCCTTTCTCCCTGCTCCCACCCGGGAGGAAAGAGGGGTGGCGAATACCCTCCTAGTGGCCCCCTGGCTAAATCAGAAAGCCTCCCCGGGTCCCCCTTCCCACCCACCCCCTGCCCCAGATCTCCCCGGGGAAACGCAGCAGACTTGCCAAAGGGAGGGAAGGGAAGCAGGAGGAAAAGGAGCAGATCCAGCGGCCACCCCGAAAGCGGGGAAGAAGCCTCCAAGTGCAACCGAGGAGGAGGAGGAGGCGGCGGCGGCAGCGAGGAAGAGGAAGAGGAGGAGCGGGAGGATACCTACAAGTCCCGCTGGAGCCGGCAGGCGCCAGACGCGTCCCCATCAAGAGGAGGAGGAGGAGGAGCCGCCAGAGATGGGGGCATATTCTGGGGAAGGAGCCACTAAGGGGGGAAAGCGCCCCTCTCACTATGTCCTCTCGTCTTCCTCCTCTTCCTTCCTTTCAGTGCCGCCGTGGCTGTGTCTCTTCCTCGCAGCAAGCCAGGCAGGCGGTGTGTGGAGAGGTCTCCTCACCACCACCACCACCCTCCTCCTCCTCCTCCTGCTCGGCTTTCTCTCAGCCCCTTCGCGTCCCTCCCGGTTTCCCTGTCGCGAGGAGGGAGGGAGGGAGGGATGGAGGAGGCGGCCAAAAATAAAACACAAAATGGCGCTGGCGGCGCAGGCGCAGCTGAGACACAGACATAAAGGACTCGTCTGGAACGAGCCAGGCAGCCGAAGAGCTTCGGCTTGAAAAGGCGGGAATGGCCGAGGCGGGTGGCGGTTGAGGGGGCGGGGAAGGAGGTTTTGACTTGTGGAGAGAGGCGCGGCTCTCTAGGTTGCTGCTGCAAATTAGGGGCAGAAATGGCGGCGGGAGCCCTCTCTTTCCCTCTTCTCCACCATCATCATCGCTTTGGGTGCTTAGCCGGGCGTGTTGGTTGGAGGGAGGGGCGGGCGGGCTTTCTTTTTTCTTTCTTTCCTTCCTTCCTTCCTTCCTCTCAGCCAAGTGACCTCTTTGTGTGGCGTCGGCTGTTGGCATGTCACAGCAGGGAGCTGGGGGGGGAGTGGGGCAAAGACGAGTTGGAAGGATTTGGGGCGACCAAGCTCAGCATTGCCGTTGACTCAAATGGCGACCCTGTGAGGGAGAGACTCCCAAGTCACCCCGTTATCAACAGAGCCGATCAGGTCTTGCAAAGTCATACTCAGTGGCATATATATGGCTCTGGGGAAAAGGGGCCGCCTCAACTGATTTGGGGACAACGCCCTGTTCTCTTCCCCCCCCCCCAAAAAAAAAAAACCCTTATGTTATGTTAACAACCTAATTGAAAAAGTAGCTTTGAGTGAAAAAGAGAAATTGCCAAACCATCCTTGGAAAAAATTTTGGCTGTGGTTTAGTGAGGCAACCCCAGCAATAACTTAAGGGATATTTTAAATAATTAAATATTTTATTATTATTATTATTATTGTATTGTTTTAATTAATTAATTAATCTTTTTCAAATATGTATAAATTGTAATGTGTAACTTCTAATTTTAGTATAAAGGTGTAAATATTATTCATTGGAAAAGTAAAAAGAGTGATTATAGTGTGTTTAGATTAAGAGGAAAAATGTATTATTAGTGTTAGGATAGATAGTTTTATTTTTGTATTAGTAAGAAAAGAGGAAAACAAATTTTTTGCATTATTGTTACAACCTTTTGCGGTCAGGTGTATTTTTCAGTAGAATGGTCTTATTTCAACAACAACAAAAAATCCTAATCCCCAAAACCATCGTCATGAAAAGCATGCTTCTTTCTCTCAGCCCCCCCCCCCAAGGAGACAACAATCCCCGTCTAAACCAGGAAAGGTCCAGAGGGGATGAAGTGGCCCCTAAACTGTACCACCCAGTAATGCAATGGATGGTGACCTCTTCACAAAGGAGAACCTAATCCACACCACACAAATAATCCACTTTGAAACTGGATTATTTGCCATGGCTCTTTCCTATGGAATCCTGGGGTTTGTAGTTTTACAAGGTCTTTAGCCTTCTCTGCCAAAGAGTGCTGGTGCCTCACCAGACTACAAATCCAAGGATTCCATTGGAAGCAGCCATGGCGAATAATCCAGTTTCAAACTGAATTATTTGTGTAGTACAGTTGTCCCTTCATATTCGCTGGGGTTTGATTCCAGGACCCCCCCATGGATATCAAAATCCGTGAATACTCAAGTCCCGTTATATGCAATGGCATAGCAAAATGGTGTTCCTTATATCAGATGGCAAAATCAAGGTTTGCTTTTTGGATTATTATTTTTTTTTAAGAATATTTTCAAGCCGTGAATATTTAAATCTGTGGATACCAAATCCATGGATACGGAGGGGACAACTGTATAGATCACCAAATCCACAGGAGGCCAGCCCACTGGCTGCAAGCCCCACAGAGTGGGAACACTGCCAGAAACCATTCTCTCCAAAGAGGACCACAGGACAGCCAGCTCAGCAGACTGTAACACAGCTCCTGTGCCTTTAACACACTGCCTTATATATCAATTCTGTAACAAGCTTTCCCCATCTTGACATCTGGATGCTTTTTAAAAGTTTCATCTGCTGGCTTTTTCCATGCCCTTGATGATCCTGTGTGCAGCTCAGCTGTCCTGGCTTTGGTAAAATTTGAAAACTGTTACGGTCAGAAACAAAAGTTAGGTTGTTCAAGTCTTCATGCTAGCCCACCTGTGTACATATGCTTTCCTCCTATATTAATGAATACAGCTGTCAACATGCAGGGTCTATATATCTGGAGACTTATTCCAGCAACTCAACCAGGTAGATTCAGAGGTGACACTGACTTGGCTTATGAAAACAGGAAGGTTTATTTGGCAACCAAGGAGCAAAGCTACAAGGCCCATCTACATATCTTAACTTTTGCAGCAGTGTTTGTTTGGGAATAGTAGGACACATGACACATAGGCCATCTTGTTTCTCCACTCTCATCCTCTCTTGTTTCAGGAACAGTGCCTTTACAAAGAGGTCTCCTACTAGTGGCTGCTTCTGAAAATGCAGAAGGCATAATACCAAAAACTTTTAGAATTTTCCAGACACCATCACTTACCGTAATTCACATTACAACAAAGAGTCCAATGGCACCTTAAACACAAATTGATCTATTATTGCATTTCCACTGCAAGCAACTAAATTCAGTGCCACAAGGCACTGTCTGGGTGACAGCTTCCACAAGAGAAAACTGTTGAAACAAAAATATCGAGATTCTAATAATACTCTAGAAAGTAACAGTTTTGCAGCACGATAAACCAGTTAAAGAGAAGTTGTTCCAATTAAGCTGTCTTTCTATAGAGGGGGGAAGTGTATGGAGAGACATGTAGAGAAATGATTATTTTCTTTGCAAAACAAAAATTAACTGTTAGACTTAACTTACTAACACAATCGCCAAAGCCTAATTGTCAGAAATTAGACATTATTATTTATTTAGATAGCACCACTGATGAACATCCAATAACACCTAGTGTTCAGTTCAGCAGACTGACCACTAGCAGCTGATTAGATACTGCACAAGGGCCCCAAACCCAAAGCCAGGTTCAGAGCAGCTGTCCATAGCAAATATATGTAGCCCTAGCATAGTTCATGCTTCAGGGCATTGGGAAACATATCAATTTCCACACATGCCAAGTTGTTAAAAGGCTCTGTGAGCTGGTCATTCTTTAAATCTTACCAGTTGGCATTACTATACAACACAACTCTCACAAAGAAGTATGCTATGTTTAGGACCAGCCAATTCACTATCCTTAACCTTATAGCTACTCCTCTGACCTGCTATTCATTGCAGGACTGAGAACCTGGCAATTGGACTAGTGGCAGTCACAAATACTGTTAGTCCCACTGTTTTTGCATTCCAACAACCTACCATAGCCAATTGTGGCCACAACTGTAAAGTAACAAGTTAGAAGTAACACTATCAACAGAAACTAATTACTTTTTTTGTTACAAGAGTGTAAAACATTTCAGCAGCAAAGTAACAACTAACAGTGAAGTCACTGTCCTTGCCAATGAGTAATGCTTTCTAGATGCTTTCAACAGTTACTTTGAATAAAAGAGTAAAATACTTTTAAAGGGCATTTTTAAACACATTTTGACTTGAATTGTATGCCATTCTCTTCTAAATCCAAAAGCTTGTTTTCCCTTCAAAACAAACAAACAAACAAATAAACTAACCAACCAGAATGCAATGGAAACAGGTTACTTTTGAGACAGGGACAAGTTACTTTTTTAAAAGGTAACTTTCCAACCAGTGAGCATGAGCCCATCTTTATGAAATCTTGGTTTTATCCCAAAGCAAGCTCATCCTCCTGATCTCTACTGTTGCTTCAGATAAATTATCCTCTCTTCTCCCACCCACCCCCTTGAGCTCCAGTGCTCATCAGAGTCCGAGTAACCACAGCAATAAAACAATGAAGGACCCATTCATTGAGCATTCCATCTATATAACTGGGATGCCTATATTTCAGAGGAAGGAAATGGCAAAACCACCTCTGAGTATTCTTTGCCTAAGAAAATCCTGCGAAATTAATGGGGTTGCCATAAGTCACAGGCAACTTGAAGACACATACACTGTGGATTGAAATGACTGTGTAGCTGGGTGTTATTACACCATTCCAAGGACCTGTCTATATGGTATCTTTAGGTTCTTTTAATGATTCTAATGTCCTAGGCACTTTTTTATATATAAAAAAGAGAGCATGTAGATATTTTTTTTAAGTATCTCCTGTAAGTGTCAGGTCTGGGTCAACTTGTCCCAGTCTGCTACTGAGTGCAAGTATACAGTGACTAGTAGTATAGGCTGGCTATATACTTTTTTTGTAGGAGGAAAAATGGTCATTTACAGCAAGACTTCCACACATCTTGTTCCTATTAGCATGTAGAACCATCATATAACCTAGGCAGCCTGAGGGTGTGTGCTGTAGAAGGCTGTTTACTGGTTCCCAGTTTGCCCTGTCCAGCCGTTCATCCCACCTCATCCATTTTATCATAACTGGCTGGCTATCCTGACTCTATTACAGCTTTTCCCTATTGTTAGGCCATTTCCCCCCTATCTTTAGGGCATCTTTCCCCTATTTGCCTTCTGTCAGAGACAAGCCTCAGCTTTGTATCCTTTCTCACCCACAGACCACCCCCCTTCACAACATTCATTGAGCTGTGATCGGCTGACTCCATCCAGCTTCTGTCTTCACACACCCCTCCTTCAGAAGTCATTGCGCTATTGAGGCCTCCACATGTCTCAATTAAAGAGCAATGTGATCTAGCATCTTAACACAAAGAAAACATTAAATTTATTACCATACTTACCTATAATTTTACAATTATGACATCATAACTGTTGAAGATTCTTCATTCTACCTTTGCTGTCCTCATTCTTTTATCCATCACACCACCATTACTTCATTACTTTTGTCAGTTGCCAGGATTATTGTAATCTACCTTGGGGCCTGTGCCAGGAGGAAGGCAGGATATAAACTGAATAAATAAATATCAGACAAAGCCAATGGTATCAAGGAAGATGGCTTTCTGAATGCTAGGATAATGCCCAAACTCTCTGAAGAAAGGTTCACTTGTGGCAAAGCACATACCTATGTTGCTTTCACAAGGTTACAGGTTCAATTCCTAGTATCTCCCATTAGGTTAAGGTAACTTTAGATGTTTACATAGGCCAGTTTAGTCTTATGAAGTAAATTTGCACTAGTTTGATTTGTGGTAATCTTTACTCCTTCTTGAAGGAATTTCCAATGCAGACTTTTTGGTAAGGATATGTCAGTATTGCTTTCATAATGATGACAATCTTTAGGGTGGCTTTCAGTGGTTCTCATTATGTCCACCACAACCAATGCAAGTCATGAGTGCCTCAGTGCAGGGAGGGGAGAACACTTCTCTTTGAAATTGAAAAGATAGCCTTCTTAGGCCCTCTGAAAGATAGGTAACAAGATACAAAGATAAAAGAGACCAGGTTATGTATTTATTTATTTTCCACTATGATATGGTCAACTGCTGAATCTTGTCTGCTTCATCTGAACTGAATTACTTGTGCAGAATAGATGAAAAGCATTTTTTAAATTATCATGCTTCTTTTATACTTGACCCATGCATGTTCATTACAATTTTCTGTTTGTTTAAAACAAACTATCAATGGTCCTGATATAGTATGATGTACCCATACTATTTTTGTTCTATTAAGTAATTAAACCACAGCAATTAGACCTCACAGCCATAACCCTGTGCACATTAACCCGGGACCACATCTTCCTGAGCACAGCAAGATTTGCTTTCAACGAAACATGTATCAGACTGGGCTGCCCAAGACTGGGAAGCAATGCACATCACCAGAAGAGATAAAAAAATGAGCAGAGATCCTTTTGATTATTCATACAAACTTGAAATTCTTTACCATTAAAAGAAAGCCAACACCTTAGAGTATGGTCCACTCCTGCAGTTCATCCCTTCACATGATGGGGGAATTATGACTAAAATGCAGTATATAAAACCCATGAAGAAGATTTGGAAGTTTTAAAGTTGTGTTTACAATTTAATACTAATTTTACCACCAAAAAAATTGCTTTATGTTAACTACATTTTATTTGTTACTTTACTTTGCTGAGGCATAAGAATAGTCAAGAGTAGCAAAGTTCAGTATAAAAGTGAATACAGTTGTCCCTTCACATTCGCTGGGGTTTGGTTCCAGGACACCCTCCCCCCCGTGAATACCCAAATCCGTGAATACTCAAGTCCCATTATATGCAATGGCATAGCAAAATGGTGTCCCTTATATCAGATGGCAAAATCAAGGTTTGCTTTTTGGATTATTATTTTTTTAAGAATATTTTCAAGCCATGAATACTTAAATCTGTGAATGCCAAATCCGTGAATGTGGAGGGACAACTGTACTGCATTCTCTTAATTAAAGGTTCCCTGGAGATAAAGTGCTAGGCTAATACTCTCTTTAGCTCATGGACAGGTTTAAATATATATAACTGGCAGAAGCACCATTTTCAAACCCCTTAGTCTTGCCACCCCACCCCTATGCTCCTTCTTTTTCCCTCAACTATTACTGTTTTCTCTCCCTCTCTGATCTTTGTCTTCCTCTCCCCCAGTGCACATCAAGGTGCCTAGAGGCACAGACAGGGTCAGTTTAAGGAATTGGGGGGGGCCTGCAACACTCTATTTTGGGGGGCCCATATGTTTATCTCAGGTCAGTGTAAACTAACCTATTCACGGTACAGAGTATTCACATTATTACATAATTTGTCACAAATACATTTGTTTAAAAAACTGTATTATGAGCACTAATGTAATATTGGTGTAGATTTCCCAGATAAACAGAATACAATCATATTACAAAACACTCTAATGCAACACTCTCCTAATACTTAAAGTAGATCATTTCTATTAAACAAATCTTAAAAGACCAGCTCATTCACACTAAATCAAAATTATAAAACACTACAGTAGGACCCCCTTATCCACTGGGGATTGGTTGGGGGGGGGCGTGGATACCGAAAACCATGGGTAATAGCAAACGCCCTTGCAAATAATGGGACTTATGGTTTAAAATACCATAGAGTTGCCTTGGAGGACCTAGAAAATGGCTAGAGAGTACACATTTTCTAGGAAGACTCTATGGCAGTTGTGCTATTTTGTGTCCCATGGATAACTGAATCAGTGGATAATCAGTGGATACGGGGGTCCTACTGTAGTTTCAGCATGAAGAATCTGAAGTCAGGGAAAGAAAGAGCTGAATCCAATTTAGTATATTTACAGTTGCCCCTCCACATTCGCGAATTTAACATTTCCGGTTTTGAGTATTCGCAGTTTTGGGAGGGCCTCCCCCCACCCTCCCAAAAGCAGTGACAGGGCTTTAGAAGCCCTGTGGCCGCTTCTAGGGGAGGGGAAGAAGGCTGGGGTGTGGAAGAGGCGGCAAAGGAGCCTTGGGAAGGAGGGGAAGGCCTGGGGAGGTGATCATGGGGCCTCTGGAGACCCTTAAGAAGCCCCAGTGAAGGCCTGGGGAGGGAGGGGGAGGCCTGGGGAGGCGACCACGGGGCCTCCAGAGACCCCCCAGAGGCCCCGTGAAGGCCTGGAGAGGGAGGGGAAGGCCTGGGGAGGCGACTACAGGGCCTCCATCACCGGAGAGCCTCGGGAGGCCCCATGGTGGCCTGGGGAGGGAGAGGGGAGGCGGGGAGAAGCAACTATGGGGCCTCCAGAGGCCCCGTGGTCGCTTTGGCGGGGGAGGGGGAGGGCAGTCAATATTCACGGAATTTTCACATTCACAGGGGTCTGTGGAACCTAACCCCCACGAATGTGAAGGGACGACTGTAATACATTTTGTTCTTTCTTACTTTTACAATCTTATGTTGTAAATTTTGAAATATAAAGTATACCCTGAATTATTCTTTTAAAATTATGTTAACCAGTTTACATAGCATTTGTATCAAATCTCTATATCTAAAATTCTCTTGGGTATGTTGCCTTCCCCAGTACGCTGATTGGCTGCTCAGGAAACACACCCAACCCACACCCAAGCAATCACCACCCACATGCAAATTCCCTCTCCACATCACAATGCACTCCTGTCACTCAATCAGTTGCCCAGATTGGGATCCAGGCAGTCAACCAGCCGCAGTGATGGGCTGCCTGTGACAGGACCCAGGCAGTCAACTGGCAGTGGTGGCAGTGGCGGCGGTGGCGGCGGTGGCAGGGCAACAGTGAGAAACCCTCAGCAATTCCAGGAAAAGTGTAGAATGCTGAGAAGGGAGAATCAAAGACTCATGGAATTGTAGAGTTGGAAGAGACCATGAGGGCCATCCAGTCCAAGCCCCTGCCATGCAGGAATACACAATCAAAGCATCCCTGACAGATGGCCATCCAGTCTCTGTTTAAAGACCTCCAAGGAAGGAGACCCCACCACGCTCCGAGAGAGTGTGTTCCACTGCTGAACAGCTCTTACTGTCAAAAAGTTCCTCCTAATGTTGAGGTGGAATCTCTGTTCCTGGAGCTTGCATCCATTGCTCCGTGTTCCAGTCTCTGGAGCAGCAGAAAACAAGCCTGCTCCATCCTCAACGTGACACCCCTTCAAATACTTAAACAGGGCTATCATATCGCCTCTTAACCATCTTTTTTCCAGGCTAAACATACCCAGCTCCCTAAGTCTCTCCTCATAAGGCACGGTTTTCAAACCTTTCACCATTTTAGTTGCCCTTCTCTGGACATGCTCCAATTTGTCAATATCCTTTTTGAATTGTGGTGCCCAGAACTGGACACAGTATTCTAGGTGAGGTCTGACCAAACCAGAATAGAATGGCACTATTACTTCCCTTGATCTAGACACTATATTTCTATTGATGCAGCCCAAAATCGAATTGGCCTTTTTAGCTGCCTCATCATACTGTTGACTCATGTTCAACCTGTGGTCCACTAGGACTCCTAGATCCCTTTCGCACGTAGTTCATTCAGCTAGGTCTCCCCCATCCTATATCTATGCATTTTGTTTTTTTGCCCTAAGTGCAGTACCTTACATTTCTCCATATTGAATTTCATTTTGTTAGCTTTGGCCCAGCTCTCCAGACTATCCAGATCATTTTGAATTTTGACCCTGTCCTGTAGGGTATTAGCTACTCCTCCTAATTTGGTGTCATCTGCAAATTTGATAAGTATTAGGACATTAGGAGGAACTTCCTGACAGTAAGAGGTGTTCGGCAGCGGAACACACTCCCTCGGAGCGTGGTGGGGTCTCCTTCCTTGGAGGTCTTTAAACAGAGGCTGGATGGCCATCTGTCAGGGATGCTTTGATCGTGATTTTCTGCGTGGCGGGATTGGACTGGATGGCCCTCGTGGTCTCTTCCAACTCTACAATTCTATGATTCTATGATATCATGGTGGTCTTCTTCTCTATTGGTCAAATTCCTACAGCTGCTGCTTTGGCACAATACCCTGAAACGATGATATGAAAGGCTTTCAATTATTTCACAGATAGTGATATTTGTACACCAATTAAATTTCCACATAGTATCTTGGTGTAAAAATGAAACAGAACCCTTTGTTCTTCATCAATGAAAAGATTAGCTAACATATACTGGTGTTCCATGTTGTTTATGATGATAGCCCTATTTAGCATATACAATCCTGCAATTAACTTGTGGTTAGAAGTCTACATATTAAATTGGTGTTGTTTAACTCTGCAAGGAGTTACATAGATCTAGGTTCCTAGCTCCACCCCCTAGTGACCCACAGATGTGACTCACAGAAGCTCCACCCCTCAGCAACAAGCACACTCTCCAAACAGTTTAAACAACAGTTTCAAACTCACCCACTCAAAATGGCTGCCCAGAAGCTGCTCTCCTTCTTCTACCTGGCAGGAGGAGGAATTTAAATGAGGTCTACTGGGCATTTTGGGGGGAGTTTTTTGGGTTTTTTTAATGATGTATGGTACGCCGAGTCCAGCTAGTAGTTTAAAATTACAACATTTTTAAAAGGGACTTTTCTTTTCTAGCTTCTTTGAATTTCTTTTTTAAAAGTTACTCACTTAAATTTTAGCTTTTCTTGCTTTTTGAGCAGCAAACACCTTCACTAACTTCTCAATATCTAAGGAATGTGCTATTTGCCTTTCCATAGCTATTACATAAAGGACTCTCAGTCCAGGTCCTCTCTGGCTATTGACGGGCCAGTTTGAATGTCCCTCTCCCTTTCCCAGCTCTCATTGAAATATACTTGTGTAGGAATTCTTCTTTTGTCTTTTAGTCTCTGACAAAGAGTCAAGAGATTATGAAGTCCTTCAGGTACCTACCAGCTGCTTTGGTTAGTTAATTCAGTTTTAGTTAGCTGATTTGATACTTCATTTTATTTGAAAAGCAATTGATAATTTTTGAACTTCTCTACTCGGTTCTTGAACAAATATACAGAATTCAAAACTGGAGATGATTTAGTTCTCTTGTCTAGCTTGAAGGCTGGCCTTATTCACCCCACCTAGACCACTTGGGAGACTCACTGACCTGGCATTAAATATGTTTAATGGAAACTTAGGGTGGGGAGTCCTCTTATTCTTCATAAGTGAAAAGGCCTAGATACTCACATTTCTAGGCTAAGAGTTTTAAAATAACAAAAAGTAAACCCTGGTAATATATGGAACACACAGCTCTGTTAGCCTCTCCTCCATCCTCTCAGGGACTGCCGCCAAGAGGGCTTCCCTTCCCACCAGCATTTGGCTTCTCTCTCCGCTGCCTCAGATAGCCGTCCAGCCTCCTCCACCTCAGCTTCTCTGCCTGCCAGGCGCTCTTGTCCCTCGGTGCCCCTCTCAGCGTTTTCCCGCCTCTTCCCTCAGTCGGTCCTATAGTTCCAGGAGAAACAGGTTCCTCAGACCTTGTGCGTCTATCTCCGTCTCCACCCCTTTGAGAAACTCAACCTCACCTGGTGCTTTTCTTTTCCTTTCCCTTTTCAAAGGACAACCTTTGGTCTCCCTGAACAGGAAGGCATCAGAGGGTGGGAGAGAGGGCGAAGGTGCCTCCCTGCCCTGCTGCTCCCCCTCCCACGGCAGCTGCCTCCTGCAGCTGGTCAGTGCCCAATGCGGCGAGGGTCAGATGCCTTCCTACTAATAATGGTTTAGCAAGAGGAGGGTTACAACGCCCCCCCCCACAACAATGGGGCCCCCCACGGCTGCAGGTGCTGCAGGGCCCTTAAACCAGCCCTGGGCGCAGAGAAATGAATATTCCAGGTCTTCCTCCAGCTTTGTCTTTCCTGAGGTGAGAGAAGGTCAGGCATCTACAGTAGTGGCTCTAGATGGTACTGCAGGATATAGGGGGATTTTAATTCACTTAAAATAAAACAGTAAATTAAAAATACACACAAAACCCCAGAGTCCCCTTAGTATCCATGCGAAGTTTCAAGTGTCTGTATTTCACAGTTCTGGAACTGTTGCAGACAGACCTACTTACTTTTTTCCTGAAATGGCAAAATAATATTTGTTTCAACAGAGCTATGTATCTCTCTGGCTTTTCTTCGCAAATGAAGATTCAGGAAGGACTCATCCCGCACTTTCTGCAAGCGCGCTGATGACTGAAAAGGCCAATCTGAGATAAACAGGTCCGGTTGCAGAAAGCACAGCAGAAGGTCTCCTTGGGTGATGTTTCCGGGTTGTGATTCTTTCTGCGTTGTCGTTTCTCTTCAAGACTTGTTTGGTGTGAGCTCTCAAATAAGGCTGCAGCATTGTGGATAGTGCGTCTCCATGCTTCCCAATGTGAGGCCAGGGCGGACAGGGCCAAGCCTGAGATGTTGTTTCAGGGAGTCTTTGTATCGCTTTTTTGGAGTGCCCCTCTTACGCTGACCCGTGGCGAGTTCACCATAGAGTACTATTTTCCTCCATCCTAGAAACGTGCCCTGCCCAGTGCAGCTGTGTTCTCAATATCATGGCCTCAATGCTGGTGATCCCTGCTTGCTCATGGACAGCAACATTTGTCACATAGTCCAGTGTATATTTAGGATTGTGCATATACAGCGCTGATGAAAGCGTTTCAACAGAGCTATGTATATAACTAAATTATATGCAACCTAGCTTAATTACTTGTTTGCTTCTTTGTTTGGTGTAAGTACTTAAAAACTCAATTATATTTTAATATATAATTAATGCAGCCCTCATATTTCTATAAAATATATAGCTTGCTGACAGAGTACTGTTTTATTTAATTTATTTATTTTTAATGGTAGGAATAAGCTGTTTGTGTTGATGAAGCCATGTTAGATTTAAGTACGGTTACCTTTTCTGTAGAATGTAAAAAATTACATTAAAATTAAATTAATTATATTAATCCATTATATTGCAATAAATACACACCTTTTCCATGAGGAAGATCTTATATAGAAGAAAAAGTCTTTGGACAGGTTAAGAATGTTTGGATGTTTTAAATAAGAATAAATACTTCCCGGATCAGGGGAGGAAGATGAGCATTCATTCCTTTTGTATGGATAGATATACCGTATTCCAGAGAAAATGAGGTGAGTATAAAAGTCAACATCTGCAGACTTAAAACACACCAAGGAATGAGACACATTGAATTTGATGTAAGTGCTTAAGTTTGGCCTTTAACACTGCAATCCTATACATGCATGCTTAAAAGTTAACTCCATTGCCCTCTTGGAGTAAATTGTGTACTTCCAAATAAGCCTGCTTAGAATTAGGCCGTTCGTTTCTCAGTACTGCAAAATAACACTGTCACTACCAATAATTTTGCTTTACCTTACTATTGCTTCCTTTCACTCAGCTCAAATAGCATAGACATTCATTAATCTTATAACTCAGCCTATTTCCAAAGCTCTCAGGATGATATTCAGTTTTATATATATATATATACATATACATATACATATACATATATATATATATATATATATATATATATACAGTCATCCCTTCACATTTGCGGGCGTTAGGTTCCCCAGACCCCCACGAATGCGAAAATTCTGCAAATAACAACTGCCCTCCCCCTCCCCTGCCAAAGCGACCACGGGGCCTCCGGAAGCCCTATAGTTGCTTTCCCCCATCTTCCCTCACCCTCCCAAGGCCTTCATGGGGCCTCCGGAGCATCTCTGGAGGTCCCGTGAAGGCCTCCCCAGCCCTCCCCACCCCCTGCCCAGGCCTCCATGGGGCCTCCGGAGCGTCTCCGGAGGTCCTGTGAAGGCCTCCCCAGCCCTCCCCCCTTCCACCCAAGGCCTTAACAGGGCCTCCAGAGGCCTCGTGTTGCTGCTTTTGGGAGGGTGGGGGGCCCTCCCAAAACCCGCGAATATTCAAAACCGCAAATGCTAAGTTCGCGAATGTGGAGGGGCAACTGTGTATATATATATATATTGTTGTGGGGCTTCAAGTCATTTCCAACTTATGGTGATCCCAAGGCGAACCTACCACAGAGTTTTCTTGGCAAGATTTGTTCAGAGGAGGTTTGCCATTGCCCTCCTCTGAGGCTGAGAGAGTGTGACTTGCCCAAGGTCATGCAGTGGGTTTTCATGTCTGAGCCAGGATTCAGACCCTGTTCTCCAGAGTCATAGTCCAACATTCAAACCACTGCACCACACTGGATCTCTCATATACATACACAACATATATAATTGACATTTGCATTTAAGAATTATCTTTAAAATAAAATGAGAAAATCAGCTATAGTTAAAAAAATGTTTGGGCCTGAATACTCTGCCCATGATCTCACTTAATTTGTATATTTTAGCAGTGACCAGACAACATACTCTGCTGCTATTGTTTCTCAGCTGCCCATTCCCTTGTTTTACAAAAACAAATAGGCAAAGTCTGCTTAGTAAGCAGTCAAGTGCTCCTCTAAGCATGATAGGCTTTTGCTTCCTGTAGAGAAACAGAGATGTCTCAAAATATATACCCAGCCCACTTTCCGAAGCCTGAACATAATGAAATCTAGGATTTAATGGCTGTGACTCGTACATAGTTTTGTTTCTACAGAGACTGATTTGATGAGAATTACTCCTGAAATGTTTTGAAGTGATCATGAACCCAAGGGCTTAGCAATCACAATTAGACCAAGAGACCACCCTGTAGCAGCCTGGCACCAAAACCTTACCAGCTGAAAGGCTGTCAAAGGTGAGGGGAGAACTGGCAGGATCAGTAACTGTTCTCAGCAACTGTGTGCACAACAGTGTATTAACACTCAAGGTGGAAAGGCTGAGCATGGAGTGACTCTCCCAGCTGTTTATCTGCACTAGCACACACTAATTTCCTAGATGTTCCCAACTGGGCTCTTGTTTGGCACAGTGTTGAATTTATCTCCCCAACAGAGGCTGAGCAGGTAAGAATGGCATACAGTTACCTATGTGCATAGGGAAATTATAATGAGAGTTTCACTAAGCCAAGTCTACTGTAAGAGGAGGAAGATGAGCATCTCTCTCTCAAATCCAGTGTGCCCTTGCTTCCATTGAAACCATTTCCAGGAGGCCAGGTTAATCTGTACACAACTTAACATAGTCTTCAAATAATATTAATGGACAGGGATATTTGAAACTCTAAAAACGATTAACCCTTCTCATATAGGTCAGATACAGACTAGACACAATTTTCTTGGTTTGCCAGAAACTCTGGAACTTTAACCAGATCTCAGCATATATCTGTCCTAGCAAGACACAGGATGAGTTGGTCCCTGTAATGCTAAACCATGGTTTAACACAGCCTTTCTCAACCTCTTTACCCTGGTGGAACCCTTGAAACAATTTTCAGGTCTCAGGGAAACCCTGCCTAAGCATTATTATATCTATAGCTCCAAAGAAAGTTTATTTTTTTTTCAATCTCAATATCTCACAGAACCCCTAGCAACCTATTATGGAACCCTAGGGTTCCAGGGCACCCTGGTTGAGAAACCCTGGCTTAACATTGTACGAATAGGCCAGCAACAAACATTGAGCTTTCCTGCTTTTTTACCCTCACATGTACTAAGGCTGGCTTCAGATTTTGAGGGGTTCTAGATATTCTTGGTGGAACCCCAGTGCTTGCTCTCACATGGGCTCCCTGGCACTACTAATGCTGCAAGTGCCAATCTACGTTCTCTTCTTGCAATCACATACAAGCTTATCAAGTGACAGTGTTATAATAAGCCATGAGATGAGAGGCTGTTAATTGCCTGGGACACTACAGAACCACTGCTGCCACCAGACAAATTCAGTAATGACCTGATGGAGGCAGTCACCAGCCTCTTCTCAAGGGGATGGGAAGGCTGACAGCTACAAGACTATTGCTGCTGCTGCTGTTGTCAGGGTCCAAGCAAAGCAAAGTACCAGCCTCTACAGAGCTTGCTAGGATATGTATTTGTCTAACATATACACATCACCTTGGGTCCCATGCTGAAGGAAAGATGGCATATAAATCAAACAAGTGGCACAATATGCTAGGTGCTGATGCCAGGCTGTCTGGTATGGTCACAGGGAGAAGACTAGAACTGTGTTCTTCCTAGTTCAAAGTAAACAGTTTCATTGTAGTTGTTGCTGTGTGCTTTCAAGTCATTTCCAACTTATGACAACCCTAAAGCAACCCAGTCATGTGGTTTTCTTGGCAATAATTGTTCAGAAGGGAGTTGCCTTTGCCTTTCTCTGAGGCTGAGAATGTGTGACTTTCCCGAGATCACCCAGTGGGTTTTCATGGCTGAGCAGGGATTAGAACCCTGTTCCTCCAGAGTTGTAGTCCCATGCTCAAACCATTGCGACACACTGGCTCTCAACCGCCTCCTCCCATACAATCCTCCCCACGCACTCCGGTCCTCTGGGAGGAATTTGCTTCAGCCACAAAAATCTAGGCTGTCTGCAACCTCCCAGAGGGCCTTTTTGGTAATCGCCCCCAAATTATGGAATAGCCTGCCGAACAAGATCTGTCAGATGACGAGCCTGAGTAGTTTTAAAAAAGCACTAAAGATGGATCTCTTTCGGCAGGCCTTTCCTATTTAGATCCCGGCCTCAGGAGCTCCTGGCCTCTTTTTCAGTCTGCTGGCTATTTATTATTTTTTAAAATGTGATGTTAGATTAGTTGTTTTTAATTTATATTGGTTTAATACCTTTTTATGGGGGAGGGTGGGGTGGGTGGTGTTTAGGGATTTTAATCTGTATTTGTATTTTAATTTTGTAAGCTGCCCCGATTGTTTTTAACAGAGGGGCGGGGTATAAATAAATATGATGATGATGTCTGAAATGAGTACAGATTGTCCCCCTCATATCTGTGGAAACAATGGAGATTATCAGACGAGCCCTTATAACCCGTTTCTATCCCACTACCCCCCACCCACCCCACTCCCATTCCTGTTCCATGATTAGGAAAAATATTTCAGATGCTTACACCCATCGCAGAACAGGAACGTCCTCCCCGTCCCCTCACTGGCCAGGAGTGATTGCAACTGTCGCAAAGCTGCATCCACATCCCGGAAATGAAATCTTGCCTGTTCTTGTGAGAGAATGATGCACAGAACATTTTAAAATGAAAATGAAAAGAAACGTCAAAAAAAACCCCAAGCCCCCAAACACCCTAAAAAATTAACAAGTAACCTGGGGAGGGGTGAATAAAGGGTGTCACACCCAGAAGTGTCTGGCACGGACCTCCCCCCAGGGCTGGCATCATGCCAGCATAATGAGATTGCAACAGGGCGCCTTTCAGACCACCCATGATCCGATTACGGAAATGGGATGGGTGGTCTATTAATTATGTTTCCCCATGAATAAGGTATCACGGGGGCAGAATGGGAGCAGAACGGGAACAGAATGATGTCGTCCGAAAGGTAAGCCCTTTCCCAATTCTGTTCTGTTCCTGCAACAGACTTTATAATCCATCTGATAATCTCTAATATCCATGGCTTCAGTTATCCACGGCTGAAAAAAATGATGACAAATACCATAGAGTTGCACTGGAAAATCCCTAGAGGAATCACGAGGTCCTCCAACCTAACTCTATGGTATGTTTGTACCAGAAATCCTTTATTTTAATAGGGTTTGCTATTATCTGTGGTTTCGCTTATAAACGGTAAGTCCAGGAACAGATCTCCCACAGATACAGAGGTGACCTCTACTTTATTTGATTTAAACTCTGCTTATCTGAAACAAGCCAGGATCACTAATCATAATTTGATCCTGACTTAGTTAAAATAAACCATAATTTAAATAGAGATGAGGGGCTTCTGGTCCACAGGCTTTTTACTTTATTTGTTGCATACTATTAGATACTATTTTATAAGTGGTCCCTATTTTTTTTTAACTAACAATACAGAAATAAGAGGATGTTTGAAGACCGGGGAACAAATACATGGATTTGACTCCCGCCATTTTATTTTGCCTAGAAAACCAAACAAAACAAATCACAAATGATGGACCTGGTCCTATGGAAAGCTATCAAGGATGGATGGACTGACCAAAGTGGATGGGACACCATCACAGAACAAAATAACCAAATAGGAAAAGACTTGCTCTGCAGATCTATAAGGATCTTGGGACTACAAGCACAAGGACAGGTTGCTTCCTGTAACCATAGATCTTCGAGTGGTCTTCTGTGAATTCACACAGTTGGGTTATTCCTGCGCCTGCACAGAGCATACAGAACCTTCTGGTATCGCTAGGCAGAATGTGCATTGATACATTTTTGGCGGTAACTCCACCCACACTAATGGTCCCTTAAAAGACGCTCCTGCCTAATTCCCCTCAGTTCCTTGAATGATGCCATAAACAGCAGCATCAGGAACATTAAGCACATATGCAGTAGCAGGACATAGAGGAGAGGATGGGCAGGTCTGTGTGAATTCACAGAAGACCACTCGAAGATCTATGGTTACAGGTAAGCAACCTGTCCATTTTCTTCATGGTCTCTGTGAATCACACAGTTGGGTAGACTAGGAAGCTTCCCCACTGGAGGAGGGTATGTCCTGTGCATCAGTGGACAAGGACCACCTCATAAGTTAACTGAGCAAGGGATTTATTGACAGCACATTCTTAAAGTATTAAACAGTTCAGCAATGAATTAAATAGGTAATAGTTCAACCATGAAATACACTCACTTATTGGATGGAGGACAGAAGGACTGCCCTCCCAAATGCAGCCTTGTTCCTGGAACGAGTGTCCAGTCTGTAATGCGAGATGAATGTCAATGGTGAAGACCAAGTCACAGCATGGCAGACGTCCTCTAGTGGCACCCCAGAGAGGAATGCAGTCGAAGTAGAAATAGCTCTCGTAGAGTGTCCACGAACCCGTGGAGGCAGAGGCTTCTTGGCCAGTTCATAGCAGAGAGCAATGGTCGACGTCACCCACTTCGAAAGAAGTTGCGATGAGATCAGTGAACCCCACTTCGAATCAGCATAGGAGACGAAGAGCTGAGGTGATGGACGGAATGGAGCAGTCCGTTTTATGTAGAATGCAAGTGGGAGTGGAGGGTATGCTCGAATTCGTCCTTTGGGTCCTGCATCAGGGCAGGCAGGACGATGGGTTGGTTAGGGTGGAAACTGGAGACTACTTTGGGAAGGAAGAAAATGTCTGGTCTCAACACCACCTTATGTTTGTGGAAGCAGGTATACGGAGGGTCCAACCGTAAGGCACACAGTTCTCCAGCTCGACAAGCAGAGGTGATGGCAACCAGGAAAGCAGTCTTCCAAGTCAGTAGTCTGAGGTCAGTACAGGCCATGGGTTCGAAGGGTCGTCTCACCAGTTGGGAGAAAACAAGTTCGAGGCTCCAGGTTGGAGTGGGATCGAGCACTGGAGGATGGAGGTTGACGCAGCCCTTCAGGAACTTCTTCACTGTCGGGTCCTGGAAGGGAGATGGTCGACCCCGAGCTTGGAATTCGACGGAGATAGCTGCCAGATAATCTCTGAAAGATGAAACCGAGAGTCCTGCTTCAGGCAAGTGGAGGAGGAATTGGAGGATCGTCAGTACCGAGCAAGATTGAGCATCCGATCCCTGGTCTGCTAGGAACTTTTCGAACCGGTTCCACTTGTAGAGGTAGGCTTTTCGAGTGGAAGGCTTCCTAGCAGCATCGATGACGGCATGAGACAGACGGGGGCTCAAGGGCGGATCCTCCAGGCCGTCAGGCAGAGCGTGTCAAGGTCGGGATGCCTGACCTTCCCTTGTTCAATGGTGAGCAGGTCGGCTAGGTTCAGAAGTTGGAGGAAGCACTGTCTGGACAGAAGCAGCAGCGGTGCGAACCACGGTTGCCGGGGCCACCACGGAGTGATGAGGATTGCATCCAAACGATCCCGGCATAACTTGGCAACGACCCTCGTCAGCAATGGGATCTGAGGAAAGAGATATAGGAATGGTGCATTCCATTGAAACAGGAAAGCATCCCCTCTGGACCCCCTGTCCGATGCTCTAGAGCAGAACTGGTGGCACTGCTTGTTCTGAGCGGTTGCGAAGAGGTCTATCAGTGGAGTCCCCCATCTATGGAGGACGTCTGCCACCACGCGTCGGTGGAGCATCCACTCGTGGATGGTGGAGTTGGAACGGCTCAGTCCATCTGCAAGAATATTCTCCTCTCCAGGGAGATGGATGGACTAAAGAAGGATGTCCCTTTTGACGCACCAGTCCCAAATCTGAAGAGTGAGCTGGAGGAGTTGAGGGGATCTGGTACCTCCCTGTTTGGTCAGGTAATACATCACCGAAGTGTTGTCCATGAGGAGAAGCACCGTCTTGACCCGCACCAACACTTCAAAGGCCCAAAGCGCCTTCTGAACAGCAAGGAGCTCCAAGACGTTGATGTGCAGCTCCCGTTCTTCGGTATTCCAAGAACTCTGGATCTCGTGGCGCCCTAGGTGGGCTCCCCAACCCTGAAGAGATGCATCCGTTGTGAGGGAGACATCCGGCTGAGGAGGGTCGAAAGGAAGGCTGGAGAGTACATTGGACAGTACGAGCCACCAGTCCAGGGAGCGGTGGATGGAGCAGGGCATCATCAGCAGTGTCCTGGAGGAGTCCCGTAGTTGGTCAAAGACTCCCAGGAACCAGTGTTGAAGCGGTTGAAACCGAAGTCCCAGGAACCAGTGTTGAAGAGGTCGAAACCGAAGTCTGGCCAGGTGAGTGACTGATGTAGTGGCTGCCATGTGTCCCAGTAGGACTTGGACGGCATGTGCTCGAACCCGTTGGGACCATTGGCACTCGAGAATCAGGGATCGAAGGGTGTTGAACCGATCCTCGGGAAGGTACGCTGCTACTGAGATCGAATCCAGTTGAGCTCCTATGAACTAGATCGACTGAGTAGGGTTCAGCTGTGACTTTTCCATGTTCACAACAAGTCCCAGGGTGTGTAAAACATCTAGGGTAAGGGCAATGTCCCTCTCGAGTTGGTGTTTGGAATCTGCCACAATCAGCCAGTCGTCTATGTAGGGGAAAGCTATTACCCCTGGCTGTTGAAGAAAGGCCGCCACTGTCCCCATACATTTCGTGAACAGCCTTGGAGCCGTTGAGAGTCAAAATGGGAGGACACGGAACTGGTAGGCTTTGTCCCCGATCTGGAATGCTAGAAACCTCCTGTGAGAGGGGTGGATCCCGATGTGGAAGTAGGTGTCCTTGAGATCTATGGATGCAAACCAGTCCCGTTGTTGAAGAAGAGGGAGGATAGCAGCAAGGGTGGTCATCCTGAACTTCTTCGGGATGATGTAACAGTTCACTCCCCTGAGATCGAGGATGGGACGGAGGCCACCGTCCTTCTTTGCAACCAGGAAGTATGTGGAGAAGAAGCACTGGTGACGGTGTTTGGTGTCAACAGGTTCGATGGCCCCTTTTTGAAGCAGAGTCTGAACTTCCTCGATAAGAGGAGGGGAGGGTGGCATGGTATGGACCCGACCTGTTGGAGGCAGTTCGTCGAACTCGATCCAGTAACCATGTCGTACGATCTGGAGTACCCAGCAGTCCGATGTTATCGAGGACCAAGCATGCTGGAACAACGACAGACAGTCTCCGAACAGGGGGGGTTAAAAGAAAATGGAAACATCAGAATAGAGGGTAATTCAAAACCTCCTCCTGCCTTGATCCTTTGATTTTTGCTTGGAGGGAAGGTGGTAACAGGAGGTGGATGCCTGGCTCCTCACCAACGAGGAAGATGACATCGGTTGCTGGAATCTAGAGCGCCTAGAGGACTGAGGCATGTTTCCCCATCTAAAGGGCTGACCGTAGGAGGACGTATGTCAGCCAGACCAGTGCCTGGGACGGTAGGCAGAAGATGGGGACGATGACATACCGTACTTCCGTGCGGTGGTCCTCATCTTCTGCGTGAATTCAAGTTTCTCGTTCGTTGAACCATTGAAGAGGCCCAAGCTGTCAAAGGGCATATCTTCAATTGTTGCAGCTGCTTGCGGGATAGGCCAGATGACTGAAGCCAGGCATGGCGACGTAAGGCAATGGAACCTGCCACAGTTTTGGCGGCACAGTCAGCAACATGTCGTCCTGAACTCATCTCTTGGCCTGCAAGCAGCTGGGCCTCTGTCTGGATAGCCTCCGCCATCCTTTTCCTCTCCTCTGGCAGATCCTGTATGAGGGACGCCATCCTCTCCCATAGGACCTGCTGGTAGGCCCCCATACACGCCGAGTAGTTGGCGATCCGGAAGCTGAGCCCAGCAGCCAAATATAGCTTTTTGCCAATTATGTCCAGTTTCCTTCCCTTGGGGTCAGAAGGAGTGGACTCTGCCTGGTGTTGTCTCCTAGGCTGCGCTGCTCAACCACCACAGAATTGGGCTTTGGATGCTCCTGCAGCCATTTGATGCCATCCCCATCCACTTGATAAAGGCGGTCGATCCTCTTCAAAGTCGACGGGATCGAAGATGTATTCTCCCACAAACCCTGTGTCAACTTCAGAAGAGACAGAAGGACCGGAATGTGGGCCGCTGGTGGAGCCTTCAATTTGATCCGGTGGTAGATGGGATCAACAGGGTCGGACTCCTTCTCGGTGACCTTCAGCTGTAGGGCATGTGACATGTGCACCACCTGCTCTGAGAAGGAGCGGACATCATTAGTAGGAGAGGACGAGTCCTTGTCCAGCAACTCAGGCTGAGGGGGTGGTAGATAATGGAGATCTCCATCAGAAGAGTTGGATGAGGTGGACGAATCCGACGACAGAGATGGGCTACGGTGGTGGCTTAGTAGTGAGGATGTACGGGGCAGCGGAGGGGAAGGCAGTGGAGGAAGTGGATGGAACGGAGAGACTTGACAGCCCGTATCCTTCAGCATCACCTTTGGTGGATGTCTTGAAGGAGATGAAGCCTTGTCCGTCCCATGAAAAGAGAGACGGGGTGGGGGCATCGACAAAATATGACGGGTAGCCGCCTCTTCTGTGAGGTAGAATACCCGGTCCGTATCACGATCAACACTTGGTGGTTTAGCCAAGGGCGCATTGAAGACAGACCTAGCCAGGTCGTAAGCCCCATATGCCTGAACATCCTCCTGGATCCGAGAGGTAGACGGTTGAGGTTCATCATCCTGCTCTCGAACAGTAGAGGAATCCCGCAACAGTTCCGAACAGGAGACCAGCAGAGCGGGTGAGAGGCCTCGAATCCGTGGAGAGACCTCCGCCTCCTCACCCGAGGGCTCGCCCACTTCGACCTCCAAGATTTCCAAGGAGGGAGTTGAGGTGGCAGCTCTGGACCGGGGCTGGTCGGTACCGGCGTCTTGGTCCCGAGGCGAGGGTTGAGGCTGCGGTATGGCAGGAGCAGGCTGCGGTACAGATTGAGCAGGAGTTGGCACCACGGTCAGTGGGCTCAGTGCCCTGTTTAGCCTCCTTCGGTCTCTCAGCGTCGGTGCGCTTAGCCTTCTTCTTTTTAGGGGCCTTGCCCTTAGAAGATGCAGAAGACTCTTGGTCTCGGCCCGCATTCTTCGATCCCGATCGATCCCTAGGCTTGTCCTTGGATCCGCCAGCTGACAAATCTGAGGAGGCTCGATCCCCAGCTGGGGTCGGCCTGGTGGCATGTTTGTGTGAATGGAGCACAGCCTCCGAATCGGATGCCATGGAATGGCGCTGAGAAGGGCTCTGTGAGCGGTGGCACTTGGCTTGAGAGGACTTTGGCGAGGGGGATCGTCCCTGTTTTTGAGGCGATCCCACGGCGGGGGTCGAGGCCGCAGAAGGGATCAAAGCCTTCTCATAGAGGAAAAACTTGAGCCGGGACGATCGGTGCTTCCGTGCCTGAGGCGTGAAGGCCTTGCAATGGACACAAGCATCCACATTGTGGGACTCACCCAGGCAGATAAGACAATGTGAGTGCTCGTCAGAACTGGGCAGTTTCGCCTGGCAGATGACACATCGTTTGAAGCCAGTTTTAGTGGCCATGGCAGACACAGCGCAGAGTGAGACATCGTCAAAAACAGTCCGGGTCAAGCCAAAATCAGAGATCAGAATTAAGCCAAGAGGAGCGTGAAAATCGTCGTCAGAAGTCCGAGTCAAGCCAAAAGGTCATCAATACACACAGAGTCAAGGGCAGAGAGATAGAATTGTTGTCAAAAAAATCCAGTCCGAGTCAAACGAGTCAAAACCAAAAGTGAGAGTAAACTAGCGAGCGAAGGTCCCTTCGAGCTGCTATGTGGCAGAAAAAAAGGAACTGAGGGGAATTAGGCGGGAGCGCCTTTTAAGGGACCGTTAGTGTGGGTGGAGTTACCGCCAAAAATGTATCAATGCACATTCTGCCTAGCGATACCAGAAGGTTCCGTATGCTCTGAGCAGGCGCAGGAATAACCCAACTGTGTGATTCATAGAGACCATGAAGAAGATCACAATAGTCTTAAATTCAGTTTTGTGAGACTAAAATAGACTTACAGAGATACAAACTAACTAGTTATAATTTATTAAATTATCAATTAAGTTTGACATTTGCTAACAAAAAACAACAAGCTGAATTAAATATTTTTTTTAGCTAATGTGACTGATTTTAAGATGGAATTTTAGCATTAAGTTAATTCCAGAATTAAATATTAAATGAGAGACAGTGCTGTACAGCCAACAAATTTTACATTTTCAAGCTGATTCATTACCTAATTCTATTGGATTTTTGCAAAACTACTTCTACCTGGGAGCCCTGGTGGCATAGTAGTTAAATGCCGGTATTGCAGTCACAATGTTGTCCCAAGGGCTCCAAGGTTCACTCAGCCTTCCATCCTTTTGTAGGTCAGTAAAATGAGTACCCAGCTTCTGGGGGCATTTAGCTAACACACATTGGAAACTGCTTAGAGGGTGCCTAGTGTGCTATAAAGTGGTGTAGATGTGTAAATGCAATTGTTAAACAATTTGTAAGCTATTCTGAGAGCCTTTGTGGCTGAAGAGTGGGATATAAACACTCTAATACAAAAAATGTCTCTTTGTTAGTCCTTCAGAACTGAGCAATTACAATGTTTAGATCACAAGAACCAAGCCATTTCCTCAAGAGTAGCTCCAGTACCAGGCAACTAAGCCTTCATCGTACTTGAAGGAAAGGTATAATGGAATCCCCATACACAGCAGTAATGTATTTGTAGCTCTGGGGAGGTGGAAGACTTAATTCATTATTTACTATGCTGCCCATTATACAGTGACCCCAGGACTCATTTTCTGGGAGATCTTTCAAATTAAAGAGCTGGTTGGGTGTTGGCTGATGTCATTTGTGACCTGCTGGCAGATCACACTAAATCTATTACAATCAAGGTCACCATCTTCATAGCCTCAAGAGCTGCTGTACATTACTAAAGACGTCAGCACTGGACTGCAACTTTGTCTTACTTGGTTGCTATTGGCAATGTTGGTCTGTAGTAATGTATTATTTTATTATTCTTTGGTTTTGTTCCTTTACTTCCTGTCTTTCAAGTGATTCCTTTGTCATGCACAAGTAAGTGTTCTGTTGCCATCCATTTGTTTCAGCAAGCATATTGTATTTACATAGTGTTTTGTAGTGAAGATTGGGCCACAGACAAGTAAAACTGATTATCATCAGCTGCCAGTGGGATGAATTGCTTGCATTAAGTGCTTTTGAGGTTAATTATCTCAGGAGCTGATCCTGCCCTACACCTACCTGATTTCTGAAAACGATGAAGGATCCATACTACTGAAGCTAGACATTTCTTCCTATCTATAAAATATGGAAAACTTCAGAAAGATATGGAGACACTTGAAAGTTATTTAAAATGAAAATCCAAAAAAGAAAATGAATATACCTTAACGATAATTCCAAACACCTTCTTCTTCTAGTTTATAAATGTTTTGGCCCAAATTGAATTGCTACTCAACCTAGAATAGATCCATTTAATAAATTCTTGAATAGTAAATCCAAGTTTATCTTGGAGATCTTTAAAGAGAGGTTGGATGGCCATCTTATCGGAGTGCTTCAGTTCAGTATTCCATCACATCAAGAATACCGAACTAGCAGTCCCTTCCAACTCTTATGTAGGATACTACACTTGGACAGTAAAAATGAAATGCACATATAGGGTGGGTGACACAGCTGGCTTGACAGCAGTACAAGCAAAACTGACCTAGGGGTCTTAGCTGACATCACAAGCTGACATGTGATGCAGCAGCTAAAAAAGGCAATGCAATTCTAGGCTGCATCCATAGGAGTATGGTGTCTAGAGCAAGGGAGGTAGTAGTGCCACTCTGTTCTGGGCACCAAAATTCAAGGATAGTGACAAGCTGGAGAATGTCCAGAGGAAGGTGACCAAAATGGTGGGAGGTCTGGAAGCCATGCCTTATGAGGAGTGGTCTAAGGAGCTAAGTATGTTTAGCCTGGAGAAGAGAAGGGTAAGAGGTGACATGATAGCTATGTTTAAATATTTGAAGGGATGTCATACTGAGGATGGAGCAACTTGTTCTCTGCTGCTCAAAGACTAGGACATGGAGCAATCAACTCAAACTACAGGAGAAGAGATTCCATCTAAACATTAAGAAGAACTTCCTGACCTTAAGAGCTGTTTGACAGTGGAACAGGCTGCCTTGGAGAGTGGTGGAGTGTTCTCCTTTGTAGCTTTTTAAACAGGCTGGATGGCCATTTGTTGGGCATACTTTGATTGTGTGTTCCTGCAAGGCATCAGGTTGGACTGGATGGTCCTTGTGTCTCTTCTATGATTCTACCTTATGTAACTTTCACTGACACAATGGATCTACTTGAGCTGGGAATAACAACTGGATTTAAATTATAACTCTCAAAAGCATACCTATCCAAACATTCCAAGTTATTAAACTTCAGTTCCACAAATACAAGGATGTCCTAGCTTTTGCTAGCACTGAGATTATTCTTCACTGTGTTGTACTTGTATGCACCTATTAAGAGCTAAATTTAGTTACCCAACAAAACTGCAAAGATAATGGAAAGATCATCTAAAATATAAAATAGATGGTTCTGATTTTGGCTTTGAAATGGATTTATTTGATGTAAAATAAAGATATGGTCAGACTGTTTGACCAAGAGGCTCCCATAACGCTATTAAAGTTGTGAGCTGTTTTTTTGGCTTGCACAACCTCACAGGATTGTTGTGAAGACAAAGTGTCAGTAAGAAAGTGCACCACCTTGAACTCACAAAAGGAAAGAATCTATATACAATATATAAAACGCTTGGGTATGTTTCTTTTCCCAGTGTGCTGATTGGCTGTTTAGAAAACATACCCAACCAATCCCTCTCACTTCTTCAGCCAATCACCATACACATGCAAATTCCCTCTCCACCTCACAATCCACTCCTGCCACTCAATCTGCATCTACACCCGCAGCCTCACAAGGGCCCCTCCCTCCTCTCCCTCCCTCAGCCACTCACAATCCACGTGTAAAACAAAGCAACCACTGATTCAAACCCCAGCAGGGTACACACTGGACACCAGCCACAGGATTCTGGGAGGTGTAGTGCAGAAATGTGGAACATCGCCACTCCAAATTCCACGCCACAACCACAGCTTGAAACCCCAGCAGGGCACATACGCCAGACACCAGTTGCAATGAGTTATTTATAACTGTTAAAATCTCATAACGGTGTATGTTACGCCGGGTACACCTAGTGTGTGTGTGTGTGTGTGTGTGTGTGTGTGTGTGTGTGTATATATATATATATATATATATATATATATATATAGTAGAATATAGAAGATAAAATACAGTTCTCCGAAATATTTTTCTCCCACAAAGCAATTTAAGGACTTGAGTGCAGTAATAACTGCAACTATAGCTCAGTCTGTCTAAATGGGGATGAAAAATATCAGAGAACGCAGTTAAAAATTATATACGCATGTGCCTACTTAATTCCATCAGCCTATAAATGTAAATGGCTATTGGAATCTATGTTATTTCATGATTAGAGCACAATAATTTAGTTAAGCCAAGATGTTGTGAGGACAGCTTGGAAGGAGGTGGTCATCTTTGCAGACTGATGGTCCTCCGGTGTTGTATACTGGACACTGCATACAGACTGATCTGTCCCACTAAAGAACTGTACTCTAATCATGAAGAGAAAAGCAAGGAAAATAGTTTAGTAGGATAGATGAGTAATAGGATTTTCAAAAGCTCATGGAGCCAATTTGTTCTCTCCCAAGCAAAAAAGAAGGACAAGTGGGTGGGGGATAAAATGACAATTTCCAGCTTCATTCTGTTAAGACTTTAGTGCATGCATTGTAATGGGAATTTAACATAAACTTAGGTGGGTTTTTTGGGTGGGGGAGTTGCTTTCCAATATGCAATGCAATCTGTGGACTGGATTTTTGTAGCTTAATGACAATTAACTAAATACATTAACCCTTTACTACTAGCTTGGCAAAAATGACCCCCATGCCTCCTAGAGGACATTTTGGGGTATCTGGGGGCACACATTTTTTTTTTTTTTTTTACCCAGGACCAGGGCGGCACATATTGCCCACCACTTTTAAAAGTATGATTCCTTATGGTGGAAGATGGGAGATAAATAAAAGCTGTGTCATATGGAGATGTGGGTCTGCTCTTTGCACCTATGCAGTGCATTAAAGAATTGGTTCTATTTGTTTTCAAGACGGCCTCTTCTCTTCTGCAATAACATCTAAAAAAAAAGTATCACGTACATTCAATTCACAGATGTGACTTGTAGTACAACCATGTAAAAAAAATTGGGACCATACCACCCTGTGATGTGAAAAACTGTCTATTCCATTCCAGTAAGTTTCTTTGTTCTTTATTGCTTGCCAGTGTATTGTGAAAGCTGGCAGAACGGCAGGGGGCCTGCCATGGGGAGCAGCCTTGAAATGTAACATCTATGAACTGGGTAAAAAACCTTATGGTCCAGACAGAATATACTGGTACCAGCAAGTACATATTTATAACATGTAAACAAATAAGCCATTTGCAAGAATATGACAAACAATGATCATTATTTAATACCTATTCCTATCATCCGGTATTTTTGGACTTGTTATGTTTCTTTATATTTGTATTTGTTCCTGTTAGATTTTTAATAATTTCCTTATTAGAAGAATTACATACACTGCTAATCACTGTTTGTAATTCTTGTTCACTACTATGAATACAGCAACATTCAACTGCTAGTCTGTTTTTCATGTTATGGTTATGTACTTGCTGGTACCAGTATATTCTGTCTGGCACCATCAGCTTTTTTACGCAGTTCACAGATTTTACATTTCAATTATAAGATATATATCATTTATATCATCGTATATTGCATTTATTATATACATGTAGCACATGATTTTTTCATATACATTTGTTTCTGTAATACATATTCTCCATTTTCAGTACAGTCTATTTAGGTAAGAGGCCCTCCTGTGCTATTGTTTGTATGGGGAGCAGCCAATCTCCAAGGGGCTGTGCCATGTCATGGACTGCCTTAATTGGAATGAAAATCAGATGTCAAGGTCAAACCAGGTCAAACAGACAATGAGTCATGGCAATTACAGGCAGCTTCCATGTATTATTAAAAATCCAATTTGAAGTTTCTGTCTTTTAAAAGCCAAGTGGATAATTTATGTAGAAAATACTTTACCAGGTGTTGATCTATTACAATTGTAGGATACAAACCAGAGCATGAAACAGGCTGGAGATATTTTTGGTACTAAAAACTTACAATCTAAGCAGTTAAACAATATGTACTGCTTGTCTCTGATGGAAAACCCTCCCTTAAATTCCCAAACATGTCTAGGAGTAGACAGACAATACAAATAAAATAATTCAACCTGGTTTGCTGTAATTGGGAAAAAAGTTTTCCCCCACCCCATTCTGGTAATGGAGACACAGCCCTAGATACTGCAAAACTACCCACATGGTATAGTGGCTTGAGTGTTGGACTGGGAGTCTGGGCACATCACACTCTCTCAGCCTTAGAGAAAGGCAATGGCAAACCTCCTTTGAATAAATCTTACCAAGAAAGCTTAATGATAGGGTCAGTCAACTTGAAGGCATAAAACAACTGTCATCCCTCACCATTGCCTATGCTGAGCTGGGCTGACGGGAGCTGCAGGTCAACAGTATCTGGACGACTAGATATTTCCTTCTAGGAACCAGCCTGTTTTAAAGGCTAGTCTCAAAGGTTTGATTTCTCATTTTTCTCCTACTCCTACTAATTTTTAGTATTTGTGCTGCTTGTAAATGGTTCAGAAATTAGTTATTCTAACAATATTAGTCATGATTACATGTACCATTTACCTACAAAGTGGGTAGGTGGGCAAAGGTTTAATTTTAATGCTGCAGCCCAAAGGAGGACGCAATACTCTCTTGCCTCACTTCTCCACAATCTATCTGCTTCTCCTACCCTCCTTCCTAGCTTGGCTATGATACTACCAGTGAACTGGACTGAACCCAAAATACCTGAGGCAATGGACCATGGGATGGAAAGTCAAGGAAATGTTCAGCTTCCCCTTATTGTAAGTTTCCCTGAGATCTCTGGACATAGGGCAAGATATACTGTAAATATTTTAATAAAATAATAAATTTACCTCTGTCTCTTTTTTTGACACAATGAATGTTACTGTTGTGTCTATAATTTTTTCATTTGTTAAAAAAGCTGGAATAAACTTTTATTCAATAAAGTAATTTTAATGCAATTCCTATTCAAATTATGAGATGCAAAAATAAAATAGTCAAGAATAATATTGTAAAATCAAAACAGTGGCAAAGTGGAGGTTAAATTTCCACCAGAAGGGCAGCTGTAGTTTAGGCAAATTCTTATGATGCAATCTGGTTATTTTTTTACATAATCCTGAAGTGGACCATCAATCTTCCAATTACAGCAAAAAAGTCAGTTCTCTTCACTATAGCCTTCAGCAGTTTCCCAAACTTCCTCATCAGCAGCATGAGAAATTGGTGATGTCTGGGCTACAGATGCCTCCTTGCTTTGATCTCCAGGTAATTCAATCTGTCGAGTTAACTGGTTGGGCAAGCTATTAGAACTGTTAGGTTCACTAGGCCTGCCTACCAATAGCTCTTCCACAGCTTGAGAAGTCTGTCCAGTCTCCAAGTGTGCTGTAAAATTAGTCTGCGAATGGAGTCCAAAGATATCATTTCGGAGGATATAGCGAATGCATTGAAGAATTACATTTCTTTCATGCCGTATGTCTTTTGCTAAAAGCTAGGAGAAAGGAAGAGAAAATATGAGAAACATTTGTGCTGACATTCAGAGAACTATACAAACGGAATTGCATATCAGTGGAATGATTCTAGACCAGGGGTTACCAACTGTAGCATGGACCAGTTTTTGTCCTCACACACCTGTGGCTGACCATCCCACTTAATTTTTAGCCCCAAAATTACTTACAGAGCTACTGGAAGTAACCTCTGGTACAACTTCAGGGCACCTTTTGGAGTTATTTTAATCAAATCCCCTGGAAACTTCCAGAAGTGACAGCTGACCTATTTGGGGTGATTTTTTTCACAAAAATTCAAAGAGTATCTATCAAATGGGAAATACTTTTATTTTTAAGCAACTTGATTTAAAGAAAAAACAGAACCCTGATCAGCCATATTTTGAGCTCTTAATGTAGGATTAGAGTCTTCATCACTAGAATGAAATTCTATGCTGCATTTTGTTTTTACTCATTTTTTTTTAATAAAGAGCACTGATGGTAGATACTTGTTACTTACAACCTTATCTTCAGCTTTATGTTTAATTCAGTCTAGCATCATATGCTTGATTATTTATAGTTATTTTCAGTTTAAGGCAATCCTGGACACTACATGAAACATACAAGTTAGTATTCTGATTAAGCCTACTGTGATTAAGAGCCTTATCTTTTTCCTCCTGAACAATTAAAGAAGATTCACCAAATATTATAGCACCTACAACAGACAGCATGAAAAACACTACCCTACACCATCTTTGTTATCCTCCTCTTGCTCTGGATGCTTTGGTCCTCTTCCTTGACATGAACAGGGATGGGTTTGGCCTGTTAACATTGCAGTAAAATAGGAAATTGCCTGGGTAAGAAAAGCTACTGTCTGATAATGGATTCAGCTTCAATATGCAAATATGTCAGTTTGCTCTTGATAGAAAAAATATGTAATGTAGACTACGTGTGCAATGCCTTAGAGCCAAGATCCCTGCAGACAATGAACATAAGCAAGGAATGATCAGCTATTTCCTCCTGGTATTAATTCAGTTATGTTACTCCATTTCCTGGGTAGCATATTGTGAAAGATAGATTAGTGCACTGTCTGATGTTGACATTTAATTATGGGTTCTTCCTCCCCTTGCATTAGTTATTTTGCAGAGCCACACACATAATTTTACTTATCCACGCTATTACAGAAATAAGTGAACAACATTCAGAAAATGGAGAGTAACCAACAGCACAGCTAAGTATGCTGGTCTGTCACCAATGGCAAGGAAGATTTCTTTCTGCTGTGCAACTCTCTTTACTACTTTGGAACCACAGGGGATTAAGTAGCGTTTTATTTTATCTTGATTAAACCTGCTGTAATATTAAAAGTAGAGCCATTGAAACTCCTTTGGCTTTGCCAACTTACAAAAATCAAGCAACAAAAACAAAAATAAAAACTCTTCTAGTAAAAACAGAAAAAAATTAACATTGGTAAACAAATTATTTTGTCCTCTAGTCATCCAGTGTCAAACAGACAGAAAGTGTTAATTTCCACAAAAAAACAAAGGAGAAAAGAAGGCAAGGGCCAGGAATTACCATGAGCTGAAATGTACATCAATGTTTCTCAGGTTATCTGATATGGGGGAACTTTCCCTCTGTCCAAATGTGGCAATGACCAACACCATGTTTGTGCCCATTGGTTGCAACTATTTTTCCTACCTGCAAACCTACTGCAGACTAGCAACCAATGGATCGCGCACTGGCATCATCAATTTGAGTAGCACTGCTATGTACAATTTTACACAAAAGTTTTAACTTCTACATAGTTTTCAGAAATAATGTGGAAGGAATCAACCTATCTTTAACATTTCACTCAAAATTCTAAAATAAAGTATTTCATAACCCATCCACTTCCCCCCACCCTTTTTCTGGGCAAATAAGGACATGCGGGGGGGGGGGGAGACATCCCCCTGAAAAAATCTGCTTATTTTCTTCCTGATGCTTCAAGAAACCAAGTTCAAGAAAATTAAAGATCATGCGCATTTGGCAGATTTGGATGAAATCAGGCCTCAAAGGCTTTAGTAAAAAGGCTGTTCACTGAGATCAAAAGGTCTGGCTTCAAGAACTGAAACAGCTAACTTCTTTTCTGCCAGACACCTCTTGGGACATTAACCCAAAACCATGAACTAAAGATACAGAGATTCCACCTAAAATGGTAACATTCATAGAAAGTTAAAAAAAATTTAAAAAAAAAAATCTGAAACCAAAGGCAGCTTACCATTTCCAGCAGAGTTGGACGGCGCTTTGGTATTACAGAAAGTGCTTTCTTCTGTCTGTTTGGACCTCTGGTGTGTACTGTGCGTGAATTAGGTCTCCTCAGTGTTGCATCTATACGATAAATAGCTTCTTTGCTGCTTGTGTCTTCTAAGCCTTGTGGGATGTTTGAAGACTGAGGGATACTTCTTAGAACTGCTTGATTTTCATCAGGTCCTTTTGTTACAGTCTTGATAGGCTCTTTTTAAAATAAAAACAGTGATATATCTAGGCACTTATCAAATGAAGCAACTGATTAATGCACAAGACAAATTTAAAATGAAATCAGTCAGAGTTACTAAACCATTCCATTTTCGCAAATATATTACTTGCATTTCCTGAGCCAAGGTACAAATAAGATTTTTTAAAGAGTAAAATGCAAACTCTGTGTCAAAAGTCATTTTTATTTAATTATTTACCAGGGCTATGAATAACATAAGTCAAGGACATAAGTGATGATCCATGTCTCCTATAATTCTAGTTTTATCAGCTTTACTCTTAACCCCTTCTAAACAATTCATTTAAGTCACACAACTGGAAACAATCCATAAATAAAAATACTGTACATGTATACAATGCCTTTCTTTATTCAGGTCATTACACACAGTAGTATATTTCTGTTTTCTGCATTGTATGTAAATACTCAAAAGGCTTTGTTGTGTACAGATAGTTAATAAAAAATCCCTATATTTGATGTGGAATTTGGTTCCTGGCACAGAACGAGAGAAAAAAATCTGAGCACCATATGTGCCTAACTGACATAACTACATGGTTTGGCATGGTGCTTATTTGAACAATTCTCCTCCTGCCCCAATAAAGACCTCTTCTAGTGAGTAAGTAAAAATGAGATTTTTCCACTAGAGAGAACCAAATTACTTCCAGTTTTAAGGCACTGCCCATGTCGATACATAATGCTAATCAGGAATTCTTCAAAATCCTATTATTGTTCACAAGCAGGCATGTGTGAAGTCTGATTGATCCCAACTGGATCCCCCTGCAAGTGGAGGCAGCAAAACTAACTAGAAACTTACCAGGGTAAAAAAAATCTACCAATATGGTTGAACTGGTACTCCCAACTTGATCTTTTCACAAGCACTGCTGAAACCAGGATTTGGTGTTGGCTTCCAGAGAGTAGCAAGCACATTTCCATTCTTGTAAGGTCCTGGTTAGTTAAGCCATATCCTTTTGTATCCTTAGCTAAGTGGGCGTGACCAGCCATTGTGAATTAGCATGCTTATTTGTGAACTAACCTGAGATTCTGAAGAATTCTGGTTTAGCATTTTGTGAATATGCAACCATAAACACTTTGTACTCTAATACTGTTCTATAAACACATAAAGAAGAATCCTGCTGGTTCAGTCCAAAGGTCTAATTAGTCTACCATCCTGTTTTTCAAGGTTTGAATTTTAAATAACATTAAGTTATTTACAGTTATTGTTGTGTGTTTTTAAGAGTTTTCCAACTTATGGTGACACTAAGGCAAACCTATCACGGGGTTTTCTTGGCAAGATCTGTTCAGAGGCAGTTTCCCATTGCCTTCCTCTCAGCCCGAGAGAATGTGACTTGCTCAAGGTCACCCAATGGGTTTCATGGCTCAGAGGGTATTTGAACCCTGGTCTCAAGAGGCATAGTCCAATACTCAAACCACTACATCACATTAACTATGCTCCATCAATTCATCTAATCCTTTTTGAAATCTATCTAAGCTAATATCCACAACCAACATTTTATGGCAGTGCATTTCCTAAGATGAAAGTGTAAGAGCCAGTGTGCTGTAGCTGCATAACGAAGATTGAGACTCTGGAGATCATGGTCTGAATCCCTGCTCAGCCATGGAAACCCACTGGGTGACCTTGTGCAAGTAACATCCTCTCAGCCTCAGAGGAAGGCAAGGGCAAACCCCCTCTGAACAAATTGTGCCAAGAAAACCCTGTAATAGGGCAACCCTAAGGCGAACCTAAGTCGGAAATGACTTGAAGGTACACAACAACATGAATGAGTACTTTGAGGATTTTTTTGTCCTGAATTTGTAAATAATTTTCCTAACTACCTTGTTACAGTAGAAGAAGAAAAAGCTACTGTATATTTTCTCCATAAGGCATCATTTTACAAACCTCTCTGATGTTCATCTTTCTAGGCATCAAATACAATACTAGCAAAATTTTAGTTTTTTCTCATGTGGCAGTTTTCTAACCTTTTTAAAGTTCTCCTCCCCCCACTTCCACTCGACATAAGGGGATCAGAATACATTTCTTATCCAACAATGGTCAATTTGCTCATTATGCTAACCCACGATTAAGGAAGATTAACTATAGTTTGGTGTGATACCTGAAATAAGCCAGGGCAGCTGATGTACAAGACTTATGCACTTGTTAATCAGCCACTAAGCACAAATGTCACCTAAGGAATGACCTTATCACTTAATCCAGGGGTGGAGAATCGTAATTGGAGCATGTGGATTCCCCCCTCCCCTGTAGTCATCTGTAGGCCAGATGACAACACTTGATCAGGTTCCAATGTCCCCTCAGCATTCAGAGGTGGATGGGAAATGAAGCGTCTAACTTACCATCTTGATCACTTTCACTTTCTGACAAACTGCCATAGTTGGCTACCAGTGAGCTCAAAGCTGAGGTCACTTGCTTTGGAATGACACTAATTGCCAGAGCTGCATCTTTTCCACCTCCCACTTCCTTGTCTGAATCTGGAAAGAGACAAGATAATACTTTCTATGCAATCAGGGTCAACAAGCAGTTCTAGTCTGTGCTGGGCTAACAGTGCTAATCCTCATAGCCCTTTAGGGCTACAGCCCCCCCACATGTACCTGCAGTCACCTTCAGCTATTCAAAGCTACATACAGCAGGACCCCTGTATTCACTGGTTCATTATCCACTAATTCAGTTATCCATGGGACATAAAACAGCACACCTACCACAGAGTCTTCCTAGAAAATGTGTCCTCTCTAGCCATTTTCTAGGTCCTCCAAAGGAACACTACAGTATTTTAAACTGGAAATCCCATTATTTTCAATGGTGTTCACGATTACCCACGTTTTGTTTTTTTGTATCCACGGGGCCCCGTTGAACCAATCCCCAGTGGATAAGGGGGTCCTGTGTACTGATTTGCCTTGTAACACTCTAAAATATTAGTTTTTGAAAAAAATCCCTTTCTATAGATTTGTGGTGCTGAGGCTGAGTTTTCACAGTATAGAAAATGAACCGTGCTTGAGATAAGCAAACTTCTGCTCTATTGGGATTTTGTATGCTTACTAATTTTCAACTTAAAACCCTCAGGTTATGAGAAACTGCTTAAATGATAAATTCCTTGTCCTTTTCAATTACAAGACAAAAATGTTGCACTGGAAAAAACATTCATTCTTCCCCCATGGATGATATCCATGACACAGACAAGATAAGCTCAGAATTATCTGGAAGTAAAATTCCCTAGAGAATGTTTAGCATGATGAAGACCAAAATGATTTAAAGGCACACAATCTCGGGGAGAATAACCAGGAAAAAAGGTGATTCTCGGCGAGCAACAAAATGACCCACCAATATAAAATACAACATGATAACTGAATTTCAGAAGAACTTGTTAAAAAAGATGAGCGATCTGTAATTAAATGCATGTGTAAAATGCTACCACTATCTAAGCTATCATGCTGTATGGCTCCAGACATGATAATTTCTACAAAATATTTAACCTGCAGTGAATTCCACTCACTGTAGCTAAAAACATGGCACACATGATGCTCACCAACATGTGTTTCACATGGACACAAGCCACAGGTAGCTCTCACTTGGCTATAGCTGTAGCCACTTCACACTTTCCAAGTCAGTGGTATGATAAATCCACTCTAGGTCTTAGTTCAAACTTTAAAGGAGGTATCTAAGGTGCTGAAACGTATCCCCCAAATGGATTCTTTAATTTATCTTAATTTTTTAAATTTAAGGAATCTTTAAATTTTGCACCAAAACATGAAGCAGGCTCATTGCCCCCCACTGACATGGAAACTACTAGCTGCTATATGTTTTTATTGGCATGCTCATGCTCCCTCATACAAGTTCTTCCTTCCTCTGCCCATGCTACCTGCTGCCTTCTCTTATGGGGTGGCTGAGGGCAGCTATATTTATTCAGTTTTTATATAGCAGCATAGCAATGGCAGCAGCAACAGACACTGCAGCAATTTCTCTATAGTCTTCTTGCCTAGTGTCTCTAAGTAACTCACAGTTAGGAAGATTCTATGGAAGGAGCTTCCCTGAGTTTTCCTTTTTCATCCTTCCATAGAACCTCACTGAGTACACTAATTACACAGAAGAAATCTGATCTGACTGTCCATTGCCATCTACAGCACCAGGATTGACTGAGACGCTGACTCCAACCTTGAAGACAGCAGCCTTTGACTTCACACAGCAGCTTGTGTTAGCTGAGCAGGGTGGGGTTGATTTCTCTTCTTCCATAGCAGACTCATGACCCCTCAGTTAAAACAGTTCTTTTATATGGCAGACATGGAGCCTCACTTCCACCTCCACAGCCACAACTCCATTTTCCTCCATGGGTACTTCTCCTCTACCATGTTATTTCTTACTGCACTATAAGCAGAAATTAAAACCAAGGAACTGTCTTACCAGGATCGTTACTGGCCAAAAGACTAAGGGGATCGACATCCGTCTGAGAAGGGTGTGCTTCTCCAACAGGCTCTCTTTTAACCTCTTTCTCAGTCCCATGGTTCTGTATACCATTTCCAGCCGCATTTTGTGCAAACAAGGGGAGATCCTTATCATTAGGCATATACTTGGATTTGTTCCAGAAGCAATTTGTTCGCCTTCTTGTTTTTCCTTGCTGCCTAGAAGTTTCACAATGAGGAGGTTTCCACATTCCCTTCATTTTGCTGAAAGAGAAAGGTGGATAAACATTTGTTCCACACTCTTGTCTGAATTATGACATGGACTCAGAGCCACTTACTGTAAGTGCTGGATAAGGAAGCCCTATTTTACAGAGCTCCTACAGTACTATACAGCCAACAGTATGTGCTCATGCTGGTGGTCAAGGCTAATTCCATGCTAGATCAATGAGTCCACTTGCAAACATTTTGCCACTGAAAACATTATAGCCCAGAATGGGTTCAAGGTTCCCAAATGACTGAGCAATAACTCAGTGGAGACCACTCAAAAATCTCCTCAAAACTGCCCTGAAGCTCTCAGAGAATAAATGAGGAAAAAGTGTGTATTTCTTCTTGAATAAAATGAAAAAGTAGCCATCCTTGGTAACACAGTGATGATACTCCAAGAAGTATGCCCAACTTACCCAAACTGCAATGTTGTAAGAACTTCTCCACGTTGCTCTTTTTCCATCTGCAATGTTTTCTTCTTTTCAATATTTGCCAAAGTAGGAAAATTTCTAGAAATAACATAACACGAAGACTTATTACTAATATGACTACAGCACTATGGTGTTCTACAGACCTCATCTTATCCACCCTCACAGCCAATCACAACACTCCTCTGAGTATCAAGCAGCAGATCAAAGTTTCTTAGTATGAAGCTGGGAAGATCCTGCCATTGCTTTAAGCACTGGAGACTGGCGACATCCCTGAGCCAATGTTCATCTTCTGAAAACAATAGGAGTGCTTTGGGGATCACTTTGTCTGTAGTCACTTTAGGTGTAAATTGCACTAATGAGCCTTGAACTGTGGGTTGAGATCACCCACAGCATATGGATAATGGATCATGCTTCACAATAAGAGTTTTCTATTGGCAAAAGATGTTATAGCGTAGTAGAGTCAACCCCCAACTATTGTGTAAGGAGTGAGCTAGTTTTACAACTTAGTGACAAGGCACAAATCACACTAAATGGCATCTACAAATGAGGATATGGTTTTCAGATTGAACAAACATCAGCACCAACCAATAGTCTTCTTCTCCCATAATAATCCAATTAAAAATGTAATAAAAAAAACTAACAAAGGAAAGCATGGATCCAAAAATAAAAGACTGCACTCTTATGGTATAACAGTGAGGGAGAAAGTAGCATTAAAAATAGCAGTGGAAACAGGCACAGAATCATGAAATACAATTTGAAAAACCCAAAGTAAGAATCAGAGTCTGATCCAGTCCTACTGCAAAGGAAGCAACTATATGGAGAGTGGAAAACTATAGGTTGTAATAAAGTCCAGTTTCTTTCTTTGCACAAAAATCCCTCCACTCAGCCAAGAGGCTTTACAGAAAAGAGATGGGAGATGGACAAAAATATAGAAGTGTCCACAGGTTGCCATTCTCCATAATGCCTGAACAGCCTGGTATGGTGTTTACGTAAATGTACTCAGAAGAGATGGGAGTATGGCTGTGCTGTGCATTATAAGGATCCTTCTATGTGTGAATACTAAACCCTCAACTTAATGGAATGGAATAACTCATAGATTTTTCTAAAATAAAATACAAATTTTAAAAAAAGTATGGAGCACCAGAAAGCATTCCTTTCTGCATAACAGCCACAGACTTGTGGGGAGTGGAAGAATTGCAGAAGAAACTTCTAGAAAAGCTCCTTTTCCCCTCTCATAACCTCACATGTATTTACTCACTTAAGAGACAACATGGTGTAGTGGTCTGAATGTTGAACTAGGACTTCAGGAGACCAGGGTTTGAATTGAATCTCCACTCTGCCACCAAAACCCACTGTGTGACTTTGGGGAAGTCACGCTCTCTCAGTCTAAGAGGATGGCAATGGCCAACATCCTCTGAATAAATTTCATCACCATCATCATTTATTTATTATATAGTGCCATCACTGTACATGGTAAACAATAAAACAGTTCTCTGCCCTCACACTTATAATCCAATTAAGAAAACAGGATGGCAATGTGGGACAGGATTAAGTCCAGCAGATACTGCTGATTCTTCTCTTCCTTTGAGGCCACAGCAGTGGCAGTTGGGATGGAGGGAGAGCCTTTCATCTGCTTCTGGGCCTAGAAAACCCTAGGATAGGGTTTCCACAAATCAGAGACAACTTGAAGGCACATAATAACAATCTACCGTATATTCCGGCGTATAAGACGACTTTTGAGCACTCAAAAGTGCCCTCCAAAATCAACAGTCGTCTTATACGCCGGATATACTTTGCTTCACCGTCCTGCCTATCTCCTGCCTCTTCGCAAACGGAGGGAAGAGGCAGGAGATGGGGCAGGGGGGTGAAGTAAAGTGCTTTTCCAGTTCATTCGCCCCCCTCCTCTGCCTTCTCCCCCTTTGGGGAGCAATGGAGACAGAGGAGGGGGGGTGAACGTTGTGGTTTGCCTCGGCCGCTTGATCGCCTCTGCAGCGGCCGAGGCAAACCGCTAGATTCGCCCTTTTCCCCCACCTTGCTTGAAGGTGGAGGAAAAGGGCGAAAATGCCCCCTCCCCCCTCCCCCCTCCGCCCATCCACCCCCCTTCCCCAAAGCCGCGATTCCATTGGAATCGTGGCTTTGGAGAGGGGGGGTGGCTGCGAAGCCCCCTCCCCCAGCCACCCAGCCACCCTCCCTCCAGCAACCTCCGTCCATCCACCCCCCTCCTCAAAGCCACGATCCGGCTGGAGATTGCGGCTTAGGGGAGGGGGTGGCTGCGAAGCCCCCTCCCTCCAACCACCCTTCCACCCTCCCCAAAGCCTCCTCCCTCCAGCCATCCCCCCCCAAAGCCGCGATCCGGCTGGAGATGGCGGCTTCGGGGAGGGGGTGGGTGGCTGCGAAGCCCCCTCCCTCCAACCATCCTTCCACCCTCCCCGAAGCCCCCTCCCTCCACCCCCCAGCCAGCCGGCCATCCCACATTCCCCAACCCACCAGGAGGCTGGGCAGCCTGCTCGTGGGTTGGGGAATCGCGGGAGGAGGGAGAACCCCCCCTTAGCCAGCTGGCCATCCCACATTCCCCAACCCAAAAGGGGGATGGGCAGCCTCCTCATGGGTTGGGGAATCGCAGGAGGAGGGAGAACCCCCCCCAGCCAGCTGGCCATCCCGCATTCCCCAACCCACCAGGAGGCTGGGCAGCCTCCTGTGGGTTGGGGAATCGCGGGAGGAGGGAGCCCAGAAGGAGGGATCGGGGCTGTGGAGTTAAATCCCTAGATTCGCTCCCTCTCCCTTGACGGTGGGGAGAGGGGGCGAATCCCGGGGTTTGGCTCCACGGTCCCGTGTCCTCCCTATGGAGCCAAATGGGGCATGTTCGCCCCTTCTCCCCACCTTCCTTGAAGGTGGGGAGAGGGGGCGAATCTAGGGGTTTGCCCCGGCCGCCCCCACTTCCCCCGCATTGGTCCCCTTCGGAAGAGCCAAGACGGAGGGAAGGGGGCTGCTGAGGCAAACTGGGCATTTTTGCCCCTTTCCTCCACCTTCGAGTCCAGTTTGACTGGAAGGTTGAAGAGAGGGGCGAATGTTGCCCTGCCAGCTGATCCTGTTCGCTTTCCCAACTCACGAGGAGATCCTCATGAGTTGGGAAACAAAGAGGATCAGCTGGCAAGGCTCCCCCAGCCAGCCAAATTGGGGGTGGGGGTGGTCTTATCTGGCGAATATATGGCTAAGCCTAGATTTTTGGCTGGAAATTGGGGAGGGGGTCTTATACACCCAGTCGTCTTATACGCCAGAATATACGGTACTTACTTTCTTCTTTCCTCCCTCCATTTTGCAATTTCTTCTGGAGTGTCCAATTTGATTCTTTTGGCACCAGGAGAATGCATCTAAGAAGGAGGAGGAAGAAGCAGAAAATGAAGAAAGCTGTTTTAATCATCTTAAAAATAACCTTTAGAAGAAAGATTGTTTTAGCAAAGCATGGACAACTTATGGCGTCCTAGATACTTCTGGCCTACAACCCCCACCAGCCCTAACTAGCACAGTCAATGATGAGGGCCTCTGGGAGCTGCAGGGCAAAAACATATATTTTACTTTTTAAAATTAAAATATTTATATCCTGTGCTATATCACAAAATCTCTCAGGGTGACATACTGAGGATGGGGCAAGCTTGTTTTCTGCTGCTCCAGAGACTAGGATACAGAGCAATGGGTTCAGACTACAGGAAAAGAGATTCCATCTAAACATTAGGAAGAGCTTCCTGACTGTAAGAGCTGTTTGGAAGTGGAATACACTGCCTCAGAGTGTGCTGGAGTCTCCTTCTTTGGAGATTTTAAAACAGAGGCTGGATGGCCATCTGTCGGGAATGATTTTATTGTGTATTCCTGCATGGCAGGGGGTTGGACTGGATGGCCCTTGTGGTCTCTTCCAACTCTATGATTCTATGACATACAATGTGAGGTTTCTAACTCACAAGGGACACAATGAAGCTTATCAGGTTAAGAATCCATTCTGTTCCTGGACAGACAAATTTAAGAACCATGTATATACTGTAATGAATGGATTCAAATGTTATTTAATCAGTGTAAAGTTAATCAGCAATATTTTAAACTAGAGCAAGAAATGCACTGGCAACTGGTATAACACTGTTGTTCTATGTTTTGATCTTAAAGGCCTAGTTATTCCAGGCTGTTATTAAGAGAACAAAGACTCATCTTATGCCTATTTAAATGTATTCCATTATTTAAGTAACTATGTTTTATGTGTTTATATTTTATTGTGTTATAATTTAGTCTGTGAACTGCTGTAAGGAGGCCACCTCAAAGGACAGTACAGAATTTTTTTGATTCCTGGGTAGCCAGGACGATGCGACAGTCTCCTCCTTTACTCCAGAGAGAGGGAGATGCAATACACAGCATTCATTGGTTAAAAGAAAGACAAAATTGGCAGGAAGTGCTCCCCTGGCACCAGGGAACAGAGTATTAATCATTTGTGCCCATTAAGAGACTTGAAAGCCACTTACTGTGGAGCTCAAGGGAGCGCATGAGACAGCAGGACTGCAAAAACAACAACAAAAAACAAACAAACAAACAAACAGCTGCATCGTTCTGCCCATCCATTGTGGATACCAAGCACTGCATAATTAATCTTCTTCAAACAATTTAAGTTATGAGCTCCATTTTTACTAAAGAAACTTTCTGGTTCCAGAGATGTGTTTCAGATCCCTGCAAAGTTACCCTGCTTGCAATCAAAAGATAGTGAGTAAACTTTACTTTAAGATTTCTTAGATCGGGTGTGTGTGTCTTTGGTCTTTGGATTAACTGTTTTAGCCAAATGAATTTAAAAGCTAACCTGTAAGTTACTGGAGAGATAGAGAACATCAGCATTTTAATATTATTATTAAGATTTTTAAAGGCTTTTTAGGTTGATTTTTAACTGTGGGAAAGTAAAGTACATACCAGAGAGCAATATATTCAAGGTCATCTGAGCTGCCTGTTTGTTCCCTTGCTGGAAGAAAGAGAAGTGTTGTTTCTTTTACTGATTCTAAAAATGAGCTAGTGGTGACACCTAGTGGAGAGACGGAACAACTTGTTTCCAAAGTATACAGTCGTCCCTCCACATTTGCAGGGGTTAGGGGCTCAAGACCCTCGCGAATGTGAAAATCTGCAAAAAATACCAGGCCTCCCCCACCCTTCCAAAGTGATGACGGGGCTTTTTGAGTCCCATCACCACTTGGGGAAGCTCAGGGGGTGGCTAAAAAGCCTCCCACCCACCTGGCCGCCACATCCCCTGCCACCTGCCATGCTTCCCGATATGACTATGGAGCTCTCGAGCCCCATACCCGCTTCTGGAAGGTCGGGGTGGCGGCGGCTGGGAGGTTCTGGCGGCGGCTTTGAAGCCCCGGAATCGCTTTGGCAAGGCTGAGAAGGTGGGTGGGTGGGTGGCTGGCTGGCCTCTCCCTGGCCTTCCCAAAGGGGCTCTGGGGCTTTGAAGCCCTGGATCCGCTTCAGCAAAGCTGGGGAGGTTGGCGGGTAGGCAGGTGGGGGGGCGGTTTGCCGGCCTTGCCCCAGCCTTCCTGAAGGGTCTCTGGGGATTGAGAGCCCCATAACTGCTTTGGGAAGTTTGGGAGGGGTGGAGGGAGTGCAGCAGAGAGGCTTTTCAGCCACCTCCCCACCCTCCCAAAGCCACAACAAGGCTTGGAAAGCTCCACTGCGGCTTCGGGAAGGGCGGTGTGTGTGTGTGTGTCTGAAAAGCACCTTTCCTGCAAACTCCCCACTCTCCCAGGGCTTGGCTCTCCACCCCAAATGGAGCCAAGTTCCAGGAGAGCGTGGAGTTGGGCGCAATATGCTTATGTTGACACCAGGTGATGAGGATTAATTTTTAAAGTATATTTCTCTCCTTTTTTTAATCACCACTTTACATTTTATATGTTAGAAGGGAATGGACAATTGACATTTGATAATGGAATTTTGAAAGAGCACCAGAGTGATTTTTCCTTTTTGTTTCTTGAAAATGATATCCATGACAAGTAGATTGAAAGAAAGCTGGTGAACAGGAAGCAAGAAGAGGATCTGTTGAGGATGCCACCAAAACCAGTTGATATTAATCAAAGATTACTGGAAAAGCTTCAGGCAATGAGAAGTCAGATGACAAAGATGGAACAAGATACAAGAAAAAGCTTGTATAGAACTTGATTTAAAAAGGGATTTGAAAGCTGACTTTAGGTGGGAGTTGAAAGACGAGATGAAGGAACTTTAAATTTGACACCAATTACTTCAGAATTAAAACAGATGAATGAAAAATACAACTTCTAGAGAAGAGAACTGAAAGATTGGAATTAACACCAGAGAAATTGGATACAGAGCATGAGCAGGAATTGGACACATTTGCTCTGATGGAAGCCCAAGAGGGAGAGTTTGGTCTTTACTTTAGGGGAATAAAAGCAAGCCTTAAGACAATATATGTGGAATGACATGGGAGATATTGGTGAACTTTTTACAGACACGACCTCAAGCTTTTGAAATTGAATTTGATCAAGTGAATAGATTGACCCCAAGAGTAGCTAGCTGTTCAGTGGAATCTTCCTCAGGATATTATAATATTTTTTTCAGAGAAAGATACACAATCAAATTTGCAACAACACTATGTATCAAAAATGAAGATTGGAGAATAAAGTCATCAATGTGATGAAGGACATTACACTGAGAATTTTACAGAAGAGGAGGAACTACACTTTCCTGAAAGAGAAGTTGAAACAGCAGCGCATTTCATTCAAATGGGAGATAAATGTCAGGAAGAAAGGTCAAAGGATTCTTTGGAATAAGATTTGAAAAAAATCAGAAGATGACAGCGGAACCAATGGTGTGGAAGAAATTAGGGCAATGGACCCAGATTCAGACTATGGCTTAAAGGTTGCACTGAAGTGTTTTTTGTGGAACATTAGAGGATCTATTGCACCTCAAAATTAAAAGAAAATTGTTCAATATTTGAGCAAATTTGGCTATGATTTGATTTGATCTGTTTGCAAGAAACCCATATTTAAAAAGACAGATATTATATATTTTATGTTACTCAAAACTGGGAAAATAATTTGTGGCATCAGTGGAAGAAAAAAACAAGGGGAATGTTATTTATGTTAATTTGGATCTAGCTCCTGTGAAATTGTTTGAAGATCAACAAGGTTGGTATGTAGGAATTCAAATAGAAATACAAGGCTCAAATACAATGGGAATCTATGCCCCCACTGATAATAAGGCCCATTTTTAAAATATGTTATTGAGTAAAAATGAATGAATTGGATGTTCCTGGGACACTGGAATGGGGTTATTTCACCTATACTGGACAGAAAATATATACTGGATAGAAAATCAGAAATGAAAATTAAATCTAAATCATTTTTTGATCTTATGGATAATTTTGGATTTGTGGATGCTTGGAGGTTTAAAATATAAATGCTAAGGAATACACTTTTTTCAGAAAGAAAGAAATCTTTTTTCTAGAATTGACATGTTTTTGATTTCAAAGGAGCTCAGATATCTAAAATGGACATCTTACCTAAGACTTTTTCAGATCTCAATCCAATATTGTTCATTTTAAGAGGAAAGGGGCTTCTTTTAAATGGAGCTTGAATGAGACAATTTTGCAATCTGAATCAGTTGCCAAGCCAAGAAGAACCTAAAAAAATATTTTTGAAGATAATATGGATAATGGACCTGAGATGAAAATAATTTGGGATGCAAGCAAAGCATTTATGAGAGGCTTCTTCATACCACAAAATACTGAATTTAAGAAAAAAGGGCAAGAAAAAATAAATTTGATTTTGGATGATATTTGAAAGAAAGAAGATGACTTCAAGGAACATCCATTAAATATAGGAATGAATAAACATATCAAACTGTTACAATCACAGCTGTTACCTTATATTCAATTAAACAGATTTTTTTAAAAATTTGCTAATAAACCAAGTAAATGGCTGGCATATAAATTGGGGGGGGGGAGTTAAGATTTAAGAGAAGGATGAAATTGTTACAAATCATTCAAATATATTAAAATATTTCATAAATACTATGTTGATATATTTAAGGAAAAAAATCCAGGAGATAAGTTCCAATTTCATTGGGAGAAATCTTGGATGCGATAGCAAGGGCAAAGATGGGCAAAGCACCTGAACTGGATGGTCTAACAGCCATTTATTATAAGTGCTTGGAACAAAAGCTCCAATTGTCACTACAAGACTTTTAACTCGACATTAAGACAAGGGAGGATTTCATGAATTTGGGACACGGTGGTGATAATGCTGATGCCAAAAGGTCAGGATTTGAAAAAGATAAATATTTACAAACCTATTTCTTTACTGAATAACGAGTATAAGATATTTACTTCAATTACTGCAGAAAGAATCAAGAAGGTTTTACTAGAATTCACACATGAAGACTCAAGTGGATTTTTACCAAAGGGAATCATGCAGCAGCATGAGATTTGTTTTAAATGTAGAATATTTGGAACAACATAATGAGAAGGAAGCAGCATTGCAAAAAGAGGCTTTTGATAATTTGAATTGAGACTTTCGTTTTGCAGTTTTAGAGGATGGAATTTGGAGCTAATTTTGTAAGCCGGATAAAGGTGATATATGAGAACCAAACAGAACAGATTTTGATTAATGGAGAATTAAGAAACCCATGAGAGATACAAAGGGGAATGCAACAAGGCTGTCCACTATCCCCTTAACTGTTTATCTTATTGTTAGAAGTGTTGTTGAGGGCAATTCAACAACAAGATCAGATCCAAGGTCTGAATATGAAGAAACAACCTTACAAACTGAAGGCACTGAATAACTCAGTAATCGTAACAGAAAACCCCTTGGACACTATTGAAGTGTTATTCAAAATTTTGGAGGAATACAGAGAAGTATCTGGATTTAAAATTAATAAGAAAAGATGAAGATGTTAACAAAAATATGAAATTGAGATTAATGCAGCTGTCAGGGTTTAAGAAACAATGGAAGGTGAAATATTTGGATTTGATTGTGTTTAATAAGAACTCTACATTATTTCATGAAAATTATACCAAAGTTTGGAATGAAATTAAACAGAATTTACAGAGATAGGATAAACCAAAATTGTTCCTACTAGTAAGAATTTCAGCTATAAAAGGGAATGTTTTGCCAAAAATGTTGTTTTTATTTAAATGCTGGCAAAAGGACTTGTCAAAATTCACCTGGCAAGGAAAGAAACCAAAAGTAAGGTTTAAAGTCCTTCCAGATGCTAAGAAGAAGGGAAGACTGTTTACAGCATCTGAAAACATATTTTCCTACCTGCTGTTTGGTTTGGTAAAAAGAACTGATAAAACTTGATAACAGGAGATTATTATCTTTAGAGGGGCATGATTTAAGATTTGGTGTGGATGTCTTGCAAAGCAAAAGTTAATGTTGATTTTAACAATCATTATGTAAGATGGGCTATTCTAAGGATTTAGAATAAGTTCAAATTTAGACTGTGTCCCAAATTGTCTTTATGGATTTTGAGCCAAGAGGCCTTTTACAAAACTGACAAAATGGATAATAAAAAATGGGCAAGACGCTATGAACTGATAGTTAGAGAACGGTTTGTATAGATTTAAAACTAACGAGGAGTCACTGACTGAGAGTTACAATTTGCAATGGTATCATCACAGACAAGTAATGGAAAGATACAAAATGGATAAAAAGTTATATGTTTTGAGCAAAAGAAAACAGAATTTGAACTGCAGATGTACATATGACAATCATTTGATTGGTAAAATATATACATTGTTACTAAAAACAGAACTGGAGGAGAAGCAGGTTAAAGAATGTATGGTAAAATGGGCTCAAAACTTTGGGTATACAGTCATCCCTTCACATTCGTGGGGGTTAGGGCCGCAAGACCCCCGTGAATGTGAAAAAAATGTGAATAAAAATTGCTGCTCTCCTGGGCCTTCGCTTCCCCCCAACAGAAGCGAAGGCCCAGGAGAATGGCGATTTTAGAGGCTTCGCCTCATACCTCCCCCCCCTCACTTCCCTGGGTCTTTGCTCCCTTTCCAAAGGGAAGCAAAGGCCCAAGAGAGCTGCGGCAGGTGAGGCAAACCCCTAAAATTGCCCCTCTCCTGGGCCTTCGCTTCCCACCCAAAGGGAGCGAAGGCCCAGGAGAGGGGTGATTTTAGACGCTTCACCTCACCCCCCACACTTCCCTGGTCTTTGCTCCCTTTGCAAAGGGAAGTGAAGGCCCAGGAGAGCGGCGGCAGGTAAGGCAAAACTGCTAAAATCCCCCCTCTCCTGGGCCTTCACTTCCCCCCCCCCCCGCAAGGAAGCGAAGGCCCAGGAGAGCAGCGGCAGGTGAGGCAAAACTGCTAAAATCACCCCTCTCCTGGGCTTTCGCTTCCCACCCCAAAGGGAGCGAAGGCCCAGGAGAGGGGCGATTTTAGAGGCTTTGCCTCACCCCCTGCACTTCCCTAGGTCTTTGCTCCCTTTGCGAAGGGAAGCAAAGGCCCAGGAGAGTGGTGGCAGGTGAGGCAAACCCCTAAAATCGCCCCTCTCCTGGGCCTTTGCTTCCACCCCCCCAAAGGGAGCAAAGGCCCAGGAGAGTGGCAATCTTAAGAGGTTTTGCTTCAACCCCCCCTCCCCGCACCAGGCCAGAGGAGGCATCACTCCTTAGGCAGCTGAAGTTTCCTGGCCCCCCAGACCTCCCTCTCCCCGCCTCCACTGCCTCCACTGCCTCATCTTCTTCCTCCTCCTCCCCATCGGGACCACAGCAGCACTGCCAATGCCTCCCGATTGCAAGAGGCAACCAAGGTGGCTGCTGCTGCTGCTCTTGCAGCACCCTCATTGCTGCAGTCCCCAGGGAGGGGGGAGGAGAGTAAGGACAAACTGCGAATACTTAAAATCACGAAAGTCAAAGCCGTGAATGTGAAGGGACGACTGTAATATTGAACTGGAACAATGGGAAAGAATGTGGCAAGATGGGTTGAAATTTACATTATGTTATGACTTATATAGAATTTTTGTAAAATGATGCATCAATGGTATTTGACTGCAATAAAAATATACAAACAGTTCAAAGGGGCTAATAATGTTTGTTGGAAAGGTGAACCTCAAGAAGGAACATTTTACCACATGTGGTGGACTTGTGAGAAAGCGGGGGGGGGGGACTGGCAACAGATCGACTGGGTGATTCACAAGGAAACTGAAGTCCGAGGTTTCTTTTAAACCAGAATTGTTTTTATTGGGGCTGATGGACAACCAGATCAAACACCAACATGAAAAGATGTTATTATATATGACCACAGCTGCAAGATTATTATATGCTCACATGTGGAAGAATTTGGAAATTCTATCTATTGAAGACTGAATGCTGAAGTTGTTCGAGATGGCAGAAACGGACAAATTATCTACTTTATTAAAAGAAATGTTAATAGACAGCTTTGTGAAAGATTGGGAACCTTTAAAAAGTTTTGAGAGAAGGGTGGAGAAAAGATAACACTTGCAGGTTTTGAGAATTAGTTTATTTCATAAATGTAGGAGGTGGTTTATTAATTAATTGCCTTTTGAGGGGCTTTATCTAGATATAACATTTATGCCTTTGGTAAGAAAGCAAGAATTCAATGTTTAATGGTCTGTTTAGTTTTTCTTTTGAAATTTGTATATTTTTGTTGGTATGTTTGAGTCTTTTAATGTTTGTAGTGTGTTTTATTCAATAATTTTTTTAAAATGGACAATACAGAAATATTTTAAATACAACAAAAACATATAGAGGCTCTACTGCCCAACAAGTTAGTTTAAGTAACCAAGTAATGAAGTTTTTTGGAAACTGAAAATTGGATTCCTCCTCCTCCTCTCTTATAACCCATCAAAATGCACAAAGAAGATATGTAAGAAGAGAAACTGAACCAAGGAAACACTATAATTCACAGTGATTTCAAGATGAACTAGGGAATACATACATTTTTCCAATGGATCTGAACCAGTTTTTCATGTGCGCTGAAACTACAGCCTTCTTCTTTACACTGAAAGGAAAAAGGAGACCACTTTTAAAACTGAATTATTCTTATGAGCATAATTAGCTGAAGGCTGATTAGGAAAACAGGTTGCAATGGCTTTTGTGCTGCCTTCCCCTTGAGATCTTGTTCTCTCTGTCTCTTCTCTCACTTTTGTTTTTTCCTCAGTTTTGTTTTTTCCATCACACTTTCTCAAATGTTGATGCCACGGGCCAATCTCCTGTGATTTCACAGTGGACCTGCATTAACCATTCAAGTGAATCAGCTGCCTGACTTAACTAAGAGTTCTGTGATAGCAGGTGATGGGCTCTCCTTCACTGGAAGGTTTTTAAACAGGGGTGATCTTGTTCTCTCTGTCTCTTCTCTCACTTTTGTTTTTTCCTCAGTTTTGTTTTTTCCATCACACTTTCTCAAATGTTGATGCCACGGGCCAATCTCCTGTGATTTCACAGTGGACCTGCATTAACCATTCAAGTGAATCAGCTGCCTGACTTAACTAAGAGTTCTGTGATAGCAGGTGATGGGCTCTCCTTCACTGGAAGGTTTTTAAACAGGGGTGATCATGTGTTGCAGATAGTTTAGCTGTGGATTTCCTGTACTGGCAGGGGATACACAGAAGGACCCCTTACACTCTATAATTCTGTGAATCCAAACAAATCACCATGGTGAATTCTGGCAACTTTACATTAAACTGAACACTGCTGAAATATATTTCACCAAGGCATTTCAAATGATACTGTGCAGGTGTAAATCCATTAAGTGATCTCATAGTCATTTTGGGGGTGGAATAAACATGCTGTTTATAAAAGAGAGCAGGAGTTTAATGTAACAAAATGTGTTCTTCCCTTTCTTTGAGATATATTAAATATATTGGCCCTTTTCAGGCCAGGAAGTATGTACCTTAATGCACAAAAGTACTCTTACCATGTTAATCTGCTAAAAGTGTTTTATCAAAGGACAATCAACTATATTGTCAAGCTTATAGCCATCAACCAACTATTACAACAATTCAGTAATTTCATGGAAATCTCAAAGCCCCCTCAGACTTTAAAACCTTATTAACATGCACACAAACATAATAAACACCATGGGGTTACTTTAAAATATTCCTCTAAAAATAGTTCTTACAGCACATCCATCCCCTTCAGTTGGATCAGGTCTTGTAAGAGTAAAAACCATTATGGTCAATACTTTTAAGCTTATTATTGCTTATTTATAAGCTACATGAAAATACAGCCTTGAAAATAAGGTGTAATTTGGAAGGTCAGCTGTCCAATAGTCTTTACACATAATGGAGTTAAGCAAGGATGTATACTAGCCCCATTGTTATTTAATTTTTATATTAACTAAATGGTTGCTGCTCTTAGTCAGCTAGATTTTCACCCTCCCAAGTTAGTGGGCAGGCATCTTTCAGTGTTGCTGTATGCTGATGATGCAGTAATACAGTCATCCCTCCACATTCGCGGCTTTGACGTTCACGGTTTTGAGTATTCACGGTTTCTCCTCCTTCTCCTCCCCCTCCCCAGGAGAGAACTCCATCTACCTCAGGGGCTTCACTATGTTTGGAGTGGGGATCCAAGGAGCCTCCCTCCCCACTCTCCTGGGGCTTGCCTCCATTTGAAGTGGAGAGCGAAGCCCTGAGAGAGCAAGGAGGGGGGCAATTTAGAGTGGGGAGATGAGGTCTAAAGCACCCCCTCCCCACTTTCCTGGGGCATGCCTCTGTTTGAAATGCAGAGCCAAGCCCCCAGAGAGCAAGGAGGGGGGTGATTTAGACCCGATATCCTTGCTCCCTCAGGGGCTGGCTCCCCACTCCAAACAGAGCCCAGCCCAGGAAGAGTGGGAAAATGGGGTCTAAAGCACCCCCTCCCCACTTTCCTGGGGCTTGCCTCTGTTGGAAATGCAGAGCCAAGCCCCCAGAGGGCAAGGAGGGGGGCGATTTAGACCCGATCTCCTTGCTCCCTCGGGGGTTGGCTCCCCACTCCAAACAGAACCAAGCCCAAGGAGAGCGGGGAGATGGGGTATAAAGCAACTCCTCCCCACTTTCCTGGGGCTTGCCTCTGTTTGAAATACAGAGCCAAGCCAAGCCCCCAGAGAGCAAGGAGGGGGGTGATTTAGACCCGATCTCCTTGCTCCCTCGGGGATTGGCTCCCCACTCCAAACAGAACCAAGCCCAAGGAGAGTGGGGAGATGGTGTATAAAGCACCCCCTCCCCACTTTCCTGGGGCTTGCCTCGGTTTGAAATGCAGAGCCCCCAGAGAGCAAGGAGGGGGGCGATTTAGACTCGATCTCCCTGGGCTTGGCTGTTTGGAGTGGAGAGCAGCTTTGGGAGGACGGGAGTGGCAGCTGAGAAGTGGCTACGAGGCTTCAAAAGCCTCGCCACAACTTTGGAAGGGCGGGGGGGGGTTGCGGATAGGTATGGGGAGGTGTCTTTTATTCACATTTTTTCACATTCGCGGAGTTCTAGCGCCCCTAACCCCTGCGAATGTGGAGGGACGACTGTACTGTCACAAACACCCACTAGCTTACAGACAGCATTGCGTGCTCTAACACAGTATAGCCAAGAGGAAGGCCTCCAAATAAATTATGAGAAAACTAAAGTTATGGCATTTGCAAAAGGACCAAAGCTGTATAAATGGATGATAAATGGCTATAGGATTGAACAAACAAGGACCTTTAAGTATCTTGGTGTTGTATTCCAGTCAAATGGAAACTGTAAGGCACATGCAGAATATGTTGCACAAGTAGCACAGAGATGCACATCCATAATTCAATTTTTTTTCTACACTAAAGGAGGGCAATATGTTCCAGCTGCCTTAAGGTTGTTTCAGGCCAAATCCCTTAGTCAACTACTTTATGGTGCTCAATTAGGTCCTTATTCTTCTTTTACTACCCTGGAAATAGTTCAATCAGTATTTCTGAGGGCCATCTTACAAGTTTCACATTTGATCTGTAAGGCAGCTCTGCAGTTGGACGTGGGTTTCCTGAAAGTTGAATCTAGGGCTTGGTTAGCTATTCTCAGTTTTCGGCTGAAATTAAGTTTTCCTCCAAGTGGTTTAATCTCCTTAGTATTTCAATATAATTTCCAATCAGTATGGAAAAAAGCCATACCTGCTAAACTCAGTTTTTATGGTTTTTCTGAGGAGTACTTTTTCCTTGTGGGATTTGACATAGCTAGTCGAGTCCTTAGACAACGAATTATGGATATGGAGAGGCAGCATGACTTAAGAGGCAACCTCAAATAATGTATTAACTGACACTGCACTGAAACCCTAAAAGTCAGCTAATTACTTTTATTCACTTTTAATATCAAATCAATGTAGAGCTTTTACTCTTGCCCAATTAAATGCTTTGCCATCAGCAATACAAGAAGGGAAGTTTAAAAAGATTCCATATGATCAAGGTAAATGCCCCTGCAATTCTGGTGAAATTGAAACAATAAATCATGTTCTTCTGCACTACCACTATTATCTTGGAATCACTCATTGAACCATATATAAAGGCATTCCCTGGATGGTCAGAGGCCTTTTATACTCTCTTACTGATGTCTCTTACTGTGCCGCCGCAATTAAAATTCGTGAAAATAAGGTTTTAATAAATGTCTAGGTTTTATTGTAGGTATATGCACCTAGATTTTATGTTGTATATTTCATATTTTATACATCTTATGTTTACATTTTTATCTATGTTAATGTTTCCAGGTGTATGTACATCACGTACGTTAATGAATTTTTGAATATGGTCATTGACTACAAAAAATATTATTGTTGTTGTTGTTGTCAATAATAAATAGGTTCATTTAAAGGTTCAATAAGACTGCCTGAAACATCCCAGCCTTTCCTAAACTGTTCCCCCAGATGTTTTAGACTACAACTCCCATCAGTTAGTAGACTGTAGTCCAAAACATTTGGTGGTTATCAAGTTGGGAAGACTGTTCTACCCCCTCACTCAATTAAATCCTTTCTTTTGCTACTAAATACTAGAATTACATGAAACACTTCCAGCAATCATGCATTAGTTTGCCTGCCACCAAAATTCATTTTTTTGGTGGTCCGACTTCCATATCATGTTGGGACCACTTCAGCCTGCCTCCTTTATGGAAGCATCTACACTAGCAGCCATTAAAAGAGTTTCCAGGACATCTGAAAATGTTTCCTAATTATGAGAAAAGATGGCTAGGGACGGCAGGCAATCTCCTTCTCTGGAAAGTTCCACAAAGATCATGAGGAAGAATATGTAATTAGTATGATTTACATCTGGAAATTTTGCTGCTGCCATGCAGCTGAGTAAGATCATCCTAGAGTTCTCTTCCACTTATGTTTTAAGCTCCCATAACAGCTTGACTGAAGGAATGCTATGCTTGATTATTACCATGCTCAAGAAACTGCACAACTAGCAAATTTTCTAGTACCACTAAAACATACCTGCCTGTGCTGAGAGATATGTTCCTCATATTTCTCCTTGTTTTTAAAACCACGATCACATGTGTCACAATAATGAGTAAAAACAGGTTCTTTTCTCTTCTTGTTCTGCAAACAGAAAAGACAGACATTAACTATGGCCATTTACATTGGCATTACTTTGAGCATCAAAGTAGTTCTTCCAGGAACTATCCCCCAGATCTGCCACTAGGTACTGAGCAAATGACTGGTCAGCCATTTTGCAAAACAAACATTAAAACTGTATTTAACCTTACATAGGCTGTGTTCTGGCACCAAAATAAATCATGGTTTTGTCAGGATAATGTCCCTTTAAATGCGGAGAAGATGTTGGAGCAACAGACCACTCTAATAGCACAGCTGAAATGGGTGTGTGCAGAAATGTGGCTAGGCAGGTAACTAGCCAAACATTCCCATAAAGATATACTCTGTGTAAGTTACTGTTGTGGGTTTTGTGCTAAGTGGTGTTGGATATTTGGAGAATTGCTGTTATTGAGGTTTGCTATATATATTCTGTGTTTACTTTGTATTTGAATTGAAGATAAAGCCTCCAGATATTATTGGAAGGACCTTGCTGCCTGTAAGTCTTCTTATTGTGGGTGAAAGTGGGTCAGAGTAGTGATAAAGCCTGCTAGCGGAGGCGTTTGTTTTTCAAGCCCTGCTGCATAGTTTATCTGCTGTTTGGCTACTCCTGGGTTTAGTTCATCCCCAGGCAGTGCCAGGTACCTCTCAGTGAACCTATACTGAGTGAACAGGTTTTATTGCAGAACTAGGCAGTGTAGCATTAAAGCTGAATGTGGCCCTAAACTAAATTTCAAAAGCTCTTTGCAAGCTATCAGTTCAGACCTCTAATAAAATGATCTGACCATCCTGTAGCAAACTAACAGGAAGGGGTGAACAGAAGAAAAGGAGTGGTAGAGAGAGAGAGAGAGAGAATATAGAAAGGGTGGCCCTGTTCAGAACTGGTATGTTAGTCAATGATTATTCCTGAGAAAATGAGACCATCTCTGTGTCTGGTTTATCGTCACAGAAATAATAAACCATGCTGTGGAGTGAGGTGCTTTATATTTATTCTCTAGTAGATCTGCAATGAGATTGGAATGTTCTGATGGGCTTCATGATTAACTATTGCTTATCATTTCATTCAAACCAGACAAACTGTGATTAATCTTAACTAAGATTTGTTTGAAACAAAAGAAATTCCAACTCATGAGTTATGAGGCTGGCTTGTTTTAAGTGAACCACAATTAAAATTAATGACACATTGTCTGGATGAAAAGAACCCATTTGTCTTAGCTGTGAGATGACCATTTCCAGTGGAAGAAGGGATGAACATCCGGATGTTGGTTGCTCCTCCCTCTTCTCCGATAGGTAGGAACATGATAGTCTTTTTGAGGGTATCCACTAGACGGAGTAACCCTCCTCACAAGGCCAGTTAATGTTACAGCTTCTGATGCTCCTGTGTAGTCCAAGGCATCCAATTTCCTAGACACCTGTAATACTGTTCTCATCTCTCTATCATTAGTACTAACTTCTTTCTTTCTTTCTTTTTTCCGGTAGGTGAAGAACCAAAAAAGGGAACTGTGAGAAGGAGAAGCAGGAAGGAAAACTAAACCAGAATAAGGATCCTGCTAGAAGGATAGGCATCCTACGCTTAGTCCCTGACCAGACTATTTACACCTAAATGCTCAGCCCTTGATCCCTAGGGTGGGGAGGATGTTCACCCTTCTGGAAATGACTGTCTCACAGGTAAGACAAATGGTTTTTTTCACAGCAGAGAAGGGAGGAACATCCTGATGTGGGACATACCATAGCTCCCTTACTCAGGTGGGATGGCTGACACTTGTAGCCCCCTATAGCTTAACTATTGGTTGAAGCACCCACCACCCAAAGGTTCCCTCAGTAAAGGTGAAGATGACCAGCTTATAGTGCCTAACAAAGGTGGAAGCAGATTTCCACATGGCTGCTCTGCAAATCTCAGCTAGCAGTGCATTGGTTGCCAGAGTCACAGATATAGCTGCACACCTGGTGGAATGTGCTTGGATGGGGCCTGTCAGAGGCATTCCCTGATCCATCTGCTCAGGGTGGAAGTGGACAGCTTTCCTACCCAGGGAAGTGCTGGTTGATTGAGATGAAGAGGGAGTCCGCCTGGTGGAAAATGCTGGTTCTCTTCAGGTATACTCTGAAGGTTTTCTGAATGCCCACAAATGTAGAGTCAAGCTGCAGGAGGACTGAATCTGGTCTTATCACAAAGTTCTTTACACACTGAGAGGGCACCCAATTCAGAGACCCTACATGCCAAGATGACTGCGGTCAACAGGACTGCCTTCCAAGTCAGGTGTTTCAGTGAGGCCTCCTTGATCAGCTCAAACGGAGGCACTGGAAGCATCTTTGGGGCTGTGTGTAAGTCTCAGGATGGAAATCTGTGGACTGTTGGGGGGGCTGAGAGAGACAAGTCCTTGACAAACCTGCAACTGTGGGGATGTGATGAGATCCTGTTACCCTTCTTTGCTGCCATCACCTCCATTTTACTTCCAATCTGCCTTTTTATTGTGTTTTTGGCTTGAAACTTGTTTACTCCCTCCTGGAGAAATTCCAGGAGCAAGGGGACTGAGAGTTTGAAGCAGTCCTGCTTCTTACTCCAACACCACCTTCTGAACATCCAGAAGGTATACTTGTAGACCTGTTGGTAGACAGTCTTCTTGAAAATGCAATAGTCTCAACTACCTTGTCCAAATATTCATTGCCTCACAGCATGTGCTTTTCAACAGCCATGCATGAAGCTGGAGTCAGTCTGGGTCTAGAGAGTACACCTCCCTCCTGACAGAAGTCTGGCCTCACCAGGAGAGGGAGGCAGTCCACTGGCCATGTTGACTATCTCTGAGTACCAGGACATTCTTGGCCAAGCCAGAAACACAAGGGTCACCATGGTGTTTTCTACTGTTACCATTCTCAGGACCCTGGCAAGAAGCACTGTTGCCGGGGGGGTGGGGAGGCATACAGTAGCCCTCTGAGCCAGACCTTCCTTCCCCTCCGTCTGGTACCTCAACAGAAATCTGGTCACTTTGTGGCTGGCTGGGAACACAAACAGATCAGTCTCTAGAAGCCCAAAGCAATCTATAAGTAGCCAGAAGACCTCTGAGTGGAGGTTCCATTCTGCTTGGTCCAGATCAGTTCAACTGAGGCAGTCCACTCTGGAATTGAGGACACCCTGTAAGTGTTCTGCTTCTATGGACAAGAGGTATGTCTCTTCCCATGTCAGAGGTAACCTTGCTTCTTCCATGAATAGTTGGGAGTTGGTCCCACTTTCGTGTTTGATGTGAGCCTTGGCCGTAACCCCATTAATCCTGATGAGCACTGCTCTCCCTGCCACCAATCGCATGAATGCCAGAAGGGCCAACCTGATGGCCCTGAGATCTAGCTTCTCTATGAACATTTAGTATTGGGTTTGGCCTGCTGGTGGTAGGCTTGCTCCAATCTCCCTTAACACAGACATAAAGTCTGCAGGGAAGGGAATGTCTAATGATGAAGCACTGGCCTTAGGAAAGCACTCCCCACTGCTCTGAGGCAGATCAGGGTCCTGGGATTCAGGAATCTGGGCAGGAACATTAAGGTCCAATGTTTTAATTGCCTTCTTTAACAAAATACTAAAGTCCTCTGGTTGGAACAGTATGATAGAAAGGGGCAGTTAGGCTGTCCTGCTCCTCCTCAGAAGACAGCTTGTCCTCCTCTGAATAGGAATTCTATAAATCATCTTCTCTACACTCCCCTTCAAACGACTGGACCCTTTCATAGCCCTGCGGGAGGGGGCATTCTTTCTACACTTCTTGGGGGATGGCTCCTGAATTGGGAGGTCCTCTGATCCCAATGTGAGGTCTCTAAGCTCTCCAAAATGGTCACCAGCCATTCTGTTGGGAAAACTCTAGCACAGCCAATATAGCATCTGCAACCTGATTCCTGGTTCTCCAGTAGGAGGGTGGTGATGGTGGAGTGCAGGGACAGGAGTGGACTACCAGCCTTGCCCCTGTCCACCTTCCCTGCAGATATGCCAGCTGTTCTGGCGATGCTGGCAGGGGTGCCCTTGTCCAGCTTTCCCTGCTTGCTAGAGGCATAGATTAAGAAATTAACACCACGGCCTCCAGGAATACAAGGTCCTTCAACCATGCCATGAGACCTGGTGGGGGATAGCTCCACAACCCTTTGGAGAAACACGCAGGGCCTGCCGCACTCATATCCTCTTAAGCTTGTTCTCCCACCCCTATCCTTGCTCTATTTGAGGCTGGGCACTGGCAGTGCACCTGAGCTGCAGACAGAGGGATCTCAGAAGGCCCACCACATTTCCCATGCAGCCAGGATTTCCCTCCTCACCTTGCATCATTTGGTGCATTCCCTCACCCTGTGGTCACTCCAAAGCTGGGCAGGGAGGGAAAGTAGAAGGGCTAGGAAGAAACAACTGGAGAAAACGAACTGGGCGAGGCATGAACGAGGGGAGAGAGTGTGTAGGAACAAAAGAATAAAACTCCCCCCCCCCCAGAATAAAGTTTAAAGAAAAAAGAAAGGAAACAGGAGCAAAACTGAGCTACATGCTATCAGAGTGATAGGACTTGTGAGGAGCGTTGCTCCCCCTAGTGGGAACTCTCAAAAAGGCAATCATCGTTCTGCCTATTGGACAAAAGGGAGGAGCAACACACTTCAAGATGCCACCCCCAAATGTGGAAGTAACAAACTTTCATTAATCTGAAATGGAATGCTTCTGACCTTCCTGCATCCATGTAAGATAGGAGAGGGAGGTACACAAGCAAATAGTTTTGTGATGTCCAAATATGACTTGGCCACTTATTCCCATATTACAGACAAGGAACTCAATTTGAAGGCAATTTGCCCAAGAAGAACCAGCAAAGCCTATTTCAATTTTTTTAAACTTCTACTGCCTGGCATATATGTTTCAGTGACTGCAGTGCATACTGTATACTGCAAATGGGAAATATTTTTAACAAACAAGGATGAAATACTAGGCAACTCCGTACTTCATTTTTACAAATGCATGCTTCACATTTTGTAAATATTTATTGCTGTGCACACTGGTGGTATACATCAGAAGTGGGTAGACTTGAGGCTTGCAAGACTCACTCCATTTTTAATAGAACTCCTAGATCTAACAAATGGTACAGAAGAAATACCTACATCCAACTGCTAGTCCCAAGTACAGTAGACCCACTGAATCAGTGTGAACTTGAAAAGCCAACTCTATGTAAATTTATTAATTCAAAGGGCCTACTCTACCTGGAAGCAATTGCATTTAGGCTATACGTATAGATTAAAAAATTCTACATTGAATAATTTGTAGGAGCAGAGCTGAAGGAACCTGAAGTCCTTCTGCACAGAAGTCCACATCTGATTAGCCCAAGTTTTAATTTTTGCAAAATAATTTAGGGTAGTTGGAATAAATCTGATATTGCTATTGCTAGACAACTTCAAGTGAGAAATGCTTGCTGATCTACTGCATGTCATTTGCAGACTCATCAGTAGATCCACATCTACCTTCTGCCAATCCTTTGCATATGTAACAACCTCTTTTCCTATATAAAATACAAATTTATCATTTATTTTATTTATTTATATTTCGCCTTTCTCCCAATATAAGGACTCAAGGTAGCTAACAATGAATTTTAAAACAATACATAAACAGTAAAAATATACATTAAATATGAAAATTAAAAAACAAATTAAACAACTCAGAACGTTAAAACATTTAAAATATTAAAATACAATTCTTTAGTCCATGACTAAAATGAACTTCAATCTAGGGTCAAATTTACAAATTCAATATTTTGTTCTTGAAACCAATCTTTCTCATTTTTTTACTATAAAAGTTGTGATTTCCAGAAAAATAATATTCTATCCCATTCATAAAGTTCTAAACTGATGTCTGTGGTCAGTAACAGACTGGACGAGGATGGAAAAAGCATGTTTTCTTTCAATGAAAGGATTACATCGTTGTTTTTTATGCTTCTGTGAGCTTAAACTTTTAAAATGTTACCAGTAACAGATTGGATGGTGACAAATAAATTGAAATTTAATACAGACAAGACAGAGGTGCTGTTGGTCAGCAGAACAGGGAATAGGGATTCACCCTGTGTGGGATGGGATTACACTCCTCCTGAAGACACAGGATGGCAGTTTGGGTTTACTCCTGGATTCAGCCTGAGCCTAGAATATCAGGTTACTGCTGAGGTCAGGAGTGTATTTAACACAGTTAAAGCTAGTGCGCCAGCTGCACCTGTTCCTCAGAATGTCAGATCTGGCCATGGTGACACGTGCTTTAGTTATATCCAGATTACTGTAATGTGCTGTACATGAGACTGTCTTTGAAAAGTGCATAGAAACTTCTTTCTGGACACTATTCAGAGCACCGGTTATGAACTATAAACCTCTATACCAGCATTTCTCAACCAGGGTTCTACAGAACCCTAGGGCTCCCCCAGAAGATCGCCAGGGGTTTCACGAGAAAATAGTGATACATTAATAAATCAGGGAGAAGTGGTGAGCTGAAACAGCTCATCTCTCCCCTCCACAACAGAGAAAGCAGGGGAGGAATGAGTGTGTGTGAATGAGTTTTCACACCAAAGGGGCCTCTTATGGGTCAGTGGGCGGGGAGGGGGAGGAAGTTAAAGTGCCAAATACCTTGCTCTCCCTCCCAGCTTTTGCTCTGCTAAAGGGAAGGGGCGAAGCACGCCTCCTGCAAGCAGCCAGTTCACCACAGACCCTTAACATTTGCCAGAACTGAGGACAAAATAGGACACTGGTTTGCATAAAACTGATTTAAAGGTACAAATGCAAAGTGAGATTTTTTTAAAATTCAGAACAATGGAAAGAGAATTGCTATACTGTACAGCTATTACCCAAGTTGAAGAAACTGACCAAGTAATCCCCTGGTCTACCCAGCTACCAGCTGTGGATTGAAGAACTCTGATAAAAGTGACATAGGGCTTTTTCTTTTTAAACCAGATTTGGAGACGGCAGAGTCATTACAGTAAAGGAGTCACTATAGAGAAAAGGTTCTTAAACTGTGGGTCTGGTAACTGAATGTGGGGGCCACGAATAGACTGACCAACTCCTTTATTATTGAAAAAAACTTCCTTGGCAGGAAGCTACAGCCTCTCTCCAATCCTGAGCTGGCTGCTTAGTTGCTGCTTTTTGCAAGCTCTGTTAGCTCAGAGCTCAATCTCTGCATCAGAGTCAGTGATGTAGCCATGTTTAAATATTTGAAGGGATGTCATACCGAGGATGGAGCAAGCTTGTTTTCTGCTGCTCCAGAGACTAGGATACGGAGCAATGGGTTCAAACTACAGGACATTTTTCAGATTTTAATAATGTTTCACGATAAATGTATTTGTTTTTCATTTAATTCATTTTTATTATAGATTACCTTTCTTAGCATTTTCACAGGATAATTTGTCAGTACTTTAATGTACACTATAAATATTCCTCTGCCAGCATGCACTTTCAGGCCTGTTACTTTCAAATATCGAATATGTATTGTTAGCAATGTGGAATATAATAAGCATCTATTTTTTTCACTGTTTCTGTAATGTAAAAAAAAGGGAGCTGTAGGTATAATTTTTTACGTAAGGGTTCCCTGAGACCTGAAAATTATTTCAACGGTTCCTCCAGGGTAAAAGGGTTGAGAAAGGCTGCTCTACACAGCTCAGTTCAGTTATCTAGAGGACCATATCTTGATATATGAGCCTCCCTGGGCTCTACAATCTTCAGAGAAAGACGTCCTCTCTATCCCAACATAGGAGAAGGCCTTCTGCCATGTTCCTGGGCTTTGGAACTTCCTCCCTAATGAGGATAGGATGTCTACTTTCTTGCTGTCCTTCTGCTGTCAAGTGAAAAAGCTGTATTCCAAAAGGTTTTAGAAACTGAGTGTAAGGGCTTTTAATAGTGTGCTATTTTACTGCCTTTTATCTTTTTTAATGGATTTGTTTTAAGTGGCTTTAATTTTATACATATTTCAATTACCCTTTAACAATAACTTTTTGTATGTTTTAAAATCACGTCTTTGCAAGCACTTGTTACTGTTTTGTTTTGTTTCAAATATCTGTAAGCTGCCTCAAGTCCTAGTTTTGGGGAAAAGACAGACTCAAAATGAATAATTTGTAATCAACAACAGAATTGCCACCAGCACCATGAATAAAACCTCCAATTTACAACTAAATACCTTCCGTTTATAATTCTTGCCTGGACCGGTTCCAGCACGTTGCAATCCATTTTGTTGCTCCTGCCATTCTTCATTAAAGTGGCAATTTCTCCCTTCAATTAAAAACAAAATACAGTGAAGATGAAATCAATTAATTTTATTTCAAAAGGAGACATACTCTAAAATACTGGCTTTGATCATAAATATCAATCTTTCATAAAGAACATTTTTCAATTCCTGTTTTACAACTATAACCTGTACCACAAAGACAGACAGGAAGCACAGCCATTCCACAGGCTCTGTAGAAGCTATCTCTTTATAGTTTCTTTCTCTGAACATTAAATATAGATGGCCACCATAAGAACTGGTACCTGAAGCGTAAGTATTATTATGCCTAACTAGACAGACCCATTGAATCAATGAAAACCCTAAACACATATGTGAAATTTTATTAATTTTATGGGTCTACTCTAACTGGGACTAGCAACTAAACTTTTAAACACCTTTTTTGTTTTTGTCTTCACCTTTCCTCCCTTTTGTTGTGTCTGAGATTATAAATCTATGGGCAAGGACTGCCTTTGTTTTCACTGATTTCTCATGGTTACACTGGGGCTGAGAAACCACAGATCAAGAGAAATCAAGAAAGCAATATTACTTTACTGGTTTCTTTGACTTCAATCTAGGTAGCTATAATTTTCTCTCTGAAAGAATATTGTCATGAATAGACCTTAAAATTATTATGGTCATATCATACTGCATATCAAATTGGGATTAACAATTAGTTAGGCGTATGTCATATTGCATATGATATGCCTAACTTAAATTGTTAATCCCAATTTGAGTTCACCTACTGAAACAATGGGAACTTGGTAAATTAATAATTACAGAAGTTCCATTAATTCAACAGGCCTATTCAATTTGATTTAGGCCTGTGAAACAGATTAAAAAGAAGAGGCCATTAGCTCTTTTCCATAAAGAAGGGTATGACTAAAGTGCCAAAACATTTATCTTTATATCTTTACAATATTAAAAAAAATAGGCACAGATTTGTCCCACAGGAAAAAAACAACAGATTTCAAGATACAAGAAAATGCCATCATTTCACAAAAGAAAAGGAAGGTAGGGCAGAAGTTTGCCTACAACGGGGAAAGATAACTACATTTCAGCATTCCAATAAAGCTATCTAAAAATCATTGACACAAAACTAATAGGTTCTTAAATAGTGGTATGAATCATGCCAGCCTCCAGATGTTCTTTAACTGCAAGTACCAGTATCCCTAGTCAACAGGGTTTTTCCCTACAGGTTGTCTTCAGGGAGTAAGCCATGAATATTCAAAACACAAAAGTATAAATTAGTTTAAGAACTGGGGAATTTTCACTTGCTCCAAACTGCAATGTAGCCTTATTTGGATTTTAGTAGAAATAAGCGCCAGTGGTATCCTTTGGATCTTGAGATTGGGGCAAAAAAGTTTTAAACTAAAAACAATATTAAATATATGCCATGATACTGTAGCATAGGTGTATGGGTTTCTCCCCCCACCCTTCCCTGGGGTCTCACCGGATTTGTGTGGCTTTTTGTTTTTTCTCTAGACTGGACCCATGTGATAGAGCCAGCATGGTATAGAGCTGCAGTTCAGTGGCCTCTGGAGAGCCAACTGATTCCTGGTGCTAATGCAAAACAAATGTATTTTCAGGGGTTTCAGACCGTACCTGTTCAGGCAGGAATTAAGGCAACGATATGTCATGCCTTTAGCGCCAGTGTGTAAACACTGCATCACTGGTGGGCAAAGTGTTTGTTGATCTGGTAGCACATGTTGAACTCATGTCTTGCTCCCCCCAATACGTGACCCACAACCGCAGACCACTCTTTTTCAGGGAGGGGGAGGAAAAGGAGGGAACTACTTCTTCCAGAAGCCTCGAGGCTCTTCCAGATTCTGGAAGAAGTGTCCAGAAACAATATTCTTTCAGAGAGCAAATTATAGTTATCTAGATGTAAGTCAAAGTAACCAGTAAAGTAATACATATCTCTCTGGCTTTTCTTCGCAAACGGAGATTCAGGAAGGACTCATTCTGCACTTTCTGCAAGCGCGCTGATGACTAAAAAGGCCAATCTGAGATAAACAAGTCCCGTTGCAGAAAGCACAGCAGAAGGTCTCCTTGGTTGATGTTTCCGGGTTGTGATTCTTTCATAGAATCATAGAGTTGGAAGAGACCACAAGGACCATCTAGTCCAACCCCCTGCACTGCAGGAATACACAATCAAAGCATGCTGGACAGATGGACATCCAGCCTCTGTTTAAACACCTCCAAAGAAGGAGACTCCACCACACTCCCAGGCAGTTCTGCTGGGGTTGCTGCCTCCCCAGCCATGTCCTGAGTGCTCTCGCCAAACCAGGCTCTCCTCCCTCTGAGCCCCAAAAGCTCAGTGATCCGAGTCCGACGCTCGACCTCCAACCGTCCCCCCCAACCCCGCGCAGGCCTTGCAAAAAAGTACAAATTCACACTTTGCCTCGCCTCCTTATTTCAAGGTCATCGTCTCTCTCCCCGAACCAAGTCCTCATACCTGCTCAGGTCCATGACGCACCCGGGGAGATGCCCGAGGAGTCAAAGAACTCTCAGTTTACTTCCCAATCTACATCGGTTCCAGCTTAACTCAGGGGCAGAGGAACAAACTGCGAGGATCAGCAGCACCATGTCTCTGCTTAACCCATGCAAACCCCAAAGCAGCCAACCCCGCGATCAGCCCCCCCCCCGCACACTCCCGTTGGCCCTGTCTTACCCAACCAAGAGACCAGGGAGAACGGGCAAGCTCACGTGCCTGGGCGCCCCTATTTTTGCCAAATGCTCCTAAAAGGCAGCGCCCTACTCCGCGGCTCTGCGGTCGAGAGCATCACGGAGGCAACGAGCCACTTGGAAACAAGGCTTTCCAAAAATAAATAAAGAATTTTTTAAAAAACAACCACCACACGTGGCATTTCTACCTCGCTTCCCGAGTGACTGAAGCGCGCTTCAAGAGCCAGCCTGGGGGACCAGATTGAGCGCCCGATGACAGCTCTGGAGGGAGGCCAGGGTTTGAATTCCCCGCTCGTCCATGGAAACCTACTAGGTAACCTTGAAGAAGTCACACTCTCTCAGCCTCAAAGACAACCCCCCGCCTCTGGCACACAATAACCATGCGCTTCATAGTGATTGTTCTCCTAGTAACAGCGAAACATGTGCTGATTGGCTGCTTAGGAAACACACCCAACCAATCACCAGCCACATGTAAACTTCCTCTCCACCTCACAATCCACTGGTGTCACTGTCTGTGGCCCAGATTAGGACCCAGACAATCATCTGGCAGTTGTGGCAGCATCAGGTCCAGCTAGCGATTTTTGAATTCATGATTTTACTCATTCCGTGACAATGTCAATGTTCAGAATAACCGATCCATATTAAACTAGTTACTTTGACTTCTCTTGATCTGTGGTTTGTCAGCCCCAGTGTAACCATGAGAAATCAGTGAAAACAAAGGCAGTCCTTTGCCCATAGATTTACAATCTCAGGCACAACAAAAAAAGGAAAGAAAGGTGAAGACAAAAACAACAAAAAAGGTGTTTAAAGGTTTAGTGCTTAGTCTCAGAGTAGACCCATAAAATTAATAGAATTTCGCATCTCTGTGTTCAGGGTTTTCATTGATTCAATGGGTCTGCTCTAGTTAGGCGTAATACTTAAGAATCACAGAATTGTAGAGATGGAAGAGACTACAAGGGCCATCCAGTCCCACCCCCTGCAATTGGCCTTAGGCTTCAGGGACCGGTTCTTATGAGAAGCCATCTATACTTATCGTTCAGAGAGAGAAGTTGCAGAGGGGTGTTTGGTCGTCTTCCGAGCCTTGTTTGGGACAGTACCTGAGGGCGGCGCCTGGGAAGGAGAAGGAGAGGGCGAGGGCGGCGGCCAGTACCAGGGCCCGGGAGGACGCGGTGGCCACGGCCCATGAGAGCCCCAGTCCGCGAAGGGCGGCGGCGGCGGAGGAAGTGGAGGCGGCGGATACCACACCGAGAGGTCCATGGCTTCGAGGGAGACTTCCACGTGCCGCTACTGCCGACGCTCCTCCAGCGCCAACCAATCCCCCCGCGGAAACGAGAGCGAAATCCCGCCTACATTCGATGACGCAATCGACAAGCGCCGGAAGCAGGGGAGAAAACCGGAAGCGAGGCAGGGAAAGGCGCCCTGGCTCTGTTTTCCTACGCACTCCCACCCTCCTCCTCCTCCTCCGCGTGCCATGGCGTCGCGAGGAGAGCTGATCGGGCCGGCGCTGCCTCCGCACTTGGCCGGCTCTGCCGCGGAAGCGGACCCCGAGGGAGACCTCGGCCAGGGTGAGGCCGCGCGGGGGGGGGAGAGGGGAGCCCCGCCCACGGACTTCCGCCCCGTTCCCTCCCCTCCCCTTGGGGGAGTCTTACCCACCGGAAGTGGGGAGCGGGGGCAGGTGGAGGGGGGGGTTTCAGACATTTACTCCCCATTTCAGCAAGCTTTGATTTGTACCTGTAGCACCTGGATGTATTAATATAATGAATTAATACATTATCATTGTAATTGATGTAATTATATAAGAATTAATGTTAATATTTAATATAACATTGTACAATTATAATATATTAATTATATTTTATATAATATATTACAGTTGTCCCTTCATATTCACTGGGGTTTGGTTCCAGGACCCCCCTGTGGATACCCAAATCCGTGAATACTCAAGTCCCATTATATGCAATGGCATAGCAAAATGGTGTCCCTTATATAAGACGGCAAAATCAAGGTTTGCTTTTTGGATTATTATTTTTTAAAGAATATTTTCAAGCCGTGAATACTTAAATCCGTGGATACTCAAGTCCCATTATATGCAACGGCATAGCAAAATAGTGTCCCTTATATAAGATGGCAAAATCAAGGATTGCTTTTTGGATTATTATTTTTTAAAGAATATTTTCAAGCCATGAATACTTTAATCCATGGATACTCAAGTCCCATTCTATGCAATGGTATAGCAAAATAGTGTCCCTTATATAAGATGGCAAAATCAAGGTTTGCTTTTGGGATTATTATTTTTTTAAGAATATTTTCAAGCCGTGAATACTTAAAACCGTGAATACCAAATCTGTGAATGTGCAGGGACAACTATATATTATTATATTATAATTATATTATAATCAATATATTATACAGTTGTCCCTCCATATTCACCAATATTTTTTAAATTGTGAGGATCCCTTCATTAGGAAAAAAGAATAATCTGGAAACGAAATGGGGAGGGATGCGAGGAGGGTGGACATTGAATATTGCAACCCACATCACAAGCAGGATGCCCACGTTCGTGCTCTAGGTGAACCTACTGTGGAAAGCTAGGGTTAGAACCCTTCTCTTTGATGTGCTAGCTTTCCTTGTGGATGTTTTTGTTGTTTCATATGAGCCTCTACCTATGGTCTGATGTGGTATATTCAGTATTTGCCATGAATGTGAAAACTAGGCTTGATTCCTTACAATATGCTATTCTACATGAGTGAAACAGCAATTGGTTTTTATTGGCAAGCACTAGTGAGCTTAAACAAGGAAAGGTGCCATAAAAATCCTGGAACTGTAGATATAGGAAAAATATTTGTTATTAAGAATTTGTGATATGCAAACAACGAAAAGTACAGTCATCCCTCCACATTCACGGGGGTTAGGGGCAGACAACCCCCGCGAATGTGAAAAAAACACGAATAAGAAATGAGCCTGTGGGCCAGCGGTTTTCTACCCCAGTCCCTTCCCAATGCAGCGACAAGCTTCCTCAGAAGCCCTTAGCTGCCTTGGGAAGGGAGTGGGGTGCAGAGCGAGCGCGCCAGCTCCTTCCCACCCCTCCTTTCCAAAGCAGCGAAGGGCTTCCTCCTTCGCTGCCTTGGGAAGGGAGTGGGGTGCAGAGCGAGTGCGCTAGCTGCTTCCCACCCCTCCTTTCCAAAGCAGCGAAGGGCTTCCTCAGAAGCCCTTTGCTGCCTTGGGAAGGGAGGGGGTGTTGAGCAGCAGGGGGGGGAGGCAACCTTCCGCGAATAATCAAAACCGCAATTGTGAAAGTCGGGAATGTGGAGGGGCAACTGTATACTGTACTTTAAAATAGTTGTCCGGAAACTATATGCTGTACATGATAAAGTTTCCCATTTTTTATTTTCTCTAAAAGAGATATTTAGTTGAGACCCACATTTGTACTTGATTTTGCTCCAGTTTTGCTATAAGTTAATTTGACATATAAAAATAATTTACATTTGCTTGCTGTAGCTTTTCAAAGTAAGTTGTTGCTTACAGCTATTTTGAATGAGTGCTATGTTTCAAATTCATGCTCAGTTATAAGAAGTAATATTTGGATAATTTTTTCTAGACACAAATTATTAAAAATTATTTCCATGAAATGTTTAGTAATATGAAACTTTGTTTAGCTGCAGGGCCAGCATTACCTCCTGGTTACAAAAGTAACTCAGAAATACATGATTGTGACCAAGAGAGCAACTCCACTCATGTTCGTGGAGAAGTGATTTCGAATTCTGAAGATGATGAGGATTCAAGTCCAACACCCAGGTTAGTTCATTGGTGTAAGTATATGAAAGTGCCTTACCAGGCCATTAGTCAATCCAGCCATATGTTCTCTAGTTGCATTGACAGTCATTCTCCAAGGTCTCATACAAAGGTTTCTTCTGGTCCTTCTACCAGAGATTGACATTTTGCATGCAGGGCCTAAGGAGCCTTTGTCCTGGGTGCTTTGGATTTAAGTTCTCAGAAGCCCCAACCAGCGTGGCCTGTGGTAAGGAATCTGTGAAGTTACTGTTCAAAATATATAAAGAGCCAAAGGTTCTTCACCTTAGTCTAGGCTCTACCATTGAGCTTTGAGCATTCTGGTTTCACACTGATGGTTACAAAACAGTTAAAGAAATCAAATGCTGATTTTGAATTTTGACAGTATTTGTGTTCTGGCAGGATTTAGCAAAGAATATCAGAGTATTTTAATAGTATTATCGTGATTATTTTCAGATCTAGGATGTACCATTAACTCTAACCTTTCATGTAGACCTTGCTACTATTTCTCAAACACACGTATATCCATCTTTCTTTTCTCTGTAGTGTGGGCAGATGCAACAGAGGATTGGGCTCATGTACCTCTAATAGTTGTGCAGAAGAAACAGTTTTGACAGATGTAGCAGGTCTCACCCCTGTATAATAAGCAAAGTGTACAGTGCCCACTTCTACATACTATTAAAGGTAAAAGAGCTTTGTCGTCCTTTCTCAGCCTCTGCCTGCTTTTCTCTTTCTCTTTCAAAAAAGAAATGCTAAACACAAAAGGCAGGTGTATCTGGTGCACCAAGGTGAGATATTGGTGTATCCTATCTTGGGTCTCTTGTGGATTCTACCACACTAACTGAAGACCAGTTCCCATGGCAGAAATGGAAAACTTTTAGCAGCGAACAGTTTCTTCTGCTGATATTTCTCAACAGTGATAAGAAATTATTTAAAGGCTGACATTATTACAGATAAGAGATTATTTAACTTTTGGAAAACTCTTGCATGGATTGAACTCTGCTTTGCAGGAGTTTTATACTGGGGCTTGCCCCTGAGTAGAACTATGGAGGATTAAGCTGTGCTTTGAAGTATGGTGGGGAAGTGTTCAAATTGCTAAGAATGATATACCCCTTGAAAAATGTTTTGGATCCCTTTTGGAATAATGTGGGATGAAAATCAGGACTAAACTGGGATACAGTTGCCCAAAATCAGCTGTCAGTCCACCCAATTTGAGCAAATTCCCTGCTTCCTCAAGAGAAAGGTTTTTCCGAGATCGCAAGGGGATGAGAAGCTTTTAATCTGTTAACTTTCTTTGATTAAGTTATCTTGGAATTGAAGACTACATATTTAATAATATGTGTAGTTCTCTTCAACTTCAAGTTATCTTTTGACATACATACAATCATAGTGTTTGCTGGTATTAGTACGACACTGGTTTGTCCTTTTACCCTTGAATTTGGTGCAGGCAAATGCTAGTTGTTTCCCAATAATTTCATTTACATGTGGAGAAATTGGCATGGGATGTTACAGTAGGACCCCCGTATCCACTGATTCATTATCCAATGATTCAATTATCCATGGGACACAAAACAGCACACCTACCATAGAGTCTTCCTAGAAAATGTATCCTCTCTAGCCATTTTCTAGGTCCTCCAAGGCAACTCTATGGTATTTTAAACCAGAAGCCCCATTATTTTCAATGGCGTTCACTATTATCCACAGTTTTCAGTATCCATGGGGGCCTCCCAGGACCAATCCCCGGTGGCTGCAGGGGTCCTACTGTATTTATTTTGACACAGGTTGGGATTTTCCCAAAACTAGAAAACGTTTATAATTTTTAAAGACTCACAACCTCTAATGATAGGTATATAGGGAGTTCTTGGGGCCTGGTCATTATCTAAGACAGTGGGCCCTGAACAGAGGAATGGAGATTACCTGCCAACAGTTGTTGGTTGGGTCACTGCTGGCTTGGGGCTCCCCCCTACAGACACTCACTCTCTGTGCCCTATTCATTGTCTCTCCCTATCACACACACACAAATTCCCCCCATTTACACTTTCATATAAATGCATATTTATGAACCAGGGAGGGTCCATTTTTCATGCTGAATTCTGGAAATGCCCAGCAATTTTGCCATACATTTCAGGAAACAGAGAAGATATCAGGAAGATGATGATGACGGATTCTTTGGGCCTGCTCTTCCTCCTGGCTTTAAAAAACAAGATGAATCCCCAGAGAGGTAATTCCAAGTAGAAGTGGGGCTCGGTATATTCCATTTTAAATTATTTCTTTTTAAGCCCTGGAGTTATGCAGGGAGAATTCCAGTGATCTAGAATACATTTATTGGGATGCTTTTTTTGCTAACTGGTGTATAATCCATCCACAAGCTGAAAAAATTTAAGACAATAGTTGCATTCAGTTCCATTCTAAAATGCATGCATATATGTGTAAGAAAAAAAAGGTTAAGTCATACTATTCACTTTAGAGGCAACATTTCCATAAAGTTGTAAAGGTTCTGGTCTCCCTTTACTGACTTCTTGTGGCACTTCACATTCTAAACCAAATCAACCCATCAGTGCAGGAAGCCCAAATGTAATACTAGCTGATGACTCATCACCAACAACTTTTCCCAGAATTTTCTGTGGTAGACCTATAGGTAAACGAGAAGTCTTCCATAAGTCATGTCTCTCTCTGGCTTTTCTTCACAAACGAAGATTCAGGAAGGACTCATCCCGCACTTTCTGCAAGCGCGCTGATACTAAAAAGGCCAATCCGAGATAAACAAGTCCGGTTGCAAAAAGTACAGCAGAAGGTCTCCTTGGGTGATGTTTTTGGGTTGTGATTCTTTCTGCGTTGTTGTTTCTCTTCAAGACTTGTTTGTCGTGAGTTCTCAAAGAAGGCTGCAGCATTGTGGATAGTGTGTCTCCATGCCTCCCGATGTGAGGCCAGGGCGGACCACTCTTGGTGATCAATTTGGCCAAGCCTGAGATGTTGTTTCAGGGAGTCTTTGTATCGCTTTTTTGGAGCGCCCCTCTTACGCTGACCCGTGGCGAGTTCACCGTAGAGTAGTATTTTTGGGAGGCGATGGTCCTCCATCCTAGAAACGTGCCCTGCCCAGTGCAGCTGCGTTCTCAATATCATGGCCTCAATACTGGTGATCCCTGCTTGCTCAAGGACAGCAACATTCGTCACATAGTCAGTCCAGTGTATATTTAGGATTGTGCGTAGACAGCGCTGATGAAAGCGCTCGAGGAGTCGTAGGTGGTGGCGATAGGTGACCCATGTTTCAGAACCATAAAGGAGGATAGACAGTACGATGGCTCTATACACAAGTCTAGTCAGCCACTTCATCCCCAAGTTGTTACAACTTTGGGTCCCATAATAGGAGTCCTCAAAAAGGCAGTTTATATATCAGGAGAAAAGTCAGGAGGGAGTTGGCTGATGACATTTCCCCAGATCTAGTAGACTCACTCATCCATCCTTTCTAGAATGGAGAGGCTATGGAAGAACCCAGTTTTTTCAGGTGAAACAGAACAGTAATAGTTTGACTAAGAGACGCTCCCTCTATCCCAACAGATAGTGCCCTGATGTGGTCCAGCTTAGGTGCCGTATATACTTGTGTATAAGTTGACCTCATGTATAAGTTAAGGGCAGGTTTTGGAGCAATAATTACAGATTTTGCTATGATCTATGAATAAGTCAGGTAAAATTTAAGGGCCTGCAACAAACAAATATTTTCCTCGCCTTTTAAAAATGCGTAGAGAGAACATACTTAGGAAGAACTAAAGAGAAGGAGAGGATCTGTTTATTTGAGGGGTTACCATTGGAGGAGAGATGTCAATTGCAATACTGATCTTAAAATGTCTACATCTATACAAATATAAATAGGGAAAGAAATATAAATGAGGAAAAAGAATGAGAATGTGACCTGGAAAAAAAAGGAATAGAGAGAAGAGCAAGGAAAGCAACCTGCCTCTATTAGGGACCCAGCATGAAGGCAGTGACAAAGAGGCAGAGGCAAGAAACCCCTCTTGGTGTAGTGGGCATGGAAGCAGCACTCCCCACTCCATTACCCCTCCCTTGCCCAAACTGGAAAAAGAAAGGTAGCCCTCCCTCCTGTCCCACCTTCTTTTTCAGCTTTCAGTGTTCAGCAGCAACATGGGGGAGCCTGAAGAATGCAGTGTACCTGCCATTTTGGGTGCTTGAGGTGGAGCAGCATGGTGGTGGCCATTTTTAATAAGGGCCTACTGTATAAGCCTCACCTTGCGAGGCTTGCAGGGAGAGTGCCAATACTTGCAAGGCTTATACGGTAAACCCCTATTAAAAATGGCTGCAGCTGCTTCACTCTACTTCAAGCGCCCAAAATGGCAGGCAGTACAGAACTCATCCAGTCACCATCATCCAGCATTGACCCATGCATAAGTCAACCCAGGGTTTTTTTGTGGTCAATTTTTTTGTCAAAGTTTTTTCAACTTATACACGTATATACGGTACATCTTGAGACTGCCCCATGGGGCAAATTAGTTAATTTAATTCTGCTTAATTCTAGCCTTGTTCAAAACACTTCAGAACCTTAGTAGAGATTTTGCATCTCTGGCATTTGTAGATAATGCTATAGAGCAGAGATTCTTAACCTGGGGTCCAGGGACCCCCGGGGTCTGCAGTGTCCTCACAGGGGGTCTGCAAAGGCTTGAAAGTTGTTTGGCCCATCTCTTCCCTGCAGTAGAGCAGCCACATGACAATGCGCTGGCTGGCTGGCTGAGCCACTGCATTGCCATTCGATCCACTCCAGCCACAGACTTGCAGGAGCAGGAGAAGTCTTCCCTCCTCCTCCAGTTCTCTTTGGGGAAGTATTCTACAGTCACTTTTTCACAATCATAACTGAGTATATTGTACTAAGTTAACATCTGCCCACCCCCCATAGCTACTTCCATACCACTCCTTTCTTAAAATCCAGGAGGGCAGCACTAGGTATAATTTAGAACAGCCCCTGGGCAGAGTATCCCCTGATGGGCCCTCTCCTCTGGCAGTAGGTTTTGCTGGGGTTTCTCACCTGTAGTGGCTGGGGTTTAGGCAGAATCTAGCCATTGTTTAAATTTGTCATAAGGCCCTACATGTTGGGAACATTGTGGGATATTACAATGAGATACTTGGGAACATTAAGAATTGCTAGATCCATCTGCTTTGGCATTGCTTGGGATGTCAGGTCAAGAAAACAATTAGAGGAGCATCACTAGTGGGTCTTTCTGGAACCACTGCAGATGCTGACACTGGGTCTGCAGAACGACAGGATACCAGAGCACTGAGAAACATTCAGATACATGATCCGTCTATGTTGCTGGCCTGCTGAGTGCAGATTAGAGCATCATATTTCCCTATTCCACAGTATGAAAAAAGGATTCTTAATTATGAATATAAATGTCATTGAACGAAAGCAGAAAACACAGTTGAAAAAGAGAATATATGAATGTGCATCATCCATTAACCCTCCCAACTACCACAGCTCCAACTATACATCAGGAGTGGATTTCTCCCAGATAACATAGACAGCTCTGCTATGCCTGTGGATTTTCATCCTCTTCAAGAAATGTCTGTTTTACTTTTCTTCTCAAGGTAACAGGGAAGCCTGCCTCAGGATATGTAAGAGAAGTGAAAATATTCCCACAGCTTACCATGCACAATACAGACTAGGTGCAGGCAGAAGTAAAACAGTCAGCCACTTAGTGCCAACTTGTGCAGATTCTTGCCAATAATGTTGCACTAGGTAGACCTTAGTGTTTTCCAGAATGTTAGTTGCAGTGCTCTGGAGCAGAAATCAATAGAATCAATACTTACTTTCACTAAACCCCCTAAAGACCTCCTTAACTGTTAAGAGCTGCTGAGAATGTACGTCTGCTTTGTTAAATCAAACACTTTGGCAGACCATGAAGTTTTAATAAAATAAAATTGGACAAAACTGAAGACTGAAGTTGGCAACCCTTGTTTGTAGATTCTAAAAAACTAAGAAACACCTCACCTCTTCAGGAAAGCTCATGCAAGAACACAGAAGTCTATATTGTAGTATCTTAACAAAATTGATATTTAAGTGATGCCCCAAGTAAAGAGGTAAGGAGAACTGAAGGAGTTACTACCCGCATTACCAAGTGGGTGCTAGCTCACTTTTCCAGAACAGGCTTGGGCACCTTCTCTTATAAATATGGATACAAAGGGACTATGCTACTCCTGAGAACATCAAAAGATGCTGGTGACTGACTATGTGACAAATGTTGCTGTCCTTGAGCAAACAGGGATCACCAGCATTGATGCCATGATATTGAGAACACAGCTGTGCTGGGCAGGGCAAGTTTCTAGGATGGAGGACCATCACCTCCCCAAAATAGTACTCTACGGTGAACTCGCCACGGGTCAGCGTAAGAGGGGTGCTCCAAAAAAGGGATACAAGGACTTCCTGAAACAACATTTCAGGCTCGGCCAAATTGATGAACAACAATGGTCCGCCCTGGCCTCACATCGGGAGGCATGGAGACGCACTATCCACAATGCTGCAGCCTTCTTTGAGAACTCACGCCGAACAAGTCTTGAAGAGAAACGACAACGCAGAAAGAATCACAACCTGGAAACGTCACCCAAGGAGACTTTCTGCTGTGTTCTCTGCAACTGGACTTGTTTATCTCGGATTGGCCTTTTCAGTCATCAGTGCACTTGCAGAAAGCGTGGGATGAGTCCTTCCTGAATCTTCGTTTGCGAAGAAAAACCAGAGAGAGAGACTTCTTAACCTTTTCTTTACCAGGAATGCCTTTTAAGTACTATCTTTTGTTGCCACAGACCCCCAAGACTTAATTCAAGATTTAAAACCCTAAAGTGCATCAAATATTTATTTAAAATGCATATCAAGGGGTCTTCAAATTTGGAGAGAAGGCAGAAATAAGTAAATGCACACACTCCTATTATGATATTTTTATGAAATGATTTCATACAAATTTAAAATTGGAGCCTGTGCAATGGATTTTTCTGGTGGAGCGCAGCGTGCACAGAACTGGCCTCACCCTTTAAACCAAAGGTTCATCTGCCGTGGCCTTGCAAGGATGGACGTAGCAGCGAGGTCCTTGGGCCGTAGATTTGATTAGAGTTTCCTTCTCTTAGATGGTTGACCTTACAGGGTTGGACGAGCACCATCTGCCCCGGTTTGGGATTAGAGTTTTCCTTCTCCTAGGATGGTTGCCATAAGGCTAGAGAGCCCATCCTGCCCTTTGACGCTCTTTGTCAGACCCTTTGGTTTTGACCTGTCTGGTATGGGAGACCCTACCAGTGTCTATTATGTCACCGCCAGCATAGCTCAAAACATCATTAGGGTACGCAAGCCTCTCTCCCACGACAAGGGGGCGTCAATGGAGAGAAAATTTAAAATTTAAAATAATAGTAATAATAACTACAAGAAGAAGAAGATAATAATAACAATAATACTAATACAGTTGTCCCTTCATTTTCGCTGGGGTTTGGTTCCACGGCCCCCGTGGATACCAAAATCCGGGAATACTCAAGTCCCATTATATGCAGTGGCATATAGTGTCCCTTATATAGGATGGCAAAATCAAGGTTTGCTTTTTGGATTATTATTTTTTACAGAATATTTTTCAAGCCGTGAATACTTAAATCCATGGACACCAAATCCATGGATATGGAGGGACAACTGTACCTGAACACTGAACCTTGGCCTAATATTACTTGTTAATTTTAATGAATTAATTATTGAGAAGGCTGGTGCTGCATTTCACTTACAAGCCTTGTTATATTGGGTTTAATAGCTGAATTCTGACTCTGTTTTTCAAATGGTTTCTATACTTATTTTTAAGATAAATGAGAGCAAAGAATGATGTAACAAAAGACATTTGTTGTTGTGTGCCTTCAAGTAATTTCCGACTTATGGTGACCCTAAGGCAACCCTCGCATGGGATTTTCTTAGCAAAATTTGTTCAGAGGGGGTTTGCCTTTGTCTCCCTCTGAGGCTGAGAGAATATGACTTGCCCAAGATCACCCAGTGGCTTTTCATGGCCAAGCAGGGATTCGAACCCTGGTCTCCAGAATCATAGTCCAACACTCAAACCACTACACCATGATGGCTCCTGTTTCACAATACCACCCCTTATTACCCTAGGAGTATAATAATTCATACTCCTAGCCTTCACCCAATTCATTGTCTCCCTGTTATAGTTCCTAACATCCCTTCCTTGAGCTTATATTACTAATACTTTACAAGGAAGTACTTTTCGCCATCGGCCTTTCCTCCTACTTCACACTCCCCTCCACAATTCTGCCCACCTCTGATACTAACCTCGCTTAGCTATGGTTCCTGGAGCTATGGTACTGCTTAGCAGGAAGTAATCCAACAGATCAATCTTTTCTTCTTCTCTTCTCCTTCAAAACCCACACACTGCTGGCTGCTCTCTGCCTTCTCCCTTTCCCCACTTCCCTTCTCCAATTCCTCACCCTGTGTCAGCAAGAAATTTGAGCAAGAGAAGGGATTGAAAGGAGAATGAACCACTACCATTTTTACTTGCTTGCTTGCTCACTGTCTGGTGGAGCTCATCCTTTGCTGCCTTCCCACTAGGCTCTCTCTCTCGCAAGAGAAGCTGAGCTGCTCTTTGTAGGCTTAGGAGCACAGGACCGCAGCAAGGGAGGAGGATGTCTTGCTTCCCAGCGGCCAAGGGTGCATGCAATTTTTGGCGGGGTGGGGGGAGAATTGCAAAAAAAACCAACACCCTTTTTTCCAGAATTACAGTGGGCCCTTGTTATCTGCTGGGGTTTGGTTTCAGGACCCCCTGTGGATACCAGAATCTATGGATGCTCAAGTCCCATTATATACAGTGGTGTAGTAAAACAGTGTCCCTGTGATGTACCAAGCACACACGCTCACATGCATTCAATAAATTGCTTTATTGACATGGATTCATGTGTCAGGAACATAGGAAAAGCCGAAACTGAGCATAGTCAGGCAAGCCTCTAGATAAAAGCACACAGCGTGAGAAAAACAGTTTGGGAGTATTTCACATCAAGCCTTGCACCTGGGATCGCTGACCTTGAGCTGCTGGGGAGAGCAGCGTTCCCATGCCGACCAGGCGGGCTGGCCTCACTCCAAAACTTTCAGGGGCCTAGGATAGGAACCAGGCCTGATCCAGCCCTATGTCAGGGTCCTCCATGAAATCTACTCCAATACCCAGAATTCAGGGACGAGCCTGACAGTCCCTTATATAAAATGTCAAACGGCAAGGTGTGCTTTTTGGGTGTTTTTTTCTTTGAATATTTTCAAGTCGTGGATGGTTGAATCCATGGATATAGAATCCATGGATACGGAGGGCCGACTGTATAAGCTAGTAAGGCTACAGTATGACCCCCGTATCTGCAGGAGATATATTCCAGGACTTCCAACAGATATGTGAAACACACACTCACCTGCTGCCCTATGAAGGGGAGAATAGCTGAAGTTCCTCTACTTCGTTGCCTGGGAAGGGGAGCAGCTTCTTCCCAGTGACAAAGCACTTGCTGTGCTGCATTGCCTGGGAGAAGGTGGGGCAGATTCTCCCTGGCGATAAAGTGCTTGCTGTGTTACGTTGTCTGGGAAAAGTTGGGGTGGCAGGGCAGCTGCTCTCCTGGGATGAAACACTTGCCGGGGGAAGGGGGGCAGATTCTCCTCACTCCCTGGTGGCAGAGCTCTGCTTGCTCTGCTTGGTCACCTGGGAGAAAGAAGGGCAGCTTCCCTCCCTGGCACAGAGCTCTGGTTTTTTGCCAGGTGTAGGAGGGGTGGCATCTCTCCCCTCTCTCCCCTCTCTCCAGCTCTGTTTGCTGTGCTTTGTCACCCAGGAGAAGGTGGAGGCAGCTTCTTCCCAGTGACAAAGCACTCGTTGTACTTCATCACCCAGGAAAAGACGCCTATGGGGTAGATTCTCCCTGGCGACAAAGTGCTTGCTGTATTTCATTGCCTGGGAGAATTTGGGATGGCAGAGTGGCTTCTCCCTGGTGATAAAAGGCTTGCTGAGATTTGTCATCAGAGAGAAGTTGGGCCATCAGGGTGGCATCATCCTGGCATTGAAATGCTTGCTGTTTTTCAGCACCTGGGAGAAGTCAGGGCAACTTCTCCCTAGCAACAAAGCGTTCCTGTGCTTCATCGCCTGGGAGAAGTTGGCTAACAGGGCGGTTTCTTCCCAGCGATGAAATGTTTGCTGTGTTTTCATCGCCTGGGAGAAGGGGGCAGCTTCTAGCCCCTCTCCCTGCCAACGGGGTTCTGCTTGCTCTGCTTCATTGCCCAGAAGAAGGCGGGGGACCTTCTCCCCAATGACAATGTGCTTGCTATGCTTCATTACCTGGGAGAAGGCAGGGCGGTGGGGCAGATTCTCCCTGGCAACAAAGCGCTTGCTGTGTTTGGTCACCTGAAAGAAGTTGAGGCATAAGGGTGGCTTCTCCCGGGTGACAAAACACTTGCTGTGTTTTGTCTCCCAGGGTAAGTCAGGGTGGCTTCTCCCTGGTGATGAAGTGATGGTAGTAGGGACGATTCTTCCTGTTTCTGTCCCCAAAGCATGAGGCTGTTGTATGAACAATGGATAAATGAAACCATGGATATGGGATATGTGGATAAGGAAGTGTTACTGCATATACATATTTTGGGGCAAGGTGTATATGATCAAAATGTAACATAATTTTTCTTCAACAGGCCTATTATAGGTCCTGCTTTACCACCTGGCTTTAAGAAACTATCAGAAGATGCTGAAAACAGAAGTTACACAGCTCAGGTATGGGTAAAACAACAACAGTTGAACCACAAAAGAGACTTTATGTGTGAAAAATGTTGGAACCAATGTATGTTGAAGTCTTGTCCCAAATTCTTATATGTGACAAGATTGGGTATATGGCACATATGAATCTCCACTTGCGTTTGAAAAGGTCCTGGCTGGTTAGTGAAACTAGAGAAATTGTATGTGCAAAGTCTGGGACACAAGGGAATAGGTAAAAGATTAGCTTTTATTGAAGTAGCTGACTGGGCAATGTTTGAGATGCCACAGGTGGCATGTCACTATCAAATATCTAAGGTCTGTCTTAGATCTATCTAAGGTCACTATCAAATACATATAAAGCAAACAGTGAACTACCTCTGAGTTGACTATTGTACCTCTCGTTAGAGGGGATGGATGCAAAGAGATTCTTATTGGGAAGAAAGGCTAGAACCTTTATTCTAGCAACAGTGGAAGTGCCTGTCTTAGGAGTGTGAACTTACAAGAACCAAATGAAGGCAAAAAATAAATTTAAAATCCTCAATAGGAGGAATATTTATTAAAGAAATACATTTTAAGGATAGAAAGAGCCTGATCCTTTCTAAACTGCTCTAAAAGAGATAAGGATGGCTGGCAGACATGTTACGCATGTCCTCCTTCACAAACGGGAGGAGAGGGTGGACAGCACAGGCCAGAAAAACAAGATGGAGAGAGTTCAACTTGGGTTAGTTCCTTTCTTTTACAACAGAGGGCAGTCACTTAAGTAACCCTGGCTGAACCAGATGATGTAACCTGCCCATAATGCTTTGGGGTAGGTGGCTGACAGAAGAAGCAGGCAGGAAAGGAAGGTCAAGTTCCTAATCTCTCTCTGTCTAAGCCAGCTTATCCCTAGTAGACAAGAGAGCAGCGAAAACAACTACAGAAGCTGCTTTGTATTTCAACACCACTCTCCTCCCATTTTAGCAAATGATAGTTTGTACTTTTATAAGAGGAATATACCAACAAGTGTTTGAAACCCTTGGAATTCTTGAATCTTTTGTCTCACAATGGTTTCTGGGCTCTATTGCTGTAGGCGTGGGCTCCTGTGACATGATGCTCCTCCATACAAAACCAGTTCCTTCAATTGGAAAACTAGCATATTAGGGGGAAAGGATTCTGGTCTGGTGTACTGACATTACTGTTCTCAGTGTGGGATTTATTTATTTATTTATTTTGATGTAGGAGCATTTAGTCATACGAGCTTACATCCTCTGTTGATGGAGACCAAATATAAATTTCTCATCTCATCTTACATTTGTAAGAGTTGGGCCTGAGTTGGAGCTGATGAAGAAAGAACAGAAGTTGAATATTTGAAGTTGGAGAATTCTAAGAATATAACTATGCTTGTCATGAACAAGTTTGATTGGCTATATAGGAGATTTTCAGACTACACTGTTATAGTGTTACTATTCCACTTTAACTGCTCTGGCTTCCTCCTGTGGAATTCCGGGGTTTGTAGTTTAGTGAGGCCTAAGATCTCTCTGGCTGAGAGTTGTAAATGCCCCTCCCTAAACTGCAAATCCCAGGATTCAAGAGGAGGCAGCCATAGCAAATTTCTGGTGTTTCCAGAAGAGAGCATATAACACCTGTGCTAAAAGCTCTCCACTGGCTGCCTATTAGTTTCCGGGCACGGTACAAGGTGTTGGTTATGAGCTTTAAAGCCCTACATGGTTTGGGTCCAACTTATCTCTGAGACCGCCTCCTTCCGTACGACCCTCCCCACGTACTTCAGTCCTCTGGGAGGAATCTGTTACAGCCTATGAAAACAAGACTGTCGGTGACCTCTCAGGGGGCCTTCTCTGCTTCCGCTCTCAGATTATGGAATGGCCTGCCGGACGAGATCGGTCTTATTACTACCTTAGACAGCTTTAAAAAAGCTGTCAAGACGGATCTTTTCCAGCAGGCCCTTCCAGAATAACTATCCCGGCCCAAGACTCGGCTGTCCTTTCCCTCTGAGCTGCAATTGGATTTTTTAATTATTATATGTTTTAATTTTTTTTCTAATGTAATATATTTTAAATTATTGTATGTTTTTAATCCTTCATAATTTAATATTATTTTAAGGGGTGGGTGGGCTAGGGTATTGTAATTATGGAGTTTTATATTGTAAGCCGGCCCGATTGCGTTGCATAGGGGTGGGATAGAAATAAAATTTTATTACTATTATTATTATAGTAACACTATAACAGTGTTGTCTGAAAATCTCCATAGTCTGCTTTTGGTAACCTTAGTGTCAGGTATCAGCATCCCCAGACTTAGTGAACACGAGTTTCAGAAAACTTTATTGTCACAGAAATCCAGAAAGCATACAACACCATAAAAGCATATTCTAATCACCTAAATCTGACAGACCCCAAAGTCATTGGTTGTCCGTCATCCATTGTCATAAATATTCTTTACTCCGTCTCTTCCCACTTTTCCCAGACACTGAAACCTAAGCCATTAACTGCAGCTGCAGCTTTATCTCTATTCTCTAAACAATGCCTAGACTGTTACACATACACGATACACCCCCACATATCTGTTAGTACTTTCTCATCAAACTTACAAAGAAATAAATGAAAACAGGAGGAACAGGAGCCCAAGGGATCTGATTCTGACACTTGGTTATCAGGGCTATCTCTTTTTGTTCGTTTGTTGTTTTATTTGTCTATAAACATATCTACTTCTAGAAAGATTTGTGTAGTTTGTAAGCTTGGAGAACTTTCAAATAGTTGTTTAACCTATCCATTGTACTTTTACATAGTGTCTCATATGTGTTTAATCTCTTTCTAATATAAAGTTCTATATTAAAGGATCCCAGCAGAAGAAAATTGCCCATTTTCCAGCAGCGTGGGGAGGGACTCCTTCCATGGGTATTGGCTCCGCTTCTGACCAATCACAGGCAGGGTATCCTATAACAAAAGAAGAAGAGCCATCCCCCTCAGAGGTGGAGCCAACCTGACCTCCCCTGTTACGTTCTGCCTCTTGCAGGAGCAGGCAGGGGTTTCTTTGTGCTCTAGGGAACACTCAGCAGACAAAGGATCTAAGATGGCGGCCCCCATGAACAAACACGTGCGAGGGAGTGATCTCTCCTCAGAAGAGGAGGATTCTGCCTCGGATCCTTCTGGGGTTGATTCCCAGCTTGCGGATAGAGAGCTCCGTGGCCCTTTAACAGAGCACACATCGAGCCTGGCGGCAGCTGACCAAGTGCTGCCACAGCGCGATGGGGTCTCCGGCCAGGGGACGGACCGTGCAAGAGGGGATGGCTCGGGGCTGCGCAGGACCCTGGCTGGGGTACCCAAGCTGGATAGAGCCAAGGATGAGGACAGAACTGGAGAGGAGGACCTTCCCCTGCTGATTTTAGGAGGTAAGACCCTGCCGTCCCAGCTGACGGAGTGGCTTGCACTGGTGGCGCACCAGATACTGGCGGCAGGGGTGAACGTCGAAGGGCGCACGGGGACAGGCACGCGGTCTTTCCTGTGGGGGGATCCCCTTCCAGGCCATCCCCTAGCAGGGCGACCGGGTCCAAGGACAGGAACCGCAAATGCGGCACGGAGCCCCCAGTGAGGGAGCCCCAGCCACCACAGCCGAACTGTACAGCGGCCCTCGAGCCAAGGAAGGGGGGAAGGATTCTCCCCCGTGAAAGAGGACTGGGAAGACCAAAAACATCCAGGCCCACGACTGGGAGGAGAGGTCCAGGGATGAGGAAGATGAGACATCCCCTAGGGAGGAGGGGGAGCTCTCATCGGAGGGGGAGGAAGACGATGGGGAGGAACATGTCTCTCCTAGGCTATTTGAAGTCACTTCTCTCTGTTAAGGAAGTAGGCAATGAGGGCTTTGGAATTGGAGACCTCTGAAGCACCTTCTGGGGAGACTAAGCAAAGGGTCCAGAAACTCATACCCTCAGGGAAGGGGTCAGGCAACGTGTTACCATTCCCTGAGATCCTAAAGGACACCATGTTGGGGGAATGGGCTCATCCAGGAGCCTCCAGGACTATCCGTACTTACGTTAAACAATTATATTGTCTACCTAATGAGGTGATGGACCTCATTAAACTGCCGGCCATCGACGCTCCGGTGGCAGGGCTTGTCTCTGGCTCGCTATTCCCACGGGATGGCAACGAACATCTTAAGGTGCCAGATGATAAATGTATTGATACCTTTTTGCGCAGAGCCCATGAGGCTTCGGCATTGGCCATTAGGGCAACAGCAGCAGCTTCTATTTTTTCCAGAGCCATAATTAGATGGTCCAAGGGCTTGTTGACCAGTGTGCCAGAGGATGAGGTAAAGTATCGTCAGGGCATGAATAAAATAGCTAAGGCTTCTGCCTTCATGGCCAATGCCAGTCTTGATGTGCTACGTTTTGCTTCCAGATCAATGGGAGCAAAAGTGGCGGCTAGGAGGCAGCTCTGGTTAAGGAATTGGAATGTAGATAGCAAAGCCAAGGTGAACCTGACCTCTTGTAACTTCAAGGGAGGAAAATTGTTTGGGGAAACCTTGGAGGAGGTGCTGGTAGAAACAAAAGATAAGAAGAAGGCACTGCTGTCCCTGCCAAAGAAGGAGGACCGCAGACCCTTTCGGTCTAATTTTCAATAGAAGTTTCAGGAACAATAACCAGAGAGATTACAGACAATTTAGACCCGCCTGGGGTTCTTCCAAGAGTCAGACCTTTTCCAGAAACAGACCAAACCAATTCACCAAGGCGTCCACTGCTCAGGCCTCCAAGCAAGGGGGCAAGGGCAGTCAGTCACTCTGACTATGGGGAGATTCCGGTGGGCGGCAGACTGGCCAATTTTGATGGGATCTGGGAAAGTACCTCGTCAGATGCCTGGGTACTCAGAACGGTCAGTCTGGGGTACACGTTTCGTGCAACCTTGCATGACCAATTCACTGGAGAAGCAACAACTGATGGAGACAGCCATCCAACATCTACTACAGATTCAAGCAATAGAACCAGTTCCAACAAGGAAAGGTTCACAGGGACCTATTCCCTTCTGTTTCTGGTACCTAAGAAGAACAAGGATTGGAGGGCCATTCTAAATTTGCGGGGTGTCAACCTTTGGGTGGCGAAACACAAGTTTCAAATGGAGACACTACGTTCCATTCTGGAGGGGATACTGGAAGGTGATTACCTGGCATCACTGGAACTCCAGGAAGCATATCTTCACATTATGATTCATCCAGCCCACAGACGATTCCTCCGATTCGCGTACAAGAAGAGTCACTGTCAGTACTGGGCTCTTCCATTCGGCCTATCATCATCACCCAGAGTTTTCACCAAGGTGCTGGTAGCTTTGATATCACATCTGAGGACACAGGGTGTACACCTGTTTCCGTACCTCGACAATATCCTTTCTTCCAGAGGACAGGAGATTGAAGATCCAGGAACTGGTGGAATTGGTACTGATCCAGCACAAAACACCATTGATGTCCTTAGCGAGTTTACTGGGACTGATGATAGCATGCATAGATTCTGTTCTATGGGCAAGGTTCCATCTCAGGGACCTTCAATGGTTCTTGCTTCCTTTTCAGGCTCTAATTGCTCGGAGGGCATACAGGGTCTTAAAGGTTCCACTGGAGATGAAGCTCTCACTGAGGTGGTGGCTGTCAGACAAGCTACAGAAAGGTCTACCGATAGTGGAACCACACCGGCTCATTGTAACAACGGATGTGTCTCTGATGGGCTGGGGAGCTCACTGCCAAGATCAGATGGCACAAGGGATGTGGTCCCCGCAGGAGCGGGAGTGCAGCATAAACATCTTAGAGATGTGCGCTGCGAGGTTGGCCCTGAGTGAGTTCATACAATTGGTGAAGGAGAAACATGTTCTGATCAGAACAGACAATATATCAACCAGATCTCACATAAACAAGCAGGGAGGGGACCCGTTCTTGGGCCCTCATGCAAGAGACCAAGATGCTGTTCAGATGGGCAGAGGAATATCTTTTATTGATAAAAGGGGAGTTCTTGCAAGGGAAACTGAACTCTCAGGCCGATTGGTTGAGCAGACACACACTGGCACACAGCGAATGGAGTCTAAACAGCATGGTGTTCCAGATGATTGTGTTTCGCTTCAGGGAACTGGTAGTGGACCTGTTTGCATCGGAGGAGAACCACAAGGTCCCTCGATATGTGTCCAGGTTTTGGATTCAGGGGGCCTGGGCCTTCGATGCATTGACCATAGATTGGCCTCGGGGGTTGTGTTACGCCTTTCCACTGACGATACTTCTCACAAAAGTGTTACGAAAAATAAAAAGAGAAAGCGGAGGTCATTCTGGTGGCACCCAGGTGGCCAAGAAGATTGTGGTTTCCGGATCTGATCCATCTGCAGATTCAGGAGCCATGGCCTCTTCCACGATGGCCAGATCTACTGTCACAGAACGGGCTTCTACATCTGGACCCAAACTGGTTACGACTCCAGGTTTGGAGGTTGAGTGGGCAAGACTGTTAGAGAAGGGTTATGATCCAGAAGTAGTTGAGACCATGCTGGCGGCTAGGCGCCCCTCTACCATCCATCTATATGAGGTCACTTGGAGATCCTTCTGCAGATGGTGTCGGAGCAGAGGGGTCAAACCCTTGCGGGCATTGTGGGGTCGGTTTTGGCATTTCTTCAATCAGGATTGAAGAAGGGATTAGCAACAAACACGTTAAAGAGACATGTGGCAGCCTTAGGTTCTATCCTGAGAGGGTTAGGAGGGAAGCCTTTGGCTTCACACCCTCACATGTGCAGTTTTTTGAAAGGGGTGGCGTCTTTGCGTCCTCCTGTGATTCATAGGTTCCCTATGTGGAAATTGAATGTGGTATTGAAGGCCCTGACACAGAGCCCTTTTGAACCGCTGAAGACGGTGGATTTGAATTACCTGTCTTGGGAGGTAGCCTTTTTGGTTGCAATTATATCTGCTAGACGGGTATCAGAAATCAGTGCACTGTCGGTGCATCAGGAATTGTGCGTGTTTACGAAATATTCAGTCACCTTGAGATTGGATCCGTCCTTCGTGCCCAAGGTGAACTCAGTTTTTCACAGGGCTCAGGAGTTGGTGTTGCTGTCATTTTGCCCGAAACCAGGAACAGAAGTAGAAATGTTATGGTACTCTCTAGATGTTAGAAGAGTGTTGAAGGTGTATCTCAAGAGAACAGAAGGTTTTCGGAAGACATGCATTTTTTGTAGCTTACACAGGTTGGTTCAAAGGGAAGAAGGTATCTTCGTCAACAATTGCTCGTTGGTTGAGGTGCTGCATTGAGCAAGCTTATGTCACCAGTAAGATGCCGGTACCGGAGGGTATCCAGGCACATTCAACATGCAGTGCATCAACTTCAGCGGCGTTGGGAAGTTTTCAGTCCATTATAGAGATTTGCAAAGCAGCAACATGGTCGTCAGCTTCGACGCTTACGTGTCAGCAGATGCAGCCTTTGGGCGAAAAGTATTACAGCAGATTATTCAGTAAAAACAAAAACAAACAAACAAAAAAGTTCCCACCCTATCTGGACCGCTTTGGTACATCCCATGGAAGGAGTCCCTCCCCATGCTGCTGGAAAACGGAACATTGGAACTTAACATGAAGGTTCCTTTTCAGCAGCAGTGGGGAGAGAGTCTTTACCCTAACCCCCCCCCCAAAAAAGAAGAGAAAGATTCTGTGATTATGTACAGAGGACAAGAGTTGTTGGGATTGCCGATCAGGTGATATCTGAATTTTGTGCTAGCTTTTTTCTGTGTTTAGATATATTTTGATTGTTCTGGAGCTGTGGAACTATCCGGGTTGGCTCCACCTCCAAGGGGGATGGCTCTTCTTCTTTTGTTATAGGACACCCTGCCTGTGATTGGTCGGAGGCGGAGCCAATACCCATGGAAGGACTCCCACACACACTGCTGCTGAAAAGGAACCTTCCCTGTAAGTTCCAATGTTCCGTTCCTAATTTCAGCAGGCTGGTAGTATCTGTAAAACAGAGTCAATAGACTCTAGTAGTGTTGCAGAGTTTGGGGATGCTCTATAATGCCCTGATTTCTAATAAGCTGGACTAGGGTCACCCCAAGCCAGACTTTGCTACTTAATACAGTCACTTTCTGCTCTCTGTTCTCTGTTCCTGTACATCCAGTGGAATCTTGGGAAGCTTAGTTTTCATACATTTTCAGAAAGTTATTTGGGGTAGTCTAAAATAGTTCTGCTTATGCAGGAATGAGAAATACCATGTATGCATGCAGACACTAACTCATGCATATCATAATTATAGCAAAAGGGCAAATATGTTACTGCCTGAGAAGGAAATTGATCTTTTATGAACCACTGAGCAGAAACATTAATGTAGCATGCTTGGAATGAGTGTAAGTGTGGGATGGTATAACAGCTAAGGAGCTGAGCTATGAGTCAGTAAATCCCCAATCAAATTTCATCTCTATTAAGTAAACTTAAGAAAGTCAAGGCTAGCCACACTCAGACATTTTTAGTATATAATAACAACTTGAATTACAAGGTTGTTGTAAAGATTATGATGCATGTGAAGCCTTCAAGCCTCTGAGGCACTTTAAAGTACTAAATGCAGTCATTTTGCTGATTATGTTGATGGAAATTGTTTTTATTTCATGTCACAATTAAGAGTACAGATAGTGAAGAGGAGGAAGATGTCATTGGACCAATGCCTGCCAAAGGGCCAGTAGATTCAAATATAACAGCAGAAATCGAGTATAGAGCTCAGAGAATGAAAGACAAACTTCTTGGTCAAGATGATGTAAGTTTATTTTAAACTTATGTAAACTTATGATGATGTAAGTTTATTTTACAGGATCGCCTTCTGCACAATCCGCTCCGTACCACTAGGTCCTCTGGGAAAAATCTACTTCAGACGATCAGAACTAGGCTGCCATGGTCACCCAGAGGACCTTTTCTGCCACCGCTCCCAGACTGTGGAATGGCCTGTCGGAGGAGATCCAACACCTTGATGATCTGGGTGCTTTTAAGAAGGATCTCTTCCAGCAGGCCTTCCCAGAGTAGGTTGAATTCTCTGTTGCCACTCTATTGTTCTCCATTGTTACTCTCTGTTTTCCATTTTATGCCTTTCTCCTCCTTAAGTCTATTTTAATATTTGTATTTTATAATTAGAAATTTGAATTAATTTATTATTGTATAGCTTGTTTTAATGGTGTCAGTTTAACATTTGTACTAGACTGTTTTAGTGTTTTTTTAATGTTTTATATGATGTTTGCTGCCCCGATCCAGACGGGAGAGGTGGATAATAATAATAATAATAGTAGTAATTTTAGAATTCATGTTAATTTTTAAAGTCTACCAACTTGAAGAGTTCATTTTTGCTAAACTCATGTGTACTTCTGGAAATCTGAAGAAAATATGAATGCTTCTAGTTCTGTTTTCTGCTTGCAGGATGAGTCCAAACAAGTTAAAAGAGAGTCTTGGATGACGGATCTCCCACCAGAACTTAAAAGCTTTGGACTTGGTCCACGAACATTCAAAAGAAGAACTGATGAAAAATCAGGAGATAGATCAATTTGGACTGATACTCCAGCTGACAGAGAGAAGAAAGCTATTGTAAGGTTTCATTCACTCACATGTATTTGTGTATAACTGACAATATGGTTTGTAGTAAGATTTGAAAGAATATGGGTCAAATTATAGCTCTGGGATGGTACTAGCTATCTATCTAAGATCCCCTCAGAGAATCTTATTTAACTTGTAGCTAGATACAGTGGAGAGGAGACCATCGGTCTCAGTTAAGGAAGGCCAGTGACCAGCCAAAAATCCAGCAGCCTTTGTCCGGTGAGGGTGGTAGTTCTAGGACAGAAGAAAGAGTGAGAAAAGTACGGTACATGGGCTAAGGGAGAACTGCAGTGTGAACATTTGGACTCTAGGGGGCTCTTCAGTATAGCAGTTGCTGGGGTAGATGTGCACCAAGAAACAGCAAACCAACCATTTCTTTTCTTTTTAGATGTTGCTGGCATTTAATGAACAGCACTTCTTGTTCCCTTAAGTACAAAGGGAGAAATAGGACTTTGACACACATCCCACCTCTGAAGACAGAGGAGTTGGCGATTGTGCTCTGAGGTCTTAAAATGGAAGACATCTTCCAATTGTTCTACACTTTTACAGTAAATGTTCCTGTGCAGTCAGGGCAGTAAGATTCTTGCCATAAAAAAATAGATTTATTCCCAGGACTGAAGCTGTCTTTTAGTTAAATATAGTTTTCCTTTGTTGCCTACTAACCAATTGGTTTTCTCCTATTTATCAGGAACTGAAAGATGTCAAAAAGTCTGTCAGTAAGGAAGATGCAGAAATTCTCTTATCAGAGAGAGACAAAAGACTGGTTGAGCAGTTGTCCTCATACAATGTATGTATTACATTGTGTTAACTTTAATACCCCATCTGTCTTTTTCACTAGTGATGCTAGCATCTGTGGGGATATTTCTAGTTCTCAAATCTCTTGTCTTTTTGGAAATCTTGTTTTCAACAGGTTCATTGCTCTACCATAAGAGCTGGTCAAAAGTGCAATAATAGTGTTCTTTCAGTGTTTCTTTGTATTTGTACTCCTCCTTTAAACAATGTATTTAGAATTTCTATTGTAGGAGAAAGAGCATTACTGAAATCCAGAGCGGAGTCGTACAGGCAACATTTTCACACTATGGCTGCAACATCCATTCAGTTTAGCATAAATGTCTGCATGTAGAGATAAGCTACACCACATAATGATCTTGTTAAATGATTTCTGCCTTCATTTAGTTTCCTTGCACTTGCTTTTTTTGTAATACAGTAGGACCCCCGTATCCACTAGGGGTTGGTTCAGGGGGGAGGGGGCGTGGATAATAGCAAACACAATTGAAAATAATGGGACTTCCGGTTTAAAATACTGTAGAGTTGCCTTGGAGGACCTAGAAAATGGCTAGAGAGGACACATTTTCTAGGAAGACTATGGTAGATGTGCTGTTTTGTGTCCCATGGATAATTGAATAAATGGATAATGAATCAGTGGATATGGGAGTCCTACTGTACTCTAAAATACTGGCTTTGACCATAAATATCAATCTTTCATACAGTAATTTTAAAAAATGTGTTCATCAACCTTATTTCTGCTACAGTCTTAATTTCATTCCCCCTTTTAATGAAATGATGTGCAGCCCATTCCTATACATGCCTGCTTGGACGTAAGCCCCACTGAGTAGCCCTTTTGCAGTCTTCTGTTAATATTTCTTCAGTTTAAGCTTTCCTTTCCTTCAACCTATACTATTCTTGTATTATTGCCCATTTGATTTGCCATATTATTTCTTATCCAGGAGTCTCAGAGATCTGAATCTCTTATGGAGATACACCAGAAAAAACTAAAAAGCAAAGCCAGTGAAGAAAAGAATAAACCCAAAGAGAGAAGGCCATTTGATCGTGATCAGGATCTCCAAGTTCATCGGTTTGATGAAGCACAAAAGAAAGCTCTCATAAAGCGATCTAGAGACTTGAACAGTAGATTTTCCCATGGCAAATGCAATATGTTTCTGTAATATAAATGTCAGATGATACTAAGTATAGCTGGTGCTGTTAAACCTCAAGTACTACAGTATAATTTAAAAAAAATCTTGTCTGTATATACAACACATGTATGTGAAGTAAATTTCATTTATGTCAGTAATTCACAACTAGGTAGTGTAATTCAGTCTTAGTAAGATAACAGAAATCTGCAGTCAGATAAAAGATATGTGGTGAAGTCTCTGAAAGCTTTACTGAAATTAATAGCCCTACTAAAATGAGCAGTAAAGTTTAAAATATTCATAGGCACTCTCCTAAATGGATTTTGAGGAAATAATTTTTTTAGCTCCGATTCCTGGTTTGGTTATGGAGTTGTTCACATTTAAAATTAAAAGCTGATTTGTAGATACTCTAGAATTCAAAGATTAGGCCTGATAAATGAGAGGGGTAGAAAAATGGAAATTGTAAGTAACTGAAGATCCAGTTTTAATTGTGAGAGAACAGGAAGTCATAATTTTTACCTGTTTGTGTGCTTAAAAAGATGGTGAATGGATGGTTAAACTTTAATGTGTGTCGTCTTCTTAAACCATGGTTTGGATAGAATGCAGCTCTGAGGCTATGTGCTGTTTTTTTGCAACTCCTCTGTGCCCTACCCAACTTCCCCCTTTTTAGTTAGGGGGGACAGGGAGGCTGAACTGCCTTTCCTAAAAGCCTCCAGGAACAGTGATTCATTGTTTAATTGAAGCATAGGTCTCCCTTGCACCATTTTGACATTTTAATAAATGCTTTTCAAAACTAGATGTGGGCTTTGGAATGTATCTGGTTTTGGTGTTTTTCATTTTTTTGCATATTTGACAATCCATGCAACCTTGCAGGATCCCAGGGCAAGAACAGTGCTCCCAGGACTTGCCTAAGTTTCTCATCCTTGTTTTACATCAATTGTCTTGCCCCTTACAGTGGTCACCTTTCATTCTTTGAATCACCTTGATTTGAATGTAATAATATAACTGTTTATAATAATAAACATTAGGAAGAACTTTCTGACAGTAACAGCTGTTTGACAATGGAATGCATTGCCTGGGAGTGTGGCGGGAGTCTCCTTCTTTGGAGGTTTTTAAACAGAGGCTGGATGGCCATATCTGTCGGGAATGATTTGATTGTGTATTCCTGCATGGCAGGAGGTTGGACTGGATGGCCCTTGTGGTCTCTTCCAACTGTATGATTCTATGATTGTTGCACTCAAGGATGCCACAGGTTTTCCTCTAACTTCCAATTATAGTATTCATACTTCTTAATCAGTGTGGAGAAAAAGGATTTCCGTATACAACTTTACCTGTTGCTATAGTGATATACTTTCCAAACTTCTCCCTCTTAGAATCACTGTTCCACTATCTGAATTATAATTTACAGCCCAATAGGGAGGAGGGTACCATGAAGCTGAATTTCTGTCTACATAGTTGGCTTAAAGATGCAAAAGACAAACCTTTTCATGCTACGGCAATGTGTCTGTGTAAGAGAATGAAACTACAGTAGTCTCATCAGTCTGAGTGCAAGGTCACATGATAACTGCATCTATCTAACAGCTGTCATTGTTTGTTAACAATGAAGGGAAGGCAAACTAGGATGACATGATAATCCTAATAATTTTAATGATGTGAACTTGCCCCAGTTGCCTTATAACTTTGTATGAGACACTCCCTCATTACTGGCAACTCAGCAGGCTATCAGGTTGGAGGATGAGGGAAAGGCCGTTCCCTCTAAAACTACAAAAGTGTTTCTGAATAGCCATTAAAATATTAGTAACATAGTATTTGTCTGTGGCGTATGTAATGTATAAATAAAAGAGTAGTAATACTATCACCAGAAATTGATTTCAAAATTCATTCATTTATCTTGTGTAATGTGAAGAGATTTGGTCAGCATATACAGTAACATGAATAAAGCCAGGACTGTCATTAAGATCATGTTAATGAGATAAAAGGAGAGAGGGCAGCAACAATATGCTTAGAAATAATAACATTGTTTTCCCAAAATGGTTCTCTTCTCTCCACAACATATTGCCACAACAGTTATCAAAATGGATGGATAGATAAAACTCTTCTGATAAAAAGAATGATAGTGTGATGAGATCATTCTTGGCAATGTATGAGGGCAAGGGAGAGTCAAGAGCTGCCAAAACTGTAATAACGAATTCAGAGCATGGAAATAATTAAGTTTAAAAACTATTTCTAGGTATTACATTTTTAACAACAGTTTTGGAAGTCATTAGTTTAATCATTAAATGACAATAAGTTTAATAATGATTAATGGTTCATAGTGATTGGTTATTTTATGGGGAGTAATTTAAATTGGAGTTGGATATGTGTATGCAGGTTAATGCATAAAGGAGTTGATCCTACCGTAAGGGCGTTCCTGAAGCTGCTGCCCCAGAAAGCAGTTGCTGGCATTATTAAGGAACTGACAAATTACATATATATGTATGTGACTTCAAGTTGCCCATCAACTTATGACAACCCCATGAATTTAATAGGGTTTTCTTAGGCAAGGAATACTCAGAGATCATTCTGCCAGTTCCTTCCTCTGAAATATAGCCTACAGCACCTGATATTGGTTGGCGGTCTCCCATGCAAGTACTCACCAGAGCTGACCCTGTTTAGCTTCCAAAATTAGATGGGGTCTCATGCCTTTAGGGTATTTAGGTCAACAGACAAATTATCAGCAATACAGCAATATATATATATATATATATTGCTGAGGAATGAAGGAACCATTTGCATTTTCTTTCTTCAAATATCAGAATTCTTTGAGCCAGTCCTTCATGCATGGACAATTTGTTATAATCTCCCAACAATTTTAATTCCGTTTCCAAGGTAACAAGTATTTTTCTGTGATCCAGGTTAAACTAAATATGGATTTAGTGATTAAGACAACAAACCAAACGATTCATTGCAGGTTAAAGGGAAAATGTTAAGACTATATAAATATCAAAAACAAGACAAGGCAGAACAATTACTTACCTCAATGGTCAGTACAATAATCTTAATTCTTAATTAGAATACAAAAATGTAACTATTACAAAGGGAGGCCTCGTTCGGTAATTAGAAATACAGTAATTAAGGGCAAAAAATCTGAAATTCAGGTACTATAGGATTTGATAGATATCACACTGAACAGATAATGACCACCAGATATGCCACTGCCCTGCCACATACTTTACCTTTCTCTATTACGATCAACAGATCAGATAAACCCTGCTACATAATGCTGCAGAACTCCTTTGAATATGCCAGCCAAACACTGGTTTTCTTCATTTTGGAGAAGAACTAATGTAAGTCAGAGTTGTGGGCTGGATGTTGATGACACAAATGATCTTGGTTGGATTAGTTATATAGGATGCCTGGAGGGGTTGGGGATATGCAAAAAGAGCTGCTTGGATCATATAGGAACCTGACTGTCGATACATGCAGAGCTTCTCTTGAATGGCTTAGCTGTATCTGAGTGTGGGAGACTTCTCTTCCTTATGTAGGTTTGTACTGGATATGAACCAGAAAAATCCAATATCAACAAGTAAAGCATAACCTGTTCCTGACAGCTAGAGATGCTCCCATAACTTCTGCACTTTTGGTATATATGGGTTAGTCTTAAGAAGAGCACTAGGGATTGTAATGAAAAAATACATTAGATAATGAGCACATCAAAAAATTTCAAAAGAAAATCAGCCTATGCTATATAGAATATAGGAGGATACTGTTAGGACAGAATATGGATAAACAGAATGGTTTCCAATTGGCAAGAAGATCAGGCAGGCAAGGCTGCATTTTATTACCCTATCTGTTTACCTTGTATGCTGAACATAATACATAAAACAGGACTAGACTCAGGAAGGAGGCGTGAAAACTGGAGGAAGGAACATCAACAATTTAAGATATGCAGATGATACTGTACTACCAGCAAAAAATAGCAAATTACTGTTTTGGAACAATTACTGAAGAAAGACAAGGAAGAAAGTGCAAAGTCAGGTTTACAATTGAACATTAAGGAAACAAAAGTAATGACCACAGATGATTTACATCACTGTAAAGACAATGAAGACATTGAAATAGTTCAAGATTTTCTATACCTTGGCTCAGTCATTAAATCAGAGTAGAGATTGCAGTGAAGAAATCAGAAGACTAGGACTTGGAAGGGCATCTATAAAGAAACTAGACAAGATTCTGACATGTAAAGATATATCACTGAATACTAAAGTTAGGATTGTCTATGCCATCATATGTATGGTTGTGAAAGCTGGACAGTGAACAAAGGTGACAGAAAGAAAATAAAACTCATTTGAAATGTAGTGCTGAAGAAGAATTCTACAGATACTGTGGACTGCTAAAAAGATAAATGTGTCCTAGAGTGTCATGAACCCCCTGGCTGAGGAAGAGGAGGAGGAGGAAGCAGAAAACGCAGACGAGGCAGAGAGGGACAGATAGTTGAGTCTGAAGAAGCAGAGACTGCTCTGGCTCCCTCTGAGAGGGCAATTGAACCAGAGAAAGAAAACATACCTCACTCTGCAGAACAGTCGGTCAGCCAGTGATAGATGATCAAGATGACAGGCCTCCTTCCTTCTCCAAATGCAGGAGGGAGAAACACTATGCCCAGCATCATTTGAATACCAGATGTTGACCTGCTTCCTTGCTAATTAGCTCCACCTGACATTGGAACTGTAGCTATAAATCTGGAAGCAGTTCCCCTTTGAATCCCAGTGCTGACAGCTGTTTGTCTTGAATTTTGCAGTCCTCCTGGATTCTTGTTTTTCTTAATCTCGGACAGACTTCTGGACTGTTGCAGTCACCCCTTGCTGACCCTGGAATTGGACCTCAGACCTGACTCTATGGAATTCTGGACTGGCTACTGGTTTTCCTGGCATCTGGTATGGACACTTGGTAACTGAACTCTGGACTGGCTTTTGACTACTCTTGCATCTTGTGTGGACTATTGGTGACTGACTTCTGGACTGGCTCTTGACTTCTCTTGCTTCTTTTGTGGACAACTGGCAACAGGCTAGAACTGCACTCCTTAACCTGTTGTTCCTGCATTCCTCTCCTGTTGCTCATCAGGCACTTGCTACTGTGAGTTCAGGACATAGAGCAAACAAAGCCTGAACTCCCTCCAGAAGCCAAGATGACTAAACTGAGATTGTCATACTTTGGCCATATCAAGAAGAGACATGACTCACTAAAAAAGACAATAATGCTTGGTAAGGTAGAAGGCAGTACGAAAAGAAAGAAGTAGACCACATTACAGATTGATAGATTCAATCAAGGAAGCTATGGTCATGAGTCTGCAAGACCTGAGCAGGGCTGTTGATGATAGGGTGACTTGGAGATCTCTCATTCATGGGGTCGCTATAAGTTAAATAAAAATAAATAAATAAAATTTATTTATATCCCGCCCCTCTGCAAGCAATCGGGGTGGCTTACAATGATAAAATGGTAGACAGTATAAAACAACCCAAAATCCCTCCCTCCCCTTAAAACATTATTAAATTAATGCAAGTTAAAATCAATACAAGTTAAAATCAATATGTAATACAGTATGTTAAATATCCTTTCAAGCAGGCAGCATCTGTTAGGAGATCCAAAAGCAACCTCCAGAGGGGGTTCCTGAGGCCGGGGTTAGCTATTCCGGAAAAGCCGGAAAAGCCTGCCCAAAGAGAACCATCTTGACAGCCTTTTTAAAGCTGTCTAATGATGTCAATAGGCGGATCTCGTCGGGCAGGCTGTTCCACAGTTTGGGGGCTACAGCCGAGAAAGCCCTCTGGGAGGTAGTCGCCAGCCTAGGTCTTTGTGACTGCAACAAATTCCTCCCAGAGGACCGGAGATCGCGGGGAGGATTATAAGGGAGAAGGCGGTCCCTGAGATAGCTTGGGCCCAAGCCATTTAGGGCTTTAAAGAAGTCAACTTGACGGTAGTTAGCAACAACTTAGCCCCAAGGGTGGGAAGAAGAGGACAACTAGTTGCCAACAATGTGATTGCATTTTAAACTGAATTTTGTGTCTAAAGGATATGTAGTATAGAGTAGCTGTTTTAACAGTCACTGTATTTAACTACCAAACAGTGGTTATTAGGTTGGTCCTAGTTTGAGCATATGTGCATGGCGAGAGAAGATCCATAGTGTGCCTCCCTGACTGGGAATGGCCAATATTCTATGGAATCTGACTGGTGGGAAAGGGGGAGCTTTGAATGTTGGGCTCCACTATCCATAGAATGGGAGTGGGAAGAAGGAGGCACCTGGAGCTTGAGCTGTGAAGATCTGAGGATCAGCAGAAGAGCCCAGAAGGAAGAAGCAGGGCTGAGGATGGAGTGAGGTAGCAAGTTGTCTGTAATGGAACCAGATCTTAAATCAATTAGGAAGGCAAGGCTAAAAGGGGCTTTGTCTAGATAAGAAGATATAATGTGGATTGCTGTGCATCAACACAAATTTGCAGCAGTGTTCATTTGTCTCTGTGGTCCTCTGGCAAAATTGCTGGTATGCAAAGCTATCTGCGTTTGAAGTGCACACACAGCCATGCCTGCTAATCAGGATAGTGGCCAAGAGTGAATTACTCACATTATTATTCTCCACAAGTTGTCATTGCTACACAGTATTTTTTTAAACTGTAAATCAAAGGTGCACAAGTGCGATCTTCAGCTTAAAAAAACTGTTTGGTCGTCTCAGCGCAGCAAAGAAGTGCAAGTTTGATAAGGCAAAACTCCAAAATGGTGCTCCAGCCACTTCATTGCCAGCAAGCCTGCCCCCCATGCACATCTGACCAAACAGCTTTCCACTTTCACTCCCACCAAGAATACACTGCGCTGTGAATCGGATGTCCAAGCGTGCAGTAATGCACATTTCCATGCATTATTCAAAAGGCAAAATATTTGTACAATCTGAAGACAAACCAGAGTCCTCTCTATCACAATGGCAGTCCTATCCTCCTCCAAAGTGATGCCGCCCCCATCATTCTGCAAGGACTACATTTCCCATTATCTGCAAACAGCAATTGTCTTGCCAGCATAGCATCAGGTAAATCAAGGGTTAAACCAAAGGTGGGAGGTGAGGGGACATTTCCTGGGTAGCATCACCAATGACGTCACATTATCAGACACAGGACTGGCCAATGAGAATCTGAGACTGGTAATTTGAAAAAGATTTTATACCATGCCTTGGCCATGAGGCAAGAGATACACTAAGGAGGCTGAGATGGACACCATGTTTTAGAACCCTGGGATGGCTGTTGGAGCAGCTAGCCAGCCAAGCTCACAGCCTTCCCTAATTCCAGATGGATATGAACTGCATCCTACTTCTACTGCTTGATATTGTGAGTAGAATCTTTAGGGACTGTTCTTATTTAGATATTGCATCAGGGCATTTCTATTTGATTTCTAACTTTGGCTGAATTATTTATTTATTTATTTATTTATTTATACCCCGCTCTTCAGCCACATGGCTATCAGAGCGGCTACTTTGCTATCTTGTAACCTTAAGTCTGCACCTGGAAGGAAGAGCTTTTCATTAAGTGATTTGCCTTAAGCTCTGCCTGAATAAAATAAGCTTTTCCTAATCTTCCTATAAGCATATGCTGCGCACGCCTTTCTATCTCTTGGTCATTGCTACATTTCTCTCTCTCTCCGCAGTAGGAGGGAGGAGTTGGTTGGTTCTACAGTGACAAGTAGTTCCACAGGTTATTCCAGTCTCCCACTGGAAAGGTCATAAAGAACTCAGTGGGTGGTGGCAGCATTTTGGTCAGTAGGGGGCACTGTTGAGGAACCTCTAGGTTAGGGAGTTCCAAGACTACAGCCCAGTTTTGAAAGAAGTGGCTTTGGGGGTTGTCATGATGACCTACCCAGCCATCATGGAGTTCATCTCCAAACCTATTTCACATCAGTGGAATGCCATTCCCTGGATTCTGTATCATCAGGTATGGCTAAGGGGGTGGGAATCTCATTTCCTAAACATGACATCACATCACCTGACTGGAGAACCAATCAAGAGTTGGCAATGCAGAACCAATCACAGACGACCACACAAGAATTAAAAATTCTGGCCTCCCTTTGTTCGGAGAGACCACATGCTTGAGACTCTGAAAAAAGCCGTGGCTTAGCCATCTGCCTGGGGGTAGATGGAGAGAGACACATGGCTAGCACACAAAAAGCTAAACTGTGATAATAGAGATTGGGGAAAGACAATCTTCCTCAGGGACTTGATAATACCAAGGCCCTAAAATGATACCTGAAACTTCAAGGAGGAGGTTTCTGTCCAAAAGGACTCTGAATGCCATCTCCAGAGACTAAAAGGTGGCCGGCTAAGGTGAGCCTGGCCCAGTATCCCCTTGAATCATAGAATCATAGAATTGCAGAGTTGGAAGAGACCACGAGGGCCATCCAGTCCAACCCCCTGCCATGCAGGAAATCTTGATCAAAGCATCCCTGACAGATGGCAATCCAGCCTCTGTTTAAAGACCTCCAAGGAAGGAGACCCCACCACGCTCCAAGGGAGTGTGTTCCACTGCCGAACAGCTGGGGACAGAACTGATGATGATGGACAGCCTAAATTTAAAGTTACCAATATTTTTAGCTTAGGGACCATCTAGCTAGTTTGTGTTAATTTTATGTTTTGTTTTAGTACTCTGGACTGAATGTATAACTCTGTAAACCTAAGCTGAAAGTCTGAGGGGAGTGATTTTCCTCCCTGTTAACTTTGAGCCTGTGGAACTTAAATTAAAGCTTATCTTCTTTTCTCTATAAACTTGCCTCATGTGTCTTTTTGGTCAGCTATCTAAACTCCTCTGGGAAGGAGGAAAGTGTGTTACTGATCTTTTAACACACCCTGTCTGGTTTCTCATTGCACTGGATGTATGGACAAGTATTGAAGAGAAACGACAATGCAGAAAGAATCACAACCCGGAAACATCACCCAAGGAGACCTTATGCTATGCTTTCTGCAACCGGACTTGTTTATCTCAGATTGGCCTTTTTAGTCATCAGCGCGCTTGCAGAAAGTGCGGGATGAGTCCTTCCTGAATCTTAGTTTGTGAAGAAAAGCCAGGGGATGTGTAGGGGGTAGAAAACTCAGTGAGTGGTGACGAGCGAAGAGGAATCCCTTGGGTTTGGGATTGAAAAGGGGCAACCCTGGAGCTTCAGACACAAGAAACTCTAGGGTCGGCCTTCACAGGGGTTCTCTGGAGTCAGGAGGACCCCTCCACAGATCATTATATTTGCATCATTAAAAAAAAACCTTGGGGAAATCCACAAAAGCTTTTCCCATGCACTAAATGGAGTTTTTGGCCCCATTCCTTCTGAAAATCACAAATCTCAGTCGGATCTCATTGGGACAAAAGGTAGTCTGAAATCCTTTGGAAACTGCTAGACGTCTGCTATGACTGTCCTTAGATATGGTTCCTACCAAATAAATTACAACATGGGGTGGACATGGTGCTCCTGTCAATTGTGACACAAGTGTTGCCTTTGACATGGCTACCATCCAACAGCTTTCTGTGAGAGTCAGCAGTTGTATTCCACACAACATCCCCTAGAACAATAAAGGAGCTCTCAATGAGGGGAACAATAATTTTTTCTGCAACAGCAAAATAATTTGGGCACTGTGAAAAGGTGGAATAAAAATGTACCGTAGTAAGTTAAAGCAAAGTAACTCTTGAAAGAATTAGTACACATAGTTTTTGTCTTTGGAAGCTGCATTATCTTGTCCAGATTTTATTTACTTTCTTATACACAGGCAAAGCTCACCTTCCTAAAAAGTGTTGAAGCATTGACTGGGATTTCAGCTGGTCTCAAAGGGAACAAAACAGTCAAGGCTGCCAAAACTTGGTGTCAGGCAGTATGAGACAGGCGCTTTGTTTCCTTAGCAACCAGAAAGGGGGGTTTCTAGCTAGCAGAAGGCATCTGGAGAGCTATTAATGCATCAGACTGCATGGGTCAGATGCTGTTTGTTTCTCTAGCAAGCAATTAAAAATCACAGACACTTCTGCTAACGGATCTTTAAAAAATCAGAATAAAGGAGGAGAACAATAGGAACAAGCAGAGCTGTGCTAGTGTGCAGACAGAGTCATGGTAATGTTTTAAGCTTCATGCTTTGAAGTTTGTATTAGGTGTACATGCCCACAAAAAAATCTGCTTCAAGGTTGACTGAGCTCACAGCTAATTCAAAATTCTTTCCAAGCTACTGACAGTATATTTGTTTGCCTCGAGAGGTAACTTGTATTCACACACAAAGGGATTTGGAATCTGCAAATGGAGAGGACACTGACATTTTCTTTCTTCCTCCAATCTGGAAGCTTCTTCAGAGGGCACTTGACCTCTGGGGCAGCTGCTGGAAGGGAAGAGATGAAAAGACTTCTGGATTTCAGATTGGTATTACGTTGTTTATGAGGAGAGGTTATAAATATCTGACAGAGGCTGTACTCTCTTAAGACTGTACATTGGCACTATGACTTTACCACCTTTCTGTCCCCTCTGCCTTAAGTAGTCTCAGCTATTTTATAATTATTCTGCACATTGGTTCTTGGACATAAATAGTAGAGAAGGATGTTGGTTTTTAAGGTATTTTAATGTATTAGATATATTATACTGTGTAGTATAACAGCAGTGGAGATGTACTATGAAGTGCCTTTAGTTCTACCCATTCTACAAATAAATTAAGTTGCTTCTTTAAAACGACCTGATTCCCCACCTGTTCTGCTATATGAACATTGCTGTTTGCACTTGAAAAAAAAAAAGAGAGAGAGAGAGAGAGACAGACAGACAGACAGACAGACAGATGAAACGCTGCATCTCTTGGGGGGGGGTATGCAAACTGCAGTTGAAAAGACATTTCAGGCCCATTGAATTTCAGTCTTGACAGACAGTCAATTATTTCAGAGCCTGGTGATTTCCATCCTGCAGGATTACTTCTGGCCATTTCTTCCAGACATATAGCATAATTTTGGGACCTAAACCAGGGAATGCTTGAATAGTAGTCCGCAATAGTTGTTTATTGTTAGCAGAAAGAGATGTAGGGTGAAGTTTTGTTTTGTTTACAGCCATAGCATTAGTTATGTGCCAAAACTGGATAAGAATTAATTTCTACATGTCTTTTTTTAAACAAAAGATTCTCTGAGTGTTCCAAATTAAAATTTAGTTAATAACCACATACTAACAATATGCAAAGGGATCTTGTAGCACCTTTGCATACTTATATTCTAGACTAATACGGCTATGTCTTTCAATTCTACCCACATACTAACAAAATATTCAGTTTGGGTACTGAATTTTGCACATCTTATGCAAAAATATGGGGAAATTAATTCTTATCTGGTAGCATATATTTAATGTATGAAATGTGATTTTACTGTTGCTCAGGAGACAATTCCAAATACTCTTCAACATGAGCTCCTTTGGAATACTGTGGAATACAGTAATGCTAAACCTTCTAGCTGTATATCACTTAAATGAGTTTGATAGCAGACTGCAGTTGGATATGTGAGAAACCTATACTTCCAGGACTATCTGTGCAGTAGGTCTATCAATATTAAATGAAATCAATATGAAATGTACATATATTTTCCATATTCCATACTGACCTTGTTTTTGAAAAGAAAGATGGACTTAGGTAGAGAAAGCTATATTAATCTTAATACAGATTATTAAGTTGTCTCTTCATATGGGGTTTGGTTCCAGGATCCCACCCCCACACACACCCCCGGAGACCAAAATCCGTGAATACTCAAGTCCCATTATATGCAATGGCATAGCAAAATGGTGTCACTTATATAAGACGGCAAAATCAAAGTTTGCTTTTTGGATTTTTACTTTTTAAATACTATTTTCAAGCCGTGAATACTTAAATCCATGGATACCGAATCTGTGAATATGGAGGGACAATGGTACTGCCATCAAGCCAGGTGTCACCCATCCTGTATCTGTGCTTTTCATTTTTACTGCCGAAGTGTAGTATCCTACATTTCTCCCTGTTGAAATTCATTTTGTTAGTTTTGGCCCAGCTTTCTAATCTGTTCAGGTCATTTTGAATTCTGATCTTGTCCTCAGGGGTATTAGCTACCCTTCCTAATTTGGTGTCATCTGCAAACTTGATAAGTATGCCCTCTATTCCCTCATCCAAATCATTGATAAAGATGTTGAATAGCACTTGGCCCAGGACAGGACCCTGTGACAGCCCGCTGGTTACTTCTGTCCCAGTTGAAGAAGAGCTGTTGGATTTGACCTTTGGATTTGACCCATCAACCAATTACAAATCCACCTAACAGTTGCATTGTCTAGCCCGCATGTTACTAACTATTTTGCAAGGCTATCATGGGGAACTTTTTCAAAGGCCTTACTGAAATCAAGATTCACTACATCCACAGCATTCCCTTCATATACCAAGTATGTACCTCTATTTAAAAAGAGATAAGATTCGTCTGGCATGACTTTTTCTTCTTTTTTTTTTCTAAATTTTTAAATTAAAGTTTCAGACAAATCTATGCAAACAGATATATAAACATTAAATACATCACATAATTCCTGCATCTAACCTTTCAACACACCCTTTACACCAAAACAGAAATTATGACTCCCTTATTAGTTTAATTCATATGAAATGAAAACAATATTACCGAAATGTATCTTTCGACTTCTTTTATAAATGATGTCCTTTTTTCCTCTCTAATTCCTTTCTCCTTTTTTTCTTTCCTTTCTTTTTGTTTACTCCCCATTATCTATAGTCTCGTATCAAACATCTTCTTACCACTTTTAACTCCCTTTTCTTTCCTTCTATTCCCCTTTGCTTTCTTTTTTTTTATGCTAATAAAGATTTAAATTCAATATAGCAGTAGATCTTTCATCTTGTATCTAATTCCTTCCTTTTCCCAGCTTTGTATTACTGGCAGCCATTTTCACAGGGTTTTCTGTTTTGTCAAATTACGTAGCTTTGCTGTTAAGATATCTAATTCTAACATATCTTGGGTTTTTGAAAGTCAAGTGGGTGGTTTAGCTAATTTCCAGTTCTGAGCAATCACTAATTTTGCCGCTGTTATTAAGTATAATATAATTCTCCAGTGTTGTCTTTCTTCTTTTTCACCCAATTTGCTAGTCATGTTCAGCAGATATATCTCAGGGCTAGCTTCAAATTTCAGTTGTAACATCCCTTCTATTGCCTTAAAAAAAAACACACCTTCTTTAGGTCCTCCCAGTTAGAATTTAAGCCCATGCGGACATGTTGACATCTAACTCTGCAATGCATTTTCCAGGTGTTACCTGGTGTTGTACATTTTTTGTGAAATTGCACTTTGCAATCCAGCTTTTTAAACTAACATTTAAGTTGTATTTAAGAAAAGGGTTTTACAGAGTGCTCTCAGACTAGAGTCTCTCTCCTGTGTTCAGAGGGAGAGTCAGAAGCACTCCTAACTAGTTCCTACCTCTTCAGCGCTCTTCTTTATTACTACTGTCTAGCACAAGGTGAAGATCCTTCTATTTGTTGACAACTTCTACATATTGTGCCTTTATGCATTGTGTTAACCAGTCTTTTCATCTCTATTTTATTTTATTGTATAGTTTCATGTATTAGATTATGTTGTTAGTTTTTATGGTAGTTGCCAGAAGTGTGAGTTAGAACATCACTAAATAAATGAAATAGGGGAAGAAAGTTCAGAGGAAAAGATCCTGATAAAATGATGAAACCCACATGACTTGTTTTTCAAAAGCCCATGTTGACTTTTAGTGATCATGGCATTCCTTTCTAAGTGCTTACAGACTATCTGTTTAATGATCTGCTCTAGAATCTTTCCTAGTATTGATCTTAGGCAGACTGGGTGATAATTGCTTGGGTCTTCTTTTCCACCCTTTTAAAGATAGGGACAACATTAGCCCTCCTCCAGTCTGCTGACACCTCTCCTGTTTTCCAGGATTTCTCAATGTTTATTGCCAGCGATTCTGAAATTACTTCTGCCAGTTCTTTTAGCACTCTTGGATGTAGTTCATCTGTCCCTGGAGACTTGAATTCATTTATACTGGCCAGGTATTCCTGAACAAACACTTTACCTATTCTGTGCTGCATTTCCCCTTCTGTATCATCTGCTCCATTTTCTCCAGGTTGAGCACTGCTCTCCTTTTGGGAGAAGACCAAGGCAAAGAAGGTGTTGAGTAGTTCTGCCTTTTCTGTGTCCCGTTAGCATTTCACCATCTTCTCCCTATAGCAGCCCTGCCACTTCCTTGTTCTTTCTTTTGCTATGGACATATCCAAAAAAGCCCTTTTTATTGTTTTTAACCTCTCTAGCAAACCTGAGCTCCATCTGTGCTTTTGCTTTTCTGATTTTCCCCCTACATGAGCTGGCTATTTGTTTGCATTCTTCTTTGGTGATTTCTCCCTTTTTCCATTTCTTGTACATGTTCCTTTTAAGCCTTAGCTTGGTTTAAAGTTCTTTAGACATCTATATTGTTTTTTTAGACACCTGCCATTTTTCCTCCTCACTAGAACTGTTTGAAATTGTGCCTTCAATATCTAACTTTAAGAAACTCCAACCCATCATGAACTCACTTCTCTTTTAGTAGTACTGACCATGGGGTCACCCCTAGTAATTCCCTGAGTTTTCTGAAATCAGCTTTCTTAAAGTCTAGAAGGCATGTCTGACTACGCTTGGCCTCCCCTTTCCTCTGTATAACAAACTCCAGCAGAACATGGTCACTCCGCCCTAAGGATCCCGCCACTTCCACCCCTTTAACCAGATCATCTCTGTTGGTTAGGATCAGATCTAAAATAGCTGTTCCCCTTGTTGCCTCTTCCACCTTCTGGACTATGAAATTGTCTGCAAGCCAAGTGAGGAATTTGTTGGACCTTAAATTTTTGGCAGAGCTGGACTTTCAACAAATATCAGGATGGTTGAAATCTCCCATTAGTACTACAGTTGTCCCTCCACATTCGCGAACTTGACATTCGCGGTTTCGGTTATTCGCGGTTTTGGGAGGGCCCCCCCGGGGCCCCCCCAAAACCGCGACACGGGGCCTCCAGAGGCCCCGTGAAATACCTGGGGAGGGGTGGGGAGGCCTTCGCGGGACGCCCGGAGGCCCTCCGGAGGCCCCGCGAAGGCCTGGGGAGGGTGGGAGGGAGGGCCGGTGAGGCCTCCGCGGGGCCTAGGAAGGCCCCGCGAAGGCCCGGGGAGGGTGGGAGGGAGGCCCGGGGAGGGTGGGAGGGAGAGCCGGTGAGGCCTCCGCGGGGCCTAGGAAGGCCCCGCGAAGGCCCGGGGAGGGTGGGAGGGAGAGCCGGTGAGGCCTCCGCGGGGCCTAGGAAGGCCCCGCGAAGGCCCGGGGAGGGTGGGAGGGAGGCCCGGTGAGGCCTCCGCGGGGCCTAAGAAGGCCCCGCGAAGGCCCGGGGAGGGTGGGAGGGAGGGCCGGTGAGGCCTCCGCGGGGCCTAGGAAGGCCCCGCGAAGGCCCGGGGAGGGTGGGAGGGAGGGCCGGTGAGGCCTCCGCGGGGCCTAGGAAGGCCCCGCGAAGGCCCGGGGAGGGTGGGAGGGAGGCCCGGTGAGGCCTCCGCGGGGCCTAAGAAGGCCCCGCGAAGGCCCAGGGAGGGTGGGAGGGAGGGCCGGTGAGGCCTCCGCGGGGCCTAGGAAGGCCCCGCGAAGGCCCGGGGAGGGTGGGAGGGAGGGCCGGTGAGGCCTCTGCGGGGCCTAGGAAGGCCCCGCGAAGGCCCGGGGAGGGTGGGAGGGAGGCCCGGTGAGGCCTCCGCAGGGCCTAGGAAGGCCCCGCGAAGGCCCGGGGAGGGTGGGAGGGAGGCCCGGTGAGGCCTCCGCGGGGCCTAGGAAGGCCCCGCGAAGGCCCGGGGAGGGTGGGAGGGAGGGCCGGTGAGGCCTCCGCGGGGCCTAGGAAGGCCCCGCGAAGGCCCGGGGAGGGTGGGAGGGAGGCCCGGGGAGGGTGGGAGGGAGAGCCAGTGAGGCCTCCGCGGGGCCTAGGAAGGCCCCGCGAAGGCCCGGGGAGGGTGGGAGGGAGAGCCGGTGAGGCCTCCGCGGGGCCTAGGAAGTCCCCGCGAAGGCCCGGGGAGGGTGGGAGGGAGGCCCGGTGAGGCCTCCGCAGGGCCTAGGAAGGCCCCGCGAAGGCCCGGGGAGGGCCGGTGAGGCCTCCGCGGGGCCTAGGAAGGCCCCGCGAAGGCCCGGGGAGGGTGGGAGGGAGAGCCGGTGAGGCCTCCGCGGGGCCTAGGAAGGCCCCGCGAAGGCCCGGGGAGGGTGGGAGGGAGAGCCGGTGAGGCCTCCGCGGGGCCTAGGAAGGCCCCGCGAAGGCCCGGGGAGGGTGGGAGGGAGGGCCGGTGAGGCCTCCGCGGGGCCTAGGAAGGCCCCGCGAAGGCCCGGGGAGGGTGGGAGGGAGGGCCGGTGAGGCCTCCGCGGGGCCTAGGAAGGCCCCGCGAAGGCCCGGGGAGGGTGGGAGGGAGAGCCGGTGAGGCCTCCGCGGGGCCTAGGAAGGCCCCGCGAAGGCCCGGGGAGGGTGGGAGGGAGGGCCGGTGAGGCCTCCGCGGGGCCTAGGAAGGCCCCGCGAAGGCCCGGGGAGGGTGGGAGGGAGGGCCGGTGAGGCCTCCGCGGGGCCTAGGAAGGCCCCGCGAAGGCCTGGGGAGGGAGGGGGAGGGGTGTAGTTATTCGCGGATTTTTCACATTCGCGGGGGTCCGTGGAACGGAACCCCCGCGAATGTGAAGGGACGACTGTACATCTCTCCTGTCTGAAAGTGCGGTCATCTCTTCTAGGAAGGCACCGTCCAAGTCCTCAGTTTGGCTTGGAGGTCTGTAGTAGACCCACACAATAACAACCCTGCTGCTTCTCTCTTCTTTAATTTTTACCCAGAAGCTCTCAACCTGGCTCAGGTTGCTCAACCAGGATTTAAGTCATGGAACTGTTCACAGGTATACACATCCTTAATGTATAATGCTACTCCACCACCTTTCTTATTTGGTCTATTTCTCTGAAATAGGTTATACCCCTCTATTACTACATTCCAATCATGAGACTCATCCCACCAGGTTTCAGTGATGCCTATTATATCATATTTGCTTTGCTGTGCTAAGAGTTCAAGTTCATCCTGTTTATTTCCCATGCTCTGTGCATTAGCATAGAGACATCTAAGACCATGGGCCATGTCCCCTATCTGTCTTTTAAAGGTTTATTCCTCCCACTGCTGGATTCTTGTAATATTTGCCTTATTGTCTATATAATATTTGGGCTATTATCTCCAGCACTTGATGAACTCCTACTCTCAAGAATACTATCTCCCTTACCCACACAACTCAGTTTAAAGCCCTCCTGATCAGATCTTTCAGAGTCTTAGCAAAAACATTCCTGCCAACTGCTGTGGGATGCAATCCATCCCTTGCCAGTAGTTCACCTCCATGAAACCGCATCCCATGGTCCAGGAAGCCAAGCTGTTCCTGGTGGCACCATCTGCACTGCCAGTTGTTCACCTCCACTATCTTTCTCTCCCTTCCTGGGCCAGGCCCTTCCACTGGAAGGACAGATGAAATTACTACCTGTGCATCCAAGCCCTTCAGTTTCCTATCCAGAGCCTCATAATCCCTTTTGATATTCTGAAGGCTATGCCTTGCAGTATCATTGGTTCCCACGTGGACCAAAAGGAAGGGATAATGGTCAGTAGGCTTTACGGGTCTTGTCAGCCTCTCCATTACATCGCAGATTTTTGCACCTGAGAGACAGCACACCTATCGAGACATCTTATCAGGCCCTCAAGCTACTGATTTCATACCCCTCAGCAAAGAGTCTCCTACCACCACCACACACCTCCTCTGAGGATTGGCAGAGGCCAATCTGTGTGCTAAACCGTCCAAAGTCTCATGCATATTCTTTGAGGCCTGGCTCTGCTGCTCTCCCCATTCCTTGCCCATCACTGACAAGGGAGAGAGCTTCAAAGTGGTTCTGTAGTGCCAAACTCATAGAATGGCCCCTGCTCCTTCTCCTTCTCTGAGTCACATTCTTCCAAGCACCAGCCTCCTGTGTATCAGAACTAACCTCCTCCACAGACATCCTCTGAGTGTTCCTGAACCAGGTCCTTCTGCTCTGCTCTGTCTAAGAAACCTTCTGCTCCCTAATATGCTGTATAGTGGCTAATCGGGCCTCAAGTTGTTGGACCTTCTCTTCCAACAACACAACCAGCTTGCCCTTGCTGCAGGTGTAGCTCTGCACACCCACAGTCAAGAAGATAAACATCCCATAGCTGTTGCAGGTGACTGCAGCAGCTCCCTCACTGTCCATATTGAATACTCCAAAGTAAGCACTAGAACAAAACTCTGTGCCTCCCCCTCAAACTCCCCCATTAAACACCCCTGTTGGCCTCTCTCCTGTTCGCCGAGCTCCTGTACGCTGAGCTCCAGGGACTGAAGCTGCAGCTATATAGAGATAGCAACGGAATATTTTGGATTTCAGAATTCCAGATAAGGGAGACTCAACCTGTAGATCATATTTTACATAGCACTTAGTATAGATGCTCAGAAAACTTCATATACAGTAGGGCCCCCATATCTGCTGGGGATTGGTTCTGGGGGTCCCATGGATACCAAAAAACATGGATAATAGCGAACACAATTTAAAATAATGGGACTTCTGGTTTAAAATATCATAGAGTTACCTTGGAAGACCTAGAAAATTGCTAGAGAAGACACATTTTCTAAGAAGACTCTATGGTAGACTCTATGTTTTGTGTCCCGTGGATAACTGAATCAGTGGATAATGAATCAGTGGATACAGGGGGTCCTACTGTACATTATCTTTTGATCTATCAACAGTCCTGTAAGGTAAGTTAATATTTTTTTAGTCATACGTTACAAGAAGAGGAAGGGGCCTGGAGCTGAGAGAACTGTGGCATGCCTAAAACTATCCAGTTAATTTGGAGTAAAGGAGAGATTAAAACCAGGGAATCTTTCACTCCTATCTCAACCACTTTGCAGGGGAGAGTTAGGCTCTTTTGATGATACCCTTTAAGTACAGTGGGTCCTCAGTATCTGCTGGGGTTTGGTCCCAGGACCCTCTGTGGATACCCAAATCTATGGATGCTCCAGTCCCATTGTATACAGTGGCATAGTAATTTTTTTTTAATTTATTTATACCCCGCTCTTCAGCCACAAGGCTATCAGAGCGGCTTACAAATTGTTTTAAGCAATAGCTATTTACACATCTACACTGCATTAAACAGTTTCCAATGTGTGTTAGCTAATTGCCCCCCATAAGCTGGGTACTCAATTTACCGACCTACGAAAGGATGGAAGGCTGAGTGAACCTTGGAGCCGGCTGGAATCGAACTTGCGACGTGGTGGCTTGCAGTACTGGCAAAATGGCACCCCTTATATAAAATGGTGAACAGCAAGGTTTGCTTTTTGGAATCCCACCCCCGTAATATATTTGAGCCGTGGTTGGTTGAATACACGGATGCAGAACCAGTGAATACGGAGGGCTGCACTCTATGTGACTGAGAATGTTCAGTCAGCTATATTGGTGAATGGGTGATCAGCCTTTATAATGTCATTGTAAATGCAAATGAGACTGTGGCCTGGAATAGTGCTACTGAAATGGGGGTCCGTGGACTAGTGTCAGTCTATGAGCCATCAGCTGCTGTTAGCTGGATAATTTCCAGGGGGGAAAGAAAGAAACAACTATAGACAATGGGCACAAATATGATGCCATTCCCTGCCACATGTGGAGGAGAGGGAATTACCACCACCCCTTATTAGATAGATAGCTTAAGAATAACTGGTGTAGAACAGAGTTGGCCTAAAACATTTTGTTGTCTGAGGCAAAGGGCATGATAGTGCCTCATCTGATTGACTGGCGGCTGAGTCTTAATTCTATACTGATGATCAAACAGCACTCAAAGTACCTGAGGGCAGCGGCTAGCTTAGGGAGTGCAGGGCAACTTCCCTGGAACACAGCACTCTGTTCTCCAATAGAAGTAATGACTAAAGGTGTTGTTGCTACTGTCCCTTTCCCAGCACTGAGCCTTTCTTGCTTGAGGTGACTGCCTCACCCTCTTTAATTGTAAGTTCAGCCCTGCTGTAGAAAGTATGCTTGATCTTGTGCAGGGACTCTGCAGCAGGTAGTTTAAAAAATACTATACGTTTATTTCCTGCTTTTTCCGTATGACACCCAGGGATGGGGAAGGTGTGGCCCTGAAAATGTCGGATACCAACTTGTATCATCCCTAGCCAGCCTAGCATCGTCAGATGATGGGCACTGTGGTCCAGGAACACCCGGAGGGCCACACATTCTCCATGCCTGATGTAAGGCTTTTTGATGGCAAATAGACGTGAATAAGGATCCCTGTGGGCAAAAACACCCTTGTAAGTCAAAGGGCAGTTTATTGTCTAAGATAACCATTATTAAAATCAGAAGCTCACTGCAAACTGCAAGAAACATTATACCCAATGATACTACACTCTTCCAGCTTTACTTGGTTAGACATTGTAGGTCATGTTGTAGATGAATGAAACAGATGCTGCCTTTAAATAACTGGTATTAGGGAAGCATTTGTATGTCCAGGAGATTACTTTTAAGACCAAATCCATGTCCACTTCTATGTCCCAAGAAGGAACCCAAGTGAGAAGGTTTTGTTACTTGCTCTCAGCTTCCAAACAGCGTGAAGGTCCAGGGGTATTGTTACAGGATTTGGTTTCCTTTGGATGAGACAGCATTGAAAAACTATGATGCTTTATTAGAATCATAGAATCATAGAGCTGGAAGAGACCTCAAGGGCCATCCACTCCAACCTCTGCCATGCAGGAATACACAATCAAATCATTCCTGACAGATGGCCATCCAGCCTCTTGAGCCCCCACCCAACTTGAAAAAAACAGTTCCGGGGTCCCTGAGTGGAACCCCTGGTCACTTAAACAGGTAACACGTTCAAGATATTTGTTTCAGTTAGCAGAATCTCAGGAGGTGATAAAAAGAGCCTATTGCTCTATGTTTCTCAACCTTAAGAGATGCAAGAGACCACACTTTCCAAGTGATTAGTGAAGTAGCGACAGGCAGGAGCCAAGGAAAAAGCTCTAGGACCTACACTTACTCTGACCTGACATACAATCTGGCTCTTCCAGTTGGAAGACAAAGACAAGGCTAATCTGACTATCCTGCCAGCTGGTTTGAAATGTCTAAAAACATACACAATCACAGAAATAACATCTAAGGACTGTGAAGGGAAAGTCTACATCATGGGCTCAGCTAGCACTATCATAGGGAAAACAGAAGAGCTGTGGACTCTCTCCATCTGTAGAGCTTACTTTTGTCCATCACCACCCCGTTGCTACCTGGACTTGGTTGCTAGCCAGCACACTTCAACAGGGAGGGTAGTCCCCACCCTCATCACCATCATGGAACTTTTAAAGAGCATCAACTGCAGCACCAGTAACCCCCAGGGGTGCAGGTGTTGTTATCCCTAGTGCCTTAACTGGTCACTGCTCTATAAAAATATCTTACAATATTCCTGGTATTATTTTCTTATTGCCAGTCCACTGACCCTGAAGGCAGAAAGGCAGAGTATTTTGATACAGACAGATATGAATTAAAATAATAAGTAGCTGGACCCGATGTACCATATGCCGTTAAAAAACTCCCCAAAACATACTAGGTAGACCTCATGCCTGGTTGCAGCGTCCCACCGCCATCACCAGTTGACTGCCTGGGTGCCATTGCAGCAGGAATAAAAATGATATTACTGTGTAGACTTAAATCATAAGTGGGAATTATGCAGCCCTGAGACATTGGTGACCTGGAAAGGCCTGCAGCCTTAGTCACTATAGCTAACACTGTAGCACATTGTTTGGTCGCTCCCAGTATGCAGATTGGCCATGAGTGGCAGGAGTGGATTGTGAGGTGAAGAGGGAATTTGCATGTGGGTGATGATTGGCTGAGGGAGTGACAGGAGCAGCCAATCAGCATACTGACAGAGGCAACATACCTAAACCCATTTTACATATCCAGTAGGCAACATACCTACAAACCTAAGGCCATTGTGCATACCCAAGAGTTTTATATGTATAGGCGAAAGCAAAACAGAAATCCTTCAGTATTCCAAAGGCTCCTCAAGAGAGACCCTGTGATGCAAGATGCTTCATCTCAAACCATCTCATGACTCCAGAATCACATGCTCCTGCACATTCTTGTACTCATTACTATTATATTTATAGAACAGTTGAACAGACAGCAAAGGAAGAAGAGTAGGCTGTCCAGAGAATGTACAGTGAGTGTCATTTATGGCATTCTGGTTTTATCCCTTACAAGAATATTACTGCTTAAAGAATGAGCTGCAGAGGTCAGCAGTAGGCCCTCTGCTGTGGTGTGGGTTCTGGGTGGTACCAAACTTATGCTTGGGCAGAGATCCAAGCTCTTACAGGTATAACATTTCCAAAGCGAATTAGAATCCCAGAGAAGAGCAAGCCATGGCTTTTCATTAACTCCCATTGATGAAGCATCAACACCCATTCTGGACTATGACCAAGCAATCTGTTTTACAAAGGATGATTTGGCAGCAGCTATATATTGTGATTTATTTGGCTAGCTCCCTTTAAGGAAGTCTGAATTTGTCCAGCTCAGCCATAAAAACTAAGCCACTCTTGTGTTTATTAGCCCATTTCTAGAGCTTTTATCTCTGTAACCTACCTAATTTGCAAGTTTTTTTCTGAGGGTAAAATGTTATGAAGAAGTCTTAATTTTGGGAGGACTATATGGCTGTGATGTTTCTGTATTCTAACATTTCTGTATTTTGATAATACAGAAATCTCTGTCTCATTATGTAAAACAGTTTCTTCCACTTTCAAGGATGAAATTTTCTCATGTGAACCTGCCTGATCCTTGAGAAGCACAACAGAGGCCATTCTCCAGACACATGCAAACCACTTGAGGGGAGAAATCAGCTTAGAAAAGCATCTTATCAGTAATGGCACCATATTTAAGGAGTGCTTTCAGATAAGCAAGGGAGTTACCTACCTGAGCTTAATTTAGATGCTAGATTAAAATCGTTTTAGTGGTTACCTGTTTTAATGGCAAATTTATGATCCATTTCTGCCCTTTTGCTCTTTTCTTGGCCAATTGTATTGATTTATATACTACCCATTTTATTCCCCCCACCCTTGTCCGCTGTTGTTGCTGCTGTTTTCCTTTCATCTGTTTTAATGACTGGATTAAAAGGATTTTAGGGCTAGATTTAAATGCTTTAATTTCTTTTTATTTCTCTATCTGTTGAAAACCTCTTGGCTGTGCAGTGGAAACATGGCATACAAATATATATATATATAAAGCCTGAGAAAAGTCTTCTTATTAATTATTCCCCCAATGCATACAAACACATAAACGGCTCTTAACATTACTAGTACAGGGTTAGGCCAGTTCTGCTAGACCTGTCCTTGTGTGCTTTCCCTTTCCTGTGACCCCCCTCTCCATCCATATAGTGAGTACCAACTGTAAAGCCAAAACCTGAGGGGTTGTCTAAATGGCAAAAAATACTCCTCATGGAATGCAAGGAGAAGACAACCTGTCCTAATGTGTTTGCACTATGTGTGCAAACCTTCCTCCTCCTCCCCCATTGATTGCCCTACTCACTGTACCCATGTGTTCACACAGGGCCCTGACATGCAAGCAGACAGGAACTCCACTCCCAGCCCCGGGTCCTGCTGCACTCGCTACGACATGAGCTAGAGGACCAGCCTATTCAGCCACTGAAGATGCTGTTCTTGCCAGTGCAGCTCTGGTAGAAGTGGGGGAACGCAGAAGGCAAACTCACAGTGGCGGCAGGAGATGAAGCTCAAGTGGCCCATGTTGATGTCCACCGAGTCCTGCGAGGAGTTGCGGCCTATGGTGATGGCTGCCTGCCACACAAGGGACTTGAAGTTGTGGCCCAGGAGCCAGGACAGCAGTGCTAAAAGCAGCGCTTTGGAGGTCCCAGCGGATGAGGCCGGCACCAGGTTACAATGCCCTCCCCCTGCTGAGCTCCAGGCCCCTGGCAGGGCTGTGCAGGGGCTGTGGCAGCCTGTGGTCCTGGGCTGAGACCCAAATGCTGAGGCAGCGCAAGCCGAGCAAGGAGCCCCTGGTGAGCACCTGCCTGCTGCATGGCACCCTGCCTCCGAGAAGCCACTGGGTCACGAGCAGTAGGTGAGGAGCACATTGGCGCCTTTGTTGGTGTCCAGGGGCGTGCAGCTGCACCACCTCTGAGCCCAGCAGCACCACTATAATGTATGCGTTGGCTTGGGGGGGGACACTTCATCAGAGGCCCACAGGACCCACTTGCCATTGGGCAAGCAGACACCCTGGTCAGTCTGCTCCTGGCCCTGAGATCATGTGGGGTATAAATACTGATAAATAAATAAATAAATAAATAAGAACCCCAAACAGAATTAAGTTAAATGAATGCCCTTTATCTTCCAAAAGCAGCCTTTCTCAGCCCTTTTACCCTGGTGGAACCCTTGAAGCAATTTTCAGGTCTCAAGGAACCCCTGCCTAAAAATTATTATACCTACAGCTCAAAAAATATGTTTATTTTTTTCAGTCACAATATCTCAGGGAACTCCTAGCAACCCCTTGTGGGACCCTAGGATCCCAGGGAACCCTGGTTGAGAAATCCTGGTCCAAACGAACTGGAGCCATTTGTGGAAGTTTGCTTTCAGCCGTCAGTTTCCTGCACCGTCTAAGCCAAAGTCTAAGCCAAAAAAAATTAATGTTTATTAATTTTTTTCTTTTCCAAATATGTATAAATGTAATGTGTAACTTCTAATTTAAATAAAAAGGTGTAAATATAATGTTTATTGGAAAAGAAAGGAGAGTGATTATAGTATAGTGTGTTTAGATTAAGAAGGCAAATGTATTAGTGTTAGGATAGATAGTCTTAATTTTGTATTAGTAAGTAAAGAGATGTGGGGGGAATTGCTTTATTGTTATGGCCTTTTGCGATGGGGTGTATTACAGTTGTCCCTCTGTATCCACAGATTTGGTATCCACGGCTTTAAATATTCATGGCTTTAAATTATTTTTTAAAAAATAATAATCCAAAAAGCAAACCTTGCTTTTGCCATCTTATATAAGGGACACCATTTTGCTATGTCATTGCATATAATGGGACTTGAGTATTAACAGATTTTGGTATCCCGGGGGGGGGGATCCTGGAACCAAACCCCAGCAAATATGAAGAGACAACTGTACATACATAAATAGAGACATCATTCCCCAACATCTCAATCCATATTCATCTCTTACAAATTTCTTAATAAGCCATACATAACCATCGGTAGTCTATTAAAATTACAGCTGTCCCTCCGTATCCAGTATTTTGTAGACTCGTTTCATTTCAATTAAAAAACCCCTAACACCCTCCCCTCCCAAAAACCCCTAAGCCAAAAGGTAGCTCTCCTTCCCTCGCAGTAGCAACCCTCTGTTCTCGCCTTCCAGCCAGCGGTGCTGCCTAACCAGCCACGCCCCCAGGGGCGGTCAAAGCCGGAGCGCCGAAAAGAACCAAAGCGTTTCGGACGGGGTGGGGCACATTTGGCCACTTGAGGCCTCCGTAGCTCTGAGTGCGCTCCTGATTTCTGCTCGGGTGGCTGCCATTGCCTCGGTGTTTGTGGAGACCAGAAAGGCAGCCATGAGCGAGAAAGGGGAGCTGGACCTGACCGGGGCCAAGCAGAACACGGGCATGTGGCTCGTCAAGGTGAGGAAGGTTGGGGTGGCCACCAGCGGGGAGCGGTTGGCCTTCTTCAGGGGGCGGGCAGAGCAAAGCCAGGCGAGGCTGGGGAGCACTGGAGCCAAACTGGGATACAGTTGTCTCTTCATATCCGCTGGGGTTTGGTTCCAGGACCCCCCCCCGTGGATACCAAAATCCGTGAATACTCAAGTCCCATTATATGCAATGGCATAGCAAAATGGTCTCCCTTATAGAAGATGGCAAAATCAAGGGTTGTTTTTTGGATTACTATTTTTTAAAGAATATTTTCAAGACGTGAATACTTAAATCCATGGATACCAAATCCATGGATATGGAGGGACAACTTTAGTCTCTCAAGTTCTGTAATAATTAAGGCGCATGTTGCTACTATTAGTGCTGCAGCTGCTACTGGTAGTAGTACAAGTTGTCCCTCCATATCCACAGATTTGGTATCCATGGATTTAAGTATTCACAGCTTGAAAATATTCTTAAAAAAATAATACCGGTAATCCAAAAAGCAAACCTTGAGTTTGCCATCTTATCTAAGGGACACCATTTTGCTATGCCATTGCATACATTGGGACTTGAGTATTCATGGATTTTGGTATCCACTAGCGGTCCTGGAACCAAACCCCAGCAAATATGAAGGAACAGCTGTAGTAATAATAGGTGTGCATGGTTCTTTGTATAGTAAAAATTGGAGGCAGATTATTGTCCCAAGAAGCTCTTGCTGTAGAAACAAAGGAGTGTGGAGGACAGGAGTGTCTCTAGTTTAAAAACAAACAAACCCAAAAACTACAACTACCGCCGGGTGAAGATATGATGAAAGTTTGTAAAATAATGTACTATGCAGAGAAAGTGGACTCGAATCCACACAACACAAATAATCCTCTTTGAAATGGGATTATTTGCATTGCTCCTTCCTATGGAATCCTGGGATTTGTAATTTTACGAGGTCTTTAGCCTTCTCTGCCAAATAGTACTGATGCCACTTCAGCAAACTACCAATCCCAGGATTCCATAGGAAGGTGCTATGGCAAATAATCAATTTTCAACCTGGATTATTTCTCTAGTGTGGATGCCCCCCTCCTCATCAAAGTTTGTGGTCTGTTCTTTAATCATTATATTAAAGCATGGTGTTGTCTATGAAAGTAAAGGTGGCAATGGCCAGTGGATTAGGGGGCTTTAAACCGTGAATAGTCGGAGTCACAAAAGAGGAGAGGCGTGTCAGGAGAACTGAGTCAAGAAATGGAATTCGAACACAGTACTCGGAGGCCTTTGAATACTAGATGCTGAGAACAACAAAAAATAGAGTGATGGTTTTATGCCCTCCATCTAGCTTCCTCATTTGTCTTGTGGGAAACAGAATGCCAGACTCCATGGGACTTAAAAAAAAAAAAGGTGTGGGGGAGAGATCGTGTTTTTCTTACTCAAACAAGGAACAGGATTGGCTTTAACCCCTGCTGATGTGCCTGGCAGTTATGCATTCCCATTGTTTGATATTTTGAAAGGGTTCTATTCATGTATAAGCAATGAGTTTTCTGTCCTTGGGGAATCCTTATCACTGTTATAGCACTGTTATTCCACATTATTATTATTATTATTATTAATATCCCGCTCCTCTACAAAATAACTGTTTTGGGTGCCTCCTGTGAAATTCTGGGGTTTGTAGTTTTAGTGAGGCCTAAGAGCTGTCTGGCTGAGAGTTCTAAATGCCCCTCCCTAAGCTGCAAATCTCAGGATTCCACAGGAGGCAGCCAGAGCAGTTAAAGTGGAATAATAGTGCTATAACAGTGTAGTGTGATAATATTCTCAGGGTCCCCTCCCTCTTGTGGAGAATCTCTGGGCTCATAGTCTGTTCTTACATGAGGTGCCAAACATCCCACTGCAGAGAAGCTTCTTTTTAATGCTCTGTTTCTGGCTGCCCCATCTACTCATCACTGGTGTTTATATGAAACACCTTCTTACATACATGAAACCCTCTTTTTATGTTCTTACAGAAGGAAAGTATTTCTCATATAAATAAAAATAGGGAAAGGTCTAAGTTTATTTAATTAAAGTTAGTTAAAGTGCAAAACCAGCTATGACATTGGGAGGGTATTATAGATAATAAAGCTTGTTTGGGAGAGAATTCTAGAAACAGAAGCTAGCAAAAGACCCAGGCTGTAGGTGTTGGTGGGAGGACACACTATGAAAAAGCTAGGTTGTTTGATCTTCCAGCACACCTGAATATCTTCCAAAGGTTCAGGTGTTGGTTGTACAAATGACCTGCTGAAATTGTGCTGATTGCTGTTGTAGAGGAGGCAACTTTTATTTTCTTCAATAGTCAATTATGTCAGGAAACATTAAGTGATAAGTAAGATTAAACTCAAAGTCTTTGTCAAAGCTGTAGGTTGCTTCCTACTATAAGAAATCCTGGTTTGAGGTAGGAATAATCCTGTGTTATATGCTCTGTTTTTGAGTCTGATACAAGTATTGTGCCAAGGCATACTCTGAGTTTCCTTAATTTTCAAACCACTACTTGGAGTGCTGATTTTGATTTGTGGAACAGTGAAGTGCTTGTGTGCCTTGGGGGGGGGCTATGGGATCAGCATGATAAAGATTTCTGAAGAACTCAAAGTATCCTTTCTTTTCTTTTTCGTTTTTTGACATTTGGTTGGGTCTAATAAAAATTCTGTCAATTTGTGAATTTTGGGTGCTCAGGCAATGGAGCATATCAGGAAAGAGTTTTAACCATTCTCTTTCTGGAAAAGGAAGGGCCAAAAAGAAAAGTAAACATCATGCTGGGAGAGGAAGAATCCCTCTGTCCTATGATTGTACCTTTTAGGGAAGAGCAGGCTTACCCTGCTGCTCCAGAGCACCTGTTGAATTGTATTATTTCAAGGCCTTTAAAAAGTTGTTTGTGTGGGGATGTGGGAGTAGCATATGAGACCAAGGTTTCTTTCTCTAAGACTGTCATGGTTTAGGCAGGGAAAATATAGGGGTAAAGTCCACTTTTTTTTCTTCACTCAGCACTATCCAGTATATCTCGAAGGAGGGAAGAGTTTTGCCACCACAGCTCTCCACTCCTAGACTGATTAATATGAATCAGGAGGAGATAGTGTTCCCTATGCCCCTCAAAAAAACTCTTAGCCGGAATGTGATTTCAAACACACTTTAGTGCCTATGCATCTCCAACCTGACACTGATTTGGGACTAGGATGGGTGGAGCATTTCAGCATCTGTAGCCCGAAGGTGCTGTAGACAACAACAGGTCAGTCCTACCATTGAAGGATTAGAAGGGGGGTTCCTTTTCTCTGAATAGAATGTTAACATTTATTTTTGGCCTTGGGTTTTTTTTTAAAGAAAAAAGAGAGAAATTAGTCTGTTCATTTCTACTCCACTGATCAAAAGAACATTCTACATCAAGTACTTATGGTTCAGTTTTTCTTATGGCGTAAAACAGCTCCAATTGCTTATTTTTACTCCATTCCACCTGATGATCACAAGTATAGAACCTTTTGCAGTGTTTTTCCTTCAGTCATGAATGAATTTGTCAGTTTTTTATATGTTGCAGGTTATAAAGTCAGAATACATAGTACTGCAGGAATGCAGCAAGCACAATGTATAAAATCTACAACCACATGTATATTTGTTATTTTTAATTTATTTATTTATGTCCTCCTTTTCCCCAGCCATGGTAGTCAAGGCAGCTTACAAAGTTAAAATGGGTACAAGTAAAAGCCTGCATCATTAAAACATCTGGAAGTTAATATATAATTAAACTATAAACTGAAGTAAAAGCAATTTAAAAATTCATCCATAAAAAAACAAATACAGCACACTGTTATAGCTCTTTCTCAGTTATTACCAAAGGCTTGTTGAAATAAAAAAAGTCTTCACCTGCCACCAGAAGGACAATGTGGAAGCCACTGTCTAGCTTCTAGGGAGGGGGTTCCAGAGCCTGGAAGCAGCCACTGAGAAGGTCTTATTGCATGGTCCCATCAGATGTGCCTATGAGTGTGGTTGGGACAGAGATCTTAAGACATGGGCAGGCCTATAAGTACTTCAGATATCCTATATGAGCATATAGTACTTTATACAGTACTTTGACAACCTGATCCAAGTCATATACTACAAGGCTTTATAAATCATAACCAGCACTTTGAACTGTGCCCAGAAACAGACTGGTAGGGAGCAGAGCTGTTGTAATAAGTGAATTGTGTGCTCCCTATAACTATATGTTCCTGGTCAGTATTTTTGCTGCAGCTCTTTGAACCAGCTGAAGTTTCCATGAACTCTTCAAAGGTAGAGTGTGTTACATAGAGTGTGTTACAGTAACCCAAATAGGATGAAACTAAGACATCTGTCACTGTAGCCAGATCGAAGGTTTCTAGAAATGGATGTAACTTGTGCACAAGCATTTATTGTGCAGATGCACTCCTGGCCACTGCAAAAACCTGAGTTTCCAGGCTCAGAGTTGATACCAGTAATACACTTAAGGTGTAAACCTGTGTCTGCAGAAGGAATATAATCTCATGCAGCCCAGACTGAATATATATTCCTTTAGCTGCTTTTTCACTGATCTGGGTTAAATTTCATTTGCCCTTATCTGGTCCATTACCTTTGAAAAGTTTAAACTCACAGAAACATAACACATAGGATATATTCCTGTCCTTGCAAGATATTTTTTTCTTTTTGCTGGTTATATCTTCAGTCAACACAAAAGAAAAATGTGTGGTCATACTATTTAATTTCATATAGACTGATTATTTATTTATTTATGTATTTATTTATTTAAAGCATTTCTGTATCTCCTCCTATCTCACAAGGGCTCAAGAGGCAATGAAGAAATAAAAACCAATTAAAACTACAGATACAAAAAACATTTAAAAATCACATTAAAATACTCTTTAAAAACTCCTAAAAGCAGTCTAAAAATTCCAATTTTAAAATGGTTTAAACAACAATTTCTAAATTTGAATGCCATGTAGAACAGCACTGTTTTGGCTGCCCTTAGGAATCTTAAAAAAGATGGGGCCATCCTAATGATTTTGGGTAGGGGTGCAGAAAATTGGGGATGTCTTCCATAATGCTCTCATTGCATACCTTGTGGCTCAATTGGAAAGGAGTATTCATTTTAAAACCACATCAGGCATCTGTTTGAACATCGGATTAATGCTCTTCTGATCATACTGATTACATCCTATAGTCTGTTTAAAATCCTACTTTTACAGTTAGGGGCTTTTATAACAAGGGCAAGCAAATGATGGTTCCAAATGATCTCCCTGGCTGTTTTTGTTGTTACTACCACAGTGGTTAAAAAGTCAGTATTTTTATGTTAAAAACAAGGCATTCATGGAGCACAGACCTTGTTTTATTACAAAGGCATTTTTTAAAAAATGGAGATAGGTGTTCCCACTGAATGTTGTGTCACACAGTTATGCTTCCCTAGTGTGACACTAATCCTTAGGGCAAGGTTAAATTTCCCCTCTCACATTTTGTAGTTGGCTGCCTGTGCTTTAAACCATGGAGGCGTGCATAAAACAACTAGGACTGTATGAACCACTTAGCCATAGGTTGCCAAATAGTCCCTTTTCATGACCAGCTTTCATGCAATGGCTATAGATATGTAAAAGAATGCCTGTCAGTAATGGTGACAAGGGATGCTTAAAGCTTTTGTTCAGTCTGAATTTTGATGCCCACTAACCTAATCCACACGTCCTGGACTAGCATTCATATAACCTTCAGATTTCACACTACTCCAGATTTTGTGATGCACGCCTTGGCTTGCAAATACAAAGATGTGTATAAAATGTATATTTTAGCATAGAATACATTTATAAAGGTGAACACGCAAATACTTTAGAGTGGACACTGAACACCTAAGGAACATTCATGAACAAATGGAGCTTCAGTTGGCCCATAATGCAGCTGCATGGATGTTGGTTGGCCCATAAGATCATGCTACACAAATCCTGTCAACAATTGCATTGCTTACCAAACTGTTCACAGGTACATAATCCACATAATCCTTTCTTGGGCGTGGATGCCAGTACTTTTGCATGACATCTCCCTTAGGTCCTGGTGACCTCCACTTGACCTCACTTATGGTCCTCCCCGATCTACTGGACCTCATGAAGCATCTCAATATTGCCAAATTATGAAATATTAGTGGGAGGGGCTGTAAGGCATGGTGTTGGAGATTACCTAGTTTGTCCTAAATGGCTTAGGCCCAGGATACCTTGCAGGCTTACTGTATCTTCATTATTCTTGTTCTTGTGTGCCTTCAAGTTGTTTCTGACTTAGGGTTGCCTTAGGGTCACCATATCACAGAGTTTTCTTGGCAAGATATGTTCAGAGGGGCTTGCTATTTCCTTTCTCTGAGAGAGTATGACTTGCCCAAGGTCACCCAGTGGGTTTCCATGGTCTTGTATTGTTGTCCAACACTCAGACTGCTACACCATGCTGGCTCCCTTATCTTCACCACTTCATAAAGTGACAGGGAAGGGCCTTTCTTTGTGTCCTATCTTGTGTGGAGGCACATTTGAGAAGGAATAAATAGAGGACACTCTCAGTAGTGGCATCTAGATAGTGGAATGCTCTCCCTATGAAATGCAGAAATTCACTGTTTTTTTCTTGGTCGGTGAAGAGAATTTAATTCTACCAGGGGTTTGCTGTATGTGACAGATAATGATTTTCTGTTTTAGTTTTAATTGCTGATGCTTCCTTCTCTTTAGTTAATTGTTTTATAATAGTTTTTAGTTTGAATTTTGAAATACCATAAGTCGTATTGAGTGGTACTTTTTAACTAAGGACATTATCAAGTGCTGTAAAAAAAACCCTGCAGAGGTCGAGAGGAGGACGCCACTGTCCTGCTTCCGGTGGTCGATATCACATGCCCCGTCCTCCTCCTGTCCTTCCTCCATGCTGGAGGGACGAAAGAGGTGCTGCTTTTCATTGATGGAAGTTTCTGTCAATAAAAAGCGGCACCTTTTCCATCACTCCAGCACGGAGGAAGTATGGGAGGAGGATGGGGCGTGCGATATCAACCGCCGGAAGCGGAACAGTGGCGTCCTTCTCTTGACCTCCATGTTTTTTGGTTTTTTTTAGAGTGTCTGCTAAAGTCCTAAGAAGGTGGAATATAAATGTTTTTTATTAAAAAATATGTTTGGGAGCTTATGCCAAATACAGGTGCTTTGTTTTAGAAGACAAACAGTTTGATTCTGGGCTGCAATCAGCCGGGAAGTTAAGCCCACTTGAGCATGTAAGAAGAGACTTCATGTAAAATTTGAAAAAAGAAAGAGCTAGAATGTATCCTTTGTTATTACCAAGACATTCTTGATCTTTTCACCAGAGAGGGCTTCCATACAATTATGCCTGTTTACTATATAGTGGTATTCTATATAGTATATAGTGTATGAGCAAGAGAAATAGTTGTTTAAATGACATTTTATTAGCTTAGGAACCAGCCACAACAAACATAAGGAAAAAATACACCTCTTTTGACACAGTAATTGTTTCAATTTTCTATTCATACCCAACTCAGCTCCTCCTTTACCTTCTTGCTTTTGAAATAATTAACCTAATGCTTAAAGCATTGAATGCTTATTCCAAAGATCCACACCACTGTTCTCATTTCAAAAGATTTTCTCGGAATTTCAGTGCATTAGCCACCCTATTGCTTCAAATCTGTCTCGTGCCATTTCTCCTCTACCTGCCTTTGGTTGACATGTTAGCTTTCATTTAAGGTTGTAAACCAAATTACATCCATCCAATTTTGTACATTAAGTCCATGTAAATATTGCAAGCATTTGAACTATCTAGCCTGGCTGCACCCAGCAACATTGAGATCAAGTCTTTATGTTGTACATCTGTATTTTCACTTTCAAATAAAGATAACAATAACAAAGCTCCTCTTGTTTATATTGTTTGACTCATAATCTCTTTTAGAGTATTGGCTACCTGTGCCCAGAACCAACCAATTTTCTGACAATCTCACCAAATAGGCTTAAAAGTAGCTCCTAAGTCATCATCATGGCCCAGGCAAAATGGGATATTGGCCAGGAAGTTGTACCCCTCTTTCCTTACAAATCAGTAACTCGACTCCCTCTCAGGTTGTTGTCACGCATATATTCTGGCAAAGGGAGATGAAACCAATATCACAGACCTTAGGATAACTATTTGAAGGACTACAGGTAGTCCTGCCTCTCCACCTTGTATACTGTATTTGCAACTGTGAAAAAGCTCCAGGAAAGTGTAGCTGTGGACTACCTTAGCATGGCAAAAAGTGTGCCCTTTGTGCAAATCTGAGAGCTCCAGTGCACAGTTCTAATTTTTGATGTAGAGAGCATAGGCTTAAGTTTGTGGCTTAATTCCTCTTCCAACTGCAGTGTGAACTAGACTAGGAGTCTAAATATAGACAGTTTCTCGGGTGTGAGAGATTATCTCCCCCCCACCTTATTGCAGCATTTCAAGTAACACCAGAAAGATATACCTAACCACAAACATTTCCCCTTTCCCACCTGACCATTCAAACCAGAGTTATCCATTTCTAGCTTAAGAAGAAAAGTAAAATCTTCTTAAACCTCCTTGATTCGAATATCATAGAATCATAGAATCATAGAATTGCAGAGTTGGAAGAGACGATGAGGGCCATCCAGTCCAACCCCCTGCCATGCAGGAAATCACAATCAAAGCATCCCCGACAGATGGCCATCCAGCCTCTGTTTAAAGATCTCCAAGGAAGGAGACCCCACCACGCTCCGAGGGAGTGTGTTCCACTGCCGAACAGCTCTGACTGTCAAAAAGTTCCTCCTAATATTGAGGTGGAATCTCTGTTCCTGGAGCTTGCATCCATTGCTCCATATTTCAGTCCCTGGAGCAGCAGAAAACAAGCCTGCTCCATCCTCAACGTGACACCCATCCAAATACTTAAACAGGGCTATCATATCGCCTCTTAACCGTCTTTTTTCCAGGCTAAACATACCCAGCTCCCTAAGTCTCTCCTCACAAGGCATCGTTTCCAGACCTTTCACCATTTTATCCTCCAGCTCAAGTTTCACATCTATACATTTTTTTGCAAGTTTGAATTTGAACAGGAAATAGAATAGAAAAAATATACCTATCTTAGTTACATTTTGATTTTAAGTGTGTATGTGTGTTAGCTAATTGCCCCCACAAGCTGGGTACTCATTTTACCGACCTATGAAAAGATGGAAGGCTGAGTGAACCTTGGAGCCCTCTGGAATTGAACTTGCAACTTGGTGACTTGCAGTACTGGCATTTAACCACTGTGCCACCAGGGCTCCTTTTTAAAATGACATTTATTTACTACAGCTTCTAATAACCTTAAGTAATTTCTGCATTGTTGATTGTTTACTGCCAAATATATACTGGTGTTTGATGTGTACTAGTTATAATAAGATAATAAAGAATGAGTACATCTTTTTTTTCTTGCAATTCATAGAAAAACAATAGTATTGCAACTGGTCATTGACGGTTTGTTTAATTTGTAAAGATATGGGGTTGTACCCAGCGGTGTCTGTTCCAGAAAGAACAGGCACTATTGGGAGAATGGATACATCTTCCCTTCCTCCCAATGTCTCTCCCAGATCTGCTCTGAGGATTGGGGTATCCTCTGGAGAAGATATGGCATATGTATGGAGCAGCACAAGGCAGGAGGGTAGGTAGGGCCCTGCTACACAAGCAGAAACTTGGATTGGATTAGATGTAGACCATTGCTTAAAATGAATAAATGTCATTGTCTTGTAATATTGATTTGTTGGTTTTTTTTGTGCTGCTTAACAAACCAATTTATAATATTTTGTGTTGCTTTGAGGATTCTGTTCCTTAAAGGGGCACTGGAAGGAGATTTAGGTTACAAATATATTTGTGACTTACTTCATATTTTTGTTGGCTTTTATAATTTCTTTTAGGTCCCAAAATACTTGTCTCAGCAGTGGAATAAAGCGTCAGGAAGAGGTGAAGTAGGAAAGCTAAGAATTGCCAAGTAAGAGTATTTATATTTTATGTTTGATGGTTCAGAGATTCCTTTGTTTTGGTTATGTGAGTGGTGTGTCTGTATAAAACTACTATCACAGGAGTGGGGAAAGTGCATCCTGTGGGTTGTATGCAGCCCTCTGGGCTACAAACATGGCCCCTGAAGCTCCCAAAGCCTGCAGACCTGGAAAAAATGGGGGTGATTTTTCATTCCTAAACCCAATCAAAATAGCTCAAAGAATAGCAAAATATAGCAGTTTTTACCCACAGATCCCCTAGGCTCCCCACATACCCCTAGACTTTTAAAACTGCAAACAGATTAGTGGGGGAACCAGCCAAAAATAGAACCAGAAGGGATGTGACATCACTTTGCTCATGTATTCTGATTTTAATTATATATGCTGCTAGGACATAGGCATATGTAGATGTTTCTTTAACACATCCTTTGTGTATATCATTAAAAATAATTGGGTGCACATACATATTGCAACCCAAGATCCTCTGTAAGGGTTCTTAGGTTATTCCAGCAAAAGGGATGGATCTGCCTGCTTTAAAAGGGTAGACATCTGGTTTGGAGTCTAGTCCTCATTCTTGTCCTCCTATCCCTCTCAGAAAAGTTCTTTTGGACAGATTGCTTGTGCTGACCTGGGGATGCAAGTCCCTGGCATGGAGAATTTGGGAGGGGTGGTTGGCAGTAAGGTACTGAGGTAAGTAATCCAGAGATCCCAGTTCAGGTTTTCCTGGTTCAAGGATCCTTGATCTGTGATCTGGTCGCCCCCAGCCATGGTGCTTGGAGATGAGTAGGTTTGCAGCACTGCTGCCTCTGGTTCTGTTGATTCAGTGGATATGGCCAGCCCCTTCTCATTGGCTGCTGCTTAGGGTTGGGATCCTTTCAGCACTATGATAGTCTTTTCAGTTGTGTAGCAATTTCTGCTTACTTTTTGAATTTATTGCTTTCTTTCTAATAGCAGTGGGAAAAATTTGGAATGTTAAAATACTATATCCTTTGTTTATTTCACAGAAACCAAGGAAGAACAGAAGTAAGTAAATTAAAATACAAGTATTATAAAAACTTTTTTTGGATTGGATGCTGCATAAGGCGCTGTGTGGTCTCCTTTCAAATAGATTGGTACATCCACTCATAATTTGAATGGTGTTACAGCATTGGGGAATCCAAGCCAATCTTCAGGGCTCTAGAGGAAATATTCTTGCAATGTGTAAGATAATTGGAGGAAAAAGAAAGAATACTTTTTTGGTAAATATTGGCAGTAACAAATGTAACAGAGTTGCTGTCTCTATAAAGAAATCTAATGTTAAGTAACAATTTGAGTTGTCCTATATTTTCATGTTGGAAAAAGTGATTTGCTTAGTTGCTATACCCTCAGGAAAGCCATCACATGGAATTTAAAGAGCATTTGCAAAAATAGCAAAAGAGAATACAGTTTGCTTAAAGAAATACATTTCTCTCAGGCCTCCATCTTCTCTTCAAATGGAAGAACTGAGGTGGGGAGGGGGGTGATCTCTATGTACAGATAAGTCAGACAAACAATGTGAAAGCTATAGGTTCTGGGAGGTCAAAGAGCATTCAATCTGTTCTTCGGGGAGAGACTGAATTTTCATGGACATGACTATGAACTGAACAGGAAACATTCTTATTCTCTAAAATTAACTAGAATTAGAATGAATTTCACATAGCTGCCCTCAAGACTTTGGCATTCTATTCTTAATGTGCTTTGAAAGCCCCCTTTTGCTGTAAACAGAGTGCTTCACTGTTCAGGAGCCAAACATTCAGTGCCTCTTTCTCAAACTGAACATTCTGAGTTCTTGTGATCTGACCTTACTTGGAGGCAGTCCTTTTTGCTTATTCATGCAAAATAAACTTCTGCTTGTGGTCCCCTCCCTGGCTCATTGTTTTTCCTGGCCTGGCCTGCTTCGTTGTCCTGTTGCCCTGTCCTATAGGTTCTGTTTAGGCAGACTAAAAGATCAGTCTTTAGATTCTAGTGTCTGGGAGATGGATTTAGCAATAGGAAATGAGGAATGCAGCTTTGAAGAAAATAGCTGAGATACTCTTTGTAATAGAAAAGTCCTGAAGCTAATTTCAATTAATCTGTTTTATTTTAATTTCCAGTCAAGATAATCACTGTTTAATTAAATGATTAATCAACTAGTTATTTCAGCTTTCATTATTGGTATATTTCTAGAAAAGACAGTTGAGAAAATAGCTTTGAGAGATATTAAAAATTTTATTCTGAAGAGTGAACAGGGTTGAGTTTCCTCCCCAATTGAAACCAAGGTAATTACATCTAGTCAGATTTTCTTGTTCAAAGAAGAAGTCTAAAATTAACAGTCAGTACATTGTGAAGTTGAAGGCTTTCACGGCCGGCATCCATAGATTTTCCTTGGGCTTTTCTGGGCTGTGAGACCGTGTTCTGGAATAGTTTCTTTCTGACTTTTTGCCTGCATCTGTGGCTGGCATCTTCAGAGAATGGTTGGGTAGGAGTGTATGTGAACTTATATATGGAACATTTTGAAAAACAAGCCCTGGAAACAAAAAAGCCCACAACATGGTTCCGACATGTGGATGACACTTTCACCATTGGGAACCACGGAGAAGAAGATTTGGTCTCATTCCTGAACCACCTGAACAGCATCCACCCAAATATCCAATTCACAGTGGAAAAAGAGAAGGAAGGAACACTGCTATTCTTGGATGTCTTAGTCATCCGCAAACCAAACCAAAGGTTAGGCTACAAGGTATACAGAAAACCCCTCCACATGGACAGATACCTACACAAGAACTCCAATAATCACCCAGGACAAAAAAGAAGCACAATAAAAATATTGGTAGACCATGCAAAAAGGATCTGTGAACCACACTACCTGGAGGACGAACTGAAGCACCTAAACTGGGCCCTAGAGGCTAATGGTTACTTCAGATCAGACATCACAAGAGCAGCCAGACCCAGAACAAACCACATGAATGAAGAAGAAAACAGCCACCCAAAGGGAAGGTATTTTTACCATACATCAAAGGAGTCACAGACAGAATAGAGAAAGTGATGAGGAAACACAACCTCCAAACAATCTATAGACCAACCAAAAAAATAAAATAAAAAAATCTAAGAAATGCTACGTTCAGCGAAGGACAAAAGAGACCCTCTCACAGCTGCAGGAGTTCACCACATACCATGCAGATGTGGACAAGTTTACATAGGGACCACTAAACACAGTGTGCAAACACGAATCAAGGAACATGAGAGACACTGCATACTGGGCCAGCCAGAAAAATCATCAGTAGCAGAACATATTATAAACCAACCTGGACACAAAATGCTATTTAAAAACACAGAAATTCTAGACCAGGCCAACAGCTATCATGTCAGAATGCACAGAGAAGCTATTGAAATCCACAAACACCTGGACAACTTCAACAGGAAAGAAGAAATCTTAAAAGTAAACAAAATCTGGCTTCCAGTTTTGAAAAACAATAGAATAAAAACTCAACCCTTACAAAGGAATTCCTCCCAGGGACAGGGGGATTTCCAGCAGCAGTTAATGGCCCATCAACCAACCATTAGCCAAACAGACACTAACGAGCCTTGCATTTCTATACCCTGAAACTAACCTTTCAATTACACAAATTTACACATACTCCCCACTGGGGATCACAGCATATGTAAGTCCATATACACTCCTACCCAACCATTCTCTGAAGATGGCAGCCACAGATGCAGGCGAAACGTCAGAAAGAAACTATTCCAGAACATGGTCTCACAGCTTGGAAAAAACCCAAGGAAAATCTAAGTCAGTACATTCTTCATTATTGTTGGAATACACGGATTCTAGATGGAGACTAAAGAAAACCAGATTTTGAGTCACACACATTAATATCACTAATGGAGTGCAGGAACAACATTGATGGGGGATAAGTTTCTTTGTCCCTATTACTGTGTTTTCTTAATTCAAGGATGGGGAAACAGCAGCCTCTTAAGTTCCCTTAGGAGAACTCCAAAGCCCTCATACATTCCCAATTTAAAAAACATTTTGAGGCAGTTTTTCAGGCAACTACCCACTCTCCAGCCACCAAAAAAGCCACCAAAATATGGTGGTTTGATTCCCTTCTCTCCCTACAACTTTGGAAACAAATCTTTAAAATCAGCTGTTTTACAGCCAAGTCCTGCTGCTGAATGTGACATGACTTTCAGTTGTGCTGGGAGTGTAGCCCAAGGGTGGGGAATCTTTGGCCTTCTAGATGTTTTGGACTACAATTCCCATAATTCCACACCACTGGCCATGCTAGCTATGACATGTGGGATTTGAAGTCCAAAACATCTAGAAAGCCAAAGGTTCCCTATCCCTGTAGCCTATGGGGCAGGAGAAGTGGCACCTCTCCCATTCCTAGTTGCTCACTGGCCCTCATTTGCTGCTTAATTAATGCCCTGTTAAAATGATTGCATTAAAAGTTTTCAGCAGTTGAATTTAACATGCTACCTTATAACTACTCATATAATTTTTAAAGTTTCTCTATATTATAACTTAAGTACTCTAAGAAAAGCCTGCCTTCTATATTTCCGTTGTTTTCAGTGTTGGCTCCTATATGATCTGATATGAGGATGGCATAACACATTTCTGCTGCTTTATTAGTATCTATTTTTGCCAAGGAAAGCATATGGTATGCAGTGGTAAATCATTGATTCTGTAATATTTGCTATCAGTAGAGGTGTAACATCATACTCTTGATGTAACTCTGATATAGCTGGTTTACAGCCATTTATTTCTTGTTGCTGATTAGAGAGGAAGCTATTATTCATGAAACGTAATGAAAAAATCATTATGGTTGGAAACCAGAGTATACCATTAGTCACTTCCTCATCACTTTGGATATTCACCTGTGCTGTTTATGACAGAAATCAAACAACTGTTTCAAGATGATAATTAAAAACAGAGTATAATTTATTAAAAGGGGTGTTTTTCTCTTGTTTTCTGTTATAAAATCATTGAAGTCATACACACCCACACCCCTTACAGGATCATGCAATCCCATCACCACAGAAATGTAGTGCCATTGTTGACTCTCTTTCTCGATCGTGTGGAACAACTATATATATATATATATATATATATTGCCACCTATGGCACTGCCTTCGGGATTGCATGATCCTGTGAATTAAGAGGCTATTCTGATGGCATCAGTTGGGTCTCCCATGTCAGACAGGCTTTTGCTGAGGAGCCGGACTAAATGACCAAAACAGTTACTGGGCAGCAGCTATAATGGAGGGTAACACTGGCAGAGGAACTCAAAGACAATGGCAGTGGCACCAATAATTAATGCTTGTTAGTACTGCACACAGGGAGGCACAGTAAACCTTTTGAATATCATTTACCACTAAAGCCCTATGATGGGATAATCCAAAATGAAACAAGGGCTAGTACCAGAAGATGAAGCTCCCAGGTCAGATGACACTCAAAGAGCTAATGGGATACAACAGAGGACAGCTACGAGTAGCACCATGGCTAACAATGCAACCGGACTCAAGCCAAAAGGATGTTCAGTTGTTGACGTGTTCAGAGGTGAAAGGAAAAATCTAAAGCTGCACAGCACATATTATAAGAACATGGAATGTGAGAAGCATGAATCAAGGGAGGCTAGACATAGTAAAACAAGAAATGGAATGTATAAACATTACAATACCTAGGGTGAAAGAACTAAAGTGGACAAGAATGGGACATTTTCATTCATATAATTATATAGTTGCCCCTCTACATTTGCGACTTTCACATTCGCGGTTTTGATTATTTGCAGAAAGCCACCTGGTCCCCCCTCTCTCCGCCCAGTCCCTTCCCAAGGCATGGGAAGGGCGGGGTGGGTGGGAGTGAGTGACAATGGGGGCTTCAGAAGCCCCCTTAGCCACTTTGGAACAGGCGGGGAGGTGGGAGTGAGTGGCAATGGGGGCTTCAGAAGCCCCCGTCACCACTTTGGAACAGGCGGGGGGTGGGTGGGAGTGAGTGATGACAGGGGCTTCTGAAGCCTCTGTCACCACTTTGGAGCAGGCGGGGTGGGTGGGAGTGAGTGATGACAGGGGCTTCTGAAGCCTCTGTCACCACTTTGGAGCAGGCGGGGTGGGTGGGAGTGAGTGACAACGGGGGCTTCAGAAGCCCCTGTCGCCACTTTGGAGCAGGCGGGGGTGGGTGGGAGTGAATGACAACAGGGGCTTCAGAAACCCCCATTGCCACTTTGGGAAGGGCAGGGTGGTGGTGGTGGAAGTGAGTGGCGACGGGATGGGTTTTTGCAGGTGGGTGGGGGGAGGACTATTCGTGGTTTTTTCACATTTGCGGGGGTTTTCTGTCCCTAACCCCCACGAGTGTGAAGGGACGACTGTACTGTTTTACTCAGGAAATGAAAATCTATAAAGAAATGGGGTGACATTTATAGTGAGGAGAGATCTAGCAAAAGCAGACAAAGGATATAATGCAAAGTCTGACCCAATCATGTCAATAGGACTTCAGGAAAAACCCATCAATATAACCGCAATCCAAGTTTATGCTCCAACTACTGTACAAAGGCAGAAGAGGAAGAAATTGAAAGATCTTAACTGGAGTTCGGGAGGAAATTGATCACATACCCAAACAGGATATATTAGTGATCATATGCAATTGGAACACAAAAGTAGGAAACAGAGCTGCAAAATCAAACATTGTAGGAAAATTTGGCCTAGTATCAAGAAATGAGGATAATGAGCACACCAAAGAATTTCAAAAGAAAACCAGCCTGTCTTTATAGAATATAGCAAAACCTTTGATTGTAAAGATCATGAAAAACTATGAATTGCTCTTAAAGAAATGGGTGTGTCACAACATTTTATTGCCTTGATGCATAAACCCTACTCAGGACACGAGGCCACTGACAAGACAGAACATGGAAAGAGGTTTCCAGGTGACGAGGTCAGGCAGGGCTGCATTATATCACTCTATCTGTTTAACTTGTATGCTGAGCATACCATACATAAAGCATGATTCGACTTCGAGGAAGGAGGATTACACATTGGAGGAAGTAACTTGAACAGTTTAAGATATGCAGATGACACTGTACAGCTGGTAGAAAATAGCAAAGACTTGGAATGATTACTGAAGAAAGTTAAGGAAGGAAGTTCAAAAGTAGGTTTACAGTTGATAATTAAGAAAACAAAAATAATGACCACAGATGATTTACATCATTTTAAAGCAGACAATGAAGACATTGAAATAATTCAAGATTTTCCATATCTTGGCTCAGAATCAGAATGGAGACTGCAGTCAAGAAATCAGAAGACTAGAACTTGGAAGGGTAGCTATGTAGGAACTAGACAAGATCCTGAAGTGCAAAGATATACTGTATCATTGAATACTAAAGTTAGGGTGGTCCAAGCCATTGTATTTCTAATTTTTATGTATGGTTGTAAAAGCTGGACAGTGAAGAAAGCTGCTGGGAAGAAAATAAACTCATTTGAAATTTGCTGGAGACTATGGATACTGTGGACTGCTAAAAAGACAAATAAATGGGTCCTAGAGCAGATCAAACCTCCCTAGAAGCCAAGATTACTAAACTGGGACTGTTATACTTTAGCCATCTCATGAGAAGACATGACTGACTAGAAAAGATAATAATACTTGGTAAGGTAGAAGGCTGTAGGAAAAGAAGAATACCGCAATCCAGATGGATACACTTAAACAAGGAAGCCACAGCCCTGAGTCTGCAAGACCTGAGAAAGGCTGTTGATGATAGGGTGACTTGGAGGTCATTCATTCATGAGGTCACCGTAAGTCAAAGTCAATGGCAGTTGACAAAGAAGCAGCAGGAACAACAACCCCCCACACGTGTGTGTGTGTGTATGTATGTATGTATGTGTATGAGGGTGGAAGGCCAGTGTGTTGTAGTGGTTTGAGTGCTGGACTACAATTCTGGAAACCAGGCTTCGAATCCTCGCTCAACCATGAAAACCCATTAGATGACCTTTGGCAAGTCACACTCTCTCTGCCTCAGAGGAAGGCAAAGCCCCTCTGAACAAATCTTGTGAAGAAACCCTGTAATAGGTTTGTATTAGGGTTGTATTTAGGGTTGCCATAAATTGGAAATGACTTGAAGGCACACAACAAAAAGAAGGTGGCAGGTTTTAAAATCCCAGCTTATGCTGAATGAGGGCAGCTTGTTCAGTATTGTCTACATTAGTAGTTCTCAGATCTAATACCCACCTTCAGAGCTAAGCTCCAATGTTTAGTCTCCACTCTAGAACTTATGTTCATCTTTTTAAAAAATACTGTATGTCTTTTCCTATTTTCTTCTTTTAAAATAGGTGGGCAAAGTGTGTGACCCTCCAGATGCTGGTGAAGTGCAGCTCCTACCTTTCTCAGTATGGGCTATGCTGGTGAAGGCTAATGGTAGTTGCACTCCACTAGTTTCTGAAGAGTTGAATACCCTCCATCTGAAATAGCTTGAACAGAAAAAGATGGTCCTGCCCAAGTAGGTTCCAGTCCGCCAGTCAGAGACTGTTCAGGAGTAAGAAAGTATATCAGTGTCCCATGGTCCTGGGCAGAAGCCTTTTGCAGCCCTGTTGCATATGTGAATTATGTTGTTATTTTGCTTCCTGAATTCTCAAAAGCAGCTGGTAATTCTTTTCTTTGCAATAAATATTTACTGGCATTTGTGGTTGTCAGGTATCTTTCACTCTAAATGAAGATCTTGCGAACATTGATGATATTGGCGGGAAGCCAACTTCCATCAGTGCACCCAGAGAACATCCATTTCTTTTACAAAGTGTGGGAGGACAGACATTAACCGTGTTTACAGAGAGCTCCTTGGGTAAGTAGGATGGAAAGGTGCTGAAAACACATGTAGGTGTTTCCATAGTTATTTGCTAAAATGAAGTTAAGTCTCCAAATTTTCTTTGATGGTCTCTTTGATTTGCTTAATGGTTCTGTTCTCTTTTTTAATATAGTTAATATTTTTAATATGTAAGCCCCCTTGAGTCCTAGGCTTGGGGAAAGACAGGATATAATGATGATGACACTGATGATGATAATGATAATGATAATGATGATCATTTGCCTGAAATTCAGAAATAGAAAGTACCTTTGTTTTTGGATATGGACCACACTATAATATTGGAATTAATATTTTGGTGCCAGAAACTTGGTGTTACTGTGGAGCTGCTTCATCAGAACTACTCATATATCACACTAAATTTTAATTTCAAATTTTATTTAACTCAAATGACATCATTTTACTATTACTTTTATTATTAAAGAGATTGCTTATATAGTTAGTATTAGGTCAACAATTCAGTTACGTTCTCCCTTTCCATTTACAGTAGGACCCCTGTATCTGCTGGGGATTGGTTCTGGGGTGTGTGTGGATACCAAAAACTGTGGATAATAGCAAACCCCATTGAAAATAATTGGGCTTCCAGTTTAAAATACCATAGAGTTGCCTTGGAGGACCTGGAAAATGTCTAGAGAGGACACATTTTCTAGGAAGACTATGATAGGTGTGCTGTTTTGTGTCCTGTGGATAATTGAATCAGTGGATAATGAATCAGTGGATATGGGGGTCCTATTGTATACAATCTATATAATCTATTCTATATATTTACTCAGGTTGTTTTTTCATATTGACTTCTTTTCATCTGTCCAAATTAATAAGATATATTCATGTTTATTTCATAATCATGACTTCTGTTTCAAACTTCATGTCTACTCTATAATATATTCTAAATATTCCTTTATGATTCTTTAACTATGATTCTTTAACTGCTACTGTCTCAATTAAAAACTAATCATTCTGAATGTACCTGGAGTAACATTCAGATAGTGCCCCATACTTCTTTACAGTATTCAGCTACTGGTTGCCAATCTTTATCTGTCTGATTTTTGGATTTGGAATGTATCCACGAGGTTAATTTGTCTATATTTATCATGTCAGCTAATTTTAATAACCAGTCATCTATAGTAGGGATCTCACTAGTTTTCCATCTTAGTGCTATTGCTAACCTTGCTGTGGATACCATATATAATATTACTTTCCAATGGCTTTTCTTTCTTTCTTTTCTAGAATATTTGTCATGTTCAATAGGTAAAGCTCCAGTTTCATGGGGAATCTAATTCGAAGCATCTTAATGATTTCCAAATGAATTTTTGCTCAGAATTTCTTAATCCAATTACAGCTCCACCACATATGATGTAGGGAGCCTGGTGTATTTTAATATTTCCAACATTTGGTATTCCCAGATTAGAGGATCTTATAAATTTTAATTGGGGTGGGGTGTAGTGCCATTTATGTGCCATTTTAAAGTAATTTTCTTTTATGTTTTGGCAGGCTATAAATTTATTTATTTTCTTTTGAGCTTTTCCTCAAGCTTCTAATTCTAATGTGTAACCAAAATCCTTTGCCCATTTCATAATTGAGTCTTTAATCTAGATTCATTCCAGTCTGTTTTCAGACCTGTTTATGGGAGACACAGCTTTGGTCGCCTTGGTGAATGACCTACTCAGGGAACTGGACAGGGGGAGTGTGTCCTTGTTGGTTCTGCTGGACTTCTCAGCAGTTTTCAGTACCATCAATCATGGTATCATTCTGAGATGCCTCTCTATGATGGGGGTTGGAGGTACTGTTCTACAGTGGCTCTACTCTTTCTTGGAGGAGCATTCTCAGAAGGTGGTGCTGGGGGATTCCTGTTTGATTCCTTGGTCCTTGGCCTGTGGAGTCTCTCAGGGTTCAGTCTTATCCCCTATAATTTTCAACATCTACATGAAACCATTGGGAGAGGTTGTCCAGAGTTTTGTGGTCAGGTGTCACTAACATGCTGATGATACCCAGCTCTATTACTCCTTTCCACCTAATTCCAAGGAAGCTGTTCCTGTGCCTTGGAAAAGTGCTCAAAAACCTCAGTTGGTCGAAAGAGCTGCAGCTAGGTTGTTAACTGGGGCCAGCTACAAGGAGCATACAACTCCTTCATTGCAACAGCTCCATTGGCTGCCAGTTTGTTTCCAAGCACAATTCAAAGTGCTGGTTTTGACCTATAAAGCCATATTTGGCATAGGTCCAAGTTATTTGGAGGACTGCATCTCCTTGTATTAGCCCAGTAGAGTTTTAAGTTCATCTGGAGAAGCCCTTCTCTCTGTTCCACCACCTTTTCAAGCTCATTTTCCTGAACTACCTAGAACACACTGCCTCAGAGTGTGGTGGAATTTCCTTAATTGGAGGTTTTTAAACAGTAGTTGGATGGCCATCTGTCAGGTATGCTTTGACTGTGTATTTCTGCATGGCAGGGGGTTAGACTGGATGGCCCTTGTGGTCTCTTCCAGCATTTTTGCCATCTTCATGCTGCAGCCCTCCCGTTTTCTTCCTTTTGCTATGGACAGAACAAAAAAGCCCTTTGTTATTGGGTTTAACCTTGCTAGCAAGCCTGAGCTCCATCTGCGACCCTGATGGGAGAGGCGGGATACAAATAAATAATCTTCTTCTTCTTCTTCTTTTTCTTCTTCTTCTTCTGCTTTTCTGACTCCCCCTCCCCCCACATGAGCTGGCTATTCATTTGAATTCTTCTGTGGTGATTTCCCCCTTTTTCCATTTCTTGTACATGTCCCTTTTAAGTCGTAGGAACAGTTGAAATTCTTTAGACATCCATTCTGGTTTCTTTAGATACCTCCCCTTTTTCCTCCTCATTGGAACTGTTTGAAAGTGTGCCTTCAATATCTCGCTTTTAAGAAACTCATCCATCATCAACTCCCTTCTCTATTAGCATTCCCGACCATGAGATCACCCCCAGTAATTCCTTAAGTTTACTGAAATCAGTTTTCTTAAAGTCTAGAATACATGTCTGATGACCATTTGCTGAATAATAGATTTGCTCTAATTTTGGATTTCTGAAATATTTGATGTCTTCTTCTTTTATTCAAGTTTTTTGTAAACATGCAAGGTCTCAATTTGATTTTTCTAAGTAGTGAAAACCTTGTCTTCTTATATATTCAGAGTTTAAACCTTTGATGTTCCAGGAACCAATTTTAATTGGTATCTTGTCTCTGATTTCAGTCTTCTACCAAATCTTCTTTGGGATTAGTTCTACCATATAATCTTCCCTAGATCTTTCCCGTTCTCATTATCTGTATTTAGTTTTGTTTGGTCTTTTGTGCTTTCTTCTCTTAAAACTTCATTGTTGTTCTTTTTATCTCCATGTTGGTTTACCCTGTCTCCTACTTGATTTGTTTTGTTGGTTTCTTTGTTAAATTTATTACAAAAGCCTTTCGCTTTCTGTGTTGAGTCTATCTTGTATTTTCTTTAATGGTATGTAAATGACAGTCATTCTATTCTCTCCCATGTGCAATTAATTCTATTTTTTGTCAGCAATTGGGTTAAAAATAGTCTTATCTTCATTTCAATATTTTAGTTTGTGTATCTTTGAATAGCTTTATTTTTTGTCATCATTGTTTAATGTTTCTTTATTATTTTGTTAGATTTTTTTTCCTTTTATCCTTTCTCATGCAATACAGATTACATCTCTTGGTAGTTTCCTTTCTCTTGCAGCCATCAAGTTGATTTGGAATATCTTGTCTGTTTCTTAGTCTAGACTTTCTTCTGTGATTCTAATATAAATTGCTAGCATCGGGATCAGACATTTGAATAAGTTTTTGTTTGAAAGTTTTGGGATTCCTCATAATTTAAGACATTTCCCCCTGTAATGTAGTTCTTAAGATAGTATTTGAATTTCCGCTTTTTCTTGTGTTTCTGACGTTTTTTCAAAGTTCTGAGTTTTCATTTTTAGTTAGTTCTGTTTTTATTTCATTTAAAAATGTTTGTTTTTAGTTCATTCATTTTTTTGTAATCTTACCTATATTTCTGCCCAGTGCATCTGTTTCTTTTTATGTCTGTTTTTATCTCTTTCCTTTTTTCTCTCAGTTCCTCCTTTATCTCCTGTTTGAAACTTTTCAGTTCAGATTTCAGTTCTTCCAAGATTTGTAGATGTATCTCTAGGAGTTTAGAAGGCATCTCTAATGAACTTTTTCTTGAGGTTGTTGTTGGAGATGGGGTTTGAGCTGTAACTCTTCTTGTGCCTGTTGTCATATCATGTCAGAGTAAATTTAGGGCAGTTTCTGTTTACACCTATGTCTTATCTTTAAATTCGAATATCAAAGCTTGAATTCCTGAGATCTAAATGTATACAGTAAAATTTCAAATCGATCCAGGACTTCCAGTCGGCAAATGGCAAGATGAAGGGGCTCACTGAGCTTGCTCTGAGAGAGAGAACTCACGCCACACATAGCATTGGTCAATTCTTTCAGATCAAAAAGATTAAGGGAGGTCATAGAGGCTGATGAAGACCCAGTCCAGCCTCTCCAAAAGCTCAAAGTGTTTCTTAGAACACTGTGGGAAGAACGAAGAGCCTGAGGGGGTCGAGAGCCAGGACGCTGCTGTGAGGATGTCACCATTACAGGCACAAGCCTTACTGTCGATTTTAAAATAATTAGGAATTGTGGTGCCATCTCCGACTTCAACATCTCTCTCTCTGGCTTCTCTTTGCAAACGAAGATTCAGGAAGGACTCATCCCGCGCTTTCTGCAAGCGTGCTGATGACTAAAAAGACCAATCCGAGATAAACAAGTTTGGTTGCAGAAAGCACAGCAGAAGGTCTCCTTGGGTGGTGTTTCCGGGTTGTGATTTTTCTGCGTTGTTGTTTCTCTTCAAGACTTGTTTGGCGTGAGTTCTCAAATAAGGCTGCAGCATTGTGGATAGTGCGTCTCCATGCCTCCCAATGTGAGGCCAGGGCGGGCCACTGTTGGTGATCAATTTGGCCGAGCCTGAGATGTTGTTTCAGGGAGTCCTTGTATCGCTTTTTTGGAGCGCCCCTCTTATGCTGACCCGTGGCGAGTTCACCGTAGAGTCCTATTTTGTGGAGGCGATGGTCCTCCATCCTAGAAACGTGCCCTGCCCAGTGCAGCTGTGTTCTCAATATCATGGCCTCAATGCTGGTGATCCCTGCTTGCTCAAGGACAGCAACATTTGTCACATAGTCAGTCCAGTGTATATTTAGGATTCTGCGTATACAGTGCTGATGAAAGCGTTTGAGGAGTTGTAAGTGTTGGTGATAGGCGACCCATGTTTCAGACATTAAAAGAGAATAGACAGTACAATGGCTCTATGCACACTGACAGCATCTATATACGTTACCGTACTGATGGCAGCTTGTTTAACTTAAGCCGTTTAAGGGCTCGCACTAAGGCTCTAAACTATCTAGTCCATGAGCTGCTCTTCGCTGATGATGCTGCCCTTGTTGCCCACATAGAAGTAGCTCTGCAGCACCTAACATCCTGCTTCGCAACAGCTGCAGATCTGTTTGGGCTGGAAGTCAACCTTAAGAAAACGGAAGTTCTTTACCAGCCTGCACCACAGGACGAACACCACCATCCCCACATTGCCGTCGGCAAATCTGTGCTTAAGTCTGTTCAGCAGTTCATCTACCTGGGAAGCATCATCTCCTCAGATGCCAAGATAGACAAAGAGATCGATCACAGATTAGCAAAGGCATATAGCACATTTGGAGGACTTTACAAAAGAGTCTGGAGTAATAAACACCTGAACCGACTTCAACATAAGACAACAATAACATCAATGAGTAGACTGTTGTAAGTACTAGAGTAGATTACGTAAGAACTGTAATATTGTGTTTATGCCAAAAGTCTCATCTGTTAAGGGCTACGACGACAAAGCTACAAAGTTTTAAGAGGGTGGAGTTACTGGAGTATAAGTAAAAAAGAAGATGTGTAAAATTACTGCCTGATACCGGAATCTACAATCTTAATATTAAATAAAGATGTCAAGATCTACCAGAAGAAATACAACTCAAACAGCACCTGCCTTCTCAATTGCCAAGAAGACCCTCTTTAGAGATGGTCTCTAGACCATGTGAACAATCTATATTGCTGGAAGCAATAAGAAAGATTGGCCAAGGGTTAAGTAATGAAGCCAAGGAACGCAGAAAGAAAATGAGAGAACTAAAATCTGAATTAAAACAACAAATCAGAGCAGAGATAAGGGAAATGAGAAAATCTATAGAAGAAGTAACATGCCATTTACAAAAAATTGATGTAAAAGTGAACTTAATGGAAGAAAAAAACAAAATAAAATTGTGAAGAATTAATACAAAATGTAGATGATAAACTTCTTAGTGAACTCAAAGAGAATACTGTGTAAGTCAGAACGTAAAGATTAAAATCTTCTTGATATAATTATTCCTGCACTTGTAGAATTTGTAGGAAAAAAGCCCTGAAATATTTGAATTGGAAATTGATAGAATATTCATATTGCGAAGTAAGAATGTGAATCTCTCAGGAGACATAATACAATTTGTTAGGAAAAAAGTCAGAGACTTGATACTTCAAAGAAACGTTGACGATAAATTTCAAATAATGAGAGAAGATGTAATATATTAATACATAAAGAAAACTGGGACCCAATGAATGTAGCTAATTATAGACCAATCTTCCTATTAAACCAGGATTATAAAATATTCACTTACATCCTGGCACTGGGTCACTAGTGCTTATTGATGATGTGACAGAAGACAGAAGCGGCTGGTTTGCTCAGTTTCAGCCAAATTCAGCGATTTAAAAACATATTTTATGTTCAAAAAACATTTTCAAACCATGGATGATTGAATCCATGGATAAAGAAACTGTGGATATGGAGGGCTTGACTGTATTGCTAAATTGAGAACTGAGTAATCCGGAGTTTACTTAATTACTTAATAAACATACCCTACACATACACCCTTTTTGCATGTGAATGCTAAAAGCCCAGAATCTAAAGATTGCTAATGATGCTACTTGAGAATGTGCCTTTGGAATAGTTTTCACTGATCTCCATTGCCAATAGCAATGAGATTATATAGGTGATGCCTGCTCAGAACCAAAGAATTCATAGTACCAGGACTTCTGAAATTTTGAGATTATAGTTTCTATAGCCTACTTTTTCAAGTTCTGACAAATTCTGTTAGGTGGATTTGTAATTGGTTGACTGACCAAACCCAGGGGGTGGTCATCAATGACTCCTCTTCATCCTGGAGAGAAATGACCAATGGGATGCCACAGGGTTCTGTCCTGGGCCCAGTGCTATTCAACATCTTTCTCAATGTCTTGGGTGAGGGAGTGGAGGATATTCTTGTCAAGTTTGCAGATGACACCGAATTGGGACGGGTGGCTAATGCCCCAGAGGACAGGATCAGAGTCCGGGATGACCTTGACAGATTAGAAAGTTGGGCCAATACTAACAAAATGAATTTCAGCAGGGAGAAATGTAGGATGCTACATTTAGGCAGTGAACATGAGGGACACGGATATAGGCTCGGGGACCCCTGGCTTGAGAGCAGTGCATGTGAGGGGGATCTGGAGGTCTTGGTGGACCACAAACTGAACGTGGGTGGGCACTGTGATGCAGCAGCTGAAGAGCCAATATAATTCTAGACTACATCGATGGGAGTGTAGTGTTTAAATCAAGGGAAATAATAGTGCCACTCTATTCTGCTTTTGTCAGATCTCACCTGGAATACTGTGTCCAGTTCTGGGCACCACAGTTCAAGAAGTATATTGTCCGGAGGAGGGCAACCAAAATGGTGGGAGGTCCGGGAGCCATGCCCTATGAGGAGTGGCCTAGAGAGCTATGTTTACTCTGGTGAAGAGAAAGTTGAGAGGGGACATGTTTAAATATTTGAAAGGATGTCATATTGAGGATGGGGCAAGCTTGTTTCTGCAGCTCCAGAGACTGGACACAGAGTAATGGACTCAAACTAGAGGAAAAGAGATTCCACTGAAACATTAGGAAGAAGTTCCTGACAGTAAGAACTGTTCCACAGTGGAGTACATTGCCTCGTAGTGTGATGGAGTCTCCTTCTTTGGTGGTCTTTAAATAGAGGCTGGATGATCATTTATCGGGAATGCTTTGATAGTTTATTTCTGCATGGCAGGTGTCTGGACTTTATGGCCCTTGTGGTCACTTCCAACTCTGCAATTCTATGATTCTATGAAGTTGATTGGACAGAGCTTCACTTTACAGATAGACAGTGACCCAAAACATACAGTGAAATCAACCCAAAAGTTTTTTAACGCAAAAAAAATTGGAATATTCTGCAATGGCTAAGTCAGTCACCTGATCTCAACCCAATCGAACATGCTTTTCACTTGCAGAAAGACCCACAAACAGCTAAAGAGAGCTGCAATAAAGGCCTGACAAAGCATCACAAAGAAGGAAACCCTGTGTTTGCTGATGTCCATGCATTCCAGACTTCAGTCATTGCCTGGAAAGGATTCTCGACAAAGTATTAAAAATGAACATTTTATTTAGTTAATTTGTTCAATTTGGTAAACAGCCAAAATAAGAAAACTTGTGTCAGTGTCCAATTATTTCTGGACCTAACTGTATAACATGGTACTGTCAGCCTGGAAGGTTACAGGGCATAGATAATATGGCTACTTTGAAAGTCACTCCCTCTAAGCTTAGGCTATATAATCAGACTGGTTTGCAAATTTATCAGTGAAGATCACAAAAGAACTTGTATCTCTAGCACCCAGGCCTACCACTATGTATACTACACCCTCTAAGATTCTGAAAACAAACAAAAAGGCTTTTTAACATGTGATGTGACAACTTACATTTTTAAAATGTGAAAATTTCTGGTTAATAAAGCAACAGTGGTAGTTACTGTCCCCCCATCACCATGTGATAATATCCTCAGTCATATGCGTGTGACTCAGAGCTGCTTGTACATTCCCTACCCCGAGATGGTCATTATCCTTACTATGCTTAAATAAACTGAAAATAATATTGCTTTAGTAACTGTGACTACAAGTAAAGTTATATAAATGGATTGAAAGTGGGCTGCTTTGTCAGCTGGGAAACCAGGTCTCCCTTAGTAAGAGTAACATTTCTTTTCTTCTTCCTTTCCCTTGTATATACTGAGCAGAAGTTCTCTCTGCCACTCTGCCCTGCTGCAGAATGAATCTTAAAATGCTGTCAGCTAGGTGAGAGGCACACCTAATAGAATTGCTGCCTTTTTCCTGGCTAAAAGCACTGCTATTAATTTTCCCTTGTAGCAACACTTACTGTCAATATCATGAAAGGATGTCACAGAGACATCTGAGTCTTTCTGTTATGTTGTGTGAGGTGCTTGCTAGATGAGAAATGGTGCCCTGTTCTTCAATTCCTCTCTTGCTGAATGGTTTTCTCAATGTCTCTTAAATTCTTGTTCTATCGTTGTTTCTGTCTTGTGGTTTCTATCTCTCTGACTAGAGAGTACAAAGGAACGAGACAGCAGGGAAATCACATCTGAATTACCCACTTGCCAACACAAGTGCTTAGCTGGCATGTTTAACTTCACAGCTGAAAGTAGAGAGCTGGAAGGCTTCCAGTCGGAGATGTGGGTGTGACCGGATGCAAGAAGCGTGAGCTCCATGTCGCTCAAGCATGGAGCTCGGCACTTGCGGTCCTCCGGGTGGGGTGAGCCTGATTGTTACGGCAAGTCAGGAATACCTCCTGTGAAAGAGGTATCGGAGTGAGCTCGCAAGGCTCGGGAACCATTGTCAAGTCTCCTTTCTCTGCAGTGCGACTAGGGTGGTAGGAGAGGGAGCGAAGACTTTTTGGGGAGTGCAGAGCGGTGAACAACACTCGTGCCTGGCAACCCTTTTTAGGGGACAAACGCCTGTCCCGACTCGACGGTGGTTTGAAGTAAGCAACGGGGGCAGACTCGCAGTACACCTGAGTCTCCAACGCTTTCCCATAAATACTATATGACAACGTGAGTAAGTGGAACGGCAGAGGGAAGAACAACTGAGACTGAGCAGGAGAGGGAAAATACTGAGCTGTGGGGAAAATTTATGTGGAGCACAGAGAGAAACTAAGTGAAGAAGAAAAGAAGGAAAATAAAGGAAAGGAAAGGAAAAAGGAGAAAGTAAAATAAAGGACTGTGAAGGGGAGAGAAGTGGCAGGAAAGTGAAAGCATAGCGAGGAGGGGTCAGAAGACAGTGAAAACAAAAAGGATTACTGTGAGTAAAAAAAAGGAGATAAGAGTAACGACGGAGGCGGAGGAATTATCTGGAAAAAGCAGGGTCTGGGCGTGTTGAGAAGCTTGTGGACTTTTTTTTTTTTTTGGACATTAATTTTGACCGCAAAGCCAGTTTCAACTCTTATTTGAGTTTATTTGAGTTTAGTTTGAAAGAATATTGGAGCAAGGAAGAACTGAGTAGTAACACTAAGAATTTAGTGATAAGCTAAGGAGGTGTATGCTGTCTTTCCCTCTCGTATGGTGTGATAGTAAGGAAGCGTGGTGGAATGAAGGAGACTGAGCAGTAAAGGCTGATAAAAACAAAAACCTTATTGAGGACTATTGCAACCTAAAGAGTCATACAGAGGGGTTGTAGAAACGGAGAAACAGGGTGGAGACATCAAAACGCTGGGATAAGACTGTATGATACACGCAAGCTTGGAGGTCCAGCAGAACTGAGAATGTAATCTGGACTGAATTGATGGGATACGCCTCCACTGTATGATGTTTAAATGAGATTCCTTAGTTCAATTTAATATATTTACATTGGAGGCTGTATTGTATGAATAGTTAACAATAGTAGCTTTAAATTACAGTAATATACGGAATTGTATTAACCATAAAAATCCTTAAAGGAAATTTCCTTCACTTAACAACATTTTAGAGAACTCTCTTTCAATTGGAATACTATTTTAGATACTATATGTATGCATATTTGAATGGAAATTGTGCTTTGAAGGTATATGATACATGAAATATTTGGTATAAACTGGGAAATTATAATGTGGCATGACTAGTTTAATAGGTGTAATTCATACATTGGTACTTCATCTGTGTTGCTTTGTTTTTACATTATGTCTACAAAAATAATTATATTATATATAAGGTGGATTTATAGAGGTACCCCTAAGGGTGATGAATGAATGAGAGTTACTTGGGTATAAGTACTCAAAATAAGATTAGAGATAAATATATACAATATATATATAACATACACCCATATAGAAAATATATAATAGAAATATTACATACAATATTGTTATTGCATATATACAATATTAACAATGCCAATTAAAAAACAACCACACATACAAACCATCACCACAAGATGCGCATCTACGGAAGCATCTGAGTTACAACAAGGGCTGTTTCAAGAGTTTAGGAAGGAGTTTAAAAAAATAAGAGAAGAAATGGTAATGGAAATGAAAGAGACAAGGAAAGAAATCAAGAAAGAATTGGACAATTTTGGGAAGAAATTGGAGAAAATAACAATGGAAATGGAATCTCTAAATGACAAGGTGGATGAATTACAGAACAAAATGAAGAAACTGGAGGAATCAACGGTCAATATGAATTGGGTGCAAGGACAACTACAAGATCAGAATTTGGAAATTCAAGCAAAATTGAGAGAAAATTGTCTGAAACTGAGAGGTTTGATAGAAAAAGAGAATGAAGATTTGTATGAGAGAATACTACCAGGTTTAGCAGAATACATAAACATTTCAATGCAAAATATGGAATTTGAAGTGGATAAAATGTTTAGAATCAATTCAAAAATTGCCTCTCAGAGAAGATTACCACGAGAAATTGTCATCTATTTTACAAGGGGAAAGGTTAAGGATCTTGTATTACAGAAGAATTTTGAACATAAGCTAATAATTGATGACTGTGAGATTGATATATACAGGGACATTCCAGCGCAGATCTTTAAAAAAAAAGGAAGGAGTATCATTTTATTACATTGAAATTAATGGCAAAGGAAATACCATATAGATGGGAGAAGGTGGAGGGAATAACAGTCACTTACAATCAAAGAAAATACAGGTTGAATACCACCAAAAAAGCAAAAGAGTTCCTAGTAAGGTTTAAGAGAGATTTTAAGCAAGCAGAAGATACTCGAGGAGAGACTGAAAGATTCAAGTTGCAGTCTCAGGAACAGGATATGCAAGAAAGACGCTTAAGGAAACATCGGAGGAAAAGAAAAGAAGAGGATATTGAAAATATGAGAAGCGCAACAGTGATGAAGGAAAGACTAGTTAAAAGTGTAAAGGAGGTTGAACAAGAGGAAAATATAGAGGGAGAAGATTTGGAGGTTCAAAGTTCAGAAGATATGCAACAAGAAGATACGGAACAGGAAGATGACGATGGAGGTGAAGAGGATGAGGATTTGGAGGAAGATGAGATGGAGGATAAATAATATTAATATAGTGTAATTTGGAAAGAAAATATCTATGAAAATTGTGTCTTGGAATGTAAGAGGGATGAATTCCCCAAACAAAAGAAACCTCCATCACCTACAGAAAATGAAACCAGATGTCATCTGTATTCAAGAAACTCATATTAAGATGAAAGATCAGAAGTTACTGAAAAACAAAAAACTGGGCCAAGAATTTGTAAACTCCGCTCAGGAGAAGAAAAGAGGTATAGTAACATATATTAACAAGAAATGAATAGCGAATGAGGTCTTTAGAGATACATTGGGACGTTACTTAGGATTGGAAATAAGCTTGTGGAATAAAAAATATTAATCCTTGGGATCTACGCCCCTTCTAAAAACAAAGATGGTTTCTATAGGAAGTTTATGAGAGATATATCTAAGGTTGACTTTGATGATATATTATGCCTTGGAGATTGGAATGGAGTACTGGATCCACTGAAAGACAGAACTATTGGGAAGAAGACAAAAATAGATGAGAAACAAGGCGAATTACCAAAGTCATTTATGGACTTTATGAGTAACTATGCTTTGCTTGATTCTTGGAGACATCTTTATGGAGATACAAAAGAATTTACTTACTATTCTGATTATCATAAATCTTTTTCACGCATTGACATGTTCTTGGTATCTAAAAATTTGGCAAATAAGTTGGAAAGCATGGACATTATGCCTAAAACAATATCAGATCATAATTTGATAATGATGAAATTGAAAGACATCAAAAGATATTATAGTTGGAGACTTCATGAGAATTTGCTGAGTGATGAAAACGTACAGGCTAGAATAAAAGATGAGCTGATCTATTACTTCAAAGAAAATACACAAGATCAAACAACAATTGTCAATGTATGGGACGCTAGCAAAGCGGTTATAAGGGGAAGGTTAATGCAGATAAACTGGGAAGGGATTAAGAAGAAGCAAGAAACGGCTCAGAAATTACAAGAGATCTTGAAACAAAAAGAAGCAGAACACAAAAGAGATCCGACAAACGCTGAATTGAATAAGGAATTGAAAGCAATACAGGAACAAATGAAAATAAGTGTATTGGAGGAAATAGAAAAGAAGATGTCATATGTTAAACAGAATTATTTTGAGAGTGGGAATAAAGTGGGCAAATGGCTAACCTTTAGATTAAGAAAACAGAAGAGACAGATTCTAAAAATTAAAGAAAAAGGCAAAACGATAACCAATCAGGAGAAGATAAGAGATGCTTTCCAATCGTATTACAGAAGGTTATTTGAGAGGATAACAACAGATGAGGAGAAATTAGTGAAAATAAAGGATTACCTGACTTAACAAGAGATTCCAACGATATCTATAAATCAACGGGAAGATTTAAACAAACCTATTACTCTGAATGAAGTTGAAGACGTGATAAAAGCCTTGAAGATAAACAAGACGCCAGGACCTGATGGATTTCCGCCCAGTTATTATAAGACTTTCATGGACATATTAAAATTACCACTAAAGGATACTTTCAGTAACATCATAATGAAAGGGGATATACCAACATCATGGGAGAACACTAATATAGCTCTAACACCGAAAGAAAATAAAGATTTAGAGGACATGAAAAATTATAGACTAATCTCACTGTTAAATACAGATTACAAGATCTTTACTAATATTATGGCTGATAGACTAAAGAAGGTAATAATTGAGTACATAAACCATGATCAAACTGGATTTCTCCCGAGTAGGCATATACAGTTCAACATAAGGAAAATACTAAACTTGATTGGGTATTTTGATAAGCATCCAGGGAAGAAGTTTGCTTTGATGGCCTTAGACGCAGAGAAAGCTTTTGACAGTGTGGATTGGGACTTTATGATGGAAATGTTAAATATGATGAGTATTGGAGAGAGATTCTTAAGGGGCATTAGAGCTATATATAAGAAGCAAATGGCGCAAATAATAATCAACAGATACAAAACTAGGATGATAAGGCTGGAGAAGGGAGTAAGACAAGGATGCCCTCTCTGACCGTCGCTCTTTATTATGGTTTTAGAAATTTTATGTAACAGGATTAGAAATGAAAAGGCAATTTGTGGGGTTAAAATTAAAAACCAAGTATTTAAGGTCTTTGCGTATGCTGACGATTTGGCAATCTGTTTGGAGGATCCCTGTAAATCTGTTTACATCTTACAGAAAATACTTGAAGAACATGGAAGAATTACGGGGATAAAAATAAACAGAGGAAAAAACAGTGATTCTGGCCAAAAATATTGGTAAGAAGGAAGAATGCATATTAGAGAACCAATCAGGATATAAGATTGAAAAGAAGGTTAGATATCTGGGCATTATCATCACAAAAAACAACATGGATCTGGTGGATAACAATTATGTGAAAAAATGGAAAGAAAAAACGATATTGATAGATGGAGTCATTTGAATTTATCGTTGTTGGGTAGGATATCCACAGTCAAAATGATGATACTGCCCAGAATGCTCTTTCTCTTTCAAAATTTGCCTATCATAAGCTCTAATAAATTATTTAAAAAATGGGACACAGATATATCTGCATTCATATGGCAAAACAAAAAGCCTAGGATAAAATGGAAAAATTTGCATGAGGAAAAAGGTAGGGGAGGATTAGGGTTACCAAATATGAGACTGTATCACCAGGCATCTGCTATGCTTTGGTTACACGACTGGATCTTGTTAAGCAATGATAAGTTTCTGACTTTGGAAGGGGAGGGAATGAGATTTGGGTTTCATGCATACATGTGGTATGACAAGGAAAAGGCAGATAGTAGTTTTAACCATCACTTAATTAGAAAATCTTTCTTACAAACATGGAAAAAGGTAAAACAAAAAATCTACATGAAGATTCCTCTTTGGGCCTCTCCCCAAGAAGCCTTCAGGCAAACAGAAATGATTCATTTAGAGACATGGTGGAAATACAAGGACTTATTGATTTTTCGAAAAGGACGGTGTGAAATCAAAACTAAGGAGGAGTTACAACAAGAAGGGAAGAAATGCAATTGGTTCCAACACCGACAAGTATATGAAAGATTTAAATTAGATATAAAATCTTGGGGCATTGAAAATTTGGACACAGAATTGGACAGTTTTATTAATGAAGAGGATAAATGTAGAATATCCAATATTTACAAATTCTTATTAAAATTAGAGTTTGAAGCGGAAGTAATTAAGGACCATATGGTAATCTGGTCGCGTAATGTTGGTAAGACTATCATGATAGAGGGCTGGGAAAGATTGTGGAAGAAAAATATAGATTTTTCTGTAAGTAATGAATTAAGAGAAAACTGCTATAAACTTCTTTTTCGTTGGTATTTGACTCCAAGTAGATTGACAAAAATGTACAAGGGAACAAAACCCAACTGTTGGAAATGTGATGAATTAAACTGTTCTTTTTACCATAGGTGGTGGACATGTAAGGAAGCAAAGAAATTCTGGAATATTATACATGAGGAAATTAAAAAAAATCTTTAAGATGGAGTTCAAATGTAGTCCTGAACTATATCTTCTGAATATCTTTGATCTAGAGTTTCCAGGTGAATTTAGAAAGATAATGCTTTACATGTCCACCACTGCGAGGATTGTGTATGCAAGGTATTGGAGACAACAAAAGATTCCTGGTAAAAAAGAATGGATGTTCAAATTATGGGAAGTGATGCAGATGGAGCGATTGACATGTTGGCTCAAATTTCATTCAATTGAAAAATTTAGAGAAGAATGGAAAACTATAATACAATATTGGTCTGAGAAATGGAATGGATGCATGGTAATATGGCTCAAGGATTAATGCTTAAGCAGTGCTATAAAAGATGTATGTAGGGGACATAGGAGTATGAGATAGAAAGCTAGATTTTATTTATTTATTTATTTATTTATTTATTTATACCCTGCTCTTCAGCCACAAGGCTATCAGAGCGGCTTACAAATTGTTTTTTAAGCAATAGCTATTTACACATCTACACTGCATTAAACAGTTTCCAATGTGTGTTAGCTAATTGCCTCCACAAGCTGGGTACTCAATTTACCGACCTACGGAAGGATGGAAGGCTGAGTGAACCTTGGAGCCCGCTGGAATCGAACGTGGTGGCTTGCAGTACTGGCATTTAACCACTGCGCCACCAGGGCTCTTTGCTGGTGATACAGGAGAGATAAAACTAGAAATTAAACAATCAAAGGGTATATTGCATATGTTATAGTATCTTGAAATATGCTATGTTTATTAGACTGTAATTGATAACTTGATCCTGTAAAATCAACTTTAACAGTATAGAAACCTTATGTTTGTGATTAATGAAAGACAAAACTTTTTCCTTTGTTAAACTGACTCAATACTGATGAGTGGGAAGCGCTTTTTATAAACTTGGTGGAAAATGAAGATGTATATGTAAATGGAGTGTAAAAATAATTATTAAAAAAATGAAAGTAGAGAGCTGATAGGGCAGAGTTAGATGCAGAAACATTGCAGGAAGCAAGACGTGTAAGGGATAGATAATCTGTACTTGCTCTAGTGAACTGCCCACCTTTCTTAATTCCTTGGGTTAACTGTGCATTTTTTCCAGACATGTTCAAAATTATTTTATATTCATCCTCTGCATTTTTAAAAAAAATATTTTAAAATTCAGGTTGATGATTGGGACAAAAAGAAAGGTTAAACTCTGTGCCTGTAAGAATATTGAAGTTGTGACCTTGGTGTTATTAGCATCACACCCAAAGTGACTGAGCTACTACGGTCAGATCTGTCATGACATCTTACTCTACCACTCACTGTAAACAGGCTGCTTCTTTAACTCAAGCTGTTGGCAGGCAACACAAGTTTCCACTGATTGTGGGCCATCACTAACTATCACCAACTATAAGAGAAAATAGGTCAAAAGACTGCAATTTAATAAAAACCGAAAACATACTACGCTATTAGGACAAAGCACATAGTAGAGACATTCCTCTTGATGTAAGACAAAAAAGCCTGTTTCCCCAAAGACACAAAATGAATAAAGCAATTGTTCAATAAATAGCATGAGGGGAAGCTAAAAACCCCCCAAAAACCTGTCAAACTGCTGGAGTCACTTGTCAGACTTGGATTGCTCCCAAAACAAGCTATTTCTTATCTGTTCTTCCTCAGATCTCCCTGGACCATCTGAAGTACAGTATATCTTTCCTGAACTGCCAGGTTTTACAAGTTGGAGCATTTACTGCCTTCCCTCCCCCCAATCCCATTTCCAGTTATAATGCCAAAAGATGATCCCCCTGCCTCATCCTTTACATAAAGCCACAAATGAGGCATGGTGAGAGCCGTGGAAAGCTAGGGTAAGGGCTACAATATGTCAGTTAATTGTTGCTTATATATTGTATGGATATTTTTCAAGCTTACTTCACTTGAATTTTAAAGAAAGTTTAAAAGTTACAAAAATGTGAACTATGTAATATATTTATCTATTTTGTAAGACTTAAGATGTCAGTAGTATGTACCCAACCATCTAGTGATCATTAAAACTTCCTTGAGTGAGCTTGAAAAAAAATACACTTTTTATAATTAAAAACATTCTTATACTTTTCAGGGCCTAAGTGTTTATTTCATGTAGGCACAAGCAATGTCAGCCTATCCCTTTATACTTTTGGAGAAGCTAATACAGTGAGCAGAGAAGCAGCTGCAGTTAGGGGGTCATTTAAAACTCTTCTTATTTTTTTTTTAAATCTTACTGCTTCCCTGCTCAATTTCATCTCATAAAGCACCTTTCCTAGTATTTTTCTAGAGATGCTTTCTAGAGGTCAAGATGAGCAGACAACAGTCTGGCTGTTTCATTTTGAACATTCTTCAAAGGCAGTCTTGCATAGATGTTTCAATAGTCTTCATTGCGTGTAATTACAGTATGAATTACTGTAGCTACAGGTAGGTCTGTTTCCCAGGAAATTGCTCACCAGTGTGGCCAACACAGTGGTGCAGAAGTGTGTCCAAGCTACATATCTGATTCTGGAGGTGAGTCCACTTCATCTGTCAGCTGAATAACCAATATTCAATATCCAGGCAACAATATTTCCATCCTGTCTGTATTAAGTTCCACTTTGTTTGTCCACATCCAATCTAGTTGGCTTCAGACACCAATTCATATCTTTCTCCATCTGGGTGGAAATGAAAGATAGAGCTGGGTGTCATTAGAATACTGAGGACACTTCATCTCACATATCCTGATAACAACGCCCAGAAGTTTCATGTAGATAATTATCATGTAGATAAGTTTGATTCCAGAGGGCTCCAAGGTTCACTCAGCCTTCCATCCTTTCGTAGGTCGGTAAAATGAGTACCCGCCTTGTGGGGGCAATTAGCTAATACACATTGGAAACTGCTTAATGCAATGTAGATGTGTAAATTGCTATTGCTTAAAACAAATTGTAAGCCGCTCTGATAGCCTTTGTGGCTGAAGAGCGGGGTATAAATATCTAAATAAAATAAAAATAAATAAAAATAATAAAAATCTACCAAAAAACCAAAGTTTTATTTCAAACAGCCCAATGTTTATGATATCATCATCCAGTACCTTCCTTGGGTCCCACTTCCAGAAGAAGACAGCATGCAAATGAATAAATAAAAGAAAAAGAAATATTTTTAATGTCTTCTTCAGGAGTAGTATTTGCCTACACAGATCTTTAAAAGATCATAGAATCATAGACTCTTAGAGTTGGAAGGGGCCATCTAGTACCATCCCCTTGCAATGCAAGAATATACAATTCAAGCCTTCCTGAAAGATGCCCATCCAATTTCTGTTTAAAGACCTCAAAAGATGAAGAGTCTCCACACTCAGGGGCAGTCTATCCCACTGTTGAAAAGCTCTTGCAGTAAGAAAGTTCTTCCTAATGTTTAGGTTAAGTCTCTTTTCTTATAATTTGAATCCATTGGTTTCTGTTTTGGTCTCTGGGGCAGCAGAAAACAAGCTCATTCCATTTTCTATATGACATCCTTTTAAAGATAGATATCATGTCACATATCAGTCCTCTCTTCTTCACGCTAAACATACCCAGCTCCCTAAGTCATTCCTCATAAGGCTTGCTTTCCAGAACTTTGATTGTTTTGCCCGCTCTTCTCTGCACACATTCCAGCTTGTCAATATCCATTTTGAAGGTGTATCGTCAAAATGCAGTAACTGATTTCAAAAGTTTCACTTAGTTGGAATAAAGCTTTCTTTTTTGACATCTTCATATATGTTTTCTTTTTGTTGTGTATTACTGGTGGACGCTTCCCCTTTTCATATATAGGTATTTTTTTTAAGCATGAGAATCAAGATAACATCATACGGTACCTCAGAAGCCCAGGGCTGGAGCAGTGCCCTAGTTCCACTCCCATGGATTTTTTCTCTAAGAAAGGACTGTTGTCACCAAAACATGGTGCACATCAGACTCTCCCCCAGTAGATGGTACAGATGGATACTATAGCTGATGGTTGTTGCTGAGAAATCCAGGAGAACTAACAGGGTCATGCTTCTGTATCCTAACTTGGTATAGGCCATATACCAAGCCAAACAAGATGGCCTTCATAATAAACTTGGAATGAAAGTTAGATTAATGAGGTAGATAACTGGTTTCTTTCAGGAATTCTTGTAGCAGAGATGCTGCCACATGCTCCATCACCATGCCTCAAAATATCAAATTGAAGAATTAATGACACTTACTGAAGTGAGTAGAATCGAAGACCTTAGAAGGTGTCGCACCACAGTCTTCTTTATTGCTGCCAGGATCAGATCCTGTGTGAAAGAAGCATTACAGCTTTCACTACTTGCACTGCAAGTCCTCCTCTGGATGTTATTAGCCAGGAAGGGGCTTGAATCAAAAGCACAGGTGGTTGGTCTTAGTTCTTCAAGAATCATGTCCCTGGCTTCAGTTGCTCAAGCTAAGGAGTATCCACAACAGCAGGAGAAGCCCAAAACATAGGTGTGCTCAAAAACTAATTGTGTTGTCCAAATTCAGAATGGATTCAAGTGGTTTTATTTGCAAAATTATTGCCATTGTCACAATATGTTACCAACAGCTCTACATTCTCCCAAATGGACCATAATTTAATAGTGTGTTCATCAATCAGAACAGCTCTACTCTCTCTACAGCTCTACTAAACAGACCTCTCTCCCTCTTTCTTTTTCTCTTTCTCCTTCTCATCTGTTTCCCTCTATATGCTACAATTGTGATGAAGCAAGATCTCTGTTCCTTGAACACTGCCTCAGAGCACATCAGTTTTGTTTGGATTCATGGCATATTCTCCAGCTTTGCACAAGCCCAGGAACTGTGAACTTCCAGATGTTTTTGAACTGCAGCTCTCTTAATTCCTCATAATTGGCTGTACTGGTCAGAGTTGGTGGGTGTTGTAAGCCAGAAACATCTGGAAGGTCACTGTTGTTCACCCTTAATTACTAAAGAACCTAGAATGGGAAAATCTTTTTAAAAATGTAGTTAGGTGGCTGACAAATTACAATCCTGGATATTTGTAGTCTGTGCTTATCTATTGTGTTGTTTGTGCATGAAATATCAACTACATTTTGTTCTGTGAGCATCATCATATGTACATCACCAGTTGCCATGCAACTGTCCAATTTGTGCTTCCCTTTATTTTGTTGTTTTTATTGTCCCAGTACTACATCTCTTGCATATATTTTAATAGGCCACACTATGCAAATATGTGTTTCTTTTTTCAAATACATACTTAAATTATAACCTGATGAACAATGATACTGAATTTTAGATTAAGTCTGACACTTTTAGCTACTTAACTGTAGTCATATCCTGTTGGAAAGTAAAGGTTTAAAAACACCGCAGGTTCTTTGTGGTGTCTGTGCCTCACACAGTTGGGATCTCACACCTGTGCAGATCATCCATAGAATGTTCCAGAACTTAGTAGCTTTTGGTGGTAACCTTACCCCCCTCGGGCACTCATATGAATAACGTCAAGAGCTACTCCCCTCAGTTCCTTTTAATCTGTCATGCAGTTCACTTTGAAAGGCTTCAGTGTTGAGCAGCTTCTTCTTTTTCCTTTTGGATCCTTCTTCTCTTTTTTTGTGTATGGCCTGCAAGGCCCTGTTCAAATGCTGCTCCTTGCATGAGGGAAAAATTCCTCACAGAGATGCCCACGAGCAGTGTATTTTTTGTCTCAGAGAGGACCATAAAGTTTCCTCCTGCTCCATTTGCCAAGACTTCACTCACCAGGCTTTGAAAAACCAACTGTCCATACTCTGTACTCATCTCTGTGGACAGTTTTTACAGGCTGCCACCAAGGCTTGTAAGAATTGGCTGCTGGACACAGTCTCCAAATCAAGTGCCATTCAGTTCTTTTGGTTCCCGAGGCCCCTCTCACCATGGTTTCCCTCTTGGGTTGAGCCCTGCAACCCGTCTCAGGTGTTGATTGTGAGGATGAAATCATGCACATTCCATTGACTCCAGGCTGGCCAGTCTCAGTCTAAATATGCTGTGAAATCCCATTCTAACAAGGGTCATAAGTGGTCTGCCGCCAAGCCTTTGGTACCAGTCATTAAGAAGTCTAAGAAAACAACCACCAGTTGGTCCCTCAACCGGCTTCACTGATGGATCCCATCGCCACTCAACCTCAGCGAGTGCCTCCTTGATAATATAAAGGATGTAGCCCCAGTGGAAGACCAGCTGGTTTCGGAGGCCCCACAAGTGGCCCACTCCAACCCCAGTCAGTCTCTCACTGAGCACCCGTCAAGTTCCACTGCATCACTACAGTGCGCCCAGCCATCACCAAGGCAGGCCCTCCACTTGCTGAGACCTCTGACTCGTCCTCCATGTAGGCCTCAACAAAGTCCTCTCCAAGACCGATCTTCCATTGGTTCCAACCACACTTAATACTGACGCTCCAGTTCCAGTGACTCTCACTTCCCATCTCGACTTTGATCCCAATCTCCATCATCTCAATCTTCCTGATCCAGATGCTCCTGATCCCCAAAAATTTGATCATCTCACTTTTGTGGGATCTTGGACTTCTCAGTCCTGATGACAGTGACATTGATCTTGATCCCGTAGATCACCTCGTAGACATCGGCCTTAACATCATTCTGAGTCCAGGTACTTGGACAGCTCTGACTACTCCTGACATCAATACCGAGGACAGTCAGCAGGCTCCCAATCCTCCACAGCTCGTACTTACTTCTATGAGCCACCATGGATGGCTCACCAGAGATTTTATATGCCTTACCTGGACCCTTACAGTCCTCTCCGGTACCATTGGGACCACGCTTACCAATACCGACATTATTCCCCACACTCTTGATTGCCAGACCATTGTCGCTGTCATGACCATCCACACTCCCTGTGTGACGCCACCAAGCCAGGCAAATTGACTAGACAAAGGGATGTCACACCCCCTAAACATTTGGTACTGGCCCAACCACAGCGACCCACCACTGGCTCCCCTGTTGTGGCTCAAAGTCCACAAACCACTAATGCATTAACTTTGGCCCATACCATGTTCTCTCACCAACTACATCATGGCACACCACTGTTGCGGGAATACTCTGTGGCCCAGGATAGCATGGTGGCATGGTTGCCCTCCCCCAGAGTCCTCCACACCAGAGGATATTGGCAACACCTCTCTGAAGATCTCTTCTCCTATGTGGATCTAATCCTCCATTTAGCTAAGTCCTTTCAACTAGAGAGAAAACCACAGGCTGCCTCATCTTTAGATCATGTTTTGTAAAGCCAGTCAAACATGCCTGGACCAGACCATCATCTATGCCTACTACTTCCAAACACCTTGAAGGGCTCTATAAAATCCAGCCTGTACCCCTTTCTTCTCTAGCCACCTGGCTCTGAATTCTATCATCATAGAAGTGGCACAGTCAAAGTCGACATGTAGATCGGTGTCCACCCAGCCAGACAAGGAGGACTGTCGCCTTGACCTGCTAGGGTGCAAATTCTACCCATCAGCCTCTCTGGCCATTAGTGTGGCAAACTACCAGGCATGCATTGTTGGTTATCAGCAGTTTCTGTGGTTTAAGGTTGCATCTTTTCTACCCTATTTCCCTGATAACCACAAGAATGTCACCATCTTGTTTCAAGAAGAAGCTCATTGTCTAGCTGCTTGCCAAATTAGCCCAGCCAGTCACACAGTGGACAGTGCAACAAAGTTTGTGGCCACTGCCATTGGCCGCCGGTGCTATGCCTGGTTACAGTCAGCAGAAAACCGAGGGCTAACAGCAAAGGCTTCTTCAATTCTCAGACTGATGAGGCAATGGACATGCCGTTCAAAGCCAGAACCACCACTAAGAAAATGGGGTTTGGCCAGCCTACTCAACCTTGTCAATCCAGGCTGTACTGGCACAAATCACATTTCTCCTCTTTTTTGGGGTTACAGTTCCCCTTCCATCAGCCCTAGCATGCTCCTAGAGTGACACTTCTGTCAGGGAAAATAGATATTGTAATTAGAAGTTTGTCTCCCCCCTTTGAGTAATTTTATTCACCAAGGCGCTGAAGACGCCAGCTTGTCTATTAGAACTCATAAATCTGTCTCTTGTTGTTATGTTTTCCTGTCCTTCGGAGTTTGAGAGTGAGAAACGAAACTAAGGGTCCAGTTTCTTGTTTCACTTCTCAGAAGGATTGAATGTTTTGGAAAGGTATATAACTGGGAGGGAATTTTGGAGCTTGTGTGTGTGTCTCCTGCATTTTGGGGGGCCCTTTTCTTTTCTCTTAGCTCCCGAGGAACCTTGGAGCATACAGAAGCATGGATGAATGTCTTCTGCTGTCTATTTTACTTTACCCTTTAATAAAGCCATAAAAGAGAATAAAAATAGTCTTTTCTTTTGCACCAGAGGTGTGCATGGCTTTGCTCAAAAGCCCACGCTACTTCGCTGCATGCATTTCTGCTCGGATGGGCAGAGAGTGAATGAATGCACTTTGCATATTTTATGACAACTTCCTCATCTTTCATCCTGCCACCCACACTACCAACCAGCATGCCACATAGCAAGGTGTGTCCCACTACCAAACAACAAATAGTTGCAGATAGTGCCTTTTTGCATTCCTCCTTGATAATGTCCCTGGTTTTAGTCCAGAGTTCTTCTGTATTCTGCTCAATTAGGCTTAATAGTGCAAATCTGTTTTTTACATTATCTTTAAATTCTATGGGAATGTTCTTCAGGTTGTACTTTGGCATGATGGTTGGTGTCATGTTCTTCTTTAGCTTTTTGATATTGGGATTCTCTATCTTCTGCTTCCAATTATTAGTCTATTTGATATCTGTATTGGCTATCAGTGATGTCCATGTAATACAGTCAGCTCTTTGGTTGCTTGAGGGAGTGTGTTTCTGATGAAAAAAGTGTTAGCCTTGCAAAAACCCATCAGTCACTTTCCTGCATCATTTCTTGATCCTAGGACAAGTTTTCCTACCATCTTTAATTCTGCGTTTTTTCCTAGTTTTGTGTTCCATTCGCCTATGGTTAACAAGTCCTGTTTTGGTATATAATCAGTTTCCTCCTGGACTCCAGCATAGATTCTTGCAATTTCTTCTTCTTCAGCCTCTGTAGCTAGAGTATAATCTTGGATTATGATTGTACTGATGGGTTTTCCCTAAAATCTTATTGATATGATTTGGTAAGACTTTGCATTATATCTCTTGACTGCTGTTGTATATCTTTCCTCACTATGAAAACCACCCCATTTCTTCTTAGATTTTTATTTCCAGAATAAAAGTTTGTTATCTGATGCAAAATGTCCCATTCTTGTCCACTTTAGCTCACTCACTCCCAGAAATGCAGTTTATACTCCCCTTTCTTGATTACTATGTCTGACTTCTCCTGATTCATGCTTCTCACATTCTGTTTTCCTATAGAATGTGTTGCATAGCTTCAGACTTTCTTTTCACCTTTCAGCATGCCAACAGCTGAACATCCTTTCAGCTTAGGTCCAGTTGCATCATTAGCCCCAGTCTGCTTGTAGTTCTCCTCTGCTGTATCCCATTAGCTCCTTGAGTGTCATCTGACCTGGGAGTTTCATCTTCTGACACTAGATCTTCTTTCATTTTGGATTGTGTCATCATAGGGTTTTCGTGGTAAAAGATCTTCAAAAGGAGGTTTATCTTGCCTCTGTTTGTGTAGTAATAACAAGCATTAGCTATGGTGTCTGTGCTGTTTTTTCCTTTGCAAAGAGATCCTTTGCCAGTGTCACCCCCACACACACACTACTGCTGCTGCCTGGTAGCTGTTTGGGACATTTTGTCAGGCTGTTCAGCCATAGCCCATCTGACATGGGAGACCCAACTAGCAAGGCACTACCACAATCAGCATAGACTCTTTCCTCACAGAATCACACAATGAACTACATCCAAGGGTATTAAAAGAGCTGGCAAATGTAATCTCAGAGCCATTGGCAATAATCTTTGAGAACTCCTGGAGAACAGGAGAAGTCCCAGCAGATTGGAGGAGGGCAAACGTTGTCCCCATCTTCAAAAAGGGGAAAAAAGAGGATCCCAACAATTATCGTCCAGTTAGTTTGACATCAATACCAGGGAAGATTCTAGAGCTGATCATTAAACAGAGAGTCTGTGAACATTTAGAAGGCAATGCCATAATCACAAAAAGTCAACATGGGTTTCAGAGAAACAAGTCATGCCAGACTAATCTGATCTCTTTTTTTGATAAAATTACCAGCTTGGTAAATGAAGAGAATGCTGTGGATATCGTATACCTTGATTTCAGTAAGGCCTTTGACAAGGTTCCCCATGACATTCTTGCAAACAAGCTTGTAAAATGTGGGCTAGACAAGTTAACTGTTAAATGGATTTGTAATTGGTTGACCGGCTGAACCCAAAGGGTGCTCAGCAGTGGCTCCTCTTCGTCTTGGAAAGATGTGACCAGTGGGGTGCCACAGGGTTCTGTCCTGGGCCCAGTGCTATTCAACATCTTTATCAATGACTTAGATGAGGGAATTAGGGGCATACTTATCAAATTTGCAGATGACACCAAATTGGGAGGAGTAGCTAATACCCTAGAGGACAGGATCAAAATTCAAAATGACCTGGATAGACTGGAGAGCTGAAATTGACTGGAGAGCTGAAATAACAAAATGAAATTCAATACGGAGAAGTGTAAGATACTGCACTTACGGTGAAAAAATGAAATGCATCGATATAGGATGGCGGAGACCTGGCTGAATGAGACTACATGCGAAAGGGATCTAGGAGTCATAGTAGACCACAAGTTGAACGTGAGTCAACAGTGTGATGCGGCAGCTAAAAAGGCCAATGCGATTTTGGGCTGCATCAATAGAAGTATAGTGTCTAGATCAAGGGAAGTAATAGTGCCGCTCTATTCTGCCTTGGTCAGACCTCACCTAGAATACTGTGTCCAGTTCTGGGCACCACAATTCAAAAAGGATATGGACAAATTGGAGCATGTGCAAAGAAGGGTGACTAAAATGGTGAAAGGTCTGGAAACGATGCCTTATGAGGAGAGACTTAGGGAGCTGGGTATATTTAGCCTGGAAAAAAGACGGTTAAGAGGCGATATGATAGCCCTGTTTAAGTATTTGAAGGGGTGTCACATTGAGGATGGAGCAGGCTTGTTTTCTGCTGCTCCAGAGATTGGAACACGGAGCAATGGATGCAAGCTCCAGGAACAGAGATTCCACCTCAACATTAGGAGGAACTTTTTGACAGTCAGAGCTGTTCGGCGGTGGAACACACTCCCTCGGAGCATGGTGGGGTCTCCTTCCTTGGAGGTCTTTAAACAGAGGCTGGATGGCCATCTGTTGGGGATGCTTTGATCGTGATTTCCTGCGTGGCAGGGGGTTGGACTGGATGGCCCTCGTGGTCTCTTCCAACTCTGCAATTCTATGATTCTGTGAATCCCACCATCACTGAAAGGTAGTGCCATTGGTGGGTTACTCATACATATATCCTAGTAAGTGAAATGGATCTTAACACCTAAATAAATGTGCCTTGAAGATTTATATTTTTGTATTTATTAGGAATAAAAATTTCTTTTGTAATTTAAATTATAGCAGGGTGAAAAATCAACAGCTGTGGTGTGAGGATGTAGGAAGGATTTGTATCAAGGAGCACTGGGTTTACTGGTTTTGGGGGGAAAGCTCTCCCAGGTTCTAGCTCTTTGGAGGACCTTACAGACTAAAAGTTTTAGAAATGGAAATTAACCAGAGTGACTCCAAGTGAATGAAATCAAATAGAGGACAAGCTAATTCTGCAGCAAAAACAATTATTTCTTTATTAAAAGGACAGAAAAAGATAGCAGTAGAAACCAACAGAAGTCTATATTCAATACAAGCTGTTTCTAAAGTGTTTTCTAGAGAAAAAGTGTGGTAACGCCGGCACAGATGCTTAAACCATACTCTTGACCAATCTAAGGTGGGCTGAAGGTATGCAGCTTAAGTTAAGGGACTACATAGTAAGACACACATGGATTTGTCTCATCGTCTCATGCAGCGAAGAGTCCAGGTCTTCTGGGGAGAGCTAGAAAGGAGAGGAAGAGAGAGAGCACCTTTCCCTTTCTGGCCTATATATAGCCCTTTTCTAACTTGGGGCCTGTCACCTGGAGTGAAGGCAACACCTCTGGGCAGGCAATGTTGTTTTGTTGGAGGGTTTGAAAGGTCCCATGTGCTTACAGTAATGAGTGAAAAGCCTATGGCTTATGTGCTAAGGGCAGATGTGAACCTCACCTCTTGCCTTTCACCCTTTGGTCACTGATAATGACTCTTAGATGGTCAGGGAGAGACTAACAATGGAGCTGCACGCCTGAAACAATGCCAATAAGGTATAGACCTCTGCCCTATTTAGGATTGCCCAATATCTCTGGAAACTGCACAGTACCTTACAATGGTGTGTGTGTGTGTGTGTGTGTGTACACACCAGTCTGAGTCAGTTTGGCAAGATCTCCTATTCAGTATAGATAAGCACTGGTTGATCTCAATGAGACCATTTCCTTGTCAGCAGGAGGGAGGGAAATTCTAGTTTGTACTTTAAAATGAGGCTTTACTCTCCAAGGTAGCCAGGGATTGAGGCTTTTCATTGTCCTACTCTTCCAATATATGCCTCTTACTATGTGTACAGACTCTGGCAATAGGCAGCTTCCTGCCTTAAGCATCAAGTCTACTTGCAATTCATATTAAGCATAACTCATAACAAGAAATGGAAGTAAGATTTGAGAGGGTGGTGTTGAAAAGCAAAAACTAGGGAGCATCCAATGAAAACCACAGTAGAAGAAAAAGGGACATGCCTCAGATGCTTAAAAATGGTCTTTTATTTACTAAACAGCCCCTTGTGTTACAGCTTGTAGATTGATTTAAGGTCTTTATCAGGGGGTTAAATAAAAATAACAAAAGGACAACACACCAAATATATGATGTTCAAAAGGTGCATCTATTTTGTTGTTTCTTATATAAGAAACAACAAAAAGGTGCTCCTTTGGTGAGCTGTTTCTTGGGGCAAAACCATTCTGAAATCCACTTTATATTTTGGCCAGTAGAGGAGGTGAACTCCATACATGAGAGGGGTCTATTGAAAACGCAGGTATATTGGATTTTAAATTTTAAATCCTTGGCCCTGTTAGCCCCAAACAAGGGAGTGAACTATCTCCTTCTCTGATAAAATCTTTCTGTTTTCAGACAGTCCTTTCCCCCCTGGGCTAAATAAGTTTATCTGCCCTTGAACATTATCTCCTTTCTTCTTCTTCTTCTATGTGTTTACAAGATATTAAAAAGCATTCTGCCTTTATTCACATGCTTTCCTTCTGCCAGTAAATGTTTTTTTTTAGTTCCTCACTCAGAAATTTTATCTTTGATCATTTTGATCATTGCTATGGGCAATGTACAAATATATTAATGTTTATGCAATTGAATGTCAGGGGCCAGTGTGGGGTTGTGGTTTGAGTGCTGGACTACTACTCTGGAGACCAGGGTTTGAATCCCCTCTCAGCCATGAAAACCTACTGGGTGACCTTGGGCAAGTCACACACTCTGAGCCCCAGAAAACCACCATGATAGCTTTTCCTTAGGGTCATCATAAGTCGGAAACAATTTGAAGGCATCCAACAACAACCAACTGAATGTTATGTATCTGACTGTGGTACTTTTTATATAGCACCCTTAAGAACATCAGCAGGCCAAAATGTGTCAGGCTTTAAAAAAAAATAGACTTTTAAAGAAGCATCATAAGAGAGAAAGACAAGGAGAGGGAGAGAGAGAAAGAGAGAATATCTTTCAAAGTTTTCAGGGAGATAGCCATGTTAGTTTATTGCAGCAACAGTCCAACGGACTGTTAACAAATTTTATGTTGGCAGAATTTTTTGTTGGCTTTCATCAAAAGCATGGAGTCTCAGATGGCAAATTATTATATGCTTTTTTGGATGGAGGATGTAATTAGGTGAGAGGGAATGGAAATGTAAAAAGTAGAAACATTTCTCATTACCTTTAGCTGTGGTAATTAACAAACAGTGCTTGAGTGGTAGCGCAGACATCCTAGCATAAATGAGCTGAACAACATATGTATTCTGTTGAAAAATCAAATAGGAAAAACAAAGTTAAGCTAGATTAACTTCTAGTTATAATAAAGTATTTCATCTGTATTTCTGAAAGAAATCACACCATCCTTTCCCTCTGTAGTTACTGATCTTTGTTCTAACTTTATTCTGTATTTATCCCTGTGACTCAGATGGCAGTGTCACTCTCGGGGGTTCCAGGCCCAGCATCACCTGGTAGTTTCCATACCCAAGGAGGGAGTTCAAGCTGGCTCCCTTTGTTCCCAACTTCACATTATACTCATTTATTTTTATAAATAATAATAATGTGCAGTGGTTATTATAAAAAATTGTACCAAGTGGTTGAGAAATACTATTATTAATATTCATAATTTGCATTATATGAAAATTAGAATATGCAGATTAACATGACATACAAATTAGATGCACAGATTTTAAATGGATTATGAGCCTTAGGATGAACAAACATAGCACTTTGCTGCAGGCCCCCTCAACGATGACTCTCTCCAGGGGAAAGAGGGGGGGAAACCTTCTAGGCTTTCTTCATGTTCTCTTCTTCCCTTTTATATACATTTCTCACCTCACCCCTTTCCCTTGCTATTTAATAGTTGAGACTTTGTCTCCTCTTCATTCTTCAGGCTCTTCTTGGATTACTTGGAATCCTCAACCTAATTCACAGGTTGACACAAACTATATTTAAGAAGAAAAAGTATTACACGTATAGTTAAAATAGGTTAGATGTTATTTTAATGAAGCCTCTTTGTCCAGATTTTCTCCCTGATTAATAAATATTTAACTGAATGTTTTTTTCTTCTTAAATACTTTGCCACTATTTTTCCAAATCTTGATTTCTTTTGCAGTTCTCTGGATAAATGTTTAGTAATAATTGCATCACAGTTTGCAGTGGTTAGATAGGTGGGGTACATTGCTTATAGAGCAGTACAGTTGTTATGGGAAACAGTGGAACACACAGTTAAAGTATAGGCGTTAAATATGTATTTATGTTCATCTTTAAATATCTGTGTACATGCACCTAGGAAACCTGATAGAATCAGTTTGCATGGGAAAATACATATTTATTGGTATTTAAAGATATGTGTAAATACTTACCTTGCATACAGACTTAAGGGTTTTGCTGGTATAGCACTCACTAGTATAGCACCAATACCTACCATAGTAACCATAGCATGTCATGCTGCCCTAATTAATCATAGTGTGAGAACTAATGCAGCACTGTGCTTAGTGGTATGGGTGCCTTAATATTTCTGGTGTGTATACTTAATTTGGCATTTATTAGCAATCAAGTCTTGGGTTCAGACTAGAGTTAAAACCAATCCGGGTTGCAATGGAACAGGAATTTGGCCTATCAGATATTTATTTATTTATGATAGATAACGGTATTTTATAGTTCTCACTGAAATGGTAAACTTGTTTCTCTGAGAAGGAGAGATCACATGATTGCATGTTCCTCTGTGTAAAACATTCGCTTGACATAGTAAATTAGATTTCTGTGAGAGATATTTTAGACTTCTCTCTTCCATCTTAGTATTCTGTGTACATGGATACCCATTCAGTTATGTTAGCCTCCACCTGCCCTCTGAACATGGTTCAGTTCAGATTGGTGAGAGGACCAAAATAATTCTGTCCTGTGTTAAAAACACAGAAGAATATTCTGTACCATGCTTTTCATTATACAGTGAAATCTCCTGTATCAAAATGAAAAGCAAAGGTTTTAAGAAAATGTAGTGTGCTTCAACTTTTATTATAGTCCTCTTTCACCTTTATGTTATACAATAGCCAAGGTGTCTTACAAATTATTAAACATAAAATAGTGGATTTCATAAGGTAATTGCATGATAAGTGACATATTTTTAATTTTGGTTTGTGCTGGATAGGAAATGCTTAATCTAAATATCTTTTCATGTAACAAAATTCCATTATCCCAAACAGCCACATTCACTTTAGTTAAGAATATTCATGTATAGTACTTTAAACTCACAGGCATCCTACTATTTAACTGTAGTCACGTCAAAAATGAGAAGAACAGCCTTGGCGTATGTGCAGTATTTTGATCTATACGCAAAGCTGGTGGGAACATAGATTTGGTTAGAAAATCCAAGAAGTGTTATGCTCAGCGAAGGACAAAAGAGACCCTCTTACAGCTGCAGGAGTTTACCACATACCATGCAGCTGTGGACAAGTTTACATAGGGACCACTAAATGCAGTGTGCAAACACGTATCAAGGAATAATAATAATAATAAAAATAAAATTTATTTATACTCCGCCCCTCTGTTAAAACAATCGGGGCGGAACATGAGAACCATTGCAGACTGGGCCAGCCAGAAAAATCATCAGTAGCAAAACATGTTATAAACCAACCTGGACACAAAATGTTATTTAAAAACACAGAAATTCTGGACCAGGCCAACAACTATCATGTTAGAATGCACAGAGAAGCTATTGAAATCCACAAACACTTGGACAACTTCAATAAGAAAGAAGAAACCCTAAAAGTAAACAAAATCTGGCTCCCAGTTTTGAAAAACAACAGAATAAAAAAACTCAACACTTACAAAGGAATTCCACTCAGGGACAGGAGGATTTCCAGCAGATAATGGCCCATTAACCAACCATTAGACAAACAGACACTAATCATCCTTGCTTTTCTATACCCAGAAACTAACCATTCAATTACACAAATTTACATATACTCCCCAACAGGGGTTCACAGCATATAAATTCCACACACACGCCTATCCAACCATTCTCTGAAGATGCCAGCCACAGATGCAGGCAAAACATCAGAAAGAAACCATTCCATAACACGGCCTCACAGCTCGGAAAAAAACCAAAAGAAAATCTATGGATGCCGGCCGTGAAAGCCTTCGACTTCACACTGGTGGGAACAGTTTAACACATTTTTTTTAAAAAAATCATAGGCCCTGTACTCAACAAAATAGTGTTGATTTGTATTATATATGGCAGCTCCTAATTAAAATAATCTAGTTATATAAGCAATAGAAGTAAGTCTGATGGGTTCTTTCCCCCAAGGTCTTCTAGGAGGCTTTTGTTTGGAGAGCATTGAGTAGTAGAGACTGCTCACATTAGCTGAGGCTAAAGGCTTCAGTAACCTTTCTTAAAGGAGTTCCACATATTAAAATTGGTCCTTGCTGCTCTCCAGATCACCTCTGTTACAGGTTAATTTTCAGTAACTGACTCCCTTATGAAATCTTGTTTCATATGGAAAATAGAAGCATATTCACTGCTCTGCCTTTCTCTGATGGACAGTTGCTGTGGGTGAAGATGAGTAGGAAGAAAAAAAGGAAACCCATACCAGAGATAGCAGCAGCATTCCTATGTACATCTGTGCTTCAAACATATTATTAAGATGCTTGCAAACACATGGATTGCAAACATATGCATTGTTGTCTGCAGTGGTTGGGCATGCTATCTCTTTAAGCAGAAAAATATCTTGGACATGGGCTTTAATTTTTTTTATTTCTTATTTTTACAAATAGCAATCTTAGTGTAAGATTGCTGAGCTAGTGTGGCATTGCAGCAAAGTGACTGAGTTATGGATCTTTTGTTCAAACTTCATCTCTTCTCTAAATATGTTGGTAGCATTAAGTTTCTCAACCAATACTCCCCTCCCCTTACAGAGTCACTGTAGGGATTGCTGTAATGTAATGTATGTAATCTAAAGAGCACCAGCATGGTGTAGTTGTTTGAATGTCAGACTAGGACTTTGGGACACCAGGGTTTGACTCCCCACTCAGCCACAAAAACCCCTGGGTGGCCTTGGGCAAGTCACACTCTCTCAGCCATAGAGAAAGGCAATGATACTCTCCTCTGAATAAACCTTGACAAGAAAACCTTAATGTACAGTGGCCATTTAAGTCCAACTCACCTTGAAAAGCATGTAACAACAACAGTGGTTGTTAAGTGGATGTTCTAAAATGCTATATAAATACAAGGTATTGCTCCTCAAATCATTTCGGGTCATACATTAGGGTGTAGTTTGTCAGCTACATGTTATTTTTAGTAATGGAAATATGTTTCATGTTTTCTAAAACATTCCTCCTGAAATGTGTCCTTGTTAGTCCTCAGTTCTGAAATCATTCTGGCTGTCTATACACAAATGGAATATTTGATCAGTAGAATATGGGCTGCTGCAGATGTTACAGCTCTAATCCCTGTAAATACTGCGGAGAGTTGGGGCCCACAAGAGGAAAAGGAGCTTCTTGTTAGAGCAATTTTTCCTTCTCACCTTAAAAACAATAAAGAGGTGTTTCTATATGTATCTTACCTGGTTATCACAAATTATGTTCTCTGTTTAATAGGATTTGAAGTTTATGGACAAGCTTTAATTAAAATTGACCCTTGCTGCTGACATCTTGAATTACCCAACCCTGTTTTCGTAGCTATAGGCAACCTGGAATTGCATTCATGTGAGTGAGAGGCTGGCAAAGGATGAATGTAAGGCTCCATCTTTCCTTTGTACCCAGCAAAGAAACTAGGCAGGCTGCTGGAGGAAAGAAGCTTCTCTGTACTCAGCATAGAACTGTAGCTCTCCACCCCTCCCCTGCCAGCTCCAGCAATCTAGTAAAGGTTGTTTCTAAGGTTAGCAAGTTTCATGGACTTATTAGCAAAGCTGACATCACTACAGTTTAAGATGGAAGGGAAGAACCTACTCTAGGAGGAATCTTGTGACCGTGTGGTATACTTCTTACCTTATGATTCTAGTTTAAGAATGGTAAGCTGTGAAGTTCATCTGCCCTAGCCCTGAAATATTTACACGTCATCCATCTTCTTTCTTCCTGATGGTACCAGCTGTTACACATGTTCCGTGTTAAGCCAGGAATCACAAGAACCCTAGCTATCATGCGCAAGCAGCATTTTGGCACATGCTGCCTGATTGTTCCTGTTTGCAATGGGAATGACTGAACAAACCACAGAGCTCTGTAGTTTACTTATTGCATTGTCTGACATAAACTCTCTTGCTTGTTCCCCCATCAAGCTAGAGAAAGAAGCCATAAAACAAACTGTGGATTATTTCTATGGCTTATTTGGAAAGAAGCCAAAGCTGTAGGGTTCATATGAACAGTAAAACCACAGAGCGAAGCTCTATAGTTCATTTAGCTTTTAGCAGCAGTAAAATCCAGTATACTCAATGAGCCAGAGCCCCCAAAGTTTCCTGGCTTTCCTTTATTTTATATTATTTTATTTATAAAAATATTTATATCCCACCCTATATCATTGAATCTCACAGCAATGTACAATAAAATCAATTTAACAAATTGAAAACATAGGAAATAATTTAAACGGACTACAAAGCTTTTAAAACAAATTTAAAGACAGCCGAAGGCTTTCACAGCTGGTATCCATAGATTTTCCTTGGTTTTTTTTTTTCCAGGCTGTGAGGCGGTGTTCTGGAATAGTTTCTTTCTGACGTTTCGCCTGCATCTGTGGCTGGCATCCTCATTCTCTGAGGATGCCAGCCACAGATTTAGGCAAAACATCAGAAAGAAACTATTCCAGAACACGGCCTCACAGCCCGGGAAAAAACCAAGGAAAATTTAAAGACAGATTAAAACTAGTTAAAGCAATTTGAAACCGTGGTTGTGTGGCGATTTGGATAAAATCAATTAAGCTCAAGAGCTTTAATAAACAGCCATGTTTTTACTTGGTGCTGGAACAAAACCAGCGTTCTGGTGCCAGTTAGACCTCTAAGGAAAGAGTATTCCACAGTAGGGGTGTCATGGTAGACACATCTCTCTCCCATATCCTCCCACAATATCTTGACCCTACTGGTGGAACACAGGGTCTCCTGTAAATCTCAGTCTTTGCATAGATGTACGTAGGCCCTCCGTATCCATGGAGTCTGCATTCTTGGATTCCACTATCCACAGCTTGAAAATATATTTTTTTTAAATTCCAAAAAGCAAACCCTGATTTTTCCATTTTATATAAGGAACACCATTTTACTATACCATTGTATGTAACGGGACTTGATCATCTATGAACTTTGGTATCCACAAGGGATCCTGGAACCAAACTCCAGTGGATACCAAGATCTCACTTTATTAGATAGCTCTAGGATAATAAATCCTATACAAACAAGGATAAACAGCTGAGTACAGTGGGCTCTTAGAATCTGTAGGTGTTTGGTTCCAGGACCCCCTGTAGATACCAAAATCCATCAATGCTCAAGTCCCATTATAAGCAGTGGTGTAGTAAAATGGCAGACAGCAAGGTTTGCTTTTTGGAATCCCCCCCCCCCCGAATATTTTCAAGCCATGATTGGTTGAATCCATGGATGCAGAACCTGTGGATATGAAGGGCTGACAGCACTTTCTATTTAAAAATTTCCAACTGTCTTTCATGGCATCTTCAGAATGGGGGCTCAAGAAACAAGAAAATGCATAGAAAAAGGAATGGATTAGGTATAAATTTAGCTGAATTTTATTTAGCTTGTAAGAATATTAATATATGAATTGATACCAGGTTGGAAAGAGGAATGCAGCACCATTCAGTAGGTGTTATTCTGAGTTTGTTGCTGCTTAAATCATCTCCTTTTATACTAATGTGTTTATCCTTGTATGTTCTCTACTTTCTGTTTTTGAGTCTTATTATTAGAGAGTTGTGCATTTCAGGAAGTGACTCTATGTAGAATTGGATTATTGTTTCCATTCTGGTACATATATCCCAGACCTGTAGAAAAGAAACAAACAGAACATCATTTCTATGTGATATTAAGAGTTGCAGTGTTCCATATTTGCAAATGCTGCATTTGGTGTAGCACAGATCCATCCATTTCAAGATGACCATGTAGAAGTATGGTTATGATGTAATGTGTACAGGGAAGAAACTGAAGCATGAGTCTTTTACTTTACTTTTCATTAACGTGTAAGTTTTCTTGAACATTATTTATTCTATTGATCTGTTTACTTTATTTTATTTGTAGTTTGCTTTATTCCTAAAACTGCTAGAGCGTAACTGTAGGTAAAATATGTTACATTGCAATGGATTCCCCACCCAATCAATTGCTCACAGCCAAAAGCAAACTGATACAGACCTTTGGGTGTTAGGTTTACAGTAGGACCCCCCGTATCCACTGATGCATTATCCATTGATTCAATTATTCACGGGACACAAAACAGCACACCTACAATAGAGTCTTCCTAAAAACTGTGTCCTCTCTAGCCATTTTCTAGGTGCTCCAAGGCAACTCTATGGTATTTTAAACTGGAAGTCCCATTATTTTCAGTAGTGTTCGCTATTATTCACGGTTTTTGGTATCCCCCCCCCCCGAAGCAATCCCCAGCAGATACGGGGGTCCTACTATAATGTAAAATATTAGAAATTGGGAAATTAATTTACTACCATAAACACTAAGAAGTAAGATATTTTTAGTAATTTGATTGCCATTAATTAACTACTAGTTTAAAACAGTGTGGAACCAGAGCATGGAATTTACAGAAAATGGCATGGAGGTTGTCACTATTAACATTAATTAAGAGAATGTTGTTATTGGCTCCTTCAAAAGGACTCGTTCTGTCCTCTTAAAATTGCCTTCCTCTAACCTAGAATGTTTCCTCCTCTAGGCTACGAAGTCCACAATGTGATTGTTGACTGGGAATTGTAGGCAACGCATTTGAGAATTGTCAGGTTGGAAAAGGCTATGTCCACCCCCCCACCAAAAGAACCTCATCTTACAACCTCATCAGTTCACTTTCTCACACATCTACACCTCTCTTTTCTTTCCACTCCCACAAACATATACACTTCATTCACTCTTCAAATACATTGTTTATTAAAGGTTGATAAGAAGTTACAGTTGTCCCTTCACATTCACTGGGGTTTGGTTCCAGGACCCCCTGTGAATACCCAAATCCGTGAATACTCAAGTCCCATTATATGCAATGGCATAGCAAAATGGTGTTGAAATCAAGGTTTGCTTTTTGGATTATTTTTTTTAAAGAATATTTTCAAGCTGTGAATACTTAAATCCATGGATACCAAATACGTAAATATGGAGGGACAACTGTACTCATTTTAGTTACAGGGCACTGATACACCTCAAGTACAGTAATAAGTGGATAGTTACAAAGTAAATCAAGGGTGTGACTTTTTAATCAGAAATGTTTTGAGAGTCTCTGAGAATATGCAGAATATTTTTCTATGTAACTGGATACTGCATAATTTCTTCCTCCCCACTTTTAATCAAGAAGTGTGGTGTGCAAAGATCCATGATAGAGCACATGTTGTGCATGCAGGAACCCAGGATCCCAAATTAATTCTGTTGCATCTTTAGTTTTAATGATCAGGTATCTAAGAAGCCCGTTCTTATCTACATCCAATTTATCATAATTAAAAGGGAGTGGGTAAAATGGAGGATGATAAGGAGGGGAATGGGTAAACAGGAGAAGGGTAGGGAAGAAGGAATAGCCATGAAAGAAAGAAAACAGAGATGGGTTTGAGAAAAACTTTTCATTTAATTATCCAAGTGTGTAGCAATGTGTGAGCAAGATTATAAAGGGATTAATTGCAGCTCACTCTAAGTAGTATACATGATTGCATACTGTACTATAATATACACAAGAAACAAGGCCAGAGTATAATTACAGGAAGAGAAATTACTGAAGAGAGTAACAATGCATTCACACCCCTAGAAAGATTCCAAACATTTTTCTTCCATACAGCCCAGTGGAGGCGAACACTTACCTATAAGGCCTAAAAGGCCTGACTTTATGCTCAAGGACTTTTGTCTCCTGCTAATCAAATATATAACTTACCCACTCCACTGCCATTTCATTCCATGACTCACTTTTTCCACTTTCCCAAATTCAGCTCCACTTTTGCTACACAAGCCCAACTCTTCTGCTTTTACCTAGATTCCAGAATGTTCTCTCTCTCCCATTCTCCATCCTAAAGAAGTGTTTCCCAAAGAAATCACACAGATTAATCTGCCTAAAAGCAGAACCATGTGCTACATTTCTTTCAGCTCTAATATTTCTTCTGGGGTAGGCAGCCTTCTTGTTTTCTTGAATGTGACAGAGGTAGAGGCACCCACCTTAATGAATTCTAATGACTTAATCCACTAAAACATATCTTTTAATTCAGTGTTAATTGGGGAATATAGTGAATTAGGGGAAGTAGCTGGAAAAATCTGACCAATCAATATCGTAATAATTTAATTAGCAGTTTAATTTAATTAAATCCAAGCTCTGAATTGAAGTATGTGTTAGCTGGATTGGAACTGAAATTTAATCCCTGCTGAATTTAATCTATATTTTGAAGTGGCTCTCCAAGGGTATGTCATATGCTTGTATTCCTATTTCTCCTAGCGTGTCACCTCTTCCTTGGCTTTTGTGTTATGTTTCTTTTGGAGGCAGTTTTTCTAGTAGTCTGGAGGGCTAGTTCCAGAGCAGATTTTTATGGATCTGTGAGTAAAAAATGGCACGGTTGCCTTCAATCGAACATGGAAGCAACACAGATGACAACGGGAGAGGGGCGGCATCATCCGAAACGGACCCCCTGCCACGTGATAGCCGTGTATCTCTCTCGCCCTCTCCTCACGGATTTTAAGGCATCTGAAAAAGTCCCTTAGATGTTCTGCTGTCTATGAACTCACTTGTGGGCTGGGGTCTCACTTAATTCATTTTGTCAGTACCAAGAATGGAAAATTAGGTAATACCACTGTCCTGTTCTTTTCTTCTTTTTTCATTTTGAGATTAGTGAAATAACATACTTAAGCATAGGGCTCTTTTGCAAGCCTCATCTACATTTCGTAGCCTTATTCATCTCAATTGACTAGCAGCAGAAGACACTCCATGAGCAGTATGTCATTGACTCTTGTATATACGATATCTCTTTTTAGATACTTGAAACTTGCCTTTACCCTAACTCAGCAAGGTTTATCATTCAGTCACTCACGGCGCTACTTCTATGTAGTTATAAACTTGAAAAGCAAACTGCTAGATTACTTAAGGGTAAGCATTTCTGTAATAAAAGCCCAATAATCACAAAAAACAGATGAAATGATAAGCCTTTTTATAGACTCGATTGCTTTAGACTCCATGTTTATGACTCACATGATTGAACTCACTATCCATATTAAAAAATATGTGTGCATAAAAAATGTGAAGAAACAGTCTTACCATTTCATTTGGGGGAATTGTCTTTGTGAGAACCTATTACCTCTTTACCAGTTGGGTAGCTGTGTTTTTGAACTGCAGCTTCCACAATCCCTTACTATTAGGTATATTGATTAGTGCTCCTGGGAATTACAGGTCACAAACATGCAGAGAGCTATGGTTGCTCATCCTGGCTCTTAGTCCTGTTTTCTTCTTTCATTCTGTAGAATATTTTCTACTCTCTGCAGAATTATGAGGGTCATACTGAAAGTAATGCCTGTTATAACTCTTTTATTAACAACATGAGACATGTGCAGCTACATAAATGTATAAAGGATCTCTTTGTCTACAACATGGTACTATTCAAAATAGTCTCCACCAGTGGTGATGCATTTACACTACCATTGAACCCACTTTGGAAAAACTCTTTCAGGCACTCCCTGGTCCAGTGTCTGATAGTGCCTTCCACTTCACCTACATCATTGAAGTGCCATCCCCGAAGGATTTCCTTCACCTGACTGAACATGTGAAAGTCTGAGGTTGCCAGATCGGGGCTGTAAGGTGGATGTGGCACCACTTACCATCCCATTTGTGCAAGAACCTATGATGTTGCCAAAAAAGTGTGGGGTCGCACATTATCATGGTGCAACTGAATTTCATTCAGCTGTTTCTGTGGTCTTTTCTTATAGATGGCTTGTTGACGTTTCTGGAGTGATGCAATGTAGTGGTCACTGTTCGTTTTTGTCCCATGCTCAAGAAAATCAAGCAAAGTCACCCTCTTGTCATCCCAGAACACACTCACCAGAATCTTTGCACTGAGCACTGGCTTTTGAATTTCTTTGGTCTAGGGAGGTGGAGTGCCGCCATTCCATTCACTGATTATTGGTCTCTGGGTATGCCCGTGTGTCATAATCAGTGCAAACATTCCTGAAAAAGAAGCATTCATGGGCTTCAAATGCTCCCAACAGTTCCAAACACGTGCAGTCTCACCTCTTTCAAATCACCTGTTAATTGATGAGGAGCCCACTTGGCACAGACTTTCCTGTATCCAAGGTTGTAAATAATCTGCTTGACAGCACTGTGACCACAGCCAAGTTCTTCAACAATCTCTCAGTCAGCCATACACTGGTCTGTGCAAATCATGTCGTCCACCCTTTTTTGGTTTTCATCAGTGACTGCTGTCAGTAGCCTTCCACTACATGGTTTCTCTTCAACATTGCTGTCACTTTCTTTAAACTTTTTTGCCCTTTGCACATTACTCTCATCAATTGTCGCCTCACCATACATGTTTCTGAGCCTTCTGTGGATGTCAGCAGCAGCACATCTTTCTTCGGTCAAGAATTCAATGATTGCGCTTTGTTTCTGCTTCATATTCAAGTTATGCAAAACCTAAAAATATAGCAATTATGTCAGTCATGCAGTGGTGGTGTAATAGCATCACTTTTGGATCTATAGTTTCACAGAAAATGGCACACAGGCATTACTTTCAACATGACCCTTATAAATCTTCCTTAATCCATTCTTGCTTGCTTTTAATCATTACCCTTCTTTTTCTAATTTGCCACAGTCTCTCTCCAGCCCTAGTTCTCAGTTTTTCTCTGCACCTGATTGAGCATGCTTGCCTTTCTGCCCTCTTTTATCCATCTTTTTCATCCCCCACCCCACATGATTTCCCTTCTGTATCTTATGCCTCATTTTCTAAGCTGGCAGAAATGGGACACAAGGCTTTTATTCACTGAGCACAGTTAGGGAGTTTATACAAATGGGCCATTCAGAACGGCTGGATGGCCAGTTGGCCAGCTGGCCACAACAGTCTAAAAAGACTGATGCCAACTCTGCAGCACAATTCTTAGTCCAAGGAAAGAGTTGCAGTGATACTCATTCACCCATCTTTTCACCCATACTTGATAGGTTTGAGTGAGACTTGAATCTTCCCACAGAGTTGGGGAAAGGCTTCAAACAATGGGTGTATTGAATGTCCCAAATGGGTCAAGCTTGGCTGACAGTCCTTGTATTATGCAAGTCCTAGACTAAAGATAGTTTTTATAACATTCCATAAAATAGATTTAACAATATTAATGCTCATACTAATGAAAGTCACAAAGTCCTCACCCTTACTTTGTTGTTGTTTCCAGAGTGCCAGGCAGATGAAAAATCTGAGAGCAGCAGTGCTGGTAAGTGTCTTGTATATCATTTTGATTGTGAAGCTAATAAAGAAATCTTCATTTTCAGTGTTTGCATTTAGTCTCTTCTAAAAGGTTCATCAAGAGTATGTAAAGCACCATAAAGCAGAAACAGCAAAACAGTCTGATTCATTGGAACAAGCCACCCAGACTATTCAAAATGGAAAGTCACTATAAAAATATATTCAAATATTTTAAATGTTTTTTCTGTTTTCATTTAGATGCTAATATGCTTGCAGTTTGCCTACTCCTGGTTGAGAGAATTTCAGACACAAGTCATGATACTCTCTCAATAAGTAATATCTGCTGTCTTTACCTTAATTTCAAAAGCTCAGTTCAATTTCATTATATCACTGCCCCTCTCCAAGTACAGCCATCCCTTCACATTCGCGGGGGTTAGGGGCAGACAACCCCCGTGAATGTGAAAAAACCGCGAATAAGAAATGAGCCTGCGGGCGAGCGGCTTTCCACTGGGGTGCAGAGCGGGCTGGAAGGAGGCTTCCACCCCCCTCTTTCTAAGGCAGTGACAGGCTTCATGAGAACCCCCTCGCTGCCTTGGGAAGAGAGTGGGGTGAAGCAGGAGGGCGCCAGCTGCTTCCCACCCCCACTTCCCAGGGCAGGGATGGGCTTTGTGAGAAGCCCCTCGCTGCCTTGGGAAGGGAGTAGGGTGAAGCGGGAGGGCACCAGCTGCTTCCCACGCCCGCTTCCCGGGCAGGGATTGGCTTCGTGAGAAGCCTCTTGCTGCCTTGGGAAGGGAGTGGGGTGGAGCGGGAGGGCGCCAGCTGCTTCCCACCCCACCTTCCCAAAGTAGCAACAGGCTTCATGAGAAGCCCCTCGCTGCCTTGGGAAGGGAGTGGGGTGAAGCGGGAGGACAGCAGGTGCTTCCCACCCCGCCTTCCCAAGGCAGCAAGGTGAAGCCCGAGCGTGCCAGCTGCTTCCCACCCACCCTTCCCAGGGCAGCGATGGGCTTCGTTGAGAAACCCTCGGTTCCTTGGGAAGAGAATGGGGTGAAGCGGGAGGGCGCCAGCTGCTTCCCACCCTGCCTTCCCAAGGCAGCGATGGACTTCATGAGAAGCCCTTCACTGCCTTGGGAAGGGAGTGTGGTGAAGCAGGAGGGCGCCAGCTGCTTCGCACCCTGCCTTCCCAGGGCAGCGACGGGCTTTGTGAGAAGCTCCTCGCTGCCTTGGGAAGGGAGTGGGGTGGAGCACAAGCGCGTCAGCGGCTTCCCACCCCACCTTCTCAGGGCAGTGATGTGCTAAGCCCTTCGCTGCCTTGGGAAGAGACGGGGTGTTGAGCGGCGGGGGGGGGCAGGCAGGTTTCCGCAAATAATTGAAACTGCGAATGTGAAAGAGGCAACTGTAATCACAAGTCATGTATCCTATAATGCCACCTCTTGCATACTAGTATTCCAGTCTCTTAATACTTTGCCCATTACCACTTTTCTGGTGCCTCAGTATTAATAGTTTCTTCATCAGAACTGTATCTGAAATGTATAACTTTTACACTGAATCCACCAATAAATCTTCATATTGTGATTGATTTATTTAAATTCTTGCTAAAGTCTAATAACAAAGTAGCATTTGCAAACAAAAATAGCAATCATATTTATATCTCTGGCATAACTTCAATACTGAGATCCCACTTTCTTTTTTTAAATTATAAATGCGTATCCTGCAAACATTATTATTTCATATTAATGTAACTTAACACTACCCCACCAGAGACCCAAGGAGTCTGACTCATCTTAGTCATCCACCTACCCCAGTGCTTTTCCATGGGGCTAAGTGCCCCTTTTCTCTCCTTTTTACTCAGGTGTTTTTTCTCTTCTCATTTGACCCACCACACCCACCTGAGTGATTTTGTTCCCCTCCCTGACTCTAGTCCTTTTCCTCTTCTCTCATCCAACCTCCCCTTATTTTTGCTGATCTTTGCCTTCTTTCACTGTAGCGCTTGTTTATTCTTTTTCTCTGCTCACCCCCCACCCCCACAAATCCTCACTAAGCAACAGGACCTTTCCTCCCTCCCCCTTTTTAAAGTTTGGGGTCTCCTGTAAAAGAAAAACTTCTGTTATTCCTGGGATGTTGTTTTTCATACTACCCGTCAGGGTCACATGGAGCTGCCAAGAGGCCCTCTGAAGAAATGAATATGTCAGGCCTCACTATAGCTTCTTCTCAGCTTGATTTAAAAAAAGTCTGCTATCTACAAACAGAAGTTAATACTGCATGCTAAGTACAGATTTAAATTAACTAAAATTAAATAATCCATTAAGAATAAACAAATAACCCCAAGATGCACAAATTTGGGCCCTCTTGGTATGCATATCAAGCTTCAGGTGTCAATGTTTCATGGTTTCAGAGCTATTTGAGGGAGTCAGATACATATACACCTTTGTTAGTAAGGTATTCCACCTGATTAAAATGATTAACATTACAGGGCATTAAAAAGAAATTAAGGCCATATATTCAAAATGACATGCCTGCAACTTTTCTCCCCTTTATATTCTAAGTTCTTGACTTCATATTGTTCAGTGAAATCATGTTTTGTTCTCTATAAAGTTAAGACCAGCAACACACTTTTACTATGATCTGATTTCATGATTACGTTATGATAGCTATGATTTGGTTTTATCCATTATGAAGTATCATTCTGGAAATATGCTATGACAAAATTTCTTCTGAACTACTTTATATGTGTGGCACTGTTTGTACTGCACATATGTTTTTAAAATCTTGTTATTTTGCACTGTGTGTGAAACAATGACTTTTTACAATCCTTTATATCATTTCCTTTTGGTCACTTATATTATAGTTAACATCCTCTGTTAACAGAGCTTCTTTCATTTTACTGGCGAGAAACATTCACATTGCATGTGATTACTTATTAAAAGGGTTTTTGCACAACTCATGGTATTAGGCTGTAAGATTTTTAATGGCTCTGTTGGAGACTTTCCAGATTATAAGCAAAAATAAACTTCAGATTTCATTCAGACTTAAATCCAATTGCTAGTACCAACTAATGTAGACATATTGAGTCAATGGAACATACTGAAGTACAGTTGTCCCTCCACATTCGCAGGGGTTAGGTTCTTGAGGCCCCCGCGAATGTGGAAAAACCGCGAATAACAGATGCTGCTCCCGCGGCCCCCCCAGAGGGAGGGAGGCAGCGGGAGGGTGTCTGGCCAGCCTGGCTGGCCTCTTCGCGGCCTTTCTGAGGGGACTCCAGGCCTTAGAAGCCCTGGCGCCCGCTTTGGAAGGCCAGGGACAGCGGGCGGGGAGGAGGCTGCGCTGCCTCTCCCCGGCCTTTCTCAGTGGGCCCCGGGGCTCCAAAGCCCTGGACCCCGCTGAGAAAGGCCGCGGAAGGCAGCGTGTGGGCGGGGAGGAGGCTGCGCTGCCTCTCTCCGGCCTTTCTCACCCCCCCTTCCCAAAGTGGCTGCGGGGGCTTCTTAAGCGCCTGTCGCCACTCTCCCTCACCCCCCACCCTTCCCAAAGTGGCTGCAGGGACTTCAGAAACCCCCACCACCACTCTCCCTCACCCCCCACCCTTCCCAGAGTGGCTGCAGGGGCATCAGGAGCCCCCGTCGCCACTCTCCCTCACCCCCCGCCCTTCCCAAAGTGGCTACAGGGGCTTCAGGAGCCCCCGTCGCCACTCTCCCTCACCCCTGCCCTTCCCAGAGTGGCTACGGGGGCTTCAGAAGCCCCTGCTGCCACTCTCCCTCACCCCCCTCGCCCTTCCCAAAGTGGCGTAGGAGGTCCCTCGCTGCCTTGGGAAGGGACTGGGGTGGAATGAGGGAGGCTTTCCACCTCCCCTTTCCCAAGGCAGCGAAGGGATTCCTGAGAACCCCTTCGCTGCCTTGGGAAGGGACAGAGTGGGGGGGGGGCAGGCGGCTTTCCGCGAATAATCAAAACTGCGAATGTGAAAGCTGCGAATGTGGAGGGGCAACTGTATTTACTTTCCCTGAGGTATTGAATTCCCTTTGATTCAGTGTGTCTACTTTAATTTAGACAAGCATTTGAATTTGGGCATCAGTATTTTATGATTCCAGTAATCAAGAGAATTTTGATTCTGCCAAAGTTACAAAAATTGCATTTAGTTGTATGACAAGAAACAATGAGACATAATGTTGAGCCTGTCTATAATAACAGGCAGAGCTTGGAAGTAATGGGCTATGCATAATTAATTCTTTTTCCCAATAACTGTGACATAACTAAGTGAAATTACAACCATAATACAACTAGGGATAATTTTGCTCCTTTTATGTGGTTACTGTAACTGTTTTAGTTCTTTTGTCATTAATAGGTAAGTGGGGCCACACTACATAGATATATTTTGTACAGCTTGTAATACTCTGATTTTGAGAGGGAAAGCAACAGAAAACTGTATTTTTAATGCAGTTTTGAATAAGAACAAGGCAAAAAGTTACTCTTAAAATTGTAACCATAACAATAATTAATTATGGCTAGAGATGGAGTGAGGCTTTATCATAACTGTAACTAATTCCTTTTAAAAATTAACTTTCACATCTCTGTTAAATCATCAATCTGTATGTGTATGTGCGAGTGCACGTGTGTGCACATATGTGAATTGTGGGGATGGGGAGATTTCATGGCAGAGTAACTATCATGGTCCAAAGCAATACAGTCATCCCTTCACATTTGCGGGGGTTACGGGAACAAGACCCCCGCGAAAGTGAAAAAACTGCGAATAAAAGCAACCTCTGAGGATTTAAGGAGGAGCCCTTCCTAAACACACACACACACAGAGAGAGAGAGAGAGAGAGAGAAACTGACCCAGCTACTGAGCATTTAAGGAGGAAAGAAAATCACAGCCCCATGCTGTGAGCAGGCAAGCAAAGTCCCCCCCTTGCGACTTCCCTCTCTGTGTCTTAACAAACTGAATTGCTTCATTAAAACTCACATTTTGTCCTATGTCTCCTCATGGCCCAAAGAAAAGCACAGCCACATGCTTGCCACCCCCTCTCTGTGTCTCAAAAGACTGAATTTAAAACTCAGCTTCTTTAAAACTCACATTTCGAACTTTTCCTACACACATTCACACACAGGGAAGGCGCGGGTAGCATCTCCCAGCAACCCAGCCTCTGAGCATTTAAGGAGGAAAGCTTCCTGCTGGCCGAAAGAAAAGCACAGTCCCATACTGTGAGCACACAAGCTTTCCTCCTTAGATGCTCAGAGGCTGGGTCAGTTGCTTGCTGGGAGATGCCACCCACACCTTCCCTGTGTGTAAATGTGTGTAGGAAAGGTTCGAAATATGAGTTTTAAAAAAACAGTTCAATTTGTTGAGACACAGAGAGGGGGTAGCAAGCATGCAGCTGTGCTTTTCTTTGGGCTATGAGGAGACATGGGGTGAAATGTGAATTTTAAAGAGGCAATTCAGTTTGTTAAGACACAGAGAGGGGAGTGGCAAGGGGGGGACTTTGCTTGCATGCTCACAGCATGGGGCTGTGGTTTTCTTTCACCTTAGACCCTCAGAGGCTGGTGTGGGGGTTGCTTGCTTGCTGGGATCTTCCCTGTGTGTGTATGCGTGCAGGAAATTTTCCTACTTAAATGCTCAGAGGCTGTGTTGGGGAGAGCAGTGGGGGGGGGGGAGGAATTTCCGCAAATACATAAAACTGCAAAAGTCAAAGCTGCGAATGTAAAGGGACAACTGTACTGTCACACTGCATTTAGGGTGGGAGGTATGTGAGGAGGTAAATTTTCCTTTTTCTCTTCTGCCCTGTTTTGCATTATTCTCTTTTCCTTTCCATTGGCTTGAATAGAAAACTATTAACTGTGCCAGTGCAGGACAGGCATACATGATGGCCCTTTGGGAGGGGTGTATTTTGGGGGGAATTCAGGGACACTCCCAACATGTTTGGATTTCTTTCCCATTGTCAGCAGGACACTCTTGCAGGTTTCTAGGGGACCTCGGAAACTTGTGTGCTATCCTGCCAGTGGATCTCCCCCTCCACCAGTGCAGTTGCACTTCTGTTATTACCAAAATCCCTTTGACTGGATTCCCAAACAATTTAGGATTGCTCCTTGAACTGGTCCTCTATAGGCTCTAGTCTTATGACAAGAGTATTGCCAAATCTTAGAACTTGTAGAAGCTTAAAGGCATGGTAATGCTCAACTTCTTGCTTAGCTACAACATGAAATAGTTGTAAGGTTGTGCAGTGAGAGTGACTACATGGAATGTGTTTTAAGTGATTCTGATGTGCTGCGTAGTTGTGTAATGCTCAGCAAGATGCTACACTGTTGTTCTTGTATATCCCTCCCCATGCTAGTGCTGACGTCTCAGGTTTTTATGAACAAAGGAGTGTGTATGTGTCAACAACACATTGCTCTGTAAAAATATACTTACCAGAGAGAAGAGTTAAATCTGGATGAATTGTAGAATCTTACTTAGAGTTGGGTGTAGAGTCCGCCACACTCTGAGGCAATCTTTTCCACTGTCAAACAGGTCTTATTTTCAAGAAGTTCTTTTTAATGTTTAGATGAAATCACTTTTCTTGCAATTTGTATCCATTGGTTTGTGTTCTGGTCTCTGGAGCACAATAAATAATCTTGCTCTGTTTTCTACATGACATCCTTTTAGATATTTAAAGATAACAATCATGTCACCTCTCAGTCTCCTCTTCTCCAAGCTAAACATGCCCAGCCCCCCCTCATAAAGCTTGGTTTCTAGACCTTTGATCATCTTGGTCTCCTTTCTCTGAACACATTCCAGCTTGTCAACATCCTTCTTTGACTTTGGTGCCCAAAACTGGACATAGTATTCCAGGTGAAGTCTGACCAAAACAGAATAGAGTGGCACTACTACTTCCCTGAGTCTGGACACTGTACTGCTGTTGATGCAGCCCAGAATTGCATTGGCTTTTTTGCCTGCTGCATCACACTGTTGACTCCTGTTTAACTTGTGGTCTACTATGACCCCTATATCCTTTTCATGTGTAGTGCTTTCAAGCTTGGTGTCACCCATCCTGTATTTGTGCCTTTCATTTTTCATGCCTAAATGTAGTACCTTACATTTTACCTTACATTTATCCCTGTTGAAGTTTATTTTGTTAATTTTGACTCAGCTCTCTAATCTGAATTATGTTCCTGGCCTATGGAATATTACCTAGTCCCCCTAATTTGGTGCCATCTGCACATGTGATAAGCATGCCTTCTTTCCATCATCCAAGTCATTTATAAAGATGCTAAACAACACACGGTCCCAGGACCAAACCCTGAGGCAGCCACATGAACATGAGAAGAACAGAAGAGAAGCAGCAGTTACTTGGTGGGTTGCTGAAGCTCTCACGACATTGCACTTGGCAGGGAGGTGATATCTCCTTGCAGGTTAGGGAACATGGTGGGAGCTGCAGCCTGCGCAGAACTTCCAAAGTAAGAGAAATCTAGCCCGGGTGCTGCAGTCTGAGCAGAACTTCCAAAGTAAGAGGAATCTAGCCCAAGTCCAAAGTGTTTAGTCTGAAGGAAAATATGGCTCTACAGTCTAGGAGGGAAGCCTTATATTTATTTTATTCCTCCTTCCCTTGTGTGTTATGATCTGTAGGAAGATGAAAAAGATCTTGTATTAGTAAATACTTACCTTTCAGTCCAACAGAGTTGATAGATTGTTGGATTGAGGATAATTCTCAAATGTTTCCATTTGTATGGTATCCTAACATTCCAGTATGCATCATCTTGCAAATATTTGAATAGCCAGTAACCAAGTAACCTCTTCTGGCCCAGCCTCCAGCATGCAGAATGAACTTTCTTCTTTCTATGCAGCTGATGCCCAGTAAAGTGGGGTGGGTGGAGTTATAATTGTGGAAGTAGTGTCACAATTGTGATTACGTAGTGATCATGAATATAAGTAAATCTATTGCCACTATCATAAGTCCCCCTCTGTCTACTTTACCAGGCATCATCTGCATCGGGAGAAGGAGGTCCATTCTGTCAGCAATTGGAGCATGAAGGAATGACTTTCCATCTGTTGGGGGGGGGGGAAGGTCAGGAGAGGTTTTATTTAACTAAGTGGCTGATGTAGATTACTGGCAGTTACATTATGTACTTTCTGGACTACTGTACCGGTATATCAGTAAAGTATTTTCTAGCATGTCCGGAGGTTTGCTTCCTTATTTTGTTTTTGGAAATTTCTTTTTCTGGAGAAATGAAGAGTGAACACTAGAGAAACAGAAGTATGTGAAATTTAACTCTTATCTCCCTAGTCCCCAGCTTGTAAAGATCCCTATCCTAACTTTTACTTGACTTCTCCTTTCCTTGTTTCTATACTCCAGGGACTATACCTGCCAGAAATGCTACTTGTGGCCTAAACAAGGTGTATGCAGGACTGGAGAGAGGGACAGTTGTTAAATAGAGTATTGTGCCCTTGGAAGCTTCAGGAGGTCATTCTCTATTATTGGCTAAAATTGTTTTCTTGTTACATTAGTCTTGTTCATTAATTAAAATTTAATTATTTCCCGGTATATTTGTTGCTTCAAGTAGTTTCCAACTTATGGTGACCCTAAGGGGTTTTCTTGGCAAGATTTGTCAGCGGGTTTGCCATTGCCTTCCTCTGAGGCTGAGAGTGTGACTCGCCCAAGGTCACCCAGTGGGTTTCCATGGCTGAACAAGGATTCAAACCCTAGTCTCCAGAGTCATAGTCTAACACTCAAACCACTACACCATGCTGGCTCTCTTGTCAGAGGTAGGATATCCTAAACATTAAGACAAAGAAGGTAATCACATCATGGCCTATCTTAGTTGTACATACCCTGCCATTTTTTCCCTTCATTCACCTCGCCTGTTGTATTATATGTCCTTTCATTCTCCTATCTCTTGGGCTATTTTTCTATTTAGCTTTCCAGCCTTCAGTATCTAAAACTGTTTCAGTTGTGTCAAAACCGCAGAGGATTTCTTGTTCTTATACTCTGAGGATTTCCCAGCCAAACTGTCCTTTCAATTCTTCAAAAAAAGCAGGATTATTTGACAGTGTTCTGTTGTCTACCATTTCCTACTGAGTTGTCAGAATGTCCATGTAACTTCATGATACCACAACAGATCAGTTAATTGGAGGGAGGGAGACTCATGGGCAGGTGCTAGGAAGGTTTAATTTACTGTATGTTACATTTATCACATATGTCTGTGCTATTCAACATCTTTATCAATGACTTAGATGAGGGAATTAGGGGCATACTTATCAAATTTGCAGATGACACCAAATTGGGAGGAGTAGCTAATACCCTAGAGGACAGGATCAAAATTCAGAATGACCTGGATAGACTGGAGAGCTGGGCCAAAGCTAACAAAATGAAATTCAATACGGAGAAATGTAAAGTACTGCACTTAGGGCGGAAAAATGAAATGCATAAATATAGGATGGGAGAGACCTGGCTGAATGAGACTACGTGCGAAAGGGATCTAGGAGTCCTAGTAGACCACAAGTTGAACATGAGCCAACAGTGTGATGCGGCAGCTAAAAAGGCCAATGCAATTTTGGGCTGTATCAATAGAAGTATAGTGTCTAGATCAAGGGAAGTAATAGTGCCACTCTATTCTGCCTTGGTCAGACCTCACTTAGAATACTGTGTCCAGTTCTGGGCACCACAATTCAAAAAGGATATTGACAAATTAGAGCATGTCCAGAGAAGGGCAACTAAAATGGTGAAAGGTCTGGAAACGATGCCTTATGAGGAGAGAGTTAGGGAGCTGGGTATGTTTAGCCTGGAAAAAAGACGGTTAAGAGGCGATATGATAGCCCTGTTTAAGTATTTGAAGGGATGTCACGCTGAGGATGGAGCAGGCTTGTTTTCTGCTGCTCCAGAGACTGGAACACGGAGCAATGGGTGCAAGCTCCAGGAACAGAGATTCCACCTCAACATTAGGAGGAACTTTTTGACAGTAAGAGCTGTTCGGCAGTGGAACACACTCCCTCGGAGTGTGGTGGGGTCTCCTTCCTTGGAGGTCTTTAAACAGAGGCTGGATGGCCATCTGTCGGGGATGCTTTGATCAAGATTTCCTGCGTGGCAGGGGGGTTGGACTGGATGGCCCTCGTGGTCTCTTCCAACTCTGCAATTCTATGATTCTATGATTCTATGTCCACCTATCTGTTGGGGATGATAGGACACTCAGTCCCTGGAGGAAGCAAAAATATCTCAGTCGAAGTCAGCAGCAACCCGTTCCCAAGAAGGATACTCACACACAGAGAGTGTGTCTTCCAAACAAACAGGAGGTACTTTATCTTGAAGCTCAAAGCATGTACGATATGTACAGGTATTCACAAAATAGACGGACAAACTGCTACGCCAGGAACCGGATTTGCTCAAGAGAGAAAGTGCTCTGGGCACAGCCTCCTTTTATACAGTCCCTCAGGGCACTGACTCCCCCAAACACCTGGGTGCCTTACATCAGCCTTTTGCACACTGTTCTGTGCCTTGCATACCACACTCTACTGTGCACCCCACACTTCAGCCTGATGCAACGCCCTGCAGTCTCCTGACTGTGCAGCTGTGGCCTCCAGGTTTGAGACTGGGCTTGGCCTTGACAAGGCTGGCAGACTTGGCAGTTGTCTGGCCATTTTCTAAGGAGTTCAGACGCCGACTCCTGACACTTATCTACATATGTTCAGTTTACAAATTTAGAATAATGTACAATATTAAAATACAATAAAATTCTTAAAATGCAGCAGATACAGTAACATGCAACACTTCATTCAAGAGAATTTGTTTTTCCTTTCAAGCTATAGCAGAGAGTTAACAGTGGAACAGTTATCTTGGATAAGCTTTGATGGATGACTAAAATGCAATTCTTTTCTTGAAGAACCAGTCATTCAGCCCAAATCTAATGTTACTGGCTTCTGAATGAATAATCATAATATGCTTTCCCATCCTCTTAAAAATAGTCTAAGCTTCAGTAGTTTCCTTATTTGCCATAAGACTTTAGTTTAAAGGTAGCTGTCTATTCACATTCACATTCTAGGAAAAGCTACCAAAAGTCGGAATTTCAACCAGCAGATTGTCCCGCATGGGCTTTGTGTCAATTTAGCTGTAGTGTACTATAGGATTCTTTGAGGCCAAACTGTTACTTAAGCATATTCCAGCAGGTCACCCTTAGGACAGGAGAACAGACAGTTGTTTGGCTTGCAACGTGAGTAAATATCTTGGTTCCCAGGCTTCCACATAAAAGATCCCAGAGGTTGTGAAGGTATGACAGTGCATAAAAAGAACTAATCATTTTTCCTCTTATCTGTGCAGTAATCTTTTTCTCCTGTTGGCTTTGTTGCTTCACTGCCTGTAAGTTAAAAAGCCAAAACTTTATAGGTAATTTCAAATGTCTTATGAAGCTATATGTTCATCAAGGAAAATAAGCTTAATGTAAAATTAATATCTGTGAATTTCCACTCAAATCCTTTGAAATGAACAGAGTTGGTGTGGCATATCTGTAATGGATATGATTTTAAACAGTTTTGTCCCAAGTCACATTTGCTGCATGGGTTATGCCTACTTTGTTTTTTTGTTGCTCTTCTGTGCCGTCAAGTCAACTATGTCTTATGGTGACCCTATCAAAGGGTTTTCTTGGCAAAATTTATTCAGAGAAGATTTGCTATTTCTTTCCTCTAAGGCTGAGAGTGTGTGACTTGTCCAAGGTTATCCGTTGGGTTTCCATGGCTGAGTGGAGATTCAAATCTTCTTCGTGGTCTCTGAATACACACAGTGGGTAATTCCTGCGCCTGCGCAGAGCACTCACAACCTTCTGGAATCGCTAGGCAGAACATTTTTGGCAGTAACTCCACCCACTCTAACGGTCCCTTTAGAGGCTCTCCCACCTAATCCCCTCAGTTCCTTTTCGTTCGCCACGCGAGCAGCACGTAGGAACCCTTCGTTCGCTAGAGCGTCTTTCGCTTTCTATTTTACCTCACAGATTGTTTTGGACTGGTTTTTGGACTTCGTTTTTGTCTTTCCCTCTTGGCTCTTATTGTTTTTTCTGGCTTCTTCGACCTTCGGACTGTTTTTCGGCTTCTCTCTCTCATTTGCCCCTTGGATTTGGCTTCGGACTCTGTCTCGGCATGACTTTGGACTGGTTTGGCTCCTCTTCGTCTTATCCCTCACTGTGATGGCCTCTAAATCCGCTGCCTTCAAACGGTACTCCGTTTGTCAGGCAAAGCTCCCTGCCTCCAATGGGCACTCAAAGAGCCTCATCTGCCAGGGTTAAGCCCACAATGTGGATGCCTGTGTGCACTGTAGAAACATCACCCCTTAGGCTCGTAAGCAACGCTCTTCGAGGCTTAAGTCCTTTCTCTATGAGAGGACACTGTTCCCACCATCTGCCTTGACCTCTGTGGCTCAGGCCCCGTCACCTCCGAAGAGGGGTTGATCCTCTTCGGTCAGCCCGTCGGCCAAAAATCGTCATCAACGCTCGAGCCCGTCCTGTCGTGAATTGATGGCATCGGATCCTGAGGCCATGCATCGGTCCTATAAGCATGTTACTGCTTCGGGTTCAAGGAAGGACCATGGCTCTTCGAAGCCGTTGACTTCAACTCGGGACCGTGACTCGTTGAAACCATCTGGATCCAGTCGGGACCATGACACATCTGCCTCCTCTAAGGACAGACCTAAAAAGAAGAAGGCCAAACATTCTTCTCCTAAACCCAGGGAGCACCATGTGTCCACTGCGGTGGCAACTTTGGTGCGGAAGCCTGAGGAGCAACAGCAGCCAGTTGCTGTTACTACAGCCGTACTGGATCTGACTTTTGCTTCGGCACAGACTGCTCCTGCTGAAGTTAGCGAGGGCACCTCTAGTCACACTCCATCGCACCAGGTGACCCTGATTCCTTCCTTGGAGATTGTACATGTGGAGGAAGGAGAGATTTCAAAAGAGGAAATGACATCCCCCCTTGCGATTCGAGCTCAGTCTCCTGTGCTTATACTATCCAAGGATGAGCTCCTTGTTACAGAAACTGTGATGGTTGGCATTGAATTGAAGTCGCAGGAGGTACTGCGGAAGGCTCCAACTCCTACTCTGACTCCATTGCATTGAGTCCAGGATATCGAGCATTCCTATGGCGCCTATGAGGTGGCTCATTCAGCCTTTGATCTACTCTTCTCCTCTCCTCCGAGGGCTCATGGTCTAATGTTTGCACAGCGGCCCCAATTCCGCTTTGATGATATCATCAGTAGTGGGAGCTTCTACTCCCCTCCTCGCCTCTGCTTCCATGCGTTGGATCGTACTCGACAGGAGATCCGCCTGCCAAAGCCAGTACTGAGGAACACGGGTAGTCAGGTCTCACCTGGACATCAAGATCCTCAGCCACACCCTCCATTGCCTCCCCCTCCACCGGCGTGAGTGGCCTCTCTACACCGTGGACAATGCAGTCCTTCGTCTCGTGACCGTAGCCCTTCGCCCTTGTCATCCTCATCTGTCATTGGATTCTTCTGTATCCTACATACTGAGGGCCCCATCTCAACCACTGGACCTGATTGACGACGATTCCTCATCTCCGATGGACGACATCCAAGCGTTCGCCAAGCAGATGGTCCGTATGGCCCATACCTTGGACTTGAAGATCACCGAGAAGGAGTCTGATCCTATGGACCCGATCTATCGTAGGATCAAGTAAAAAGCTCCTCCCATTGCTGAGATACCAGTGTGTCCTTCATTGCTTAAACTCACCCAAAGTTCATGGGAAAACCCATCGTCCATCCCATCGACCTTGAAACGGATAGACTGTCTTTATTGGGTGTCCGGCGATGACATTGACTGGCTCAGAGAGCACCCTCAGCCGAACTCGGTTGTGGTAGAGGCTTCCCAGCAAAGGCATCAACGTTGGACCCAGACCAGTCCCACAGATCCGGAGGGACGGAAGCTCGACATCATTGGAGGAAAGATCTATTTGGCTGCTGGCCTGAGCTTCTGGATTGCTAACTACTCCGCCTGCATGGGGGCTTAGCAGTAGGTACTTTGGGAGCAGCTGGGTCCACTGATCCAAGACCTTCCTGGGGAAAGATGACAAATGGCAGAGGCCATCCAAGCGGAGGCACAGCTCTTGGCGGGCCAGCAGAAGAACTCCTCCAGGCATGTGGCTGTTGGTGCGGCTAAAACGGTGGCAGGCTCAATAGCCCTTTGATGCCATGCTTGGCTCCGCTCGTCCGGTCTCGCCCTGCAAGCCACTTCGACCATTGAGGATATGCCATTCATCCATTCCAGCCTCTTTAATAGTTCGCCCAATAAAAAGCTCGAATTCATGCAGAAGATGAGGACCACTGCACGGAAGTACTGTATGCCGTCGTCTTCATCTTCTGCGTACCAGTCGAGGGGTCGATCTGGGTGGCATTCCTACTCCTACTCCCAGTCCCTTCAGAGGGGATACACTCCACAATCCTCCAGACAGTTACACTACCAACAGCCTCCTTTGTCTTCCTCTTCGGTGAAGTCAGGCCGCCGCCTCTTGTTACCAGCCTCCAACTAAGCAAAGTGCCAAGAAACAGGGCAGAAGGAGATTCTGATCTGCCCCCTCTCAACCTCTCATTCTTTTCCCTTAGGACCATCTATTCGGAAACCGCCTGTCTGCATTCAATGGCATCTGGTCCAAGATAACATCAGACCGTTGGGTGCTCCGCATCGTCCAGGATGGTTACTGGATTGAGTTCGAAACGCTTCCACTGACAGGTCGGATCTGAACAACCCCGCCGTCCCCTCCCCTCCTCAAGGAGGTGCAGGCGTTACTTCAGAAAGGGGCCATTGAACCTGTGCACCTGGACCACGGTCACCTCTGCTTCTTCTCAAGGTACTTCCTACTCACCAAGAAGGACGGTGGTCTTTGGCCAATCCTCGACCTTCAAGGGGTGAACAAATTCATTGTCCCGAAGAGGTTCCAGATTGTCACTCTGAGTTCGATCCTGCCTCTTCTTCAGCGAGGCAACTGGTTCGCCTCCATCAATCTCAAGAACGCATATTTTCACATCGGAATCTGCCCAGCACACAGACGATTTCTTGCCTTCCAGATCAGGAACATGGCCTTCCAATTTTACATCCTGCTCTTCGGCCTCTCGACGGCACCGAGGGTATTTACGAAGTGCATGCGGTCATGGCAGCCTACCTGTGTCAACACGAGGTGGTCATCTTTCCCTACATCGATGACTGGTTCCTGATGGCAGACTCTCGACTTCAGCTTCTCTACAACATAGACCTCACATTGGACTTGATAGATGCCCTAGGTCTGATCATCAACTTGGAGAAGTTGTATCTCGAACCCACTTAGTCTCTCCAGTTCATCAGAGCGTCCTTGGATTCGAGGACTGCTGCAGCCTATCTGCCTGCGGATCGCTTCAATACTCTCTGCTACCTCATACACCAATGCTGCAGATCGCTTAAGGTGTCAGCCCATTCGGTACAGATCCTCCTGGGACATATGGCAGCCACAGCTTCAGTCTCTTAATTTGCATGGTTCCGATTCCAACCACTCCAGTCTTGGTCCCTGGATGTCTTTGACACACTTCGGGACAGCCCAAACAAACTCCTCAACATGCCTCGAGTGACTCAACGTTCCTTAGACTAGTGGCTGAACCCGAACAACGTCTTGTCAGGCATACCTTTCGAGACTCCAAAACCGCAAGCTGCAAGTATCGATCACCATGGATGTGTCCTTGGTCGGGTGGGGAGCCCATCTCGAGACATACACAGTCCAAGGCATGTCGACTGCCAATGAACAGGAGCTCCACATCAATGTCCTCAAGCTGTCGGCTGTGCAGAAGGCGCTCCAGGCCTTTGAGAAACTGGTAAAAGGCAAAACGGTCTTGGTTGTCACGGACAATGCAACTGTAATGTAGTACCTGAACAAGCAGGGAGGAACGAGGTCCTGGACCCTTCTCTCCCTTACCATCGAAATCTGGGACTGGTGCATCCAGAAAGATGTTTTTCTCCAATCCATCCATCTCCCAGGAGAAGAGAGTACTCTTGCAGATGGACTGAGCCGTTCGAATTCATCCGTGCACGAGTGGATGTTGCATCGGTCAGTTGCATGAGAACTGTTTGACACTGGGCACTCCACAAGTAGATCTCTTCACGACCCCTGCCAACAAACAGTGTCGCCTCTTCTGTGCCAGGTCCAGGGTTCCAGGTTCGAAGGGAGACGTGTTTTTGTTCCAATGGAGCAGACCACTCCTGTACCTCTTCCCACTGTTCCCACTGCTAACACGGGTGGTAGCCAAGGTGTGCCGGGACCAATTGGATGCAATCCTCCTCATGCCTTGGTGGCCTTGACAGCCATGGTTTGCTCCTCTCCTACACCTGGCCCATTGATGCTACCTGCACTTTCTGGGCCATCTGGATCTACTGACCATCCAGAATGGCAACGTCAGGCATCCAGACCTCGACATGCTTCGTATAACGGCTTGGAGGATATGGCCATGAATCTGACCTTGGATCCGAGCGGTACTGTGAGCTCGCTGCTTCCCGCTGACATACAGGCAGTACTTGACACCTCTTTCCGACCTGCCATGCGTTGATCCTATGCCTACAAGTTGAAGTGCTTCGAATCCTTCCTGTCAGACCTTGGCCTCACTGTTGACTCCTCGTGCGTTACTACAGTCCTTCAGTCCCTGTTGCACCTTTCAAATTCAGTGCTCTCCATCTCGTCTATTCGATCTCTGTTGAATTTCAGGCATGGGGTCCACCATTGCCATTCAAGGATCCAGTGGTCAAGAAGTTTCTGAAGGGCTACATCAATCTTCACCCACAGGTGGTTGAGCCCACCCCGGCTTGGAGCCTTGAACTCATACTTTCTCAACTTACCAGACGGCCCTTCGAGCCCCTGGCTACTTTGGGTCTGAGACTGCTCTCATGGAAGACTGCATTTCTCGTTGCCATCACGTCTGCCCGTTGAGCCGGAGAACTTTGTGCCCTTGGATCTGACACTCTGTACCTAGCGTTCCACAAGCACAAAGTGGTCTTGAAACCAGACATGTCCTTTCTGCCAAAAGTGGTTTCGAGTTTCCATATGAACCAATCCATCATTCTTCTTACTCTGATGCAGGATCCTAAAGATGACTTCGAGAGGACTCTCCACTCCCTGGATGCTCGGAGAGCCCTTGCCTTTTATGTACAGCAGACAGCTCCGTTTCAGAAGTCTCCAAAACCATTTGTGTCCTATGCAGACTCTAAGTTGGGTGCCCCTATTTCTCTACAGCACCTGTCAAAATGGGTGGTGCCGACCATCTCCCTCTGTTACAAACTGGCTCGGAAGCCCTTGCTTTCTCAGGTTCGAGGACATTCCACCAGGGCTGTCTCTACTTCAGCTGCCTTCCTCTCTGGGGTGCCCTTGGAGGATGTGTGTCAGGCAGCCACATGGTCAACACCATTGACTTTTATTTCACACTACAGACTGGACACTCAGTCTCGTAATGAGGCAGCTTTTGGAAGGGCAGTATTATTGTCTTCCATTCAATAAGTGAGTTTTCTCTGGTTAACTGTGATACATTTGTGAAATGTATCTGTGCAACCTGTTACTCTTATGGCTTCATAATGATTAAATTTATTGTTATGGTTTAAGGGGACATCACTTGTCAGCATTTGTCCTCATCTAATCCTTTAGCATGACACCCTCCTCCTACAGGTGAAGCTTGCTAATCTATTCACTGTGTATATTCAGAGACCATGAAGAAGATGGACAGGTTGTTCACCTGTAACCATAGCTCTTCGAGTGGTCTTCTGTGAATTCACACAGACCCGCCCATCCTCCCCTCTATGTCCCGCTATGGCATATATGCTCTAATGTTCCTGGTGCTGCTGATTGCAGCGTCCTTCAAGGAACTGAGGGGATTAGGCAGGAGAGCCTCTAAAAGGACCATTAGAGTGGGCGGAGTTGCCACTAAAAATGTTCTGCCTAGCGATTCCAGAAGGTTCCGAGTGTTCTGCACAGGTGCAGGAATTACCCACTGTGTGAATTCACAGAAGACCACTCAAAGATCTATGGTTACAGGTGAGCAACCTGTCCATCATGATTTCTCAGTGTTTTAATCCAACACTCAAACCATGATACCATATTGGTGCCTACCTTGTATCCTCAGGATTATTATTATGTACTATACAATATTGTTTATGGTGTTTATTCTGCTGGACCACAATTGTACTGTGCTTTATTTTGTCAAAATACTAGATTATCTGGACTTAACTTTATTTTTCCAGTTCCAAACCAGATCCTCCTATTCGTCATTGCTTCTTTACCAGTACATTTCCAGGATTGGCCCTACCATGTACAAGATAAAGCATAGTGGACACATGAAGGCAGGAATTGAGATCTGAAATATGTACCATGATTTCTTGAAAAATGTTTTTCTCTTGCTTTTAGCTGTCTAAACACTGTCTGGGCAGTCAGCCAAAGGCTGATTATTACACAGCAGAGGCACAGCACAGTCAAGCTAATTAAAGGCAAAGGAACCAAGGCAGTGTGAAGTCAGACACTTACTTTACTAACAAGCAAATGCAACTTCATAAGTAAAATCCAAATAGCAAGGTGTAGGTCTGGCGAACAGAGTTCAGAGTAGTTCAGCAGAATCCCAAGTCAGGCAAACAGAGTTCAGAGTAACAAACACAGTGAGCAGGAACATAGTGGGTTACCAGGTAGGTCAGGTAATCTCTGACAACGCTTGGAGGTCAGGGCTGCATATTTATACAGTAGCTCAGCAGCTAACGCAGCTGCTGCTTAGCTAATTGCTGTTTGCTATAAATAAGCTGAAACCACCTTAAGCCCTCCTTTTGTTGTCTTCATGCTGAGAAGGTGGGTATAGGTAAGTTGTCCTCTGTATCTGAAGAGGCAGGACCCTCTGCCAGAGCTGGTACTCCACTATTGTCTGTGTCTGAGGCCTGTGGCTCTGGAACATCCTCCTGACAAGTCCACTGCTTCGGTCTCTTGGAAATGTTTAACACATTTAAAAATATTGTCTTTATTAACCTTGCTTAGGGACCCCACTCCCCCGCCACAGCAGCTCACTTAAGCAACATGACTTCTTCAGATCAGGTTTGGAGTGGAATCTGAGTGGGTTAATTTTCCTGAAGGCTATAGACTGCATTCTGGGTGGATAGACTCGATCAAAGAACCCATGGCCCTGACTCTGCAAGACCTGAGCAGGGCTCTTGATGATAAGGTGACTTGGAAGTCCCTCATTCCTAGGGTCACTGTAAGTCGAAGTTGACTTGAAGGCAGTGCATTCTGAGGTCTAAAGTCAGTGTAGATGGTAACATTTGAAGGGAACATTTTTTTCCCCCTTGGTTTAGGAGGGAATGTGCACTTTTCTCCTCCCCACCCTGTTTATTACAGCTTCCCTCTTCTCATTACCATATTGTACATTTTAATCAAAGGCTCCATTTGATGATCCTCCAGGTCTTCATCAAACAAACCAGTGGCTCTTTTCCCAGTAGATGAGGTCTGAACATCCTACAGTGTTGGGTAGCTCCTCCTACTTACTCCTCATAAGCAGGAAAGGAAAAAGGAAGCTCCTAATGTAGTCCGTGGGTGGAGCTACCCCTGGAAAACTGCAGTTCTTTTCCTGCCTACTACTCCTAGAGGTTGCGTTTCTCTAGAGCTCCATCTCTTTGTTGCTCCAAGCCATTTACCTTTTCTTCCAATCTTTGCCTTTTGCTTCGTACTGCCTTTTGCTTTCTCCTCTCTTCTCCCAAAAAACCCTCAACAACCCCCTTATCTCTTCCTTCTCTAGTATCCCCCCCTCACCCACCCACCCTACCTTCTCCGGAGTGAGCAAGGTCAGAATGAGTAGGATGCCCAAGAGGAAGGACTCTACTACTACCGCATCTACCAGCCCTTCCCCACTTCATCTGTACTCCCCTTCAGTGAATTCTGGAGTGAGGCAGAAGACCATGGAATATGTGTGCCCAATGGAGGGGGAAGTTTGGGAGCAGCCAGGGGAGGGGAATCCTCTCCATGTTGCTGTTGGCTCTCAGGGACTCCACCCAGCCCATACCAGGCCAGGGGTCAGGAAGATGCCTTGGAATGGGGATCATAAGTAACCCTGGGACCCTTGATATTGCGGCGGTGGAGAAGACCCAAACCTTGAACTGGCAGCCTGGATCTGGGCCCTAGTGGACAGGGAGGCTGTGCCATAGCTGCCGCCACTATGGTAACTGCAAGGGATCCATGGGCTTCAGGAAGAACTGAGGAAGAATGGTCTAGCACCTTATCCCTTCTCCCCCATCTGTTCCACCCACTGTTACGACTTGTGGAGAAAGGGTGGGAAGGCAATGGGATTGAAGGGAACCCAGCAGGCCAGCAACTGCATGTGCATGGACTCTCTCTCTCACCAGTGGCCGGTCATGCTCCACGTGGAAGGATTTGGAGGCTTCCTCCTCTGGCACCACCAGCTGCCATCTTGGCCATGTGGTAGCCAAGGAGAACTGTCACCATCTAGTGACCCAGGAAGGGATGCATTTGCTTCAGATTTTGAACTCATCACCAGTCATCAGTCCCCTCTCCTGAAGAACCCTAGGAAGCGTTCCCAGCATTTTTCTGGAGACAATAGGACAGAGTCCATGTATTCCTCAGAGGAGAATATGAGGATGCCTTGTCTGATGCCGCCTACTCATAAATAGAGGAGGGTGAACTCTCAGCAGAGGAAGGGGAGGAGAACAGGGATGCCACTCCAAGCTCTTCACGTTTGTTCTGCCTGGAGGATTTCCCAGTTTTACTATGGAAAACAGCTAGGGCCTTAGGCCTCCCTCTCCTTCCAGGGCAGACTCCATTTCAGGACACAGACCTCCCCCACATTGGCAAAGACCTTTTCCCCATGGCATCTCCTACCATGTGGGAGATGTCCTTCCCTTCTAATTTAATGCAGGTGATTAGGGAGGAATGGAACAGACCCGTTGCTAACAGACCTTCCTCCCATGATGCCAAAAAGCTATACAGTTGTCCCTTTACATTTGCGGCTTTGACTTTCGCTGTTTTATGTATTCGTGGAAATTCCTTCCCTCCCCCCGCTCCCCCCAACACAGCCTATGAGCATTTAAGGAGGAAAACTTCCTGCACACATACACACACAGGGAAGGTCCCAGCAAGCAACCAGTCCCCCCCACCAACCTCTGAGGGCCTAAGGCAACCGACCCAGCCTCTGAGCATTTAAGGAGGAAAGCTTGTGTGCTCACAGTATGGGGCTGTGTTTTTCTTTTGGCCAGCAGTAAGTTTTCCTCCTTAAATGCTCAAAGCCAGCCTTGGTTGCTTGCTGGGATGTTAGATGCCACCCGTGCCTTCCCCATGTGTGAATGTGTGTAGGAAAGTTTCAAAATGTGAGTTTTAAAGAATTAATTCAGTTTGTTGAGACACAGAGAGGGGGTGGCAAGCGTGCAGCTGTGCTTTTCTTTGGACCATGAGGAGACATGGGGCAAAATGTGAGTTTTAAAGAAGCAATTCAGTTTGTTAAGACACAGAGAGGGGAGTGGCAAGGGGGGGGACTTTGCTTGCATGTTCACAGCATGGGACTGTGATTTTCTTTCCTCCTTAAATGCTCAGAGGCTGGGTCAGTTGCTTTCTGGGACTTCAGATGCCACCCGCGCCTTCCCTGTGTGTGTGTGTGTTTAGGAAGGGCTCCTCATTAAACCCTCAGAGGCTGCTTTTATTCGTGTTTTTTCACTTTTGCGGGGGTTTTGTTCCCGTAACCCCCGCGAATGTGAAGGGACGACTGTATAATCTACCTCAGGGGGTGATGACCAAACTACAGCCCCCCTGGTAGAGACTCCTGTTTCTGCCCTCGTCTCTTCATCAGTTTTCTGCAGAGATGGGGAGGACCTTTTGAAGGTGTTGGAGGACAGGAGAGCTCTAAATAGAGCACACGAGGCCATCTCCCTAGCCATCAGAGCAGCTGCCTCAGTGTCTGTGGTCTCTAGGGTTTCCTTGCATTGGGCCAGAGAACTCCTTAATGAGGTTTACCCAGGGGAAACCAAAATTATACAGGGCCTCAACAAGATCCTGAAGACATCTGCATACGCTGCATATGGTACCTTAGTTGTGGTTCAGTTTTGTGCCAGGGGCCAGGCTGCAGCTGGAGCAGTCACAGGTCACCTCTGGCTTAAGAGCTGGAATGTGGATGCAAAATAGAAGCACAACCTGGCTTTCAGCCCCTTTCTGGACATGAAGTTATTCAGGGAGTCCTTAAAACTGGTAATAGATGAAGACAAGGACAAGAAGAAGACACTGGCAACAGAGAAGAAGAAAGAGGATAGGAAGTGTTTCCAACAGGGGCACTCTTTTTGTGTTTCCATTACCACATTTCTCTACCAAGCACAGCACCTCCTTCCAGCCAAGAGACTCCAAGCCCTATAGACACTGGCCAGATTCCAGAACAGATACCACACTTCCAGCTCCTCAGACAGACCTCAGCACAGCAACACCAAGGGCCAATGCAACAATCAGCAAGCATGACATGACCCCTCCAGTAGTGGGTAGGTTTTGGGAGATCAGAATATGGGCGAATTCCACTTCTGAACAGTGGGTTCTGGACATGCTTCAACACGGCTATCGCATAGAGTTCTCCTGCTGACCCTGTGACACATTCCTTGCATCTCCCAAGTCCAGCTGCTCCCTGAAACATCACCTCCTACTGGATGCCATCAGCTGCTCAAGATGAAGGTCATAGAAAAGGTGTTGCTCCTGCAGAGGCAGAAGGGGGTGTTACTCGATCCTCTTACTTGTCCCCTAAAAGAACGGCAATTGGAGAGCCATCTTGATCCTGAGAGAAGTGAACCGCTTTGTCAGGAAGAGGAAGTTTCGTATGGAAACCTCAAAGCATATCTTGGAAGCCCTGCAACCAGGGGACATCCTATCTTCTCTGGACTTTCAGGATGCTTATCTTCATATTCCAGTGCATACAGAACATGGCCAGTTGCTTTACTTTGCCTACAACAGGCAACACTTCCAGTACAGGGCTCTCCCATTTGGACTCTCTTTAAGCACCCAGGGTGTTCACCAATGTCATGGTGACCCTAATGTCACACTAGAGGAAGATACAGCTACACATCTACCCCTACCTGGGCAACCTACTGATTCATTCAACTTGTACATCCAGGGTCTGCTGGATGTACAATGAGTCCTTGATTCCTTGGAACATCATGGATTCCTCGTAAATTATGAGAAAAGCTCCCTCACTCCTTCACTACAAATGCAGTATCTGGGAGCCAAGAATGACACTCTGACGGAAACCATATCCCTACCTTAGACCTGAACCTCTACCATTGCAAAGGCAATTCAGTCTGTGGGACAATCCCCTACATTGAGCCTGGGGTACCTGGCCCACTTCTGAGGCTTACTGATTTCTACCATAGATTGCCTCCCCATGAGCCTGCCTTCATGCCAGGCCATTCCAATGGCTACTACTTCCACATCATCACTATCATCACCAGGAGTCACTGCCACAACAGAGTTCCCCCAGGTGTTGTACACGCCTTGGACTGGTGGGCCCCACCAGCGATCCAGAAGGGACTACCCATTTGGAAACCAGAGAGGCTCCAAATCACCATGGATGCCAGCCTGAGGGGATGGGGAGCCCACTGCAGATCCCACTAGCATCAGATCAAGTTGGACCATAGCATCAACTGGCTGGAACTCAGGGCAGTCCGTCTGGCCCTGCTGGAGTTTGCAGACATAGTCTGGAACAAAACTGTTTTAGTCAGGACCAACAACACCACAACAAAAGTCTGCCAGGCCCTGCTCTTCTGACTCTGAAGATGAACTAGAGGAAGAGAGAGCTTCAGAGCAGGATTTCCAACAGGGAGTACAGACAATAGCACCCAAGCCCACAGAGCTGCCTGGCCCCTCAGAGATAGCAGAAGGGGACAGAGCAGATAACCCAGACCTGGCAGAGAGGCCTGGCCCCTCAGACGGGGAGACATTAGACCCATTTGTACCCACCTTTCAGGAATGCCAACATCAAAGAGAAGAGGAGCGGAAGTCTTGGTGCATTTATGAGAGATGCCGTCTTATCAGAGAACATCTGTGCAATTGCTGAGTCAGTATAAATCAGGGATAGTTTATCTGACTGCATTAGTAGGAAACCTGCTCCTGATTCCTCATGTTGCCTTACCTGAACTTAGACCTTTGGACTGTACCAGACACCCTACTCGTCGTGACCCTGGACTATTGGATTGGTAAACTGGACTATTCTCTGGCTTTGGTGGACTTTAGTGGTCTAGTCTGGCTTTGGTGGACTAGACATTTTGCCGTACAGGTGTAATTCTATGTGGCCATGAGATCTGGGCAGACTGTCATGCTGTTATCTGCTAATAGCATCTCGCCTTGACTGGTTTCCCGGACAGAGCCCACATAGACCGCGAGGATAGGACCAGATCTCATTCCCTAATGGCAGAGGCGCAAAAACTACTGGATTGGGCAGAAGAAAATCTTCTGTCCCTGGAGGCACAACATCTCAAGGGTACTTTGAACTCATGGGCGGATTGGCTCAGTGGGTGGATTGGCTGAGATATCGACCGGGGGGAATGGAATCTCCATTCAGAAATTTTCAGCCTGATCTCTAATGCAACCGAAAATGAATCTATTTGCCTCCCTGGCAAACGCAAAGCTGCAAAGGTTTGTCTCCAGATACCAGACAGAGGGAGCCAAAACTATAGATGCCTTGAACTTCCAGTGGCCCCCAGGACTGCTGTATGCATACCCCCCACTGCCACTACCGTCCAAGGTATTGGGAAAGATTTGGAGGGAGAGGGCCACAGTGATTCTGGTGGCACCAGCCTAGCTGAGAAAGGCCTGGTTCTCTGAGCACAACAGCACGTCGATGGAGGTCATACCCCTTCCCATCCTCCTAGATCTACTCTCACGGGCAGATGGATCACCCCGACCCAACCTGGCTTCACACATGGAAATTGAGCGGGGCATGCTGACAGCCGGGTCTACACCAGCAAGGTGACAGATATCATCCTAGCCTCCAGGAAGGCATCCACCAATAGGATTTATGAGTATACCTTTCGGGTGTTTCACAGGTGGTATAAATGAAAGTGCCTAGATTTCCTCCAGTTCTGGGTACCGTTGTTGCTGGAGTTCTTCCAGGAAGGTATTGATTGTGGTCTCAGACCTAACACCATCAAGAGGCAGGTTGCGGCGATCACATCTCTCTTACTGCCCGAGAGAGGTTCTGCATTGTTCTCTCATCCCCATATCCACAGGTTTATCAAAGGTCTCTCTAACCTGGTGCCACACACGGTTCATTCCTTTTACTCCTGGGATTTATATATGGTTTTAAAAGCTTTAACGAGATACCTTGTCGCTACTGAGGGAGGCTTCACTGAAATACCTCGTGTGGAAGGTGTTTCTACTCATGGCTGTCACTTCAGCCTACAGGGTTTCTGAGTTGGGTGCACTATCAGCCTGCGAGGACCTCTGCATTATTAGACTGGACTCTGTCGTCCTACACGTGGACCCAACCTCCATCCCCAAGGTCAACTCTGCCTTCCGCAGGGCACAGAAGGCGATCGTTCCCTCCTTCTACCCCCATCTGACTAAGGAATTAGAGAAGATCTGGCATACCTTGGACGTGCACAGAGCCATCCAAATATAGCTGAGAAACCAAGGTTTCCTAGTGTGTGAGGTGCTCTTCGTAGCCTTCTAGCCATGATCTATGGGGATGAAGGTATCCACCTCCACACTAAGGTGGATTAAGGTGGGCATCGTGACATGCTGTGAAATGTTGAAAATCCCCCTCTGCTAGGGTGGTAGCCCACTCTGCGAGATATGCAGCAATGACAGTGGCACTGTTCATCAACACCACCTTGCCAGACATCTGCAGGGCAGCTACATGGAGGTCTTCCACCACCTTTGTCAGACACTTTAAGCTAGACCAGGGAAGTGATGTTTGCCCCTAGGGGAATTCTGTTGCTCAGGAAGCGTTAGGTTCCTGTCAGATGTTCCCTGTTCTTCTTTCAATGTTTTTTTCCTGTTGTACCACTGGACTATTTTTCTAGTGTTACTAAACTCATTCTGTTTTATAGTTTTATAGTTCTGGAGTTTGTTCGTTGGCTGACTAATGACTGGAATTTCTGGGCGGTAGCTCTATCCACGGGCTACACTGGGAGCTTCCTTTTTCCTTTCCTGCCTACTAGGAGCGAGTGGGAGGAGCTGCTCAACACTGTAGAATGTTCATCCCTCATCTACTGGAAACGAATGTATCACAGGGAAGACCAACATATCTTTCCTTCTGTCTCCTTTCTCATATACATTTCTTTTTTTTAGTGGATTTTTATTTATACTCTGTCCAGAATCAGAAACCACCCTTTAAACCATGGTTTCTGACATGTTTTCACAATAGGAAAGAGGGCAAAAAGGAGTGCTGAAGTCTCCTGCTTGTTCATTATCTTTGAAACCAGTGTTGGAAAGGCTGAGGTATACCAGTATTACTTGCTCTTTGCTTTATTAATAGCCACTCCCTTGAGTGCCAGTTTATGCATTTTGCTATCCTCTAGTCTAATTCAAATAATACCAAGATGTCCAATCCAGCTCACTGGCTATATGTTGTGACCCTACCAGGTATTTCATAATTGCTTAATAATTCCTGTATCACTGGTAGGGTCTCCCATGCCAGACAGGCCAAAACTGAAGGGTCTGACAAAGAGCATCAAAGGGCAGGATGGGCTCTCTAGCCTGATGGCAACCATCCTAGGAGAAGGAAAACTCTAATCCCAAACCGGGGCAGATGGTGCTCGTCCAACCCTGTAAGGTCAACCATCTAAGAGAAGGAAACTCTAATCAAACCTACGACCCGAGGACCTTGCTGCTACCGTCCATGCTTGCAAGGCCATAGCAGATGAACCTTTGGTTTAAAGAGTGAGGCCAGTTCTGTGCATGCTGTGCTCCACCAGAAAAATCCATTGCACAGGCTCGAAGGAATTTTCCAAAAAAGCCCTGTAGCAATAGGTGAGGGATGAAATGGCAGGTGTAAAGATGCACTGGAAGCCACAGATCCAACCCTGCATGCAGGCGGTTCAGGACTTTGGTCACTTGAGGCTGACCTGGGAGATAACAGTCTTGTTCGGCAGCATCCTAAACGACCAAGCAGCCTTTTAAAAGGAGAGCATTGCTTGCTCCATATGGAGAGGGGCCTAGAAAAGGTGGCCTAACGAAAGCTCATCCCCAACTACCTGGTTGGCTAGCCGTGGCCAATGGGCATCTTCTGATATGGTCAAACCAAGGCATAGAAACAAAGGCACACACCGGCCTCCAAAGGTGTAAATAAACTGACGCTTGCATGCTGGAACATCAGAACCATGCGAGATTTCTGTAGATTCAAGTAGGTGGAAAGTCGCAAGATGTAGATAGAATCTCTGGGTGGGTTGTGATTTGTTTGACAGATCACAAGTTGTTCAGGTTCGGTCAAGATGGAGGGACAAAGTGGCTGAATGTCTACTAGGGTCCTTCCTGTCCACATTGCTGTGAGTGTCCTCATGCTGCATCAGCGGGGCAGGAATTTCAGTACTCCCTTGTTGGTTTGTTTTACATGATTCAGGACAGATGAATGTCAGAAAGGAGGGTACAGTTAGGAAGGGCAGATGATTCAACTATGTTTTCTTTGGGCCGCATGGGTGGAACATATGTGGGCATCTGTCACAATTCTGTAATATGAGAGCCTAGCTATCTGCTATGCCAGTTCAGGACCTGTTGAGGATGCTTACTTTCTCTTTTAATAACTGTATAGTAAACTTAAGGCATTGTTTGTCATCCTAATGTTATGCAGTCACTTTAAAATCTAATCATGCCATCATTATAACTGACAGTTAAGTACAAACTTGTTCAGAGAAAATGGATGATGTGACACGTTATGAGCAACACCCTCCTCCATGTTTTCGGCATACACAGTTATTTTTTGTCAGCATAGGAAGCAGAGTCCTTATGATTCGTTAGGACAGTTATTGTGTTTAATGAGGTTGCAGACTGCCAATGTAACCTATTTTTGAATGTTGTTTTAAAAAGATATTGCCTCAGCCACAAATCTTGTTACATATGTGTATTTCAAATTCTTTGGTGAAATTAAACAAGCAACAGAATAGTTTCAAACAGCCTTCATATAATTCAAAGGTCATCTTCATACTCATAAAAATAAGGCTGTTATTATTGGTTCCACATTATTTCTAGCCCAACCCAGGCATGGAAGAGCCAGAAAAGAAGGCTAGTAATACATTAAATGTTGTGGGTGGTGCTGTTTCTATTTTGAATGTACTAGATAGGGCCTAGGACAGTGCTACTGAACTACTAGGACAGTGCTCCTGCACTAGATAGGGCCTAGGACAGTGCTACTGAAAGTGGTGGGCCATGGACTGATGCTGGTCTATGAGCCATTCACTGCTGATCCCTGGGGAGTTCTAGGAAAGAAAGAACAAAGTTTTGCCAGTTAGCAGAAATACAGGTTGACCCCTGTATGCACAGTTTCACTTATCCATGTCTGAAAAAAGATATGTTCTCTAGGCATTTTCTAGGTCAACTTCCAGCATTTGTCTCATTGAAAATAATAGGGTTCCCTATTATCCATGGTTTCAGGTATCCACGGGGAGTCTTCGAGTGTATGCCCCATGGATATGGGGGTCGACCTGTATAGTCCTAGTCCATGGCACACTTGGGGGGGGGCGGAATGCTGGTCCATTGTGTTAGAAAGCCTGATAAGCACTGGCCTAGGAGATATTGATGGAATCTTAAAATCCCAAGGTTTTACTATAAAATAGCAATGTATTATTAAACAAAGTAATTAGCAAAATAAAAATGTAATGGAAACAAGTAAAAAAAGTCAAACTAATGTTTGAGATATTTATGCCAAGATTTTAAAAAGTCTTGAGTGACTTCTGTTTGTCATGTTTGTTGCATTTGTATCATTCTGTTAAGGTGTAGCAAGTAGCATTCATGAGTCTATCCCATTTTATTTCCAAAACAGCCCTTTGAAAAAACTTAACACTGAGAGAAAATGAGTATGCAAGACTGGTGCACAGATTTGTGTAAGGCATGTGTACTTAATGAGTGAGCACAGCTTTGAATCCAGGTTTTTCCAGTTAAGATTTCTAACTACATTGCTCTCAAAATGTTTAAGGGAGACAACTGAAGGAATACTTCAGAATGAGGTCCATATGCCACCCTTCCAAATGTATGTGGGCATCAGTGAAGCTAAAGGAATGATTTCAGTATACAGAGGCTCTCTTCAGATTAATTGCTGCTCATTGCTCATGATGAATTTTCATTTGAATGACGAATGTAGAATAGGCTGACTTTTCCTCTGTTTATGACATTAACATATATGTACAGCTATCTCAAAGCTATAGCCAGTGAAGTCTTGTTTCACCTTCATGTGTTGTCTCTTATTTGAGACTTTTCTTAGTGTGGCCTGGTATGTTCAGGGGCTGAGGTACATTTTATTGCCGCGGGGTCATAATGTTGGAATGCTGTACATGTTTTGTTTTATTCCTATAACCTTTCTACATATAGAACATGAGCACATTTTGAAATAGGCAGGTTAGAACCTCTTATGTCATATGTGTTTGTGGACAGGGTGTTTTTGTTTTGTGGTGTGTGTTTGGATGGAAGAAATGGTGAAATGTCCCCTGCCCCCTCCCCCAGTAGGATTTTGAAGTATTGCACTCATAGTTGTACAGCATTATGGGCTTTATCTGAATGTTAAGCATTGTTCACCATCATTCCATTTAAAGTGCACCCATAAGCCAAGGTCTAGCAAGTTCAGAGGTAAGTAAATATGAAGCAGTGCCTTTGAGATGTGAGTGTCAGGAGTGGATCATGCATCACACAACCTTTTATGCCTTCTACCATAGACCTTCATCTTCCTTTGGAGAATCATGAGTCCCTTTGGAATCCAGGCATGCTGAGTAGCAATATTGTCAGAAACTGTTCTTGTAACTGAAAAGTGGGGAGGGGGGAGACTTACCAAATATATTTGTGTATAACTCGAGGAATTTTCGTTTAAAAATCAACCCCAAAACCTAGGTCAACTTATCCAAGGGTCAATGTAAACACTGTAACTTAACTCTTATCAAAAAGGGAACCATCCCCTTCTCTGAGTAGAGTGGCAAAAGGCAAGTGCTTAGTCTGTTCTGGAAGAACCTAAAAGAAGCACCAATCCCCTATACTCTCATTGTTGTAGTGCTGCTTCTGGTCTTTTTGAATGCCTGGGCAGGAAAATGGCGGCAGCAGCGGTGACTCTTTGGCACTTCCCCTCAAAGGAGCATCAAGAGGGTAGAGGGGGTTGGTGCTACTTTTAGATTCTCCCTGAATGGACTAAGCCCTTGCCTTTCACTACTCTACAGCTGTCCCTCCACATTTGCAAGTGAAACCTTTGCAGATTTCGGCCCAGCTGCACACACGTTCTGTCGCTTGCTCACTCACTCTGATGGGAAGGGGATGGAATGGGGGAACAAGAGCAGGGTGAGCGGGTAGTGTATGGATCTCTGGGGCAGATGGAAGAAGCGGGATAGGGAGGGGAGGAGGAGAGAGCCGGAGTAGGAGGAACGGTGGTGACAGGAGGAGAACAAGAGCAGGGGAAGGGGCTGTGGCAGCTACTGTAGGGTGGCAGCCTTGGTGGGTTCAGGCTTAGGGGTGGGACTTACAAGTCTCTATTAAGCCCAGACCCAGCAAGGACACCACTGAAAGAGCAACTGCTGCAGCCTCTTCCCATTGCCCTTGCCCTTCTCCCACCGCCATCCTGCTTGCCTGCCCCAGCTCTCTCCTCCTCCCTTACTCTTGTCCTGCTTTCTTCTGCTCACCTGGAGACCCCCCTCTCCCCCTTTACCGTCCCCTTCCCCCCTCCCGCTTGAGTGAGTGAGTGAGTGAGGGAAAGCGCACACAGTTGGGCCCAGTCACCCCACCAGTTTGATTTCCTCCCAGCAACCAAAGCTTTGACCATTGACTGAGCATGATTTAACTGAACACAGCTTGAAGTGGATACTGGTGTTATCAAAATTCCTATTAAAAATGGTGTAGGGCAGCAGTGGAGGAGGTAGCCAGTAATCTGCGGACCACACAGGTACTTTTGTGTATTAAATACATGCCCCTGTGTTTTACCCCCAACTTATCAATAGGTCATTTCAAAATCCATAATTGCTTTACATGACAGAAAGGGTTACTTCTAAAACTGAGAAATGACAAATGAAGAATGGAAGAAGGGCACAAAGCTCTTATCAAGCAAATCCCTTCCAGTCTCGCTGTTGCTTTACATTCATGCCACTGTCCAGGTTATCTCACTCCCAGCCCCAGTGCTCAGCCCCTGACACCACACTCCTTCATGAAAGCTTCTGGACACATCCTTGGGGATATGTTCTTTCTTCTTTCTCAAATACCAGTGCCCCCCTTCTCTTCCCATGTTGGTTTGAACCATAGCAAGAAATGTAATGCCAAACTATTGTTTGAGAAGAAAATTTTCAATGGCACTCGAAGGAGTGAGAAGCAGGGAGTTTTTCCGGCCTTAAGACTGGCTCCTGAAGTTGCAAAGCATGTCTTTGTGGAGGGCCAGCATTATATATCAACAGGCTTCATTCCTCACTTTTTACAACTTTCCCCAATCCTTTCTGTTCTCTCTAGTGAAAATTACAGCTGTAGTACAGTATATATCAACCTTAATCCAGATATATTTAATTCACATGCACACATTGACACACACAGCAGAGAGTTTTCCATCTTTCTTGATCTTTACCCCTTCTTCCCTGTATTATGCACCATAATTGCCCTTTGTAACTCCTACTTGTTGATAAAGAAAGAACAGAACTGTGTTTTGGGGATTGATATCATCTTTATTTCTCTGTACTACAGTCTTTATGTACCAGCTGAGGGACTGTGTCATTTGGGTACCCAGTACAGGTGGCATATGAGGTGCTCTCTCTAGGGATGTAAATCTTTGCTTATGTCATTCCTGGCTGCAAGTACAAATAATTTCAGTGATTTTCTTCCTACTCTGTGAAAATATAAGCCCCTTTGCACTGTTCATATTGCAGGACTTTATTAGAAAGACTAGTTTGCACACAAAAATGCACATTTTTTTTTTTGGTACAAAAAACATGAGGGGAGAACTTATTTTGTGCAAAGTATTCTGATTCCCTTCGCTCAAAAAATACATCCAGGAAAACTACATGTGGTTTGTGCTGAACTGTATGTTTGTGTAAATTTATGCAATTTGTATGAATACCTGATTCCTGCATAGCAAAATCACATGTAGTTTTCCTGCATATATATCCTGTAGAAAACCCAGTATATATTAGGATTTTTTTGCTCAGGAAAATCACATATACTTTTGTCCAAATACATTTTTCTCAGTGAATTTCAGAAGTGTTTAGAGTCTCACAGCTGGTATCCTTTTCATTTGCAGGTGTCTTGAGTGGCAATGCACCCTTATTTAATCTAGAATGTGAATATTAATGAATATTCTTCAAATCCCTAAGTCTTTCATGGTAAACACATAAAGTGCATTAGTATTGATATTGGTGGGGGGTGGCAGCTGTGTTCAGATAATGCCTATGACATGTAAAATTGATATTTAAATGGAAACTAAATTTGAAAGCAGGCGCAGCATCTTGGCTAAGAGACTTAGCTACCAATTGGGAAACCAGTTTGTTAGTCTCTCTTTTCTGTTGCAGACTCAATAAGTAGCCTTCAAGCAAGGTGTTTTTTTCTCCTACTCAGCACACTGTCTCTTGTGTATAGTAATAATACGGGCAATACCTTACAGAGTTGTAAGGATTGCAGCATTATATATATGCATTGCTTTGAATGGTCCAAAGGACATATAAATGGTAAGGAGGATTTTATTAACTTGTTAGGAGTCAATGTTCTCTGTGGTTCCAAGGGACTGGATGTAATTTTCTCACCTGTGGGAAATATCTAGGCATAATTGTTGGTTTGTTCTATATCCTTATGTACATTTCCTGTTCAAAGAGTTTTACAGCTCATTTTCAGAAACATACAAGCTTAAAATTATTTTAAAATATCCCTGTCCTTTAAATCAGAACCTGTGTTATACCAAAACATTGCAGTCATGACCTATTGGAACAATTTCCAGAGGAGAACCTGTGTTAGTCTGTTGCAGAAAAACTGACAAAGTGTCTCATGGCACCTTAATGGCTTACGCATTTATTATGGCATAAGCTTCTTTGGACTAAATTCCACTTCACTAAATGTATGAAATGTTTTACCTGCCATCTGAGGATAAGAGGAGGTTCTGGGAGACCAGGAGGAGGCATGGAAGAGGGACTGCAGGAACTGCTCAAGCTGGATTTTCTCCTTTTCTCCCCTAGCCACCCAGCTATACACTACTAGTTACTCTAAGGGAAGGATCCCAATGATTTGGTGCATTCTGCAAAGAAAACCCTTTGTTTAAAGAGTGAAAATGCCATGCTGTGGCCTTTGTTTTTATCCCAACAGTTATGTGAAACTATTAGGAGAGTGAGACAGCATGAATTATATAATAAATCATATTATCTTTACAATAGAAACTTAGTTCCTTTTTAAAAATTATATCAATAGATGAGCTACTTGAAACTGGAAAGTTGGATTCTCGTTCATAGACCATTGGGCTTAAGTATGGGCTCGGCTAATGCCCTCCCCCTGGATAAAGTTCTGGGTATTCTGCTCAAAATGTAGTTCATACTGTTTTGCCATGATCAAGTATTTCCTGAAAGACAGGGAACTATAACATGAAAAATTATGGATACATTTTCTTACTGGAGCCCCACCATCAATCAAATTTTATTGTGTAGGATATACCATGTAGGATATTGATCTGTAGGGGACTGAACCCTTTTCTAGGATAATGGACTAGATGGCCTTTTGGTCTCTTCCAGTCCTCCAATTCTGTAGCTCAAAATATGATGGATATGAAATCAATTGTAATGCTTGCCAAAATCAAGTAGACATCACAATTTACCTTCTTTAATTCCACTGAGTTGTAGAATTTCAGTATGCTTTACATTTAACTTAACTAATAAAACGCCAAACATAATTTCCACCTGAAAATCAGGATGTATTAAGCTACAAAAGCACATCAACATTTTAGCTAGAGTCTGTGTAAAGGAGACAAGAGAAGAAAAAAAGATGCAAATAGCTTCAGCATTCACTCTTATTTTTTTTATCATGTTCACTAAGCATCTTTTTTTATTAAATTTAGACACAAAGAACTCAGAGATGGATGTTACAGTTTACATACCATTAGCTCACATTTATTCATTAGCAGCAGTGCTCTGTGATGTACAGAGCTGGCAAGATCATTTTGCGATGTCTTGAAGTTTAATGAGATTTACAGGCTGCATGCTTGTGGCCTTTTGTCTATTGAGAGAAGTAATTACTTGATAAAATGAAGTGCATCACTGTGAACAATTGACCCTTTGGTACAATCCAGACTGGTCAGCAACCTAAATCCACACCTTAATGCCATCATGATAGCTTCAAATTTAAGAGTTTCCAGGGTGCAAACAAAAGTATTATCTTCCTTCAAAACAAGCCGAGTTCCATTTTCTGACTTTATGAAGTATTTAAACTGAATAATGTTGGAAGAGATTGAAAATTCTTCTGGAAAGCCATCCAGCCTGCTTTTGGACACCAAAACAATGCGAGATTTTATTTTTGTTATGAAATCAGGAGCATTGCAAAAAATTCGAAGGCCTTGTGAACGGTCGTGGCTGTCAGTTATTTCTAGAAAGGTAGTCTCTCTGGATGCGAGCTGCTCCTTTTCCCACCTTGATTTCACTGCATCAGCTAACACTTTAAGCTGAAAGAATTCTGCCTCTTGTGCCAGAAGTTGGTTTTCTTTAAATCCCTCTGGTAGAAGCAGTTCTCCATTCCGTAAGAAGTTCAGAACGTGTCTAAAGAGCAGACCATCCCTGTCTATGAAATAATGGCCCTCTGCATCAAACGGACATAGAATTTTCCCATTTACAACTCTTTCCAAAAAAGAGTCTGAATACTTGGTTAGTGTTTGCTTTTGCGTAACATACAGATATCCACCAACATTGAGAGTAACTGGAGACATTTTACAATTCTTGCCTTGATCGGTGCCTTCTGAGTCATTGCTTTTTTTGCTGTTCTCTGTTTCACGCCTGTTTGTTTTATGCTCCATTCTTAAGAACGCTTTTCTTGCCTTTCTCTTCTTTTGCTTTGTATCGAGATTTCCTCTTAAAGCACCTTTATTCAGCTCCAGAATTGTGGTAGAATGGGAGTGCTCTAAGCGTTGCATGAGCTCGTCAGCACAGTTTTGCAGTAGGTGGCGTAGAAGCTATGTATGCAGTGTGGTATTGGAGCATGACAGCAAGGCACAAATTTGCATTTAACTGTATAAGGGCAAGAGGATGGCTGGGGAGAAAGTGGTTCTGGTTATTTTTCCATTGAAAGTCCCAGGAGTTTAAATTTTGAGAGGATCCTTTTGTTTTATGCAGAAAGAAATTAGTGGATGCCAGGATTTTAATATTTAAGCTCAAATCTATGTTTTTAAATTATGAGATGTTGGAAAAATCCATCTCTATAACTTTGTGAAATACATTTTTTACAGATTACAAACAGTAACCCCCTGAAACTTTACTTATTTAGCCATTTTCAAAGGATTTCATTGTCATGTTAAGGTTTGCACCTTGTGTATAAAGACAATTGCTGGTGTTTTATCTAATTCAAATCTTGTTTAAAGGCATTGCTTAAAAGCATCTGTTTATATCTAATGCTTGTATGTGTCAAAATAATCAACATGAGAACAATACAGTCTATGTTTGCTTTCTTAGAAAATATTTTTTCTAAGCGATCTTGAGAAGGGATGACTAATTGTTATTATGCAGGATATTTGACAGATTAATTTATTTTCTGTTAAAATAGCACTGCTGTTTCTATGTGAAAGAGACCAGGCAGGTCTGTAACAAATCTTTGGCTATCACATAATATTACAGCTTAGCAACACTTCAGTTAAAGGAGAAAAATATTTCAAGATGCCATTGAAAATGCTGCTTCCTTTCCCTTCATAGGAGCTATGGCTTTAAGGCTCAGGTTTTGTTTTTGTTTGTGTGTGTGTGTCTTTAAAATGTGTTTTGCCATTTTGCAAAGATTTACAGCAATATAGAAAACAAGAGGAATTGTGAAAGTATGGATGTCTAGTTCCTTAGAAAGGATGCTGGATTCAGAAAGGCAGGGTCTGCAGCTTTGCATTCCACAGGAAGGACAGGAATTAACACTTTAATGCCAAATCCACACTACACAAATAATCCAGTTTCAAACTGGATTATGTGCCATGGCTCCTTCCCATGGAATCCTGGGATTTGTAGTTTGGTGAGGCACCAGCACTCTTTGGAAGAGAAGACTACACTACACTACCCCCCCCAAAAAAATCCAAAAAACCCCACACAAAATAAAACAAAAACCCCACTACAAATACCAGGAATCACTAGGAAGGAGCCATGGCAAATAATCCAGTTTCAAAATGGATTATTTGTATAGTGTGGATTTGACCTAAGTCTCTTCTACACAGAGCTTTCAAAAGAGTACTTGGAATGTTTCTGAAGTATGACCCAGCTTTATGGAATAATTCTGTAACAAAGATAGGCTGTGGTGTGATTACCTTCTTTGTCTTAATGTTTAGGGTGACCTTTCCATGACAAGAGAGCCAGAGTGGAGTAGTGGTTAGACCAGGGTTCAAATCCCACTTGGCCATGAAAACTCACTGGGTGACCTTGGGCATGTCACACACACTCAGCCCTCAAAAAACCCTGTGATAGGTTTGCCTTAGGGTCGCCATAAGTTAGTAATGACTTGAAGGCACACAACAACAACATCCATGACACACACAATACATACAAATACAAATATTGAGGAAACAGTTCCAATGCACACAGTTAATTTTCAACTGGTGTCAGCTTCACTAGCATACACTAGTATTGGTGCTCTTTTTACAGGGTTACAGTTGCACGTATATCTGCTGTCTGACATCTTCCTCCTGTATACAAGAGAGAAAAATACCTATACAACAAGACTGAGGCAACATGTTATGGCGATGGATGCAGAGCTGGCCAGAAAATAAGAATGATGCAATCTGGGCAGTGAACACCCACCCAATAGTTCTTGGATTCAAAACTCCCAGTTAGACAATGCACATTTGCAAAACGCTTCAGCTATGTTGATTTTTTTTTAAGTTTGTTGTCTTGAGAAAAACATGGGGACAACTGTATACAGATTCAATATTTGAACTTGAACCAGCTGATCTGAAAGTACAGTTTTAAAAGCTGTAAATGATATATCTATTCTAGCATTTCTAGTACATAGATATGGTACAGTATAGGAATGATAGCACAGTCCTATTATGCTGATTGGATGAGATTAATTGCTACTAAATCCTCTTGAACTAGCAGAACAATTTCATATGCTGATGTGAATCTACATAAGCCCAGGGATAACATAATGCTTGTTGTGGAACAATACTGGCAGAACAGATATACTAGGAGAATCTGTACAATAGGACAAGGTTGCAGTCTTTTGAGGACATTTGGATTTTTTCCCCTGGATGTTGACAAGGGACAGTGAAATGAACATATTCAACCTGTTCTGAAATCTCTGTATTGGCTGCCACGTTCAAGGTGTATAATATTAGTGTACAAAATCTCAAATGCTTTTGGACCCACATCTGTAAAGGAATGCTTTCCCCAGTATTACCTGGGATTTAAGATAAGTCAGGGAAGCTTTGCTTGTGGTGTTCCAGAGTTGTGTGGTCTCTATGGCTGCCACACATGGCAAGATTTTTCAGTGGTGGCAACCTGTTAATGGAACTACTCCTTTGGGGATCTGGTTGTCCCCCATAGTCTTGTCTTTCAGGCATCTGTTAAAAGCAAATCCATTTCCACAAGCTTTCAGGAAATACGCCAGAGTTTGGTTTGCCATTTATTGATGCTTGTTTGTAATGCATTTACTTTAGACATTTGTAATTTAATATTTTAGAAATCTGTTACTTGTCATTTTAACTGTGTGTTTCAATGTAGATTATTAGTTGTCCTGATCTTTTATGATGAAGTGTGCAGTATAAATGGAATAAATCAACGGTATTATGCCGGGCTAGTGATAACATAAAATACAAGGTCATATATTATTAATAAACTGATAGTGTGTTCTGTTATAATTGATTGAACTGGATTGTATTATAAACATAAAACAATTTTTGGGTGGAAACTGAGTAGACTGTATAGAGAGACCTGTTACTTTTGGAGCATAAATAGAACTATAAATAAATAAATGATCAAACTTCATCTTTTTGTTATTCCTGTTGCTAATTTGGATCTCCTTCTGTTCAAGAGAAACTGTCACTGGAAGGAATAGTGGTCCAGCGTGCAGAATGTAGGCCTGCAGCCAGTGAAAACTATATGAAGTTGAAAAGGTGAGCCTCTTCTCCCTATGTCTATTAAATCTGTTCTGTGGAAGCTTGAAAATAATGAACATATCTAGGATTCAGAAAAGAGCATCCTTCAGTGTGTTCCCCAGAATTTTGTCAAGTACACTCTTCTAGGTCTTTTTTCATTTACACTCTCGCACTTCGTTTGTGTATTCTAAAAAAGGGCCTTCAGCTACGCCACACTTTTGCCAAGTCTACCCACCCCAAATGGGTTTCAGATCCTGAGAGAAAGGAAGTTAAGTAGCATTCTACATAACTTCTTTTCCTTTTGGCATTCAGTTTTGTTGCTGTTTGCACTGAACTATGTGGTGAATCCTCCTTTACTTGCTCCTTCCTTAGATTTAAGTAGCTTGCTTCAGTCTGCTTATACTTTGAGAGACTCATCAGGTTATTGCAAAGCAACTGGGTCCCTATCACCATGGTGACCAGGCCATTATGCTCTGTCTTGCCTGGCAGTGCTGCCCGGATAACTGGTGCCATGTCATGGGCCAGTTCTTCCAGCTGGCACTCTCCCATTCCCATTTTTGGCACATCACGTTGCACTCCATCTGATCCGGATATACATTCTAATAAAGAATCCATTGCTGTGTTGTGGCTAACATTTTTAATATGTGTGAACAGTCTGTGGCATGGATAGCTAAGGATATGGCACTCCTGCCTTGGAACAAAAAAAGACTGTGGATCTAGTTATGTCATAGCTGGGTATGGTGTTCTGTGGCTTCTCTAGTGCTTCACTGTTCCTTATTCCCCAGAGGTGGGTGTGGTTTCATATGTGATGTCAGATGGATCCATGATTGGTTTGGAAACCATGTTCAAAGAGTCGTCATCCATGGCTGCACTTCAAACTGAAGGGAGGTCTTGAGTGGAATGCTGCAGGGTTCTGTCCTGTGGTGAACACTCTTCAACATTTTTATCAGTGACTTAGCTGATGGGTTAGAGGGAATCTTTATCATGTTTGCAGATGGTACAAAACAGGGAAGAAGATAGTAAGAGAATTTAAAAGGATCAGAAACTAGAACTGAGCTAGAAAATTGGGCTGAAACTAATAGAATGAAATTCGACAAGAGACAAATACAAAATGCTTCATTTAGGCCACAGAAGCCAAATACACATTTATAGGATGGGATTTACTTGGATTAACAGTACTATATGTGAAAAGGACCTTGTGATTATTCTTGATCATAAGTTGAACATGAGCCAGCAGTGTGATGCTGCAGCAAAGAGGGCAAATGGTATTTTAACATGCATTAATAGAACCATAGTTTGCTAGTCAAGGGAAGTAATATTCCTACTGCATTCTGCTCTAGTGAGGCCTCATCTGGAGTACTGCACTGAGTACAGGGCCTTTCATTTTAAAAAGGATATAGAGAAGTTGGACTGAGTTCAAGGAAGAGCCAAAAGGATGATAAAATGTATGGAGAACAAAACATATGAGGAAAAGTTGAGGCAGTTGTGCACGTTCAGTCTGGAGAAGAGAAGAGACGACTGAAGAGTGACATGCTTGCACTCTTTAAATACCTCAAGGGCTGTCACTGAGAGGAAGTTGCAGGTTTGGTCTCTGCTGCCCCAGAGGATAGGACCAAATCTCATGGTTTAAAGTTATAGGAGGGTAGATTTTGATTAAACATTAGGAAGAACTTTTTGATGGTGAGAGTGGTTCAGCAATGGAACCCATTGCCTAGAGAGGCGGTGGGGTCTCTTTCTCTGGATGTCTTCAAAAAGTGTCTGGACAGCTACCTGCTGGGGATCCTGTAGCTGGAATTCCTGCACTGAGTAGATGTTTGGACTTGATTGCATACGGGGCCCCTTCCAACTCTATGATTCTACAATTCTACTACAGTTTATCCTACATTAGCAGTGTCTACTACCTTGGAGTTAATGCCATTAGAAGAAGACAGGCCACCATTAGGTTAGGAAGGTTAGCTGCTGTCCCGTTTTTCTTGCTGATAGTCTAGTACAGAAGGGCCTAAATACCCTAAAGGCACCAGATCCCATTTGATCTTGGAAGCTAAACAGGGTCAGCCCTGGTTAGTACTCAGATGGGAGACTAGCTATGAATACCAGGGTGCTGTAGGCTACTGTTAGATGAAGGAACTGGCAAAACTACATTTTAGTGTTCCTTGCTTAAGAAAACCCTATGTAATTAATGAGGTCACCATACGTTGACAGTCAACTTGAAGGCGCGCGCACACACAAGGCTCATCTACTTGAGGGTAAAAAGTCTGTACCTACCTCAAATCTGGTGCTATAGAACACATGACATAAGGCCTTTTTCACAGTGAAAGCCTTTAATGAATGAATTTATCACAGCGAAAGCCTTTAATGTTTTTTTTTTTTAAACCCTCACTTCTTGCTCTGCTGTTTCCAGGAAAAGAATGGGTCTTTACTGGGCTTTTGTACATGTGACCATCTGGATTGGAATGGCATCAGATGTTTGGGTGGCAAGTGTCGCCATTTTTTGTTAGATGTTCAGTGGTAGTTGTTGGGGTTGTTTAGCAGTAACTATCCAGGGCCACCACCCACTCTCCAGCTGAGCCCACCCACACAAAAAAATATGTCACCTACTTCCTGGGGCTGCTAGCACTGTCTTCCCAGCTAAGCACCTCTGTGGCAGAACCCTGCTGTTGTTCAGTCACTTGTTCTGAGGTTAGAACAAGGCACCAGCCATGAGATCAATGGTGAGAGGGTTAAACGGGCGACCCCCTCACCATTGATAGTATGGCTGAGTGCTCGTTCTGACCTCAGAGCAAGTGACTGCATGCCAGCAGGGTTCTGCCTTCCTGGTGCAGTTGCTTGCTCTGAGGTCAGAATGAGATGTCCAGCCATGCGATCAACAATGAGGGTGTGATGCACCAGAAACACATTCACTATAACTCAACAATATTTCTTTATTGAGCAAAAGGAAATGTGTGCTAGTAACATGTAACAAAGCCAGAACTGAAACCAACACAACACAGGCAATAGATAAACCCTTACAGCGTGAGAATGGCATGTAGGGAGGGCAGTGGGAGGAGGGGTTGCATCCAGGTGCTGCGGCCTTGAAGTCTCCAGAGGAAAAGCATTCCCAGGCCAAATGGCGGGCTGGCTGTAGTCCAGAGACAGAGAGGCCTAGGCAGGGGAATCAGGCCAGGAACCAAACTCATGTCAGGGTCTTCCATGGAATCTACTCTAATACCCAGAATCCATGGGAGATCATGACAGAGGGGGTAGCTCAGTTGACCCCTCATTGTTGATCGCATGGCTTGACGCCTCATTCTGACCTCAGAGCAAGTAACTGCATGCCAGCGGGGCTCTTCCTTCCTGGCCCAGTCGCTTGCTCTGAGGTCAGAATGAGGCGTCCAGCCACATGATCAATGGTGAGGAGGTAGCCCAACCGATCCCCTCACCGTTGGTCTAATGTCTGGGTTCCTTGTTCTGACCTCAGAACAAGTGACTGCGTGCCAGTGGGGCTCTGCCGCAGAGTTGCTTGGCTGGGAAAGCAGTGGCAGTGGGCCTGAAAGGGGTGGGGGACACCAGCAGCAACGAAACAGTGCAGATTCAGGCTTTGGCCAGGGGACATGTGTGGTCATTGATACGATATACCACTTCAGCATACATCAAGTAGGTGTGGCACTAACAGGGTGAATTTGGGGTGGCTCCAGACCAGTGTACAGTAGGACCCCCGTATCTGCCGGGGATTGGTTCCAGAGCCCCTCATGGATAATGAAATCCACGGATAATAGCGAACACCCCTGTCACCAATCCCACCACGGGAGCGATCCTGGGGGAGGGGCGATCCCAGGGGCAAAGGGAGAAAGGAAGCAGAATTACTCCTCCCTTCGCCCCCACATCACCATTCCCACCATGGAAGCGATCCTGGGGGAGAAGGAGCTACTACTACTCCCCTCCCTCCTCCGTCCACCCCCCTGCTGTCGCCATCCGTGGATAATTGAATCAGCAGATGTGGGTTGCTACTATAGTCTGAATTTCATCTGGATTTTTGCCCCCAGTGAAGACATGACTGCAATCTAGTATAGAGATGGGAGAAGTATAGGCCTCCAGGGTCTTCCATTTTTTTGTGAGGAAGGGAATTGAATTTTTTATTGTCCTCAAATTCCTTCTATGAGATATGTGAAGCAATTTCTCCCCTCCTTTAGGTCCAGGAAAGGCCTTTAAAAATGCGGAGGGGGGAAACCAGAACCTGACTCTAGCTTTGTTGATTAGCTGTAACTGAATAATTACCACTTTCCCCATTCTTTCCCCTTTGCCCTAATTCCTCTGGTAATTATGACAAGGTTTCACGCTTTGGTGATCTGTTGCTTGTAAAGTATTGGCAAGTGTGAATTAAGTATTCACATTCTGTATGGCAAAGGTGCTATAATTTGGAAACAGCAAATGCAAGGGGGAACAAGGCCTCTGACACATCCCTAAGCAGTTCATTTGTGGGGTACCAACAGTGAATATAAGTTGGGTTTTGTTTGTTTGTTTGTTTTTTTACCAAGACAAGCCATTGATCCATTTAGGCTAGAACTGTCTGCTCTTGCAGTAATTAGCTGCTTAGTCTTACATGTCGTGTTCTGCCATTTATGTTGTTCTGATCTTATGTCTCAGTTTTTTGCCTCTGAGTTTTTCCATGTTTAACTGTCAGATAGTAATGGCATAGATCAATGCTCACAGTAATGTTCTTCTACATGATGTGTGTCCTAAATAGGAAGCATTTCTGACTTGAAGGTTCTCCTCTTTCCTGCTCTCTCTTCATTATGCACTCGCTCCAATTGTTCAGAAGTTTGAAAACATGAGTAGAAATTCTAATTTTGCGTAACCTATCACTGCTGAATCACATGCAGCCTGTAAAGCCCATGTATCCATATCCACTTTCCCCTGCTGCCCAGCTGATTAGCCATCAGTTGGATGGCAGGGAAAATGTCAGGTAAGTGATTTCATGTGGGATTGCTATGGGGTCTGTGTGTAGAGTGGGGGAGGAGGTGAAATCATCTGGCCCTCCAGATGTTGTTGGACTGCAAATCCCAGCGGCTATAGTCAGCATACCCTATAATGAAGAATGCTGGGAGTTGAATTCCAGCAACATCTGGAGGGCCAGGAATTCCATCTCTGGTATAAAGGCCTTGACATCCCCTCTCATGATCTCGATGTGACAAAGCAGTAAGCAAGGCAATGTAGGTGGTACAAGGAAACAATGATCTTGACAACACCATGGTTGCTGAACATGAAAATAGGAGGTTGAAGTCTTTCCCACCCCCACTGATCTGTCAGGAAATGACATGGATGTGGCCACAAGATGGAGCTGTAAGCTTAGAAATGAAAGTGGTTGAGCTCCAGTGGCAGGTTTTCCAGCAGCCTGGGGAGGGACTCCTTCAATGGGTATTGGCTCCGCCTCCAACCAATCGCAGGCAGAATACTCTGTGAATTTAAATGCAAATACCATTCCCTCCAGGAGGTGGAGCCAACCCCTACCTCCCCAGTTCTGTTCTGCCTTGTGCCTGAGCAGGCAGGGTTTTCCCTTTGCTCCAGAGCGCTAGAGAGAACAAAGAGCCAAGATGGCGGCCCCCAGCCACAACCGCGTGGAGAGGGGTGATCTCTCCTCAGAGGAGGAGGAATTCTCTGAGCCTGGCTTACAGAGCCAGGGCTCTGGGCTCCGTGCCCCCTTCCTGGGGCGCACGTTGAGCCAATCGACCCAGGATGGGTCAGAGCGCGATGTGGCCTCCTCCCAGGAGGCGGACCGCACGGCAGCCGGGATCACAGCGCCGGAGGGGACCTCTGGAGAGGTGCCCAGGCACAGCAACGTGGAGGAGGATGGCAACGCGCTCCCGGACTCTCTCCCACCGCTGCAGATGGACGGTAGGACCCTGCCGCCATCGTTTGCCGCGTGGATCAGTTTGATCACGCGGCAAGTGTTGGCGACAGGCATCGAGACCGTGGGGGACCCGGGGGTGGCCACCCAGCGGGCGCGGGGGGGTCTCCCTTTCCAAACCCCAATCCTAGCCGCGGTAGAGGTGGACTGTAGCGGCGCCCCTAAGGCAAGGAAACGGAGCCGCGGGGAGGCCTCTCCAGGCGCGGAGCCGGCCGGATCGGGCCGCAGCGGCCCCATGGGGACCCAGGAGGGGGACGGGTCTTCACCCCCCCTTGCAAAAAGCTGAGGAAGGAAAAGCACATTCAGGCCCCGGCAGAGTTCAAGGACTCCTCCGGGGAACAGGAGGAGGGTGATCCCAGGGAGGAGGGGGAACTCTCTTCAGAAGGGGAGGAGGAAAGTTGTGAGGACCAACCTTCCCCACGTCTTTTTGAAGCATCCTACTTCTCCCTTCTGCTCAAGAAGGTGCTCAGGGCCCTGGAACTGGGATCAGTGGACCCAGACAAGGGGGGCTCAACCAAGGGGGTGCCTGAACTCAGAACGGTAGGCAAAGGGACAGGCAATACCCTACCCTTTCCTGATATCCTGAAGGAGGCTATAATAGGAGAGTGGGAGAAACCTGAGGCCTCTAGGACCCAACCTGCCTTGGTAAAACAATTATATACCTTCCCTGGAGAGTTCATGGACCTGATAAAACTCCCCGCCATTGATGCGCCGGTGGTGGGGCTGGTCTCCGGATCGCTTTTTCCTAGAGATGGGGACGAGCATCTCAAGGCCCCGGATGACAAACGGATAGAGACCTTTTTGCGTAGATCACATGAGGCGGTAGCCTTAGCCATGAGAGCCGCGGCAGCAGCCTCAATCTTTGCTAGGGCCATCATTCGGTGGGCCAAGGATATGACCACAAATGTGCCTGACGATGAGGCTACCTATCGTCAAGGCATGAACAAGATTGCCAGGGCTTCGGCCTTTGTAGCGGATGCGAGTTTAGATGCACTTCGCTTCTCCTCCCGTGGAGTGGGTGCGAATGTAGCAGCCAGAAGGCAGCTGTGGCTGCGAAACTGGAATGCTGATAACAAAGCCAAGGCAAATCTAGCTGGATGTTCCTTTAAGGGAGGAAAGCTCTTTGGGGAAACGTTAGATGAGGTTCTTGTGGAAACGAAGGACAAGAAGAAGGCGCTCCCTTCCCTTCCTAAGAAGGAGGAGCGCAAGTCCTTTCACCCTTACTCCCAGGGTTTCAGAGGGTTCCGGCAGAATTTCCAGAGGGACTTCAGACAGCAGAAGGGAAATTGGAACCCTTCGAGACCCTTTCAGAAACCCAGGTTTAACCAGTCCTCCAAGGGCCCTGGCTCCCAGCCTCCCAAGCAAGGGGGAAAAGGGAACTAGTCCCTTTGACTATATGGAGGGAGTGATTGGGGGCAGGTTATCCAATTTTTCAGGGATCTGGGAGGCTACCTCAACAGATGCTTGGGTTATCAAGACAGTGAGACATGGTTATACAATAGATTTTCTGTCAAGGCCCCCCCCAGCCTTTGTGCAGTCGTGCACAACGAGCTGCAGAGTGAAACAACAGCGCATGGAGGATGCAATCAACCACCTCCTAGAGATCCAGGCGATAGAGAGAGTCCCGGAGGACGAGAGATTCTCGGGAACCTACTCCCCACTTTTTCTGGTACCGAAGAAGAACGACGAATGGCGGGCCATTCTAAATTTGCGTGGCGTCAACCATTGGGTGGCGAAACGCAAGTTTCGAATGGAGACGTTACGCTCCATCTTGGAAGGAATCCAGGAAAGGGATTTCCTAGCATCTCTGCATCTGCAGGAAGCGTATTTACACATCATGGTCCACCCAGCACACAGACGTTTTCTGAGGTTCGCATTCAAGGAGGCGCACTTCCAGTACAGGGCGCTCCCTTTCGGGCTATCGTCGTCCCCACGGGTTTTCACCAAGGTGTTAGTAGCCCTGATTTCTCACCTGAGAACCAAGGGGATACACATCTTCCCTTATCTGGACGATCTGCTGATTCGGGCGTCCACCCAGGCCAGGGCATCTCAGGATGTGGAGAAGACAATAGCCTGCCTGGAAGCTCACGGGTTTCTGGTAAACAGGAAAAAGAGTCAGCTATTGCCAGTACAAAGGATCCAACATTTGGGGAATGTGCTGGACACCAGGCTCTTCCAGGTGTTTCTTCCAGAGGAAAGAAGGCTGAAGATTCAGGAGTTAGCTCGCATGGTGCTGGAGCAGCCCAAAGCCACGCTGATGTCGCTTGCAAGGCTATTGGGACAGATGATTGCGTGCATCGACTCAGTCCCCTGGGCCAGGTTTCATCTCAGGTAGTTACAGTGGTTTCTCCTTCCCTTTCAGGATCTGATTGCCAGGAAGGCCTGCAGGTTTCTGAAGGTACCCAGGGAGGTGAAGGAGTCACTGGAGTGGTGGCTCAAGGAGCAGCCTTCGCGGGGGGTCCCGATATTGGAACCAAGGAGGACGGTGGTAACAACAGATGCATCCTTGACAGGTTGGGGGGCTCACTGCGGGGAGCAGACGGCACAGGGCCTCTGGTCGGAACAGGAGCAACAATACAGTATCAACCTATTGGAGCTACGGGCAGTGAGGTTGGCATTGTCCAGCTTTGTCGGAACGGTGGGAGGAAAGCATGTCCTCATCCGTACAGACAACATCTCGTCGAAGGCCCACATAAACAAGCAGGGGGGGACCCGGTCGAGGGCCCTCATGGAAGAGTCGGAGAGATTGTTCTCATGGGCGGAGGAACATCTCCTCTCGATCAAGGCAGAGTATCTCCAGGGAAAGTTGAATATCCAGGCGGATTGGTTGAGCAGGCACACGCTGAACCACAGCGAGTGGAGTCTCAACAATCTGGTGTTCCAGATGATAGTCTTTCGATTCGGGGATGCCTGGGTGGATCTGTTTGCATCAAAGGAGAATCACAAGCTTCCTCGTTATATATCCAGATTCTGGACGCCGGGTGCATTAGCCTTCGATGCTCTGACAATTCCATGGCCGAAAGCATTGTGTTACGCCTTCCCACCAACGGCTTTGTTAGGCAGGGTATTACGGAAGATCAGGCAGGAGAGGGCGGAGGTGATTCTAATTGCTCCCCGTTGGCCGAGGCATCCTTGGTTCCCGGCCCTGATTCAGCTGCAAGTTCAGGACCCTTGGCCGCTGCCTCCATGGCCGGATCTCCTAGCACAGGAGGGGTTTCTTCATCCGGATCCAGGCTGGTTACGACTACACGCTTGGAGGTTGAGCGGAAGAGATTATTGAAGCAGGGTTACGATCCTGAGGTGGTGGATATGATGCTTGCGGCAAGACGACCCTCCACGATTCGCTTGTATGAGATTACTTGGAGGGCCTTTTGTAGATGGTGCCGGGGTAGAGGCATTCGGCCAGCAAAGGCCTCGCTCAGTGCGGTGTTAGCCTTTCTTCAGGCAGGGTTGAAGAAAGGACTTGCTGCTAGTACGTTGAAACGGCATGTTGCAGCTCTTGGTTCTATATTGAAAGGAAGTCGAGGCAAGACTCTAGCCTCTCATCCTCATGTACGTAGTTTTCTCAGAGGGGTCAGTTTGGTGCGGCCCCCTGTGGTGCATAGGTTCCCATCATGGAAGCTAAATGTGGTTTTGAAAGCGCTGACACAGGCGCCGTTTGAGCCAATCAGAGCGGTGGATTTGAATATACTTACATGGAAGGTGGCCTTTTTGGTGGCAATTACTTCAGCTAGGCGAGTGTCTGAATTGGGTGCCTTATCGGTTCGTGAGGAGCTGTGTGTGTTTCAGAAGGATTCGGTTACCTTGCGACTGGACCCTTCCTTTGTACCCAAGGTGAACTCCTTGTTTCATAGGGCACAGGAGGTTGTATTGCCTTCCTTTTGTCTGCGTCCCGTGGCGGAATTGGAGAAGATGTGGCACATGTTGGATGTGAGAAGGGCACTGAAGATGTACATTAGGAGAACGGAGGAATTCCGCAAGTCTGATTCCTTATTCATTGGTTACACGGGCCAGAGGAGGGGGAGGAAGGTGTCCTCCTCTACAATAGCAAGGTGGTTGAGGTGTTGCATTGAGCGAGCGTATTCTGTCAGTGGACTGGCAGTCCCAGAGGGGATCCAGGCTCATTCCACTCGTAGCGCAGCGACGTCGGCTGCATTGGGACCGGCATTGTCTATTATGGAGATTTGCAGAGCGGCAACTTGGGCTTCATCATCCACCTTTACCAGACACTACAGGATTGATGCGTATGCCTCAGCTGATGCGGCCTTTGGTAGGCGAGTGTTACAGCAGGTGGTGCAGTTAAAAAAAAAAAAACCACCCTTATTGGGACCGCTGTTTTAAGTCCCATTGAAGGAGTCCCTCCCCAGGCTGCTGGAAAACGGAACATTGGTACTTACCATGAAGGTTCCTTTTCAGCAGCCTTGGGGAGGGAGTCCTTACCCACCCCCAAAAAAAAAATCCATTATATAGAGGGAGGATAGTAGTAGTAGAGCAGTAGGCTCGGTTGGTTGATGCTTTTTTGTTATTTGCTATTATTGCCCTTTTGCTAAATGTCTGATCTGTTTATGTTTGAATAATTTTTTGTTTCTGGAGCTGTATTACCACTTCTCTGGGGAGGTAGGGGTTGGCTCCACCTCCTGGAGGGAATGGTATTTGCATTTAAATTCACAGAGTATTCTGCCTGCGATTGGTTGGAGGCGGAGCCAATACCCATTGAAGGACTCCCTCCCCAAGGCTGCTGAAAAGGAACCTTCACGGTAAGTACCAATGTTCCGTTTGTGTGTGTGTTAACATTTGGGAGTATGCACACCTGAGATGCCTGATGTAACAGGCATTGTTTAACTGCTTATAAAAAGGAGATGGGAATTATCTCCAGTGTGGGTTTGTTGTGGATGGTGATTGGCGAAGCAGTTTGTTGGTTTACGAGAGATTGTCCTATACTCTGTATATTTATTGTAAATATACTGCAAACAAAGATTAAAGCCCTCAAGTTGAGTGAAGGCTGGCCTTGTTGCTGTCTTTATTTGGCAAGCCAGAGCTCAAGGCAGTGTGCTGGGGTGAAGGAATTTTTCCTTCTCAGCCTGAAGTCTTTTGCAGCAGTCTCTCCAGAAACCTTCTCCTTGGCGTCCTGTTGACGTGGAATAACTCTGCAGGTGGTCATGGTGGACACAGCGCGTCTTTCTACGCCCCAACAAGGGTTATGGGCCCAGTGTCTGCGTGGACAACGCTTGAGAAGCTGTGGGAGATATAGTTCTGCAATTGGTGAGCTGTTTTGTGTTCCTGGAGGGCTGAAGATAAAAGTCCTGGAAAGGAGTGAGTTAAGTGTGTCTACTCACGGACTCTGCTCTTATCTGTTTGCTTTGGGAAGCTAATTGTTTTTGGCAGCCTGCCCGGATTGTTATCACTGTGTTTGTTTGCATCTGTTTAAGTTGCAGACTCAGTGCAAACATGGAAACAGCAGTCAGGTTTGAAAAGCTGTCTGAGAAAAACTATGCTTCCTGGAAAATTTACCTACAGGCTTTGCTAATAAAGCAGGACTTATGGGACTGTGTAAACAAACAACCTGACCCTGCTAATGAAGATGAATTAATAAGTGATGAAAAAGCTAGAGCAACAGTTGTTTTGGCTTTAGAACTGAATCAGCTAAATAATATAAGAGATAAGAGGTCAGTGTTTGAAGTCTGGAAAGCTCTTGAGAATGTCAACCAACCAGCTGGAGCCTTGTCAAAAATGCTGTGCAGCAGAAAGCTGTATTGTTGTAAACAGCAGGAAGGTGAATCCGTGCTTGTGCATTTAAAAAGGATGCAGGATAATTTCGCAGAGTGCAGTGGGTGTGGCATCCGAATAGAAGAAACCCCAAAAGCTTTTATACTCCTGAGTAGTCTAAACAGTAAATGGGAGATTCTAATGTACAATCTCCAAGGAGTAACTGATGCTGATCTAAATGTCGACCTTGTGGCATCCAGAATATTGGAAGAGGCACAGAGAAGAGACTTAGAGGAGAGCTTCAAGGGAGTGACCAGCTGGAGGAGACAACCAACCAACCAATCCACGTCCTTGTCTGAGGAAGGGAGTGCTGCTGTCTGCAGAACACGGAGATGTTTTTCCTGTGAGAGACCGGACATTTGATAAAGAACTGTCCTAAGGTCTCTGCAGCGAAGAAAGGACAGAACTCACAAAGAAAAAGAAAAGACAAGCCCCAAGATGGGAGGGGGTTGGCTTCTACTGTAGAGGGAGTTGTAAATGAGAAAAAGGACCAGTCTGTCTGGATTTTGGACAGTGGGTGTTCTCACCATATGACCCCTGATAGGGAAAAACTACAGAGCCCAAAGCCAGCACCAGTGGACACTGATGGTATTTGCAGATGGTGAATCTGGCAGTGTAGAGATTCAAGGGTCTGTATTAATCCCTGGTTTAAACAAGGTATTTCCTAATGTACTGTGTGCACCAAAACTACAAAATAGCCTCGTAAGTGTGGCATCCCTAACCAGTGATGGATATGAAATCCTTTTCAAAGGAGATGAGGGGATTGTGTCCAAGGAGGGAGTAGTATGTGGTAAAGCCATAAAGAAAAATCACATTTATCAAACGGTAGCACAGGTGCAGTGTGGGAATGCAACAAATAAGCCACTGCATTATGGGTGTGCTCATTACCTTCATAGAGTTATGAGCCATATAAGCTTCAAAGGTTTGAGAAACCTAGAGAAGGTTTGCCCAGAGTTCAAGGTAGAGAACTGTAAAAGTTACCTGGACTGTGCTATTTGCAAAAAGGTCAAGGTCAAGGCTTACTCTGTAGTGAAGGTGAGCAAATGCATAACCCAGAGGCCTTTTCAGGTTGTACATGCAGATTTATCAGGGCCGCATCAAGTAAAGAGTATAGGGGGTAGCAGGTTTACCCTATTGATAGTAGATAGGCATACCAGATTTACCTATGTGGCAATGCTCAAAACCAAAAGTGAGGCTGCTGATATGATCAAAAAATGGGTCAATTCTGTTGAAAGGGAGTTTCCCTACAAGGTTGGCACTGTTGTGAATGTCAGAGGTGGGGAATTCTTAAGTAGTAATTTGCAGCAGTGGTTTGGGCGGAAAGGGATCCAACATAAAACTACAAATCCCGGATGTCCAGCTGAGGATGGTTTGGCTGAACGTAGGATTGGGATGATAAACCAAATAAGGGATTGTATGTTAGAGGATTCTGGAGTGCCAGCTAATTTGTGGGGAGAAGCAACACGAACCTCTTGTCATATTGTAAATAGGTCATGGTGCAGTGCAATAAACCAAACACCATACTACTTATTGTATGGAAGAGCACCAAACCTAAAGTACTTAAGAGTGTTTGGACAATTTGCATCAGTGTACATTCCTCCTCAGTTCAGGAAAAAGAATCAGCCCAAAAGCCAAAGGTTGTGTTTTGTGGGCTATGAGGGAACCAAGTACAGGTTCCTGATGGATGGGAATAGGATTTTGTATTCAAGGAGTGCTAAGTTTGAGACTCATGCTGGGTGGAAGAGAGTGTACCCTGACCAGAATGTTGTTGTAGAACAGAAAGCCAGTGTGGTAGATAAGAACAACGGAAATGAAGGGGTACATGCATCCAGGGATGTTGTAGATGAGAAACCAGGTGTGTCACGACAGCCTGAAATTTCAAGTAAACAGGGCACGTTGAAGGTGCCTGGTACTCCAGAAGAGCCTAACACTTCATTAGACTTGCAACCAAAGCCAGAGATAGTGACTGTGAAACAAAAACAAGTTGAAACTCATGGGCAAAACACTCAGGCCAGTGTTGGTAGCAGTGACACTGAGGGTGGTCAAGGTACATTCCTGATACCCATGAGGTCTCAGAAAGGAAAGTTCTTTGTAGTAAAGCAGGGACAAGCCACTTCTTTGACAGCAGTAAAAAGAACTGAAAACACTCCAGAAAGAGCCAGGAGAACATGCACTAAGCAGGAGGGGTGGAAGTAAACCAAAGCTCTGATGTGTGTGGCATAGTATAGCCAGGATATGTTTGGTGGGATGGTCAAGCCTGTAAGTAAAAGGAAATTGGCAAATGATAGCACCAGGGAAGCCAGAGCCGGGTGGGTCAGTAGCATGGGCTATCAAGGTCTAAGAAAACACTGTGGCATTGTAAAGAATGGGAATGGAGTCGCAGACTCTAGAGATATCAGCGAGTAAGGTCACAGTATATAAAAGGACAGGTGTAAATGACACATGGGACACAACACATGTCATTTGGAGGGGAATGTCAGGAAATGACATGGATGTGACCACAAGATGGAGCTGTAAGCTTAGAAATGAAAGTAGTTAAGCTCCAGTGGCAGGTTTGTGTGTGTGTTAGCATTTGGGAGTATGCACACTTGAGATGCCTGATGTAACAGGCATTGTTTAACTGCTTATAAAAAGGAGATGGGAATTATCTCCAGTGTGGGTTTGTTGTGGATGGTGATTGGCGAAGCAGTTTGTTGGTTTACGAGAGATTGTCCTATACTCTGTATATTTATTGTAAATATACTGCAAACAAAGATTAAAGCCCTCAAGTTGAGTGAAGGCTGGCCTTGTTGCTGTCTTTATTTGGCACGCCAGAGCTCAAGGCAGTGTGCTGGGGTGAAGGAATTTTTCCTTCTCAGCCTGAAGTCTTTTGCAGCAGTCTCTCCAGAAACCTTCTCCTTGGCGTCCTGTCGACGTGGAGTAACTCTGCAGGTGGTTGTGGTGGACACAGCATGTCTTTCTACGCCCCAACATGATCCCCAGTCCATGCCAAGATCACAGTTTCCCTGTATCACCTTGGTGTAGATGCAAGTGGAATTTTGTTGTCCCTCTATACATTCTAAAATGTAAAAAGTAAGCCGCTCAAACACATCTTAAGAAGACATCAGTTATGGTGGTGATGTGGCTGTTACTTTTCCTTTTTTTCTTCTTTTTCTTCTTTGGCTTATGTATTCAGAACATTCTCCCTGATTTTCTCCTTTTATGGGTTGCATCCAGAAATATTCTTCCCTGGACAGAAGAGTTCTGCTTACAGAAAGCACCTTTGCCTGATTGGGGTGGGTGGGTCTTCTTCCTGGCGCTACAATCCACACTCTTCAACAGAGTCCTATGACCTTCTATGTAAGTATTATGAGGGAGTTTGAGGAGTTTTTGCCATCTTAGTTTCACACACCTAAATCTGAACTCAGCCCTATATATTTTCTTATATACTGTCAGTTGTTGTGTGCCTTTACGTAATTTTGGCCTTACGGTGATCCTAAGGCTAATCTGTCCTGGGATTTTCTTGGCAGAATTTGTTCAGAGGGGGTTTGCTCTTGCCTTCCTCTGAGGCTGAGAGCATGACTTATCCAAGGTCCCCCAGTGGTTTTCCAAGGCTGAGTGGGGATTCGAATCCTGGTCTCCTAATGTCCTATTCCAACACTCAAACCAGTATGCCACGCTGGCATCATGCTGCCAGTAGTAGTAATAATAATAATTAGATGTCTATGAGTATCGTGTAAATGTGTTTCTGTTGTTTCCAGCATAACTATGTAGCGAAAACCTTTGATAAAAGTATCCTTAATTAAATCCCTGGAGAATGTTCACAGTGCAAATTCTGAAGAATTCTATAAACGTATTCCATTAAGCTCTTGAGAATGGAACCAATTTTGCTTTTTTATCTCTGAGTAAGAAATAAGAATATAGCTCTTGTCATTTTAAATTCTCCCTCAAGTTCAGAAGGAAAAAAATGCACATCAAAGAATTGTAAAATACCTCCCTTTTTGTGTGTGTATCAAAGGTTTTAGGAAAGAAATCTCAGCAGGAATAACATGAGAGAAAAAGAACAGAACCACTAAGTTATTCTTTGTGGGTGGGGGTCATAACTCTGCTTTGTATACCCCTTTTTATGCAGTATTCTCAAGCTATACAGCAGCCTGTAACAAGAGCCAGTTCTTTTACTTGTAACCATATCATTATTCTAGACTAATGGTGGGACTTGTGCAGCCCTCCTGATTTTGTTGGACTGAAGCTCCAAGCAACCATAGTTAGCATAGCTAGTGGTAAGGAATGCTGAGTGTTGCAGTTTCAACACCTTCTGGAGATCCACATGATTTCCACCAGTGTTCTGTACAAAGAAAATAGGTGAAGGAATTTTCTACAAGCTTATGTCTTACTTATGGACAGTTGCTGCTAATTTTGTTGCATAAGATCCAGAGGCCTTCCCTTCAGGTAATTTTCTGTTGTGAAGATGTTACATTTTCCAGTAACACAAGCACATAATCTGGTAGTAGAGGAGATTCTTCCTCTAATATCAGAGCCATGTGACTCATGCTAATATTACAGATCCATGTTGGGTATTTTTCTGTGGCATGTTACGACTTTTAAAATTAGTCTAATTTTTACATTAAATATCAGGGTCTCAGTGGATAAAGTACTGAGAGCACATGCTTTGAGTGGATAATTTCTCAGGTTTAATCTCCATAATCTCCAGTTAAAGGATCTTTGATATCAGTGGTGGAAAGTGTCCCTGCCTGAGACCTTACAATAGTCTCTGCCTCAGATTTTGATGGACTACTGGAGGGCTAAATAAACCACTGGTCTGGCTCATAAGGAACCTCCTTTGTTTTTTTTGTTTTGTTTTGTTTTGTTTTCCGAGCTGTGAGGCCGTGTTCTGGAATAGTTTCTTTCTGACATTTCGCCTGCATCTGTTGCTGGCATTCTTAGAGAATGGTTGAGGAGGGGTGTGTGTGGAGTTTATATTTTGTGAACCCCTGTTGGGGAATATATGTAAATTTGTGTAATTGAATGGTTAGTTTCTGGGTATAGAAATGCAAGGCTTGTTAGTGTCTGTTTGGCTAATGGTTGGTTGATGGGCCATCATCTGCTGGGAATCCCCCGTCCCTGTGTGGAATTCTTTTGTAAGTGTTGAGTTTTGTAACAAGCTACTGAAATCCACAAACACCTGGACAACTTCAACAGGAAAGAAGAAACCTTAAAAATAAAAGCTGGCTCCCAGTTTTGAAATACAATAGAATCAAAAACTCAACCACAGATGCAGGCAAAACGTCAGAAAGAAACTATTCCAGAACACGGCTTCACAGCCTGAAAAAACCCCAAAGGAAAAATCTATTTCTTTTCCCAGTTTTCTTGTTTCCTTCTGCTGAGTCTAATCCAGCTTTCTGTATTATATATTCTGCATATGAATTAAACCAATACTATGATAAAATATAGCCTTGCCTGGCTCCCTTGCCAACTGGAAACCATTCTGTTTCTCCATATTGTGTCACTACAGTGGATTCTTGTCCAGAGTATAGGTTCTACATTAGGACAATCAGATGTTATGACACTCCCTTTTCTTTAAGAGCAAACCATAATTTCTTAAGATCTACACAGGCAAAGGTTTTGCTGAAATCTATAAAACACAGGTTGCTTTTCTTCTGAAATTGTTTGGTGTGTTCCATTATCCAACATATATTTGGAATAAGATCTCTATTGTCTCTTCCTTTTCTGAATCCAGCTTGGATATCTGGCATTTCTCATGGTAAAATACTTCCTTGTAAAAACTTGAACATCACTTTGCTTGCATGGGAGGTCAGTGCACCAGTCATTACTATAGTCACTGTTTTTCTTTTTTCTTGGGGATTGAAATGTTTCAGTGTGTGGTCCATTATTTTGTTTTCCATATTTGTTGGCAGATTTTTGTTAGAATTAGAATGGATTCTGAGGATGAAGCAGGCTTGTTTTCTGCTGCTCCACAGACTGGAACATGGAGCAATGGATCCAAGCTCCAGGAACAGAGATTCCACCTCAACATTAGGAGGAACTTTTTGACAGTAAGAGCTGTTCGGCAGTGGAACACACTCTCTTGGAACGTGGTGGGGTCTCCTTCCTTGTAGGTCTTTAAACAGAGGCTGGATGGCCATCTGTCGGGTATGCTTTGATTGTGATTTCCTGCGTGGCAGGGGGTTGGACTGGATGGCCCTCGTGGTCTCTTCCAACTCTGCAATTCTATGATTCTATGATTCTATGATTCTATGATTTCCTGCATGGCAGGGGGTTGGACTGGATGGCCCTCGTGGTCTCTTCCAACTCTACAATTCTATGATTCTATGATCTTGAAATAGCTCTATTGGTATGCCATCTGTTCCTGGGTGACCCCCCCCCCTGCCCAGTGTTTTGAGTGCCTTTTCCACTTTCTAAAATCATGGTGGGTTCATCTTCAGACAGTTCTTCCTTGAAGGAATATGTCATCATTTCCTCTCTTCTATATTTCTGCTTCCATTGATTTTTTATTTTGTCTTGATCTTATAACTTATTCCTCTTTTGGTCATATAGCATCCCTATTCTTCATTTCAATTTCCTTTTAATTTCTCAGATCCTGTGGAAGAGGTATATTTTCCTACCTTTTGTTGTTGTGTATTTCTGTAATTATGGGTGAGGGGAGAAATCCAAATCCCTCTACTACCCTTCTGGAACAGTTCTTCCCACCTCTGTACTTTCTATTTTTGTCTAGTTTCTAGTTTCTAGTTTCTAGTTTCTTCTAACAGTCCTCATTACTGAGATTTTGGAATACAACTTAGTACATATGTACAGAATGCTGTTATGGATGTTAGATTCTAAAATCACCTTGAAGCTAAAAGTAGAATGGAAATGGAAATAATAACAGCATTACACCTGCTTTGAAAAATAAGCTAGAATTAATGCATTATAAGTACTGAAAATCACAGATATTCTCTTATAGTCTTTTTCTCTTATAGTCTTATAGTCTAGTTAACACTAGGCATAGCATAACCAAACTAATTTGTTACCTGTGGATAATAGCAACTTGGGGGAGCAAAATTTTATACTGGAAATAGCAAGATGAAAGGATTAATTAGCCTCCCATCATAGCCCTATGTAAACGTTCACCGGCTTGCATGTAGGAGCAGGGATATGGGCACGTGCATAAGCCACACCTCCAAATGTTAACATGTACCCAGCAACTTTGCAGACCTTTACACATTGAGCACAGAGGTCTGTTTAGAGCTCTGTAACCGTTTCAGTTGAACATGGCTACTAGACTCTCACAAACAGGAACACAGCCTTATCAGCCCAGCTGAACACAATTACGGTATACAAATCTTCATACTCAGCTTGTGATGGTCTTGGAAACTGCCACGTCTGTGGTGACATTGTGGGTTATGTGCACACCCACATTCCTGCCCCCAGTTGAGCCTACATGCAAGCAGGAGAACATACAGAACTAGACTGTAATCCCATATTGATCCAGGGAGGGCTGGCAGTTGTTACTTATTCTAATTGTAGTCGACCTGATTTCCTGTATCTTTAAATCTCAGCAAATCATAGGAACAGCACTCCCACTATCCTGGAGAAAAGTTCACCTAATCTTGTCTCACATTTTGGAAGCATTTATTGATATAGGCAATTTATAGACAGATCTCCAGTGTCTTAGCTTCTATGGCTCTTAGTTATACAAGGTTTTTTTCTTCTTTATCAAAGTATTTTAACCTGCACTCCTCTTAAAGCTGTTGATAGTAGCTGTGGTGTTGCTCTGTGAACTTTATCCTGTTTTGGACATCAGAAAATATGGTCTCATTGTCTAAGAGAATGGTCTACATCAGGGCTGGACCACTGTGTGGGGGCCAGGGAATACTCCCCCTCCTGACCCCAGGCAAACCCCAATACCTCTGTTTTCTTCTGTAGTCCCTCTGAAAATGGCAACAGGAAGTGACAAAAAATGGAGCTATCTGTGGTGTAGTGCAGGGTTCTGGGATGCTTGTGGAGGTAGGGTGGGGTATTTCTATGCGTTTTCACAAGTTTTTTGGGGGGTTGCTTGATTTTGGGCAAAAAAATCCAAAAATCGTGGTTTTTTTCCATGGGGGCATTGAGCGGGACTAGGGAGGGGGCTTCAGGTGGCACAAAAGGGGGGTCCAGAAGCTGCATGTGGCCCACAGGCTGCTTTGGATTCACTCCTGGACTAAATCCAACTGTTAGTTTACCTCCACTGAATCAAACATGAAATCAACATGTGTGCAAGTCCCATTGACACAGTAAGTCTACTCTATGTGGGACTGGCAATTGGATTTAACAGATATTCTTAGTGTCATAGAATCATAGAATCATAGAATTGTAGAGTTGGAAGAGACCACAAGGGCCATCCAGTCCAACTCCTTCTACCTTTCCCTTCAGCCTAGGGACTTAAAATACATTTTGTAATATGCCTTTCTTTTAGATTAATTTTTTTCTAGATATGGATGAAAATCCAGGTAAACTAATAACTTATCCAGGTAAAATAAGCTTAGGTTGTCTTAATGGTTTGCTGGAAGAAAGAAACCCTTCCACTTCCACACTTTGGAATCTGTAGTTGGTTCATCTGTGTTTTGATGGTTCAGTTTCAATAACTGTTCAGGTTAAAAAAAATTTCCCTGGCATTTTTCATGTAGGCATTTAAAAAATTAAATCTGGCTTTCATTTGCATTTTTGAATGGGTGACAATCTGTGACTGTATTCCTCAAGGCTAAAAGCTCTCTGTAGCATTGAGCCATGACAAAGGCCAAGCAATTATCTCAGTCTTCATTATTCTTCTTGGGGAAGATTTAAATATCACCAGAGCTGAGAAATTTCATCTTTGTCAAGAAGAGAAAGCGCAAAAAAGAACTTTGCCAGCTTTAAATTCTAGGACAATACTTCTGTTAGAGTCATACAATATATAATAGGGTAGGGGGGGAAACCCTTCCCAAGGTTTGGTAAGAGAGTTTTCCATAAAACTGCATTTTACAGGGGGGAAACATCTGAAAACAAAAGAGCTATGAACCTTTGTGTTTCAGCCTAACTCCAACCAGAGTAAACTTACTGAATCAATTGCTGAATGATACGTCAAAATGAATGTAATTCCCATTGATTCAGTGGAGCTGCTCTGTCCATGATTCTCAGATTTAGACATTATGGCAAAAAACAGGAAGTCATTCTGACTATCATATACGGTACTTGGAAAAACTTGTTTCAGATTTATCCCAGGATAAATATCCTTCTCCTTTGCTTTGGCCAAGACAAGGGTAGCAGAGAATAATAATTTAATTGCTGTTTATTTTTGCCTTCTACTGGCAGGGCTTCGACAGTGTAAATTGTAGGAGTAGCTAGAAGTTGAATATAACTTCTCAAGAAGGGAAATTCTTGTTGCCTGAAACATAGTGCACTTTCCAAAGAGTAAAAGTTGGGCATGCTTCCATGCTTGTAGATAATGAGAAAAAGTAAGCCAGTATCAAACTGAGAAGACCAGAAATTAAGCCAGATGCTGCTACTAATCCTTCCTTCATTGGACTGAAAGAGCTGGAGTAGGGCAGGACATCTCTGTGCCTTTACTCAAATAAGGACTATGTGTTTTATGAAGGTTTAGCAATTAATTTTAGTTTAAAATGCCCAACAAGGAATAAATGTGCGAAGTAGGGTTTTAGCAAAAGCAAGATTCCATTAAATTGGCCTCCACTGAGAAGACTTAAATGTACACAGAGCATTCATTCACTAAACTGCTCGTAAACTGCTGTATTTTTACCATTTTTCTACAGATGTGACTAACATTTGGCACAATTGTGCTATGCATCACGTAGCTGCCCCATGCCAAAATTGATTCACTTTAGAAAAATGGTTAGCCTCTTATTAACGTTTAGAACAGACGTACCTACCATCTTGAGAGCAGAGTAGAATCCTGTTGTTAATCCCTTTGGTAAAACAAAATCTAGATTTAGCACATGAAATACTTGAAATACAAGCTTTAAAACAATTCTACATGAAAGGCCTACAAGGAAGAAAAATCTCTTAATTCAGAATGGTTAGAGGTAATCTGGATAAAAAGGTTTAGCAGGTTCTGGGTGTGGTGGCACTCTCCCTGATGGGCCAGGTTCATAGTTGCAGGGCAGGGCAGGGGAGTGTCCTCCTGAACCTGGATTCAGTACTGTCATTAAAAATACAAGTCACTGCAGTTGGAAAGAGTGTCTTTGCTTAGGCTGGTAGTGTAGTTGTGTGACCCTTTCTGTCATTCCTTGATTATGCATCCCCTAGATGTATTCAGAGTAGACTTTTGGAACACCTCTTCTGTAAGAGCTGTCTTCTGGGGTGAATGTAAGGTACTGGCATTGGCTTCTGAAGTCCTAAATGGTTTGGGACTAGATTATTTAAAGGATGATTTACAACCACATAAAAATGGACAAGCACAGACCCTGCTGGTATGCTTGCTAGTGGGTATAGTTAGGCAAGACAGTATATAAGACATGATGTTTTGGTATATGGTCCCATTGTTATGGAACTCCCTCTTTTAGGTTGCTGCATGTTTATTTTAATGACAGGGTATAAAGGTTTTAGAAAGTATGATGGAATGATTTTCTGGCCTGAAGTTCTGTACATGTTTTACTCTGTTTTGTGATTTTTAAATGTTAAAGGTTCAGTGTTTAACATATTTTCCATATTCTATGTTAGAATTTGTCTCAGAGATGGTAAGGCCTTATAAATAGGAAATTCAGAAATATTTTAAAATCTTCCTGAAAGGGCAGTTGAAATTATAAGTCAAGGATGGGCAAAAGGATGGAGACCATCTTTTTTTTTTCCTGGCAAAAAGGGTGAATTGCCTCTTCTGAAGAGGTAATTCACCTTTTAGGTAAGTCTCAGTCCCCCTGCTCAATACCCTTTTTTCATATCCAGAAGTGGAGGGCTTGGCCACTTTCGGGTTGTTTTTTGTTTTTGTGTTTCCATTTTTTGGCAGTTCATGTGGTCTCTGAACCCCCTTATGTTACGAGCCCCTGCTGTAATTATGCAAGGATCAGCATGCCTTCTGAATACCAGTTGCAGGATTGGAGAGGGCTATAGGCCTTGGGTCTTGCTTCTAAGCTTCCCATTGGTGTCTGTTTGCCACTGTGGGAAACAGGAGCCTGGACTAGAAGGAATTTGGTCTGATACAGTAGGACTCTTGTGTCTGTATATTTTGCTGTTCCTTATTTGGCCTAAGTGTGTGAGGGGGCAGGGAACCTTTTCCAGGTGTAGAGTGAGATGGGCCTGTAAGATTTGAGCAGAGAAAAACACACTCCTGTAAGGAAATGCATTCCAGCACCGCTGGTGACTTAAGACTTCTTTTGTGAAAGCAAGGCTAGGCATATATTTAATGGTTTCAGTTTTACTATTGCCTGTGAACAGCATATTATGGTTTGTCTGCTGCGTAGGAGTATTGCTGTTGTTACTGCAGTTATTTATCATTTATACAGCCAGACTGTGCACTCTCCCATGGTGGAGATTATGCTTCTTCCTCCACATTCTAGAGTTCTTACAAAAAAATACCACTCCCTGAGAACCTGGCAGTTGTTCTTTACCCTGTGATGACTGCAACCCCAATTATAAGAAAGTGTAACGTATTAAAGATCTATACAGGGTGAGGGAGCCATGACTGCATTTTGTCCCTGGTCTAGGATAGATAAGACAGAAGGCTGGCTGTATGGCTGCTTTGTGTACTCAGGAAAATGCAGGCACATTAGCTGTGGCAGAAAGTTGTGCGGGTGAGCAGGTTTAATGTATGCCTAAATGCTGTACATTCAAGCGTAAAGCGGGGTAGATGATTTAGACTTCTCCTTGGCGCCTGTTTTACTTTGTTTCTCATTTTAAAAATATTTTGTTGTGATGCTATGTGAAAATTCCGTACATTGAATTGGAAGTTTTGGCTAATCTCAACCCATCCACTCTACTACCAGTAGAATCGGGGATGAAGGCCATGCAAGCACTGATAGTTTTCACACAAACCTACCAAAGTAGTTTTAACAGCATCATTGCCAGCTTAGTCAGCTTAGTCACTGCACCCTGTTGCTTCTTATTAATCCGTGTAATTTTTTCTTTTCCCTGTCACTGGGTTTGCTTCCCTTGGAACCACTTTTTTGCTCCCCTTGGTGAGCAGGTTTTGAAAAAGTTGGATAGCTGCACTATCTGTAGGACTTGGCTGGGGCATGTTTATTATTGTTATTGTTATTAAATAGCAATTTGATAATAACTGGTGAAGTAACTCATAACTATGCAATGCGCTGCACAAAGACTGCATTAAGGACAAAATCCGTCCATAAACATACAGCATAAAAGAACAAGACCAGCTGATATGAGGAAGAGGAAAGGAGAGCAGAGAGTCAGGTAAAGTAAAGGCACAGGCTGCATTTAAAAATGATTATATTGGAAGGGCTCTTGTACAAGGTTGGTACAAATACAAACCAGGTTTTTCTCCAAGATACTATTAGCCACCTCACCCTAGGAAGCAGAGAAAGGCTTCTTAATGAAGGTAAAGAAGTGTAGCCAAGTCAGCCTGACATCAATACTAGGAAAGATTCTAGAGCAGATCATTAAACAGACAGTCTGTAAGCACTTAGAAAGGAATGCTGTGATCACTAAAAGTCAACATGGGTTTCTCCAAAACAAGTCATGCCAGACTAATCTTATCTCTCTCTTTTTTTTTTTTGATAGAGTTACCAAATTGATAGATGAAGGGAATGCCGTGGATGTAGTGTATCTTGATTTCAGCAAGGCTTTTGACAAGGTCCCCCATGATAGTCTTACAAAAATGTTAGTAACCTGTTGGCTAGACAGTGCAACTGTTAGGTGGATTTGTAATTGGTTGACTGACCGAACCCAAAGGGTAGTCACCAATGGCTCCTCTTCATCCTGGAGAAAAGTGACCACTAGCGGGGTGCCACAACATCTATCCAACATCTTTATCAATGACTTGCCTGAGGGAATAGAGGGTATGCTTATCAAGTTTGCAGATGGCAGCAAATTAGGAGGGGTAGCTTATACCCCAGAGGACAGGATCAGAATTCAAAATGACCTGAACAGTTTAGAAAGCTGAGCCAAAACTAACAAAATGAATTTCAACAGGGAGAAATTTAGGATAGTACACTTGGGCAGTAAAAATGAAATGCACAGATATAGGATGGCTTGATGGCAGTACATGTGAAAGGGATCTGGGAATCTTAGTGGACCACAAGGTGAACATGAGTCAGCAGTATGATGCAGCAGCTAAAAAAGCCAATGCGATTCTAGGCTGCATTTATAGGAGTTTAGTGTCTAGATCAAGTAATAATGCCACTCTATTCTGCTTTGGTGAGACCTCACCTGGAATACTGTGTCCAGTTCCGTGCACCACAATTCAGGAAGGATATTGAGAAGCTGGAACATGTGCAGAGGAGGGCGACCAAAATGGTGGGAGGTCTGGAAGCCATGCCCTATGAGGATCAGCTTAGGGAGTTGGGCATGTTTAGTCTGGAGAAGAGAAGGTTGAGAGGGGACACGATAGCCATGTTTAAATATTTGATGGGATGTCATACTGAGGATGGAGCAAACTTGTTTTCTGCTGCTCCAGAGACTAGAACATGGAGCAATGGGTTCAAACTACAGGAAAAGAGATTCTACCTAAACATTAGGAATAACTTCCTGACAGTAAGAGCTGTTCGAAAGTGGAATGCGCTGCCTCGTAGTGTGGTGGAGTCTCCTTCTTTGAAGGTTTTTAAGCAGAGGCTGGATGGCCATCTGTTGGGAATGCTTTGATTGGGTATTCCTGCATGGCAGGGGGTTGGACTGGATAACCCTTGTGGTCTCTTCTAACTCTATGATTCTATAAGAGCTTAACTACTTCTCCTGTTTGCAACTTAAAGAGACATTTAATCAAGACAAGAGAGAACTTAGCTGGTGAGTCTGGAGAAAACAAATTTGACATAGAATTGTATAAAGATGATTATGATGTAATTTGAAAAGTGTATAAATACCTTTTGAAGTTATAGATAGAAGATGAACCGGTAAAGGATAATATGATAAGGTGGGCCCAGAATTTTGGACATAATGTTCAAATGTTCAAATGGATGGACCAAAAAATATAAAATTTACTTTGGGTTGTAAATGTAAAGAAAATACATACAAGATTAATTATAGATTATTATTATTATCTTTTATTTCTATAGCACCATCAATGTACATGGTACTTTATAAGAAAAAGAACAACAAAACAGTTCCTTACCCTCAAGTTTACAATAGATGGTATTTAATTCCAGATAAGTTGTTGAAAATGTCTAAGAATATGTCACATCAATGTTGGGGAAGTCAAAAGGAGCATTCTTTTTTCCCCCATATGTGGTAAACTTGTAAGAAAGTAAAAATCTATTGGTCTAGGAAATACTGTATATGTTAACTCAAAAAATTCTAAAGGCAGATTTTGCAGTGTTACCAGAGTTGTTTGTGTTGGCTATTATGGATAAAGAACTAGATAACATACCCTGATACATAATGACAACAACAAGAATATTGTTTGGTCAGACCTGGAAGTGGACTGAAGCAGCAACAATGGAAGAATGGATTGTTAAAAAATTGCTGAGTTAGCTCAAGCTGCCAAGCTAACATGGATCTTAAAGGAAAAAAACAGTTGAAGAATTTCTGAAAGATTGGAAACCGTTTATGGGCCTTTTGAGCAGGAAGAATAATAACGATGCAATAATTTATGGTTATAAATATTAATGATCCTAATAAGATTATTAGTTAGATCTGTAATGGTAGAATTATATTTGTCCCTTTTTTGTGGATTTTTTCCCCTTTAATACAGTAATTCATTACAGCTTAGATTAGGGGGTCAGAGCCTCGTGGCATGTTGATTACAGTTGTCTCTCCATATCTACGGATTTGGTATTCATGGATTTAAGTATTCACAGCTTGAAAATATTCTTTAAAAAATAATAATCCCAAAAGCAAACCTTGATTTTGCCATCTTATATAAGGGGCACCATTTTGCTATGCCATTCCACATAATGGGACTTGAATATTAATGGATTTTGGTATCCACGGGGGGCGGGGTCCTGGAACCAAACCCCAGCGAATATGAAGGGACAACTGTAGTTAGTAGTTATTATTCAGTGTTTAGTCTAGTATGGTAAATTAGTCTCAGTGTCAGGTTAGTTGAGTTTTAACTGTAGTATATATACACACACACACACACACACACACACGTACATGTTTTTGTACTTTTTCTTTCTTTTTCTTTCTCTTATTTCCTCTTTTCCTCTTTTTAATTTTTCCTTCTTTTTTCTTGAATATTTAGTATGTTTTATATTCGTGTAGTGTCCAAGTTTAAAAAATTAATAACAAATATAACACACACAGGCACGAAGTCAAGAGTCAAGGTGAGAGACCTGCAATTAGACAGTTGCAAGCAGGGAAGGGTTGCAGCACAGAGTTCCAGAAAAAGGGTTAGCAAAGAGGACAGAGATGTGGAACAGAAGGCTTAGCCAAGACAAGAGTTTTGGAAGATGTCAAGAGAACAAAAAGGAGAAAAAAAAAAGGGGGATCACAGAGTGAAGAGATTTAAAAATGAAAAAATAGTGAGAAGTACATATTTGATTGCAAGGCTTGGATTATCACTCGGACAAATGCCTCAGAATTCTCAGTGTCTTGGGGCCACATGCCATTTCTGGCACTGTGTGCAGAAGCACACACACACACTTCTTTACTGTAATGCTGTCAGGAGGGAAATGCTTCTGGGAAGAATAGGGCTGTAGCTCTTCCTTCCCCTGCTCTCCCCAAGGGTTGGTAGCATTTACTGGCCACATTTTCCTGCTGCAGAGTATGTGGAGAGGAAGCTGGTACATTGTGATTCTCTGACCACACTGGGGTGCCTCTTGGCCAGCAAGACTGACAGACCTGATCAACTGCAGCATCATGAAGCTGGCCTTCCTATGGGGAAAACTTAAACATTTGCACAAAGGAGATCCTGGTTTTCTAACTGATTTAGTATCCCAAGAATATTAATCCAGCTTTTTTGTTGTTGTATGTCCTGGGGAGTGATTTTTCTTACCTGCCACCCTGCCCTGTTAGCTATCTTCTGTGGCCTACTTGTAAAGAATTTACATGGTGATTGTATATGGCTGTACCACTTTCCTGTGATAGATGGTGACAGTCATAAGAGCAGTGATATTATTCTGTTGTACACCTTTTCTGTCTAAGAGTGCTCATATTACAGACTGGGCTTTCATGTGGGTAGACTGAGGCAACAGTTGTCTTACCTAAAAGCTGATGTGTGTTTTGTAGCTGAAATGAGAATTGAGTCTCATACACCTTTAGCCATAACACTAGTTCTTTACATAAGGTATGACTGATATTTAATCCTCTTCCTTGAGAAATTGTTGTTGTTGTTATTGCTTGCCTTCAAGTAGTTTCTGACTCATGGTGACTCTTAGGTGAACCCATCATGAAGTTTTCTTGGCAAGATTTGTTCAAAGGGGGTTTGCCTTCCCTTTCCTCTGAGGCTGAGAGAGTGTGACTTGCTCAAAATCACCCAGTAGGTTTCCATGGCAGAGTAGGGATTTGAGCCCTGGTCTCCAGAGTTGTAGTCCAACATTCAAATCATGACGGCTCTCTTCTTGAGAAACAGAAGTTATTAATAATTGCATGTAAAAAAGTTTCCAAACTTGGAATTAAATTAAGCTATCATTAACTATTCCGTATTTTTATATATCTATCTCTATTTGATTCCGTTCTGGCTTTACATATCACACAGAGCAATCAGTCATGCATGTAGATGCCTGTTGTCATTATAATAAAAGTCACAAAAATAACAGAATCTAATGACTCACTGCTCAATCTGGAATATGCATGAGATGCTAGCCTTTGGAGAGAAAATGACAGTAGTAGGTGTAAGGGACATAATGTGGTAACAGCGTGTTTCTAGAGACATTGTACTTTTATAAAAATAATAAAATATTTTTAAAATTCTCTTGGCAGACGGCCAAGTCCTCTTTTATGTACTAAAAAGATCATGAAGTGATCTCTTCTTAAGCATTGTTCATTAGCACCAACACTTAATACAAGAAAAGGAAATTGCCTTTATGTTTTTTCACTTTGATTCAAAGTTGGCACAGATTCTCCATTAGTGCAGTAGTACCTGTAAACGTTATATGATATGATTGCACAAATACTACTGGGGAGTTTGTAGTGTTAACCCATATCATTACCATCGGCTGTTTTAACACATTTGTTGGAATCATTCTAGATTTTTAGCTGGTGAGATGCCACTGTTGGGTTGTCTAGATGGTGAAAAAAAACTCCTCATAGAATGAGAGGAGAATACTTTTTGTCCCAATGGGATCCCACGGTGGTTTGACATATTCATAGAATCATAGAATTGCAGAGTTGGAAGAGACCACGAGGGCCATCCAGTCCAACCCCCTGCCACGCAGGAAATCTTGATCAAAGCATCCCCAACAGATGGCCATGCAGCCTCTGTTTAAAGACCTCCAAGGAAGGAGACCCCACCACACTCCGAGGGAGTGCGTTCCAGTGCCGAACAGCTCTTACTGTCAAAAAGTTCCTCCTAATGTTAAGGTGGAATCTCTGTTCCTGGAGCTTGCATCCATTGCTCCATGTTCCAGTCTCTGGAGCAGCAGAAAACAAGCCTGCTCCATCCTCAGCGTGACATCCCTTCAAATACTTAAACAGGGCTATCATATCGCCTCTTAACCGTCTGTGAAGGAAGAGGGCCCAAAACTCCAAATACTCCATGGGAGAAGCCTTCATGGCCATTCCCATATTTTTTTAAAAGCTCTGCAGGAAATGCACATTCCTGCTTGTTCAAACACCAATGTGATTTGTTGCACAGTACCAAGGGGGTAAAACTTTTTATCTGATTGGTCAGACGTGCACAGGCGTGGGCTTGCTGTCAAGCACCCAAAAGCACCAGCAATTGTGCATTCATAAACTTTTTTTAAAAAACTGTACTGTCAAAAGCTAACACAGCCGCAAATTAAGATGGTGGCCATGTTGTTTTGCGTGGAGGGGGGAGGAAGGTGAAGGGGATCTAGCAGTGCAGCGGCTGGATACGATGTAGAAGGTGGCCACTGCAAGGAAGGGGAGGAGCTGCTGGCCTTCAACCATCCTCGCTGTGGCAGCAGCGGCCCCGGCCTCTGGCTACAAAGGGACAGCAGGAGCCACCTGGCCAGCCGCTGGGAGAAAGAAGAAGAGGGCACTTTTTCACTGCTCCAGGGCTGGGCTGCTTCCTTTCATGCCTGTCGGGTGAGGAGCAGCCCAGCCCTGGAGCAACAAAGAGCTTCATCTCACCTTCCCTGGCTGGGCTGCTCATTTTCTCATGCCTGTCTGATGAGGACATGTATGAGAGAATGAGCAGCCCAGCCCTGGAGTGGCAAAGAGCCACCCTCTTCTTCTTTCTCCTAGCAGCTGGCCAGGTGACTCCTCCTATCCCTTTGCAGCCAGAATCGGAGGCTGCCGCCACCGAGATGGGTGAAGGGCGGGTGGTTCTCCTCGCAGTGGCTGCCCTCTTCGTCATCTCCAGGCACTGTGCCGCCAGGTCTCCTTCGCCTCCTTCTTCCCTGCACAAAACAATACAGCCACCATTTTGATTTGCAGCTGTGTGAACATTGTGGAGGAGAGCTTCGCATACTATCAATTTTGCCAAATCGCTGTGGAGACAAAGGAACGCTGCCGCAAATTGCCTATAATGCGCAGGTGTATGCATTATTTCCTCCCATATAGACAAGCCCTGTAATGTATAGTATTGTTCACCATGATCATTGCAGCCATCAGATATTGAATTCCACAGTTGACTGCCATATCACTGACAGTTAGTGGGAACAGGAATGGACACTATGGGGATGGACCAGTTCCTTTGGTAGGTGGTAGCCCTGGCCTTGTTCTTCATATCAGAGAGTGGCAGACAATTTGGGAACTATTTTTGAGGAAGGAGGAATGTCATGGGCTAGAAATACATGCATAAATTTACATGAGATTACCCACGTAGATTAGTAGAACACCTGCTAAATCTAAGGTTATCATTGACACTCCCAGGTAGCAGCAAGAGCAGCCATATATGAGGAATTACATTTGCCCTTCATGATGGAAGGTTTGTCCTCTGGGCTTTGCATTTGTCATTTGATCCCATGTGATTTAGCCTGGGCTAAAGAGAAGGAAAGGGCTTCCTTCACTCAGGTTTTTGCTGCATAGCACCCTGACCCCCCCCCCTGTGTGTGTGTGTGTGTGTAAGAGAGAGATGGCTTGTGTTAGCCATCCGTAGTTGACTTAGTGTGAGGACATGGTAGTCAGTACATATCTGGATTCTATAGTGTGAACATGTTGTCTCGGTCTGGTATTTATACCTATAAGACAATAGCTATCTTATTTTTTTCTTGGCAGTCTGTTATGTAATTCCTTTTAGTAATTGTGTAAATGGCTACCCACATTTTTGCCAATATTATAAATAAATCTCCTTCAGCTTGGTGTTGGATCCATTTATTCAGGAATTGCTAGAATACCACTAGGATGCTTTATATTTAGTCACATGCTATTGCTCTGGCATTGTATTCAAGGCTCTGGATTCTGTGGGTGAAGTTTGGTTCGAACATCAGAATCTTGGGATTGTCTTGAACCAGTCTGGGTTCCCCCTGCCCCAGGCTGGGTAGATGTGCAGGGGTGGTGGCTAACTTCCAGTTGGGAGATGTTTTGGCCTGTAAAGGAGTAGATTGTCAGAAGTTCGAGTTGTGTTGGGTGGATCTGGTAACTCTGACATTGGGCTGGCTCCTGTAACCATGTCAATGAACATGTGATGTTTTTAATGGCTTTTGCTTCTTGCTCTTTCAGGCTGCAAATAGAAGAATCTTCTAAACCTGTAAGCTGGACAATGCAATTGGATAAAGCTGTAACTACAAACTACAAACCTGTTGCTAATCATCAGTATAATGTGAGTTGCTTTTAATACTTGATTGTGTTTCATCAGCTAATACCAGAAGCCTGCACTGACATATTTAGCTTGTTAGCTAAAGTCAAAATAGAAAATTCAGTACCCACTCCCATTCCAATATATGTGTAAACTAAGTTATTAAGGCTGGAATCCTATAATACTTACCTGATAACAAGTCCCTTTGAATTCAGTGTGGCTTAGACACATATAGGATTTACTTTAAAGTTTTTTTATATTATAAAAATCACAACAACATTTGTGTTTATACATTTATTTTAAATGATCCAGATGTTATGTGTTACTTCCTTAATATTTCTGATGCTTTCATATTATTATTAGAGATTCACTTGACATCAACAGTAGCAAATGTCTCTAGGCAATTTAACTGAGGAAGAAATGTAAAGGATGCAATGTAAGAGAATGTAAGCACCATTCTATATGTTAGAGTTAAGAACTTGCTTATTTCTCTCCCAATGGGAAGCTGCAATCTGATACCCATTTGCCTTGGATTAAGCCCATTAAACTCAGTGGGACTTAAGTTTATTAAAAGTGTTGACTGAATCATGTCCAGCATACACAGAATGAATTTGTTTCATATATGCCCCCTCTACTCACTCTGCTGCAGCAGGGAAGCACCAAAGAGCTGCCACTGCTGCCGTTTTCCTGCCAGGTATTCTTAAAAGGCTGCTGGAGAGAGCAGAGCGGGTTAGTACTTAGTTTAGGTTCTCCCAGGACGCACTACCAGTAAGTTCTCACCTTTTGACACTCAGAGAAGGGGATGGTTCCTAGGTAGTTGTCATGCCTCTATCTCCTTCCCCTGTCTTTCTCCTTTCCATTTTGCTGCTTGTGTGTTGTGTGTTGTGCATAGCCCTCAGCCTTTCTACCCACACTTGCATCCATGCCATATTCTTCCCAGCCCCTCTGACTCCTGCTTTTGGGGCAGAAAGGACCCACTTCTTGGAAAGATGATGGGAAGAGCAAAGTTTTCTCCCTTCTAAGCTGCTCCTTGACTCTGAAATCTCCTCCCACAGCCAGAAACCTGACCCAAATGCATGAAATGATACAAGGAGCCCCCTCATTTCTTTTCCAGACCAAACATGAACTCAGGCTCTTAGTCCAGAAGCCACAAAATTGAGGAAGGAAACTGCACAGGGTTAATCTCCTCCTCCCCATCTCTGCCACCCGGTTGGAAGAGAAGGGGATGAGGGGGGATGTTATGGAGAGCCCAACAAGATTTCCTCAAACAGCCATGACTCTTGGCAGCCACTGCCTTCTGTCAGTGATGGGCTAATGTCTCAGTGCTCACTTTCTCGCTCTCTCCTCCTCCCTCCCCCCCCCCACTGGGTGGGAGGAGAAGGGGAGAAGAGAAGATGTTACGGAGAGCCCATAGCTGATAAAAGGTGGCTGCTGCCAAGAGCTGCAGCTGTTTGAAAATATCACCACTTAGGTGCTTCTGGTGACCGTTCTCAGGCTGTAGCCCTTTGCCCAAACTAGTCATATTTCTTCCTTCCTGATTAGTAACTGCCGGCGAGCATAACAGTAGCAGCAGCAGCAGCAGCAGCAAGCAACCTGCCTCTTTGCTCGGCCTGCCTGATGCTTCTGACTCTCCCTGGTGGTGATGGCGACGGAATGCTGAAGAGGCAATCAAAACAAGCTGCCCTTGCCCTCCTCCCACTGCTGCCCTCCTTCCTGCCTGCCCCAGCTCTCTCATCCTCTCCTACCCACCCCCACATCCTACTCCTTTTGTCCAGCCCAGAGATGCACACACCACCCGCCCTCTCTCCTCCTGCTCCCCTGTCCCATCCCCTTTCTCCCCTCCTGCAAATGTGGAGGGATGACTCTAGAGTGGTGGTAAGTGAGAGCTTAGTCTATCCGGGAGAACCTAAAAGAAGTACCGGCCCCTTCTACTTTCTCAGCACTCCTTTGAGAGGACGTGCCAAAGAACCTCTGCTGCTGTCTGGGAAGAGCTATGTTTGAAGATAGGCATGAGAAGCAGCCAATCCCAGCACAGGAAGCTGTGATGGGAGGGGCCTCAGTGAGAGTGAGCCTGAGAGAATGTCAATTCAGAGAAAGCAGTTGGATGAGTCAGTTGTGAGAGAGAGTTGGGAGTGAACTGTGTTGAGAGAAAGGTGTGTGAATCAGTTGAGAGACTATAGAGAAAATATGTTTGTCTGAATGTATTATGTCTGTCACTAAATGAAAGAGCCAGTGTTAATATTTAGTATTATACAGTTTTGGGATTTGTTACCACATTTATAAAATAAACCAAAGAAGTTCTTTTGTTAACTGTTTCACTGACTCATCTTGAATTATTTCCCTTATAGAAAAAGGGAGGTCACGCTAACCAAAGGAACACACTGTCATGCTCATCCCTGGATTCTGGGTCTTAGAGTAAACTCCATGGAAGACCCTGACATGAGTTTGGTAATAGGCCTGACATGAGTTTAGTTCCTGACCTGCTTTCCCTGCCTGGGCCTCTCTATCTCTGGACAGCAGACAACCCGCCTTTTGGGTCTGGGAATGCTGTTCCTCGGGCAGCTTCAGGGCCACAGCACCTGGAGGGAGCTGCACTCCTACAGCCCTCCCTACATGCCATTCTCACACTGTAAGGGTTTATCTGGAGTCTGTACTAGATTGGTTTTAGTTCTGGCTTTGCCTATGTTACTGGCCTACGTTTCCTTGCTGAATAAAGAAATCTTATTGAGTAAATGCGAACGTGTGTCTGGTACATCACACACACACTGTTATATAAATCTATTCTCTTATAGGGTCACCTGGAGACTCAGGCCCCAATCCAAAAAGGGATACTAGAGGGGGATCTAGAGTGGGGTGACAGTGACAGGCAGCCAGAGCTGTGTACTGTGGGGCCCAGCCAACATCACACTGCCATTTCCAGGCTTTCAAAAAGGCCAGAAGCTATGCCATGGTGGAGGGAATAGAGGTGTTCGGTGCTTCTTTTAGGCTTTCCCAAGACGGACTTTCACTACTCTACTCAGAGAAGGGGATTGTTCCTTTTTAAAAAATAAGAAGAGTTAATACTGTACCTTTTATATAAAAAAGGAATCATCCCTTTCTCTGAGTAGAGTGGTGAAAGGCCTTTATGAATGCCTGGGCAGGAAAATTGTGGTGGCAGCACCAGCCAGGGCAGCTGACCCCCTGAGGTGGTAATGGTACTTTCACCTCTTCCATAGAATGGATCTGAGGAGCCCTGTGCTAAGCCACAAAATTTTATCTTCTGTTTATCCATGGATCATACCAAAATCCATAATTTTGGCCCCTAAAACCTGCTCTTGACTTATACGTAATGTCAACTTATACATGAGTATATATGGTAAGTTCAAATATTACCACTTTCTGAGTTTTGCCAGGAACTTAGTAAATGGCTGTGTGCAAACCACAAGCTCTTGGCCAACTTTAATTTCTTCCATATAATATGGAGATAATATTGGTTTCCCTTACAGGCTTTTGGTAGAATTACTTGAGGATAATGTATCTATAAGTTTTAGATGTGTTGGAATGTGCTCTGTTATACAAATCTGGAAAGCAATGGAGAGCTAGTGCCAGTGATCTAATGTGCTCCCATTATTCTTCTCATAAAAGCAATGAACATCAAAATACAGTTGTCCCTCTGTATCCACGGATTTAAGTATTCACGGCTTGAAAATATTCTTTAAAAAAAAATAATCCAAAAAGCAAACCTTGATTTTGCCATCTTATATAAGGGACACCATTTTGCTATGCCATTGCATATGATGGGACTTGAGTATTCACAGATTTTGGTATCCATGGAGGGTCCTGGAACCAAACCCTGGCAAATGTGAAGGGACAGCTGTAGAGTTTCCAGATGTTGTTTGTTTGTTTGTTCATTCGTTTATATCCCACCTTTCTCCTGATAATGGGACTCAAGGCGGCTAACAACATATTTGAAACAATGCAAGTTTAGGCTTCAACTCTTGAGAAGCGCCAGCTAGCAAGATCTACGTTTAAGTATTCTGGGACTTTAGTTGAACAATATCTGCAGTCACAAATTTGAAAACTTCTACATTCAAGAATGGATTGAAACATATGTAATAGCTGAAGCTTCCAAACCATAATCCAATGTACAGTTGTCCCTCCATATCCACGGATTTGGTATCCACGAATTTAAGTATTCACGGCTTGAAAATATTCTTTAAAAAATAATAATCCAAAAAACAACCCTTGATTTTGCCATCTTATATAAGGGACACCATTTTGCTATGCCATTGCATATAATGGGACTTGAGTATTCACAGATTTTGGTATCCACGGGGGGTCCTGGAACCAAACTCCAGGAAATATGAAGGGACAACTGTATAATATGTTAGAGAGGTGTAGTCTCATTACCACCAACACCCCATGCACAACATACTACAGGACTTGACTTTTCAGTTTTCAAAAGAATGAAGGAAGATTGCTCTTTGGCAGCTATTTAACAGGAAAGTTGGTGGGAAACTCCCAACCTGGCAATTGTTGCTAATCCAGAGGCACAAAAATGCTAGAGCAGAGACTGAATATACTGTAATTTTAAACCTGTTGGGATTCTCAAGTCTGTAAGCCTGCTAACCATTATTACTTTAGTCTCATTTGAATTCCTTTCCAATTGGCTCATCCTCTTTCAGTTCCCAACTAGCATCTCATACTGGGATAGTATTGGAGTACAGGACCTGGGGCAGATAACACAATATTTAAGTTGTTTTGTTTTGTTTTGTTTTGTTTAATTAACAGATTGAGTATGAAAAAAAGAAAAAAGAAGATGGAAAGCGAGCTCGGGCTGAAAAGCAACAAGTGTTAGACATGCTTTTTTCAGCTTTTGAAAAACATCAGTATTACAACATTAAAGACTTAGTTGATATAACTAAACAGCCAGTGGTAAGTACTTTTTCTGAAAATTACTTTTAAATAATGCACTTTGTCACTAATAAATATATTGACTTCTAAAAAGAGGCTTCTCAATTTTTAGATCAGATTTCCTCAAAACATGTTTTTTTAAATAACTTTGAAGCAGACAAATTAAAATGGGCACATACAATTTAAAAATCCCACAATAAAAGACATTCCAAACGCTCTTGGTTTTTAAAAAATCAGAGCCATGTAGATAGGTTACTCTTTGTTAGACTACCTGGTTTGTATACAAACTGCCATTTCAGGGACCTAAGAAGCTAATTTTCCACTTTTCAGGGACTCTGTTCTTTGTTTAGAAGTCTGTCTGGGGAATGGAGAACCAGTATGCACATGTGCACTGGCATGCTGTATCTGGTATGCTTCCCCAACTTCTGTCAGTGGAGAGGACTGTGCTACTCTTACATGTGCAGATTGGCTCCCTTTATTGAAATAAGAGTTGTGTGCTGACTGAGGTGGCAGAATTCTGGACTTCATTGTTTTTTCAGACTACAAGTTCCTTTTATTTAATGCTAGCCCATTAATCTCCCCATTTCTATTAAGTTAACATACAAGGGATAGAGTTATATTATGTATAGTGTGTTGATCTGGTATATCAGGGTGGAGCAACTGGCAGCCCTGCAGATGTTTGTGGACTTCTACTCACATCAGCCCTTGCCAGCATAGCCAGTGGGAGTTGAAGTCCATCAACAACTGGAGAGCCATAGTGTGCCCACTCATGCACTTTGTAAAAGCTTTTATGTGGGAAGCATGCAGGGAAGTCTACTTCTTTGTCCGACATACTAGGTAGTCTTTAAATAGGGGACCAAAGGCATATAGGAATAGAAGTGAGCACCAGAATATAGGCAGAATTCTGGACTGGAAGGGGTAACTTCAACAACGTTCTAGCAGCTGAAGGATTTCATGAGTACAGTACGACCCCTGTATCTGCAGGAGATACATTGCAGGACTTCCCATGGAATCATGAAACTGTGGGTAATAGCAAACGCTCTGCTTTCATGCTCAGAGCAAAAATAGAGCATTTGCTATCCTTCCCCGCCCCCCCCCCGCTGCTCTGTGGAGAAGAGAGTAGCTGAAGTTCCTCTGCTTCATCACCCAGGAGAACAAGGCGGTTCCTCTGCCCTCTCCCTGGCAATGGAACTCTGATTTGTTGCCTGGGAGAAGGAGGGGTGGCTTCTCCCTGGTCACAAAGCACTTGCTGTGTTTCATCGCTTGGAGAAAGCGGAGCAGGGCAGTGTGGGCAGATTCTCCTCAGTGACAAAGTGCTTGCTGTGCTTTGCTGTCCGAGAGAAAATAGGCTGATGGGGTGAATTCTCCCTGGCAGTGAAGCTCTTGCTGTGTTTCGTCTTCCGGAAGAAAGCAGGGTGGTGGGGCGTATTCTTCCCAGCGATGAAGTGCTTGCTGTGCTTTGTGGCCTAGAAGAAGTTGGGGCGGTGGGGCAGCTTCTCTCAGCTATGTTGTCATCACCCAGGAGATGTCAGAGCAGCTTGTCCCTGGCGATAAAACAATGGTGGTGGGGCGCGATTTTTCCTGCTTCTACCTCCAAAGCCTGAGGCTGTTGTGCAAACAGCAAATAAGTGAAAGTGGGATCCACAGATATGGGGGTCTTACTGTATACAAGCTGTCTTCCTCTCTTGTACGGGTTAGTGATTATCCCATATACTGTAAATGTCAAATTATGTCCTTGACCCTCAAGTGCTAATCATTTCTTAATCAGATATATGTAAGACAGAATGATCAAAATGATCCTGTCCTTCCTCTCCAGTTAGATTTTTTTGTTGGCCTTTAGGTTTTCACCATGCATTTAAATCCATTTGTATGGCCTTTGCAGAGATGGTACCTGTGTTAAGTGAAAAGTATAAATTCCTTGTAGCTTCTGTAGTTAAAAATTAAAATTCCCCATTAGACTCTCAAAAAGAGTGTCAGTTAATTTCAAAATGTCAACTTAAACCATCCAACTGTTATTATTTAGGAATCCTTTTTACTAAAGACTTGGCTTAATTAATTCCCAGGAATTATAAACCAGTAACTAATTGGATGAAATGAAAACTGAAATAATGGAAATCATTCAACCTTTCCCCTTTAGGGTGAACAGTACTTTTTAAAATGTTTTTTCTCCCCAAACTTCTGTTTTTGTTCAGTCAATCCTGTTAGCACCTCCACAATCATATTTTAAAGCTTGGCAAAAAAATTACCAACCAATTCGTATATTCCTCAACTTGCTCTAGATTTTCAAACCGAGCCAGATACGTTGGTACTAAAGAGGGGGGCCTAGGTTCAACCCATTTTGAACTTTACTTTCACTGTTTTCAAATTTCTCAAATAGCACAGTCAATATGTTATGATCTTTTAGTGAAATGGATTTCAATGAAACTTGAACATGAATTTTCTGCAATATTCGAATACAGTTTTTCTTTTAATCCAAATTCAATCTCCCTAAAATCCTTACAAACCCCTTCCTTCAATTTGGAACAAATGGAAATCCTTTCTAGCTCCTGCTCCCTCTCCAGTTCTACCTTTACTGTTACATCCTGATTTTAAACTTACCGATAAATTTTGTCAGTTTAGAGGCGGGAAAGAAAAGGGTTTGTATGTAATGAAAGATTTTTTTTAAAAAAATGGTAAGCCTAAATCAACTGAGATCATATTAAACAACCTTATACCCTTGAAACCCTCCTGGCTTCTACTTTATCAAGTAACCACTTTTTTTTTATCAAGATTAGCAAAAATTGATTTCTTTCCTTGATGTCCCACCTTTTTTGAACATGTTTTTCTATTAGTGAAAGAGATCCCCAAACGAGTTGCCAGTACTATCTACCACTGGCTAATAGACTTCATGTATGGCAATAGTAATATTTTTAAATGAAGCTAGAAGTTGGAGTTAGAAATTTCTATTCCAGATTTGAGCTGGCATAAAGTCTGGATCTCTTCCCCTTTCAAAGCAAGCCCACCCACTATGAAGGAATGTTCTCTTAAACTTCTACATAGATGGTACCTTACCCCAATACTACTTTCTAAAATTTCTAAGAATGACTTGACAATGTGTTGGAGGGGTTGTCCTGAGAAAGGCACATATTTACATATGTGGATTTCTTGGGAATATGTTTTTAGCTATTGGAGGACCATACTTAATATTATCTCTGTCATTTTTTTTTATTTAGTTATTTATACCCCGCTCTTCAGCCACAAGGCTATCAGAGCGGCTTACAAATTGTTTTAAGCAATAGCTATTTACACATCTACACTGCATTAAACAGTTTCCAATGTGTGTTAGCTAATTGCCCCCACAAGCTGGGTATTCAATTTACTGACCTACGAAAGGATGGAAGGCTGAGTGACCCTGGAGCCCGCTGGAATCGAACTTGCAACGTGGTGGCTTACAGTACTGGCATTTAGCCACTGCGCCACCAGAGCTCCAAAATTACATTCCAAAATATTACATTCTGCCCAGCCCTATTATTGTTATCAGTCTTTATGGAAGATAATGCAAATCTTAAATATAAATAACTAATTTGCTCCCTTTTGGCTAATACAAGATTAAAAATAGCCCAAAACTGGAAATCAGGACAATGGACCATAGGCAAATGGTGGAATCATTTGTGGAACACTTTATTAATGGAAAACTTAACAATGAAAATGAATACAGACCTCTGGCAGATCATTTGGGGAAAAGTGGCTTCCAGTTTTAAATTACATTAATAATGGATCCCAAACAACATTAACACATTTGAGTCATCATGTTTTTTGGAAAGATATACTTAATGTGAATTAGAAACTTTTTAGTTTGACATTTGATTCTTTCACCCTCATTCAACAGTGCCCTGATATTCTGTAAGAGTATTTTGCTGAAATAGTCAGTTTTGATTAGTTGCTATCTCCTGTTGTTCACCTCTTCTTATTTTATGATTGTAATTAGGTTTTTATAAATAAAATATTTTTAAAAAATTAAAGAGTTTATGAAATGCCAGATTTATGAGCAACCATAGCAATGTTTCTAATCATGGCAGGCACCCAGAGTAAAAATGTTTTTAATATTACCTGACCTAAGCCATCAAGGAATGAGCTAACAAAATGTTTACATATATTTGCCATCATCCCTGGCTATAAATGCCAGGAGTTAAGCCATTTGCTGCTGGATAGAAAAAACAACTGTCCACATGCCTGAATGAGTGCAAACTCTCTGCTGCTGAAGATCCAGCCCAGTTCCCCCACCCCCGCCACTTGAAAGAGACAGAGTGAGAAAAGATAATTCAGACCCATGAGAATGAAGGCACAGGTGCACAATACAGGGTTCATCCTCTAAATAGAATTATTTCCATTTCTGAAAATGAACTGTTGTTGCATTTGGTAAACTTCTGTCCCCATAAATGGATAACAAACATACTGAAGCATGAAAAAAAGTATATGAATGTGAAAATTCATCACCATCATTATTTCTTATGAATTCTGTTATAGCAGTAGTTTTAGTAAATGTCCAATGTGGGTAATTCTTCCTTGCCAAATAGTGATGTTTCATGACTACCCACTTACACAGATATGCCCATATTCACAAAGGTGGGCTTCCCCAACTATTGTCTTATTTTGACTGCATAAACAGAGAGACTTTGCATAAACATGCTGATTTTAAGCTTGAATGGTGTCCCATTCAAACTTATTACTGTCTTGCTATAGCTCAACATAGCAAGTTGAGATCATGTAGAGTTTTTGTAAAATATACTTCTTGATACTTGATTATGCAAGTTTCCTTGTCCAGTAAAAGAGGTTTAATTATGCAGTATTTTGCAAACAGATTACAGTAACACCCTTGTATCCACTGATTCGCCAGCAGTGGATTCAATTATCTGCGGTTGGCAATGCAAGGGGGGGGGGGAGGAGGAAGATGGATCTTACCTCCCCTGTCTATTCCCCTGGGAGGGCTCCTGTCACCATGGCAGTGATTGTGGGGGCGAAAGGAGGGGAGGAGCGAACTGGCCTCGTCCCCTTCCCCCTTCGCACCCGTGATCACAGCTGCAGCGGGGCCATGGGTGAAGGGGGCAGAGGAGCAAACTGGCCTCATCCCCTTCCCCCTTTGCCCCAGCAATTGCAGCCGCAGCGGGGCCATGGGCGAAGGGCGAAGGGAAGGAGTGAACTGGCCTTGTCTCCTTTGCCCCCGCGATTGCAGCCACGGTGGAGCCATGGGCAAAGTGCAAAGGGGGCGGAGGAGTGAACTGGCCTCGTCCCCTTCGCCCCTGTGATTGCCGCCGTGGTGGGGCCATAGTGGGGACGGAGAGGGCGGAGGAGTAAACTCACCCCTCTTTCCCCTGGATGGCCCCCCAAGATGGCGTTCACTATTATCTGTGGAATTTGCCATCTGCAGGCGCCCCTGGAACCAATCCCATGTGGATGTGGGGTTGCTACTGTATTTGTTTTCCACTTTGGGTGGCTATGCAAGGGTTGTATAGAAAACTGTTGCTGTATTTAAAAACATGTGTCCTTTAGCTGAGCATGCAGTTTTTGCTCTGAAAAATAAAAACCATAGGTTTTATTGCATTCCTACAATTCAGTTATAAGCATTCGGCTTCTAAATAAATCCATAAAACCTTTGTCTCCCTTCATTCTGTTTAAGTTCTAATTCTTATACCACTGATAAAGAAACCAGATTCTAGCTTCCCCTGTCATGTATTTGTCTTGTTTCATCTCTGTGGAAAGGGAAGGAGGTCAAAGCAGAAGCTAGGAGGTGGTGTGGAAAGAAAAGAAGGGCTGAGTTTCAAACAGGGTGGGAAGGGGAATGTTACATTAGCGTAAAGGAGAAAACAAAGATGAAATCAATAAAGCCTGCAGTGTTCTAAAAATAACAGTCCTGTTTTCCTAAAACACTCCTCTTCTTATGGCATTTAAAAAACACATGGAAGACTTCCTACGTTTAGCGACTTTATGTGTGCAAAATTTTCTGCAGTTTTTGGATTCTGTACAGACAAGCTATATGCTCCTTTAAAAGGTTTGCTAGTAATGGACTGTAGGTTGCAGGACTGTGAGAGTTTCAAAGGGACAGAGACCATGCAGGTTGACCATGTGAGCAAGAAAGATCTTAGGGAGCTGAGATGGAACAGATCATAGGTTTCGTATATGTCGGTTGCTCACATCTCTCTTTCCACGTCTGGCCTTTTCACTTTCTGCCCTTTTTAAAATCTGTATTTCTACCTAGATGTAGCTATCTCCTAATATTTTATCTCTGATATCTCACCACTATCTGAAAATGAAGATTTTGTTTCCCATTCTCCCTCCTGCATTTCCTCAGCATGCAAACTCCCTTGTCATCTATCATTATTTTTGCCTCCATATCTTGCTTGTTTCCATTCTTTCAGATTTTTTTAAAGAAACAGTATACAGTATAACTGGAATGCCACACATAAAACACACACAAACATGATTTTTAAAATAAGAACAAAATATACGTATGTGATTCCATACACAGCTAGGCTATTCTTAAGTTTTGCTTCTTTTGTTTTGGGTTTCTAAACTTGATCCTTTCCTGTATCTACTACAAAATATTAACCAGTTCTTTTGATAGCTCATATGAACTCCTGTCATCTTCTCTTGGCTAGCCTTCTCTCCTGCCACATTTCCAGTAAATTCAAAATCTCTATCAAATTCCCTGCCCACCTCCCACCCCCACTAATCTTTTGTCTCTTTTTACTTCAAGTGTCCAGTGAGTTCTTCTACACTAGCTTTGGCCTTCTGGTCTTCAAATTTAAAGTTCTCTGCTGCTCCACCTTCTCAGTGTTTTACGACAGCATGTACTCCCCACTTTCACCATGGTACTTAACACACCATCTGTAGACATATAGTAATATTAAGATTGGTAGGAGCTCACAAGTCTGTGCTGGTTCTTGTTCTTTCTGTGTGAATGCAGCTTGACAGTGTCCATTCTTTCTACTCATTTATCTTTCCATTTGCCAAGCGTTAGTCAAATAACTTTCTAAATTATTTTTACACAAAAAGGTTTAGGAAACAAATTAAAACATATGCAATTGTATGGATTCAAGGTGAGGTTTGTGAGGCCCTCCAGATGTTATTCAACTGCAACTCCCAGTATTCCTCGCTATTGGAAGGTGATAAAGGCTGCCTAGAAGTTACAGTCCAACATCATCTGGAGGGCCACACAGTGTGTGTCTTTCTGGCAGAATTCTGAACATGAAGTTTTCACAATTCTAGTTGTATTTCTGCAGTCATCCAGTCTTTCTGTTACTTTTCCATTTCTGCTCCACACAACCTCATTTATTAACCTGCTTTCTCTTTTTACTCTTATACCCATACTTTTTCCTTGTTCAGAAAATGGCTTCGTCGCTGCTATCTGATATAACCTAGCTTACAGAGAGGTGATAAACCTATGTCTGGCCTGTGCCACTTTAGGCTGTAGGTGTGGAGCTAACATACTGAAAGGCTCCATGAAGAACATGACAATGAGCCTGTTACACAGAAAACTAGAACTTTCTCCCTGTCATGTTAGTTGTCTGTGCATGGTGAATATTCTCTGGGCACTCCATCATATGAACCCACCTCTGCAATTTGAAGGGCCACAATCCGGACACGGGTATACCAGCTGCTTTGACTTGACTCAGTCTAAAAACTATTTTTTCCTATAACCTTTTCTAGGCCCCATCTACACTAGAGCTTCATCCTGGGACTACCCTTAAACCAATTTTACTGTTTTGGGGGCATATAGGCTGGCTTCATTCCATAGCAGTCTTTGAAGTGAAGAGCTATATGGCTTCTCATTCTGGGATGGATTCAGTCCAGTGTTTTCCCCTGCTTGCTGAAAGAATGCATGTGTATATGCACAGCAGTATACCTAATGGCACATTACATCTCTCTCCTCTGACTGGTTGTCACCGATCCCTGCATTCATATCCCTTGCCCCCTTCTTGTAGTTTTTTGAGAATACACACCCTTCACCATTCTCTTGCTCTATAAGGTGCTAGTCACCACCATAATGGAGACTGTGGATAGCAGTTTCCACCCCACAATTGTGAGCAGTGGAGGCTGAGCTAAGTGAAGAAATGTGCAGGCACTAGTTAAGGCAGAGAAGGGGAACATAGGGCATGCTAGACCTGTTTATACTGTTATACTAATTGTCCCTATCATTTCACACACACACACACCACCTCCCCAGCATGCAGAACTCAAGAAATCAGAATTTCCTCCTTAGCCCTATGCTAGGCAAACACACAACACTTGCAGCATCTCTCCACAGTGCACTTGTGACCTTTAATAAACATTTCCTGAGCCATGTCCTCTAAAATCTCAAAGTTTTCTGGCTACTGCTGGACATTTTGCTTGCACCCAAATGGACAAGGGATTCTCAATTTCATTCTTCAGTTACATTATCCCCCCCTCCCCATTTATTTATTTATTGGATTTATGTCCTGCCTTTCTTCCAAGGTAGGATTCAAGGCAGTTTACAATAATTTTTAAAATACAGCTAAATCATTACCAAAGTACAAAAATTAGAAAAGAATTAAATTATTACCATTATTAAAATATAACAGTTAAAAACACAACATAGATTAAAAACTTAATATCAATAAAAACATTACGAACATTAAAAGCCACATGCCAATTAAAATTCATGTTTCAAAAGCCTGCCTAAATAAAAATGTCTTCACCTGCCAGTGAACAGAAAGCGGGGGGGGGGGAGGTGCCAGGCGCACCTCTCATGGAAGAGAGTTCCACAGTCTGGGAGTAGCTGTGGAGAAGGCTGTCTCCCGAGTCATCAGCAACTGCACCTGCGAAGGTGATGGGACTGAGAGAAAGCTCTCCCCTGCCAATATTAACAATCGGGCTGGCTTATACTGTATAGGGAGATACAGTCTTTCAGATAGTTTGGACCCAAGACCCTCTGAAAACAATATCAATCATTGTTTCCTTTTTTCTAAACTGAGTGAACCGGTGTATGTTTTACAGTGGATGTTTCACTTAAATGTGTGCATATAGGCAGGGAGCTATATGAATAAGGAACCACTCATGAGAATATGTCTGGGAAAGAAAAAGGGATATCAACTGTTTGAGGAGGAATAGGATGAAGAAAAACAGAGTGTATCCAGGTATTAGGTATCTTACCCAGATGACTCCGAAGACTCCCACTTGGTCAGTTCCAATTCTGTCCTGAGCAATCAAACACACTGGGGGAAAAGTACAGGAAAACTGGATTACTTAGAAAAGCACATGTTGGGTTTTATCATGATTTATCATTCTTTGGTAACAGAAAGATCTGGGAGTAAACAAATTGTGCCATGTGAGTGTACTATAGAATTGAGACTTAGTTGCTTTATTACCTGTGTATAGATGATGAGCTCCTGGATTGGAACTGATGGAACTGTTCAATAATTTGCCATATCTTTTCCTCTCTCTGACCACTTGAGACAGCCTCCAGGTCTCCATTAACTCATTAACTAAATTCCAAAGCTGCTACATGCTAGAGTAGGTAAAAGAGTGGCGAAAACTAAAAGTGGAACTACCCATGTAAAATCCATACCCAATTTCAAACATTCTTTCCCTGTTGTCACTTGTGAACTAATTATCCTTTTCTTGACAAAAATCTGCTATTGGATCTCAAAAGCCTATAAAGTCATATTGACCTAGCTAGGAAATCAGAAGAATACTGGAACTGGGAAGGGCAGCTATAAAAGAACAGGATAAGATTATAAAATGCAAAGATATAAAACTGAGAACTAATGTCAGGATTGTACAAACCATTGTATTTCCCATCACCATGTATGGATGTGAGAGCTGGACAGTGAAGAAAGCTGATAGGAAGAAAATCAACTCATTTGAGATGTGGTGTTGATGAAGAGTGCTTAGGATCCCATGGACGGCGAAAAAGACAAACAAATGGGTCTAGAAGCCAAGGTGACCAAGTTGAGGCTGTTGTACTTTGGACACATCATGAGAAGGAACAGCTCACTAGAAAAGTGAATAATACTAGGAAAGGTGGGAGAAAAAAGAAAGAGAGGAAGACCCACATACTAGGTGGATAGACTCAATCAAGGAAGACACAGGCCTTGAACCTGCAGGATCTAAGTAGGGTGGTTGAGGACAGAGGGTCTTGGAGATATCTCATTCATGGGATCCCCATGAGTCAAAGCTGACTCAGAGTCAGTTAACAAAAACAACAACTAGGACTTTAAATTCATCTGCTTTGTTTCCCAAACCCTGTACATTAGTACATAGACATTTGAAGCTTTCTTTGTTCTCACCTAGGGCCCATCTACACGAGGGGAAAAAATCCAAAGTACCTCATAGTATTGGCATCTTGCAACAGCAGCAACATGTCTAAATGTTTTTTCTGACCCCATAAGGCTTACATTCCTGATGGCAGTTTACTCATGTTAGTTCTTCACTGCTGCCATTTTGTTTTGTTTTTTTAAAGTCACCCCAAGGCACACTGGTGCGATAGAGCGGTTTTTTAATTTTATAGGAAAGCAAAACAGAAATTATTCGTCCTGTTTTATTGTCTTAGCGAGTGATCGCTAAGGTGAAAATTCAACATGGCAGCAGTGGGTGCTTGCTCTGCTAGCAAGCCCCACCCCTGCTCTCACCAGGCCAATCAGCTTTGTGCTTCTTTTCAATTTTTTTTATTGTTCAATAGTCCAAACGAGCAAAAATGTGCATCTGCCTCGTGGTTTGGGGAAAAGTACGGGGAAATTTGCGAAGACTTTCACCCTGTTGTTTTTGTTCTTTTGCCCTCCCCCTTCTGAATAGTGTGGATTGGCTCTGGATCCCATTTAGATAGGTAGGATTCCCAGCAGATTCCATGAAGGGTATTTTCACTGTTTAGATGGGCCCCCTCTAATTTACTGTCAGTTTTTCTGTTGATCACATTGTCTTCCTCAGCTCCTCCTCTAAAATTCACATCCTTGTGTTTAGAGCTTGCCTTTGGGCTGAGGTTTGAGCTATCATCTCCAGTTCCCCAAGGATTTAGTTTAAAGTTATCTTGATTAGACTTGCCATGCTTCCCAGTCTTCGTGAGGGGGAACTCATCTGTAGCCAGCAGTCCTCTGCCTAAGAAGTGAAGACCATGGTCCCAGAAGCCAAACCTTTCCTTTCTACACCATATACTTAGCTAGTTATTCACTTGTAGTTATCTTCCTATCCCTGACCGATCTGTGTTCTTGATGAATTTTGGCAAGTTGTCAATGACATCCTGGATATGTGTGCCAGGTAAACAGCACACTTACTAATTCATCTTTTCAGGATGGCACACAATTGCCTCTATAACCCGGAGCCATCAGTCCCCAACCACCAGCACTTTTCTTTTCTTATAGTGCCTCACATCAGGAGGCATGGAGACGCACTATCCACAATGCTGCAGCCTTATTTGAGAACTCACGATGAACAAGTCTTGAAGAGAAACGACAATGCAGAAAGAATCACAACCTAAAAACATCACCCAAGGAGACCTTCTGCTGTGCTTTTTGCAACCGGACTTGTCTATCTCGGATTGGCCTTTTTAGTCATCAGCGCGCTTGCAGAAAGCGCGGGATGAGTCCTTCCTGAATCTTCGTTTGCAAAGAAAAGCCAGAGAGAGAGTGGTTAGCAGTTACCTTAACTCCTTCCTTGGCATGCAGTACCCCTTGTTGCTGGTTTCCTGTTTGAGCATCTTCACTGCTGCTATCTTCCTGAAGATGTAGGAAGTGATTGCCCTAGGTAGAAAAGTTCTGAGTCCATTTTGTATGGTCTACGTGTGACAGTGACTGTCTTCCAGAGTGTTTCCTCACTGTTATAGGCCTCTTCATTTTCCTTGGCAGTTTCTTCCTATTGCTTCTATAAGATTAATTCTCCCTGTGTTCTATCCAGAAAGTCCTCATGTTCTAATGCACCGAAGGCCTTAACCCATAGCTGCAGTGCACTGGCCTTCTCTTCCAAAGGAGTTACCAATTTGCACTTGCTGCAGGTATAGTTAGTGATGTGTTGGTGATGTTTTCTGGCAAGAAGAGAAACATTGCACATACATTGTGGCAGATAGCTATGGATCCTTCTGCCTCCATCTCTCCTCTTCTTCCCTATAATATCTGTATGGGATATAACTCCACATGCCTTGAGGCATGCTCCACTGGCTCAAAATCTTGATGCTTCACCCTACATGGTTGCTTTTTGCTCATAGCAACTTCAGTAAAGGCTGATGGGGAAAAGATTGGAGATGAGCTGTTACTTTCCCCGAGCCTTGTCTCCTCATCAAATGGCAGTTTTGTTGGTAGGAGATGGCTGTGCTTAAAGTTATAGCTTGTGGAGGGCTGAAATACTACAAAAGATATAAGAAGGATTGAATAGATAAGCCTAAATCTTCTTTTCATCCTGACTAGAGTAGATTCATTGAACTCAACAGATTTTTTACATGGTAACTCACCGTTCAGTGATTGATTGGGTGGATCTACTGTAGTTGGGACTAACCAACAGGATGCCAGCCATAGTGAGGCTGGGTGAATTCATGATACAGGTACAGCACAGACCTTCCTTATGAAATTGTTCTTCTCAGGTAGATGTATGCTGGTGCATATACAGGGATATTATTTGGAACAGGAAAGTTTTGGTCTCCCTGTTGTCTCCTGTGGAACAATCTGTCCTCTTAAAATATACATTAATTCTTTCTCTACTGGCTGCAGAGTTTATTAATTTATTTATTGGTTACATTTATATCCTGGTTTCCCCTTGTAAGTTCAAGATGGTGTATGTCTCCCTATTCTTCCCTGATTTATCTTCACAACAGCCCTTGAGGTAGGTTAATCAAGACAACAGTGAATGCCTGGTCTGAGGTCTTAGTGCTGTGAGAGTGAAAATGAGGGCTAGCACAATGTAAGATTGAGAGGGGAGGGTCAGATCTTGCTTCAGCCATGAATTCACTGTGTAGCCTTAGGCAAGCTGCTATTCACCTCCTTGTCATGGGAGAGAGGCTTGCGTACCCTAATGATGTTTTGAGCTATGCTGGCGGTGGCATAATAGCCACCGGTAGAGTCTCCCATGCCAGACAGGTCAAAACCAAAGGGTCTGACAAAGAGCGTCAAAGGGCAGGATGGATTCTCTAGCCTTATGGCAACCATCCTAGGAGAAGGAAAACTCTAATCCCAAACCCGGGCAGATGGTGCTCGTCCAACCCTGTAAGGTCAACCATCTAAGAGAAGGAAACTAATCAAAACCTAAGACCCAAGGACCTTGCTGCTAAGGCTATGCTTGCAAGGCCACAGCAGATGAACCTTTGGTTTAAAGGGTGAGGCCAGTTCTGTGCATGCTGCACTTCATCAGAAAAATCCATTGCACAGGCTCAAAAAAAAAAAATCTCTGTATGCAACACAAGGATTGTCTTGAACGTGTGGTGTGTGTGCTAAACACTCTCAAGTGCTATTTGAAATTTGCTGTTATCTTGTACCACTTACATTTCTCAGGCATACTAATCTCCTTTGTAAGTTCTGAAATGCAATAGTCAGAGCTTGAATGTTTATGAATTCTGCTGCTCCCCAAAGTGTCACATTAAGAGTTTACATTCCATTTTAAAATCTGTGCCGAGGAGCTCTCATATGTTTTTCTTAACCAAATGGCTTATAAAACCCATTTGTAAAATGCATTTGTGGCAGCAGCTTTTGTGCTGTAAATGTAATCATGTTGTCATTATCACAGACATAGAGACTTTTATTGTCTCCAAAGACAAGACAGGGAAAAGTTTAAGCAGAACAATATACAAACTTTACTTTTAAAAGAGGAAGCATGAAAATACATTACAGGAAACTCCAGCAGATAAGGCCAGATCTTGTTAACTCAAGGCAGCATATATAAAGATGTTGGGAATTGCTGCTTTACTGACAAATCCTTAGAATACAGAATCTCAGGTTCTTTACTGGCAAGGTTTTCAGTGCACATTTTTTCTCAATTAGGTTCTCAAGAGAACATTCCTCATAGTTTTAGTTGGGTGAGAATTACTACCAGTATGCCGTGAAGCTGAAAGCTTTCTTGTATTGATGTGTTTCCATGGGATATTATGTTTCCCATGTTCCACAATATTGACATTGATGCCATCATTTAGATTCCCAAAATGTATCTGTAAAATGACTGACATTGCTGTATGCAGTTAATATAGTGGGCTAACTAAAAGCCAAGAAAGCTGTGATGCAGGCAGCCATATCTGTCTGGATTTTCTTCTTGTTGTATTCATGTCTCATTCATGTTTAACCAGAGTATGGGGGATTTGAACTTTCTCTCCTCCCCAGGCCTTGTCTCCCCATATAGTGTCACATCAAGCATTTTAATTTTTGTATCTGATCCAGACTGGGGTGGGGGGAGGAATACCAGAGAGAGGAGGTAAGAAAAAGTTTATCTCTTCTCAGATGTTTACCCCCTCGTAATAAAAATTAGCAGCACTTCTTAAGCGGTCTGATGTGTGGGATCAGCATATTTTCCCCACAGATGTGCCAGGTAGCTGTACCATATTTATGCCCACTGGCTACAATTGTTTCTTTTGTTCCAGAAAACTCTCATGGACTAGCAGCTGATGGCTTGTGGACCAACACCAGTCCATGTACCACCATCTTGCCTGCTTTAACTATATGGCATGGTGGCAACCATGTTTTTTGCTCATATGTCTTCCCCATTGATCTAGGCCTTATTTGCCCTTTTATTTAGCCAAGATTAAGCTCTTGAGGGATTCGATTCTTAAGGGTGTTTGCCCTGCTGTAGATGGTTTAACTGTTGGCATAAGAATGCATAAGAATGGTATAAACTGGCCATGGAAGTTGGAGCACGGGAGCTGGGTTGGATTAAAAAGGGGGTCTGCTGCCTGTCATAATCAAGCTTGGCTGTGGCCAAATTCACTTTGGGCCAGTTATGTTGCTTTTCTCTTAACAACAAGTTTTTCAACCTGTAATATGTTTGAGCTGGTGGAATATGGTAAAATTAATCTCCTGTGGAATGGTTTTTGCCTGGCCAGTTTTCTGAGCATTTCCAGTACTTTGTTTATCAAACTACATTTCTTTTTCTTTTTTTTCACCTTTAAGAATAATTTATTGTTCAGCTACAAACTACATTTCTAAGCATTTGCTTTTTCTAACTCAGCTGCTCAAAGTGTTCTCTTTTCCTGTGTCAGCTTGTTATTTTTAACTTGTATTCTTTTTCATCTCTGAGAAGTACTTAACTGATTTGTGTGCTTTGTACTTGACTGTCTGTTGATTACTAGATGTCAGTAGTAATTAGCTTGAAAAGTTGGCAGCTTGACAGAGAGTATCTTAATTTCATTTAGGCTTTGTTAATGGACCTCATGGGCAATTTTATATTAGCAGTGTTTGTTCCTGACAGCTCAACTGTGAGACTTCAATTGAAGAGAGTTGACCAACATAATGAATATCAAGTATAGTATTTTTATATTGTGCCACTTGGGGCTGAACTACTAGGCTCAAAGAGGTTTCATTCCTGCTGTTTTCAGTGGAATTACCACTAAATAAGTGTGCATATGATTTGGTCTCAATGTATTTATAGTCCTCCTGCTTAGGTGAACTCTATCATAAGAGCTGAGTATTATTTCTTGGAGATGTGGCAGTTGCTTTTGTAAAATTGTACTAGAATCAGTTTTTAGTGCCTGAACTAGTTTCTGGCATATTTTCAACAGTTTGTTGTCTTCGTCGTCTTCTTCTTCTTGAAAAAAAAGTAGGCTCTGGTTTAATGGGAAGGATTTGTTTTTAGGGTTACAAACTTACATTGTTATAGTCAGTATAATAGTTAATTAAAGCTTGATTAAAGCTACAGCTAATGAAACTGCAGTACTAGGAGTGCTACAAACAATATCCAAGTCTGATAGGTAATATATGCAGAAGTTGAGTTTTAAAAAAAACTCTTCACTTGGCCTTCTTTCCCAGAAGGCCAGGATGTTCCTCAGCTTTTGCTCATGGTCCCTAGTGTGATAAGCCAAACAACCATCTGCAGGACCTGAATAGCTGGAAAGGCCTACAGTCCCTTTCAGCAAGAGAATGTGCTGAGCCATCGTGATGTGTACTGTAAACTGTGAGTACACAAACCTTCTGTTAGTATCCCTTGACCACAAGTAAGACTCTGCAGGTAAATCAAGAACTTAGCCAGGTTGAATAACCCACCACCATCATCACATCACGCACAAACTCCAAGTTACTTCTAGAAGGTGGCAGAGGAGGAAAAACACTGGTTTTAAATTGCATCTAAGGAGTGCTTAGGTAGCTTACAGATCAGTCAGCTTCATTTCTGGCCTAGATAAACTTAGATAATGCAATTAATGCTAAAATCATCAAAGAACCAGCCTGACTAAAGGAGAAAGAATTAGCATGGCTTTTGCAGTCCAAGGTTTTGGCTGCCTTGTTAACTTATTAGAACTCATTAAGGAAGTTGCCAAGTGGATAGATAAAGGTGGTTTGGTGATTTTGGTTGCTTTTGTGCCCATTGTTTTCATTTGCTGCCTTTTTACAAAGAATCCCTATGTCTAAAATCTACTTCTCTTTACTATAGCATAATAAAGATACAGCATTTACAGTGTTACAGAGAATCCTCTCTGAGAACTACATAATACAGCATTTAGCAAAAAATGTCTTCATAGTGCAGAGATCCAAAACAAAACTGAAACACAGTTACAGTTGTCCCTTCATATTCACTGGGGGTTGGTTCCAGGACCTGCCGTGGATACCAAATTCAGTGAATATTCAAGTCCTGTTATATGCAATGGCATAGCAAAATGGTGTCCCTTATATAAGATAGCAAAATCAAGGTTTGCTTTTTGGATTATTATTTTTTAAAGAATATTTTCAAGCTGTGAATACTTAAATCTGTGAATACCAAATCCGTGGATACAGAGGGACAACTGTATATAGGATAGTTTACACAGTTCACAACAACTTTGTTTCTTTAAAGATAACAGACATTCTTTCTCTTTCAGACAGCAAGGCTCCAAGCTTCTAAATTTTCAAGGCCATTAATCTTGTCAGGTCATTAATCTTAATCTACAAGCTAGCTTCAGCAAGCAGCTGTTTGCACTCACTGCTTCACCCTGTAAGCCATTACATTACACTTCAGCTCTTTACAGCATAAATCTATTGTATTACATGTCCCAACATCCTGACATGCTGTACCTTCCAAAATTTTCTGGAAGGTATGTCTGCCTTCTGCATTTAACACCTTCCTGTTCAGAAAAGATGGGCAATTTAATTGCCCAATAATTAATCAGATCCTGTTTCCCAACTGAGAGAGTGGCTTTAATTATTGTTTCTTTTTACTATTTTTTTCTTTTGTAATTAAATAATGCTGTTTGAGTATAAAGGAGAAAAAAATTGAACAGAATCCAATAATTTAAAGCACACACACTCCAGATGGGAAATGGGTACTGACTAATTAGGAGGCAGATCATCAGTAATGCCCAGCTGTGCTAAACAGATCTAAATTAGAGGCAAGAGAATCTATCCCTTCCAGAAGAGGAGGGCTTTAATTAAATCTGCAGGAGGCATTTAGTGAACAGGATTTATGTGCATGTTAAGGATCTTGGCCATGCAGGGGGATTGATGAATAAAATAATGCTACATTAAGTGTGGTGTGGGAACCAACCATTTAATTTCACTTTCACAGCTGATTATGGAAAAGCAATGAATACCTCAGTAGTGGAGAGGGGCTCTTTCTATAGTTGGACTTGTAGGGAACATTTGAAAAAATCCCTTTCTAAAAGCATGTAAAAAAATACTAGCAGTTGTGTGATAAGTAGACCAGGAGGACAGACAGTTACACAGAGGTACTACTCCACCTTTCCTTTGGAAGTATGCAAAATCTCAGATCTTCGTGGTCTCTGTGAATCACTCTGTGAATTAGATACATTTTTGGCGGTAACTCCGCCCATCCTAACGGTCCCTTATAAGGGCTTCCTGCCTAAATCCCTTCAGTTCCTTTCTTTCCGTCGCGTTAGCAGCTTGAAGGAACCTCTCTTCACTAGGTGTTTTTCTCATAACGATCTGGTTTGACTTGGCTTCGGTTTTTTGACGACGATTTTCGCTCTCTCCCACTGGTTTTGGTATTCGGCTTCTGATCACTCTGCTTTTTGACCTATTTCTGGCTTTTGACTACGATTTTGGCTTCCTCCTTCAGCTTTGTCACTTACCTCAGATATCGTTCCTGACCTCGGACTGTCTTTGACTACGATCTTTCTTCATTGCGGTTGTTATTACTATTATTGTGAGTAGAATGTCTGGCAAAGGAGCTTTTAAGTGCTGCGTTATTTGTCAAGCAAAACTCCCAAGTGCAGATGGCCATTCCCGCTGTTTGATCTGTCTGTGAGAGACTCACAATGTTGACGCATGCGTCCATTGTAAGGCTTTTACACCGCAGGCCCGAAAACATAGGCTCTCATGCCTGAAGTTCTTTCTCTATGAGAAGGCCTTGCTCCCTGCTTCTGCTCCAGCCTCGACTTCTGCTACGGCTCCTCCCTCTGAGCCCTGAGGCCGTGAACACTCCCGGTCTCCTCCGTCTACCAGACAAAAACGTCGTCGATCCCGAAGTCCGTCTAGGCACCGTTCCATTGCGTCTGATCCGGAGGCTCTCCATTCCTCCCTTCAACGTGTGTCATCGGATTCAGCTCGGGATCGTTCGACAACGGTCTGAGAGCCAGCCCTTTTGACATCCAAGGATGTCACTCGAGAGAAGACCCCTTCCACCACCAAGGCCCGTCCAAGTGCTGAGTCTGCCATCTCGGATTCGAGGACACTCTACGAGAGCTGTCTCCACTTCGACAGCTTTTCTCTCCGGAGTGCCTCTAGAGGACATTTGCAGAGCTGCAACCTGGTCATCGCCTTTTACTTTTATTACTCACTACAGACTTGACTTTCATTTTAGGAACGAGGCTGCCTTTGGGAAGGCTGTACTGTTATCTTCTATTCAATGAGTGAGTGTTCATGTTGCCAAGTCACTGTTGTTATATATGCTTTGATCACTTAACTTAAGAATGTAGTCTTAATGTTTCAAATTCAGGTGTCTGTACATATGGTATATTTGGTATAGGACATCCCCTCCTCCAAGAGTGAAGCTTGCCAGTCTACACCCAGCTGTGTGATTCACAGAGACCACGAAGAAGATGGACAGGTTGCTTACCTGTAACCATAGATCTTCAAGTGGTCTTCTGTGAATTCACACAGACCCGCCCATCCTCCCCTCTATGTCCTACTACATCATATAAACATGCTTAATGTTCCTGATGCTGCAGATTGTGGCGTCATTCAAGGAACTGAGAGGATTTAGGCAGGAAGCCCTTATAAGGGACCGTTAGGATGGGCGGAGTTACTGCCAAAAATGTATCAAAGCACATTCTGCCTAGTGATTCTAGAAGGTTCCGATGCTCTGCGCAGGTGCAGGAATAACCCAGCCGTGTGAATTCACAGAAGACCACTCGAAGATCTATGGTTACAGGTAAGCAACCTGTCCTTTTATTAGCCTGGCAAAGTCAAGCACTTTTTAAAAATATTTACCGGTGTCCCTTATTACTCCCAACTCAGTTCCTGCTCTTTCAGATGAACTGTAGTCAGACATAAAAGGTGAATGAATTTCAGATGGGCTAAGAGTTCTCATTGACATTCTCCTATATTGGTCCTAAAAGGTTCTGTCATACAAGATATGCTAGATATCATACCGTATATTCCGGCGTATAAGACGACTTTTGAGCACTCAAAAGTGCCCTCCAAAATTGACAGTCGTCTTATACGCCGGATACACTTTGCTTCACCTGCCTGCCTATCTCCTGCCTCTTCGCAAACGGAGCGAAGAGGCAGGAGATCGGGCAGGGGGTGAAGCAAAGTGCTCCTCCCTGCCACCCGCCCCCCCCCCCGCGCTTCCACCCTCCCTCCCGAAAGTCGCGGAACCGCGGCTTTGGGGGGGTGGCTAGGAAGCCCCCTCCTCCTTTCCCCTGCCCACTCCCCGTGCATCCAACCCCCTCCCTGAAAGCAGCGGCACCGCTGCTTTCAGGGAGTGGGGGGGCGGAGAATCCCCCTCCTCCCTTCCCCCCGCCCACCCCCCGTTCATCCACCCCGTCCCTGAAAGCAGCGGATCCGCTGCTTTCAGGGAGTGGGGGGGCGGAGAATCCCCCTCCTCCCTTCCCCCCGCCCACCCCCGTTCATCCACCCAGTCCCTGAAAGCAGCGGAACCGCTGCTTTCAGGGAGTGGGGGGGCGGAGAATCCCCCTCCTCCCTTCCCCCCGCCCACCCCCCGTTCATCCACCCCGTCCCTGAAAGCAGCTGAACCGCTGCTTTCAGGGAGTGGGGGGGCGGAGAATCCCCCTCCTCCCTTCCCCCCGCCCACCCCCCGTTCATCCACCCCGTCCCTGAAAGCAGCTGAACCGCTGCTTTCAGGGAGTGGGGGGGCGGAGAATCCCCCTCCTCCCTTCCCCCGCCCACCCCCTGCTCATCCACCCCCCTCCCTGAAAGCAGCGGAACCGCTGCTTTCAGGGAGTGGGGGGGCAGAGAATCCCCCTCCTCCCTTCCCCCCGCCCACCCCCCGTTCATCCACCCCGTCCCTGAAAGCAGCGGAACCGCTGCTTTCAGGGAGTGGGGGGGGCAGAGAATCCCCCTCCTCCCTTCCCCCCGCCCACCCCCCGTTCATCCACCCCGTCCCTGAAAGCAGCGGAACCGCTGCTTTCAGGGAGTGGGGGGGGCAGAGAATCCCCCTCCTCCCTTCCCCCCGCCCACCCCCCGTTCATCCACCCCGTCCCTGAAAGCAGCGGATCCGCTGCTTTCAGGGAGTGGGGGGGTGGAGAATCCCCCTCCTCCCTTCCCCCGCCCACCCCCTGCTCATCCACCCCCCTCCCTGAAAGCAGCGGAACTGCTGCTTTCAGGGAGTGGGAGGGCGGAGAATCCCCCTCCTCCCTTCCCCCACCCCCACCCCCGCTCATCCACCCCCATCCCTGAAAGCAGCGGAACCGCTGCTTTCAGGGAGTGGGGGGGCGGAGAAGCCCCCTCCTCCCTTCCCCCACCCCCACCCCCGCTCATCCACCCCCGTCCCTGAAAGCAGCGGAACCGCTGCTTTCAGGGAGTGGGGGGGCGGAGAAGCCCCCTCCTCCCTTCCCCCCACCCACCCCCCCGCTCATCCACCCCCGTCCCTGAAAGCAGCGGAACCGCTGCTTTCAGGGAGTGGGGGGGCGGAGAAGCCCCCTCCTCCCTTCCCCCCGCCCACCCCCCGCTCATCCACCCCCGTCCCTGAAAGCAGCGGAACCGCTGCTTTCAGGGAGGCGGGGTGGCGGAGAAGCCCCCTCCTCCCTTCCCCCCTCCCACTCCCCATGCATCCACCCCCGTCCCTGAAAGCCGCAGAAACGCGCTTTCAGGGAGGGGGGTGGCGGAGAAGCCCCCTCCTCCCTTCCCCCCACCCATCCCCTGCGCATCCACCCCCCTCCCGAAAGGGAGGGGGGCTTGGAAGCCCCCTACTCCCTGCCACCCTCCCACCCTCCGCCCAGCCACCCCCCTTCCCCAAAGGCTCGCTTTGGAGAGGGGGGGTGGCTGCGAAGCCCCTTCCCCCCTGCCACCCTCCGCCTAGCCTCCCCCTAGCCTCCCCCCTCCCCCAAAGCCCCGTTTGGCCGCACAGCCTGCGGATCCCCCTCCTGCGCTCCCTCCTGGAAGGGAGCGCAGGAGGGGCATGCGGAGGCTGCGTGGCCAAACCGCGATTGCCCCTTCTTCCCACCTTCCTGGAAGGTGGGGAGAAGGGGCGAACGTGCCCCCTTTGGGCGCACAGCCTCCGCATCCTCCTCCTGCGCTCCCTCCTGGAAGTGAGCCCAGGAGGGGCATGCGGGGGCTATGCGTTGGAAGAGGGGGGTCGTCTTATAGGGCGAATATATCACAAACTCTGCATTTTACTTTAAAAATTGGGGGGGTCGTCTTATACGCCGGGTCGTCTTATACGCCGGAATATACGGTAATTTGTAATTCTGGACCTCAGTTTGTTCTAATAGTTCCACAGGGGTTGGATTGTTCCTGCAAAAAGAGGCCACAATTTAACAGTCAGACTTGGACAGGGCCAAGTCTTCATTATACTGACCACTTTCCTCTTTCAGGCCATAGCATCCTGTAAGTGGCCACAGAAAATTTCATTTACAGCTTTCTGGGCTCATATGATGATTTGCTGCCACCTGGTGGGACTGATGCAGTATTAAGGCTCTTTGGAGCAGTGAAATGATGACATACAGTGTAAAACGAAGGTGGTTTGAACATGAACGTGTTGCCCTGAAAACATACTATAGAACTTGAAAAATTTCCAGAATGTTCATTGAAACTATTGTGCAGTTTGTTAAACATTACGTCCCTATTCATCTAGAGGGAGGGATAGAAAAAGAGTCAGACATGAAATGTAGGGACGTATTAAAAATAACGATAATGGGCCTTTTGTTCCAGAGCCCCAAACACTCCTTTTTCACCTCCTTCTCCCTTCCTGTCCCACCCACTAACTGTCTTAGGAGCAAAAAGGCACTATGTAAAGAGAACCTCAGTAGCTTCTTAGTGAAGTCATCTTACCAAGCCAACTCTCCTGTTGCTCTGAAGAACACTCACGGCTCCCTCTTCATACTGTGTCAACTGATAGGGCTTACAAAGGGTTCCAACACCCTAGTCCATATCCTTGTCTTTGCCCTTCAAAGACCCCATACAGTGGTGGCTGGGAGTTTCTGTCCATGGCTGGTACAAGGCAATGTGTGTGAGACAGCTGTTTGTTTGTTTAGATTCCGCCTTCCTACCAGTGCAGAAGCCCAAGTAGGCTTGTATCATGAGTTAAAACCGAATACAGCTATAAAGCAATTCATTGGAACATTTTTAAAAAAGCTATCATATTAAAGCTAGGCACTGTTAAAACAATTTAAAAACATTACAAGAAGTGAGGGGTGCAGCTCCCAATGTGAAGAAGACTTCCCACAGCAGCCAGTTTATGGCCAAACACCAGTCTGAATGAAAAGATCTTTGCCTGCCAGCGGAAGGAAAGGGGAAGTCTAGCCTAGCCTCCCATTGAAGCAGCTTGGGAGCAGCCACCAAGAAGGCTCTCTGATCACGTTACCAAATGTGATTATAAGTGTGATAGGACTAAGAGAAAGCATTGCCCCAAAGATGTCAATCCTTGTACAGGGAGATGCAGTCTTTCAGGTGGTCTGGATCCAAGCTCATCTAGGTTTTATTGGTTAAAACCCTCACTCTTATTTGTGCCTGTACCAGTAGCCAGTGAAGTTGTTAGAACAAGAAGTTTCAGTTGTCCCTATCACCAGTTGGCAGTATGTCTGCAGCACCTACTAAACTTTCCAAATGCTTTCCAAAAGTAGCCTCACATAAAGTTCACTACATAGCCCAAATGACATGTGACCAAGTCATGTGCCACTGCAGCCAGATTAGCTATCTTTAGTGCTGGTGCACTAATTTTAAATGTACAAATGCACTTCTGGCCATGTAGGCTCAAGGCTGAGTCTAGGAGTACACCAAAGCTGCAACCTGAGTTGATGTTGCAGCTGAGTTGATGGGGCAGTATAATTCTATCCAGTATATTCCTTGATCTGCATTTCAGTTGACCAGGAATACTTCTGTCATGTCTGGATACCTCTTGTCCAATCCATTATTAATAGCAGGCACTGAATTAGCACTGAAACAGCTTCCTCGGAATGAAAGATAATAATGGATAACCTCTCTCAGTTAAAAAAACACAGGGGACCAAACCCTGAGGGAGCCCAATAAGCCAATAATCAAGCTGTCAAACAGGAATCCACCACCACCTTCTGAAGTCACCCCTCCAAAAAGGACAGGAACCACTTTTAAAAGTGCCCTCAACGCCCATCCCATCCTAGAAGAATACTGTAATTGGTGGCATTGAAAGCCTCCAAGAGGTCCAGAAGAACCAACAGGGATACACTCCTCTTGTGCGGTTCCCATCATAGGTCAAGGCAACCAAAACCATTTCCATTCCATAACCAGGGCTGAAGCCAGATTAAAATCAGTTTAGATTTGAGGCACTGTGTTCAGCAGACATGGGGCACTACTAAAAGATGTTTCTTTGACTGAATGATCATGAAGATTGAGAGCCCTTTTTTGCACTCAGACACCTGAAATGGCAAAAGAGCCTGCCTGGAAATTTCGGTATTATAATCCTGTAATGAAACAGATGCCTTGGGACAAGGAACCACTGTGGCTTTAGATGTAAAATGGCAGAGAGTGTCTCCTTGTGCTCCTGAACATTGGCCTAATAAACAGAGACTTGGCCTGCAGAAAAAGAAATTGAATCAACCCAAGAACCACAGGGATAAGCATAAAAAGGAAGAAGAGGATCGGAGGAATGTTGTTGTTAACTGTCTTGAATTTGACTTCAACTTATGGCAACCCTATGAATGAGAGACTTCTAAGTCACCCTATCTTCAACAGCCCTGCTCAGATTTTGTAGACTCAGGGCTGTGGCTTTCTTGATTGAGTCTATCCATCTATAATGTGGTCTTCCTCTTCCTATTGCCTTTTACCTTACCAACCATCATTGTCTTTTCTAGTGAGTCTTGTCTTCTCATGATATTTCCAAAGTACAACAGTCTCAGTTTAGTCATCTTGGCTTCTTTAGAGAGTTCAGGCTTGAATTTCTCTAGGACCCATTGATTTGTCTTTTTTAGCAGTTTCCGGTATCTGTGGAACTCTTCACCAGCAACATATTTCAACTGAACTGATCTTCTTATCAGATTTCTTCACTGTCTGGCTTTCATGACCATGCATAGAAATTGAAAATACATCTTCTAGGTCTTCCAGTGTGGCTTTATGGTACGCTTGAGCAGGGCATCATTCATTTAAATACGGTTCACTATTATCTGCACTTTTCAGTATCCATGGTAAGTCCAGGACCATATCCCCCATGGATACAGGGGTCTATCTGTGTTCAATGATATATCTTGACACTTCAGGATCCTGTTTAGTTCCCTCATAGCAGCCCTTCCATGTTCTAGCCTTCTGATTTCTTGACTGCAGTCTCCATTCTGATTAAGGACTGAGCCAACATATGGAAGATCTTGAACTATTTCAATGTCTTCATAATCTGCTTTAAAGTATTGTAACCCTTCTGTGGTCATTATTTTTGTTTTCTTAATGTTCAACTGTAAACCTGCCTTTGCACTTTCTTCAGTAATTGTTCCAAGTTTTTGCTATTTTTTGCTAGTAGTATGGTGTCATCTGCATAGCTTAAATTGTTGATGTTCCTTCCTCCAGTTTTCACACCTCCTTCCTCTGAGTTTAATCCTGCTTTATGCATGATATAGTTAGTGTACAAGTTAAGGAGATAGGGTGATATCTGCCTGATGCGGTGATGGAATGGTATTTTAATTGGTTCTGTCAGATGCAACCTAAGGTGTATTTTTGTGTTGTGAGACTTTTGCTGGACATCCAAATGGCAACTACAGTAAAAGTATAGTGAGCTTTTTCTCTGAAGATGCCAGCCACAGATGCAGGGAAAATGTCAGAAGTAAACTCTTCCAGAACACGGCCTCACAGCCCAGAAAAACCCCAAAGAAAATCTATAGTACAGTGAGCCCTTGGCATCTGTTGGGGTTTGGTTCCAGGACTCCCAAAATCTGTGGATGCTTAAATCCCATTATATACAGTGATATAGTAAAATGATGTCCCTTATATAGAATGGTAAAATCAGGTTTGCTTTTTGGATTTTCTAAATTACTTTATTTTGTTTTGTTTTGTTTTGTTGGGGGGGGGTATTTTCAAGCCATGGATGGTTGAATCTGTGGATACAGAGGGCTGACTATAGTAGATTCAGTGTGGTTAAGGAAAAATTCCACTGCAGCATTTAAAAGCTCTGCTCAACAATTATGTATGTTATAGTAACTTAAATGTTTCAAACTAACATAATATTGCTAGATAGACCCAAGACTTTGCTGCTGGGTTGCTTTAAGCCACTCTGACTTCATTCCACTCCACTCCCAACCTGCAATATTAACAATTAATTAAATGAGTTGGTAGTTTCTATCATACTGCTATGACACCAGCCTGCAATATAAGGTTAGTAGCTCTGCAGCATGTAAGTTACTTTCTCTGCTCTCTCTAGGTTACAGCTGCATACAGACTACAGACTTCAAGTGGATATAAACCCACTTGTACAAGGTTTGGGGGGCTAATGGGCCACCAAATCCCCAGTAAAACAAAGATCTGTGATTTGTTCAGCTGCTCCTGATGGAAGGCAGGCTTGACTGAGCAGCATGTATCAATAGGCTGTTTGTCCACAGCAGGCAGAGACTCCCACAGATCTTTGGCTTTACACCATGATGTGTGAACTAGGTCTGCATATCAGCAGTATATGCTACGACTCATGTACATGATTTTTTTTTAAATAACCCAAAAGTTAGCTTGTGCCTAACAAATATAAAGTATCTTATTTATATTCAGAAAATTTAATTGTGAAATCAGAGGCTTGTAATACCTGAAGAAGTAATCAAATAAATTTAAAAAAAGGAAGACTGTGAAGTAAACAATTGCTGTTGGGTTTTACTTATTTATCAAAATTGTTGATTATTCAGCTGATGTTCATAAACTGGGGAAGAACCACCTCCTCCTCCCGCCACAATACGCAAATTCCCCACTGCCTGGTCTAAGGGCTTGTCTATACGAGGCTATAAAATGTGGATTGATGTATACTAATGCCAATTTGCAGCAGCTTTCATTTTTCCCCCATGATTTTTTGGCAAGATCCCCGACATGAGAAGCTATCCATGTTTGTTGTTTAAACAGGCATGCCTGCAAATAAAATAGTAGGCATGAGTGAATTACTCGCGTTTTTATTCCCACCAGTTGCTGCTGCCAAATATCTGCAGTATTTTTTTAAAAAGCATATCCAAGGTGCAAAAGTGTGATATTCCACTTTTCATCACCTAACTGCATGATGGCTACAGCGAGAATCCAACATGGCACTTTGGGGCAGTTGCCTTGCCAGCAAGCTCCGCCCCCTGCACACATCTGACCAATCAGCTTTCCACTTCCACTCTTACAGGGAATGCTCTTCAAAGCAAATTGGTTGTCACTGTCCACTCACTCTTGGCCCACTGAGAGACAACTGGCACAGCCTGGGGATGAACTAACCCAGGTGTAGCCAAACAACAGTACTGCGCAGCAGAATGGGCAAAAGGAGAAGCGCAGGAAAAGGCTTCAGCTACCAGGCATTTCACTACTCTGACCCACTTTCACACACAAGAAAAAGACTTACAGGCTGCGAGGTTCATCCAAAGATGTCTGGAGGCCTATGTCTTCAGTTGCAATGTAAACAAACAAAGTATATACACAACAAACCTTGCAGTCTTAGCAATATCTCCAACATACCCAGACACTCCCCTTCGCTATGACACCAACCCACAAACTGTGCATCTTGTGATTCAACTATATGGGAGTGTTTGCCATCAGCCCTCTGCTTAGCCACAGCTGTGACCAAATCCACCTCAGCTGTGCTATTATGTGGTCTGTTGCTTCAGTATTTTCCTTTGTCCTTACAGTAGTAGTACCCTGACAGTCCCAATGAGTAAGAATGTGCATTTCCTTCAGAGTTTTTTTTTTAAATTTAAATACAGGGAAAGTTGCAAAGGCTTTTCCCACAGAGTATTTGGCATTTTTGCCCCCCCCCTTTCCAAATACGGTTGATTGGTGCAGGATCTCATTTACACAAAACATATTCTCCATCTATAAGGAACATTTTTGCTGTATAGACAAGCCCTAAGTAAGAGTTCTGCCCATCTCCTCTGTTTCACAGGTCCAACCCTAGACCAGTCAAATCCTGGGCTGCAGCATTTGACACTTTCTGCATGGAGCCTGGAAGGCCTAACCCAAGGATTCTCAAGTAATCTGATGTGGCAGACCAGCGGTCTCTGCCCCAGTGTGCCATTACCATATTGTAGCATATTATTATCTTTTTAGTGGAGGTTCCAAGAAAATGTCCAGTCCATGGACCACCACTGTGAGTAGCACTGGCCCTCATCAGCTCTGATGCACTAATAAGTGCCTGCCTGAGGACCGAGGTCTGCTGGGAGGCCTTCCTCTGTGTCCTACCAGTGAAGGCAATACAATGTGAGAGACATGGGAGAGGGCTTTTGTAACTGTGGCACCCCAACACTACTTTCATTTAAGCACCGAGTGAAAACTTGACTATTCACCAAAGCCTTTGGACCTCAGTGATTTATCTGAAATGCTAAGGCACATGGCTTTATGCTGGTTTAATCTGTTTTAATTATGTTTAATATGTTTTTAGTTTATTTAAATTACTAGCTGGACTCAGCATACCATACACCATTAAAAAATCTCCCCTAAAAATGCCCAGTAGACCTCATGACAACCCTGTAAGTTAGGCCAGTGGATTTAAATTCTTCCTCCCCATTCGCAGTTTTCCACACTTTTCCCGGAATTGCTGAGGGTGACTCGCTCTGTTGCCCTGCCGCCGCCACCAGTTGATTGCCTGGGTCCCAATCTGGGCCACAGACTGAATGACACGGGTGTGAGGTGGAGAAGAAATTTTCATGTGGGTGGTGATTGGTTGGGTGTGTTTCCTAAGCAGCCAGTCAGCACAATAGGAAAGGCAACAGACCAAAGAGAATTATATAGAGAGAGGCACTGCTCCATTTACCCCCTCCCCCTTTGTCGGTATCTCATCAGTTTGTCTTTTCTGTTGGAGCAGAAAACTGTGGATTTAAAATAGTAAATATGTGTTTTTGAACTCAGACCTTGCTGCTGCTTGTACTTTGTCTCTTGGGAAAATTACTTTTCATTTAGCTTTTCCAGTTTGTCATGTGGGAAATGGGTGCTTGTAACTGGTCATGCTCACCATAGCAGCCATTTTGTGATTTGGCAAAGCCTACATGGCAGCCATTTTGTGAGAGGATCCATAACATTTCCTCAAAATTCTAATTCTGCCCATTAGATTAAAAAAGTATGAGGACTCTTACATTAGATTATTTTATTGCCATCTTTTAATGTATACTGTGGATTAATATTAAATATTTTCTTTTCCTTTTTAGAGCTACTTGAAAGAAATTTTAAGAGAAATAGGTATCTATAATGTTAAGGGGACACACAAAAACACCTGGGAACTTAAACCAGAATACCGGCATTATCAAGGCGAAGATAAGAGTGATTAATATAACCACTAATTACACCATCAAGAAAGTTTTGGGAACAGGAAGAGCAGCTGCACATTTTACCCTTAAAGCAGAAAGAGTTAATTAGTTGTAATATGCTTTGTTGTTTAAAAAAAAAAGGATTTTACAGGGAACATTCTGTAAGTTTGTGTGTGTTGGCTTGACAAATTATTTTATAGAATAAACCTGCATTACGTTTCTTTGACGCTTAGATTTTTGTTAGTTTTTTTTTGCATTTTGTAAAAAAATAATGTTAGTAAAGAGACTAGAAGTATTTATTGCTACATTTGTCCTATTGGTAACATCCCAAATGGTTCTGAATCTTGAAGTGAAGCTAAATTCCAAGGCCATGTCGTGGGATGCTGCACAACTTTTAGGACCATGGCTCATCAAGAAAAACCAAAACTAGGACATATTTTGAATATGTTCTAAAATGTTCTGTAGAGCAATGAAAGGAATTGGAAGATTGCTTTTGATATACACACAGATGATAAAAAGCAGAAATTATTAGATTTTGAAGAAAACTTTTTGGTAAAGTAAGTAACAACAGTGATTTTTGTATTAAAGTTTTGTTTCTGTATTAATAAAAATACCTTTTAAATTGTAAAAACACAAATGTTTCTGTATTAAGCTGAGTAACAGGAAAAAAATTCTGAAAATGTTACAAAATAGAAATAGTTTTTAAAAACAATGTGGCAAAAATTGTATGTGGGAAAGGGCGCTAAGGTTTGAGATTAACTTGCAACTGATTAGTTGTAGGAAGTGAAATTCTACAATTGCCCTTGATCAGTCTATAGGGGGTGGATTTGAATAAAAACTCCTGAGGGCTAGGGTACAAAAACACTCCCCATTTTGGTTTATGTATTTTTGCAAACAAGACCTATCATGATCTTCTGAGGGTGGGAGTTTCACAATAAACCCCCGGAGATGTTAGTCCATGGCATAGGGGAGATAAGCAGAGCCTATAGCAGATTCTGGGGTTTATGTTGTGGTACTTTGTCCCAGTCTGACACTGCTAGACATACTATCTGATGACTTTCTTGATGGATTGTCATCAAAAGGTGTGAGTTGGGAGTCTGTACTGCTTTATGGCTTTCCAGCATCCTGTTCTTGGTTTGACAAACAAACCATACTGATGTTATTCTAATCCATCTAAACTGCCTGGAGTTTCACTTGGTGTTGACTGGCATAAAGTTCACCTGACAGTGCCATTTGTACAAGAAAACTCATACACTCCCATTTTGGTCACTAGGTCACTTTATCATTACGAGTAAAGACTATGAGCCAGTGCCTTCTGTTTAAGGCATTTCATGGTAATTAAATGTCCTGGGCTTCTGTTATTTCTCAGGGTTTGTTGTTAAGTGCTGCTGCCCCTTTGATGGTCAATAGCTCTCCTAGATGTTGTCATTTAAGCTGGGTTGGTTATATAGAAAAACACTCTGAGGCTGAGCAATAGCCACTTCCTTTATGCAACATCCCATCCCTTTCCAACAAGTAAAATGCTCATGCAAGCATTTTCCTGCTTGCTTCATTCCTCTTTTCATGAGCTATGAAAACATGAGAACAAGGTGAAGGCTGCTATGCTTCACCAGCCCAGCATCCATCCAGCCACTGAATGTAATGCCTCAGCTTCTCCTGAATCAAGAGCTCTGCCAGCCAATCCCAAAGAGGAACAGCCAGTCTGCCTGGCAACGCCATCCTTGCTCCCTGCCCCTTCCATTGTAACCATCCCCATTGTTTGCTTTCAGTATCATTTGCTAATTCCTGTTTATCAAGGTACTGTTACAAGTATGCCTACAGTAGCTGTCTAGAAACTGTATTTTGGAGACAATAAAAGCTTGGTGGTCTGCTGCTTTTTTATCAGTGAAGTGTTTGGTTTCATTGCATTTTTTAAAGTTTAACTATCAGTATAGACACCTGGGAGAAAGGAAGAGTAATTTAATTTTAAATAGTAATTCCTTATGGTGAGAATTCTACTGTATAATATTCACTCATTTAAAGTTATGTCTCACCTTCCTGCCAAAAAAAAGTACTCAAGGTAGCTTTAACAGCAAAAAATGATCCTGATTAAATGTGGCTGGATGGTACTATTAAATATGAATCAAACTGGCCTAACATCTCCCATGAGCTCAAATGCAGAAAATGCCACATTGGTCACTTACCGTGAAGGTGCATTCTTGAGGGGATGGATGATACGGGTCCTTAGCTGTGGGTTACGTCAGTCATCGCCCAGGTGGAAGCAGGAAGTTACATCAGGTCTTTGTGATTCAAATTTCTTTGTCTCCTCCATCCTGAGTCCACGAGGCCAGTTCACTGACTAGCAAAGCTCTGAAAAAGACTAGGAAAGAAATCGAGTAACACTGGAAAAACCCCAAAGATGAAATTCTACTTCGGGATACAAACGCATATGCAGTCACTGGGTGGGGAAGGACCCGTATCATCCATCCCCTCAAGAATGCACCTTCATGGTAAGTGATCAATGTGGCATTCTCTGAGGGGAGGAGATGATACGGGTCCTTAGCTGTGGACATGCCCAAGCTAGACTAAAACTGAAGGGTGGGAGTGACTGCAGAGTAGGAACATCAGTCCTTGATCACCTCCTGGAGCACTCTATGGCTGAAGGTTGCTTCGGCGGAGCGAAACTTGTCCACCTTACAGTGCCTGATGAAGGTGGATGGGGTACTCCAGGTCACTGCCCTGCAGATTTCTGCTAGGGAAGCATTGGTGGAAAAAATGGCGGAGGTTGCCGCCAATCTCGTTGAGTGAGCCATTGTTCCCAATGGCCTGGGGAGTTTGGCCAAGTCATAGACCACAAATATGCAGGCCTTTATCCATGTAGCGACGGTTTGCTATGAGGCCCTGGTTCCCAATGACGTCTGAGAAAAGGAAACGAACAGGGCATCGCAACACCGGAAGGGGGCCGTGTGACTGATGTAAATCTTCAGGGCCCTCCTGACGTCCAGCTTGTGCCAGAGTTTTTCCTTCGGTTGCGTTGGGTTTGGGCAGAAGGATGGCAGGACAATCAGATGTGACATGTGAAATTCAGAGATGACCTTAGGCTTGAACAATGTGCCAGGGTGAAGGGTCACTGCATCTTTGTTGAAGGAACAGAGGTGTTCTCTCACCGAGAGAGCAGCTAGCTCTGAGACTATGCTGAAGTGATGGCCACTAGAAAAGCCATCTTGTTGGTGAGTGACCTAATTAGCAGCTTATGGAGTGGTTCGAATGGCTCCCTCATCAACTGTTTGAGAACTAAGGAGAGGTTCCATGACGGAAACCTGTGTTGGGACGGGGGTGATATTATCGAGGCACCCTTCAGGAAGCGTCTGACGAGGGTGTGAGGACAAGCAGGCACCGCCGTGACCTGTGATAAAGGCGGAGAGGAGCGCCACCTATCTCTTCAAGGTGTTGGGACGGAGTCCCACATCTAGACCCTTTTGCAGAAAGGCTAGGACATGCCTCACGGAAGCCTGCTTGGAGTTCAGCTGCTGTGAGGCGCACCATCTTTTGAAAGCCCGCCATGTGGCTTCATAGATTCTCCTGGTAGAGACACGTCTCAATGAAAGTAAAGTAACCATGATCTCTCAAGGACTGCCGCTCAACCTCCATGCTGTCAGCTGAAGCCAGTTTGGATCTGGGTGAAGAACCAGTCCTTGGTGAAGCAGGTCCATCCTCTGTGGTAGACACCAGGGTTCCTCGATGGCCATTTTCATCAGATCGGAAAACCAGGGTCTTCTCGGCCAATGAGGAGCCACTAGGACCACTTGTGCCTTCTCCTGGTGGATCTTCTGATGTACCTTCCCTATGAGTGGAAAGGGAGGGAACAAGTACAAGAGACCTAACGGCCAATGGGATCGCAGGGCATCCGTCCCCCTCGGCATTGTGGTGTGGAAACCTGGAGAAGAACTTGCTCAGCTTCGAGTTGGACCAAGTCGCGAACGTGTCCACTTCCACTGGGCTGAACCTGGATTGAATCCCTAGGAACACCTCCTGGTTCAGTTCCCATTCTCCTAGTAGGACCAAGTTCCTGCTCAAGTAGTCTGCTTGTTGATTGAGATCCCCCTGAAAGTATTGAGCAGTGAGGGACAACACCGTCCTCTCCATCCAGTGGAATAGGAGGTCTGCTTCTTGTTGCAGACACCTGGATCTCGATCCGCCCTGTTTCGCTATGTAAGAATGGGCTGTGGTGTTGTTTGTCATCACTATGACATGCTGATTCTTCACAACGGGAATGAATTGTTGGAGGGCCAGGCGTGCTGCCCGCAGTTCCAGCCAGTTGATGCTGTGCAATTGTTTCTGCGAGCTCCAGAGCCCTTGCATCACCTGCCCCTGGCAGTGAGGCCCCCAGCCCTGTAAACTCACATACGAGGTAACCAGGACCAGCTGCGTGGCCATTAACGGGGAGCCCCTGCATATTGAATTCCCCTGGGTCCACCAGGATAATGAGTCCTTCACCTGCTGCAGGAGAAGAAGGAACCTCCTTAACGCAACCTCCTTCTGATATGGCATGAGGAAGGCCTGGAGTGGTCTGGAGTGGAAACACTCCCAGGGAACCACCCCAATCGCCAAAATAATGAGGCCTAGAATCCTGGCCAGAGAGTGACCTGACTGTGCATGCTTCTTGCTGAAGCACTGCCTGCTGTTCACGTGAAAGGGTGACTTTGTATTGGAGGGTGTCCATTTGTACGCCCAGGTGGACAATGGTGCGTGCAGGGGACAGGTTACTCTTTGGAAATGTACAAGGAAACCGTGATCCTGCAGGTAGCAGATTGTGATCTGCAGATCCCTTTTTACTTTTTCCAACGAGGAGGCCCAGAGTAGGATGTCATCCAGTTAAGGGTACAGATGGAGTCCCTGAGACCTTAGGTTGGCGATTAGTACCACCAGGATCTTGGTGAACACTCTCGGTGCCAAGGCCAGGCCAAAGGGAAGGGCTCTGAACTGAAAATGGTGATCCCCAAATGCAAAACATGGATATTGCCTGCTGTCCTCGTGAATCATGATGTGCAGCTACGCTTCCGAAAGATCCAGGGAGGCTAGGAAGTCCCCCGGCTGCAGGGCCTTCCTGATGGACGTGAGAGCTTCCATCCTTAACCGCTTGTAGGTAATGTGGGAGTTGGTGTATATTTGAGGTCCAAGATAGACCGGAGGTTGCTGCCCTTCTTTGGAACCGTGAAGAAGAAGGCGTACACCCCGACCTCTTCTATGGCAGCGATGTCCCATAGGTGGGCTATGGCCTCTGTAAGGTCCCTTGACTTTCTTGGGTTTTTGGGAACTGGGGCTGGAAGGAATCTGCCCCTTGGTCTTGCGTCGAACTCGATCCGGTAACCATGGGCTTTTGTGGCTATCACCCACCTGTCTGTTGTCAAGTTTGACCAAGTCGCAAGGAACAGATTGAGTCTGCCGCCCACCGGGGGTGACTCCGAGTCAAGATTGTTGGCGGGGGCCTCCCCTTTGTTGGTGGGAGGTTCCCCTTCTGTTGGCATTTGATTGAGTCCCTGAAGCTTGTCTGATGATGGAGTTTGGCTTGACCCAAGCGGGGCAAAAGGAACTGTAGTTCCTCTGCTTTCCAAATCCCCTTGATGAGCAAAAGGAGTGGGAGGTCTGAAAAGGGTGTCTCCCACTTTTCTTGTCTGACTTTTTGAGAGTAAAGGGCATTGCCAGCTTCTTGTCTTTGGTTTCGATGAGGATGCCCTTCAGGGCCTCTTCACCAAAGAGCTTGAGACCTTTGAATGCAGTGGAGGCAAGGGCAGCCCTGGTGGGGGTGTCCACTTGCCAGTATTTCAACCATATTGATCTGGCTAGCATCAAGGCCCTGATGGCTCTGGCTGAGAAGATCATGGCATCTTGAGCCGTGTCTGCTGTGAAGAGGGTATGCAAGAATCTCAGGAGTGTCTTGTGAAGTACCCTCAGGTCGAAGTCCTGAATTTCTATGCGTTCCTGGAGCCAAACGATGGCCACCCGTGAAAAGAGGAATATAGCCAGATTGACTCCCACCCCAAGGGTCCTTCGTGGCCCTTCTTGATGGCCGCATCAGCCCTTTTTTTGTCCGGGTCCCTCAGGGAGCCCTCGCCTTCCTTAGGAGCCAGAAAATTGGAAACAAGAGAAGCAACTGGATTGTTGACCACTGGTGGTTTCAGACTGTCGAGGTAGCGCTGACTGTTGTTGTAGTACTTCTAGACCACCATGGTGCCCCTTCTTCCCAGTGAGGGCCTGGTCCACTTTTCAGTTACCAGGTTCCAGAAAGTCTCTGGAAAAGGAAGCTCTGGTTTCTTTGGGCGAGTGGTACACATCCCTGCTAATACCTTCTCGTTGGTGGAGGACGTTGAAGGTGCCTGCTCCTAGTCAGAGGAGGAGATTTCCAGTGTGGCCAGTATCTTGCTGAGCAGATGGGTATACCACTCTCCTTGGAAAAGCCTGTCTGAGGTTTCCTGCTCTGACATCTCGGAGTCAGAAATCTCACCCTCTTCCTTGCCACTCAGAACTCCCAGTGCATCGTCATCAGGGGTCCCAGATCCCCTGACGGCATCCATGAGGCGTTGCTCTTCCTCAGAGTCCGTGAGGGATTCCGCAGACAAATGGTTGGAAAGAGAGTCCTTCCTTTTCTTGGAATGTAGGGCATTGGGGGCTGCATTCAAAGGCATGCCCTTCACTTCCCTGTTGGAGGACTGGGACTTAGCCTTTCCGGGTCCCTTGGATTGGGTCCGGGACCGCAATTGCCTGTCATCTGCCTGGATCGCGGGGAGAGCCCCCGAGGCAGAGGCACTAGTGCTGGGGCCCTCAGATGAATCCTCATCTAATAGCAGAGCACTAGAAAGGAGATGCAGGGCTGCCTTGATGATACCCTTATGTTTTTTACAATGACCCTGTGAGGTGGGCGCAAGCCCTCCTGGCTCACCCATGTCCCCCAGTACCAGTTCCACATCTCATCCCTCCACACTGGGGGAGTAGGAGGATGAAGTAGCCCCTTGGGCATGTCTAGTGTTGCAGTAGGCCGAGGCCTGAGTAATCGATGCCTGGGAGGTCGAGGCCTGGAGGGCCAGGGCTAAGGAGGCCTGGGGTTGAAGAACTTGGGCCTGGTGCCCTGAGGCCTGGATGGCTAAGGCTTGGGAGGCCTGGAGTTGGGGAGCTTGGCCCTGGTGTCCCATGTGGTTGGGGGGGCAAGGTCGCATTGCCCCCCCCCATTGTGGCGGTGGCGAGGGTTTGGGTTCCCTCAATGAGGGATGTCTGTGCATGGAGGCTTGTCCCTATTCCCCCCATTGTGATCTGATGGCTTGCTGTGGGTGCATGTCTCCTTGAGGCCCGTGTTCCCTGAAAGCAGGGAGGGCACAATTCACGGGAGGAGATTGGAAGGCAGGGGCGTCCCATCCCCGCACCCCCCCAAGGGACCCCAGTACCTGATCAGGGGCTCCTGCCCCCATCCAGCTATGGCAGCAAGGTCCAGGAGCATGCCAGGAGCTCCAGAGGAGCGTGTGGTGGATTGCAGCCCTAGAGGACTCCTTGGAGGCCAGCTTCTTTGGCTGCGCTGGCCTCCTCTGTGGCTTCACAGTAGCCACCTTCACCTTCATGGGGGGGGGGGCTGCTCTGTCGTTCCCTTGGAGATGCTCCCTGTTGTGATAGCCAGAGAGGCCTTCCGCGCTGCCCTCTGGGCTACCACCAGCAGAGACTCACCAGAGGCGGCAGTGGCTAGCGTGGCTCCATCCGTGCTGCCTGGAGCAACCTCGAAGCAGCTGGGGATGGAGCACACATCCCCTGCTGGAGCACACATCCCCTGCTGCTCTGGAGACTTTCCCCACTTGCTGGGGGATCTCCTGGGCCAGCTTGTTACCTCCCATGGTCACTCAAGGGAGGAAGGAGCCGCCGGAGCAAAGGCAAAATAAGAGAGGGGGAGGGGGCTGAGAAGAGCAGTGCAGAGAGCCCAGCGAGAAGAGGAAGGGTTTTTTTTTTAAGGCGGGAGATTTAAAAACCGGCAGAAATAGAAAGGGAGCAAGAGAAAAGATCAGGGAGGGCAGAGAGTAAGAAGGGCAGAGAAAACAGAGAGAAAAGGAACAAAGGATTAAAAAATAGATGGAGATTCTCCTACGTCCGTCTGGGCAAAGCAGGAAGTTAGAACTGGCCTCATGGACTCAGGATGGAGGAGACAAAGAAATTTGAATCACAAAGACCTGATGTAACTTCCTGCTTCCACCTGGGTGGTGACTGACGTAACCCACAGCTAAGGACCCGTATCATCTCCTCCCTCAGAGAATGGTTGATGAAGACACAATATACAAATACCTACACATCAAATCGTCTGCTACAAGTTCCTCTTCCTCTTCACATTCAAGCAACCTGTTCACATTAAAGCAATCTCGTTAATCTAAATAGAATTAGTTACCCATCTGTATACAGGGATTCTGCATCCAGATTCAACCAAGCACAGCTTGAAAATATTCAGGAAAAAAACTCCACAAAGCAAACCTTGCTGTTCACCATTTTATATAGGGGATGCCATTTTACTACCTCATTGTATACCTCACACAACCACAGGACTCCTGGAACCAAACTCCAGCAGATACACTACAGGACATCCTTTTCAGTTTGGAAAGTAGCAATTGCTAGGCCTGTACTGGTTCTGCCAAATCCTAATATTTCTCAGTTCAGTACAGGTAAATACAAATGGATGAAAGCTTTTGTACTAGGATGCTTAGAGTAATGAAGCAGCAGGCTAAGAGCAAAGGTGGATGAACACTAACAATATGGGCAATGAGCTTCCTTTTCCAGGCAGTGTCAACCACTGCAGATTTTTGTGCAGTGTTGGTTCTAAGGATTTTTTTTTTAAGGCAGGAGATTTAAAAACCGGCAGAAATAGAGAGGGAGCAAGAGAAAAGATCAGGGAGGGCAGAGTAAGAAGGGCAGAGAAAACAGAGAAAAGGAACAAGGGATTAAAAAATAGATGGGGATTCTCCTACATCCCTCTGGGCAAAGCAGGAAGTTAGAACTGGCCTCATGGACTCAGGATGGAGGAGACAAAGAAATTTGAATCACAAAGACCTGATATAACTTCCTGCTTCTGTGTTGGTTCTAAGGAATTTTTAAGAACCTCAAACTATCCTTGACACGTACATGTTTGTATGCCTTGAAGTCACTAGTCAACTTATGGCAACCCTATGAATTTCATGTTTTCTTAGGCAAGGGTTTGCCATTGCCTTCCTGTGCAATTAGCCTACAGCACCTGGTATTTATTGGTCTCCCATCCAAGTATTAACAAGGGCTAACCCTGCTTAGCTTCCAAAATCAGAAAGGAGCTGGTGCCTTGACACACACCCATAGCTAAATAAGCACACAAACACTTATTGGTATTCATCATCTTCAGACATTTTATGCAAATAATATTTGCAAGACCTCTTCCCCCTTTAGGTAAAGACTGAAAACATACTTTGTACATGCTAGCTTTAATTTCATGCTTGCCAAGTTTTCTTACTGTGCATTTTATTTCTTTGAATACCTACCTCACTAGAGTAACTTGAAAGTTTACACCACGCATTTGTAGCTCATTCATAATAAAAGTATTTTACTGCCTGCACTTACTTTGCTTAAACAGTATTAAACTTTGGACATTACCTATTTAAAAAGTAAACTAGCTGCAGTTACCCCCATTTTCTCAATGATCCAGTTGAACTGGCTGCCCACATAAATGCACTACCAAGATTTTAATGTACATACCTGGAAAGTGCCCCACATGAAACAGATGTGTTGGAACAGTCAGGAAAGACTAGGTCTGTGTATGGTGCTTGTAAAGGTGATGTGCCTTGTATCAATTCAGTATCTTCAGTCTTCTGTACAGGTCTATGTATGTTCCATATCTATGAAAGTACTGAATGTGGTATTTATCCTAGATATGGCTTTCTAAAAATCCATAGCTTTCATTTGAAGCCAGGGTATAAAAAGCAATTCTTCCAGATGGCCTATTTTTCCTTATCATTGGATATATTGGCTAGGACTGGTGGACGATTCACCCCATTTTTAGGCCTAGCTTTTAATATGGTCATAGTGCACTCACAGAACACATGCAAATAATGATGTAGCAGCAGAGAGGTTTTTTGTACCTATGTAAGCACCTCGTTCCTTCACTACAGTAGGAAGATTAAAAAAATCAGACCAGAGGTAGGGGAGTAAAGGGTAAAGAAGCATAACTGCGTGGACATTAGAGCTCTACTTTTAATAATGAATTTAGCAAGGGGATGTCGAAGTTTAGTGCCTATAGTTTTGTAGTTGTACAGGACACCTACTAATCCCCCAACCCAATAGGTAGCTGAAAACAACCCAGAGAACTAGAAGAGTGGTGAAAGGATGTGACAGCTGAGTTCTGGTACAGGTCAATTCCTGGCTGTGCTTGTTTTCAAAGACAGTTTCCTTAATTCTTTGCTTAGTCTGAGTGATTATTGTAGTAGGTTCTGTTTATGCATCTCATGTTTTTTTTTAAAAAAAAAATCCTTCGCAAGCCTGATGTTTTAGCCAGTCCTGTTTGAACTGAACGCTAGACATTATCAATGCTTGCTTGAGCAGAGAATCAGCCTCCTCTCCTGCTACCAGTTCTATGTTAAGGGTTAAGGCAACCATAGATATTTCAAGGTAGAGACCAGAGTGGTTACACTGTACATGCTAAAAAGCAACATTTCCATTTCCCCAAAAGCTAAGAAACTGATGCTCAGACCAAGCACCATCATGCACCTATCAAGAACAGGCACTCTATTACAATATCTTGAAACCATTTTAAATGGTGATAGGATTAAGGTGCAAGGAGGAAAGGAAATAAATGAATCTAGTGAGAGTTGAAGGAACCAAAATGAGAGGTAGGAAATGAAAAACTACAACCGAGTGATTTGGTCAGAACAGAAAACTTCAAGGTGATGAAACTGTACTGGTGAGTCAAAACACACATGCAACACTATGGGTAACTCACAGGAATACACAGCATAAGTAATTTTTGTAATACAATGTCAATACACAACACAGCAAACAGTCAATTCGCTTTTTGGTTACTCCACATGCCAGATTTTAGATACCTTGAACAAGGATGCAAATACTGTACCTGCTCAGGCAGGAATGGAATAAAGGCAGGCCTACAAACTGTCCAGCTGGTCTAAGCTCATACTCCCAACCCAGAGGTGTTTTCCAGTTCAGTCACACTCATGACATGGTAAGAATCCTTCTGATTTGGCCCCATGCAGCTCTTCCGTATTGTGATGCAAAGCAATGCCTGCTGCAAGTAACCAATGAATGGTTTCTTCTGGCACCACAGATTTGCACTAACACTTGTAATGTAATCTAAGCATGTAAATTCCCAAACACACACAATCATTAAAAGCCATCTTTTCTATGCTTTGTATTACTTAACTTTGTTTGGAAGGCAAAGCTGCTTTCTTCTTATTCTTGGGAGAATATAGGACGAGAATGTATAACATGGAATGACTTGCAGAAAGCAAGGTGTCCTCTATTTTGAAACTTAAAAGGTTTACATACTCTCGACCTGCCATACAGATGCCTACTAGGGACAGGCAGTAAAAAGGTGCCTTCAGGATTTTGCAAAGTGCTCATTAGACAACTGGATATAAATACTGCCTATTACATGTCATTCTACTGGCCAGTGCTTAAATTTCAGTTAAACTACGAATGATTTGAGCTTAGATTGACACACCACACAGCAAATTAGTATCCTGTGATAAAACCAGTATTACTTATGTATTTTTAAGTTACAGTTACTTCAAACTACAGCATATAAGCAATGCCTCATGTGTAGATTTCTTGCCTAATATGCTCATCTCTGCCATCAAAGATTATCTTTCCAAGCTCTCTGCGTTAAGTCATTATTTATCATGATAAACTAAAGGAATCCATCTTTCTTTTAACTGGTTAAGAACTCAAATCAGTACATAGATCAGCACCATATTCAGGCTTTCAAATTTGTCCTCCAGCTAGTTACTGTGGTATGTTGAAAGGCAAGAAGCCAGATCCAGTTCAGAATGAAAGCCTTCTTTTGTTTCTGTCATGTTCAGGTGCCTAAGAAGTTCAGTTGTGGCTGGTTCATCTTCCATGTTCCAGGGAACCCAGCATCTGCAGACAGTCTTACACATGCACAAAAAGGTCAGGCTATGCTACAGATGTCAAAAATCCAAATGCACAAGAACTACATGAAGCCTGCTGAGGAATCCTGCTCAACACATTAAACCAAGAGGCATTACCTATGCTGGGTTTAAATGAGTTTGGTTTTTTTTATTTTAGACAGCCTACATGACAAGTTTTTAAAAACCAATGCCTCCACTCCAATTATTTCAGGGTCAAAATAAATCAAATTAAGCTCAAGATGGCATCAGTCCAGTTTTCAGACATTGCTGAGTCATGATGTTTTATTGATGAATAAAGAGCAGCAGCCAATTATAATGATGATGATGGATGATCCGAAGAGCTCATCTCTTGTTACTGTTAAGAAATTAAAGAGAATTAGCCAGTGCTCATATTATTTCTTTATACCAAAGTTCAGTGCTACTTTTTAAATTGTTCTCCCATATTCAATCTGAGTTGCCATGTTATCAGGCAGACAGAAAGCGCAAGGAAATTACTATTGCATCTTATTGCAAACCAGAGAGCAAAAAATAATGCTCTTGGCCTATCAGCAGATGCTCAACATTCAAGGCAATATCACCATACCACCCTAATACTCCCAGTCCCACCTGATTTCAGAAGCTAAGTAGGGCTAGTACTTGGAGTACCAGCAATCTCCATGTAGAGTAGAAAAGAAGCCTGCCCCAAACCCTGGAGACTAGAGAACACCATGCTAGATGGACCAAAGTCTGACTCAATATAACTCAACTTTCTGTGTTCCAGCATTCACAGCAGGAGTGGGGAAAGCATGGTCTAACAGCACACACGCAGCTCCACAAAGCTGCTTTTGTGGCCTCAGTCCACCCCCAAATGGAAATTTATTTTGCCCCCAAAATGCCATGCTTTGCCACATTTCTAGGTTCCCTCAGCCATTTCCAGTTCCTCTGGGACTTCCAGACACTTTCTGCTGGAAAAAAGAGGACTCTCCTGAACCTAAAATGGCCTAACAACCCCCACAAACAGGGTGAAATTAGCCTTCAAGACTCCCAGGCAAAATTTTATTTTTAGGCCCAAGATGGTAGAGAGGTCCAATGCTTCTAAGGACCCCTGGGGAGACTAGTACAGCCCCTTGACAGCTACCCACTCTTGGTTACAAGCCTTCCCTGAGACTGTAAGAGATAGTCTTGACAAGCCCTTTTCAGGCATGGAAATGCACAGCCATCAATGCATTGTCAGTTGATGTTTAGAAAATGTTATATCTGTCCTTATATACATTATAGCCTTTATATATACCATATGTGTTTACACATTCATTGAGTCTGCACTTTCTCCCTATTCCCAGAATGGGTTTCCCTTTTAAGCAAGCAAGTGGTCAGAGGGAAAGTGATGCCTCAATCTCTCCCCCACTAACCAGCAAGCTTCTCATCAGAAGGGCAGAAAATGCGTGGGCTGAAAACCTGTTTAGGATAAGCATATACACAACACTGCTGGCCTATTAACAAAAAGACCACTAACAATCCATTGCCTGTAAAACCATCCTCCTTACCAGAAAAATCTTAACAGTATTTTTAAGAAAAAAATCTTTGGAAGCTAGAAAGTTACAGGTCTATTAAATGTTATCCTCTGCACCAAGAGAAGTGGTGGCAATCACAAAGTTTGCCAATCTTCTTCACTAAAATGTTCCAAATAGGAGATGAAAGAGCAATTATTACAGGTTACTGGTCTTGTAAAGGACAGGAAACAAGTAGCAGGAATAACCTGACAGGTTATTCCTGCTGATCTGGAAGGAAGTAAATGGGGGTAGAGGTGATGAATGGCAGTAAATTATTTTGAGATACTGAGAGCCCAAGCAGTCTCCAAAGAACTCTAGAAAGGATTTCTCAAACTTGGCAAATGGGCAATGCTATAGAGAATGAAACTCAACAAGCTTCATATAAAGTGACAGAGACTGAACAAGCTGTGAGCATTTGGGGGGAGGGGAACCCTGTTCTTTCAGTTGCAGCTGATAGCTCAGTGACAGTGTCAACTCTGTGGGATACATGTAAAGCATACTCAACGTAAGGGACAAAGAGAAGGATTAACAGTACTTCTACTATTGTCATGCCCTTATAGAAACTTGTGACTGTCCAGCCCAGGGATACTGATTTAGCATTCTGGTCACACCCATTCAAAAAGGTTATTTCAGCACTCTCTAACTGGAAAAAAAACTGTCAAGAAGTGATCAAAATGGTCAGAGCATTTTCACTACATTGTAAAGGTTGTAAAGATTAAGCATGTAGAATTTAACATTTTGAAAAAGACTGAGACAGAACAAACATTTAAATTCAGAGAAATAAATGGTTACAGGGAAACTGATACATTTTTCTCCTTCTTACACTACTGCAGCTGCCAATACATCCAAATAGTGGCAGAAAATATAAAAGGTAACCCACGGAATTTGTGGAATTTCCATTTCTGTCAACAACGTTTTAACCCAGTCAACGTATTGATTTCAGCAATTAATAACACAATTTCTACTTACACATTTTTCCATATCTAATCCATCCTTAAAGAAAATCATATATGGGGTCACACCATCCTCACGGAAATCTAGTAATGCCACCATGCCATCTGGATTCATGTTCTCACCTACAAAAAACTGGAAGGAAAAAGATCTGTTGATGCAAGTTATTTACAAGAAACTAGTTTACAACACACAACTAAACTTGCACTAGATGTCCTGCGTACCAGCATTCCAAATGGTGATCTTAGCTTTTAAAGCCTCAATGGATTGAGACATATAGCCTCTGGGGTCTTCTAGAAGTGCCCACTAGTAAGAACAATGAGGCTGCTATGCTGGTGAGAGTGTACTCATGGTGGTGACCGAGTCTCTGGCAGGCCTTAGCTTACATTACCAAAGCCTCTTCCAGAGTAACTCTGGATATTTGTGCTGATGCAATCACTTTAAATTGCATCTCTCATTTCTTATACACTGCTTCATGAAGGCATAGTCCTAGAAAGCAGCTTTAAAATACCTGACATCATACATAACAATGCACTTTTCCTTACCCAGGTTTTAGCAATTTCTCACAGAGTAGAAAGCTTTACAACAACAGTAAAAACCTACTTTGCTGTACACAAACACAATCACTTACCACACAGATTTTGTACTTTATCAGGGGAAAGGGAAATCTGGAACTTGCCTGGTAATTTTTGAAATTTGCAAGGATATGTTTGACTTGCTCAGCTGCCCCAGTCATGAACGGCTTTACTCTCTCTGGCTTTGTTTCCTCAAGTCTGGCCTTGATTCTAGGAAAGGAAAGCAGTTCTTAAAACACTGACAAGTTCTAAACAGCAACCTGAATTTCAATCCATCATACCTCCCCGATCCCAATATGAACAATAACGCATTTTCTTTTCTTTCATCAGCCAGTTTTATTTAGTCTCCTGGATGCTTTATCTTACCTAACAGAATGTATGTAGAAGTAACCTGACATGGGGACCAGTTTTAACATGGGCTTTGTTAAAGCAAGATAAGCAGCAGAACTGAGGATAATCGAGCTTGATGACCAGATGCTTGACTCTGTCAGGTCACACAAAGCTAGTTTTATATAGCAGTAACCTCCATGCAGTTACAGCAGGGTTGACCTCTATATGGCCCCCATTAAAAAAAAATTAAACTAACCACCTCCACCCCTTAAGAGCCACATCCCCAAACTGTTTTGAGTTGGCTTTTTCTGAAGCCAGAAGTGACTTCTGGTTACTGGCTAAAAAAAAAAAACAGAATCCCCAAAATATGCATACCTAATGGACTGCAGTGGAGAGAAAACAATGAGGAAAATGAGGTAGTATGGCCATCACAGCCTCAGTATGAAGAACATGTACAGTAACATAACCACATAAGTTATCTATTTAGTTTTAAAAAGGAGGAGAAAAACACCAAAATTCAGAAGAGCAGGGATCATCTATTACTGCTACTTCTCACTGCTAGGCTAGTCAATCCTGGTCCTATGAAGTAATTACACATCTATACTGTCATACTGCATCTACAGTGACATCACTATATTTGCATTTGCTATTACCACAGTTCAGTCTTAATCATCAATGTATAATTTCCTCCCACCGCCAGAAAAATCAATGTCTCCACTAACTCTATTATGAGACAAACTGACACACTAACGGTATCATTAAGAGGGCATCACTATGACTTGTGAGGCATTGTAATGAAACACACAGGAAAGTATTTTGTCTGAAAAATGCAGAGCCAAAGCTATTTAAGGCTGTAAGTTGTTAATTCTAAACAGGGTACCTAAGGTCCCCAACTGGCACATCATGCTCATAGGTGCCTGTTGCTGTTATAAGCTTTCTCCAAGCATCTGAACATTGTGGTAGGTCAACCCCACACAGTCCATGCTGCAGTAGTCTAAGTGTTGTAGAGAGACCAAGATCTCTTACGCTTTCATGTAGTCCTTGATGTACTTCTTGTAAGACTCTTTAGTGAAACTTGTCTCCTGAAGGTGATGGTTCATTACAATGTCAACGCCAGTGATAACTGTGGCTTCTGCCCCTTCACCATCTGGACCTTCGGCAGATGCGTTTCCACCAATTAAAGCATCATCTATTTCACCTTCTTTCCTGCTCACCATCTGATCCATTGAAAGAAAAGATTCTGATAAGACACAATTTTCTGGTTACAACATACAATTCAATGGCTGCCTAATCACAAACAGAGTTAAGGTGACAATCTTAAGCTTCTTGATATTCAACACTGCAGCATTTTAACGTCCCAAGTCTAAAGCTGAATTAGGAGTAAAAATACTGAAGGCCTAATACATTCCTGCATGATGATGGAGTCCCCTTCTACAGATTAAATATTATCACTAAGAACTGCCTTCGTGCCTACTTTCTAAAGCACAATGAGCCCTCGTTCATTTTATTATTCCAGGTCCTCAGATCATTAGTGTAAATGTCAGTTTCTTACTTATTATTCAACCATCTACTGAGTCTATATTACAGGAGATTTGTACATAATGTCTCAATTTACATCTCATTCTTAGCCATTTTTTCACCTTTTTGTTATCTTTAAGCATACCCAGCAACATCCAAATATTGGTTAGTTTCCACAAGTACTCAAACACATGTTAACTCTGCCGTCAATTCTCCAAAGATAATTCAGCCCTCCCCTCCAGGTCTTTGAAATTAATAAAATAAGCTGTGGAGCAGAATCAAGGGACATTTTTCTTTCTGCCTGGCTTTGACACCAGCTGTTAATTCACTTCCTCCAATACACCTAGCATCACCCTGAGACACTACAGACCAACCTAGTTACCAACGGATCTTCCCAACCCACTTCAAACCTACCTTCCCCTCCACTTCCAGGCAGAGTCCATTGGCCACTTCTTTAATTTTGTAGATATCCGAGAACATCTCATCCTCTGCAGGAAGAACAAGGAAGAACAGTCACGTTCTATAAGCTCTTTTCTTTCCCACCTCACCGCCATTCAAGGATTTCCCAATTCCCACTTAGAAACTCTGCCCCATAGCACCTTCACACCCAGAAGAGCCCCCACGTCCCTGGAGTCAATCAGCTATGAATTCACACACACACAGCCTTAACCAGAGAAAAGACTCTTATCACACTCCACTGTTCTAGTGCTATTATTCCACTTTAACTGCTATGTGGCTGCCTCCTGTGGAATTCTGGGGCTTGTAGTTTAGTGAGGCCTAAGAGATCTCTGGCTGAGAATGCTAAATGCCCTCCCTAAACTACAAATCCCAGGATTCTACCCAGAGACTGACTCCCCGCAAGTTCAAAATGGCTCTCCAATCTCCATTCTTCTTTGGAACCAGAAACAGAAGTGAGTAAGTTCCCGAAAACCTTTCCTCTTCCGGGACTGGTTCTATTGCCTGAATCTGCAGCAGATGGTCTATCGCCTTCTCCATTTGCAAATGTTTTTCCAAGCAACTGGTCCTGCATGATTTACAAATATGGGGGGTGGCTTTGCTATGAAATCTATGGTGTATCCTTGACTGACCGTTCTGCTGACCCAGGCATCTGAGGAGGTAGCCTCCCAGATCCCTGTGAAGGTGGTCAGTCTGCCCCCCACTGGCAGGATCATATAGTCAGAGGGACTGTCTACCCTTGCTCCCATTTGGAGGGTTGGGTGCCTGACACCTTGGAAAACTGAGCCGTCCTGGACCTGTGAAAGGACTTAGAGGCACTCCAGTTGTTCTTGCTTGACCTAAAATTCCTCTGGTTGTTGTTCCTAAACCTCCTGAACCCTTGAAAGTTGGCACGAAAAAGCTTCTGATCCTCCTTCGGTAAGGATGGCAGTGCCTTCCTTTTATCTTTCGTCTCCACCAGAACCTCATCCAAGGTCTCACCAAACAGCTTTCCTCCTTTGAAGGCACAGCCAGATAAATTCGCCTTGGCCTTGTTGTCAGCGTGCCAGTTCCTCAGCCATAGTTGACGCCTGGCTGCCACATTTGCGCCCATTGCCCTGGAAGAGAAACGCAGTGCATCCAGGCTCACATTGGCCACAAAAGCCAAGGCCTTGGCAATCTCATTCATCCCCTGGTGAAACTTGGTCTCATCCTCAGGGATATTAGACAACAAATTCTTGGACCATCTGATCGTGGCTCTGGCAAAAACAAAGACTGCCCCTGCTGCCTTATGGCTAGGGCAGTAGACTCATGGCACCTGCGTAAAAAAGTTTCAACCCTTTTATTGTCAGGTCCCTTGAGGTGTTCATTGCCATCTCTAGGAAAAAGTGTGCCCGAAACGAGCCCGACCACTGGCATATCAATGGCTGGCAGCTTCAAGAGGTCCAAAATCTCACTGAGGTAGGAATACAGCTGCTTGACATAGGCGGGCTGGGTCCTTGCTGCTCCTGGCTGGTTCCATTCCTCCACCATAGTGTCCTTAAGGATATCTGGAAAAGGAAACACATTGACAGCCCCTTTTCCAGAGGTCCTAAGTTCTGGGACCCCTTGGCTGGGCCCTCCATTGACTGGTTCTGCTGGTGCCAGCTCCAGTGTCCTCAGGGTCTTCTTCAAAAGGAGTCCAAAAGCGGCTGCTTCAAAGAGGCAGGGGGAAGCTTGTTCCTCCAAGCTATCCCCCTCCCCCTCAGTTACCCCTCCTCCCTGCCATTGGAAGCCTCATGCTCCTCAGGGACTCTCTTCATCGGAGTCACCAGTATGGTGCTCCTTATGCGCCCTCTGGCACAACGGGGAAGGGCCTCCCCCCCCCTGCAGTTCCACTGCCATGCTACGGCTTGGCTAAGGCAAAACCTCCATTGCGCGCCTCCTCCCCGGCCTTGCGCTTCCCGGCCCTGTCGCTGGGGCCTGCCACCTTGCTCGTGGAGAGGAGGGAAACCGCATCTTTCCCGGACCTTTAGGCCACCACCCCCTGGTCTCACCGATGCCCCGATCCTGCCTCCAGCGCCTGCCTAGTGATCAATGTGACCCAGGCAGCCAGGAACAGGGAGTGGGCCTTGGGGAAGGCGCTGTCCTCTTTGCTAGGTCCGCCAGGCACAGAGCCCTCATCAGAGGTTCCATGCGGCGTTGAGCCCATGCGTGGTCCACCCCCTGGCTGGGGGTCCAATCACGCTATGCTCCATCCGCGGCTACCAAAGGATTGCTCAACGTGCACCCCAGAAAGGGGGCGCGGAGCTCCTTGTCCTTGGAAGGAGGGGCCGCCCCTAGATGGTCCAGGGCTGAATCCTCCTTCTTTGAGGACAAATCACCCCCTTGCACATGCTTGTGCATGGGGCCGCTAACTTGGCTTTTTTGTTCTCCTGGATAAGCCTGGAGCCCTGCCATTGCGAGAGGCAGAACAGAACTGGGGAGGTTAGGGGTTGGCTCCACCTCCTGGTGGGCATGTTTTTCTGGTTTAAATTTTTTAGGTTGCCCGGCCTGTGATTGGATGGAGGCGGAGCCAATACCCAGGAAAAGGAATCTCTCCCCATGCTGGAAAACCCAGGATTTTTAGTGAGGCCTAAGAGGTCTCGCTGACTTCTAATTGCCCTCCCTAAACTACAATTCTTAGTGAGGCCTAAGAGCTCGCGGGCTGAGAGTTCTAAAAGCCCTTCCCTAAACTACAAATCCCAGGATTCTTAGTGAGGCCTAAGAGATCTCTGGCTGACTTCTAATTGCCCTCCCTAATCTACAAATCCCAGGAATCTTATTGAGGCCTAAGAGCTCTCTGGCTGACAGTTCTAAATGCCCTTCCCTAAACTACAAATCTCAGGATTCTTAGTGAGGCCTAAGAGATCTCTGGCTGATTTCTAATTGCCCTCCCTAATCTACAAATCCCAGGAATCTTAGTGAGGATTCTTAGTGAGGCCTAAGAGCTCTCTGGCTGAGAGTTCTAAATGCCCTTCCCTAAACTACAAAGCCCAGGATCCCACAGGAGGCAGCCATATAGCAGTTAAAAGTGGACTCATAGCATTATAACACTGTAGTGTGACATAATCTCTGAAGAGCCAGGCTAGAGTAGATTTCCCCGGGCAGAGGGGGCCCCCACTCGACCCCCAACAGCCTCTCCCAGAAAAACCATGTTTGCAACGTGCAGGAAATTGGGTTCAGAGTTCAACCGGAAGTTCTGATCTACAAATCCCCGTTTCCATCGTTTTTTCACAGAGTATGTCTCTTCAGCAACTTGGCTGCGCAAGTGCAGTAGCCACCCGACCGACGGTTGCGCATGCGCTCCGCTGCCGTCACTGTAGTGGCGGCAGCGGAGCGCATGCGCAACCGTTGGTCAGGCAAGCAGGCAGCAGGCAAGCAGGCAAGCGCCGAGTTACCTCACCCCACCTCTCCTCGCTTCCTTCTCTCCCTACCCCTCCCGCTGGGAAGGCCGCGCAGGCGCAGTGTAAAAGAAGGGGGGGTCGCGCGCTCTTCAACTAGCTTGGAATGCGAGGCTGCGCAGCCGCAGTACGTGCCGCCAGCGCCCTGAGGAGGGGGGGCAGTTCTGAGGCGACCGCCAACTCCACCCCTCCCCTCCCGACTGGTCTTTTTTTTTCTTTTTTGAGGGAATCTTTTTGCTTACGGCTGATGCAGTCGCGGTAGATGATCATGGCTGAGGCGTCGGGAGACGAAGATGGGCCCAGGTGGCGTCAGGCAGGCTGAGGCAGAGGAGCGGCTCGACAGCAGCCCCCGGCGCGAACAAGGAGCGAGGCGGAAAAGGCCGAGGCGGTGCCTCCACTGAGCTCATATAGCCACCAGGGCACGTCCCGGCCATCCGGACGCCACCAATCCCTGCGCTCCTCGCCACGCACGAGGCTTGTGACGGAAGCACGCACGCCTCATGCCCCGCCCCTTACGCTCCCTCACCGCGAGCCATAGAGCTAGGAAATGGAAGAGTGACCCAGTCCTTGTGAGGAAGGTGACGACGGAAACTCGTCTTAGAATTTTCAACATTTTTAAGCCACAGCGCGGCTGCCTCTCCAGTCGACATCATAAGGGCTTCTGGAAGCCAATTTGGGGGGGGGGGCTCTATTTGTGCTGCAATGGGACTTTAGATATGGCAAATTAATTAAAGGTGTAGCCTTCGGGGGGGACACACGAGGGGGGTTTCGTAGAGGGATTAAGGAGGGGTGCACTAAAAGTTAAACTAGCCTCTGACTATATCAAGTGACCCAGAAGTTGAACTTGCGGTATACAGTTGTCCCCCCGTATCCATGGATTTAAGTACATATGTCCCCTGTATCCACGGATTTGAGTACAGTTGTCCCCCTGTATCCACGGATTTGGATCCACGGATTTAAGTATTCAAGCTTGAAAATACTCTTAAAAAAAAAAAACAATAATCCAAAAAGCAAACCTTGATTTTGCCATCTTATATAAGGGACATTCTTATATAATGAGCTTTGAAATTTTGATATTTTTTTTGACACCATTTTGTTATGCCGTTGCATATAATGGGACTTGAGTATTCATGGATTTTGGTATCCACAGCGGGCGGGCGGGTAGGTCCTGGAACCAAACCCCAGCGAATGTGAAGGGACAACTGTATTCACAGCTTGAAAATATTCTTAAAAAAACAATAATCCAAAAAGCAAACCTTGATTTTGCCATCTTATATAATAAACATCTTATATAAGGAGCTTTGAAATTTTGATTGGGCAGCAGTTTGCTCCCACTGATAAGAGAGTCAGTCCTGTTCTTTCAATTCAGGTCTTAATTTTACTCTGGAAACTTTTAGGCTGAATCAACACTACACTAATAGTCCATTTTGAAACTGGGTTATTTGCCATGTGCTCTTTCCTATGGACTGCTGGGATTTGTAGACTGCTGAGGAACCAGCACTCTTTGGCAGAGAAGGCTAAAAACCTTGTATAAACTACAAATCTCAGGATTCCATAGGAAGAAGCTATGGCAAACAATCCAGTTTCAAACTGGATTATTTTTGTAGTGTAGATTCTTTTGAAGCTTAAGTCCATTCAGCAGTTCACCTACCTGGTGAACTCAGATTCATCTCCTCAGATGTCAAGATTGACAAAGAGATCGATCACAGATTAGCAAAGGCATTTAGCGCATTTGGAAGACTCTACAAAAGAGTCTGGAGTAATACACACCTGAGGCAAAGCACAAAAATCAGGGTGTATAGAGCCATTGTACTGTCTATTCTTCTTTACGGCTCGGAAACATGGGTCACCTATCGCCACCACTTACGACTCCTTGAACGCTTCCATCAGCGCTGTTTACGCACAATCCTAAATATACACTAGACTGACTATGTGACGAATGTTGCTGTCCTTGAGCAAGCAGGGATCACCAGCATTGAGGCCATGATATTGAGAACACAACTGCGCTGGGCAGGGCACGTTTCTAGGATGGAGGACCATCGCCTCCCAAAAATACTACTCTACGGTGAACTCGCCACGGGTCAGCGTAAGAGGGGCGCTCCAAATAAGCGATACAAGGACTCCCTGAAACAACATCTCAGGCTCGGTCAAATTGATCACCAACAATGGTCCGCCCTGGCTTCACATCGGGAGGCATGGAGACGCACTATCCACAATGCTGCAGCCTTATTTGAGAACTCACGCCAAACAAGTCTTGAAGAGAAACGACAACACAGAAATAATCACAACTCAGAATCATCACCCAAGGAGACCTGCTGTGCTTTCTGCAACTGGACTTGTTTATCTTGGATTGGCCTTTTTAGTCATCAGCGCGCTTGCAGAAAGTGCGGGATAAGTCCTTCCTGAATCTTTGTTTGCGGAGAAAAGCCAGAGAGAGAGAGAGAGACAGAGAGAGAGTGAGAGGATTAATTTGAATACAGGTATGCCCAGTGAATATGAAGGGACAACTGTACACTGAAAATTCTTGATTCCTTGTTTTCTATAGGCAACTCTCTTTCTATAGCAGTGTTAGGTTGTGAGGTTAAAGGAATTGGGCGACTACAGTAGTAACCTGTACCTGCCTAGTTTATCATTTTTCCTGCATCTTCTTACCTGTTTGACCTCCTGCAGAGATGTCACTATAGGTCAAGCATGAGGAAAGTGCAGCCAATGGGCCATTTGCAATCCCTCAGGGCCACTTTTGTGACTCATAGAAATTCATAGAATAAAGTAAATATACTAGAGCAATTTTGCCACCGATTTTGCCCCTCTAGGGAAGTTTCTAATGGCAAGTGACCCAGAAGTTGAACTTGCGGTATAATTTTTGCATGCAGACTCTCTCACACACGAATAGCTATAGCTGTTACTGATTATTTATGTATCAAGTTTCTTACTTTTCACTTATTTGCTATACTGTAATTCTTAATAAAGACATAAAAACACGTCTCTGCAAAATCTCTCTCTGGCTTTTCTTCGCAAGCGAAGATTCAGGAAGGACTCATCCCGCGCTTTCTGCAAGCGCACTGATGACTAAAAAGGCCAATCCGAGATAGACAAGTCCGGTTGCAGAAAGCACAGCAGAAGGTCTTCTTGGGTGATGTTTTTGGGTTGTGATTCTTTCTGCGTTGTCGTTTCTCTTCAAGACTTGTTCGGCGTGAGTTCTCAAATAAGGCTGCAGCACTGTGGATAGTGCGTTTCCATGCCTCCCGATGTGAGGCCAGGGCGGACCACTGTTGGTGATCAATTTGGCTGAGCCTGAGATGTTGTTTCAGGGAGTCTTTTATCACTTTATACTATAATTCTTAATAAAGACTTAAAAACACATCTCTGCAAAATATAAACAAATAAAACAGTCATCATTTTTTCAGGATAGAACAGCAATATCAGCCTTGAGTCATTTTGTATGAAACATATGGTTCTAATAATAAATGCAATGAAAGGTTTAAACCAGTGGTTCTTAACCTTTTCTTTACCAGGGACCCCCTTTAAATTTTTTTGTTGCTATGGCCCCCCAAGACTTAACTCAAGATTTAAAACAACAACTACAACAGTAATACCACCTGAGAAAGTTAATAATACAATTACACCATCCATTAAACCTTCCTTCAGAGGCACTGGAGAGGAAGGGAAGACTTTTCTCTTGCTTCCTCCTACAAGTTTATTGCTGGAGTGAATTGAATGACAATGTGCGGGTCAAGCCAGCCAGCCTTTGCCTTGGCTCTTGTCATGTGGCAACTCCATTGCAGAGAGGAGGTAGGTTGAGCAGCCTTCAAGCCTTCATGGATGCCCTGTGAGGACATGATGGCCCCTTGGGGGTCCATGGACCCCAGGTTAAACAGAATAAAACTCTAAGGCAAACAATTTCCCAACAGCAATATGACTACAGACTTTATCACACTAGACTGTTATAGTGTTATTATTCTAGTTTATCTGCTCTGACTGCCTCCTGTGGAATTCTGGGTTTTGTAGTTTAGTGAGGCCTAAGAGCTCTCTGGCTGAGAGTTCTATATGCCCCTCTCTAAACCATGGTTCTAAATGTAGCTATCTGCATAATTTGTTCTGCAAGTGTATTTTATAGTCTTATGTTTATTATTGCTTCCTTCCCTCTGTGTGCTTGTTTTAATGTACAGCTTGTTTTAAAGTAAAGTGCCATGTACATATACATAGATAGTGCGAAAGAAAGAAAGATGATGCTTTGCATTAACCCTCCTCTTCTCCCTTGCTGTGGCTACCTACATTCACCCACTGACAACTTTATTGGATATCATTGACTTCCCTGTTAACTGCAAAGCAACCACAACAGCACCTATTCACAAAACATAGGCACCCATAAAGCCAAACACACTCAGTAGTAAAGATATATGGGGAAATGATGCTATACTGGGGAACAACAAGGCACAGTATGCAACAGCCACACTTCACAAGCACACTCGGGGTGTCTTTCAGGTCTGTCAGGGTGTGCACAAGAGGCTTTCCAATAGGACACCACAACCAAGTTTAATGGTGGATCATGGAATGCATTAGCCAATCACGAAGAGAGACACACCCAAACACTTCTTGAAGATGAATGTGTATGCTAACAGTACTTGTTTTCTGCTGCTCCAGAGACTAGGTCATGGAGCAATGGGCTCAAACTACAAGAAAACAGATTCCACCTAAACATTAGGAGGAACTTCCTGACAGTAAGAGCTGTTTGGCAGTGAAATGCATGGTGGAGTCTCCATCTTTGGAGGTTTTTAAAAAGAGGCTGGATGGCCATCTCTTGGGTTTGCTTTGATTGGGTACTCATGCATAGCAGGGGGTTGGACTTGATGGCCCTTGTGGTCTCTTCCAACTCTATGATTCTATGATTCTACATTGGAGCTGGCGAGTGAAAGGAGAATGCAGTGTAGCCACAGCAAGGAGAAACAGGAGGATTATTGTAAAGCATTATTTATTTATTTGTTTACTTAGCACCATCTATGTACATGCTTTAGTGACTTTTTCCATTAGGTACATTTAAGTTGTTTGGAGTGTGTTGCTGAGCTGATGAAGCTAATGGATACCTCCTCACAAGGATGATGCTCCATCCTTGCCACACCTCTTTTGTGGTCTCTCTATTTTTGGGAAACAGACTGTGGAGATGCTCCAAGTTCCTAATAGTGTTGAAGAAGGAGGCTTCTTCTTTGGCCATGGAACTCCCTGTATGAGGTTGGGGGTGCACTTTCCACATATCCTATATATGATAACCATTTCTGGCTCTAAGAATTCCTCTATTAATTAAATAATGGCTTTTATTATTATTCAATTTATTCTCCCATTTCTTGTTTAAATAAATATAGATATTATTTCACTGTAAATTGTGTTCTAATTGATTAACACATCTACCTGTTCTTTTTAAAATATGCATTATTGCATAGGCAGAAAGTAAATGTATACAGAATTCTGTTTATATATATATTTTAAAAGAAAGAAAACAACTTAAATTTTATTAGCTTTGACCTCAGCCTGACTTGACAAAGTCAGGGAAGGCATGAGATGACTATGTAATTTGATTCTATCTTGTCATGACAACAAATTCATTCCCCTGGGTTTCTGTGAGTGGATCAATATACAAACTGGAAGAACTGGGCTTTAAAAGTTCTAACCATGATCTTATTCAGTTCTTCCATATTGTTGCATTTCAAGGTAAGAAACCGGAGGAGAAAATTACTGTTTTTTGTGACAATCTGCTTTGAAGTTGCTATTATTGATGGCAACTAGATGGTGCTGCAATGCGAATCTTATGGCTTTTTGATACTACCGTAATGCTCCGTTAGCAGCAGGGATATTATATCAAGCTCTGTTATTTTATACTCATGCAGCAGCTGGTATTTCCATAAGCCTTTAGAATATTAGGCTATAAACAACAGAATTTGACAACTTTGTAGTATAGATTTATTGGATGTTTTTAAGGTATCAACATTTGTTTCTAATTTTGAAACTGTAACTAACTAAGGTTCCTTTGTGATACTGGGAGTTCAACTACAGTTGTCCCTTCATATTCGCTGGGGTTTGGTTCCAGGACCCCTGTGGATACCAAAATCCATGAATACTCAAGTCCCATGAGATGCAATCGCATAGCAAAGTGGTGTCCCTTATATAAGATGCCAAAATCAAGGTTTGCTTTTTAGATTATTATTATTTTAAGAATATTTTCAAGCCGTGAATACTTAAATCTGTGGATACCAAATCCGTGGATACGGAGGGACAGCTGTATAACAAAAGCAGTAAAGAACTTTGTAGTACCTTAAAGATTAACAAATATATCTTCACATGGGGTTTTGTACATTGGAGTGGACTTCATCAGATGCATGAAGTATTATACTAAATTGACACGCATTATACATATATACCTGCTTGCTTATGCAACCTGAATATGCAGTAAACTTCTTGGATTTTAGTACTTCAGAACGTGATTTTAAAATTCACTCAAATGATGAAAGAACTCAGGTTCAGCTAATAGCTAGAGATTCAGGGTGGGCAAAAGAAAACACTACCTACTTCAGATGAAACATGATCAAGGTATAGGATTGAAGGTCAACAGTTGTGATCACCACTGGTTTAGGGAACATCTACACTACACAAATAATCCAGTTTGAAACTGGATTATTTGCTATGGCTCCTTCCTATGGAATCCTGGGATTTGTAGTTTGGTGAGGTACCAGAACTCTTTGGCAGGGAAGGCTAAAGACCTTGTAAAAGTACAAGTCCCAGGATTCAATAGGAAGGAGCCATGGTAAATAATGCAGTTTCAAACTGGATTATTTGTATAGTGTGGATTCGGCCTTAGGTGGGTTTAAAGAGCCTAGTTTAGATATCTGTTGCCCATAAACAGCAGGAAGCAGGGAGGTTTTCATATCAAGCAATTCAAAGGACTCCCTGAAACAACATCTCAGGCTTGGCCAAATTGATCACCAACAATGGTCCGCCCTGGCCTCACATCGGGAGGCATGGAGACACACTATCCACAATGCTGCAGCCTTATTTGAGAACTCACGCCAAACAAGTCTTGAAGAGAAACGACAACGCAGAAAGAATCACAACCTGGAAACATCACCCAAGGAAACCTTCTGTTGTGCTTTCTGCAACCGGACTTGTCTATCTCGGATTGGCCTTTTTAGTCAGCGTGCTTGCAGAAAGCGCGGGATGAGTCCTTCCTGAATCTTCATTTGTGAAGAAAAGCCAGAGAGAGAGAGAGAGAGAGAGAGAGAGAGAGAGAGAATATTCTGAATAGGAAGTACTACAATCCAGAAAATGTTAACTTTATTAACTAACACACATTGGAAGCTGCTTAATGCAGTGTAGATGTGTAAATTGCTATTGCTTAAAACAATTTGTAAGCTGCTCTGATAGCCTTGTAGCTGAAGAGTGGGGTAGAAATAAATAAATAAATAAATAACTGTCAGTTTCTACTTTTATAAATCACTGTGAGGATCAGCCTTCAGTGTATGTTAGATTTAGGCCAGGGTTAAAAAGTCGCAGGGGTAGGAGTTTGGACTAGAGATGTGGTTGTTCACTTTTAACAGCAGCCATGGTGTGCCGCAAGGCAAAATGACGCAAGGCAACCTTTCCCAACTGTCCATACATTGACCCAGCTGCTCCTACCAACAGCAGTCGTCTGTTCCCTTTCTCCTCAGGCATGAAACTCTCTGACTGTCCTTGGACCATGTGAAGTTGAAGGCTTTAACTGCTGGCATCCATAGATTTTCTGAGTTTTTTTTTTCCGGGCTGTGAGGCTGTGTTCTGGAAAAGTTTATTCTTGAAGAGATCTGAAGATGCCAGGCACAGATGCAGGCGAAACATCAGGAATAAACTCTTCCAGAACACAGCCTCACAGCCTGGAAAAAGCCTACAGAAAACCTATGTCCTTGGACTCTTCAGCACCCACTGCCTCCCTCACAAAAGTGTTGGGGGGAGAATGACATGGGATAACTGCCTCCTTGCCATTCTCAACACAAGTACCACACATGAAAGATATGGGTAGACGTGCCCCCGCTTTCATTTTTAATACTTTTATTGCTTCATACAGTATTTTTAATGGTTTCTCTCTTTGAGGAGCCACCCACAAAGCATCGGGGGGGGGGCTATAGAAAGACAGTTAAATGGAAAAATAACCCCTTCATGGTTTGTTTATTATGGCACACTAAAAGTGGTGCTGTTTTGTTTTGTTGACTGTTGTTCCCCTCACTTTCCGGTTGTATAGATAGCTGTCATTTCTTTCCCTTGGCAATATTTGCAGGGCTTGGTCTTTCTCCCCCTCCACTCCCCAATACAGTTGTCCCTCCATATCCACGGATTTGGTATCCATGGATTTAAGTATTCACCGCTTGAAAATATTCTTAAAAAAATAATAATTCAAAAAGCAAACCTTGATTTTGCCCATCTTATATAAGGGACACCATTTTGCTATGCCATTGCATATAATGGGACTTGAGTATTCACGGATTTTGGTATCCACGGGGGGGGGGGGATCCTGGAACCAAACCCCAGTGAATATGAAGGGACAACTGTATATGACTGTCCAATTCAGGCCCCCACCTTCTCCACGCTCCTCTTTATGGTGTTTTCTTTTTCTCTGATGGTTGTGTCTGTTTGTTTTTAAAATAATTCCTTATTTTTCTTCCTTAGTATTTTTTTAAAAAAATATATAAATGTCCATGAAAATAAAAATAAAATAAAAAATCTTTCCATTGTAGGTTGGTAAACAAGTTGCCCTCCAACTTGTTGGGGGCAATTAGCTACACATTGGGCAGGGTTTCTCAACCAGGGTTCCCAGCAACCCTTGGGTTCCACAAGAGGTTGCTAGGAATTTGTGTGTGTGTGTGTGGGGGGGGAATTAGGAATTTTTTTATTGAAATAAGACCATTCTACTGAAAAATACACCCGACTGCAAAAGGCTGTAACAATAATGCAAAAGAATTGTTTTCCTTTTCTTACTAATACAAAAAAACTATCTATCTTAACACGAATACATTTCCCCTCTTAATCTAAACACACTATAATCACTTTTTTCTTTTCCAATGAACATCATATTTACACCTTTATATTAAAATTAGAAGTTACACATTACATTTATAATATTTGTAAAAGAAAAAAAAATAATAAAAACAATAATACAAAATAATACAATAATATTGCTAGGGGTGCTACGAGATATTGAGATTGAAAAAAATAAACATTTTTTTTGAGCTATAGATATACAGTAATAATTTTTAGGCAGCTATTCCCTGAGACCTGAAAATTATTTCAAGGGTTCCACCAAGGTTAAAAGGTTGAGAAAGGCTGGCTTATTAGGGAGTGTTTTGGCACTGATAAGCAGTGTAGAAATAGAAGTGCAATTGCAATAAAAAAAATAAAACTGACGCTGCTTAGGCCCTCCTCCTCCTCCAATTTCATGGCAGCCCAGTTTGCAAGAAGAGGAGAAACTTCAGGAGGCGAGGGAGAGGAAGGGCGGTTCCTCCCCATTGGCTCTTCAGGCAGGCTGTCAACGGGCCCTTGGCCAACCAAGTGACGAGTCTTCCCTCTCACAGTCCCGCCTCTACCGCGGCTGACATGCGCACTCGTAGCTTTCCTTCTTTCCCCTGTACCTTCTCCTTGGGCTTTCGCTCTACGCAGACTAAGAGTCAGGAGGGGAGCGGCGGGGAGGGAGTTGGGGGGGGGCGCTGTTGGGTCTCTTTCCAGGCCGCTGGCCGGCAGGAGGGGGCTTGCCAGTGACGGTAGGTGGGGGAGCAGGCAAGGTTTTTACTCCGGGGTCGGTGGGGTGGGATGGGAGGGTGAACTGGGGCTCCTGCCCTACACCTGGCTGCCCCCCTCCCCTGTGGCTTAGCTCTTGAGCGAGCTGGCCAAGGTCTCCCCCAGGCGAGGGGGCGGGGGCCACGTGACTGCCCCCCCCTGCATAGAGGGAAGACCCTCCCAAATAGCATTTGGACTGGGGGCGGCGGTCTTCTAGGCTAGCCTGTCACCCGGAGTGGCACTCTCATCTCCCCCCAGTAATATTGGTGGAGATATATATATATATAATTTGTTTATGTATACCCCGCTCTTCAGCCACAAGGCTATCAGAGCTTCTTACAAATGGTTTTAAGCAATAGCAATTTACACCTCTACACTGCATTAAGCAGTTTCCAATGTGTGAAGTCGAAGGATTTCACGGCCGGCATCCATAGATTTTCCTTGTTTTTTTTCCAGGCTGTGAGACCGTGTTCTGGAATAGTTTCTTTCTGACATTTCGCCTGCTTCTGTGGCTGGCATCTTCAGAGAAAGAAACTATTCCAGAACATGGTCTCACAGCCTGGAAAAAAAAAACAAGGAAAATGTATGGTTTCCAATGTGTGTTAGCTAATTGCCCCCACAAGCCGGGTACTCATTTTACTGACCTACAGAAGGATGGAAGGCTGAGTGAACCTTGGAGCCAGCACAGTACAGTAATTATTTTTCAGATCAGACCACAACTTAATTTTACTCTCTTAGCCACATAAAATGTTAACTTGGCTAGTAAAGGATGTTGTACTATTTGGCATATTTATGACATTTGAAAATAGGAAAACATAATGTTTGGACAAGGAAAAAAGAAAATACAGTGGTCTCTTGGTATCTGCCAGGGTTTGATTCCAGGATCCCCGTGGATACCAAAATCTGTGAATACTCAAGTTCCATTATATGCAATGGTGTAGCAAAATGGTGTCCCTTATATAAGATGGCAAAATCAAGGTTTGCTTTTTGGATTATTATTATTTTAAGAATATTTTCAAGCCATGAATACTTAAATCCGTGGATACCAAATCCATGGATACGGAGGGACAACGGTATCTGCCTGGATTTTTACCCCTTGTCTTTCCCAAAGATCAATTTTTCCACTTGCAAAGTGGAAAAAGTGAAATGTTTTCCCTGAATTTTTCATGCACTTTAATATCTCTTCATTAGGCATGATGCTATGAAAATTAAATAAGAGGGGAAGAAACAACAGAACCCCCCAAAAGTTTAAAATTCTGCCCTGGTGGATTGGGCATTGTGTATGTGTCTGCAACTGCCAGGTGGGTACTGCAGACTAAGTGAAAAGGAAAGGTGTTGATTCTGGCTTTTACTGTACTTTAAAAAATTGCTTAGAACTAAATAGTTTAAGGGCAGGTAGAAGGGTGTAAACAATATAAATTGGGAGGGGGGAAGCAAGACTAAGAAAACAGGAGAGTGGGAAGATTGAGGGAGGGAAAGGGGTTTGCTGTAGGAAGAAGGAATGGGCCAAGTAATGAGAAAAGTACCAAGAGGAAGGGCACAGAAGGGAAGGGAAATTGTGAGGATAAAATGTGTGCATCACTGCAAGCTTCAGAGGTTAGGAAGGCTAAATAAAGTTCACATATGTACTGGTTTGTTTTAAATGAAGCCCCCAAATCATTGGCCGTAGGCTATTTACTACATAAAAGCTTAATACCGAGAGAATTTCCTATGAGTGCTACAGAAACAAAGTATGAAGCAAAATTGGATACCTGATGAACTAAGATTTTTTTAAAAGACACCTCAATTGGAGTCTTCTATGCATATGATCTTGTTTAATCTGGAACCAGGGACAGGGAGGGGGGGCGCTGACAGGGCTCTAGCCTGGGGTGGGACTGACATGATATTATTGTAAGTGTTTATTATGTAAATCCATTTAGTTTTTACAAATTTAAATATAAAATATTACTTTGATGTCATCATTTAAACAGATTTATTTTAAATTTTATCATAAATCATGTAGAGTACCTTACTGCCCTTAATCTTAGCAGAAGGTAGGGGACCTGCCAAAGATCCTGGCCTGGGGGCCACCTTCAGGATGTGGGGGCCATGATATGACCCAGAGGTTGATGCAAAGCCCATTAGCAAAAGCTATTGTAGCCAATGGTGAGGGAAGATGTAGCTTGTAGTCCAATGTCAGCTAGCGGGTCCCAGGTAGTCTGAAGGAAGAATGAGTAATCTAGAGGTAGAATGGTCTGTTGGCCTGGAACTGTAAGTAGAAATATTTATTTGGGATAACCTGCTGGCTAAGTTTTGCTCAGAAGAGAAAGATCAGAAATATATAGGATATGGGGAAGTCCACAGTCTCCATGAACTAAATTGAACTACTGTATATTAGTGTTCTGTGCTATTTCAGCTAAATGCCCAATGTGTAAGGATGTTTTATTTTTATGTGTTATGATTTTAAGAATACTGTGCTGTTGCATTGCAGAAGGAAGAAGCATCCAAGAGAATGGCAGCTTTCAATTGGAAGCCCTTTGTGTATGGAGGCCTAGCTTCAGTCACTGCAGAATGTGGTAAATCATTTATTTCTTAAACAGCTTTTCTTTCATATTAACACTACTTTCAATGCATTCAGATAGTGAGCCCTTAAGTGAATGGGTTAGTAGTTTTTGTTCATATAAGCTTGAAACGATCACGTGTTTTGTCCAAAGGTATTAATGTGGTTAATATCAAATCGCCATCATGTGTAAGCTCATAAAAATGGATTAATGCTGTACCTAGCTTTTAAGAAAAGGAAGGGATACAACCCAGAGTCCTGAGTAGACTAGGATCCTGAGTAGTACCCACTTCCAATCTTCCAGTTCTTCCCTTCTTCCCTGATCACCTTACTTTACTTCAAACTTTGATGAACTACTAAACGTGAATTGTCATTTTAAAAGTGATTGACTCAGAAGTATAGCTGTAGTTAATTCCTGTTTCAAAGAGCTCCAAGAAGTTGGAACACAACGGAATGAAACTTGGCGCTGGAGTCCTGACTGTTAAGCATTACAGTCTTTCACTGCTAGCTCCAGTAAATCTTCTACCCAGTTCTCATTATGAAGAGGCTAAATGGCCTTCTAGAGCACTAAGATCAATTACTGCATAGTCATAGTAGTCTCTACATGTGGTATTTTTCAGTATCAAGTTCGAGCCAGAAACCTTTGTCTAGAACAAAATTAATTCAGTGTTTGATTTACCCTGGAAATGGAATAATGGTTGGGAAAAGAGAAAAATATGCTCCTAGCATACTGGCAGCACCAGGAGTAGTTAGCAAAAGCAAGCGTTTGAAACTTGGATGCAGTCCAGTGAGTCAGAAATAAACCTGTAGTGGGATGACTGGAGCCTTAAATGTTCAGTTAATATTTTAACAGGGATTTAAGATGGTGTTCCATTGAATGATGAATCCTACAATGTGGCTCCTCATTCCATTTAATCCTTAGATCAGGGACAGGAATTGTATGGCCTGTGGATTGCACGTGGCCCTTCAGGGTTTGGCGGCCCCGCCCCCAGTATTCTTCAGCCCAAAAAACTTAACGAGCTGCTGCAGAAGTCCTTTCAAAGACATTAAAATGTTGCATATTTTTCTCTGCATTTTTCTGAAAATGGGTTGGATGTCCATTTGAGCTCCAGAGCATTCCCATCCCTGCCACAGAGCATCAGGACAGAGCACAAGGAAGAGGAACAAAGGAGGGATGGACAAGCAATACTTCTCTGTATAGCTGTGCTAATGATTCAACTAAGTATAATAAGTGAAATGTTTCAAGAATGACAGGTGCATCTTGGCTAAATTTTGACTTGATCCAAATGACAGTGTTTGCTGGAGTGAAAACAATTTTAAATAAGCTTCCTGAATCAAAACCCCCCCCAGGTTTTGCTGCTTTAGGTCCAGGGGATGTTTTTTCCAGTTACCTCTTGTTCTGAAAAAAGGTCCCACTTGAACTTGAGTCCTCCAACATAGCAGAAGTGGTTCCAGAGATTGTGATGAGCCTTTTCTAGATAAAAGTAAAATGGGGACATTTAGGGCCCTGAGAGGTGTAGCCCAGTGAGGTCAGTATGGGGCTTGTGTAGCCCTTGGGAATCAGGAGGTTGCCCACTGCTGATTTAAATATATATAATTTAATATCATTTCTGTATACTTGAATTCATTCAAAACCCCACTGCTGTTGGACTCACAACATCGCTTCAGCTGGCTTGCTTGACAGTGACTCCCAGCCTCCCTTTGCTATAGGGTAAAGTTCCTTTCTTACAATCCCTTGAAATATTTTTTAAACCAAATGCTTGGTCCAAAATGCTGGTTCTTCCACCCTCTTTCATAACTGCTGTTCCCACTTCTTCCCATGAGCACAGGACCCAGGCATGCTTCCATTTAGTTGCAACGTGGAAGTTCCTCTACTGCTATTTGCAGCACCTACTGCCATCAGACAGGTTTCGGAGCAGCTACTGCTGCTGTGTGCCTCTTGAAGTCAACAACTAGCTTTGTAAACTTCTTAGATGTCTAAACATAATTTTATAATTTATGAATCAATATGTTTTTGCTTTGCCTTTAAGGTACTTTTCCAATTGATCTGACAAAAACACGTCTCCAGGTACAAGGCCAAAAAAATGATGTTAAACTTAAAGAGATTCGTTATCGTGGAATGATTCATGCACTGGTGAAGATATTCAGGGAAGAAGGACTGAAAGCATTGTACTCTGGGTAATTTATGTAACATCTGTTTTCTGTGTTGTTCCAAATAGTTAATATGTAAACATATAGATAAGTATTCAGGTGACAGACTTGTCACAAAACATAACATAGTTTAATATATTCCTTATTACTAAATTTATTATTACTGGCAATATTTGCATTCTACTCTGTATCCAAAAAACCTGCGCCAGGCAATAAAATTGACGTAATTACTTGAACATAATTATAAAAAACATTGAAACAATAAAACAGACAAAAGGCGAACTTAATAAAACCCAAAGCCAAGCAGGGCAGAATCAAGCCATAGTTTCTGGTTCCCTCAAAGCTTCAGTGAGCAGTCAGATTTCAATTTGGCACAGACATGAAGTAATGTCAGTGGCAGTTAGAGCTCCATAGGGCTCCACTGCAGAGAAGACCCTTTCCTATGTGTCTGGATAATTCTTTGCTCACACCTGTGGAACATAGACGATGGCCTCCAAGTTTTAAGTATATACTTAGTTAAGTACATGTAAGCAGAGGCATTTCAAGTATTGGGGGGTCCTGAGACATGTAGAACTTCAAATGTCATCACCAGGCCCTTGAACTTAGATTGAAAGCACGTTGTCAGCTAGTGTACGAATTCCTTTGAAACTGGTGCAATGCAGTTTTTATGTGTTGTGCCAGATAGCAGTTTATCTACCTTATTCTATATGAGCTGCAGCTTCCGTGTCCTAAAGCGTTGACCCACATAGAGGACATGGCAGTAGATTTGATGGGAGGTAAACAGTGCGTGAACTATTGTGACCTGGATATCCCTGTACAGGAATGATCATACCTTTTGGGCTGGACAAAGCTAGCCAAAGGCACTCTGAACCTCCGCCCCCAATGTCATTTGTGACTGTGATAATGAGCTCTCCTCATTATCTGGGCAATACAGCTGAGGGGTATAGCACCCTCCAGGTAAATACAGGGTTAATGAGATATTGAGTTAAGTTACATTTATTGAGGTCATCATCATGGAGGAGTAACAGGATCACTAGAGTCAATTGCCCAATGAAATGACTAGTTCAAAAGATTCAAGATGCCTCCAAACTGAGGTTATATAACTCGGGGGGGGGGGGGTGCTATGAGGCAGAGTTGAACAAAGAGAGACAAAAGAGCTGAGGTGTCCACCTTGGGAAGCTGGTTGCAGGCTGGACCATATAAATGGTTAGTCTTGTTAAGTTCATGTTTCTTGTAACTTGAAACTGTTTCCAAGAATGCCTGAAAGAGGATGCCTTCATGCAAAAGATGCCTTTTGCTAATATAGATTACTTACTTAGAATAAAAGCTTTCCTTTTTCTTTTAAAGATCTCCTCTCTTCCACACTCTTTCAGCTGACTTTTGATAGTGTGTATAAGTTCCCCAATAACTTCCCATTGAGTTACTGGTTCATGGGGGTTAACATTAGTGGGTGATGACAGCTTAGATGATTTCAGGGTGTCCCATCTCCTCAGGAGCAGGGGCAAGGCCTGACAGTAACAAAGATGGACCCAGGAGTATGCCCACATTTACTTAACTTGCTCCTTCATAGAGAGTGTACTTTCTGAACCTGGGAACCACTAGAGCCTTTATCTTATCAAGACTAAGCTTTGGCTTATTAACCCATATCCATCCTATTACAGTATCAGTATCCAGCAATGGTCCAGCACCTGAATAGATTCTCCAAACTTAGTTGACATGAATGAATGATGATGGCACTCAGCTCCAGAATCCCTGATGAACTTGTCCAGTTGTTCCACATAAATGCTAAGCAAAAGGAATAACAGAAAGTAACAATGTGGTACCTGAAATCTTAATAGCCATGGGGCTAAATTGAGGGTGGGAATTGTGTGGCCTGCTGTAAGTTGCTGATTGTCAGCATTCTTCAACATTGGCTATGCAGGCTAGGACTCATGGAAGTAGCAGTTCAACATTGATCTGCAGGACCATAGAATTTCCAGCGTTTAACAAGTGCCCCCCCCCAAGCTATTCTGTATAGAACCAGAAGCAGTCGTTCAAAATACTATGATATTATCAGAAGCTGCTGAGAGACCTAGGAGAATTGTTAGGGTGGCACTCTACTGTTTTACATCTACAGCAGGTCTTCTGCTATGGTGACCAAGACTATTTATTTAAGATCCTGAGCCCTGGCCTGAAATTGGATCAGAGTGGATCCATACAATTTGGTTTCTCCAAGATGCTGCCTAGCCTATTACCCCCAAAGATATTTGTAATAGTTTCCACATTCTAGGAGAGGAAACATCATGGTTCTGTGTGTGTCCAGTGTAGCCCTTAAGAATCAACTTCCTTCAAGGTCTTGACACCCCCCCCCCCACAAAAAAAGCTTAAGCCAAAAAACATGCCCAACCATTTCAAAGACTCTGTAAAAGGCCCTTGATATAATACTTTGTGGGGATGGGAGTGTTGCCCCAAAACAGCCAGAACCCTCTCCCAAGGGTGGCTGGGAATGACATGATGTCATTTCTGTTCACCCACTGTCAGGATTGGTCCCAGATGTGACCTTTTCCTGCCAGATTCAGTTCTGTTGTATCACTTTGTGACTAATTGTATTTGCGTTTCTCTGTACTTGTTAACAAGTATGTAGTCCAACCATAAAGAAGGAGTATGTGCTCTATGTCTGATAAGATGGGCACCTAGACTTAGCTTTGGGGAAAGTGGGCTTAGCCTGGGTACTGTAGGAACTGAAAGTGGGGATGATGGATAGCCGGTGACTATATAGCCGCCAGATTTTGTAAATTGTAGAATGCTTTTAGTTCACTGATTGTTAGTTAGGTTTCATTCTGAGCAATGGATTATTAGGGTTAGCTCTTTGGATTACTGTGATGATAAAGTTTTCTGTTTTTAACTCTGAAGCTGCTGGTCACTGAGTCTGAAGAAGCCAGTGAATGACACCCATGATGGTAGCTGTGCTGGTGTGCTGTGGCCCTGCAGAGATTTGGAAGAGATGAAAATAAGCCAGTGTGACTCTTGTGTCTGGAATGTGGCCACCCTTTCTAAACTCATCCTGTCCATTTGTTAGATATTATCAGTCAAGATGGGAATAAGTTAAGTTTATATGTAAGGAGGTGGAGTGATTTAGACATCTTGTCCAAAACACAAGGCTGCAGTAACTGGAACTGATGGTAGGGAGCATTATTAGTTGGTTCTCTGCACACTTTCTTGGATGCAACATCAAATGTGCACTGGAATATCAAGTCCTGAGCAAATAAGCTTAAGGATTTTTCAGTCTGTTTCAGAACAAGAAGTTTCATTCATCTAATGAGATTTAGCTTAAGAACAAATGTTCAACTATACATCTAAAACCTCTGCTTATAAAATCTTAAGAGTGCCTGTCTTTTCCCCATATTCTTTCAGGCAGTGAAGATGTGTTCTCATTTTATTTACAACCAAGAACTCTTGTTCATCTGTGCACTTTACATTAAGCATCAGGAGAGGAGGCAGCAGAGGTGGCAAGACATGTCCCCTCTGCTGCCTGGTAGCCTAGAACTTAGGCATGACCCCCTGTAAGTTGTGGGCAGACACCAGGAAGGTGCTACTTTGGCCTCCCTATTTTGTCAGCCAAAGAGAAGAAATAGAGGAAGTTGATAAGTTGTAAGAATATGGTGAAATTCCACGTACTTAGCTGACAAGTGCTTTTGAACAGCAGCTGTCTATTGAACACCCATTGAACAAACAGTAGAGAGTAACTGCATCCATCGTTAATGCTGCCTCATACTATTTCTGAAAGCCTTGACTGTTGCTGCTGCCACAAATGCACAGTATTAGAAGGCTTTTTTTAATGTATTCAGTTTTAGGAAAACTGAAAAAAGCCTGGTTTTCTCATCTCTCTTTCCAGAATTGCCCCTGCTATGCTACGCCAGGCTTCGTATGGAACCATAAAGATTGGTACTTACCAAAGCCTAAAAAGAATATTTATTGAGCAGCCAGAAGGTGAGCAGATTTTCAGGCTTGGACTACATATTCTTATTGTAAAAAGTGATGTCAGTACAGTATTGCTAATTCACTTCCCAAGGAGTCCTGTGTTGTGCGACTCTATGGTATGTGCCCCTATTTTTTTTAATCTGCAGATAACTAAAACCATGGCTATTGGTTCTGTAGCGGGACATGTACAACTATGACAAATGTAAATATTATGAGTCAGATCTTCTGGGGGCAGAGGTTTGTTGCAACCAATGAGATCTAGATTAACAATAACCTCCCAGAGATCTTTTTCTGTCGCTGCTACCAGACTATGGAATGCCTTGCCGGAAGAGATCCGTCAAGCAACCAGCTTGGAGAATTTCAAAAAAGCCATCAAAACGGATCTCTTCTGAAAGGCCTTCCTTTAATAGAATGGACCATTTTAATGGATGTTTCTCCCTCTTTTTATGTTTTATGCTTATGTTTTATGTTTTTATGTTTGATGTTATAGTTTAAAGTCTTAGGGTAGTATTTTATATTAATGGTGAATTTGCCAATTATTTTTAAATATGTATTATTATATGTAATTTTAAAGGTGGGGGGGGTAAACTGTTTTAATTATTACTGTCCCTATGGATTTGTTTGTTCTATATCCAATTGTTGTGAGCCACCTTGATTGCCTTATAGGCAAAAAGCGGGGTACAAAAAATAAGTTATTAGTTGTCTTCAGCAGCACAGACTTCTCAGTTCAGTACAGTAATTCTCAATGGCAAATATAAGAGATTTAGTGAGGGTAGAACTATGAGCAGGAATTCAGTCAACATGAAATAGTCAGAATTTATAAAATACAATTGATTTATCTAATATAAGTAATTTAAGCAATTTAATATAAATAATTTAAGCAATTTAGTTAATTTGATTCAGTAAATGCGTTACCTATTTGTGAAAACACAAATAGAACGGGAATGAATTCATTTGATGAGAATCGTTCAGTACAATCAAATGTTCAGGTGCGGGGAAGGAGATTAAATTCCGAGGTGTAAAGAAGGGAAAACATTGCCTGTGGACCATCCAATAAACCTTTGAAATGCAGAGAAAAGAGAAACCATGTGATTTCTGCAGAGAATACAACTTATAGAAAGTTTTCTGATAGCAATTTAGATCTTCTAGAAGTGGAGTCAGATTCTGAGGATGATACAGAAGAGTCAGAGAATGACACTGAGCAGGATTCTCATGAGGGGACAGATAAGGAAAATAGTAGTAGTAGATTATTTAAAATTGAACATTGCAATGGATTATTAAGGAAAGTGCTCATTGCTTTAGGTTTAAATGCAAATGAAAAGTCAAATCAGGATGGTGGTCTTCAAGGACAGAAAAAAGCTAGCAGGCTGGCAGCAATGTTGTAACAGGTGCCTGCTCAAGATATTCAGATTCCATTACCAAAAATATTTTAAAAGTTACTGGAATTTGAATGGGAGAATCCAGTAAATAATAGGAGTTGTATTAATTATGGTAATAAGCTATATTTGTATGAGAAGGCGTTGATGGAGCAATTAGCTGTGCCATTGGTTGATGTTCCTGTTTCATCCCTGGACTCAAACGTGGTACTCCTGAAGGAAGGAGACACAACTCTAAAGGACATGGATGAGCAAGGATAGATGCAGCACTAAAGAAGGCCCATGAGGCATCAGCCCTGGCAATTAGGGTAACAATAGCAACACCAATAGATTTTCCTTGTTTTTTCCCCCAGGCTGTGAGGCCGTGTTCTAGAAGAGTTTATTTCTGATGTTTTGCCTGCATCTGTGGCTGGCATCTTCAGAGAATGGTTGGGTAGGAGTGTGTGTGAGGTTTATATACTGTGAACCCCTGTTGGGGAGGATATGTAAATTTGTGTATTTGAATGGCTAGTTTCTGGGTGGCGATATGCAAGGAGGATGAGTGTCTGTTTGGCTAATGGTTGGTTAATGGCCCAAGGAAAATCTATGGATGCCAGCAGTGAAAGCCTTTGACTTCACAGCAACACCAACGTTTGCAAGAGTGGTTATGTTGTGGGTTTGGAAGTCTTGGCTACTGAAAATATATGTGCTTGCACTATACAAAATATATTACATAGGTTGGATAGATTTCTGCAGTATGTGGCAGATGTAAGCTATGGTGCCATAGCCTTTTCAGTCAGAGCAGGTATGAATTTCATTGGGGGACAGCATATTATCAGGCGCTCTTAGCATGGCTTTTAATAAATATAAAATATAAAAAGTTGTGGTTACGTAGCAGACCTTCTATATGGGGGAATCCTCCTTCTAATATCTGAAGTCTTATGAAGAACCCCACAGTAAATTGTCCTGTCCCTTTAGGGTGAAATTATTTGAATAACTCTTCAAAGGATAGCTATGTAAAAAGGGATATTGGATTCTTATATTAGATGTAACTGAATCCTTGCAGCATTGATTCTTAATGTATACACAATAGAACCAGAACGAATGTGCTCACATCACCATTGTTTGAAAGCATTCAAAGTATTGATCTCTGTAGTTTACTGAATGCTAATATGTTATATATAAATGCTTTTGTTTTGAAACAGATGAAACCTTAGCTGTAAATGTCTTATGTGGAGTTCTGTCAGGTGTGATTTCATCATGTATTGCTAATCCTACAGATGTCCTGAAGGTAAGAATTGCAAAAAGAAACTGAAGGTTGTCTCAGAACAGGATGCAGCTTTTGCAGCATGAGCTTTTTTAGTGACAAAATCTTACTGGTAAAAAAAAAACCAAAAAAAAAAATTGATTGTCATAGGAATAGAACCATGTATGGAGTCAGAAAAGAAATACTAGCAGTGTTGTAATTTCTGAAACCCCAGAGCTTGTGTAATATTAAATTAAACATAAAGCACACCTGAAAGACATTGCTATTTATAAGACTCTATTTCATGCTGCTGTCACACCCACAACTGTGTTATGTATATATACCTGACACTTGAATATTGTATTTATTCAGTATATCTGAGGAAGTGGATTATAATCCATGAAAGGCTGTGCTGAAATAAAGTACAGTTGCCCCTCCACATTCGCGAATTTAACATTCGCGGTTTTGAGTGTTCGCGGTTTTGGGAGGGCCTCCCCCCTGCCCTCCCAAAAGCAGCGACAGGAGGCCTTGGGAGGGAGGGGGAGGGCTGCGGAGGCAACCATGGGACCTCCAGAAGATCTCCGGAGGCCCCGTGGTGGCTTAGGGAGGGAGAGGGGAGGCAGGGAGAAGCGACTAGGGGGCCTCTGGAGGCCCCATGGTCGCTTTGGCGGGAGGGGGAGGGCAGTCGTTATTCGTGGAATTTTCACATCCGCTGGGGTCTGTGGAATCTAATCTCTGCGAATGTGAAGGGACGACTGTAGTCAGTGTTAAAGTTGCAACAAGAGTTTTTATTTCCGTCTTTCTTTCTTTTTATATTGAAACATATTAACATGCCACTCTCCTTTGAAATTGTTAGAGGATTGTATTAGATGCCTATTACATTTGTACTTTTTGATGCAGGTGCATCTTCCCCCCCATTCCCCCCCGCCGCCATGTATGCTGCAAAAACATGCATGGGCAATTGTGATCAGTTTAGGCCCCTCAGTGCCTGCTCTGGCAAATGTAACAGATGGATAGGTTAAAATGGGGTATACCACTGATCACATGGTCTTGAATTATTAAATCAGTCTTAAATTAGACCATGTTAGGAGCCTCTCAGTACCAGTGCTGTTTCTTTAGCTGTGGTATTTTTCTTACATTTCTTTTAAAATGTTGACATCCCCTGCCTGTTTAAAATAATACCATTAATGCTTATGAATTGTTTGTTTATTATCTAAAACGTTCTATCCCATCTTTACAAAAGCCAATCAAAGGGGCTTAGTATGGGACAGAAGATCTAGAGAGATTTGCCAGTGCAGGATCCCAGTCTGCCCTAGATGTCCCTGGTACACGTACAGAGAGACAAATGGTGAGAAAGAATTGCTGATAGCAAGGGCTGCATCAGCCTTGGATCCAGTAGATCCAGGTGGGAATCATGCAACCCTCCAGATGATGTTGGACTGCCACACCCAGCAATTCTAGAAAGCATAGCTAATGGCTAGAAATGCTGGGAGTTGCAGTCTAACATCTGGAGGGCTGCCTGATCCTTACACCTGCACTAGATCCAGTGGCATTCTAGGGTTGGCTTTGAATCCACCAGATTACAAAATTGTCTAACACCCCTGTCTCTGTTCTGGAATAGGCACTATATCTATGACATTGTTGAGCTGGCCTTGTTATTTCCCCCTCCTGTTAAAATTTAAAAGCAAATCCCAAGATCTGTAGAAAATCTAATAGGGAAAATACAACCATCTTCCACACCTCCTACACTAGATAGAATGAGTCTGCAGGGCCTTGGAAGTGGTCAGTCACTAACCACTTAACTGCCCCAACATACCCACACATGTCATTGCTTTAAAGTAAAATAGCAATAAAAAGCAGAAAGATTGAAGTATAGGAATGGCAGAGTAAATGTGTTATCACATTCTCTAAAATTACTAAAAACTGAAGATCTTCCTAAAGTGTAAACTCATCTCACCAAGCCAGTGTTCCATCATAATGGTCCTATCATTAACTCTTCTGAAGACATTTTGTAAACTTTTTAAATTGTTCCCTATGATGATAAGGATTTTTGTGGAAAAGGTTGTTGTATGTATTAGAGAAATTAAGGTAAAGTATGTATAAATATAGTATGTGACGTATAATATATTCAATAAGGTAAGGATCTATAGGATGGGGGTGAGAATATGCAATGTTGGGAGCGACTGGTGATTGACTGAATGTTTGAAGGGATTTTGAAAAGACTTGTGTGTATGTTAGACTGAGGTCAGTTAGCTAGGATTAGAAGTATGAAATGGGAGTTAGGAATATAAGTGATGCAAATTACAGTTGTCCCTCTGTATCCACAGATTTGGTATCCACGGATTTAAGTATTTACGGCTTGAAAATATTCTTTAAAAAATAATGATCAAAAAAGCAAACCTTGATTTTGCCATCTTATATAAGGTATATATAAGATGCCTTATATATATTTTGCTATGCCATTGCATATAATGGGACTTGAGTATTCATGGATTAACTTACATTTAATTATTTTTTTATTATATATTTCTGTCTCTGAGAATGCTTGAGTTCTAATGCATGGTGTCTGTGGCGGCAGCAGATATTCAAGGGTGGCAGTGGTGGGGCAGGTGGAAGACTTAACATTCTCTAAATGAGTAAGACCAGTTCATATTTATTTGTGTCAAAGCTATAGTAGACACAAAAAGAAAAAAAATTCTGGGGTTATGCAGGGAGGGGGCATATATCCACTGAGGTGTTGCCTATACTTGATATTGTTAGACTAGTAATAGTGCCAGGCTTATCATTATTAAATGATAGGGGTGAAATGACCCTTAAACACTGGAGATACCACACAGAACTATCCTGTGGTGCAGAACTGAGGTGCAGCATTCTGAGAGGAAAAAATAGTTGATTGCAGAGAACATTCCTGCAAGAACACTGTTGGAAATGTCACGTAGGACCATTCCATCTAACTAAGCTGTGGTGTAGCATGCAAGGGAGAGGCAATAGTTCATTGCGTAGGTAGTGTCTAATTTAAGAATGATCTAAGACCACATTCCACTGTATCCCAAATATAGCAGATACACTTGCTATGATAGAAACACACTGGCAAAATTCCAAATGAGCAGTTAGAAAGTTAGTTCTGATTTGTTCTAACAGTAAAAATTAAGGTGTTTTTTGCTCATCAATATGTATCCTTCTTGCTTATTGAGTTTTATTTTCCTGTGTCCGTTGGAGTTTCTGCCTTGGGATTGATACCACTCAAGAGGCCTCATAGTAGCCCTTAGAGAATTTTTCCCTCCCCTTTACATAGGATGATGCATAAGTTTCTTCTGTGTTTTTCAGCGTCTACATTTCTGTGATGTATTTCCCAATTTATAGCAGCCAGATCTCATCTAGAAACCTTCACGTTACTAAACAGTGCCTCTGGAGTAGAGCTTTTTCTAGCTTGTTTACAATTCTTTTGAAGCATTGCTCTCAAAACTGGCATGGTTTCTGAACTCATACAAGACAGAAAGATGTCAGCATGGAGACTATATGAAAAAAGGGCTTTTTCCTGATTATGCTGTGAAAAAGCAAAGAGGACTGGTAACATCCAAAGAAAGGGATGTAGAGAAGGGAGAAAGTTTCAGGGTGTTGGAAAATATGGTTTTATTCTTGCAATTAGCCCAATGCATTTTGGCCTAGTAGTATTTAATGGCATTCTTCAAGGGAGTGCAACTTTAAAACCTCCTGCAGGGATTCTAGTAGCCAGGCATAAGCTTTAGACAGACACTTTTTTGGAATTTTCTACATCCCCCCGATTATGCTCTAATCATGGAAAAGGATATATTTGTTTCACCATTGAATGACAGTATGATAACCATTGGGTAATCCATTTTCTCCCCTCCTCTCCCCAAAAATAAATCCTAGATCAGAATGCAGGCTCAAGGCAGTGTGATACAAGGGGGGATGATTGGCAACTTCATGACCATCTATCAAAATGAAGGTACCAAAGGATTGTGGAAAGTAAGTTGTTAACACAAACTTCCAAGACATTAAATACTTCTTTTGATGCGACTTGAGTAGTTCATGGTAAGAGGTATAACAAATTAGTCTTTTGTCCCTCTGCTGTCTGAACTATTTTAAGCAAAAATTTGTTTGAATTTCTCATAATTAGTTTAATGACCATAAATACTGCACTCATAGAATCATAGAATTGCAGAGTTGGAAGAGACCACTCATGTGGATTGTAGCTATATGCAAGCAATGTTTCCTTCTTTAGTTGCTTGAAGTGGTCTAATTTTAAAGCCTGTGGTAAAATTAGCATAACTTATCCTTTAATCTAGATTCCCTCACTATATTATGTGGAATACTATCTGTAAATTACAGAAAACAAACTGAATTTGGGAGATTGGATTGATCCTATGCAGAATATATTAAAAATTGCCCAAATCACTTGAATACAACCCTGGGGGTCCAGATATTTTATACAAAATGTGTATGATTTTTCTCAGTACACCAAGAATTAATTAAAAGTGGGATTAGGAAACAGGTAGAAGCCCAGGCACTGGAGCACACTCAGTGAATGGCGGGGCTCTAAGGCACCATCCAACTGTAGCTGCACAGCTAGGAAAAAGGACTATCTGTTGTCCTCCTGAATCTCCTATGGGAACCTCCAATTGGTCATTCATGGAATGGGGCTGCAGTAAGATACTAGATACCTCATTCTGCAATCACTAAAAAAATACATATGCTGGTGTAAGAGGCGGGTATGCCAGTGTATATCATCAGCAGGATCCCATCCCACAGTTCTGGGTGCCAGCATGCCTCTCAGACATACATACATTACCTCTGTTGTTCTAGTATCCCTAAATTTTTGGTTTTATTATTTTACAATACCCTGTCTCTTTAACTAGATGGCCTCATCTCTTCCCTGGGCCCTTTCTCATGCTTTCTTTGTACGCACATACACACTGTTTGCACAATAACTCTTCCCTTGGCAAGCTGCAAGTTAATGACAGCTTTGGTCAAGTAATGTTCAGTGATTACATTGAGATGTCTCAAATGTTATTTCAAATATATACAATGTCAATGTTTATGCAACTTAAAAGGTTAATAACAAGAACATAGTGGATACGTAGTTATATTAAATGGTATAAAGATTGATCACATACATTAGTTATATATCAAATTCACATAAAACACTTTGCTATTTAATAAATCACATGGTTTAAATGGGACCATACAAAGGAAAAGAGGCCATTCAAACATGACAATGTGGAGTTTACTGATTTGGCCCTATATAGCTGAGGTCATTGAGATGCCTTGGCCCTGTAGTTGCTAGGCACCACACAGCCTTCCTTCCAAAACTGGGAAGGGCAGGTGGCATCACTGCAACTACTGCCATGCTCCCAGCCTATCTCTGCTGCTTCAGTGTTGGGTGAAAGGCTGTTTTGCTTTACATGTTAATTAGAGGGTGGTATCATACTTGCCATTGTGGGCAAGGTTGTAGAAGCCTGTGTGTATATGTGTGTAAGATATATTAAAATATACAGTATTTGCTTCCTCCTTATGAAAACTTTTCAGGCAACTAGATTTTTTAAAAATGGAAATGGACATTTAAAAGTTTGCCTCCAGTTCATTTCTTCTAGTGTGGGGCAATATTTTCTGTTAAGGAGTCTAAGATTTTGGATTTTTTCTCTTAATACCCAATAGGAAATAAATTAAAATTGGGTGCATTTTCTTAATATGTTTAGATAGTTAGTACTGGGGTCTTTTTATCCTAAAAATTACTATCTATGATGAAAACCTTCAGAGTTCGATCATGTTTGTGATGCCTTCTGCCCACATCATACGGAATCAGACCTCATAGCCCTCTGTCTCAAATGGTTTTCCAATAAAGCATGGCTAAGAATTTCACTTTACAAATGTTGATTGGTCCCAAATGATTACACAGCTCAAAGGTCCTGCTTTCCCAGCCTTCATTCATTGAGGGGTCAGGATGGGGAGGGGGGAGCCTGCCAAGCTTTCCCCTTGCAGAAATAGCAGTCTTTTAGGTTGGACCAGGATCGGCTGCCTGAAGGAGGGCAAGTCTGGGCAAGATCAGGTTCCCTCCTGTTGTCCACTCTCAGCGTGGTCAAGTCCGGTGAGGAGGATAAGTCTCTGCACATCCAGGCCCTAGAGAGCCACTAACCACAGCTGAAGGAGCAAGACAGAGGCATCTATCTGTTTCCCAAGGTTGGTTGGACCAACTCCCTTCTGACTGGACTGTAGAGTCTTTCCAGGTATGGTAAACAGGCCTCTGCTAGTAGAGAGATTACTCTCTCCCAGATGAGTAGAACTGCTCAGGAGAGTGAATGAGCTAGGCAAGCTGGGGGTTGTGTGGTTAGAAGCTAGACTGTCGGGGAGAGTATGCTGAAGAGCTGTTTCTTGACTTCCTCCCCCTCTCCCTGAGAAAGTCTTTACCTCCTGGGTGGGTTGCTGGTTCTCTCTCCTTTATTCCTCTGCCCTTGCCTCCTTTGGTAGCAGTCATCCAAGGCTGGAAAAAGTCCAACACCCTCTCCACACTCTTGACTGCCTCCTTCCTCCTTCTCCCCTGTCCAAGCTACTGCTTTACCTTTTATACTTGTGCAGCCCCCCACCCCAAGTCTCCAGTATCTCCCTGTTGCCGGATGACTGATCAACTGCACTCACCACTGGTCAGCACAGCAGCCAGCAGCCTCCACATTTTGGCAGAAGCAGCAGGAGAGGAGGATGGTAGGGTGGCGGTCCCTAATACCCCCTCAAAATGTTTTAAAATTGTCTTTAATATGATTAATAATTTAATTCTTTTTTACTCTTGATCTTTTCTATGTTTCAACTGTTGTATTTTAATTTGTAAACCAGCTTGAGTCGCAGCTTTAGAGGAAAGTTGTGGTATAAATAAAGTTGTTGCTATTAATACTAATATATTTAATGTAATATAATATAATAGTAAAATTAATGTTACTGATATTATATTAGTACAGTAATACAATATTATAAATATTGAGCTCACAGCTTCTAGGAAAACAACTGTGGTTCTAGTAGTGATAGGTTTTTCTAGGAGCCATTCCAATTAGACTGACAGAACATCTGAATGAAATTGCCATAGATAGGTTCACAATAGCACAGTTTCAAAGAGCACCACATTATCCAAAAAGCACCACATTATCCAGCTGGTTCCTAGATTCTTGGATAGAATCCGAATAATTGATGGTCCAGAACTCCAGTTGATAACACCCGGTAGACTGAAACTTGATGATGCAAGTTTATGATAATTCGGTGTGCACTTATCAATAGAATTCATAATGACCAATAAGTAAGTTAGTATAAAAATAGAGCTAAGGGATAGGATTGGCTTTAACATTTTGCTTTGTACTCCAATATTTGCTTTAACTTTTTGACAGGGAGTATCTCTTACTGCACAAAGAGCTGCTGTTGTTGTTGGAGTGGAACTGCCAGTCTATGATCTTGCCAAGAAGCATATAATTATGTCTGGATTCATGGGAGATACAGTCTGTACTCATTTTATGTAAGTTTCAAAATGTGATGGTAGATTTTTTTTTTAGGCCTCTTGTTCTAAACAGGGTATTTGGAAGGGTACCTTTGATCCCACGTTTGCTTGACTGTTCCTTTTAATTGTTTACATCTGGTCAGGAAGAGACAGCTGACTATGTCTAGGAGATAGTGAATGGATTTTTAAGAGAAGGAATGGCCCTAGCCTTCTTAAAATGAGGTGGTTGTATGGAGGAAGCTTTGGAGGAAACCATAATGTAACTTGGATGTTCTTAATTATTAATTCAGTGCATTTGATTTAGTATCCTTTTGGAGCAGCTGTCTGAGGTGAGTGTGAGTGGGGTTTATTTGCAGTGATTCTCCTCATATTTGGATAATCATTTTGAAGGTATTAGAGAACCACTGCTTGACCCTGTGGCATCATTGTTTCTGGATACTTATTCCCCTATATTGTTGGGAAGTCTGCATGAAACTGCTGAGTGAGATGTTTTGGAGGTTTGGACTGTGATGTCATCAGTATACTAATAAAATGCATCTCTGTTTCAATTTCTCTTGGAGCCAGGTGAGGCTGTGGGGATGTTAAAAATATACTAGATAACAGCCTGTCTATAGTAATAAGACTGGATGAAGGTGAACAAACGGGGGCTGAGTCCAATGAAAACAGGCTACTGTTAGTAACTGATGCCTTGGTCAGAATGGGTGGGATTCAGTCTGTTTTGGACAGGGTTACACTCTCCCTGAAGGATAAGGTATGTAGTGTGTGGGTGCTTCCAGTTTTCTTTTTGTATAAAATATTTTTATTTAAACATTAAATTTTACAATCTAAAAAACATACAAGGGTTTGAGGATAATCAGAAACTACAGCTGGTGAAAGATATGGCACTGAGAGTTCTAACAAGGATTATGCGTATATACATGTTACGCCAGTGTCGCTCACTTAGATTGGCTTGTGATTTATTTCTGAGCACAATTCAAAGTGCTTTTTCTAACCTATAAAGCTGGATACAGTTTGGGAGTTCAGTATTTCATACAATACCTTCTCCCATACAGTACATCAAAGATCTACATGTGGACTGGAAATAATGCTGCCATGATTAGTGATATATTCTGCCTTGGTCAGACCTCATCTAGAATACTGTGTCCAGTTCTGGGCACCACAATTCAAAAGGATATTGACAAAGTGGAGTGTGTCCAGAGAAGGGCGACTAAAATGGTGAAAGGTCTGGAAATGATGCCTTATGAGGAGAGACTTAGGGAGCTGGGCATGTTTAGCCTGGAAAAAAGACGGCTAAGAGGCGATAGGATAGCCCTGTTTAAGTATTTGAAGGGGTGTCACGCTGAGGATGGAGCAGGCTTGTTTTCTGCTGCTCCAGAGACTGGAACACGGAGCACTGGATGCAAGCTCCAGGAACAGAGATTCCACCTCAACATTAGGAGGAACTTTTTGACAGTCAGAGCTGTTCGGCAGTGGAACGCACTCCCTCGGAGCGTGGTGGGGTCTCCTTCCTTGGAGGTCTTTAAACAGAGGCTGGATGGCCATCTGTCGGGGATGCTTTGGTCAAGATTTCCTGCATGGCAGGGGGTTGGACTGGATAGCCCTCGTGGTCTCTTCCAACTCTACAGTTCTGTGATTCTATGCAAAGGCATCTCATCCTTTGTGTATTTGTATAAAAAAACTAAGTGACTGGAAAAAAATAAATCTTTCTCCTTGAGACTCTCTTGTATTATTGAAATTCTCTTTGTGCTTCCCCTTTCATCAATACTTTTCATTTTCATTAAGAGATTTAGCCATATCAAGATGATGTATGCCTTGATACTGTTGATACTTGATAACAGGGCTTTTAAGAAATGCTATCACTGCATACAATTCAAAGGGAAAGGAATTTGGAGAAATACCGTCTGAAACCATGGATAATAGTGAACCCTATTGAAATGAACGACTTCTGGCCCAAGCATGCCATAGAGTCGCACTGGAAGACCTAGAGATTTTTAGGAAGAACACCTCTCTAGGCATTTTCTATGTCCTCCAGCATAACTCTGTGGTCAACTTCCAGTGGAAATATACCATAGAATCATGAAAATGCCTAGAGAGAACATATTTTTTCAGATGCGGGTAAGTGAAACTGTGAATACCGGTCCTGCAGATCCAGGAGTTGTACTGTACCATATTAGATACTGTTCGGGGGTCTTCAGGAACTTAGTACTGAATATATGTATATAGTCTTAACCAGAAAAGGCTTAGATGGAAATACTGCAAATAAAAATAATTTTTTTAAAAATCTGATTGAGCTTTTCCTTAGAGCTTTTATATATGTGTTTGATAACCTGCTTTATGGCATATTTTGAGGGGGGAAAACTCACATCTACTCTCAAACCATTTTATATGTCTTGTTTGTTATACAGGGAGGGATAATTTTAATAATGGTAATCTGAACTTCTTTTAGAGCAAGCTTTACCTGTGGCTTAGCTGGAGCTCTGGCATCCAATCCTATTGATGTTGTGAGAACAAGGATGATGAATCAGAGCACCTTACGAAATGAAACACAGTGTGGCTACAAGAGTACTTTAGATTGCTTGCTTCAGGTAAGTAGAGCTTGTATAATATACAAGATAACCAGACTTGAATCAGAAAAATGTTTTGTATTGTAGACCAGGGTGAAATAATGCTTGAAACCTGTGTTTTTTGATTGGAAATGAATCTGAATCTTGGGCTGTTGTAATTCCCTCTCCTCTTTCTGTGCATTAAATAGAGTGAAGAAAGATTGTTTTCATTTTAGATTAAACTGCAGTTCTCTCTTAGATCTGGACTTGGGAAATTATGGTTTCTTCTAGCTGACTGACTTCTAACCCTGGCTTGTTAAATAAAGATCAGTCTGTTTTGATAATCTGGTTTGTTGAATAACTGATTAGTTCCTCAGGTCCATACATAAAATGGAGCTGCAGTTTGTTCTGACATGAAAGCAGAAGCTTTCTATCATGTGCAATAGCAGAGGGGGACTGAGCAAACACAAGACCTGTGCAAGCTCATTCATCATAATATAAACCAGGGTGAGAATCGTGGAACACACAGGTTGCCTGTGGCCCTTGGGATGCCATCTGACCCTTCCAGCTCCCAGTGTCCCTGAAAAAATAATTATTTTTGTTGAAAAACCCATTTCCATTACTAAATGCATTGAAACATGCCTACCCACCAACTGAAAACAGACAAAAACACTCCCCCCCCCAAAAGTCCGGAAGGCAACTGGGAATGATACGCTACACTTCCAGATGTCCAAACTGGCAGGGTAGGTACATGTTGCAATGTGACCCTTTGTAGGCCACTCCTAATTGAAACCATGGTTTATTTATGTTTCTCTTTTCAGACTGCTAGTTCTCAGAATTTGTTTCTGCTTGAAAAAAGAAATAGTTCCTTTAGAATATCGCTAATCTTAATATATTTAAATAAGTCACTTATTCATTCTTGGTCCATATTCCACAGGAATCAAATTAGTGTTCTTACACAAGTGAAATAACTTTAAAAAAAACTTTCTCAGTATTTTTCTAAGCATTTCTCATAGCACCAGCTGAGACTTGTTCATTTACTGCTCCAATGTCACAAAAAGGTTGTACAAGAAATATGGTTACAAATAATGTACTATTAATTTTAAAATATTTAAATGGTCTGAGCTGGTTTGAGTATTGGAATATGACTCTGGAGATCCGGGTTTGAATCCCTGCTCGGCCATGAAAACCCACCGGGTGACCTTGGGTGACCTGATTTTGAAAGTTGAGTACTGTCCACTCCACTGCCTAGCAGCCTCACTGCCTGAGCTGGCTGAGGTGATCTTAGAGATGGTGCTGGAGAACCCCAGGACTGTGGTCCCGAGGGACTTCAACATCCATGCTGAAGCTGTCATGATGGAATCTGCTATGGACTTCCCAGCTACTATGACACCTGTGGGCCTGACTCAATATTTCATTGGCCTGATGCATGTGGCAGGAAATACGCTGGGACTGGTCTTCGCTGTTGGATGGACGGAGGTTCTGGTTTTGTGATGAGATGATCTGGTTTTGTGGGGAGTGCACAGTTTATTGTATATCCTCTTGAGATCCTTAGATATAGGGCAGGATACAAATATTTTAATAAATGCTTAAATAAATAAATCCTGTTTTGAGGGATTTTTGGCAGCTGTTTTGCCTGAGTTGTGTTCAGTATTTCCTGGCTATCGTGCTGTCAGCTGTTTTGAAAGTGAGATACATAAATCTAGCTCTTGGAAGACCTGTCTTGATGGCTCCCTGCATCCCTACAGTCTCCATGAAGGTGGTAAGGAAAACAGCTGTGGGCTAATTGTGCTGCCATGTTTCTGGAAATCTTGGGGCACGTTGACAGTAGTTCTGGCTCGCAGAGGAGCATTTCCAGTTACGGTGTAAACACGGGAAGAGTGAGATCTCCTATGTGTATGTATGCATGTGGGGAGTGTTTCTTCTCTTTACATGTATGAGAGAAAGAGGGATATGAAGAGGAGAGCAAAGAGAAGGAGAATTTACAACATCCCTTCCATTTGTGCATCTAACATGAGCTTGCAAGGATTTATCTGCAGATTAGCTAACTATCATTAGTTCCCATATATCTAACTATCCTGCTAACTATCATTAATTCTCACAGATTTTATAGGAATTTCAATTACAGTCTCCCCCTCCTCATTTTTTTTAACAGACATGGAAGAATGAAGGGTTTTTTGCATTGTATAAAGGATTCTGGCCAAACTGGTTGAGACTGGGTCCCTGGAATATTATTGTATCCTTTTTCATAAGAGCTGGAACATATGAACTAAATGTGAATTCTGTAGGAATTAATGTATAGCACTCACCAGTTATATCAAAATATCTCAAGACTGCATTATATTCCTCAGTCATTATTGATCAAATTGATCAAGTTACTGCAGAGTGTTCACAATCTGAAATAACTGACCTAAGTCAATAAAAAAAAATAGTCTTATGCATCCAATAGATAGGTATGGATTAAGTGTATAAATATCTAGATCTTTATTTTCTCAATAGGCCTATATTCATTTTGTCTAATGAACATGGCAAAGCAATGATTCTGTGTGTGTACAGCTTCTAATGCAGAATTATGTGGACTCTTCCAAGTTGTAGCAATATCCAAACCACTTCTATAATAATATTTGCTGCAAAAATTACAAATATAGTATATTACCTATGTTTTATCTACAGGTCAACCCCAATTTCTGCTCTTTCACTTATCCACGTCTGAAAAAATATGTCCTCTAGCCATTTTCTAGGTCCTCCAGTGTGATTCTATGGTTTGCTTCCACCAAACGTTGGGCCATTCATATTTCAATGGGGTTTGGTATTATCCATGGTTTCACATATCCATGGTAAGTCCAGGAACATATCACCTGTGGATACTTGGGGAGACCTGTATTTCCATTGTGAATGATGGGAGACCATCTTGCTAAAACAAAGAATATAAGTGAGCAATAGAGAAGATGTCTTAGTTGTGCAGTTGCTATTTGAATGCATTTTATGGAGATATACTGTTCTGACTTTTCAAATTCTCAATTGCATTCATGGCATTTTTGAAACTTTCTGCTTCAGGTTCCTATGATATGAATGTAAGTGATTTAGGAGCATTTATAGATCCATAAACAACACTAAAAACAAGCAAGTAATTTATCATGTGTGTTAGTTGGTTTATTTATTTATTCAAATATAATGTTCCAGGGAAGCTTTCAAGAGTTTTTGGTATGGGAGTTTGGTGTGGCTAGAAAATTATGGTACTTGGGAGGGCTTGGCATGCCACCTTATCTAAACCAGGTAAAACAAAATCTCTACAAAACACACACAAAAATTGTTGTGAGTCACTAGCTTATTGAATAAAGCTTACTGAATTTATGAAAGAATATAGATAATAACAATAATTAAGTCCAGAATACAGTCTTCCTACACATGCAGCAAGTTTGCAAGTTCCTTTATTATGAGTAGATTGGAGGTTTATAAAACATAGACTGGAGGTCAGAGATCAAGAATGATGTGTGGGGTGGTTATTTATCCCTTCCCCACTTAACAATAGCAAACTAAAGCTACTCCATAGTAACTTAATCCCCAGCAGTAAAAACCAGGATGGGTCTGAAGAGGAGACACATGATGGGAAGTCACTGTTTAAATAAAATAAGCAATGGTTTTCATAGCCAGGTACGCTCAGCAAACCTGTCTGTCTGAAGGAAAGTAAACCACTGAGCTGTGAGAATGGCAAGTAGATCTGCTGAAAAGACAAATAGATATAAATTGTATGTATTGAATGTGAGTCCTTTCAGTGAGTGTGCTCGCGTGTATAAGAGTCTACATTGCATTTTCCTTAATGACTGGTACTAGTTCTTTGTGACGTATGAACAGCTGAAGAACCTGGAGCTCTGACATACTGAATATTGAAGAAATTAAGTCTTTGTGTCAATGAAATCATTCTTCAAGTGCTCTTTAGTTTTTTATTCCATTGTAGACTGCAGTATTGACAAAAAGCAAGTATTCGTTCAGGAATGTTAAAAGAACCCTGTATGTTGTAGAACTGTTCATTGAGGTTGAAAAAAAATAGTGGACATCAGAACAATAATTTTAAGTGCTCTTGATGATTATCATAGCAGCCTGAAGTGCCATTATGGAGAACATGTCTGTTTGGAAAAAAAAGAGTTATAATAATTAGCTTTACACAGTCTCTGCTACTTGAAAAATTGGCTAATACTGTAGAGAACAATAATGAATGTATCTGCAGTTCTGAGAACTTTTTTCACACAAAAGTATATACAGTGGTCTGAAACACACTTCACAAAGCATCCCTGTGACACAGGTTATGCTCACAACTTCTTGCATTCTTTTAATCCTGAGTGTGAGGTTGAATTTCAAACATCTTATCTTTTTTTCTCATAGAAAAAAATCACCTTTCTTGGAAGTGTATGAATCATGTACTTTAAAAAGCATTACACATGAAGCAGTACAAAAGTCTTAGTGATTTCTGAGTTAAGAAGATATATTTATGCATGCAGATCATCATAATATGTTACATTCAAGAAGTGCATGAACAACTTCAAGTTTGCTTCAGTTTCTCTGGAGAATCTCTGGAGACTCCAGGAAGGGTGAAGGTAGAGTCACTTTCAGAAGCAAAGACTGTCTGACCTGTGGGGAAGTTCCTATCTGCAAGGTACTTAAATTTCGGGATTGGCATGGCTAGTCACATGCATAACTTGCAACACACCTGTGTGTCTTCTCAGGTCTGGGGAAGATAACAGCCCAGATGTGGATTCTCAGCATATGTTCATGCAGTCCTTGCATTTAGGTAGGATTTTCATATACTTATACCCACATAAAAATGTTGGTTTGAACATTGGGCTACTACCCTGGCTGGGATCAGGGTTCAAATACTTGCTTAGCCATGGCAACCCACTGGGAGACCTTGGGCAAGTTGCACTCTCAGCCTCAAAGGAAGGAAAAGACAGCCCCTCTGAACCAATCTTGCTTTAAAAAAAAACCCTGTCATAGGTTCACTTTAGGGTTGCCATAAGTCAGAAATGACTTAAATGCACACAACGAGATCTTAGATATTCTCAAAAAAAAATCACTACCACAAGAAAAAATGGGGGAGCCTCTTGACTCTACCCATCATTGTGAGTTACTTGAGTGTCTCATGGAAGGAGATTCCTTAGGAGGGGTTTTGTTTTTGGTTTTTTTTTTAGAAAACAGTAATAACAATCTTGGGGTTTGCAGTCTAGGGATAGAAATGGCAACAATAATGTATATGCTATCATATTCCAAATAATCACAAAGTTATTTCTTATTGGAATAATAACTTCACCTCAGTCCCTATGTATACCAGATCAGCTCTGTTTAAACAGTAGCTGATAGCATTGTTTGTTACACTGCCATTTTTTAAAGTTCAGTTTCCAGAGTGAGGATGAATGTAAGAATGTCAAGAGTTTTCTTGACATTGTATAGACAATATTCTTGTATAGAAATTGGAGGTATATTTATCTATGTGGAAATGACTTATTGAAGTAATAATTTGTATTGCTTAATTATACATTCCACTTAAAGCAACAAATAATTTTGTTTTGAATTTCAGTTTTGTGTCCAGTGTTATTAAAGATGAACATATGCACAAGCCACTTTTTAAATGGATGTTGGTAAATTTTTGTCTTTTAAAATGTTTAAAAGGTAGATGTGAGAAGTGAGGAGTTATTCATAGGACACTTTGTTTCTCTCTCTCTCTCTCTCTCTCTCTCTCTCTCACAAACACACACACACACACACACACAAATAACCTTGGTAAAAATATTTTTGTAACAATCATGAAAAATACTTTTTCTCAGAAGTCTTATTTGAGAGACAGAGTTAGGCATTTAGGATTGGAGAATTTGGCTTCTCCTTACTCACAGAGAACAAGGGTTAGTGAATTGTAATCTTCAAATCAGTTACATATATTTGAACAATTATTCAGTAGGGTTCATTGAGCAAAACTAAAAATTAAAAAAATTGTTTTAAAATTCACTAAGAAGGGCTAGTTTTACAGTAGCAACTAATTCGCCAACCGTAGATTCAATTATCAGTGGTTGGCGATGGCGTGGGGGAAGGAAGGGGGAGGAGGGATCTTACCTCCTCTGTCCCTTCCTCTGGGAGGGTTCCTGTCGCCATGGCAGCAATCGCAGGGGTGAAGGGGGGAGGAGCAAACTGGCCTCGCCCCCTTTGCCCCCATGATCGCCACTGTGGGAGAGCCATGGCAGGGATGAAGGGGGAAGGGGCAGAGGAGTGAGCTGGCCTCATCCCCTTCCCCCTTTGCCCCCACGATCACTGCAGTGGCAGTGCCATGGCAGGGGGGAATGGGGGTGGAGGAGCGAAGTAACCTTGTCCCCTTTCCCCTTTGCCCTTGCGATCGCTGCCGTGGCAGGGCCATGGTAGGGGGGAAGTGGCGGAGGAGTGAACTCACCCCCCCTTTCCCTGGGATGCCCCCCCCGATGGCATTTGCTATTATCCGTGGAATTCGCCATCTGTGGGTGTCCTCAGAACCAATCACCCGCAGCTGCGGGGGTGCTACTGTATTATCAAACATCTCCAGAAGTCACTGGAAGATGTCTGTTTTGTATTAATTCCTTCTCAGCTTTCAAGGGCACAAATGGAATCTGAAGTGCGACACATGCCAGCTGTTCCTCTTTCTCTAGGAGCAAAGACCTGTTTATATCAGGTTTTTCTGGCTCGAGGTGTAGCCTTATAGCGCAGAATGGCTTGATACAGAGACTGTACTTCTTGAAAATTAAAGCCTCTTCCTAGCATGCATATGTTTAGTGATGTTCTTTCCCTGCACTTCAGTTTCTAGAAGTTAACATCCAGTAGCCTAAACTGGAAGGAAATACTTGCCTCATTCAGGCAGTCAAAATAAATATATGAAGGGCTGTGCAGTGTTACATACGTTAACCCCTGCCCCTGACATCCCAATGGAAGAAGCTTCAGACTCTTGTGCATTTATTTCTTTTTTATTACTGTACTTATTTATTGTTTATTTATTACTGCTTATTGCTGTACTCTTTCTAATTTGTTTATTACTATACTCTTGACCGTGAGAGTTTTTCAAGAGTGGAATAGGCTACCTTGGAGAACAGACTTTCCTTCTTTGGAGGTCTTTAAACAGAAGTTGGATGAACGTCTCCCAGAAGTGCTTTAGCAATGTATGCCTGCATGACAGGGAGTTGGACAAAATGCCTCTTGTAATACCTTCCAGCTTTATGATTCCGTGATTCTTTGGTCAAGGAGTATTCAATATATGTTAAGCTGAACATTCTTAGAAGCCTGTGTATGATTGGGAACCATGATAATTCAGGATTCCTGATCTCAGGGATGCTTTGAAATAGTGAAAGACTTCCCATTCCTTGGATCAATCATAGACCAGAGTGGAGATTGCAGTCATGAAATCAGAAAAAGACTAGCTAGATTTTCAGACAACGCTGTTATAGTGTTACTATTCCACTTTATTTGCTATGGCTGCCTCCTGTGGGATCCTGGGATTTGCAGTTTAGGGAGGGGCATTTGCAGCTCTCAGCCAGAGAGCTCTTAGGCCTCACTAAAATACAAACCCCAGAATTCCACAGCAGGAAGCCAGAGCAATTAAAGTGGAATAGTAACACTATAACAGTGTAGTCTGAAAATCTCCTAGGTCTGGGTAGAGTAGCTATGAAAGCACTAGACGGGATCATAAAACACAGATATAACACTGAGCATGAAAACCAGGATTGTTCAAGCCATATTTTCCATAACCATGTACAGATGTGAGAGTTGGACAAAGAAGAAAGCTGATAGGGAAAAAAACTCATTTGAGATGTGGTGCTGGAGAAGAGTGCTACAGATACCATGGACTGCCAAGAGGTCCAATAAATGGGTCCTAGACCAAATTAAGCCTGAGTTTTCCTTAGAAGCCAAGATGACTAAACTGAGACTTGTACTTTGGCTATATCATGAGAAGGCATGACTCACTAGAAAAGATGCTAGGAGGGTTGGAGGATAGTAGAAAGAGGAAGGCTGCATACTAGATGGATAGACTCATTCAAGGAGGTCGCAGCCCTGAGCCTGCAGGACCTGAGCAGAGTGGTTGAGGACAGGGGGTCTTGGAGGTGTCTCATTCAGGGGGTCACAATGAGTTGAAGTCCGCTCAGGGGCAGGTAACAACAGAAGCCTTCTTCAGTCTTCGTGCAAAACAATGAATGTTTAAGGCTTCTTCCCATAGGAACTGGGATGTTAAGTGCAGGGTTTCTGAATGCCTTTGTGCTTTTTGTATGTGAAAGGTATTCACATATAAAAATATATATACAAATTCACATATACAAATGTCTGAGAACTTTTCCTATCTTTTTCCAGTCACTAGTATTCAATTGAAACTGGAAGATACAGCCCTATGAACACAGGCTGTAGAAAGGTTCTTTTATATTAAATTCTCATTATTACCAGTGAGTGAGTAAACATTGATCTGTGGAACCTGGTTGACAGTTTAAATAGAGCTTCATAAGCAGAATTAGTATTCTGGTTAGAAATTTTACACAAAGTTGAACAGTACAAGTATGCACATAGGTGCACATTTGTTGTATTGAAATACATTATTTGCTAATGAAATGCTGATTTCTTTTAACACTACAGCTAATCACTAGCAGTTTAAAAATACAAAAATTAATCAGTCATTTTTAGGTAGTAATTTTTCAAAACTTGATTAATATTACAAATACTGTACTATGCTATAAGTATGAATGTAACTTTTCTCTTAAATATAGATTGCTTGGTTTCCAGGCTACTAATAGTTGTTTTAATAAAGTTATTTATTCAAGCAAGTTTTGTACCATTTATCATATAAGACCTTGGTTTTGTTGCATGTAAACATTATTTTGATAAGCAGGATGTCAGAGGTTTCTAGTTTTTTAAAAAATAAGTTGTTGGGTAATATATAAGTTAACAGAAGTATCTTCCCATTAGAGGGACATTTTGAATATAACCATGCGTATCTGCAAGAGTAGGTACTGCTAATGTTCTGCTAATGTTTTGTGCCATGTTCATTTGCTGAAAGGGGGAGTACTTTGTAAACCTAGAAGATGTATTTTAGAAGTCGCCAAGAAGGATGTTTCCCCTGTCATTTTGAATGTTTTCTCATTATATTGACTAAAATAAATGAATAAATTTCTCAATTTTGGAAAAGTGAGCTAGTGTAGGGCTGGTTTACTAAGGGCAAAATAGTATAGAAATGTGTGTGTACTTCTTTCTAATTATATGGACATGAGCGGTTCTCTCTCTAGTCAGAAGGTATAGGTCTCCTGGAATATGTAGCACACCACTCAGTTCTTAACACAATCAAGACATGTGGCTTCTGTTCCAGGGATGGGAAACTGACAGCCCTCCACGTTGAACTGCAGCCTTCCTGGAGGGCTTTCTGATTCTCACCAGAGAAGGAATATTTCTGCATAGTTCTCACTTGGTATTCACACATCCAGAAGTTTTCCAGGAAATTAAGTCTGTGCAGAAATACACATGTGATTTTTGTGTGTTTGAATTGTGAGGGATTGCACAAAAAAACTCCTAACAAAAACAACAATGTGCTTATTTTTGTGTGTGTGCAAGATTGCTGCAATTTGCTGAAGTTTTTTGTTGTGCAAAATTGCTCTTTTTTTCATAGAAAATGGCAGTCTTTCACAAAAGCACACATAGCTGTCTGGAAACAGTGTTTGTTTACAGGAAACATCAGCATTCTCATGCAAAAAATGTATTTGTAAAATTATTTCCTGTAACACTTTGAGATGTGGGAATACTGGTTGAACACTGCACAAAATCCTTGCCCTTGTATTATTCTTCCCAACTGAGTTTCCCAAGTGTCATCCAGGAAATGAATAATGGTGAATATTCTTTCCATTCCTAATTCAGAGCTCCAAAAGTAAGGGTACTATATAGGAAGGACCGGGAAACTTAATTATAAGGCTCACTGAATGCATTATGATTAGTAACTTAATACAGACTACTGCTTCTTTCGTCTTGCACTTTCTTGCATTCTACACCCACTGAAAGACAAACAACTTCAGTTTTCTCTGTGCTGTCATTTTATATGTACAAATGTGTTCTAAACTCCTGCGCTCAATAATACTGTCCCCCCCCCAACTCAGTGTAAAGCTCTCCTGATCATATTGTTGAGCCTCTTAGCAAAAATGTTCCTGCAACCCATCCCTTTCCAGAAGTCCAGCTCTATGAAACTGCAGACCATGGTCCAAGAAGCCAAATTGTTCCCAGTGGCACCATCTGTGGAGCCAGTTGTTCACTTGCACAATTCTTTCCCTTAGTGGGCCATGCCCTTCAACTGGGAGGAGAGAAAAAATTACAACTTGTCCATCAAGGTCCTTCAGCTTCCTACCCAGAGCCTCCTAATCCCTTGTGACATCCTGAAGGCTATTCCTTACAGTGTCATTGGGTTCCATGTGGATCAAAAGGAAGGGGTGATGGCCAGTGGGCTTCATAAGTCTTGTTAGCCTCTCCGTTACATCACATTTAACAGAAGTCTCTGGGGACTGATTGGCTTTATATTTTTATTTTTTATTTATTTATTTATACCCTGCTCTTCAGCCACAAGGCTATCAGAGCGGTTTACAAATTGTTTTAAGCAATAGCAAATATACACATCTACATTGCATTAAGCAGTTTCCAATATGTATTAGCTAATTGCCCCCACAAGCCAGGTACAACCTTTGTCTTTATAAATGTACAACTTGAGCATAAGTGGAGGGACACAGTAGATGGGCAGGGACAACTGCTTTCATGCAATATCTGTAAGGAGACAGGGAACACCCTAATATCACAGAACCAAATAACTTGGTTCTGTGTCTCTTTTTAGTGTCTAAAGCATAAACAGTTTCATTCAGACTGTACTGTATTTTTTTCCCAGCAGACAAGGGGCTGAACATCCTGAAGTTTGGGTTCTGTTCCTCCCACTCACTCCAGATAGGCAGGAAAAAGACTTTCCAGAGTTCCCATGTGGGTGGACCTAAACCCAGAAGGCCAGTCTTTTTTCTGCTATCGCTCCAATGGGATGTGTTTGTCGATGCTTTGTTTCATCATTGCTGGGGAAAAGGGGAACTGCCATCAGATCTCCGAGATGCAGTCATCATCACCTTGTACAAGAAAAAAGGAGCAAAATCCGATTGCTCAAACTATCGAGATATAACGCGGCTCTCTATTGCTGGAAAAATCCTTGCAAGGATACACCTGAACAGATTAGTTCCTGCTATTGCAGAAGAACTTCTTCCTGAAAGCCAATGTGGCTTCAGAGCCAATAGGAGTACTACAGGTATGGTATTTGCCCTTAGACAACTGCAAGAGAAATGTAGAGAGCAGAACAAGGGACTCTACGTAACATTTGTCGACCTCACCAAAGCCTTCGACACTGTGAGTAGAAAATGTCTATGGCAGATCCTGGAAAGATTAGGATGTCGTCCCCCCCCCCAATTCCTTAAAATGATTATCTTGCTACATGAGGGCCAGCGCGGTCAAGTCAGATATGGCAATGCTCTTTCAGAGCCCTTTCTGATAACTAATGGAGTGAAGCAAGGTTGTGTTCTTGCTCCAACTTTATTTACAGTCTTCTTCAGTATGATGCTCCAAAGGGCTATGGCAGAGCTCGAAGAAGAAGACGGCATCTATATACGTTGCTGTATTGATGGTAGCTTGTTTAACTTAAGCCGTCTGAGGGCTCGCACTAAGACTCTAAACTATCTAGTCCATGAGCTGCTCTTCGCTGATGATGCTGCCCTTGTTGTCCACACAGAAGCAACTCTGCAGCATCTAAGATCCTGCTTTGCAACAGCTGCAGAGCTGTTTGGGCTGGAAGTCAACCTGAAGAAAATGGAAGTTCTCTACCAGCCTGCACCACAGGACGAACACCACCATCCCCACATTGCCGTAGGCAAATCTGTGCTTAAGTCCATACAGCAGTTCACCTACCTGGGAAGCATCATCTTCTCAGATGCCAAGATTGACAAAGAGATTGATCACGGACTAGCAAAGGCATATAGCACATTTGGAAGACTTTACAAAAGAGTGTGGAGTAACAAACACCTGAGGCGAAGCACAAAAATCAGTGTGTATAGATCCATTGTACTGTCTATTCTCCTTTATGGCTCTGAAACATGGGTCACATATCGCCAACACTTACAACTCCTTGAATGTTTTCATCAGCGCTGTATACGCACAATCCTAAATATACACTGGACTGACTATGTGATGAACGTTGCTGTCCTTCAGCAAGCAGAGATCACCAGCATTGAGGCCATGATATTGATAACACAGCTGTGCTGGGCAAGGCACGTTTCTAGGATGGAGGACCATCTCATCCCAAAAATAGTACTCTCCAGTGAATTCGCCATGGGTCAGTGTAAGAGGGGCGCTCCAAAAAAGCGATACAAGGATTCCCTGAAACAACATCTCAGGCTTGGCCAAATTGATCACCAACAATGGTCCACCCTGGCTTCACATTGGGAGGCATGGAGATGCACTATCCACAGTGCTGCAGCTTTATTTGAGAACTCATGCCAAACAAGTCTTGAAGAGAAGGGGGCTTGCCGGTTGCCAGCGGGCCTTTTTACAGCCCAACCAGCGCCCCCAGAAAGCCCTGTGGCGCACCCCCCGACCCAGCAGGGTGGGGGGGAGGGAGTGGGGGACCACATGGTCCTCCCTGGCGGCCGCCATCTTGTCTTCCCCTTCCCAGGCAGCCCGACGGTCGGAAGGGGCGGGGAAGAAATGGCCAACCAATCGGGCAGGGCCTGCTTGCCCCCGACTGGCCCGTGGCTGCCAGGGCAGGTGGACATCAGGCTGGCCTATGGCACGGCCGGATGACACAAGAGGGGAGGTGACGGAGCCTTTAAATCTCAGCTCTGTCGGCCCTTCGCCCTCTTTTGGCTCCAGAGAGCTGAAGAGGAAGGACGTTGGGGGGCGGCGGAGCTGAGGACAGGTATTGGGGGCAGTGCTCCTCCCCCCTCCTACCAAAGGACCCCCCCTCTGGGTGTGGGAGGGCTGAGGCAGCAAAGCCGCGGTCTCAACCGCAGCGAAGGTGGCCTTCAAAGGGAGGGCCTGCTGGTAGCCGGGGTGAGGCTGGAGGCCGGGAGCCACCCTTCCTGCCCCAGAAGGCACACCCTGCCCCCTCCCCCCCTGGTGCGGTGGGGGTGGCAGCGCAGGGGGAAGAAGGCCCGATCCACCGGCACAGCAGAGGTGGCGGTTCTTCAGGGGGAGGATCTGGGTGGTTGCGGTGTGGCCACAGGCCAGGTGCCACCCCTACCGCAGCCACCCCTCCCCCACACCCCCTCCTGGGCATGGCGGGGATCGGGGCAGGGAGGGGTCTAAGTGGATTGCGGACCCTCCGCTGCGACGGAGGGGTGGTCTGGGGAGGTTTAGGCGGGGGAGCCAGTGCAGGACAGTGCCCCCTCCTCCTCCCATCTCGAGGGACATTGTGGCAGGCAGTGTGGGACTCCTCCTCCTCCTCCTCCTCCTCCATGGGGCCATGGTGGGGAGGTGAGGCCCAACATCTGGCTTCGTCTTCCCCAATGGGCTCAGGTGGGGGGGGCAGGGGGTACCGTGCTGACGCCAGCCAGAGGGGTTGCAATGGTCCGGATGTACTCCGGATGAGGCAGGGGGCCTCGGAGAAGAGGGGTTGGGCACAGGATGGCCTGGCATCCACCCCCCACTCTTCTTAAAAATAACAATAATAAGCACCAGGATACAGTTAGACTGGCAGAACCCTCAACAGCCACAGCAGGAAGGGGGGGCGCAAGGCACCCCGGCCCTGGGCATCAACCCCCCCCCCTGGCAGGCAGCCCCTGGCTTGGGGGGGGGAGGCAGCATGCTGCCTCAGCGTGAGGGTTTGGGCAATGCAGCAGCGAATGTCACAACCTTCATGCATTGGATACAACAATTTTCTCTTACAGGGTTCAGACCGCAGGACGGCGGTTGGCGCAAAATAAAACAATTATGTTTTAAGTTGCCCTGCGCACGAGATAGTGGCATCTTGACCACGAGTCACAGCAAGCATATCTCATCAGCCTGGGTGGGGAGATGGGACCCAAATGTACAGCAAAACTCCACCACCTGCAGGAGCAACAGCCCCTGGCGGAGGAGCAACCTCCGGCAGGGAAGGAGCCATCAGGTGGGGGTGAGGGGGGGCTGGGTTGTTAGTGTGTGAGCCTGGGCCCAGCAATGGGATAACCTGGCCACCTTCTCAACCGAACCGACTCTGGTGGAGGCCCAACACTCCCCAATGGAGGCATTTAGGGCCCCGGCGCCTACCATAGGGGATGTCATGGGGTGTTAGCCATCCTGGTCCAGAAGATGGACAGGGAACCCCTTCACACAGCGCGGGAGGAGGTCCGGATGCTGCCCGTGGCAGTGAGCACTGAACCAAGCACATCCAGCGGCTGTGGGCAACCCGGACGATCCAGATCCAGAGGGAGGAGTGGCTCCAGGGACCCCAGGCGGTCTGAATCGCGTGGTTCGGCATCACATAGGCGCAGTAGATCGAGAGGCAGACATAGCCCAAGAAAAAAGCTGCAGGAGGTCGCGTTCCGGCTCTTCATCGGGTGAGTCTTCAGACGAAGACAAGTACAGGTACTGGGGGAAAGGGTCTTTCAAGCCGGGTTTGCTGGGGTGGGCCCTCCAACTCAGGAAGGCCAGGCAAAAAGCCGGCGAGGAGCGGAAGGCAGTGGGAGGCAATCCCGAGGGCAAGGAGCTGCAGGAGGCCAAATCAAAGGAGGACCCCCCAGGGGGCCATTTGGATCATAAGGTGCGTTCCAAGATCTTGCAGGGCTATTATGTTGACATCTTCTCTTTGGCACTGCCCCCAGGGGAGGAGGCGAGGGTGCATCCAGGTGACAAGAAGGAGAGCAACAAAGCCAGCTCGGAGACTGTGGAGTGCACTTTTGCCAACTGGCTCAGTGGCTATGCAGTCTTCATGGGAGTAGTGGCTCTGGTTTTCCCAGAGTGGGCCTGGCACCTGATCAACCACCTCCGGCAGGTGATCAGGGTGAGGTCTCAGGCAGGGGATGCTAATGCCATAATGTATGACATTGAGTGCAGAAAGAAAGCTTCCAGGTCCCCAATGCACAGATGGGAGACCATTGACTACCCCACTTGGCTGCAGGCCACTGGACCGGGCATATGTGAAAAGGGTGATCCTCCCAAGCCCAGTTGCAAGAAGGATGGGAAGAAGCCAGTGTTCTGGGAGTACAATGGGGGTAAGTGATCTCGGTACAAGTGCCGATTTGGCCACTTTTGTGACAGCTGTGGGGCTGGACATCCGAAGGTCAATTGTTCCCATCAGGGTGTTGGGAGCCATTCCTTTCAGAACAGCCTCCCTGCCTCAGGTGGTGCCAGAAAGGACGCAGGGTCAGGCAGCGGCACCAGCAGCAGCTCAGCGAAGTGAGGGCCCCCCCGGGACTGGGGGGTCGGGTCGCATAGCGGCAGCACCCATCAAGCTGGAGGCCATGCGACCCCTCTTGGCAGCATATCCCAAGAAAGAAGCAGCGGCTTACCTGGCTGCAGGTTTCAAATTTGACTTTCACATACCTTTCCAGGGTCCGAGGGAGGCATCCATTTCGGGCAACCAAAAATCAGCAGCGCAGCTGCCGGAGGTGTTGGCTCGCAAGATTGGGAAGGAGCTGGAGGCGGGTCACATAGCTGGCCCATTTGATCAGCCTCCCATGCCCAATTTGCGAGTTTCGCCAGTGGGGGTGGTCCCAAAGAAGGCTCCAGGGAATTCCGTCTCATACACCACTTATATCTGAAGGGTGCTTCAGTCAATGATGCTATCCTGCAGGAACTGCAGTTTGATATGCATCATTGGACCACGCGGTCCGGCTCTTGCAGAATTGCGGCCACAGCGCTCTCATGGTCAAGTGTGACATCTAGTCGGCATTCAGGTTGTTACCCGTGCGTCCAGACGATCATTGCCTGCTGGGTTTCAAATTCCATGATAAGTGGTATTACAATATGGCGTTGCCCATGGGCTGCTCCATCAGCTGCACAGCCTTTGAGGCTTTCAGCACATTCCTTGAGTGGGCTCTGCGACACAGGGTGAGATCCCCTTTGTCACACACTATCTGGATGACTGCCTCATGATGGGTCCTGCTGGGGGGGAGGAATGTGGGTTCTTGCTCTCTTCCTTCCAGGCTCTGGCAGATGAACTCGGAGTTCCCCTGGCGCCAGATAAGACGGTGAGCCCTACCACGTCCCTGGTGTACCTGGGAATACAGCTAGATTCTGTTGCAGGAGTGTCCAGGCTGCCCGACAACAAGATCAGAGGATTGAGGGACATGCTGGACACCCTCCAGCAGAGGGAGAAAGTCACATTGAAGGAAGTCCTATCGCTGCTGGGCATCTGAATTTTGCATGCAGGGTGGTTTCCCCTGGGAGGGCCTTTTGCGCTCGCATTGTGCGGCTCACTGGGAGTGTAAGGGCTCAACACCACCGCTTGACAAAAAGGATCAAGGATGACATGGGGTTGTGGTTGGATTTCCTGGAGTGCTACAACGGAGTCTTTGCCTGGCAAGGGCGATTGGACCTGGAGGGCGGCCTGCAGGTGCACTCCGATGAGGCGGGCAGCTTGGACATTGGTGCGCACAGCCATGGCCTCAGGCATGGACAGCCTCGGGTCTTGCTAGGGACCTCACATTCCTGGAATTTTTTCCCATCCTGGTGGCCATCACGATCTGGAGAGAGGATTTCAGGGACAAGAGGGTTTATTTCTGGTATGACAATCAGGCTGTAGTTAGGATTATCAACAGGCAGTCCTCCAGGTCAGAAAGGGTCGTGAGACTGGTACGCAGGTTCGTGCTGGTCTGTCTGGAGTCCAACATCAGTTTCCACACAAGCCACATCCTGGGCATGGATAACGAGATTGTGGATGCATTGTCTCGATTTCAGGAGGAGCGGTTCCGCCTGCTGGCCCCGGAAGCCGACGAGATGGCGGCCCCCTTCCTGGCAGACCTCTGGAACCTTGGGAACGCATAGTAATCCAGGGAGTAGCACTCATTGGCGCCTTCAATGCAAGCCAGCTACAAGAGAGCGGTCTCCCAATTCATGCCGTTCCGAAGGCAGCAGGGCTATGGAGCATCGTGGCCGCCATCAGAGCGAGAGGTATTGCACTGTCTGGCTGCACTGAAGGAAAAAGGCTTGGCATCCAGGACAATTTCAGGCCATGTGGCTGGCATTTCCTTCTTCAGCAAAACGGCAGGTCAGGGGGACCCCTGTGACACCTTCATGGTAAGGAAGGCTCTGGAGGGCTGGAGACGGGCAGCGCCACGGGCGATGGACTCGAGGCGGCCTGTGTCCTATGAGATGCTTTCCCAGCTGGCAGAGTTGCTGTCATCCATTTGCCACTCTAATTACGAGGCGTTGCTCTTGAGAACGGCATACACTACGGCATTCTTTGGGGCACTGAGAGTAGGGGAGGTGGTGTGTTCCTCCAAATGGGACACGTCTGGCTGGGCGCTGGAGATGTGCGATGTGACAATCACAGGCAAGGACATGACTCTACGCATACACCGATCGAAGGCTGACCAGCGCGGCTGTGGGGCCACTCTCCACCTGCAGAAGATAGGGGGTTCCTCCCCATGCCTGGTTACCTGCATGCAGGAGTTTGTACAGGCAAGGGGAATCCGCTGGACCCTGTTCCGACATCAAGATGGGATACCGCTCACTAGGTATCAATTCGTGGGTGTGCTGAAGAAGGCCTTGGCCCAGATGGGGCTTCCTGCAGAAGAATTTGACAGTCATTCCTTCCGGATAGGGGCGGCCACCATGGCAGTGAAAGGGGGCTTGTCGGCGGATGCCATCATGAAGATGGGCCAATGGAGGTCCAGGGCTTACGCGGAATACATACGGCCTGAGCGGATGCTACCTACTGGGCAAGGGCCCTTGGCTGGCATATAGGGCTGCCTGTTGATAAGGAGGATGGTTGGCGGAAGGCGTTCCCAGGGGGGAAAGCCTTGATGGCGGATGTCATTGGGTCGTGATAGGGCATGAGGTCTAGGGGTTTCCGTCAAGTGCAAGTTCAAGCACTAGATCAAGTTCAAGGGAGACCCCGCCTCCAGTGATTAACCGTTTGTTTACAGGGGAGGAGAGGGAGTTGAGCGGACAGCTCGGCCAACATCTCTCTCCTCCAGGGAGTCGGTATGGACCGACAGGTGGCCTTGGCCCACATGGGTGGGCACAAGGATAGATCACGACCCATATATTGCCGCCAACCATCTAGCAAGTTGCGGCCATTTATTGCCAAAAAACATGTATTTACTAACCTGTATCTAACCCATGTTTTCTGAAGATGTAACCAAAATATCATCATTGTTATTCAACACCATGTGTAAGTGTATCATTCAGGAGGGCGGAGGGGTCGTACAGTCTGGGTCCGCAAACTACAATGCAGAAAGAATCACAACCCAGAAACATCACCCAAGGAGACCCTCTGTTGTGCTTTCTGCAACTGGACATGTCTATCTCGGATTGGCCTTTTCAATCATCAGCGCGCTTGCAGAAAGCACGGGATGAATCCTTCCTGAATCTTCGTTTGCGAAGAAAAGCCAGAGAGAGAGAGAGAGAGACTTTCATCATTGCTACAGCCCGCTGCAGTCCGTTGGGTTTCCTTTCCTTTTCTCTGAGCTCTGTGCTTTAAACTTTAAACTCCAAAAGTCCTGGTTTCTACCCCCTCTTCCCCTCTTTCTTTCTTTCACTTCCTTGGGAGTGTGAAGGAGGATTTAATATTGCAAGGGCTCCTAGGATGAAGGAGAGATTCTCTGGCCTCACCAATGATCCTCCTTACCCTCCAAACACACTTCTCCCTCATGACGGGAGCATAGGAGACAACTTTGGAGGCCCTCCAAGTAGCAAAGGAGCCGCAGCAACAGATGGGTGAGGGGAAGACCCCCCATGTTGCTGTTTCTCCATATCCCCTACACCCAGCCTGAAACAGGCCAGGGGCCAGGGAGGCAATCCAGCTGGACAACAGAGGGGAATTTTCTCCGCACCACTTCCACCCAGCCCAAAATGGGCCAGGGGTCAGGGAAGTATGTCAGCCAGATAACACAGTGAAGGGGTACCATCACCACCCTACTTAACTGGCAAGGAACCCCTACATCAGACCTAGAAGCCTGGCTGAGGGTGGTACTTGCCCAGGAGGCCGCTACCATTGCTGCTGTGTCCATACTTGCCCAGCAGAAGGTCCAGGAAACCAGCAGGAGGATGGATGGGGTGGGCAGATGCTTGGTCCCTCTCCCCCCTCCCCAACAGTGCATGGGATCCCAATGGGTGGGGGAGACCCTTTCACAGCCTGGGAAATGCACGATAGTGCCCCCTGGTACCAAGCCCTATCACTTTTTGAATTTTTGTGCCAAGGCTTCACAGGAAGAGGCAGAGGCCTCCTCTTCCAACATGGACAGCTACCATCTTGCCCACATGGCATCATGCCTCTGCCAGAGATGCATGGCTTCTGCTGCCTACTCCTCTGAGGAGGAGTGTGGGGATGAATCCTCCTACACCGCCTTCTTGGAGGCAGCCAAAGGAGATTGCTCATTGGAAGAGGGAGAGAAAGTTTCCTCCATCCCCAGTTCTGTTAGCCTGACTAAAACAAGATTTCCCACTGTGTTCTTGAGGAGAGCAGGAAGGGCCCTTGGCCTCTCCTTTCCATCAGAGCTGCCTCCCTTCCAGTACCCAGACCTGCCTGGGGGTGGTTCTGTACTACCTCCTTGGACGTGTGCTTCCCAGCTAACTTATGAAGGTAGTAGTAAGGGAGAGATAGAGCAAGAATAGGTCTAGTCCTGGTGTAGTTAAGAAGCTATATAGCCTGCCCAAGAACATAAGCTTCAAACATTTTGAAGTCCTTGGTCAGTTTAAAAAAATTTATGGTCTTCCTATGAATGTCATGGCTAAACTACATGTACCTGCCTTCCTACAGTAGGAGTGGCTCCCAAGTGTTCCTAACCTAGGAGTAGTCCCCTAGCTGCCTGGCAGAAGCTACTGTGCAAGCAACCTTCCTGGATTGGGCAAGTAGAGAAGAGAAGCACCCCCGCCCAGCAGCTGCAGCAGCGGGCTCAGATTTAGAAAGGGTGCCAGTTAACTTCTCCCCATGTCTAATAATAATAACAACTGTTGTTCCATGGATTGGAATCTGCACTACAGTTCTTCCTCATGGATGTCCTGTGTTTGCTCACTCCCCAATTCATGCCAGGGCAGAGAAGATGCTTGAAAACTAACTTCATGGAGGCAGTAGTTAGTCTTAAAAGCCACATGAAGCCTCTTCTCTCTCCAATGGCCTCCATTGCTACCTCCTTTATAGCACTCACCATACAGGCTGAAATATTGGTTGGATGTCAAGTATTAGTTTTCCTCTTCCAAAGTGGTGAATCCACACTTTTACAAGGCGGAGCCCCTGCAGTTAGAGCAACCAGCTGATAAGGTGGGAGCTGGCATAATTCCAGGTTTTGGATCAGACACCACACTGAATGGTTGCAGAATACACCAGAGCGTATTTTAGACAGGTAGAAATCCCAGGTGCTTAGCTTGAAATCCTGCCTACTGGGTCTCCCAATCCCAAGGCCTCCACGGGATTCAGCATAGTTCTCTTGTCTGATGAGCCAGATACCCCTCTTAACTCTCTATACCAGTGCTAGTTGAAGTGGCAGTCCCAAGACCAGGGCTGCTGCTCCCTGGTCAGCTTCCAGGACACAAAAGGAACAATTTCTGATCTCCCAGATCAAAGGCCTGGGAAGCACTGCTCTAAAGCTGAAGCACTCCAGGGCCGAGAACAGGTTTGGAAGCTGAAAAAGCCCTCCTCAGCTCCCAAAGCCTCCTCTTGGCCTCTGACTACAAGGCGGCAGCTGAGAATATGATTTGGAAGCTGAGGAGGCCCTCCTCAACTTCCAAAGCCTCTTCTCAACCTCTGCTGCCACCTCATAGTTGGGGCCGAGAACATGCTTTGGATGCTGAGGAGAGCTTCCTCAGCTTCAAAGGTCTGTTCTAGGATGGCACTGCCGCCACCTCATAGTCAAGGGCCGAGAACAGGCTTTGGAAGCTGAGGAGGGCTTCTTCAGCTTCCAAAGCCTCTTCTTGGCCCCAACTATGAGGTGGGGGTGGCAGCTGAGAAGAGGCTTTAGAAGCTGAGGAGGGCTTCTTCAGCTTCCAAAACCTCTTCTCAGCCTGTGACTACCAGGTGGTGGCAGCTGAGAAGAGGCTTGGGAAGTTGAGGAAGCCCTCCTCACCTTCTAAAGCCTCCTCTAAGCCTGTGAGTATGAGACGGCGGCCAGGAAGCCTGCTTCAGTTTCCAAAGCCTCTTCTCAGACCCGACTATGAGGCGATGGCGGCGGCTGAGAAGAGGCTATGGAAGCTGAGGGGGCTTCCTCAGCTTCCAAAGCCTCTTCTCAGCTGCCACCTCATAGTCAGAGGCTGAGAGGCAGCTTTTGGAAGCTGAGGAGGGCATTCTTAGCTTCCAAAGCTCTTCTCGGCTGCCACTGCTGCCACCTCATAGTTGGGGCTGTGATGAGGCTTTGGAAGCTAAGGAAGCCTCTCAGCCCCCACCTAAAAGGCTGCAGTGGCCAAGAAGAGTCTTTGGGAGCTGAGGAAGACCTCCTTAGCTTTCAAAGCTTCATCTCGGCCCCCATGTATGAGGTGGCTGCAGCTGAGAAGATGCTTTAGAAGGTGAGGAGGGCTTCCTCGGCTTCCAAAGGCTTTGGAAGGTGAGGAAGCCCTCCTCAGCTTCCAAAGCCTGTTCTTGGCCCTGACTATGAGGCAGCAGCAGTAATGGAGAAGAGGCTTTTGAAGCTGAGGAAGCCCTCAGCTTCCTAAGCTTCCTCTCAGCCCCAACTACGAGGCATCGGTGGTGGACAAGACGATGCTTTAGAAGCTGAGGAGGGCTTCCTCACCTTCCAAGCCTCTTCGCAGCCGCTTCCTCATAGTCAGGGCCGAGAACAGGCTTTGGAAGCTGAGGAGGGCTTTCTCAGCTTCCGAAGCCTCTTCTTGGCCACCGGTGTCTCATAGTTGGGGCCGAGAAAAAAAGGTTAGGAGGTCTTTCTCAGCTTCAAAAGCCTGTCGGCCGCTGCTGCAGCCACCTCATAATCAGGGGTGCAAACTAGGCTTGGGAAGCTGAGGAGGGCTTCCTCAGCTTCAAAAGCCTCTCCGCTGCCATCCCCTCATAGTCGGAGGCCGAGAGAAGGTTTTGGAAGCTGAGGAGGGCTTCCTCAGCTTCCAAAGCCTCTTTTTGGCTACTGCTGCCTCACAGTTGGGGTTGAGAGAAGGCTTTGGAATCTGAGAAGGGCTTCCTCAGCTTCAAAAGCCTCCTCTTGGCTGCCGTTGCTGCTGCCTCATAGTTGGGGGCCGTGACGAGGGGTTGTAAGCTGAGGAATTCTACATCACGATTGGAATTGGTTGAGATTGACCACATGGTCTTTGAGAGGTGATATTTAAGTTAGTGATATATGGATTCAACCATGGAAATCATGCTGGTTTCAAGGACACCTTCAGCTCACAGAATTTACAACATGATCTGGATTTGTCAAATGATGTCAGTCTCAAAGAAAGGATGTAAATGCAATTCAAGTCAGTGACATGTTAGCTTTTTTACAAGACAATTGAAAAGGGGTTAAAGCTGAGGTTTTTAAACAGAGGCTGGATGGCCATCTCTTGGGAGTGCTTTGATTGTGCATTCCTGCATGGCAGGGGGCTGGACTAGATGGCCCTTGTGGTTCTTCCAACTCTATGGTTCTATGAATACCTTTAAAAGGCAGGTGGTGACTTTGGCTACACTATTTAATCCAGAAGGTTGGGCTCTTCCTTCACATCCTCATGTAAGGTTTTTAAAGGGAGCAACTTTTAAGGCACCACCAACTTTGCATAGGTTTCCTACTTGGTACCTAAATTAAGCATTAAACAGGTTGACAATATCACCATTTGAGCCAATTAAAGAGATATCATTGAGACTACTGACTTTCAAAGTAGTTTTTCTAGTGGCCATAACTTCTGCAAGAAGTGTGCCAGAATTGGGAGCTTTATTAACACATCCAAGTGTATGTACTTGGGATTAGGATAAATTGCCATTAGACCAAACTTTTCTTCCGAAGTGTTGGTTGAACAGCAGGTTACATCTGTCTACACATTTACTGAGTTTCTGCTCAAATCCAATGGAGGCACTAGAAAGGAAGTGACATAAGTTGGATGTGTTGGGCTGTAAAAACAAACAACACAACTATATTACAAGGACTAGTACTGTACAATCAGATGGACAGAGCCACTATTTGTACCCTTCAATTAAAAAACAATGGGAAATAAGGCTTCAAAGATGCTAACTACACAATGGTTGAAGGCATGCATATTTCTATGTTATGATTTAGCAAAAGTTCCAAGAACACAGAATGTATAGCCACATTCTACTTGATCTATGTCAACCAGTACTACATATGTAGTGTCAACATCTCTAGAAGATGTTTGCAATACAGCTATAAGATAGACACTATAAGACAGAGAAGTACAAGATGGCACCAGCTGCTTTGGGGCAGACTGTTTTATTGTCAGTTGTGTAGTTTTTCCAGACAAACACACCTGTGCAATACAGGAAAGCTTGGGGATATCCCAGCTGTTTATGGATTGCTTCTCTGTGCCATCCAGAGAATCAGGGGTTGGTACTTACCATGAAGGTTCATTCTTGGATGGCCTGGAAGAGCAATCCACTCCCTCCCTGATTGTGGCTGCATAAATACATAAACCATAAACTAATAAATAAGGTAATGTGAGTGAAGATGAGGCAAGGGTCTAAAGTACATGTATAAAGAAGGAGGATTAGTTTACACACATTATACAGGACTGTAGCAGGCTTTGGAATGAAAATGTCACGAAGGCTCAGGAATTGACAGTCGTAACTGGGCCATCTGTGAATGAACATTCACTGTAAGTACCAACCCCTCATTTTCATTGGGGAGGCAGAGACAAAAATGGGGGGGGGGGATTGTGGCATCAGTAATAAAAAAGAGGTTTCTGTGGTGTATATATATATATATATATATATATTTACCACCAATTGATGCATTCTAATTAGAATCCAGGTTGTAAAATGTACAAAAAAGCAAAACAATTAAAATATATTATTTTACATATTCAAAATAGCTGTGTAAACTAAATAACAGTGGCTAGGAAGTAAATGCATATTGTGCGATTCATCTTGTAACTACTAGTGCAGAAAAAATTAGTGCAATTCTACATCTCGTCTCTTCCAACTCTATGATTCTATGGTTCTCTTTGTTTTAATTCCTCTCAGGTGCTGGAAGTGGTGGGTCTACTGCTATTTGCATTAATTCTTAAGTCCATCTTAAACTACAGTTTAAACAACATCTCAAGCTAGCAGCAGCTCTTGATACAAACTACTGTATTTTAGTTCTTTCCCTTTAGCATCTTTACTTGATGAAAAAGCCTACAAAGCTCTAAATGACTACATGAGGTATTTTACACCTTTATTTGGACAAATAAAGGCTATCAGTATTATGTTATTTCAATCCTGCAGATTTTTTTTTTGCATGTCCAACATGATGGCCCCTCAACAACAAAATTTAGAATAATATTTAGTGGCGCAGTGAATAATATTTAGTGGCGCAGTGGTTAAATGCCAGTACTGCAAGCCATCACATTGCAAGTTTGATTCCAGCGGGCTCCAAGGTTCACTCAGCCTTCCATCCTTTTGTAGGTTGGTAAAATGAGTACCTAACTTGTGGGGGCAATTAGCTAACACACGCTGGAAACTGTTTAATGCAGTGTAGATGTGTAAATAGCTATTGCTTAAAAAACAATTTGTAAGCCGCTCTGATAGCCTTGTGCCTGAAGAGCGGGGTATAAATAACTAAATTTAAAAAAAAAATCCATTTTGCAGTATGGGCATTCTTTACACAATCATCCATTGTATTGTTTTTATGAACTTGAATTTCAAAAGTAAAGATGCACTGATAATTGAGAGAGACCCACACAAAGTGAACAACCACAAAAATATATGTAGAAAATAATGTGAGGTTAATGAAAAATTAACTAGTTGCAGTTAAAAGTCAGCCTTTTTAAAATCTTTTTTTTTTAATGATGTCATTAAGCATAACTTTTTATAAGGAAATGCTGAACAATATATCACACAGAATTGCTAGGCCAGAATTATTTCAGACTCTGATATCTCTAAGACAAAATCTGAGACCTATGGATGGCCCCTAGTGATTCTAGGATGGTGGGTCCTGCTGTTATCATTAAGCATTATGCATTAAAGATCAACCACAGATACTCACAAACAAACATATGTATACAGGTTATATTTTCCTTGTTGGAAATTAAGGCAGAAAACCTAGTTAACGAGGAGAGGAGCTCAGCATGGTGATGTTAGATGAAACTAAGGATAGAGAAAAGATGGGTACCGCTAGAGAATACTGTTCTACACACACTTACTTACAGGGTCTGATGGGAGTTGAAGTCCAACAAGATGGGAAAGGCAATGTTCCAAGCCACATCAACAAACAATGGGCATCTCACCATTGCTTCACACATGCATACTGCCCCCGCAATTCCCACACTCAAGTCTTGAGTGTGTGTGGTGAGAGTTCATAAACAGACACAGTATGCTGATCATGCAGGAAATCCAGAGCTAAAATGTGTTTCATCCTCAGAGAAAACTTCTAAACTCCTAAATTAAAATAAACACATCAACACATTATTGTGATATAAAATTAAAATGTATCTGTTTCACATACACTCATAAAACACACACACACCTCACTTAAGTCACAGGGGCAGGAGTGCAACCCAACAAGATGGAAAAGGTAAAGTTCCAAGCACACTAAACAATTAGCATTTCTGATACATTAATATACTCAGGGGGAATCCACATGACACAAATAATCCAGTTTGAAACTGGATTATTTGTATAGCTCCTTCCTATTGAATCCTGGGATTCATAGCTTTACAAGGTCTTTAGCCTTCTCTGACAAAGAGTGCTGATGCCTCACCAAACTACAAATCCCAGGAAACATATTCAATGTATGTTTGCAATATGACCCCTAGTACATCTTCCTTTTCTGAACCAAACTTGGATATCTGGCATTTCTTGTTCCACATATGATGAAAGTTTTTGTTGCAAAATTCCCAAGCATCACTTTGCTTGTATGATAGATTAAGACATGAAAGATGATCCAGTGCTGATTGCAATTCCTGGTGTCCTGTTTTCTGGGGACTAGAATATATATATATATATATATATATATATTAACGTTTCCAATCTGTAGGCCATTGTTTTGTTTCCATATTTGTTGGCAGCTTTTACTTTGAGTGGATCCTGCCTCTGTAGCTTGAAACAGCTCTACTGGTATGCCTGGTTATTTATTTCTCCCAAGTGCTTTAAGTGCAGCTTCTAATTCCTTCTTCATCATGTAGTGTGTTTTCCTGCTGGTCATGTGGCATCCCCACTCTTGGTTTAAATTCACTTTGATTTCTTGGATCTTGCAGATGAGGTCTCATTTTACTTTTTTGGTCATCATTTTCTATTTTGCTGCATTGATTATAGTAATTCTCTTTGTCTCTGCACACAAGTTGCTGAACAGTTGTGTTCAGGATTCTGATCCTACTTCTGTTACCTTGTTCTTTTGCTTCTTGTCTGTCCTTAACTGTTTGTATATGGTCTTTAAATTCTACAGGGATATTCTTCAGGTTGTATTTTGGCACAATGCTTGATTTAGTGTTTTTCTTTAGCTTTATTCTAATTTTTTATATTGAGAGTTTATGGTCTGCCACAATTTTCTTCTGGTCTTGTTTTTGCAGGGAGACTGGAGCTTCTCCGTCTTCAGTTTCCAATTACTGTATGTAGTCTATTTGTAATTTTTGCAGCTTTGCATTTTATTACCTTATTGGCTTAATTTATACACAATATGTGTCACACCTACCAATTCACCACACACACACACAACTTTAGATGGATGTGGTGTAAACGCCACAAAAATTCTATAGGAACCACCTCATTGTACCCATCTGGACATGGTTCCCTGGAAAGTTGGCATTTTGGCCCATGTTATAGAATATAGACACTTGGCCCTGATTCCTAGGAATTTTTTTCTGGCTTGTTGCATCACTCCCATTTATTGTTCAGCAACCGGCGAATTTGGTACGCATGGCTATCTGGATTGTTGGTGTTGTGAGCTATTTTCCCAAATGCTAATGTTATGTCTGGGATGGGTAGCACAAAGTGATTCCCAAGCAATTCTGTGACTTGTGGCTTCACTCCCATCTAGTCTTCTACATCTGCTGAATTTAGTATCTTTAGCTTCATCTTCCCACATTTTATTTGTGTTGGACTGTAATAAAGTGGCTCCCTAGCCATTTCCTGGAGGTTTTGCCTGGAATGGATACAAAAAGGTAGATTATGTGGATATTTTTTGTGGCATGTGGCATCTCTTCCACCTAGTCTTGTATGCCTGATCGTGAGTAAAAATCGCCAAAATATTCCACTCAAATGTTCCTGCGGTACCGCAACAGTACCGGCAGGGACAGGCGTCATCTGAAAGGGACGCCCTGCAGCACTGCAGCCTGGCAATGTGGCGAGGCTGCTTGCGCTGCATTTTACTTGTCTGAAAAAGTCCAAAGACTGTTTACAAAGTAACCAAAATTGCTAAGCAAATCCAAGCTTTAAAGAGAAAGAGATTGTTTAAAAGTATTTTGAGAAAGATAGAAGCAAAATTTAAAGGCTTTTAAACGAGCAGAAATTGTTTCTATACCAAAGATAAGACAGGGTCAATCTGCTTTCTTCCTGAGTTACTGAAGGCTGCAAGGTCAATTGTACGATAAACAAACACCAATTGGAAATAATAGGAAGAGAGTGACATTTGGTGGTCAGACTTTAGAACTGCAAGTAAGTAAAGTGAATTTTCTTTCTTTCTTCTTCTTTGGATGGGATGGGATGTATTAATGGATATGATGCTAAAGCTAATGCTTCAGAGGCTAAAGTAACAGAGGCAAGAAGAGGATCCGTATACATGCCACCTAAAGCTGTTGATATAAACCAAAGATTTCTGGATGAGATGCAATCTATTAAAGACCAGATGAGTAGGATGGAAGTTGACTTGAAGAGGGTTTTGAAAGCTGAATTTAAAAGGGATCTAAAATCAGAAATGACAGTGGTGAAGCAAACCTTGACATAGATGTCATTGAACATGAAATAGATGATTGAAAAAGTGCAATCATTGGAGAATTTGGAAGAAGCAGTAGAGAAGCAAGAGCGAGAACATGAGCAAGACTTGGATGCCTTGGCTTTTGTGCAGGTGTGTGTGTGTATGTCAGATAGAATCTTGCTCAATTTTAGAGGAATCCCTGAGCAATCTAATGAGAATATGAGAGATATTATGATAGAGGCCTTGGCAACACTTTTGAATAAGCAGAAAGACCTCATTCTTTCAGGAGCTTCATGGAATTCTGGGAGGGAATGCCACCATTCATCCTATGGTGAGGAGTGTCAATATTCAACATGCGCCCATGGGACAGGGTCCTACCGTCACCCACGTGAAGTGTATGCTTAAGGTGGCTCACCTGGAACGTAGAAGCCTCCTCAAATTACACCGTAATGATATACACTAGACAATACAGAAATCTCTCCAATCTTGTTATACCTAAGTTGTGGCACCACTCTCATGTCCTCTAATATCCGCCCCCTCCCCAATTTATTTCCTAATGTGAGTCGGTTCACACAATCAGTTGCCATTCATTAGATCCCAAGTCAAATATACACTGTTTATCCACCATCCATGTCTGTTTTTCCCTCATGCACACCCGAACAGCTAGAGATCAACCAAAATCAATTTTAAATGGAATCACACCAAACTGATATCCATCCAACCCAAATTACTGAGGTCTGTGGAAATTCCATGTCTCTCTCTCTCTCTCTGGCTTTTATTTGCAAACAAAGATTCAGGAAGGACTCATCCCGCGCTTTCTACAAGCGCACTGATGACTAAAAAGGCCAATCTGAGATAAACAAGTCCGGTTGCAGAAAGCACAGCAGAAGGTCTCCTTGGGTGATGTTTCCAGGTTCTTTCTGCGTTGTCGTTGCTCTTCAAGACTTGTTTGGCATGAGTTCTCAAATAAAGCTGCAGCATTGTGGATAGTGCGTCTCCATGCCTCCCGATGTGAGGCCAGGGTGGATCATTGTTGGTGATCAATTTGGCTGAGCCTGAGATGTTGTTTCAGGGAGTCCTTGTGTCACTTTTTTGGAGCGCCCCTCTTATGCTGACCCATGGCAAGTTCACTGTAGAGTACTATTTTGGGGAGGTGATGGTCCTCCATCCTAGAAACGTGCCCTGCCCAGCGCAGCTGTGTTCTCAGTATCATGGCCTCAACACTGGTGGTTCCTGCTTGCTCAAGGACAGCAACATTTGTCACATAGTCAGTCCAGTGTATATTTAGGATTGTGCGTATACAGCACTGATGAAAGCGTTCGAGGAGCTGTAGGTGGTGGTGATAGGTACAAGGTAAACATGTAGGGTAATAAAATGCAGCCTTGCCTGATCTCCTTGCCAACTGGAAACCATTCCATTTCCCCATATTCTGTCCTGATGGTAGCCTCTTCCTTCTCCTGAGTACAGGTTATACATCAGGGCAATTAAATGTTGTGGCACATCCATTTCTTTAACAATGATCCACAGTTTTTTGCAAGCTACACAATCCAAAGCTTAACTATACAGATTGACCCCCATATCTGTGGGGGATACATTTTGAGACCCTTATGGATACCTGAAACTGTGGATAATAGGGAACTCTTTTACAGTAGCACCCTGCATCCGCTGATTCGCCAACCGCAGATTCAATTATCTGCAGTTGGCGATGGCGGGGTAAAGGAGGGAGGAGGAGGAATCTCACCTCTCTTGTCCCTTACCCTGGGAGGGCTCTGGTCGCCACCGCAGCAATCACGGGGGTGAAGGGGGAAGGGAGGGGGAGCAATCTAGCTTCCTCTCCTTCTCCCTTCTTCCCCGCAATCGCTGCTGTGGCGGGGCCATGCTGGGAATGAAGGGGAAAGGGGGGGAGTGTTCTACCCCTTCCCCCTTGTGATCACCACTGCAGCAGGGCCATGGTGGGAGCAAAGGGGGGAGCAATCTAGCCCCTTCCCCCTCATGATCGCCGCTGCGGTGGGGCCAGAGGGAGGGGGAGGAGCAATCTCGCCCCCATCCAGAAAAGCTTGATACCAGCCAGCAAAGTATATATAAACATCAAATATCTCAGAAGGTAGCCAGCTTTTAATGAGCACACTGGAATGCAAACACAATCCCAAAAGTCAAAGGCTTACAACAGACAGCGGGGTCTAAACCAGTCTGTGAGTCAGTAGGAAACAGGTAGCAGAGTAACCAGGAACAGTCCGAGGCTGAGTCCTGAGTCAAGGCAGCAGAGTAATTAGGAACAGTCTGAGGTTGAGGCACGAGACAAGGCAGCAAGGATCAAGGCAACGAAGTCAGCAGGAAGCTTTCTCCAGGAAGATCAGTTAATCTCTGTCAAAGCCTCCATCGCCTCTAACAGCATATATAAAGCAATTAAGGCTTTTTCAGGTGTTTCTTAACGAGCAGGTTTTTCTCATAAAGTCTCAGAGATCTCCTTTGAGCTTCCTTTTGAGCTTGCTGGTGGGTATATGATGGTGGAGGTAAGTCCCTCTCTTCTTCTTCATCCTTATCTGAATGGGCAGGACTCTCTGCTGGGACTGATGCCAACTCACTCAGACCAGGCTCTTCTGCTCGAGTTTCCAGGTTGGCAGGGTTCCCTGCTGGCACATGTGTAGATAAACCTGTGTCAGGGTCCCTATGGCCATTCCCTACCATGTCCTCCTCCTCCTCTGATTTCATACCCTCATCAGGCTCACGAGGCATGACACCCCCTACCCTTGGGATGGTTCCTGTCGCTGTGGTGGGGCCATGGCAGGGGTGAAGGGGGGGGAGGCTAGATGGCCCCCAGGATGGCTTTCACTATTATCCATAGAATTCACCGTCCATGGGGGCCCCTGGAACCAATCCCCTGTGGATACGGGGGTGCTACTGTATTTTCAACAGGACAAACACCGGAAGTTGACCATAGAATCACATTGGAGGACCTAGAAATGCCTTGAGATAACATTTTTTGGACATGGATAAGTGAAACTGTGGATACTGAACCCATGGCTACAGGGTTTGACATGTAATCCTATAAAGCACAAGCTAATTTTCTTCTTAAATTCTTTTGTGCACTCCATTATCTAGTGTTTGCAATATGATTCCTAGTGGCTCTTCCTTTCCTGAACCCAGCTTGGACAGCTAGCATTTCTTGTTCCATATATGGTAAAAGTCTTTGTTGTAGAATTTTGAGCATCACTTCGCTTGCATGGGAAATTAATGCAATGGTCCTGTGGTTACTGTAATACCTGGTCTCCCCTTTCTTAGAGGTTGGAATGTATATTGAGCATTTCCAAACTGTGGATTATTGTTTTATTTTTCATATTTCTTGACAGATTTTAGTTAGACCTAGAGTAGATTCTGTTGTTGGAATTTGGAACAGCTCTATTGGTGGTATGCCCTCTGTTCCTAGTGATTTATTTTTCCCAAGTACCCTGAGTTGCAGCTTTCATTTCACTTTGTAAAATTATAGGTTCATCTTCAAACGGTTCTTCCTTGAATGAATCTGTCTGTATCAGTGGTTCTTAACTTGTGGTCCAGGGACCCCCAGAGGTCCACAATGTCCTCACAGGGGGGTCTGTGAAGGCTTGAAGGTTGCTCGACCCACATGACAGAAGCCAATGCATGGCTGGCTTGACCTGTGCATTGCTCTTCAATCTGCTCCAGCCATAAATCTGCAGGAAGAAGCAGAAGAAAAGTGTTTCCTCCCCTCCAGTGCCTCTGAGGAAAAGTTTAATGGATGGTGTTATTGTATTATTGCTATCATCAGGTATTATCTCTCTCTATAAAACTCTTGGGTGTGTTGACTTTCCCAGTGTGCTGATTGACTGCTCAGGAAAGACACCCAATCAATCGCCACCCACATGCCATTTCCTCCCCACCTCACAATCCACTCTTGCCTCTCAATCTGTGGCCCGGATTGGAACCCAGACAGTCAATTGGCAGCAGCAATTCTGGGAAAAGTGTGGAATGCTGAGAAGGGGGAGGAGGAATTTTAAAATCCATTGGCCTATCTTACAGGGTTGTTGTGAGGTCTGCTGGGCATTTTGGAGGGAGTTTTTTAAAAGGTGTATGTTACACCGGGTACAGCTAGTTATTGTTATTATTATTCGGGTTTTAAATCTTGAGTTAAGTCTTGGGGGTCCATGGGAATGAAAGATATTTAAAGGTGGCCATTGCTCTATATCTCTTCTATATATTGCTTTTATATACTTCAGTGTCTTGTTTCCATAGGCTTTTAGTTTCTATTTGGCAATGTAATGTGCTCCTCTCATGTCTACCGAAGTCTTAAGTCAATCTGCCTTTTTAAGAGAGCAAATCTCTTGTACCTTTAACTTACATGGGCAAATAAATCCACACTACACAAATACAAGTTGTCCCTTCATATTTGCTGGGGTTTGGTTCCAGGACCGCCCCCGCCCCCCCCCCCGTTGGATACCAAAACCCGTGAATACTCAAGTCCCATTATATGCAATGACATAGCAAAATGGTGTCCCTTATATAAGATGGCAAATTCAAGGTTTGCTTTTTTGGATTATTATTTTTTTAAAGAATATTTTCAAGCCGTGGATATGGAAGGACAACTGTACAGTAATCCAGTTTGCAACTGGATTATTTGCCATGGCTCCTTCCAACGGAATCCTGAGGATTTTACAATTTTACAAGGTCTTTAGACTTCTCTGCCCAAGAGTGCTGGTGCATCACCAAACTACAGATCCCAGGATTCCATAGGAAGGAGCCATGGCAAAGAATCCAGCTTCAATAACAACAACAATAATAATAATTAGGTATTTATACCCCACCCTTCAGCCACAAAGGCTATCACAGCGGCTTACAATTTGTTTTAAGCAATAGCAATTTACACATCTACACCACATTAAGCAGTTTCCAATGTGTGTTAGCTAATTGCCCCCACAAGCTGGGTACTCATTTTATCGACCTACGAAAGGATGGAAAGCTGAGTGAACCTTGTAGCTCTCTGAAACTGAACTTGCAATGTGGTGACTTGCAGTATTGGCATTTAACCACTGCACCACCAGGGCTCCCAACAGATTTTCCTTGGTTTTTTTTCCAGGCTGTGAGGCCATCTTCTGGAAGAGTTTATTTCTGATGTTTTGCTTGCATCTGTGGCTGGCATCTTCAGAGAATGGTCGGGTAGGAGTGTGGGGGGGGTTATATACTGTGAGCCCCTGTTGGAGAGGATATGTAAATTTGTGTATTTGAATGGCTAGTTTCTGTGTGGAGATATGCAAGGAGGATGTCTGTTTGGCTAGTGGTTGGCTAATGGTCCGTTGTCTGCTGGAAATCCCCCTGTCCCTGGGTGGAGTTCATTTGTTAGTTCATCCAGCTTCAAACTGGAACATTGGTGTAGCGTGGCCCATATGCTTTATTTTTGGGGGGCCCATATGTTTCTCTCAGGTCAATGTAACTTAACTCAACCTAAGCTATTCACAGTACAGGATATTCACATTATTACTAACAATGTTTCTTTCTGCAGGATCTCTTCCGGCAGGCCTTTCCTGAATAGATACCCCCGCCTTCAAAAAAGGAAATCTAGCTTGTCCTGATCTCACCACGTCCAGTGTCTATTGTTCATTTTCATTCTTTATTTTTATTTATTTATTAATTATATTTTTAAGTATGTTTTTAATTCCTAAATTATTTAATTGCCTTTTAAGGGGGTGGATGGGATGGAGGGGTTGGATGGATATTTTAATTGTTGTAAGCCGCCCTGATTGCGTTTGGTAGAGGGGCGGGATATAAATAATAATAATAATAATAATTATTATTATTATTATTAGGAGGAAGGTTACTGGGGGACACAATAATGGGGATGCTGACCCCGCTGGTGCCTTAAGCCTGCCCTGAATCCAAGCCTCCCTTTTTCTGCACCCTTTATTCTCCAGGAGGCTGCTCCCACCCCCCTCTTTCTGCGCGGCTCCCTCCCCAGGCATGGAAGGGATGAGACTAAGACAGCCGAGACCCATCCCCGCCGGAAGCTGAAGCCTCTGGAGCGGGGCTTTGCAGGGGAAAGGGGATGGCGAGCTGTGTCGTCGCCGGAGCCCTCCTCCTTCGCCCCGTTGCCATTGGCTTGGCCCGGCTCACGTGCGCCGCCACGGCTCCTCCGTCCCGTTAGCCCGGGAGTGTGCGCTGCCCGGCCGCCCCGTCTCCCTCCTCCGGACGCGGTGGCGGCGGCTGCTGGTGCTGCTGGTGCTGCTGGTGCGGGAGTCCCCAGAGCCTCTCCCCTCGCCGCCCGCGGGGCTCTCCATGCCCAAGAGGAGGGCTGGGGCGAAGGCAGGTAGGAAGGGAGGAAGCAAGGAGGGGAGGGAGCCTCCCTGCGGCAAGAGGATTTCGGGGGTGGGAGGCAATGGACCGTCTCCTCCTCAGGCCCGGGACCCCGCACCCCAAGGGCGAGCACAGGCTTCCCTCCTTGCGGGGACCCTCCTCACTTACTCCTCCAGCATCTATGGCGGCGGGGAGCAGTAATCCCACTGCAATCGCCGGACATTGTTTATTTGAGTGGGGTCTTCCTGCCTGGCAGGGGGTTGGACTGGATGGCCCTTGAGGTCTCTTCCAACTCTTCTATGATTTTCTTATAGTAGCCACAATGGCTGCGAGCAAGACGTTCAGAAATCCATACACAACAGGATCATTGTTATTAAGAATTATGGACGTAAGCTATATGATTTTTCATAGAATCATAGAGTTGGGGAGGGACCACAAAGGTCATCCAGTCCAACCCCCTGCCATGCAGGAATACACAATCAAATCATTCCCGACAGATGGTCATACAGCCTCTGTTTAAAAACCTCCAAAGGAGGAGACTCCACCACCTCTGAGGCAGTATATTCCCCCGCTAACAGCTCTTACTGTCAGGAAGTTCTTCCTAATGTTTAGGTGGAATCTCTTTTTCTGTAGTTTGAACCCATTGCTCTGTGTCCTAGTCTCTGGAGCGGCAGAAAACAAGTTTGCTCCCTCTTCAATATGACATTCCTTCAAATATTTAAATATGGCTCTCATGTCACCTCTCAACCTTCTCTTCTCCAGACTAAACATGCCCAGCTCCCTAAGCCCCTCCTCATAGGGCAGGGCTTTTGGATGTCTTTTCAGCTGCCCTTAATAGCGCTCCAGAGCTCTCTGGGTTTTCATACGGTCACCTTGCTTTAGCTGGGCACCCTCCTTTTTACCCCTGTTTGCCGCTCTTTTGGGGCAGTGCAAGAATGGCTTTCTTGTCAGCTAATCCTTTCCCCCACCTTCTCTCCCATTGTAAATACAGTATATTTCAGTGGTTCTTAACCTGGGGTCTATGGACCCCCCAGGGGGCCACGATGGCCTCACAGGGGGCCCTGGAAGGCTTGGAGGCTGCTTGATCCACTACCTCCCTGCAGTGGCGTGGCCATGTGACCAGGAGCCAAGGCCAAGTCTGGCTGGCTGGCTTGAACTGCACATTGCCATTCAATCCGCTCCAGCCACAAACCTGCAGCAAGAAGCAGGAGAAAAGTCTTCCCTCCCCCTCCAGTGCCTCTGAGGGAAGATTTAATGGATGGTGTAATTGTATTGTTGTTGTTATTATTAGGGTTTTAAATTTTGCATTAAAGTCTTGCGAGGGGGGGGTTGTTCTGCAGCAACAAAAGATATTTAAAGGGGGTCCTTGGTAAACAAAAGGTTAAGAGCAACTGGTATACAGTATTTAATATTCATAACAGGTTGGTTTTGACTACCCGTGCTTAACATTGCCCAGTAAAGAAAAGTGTTCTTAAGCTTTATCCTATGAAGAAACAGGTATACTTAATCCACCTAAAACCAGCACTTTCAGGGGCACCTGATTTTGTAAGATTAAAGCTTTAGAGATCTGAAAGTCTGGGGGTGGAGGCAGGGGGAACAGAATAAATCCCACAGTGCATACCAAGGCTTTGGGGAATAAAGTAAGTAGCTTGTTGTGTCCTGGCTGCTGGCAGTATACAGTACTTTATGTGATTAAAGTAGCAAATGAAGTTGAGTTTCATAAACATTGGAGCAAATTTTTGTATGATGGAGCAATTATGTTTATTGTCACAGAAAACTGAAAGGTCAGTTGCTGTGGTTCCACTAGTTTCAAATACAGTCCAGTATAATCATGTACAGTAGTGCATATGTTATTGAAGAATAGAGATAGTAAAGAAGGTTGTTGGGATTAGATACAAAGGCAACATTTATGGAGAAAAATAAGGGAAACGTTTGCATCAAAGTATTTCTTTTAACAAGCTGGGGATAGATTTGGAATTCATTACCGCAAATGACAATAAATATGAATAATAGAGAAACTTTTGAAATCACACAGTTGTCCGAGGTGCACTGCATAGGTGCAGGAATAACCCAGCTGTGTGATTCACAGAGACCATGAAGAAGAACCTATGGCCTTCTGGGTGTTGGACTCTGGGCTTGTGTATATGAAGCAATAAAATGTGCAGTGCCAGTTTAAGGAATTTTGGGGGCCCCATATGTTTATCTCAGGTCAATGTAACCTAACCTATTCACCGTACAAGATGTTCAGATTACAGTAGAACCCCCGTATCCACGGATTCATTATCCATGGGACACAAAACAGCACACCTACCATAGAGTCTTCCTAGAAAATGTGTCCTTCCTAGCCATTTTCTAGGCCCTCCAAGGCAACTCTATGGTATTTTAAACCAGAAGTCCCATTGTTTTCAATGGCGTTCACTATTATTCACGGTTATCAGAATCCACGCCCCCCCCGAACCAATCCCCAGCAGATAAGGGGGGGGCTACTGTATTAGATTATTTGCCACAATAATTTAGTTTAAAAACTATATTATAGGCACTAACATAATATTTTTTGTTTATTAGCAATTAACGTAATGGTGTAGATTTCCTCAAAGAAAAGAAAGAGTGGACTACAAGCTGAACATGAGTTAGTGTGATGCAGCAGCAAAAAATGCCAATGTAATACCAGGTTGCATTAATAGGAGTAGTGTCTAGATCAAGGGAAGTAATAGTATCACTCCATTCTGCTTTGGTCAGTCCTCACCTGGAATACTGTTTCCAGTTCTGGGCACAACAATTCAAGAAAGATACTGAGAAGGATGGTGGGAGGTCTGGAAGCCATTACGCCCTATGAAGAGGAGCTTAGGGAGCTGGGTATGCTTAGCCTGGAGAAGAGAAGGTTGAGAGGTGACATGATAGCCATGTTTAAATATTTGAAGGGATGTCATACTGAGGATGGAGCAGGCTTGTTTTCCGCTGCTCTAGAGACTAGGACACGGAGCCATGGGTTCAAACTACAGGAAAAGAGATTCCACCTGAATATTAGGAAGAACCTCCTGACAGTAAGAGCTGTTCGGAAGTGGAATACACTGCCTTGGAGTGTGGTGGAGTTTCCTTCTTTGGAGGTTTTTAAGTAGAGGCTGGATGGCCATCTGTCATGAGGACTTTGATTGTGTGTTCCTGCAGGCAGAAGCCGATTGGATGGGATGGCTGTTGGGGTCCCTTCCAGCCTATGATTCTATGATTCTAGGCTGCATTCAGAGCCTGGAAAAGTTACTCTTGGATTACACCTCCCAGAATCCCGCTGCCAGCACCCTTCTCAAGGTCTGGTTGCATCGTTCCTTTTCCAGCATTCTCCAGCCCAGTGGTTCTTAACCTGGGGTCCACGATGTCCTCACAGGGGGTCCACAAAGGCTTGAAGGCTGCTTGGCCCACCACCTCCCTGTAGTGGAGCAGTCATGTGACAGGAACCAAGGCAAAGGCTGGCTGGCTTGGCCTGCACATTGCCATTCAATCCACTCCAGCCACAAACTTGCAGGAAGAAGTAAGAGTGCCTCTGAGGGAAAGTTTAATGGATGGTGTAATTGTATTGTTATTGTTGTTAGCTATTATTATTAGCTATTATTGTTAATATTATTAGGGTTTAAAATCTCGAGTTAAGTCTTGGGACAACAAAAGATATTTAAAGGGGGTCCCTGGTAAAGAAAAGGTTAAGAACCACTGCTCTACCCAAAGGCTCTCACATAACACTAATGGGATACTGGTGTGTTTTAGTGACAACAATAAAACCATTGTTCCCAGTAATATTACTCTAAATTTTTATTTATAGTCTTTTGTTAAAAGAGCTAGAGTGTTGTAGAAGTTTCAGCATTGCATTATGACTGTGGAGACCAGGGTTTGAATCCTTACTCAGCCATGAATACCTACTGGGTGACCTTGGGCAAGTCACACTCAGCCTCAAAGGAAGGCAAAAGCACATCTTCTTTGAACAAACCTTGTCTAGAAAACCCGATGGTAGGTTAGACAGAAATGACTTGAAGGCACATAGGCAAACACACACAAATTCCTTTTGCAGGCTGAACTCAGTTGGCAGCAAGGGGAGGAAGCTGAAGACCAAGGAGGAAAGGGAGGGAGGGGAGAGAAACCAGGACATGTTAAGAGCAGCTGGAAAGATGGGGTGGGGGGGATCTATGTGGAAGGGAAAGGAAGAAAGAAAGAAAGAAAGAAAGAAAGAAAGAAAGAAGCCCTTTCTGAGGGAAAGAGAGGACCCTCACACTTCCCCCCCCCACACACACTCACCCCTCTCTGATGCACGACTGGCTGGCTTGCATTTTGCATCAGCAAACTCCCTCCAGTTTCTGTCACAGAGGGCTGCTTCTTCTTCTTTCTCTTTCTCTTTCTAGTTTGGGAGACGCTGGTGTTTTTTTTTTTTTTTAAAGCCAGCAGGAGGTTTTTGGAGGAAGAGGGTGGGTGAGTGGGCCCCCCTGGCTGTAAGGCCCCCTGCAGATGCTGATTTGGCGGTATGGTTAAGCCGGCCCTGAAAATGTGGATTGGTGCACAGTAATGCCAATTCACAGCAGCTTCTATTTGTCTTAATTTTTTTTTAAGACCGCAGGCATGCAAAGCTATCTGCTTTCGCTGTTTCAACGTGCATGCCTGCGAATCAAGATGGCAGGCACGAGTGAGTTACTCAGGTTTTTATTTACCTTGAGTTGCTGCTACCAAACATTAAAAAACAAAACAAAACTAAACCCAAGGTGTGAAATCTTCCATTTTAATAAAGAAGCGAACAAAAAAAAGAGAGGCTGTTTTCTCACTGTGATGCATGATGGCTATGGCAAAAATCCAGCATAGCAGTCTTGGATGCTTACCTTGTTAGCAAGCTCCATATGTGCATGTCTGACCAATCAGTTGTCCATTCTGAGAATGTGCAGTGATGCAAATCAGTTGTCTTAATGGGTGATAGTGACCATTTCCATGCATTATTTTAAAAAATACGGGGTATGTGGAGTATTTGGCCCACTTCCTTTCAAATACGACAGATTGATGTGGGATCCCATTAAGACACATCCTATTCTCCTCAAATTCTATGAGGAGTATTTTCGTCATTTAGACAACCCATCTAAGTCTTTTCATCCCAACCAACATACTTAGAGTTCAATGAGTGTGGCAGTCGTAGAGCAACAGGTTCCCCACAGCTGCCATAACTGGTTGTCCGAGAATAAATCCTATGGGACTTACTTCTTAGAAGACTTGTATAAGATTGCACTGTAAGATTGAGAAGAATTTGTTCAGGAGTTGAAGCTGTAATTCAGTTAAAGACATGAGTCATATTTACTGGGCATATCTTGTGATTAAAAAAAAAATTGAAGCTTGTGACCATTTAGAAGTAACAGATCATATGCTCACTTCAGATCTTTTTTAAAACTGTTTTTAACAATCCAACATACTGACATAATGAAACCATTTTTTAAACAGAACAAAGAAAAAACTCACAAGGCCTTACATATTATTTCCCCCTAAATAAGATTTTCAGTAGATTTTCCTTTGGTTTTTTTTTGGGTTGTGAGGCCATGTTCTGGAATAGTTTACTTCTGACGTTTCGCCTGCATCTGTGGCTGGCATCCTCAGAGAATGGTTGAGTAGGAGTGTATGTGGAGTTTATATGCTGTGAACCCTTGTTGGGGAGTATATGTAAATTTGTGTAATTGAAAGGTTATTTTCTGAGTATAGAAATGCAAGGCTCATTAGTGTCTGTTTGACTAATGGTCGGTTGATGGGCCACTATCTGCTGGGAATCCCCCTGTCCCTGGGTGGAATTCTTTTGTAAATGTTGAGTTTTGATTCTACTGTATTTCAAAACTGGGAGCCAGATTTTGTTTACTTTTAAGGTTTCTTCTTTCCTGTTGAAGTTGTCCAGGTGTTTGTGGATTTCAAAAGCTTCAATTACACAGATTTACATATACTCCCTAGCAGGGGTTCACAACATATAAACTCCACACATACACCTACCCAACCATTATCTGAGGATGCCAGCCAGAAATGCAGGCAAAACATCAGAAAGAAACTATTCCAGAACACGGCCTCACAGTCCGGAAAAAAAAACAACCCAAAGGAAAATCTGTGGATACCAGCCATGAAAGCCTTCGACTTCACAAGATTTTCAGTGTTTATGTGAAATCTTTGGTTCATAGGTTTCAGCCTGAGAAAATAACAATAAATTTACCATTCAACTAATGCATTTTTCCATAAGTCCAAATGTGAGTGTAGGAGAGGTATAAACTCCCCATTGTCATTGGTAAAAATCAATGAAAGAAAACCACATTGAAAAGAAGCTTAATTCTGGCTAGTCATTTCTGTTGTCTTCTACAGTAGATGTCAGTTTTTCCATAAGTGCTATTTCCCAGTTTTTTAAAATACTGTACTAGGCTTCAGTTGAGAGGTGTTCTAGTTTTTTCCAGTTCTGAGATATTACCAATCTTGCAACAGAACAGAACAACAACAAAAAATAATGTAATCAGTTTTTTATGATTTAATACCTCACAGTTGTAACAAAGCATGGGGAGAAGTCTAATTTGGGGTCAACAGGAACTGCTTGGTTTGTAACTTGACTTATTAGAAATACCCTTTTTCAAAATTCAGCAATACTGGGACAAAATTTTCAAAATTTTGGAAAAATACCCTTTTTCAAAATTCAGCAATACTGGGACATTCTTACCACATGTGGAAGTACATACTCAGTGTCCTGCAGTTCTTCATTTGTTAGATGAATGTTTGCTTGTTTATATTATTTCATTTTAACTAGCATTAGGCACCAATAATATATAACTCTTGAAAGCATATTCTCTTCATATGGGAAGTTACAGATTTCATTGGAAGGCATTTCCATAATGTTTGCCATTTTCCACCTTTGTATGCAAATCTGTATCCCATGCTTTATTGAAGGCCTCAAGGTCGGTGTGTTGACTCAATCAACAGAGTATAGGTTTCTGAGACTAAACTTTTCCTGTTTAAATATTTGAAGGGCTGTCATACTGAGGATGGAGCAAACTCCAGAAACTAGGACACTGAGCAGTGGACTCAAACTATAGGAAATAATAATAATAATAATAATAATAATAAAAAATAATTTTTTACCCCGCCCCTCTGTTAAAAACAATTGGGGCGGCGTACAACAATTAAAATACAACAATACTGAGTAAAATCCCTAAGCACTACCACCCCACCCTCCCTCATAAAAAGATATTAAATTAGTATCAGATTAAAATCCACCTAAACTAAAACCACATAAATAAACAAATACAAAAATCAACAGCCAGCGAAACTAAAAGAGGCCAGGAGATGCAGCTCCTGAGATTCCATCTAATTATTAGGAAGAACTTCCTGACAGTAAGAGCTGTTCAGAATTGGAATACACTGCCTGGGACTGTGGTGGAGTTTCTTCTTTGGGGTTTTTTAAACAGAGGCTGGATGGCTATCTGTCGGAAATGATTTGATTGTGTATTCCTGCATGGCAGGGGGTTGGACTAGATGGCTCTTGTGGTCTCTTCCAGCTCTATGATTCTATGACTGTTTGTTTTGTATTAATATTTCACATTAGCATAAAGGACATTGCATTTGTGTTTTCACATCTGTTCTGGAAATAGTGGAGCACCTGGTGTGTTTGGCTCCACATCAGTTTAATTGCATCTAATTGATCTCGATTTGTTTGACAGGCTTGTGTTTAGCTTTCGTATAAAAGTTTAACAGCCTATATAGTCCTTTTTGCTCCCACTCTTTAAATAAGTTAAATGTATCTTGATGATAAAATAAGGGATGCCATTTGGGTTCAGTGATGATGGTGTCAATATAAATTTATCTCTTAATTTCTTCCATATCTTGAAAGTGTTTCTTAGAAAAGGATATTCACTTCAGATCTTTAATTGTTCTGTTTTTATATTTGGAATCTGTAATCCCACTGCAATATCTAGAAATTGTTTATTTTCTTACAACAGCTAGAATGGGTGCTAGCAAGAAGTTCAAAAATCCATACAACAGGATAATTGTTATTGAGAATTGTGGACATAATCTATATGATTACATTAACTAATCTTGTAATAATAATAATATTTATTATTATTTCTTACCTGCCTGTCCCCATGGATCAAGGTGGGGAACAACAAAAGATTAACATAAAACATATGACATCTGTTAAAAACATAATATATTAAAACATGTAACATCAATTAAAAACAAGATAAATATATATTAAAACAATTCATATTTAAAATTCGTAGTTTTAAATTCACAATTTAAAAATCATCTGGATAGGCCTGCTGGAAGAGACTGGTCTTTAATGCTGTTTTAAATTCAGACAGTGTATTCATCTGTCAGATCTCTTCCAGCAGGTTGTTTCAAAGTCTAGGGGCGGCTGAAGGAAAAGTTAGCATTAGGTAGGGTAGAAAAGTGAACAAGAAATAGAAAAGTGGGATGTATTCTTTGGAATTCAAAGGCATAGGATTCTGTACAACTCTATTTAGTATTAGGTAAAATTTAAGAATTTGATTAAAAACTGATGTATATACATTTGTATTTTTTCCCCTGGTATTTGCTTGCTCTCTAAAAATGGAGTGAATTACAAGTTCTGTAAGAAAACACCATGGTAGGTTTTTAAATAGAGTTACAAGCTTGGGAGATGAAGGGAATGCTGTAGATGTAGCATATTTTGATTTCAGTAAGGCCTTTGACAAGGTCCCCAATGATATTCTTGCAGTGAAGCTAGTAAAATGTGGGCTAGACAAAGCTATTGTTAGGTGGATTTGTAACTGGTTGACCAGCTGAACACAAAGGGTGCTCACTAATGGCTCCATCCTGGAGACCAGTGACTAGCCGTTCTGTCCTGGGCCCAGTGCTATTCAACATCTTTATCAGTGACTTGGATGATGGAATGGAGGGCATTCTTATCAAATTTGCAGATGACACCAAATTATGAGGTGTAGTTAATACCCCAGAGGACAGGATCAGAATTCAAAATGCTTAGCTTAGAGAGCTTGGCCAAAACTAACGAAATTAATTCCAACAGGGAGAAATGTTTAGCTTGGGCAGAAAAAAAAAATGAAATGCACAGATAAACTATGGGTGACACCTGGCATGAGAGTAGTCCACATGAAAGGGGTCCAGCAGTCTAAGTAGACCACAAGCTGAACACGAGTCAAGAGTGTGATGTGGCAGCTTAAAAAGCCAATGCAGTTCTAAGCTGCATCAGTAGGATTATTGTCTAGATCAGTGTTTCTCAATCAGGGTTCCCTAGAACCCTAGGGTTCCCTAAGAGGTTGCTAGGGGTTCCTCAAGAGATTGTGATTGTGGGGGGAAAGCAATAGCAGTATATAAACTAACGTTTATGCAGGGCTTCCCTGAGACCTTAAAATTATTTCAAGGGTTCCTCCAGGACAAAAAGGTTGAGAAAGGCTGGTCTAGATCGAGGGAAGTAATAGCACTTCTCTCTTCTGCATTGGTCAGACCTCACCTGAAATACTGTGTCTAGTTATCTAGAACAAAGCTCTGCACTCTTGTTGATCCAGTCTAGAACTGCGTTGGCTTTTGGGGCTGCTGCATCAAGCTGTTGTCTCATGATTAGCTTGTGGTCTATTAAGACCCTCCTATCTTTTTCACATGTACTGCTATCAAGGCAGGCTCATACTTTACTTTCTTCTGCTTAAGTGAATAGTCATTTTCTTCTATGGGAAAAAGTAATGCATTGCAGTTAAGAATATTGTTGTCTAGTGGGCCCCTCAGTATCCACAGATTTGGTATCCGTGGAATTAAGCAACTATGGATTGAAATGAAGAAATATGTTTAATGTTTTTTACCTGCGATTGACAACAGCTAGGTTGAGAAGTGGTCCCAGGGTAGTAGCAGAGGCTGCAGTTGCAAGGTCCAGGCACCGGGCATGCATTCTTCATGCTGCAGCTGTGATGATTCTGCTCTTTCCTTCAAAAGGCGGAAGTCGCAGCTAGCATGTTCCCAGCAGGAAGAATGTGTGCTTGGTGGTTGTGGCTTGTGGACTCCCCGCATTTGCTGATGATAGTCAATCCCGATTGTTTGCAAGCAAAAGCATTACTGTTGCCGTTTGCCATGCCCAGTGGAATCTGCTTGCCACCCTGCGATTGGTGGTGATGGTGAGCACCTTCTTCAGGAAAATGGGGATTGGTGGCAGGAGCAGCTGCTTCTGCTCATTCATTTGTTAGCGAGAACACCATTGCTGCTGCTCACCATCTCTTCCGGAAGCTGCTTGCTGTGCTGCAATTGGCGGTGGCAGTGGTGAGCAGCTTCCTTAGGAACATGGCAATTGGCGGCGGGTGCAGGTGCTCCTGTTTGTTCACAAGCAAGAGCACTGCCACTGCTGCTTGGCATGTCCTGCGGAAGCTGCTTGCTGCCCTGCGATCAGTGGTGGCAGCAAGCGGCTTCTCCAGGGACATGGCGAGCTGCAACAGCGAGCTCTGTGTGTCCTTGCTGACACCACCTCCCCCTCTTCTGAAGCTTGAACATGCTTCAGAAGAGGGGGAGGCAGTGATGGCAAGCGTCCTCGCCACCCCCTCCCTCAAGCTTGAAGAAGCTTCAGGAGAAGGGGAGACAGCAAGCTCTGTGAGCTATCTTTAGGAGAGGGAGGAGGTGGTGGCGGGGAGCTCTATGAACCAGGTGCACATTCTTCCTGCTGGGAGCATGCCATCTGCTGAGTACCGCAGCTAAAGCTTTGCCGCAGTAGCCTCTGCTGCTGGACTGGGAATGCTTCTCATCCTGGCTGCAGTCGATGACAGGTATTCGTTTTAAATTTTAAATAGGGACTTGAGCATCCATGTTTTTTGGTATCTGCGGGGTTCCTGGAACCAAACCCCTGCAGGTACTGAGGGACCAGTGTAAAACTTGGCCTTCACTCCTGATCCTTTGATCCTTTGCTGAAAATCTTGCAGGGGTTATACAGTGTATCTCTGTGCACAGAGTGATGCTGTGCTCTTCAAGGTGCTTGAAGTATAAATGCCACTCCACACAGGATGCTTGTCATGGTGATCAAACATTATGCTGATGCAAGGTACAGGTCACCTGCTGTTTCTGTGGGGATAACATTCCTAGACTTATTGCAAATACTTGAAATGTAGAATTGTGCTGGAGGTAATACAGAGGAGTTCCCATTAGGTTGGGTGCTGGGGAGGGATTTGTTCAGACCCTCTGTGAGCTGGATTGGGATCACTTATGGGCTGAGTTGAACTGTGGGCTAGAGTTTCTCTTCCCCTACTGTCAGGCATGCTCAAAAGAGTAGTTGTCTACTTGTGAATTACTATGAGCTTTCCTGTCCCAGCAAATTGAAGATTCATGACTCCTTGCCTGCCTGCCTTTTCTTCATATTCACCTATCTTTTTTACTCTCTCCAGTGTTGCCCCATGTGGCAACATGGCTTTTACCTGAAAAACGACATTCAAGGAATGGAGAAAGTTCTCATATGTGTGTTTGCGTGCATGCATGTGTGTGTTTGTACCTTCAAGTCATCTGTCAATTCATAGCGACCCCATGAATTTCAGAGGGTTTTCTTAGGCAAGGAGTACTTAGAGGTCATTTTGCCAGTTACTTCCTTTGATATATAGCTTACAGCACCTGGTGTTCGTTGGTGGTCTCCCTTTCAAGTACTAACCAGAGCCGATCCTGCTTAGCTTCCAAGATCAGATGAGATCGGGTGCTTCTAGGTTATTTAGGCTTGGTGTCACATAGCATAAGGTGTGTACATATGTAATTTTTTTGAATTAAAAATAATGCTGTGTTAAAGAAGTTCCATCATGGGCCAGACTTCTTTCATCTGTAAGGGCCCTGATTGGGTTTGGTATTGCCTGCCCCTGGCAGCAGATATCTCACACCTTCCCTTTCCATATCTACTCCAGAAGGTTGGGGGACCCTATGGAACACTGGAAGGGAAGATGTAGGGCAGAGGTACTCAAAGTGGTGGTCCTTGGACTGATGCTGATCTACAAGCTATCAGCTGCTGTTCCCTAGAGAGTTACCAGGAAAGAAAGAACAGTTGTTTCCAGTGGGCACAAATATGATGCCAGTCCCTGGCACATTGGAAAAAAAAATGTTGGTCCCCCACAACAGATAGCTTGAGAAGTACTAGTGTTGGGGGTTGCAGGTGGACAGTGATTCTCCTCTTGCTGCTCACACAAGCCTGTACTGGATCAAAAAGTGTTCTGTCAGCGGAGGAACTGGATTGAATCCTTAAACTGTTAATCCTTTTGTCCTAATTTAGGAAGCCTGAAGTAATCTCTCCTAATCTTCTGGACTGGGGTGAGAAATGGTTTGCCATCCAGATATTGTTGGAATAATAATAATAATAATAATAATTTCTATCCTGCCCCTCTGCAACGCAATCGGGGCAGCTTACAGCATAAAAACTCCATAATTACAACAGTATGCTAACCCACCCACCCCTTAAAACAGTATTAAATTAGAAAGGATTAAAAACATACAATAATTAAAAGGAGAGGGGAAAAAATGGAATGATACAATGGCAGGTCAAGGGGAAAAGACAGACGAATCTTTGGGCTGGGATGGCTATTCAGGAAAGGCCTGCCAGAAAAGATCTGTCTTGACAACTTTTTTGAAGCTGTCTAAGGTGGTAATAAGACGGATCTTGTCCGGCAGGCCATTCCATAATCTGGGAGTGGCAGCAGAGAAGGCCTTCTGGGAGGTCACCGACAGCCTTGTTTTCATAGGCTGTAACAGATTCCTCCCAGAGGACCGAAGTGCGTAGGGAGGATCGTATGGGAGGAGACGGTCCCGGAGGTAAGTTGGACCCAAGCCATGTAGGGCTTTAAAGGTCATAACCAACACCTTGTACTGTGGCCAGAAACTAATAGGCAGCCAGTGGAGAGCTTTTAACACAGGTGTTATATGCTCTCTTCTGGAAATGCCAGAAATCAACCTAGCTGCCATATTCTGAACTAATTGAAGTTTCTGAGTCAAGCACAAGGATAGCCCCATGTAGAGCGCATTACAGAAGTCGAAACGGGAGGTTACCAGCGTCTGTTCCACAGTTTCAAGGTCCCTGATTTCCAGGAAAGGGCGCAGCTGGCGTATCAGCCGAAGTTGATAACAGGCACTCCTGACCATCGCATCTACCTGAATACTTCTCCCATAATCCCTCATGATTGGCTCTGCTGGCTAGGGATGTTCAAAAACATCTTTAGGACCACAGTTGTTCATCCCTTTTCTAGATTGAGACCTGTTATTTACCAGCAGAAGGTGGCAGGATCAAAAGAGTTTTATCTGTCAAATGTAAGTTAAAACAGTGCTACCTGGTTCACCAAAGAAGACAGAAACTAACCCTTCAAAGTAGGCTAAGGCATACAAATACAAGACTAATTGTTTATATTAAAAATTCTTAATGACCTACTTAGCTGTTTCAGTCTTCAAAAAACAAATAAGAAGAAAGGGGGAAACATTGTAACTTATTTTTTTCTCTCATCGTAACTGTGATTAGCCCAGTAAAACAAAGTCATAACAATATAGCTTTATGAGTTTGCTTTATTGCATTGTTCACAATATATGAGATACTCAGTCCACAGCTATCATATTCTCACTGAAATCTTGTTTTTCACCTTCTACACATACACACTTTTATTTCTATCCCCAGGAAGTCATTTTTGTTATGAATAAGGTAGGAACTGCATGTCTGATATTATTTAGTGCCTTTATTAACTTAGAGGTGACACTTGCTCTTTAACACTGGTGTCATTTTGTTGTAAACGTAAGTCTATATTCTTTATGTGTATTAAATACTAAACCTAACTAATTTAGTATAAATCAGAGATTGGGAAGTGGTTTATATGCTGGGTCAGATCCCAGTGCCTTTGACCCTGTGTAGCCGTAATATCAGAGGGCATGGACAAGTCCCCTGTCATAGTGCCAGACCTCAGCTGAGGCTGCAGGAGTAGTCTTGCAGCCTCTTCTAGGGATGTGATGTCACCTCCACCTGCCCCACACATTCTGTTGATGGGGGAAAGCACAGAACTGACCAGCACATGCTGCAAGAACACTGTTTTAGTCATTGTTGAGGATCTGGTAAATTTCATCCATCCCAGATTTTCAGATTGGAGATAACAGGAGAATCATCCCCTCTGCTCTGTTCCATACTGGCAGAGCATGTGGGGTGGCTGTATCCAGAGAGGCTGGGGTTTGGGAAGGGCAAGGGGAATATTTTTATGGGTTGGATTGGGAATGCTCAGGGTTGGATTAGGCCTTAAGGCCAGTTCTCTACCTCTGATATAGATGTCAATCTTAATTTGTTGATTTAAGCACCTAGAACAATTCTTATTTTTCTCCTTTTAACACTTTTGTCTTCCAGCCAAGTTACTGAGAAAAGTACAGAGATCTCTTGAGGAGAGTTGAGTAGTTAGAGGCTCAAAGCTGGCCAAATTATAACCCTGAAACAGCTATTCCTGTTAGCAAACATTCTTATTGCCCACTTAATAGATGATAGCAGAAACCGATGTACAGAAGGCTTTTGTTGGGTGCTTGTCCTAATAATTAAACTGAAGTAACTTTAAACTATTATAGCATTTATTAATGATAATCAGAATAATGTATAAGAGTAAAGAAGCAAGAACTCACCAAAGGATGCTGGGACATATTTATCTGTCAAATGTGAGTAAGTTAAAACAGTGCTATCTGGTTCACCAAAGAAGACTAACCCTTCAAAGTAGGCTAAGGCATACAAATACAAGACTAATTGTATGTTTTTAATCCTTCATAATTTAATATTATTTTAAGGGGTGGGTGGGCTAGGGTATTGTGATTATGGAGTTTTTATATTGTAAGCTGCCCCGATTGCATTGCAGAGGGGCGGGATAGAAATAAAATTTTATTATTATTATTATTATTATATTTGAATACAGCAACATGACAGTGATCTCTTGCCTTTCAAGAGATATTCATGTGGGAATAGGTAGCCTATCAGATACTGTTTCTAAATTCTTGAAGAAGCAGTGCTGCAACCCCTCCTGAAGACTCCTCCAGGAAGCCTGAGGTAATAAATACAGCCCAATTCTCAAATACCTCCTGTTTGGATGAGATGATTGAAAGAATTGTGTCAGGCTAGCTGCAGTCTCTCCTAGATAAAATGAATTATCCCATTTCACATTGGCTTCAGACTTGGATCTATACTGAAACAGCCTTGGTTGATTATCTTTATTGGCAAAGAGACAAGAAGTACTACTTTGCTGTCTCTTATGATTAGCTTTCAGTACCATTGACATGACCACAATGTTCTTCTGGAACACTGCTGCAGACTGGGAGTGTGAGGCATTATTTTAAACAAGTTTTTGGTTAAGAGAAATTTTCAAACAAAAGGATAAAGTCAACTGGTATTGAGTTTTACATAGCAAACATAGTACACAGTATCTAAAGTGACTTTCCCAGGGGTGTATTGATATAGTATTGGATTTATTTTAGGAGGGTGGATTTCTACATTCAAAATATCTTTCCAGAAAATCTGTTGCTGTAGTTTACTATTTTCTGACCTCCACTGGATAGGAGGGGAAAGAAATTAAGTTAAACGTATTAGTTTGGGCAGGCACCTTGCATTTAACTTCTATGTCACTAAGTAGTATACTGTATCAGAGTAAATAGCTCAAATAGATAATAAAATGAAAACAGCCTGGTAATTAACAATTAGCCTCAAGGATTACTTGTTAATTGTTATTAATTGTAAATATTAAGTCATTTGGAGCAAAGTGGCTGAAAGATGAGTCATTCACAACAATAGCAAGCTGGGGAAGAAGTCTCAAAGATAGTGGATTACACTTCCTTGGCAGCTGAACTGGAGAATTGCAAATTAATAACTTGTGAGGCTATTTTTCCTTTAATCTTTGGCAGCTGAGGGTAACTTTTTATCTTTCGTCTCATCCTTTTTTTAATGACTTACCAGCCAGTTTCACTTTGCTCTATCTCTTTCTCTTTGTGTGTAAAACCAAGTTTTTTTCCACCCCACCACCACCCTATGCTCCCTGGGGACAGAGATATCTAGGGCTTCACAAATGCTGATCACATTGCAACCATTGTATTGTAGCTTTGTGCGACTATTAACTTAAAATGGAAAGCCCCATTTGCTTTCTGTGGGAGTGTGGTGAATAATTTAAAGGCATGGTGTTTTTTTTTTTTTTTAATGTCTCAGTGGCTAGGTCTTGGAAAACTATTATTTCTATCATATTCTAGTTTTGAAGTAGCATACAGTTGTTTTAGCACTTGCACTTTTCAGGGGAAGTGTACAAAGTGAAGAATTACATCTCTGGGGAGTTTGGCTGACCTTGGGTTAATACTGGTTGGTCTATGCACTCTTTCTGTATCTGAGCTTTCCAGCTCAAGATCTAGTCAGGTATTATTTAAACAGTTAAGTATAAACAATGGTATTTTACCTTGTTCTGCCTGTTCTGGTAGCCCCATGAAAAGAATGTTGTGGTGTTTCCTTCTGTTTTCATGGTACACAACTTTCTGTAGAAGTAGTCATTGGCTACTTCTAATTTTTGAAGTCTCTCTTCATGTGAGATGCTTTGCTGAAAAGCAGCATTGATTGAGTCCCCTGTGTCACTCAGGTGGCATGTTAGAACAAAGAGTTTAAAGTCCACATGTTCTAGGGTGAATGACAAGTCTTTTTGTAGGTTCTTTGTTAATTTTTCTCCAAATTTTTCTACAACTTCTGAAAATGATGTATCTTCAGGCAAATTTGGGCCATTTCTTCCTCCTCTGTTGATTTTGTTTGTTCCACACATCATACTGAAATCAAGGAGGCTGCCTTCCTCTACTGTTTGTAGTCTTGGTTCTTTGGAGGAAAAATAAGTTCCCATGTCTCCTGTAGGTGTTTAGCCTGCTGGCCTTTTATTCCTGTCCATTGAATTCTAGAAATTGCAGGGTGATGAAAATAGTAATTTAACTCTTAATTTTTAAAAATACTTTCCAAAGTTGTGTCCAGTTATTTGATCCGTCATGTTGGACAATCAGCCATGCCCCACACCTAGCATTTTTGTTACAGTGCTTCCAATCCTATTATTAGAGTCAGCACCAGAAGACAGCTCTGGGAGAATTTAGGAGGGTGTGGATAGGGGTGTTGGGGATAGCAGTCCATGCTGAAGGACTACAGTTGTCCCTTCATATTCATTGGGGTTAGGGGCAAAGCACCACTGCAAAAAAAAAAAAAAAAAAAACCACAAATAAGTTAAGCCCTGCCCCCAACATGCATAATACACTACAGTATTGTAGATGCCTCTCCCACCAATAGGACTGCCAATACCTGGCACTGCGGTAGCAACACCTGCCCCCAGCACACAAACCATGCCCTTCACCCACAGTTGCCTCCCCGCCAGCTCTCCCTCCCTCTGCCCTGCCAACAACACAACTCCAGCTTGCTTTCTTACCTTGCACCAAAACAGTGCTGTCCATTTAAAACAGTCAGGTTTAAAGTAATGGGCAGTGATGTTTTGGTGCAAGGTAAGAAAGGAAGTTGGAATGTTTTGTTGCCAGGACAGGAGGAGAGGGGAGGAGGGTGGGGTCTTGGAGTTTGAGCTAGTTGAGCAGCAGCTACAAACCGCAAATATGCAAAACCACGAATATGAAATACGCAAACATGAAGGAACAACTGTAGATGTATGCTTGAGGAAGCTTCTTATCATGAGTAGTGCAAATGGATCCAATGGCAAGGGATACCTATGTTTCTGTTGACAGAACCTGCCTGAAGGGAACTCATAATTCCAGTCTGGAAAGAACCACACTGACTATCTGTGAGTTAACAAACTCTGTGGTGTTGCTGTTGGCATTTGAAGATCTAAATGACTAAGTTGAGACACAAGTGACTGAGGGAGTACTCCCATGCTACTGACTGACTTGGGCCTTAGGATGTTTCGTGGTTCTAACCAAAGCAGAGGTTGCCCCGTTTGTGGAACTCCCTCCCAGATCATACTGGTTCTGTCACTGCAGTCCACAGATGCAAGCAATGGCTGAAGACATTTTTATTTGTTCAGGCTTTTGGCCTTTGATGTAAAGTGTGTTTTGATGTAAAGCCTTTGAGGGAGATTAGAAGAGGAAGAGGAGGTTAGGCGTTGGTCTTGTCTCTCTCTGGCTTTTCTTCGCAAACGAAGATTCAGGAAGGACTCATCCCGCACTTTCTGCAAGTGTGCTGATGATTAAAAAGGCCAATACGAGATAAACAAGTCCAGTTGCAGAAAGCACAGCAGAAGGTCTCCTTGGGTGATGTTTTTGGGTTGTGATTCTTTCTGCGTTGTCGTTTCTCTTCAAGACTTGTTTGGCATGAGTTCTCAAATAAGGCTGCAGCATTGGGGATAGTGTGTCTCCATGCCTCCCGATGTGAGGCCAGGGCGTACCATTGTTGGTGATCAATTTGGCTGAGCCTGAGATGTTGTTTCAGGGAGTCCTTGTATCGCTTTTTTGGAGCTCCCCTCTTACGCTGACCCGTGGCGAGTTCACCGTAGAGTACTATTTTTGGGAGGCGATGATCCTCCATCCTAGAAGCGTGCCCTGTTATCTATGAGACACAAAGCAGCATACCTACCATAGAGTCTTCCTAGAAAATGTGTCCTCTCTAGCCATTTTCTAGGTCTTCCAAGGCAACTCTATGGTATTTTAAACCAGAAGTCCCATTATTTTCAATGGCATTTGCTATTATCCACAGTTTTCAGTGTTCAAAGTGTCCCCCTAAACCAATCCCCAGTGGATATGGGGGCTCTACTGTATGAAATTGCTTCTCTGAAGTCACTGTTAGCAGCTGTAGGGTGCAAATGTAATGGTACAATGTGGCTGTATAATATCCCTGCTGCAGTTTATAGCATTTTTGGAAGCATGTTTGGATTTGGATTGTCTCTCTGGCTTTTCTTCGCAAACGAAAATTCAGGAAAGACTCATCCCGTGTTTTCTGCAAGTGCACTGATGAATAAAAAGGCCAATCTGAGATAGACAAGTCCGGTTGCAGAAAGCACAGCAGAAGGTTTCCTCGGGTGATGTTACTGGGTTGTGATTCTTCCTGCGTTGTCGTTTCTCTTCAAGACTTGTTCGGCGTGAGTTCTCAAATAAGGCTGCAGCATTGTGGATAGTGTGTCTCCATGCCTCCCAATGTGAAGCCAGGGCGGACCATTGTTGGTGATCAATTTGGCTGAGCCTGAGATGTTGTTTCAGGGAGTCCTTGTATCTCTTTTTTGGAGCACCCCTCTTACGCTGACCCGTGGCGAGTTCACCATAGAGTACTATTTTGGGGAGGCGATGGTCCTCCATCCTAGACAATTGCCCTGCCCAGCGCAGCTGTGTTCTCAATATCATGGCCAGCAACATTCGTACTACAAGAGGAAAAGTGTTGAATCCTGACCATTGACATTGGTACTTGTTGACATGAGTGAGGCATGCAGCCCATCCATGTTCATGTAAGCAGGTTAGGGGAAGATCCCTATTCTTGATGCTTTTTTCCTTTTTAATAAATAACCAATGTATGAGTCTCTGCTATGATTATGGGAGGTGGCCCACAAATGTTCATTCTTTGTTACTACAGTAATATGCTCTAAGTGCCACTTCCATGTTGTTCATGAATGACTGTCATCAGTGCCTATAAAATTTAAGCTGACAGCTATATCATAATCACATACATAAATGGTTTCTGTGGCTCTTGTTGAGAGAACTGGCGCTGAATATATTTAATCAAGATTTGGGAGAGCTGCTCTTTGGATGGGTGAGCTTCCTAGTACTGTGCACTCTGGACTTTGTGTTGAGTATATTGCATCCTCTCCATAACAAAGCATATCTGGGATTACATAGGCAATCTAAGCTAGCGCCAATTCCTCATTTTGCAGTAGTGATTCCTGTAAGTTAATCATCATACTTTCAAAACTTGCATTGTGAACTCTAGATTTATATGAGAAAGAATCTATTCTTGTCACACCATGCATTTTTGTTAGCCTCGGTTGTGCGTACTCCCCTCTTCGTTGCCTTTTTTCTAAACTAAGAAGTCCTAAACAGTTGAGCCTTTCCTTGTAGGGAAAGTGCTCCAAGCCTGTAAAAATGTTGGTTGATTTGTTATCTCTGACTCCAGATCATTTGAGAAAGATTCCTAACCACACTACTGTACTTATACTTTGGAAACCTATGTTTTTTCTTCTTGACTTTTCCTGTGCATTGTGAGTGTGATTACATATATTTGACTCTTGTAATTTTTAGTGCACCAATCTATACTTACTGAACAGTGAAATGTGTTGTTTAATGCATTTGGCAGTACAACTTTTGTGGTAGGGGCTAGTATTTTAGTATCTTTTTGCCCCATTCCTCAAATTTAGACAAATGTGTTTTATCCAGGAGCTCTTTGCATTAAAGTGGACATAGGAAGTTTTGTTATAGTGAGTTTGGTCATTGATCCATCTCTCTCAGTTTTATCTGCACTAACTGGCAGAGGTTTCTGGTGGGGGGGGGGTGCCTTATCTATTGATTATCCATCTACACAGCAAAAATTACCTGGGAAGAAACCAGGATGAACCCTATTGGTCCTCATACTCATTGGGGCAGACACATGCTATTGGGAAGGAGAGGAGGCAGCCCCCCCCCAAGTCCATGATTTTCCACCCCGCTATTTGTCATGGGTTTTCTTTAAAATTGCAGGAAAAACCATAATATTGGTTGTCTGATCAATCAGCAACCATCTTGGATAAAGGGCACACAGCAGAGCTGGATTGTGATTGGTCGGGCCTTGGAGGGGATGGGCTTGCAAGGGATGCCTTTTAGTTGAGGATCCGCCATTGTTGAATGGCTGTGGCGGCTTCTATGAACGAGTGCCTGTACCTCGCGCCTCCAGCCTTTGCTTCACTCCCAGCCTCCGTTCCTTCCCCAGCCTCCATGCAACCAGCCTCCCCAGCTTCTGCCCCAGCCCCCCTGCTTTTAACAAGCATTGCAACCTTGTTCCTTCCCCAGCCAGCCAGCTGAGAAGCCAAGTGGGGACAATCTGTGTTCCTCCTCTGAGGCTGACAGCCAAAGCTGAGCAAGCTCAAGAAGTGGCGGGGAAGGGAGCATGAGCCAGAGGGAGGGCAAGTCTACCGTTGGACGAGAGGAGAGGGCGAGCCAGCTGACCGGCTGAGCTGTCAATCATGGAGGAGGAGCCTGCTCAGCTGCTCAGCTGGCTGGCTGGGGAAGGAATGAGCTGGGAAGGCTCATTATGCAGGGACTTGGGGCAGAAGCGGAGGCTGGGAAGGGTGGTTGCATGGAGGCTTGGAAGAAAAGTAGAGGCTGGAGGCGGGGAGGAGCGAGGTATGTGTAAACAATAAATCTGAGACTTTACTACCTGCGACAAATTGTGGGTACAGTGGGTGACAGAACCGTGTTCTCTATTTCTCGCTTCTTCTCAGAATAAAAACTGCTGTGTAGCTGAGCCCTGGGGTTTCTTTCTTTTTAATTTTTTAAAATTTTTAAATATTGAAACCAACAAATAAACATACAAATTATAAACACTACCACAACACATCACAATTCCCATTCTTAACATAAGAATACAACAAATATTAATATATAAGTGATTCCCTCCACCCTGGGACCTCCACCTTGCATTCATACCTCTTTCCAGAATTCCATTGTCTCCAGTGCTGGTTTGTTCCCTCTCCCCTTTATTAATACAAATTCTAACAACTTGCTCCAGATATCTCCAAAATCTTTTTTTAAAATAACCATTCCCTTTTTTTTCTTTAATACTGCTTGTTAATTTCTCATTTATTGCTATATCCCATACTTCACTGAACCATTCCTTTGTCTCCTGGGGTTTGTTTCTTTCTCAGTACTACATGCTGTGGCCTCATTCTGCATAGAAACCTGGGGCCCATCCCCATAGATGTGCATGTTTCCTGCCAGTACTGTTCAGAGGGAAACAGGGGTATTTTACATATAATTAAGCTTTCACCATTAGCAAGAGAAACACGCTGCTTTCAGACAGTGAGGACGAGGAGGGAACAATTAATTATTTGGGGTGGGTATTTTATTTTTAAGTGAAAGGTAAGTGCCTTTTTAACAGAAAGTGCTTCCTTTCGCAGCAATGCTAAGTGAAGATACCTCTCTTCACCGGAGAAAGAAATGTGTGCCTTCTCTGCCGTGCTCTAATTTAGTTACCCATGAAGATGAAAAGGCCAAGTGGATTTTTAAAAGGTACTTTCAAGTAAGTGTCTCTCTTAGTGATATCAATTATACGTTTTTGTCAGAATTCTAGTGCTGTGTTGCTTGTTATGAGTAGGAAATAAAAGTCTAATTGCTAGATTTTTGTTGTTTGTCTTTACCTTTAACAATATGCTTCTTTTCCTACATCCTTTATTATCAATTTTCTGTGCTCCTTTTTGTTCTCCTCAGTTGGATTAGATTTTTTAAAAAAGAAATATGCTGTGGTTTCCATACCCTCCAACATTTCACACATGAAAACCAGGACGCATGTGACCAAGAAACTCCAGAGTGTGGTCACAATGACAAAAGATATTAGTGAGGAAGAACAGAGAAACTAGGAGAGGCTGTTGCAGTTTGCTTTTGCCTCAGCCTACTGGGAAGGTCAAGACTCCACCCTCTCATTTCCTCTCTCTCTTGCTGTGTTAATTGAGTGCAGACTACTTGCACTTTGAAATCATTTTGCAGCAATTGGAGTAGGCTGAGGACAAAGGGGAAAAGTGGAATGGGAGAGTGAAAGTGGGACATTTTAAAAGCAAACGAAAAAGCGAGACAACAGAGAACGACTGCCTCTGCCAAAGAAGGACACTTGGAGCGTATGGGTTCCCATTAGGTTTCTCAAATTCTTTTCTCCTTCTCCTCTGCTTCCCTGATAACTTAAAAGTTTCATATTTAAAAAAATTAAATGGAATCATGCTGCAGTTTCTGGTAACTTCCTCTTTGAACTGTGATGTAATCATCGACCCCAGTCAGTCTGAAAAGCTTTTTAAAAACTTGCATGTTTCTTGGATCAAATTCCATCCATCCAGCTCCATGATGTTACTATTCTAAGATGTGTTCAGCATTTCTAGAATTTTTGGAACACAAATGTATCTAGTCAGTGGCTACATTCAGATGCTGTGCTAAAGTGGTTTGGTAAGATGTGAACAAGCCTAGCTTTAGCCTGTGCTGGTTTATTCCCCTTCCTTCTGTGCCTGTATTTGAATATCCCCACACACCAAGAAGAGGATTTTGAAAAGTTTTGTTTTTGATTAACCACCATTTACAGTGTCACCTAGAAGAAATAATTAAAGTGAGCAACACACAAGTCAGCTTCCAGAATCCACAAAAAAGCAATACCTTTATTGGTCAACCAAAACATAAAACACATGCAAGCTTTTGAAGCTCTACTGGCTTCTTCATCAGGCAAAAGATGTTTTTAAAATAAAGAAAGAAAAGTGATGGTGTTGAAGTCACAGGCCTACATGTTGTCTCAGATGTTTCTTGTATTGTTGTTCAGATGAGGGATCTCATGCAGGCAGAGGCCACTCCTACTTTTTGGCCATGAGGAGCTGAGACAAAGGAAGACAGTACATTTTCCAGCAGTGTGGGAATGCGATCCTTCACTCTGGGTTTGGCTCGTCTTGACAGGCAGGACTACCAACCAGTTAAACAAGTCCACCACACCACCTTAAGGAGGAGAGGCAGCCCAACCTCCCCAGTTCTGTCCTGCCTCATGGCTTGAGGATGTTAGCTCTAGATCTTTGTTGTTTTTTCCTCTCTCTATTTTGGGGAGGAGAGCCAGGCTGGATGATCACACCAGTGTTCACAGCTCAGCTCATCCTCTGATGAAGATTTGAGTCTGGGCGAGGAGCTTCCCCTGTCCAGCCAGGCAGGGGACTTTGCTTGGACCTCTCTGGACATGTCAAGCCGGGCTCTTTGGGAGCCACTGTGGAAGCGGCAGCACGTGATGGGGTCCTGCTTGTCGGGACGAACCACGCGGAGGTGGCAGTGGTTGAGGTGGCTAGCACATCCGCAATCACACGGGTGAGTGATTCTGATGCCCCCTCCCTCCATCATTGATGGTAGTGAGCTCCTGTGGCACCATCCTGAGTAAATTTCTCTCGTTGCTCGCCAAGTTGTTGCAGGGGTGGCAGCCTGTTCTGCCTCCTTGCAAGATGGAGTGTGTTTGTACCAAAAAGACAGGCGCGTAGGTGGAGTCTCATCGCTGGCACATCCCACTGCACATCTGGGGCAGGCCTGGGGGAGCGTAGTTGGCAGGCCACGGACCAGCCATCCTCCCCTGTTATCTTTCCCTTTTCTAAGTGCCTCCCTGATTTCTTTCTCCATCTTAAGTTCACCCATGTAGCTTTAATCATTAGCTTAAGAGTCTGTCCCCAATACTAAATTATTTTGGCCCTGATATTTTCACCTGTAGTGATTCTGTAGAGGAGTTCATTCATATTTTAAGTTTTCTAGTTTAGTGGTTGCAAAGCCTTGTGGTACATAGTAACTCTGTACCCAGTTCCCTGTTTTGCTTGATTTCATATCTGATTTTACCAGCACACTAGCTGCCTTTCACCCTCCATTCTATCTTTCTAGCATTGGTGTAGAAAGTAGTAATCCTGTATATTGCATCAATCTACGCTTACCCTTTTTGTGTGTCTTGTCTGACTTAAAGATACTTACCAAAGGCAATTTCTTACTGTTCTTTTGTACCTTGGGAATTCTATGGGAAGCATGCAAAGACCTGTGCAACAGTGATTATGGGAACTAGTTTGATATTGGGGAAAGACTGATTTTTTAACTTTGCACTGGTCACAGAAATGTTATGGTTTTGAGAGAAAATTGCAGCATATTGGAGACTGGAAATGTGATATCTGTCCCTTTAAAAACTTGCTATATGACTACATACCTGAAGACATACATGAGAGATTCAGTCTATTACATAAAATCTGCTGGATACAGTTCAAAGGCATGATGAGCTTAGCACATTTCCAATGAACCAGTTATCCTAGTTCAGGCGAATGGCAGACAACATTTTTAGGTGTACAAGAAGTACATTGAGCACATTTTTATTTCACATGATAATCCTTTAGATTTGCAGACAGCTACAAAAGCCTGCACAGTCTGGAGCAGAGATTAATCTGGCTTAGTTACTTTTATACTTTAAAGTGCTTCAAGCAGTAATGTGGCTTTAGCTTGTCGCTGACAATATTCATTGTAGAGAGAAACATAATGAAGAAAATGTGACAAAATACTGTCCTTCTGCTTATGTTGGTGTGATGATTGAGATCCTAAGCACATTATTAAGCAGCAAGTTCTTATGATAGTCACCATCTGATTTGCATCTGAATAACAATGGTCCAAATACATTTCCCAAGTGGATTTTCAAATTCAGAAAAACCATACCATGTATATTCCCTGACCCCACACAAACTTTCCTACTTTACATGTCCACATGTGGAATTTTTTTCTATTTTGCATAGCACTTCTTTACAAACAGTGTTCCAGGTATCTTCACTTGTTGAATATCCTTCCCCCTCCCACATGGAGAGAAAGTACTACAAAGGTAAAAAGGAATCATACATGTGGAGAAATATAGCAGAAGCCCAGTCCTCAAACATGTGAAAATGAGTAAGAATAGTTTATAAAGAAATGAGTCAGAAAGTATCCAGTTTTTGTTCTAGAGAATTACGTTAAAACATACAATGATAGAAAATGAAACTATGCATACTAATAAAATATTTTCTTCTTCTTAATTATTAATAAAATATGAGTAAAGTATGGCTCACTTTTTAATACATACTAATGTGTGTAACACAAGTTTACATTTAGATATGTAACAATTAGCAACTTTTTATTTTTAGACATGTCCTGGTAATGGTGATTGGTCTTTGCATCCTTTACATGATCAAGTTAAGCTTTGATTCAGAGGACTGTGACATGACAAGAATTCATTATGTGAACCCAGCACATGTGAAGGTTGGTTATTTGTGTCATTTATCTGTGACATAATAGACAATTTCTGGAATAGGACTTTGTTGTATTTGCATCAGTTGAAAATACAACTAAATGAGTTGTGTATTTTCAGATCCTCCACATACCCATTAACTAATTAACAGTACAGTAATTTTATGTTCTTGTCCAAGTGTGGGGGCATGGTAACACTGTTAATAAATAATTAGACAATTGTGTGAGCAAAATTACCGTAGTATTGAAAGTAGGAAAAGTATGCTTATGGAAGCAAAATGGCTTGTACCAATTTTGCTTTGATATATTGTGACCTAAACATTGTAAAAGTTTACAGTTGCTATAATGCTGACTCTGCATTTGCTAGACTTGTCAGACATGTATTGTAAAGTTACAAAAGCTCTGTTGTATATCAGTGACCAAAATACCTGCAAATAATGACAGACATACCCTTCGATATGACCAGAAATGCAGTTGTGTTATTCTTTTGCTTGGACACTTTAAAAATTAGTTTCCTCAGAACAAAAAGTTGAAAAATAAATGCTAAAAATGGTTTGTTCTTCATTTTTTTTCAAAGGAAAAATAAATTTGTTTTAACTTAAAAAAATGTAACTGAGTGGGAAGTAGTGTTTGAGATATGTATTACACAGCTGTTTTTGTTACAGTTCTTCTAGCAGTCAGTTTTAAAAAAATCTGAAGCTAGTTTTGATGAGAACAATTACCTTAATTCAATGTAAAGTTAGTTTATTTAAAATATTAAATATTTTAATAATGTATTCTGCCCTTCATTCTCACATATACCAGATACAGTTGGTGTAAATAAAATTAACAGAATAAAACAAAACCTTCATAAAACAATTTAAAGGCAAGTAAATAAAATAACATAAATACAATAAATTAAACAATATACTAACTTTCAGTGTCTAGGCAAATGCAAAGTTGTGACCTGCATCCAAAAATAAAACAACATAAATAAAATACAGAGAATGATGAATGTAGAAAGATCAAACCAAGAGTGGGTAAAAAGTTGAAAGTTAGTCCTACATTGCAGATTGCTGTTGAAAGTGTGTCCTTGATCTGTGCCAGGACATTCCTAGAATATGCTACTATGTGTATGTAACTTAACAGTTCTGTCTTGTTGTTCTAGAGAACACAGAAGAATGCTGAGCAAGTTCTGAAAGCCCAGTGTCGACCCTCTTTTGTGAAGAAAGAGATGAGCAGGTTATTTGTAGACAAGTACAATATGAATGCATCTCCTTTTATAAGAAAAGATATAAATGCACAACAAGATGTCTTCAAATATGAGCCACCCTTTGGATTTCACAAGTTTTCAGAAAAACTTAAAGACTTATTGGAACTTTTACCTGAGTACGATTTACCAGAAGGCTTGCAGTCAAAGCACTGTAAGCGTTGTGTTGTTGTTGGGAATGGCGGGGTACTTCATGGACTGAAATTGGGCTATGCCCTGAATCAGTTTGATATTGTTATAAGGTATATACTTTTTTTTCTATTTAAGATTCTGAATTAAAGCTAGTACTTAAAAGTGATCCAGATTTTTGCATGAACAGTCTTGGTCCCTTTGATCTCTTTCTGGAAGTATGTAATTTCTTTTTAAAATTCATATGTAATAATTTTCATAGAATCATAGAATTGTAGAGACCACGAGGGCCATCCAGTCCAACCCCCTGCCACGTAGGAAATCACGATCAAAGCATCCCCGACAGATGGCCATCCAGCCTCTGTTTAAAGACCTCCAAGGAAGGAGACCCCACCACGCTCTGAGGGAGTGTGTTCCACTGCTGAACAGCTCTTACTGTCAAAAAGTTCCTCCTAATGTTGAGGTGGAATCTCTGTTCCTGGAGCTTGCATCCATTTCTCCGTGTTCCAGTCTCTGGAGCAGCAGAAAACAAGCCTGCTCCATCCTCAACGTGACACCCTTTCAGATACTTAAACAGGGCTATCATATCGCCTCTTAACCGTCTTTTTTCCAGGCTAAACATGCCCAGCTCCCTAAGTCTCTCCTCATAAGGCATGGTTTCCAGACCTTTCACCATTTTAGTCGCCCTCCTCTGGATATGCTCCAATTTGTCAATATCCTTTCTAAACTGTGGTGCCCAGAACTGGACACAGTATTCTTGGTGAGGTCTGACCAAGGCAGAATAGAGCGGCACTATTACTTCCCTTGATCTAGACACTATACTTCTATTGATGCAGCCCAAAATTGCATTGGCCTTTTTAGCTTCTGCATCACACTGTTGACTCATGTTCAACTTGTGGTCTGCTAGGACTCCTAGATCCCTTTCGCACGTAGTCTCATTCAGCCAGGTCTCCCCCATCCTATATCTATGCATTTCATTTTTTCGCCCTAAGTGCAGTACCTTACATTTCTCCGTTATTGAATTTCATTTTGTTAGCTTTGGCCCAGCTCTCCAGTCTATCCAGGTCATTTTGAATTTTGATTCTGTCCTGTCCTCTAGGGTATTAGCTACTCCTCCTGCAAATTTGATAAGTATGCCCCTAATTCCCTCATCCAAGTCATTTATAAAGATGTTGAATAGCACTGGGCCCAGGACCGAACCTTGTGGCACCCCACTGGTCACATCTGTCCAAGACGAAGAGGAGCCACTGCTGAGCACCCTTTGGGTTCGGCCAGTCAACCAATTATAAATCCATTTAACAGTTAACTTGTCTAGCCCACATTTTACAAGCTTGTTTGCAAGAATGTCATGGGGAACCTTGTCAAAGGCCTTACTGAAATCAAGGTATACGATATCCACAGCATTCCCTTCATCTACCAAGCTGGTCATTTTATCAAAAAAAGAGATCAAATTAGTCTGGCATGACTTGTTTCTCTGAAACCCATGTTGACTTTTTGTGATTATGGCATTGCCTTCTAAATATTCACAGACTCTCTGTTTAATGATCTGCTCTAGAATCTTCCCTGGTATTGATGTCAGACTAACTGGACGATAATTGTTGGGATCTAGGAGTCTTTTTTTCCCTTTTTGAAGACACATTTTGACACATACAAACTCATTCACAACAAAACAAACAACATTCAAAAAGAGTATGTATGTATAGTTCTTCTACATACATACGACATACGTAGTATGTATCAGTGGTTCTTAACCTGTGGTCGGCAGACCTCTCCAGGGGCTTGAAAGGCTTGAAGGCTGCTTGGCCCACCTCTTCCCCACAGTGAAGCAGCCACACGATAGGATCCAAGGCAGAGGCTGGCTGGCTTGCACACTGCCATTCAATCCACTGCAGCCACAAACTTGCAGGAAGAAGCAGAAGAAAAGTATTCCATCCCCCTCCAGTGCCTCTTAGGGAAGGTTTAATAGATGGTGTAATTGTGCTGTTGTTGTTTTAAATCTTGAGTTAAGTCTTGCGGGTCCACAGCAACAAAAGATATTTAAAGTGGGTCGCTGGTAAAGAAAAGGTTAATAGCCATTGGTAAGTATGTATAGCTAAAACTAAACAAAACTTTACTAAACTAAACTAAGACTATGATACATTACTAAAGCACTGATCTATTAAAATGAGAACAGCCTAACTAAACACCAACTGACAAGCTAACTAAAACATAAAAGAATTCTACCCCCCAAACTATAATGAGAAGGAAAATGGATTAATAAAAAACACATTATTCTATCATTACAGATCTAACTAAATGTCACTTGCTAGAGTTACTAGTAACCATTTGTTAACTTTCCTCAAGTTGACTTTGACTTATGGCAACCTGATGAATGAGAGACCTCCAAGTCATCCTATCTTCAACAGCCCTGCTCAGGTCTTGGAGACTCAAGGGTGTGGCTTCCTTGATTGAATCCATCTATCTGGAATGTGGTCTTTCCTCTTTTCCTACTTCCCTCCACCTTACCAAGCATTATTGTCTTTTCTAGTGAGTCATGTCTTCTCATGATATGGCCAAAGTACAACAGTTTCAGTTTAATCATCTTGGTTTCTAGGGAGAGTTCAGGCTTGATTGACTCTAGGGCCTAATTATTAGTCTTTCTAGCAGTCTGTGATATCCACATAACTCTTCTCCAGCACCACATCTCAAATGAGTTAATTCTCTTCTATCAGCTTTCTTCACTGTCCAGCTTTCACAATCATACTTAGAAATAGGAAATACAATTGCATGGACCATCCTAACTTTAGTATTCAATGGTATATCTTTACACTTCAAGATATTGTCTAGTTCCTTCATAGCTGTCCTTCCAATTTATAGAATCATAGAATCATATAGAATCATAGAATCATAGAATCATAGAATTGCAGAGTTGGAAGAGACCACGAGGGCCATCCAGTCCAACCCCCCTGCCACGCAGGAAATCACAATTCTTGATTGCAATCTCCACTCTGATTAATGATTGAGCCAAGGTATGGAAAACTTGAACTATTTTAATGCCTTCATCATCTATTTTAAAGTTATATAAATCATCTATGATAATTATTTTTGTTTTCTTAATGTTCAACTATAAACCTGCCTTTGCACTTTCTTCCTTGACGTTCTTCAGTAATTGTTCCAAGTCTTTGCTATTTTCTGCTAGTAGTACAGCATCATCTGCATATCTTAAATTGTTGATGTTCCATCTTCCAATTTTCACACCTCCTTCCCCCAATTCTAAACATGGTTTACGTATGATATTTTTGGTGTGTAAGTTAAACAGATGGCCTGACCCTCTTGCAAATTGGAAACAATCATGTTTCTCTGTATTCTGTCCTAACAGTAGCCTCTTTACCTGAATATAGGTTATACATCAGGACAATCAAATGTTGTGGCATACCCATTTCTTTTAGAACTATGCATAGCTTTTCATGATCTATACAATCAAAGGCTTTGCTATAGTCTATACAGCACAGACTGATTTTCTTTTGAAATTCTCCATTATCCAGTGTATGTTTGCAATATGATCCCTAGTGTCTCTTCCTTTCCTAAACCTAAACCCAGCTTGGACATCTGGTATTTTTTGCTCTCTATATGGCAAAAGTCTTTGTTGTAGAATTTTGAGCATCACTTTGCTTGCATGGGAAATTAATGCAATAGTCCTATGGTTACTGCAATCCCTAGTGTCCCCTTTCTTGGGGTCTGGAATGTATATTGAACATTTTCAATCTGTAGGCCATTTTGTTTTTAGTTAATGGATTATGTCTCTGTGGATCTATTGGTATGCCCTCTGTTCCTAATGTTTTATTTCTCCCAACTGCTCTGAGTGCAGCTTCCACTTCACTTTCTAAAATTAGAGATTTGTCTTCATGTGGTTCTTCTTTGAATGATCTGTCATCTTTACATTTTGTTTATATAGTTCTTTGTGAATTGTTTCCATCATCTTTTGATTTCTACTTGGTCATGTAATGTTTTCCCCTGATGATCATAGAGCATCGCCACTCTTAGATTAAATTTCCATTTGATTTCTTGGATCTTGTGCAAGAGGTCTCTTGTTCTTCCTTTTTTTTTTTTTTTGCTTTCAGCTTCTGTTTCTGTGTATTGATTACTATAATAGTTTTCCTTATCCCTGTATACAAGTCATTGAACAGTTGTATTCAGGATTCTGACTCTATTTCTGTCACGTTTCTCTTTTGCTTCTCCTCTGTCCTTGACTGTTTGAAGAGTTTTGTTTGTCATCCATTAAGGCTTCTCTTTCATTTTGACTACAGAAAGAGTCTATCTGTATTCCTCCCTGACAAAGTCCCTGGCTTCTGTCCAGAATTCATCTGGAGCCTGTTCAATTAGATTTAATAGTGCAAATCTATTTTTCACATTATCTTTAAATGCTACAGGGATGTTCTTCAGGTTGAATTTTGGCAGGATGGATGGTTTATTGTTATTCTTTAGCTTTAACTCTTGCTATTAGTAGTTCATGGTCTGTGCTACCATCTGCTCCTGGGCTTGTTTTTACAGAGAGAATGGAGCTTCTCCATCTTCTGCTTCCAGTTACATAGTCTGTTTGCTGTCTAAATTGGCCATCAGGTGATGTCCATGTATACAGTCACTTCTTGGGTTGTTTGGAGACGGTGTTTGCTGTGAAAAAAGTTGTTGGCCTTGCAAAATTCAGTCAACTGGTGTCTCACCTCATTTCTTGATCCCAAGCCAAATTTTCCTACTATCTTTGATTCTGCTCCATTTCCTGTTTTTGCATTCCAGTCACCTATGATTAACAAGAAGTCTTGTTTGATCAATTTCATCTTGAACTCCAGCACAGAATCATTCAATTTCTTCCTCTTTTGCCTCTGTGGTTGGAGCACAAACTTGGATTATGGTTAAATTCAAAGCATTTGTGGACATTTTTGACAGACTGTTTGGAATCAAGCATAGTGTAGTGGTTTGAGTATTGGACTAAGACCCTGGAGACCAGGATTTGAATCCCAGCTCAGCCATGGAAGTCCACTGGGTTCAGCCTCAGAGGATCGCTATGGCAAACTTCCTCTGAACAAATCTTGCCAAGAAAACTCTGTGATTGGTTCACCTTAGTGTCACCATAGGTCGGTAATGATTTGAAGGCACACAACAACAACAAGCCTTCTATACATCATCTTACACATATTTTCTTTTAAATTACTGCCTAGAGTAAATTTTATATCTTTACTCCACATTTTTTCTCATACATCCATTTATACATTATGCCCAACATACATTATGCCCAATATATATTTTGGGCCCACCTTATTATGTATTCTTTTACACATTCATCTTCTGTCTCTAATTTCAAAAGATATTTGTACACTTTTAAAGTTACATGGTCATGATCCTTACACAATTCTAATTAAAAATCCTGTCCGCCATCATTTTTTACTTTCTTACTTTGTTTAAATCTTCTCTGTAAGTTGTGAATAAACAAACCAGTTGAGATCTATACCTTCCTCAAAAAGTCTCTCTCTTGGCTTAAGAGGAATTCTGTAATTTCTCTTCAGCGTGAGTTGGATAGTTTTCAAGTTAGGGCCATTTAGAGGTTGTTATCCTGATATTTATAACTTTAACTTTTGAAGATAAATCTAAAACTCATTTACAAATGGGATCTCTATATCTATATTTATATTGCTCTTAGGTATGTTACTGTTTCCAGTGTGCTGATTGACTGCTTAGGAAACTGACCAACCAATCAAAGCTCTGTTGGGCAGCCAATCAGCACACTAGGGGCAGGAACATGTAGAAGTTTCAGTACTTTGTAAATATGGTGGCGCAGAGGGGGTGTGAGTAGCTTGTGCCTGAGTGCGGTGGGGGGTGCGCGAGCCTGGCGGGGGGCAGGCCTGGGGCGCTTGGCATTGGGGGTGGGGGCTCATGCCTGGTGGTGGTGGGGCGCGTGCCTGGCATTGGGGGGGTGGGGGGGGCACGCCTGGCAGCTGGGAGGGGGAGGAAGTTGCTGAGTTTGAAGATGTATTTTGCACCGGGTGTAGCTGGTTTTATATATTGGCTTATGAAATCACTCACTCATGTGGTTTGTTCACTTTATAGATTGAATAATGCACCAGTTCAGGGATATACAAATGACGTTGGTAATAAAACCACCATAAGAATGACATATCCAGAAGGTGCTCCCTTATCTCAACATGAATATTATCCAGATGGTTTGTTTGTTGCAGTTCTGTTTAAAAATGCTGATTTTGGTTGGATTCAAGCAATGGTTAAAAACGAAACATTGGTAAGTAAAGACAGTAAACATTTTAACAAATGTGTGCTTTTATAATCCCTAAATTCCAGATAATTTATTTTATGTGCATTTACCACAGACAATTTCTATTTAAAATTCATGTAGACTTTAAAAAGTTTTAGTTAACAAGGCTGTCAGAGTCAATGTGTTTGCTCTGTCTGTTCAGAATTCTTGGAATGCTGCATAATAAATCACTAGAACGTTTGACCAGTTTCATAGTTGGCAGTCGGCAGTTTGGTTAAGGGACATGATTGGGGCAGAACAGTAGAGTTAGGAATTGTGGGAGAAGAGCAGTGTGAAAAGATACCAGAAAACAAATCTCAGAGGTCAGTTACTTTGCTCTACAAAAAAGGGGTTTACTCTCTTTTTCCAGAGTGCTGTTGTTGTTGTTGTTTTGCTATACAGAGAACTAGTTGTCACGTTAGCACACTAAACCTCTGAGCATACCAAGAAGTCTAGGCAGCAAAGAATTTGTAGCAGAGTCTTGTCCCTTCAGGCAAAGAAATAAACAGACAGATACAGCTTTTGCCTAAAAAAACTATTTCATTTTACTAAAGCATAAATAAAGAAAAATCTTCATAGTATAGAACACTTCTTCATAGTACAGAGATTCAAAAGAGGACTGAACATACATTCACAGAGCAGAATGTAATATCCAATCCTTTAGCTTTATAGAGAAACATAAACATTTCCCCCTCCCAACAGGGAGACATTCCAGACATCTTGTCTGCAAATTCAAAACACTGAGGGTCATTCTTGACAGGCCATAAACTCAATTTACAAGCTAATTTTAGCAAACGTTTGCACTCATTTCTGCACCCTATTGACAATTATATTACACTGCAGCTCTTTACAGCATAAATCTACTAACTGCTTGTCCCATTATCCATGACATTAGTATCCTTGAATACTTTTCTCACAGTAGGGTTTGGCATGTTTTTGATGTCAGCAAACTTCCTAAACCTAAAAAGGAGTAGCTTCTCTCTTTCTAAAGTCAGCTTCCTGTGCCACAATTTATACTTGTTTATACACAGTATATAACATGTCCATTGAGAAAATTCAGGCATACAGAAATCACTATATTCTTTCTTTCTAATACAGGGAAGTGTCAGCTACAAAAGAGGTAGTATCTTCCATCTGTTTAAAGGGAGAATCAACAGGTTGTACATTCATGACTGCCTGTGTTCAAGTATCTACATCCAGCACTCAGTGTATTAAGAGAAGGCACCCTAAGATAAATTGATACCAGTTTGACACCATAGGACCAGGCAGACTAAAGGGAAAAGGCGGGTGGGGGGGTGCATGATCCCAATGCCTGTCCAGTGCCTGATGAGGAAAGGAGGAAGAAGTGCCTGAAGGGAAAATGGAACTTTCTAATAATCTGCCTGGCATTGGAAGTGTTCAATAAAAAAGCTGGAAATTTTCTCTGCTGTTTTACATTGTAAGTCTAAAATTTTTGAAGGTTTTTGTCTTTCTCCTTTGGGTAGGTTTGGAAACGTTAATGAGCACTGACCATTTTATTAATAAAAAAGTATGATTTACTGCATTATAGTTAGTGTTGAAATTTGAAAGATTCTATTTAATGGCCATAGATGTTTCTCTTATGTGCAGCCTGTATTCTGCGGCTCATTTCCTTTGCTCCTCTCTTGCTTTTCTGTGTTGTAAAAAGGAAGCTGGGTCTGAGTCCTGTGTTGGAATTCAGCCTCCCTCAAGCATTAGTTGAGTCAGCTTTGCTCTTTCCCATATGGGGAAGGTGACAGAGAAGAACAGGTTGCTTGCCTGAAACTATGGCTCTTCAAGTGGTCATCTGTGAACTCACACAGCTGGCTTATCTATGCCCGCACAGTGCATCATTCAGAACTTTCTAGAACAGTTACGTAAGCATTTTAGCAGTAGCCCTGCTCATTCCCTGTGTGCCTCAAAGGCACCCTTTCCTGCCTAAACCATTAGTTCCATGGACACCAAAGCAGCAGCATCCAAGTATCTAAGGAAAGGCAGGACACAATCAGGGAGGATGGGAAGGGTTGTGTGAGTTCACACATGACCACTTGAAGAACCACAGTTACAGGTAATCAACCTATTCTTCTTTGTGGTCTCCGTGACTCACACAAATGGGAGACCAGCAAGCTACTAACCATAGAAGGAGGGAGTGTCAATGTCACACAAGAAAAACAACAACACAGCCCTCCAAAATGTGGCCTCCTCCTGAGATCTAGTGCCCAGCCTATAATGAGAGATGAAAGTTGATGACTGAGACCAAATAGCAGCTCTGTAGATGTTGTGCAGAGGTATCCTCTCAAGAAGGCTGTTGACACTGCCAGTACTCTAGATGAATGACTCCTCTTGAACCAGAGGCTGCTTGCCCACAAGTTCATAAGCCAGACGAATTGTAACTGCAACCCACTTGGAAAGGCACTGAGATAACACCAGAAGTCCCTTTTTACTAGATGAATAGTAGACAAAAAGCCTTTGCAATTTTCTAAAAGGGGCAGTGCTGTCAATATAGAACACCAACACTCTGTGTACTTCTAAGATATGCAGGGAGTGTTTGATGTCAGTGGTAGGGCTCTGCAGAAATGTAGGGTGTACATTGTTCTGGTTCAAATGAAATGCAGACACCACTTTTGGGAGGAACAAAACGTCTGGTCTGGGGAACACCTTGTCCTTGTGGGAATGCAAGTAAGTTTGGTCTGCAAGGAGTGCACAAAGCTCTCCATCCCATCTAGCTGAGGTGACAGCAACCCGGAAGGCTGTTTTCCAGGTGAGCAGCCTGAGATCTCATGATGATATGGGCTTGAAGGACTTTCTGGAGAGTTGAGAGAGGACAAGCTGCAGATTCCACTAGGCAGTAGGATCTGGTTCAGGTGGGCGCAGATTCTTATATCTCTTTAAGAACTTTTTGATTATAGGGTCAGAGAAACAAGAAGGCTTGTCTAGGTGTTGGAAATGCCAAGAGGCTGCTGATAAATAACATTTAATAGAAGATAAAGACAAGCTCTTGTCAGATAGTGATACCATGAAATCCAAGTTGCGTGGAGTTTGCTCATAATTGGGATCAATGAGCTCGTACTGGAGGTATTCCTGAAATGTAGCCCACTTGTAGGAATAGGAGAGCATTCAGTCTGGAGGTCCTGTTTTGGCAGGTCTGAGGAATAAAGGTTTTGCAATAGGAACAGGCACCGATGTTATGGTCTTCCCCAAGGCAAAAAGAGGCACCCAGAGTGGCCATCTCTCTTGTGTATGTTTCCTCCACAGGAGGTGCAATACTTAAAAGATGCTAAACAGGCCATAAACCAGATGAGACAGGCCAGTGGGAATGCCAACCATGTGAGGGATAAGCGACAAAGAAAGTAAGTCCAAGCCCAGTCAGATCTAATAAGACAGTCCAGTCTGTAGAAGTCGTCAAAATGCAAGGAAAAGCTGCAAACTGTAAACAGTCCAAGTCGGCAAACCAGTCAGAATCAGGAGAAAATAGGAAGGTATGTAATTGACGCTGCTACTGCAGCAGATGAAAAGGAACTAAGGGTTTTGGTGGGAAAGGGTGACTTTGAGGCATATGGTGGGGCTACCACCAGAATGCTTACTTAACTGCTCTAGAAGGTTCTGAATGATGCACTATGCAGGCATAGATAACCTATCTGTGTGAGTTCACAGATACCCACAAAGAAGAACTGAACGTGCCTGTGCGCATAATTTGTCTAACAACTCAGGTTCACTTCGATACCTGAGTTAATTGGCTTATCTAATCTAGTGCTCAGTTGCTTATGTTATCAGTTTGTAAATGGCTAGTATCAATAAAGCATTCTTCTGCACTGGATTTCCCTCTGGCCTCACTCTCTCATACTACCCACATCTGTGATGACTTTAGTATACAGGTATACCTCTGTTAAGTAGAAGTGTTCTTTTGTTACTTCTTTAACAGAAACTTTGGTACCAGAGAGAGAAATAACATGGAAAGAATAGGGACAGGTTCCTCCACTGCAAAAAAGAAGAGCAGTTCAGCATGTTTCAGAGAATTTTTTATTTGAAATTTAAAGTTACACATGCATGAAATGAAATAAGCAGGCCATAAGCCTTGCATAAGTAAACAAAACATTTTGAGTCTTCTAGAGACCACTTCAAAGCTTCTTCCAAAATGCAGGATTTTTTTTTCTTTCCACAGCCCCTACTTTTCTTATGATTTCCATTTTGGTGATGAAACTTACAGATCTATGCTTTTTCAACATATCAGGGTAGCTGGTGAGGCAGGTTAATCTGCTTCTCACCCCCCTTTTTTTCTTTTGTATTTTGCTTTTCATACATGCTCAATAAGGGATTCTGAAGGGAGCGGTTACCTTGCCCATTGTATATAAGCTCACACAGCCACAGTAGGATCACTTGGAGTAGAATACCATTCTTTCCTAGTTCAAGCTTTATTGCACTGTTCACTGCAGACAAGCTGCTGCAACCCAACACTGAAAGTCTGTCTTTCTCCAGCCCTTATTTACTTTTTTCGCAATGCCAATGCTGCAACTACAACAACAACCATACTACAAAAACAAATCTAGCTAGACAGAAGGAAAAAAAAGGGGGACCTTGGCTGGGCTCCCGTAAGAAGACTTTGTAAAAAGGAGCTTCTTTGTCCGATGGTTTGTTATATACCTTATCTAAAATTCTACATAATATTTCATTTCTCCCTTGAAGTAGGCTGCAATCCATGGATGCCTATGCCATGATAAATTAGGTTTTAAGGTGCCATAGGATTGTAGTGTTTGCTGCAGCAAACTAACTTTGTTACACCATTCAGTATTTGGTAGAACTGTGTTTACATATACAACTATGAACTACAGTTGGTCCTCTGTAACCATGGATTTGGCATCCATGGATTCCACTATCCATGGCTTGAAAATATTAAAAAAAAATTCCAAGAAGCAAACCTTGATTTTGCCATTTTATATAAGGGGCACCATTTTAATATGCCATTCTATATAATGGGACTTGAGCATCCATGGGGCTGATGGAAGAATAAGCTAGGGCTGAGGGCATGCTAGTGGCATACATATGAGCCAACAGGACAGGACAGCTCTAAGTTCCGCAGAGCGTTTCACACCTTTGGGCAAAGATAAAGTGGGAACCTCTTTGAAGTTTGCCAAAATCATGTCATGCTTTCATGAGAAGGTGCCAGGAGAACTCATCCTCCTACCCAGTTCAAACGTTGGCTGGAAATCTCATTGTTTAGTGAGGTCTAGTTTCCCGATTGTTCTATCTGCATTCCAAAGAAAGAGCTGTCTGTCATATGTCAGTCAAAAACTACCCTTTTCCTACAGCGCCAGCTCATCCAGAACTCTTTTGTTTTAATGTTGGGAATCTTCCGATAAGCAACTTAATTCCTTTATTAGATTGCATCTTCAAAGGAGATTTTGCATATACCGTAAATATGCCCCAAAATCTCAGCTTGGCGCACTCAGTCCCCACTGTCTTCCTGAACCCATATCAGTTAGGCGTCCATTCCCCCTCCCCCTTTCCCCTCTTCTTTCAAATCTATCTCCCTCACCGCTCCTTCCTCCGCTTCTTAACTTCCCCCTTTCCCCTCACTTGTTCTACTCAAGAGTAACTTCTCTTTGCAATGCTTGCTTGCAAGGAGTTCCTCTCTTCAGGATAGGTACAGTATTACCTCAAACATCCTCAGTCTAACCCACCTCTTAGATTATTTCTGCTTTTCCTCGATAGTTCTTGTGAGTGTGCTGGATGGATGTGTGTGGTGTGAATGCAGTTTCAGTTCATTTCTCATAAAGTTTTCAAGTTTATTTTTAGTCTCTTCTGGCTCTTTTCTCAGTCAGTACTGGTATGCACAGGGTTAAAAGAGCTTGCCCAGTTTCTTGCTTGCTAAATTTGAGCTACTCTAAAATTCCCCACAGTAAGATCACAGGCATGAGGTGGAGTCCTGTAACAGGACCACCATAGTATCTCCTTCCTGGTTTGCATGTGCTTGCAAGCTGATACTGCAATTCTCTGGTAAATAAATGTGAAAGAAACAGATTTTAGCTATTCTGTTTTTCTTAACTAAAATGTAGCCACTTTGCATATCCAGTCTCAGCATGAGTGCTTAACAATCTCATGTATTAACATAATACAGTACATTTTATAATACAGTACATTTTGTCATTCAGGTGGTAATTTATTGCAGACATCTTTATAGTTTATTACATAGAACAGCTGAGGAAACCAGTCATCATGGTCCTTAACTGAAATAACTTATAATTAGATGACAAAATTTGTTTTTTTTTTTTTAAAAACACCTTTCTCCAGTTTTGTTTACTGGTGATTTATCTGAAAATAACTAAACTGTATTGGATGTTAGGATAGCCCTAAGCCAAGCATGGGCAGAGTGCAGTCCACGAGCTGCGTGTGGTCCCACAATGCCATTTTTGAGGCCCTTGGGGTCTCCCAGCACACTCATTTTTTTCCAGTCCCCCTGCCCATGCCCACCATACCTTCTACTGAAATTTCATCACATTTTCCCACTTGGACTGGTCTGGGCTCAGGAAAGGGCTTTTTCCACGAGGAAGTGATCTCTCCATATCATGTTTAGGTGACTTCTTGGAAAAATGACTTCTCAGCCTACAATGGTCCCCCCCCCCAATAACTTGGTGAAATTGTCCCCGTGTTTCCTTAAGATGTTCAAGGCATTTATTTATATAGTCAACTTAAATGGGCCATTTTTTTAGATTTCTTTTTTCTGGGGTGCTGAGTGCACCATTATGCATTTGTATGATGTACTTCTTAAAAGTAATTCTGAACTTTGTAATAATGTTTATGCTTTTTCATTTTTTTCAGCCACTGTGGATGCGACTATTCTTTTGGAAGCAAGTGGCTGAGAAAATACCTGTGATGCCTAAACAGTTTCGCATCTTGAACCCAACAATCATTAAAGAGACTGCTTTGGATATTCTGGAGTACCCGGAACCTCGGCCAAAGTTCTGGGGATGGGATAAGGTGTGTATCTCTTTTGTGGATGAAGAAAGCAGCTGCCATTCCCCCCCCCCCCGCCGCTACTATTAAAACAATCTAAAATATAATTTGTAATTTATTATATGATTTGAATTTGTAATAAATAAATGAATATAAGAATGACATTCTCCTTGAAATCTAGGGACTTTTATTTTGGAAGTTATCTTGGTTCTTCTCAATTTTTGTATGATAATTCTTGATTATAGCAGTATAAATGAAATGTTTCAGTGATCTGATAAGAATGAAATGAATTAGTTTGATTCTCCATTTCATTCTTCACTAGGTTGAATCTGGGCATATAAAATTTGCGAACTCACTAAAAGTCTACATATGTATAGTAACGCAAGCATTCCATAAGATGCCATCTAATATTCCAGAATGCTCATCTGACATATTTCAATCCAAGATGCATCTTCCTTCAATTCCAGTCTTGAGTCTTTCTTGTTTTAGAGTCAGTCTGCATGTTATATTAAGCATTCTTTTTAAACAAGAAACATACTTAACCTAGCCATGTTTATTTAGAAGGAAGAGCAGTTCCATGAAGCCCTGACCAAAGTGCACCCCACATACACTGTTTGCCTCCAGAGGAGTCACTTAATGCAAACACCACCTTTGGAGGCAAATAGCGTCCAGAGAATTGTGGGGTGATCTTCAATAGGAAGCTGGTGTGGGGGCCCTGTGATGATTCTCTCATGTGGTAAGTCCCTTCCTCTTGCTTCTGCTGAGCAGAACAGGCCCTTCAGAGACTATTTATACTAGCTGCCATCACCCATTGACTTGAACCCTTTCCACGAAACCCAGTGGGAAGTTATAGGGTTCAGTTTGCACTTTCACTCTGACTCTCATAGAATCATAGAATTGCAAAGTTGGAAGAGACCACGAGGACCATCCAGTCCAACCCCCTGCCATGCAGGAAATCACGATCAAAGCATCCCCGACAGATGGCCATCCAGCCTCTGTTTAAAGACCTCCAAGGAAGGAGACCCCACCACGCTCCGAGGGAGTGTGTTCCACTGCCGAACAGCTCTTACTGTCAAAAAGTTCTTCCTAATGTTGAGGTGGAATCTCTGTTTCTGGAGCTTGCATCCATTGCTCCATGTTCCAGTCTCTGGAGCAGCAGAAAACAAGCCTGCTCCATCCTCAACGTGACACCCCTTCAAATACTTAAACAGATGATGTAGGCTTTCATCTGCAGAACTTTACCTCCCCCCGCACCCCTGTGGGAAGAAAGCTGAGCAAGGCATGTGAAAAAGATATGTACAGAAAGGGGAGGTTGAAAGGAAGTTTATTCTAAGCAGATTACAAAGCATAGCGGAGATACTTTTCCATGGAAAGCTCCTTCCTTCCAGGTACACTTAAAAGTTACAAGTCACAGATAAATCTAATCATACCAGACAAGATTGTAAAATAAACATAAGCCCTAATGCAACTAAACTAGATAGTTCCCTAATCTACTTACAAGGGTGCAGTCCAGAAGTGCTAGATGTTCTTGGGGATTGGGAGTCTAGGCCTTTCGGCTCAGCCTCTACTAAGCATCTCCCATAGCTGGTATGAGAGTCCCCCGGATCAGGCCTCTCTTTGATCTCTTCCTTTGTTCTTCTCCCTGCCTTGTGGCCAGAAGCAGTATTTACCACCTCTTTACAGGAGCATCTCAAAGTTTGCTCCTGGGGGACATATTCATTGTCAGCCATCCCTCATGACGTGTGATTCCTTCATGATGCTGACCCCCAATAGACTGTAACTTTACTCTCAACACATAGTTAACCCCTTGTTTACTTGATTGGCTGTGCTGCCCAGATAATGGGAGAGCCCATTATTACAGGCCCAATAATGTAATTTGGATTGGAGCTCACACAACTGCTGTGTTTTGTCTGGAAAAAATAAGGTGGGATAAGGTCATAGCCATCATCAGTATCTGAAGGGCTGCCATGAAAGAGGTACAGTGAGTGTTTTCCCATGCTGCTCAGGAGGGTAGGCTCCAAACCAGTGAATGCAAACTAAAACAATGGAGATTCTGACTAAATATTAGGAGAAACCTCCTGATCGTAAGAGGTGTTTGATAGTGGAATGGGCTACCTCAAATGGTGGTAGACTCTACTTTGTGTGGAAGTTTTTAAACAGAGGTTGGTTGGCCATCTCACTAGAGTACTTTAGGTTTGGATTTCTTGCAGTGGCAGTGGATTAAACTAGGTGACCCTTGAAGATCTTTCCAGCTCTGTAACTATGTGATTCTGTGCTGAATTATAGCACCCGAAAGCCTACATCATCGTTTCTCTGGTTTTTTTTTTGGTAATGCTGTTTTCTGTGTAAAGTGCTATTACTTAACAACTTATAAGCCACTCTGAGAGTCTTTGTGGCTGAAGAGTGGAGTATAAACACCAATAATAATAATAATAATAATAATATGATGCTGTAGCCTTGCAGTTTATGGATCTGCTGTTCTCTTCCTTCTGTTTTTTTTCCTCTGGACATTGACAGAAATATGTTGAAATTTTCATAGCAGCGAATGATAAAATGGTTCTCTAGGCTTTTGTGTCAGTGACATGCCCTTTTAACATGGAATAATAAGGGAAGAGGATAAAAAAGAGTTTTGGAGATAAATGGAAAAATGTCATCATTGTTTAAGAAATATCTTCTGTCTGTTATGCTACAGGATGATAATCAGATGCACATTCTCCATTTCCTTGTTTTTTAAAAATAAAACCTAATAAGGAATACAGGAAGCCCCTACCTTTTATGCCCCATTACCTGATGACTCGCTCTTTCAATGCTTGCAAATTAAGGAAAGTTCCATTAATTTGGTGAGGGGTCCACTGTTTCATCAGTTCTTATCGCCTACATGCACACACTGCTTGCAAAGTGAGCTGAGGGGTGGGGGGAAGGCACCAAGCTGACTGAGAGATTTTGCAAGCAGCAGGAGTGCAGGTGCAATTGGGCAGCCCCAAGCAAACCACCATAATTCCCTCATGTTCTCTGCATGGGTTCTGCTTTTCGACCAATTCTGGTTTCTGACAGTGCTGCAGTCTTTAACCTGTCAGATAAGTGGGGGGCTTCCTGTATAAGGTATGGTGTAAGTCCATGAAGTCTTGCAATTACAACAAGAAATATTATGATGTGTTTAATTCCTTCCAAACTCTCTTTTACTCTTTGGAATATATTTGTTAGAAGCTTGTTGATTTTCAGCATAGAATAGCAATATACAATTCAGCATATCTTCTAATTTGGGGATGTCATTTTTACTCCCTTTAGAATGTACCTACTATCGGAGTGACGGCAGTTGTTCTGGCTACACATTTATGCGATGAAGTGAGTTTAGCTGGATTTGGATATGATCTTAGTCAACCCAACACACCATTGCATTATTATGATAATCTTTGCATGGCTGCAATGAAAGGACAAACAATGCACAATGTGACTACAGAAACAAAATTTCTTCAGAAGCTGATAAAAGGAGGAGTTGTGAGAGACCTCAGTGGAGGAATATTTTGCACCTTCTGCAAGAAGTCAAACTAATGATCGAAACTGAGCCCAAAGACTGGATTCTGCATGTTCCTTGTGGACTCCTCCTTTCTGAAGGAGGACCTCTCAGTATTTCCATCATGCAGGCTACCCTAAAGAACCTCTGATCTCCATGTTTAGCACATTGAGTTGATAGTATTTTATATACTAAAACATTACATATTGCTTTCCACAAGAATTTTGTTTGCGAAGGAAATTTCATTAATACGTACAGTATTTGATGTTTGGAGACATTTTCATAACCTGTTTTGATTTTACCTAACTAAACAAAGAATGAAAACCTCAAGTGGTTCTTCATGCTAATGTAAATAGTTTTCATTTGAGAATATGAAGCATAAGTTACTTAAGTGATTCATTAGTGGAGAAAGAGGGCACATGCATAACCTTCTACAAAATCTTACTTCTCACTTGTTTTATGTTCTTTGTGCATGAACCTCTTCAGCAGCAAAGCCAAAGTACGGTATGGCACAGCACCTTTTCATTGGTAGGGCTATGAAGTGCAACATCCACTCCCAGTTCCGAGGGTGTGGCCTTTAATAATTACCAGATGTGGACAGGTTCTGTGCTAAATCCAAGATCTGCCTTGCTGTGAGGATATCCACTGACTCCACTGAAACAAGCAAATAAAATTATTATTGTGAGGTGTTATAATATTGCATGCTGCATTATATGCTGCATCTGCAAAGTATGAAATTAACTTTCCTCTTTTTACTGGGGAAACAGTCCCATGGTTGCTAGTCAATATAAAGTAAAATGTTTCTCCTCCATCTCCACCACCCCATTGGAAAACATTTTTTGATATCTTTCTCTTAATCTGGTCATTTTAAAAAATGTGTCGTTCAAAATGTTTCTCTCCAAAACTGATGCATTCTGAGCAGCAAAGAATATTACATAACAAGTGGGAAGGAAATGCAGGTGACTCATGCTTCTTGCTTTTTTATTCTTTGTAGCATCTGAAGCAAGACTCTTATCCACTTTCCTCTATGCTTTCCATGTAGTTAACAGTCAGGGTGAGATACAGAAGTTCCTATTTGGATACTCCAAAGAATCATGTAAGATTGAGTTGCTCATGCTTCCTAGTGCTGCAGGCTTCATAATGGAAAGAAATTGGGTCTAACAATAGGAGCCTGGTTAAATTACTAGACACAAATGGGATCTGCAGCAGAATAGTGCAGCATAGTGTGCACACCTGGAATGCTCTTGTTCAGGATTCCAGTTACTCAGCCATATCCTTCTCCAGGATGCTTTGTGAGCTGGATGATAATCTAGCAGTTTGAACGACAGAAGCCCAGATGCAAAATACCCTGAAAGGGCTTTTAAAAGCAGTTTGTTATATGACATGGAAGCCTGTTTTAAGAGAGTCAAAAAATCAAGGTAACTAATGCAAAGAGTCTTTGCAAGAGTTTAAGTGGCTCTTTGGACCCCAGCCAATCTGAATTAAAGAAACCATTTCTCTTACAGCCTAGCCAGGCATATCAGGGCAACCATGTACATTTAAGCATTTGTTTGCCTTATTCATATATAAAACTGGGGTAGTGATAGCCTGTTCTTTGCACAAAGTGGAGTGTGCAGGGAGAAGGAAAGGAAAGCTTCTCTTCCCACTGTGCTTTATGGCAATTTTCCTGTTGCATGGTTTTCTGGTACTGGAGCTAGGAAGAAGGGAGATTGCTTTGAGCAGGGAATAGCTGTTCTGTCCTAAACCTAAAACACAAATTCCTGTCATTAGTCTTTTTTTTTTTTTAAGTGGGAGCAGCATGTTCTCCTCAATTACATTGTTACATTGTGCTACTAAAATCCTGACTATCTTTTTTTTTTATCCTGGATGCTCTTGTGATGTCTGATCTGGAGACATCACAAGAGCAGCCAGACCCAGAAAAAAATCACAGGAATGAAGAAGAAAAACAGCCACCCAAAGGGAAGGTATTTTTTACCATATATCAAAGGAGTCACAGACAGAATAGGGAAACTGATGAGGAAACACAACCTCCAAACGATCTATAGACCAACTAGAAAAATCCAAGAAATGCAACGCTCAGCGAAGGACAAAAGAGACTCTCTCTCAGCTGCAGGAGTTTACCGCATACCATGCAGCTGTGGACAAGTTTACATAGGGACCACTAAATGCAGTGTGCAAAAACAAATCAAGGAACGTGAGAGACACTGCATACTGGGCCAACCAGAAAAATCAGCAGTAGCAGAACATGTTATAAACCAACCTGGACATAAAATGTTATTTAAAAACACAGAAATTCTGGACCAGGCCAACAACTATCATGTCAGAATGCACAGAGAAGCTATTGAAATCCACAAACACCTGGACAACTTCAACAGGAAAGAAGACATCTTAAAAGTAAACAAAATCTGGCTGCCAGTTTTGAAAAACAATAGAATAAAAACTTAACACTTACAAAGGACTTCCTCCCAGGGACAAGGGGATTTCCAGCAGCAGTTAATGGCCCATCAACCAACAATTAGCCAAATAGACAGTAATGAGCCTTGCATTTCTATACCCAGAAACTAACCTTTCAATTACACAAATTTACATATACTGCCCACAGGGGGTCACAGCATATACAAGTCCACATACACTTCTACCCAACCATTCTCTGAAGATGCCAGCCACAGATGCAGGCGAAACGTCAGAAAGAAACTATTCCAGAACACGATCTCACAGCCCGGAAAAAACGCAAGGAAAATCTATGGTCCTTTTTTTTTTTTTTTGCCCCAGTATGCCCCCCAACACCCTCTAGGGGACTTGGGGACATTTATGCCAAGCCTTGGAGCCCCTCTGGGCCATTTTTAAAACCAGAAATAAACCAGAAGTTACTTTCTGTTTTGAAAAAAAGGCCTTTCCTGAACTTAAAATGGCTAAGGAGGGCCCAAAAACATGGCAAAAATGCCCTCCACAACCCCTAGAGTGTGTTGGGACATTTTGGGGCAATTTTTTAAAAAATGTTTGCTGGTGTGTGTGGCCCCCTCAAAGTCTCCTGGGGGCTAATATGGCCCTCTAGCCTCCCATAGTTGCCCAGCACAAATATGCACAGTTTATGTCCTATACCTTCTAACATAACTTTATGTTCATAGTGCAGCTAACAAAGTAAGAAGCAATAAAAGTATAATAAAATGTATAAACAGTGCTCGAAACACATGGGGAAATAAAATAGCAATAATGATAATTCAGGACTAGAAACCAGCCCCCGAAAGGATCCTTCATGCATTGTAGAGAACAGCAGGGAAGTAAAGAAGGTATTCCTTGCCATGACTTCTACACACAGACCCAGGTCTGAATGGGCAGTGCAGGGCTGCTGGCCAGGCGGGTAAACACAGCAACACTTTTGTTCCACTTGTGGCCCAAAATTCTGCTAATTTAGGCTAGAACTATATATATATATGAAATACAATGTATGGTGACTAAATGCAAATAACCTTTTCCTCACTCCCTATAAATGTTTGCTTATATGACTGTAGTTTATATGACTAGTTTACAGCTTCCTGCATGGCAGGGGGTTGGACTATATGGCCCTTGTGGTCTCTTCCAACTCTATGATTCTATGATACTGCAGATTGGTAATCAAATCTGAAATGTCAATCTTAATTTGCCATTTGGTTCCTTGGCTCTTTAATATACAATTTAATATACAATGCATTTAGACTTTTGGGAAGAAATATGAAAAATGATTACTTCAATAAGTTATCAGAAGCCAACTTATCAAATTAGCCAATAAAATACAATCAGTGGATTCTTTGACTTGCCAGTGTTCGCTCCTTCTATCATGTCAAATGTGACAAAGAAAACCAACACTGAATTATTTTTAAAAACGCATGCAAATCCCTGAGTACAAAACCTACGAATCAAAGATCAGTTACTCAGAGAGAGTATTAGTAGAATCATAGAATCATAGAGTTGGAAGAGACCTCAAGGGCCATCCAGTCCAACCCCTTGCCATGCAGGAATGAACTGTCTGCTGTTTTCACATTCTTTGTAAATGAAACAATTTGGTGGCTGAGAATAGTCATGGGAGTATACTGTAGTATCTGTCTGGTAACTGGCAAAGTAGCCTTGTACCTGCAGACTGTTTGGGGAATCAATAGTACAACTAAAACAATAGTTTGCTGTAAAATGCAGTAGTAACTATGGACATGGATGAATTTGGTTTTTATAATTAAACATTTGCATGTTCCTTTTTACTCTGTTGAGGTATTTTGAAAACAGGACTGTTGCTAGTTTGGGGAAGAAGTTTATGATGGGTTTCTCATTTCCCCCTAACATTATGGGAGGGAACAGCACTGTGGCAACTCTCATACCTACTTATGAAATAACATAAGACCTATGTACTAAACTATATTAGTATTGCTTGAAATTAGCAAAACAGCATTATGGGAAATAGGAGATATTAGGTTTTGCCTTACATTTGTATTTGAACTTCATCAGTTATTGATAGTTTTTGTTAGTCACTTTGTTTTGTGAGAGCAATACAGCTAGTCTGTTTGCCCACCCCCTTCATGTTTAGCTTTTCCACTCTGCTTTTTCTGTTGTCTGTCTCTTCAACTGCTTTCCCCCTTCTCTTGTCACTCAACTTTCTCTACATCCTGCATTCTGTACCTTTGCAGGAGAAGATACTGTGCCATCTGGTCCATCGAAAGGCAGCTTCCTGATTGGTAGCTCAGTCTTGGTTCCAATGCTACACCAGCTTAACAGAGAGAAAGAAGCACATGTATTGTTTTGTTGAGTCTTGTCACATCACATTGTGGACTCCTCACAATGTGTGTTCACAACACTGTGTTAATTCTTTTTAATACATGAGGCGGGATAAAGATTTCCTTCTTGGACATTTCACCATTTTCCAGAGGACTTTGCCTAGTTATGTCCCCTGGAGTCCAAAAACTCTTGTGCATGAATATATGATACTACTCTCCAAGAAGAACAAGTACAGAGCATTGCAAACTAAACTTATTCTGTCATGGACTCTGGAGAACATACAGCTTTGAATGAACAATCAAGTTTGAACATACAGGTTTGAATGAACAATCAAGTTTGCACTGATTGCAAGGAGCACTTTTCACTTCTACCATCTATTGAGAAGGCTAAAAAAATATAGATCATGGGAACTGTTGTTTGTGCTTCATGACTTTAAGGCAAATTTACGGTGTTTTCCATGCAGTAATCCTCGAAAATTGAAGGCTGCACATTATATAGAAGCCAACATCTTTAGGGTTTTACTGGTTCATGTAGACTTTTGGTACTCAGTGGCTAGAGTCATGGTGACTTATTAAAGTGGGAATGTCTCTCCTAAGTAGAAATCTTCATCTGTGTGTGTCTGTGTGTATGCGTGCATGCCCGTGTGTGTGTGTGCCTGTGTGTGTGCATGCACACATGCCTGAAGCACAACAGTGGCAGGGGGAATGACAGTGAAAGTCATGAGATAAAGGGCAGCTTTAATTCCTGACAGAAATGGCATTTGCTGGTGTTCCCCCGGGGTGTCTCAGAGCCTACACTCTCTTTTCCACTGCTGCTGTTTCACCTCCACCTCTTCCACTTTGTTCAGCATAGTTACACTGATAAGCAAAATCTTAGCAAGTATCTCCTGACACTTTTCAGTCCTAGCATCAGCAGCTGGCATCCTTGGGCCTAGGTTCCATTTCTGATTTCTGTCTCAGATCTCCTTTTTAAAGAACAAAAATATGGTCCACAATTCTTAGTAGTACTGGGTTGCTGGGTCTAGCTGCCACATTAGTTTCCTGCAGTGCCCAGATACACCATTGCTCAGGTATTGTGGCAATTAAAACTAAAGCTAGACTCTGTGAGGAGTGCTACTGCTTGTGGTGTTGCTACCTGGTACTACCAGGTAAATCTGAGTGGACCCTCTGATTGAGGAGAGGAAGATGCCTTTCTAGGGCCCCTCAAACCTAGAGCCAACTCTATCCTTTCTTAATGTGAAGAGCAATCTAGCACTTTCAACTAATTCCCCATGTGCCATGCTTAAGCTTAAAAGGCATCCTCATCAGCTGCCTTGGTGACAGAACATACTTCTTGAAATGTCCAAAAGTCTGAGTCTTGCTATTACTGGAGGCCTTGTAAAATCATTCAGTATTTGATAAGCAGTATATATGTAAGAATCTTTGCCTTAAAGTATAAGGCAGATTAGAAATGTAGGAGAATAAAATACATGCTGCTTCTGCAACTGCAGTTTTGATCTGTTGCTTAAGCTGTTGTTTTAAAGGTTTTACCTGTAAATGTGCTGATTAGATGCCAGAGAACCACATCTTTCAGTTTTAAACAGTTTTCTTAGTGTTTGTCTGGGTGGCACCTTCCAGCACTCCACGCTGTCTTGCAGGAAGTCTTCCTACCAGCTGGTGAAGGCTTCCCCCACTATTATGTGACTGCTTATCAGTACCAGCTGCCTGCTATGAAACAACACGTTCAATTCTTGTCTGTTGAGCCAACCACACAGCTTTAATACTGCTAGTCCAGATTTTTTTTTTAATTTATTAGTTATTTATACCCCGCTCTTCAGCCACAAGGCTATCAGAGCAGCTTACAAACTGTTTTAAGCAATAGCAATTTACACATCTACACTGCATTAAGCAGTTTCCAATGTGTGTTAGCTAATTGCCCCCACAAGCCGGGTACTCATTAAATTTGTATCCTGAAGTAACAATAGTTGTTTGACAGTGGCTGGAAAATTATTTAGGAATACTCTTGAGAAAGAATCTGCTTTAAAACTTAATGGATTTAATTAAAAAGAAATACTGTGCACTTGGATCTTTCCTCCTGTCCCCTTGCTATCTGATTTGGATGATAATCTTGAAATTGATCTATTCTCTTTAATTAATTAAACATCTCTTGCACTGTCTACCATAGCCAAGTGGGCCATAGTTCTATTTTGCAGTGAGATGTATATGAGCTGGGAACAAAGTAGCTCTTGTAACCCAAATTTCTCTAAAACGTGTTGAAAACAAATGATCTGATAGCTTAGGAAGCTCAAGGAAGAGTGATTGACAAACTGGAGCGTGTCCAGAGAAGGGCAACTAAAATGGTGAAAGGTCTGGAAACTATGCTTTATGAGGAGAGACTTGGGGAGCTGGGTATGTTTAGCCTGGAAAAAAGACGGCTAAGAGGCGATATGATAGCCCTGTTTAAGTATTTGAAGGGATGTCACGCTGAGGATGGAGCAGGCTTGTTTTCTGCTGCTCCAGAGACTGGAACACGGAGCAATGGGTGCAAGCTCCAGGAGCAGAGATTCCACCTCAACATGAGGAGGAACTTTTTGACAGTAAGAGCTGTTCGGCAGTGAAACACACTCTCTCGGAGCGTGGTGGGGTCTCCTTCCTTGGAGGTCTTTAAACAGAGGCTGGATTGCCATCTGTCGGGGATGCTTTGATCAAGATTTCCTGCGTGGCAGGGGGGTTGGACTGGATGGCCCTCGTGGTCTCTTCCAACTCTGCGATTCTATGATTCTATGATGTACAAAATAAGAGGAAGTCTTGAAAAGTTGATGGGGTAGGAGGAATCTTACTAGAAGAGAAGTGAAGGGGAGAGGTATGCTGAGTTGCATTCTGGCTAGGTTAGATAATCCTCTTGAAATCACTGCACAAAGGTTGGTGATGGCAAATGTAAGTCCAACTGATTTCAGTGGGATCAAGCACAACTGAGTCTAAATCTAATCCAATTATCTTAAATTGTCTATAATATGCCTACTGTATTGCGTTTATTTGGTGAATGTGTTTTATTTGAGAAATATGTATTTTAACTAACGCTATGTTTATATGTTAATTTGTTGTTCCCCACTGCAATCTATAAGGAGAGGTGGCAAATAAATAAATAAATAAATAAATAAATACTATTATTATTATTGAGAGTCCCTATAAAATTTTTAATAACAAAATCAAATAAACATTTTCCAAACCAAATGAATGCCTTTTGTTCTTTTATTATTCATGAATATGACATGGACCTCATCCTGCCCACCTGTACCTAGAAACAAGGTGGGGTAATAGTCAAAGAAGTGGTAACAAAAACTGGGGAGCACCCAATATAATCAGCAGAAAAGAGGAGACATGTCTAAAACGATTAATGGATGAATGATTAATTAATAAAAAGCCCAAGGCATTTTGGTCTGTATATGGTCTCAACCAATAGCATGTGTGGGGGTGTGTGACACTGGCAGAGGATCTCTCTTTTAAGTTAGAAGTTTTTGAAAGGCCCTTTTCTCTTGAACCTGGTTGCATCAAAACTTCCTCGAATGTTATCTAGAACCCATCTCTTTTTTCCCCTTGACAGTCTGCTGACATCTAAAAAACAACACAGCCCTTTCACCTTAGTTCATACCTTTCTTCTTTTTGTCCAGTAAATAGTGTGAGAGTTTCAGCTCCAGATGTTTCTGAATTTATATTTCAAACAGGTATATAGAAGCCAAAGGCAGTATACAAATGTAATAAGGATTTCACACATAGGAAAATTATTCTTTGTTTTATTATATATGTATGTATTGTCTCTTTTTATAATTTTATATAGCCCTTGAAGATGGAATTTGAAACTATACACAGGCTTAAATGCATTGGGCTTTTTATTAATAAATCATTTATCCATTAAGCACCTTGAGATGTATCTTCTGTTTACAGTTAGTAACAGAGAGTCAAATTGGGACCAAGAAGATCCGGTTTAAAATCCCATGAAGCCCACTGGGTGTCCTTGGGCCAAGTCACCCACATCCCACAGGCTTGTGGTGAGGATAAAAAGCGAAAGGAGAACCATGGAATATGTAACATATGTAATAAATGACCAGAATTCAAGATGTACACCACAGTGCTGATTAATATTTTTCTTTCTTTTTTAAAAAAGTCATAGGGCTTGAGTCATTTTATTCCTAAAGGATAAGTTTTAAGACTAGCGTTGAGATTCATGCAGAAGTTGAGCATGTGATATGCTTTCTTCTGTCTAGGTGTAGTTCTCAAAAGCCTTGACCAAAAGTCTACTCTGCACTTGCTTCCTAAAACACTTTAATTATGAGATACCAACATTTGAGCCTAGAACCTCCATGCAAAGCATCTGCTCTGCCACAATGATCAAATTGCAGACATACCTGTTCCTTAGAAGAGATGGCTAGGGGATCACTTGCTAGCCATGAAGAGAATGGTAAATACAGTTGGCAAATCCATAAAGTGCCATATTGTCAGATGAATGTATTTGACACAGTACGTCCTAACTGCTATATACCATGAAAGTTCTGATGTACTTACACTAGTCTCAGCAAATGAAGTGAAAGCTAAGGATAGCTTGTGAGAATGTATAGCCTTTTAGTGTCTTATATAGGTAACAAATGTATAACATTTTTCTTTTATCTATCCTACAGTAAAAGGGAGGGAGGGAGGTATGTATGCATACATACATGCATGTATACTAACAATAGCTAGCTTCTTGAAATAGATAGAAATAGCTCTTAGGCTTGCTAGTAGTCATGTAAACTGATAAGCAAAAATTAAGTATTATTAAGCTACAATTCCCTAGCCAGTCCTAGCCAGCTTAGGCAATGGTCCAGGATGTAAATTGCAGTCCAACAGCATCTGAAGAGCCACACCTTTCTCATTTTTGCCCAGACAGAATCTTCCTATCCTTTATCTTAGAAAGCTTTCAACATCAAAGCCTTTGAGATATCCAAAGCCATAGTAGAAGACATGATGGAGCATTTCTGATGCATTCTGACTTAGCTGAAAGACAGTTGCCCAAATCTTGTACAACTACTGCATACTATGTAGCACCATAACACCTTTGCTAAGTAGTGAATTCTGGCATGACCCCCCCCAAACCCCACTTACCAGTAAGCAGCCACTGTAATAGATAGAGTTTGCTACCTGACACTCCCACCCTCTCCCATGAGAGATCTCTGAAGTGACAGGCAGAAAAAGGAACCTTGTAACAAATCCCCCTTGCACCAGAGATCACTTGTATGAGGTGGTGAGTGGGAACATCAGGTAACTGCTTCTTGATGTAGGGGGGAATGGACCCCCAGTGGCTGCTTACCAGTAGGTGGGGTTTAGGGGGCTTTTGTGATGCCTATGTAGCCCCAAAACTAGGGGCTGTGTAGGGATTGTGAATATGTAGCAGCTGAGAATGTGTTAACTGTAGGTTACATATTTGCAGTTGCCCAACATACATACCTGCTTCACTCAGCAACATCCATATGTATGAACCCTTACACTCATCTGCTTATATACACACCAATGTACCAGACCTTATGCTCCTATACATAATATAATGCAAAGATATGCTGTACAATATAACTGTATATAGATATGAGTACCTGTGTTCCACATCTAAGCATGTACACATGTGCACATCCATTAATGAACATATACACATGCAATCAATGAGTGTGTAGCCCTGCTGATTGCATAAGCCTTATCACCTGGAACAGATGCAGCACAATAATGACCTAAGTGGAACAGCAATGTGTCATACTAATTCAACAAAAGTGACAGATTCCAAGTGAATCTCACCCAATATCCAGTCAAATGCTTTCAGCCTTCTGGAAATTTCAGTGGCCACCTGAAATATTCTGAAAATATAAATATCATGGGTGCTTCTGCCAAGATGATGGAGATGATACATATGCTTTGCCGTGGCATGAAAGCTGGACAGGGGCATCAGCAAGTGTTGCAGGGCTTAGAGACACTGAGAGCAGATACTGGACAGATGACCCAGCAAAGGGAAAGGAGGGACAGGGAGAGACCCAACTCCTGCCGTAGCAACAACAGCAGCAGCAGCAGCCCCACCTACAACAGCAGTATGCACCACACTGCCTGCACAATCCACAGGAGAACATCATTGTGTTGTACTGTTGGATGCTGAGGCTGGGGAGGGGCTGTCCCAATAGACATTATGTGGCCAGGTTTTGGGGAGATCTCCAGTATGGATACACAGGAGACAGTGCCAAGTTTGGAGACAACAGGAATGTACATTACCTCTCTCCCACTCTATATTTGTGTGACATATATATGTGTGATACAGTTTGATCAGTATGTATGATACAGTATGATTCAATCAATGTAGTATATGTATGTATGATACAGTTTGTGCTACGCTACTTGGCTTCCACGGTTCTTGGTGTCCTTCATTTCCCTAATTGCACCTCTTTCCCTATCTCCTCTGCAGTCTGGTGCTGAAGCAGGAGGCTTCCTGCCTTCCAGAACAGCTCCACAGGGTACAGAAGAAATCTGTCTGCTTCCAGTAGCATGACCAGTGAGGGTCCACACTGGACTTTGCTTTGTGGTTCTTCTTGCTGTTTGATATTTTACTTTGTTTATGCTCCCTTTCAGACAAACACAGTTGTCCCTCCGTACCCATAGATTTGGTATCCACGGATTTAAGTATTCATGGCTTGAAAATATTCTTAAAAAAATAATAATCCAAAAAGCAAACCTTGATTTTGCCAGCTTATATAAGAGACACCATTTTGCTATGCCATTGCATATAATGGGACTTGAGTATTCACAGATGTTGGTATCCATGGGGGCTCCTGGAACCAAACCCCAGCAAATATGAAGGGACAACTGTATTTCATCTAGTTATATTGATAAATGTTTTTATGGCCATTAGTCTCCAGCTACTTCCTTCCTTATTGCTCTGTTCTTTATATATTTCTCCTCACTTAGCCAACCGGTACTAGGTCACTGTCTCACAGCAGCTGCCTCTCCCATTGGCTTATGGGTTGCTGTGGTGACAGCCTGATCCATAATCTTCATTGCAAAGCATGTATGCATTGCCTCTCTGTGTGGCCTCTTTGCTTAGGCAATGCAATTGCACAAAGGGATGACAGCCACATGTATTTACCACTAACACCCATATATTGCACTACTTTGGTATTTACGGTAGTATAGTGATGCAAACAAACATATCTCTGTTGGCAGTTATTTTACACTATGCTGCAGTTATGTAGGATCTTAGGCAATGTGTGGTTTTCTAATAGCTTTTTTTCTATTGCTTTAAAACTATCTCATCACTATAATCAAGTAACTGAATACATGAATTTGAGTAAGAGCATCTGGATAAAGGCTCAGGGGAATGTGGCTAGTGCAAAAAGTTAAAAGAGTATAGGTCAACTCCTCCCTTTCCCCCTCATCAACCTTTCCTGGAATATAGTTCTGTCATATCTCTTGAGGCTAAGAGATGATAGTGATGCTGTAAAACTGTAGCCACACCTGGGTTTTTAGTAACCACACGGATCTATCAGAGGAGTTTCTGGTCTTCAGCTTCTCAGTAGAGTGAAATTAATATGCTACACGTCAGGTATCATACCTTCTAATTGGTTTTACATCATCTGAAGAAAAAACAATTTTCCGTTACTATAAGAACCCAGAAATAAAAGGTGCTTACCATGTTTAGAAGGAGACAATAGCTGCTAAAATAAGGGGAGACACATATAGCTGGAGTTATTTATATACTGGATGATCATTTGATGCTCCTTCCAAAAGAAAACTTCGATAAGCCTCTTTTTCTCCACCACACTGAGTTTTCTTTAGATGACTCAAGAAAGGACTAGAATTTTTTTAAAATGTTAAGAATAAATAAGACAATTCTAGATTACAAATACATCCAGCTAAAACTAGCACATCTAATACTAAAAAGACATTAGTACATTAGTGACACTCCTGAGGGGTATTGTATTGGATGGAATCAGGAGACAGAAGAAAAGTCCCCGTGAGTCCACATATTTTCAGGTTTGTGCTTAGGAGTGCAGCCTTAACACTGCTGTCTCTCTGTCTACAGTCTAACTCCAGCCTGTCTGGTAATCTACATGGCACATGAAGACATGTACCTCTTAACTACATCATCAAGGAATTAAAGGATTGGCACAACTGATACCAGTCACATTGTTTGTAATACATATATGGGCAGTCAATGGCCTAAGAGGCCACTTGCAGCCCTGTGCCTCTTTTTGAGCAACCTGCCAGAGGCTCAGGGAGCCCTGTCCGCTTTTCCACTCCCCAGCTGATCATCCATCAGCTGGACAGTGAGGAACAGATACTTATTTGCTTGTTGCTAATAAGAACTATCTGTCAGGATCACTGGGAAAGAGGTAAGGGTGAAAACTCTCTCCTCTCCCAGCCATCCTGATGAAATCCACACATACTCATCCTCACAACCCCAGTCATCCTGCAGTGCTTTCTGCCCTAGTGGCATATGCAGAGTCTGCCCTGTATGGATAATGCTGTGGGAGGAAACTATCCTGAATTGTCTGGTGTTTGCCACTTTGGGGATGTATAAGAAAATAACAACCTTGACATCCCCCTCTTGTTATATGCTCAGTGGGCCAGTGGCTGAATTCTGTGTTGGCATTCTTAGGCGACAGCTTATGCTGACTGGAGTGAAAAAAGGAGGAGGGGGAGAGAAACTATCACTCCACCATCAACACTATAGCATGAGGTGCATAGAACCTTTGTCACTTGAGGCAAAAAAATGCACAGGTGCTTTTCCTGGGTGTTAAACACCACCATAAGTAGCGAAAGAACGAACAATTTCCTATACTTGTATGGTGCTCCAAAGCAGCTGCCTGAGGCATATCATAGTTCTTCATGTTTCAAAAAGCAAGGCCATGCAGCGTGTGGAGAAGGGGGTTTACACAAAGTGCAAACTCTCTGAGAGTCAGGTAATTCAGGTCGTTACTATTTTTCTAAAGTCTCTGGAGTCTGATGCAATTTAGGAGAGCAGGTTGCAGTGGTCAGGAATTGATTTGGACAGATGTGTGGGCACAGCAGTCACAGTTAAGAGGAAGCCTTAAGCTTTTACATGAGCATCTTTATTCCAGACCGGTCTTTCTTCTGTCATGAAGATAGAAGACACACATAGGCTTCCCAAACAATGCTGGTGAGGCACCTACAGATTCCACACCTTCTTAACATCAATAAAGTTGCTCTCTCATGGCCTTCTGGCCATGGTGGGAGATACAGTTGTTGTTGCAAAGACTGAAAATAATAGCCCAAATATTTATGGACTGGAATAAGGCTACCTAAATTGTATACCTATAGCATGAAGGACACAGATATGCACTGGGAATATATCTATGAATGATACATAAAATGACTCTGGGACTACTCACAAGAGCCCTGGGAGTCTCATGTTGTCTCTGTGTGTACCAAATATTGTTCAGTCTTTTCCTTTCAAATTAAAATAAATAAATAAAAAGATTCTATTTTGATAGTGTTTCTAGTTGTATTTAAGCAGGCACCACAAGGTGGCACTGTAATACACCAATAATTTTTGAGAGGGTTAGCTAAATAATTTGTTGCAGGGGGAAAGAATAAGAAGACAATGTTTCTTAGATGTGGATGAGGATTGTGTCCATGAAAGCCACAGGTGCCACCATGCCACCCTGCATTCACTGTCCTCTTGAGCTTGGAAACTAAGCAGGGCTTGACCTTGTTAAAACTTGGATGGAAGAGCACCAAGGAAGGCTGGGGGTTTCCAGCTGGGGGCAAGGAAGGAATTCTGCTTGAAACCCTAGATAGCTCCTGCCAGTCAGAGTTGACAGTGTTAGGTTTTATGGGCAAATACTCTGACAGAAAGACAGCTTTCTATGCTGCAGAGATCATTGGTCAAGATTTTGAAGGGGACTTAGAAATGAGACGATCAGGCCAGGTGAATCAACTTTATTTAAAGAAAGAAGTGCATTTCTGTCTCCTACTGTGACAAACCAGAATCTGAAAAGAATGGGAACCCTGACCTCGTATACTCTAATATAGCTTGCATAGCATGAATATACATCTCTATAGCTGTGCTGGACACCAGCCATGTGTAGATGTTTTTGTCTGTCTTCTCTCACCATTGCTACATAACCCTGGAAAAAGTACAGCCAGTAGCTGTGCACCAACAGGATTCTGGCCTGGGTACCCAAGTGGCTGCTTTTTGTTTTTCTAAGATGCACTACTATATAACAATTTATTTGAACTACCTACCCTGTCTTGGTAAATAATAATTAAAGGGAAAAAAGATTAAACACCCTTTTACAAATGGACATTCATCACATGTTGCTTTGCATATGTAAAAGCACCTCATTCTGCTGGAATTTATCATGTAAGGTGTTCGACCCCCCTCCCCAATATGTAACAGGGAATATGTAAGTGTGAATCAACCTTAGCTATAAGTCAGCATAATGATTAACTCACCATCCAGCAGGACCCTATTGAGGGAATGACTGCTCTGACATATTGAATAATTTTTCAGTTGCATCCAGCTTGTGTTGAGTTGGTAAGTGTTGTTCAATCACTATAATGTCTTTCGTGTGTATGGAAGCAAATTATTTTTTGTTATTCTTTGCTTGTTGTTGTTTCTGTGAGACAGAGGTCCCTCTACCATCTCTCTGGAGAATTTTGGGACAGAAAGGCAAAATCTGAGCAGAAATTGTCACAGTCTATTCTCTTTTAATGACTTCGTCATCAACTCACTACCCACATACATAGATTGCCCTTTTACTACAATGTATTGCATCTCTGGAATAACTTGTAGACGATTCTGTCTAACAGTTGGAGTTATGTGTGATATTAAAAACATGCCCTCCCACATTTCACAGATGAAAATTAGGATGCATGTATCCAAGTAACATCAGAATGATCAAGATGGCAAACATTAATAATGAGGAAGAACACACAAGCTAGGATAGAATTCAGCAGTTTGCTTTTGCCTGAACCTGTTTGGAAGGACAAGGTTCTGCCCCTCCTCTTCTTTTCACCCTGCTGAGCTAAGAGAATGCAAACTATTTTTTCAATTTGAACTCCATTTGCAAAAGCTGAAATAAGCTGAGAACAAAGGAGGAAAGTGGATGGAGGAGAGAGAAACCGGGACATTTTAAAAGCAGCCAAAAAAGTGGGACAGCAGAGGATTAACTGGGACTGTCCCTGTCAAACAAACAAAGAAACCCAAAACAGCCAGGCAATAGGTTGGTCCTGTTGATTTCAGAATTGTAACTCGACAGATATAATATATGTCATTTAGTAGTAAGCAGTTTTTACCTTTGTAAACATAAAAGTCATTTAGGTGAACCAGGCTTCATTGTGTACTGATTAAATACCTGGTCTCAAAGAATCACTGTGTCTAGCTGAAGCTTCCATTTCAGTATTATTTAAATGTCCTCAATGTTCATTTATAAGAATGAGTTCACTTGTTTCTTTCAGCAAGAAAGAAGAAACAATCCCTCAGACTTTAAATGGGATATAACTTTATCCATCACTGAGTTCTTAATTTTCATGGAATTTCTCTCCCCCTCACAGACAGAAGTTGTATATACAGGATTTTAGTATTTCCTCTCCGGCTCCAACTTCAATTTGAAGGACTGTAAAACTTTGACTGGATTCCAGTAGTGTGTGGTTTGCTGGCTTCTGCTATGCAGCAGAGTCAAAGCAGGCCTCACAGTAACAGGCATGCAGTAAATCTTTACAAAGAGGAGTGTTTCCTTTCTTCATATACTCACAGGACTGAACTGGATTTTCAAAACATTGAAATCTCCATGTCTTCCATGGACCACTTTCCATGGAAACCAGTGGCCCTTGGTTTGCATACCCTCCTAGATAATAAGGTTAACACATCCAGCATTAGCTTGTGGCTGGATTGGGCCTTATGTGGATGCTTGTGAGGTACCAAGTCTAGAGTCCAGGAATTGGTATGGGATTGGTCTGGGAATCAACACAGAGCATTGTGCCTCCCGGAGGATGGAGATGTTATTGTTTTGGACTACAACTCCCAGAATCTATATTCTCCAATGCTTCACAGATGAAAACTGTGGCACGTATGGCTATTAGCTATTCCAATTAGCTAACACACATTGGAAACTGTTTAATGCAGTGTAGATGTGTAAATAGCTATTGCTTAAAACAATTTGTAAGCTGCTCTGATAGCCTTGTGGCTGAAGAGCGGGGTATAAATAAATAAAAAAAAAGCAACATCAAAGTGTGGTCAAGATGGCAATAGTTATTAATGAAGAAGAATACAAAAGCTAGAAAAGGCTGCAGTAGTTTGCTTTTGACTGAGCCTACTGGGAAGGGCAAGATTCTTCTCCCTTCTCTCCTTTCCCCTCCTGCTGAATGAACTGAGTGTGAACTACTCTTGCACATTGAACTCAGTCTGCAGCAGTTGAGGACAAAGGGGCAAGGTGGGAGGAGGAAAGAGAAACCAGGACATTTTAAAAGCAGCTGAAAAAGCCGTACGACGAGATTATAGTTGTCCCTCCATATCCACGGATTTGGTATCCACGGATTTAAGTATTCACAGCTTGAAAATATTCTTTAAAAAATAATAATCCAAAAAGCAAACCTTGATTTTGCCATCTTATATAAGGTGCCATCTTATATAGTACCATTTTGCTATGCCATTGCATATAATGGGACTTGAGTATTCACGGATTTAGGTATCCATGGGGATCCTGGAACCAAACCCCAGCGAATTTAAAGGGACAACTGTAATTAAGACTGTATCTGCCAAACTAGCACAGTTGGAGGGTATGAGAATCCCTTAGCTAGCACAGCCACTGTGGTCACAAAGTATCATTTCCAAGCCTTGGTGCCTCCTTTGGCAAACATTTTGCCTTGTGAGAAAGTGGATTCACAAACAGCCCAGAGGGATGTTCCATTGGGCTCCACCATGTCAATTTTATTTTGGAAGACCCTTTCATAGAATCATAGAGTTGGAAGAGAGCACAACCCCCTGCCATGCAGGAAATACACAATCAAATCATTCCCGACAGATGGCCATCCAGCCTCTGCTTAAAAACCTTCAAAGAAGGAGACACCACACTCTGAGGCAGTGTATTCCACTTCCAAACAGCTCTTACTGTCAGGAAGTTCTTCCTAATGTGTAGGTGGAATCTCTTTCATGTAGTTTGAACCCATGGCTCCGTGTCCTAGTCTCTGGAGCAGCAGAAAACAAGGTTGCTCCATCCTCAGTATGACATCCCTTCAAATATTTAAACATGGCTATCATGTCACCTCTCAACCTTCTCTTCTCTAGATGCAGGGCCAGTTTAAGGCACCCGTGGCGTCAGCATCCACAGGGGGGCCCATCATTGTGGGCCCCCCGTAGTAACCCTCCTCCTGCAAAAACATTATTAGTAATAATCTGAATATCCTGTACTGGGAATAGCTTAGGTTGAATTAGGTTACATATAAACATATGTCCCCCCCAAAATAAAGAATTGCAGCCCCCCCCCCAATTCCTTAAATCGGTCCTGTCTAGACTAAGCAACACTAAACAGCCTTTCTTTTAGACAAAAAAACCCATTAGCAACCCTCTTACACAACTAGGCTTATTTAGCTTACAACTTTTCTTTTGAAAGACTAACATTTTTCCAAAGTAATAAAAGATTACTTTTAAATTTGATTTTTTTTACTCCTTAAATTTTAAATGGCTTGAACCCTGCATTGGAAATATGTATGCATAAGCACCGTAGTTATGGTGCTAGGCTGTGAATCCTGGCCCAATCCCTCAGATCCTACTTACTGGTAAGCAGTCACTGTGATCAGAGGGGGCCTGGTTCCCTGTTGATTGGGAAGCAGCTGACTGCCATTTCCACCCCCTCCTGTGAGTGCTCTCTGGTGCAACAGGCAGAAACAGGACTTGTGTCACAATTCCCCATGGTGCCAGAGATCTCTCTCATTATGGAGTGTGTGAACGTCAGCCAGCTTCTTCCCAATCAACAGGGGAACAAACTCTTGTCAATCACAGCAGCTGCTTCCTGTGGCATTCACAGTTCCTATGTAGCACCTAAATTAGGGGCTACATAGGGATCATGAACAGGTAACAGTCATAGGTTACACCTTTGTAACTGCCACAGAGCATTCCAGCCATCAATAATAGTCTTTAAATAATATTTTATAATTAATAATTTCCAAAGGAATGGAAAATTAAGGAACAATACAGAGAGACCTAAAAATGTTGTTTTATCTCCATTTATTTTATCTTTCACTGATTGATGTTAGAAAATTGCAAAACATTGGCTGATTTCCTTTTATTATTGACAATGTTTACTTATCACAAATGATGTATTATATTTCAAGATACAGCCAATTGCTACTAGATAATTGCCTATTAGTTTGATATAAGAGCAATGTTAGTGGGTAGGAGAGAAGGACAGCCCTTCAGGCTACCTGGGGTAAGACTTTGCTGGATTCTTGAAGAATCAGGTCTGTTCTACTCCTCCCTTGGATTGCCAAGTGGTAGACATGTCCTTGTCGAATGGAAAAAGTAAAATTGCCAGTTCCCAGACATCTTTCTGCCAATGAGTCTGCCAGCAGAGGATAGTCTGTGTTGGGCTGAAGGATGCCAACTAACTGGAAGCCACTTTGGCCTGACTGATCTGTGGCCATCTGCTCCTCTTTCTGAAAAAAGGGAAGGCGGTTTTTATTTTCCCATTTATTACTTATTTAAAATATTTTAATAGTTATTAGTTTGGCAAATGTGTACCTTATTGGGCATTGTGGAGACACAGAGGGCCTGCAAGTTGAGTGCATGAAATTTAAAATGGACACATCAGCATCAGTCTTCTTTCATCTTCCTCTTCCAGCTTTTCCTTCTTCTTCCCAGAAGCCAGTGTAACCTTTGCAGGCTTGTGGAAAGCATGGCAAGCCCAACTAATCCAGTGACACCAGGTTGAATAAGGGGCAGAAGCAAGGGAAGCCTGGAGAAGGCTTCACTCAGGTCGCCTCCTAACTATTTAGGCTCAGCTCCCTTACTCCCCCACTCTGTCTGCCCAGCTCAGGGGCAAATGACTTCACCCTGCTCCCAAGTGGCAGGGGTACGTCATGCTGGCTTCCATCTATGTGGATTCCCATTGCTGTCATTCCAGAATCACCCAGCATGCAGAAAGGGATTTGGTCTACATCAGTTGGCAATTGGGTCAACCAATGTGAGACCAGGAACCATTTTTTATTTATTTATTTATTTATTTATTTATTTATACCCCGCTCTTCAGCCACAAGGCTATCAGAGCAGCTTACAAATTCTTTTAAGCAATAGCAGTTTACACATCTACACTGCAATAAGCAGTTTCCAATGTGTGTTAGCTAATTGCCCCCACAAGCCGGGTACTCAATTTACCGACCTACGAAAGGATGGAAGGCTGAGTGAACCTTGGAGCCCTCTGGAATCGAACTTGCAACGTGGTGACTTGCAGTACTGGCATTTAACCACTGCGCCACCAGGGCATGCTTAGGCTGAGCCTCTTCAGCTGTAACCAATAAAATTGCAGCCATTTTTTTGCCAATTAAGTACAGCTGCGTGTTCCTTTGGTCAACTGGAACTTTGCTCGCTGCTGTGTCTGCAAGTCTGTGCCACCTTTCCTCCAAGGAGCTCAAGGCAGTGTACATGGATCTCTACCCTGAAATCTTCATCCAGCTCTGCCAAGATTTTTTTAAAGTTATTGTCAGCTCCCTAAAAGAAAACCAAATAAAAACATACAGGCATACAGCACAAACACTCCTACACTTATCTGTCTGATATATGGCAAATGTGATCTCCTCTTAAGGGAATAATAAGTCTGAATATTTAATCTAATTCTGACAAAGAGAAAACAAACCATAGCCAGTGTTTGATTTTTGATGATAACTGATGGAAAGTATGAAACTTTGAATTTCCATATCAAGTTTTGCATTCAGATGTGAGTTGAATCAGGTGACCTCAAATCATTCTGAGCTGAATCAGGCTGTTTTCTGATTTGCCAATCGAAAACAATCTTGTGGTGGGTACATTTCCCTAGGCATGATGTCTAGGTACATTCTGGTCTTATTTATGAAAATTACCTGATTTAGCAACAGTATATTTAATCTACATTTTATTACACTAAACAAAAGTCATGGAAAATCTGATAGATTCTGAGATAGACATCACACAGCTATAGGGAATAATAGTGTGTTTCTAATGTGGTTACATATGACATACCCTCCAGTCTTTTTTATCTGAGCCTAACTCAAGCCTTACCTTTACAATGGAAATAGTTGATTTAAGTTCCTTTCCTCCAACTCCTTTTTCATATTAATTGGAAATTCCTGATGAGTTTGTTATATCATTATCAGAGATATGTATAGCCTTTAGGTTAAAATTAAGGGACTAGCTGTTTTCCTGGGTGCAGTGTGGACCCCCCCCCCAATTTTAGTGAAATTGTACCCTCCCTCCAGTGTCTTAGGACAACTAACACAAAGAAGCTAAAGGGTCCAGTCCCCCCAGTGCCTTGTAATGTGAACAGTTCTGGGGGATGACAGAACCGGAGGCTGTCCATAGAATGCCACAAGAGGATTTCACTGCAGGATATTCTTGCATTTCCATTCTATTATTTATGCCCCTTCTTGTTCGTCCTCCCTTTAGATGCCCCATGAGCCACATGCTTTGGGTCCCATATGGGCAAGAGGTGGCTGGGTGATCTTGGGAGAAGTAATGTTTCCAAGCTCTGCTCTGCACGAGGATGAAATGGTTGGTACTACTAAACTGGAATGACCACATTTGTGCATGCCTTTTCATGACTGAGATACAATAAGTGCCATTTGTGAAAAGGAAGGAAGGAATGTGCACAGCATGAGACAGCAGCAGGCGAAACAGATGGAGAGATGGAACCTGAGAAAGTAACATTAGTACTCACTGGCCAAAGAGAGCTCAGACAAATTGTTAGTAATTTAGTGAGGAGGAGCAAATGAAATTGCTCCCATGTTTCTTTCCCATTTCTTTCTGAGAACTCTGCTGCAACCATGCCAGCAAGCAAATTTTTAGAGAGAAGGCCATTCAATTACAGTATAACGAAACAACTCCATCATAGGTAGTCTTTATGAAACTACATTGAGAGTATACAGTACATTGGCACCTGAGAAGGTTTGTTGTGGTCTTTGTACAGCAGAAATCTCTTACATTAAGTGGAGCAAGATGATATGAAGAAAATTAAATGAAGTTTAAAAGTTTGGTTAACTAATTTGGCCAGCTCCACATCAAAGGTCTAACATTAATGTAGATGTTCCTATGTGGCAGCAGTTGACTACTTTCTCCCCTTTGTTATCCTTTGGTGATGAATTTTTAGTATGAGAGAAATTGACCCCCTCCAGTAAAACTGGTGTTTAACTGTTTATCAACACTTCTAGATGCACATGGTAGCATGTACAGGCATGAAAGGCAGTGACTTCTATAATTCTAATCAGGCGTTACTTATTGACACATGAAGAGAGGCATACCTAGCTCACCCCCCTCCTTTCTCATCTTTCCCACAAGGAAAATTCCTACTTTGAAGTGGGAAGTTCCTGTTTGAATGGAGAATCTCCATGCAAGCAAGAACTCTGACTTTCCACTGTCCTCGTCTGTGTAGTAATGAAATTTTCCATCCTGTGGAAAGATTGAAACAGAAAATCTCCTTCTTTTTGAAATCTTTTTAATGCCCGTATAAACTCTGATTTCCTTGAATAAATTCAGGTTTTACTTAACTATAAACTGTGTCTTGGCTTTAGTTTCACTTTCTTTTCCATGTGACTGGCGAGGAAATTATCTCACATAGGCATGCTTCAGCTGTTCTTCTGTTCCAGTCCCATGCGAGATGGTGGTAAATGTGAGTCTTATTTGTTAAAAAGAAGAATTGTGTTTACTACCATCTCCCACAGGACCGGAAAGGAAGAACAGTTGAAACATGCCATATAGTGTGATGAAGCAAGGTGGGAAGTGCTATTGTTGGTCTTTACTGCTGCTTCCCTTCCCTTGTGCAATAAGCCTCTTAGTCAGGAACTATCCAGGAACATTCCTGCTATACAAGAGCATTTATTTCAACATTTCCCATCATTATAGGGAATAGGAATCTTTTTATATGTACATCTTACCCCTTCCCAGTTTAAAGTTATCTGTATAATAATGCCTAAAACATTTCATTGTGTTTTAAATGCATGCTTGCAGACCCTAAAGACAGAATTCAGTTGCTCCTGACAGCTATATTTTCTCCTATGGGTTTGTTTTCTGAGGTGTGCATGTTACTGGGCTGGCCTTTCCATAAATCAGCCAGTGAATTGGCAAGCTTCCCTTCAGATCACTCCTTTTGTTGCTTTTTTCTGGCCATGTGCACAAACAATTGAAAAACAGTGCTGCCAAATGAGCTGAGGCATAAAATATTAACCTGTTTATCTCCAGCTTTGCCCCCAGTAGCTATGGAGATGGAATGAACTGAGAACAGTTAGAGAGAACACACTCTAGCTATTCTCTCTCTCTCTCTCTCTCTCTCTCTCTCTCTCTCTCTGAGAAGAGCTTCTTTAGTACCCTCACCCATACCTCTCCCTTCTTCTACCATAATCACAGATGTGCAAAATACCTAGAGGATATATGAATTTTAAAAATCTCTGAACCCAAGATAGAAAACATTGATCATTCCCTCAGATCCAGTATATATTTTGCACTTGATTGGAATGCATTCCTATTTAATTTGAGAAAGTATAAAACATTTCAGTGGAGTACCCATGCTCTCAGTCAATTCACCAAATTCATACACGTATGTGATTTATTGGGTAGCCGCCAAATGTATCTGGTTCTATTGAGAAAGTTACAGGTTTCATGGTGGAATGATATAAATATCTGCAACAGATCATTCATACAAGTTATTACTTGATGTTGCAGTCATGAATGGATGAATATATTTTTCTAACCCTTCTCTCAGTGTGTGGTAGCTTCTGTAAGAAAAACCACATATGTGAAGGTGGTTGAGTGAAATGAATGCAAAATGATGGATGCAGGAAAAGTCAGCTTCTGACTGATCATGCATCGTGGCATGTACAGTTAGCATTGAGCCAGTTTGACTTCAAAAGGCTTGTGCAAGAACAGCTAGTATAGTAAATAGATTCAGTCAAAGGACACAAGGCAGGCTGTGTTTTTTTCCTATTACACCCTGCAAATTTAAGGCTTTTTATTTAGTTTGCAGTGACAAAATATCTGTAACACAGAATGTGTATGGTTTCTCTAACCATTGTTCCATTTTATATCTCATGTATTGTAAAAGAGAAGTCTTCTTTCTTACATAAAAGCAAAGAGCACACACAACGTTTTTTACAGTTGTCTCCAGAGGGTGCTGTTATACACAGAATGCCAGGGGATTCTCCACTCCACACCTTCATTTTTAAAATCCTGTCTGAAAAGTTAGTTAGATATTCTTGGAAAGAGGATTGGCATTGGATGGTTGACCATCATTAGGCTGTACCTCCAAAGCAACATGTGAATTTAGTTTTATTTCATTTCAAGAATGGAAGCATCAATCAGACCTCCCCTAATTATTTGGAAGTTCTTTAGGAAGGGCACTATGCTGTGCTATTAACCTACCTTTCCCACATTAAAGGGAGAAGTGAAGCCACAAGGGAGTCCTTCAGTGCAGCAAAAGTGAGAGAATGGTAGCTGAAAAGTCCAGACTTCCCTAGACTTTTACATAAAATAACTAGTTACTTGTAATTAGTTCCTTTCTCTCAACAATGATATTATGTTATGATTATAACTTAATGAGGGATAATTTTTGCAGTACAAAAGGAGTTACTTCAGTCGCTTCCTGTGATAATGAAGTGCAGCCTCACTAAGTGTTGGAAGAAGAATATCACATGATTCAAGGGCTGGCTTATGCTGCTGCATGTTGAGGCAACAAGCCAGAGAGAAAGAGAATAGGTTTTGTACTGCAAGACAACAGCTTTTGCAGTCAGATGTGTGTTTTTTGAAAAATAATTATTTTAGTGACTCTTGTGTGAGAAAAGGGAAAGAAAGGCACTTTTAAAAGTCTACCAATAGCTAACTAGATGACTGATGGGAAGCTTGAAAATGAGAGGAATGGTGGGATCTAATTCAACTGGGAGGGGGTGATTTCTCTCTCCCCATTACAACTGCCTGTACACCTCTGAATCCAACTCTGGAGGCCTGGAAAACTCCAGAATCAGTTTTTAGGCAGTGCAGGGGAGGGGAGGGAAAGTCTATTGAAACTTTCAATAGAAATGTTTAGATTGAGCCCTCTAACTGTAAACTACTCTTTAAGATAACCTTCCAAGCTCTGTATATGGTTACAACTTGGTTCTAATAGATTTGATAAGCATTACATATTTGTGATGTCTATTGATCAGTTAGACACAAAGGACTGAATTTTCAAATCCATTACACGTATGTAAATCAAGCATGTATATAACCAATTTATACTTAAATAACAGAAAGCCAAATTTAACTGCAATGAACAGCCACCGTAGGCTTGCCATTTGACTGAAATATGGAAATCTCTTTTCTTCAAAAGCCCATATTACTTAACTGTAACACTAAATTAGATTCTTCATTACTAGCAGATGTCTTACATATGACATGCGTTATTTATAAAGCCAGCTTACTCCAACTTGAGTTTCTCCATACCTTTTTTTAACTTCAATTTGAAGTGAAAGATACAACATAGAATTCAAATGCCTTTGCATTACATGGGTTTGTAAGATATCTAAATTCCAAAATGTAACTTTACAAACAGTTTTGGAATAGTTCTGCTACTTTATGCTCTGGCTATTCTCTTCCTTTCATTTGAGTTACTTATACACATACACGCACACCTACTGGATTAAATTGTATGTTTAAAAAACTGTTAAAAAGCTCATTCTGTAGCAGTTCTCGCTTGTCACTATTTTTACCCCTTGTGCATGTGAGTGGGGAAAAAAACCCTGTTTCTTGCCAAATGAACTAACAATAAACTTGCTGAAGGTAAAGCAAGGAGAAAATTGGCAATGGTGGAACAAATGCTTCTATGTCTTGGCTGCATCCCGCTTCAAATTCTGGTCTCAGTGCTTCAGATAGTTCCATAGTCATGGCATACTGAAAGATTTTTCACTTTTGATTTGTGGCTAACAGCCACAATTTAAGGAAAGGTGTCCTACTCCAGGATGCCAACATTTAAGGCAAAAATGAGAAATGAGTGCCCCAGTCCAAAGCAAGCTTCTGTATAAGGAAACAGAAGTATAAATCCATTGTGTATTCAAATTTGGTCTGGTATCTGCCCTGTATTACCTTCAATGGCATGTGCGTCTTCATTCATCATTTTAAAAGCATTCCAATGAAAGTTAGCAGTAACCTCCTCATTTGGATAGACAGCTGAATTGTGCTGGTGGATTCTGATGCACGCAGAAGACTTAACACACCATAAACTCTGGGCAGGGGCAACTGTGGAGGAACTCCCACCAGATCTTTGGCATTAACAATGACACTGCAGTGTACTATGAGCTCAGTGTAATATTTCCTATGGAAGTAAAAGAGGGAAAGTGCTCAATACATTGCACATACTAAAGTGTGATTGGCTTAAAAAGGAAATTTAAGAAGAAAACATCTTCATCGCCTCACATCCTGAAGTTCCAATTGCTAGCCTCCATCTTAAAGACAGATGTCTTCCAAAAATGGTTTACTCTCCTCAGCTGCACAAACTTTGACAACTTGGGATGGAACATCGGGACAGGACTCCTGCTGGATCCACTCTGTTTGGTGATCACTCCTGGAAACAAATGACATTTTATTTGAATATCTGAAAACGGATTAGGAATCACTCTAAATCTTGTAAACGTATTTGGGGTAGCCATGTTGATCATGCAGCAAAATACAACAAAATCTAAAATCCATAAAGCAGTGATACCTTTATTTGACCAGCTCCAAAGCATAAAAAACATTATTCAAAAATCCAAACTTTTGTTAGGCCAAGTGAAATGACACAAAAATGTGCACTCTTCATGATTTCATCAGGCAATATGTTAGAAAAAGCAGGTGAGCTGGGGAACATAAAGAAAGAGTCTGACCATGTGGATGTCATGTGTGATCCCAATCTTCAGAAGGAATGAAGGAGGAGGGGGTTGCAGACATTCAGTTAAGTCTCTAGCAGGTGATGTTACACATGTCTGATGGACTGAACTTTCCCAATGAAAAGATCTCAAAAGTGGCAATTTTTGTGAACCCAATGCATCCAATGATCAGGGTTCAAAAAGATCTGGGGAACCCTTTAGAATACAACAAGATCTGCTGTAGACCTTCACACTTGCACCCAATTTGTGGAGGGCAGCAGGGCTGGATAGGGAGATTAGATGAAGGTGGTGGGGAGGGGGCAGAGTTGGTCAGCACATACATTCTCTCCCTCAGGTAATTCCACCACATGAGAGAGCAGAACACCCCAATAAGATTTTTGTGCTGAGCATTATTCTTAGTGGCAGTTAATGAAATGTACTGTAGGGTAGATACCTGTGTAAGAGCTGTTGGGAAGTACTGTAATTGAAATCAGTACTCTCAATTGACCTAACAAAAATACTACAGTATTTGGGATCCAATAAAAGTGAATGACTACAGTAAATATGTATGGGAACACATGATGTCAAGAACAGATTTTAGTTAACTTCTGTCTGTATTCAACCATTAGATGAACTAATTTGGATCGTATTAACAGATACATTTCCTTGCTCCCGAACAAAAACCAAAGATATCTCCCTACAGTGCAAATATGAAATGTCAGGAGAAATAATGCAGTCAAAACATTATCCTCATACAGACAAAATACTGACATCAATCCTTCAAGTAAATAATTTCCCAGACCTCGTCACTTCCCACCCTCAAGACTTTAAAATCAAAATTAATGCACAAAGCCACAAATGAAAACAATCAAACGTGTTCTTTTTTCTTCTTCCCCAGAATATGATCCTATACTTTACACTGTGAATGTCCAGATTAATTCAAAGTTTCCTAAAATTGTTCTGAAGGAAACCAAATGCTACTTTTGAGTACTAACAATGGGAAATACATTTATTTTGCTTTATCTATCCCAGTCTCAAATCATGCAGGACTTTAAAAATGGCAAACATCAATAACTGAACAAAGCAAAGCAAGAGCAAGTATAGACTGAATAGTAACATGCTCTGAACAATATCCCCCAACAGGCTGTATGTAGTCTTCCTGTCCAGTTTCTGGCACATGCCATCAGGTATGCTGAGATAAGGAGATAGCAAGAGACAGAAAAACAGGTTTAGGTCCCAAACACATGGAGCAGGATGTAAGTGAAGGACTGCTCTTTGCTCCTGCCAACCAGTCAATCAACCATTTAACTGCTCTGTTCATAATAATACTGTCACAAGGACAACACCCTGCCTTTGCCCACAACAACGAATGGGCCCTCCCTCAGGTTGGGATCCTGCAAGGGACAGAAGCCCCCAGGGACACATGCAGTTATCTGCTACACATATCCCATTCATGCTGGGCATTTCCCTCATAGTAAATTATAATGTGGTGATGTTAATTGGTTAAGGTGATTGATTACTTTATAGAGCTTCAGAGGCTTGGTCAGTTCCCTAGAGAGAGGTGTCCAGTTTACCCAGAAGTAAGATTAATTGACCTTTTGAACTATAGGACATATGGAACTGGCTGAGATAAGGGGTGCATCTAAACTGTAGAAGTAATGCAGCTTGACACCACTTTAACTGCCATGGCTCCATCCTACAGACTCCTGGGATTTGTAGTTTTGTGAGGCACCAGCATTCTTTGGCAGAGAACGCTAAAGATCTTGTAAAACTATAAATCCCAGGATTCCACAGGATGGAGCTGCAGCACTTAAAGTGGTGTCAAACTGAATTATTTCTACAGTGTAGACGCACCCCTTAGCTTCATGGGCTGCCAAAGGAACAGGCTGCCATACGTTAGTAAACATGTTGCTCATGAAACACAAGTTTATGGTGCATTTACTGAAATAAGAAATATTTACTCATTTCAATGCAAATTAATTCCAGGCAGATTACAGAAAAAATGTTTGCAAATTTCTTTGTTTAATTCCTCTATCAGTGTCTCAGAGTTTCTTGAAATGTAACAAGAAACAAACTTTGATGGAAATGCAAGTACTGTACTGTTTTTTCTTGTGGTGACATATGGTCCTTGCATTGTGAGGAAGCTAGCTTTAGGTGGGGCACAAGGGATTGCCAGTGGAAAAGGCATAGGTGTGAGGTGCTTTGGATCCTAGCCACTGTTTTTCAGGTGTCCCAAGAAATGTTTTTGCTAAATAAGAAGTGTATGTATCAGAATTTCCAGATGCAGAGTTCCCTTATTTTTCCTGCTGCCTTCAAACTTCACCAATGTTTGGACTGAGCTACATGCTACCCTAGAGCCAGCTTGGCATAGCCATTTGAGTACTGGTCTAGGATTCTGGGATATGAGGGTTCAAATCCCCACTCAGCCATGGAAACCCACTAGGTGGCCTGGGGCAAGTCACACTCTCTCAGCCTCAGAGGAGGGCAATGGCAAACCTCCTCTGAAAAATATTGCCAAAAAAACACACCCTCTAACAGGTTCACCTTAGGGTTGCCATTAGTCAGAAATGCCTTGAAGGCATACTATGACAACAACAACACCCCACTCCCCCAATTAATCTTGTGTTTCATATTTTCTAGTTTCTGCTTCTTACAGCTTCTAGAGTAATAAGTAATAATTTCACAACAAAGAGAGAGGTTTTTTTTTTTTTGCAGGAATCTAAAGACTAACAGATTTTTGTGGCAAAGTGTTAATTGACTGAACCCTACTTCCAATATATGGGTGGAGTTATAAACAGAGATGAAAGCAAATGTTTAAATGATGGACTCACAAGGCCACAACATGTTAAGTTACAGTGGAAGTGAGCACTGAGGAAGGCCTCTCAGAAGACTTCTAGGAGTCAGCATTTTCTTTTCCAAATCAACCTCAATCAATAGGTCAAGCAATAGTGCAGGCACAAACCAACACAATTACCCTGCTAGAAATTCCTCCTTGATTCCTGGTGTAAATCTCATCCTGCAAAGCAGTGACTTGGCATCCTGACTATTGATTTTGTTAAGTGAAACAAGTGAAGTTCATTTGTGGTTTTAAAATTAAAGGAGGATTTTCCTTGTTTTGAAGTGCATGCTGGTTTCTCATACAGTCATAGAAAAATAGAGTTAGAGGGGTCCTCTAGTCCACACCTGCTCAATTCAGGATCTCCCGCTAGAGCATCCCAAGCAGGTAGCTGTTCAGCCTCTTTTTGAAGAATCTGGAGAGGGAGACCCCACCACTTCTCTAGGCAATTGGTTAATTGCCGAACTGCTCTTACTGTAAAGAAGTTCAATCAAAATCTACTCTCCCGTAACTTCAGACCATTATACCTGGTCCTACCTGCTGGAGCAGCAGAGAACAGGCCTGCCCCTTCCTCTCTGTGACAGCCCTTGAGATATTTAAAGGGTGTGATAATGTCACCCCTCACTTTACTCTAGTGATTTTACTGGGATAAGGAAACTGAGAAAACATTCATCTGGGTGATTGGGCTATGTATAGTTTCCTTCCACAGACTGTGCACTGGCATCCCAATGTGATTGGCAAGAGATCAGGACATGGGATGTAGCACAAGGTGGACTTCATGTCTTACGAGATCAGCATCAAGTTAAGTTCAGCACATAGGTTACTTTTATTATTAGTAGCTGCTTTGGGGTGCAGATGTGGAGGGGAGGGGCATGGCCCCCACAAGGGGGGCTGACAGGGCTCTAGCCTGGGAACCCAGTGCCAGGGATTAGAAGGGGCCCCTGGCATGATATGATTGTAAATTTAGATTATGTAAATTAATTTAGTTAAAAAATAATAAATACTGTATAAATATTACTTTAGTATCATCATTTAAACTGTCTTATTGTAATTTTTATCCTAAATTGTGTAGAGCATCTCACTGCTCTTAACCTTAGCAGTAGGTAGGGGGCCTGCCAAAGATCCTGGCCTAGGCCCCCGCATCAGGATGTGGGGGGGTATGGGAAGGGGATTGGTGGTAAACTGATAAAGGGTAGAGGTACGTGTGCCAGTCAAGTCCTTGGGTGCTTTGGTGGACATTGTCCTCTTTCCTAGGTTGAAGTATGATTCAAGTATGAGTCTGGTTGGCTTTTGTACAAGGAGGGAGGAAGGGTGCCACATTGTTCTTTGCCTCAGGCTGCAAAATATCTTCTGCTGGCCCTGTTGTGGGAGATAGATGGCCACCCTACATGCCTGCTGGTGAGCTGTGCTTGGTTTTGTGGGTCACATATTGTATGGGTCCTTCTAGCAAAAGTCAAATTGTCAGAAAGGGAAAGGTTCATTTGTTCCTTCTTTCCTCTTCTTGCTGCTGTCAGATATTTATTACACCTTTCTTTTAAGACCGCAGGCCTTTTATAAAACACTTGGGAAGTTTATAATTTCTGCAGTTGACACTTGCCTTAATAAACCTGGTGAACTGTCAAGGGTGGGGAGTGTTTCACTAAGCCAAAGCTCTTGTGGAATTCAGCTGAACTGCGATTCCTTTGTGTTTTTAACTTCCAATGGGGTGCCTCAAGTCATGTTTTCCCAGTTACACGATCTGGCAAAATACAATGTTCTCTTCCCTGCAGTCATGGATCTGCGGGCTTAGTGCACAATCAGCTTAGAAGTCGTCCTGTGGTATCCCAGTTGAAATAACCAGAATGTGTTTAAATATAAGAATGGTCTCTGCCCTGCATATTCTTATATAGAACAACAGAACAAAAGGAATGACATCCTCTTGTCCTACAACTATCAACATTTTTTTGCCAGCATAGTTTTGTTTCAATGGGAACAACAACACTGCTTTATCAGTGCAGTGTTGTGGTCTGTGACATTGAGGCACACTAAACAGTAAAATTGTGCAGCAAGGAATTAAGAAAGGATTATAGGTATAGTTAAACATAAATCTTCAGATTTTCTACAGCTGGGGTAATAGCCTCTGTCTCTTAAGGTAGAGCAGGAAAACACACAGCTTCTTCAGCCTCCTGCTGAATTCAGTGGTCAAGTGGTGGTTGTACCCTTTAACACCCCCCACGCCAAAATTTGCTTGCTTTAAAGGGGGTTTATACTCCTTGGAAGCAAGTGCAACAATTACTTACTTACTTACTTACTTACTTAGGGCTTGTCTACACTGGCCATATACCCCAGCTTGCCCCTGTTCCAGAGCCCTGAATTCCAAACGACACAGGGCATTTACCCAGATCTGCTCCTGGGCAGTTCAAATGACCCCGGGGCAGATATGGGGTTGGGGCATGCTTGGATAGTGCCCATTACCTGGTTTACTCCATTTCCGCTGGATAGATCCTACGCGTCTGCAGGATCCTATCTGACACACCACTCCTCCTTGTTGCTGTCAGTGCTCCTGGAAACCACGCAGGGGTCCTGTAGCATGTGACCAAGCCCTACAGTCACATGTTGTGGGACTCCTGCCTGGCTTCTTCATTAGCGAGAAAATGGCAGTTGCAGCAGCTTCAGCAATGGGCCAGCATACTGTTTGGACTCCAGCCTATCTTCTGCAGGTAACGGGATGGAAACGGGCCAGATATGCCAGTTCCCAGCCATTACCTGCAGAAGGGGGTAAGATAAGCCCTTACTTACTTTCTTGTCTTTTTTCCAGTATGGGAACCAAGGCTGCTTATAGTATAATTCTCCTTTGAAATAAGGTGGTTCCCTGCATGTCTTGTTTTAAGCAAAACCAATGTTTCCTTTTAAAAAAAAAAAAGGACTTGTAGGTACTGCTCTCACATGACAGTTAGTAGGGTGGCAAACTGAAAATGAGCCCTTGTGTCCACCAATGTTGTGCACCCTTGCTCTAAGTCCTGCTTCACACATGATGAACATGCTGATCCACTTTAGCTTGCACTTATTTCAGCATGGGATAATTAAAGAAATGCTCCCATTGAATTTTAGTGGTGGTGGAGTGGGGACATGAAGGGACAAAAAGCACTTCACTTTGGCTGGGTCATTTTTTAAAGCTAACAAAATGAAATTCAATACAGAGAAATGTAAAGTACTGCATTTAGGGCGGAAAAATGAAATGCATAAATATAGGATGGGAGAGACCTGGCTGAATGAGACTACGTGCGAAAGGGATCTAGGAGTCCTAGTAGGCCACAAGTTGATCATGAGCCAACAGTGTGATGCGGCAGCTAAAAAGGCCAATGCAATTTTGGGCTGTATCAATAGAAGTATAGTGTCTAGATCAAGGGAAGTAATAGTGCCACTCTATTCTGCCTTGGTCAGACCTCACTTAGAATACTGTGTCCAGTTCTGGGCACCACAATTCAAAAAGGATATTGACAAATTGGAGCGTGTCCAGAGAAGGGCAACTAAAATGGTGAAAGGTCTGGAAACGATGCCTTATGAGGAGAGACTTAGGGAGCTGGGTATGTTTAGCCTGGAAAAAAGACGGTTAAGAGGCGATATGATAGCCCTGTTTAAGTATTTGAGGGGATGTCATGCTGAGGATGGAGCAAGCTTGTTTTCTGCTGCTCCAGAGACTGGAACACGGAGCAATGGGTGCAAGCTCCAGGAACAGAGATTCTACCTCAACATTAGGAGGAACTTTTTGACAGTAAGAGCTGTTCGGCAGTGGAACACACTCCCTCGGAGCGTGGTGGGGTCTCCTTCCTTGGAGGTCTTTAAACAGAGGCTGGATGGCCATCTGTCGGGGATGCTTTGATCAAGATTTCCTGCGTGGCAGGGGGTTGGACTGGATGGCCCTCGTGGTCTCTTCCAACTCTGCAATTCTATGATTCTATGATTCTATGAATGCATGCAATATTTACCACGTAGAAATATAAATACATGCATTGCGTACATGTACCCTCCAACATTTCACAGGTGAAAACTGGGACAAGTGCAGCCAAGCAACATCAGAGTGTGGTCAACATAGTAGAAGTTATTAATAAATAATATAATACACAAGCTAGCAGAGGCTGCAGCAGTTAGCTTTTGCCTGAGCCTACAGGAAGGTCAAGACTCTGTACCCTGCTCTTTTCCCTGTTGAGTTAATTGACTGTGAATTACTTTTGCACTCTGAACTCAGTTTGCACCAGTTGAAGTAAGCTGAGGACAAAGAGGGAAAGTGGCAAGAGGAACTGGGTCATTTTAAAAGCTGTTGAAAGGTGGAGTGACAGAGGATTAATTGGGACTGCCCCTGCCAAATCAGGACACTTAGGTCTTATCTATACGAGGGGGGAAAATACAAACATGTCCGAAAAAGCAGGCATTTGCAAAGATGCAATCTGCTGATATGGCCAAAACTACCCCCTAAACTCCACATGACCCCCTAGCCAGCTGGCTGCGCTGCTGGTGATTTATTCACGATTTTAAATCTGCCACCGACAATTTTTTTAAAAAAAGTTTCCTGTGGTGCACACAGGTGTTATTTTGTATTTACAAGAAAAAGAAATTTAAAAAAGAGTATAAAATCGCTGTTTGATCGACTTACTTGACCCTCGCTTAGCTGAAAATCCAACATGGCAGCCATAGCCTCTTTACCGCTTTGGTAACCCAGCCCTCTCTGCTCATCCATCCAATCAAATTATGCTGCCTTTTCGTATCTATGTGAACGGGAGCATACAAACGGTTGCACATTCGCAAGTTGTATGGATCTTTTCGTAAAATCTGTATGAAGCCCTGGATGCGGTGGATTTGGCTGCCTGCCTTCCGAATGACATGTATTTGTGCGAATACTGGTTTGAACAGATCACCATACGTTTGCATCGTGTACGTATTATTTTGACTGTATAGACCCTCAGGGTACATACCCTCAGAGGGTATGGCATTGTGCAGCAGTACCTTTGCTAATGGGTGTATCCTAGAATACAAACACCAAAGGCTTGGCTACAGTGGAAGGAAACCCTACACCTATCTCATAGCTGTGGATGTTTTTCATCTGCAGATGCCCTGTAAGTGCAACATTCACCAGGCTTCTTTGATTGTAGATTGGAGTAAAAGGGTGGGCCTACACTGATCACGTGTCCTATACGTCATACTATTTCCAGTCACATGGTCAGACCTGCTCCATCTCCAGCCCTGTTCACTAGTGCATGCAATTAAGTGAATATACGTGGTCCCAGAGTACTGTATTACAGGATAAGTGGAGATACACTTATCCAGATATGCACACAATTGGGAAAAAAAAATTAAGTGTTAGAATGGAGTCTTGTCCACTGGAAGTTCCAACCCAGGTTTACTCCAAAGCCAATCCTCAGCTGCTATATAGCCCGAAATCTGGGTTTCCCCCTCAAATCCCAGAGCAAACTGCAAATTTATGGATCTGGTTTCCTTTAGAAACCCCAGTGAAAATGCACATTGTTGAGAATGTCATGTGTCAACTGTGCTGTGAATACAGGGTGAGTACGGGTTGTATTGCCCATGTAGACAAGCCCTTGGATCATTGAATAGAGGGCATGCTTATCAAATTTGCAGATGATGCCAAATTAGGAGAGGTAGCTAATATTTCAGAGGACAGAATCGGAATTCAAAATGACCTTAACAGATTAGAGAGCTGGGCCAAAACTAAGAAAATGAATTTCAACAACGAGAATACACTTAGGCAAAAAAATAAAAAATAAAAATGAAATGCATAGATATAGGATGTGTAACACCTGGCTTGATAACAGTACATATGAAAGGATTCTAGGCGTTTTAGAAGACCACCAGCTGAACAAGAGTCAACAGTGTGATGCGGAAGCTAAAAAAGCAATGCGATTCTAGGCTGCATCAATTCAAGAAGGATGTTGACAAGCTGGGACGTTTCCAGAGGAGGCAATAAAAATGGTAAAAGTCCGTAAACCATGCCCTGTGAGGAGTGGCTTAGGAAGTTGGGTATGTTTAGCCTGTAGAAGAGAAGGTTAAGAGGTGACATGATAGCCATGTTTAAATATTTGAAAGCATGACATCATGAAAAGGAGGCAAACTTGTTTTCTGCTGCTCCATAGACTAAGGACTTGTCTAGACTGGCCAGAATATGCCACCTTCTGGCAAGTGTATATTGGCCCCAGAGCTGTCCCATTTCTCCCTGTTATCATGATGAAATGGGCAGAAGTCTGAATGCACACGCTGGCTGGTATCATCAGGTGCCTCACCTGCTGTTGCATGTCACGCTGTCTAAAGCCAGGAAGAAGGCCCTCAGCATGTAACCAAGTCTAGACACACACTGGGGGAATTGATCATGTGTTGGGGGCCTCTTTCCTAACAGCAGAGGGACTCTAGCAGCAGTGTCTGGCTATACAGACACTGTTTGTACATGTATAGATTGTACTGTAAGGCTGAACACCCGAGCATATTTACTTGAAAATAAACTCTATTGAATGATGTGGGGCTCATTTTCTGAGGAGGAATGCAATAGAACTGTGCTGCATGCTCCACTAATTTCAATGGAATTTATTCCCAAATAACATTTGCTGAATTATTCCTACTAAAGCAATTTACCATTTTTGCAATGAGTGTGGACCTATGGTTTGGGCACAGTGCTTATCACACAGGGTATCAATATGGAGGTTCCCAGTGTTTTGTGACTGATAAGCACATTTTGAATTTCAGTAAGGTGTAACAGGGATCATTACAAAATTGCTGGGTGGTCAAGTTGCCAATGCTTACAAAATGTCTGCCAGGATTGGGTGAAGCCACTCAGAAAGAGGTGCTAGAATACAACTTGGCCAAGAATCTATTTCTAAGACAGAGATAGAGTCTGATCTCCAGGACAAAGTCATTCCTCTGAAGCCACCAGTTTTGTTCCAACAGACCACCCCATTTCACACAGAAGTTCCCCAGATCACCTCTTAAGTTAATTGTCCCACCAGAAATATTTTTCTCAATCAGGAAGATCACTGTAAAACCACTGCAAAACACACATAAGACGCCACACCTTACATTATTTCTCTGGCAAATACTGTATGTATTCACGCTATCCATTCAGACATATAACCATGCACCACATTTATTCATTATTTATGTACACATCCACATAGCCACACCTTTTAATCCACCCCAAGTTGTCACTCAGGTAACAATTTCAAAAAGCACATCAAGAAGAGCAATTGTGAGAGGGTAGACTTGAAGATTCCTGATTTAATAGTTGTGTGGCTCTTGTCATGTCTTCACCAATATAGATAAAAGGTATAATTTAGCTCTTTTTCTTGAAAGACTCTGAATTTGTTCCACTAATAGGCACAAACAAACAGTTATAGGGATTATGTAAACAGCTTTGTTGGCTACTGGTTCATTTCTGGGGACAATTAAAAAGCGCTGGTCATGACCTATAAATCCCTATACGGCTTGGATCCAGACTATTTGAAAGACCATATCTGCCTATACCAGTGATGGCGAACCTATGACACGCGTGTCATCACTGACACGCGTAGCCATTTCTGATGACACGCGGCCATAGGCCTCCTCCCCCCTGCCCACAACCTCACCACCCTCCATAATGTGGCGATTGGGGCTTCAAAGCCCCGGTCACCACTTTCCTCCCCGCTCCCACTCTCCCCAAAGCGGGAACCTCCGAATATGTGGAACCGCAAATGTGAAACCCGCAAGTGTGGAGGAACAACTGTAGCCGCAAATGTTTCATCCTCCTCTATTAGACACTCTGTGCCGGAGGTCTGTAGGCCAAAACAACAGAAGTCCGGCACAGAGCGTCTAGTTCTGGGACTTACGGTTTGGCTGGGATCTTTGTCCTCACTTCCGTCGGCAGAGATAATGTTTTTTTCCTCAAAGTGACACACCACCCGAGTTATGCTCAGTTTTTTGGCAAAATTTGACACACCAAGCTCAAAAGGTTCCCCATCACTGGCCTATACGAACCTGCAATGGTTCTAAGATCAACAGCTTTCTTTCAGTCCTGCCACTATCACAGGCTTGCCTTGTGAGGACACGAGAGAGAGCCTTCTCTGTGGCTGCTCCCACACTTTTGAACTCCCACCCATGGGAGGCTAGGCTGGCCCCCTTCCTGCTTTCCTTTCGCTGGCAGGCAAAGACATTTTTATGCAAGCAGGCTTTTAATATATAGTTGGGCTTATGGAAGCTTTTACTGGTGTGTGTTTTTGTTTTTATTTTATTTTGTTTATTTTTTTATCTTTTAACTCTTATATGTTTTATGTCATTTTAGATTTTTATATTCTGATGTTTTTAATGTGATAATGTAATGGTTTTTATGTGATATTTTGTGAGCTGCCCTAGGTACCTTCTGGGAGAAAGGCGGCATATAAATAAATTGATTAAATAATAATAAATAAAATAGTTATTGGTTTTAAGGTAATACAATTGCTCACAGACATAATAATTTAGACTGGAATCCTATACCTACTTAGCCAGGAATACACAGGCACAGAATTGTACCATTAAAGTCTGAACAATCCCAAGCTCTTCTTAGCACTGAGCCAGCAATCTTACCCACAAGCTGCACTGAACTGAATGAAATTTGTTGCTGCTGTTGTTGTTGTTGCTATTGTTGTGTGCCTTCAAGTAGTTTCTAACTTATGGCAACCCTAAGGTGAGCCCATCACAGGGTTTTCTGAGGGCTGACAGTGTGCAACTTGTCCAAGGTCACCCAGTGGGTTTTCATGGCCAAGCGGGGATTCGAACCCTAGTCTCCAGAGCTGTAATGCAACACTCCAATCACTATGCCAAAACTTACTTCCAAGTAAACAGGCACAGGGTGAGGCTGTACGTGTGTGTGTGTGTTTCTGGACTTTGTGAAAATGATTATAAAATCACAAGTACAGCCAACTACAGCAGAATGTAGAGTTTACTTCTGTCCACCAACAATTTCATTTATCTCATGTTATGCTCTTCTTTTCCATTATAAAAATAAATGTTTGCTTCCTTAAAAAGGAATATGAAGAAAAATTCTGATTTAAGAACTCTAAATCATTTTATCCTTTAAGCTTGTTTTTTTTTTCCCCTAGAGAAAAAGAACAAATAAGTAATGTCACTCCGGTGTTGCATGACCACCATTATTTTGCATTATCGTTCTTTTTATTTCTGCTTCCCTACAAATGTCGGCATGTGTATGTGTGTAATTAAAAAACAGAAACAAATTCTAGCAGAAAGCTTTTACTGAGCCACAACTGTTCTGCTATTATTTATAAGCCAGCTTCCTCTCTCACAAAGAGACCTTTTGCAGGGTTTTTCCCTCCTGCCTCCCTAACAGCTGCTCTCAATGTTGTATCCTGAGTGATGATGAGGTTCTGAAAGTGTTTTTTTGGAACAGATGGCTAGGAGAGTGCTGGGGAATGTGCCAGCAGAAAGCTGGGGATGTGCCAAATCCAGCAGTGACTGAGTGCTTTGGGTTCCAGCTCGCGTGCCTTTCCCCTGCCCTCTGCCCTGAGTGGCGCCAGCAGGACTTCCCAACTAGCACTCTGAACATCTGGAGTCTGCGACTGCCAGGAGAGGGAGGGAGGTGGGGGAGGGAGGGAGGGAGGGAGAGTGGGCTGGTGGGATGGGGAGGAAAACCCTCCCTTGCTCCAGCTCAGCTTCCATCTAACTCAATGTTACTTGCTGCAGAACAACTAATCAAAACCAAAAAGGAGCACTCATGTGTGTGTGTATGCGCTCTCTCTCTCTCTCACACACACACACTTGCAAGCTAACCAGCTGCAGGTCAACAACCTCCCCAACTGCTAGTCACTGTTATGTTCGGAAAACTAAAGAAGCAAACAATATTATCTTTCAAATACTGGAGTCAGAGTGGCTGGGATGTGTGGAGGAAGGGAAAGAACCCAGAAAACTCCAGTTTTCCCCTGTCTTTCTAAAGATATCCCAACAGATGAATGCTTGTAAGTTGCAAGAGGGCCACTCTCTGCTCCCTTAGTATTCAGATAGGGCCAAGGCAGTGGTTATTATGCTTCTGCTGCTTCAAACATGACACAAACGACACAGCGTCTAGGCCAAAGTACACACTAGAAGCTTTTGTGTGCCATGTACTCTTGCTCTTGTATATACATGGGATTAATGCATGACAGCTCTTAGTGGTTGCAATGAAGGGTCTGAAGCAAGGGAGGGCAGGCCTAGTGACCAGAGTAAATAAGCCATAGAGAAACCTTGACCTGCCCATTATGGTATAAATTTCTGAGAATAAGAGGAAAATTAAACATTGTACTGTGAGTACCACAGGAAGAGCACATGCCCCTTACCCTAGGGCAAATATCTGAGCATGTACTGCATACATTATAATTGTTCTAGCATGAGCATTACAAATATTTGTCCATGCACCTTTTAATATCCATATATAACATCTAGAAGCCCTGGTACAAATAAGATTCATAGACTTCTACTTGGATAAAAAGTACACAAATGCAGATTTATTTACACACATGCTTTACAAGGTTCTCAGAAGTGCTTTAACTGTGTATCTCTGCATGGCAAGAGGTTGGATTAAGTTGGTCTTCCAACTCTTTGCTATGGGAAACACCAGCATTAGTACCAATTAGTACCAATGTTTTCTTCAGGAATCCTAATGTGTGTGCCTGTACAAGATCTGTCTATTAAATAATGAGACTGTGTTGACCTTGAACATGTCTCAACATTCTCGGCCATTCAGTTAATTGTCAGTTGTCATTTAAAGCAGCTGTGTTGTCTGTGGTGTGCCAGAAAAATGGTAAGTTTAAAAGTCGAGCAACGTGACATTCTGCAGCAACTTGAGGCGGACCCAACCTTTTTCAAAAAAATCATCACTTGTGATGAGACCTGGATCTTCCAGTATGATCCTGAGACAAAATGACAGTCAATGCACTGGAAAACACCATCATCACCAAGAATGAAAAAAGCATGTCAAAGCAAGTCCACATTCAAAGCCATGCTCATTGGGCTGTTTGTTTGTTTTTTTAACATCAAGGGCATAATTTTGGCAGAATGGATTCCAGAAGAATGTGAACCAGCATTATTATAAGGAAGTTTTGACAAAGCTGAAAGTGTCAGAAAAAAAAAAAAAGGCCAGAACTGTGGAATAATGGTTTCATTCTTCATCAAGACAATGCGATTGCTCACACAGCACTTTTTGCGAAGCAGTTTTTGGCTGATAAACTCATTGCTACACTTGAACATCCTCCATATTTGCTAGATTTGGCACCATGCGGCTTTCTCCTTTTCTCTAAAGTGAAACCTGTGCTTAAAGGAACACATTTTGAGTCAATTGATGCAGTACGTAGAAAACAGCAGATGTGCTGAAACTGCTGACAGAAACTGATCTGCTCCATGCCTTTGACCAGTGGAAAACAAGACTGCATTGGTGGGTGAGTGTGAATGGGGAGTATTTTGAAGGGGACAAGCATAAGAATTGTAATACATATAAATAAAGATGGGTTATTGTATCAGTCTCGTTATTTAATAGACAGACCTCATACCTACATGAAATGATTCCTGCTATCTTCGCTTGTACCTTTAGCAGTTCAGGCAGAGTAAACAATCAAAGCAGCGTATGGGCTACCAGAAATATTCTGGGCATTTTAGGAGCAGAAGCTCTTTTGCCAAGGAACAGAGGCAGCTCAGTGGTCAAAGCCAGCATTAGAAGCTAAAGATATCCATTGGAGGGCATCAGCTACAAAATTTACTGTACAGTATGTAGGTTCTCTACAACCATTTCAAAATCTAGGGTTCCCCCCTCAAAAAACCAAACATAAAGATCTCAAAGATTTGGGTGAAAAAAAGCAAAAGATCATAGCCAGAAGACTTACATCACCACCACCACCCCCTTTCCACTGTAGTAGCAATAGTAATAGTATTTCATTAATATAGTAAAGTGGGACTGTAACCAGCATCTGGTATTAAGTGCAGCATCTACATTGGTGGAGAACCTTCCACCTCCATGAAGGGCACAGAGCAGAATCACTGGAGCAAACCTTCCCATGACAGATTCCTAGACTGTGGCACTCTGCCTAAGGAGACACAGCTTTCCACCTCATGATGTGCCTTTCAGTGGCAGATCAAGGTAGCTTTGTTTTGGCAAGGGCAGCATGACCATTTTCCTGTTCAGATAGAATCACAGTTTTTGGTGGTGAAACTTTTTTAAAAAATACTGTAATAATTGTTCATTTTGAGTGGCTAATTAATTTTACGTACTTTACTTATATTGCTGCCTGACTAGCTCTGGCACCCTGTCAACCGTATCCCCTTAAATTACAACAGAATCCAGCATTTCAGCATTAGAGGAAGTAGGGGAAGGAGCATGACATTCCTCCACTGTTTCCTATTGTAACAGCATGTTTTTATAAAGTCTTCCCATGTCAGACGCAGCAGATAGTTGGGCATCAAAATCAAAACAAAAAGTTACGTATGTACAAGCCGGTAAATGTAACATCTGGAGGTTCTGCTTGCCAGAACAATCTCTAACCAGTTACTTTTGGAAAGTGTCAATAGCTTGCTATACATTGGAGAACTAGGACAAGTTTGGATGGGACGGGGGAGGGGGAAGGAGTAGACATTGGGACTACCGTACATATTGCAGTTGAGTGTGCTTGGTGCAAACTGATTACCTTGGTTCCTGAAGCTTTCACATGTACTGACTCCCCCCTCATCAATCAATCAATAGTTAGTGAATAGCAATGTAAAAAAAAAAAAAGAACAAAAACCCTCAAACACAGAAAAAGCATCAGTCCAAGATGGAAAAGATTATGGCCTTGTTAAAAAAGAAAAGAACAACAACTCTAAATCTAAGACTAGCTCCCAACAGAGCAGCACTGTCATGTCCCAGATAAAATGGATTTGCATGTAATGTTGAAAGAGATTACACAGAACACAACTTTGAGAATATGAATTACAAGTTATATATACCTTCTCTTACTTTCAATAAAAATACATGTTTAAGTAAGAGCATATGAAAAAGTATTTCAAAACAAGATTTATTTTCTTTCTCTCCTTCTATGGTGTGAAGCCATGGTCTACCTCATTTTGCTGAGTTGTTGTGTGTTTTTAAGTTGTTTCTAACATGTGGCGACTCTAAGGCGAACCTTAGTTTTGGCAAGATTTGTTCAGAGGAGTTTGCCTTTACCTTCCTCAGAGGCTGAGAGTGACTTGCCCAAAGGTTACGCAGCTGGTTTTCATGGCTGAGCGGGGATTCAAACCCTGGCCTGCAGAGTCCAGTGGTCAAACCATACACCATGCTGTCTCTCAAGGCAGACATACCTAGCATACCTAGCAGCAAACTCAGTCCTCATACTACCATCTGCCTTGCTCTGCTTTCTGTGCTTCAGACATGCTGTCAACCTTTTTCATTTTAAAGCAATCTATGCACACTTATTCAATGATGAGTATATTTCTTCCATTGTCATTATCACCACCCACCACCATGAATTACAGTTTCTTCCTCTTCTTCAGAATGATTTTTTAAAACTACAAAACTGCTTCAGAGATGGGAAGAGAGCTTTGTGTTGTCACAGGCTGAGGTGAGCCTATCAGCCAGTCCCTCTTTCATTCTTGCCACCTTACCAACCTGAGTGTGCCCAACGTAGTCTGATTTCAGAAGCTAAACAGGGTTGGATGTGGTTAGTATGTGGATGAGAGACCAGCAGGGATCTCCTGTTATGGAGAGAAAATAATCCTGTCTGAAAAGAAACCCCAGCTATTCATTCCTGCCAATCAGAGTTGATGGCACTGGGCTAAAATGAACCAATGGCCCGACTCAGCACAAGGCAGCCTCCTGCAGAATGGGTATCCTGGTCCAGATCCCACACAAACCCGCCACCCACAGCTCTCTAGTCCAGCTATTCTACTTACTTATCAATGGGTCCCTGACTAGAGAGAAAGGGGAGACTATTGTTCTGTTGATTTATAAGCAAGATCCCTAAACATTATTTGCAGGGATAAAGAGAAAGACCACTGTTGTGCAAAACTGGCCACTCTTGGTAAAGTGAAGACAAGGTATTGCTCAGCTTAGCTGTCCATTTATCCATTATAATCCATCTGATTTATGACCCTGCATGACAACCAGGTCCTGAATTCAGACAGGAAGTTCACTTGAAGTTTACAGATCTCTTTCTGTCATAAAACTCTGAGCACAGGCATCAATCTCTCTTCTAATTTGCCTATGTCACTTTCTGGGAGGAAAACTGGCAGAATGCATGGTTTCCTCTTTAGCACAGATTGATGATGATTTCAGTTAATTGGCTCAGAGCTAAAGGAATGCAGGGTGTGATTAGTTTGACTGTTGTTGATTAAAGATCCCCCACAGGTTCATCAGATTATGTAGCTGCTCTTGGGATTGTACCTAGGGAGACATGATGATGTGATGAAGTGGTTAGTGTGTCAGACTAGGGAACTCATTGGAGCCACAAAAGTCACTCACTACCTGTTGGCCTAACCTACCTCACAGGGTTATTGTGAAGATAAAAATGGAGGTGGGGTGGGAAGAGACCATGTAAGCTATCTTGAGCTTCTTAGAAAAAAGACAGTATCAGATAAAGAAATACATGAGTCCAGGTTGTACATGATTGCTTCATGCTTCCCAAGGGCTCTTTCCAGTTTTTGGAGTATCCTTCCTGGTTGTGGTATGTCTGAACAAACCAGTCCACACATTTTTTTCATGTGTTTGTAGACCCTCATTAAGCCTATATAATCACATAAGTGAACAAAGGCAAGCATTGGGAGAAGTTGCAGCTCAAGGGTGATGGCTTAACATGTGGAGCGTTCCAGATCAAAGCCTGGGGAGATCCAAATAAAAACAACTGCATCATCTTGTGCATTTATGTTAATCTGCCAGACGAATCTACTCATATCAGTATTCAGAAAGTAGACAGACTGGTACCTGCTCTTCAGACTTTTCTACCCCTCCCCGGTCTTTTTTTTTTTTTTTTTTTGGCCTAAAGTATTTTTTTCTTCTATAGTCTGAGAAAGATAAACCATTCTGGGGAAATACAGGAGAACAATTGGATGATTGACGTATAAAGAGTGTATGAATAAAACTGGCTGTTCACAAAATTAACACCTAGCACAGAAGCATCCTTAGTCCGGAAGTCTTGCTCATATCCTCATCCATGGAAGCCATGCTCCATTTGTCCATTGATGTGGTGAGCATAGTTGGTATTTCTTCACAGGGGACCCACTACCCATTTCACCTTGTCTCTTTCCCACTGCACACTTTGATACCATGGGTGCATCCTATGGAATCCTGAGAACTGTACTTTTGTGAGGCACTCAAAGAGCTCTCTGGCTGACATGTCTAAATACTTTATGAAAATACAAATCCCCAGATTACATAAAATGGTGCCATGGCAGCTAAAGTGGCATTAAAGTGCTAAAACTGTCTTGTTTGAAAGAGACCCCTGTCTAGAGGCACTATTTATTAGTGCCCTCTAATCAATGCTAGCTTCATCACCACAGAACTTCAGTTTAAATTTTTGAGCAGTGAGTTTTAATGGCCCACTTTGATTGACTCCAGTTGCCTTCTCTAGGTTCCCTAATATTCCTATTGCCAGGGATTATGGCCATTCTGAGGACTGGGCGGTGGTGATTTTAACCAGCAAGAGGCAGAGCACATAAACTGAGAATACCCACTGCCTGTCCTAACCTTCTCAGATGCCCCGTGTAAAGTGAGAACAACAGTGCTACAAGGGTGCCCTTGATCAGCTTGGGCCCCAGTGCCTAACTGTGTCACCTTCTGGAGCCAGTCATAACTATAGGATTCAGTGTGTGGGATGGAATGGTGTTAAACATTGCAGTCGAAGCACCTCCAGAAGTCACCGCTGGTAGTGAGGATTGCTCCAGAAATGGGGAGCCTCACTTTTCTCTTATGCTTCTCCACTTACAAAAATGAGAGATTAAACAAAACAGAAAATGTAGGAGAGTGGCCTGTATTTTTATGGTTTGTAATGTGGATGAAAAATGGCTATCTTAAATTATTACAACAGGATAACTGTTGTTGCAAAATCATATCTCCATCAAGGTTATTCACATATTCCTACATAAAAAGGAATGGGAGTAAAACAAGGGGGGGGGAATCCTGTCTTATAACATTAAAGAAAACATGTCACAAAACAGACTGGAGAAAGTAACAGCAAAAAAGAAGCAGCAGATCATCAGGAGGCAAAGAACCAAAAGGAGTTGCCTATTCACTTAGAACTGGCTGTTTTCTCCTCTCATCTGCAACATACCTTCCTTTTTTTAGACCTTCCTTCAGCTTGCAAGGTCCTAGTGCACTGCTCCACACATTCCGAGAAGCTCATGTTACTGTGGTCAGCACTGTAATCCAGGTCTGCTAGTCTAGCCAAGGAGAGGATATAGTTACATGCTATCCTCAAGATGGCCAGTTTGGATAACTTCTGTCCATAGGAATAGCAGGGAACCTAGGGAAGGCAATAACAGTAAATTAGGCAGGATCAGCAAAACTCAAGTCTTTAAAAGGAACTGATTTCCTTAATAAACATCTACTGTGAGTGAGAACTGCACTAAAAGTCACATGAAGCCTTTCCCTATGGCTCTCCTAGCAGCAGCAGCTGCAGCAGTAGTGGCGGCTTCTTCAGATAAAGCGCATGTGTTGCAAGAAAAGGACCTGTGTATCTCAGCAGGTTCACATTTGTGTTTGAGAATCACAACCATTTATCTACTAAGACATCCCACTGGGACATGGAGAACATGTTTTCAAACCAGAATACCAAGACATGAACATTAACCCTCATATTCAGCACAATCCAAGTGGAAAGGACTCCACTCTCATTGAAAAGAAAGAGCTGCATCAGAACTACTACTCCACAGGCCTTGTAGCTCTCTCATTTATTTCAGCCAGGCTTGCACAGCATGTCATTTCTATGTGGCCTGTGGCTGCAGGCCAGATGCATAAGAAGAGGAAGCAAACATGAACCATCTCATTTCTGAAGCACTGGCTGTTCTTTGAGGACTCCAAACCTCATCCATATGTTAAGTGAGGCTTGGAGCTGCAGTATAAGACACCTCTTTGCTACAGATGCAAAAGGGTTAAATGGAGACAGAGGAGGGGGGGTTACTGGAAATATGTGTGCAAGGACAGTGATTTTGTCAAGTGAATGGTTAGCAATTGTATCAGGTTTCTTGCTATTCCAGACCACTATACAGTACTTACTGCACCTTCTCTTGCAATTTTTGGTTGTCTCGGCACTTCTTCCCCCTCCCCCATTGATCCATTGCTCCTGATATCCTGACTATCTGATATTTCCCAGAATCCCAGTATTTCCCTGTTCCTCTTGCCCTTTTTTTCTCATCCCCCTCCCCTATGCATTTTCCATCTGTTCATCCTCTCTAACAGTTGTAGCTTCCCTTGGGGGCTAGCTGTTTATTTGTTTATTTATTTTAAACATGCCTGTTCCACCCTTTAGCAGCAAAACTTGGTTCCAGATCAGAGCACATACCCATGTCAACAATGAAGTACAGTAAAATGTCAGTTCAAAAATGAGAGAGAGAGAAACATGACTCATCAATCAGCCAAAGCCATAATGCCGTGCTATAAACCAGTTCACATGTCTGGGCAAATAAAAATGTTTCAGTCTAACACCAAAAGGAATGCAGCTTTGCCAACAATTGAATATCAATCTAGAGAGGATTCTAAAGTTGGGACACTACATAAAATGTCTCCTTCCCTCACAATGTACTTCTCTAAGTGAAGCCATTCAGAGAACAATTCATTCTTCTTTACGAGTAAGCAGCAGTGTTGGCCTTATCAGCACTGAGAGGCAGAGTGACACAGCTGCCTCAGGCAGTTCATCTCGGCTGTCATTAAACTTGGTCCTTGTTATACAGTCAGAGAGTAGGAGAAGGGCTTGTGGGACTTACTGCCTCAGACTGCCAAGGACCTGACTGACCTTGGATATGACTATGCTCTTTGACTTAGGAGCAGGAGAGACACCATTTGCTTCTCAAAACCAGGCAGGTAGCCAGAGGAGGCACTCTTCAAGGATCTTAGCACTAACATCTCTGGAGACTTCAGGCATTTGCAGTAGTCACTGCTGTACCACTTGTTCAGAGGGACAGACAGCAGCCTCAATTCAATAGGTATCATAGCATGCAGACATATGCCATCACAGCACTATACAGCTCCCATATAGAATAGCAACATAGGGCAACGCATGCAGATATACACTTCATTGTTTTGTGCCTTCAAGTCAATTCTGACTTACGGCCACCCTAAGGCAAACCAATCTTGGCAGAATTTGTTCAGAAGGGGTTTGTCCTTGCCTTTCTCTGGGGCTGAGAGAGTGTGACTTGCTAAAAGTCACCCAATGGGTTTCCATGGCTGAGTAGGGATTTGAACCCTGGTCTCTTAGTGTCCTAGTCCAACACTCAAAGTATACCACCACATTGGCAAACACTAGAATTGTACAGTGTCCAAACTGCAACACATAATGACTATGGAGGCAACAGGGTAGTGGAACAGGGCAGGAGAAGAAGCTATGGTCATCTCGCAATAAGCAACAGCCCTAGTGGCGCAGTGGTTAAATGCCAGTACTACAGTGACAATGTTGTGAGTTCGATCCTACCCGGCTCCAAGGTTGACTCGGCCTTCTTTCCATAGGTTGGTAAAATGAGTACCCAGCTTGTTGGGGGCAATTAGCTAAAAACAACAACACTGTAAACCGCTTAGGGGGTGCTTTGCATTGATACAGACATATAAATGCTATTGCTATGTTAAAAATGCTATTCTGCTGTTGTGTCCTGAATGTGTCAATTGCACAACATTATGCTCTGCAGTTCTTCGCTTCTGCCATTGCCTGCTGAATTCACCCATTGCACAATGCTGAGTTCTTTGCACCATGTGCACAGCACCTACTCCACATGTATATATTACTTCCTGAATTCAGGCCATGGGTTTACTCAGAGGATGCTGATGCCTAGTGATACTAGGGAAGGAAACTGAAATGTGGGCTGACAATTTTGTGGCTGCAGCTGTGGATAGGACTTTGAGCAATCCAGCCTGAGATAAGGAAGTCAACTGGGCTAGGAAGACCACTTCATGTTTTTCATTATTATGCTCAAAGGAGCCCTGTTTTCTAGGGATAGCCTCTATTTTCTATTGGGAGATTGCATTAATGGGGGTCATTTTATCTTATGCTAGAACATTTCAGCCTCTTCCCAATGGCCTCCAGAAGGTGACTCTCTGAGGAGGGAGGAGAGGGTACATCTTGCTGGAAGACCAGGGCTGGCATCCTGTTGGAAATTTATAGCCAACTTAAGATCGCGCAGCTTAGAATTGTGGTGTTGTGCCATGGTCATATTCCCAGGAGGGAAGTATTGTTGTAGCTGTGCCATTGGACCCATTGCACATGTTGAGCGAGAAGCATGGCCTTTGTGCAAAAGCTGTGAGGCGCAACACTATGGCACTTTGTGGGACAGGTTGTACTTGCACAATAACAGTGCAAGGGGCAATGGCCCCTAACATAGCCACAGGACCCTGGTAATCTAGACCCCCCCCAGTCTGGGCTGGCTGGCTGGAAAAATGTCCCCATCTTCCATGGTGCCTTGTTGTTTAGTGGGAACCCTCATTGTGCAATGGGACATCTTGTGCGGTGCCCCATTATTGTGGTGGGAGACCCTGTTGTGCAATAGGACATCTTGCATGGTGCCTTGTTGTGCATTGGCACAATTTTATAACATGGTTGCCTATCCTGCCAGCAACATAACTCTGTCATTGTAAAGTTATACATTGCTGCCCCTGATGCAGGTTCACATGTCCATAAATACATGCATTCCTAAAACTCCTTGTAGTAATAATAATAATAATTATTATTATTATTATTATTATTTCTATCCCTCAATGGGAATATTTGAAAGAGAAATGGATGAGTATTTTATTCTCAGCTGGCTTAATATGGAGAAACTATACATTTCTAGAAGCATCTTTAGCTCTAAGCATCCTCTTTCCATTAAAATTGCTACAGCACCAGCTATGGCAGAGTAAATGAAAACAACCCAGAGTAGCAAAAAGCACAGGGATGGTACTGTCAGTAGACCTTAGATGGGAATAAGGGCATCCAAAGGACACAAAAGCATCCTAGTTTTAACTTATGAAACACTGGGGAAAAGATATTGTGTGAAGATGTGAAATTGTTAGCTTTTATCTAGACCACATGTTGGACTTGCTCTTACCTGTACTATTACAGTCTGATGGTTATGGTCCAAATTTCTCTCATTTTCTCCCCAAAGAGACAACACACTTGCTGTTGCTTTCTGTCAAACCTATCACTGGTTATACAAGACAAATGTTCAATGTAGGAACAGCCAGACGCCCTGCATATTCTGCCTGATTTATGGAACTCTAGCTATTGTCTATGCCCCAAACTCAAATTAGCTGGCTGCAGACTATGGCCTGACCTTCATTCTTAGCCTGCAGCTGTAGACATCTGCTGACTGCTGCAGAAGCCACTGGGTCTCTAGATAAGTTGAGAATAAAAGATGAAATTGTGGAAATAAAAGCAGCAGAAGCTTTCAAGCAAATTATTGCTGAAGACAGTTCAAAAGGAATAGCTGCTCATTCTGTCTACATTCATTCCATTTAAACCCCCAAAGCTATTTCCCAAGTCTGTACAACCTGTTCAGCCAAAGGAGATGGTTGGGGCAAAAGAAGTGTGTGGGAAACAAAATCTCTCAAAACACTCTGAACAGTCCTAAAAACTGTTGTTTGTCTTACCTAGGAGCTAGCTTCACTGAGCTCAGTAAGCTTTATTTTGGGGGGGGGGCGCATGTGAGATTGCAGGGTCTATTTGTTAGAGGAGTTGAATAACTGAATCTACAGCTGAAGGTTTGATAAAGAAAACTACTTGGCTGTGAGACACAAAAATACTGAACAAAACTGAATTTGTATATGCAACAAGCGCGTCTTCAGCTCCACCTAGCTGGTATTCAACATTTCACTACTCCTGTAATGCCTGTTTGCACCCAAGGGTCCCTACATGCTTTAGGGCATTTAAATATATGGCTCCCTAAAGGCATCAGCATTCATCTGATATTAGAAGCTAAGCAGGGCCCATCCTGATTAGTACTTGGATGGGAAACTGCCAATAATCACCAGGTGCTGTGGGCTATATTTCAGAGGAAAGAACTGGCAAAACCATCTTTGCGTATTCCTTTCCTAAGAAAGCCCTATGAAATTCATGGGGTCGCCATAAATCAACAGGTGACTTGAAGGTACACACATAAGACTCTTATAAATGCAGGTTAGCTGACTATCAATTCAAAGGACAAATTAACCCTTGGGTTGCTCACTTTCCTTTCTGTGTATTTCCCTGCCATTGCTATTTACATCATGTACAATGGGCCCTTGGTATCCACTGGGATGTGGTTCCAGGGCCACTTGTAGATACCAAAATCCGTGGATGCTCAAGTCCCAGTATATACAATGGTGTAGTAAAATGGTGTCCCTTATATAAAATGGAAAACAGCAAGGTTTGATTTTTGGATTGAATTTTTTTTCCCAAGCTGTGGATGGTTGACTCCGTGGATACAGAATCCATGGATATAGAGGGCTGACTGTATTTACAATAGAATCCGTTTCAAGATTTTAGACACTGTGTTCTGTTCTGCCCTTTAAATGCAGAGATGTGCTTAAAATTCCTCAAGCCATTGCTTGATAGGATTACCCATGAGTCAATTCCCTTCATGGACTATGTCCATGTGGAGGGGAATGTTTAAGCTGGTAAGGGATAAGTAACCCAGGATTCCAGAACCTGTTGTATTATTAAGCCTATCAGCAGAGAAAATAGATAAAACTGCACTGATCAGACAAATATGAAGCATATGTAGGCTGTCTAAATATTTGGTACTTAGAGAAGGTGACAACATCTTATCTATATATTTTTTAAAAAATTCTGCAAACATATAATTTGAATGATTTTTATGTTGGTAATTGCAATTTAATGATCTACTTACATTGCTACCTGTACTAATTGACCAATAATAGTTGTAAGAGATGTTTACTACTGGTAGGATGATGGTTTATTCATCAAACTGTTTCACAGTTATAGCACACAAAGTACTAGTTCAAGTATGACTCTCTGTGTGTGTGTGTGTGTGTGTGTGTGTGTGTGTTTGTATGTGTATGCACACTAATAGCTTTTGGACTGATTTCAGTGGCGCCTGTATTTGTAATCTTCACTCCAATCTTATTGGAGTGAATTATTCACACACAGATTGCACAGAGATGAGACCATGATCAGTCCTTATTTATACACATCAGCTGTTCATGGAAGAGGAACCTCTACACCAGAGTTGGGAATAATTTCCCCACCAGATGTGCAACTGCAACTCTCAGCATTTCTCACCACTGGCTGTGCAGGTTGAGGGTTTGCTGGGACTTGCAGTATAACAACTTCTGGGAGATCACATTATTCCCACCCCAATTCTCTGGTAAAGTCAAGAGAGTAAGCCACTTGATGACTTTTTAAGATAATGAAAAAGAGATCTGATCTCCTCCTTTAGAGTATACCCACTTAGCTGGGAGTAAGTACCCAGCTACACTCACTGAGATCTGCATCTGAGTAGACATTACTCAACACCTTCTTTGCCTCAGTGTTTTCAGAAAAGGAAAAGGGTGACCAACCTTAGGATAAAGGAACAGAGGACACAATACGGGAAATCCAGCACAGAATACGCAAAGAGGTAGTGCTGTACAGGAATACTTTCTTAATCTAAATGAATTTAAATCTCCAGGACCAGATGACCAACATCCAAGAGTATTAAAAGAGCTGGCAAATATAATCTCAGAGCCATTGGCAATAATCTTTGAGAACTCCTGGAGAACAGGAGAAGTCCCAGGGGACTGGAGGAGGGCAAACATTGTCCCCATCTTCAAAAAGGGAAAAAAAGCGAATCCCAACAATTATCATCCAGTTAGTCTGACATCAATACCAGGGAAGATTCTAGATCAGATCATTAAACAGAGAGTCTGTGAACATTTAGAAGGCAATGCCATAATCACAAAAAGTCAACATGGGTTTCAGAGAAACAAGTCATGCCAGGCTAATCTGATCTCTTTTTTTGATAAAATTACCAGCTTGGTAGATGAAGGGAATACTGTGGATATCGTATACCTTGATTTCAGTAAGGCCTTTGACAAGGTTCCCCATGACATTCTTGCAAACAAGCTTGTAAAATGTGGGCTAGACAAGTTAACTGTTCAATGGATTTGTAATTGGTTGACTGGCCGAACCCAAAGGGTGCTCAGCAGTGGCTCCTCTTCGTCTTGGAAAGATGTGACCAGTGGGGTGCCACAAGGTTCGGTCCTGGGCCCTGTGCTATTCAACATCTTTATAAATGACTTGGATGAGGGAATTAGGGGCATACTTATCAAACTTGCAGATGACACCAAATTAGGAGGAGTAGCTAATACCCTAGAGGACAGGATCAAAATTCACAGAATCATAGAATCATAGAACTGTAGAGTTGGAAGAGACCACAAGGGCCATCCAGTCCAACCCCCTGCCATGCAGGAATACACAATCAAAGCATCCCTGACAGGTGGCCATCCAGCCTCTGTTTAAAGACCTCTAAGGAAGGAGACCCCACCACGCTCTGAGGGAGTGTGTTCCACTGTCGAACAGCTCTTACTATCAAAAAGTCCCTCGTAATGTTGAGGTGGAATCTCTGTTCCTGGAGCTTGCACCCATTGCTCCGTGTTCCAGTCTCTGGAGCAGGAGAAAACAAGCTTCCTCCATCCTCAATGTGACACCCCTTCAAATACTTAAACAGGGTCATAACACTATCATATCGCCCCTTAACCAGGGTATTAGCTACTCCTTGGCATGGTTTCCAGACCTTTCACCATTTTAGTCGCCCTCCTCTGGACATGCTCCAATTTCTCAATATCCTTTTTGAATTGTGGTGCCTAGAACTGGACACAGTTTTCTAGGTGAGGCCAGACCAAGACAGAATAGAATGGCACTATGACTTCCCTTGATCTAGGCACTATACTTCTATTGATGCAGCCAGAAATCGCATTGGCCTTTTTAGCTGTCGCATCACATTGTTGACTCATGTTCAACTTGTGGTATACTAGGACTCCTAGATCCCTTTTGCACGTAGTCTCATTCAGCCAGGTCTCCCCCATCATGTACCTATGCATTTAGTTTTTTCGCCCTAAGTGCAGTACCTTACATTTCTCTGAATTGAATTTCATTTTATTCGGAGAAATGTAAGGTACTGCACTTAGGGCGAAAAAACTAAATGCATACTGGATAGACTGAAGAGCTGGGCCAAAGCTAACAAAATGAAATTCAATACGGAGAAATGTAAGGTACAGCACTAAGGGCGAAAAAATGAAATGCATAGATATAGGATGGGGGAGACCTGGCTGAATGAGACTACATGTTAAAGGGATCTAGGAGTCCTAGTAGACCACAAGTTGAACATGAGTCAACAGTGTGATGCGGCAGCTAAAAATGCCAATGTGATTTTGGGCTGCATCAATAGAAGTGTAGTGTCTAGATCAAGGGAAGTAATAGTGCTGCATTATTCTGCCTTGGTCAGACCTCACCTAGAATACTGTGTCCAGTTCTGGGCACCACAATTCAAAAAGGATATGGACAAATTGGAGCGTGTGCAAAGAAGGGTGACTAAAATGGTGAAAGGTCTGGAAACGATGCCTTATGAGGAGAGACTTAGGGAGCTGGGTATGTTTAGCCGGGAAAAAAGACGGTTAAGAGGCGATATGATAGCCCTGTTTAAGTATTTGAAGGGGTGTCACGTTGAGGATGGAACAGGCTTGTTTTCTGCTTCTCCAGAGACTGGAACACGGAGCAATGGGTGCAAGCTCCAGGAACAGAGATTCCACCTCAACATGAGGAGGAACTTTTTGACAGTCAGAGCTGTTCGGCAGTGGAACACACTCCCTCAGAGCGTGGTGGGGTCTCCTTCCTTGGAGGTCTTTAAACAGAGGCTGGATGGCCATCTGGTGGGGATGCTTTGATCGTGATTTCCTGCATGGTAGGGGGTTGGACTGGATGGCCCTCGTAGTGTCTTCCAACTCTGCAATTCTATGATTCTATGTTTGTATCCTCAGGGTGAGCTTATCTATAAGCTGCTCAGCCAAAAGGAGGCATGCACACTACTCTCAACAGTGTTATGGTTTATAACTTGAGAAAGACTGCACTACCAAATTGTCACCCCCTGCCCTTTGTGTTATTGAATTGGGACCTGGTGTGGAATAACACTGCTTCTGAAACTCCCTATCAATTTCAAAAGGAGTCTGTCTTTGTAGCATGGGGTCTAGGTCTGCTGCCTGAGGAAAAACAAGCCAAAAGCCTACTTGGACTCATGGAGCAACTTTCACAGTTCTTTGGATCCTGGCCAACAAATGTGCAACCTCAAAACCACCAGAAATCTTCACATGGTATAGTTTATGTACATATTTTCTTATAATACAAAAGGAAACAACATCCTGGGAACAAATGAAACACTTGAAATTAACACAGGTAGAATTCAGCTTTTCAAGGCCAACTGTAATGGGATAATGAGGAGGGAAGGCTTTGTTGTTCGTTGTTTTTAATTCTTAATGTTAGTAACATTTTTCCCAAGACGGTCTCCCATCTTGGCTGAGTTCCTGCCATTTTAGTGCTTCCTTTTTAATAAAAAAAGGAAAACTGAAAGAGAAACTCTCTGGTTAAGAATAAAGAAATGCATCCAAGGCACACAATACAAATTTGGACCCAAGCTTTTCCAGGTTGTTTAAATTGTTTAAGTAAAAAAGGAAGATGGTGGGGAAAATAAGTTAAATTCTGGCAATGAGAGAGAGAATAACCTAAAAGGAGCCAGGGTATATATAGCAGCATTTAAAACATTGTGGAGTTGAACTTGAATTAACACGGTCACACATGTGGTACGCCTTTTGTCTGCTTATGGTAAATTGTACTCTAAGGCTGCAATCTTAGGCATGTTTAACTGCACACTGGACACAGAGGGGGGGTTACTTTTAAGTAAACATGCAAAGCATTGCACTCTACTTCCTCTGGTCACAGAACACATAAAGAGAGAACTGTATTCTCCCTTATGAACATGCCCATGTTTTGAGGTCTTCTGGGGAGGCCCCTTTCTCTCTGTCCCACCACCCTCTGGTAGGATTTAAGGGCCTATCTGGCGTTTAAGGTGACAGGATTATGGGAGAGGGCCTTTTCACTGGCTGCTCCCAGGCTCTGGAACTCCTTTCTGAGAGGGGTTAGACTGGCACCTTTCCTACTAGTTTTCCATAGGCAGGCCTTTGAAGACTGACTACTCAGGGGGACTGGGCCTTGCAGAATTGTGCTATACTGCCTGTGGGTGTTGTTTTTTGTGTGGGGTGTGTGTCTTGTTCTTTAACAGTTATGATTTTAAACTGATTTTATCTTTATGGGTATTTTAATTATATTTTTAACTTTTATATTTTAACTATTATATTTTATATTATATATTCTTAGCTATATTAACTGTTGTAAGCTGCCTTGAGTTCCAAACAGGGGGAAAAGGTGGGATGATCTCTCTCTGGCTTTTCTTCGCAAACGAAGATTCAGGAAGGACTCATCCCGCGCTTTCTGCAAGCGCGCTGATGACTAAAAAGGCCAATCAGATAAACAAGTCCGGTTGCAGAAAGCACAGTAGAAGATCTCCTTGGGTGATGTTTTTGGGTTGTGATTCTTTCTGCGTTGTCATTCTCTTCAAGACTTGTTCGGCGTGAGTTCTAAAATAAGGCTGCAGCATTGTGGATAGTGAGTCTCCATGCCTCCCAATGTGAGGCCAGGGCGGACCACTGTTGGTGATCAATTTGGCCAAGCCTGAGATGTTGTTTCAGGGAGTCTTTGTATCTCTTTTTTGGAGCGCCCCTCTTATGCTGAGCTGTGGCGAGTTCACCGTAGAGTAGTATTTTTGGGAGGCGATGGTCCTCCATCCTAGAAACGTGCCCTGCCCAGCGCAGTTGCGTTCTCAATATCATGGCCTCAATACTGGTGATCCCTGCTTGCTCAAGGACAGCAACATTCATCACAGTCACTCCAGTGTATATTTAAGATTGTGCGTAAACAGCGCTGATGAAAGCGCTCGAGGAGTCGTAGGTGGTGGCGATAGGTGACCCATGTTTCAGATCCATAAAGGAGGATAGACAGTACAATGGCTCTATATACACTGATTTTTGTGCTTTGCCTCAGGTGCTTATTGCTCCAGAATTTTTTTGTGAAGTCTTCCAAATGCAGTATATGCCTTTGCTAATCTGTGATCGATCTCTTTGTCAATCTTGGCATCTGAGGAGATGATGATTCCCAGGTAGGTGAACTGCTGAACGGACTTGAGCACAGATTTGCCGACGGCAATGTGGGGATGGTGGTGTTCGTCCTGTGGTGCAGGCTGGTAAAGAACTTCAGTTTTCTTCAGGTTGATTTCCAGCCCAAACAACTCTGCAGCTGTTGCAAAGCAGGATGTTAGGCGCTGCAGAGCTGCTTCTGTGTTGGCAACAAGGGCAGCAGCATCAGCGAAGAGCAGCTCATGGACTAGATAGTTTAGAGTCTTAGTGCGAGCCCTCAGACGGCTTAAGTTAAACAAGCTACCATCAGTACGGTAACGTATATAGATGCCGTCTTCTTCTTCAAGCTCTGCCATAGCCCTTTGGAGCATCATGCTAAAGAAGATTGTAAATAAAGCTGGTGCAAGAACACAACCTTGCTTTACTCCATTAGTTATGAGAAAGGGCTCTGAAAGAGCATCGCCATATCTGACTAGACCACGCTGGCCCTCGTGTAGCAAGATAATCATTTTAAGGAATTTGGGGGGGACATCCTAGTCTTTCCAGGATCTGCCACAGACCTTTTCTACTCACAGTGTCGAAGGCTTTGGTGAGGTCGACAAATGTTACATAGAGACCCTTGTTCTGCTCCCTACATTTTTCTTGCAGTTGTCTAAGGGCAAATACCATGTCTGTAGTACTCTTATTGGCTCTGAAGCCACATTGGCTTTCAGGGAGAAGTTCTTCTGCAATAGCAGGAACTAATCTGTTCAGGAGTATCCTTGCAAGGAATTTTCCAGCAATAGAGAGCAGTGTTATGCCTCGATAGTTTGAGCAATCGGATTTTGCTCCTTTTTTCTTGTACAGGGTGATGATGACTGCATCTCCGAGGTCTGATGGCAGTTCCCCTTTTTCCCAGCAATTCACAAGGAATTCGTGGAATTTTTTGCGGAGTGCATGACCTCCGTGTTTCCAAACTTCAGGTGGGATTCTATCAATCCCAGCTGCCTTGCCGTTTTTCATCTGCTGTATGGCCTTAAGGGGCTCTTCCAAAGTGGGAGCTATGTCCAATTCATTTTTCATCAGTTTTTGTATCATGTTGGATAGCTGAGCCTTGGACTACTCGGTTGGCACTAAAGAGACTTTGAAAATGTTCAGCCAATCTATTCAGGATGGAGGCTTTATCAGTAATTAATGTTTGACCATCTGTACTGTATAAGGAGCTTTGGACCTGATAAGTAGGTCCAAACACTGCTTTAAGAGCTTCATAAAATCCTCTATGATCACCCAGATCTGCACAGCGTTGTGTCTTTTCTGCTATATTGATCCACCACTTGTTCTGCATGTCTCGGAGTTTTTGTTGAAGTTTACTACATGTGAGGCGGAAAGCTGCTTTTCTTACATGGCAGGTTGGCTGGGCGAGGTATGCCTGGTGAGCAGTTCTCTTCTTTGCCAACAGCTCCTGGATCTCTTGGTTGTTTTCATCAAACCAGTCTTGATTTTTCTGGTGGGAGAACCCAAGGGGTTCTTCTGCAGACTAGAGGATACTGTTTTTGATATGTTGCCAAAGCACTGTAGGAGAAGGATCTGTAGGATGGTCTTCAAGTTTTGTTTGTAGATTTGCCTGGAATTTGTCGCTCATGGTAGCTTGTTGAAGATTGTTGACTTGGAGTCTCTTCTTTAAGATGCCACCCCTCTTAGGTTTGAACTTAAGATGAAGATTTAGTTTACATCTGACGAGGCGATGATCTGTCTGGTATTCTGCACTGGGCATCACTCGGGTATGACGGACATCACGAATGTTTCTCTGATGGACTAGAACATAGTCAATGAGGTGCCAATGTTTGGATCGGGGATGCATCCAGGTTGTCTTCAAGCTATCTTTCTGCTGAAAGATTGTGTCTGTAATAGTCAGCTGTTGTTCTGCACAGAACTCTAGCAGGAGGCGTCCATTATCATTGCAATTTCCAACACCATGCTTGCCTAAGACACCTTTCCAGGCTTCAGAGTTCTTTCCTACTCTGGCATTGAAGTCACCAAGGATAATAATTTTATCTTCTACAGGGACATTTTGTATGAGTTGGCGTAGGTCTGTGTAGAATTTGTCTTTCTCTACAGGGTCGGCTTGCATAGTTGGGGTATATATACTAAAGAGAACAACATGTGGGAGGCGTAAGGAAATAATGTGATCAGAGTGTCCTGTTGGCAAGGTTTCGAATTTGGAGGCAATGGAGTTTTTAATCATAAAGCCTACTCCTGAAAGATGTTTTTCGGGTTTGGGTTTGCCAGACCAGTAAAGTGTGTAGCCGGCGCCATGTTCTTTAAGGCTGCCTTCCTCATGGAAGCGAATGTCAATGTTAAGTCATGGTAGTTCATGGGCTATTAGGGCAGAATGACCCTTAGGCCGTCCACTATCTTCAGAGTCTTGCAGGGTTCTGATGTTCCAGCATGCAAGTGTCAGTTTTTTTACACCTTTGGAGGCCGGTGTGTGCCTTTGTTTCTTTGCCTTGGTTTGACCGCATCAGAAGATGCCCGTTGGCCGCGGCTAGCCAATCAGGTAGTTGGGGATGAGCTTTCATTAGGCCAACTTTTCTAGGCCCCTCTCCATATGGAGCAAGCAGTGCTCTCCTTAAAAAAGGCTGCTTGGTTGTTCAAGATGCTGCCAAACAAGACTGTCATCTCCCAGGTCAGCCTCGAGAGACCAATGTCCTGAACAGGGACATGCAGTGTTGGGTCTGCAGCTTCCAGTGCATCTTTACACCTGCCGTTTCGTCCCTCGCCTATCGCTACAGGGCTTTTTTGGAACTGGATTTGTCCTTCGAGCCTGTGCACTGGATTTTTTTGGTGGAGCGCAGCGTGCACAGAACTGGCCTCACCCTTTAAACCAAAGGTTCATCTGCCGTGGCCTTGCAAGCATGGACGTAGCAGCGAGGTCCTCAGGTCGTAGGTTTGATTAGAGTTTCCTTCTCTTAGATGGTTGACCTTACAGGGTTGGACGAGCACCATCTGCCCGGGTTTGGGATTAGAGTTTTCCTTCTCCTAGGACGGTTGCCACAAGGCTAGCGAGCCCATCCTGCCCTTTGACGCTCTTTGTCAAACCCTTCAGTTTTGACCTCTCTGGCATGGGAGACCCTACTGGTGGCTTTATGCCACCGCCAGCATAGCTCAAAACATCATTAGGGTATGCAAGCCTCTCTCCCACGACAAGGGGGCCTCAATGGAGAGGGGGATGATACTACTACTACTACTATTTGAGTAACAATGCAGTTGGGTGTGACAAAATGCCTGAATTCTGGTTCATCCAACATGAGGCAGTGTGCTGGTGCCTATTGCCAAATCGCTTCTGCTTCAAGAAGGAGATGCTAAAGAAGCCACAGACTTTCTCTGCATGGTTTGATTATTATTAAGACTCCTGAATCTGGCATTCTGACTTGACCCAGACAAACCAAAGTTGTAAGCCAAGAACAAACTGTGGATTGACTCCTGGTTTACTGTCACATCTGAATGCACCAAGTGACACGTCAGATACTTCCAGACCTCTCTGTGTCTTATTCTGAAATCAGGTTATGTGTGAATGAGAGTGAGACATTTACAGCATTGCAGATAGTAAGTGTATTGATATGAATGGTACCTCAACATAATAAATTATATGCCGCATAGGTGGGCAACTAAGGCCAGTAGGGCAGTCAATTTCAGCTCCCATGTCTTGGCTGTGGGCCACAACCCCTCCTGCTGCCAGGCACTCAGAAATTAAGCTCAGAAATTCACAACACGAACCAGAATTAGGGTCCCCCCACCTCCAGATTGGTGGGAAAATGCTTTCACATTAAAACAAAGCAAGCATCTTATTGCCTAATTTGTTTTAGGGGATAATTTTATTTCCTGGAGAATTCCAGAAGAGTGATTGCCTTCTAAAAAGCAGGAAAATGTACCTTTTTTGTGGCTTCCTTGAATCAGCACAGGTTCCAAGGGAGATTTCAGGAACACACAACCAGCCATATGGCCCACTGGTGGCATGTTACCCACCCTTGGTTTACAAAGAAGAAACAATATTAAAATATGTTGGGAAATGACGCTAATATAAACAGTTAAAGAAACAGGAATATAGAGTATTCAGGTGTAGCAGCAAAGTCCATTTGTATAAAAAAATTATAAAATATTGCACTGCATTTCACAAAAGCACCAGGGCTATAACATTTTTCTCTATTTCTACTATTATTTGTATCAGCTCCCCCTTGCTGCCACAGTCAAGTAGATAGCTGAATAAGTGAGCAGAAAAAAAAAAGCAAGGAAGCACCTGAAGAAGATCGCTCATAGTCTTAGATGCCCCTACATTAATGGTCAGTGCACAGGAATTAAACAAGATGAACTTGAACTCTTAACACAATAAGGGAAATATGGTTTAATAGGTATCACAAAACCCCTCATGGGTTGAGTCTTATTACTGGAATGTAGTAATAGAGGAGTGCAAACTATTGCAAAAGAACAGACCAATTAGGAAAGGAGTAGTAGCAGCAACATCATATGTCAAGGATGTGCACACTTATGAGGAGATGCATGACTTAGAGCATGTAAAACAGACTGAGAGAAATTGGATAAAAATTAAAGGGTCGAGAAACAAACGTGACCTCATTTTGGGGGGGGGTGTCTACTATAGGCCCTCAAGCCCAACTGAAGCTTTGGATTATGCCTTCTTAGAAAAAAATGACAAAACATTCAAAAACAAGAGTTATAATAGTAATGGGAGACTTCAACCACCCTGATATTTTTTGGAAGTTAAGCACTGCCAGGATTGTAAAGTCCAACAAATTTCTGACTTGCCCTGTTTACAGTTTCATTGCCCACAAAGTATATGAAGCAACAAGGGGATCAACTATTTTAGAATTGATCCTTCTATGGAGATGAACTAGTCAAGGAAGTGGAAATAATGAAATCCTAGAGCAGGAGTGACCACACCTCTTTGAGATTTGTTATACACTAGGACCCCCATATCCGCTGGGCATTGGTTCCATGGGCTCCCATGGATACCGAAAACTGTGGATAATAGCGAACACCATAGAAAATAATGGGACGTCCGGTTTAAAATACCATACAGTTGCTTTGGAGGACCTAGAAAATGGCTAGAAAGGACACATTTTCTAGGAAGACTCTGGTGGGTGTGCTGTTTTGTGTCCCATGGATAATGATATGGGGGTCCTACTGTACAGAGAAAAAGGGAAGCCAAATGGAGTCAGATAAACACTCTGGATTTAAGGAAAGCCGATTTCAGTAAGAATGAGATTCCATGGTCAGAAATACTCAAGGTGAAGTCACTTCATGATGCATGCGAGTTTCTTAAATGTGAAGTACTGAAGGCACAGCTGCAAACAATTGTAATGAGGAAGAAAAATGAGAGATGTCTAAAGAAACGGGTGTATGTGCAAAAAGTTTTCAGATGAGCTTAGATTTAAAAGAGGCATGTATAAGAAATAGAAGGAGGGGGGATCACCAAAGATGAATAAACAAATAGTACTTTAGGGGGAAAGTCAGAAAAGCTAATGCTCAGAATGGGCTTGCTAAAGATGGTAAAAATAATAAAGGGTTTGGGTTTTGTTTGTTTTTTGGTTACGTTCAGAGCCAGAGGAAGAACAAGGAAATGGTAGGACCACTGCATAGAGAAGGTGGAGAAATGCTAAGAGGGGACAGAGAAGGTGCAACTGTTCACGATTTTCTTTGCCTCAGTCTTCTCCCAACAGGAAAACAATGCTCTAACTGATGAAAACAGAAATGATGCAGTAAGTGGAGTGTAGTTCACAATAAGTAAAGAAGTAGTAAAGAAATATCTAGCTACTCTAAATTAATCAGTCTCCAGGGCCAGATGAACATCATCCAAGCATACTAAAGGAACCTGCAGACATAATCTCGGAGCCACTGTTGATCATCGTTGAGAGTTCCTGGGGAACAGGAGAGGTTCCAACAGATTGGAGAAGGGTGGATGTTGTTCCCATTTTCAAAAAGGCAGAAAAGAGGACCTGAATGATTATTGATCAGCCAGCTTGATGTCAATACCAGGAAAGGCTCTAGAACAGATAATTAAACAGTCAATCTGTGCATAATTAGAAAGGAATACTATGATTACTAATAGCCAGCATGGGTTTCTGAAAAAAACATGCTCAGCTAATCTTATCTTTTTTTTATCAGCTTGATAGATCAGCAAAGTCCTGTGGATGTAGTATATCTTGCTCAATACAGATTTTGACAAGGTTCCCCCATCATATTCTTGCAGACAAGCTAATGAAGTTTGGACTAGACAGTGCTACTGTTAGGTGGTTTTATAATTGGTTGACAGATTGAACCAAGAGTGCTTCTCAATGGTTGCTCTTCAGTGACTAATGGGATGCCACATGGTTCTACCCAGGGCCATGTGTTGCTCAGCATCTTTATAAGTGACTTGGATGATGGAATAAAAGGCATGACTATCAAACTTGCAGATGACACCAAATTATGAGGGTTAGCTAAAATCCCAGTGGACAGAATCAGGATTCAAAATGACCTTGACAGATTGACAAACTGGACCAAAAGTAACAAAATCAATTTCAACTGGGATTAATGTAATACATTTATGCATAAAAAATGAAAAATAAAAGGCACAAATATAGGATGGGTGACACTTGACTTGCAAGCAATACATGTGAAGAGGATCTGGGGTAGACCAACATAGGTCAGCAATGTGATGCAGTGTCCAAAAAAGCAATACAGTTCTGGGCTGTATCAACAGGAGTATAGTGTCCACATCAAGGGAAGTAATAGTATTACTCTATTGTATTTTGGTCAGACCTCACATGGAATACTGTGTCCAGATCTAGGCACCAAAGTATAGGAAAGACATTTACAAATTTCCAGAGGAGGAGTATTACAATGATCAAAGGTCTGGAAACCAAGCCCTATGATGAATGGCTTAGGGAGCTGGATATGTTTAGCTTGGAAAAGATAGAGAGGTGATAAGCTAGTCATCTTTAAATATCTGAAGGGATGCCCATGTAGAGAGGATGGAGCAAGTTTGTCTTCTGCTGCTCTACAATATGAACAAAAGGATTCAAATTACAAGAAAAAAGATTCCATCTACACATAAGGAAGAACTTCTTGACAGTAAAAGCTGTTTGACAGTGGAATAGACTGTTTCAGAAGATGGTGGACTGTCCTGGATGTTTTTAAACAGAGGTTGGACAGTTCTCTCTCAGGAGTGCTTTAATTGTGTATTCCTGCATGGCAGTACATGGATTAGATGGCTCTTGTGGTCTCTTCCAAGTGTATCGTTCTGTGATTTTAAGTCATTCTGGCATTTGAGGCAGAAAAAGTCTATGGGTGCCTCTTTCTATTAAACTAAATGACTAACAATTAGCTGTCAGTTCATGGCCTTTCAAATCAGCTTGCCTGAAGCAGCCACAAAGGACATTCCTTAATGGTAGGGCATACTAGCTAAAATTTTGTCATGGCATTTCACTCATAGTGCAGTAACAGGAATGTGTAATAAACCTCAAGATGCAAATAGATGCTCTTTTTGATATCAGCAACAACCTGGTCATGTCTCCATTGCTATCTGCTGTATGAAGAGAGTTTTACCTCCTGTTATCAAATATTTTGTGAGAATTGGATTAGATATTATTAGTAGAATTTGAAAGGCAACAGCATAATTGCCCAGGAGTCTTATAAAGTAGTTCAAAACAAGATTTTTTGTTACATTGAGCCTTAGCACATCACAGTTTGCCTATCTTCTAAGGAATTTGGTTAAATTTTTTAATGCTGGAAGTTACAATACTTTAAAAGACCCACTGGGAAACCAGTTGGCTGGCATGCAGTGAGTCTTTTTAGTACACAGAGTGAAACTTAAATTTCTCATTGTTTTGCCCTGAGAAGTACAGTATGCCAAAAAATTTATATGAGATGTGGTAAACAGTGTGTAAAGCTTTGGCTTTTTATTAGCCAGACTAATGAGACAAGCCCACCTCTTCTCTCCTCTTCTAAACACCTCTTAGGTTTCTATTTGAAGGTTAATGCACATATTCTGTTGGAATATCTGTCAAAGATCCTGCTGCTGCCTTAGATGTGGTTGCTTGAATTAGGGGTTAGTGAGGGAAAGCCCCTCTATCATTGCTGATGAGCAAGATGCCTCCACCCTACCTTGGGAACTTCATTTTGTATACAATGGTGTGTGTGTGTGTGTGTGTGTATGTGTGTGTGTGGCTTCAAGTCATACCCTTTCTCTAATGAACATAGGAAGCTGCCTTATACCGGCTGAGACCATTGGTCAATCTATTACAATACTGTCAGCTCTGATTGGTAGCAGTTTTCTGGGGTGTGAAATAGATTCTTTCCTCATGTTAACAGGAGATGCCTGGTTTCCCATTCAGGCACTAACCAAGTTTGCCTCTGCTTAGATGCCTGAATCAGATGAGATTGGATATATTCAGAGTGATATGGTGGAACTTACAGTAATGTTCCCAAGAAACTGAGGGTAATGTACATTAGGTTAATCTGAGAGACAGCAGTTTAACAAGGTTGCCCACTTTGTGGCTGAATAGTGCTTTTGACCAAGTATTCCCAATTGTAAATATTTTTTTCTTTTTAGAGAACGAATCCTCCTCCAGCATGACTAATCACATCTGTAGAATGAGCAGAAGATATGCACTATTAAATGTGGACCACTGTTGGTAGTGGACAGAAACCTTGGTATAGATTCTTACTTGGCTGGGTGACACTGGCCAAGGCCTCATCTCTCAGTGTAGCCTACCTGCTAGGGCTTTTATGAGGATAAAAGGGACAGAGGTATGTTTACCAAACTGAACTCGTTGGACAGAAGGATAAAAATAATATTTTGGTTGCACCTTTAGAGTAACAAATTTTTTCATGGCATAAACATCTGTGTAGAGTCCACTTGGAACTACAAGACTCTCGCTTTAGAAATATATATGGGATTATAAAATGCAATGTTGTGGTTAAGCTGAAGATCACAAATCTTTAATTTAATGTTTATTTTATTTATTTTGTAAATATATATATCATCTTTCACCCACAAAAGATCCAAGGGCAATGCATGTAATATTATAAAAAGGCAATCCTGTATAGTAACAGCAATAAAATTACAAAATAAGAGGCATAAAAAGTATCCACCTAGGAAAGCAAGCAAACAAACAAATGAATAATACAGTTTAGAATATTTAACACTTCAGAAGCCTGAGCAAAGAAAAACATTTTGATTTATCAGCAGAAACAGAGCAACCAGATCTGGAACTAATTGTATTCACCTTGGGAGGGCATTCCAAAGTTAGGGTGCCACCATAGACAAGGGCCTTTCTTTTGTGAGCACATAATCTAAGATATGCGGATGACACTACTAGAGCAACTACTAAGGAAAGTCAAAGAAGTAAGCTAAAAAATAGGCTTAATGCTGAACATTAAGAAAACAAAATAATGACCAGAGAGGATCTACACAAATTCAAAATAGACAACGAGGAAATTGAAATAGGGAAAGAATTCCCATTCCTTGGATCAATCTTAACCCAGAATGGAGAATGCAGCAAGGAAATCAGAAGAAGACCGGGACAGGCAGCTATGAAAGATTAGACAAGATCATAAAATGCAAAGATATACTGTAAAACTGAACAATAAAGACGGGATCATTCAAACCATCGTATTTTCCATCACCATGTACAGCTGTGAGAGCTGGACAGAGAAGAAAGCTGGTAGGGAGAAAATAAATGCATTTGAGATGTGGTGTTAGAGAAGAGTGCTGAGCATCTCATGGATGGCCAAAAAGACAAAAAAGTGGGTCACAGAACAGATCAAGCCTGAACTCTCATTAGATGTCGAGATGACCAAATTAAGGCTGTTGTACTTCACATACATCATGAGAAGGAAGGGCTCACTAGAAAAGTCAATAATGCTGCATCTACAGTGGTAGCTACAACGATGGAGCTCAGTTATTGTAGCTACTTCTGCCAAAGCCACCCCCTAAAAACATACCTTTTAAGCCAGGCAGAAGAGATCAGGGAACTAGGGAATGACTGCAGCACTCTCCCGGCCATGGGTTCATTGAGACAGGCAGCTGGAGAGACCCCTTCTGCTGCAGCTGCTTGTCTAAGAACACCCACAACGGGGATAATGCTGTAGTTGGTGTTTTCTGGCTTAGGAGGTAAGTGTTTTTTTGGGGGGGGGTTTACATTGGGTCATTACCACCTGTAAATGTGACTCCCCAAAGTTACAAGATCTTAATTCTGGCTTACAATCTCCTAAATAATGAACAGGATGCCGACCAGAACTTTCTGGAGGTTTTTTCCAGGTAGACGAAACAGACCCCAGGAGTGATGAACTTTTTTGAATGGGATTAAATGAGGAAAGGGGAAAATAAGTATATATATATATATATATATATATATATATATATATTATGATGCATACAGTAAGCATCTGAGCAAAGTTCTGTGTTATAACAATATTTAATACAGTGTTTCTTATTATTACTACACTTAAAACATTCATAATAAATAGAGAAAAGAGATGTAGGAGATTTTCACACTACACTGTTATGGTGTTACTATTCTACTTTATTTGCTATGGCTGCTTCCTGTGGAATCCTGGGATTTGCAGTTTAGGGACGGGCATTACAACTCTCAGTGGGAGAACTCTTAGGCCTCATTAAGCTACAAACCCCAGAACTCCACAGGAGGAAGCCAGAGCAGTTAAAGTGGAGTAGTAACACTATGATAGTGTAGTGTGAAAATCTCCGTATAAAGTTTCACATATACCTAAAAGAGAACTTTGTAGAGCTCTTCAAGGGGGGGTGAGAATGTAGAAAAACCAACCGATAATTTATTTAAATAGAAATTATATATATATATAATATATATAGTCATTAAATAATTTGGGAGATGTGAACTCTAGTACCAAATTCAAGTTATGGATTGAGATCTGATAAGTTTTTCCTCATATTAAGCCCTGACCACACCCTTGGTAAGTTTAAGAATTTATTCCAAACCTGATCATTTTCAGAAAGCTTTATTGAAAGATATATGTTATTTTAAAATAGCCTCGAAAGGGGGAAAAAGTCTGTTTTGGTTGGATTGTGTGTTTCTATGAGTTTCTTTGTCCCAGAGAGCATCAGCCTGAACAGAATTGCTACTTTTTCTGTTTATCTTCTAATCTTTGTATTTAATTCAACCCTCCTCAATCTGATGCTCTCCAGATGTGTTGGACTGCAGCACCCATAATCCCTAGACAGTATAATCAGCGACTTCATCATTGCCCGTTGCTTTCTATTTATTGCTTCTGGCTTCTTTGAGTATGTAGTCTGAAGTAGAAAATGGTGTTCTTGTTGATCCCAGAAAATGCAAGGCAACTGATATTTCTCATTGGTGGAAGACTTTTACATAAGCATAAATGGTACTATAAATCTGAGGATAATTCTGTTTCTTGCATTTATCTCAGGCAGCTGCCCTTCTTGCAAAACCAATTTCATATTTTTCACAGATTAACATAGACCCTAAATGGTATTCCCAGTGATTTTCTAGATCAGATGCTTAATATCAGAGGGCATAAACCGAGGGCCTTCATGCTTTACACATCATCCTTACCTGCTCCACTATATTTTGAAAGATCTGTCTGAAGTACAGTGGGCCCTCAGTATCTGCTAGGGTTTGGTTCCAGGACTTCCCATGGATACCAAAATCCGTGAGTGCTCAAGTCCCATGATATACAATGGTATAGTAAAATGGTGTCCGTTATATAAAATGGTGAACAGCATAGTTTACTTTTTGGATCCCCCCCCCAAATATTTTGAACCCATGGTTGGTTGAATCCATGGATGCAGAACCCATGGATAGAGGGCCGACTGTATTTGTTAGATGCACCCCACAATTACAACCCCTCTAGTGTACCTTTGGATATTCACTCGTGTTCATTCCATTCAGTGTAAAAATATGGGAATAGGATATAAAGCATTGGTTAATTTTTCTCTTACTATAAGAGAAAGATAACGGGCCTGGAGTCAGTTTCTAGCCTTTGTAGGAGCCAAAATATAGCACAAAATGTGCAGTAATTACTCTGTTCAGTTGTTTTGCAAGAAGCAAGACTGTTATGCCATTCAGTGTGTTTGGCCAATGAATGAAGTCTCATACCTATGACTGACATTTTCATAGCAGCCTTTACCCTGCTTTATCGCATCCTCCTTTTAATTCCAATGGCCACATTGCCTTTAATCCAGTCTCTGCAATGAGTGCTACATCACTCATCTTGATTTTCTTCCCAAACTGTAACATTAATCCAAAATTGGAAGAAGGTAGGCCAAGTTTACCATCCTAATTCTATAAAAAATATCAGTCAAAGGTGTGGATTAATTTATGAGCTAAACACACTGAAAGGTATAGCAGTCTTGTTTCTTGCAAAACAACTGAACAAAATAGTCACTGCACATTTTGTGCCATTGTTTTGGCTCCTATAAGGACTAGAAACATGCTTTAAAAAAATAAAAACAGGAAGGAATTGAACCCATGTCAGCTATCATACACCTGGGTTCTGGGTAAAACTTGTCCAACTGAATAATATGGCAACTCTAGGCCCAAATGAAAATGTGTGAGAATAAATACACATCTTGAATTTGTGGAAGAAGAAACAGCTTGGGTGAGAAGCAGTGTCCAGAAGGAGAACAGCTATTGATCCAGTCTCTGTGCAGTTCAACTACTTATCTCCCCTCCTCAGAAACAGTTTCAGAGTAAGGCGCATGTCTATCTGCATACCATCAATTTCAGGTCTCATACTTTCTTCCTTGGGAAATAAGTGCAAATCTTTAGAGTTTACTCTGTCAGAGTTTCTTAGAGGCTGGATTCCCATCTGTCGGGGATGCTTTGATCAAGATTTCCTGCGTGGCAGGGGGTTGGACTGGATGTCCCTTGTGGTCTCTTCCAACTCTACAATTCTATGATTCTATGATTTTAAAACACATGACTTGCAATTTCATCCTTTTCCTACATGGACATGCTATCTGTAGAAGAAAGTCATGTCTGTAATAGGCAGGTATGCTGAAAACCTGATATCAAAAGCAGAAAGTTGAAGTATCACAGTGACCTGTAATGAGTTATCTTTTTTTGGTAACAAGCGAGTGATGGAGTTCTATTTCTAAAGTAATGTAATAAGTGGAGCAACATTATCTGGTAATGAGCAATGTATTCTTGCTACTTTTAAAAGAGCATTTCAAGAGGCATTTTTGACAGGTATATCCCAAGTTCTGTGCCATTCCCTCTTACACAATCCATGGTGTCTGAAGAGTATTTTTGAGGTTGGGTGGTAATAGAAGGAAGAGAAAAGGCAGAGCAGACCAGCAGCAAAAGCATACGTGAACAGGTTGTTAGAGACCATGCTTTAAGAACAGCCTTCTCCCAACTTGGCACCTTCCAGATGTGTTGAACTATAAATCCCACCACACCCAGCCATCAATCAGATTGTAAGATTTGTACACATCTGGAAAACAGCAGGATAGAGAAGGCCACTTAAACTCTCCAAAGCACTTTTGGAGGGGCCAAAAACAAGATGGGGCACTTGTGAGCAATGCTATCAACAACTATATGCCTTTCTCTCTGTGAAACCTATAGTTTCTAATATTAAAAAATAAACAGCTAAAACTATTAAAAATGCTCCCCCATCCAATGTCAACATAAACAGGTCTGATTTTGGAGCTCACCAGCCACTACCATAACGTGGCAAACTTTTTCTACTGCCTGCTGAAAAATACCCAAAGATGGAAGCATGCACTCATTATGACAGGAGTCTTCCTTTGCAGACCTACATTCTAACACAGCATCTCCTTTACTTGGAACCTCAAGATATTCTGAGTACAGTATACAGAATATTCTTGTCCTGTCAAAGATTCCAGAAAGAACTCAAAGATTCCAGAGAGTGTGAGACACTTGGGCCAACTTTACAATATTCCATTTTACTCCTGAAGTAAATATGATGCATGGTAAATATGAAGCATGAGACAAAAACAAATGGGAAGCACCAAGCTTTTCCAAAGACAAATAAGTCACAGCACCAGTTCCATATGACATTCCTTCTCTTTCTGCACTGTTTGTGAGGCAGCTCCAGCCAACTCTAAACTGTTTCTGTGTGGATCAAAATGCGTAAGGAAATTTAATCACACCCAGCTACATTGCTGAAAAATATGCAAGATTCCAAGCTGCAGGAACTACTGCATCAATCAGTAAGGAAAGGTAATTTAAGTTATATTCAGCAACAGATACAGCAAACACTCTCAAGATGGTAGACAACCACCAAGTATTTAGCATATCAAATGCTGTATTTAGCTAGTAGGAATGAGGCAATCTCTCTCCATCTCATTGTTCTTGATATAAGGTTTGATATGATGGAGTTTGATATGAAAAAAGTGCTAAAAAAATTAAAACTTTGTCTCATTGAGAACGATGGAATATAATATTAGCATAGTTTTATCAACCTTTTTTTCCAGTGGGTGCAACAAAGACTCAGTATTTGCTATAAATGAAGACATAAAACTGGAACAAATAAAAACGTTTCAGTCTTTGCAAAATAGGATTAAATATTGGGTCTGATTAGACGTTATGAAGAATATGTAGCTACAGCCAAGCCATATCTCCTCTACAAGCATATGACATCATATTATTTTGTTCAGAGCACACTTGTTCCCATAAGCAGCAACCAATAATGTGTAGATGTGATGCTGACATCTCATACTTTCCTTTTTACTCCTCTTTACTGGTGGAAAATGTGGGTGCCAGCCATATATCCACTAACATCCAGTTAGGTTCCTTCTATCATCCCTAACTATTGTGTTTACAACCTCATCCAAGAGCTCAGGGCCACCAAAAAGGCATGCATATAATGGTAAACCATGGTTTAATTATTTTTCTGGCTTGCATGTTTCCCCCTTTTCCTTTTATCTCCAACAGGAGGACAGTGAAAACCTTCACTTCTATATTAGCTATTGTTTAATGCAATCTCAACTCTAAACTGTGGTTAATGTAAATTATGGTTTATTAAAATCTCTCTCTCTGGCTTTTCTTCGCAAATGAAGATTCAAGATTTCCTGCATGGCAGGGGGGTTGGACTGGATGGCCCTCGTGGTCTCTTCCAACTCTGCAATTCTATGATTCTATGATTCTATATGACTCATCCCACGCTTACTGCAAGCGTGCTGATGATTAAAAAGGCCAATCCGAGATAAACAAGTCCGGTTGCAGAAAGCACAGCAGAAGGTCTCCTTGGGTGATGTTTCTGGGTTGTGATTCTTTCTGTGTTGTCGTTTCTCTTCAAGACTTGTTCGGCGTGAGTTCTCAAATAATTTTTTTTAAAAAGTTCTCAAATAAGGCTGCAGCATTGTGGACAGTGCGTCTCCATGCCTCCTGATGTGAGGCCAGGGTGGACCATCGTTGGTGATCAATTTGGCCGAGCCTGAAATGTTGTTTCAGGGAGTCCTTGTATTGATTTTTTGGAGCACCCCTCTTATGCTGACCTGTGGCGAATTTACCGTAGAGTAGTATTTTGTGGAGGCGATGGTCCTCCATCCTAGGAATGTGCCCTGCCCAGCGCAGCTGTGTTCTCAATATCATGGCCTCAATGCTGGTGATCCCTGCTTGCTCAAGGACAGCAACGGCTATTAAAATCTATCAAGGCTATCAAGGCTATCAAGGACAGCTACGGCTATTAAAATACAGCAGCTTCTTAAACCATAGTTTGATGTTTCATTGTTTCAACAAACAAAAGTTAATATCATTCATGCCTAACCTTGTTGTCCAAAACTGAGAGTCTGTGATGGGTATAATATGAAGAGGAAATCATCTGAACCCTTCCTTACAGCTGTGCCAGGTAGGAAAGGACAGCACAAATCCAAGAAGACAGCCTAGGCTCATTCTTTAGCATTATGTGTGATGCATCCTTTTGAAGCAGTTATGGAAATATTTGGTGTCATTTCATCAAACTCACTGCATGCAGTGACAAGTGGTACATGTAAGATCCTTATACTTTCAGATACAGAAATTCATTACATCTGTTCTTGCTTTCCTCTACCCTACCAACATAACCACCTAGCATGTGTAAGATACACATTGGGATGAATAGACAGGGCATAGCTGAGTACTTTAATTCCTCCACAAAAGAAAAAGGAAAGATTATACGGTATTCTAAGGGCTTAATTATAGTACTAAACTAGAACTAGGTTTTCCTTTTAGTCTCTGTTTTTGTGGTTAATAATAAATAAATGAATAAAATAAGCACACATTAGAAAGCCAAAATTCCATTGTATTAATGTGATGGGGTCCTTCATATCATAGGTGAACCCTTACCCTCTTCTTCTCCTTCTGTTGGGCAATGGAGAAAATGAGCAGCACCAATTCATTACACTAATTAGGATCTGGGAAAGTGCAACACAATGATTATCTATATGATAACATTCAGAGGGGAGGGGTCAGCACTAATACCTGACTGTTCTATAAAATGGGTAAAGATCTTAAGCTATTCTGCATGGAATAACAACTGTGACATAAGTGGTGACACAGGCAAACAATAGGGGGCATTAACAAGAGAATTACTGGCTGTTCCATCATTATAATGTAACGGGAGGATTGTACATAAAGAAAATAGAGTATTTAAAGCAACAGAAAGGATGTGTGTCTTTGGAGTGTATGTGTTTTGATTAGTAACAAGATTATCAAGTTGTTCTCTTTTCTAGTATATCAACAGTTTATCTCCATTGACGCCCCCTTATCATGGGAGAGAGGCTTGCGTACCCTAATGATGTTTTGAGCTATGCTGGCGGTGGCATAATAGCCACCGGTAGGGTCTCCCATGCCAACAGGTCAAAACCGAAGGGTCTAACAAAGAGCGTCACAGGGCAGGATGGGCTCGCTAGCCTTATGGCAACCATCCTAGGAGAAGGAAAACTCTAATCCCAAACCCGGGCAGATGGTGCTCGTCCAACCCTGTAAGGTCAACCATCTAAGAGAAGGAAACTCTAATCAAACCTACGGCCCGAGGACCTCACTGCTACCATCCATGCTTGCAAGGCCAGCAGATGAACCTTTGGTTTAAAGGATGAGGCCAGTTCTGTGCACGCTGCGCTCCACCAGAAAAATCCATTGCACAGGCTCGAAGGACATATCCAATTCCAAAAAAGCCCTGTAGCGATAGGCGAGGGACGAAACGGCAGGTGTAAAGATGCACTGGAAGCCTCAGACCCAACCCTGCATGCAAGCGGTTCAGGACTTTGGTCGCTCGAGGCTGACCTGGGAGATGACAGTCTTGTTCGACAGCATCCTGAACGACCAAGCAGCCTTTTTTAAGGAAAACACTGCTTGCTCCATATGGAGAGGGGCCTAGAAAAGGTGGCCTAACGAAAGCTCATCCCCAACTACCTGGTTGGATAGCCGTGGCCAGCAGGAATCTTCTGATGTGGTCAAACCAAGGCAAAGAAACAAAGGCACACACCGGCCTCCAAAGGTGTAAATAAACTGACACTTGCATACTGGAACATCAGAACCATGCAAGACTCTGAAGATAGTGGACGGCCTGAGCATCATTCTGCTCTAATAGCCCATGAACTATCACAGCTTAATATTGACATTGCTGCTCTTAGTGAAGTTCGTTTCCATGAGGAAGGCAGCCTTAAAGAACACGGCGCTGGCTACACACTTTACTGGTCTGGCAAACCCAAACCTGAAAAACATCTTTTAGGAGTAGGCTTTATGATTAAAAACTCCATTGCCTCCAAACTTGAAACCTTGCCAACAGGACACTCTGATCGCATTATTTCCTTATGCCTCCCACATGTTGTTCTCTTTAGTATATATGCCCCAACTATGCAAGCCGACTCTGTAGAGAAAGACAAATTCTACACAGACCTACGCCACCTCATACAAAAAGTCCCTGTAGAAGATAAAATTATTATCCTTAGTGATTTCAATGCCAGAGTAGGAAAGAACTCCGAAGCCTGGAAAGGTGTCTTAGGCAAGCCTTTTGGCTAAGATCAAGTGTAGTGTAGTGTAGCAAGCATGGTGTTGGAAATTGCAATGATAACGGATGCCTCCTGCTAGAGTTCTGTGCAGAACAACAGCTGACTATTACAAACACTATCTTTCAGCAGAAAGATAGCTTGAAGACAACCTGGATGCATCCCCGATCAAAAAACTGGCACCTCATTGACTATGTTCTAGTCCGCCAGAGAAACATCCGTGATGTCCGTCATACCCGAGTGATGCCCAGTGCAGAATGCCAGATAGATCATCGCCTCGTAAGATGTAAACTAAACCTTCATCTTAAGTTCAAACCTAAGAGGGGTGGCATCTTAAAGAAGAGACTCCAAGTCAACAATCTTCAACAAGCTACCATGAGCGACAAATTCCAGGCAAACCTGAAAACAAAACTTGAAGACTATCCTACAGATCCTTCTCCTACAGTGCTTTGGCAACATATCAAAAACAGTATCCTCCAGTCTGCAGAAGAATCCCTTGGGTTCTCCCGCAAGGAAAATCAAGACTGGTTTGATTAAAACAACCAAGAGATCCAGGAGCTGTTGGCAAATAAGAGAACTGCTCACCAAGCATACCTTGCCCAGACAAGTTGCCATGTAAGAAAAGCAGCTTTTGGTCTCACATGTAGTAAACTTCAACAAAAACTCCGAGACATGCAGAACAAGTGCTGGATCAATATAACAGAAAAGACACAACGCTGTGCAGATCTGGGTGATTCCAGAGAATTTTATGAAGCTCTTAAGACAGTGTTTGGACCTACTTATCAGGTCCAAAGCTCCTTATACAGTACTGATGGTCAAAAATTAATTACTGATAAAGCCTTCATCCTGAGTCAATGGGCTGAACACTTTCAAAGTCTCTTTAGTGCCAACCGAGTAGTCCAAGGCTCAGCTATTCAACATATGACACAAAAACTGGTGAAAAATAAATTGGACATAGCTCCCACTTTGGAAGAGCCCCTTAAGGCCATACAGCAGATGAAAAACGGCAAGGCAGCTGGGACTGATGGAGTCCCACCTGAAGTTTGGAAACACGGAGGTCATGTACTCCATGATAAATTCCACGAACTCCTTGTGAATTGCTGGGAAAAGGGGGAATTGCCATCAGATCTCCGAGATGTTGTCATCATCATCCTGTACAAGAAAATCCGATTGCTCAAACTATCGAGGCATAACACTGCTCTCTATTGCTGGAAAAAGCCTTGCAAGGATACTCCTGAACAGATTAGTTCCTGCCATTGCAGAAGAACTTCCTGAAAGCCAATGTGGCTTCAGAGCCAATAGGAGTACTACAGATATGGTATTTGTCCTTAGACAACTACAAAAGAAATGTAGAGAGCAGAACAAGGGTCTCTATGTAACATTTGTTGACCTCACCAAAGCCTTCAACACCGTGAGTAGAAAAGGTCTGTGGAAGATCCTGGAAAGACTAGGCTGTCCCCCCAAATTCCTTAAAATGATTATCATGCTACATGAGGGACAGCAGGACCAAGCCAGATATGTTGATGCTCTTTCAGAGCCCTTTCTAATAACTAATGGAGTGAAGCAAGGTTGTGTTCTTGCTCCAACTTTATTTACAATCTTCTTCAGTATGATGCTACAAAGGACTACGGCAGAGCTTGAAGAAGAAGACATCTATATATGCTACCGTACTGAGCTTGTTTAACTTAAGTCGTCTGAGGGCTCGCACTAAGACTCTAAACTATCTAGTCTGTGAGCTGCTCTTCGCTGATGCTGCTGCCCTTGTTGCCCACACAGAAGCAGCTCTGCAGTGCCTAACATCCTGCTTCGCAACAGCTGCAGAGCTGTTTGGGCTGGAAGTCAACCTAAAGAAAGCGGAAAACAGTCTGCACCACAGGACGAACACCATCATCCCCACATTGCCATCAGCAACTCTGTGCTTAAGTCCGTTCAGCAGTTCACCTACCTGGGAAGCATCATCTCCTCAGATGCCAAGATTGACCACAGATTAGCAAAGGCATATAGCGCATTTGGAAGACTTTACAAAAGAATCCGGAATAATAAACACCTGAGGCGAAGCACCAAAATCAGTGTGTATAGAGCCATTGTACTGTCTATTCTCCTTTATGGGTCTGAAACATGGGTCTCCTATAGCCACCACTTATGACTCCTTGAACGCTTTCATCAGCGCTGTTTATGCACAATCCTAAATATACACTGGACTGACTATGTGACAAATGTTGCTGTCCTTGAGCAAGCAGGGATCACCAGCATTGAGGCCATGATATTGAGAACGCAACTGCGCTTGGCAGGGCACGTTTCTAGGATGGAGGACCATCGCCTCCCCAAAATAGTACTCTACGGTGAAGTCGCCACGGCTCAGCATAAGAGGGGCGCTCCAAAAAAGCGATACAAGGACTCCCTGAAACAACATCTCAGGCTCGGCCAAATTGATCACCAACAATGGTCCACCCTGGCCTGACATCGGGAGGCATGGAGACGCACTATCCACAATGCTGCAGCCTTATTTGAGAACTCACGCTGAACAAGTCTTGAAGAGAAACAACAACGCAGAAAGAATCACAATCCGGAAACATCACCCAAGGAAACCTACTGCTGTGCTTTCTGCAACCGGACTTGTCTATCACGGATTGGCCTTTTTAGTCATCAGCGCGCTTGCAGTAAGCGTGGGAAGAGTCCTTCCTGAATCTTCGTTTGCAAAGAAAAGCCAGAGATATCAACAAGGATGGGTTGCCCTTTCCCTACAATTAAGCATTTACAGTATAACCAGTAAATACAAGCTAAGACTTCCTGGACTGGACTAGGGGATCTACAGTATTTAGCTTAGCATCCTGTTTTCAATAGTCACCAACCTGCTGCCTCTGGGAAGCCCACAAATGGACGACATGATGGCCACACTCTTCCCTCACTGTCTGCCCGCCACACCATGTGATATGTACCGTTAATAGCCACTGATAGATGCTTCCGTCATGAATTTGTCTAATCCAGTATTTCTCAACCAGGGTTTCATAGAACCTTAGGGTTCCCCAAGAGGTTGCTAGGGGTCCCTCAAGATATTGTGATTGTGGGGAAAGCAATAGCAGTATATAGAATAATGTTTATGCAAGGGTTCCCTGAGACCTGAAAATTATTTCAAGGGTTCCTCCAGGATAAAAAGGTTGAGAAAGGCTGGTCTAATCCCTTTAAAATACACCTTAAGGTAGTGGTCATTACTACACCCTGTGGCAACAAAAGGTTTTGTGGCATCTTAAAGACCAACACATTTTTGTTGGTTTTTAATATACCACAGAACTTTCTCTTATTTTTACAATTGCAACAGTCTGGAAATCGTTTGTCTGGAATCTATTCCTGGTCAGTTTAATACAGTGACCCCTGACCCTAAATTCTAGTATTAAGCAGGGAGTCAGCCTTTCCTTCCCTCCCTGACTCTCTCTAAAGTCCATTTTATAAAGTGTTATAAGGTAATATGGCCAAAGAATCTGCCCCAGCTAGCTGTGTCAGGCCAACTGCTTCATGCAGCTGCTACATTCTTAGAAAGAGACACCTGGAAGCACTGACTGGACTCTGGCTGGAGATTCCCTCTAAGGTGAATAAAACCACAAGTGAGGGATTACTTCCTGATCCAGATTCTGAGGATTTTGAAAGGAAGAAATAGTGGCAGCTACTAATATGTTAATAAATCAAACATCTCTAACCAGAAACATTTTGCAGGGCAGTTGGCATGGCTACACCAACATTACAGGAAAGACTGGACCCAGTGAAGCATGGTGACCCAAGTCCTATTCTGATCACATGATCACCATAATATACCATAGTCAATGGTACCCACTGAGAGAGGTCTGGAAAACCAGCAAAGATGTGTACTCCTCCTGGGCAGTTCTCTGAGTAGGATGACTCCCAGGACACCCAGGAGTCTTCATTCCCTCCTGGGACAGTAGCTGGATATAAAGCGATCCATATAGTCCCTATCATCCAAGAAAATCTGAAGTGAAAAGCCAATCATGTTCCAGCAAGTTTCTGAAGAACTGAGTATCAGACATTGGCTGGAAATTATCTAACATTTGTGGGTTCAAAGCAGGCATTTTCAATGAAGGCCTTATTTCTGATTCCTTAAGGTTCTTCAAATTCCTTCTTTGCATGGCTTATCAACCTACACCAGTTTGGCCAGTGTTATTCCACCCCCCCCCCATTTTTGAGCAATACATCTGTTTTTTAACACCCTCTTTTTTTTCTGTTTCCTTACCACTGTCATTTAATGGACTTGCTTCAATCTTTAATTTGTCTGTGATATTAATTCTGTCTGTATCATGGTGGTGATACATAAAGCCAATAGGAGTACTACAGATATGGTATTTGCCCTTAGACAACTGCAAGAGAAATGTAGAGAGCAGAACAAGGGACTCTATGTAGGTAACATTTGTTGACCTCACTAAAGCCTTCGATACTGTGAGTAGAAAAGGTCTGTGGCAGATCCTGGAAAGACTAGGATGTACCCCCAAATTCCTTAAAATGATTATCTTGCTACACGAGGGCCAGCCCGGTAAAGTCAGATATGGCAATGCTCTTTCGGAGCTCTTTCTAATAACTAATGGAGTGAAGCAAGGTTGTGTTCTTGCTCCAACCTTATTTACAATCTTCTTCAGCATGATGCTCCAAAGGGCTATGGCTGAGCTTGAAGAAGAAGACGGCATCTATATACATTTCCGTATTGATGGTAGCTTGTTTAACTTAAGCCGCCTGAGGGCTCGCACTAAAACTCTAAACTATCTAGTCTGTGAGCTGCTCTTCACTGATGATGCTGCCCTTGTTGCTCATACAGAAGCAGCTCTGCAGTGCCTAACATCCTGCTTCGCAACAGCTGCAGAGCTGTTTGGGCTGGAAGTCAACCTGAAGAAAACAGAAGTTCTCTACCAGCCTGCACCACAGGATGAGCACCACCATCCTCACATTGCCATAGGCAAATCTGTGCTTAAGTCCATTCAGCAGTTCACCTACCTGGGAAGCATCATCTCCTCAGATGTCAAGATTGACAAAGAGATCGATCACAGATTAGCAAAGGCATATAGTGCATTTGGAAGACTTTACAAAAGAGTCTGGAGTAACAAACACCTGAGGCGAAGCACCAAAATCAGTGTGTATAGAGCCATTGTACTGCCTATTCTCCTTTATGGGTCTGAAACATGAGTCACTTATCGCCAACACTTATGACTCCTCAAACGCTTTCATCAGTGCTGTATATGCACAATCCTAAATATACACTGGACTGACTATGTGACGAATGTTGCTATCCTTGAGCAAGCAGGGATCACCAGCATTGAGGCCATGATATTGAGAACACAGCTGTGCTGGGCAGGGCACGTTTCTAGGATGGAGGACCATCGCCTCCACAAAATAGTACTCTACAGTGAACTCGCCATGGGTTAGCGTAAGAGCAGTGCTCCAAAAAAGCGATACAAGGACTCCCGGAAACAACATCTCAGGCTCGGCCAAATTGATCAACAATGGTCTGCCCTGGCCTCACATCGGGAGGCATGGAGACGCACTATCCACAATGCTGCAGCCTTATTTGAGAATGCACACCGAACAAGTCTTGAAGAGAAATGGCAACGCAGAAAGAATCACAACCCAGAAACATCACCCAAGGAGACCTTCTGCTGTGCTTTCTGCAACTAGACTTGTTATCTCGGATTGGCCTTTTCAGTCATCAGCACGGTTGCAGAAAGCACAGGATGAGTCCTTCCTGAATCTTTGTTTGCAAAGAAAAGCCAGAGAGAGAGATCATAGTGGTTTTAATGATCTCTAAGCTTCCTGAAGGGGTTTGACTCTCCTGTTGAGTTTCTTTTAAACTAATCCCCTCATTTTTGAAAGATTTGCTCTTCTGAAATTAAATAGGTCTGTGTTTGACTTTATAGGCAGTCTTCCAACTATATGATGAACTTGATAATTTTGTGGTTAATGTTCTTAAGTGGTTTGGCAACTATTATATCTTTTCCCAGATGCTCTGCACCTCTCAGTATTAAGACAATAGTCACTTTCCCTCTTGTCCACTCTGTAACTAGCCATTCTCTGTTAAGGCACAATTGTTTATTGCTCTTAGAAATACCATCTCTCCTTGGAAAAATGAAAGTCAGTTTACTCAGTGAATCCAAAGGTAGTAGAATTACTCAATGTTTATTTTTTTTGCTGCCTCCTTGATTCCTTTCTCTGTCTTAAAGATGTCTTTAAAATGAGCATTTCCCAGTGAATTAACTTCAGAAGCATTTTAGTGCTGCTCTACTTCTCATCCCACTAACTTCAAGTAAACTCCTGTGACACCTTTTGCCCTGTGTGGTCCTCCCCACACCCAAGGAACCTGTTTACTTGTCATGCAAACTTTATGAGCCCAGAAGCTACCTAGACGATTTTTAAAAAATGAAGTGGCAATTGGGAAAAAAGGAAGGGACTCAGAATATGCTCACTTATAATTCTTCCCTTCTCCAGAGAAATTATAGATCTTGCAGTTTAAAGGAGAAAATTCCCATACCAGTGGCAAATGTACTACTGGAGGAAAGCAAAGTTGAGCAGCATATTACGGCCAGAGGCTCAGGCTACTTCCAAGGCTCAAGTACAGCAGACAGTGTAGCACATGTGTTGCTGTGTCCCTGCTTCCCCACCTCAGAAGACTTCTGTGAAGCTCAAACATACCTAATAGAATCATATTATCATAGGACTTTTTCAAACAGTTGAAAAAACCCACGAGGAGGTCGGGAGAAGAACGGGGCTGTGGCGCTTACACAGCCCCGTTTCAGACAATGCAGTCCTCCTCCCGATCTTCCCCCGTGATGCTGGAGCCTCTTTTTATTGATGGAAAACCTCAGTCAGTAAAATGCGGTGTGAGCAGCACGCTGGAAGGTCAGGAGGAGGACGGGAGGAGGACAGAGGAGGACTGCATCGTCTGAAATGGGGCCGTATAAGTGCCACAGCCCTGTTCTTCTCCCGACCTCCTCGTGGGTTTTTTCAACCATTTGAAAAAGTCCATAGAGTTGGAAGAGACCACAAGGCCATAGTTTGAACCCATTGCTCCATGTCCTAGTCTCTGAAGCAGCAGAAAACAAGCTTGCCCCATCCTCAGTATGACATCCCTTCAAATATTTAAACATGGCTATCATGTCCCCTCTCAACCTTCTCTTCTCCAGACTAAACATGCCCAGCTCCCTAAGCCGATCCTCATAGGGCTTGGCTTCCAGACCTCCCACCATTTTGGTCGCCCTCCTCTGCACATGTTCCAGCTTCTCAATATCCTTCCTGAATTGTGATGCCCAGAACTGGACACAGTAATCCAGGTGAGGTCTGACCAAAGGAGAATACAGTGGCACTATTACTTCCCTTGATCTAGACACTATACTCCTATTAATGCAGCCTAGAATCACATTGGCTTTTTTATTTGCTGCATCACACTGCTGACTTATGTTCAGTTTGTGGTCCACTAAGACTCCTAGATCCCTTTCGCACGTACTGCCATCAAGCCATGTGTCACTCATCCTATATCTGTGCATTTCATTTTTACTGCCCAAGTGTAGTATCCTACATTTCTCCCTGTTGAAATTCATTTTGTTAGTTTTGGCCCAGCTTTCTAATCTGTTCAGGTCATTTTGAATTCTAATCCTGTCCTCTGGGTGTCATCTGCAAATTTTGTGTCATCTGCAAATTTGATGAGCATACCCTCTATTCCCTCGTCCAAGTCATTGATAAAGAAGCTGAATAGCACTGGGCCCAGGACAGAACCCTGTGGCACCCCACTAGTCACTTCTCTCCAGGATGAAGAGGAGCCATTGGTGACTACCCTTTGGGTTCGGTCAGTCAACCAATTACAAATCCACCTAACAGCTGCATTGTCTAGCTCACAGGTTACTAACATTTTTGCAAGAATATCATGGGGGACCTTGTCAAAAGTGTAGGAAGGTAATGAGTCTAAAAATAAAATTGCAGGATCTAGTCCTTTAAAAACAACAAGAATTATCTCCTTTTAAAAAAAGGTAAAATCATTCAGTCACATTTGACTTCACGCTTTATGCAGAGTGCGATTAAGAAGCAGACTTAAGCTCTATTATCATTTGAAAGTGTATTCAGAGATCTGGGATCACCCAGTTAAATTAGACTCATTACAAAACAAAGGAGTCAGTTTAAAATGCAAAACAAAGTTTACTGAAGGTATATCAGTCTCAATCTACATACTAAAACAAACATAAGAAAAGGTCCCTAAACTGACTAGGAATGGGTAGGAAAGACTCACCAGCCTTGGCTGGGTTCCGATGCATCATGGCATGGTTACAGGAAAGCTTAGGATGCCTCCATTCTCATGGAGAGTCAGATTCAGAAGAGGAAGTCACACAAAAGCAATAAAATTCAAATTAGGTCATGTGTGAATCATCCAGCACTTCTAGTTGGCTAGAAGTGCCCAGTGAAGTAAGAGAAGGGAATTTTGGGAGAACAAAATGCATGCAGGGAAAAACCCTAGACTTATCTAAGATTGTGAATGAGGTACACAAGATTGCTTTTACATTACAATGATTATTTCCCCACATACTACAAAAAGCCTTACTAAAATCAAGATACACTTGATTTAGTCACAATCCAATACAAATGTAGGCCCACTGTGGCCTAGGTGTGTCTTAGGTGTGTCTTTGGCCATATCGTGAGAAGACATGACTCACTAGAAAAGACAATAATACCTGGTAAGGTAGAAGGCAGTAGGAAAACAAAGAGACCACATTCCAGATGGGTAGACTCAATCCAGGAAACCACGGCCCTGAATCTGCATGACCTGAGCAGGGCTGTTGATGATAGGGTGACTTGGAGGTCTCTCATTCATGGGGTCTCCATAGTTTGAAGTTGACTTGACAAACAAGGTATCAAATTGTGGTCTATGTCTTGGTGAAAGATTTGGAACAAGTACACCCTACTGAAACACTGTTATTGCATATTTTCGGAGCAATGTCTATAATATGGAGAAAACCTATCATGACAGGATTTTTCCTGATATTCTGGGAAATGTGTGTTCTAAATACATTTTATTCATGAAAGAAATAAGAAATTAGAAGGTTGGACTAGGATTTGGGAGATCCCAAATCATTGTCTCTTAATCTGATATAATTCACAGGGTTCTTGTGAGGAGAAGAACCACATACTCATATACCACCTTGAACAAAACAGAGGAAAGGTAGAATGTAAATGTAAATAACTCCTCCTCTTCCAGCTTAAAAAAAATGCATATAAAAAAGCAAGAAGGTACAGCAAGGACAAACAAATTGTAAAGCAGAAATATAGTGTTGTTTTGTATATCCTTTCTGGCAATGCAAATTCAGCATCAGTGACCAATTTTTCAATGCGGTGTTTAATAATAAAAATATTTTCAGATAAGCATAAATTGAACTTAGCTGCTCAAATGCCTGATGTAATTAGTAAGTTAGTAATTAGCAGGATTTGTCTGCATTGACCACATTTTTCAGGCTAAAAAGTGGTGACTCTGGTGCCTTGCCTTTGATCCTGCTTCTGCAGCTTTCACAAAAGAGGAAGATGGGCAGGATGTTTGACTGCAGAGCCTCTAACTGTGGCATTCCTCTTTACTTCCTGACCTGCTAGCTAACAAGAAAGATATTAGTTTCCATCTTTCAGTGAAAGACTCCCAGCTGTTTAAGAGACTTGTTATATGATGACAAAGAAGGAATGGAAGAAAGTCTTAAGATGACCAACATGTAAGCCAGAAGCTTATAACTTTCTCCTAGCTGATAACATGGACTACGGTAACTGCTTTAAAAATGTGCCAGTCCCTTTTGACCCCATTGGGAGACTTTAGAAGACTCCTAATTATTTGAGACAAATTGACAAACTGAAAGTCAACTAGGAAGTCAATATTGCAGAGTAATCAGATGGATTTCACCCTTATCTAAGTAGTATTCAAAGAGATATGAGACATGTCAGTCTGTTTCAGCATAAAAATGCATAAAGTAGCAGAAACTACCTTAAAGTAGCTGATTTATTAAAGATGCTACTAATACCCTTATATAAGGCTTTCCCACATGCCTAGAGACAATGATGATGATGGTAGTGGTTGTATAGTGATGATTTAATCAAATTTCTAAAACAACAACAACAGATGACTTGCAAACAAATATAAGCTGCAGAGATGAAGTGGTGCTATGTCCTGATATGTTAGTAGACAAGGTGCTGTGCCTGATAGATTTTCCTTGGCTTTTTTCCGGGCTGTGAGACCATGTTCTAGAATAGTTTCTTTCTGATGTTTCGCCTGCATCTGCGGTTGGCATCCTCAGAGAATGGTTGTGTAGGGGTGTGTGCGGAGTATATATGCTATGAACCCCTGTTCAGGAGTATATGTAAATTTGTGTAATTGAATGGTTAGTTTCTGGGTATAGAAATGCAAGGCTCATTAGTGTCTGTTTGGCTAATGTTTGGTTGATGGGACATTATCTGCTGGGAATCCCCCTGTCCCTGGGTGGAAATCCTTTGTAAGTGCTGAGTTTTGATTCTATTGTATTTCAAAACTGGGAGCCAGATTTTGTTTACTTTTAAGGTTTCTTCTTTCCTGTTGAAGTTGTCCAGGTGTTTGTGGATTTCAATATGGATTTCAATGTGGATTTCTCTGTGCACCATGCAAACAGTGCTGTTGAAGACAATATTGGATTTTTTAAAAAATATGTGGTCTTTTGAATGTGGGAAAAGCTTCTTCTATAGCAGGTCTGCAAAGTCAGCTAGATGAATATTGAATGAGCAGTTAACCCAGACTACCAGCACTGAAGGCACATGTCACAAAAGAGTCAGTTTCTGTAGCGTATCACTAGCAGTCTTGATGTTTGGTTGTTCTCTGCCACACTGGGCAAATCCTTTAGTATCACAATGCAATTTCATAACAATCTTCTGTTCTCAGCGGGTCCTGGGAACTCTCATTCAGTGCATGGAGAAGTCTGTGCCCTCATCAGACTCCAATTCTAAGGGGAAAGTCAGGAAAGTTGTAGAGTTGCCAAGCAAAAGACATCCAGTCTTTCCCACCTCAGGGTTTTGTTGTTGTTGTTGTTGTTTTTTGGTAGTTTTTAAAAAGCCAGGCATAGTGGTAAGGACTATGGGAGGATGGGTGGGTTACAAATTTAAGATATCATCAGGTCTCTGGGAAAATCCCATGTTTGAGTGGGAATTTTATGGGGCAATTGCACTATAAAAGGCTTGTCTTAGAAGCATCTTTAATCTGCAGAGGGAAAAATATGCAGAATATAAATCTGTTCATGTTTACTGTTTAAATAGGTACTTTCTGATGTGAAATGGTTCATCCAGTGCCTCGACAAAGCCAGTAGCCTATACACAAACTTTGATGGAGTAAAATACTCTACTAGAGAATCTTCATGGGTTAACAAATATCCCCACCATTGCTCCAGAAGCTTTTCATGAATATTAATATGCCTAGAAAGACTGTCATGTATATACAAGGTCTGCCTATTAAATAATGAGACTGATACAGTAACCCATCTTTATTTATATGTACAGTATTACAATTCTAATGCTTGTCCCCTTCAACATACTTCCCACTCACACACTGATGCAATCTTGTTTTCCACTGGTCGAAGGCAGGGAGCAGATCAATATCTGTCAGCTGTGTCAATACATCTGCCGTTTTCTTTTTTACTGCATCACTCGACTCAAAACATGTTCCTTTAAGCACTAATTTCACTTTATGGAAAAGAAAAAAGTCACATGGGGCCTAATCTGGTGAACATGGAGGATGTTCAAGTGTAGTAATGTGTTTATTGGCCAAAAACTGCTTCACAGAAAGTGCACAGGCGCATTGTCTTGATGAAGAATGAAACCATTTTCCTACAGTTTTTGGCCTTTTTTTCCCTGACGCTCTCTCAGCTTTGTCAAAACTTCCTTATAATAATGCTGGTTCACTGTTCTGCCTTCTGGAATCCATTCTGCCAAAGTTACGTACGCCCTTGATGTCAAACAAACAAACAAACAAATAGCATGGCTTTGAATGTGGTCTTGCTTTGCCATTTTTTTTTTAATTCTTGGTGATGATGGTGTTTTCCAGTGCATTGACTGTCATTTTGTCTCAGGATCATACTGGAAGATCCAGGTTTCATCACAAGTGATGATTTTTTTGAAAAAAGTTTGATTCTGCCTCAAGATGCTGCAGAATGTCAGCACAAATTTCCTTGTGACACTCTTTTTGCTCTGGTTTGAGAACCCTAGGGACCATCTTGGCACAAACCTTTCTCATGTTGAGATCCTCATGCAAAATTTTTCACACAGTGTCTTTGTCAATGTTCACGGCTTCAGCTATTATTCGGACACTGGGTCGGTGGTCTCCTCGAACAATCTGGCTGATTTTTCCCATAATTTCTTCAGTTCTTGAAGTGGAAAGTCGTCCAGGGAGGTCATCATCTTCCACATTCTCACGTCCTTCTCTGAATCTTTTGTGCCACTCAAACACATGCACATGAGACATGCAGTCTTCCCCATAGGCCTTAGTAAGCAGTTGAAAAGATTCTGTTGGTGTTTTGTTCAATTTTACTAAAAATTTCAAATTGAAATGTTGCTCAACTTTTAAACTTAGCATTTTCCCGGCACACAACAGACAACACAGCTGCTTTAAATGACGACTGACAATTAATTGAACATCTGAGAGTGTTGATGTTTGTCATGCAGGTTCAGACATGTTCAAGGTCACCACTCAAGTGTTCACAATCTCCTTGATTTGTCTGAAAAGTAGAAACACAGTTTTGTTATCTAACAGACAGACCTTCTAGACTAAGATGGTGGGAGGTTTTTTTTTTTTTTTTTGGTTTGTTTGTTTGGCTGCCAGGTAATCAATCACTTGGGTCATATCAAAAAGTGAGCAAACTGGATCTCCCGAAAGTTTTTCTCAAACAAAATTTCAGTTGAAGGAAAAGCCCCTGCCAAAAGTACCATTTTGATAACGATTAGCAACATTTCTCTGGGGAGTTCTGCACATTGCTATCCATAAAATATTAAAAATTCATAGGTTGATGACCTGACAAGGTAGCTCTGAAAAGGTTAGGAAGATGGGTGGGAAATCAACAAAGTAGGATTTTTCTGTTAGAAAAACTGATTGCTTTCTGTGATCAGGTTATGTGTTAATAGAATTAAGATAGAATACTGAAGTACGGTATATGGAGAGCAGTTAGATAGTTTGAAAGCAGTCATTTAAAATGTACACCATCTCTTGGGGTAAGCTCTGAAACAAACAAAACAAGCTGTTTATCACCTTTCCAGAATGCCTGCATGTCTTGGGTCCAAGCTAGCTGAAGGGATGTATCTTCCTGTATGAGCTTGCCTCTAACATCTTTGGGTAAGATGAGGCCCTTCTCTTGGTTCACCACCTTCACAGGTACATCTGATAGGAACATGGGAGAAGGCTTTCCTGGTACCTGCCCCTAGGCTAAAGGGCTCCCTCCCAAAGGAGGCTAAACTTGTTTCCTCTTTGTTGCTCTCTCTTCAGCAAGTGAAAAACTGACTGCAAGGACTTTTCATAGTGTACTGGTTTTATCTTTTGTCTTTTTAAATGGATTTGTTTTAAATTGTTTTCATTCTATGAATAGTTTAACTGTACTTTAACAATAATTTTTTTTCTATGTTTTTAGTTATTCCTTTGTGTATGCCTTTATCTGTATTTGTTTTAAACTTTGTAAGCTGCTTTGAGTCCCAGTAATGGGAAAGAGATGAAATGGTGATGACAACAATGATGGTAACAATGAGGAAAAGCTGTGATTGACACTTAATGACTAATGCCAGTGAATCTACCAAAATGCCAAAGCAGTAGTGGAAGTATATTCAAAATATTCATTTCTTTTTACTTTAAAAAAGAAGGGTGAGTAGAGGATGGGGGTGATGCTGATGTGTAAGTGAATATTCCATACCAAGTATGTATGCCTACAAGGCAAGCCCCAAGGCCAGGTTGCAATTGGGGTCTTGCCACAAAAGAAGCTCCTGCTATGACTGCTGCCATATCCATCTTTGCCAAGCTAATATGCTGTAGTACATACTGGCTTGTGTGGGTGCATGTGCCCTCAAGTCACCTGTTGACTTATGGCAAACGCATGAATTTCATAGGGTTTTCTTAGGAATACTCAGACATGGTTTTGCCAGTTCCTTCCTCTGAAATATAGCCTATAGCACCGGGTATTCCTTGGTGGTCGCTCATCTAAATACTAACCAGGGCTGACCCTCCTTAGCTTCCCAGATTAGACAGGATCTGGTGCCTTTAGGGTAATTAGGCCCACATACTGGCTTAGAGAGAGAGAGAGAGAGAGAGAGAGAGAGAGAGATGAAGTCCTCTCCATTCTCCTTGTTCATCTTTCTTTATCCATCATCCCAACAGAGTACCATATTTGCCAAAGAGATAGGCATAACATGCAACGAAACCTCAAACCTTAGGTATTTTTGTGAAGACTCACTTGTTTTTGACAAAGAAAAGATGCTCTTGAATTAAAATGAGAACACCACAATCTGTGAATCCTCTGCTTTGAGTCTCAGAGGAAGTGGGTGTGCCTTTTAAAGAGCATGGTCCTTAGACCAGATTAAGCTGGAAAATGACTTGGCAGTCAGGGCTTCCTATCCCAGCTTTGGTATATGTTATTCTCTCAGTTAGCATCCACCCAGGAAAAAAAAAAAACTGCTTTGTCTGGGTAGAAATTTATTATAATACTTGTTCAGTCTTCAACAAGATGGTTAAGTTTTAAAATAGGTAATTATCTTATGATTTATTAAACTATTATTTCTTCTACTAGCGTGCTCTTTTTGTGAAAGGTTAAAAATGTCTGACATGAAGCTTGAATTCCAGATGTCTCCCACCCAAGCACACAATAGGGACCCTCAACATTGGTTCAGAATTGCACACTCCAAGACCACACAAAATCCCCAGCATTTAACACAGTTAAGCCACCTTCTTCTCACATCTTCCTATGGGACCTAAAAGAGTTCATAAAAACACAATCCAAAATCCACAATGGGCAATAACTTTATTAGAATCAGCCACAATTCCATGAAATTGCACAAGCTTGCAAGTTCTCCAGAACTCTTTATCAGGTTGGGTGGCAAAAATTAGGGAGCATGGAAAAGGTGGCATCTAACCCGATGTCACGTGATACCTCCAGATTTATCAGTAACTCAGCAAATTTGAAAGCTGAAATCTCCATCTTGAGGCAGAGTTTAAATTGAAGACCTCAGTGGCTTAAAACATCTAGCCATTTAAAAAAGATGTATGTGCTTTCTTTTGATGGGGGGGCTCTCTAACATTATGCAATTCAGCCAAGTGAAGTCTAGAGAACTCAAAAAATTTTATTCTTAGGGATCAATACATCCAACTTCATCAAGAGTTTGTGCCTGTAAACAATGTTACCCATATGCATAAACAGGCATGTCATAGTATCACATTAATCGTCCTGTTTTTGAAAGAGTCATGAATTCTAATTCTGTGAGAATACAGTACTTAGACATTTTGACAAGAATGTCTTGTCAAAGACATTTGATACTTAGACATTTTGACAAGAAAAGAGAAAGAGAGACTTTATTAATTTCAACCCTCACCTACCTGTTGTGCTATAGCTCTGTTCTAAATTGTTTCTAAGAATGTGGAGAAGGCTTTAAGCTCATGCTTGGCCAATATGATGAGATTTTAGTGGCATTTAAATCTCTTCTTCATTGAGTAACACAACAACCTTAACCATATTCCCTTGGCCCTGTAATTTTGGAGCAACTTACTTTCAAGAAGCCTTTCTAGGACTGCAGCCTTAGATCTTTGAGATAAGCCAAAATTACTCTGCACCAAACTTGAGAGGAACACCAGACCCTTAAATCCTGGCTGTGACATATCTTGCAGCTTTCACTAACTCCCCACCACCACCACCACCACCATTTTGTTGTCACTTTAGGATTACAACGGCTGGGATATTTTAGACTAGGTAAAAACATTGTTATAAAATGTACAATAATCATTAATTGGCCTGTCAACCTGCCTTCTCAAACAATCTGTCCTTGCACTGTAGTTAACAGCCCATGAAGCCAATATGTGAGAGGCAGTGGTGCTGGAGTGGTGTTACACAAATACACTTGGATTTCAGAGGTTCAGAGCTTTCACTTTAGGGCTAAAATGTTATGAGCACATAGCTCAGTAACTGACAGGAAAGTGTATTTGATTAACAGGAAAATATAATTTACACCCAGTGTGAGACCCATGTGAACTTTTGATAATAGCAGTGTTTCATCCAAGTTTACTTTCTTTGGCATGAGAGTGGGAGGAAAGGCAATTATAGGTCAGGCAGAATCACACAGTATCAAGCAATTAGCTGCATGCCATTCATTGTTTAATGATCCTAGTCGAGAACCCAATGTTCCTTTAGTGTTTTCTTCCCAGCCCAAGCAGTCCCTGCCGTGTAACCTGATAATCAGATTAGGAACTAAGACTTGAGATCTTGGGCGAAAAATGTGGGTCGGTCTTTCAATGAAATTACACGTTCTAAATGTCATTCATTGGCAATGTCCCTCCTCAGGCAACTGCTCCTGTTGAGCACCAGCATTTCGCTCATATTCTCTTTTGGAAGGAAGGGCTGACCTGAGAGCCAGTAGTTTAGGGCTCACTGCAAGGGTGTATAACCTGAGCGGAGGATTCCCAGGACTCAGCTGCTGTGGCGCCACAAAAGAGAGTGAGAGAGAGAGATTGTTCTGACCCAGGGAGCATAGTCCATGGGAAGTTCTCCTGAGCCACTGAAATGAGAAAGGCAGTTTAGCTCAATGAGAATCACATCAAAAAACTTCCCAGTGGATTCTGTCCTGTGTACAGTACTGTAGTGGGATGGGAAGCCCTTTCAAAGAGTTCCTGGAAGATCTCCCTTACTGTCCTGTGCTGACAAGGCCATGCCTCAGCCTTAGAATAACAGAATCATAGAGTTGGAAGAGACCTCAAGGTCCATCCAGTCCAACCCCCTGCCATGCAGGCAGACACAATCAAAGCACTCCCGACAGATGGCCATCCAGCCTCTGTTTAAAAACCTCCAGAGAAGGAGACCACCACACTCTGAGGAAGTGCGTTCCAGTTTTGAACAGCTCTTACTGTCAGGAAGTTCTCCCTCATGTTTAGGTGGAATCTCTTTTCCTGTAGTTTGAATCCATTGCTCCATGTCCTAGTCTCTGGAGCAGCAGAAAACAAGCTTGCCCCCTCCTCAGTATGACATCCCTTCAAATATTTATACATGGCTATTTGAAGGGATGTCATAGGGAGGATGGGGCAAGCCTGTTTTCTGCTTCTCCAGAGACTAGAACAGGGAGCAATGGGTTCAAACTACAGGAAAAGAGATTCCATCTAAACATTAGGAAGAACTATAGATTTTCCATGGGTTTCTTTTCCCCTTCAAGCTGTGAGGCCATGTTTCTTTCTGACGTTTGGCCTGCATATGTGGCTGGCATCCTCAGAGAAGACTTCACTATTAGGAAGACCTTCCTGACAGTAAGAGCCTCAGCCTCCAGTCATGCCCAGCAAGGATAAGGAAGAGAGTTCCTCTGAGGAAATGCAGAGCACATTTTCCTCCCCGACCCGCCACCCACTTCTAAGGTTTTAGGGACACGGCCTGCCGGAGAACCCGGGCCACTTCCAGGCGGCTCTGCACAGCGGGGGGCCCGGCTTGAACCCGCTCCTCTCCCGTGGCGTCGAGGGCGCTTGGCCGGCCGGTGGGGCGGGCGGGCGGAGGGCTCACCTGCTTGCGGAGGGCCTCGAAGGCGGCGCTGATGGTGTGCACCCGGGTCCTCTCGCGGGCGTTGGCCAGCAGGCGCCGGGTCTGCTGGAGGGCTTTGAGCTCCGACGAGAGGCCCGCGGGCTCCCCCGGCCGCTTCCTGGGCGAGAGAGAGGCCTCCGGGGGGCTGCTGTAAAGCGCCTGGGGCACCGACGACGGGTAGGGGCTCTCCAGCGGTCGCGGGTGCTGCTGCTGCGGTGGCGGCGGCGGACACACCATCACCCTCGACGGCAGGCTCTGCTCCGGGAAAGGCGGCTGCCCTTCTGCCCCGTTCAGAGCCACCGGCCGGAGACACGTGTCTTTCCTCAGGGCCGGCTGCGGGGAGGCGAGGAGCCCCGCGGGGAAAGGCGGCGCTTTCCTCATCTCCACAGCCGCGCCGTCCAGGGGGTCCGGGGCTGCCCCCGCCGCTGTGGCCGCCCCGTGGGAAACGCCGCCGCCGAGCACGTGTGGATGGGCCCTGGCGTCCCCCGAGGGAGCCCGGCAGCCGTTGGGCGGGGGCGGCGGCAGGCGGGTGGGCTCCCGGCTCTTCCTCCGGAGCTTCTTGATGCCGCGGAGCTCCTTGAGGCAGAGGCGCTTCCACCGCGCGTCCTCCTCCTCCTCCTCCACCACCAGCTGCATGTTCTTCATGGCGGGAGCCCTCCAGGCAGGCAGGCAGGCAGGCAGGGCGGGCTGACTTCTGCCGCCGGCCCCCCACTGGAGCGGCCGAGGCTCTCCCAGCCCCAGGGAAGGACTCCCCCCCAGCCCAGCGCGCCCGCCCGGGAGGCGTCGAGGCTGGCCGAGCAGCAGCTGCTCTCGAGGCGAGGCGAGCCCAGCCTGGCCCGGATCAGACTGTCATCTGAAGTCCCGGCCGCATTGCCCGCATTTTTGGGGAAGAAGGCACGCTGAGAGACCCATCTGTGTTTGTTTAGCCTCAGTTTACACAGAAGCCCCTGTTAGCCAGATCAGTCAGCCTGCCGCCTGCCTCTGACAGGGAGCCAGCCAGCCAGCCGGGAGGGAGGGAGAGGGGGACCGCCCGCCTCACACAGCCCAGGGAGAGGGAGGGAGAGAGGCTGGCCAGCCACTTTGTGCGAACCGCACACAGGAGCGTCTTTAAAGGCACAGGAAGCGCTTTGCGAAACAGCTGTGCTGCCGCCACCCCCCCCACTGCTCTTGTTCAGCGCCTCGGTGCCTGCGGTCACCCTCCCCCCGCCCCAAGGCCAGCGCCACCCGCTTCCCGGGGGTTTCCACGTTAGGAGGAGGGCTTTTTGGCAGAGCGGGAAAGACAAACTTAAGAGAGGCGCTTTGCAGCCCCCCCTCTCTCTTACACACACACACTTACTATAGTCTCTCTCTCACACACACTCTTACTACAGTGTCTCTCTCTCTCTCTCTCTCACACACACACACTTACTATAGTCTCTCTCACACACACGCTTACTATAGTCTCTCTCTCACACACACTCTTACTACAGTGTCTCTCTCTCTCACACACACATTTACTATAGTCTCTCTCTCTCTCACACACACACAAACACTATAGTCTCTCTCATACACACTATAGTCTCTCACACACTTACTATAGTTTCTCTCGCACACACACTATAGTCTCTCTCTCTCACACACACATTTACTATAGTCTCTCTCTTACACACAAACACTATAGTCTCTCTCATACACACTATATTCTCTCTCACACACACTATAGTTTCTCTCTCATACACACTATAGTCTCTCACACACACTGTACTTTCTCTCACACACACTATAGTCTCTCACACAAACTTACTATAGTCTCTCTCACACACACTTACTATAGTCTCTCACACAAACACATTTACTATAGTCTCTCTCTCTCTCTCTTACACACACTTACTATAGTCTCTCTCTCATACATACTATAGTCTCTCACTCACACACTTACTATAGTTTCTCTCTCTCACACACACTATAGTCTCTCTCTCACACACATTTACTATAGTCTCTCTCTCTCTTACACACAAACACTTACTATAGTCTCTCTCATACACACTATAGTCTCTCTCTCACACACACTGTACTCTCTCTCACACACACTATAGCCTCTCTCACACAAACTTACTATAGTCTCTCTCTCACACACACTTCCTATAGCCTCTCTCTCACACACAGTTACTATAGTCTCTGTCTCACACACACTATAGTCTCTCTCACACACACTTACTATAGTCTCTGTCTCATACACACTATAGTCTTTCACACACACACTATAGTGTCTCTCTCACACACACTTAATATAGTCTCTCTCTCACACACACTTACTATAGTCTCTCTCTCTCACACACAGACTTAATATAGTCTCTCTGTCACACACACATACTATAGTCTCTCTCACACACACACTATAGTCTCTCTTACACACACACACTTACTAGTCTCTCTCACACACACTTACTATAGTCTCTCTCTCTCACACACAGTTACTATAGTCTCTGTCTCACACACACTATAGTCTCTCGCACACACTTACTATAGTCTCTCTCTCTCACACACACTATAGTGTCTCTCTCACACACACTTAATATAGTCTCTCACACACACACTTACTATAGTCTCTCTCTCACACACACAGGCTTAATATAGTCTCTCTGTCACACACACATACTATAGTCTTTCTCACACATACACTATAGTCTCTCTCTCTTACACACACACACTTACTAGTCTCTCTCACACACACTTACTATAGTCTCTCTCTCTTACACACACACACTTACTATAGTCTCTCTCTCTCACACACACTTACTATCGTCTCTCTCACACACTATAGTCTCTCTCTCACACACACTTACTATAGTTTCTCACACACACTTACTAGTCTCTCTCTGTCACACAAACTTACAATAGTCTCTCTCTCACATACACACTATAGTCTCTCCCTCTCTTTCACACACACTTAGTCTAGTCTCTCTCTCACGCTCACACTTACTATAGTCTCTCTCTCACACACACACCTATAGTCTCTCTCTCACACACACTTAATATAGTCTCTCTCACAGATACACTTACTATAGTCTCTCTCTCTCACACACACTTACTATGGTCTCCCTCTCTCTCACACACACTTACTATAGTCTCTTTCACACACACTCTTATAGTCTCTCACACACTTACTGTAGTCTCTCTCTCTCTTACACACACACACACTTACTATAGTCTCTCTCTCTCACACACTATAGTCTCTCTCACACACACACTATAGTCTCTCTCTCACACACTTGCTATAGTCTCTCACACACTTACTATAGTTTCTCTCACACACACTATAGTCTCTTTCACACACACACTTATTATAGTCTCTCTCACACTTACTGTAGTCTCTCTCTCTCACACACACACTTACTATAGTCTGACACACACACTGTAGTCTCTCACACACTTACTATAGTTTCTCTCTCTTACACACAAACACTTACTATAGTCTCTCTCTCTTACACACACACACTTACCGTAGTCTCTCTCTCAGACACACTTACTATTGTCTCTCTCTCACACACACACTATAGTCTCTCTCTCACACACACTTACTATAGTCTCTCTCACACATGTACTATAGTCTCTCTCTCCCTCACACACACTTACTATAGTCTCTCTCACACACACTTACTATAGTCTCTCTCTCTCACACTTTCTATAGTCTTTCTCTCACACACAAACTTACAATAGTCTCTCACACACATACACACTATAGTCTCTCCCTCTCTTTCACACACACTTAGTGTAGTCTCTCTCTCACACTCACACTTACTATAGTTTCTCTCTCTCTCACACACACTATAGTCTCTCTCACACACACTTGCTATAGTTTCTCTCTCTCTCTCTCACACACACTTACTATAGTGTCTCTCTCACACATACACTTACTATAGTCTCTCTCTCACACACAATATAGTCTCTCTGTCACACACACATACTATAGTCTCTTTCTCTTACACACACACTTACTAGTCTCTCTCACACAGTTACTATAGTCTCTCTCTCTTACACACACACTTACTATAGTCTCTCTCACACACATAGTATCGTCTCTCTCTCTCACACACACTATAGTCTCTCTCTCACACACACTTACTATAGTCTCTCTCTCACACACACTATAGTCTCTCTCTCTCACACACACTATAGTCTCTCTCTTTCACACACACTTACTATATACTCTCACACACTTACTGTTGTCTCTCTCTCACACACTATAGTCTCTCTCTCACACACACTATAGTCCCTCTGACACACTTACTATAGTCTCTCTCCCCCACACACACTATAGTCTCTTTCAGACACACTTACTATAGTCTCTCTCTCTTACACACACACTTACTATAGTCTCTCTCTCTCACACACACTTACTATCGTCTCTCTTATACACACACTGTAGTCTCTAACACACACACTATAGTCTCTCTCATACACTTACTATAGTCTCTCTCACACACACACACTATAGTCTCTCTCACACACACTTACCATAGTCTCTGTCTCACACACACACTATAGTCTGTTTCTCTGCCACACACACACTTACTATAGTCTCTCTCACACACACTTACTATAGTCCTTCTCTCTCACACACACACTATAGTCTCTCTCTCACAAACACACTTACTATAGTCTCCCTCTCTCACACACACTTACTATAGTCTGTCTCACACACTTACTATAGTCTCTCCCTCTCTCAGACACACTTATTATAGTCTCTCTCTCTCTCTCACACACACACACTTACTCTAGTCTCTCTCTCTCTCTCTCTCTCTCTCACACACACACACACAACTGAGGAAAATACCCCTTTCCACACTGTTTCTTGCAGTGACGCAAATGTGGAAGAGCTTGCACCGAGTCTTGCTTTCTTCTTCTTCTTCTTGGACAACCACCACCACCCACTCTTTCATTTACATGCAGACAGATAAAAGGTGTAAGGGATGGGGGGAAATGGTCCCTGACCCTAAGGGTTCTCCAATGGAGCACACAGGGATCAAGGCTCTGGAGGGGTGGGGTCGAGCAGGCCAAATGACCCAGGGGGTTTAACACAAGAAGGGGAAGAGGAAAGCTCTAAAGCAGCCTTTCTCAACCTTTTATTCCTGGAGGAGCCCTTGGAATACTGGTACTTTTCAGGTCATAGGGAACCCCTGCATAAACATTATTGTGTATACTGCTATTGTTCTCCCCCCTCCCACAATCACAATCTCTTGAGGAACCCCTAGCAACCTCTTGGGGAACCCTAGTGTTCCAGGGAACCCTGTTTGAGAAACAGTGGTCTAAAGGGAATTTCTCAAAGGGTGGGAGTGGGCATTGGCATTTCAGAGGGCACATGTAGATCAGCACAAGTAAATACAGTTGTGCCTTCATATTCGCTGGGATTTGGTTCAAGAACCCCTGTGGATAACAAAAATCTGTGAATACTCAAGTCCCATTATATGCAATGGCATAGCAAAATGGTGTCCCTTATATAAGATGGCAAAATCAAGGTTTGCTTTTTGGATTATTATTTTTTAAAAGAATATTTTCAAGCTGTGAATACTTAAAGCCATGGATACCAAATCCATGAATACGGAGGGACAACTGTATACCTTTGAAGCAAAACAGAAAGCAAAAACCCTTAGTTCACACATATATATGCTAATGCAGTCTGGGGCTGCCAGGGTCTGATTAAGAAAGTCTTGGAGTTATATGGTGAAAACAATAATCCCACAAGGAGCTGTTGCAGGGAAAACAACCACATTGCTCACTGAGGATCATTAGGGATGGATGCTAAAGTAAAACTGCCAGATTTGTGGGGCATCCCCAGTAAGGTTGCAGCCTCATACCTGTCCTTGGAGAAGCCTGACTGAACTCAGTGGAACTTGCTTCTGAGTAGACCAGGGTGGGCAACTCAGAGACTGGGGTAGGGTGCATTTAGGGCTTCAAAAGTACACAAGGGCAGCACTTGGAAGATGTTTTTTTTTTTAATTGGGAGGGGTTGCAAATAACAACTTAATCAATCCATTATAACTTTACTATAATATTTCCAGGCAGGACAATTGGAACTTTTTTCCTCATTGGATCACACTTCTTATGGATCACAACTGTGATTGCAAAGGGAGGACAGTTTCTCTTGGTAGATGGCTCCCATAGACATCTGTTTAAGCTGAATGGTGGGAGATGTAGGAGAGTGAGAAAGGAAGGACTTCTTCTCATAGTGCATAGTTAATCTCTGAAATTCTCTATTATAAGAAGTAGTGATGGCTGACAATTTGGAGGACTCTAAATGAAAATTAGGGAAATTCATGGAGGTTAAATCTACCAGTTGCTGCTACCCATGATCTCTAGCCCCAAGAGGTGGTATGTCTTTCAGTACCACTTGATGGGGAACAGAAGCAGAGGTGACACCTCTTTGTGGTCTTCAGCTTACAAAAGCCTCCTATTGCCACACTGGTGGTAAACATGACTAGTCTTTGTGTGAAATAAATTCTGGGGAGGAGAGGGAAGAATTCTACACAGCCCTGAAAGCTTCCTCCCTGTGTTTCACTCTGTATTCCTTCCCCCTTTCTTCTCTTCCCTCCACAGGATTTAGTTTCTCTTCTATTTGGGGACAGAAATCACTCACCCAGCCAACCATTTTGCCCTTTCTCGAATGTAGGCAGATCCTCTTTCTTTTTTCCATTCTCTTTTTTAAAATGTTACCAATCCAAATAATTACACACCAATTGCTTGTTGAGCAGTTATTGTCTCAAATATGTGGCTCAAGGTCACCATGAATACTGTCTATTCATCTTGTATGCTTCATTTTTACACATACACATCCCATGTACCATCAATCCCTAGGTAGTCCCTAAGATGAATCTGCCCCTGAGTTGATTCCTTTGTTTTGTCTTACATACACACTAGCTTAGTATCTGGTTGACACTGTTACCCTGCCCCCAAGTCTGATCTATCATTACATATCCCATGTTTGCTAAATTTGTTTCCATTTAACCCCAATTTTTAAATACCCCAGTGTCCACAGCCTAGTAGAAAGTATACACAAAGAACTTACATGCCTTTTCCTGCCAGCCTGCCACTTTATATTTCCCCCAACCCAGACCAAAATATGATTCGTCTCTCTCATCCTTTCCCTCCTACTACCATAACACCATAGTGCCTTGATGCATACTTTTAATGCAAATAACATTGCTTCCTTCAATGCTTCTGCAGCAGACAATGTAGAGTGAAATACACATCATCTGTCTTCCACCCCCCCTAACCTTTCTTAGCACCTGTATTCCCATTGCCAACACACATGCATTTCTTTTGTTTCCTAGCTCGCCAGTATTGATCATGGCATACACTTCACCCATTGCCAGACTTCCTCTCTAAGAAGAGTCACAGGGAAGCCAGAGGTCTCCATGTCAGGGGTGTGGTGAATCTACTGTAGGTTTTATTCCAGACTTTAGAGCAACTATCCAAGGCTGGTTAGGGTTCAGCACCTTGGGTGGCTCATTTAAAATCCGGAATTTAAATGAGCAGAGTAGCTGAATGGCATCCTTGCCATGGAAGCCACTGGCTGCCCCTTTCTAAGCACCTGGCTGTCCCTCCCCCAGTCTTTTCAGGCTCTCTCCACAAGCTGCATCCCATCTATTAACATTGTGGACCATTGTACATGACTCAAATTAAAGCATATAAGAAAAACAGGTAGTAATGGGGCAATCAAGTGTTCATGTCCTCACACTTCAATGTTGTTATCCCCAGCCCTAGTAACAAGAGGACAGAAGCTAAAGTACCAAGGCAAAATACGGGTGTACATTTCCAAACATGACACAACATGTCTTCCCTGTAGAAAAGGGTGGGGAAAATGTGGCTCTCCAGATATTGGACTACAATTTCCAGCACCCCTCATCATTGGCTTTGCTGGTTAGGGGAACTCAGACTTGCATCTGGAGAGTGTCATGATGCCCACAACGGCTTTGTAACATGCAAGTTAAAGCAACTAAAGGCCAGAAGAGAAACCCTTTTGGGCTGGAGGCCAAAAAGAAAAAAAAAAGCCACAAAAATGGGCTTGGGAGATACATGTGGTCCAAGGCTGCCCTTTGCACTGCCCTGACTAAAACCATCCCTCTTTTAAAAAATCCTACAATTTCCTTTTTCCTCAGTGCCCCATATTACACATTGAAGTGCTACAAATTTTCATGTAATTCCCACACAGCCAGAACTTTACTCCTTTCATGCTATATTTTCTTATTCCTTTATTTGTTGTTGACACCAGAGGACACATTCTGCTATTCCCACCGACCTAACTGTTCTCACCAATCCTTTCCTCCAAACTGTTCAGCCTCCCATGGTCAAACATATAGTGGAACTATACTGACACAGCAGAAAGAGTTGGTGCCCAACATATTTCGTCCCTCTCTTTCTCCCTCCCTCCCTTTACTGAACTTTTAAACCAACCATGGGTCAAGAATCTCTGAAAGGTGTACAGCTTATTCAAAATATAAAATATAACAGCACAACAATAATACAACAATAAAACACAGACTAGAGACAGAATATAAAACTAAGAGAAAAACAATACTGCATCTGTAAATAAATAAAAAAAGATGACAGCATATAAACCAAATGAAAACCAGCAGCAAGATAGAGAGGAAAGATCTAAATCAGTGGTTCTTAACCTGTTGTCCATGGACCCCCAGGGGGCCACAATGTCCTCACAGGGGGTCTGCGTGCTCAGCTCACGTGACAGGAGCCAAGGCAAGGGCTGGCTGGCTTGGCTTGTGCATTGCTCTTCAATCAGCTTCAGCCACAAATTTGCAGGAAGAAGCAGGAGAAAAATCTTCTGTCCCCTCTAGTGCCTCTGAGGGAAGGGTTAATGGATGGTGTAATTGTATGATGCTGATGCTGATGGTGTATCATGTACTGTTATTGTTGTTGTTTGTTGTTGTTAGGGTTTTAAATCTTGAGTTAAGTCTTGGGGGTCTACAGCAACAAAAGATATTTAAAGGGGGTCCCTGGTAAAGAAAAGGTTAAGAGCCGCTAATCTAAACCATAGTTCTTCAAATACCAGCAAGAATATTAGCCAAGCCTCTCTAAGCATAGGGTGCAACCACTGAAAAGACCCTCTTTCTCATATATTTTGCAGTAAACACAAACTTTCTTTGTAAATCTATCCCTTCTTCCACTTAATAGCCATACCTGTGTTTTATATGATTCCTATGTAACAATGAGGCACAAATTCAGTAAAACCTGAAAGTAACACTTATCATGGCAACAGCTGTCTTTCTGAATGGTCCTCACTAGAGCCCTAAGTCTTTCTAATTAGTACCACAGATAATGAGCATTACCTCCTGGACAGCTTAATTAACCATGCAAACCTTTCTCCTGGGGGAATGCTACATTGGTTCCTTTTTAGCCTCACTTTTCTCACATCTTCAGAATCCATCATACTAGAGCTTGACCTCACAATGATTAGGAGCATCTTTTTTTAAATTATTCTTCTTGTCAAATGGTATTGATAAATCATTTATCCTTTTGAATTTCACTTATATATCATAAAAACTCATTCTCACTGATCATGCCTGCATAGACAGAGAAGTCTGGAAAATAAGAGAAAATACATAAAATTTAATTTTAACTGTCTAAAGAAATTCAGCTGCTTTGCAAGGCTTGAAGAATGTCCTTGATAGAAAGATTAAAACATCATCATCATCATCATCTGTAGGGCTGAGCATGTAATGGATGTAAGAGTGTGTGTGTGTGTGTGTGTGTGTGTGTGTGATACTTGGTGGAGATAAATTCCTCCTGGACTCCTATGGCAGGCAGATGAACTCCAATTTTCAGCAGTCATATGAAACTTCTATCTAAAAAATGCAACGTGCAGTTGAGAGAGAGAATTCAGCAGGGAGGCAAATCCTATCCACCCCCTTTCCTTTGCTCCACACCCAAAGCCCCTTCCTTTCCTGACTACTGCTTGAGCTTGCCTGTCTTCCTCCTGGCCGTGCTCACAGCCTATGCCAGCCTGCAGGAGATAGATGGGAGAAAAGAACCCTTTTGGTACGCCTCTGGATTTCATTTGTTGAAGTTATGGGGATACAGCTTCTCAGTTATAACCACACACACAGAATTGGTAGAGCAAGGATGGCCAAGGAGCTCTATAAAATACAGTGGACTGCAACATCTTACATTTCTCGTCATTGGACATGCTGGCTAGGGTTGATAGGAACTGTAGTTCAACAACATTTAGAGGGCCACATGTTCCTCACCCTCAGGGAGAGGCTGCAGGACAGACAGATAGTATGTGGCTGTGTAAGTATGAACCCCTTAATGGTATTATCCACTATGCCTGTGAAGACACACCCAACTAAAGGTGGTGGCAGGTTTGGGTGTGCAATGCCACTACCCTGGTGAGACTAAACTCTTTTACCCAGAAAGGCCCTGATGCTGAATATAAAGTTCAAAAAAGGAGGAAGTTTATTTTAAAGAACAAAAGTAAAGGGGGCTTTCTCCTCCCGAGCTCTAAAAGCTTGAAATAAAAGGTACTTTGATATAGTCACTGACTATTTGCATAAAAGAGGAAGAACCTAAATTATGTGAGAGGTATTGAGCAAAGGGGAGCGTTCCAGAAAGTTACGAAGCAATTGAGTAAAAGCTGGAAATAAATGGCAAATTACACAAAAAAAGGAAATACGTAATAAGGCACACAAGAGAGATTAACAATATATTTTGGATCAAAGATAAAGAAAGAGGTAAAGGTGAATAAATCCTTTGGATCCGCAATCTGGGGAAGTCAAGTGGGAGAGAGGGAAAATAGAGAAGTTTTTAGAAGAAAGAAGACACAAAAAAGGAAGAAAAATTCTTGACGGGAGGCAATAAAAGTAACAGAATGAAGAATGTAAAAGAGACGATTGTGGTTGTATAAAAAGACAGGATTACAAAAGATGCATGATTATGTTTTATGTATAATAAATATTGTACTGTGTATAATGAATAATTATGTACAATGTACTAAGTATCATGTATAATGTATGATGATGTAGGATGTATGAAGTGTCTGGATAAATAAAAATATATTATATAAAAGCCTCTGAACATTTAGAAGGCAATGCCATAATCACAAAAAGTCAACATGGGTTTCAGAGAAACAAGTCATGCCAGACTAATCTGATCTCTTTTTTTGATAAAGTTACCAGCTTGGTAGATGAAAGGAATGCTGTGGACATTGCATACCTTGATTTCAGTAAGGCCTTTGACAAGGTTCCCCATGACATTCTTGCAAACAAGCTTGTAAAATGTGGGCTAGACAAGTTAACTGTTCAATGGATTTGTAATTGGTTGACCAGCCGAACCCAAAGGGTGCTCAGCAGTGGCTCCTCTTCGTCTTGGAAAGATGTGACCAGTGGGGTGCCACAGGGTTCTGTCCTGGGCCCAGTGCTATTCAACATCTTTATCAATGACTTAGATGAGGGAATTAGGGGCATACTTATCAAATTTGCAGATGACACCAAATTGGGAGGAGTAGCTAATAACCTAGAGGACAGGATCAAAATTCAGAATGACCTGGATAGACTGGAGAGCTGGGCCAAAGGTAACAAAATGAAATTCAATACGGAGAAATGTAAAGTACTGCATTTAGGGCGGAAAAATGAAATGCATAAATATAGGATGGGAGAGACCTGGCTGAATGAGACTACGTGCGAAAGGGATCTAGGAGTCCTAGTAGACCACAAGTTGAACATGAGCCAACAGTGTGATGCGGCAGCTAAAAAGGCCAATTCGATTTTGGGCTGTATCAATAGAAGTATAGTGTCTAGATCAAGGGAAGTAATAGTGCCACTCTATTCTGCCTTGGTCAGACCTCACTTAGAATACTGTGTCCAGTTCTGGGCACCACAATTCAGAAAGGATATTGACAAATTGGAGCGTGTCCAGAGAAGGGCAACTAAAATGGTAAAAGGTCTGGAAACCATGCCTTATGAGGAGAGACTTAGGGAGCTGTGTATGTTTAGCCTGGAAAAAAGACGGTTAAGAGGCGATATGATAGCCCTGTTTAAGTATTTGAAGGGATGTCACGTTGAGGATGGAGCAGGCTTGTTTTCTGCTGCTCCAGAGACTGGAACACGGAGCAATGGGTGCAAGCTCCAGGAACAGAGATTCCACCTCAACATGAGGAGGAACTTTTTGACAGTAAGAGCTGTTCGGCAGTGGAACACACTCCCTCGGAGTGTGGTGGGGTCTCCTTCCTTGGAGGTCTTTAAACAGAGGCTGGATGGCCATCTGTCGGGGATGCTTTGATCAAGATTTCCTGCGTGGCAGGGGGGTTGGACTGGATGGCCCTCGTGGTCTCTTCCAACTCTGCAATTCAATTCAATTCTATAAAAAAAGAAAAGAAATAAAAGGTACTTTACAGTTTGAGTTTCAGCAATCTTCAGGGTGTCATCCCTCTGGGTTGATCTTGATTTGATCAATAGAGCTGGTGCAGGGTCTTTCAGCTCCTGATTCATTTGACTTATTTGTTGTTGGCAACTAATTTGGCTAAATGGTGTAAGAAATGCCTTTCCTAGCTGTCTGGGCCTGTTTGCCACCAATAACACAGCTTCCTGCAAGCTCACAGCAAAGACTGAGCAAAAAACTAAAAAACTTCTAGCCAAAACAGAGCTTGCTGGGAGGGACAAACCAAACCTGGAAAAATGCTGGGGAATTCTCCAGCTCCTACCACAACCCCAAAACAATGAAACATTCCTATGCTCAGACATACTAAGGCCTGAACTAAAATGAAGGAAAATGCAGGGGAGATTCAAACAGTCCTGGCTGGACATCACGATGCCCATATAGCATAAATACAATCTCAGTCTCTCTCTCTCTCTCTATTACAGGACTGGGCAATTTGTGGCTTTCTAGATACTCTTGGACTGTAACCCCCATCATCCTTCAGCATTAGCTCTGTTGGCTAAGGCAAATGGCAACACCCGTGCAAAGGCACATGGAGGGCAAAAACTTGCCTAAACCCGTTCTGTTGAATAATTACAAAAACTACAAAAACATCATCATATGAAAATACACGTACAATATTTTTAAATAGTAAATGAAAGGCACATCTCTCTACCACATTTGCATTTTTGAAAACATCGATGTCTAGATAAACATCTATTAGCTCCTCAGTCAGATAATTTGGAAATACATAGAGTATCTCGGTTGATGAAATATGATGGGAATCACTCAGAAAAAGAACCATTCGGTCTGTTATTTTTTTAATACACTGATCTAACTTAGCTATTTTTTCATCATTTCTTCCCCCTAGAATTCTGGACATCTTAAATCCTATCTTGTGTCTTTTATACCAAATTTCATAGTGAGGAGTTAAATTATCTTAACTTTATAAAGCAGAAAATTTACATAAAGCCAAAAGGGTGAGGGTTTTTTTGATTGCTTTAGCAAAGATGAGCATCACCTTAACTATAGGCTTATACTTGAGGCTCAATAATTCTTTCCTTGGGACACTTGCCCACATTTACATTTCTGTAACTCTTCTAATTCCCTAAATAAATTTTATGCAATTTTTTTTTTGCATCCCTGTCATTTTTCTGATAATATTGTTATTTTGTTTGTTGGGGATAACTGTGTTCCCTGTTTATCACAAGAGACCACATTCTTGCTTGTGTTTCAGAAATAAAAAATGGGGAACTGATTAGTGTAGTGCAGTTGGTTACTTAAAGGTACTGTGAACTTTATCAGACGAGTGTCTAAAAATGCTGTAATTCTGCGAATGAGGAAAGAGGAAACATAGTGTCATTATTACACTTATTATTGCATGTCGCTGTAATGGTGTGAAAGAACTGCCATAGAATTATTGTATGACCACCACTACCACTTCAAGAACAGGACTTTACTTCCATGATTTAGCATGGGTGAGATTTCTGTGGTTTTCACAAGAAGACGTGAACATGCTTAAAAACACCAAACTCCCCCTTAATTTGCAAAGTAAATGAACACACAAACACTTTTAAAACCCCCAAAATGTGCAAACAAACCAGGACAGTTCATACAAAGAGCATCCTGTGGATAGTTTTCATGATCTCACCCAGACGTTTTCTCACTGGGAACGGGGGTGGGGGGAGAGGACCACCCTCACACTGTAATCTCACAATTACAGCAGGAGGTGTTTTTACACACTCTTCAATACTGTGAAAAGAGCAATATCGAGGGCTATTGGCAGCTTGTCCCATCAATGAAAAGCAATGCCTTATTCGTGGCTGGAGCACAGATTGACCATGCGAACATGACACCATCGTGCTATAGTGGGAATCAGTTGCGCTATCGTAACATCATAGCCGTGCTATTTTTGCCGCATCTGATAAAGTTCTGTGTAGTGCTGCCAGTTAGTGATCAATGTTTGGTTGTTTCATATGCAGGTTGTGTGCCCATGTGTGCAAATGCATATTGTATGACACATTATAATCTCAATTGTGTAATTTCACTGTTTTGGAGCTAAGGCAAGCCTCTTTCTTCTACTCCAGGGAGTTTTGGAAGGAATCCTGCTATATCTCTGCCTCAGGAATGAGTGAAGGACTATATCTCTACTTTAGGAATGAGGGAAGGAGGATGGTTGTAAGGAGGCATTCCACTACCAGGTTCATGAGAACCTCTGCATGTCTGAGTGAATGATTCTTGGATGAAACTCATAGAACAGGGGTGTGGAATCTGTGACTCTCCAGATGTTTCTATACTAGATCCCCCAGCATTCCTGGACATTGGCCACCCTGGCATGACATGCATGAAAGTCCCACATCTGGTTCTCCACCTCACTACAGAATCATTGCTCTGGGCATTCTTCTTTCATAAAGAGGCATGCTGAAAACATGGGTGCCTGTGGGAGTGGGCAGTGGTGGTTCCTCTGAACTTTCTGGATATAGGTGTGAAATATTCCTTCAGCTTAAAGTCAGAGAAAACAAATGTGCCTTAGCTATCAGAGGTCTGGAAAACACAGCTCTGCTTGATACAAGGAAACAAAATGCTTGACTTGTATTTCTCTTACAATCTCACTCCTCCATTTCTGTCTGTAGCTAGCCTTTAAAAGCAAGGTGTTTTTTTTTTAAATAAAAAAGCACACTTTAAGGTTGGTGTTAGAGAGCAAAGACAGAAGTTCAGCTGAACAGGCCCAGTGGGTATATCAACATATACCTTGGCCATGAAAATGAGACTGAGAGTCTCTCCTGTATTCCAGCCTTTAATATTTAATTATGGTGCCACATATTGCAACACTGGTGTTAATGATATGCCAGCATTAACATTTCAATTTTTTTTGTTTCCAGAGGATATACATTTTTAACATTTAATTTGAATGTATACTGTGACATATAAATGCATGTAGTGAAAATCATACATGTGGGTGAAGTAATGTTTTAATACTGCAGGGACAGTTTTACTCTGAAGTACTGAGACAACATTTGAAAAACCCAACAATTTGGCATGCTTATAGATTGTTATCCTCACTGCATATGATTTTTTGCTTCTATTATGCCAGGCTACATTTACAAAAATCAGCAAATTGAAAGTAGTATGAATCAGAAAAGATCAAATTTATTGTGACTCAAAATACATTTCTCTGGGATTAGAAAAAGCCCTGTAGCATTGCTTAATACCCATAAAAATGTACAGTAAGCATTACTAAAAAATGTAAAGCTGGTGGTCTCTCACTGGTGGTTTTTAAAGCTATTTGGAGACTTGGAAAGCACACACAGGCAGGATTATAAAATAATTCAGTTGGAACAGGGTATGGCTGGTGAAATGAGGTAACAAGCGAACGTTTCCCTACCAGCACATATAGTAGCGTAGGCAATGTCCTTCAGCCTTCTAAGGAGCCTATGTTGTCTGTTCCTCTCTGGTGAAAAGATCTGCCACTGGGCCAGTGACTGTCATCCAGAAGGTGCCATTAAACACAGACACTCATTGCAAACTGCCATAGATTAGGTAGGTTAATTTCAAACAGGGTGCAGGTAAAGCTGGAGAAGTGAGTTTAACATGTAGAGGAAGAAAACTTGAGGACAAACTATATATTAACCACCCCTGTGTTATCACTGCATAGTAATAAGCAAGCACTGCTAATATTTGCTTGCCACTCCAAGGAGAAAGTCACTTATATGTACTCAGATTTTGACACCATGGTCATCACAGGGGAGATTATCAGACGACCTAAATAGGGCATGATAACAATGCCAGGAGATCGCCAAAGGGCTTGAATATCAGATGAAGTCGTCCCTGTCCCGTTATGCTCCTGTTCCCACGGCGCTCCTTTTAATTCATGGGCTAAGCTGTGAATAGATCGCCTGTTCCATTTCTATGATGAAATTATGGGTGAGTGAAAAGGTGCCCCGTTATGTTGGCGCAATGCCAGTGTCACTGGGAGGTCTGTGCCGAACACATCTGGGTGTGATCGGGAGATCGAGGTAAATGACACACTTTTTTGTACCTTCTCTGGCTTACTTGTATGTTTTTAAAGTGTGTTTTTGTGCTTAGTTTAACTTTTTAACATTTATTTGCCTTTTTATTTTTAAATTTCCCGTGTGAACGTCCTCTCATGAGAACGGCTGGGATTTCCATTCCAGGAAGTGAATGCAGCTCCGTTCAAGTTGCATTCACTCCTGGGCTGCTGAGGGGAGGGGAGGATTGCACTAAAGGTAGGTCTGAAAATTTTTCTTTTTATATCGTTACAAGGACAGGAGGGGGGCGGGAGGGGGCGGGAGAGAATGTAGCGAGATGGGGATGCTTTTTTTTCATCTCCATCTGATAATCTCCAGGGTTTAGGAAGGGTGTCCAGTGTTCCATACAGTCACCTTTCTTGGACCTCTTTCAGCTACTGAGACCTGATGATGTGGACAAGACACTTGGATTAGTTCATCCCATTGACCCTTGTCCATCTTGGCTGATAGTTTGACCCTTTCCCATCTTGGCTGATAAGATCCAGCAGACGTAGATTGATTGGGTGTGCCTAAATGGTAGAAAATGCCTCATGCTGGGGAAAGTGGCTGCTGCCTTGAAAGAGGACCTCCCTGGAGCCAAAGCTAAGTGAGAATTACTGCTCTATCACCAATATCCACTTTTTGGGCAAAGTGTTTGATCCTGTGGTGATTGAGCAACTTCGGGTGTTCTTGAAAGAAGTGGATTGTTTGGACAAATAGTAGTAGTCTAGATTATGGTACCAATATGGCACTGTAGGAGGCACTTTTATGTACAGGGCCAGTTCCAGAGAGTTCAGTTCCATGTTCAGTCCCATGTCCATTAAGCTGCGGGGTGGTATAGGGTTCTGCTTGTCTCTCATGCTATTCAGTATCCATATGAAAGCCATTAGGAGATGTCATTATGAGTTTTGAGGCTGGGTGCCATCGGTATGCTCATGACATTCAACTGTATTGCTCCTTCTTGTGTGGATCATCTGTGGCTTTGCAAGTGCTGGACCTGTGACTGGATGTTATAATGTGCTGGACGGGGGGTGGGGGCAGTAAACTGAAGTTAAATCCAGAAAAGACAGAGGGTCTGTGGATTGTTGGTTTTCAGGTCCAGTAATTGGGGAAGATACCTGTTCTGGATGGGTTGTACTGTCATGGGCAGGATTTGGACTCAGATACTGTGTCAGAAGAGGCTCCTGCAGCTCTCATGGTGGAAGAGCAGCCTCAGTTTGAGGTGGAACAGAGCCAGAATTCACCTGCAGCTGACTTGGCAAAGGACACAGCTGGGTTTAAAACAAGAAGGGGCAGAGGAAAGCTCTACAGGGAGTTTCTCAAAGGGGTGGGCATATCAGAAAGCACATGAAGTTCAGCCTAAGTGAATATGCAGTTGCCCCTCCACATTCGCGACTTTCACATTCGCGGTTTTGATCATTTGCAGAAAGCTGCCTCCCCCCCTCCCGCTGCTCAACACCCCACTCCCTTCCCAAGGCAGCGAAGGGCTTAGCCCATCGCTGCCCTGGGAAGGCGGGGTGGGAAGCAGCTGGCGCGCTCGCGTTATACCCCACTCCCTTCCCAAGGCAGTGAGGGGCTTCTTAGGAAGCTCCTCACTGCCTTGGGAAGGGGGGGTGGGAACCAGCTGGCACGCTCGTGCTACACCCCATCCCTTCCCAAGGCAGCAAGGGGCCTCTCAGGAAGGCTCATTTCTTATTCACGGTTTTTTCACATTCGGGGGTTTGTCTGCCCCAACCCCCGCGAATGTGAAGGGATGACTGTACATTTGAAGCAAAACAGAAAGCAAAAAATTCTTAGGCTTTCATGGCTGGCATCCATAGATTTTCCTTGTTTTTTTCTGGGCTGTGAGGCCGTGTTCTGGAATAGTTTCTTTCTGACGTTTCACCTGCATCTGTGGCTGGCATCCTCAGAGAATGGTTGGGTAGGAGTATATGTGGAGTTCATATGCTGTGAACCCCTGTTCGGGAGTATATGTAAATTTGTGTAATTGAATGATTAGCTTCTGGGTATAGAAATGCAAGGCTCATTAGTGTCTATTTAGCTAATGGTTGGTTGATGGGCCATTATCTGCTGGGAATCCCCCTGTCCCTGGGTGGAAATCCTTTGTAAATGTTGAGATTTTATTCTATTGTTCTTCAAAACTGGGAGCCAAATTTTGTTTACTTTTAAGGTTTCTTCTTTCCTGTTGAAGTTGTCCAGGTGTTTGTGGATTTCAATAGAAAGGTTACATATACTCCCCAACAGGGGTTCACAGCATATAAACTCTACAAACACTCCCACCCAACCATTCTCTGAGGATGCCAGCCACAGATGCAGGCAAAACATCAGAAAGAAACTATTCTAGAACATGGCCTCACAGCCCGGAAAAAAACCAAGGAAAATCTATAAAAAAATCTTTCTTCACATATACAAGTACAATTGTCCCTCCATATCTACAGATGTAAGTATTCACAGCTTGAAAATATTCTTTAAAAAATAATAATCCAAAAAGCAAACCTTGATTTTGTCAACTGACATAAGGGACAGCCATTTGCTGTGTCATTGTATATAATGGGACTTGAGTACTCACAGATTTTGGTATCCACGGGGGCCCTGGAACCAAACCCCAGCGAATATGAAGGGACAACTGCATATGCTAATGGACTCTGGGCTGGCAGTGGCTAGCAAGAGGTCTTGGTGTTATATGGTGAAAACAATAATCCCACAATCCCACAATGAGCTGCTTTAAAAAAAATATTTTTATTAATTTTACAATCATACATAATAATTTCCAATCAATACTTTGTTTAATATTTTTTATGGGGGAGGGTGGGAGGTGTTTAGGGATTTTTATCTGTATTGTATTTTAATTTTGTAAGCCGCCCCGATTGTTTTAACAGAGGGGCAGGGTATAAATAAATATTATTATTATTATTATTATTATTATTATCATCATTATTATTTAGTATAATACATAAAATTACCATAAACATCACAAATTTTCTATCAACTAATTTAGAAAGTTAACATAAATTCTTTACTATGATTCTTTTCATGAATATTACTGTAACACATAAAATTACCATAAACATCACAATTTTTCTATCAACTAATTTTGAAAGTTAACATAAATTCTTTACTATGATTCTTTTCATGAATATTACTTCCCCTACCCCCCCCACCTCAGTGCCCCCCTTCACCGGAGCCTTTATCCCTTACCTAATCTTTCCAGAATCTCATTTCTTCTCATGGAGGTAACCTCCTATCTTTTGTCTGTAATACCTTTTTAACAAACACTTTCCAAATGTTATCAAAATCACTTTCTTTCCAACTTCCTCTTCTTACTGTAATTCTACATGTTAACTTATCATTTATTGCCATTTTCCAAACTTCTTTATACCATTCCTCCACTTGTACATTTATTTGCATTTTCCAATGTCTTGCTATAATTAATCTTGCTGCCGTTAATAAATTTGTTATTAAATCCTTTTCTGCTTGGTTCTCATTCTCCATTATAAATTAACAACAATGCTATGCTCGGTTTCCTTTCTATATTTCTATTCAGAATATTCTCTATTTCTATAAAAAAACATTTCCCAAAACTGCTGTACAAATTTACAATTCCACCACATATGCATATATGTACCTATTTCTTGACCACCTCTCCAACAATATTTAGAGTTATTCTTGTCTATATTATGCAGTCTTGCTGGTGTCAAATACCATCTCCATATTATTTTATAGTAATTTTCTTTTATCCGTATCGACATATTTTTTAGATGTCTATGTTTCCAAATCTTATCCCATTCATGCTCTCCAATTCTTTGTTTCAAATCTTCCTCCCATATTCTCCTTAAATATTCCCCTTTGTCTTTTTTATCCTTATTTTTATCAATATTTTATATAATTCACTTGTAATACCTTTCAAACTTTCATTATCATCCCTCTTTTCACCTTTTTTCACCAAATTTTCAAATTTTGTAAATTCCATTGTTTCTTTATGATTCTTTTTCCAATTTTAAATCCATTGTTCTAACTGTATGCAATTAAACCATGAAATTTTCATTCCACATAATTTCTCTCTTATACTCCCTTTCTCACTCATCCATCCTATCCATCCCTCTATTTTGTCTAGTCCTCTTTTCTTTAATTCCTTTCCCATTTTTCCCTTCAAATTATTTGGGAATTTTTTTTCCATTATAACCGGTGTTAATACTGAATCAATAGGCAAAAATTTTCTCTTATATTTATACCATATTTCCCATATATTTGGCAGAAATGGGTTCTCAATTCCTTTAATTTCCTTTTTTGTAAAATTACCAAAAAATATGTTCCATATTCTCTTTTCTATTCTCCCTGTTTCTGTCTCTAACCATTCTAAATCCCCCTATCCTACAATTCCTTCTATAACCTATCTCAATTGATTAGTTTCTCCTCCCTCCTTCTGTGGTATATACCAGAATAATTTATTTAATCTTGTTCTTTTCCCTCCATTACAATATTTAGTCAACATATTTTGCCATTTTTTCAGTTCTACTTCTGACATTTTTGTTGGTAACATTCTAAACAAAACATTTAGTTTAGGTAATATTTTCATTTTAACTAAAGCTACTCTTCCAAACCATGATAGTTGAATATTTTTATATTCTTCCAACTTCTTTTCCATTTCTTTCCTTAATACCATAATATTTTTCTCTTCTAATTCTTTTAAATCTTTTGTAATATTTATTCCTAAATACTTAATATTACTTTTTAATCTTACTTCTATTTTTTCTCTTTTACAAATATATTTTCTTCTTCCTTAGTATAGTTAAACAACATCATATCTGATTTATTCCAATTAACCTGTAAGCCTGTCATCTCCCCAAATACTTTTAAATGTTCTTTATTTTTTTCTATTCATCAAATCCTTAATAGTTAGCAATGTATCATCAGCAAGCAAGCTTATCTTATGTTTTGTTTCTAATCCAATTCCTTCTATACTATTATAATTTCTTATCACATTTGCTAGAATTTCTATTACCATTGCAAACAGTATTGGAGAAAGTGGGCAACCTTGTCTTGTTCCTCTCACTATTTTTATCTCTCGTTATTCCATCATTAACCATCACTATAGCTGCGTTATGGGAATACAATTGATCTATTAATCCTCTAAACCTCTTCCCCATTCCAAATTCTTTCAATATTGTTTTTAATGTTGGCCATTCCACACAGTCAAATGCTTTAAATATATCTAATGCTAATATCCCTGCTTTTACTTTTGTTTTGCCGATTATATGTATTTTATTTAACACCCTTCCTATCAAATTTGACATTTGTCTTCCTTTCACAAATCCACATTGATCCTTTAATATATATTTATACATACAACTATTCATTCTCTTTGCCATTATTGCTGATAATAACTTTGCACCTTGATTTATCAATGATATAGGCCTATATGATCCAGGATCCATCAAATCCTTATCTGGCTTTGGTATCAATATTATCAATGATTGTTGCCATGATGGAGGGACTTTGTCTCCCATTATTATATTATTATATAATTCTAATAATTTAGGTATTAACTTCTTTTTAAATACTTTATAATAATCTGCTCCTAACCCATCCATTCCTGGAGCTTTCCCACTTTTAAAATTATTTATTGCTTCCTCTACTTCCATTTTCGTAATTGGTTTTTCTAATAAATCCCTATCTTCCTCTTCTGTTTTAATCTTCCAATTTTCCCCTACATATTTTTCTATTTGTTCCACTGATTTATTCCCTGACTGGTACAGGTCTTTATAAAACTCCTCAAAAATTGTTATTTTTTCCTTCATTGTTCTACACATTTTACCTGTTTTATCTCTAATCCCATTTATCATATTTTCCATTTTCTTCTTCTGTGTGGATCTAGCCAACATTTTTGAATTTTTATTACTAAATTAAAAATACTCCCTTCTTAAATAAATTAAATTTTCCTGTACTTCATCTACTTCCATTTTATCCAATTCCTCCCTCTTTGCTCGTAACTCAATATAAGTGTGTTTTTCCTTATCTAATATATATTTATCTTCCAATAATTCTATTTCTCTTTCGAATTTCCCTTTTCTTTCTTCTTGCCTTTTTTTAGGTAAAGGTTTCTTTTATACATATCCCCCTTGACACAGCTTTCATAGTATCCCACAAAATTCCTTTTGATACTTCTTTATCATTTAATTCCCATAATTCTTGCCATTAATGCTCATTTTTTTTCTACTAATTCTCTGTAATTTAAAATCTTTGTATTCAGCCTTCACCTTTTCACCTGTTCATAATCTCTCTTCATTATAATCTCCACATTGACCAAGGCATGGTCTGTTACTTTTATATTTCCTATCTCTGAATTTATAATTTTATCAATCAAATTTGTTGATACAAAAATATAATCAATTCTTGAATAACTCTTATGTACCATTGAAAAATATGTATATTTCCTTTTATCTCCCTTTACCAATCTCCACACATCTTTCAACCCCTTTCTTTTTATTATTTTATATAAATTTGTAATATTATCATACTCATTATCTTAATGAGTAATTTGATTTATCTTTTATTCTTTCCATTTGCATGTTAAAGTCTCCTGCTACAACAATATTTTGTTCTTGCATATTCTCCATTTCTTTAAATACTTGCTCATAAAATTCCTCTTGTTTTTCATTTGGAGCATATACATTAATTAAAACATATTTATCTTCTACCATTTCACCTTTCATTATAATATATCTACCATTTTCATCTTTTTTCACCTTTTTAATGACAAAATTACATTTTTTGCTATTAATATTGCTACCCCTCTAGCTTTTGAATTTCCATATGCTTTTTCATAAACTCTTACCCAATTCAATTTCAATTCATTTACTCCTTCCCTTTTTTGATGTGGTCTCTTGTAAAAATATTATATCCGCTTGATCCTTCTTCAATAATGCTTCAATCCTTTTTCGTTTTATTACCGTGCCAAGGCCATGAACATTTAAGGTTGATATCTTTAATTTATTAACCATTAGATTCCTTATTACTTTTTCTATAAAATCTTCTGGCTCCAAAAAGTGACCTCCCTTCCTCATTCCCACCCCTTCCCAATTTTTCCCCATTCCCTTCCCCCCTCCCCCTTTCCCTTCTTTACCTCCCCACCTTGTCTTCTCAAGGCAAATTGCCTTGCTCATGACCCCCCAGGTCTTCCAGGTGAGGAGTGGTGAAGAGATCATCCAGTGGCCCAGAACAACTCCCTCCCCCCGAGTGCTCATTAAAAAAAATTCCCCTCTTTTTCTTTTCCCCCATGTAGTTTATTCTTCTTTCTGCTTTCTTCATCTGTCTAAACTTTTCCATCTCCTCTGTCCGCTCCTCCATCAGCTCCATACTCCTTCTTATGTATTCCCAACTCCTCCAACAGTCGCAGTCCTTCTTCTGATGTTTCCATTCTATATCTTTTTCCTGCCCATTCAAATTTCAAAAACACTGGGTATCCCCAAGCATATTTTATACCAGCTTTCAAAAGAATAGCAATGCAAGGCTTCATCGATTTTCTCCAGATTACTGTTTGTGGACAGTAGTCATTATATAATTCCACCCTTACATCTCCATACTTCAGTCTCTCTGGATATTTCTTGACTGTTCTCATCAATTCCTCCTTGTTATTGTAATTAATAACTCTGACAATAACATCTCTTGGCAAAATACTTCTCCTTCCTGTCAGTTCTCTATGGATCCACTTGATGTCCTCTTCCCTCCATTTCACAGCTGGGGTCACTTGCTGTAACCATTTCAGCACTTCAGATTTCAGGTTAGATCCTTGATCTTTCCCCACAGATTCTGGCAGGAACCTTATTCTAAAGTTATTCCTGCGTTGATAATCTTGCATGTATATCAATTTTTTCCCATATCTGTGATTTTCTTCATATTGTCCTGGATCTGACTGCCTTGAAGTGTTTGGGTTTTAATTATTTCTTCCACAAGGAGCTGCTACAGAAAAAAAAACATTGCTTCCTGAGGATCATTAGGGATGGATGCTAAAGTAAAACTTCCAGATCTGCGGGGCAATCCCCAGTAAGGCTGCAGCCTCATACCTGTCCTTGGAGAAACCTGACTGAACTCAGTGGAACTTGCTTCTGAGTACACCAGAGTGGGCAACTGCAGAGATGGGGAGGGGCTGCATTTAGAGCTTCAAAAGTACACAAGGGCAGCACTTGGAAATTGGGAGAGACTGCAAATAAACAGCTTGAGTAATCCATTATAAATTCATTGTAATAATTCTAGGCAGAATAACTGCGACCCCCCCCACATTGGATCACACTTCTTATGGATCACAACTATAACCACAAAGGGAGGGTGGTTTCCAGGAGCTCCTGTTACACAAAAATGCAGAGTTGGGGGGGGGCAACTGAGCCAAGCAGAAGGATGACCTCATTACACACACTCTCTCTCATTCTTTGGGCAGTTCTGATGGCTAGGTGCCCCCCTCTGCAAAGGAGATGGGTGAAGGAAGGGGGTATTAGAGACTTCTCCCTAACTCCCCCCACCCCCAACAAGAGGAAGAAGAGAGCCCAGCAGAAGAAATGGTCATTCCACTTGCATGCCCCTTCTTTGGACAACATGTGAGACAATATGTCTTCCGTATAGAAAAGGGTGGGGGAAATGTGACCGTCCAGATATTGAACCACAATTTCCAGCATTCCTTGCCATTGGCTCTGCTGGTTAGTGGTACTCAGACTTGTATCCGGAAAGTAGCATGATGCCCACACCTGCTCTGTACCATACACATTAAAGCAATTAAAGCCCATTTCGGGGGAACTGGGAGGGTGGGGGAACCTTTGGATGACCATAAATTTCCATGGAGTACTGCATGTGGTCCATAGGCTACCTTTTGCCTATTCCTGGATTAGAAGAAAGTGTCTGCCCTCTGTTGATAGGGCTACTGTAGAAATGATAAGCTATAAGAATTTATCATTACCAAAGTAAATGCTTGAAAAATAATACACTGCTTTTTTGTAATTCCATCTTGAATACTGCCAGGGCTAGACCTTTACATTTTGTTTCCAAATGTAGTCCTCCCATCCCATGCAGTGAAAATCTAAAATGAATAAGGGTGCTGCAGAATGTCTATAGTTAACAGAGAGAGGCATGCCTGGTTTGGGTGTGGGCGACCCTGTCTCCTGACTGCATGAGTGAGGGTGGGGTGGGGGGACCCAGGTTAATAGAGGTGAAGGAAGGGAAGGGATTCTCTCCCACATACCCCACATTGTCATGCCCATCTCTTACTCTAGAGTCAGCATTTCTTTATTTGACCTGCCAGAGCATTTGCCCTTAAATCCCCGTGGGCAGAAGAACAACTCTGTACTAACAGCAAAGTGTCAAATGTACTGCTTTTCTCCAGGACCAGAAGTTAGCAGAGTGACATCAGAGTCCTGTCATCGGCTGTTAATGCCAGAGAGGCCCTGGGACAGGCACAGGTGCACTTTGCACACTGCAGGCTTCTAGGCAGCAGGCACAGCTGACAAAATGCTGTTGACCTTTAGCATCACCTCTCATCTGTTCACAGTAGCTGGTGTGTTTTTACTGCCTGATATCACATATGTGCTTGCCATCATACATACATAAGATCTAGGGTTCTATCTATCTATCTATCTATCTATCTATCTGTGTTCTTAATCAACGTTATGTTTATTGTATATGTTAAATTGTTTTCCCAAGAAATCATAATAATCATAATAATCTATCTTCTTTGAACCAGACCTCCAGAAACAGGGCCTCACAGGTCAACATCAGAAAACACCTACAGAACAATGGGCTTGTCTATCCAGGCTAAATACCCCATCTTGCCCCCTTCTCAGAACCCTGCAGTCCATATGACACAGGGCTCTTGTTCCGTTCTGCCCCTGGGCAGATATGGGGTTGGAACGGGGGAAAGGCAGGATAGGTTTACTCCATGTCATGATGGAGTTAACACTCTGTTACCACTGACAAACAATGGATCGGGCCCCACATGTCTGCAGGAGCCTGTCTGTGCAAGCCAGCCTTCGCTGCTACTGCGGTCTCTCTTACTCTCCCAGAAGCCAGGAAGGAGTCTTGCAGCATGTGGCCAAGGCTGGTCACATGCAGGGGGTTCAGTCATATGTTGCACTTCCCCTTCCTGGCTTCCAAGACAGCAAGGAAAATGGTGGCAGCAGCTGCAGCAACAGACTGGCGTGCCTTTTTGGACATCGTCCTGTCCCATACAGGTAACGGGGGGAGAAAAGGCCAGATCTGCAACCAGGATATGCTATCAGGGAGCCAGTGTATTCTGGCTCGTGTAGATGAGCCCTTAGTTACTTTTATAATTATGGGAAGCACAGCCTCATTAAATGTTGGCTTGTTACATTGTATCATGGGCTGCTGCCTCATGCTTTGTTGTGGGTATCAAGGCAATGAGGAGGTAGACAGGAGTTTGGTAACAGGCCAGCTGCTTGTAATTTTCAGATTCTAAAGTAGCTAACAAGTGACTATTCTAGTTGTTTTTGAGAAACAGGAAAGTGACACTTCAAAAACAATCATAACTCTAATGATAACCAACTAGTTTCTTGGCACTAGAACTAGAACTGTCACTAATTATTTTAAAAGTAGCTTCCCATATTCTGGGATACCCAGTTTGTCACAGCTCAAGGCCTACAAAAGTCTGACTGGTACTGTAAACATGGAGCATCAAATACTTGGCAGACCATAATAATATGTTGCTGTCAGGTTCTATTCTACTTTGTAGCGGACAAGTTATACCCATGAGCAAAAATATCAGGGCTATGATCATTTGTTAATAAGTTTTAGAGTTTATAACACTCTTCACCTGATAGCCCTGTTACTTGCCACCCTGGAATGAAGGAGCTTACTTGTCAGGATGCTGAGGGGCAGGGAAGTTCCTTTTAAGCCTTTAACTACATGCATTTTTCTGCCTTAGGAATCACAGATATTACTTCTGTATTACTTGTTGCTGTCAAGACCACAGCAGACTGAAATGCAGCTCAACACCATATAACTCTATAGTACAGTAGTACTACCATAATGTCCAATATCCTCTTTCTGGGAAAGGTTCTAGAGTGTGTGCTGCCTCCCAGATCCAGGGGTTTCTGGATGAGATGGATTATCAAGATCCTTTTCAATCTGGCTTCAGGGCTGGCTATGGGACAGAGACAGTTTTGGTAGCCTTGGTAGTTGACCTACACAGGGAACTAGACTGGGGGAATGTGTCCTTGTTGCTTATGCTGGACCTCTCACCATCTTTTGATACCATGAATCATGTTATTCTTCTGGGTTGCCTCTCTGGAATGGGACTTGGCACTGTTTTACAGTGGTTCTGGTCCTTCTTGGAGTGGTGGACTCAGAAGCTGGTGCTGGGGGATGCCCATTTGACACCTTGGCTGTTTGTCTGTGGTGTACCTCAGGGTTCGGTTCTATCCCTTATGGTGTATAACATTTATATGAAACTGCTGAGAGTGGTCATCAGAAGTTTTGGGGGTTCGGTGTCACCATTACATTGATGACACCCAACTCTATCTCTTCTTTCCATCTGATTCTAAGGAAGCTGTTTCTGTACTAAACCGGTGCCTGCTGCATGTGATGAAATGGATGAGGGTGAACAAAACTTAATCTATACAAGAGAGAGGTGCTCCTGTCAGTCACAAGGCAGATCAGGGACTAGGGCTTCAGTCTGTGCTAGATGGGGTTATGTTCCCTCCGAAATCTCAGATGTGCAGTTTGGATATACGCCTGCTCCTGCATGCCCAGGTTTTGGCTGTGGCCAGGAGTGTGATTGCACAGTTAAAACTAGTGTGTCAGCTACACCTGTTCCTTGAGATGTGAGATCTGGCTATGGTGACACATACCTTGATTACATCCTGTTAGGATTACTGTAGTGCACTGTACATGGGGCTGCCTTCAGAAAATAGTCAGAAACTTCAGTGGGTTCAAAATGCTGTGGCCAGGTTGTTGACTGGGCCTGTGGATGCCCTCTCCCCCATTTAAAAAACTTCACTGACTGTCGGTACACTTCTAGGAACAATTCAAAGTGCTACTTTTGAGCTTTAAAGCCCTACATGGCTTGTGTCCAGATTGTCTGAAAGACCGTATATCCCCATATAAGTGAACAGAGTTTTTAAGATCAACAGGCAAGGGATTTCTTTCAGTCCTACCACCTTCACAAACACATTTGCTGACAAGGGAGAGAGCATTTTTCATGGCGGCTCCCAGGCTGTAGAACTCCCTTCCACAGGTTGGCCCTCTCCCTGCTCTCTTTCCACTGGCAGGTGAAGACCTTTTTATTCAGTCAGGTCTTTGAGATTTAAATTATATGGCAGTAGTTTGTGTAAAGAAGTGGGCTGTATTTCTTATCTTTTATTAGTATTTTTAACTGTTTTTAACCATTTAAAAATAAGTCTACAAAAGCATGCCCACAACAGTCAATACTTTCTGCAATAATAAAGGACCAGCTTTTGGTACAATGGTAACAATATAATATCCTGCCAGAAGCAGAGAGGCCTTGAGTGGATTGGGTCAGGTCAATCAGCTCAAGTAATCAGGTTGGGTCAGGTCTATGTATATAAGCCAATTTCACAGAAGTGAGAATCATAGACAGCTCTCACTGGGCCCCACTGGGCACCCTCTTCCCCACTCCCCCCACTTGGAGCCATGGAGGACTGCTGCTTTAGCAAAGAGCAGAAATCATGTGCATCCCTCTGCAGGTTTTTAAAGCCTGTACTATTATTGACACTGCCTCCCCGGAGCAGCCAGCTGAGTTTCTAAAGTCTGCAGAGTACTCTGCATTCAGTGGCTTCCATGAGGTCAGGATGATGGAGACACAGCTGTGGATTTATATCATGAGACCAAGGACAACTGTGAGGATTTCCACTTATCCCCACCTCTGCCACCAGTTGTGAGGACTTCCTCTTGTCCCACTGCTATGGTATCAGATGTGGGGATCTTCTAGATGACCTTGTTGTTTCTGTCCAAAACATTGGAGATTTTCAGACAGGCAAAAATCGCCCCTTGCCGCGCGAGCAGCCTCCCGAAACTGCTGCGCGGCAAGGGTCTTTTTCGGACGACGCTGTGCCTCTAGCGAAGCCGTCCGTGTCACTTCCGTGAAGCTTGGGACGGCTCCGCGTCATATTTCAATCACGGGCAGCCTCCGTGCTTGAAATATGGCGCGGAGCCGTCCCAAGCTTCACGGAAGTGACACAGACGGCTTCGCTAGAGGCACAGCGTCGTCCGAAAAAGACCCTTGCCGCGCAGCAGTTTCGGGAGGCTGCTCGCGCGGCAAGGGGCGATTTTTGCCTGTCTGAAAATCTCCATTATTCATCTAATCTCCCCACTGAATGCAACCACCTTGATTAATGGCTGCCACCACAGAAATCATGTGAGTGAGCTTGACCTTTCTAATATCCCTTGTGTACAATTCTCAAAGACACAAGTGTATAATGAAAAATGATTTATTAAATAGAAATTGGACATAGTATCAAAGATAACTTATTTAATATATCAAAATCCTGATTGACACTAACTCCGACTCACATTCTCTTTCATTCGTATCCTGACTCTGACCCTGACTAACTCCCAACATCTCTAACTCCTCATCCTAACTCTGATAGACTCTTAATCCTAACCTTGGAGTTTATCAGATGCGGGGGAATGCACCAAAAAAATCACGTTCCCAACTGCATCACAAGATCGCTACAAAAACAGAAAGGGTGACTTTACCAGACACCCGTGTCCTTCTGCCATTCCGGCTGCCGCAAACAAGGCTTCCCTCTATTATTGACAGGGAGAAGCCACTAATAAAAAGGGATGCCTTACAGCCTCCAGAATGCTGGAGAACAACGTTGTCTGATAGTCTCATCCTTTCCTGTTCTTGCTGCAATCTTTTGCAGCAGTTTTGCCATGTCTGATAATCTCCCTTGACAGACCCAACTCTCACTCTGCTTAACAGCCATACACACCCATCCCCCTCAGACATTCAATCACCAATCACTCCCAACATTCCATATTCTCAATCCCTCCTGATAGAACCATGTGTGTGTGTGTGTGTGTGTCTTTAAGTTGCCTGTTGACTTATGGAAACCCCATGAATTTTATAGGGTTTTCTTAGGCATGGAATACTCAGAGGTGGTTCTGCCAGTTTCTTCCTCTGAAATATAGCCTTGTGGGACGGGTGGAGAGTCATCACTAACAAAGTAATACATTTGTTAACATTGTAATTCCAAGACAGTGACTTTTAAAAGTTGCTTTTTAAACCACTAGAATACTGTTTACTGGATTGGCAGCCATATAATATCTTGCCGAATGATGATGTTCCTATTGCTATCTTTGGATCTGACTTTGCCAGGTAACTGACCATTCCTTCAAATCTTTGCAGATAAGCCTTGGTTTTTGTAATTTCAGCTCAGGTTTCTATTTTAGTAGCATGTTTAATTTTTTATTTAAGATATTTTATTTCTGATGTGGCAAACTTCCATTTTCCTTTTTTTATACCTATCTAAAATTCACTTCTTTATAGTTTTGTCTATCGTTTTCTGCAAAAGGCAGGACCAGTTAAAGGAATTTTGGGGCCCCCTGCAATGCTTTTATTTTGGGGGGCCCTTATGTTTATCTCAGGTCAATGTAACCTAACCTAATCTATTCACAGTACAGGATATTTAGATTATTACTAATAATGTTTTTGCAGGAGGAAGGTTACGACGCCCCCCCCCACAATGATGGGGCCTCCTGCAGGCACTGCAGGGCCCGTAAACTTGCGCTATAACATGTAGATCTAGATAATGACCACAGCAACCAGTGTCTCATGGCTTTCCCGCTTTTGTCACTATTAACCAGTACACCATCCTAAGTTTCCCACTCATGTATTTGTTCCCATTCATGTATCCTCTCATCCTAAGCTTCCTACTCATGTATTTGTTGTGTGTGTGTATGTGCCTTCAGATCACCAGTCAAAATATGGCGACCCCATGAATTTCATAGGATTTCCTTAAGCAAGGAATACTCAGAAGTGGTTTTGCCAGTACCTTCCTCTGAGATACTGCACCTGGTATTGGTTGGCAGTATCTCATCTGTTATCACTGATTAAAGATGAGCAAAAGAAAAGTGGTCTGTGTGTGTGTGCTCAGGCGGTGGCAGTCAGTGAGTTTGTCTCCTGGGGACAGAGGAAGGGGTGGAGACAGATTGGAAGGAAAATCCCTAGTTTGAATTTAAATCTGAGACAGATAAAGATTAATGGGCTTTCAAAGCATGCATCTGATTTGAAGACGGCTCTTCTGATTTTTGTTTCTCAGCCAGCCTGGGAAAACTTTAGTATACAACTAAAATGTGAAAAAATGGCAGGGGGGGGGGATCAATTGACAGCTTAAGCCGCCAATTAAAAAGTACAGGTTTTGGCAGGGACATAACTGCGAAAGGGCAATGTTGTCTGATATGCACACCTTTTTGCGGTTATGTGATGTCATTATGACACCATATTTGATGCATCTGATAAAGTCCTTTGACACAAAAGGCAGTAGAAGTGATCACAACAGGCATCACAACAGGAGTGATTGGGGATGAACAAATTAAAACTTAATCCAGATAAAATGGATTTACTGTTGATCCAAGACTCCAACAGTCCTGGTGGATGTATTCAACCAGTTCTGGGTGGGGTTGCACTCCCCTTGAGACAGCAGGAAGGCAGATTGTGAATGACCTACGACTGTCCATGAGTGTCCAGCTGGCACTGGTGATGTTGGTGGTTTCCTAAAAACCAGAGAACTATAACCTGGGCATTGTTATCCATGTCCTAGTCACCACTAGAGTAGATTACCAATTAGTTCTGTATGGGTCTATTTCTGCAGACAGTCAGGAATTCATTCAGAAAGCAGTGGACAACTTACCGTGTGAAGCTCTGACCAGATATTATTGTAGTATTGTGTGTGTATGTGTCTTCAAGTCAACTGTTGACTTATAGCAACCTCATTAATTTCATACAGTTTTCTTAGGGAAAGAATACTCAGAGGTGATTTTGCTAGTTCCTTCCTCTGAAATACAGTCTACAGCACCTGGTCTTTGTTGGTGGTGTCCTATCCAAGTACTAACCAGGTCCAGCCTGCTTAGCTTCCAAGATCACATGGGATCTGGTGCCTTTAGGGTATTTATTGTGATATTATAACATTTCAAGTAGATCCCTATTTGTTTCTAAGCTCAATTAAAGTGCTGATTTGAACCTTTCAAGACCAGAACGGCTTGAAGCTGGTTTGCTTCAGGAAACCAATGCTCCTGTATTAACCTGCCGACAGGTTTAGATTAGAATCTGAAGCTCTGCTTATGGTCCCACCCTTATGGGGGAATCAAATGGGCATGTATATGTGACACGGTCATTTTACTAGTGGTACCAAACTTGTAGAATTTACAATGCATATCAGTTGGGCCCCTTCTCTTTTAATTTTTATTCCAGTGATCCCTTTTTAAAAAGTTTTTTTTTAATGACTTGCTACACCTGGCTTTTAAATTGGCCTGGATTTTGTTTTTATCCACTGCTGCCTTAAAACTTCTGTTTTAATGATGACTGGGTAATATTTTTAGGATGTTTGTTTGTTATTCGAATTCCTATTTTTTTCTGTTTTCATCCAGGGCAGGATTGAGTGATATGTGTGTGCATTGACAGAACAGCAATATAAGATGATAATAATAAAATAAACCAAAACCAAAATGATTGTTGTTCGGGTCTCATCCTAACAAACATCATCATGCGTTAAATTTGTTCCTAGAATAGATATAGGCTGCTGATGACTTAGCATTAAAGAAAATAATTGCATTTGACAGGAGCACTCAGATCTTTCATCTTTAGAAGGTGCAACAGCAAAGGCTGATCTGAACACAGCAAAGAACACACAGTTCCTGTGTCTTGTAAACATTCTGGTAATAATGTATTCTTATTGTCCTTCCTCTGACTTTTCTGAAACAATACAGCTACTAAAACCTTGTCAGAAATTGTACAAATTCAAAGTCACCTTTTATCTTTAGGTAATCAAACAGCTGGATTAAGAAGACATGCTTCATAGCATTATTAAAAAAAATGTGTATTATTTTAACCTTGTTAGCTTTTTTTTTTTTTTAATGGAGGACCTTCATAACCTGAGGTCCTTAAACTGTTGCTTACTAGTTGCTGTTATGTGCCTTCATGTCATTTCCAATTTATGGAGACCCTAAGGCAAATCTATCATGGGGTTTTCTTGTTTCAAGATTTGTACAAAGCAGGTTTGCCTTTGCCTTCCTCTGAGGCTGAGAGAAAATGACTTTCCCAGGCTCAGTGAGTGGGTTTCTGTGGTCAAAAGGAGATTTGAATCCTGGTCTCCTGGAATCCTAGTCCAGTACTCAAACCATTACACTATGTTGGCTCTCATTGCTTACTTAGCTTGAGCATAAATCTTGCACTGTGTAATTCATCATTCTGTGTCCATAGAAGTACTTCCATTGAGGTTACCTCCATGAGAAGAAATGAGATTCTGGAAAGATTAGGTGAAGGATAATGGCTCCGGTGAAGGGGAACACTGAGGTGTTGTGGGGTAGGGGAAGTAATATTCTTGAAAAGAATCATAGTAAAGAATTTATGTTAACTTTTTAAATTAGTTAATAGAAAAATTGTGATGTTTATGGTAGTATTATGTGTTTTACTAAATAAGTATTGATTGGATATTATAATGTATGATTATAAAATTAATAAAATTAATTAAAAAAATAGAAGTACCTCCATTGCTTCTTGCATGTCCTTTCTTTCTTTTTTTTTAATGTCGGGGAAGCAAGCAATACTTCCTTGTAATGCAGTTCAATTCATATTCTTTGTGCATTTGAGAGGAAAATCTTTACTCCCCAGATGATGGCAGTTTTTTATAACACTACCACCATTCTCTTAGGTCAGGAGTGAGTAAGGTGTGGCCTTCCAGTGATTGTTGGTCTGCAGTTGTCATCAGGCTCAGCCAGCATCACCAATGGTGAAAGAGGATGGGACTTATAGTCTAAAAATGTCTGGAGGACCACACCTTCCCCACCTCTGTCTCAAAGAGCATCTTCTCTAGTTTTCATATTCTAGCAATTAATTAACTTCCAAGTTTACTCCTAACTTACTTACATCAATTTTGTCCAAAATAAAAATTCAGTGCTCTCCATGACAAGTCAAATCTACTCCAGAATTCATTATCTGTTTTATATCCTTTTTACTGACTCTGTCTCCCCACCCACCCCACCCCACATTCCTGGGAATTAATGTTTGGTGTGAGAGTGCTGATAGTTCTGTTAAGAGATCCCAACCTCCAAGCAGGAGGAATTATGGTTACACCAGTTTATGTCTGTGGTGTAGATTTGGCCACATGGGAAGACTATCCCCTTCAAGGCAAAGCAGAATTTTTCAAGGTTTCCCTATAGGCTTATGCCTTTCAGAGATAACTCTCTTCTTTTCCATGTCCCAGACCACTGAGGATCTGTTTAAGAAGAAAAAATTGACAACAACCCACCAATTGAAAAAAAAAAAATCCAGAAGGCATCCAGTTGCTTCCAGGCGTCTTGCCAGTGATTGAGTGACCTGCTGCTTCCTCTCAATATTACATTCCACTGGCATGTCTGTTGCCCTGACTGACGCCAGCCTCCCAGCTCACCCCCCAAAGCAAACATTTCCAGTTGGCACCATTGCCTTGTTTTTCTGAGGAACCCATTCACGGTTCCTTAAAAAGCATTAGTTGGAGGGGTGTGTGAAGGGGGGAGAGGAGAAACCACAGGGAAATACTGTCTCATGAATGATCTCCCCACCTTTCTAAGTGATTTCTATAAATCCATTTCAAGTGTTTGTGGTAATATTGGTATATCTTCTGCTAAAAGAGTTGTCCTGACTCTAATTCAGAGATAATTGTTCCCCAAGGGGAACAGTTCTTCCCTTCTCACTCCCTAAAACATCATCCGCTAAAATGATCTGGATACAAAAAACAGATTCTGAGCAACATTAGTCTGTATGCCTGAAACCAAGGGAACTGTGTGGAAATGTTTTCAGCTTCTTTTGTGGGCATATGGATTTCTCCAACTTTGAGATAACACACAGAGACACAGGTTTGAATTTTAACTCCTGAAGACCTGTTTTGTTTGTTAGGCATTTTTGATGTTGCTTTTTTGTTTTTGTTTTTTAATACTGTGGAAAGAATGACTGCTGAGAACACAACGTTCTTGCCTGCCCAAAGGGAGGGAGCAATGAGACAGCCCTGGCTCCATGCTGGCGTGGTCTGGGGAACATAACCAAGTTGGGAAGAGAGCCAAGTGCTGTTTACCAAAGCCAGCTGAGAGGATGTGTGGCCACAGAGGGTCTCTCTAGGAGTGGCAGCAATGTAGATGCAATGGGGCAAGGAAGTCTACCCCATGTGCCACCTGTCCTGAGGAGATCCACACAGTGGACAGCAAAAGTAAAGGAATATAGTGGATATATTCATATTGGAATTAGTGGATATATTTCCAAGGAAGTGGATAAAATGTCAAGTGTCAGTATGTATGTTGGGATGTTTAGTTTGGAGAGAAGCTCCACAGCAGCATTGTATTGGACCTGAACTTGCAGCCTAGGTCAGGAAAGCCCATTCTCAGATTCAGGCATTTGCCACACAAGGCTTTTTTCCGTTGTGAAAGCGCTTCAGTGTTTGGTTGAATTTTCGTGGCCCACACGACACCGTATGTATTCAGTGTTCCCTCTGTCTCTGTTCGATTTCTGGTGCGCTACAATGTATTGATGATTTCCCCCTGTCAATAGCCCTTAATTGCGTGAAACTCCCACCATAACACCACATGTGGTACGAAATTGCGTGCTTGTTCCGGCTTTTCTTCGTCAAGTGATCACGTGAGGCAGTGATTAGTCTGCTCACTACTCTCTCCGCCCCTGCGGTCTTCCCAGTTCAACTTCCGGTGGCCATTTCGCTGAGACCAGACGCATCCAACACAGACATCCTGGCATTGCTTTTAATTTTCAAATTTTAGTGCAATGCCTTGGGATAATGCAAACAAAGTTGATCAATGAAAGCAACTGACAGGCATATTTAACATGGAAATAGCGCGCCCTGAAAGTGCTTCGGTTATATCACAGCTACATTCATGGTGCTAAGTACGCATGCGCTACTTGCAGAAAATCCCGGGCAGAGGCCAAAGTATTGCGAGATCGCGCAAAATCCAAACATAAACACAGACAGATCAACAAGATTGCGCATAATCATGCAAGGCAGTGACGTGAGGAGGAGGAGACTGATGCATAAATGGAAAAATGATGGGAAGGAGGGGCAGAGAACGCCAATGTGGTGCACAAAAAGCACTAAACTCGCTTGTCCTTCTGCCTCTGTTTCAAAATGGGCTGGTACATGTGGTGCAAAATGGACATGAATCTGTCATTTACATGACAAAATCATTGCACCTTCGGACCTCTGTGTGGTAAACGCCTCAGACTACTATTTGTGGGGAAGCAGGGAAGGATGAAATGAAAGAGCGTTGTTTGTGATCAGCCTCACCTGACTAGGTAGCTATACCCCCCCCCCAGCTTCTGAATTCATTGAAGAGCAGCAGAAGTATGTTTGAACAGTGAGAAATTGGAATTGCAGCAGCAGCAGCACCCAAAGCTTTTAAATACAGAAACTCTCAGTAAGGATGAATACAAGAGATGTTTTATAAAAGTACTTTGTGCTCATGTACTTTGGATGTTCTGCCTCTTCATCAAAATGTCCTAAGCCAGCCCTGTTTAGCATTCAGTAGGACTATGAATTTTAATTGTCAAGCTTGCCAATCCTTTATAAACCACTATTTAATAAATAAATGCAATCCTATACTTTCTATTAACCTTTGGTTATGTGCAAATAAATTTGCTTACACTCAGATTCATTTTCTGGGACAATAACATTGAGATGTTTTTAAAGAACAGCCTTCATTTGAATTAAAACCATCTGGGGAAATGTCTCTTTTTTAAAAAAATGATCTTCAGTTGACCTGATCTTATTCCCTCTAACATCTTGATTACACATATAATGAGGATAAATGACAATTCTCATGATAGGTAGTTAGCTGCTGAGATCATTGGCTGTTTTAATTATGATGTCATGATCCCCAAATGTCATGTCTGAACCCTTCAACACTTTCCATCTGGATTAAATGCCAGTGTCAAGAGAAAGAATAGGGTCATGCATCAAAGAGACCAAGAGTCAGGAACAATGGATAGCTTCTGTTGGCGGGAAAAACCCGAACCAATTCATTTTTATTCTGCCCCCATACATTTTACTGAGTGAATAAAGTTTCTGTAACATCCATCTTGAATGTTTAGCAGGCTTTGGACTTTCCCCTTATTATAGGTAGTTTTTTAAAAAGCAGTTCACAATGCCACCATGATTACTTTCTCCTTGGAGACTTTAAAGCGTTAGGTGTAAGCTTTTATGTGTGGATATGTGTAGATGCTTGCACATGCATGCAATGGTACATTTCCAGAGTGCCCGTCCAGATCCATCAAGCCCAACTGAAATCACATGCCTTTAAGGAGATCTGGCATTCATGCAGTGCTTTTTCAGCATGCAAACCTCTTCACCTATATTATCCTTACATTATCCTGTTTGAAATGCTTCTACTTTCATTATTATCACTACTGTCATTACTATTACTGACTCCATGGCTGAAGCAATATACAGTTGTCCCTTCATATTCATAGAATCATAGAATTGCAGAGTTGGAAGAGACCACAAGGGCCATCCAGTCCAACCCCCTGCCACACAGGAAATCACGATCAAAGCATCCCCAACAGATGGCAATCCAGCCTCTGTTTAAAGACCTCCAAGGAAGGAGACCCCACCATGCTCCGAGGGAGGGTGTTCCACTGCCAAACAGCTCTGACTGTCAAAAAGTTCCTCCTCATGTTGAGGTGGAATCTCTGTTCCTGGAGCTTGCATCCATTGCTCCATGTTCCAATCTCTGGAGCAGCAGAAAATAAGCCTGCTCCATCCTCAATGTGACACCCCTTCAAATACTTAAACAGGGCTATCATATCGCCTCTTAACCATCTTTTTTCCAGGCTAAACATACCCAGCTCCCTAAGTCTCTCCTCATAAGGTATCGTTTCCAGACCTTTCACCATTTTAGTAACCCTTCTCTGGACACGCTCCAATTTGTCAATATCCTTTTTGAATTGTGGTGCCCAGAACTGGACACAGTATTCTAAGTGAGGTCTGACCAAGGCAGAATAGAGCGGCACTATTACTTCCCTTGATCTAGACACAATACTTCTATTGATGCAGCCCAAAATCGCATTGGCCTTTTTAGCTGCCGCATCACACTGTTGACTCATGTTCAACTTGTGGTCTACTAGGAGAACTTCACATGCACCAAGTGCAAGCTGGTAGCCCTCTTGGAGGAGAAAGTACAGCAGCTGGAGACACGAGTAGCTACACTTCAACAGATTCGTGAGCAAGAGGTTTTCCTGGACAGAACAGAACGAACAGTCTTGGATGGGGACCGCACAGAGGAAGTGGCTGCGGAGGAGAGGGTCACTTCACAGACACAGGAAGTAGACAGCTGGAGGAATGTCACACACAGAACAAGAAAATCCAGGGATTCTTCCAGCAGCTTGCAGCTGCAGAATCGATTCGAAGCCCTTTCCCTTATCAAGGACAACGAGGAAGAACAGCATGGACAGACTTCAGGGGTAGAGCAGGGGACCTTGAGAGGACCACCGCAAGGAACAGCAGCTGCGAAGCCTCAGCGGAGGCGTGTGGTGGTGGTGGACTCCTTGCTGCGGGGTACAGAAGCAGTGGTATGTGGCCCTGACAAGATGACTCGGGAGGTGTGTTGTCTCCCTGGGGCAAAGATCTGTGATGTGACCGAGAGGCTGACAAGACTCGTCAAGCCTACAGATCATTACCCCTTCCTTTTGGTCCATGTGGGAACCAATGATACTGCAAGGCACAGCTTTCCCAAGATCAGAAGAGATTATGAGGCCCTGGGGAGGAAGCTGAAAGAAATGGACACACAGGTGGTCATCTCGTCTCTTCTGCCAGTTGAAGGGCATGGTCCAAGAAGGGAGAGGAAAATAGCTGACGTAAACAACTGGCTCCGTAGATGGTGTCGCCAAGAACAAATTGGATTCTTGGATCATGGACTGCGCTTCCATGCGGGGGGACTTCTGGCAAGAGATGGGGTGCATCTTACAAAAGTTGGGAGAAACATTTTTGCCAACAGTCTCAAGAACTTGATCAGGAGGGCTTTAAACTGAGTCAAATGGGGGAGGGAGACAGTATTCTGGAAGGCGAAAGTGCTGGAGAAAATAGTCAAACTGTCACAGAGGGAACAAGGCAAACAGCGCAAGGACCCAACAGTGGGAGGCAAAAAAACTTGCACAGGAAGCAAGTAAAGGGAACACATGGTCTCAGATGTCTCTACACTAATGCACAGAGCATGGGAAATAAGCAAGATGAACTTGAACTCCTCGCACTACAAAACAAATATGATATAATAGGCATTACTGAAACCTGGTGGGACGAGTCTCATGATTGGAATGTAGGAACAGAGGGGTATAACCTTTATAGGAGAAACAGGCCAAACAGGAAAGGAGGAGGAATAGCATTATATGTCAGGGATATTTACACCAGTGAAGTGATCCACGACATTAATACTGGAAGCCAGGTGGAGAGCGTCTGGATAAAAATTAAAGGGGAGGGAAACAACAGGGATGTTATTGTGGGACTCTACTACAGACCCCCAAATCAGACGGAGGAATTGGATGTTGCCTTTCTAGAACAGATGAACACACATGCAGAAAGGAGAGATGTAGTAGTGATGGGGGACTTCAACTATCCTGATATTTGCTGGCAATCTAACTCAGCCAAAACTACAAGGTCTAGCAAATTCCTTACATGCCTGGAAGACAATTTCATGGTCCAAAAGGTGGAAGAGGCAACAAGGGGGTCAGCTATTTTAGATCTGATCCTAACCAACAGAGATGACCTGGTTAATGGGGTGCAAGTGGTGGGATCCTTAGGTGAGAGTGATCATGTTCTCCTGGAGTTTGTTATACAATGGAAAGGAGAAGCCAGGCATAGTCAGACACACATTCTTGACTTTAGGAGAGCTGATTTCAATAAACTCAGGGAAATACTGGGGGTGATCCCATGGTCAGGAATACTAAAAGAGAAGAGACCTCAAGACGGATGGGACTTTCTCAAAAAGGAGATACTGATGGCACAATTTCAAACAGTACCATTGAGGAAGAAAAATGGGAGGTGTCTCAAGAAACCAGGATGGATGACTAAAGAACTTTCAATGGAGCTAAGTTTTAAATGGAACATGTATAGGAAATGGAAAGGGGGGGGGGGAATCACCAAAGAAGAATTCAAACAGATAGCGAACACGTGTAGGAGTAAAGTCAGAAAAGCTAAAGCACAGAATGAGCTCAGGCTTGCTAGGGAGATTAAGAACAATAAAAAGGGTTTTTTTGGGTATGTCCGCAGCAAAAGGAGGAAGAAGGAAATGATAGGGCCGCTACGTGGAGAAGATGGCAAAATGCTAACAGGGGACAGAGAAAAGGCAGAATTACTCAACACCTTCTTTGCCTCAGTGTTTTCAGAAAAGGAAAAGGAGGACCAACCTGAGGATAATGGAACAGAGGATACAATAGGGGAACTCCAGCTCAAAATAAGTGAAGAGGTAGTACAGGAATACCTTCTTAATCTAAATGAATTTAAATCTCCAGGACCAGATGAACTACATCCAAGAGTATTAAAAGAGCTGGCAAATATAATCTCAGAGACATTGGCAATAATATTTGAGAACTCCTGCAGAACAGGAGAAGTCCCAGCAGACTGGAGGAGGGCAAACATAGTTCCCATCTTCAAAAAGGGGAATAAAGAGGATCCCAATAATTATCGTCCAGTTAGTCTGACATCAATACCAGGGAAGATTCTAGAGCAGATAATTAAACAGAGAGTCTGTGAACATTTAGAAGGCAATGCCATAATCACAAAAAGTCAACATGGGTTTCAGAGAAACAAGTCATGCCAGACTAATCTGATCTCTTTTTTTGATAAAGTTACCAGCTTGGTAGATGAAGGGAATGCTGTGGACATTGCATACCTTGATTTCAGTAAGGCCTTTGACAAGGTTCCCCATGACATTCTTGCAAACAAGCTTGTAAAATGTGGGCTACACAAGTTAACTGTTCAATGGATTTGTAATTGGTTGACCGGCCAAACCCAAAGGGTGCTCAGCAGTGGCTCCTTTTCGTCTTGGAAAGATGTGACCAGTGGGGTGCCACAGGGTTCTGTCCTGGGCCCAGTGCTATTCAACATCTTTATCAATGACTTGGATGAGGGAATTAGGGGCATACTTATTAAATTTGCAGATGACACCAAATTGGGAGGAGTAGCTAATACCCTAGAGGACAGGATCAAAATTCAGAATGACCTGGATAGACTGGAGAGCTGGGCCAAAGCTAACAAAATGAAATTCAATACGGAGAAATGTAAAGTACTGCATTTAGGGTGGAAAAATGAAATGCATAAATATAGGATGGGAGAGACCTGGCTGAATGAGACTACGTGCGAAAGGGATCTAGGAGTCCTAGTAGACCACAAGTTGAACATGAGCCAACAGTGTGATGCGGCAGCTAAAAAGGCCAATGCGATTTTGGGCTGTATCAATAGAAGTATAGTGTCCAGATCAAGGGAAGTAATAGTGCCACTCTATTCTGCCTTGGTCAGACCTCACTTAGAATACTGTGTCCAGTTCTGGGCACCACAATTCAGAAAGGATATTGGCAAATTGGAGCGTGTCCAGAGAAGGGCAACTAAAATGGTGAAAGGTCTGGAAACGATGCCTTATGAGGAGAGACTTAGGGAGTTGGGTATGTTTAGCCTGGAAAAAAGACGGTTAAGAGGCGATATGATAGCCCTGTTTAAGTATTTGAAGGGATGTCACACTGAGGATGGAGCAAGCTTGTTTTCTGCTGCTCCAGAGACTGGAACACGGAGCAATGGATGCAAGCTCCAGGAACAGAGATTCCACCTCAACATGAGGAGGAACTTTTTGACAGTAAGAGCTGTTCGGCAGTGGAACACACTCCCTCGGAGCGTGGTGGGGTCTCCTTCCTTGGAGGTCTTTAAACAGAGGCTGGATGGCCATCTGTCGGGGATGCTTTGATCAAGATTTCCTGCGTGGCAGGGGGGTTGGACTGGATGGCCCTTGTGGTCTCTTCCAACTCTGCAATTCTATGATTCTATGAGGACTCCTAGATCCCTTTCGCACGTAGTCTCGTTCAGCCAGGTCTCCCCCATCCTATATCTATGCATTTCATTTTTTTGCCCTAAGTGCAGTACCTTACACTTCTCTGTATTGAATTTCCTTTTGTTAGCTTTGGGTTTGGTTTCAGGACCCCCATGGATACCAACATCCATGAATACTCAAGTCCCATTATATGCAATGGCATGGCAAAATAGTATCCCTTATATAAGATGGCAAAATCAAGGTTTGCTTTTTGAATTTGTTTTAAAAGAATATTTTCAAGTCATGAGTACGGTACCTAAATCCGTGGATACCAAATCCGTGGATACAGAGGGACAACTATACAAGGAACCTGGGGGCTTGGTATTTCATTACTTAATATCTTAAGAGCTACACTTTACTGGTTGTCAGGGCCAACAGGACACCTTTGTAATATGCAATATGGTGATGTTTAATATTTAGGATTACTATAATTAAGAGAGCCCATGTGGTATAATGGTTGGAGTGTTGGACTAGGACTCTGAGGTGCTAGGGTTCAAATACCCACTTGGCCATGGAAATCCACTGGATGGCGTTGGGCAAGTCACATAGCCTCAGCTTCAGAGGAAGGCAATGGTAAACCTATCTTGACAAGAAAACCCCATGAGCCAGAATTGACTTGTAGACATACAAAAACACAGCAGCAAATCACTATCATTATTTGGAATGCATAGATTGTCTTTCTAGCAATAATTCAGTTAGGAGCAGCAGGATGAGGAAACACCCCACTCCTCTTGAAGAGCTCACTTTTACACCTGGGCAGACTTCCTTGAATCATCAAGCTGGGTGAGTGGCTGAAATAGTCAGTGACAGGAACAAATGAATTAAAATCAATTAAGTTATCCAGAATTTCAGCATTCAGGTTTCTCCGGAATAAAAAGATTAATCAAGACATTAATTAATTAAAGAAGCAACAATGCTAAAGAGCCAGCTATAATTTTACATTATCCAGTTGGTGATTTACTCAAAGCCTGGTTCTCTTGGATTTTTGCAAAACTCCTTCTCATTCATTTTAGTCCCTCAAGGTTGCAAAAATTGCAAGGTCACTGGTATAAAAGCATCTTGGAAAAGGCAAAGGGTCTTTGTAAGCAGGTTGTCCTTCTGTGCTCTACATCAAACACTGCATAGGCCCAAGGAACTCCTCATTTGCCCAAGGAAATGCAAGTTTAAAGCTCCTGTTACCCTAAGAGCTCTTGGAAATTCCAAGAAAATATCAAGTTTCTAATATATTGGGGAAATTAGCAGCAACTCAACCTTAGCAATGTGAAAGGGGCAACAGAGAAGGGGATCTTTACACTTTTGTTTACCCTGACTAACTCTGAACAGATGCACACAAACGCAAAATGAAAAATTAACAATGATATTTATTAAAGACTTAAAAATAATAACACCAAGCACACACATAGAAAAAGCATTCATATAAGACCACTAGGAATGGAAGAAAGAGGTTACCAGAGTGATAGATCGGGAGGTTTTTGGGGATATACGACACCTGTCTTGTAATCCAAAGTTGTTGAGCAAACCAGCAGCGTGGATGGATGAATCTGGAGTGGCTAACACAGGGAGATGTAGTGTCCCCAAGAACTGGTTCTATCTGCAATAAGGTATGGTTTTTGGCCAATATTTATACTAAAAATATGCCCTGAGGTGAGGAAGTTTCATGGGTTGAAACAATAGATTCCAGGAGTTTCTCAAGATTGCACAATGAGTTCCAGGAAAGCTCCTGGTCTTGACAATAGGTGTCCAAAGATGCTAATATGTTGCAACTGCCTTAAATGTCTTAGTGAGATTTACAAAGGCTTGAGCTGCCTCTCTGATAGTTGGGTGTGGTGGAAAGGAGAGTGATACCTTTCAGACAAAGAATTACTCCATCTATTTAATGGGATCATTGTCTGTTACTTGGCTGTGTGCACACAATGTCCTTTTGACCTCATTACGTTTCAGCAAGTCCCTGATATTTTCCTGCTCTTCCCTGTGGAAGATTACATTAATAGGCCAAATTAATAATATTAATAATTAATAAGTCAAGCTAATTAATTAATAATTAATATGCCAAATTAATAAGCCAATTTTGGGGGTTTCTGGAGGTGGGGCTCATTAGGGGCACTAACACTCTTAACCCTATGATTTTCATTGGAATCTTCATGGGAATCAGTGAATTGAAGAAAAAGGGAGGACAAGGAGATAAGATTGTAAGGGAGGGAGAAAGGGAAAGCATGAGAATGGGTTTTGGTGAGATGCGTGGATGAAAAAAGGAGTTTTCAAAAATTAATGCAGCCATGTCCTTCTCTCCAAAGGTCAAAAGAGGGACAAGTGGGAGAGAAATAAAACAATGGATGAGATTTTTCACCTTTATTCTGATCAGGTTTAATTCTGGTTATGTAAAGAAAACCTTCTGAAATTCATGGGGTTGCAATAAGTCAGTAGGCAACTTGAAAGTGTGCATTGGCACCCGCACACACTCTGTAACGTAAGTGTAAATGCTAATTTAAAATGAACGTAATTGTATTAATTACAGTTGTTCCTTCATATTTGTTGGGGTTTGGTTCCAGGACCCCCCTATGGATACCAAAATCCATGAATACTCAAGTCCAATTATATGCAATGGCATAGCAAAATGGTGTCCCTTATATAAGATGGCAAAATCAAGGTTTGCTTTTTGGATTATTATTTTTTTAAGAATATTTTCAAGCCGTGAATACTTCAACCTATGGATACCAAATCTGTGGATACAGAGGGACAACTGCATTAACTTAATCCATTAATCCTTTCCACACTAACTTCCCATTCCTGCAGTTAGTTGAGTTTGTATCTGGGCCTGAAAATGTGTCATCACAATTTCCCTCTTGTGAATGCACTTCATGCTGGGCTACATAAATCCCAGCCATGGTTTCAGATGGCTCATCCCTTTCATTTTTTCCCTTTGGGAAAGGGCAAGGATGCCCCCTTTTGGCTTTGGGTTATTTTGAGGGGGGAATTGTTCGATTCTTTCTGCAAACAGAGGAATATTGAAGATTGGGCCAGGAGAGAGCTTTCCTGCGGCTCGGAATGAGAGCCACATACTCACAAAAGGTATCAGATTTAAAATAGTTACACACATTCATCAGGAGTGTATTTACTTTGCAGAATGGATGCTGCAATTGATCTTTTCCTCTGTTGCTTTGCTGCTAAGAGATTTCTGTTAAATAGTTTGTGAGATCTGTTGAACACTTTGTTTGATGGTTAGAGTTCTGTCCATATGGCATGTACAGAGCTACCTTGTTGTCAGTATTGTGGGTAAGTCAGTGAGGTTTGGACTCAAGCAAGGCCATCAGATAAAAAGGACAACTTTCCTTTTCTAGTCTTTCCCCACCTAAAGGTGCTGCCTTATTGGCCAACCAGCAAGTCTGCTGGTATAGCTGTTGTGGAATACATTATTACCATCTGTGATGAGCCAGTGTGGTGTAGTGGTTTAAGGGGTTGTCTAGACAGTGAAAATAACCCTAATAGAATTTGCAGGGAATACTTTTTGTCCCAATGAGATCCCATGGTGTTTCACCTTATTCAGAAGTGTGTGTGTGGGATTCCAAAAACTACAGGGGAAAAGCCTTCATGACTTTTCCCAAGGTTTTAAAAATAATGCGTGGAAATGCACGCAGGACCAGTTTAAGGAATTTTGGGGCCCCCTGCAATGCTTTATTTTGGGGGCCCCATATGTTTATCTCAGGGCAATGTAACCTAACCCAACCTAAGCTATTCACAGTACAGGATATTCAGATTATTACTAATAATGTTTTTGAAGGAAGAGGGTTACTACAGGGCCCCCCACAATTATAGGGCCCCCTGTGGATGCTCAAGTTTTACTTCATGCACAAAATTATTAAAAAAAACAGTGTGTATAAAATTATCTTTAGGCTATGTGTATAAGGTGTATATGAAACATAAATGAATTTTGTGTTTAGACTTGGGTCCCATCTCTAAGATATCTTATTATGTATACGCAAGTATTCCAAAATCTGAAATATTTCAAAATCCAAAATACCTCTGGTCCCAAGCATTTTCAATAAGGGAGACTCAACCTGTATATTTGTGGTAAGAAGAAAACATAGGCTTAGAGGATAGCTTGCAAGAACAACTGTAATTAAAGGCTATTTTGGATTAGATTAACCTTCCACTATTGCTCTCTTTCGCCCTCCTGTCCTAACATTATTGGCCTGTGGTTAGACTCTCCTATTTTTTAACTTCTATACACTGTCTTGGTTGCTTATAGGCACTTATATCAGTTAAGGAATTAAGACTGGATATGGGAGAGATGGAGTTTTAGAACCATTTTGGTCCTGCATCAGTGCATACCTGCCAACTTTCTGGATTTGGCAGGGAGACTCCTGATTCTGTCTTCCCATTTCTTAAAATCCCCCAGTCTTTCTCTCCTCTTCCAACTTCCCCCTTTGTCCTCAGCTTACTTCCAGTTGACACAAACTTAGTTCAAAGTGCAAATGTCTCTCTGGCTTTTCTTCGCAAACGAAGATTCAGGAAGGACTCATCCCGCGCTTACTGCAAGCGCGCTGATGACTAAAAAGGCCAATCCGAGATAAACAAGTCCGGTTGCAGAAAGCACAGCAGAAGGTCTCCTTGTGTGATGTTTCTGGGTTGTGATTGTTTCTGTGTTGTCGTTTGTCCTTCGAGCCTGTGCAATGGATTTTTCTGGTGGAGCGCAGCGTGCACAGAACTGGCCTCACCCTTTAAACCAAAGGTTCATCTGCTGGCCTTGCAAGCATGGACGGTAGCAGTGAGGCCCTTGGGTGATAGGTTTGATTAGAGTTTCCTTCTCTTAACCTTACAGGGTTGGACAAGCACCATCTGCCCGGGTTTGGGATTACAGTTTTCCTTCTCCTAGGATGTTGCCATAGGCTAGAGAGCCCATCCTGCCCTTTGACGCTCTTTGTCAGACCCTTCGGTTTTGACCTGTCTAGCATGGGAGACCCTACCAGTGGCTATTATGCCACTGCCAGCATAGCTCAAAACATCATTAGGGTACGCAAGCCTCTCTCCCACCACAAGAGGGCGTCAATGGAGAGGCTACAAGTGCAAATGTAGTTCACACTCAATTAACTCTGTGGGAGAGGAGAGGAGAGGAGGGACAGAGTCTTGCTGTTGCTTGTAGATTCAGGCAAAAGCCAACTGCTGCAGCCTCTTTTAGCTTATCCATTTGTCCCCATTAATACGTTTTGGCATCTTGACCACACTCTGATGTTGTTTGGTCACATGTATCCTGGTTTTCATCTGTGAAAATGCTGGAGGGCTTATCAGTGTGCTGATGTAACAAGTTCCCCCAAATCCTCCTCAAAGGGCATTTTAAAAAATGATTCCTGTATATTTAAATATTTTAGGAGTATAGGGGTGCCATATGGTGGCAATGTCATCATATAGCCAAAATAATAGGTACATTCAGGTTGTTTTTGTTATTCTTAGTATTTCATTTAGATCCCAACTTTCCCCCCAATACTGGGACCTGCAGCAGCTTACAATAGTTAAAACAAATACAATTAAAAACAGTTATAAAAAGAGAAGTAAAAAACACCTAAAAGTTATTATTAAAATACATTTAATCAATAACTAGAATTAAAAACCTTTAAAATAGATTCATCAAAAGACAAAAGATAAAAAACAGCATAACACACCATTAATGTGTGTGTGTGTGTGTGTGTGTGTGCATGCGCGCATCTTCAAGTTGCCTGTCAATTTACAGCAACTTCATGAATTTTTCATAGGATTTTAGCTTACCATTACAAGTCCTTGCAGCCAGTTTCTAGAAAGCCTATCAGAACAAAAAAGTTTTCACTTGCTGATGAAATGACAACAAGGAGGGAGCCTCCTAGAGGCTTATCACATGCCGAAATAAAGTAGCAGCACAGCAGGAAGGTTCCATCTTCCATACTGCCTTACTGCATGGCATCATCATTCTTCTATTCCAGTCATGTGGGAGACCAAGGTAAAACCATATCTTTTTGCTAAATGGAAAAACCTGTTAGCAAAAAGATGTGGTTTTACCTCAGGACTTTATCACACAAGTGTGTAAAAATGCTGTAATTCCACAATTGAGGACTGGAATGGCAGAACACTGGAAGAACGACAATGTCATGTGGTAATTGAGGATAGTGAAAGCATGGCAGCATTATTACAGTTAATTATCACACCTTGCTGCAATCGTCCAATACTACTGCTAACAGGATATTGCACTACCACCTACGAGTGCTTTATGAACAGAATTAAGCCTTTTACACTATAGTAACATTTGTTTGGCCCACACATTCACCTTTAAAAAATCTTCTCTTCCTTCCGCTATTTCACAAGAACATGATTTCGGATGTTATCACAAGAAGACACTACTTCAGTTAAACAAACAAAAAACAAACACAGAAATTAACAAATTAACAATTAAACAAACAAACAAAAATGTACTGAAAAGAAGTGACAGTTTGTTAAAAGGGCGTCATGCGGGTTCTTGTCACGTTCTCCACCAGATGTTTAATTGTGTTCTTGTTGGGAATGGGGAGGCAGAAAGAGGGAGGAACGCCCATTTACCCCTTAATATCAGAACTACAGTGGGAATGAATTATCGCACGCTCATCAATACCAAGAAAATGGTGATATTAACAGCTAGTTACAGATTTTGCACGTGAATACAAAGGTGTGCCACAGTAACTGTAAGAGTGCTCACCAACCATGATATAACAACGACGTCATGTGATCATGGGAAGCCATTACCACTACTATCCCTGCGTAATTCCATGATTTTGGCTTTGTGGGATAAAGTCCTCAGTCTGTCACAGGACTGGAATGGCAGAACACTGGAAGAATGACAACGTAAGTAAGTAAGGCAGTATGGAAAGTGGAAACTTTTGGCTGCACTGCCACTTTACTTTGGTGTGGGATAGCCTCCCTAGGGAGGGAGTTCTAGAGCCTGGGAGCTGTGAACAAGAAGGACTTTTCCTGCATTCGCACGAAACAAACCTGAAAAGGTTGTTGGTCTGGGAGAAGGACCTCCACTGAAGATCTTAGAGGCCAAGCAGGCTCCTATATGGAGATACATTCCTTCAGACAGATTGCCCCTGAGCCATAGACGGATTTAAGCAGTGCCTGGAAATGGACTGACAGGCAGTAGAGTATTGCAGCAAGAGAAATGAATGCTTCCTCTAGGTGTACATGGTGGCATTTGATATATTTGTTTAAAAAATATTTATGTATATGAGTTTATTTAATACAATGTATCACCTTATAATTCATCTGATTGTACATTACCTATCATAATGCTATACACAATTAATTACTAATCTTCTATATACATACATATTATTTCCTTAATCTAATTATCCCCTCCCCCCCACATCCTGGGAACAGTATACCTTATTAACTTCCTTTTTCTCTCATGTGGAAAATCTTTTTAACTGTTTCCTTAACATTCTCATGTGGCAGATCCTGGAAAGACTAGGATGTTCCCCCAAATTCCTTAAAATGATTATCTTGCCACACGAGGGCCAGTGTGGTCAAGTCAGATATGGCGATGCTCTTTCAGAGCCCTTTCTAATAACTAATGGAGTGAAGCAAGGTTGTGTTCTTGCACCAACTTTATTTACAATCTTCTTTAGCATGATGCTCCAAAGGGCTATGGCAGAGCTTGAAGAAGACAACAGCATCTATGTACATTACCGTACTGATGGTAGCTTGCTTAACTTAAGCCGTCTGAGGGCTCGCACTAAGACTCTTCTAAACTATCTAGTCCATGAGCTGCTCTTCCCTGATGATGCTGCCCTTGTTGCTCATACAGAAGCAGCTCTGCAGTGCCTAACATCCTGCTTTGCAACAGCTGCAGAGCTGTTTGGGCTGGAAGTCAACCTGAAGAAAACAGAAGTTCTTTACCAGCCTGCACCACAGGACGAGCACCACCATCCCCACATTGCTGTCGGCAAATCTGTGCTCAAGTCTGTTCAGCAGTTAACCTACCTGGGAAGCATCATCTCCTCAGATGCCAAGATTGACAAAGAGACCGATCACAGATTAGCAAAGGCATATAGTGCATTTGGAAGACTTCACAAAAGAGTCTGGAGCAATAAACACCTGAGGCAAAGCACAAAAATCAGTGTGTATAGAGCCATTGTACTGTCTATCCTCCTTTATGGATCTGAAACATGGGTCACCTATCGCCACCACCTACAACTACTTGCTTTCATCAGCGCTGTCTACGCACAATCCTAAATATACACTGGACTGACTATGTGACGAATGTTGCTGTCCTTGAGCAAGCAGGGATCACCAGCACTGAGGTCATGATATTGAGAACACAGCTGCGCTGGGCAGGGCACGTTTCTATGATGGAGGACCATCGCCTCCCCAAAATACTACTCTATGGTGAACTCGCCACGGGTCAGCATAAGAGGGGCACTCCAAAAAAGCGATACAAGGACTCTCTGAAACAACATCTCAGGCTTGGCCAAATTGATCACCAACAGTGGTCCGCCCTGGCCTCACATCGGGAGGCATGGAGACGCACTATCCACAGTGCTGCAGCCTTATTTGAGAACTCACACCAAACAAGTCTTGAAGAGAAATGACAACGCAGAAAGAATCACAACCCAAAATCATCACCCAAGGAGACCTTCTGCTGTGCTTTCTGCAACCGGACTTGTTTATCTCGTATTGGCCTTTTTAGTCATCAGCGCGCTTGCAGAAAGCGTGGGATGAGTCCTTCCTGAATCTTCATTTGCGAAGAAAAGCCAGAGGAGGAGGAGGGTAACATTCTCATACCCCATCCTCCCTTCAACAACTCCATCATTATTGTCCAGTTGCTATGCCGGGGCTTTTGATAATAACCTGATTGGCTGAAGCCGTCATCTCACATAGGTTATGTGTCAGTACCTGAAATCCTTGGGCAGTGGCAAGGGCTCCTGGGCCCATCACTGATACATTGTCCTCACTGAATTATTTTTTCCAGCCTGGCATTCCAACCAGCACTAGGTGGTTGGTTGGCCATTGATGCTACATTGAGGTGTTCTGGAAATTTAAAAGAATATCTAGAAGGAGACATCCAGTTTTGCTTAGAGTAACACCACAATATCCAGTTAGGTCTGTCAATACCTCTGAGGGGTCTCAGAGGACACTTTACTCAGTCCTTCCCAAAAATCCCTAGAGGTGACACTGGTCTTGTGAGATCAATGTCCCATGATGGACATAAAATATGTAGATACAGTAGGACCCCCTGGGGATTGGTTCTGGAGGGGCGTGGGTACCGAAAACCGTGGATAATAGTGAACCCCATTGAAAGTAATGGCACTTCTGGTTTAAAATACCATAGAGTTGCCTTGGAGGACCTAGAAAATGGCTAGAGAGGACACATTTTCTAGGAAGACTCTATGGCAGGTGTGCTGTTTTGTGTCCCGTGGATAATTGAATCAGTGGATAATGAATCAGTGGATATGGGGGTCCTACTGTATTGTGATCCTGTGAATGGGTGATTACCTATGAATCCTCTGTGCCTTAATTTCTTGGGAGGTTTTCCTAAAAAACATATTACATCTTTACAGCATTCTCTTATTTCCATATGTTAGGCCAAGGCTATATACAGCAGAGATTATGCCCTACTGAAAATGATTGGACTTGAGTCTGAGTATGGGTGTATAGGGTTGTATTGACATACAGCTAATCAGCTGAGATTCCTTTAATTGGCTGACAGACCTACTTTGATCCAACTATTTTTTTTGTCTGTAAGAAATTGTAATTGTTTGTGGAATTTATTTCAGGCAGAAGTCAAAATTAGCTGTTTGTATTACACAGTCAAGGCAGAGGAGATCTGAGGACCATGTTTGTATTAAAACCATTCTCCAGTGCCATCTAGTGTTCAGGACCACCCAATGGAGAGCTTTCACTATTTCAGAAGAACATTTTGATAAGGCTGTTCATAATGTTGTACATCAGATGGGGTGGGTGCAATTTCCAAAGTAAGTACAAGCTAAATCCAAAATGTTAACAGTTTTTTATTAGATATTTCTTCTTTACCATGGATGGTAACTCTGCAGAGACATAATCCCACAAAATTTCAAAGTCAAAATGCAGGGTGAATACATCAGAAAACGGAAAGGGGAAGAGATCAAGTAATATTGTAGATAATATGTTAGAGAGGCAAATAAACACAAGTCAAACCAATCTGTAATATGATCTGGCACAGCACTTGAGTCTGCATAGTGGTTAAAGAGACTGAGATTAAATTGGACTACCTCCTTGTTCAAATATCACCTCTGCCAGGAACTTCCTTAGGTTGCCTCATGTAAGTCACCATTCTTTCTGCCCAAAGGCCACAGGTACAATATGGGGGAAATAATGCTCATTTCACACAAGTACCAAGTTATGCAAAGTGCTTTAAACAGTGCAATAAATGCTAAATAAATACAAAGTATTATTGTTATGCATTCTTCTTCAGAGGCAGCACAGATAAAACACCCAAACTGACAGCCTTTTTTGAAAATTTTAAAGAAAAACTTGCTCATTTGTACATAATTCCTTCCAAACTCAAAAGAATAGAGGTTAAAAAACAAATATAGGCTACAGTCCAGGATCCTTGTGCTTCCTTTTTTCTCTTTGCTGACAGGCTGTCAGCTCCAAATACACCAATTACCTATTGGAGAAGAGGAGATTCTATACTTTCAGTCCATCCCAGACAGAGCAGTGATCAATGTTTTAAGACAGGACAGTATCAATCACTTTCTTAACAGGAAGTACTAATACAGTACTCCAGGCAGTTCTATAAGTGATACTCAGTACCTCTGGTTGCTCATTGAGGCCCTCCTCCCCAAATCATATCCCCATCTGAAGCACTCTTTCAGAGCTAAAACGGCAGGTGAATGCCTCAGGAATATGGGGAGGATTGCTGTTGGAAGATTAAAAAATAAAAACAGTTCTAGAAGGAACTAGAAACATAGATTTTTCTTGGTGGATTGGAACTCATCATCATCATCATCATCTCTTAGTATTATACCAAATTTCATGCCATGCAATTTGTTTCTGAAAATATCAGTGTTTTAATCATTGTTGCTTGTTCATTCAGGAAAGTGGCTTAAAATTACTTCATAGGAGATTATCAGACATGGTGGAACGTGGCAAAAATGTTGGGGGATGATAGGACTCTCAGTCCCCGGCAGAAGCCAAAATATCTCATCAAACTTAGCAGCAACCTGTTCCCAAAACAATACTCACACACAGAGTATTTTTCTTCCTATCAATAGGAGGCACTTTATCTTCAGCTCAATGGCAGTTGTAATATTTACAATATACACACTGCTATGCCAGGCATCAGGCTTTGTCAAGAGACAACATCTGTACATTGCTCTGGGCATAACCTCCTTTTATACAGTTTTCACAGATTGGACACTGACTTCTCCAATCACCTAGGAGCCTTACTTCTTATACATGCCCTTTGCACACTGCTCTATATTTTGCACACCTTCCTTTTCTTTGCACTCAACACCTAAACTTGTATAATGACTTATATAAGGATGACGTGTGCAGCTGTGGCCTTCAGGCTCTAAGTCCTTGACCTTGGCCTTAGCCAGCTTGGCAGTGACTTGGCAGTTTTGCAGTTGGCTGGCCATTTTTTAAGGAGTTCAGGCCTTTAACAGCATCAGAAGAATGGGAGGAGAACAGGAAGGGCGACATTATCAGATGCTTGCATCCTCACCCATTTCTGGGGTGTAGCACTGCCACGGACGAGACCACGCTTATGCCCCTGGGTCACTGAAGGATGTTGTAATTTGATGATCTTGCCCATTCCTGTTCTCCTTGCGATCTTCTGACACGATTATGACATGGTTTTTGCCACGTCTGATAATCTCCATAATTTCAAACTTTAGATTTATATAATCAATTTCTGACATGTGTTGCATTGAGATAACAAGTCCACTAGCATCATTCCTTTCTATCAGTTCATTAGACAAAGCTGATAATTTTTTTCCACGTTTCTGCATTTACTATCACTAATGAAGCTCCAAACCATGGCAAAATGAAACAATAAAGTGAAATGATTGTATATTAGTAACTGCCTCATCCTGTCACATGATGCACATGAGGAAAAATGGGCATTCTTTATGGATGGAGAAACTGATCCACCATCTACATATGATGTTTGCACATGCGCACCAAGAAGGCCTGATAGCCACAGAATGAGGCATAGAAATGTTGTATCTGCTTGGACCAAGGCATGCAACAGATGCCTTTAAATTTTACTCCTTCTCATGCACATCACAGCATAAAGAAAAGCTTTTGGGCAACAACCAAGGCTACCTACACATCACCGGAGAAACAGCTCCCAGTTTCCTATTGCTAGCTTCTTAGCCTGTGGTCTTTTCCTGAAGAGACCATAAATCCACCAGGGGGCACCCTACCCACAGTGTTTTCTGATCTGCTCTCCTCATAGACCTTGTTGCAAAACCTCCTCTATTTCTTGTTCAACTATTAAAAATAAAATTCCATTGCATACTTTTCCCCCACCACATAACATTTTATACTTGCTTCAGAAGACTCCCTGTGATTTGTAAAATACATTCTTCTTTTTTTAAGAACAAGGAAAAATCTGAGAAAAATCTTAATTTACATGGTACATATAAAATTAAAATGAAATATGTAGCCAACCGTCTATAAGATTTTATGTTAGGTAGTTAGCTCAGTGGAACGGGCAATAAATTGCAAAGATGGCAGTTCACAACTGGTACAAATACTCCACAAGAGGCCATTGAGCTATGTCATCATCACCAGAAAAGCTCTTGGCTTATGAGCAATATTAGAGGCAGATACGTCATGGGCTTGATTTAGAAAGTAATTGCACATAATTTGCGAACAGAATTGTTTTATTCTGAAATGACATTTTGAACTTCTGTAAGAGTCATACTCTCTTTCTCCTTCACCTATTTCCTTGAAAATCAGGACAAAGTCCTATTCATAAATGTGAGAAGGTGTTGGTTGGATAGATGTTTCCACTAGTGATTCATGGTGATTTATTTCTAACATTTGACTAGAAGGCAAAGACAAACAACCTCAGACTACCCAAGTCACTTTGTCCCACTGATGGAGTCATGCTTGACTTGTTCTGTGACTGGGAGTGATTCCCCCCCCCCTTGTAAAAAGTTTCCTGCAGTTCAAAACACTTAGCAAACCAATGCTTTTATGCCAAGCAGCATTGCAAAGCGAGATTAGCACTCCCAAGAGATTGCTGTGGACAAGGGTGTGTTTGTCTTCATTTCCTATACATACAGTTGCTTGATTTAGTGATGTTGTGTGCCTTTAGAGAAAGTACTAAGCGTATGTGTGTAAGCATGTGGGGGGAATCTTTGAGCATTAGTTACTTTAAGATAAAATGTAGTGGACTGACGGAAGTGGGATTCAGTGGGGGGAAATCTGACCCAAATAGATGTTTTCTCTTTATTCATAAACAAAGACTGGCTGTTCACCAAAATGGGAAGATGGGAATCCATTCCAAATTAAATTCGGATCCAAATGAAGCTATAGCAAATTTTAACAAGTTCTATGCTCCAGATACCTTACTGAATGACTGGGGGCTGATGAAGGGAAATTCTATTTTTGAAGGTGGGAAAGGAGAGTGGGTTTTCAGCTCTGGCCTGCTACCGACAGAACACCCTCCTTACAGAGGCCTACTTGGAGTATCCTCCATTATCCTTCAGGTACCAGGCAAAAACCCCATAGAGATTTTTAGACTCCAGTGTAGTGTTTTTCATTGGTGTTTTGTTCCACATATTTTTATGCTGATTGTTTTATGTTCATAGTTATTTATTTTTGTGAGGACTTTATCAGATGCGCTAAATACGGCGTCACAACGATGCCACATAAACGCGAAAGGGCACACATATCAGACGATGTTGCCCTTTTGCTTTTATGTCTTGCCAAAAAAATCATACATTTTATAGATGGCTTAAGCCATCAATAGATCAGCCGTGGTGCTTTATGCCAGCATTGCTGGTGTATGAAACCTTGCACCATTTAGCTCACATGAATGCAGCATCAATGGCTAGTCCGGCCAGAGCACTTCTGGTGGAATCATGACATCCAGGTAAGTGATACACTTTTTATTACCCTCCCCAGGTTACTTGTAAGTTTTTAAGTGGGTGTATGTGCTTTGTGTAACTTTTTGAATATTGTTTTTGAATTTCCTGCACAAGTGTCTTCTCGCAAGAATCTGTGGAATTTTGAATGAGGAAGTGAACGGGGCTCTGTTCACTTCCTCGTTCATTGATGGGAAGCCTTGGGATAGGAGGGAAGGTAAGTGTAGCATGGGGAGTTCTTTTGCCGGCATAAAAATGGAAAAGTTATGCCAGCAAAAGAACGGACTTTTGGGGGGTGGTCTGATAAAGTCCTAAGTCATTCTAATAGTAAGGGCATTGTTACATTTCCTAAAGAAATAAATAGTCTTTACCAATAAATAAATGAATAAATATATAAATAAATAAAGTGTCTGGATGTCTGTAGCAAAAGAGGGGGGGGTCTGCCAAAACCTGTCAGAAAATACATTTTTAAAAAAGGGGTAGAAAACACAACAGGTCTGCTAAGATTTGTGAAGGTTTTTTTTTTAAGGCTGGGAAAACAAGATAAATAAAATAGCATCAAGTACCCCGCTCCCCACCTGACAACTTGCTTTCTGTAATATCTTGCCTGTTACACAGAACTGAAGATCTCAAAAGGTTACACAAATCAGTGTTCTTCTGGGTGTCAAGTTACATGGCAATTTTTGTTGCAGGGTGTACCGTGACTTCCTGATCCTGTATTTGTCCCGCGCTGTTTAGACAATTTTTGTCACTCTTTAGGAAATCCCGGAAGATCCCGTGATTGATATTTACACGATAAAAGTTCCATTTCTTTTTATTGGTCTCACACTGTTATATCCCGTGCTTTTCTTGTTTACACATGTTTAGCGTACTGGGATATATTTTTTTTTGGCTGTCAATCAAGGATGTGATTACTCGTGTTTTCACAACCTCGGTGACGTACTTCCTTTAGAGTTCCGCGCCACGAGCGATGCTATTGGCTGGCTCGGGGGTGGGGAGAGAGGTCAGGGGGCAGAGGCTTGCGATTGCCCTGTCTCTTTAAAATGTTAACCCTTTAAGCAGGGGCAGCTGTGGAGTGAGGTTTCAAGCCAGTGACACACAAGGCATTTTGAAAGACCCAGACACTGGCAGTTTTTAATTTTTTACTGTGCCTTGAGGGAGGGGGATGAATGAATGTGTGATCTTTTGCTCAGATGCTGGCATATTTTACACAAACCTTCGTGCAGCTGGAAGGAGGCAGGATCGATAAGGTTTAAACCCTGTGCTTTCCTTTTGAAATCAAGCAGAGTGTGGGGAAGGGGAAGAGGCTTGCGATTGCCCTTGTCTCTTTAAAATGTTAACCCTTAAAGCAGAGGCAGCTGTGGAGTGAAGATTTCAATCCAGTGCAGGCGATCATAAAGCGACGACACACAAGGCATTTTGAAAGACCCAGATGCTGGCATTTTATACTGTGCCTTGAGGGAGGGGGATGAATGAATGTGTGATCACCCGATCAGACACTGGCATCTTTTACTGTGCCTGGATGTGTGTGATGAATGTTTGATTATCCGTTCAGACCCAGGGAGGTGATCAAGGGAGGTGGTGGGCGAACCTTTGCCCACCACGATCTCTTTGTAACATGCAGTTGAGGAAGAGGTTAAAGTTGAAGGGTTTGTAGTGTAGAAATCCATTTTAAAAGGTGATTTAATACACATGCGCGCGCGCACACACACACACACACACATACAAACCTTTGTGCAGCTGGAAGGGATGCCTTGGTTTTCAGCTGGGGAGGCTGAATCTGTTGAACGGGTGACTGACCCCTCCTTTTCTGGACGCTGATCTCTAAGCCCGCCCCAGCCACCATTTCCGGTCATCCTCTAGTACCGAGATAGCTTGTCCTGGGCTGTTTACATTTCTGATTTTCCGAATCCTCCAGTGACTTTTTAAAAAACCAGCACAAACCATGGGACTGGAAGTCCCGCAGGTTGAGGGATAAAAGGTGGCCCCCCTTCCGAAAATCATGTGCCCGACCCGATGTACGTGTAAACAACCAGGGTTTGATATGAATTCTTCCAACTACATTTTCATCATGTAAACGACACCCTGGTTGCCAAAAGGTGATTATTTTATCAGTAAAAAGCCTAACCTGTAGAGGCCCAAAGGTGTTGGGCTTCTTGGCTAATAAAATAACTATATTTTGAGCATTTTGAACTATGTCTCCAGTTTCTTATGTGGATTCCATTGGACGCTTCCTAGCTTCTGCTTTTTTTGTCTTTTTGGTTGGTCTAGTAAAGATAATCATACTAAATGTTGAAATTTTCTTTAATTGAGTTGCAGTCTGTTGTTGTTGCTGTGTGCCATCCAACTTATGGCGAACCTAAGGCAAGCTTATTATGGGGATTTCTCGGCAAGATTTGTTCAGAGAGGCGTTGCTTTTACCTTCCTCTGAGGCGGAGAAAGTGTGACTTAGCCAAGGTCACCCACTGAGTTTCCATGACTGAGCAGGGATTCAGTCCTTGGTCTCCAGAGTCCCATAGCATGTGACCAAGGCTGGTCACATGCAGGGGGGCTTGGTCACATGTTGCAGGCCAGCTTCCTTACTTCTGGGAGAGCGAGGGAGACTGCAGCAGCTGCGGCCGCAGTGATGGGCCAGTTTGCTTGTCTGGACTTCCCTCCGTTTCATGGAGGGAATGGGGGAGGAACAGTCCTGATCCATGGGCAGGATATGCTGGCGGGGAGCTTAAGGCCTTACTTTTCTGTTGCTAATGGAGTTGAAATTTTATCGCCTGTCTTTTGTTGCCCTTTGTTTCCAGTTTCCATGTGAGCAAGAAAGGGAGTGGCCTTTACTTGCATTGATATTGTTCTCTAGACCATGGGCTCAGTCAAATGGGAGGATTAATTGCAGAAAATAGTGCATTACCTCCTATCACAACAGTGTTCATTTGTCTCCATGGTTCATTTGCAAGATCACTGGCATGGAAAGCTATCCAGGTTTGAAGTTCACACAGAGCATGCCTGCAAGAAAAGATGGTGGCCGTGAGTGAATTACCTGCCTTGTTATTCTCCAAAAGCTCTGTCCATTCCCCATTTTTTCCCCTCGTTAAACAAGAGATGCGGAAGAGTGATCTTCTGCTTAAAAACATTTTGTTTTGCTCTGCCACTTAACAAAAGTGGCCACTTTGTTGCCAGCAAGCCTGCCCCCTCACACATCCAACCAATCATGTTTTGACTTCCTGGAAGTGCCCCAATTCGAATTGGTTGTTCAAATGGGCTGTTATGAGCATTTTTGTGTACTTTTAAAAAAAGATAATGAGAAACTGTGAAAGCTGTAGTCACGAACTACTTGGACTTTTTATCCCCTCTCCCTCCTAATATGGCAAATCCCGGCAGCAGCTCATCTGGACAAAAGGTATTCTGTCCACATTCTTGAGGATTTTTTTTTCATCGGCTAAACAACCCCCATCTTAACTGACAATAGAAATAACTTCTGAGATACAAGGACTTTATCAGATGCAGCAAATATGGTGTCATAATGACGCCTAATGATTGCGAAAGGGCACACATACCAGACAATGTCATCCTTTTACAATCATAACTTGTTAAAAACCCATTCTATTTTATTGACAGGCCAAGCCGTCAATAGATTTCCCTTGGTGCTTTTTTGCCGGCATTGCCAGTATTAGAAACTTCGCACCATTGTGCTCGCATGAATGCAGCATGAATGACAGAACACTTCCAGGTGACATCAGGGCGGCCAGATAGGGGACACACTTATTTTTTACCTCCCTGGTTTACTTGTACTATTTTTAGTGTGTTTTTGTGCTTGTGTGACCAGTTTTTTGTGTGTTTTTCTTTATTTTTTAAAATTTTCCATGCTCGCGTCTTCTTATGAGATTTGTGGAGATCACAAGCGCAGAGGTGAATGGAGCTCCATTCACTCTCTGTTAGTGCCTGGGCTGCCTTTTACTGGGACTTAAAGTGAGGTCTGGTGTGTGTGTGGGTCTTTCGCTGCCATAAAAACATTATAAAATATATTGGGAAAAGAACGATTATGGGGGTGGTCTGACAAAGTCCACAATGTAGGCCTGTGACTTCCTTTTTCTTCTTCTGTGTGATTTTTAATGACTCTGCCCTGATGAAGAAGCCAGTAAGGTCTCAAAAGCTTGCATGAGTTTTTTTCTGCATTTTGGTTGATCAATCAAGGTATCACTCTTTTGTGGATTTTGGATTGTATTGAATACTTTAGGTCCAGTCTATACGAGGTGGAAAAAATATGAACATGTCGGAAAAAACAGCCATTCACAGTGCTGCAACCTAGTCAAAAGAGCCCCCCTAAACTTCGCATGAGCCCTAGCCAAGATGGCAGCCATGAGTGATTTACTCGCATTTTTAAATCTATCACCACCATTTTTTTAAAAAAACCTGTTTACTGTGGTGTGCACATGCAATATTTCTTATTTACCCCCCCCCCACAAAAAAGAGAGAGAGAGAGAGAGAGAGGGAGGGAGAGGGAGGGAGAGAGAGAGAGTTTAAGATTGCCATTTTATTGACTTACCAGACCCTCGCTTAGCCGAAAATCCAACTTGGTGGCAGCAGGCGGTTCCCCTGTTTGCTAGCCCTGCCCCCCATGCTTGTCCAGCCAATTGGATTACGCTCCCTGGTCACACCAACACGAATGCAAGTGTCCAAACGATCGCACATTCACATGCCATATTGAGCTTTCTAAAAAATTTGGGAGAAGCCCTGGAGGCTTCCCACATGGAGTTTGCGGTGGATTTGGCTGCCCCCCTTCTGAATGACACGTATTTATGTGAATGTCCATTTGTACAGAGTGCTTTCCATTCTCATGCTGTTAGGATTATTTTCTCCATTTAGATAAGCCCTTAGTGAGACTGAACAACTGCAGATTTGAACATAGTTAACTCTTCAGCAGGGATGATTTTTTTTTCTTTATCTATTTCTCAAGGGGCAGGGGGAGAGATTCAAGCCAGAATTGGACTGGGTTTGAACCCCAAGACAGGTGATATCATCCATATTCTTTCTTTTTGCTGCCTGCTCCCCCACCCCCTTTTCTGACACCTCCTTCAATCTCTCCTTCTGCCCCTCTCTCCTGCTTCCTTCCTATTCAGCAGAGTTCTGGAGGAAAGATCACTCTTGCCAGACATCTAACTGATAGTTTGTGGGGAGTCCTGGGGCCAGAGGCAATACAACAATACAGCTGCCACAGTTTTGTTAAGGGATATCTTTCATCAGTAGCAATATAGTCTTGAAGAGTTAGCTTCCAGGAATAGACTAGATGGTCATCAATGACACACACATTGTTGTAGTGGCACAAAGTGTTTCCCTATTGCATCTTATTTATAAGGCATATTTCTTTTTTTAAAAAAACACCAACAAAACCTCACTGTTCCTTTTCTGTTCGGGAACTGAGTGTAGTTCCAGATCTTCCCAAGAGTTCTGTCAGTGCTGCATACTGATATATATTACTGCTATAAGATAAGCTTTATTGGCGGTAAATGATTCAGCAGATGATACACAACAAAGAAGAATTCCTGCCCTCTTGCTGATGGGGTCCAGCATCTCCTCACAGTCAGTGGTAGAACTGGAACCCTAAACAACTACAGTAATTCTTCCCAGACTATCCCTGGCTACCAATTTCCCATGGCTGGCTATATGGGGCTCTTAGACTGAAGTGCACCCACCCCCCACGGACAACTCAAAACTTAGCTAACACACATTGGAACAAATTAACAAAAATTAGCTAACACACATTAGAAACTGCTTAATGCAGTTTAGATGTGTGAATTGCTATTGCTTAAAACAAATTGTAAGCCGCTCTGATAGCCTTTGTGACTGAAGAGCGGGGTATAAATACCTAATTTTTTAAAAAACCACAATGGAAATGGACTCCCAAGGTGAGCAGAAGCAAAGAACATGAAAGTGCTCAAACACGACCCATTTCTGAGTAGCCATGAGAACAGTTCAAGCGACTTAGCAACAGAGGAAAATCACTCCCCCCAGTCAGTTCACAGCCTCCATATGCTTCCTAACTTAAAACTGCCAAGCTAATGGAATGAAATAAAATAAATAAAATCTAAAAAGTCACTAATAGAAATCAAGTCCTTCTGTGCCAGTGGGAAGCTGTTAACTTTTGGCTGTGATTCTAACAAGGACTCCAAACCCCATCTGCCTAGCGGCAGAGGCCCAATGCACTAAAATCCCCTTTGAGGGTGTGGTGGGGGATCTGTAGCAAGTCCTTGTCTTGCAATGCTGGACTCTCTCAAGAATCCTAGTAAAGCTGTTGTATGTGTGCTTGTATAGATTCCTTCTTAAACGGATGAATTGTTATATTTTTTATAACATAAAACAAAGAAAGCAAAGACCATTTGACATAAAAGAGAGCAAAATGTATCAATCCCCAGCCCTCCAGTTGCCAGCTCATAACTTGTAATGAGAAAACCAGCTTCTCTCAAAATAGTGAGAAGAAGCACATAATTTTCCACTTGTGGGTCTTTTCTCCATTTAAGACAATATTTTTTGAGATTCTAAGGACTGTCCTTTGCCTTGCCTGTTGTGATAATTTATCCATTTTGATAAACACTCACTTACAGTGTTGTTCCAGGAGCAGTTACATTTCTACTTTTGAACTATACTTTTAAAAAACTGCTGTAAGAACATTTTGGACTGTTTTTTTTAAAAAGTGTACCATCATTAATATATTCCAGCAGTATTGTTGAGGGATCAAAATGCAATTCATGTTTACTGATCTTTTCAGTGTTGACCCACACTAAGGAGATGATCAGACAATCCAGTTTAAAACATACTTTTTCTGGCATTAAAAAAACCCATGTCTACAGTGGCAAAAAAAACGCTCCCCCCCCGACACGTACCTTCCTCTCCCAGCAACGTAGGAAATTTAAAAACAAAATAAACACATTTAAAGTTACACAAAGCACATATACACACTTAAAAGGTCCCAAGTAACCCAGGGAGGATCATAAAAAGAGTGAAACTTACCTGGATGTCCTGACCTGACCCAGAAGTGTTTGCACCAGACTGGCCATTCTTGCTGCAGTGACAAGATTTACCATAAATGGCCTGAGGTTTCACACACTGGCAATGCTGGCACAATAGTGGCACGGGGGATCTATTGACGGCTTCAACTGTCAATATTGGCGTCCTTTTGCGTTCTGCTGGCGTCGTGATTGCACCACATTTGATGTGTCTGATAATTTCCTAAATCTCCCTGTATCCTGTAAACTCCCTGTAAATTTATATTTGTCAACCATAAACGTATAAGAGTTTCTTATATTTCTTCCATATATAAGTTTCTTACATCTCTTCCAGCATGATGTCTCTCACATGTTATATGTGGTAGATTTGAGATGAAGTCAAGCAACAATAGTCTGATACTTTGAAAACATTTTGCTGATACCACACATTGTCTGGAATCCTGTTGGTACATATACTGGCGTAACCTGTTACATCAGTGCATATATGTTCTTGGTCATTATGAAAGAAGATACTCAGTACCTTCTTCCAGAATGACTCCTCTCTGCCATAAATGCAACCATAGCTTCACACCACCAGGACGCACCCAAAAGAGCCAGGAGGCAGGGAGCAACCTAGAAAAAGGAAGAGTCATCAACTCCCTCAATCTACAGAAGAGCATGACAACTCTTCTTTTTCTCCAGCTACAAAACTACAGCCTGGATGATGCCTAGCAGCCTGCTGGGCACTGAATGGACATGGGTATGTGCCCCAGTGTTGTAAATCTGTGTGACATCCTGGTTCTGTAAAGGTGTGGTGTGTCTCAGCTTTATAAAGCTGCGTTCTGCTCAAGACAGAAGTATACCAGTGGAACTCTATGCTCTACCAATAACTAACAGACTCTTGGTCTATGTAAACTCATTGGGGTACTTTAGCAAACTGTCCTCTAACCGTCTTCTACAATTTCCAGACTTAATTTCCCCCCACATTATTCATATAGTCTGTTTTAGTTTCTTAAGCAATAGTTGTTTCGTCTGTGAGTTCAGTGCTGTGCTCACTAAGTTAGATTTCTGGAGTAAACATTACTCCATTACATTACATTAGTGTTAAAGATCTAGCAGCTTGGCAAAGACATGTTTCTTCATGAGACCCTATGCCTATAAATAATATGCTTTAACCATGGTAAAGTGGCCTTTGGGAATATTTCTTGTAAATTATCCAGGGACAGCAGTTGTAATTATGATACAACTTCATGATATCTGTTCAGGAAACATTTACTGCCTTCTGGCTCTACCATGATCTTTGGTGAAGACTGGTTGCAGGAAAGTTTATCCTGGGAAGTCTGGGTGTAGACAGCATAGTCAATAGCAAGCTAGACCAGTGGTATAACTCTGTATAAGACAATTTCCTGTATACTTAAGTGGAAAGGTGGGATAGGGTTCTTGCAATAAATAAAACATTTGCAGAAATAAATTAGGTTCAAGAGCAAGAGACAAAGGAGTTGATATTTAATATTGTATGAGAACTATGTCTGGAAGTATGGTATTTACAGATTTTTCAGCTATATACATTTCTTGCATCATTATGTCGAGCACATTTGCAGTGCTTAGTTGAAGGTCTTCCTCCAATCAGCAGTCAAAACATAACCTTGTGTAGAGTTCACTAAATTTAATTTAACCCAATTATACAGCTCTGTCCTGATGTTTAATCAATGAACTACTCAAAGTAAAACTAAGGTTTTGTTTTGTTCTACTGGAAACAAAAGGGAAAGAGTTATTCAGACTGTTCACAAAGTCTGTTTAAAATAATCAAAGCTATATTTATTTATGTTCATGAATTTTCCCACCAGTGCACAGGATGTAATGTACTCAGCAACTTTGTACTGTACATCTCTGTACTCTTTACTCAGCAGACTCCATCCCTGTATCTCTTAGAAGAAAGAAAATGCCACTTCTATGTCTGAAGATGGGCTGGTGGCTATAAAAGACTTAAATGAAAGCACACAGCAAAATTTGTTCAAACTAAATCCATGGACTTTATTTGGACAAACAGTAAATTCTACTTTTGGTTTGTTTCTTACCCTCTGTCAACATAAAAGTGAATAGTACCAATCTAGCATTAGGAGCAAATGTAACTTCCGAAGCCATACAAATATAATTAGGGGTAGATCATGGTCCAAACAATAGTGCCTCCCCTCAAAATTTTGGGAGAAAGACCCCCTATGACCATGACCCATCTATGAATAAAATACTTTGTGGAAACTATTAAGCATGTCCAGGGGCACAACTAGACGGGATAATTTGTTGTGAAAAATAGTACCTTACCTCCCTATTGCTGCAGTGTCCATTTATGCCCATGACTCATTTGCAAGTTTGCTGGAAGGGAAAATTAGCAATTTTGCAGTTCACATGGAACAGCATGAAAAAATGGTGGCCACAAACGAGTTGCATCCTGAAAATCCACCCCGCCCCTTTTAAAAAAAAACCAGATGTGGAAGAGCTATTTTCTGCTTAAAGAAACCTTACTTTTTCTCTGCTGCTTGAACGATTGTGCCAGGGCAACAACAACAACAACAGTGGCTCCAGCATTACAAGTCCTCCCTTGCAAGCCTGCCCCCTCTGAGGTCCAACCGATCAGGTTTCAGCCCTACTGTGTGCCCCTTTTTGAATTGGTTGTACAGATGACCTGTTATGCACATTTTCGCACAATTTAAAAAAAAAATCTAGCAAGAAACAGTGAAAGCTGTTATCACGATCTATTTGGAGTTTTCAGTCCCCTTCCTTCCGAATATGGCGAATCCTGGCAGGAGCTCATCTAAACTAAAGGTATTCTGCCTGCATTCTTGCCAGATTTTTTTTTAATTTTTTTTTTTTGTCGTGTAGATGAGCCCCAAGTTTTGGGTTGGGTTTTTTTGTTTTTTGTTTTAAATTAAACAATATTTGTGTATATAAGTAATTTGAATCAATGGGTCCCATATAGGAGAAAAGCAGGAAATAAATAAAAAATAAAAGCCTGCAATGTAGTGTAAAACCATACATTAATTACATATGGGCATCATTTACTCTACTATAGAATCATAGAAGGGCTTTGTGGGCCATCAAGTTTAACCCCCTGCTCAGTGCAGGATCTCCAGCTAAGGTATCCCAAGCAGGTAGCTGCCCAGCAGGTAGCTGTTCTTTTTGAAGATGTCCAGAGAAGGAGACTCCACCACCTCTCTAGACAATTGGTTCCATTACCGAACTGCTCTCACTGTCAAGAAGTTCCTTCTAATGTTCAATCAAAATCTACCTTCCTGTAACTTTAAACCATTAGACCTAGTTCTACCCTCTGGGGCAGCAGAGAATAGGCCTCCCCCTTCCTCTCTGTGACAGCCCTTAAGGTATTTAAAGAGTGTGATAATGTCATCCTCATGGCATGATCACACCCTTCTTCTCTTCACCAAACTGAACAAGCCCAGCTCCTTCAACTTTTCCTCACAAGCTTTGTTCTCCATACCTTTTATCATCTTTGTTGTCCTTCGCTGAACCTGCTCCAGCTTCTCTGTATTCTTCTTAAAATCAGATACCCAGAACTAAACACAGTACAGTCGGCCCTCTATATGCACGGATTCTATACCCACAGATTCAACCAACCACAGTTTGAAAAACTTTTAAACTTTTAAAAAATTAAGTCCAAAAAGCAAATCTAGATTTTGCCATTTTATATAAGGGGCACCATTTTACTATGCCATTGTGTGTAATGGGACTTGACGATCCACAGATTTTGGTAACAACAGGAGCACTCGGAACCCAACCCCAGTGGATACCGAGGACCCTTTGTACTCCAGATGAGGCCTGACTAGCACTGAATATAGTGGGACTATTACTTCCTTGACTGGGGGCTCATCTACACTGGAGGCGTAAATCTATGGCCAGTCCGGACCATTATGCTCTGGACTGGCTCTGGACTGACCACAATGGTGGCCACATGCACTGGGCCAAATCTGGTGCAACAGTCAGTGTTGTCCACACAAGCATGTGGGCCAAGACCATATCAGCCATGTTGGCCTGTCCCCTGTTTTCAGATTTGCTAGCACTGCTTCCTCACCAGCAAGGAGCTCTGTGGAAAGCCTGCCTGGTGCACTGTTGCTTCTGCTTGTTGATCACATGGGCACCCTGTTCTTACCTTGGCAGAAGTGACAGCCAACTGGCCAGGCTTTCCACAGAGCTCCTCATGGGCAAGGAAGTGACAGCAGTGGTGGCTCCAACAGGGATCCCTTCCCTTCCCTGTGCTGCTCAGCACAGTGTAAGGGAGTTGTTGCTGCATTTGTGTGTGGACACCTGGATCAGGCTGAATCAGACCCAATCCAGCTGTTCAGACAGCAAAAGATCCCAAAGTCACTCCAGAGTTTACAGGAAACCCTGGGATTTCCCCCAAGTTTGCTTAGTTTGGAACAAAGTTGGGTTAAGGGCAATAAAATGTGGATCCTCCCCGGAAGTAGCTGTACATTGTCTGGACTGCCAGCACTGGATTTGGGAGGAGTCCACATTTTCTTTGCTGGTGTAGACAAGCCCTTGGAAACTTTGCTTTTAATAATGATGGCTAAAATAGCATTCACCTTCTTAGCTGCAGCATCCCACTGCTGGCTTGTATTCAATTTATGATCAATAATAATCCCAAGGTACTTTTTTCATGCCCACTTCATTGTGTTCTTTTCTCACATTCTCTCATGTTCTCATTCATCTGCTTCCTCTGCAGACATGGTATCTTCATCTCCCCGCCTCCATGTCTCTTCCCCTCAAGCCTCTCTTATTCCAAGAGTTTATTGTCACTGTGTTTGCAGAATGTCTCTGCTATAAGATGCTTTCATAGTATCATAGAATCATAGAATTATAGAGTTGGAAGAGACCACGAGGGCCATCCAGTCCAATCCTCTGCCATGCAGGAAATCACGATCAAAGCATCCCTGACAGATGGCCATCCAGCCTCTGTTTAAAGACCTCCAAGGAAGGAGACCCCACCACACTCCAAGGGAGTGTGTTCCACTGCCGAACAGCTCTTACTGTCAAAAAGTTCCTCCTAATGTTGATGTGGAATCTCTGTTCCTGGAGCTTGCACCCATTGCTCCATTTTCTAGTTTCTGGAGCAGCAGAAAACAAGCTTGCTCCATCCTCAATGTGACACCCCTTCAAATACTTAAACAAGGCTATCATATCGCCCCTTAACCGTCTTTTTTCCAGGCTAAACATACCCAGCTCCCTAAGTCTTTCCTCATAAGGCATGGTTTCCAGATCTTTCACCATTTTAGTCGCCCTCCTCTGGACAGACTCCAATTTGTCAATATCCTTTTTGAATTGTGGTGCCCAGAACTGGACACAGTATTCTAGGTGAGGTCTGACCAAAGCAGAATAGAGTGGCACTATTACTTCCCTTGATCTAGACACTATACTTCTATTGATGCAGCCCAAAATCGCATTGGCCTTTTTAGCTGCCGCATCACACTGTTGACTCATGTTCAACTTGTGGTCTACTAGGACTCCTAGATCCCTTTTGCATGTAGTCTCGTTCAGCCAGGTCTCCCCTATCCTATATTTATGTATTTCGTTTTTCCGCCCTAAGTACAGTACCTTACATTTCTCCATACTGAATTTCATTTTGTTAGCTTTGGCCCAGCTCTCCAGTTTATCCAGGTCATCTTGAATTTTGATCCTGTCCTCCAGGGTATTAGCTACTCCTCCTAATTTGGTGTCATCTGCAGATTTGATAAGTATGCCCCTAATTCCCTCATCCAAGTCATTGATAAAGATGTTGAATAGCACTGGACCCAGGACAGAACCCCGTGGCACCCCACTGGTAAGTAGCTTTCCCCCCTGCTATAAGACTCCTCTTTCTTTCTTTCTTTCTTTCTTTCTTTCTTTCTTCTTCTTCTTCTTCTTCTTCTTCTTCTTCTTTTTTGGCGTAAAACTCAATCTTCTCCATTACAGCTCATGCTTCTTTCTCTTTTTCTCTCTTTTCCCTCTTGTGCTGCTCTAAGCTGAGCAATGTTATTTTTCTTCTCTCATCCAGAACCAACTCTCATCTTCTAAACATGCCTTTCCTATTTTCACTTCTTTGGCAGTCTCCCCCTGCCCTTCCTTTTCACTTCAGAATTTCTCCTGCCCCTTCTCCTCTGGACCATGTGAGTACAGAATATGGTGCCACTGCAGCCATGCATCTTTCTGCTCAGTGGAATTGGAAATGGGATTGCTGTGCCCTTCCTGCTATTATACAAGTGTTTAAAATATTTGCCTTCCTCTGGTCATCAGATAACATCATGTGTTAAAGATTGGGTGGGCACAAACAATACTTGTATTTATACGACCTAATTAAGTCTCCCAATCTATTTAAGTCATAGGTGGAAAAATGTCTTCCCCAGAGACACATCCTGCCTATGGCATGAACTTCTCACCTTCCACTAGATGCCAGTATTTAGCTAAATATGGTCCTTCCTGCTGGCACTGAAGCTGGAGGCCACTTTTCTTCATTTCCTTGAATATATGGTTTCCAGGCTTTCTGCTACTGCCTTTCCATTTTGTTAAAGAAAAGCAATTGTCTAGCTAGATACCAGAGTTATTAAGGAAAACTAGTTGAAAAATCCAAAAGTTTATTTCACATACAGTATTTTGTTTCATCAAGACCCCCCCCCCAAAAAAAAAGCAGGGGACAAACAGCTACTCTTGAGCTTCCTACCTTTTAAACTTTCCCTCCTTAGCATCTTTAAACTTTTCTTTTCTTTTCTTTCTTTTTTGGCATTCAGATTTTAAGCTAGGGAGGGATTTCTCACTGCTAGGAAAAAGTAGCCAGTGAAATGTCCACACATTCTGGTGCTGAAGTCTCTGGGCTATGGCCATCAAGTAAAACATGGCAACAATAGTCACAGTCAAGATGCTAGGGTAGAGCAGAACCATCAGATTAATGGAAGTTCCATCAATAATGACTTACTAAGTTCCCATTGATTCATTTGGGACTTAAAGTTAGATTTAGAACCAGCTGTCCTTTCAAGGGTTCCTTCCATGCAGTGCTTGAGTGGCCATTGTCCCAGTTCTTTTCAGCTGCATCTGAATCAATGGAATTGAGTCTATGGGTATGAGCCAGATTGGGGCCACTGTTTGATTGCTTCCAGCTCTAGCTGCATTTTAGACGGACTGAACCCTGATCTCTACCCACCTCCCTAAAAACCTCAGTTCCTTCTGCTCCTCCTACATTCACATCTCAGATTGCTAGCCATTTACTTGCCTTGATGGCAGGAGGAGGAACGGGACAGGATAAGGATCACTGTGTAGCTCCTCATTACAGATTAGTACAAGGATTTATGTGCACCTCTTGCCATTTTTTCTGCCTCCTGCTTAACCCTTCCTTCCCCCTTGCACCAGAGAGAGTATAATGCCGTAACACACACTCTCTCTCTCTGCATGTATGTGTATAAGACCATTCCAGTATTTCTATTTGATTGTTTATGCCAGTATTCCTGCACTTGGCCCATAACATTAATGTAAAATGTATTAATGTCTGCTTTCTAGACTTTTGTAGTTTTAGCAGGAGATGTACAAGGAATGTGTATCTTTTCAGTTCTTTGTTGTTGTTATGTGCCTTCAAGTCAACTCAGACTTATGGTGGCCTCATCCTAGATTTTCTTGGCAAGATTTGTTTAGTGAGGGTTTGCCATTGCTGCCTTCTGAGGCTCACAGAGGGTGACTTGGGCAATGTCCAGTGGGTTTCCATGGCTGAGCAGGGATTCCAACCCTGGTCTCCTGGAGTCTTGGGTCCAACACTAAACCATTACACCACTCTGGTCCTCTCTTTTCAGTTAAACATCTCCAGTTAATACAGTACAACAGTACAATAATTTAGTCATTACATACTTATACAAGATTTAACCAAGGTGCAACAATTCCTTTAGATCTTGTTTGTCTATATATTCTGAATCATCAGATGTAACTATGAGAACAGAGTTCCATTGTTGTGCGTTTAACCATGTCATCCCTCAAAAATCTACTTTTTCAGAGAGGAAGTGCCCAAACCAAAGGGTTTCCAAGGTGCTGCAGATCAGGGCACTGGGAAGTGACCATCTGCAGCACTCTTCTGGCAATTGGGTACATTAAGAACAGGCAGCTGGGGTCCTCCTGCTGTAACTACTTCTTTCAATGCACCCTGTGACTGTAAATGTGAATCTCAAAAGTTAAAAGATCGTAAGTCTGTTTTACAATCTAGATACTGAACAGGATGCAGCCATTAATTCATTGGATTTATAATCCCAACATTTGATTTATAATCCCAGCATTCAAAAACCTTATTTCCCAATATGAACCTGGCCAAGCACTAAGATTTGCAAGGGGAGGCTTTCTCTCAATCCCATCACCATCATAGGCACGCCTGGTAAGGTCATGGGAGAGAGCCCTTAGACCATAGTGTTAACTCTTAAGACAAGTTGCTGCTATTAATCTGGACATGTGTTGATCACCTACCAGAAGACAGATGGGATGGAATCAGTTTTCCCCTCCCTCCCATCACATAACCTTGATTATTCATCCTGCTTATATGGTGGTGTCAATGTACCATGTGCACCAGAGATGCAGAATGTCTCCTGGATGCAGCAAGTCTATGGTAGAGGTTCAGACAGTCTCGTACACACTGGCTTTGACTCTTCAAATGAGGTCTTTAATTTTACTGTAGAGTATCTGTACATCTGTGTGAATTATATGGTGCAGAAATGTATCTCATGCTTTACTTTTAAAGTTTGTGATGCATGAAATCAGCTGAAATTCTGAATTGCAGTTTTGATGATGCATTCCAGCTGTTGTATTGTCAAACTAGAACTCTACTGCCGATAGTTGAAAAGATTAATGAAGTAATTAAGGTAGGTGTTTCTGTAGATTTCCTAGTGCTATTCATGCAAATGGATTAGGGATAAGAGATATTTCAGAGAGGGTGGGTGTCAGCAAAGAAGAGTGTTACCTTTCACTGTGATATGCATACTTCTTAAGGATGGCAGGAATGTTGAGCAGTTGCATAAGATTTCTGGACCGTGTCTGCACCTGGACTCCTTTTGTCCTAAATTCTATCAAACCCATATTTTCAAGTGATTGGAGAAAATGAGCATTACTGTCCTCTCAGGAAGAATATAAGGCCCCAAAGGAGGGTGGCGTTAAAAATGTTCTTTTCCCGTGTATATACATTCAAAAGTAATTCCCACTGAATTTACTAGAAGTTCTTAAGTAAAGGTGCTTTAGGACTTTATCAGACTAGCGTCTAAAAATGCTGTAATTCCACAATTGAGGAAAGCGGAAACAAAAATCTGAAAAGAAATGATGTGGAATTAATAGTGAGGAGAGATGTAGCAAAAGTGCCCAAAAGATATAATGCAATGTCTGACTGAATCATATTAATAAGACTTCAGGGAAAGCCCATCAACATAATCTTAATCCAAGTGTATGCTCCAACTACAAAGGCAGAAGAAGAAGAAATCGAAAGATTCTATGCTGAGTCCAAGAGGAAATTGATCACATACAAAAAAAAAAGGACTTTGTGTTAATCAAAGCTAATTGGAATGCAAATATAGGAAACAGAGCAGAATCAAAGATGTAGAAGAATTTGGCCTAGGATCAAGAAATGAAGCAGGAGAGTGGCTGACTGAATTTGCCAGGCCAACAGTTTGTTCATTGTAAAAACATTTTTAAGCGATCAAAGAGGCAACTGTATACATCTATGGATGTCATCCGTGAAAGCCTTCAACTTCACATTGTATACATGGACACCACCTGTTGGCCCATATGGAAATCAAATAGACTACATAATTGGAAGCAGAAGAAGGAGGAACCGCATTCTCTCTACAAAAACAAGACCAGGAGCAGATTATGGAGATCATAGGTAGCTCATTGAAAGTAATCCTGAATAACAAGAGAGGCTAACTGCCAGCCTGTGTCCTTGTCACTGTGGAGAGAGAAGTGTTAACTCTTAACATGCCAAGATCTGTTTAACAGGCAAAGACGCAACCCCCAGAAGAAGAGTGTGTTACAGCAATATGGGATGAGATACTGGAGAAATTTAAACTGATGAGAAATGACTTTAAGAATTTTTGAATGAAATTTGGACTGAACTTTGGATTAAAGTATGATATGATAGAAGCAAAGGAATTGGAGGATGCAGAGGAAGTAAATGGACCTGGGAGAAATCAAAGGGAAAACTGAACTCTTTTAAAGAGCTTTTTTACCTTTTAAAATTGCATTTTATTATTTTACTGTAGTTGTTTTAATACTGTAAATAGTTTAATTCTATTTTAATGCTCACTTTTTGTATGTTCTTAATTTTAATGTTTCTAAGATTGTGAGCCACTTTGAATCCCAATTTTGGGGGGAAATCTGGATATTATTATTATTATTAATAATAATAATAATAGTTTAAAACATGAGTGGAGATGCTCTGTGACCAGCATGGGAACACACACTGAACCTATCACATGCAAAGTAGGATTAGACTCGGAGGAAGGAGGCATGAAAATTCGAGGAAGGAACATCAACATTTTTAAAAATTAAAATAGTTTTTATTAAATATTTAAACACACACACAAATATAAACACAGACAAAAGAAGAGTGAATAATACAAAATAACATATAACATGTAATCAAGTAATAAGACACACAACAATATACAGTAGGACTCCCGTATCCGGAGAAAGAGGAGAAAGAGAAGGCGAGGCCTGTCCTGGCTTGGCTGCCCCCAAAGCAGTACTGAGCGCCAGCTGTGGAGCAAGGCGAAGGGACGAGAAACTCCGTGCCCCAAAGAGTCTCTCCTCTCTTGGCGCTCCTCTCCTGCCCTGCTTCCCACCGCCGCCGCTTTGCTGCTCGCCTTTCCCCGCTGCTGCAGAGAAGAGGAGCTCCTTCCCTCCCAGAATACCACAGAGAGGCCAGCTTGCCCCTGCGCCCGGAGGGAGGCTGCAAGCAGGCAGGCAGCTCCAGGTTCACCTCAGAAAGGGGGTTGCGGCCTCTGCTAGGCTTCGCTCGCAGCTCCAGCTAAGCGCTAGCGCGCAGGGTGTTTCCCACCAGGGCACAGGTTGGGCCGTGTGTGTGTGTGTGTTGTTGTTGTTGGTGAGTTGGGGGGCAGCTGTAATTGCTGTGCTGGGAGCTGAATGCCCTGGCCAAGCGCCTGGAGGAGGAGCCAGGGGCACAGCACAGTACAGGATATTCAGATTAAGGTAGGACCCCTGTATCCACTGTTTCATTATCCACCAGTTCAATTATCCACGGGACACAAAACAGCATACCTACCATAGAGTCTTCCTAGAAAATGTGTCCTCTCCAGCCATTTTCTAGGTCCTCCAAGGCAACTCGAGGGTATTTTAAACTGGAAATCCCATCTTTTTAAATGGCGTTCAGTATTATCCATGGTTTTTGGTATCTGTGGGCCTCCCCAGAACCAATCCCTAGGGGATACGGGGGTCCTACTTTATTACTAATAATGTTTTTGCAGGAGGAGGGTTACAAGGGGGGGTACAATGATGAGGCCCCCTGTGACTGCAGGTGCTGCAGGGCCCTTGAACCAGCCCTACCACACTTGCCCGGTGGACTCCGCAGGACTTCCCAACCCAGGGTCCCTGGAACCATAGGGTTACCCCAAAGAGGTGGCTAGGGGTTTCTGAAGAGATGGTGGGGTTGGCCACATGGTGAAAATGCCCCTCACAGCAGGGACAGTTGAAGGGCCCTGCAGCACCTGTAACCGCAGGGGCCCTGTCATTGTGGGGGGGCCAGTTGTAACCCTTCTCCTGCAAAAACGTTATTAGTAATCATCTTGAACTGTGAATAGCTTAGGTTGAGTTAGGTTACATTGACCTGAAATAAACATATGGGGCCCCCAAAATAAAGTGTTGCAGGGGCCCCCAAAATTCCTTAAACTGGCCCTGGCCAGCAGGGAACCCTGCCAACCTGGAGGCTCAAGCAGAGGAAGAGCCTGGCCCTAGTGGGTTGGCACCAGTCCCAGAAGAGACTCTTGCCAATTCAGATAAGGATGAAGAAGAGACAAACTTACCTCCACCATCATACACCCAGCAGCGATCTCAAAAGGAAGCTCAAAGGAAATCGCTGAGACTTTATGAGAAACACCTGCTCATCAAGAAGTACCTGGCAAAGCCTTGATTGCTACATATATGCTTTGGGGAAGGTGGAGGCTTTGTTAGAGAGCAGCTGGCCTTCCTGGAGAGAACATTGTGTCTGATATCTCTGACTCCATGCCTTGATTCCTGTCACCTTGATTCCTGTTGCCTTGTCTTGTGTTTAGACCTTGGACTGTTCCTGACTACACTGTTGCCTGATCCTGCTGAGCCACGGACCTACTTCTTGACTACACTGCTTTCTGTAAGCCTTGACCTATGGACTGCATTCTGGACTCTTCTCTGTGTGCCTTCTTGCCTGTATTGCTGCTTCTCCAAGAAACAGAACCTTGCTTGTTCTGAACCTTATCTGGCTCCCCTTAATTGACTTTGCTATCACTAGGAGTTGGCTGCTTTCCCAGACATTGCTTATCCTGTCACCGGCATTTTGGGGCTGCTTTCTTAGACACTAAATGGGCTAATTCCATTATCCCCCCCCCCAATCTAAGCATGTTGGAATTTCTCCAGATTTCCACTTTCTCGCCAAAGTCAATCGCGCATAGTTTATTAAATTCCTAAGAATATCAACATTTTGAGATATGCAGATGACACTATGCTGCTAGCAGAAAACAGCAAAGAATTGAAACGATTACTGAAAAAAGTCAAGAAATACAAAGACAGATTTATAGCTGAACATTAAGAAAACAAAAATAATTACCACAGATCATTTACATGAGTTTAAAGCAGACAATGAAGACATTGAAATAGTTCAAGGTTTTCCATACCTTGGCTCAGTCATTAATCTGAATGGAGATTGCAGTCAAGAAATCAGACAATGACTAGGACTTGGAAAGGTAGCTAATGAAGGAAGTAGACAAGATCATGAAATGTAAAGATATATCATTGAATACTAAAGTTAGGATGGTCCACTCTATCGTATTTCTGATTTCTATGTATGCTTTTGAAATATGAGGAAAGACTTAGGGAGCTGGGTATGTTTAGCCTGGAAAAAAGACGGTTAAGGGGCGATATGATAGCCCTGTTTAAGTATTTGAAGGGGTGTCACATTGAGGATGGAGCAGGCTTGTTTTCTGCTGCTCCAGAGACTAAAACACGGAACAATGGATGCAAGCTCCAGGAACAGAGATTCCACCTCAACATTAGGAGGAACTTTTTGACAGTAAGAGCTGTTCGACAGTGGAACACACTCCCTCGGAGCTTGGTGGGGTCTCCTTCCTTGGAAGTCTTTAAACAGAGGCTGGATAGCTATCTGTCAGGGATGCTTTGATTGTGTATTCCTGCATGGCAGGGGGTTGGACTGGATGGCCCTCGTGGTCTCTTCCAACTCTGCAATTCTATGATTCTATGAAGAAAGTTGATCAGAAGAAAATCAATTCATTTGACATGTGATGCTGGAGAAAAATTCTACAGATATCGTGGACAAAGACAAATAGATGTCTACTAGACCGAATCAAGGCTTAACTCTCCCTAGAAGCCAAGATGACTGCCATACTTTGGCCATATCATGAGAAGACATGACTCACTAAAAAAGACAACAATGCTTGGAAAGGTAGAAGGCAGTAGATTAATATTGCCTTCTACAGATGGCTACTCAGTCAAGGAAGCCACAGCTTTCTTCTGTCTGCAAGATCTGAGCAGGGTGTTGATGATAGGATGATAGGAATGACTTATAGCGATCATTCATAGGATCGCTATAAGTCAATGTTTTTGATGGCAGTTAACAACAACAACAATTCAAAATATAAGAATTTGGCATGCTTAAAAAAAAAGACTCTTAAACTAATATACTCTGAAATAAGCAAGTAATTACTAAGGAACTACTAAGAATCCCTACATCGATTTGTGCTTTTCAGTACACCAAAAGAAGGCCTCTCCTAATGAATACTGTGTATTAGAACATATGAAACTGCCTTATATTAAAACAGACTAGTTATCCATTTTATCTCATTATTGCCTCAGTTGACCAGAAGGGACTGTGCAAGCTCTCAGTGAAGGTGAAGTCAAAGGCTTTCACAGCTGGCATCCATAGATTTTCCTTTTTTTTCTTTTCTCCCAGGCTGTGAGGCCATGTTCTGGAAGAGTTTATTTCTGATGTTTCATCTGCATCTGTGGCTGGCATCTTCAGAGAATGGTTGGGTAGGAGTGTGTGTGGGGTTTATATACTGTGAACCCCTGTTGGGGAGGATATGTAAATCTGTGTATTTGTGTATTGGCTAGTTTCTGGGTGGAGATATGCAAGGAGGATTAATGCCCGTTTGGCTAATGGTCCATTATCTGCTGGAAATCCCCCTGTCCCTGGGTGGAGTTCATTTGCAAGTGTTGAGTTTTGATTTTAGTGTTTTCCCTGAAAACCAGTTCTGAAAAAGGACAGTAATACTTGATTATGGTTTGGTGTCTCACACAGAGCAATAAACAAACTATATCAACAGATGACTTTTAAAAATACATTCCTCCATAATTCTTTTAATTAGCAACGTAGTTTGATCTGTACTTTTAAAGTTAGTTCCTCCTTAGATTTTTCCAGTAAAGGTTCAGTAAAAAAGTAATCCTTGATTATACATTAAGTTAAATCATATGTATGAAATACACTTGCAATTACTTAAAAGCTTTGCTGTTATCTAGTATGCTACTGTATATTTTGTTTTGTTTTGTAGTACAGTTTTCCAAACTGAAATGTATCATTTGCTTAGTTTGGCCTTTTTCACCAGGTACATTCTTTGTGGAGCCAGCAAATGGCAGCTAAAGGAGACAAAGATGCATAGTGCTGAGAAGTAAAATGTGAGACTGATGGATAAGAAACCTTCAGACTGCCAAAGCACATTTGGAATTAATTTCCTCAGACTTCAGTGTGAAACAGATGGAAGCTTGTTCAACCTTTCAGCATTCACATTCCACGCTGAACACCTGTTGAAGCCTTCTGAGATCCTGAAGGCTAAGGGTCACTTTGTCGTAAAGTTAACCTGAATGAACCTTCATTTATATAGCACAAAGAAGAAAACCAGTGTGTCACTGGTACAAAAGTTTGCTAATCCAGAAGAACAGCCAATTGAGCTCTTATCTTAACACAGAAGTACAGTTTACTAATCTGAAATCATTAAACTAGATAGTAGATGTTTATTTGATAGTAGTAGGGAGACAGGGACAGCTGAACACACTCAAATTATTGCTGGAAGCTTTATTTCAAACAGGTCCATGTAAAACTGTTAGCACATCATTAATGTAAATTGTAGGTTTGTTCACATTATTTTACATTGAAGAAAAATCAGTCTCCAGTTTTGCTTTGCTTTGTTATGTTTTCACATTTAAGTGTAGTTTCTGAAGGCATGAACCAATGTGAAGTCTGCATGGCACAATGCAGCACATTAAAAAGGACAAAAATCCAGAAAACTTGGTATTCATATTCATATGCATAGATTTCCTTTAAGCTTTTCAAGAGCTCAAAAGTGAGTTTAAGCAATAATCCACCTGCTGAATATGACAGTGAAGGGGTAGTGAAGGCCCTCATATACAGTTCTCAAGTATAGTATGACTTTGTTTGAAAATAAACCTGAAGAATCTACAAAGAGGTTCCTTGAAAAGCATACAATATCCATTGTAAACATTTGTCTTAAGTATTTTAACCTTATCCTAATGTTTAATGTGCATGATTGCCCACCTGTCCAGATCAAGAGATATTTCAGCAAGTCATGAAGACAAATACAGTTTAATCATTAAGTAATATCCCAAGGAAACAATAGGCCTAAATATTTATAGCATCTAGAGACATGCAAAATTGACAATTAGCCTCTGATAAGGTCAGAACAGGACCTCCAGACATGTGATCAACAAGATGAAGGTTGCTTTACCCTCTCCTTATTCTGCTCTCAGCAGAAGTGACCATGCTGGGCAGGCTTTCCAGGGCTGCTTGGCCAGCGAGGTAGCAGGAGCACAGAGAAGGGAAGGGATCCCATCAGAACCGCTGCCTCCATGTGAGCAAGAGCTCTCTGGAAAGCCTGCCCAGCTTGCCGGTGCTTCTACTGAGGGCAGAATGGGGCGCCCATGTGATCAACGAGGACCCCCTCCTTGTTGATCACATGTCTAAGCGCTCATTTCTGGTCTCAGTAGAAGTTGTGGCACACCAGGCAAGGTTTCAACAGAGCTCCTACTTGTGAGGGGGAGATTGCAGCGGCCCTGAAAGGAGGCCATCCTGTTTCCCTGTGCTGCTCAGAAGAGGAAGGGGGAGGGTGCGGCTTTTGGTGTGTGGACGACTGAACTCCCTGAATTGGACCTGATCCAGCTGTCTAGAGAAGAATAGTGGAGGTGAAAAACTGGCTTCACTGATGGTGCTGCCAGGAACAATTTGGCTTCCTGGACCATGGGGTGTGGTTTCAAGGAGGTGGACTTCTGGCAAGGGATGGGTTGCACCTCACAGCAGTTGGCAGGAATGTTTCTGCTAAAAGCCTGAAAGATCTGATAGGTGGGATTTTAAACTGAGTTGTATGAGGGAAGGAGACAGTACTCTTGAAGGCAGGAGTTCATCTAGTGCTAGAAATAATAGCCCAAATGTTATACAGAGAACAAGGCAAATAGCACAACAACCCAACAATGGGAGGAATAAACCCTTTAAAAGGCAGATAGGAGAAATGGCCTATGGACGTAGATGTCGCTATATACTAATGCACAGAGCATGGGAAATAAACAGGATGTACTTGAACTCTTAGCACAGCAAAACAAATATGATATAATAGGCAACACTGAAACCTGGTGGGATGAGTCTCATGATTGGAATGTACTAATAGAGGGATATAAACTATTCCAGAAAAATAGACCAAACAGGAAGGGAGATGGAGTGGCATTATACATTAAGGATGTGTACACCTGTGAACAAATCCATGATTTAAACACTAGGAGCCAGGTTGAGAGCATCTGGGTAAAAATTAAGGGGGAGAGAAACAGCAGGGATATGGTTGTGGGGGTCTACTACAGACCTTCAATCCAAACCGAGGACTTGGATGATGCCTTCCTAGAACAGATGACCACACATTCAGAAAGGAAAGATGTAGTAGTAATGGGGGATTTAAACTATCCTGATATTTGTTGGAAGTCCAACTCTGCCAAGAATTTAAGGTCCAACAAATCCTCACTTGCCTTGCAGACAGTTTCATAGTCCAGAAGGTGGAAGAGGCAACAAGAGGAACAGCTATTTTAGATCTGATCCTAACCAATGGGAATGAGCTGGTTAATGGGGTGGAAGTGGCGGGAACCTTAGGGCAGAATGATCTCTTGGAGTTTGTTATACAGAAGAAAGGGGAAGCCAAGCATAGTCAGACATGCCTTACAGACTTTAAGAAAGCTGATTTCAGAAAACTTAGGGAATTACTGAGGGTGATCCCATGGTCAGGAATACTAAAGGATAAAGGAGTTCATGATGGATGGGAGTTTCTTAAAAGAGAGATATTGAAGGCACAACTTCAAACAGTTCCAATGAGGAGGAAAAAGGGGAGGTGTATAAAGAAACCAAGATGAATGTCGAAAGAACTTTCAACTGAGTTAAAACTTAAAAAGGACATGTACAAGAAATGGGAAAACAGGGAAATCACCAAAGAAGAATTTAAACAAATAGCCAGCTCACGTAGGGGGAAAGTCAGAAAAGCTAAAGCACAGATGGAGCCCAGGCTTTCTAGAGAGGTTAAAAACAATAAAAAGTTCTCTCTCTCTCTCTCTCTTTTTTGTTATACCATAGCAAAAGGAAGAACAAGGAAATGGTAGGGCCACTGCATAGAGAAGGTAGCGAAAGGCTAACAGGGGACAGAGAAAAGGCAGAACTACTTAACACCTTCCTTGTTTCAGTCTTCTCCCAAAGGGGGAACAGTGCTCAACTTGGGGAAAATGGAGCAGATGATGCAGTAGGGGAAATACAACACAGAATTGGTAAAGAGGTAGTTCAGGAATACCTGGCCAGTATAAATGAGTTCAATTCTCCAGGGCCAGATGAACTTTATCCAATGGTGCTAAAAGAACTGGCAAAAGTAATCTCAGTACCACTGTCAATAATCTTTGAAAATTCCTGGTGAACAGGAGAGGTCCCAGCAGACTTTAAGAGGGCAATTTTTGTCCCCATCTTTAAAAGGGGAGAAAAAGAAGACCCAAATAATTACCACCCAGTCAGCCTGACATCAATACTAGGAAAGATTCTAGAACAGATAATTAAACAGACAGTCTGTAAGCACTTAGAAAGGAATGCCGTGATCACTAAAGGTCAACATGGTTTTTTCAAAAGCAAGTTGTACCAGACTAATCTTATCTCTTTTTTTTTTGTACTTGGTAGATGAAGGGAATGCTGTGGATGTAGTGTATCTTGATTTCAGTAAGGCCTTTGATAAAGTCCCCCATGATATTCTTACAAAAAGTTAGTAACCTGTGGGCTGGACAATGCAACTGTTAGATGAATTTGTAATTGGTTGACTGACCAAACCCAAAAGGTAGTCACCAATGGCTCCTCTTCATCCTAGAGAGGAGTGACTAGTGGGGTGCCACAGGGTTCTGTCCAGGGCTTAGTGCTATTCAACATCTTTATCAATGACTTAGGAGGGGTAGCCAATACCCCAGAGGACAGGATCAGAAACCAAAATGGCCTTAACAGATTAGAAAGCTGGACCAAAGCTAACATAATGAATTTCAACAGGGAGAAATGTAGGCTACTTCAGTTGGGTAGTAAACTTGAAATGCATAGATATAGGATGGATGACACCTGGCTTGACAGCAGTACATGCGAAAGGGATCTAGGAGTCTTAGTGGACCACAAGCTGAACATGAGTCAGCAGTGTGATGCAGCAGCTAAAAAAGCCAATGCAATTCTAGGCTGCATTAATAGGAGTATAGTGTCTAGATCAAGGGAAATAATGGTACCACTTTATTCTGCTTTGGTCTGATCTAAGCTGGAATACTGCATCCAGTCTGGGCACCACATTCAGGAAGGACATTGACAAGCTGGAACACGGAGCAATGGATGCAAGCTCCAGGAACAGAGATTCCACCTCAACATTAGGAGGAACTTTTTGACAGTCAGAGCTGTTAGGCAGTGGAACACACTCCCTCAGAGTGTGGTGGGGTCTCCTTCCTTGGAGGTCTTTAAACAGAGGCTGGATGGCCATCTGTCAGGGATGCTTTGATCAAGATTTTCTGCATGGCAGGTGGTTGGACTGGATGGCCCTCATGGTCTCTTCCAACTCTGCAATTCTATGATTCTATGTCCAGAGGGGGGCAACCAGGATGGTGGGAGGTCTGGAAGCCATGCCCTATGAGGAGTGGCTTAGGGAGCTGGGCATGTTTAGTCTGGAGAAGAGAAGGTTAAGAGGTAACATGATAGCTATGGTTAAATATTTGAAGGGATGTCATACTGAGGATGGAGCAAGCTTGTTTTCTGCTGCTCCAGAGACTAGGACTAGCAATGGACTCAAACTACAGGAAAAGAGGTTCCACCTAAACATTGTTAGGAAGAACTTCCTGACAGTAAGAGCTGTTTGGCAGTGGAATACACTGCCTCGGAGTGTGGTGACATCTCCTACTTTGGAGTGTTAGCTTTCACAACCATATGCACACTTGGTTCTCACTACTGTACTGTATATTTTTGGGAAATGAGAACATAAGAGATGCTCTACTGGATCAGACCAAAGGTCCACTTAGGTCAGCACTCTTTTCCCAAAAAGGACCAGCCAAAAACCTCTGGAAGTTCACAGACATAAAGGTAATGGCCAACTCCTGTTGTCTGTCCATAGAACCTGATAACCCAGAGGTATAATGTCTCTGTACAGGGAAATTCTGTTTAACTGTTATGGTTAAGAATCTATACCCCCTAAATACGTTTAACTCTTTTTTTCAAACCAACTAATCCAATGGCTCAAGGGAGAAATTAATGAATTTTGAGTCTTTACTATATTGTAAAGGTGGGCAACCCAGGACCCTCCAGATTTTGTTGTACTGTTACTTCACTTCCATCAGTTAAAGGTACAATAGCTAATGGTGAAAATGATGGGATTTACTGTCCAGCAGCATCTAGAAGGCCATATGTTGTCTCACATTCTACGTTGGACTGTTAAATGTTAAAGACTCTACCCTCAGATAGTTCATGTTGCTTACTTTCATTTTCCTGTTCAGTTTGCTTGTTTTTCAATAAACAGTTGGGTCTGGAACAAAAAATTAAGTTAAGAACTTAACAGTAGTAATGACAAAATACTCCTGTATCACCCTATGAGGAAATCGAGGGATTTTATCTAGAAATGGAGTAGGCAGGTGCATGGCAGCAGTATGTGGGAAGACTGGGCCACTATTTTCTGGCAAATGAAATCATTAATAATGTAAAGAAGAAGGCAGTTTTTTGACTATTGAGATTATCAGATATGGCTAATGTGGTGTCAGAATTGTGAGAACCAGGTAGGCTACCCTCTTTTTTGTACCCTCCCCGGGTTACTTGTTATTTTTTAGTATGTGTATGTGCTTGTGTAAACTTTTTTTTTTTTTGGTGTATTTTTCTTTTTCTTTTTGGATTTCCCACGCTTGTGTCTTCTCATGAGAACGGGCAGGATTTCAGTCCAGGAAGTGAATGGAGCTCTGCCTGGGCTGTCTTTCGAAGGAAGAGAAGGTAAGTCTGATGGGGATGGTTATTGTGCCAGGACAGGGACGGGATTGGAGACAGTGGGACAGGAAAGCTTTTTGCATTCCTGCCAGATAATCTCCTATGTGTTTCAGTAAAACTTATGCTCTTTTGAGAAATCTATTGCAGCCACAAATGCTAGGGGATAAAATCTTGGCAGGACTGCAAAAGATTTTGTCTGAACACTTTACTCCAACATCAAGTGGAACATTTCAAATTCCATAACAGGAAAAGGGAGTAATGAAGGAAGGTGAATGTATATCAGATGATAGCTTCTCTCAAAAACACAGTGAACACTGAATGTTACTTTTAGGGATGTTCTAGGTACAAGTAGAGAGGCAGATTTGTAGAATTCACAATGTAAACATCCAAAAGAAATTTACTTGCCAGATGGGGACCTCCTTGGGACAGAGCTGTAAAGGTGGCAGCTGCATGGAACCAGCAGTAAAATATTTATAGCTAGATAAATAAACTCTTCATGAACCTATGAATCAACTGCAAAGCCTGAGACTTGTTTATTTGTAGGGGGATGTTTCAGCCTCAGTTTTTAGATTTAAAATGCGCTCCCCAGAAGTTGCCAGTAGAGAAGACTTACATGTGGAATTATTTGACAATGACTGCTCCCCTGCTCAGTTACTCAGGGCACAAAGGATAATATTCCAAACTATCCTTTGCTTAGAAATTTTTTTCAATGACAGTGATGTATAAAGAAAAAAGGAAGCACTGATACTGTAACAAACATGGCACTTCAGCAAAAGAACATGGAAACTTCCAGGTCTGCAGTTAAGCCTGGGATCACCTAAGCACAATAAAATTGTCTTCTTGAACCCCAGGAAGGCAAGCCTGAAGATCACAGAGAGGAAGAGAGACTAGACAGTCAAGACAGAATGTGAACACTCCACACTTCTGACTCATAGAAATATATTGAGGAGACTGGTGTAACAAGAATCAGGTCACACCAGAGAAAAGTGTGAGTATAAAAATTAAAAATTTATTAAAGATTCCAGGGAACAAGCCCTTTAGGAATATCTTCTTAAGAAACGTTTCTTTTAAAGTAAACAAAGTTAGCCTAGGGAAGACTGACCAAGCTCAATTTGCATGTGTTCTAAATCACCCAGTCATTAAAGTCAAGCAGACAAATTAAGGACAATAAAGACGTTTGCTTAAAAATACATATCAAAAAGTTTACTGAAGGTATAGCAATCTTAATGTACATATTCAAAACAAATCTGGGTCCTTAACTAACTAAGAGGATTACAGTTCAGGGTAGTAAACTCACCCAATCTTGGGAGGTTCAGGTTAGGATAATCAAATCAGAAGTTTCTAAGTATTATACCAGTAACATCCATATTTCCTCAGAAAAAGTAGGTAAGCAAGAGCTCATCTCTCTTCTTCATGAATTGATGTTAGATGCATGGTAGAAAGGGGAGGAAAAGAGGAAAAGGTACCTTGTGTTGAGGCTGCAAAACCCCAAGAAAGGACAAAGAATCATAAAACATTTAAATTGGGAGGCCATGTGATGAATGACTCAATGGTCACCCCATAGCTCCAAATGGGTAAGATAGCTTGAAAAGTGAAGGGGAGTAGGAACTTAAGCATGCAAGGAATTTCCTAAACTTACTAAGTAGGGATGGAAGAAGAATGTTACATTTCTCACAATAAGAACCCCCCCCCAAAAAACCCACCACCACCACAAAAATAACCCACCTGGTCAGTTAAAGGAAGCAGAAGGAAGAGAGAAAGATGAAGATGATCGCTCTGTTTCCTGTATGATGGAAGGGGGAAACAGGAGCCTTATAATGCAACTCTAGTTCAAAAATTGTTCCTATAGAGAGGCAATACATGCAGCAAGGAAATCTTTCTCTTTTGCATGAATTGCATCTGCAGAGTCTCACCCGGCAGAGCTGTTGCCCTTCGTGGCTGGCCGTCCGGGGGGAGGGGTGATGCCTTATTCATAATCTATATAGCATATGGAGAACAAGATTGATGCAAGTTGCTTAGTGTGGTCAGTTAACCCTTTTGTCAGGCTCATCCCTGAATTCTGGGACTTGGAGTGGAATTCATGGAGGACCCTGACATGAGGTCGTTCTCCTTGTCTGGGCCTCTGGAGTTTTGGAGAGAGGCCAGCCCGCCTTGTTGGCCTGGGAACGCTACTCTCCAAAGCGGTTCAAGGTCAGATCTTCCAGGTGCAAGCCGCCCTGAGAGGGAGGCATCTTTCCTCCCTGAATGCCTTTCTCACACTGTGGGGTTTATTTGGGGGGTTTGCTCTAGCTGTATTCAGTTTCGGCTTTGTTCTATGTTCCTGACACACAAATCCTTGCCAATAAAGAAATTTATTGATTGAATGTGAGCGTGTGTGCTTGGTACATCACAGTAAGCCGAAACTCTCCTTCAACACCTAATCCTTTTGAGAGGTTCTACCCGCAATGTTGGAAGGTGCGGAGGCTGGAACCCAGACGGAGAAAGACCTGGCTGCAAGCAGTGACCAGGGAGCCGGAGCCCTGGGGGAGGGGGGTGGCACATTGGGGGATGTTGCAGGAGCTTCTGAAGAAGATGTGAGTTGGACCCGCTGGAGGGCTGGGAGGTATATTCATCCCTTCGACCTAATGGAGCTGGGAGCCAAGCAAGCCCTGGAGAGGGGCAGCCTGCCACTCTCCGGCATCCAGAGCGAGGAGCTGGAATGGCCCTGGGAGCCAGCTGGCCCTGGCCAGGTGACCGAAGCTGGGAGGAACGTCGGTCCCGTCAATGGGACAGGACTCTGGCCGAGGGGTACCGAGAGCCGGGGGTGCAGTTTTTGCTGGCAGAAGTAGGAGCTGAGGTCCAGCAGTTGAAGCAGCAAATGGGGGTGATGCAAATGAGCCTCCTAGAGATCCTGCAGAGGTTGCCACCACCACCACCCGCCCCTGGAGGGGCCCAGCCTCCCCAAGCTCAACCAGCGGTCGCCCCGGCACCCGGGGAAGGGAACCCTGTCTTGCCTGCGGAGGTCCCTGGCCTGCCGGCTCCTGGACCAGCTCCCCCTGGAGGGGCTGGACCGGTCAAGCTGTGGGAAAGACCCCGGGGCCTAAAGCACCGAGACTTAAAGGTGACCTTTGATGGAGATGCGGCGAAGCTTTCATACTTCCTGACCCAGGTGGTGGGGTTTATGTCCCAATGGGACGAGGAGTTCCAGATGGAGGCTGAGAAGGTGCAGTATGTGTCTAACCAGCTAGAGGTAGAGGCGGCGCAGTGGTTGGTGGGGCTTTATGATATGGGAGCCCCAGAACTAGGAAACTTCCATGAGTTCCTGCTAGCTTTGTGGGCCCAATTTGAAGACCCCTTGAGAGTGAGAAGGGCCCGGGCGGATCTCAGGCAACTGAAGCAAGGTTCAAAGACTGTGGGAGAGTATGCCACTGAATTCAGCCGCCTGGCCAGTCAGGTGTCCGACTGGTCGGAGGCCATAAAGGTGCAGTTTTTCAAGGATGGCCTGAACGCAAACATCCTTGAATGGGCGTTGTTCCAGGGGAACCCCGAAACCCTCTTGGGATGGGTACAGCTTGCCGGAGAAGTGGAGACACTGACATGGAGCGTCGAGCTGGCTTGGCGCCTGCAAGGATCCATGGGGAAGACCACCGGGTCTACCAGAAAGAAAGGTAAAGCGGCCCACCCAGGTGAAACCTTGACAGGAGAGTCGGAAAGGGAGCGAAAGATGAGAAAAGGCTTGTGCCTGCACTGTGGAAAAGGAGGCCATCGCATAGCTGAATGCCTGGAGCAGAGCCGTCGGGAACCAGCTGCAGCCGAGAAGCCCCAGCGGAGCGAAGGGAAGTCGTTGACATCGAGGACCCCACTCAAGCCCAAGCCTAAAGCAGCTGTATGGGCTTTGATACCAGGCCACGTGGCGGAGGAGTCTTCGGAAGACCCAGATGACAGCAGATTTTACTCTTCCGGTGCAGAGCCAGCGGGAAAAGGCTGCAGCCCGCCCTATTAAGTGCCCGAGGGTGGGCTAACCCCAAAGGGCTCCCGGATGCTGTGGTGAGTGGGGTGAAAGGCCCTTTCTTCATAAAAGCCAAAGTAGGGGTTGGAAAAGGGGGGGCACCCAAAAAGTAATGTTAATGGTTGATTGCGGATGTACCCAAGTCCTAATGCATCCCTCCCTAGTCAGTAAACTGGACATTAGCACTATTAAGCTGGACAAGCCAGTGTGGCTGTCACAGATGGGGGGATGATGAAGGGGGGTCTTGCCAGGCGAATGACTGGTCCAATATGCATGAGAATGGGGAATCATCAGGAGGAACTACAATTTGTGATTGCCCCAGGGTTAGTTCCCGCTGCAGTGGTGGGACTAAACTGGCTAAAGTTCCACAACCCCATCATAGACTGGGTAAAAGAGACAATGACTTTTGCAGATCCTGTGTGTGTACAGGAGCACAGGGTGGGGGAAGTTCTCACAAGGGAAGGAACCCCTCTAGAGGCCAAGTCACAGAGCTGCACAACTGCTTTAGTCCAAGGGGAGCTGAAAGAATTGACGGTGGAATATAAGCCATGGCAATATGTTTTTGAGGAGAGGGAGTGTGACATTTTGCCACCCCACAGACCCTTTGACTGTGTCATTGAGATACTTTCTGAGACTAAACTACCCAAACCCAGGATTTATTCCATGATGCCGGCTGAGATGGATGCCCTCCGGGAGTTCATAGACAAAAACTTGGTTCGGGGGTTCATCAGGCCCTCGACCTCACCTGTGGGGGCCCCAGTGATGTTCAGGCATAAGGCAGATGGGGGCCTGCATCTGATCCAGGACTATCGGGGGTTGAATGCAATCAGCATTTCAAATCAGTACCCCCTGCCCTTGATGAAGGACATACTAGCCCTTTTGTCCAAAGGGAAGATATTTACCAAACTGGACCTGAGGGAGGCTTATTACAGGGTACAAATTAAGGAGGGGGATGAATAAAAAACTGCTTTCAATTGCCCCCTGGGGGCTTTCGAATTCTTAGTACAGTCGTCCCTTCACATTCGCGGGGGTTCCGTTCCGCGGACCCCCACGAATGTGAAAAATCCGCGAATAACGACTCCCCTCCCCCTCCCTCCCCAGGCCTTCATGGGGCCTTGCTAGGCCCCGCGGAGGTCTCCCTGGCCCTCCCTCCCTCCCCAGGCCTTCGCGGGGCCTTGCTAGGCCCCGCGGAGGTCTCCCCGGCCCTCCCTCCCCCCTCCCCAGGCCTTCGCGGGGCCTTGCTAGGCCCCGCGGAGGTCTCCCCAGCCCTCCCTCCCTCCCTCTCCAGGCCTTCGTGGGGCCTTGCTAGGCCCCGCGGAGGTCTCCCCGGCCCTCCCTCCCCCCCTCCCCAGGCCTTCGCAGGGCCTTGCTAGGCCCCGCGGAGGTCTCCCCAGCCCTCCCTCCCTCCCTCTCCAGGCCTTCGCGGGGCCTTGCTAGGCCCCGCGGAGGTCTCCCCGGCCCTCCCTCCCTCCCTCCCCAGGCCTTCGCGGGGCCTTCCTAGGCCCCGTGGAGGTCTCCCCAGCCATCCCTCCCTCCCTCTCCAGGCCTTCGCGGGGCCTTCCTAGGCCCCGCGGAGGTCTCCCTGGCCCTCCGTCCCCCCTCCCCAGGCCTTCGCGGGGCCTTGCTAGGCCCCACGGAGGTCTCCCCAGCCCTCCCTCCCTCTCCAGGCCTTCACGGTGCCTTCCTAGGCCCCGCGGAGGTCTCCCTGGCCCTCCCTCCCCCCTCCCCAGGCCTTCACGGGGCCTTGCTAGGCCCCGCAGAGGTCTCCCCAGCCCTCCCTCCCTCCCTCTCCAGGCCTTCGCGGGGCCTTCCTAGGCCCTGCGGAGGTCTCCCCGGCCCTCCCTCCCTCCCTCTCCAGGCCTTCGCGGGGCCTCCGGAGGGCCTCCGGGGGTCCCTCGAAGGCCTCCCCACCCCTCCCCAAGCCTTCGCGGGGCCTCCTGAAGGCCTCCGGGGGACCCGCGAAGGCCTCCCCACCCCTCCTCAGGCCTTTGTGGGGCCTCCGGAGGGCCTCCGGGCATCCCGCGAAGGCCTCCCCACCCCTCCCCAAGCCTTCGCGGGGCCTCCGGAGGGCCTCCGGGGGACCCGCGAAGGCCTCCCCACCCCTCCCCAGGCCTTCATGGGGCCTACGGAGCGCCTCCGGGGGCCCCGTGGAGGCCTCCCCGGGCCTCCCCGCTCCCTCCAGGTCTTTTCACGGGGCCTCTGGAGGCCCTGTTTCACGGTTTTGGGGGGGCATCCTTTGTTGGGATTTCCAAATTTTTACATTTATGTGCATATAACCATCTAGAAGCATATAATGTAACACTTTGGAGTCCTAGGAAGTTCTTCTAAGATCCCCAATAAAAATAACTCAGGTTTCAACTGTATTTTGGTTTTGAAAATTTCTTGAGGCCACATTGGTATCTGCTTTCAGTACTTCTTGGCCTTAACACATATCCACCACAGGTGAAAGAATGTTTCTTCATGTATTTCACATTTCCAGCATGAATTCTTAAATCCTTTGTACATTTTAGCCATTCTTATTGGCATCAGGAACCACCTAAACATCGTTATATAGAAATTTTCCTTAAGGTCATAACACAATATTTCTTTTAGCCCTTTGGTCCACACTCCCCACCCCCATTTCTCCTATTATAACCTAGGTTTTGCACCCATTTAACCATGCACTCTTTAACTTGTTCAGTTTCTAACTCCATTCTCAACATTTTATATAATTTCCTGATTAAGTGATCATCATCAGTACATAATTTCTTTTCAAATTCTGATCTCTCTTTCTCAAAGCCAAAAATCTTTTTATCAATTTTAAATCTCTCTTTCAATTGTCTGTATATGTATGATTGCATTTTACCTCCCATATCTATTAATTTATCTTGAGTTTTAAATTTGTATTTGCCATTTTCATAAATCAACAGATCTTCATAAGTCATTCAAATCTCTTCCACTTTTTTGTCAATCCTGTAAAATGCTTCCTGAGTAGAAATCCATAATGGTGTCTTTGGACATAACCTGGGTTTGTATTTATTCCAAATTCTCAGAATGGCACTCTTTATAAAATGATTATTGAAATCTGCATTCATTTTAGCCTTATTGTACCATAGGTCCACACCAGTTGTCATTCTGTAGAGGCCCTTTTCAGTGCTCCACCTCAGGCAGGTAAATATATTTCATCTGATGTAATGCAAACAGGAAAAAGTATTTACACATTTGTAGAAGAAAGTTCCTAAAAACAGCAGAACATAAGGAACATGGAATTAGAAGCTGTGCTTAACTGCTGCTCCTGTGAAACAGAACAGGAACAGGAACTTGGGTGTGTGAGGAGAATAATATTTACTTTATTCTTTCTAAATAGCCATGTGAATGTATGCCATTAAGGAATTACTAGGAAAAGGAGGTCCTTATACCTACTAGAGGAGAAACGGCTACTTGTATTGCTAATACTCTGAGGGAAATGCCAAAGAACACTTAATCTGTGGAAAAACATGACTCCCAAGCCTAGTTAAGCATGGGGTCATTCCCTGTACAAAATGGAGGTCGTACAAATTATGGCTGCCTGCAGGAAGCTTTCAGTTATGCACATAGTTTATTCATAATCTATATATACAGCATATGGAGAACAAGATTGATGCAAGTTGCTTAGTGGGGTCAGTTACCCCTTTCCTTCTCAAATTGCTTAGACTCCTTTTGGAAAAACCTCTGGTATCACTTTATTTACTTTGTGGCTTAGAGCATTTCCATTTTAATTTTCCAGATTGGAATCTGGGAGACAGAGCACTGCTTCTCACACTGCTATTTGTGGTGCTTAACAGGCATGCAGGAAAGTAAGTGGAATATGCTTATTGTAATATTATTTCTGAAAGAGATTCTGGTGCTGCTTTTCTAAACTGTCAAGATTTTCAAAGTGCTTCACAATAAGGAATTATGAATGAGTAACACAGTAAAACAACATCCAGGTACTAAAAACACAAGAAGTTTAAAATCCCCCTCACCAAAATCCCTAAATGGGCAGACTCAAATACATTACAACACCAATCTAATCTTAGTTTTTAAATATTCTAACTACATATTGTAACAAAAGTGAATGCAAATAAAAATGTTTTTAGCCCTCCCCCGCCCCCCGGAAAGAAAATACACGTCTTTCCACAGATAGGGAGACACCACAGAAAAAGACCTGCCAGTCTGATCATAGCTACTGGTGGGCCAGTGTGGAGGACCTCTACACTGATCTTAAGGCCCAGGCAGGCTCATAACAATGCAAATTCTCTGAACCCAAACAATTTCTTTCCTCAAAGGTCAAAACTGACATTTTGAGCTGGGCTCAGGAGTCAAATAGATAGGTAGGCATACACACAGCACATGTAGTATTTGAAGGACATGCTCTGAACAGCTATGCCCTACAAGCATCAAAGGTAGCCACATTCTCCACTAACTAAAGTTCTGAACCATCTCCATTCCAAAATTCCTGTTCCTTTTCCCTGAGATTAGTAGCTGGAAAGAAGAGGCAGAGTGGTGTGCCGTCTGTACATAGATGGCAAATCATCATAGAATCATAGAGTTGGAAGAGGCCGCAAGGGCCGTCCAGTCCAACCCCCTGCCATGCAGGAATCATAGAATCATAGAATCTTAGAATTGCAGAGTTGGAAGAGACCACGAGGGCCATCCATTCCAACCCCCCTGCCACGCAGGAAATCTTGATCAAAGCATCCCCGACAGATGGCAATCCAGCCTCTGTTTAAAGACCTCCAAAGAAGGAGACCCCACCACGCTCCGAGGGAGCATGTTCCACTTCCGAACAGCTCTTACTGTCAAAAAGTTCCTCTTCATGTTGAGGTGGAATCTCTGTTCCTGGAGCTTGCATCCATTGCTCTGTGTTCCAGTCTCTGGAGCAGCAGAAAACAAACCTGCTCCATCCTCAGCGTGACATCCCTTCAAATACTTAAACAGGGCTATCATATCGCCTCTTAACCATCTTTTTTCCAGGCTAAACATACCCAGCTCCCTAAGGAGATTTTCAGACTACACTGTTATAGTGTTACTATTCCACTTTAATTGCTCTGGCTTCCTGCTGTAGAATTCTGGGGTTTGTAGTTTAGTGAGGCCTAAGAGCTCTCTGGCTGAGAGTTGCAAATGCCCCTCCCTAAACTGCAAATCCCAGGATTCAACAGGAGGCAGCCATAGCAAATAAAGTGGAATAGTAACACTATAACAGTGTTGTTTGAAAATCTAGTAAGTCTCTTCTCATAAGGCATCGTTTCCAGACCTTTCACCATTTTAGTTACCCTTCTCTGGACACGCTCCAATTTGTCAATATCCTTTTTTAATTGTGGTGCCCAGAACTGGACACAGTAGTCTAAGTGAGGTCTCACCAAGGCAGAATAGAGTGGCACTATTACTTCCCTTGATCTGGACACTATACTTCTATTGATACAGCCCAAAATCACATTGGCGTTTTTAGCTGCCACATCACACTGTTGGCTCATGTTCAACTTGTGGTCTACTAGGACTCCTAGATCCCTTTCGCACGTAGTCTCATTCAGCCAGGTCTCTCTCATCCTATATTTATGCATTTCATTTTTCCGCCCTAAATGCAGTACTTTACATTTTTCCGTATTGAATTTCATTTTGTTAGCTTTGGCCCAGCTCTCCAGTCTATCCAGGTCATTCTGAATTTTGATCCTGTCCTCTAGGGTATTAGCTACTCCTCCTAATTTGGTGTCATCTGCAAATTTGATAAGTATGCCCCTGATTCCCTCATCCAAGTCATTGATAAAGATGTTGAATAGCACTGGGCCCAGGACAGAACCCTGTGGCACCCCACTGGTCACATCTTTCCAAGACGAAGAGGAGCCACTGCTGAGCACCCTTTGGGTTTGGCCGGTCAACCAATTACAAATCCATTGAACAGTTAACTTGTCTAGCCCACATTTTACAAGCTTGTTTGCAAGAATGTCATGGGGAACCTTGTCAAAGGCCTTACTGAAATCAAGGTATGCGATGTCCACAGCATTCCCTTCATCTACCAAGCTGGTAACTTTATCAAAAAAAGAGATCAGATTAGTCTGGCATGACTTGTTTCTTTGAAACCCATGTTGACTTTTCGTGATTATGGCATTGCCTTCTAAATGTTCACAGACTCTCTATTTAATGATCTGCTCTAGAATCTTCCCTGGTATTGATGTCAGACTAACTGGACGATAATTGTTGGGATCCTCTTTTTTCCCCTTTTTGAAGATGGGAACAACGTTTGCCCTCCTCCAGTCTGCTGGGACTTCTCCTGTTCTCCAGGAGTTCTCAAAGATTATTGCCAATGGCTCTGAGATTATATTTGCCAGCTCTTTTAGTACTCTTGGATGTAGTTCATCTGGTCCTGGAAATTTAAATTCATTTAAATTAAGAAGGTATTCCTGTACTACCTCTTTACTTATTTTGAGCTGGATTTCCCCTATTGTGTCCTCTGTTCCATTATCCTCAGGTTGGTCCCCCTTTTCCTTTTCTGAAAACACTGAGGCAAAGAAGGTGTTGAGTAATTCTGCCTTTTCTCTGTCCCCTGTTAGCATTTTGCCATCTTCTCCATGTAGTGGCCCTATCATTTCCTTCTTCCTCCTTTTGCTGCGGACATACCCCAAAAAACCCTTTTTATTGTTCTTAACCTCCCTAGCAAGCCTGAGCTGATTCTGCGCTTTAGCTTTTCTGACTTTACTCCTACACGTGTTTGCTATCTGTTTGAATTCTTCTTTGGTGATTTCCCCCTTTTTCCATTTCCTATACATGTTCCGTTTAAAACTTAGCTCCATTGAAAGTTCTTTAGTCATCCATCCTGGTTTCTTGAGACACCTCCCATTTTTCTTCCTCAATGGTACTGTTTGAAATTGTGCCTTCAATATCTCCCTTTTGAGAAAGTCCCATCCGTCTTGAGGTCTCTTCTCTTTTAGTATTCCTGACCATGGGATCACTGCCAGTATTTCCCTGAGTTTATTGAAATCAGCTCTCCTAAAGTCAAGAATGCATGTCTGACTATGCCTGGCTTCTCCTTTCCATTGTATAACAAACTCCAGGAGAACATGATCACTCTCACCTAAGGATCCCACCACTTGCACCCCATTAACCAGGTCATCTCTGTTGGTTAGGATCAGATCTAAAATAGCTGACCCCCTTGTTGCCTCTTCCACCTTTTGGACCATGAAATTGTCTTCCAGGCATGTAAGGAATTTGCTAGACCTTGAAGTTTTGGCTGAGTTAGATTGCCAGCAAATATCAGGATAGTTGAAGTCACCCATCACTACTACATCTCTCCTTTCTGCATGTGTGTTCATCTGTTCTAGAAAGGCATCATCCAATTCCTCCGTCTGATTTGGGGGTCTGTAGTAGAGTCCCAGAATAACATCCCTGTTGTTTCCCCCCCTTTAATTTTTATCCAGATGCTCTCCACCTGGCTTCCAGTATTGATGTCATGGATCACTTCACTGGTGTAAATATCCCTGACATATAATGCTATTCCTCCTCCTTTCCTGTTTGGCCTGTTTCTCCTATAAAGGTTATACCCCTCTATTCCTACATTCCAATCATGAGTACCCAATCAAATCATATCATCCTCATCATCTTTTATTCATTTCTATCCCGCCTTTCTCCCCCCAATGAGACTTTAGCCCAGACCTCCAGAAGACTTACCCTGTGGTTTCATGTCATAGAATCATAGAATCATAGAATTGCAGAGTTGGAAGAGACCACGAGGGCCATCCAGTCCAACCCCCTGCCATGCAGGAAATCACGATCAAAGCATCCCCGACAGATGGCCATCCAGCCTCTGTTTAAAGACCTCCAAGGAAGGAGACCCCACCACGCTCTGAGGGAGCATGTTCCACTTCCGAACAGCTCTTACTGTCAAAAAGTTCCTCCTAATGTTGAGGTGGAATCTCTGTTCCTCGAGCTTGCATCCATCGCTCCGTGTTCCAGTCTCTGGAGCAGCAGAAAACAAGGTTGTTCCATCCTCAATGTGACACCCCTTCAAATACTTAAACAGGGCTATCATATCGCCTCTTAACCATCTTTTTTCCAGGCTAAACATACCCAGCTCCCTAAGTCTCTCCTCATAAGGCATCGTTTCCAGACCTTTCACCATTTTAGTCACCCTCCTCTGGACACGCTCCAATTTGTCAATATCCTTTTTGAATTGTGGTGCCCAGAACTGGACACAGTATTCTAGGTGAGGTCTGACCAAGGCAAAATAGAGCGGCACTATTACTTCCCTTGATCTGGACACTATACTTCTATTGATGCAGCCCAAAATCACATTGGCCTTTTTAGCTGCCGCATCACACTGTTGACTCATGTTCAACTTGTGGTCTACTAGACTCCTAGATCCCTTTCGCACTTAGTCTCATTCAGCCAGGTCTCTCCCATCCTATATCTATGCATTTCATTTTTTTGCCCTAAGTGCAGTACCTTACATTTCTCCGTATTGAATTTCATTTTGTTAGCTTTGGCCCAGCTCTCCAGTTTATCCAGGTCATCTTGAATTTTGATCTGTCCTCCAGAGTATTAGCTACTCCTCCTAATTTGGTGTCATCTGCAAATTTGATAAGTATGCCCCTAATTCCCTCATCCAAGTCATTGATAAAGATGTTGTATAGCACTGGGCCCAGGAGAGAACCCTGTGGCACCCCACTGGTCACATCTTTCCAAGACGAAGAGGAGCCATTGCTGAGCACCCTTTGGGTTCGGCTGGTCAACCAATTACAAATCCATTGAACTGTTAACTTGTCTAGCCCACATTTTACAAGCTTGTTTGCAAGAATGTCATGGGGAACCTTGTCAAAGGCCTTACTGAAATCAAGGTATGCGATGTCCACAGCGTTCCCTTCATCTACCAAGCTGGTAACTTTATCAAAAAAAGAGATCAGATTAGTCTGGCATGACTTGTTTCTCTGAAACCCATGTTGACTTTTTGTGATTATGGCATTGCCTTCTAAATGTTCACAGACTCTCTGTTTAATGATCTGCTCTAGAATCTTCCCTGGTATTGATGTCAGACTAACTGGACGATAATTGTTGGGATCCTCTTTTTCCCCCTTTTTGAAAATAGTTATTGAAAAGTGTGGGAGACAAGATGGAGCTTTGTGGCACCCAAAAGCCCTAAGGTGGAATACAAGTGCCATTCACCCCACCACAAAGAATCAGAGCCACCACAGCATGATGCCTTACAGCACCAATCCTGCTAGAAGATCCAAACAGATATTATGATTGATGGGATCAAAGGCTACTGAGTATTATAGGAGAACTAACAAAGTTGCATTCCTTAGCCCATTTTCAAGCCTTTTCTTATAACCCGAACTCAGCTGGTATATGGCATGTTTCCTGGAACCAGTTGCTCAAATATATATATGCAATGTCTGATCTCAAAGTATATTTATTAAGAAGCAGATCTTGTTGATTTCAGTAGCGGTATTTAGTACTGCAGCTGAAAATACATTTTTGTCAATTTGCAAATTGTAAAGAAACATATCTTGTGGCGTGTAAGGGAGAAGTGGCACAAAAAGAAGGCACAGAAGTCTTTCATTCAAAATATTTTGGTGTTGCTGTTGTGTGCCTTCAAGTCTTTTTTTGACTTACAGAAACCCTAAGGTGAACCTATCCCAGGGTTTTCTTGGCAAAATTTCTTCAGATGGGGTTTGCTTTTGCATTCCTTTGAGGCTGAGAAAATGTGACTTGCCCAAGGTCACTCAGTGGGTTTCTATAGCCAAGCAGGGATTCAAACCCTATTCTCCAGAGTCCAAGTGCAACACTCAAACCACTACACCATGCTGGTTCTCCAAAATCCTTGTTATATTAATTTATGGATATTCTTGCATTGTATTAGAACCTGGAATCATCAGATAAAACTGAATTATGGGGGACTGAGGACAAGTGAAAGGAAACCTCTTCACACATAGGGCATACTTATGCTGTGGAATTTGTTTCCACAAATGGCTTTAAAATGGTGAGTAGAAAAATCTATGGAGAATAAGGCTATCAGTGGCTACGGGTCATAATGATTTTAATTTCAGTATCAGAAGCAGTATATCTTTGTATACCAACTGCTGGAACAGTTGCCCTCATGTCCTTCTTATGGGGTTCCTAGAGAAAAGGATGCTTAATTTAGACAGACCTTGGGGTTGTCTAGATGGTGAAATAACTCCTCAATGAGATCCTGTGGTGACTCGCCATATTTGGAAGGAGGGGGCCCAAAAACTATGCAGGAAAAGCCTTCACAGCTTTTCCTTAAGTTTTTTTTTTTTAAAAAAATGTGTGGGAAATGCACACTTCCATTTGTTAGGACAGCCAAATTTCATTGCTGCACATTCCCAGATAAGAACAGAAGTGGAAACTGATTGGTTGGACATGTACAGGGAGTGGGCTTGCCAGCAATGAGGTGTCCGGAAGTGCCATTTTGGAGTTTCATGGTAGTGATCATGTGCTTTTTTGCCATGCTGAGGTGAGCAAAAAGCTTTTTAAATAGAAAGTCACATGTGCGCACCTTAGATTTACAGTAAAAAAATAAAATACTGTGCAGCGGTGACAAATTGTTAAGAATAATAATATGAGTGATTCACTCCCAGCTGCCATGTTGATTTGCAGGCATGGCTCCATTTGAACTTCAAACATGGAAAGCTTCTCATACCAGTGATTTTACAAATATATATATATATATATATATGTGTGTGTGGGGACAAATGAACACTGCTGCAAATTTGCGTTAATGTGCAACAGTCAGCATTTTGTCTTCTCATGTAGACAAACCCCTTGTGTCTGATCTTTCAGGATTCGTTTTATATTGTGATCTTCAAAAATTCTCCTTTTTGCATGTTATTTCAAATACATGTTATGAATAATATTAAGTGAATCCACCAAATTTATCTCAGAATGACAGTGTTTTTATGTGAATATTGGCATTCTCCAAATTTCAGATATCCACAGTAACACATATGTTTCAAAATTAAGATTTGCAATTGCAATTAAGGTATTCCAAGATGAGCATTTCTATTTTAGAAGCAAAGATCTCAGCCAGAATAATTAGCTGCAGAGTTTCTTTGACTGATAATGTTGGGAGCCAACTGTCTGGAAGCACTTCTGCCTTTGCATGTAATACTAAAGTACAGTTTAGCTGCTGCATGAGTGCAAGACTTGGACTCAAGCGATTGCCCTTTCCCTCTTCAGAAAGGATGCAAAGAAAAGAATGGAAGCTTTTCATCTGTTTTCATTTACTGTGTGGTTTATTGTTTTAACTGAATCTGAAATTACAGTTAATCTTAAAAGATTGGATTGGAAAGAACTAGTTACAGGTAACTAGTTAACTTGTGTTTTTGCAATGACTAATACATAATTAAGCTAAAATATGGCTATAAAAATGAGGGATAACATAATTGTGCAATGATAACTTGTAGTTATTTTTATAGTTACTATAGTGGCTTCACCAAATGGCAGAGGAGAAATATCACATGTGGTGTCTTGGGTGACTGCCTCACGCTCTGTTGTGGGTATCGAGGCAACGGAGTAGACAGGAGGAGAATGTGTTTTCTGCTAATGGGTTGTTGCATTTAGTTTTTCCAAAGCTAATGAAAAACAACTATTTCAGGTGTTATTGTGATTCAAAAAGTAAAGAGCTACTTTAGTTATACAGTGGGCCCTTGGTGTCCACTGGGGATGGGTTCCATGACCCCCCATGGATATTAAAATCTGTGGATACTCAAGTCCCATTGTATACAATGTTACAGTAAAATGGTGTTCCTTATATAAAGGTTTGCTTCTTGGAATTTTTTTTTGGGGGGGAGAATATTTTCAAGCCATGGATGGTGGAACACACTCCCTTGGAGCATGGTGAGGTCTCCTTCCTTGGAGGTCTTTAAACAGAGGTTGGATGGCCACCTGTCGGGGATGCTTGGATCGTGATTTCCTGCGTGGCAGGGGGTTGGACTGGATGGCCCTCGTGGTCTCTTCCAACTCTGCAATTCTATGATTCTATGACTCCATGGATGCCAAATCCGTGGATACAGAGGACTAACTGTCTATAAGCATACTGCTAATGAACTACTTATAGGAGATTTTCAGATGGGAGAACCCCCACCCGGCAAGGTCAGGAGAGAAACAGGACTGTTCCGCTTCCAGTGCTCCATTTCACACGCCCCCGTCCTCCTCCCGACCGCCGTTCGTTCTCCCTCCGTCCTGCTTTCATTTTCCTTCCACTATTTTCTGCTATTTTTTACTAACGGAAACTTCTGTTAGTAAAAGGTAGCAGAAGGAAAATGAAAGCAGGACGGAGGGAGAACAAATGGAGATCGGGAGAAGGATAGAGGCATGTGAAACAAGAGTGCTGGAAGCAGAACAGCCCTGTTTCTCTCCTGACCTCCGTGGGGTTTTTTCTCCTGTCTGAAAATCTCCTTAGACAGAGCTTATGAATGATAACTGTAATTACCTTTTTAAACATAACTTTCTAAGCATGGATCTTGTTTATTGTTTAGGTAAAACAACTCAGGTTCCTAAATCATGGATTGAAACTGGCTAGCTTTTAAGACACAGTCTGCCAATGTTCAGACAGAAACAAATAATCATAGTTACTTGCCTTATCGCATCAGGCTATTCTCCTGCTAAACAGTTTTGTTTCTAAAATGCTACGCAATCACTATGCTCTCTCTCCTATTGCACCTTTTTGGGATTACAGCATTTGGTTGCACTAAAACCTTATCACACATGGCACTGGCCACCCACTACCTCCTCCATGACCTTCCTACCCCTTTTCCTAGTTTGGCACACATGCACGCGCATACATATACACACAGATACCCCCCCCCAATATATAAATATAAAATATAAATATGAGTGAAAACAGTCCTGCATTTAAAAAGGCCTTTTCCCCCTGGATGGTGGTGGTGATGGTTCCTGGTCAGATTTCTAGTTGAATTCAGTTAATTTCAGACACAAATAATCACTGGCAGATGAAATGAACAGCTACTGATCTATCTATCTGTCTGTCTGTCTGTCTGTCTGTCTATCTATCCTGATGCTGGCTTTCAGCAATTAGTAAATTTGAAGTTAAGAAGAAATAGAAAGAAAGAAAGGGCTAATGAAATGTGTGTTTTTAAGCTGTAAGACTTTTCCACTTACATTCCCAGGTGTGTGTGTATGTGAGAGAGAGAGAGACAGAGAGACTCTGGAATGAGGCTGGAAAAGGAGGACAGTGAGCAAAGTTTTGGCTTCTCTGACAAACCCCAGTTGAGGGGGAGGAGCAGTAATTTGGCAACTAAAAATTATGGAGCTTAGCAATAGAAAGTGATAAATCTTCCTGGCAATTATACAGTTTTATTGTGAGGTGGTGCTTATGGGAGCTGCTCTTAAGGCCCTAACAGATACATACGTTCCGCATGGCAGGTTTGAGATTTTGCGGTTTCCCCACCCAAAGCACTCGCACTGACCGCCCACTGACCACCCAGAAATCCCATAAAAACACAATTTAACTTTCACCCAAGAAATGGTAGCACAACAGAAGCAGGAAAGGAGGCCATTAATGGTTTTTTTGTTTAAAGGAACACTCTCAAAACGGTCCCCCACAGGAGAACAACAGAGGAGCTATAAGGCAGAGGCAATAGCCAGACTAATGTACCATTATGACACTATAATGCCATGGGGCAATAAGGCAGTGGAAATGGAACAAAATACTTTCACTAAGCAGCCCCACCAGAAGAGGATAAGGGAGGTGCTCAAAACCCAGGGCTTGTTCATATAATGCTAAAGCCACCTTGGGTTCCATACTGGGAGAAAAATGGCATATAAATGAAATAAATAAAACAAGCACTCACACTTTAATTTTATGCCTATGTAAGGGATATGCTCCTGAAGAAACTTCCTGATCTTCAGTGATTGTTTGTTTCAGTGCCATGTTTAGAAAGATATTTATTTTGCCATAAAATAACCAACATATCTATAGGCATTTTCAAGGATTTGAAGTAGCCACCTTCTTTGCAAATAATTTTTAGCTACATGAAAACTATTAGCCAAGATCCAACATGGTGCTTACTTAGTGTAAATCGACACTCATTTAATTAAGTTGTGGTTGCACTATACCATCTTTGTGCTGGAATTCTGCCCTGGCACAACCAAATGTGTATCTTCAGATGGACTCACTGTTTCCTCAATCCCAGTGAATCGTCATATATTGTAGGCACTTATGAATAGTTACTCATCAGCAAGAATGCACTACTACATGTGCAACTTTGCTTATACAACTGTGAACAGCCCAAAAAGTACAGCCGCAAGCATAAGAGAACTTACATTTAAGTGAAAAAGGATGCAAGCCAAAGTGTTTAATCATTTACACTTCTTTCAGAGAGTTTTGAAGCACTACATTCTGGCAGCACAAGGCCAAGCACACTGACAAGGCACCAGAAGGTGAGTGAGCAGGTCTCCAGGTAGATGCCCATAGGGTGTGCCTTCCAAGACAATGAGGATACCCCTGCTATCCCCCTAGATTTGGGGTGGATTTTATGTGGATATATTTTTATTGCTAAAGCCTGAGGCTGTTAAGAATAGGACACCTCCCCTACATTTCTTAAAGATAAAAAGAAAGAGGTAGCAGAACGCACTTTTAATAATGAGTTGGTGGAATGCACCACTTTTAATAATAGGTTGGTGGGGTATTCATGGGTGGGTCCAGTCTGTCTACCCTGAGTGGGCCTGGCACCTCTGCCAGTGTCTAGAGGGCTCATGCCTTACCCAAAGTCATTGAATACAACAACAAGTTTCATAAATGGGCAATTTAACATTAGAAGGAATTTCTTGACAGTAAGAGGGGTTCAGCAATGGAACCAATTGTCTAGAGAGGTGGTGGAGTCTCCTTCTCTGGACATCTTCAAAAAGAGGCTAGACAGCTACCTGCTGGGGATACCTTAGCTGGAGATCCTGCACTGAGCAGGGGGTTAAACTTGATGGCCCACAAGGCCCCTTCCAACTCTATGACTCTATGGTGGGACATGCACAGTGATAAGTTGTGGTTAGTGGTGGTTGGACCACACATCAAAGGGACAGCAAGTGCAATCGTTGTTTTGGTGCACTCCCTTGGTTGTCCTGCCACTGCTCTCATAACACCACCCATAACAAAAGAAGGAAGGGTCCAATGGTACTGCCACTGTCACCAGCAAATAGTCCCAAATGTGTTGATGGCACTGGCATTTGCCCTTTGTGGCTCCTTGACTATTATCCCAGAAGAACTACTGCTAAGTACATGCAGGATTGGTATTTTCACTTACAGTTTTTGCATCCCTTCCTGGGAGCCCCATTTCTTATGGATTCAGGCAATTTAGGAGATTATCAGACGTGTCCCTTGAAACTGTTTCTGTAACGCTACCCCCCCACCCATATCACTCCCACCCCACTCCCATCCCTGAAACAGAATGATCAAAAATTTTTCACACACTTGCCTTATTCCATTATAGGAACTGCTCCCCCTTCCCTCAGCTTCACTGCAGTAAAGGCAGCTGTCATAAAGCTGCTTTTACTGCAGTGAAGCCAAATCCCACTCGTTCTTGCGAGAGAACAATCGTGCGGGAAATTTGAAAATAAAAACAAAACCAGACATCAAAACAGAAAAGCAAGCCCCAAAACACACAGTACAAACCCCAAGTAACCCGGGGAGAGTGGGGGAAAGGGTGACACTCACCTGGATGTCCCTATCAAACCCAGAAGTCTTCGGCACGGACCACCTGGTGACATCACATGTCACTGGCATTGCACCAGCACAACGGGGGATATTTTCAAATGCCAATGATTCTGTAATGATAATGGAATGGGAGCAGGATGGGAGCTTCCCAGACAGGGACAACTTCATCTGAAAAGGGAGACTGATAGTGATCTCCCCTTGTCCCTGTCCCGGGTTATTGGACACGTCTGATAATCTCCTTTCTTGGATCACAGTAGTTCAGCCTTGCTGACTGCTTTGTGGCCTCCCAATCTTTGGCTGAGGAGCATGGCAACTCGTTGGCCCATGATAAGACTGAGACCCCCACCAGCCAGCTGGGTAATTGGGCTGATTTCAAACAAGAAACCCCTGATTTCTAAGTTAAACACCTCTGAGCATTGATCATTTGCCTCATCCCTCAGTAACACATGCTCAAGCAGCTGAAGTCACTCATAGGGCACCTATTTCTTTTTCATTTGTTTTTTTCCCTCCCTGGTTAAGGCTTCTGTGATCATCTTCCCAGAGTGACTGTAAGAATGTCTTCCCCACATGTTTGGGTGTCCTGGGCCATGAAGGAGGATCTTTGGATCTGCTTCTCCTTTCTGCCCAATTAATGCCCCCCCCCAAATCAAACTATTGGATGAGGGCCTCACTGTCCAGTCTGATGGAACATCACTGTGGTGCACAGCACTAGCCATCTCACTGTCTGGGGTCTGATATATCCTGGGGCCTCACTTTCCTGGAGTCCTTTCCCATCCTTGTGGCAGTGTATTGTAGATGTTTAAACAGAGGCTGGATGGCCATTTTTTGGGAATGCCTTCATTGTGTATTTCTGCATGGCAGGGGGTTGGACTTGATGGCCCTTGTGGTCTCCTCCAACTCTATGATTCTATGATCAGGGACAGGAAGATCCACTTCTAGCATCACAACCAACCTGTGGTAATTAATCCACAGAGTTCATTCCTAGAGGGGGTCATGCACCTGGTGCACAGGTTGGTTTTCACTTGTTTGTCCACTGGCATAACTTTCTGAGCTTGGCATGTCACAAGTATTGATAACAACATTGCAGATGGTACATACCTTTCAGGAGGAGAGGTTCCATGCTCTGGCTCCCAAAGTCAGTCACCACCCAGACCCATTCCTGGAGCAGCTTTGGCCACTTTTGGACAATCATTAATGCAGGGAGTATTTCATTCCATATATTGCTCTGTCCTCTATTCTTATTTGGCAGCAGCAAATGCCTTCCTGGCCTTCTCTGCTAGGTCTTGAGGTCTGGACACATGACCAATGCGAAAGAACATGGTACTTGGCCTACCAATGGGAGCAGGGCCTTACTCTGAAGAAAATTTCACCCCGTGACCATCTCCTTCTTTAGTAAAGCCCTATGTCAACATTTGTGATTCACAGGGCTTTGGAAAGCTTGAGGAACCCTGCACCCACCTATCCACACACACTTGGGATGCACGAAAGTTCATTGAATTCCTCATCCTGTTGAAGCTTCTTCAATAGTTCCTTGAGGTCTGCTGGTCTGTCTTTCAGCGTAAGCTGTTCAGTCACTTTTACATTGGCCTTTTGGCACCCTCAGGGCCAATGAATGGGTTAAACTACTATGGGAACCAGATGGGTGGGTACTGGGCTTCCAAGGCATAGCACTATGTGGGCAGACATCTGGCTGACCATCTATGAGTCTGAAACAGCTTAGAAAGGGTGAGTGTCACACATCCATCTTGTTGGGGCTGCTGGTAGCTGCTTGTGCCCAGCCCATGCCACAGCAGACTTGCTAGTCATCCACCCCATTCATCCTGGCCACTTTCACATTGATGCAAATGGAGCCCTTCTCACAGGTCCCAGCTTTTAGGGGGTTGGGGGCCAGCCTGACTACCCTGCAGATCTGTGCGGACTTTGGAACACACTAATTTAGGATCTGTTTGCTACATTGGCTATATTGGGGTTGTCTGTATCCCATGGGACCTAAATACCCTAAAGGCACCAGAGCCCAGAGCCCATCTGATCATGGAAGCTAAGCAGGGTCAGCCCTGGTTAGTACTTGGATAGGAGACCTCCAACAAAGACCAGGTGCTGTAGGCTATATTTCAGAGGAAGGAAGTGGAAAAACCACCTCTAAGAATTCCTTGCCTAAGAAAACCCTATGAAATTAATGGGGTCACCATAAGTGAACAGGTGACTTGAAGGCACACATGTGCACACGCGTGCACACACACACACATACTAGCCCATAGAGGTGGATAATCCTCTACCTGTCAGATTTACATCTGCATAGGATGGCAGGGCCAAGTCTAATACCCCTCTTTAGTTTCAGCAGTTTGCTTCAGGGTGGTATGAATTTGTGAACACAGCACCATTCATTGGGCAGGGATCTGCACAATGTTTAATAGATAGCGACCACATCTGGGACTGAAAGGTTGGCTACAGATATTCTGGATTAGCAAAAGAGAGATGCTATGAGACTCCCTCAAGCCAACAGCATTTTTCTGGATGGGATACTTCTGTCACCAGAGCCTGCCTTTAGAATCCTCTTCAAGGGATCTTGGAGATGGTAGATCATAGAATCATAGAATTGCAGAGTTGGAAGAGACCACGAGGGCCATCCAGTCCAACCCCCTGCCACGCAGGAAATCACAATCAAAGCATCCCTGACAGATGGCAATCCAGCCTCTGTTTAAAGATCTCCAAGGAAGGAGACCCCACCACGCTCCGAGTGAGTGTGTTCCACTGCCGAACAGCTCTTACTGTCAAAAAGTTCCTCCTAATGTTGAGGTGGAACTCTGTTCCTGGAGCTTGCATCCATTGAATGGAAGTGTGTTAATGACGTACCAGTTTAAAGACCAAAATATGTACATTTGCAGGGTAATAGTGATTTTGTTAGAATCAGATAACATTTCTTTCTTTTTTTAAAAAATATACCCCATGGTTGTTGTGTACCACTTCAGGGAGTGACCGGTAGCTATACAGTATATAACATGTTAAAGAAACAAACAAATATTAATAATGTAAGCCCATGCCGCAGTCTTTGAAATTGCCACAGTTGTTGGCTGAGATTGCTCTGGCTTCAGCTGATTGGAATGAGCAATAACTAATAAGAATGCTATGTGAAGATGTAAATTATGTGAGCCAGAATAAAGGGAGAAATGAGCACAGGCAAGATACACAAAATCTCACTTTTACATTCATGTGGATGCATACTTGGCCTCCGCAACTAAGCTTCACTTTCCTGATACCTGTAATAACTGACTCTTCTGAAGCTTCTGCTGAGAGGAAGTCCATCACTGACTTGGCTGGGGGCAGAGCTGGCAGACATAAGTTCTAAATACCTGCTCCTCATAGAATTTGAGAAGAATACGATTTGTGTAAATGCCGTTCTGCATCAATCTGTCATGTTCGGAAGGAGGGAGGGCAGATCCACCAAAACCACTACAGGAAAAACCTCCACAGCTTTTCCCAAAGTTTTTAAAAAGCCCTGTGGAGAATGTGCATTGCTGCTCGTTGGGACAATCCAATTCACATTCCCAGTAAGAGCGGAAGTGGAAAGCTGATTTCTAGCATTTCTGTCACCATAGGGCTGCCAGCCTCCTCTGGCCGGGGCTCATTTTTCTGGCACTCCTCCTCCTCCTCATCATCATCATCATTTGAGGAGGTCTCCTCCAAGTAAGGCATAGCAATGGCCAAAGATGATTCATATAACTTTAAAGTGGGTAACAAAGACATTGACATATTTCAAGATTTTCTATACCTTGTTCCAGTCATTAAACAAGAGGAAGACTGTAATCCAAAAATCAAAAGAAGCCTAAGGAGATTTTCACACGGGGCCAAAATGCTCCGTTACTGCCCCGCCACCTCCTCTCCCATTCCTGCCATGGAATAATGTAAATCTTTCACATACTTACCTTAGTTCTGCGGCAGGAATGGGCTTCCCCTCCCCTCGCTGGCCGGCCATAAATGCAACCATCATAAGGCTGCTTTTATGACCGGCCATCTGAAACGTTATCACGTTATCATGTGATAATGGCCAAGCAGTAAATTTAAAAAACAAAACTCCCCCAAACATAAAATCAGTTCACCAAGCACAAAAACACACTTTAAATCACACAATCAAAATAGGGAGGGTAAAATAAAGGGTGCCACTTACCTGGATGTCCAGATCGTACCAGGAAGTGTTTGGAACAGACCTCTCTGCCGCGGCTGTCATTTTAGAACAGGAACAGGGCTCCTGTTCACACACCCGTGATTGTGTGATAGTGACGGAACAGGAGATCTATTCATGATGAAAACTCGTGATTACATTGTTCTGGAACAGTCACAGGAGCAGGATGGATGCGGGACAACAGGGTCAACGTAGTCCGAAAGGGAAAACCTTTCCCAACACTGTTCTGTTCCTGCCACAGGATATATAGCCCGTGTGAAAATCTCCTAAGACTGTGAAAGGCAGCTACTAAGGAACTAGATAAAATCCTCAAATATAAAGACATGTAATTAAATACCAAGGTCAGAATCATCCAGGCCATAGTATTTCCTATTTCTGTGTATGGCTGTAAAGACCAGAAAGAGAAGAAAGATGACAGAAAGAAAATAAACTCATTTGAAGTGTGGTTCTGGATGTTCTACCTGCCATGGACTACTAAAACGTCAAAGGAATAGGTCTTAGAGCAAATAAAGCCTGAACTCTCACTACCAGTGAAGATGATGATTACACTGAGGCTGTTGTACTTTGGATATAGCATGAGATTATGTGACTCACTGGAAAAGATGATACAGTAGAAGGTAGTAGGTAGCCAGCGTGGTGTAGTTGTTTGATGTTGGACCAGGATTCTGGAGACCAGTGTTCGAATCCCTGCTCAGCCATGGAAAGCCACTAGGTGACCTTGGGCAAGTCATATTCTCTCAGCCTCAGAGGAAGGCAAAAGAAAACACCTCGGAACAAAACTTGCAAAAAAACAAAAAACAAAACCCAAAACAAAAACAAAAAACAAAACAAAAAAAAACACACACCGTAATAGGTTCACCTTAGGGTCACCATAAGTCGGAAATGACTTGAAGGCACACAACAGCCACAACAAGTAGGAAAAGAGGGAAACCGCATTACAGGTGGATTGATTCAATGAAGGAAACAATGGCCCTGAGTTTGCAAGACCTGAGCATGGCAATTGGTGACCAGAGATCTTGGAGGTCTCTCATTCATAAGGTCATTGTAAATTGAAATTGACTTGATATCAAATAGCAACAACAACAAGTTCAGAGATCAACAAATCTAGAGACATCTAGAGACAAGATCACAAGGAAGTGTTGGAGCTATTTGTCTGCCTTGACTAAGCTAATTTATAGCCAGCAGTAAATCAGCCCAGCTAGCCTCATTACCTGTCAGGTACTTGCATTCCCAGATGCAGTGCCCAGCAGTTTCAGAGTTAAACAGAAAACTTTATTGGCACAGTAATCCAGAAAGCATGTCATACAAGGTTGTTGCTCAGAATTGAAACTCAGAGGGCAGACAGTATACTAAAAGCATTTTGCAATCTCTGAAATCTGGTGGGCTACAAGGCTATTGGTTATCCATCATCCCCTGACCTCCTCTTCCCAAACAGCCGTCCATCCCATTTTGTCAAGCAGCCTCTGCAGCTGCTGGCTTATCTTACCAGTCCCACAGTGACCATTATACTCCCATTTTCCACAGTTGCTACAAAGCACTCATTAACAAGTACTGTACAGAGAAATGAAAACACAATTAACAGTAAGGTTACAGAACAATACAACAAATGGCAGGAACAGGCAACAGGGACTGATCCTGACATTAGCTTAGCATGCTGTATTTAAAGTGTGGCAGGGAAATTCCTAGACCTAACCCTTTGCTCCTAGAGTTTTATTTATAATGCTATACAGAGTGAAATGCCTCTGTATTCTCCTCCTGGTCTCCTCCTGGTCTGCTGCTTGGGATGAACTTAGCTCTTCTGCCAGTGTCAAGACACTGCTTCTGTCTGGGGGCTGTCATCTTGGCATTCCTCTTCCCCTTCTTTGTCTAAGGAGGATGTGACAAACTATATATACAAGGTCTGTCTATTAAATAAAGAGACTGATACAACAGCCCATCTTTATTTATATGTATTACAATTTTAATGCTTGTCCCCTTCAATATAACCCCATTCACACTCACACACCAATGCAGTCTTGTTTTCCACTAATCAAAGGCAAGGAGCAGATCAGTTTCTGTCAGTGTGTCAACACATCTGACATTTTCTTCGTACTGCATCAATTGATTAATGTGTTCCTTTAAGCCCCAATTTCACTTTAGGGAAAAGAAAAAAGTTGCATGGTGCCAAATCTGGTGAATATGGAGGGTGTTCTAGTGTAGTAATGTGTTTATTGAAAAAGACTGCTTCAGAGAAAGTGCTGTGTGAGCAGGCGCATTGTCTTGATGAAGAATGAAACAATTTCCCCACAGTTCTGGCCTCCCCCCCCGACTCTTTCTCTCAGCTTTGTCAAAACTTACTTATAATAATGCAGGTTCACTGTTCTGCCTTCTGGAACCCATTCTGCCAAAATTATGCCCTTGGTGTAAAAATAATAATCAAACAATGGGCATGGCTTTGAATGTGGACTTGCTTAGATGTGCTTTTTTCATTCTTGGTGATGATGGTGTTTTCCAGTGCATTGACTTTAATTTTGTCTCAGGATCTTACTGGAAGATCCAGGTTTCATCTCAAGTGATGATTTTTTGAAAAAGGTTTGGGTCTGCCTCAAGTTGCTGCAGGATGTCACATTGCTCAACTTTTAAACTTAGCATTTTCCCAGCACACAACAGACAACACAGCTGCTTTAAATGATGACTGACAATTAACTCAGTGGCCGAGAGTGTTGATGTTTGTCATGTAGGTTCAGAAATGTTCAAGGTCACCACTCAAGCATTCACAATCAGTTCTCTCTGATTTGTCTGAAAGGTAGAAATACAGTCGTGTTATTTAATAGACAGACCTTGTGGCTGTTCCACCAGTCTGGAGCTTGGTGGACAGGAGTTCAGAGGCTTATCACATGAGTGAAGGGAAGTGGCAGTGCACCCCAATAATAGTGCCTCCCATCTTGCCTTATCACACAACATGGGCGTTCAATACCTATTCTTCTGTTACGGTTCCGTAGGTGACAGTGGTAAACACGAGTCTTTTTTCTAACTGAAAAATATTCTTTAGAAAAAAGACTACCATTTACCACTGTCTCCCACGGGATCAGAACGGAAGAACAGCTGTTGAATGCCAATAAGGCAAGTTGGGAGGCACTGTTATTGGGGTGCACTGCCGCCACCTCATGCAATAAACCTATCCGTGATCAGTACAAGCACAACATGATTTTCATGGGGAAGTCTGAGGGAGAGGCCTAGAGTGCTGTGACACTACCTAAAATAGGATGAGAAAACATCGATGGTGAGGGAGCTGCTCTCAAAATCTAGAAGATCTGTGCTAAATATATACTGTATACGTTCTTGCCCTGTTGGAAGAGAAGGGCAAGCAGCAGCTTGAAACCCATGTATCTACACTCAGACTTATCAAGGAGGATTGAGCCTTTTTGGACAGATCAGATCAGACTCTCCTGAAAGTGAAACATACAAGGGATGCCACCAGGGAAGAAAACAATTCCCAAACACAGGAGGCAGATACTTAGAAAAATGTGACATACAGAAGCAGAACTGTCAAGAACCAGGCTGTGAGTCTGCAGCTACACAATCAAGTCCAGGCTCTCTGCTTAATCGGTGACTATGAAGCACAGGAACGGGGATAACATACTCCATCATCCAAGGACATAGATATGACCTTTGAGGGGTCTATCGATGGAAACACTCCTGACAATTGCCAAAGGAAGAAGAGTGGAGGGTGATTCCCTGCTGAGAGGAACAGAAGCAGTAATGTGAGGTCCTGATAAGATGTCTCAAGATGTGTTCTGCCTCCCAGGGGCAAAGATCTATGATGAAACAGAGAGGCTGACAAGACTCAATTAGCCTGCCAACAATGGCCCCTTCCTTCTGATTCATGTTGGAACAAATGATACTGCAAGATATAGCCTTCAACATATTGCAAGTGAGGCTTTGGGTAAGAAGTTAAAAGATCTTGGGGCAGAGGGTTTTCCCCCTATTGCTGCTCCTTGTTGAAGGACATGGTGTAGGAAGGAGGGGGGAGATTTGTCTTCTTGGACATGCTCTGCACTTTCAGGAAAAAGAATTTCCAGCAAGAAACAGGTTGCATCTCACAGCAGTTGGAAAGAACATATCTGCTAGGAGTCTCACAAAGCTGATCGGAGAGCTTTAAGCTGACTTCCGTGGGGGAGCAAGATAGTATTCCAGAGAACAAGGGGGCACTAAGTACTGGAACAACAGCCTTGGGGAAATTGGGCCAATAATACTAGAACCTGGCAGTAGAAAACAACAACAACAATAAGGAACCATCTGGAGAGAATGATCCCTGGTTTTAGATGCCTCTACACTAAGGAAATAAACAAGATGAATTTGAAGGCTTCAGTTACACGACAGTTTTTATTGCGGTAATTTGCGCTTTATCGCTGTTTCGCAGCTGTAGTGCATCGTTCAGATGATATATGGCTTAATTGGTCTTTCGGTTTAGTTTTCAGCTGTGTTCCACTTTGATATTCACACACAGACTGAGACAGGGGCGTGGCCTCCCAAGCACATCCTCTGATTACCACAGGAATGCCTGAGATGAACATTCACACACACACACAAGAGAGACTGGAAAAGGCTTGCTTAATTCTTCAGATCGTAGCAGCTGGGCACAAGATAGCAAGGAGGGAGGGAGAGAAGGAAAGACACACACACACAAGGCTAAAACTCCAGTCTTTTTCATGGCTAAGCACAAGACAGGGAGAAGGGAAGGGATGCGATCGCAGGAGAGGAGACTAGATTATTCACACACACAGAGACAGAAAGTAGCAAGGCGGGAGGGAGAGCAGGAAAGACACACACACACACACAAGGCTAGCACTCCAGTCTTTTTCGTGGCTAAGCACAAGGAGAAGAGAAGGGACGCGATCGCAGGAGGGGAGACTAGATCATTCCCACACACAGAGACTGAAAGTAGCAAGGCGGGAGGGAGAGAAGGAAACACACACACACACACACACACACACACAAGGCTAGCACTCCCTGTCTTTTTCATGACTGGAAACAACATGGATCTTTCCTCCATCCCCTCCTTGTCCAAACCCCTCCCTGGTGAGTTCAACCAATCATGGCAAAGCTCTGCTGTGAATGTATCCGAAAGATTGCTGGTAATTCACACAGCATGTAGTGTAATGGTTGTTTAGACTATCGAAAATGCACTACTTTTCAAAAAAGTCGGGAAAAGTCCCGAAATCCTTTATTACATTACTAATGGGTTTTTGTGCCCCCCTCCTTCTGAAAGAGGCGACTTTGTGCCGCAATGCATGTAAACAATTAGGAATCTTGGCGAATTCTTCATGGTTTTTTTTCACCGTGTAACCAAGCCCGAAGTTTTAACAGAGGAACACAAATATGATTTAATAGGCATCACTGAAACCTGATGGGATGAGTAAGAATTAGAAATAATGGGGGGGGGGTTTTACAACCTACTCCAAAGAAATAGACCAAGAAAGAAAGAGGAGGAGCATTATATGTCAAATAATGTGTACCTCTATGAGGAAATCCATGACTTAATGCAGTTTGCAAAAATTTGGGTAAAAATGAAAGGAGAGGGAAACAATCATGATATCATTATGGGGGTCTACTATAGGCCCCCAAGCCAGAATGAAGACTTGGACGATGCCTTCCTAAAACGAATGACAAAACACTCACAAAGGAGAGATATAGTACTTCAACCACCCTGATATTTATTGGAAATAAAACTCTGCCAAGAATATAAGGGCCAACAAACTCCTGCAGGACCAATCCAGGCAGAAGAAGGTAAAATGCTAACAAGGACAAGTAGAAGGTAGAAATGCTCAACACCTTCCTTGCTTCAGTCTTTTCTCAGATGGAAAACATTTCTCAACTTGGTGAAAATAGATCAATTGATACAGTAAGAGATCAGCAGCCCAGAATAGATAAAGAGGAGGTACAGGGTGCCTAGAAATCTAAATGAATTCAAGTCACCATGGCAAGATGAACTGTATCCACAGGTACTAAAGAAACTTTTATACAGAACCCCAGAGCCTCTATTGATAATCTTTGAGAGTTCTTGGTGAATGGAAGATGTCCCAGCAGACTAAAAAGGATGACTGTTGCCCATATATTCAAAAAGTGGAGGAAAAGAAGACCTGTACTTGTACTGTTGGCTTGAAATCAATACCAGAAAGGTTCTAGAACAGATCGTTAAATAGTCTGTCTGTGAGCACATAGAAAGGAATGCTGTGATTTTTCCAAGAACCAGCATGGGTTTCTCAAAAACAAGCCACGACAGACTGGTCTTATTAGAGTGTTGGACCAAAACTAACATTAATGTCAACATGGATAATTGTAAGATACTACATTTAGGTGGAAAAAATAAAAGACACAACTATAGGATGGGTGACAGCTGTCTTCTAAACAATACATGTGAAAAGGATCTAGGAGTCCTAGTAGGCCACAAGTTAAACATGGGTCAACAGTGTGATGCAGTAGCCAAAAAGGCCAATACAATTCTAGGCTGCATCAGCAGGAGTATAGTGTCCAAACCAAGGAAAGTAGTATTGCCACTCTATTCTACTTTGGTCAGCCCTCACCTGGAATACTGTGTCCAATTCTGAGCAAGCTGGCTGGGGCTTCTGGTAGCTGAGGTCCAAAACACCTGAAGAACCAAAGTTTGGGAACCACTGAACTAGAACATGTCCAGAGGAACAGAAAGCAAGATGTTAAAAAGTCTGGAGGGATGGCTTAGGAAACTGTATAGCTTGGGGAAGAGAAGAATGAGCTGTGACATGACAGTCATCTGAAAGGATGGCAGGTAGAAGATGGAGAAGGCTTGTTTTCTGTTCCTCTGGAGACTAGAACAAGAATCAGTTACATGAAAAGAAATTTCACCTAAGTATGAGGAAGAACTTCTTACCATCAGAATTGTTCAATAGTGGAATAGATGGCCTCAGAGGGTGGTGGACTCTCCTTCTTTGGAGGTCTTTAAACAGAAATTGGATGGGCATCTTCCAGGAGTGTTTTAGCTGCGTATTCTGCTCGGCAGGCAGTTGGACTAAATGCCCATTGTGACCCCCTTCCAACTCTAAGGTTTTTAAATTTTATAATTCTATGATCCCTTCATCCCACCCTTGATCCTTGTGTTATCTATGTTAGCACAGACTGTACTGATTTTTCCTCTTTTTTTTTTTTACATGGGTAGGAAGGCCTTTCTCCAACAGATAAAAACATCCTTGTGCCATCAGGCATTTGTAGTCTGAAGGGGGTTGGGTTTGTAAATGCTGTGTAATTTGGATTTTAAGGTCCATATAGAGTTTTACTGTATTTTAATATTTGTAATGTTTTTAAATGATTTAATTTGTTTCTTAAAGTTCATATTTATACTTGTAATGCTTGTGTATTGTTTTAAACTCATTGTTAGCCACCCTGAGTCACTATATTGGAAGAAAGGTGGGATAGAAATAAATAAAATAATAATACTAATAATTAGGCTTAGACAAACCCCCTCCGAACAACTCTTGTCAAGAAAATGCCATGATAGGGTTGCCTTGGGGTCACCATAAGTCAGAAATGACTTGAAGGCACACAGCAACAAACTACAAAATGGTAAAAAAAATGTTCAATAGTAAAAGAAATAATACAAATGAAATAAGTAAGCACTTGGGATTGGCTCATGATTTCCTAGTTTCTGACATACTGTGTTTTCTTAAGTGTCTTGATATCAGGGGGATTAGAAGCTCTTTCATGGCCCTTACTTCATTCAGGAGCTATGACATTGGAGAAGGGTGGTCGTGTTGTTCTATCTACTAGATGTTAATGGATTGTTTAACCACAAAGAAAGGTTTGTGAAGGCAATACTGTAAGAGAAAGATCACCATCTGTTGATCTACTAGCAGACCTAGCCTTTGGGTCAAATGCTTCTGGATACAGACAGACCTACCATTCTTAAAAGCAGGGGTATCTGCATTAACCTTAAGGCACATTTCAGAATCCATATGCAGGAAATGCCTTAGTTAGGCCTACCAAAAAGGCACCAAAATCCTGTGAAGCAAACTATTTCACTTGTCAGGTAATATGTCCGATAATTGAAAATACAGAAATTAGCTATAGAAGAGGAAAAGAACTGTATTAGGAGACAGAGAATGAGGTCTTCAAGAAGCTGGGAACAGGCTAAAAGTAACTTTTATGAGTAACTGTAACCACATTGGAAATTTTTTACTTGAAGGGTTGGCATAAATGAGTTTAAATACACACATGTAAAGCAAAAAGGATTTTCATACTTTGGAATCACAACTTCAACCTCATTTGGTATGTCAGGTCATTAACCTAGTCTGTGGGTTCTTAAAGCTCAGTAAGCCAAACCCTGCATTCAAACTTCCAGGTTGGATAATTCATTTCTACAGTAGTGTTATTTGCTTTGGAGAAAATGAATATTGTCCAATTATTCTTTTCCTGCTATAAACCCAAAGCAACCATAGTATTCCAATGGAAGGGGAGGCCTACCGACCCTTAATAAATGAAATGGCTTTTAAAAATTATATTTTAGAAACTGGACATAACACATTCCTGGCAGTCCCATGAACTATTTGAGGTTTAGGGTGTTCTTTTGAAACCATGCCACACTCCTTTTGGCAGTGTCAAACATAACATAAGCAGGTATGCAGTCTAAATTTATTTCAAGACAAAATTGTGTGTTGACATAAGTTCTTTTCCAACATTTGTCCAGATTTCTAAATATATTCTAACAGTTCATACAATCCCACAGCTAGTTGTGTGCCAAGCAATTACTGGAAAGATGTTAGGATCCTGAAGAATTTATCTTGAACACTCCAGTGCTAAAGATTTTGGATACTATTCTGCCAAAATTATATGCTTCCCATTGATTTAAGTGGCAGATGTAACCAATGTTTAATGTTGCAATCCTATGCACACTTCCCTGGGAGTAAGTCCTACTGAACCCCGTGGAACCTATTTCATTTAATGGTGCCCTTGGGACAGGACCTTGGGACAGAAGTGCCAGGTCCCAATCCAAAGAATTAGTAGGATGATGACCAAATGTAGCAGGGCTGGCTTATTTTATCACATTTTGAAGTAAATGAATAATAATAATAATAATAATTATTATTATTATTTATATCTCGCCCCTCTACGAAATGCAATCGGGGCGGCAATACACATTACCTAAGAAACGCATACAAATAAATGAAGCAATACACATTACCTAAGAAGTGGATCCCTATAAGATCATTTAGCCTAGAATTTTCCATGGTGTAGCTGAACAACTTTCTTTTGAAATCAGTCAGACTCCTACAAAGTACATAATTTTCGATAGCTCGTGCCCCATTATTTGGAAGTTAATTCCACCAATTTCACATTCAGGATCAAAATTCAGAATGACCTGGATAGACTGGAGAGCTGGGCCAAAGCTAACAAAATGAAATTCAATACGGAGAAATGTAAGGTACTGCATTTAGGGCGGAAAAAATGAAATGCATAAATATAGAATGGGAGAGACCTGGCTGAATGAGACCACGTGCGAAAGGGATCTAGGAGTCCTAGTAGACCACAAGTTGAACATGAGCCAACAGTGCGATGCGGCAGCTAAAAAGGCCAATGCGATTTTGGGCTGTATCAATAGAAGTATAGTGTCTAGATCAAGGGAAGTAATAGTGCCACTCTATTCTGCCTTGGTCAGACCTCACTTAGAATACTGTGTCCAGTTCTGGGCACCACAATTAAAAAAGGATATTGACAAATTGGAGCGTGTCCAGAGAAGGGTGACTAAAATGGTGAAAGGTCTGGAAACGATGCCTTATGAGGAGAGACTTAGGGAGCTGGGTATGTTTAGCCTGGAAAAAAGACGGTTAAGAGGCGATATGATAGCCCTGTTTAAGTATTTGAAGGGATGTCACGCTGAGGATGGAGCAGGCTTGTTTTCTGCTGCTCCAGAGACTGGAACACGGAGCAATGGATGCAAGCTCCAGGAACAGAGATTCCACCTCAACATGAGGAGGAACTTTTTGACAGTAAGAGCTGTTCGGCAGTGGAACACACTCCCTCTGAGCGTGGTGGGGTCTCCTTCCTTGGAGGTCTTTAAACAGAGGCTGGATGGCCATCTGTCGGGGATGCTTTGATCGTGATTTCCTGCATGGCAGGGGGTTGGACTGGATGGCCCTCGTGGTCTCTTCCAACTCTGCAATTCTATGATTCTATGATTCTATGATTCCTCTCTAGATTCTCTTAATACAGTCCAGGAAATCCATGCACAGAAATAGATTACTGATCCCCCTCTGACTTGAGTTTCCTATTTGCTAAGTGATCATGAATGACAAACAAAACAATAGTAGCAGCAACCCTGGGAGTACATACACAGGGCTCCAATGGATGTTTTTTCAGAACCTCTTGTGACAATGTTTTCACATTCATTGTCACTTACTCTTAACTGATGTCATCCTCGCTGACATCAGTGTGTAGTATCATGATTACATCTGGTTCACTGAATGACCCCTGTGTGGATAACATCACTCTTGAGTCTCACTCTCATTTGTCCTCAGTTGCCTTCATATTGTCATCACATAATATTCACATATGACTTGGTATATGGCATCATGGTGTTATTGCATTCAGTATGTGATTCCTAATTGCCCAGGATCAGCAATGGAACTAATATTTAGAGTATAAAAGAAAGAGCAAGCAAGGAAAATAACTGTAAAGGAAAGGCCTGAAAACAGGCTGCATCTGCACTGCAGAAATAACCCAGTTTGACACTACTTTAACTGCCACAGCTCAATGCTATAGGATTCTGGGATCTGTCCGAGAACTCTGGTGACACAACAAACGACAAATCCCAGGATTCCATGAGTTGTGGCAGTTAAAGCAGGACCAAACAGGATTATTTCTGCAGTGCAGATGCAGCTATAGAAGAAATGGGAAAATTATTTCCCACCTGAAAACAGAAATCAGAAATTGTTGCTACTGATAAAGACCTCGGCTGAACACTTACAGTAAAGAAATGGTTAAATGGCTTTTTCTTGCACCAACAATAGCACTACATTAAGCTGTGTCTATCTCTCTTGTGTGAAATGCTTGAATATAATTTTTGTTTGCATATAGAGGTGAGGGGGAGAGACTCCTTCCTGTATGCAGGGAGGGGAAATCCTTCCAAGATCACATTCTGACCAGCGGGCATGGACAAGAAAGGAGGCGTTTTCATTCTTCCCATGTGACCTGCTGAACACTCTTATATAACTGGGACACAAAAGGGGGGTGAGGTAGAGTTCTGTTGTGTCTTGCAGAGACCTCTCTCTTTTCCACTACAGAATCTGCAGTGACTTTGATTGTACCTCATATGGATCCTGGATAATTCCTACTTGATGTGAACATTGTAACCTGTCAAACTTTGCAAGAAGTCTTCAGTTTTATTTCTTATGGATATTGAATATAAAGCAACAAGTTTGGATTTTGGATATCTGGTTTCAACATTGGTTTTGACCATAAAATATAGAGGGTAACATCAAAAGTCACTATGTGATAGATGGGTGCACAGGCACAACTGCACACACTCAGGAAAAATAAAAATATCCATGCCTATAATTCTAGGAGAAGGAACAGACACCAAGATTAGTACTGGGACACATGTTAAATGTGACAAGAATGCTGGTGTGGGCCCATCATTCTGGATTAAAGGCATTACTAGCAATGCCTCTTATCTATGTAACTTTGCAGCCACAAGGTGGCAACCTTATCTGAACATGTCCATAAAATAACAGATTTCTTCAGTAGGTTACCAGAGATGTAGCTTCAGTTTAACAATACCTTATGTTATGGCTTTTTTTTAAAAAAAAGTCATGCCTATCCTATCTTTCCTTCAGAAAGCTCAAAGCGGCTAAATGGATCGTCATTTAGATACTGGCCAGATGAAGATCTGCTGAGCTTTAACCATCTGATATCATCATGATCATAAGGCTATAAAAATGGATATGGAATACATAACTTCTTTTGTATACGAGACCAGACACAGAACTTCCTCAGCATATTGCTAAAATACTCAACAGCTACAGGAATGCAGTTCATGAGCATAAAACAGCGCAATTGGCTGTTGGTGGCAGACTGGTGCAACCAGACTTAACTGGGCACTTATGCTGCTGTGCTGCAAAAGTCAATCTGTGAAGAGCTCCCATGGGTGCTGGTGGCTGGCTGGACCTGGGATTTAATGCATGCAATGTGTGCACCACATACAGAAGGAGGGGGTCCAAAGCTTGGTTCCAGGAGACAGGAAGCATGTGTGAAAGTTAACAAACAAAAAGCCATCTGACAGCAGTCTGTAGCAGCTAACAACCCAAACTCTAGCATTCCTAAAAAAACCCAAACCCAAGTACAATTATGCAAAGCAGAGTAGGATTAATTCTTTCCCCGGCAACCATCAGGGACAGAAAACAGGGGCAGCTGCCACCCCAGTGGTAACTCAAAAAAACCTGTACTATGAGGTGCAACATACAAGCCAGGGTTGCTGATTCCATAGGAAGGGCAACTTCTACACAATTTGCAATGCATATGCCTCTGCCCTGGAATCCTTCAGTGCTAGAACAGCTTCCCTGCTATGGTACATATATACAAAGGAGCCACTGATCTTTTACAATGAGGAGTTATGGGTGGGATTATAATTTAAAGAGTGACATTGGAGCACGATGACTTCAAAAGCTGTTATATACTTTCAGGCTGCTGACATGCTGCAGAAATAATGCACTTTGACACTGCTTTAAAGGCCATGGCTCAATGCTATGGAATTCTGGGATTTGTAGTTATGTGAGATATTTAGCTTTCTCTGTCAGAGATCTGATGCCTCAGCAAACTACAAATCTCATGATTCCATAGGATGGAACCATGATACAGTAGGACCCTCGTCTCTGCTGGGGGATTGGTTCCAGCAGGCTCCGCAAATAACAAAATCCATAATAACCAATGCCCCATTTCCACCCCGGGTGCAAAGGGAGGCAAGAAGCATGTTCTCTCCTCCCCTCCCTTCACCCCCACACCACCATTTCGTTGCAGTTGCAGAGGGGCGATTGCGTTGCAGAGGGGCGGGATAGAAATAAAATATTATTATTATTATTATTATTATTATTATTATTATTATTATTATTACCATTTCCGCCCTGGGAGTGATCCTGGGCAGCGATCCCGGGGACAAAGGGAGGAGCGAGGTCAGATCTCTCCTCCCCTCCCTTGGCCCCCATGCCACTGTTTCCACCCCGGGGAGAGATCCCAGGCAGTGATCCAAGGGGCAAAGGGAGGAACAAGGCGAGATCTCTCTTCCTCCCCTCCCTCCCCCATCCACCCCCCTCCCAGCTGTCGCCATCCACAGATAATTGAATTCACGGACATGAGGGTGCTACAGTAGTTAAATGCGGTGTCAAACTGCATTATTTATGCAGTGTGGCAGCAGCCTAAGTCCATCCTGTAGAAATATTATGAATGTTAAAGTGATCTGTAATCTCTCATTTCCTTTCACTGTTTCTACTTATCAGAAGCAATTTAGCAAAAGCAAATCAGATTTTGACAGAAGGGCATTTGTTTTGGCTGTCCCTATATACAGTATCTACAAACTTTTGAAAATATTTCAAATAACGCCCCCTCCAAACAATAAAGGCATGACTGTTTTGTCTTCAGTTTCTTTTTTGTACTACTGATAAGTGTTTCCTTTCTAGGCCAAAGCAAGCAGGCTACCTGACTGGCAAAGTGCAGTCAAGACGTTCAGAATAGCAGAGTTGGGACCTGAAGGTAAATTCAGGCCATCAGTGAGCACATGGATGAAAATCCAACCAAAGGCAATCTTTTTTGTGCAGGGTGACAACATTAGAATGTGCCTCTCCTAATCCAAGAAGAGCCTGCTCTGCTGAGAGACACTTAGCCTCAAACACCAGTCTTTGCTGTCTTTTGGTAAAACAGGTTTCAACTGCAGGGTCAGTCATATTTCCCACTTCTAAGAACACATTAGAAGATATCCATGCAGTAGTGGTACCAGGGAAAGATTTTGGAGTAGACATCCAGGACTCCACTCAGCAAACAGCCCCAGTCCCCCAAGTAGGGCTGGCTCACCACATTTTAAAGAAAATTTATAACTGCTCTACTGGGTTTCCCAAGAGACTTCTTGTTTCTCTGAACCTCCCCATCCTCAGCTAGGCTGATTAGTTTGTGTGTTGGGCTGTCTTGTGAAAACTATTATACAGAATGCCATTCATGTCCATGATCTGCATGAGCGGTGTGAGGACACAACATGAATATCATTGCATTCACAACAGGCTGCTTCATAGTGCAGAAATGCTTTATGCTAGTGGCTCTTAACCTTTTCTTTACCAGGGATCCCCTTTAAATATCTTTTGTTGCTGCGGACCCCCAAGAATTAACTCAAGATTTAAAACAACAACAACAACAACAACACAATTACACCTTCCCTGGAGGGGGAGGAAAGACTTTTCTCCTGCTTTTCCTGCAAGATTGGAAGAAGCAGATTGAACAGCAATGTGCAGGTCCAGCCAACCAGCCTCTTTGCCTTGGCTCCTGTCACATGGCCGCTCCACTGTGGGGGAAGAGGTGGGCCAAGCATCCTTCAAGCCTTTGCAGACCCTCTGTGAAGACATTGCAGTCCCCTGGGGTTCTGTGGACCACAGGTTAAGAACCACTGCTCTATACTACAAATGCTGATGCCATTCTCAGGGGAGCACAGTGTATTGGTGCCCAGGCATGTGCTCTCCTAGGGACTATTTTCATTCACATGCAAAAAAAGTTTGCCTTGTCTGGGGCACTTGAATATAGCTGGCCTGCCACCAGAGAAGGGCTCTGCATAACCAATCTAGAGTGTGGAGTTCAGCTTTAGTCCAAGCAGCAAAACTGCAAATGACAGCCAAGCAAGGCTATAGATTTCAGACCTATTCACTAGGCACTAGTTTCAGCACTACAATTCCTTTTACCAAATTCCATGCTTTCAGAAGGCAAGAAATTCCAACATTTATCTCATAAGGGGAAAAAATGACAACAGGCAAAAGTGGCCAGGATACGGATACAGCAACACCTCAGTCACTTTCATACCTGCCCCCAAAGTTCAATTTGCAGTAACACCTTAATTCATTTTTCATCCAGATAAAGAGTTGCCACATTCTCTGGAAATGAATATGGGAAGCTTGAGGCAGGTCGTAAGGCCATCTCAAACCTCATAAGAGATGGGCTTCTTGTGAGATTTCAGAGCTCCTGTGAGATTTCAGATCTTGTGGGAAGCCCCAAACCAATGCAAACTTCACAATGGCGGGCTTGCCATCACAGCATAAAACTTTATTTTGCTGCCTGGCCTCAGCCTGGCTGGATGGAAAGGAGGCAGAGCAGAGCCAAACCTGCCACAGTTCCAGCAAATGGACCCCTGGCATTTGTCAGGTAAGTCCTGATTCCATACTAAATGTTTGGGAGTCAGTCTGGTTGGACTGTGACTAGTGCCCATTCTCAAATACAAGGTTCTGGGCATCCGAATACAGGATGAAAAGGGTATGCTTATCAAGTTTGCAGATGACACCAAATTAGGAGGGGTAGCTAATACCCCAAAGGACAGGATCAGAATCCAAAATGACCTGAACAGATTAGAAGGCTGGGCCAAAACTATCTCAGCAGGGAGAAATGTAGGATACCACACTTGGGCAGCAAAAATGAAATGCACAGATATAGGATGGGTGACATCTGGCTTGATGGCAGTACATGCGAAAGGGATCTAGGAGTCTTAATGGACCACAAGCTGAACATGAGTCAACAGTGTGATACAGCAACTAAAAAAGCCAATGTGATTCTAGGCTGCATTAATAGGAGTATAGTGTCTAGATCAAGGGAAGTAATAGTGCCACTCTATTCTGCTTTGGTCAGACCTCACCTGACCAAACTACTGTGTCCAATTCTGGGCACCACAATTCAGGAAGGATATTGAGAAGCTGGAACGTGTCCAGAGGAGGGCACCCAGGATGGTGGGAGGTCTGAAAGCCATGGCCTATGAGGAGCAGCTCATGTTTAACTATTAGAAGGGATGTCATACTGAGGATGGAGCAAGTTTGTTTTCTGCGGCTCCAGAGACTAAGACAAGGAGAAATGGGTTCAAACTACAGGAAAAGAGATTCCACCTAAGCATTAGGAGGAATTTCCTGAGAGTAAGAGCTGTTTAGAAGTGGAACACACTGCCTTGTAGTGTGGTGGAGTCTCCTTCCTTGGAGGTTTTTAAATAGAGGCTGGATGGCTCTCTGTCGGGAATGCTTTGACTGTTTTTTCCTGCATGGCAGGGGGCTGGACTGGATGGCCCTTGTGGTCTCTTCCAACTCTATTACTATTACTATTAAGAGCCCAAATACAGGATGTTCCATGCAAAACAGGACATCTGGGAACCCTATTAAGGCCTACCCTACTGTTCAGCAGGATGAGACAGCTGATTTGCTATTATTTTTTCTTTACCTCCAGTTTGTGGCATGTTTCACCTCAGATCCACAACAGACCCTGGAAATAATGAGATTGTTTAGATTTTTGCTAACCTCTGGACTCTAGGCTGTAGTCAGGCTGTATCTAACAGAAAGGATGGCATCATCATTTCAGTGAGTCGTGGGATTATTATTGCTGCACATTCAGGTAGCACGATGTCTTGAGCCACTTCTAGTGGTTATTATCCATCCAGACAGTCGCACAGTAGAATTCTTCACCTTGGCAGTGAAGATGAGGTAAGAAGGAAACTGTTTTCCAAAAAATCTCATCTGTTCCAGAGTCCACCATCCACAAATGTGACCTTAAAGCAATATAGCTTGAGAGTTCTATGGCCCTGTCTGGGAAGAAACAGACAAATAAAGTAAGTGTGGCCCTCTTCAAATGAACAAGACATGGTCAATCATGGTAACCAATGTGGCCACAACTCCAAGAAATATGGGTAGCTGGCCACAAGCTCTCAAAATGTGTGTGCCAAAAAAGAACACACAACACCAATCTTTGCCTAGAAGCAATTAGGACTATTTTAAACACTGAGAACTGGTGTTAACTAAGAGAAATACTTTAAACCATGAAATTCTTGATGTAGATCTTGAATCTGCCATGCATTTATTAGATGTCTTTATGCAAGCACTCTCTTTTAGTCCTCGTGTGCCCTCACATGCAGTGTGGTGGTGATAATATCAATGTGCTGTACAGGTTTGTAGTAAGGGTTACAACAGGATTATACTGCTAGAGGGATGGAGTCCACTAAAAGTACTGCAGCCAGCTGGATGGTTAAGAGTGGTTAGCAGTGGTACTGGGAATAGCCTCAAGGGGAAGCATACACCTTTCTTCAGGTGTTGAGGTGAAACAGTGCTCTTGAAAAGGCACCAGACCCATGGAGAGAGACTCTGCTTTACCTAGGACTTTATCAGATGAACCTCCATTAATGTTTCTTTCCCACCATATTTTGTGGCATTTTTCTGCCGACAAAAGAACCCTTTCTATCAGACCTACCTTCAGTGTTAAAAAGGCAGCCCCAGCATTAACAGAGCACGAATGGAGCTCTGTTTACTTCCACATTCATGATCTCAACGATTAAAATTAAAAAATATACCAAAATCAGTACACCAAATGTATACGCAAGCACAGAAACACACTTTAAAACTTCCAGCTAAACTGAGGAGGTTCATAAAAAGAGCATCCTGTACCTGGTTTTCACAATCTCACCTGGAAGTGTTCTGCCCATTGATGCTGTATTCATGTGAGCACAATGATTTCAAGCGTGGGCAAAACCATGGGGAAAAAAACACCACAGCAGATCTAATTGATGGCTTGGCCCATCAATAAAATGGAATGCCTTAGTCACCTCTTAAAGTCACCGTAGCATGATGTTGTGCAGTATAGGCACTCTTTCACATTAATTAAGCATCATTATGATGATGTATTTGCTGCATCTGATAAAGTCCCTATAGGGAGGTCACAGAGTTCTCTTCTTCCCCCTACTGCTCTCATGTTGGCAGCTGCTACCCATGTCAAAGTGATGTCCCATGGACAATTGACACAAACTGCCAAGTAGGATAATTCTTCAGGATAATTGCTTACCCAGAAAATAAGTACAGCCATTAACATTCCTTTCTCAAAACCCCTGACTTTCTATCAGGTGTCACATTAGGCAGAACCATAGTAACAGATTAATTCAAATTAAATCAGAAAGCGACTTTCGTGCATGGAGTATTAAAATCATCATATCTACGGACTTTATCAGACTCACTAAATATGGTGTCATTACAACGCCACATAAACACAAAAGGGCATACATATCAAATGATGCCACCCTTTTGCATTTATGTACTGGTCAAAACCTGTCCTATTTTATTGACGGCTGAAGCCATCAATTGATTCCCCCGTGTGTTTTTGTGCCAGCATTGTCAGTGTGTGAAATCTTGCTCCATTTAACTCACATGAATGCAGCATGAATGGCCAGTCCAGTGTGAACACTTCTGGGTGAGATCGCAACATCCAGGTAAGTGACACACTTTATATGACCCCCCCCCAGGTTACCTGGAAGTTTTTAAGTGTGTGTATGTGCTTTAAAAAACCTTTTCTGTGTTGTTGTTGTTTTAATTTCCTGCGTGAGCATCTTCTCATGAGAATCCATGGGATTTTGAATGAGGAAGTGAATGGAGTTCCGTTTTCTTCCTCTTTCATTGCTGGGGAAGCCTTTGCCAGGAAAGCAAGGTAGGTGCAGCATGGGGCATCCTTTTGCCAGCATAAAACCAGCGAAGTTATGCTGGAAAAAGAAGAGACCATTTGGGGGAGTCTGATAAATAATAATAATATAATTTAATAATAATATAATATCATAGGATAAAGTCCTATGAATAAAGCAAATTACTTTGTTTTTTAAAAAATGTTTTGTCTTGTCTGAAATATCTGAATTATCAAACTTGCAAGGAATTCACACTGGAATACAATGCAGAGATGGGAAAGCCAGGGAGGAAACACAGAATTTGGGGGTGGGGGAGTTTTTTTTCTGGGGAAAAAAGTGGAGAAAAACTTTCCCCATTTTTTCTGCCCCCTCCCATGTTTTCTGTTTTCCCTCTCCAGGGTTTTTCCTGGGCCTTCATGTTTCTAATACAGTAGGAGGGGGGATGTGGTTGTAACATTGTATTTTTTGAGTAAAAAGCCCTTTGGAAAAATCATGTTACTTTTGTTGCTCCGCTGGATGAGAAGGTATTGACATAACTCCTGTTTTCTAAGTCCAAATAGTTTCCTAGAAATCTACAATTTTATGACGGCCATTTCCAAGGTACTTACCTTGCCCTTCTACACCACAGAATCCAAACTGCATGATAATTGTAAGCCATGGCAGTGGGTACTTGCTTCTGCTTTCCTAATCTATACTAACATGGGCTTTTAATTTAAAATATCAGAACTTTAATTCTTGGTCACTTGTCAGACAGTTTTAGCAGGCTCTGCAAAAAAGAAAAGAAGTTACTCTTGCTTCTTTGGAGTTATACCCTGGCCTATCTGCAAAGTTCTGGAGAACTTGCACAAATATTTACCAATCTTACATTTTTAGAAGGATAAAAGAACAAAGAAAGAGATTTTTCCTTTAAATATTTCATGAAAGCTCTAACACACATACATGTGCCCTGCACATAGACATGGAGAGTCCAAAAAGCAGCTGACACCGGTGGTGGAGAGTCTACCTTGAGAGAGGTGGGAGCAGTACAAATCCCAGTAGCTGCCCTTCTTCTATCCAGTGGGCAAGACCAGGCTGTTCTCTTTCCTAATGGATATGCTGGTTACAGCAAAAACAGCAAGGAGTCTTGGGGCTCCTTAAAAATGAAGAGGTTTTTTCTGGCATAAGCTTTTGGGGACAGCAGCCCCCTTCATCAGATGCTGCTTCTAGTTACACCCCTGGTTACTTAGGCACAGACATCAAGCTTGCAGTAAAATTTTTTGAATAGAACTGTACATGTGGCAGTGACAGCCTTAACTAAAATTAAACATGGTTAAGATCATACTCCACAAAATATAAAATAGCTGAAACAGAGGAGTATACAAGCCTAGTCACACACAATTTTTCATCGGACTGATTGGCAAAAATACTAATGTAGTACGACCCCCGTATCTGCTGGGGATTGGTTCTGGGAGGGCCTCATGGATACCGAAAACTGTGGATAATAACGAACACCATTGAATATAATGGGACTTCTGGTTTAAAATACCACAGAGTTGCCTTGGAGGACCTAGAAAAAGGCTAGAGTTAACACATTTTCTAGGAAGACTCTATGATAGGTGTGCTGTTTTGTGTCCCATGGATAACTGAATCAGTGGATAATGAATCAGTGGATACTGCGGTACAACCCTATAGTCTCTTGGGGCAATGTTCCAGGGGCTGTAGGACAGACTGGAAGCCACCTCAAAGGTGGAGGTCCTCTGAGAATGGAGGTAGAGTTCTGATTATGATGGAGGAACAGACCCAATTTCCTATCCCTCCTCCTGTCCTTACCAAAAGATCCATATCCTTTCCCCTTATGAGGTTTGAACTCCAGCCCAGGGCCAGGGAGAGGGTGTTTCAGGGGCATGGCATGGGAGGAATGTGAGGAGGCTCTGGATCCACAGTGCTCCCCTGCTCTTTGCCCTGCCCCAGCAATGGGGAACCCTGAGACCAGCCCTGGTACTAGTTTAATTGGCCCTGGTGATAAAGAGGTATTTTCCTTCCTTGGGAAATAACTAGGTTATAACAGCAGCCTTCTACCCTGCCCAGGGGAGTCTAGGAGGCCTTTGGATATATTCGAATACTCTAACTTCAAAGGGCTTGGTTTAACTGTAGGGCTGCTCAGTGAATCTCTCTTCCCTATCACACTACACTGTTATAGCACTATTATTCCACTTTAACTGCCACGGCAACATTATGTGGAATTCTGCGGTTTGTAATTTGGTGAGGCCCAAGAACTCTCTGGCTGAGAATTCCAAAGGCCCCTCCCTATACTGCAAATCCCAGAATTCCATATGATGTTGCCATGGCAGTTAAAGTGGAATAGTAACAGTATAACAGTGTAGTGTGATAGGGTCCTCTGTTACAGGTAAGTGTACAAGTGGGGAATGGTCATGGTTACAACTGGAGAACCAACGCACAATGAACAAGTGACTATATTTCTCTTTATTTTATCTTTTTAATGTATATATACAGGTAAATGCAATCAACTTAAAAGATAATCATGAACAATGAAACAATGAAACAACTCACCTAGAATACTGTGTCCAGTTCTGGGCACCACAATTCAAAAAGGATATGGACAAACTGGAGTGTGTCCAGAGAAGGGCAACTAAAATGGTGAAAGGTCTGGAAACCATACCTTATGAGGAGAGACTTAGGGAGCTGGGTATGTTTAGCCTGGAAAAAAAAAGGTTAAGAGGCGATACGATAGCCCTGTTTAAGTATTTGAAGGGGTGTCACATTGAGGATGGAGCAGGCTTGTTTTCTGCTGCTCCAGAGACTGGAACATGGAGCAATGGATGCAAGCTCCAGGAACAGAGATTCCACCTCAACATTAGGAGGAACTTTTTGACAGTAAGAGCTGTTCGGCAGTGGAACACACTCCCTCAGAGCGTGGTGGGGTCTCCTTCCTTAGAGGTCTTTAAACAGAGGCTGGATTGCCATCTATCGGGGATGCTTTGATCAAGATTTCCTGCGTGGCAGGGGGCTTGGACTGGATGGCCCTCGTGGTCTCTTCCAACTCTGCAATTCTATGATTCTATGATTCTATGATGCTTATTTACTTAACACTGTAACAACACCTACAGCTTTAATAATGTACAGTTGGCCCTCAGTACCCACGGATTCTGTATCCATGGATTCAATCATCCAAGGCTTGAAAATATTCCAGACAAAAAAAATTCCCAAAAGCAAACCTTGATTTTGCCATTTTATATAAAGCACACCATTTTACTATGCCATTGTATATAATGGGATTTGAGCATCCACACATTTTGGTATTGGGGGAGGGGGTCCTGGAACCAAACCTCTTCCAACTCTGCAATTCTATGATTCTATGATTCTATGATTCTATGATTCTATTTTAATCACATATAGGCTGCAATCTGACACTCACTTTCCTGGGACTAAGCTCCACTCAGTTCAACAGCACTTACTTCTGAGCAAACATATTCAGGATTGCTCCATAAAGCATGAAGTGTGTGGGGTGGTGGTGGTGGTTGTATTAGCTTATTCACAAAAAGTTAGCATTAAATATTCTATTTCAAGCCTGCCAGCAAAGAAAGGAATTGGCTAAGTTCAAAATAGTGAAATTCACCTCCCCATCCTTGACTGCTTCTCAGCCCTTACTGCCTCCTTGGGTTGCCACATAACAATGCTTCAATTATACCAGAAGCCACAACTCACAGAAAGGCATAGCAGCCCAGCCAAGGCCAGACATTAAACTAAATGTAGCAACTTTAAACCCTTTGATTGCCTCTCCGAACCTCCCTTGCCTGCCAGCCTCTGCCTTGCCTTCATCTCCCTAGGTCTTAATGTAAGATTTTGCTCCAACCCTGTGTTCTCCTTTGTTTCTCCTCCTTTATTGAGCCCCACTGTGAATGGTTTTACCAGAGCTCTCTTTTTAGCACACTCTCCACTCCGTCCCACTTCTGTTAGCCACTCTAAGCTCTTTCCCTGACGTTCCTGCTCATGATGGTAAGCACTGTGAAGTTCAGGACCCTCTTTTGGCCTTGATTACGCTGCCTTTCTCTGCTGTGTTTTCCTCAAAGCTTTTTTATGTCTCTTCAAGTTCCTATTTGTCAATGTGCCTACTACACATCCCTCCACCAGGCAAATTGACTCTGGGGTCCTTGCTATATCTCAGGACTTTATCAGACTAGCATATTAAAATGCTGTAATTCCGTGAATGAGGAAAGCAGAAACATGGTGGCATTATTACACATATCATCACACATTGCTGTAATTACTCAAAAGAACCACCACAGAATTATTGCATGACCACCACTAGCACTTTAGGAACACGACTTTGCTTTTGTGATTTTGCATGCATGAGATTTTGGCGGTTCTCACAAAAAGACGTGAACATGCTTAAAAATACCAAAAAACCTCTCTCTCTCTCTCTGGCTTTTCTTCGCAAACAAAGATTCAGGAAGGACTCATCCCGCACTTTCTGCAAGCGCGCTGATGACTAAAAAGGCCAATCCGAGATAAACATGTCCGGTTGCAGAAAGCACAGCAGAAGGTCTCCTTGGGTGATGTTTTTGGGTTGTGATTCTTTCTGCGTTGTCGTTTCTCTTCAAGACTTGTTTGGCGTGAGTTCTCAAATAAGGCTGCAGCATTGTGGATAGTGCATCTCCATGCCTCCCGATGTGAGGCCAGGGTGGACCACTGTTGGTGATCAATTTGGCCACAACCCTTAATTTGTAAAGTAAATAAACACACAACACTTAAGCAAACCTTAAAATGTGCAAACAAGTTGGGACAGTTTATAAAAAAGAGCATTCTTTGGATAGTTTTCATGTTCTCGCCCAGAGGTTTTCTCATTGGGAATGGGGAGGGGGGAAAGAGGACCGCCCGTTCATGCTGTAATCTTGCAATTACAGTGGGATGTATTTTCTCATGCACTTCAAGACTGCGGAAAAAAAGAGATATTGAGAGCTATCGATGGCTTGTCCTGTTGATTAAAAGTGATGCCTTATTTGTGGCTGGAGCACAGTTTGACCACACAAACATGACAACATTGTGCAATAGCGAGGACCATTTGCACTAATGTGAGTGACATCATAACTGTGCAATTTTTACTGTGTCGGATAAAGTCCTCAGTCCACAACAAGCCTCATGAAGACCATGTGAGAAATCCATCCTAGCCAAACTTACAGTTCCTCCTTATTCTACAGAAGTTACACTGCAACTGTCCTGTAATCTTAAACATTTACCATTCCCTGGTGAGCTGGAATGATTATGAACATTCCATACCATTGCACCAGCTCAGTCAGTAGGTGTGAGAAGGTTAACTGCCACAAGTCTGATATGTATTTCAATGAGATGGATTTTATGACCTAGGAATTTAACCAATTATAATAAGCTGCTCAATATTATTTTAGTGGTATAGTGCAAGTTTTACTGTGGAAATATTACAGGAAGGAAAATAATTCAGGAAGGAAAATATAGGTGATACCTGTAAAACCAAAAATCTGTGTGAATAAATGTGCAGTTTAGTTTTGAATGCACAGAACCTACAGGTTTATTATTTTTTTTCTGTTTTGATAAATGGCATATATCTTTTGATAAATATAATTCTGTAATTATAGCAAATATTTAAATGTTTAAATTTTATTTGAAGTTATTTTTCAACATCCTTTAGTAATGCTGTGTTACAACCCTGGGGAAAAGTGAAACATTGCATTTGGGAAGATCCAGCATTCCACTGAACGACAAAAAATTTTTCACTCAGGCTGTTGGATCAACTGGCTTTCTACAAATAGATGCCCCCATGGGATGTGCTGGGTATTTCAGTGCACTGTTTATATTTATTTATTTATTGAATTTATAGCCACCTTTCTCCCAAGATGAGATTCAAGGCAGCTTATAATAATTTTAAAAAGATTCAGCTAATTAGTTTACAGAAGTTAAAAATGAATCAAATGACATTATTTTTTTTAAATGGTTAAAACAGTTGAAAACACATTTATAGCGTAATTACCAGTAAAAGTTGCTTTCTGCAACTGGACTTGTTTATCTCGGATTGGCCTTTTCAGTCATCAGTGCGCTTGCAGAAAGTGCGGGATGAGTCCTTCCTGAATCTTCGTTTGCGAAGAAAAGCCAGAGAGACAGAGAGAGCAGTAAAAGATTAAAGATTAAAAATATAGCGCATTACTTCACACACACACACTACTGCTCCATAATTAAAATTTAGTCACTATTCCACATTTGTTCTGCTCTGTCAGACATAGACACATAGGCTGTATGGAATATATTCTGTTCATGTTCATTTGAAGATCACGCAAGCCTCCCTTGAGCTCTTGGTTTTGAAAAAGTTCAGATCTAGAGCCAAGTCCTGTGATGGTGGCCCTCTGCTGATAATGAAAATGGTGGGGCTTAGCTGAACCTTACATGCTTTACTCCTCCCTGCAGCAAAATCTGCCTGTATTATAGTGGGCATCATCATTCTTTTTCATTGTTAAGAAGCACCTCACGTCATGTGTGTCCTGCATTTTGATCCTGGCCACCCAGCATTTCTACTTTTATCTCTGAAATTACAGGCTATAAATAAAAATCCTGCTTGGGAAAGACATTTGAACAGGCAGAGAGGAATGAGTGACATTTAGCTGAAGTAGTAGTAGCAGTGACTGGTGTGTGTTGGGGAGTCACGGGGTAGCCTTTGCTATGTCCTTGCTATATCCTATTCTACTATAAACCATCCAAACCCAGCAGCTCAAAATAGTTGTCTCCTCTTCAAAGGCAGGTTCATATTGTTTTGTTTCCCCCTAGTTCTTTTGACCTCTTCTAGGACCAGCACTGGTGTTCCTACTAAAGAAAAAATGGTCCCATTTTTGGTGTTCACATTTCTCTTTTTTACTTAGAGGTTTAGCACACTAGGGTTGTTAGAAGTGATTAGGCAATGGATATATTGCTTGATGGAAGCACAGCCTATCACACACTGCTCAAAATTCCATTCCTACAACAGTATGAAAATACTTCATTCCGCTTCCTACACACTGCATTGGCCATCTTTGCTCCTCCTCCCTGCCTTCCTTTCAAATTAGTCTCCTCCTCTGCAGAGCTTTCCCCTCCTCCCTCTCCCACGTGTCATTTCCTCCTCTTCAACAGCACATGCTCCCCTTTTAATTGAGAAACATTATGCTGCATGACTGCGCAGTATTGTGAGAATGCAACTTCAAACATTTCTGGAAAACCATTCTCCATTTTGCATCCAGCAGCCTGCGGATTCTCCATTTCTGAAGCAGATCAGGGCCTCCCCCCACAGCAGAAAACTGAGGAGTTTCTCTCACTTCCTCAGGAGTAAGCCTCTACTGAACTCAGTAGGTACTTACTCCCGAGATGCAAACCCATAGACAAAATGTTGAGGCTGGAGAGGGTGATTCATTAATTGATTGACAAATACTTGCAATTTTTTTTCTTTTAAATTTTGAGAGGACAAAACCCAGCTTAACCCAATCTGCGGGGGAAAGCACTGGAGGGCACCTAGCCATGCTTACACAAGAGTAAATGCCACCGGGCTGAAGGGGGCCTTACTTTCAAGTAAAGCCACATGGGAAAAGAGAGAAAGAGATGGGCCAGAAGTCTTCCATCAGCTAAGACACGTTCCTGATTTATTTATTTTAATAAAAAACAAATAAACCACAATTTAAAACATAGCAGAAGAAAGAAAGGTTTTGAGAAATTCTCCCCCCAAAAACCTAAAGGTTTTCTCTCCCACTTCTGGCTGCGAAGACCTCCAGATATAGGTTCGTTTGCTCATCGACTCTACAGGCGATGAGCATTACATAAAAATACTCCTCCCTGCAACAGTGTCAGGCAGACTTGCTGCTGCCCCCTCCCCAAATGCAAATCACAACCCCTCCACCTCTGAAAAAAACCATACACAACCCTCTCCCCTGTGTTTGTTTTAAATAAAAATATACATTTAAGTCTGCCCTGCAACAGTCGAGGCTGAGTTTTTAATCCAAATAAACTCTGGGAAAGGGGGGCAGTAGCTGAGGGGCACTGGTGAGCTCTTCTGATAAACCCGAAGTCGAATGAGATGAAGAAGAATAGGTAAATACAGGCAAAAACTGGAGGACAGCCCAATACACACCCACTCTGCCACATGTTCTCAGATGGTGCAATATTACTACACAAGAAAGTATGGTGGTTTCACAGTGCTAGTGATTTCATTCATGGGGATTTGCCGTGAATGAAAAGGAGCACTACAAAGACACCCCACAGCCTAAGCAGCACAAAAGGGAGGTTGCATCGTGTGATCAGGAAGAACTCATTTGCGCAATCACACGTAATCATGCCTAAGGGATAGTACAATAAAAACCCGTGTAGTAAACCTCTTACTGATTAGTGACTGCTGATTAGGGTTGGTTGTTCCCTTCCACTGTAATTTCTTCTGCTATTTTGGCTTTTTGACTCCACTGTATGTAGTCACCAGTTTGGCAGACTTAGGAGATTTTCAGACTACACTGTTATAGTGTTACTATTCCACTTTAACTGCTCTGGCTTCCTCCTGTGGAACTCTGGCGTTTGTAGTTTAGTGAGGCCTAAGATCTCTCTGGCTGAGAGTTGTAAATGCCCCTCCCTAAACTGCAAATCCCAGGATTCAAGAGGAGGAAGCCATAGCAAATAAAGTGGAATAGTAATACTATAACAGTGTTGTCTGAAAATCTATCTCTCCATGACTGTAGATTCTTCTGAATTATTGCAATGTGCTTTAGTGCTCTTGAGAAAGAACAAGAGATTGCAATTCTTGCAAATTGTGGTTGCTAGGATGCTGACTGAGTCAGTTGTCACAGATCATGTAACACCAGTCCTGAAAGAACTGCATTAATTGCTCTTTTGTTGTTTGTTTAAGGTGTTGGTGCTGACCTACAAAGCCCTCCAGGCACTTCCAGGAATCTGAAGGAGCACCTTGCCCTGAACCAGCATGCCCAAACTCTCAGAAACAGAGCGAAGGTATGGCTTGGCTTGCTGTCCCACCAACAGGGAAAGGACATCAGACAGTAATGCAAAACAGAGCCTTCTCCAGGGTGGCACCTTGACTTTGGAATGCCTAATCCCCAGACACCTGGTGCCAACTTTGTTGAGATTTTCAGTGCCAAACTGAGACTCATCTGTTTCCCCAGGCATTTATGAGTTAACTAACCACTCATTGTATTGGAATGTGATTGGATGTATTATTGATTAAATCAGATTAAATGTTGATTATTGTTTTTACTAGAAATTTACTTATTATATATCACTGGGCTCATCTACATGGGCAGAATATGCTTGCTCCCAGCCAGGGTATTCTGCCCACAGAGGTGATCCCCTGTTACCTGCATTGAACAGGATGGAGTCCAGACCGCCATGTCAGCCGGTCTCTGCAGCTGCTGCCACTTGCGTCCCACTCTCTGAAGCCAGGATGCCAGCCTGCAGCATGTGAGCAAGGTCACATGCTGCGGGACTCCTTCCTGGCTATAGAAGAGTGAGGCAGATGGCAGCTGCAGCGATGGGCCAGCATGCCAGAATGGGCGTCTGTGGTCATGCGGGACCTGGTCCATTTTTTGCAAGCTAGAGCAGAGTTTTCCAGGTATTTTTTTTTAATGGTATAATGGACCTTACCCCATCTTCTCCCTGTCTTTGGCCCATCTTTGCCCTGAGAGTTATGAGGACTGCCTGGGGGCAAAACGGGCAAAAGCCCTGAGTAGTCTGGACTGCAGGGCTTTAAGATGGGGGCAAGACAGGTTACAGCCTGCCCTCTGTATTCACAGATTCTTTATCCACAGATTCAGCCATCCACAGGTTGAAATATTCAAAAAAATTTAGAAGGCATATCTTGCTGTTCACCATTGTATATAAAGGGACACCATTTTACCATGCCATCATATACAATGGGACTTGAGCATTCACAGATTTTGGTTTCCATGGGGGGTCCTGGAACAAAACCCCAGAGGATACCAAGGGCCCACTGTATACTGCCTGTCTAGACAAGGCCACTGTTAATATAAATTTTGTTATTACCTGTTCTGAAATTTTTATAATGAAGGGGAGATACAAAATTAATAAATAAGATATTTACTAAACAAATAAAAGCATATGCAAACAGTAACATTGTTTATTTTTAAGATGTCACAAAGCTCTGATATTTTTTGTTGAAAGAGACTAACGTTGTTATCTGTTTGGACTGTGATCCGGAAAGTTAAAAATAAAATTATGCATAGAAACATGGGAAGCTCCTTTATATGAATCAGGCCATTGTTCCATGTATCTTGGTATTGTCAGTTGTGGCCAACAGTGGCTTGCCTGGGTTTCATGTTGGGAGTCTTACTTATCATGACCTGAAGATCCCTGGGACTACCTGTTTAAGAAGATTATCAGATGCAGAGAAACATGGCAAAAAACTGCATCCCAAACCATGTCAGAAGAATGTGACGAGAACAGAAAGGGCAACATTATCAGACGCCCGCATCCTCAGCCATTCCCGGGGCATAGTGCTGGTGTGCATGAGGCTTCACTTTTATATTGATGGAGCTAAGCTGCCAATAAAAAGGAATGCCTTATTTACACTCGCACTACATCCCTGGAACACTGAAGGACGTTGGCGTCTGGTAATGTTGCCCATTTCTGTTTTCGTTGGTTCTTTTGACATGGTTTTTGCTGTGTCTAATAATCTCCTAAGATGCTGTAGAGAGGAAGAAGTTGATGTTTGTTGCTTCCGTCGACCTCTGCTTCCAGTGGGTTGCTTTACTCTTTCCAGGACTGAGGTCTAGACTCAGCAGGTCTTACTTTTCACCCATCTCTGCTGCCTTACCTGTCTGAGCTATAAACACAGGGCTTCCGTGGAGTTAAATCTGCTGCTGACAAGGGTTGGCCCTTTGGGGAAGCCACTTTGCAGCTTCGCAAGGATGAGGACATGTCCCTTTCCAGAGAGAGGAAATGCTTTTAATATCTACTCCTCACTATTTTTCTTTGGGGTGGAGCTTGTTTTTAAGAGCAAGGGCTATGCCTGCCTAATAAAGGAAGGTTGTGCTTCCAAGAGAAAGTGGAAGGCAAAGGCAATCAGGGAGCAACCAGTCATGGAGGACAGAGGGAGATATGGAGATGAGAGACAGTCATGTTAAAAGGGGACAAGGGAGTGCACTAGGCTAGCCCATAAACTCCTCCAGCTCAGATAACTTGTGGCTTGTGTACACAAAGGAAAAACCCATACCCCCTCTCCAATCTGGGTGCAATAAGAGAAGGCCACATAATATATGACCCTATCCACACCAGACTTGGGTATACCACCTTAACCTGGGTTTAATAAACTCACTGTTTTCTCTGGAGCTTGCAAAAAACTCTGGTGTTTCCTGTAATGTGAACAATATATCCGCCCTGGATTTGGGGTGGGGTGGGGAGGCAGGATAGATTGCTGTCTGGCAGGTGCTGCCATTTACCTCAGTACTCAGGTTAGTCCCTGGCCTGGAACAATTACAGAAAGGTTTTTCCCTCCTTGGTGCTGCCGCCGCACAGTCACTTGCTCTGAGGTCAGAAACAAAGCATCCAGATCACTTGGCTGGGCACCTTATTTGCCTCAGAGAAAGTGACTAACCACCAGTAGTGCTGATGAGGGAAGAACCTTTCTGCCACTATTCTGGTCCGGGAACTGGCCCAGACACTAAGGTAAATGGCAGCACCTGCCAGGCCACAATCTGTCCTGGCTCTGCCAGGGAGCTGATGGAGAAAAGACAGTGGCAGCAGACCAAGGGGTTGTCTAAACAGTGAAAATACTCCTCATAGAATTTTAGGAGAATACCCTTTGTCTTAATGAGATCCCATGGTGATTCGACATATTCTGAAGAAGGGGAGTAAAAAAAAACAAAAAAAAAAACCCTCCAAATAATCCACAGGAAAAGCCTTCATGGCTTTTAAAAAAAGTTACACAGGAAATGCATATTCCCGCGCATTCAGATGCGATTTCCTGCACACTCCGGAGAGAGCGGAACTCTTCCTCTGATTTGTGAAGTTGAATGCTTTCGTGGCTGGCATCCATAGATTTTCCTTGCTTTTTTCCCAGGCTGTGAGGACGTGTTCTCGAAGAGTTTATTGCAGCTGTGGACAAGTTTACATAGGGACCACTAAACGCAACGTGCAAATCAAATAACATGAGAGACACTGCAGACTAGGCTAGCCAGAAAAATCAGCAGTAGCAGAACATGTTATAAACCAACCTGGACACAAAATGTTATTTTAAAACACCGAAATTCTGGACCAGGCCAACAACTATCATGTCAAAATGCACAGAGAAGCTATTGAAATCCACAAACACCTGGACAACTTCAACAGGAAAGAAGAAACCCCAAAAGTAAACAAAATCTGGCTGCCAGTCTTGAAAAACACTAAAATCAAAATTCAGCACTTGCAAATGAACACCCAGGGACAGGAGGATTTCCAGCAGACAATGGATGATTATCCAACCATTAGCAAAACAGACACTAATACTCCTTGCATATCTCCATCCAGGAACTACCCATTCAAATACACAAATTTACATATCCTCTCCAACAGGGGTTCACAATATATAACACCCCCCCATACTCCTACCCAACCATTCTCTGAAGATGCCAGCCACAGATGCAGGCGAAATGTCAGAAATAAACTCTTCCAGAACACAGCCTCACAGCCTGGAATAAAGCAAGGAAAATCTTCATCTGATTGTTCAGACATGTGCGGGCACAGGCTTGCTGTCAAGCACCCAGAAGGCAAAGGAGACCAGCTGCCCCAGTCTGGAATCGCTCCTGAAGTGGGTGCCTCCTGCTCAAAGCCAGAACGAAGGGCAGGGAAAGTTTAAGCCTGGAGCCCCTTTTGTGTTTCTCCAGTTTGCCCTTACCATCCTCCCAGATATTGCTAAAATAAAGTCTAGCTAGACAGAAGATGAAGGGGAATTTGGAAGGACTTTTTAAAAAATTACAGAGAGGATCTTCTTTGTCAGAGGCTTTGTTCACTGAAGTATGCTTGTAATATGAAGGTGGGAGTGCTCATCAAGGACAGCTTAGACAATCCACTTTCCAAGAATATGGTGAAAGCACTGCTTGCAATGGGAGGCTTTCTGAAATTGTTATAGAAAAGGAACCCTGACCTACCACATGTATCAACAGTACACCTGCACATCTTGCAGTGTGGTCAAAACTAATCCAGCCTATGTTTGTAGATGCTGTAATTTTCAAAACAGTAAGTTAAACCACCACCCCAGCTCAAGTTGGTGTCCCAAGCAACCACCTTCTCTAACCAAAATGTCTGGGTTGGACAAATCTGTGGTAGATAAGAGCATTTGTGGTCATGGTGACTATATCTCCAGTCTCTCTCTCTGGCTTTTCTTCACAAACGAAGATTCAGGAAGGACTCATCCCACGCTTTCTGCAAGCGCGCTGATGACTAAAAAAGCAAATCTGAGATAAACAAGTCTGGTTGCAGAAAGCACAGCAGAAGGTCTCCTTGGGTGATGTTTCTGGGTTATGATGTTTTCTGCGTTGTCGTTTCTCTTCAAGACTTGTTCGGCATGAGTTCTCAAATAAAGCTGCAGCATTGTGGATAGTGCATCTCCATGTCTTCCAATGTGAAGCCAGGGCGGACCATTGTTGGTGATCAATTTGGCCGAGCCTGAGATGTTGTTTCAGGGAATCCTTCTTTCGCTTTGTTGGACCACTCCTCTTATGCTGACCCATGGCGAGTTCACCGTAGAGTAGTATTTTTGGGAGACGATGGTCCTCCATCCTAGAAACGTGCCCTGCCCAGCGCAGCTATGTTCTCGATATCATGGCCTCAATGCTGGTGATCCCTGCTTGCTCAAAGACAGCAACATTCATCACATAGTCAGTCCAGTGTATATTTAGGATTGTACATATACAGCACTGATGAAAACATTCAAGGAGTCATAAGTGTTGGTGATAGGTGACCCATGTTTCAGACCTGTAAAGGAGAACAGACAGTACAATGGCTCTATACACACTGATTTTTGTGCTTCGCCTCAGGTGTTTGTTACTCCAGACTTTTTTGTAAAGTCTTCCAAATGCGCTATGTGCCTTTGCTAATCTGTGACTGCCTCTATATACTAGTTGCTGGCATATCAGGTAGGTGAGCAGGATACAGTTATCATGTCCATGTCGTATTTATTAAGTTGGCTTTGAATCTGCTCTGGGTTTCAGTTCAAACTGTAAAGTGGTTCTTAATGGTGTGGAACCAGTTTTGTGGATAGAGCTCAGCACCTGGGATAGCTCCTTCAAAGTTCAGACTAAAACCCCGATGGATTAACCTACCCATTGGCATGGAGGTCACCAACTGCTGCTGCTTGTGGGCTTCCCAAAGGAATTCCCATAAATTCCAATTAGAATTTGCAGCATAGTCATGAGCCCTTGCAGTTTGTATGGCCTTATGTTAGATGGAGGTGTCTGCCTGTGTGAAACATGAAAGGAACAAGTGGTGTGTGTGGAGAAGCAGGAACATGGCACTGGGCTGTCGTTTATAGAGAGTAGCTACTTCAATGCTGACACTGCAGATTGTGTATTTAAAAGGTTTCTGTTCACATTTTCACAGCATGCCAAAATATGCTGGCCACTGAAACAGAATGCAGGAGGAACATATATAACTTTTGAATTTCACTTCTTTTGTTACATAAATAGTGACCAGGTTTTCTCAAACACTGGCACCTCCTGTGTTCCAATTTTTTCTCCCCCTGCTCCCCCCCCCCCACACACCGCCCCTTTTTCTCAGTAGCCAGAATACACACTGAGTCTCAGACAAGGTAACAAGAGCAGTTGTTTTTCAGCAGAGTTACTGAGGACAAGGGGAAATGTGTGCCCCAATCTTAAACACACCTACTAGGAAAGAAGTCCTATTTAACTTACTGGGACTTACTTCTGAGGAAATGTGTCTAAGATTGGCTTATGCATCAGGCCCAAGGACAGTTATATTACATTACATACATCATCACAGCAAACTCATGAAGAGGTCTTTTCAAGTGTAACCTTCCTTTACCAAATGGAAGTAGTAATGATGCTTAAATGTTTCTTATGCTGCATGTTACTCTGTGGCAATCAGTCTATGTGCCATGGCACTAGCATTGCTGTGGTGGCATTGGGGTTCACAGGTTCTAGGCAATTAGAGAAAGGAACTGTTGTCTCATTGTTTGTGTTGTGAAGTTTTGAGTATGCAAGAATTTAACTTCCTCGCTCATGATCTTAATGGCTATTAAATTGTCAAATCTGTACAATTCAGTGCCATGAGAAAAAGAACTATCTGAAGAGGAGGCAAACTTTTTAAAACATTTAGCTTTATTGTAATTATATGGAAAATGTTAAATTGACATATCAGTTAAGAACAGAAACAAAGTATCTGAAGAACAACAAGAATCATAGAATCATAGAATTGCAGAATTGGAAGAGACCACGAGGGCCATCCAGTCCAACCCCCTGCCATGCAGGAAATCACAATCAAAGCATCCCCAACAGATGGCCATCCAGCCTCTGTTTAAAGACCTCCAAGGAAGGAGACCCCACCACGCTCCGAGGGAGTGCGTTCCACTGCCGAACAGCTCTTACTGTCAAAAAGTTCCTCCTAATGTTGAGGTGGAATCTCTGTTCCTGGAGCTTGCATCCATTGCTCCGTGTACTAATCTCTGGAGCAGCAGAAAACAAGCTTGCTCCATCCTCAACGTGACACCCCTTTAAATACTTAAACAGGGCTATCATATCGCCTCTTAACCATCTTTTTTCCAGGCTAAGCTCCCTAAGTCTCTCCTCATAAGGCATGGTTTCCAGACCTTTCACCATTTTAGTCGCCCTCCTCTGGACACGCTCCAATTTGTCAATATCCTTTTTGAATTGTGGTGCCCAGAACTGGACACAGTATTCCAGGTGAGGTCTGACCAAGACAGAATAGAGCAGCACTATTACTTCCCTTGATCTGGACACTATACTTCTATTGATGCAGCCCAAAATCGCATTGGCCTTTTTAGCTGCCGCATCACACTGTTGACTCATGTTCAACTTGTGGTCTACTAGGACTCCTAGATCCCTTTCGTGCGTAGTCTCATTCAGCCAGGTCTCCCCCATCCTATATCTATGCATTTCATTTTTTCGCCCTAAGTGCAGTACCTTACATTTCTCCGTATTGAATTTCATTTTGTTAGCTTTGGCCCAGCTCTCCAGTTTATCCAGGTCATCTTGAATTTTGATCCTGTCCTCCAGGGTATTAGCTACTCCTCCTAATTTGGTGTCATCTGCCAAGGGTAACAAACAGGGAAGATGACCAGTAAAGATAGACACTTGTAGACTGCCTGCTGCTGACTCAAGGGCTCTCCTTGTAGCAGCCATTCTCATTCTTATTCAGCAAGGCTATGGCTGTAGCACAATTGCCAGTCCTGTAAGCCCATAGTTTTTAAATGCAGACCTGCAATAGCTAAGAGAGGTAGCAAGAGAATTTGGAGATTTTCACAACGGGGGCCAAAAGACCCCTTTCTGTCCCGCAAGCCCCTCTCCCGTTCCTGCAACAGAATGGAGGTAAATGTTTGCACACTTACCTCCATTCTGCTGCAGGAATGGGCTCCCTCACTCCTTGCTGGCCGGCTGTAAATGCAGCTGTCGTAAGGCTGCCTTTACGACCAGCCAGCTGAAATCCCAGCCATTCTCATGAGAGAACGGCCGAGTGGCAAATTCAAACATGACCCCCCCAAACTTCAAAACACAAAACCAAGCCCCAAAACACAGAAAAAAAAATACAAGTAACCCGGGGGGGGATGAAGGGTGCCACTTACCTGGATGTCCCGATCGTGTGTGGAAGTGCCGTGGCTGTCATTCCAGAACAGATCGTGGCTGTCATTCCAGAACAGGAACGGGGCTCCTGTTCACACACCCATGGTTCCGTTTCTGCAACGGAACAGGTGGTTAATAACAACTTCTCTCATGAATGCAATATCACAGGGAGATAACAGAACTCTCACGCTGAAGGAACGGAACAGGGTGAACATCGTCTGAAAAAAACTCTTTCAGTGACCCTGTTCCGAGCCTGCAACGCAACAGATTGCTTGTGTGAAAATCTCCTTCCACTCAAGGGATTTGAACAGTATTTCCCCTCCGCTCCCACCCCTCAAAATTCTCTATGACATCCCATGCTGAGGGAACAGGGCTTACACCACAGAGATGGGGGAGGTGCCTCCACTCAAATAGTGGCTTTCAATTCAATTCATTATTTTCTTAGATTTATTGTTTCTGTTTCTGTTTTTAAAAAAATCTAAGCAGGATGGGTTTGCTGAGTGCTGCCTGATTTGCTAATACACAGCATATTAATTTGCTGCAAGCCCCCATTTGTGCTGCTGTGGATAGGCCTGGGAACTTTGGCAGTGTATCAGTAAATGATTCCACTCACACAATATAGTTTCCCTCCCTGCCTCTTTCTTGCTTTTTCTCCAGTGAATGAATAACATGTCTAAGGCAGAAGGCAGATACCTTCCTTTCATGTTGCTCTGCTTTAGGAATGGTTTCCTGGTTTAGGATATAGGACCAAGTTGGACTTATCCTTGGTGGGGTATGCACAGTGCCTAAAGCAGGGCTCAGGATGCTCTGGTCCTTGCATCTGATAAAGTAGACTTAAGTCTATGAAAGCTTATCCTACCAATATCTTTCAGTTAGCTTTAAAGGTCCTGCAAGATCCCTTTGCGTACTGATCCAGACTAAAACGGCTATGTTTTTGAATTCTCCACGTTTTGCCTATTTACAAATATTTTTAACTTACATCTTAAAATTTCAAAGTTCTGTACAGCAATAATGAAACACGTGATATAAAAATATTTACACTGTCCATAAAAGAGATGGTAGCCTGGATTATATCAGGAAGGCTTGCCAAAACAATTAAGACTTGATCATGTATCCAAAATTAAAACTTCTTGGAAAGGTTTAACTTCTCAGAAAGCTCATACCAGAAAGAAGAATACTTCGGTAGCCACCATGAGGAGGGCCTCTCGAGTTAATTGCAAGGACCTCTAAGGTCATGAAGTTCTAGGTTGTTTAGGGCTTTATATACTAACCCGAAAACCTTAAATGTGACCTGGCAGCAAATAGGCAGCCACTGCAGTTTCTTCAGGAGAAGTGTTATGTGCTGACCTACAAGCAGTCTCAAGATGCTCAAAAGATGATAGTTTTATTAGTAGACCAGGGCACCAGTTAGACAACATTTTTTATCATGGGGAGAACTGGGATTTCCTGACCCCGAGTTTGTCCCTTGCTGTTTACACCATTTATCACGGTTACCTGAATATCCCAGGATCACTATTTACACCACAGTATGTATTGAGATATGATGACTTTCCCACAGTAATGTATCCCATGATTTTTTTGTTTACACACCTTTAAGATCCTGGGACATTTTTTTGGCTGTCAATCAAGGATGCAATTACTTGTTTTTCCACAAAGTTGCTGATGTGTTTCTGGTGCTCTTTCCCACACCATGGACACAGCGATTGGCTATTTCTCGGGCCCTTCAAATTAATTTCATTGGTCGGTGACTACCACCTAATCTGTAATAGTGCCTGATCCGCCATTATTTTTTCAGAATGGAGTCGAGCATTGCCGCTGGTGTGGCTATCTCTGTACTGCTGAGGAGAACCCTTTCAACATTGTACAGGTGGAGACGTCGCCAGCACCGATGCAGGATGATGCATCTCTTTATTACGCTACTTCATTTAGAACTTATCTCATCTACTCAGCTTGGTAGTGAGTTTATGTATTTTAAAACCTTTGATGCTCCTATGTTATTTCAGTGTTTTCACCCATATCCCCATTTACAGAGGTGGTGGGTGCATCCAACAACAAAGGACTGGTGGGAGAAATTCATCATGTCCATCTGGTCCAATGAACACTGGATCATGTATTTCAGAATGCCAAGCTTCCTTTTCATGAAACTTGTGGACATTCTCTGACCAGAGATACCCAAAACGAACACAAACATGAGAAAAGCTATTTTTGTGGAGAAGCTCCTCGCAATAGCTATTTGGCTTCTCACCCACCGATGCTCTTACGCGTCTGCTTGCCAGATTTTCAGTATTGGGAGATCCACAGTGTGCAAGATCTTCATTGAGATTGTGCTTGCAATGGAGAAGTTACTTCTTAAGCGAACTGTGTACCTGGGAGACCATAGGCAGGTAATGTTGTATGTTATTTTAAAAACGAATACATTAACAGAAAAAATAGCTATAGTATACTTCTACAAGGGACCTGCGATCACAGAGGCATTTTTATTGACGCAGAGATCAGATGGAGCAGCAAGAATCACAATGCTAGAATGCTAAGAAACTCTGCAGGAATGGCTGCTTAAACCATATAGGGGGTCCACTAATAATAAACAGAGACTGTATAACAGATACCATAATAAGGTGCATTCTACCATGGAGAGGTGTTTTGGGCGTCTCAAAGGATGCTGGAGAGCATTATGATATAGTATAGAAGTTGCAGAGGAAAATGTTTGTTCTGTGGTATGTGCATGTGTAATTCTCCATAACATATGTGAAACCAAAGGGAAAATCAGAGGTTTGTGCTTGACACTCTAGGAGCACCTTTGATAAATGACAACGCACGTAAAAAAGCTGAGGGGAGGCTGTTCGTGACACATTAAAGGAGTACTTCTGGCAGCATCAGCACCAGAACTGAGACTAAGTGTGCATGTAATACTATTTAAAAATAAATGTTAATTGTCCAAAAAAAGGGAACATCTATCCAATAAAGTCCATGGAATACAGACTTGCTAACTGTTGTGAATAACTCCAAAAACATTTTTAAAATTAGAAATAAGTTGCATGTAAACATATCCAGGGCATCAATGCAAATTCTCATAATTCCATAGGCTGTTTCAAGATATAAAAAATATAACGGTCTTTCCAAAAACATATAAACTCGAGTTTTTGCATCCTGCCACATGGCGTTACAATGGCTGAGGGGGGTAGAGGATGCGGTCGGGTGGGTTGGTGCATTGGCTACTGGGGCACCAGGGAGACCAACCTGCTGTTGGAATCTCTGTCCCAGCAGGCCGATGCTCCACACTGCCTGATGCGTTCCTCTAACCAGAGGAACCACAACTACTTCATTGAAGTGGCGTGGTTCTTCCGGGAGCGGGGCTTCCAAAGGACAGGTCTCTAGTGCCACTCAAAATTTAAAAACTTCAAGGGTAGGTTTTTTGCAGCACTGAAAGCCAACAATGGGAGCCCCCCTGAAGGCGGCCACTTTTCTATGCTGTCCTGCATGACCTGTGCATCCGTGCAGGGTGGCCAAGCTGGAGAGACAAACTCCCAAAAGGTAAGTGGATCCACTGATTTTTTTATAGAAGGAATGGGGGTTTGTAAACATATTTCATTTAATGTTTTTATTATGTTTGATGTTCCCTTAGTGGTCTGGATCCAGAGGAGGGCTGCAGGACAGCCTGTTTCTGAGTCCTTCTCTGATGACTATGGGGGACATGAGCCCGGCCCAGCTCCAGCTGCACCACCACCGGGTAAGCTATTTCTATTATTTATTTCTACCCCCATACACAGTAATGCTTACAGTCATATAGTTATTCCAACAGTAAATGTTTATTTTTCTTAAATTTCTTAGAAGCTGATAATGCTCGTGAGGCAGCTGCACAGCTGGCCGGGCTCAATATCATAGCCTGCACTGAAAAGCTAGGTACTTTTTATTTTGGGGGGCAGGTGCTTATTATTTACAGTACCAGAATACTAAAACCCCTTTCTTTCCTTTTCAGTTTGATCTATTCAGTTCAGGAGACTATTGTGCAGCTTGATGGGATGGTGGGAAATATCAAGGGCCATTTGGGTTTGTGATTATTTTTTTATTTTTTGAAATATCAATCTGTATGTATTTATGTATGTATGGTTTATGTTTTGTATTTGTATTGACTTTTTATTTATTATGTATATTGTTATTTATATTTATATTTATTGTTATTGTTATTTATTCTACTTGATATATGTTATGTAAATGGTTTGGTTTTGTGATTTTAAATTATGTAGCATAAGTTATTTTCATTATGGGGAATGTAAATATGTAAATAAACAAAAAATAATAATAAACTATCTATTTTGGAACTTGATTTTGTGTAGTTATTGTTTATGAAAAATAGTTAGGATTCCATTTGTATTAGGGTAAATTCAACTTACAGTAACACATGTAAATCAGGACAATAAAATATACAGTAAAAACATACATTAATGGTATAGGGTAGGCAGTAATCTAAACTAGATTTTCCACCAATTATCTACCTATCTAACTACTGGTACAATGACATATTATTAACTACAGCTTTCAGAGAGTGTTCATGTAAAAAAAAATTTAATACTAGCTCTAAATGTTTTGGACAGCTATCAAAGTCCAAGTTGAAAAAATAAGTCTTCAAAAACTACAGCTGTACTTGTAGAAGGTTGCTGATTTTCTTGTGGCAGGGAGTTCTCCTTCTCAGAGTCCCCAGTAATGTTTTTTTTTTACTCTCCTCACAACAACCCTTCTAGGGTTGTTATCAGGAGATTTAATGTGGGCAATGAGTTCACCTAGCATGTCTGTTTGCCTAGCTATTGCAGCAAATATTTTTCCACTGTCTTCTATTTCATGCTGGTAGAACTTTTCAAGGTATTCTTGCAAACATTTAGTCCTCTGGTCCATCCTCTCAGAGTTATTGTTCATATTTGTAATAAATTCCCTCATCATTGCTCTTGAGTTTGAAATAATTTCAGCAGTCTCAAAGGATTGTCGTTTCCTCCGGTTCAACTGGAGCCTTTCTGCTGGGGTAAGTGAAGCAACAGGATTGCTAAGTGCAGGAACTAGAACAGGTAATTTTTTTAAAAAATACATAATTAATATTATTATACATGGAATCAGGGCACCCCACACCAAACCCCTTGAGTCAAGTAGCTGAATACATTACCATTTTGAAGAGGTTGGGTGGTCCAGACAGCATCTATTTCTGTTGGAAATGAAAGGACTCGAAAGGTTCATATTTCCATGTTTGGTGGAAGTATAGGAAAATCAAGAAGTTTTGGAAAAGAATTCATAGTATGATAACTAGAGCCTTGAAAATAGACTATAGAATGGAACCAGAAATATATTTACTAAATATGCTTCACAATATAGATGATGATATTAGGAGAAAATATAAGAAAATGATTTTATATTGCAATTACAGCTGCTAGAATAGTATTAGCCAAAAAGTGGAAGAGTGAGGAGATACCTTCAATTAAGGACTGGATTGATAAACTGCATGAAATGTATGAAATGGATAGATTATCATTAATGATAGATGAGAAGAAAACAATGAGAGATTTACAGATTTGGCAAGAAGTATCCACTTTATGGAATGAGCACTGGGGTGATGAATGATGTATGGAGAAGCGGGTAGGGGAAGATTAATAAAGTAGTTGGTAGAGAAGCAGTAGAAGATTAAATGCTGATATTGCAAGGATCATAGAATCATAGAATCATAGAATTGCAGAGTTGGAAGAGACCACGAGGGCCATCCAGTCCAACCCCCCTGCCACGCAGGAAATCACAATCAAAGCATCCCCGACAGATGGCCATCCAGCCTCTGTTTAAAGACCTCCAAGGAAGGAGACCCCACCACGCTCCGAGGGAGTGTGTTCCACTGCCGAACAGCTCTTACTGTCAAAAAGTTCCTCCTCATGTTGAGGTGGAATCTCTGTTCCTGGAGCTTGCACCCATTGCTCCGTGTTCCAGTCTCTGGAGCAGCAGAAAACAAGCCTGCTCCATCCTCAGCGTGACATCTTTTCAAATACTTAAACAGGGCTATCATATCGCCTCTAAACCGTCTTTTTTCCAGGCTAAACTTACCCAGCTCCCTAAGTCTCTCCTCATAAGGCATTGTTTCCAGACCTTTCACCATTTTAGTTGCCCTTCTCTGGACACGCTCCAATTTGTCAATATCCTTTCTGAATTGTGGTGCCCAGAACTGGACACAGTATTCTAAGTGAGGTCTGACCAAGGCAGAATAGAGCGGCACTATTACTTCCCTTGATCTAGACACTATACTTCTATTGATACAGCCCAAAATTGCATTGGCCTTTTTAGCTGCCGCATCACACTGTTGGCTCATGTTCAACTTGTGGTCTACTAGGACTCCTAGATCCCTTTCGCATGTAGTCTCATTCAGCCAGGTCTCTCCCATCCTATATTTATGCATTTCATTTTTCCGCCCTAAATGCAGTACTTTACATTTCTCCGTATTGAATTTCATTTTGTTAGCTTTGGCCCAGCTCTCCAGTCTATCCAGGTCATTCTGAATTTTGATCCTGTCCTCTAGGGTATTAGCTACTCCTCCCAATTTGGTGTCATCTGCAAATTTGATAAGTATGCCCCTAATTCCCTCATCTAAGTCATTGATAAAGATGTTGAATAGCACTGGGCCCAGGACAGAACCCTGTGGCACCCCACTGGTCACATCTTTCCAAGACGAAGAGGAGCCACTGCTGAGCACCCTTTGGGTTCGGCCGGTCAACCAATTACAAATCCATTGAACAGTTAACTTGTCTAGCCCACATTCTACAAGCTTGTTTGCAAGAATGTCATGGGGAACCTTGTCAAAGGCCTTACTGAAATCAAGGTATGCAATGTCCACAGCATTCCCTTCATCTACCAAGCTGGTAACTTTATCAAAAAAAGAGATCAGATTAGTCTGGCATGACTTGTTTCTCTGAAACCCATGCTGACTCTTTGTGATTATGGCATTGCCTTCTAAATGTTCACAGACTCTCTGTTTAATGATCTGTTCTAGAATCTTCCCTGGTATTGATGTCAGACTAACTGGACGATAGTTGTTGGGATCCTCTTTTTTCCGCTTTTTGAAGATGGGAACAACGTTTGCCCTCCTCCAGTCTGCTGGGACTTCTCCTGTTCTCCAGGAGTTCTCAAATATTATTGCCAATGGCTCTGAGATTATATTTGCCAGCTCTTTTAATACTCTTGGATGTAGTTCATCTGGTCCTGGAGATTTAAATTCATTTAGATTAAGAAGGTATTCCTGTACTACCTCTTTACTTATTTTGAGCTGGATTTCCCCTATTGTGTCCTCTGTTCCATTCTCCTCAGGTTGGTCCTCCTTTTCCTTTTCTGAAAACACTGAGGCAAAGAAGATGTTGAGTAATTCTGCCTTTTCTCTGTCCCCTGTTAGCATTTTGCCATCTTCTCCACGTAGCGGCCCTATCATTTCCTTCTTCCTCCTTTTGCTGCGGACATACCCAAAAAAAACCTTTTTATTGTTCTTAACCTCCCTAGCAAGCCTGAGCTCATTCTGCGCTTTAGCTTTTCTGACTTTACTCCTACACGTGTTCGCTATCTGTTTGAATTCTTCTTTGGTGATTTCCCCCCTTTTCCATTTCCTATACATGTTCCGTTTAAAACTTAGCTCCACTGAAAGTTCTTTAGTCATCCATCCTGGTTTCTTGAGACACCTCCCATTTTTCTTCCTCAATGGTACTGTTTGAAATTGTGCCTTCAGTATCTCCCTTTTGAGAAAGTCCCATCCGTCTTGAGGTCCCTTCTCTTTTAGTATTCTTGACCATGGGATCATCCCCAGTATTTCCCTGAGTTTGTTGAAATCAGCTCTCCTAAAGTCAAGAATGCGTGTCTGACTATGCCTGGCTTCTCCTTTCCATTGTATAACAAACTCCAGGAGAACATGATCACTCTCACCTAAGGATCCCACCACTTGCACCCCATTAACAAGGTCGTCTCTGTTGGTTAGGATCAGATCTAAAATAGCTGACCCCCTTGTTGCCTCTTCCACCTTTTGGACCATGAAATTGTCTTCCAGGCATGTAAGGAATTTGCTAGACCTTGTAGTTTTGGCTGAGTTAGATTGCCAACAAATATCAGGATAGTTGAAGTCACCCATCACTACTACCTCTCTCCTTTCTGCATGTATGTTCATCTGTTTTAGAAAGGCAACATCCAATTCCTCCGTATGATTTGGGGGTCTGTAGTAGAGTCCCACAATAACATCCCTGTTGTTTCCCTCCCCTTTAATTTTTATCCAGATGCTCTCCACCTGGCTTCCAGTATTGATGTCATGGATCACTTCACTGGTGTAAATATCCCTGACATATAATGCTATTCCTCCTCCTTTCCTGTTTGGCCTGTTTCTCCTATAAAGGTTATACCCCTCTATTCCTACATTACAATCATGAGACTCGTCCCACCAGGTTTCAGTAACGCCTATTATATCATATTTGTTTTGTAGTGCAAGGAGTTCAAGTTCATCTTGCTTATTTCCCATGCTCTGTGCATTAGTGTAGAGACATCTGAGACCATGTGTTCCCTTTACTTGCTCCCTGTGCAAGTTTTTTTGCCTCCCACTGTTGGGTCCTTGCGCTGTTTGCCTTGTTCCCTCTATGACAGTTTGACTATTTTCTCCAGCCCTTTTGCCTTCCAGAATACTGTCTCCCTCCCCCATTTGACTCAGTTTAAAGCCCTCCTGATCAAATTCTTGAGACTGTTGGCAAAAATGTTTCTTCCAACTGTTGTAAGATGCACCCCATCTCTTGCCAGAAGTCCCCCCGCATGGAAGCGCAGTCCATGATCCAAGAATCCAATTTGTTCTCGGCGACACCATCTATGGAGCCAGTTGTTTACGTTGGCTATTTTCCTCTCCCTTCTTGGACCATGCCCTTCAACTGGCAGAAGAGACGAGATGACCACCTGTGCGTTCATTTCTTTCAGCTTCCTCCCCAGGGCCTCATAATCTCAGAATGGTGCAAATATAGTATCCACAGGGAAATAGGATGATGGAAGTTAATAATGGTTAATATCTTGTTTAGTACGTTATTGTATGTGTATGTACTTTATGTAATTTTTATCTGGAAAATGTCCTGATTGTTTTGTCTGTGTGTAAATAAAGATAATAATAATAATAATAATAATAACAACAACAACAACAACAACAGCTCCTCTGAGAATCCCTCCACGTTCTCTTGGGAAGACAGGCCCATCTCTCTTCAGGTCCTCTTCAGGAGTGGGATCATGAGGTCCTCTTCAGGGGTGGGATCATGATGGGGAGTCACAGACCCATGGGGTACCCAAACTATGTTGGTTGTTCTAGACAGGCGCTTAGGATGGTAATTGGCATCGCTGGCTAGAATTTCATGGAGCTCTTTTAAAAAGGGCATCCTGACCACATTGTTACCACTTTTAGAATTGTGATCGATGACTGGCGATAATTTTTCCTCATAAGTTTAGTTTTCGTGTGACACTCTTCCGCGGTGTGATCATGCCCTTTTCGTTTAATCTCGGCCGCGATTTTTTCAAAAAGTTCTAGATTCCTATGGCATTCCTTAAGCTGATCCTGCACTTTCTGCTCACCCCATATTGCTAGCAAGTCTACAGTTTCCGTGTAGGACCAGGAGATCTTGCAGCCACCTTTCCTGGTTCGAGTACCACTTTCGGCATCCATATTGATGACCGCTCCGGTGATGCGCCAGAGAACAATAGAGGATTACCTCGCCAACTTATAAATTATTTTGAAAAGGGGCACTGACCCCTCCCTCACAGGGCTATGTGCCCGCCCATGCCCACCTCAATTTCCAGGCATCTCCTAGTCCCAAGATATCTTGTCCTGGTCTGTTCTCATTTCTGAGTTTCCACATCCTCCTGTGACTTTTTTAAAAACACGGGACAAACTACAGGATGGAAAGTCCCACAGGTTGAGGGATAAAAGGTGCCCCCCCTTCCAAACAGCTCGAGACCGTCGCACAGGATTTGTGAACTACCAAGGATCAACATGAATTCATCTCACTACATTTTTGTCATGTAAACAGCACCTAGCTGCAGCTACCAAACCAGCCCCAATGGCATCCTGTCATATCCTGAGCTGCTTCTCAGGGTCAAGGTGATACTTCTAGAAACAGAGTTTACTTTTCTCACATCCTTTAGCTTTGCACAATACCAGTTATGGGATCTATTCTTTCCCCTTGAGCTTAAAACAGCTTTATTGATATGCTATCTGTTCCTCATGATTTATTTTTCCCAAATGCTTTGAGAACAGCTTCCACTTCCCTTTCTAAAACTGTGGGTTCATTGATAAAAGTTTCTTTCTTGAATGAATCTGCCATCCTTTCATCTCTTTTATGCATCTTTTTAATGTATTGTTTTCATTGTCTTTTTGTTTATTTTTTCTTGATCACAATACCCCAAAAATGATGTCCAAGCTGGGTACAAAAAAAGAAAGAGGCACTAGGGATCATATTGCAAACATACGCTGGAGAATGGAGAATTTCAGAAGAATGTCAGCCTGTGTTTTACAAATTATAGCAAAGCATTTGACTGTGTAAATCTTGAAAAACTATTGATTGCTCTTGAAGAAATGGGTATGCCACAACATTTAATTGTCCTGATGCGTAATGTGCACTCAGGACAAGAGGCCACTGTCAATACAGAATATTTTCCTGATTCAGGTTTTGGTACACACAGAGACAGTTGTTAGAGAGGAAGCAATTTACTAAGAGCTTTTGCAGATAAGGAAGTGCAGTAAATCAAACACAGTTTCTGGAAACAAGCTTGCCTAGAAGAGTTTGCTTGCAAAAGAGACACACAGGAGAGATGTCAAAGCCAGCCCAAAAGTCCAAGAGCCAAACAGTGTTGTCAGCTGATCCAAAAGATCAGGTTTCAGGTATCTGGAGCAGAACTGCAGGAACACCATGCCAAGCTGGAGACCAGGCAGTTGTTTCCAACAGGGAAGTGGGTCAGAACTGTTTCTTATATTGGCTGCAGCTAGCTGTCCTTGATCAAGAGGGCTTCTCCCTTTGCTTGACAAGACACCTCATTGATTGTCTTTGTTTTGCTCTATTTTCTGCTTGTCGAGACTGATAGCTTGGGGGCCATGCCTCCTCATCTGTCTGTTTCAGTTGTCCTGGTGTTGCCCATGTTTGATCAGTCTTAGGTGAGTCCTGAGGGTGCCATTCCACAGTTTGAGCTGGAAAATTGTCCTCATCCTCAGAGTCTGAGCCTTGGGCTAGGGTAAATATGGAGAAAGAGAATGGTTTCCAATAGGCAAGAGGGTCAGGCAAGGCTGCATTGTATCACCTTATAAGTTTAAGTTGTACACTGAATGTATCATACCTAAAGCTGGAGCATATCTGGGGAAAGGAGGTGTGAATGCTGAAGGAAGGAACATCAACTATTTAAGATATGCAGGTGACACAACTAGCAGAAAATAGCAAAGACTTGGAACGACTATTGAAGAAAGTCAAGAAGAAAGTACAAAGACAGGTTTACAGTTGAACACTAAGAAAACAACAAGAATAACCATGAATTATTTACAAAACTTGAAACAACGGCGACACTTAAATATTTAAAGATTTTTTATGCCTCGGCTGTTGTCATGAAATCAGAAGGATGGGACTTGGAAGGGGAGTTATGAAGGAACATGATAAGACTCTCAAGGGAAAATATTTTATTTATTTCATTTATATGCCACCTTTCTCCCAAAGTGGACCCAAGGTGGCTTCCAGAAGTAGTGAATTAAAAACAATTACAATAAAATTTAAAACAGTCAAAATTGCAAATAAAACATTTTAAAATCATTGTAACAATGAACAGAAGTTTTAAAAGAGAAATAAACATCCAATAAACCTCCCCACCCCCGCTTATACATTAAAAGCCAGCTTAAACAAAAACATATTTGCCTGCTGGTGAAAGGAAAGCAGGGAGGGGGGCAGCCTCACCTTTCATGAAGGAAGTTCCAGAGGGTGGGAGCAGCCACTGAGAAACCTCTCTCTCATGTCCTCATCAAGTGATGGTGGCAAGACCAAGATAAAGCCTTCCTTTGTGGATATCAGAACTCCAGTAGGTTTGTATATGGTGATATGGTCTTTCAAATAGTCTGGACCTAAGCCACATAGGGCTTAGGTCCAGACTATTTGAAAGACCATCATAGACAGACTGTGACCAGCACTTTGAATTGTGCTTGTAAATTAACTGGTGGCCAGTGAAGCTGTTTTAGCAAGGTAGTTGTATGCTCCCTATAACTGGCCCTGGTCAGTATTCTAGCTGCAGCATTTTGGACCCACTGAAGATTCCAAAAGCAGCCCCACAAAGATTGCATTACAATCATCTAAATGGGATGTGATCAAAGCATATGTCACCATAGCCAGATCTAACATCTCAAGGAACGGGAGCATCTGGCATGCTAGTTTTAGCTGTGCAAATGCATTCCTGGCCACTGCTGAAACCTGGGCATCCGGTCTCAGAGCTGAGTCAGGGAGAACACCCATGCTGAGAACCTGAGATTTCAGGGGGAATGTAACTGCATCCAACATAGGTGGAGTCCCTATTCCCTGGTCTGCCTTTTGACTGACTAAGAGTGCCTTGTCTGGATTATGTTTCAATTGGTTTCCCTCACCCAGTCCATTACTGACAAAAGACATTGGTTCAGTACCAAGACATCTTCCTTGGAATCAGATGGGAAGGACAGATAGAGTTGGGAGTCATTAGCATACTGGTGACACCAAACCCCAAAACTCTGGATGACTTCTCCCAGCAGTTTCATGTAGATGTTAAACAGCATGGGGGACAAGACAGAACCCCGAGGGACCCCACAGGCCAACGGCCAAGACATCTAACAGAGGAGTCCCCCAGCACCACTTTCTGAGTTCACCCCTCCAAGAAGGACCAGAACCACTGCATAACAGTGCCCCCAAGACCCATCCCAGGGAGGCAGCCCAGAAGGATACCATGGTCAATGGTATCAAAAGCTGCTGAGTGGTCCAGCCAGGACCGGTTTAAGGAATTTTGGGGCCCCCTGCAATGCTTTACTTTGGGGCCCCCATATGTTTATCTCAGATCAATGTAACCTAACCTATTCACCATACAGGATGTTCAGATTATAGTAGGACCCCCGTATCCCTGGATTCATTATCCATGGGACACAAAACAGCACACCTACCATAGAGTCTTCCTAGAAAATGTGTCTTCCCTAGCCCTTTTCTAGGCCTTCCAAGGCAACTCTATGGTATTTTAAACCAGAAATCCCATTATTTTCATATTAAGGAGGCCAACACGGGGCCCTCTCTTGACTTCGGGGCCCCCTCTTGACCTCGGGGCCCCCTGCCAATGCTGATTTGGCAGACAGGTTAAACCGGCCCTGGGTCCAGCAGAACCAACAGGGACACACTCCCCCCTGTCCAGTTCCCTGAGTATGTCATGCACCAAGGCGACCAAAGCTGTCTCTGTCCCATAACCAGGCCTGAAGCCAGATTGAAATGGATCTAGATAATCCATTTCATCAAGAAAACCCTGAAGCTGGGAGGCCACCACATGCTCCAGAACCTTGCCCCAAAGTGGTTAGAGTCTGGTTGATAATTATTCAGAACTATCTGGTCCTAGCATACCATACACTGTAAAAAAACTCCCCCCCAAACTCCTGGTAGACCTCATAACAACCCTGTAAGGTAGGCCAGTGGATTTGAATTCCTTCTTCCCTCTTCTCAGTGTTCACACTTTCCCCAGAATTGCTGAGGATGACTCGCTCTGTTACCTTGCCATGGCTGCTACCAGTTGACTGCCTGGGTCCTGTCACAGCCACTGATGAGTGGCTGAGGGTGTAAGAGGAGAGAGGGGCCCTTGTGAGGCTGTGATGCAGATTGAGTGAATTGTAAGGTGGAAAGGGAATTTGCATGTGGATGGTGATTGGTTGGGTGTGTTTCCTGAGCAGCCAATTAGCACACTGGGAAAGGCAACATACCCAAGAGAATTATATGTATAGATGGTAGGATCCAGGGAGGCTTTTTTTTTTTTTTTTTTTAGTAACACCCTCACCACAGCCTCTTTTAGGCAGGATGGAAACTTCCCTTGTGAGATCCCTTACCCACTCAGCCAGCCTCTCTCTAGTTCCTTTCAGGAGCCAGGAAGGGCAAGGATCCAGTAAACATGTGATGGCTCTCACTTCTCCAAGGATCCTGTCCACATCCTCAGGCTGCATGAATTGAAACTTTCTGTGATGTACGCAGAACACAAACTCAGGGTTCTTCAATAAATCTCTTTATTAGAAGAGAAGCTTGCATAAGGAACAGTTCCAAAGCTGCTACTGAAGTAAATGTAAACTATCCAGAGATAATAAGGCATCAAGCGTGAGAACAGACACGGGGGAGCAAGAGTAGCTGGGGAGCGTGGCCTTGAGTTCCTGGTAGGACTTGCGTTACCATGCCAACCAGGAGGCCTGGCTCATTTCTCTGGCCTTCCAAAATCCTGAGAAAATACTAGCTACATGTCAGGGCCTCCATGAATTCCACTCCAATGCCCAGAATTCAGGGATGAGCCTGACATACTGCCCCCCTGAAGATCAACCCTCCCCCTTTCTCAGCCCGGCTTATCGGGAAAGCGGGCATGAAACTTTCGCAATAAGCGTTTGGCATTGACATGCTCAGAAGCAACCCATTCCGCATGGCCCAAAGGCAGGTGTTTCCACTTTACCAAATACTGTAACCCTCCCCGGTGAAGTCTAGAGTCCAGAATCTCAGAAATTTCAAAATGTTGTTCCTGATCCACCAGGATCGGCTGAGGAGCAGGTTCTGGAACCGGGTGGTGTTTGTCCGGAGGGTTCACGGGCTTGAGCAGGCTGGAATGAAACACAGGATGTACATGACGGTATAACTTAGGCAAAGACAGTTCAAAAGCTACAGGATTTACCATCCTAACAACACGAAAAGGCCCAATGTATTTGGCTCCCAACTTCTTAGAGGGTTGGGGACACTTAAGGAATTTGGTGGACAAATAAACCATATCTCCCACTGCATATTTGGGGGAAGGATCCCGTTTCTGATCAGCATAATGTTTGTAGCGTGCTTTGGCAAAGTCCAAGGCCGAGATTACATGAGGCCATGCATCCCTGACCTTTTGACTCCACTGGGAGACCGAAACGGGGTCAGAGTTGGGGGACCCCGCCAACAAGGGGAGGGGACCGAAATCATGCCCAGACACAACCTTGAACGGCGAGAGCCCAGTGCTCTGGTGAGTGGCATTATTGTAGGCCACTTCAGCAAAAGGTAGAAGATCAACCCAATCAGATTGTTGGAAATTCACATAGCATCTTAGGTATTGTTCCAGAGTCTGATTCGTTCGTTCCGATTGTCCATCCGATTGGGGATGATGGGAGCTGCTGAGACCGAGCTCCACCCCCAGAAGGTTTGTGAAAGCCTTCCAAAACTGCGAGGTAAATTGTGCCCCCCGATCCGACACAATCTTGGCCGGAATGCCATGAATCCGATAAATATGCTGAATGAACAATTTGGCTAATTGGGGGGCCGTGGGGAGTTTCTTACAGGCTACAAAATGCGCTTGCTTTGAGAACAAATCAGTCACCACCCAAATAACCGTCTTTTTCCTACTCTCTGGTAATTCCACAATAAAATCCATGCTAATGACCTCCCAGGGCTTGTTTGGGGTAGGTAGAGGGTGGAGCAAACCTTTGGGCTTCCCTGACCCCCCTTTTGACACTGCACAAGTGGTACACCCCTTCACATATTCCTCCACCTCTTTCCTCATACGGGGCCACCAAAACTGTCTCCGGGCCAAATGTAGAGTTTTGAGATACCCAAAATGTCCCGCACTCTTGACATCATGGCACTGTTTGAGAATACCCGCTCTCAAGACTTCAGGAACATACAGGCGATCCCCTTTCCAGGCCACCCCATCCTTCACAGTCACCTCATTGGGGTGAGCCAGGAACCACTGGTCCAGGGGCAGTTCCGAGGCCAATTGAGAATGCCACCCTCCTTTCTCCCCTTGAGAAACAGTGGGCGTGGCAGAGCCATCCGCCGTAGGGGACACTGCCCGGGTCCCCGGATCGGGGGAAGGTGGTTCGGGGTGCAAGGGCTGGGGCACCGGTCCAGGTGCCAAGGGGGAATCACCGTCAATTTCTGTAGGACCCGGCACCTGAGCAGGGCTAGCAGTGGATTTCTGTTCCTTGGCTTTGCTCCGAGTGAGGACAGCTAGCCCCAAGTGGGAAGGAGAAAAAACGGTATCAATGACCTCCTTGCGCTTACTCTCATGCTGTGGTAGCCTGGACAAAGCGTCAGCCAGAAAATTCCTCTTCCCCGGGATAAATTTCAAGGTGAAATTAAATCGGTAAAAGAAACTGGCCCACCTGACCTGCTTGGGGCTCAAACGCCTAGGGGTAGCCAATACTTCCAAATTTTTATGATCAGTCCAAACTTCGAATGGTTTGGGTGAGCCCTCCAGTAGGTGGCGCCACGTCTCTAGTGCCAACTTGATGGCACCTGCCTCTTTCTCCCACACCGGCCAATTTCGTTCCGTGTCATTGAACTTTCTGGATAAATAGGCACATGGCCTCAAATCCCCTTCCTCCCCCTTTTGCAACAGAACACCACCCATAGCCACATCAGATGCGTCCACTTGGACCACGAAGGGTTGGGAGGGGTCGGGGTGTTTGAGAATAGGCTCAGAAGTGAAAAGGGATTTCAATTTGTCAAATGCTTGTTGGCACTGTGGTGACCACACAATTTTTGGGGGAGGTTTGTTCCCTTTACCATGCTTGGAACCTTTGTCTTTCCCTTCTTTGGTTTTTAACAAATCAGTCAGGGGAAGGGCTACCGACGCAAAGTCAGGGATGAAGGACCGATAAAAATTAGCAAACCCCAGGAAGCTCTGCAACTGTTTCCTGGTTCTAGGGGCTTCCCATGCCAAGACCCCCTTAACCTTTTCTGGGTCCATTTCAATCCCTTTGTTTGAGATGCGGTACCCTAAATAATCCAGACGGCTTTGGTGGAACTCACACTTGGACATTTTCGCATACAGATGATTTTCCCCCAACCTGGCAAGCACCTTTTTCACCAGTTTCACATGGGACGTGTAGTCCTCAGAATAAATCAACACATCATCAAGGTATACCAACACCCCTTTGTACAGAAATTCACGTAAAACATCATTAATTAAGTTCTGAAAAATGCCAGGGGCCCCTTTGAGGCCGAAAGGCATGACGAGGAACTCAAAAGCCCCTAGGGGGCAATTAAATGCAGTCTTCCACTCATCCCCCTCCCGAATCCGTACTCTGTAGTAGGCCTCTCGCAGATCCAGCTTCGTGAAAATCTTCCCTTTGGAGAGATGGGCTAATATGTCCTTCATCAAGGGCAGGGGGTACTGGTTGGAGACACTAATCGCGTTTAGCCCTCTGTAATCCTGAATCAAACGAAGCCCGCCATCAGCCTTGCGCCTAAACATCACCGGGGCCCCCACAGGCGAGGTTGAGGGCCTAATGAACCCTCGGGCTAAGTTTTTATCTATGAACTCTCGGAGCGCCTCCATTTCAGCTGGTGTCATGGAATAAATGCGGGGTTTGGGTAGGCTGGACTCCGAGAGTATCTCAATGGCACAGTCAAAAGCCCGGTGGGGTGGCAAAATGTCACATTCCCTCTCCTCAAACACATATTGCCACGCCTTGTACTCCACTGGCAGCCCTTTCAGCTCCCCTTTTACTAAAGCAGTTGTGAAATTCTGCGGCTCATCCACCAGGGGGCCCCCCTCCCCTGGGGATCCACCCCCCGCCCCGTGCTCCTTGATACACAATGGGTCTGTAAAAGTCAGTGTTTCTTTTATCCAGTCTATGGTAGGGTTGTGGTACTTTAGCCAGTTCAGACCCACAACTGCCGCGGGGACTAAACCTGGAGCAATCACAAACTGCAGTTCCTCCTGGTGGTTGCCCATCCTCATGTGCATGGGGCCAGTTATGCGCCGGGCGGGGCCCCCCTTCATCATCCCCCCATCCATCTGAGACAGCCACACAGGCTTGTCCAGCTTGACAGTATCAACGTTCAGTTCACGGACTAAGGAGGGATGCATAAGTACTTGGGTACAACCAGAGTCAATCATTAACATAACTTTGCGGGTGGGGCCCTCCCCTCCAACCCCCACTCGCGCTTTGATAAAGAACGGGCCCTTCACTCCACTCACCACGGCATCCGGGCGCCCTTCCGGATTAGCCCGCCCTCGGGCGCTCAGTAGGGCGGGCTGGGCCCGTTTCCCGCCGGCTCAGCGTCGGAAGAGTAGGACCCACTATCCTCGGGATCATCTGAGGACTCCCCTGCCGCCTGGCCCGCTGCCAGGGCCCTGGCCGTCGCCTTGGTCTTGGGTTTGGAGGGAGTCTTGGCGGACCCGGATCTCCCCTCGCTCCGCGCTGGCTTGGCGGCGGCGGGTTGCTCCCTTGGGCTCCTCTCTGGGCACTCCGCTATGCGGTGTCCGCTCCTCCCACAATGCAGGCACAGCCCCTTTCTCATCCTTCGCTCGCGTTCGGATTCCCCGGTGGTGCCTCCCCCAGAGCGAGCCGACTTGGTCTTCTTCCCGGGACCCCCAGCGGACTTCCCCTCGGTCCCGGCCTGGCGGCGCAACATCTTGATGCTGGCCTTCACCGACTCCACTTCCCCAGCTAGCCGTATCCACCCCATGAGGGTTTCGGGGTCTCCCTGGAACTTGGCCCACTCTAGAATGTCAGGGTTCAGGCCCTCCTGGAAAAACTGCACCTTGACCTCCTCTGGCCACTCCGGCACTTGGCTGGCTAGGCGGCGGAACTCAGCTGCGTACTCGGCCACTGGCATCGTGCCTTGCTTCAGGCTCCTAAGCTTGCTTCGAGCCCGCTTCCCTCTTAAGGGATCGTCAAACTGGGCCCTGAGAGCCATCAGGAACTCTTGGTAATTACCCAGTTCAGGGGCTCCCATATCATACAGACCCACCAACCACTGAGCCGCCTCTCCCTCCAGTTGGTTGGACACATACTGCACTTTCTCAGCCTCAGACTGGAACTCCCCTTCCCACTGGGTCATGTAACTCACCACTTGAGTCATGAAGTAGGGTAGTTTTGCTGGATCCCCATCGAACTTCGCCTTCAGGTGCCGGTGTTTCCAGCCCCGGGGTCGCTCCTGCGGCTCAACCGGGCCAGCCCCCACCGGGGGAGCCGGTCCAGGAGCCGGCAGGCCAGGTACAGCAGGGGGCTGAGCGGGGACTCCATCCCCGGGTGCCTGGGCCGCCGCAGGTGGCGCTGGGGGAGGCTGGGCCCCTCCAGGGGCTGGTGGAGCCTGAGGGGTTCTGTGCAGGAGTTCTAGGAGCACCTCCCGTATCTCACCCATTTGCTGTTTCAGTTGAAGAACCTCGGTTCCAACTTCTGCCAGGGAAAACTTCGCTTCTGGCTCTCTAGGCCCCTCACCCTGGGGTCTGTCCCACCGGGACCTGCGGTCTTCTCGGCGTCCGGCCCCTGCCCATGGCCAGGCAGGGCCCAAAACCTCTCGCACCGGAGTGCCGAAGCTTGGCAGGCTGCCCCTCCCTGGAGCCAGCTCCATCCCCAGCTCCCAGGGCTCAGTGGAGGGTCGAAATACTGCAGCCCTCCGGCGGTCTCGGTCTCGGCTGGCTCCTCCAGCTGCGGCAGCTACAGCACCCCCCTCTGCCCCAGCCTCCTGCTTCGAGGCCTCGGCTTCTCTGGCGCTGGCTGCAATCAGATCTTGGTCCGTCTGTGTGCCAGTCTCTGCGTCGTCAGACATTGCAGGCAAAGGCTCCACAGTTTCAGGACAGAGAAAAAAATAAAAGTAGTGAGTAGCAGCTTTCTGTGATGTACGCAGAACACAAACTCAGGGTTCTTCAATAAATCTCTTTATTAGAAGAGAAGCTTGCATAAGGAACAGTTCCAAAGCTGCTACTGAAGTAAATGTAAACTATCCAGAGATAATAAGGCATCAAGCGTGAGAACAGACACGGGGGAGCAAGAGTAGCTGGGGAGCGTGGCCTTGAGTTCCTGGTAGGACTTGCGTTACCATGCCAACCAGGAGGCCTGGCTCATTTCTCTGGCCTTCCAAAATCCTGAGAAAATACTAGCTACATGTCAGGGCCTCCATGAATTCCACTCCAATGCCCAGAATTCAGGGATGAGCCTGACACTTATCCAGTAATACAGGACAAGCTGATCTGAGTGATAAAACATTGAATACCAAAGTCAGGATTGTCCAAGCCATTGTATTTCCGATTTCTATGAGTGATTGTGAAAGCTAGGCAGTGAAGAAAACTGGAAGGAAAAGAAACAACTCATTTGAAGTGTGGTGCTGGTGGAAGGTTCTGCAGTTACCATGGACTACCAAAATAACCAAGAAATGGATCCTAGAGCAAATCAAGCTTGAACGCTCCCTAAAAGCCAGAGTAACCAAACTGACACTGTCATACTTTGGGTGTATCATGAGAAGACATGACTCATTTAAAAAGATGATAATGCTCGGTAAAATGGGAGGTAGCAGGAAAAGAGGAAGACTGCATTACAAAGGTATAGACTCAATCAAGAAAGCCAGAGCCCTGAGTTTGCAAGACCTGAGTGGGGCTGTTCATAGAAGGGTGACTTGGAGGTGTCTCATTCATAGGGTCACCATAAGTCCAAGCTAACTTGATGGCAGTTAACAACAACAGCAAAATCTTCTGTCAGTCTAGAGATATTGGTGGGTGGGTGTTTTTTTTGGGGGGGGGAATATTTTAGAAACCACTTAAGATATTTAGAATAGTACACCCAAGGATGATTAAGACCAATACATCAGAACAGATTCTCAAACAACAATAACGTTTCCCCTCTTGCCGTGGGCCATTTGGACTCCTCTCCTCTGGCAATCATTTCATGCCTTCCACATAAGGCATAAAATGGATAAGAACGTACCCAGTTATCTAACATAGCCAACAGAAAATCCAGGTCCTTGTCTCAGCCTTCTTGCTCTTCAATTGAGCTATGAGCCTAGTATGTCTTTGGATGCCAGGAGAAAGGTGAGGTGCAAATTACATGCACACACACACACTTTTGTCCTGAGCTCACTTTCATCTAGGGTGGCCTTTTATGCATTGACAAAAAAAGAGAGTAAAATCATCACACAAAGGAAAAACCAAAGAGGACACCTATTTGTATAACGTGTGTGTGTGTTCAAATTAAGAAAGAATGACAGCAATTTAAACAGGAGTACGATATATGCTCATCCTAGTGGTGAAGGCTGTCTCCAGGTGACCTGTATGCAGTTGGTTCTACCTTGGGTTTTAGTGCAAACTTTAATGTAGCTATCCAAGGTGCTGGACCCATTTTGTGGCTAGCATGGTTCAGCTCCTTGGATAGCTTATTTAAAGTCTAGAGTGATTCACCATGCTACTTGCTATTACTGCCTGTGTGCCTGCTCAGTCTGCTGCCCAGCTGCCAAACCCTGCTCTCTGTGCTTATCGGTCTTTATCTTTACACCCAGGCTGGACAGCCCTTCAAATGGAAGACAGTTTCAAACTAATGACAGTCCTCTGGCCACCCACCCAAACAGTGAGGCCTTCCAATAGAGGACTGTCCCCTGACAACTCTTCAAATACAAGATTGCTGTCTGAAAAGTATAAGCTTACCATACATCCTTCTTTTTCCTGGACATGTTCTTTTTTTCAGAGCTAACATTTTTATCTGGCAGGCTTTTTAAAAGCCTGGGTTGTATTACAAGCCCCTCCCCACCTTTGAAACTCAGAAGTAAGCAGGCTTTGTAAGTCTAATTATTGTGAATCTATGATACAAGAATGAAGGACCATATAGAGAATATCCTATCACTCTGCACTGATGGGACTCACAGAGAATGGCAGTGACAAAGGATCAGGTGAGGAAGGAGCTGCCATGAGGTATGGAGTGGTTGTTGGCTTCTTTCCTCTTCTCTGCAAAACCTAGGTGTTTGTCTGTCTCCCCTTCCCCTTTTCAAGACCCTTTGTCCATTATCCCTTTTGCCATCCATAGCTCTTTGTATTGGACCCCTGGACAGTTTTCCGGGCTGCTGGCCTACCTCATAGGGTTACAGTAGGACCCCCGTATCCATGGGGGATTGGTTCCAAAGGGCTCTGTGGATAATGAAATCCACGAATAATAATGAACGGCCCATTTCTGCCCTGGGAATGATCCCAGGGGCAATGGGAGGTGGGAAGTGAGTTCTCTCCTCCCCTCCCTTTGCCTCCGCGCTGCTATTTCCACCCCAAGAAAGATCCCGGGGAGTGATCCCGGGGGCAAAGGGAGGCAGGAGGCAGATCTCTCCTCCCCTCCCTTCGCCCGCACACTGCCGTTTCCACCCTGGGAGTGAATCTAGGAAGCAGTCCTGGGGGCAAAGGGAGGAGTGAGGTCAGTTCTCTCCTTCCCTCCCTTCATCCCCACGCTGCCATTTCCATCCCAGGGAGCGATCCTGGGGGCAGAGGGAGATGGGAGGCAGATCTCTCCTCCCCTTCCTTTACCCCCGCACCACTGTTTCCGCCACGGGAGCAATTCCGGGGAGCGATCCTGGGGGCAAAGGGAGGAGTGAGGAGAGATCTCTGATAATTGAATCCATGGATGGCAAATCAGCAGATACGGAGGTGCTACTGTGTTGTGGAAATCTGCAGTGCTGGAATTATGAATGAGCAGGAGTGAGAGATGGGCCTCTAATCCCAGGCTGTGTTGGGATATTGCTGCGGTAAATTGGATCAATTGTTGGTATTATTGAATATGACTAAATAATCAATTAAATTGTTGTTATTTAAATACAATGAAGGTTAGGGTTATTTCTAGTAGCAATTTGCACAGCTTATATAATAGGGGTGTTTAAAATAAGAGTCATCACAGTGACTGGTGGTTTGAAGTAGTCAGTCAGTAAATGTGTCCTCCTTTTTTGCTTTTCACATTTTGATAACCCTAGTAAAGTAGGTGTCATGGGCACATAATTTGTAACATGTGCATTGTTTTTATCCTTTTTTCTTCCAGTACACAAGTCCTATACAGCCAAAGATGCTCTTGCATAGTCACCCACCCTTCTTCCGATTTGCCATGAGAGTCCCTTTTAATCTTCAGATGATCAATTCTCATACAGTAATTTCTGCCTTCTCTGAATTTCCCCCGTTCTTCTTCTGTAAGTGGATAGCTTGCTTATCTGAGCATTCACTACATGTGTTTCTGAAACTACCACTCTTCTTAAATTACCATTTAAAATAATAGTTTATGTTGATATTCTGCTAAAACTGCCAGTCTCTTGTACTTGCCTTCAACCTCTCACTTTTATCAATGGTTATTGGGTTAAATACAGGAGCAATTAAGAAGCTGTCAAATGAATCAACTCATCAAATGTTTAAATGGTACAGTATTTGCTTTGCTGGAAAAGCACAAATTGACCAGGAATTTGACCCCCCCCCCTTCCTGACTGATAGATAGATAAAAATTCTGAACCAAGCAACTTTCTCTCTTTAATCACCTTGACTAAAACATTTGTTCTGGCAATCTTTTCAATGCCTTTTAAAATTTCCTCCAGTTTTTATTATCATTGTAACATTTCCATTTGGAAGCATCCTTGCCTTCATGAAGTGGGGCTCCAATTTTCTTCTGGAACTAGTGCTTTTAAAAGCAAGACTGAAATCTACATTCTATTTTAGGAAAGGGTATTCATTCATTTTTCTTTTAAAGCACTGCCAGAGTTATTCCATTGTGTTTAAATGTGTCTATTTACTCTTTAAAACACAGTCCTTTTATTAAGGTCTGCCAAGCTACCCAGTGATCAATTCTTTCTTCCACTGAATTACACCCACACAACCATTCAGTTGTAAGACTGGCTTGGGCCAGGGCTGGTAGTGAAGAAAGGCAGAGCCTCATCAGTATTGTGGGATAACTGTTGTATTTAAGAAAAGGGAGGCCAACAGTCCTGTCCTAGCCAGTAGGGAGCAGAAATAAAAGGGTTAAGCCAAATAAATGGTTTGAATATATGGAACTAGTGGTGGTGGTTGTGTGCCTTCACATTGTTTCCAACTTATGGCAACCCTAAGGCAAACATATCACAGGGCTTTCTTGGCAAGATGTGTTCAAAAGGGAATTGCCGTTGCCTTCCTCTGAGGCTGAGAGAGTGTGACATGCCCAAGGTCACCCAGTGCATTTCTATGGCTGAGTGGGGATTTGAACTGTGGTCTCGAGTCACAGTCCAATGCTCAAACCACTAGTTGCACCAGTGAAATCACTTCCGTTGTTTCTGCTAGAGCAAGTCTTGTTGCTGGAGAGATAGCCCGCAGTTTTGTTTAAAAAGTTGCCCATGCTATATGTACGTGTCAAGTCCTGTCTGCATCCTTAGCATTTAACTTGGAAGAGTGTCCCATTGTATCCAGTAGGGCTTATTCTAAGACAAATATGAAAAGAAATGCAGTCTCATTTCATTTCTCATAAAAATCAGTAATATACTTTGCCAGTGTATCTTTTGCTGGAGAAAACTTTGCTACACATTGGTCAGGCATCATTTCATATTAGCTAGGCATATTATATTAGCCAGGCATCTTTCCCCCTGCTCCCCCTATGAAATGCACACCTCGGGAGCATTAATAATCAGCTTTAGGAATACAGTTGTCCCTCCACATTCGTGGAGGTTAGGATCATAAGACCACCGCGAATGTGAAAAAACCATGAATAACCACCACCCTCCCGCAACCCCCTCGCCGCTTCTCCCACCCCACTGCCCAGCCTCCTAAAGTGCCAAGGGGGCCTTGGAAGGCCCCATCGCCACTTCTCCCACACCCCCATCTGGCCTCCTAAAGTGGCAAGGCCCCCTTGCCGCTTCGCCAACCCCCGCCCGGCCTCCTAAAGTGGTGAGGGGGCCTTGGAAGGCCCCCTCGCAGCTTCTCCCACCCCTGCCCAGCCTGCTTCTCTCCCCCCACCCCTCAGAAGTGGCCACGGGGCTTCTACAGCCAAGTCACAGCTTTTGGGAGGGTGGGGGGAGGCCCTCCCAAAACCACGAATAAATGTACTCAAAACCACAAATGCTAAATTCGTAAATGTGTAGGGGCAACTGTAATCTGAGAGCTGCTAATGCTGACCCATTGTGGAAATTAAGCAAATACTGACCGTTACAGGCCCTTCAATGTCCAATGGAAGAGGAGACTGTAAAGAGTTCAATTTAAAAAAAAACTTAAAAAGATTATGGGGAAGAGAAGGGATGGCAGTTGTAGGCAACATGAAAGGAGAGGCCACCAACAATGAATAGGAGGAAAAGAACCTACACTGGAATATTATGGGTTGGCTCCAGAGTTACCAGATAGGAATGCAAAAAGCATTCCTGTCCCACAATCTCCAATTCCGTCCCTGTCCTGGAACAATAACCCTCCCCATCAGACTTACCTTATCTTGCGTCCAAAGGCAGCCCAGGCATGAATGGAGCTCTAACGGAGCTCCGTTCACTTCCTGGATCAAAATCTCACCCATTCGCATGAAAAGAAGTGAGTATGGGAAATTCAAAAAGAAAAAAGAAAAATATCAAGAAAAAAGTTTACATACGTACATAAATACACTAAAAAAATAACAAGTAACCTGGGAAAGTTCCTAAAAAGAGGGTAGCCTACCTTGTTTTCACAATCCCACCTGAAAGTGTTCTGGCAAGACCACCCATTGACACTGTATTCACAACAGTACAATCGTGCGCGGTTTCAAATGCTGGCAATGCTGGCACAGAAACAGAATGGATGATCTATTGACAGCTCAGCCTTTCAATTAAATAGAACACCATAGTAATGCCAGCGGAACACAAAAGGATGACATCATCTGATATTGGTGTCCTTTTGTGTTCTGCTTGTGTCTTTATTGTGCCACATTAACTGCATCTGATAATCTCCTAGGATTACTCCCACTGAAGAAGTTCAGTTAGCTATTATTTCAGCAGATCTTCAGTAACAATGACTAAGTGGTATGGATCCAGACTATGCATACAGATACAGATACACACACACACACACACACACACACATACAGTATGTGTAAATGCACACTCACAAATATGTTGAAAAAGGTAGAAGCTGAAACATTTAATGCTTTTTATAAACATTTTAATGCTGTTTTCAATAATTTTATTAAATCTATTTCAGTTTTACAGTATACTTCTGGAATCAAGGTTCTACCCAAAAACAATACTGATCAGTTGCTTTTTCCAATTATTTATACATAATACATAACACATAACACAGACTGTATGTGAGTATGTGCAGGAATATACACTTACATACACATGCACACACATAGATGCATGATCTAATTTTATCAGCTGATGCGAAAAAGAAATGTGTAGCATCATAACATTTTTTTTATTTGCTTAAGGAAATACCGTATATATCCGTCTTTCCAATGTAGTCCCGGTGCTGAGGTTGTTAGCAACAATGTAGAATTACAAAATAAATAGGCTAATCATCCAATAAAACATTCCAATAAAACTAAAAAGATAACCCCCTGATATTATCGATATTTGAACATCTAAAGCTGTTTTTATTTAGGTAACTGTATAAAAATACCCTAAACACCCTAAAAGCACCAGATCCTTTCTGATCTTGGAAGCTAAGTAGGGTCAGACCTGGTTAGTACTTGGATAGGAGACCTCCAACAAATACCAGGTGCTGTAAGCTGTATTTCAGAGGAAGGAACTAGCAAAACCACCTCTGAGAATTCCTTGCCTAAGAAAACCCTATGAAATTCAGGAGGTCACCATAAATCAACAGGCAACTTAAAGGTACATACACATACGTAAAAACAAACAATCTGAATAACCACACTGCACAATCATGTAATATGGCAACACTATCTACCATGGGTCCATCCTGTGGGATCCTGGCATGTGTAATTTCATGAGGTACTGCAGAGAGAATTCTACAAATCTACAGATCCTAGAATCCCATAGGATGGAGCCATGATAATTAAATGATATAAAAGTGCAGTCATTGCACACTGTGCATATGGCATATATGTTTGTGAATTGCCTCTGTGGTGACAGATATGTTAGTTGTAACCAACTACTGTAAATGTAATGTGTCTGTTGTAACATGTTTCTGTCCTTGAGCAAACAGGGATTACCAGCATTGAGGCCATGATATTGAGAACACAGCTGCGCTGGGCAGGGCATGTTTCTAGGATGGAGGACCATCGCCTCCCAAAAATACTACTCTACGGTGAACTCGCCACGGGTCAGCGTAAGAGGGGCACTCCAAAAAAGCGATACAAGGACTCCCTGAAATAACATCTCAGGCTCGGCCAAATTGATCACCAACAATGGTCTGCCCTGGCCTCACATCGGGAGGCATGGAGACGCACTATCCACAATGCTGCAGCCTTATTTGAGAAACGCCGAACAAGTCTTGAAGAGAAACGACAACGCAGGAAGAATCACAACCTGGAAACATCACCCAAGGAGACCTTCTGCTGTGCTTTCTGCAACCAGACTTGTTTATCTCGAACTGGCCTTTTTAGTCATCAGAGCGCTTGCAGAAAGCACCGGATGAGTCCTTCCTGAACCTTTGTTTGCGAAGAAAAGCCAGAGAGAGAGAGGTTGTAACAAACTCAATGTACATTTTGCTGAAGTTTCATTTGTCCCAGCAGAACTGTCATTGCCACTGGTGGGAGGGGGAAGAAACTTTCTCTTGTCCCATACATTAATTTGCAATTATATAAATGTGAAACATTGGGTAAATGTATTATCTTGTATGCACCCAATAAAATCCTAAGCAAGCTCTTTGGAGTTAGTTGATTGAGGCTAAGAAACGTGAGACTGAAACGTGAGACTGAAATTGGAACCAAGGCTGTTTTTTAAAGGAGGTCTCTATCTTTTTCTGTGGTGCTTTACACAAATGCATTCCTGGCATCTTTCATTCTGATCAATCTTCATAATCTCCTCCCCCACTCCCATTAGTAACATTCCTACCGAAACTGGGATTAGTTCCACTTTACAGAGAATATGATGCAGCTGTACATTTTGGATCAAAATGCTGCCAGATACAGTAGAACCTGACAGTCCCCAGTTGCAAACTGTCGACCCCTTTATGTGTTCTCATATAGAGAGAATCCTGTTAGGTTACAGGTAGACCTAACAGAGAATTTCAGGACATCATCCACACAAATTTCAGATGCCAATTGAACTACAGGTCTGTGCACAGATGTCCCTGTAGAAAGCCACTCAAGGTTACAGAGTATAGCAAGAAGGGCCAGTACTTGTTTTACCAGGCCCAGAGTGCCCCAGGCCAGTTTTGAGCCTTGGCGCATATCTAGACTACACAGTCTGATACTAGTTTGAAACCACTTTAAGTGCTGTGGCACCTCATATGACATCCTGGGATTTGTAGTTTGGTAAAGTACTTTGATAAAGAAGGAAAAGTGACAGTGTTGAAGTCACAGGTCTACATGCTGTTACAGATGTTTCTTGTTGTTGTAACATGTTGTTACAGATGTTCAGGTGAGGGATCTCATGCAGGCTGAAGCCACTCCATGACTTCTATTGCTGTTACTGTTCCCATTGCATCTCCTCTACTGCTTGTCCCTTGCCAGCATCTTTGTGGAAGAGAAGGGCTGCACCAAAATGTATTTGTTACCCAAATTACTGAGGTCTATGGATATTCCACGCGTGTCTACTGAAAATCACTATTTCTATGGGGAAATATAATTAGATCAAATGGGGCAGCGAGAGACCAGGTAATGGTGGGATCTTTTTACCTATGTATACTGGTACTCACTGATGAGACTCTAAGCCAGGAATGACAGTGAAGTAAGGTGGTAAAGGTCAAGGAGGTAAGGCAGTACCTGGGAAGAGATGGAAGACAGAATAGGGGTTCAAGAAAGGCAGGGGCAAACCAAGGTGAGATGACAGAGGAAGCGAGAAGAGCCTGTAGCAGTCAAGGCAGAGATGGACAGTTCACGGCCAAGGGGTCTGAGAGGAAGGCTTGCATTTATGCAGCTTAAAGGAAAAAGCAACAACATTTTATGACAGACAGAATATGAGGGACAAGGGAAAGAAAGGAGTAAAAGAGAAAAATTAGGTTTAATGCCTTCATAGAATCATAGAATTGCAGAGTTGGAAGAGACCATAAGGGCCATCCAGTCCAACCCCCTGCCATGCAGGAAATCACGATCAAAGCATCCCTGACAGATGGCCATCCAGCCTCTGTTTAAAGACCTCCAAGGAAGGAGACCCCACCACGCTCCGAGGGAGTGCGTTCCATTGTGCTATTGCAATCAAAGTATATTGAGGAGTAGATCTGCTAACAGAGGAGAGATATGGTGGCCTCAGCTGGAAAAAGGTAGGTTCTTCAGGGTCCCACATAATATACAGAATAGAACTATAAGCCAGTTATCAAAGACAATACAAATACTTAAACATTCAAACAGAAATCACTTATAGGTAAGCAATCCACTGGTCTCCCAAACTGTGACACAGGGAGCTGGGCATTAACCAGTTTTGAATTTCTCCTTCTTTGAGATATAGTACATGGAGGCCACGCCAGAAATGCCAAGCAACAATTCAGTTTTATTTGCTTATTAGTCAACAAAGAACTTAGCCTGGCATTCATCTTGGAAAAGCCTCAAATTTGAGAAACCTGTAGGCAACTTCCCTCAATGTGGCCGCTAGGTGGCAACAGACATGAAACATTTAGAATGTTTACCCGAAAGGTATTATTATAATAAAGTTGAGAAATGTGGTTCTATAGTTATACAAGTCCTACGTTTGGCAATTTAAGATTTAGCAAAACATATTTTATTATGCATATTCACTTCCCATCTCTTATATATCTATTTTCAATTTACTTTAACATCCCATAAAAACATTTATATTACACCTTCCTGTTTAAAAATGCTTACTATAATTAATAAGACAACAAAAAAATTAAACAAAATAATGTAATGATGAATGCCCCAAAAAGAGAAGGATAACAAAAAAGTAGAGCACAGATTAAACTTTTAGCAATAGTTTTCCTTTGGAAAGTGAACAAAAGAGAAAGCATTTTTGGAAGAAGAGGTATGAGGAACATCTAAGCATTTCTTTGCATCAACAAAAGGAAAAACAAAGTGCTCCTGCTGCCCAAGTGGCAGTGGAGATGAAAGCATCAGCCTGATGGTTGCCATTCTCCACCCCCAGCCCTCCCCCATGAAAGATGCTGCATCATAACAGAGCACCAATCAAACAGAGGCATTGTGGGTGAATATGTACATTAGCTGTCTGGTATGCTAGCTGCAACTCCACCACTCCTTTAAATAAAGCAATTAAAATTTAAAACTAGAGCAGGAGGAAAACACATGGCTTTTGCTATCTTGTTCCAATAGGCCTTGGAATACTTTAGAATTTCTCCTGCCACCCAGAAATAGTGTGAGCTGGGATTATACCATAGTAGGAATAATAGTGGCCATATTATCCATTGTCCAAGAAGATGCAGCTGCTACACTAGTTCCAAATGGTGAAAGACCTTAATGGCACAAATGCTACTTAGACAAACTACTTGGACACCTATCACTAAGCCAGGATCCTGAATTTGATTCTTTGGAGGAAGGGAAACCTATTCAGAACAAGTAGGACACCACATATCATAGGAACCACTTAGGAACATTACCTCCCATCTTGTGTGGACTGGGTTTCAGTTTGTTGCCCTCAAGTAGTCCATTACTCAAACACTGTTGAACGTGTTCAAAGCCTAATCTGAATTAGAGCAAGATGGTATCAGTAGATAGGCAGGGCATCACATTAAAGTTCTGTACAACTTTACTCAGCACTTCCACAGAGATGTGAAATAGGCTTGCAAGATAAAGCAGAGCTTCTCAGAAAGTACCTGGGGCAAAGCAGTATTCTAAGGGCATTACTTACTAGAACCAACCTCCAGGCAGGAATGGAACACCTAGAATGAAGTCTCTTCAAGTCTTCAAACCAGACATCTGGTCCAGAGAAATACTATGGTTATTTGCACTGAATGCCACTGAGACATCTAGGAGAATTAACAGCGTTTTAATACCCTGCTCATCTTCCTTCTGCCCTTGCTTCCTGGCAACCATAGCTGTTTTGGTGCAGAAACATCAAAGATTTTCAGACACTCTAAATATGGCATGATAACAACTCCAGGAGATCGCTAAAGAGTATGCATTTCAGACAATGTTGTTCCCCTCTTGTTATGCTCCCATTCGGTTGTCGTTATGCAGGTGCTTCTTTTTATTGACGGGCTAAGCCATCTATGAATCCCCCATTCCGTTCCTGTCATGGAATGTCCTGCAAATGAAATGGTGCCCAATTATGCTGGCGTGATCCCAGCGTCAGTGGGAGGCAGTGCCAGAACACTTCAGGGTGAGATCGGGACATTGAGGTAAGTGACACACTTTTTTGTACCCTCCCTGGGTTACTGGAAGTTCTTTACCAGCCTGCACCACAGGACGAACACCACCATCCCCACATTGCCGTCGGCAAATCTGTGCTCAAGTCCGTTCAGCAGTTCACCTACCTGGGAAGCATCATCTCCTCCGATGCCAAGATTGACAAAGAGATCAATCACAGAGTAGCAAAGGCATATAGTGCATTTGGAAGACTTCACAAAAGAGTCTGGAGCAATAAACACCTGAGGCAAAGCACAAAAATCAGTGTGTATAGAGCCATTGTCCTGTCTATCCTCCTTTATGGATCTGAAACATGGGTCACCCATCGCCACCACCTACGACTCCTCGAACACTTTCATCAGTGCTGTCTATGCACAATCCTAAACATACACTGGACTGACTATGTGACGAATGTTGCTGTCCTTGAGCAAGCAGGGATCACCAGCATTGAGGCCATGATATTGAAAACGCAGCTGTGCTGGGCAGGGCACGTTTCTAGGATGAAGGACCATCGCCTCCCAAAAATACTACTCTACGGTGAACTCGCCATGGGTCAGTGTAAGAGGGGCACTCCAAAAAACCGATACAAGGACTCCCTGAAACAACATCTCAGGCTCGGCCAAATTGATCACCAACAATGATCTGCCCTGGCCTCACATCGGGAGGCATGGAGACGCACTATCCACAATGCGGCAGCCTTATTTGAGAACTCATGCCGAACAAGTCTTGAAGAGAAACGACAACGCAGAAAGCATCACAACCCAAAAACATCACCCAAGGAGACCCTCTGCTGTGCGTTCTGCAACCGGACTTGTTTATCTTGGATTGGCCTTTTTAGTCATCAGCGCGCTTGCAGAAAGCGTGGAATGAGTCCTTCCTGAATCTTCGTTTGCGAAGAAAAGCCAGAGGGGGTTACTTGTAATGATTTAAGTAACAAGTAACTTGTTTTTTACTAAAAGTAACTTACTTTTAGTGTTGTACTTTCCTTTTTATTTTTGAATTTCTGTGCTCTCGTCTTCTCATGAGAGCAGCTGGGATTTCAATCCAGGAAGTGAAAGGAGCGCCATTCACTCCTGGCCTGCCCTGTTGAGGGAATGAGGTGCAAACAAGGTAGGTTTGAAAAGTTTTTATTTTGGAGCATTACAGGGGCAGGAAAGGGGCTGGAGAGGAGATTTAGAGACAGGAACTCTTTCTTCGTTCCTGTCTGAAAATCTCCAAAGTCAGAAACCAGACTGAAACTGGCCCAGATAATCAGTGCCTTCCAAAAGTACCTGCAGTTACAATGTCTCTACCTGGTTGAGCAACGTGCACTACAAAACTTGCAACTGGCAGATGCTTTGAACATTCTTCTGGGTTTAAAGAAAGCTTCTTTGAGAAGTGACTTCATGCCTACCTCTTTCAAAGTGATGAAAACTACTCCCTTTTGCAAAGAGGATTTAATCATAGCCTACACCTAGGTGATAGTTTGATGGTTTTGTTTGATGGATATAAACCAAAAGATCCAAGGATGGAGCAAGCAGGTGGTTGGAATCATCTTTCCAAATACTTTGAGTACCCAGATTGTGAGGGCAATTAGCTAACACACATTGTAAACCGCTTAGAGAGTGTCTAGCGCTATAAAGGGTGTAGAGGTGTAAGTGCTATGGCTAACAATTTATAAGCTACTCTGAGAGCCTTTGTGGCTGAAGAGTCGGGTATAAATACTCTAAAATAATAAATAGATAAATAAATAAATAAATTTGTTGGTGACTTTGGGTTTGGCTAGCACCAAATTCTTCCAGCAGTATAGGACTATACTGTGCTCTGAACATATTTTGTGGCTGAACTAGGAACAGATGGCATCTAGGCTGAGGTGAATCCAATTGACTTTATCTTTGACGTTCTTAGCAGCTAGGTCTTGGCAAATCTTTTAAATGGCCATTTGTTATCCAATCGGTAGCAGGCTGTTTTTGAAGATCAGAGGCACAGAGTTGCAGAGGTGCAATAGGGAAATGATAGTAACACTTCTTTGCCACCACAGAGTAAAGCCTGAAGATGAGCTCCCTCATGTTTTCTGAGTTTTCTGCCACTTGCATTCAACCTGTAATCCCTTCTGTTCCATGCTGCAAAGGTTTCTGATAAACCAAGAAGTATAGGTTGAGCTCTGTTCTCTGTGGGAGAAGATGATTAGGACTGATCATATCAGCTGCTCACATTACTCTGTACCTATCTGAGTCACAAGGGATTGAATGAAAACACCCCACCAGTTCCAATAGAAAATTCCCTAACCTGACCCATCAGCCTTGGTCTCCCATGTTGAGATCCCATGTTGAGATCCTCATGGAAAGATGCCAGATCTTTCTTACAGCCTGTAGAGGTCATTGGCGCAAGGCTAAAAACCTCCTTAATTTTATGAGGGCTGTCTATTAAATAACAAGACTGATACAATAACCCATCTTTATTTATATGTATTACAATTCTAATGCTTGTCTTCTTCAATATACTCCCCGTTCACACTCATACACCAATGCAGTCTTGTTTTCCACTGGTTGAAGGCGTGGAGCAGATCAATTTCTGTCAGCTGCATCAACACATCTGCCGTTTTCTTCTTTACTGTATCAATAGACTCAAAATGTGTTCATTTAAGCACTGATTTCACTTTAGGGGAAAAAGTCACATGGAGTTATCTGGCAAATATGGAGGATGTTCAAGTGTACTAATGTGTTTATTGGCCAAAAACTGCTTCACAGAAAGTGCTGTATGAGCAGGCGCATTGTCTTGATGAAGAATGAAACCATTTCCCCACAGTTCTGGCCTTTCCCCCTGACTCTTTCTCTCAGTTTGTCAAAACCGCCTTATAATAATGCTGGTTCACTGTTCTGCCTTCTGGAACCCATTCTGACAAAATTACACCCTTGATGTAACCCCCCCCCCCAATGAGCATGGGTTTGAAAGTGGACTTACTTTGATGTGCTTCTTTCATTCTTGGTGATGGTGGTGTTTCCCGGTGCATTGACTGTCGTTTTGTCTCAGGATCATACTGGAAGATCCAGGTTTCATCAGAAGTAATGATTTTTTTTGAATAAAGTTTGATTCCGCCTCAAGATGCTGCAGAATGTCAGCGCAAATTTCCTTGCAACACTCTTTTTGCCCTGGTGTGAGAACCCTAGGGACCATCATGGCACAAACTTTTATCATGTTGAGATCCTCCTGCAAAATTTCCACGCAGTGTCTCTGTCAATATTCATCGCTTCAACTATCATTCGGACACTGAGTCGGCAGTCTCTTAGAACAATCTTGCTGATTCCCCCCCCCCCACACACACACAATTTCTTCAGTTCATGAAGTGGAAGGTTTCCAGGGCACTCATTGTCTTCCACAATCTCACAGCCTTCTCTGAATCTTATTGTGCCACTCAAACACACGCACATGAGACATGCAGTCTTCCCTGTAGATCACAGTAAGCATTTTGAAAAGATTCTGTTGGTGTTTGTTTTATTTTACTATACATTTCAAATTGACACGTTGCTCAACTTTTAAACTTAGTATTTTTCTGGCACACAACAGACAACACAGCTGTTTTACATGACAATTGACAATTAACTGAATGGCTAAGAGTGTTGATGTTTGTCATGCAGGTTCAGACATGTTCAAGGTCACCACTCAAACGTTCACAATCAGTTCTCCCTGATTTGTCTGAAAGGTAGAAACTCAGTCTCATTGTTTAATAGACAGACCTCCTATTGTACCTTAATATTATATGCAGTTTAAATCCTTGGAATAATACTATATCAAATGTATGAATGTATAACAGTTATTTTGGTATCTTGGTTTTTGTTTAGTTTATTTACTGGATGCTTTTCAATTGAATTTTGTGTATAGAAATTCTAAGCTGTGAGAAACTGATGAGCTGAGATGAATAAAGAAAGTGTGAGTGAGTTCCCTTATTCATAGCTATTGGAACAGCCATACAATGTCTGGAGGTTTTAGTCAGTTGTGTGTCTGTGCACTATGTTAATAAGAAAAAGAACGAGTACTTGCTATCAGGAACAGATGCTTAACTGGGGACATTTTACATCAGATCCTTCATATCAGATCACAGCAACAGTATCTGTTGTTTTTATCTTTATACTTTAAAAAAACCAACATTTTGCTTGTATTTAGTCTATTTTGTGAGTGTCTTCAGATTGGGTTTACATTATTTCTGATGTGATGGAATATTTCAGCACAATGGTATGTAACACTAAATTAAGATGAAATATTTTATGATGCTTTATTATTATACTTTATTACAATAATATGATGATTTTCTACAGATTTCTTCATAAAAAATCCCAGATTTGTTATGATAGGGCTGACCCATCCTAGTCAAATAATGTTTCTCCACCAAAGACTTAAAATGTTGATTGCTATTAAATATTTGTAATTCACCTACAAGGTGGGCATGGGGGCAGGCTCCACTGTCCTAGTTCTGCTTAATAAAAGCATGTAACTGACTAGGAGTTGCCCTGTGCTCTCTGCTCTTTTTGAATAGAGGCCTTCAACTCTTGTTGGCTGCAGCAGCAGTTGGGGAAAAATACAAAGTCCGATAGAATTATCTCATGCTTGTGAGAGAGCCACCTCATGGGCATGAGGAGGACCACAGTAATGAAGCATCTCAGCCCAGAAACAGAGTGTTAGGAGAAGGGGAGGTAAACGCCATGTGAGCTAAGCACCCATGTGAATTTAGGGCAAGGAAGCCAGGGCAGGCCTCATAACATTTTTCCACCTTCTGCTAGGGGTTTCTTCAGGGAACCACATCAACAATTTAATAAAATGTAATAAATATAAAAGGATATACAGTTGTTCCTTCATATTCGCTGGGGTTTGGTTCCAGGACCTGCCGTGGATACCAAAATCCATGAATACTCAAGTCCCATTATATGCAATGGCATAGCAAAATGGTGTCTCTTATATAAGATGGCAAAATCAAGGTTTGCTTTTTGGATTATTATTTTTTAAAGAATATTTTCAAGCCATGAATACTTAAATCTGCGAATACCAAATCCATGAATACGGAGGGACAACTGTAATAAAATATAAATACAGCTATTGAAGGCAGAGAACCAGCAGGTTCATCGTACTGAGTGCCATGAACTCAGTTCATGGGTATATTTGGTACAATCAGTATTTATTTATTCATTTATTTATACCCCGCTCTTCAGCCAGAGCAATTTACACATCTACACTGCATTAAGCAGTTTCCAATCTGTGTTCACTAATTGCCCCCACAAGCTGGGTACTCATTTTACCGACCTACAAAAGGATGGAAGGCTGAGTGAACCTTGGAGCCCTCTGGAATTGAACTTGCAACGTGGTGACTTGCAGTACTGGCATTTAACCACTGCGCCACAAGGGCTCTGCGCCACCAGTTTTTGCTCCTAAGGGATGAAGTTTATTATTTCAAAGCCAAGGTAGACAATCAAAGAAATTAGGAGATGATGCCTTTGCTTATGTTTGGTTTATTAATTTAATTTATGTCCCATTTTTGTAGTTTCATCTCACTCCCAATATGATAGGTCTTCTGGAGTCATGGAGGGTGTCTAGGAAGGAGGCTATGGCTACTAAGAAGAGGGGAATGATCCCTGGGAAAGTTCCCACCCCTTAGTTCTCACACCAAGAATATACCTTTGATGGGTGGGGGTTTCTGGTACTTGGCAATTCAATAATTAGAACAAGACAGCTGGGTTTGTGATGGATATGTAGACGACATGGTGAGTGGTATATCTAGTGAAAAGATTGCAGAAATCACACTGTACTGAAAGTGCTTGGTAGAGAGAGCTGAGGAGGAATCAGCTGGTGTTGTGCACCAACAATGTGGGGAATCATATCTGTGATATCCTTTCTAACAATTTAGGTTGTTAGAAGGTAGGCTGAAAAACAAGACCTCTAGCAGTAGCGGCAGCCGTAGCCGCAGCAACAGCAATAGTTGTTGTTTTCATTTATATACTCCCCCTCTCCCAAACTCTGTTCTGTTGTGTTGTTCTGTTCTGTTCTTCTTTATTTATACCTCAACCTTTCCCCAAAGCTGGGATTCAGAGCAGCTTACAAGTTAAAGAAATACAAGCAAAAATACATACAGATAAAATCATACACACAGTAATGTTTAAAATAGAATTAAACTGTCTACAGAATTAAAAACCATTTAATACGTATCTGTTGAAAAGTAAAAGATTAAAATAGTATAACGTACTAAGAAACATCCTTTTCTTATAAAACAGTTCACCAAAGCCTGTTGGAATAAAGCAGTCTTCTTCTCCTGTTGAAAGGAGATTGGTAAAGAGAGAGCCAGTCTAGTCTCTGGAAGAGAGTTCCAGAGCATAAGAGCAGCTACTGAGAAGGCCCTCTCCCATGCTGTACTGAGAGAAGCTCCTCCTATATAAGATCTCAGAGCTTGGCAGACACATATAGGAAGACCCAGTCCTTCAGATAGTCTGGACCCAAGATTTATATGGCTTTGTAGAGCATACTTAACACTTTGCATTGTGTTTGGAAAGAGATTGGTTTCCAATGGAATTGCTTAGTAAGGGACTTGTATGCTCCCTGCTGCCAACCCTAATTAATCCACTGGCTGCAGCTCCAGAAACATCCTGTGTCTTGTCTGAATTAAGCTTCAATTTGTTCACCCTCATCCAGTCCATTACATCTGATATACACCACTTTTGAACCAAAACAATTTCTCTGGATTTAGGTGGAAAGGGGAGACGGAGCTGGGTGTAATCAGCATGTGGGGGTGATGCTGGTCCAGAAGACTCCAGAGAACCTCTCCTGGTAGTTTCATGTATATGTTAAATAACATCAAGGACAAAATGGAACCCTGCAGGAGTCCACAGAGCAACAGTTAAGGAGTTGAATAGTGCCATCTTCTGGGGTCAAGAAAATAACAGAGTCACTCTAAAAGAGTGCCACCAGGTCCCAAAGCAGCAAGACAGCCCTGAAGGGCACCACGGTCTATATAGTATTGAAAAACTCCAACAGAAACAACAGGGACATAGTCCACCTGTCCAGTTCTTGTTGTAGATCATCCACCAAGGTGACCAACATTGCCTCCTATAACCAGGACTGAAGCCAGAGTGAAATGGATCTAGATAATCTGTCCCATCCAGGAACCCCTGCAGCTGAGAGGCCACTACATGCTTCAGTAACTTCTTGAGAAAAGAATATTGGTGACTCAGGACTTTATCAGACCACCCTCCTCTAAAGTTCTTTTGCTGGAATAAATTTTATGCCAGAAAATAACTCCCTGCACCAGACCTTACCTTTTCCCATTAAAGAGGCAGCCTGGGCACTAACGGGGAGTGAATGGAGCTCCGTTCACTTCCTGGTTTAATCTCGCAAGAAGACACTCACGTAGGAAATTTTAAAAAAACCACCAAATAAAGACACAAAAAGTACATCAAAGCACCAAAATACACTTAAAATGTCCCAAGTAAATGGAGGTGTGTGTGAGTGTGTCTTAAAAAGGGCGCACCCTACCTGGCTGTCGTGATCTCAACCGGAAGTATTTGCCCATTGATGCTGCATTCACATGAGTACAATGGCACGTGGATTCAAACACCGGCAACGCCAGCAACAAATCACTATGGGGGAGCAATTGACGGCTTGGGCCGTCAATAAAAAAGTATGGTTTAAACTATATATGATTGTGAAAGGGCGATGTCGTCTGGTATGCGCCCTTTTGCAATCATTAGGTGTTCTTATGATGCCGTTATTTGACTCATTTGATAAAGTCCTGAGACTCAAGATGGCTTACAGTAATTAAAAGAAGTACAATTAAAACATAAATAGATAAAAATATACAAAATGATAAATAAATAAGCTATCTAAAAAATTAAAACCATTAAAATATACATTAAAATCTACAGTAAGAATAAATGCCATAGAATAGTGCCATATTAAAAGCTCTTACATGCAGTTTTTGAAAGCCTGTTGGAATAAATGCTTGCTGCTACTGCAAACAAAGGAACTAGTCTGATCTACCTCCAAGGGGAGTTTCAGAGCCTGAGACAGTCAATAAGAAGGTCCTCTCCCCACGTTCACATCAGACATGCCTCTGAAGATAGTGAATAAGAGAAGGGCATCACTTGAAGATCTCAGACTTGTGCAGGCTTGTATAGGAGAATAGGTCCTCCATGTAGCCTGGACTTGAGACATTCACGTAAATAACCATTTGAATTGTTCCCAGGAATGGATGGGTAGCTAGTGGAGCTGTTGTAACAAGGGAGTTGGGTGCTTCTTATAACCAGACTGAGTTAAATCTGGATGCAGTTTTTTGAACAAGCTGAAGTTTCCAAACATTCTTCAATGGTAGCCCAATGAAGAGTGCATTACAGTAATCCAAATGAGTAGGGATGTAAGCAAGGGAAGCTTCATTGTACTCACATCAGAAAACTTCAGGAACAGGTGCAGTTGGCACACTAGTTTTAACTATACAAAAGCACTCCTGACCACTTCTCAAACTGAAAATCCAAGTTCAGGACTGAATCCAGGCGTGAACCCAAACTACAAGCTTCAGGGGGGCTGTCTTCAGGGGGGCTGTAACTCCATCTAACACAGGTTGGATTCCTTTCCCCTTATCTATCTTTTATCTAACCAGCAGCACCTCTGGCTCATCTGGATTAAGCTTCAACTTTTTCCCATCCTTATCCCATCCATTACTAATGCCAAACACTGGTTTAGAACCAAAACAGCTTCCTTGGAGTTAGGTGGAAAGGAGAAATAAGAGCTGCGTGTCAAAAGCATACTAGTGACACTGGACTCCAAAACTATAGAGCTCCCCCCCTCTCAGTGGTTTCATGTACTATATATGTTAAATAGCTTCCCTTCAAATGCTGTCTGTCCAAATGCTGCATGGAGTCAACTAGATAGGCAGCACTGAGGACTCTCAGTAAACAGATCAGTCAATGGTGGAAGATTCAGGAGTGATAAAGGGAAGCAGTTCTTTGTGCAACCCATACTTTTACTATGGAACTCACTGCCACAAAATATAGTGATGACTCTCAACTTGGATGGCTTTAAAAGGGAATTGGGTAAGCTCATGGAGAATGGGCTCATCACTGGCTGCTAGTCAGGATGGCTTTTGTCACCTCCAGTATCAGAGGCAGCATGCCTCTATGTATTACTTATTGGAGAGTGCAAGTTACACTCATGTCCTGCTGGTGGGCTTGCCCTAGGCAACTGGTTAGCCACTGTGTCAACAGAACGTTGGACTAGATTACCTTCGCTGTGAACCATCATGGCTGTTTTTATGTTTTTAAATATGGCTGTCTCATTAGTGGTGCACATGGATGGGTAGGAAGTGGGAAACCTGTCCCCCCCCTTTTTTTTGGCACATATAGGTTTCTAAAATAAAGGAAAAAAATATATGTGGTGTGAGGGTGGAGAGACCTTGTCATCTTCACACTCCTGGGGCCACTTGTGCTTTTGATGTAATTCAGACCTCTGGGTGTCATGAGCCAGCAGTTCTATAGATAAGTCCTAACAAGCCTCTAAGATGTGCAGCTAGTTTTGTTCTCATGAAGTCTAGGAAGATGCTGTTGTGCAGCCATTCCTGAGGATCCTTGCCTTCAGGGAGACCTTCATGATTATCATCTGGTTGTGAGTATTCCCTTCCTGGGTGGCTGCTATAAAAGAGGGATGGGGAACATGGGCCCTGCTTTCAGGGCCATTTTTTCAAGCTCCAAAACCCTCCTACCTAACCTTGCTCCAAGCTCTGGAATAATTGGCCCCAAAAGGGAATATTGCCATGCTTAGAAGCCAAATTCTCCTTTCAAAGAAGGTACAGTTCCTCCCTCTTAACATTTTAAATAATGTTTTTAAAAAATTGATGTGGGCTTCCAACCACTTCTGATTAGGTTTTTGCTGGGGGGGGGATGTCTGTGTGGGCCCCACAAATTGGAGTTTGGCCCCTGGAGTTTTCCCATCTCTACTGTAGCGTTTCGGTCAGGTTTGGGACCAGATTTTGCAACTAAGAACCCTGATGGAAAGACTCAGGAGAAATGAGACCCTGTTGATTCTCTTGGACCACTCATTGGCTTTTGATGCCATTGTTGGTGTTGGAAACAGTGTGTCACAGCACTTCTGTTTCTGTCTGAGCAGCTGATTCCAGGAGGTATAGCTGGGAGAACCACCACCTGACTACCTGCCATTTATGCTATGAGTTCAGCAAGATTCTGATCGGGTTGTTCAGCATCTATGGATAACTGCTGGGTGAGTTCATCTGGAAATATGTATGCATGGATGACTCCCCTCCCTACACACACCATTTCTCTTTTTCACTAGAGGTGAAGCAGCAAAAGAGCTAAATCAATGTCCAGGCACTGCAATGTGCTGGATGATGGGCCAACAAACTGAAGACCAGTCCATATATGGTGAAGTGTATTACTGGGAGTTATACTCCTCCTGAAGGAAGAGATCTGCAGCTTCTGTCCTTTTCACATGACCAGCTTGCACCATAGCATAACATTTTTATCAGCTTAGGCTGGTGTCTGACTGTGACCCTTCTTGGAGAGAAGCAGATCCATGTTCTGGTAATGTTCAGGTTTGACTAGGCCTGCCTTTGAAGACTACAGGTTGCTCCCCATGTCCATGGGGGTTTGGTTCCTGGAAAACCGTGGATACCTGAAACCACAGATAATAGTGAAGCCTATTAAAATAAAGGGCTTCTTGTACAAACATAGCATAGAATTGTGTTGGAGGACCTAGCAATTCCTAGAGATGACACCTCTCTAGGCATTTTCCAGTATGACTCTATGATATGTGTCCTTATTTTTTCAGCCACAGATAACTGAAACTGCAGATAATTGGTTCCATGGATATGGGGGACACACACCTGTATTTGGAAAGGACAGGTTGCTTACCTGTAACTGTAGTTCTTTGAGTGGTATTCACACAAATAGGTTTGTGTGCCTGTGCAGAAACAGTTTCAGAACTTTCTAGAATCTTTCTACCACCTTTTTGGTGGTAACCCCACCCACTCTCCAGTGCCCTATATAAGCAGGGTTCCCGCCTAAACACCTCAGTGCCTGAGATGCCGCGTGGCAGTCTACTAAGAACCAAGAGCAGGACACCCAAGGGGAGGATGGGTGGAGTTGTGTGAATTCACAGAAGACCACTGGAAGAACTACAGTTAAAGGTAAGCAACCTGTCCTTCTTCTTTGTGGTCCCTGTGAATGCACACAAATGGGAGACTAGCGAGCTATACACATAGGAGGTGGGGTGTGCTGCTTAGAATACCCCAGGATAGCAACTTAATCCCCTAACCACCAAGAAAGAGCAACACACAGTTGAGTTGAACAGAAAAACTGTATTGGCACACAACAGGGAAAATCAATGTAGGGTACAGATCAAAGAAATGAATCCCACAAAACACCAAACATCATGAAAACCCCTATGCTTCCTCAGGGTAAATCACACTGAGGGGAACCCAGTGACTACAACTAGAGTGGGCAAGAATGCATCAATAGTAAGGAGTCAAGGTACATATGAACCTAAAACCACACGGCCAACTGCAGCTGCAGACGTAAGTGCAGCATCAACTTTGAAATGGGAAACAAAGGTGAGAGCCATAGCCCATGTTGCCACCCAACAAACATCTGGGATGGGGACCCCAGAAAGAAAAGCAGCAACCACCCTCGTAGAATGGCTCCAAAGAGTAGCTGTCAAATAACATTTGACAGATGAAAGTGATAATCCCAGTGAGAAAAGTGATGCCAGAAAGTCAAGAACATGAGTCACATTCACATCTTCCAGTGGTACATTTCTCAGTCAGGAAGTCCAGAAACTTCTTCCACTTCTATGTGTAAGAGCGCACAGTAGAAAGGCGGCATGCTGCTGAGACAATAGCATTCACTGAGTCCAATAACTGAGTCACAGGAACACCCATCATGCAGTTGGCTTCAGGACAGAGATGTCTGGGTGCTGGATCAGTCCATTCCACATGCTGAGAAGGTCCGGGCTCAACAGCAGCTTGATGAAGATGTTGCTGGCCATCCTGAGGAGCATAGCAAACCAGTGTTGTCTGGGTCACCAGGGAGTCACTAGAATGCATCTGGCCCTGTCCTGGCGTAGCTTGACAAGTACCCTTGGAATCAGCGGGAACAGTGGAAACACATAAAGCAGAGGTCCCCTCCATGAGAAGAGAAAGGTATCACCTAGGGAGCCTTTCTGCCTGCTGTCCCTGGAGCAATACAGGGTGCAAAGGACATTCTCCCGAGTGGCAAAGAGATACATCTCGGGACAACCCCAAAGACTGAATACAGTGCTCAGAGTGCGGGGATGTAATCTCCACTCATGACACATCCATGTGGACCTGCTCAAAACATCCACAAAGACATTTTGTGTCCCTGGAAGGTGTAATGCTGTCAGGGAGATGTTCCGCAGCATGTTCCAATTCCAGATGTCCAGGGTCAACTTGATCAGGGGCAGAGAGTGAGTGCTCCCTTGTTTGTTCAGGTAAAAAAACAATGGTAGTATTGTCTGTCAGATTACGAACAACTTGCTCCATCACCATTGTTTCGAAAGCGCAAAGTGCCTTGAAAACTGCTAGCATTTCTAAGATGTTGATATGGAAGTCCAGTTCGTGCACGGTTCACCTGCCGCTGACTGACAAACCGGCCAGACGTGTGCCCCAACCATGAAGGGAGGCATCTAATGTTATTGTGAGTGCCAGTTGGGAGTGGTGAATGGGAGACCCACCTGCACCAAGGCTGACTGTGTCCACCAGCAGCAGGACTGGAGAATTGGACGAGAAACAAAGAGAGAGACCGCCTGGCAGAGTCCCATTGAGGATTGAATACTCTGACGAATCAAGCTTGCAAGGGGTGCATGCAGAAATGCACTGGAGGGGTCACTGATGTAGTGGAAGCCTTATGTCTCAGAGTCCTTTGGATGTGCTCGGCAGTCACTCTGCAACGCACAAGACATGTGAGTACTGCCTTCCAAAGGGCCAAAAATCTGTCCCGAGGCAGATACGCCTTTGCATCTTGGGAATTCAGAAGAGCCCCAATGAACTGGATGGTGGGAGACTTCTTCCAATTGACCATGAAACCTAGGTCATGAAGAAGGCTGTGGGCCACATGGATGTTTCTGCCTAGAATCCGTGACAAACAGCCAATCATCCAGGTATGGGAAGATGATGACACCTCTCTGACAGAGCCATGCCACAACGACTGCAACACACTTTGTAAAGACTGGGTGCAGTACAAAGGCCAAATGGGAGGACCTTGTACCAGTATGCTTTCTTCCCAATGGCAAAACATAGGTAATGGTGATGGTAAGACTGAACACCTATGTAGAAGTACACAAGTTCAGATTAGAGAACCAGTCCCCTTGTTGAAGCAATGGTAGTATTGAGGCTAATGTCACCATTCTGTACCTTTTGGATTTGATGTAATGGTTCAGGTGTCTGAGTCCTAGAATAGGCCAAAATCCTCCACCTCTTTTGAAAATGACGAAGTACTGGGAGACACCCCCCCTCAGGACATTTGAGAAGAAGGGACACATTCTATAGCCCCTTTCTGTAGCAAAGACAACCTCCTCCCTGAGAGTGGCAGATGGGACAGTTTCCCAATAAACTCTTACAGGGGGGCGTATAGAAGTATTCTATCACATATCCAGTTGCAACAATTTTTAGCACCCAGGCATCTGTGGCGATAGAACCCCAAAGGTCTATGGCAGACGGGAGCCTGAGAGGGGGAGCAATGACAGTAGTGGCAGAGTCGGCGGTGAGAGAAACAGTCAGAAATGTGGCATTGTCTAGGCAGGAGTCAAATGTGCTGTTTTGACCTATCGATACTTTTCTTCTTGAAAGAAGACTTTGTTTTGGCAGAAGAAGGAAGCTTCTTCCACAAGGCAGACTGGAAAGCACACTGCCAGTGAGACCTGGAATAAGAGGGGCAGTGGTATGAGGGGTAGTGACGCCTTGCACCAAACCTTGGCTTTGCTGGTTGGGCAGAAGATGGGAAGACAATTTTTTTCACTGTCACCCACATCTTATGTGTATGCTCCAGTTTCGTGCCTGTGTCAGTATGAAAGAGCCCTTTATCATCAGAGGGCAGATCTTTGATGACCGAATGTGCAGTTGTTGACAGACCAGAAGACCAGAGCCAGGCATGGCATCAAAGTGCAATGGAACCCACCACTGTACAGACTTGAGTACAGACTCTGTTATCTTGGTCAGGGAGGTTGGCACAATAGGGAGCAATCTTTTCCCAAAGGAAGTGTTGATAGGTGCCCATACAGTTCGTGTAATTAGCTACCTTGGCACTGGAGGAAGTGGCTTGGATGGAAGTTCATATGGAAGCAACCCAAACAAGCTTCCCTGGACGCAGATCACTTAGGGCCAATGGATGCAAATCATCGGTACTGGAGAACCGTCTCGGGAGACCCGTGTCAGCTCCACATCAGAGAGCTCAACATCAGATGGACACTCAGTTGCCTGAGCTGGGGCTGGCGTCAACAATGCCCCTTCCAAGGCAATCTCCACCAACTCCAACTCAGGTGAATCATGAAGTGTGGTGGAGGATCATGCCATTGCAGAAACCGTGCCCGAACGGTCTCTATCCCCCGCAGGGATGGACTCTTGGGGCACAGCCACAGAGGCCCCAGGATGGGGTTCTGGCATTGAGGGAGGCAGAGAAACCTCCTGGTGCTTCTTCTTATCCTTCTTATTAGAAGGTTGCTTGCCCTTATATGTGACCGATGGTACAGAATTGGCACAGTGCTTAGGCCAATCTAAGCCAGTGGTACTGATGCGGTACTGGGCCGAGCGGTACTGGAATGGTCCTTGTCCACCAATTGAACTGAACGGGGTCTTGAGGATGCAGAGAAAGGGCCAGGTTTTGGTAAAAAAGTGGCTCTATGTACCGACTGTGATCCTTGGGAAAGCTTGGATGGTTCAGCAGAAGGGACATGCTCATAAAGTAAGGCTTTCAGCTGGGTTTCTCAATTACGGTGAGCTTGATGAGTAAAAGCCTTACAATGGCAACATCATATTATGGCCTTCTCCAAGACAAAGCAAGCACTTGTTGCGGCCATCAGTCTCGGGTATGTTTGAAAAGGCCAGAAGACATTGTGAGAGAGGTAAAAATACCAAGCCACAGAAACTTGAGGGGAATCTGAAGGAACAACCAACAGTCCCAGTCAAAACCAGTAAATCTACAAGTCCAAAGGATAATCCGTAAGAGTAGTCGAGAAAAACAGGCCTAGTCATTATGAGGTAAGTTGTAAGATAGCACAGAACATTCCCAACTGCTACAAATGTGGTGGGGAAAATGTCAGGCGATGATAGGACACTCAGTCCCTGGCAGAAGCCAAAAAACTATCTCAGCAGACTTAGTAGCAACCTGTTCCCAAGAATACTCACACACAGAGTGTTTGATGGCTAAATAAACAGGAGACACTTTTATCTTCAAAGTCAGGCAGTTGCAATATGTAGACATATTTACAATTGAAGGACAAACTGCTTCGCCAGACATCAGCATTCATGAGAAGAGAAAGAGCTCTGGACTGAGCTTTCTTATATACACAGCTACAGGGTTACTCAACCACATGGGTGCATTACACCAGATCTTGCACTCCAGAAGCTATGCCCTCTAGAATCCCTCCTTCTGCAGCTGTGGACCCAAGGCTAGCATGACTTGGCAGTTCCTTGGCTTCAGCCATCATGACTCAGCATGACTCTGCAGTTGTTTGGCTATTTTCTCTGGAGTTCAGTTTCCAACTCCTCACAAAAAAAGGAACTGAGGTGTTTAGGCAGGAACCCCGCTTATCTAGGTCACTGGAGAGTGGGTGGGGTTACCTTAAAAAAGGCCTTATGCAAGATCTAGAAAGTTCAGAAGCTGTTTCTGTGCAGGTGCACAAACCCATTTGTGTGCATTCACAGAGGCCATAAAGAACTGTTGTTATTGCATAATGCAGCTAACTAGGGTTGGGGATTTATGATCATACCAGGGCAACACCATGCCAATCCTACTGGCTTCAAGTTCATTCTGCCCCTGTTTAAAGTGCTGGTTTTAACTTTTACAGTCCTTCACAGTTTAGGAACCCAGTCTCCATATTCTACTTTTCCTCTTGGGGCTTCTGCTAGTGATCTGAGTTGATCACCTGTTTACCAGAGAGAGGGCCTTCTTAGTAGTGTTACCTGAATTAAGTGTTCTTTCCCAACATTTCCACTGGCACCCTCATTTGTTGTCCTTTTGTTACTAGCCAAAGGACTTTTAATTTATACCAAGGTCCTTTAGACTTATTTCCCCCCTACTGATTGTTTTTATCTTGCAAATTCTTCCTTAGAGTTCATGCTTTAGAATAGCTGTGAGTTGTCTCATCTGTATTTTCACTGCTTCTGTATTTTCTTTTTGTGAAAATACTACTTTTCATACACCCCTCCCTCAGGAAGTGAAAACAGATTCCAGGGCTGAGGGTGGGAGACATAGTTTTCCAAGTAAAAGTGATGACTGTGGCCCAGATTGTTAGGAAAGCAGCTGATTTGTTACTGCCTACTGTTGTTGTGATCTGATGTGCCTATTTTCTGTAGCAAGAATGGCCAATACTTTATGCACCCTTTGGGGAGGGTGTAGGCCATACCTTTGGACAGCCATAAGATAACAAGTGACAAAACTTTATTGGTTTTTTTTCTATAGCATGTTATTATGTTTTTCCAGATCAGTCACATAATGGGAATAGCTGTAGTTTTTTCCTGTCCTCTGAACAAGTGACTCTCCTTCTGAAAGGAAAGAAGTACAAAGTGGTAAGGCTATCCTTTCACTTATTTTCTGTTTTGTGAATAAGACTCTTTCAGTATCACCCAAAGGACACTGTTATTCCTTGATAAATGTTGCAAAGGTAGATAAAGAACCAAAAGTTTAAAAAAGAGAAAGAATTTAATTAATCTGTGATCTGCATGCCAGAAACCAAGGTAAATAGCCAGCTATTCTCTGTGGATAAAATAGGGAAAGCGATCAACTTCTGAAAAGAGCGAGAGTGGGTTTGATAACATCATCCCGGAATTCCAGGAGAACATGGGAAAAAGCAGCAGACAATAGCAACCCACTTTTCTATCCAAAGCCATTCAGGAAAATATAATAAGCCAGACGTGTCCCCGAGAAAAGTGTAACTGCTTTGTTAACACGGGAGAAAAACGATGGGCTTGGCACACCTTATACTGTAGTTCGGCTGGTGGTGTTTGTAATCTGCAAGGCACCAATTACTTGGCACGACTGCTATCTGGCGTGCAGATTAAAACTGATACCAAGAAGGGCTTCCAGACAACACACAGGGTTGCTGCTGTTAACCCTCCTCGCAGCTTTTCCCTACAAACGCGATTTCGCCTCAGGAACAACACAGCTGCGGATTATTTCGCTGACAGGAGACCACCACTCTTGGAGCTGCCTTCGCCGAGAAAACCAACCTTCCTTCTCTTGTTTTTTTCGGGCTGCTCCCCTGCGACTCGGGGGCAGGTAGGTCCCAAGGTAGGTCGGTCGGTCTCTCGGGAAAGGGCTCCTCCGCGCGAGTCCCGCCAAGTCTGCGAGTCCGTCTGCGGATCCCAACGCAGACGGAGCCTCGGCGCCGCTGGCTGCGGGTCTGTGTGGGAGAGAGGGAGGGCTAGCTGCGGGGAGAGGGGCCACGAGGCGGCATTTTAGGCTCTGGGCTTCCTGGGTATCTCTCCCTCCACCCGCACCGCCGCCCTGAATGGTACTGGGAGATGGCTGGAGTGCCTCACGTCCACAACATATGGCTGAGGGACCTGGCTTTGTTCGCGGCAGCCCCTCTCCTCCTGCTGCCGCGCGGGGCCGGGACTGTGGTCCCAAACTCCGGCCCTGGCGGCCCCCCGGAGCCAAAGCGAGGCGGCGGCGCGGCTGGGCCGGCTCCTTGGCCCCCCGAGGCTCTCCCCGGCGCCCGTGGGCTGGCAGGTCCTGAGGGAGGGAAGCCGAGGGAGGCCCCTCCTTGGCGGGCCCGGGATTTCCGCGCCCAAGGTGTCCCTCCCGGCTTCCTTTCACGCCCTCGGCCCCAAGAAGGCCGCCGCCGGCGGCGGCAAGGGAGCCCCGCGGACAAAGCTGGCCCGGGGCCTCCTCCTTCCGGAGCGGGCAGGGCAGGGCAGGGCGTGAGGGGGCGGCCCGCTCGGGTGGGTGCCTGGCGGCCGGGGAGGCAGCCCCTGGCGAGACAAAGGGTTAAAGGAGGCAGCAGCGGCGGCGGCGGCGGCGGCGGGGCGGAGGGACGGAGCGGATTGGCCCGAAGTTTGGGGGTGGGCGGGGACGGGCCGCCCTGGCCAAGTTCTCCGCTGCCCAGAACGGCGGAGCCTTAAGGCGGGCGGGTGGGCGAGGGGGGGGCGAGGGAAGGGGAAAGTGGCCGCGGGGGGCGTCGCTCTTCGCCCCTCCGCCGGAGCAGCTGCAGGCGCCCGCCCCTCGCCCTCGCCCCCTCCCCACCCAGACGCAGAGACCCCGAGGACGGCATCCCCCCGCCGCCGCCCGCCCGCCTGCCCGCGGCAGTCCTCCGGCATCCTGCTGCGGCTCCCTCGCGCTCCCCCGCCCCCCTGCCAGGCAGCAGCCCACCGACGGACGGCCAGGCGATTGCGGGAAGCGCCCGGACGGAGCCCCGGCTGCCCGCCCGCGGGAAAGCGGCCAGGGGACTCCCGCGGCGGAGCTATTGCCACCGCCTCGTCCGCAGCCCCGCCGGCCGGCTCGGTCCTTTCTGGGGGAAAAGGATGGCGGGGCCGCGGCGCGTTTAGCCAGTGCGCCCCCAGTCCGGCGGCGAAAGGCAAGGCGCGCCGCGGAGGTCCCGCTGGGGACGGGGCTGTGCCGGCCTCCGGAGGCGTCGGGGCTTCTGTCAAACTTCAGGCGCCGCCGATCAACCGATCGATCGGTCCCACCGTCTCCGCCCCCAGCCCGCCCCCGCCGCGGTGCCTTGGCTGGGCGGCGAAGCCAGCGAGCGAGCACATGGGAGGCGGCCTCGGCGTCGGAGGGGCCACCGGGGATTCCGAGGCGCCGGCGGAGAAGATGCCGAGAGGAGCTTGAGCCGGGCGGAGTCGGGGGCCGAGCAGCGGGAGGGCAGCGCCCGGATCGGCTCCAGGTACGCGGCGGCCCTTCCTCGGGAACGGGAACGAGAGGCTGGGAGCGATGTCGGCGCAGACGGGGCGGGGGATGAATGCAGGGGCGGGGGGACGGACGGCGCCGTAGCGGCTCCTCTGCCGGCCTGGGCTGCGTTCCGCGGGATCCCGCCGTGGGAACAAGTGCGCGGCGACGGGGCGGCGGCGGCGGCACCTGGCTTCTGCTCCGCGCCCCGTCCCCTCTCCTCCCGGGCAGTGAGGGGCGACCTGTCGGAGCGCTGCTGCTCCGGCGAGACCCAGCCACCTCCACGCGGGACGCCGCGCTCGCCTCCATGGCCCGCCCGAGGGGACTCGAGCCCCGGGGGAAGACGGCGGCAGGGAGGCTTTTCCACGCGGACCAGCCCCCCCCCAGCACTGCTTCGCCCCTTCGTAGCCAGGCGCGCCACCCTTTCCCCGCGGCAGCTAACCCGTGATCCCGCGTGGGGAAGAGGCCCTCGAGGGGCGGCCTCCCCACCGGCTTCGCTAGCGGGGTCTCCGCGGGGGCCTCCTCTTCGCTCCGGCCCGCGCGCCTGGGAAGCGTGGAGGGGATCGCAGGCGGTCATCGAGGGCCGCTTTGCCAACCAGCCGATTTAAACTTCCTTTCCAATCCAAACTTTTTTGGAGGGGGGGGGGACCTGTCGGCCTTTCCAATAACGCGACTCTTCTCCCGCCCCCTTTGATGGGGAGGCCAGGCAGCCCTTTGCGGGCCGGGATGGCGTGTTTTTACCCCCCCCCGGGGCTCCTGGCCTCCCCCTCCGCCCTTAAACACCCAGGAGGGGTGGCACAAATTTGTAAGCTAATGGCAATGTGTAATTATTTGCTTTGCTGGGTGCTTGACACGGATTGTTGTGTATCCTGAGGGCAGGGAACGTTTAAGCCTGGGAGTTTACAAGAGGGAGGAATTCAGACCCTCTGTAGAGAGGGGGAGTTTCGGCAGACAAACAGAGTGGAATTCATGTCAGTGCAATCTACCTCTGTGTGTGTGTTTGTCCAGCAGATATTATAATGCTGGAGAAGCAGTTAAGCATTTGAATGATTTAAATCCATGCGCTTTGAGGACATGGCTGTCCATGTAAACGGGAATTTTGAACTGAAGAGAGAGGTTATCCATAAGTTGCTACCAGGGACCACCTGGTAGAAAACTGAATTGTAGTTAGGCAGGAAAATGACTTTTCCTTACCCTAGAGGTGAAAATATCCCTTCTCTCACTTTCTCTACAAAGGTGAGGGTTTTGTTTGACACTGAATGCTCACTTCATGACTTCTTATCCTTTCTTTCATTATGGCTGTGCAAAGGGAGCCCAGGTGGCCAGGCTTTAACTGCTCTGCTTGGAACTGCCCCAGAGCAATGGTAGAAGTTATCCTAATCAGGAGTAAAGATGTAGTAGAGAGGTTTATTTTTAAGCTTCTAATTTATTTGATTGGCTGCTTCCAGTCAAGTCACATAGTTTTATCTCATCTATTGACAACTTTGGATGTACTGAATTTTGATCAAGTTTTGGGTTTGGTTCTTATTTATTTATTTATTTATTTACATTTTTCTTTCTCCGTTTCTGGCCTTCTGTTTCAGTCTGAAAAGAAGAACAAACTGGGAACTAGAGCAAATCCAGCGTTCAAAATGGACTTCCAATTTATGTTGCTTTTTGTGGGGGTTGTTGCACTTGCTGACTCCGCCAGAGGTAAGCAGACTGAGCTTCAAACTTTCTGGACGTCTTCTACATGAACTGTATTTTCTCTTACTCTTTTACCCCTACTCTTCAGCACATGCTCTGTGCATGTCCTTGAATTCCTTGCAGAGCCCCTCCAGTTATGGTGGGTGATGACATGGAAATCTTGCTTGCCCCTTCCTTGTAGTTGGAGTGTTGCACCTTAGAAAGTGGGTGCAACACTTTCTAAGTGTTTCTTTTTTGGTCCTTTTTTTCCTGCCGTGCAGGTGTGCTCTGGGGGCTTTCCATTGCTCTTGTTGTTTCTTAGGTGCAAAAATACTCAGTTGGCTTCTAGTTTTCAGTCTGGAGTAAAAGGAAAACAATTGCATTCCTTGGTGGATCAGGAGAGCCTCTCCCCTTCTGTAATCTCTCCCAGTCACTCTGTATTCCCAACAGCACAAACTAAATAAACAAATCCATTAACTTCCCCCAAGTGACAGACAAGTGACAGTTCTCAACAGCTAGCACATATTTTAACACTGGGGCTCCAACATGTGACCAGATTCCCCTAAACAGAGAGAGACTGGAGAAGAATTAAGGTACGGTAGTTAAACACTGAATTCTTTTTATAAAGATTATAACTTAACCAAGTACTGCAGAGCAACTGTCATGGAAGCTATTGCAGTCCTTTTCTGGTTTTTAGAGTTTATCATCTTGGTACTGAGAATGCTCCCAGTGAGAAATTATTCCTGGTTCAGTTAAAATGACTTAATATTTTAATTCTGTGTATGTTTGAAGACTGATGCAGTCCACCCATTAAGGTTGGTGCTAGAACTCTGATCATAGTTATGATCAAGTCTGCACCTGTGACTTGCAGAAATAGGGAAGAAGTACATATGTTTTGTGTGCAAAATGTCTCAGGTTCAAATCCTGGTATCTGGAGTTAGGGCTGGGAAATAATTGTGCGTGAAACTCTGGAGCGGCACTGCCATTCAGTGGAGACAGAACTGAACTAGATAGACCAATTCGTTATAAGGCAGTATCCTAATACGTTTGCAGTACTGTATTACATTTGGTATCGTTTTTGTTAATTACCATGTTTGTAAGTCAGTATGTGGGGGGAGGGAGTCAAAGCCTTGCAAAAACAATGGACGTTTGGATAATGCATAGTTCCTCCATTGCAATCACTCCCTACCAAATATTTTATAGAAGCAGTAGCAGTGTAAGTTGATCCTCCTACATGCTAGATGAAAGGCAAACAGTATATAGCTTTTTAAGACCTAAAAAGACTGAATGGAGTCATTCTTAAGATGGAGGCAATTTACAGAACTGAATGGATTATGTAGTCATACACTTATATTAATTTCATAGGTTTGGAGCTCAGTGAAGATTGACTTAGAGACAAGAACAGTTTTGTGTTGGTTCTGAACAGAAAACTGAATTTAACAGCTACATTTTTCCTACCTTTGTCTTGCATTTTATTGAGTGTGTACATGGTAGATGTAGACTCCTCAGTGTAATGTGACATTTGTGTGACTTGGGCTAGGGTTTTGTTTAGACTAAAAAAATTATGAATATTCTTTTGGATTTCATAGCGTCCACAGATGAAAGAAACTCCACTTGAAGAAACTATACCTGAATGAAAATGTGTCAGGTTCTGAGTACTCATTGTAGACTAGTAATAGACAGAATAGAGATTTTTTTTTTAAATTGCACTTGCATGAAACTATGTTAAAGTCAGGACAGGAGTCAGAGGAAAGTAGTAAGATGCAGTAGGTTTTAGACAGCAGGTACACTAAGGTGACATATACAGATCTCCCTTGAAAAGTGATGGAGGTGTTGCTGAAGTCTGAAAAGGGAACTTTACTGTATTATAAAATGTATGGAGAGCTATAAACTGTCATTTATTTTACATGTAGCAACCCAAGTTTAGAAACTGTCATTTTAAAGTGTGCCTGCAAATTATTATCTCTGTCCTCCAAGATGCTGGTTCAAGTAGATCATTGCAACTGTATAGGAGTTTCCTATTCTGGCCACACATATTTTATGTACAGTTCACTGTGGAATCCTAAGCACATGAATAACTTTTCTAAGCTCTAATTAAGAAAATAGTTTGAATGACAAAACTACTTTCCCAGGAGTACTGTCTGGAGAACAGTGGTCCTCAGAAGTGGCTCATCTCAGGCTAAGAAACATAAAGTTTCTGTTCGGCATTGGAACAGAATGAATTATGGGAAAAATGGAAGATATTGGGTGTAAAATGGGTGTTTGGGGATGACTCTTATAGGTCATACTGAAAGGAAGCATTTTGGTGGAGCTGGTTATAATATCCTAGATCCACAAAGTAAAGGAGGTTTATGTAACTCAGTCACTGAGCCTTCCCAGTCACTTACCCTGGAGACCTCAAGATAGGGCAGGATAAATATATACATAGAAATAATCAACCCGGGACTGGGAATGTTCAGGCAGGAAGCCTTGGAAGGAAGGATGCAGAACTGGACTCTTTCAGCACATCTGGATAGCCTGACAGCTCAGTTTCCTGATCAAATTGAGTTAATTGATTCTGTATCAGACTGCAGATGCGTATTTATGCGGAACTGAAGAAAAGAGCCAAATAAAATTGGATTCTTGGTGTGAAACAGAATTAAGCTGAAATATCAGAAATACTGTTTTATGCCAAAGAGTGTTTTGTCAACCTGCATTAACAAGTGGTAGCCTGTGTAGAGTGTGATAGCTTTTCCCTGGATTGTTCTTGGGTTCTGCAATTGCAAGCTCCATCTCACAGGTTGTTTTTTTGCACCAATCTGAAATGATTGTATGAACTTCCCAGATTCCATGGGCAGATTTTTGCCTCAGATTTGGGCATCTGGACAACATAATGGAATTTATAGTAGTTATTTATTTATATTAGTTATTTATACCCCACTCTTCAACCACAAGGCTATCAGAGCGGCTTACAAATTGTTTTAAGCAATAGCAGTTTACACATCTACACTGCATTAAGCAGCTTCCAATGTGTGTTAGCTAATTGCCCCCACAAGCCAGGTACTCACAGTCAATAATGGAATGTTCTGGACGAGAGATTTGAAGGAATAACAGGAGTGATGCAGAAGACTCCAATAATTTGTTTCATCTATCAACATTCAAAAGAAGTCATCGTGGCAATTTATGAAGTGAGCAACAGGATAGATTTTTGTGGAAATAAGTCTCTACCTGTTGAACATTTATCAGTTCTGGTATCCTCTGAGCCTATCTCAATGGTAAATAAACATGCATTGAAGACTGTATTATATCATATTATGTGGAAACTAAACTAGCATCTGGTAAAAGGGCTGTGGGTTGGTACATTCACATGGATAGTTTTGGTACTGGAGCAATCAGAATGTTAATATTCTTTAGTAAACTTTCAAGAACTTGAGTAAAACTTGAAGCTATTGCTTGTTTGTTTTCTCTTCTGCTTTGAGGCACTTTATGGTAGAACCATGATAAATTCACTGAAATTATAGGAAGTGTAATATAAGTAGTGCATGGAAAACAATGCACCATAGAGTAGCAGCCACTGTTTACCTGTAATGTCAGAGGAGGTGACTGCATGTATACATACTGCCGTACATATTATGTATCCTTTGAGTTTGCAATATTTTTAATAAAAATATCAGGTGATATGGGAATGGTACTGGGATTTGTCCCACACAAACTTTGCCTGTGTTTAAAGGATGTAGACTACCTAGCCATTTCTGAGACCATAGGTTACCATCAGCTTGTGACAGTCATCGTGTTCAGCTGTGTTTCCCTAGTTTCTTTATTCTAGCAGTCAAATACAGGTAATCCAATCTGATGTTTTTCTGTGCATGATATTGCAGTGACCAGCAGTCCAGTATTTGTTCCATATCTGTCAGGTTGCCATCCTACTTGCCTTAGTGGCCATATATGGTCAAGCTTGCACACACTTGGCTGGCTACATTGGTTTGTATAAGATATCATATGGTGTGTTTTTGAAGTTTTTGGAAAAGGAATATCAGTTTCTCTGCTGGTCCATAAACAGATGCTCTTCCTGAAATTAGGGGGTTTGGATATCATTTTCATTTTTGGTGAGATATTTCTGTTCTCCCAACCTGTGTGTAGGTCTCATGTGACTAAAGGACCCACTGTTCTACTGTTATTGAGCTGTCCTAAAATACTGTTGGTATCAAAATAAATATAAGTCAGCATAGAACATCTTTCTTCATTTGATGATAAAAAGTGAGCTGGCATGGGAAAATACTGTTGTCTTAGTGTTTTGGTTTTTTTTTTTTAAATGTTGGCTTTTAATGTAAATATGTAGGTACAGTTTTCTGTGAATGTAGTCATTAATAAGGACAGAGTTGATGTGCTTGATACTGAAGCAAGCAAAGCACCTGTTGTCTGATTTCCACCTGATATTTCCCTCTATATCAGCAATTTTAATGACATAAAATTCCATTTTTGTCTGAATGAAGGATTTATATCACCTAGCCCCAAAGTTCTTTGAAATCATTTTTCAGGTTTTATTGATCTGAGTTTGATTTGCATGAACTTCTGGGTCAAGAACTCAGAATTCTCTGGCAGCAGAGAAGACGTTGTTGTATATCACTAGGTCATGAATCAGTTGAAATCTAATTTTATTCCACAGTCTTGCATTATATCTCATGTAAAAATTACATGCCATACAGAGTTATATTTGTGTCTCTGCTGTGATTTTTTTTAATGCAAAATTTATTTTCTGTGGCACTGTTTTTTTTTTTAAACTCAACAAACGTGCAACAAAGTTTGTAAGTCCCTAGTAAAAATGGTGTGCGACAGCAGCGGAGGCAGCAGGTGTGGAGAGGCAGACGAGGGTGGGTGGGCATGGAGGGCAGCATGTTGCTGCAGGTTGCCTGGATGAAACAGAGACATAGATGACATGTAGCAGTAGCAGTGGCAGCTCCTCTGCTGGGGCCTCTTCTTTGCAGGGAGGTGCCGGAGTCTGCCCGCCAAAGCTATGCCCTGGCTCCATCCTCCTCCTCTGCCACCTCTGCTTCATTTTCTTCCTCCTCCTGCATGCAAGTGGCATCTCCAGGTGGAGCCGTCTCCATGAAGGCAGCAGTAGAGGGCCAGCACTCATTCCCCTATTGCCTTTTCTTCATCCTGCAGCCACTCCACCAGGGCTGCCACTGTTCCTGCACAGGGAACTGAGCATGCTCCCTGGAGCCGATGCTGCTGCTTCAGCCTCACACACCTGAGCCAGTGGTGTCATTGGTGCTGCCTGGGTGAAACAGAGACACATATGGTGTGCAGCAGGAGGAGGAAGAAGAGGAGGAGGACCAGACCCACATGCTGTCTCAGTTGCCCCACCAATCCCCCGAGCACCTCCTCCCCTTGTTGCACACTCTGTGGCTCTCTGTTTTGCCCAGGCAACGCTGATGACACCACTGGCTGGGGGCATGCATCAAGGGTGCATGCTCAGTTCCCTATGCAGGAGCAGCAGCAGTTCCAGTGGAGCAGCTGTGGGACAGGGAGGAGGCAATGGCAGAACCCTGGTCCTCCACTGCTTCCTTCATGGAGACACCTCTGCCCAGACCTGCCACTTACACACAGGAGGAGGGAAGGAGGGAGAAGACGAGGCAGAGGTGATAGAGGATGGAGAGGCACGAGTTCCAGGCCAGGGCACAGCAGCAGGCAGATTCGGGAACATTCCTGTAAAGAAGAGGCCCTGATGGAGTAGCGGCAACCTCCATGACCCAGTTAGCAGGCAAAGGTGGTGAGGACGGGTAGGGAAGGCAGGCAAGGGCAGATGGGGGAAACTGAGGCATGGAGGATGGCATTCTCCTGCTGGTTGCCTGGGCAAAACAGAGATACACATGGTGTGCAGCCGCTGCCCCATTAGGGCTCCTTTGTGGGGAGGTGACCAAGTCCACCCAGTGCCCTTACCAGTGTGCCCTGAGGTGGAGCTGCGCCTCTCCGTGCTCCTCCGCTGCAGCCTCTGCCTCATCTTCTCCCTTCTCCTGAACACAAGTGGAGGCTCTGGGCAGAGATGTCTCCGTGAAGGTGGCGACAGTTGGCTAGGGATGATACGGAAGTGGTGGAGGACGGAGAGGTGCGAATCTAGGTGAGGGTGCAGTAGTAGTGGCAGCCAGACTTAGGTACCTCACCACAAGGAAAAGGCCCCAGTGGAGTGCTGGTGGCCCCTGCAGCCCAGTTAACAGGCAAGGGCAGTAAGAACAAGTGGGGGGAGACAGGCAAGGGTGGCGCGACCTGGTCCCTTTGCAGAGGCAGGCACACAGAGTGGCGACCTCCAGGTTCAGAGAGCCAGCAAGTGTGTTAAATATGTTTTTTGGGGTTTAAAAAAATATATATTTGCAGTTTTTCCGCTTTCAGGGAATGCTGTGCGAAAAACCCATGAAAGATGAGGGCAGGCTGTAGTTAATTTATATTTAGTACTGAATGCATTTTCAACTTTGCCATTAGTGTAATGTTTGATAATATTTTGTGGCATTTGTCAATTAATATAAATGTTCAGAAAAGTTATAGGTCATTTTACAAACTACAAAGTGAAAAATGGAACTATGCCAACTATCTCCTTAAACTAGAATTTTAATGTGAAGTCGAAGGCTTTCACAGCCAGCATCCATAGATTTTCCTTGGGTTTTTTCCGGGCTGTGCCGTGTTATGGAATAGTTTCTTTCTGACGTTTCGCCTGCATCTGTGGCTGGCATCTTCAGAGAACGGTTGGGTAGGAGTGTGTGGGGGTGTTTATATGCCATGAACCCCTGTTGGGGAGTATATGTAAATCTGTGTAACTGAATGGTTAGTTTCTGGGTATAGAATCAAAACTCAACACTTACAAAGGAATTCCACCCAGGGACAGGGGGATTGCCAGCAGATAATGGCCCAACAACCAACCATTAGCCAAACAGACACTAACGAGCCTTGCATTTCTATACTCAGAAACGAACCATTCAGTTACACAAATTTACATATATTCCCCAACAGGGGTTCACAACAAATAAACTCCAAACACACTCCTGCCCAACCATTCTCTGAAGATGTCAGCCACAAATGCAGGCAAAACGTCAGAAAGAAAGTATTCCAGAACATGGCCTCACAGCCAAGGAAAAAACCAAGGAAAATCTGTAGAATTTTAATGTTTTTCTGATTAACTTTACTGCTAGAATTACAGTGAATGCCCCCAAATCTGGTGGATGTTAAGAATCCCAGACAACTTACTGTCAATGTCAGGATTCATGAGTGTATGTCCAACAATCTTGTTTTGACAGCTGTCAATACTTCCTGCTGTGTCTCTCAGTTTACGGACATTCACAAAAATCTCCTCACATGTCAATATTCACCAGAGTTTGGCCAGTCACTGAAACACATAGATGTGCAGAGTGATGCTATTCAGTATTCTCTGCTGACATGTCTGTTCAGTCAGAATTTGACCTCACTGGAGTCAATGGGACTTCCTCCAGTATATTTGAGAGCACGTGGATTGCAGCCTAAATCAAAGGCACAGCCGTGTTAGTCTGGATCAATATGCAAAGGAGTCTTGGAGCATCTCTGAGACTTACTGGGAGAAAGAAGTTCATAGCATAAGCTTTCATAGATTTCTTTGTCTTATGCTTTGGTAGCATACGCTTTTGTGGACTTTTGTACAAACCTTTCTCTCAGTTAGTCTCAAAGGTGTTACAATGTCACTTTACAGCCTAAATTAAGTTTGTGAACAATGTTATGAGCAGAATAAGGCAAATGAGGCTGATATATGAACCTTGGTTTTTAATGTATTTTGTGAATGCTCATAGAAGGACTCATACAAAAGGCTTCTTTAGTTTGCGCTGGAAAAAAAAAAATTCCAAAGCCTTCCTTTTATTTATTCAGTTTGAGAAGTCTCAACGCAGCATTCTGTTTCTATAGACATACAACACCCAACCTGAGTCGGCTATGGCTTGTAAAATCATGCTTTTCAAAGAGTCTGCTTTCAAATTAATCCCAGTGTTGTAGTACTTAGTGGAAACTCTTTTCCCTCTGGTTTTACTAAAAACAATCGTTTCATTTCATGTCAAAATATATGCCTTCTGTTTTACTTTATATTAAGGACTGTGCTGTGAAATAAATTTGATTTCATCTGGAATACTTTTAATCTCTCTCTGGCTTTTCTTCGCAAATGAAGATTCAGGAAGGACTCATCCCGCATTTTCTGCAAGCGCGCTGATGACTAAGAAGGCCAATCCGAGATAAACAAGTCCGGTTGCAGAAAGCACAGCAGACGGTCTCCTTGGGTGATGTTTCTGGGTTGTGATTCTTTCTGTGTTGTCGTTTCTCTTCAAGACTTGTTTGGCGTGAGTTCTCAAATAAGGCTGCAGCATTGTGGATAGTGCGTCTCCATGCCTCCCGATGTGAGGCCAGGGCGGACCATTGTTGGTGATCAATTTGGCCGAGCCTGAGATGTTGTTTCAGGGAGTCTTGGTATCAATATTTATCTGCCATTTCTATGTGTAGCTTTCTCTTTAATCAGGAGTCTTTGGATTTTAGAGTCAGTGTGGTGTAGTGGTTTGAGCACTGGGCTACAACTCTGAAGACCAGGGTTTGAATCCACGCTCAGCTATGGAAACTCACTGGGTGACCTTGGACAAGTCACACTCCCTCAGCCTCAGAGGAAGGCAAAGGCAAACCCTCTCAGAACACATCTTTCCAAGAAACCCCCATGGTAGGTTTGCCCTAGGGTCTCCATGAGTTGGAAACAACATGAAGGTGCACAACAACAACAGCTTTAGACTTCCCTCAAAAAATTGGAGGTTTTAAAAAGTGTATTAACAAGCTAGCCAATGCCATAGATTAGACAAGTTGAATAAAGATGCCAACAGGTTCATGAGCAGTGAATGTCCTATCACATCCTGTATTGTGTTTGTAAATTGATCTAAGCCTTTTTGGCAGGAGAGCTAAGTATCAATTGTTTAAACAAATACAGTAATATTCAATGTTTTTATCCACTGGATTTTGAAATGAAGACAAGTCCAGAAATATGTGGGATGTCTGCATTATCTATCTGTCTGTCTATCTGTTCATCAGTTTGGTGTCAGTAGTACTGATTTTGACTTTTATAAAGATTTTCCTCAAGACTTACACTATATACCGTGGGAAGTCTAGAAGGAAGCATCTGTAGTTGAATGTTATTAAAAGAAATTATTCTGTTATTAAAGTTGCAATCCTGTTTCCTGCATGGCAGGGGGGTTGGACTGGATGGCCCTCGTGGTCTCTTCTAACTCTGCAATTCTATGATTCTATGTTCCTGTCCAGATGTAGTTAGACTCCAATTCCCATCAGCCCTAGACAGTTTGGCCCATGGTGAGGAGATAACAGGCGTCTGGATGGATTCACCTCCCCTCTTCTCTATACTAACATTTAAAGACTGCACGATTGACCTTTCAATAGATGTGCTTTGGATGGTGGCAACAATCAGTTTTTTCAGGATGTAATGATGGAGAGCAGCCCACGGTATTCTTGTACTACAACAGGAGTAGGCTATTGCAGCAATTCCAAGGACCAGTTATCTGCCCCAGAACTCCCTGGGGTTGTACAGATTGCCCCAAATACCAAAATAAATAAAATAAAAACCCACCCCAAAGCTTTGTTTCTAGTTCTGATTTTTTAAAAAAAAACCTAGTATTTTTTATATTGAACTGTGCAGTGGGGACAACCTATTTAAAATGTGAATTGCCACTACTGGAGCAGTAATTTGTCCCCTTTTTTCCCAGGAAAAGGGTGGCCTGGGGAGTCTTAAGGGGCTGAGGGCTGCAAAAACAGCTAGGGCTGTAGTAGATTAAAACAAGAGTTGTTTTTTTAGAGTAATATTTAAACCAAGGGAGCCAGCATGTTGGATTAGGACTCTGGGAGATGACTTTCAAATCCCCTCTTAGCCATGGTAATCCACTGGGTGGCCTTGGGCAAGTCACACTTTCACAGCTTCAGAGGAAGCAAACCCACTCTGAATAAATCATACCAAGAGAACCAGAGGGCAGGGGTTTCCATCGGTTGAAGTTGATTTGAAAGCACATGAAACAACAACATCAAAAAAATGGGGCCTGTGTTATAGAAAACCAGCATGGTAGAGTGCTTTGGGTGTTGGAGTAGGACTGTGGAGACCAGGGTTCAAATCCCCACTTGGCCATGGAAACCTACTGGGTAGGCTTGGGCAAATCACACTCTCTCAGCCTGAGAAGGCAGTGACAAACCTCCTTAATTGTGCCAACAAAACCTTAGGGTTACTATAAATCAAAGACAACTTGAAGGCATACAAGGACAACATTTGAATCAAATTCTACAAAATGTCTGCCTCCAGTATGCGCCTGAATGTCCCATGTGCCCTCATGGTTGGCATAACATCTGTACCAATGGAATTCTCCATGGGTGCACCAGGGCACCCAGGGCAGTCCTGGTGTCGTGGCACCTGTACACCTCCCTCTCATTAACAGTTCTGCTGGTGCTGCTGCTTTCTTAACTGAATGTAGCTTTACAACCTCCTCCCAGATCATCCTACTTATGCAATAAGACCTTCAGAAGAGGCCCTTCTTGAAGCAGAAGAAGTACATTACACATTTAGAAGAGAAAGAGCTTTCTCTGTAGTGATATCTCAACTTTGGATTGCCAATTACAGTGCTTTCTTTTTGGCAACAAAACAAAATGTGTTTTTTTTGTGTGTCCAGAAAATACAATTAAAAATAAATAAATGATTGATTAGTTTGTCAGTGATTAAATAATTAGTTTGTATGTGTCATAATCTGTAAGATACGTAAGCATTCCTGAACAGTAGTCATTAGTTTTAGTCATGTGAAATGGTCTCTGGAATTAGTAAGCTACTAGCATAAGAACCAGGCCCTCATTCCTCAACAGTGTTTCTGGGATTCCCATATTTTGCCACAGCAAGTCAAAGCCTTTCAAGGTGTAACGTAAGGAAAAGGTGTAATTCATCAGGCAAGATTCACTGTACTCCTGGAAATGAAAGGAAGAAGGAGCCCAGTGCAGAAAGAATGGGAGAATTACCGTACTCTAACATGGTATAAGAAGGTGCTTTGTTTGACCACTATTAGTCCTGGGTCAAGCAGGTCAATGGAAGAAGAACCAGCATGGCTCATTTTGGAGGAGTTTTAGAGAAGTAAAAAGATGTACCTTTTATCACTTGTGGTATTGTGTCATCTCTTTCCCCAAACCACCTTCAATAGTATCCTCTTTTTATAACATTGCTTGTTATAAAGATAGAGTAGCGCCAGCAGTTCTCAGACCTCCCCAAGTTGCACATGTTGACTGGCTGAATGAACTTAAACATTTGGACCAGTATATTTTGCCTGCAATTGAGATAGCATCCACACCAAGTTTATTTAGTGTCACTTTGTGATGTGACAGTGTAACTCTGAGAGTTGTTTTGTACGGTGAGAGATTTCAGTTTGTCTTTATCTCGGCTGCACAAGGAGTTGCAACCAAGCCTGATTCCCTGGTGAATGTGACTTTATTGCCAAATAACAGTTTGCTACATAGGGGTCTCCATGCATGTGCATGGACATGCACACACACACACACACACACACAGAGCACAAGCAAATACATCAAACACTACTTTATTTTTATTTATTTATTTATTTACTTATACCCCGCTCTTCAGCCTCAAGGCTACTGAGGCCTTTGGGTTGAATTCTTCTAGAAATTCATATCTGTGACTGTGTAGTGAACACTGCAATTAAATCATGTGAAATATTGCAGCATTATGGAGCGACTGTATTGTGTGTTTTACTAGGCTACTCCCAAGTTTGTATTTTATATATTAATGTATTGTAAATTGTAAACCCCCCAAAACTAACTCCCTTGGTTTTTCTCCCCCCTCCTGGCCCAAGTTGGATAAATATCAGCTGCCTTGGCTTGCGTTTGGTTAGCTGCCCTGGTTGTACAGTCTCCCCATTGTATTTTTGTAAACATGGCATCTAGCAGTCCTTTGAATAACCTAACAGTTTTATTTCATCAAAACCCATCCAATTTTCAGGAAGAAGTCTAGCCAATAACTCCAGGCTACTTTTTACATTAAGTGCTCAAACTTAATTTTGAGCGTCAGTAAGGGAAGAAAAATGTAAATTGGGAACAGAGACTTCTTGGAGAAAACTTAGATTTGTCTTGATTTCGGCCCTTTTCTAGTCTGCAACCTCCCCCCGCTCTAATAATTACTGAAGAAAAGTTTCACTCTTGGCAGGAAACAAAATTATTTCTCTCCATGCCTGGTAAATTTATTTCATGAAAGATTTGCACAGTCTTAGGTATACTGTCAAGTGACTGTGGAGGGAGTAATGGAAGATGTATCACAAGCTAGATGCTTCTCAGGTTCTCTTACCTTTTAATGGGTACCGGTATTTTTGGAACTGTCAGTATTTATACAGTGGGTCCACAGTATCCACAGGGTGGGGTGGGGGTTGGCTCCAGGACCCCTGTGGATACCAAAAAATGCAGATGCTCAAGTCCCTATTAAAGAAATGGTGGAGGTGGTGCCAGCCCCTGGCTGGCAGGCACACCACAAGGCAAGCATTTTTCGGCCTCCCCCACCTCCAGTAATATGTAAATGCAGAAACTGTTAAAAAAAAAATACTGTACTGTACCTGAGATCTAGTACAACCAGGCCCAGAAGTAGTCCCAGGGCAGCAGCGGAGGTTGAAACAAGGCTCAGGCGCCAGGCGTGGGCAGCCTGCATGTTCCTTGGAGGGACTAGTGCACAATGGAATTCAGTAACTTGATGCTGGCACATCAGGCAGAAGCAGGCGGCTCACTTACTCTCCAGAGATGGGGAATCATGAAGAATGCTTGCCTCATGGTCCACTTGCTATCACTGCTGACATTCCCCCACTGAAGCTTAGGGCTATTGTGTGCAGGACATTTTTGGGCTTTCTGAATCTCTTGCCCTTGTGCTCTCTCCCAAAACATCCTGTACACAACAGCCCTTAGCCGGGGTGCGGGGTGGCTAGTAGCAAGAGCTATGGAGCAAGCATTCTTCATGATCTCCAGGGAGCACATGAGACACCTTCGTTCATCTTGCAGGCAAGCTCCGAATTACAGTATTGACCTCCATATGCTCTACTCCCCTCTGGGAGCTGCTGGATTTGCAAGGCTTAAAAAATGTGTGCCCAGTGCCTGGGCTTTGCTGCCACCTCTGCTGCTGCCCTGGAACCACTTCTCAGCCTGGTTGCATTAGATCTCATGTGTTTTTAAAAAACTGTTTCTGCATTTTCAGTCAGTGGTTGGTTAAATCTGTGGGCTCGCGTTTACAGAAGCCCTGCTGTATACAAATGCCTGAATTGCTGACAAACCTAGAAAGAACTTTGAGAAGCTTTTTGATTTAAGCTCTTTCCCTTCTGTTCCCTCTCTCCCCCTCCTACCCACTGCCTGTCCCCTCCCTTGTGTGTGTATGTTGGGGGGGGCACCAATAACTTTCCCACCTGTATTTTTCATTTGCCCATGAGTGCAAGTTGAAAATTGTTTCTCATGTTTTACTTCCCAGGCTTAAAGGGTCTTTCATGTCAACAGTGAAAAGGCTGTTGCAGGACATCTGGTACAATAATGCTTTGTGTAGTGTAGCTCACATTCCTTCCATTACCTCTCCATTTATACAGGCTGCATTTTATCTTGTTCTGAAGAGTAGAGGACTAAACTTGGGTTGTGGTGGTCTTGTTGAAACCCATCCTAGCTGAAGAAATTAACTGGTGAATTGACGCTGCACGATATAGGTGTACAAAGGCCAAATTGTGAACTGGGTCCTAAACTCTTTAAAGCCCAAAGAGTTAAGGCCCAGTGAGCATAGAAAGACTATCATGGCCCCCTGGAGAAGAATCAGCTAAGTAGAGATTTCCTGCAGGAGCAGGGGTGGGAAGAAATTAAAACTAGGTTTGAAAGTCCCAAGGGGAGATGCATAGGGTGGGTGTCAAGGTGAGCACTTCTTATTTTGAAGTTACGGCTGAATAATGAGCAAAGTCAGAGCAAGAAATTTTGCTGCCTGAGGAGAAGAACATAATGACACCCCCTCCTCTTTCATGTAAAAAAACTAAACAAACCCTAACTGGATTGGCTCATGTATCACCCAGTCTATTTCTGTCTTTAACACTGGCAAAGGCAGGTGTCTGCCACCATACTTGCAGGGTAGCAGGGTAGTCTGAGGGGGTGGGTGGGCATAGCACACTGCTCTTTCCTCTCGCCCCTTGCTGACACCTCCCAGCATTTGCTACCTGTGATGCTTACGTCCCCTGCCTCCTTGTCAGGCCAACCCTTTATATTCAGGGGATTTTGCAGAGCTTCCTGTAATTCATTCACATACCAATCCTGTGAAGCTGCTGAGACTGCAATAGTTTCTAATCTATTGATTGGCATTCTTATGGTACATTCTGGCTCCCTGCCATATACCAAGCTGATCTTGACCATGCTGACTAGAGATAGTGGGAGGTGTAATTCATTTCATATCTAGAAGGTAGCATGTTGGGGAAGGCTGGCCTAATTGAATGGCAGCTGCTCTCCAAGGTCTCAGAAATAATTTCCCAGCTCTTTGAATTCTCATTCTTTGGCAGAAAGTGCCAGAGGTTGAACCAGGGGCCTTTTACATAGAAAGAGATGTGCTCTACTAGTACTGAGCTACAGCTATCCTGTAAACTGCTAATGTAATTCAGGGCTTCTCAAACAGCATTTCTTGGATTTTCTTGGTTGGTCTGAAGATCATTTGGAGGTTATAAACCAACCCGGGCACAAACTTCTATTTGAAAATACCGAGATTCTGGACCAGGTTAATAACTATCAGGTCAGACTGCATAGGGAAGCAATTGAAATCCTCAAACACCTGGACAACTTCAACAGGAAACCCTAAAAGTAAACAAAGTTTGGCTACCAGTCCTGAAAAACACCAAAATAAAAACTCAACGCATGCAAATGAACTTCCCCCAGGGACAGGGGGCTTCCCAGCAGAGAATGGACCATGAGCTAAATAGATACTAATCCCCCTCGCATATCCTCACACCCTAAAAACTGAACATCCAACAACAATACACAAGTTTACCTGCTAATCCTCTTCAATCGGGACTCACAGTATATAAACCCCACACACCTACACTGCCACCATTCTCTTAAGATGCCAGCCACAGATGCAGGTGAAACGTCAGAAATAAACTCTTCTAGAACACAGCCTCACAAGCCAGAAAAAACCTACAAAAAAACCCTATGGATGCTGCCTGTGAAAGCCTTCGACTTCACATCTTCTGCACTATTTTGTGTTGCTTCCTGCCTCTCCTGGTAGATTCCCATGCAGATGTTCTCCCACCCTGCCTCTTTTCGTTTCAGCTTTTAAACATACTTTAAGGCTCTACTGCTGAATTGCTAGGCTTAGAAATGGCTGCAACTGGGCTGGGCCTGCTTACTTCTTTGAGGCTGCTCCAGCCAAGCATGCACATCCCAGCCCTAGGAACGCAGGGTATTGGCAGCAGCCTCCCACCCCCTACATGCCCCTTCCCCTCAGCACCATGAGGAACCTTCTTCAGTAGAACCCAGCATCACCACCCACCCCAATCACAGCTAGGACTGCCAAGGGTTGCGTGCTCATCCCTGGCTGCTCAACTTTGTGTATGTGCAAGGCGGGGGGTATCTTTCAGGTACAAAGAACCCAGTGCTTTATCACTATATGTATAGCGTCCTTTAAAAATAAAAACAAAACACCATGTGATGAGCCAAATGTATCTTTTTTAAAAAGTCAGTCTTGGGTTAGGAACCAAATCCTTTAGAATGCTGAAGGGAAATGGCATTTCGGTCAGAAAACAAAGTACAATGACATACTGCAACAACCCAATGTGTTTCTTCACCTGGATAGCCCCATGATTCTGGGTAGCTCCCAGTTTGCCTTTCCAATTCAACTGAAGCTAAAGCAATCATCCTTTAGACACTTTATGTTAATGTGATTTTATAAAATCAGGATGTTTAGCAACTTGGAACCGGGGAGATCTTTCAGACCACCAACAAATGAGTGGATCCATTTATGATATCACATTTAGTTCATATTTCCTTCCAAACAATTTTAACGTATCTGTTAGCATATGTTGGATGCATAGGTGAAATTCTGGGTGGGAATTATGGCTTTTAGTAACATTTGTCTTCTGAATTGTGCTGGGAAACATATTTCAGTCTCCAAAAAATATTTTCTTTTCAGCTTTTCCTTCTGGCTTCAGAGAGAAAAATGAGACATTGTGGTAATAACAATAAAGACCTGCAGTAACAGGTCTCTGCTTGTTGGATATGCATGTCAATAGAAGTAATTGAGTCAATCGGAAACACTGCATTGTCCACACTAATTTTGTCAAGGATTAATGAGATTGGGTCTTCCTGCTTAGTGAGCCACAGAAAAAGGTTTGTTTTTTTCTCTAATGTGTAGGAATTGGCTTAGGAGAATTTAATCAGATCCTGTCTGCCTCATCTGGGAGTGTTTCTCTCTGGTGGTTGTTGTAATCCTGTCTTTTAAACATTCTCCATTTATATTTACTTTGTTGCTGCAGGAAGCAAAGAAACATGCCTGTTCTGGATGCTAGGCTGTGATCCTAAGCTCACATAACTTGCAAGTATCTATGCTGAAGCCTGGGGAGGTGGTTTAAAACAATGATGTCAAAATTTCTAGTTTTTTGACCCCCCCCTTCCACTCCCCAAACTTGCAAAGACTTGCATGCTTCCTCAGATTTCAGTTTAAAAACCACTGGCCTAAGAGCTGTTTCTTCTTTCATTTGCCATGTTAGTAATGTGATTTACACTAGTGCACAAAGGTTCAATATTTTATACTGTAGCAATGCATGGACAAGTGGTTTCCATTTTCAGCCTGGTCCTTGTACCTGAAACCCTGCTGGTTAATTTCCAGATAAGACAGAAAAATAATTCCTGCCTGACAGATTTTATAGTTAAACCCTATGCGTATTCTCATGTAGGCATGGATCTTCATATATGAAATTATACAGGCATACCTCATTTAACAAAGCCTCTGACAGAGAAACTCCTTTCTACAGTCTTTTTATACCTGCCCAGCCCCTACTTTTTCCTCTTTATCCTCTGTTTAGCTGGAAGGTTTTTTAGCAGTATTGGCACTGGGAGGATGGTGAAGGAGAGCACGAGTAACACAGAATTTTGGTATCAGGTTCCAGTAGTGTGTCTGCAATAAATTATGCAATAAAGTTTGAACTGGTTGGACTCTACTTTAGCCAGTTCTACTGTAGCTGTGTGGGCCTGCCTACAACATGCAAGGGAAACCGCAGCTGTTTCCAGAATCTCTTACTGAGTATGTGTGAACAGCAAAACTGAAAGACAACGGGAGGGCAGATAAGCCTACCTCACCAGAGCCCCCCCATGATAAGTTTGGAAACCATTAGAAAGATGGAGATGGGTGAAAGATAAAATTATCCTTGGATATGTTTTGGAAGAAACTTTCAAATGGTCATAGGGGGTTCAAAATATTTCTGTTTCCTTATGCAAGGCTTACCTGATCTGGTTGTTTCATTCCCAGCTTGTTGGGGGCAATTAGCTAAAACAACAACAACAATGTAAACCGCTTAAAGGAGTGCTTTGGCACTGATAAGCAGGATATAAATATCAATGCTATTGCTATTGCTATTCCCATGTGCATATTGTTAGTTTTGAATAAAAACTTTGCTGAAACATGTTGAAGTGTCTGTGTGGTATAGAAACCTCTATCCTATTCTTTCCATCTTATTTCTGCCTCTGATACTGGCTTTTCTGTTAAAGAATGAATGTCCAGGAACACATGTGCTTTGTTATCTGTTTACCTGCACCTTGAAAATTGGATGCTGTATTAAAATGCAAACGGCACCCATTCAGTGGACAAGTTTGTCATGGTGCATTTGCCTGGCAGGAGCATGTGGTATATGTGCATCTTCTTCAGCCCACCTGCTTTATGCTTTATCCCTTGGGCTGTAGTTCATGCTGCAGACAAGCTGAAAGCCAGCGTTCATGTGGGCTGTGTAGTATGTACTGTGTGAAGTCGAAGGCTTTCACAGCCGGCATCCATAGATTTTCCTTGGGTTTCTTCCCGGCTGTGAGGCCGTGTTCTGGAATAGTTTCTTTCTGACATTTTGCCTGCATCTGTGGCTGGCATCTTCAGAGAATAGTTGGGTAGGAGTGTATGTAGAGTTTATATGCTGTGAACCCCTGTTGGGGAGTATATGTAAATTTGTGTAATTGAATGGTTAGTTTCTGAGTATAGAATCAAAACTCAACACTTACAAAGGAATTCCACCCAGGGACAGGGGGATTTCCAGCAGATAATGGTTCATCAATCAACCATTAGCCAAACAGACACTAATCAACCTTGCATTTCTAAATACAGAAACTAACCATTCAGTTACACAAATTTACATATACACTGTACTCCCAAACAGGGGTTCACAGCATATAAACTCCACACACACACACCTACCCAATCATTCTTTGAGGATGCCAGCCACAGATGCAGGCGAAATGTCAGAAAGAAACTATTCCAGAACACAGCCTCACAGCCCGGAAAGAACCCCAGGAAAACCTATAGCATGTACTGTATTTACAATGTCAGTAAAGTGTTTTTCCTCTAGGAAATCTAACACTTTTACAATAAAATGGGGGACCAAGTAGGAAACTACTGTGCATGTATATCTTAAAAATTCAACCTGTGACTATTTATACTCAGTTGAGTTTCAGTCAGTCAATGTTTTCCCCCAGATGGGTAGGAATGCACAATTTAGGCAATTAAGTTATGGTATGTGTCATGGTGGTTAAGCAGATAGAGGCAATCACTAGTTATCCCAGAATATTTTCTCCCAGATTTTTCAGCTCATGGGAACACATCTGTGCTGGTAATTACTTTGCTTCTTTCCATGCACATGTTATAATTATATCTATATTAATAATTCACATATGCACAGTTGTACCTAATTGCACAGTATGCTGGTAGTTTACCCTATGTTTCACTATAGCAAGTGGGTACAGAGAGCACTGTTTGAAAGGTTTATTCTTTGTTCACACTAACTATATTCTGTCCTGGAAGAAGAAATTATAATCCCAGGGTTTCAGAGGTAGGGCTAAAAAAATCAGCTATCTGCACTTTCTCTTTATATCATGATGGATGCTCTAAGAAGATGTGGTGCTCTAAGAAGTTATTGAATCATAGTGCTCATAATCCTTCACAATTGTTTATATTTGCTAGGGTTATTGAGAGCTGTAGGACACAAGCATGAAGACCAATAGTTGTCCACCCCTGCTTCATAATGTTTGCTTGCTTGGTGATATTTCTGTCGTACTTGAGTAGATTTTGTGCAGAGTTTACCTGGTGTATAAGCTACAGAGGTGCAGTCACTCGCAGCATATTCTCCAGTTCTAAATAAGAATGTTGTGTGAACATTCTCTTAAAGGAACAGGTAGGATTTCATTCCATAGGAGTTCACATTGGTAAAGTACCCTGACCTCGATATTTTTTACTATAATGTTAATTGATAACTCCATTTATTCAGAGGGGATAGCCAAGACGGGGCTCCAACTCCTGCAGTTTTTTAAAACCCAGATAAAGCCTGGGGGATTTCTGGTGGGCTGAACAATACAGGCTCACTAAGTGGAATCCAAGGCTTACATTTCTTTTATTCCCCTAAAGTCACTACATTCTTCTATTGTAGTCTTCCTAGGGCTTTTTTGTTTGTTTGTTCTAAAAACAAACTCTTTTGTGAAGTTGGGGGTTGGACACATTAATTTCCAGGACCATGTTTTGCCATTCCCCCAAAACTGGGCTAATCATTCAACCTTTAATGCTCACAAAGGAGATGATTTTCCTGGCAGAAAAAGAAGAAAACTGGCTCCAAATGTGCATGTTGGCGGCAGTAGCCCATGTGCCTCAGATAGTATGTGGAAGAAAGCCCCTGGGATGACGGACAAGGTTTGTGGATAATATAGTCGTGATTTCCTGGATCCTGTGAACTGTCCATCAAGCTGGAAACTAGAAAAATGGTTACTTGTGTGCTTTTAGTGTGGTTGTGGCAGACTACAAGGAACACTTCTCAACAAGGAAATCAATGCCCTTTTCTAAAAAGGCATTTGGCCATGTTATTCAGTTACCCCCCTCACCTTCTTGTAATTGACTCCTGTTTACTTTCCCTCTCCTCCTTTCCCCAGGTTTATTACTGCTGTTTGGCCAGAGGAAATGAATTAACATAATTTACTGTTTTAAAAACAAGACACACACCCTTCCCTGGCAGTGGGCTGAGAAGCATGTTTGCGGAGTCTGGGTCCATTTAGAGAGAACAATACCCTGATTATGGAATGCAGCCTTCTATTCATACAATCCATCACCGTTTTAAAAGTAGCTACTGCCCTTTTGCAGGAGGTACATGTAGCATGAGCTGCAGAACCCCAACCGCTGCCTCTCAACACTAAACGAAAGGCATTGTTCTCCGTGGAAGTTGATTTTGGAGAGGGAGGATAGGGAGAGGGTGGCCCAAGCACAAACCAAGTGCCAAGTTTAATATCTACTACCAGCCAAAGCTTTGTCACAACTTCCAGTTTAATTTTCAAATGTAAGTCACTGTTGCCCTGGAAGGCACAAAAGGGTATTTTCTTGGTGGTTGCTCCTGGAGGGGGAACATCCTTCCAAGGGAAAGTTAAGCTGGACCTCTCCCTCTTGTCCTGCAGACAGGTAAAAGCGTTTTGGCCCAGGTGGTCTGTTGGCAATTCAGTGGCTTATTATTTATTTATTTATTTATAGCCCACCCAATCACAAGGAATCCAGGCGGGTTACAACAATAAAAACACATGGAACACAATAAAATTCAAAATTAGTCCCTTCCCACCCCCCCAACCCAATACTAAAATTACAATTAAATAAACACAGTTTAAAAACAAGAATACAAAAGTTTAAAAAGGGAGATGATTGGTGGACGGAGCGACGTAGACATAGCGACTATTGAAGAAGGAGATTTTAATGGGGAGGGGGCGGGCCATATTTTTTCATTTATGTGCTTTTAAAATTTTAATTTGATTGTATTTTAATATGATAATTTCAGTATCATAGTATATTGTGGTTTCATTTGTATCATAGAATCATAGAATTGTAGAGTTGGAAGAGACCACAAGGGCCATCCAGTCCAATCCCTGCCATGCAGGAATACGCAATCAAAGCATCCCTGACAGATGGCAATCCAGCCTCTGTTTAAAGACCTCCAAGGAAGGAGACCCCACCATGCTCCGAGGGAGTGTGTTCCACTGCCGAACAGCTCTTACTGTCAAAAAGTTCCTCCAGTCTCTGGAGCAGCAGAAAACAAGCCTGCTCCATCCTCAATGTGACACCCCTTCAAATACTTAAACAGGGCTATCATATCAATCCTTAACTGTCTTTTTCCCAGGCTAAACCTACCCAGCTCCCTAAGTCTCTCCTCATAAGGCATGGTTTCCAGACCTTTCACCATTTTAGTCGCCCTTCTCTGGACACACTCCAATTTGTCAATATCCTTTTTGAATTGTGGTGCCCAGAACTGGACACAGTATTCTAAGCGAGGCCTGACCAAGGCAGAATAGAGTGGCACTATCCTCCTGTTGACCATTTTTCTTTCTGCTCCAGATGTTGCTGAATTGCAACCCCCATCATTCTTCACCACTAGCTATGCTGGCTAGAACTGCTGGAACTTTCAGTTCAACAACATCCGTAAAGCTCCAGTTCTCACTATTGCTCCACTTTGTTGGTCCATATTCCTTACCACATTAGCTAGAGAGGAAGTCCCACTGACCTCAGTGAAACTTACCTCTGTGTAGACCTTAGTCCTGTCGGGTTCTCACTGACACATATATGAATGAAAGAGACACAGTACATCCTCACTATGAGGGTAACCCTTCAGACCTACACAACAATTAGCTCTGAAAGTGCTCCAGGACTCTTGTGCAGTGTCTTCTGGACATCAATACAGGTCGACCCCATATCTGTGGGGGATAAATTCTAATACCCCCCACTCCTGTGAATACCTGAAACAGTGGATAATAGGAAACCCTATTATTTTCAATGAGACAAACACTGGAAGTTGACCACAGAATCACACTGAAGGTCCTCGAAATGCCTAGGGAGAACATATTTTTTTTGGACATGGACAAGTAAAACTGTGGATATCGAAACCACAGATATGGGGGTCAACCTGTAGCTGGCCTGTATGTGTAAGATTTGAATAGGTGAGAGGCAGGAGATAGCTGAATGTGCAGAAAACAGAGTGGCTACTCTATTTTACATCCTTGAACGGGGAAGGGCAGCCCTTCAAATGCTGTGAGACTGCAGTTCCTATCAGCCCCAGCCAGCACAGCTAGCAGGGACTGCAGTCCCAAAATTTTTGGAGAATTACAGTAGTGCCCCCCACCATCCCTAGACCACCATGCTGTCTGCTACATTGCTCATTGTCTCCCCCTACCTTTAGTGTGAGGCTAGGCTTGTTCAACTCATCTGGAGCTATTTCCTGAACACACCATTTTTGTTGGGTTCCGGTTTGTAATCTACAATAGGACCCCCATATCCACTGATTCATTATCCACTGATTCAATTATCCATAGGACACAAAACAGCACACCTGCTACAGAGTCTTCCTAGAAAATGTGTGCTCTCTAGCCATTTTCTAGGTCCTCCAAGGCAACTCTATGGCATTTTAATCTGGAAATCCCATTATTTTCAGTGGTGTTTGCTATTATCCACAGTTTTCGGTATCCATGTCCCCCCAAACCAATCCCCAGTGGATATGGGGGTCCTACTATATATTTTAATCTTGTGAGCAATCTTGAATCCCACTTGTGTGAGTTAAGCAGAATATCAATCAGATAAATAAACAGATAAATGCTAAATCACAGGGTGGGTTGGGAATAGAAGAGACAGCCATGAAGTCGGCTTGGATGACAAAGCCTTGGGGCTTGACAGAGGAGTAACAGATTAATTGTAATGCATCTGGCATTCAAAACACAGGCAAGACAGCTGTAAAAGTTATGATCATCCACAAGGAGTCAACTGCTTTGATAGCTACAGCAGTGGTCCATATGATGGAATGAATATTGTCAGATCACTGTCATGTGAATAGTCTTTTTATATTTTTCAAGGACTAACTGAAAAATCATCTGACTTATATGGAGCTGAACTGATATCCTCAGGACTAAATTGCAGACTATATTTAATTTGTAGTACCTCACCAAAGCCTTCGACACCATGAGTAGGAAAGGTCTGTGGCAGATCCTTGAAAGACTAGGATGTCCCACCAAATTCCTTAAAATGATTATCTTGCTACACGAGGGCCAGTGCGGTCAAGTCAGATATGGCGATGCTCTTTCAGAGCCCTTTCTAATAACTAATGGAGTGAAGCAAGGTTGTGTTCTTGCACCAACTTTATTTACAATGTTCTTCAGCATGATGCTCCAAAGGGCTATGGCAGAGCTCGAAGAAGACGACGGCATCTATATACGTTACTGTACTGATGGCAGCTTGTTTAACTTAAGCCGTCTGAGGGCTCGCACTATCTAGTCCGTGAGCTGCTCTTCGCTGATGATGCTGCCCTTGTTGCCCACACAGAAGCAGCTCTGCAGCACCTAACATCTTGCTTCGCAACAGCTGCAGAGCTGTTTGGGCTGGAAGTCAACCTTAAGAAAATGGAAGTTCTTTACCAGCCTGCACCACAGGAGGAACACCACCATCCCCACATTGCCGTCAGCAACTCTGTGCTTAAGTCTGTTCAGCAGTTCACCTACCTGGGAAGCATCATCTGCTCAGATGCCAAGATTGACAAAGAGATTGATCACAGATTGGCAAAGGCACATAGTGCATTTGGAAGACTTTACAAAAGAGTGTGGAGTAACAAACACCTGAGGCGAAACACAAAAATCTGTGTGTATAGAGCCATTGTACTGTCTGTTCTCCTTTATGGGTCTGAAACATGGGTCACATATCGCCACCACTTACAACTCCTCGAACGCTTCCATCAGCGCTGTTTACGCACAATCCTAAATATACACTGGACTGAGTATGTGACGAATGTTACTGTCCTTGAGCAAGCAGGGATCACCAGCATTGAGGCCATGATATTGAGAACACAGCTGCGCTGGGCAGGGCATGTTTCTAGGATGGAGGACCATCGCTTCCCCAAAATAGTACTCTATGGTGAACTTGCCATGGGTCAGCATAAGAGGGGCGCTCCAAAAAACCGATACAAGGACTCCCTGAAACAACATCTCAGGCTCGGCCAAATTGATCACCAACAATGGTCCGCCCTGGCCTCTCAGATCGGGAGGCATGGAGACACACTGTCCACAATGCTGCAGCCTTATTTGAGAACTCACGCTGAACAAGTCTTGAAGAGAAACGACAACGCAGAAAGAATCACAACCTGGAAACATCACCCAAGGAGACTTCTGCTGTGCTTTCTGCAACCGGACTTGTCTATCTCGGATTGGCCTTTTTAGTCATCAGTGCGCTTGCAGAAAATATGGGATGAGTCCTTTCTGAATCTTCGTTTGCGAAGAAAAGCCAGAGAGATTTAATTTGTAGTGTGTACTCTTGGGCCATGAGCCAGTGTGGCATAATGGTTTGACTGTTGGACTACCACTCTGGAAAACAGGGTTTGAATACCTGCTTGGCCATGAAAACCCACTGGGTGATCTTGGGCAAGTCACACGTTCTCAGCCTCAGAAAACTTAGAGTTGCCTTAGAGTTGCTTAAGTCGGAAAGGACTCGAAGGTATATAACAACAACGTTTTGGGTCAGTTTCTTTCTACTTGTTGCAGCCTTGTTCTGGATTGGGGCCACTGTTTGTGGGTGAGGTTCAAATCTGCCCTCCACCACTAACTTTTATTTCTAAATTCATTAACAGCCCTACCAAGGGGTTAATCTATCAGCACTTTGAGGCCAAACTAGAGGCAGCTACATACTCATATGTTCATTTATCTATCTCGTTCATATATAAAGTTGGGAGTGGGTGGATGGGGTCTAATTCTTCAAAGCAACAGGTGGCTCTTCCCCCTTTTCTGCCTTAACTCTTTTATAACTTTGACTCTGTGATGTTGAGCACTTTTTTCCTAGCCTAGTTCACTTCTAGTATCAAATAATAATAATAATAATAATAACAGTAAAATTTATTTGTATCCTGCCCCTCTACAAAATACAATCGGGGTGGCTTGAAGAAGTAGTGGGTATGTTCCCATCATCAGTATGTACCTTTTCTTATCAAAATTAGATTACTCATCACCCACTTTATCCATTGATTGGATAGGTATGTAAAAACAAACAAACAGGAAAACAAGGAGTTCCTGCCATATAAAAAATGGGAGACACTGCATCTATTTGACCATAGAATTGTGCTGGAGGGCATGTAAATGCCTAGAGAGAACATATTAATCAAATCCATGAATAATCAAATCCGCAAATGTTTACCCCACAAATAAGGAGGGACAATTGTATCTGTTTTCTGTCTGCCTTTTGCTTAGAACAATAAATGTGACTTACAGTAAAAAAAATAATAATACAGTAAACATGCATGAACATTCTTTTGGAAAACTGAAGTGGTTCTATTGTTATGTTGGGGACATATTTTAAAATATTTCACCACATAAAAAGCTCCTGCACACTAGAGATAATGTTTAGTATAGTTTTATCCATGAAATCCATCTTATATTAAGTAATACATAAATAAAGAAGTGTATAAATAAGGCCTAGAAAGCCAGTGTGGTGTAATGGTTTGGGTGTTGGACTAGGACTCTGGAGACCTGGATTGAAACCCCTGTTTCAACATGGAAACCCACTGGGTAACCTTGGATAAGTTACACTGTCTTGGCTTCAGAGGCAAACCTCCTCTGAACAAATCTTGCCAAGAAAACTCTGTGAGAGGGTTGCCGTAAGTCAGAAACGACTTGAAGGGACACAGCAACAACAGATACCCTAATGGCATCAGATCCTGTCTGATCTTGAAACTAAGCAGTTAGTACATAGATGGGAGACAGCCAACGAATACCAGGTGCTGTAGGGTATATTTCAGAGGAAAATAGAGATGGCAAAACCACCTCTGAGTATTCCTTGCTTAAGAAAATCTTATGACAAATTCATGGGGTCATTATGCACACACATAAATAAGGGAGGGTATAAATAAAGATTATGATATGAAGACAACAATGATGAAGATGACAATGATGGTAATGATCCATTGGAAAGACCTTCCCCACCTGCAACCTGGAGTTGTATAGGTCAGAATTCTGCTACTGAATCTGTGTAATTCATAATGCATGAACCCCTTTCACATGTGTATTATATGAAGGAGCAGTACACAGTTGCCAGGCCCAGGGCTGCACTATTAGTCCCATGACTGGACATCTATGCATTGGCATGAACTCCCCTGATGTTCCTACATGTGGTTCATGATGTGAAGAGGGATTAAAAATTGCCCAAAGTGAGTTAAACTGGGCCCCCTTTCTGTTGTCCTCCTGGCTGCTGAGGAAGTGGCTGAGGAAGAGACATCCAGAGAAGGTGTCCCCACCACCTTTCTAAGCAATTGAACTGCTCTTACTGTCCAGAAGTTTCTTCTAGTGTTCAATAAAAAATCTACTCTCTTGTAATTTAAAACCATTAGATCTGGTCCTACCCTCTGGGGGCAGCAGAGAACAGGCCTGCCCCCTCTCTGTGTGACTGCCCTGAGATATTTAAAGAGCACAATCATGTGCCCGCTTAGCCTTCTCTTCACAAAACTGAACATGCCTAGCTCCTTTAACCTTTCCTCATATGTTTTGTTCTTCATACCTCTTGTTGCCTTTTTCTGAACTCACTCCAACTTGTCTATATCCTTCTTAAAATGAGGTGCCGAGAGCTAAATGCAGTACTCCAGATGAGGCCTGAGCAGCACAGAATATAGGGGGACTATTACTTCCCTTGACTTGGAAACTATACTTCTATGAATGCAGGGTAAGATATCATTCCCCTTCTTTGCTGCAGCATCACACTACTGGCTCATGTTCAACTTAAGATCAACAATAATCCCAAGGCCCTTTTCACATGTAGTACTGCTGAGCCATGTATCCCTCATCGTATACCTGTGCATTTGGTTTTTGTAGCCTTAATGTACAATTTTGCATTTGTCTTGATTGAATTTCAATTTATTAATTTCTGCCCAATTTTCTACTTTATCCTTTTGAATTATGTTGCTATCATCCAATGTGTTAACCACCCCTCCTAGTTTTGTGTCATCTGCAGACTTGATAAGGATTCCCAAGTTGCTCACATCCACATCCCAGTTATCAACCATTGGTGCCTGCTTGATCTGTTGTAATGGACACTTTTCAGTTGATACAGCCTGAGGATGTGAACAAGATCCTTAGTAGCATGAGATCAGGTTCATGTGTGCTTGACCCTTGTCCTTCCTAGCTGATTAAAGCAGCCATGGAGGACTCTTTCAGTTGATACAGAGTGGTAAATGCATTTTTGGAGGAAGGTGTAATGCTATCTGGCCTAAAGATAGCTGTTGGAAACGTCTACTAAAGAAGCTCCTCTTGGTCCCATCATGTTGGACAAATCTTGCCTGTTCTCCAATTTGCCATTAGGGGGCAAGTTATATGAGTGTGTAGTAACATCTCAGCTCTAAGCATTGGATGGAACAGATTACCTAAACTCATTTCAGTCTACCTTCATACCTGGGTTTGAACTGAGACAACATTGGTTGCCTTGATACATGATCTGCACTGGGAACTAGATTGGAGGACCATGTTCTTATCAGTTATGCTTGAATTCTTCTTTTGATACCATTGACCATAGTATCCTTCTGAACTTCCCTAGTGAGGTTTGTGAGATACCATTTTATGATAGTTCTGGTACTTTCTCAAGGGCTGTTTTCATAAGTTTATGCTGTGGGACTCTTGTTTGACCCCTTGGCCTCTGGTGTTTGGTGTTCCTTTGGTGTTCAGTTTTGTTCCCAGTGTTATTTAATAGCTACAGGAAACTGCTGAGAGATAACATCCAGGGATTTCTGGTTCATTGTCACCAATCTGGATGATATGCAAGTCTATTTCTGCTTTGGGAAACTGCTGATACTCTAAATCTTTGCCTGGAAGAAGTAATGGGTAGATTAGCATTAATAAACTCAAGATTTAGTCCAGACAAGACAAAAGTACACCTGGTCAGAGACTGATGGTTTAGAATGGAGTAGTTCTCTTCTTGAATAAGATTCTCAGTTTAGGGATTTAGGTTTGCACCTGAATGCTCAGGTGATGGCTGTAGCCAGAAGTGCCTTTAGCTTGCTTAGGTTCATGAATCAGTGGTGTCCATTCCTTGGCATGAGGACACTGGTCTAAGTTACATCTCATTATTGCAGCGTGCTCCACACTGGAATACCTTTGAAGAGTCTTGGAAATACAGTTGGTCAAGACTGAAGCAGCAGGGATACTTGCTTATAAGGTCGTATTTCATTTGTGCTGTAAGTGCTGCACCAGCTTCCAGTCTATTTCTAAGGTATTTGTGATGACATTTGAAGCCCTAAATTGAAGTCCTTAGACCTAGGACAATGTAGAAACCACTTCTTCCCTTATCAGCCTGTGGCACTCTTAAGATCTGCATGGAGATCCTTTCTTATATTCTACCTGTGGTGGAAGTGTAATTGGTGAGTTGCCATAGTGGAAACTGGAGAAGGCTTCTGTACCATTAATAATTTGTGCATAAGAGGGAATTTCAGCAGGTGATGGTTGCATGACAAGTGACACCTGCTGAAATTCCTTCTTCTACAGGAGCTCTCTCCAGTTTTCACTCATTGCAAGGGAAAGAACCTCTTAGTAACCACAGATAAAATGGTGGAATTCTCTGTTCCAGGAGATTGGTCTGCCACTACCTCTTTAACAGCATTTTATCATAAAGCAAAGACCTTGTATAGAAAGGCTTTTTGTTTTATGAGATTAGTAAGTTTTTTCTCTCATTTTAAAGTTTGTTTCTCTTTTTTATTCTTATTGCATTATGGTTGCCATTGGAATTTTATTATAGTTTACTGTTGCCTTTTTAATTGTTGTCCTGAGTGATGTGTAGCCACTGGAAGGTATTTGTTTTTTTATTTTATGTATGTATGTATGTATATCTTTGCATTGTGGATTTTCCCAATGAGGTTAGTAGTTCCTGTGCTGCCTGCAGTTCCTCTTGCCTTTTGCTCATTGGATGCCTGCTTGATCTGGTTTGTAGCTTCCTTGAGGTGAGAGAAATGGATTGCAGCCTACTTGAGGCTCAGCCGTTATGTTGAGGTGCTGTTCTGCAGTTGCCAGGGAAGAGTTGTGAGGCTTCTTGAGGGGCAGAGGTCAGGTCAGAGGTAGAAGCCCAGTCACCCTTCACTGAAGGCTTTTGAAATAACAGGGCAGATTCCTGGTGAGGCTCCTTCTGTCCTCCCGTCACTTTCCCATTGATAAAAAGCAGATTGCCTGCCCCCAGCTGTTCCTTCTGTCACATTACAAATGAGATGTTGAAAGGCAGCTCTTGGACTTCAGACAGCTTTCCTCTTTCCATTTCATTCTACCCATCAATTAATGTCAAACAATAATGTTTTATAACTATTTTATATGTTTCTAAAGAGCAGGGTCCTCTCTGAAAAAAAGTCATAGTGTAGTTCCATGGGGTGCAGCCGTGAGATTTGAGCAGGAGCTGTTGCAGAAAGAAAGGGGAGCATTGTGTATGTGGGAAGGGGCCAGGAAAAGCTGTTCTCTTTTGCTTTCCCCAGAAGATCCACTTTGCATATTGACAAACAGATATAATAACCCTTTTCTCATCCTGTTAAACTGTGAAGCCTCATCAGTACATTTAAAACTGCTTTGAGAATGATAATAGATACATAGATCATGGTGATCTTGTGGGGACACTGTATACTTGGGTTTCCTGAAATGCTCCTGAGTAAACTTAGCAGCTCTGACATAAGGGAACAGGACTTTCTAGGGATAGTAACTAGATTAAATAGGAAGCAGAGGGTTGAAGTAAACAAGCAGCTTTTGCAGCAGAGGGAACTAAGCTTTAACTCTCTTCAAGGGTCTGTAGTGGGAAAGAATGGTGCCACTTCATGTATTCATAAATAAATCAGAGGGTATAATAAGTCAGTAGTAACCCATGCTGTAACCAGATTTGAGGAGGACAGCAAGTTTCAGAAAGGTGAAAAAGTAAGCAGGTCTAAACAGATCACTCCACACTAGGTGAATATATAACTGAATGGCAAAGGCAGTTCAGTTCAGTGTAGGTAAATGTAAGGTGATATGCATTAGAACTAATAAACCTAATGTGATATAAGATGATAGTTTCTGAACTGGCAGCAACAGGAGCATGTCTCTGAATAGAGGTGGATGGCTCAAATAAAAGCATCAGTGGAGGGTGCCGTACCCTTACGAAAGGCAAGTTGCAGGCTACGCAGTCTTCCTCCTTACTTTTAATGATTTTTATTCTGAGATTGATGGTTTAAATTGTCTTGGTTTTAATGCTTTGTTTTAATCCTGGTATTGCTTATTTTAGCAGTATTTTGTGTTGAGGCCCTTCTAGGGGTTGTAAGGTGGTATAGAAGTGTCCCTATAAACAAACAAACAAACAACAACAACAAAACATACCCCAAACCAAACGAAGGGGATTGTAAATAAAGCAAACAGTCTAATAATGCCTGTAGATAAAACTCTGGCGTGGCTGCTTTGATTGGTTTTATTTAAAGCACAGAGCTGGAATGAAGTCAGATAGGGACCCCCCCCCCGTCTCTTCTATCTCTGTTGAGAGATAGCAGGAGTTTCCTTCATACTACCCTCTAGGAGTGAAGCTTGGGGCAGCCAAGGGCCTGCTAAGAGACCTCTGTGGGAAAGTGGGGACCCTTTATGGGCTATGTTTCCCTTCCCACTGTATGCCAGCAACTGGAAAATGCTGTTGCCTTAATTCTTCAGTTGTAGACTTCCTGAAAGCATCTGGCTGGTCATATAAGACTTTGAAAGCTGCACACTGGACTTTGATCTCATTGGTCTGGGCCCTTTATATATATTTTCAGATAATCTAACAGACAATAGAGAAAACCAATGCTTTGTGAGCCTCTAAACTTAGTAATTAGAATGACTAAGTGTCTGCTCCTTGGTTCTCGTTCAAATAAAGTCAAGCACCTGTCCCAAAGCTATCCACAGGGATAATAAAAAGAACAGAATGCTTCCTAGGCAGCCTGTCTTTTCCTATGCGTATCTATCATTGAACGTAGCCAGCTGTTCTTACCAGAAACCTTTGGCCACCTGTAGAACATGAACACACTGAATCAAAGTTTGAAATTGTGTTTGTAACTACCAAACTAATGTTGTTAAATGTCATTTTGCTGTTTTAGGTAGAAATCTATCAGGTGTTCCCCCATATCAGGGATGCAGTGAAGATGTAAGCATCTTCTGTTGAATTTCTACCAAATGTGAACATTTTATAGGCATAGGTATGTATATTTGTGTCTTTAAGTCGCCTGTTGACTTATGGCAATCCATGAAATTCATAGGGTTTTATTAGGCAAGGAAAACTTAGAGGTGATTTTGTCAGTTCCTTCCTCTGTAATACAGCGAGCCCTTGATACCTGCAGGAGTTTGGTTCCAGGACCCTGCACAGATAGCAATAAACACAGATTTTGGAGTCCCGATTAATAAAATGGCAAGCCCTGGCCACCAGGCACACATTCTCCCGCCCCCCCCCCCAGCATGCCTGCTTCTGCCTTTGAGGTTGCAGCTGTACCAGCTGGCTGGCCTGAGCAAACAGCAGCAACAAGTGAGCAATAGCGACTATGTAACCTGCCACTGAAAATAGCTGCTATCACACCCAGGATGCTCTGAGTGTGTGTATATGTGTGTAGACAATGGGGGTTCTGCAGATTAGCCCCTGGGGACTAGAGCCAGGGATAAGGAGGTAGTTTGTGGAGAGAGGGAAAGACAGCAGGAAGCATAAGTAACACAGTAAGAGCTAAGGGAGGAAGGTCCCTCCACCACAAACCTTGCCTTCACTTTATCCCCTGCCTCACCCCCAGCCCAAATACCTCTAAAATACTACAAAGAAGCCTCTTCTCAATACTTCCATCTCAAGGGACTTATTTATGCAGGCTGCTGTGCCACCTGGAGCAACACGAAAGAGAAGGGAAGATGGAGTGTAAATGGATGTGCTATGAGTGGAGGCAAGTGGGAAGTGGTGGCAGCAGCAGAAATAACCAGAGCGTAAAAGCACATGCTCTGTAGCCACAGTAGCAGAAATTCTCCCATGCAGGCGGTGGCAGCAGCAGCAGTTCCAGGAGCCCCTCCCAAAAAAGCGTGATGGGGAAGCCAGGGACACTTGAAGGTGTGCTTCTGTGCAGCCAAGAGCACAGAACCACTGTCCCATATGCAACTCCCTGCCCAGAGCAGAGAAAAGGCAACAGAGGGTCTACTTTGGTGTAGGGCAGCAGCAGAGGCAGTGGTAAGCCCCGGTGCCAGGCGGGCATTCTTTGGGCTCCCCTGCCTCCAGGGAGTACGCCACCCACCCACTTCTGTCTTCATGGTAGCAGCTGTGGCGCTTCTGCTAGTTCCTTTGCAAAGCAAGAAAAGGCAGCTGGTGGGCTTCCCAGAGTTGAGGGAGACCGAAAAATGCATGCCTGGCAGTCAGGGCTTGCCACCACCTCTGCTGCTGCCCTATGCTATTTTATAAATAAGGGACTTATAAATACTGTAAGGGGCTGGAGAGAGACATGAGGATCTGTGAAATGGTGGCAAGCGTGAATTCGCACCAAGCACTATGCTTGTATTCCTGCCATTTCACCCATTGTGTCTCTTTGCAGCTTCGTATCTCTCATATCTCCAGCCTTGCAAATACAGCACTATACATACTATACTACTTGTTTTGTGTAAAGTATTGTGTTGTGTACAGTATCATAGTTTGAATCCATGGTTGGTTGACTCTGTGGATCCTGAGCCCATGGGTATGCCTACAGTACCTGATATTCATTAGCAGCCTCCCATCCAAAGTCTACCCAGAGCTGACCCTGCTTAACTTCCAAGATCAGACAGTGTCTGGTGCCTTTAGGGTATTTAGGCCAACATAAGCATAGGTACTCTACCAAAAGATGGCAATGCTACACACACACCAGGCTGCACATTACAGTTGTCCCTTCATATTCACTGGAGTTTGGTTCCAGGACCTCCCCACCCCCCGTGGATACAAAAATCAGTGAATACTCAAGTCCCATTATATGCAATGGCATAGCAAAATGGTGTCCTTTATATAAGATGGCAAAATCAAGGTTTGCTTTTTGGATTATTATTTTTAAAGCTGTGAACACTTAAATCCGTGGCTACGGAGGGACAAATATATATTGTTCATGTATGCTTTTTTCAAAGCTGATTGCTGCAAAACCTAAATCTAAGAGCTATCTAGCAATAGCATATATATTTTTAAACAAAATAGTAGTTTCTGTAATTATTCTTCTTTTCCAGTAAATGAATTTTGCAGGATTGACAGATTCCAAAAGAATAGTTGAATTAGCAGCACTGTGGTGTTTTAAAGACTTATAAGAGATTTATTGTGGCTTCAACTTTTGTGGGCCAGATCCCACAGAAACCACTACATGCATCTTCTGTAGCAGGCTGTAGCCCATAGAAAGTTTATGCCAGGAAAACTATGTTCATCTTTAAGGTGCCATGAGAATTTTTCTTGTTTAATCATCATGCAAAGAACCAGTCCTGTATTTACCACAAGTTGACACCCAGGATGAAAATGACAGCTGCCAAGGAAGACAATGATGGTGCTTTTGATGTTTTCAAAGATTCTCAAATTCTGGAAATTAAAAGGGAAAGAAATCCTACAACTTGAATGAATGTTTAAATAGTTAGTTTGGTACCATAAATGTGAACCTTTCTTGTAATAGGATTTTAAAGCTTCATCGGAAAGCACAGCTCTTTAAAGGCAATATCTCATCTCACTAAATGTTGTTGCTCACAAATCCTGTCCTAATTAGCTTTTATAGGGATTACTGAAGTTGAGCTGTATGTTCAATACAATAAATTGGTAGTCTCCTGCCTGGGCTCTTCAACATCAGGTTTCCAGAAAGGGAAGTCACATTTTTTAATGCAAAGATGGCTAAAAGATCTTCTAACATACCCTCTCCTACCACAAACTACTTTAAGAACAAAAAATATGGAGATCTGTTAGTATGTGCAGAATTGCAGACAAAGGCTGAGACCCTCCATCATTAAACATAACTACAGTGACACAGCCCATCACCACAGGTATATCTGACAATGCCACTCTCCAAAACCCACCTCTTAAGCCTGGCAGGGTCTCAAATGAAGGGTTTCTGAGGCACAGAAGTGACATCTGCAGTGCTTTTCCACTCGAGGACAGCTGGAGAGACCTTGTAGGGATCCTTTGGCAACTGCTTCTCTTATCACATTGAGAACAGGTAGCTGGAGGGACCCCTCACGGTCATGCTGCAATTATTTGTCTCAATGCACCCCGTTACCAGGAGAGTGCTGCAGATGTCATTCGCCTGTGCCCTGATCTGCAGCACCTGCGAAGCCCTTCACTTGGGGAACTGGCAGTCTGAAAAGGTTGGTTTTGTGGGGGTCATGTTCAGTTGTTAACCATAACCATGAATCCTCAGCAGTTATTAGACTGTAAGTCTAGTTTATCAGCTTGTAACTATGAACAGGATACCAGCCAAAACTCATGTCTTCTATTGTACTAAATAAAATGCTTATCCCTCAAAGATGAGGTATAGAGAATTCTCGGTTGCAATCCCTGGAGTTAGGGGTGAGTATTTGGGTGACCATTTCCCCAATGACACTGAATTATTCAGGGTGGTGAGAGAGCTCCAAAAGGATTACAGTAGGACCCCTGTATCCACTGGGGATTGGTTCTGGGGGGCCCTGTGGATACTGAAAACTGTGACTAATAGTGAATGCCATTAAAAATAATGGGATTTCCAGTTTGAAAGAACATAGGGTTGCCTTGGAGGGCCTAGAGAATGGCTAGAGAGGACACATTTTCTAAGAATACTCTATGGCAGGTGTGCTATTTTGTGTCCTGTGGATAATGAGTTGGTGAATATGGGGGTCCTGCTGTATCTCCAAATTGGAGGAATGGGCTTTAAAATGACAAATGAATGTTCAAGGTAAACAAATATAAAGTGATGCATCCCAAGTTCATTTTTATGCTGGCTGGATCTGAACTGGCAATGACAAACCAAAAAGGCGACCTTGTAGTGGTGATGGATAGGACTGATGGGAATGTTGACCCACTGTGCAGCTAATAAGAATCAGAAATAAATATACCACCCTATAAAAAATCCATTGGACAACCACATCAGAAGTATGTGTAGAGTTCTTGGCATGGTGCCTAAAAAGGATAGTGTAGAAGTAGAAAACGTGAAGAAAAGGGCAAAAAAAGTGATCAAGGAACTCATAATACTGGAACCTGTGGTTATTCACTCAGTCTGAATGGTGGGGATATTGAGGACAGGTACAAGAGGAAGTACTTTTTCACATAGCCCGTAGTTAAAAACTATGGTGTTGACTGCCCCATGATGTAGTGATGGCTGGTACCTTGGACAGTTTTAAAAAGGGATTAGATAGATTCAAGGAAATTAGGGCTAGTTACTGGGGAATATGAGATGGAGGGTGCAGGTGACTCATGTGGGCTTCCCATTGGCAATTGGTGGGACGTTGTACAAAGAAAACGTTAGACTACTCTTGTTTTGGTCTAGTATGGCTGCTCTCATATTTTTAAAATCAGCCCAAGGATTGAGAAAACAAGAATCTTTCTGATAGAACTAGATAGAATCATAGAATTGTAGAGTTGGAAGAGACCACAAGGGCCATCCAGTCCAACCCCCTGCCATGCAGGAAATTATAATCAAAGCATCCCTGACAGATGGCCATCCAGCCTCTGTTTAAAGACCTCCAAGGAAGGAGACCCCACCACGCTCTGAGGGAGTGTGTTCCACTGCCTAACAGCTCTGACTGTCAGAAAGTTCCTCCTAATGTTGAGGTGGAATCTCTGTTCCTGGAGCTTGCATCCATTGTTCTGTGTTCTAGTCTCTGGAGCAGCAGAAAACAAGCTTGCTCCATCCTCAATGTGACACCGCTTCAAATACTTAAACAGGGCTATCATATAATCCCTTAACTGTCTTTTTTCCATGCTAAACATATGCAGCTCCCTAAGTCTTTCCTCATAAGGCATAGTTTCCAGACCTTTCACCATTTTAGTCGCCCTCCTCTGGACACACTCCAATTTGTCAATCCTTTTTTGAATTGTGGTGCCCAGAACTGGACACAGTATTCTAGGTGAGGTCTGACCAAGGCAGAATAGAGTGGCACTATTACTTCCCTTGATCTAGACACGATACTTCTATTGGTGCAGCCCAAAATCGCATTGGCCTTTTTAGCTGCCGCATCACACTGTTGACTCATGTTCAGCTTGTGGTCTACTAGGACTCCTAGATCCTTGATCCCAGGAAGAATATAGTTTATGCAGAAGGATAGCTTTGGGAAGAATGAGAGCTGGACTCAGCAACGAGCAGCAAGCAGAAAAAGAAATCTGCACATTTGACACACTCTCAGCCCTCAGAAAACGCTGTGATAGATTCACCTTAGGGCCACCATAAGTCAGAAATGACTTGAGGCACACAAGAACAAGTGGCTATCTTAGCCATTTGGAGCAATGGGGTGACCATTGAGTCATTCATCACATGGCCTCCGAATTTAAATACTTTATGATGCTTTGTGTCCCTTTTTTAGGAGTTTCTGCAGCTTTCTCCATGCTTCTTCTTCTTCCCCTTTCCCCCTTTCCTCCATGCATCTGACTTGCAAACAAGAAGCAGAGAGATGAGCTACAGTCACCTCTTTTCTGAGGAAATATGGATATATTACTGCTGTAATACTTAGAAACTTCTGATTTGATTACCTGAAATTCCTAAGATTAGGTGAGTTTTCTACCCTGAACTGTAATCCTCTTAGTTAAGGACTTAGATTTGTTTTGAATATGTAGATTAAGATTGCTATACCTTCAGTAAACTTTTAATATGCATTTTTAAGCAAACTATTTATTGTCCTTGATTTGTCTACTTGACTGGGTGATTTAGACCACATACAAATACAAATTGAGTTGGGTCAGTCTTCCCTGTTAACTCTGCTTAATTTTAAAAGAAACTTTTCTCAAGACCATATTCCTAAAGAGGTTGCTTCCCGGAATCTTTAATAAATTTTTAATTTTTATACTCATACACCCCAACATCTTTTAAAATATGAACTATTAAAGAATATAGTGCTGATCTTTTCTCAGTGCTGAGCTCAGGAAGATAGGCATTTTGCCATTGTAAAGGACAATATCCTGCATCCTTCCCATGAAAGCTCTTAAATACAACTATGGTAGTCGATTTAACAGCAGCTTCAGGTTTATAGATTTTCCTTGGGTTTTTTCTAGGCTATGAGGCCATGTTCTGGAAGAGTTTATTTCTGATGTTTCGCCTGCATCTGTGGCAGGCATTTTCAGAGAATGGTTGGGTAGGAGTGTGTCTGTGGGGGTGTTTATATACTGGGAACCCCTGTTGGAGAGGATATGTAAATTTGTGTATTTGAATGGCTAGTTTCTAGGTGGAGATATGCAAGGAGGATTAGTCTCTGTTTGGCTAATGGTTGGCTAATGGTCCATTGTCTGCTGGAGATCCCCCTGTCCCTGGGTGGAATTAATTTACATATCCTCTCCAACAGGGGTTCACAGTATATAACCCCCCACCCCTACCCAACCATTCTGTAAAGATGCCAGCTACAGATGCATGCGAAACATCAGAAATAAACTCTTCCAGAACACGGCCTCACAGCCTTGAAAAAAAAAACCCAAGGAAAATCTATGGATGCTGGCTGTGAAAGCCTTTGACTTCACAGCTTTAGGTTTGTTTATTAAATGTGTCTGTTTTTTCTTCCTGAAGCAAAAGGCTGCTTTCTAACTGGACTACAATTATACAAGACAGAGGTTGCAGGCAAACAATGTAAGAATTTCCACACATCAGTGTCTGGATTAATGGGCTGTCAAATCCAGAAGCTTGTAAAAGGAAATATCAAAGAAATAAGGCCATTGTGGTCTTACAGTGTGGCACGCTTCCAGGCAATTTCAGACTGAGATTTAGCAAGTGAGTGCCAGCCAGCCAGCCAGCCGTGCTCTCTTTTCAGGATACTCCATTTCATTTCCCCTTTCCCTTCATATTTTATTCTCTTGTCTTCTAACAGTCAGCCAGGATTGCGTGGCTATTCAGGTCTCCTTGGACTGGCTTTGCTCTCCCTACTCCTATAGGGTCTCCCCTCCCCTACTCCAGCACATCTTGTATTTCTGCAGATTTTGGCATTTGTCTGAGTCTGCTGCTGCCTCTTTCTTGCATATGAGTAGCCCTTTTTTGGTAATGGGGATCTATGATTGGAAGATGAATTCACTATTAGTATGTAGGATCTCAGTGAAGCAAAATTTCTCCCCAGTATTGTGCATATGGTAAATTAAGTGAGGGAATCATCCACTGGTACGTAAATCCCCCACCTATTGGACATTTGATGCCTCCACACAGAATCCTTTCAATCAGGAACCGTGATTGGTTAGGATTTCTGTTTGTTTCAGGATTCTTTGTTTAGAATTGCCTCCTCCTAGCATTTCTCTTCATGTGGATGCCAGATGCAAATTTTGAGAGGTAAACATGACAAACCTTGGCAAAGGAGCCTGGGGCAGTGCTTCTCCAGCCATCTGATGCGGGAGACAAGTAATTTTCCCCTCTAGTATGACAGGGTCTGATATTTTTGCCATATTATTGTATTTGCATAGTTTCCTGGAAATTTGCTACAGACTAGCAGCTGATGGCTCACAAACTGGTACTATCTGCAGACCAATACTTTAAGTAGCACAGCTCTGGACACTGAAGCAGTCAGTGACTGGGGACTGACTATATTAGGTAACTTCCCCCTCCTTTGTTCAGAATCTCACTTCCCTAACCAATCTTTTGATGCATGTGTTTGTATTTGCTAAGCCAGTGTGGTGCAGTGGTTTGAGCATTGGACTAGGACTTTGGGAGACCAGAATTTGAATCTCTGTCCAGTCATGAAAATCCAGTGCATGATCTTGGGCAAGTCATACTATTTCAGCTTTGGAGGAAGGCAATAACAAACCTCTGAATAAATCTTGCCAAGAAAACCCTACAATAGGGTCTCCATAAGTCAGAGTCAACTTGAAGGCACATCCAACTACTAGATAACACATCCAGCTTCCAACTTGTAGTACATAAAATTTAGTTTTACAGCCTTCAGTATGTAATTTTTTTATTTTATTTTTTTGCTGAGGTAAATTTCATGACAGTAGCATTTACTATTTTGTGTTGTGTGTGTGTTTTGAGGAGATAGAAAATTGAGCAGTAGTTCTCTGTTTATTGAAAATTGGCTATTCTTGCTATGGCCACAAAATTCTATAAATTTTTATGTGCAGTATAGATGACTTTAGAAATATAGTAATGTAGGTGTTATTCTCAAGTTATTCTTTAACTACATGTATTTTGTAAGTTATCAGGACATGCAGTAATTCTCTCTGATTCCCCCAATGTTGCTGCCACAAATTGTTCTGATTCCCCCAATGTCCTTCTGATGTTCTCTTGCTCATGCAGCCAAAATATTATTTTTTTCCAGGGGAATTAAAATACTGTAAATACCCTAAAGGTAGCAGATCCTGTTTGATCTTTGAAGCTAAGTATGGTCAGCTCTGGTTAGTTCTTGGATGGGAGACCACCAACAAATACCAGGTGCTGTAGGCTATATTTCAGAGGAAGGAACTGGCAAAACTCCCTCTTGAGTATTCCTTGCCTAGGAAAACCCTATGAAATTCATGTGGTCACCATATGTTGTTGACAGGCAGCTTGACATGCATGCACGTGCGTGTACACACACACACACACACAATTGGCTCTGGACATAAAACACTTCAGACCTCATGCTGTACAAAGAGTTTTGACTCTCTCACAGTCATCCATTTTCTGTTAAGGTAATTGTTATATGTACATATTTATGGAAGAAGAAATCAAATGATTTACAAGGCACTGCTGATGACCTTTTGTGCTCATTAACTCCTAAGCTTATACATAGTTTTAAAAATGTTCTATTTATTTTTTTTATTTGTGCATTGCCTAGGAAACCCTTGTGTGCTGGGAGGCAATGCAAAAATATCTAAAATAAATACATAAATAAATAGTTTAATTTTTGCAATATACATTTTTCATTTCTTGCATTTTTCACTCTTCCATTTTGAATTATTTCTCCTGTATTGATAGTTAAAACCATGATCTCCTCATGGAGGAGAAAAAGAGTTAAATCCAAGTAACCTGTTGAATAGGAACACTCCACAGAGATGCTGAGATAAGGATAGCTTGTTTGGATAAGAGCAAATGTGTATGTAATCCCTTAATCCGTCTGTAACTCATTTTTTTCCTTAATGAAAAAGGGGGTGCTACTTACCCTCCTCTCAGGAGCGTTACACAAAGTTCAGTAAGCATTGTTATGTACTCTCTTCCTGGATGAGAGATGCAAAGAAGGCATCATTTTATATATACAGTTGAGAGATTAATGTAGATGCCAATAGGTTTTGTGGTAACAATATGACTAGACTGGTCAAAATATCAACAAAAGGAGCTGTACTTTGAGGTTTTCACTTGGAGCTTCCACTTGCTAATCTTTGAGCTCTCCAAATCAAGTTAATTGGGTTATGTCCGCCTGCTTACTAGGGACCGGTAACCTAAAGGGGCAGATGGGTGGGTTGGGGCTGTTTTCCAAAAAAAATTCCTTCAGAAAGTAGCTTTGACACATTGATAAATTATGCTTCCATGTATTACTAATGATAGATTTCTCTGTATATCCTGTGTCAGTCTTTCTCTGGAGACAGGCAGTCTGTGTTATTTTAATGAAATGGAAAAAGATTAGCAAGAAGGGTTCTACTGGAGCTTTGAACAAAAAGGAAGTATTTTGAGTCATGGGCCAGAAAGCATTGCAGTCTTTGCAGTAAGATTTTTCTCATGGGTGTTGTGCCTCATGTATGTTGTGTTTATGTATATCAAGAAAAGGAGTTGTTCCATGTGGGAAGGTAGTAGAGAGGGGGAAAACAGTATCCTATTCACTAAAGACTTTCCCTCAGTTCTGCTTTATATACAGGTTTAATATCTAGACTGTATTCTCATAACTTAGTTTAAAAAGCCAAGATAATCTTATATTGGTTTATTAAACTGATAGGACTGAATGAATTCTGTGCATGCCCCTAGTCATTTTGTGTGAGTTGTGATTAAGCTAGAAAGTCTCTGGTTAACCATGATGCCTTCTCTTCCCCCCTTCTTGCAAAAAACTATGGTTACCAGCTTTTGAACAGGCTAGGTTTCAGTCTTTAAATAGGTTTAAGAACCTGACTTATTCTAAAATTGGCAGCCATAGTTTCCTGGTTTGTACAAAATTAAAATTTTGAAATTTCCCCATTATGTTCAGGGGACACACCACACAAAGAGAGGAGTGATGGGGCTTAGCAAAAAGCTCATTCACATCTCAAGTTTATTAGGGTCAAGGTCATGGCCCAAACTGGGCCATCAATAAGCAAAAAGGAAGGATTGTGAAGAGGATAGTCAACCTAATGTGATTTTTAAGAGAACCATAGTACACTACTAGCATTAGTAGTACAGACTCAAATGCAATGAGTACCTTTCTTCAAACTGAGATCCTGCCTAGAGGTGTATAGATCCCATCCTGGGTTCCACATAGAGCATAAAGACAGAAGCCACAATGGAGGATCTAGCATTTATTTCTACTTTTAGAAGCCAGAATTATTTCTATCACCCAGCAAGAACATAGCAAAAGTACTTTGAATATATGTTGATGGCTTTTTCTTTCCACTAAGCAAAGGCTACTAGTGCAGACGGCAGGGCTCCCCAAGAGCCTGAAAGTGCAAGAAGTCGCTTTCTGAAATTAAACATTATTCCTACTTCCCTGGCAGTATGGCAGAAGGACCATCAGTTTTAAAAGATAGGTTTTAAAAGGCAACAATCCCTGCTTACATATTCTAGGCACTAGATCCCATCTGATCTTGGAAGCTAAGTAGCATCAGCCCTGGTTAGTACTTGGATGAGAGACCACCAACAAATACAGGGTGCTGTAGGCTATATATCTGAGGAAGGAATTGGCAAAAAACAGCTCTGAGTATTCCTTACCTAAGAAAATCCTGGGAAATTCATGGGTCACCATATGTCAGCAGGTGACTAGAAGTCACATATACACAAAGAAAAGGCAAGAGCATAAAATCTTTCCAAAGAATTCCAGTCAAGATTTTGCACCCTTCCCTGTAGTGTTAGTCCTTTAATTTTTTTTGAGGTTTTTTTGTTCTGAATCAGACATTGCAAAACTGAATGTATGTAAGTGGATGGGAGGGAGGAAGAAGTAAGTTCACCTAAGGGATAGAGAAAGTCTGCTGGTTTCTGGAACAAAAGGTGGCATGGGGGAAGAAGCTTTGCATATGGAGAAAGCTAGAGCCCAACACAATACTGAGCAGCACCAAAGAAAGAAATTGAAAATGTGTGGTGAAGCCCTGCCCCAGCTTGCCAATTACCGTAAATCTGCAGTACACATAGAAACAAAAGGGAGGAAAAAGAGAAGAAAGCCAGGGAGAGACTCAAGGTAGTGTAGCGGTTACTGTGTTTGACTGGGAATAGGAGATCAAGTTCAAGTCTCTATTGAGCTGTGAAACTCACTGGGTGACCTGGGATCTCAGGTTGACCTACTTCACAGGGCTGTCAGGGAGGAGGAAAGCCACATGTTCCCCCTTAAGGTCATTGGAAAAAATCAGGATATAAATGTAGCAAAGCAACCCACCCACCCACTGAGAGTTAGAGGCCTCTTGCCCAAAGATCTACTCCAGTTTCTTTTGGCAGCCTGATTTAGCTGCTCTAATGCAACCTTCCTCCATGAGCATTCTTGCATGCCAAGATCCAAGTCTTTCTCAGTCCTGGCCTGTTGGGTTTGTTAAGTCTTCTCTTTACTCTGTTCAATTTAGTCTAGAATTAAATATAAATCCAGCTGTATTACAATATTTTTTTGTTTTTTTAAAGTGGGATGTGGTTTTAGTTTAACTAAACTGAAGCAATAATGCATGAAGAAATCCCATATTAGTCAAAGTCTGTCTCTCTCTGGCTTTTCTTCGCAAACGAAGATTCAGGAAGGACTCATCCCGCGCTTTCTGCAAGCGCGCTGATGACTAAAAAGGCCAATCCGAGATAAACAAGTCCGGTTGCAAAAAGCACAGCCATGTTACAGTCAAAGTCTGTAACATGGACCAATTGCAGAAGACTAAAGACTGATCTCATAATTTTTTCCAAAAAATATAGTTTTAATTAAATATGTATATATATAGTAAAAGTATATAAGAAAGACTGATCACGTCATTTTATGTTCTGATGAGATTAATGTTTGGATTCTAGGGAAAGTCAAGTTAGCTCAGACGTGTCGCTAGTTCACACTGCTGAAGGATCACTGTCTTTGGTGAGATGCCATGGAATTGTTTAGGACCAACATATCTAAAAAGCACTCCTTCCTATGCCAACTTGTCTGTCTTCTACATTAAGTGGGAGAAGTCCTTTGTATTCCATCACCATCAGAACTATGGATGTAAAGAATAAGAAAAGATTGGTACTGTACAGTATTTGTTTCTTTTGGGAAGCTTTAATCTTTTTAAAAAATGTTTTCCTTTTAAAATTTGTGAATCCTGCTTTTTTGTGTGTATGTTCATTTTTAATCTATGGTATATACATTTTCTTGAGGATATTGTTATTAAAATGTTTATGTTTCCCAGTCATGGAGTAGTTTGAGTGCTGGACTACAATTCTGGAAACCAGGGTTTGAATCCCCACTTGGCCATGAAAACCCACTGGGTGTCCTTGGGCAAGTCACACACTTTCAGCCTCAGAAAACCCCACCATAGGTTTGCCTTTGGATTGCCATAAGTCAGAAACAACTTGAAGGCACACAACAACAACAACAACAGCATTTCACAAGTACTACAAGAAACCCGTTGAGTCACTAATACCAGTCCTACCATTAGACTGAGTAGATGGCTTCCAGATACAGGAGGGGGTCAGGAGAGGCCAGCTTGCTGCCTTCCCCCCTACCCAAGGCCCTGAGACCACCATTTCACCTCCCTCCTCCAGTGCCTTATTTTATTGTGATTTCAGTTCATTGCTGCTTCAGCCTCATGTCTTCTGCAGTTTGTCACCGTCACCCTCATCACTTGCCTGCCTGTGTACCGTGAGTATCCTCCTTGCAAAGAAGTGCCAGCTGTGGTTGGTACTTCATTACAGGGAGGGTCTTTAGATGTACATATAGCTCATATAGCGCATTTGGAAGACTTTACAAAATAGTCTGGAGTAATAAACACCAGAGACGAAGCACAAAAATCAATGTGTATAGAGCCATTGTACTGTCTATTTTCCTTTACGGGTCTGAAACATGGGTCACCTATCGCCACCACTTACGACTCCTCGAACGCTTTCATCAGCGCTATATACATACAATCCTAAATATACACTGGACTGACTATGTGGCGAATGTTGCTGTCCTTGAGCAAGCAGGGATCACCAGCATTGAGGCCACGATACTGAGAACACAGCTCCGCTGGGCAGGGCATGTTTCTAGGATGGAGGACCATTGCCTCCCCAAAATAGTACTCTATGGTGAACTTGCCATGGGTCAGCGTAAGAGGGGCGCTCCAAAAAAGCGATACAAGGACTGCCTGAAGCAACATCTCAGGCTCGGCCAAATTGATCACCAGCAATGTTCTGCCCTGGCCTCACATCGGGAGGCATGGAAACATACTATCCACAATGCTGCAGCCTTATTTGAGAACTCACGCCGAACAAGTCTTGAAGAGAAACGACAACACAGAAAGAATCACAACCTGGAAACATCACCCAAGGAGACCTTCTGCTGTGCTTTCTGCAACCGGACTTGTTTATCTCAGATTGGCCTTTTTAGTCATCAGCGCATTTGCAGAAAGCACGGGATGAGTCCTTCCTGAATCTTCGTTTGTGAAGAAAAGCCAGAGAGAGAGACAGGGAGGGTCTTTAGATGTATAATAGGGTATGTAGACAAACAGGAGAGATGAGGCAGGACAGCAACAGTAATCTGGCAGAAGAGCAGTTCCATCCGGTAGGTTCTGAAATGCCTTTCCTTGATCTTTCTCTTAAAGTGGCTTCCCACAAGAAGGTTCCCTCCCCAGGCAGGCAGGTGAGAAGTCTCTGCTCTTTTGAGCTGCCCATCTAAGCACTGAAGACATTGAAAGAAGGACCTGAGTACCGTAGTTTTCTTGGAGCTCAGCCTTGGAGTCTGCTTGCATCACCATCTCTGCCATTTTTTTCTGCCTTGAGGGAGGAAGGAGGCAGCAGCAAGGAAGATGGGCTGGTAGCAGGGTGATGCTTCTCCTCTGCCTTGAGATGGAGAAGGTGGGTGTGGAGGAGGTGGGGCAGGTGTATCCAGTGAGGCTTCTCTATTGGGGAAAGTCACTGGAAGATCTAAATTTAGAATGAGATGTGCTGTTCTTTAGAAACTGGGGAGTAGTAGGCAGAGCTGATGCAATTGTTCTGCATGGAGGCAAACTGAGTTAATTGCTGGGGTAATTCATATGTGCAGCCTGGACAAAGCAACTTCATGCATAACACTTTTAGGTGTGTACATAAAAACATTTCAGAATGCAAAGTGTTTACTATGTAAAATATCAGAGGGTGGTCACTGATGGTTCCCTGGTAAGGCCAACCTGTTTTTACCTCTGTTGCATGTGAAATAAATCTTTACACACAGTGAACAAATGAACTACTGATTGACAGAAAATCTTCAGTAGGTCTTGCCCATGAAGTGATCATTGTGATTGTGATCATTGTGCATTTTAGTAAAATTGATAAAAGGCCAAGGGAACCAGCCTTTTCATGACATGAATCTTTATTTGCAAACCATGCAGATATACGTAGACCATATAAAGAAACGCTTTGTTTATATTATATCAGGGAAAAGATACTGTAGATAGAATAAAAGTGAACATTAGAAGTGATCAGAACATTTGTTCAGAGTTGTTTATGATTTTTGTGGTGATTTTTTTCTGCACTAACCACTGGAAGAAGGGAAAATCTGTTACTTTGCTTCCTTCAGGTTTGTAATTGTCGTTGAAAAAGTTCTCCAAGGTCCCTTTAAATTTGTCTTTAATGGGCTGTGTTTGGGAGTTTGGAGGTGTTTGACAACAGTTGTCATGGCAGCTACTCCTATGTAGTGCCTCTTGAAGCAAGCAATACTCCTTCAGGTGGAATTCCACATGTTATTATGGGGACCATACTGGACCACCCTGGTTACAGCACAGTTGAGCGTGAAGGGTTTTTGCATTGGCTTGTTAATCTTTTATGGGTTTTTACAAACAGAAATATTTTTCTGATATGGATAACTGGAAGAAATTATTAATTTGAGGTCCTCCATTTCAGCCTTTTAAGCATTAGTGCAATACTACCAAGGTTTTCTCTGTGTACATCAAATCTAGGGGCTTTGAATAAAAAACATTGTGTCCATATTTGAAGAAGAGAATGACAATCAATTTTGTGTTGATTTTTCAACTTTATTTTAGTGTTTGGAGAAGATAAAGCAGCTAATCTTTTGTAGAGTTCACTTTGGGGAGTTAAGTGCATATTATTATAGTCAAAACAATCTACTGAGGTTCTGAATTACCAACTGTAATAATCACTCCTGTATGGGGAAGGTTCAGGTTTGCAGAGAAGTTGGCCTTGCAATTTCCTGAAAAAACACAACAATGTGATGTTTAGAAATCTGGGAAGAGATCAAATGGAGGCATCTCATTACGTTGTGACTTGCTGCCTTCTCATTTAACAGAGGAGGCATCTCAGTTGTAACTGTGGTAGAGCAGAATCAATCAAATGACAAGGCTCAAACCTGTTGTCGTTCTTGTTCATCTTAAGTCATTTCTGACTTATGGTGACCCTAAGGAGGACCTATCATGGGGTTCTCTTGGCAAGATTTGTTCAGAGGGGGGTTGACTTTGCCTTCCTCTGAGGCTGAGAGTGTGTGACTACTCCAATGTCACCTGGTGGGCTTCCATGGCCGAATGGGGATTTGGACTCTGGTCTCCAGAGTCATAGTCCAATGTTCAAACCACTACATCATGCTTGCTCCACACTCAAACCTGTAGCTGTTTATATTTTTTACAATAAATTAGAATAGCTTGATTGCAGGATTACTGTTTACCATATTTTCTTTAAGTACTTTGTTATTATTTATGCAACACCATTGCTGTATGATGCTTTATAAAGTTTCATGGGCAAAAAGAAGCCAAGGAGTTTATAGTGTAAGACACACAGTGTTGAAAACAAGAGAACAGGTGGTAAGAAGGAATGAATGTAGACAAATCCATTTACACAACCTTAAAATCTGGTAACAGGTGGGAAGGGGTGTTAAGATAAGCATGTTACCTGGTTTATATCTATCATATCACTTAGTTCGTAGCTGTCAGATAATAAGCTCTCCAGTTTTCAATAAATTAACCTGATGCAACCATCTTAACCTGCCTTATGTGCAAAGCTAAATGCACCATCTTCTTTCCTAAATTCATTCAGTGACAACCTCTGAGAATGTGTTTGCTTGGGAGTGCCCCAGAATTTTAAACAAAAATTTCATTAAAGAAAATAGAAAGGCATATCTCACCTTTTGTGTTTAAACATTTGGTGGGTTTTAAAACAAACAAACAAACAAACCCTGTTTTACATATTTGGGGCTGTATTTATTTATTTCTCTACCATGTCATCAAGGAGTTAAATCATGAAAATGTAACAATTGCATTCAAAATTGTCACACATGGACTCAGAATTAAAACTTTCTTCTAGCCAAGTTTAGGTACTTTGGAGAGGAAAGAACCCATTCCAAATGAATTGCTTAATGCCTTTGCATTTTCATACAACAGAAAAAAAGTGTATGGATCTAAATATGCCTGCTTGAGTACACTCCTCCTCCTAGCTACCACCAGCCTGCCCATCTGTTCGTTTTGTGACAGGAAGATATGCTGTTACGGACTCAGGGGTACATTGTGCTTCTGCTCTACTAACTCTGAAGATTTTGATGCACAGAGGAAGCATACGTGTGCTGCATAAAAGTTTGTGTGAGGGTATCTAAATTGTACAAGTTAGCACAGAAATTGGGGTATGTGTAGCATGTGTTGTTTCCTGAACATGTGCCATATTTGTGTATTAAATTCCCACACTGAATAAACAGAACTAATTCTTCTTTCCTTTTTGCTACTGCTGTTTTTGCTTCTTCTCCATATAGTACTAGGGATAAGCTAATTAAAGGCTAGGAAGAAACCAGCTTTTTAAGGTCATTTCTGCTGTTGCCCTCCCACTTCATCCCCAGAAAGGATTTTTAAGTATTCATTGGAAATCTCCCATGGATTTAACTTCTTCCTTTGTTTTGTTTCACAATGAAAGCTTGATTGAAAGTGACTGTGGCAGCAGTAATGCCTGGCTGCGTTCAGAGAAAACAAGCTCCACGTCCATTTAGATGTTTCATTTGAAAGAAGCTTCCATTATCTCCCATTAGGAGTTACTGGTAGCAAGAAGCTCTTTGTGTATGTGATTTCAGTCTCTTTTAATGTGGAGTCGGTATGTTTTGCAGAAACATGAGAACTTCTTGAACTTTCAGACTGTGTTTGATTAATATGAATGCAGCTTTACAGGTAGTGTTTGAGGTATTTATACAGAAGGGCTGCCAGCCTTTAATGGCTGTTTGATCTGCCGCAATCAGTAGGTCATGATAATTCACACTCACCTGAAAATTCTTCCTACTTAAGTTGTGTTAGAGGCACAAGAGCAAGGGCACATTGGTTGATTGAACCAACCATTGCTCCCTCCACCCCCTTTACTACATGGCAACCCTCTCATAAAGTGACCAAATATGAGTGGGAAGAGAGCTCATGTGCTTGTGTAGAAGAATGCATTTCAGTGAGTGCAACTTTTTTCAATTTCACAGGATGACACCTAACATTCCCTCTTCTTCACATGCATTCTCTTATTTCCTAGCATCCAATCACCTTCTATTAATCATTCTAGTTCAGATTACCTTGTTGTGCTGCTGTGGTTTTTAAAGTGAAGAAATACAGCATTTTTAAAATGTAGCATAACACAGTAGGCTTTTTTGAAGTCATGACAATCATGTGCTAAATTCTGCATTTTGTCTGCTATGATAAGCATATGAGGCTTTGCCAGAAAAAGAAATGCTACCATTACTCCAAAAGTAGGATTGTCAGAAGCATCCCAGTCTCTGAGATTTCAAGATCCAAGCCTGAGACCTAAGTGATGAGATGGGTATTGCTTTGTTGCGGGGGGGGGGATCTCTAGTAATGTCACAGTGAGTGGCCCTGGTGATGTCATTAAGCATGATATATTAATCATCAGCCACAATTGCTCAGAACATATTCAACTAAAAACTACCAAGTGTAACAAATGGGAAAATATTTCTTTAACTTGAAATTAGTTTTCCAGTCTCTTCAATGAACAGGGGAAAAAATGGCAAACTTTTCTCACCTCTGTTTTCAAGACCTTTGCAAGCTGTATTTAATGATATGTAGGAGTTGTAGTCCAAAGAAAGTTTTCCAAACTACATTTTGAACAGAAAGAAACCAAACCTTTCCTAGCTCTGTTTTAAGACTTTTTCTAAGCATTGCTTTTAACCCACAGTTGTAGTCCAACAAAAATATCCAAGTTCTGCTGTGAACAGAACTTTCCCCCAGGTTTTCCCAAGTTCTATTTTTTTAAATAAGCATTGATTTTAATACATGGGGGTTATAGTCTAGCCAAACAATTTTTTCCCAATAAAAAGAAAGTTTTTTGAGCTCTTCTTTTTATGGGTCACTCCCAAAATAATAATTAAAACAGTAGTATTGCTACTAATAATCACCAAATATTTTAGGGCAGGTGTGATTGTGATGATGGTTCTGGTAACAGAACAGTTGACACCAATAGGGTAATCCTGTATATGCATGAGTACTCAGATACAAGTCCCATTGAATTTAATGGGACTTACAATTTTAGATGCTGAAATCCTAAAATATCCAGTTGTGGTTTCTGTGTTTTGTGGGGTGGGGTGCGGGGTAGTCAGATAGAGAGGAAAGAAAGGAGATGGAAAATGATGAATCTACCTAGGAGAAGTGAGGGTAGAAGGAAAAAGAGATGCTAGAAGGAAGAGGGATGGGAAAGGAGGGAGAAGAAAAGTATAGCCAGGAGAGCAGGGGAGCAGGGGAAAAGAGAAAGCGGGTGAGAGAGGGGGAAAGCATCTAAGAATGGAGAGATGAGTGCCAATAGATAGGGGGGAAAGAGAGAAGAGATTAAGAAGGTGAAGTCAAAGGCTTTCATTAGCCAAACAGACACTAATCCTTCTTGCATATCTCCACCCAGAAATTAGCATATCAGAAACAAATTTACATACCCTCTCCCACAGGGGCTCACAGTATATAACCCCCACACACTCCTACCCAACCATTCTCTGAAGATGCCAGCCACAGATGCAGGCGAAATGTCAGAAGTAAACTCTTCCCGAACACAGCCTCACAGCCCAGAAAAAAACCAAGGAAAACTATAGATTAAGAAAGTGTTTAGCAGGATTTGGGCTGGGAAGAGTAGGAGAAAGCAGATGAGAGTGCTGGAGGAGAAGCCATTTACCCAGGAGGTGAAGGGAGGATAAAGATGACAACAGCAAGAAGAGGAACTAGGGAATGGGGGAGATGATGAGAATATGCAGGAACTGTGAGTGGGGGAGGAAAAAGAGGAGAGAAAGAATGAGAGAGGAAGGAAATGTTTAGCCAGAGACCCACATTCTTTTCAAGGCAGTGTTCTTACTCTGAGATTCCTCCCCTCCCCCTTAGGCCTGGGAACCTTATCTACAGTATCAATTGAAAGGGCTGGTATCAACCTTCAAATCCCTAAATGACATGGGAACAGGTTATCTAGGTGTCATTTCCTCCCATATATATTTGTCCACATCCTAAAATATTTTTCAAAGGTCTTCTTCTCAGGAGCTTTCACCATATGCAGTGGGGGAGACTATTAATTGGAAGAGCATTTAATTTCCAACTATAGCACTGTATAGTAGGAGGCTTGCCTGGTACCTACATAATGGTCTTTATGGTGCCAGATGAATACCTTCTTATTGTCTCAGTTTTCTAGTTCTTAAAAAGAAGTCTGTTCATGTGTTCAGATCTGAGTGTTGCTGTTGGTTTGACTTGGGTTTTATTTTGTAGCTGTTTTTATTTTTATTTTTTTTTGCCTATACCCCCCGTACTTTAATGTAGTGGTCCTTAACCTGTGGTTTGGGGACCCCTAGGGGTCCGCAGTGTTCTCACAGGGGGTCTGCAAAGGCTTGAAGGCTGCTTGGCCCACCTCCTCCCTGCAGTGGAGTGGCCACATGACAGGAACCAAGTGATGGTTGGCTGGCTTGGCCTGCACATTGCAATTCAATCTGTTCCAGCTAAAAACTTGCAGCAAGAAGCAGAAGAAAAGTCTTCCCTCCCCATCCAGGGCCTCTGAGGGAAGGCTTAATGGATAGTGTAACTGCATCATCATCATCATCATCATCGTCATCAAGTATTATTGTTATTATTATTAGAGTTTTAATTCTTGGAGGTCAATGGCACAATTAAGTTTTAGAGGTCCATGGCAACAAAAAGTATTTAAAGGGGGTCCTTAGTAAAGAAAAGGTTAAGAACCACTGCTTTAATGGTTTTAGCACTGTCTTATAAACCACCAAGAGAGCTTCAACTATTGGACAATATACATAAAAATGTGATAAAATAAAATAGCTCTGAGTTGTTACATCACAAAAGCTGAGAAAACAAAACAGTTACATAATTAGTGACTTCTTATGTATTTTACAGCCTCAGATACCCTAACAATAAAGATAATTTGATAGCACTGTGTCATTTCAATGCTTGAGGCAAAAAAATCTGGGGTTTAGGTACGTTCCATGCTTGCCCACCTTGTTATCTCATTTCCTCATGTCTTAAGGTATTTATGAATGGAAGAAAGCTGAGTGGAAAGACAAGTGCTTGTGTGATTTCTAGGGATAGGATGGAATAGGAGCTTCTTAAATTTATAAAATTTCTCTAAAAATAATATATATCTTCTTCATTGGAAGTGTCCTATCAATCCATTTTTTGAATGGAAAGCACAACTTGAGGATCCATAAATATAAAGAAGATTAAATGTATTAGATATTTAAAATATATTTCCTGCAACTGGATTTATAAACATGAGGATTTCCTGCATGGTAGGGAGTTGGACTGGATGGCCCTCGTGGTCTCTTCCAACTCTACAATTCTATAATTCTATGAGGAATTTAGATAAGAATTCTTGCAGCTGGGACAGAGAAATTAAGATCTCAGCCCTTGATGGTGTTGCTGTTGGGAGCAGCTTCCACTTCAAGTGACAGCTGTGTGATATTTGCTTATTTTGTTTGGTACGTAATGGGAAAGTTTTGTTTTTATTTTAAAAACATTTTCTTCTTTTCTCTGGACATTTATGTGGTAGTCTCCTTTGTTTCCCTTGGCGCTTTGTACTCTTAGCATTTTAACTCCTGCCATTAGCACCTTTTTAATTGTCTCACTACAGGTTTAATCTCCCTTATGCGAAATGCTTGGGAGAAATGCAAAAGAAGTATTTTGAATTTCGGACTATTTTGGAATACTTGCATATACATAATGAGAAGTCTTGGAGATGGGACCCAAGTCTCAATATGAAATTCATTTGTTTCATGTGTACCTTATACATATAGCTTGAAGGTAATTTTATACACAATATTTTTAATAATTTTGTGCATGAAACAAAATTTGTATATACTGAACCATTGGAGAATGTCACTATCTCAAACACCCATCTGGACAATTTTGGATTTTGGAATTCTGGGTAAGGGAGACTCAATCTGCATTTGCTGTCAGTGAGTTTGTGCCTGAGCAGAGTTGATTTTAATCACAGGTTGGAAATAATTTGTTAAAAGTGAATTCAGTACTTCTAGTTGATTACATTTTAACAATGATTTTAAAAGTTGTTAACGTATTTTAATTATTAAATGGCAATAGTATTAATGGCTTTAGGGACACGTAGCACTGTTACTTGGTAATGAATTACCAATGGTGGAGCTTGGCCATTTGTAGTTATTTTAATTGATTTTTTAAAAAGATTAAAGATTAAAATATTAAAATAATGAATTAATAACACAATGATCATTGGAACAAAACAATTACTCATGTTTTGATGAACATGAGTAATATTAATGAATTTCCTTTAATACTACTGTTTCCACATCTAATATTATGTCTTGTGGGCAGAAAGAAAACCCATTTGAGGTTTTATGGATTGAGGAAATATGGGAATGGGGATTGGACAGGACAAGTGAGTAGATGGGGCTTTCAAAATATCATAGTTACCCCTTCTCCATTCAAGTGGGCTGGAGTTGCCTCATTAACTTACAATCACTCTTGTTGATGCTGTTTGTGAATTCCAGATTGCTATACCATAAAACATACCTTGCCTATGAGTAATCAGGGATGAGGGGGCTAACCTGCTGTGTGTGACATAGGGGTTGTCTATTTCTTGGAAAATACTCCTCATAGAATTCGAGGAGAATACAATTTGTCTTAATGAGATCCTGCATCAATCCGCCGTATTTGGAAGGAGGGAGGCTAAATGAGACAAATGAAAGCTGCGGCAAATTGGCATTAGTGTGCATCAGGCCACATTTTATTGCCTTGTAGACAAGCCACTTGGGTCGATGAGTTAGGGTATGTTTTTGGATCTCTGTCAGCCAGGTCTGTTTGTAAATTTGGTCATGTATAAGGGTCACGGAGGAAGGGATGGTGATGCTGATCTTTTGCTGGGCATCCTAAAGTTGAATGCCAGATCTGAGTGTTCATACCTTGGTGTTGTGTAACTGAGACACCCATGCCCTGCTTGAAATAACAGCAATGATCTTAGGATTTCTGTGAAGTCTAAGGCTTTCATGGCTGGCATCCATAGATTTTCCTTGGGTTTTTTTCTGGGCTGTGAGGCTGTGTTCTGGAATAATTTCTTTCTGATGTTTTGCCTGCATCTGTGGCTGGCATCTTTAGAGAATGGTTGGGTAGGAGTGTGTGTGGCGTTTATATACTGTGAACCCCTGTTGGGGAGTACAGTTGTCCCTCCGTATCCGTGGATTTAGTATTCACGGATTTATTCCAGAACATGGCCTCACAGCCCGGAAAAAACCCAAGGAAAATCTTAGGATTTCCGTTGAAGACCCGGGGATGATTGTTCTGCAGACTCCTGCTTGTCTGGATGGGTTCAGAACACTCAACCTTGCCACTACAATACACTCAGCCCTCTGTATCCACAGGTTCTACATTCATGGATCCAACCAGCTACAGCTTGAAAGTGTGTGTGTGGATTCCAAAAAACAAACCTTGCTGTTCACCATTTTATATGAGAGAAACCACTATGCTGTGTCATTGTATATAACTTGAGCATCCATGGATTTTGGTATCCACAGGGCATCCTAGAATCAAACCCCAGTGCATACCGAGGGCCCACTGCATGTCTCATTTTTTCCACACATCTGGCGGGTCAGACCCTGGATCTGGCTTTCTCAGCAGGGTAGTCAGATGAGTGTCTGGATTTGGCTGATTTAAAAAATAACTGATCACTTCCTAGTAAGATATAAGATGACTGAAATCCCACCACTGTACATCTTTGGGGGACTGTTAAGCAAAAGAGCCCTCTGAGATCACCTTGTAGAGGATTCTTTACCAACAGTCCCCTTTGACCAAGTTTTTAGTGGTTGTTACAGCTTTCATTTCCTTTGAGAAACTCATTTGTGAGTAAAAGCCTGAACCAGACAAAATATTTGTATAATGAATTGTGAAGCCCTGTTAACAGAGTTCAGAAAACTTTTTTTTTTTTTACCCCCATGATCTTTAGCCAAACAATGGACATGCTGGCTGGGAGTATCTGGAAGTTGTAGTCTCAAAAAGCAACATTTCCAGTCTCTTGTCTATTTACATGGGAGGCTCCTGCTTCCCTGACTGTGGTTGAAACTGAGCTTGTCCTTTTTATGGAGTGTGGCCATGAAATTAACAATTTGAGCATGTAATGGCTCTTCATTGTGCTTAATCTTCAAGGAAATACTGTGTATGTAAAAATAGTCAGATTGCTCCTGTACTTATAAAACTATGATTATTTGGCATGCTTGCTGCCCAGCTGTTGTCTCCTCCTCAACTCCTTCCCCCTGGTCTGTCGGTAGTGAGACCCTGACAGCTGTGCACAGGTCAGATTTGTGATTTGTTATAAGCTAGTTTTCCAGCCCATGTGCAACAGCCCCCTATCCCCTATACGGTTTGGTTTCCGTATTTAGTGCAAGCTTCAGTTCTGGCCTTGTGTACTGTTGCTGATATAACTAAGGTCTTTTGGCGTATAGAGCTACTGTTGGAGAGAACTTCTTCAAAATGACAAGATTTCTTGTTGATTTTACTGGAACATGACTTTCTCTTTGGATAAACAAACAATCTTCTCTCTTAACTTTTGTACAGCTTGGTATTTAGTTAATAGGCACTGAAGGGTGGTTGATGGTCCTAGAACCCTTCATATACACCTGAACTGAACATAAATGGGAGGGTGGTACTCTTGCACTTGTGCCCTGACTTGTAGGCTTCCCACTGCTTTCTGCTTGGTGGGAGTTGGACTTCATAAGCCTTTTGATTGATTCAGCTCTGCCTTTATGTTGTTATGATCTGAGAAGAGTAAATCTCTCTGGTGCCGTTTACACGATGAAAATGTCCCAGGAAGAATTCGTGTCGATCCCTGGCAGTTTACACGTACATCGGGTCGGGTACGTGATTTTCGGAAGGATTGTGCCGGTTTTTAAAAAAGTCACTGGAGGATTCAGAACATCGGAAATGTAAACAGCCTGGGACAAAATATCTCGGTACCAGGGGATGGCCGGAAATGGTGACTGGGGGCGGGCTTAGAGATCAGCGACCAGAAAAGGAGGGGTCAGTCACAGGTTCAACAGATCCAGCCTCACCAGCTGAAAATAAAGGCATCCGTTCCAGCTGCACGAAGGTTGGTGTGTGTGTGTGTGCGCGTGTACTCGATCACCTTTTTAAATGGATTTCTACACTGCAAACCCTTCAGTTTTAACCTCTTCCTCAACTGCATGTTACAAAGAGATCGTGGTGGGCAGAGGGTCGCCCATTCATCCCCTGCCTTGATCACCTCCCTGGGTCTGAATGGATAATCAAACATTCATCACCCCCCCCACAAGGCACAGTAAAATATTCCAGCATCTGAACGAATGAACATACTTCATCCACTCCACCACCAAGGCATAGTAAAAAAATTCCAGCCAAAATTCCTTGTGTGACACTGGCTTGAAATCTTCACTCTGCAGCGGTAAGCCTCAACATTGTAAAAGGAATCCCAAGCCTCTCCCCCCCCCCCCCACTCGGCTTCATTTCAAAATGGTTTAATTGTTCCTCGTCTGAGCAAAATATCACATTCTTGGTCTTTCAAAATGCCTTCTGCCTCTGCTTAAAGGGTTAACATTTTTAAGAGACAGGATAAACACAAGCCTCTGCCCCTTCCTTCCCCCCCTCCCAGCCAGCCAATAGCATCGCTCGTGGCGCGGAACTCTACAGGAAGTACGTCACCGAGGTTGTGAAAACACAAGTAATCGCATCCTTGATTGACAGCCAAAAAAAATAATCCTGGTAGGCTAAACATGTGTAAACAGCAAAAGCACGGTATATAAGAGTGTGGGACCAATAAAAAGAAACAGAACTTTTGACGTGTAAATATCAATCACGGGATTTCCTAAAGAGTGACAAAAATAGTCTAAACAGCATGGGACCAATCCGGGATCAGGAAGTCACGGTAAGCCCGGCGACAAAAATTGTCGTGTAACTGGCACCTCTCTCTCTTTCTTTCTCTCTCTCTGTGTGTGTGTGTGTGTGTGTGTGTGAGAGAGAGAGAGAGAGAGAGAGAGAGATACACATGGGACAAGTCAATCTCCACTGAAGAAAGATGATCCTGCAAAAGTGTGTTCCTGGCATTTCTTACCATTCCTGTAATGGGAAGCACAGGAATGTTTTTAAAACTAAAGAAGCCTCCCATAAGATCTTTACAAATTCAAATGGGTTGGGAGTGAATACAAACTACAAGCACCTTTGTTATCAAAACCTACCAGCATCATTGATAAAAATTGAGATCTGAGAATCTTTTTGTGGGGGCAGAGTTAAGGAAGAGAAGATGCTTTAAGATGTTTCAGCAGGAAAAATTAGTATAAAGCTGTCATCCATGTAAACTCTGCTTTGGACGTGCTGCATTGGCTTTGGCTGGGGGTGATGATGGTTTTGACTTTTCTCCCTTAATCATTTAAAGGGATATGAGATCAGTGCCAAAGCCCTTCAAATTCTTTCAGCACTACAATACAGAAGGAGGAAGAAAATACTCCTAGCCTTTCTTGGCACCATAGAGCTAATAGTTTCCCCCTCCGGGCCATGCTTTTTCTTGCTGAACTTTCTGAGCAGTACATTATTTTCTTTCAAAAGCTGAAGACTTTCTGCTATTTTCCAGCAATGCATTGGTACACCTTTAATAAAAGTACTTTACATATGCAAATATATTTCTCAAGAAGCTGTGTAGCACAGGCTGCTGCATGGCAGGGTTAGCTATCACACTTGTTTCTTTTTTCCCCAAACCAGAACTAACAGCTGAAATCAACTAGATTTCATTTGCATCTGCATACCCTCCAGGAGTTTCACAGATGAAACCTGGGACAAATGTTGCTAAGCAATGTCAGAGTATGGTCAGGATGGCAAGTTATTAATGGGGAAAAGTGTATGAGCTAGGAAAGGCTGCAGCAGTCTGCATTTGCCTGAGCTGACAGGGAAGGGGAAGATTCTACTCTCTCCTCTCCTGCTGAGTTAATTATGTACAAAATACTCTTGCACTTTGGACTCAGTTTACAGGAATGTAAGTAAGCTGAGGACAATGGGGGAAAGTGAGGGGAGGAAGACAAAACTGGGACATTTTAAAAGCAGCCGAAAAAGTGGGACAACAAAGGATAGATCAGGACTGTCCCAGCCAAATTGGAGCAGTTGGAGGGTGTGCATCTGTTCATGCTGGCCACTGAAGAACCATTAAAGAAAGAAAGACTAGTTCACTAATGACCCATGGGTCTGGCCCTGTCTTGTGGTGGCATTCTGTTCTACAACCATTGCTTAATTCAACACTAAAATGGCACCAGGGCAGGTCATCTCAGATGAACAATTGTCTCCTGGGGCTAGAGGTGTGTGCCCTCCCCACCTTTACAGGGCACACCACCTGTATCCACGGGGAATATGTTCCCAGATTTACCGTGGTTACCTGAAACTGGGGATAGTAGTGAACTGCCATAGAATCATGTTGGAGGACTTAGAAAATGCCTATAGAGGACACCTCTCTAGGTATCTAGCACAACTCTATGGTCAACTTCCAGTCAGAGTTGGCCATAGAGGCATGCTGGAGGATCACCAGATGCCTAGAGAGACCTCCAACCACCCCACCCATTTGCAGTTAGGTAAAACCACAGGTACCGATCCTGCGTAAACATGGGGCAACCTAAATTTCTAAATGACATGGATCAGCAAGAGAGTTGCATATGAAGAATTCTTCATGTTGAAAGCATTGGATTATTGGTTTAATAATTCTCTACCTCCTGGTACTCTACAATATCTGTTCAGATTTTATGACATTTTATCTCTGTTTCACTGTTCCTGTGAATCTGGCCTGAGATTTTGAGATGTACCCATGTTCTTCAAGCAGTGTAGACCCTGCAGCCTATTAGCCACTTGTGTCTGAAGATAGGTACTGGACATATCCTATCTCGCTCCACCCAGCTGTTCTCTTTGAAATGGGGAGTGTTTAATCATGTGACTCCTGTAATGTTCTGCCTTTAAAAGAAGGCCCAGAAGATCTCAGTGCCAACAAGTCTTGTAAGAAGAATGGAAATGGAAAGCTTCATGTTGAGTCAGAAAAGTTGGGGCCTGTGTTGTATTATCTCCTTTGAGACAACAACATACCTAGGCCTATTTCAGTTACCATATTCTGGCGTATAAGACAACTTTTTCAGCCTGTAAAATCAGCTGAAAAGTCAGGGGCTGTCTTATACGCCAGATACAAGTCCAAGATGGGGCTGTGCCAGCTCCATCTCGGACTCGGAACAACAGAGGTGGCTGGCTGGGGGGGGGGGGAGCTTGCTAGCCACCTTATCCCCCTTGCCCAGTGCAGCTGCGGGGGGGGGGGAGCCTTGCTGGGTGGGAGGGGGCCTTCTTCGTGACTCAGAGTCATGGAGAGGATCCCTCCCAGCCAGCGAGGCTGCAGGGGGGGGGGGAGCCTTGCTGGGCAGGAGGGGCTGAGCCTCTCCCCAGCCGGGCAGCCATCCCCCATGATTCCCCAACTTGTGAGGAAGCTGGCCAGCCTCCTCGTGGGTTGGGGAATCGCGGGAGGTGGCTGAGCCTCTCCCTAGCCGACCAGCCACCCCCTGAGATTCCTCAGCCAGCTTCAGGAAGGCTTCAGGAAGGGTGGCTGGCTGGAGGGAGGGGGGAGCTTTCCAGCCACCATCTGCCCTTCCCAAAGCCATGAAGTGGAGCCTGATTGCGGCTTCGGGGAGTGCGGGTGATGGGGGGGTGTCATCTTATATGGCGAGTATACCCTAAAGTCTATATTTTTATTTAAAAATTGGGGGTCGTCTAATATGCCCATTCATCTTATACACTGGAATATACGGTAAGTTTTTATTTCTTTGCATCAGATGTTGCTTTGTGTTTTCGGAGTGCACTAAATAATACTAACTACAAACCGCTGCACATAGTGCTGTCTCAACAATAAAACATCCACACCTGCAGTCTGAAGTGTTCAAGTCCTGGGACAATTCTATAAGACAAGCTGTTTGCCCACCTATGTCCTAGTCCTAACATTTGGAGACTTGCCTTATTGTGTGCCTTCAAGTCGTTTCCAACTTATGGCAACCCTAAGATGAACCTATCACAATGTTTTCTTGGTAAGAATTATTCAGGGTGGTTTGACTTTGCCTTCCTCTGAAGCTGAGAGAATGTAACTTGCCTAAGGTCACCCAGGGAGTTTCCATGGCTGAATGAGGATTGAAACCCTGCTCTCCAGAGTTGTAGTCCAACGCTCAAGCCATTGGGATGCCCTGGGTCAGTAACTCGCAATAGATCCATTTAGGAGCGCTCTGAAATCCAGATCATTCAGTTGTAAATGGATACATGGGGATGAATTTATGAAAATTGGTGCCCACCACTGTCTTAGGATTCTGCATCATTTCAATATGGGTCTCGCAATAAATGTTTTATTTTCTGGTGTGCTGACCACTTGCTGCACACAGTTTCACAGTGCCAAATGCTGGATTTTTGCTGTAGGTACTCACACTGTTTTTGAATCATTGGCCTCTAAAGACCAGTGTATGCATTTTATGTTAGCTTTTCTGTGTTCATGGGTTTGTTTGGTGTTTCAAAATGTTTTGAGATTCCAAAGTATGCTTAACTGTTAGGCACACAATAAGTGCATTTTGGTACTCAGATCCAGTAAAGTAACCTGGTTCCTGCCTCCTCTGGGAAGCGTAGTTTGTGTAAAGAGGTAGTTTATGAGTTAATTAATGGAGCTGAAGGTTTATAAGGAAATGTTGCAAGGACATTGTTTAATGCAACAAACCACCCAAATTCCCCATCTGCCCTGAGTTTTCTGCCTTGGCAAGCCCTCTTTCATGCCAGCCTCTGCTTGTGTCCCACTTTCCCCACAATTGTGTTGGCTTTCCTGCATTTGTGCTAAATGTCTGAGAAAGAAATTGAGAGAGAGAGAGAGAGAATGCTCTAACAGGAGGCCAGGGAGAGGCAGACAGTTTGTGCTCCATTCAGGGCTGTCCTTGTGCTTTCACTCCCTCCCTTAGCCAAGATAAGGAGTCTGTGGAAGACTGTGCAAAGCACCATGTCGTTTCAATCAACAGATGAAGGAGAAACCAGATATGCCTTGTCAGTGTGGTCTCAGACTGAGCTTGCAATCTGGGGGAGGTGGGCACAGCCACAGGATCTGGGTTAGTCTCTTAGGCAGGCCTGGTGGCATTCACGCCCAGAGGGAGAGGGGCTGGTTCAGTGTCCTTGAGGAAAGCCTTCTGGAGCCAGGCAGGCCAAGGGTGAAGCTTCAATTCTCGGTCTAGCAGCTCTCGGTTATAACCCAAAATGACTCATAAGTGGGGTTTGTATGGGCATATTAAGTGGTGGTTTGGGAATGGCTTCAGTTCTGGTTATAACTTGCTGTGAATTGCAAGAGCGCAAGGTGACAATAAAGGTCCCTCTGTTTATCCAGAGGGTTTGTGCAACAGGTTAGTTCCTTTTACCCCCCAAATTAAGAAGATTCTGTAGGTTCAGTTTGTGGCCACTAGTGTGTTTGATGATGCCTCCTTTTTCACCCTCTCCTGTTTTCACTGTAACCTTGTCTGCAGCTTCTGATTATAGGGTCTGAACTCTCCTGTACCCTGAGTTGTCTATGCTTTAGCACTACTCACTTTGGGATTGTCTAAATGGTGAAAATAAACTTCATGGAATTTGCTGGGTATACGACCTGTCTAAATGGGCTCCTGCATCAGTCATAGAATCATAGAATCATAGAGTTGGAAGAGACCACAACGGCTATCCAGTTCAACCCCCTGCCATGCAGGAACACACAATCAAATCATTCCCGACAGATAGTCATCCAGCCTCTGTTTAAAAACCTCCAAAGAAGGACACTCCACCACACTCCAAGGCAGTGTATTCCACTGCCAAACAGCTCTTACTGTCAGGAAATTCTTCCTAATGCTTAGGTGGGATCTCTTTTCTGGTAGTGCTTTTCTGCTGCTCCGTGTCCTAGTCTCTGGAGCAGCAAAAAACAAGCTTGCTCCATCCTCAGTATGACATCCCTTCAAATATTTAAACATGGCTATCATGTCCCCTCTCAACCTTCTCTTCTCCAGACTAAACATGCCCAGCTCCCTAAGCTGCTCTTCATAGGGCAGGGCTTCCAGACCTCCCACCATCCTGGTTGCCCTCCTCTGGACACGTTCCAGCTTTTCAGTATCCTTCCTGAATTATGGTGCCTAGAACTAGACACAGTATTCCAGGTGAAGTCTGACCAAAGCAGAATAGAGTTTCACTATGACTTCCCTTGGTCTAGACACTATATTCTTATTAATGCAGCCTAGAATTGCATTGGCTTTTTTAGCTGCTGCATCACACTATCCAAAGTATTCAAGAGTAGGGCCCAAAACAACAAAAACAATGCTGGAAAAGCCTTCATGGCTTTCTCTGTAGTTTTTTTAAACAATGAGGGGGTACATTTTTTCTGTTTGTTAGGACAAGTGATTCACTTTGAATCACTTTCCCATAGAAAAGAATGTGCAAAGCCAATTGGCTGGGCAAGCTCGGGGGGGGGGACAGGGCTGGCTAACAGGGCAAGCATGTTGCTGTCGTGTTGAGTGTTTGTCTTAGTGAGCAATCGCTAAAGTGATAAAAAGGGTGGTTTTTTGTGGTCCTTTGCTCGGTTTCTGTATTAGGGAGCAAGAACAGTGACATGGAGCAGTGGCCAACTGCAATTGTCCCCACTCCAGATGGGAGGAAATTGGTCCTCTTTTAATAGTGAGGACTCACAGGTTCAATGCTGTTCTTCCCCAGTAGAGAAAACTCAGCAATTATTTTTTTCACAGGGCAATACAAGTATCAAGTAGGCCAGCTTCCCTATCTAGTTCTTTTGTGTGTAATTCTGCATGCACCTTAGTGTATTGGCTTGTGACACTTGCCAGTAGATGTGCGTACATTCCCTAGTTTTAAGTGTGCAGCCTGACCTGTTCACTTGACATTTGCATGTGTTTTAACTGAAAATGCAATTTACTTAACACTTACAGATAATCCATTAGTCTTAGCACTTGCAGATAATCTATTAAGTGGTTAGTCATCAAAAGCTGGAAGTAATTTACCATCTGTATACCTCAGAGGTTCCCTTGTTCCCTTTGTATTCAGATCAGCTGATAATGCTTTTTTTGGTTGGTTTAGTTTGGTTTCATTATGATATCTGATATGTCTTTATTGCAGCATGCTGTAAATCCTAATAATGGGGCAAGCTAGCAATTTAAATAAACCAATGTGATGAATGTCTAGCTTTCCAAGCAGTTTGCCAAATATTCAGGTATTTTTTCATGTAGATTTCATCAGAATCATAGAATCCTAGAGTTGGAAGAGACCACAAGCACCATCTAGTCCAACCCCCTGCCCTGCAGGGATAAACGATCAAATCATTCCCAACAGATGGCCATCCAGCTTCTGTTGGGTAGGCATCTTGGGTAGGCCATCCAGCCTCCAAAGAAGAAGACTCCACCACACTCCCAGGCAGTGTATTCCACTGCTGAACAGCTCTTACTGTCAGGAAGTTCTTCCTAATGCTTAGGTGGAATCTCTTTTCTTGTAGTTTGAGTCCATTGCTCCATGTCCTAGTCCCTGGAGCAGCAGAAAACAAGCTCACTCCATCCTCAGTATGACATCCTTTCAGATATCAGGTAGTTGAATGATACAAGCACTGCACATAAGTACTTCCCAGGCTTAGTCTGTGGCAAGGCCAATCATATGAACAAACTAGGGGGTTATCTATGGTGGTCACTGGTCCTAAATGGGTACCAAATTAGATGGAAGAGAATTTTCCTTCTATACACATGCAGGCATGTGTGAGCTCTAGCAAATGAAAATATCAAATATACTTGTAAAACAATGCATCATTCCTATGAGAGGTTGAGTTATCTTTATTTCATATCATGAAGCATGGTTTGTTCTAGGAATAAAGTTAAAATGTGCCATGGTATAGCCTTGCAAGAGAATCACCTCTGGCCTGATCTCTAGCATCTCCAGTCAATGGCTTTCACTTAAGTGGATTTCAAAATTCACTGGTCCAGGGAGAAGTCTGTAGCTTGGTAGTTATGGCATAGACAGTGCTAAGGCAGATGAACTAACAGCTTGCTTTGTTATAAGGAAGTTTAAGTTGTTCGGACATGTTCCAAGGATGCTTATAATAGAGCTTTATTTCATGTTATCATAAAACCCTGTAATGGAGGTCAGACTGAGCAATAGTGACTTGCACAGTAGGTATTCTGATGTTCCCTGTGTATTTGTTGTTTTCCAAACATATGGATTTATCTGTCAGAGACTAAACATATGCAGGCTGTTGCCTAAATAACCCTTAATTGTTATTGCTAAAGAGCAAAAAGGGAGTGAGTGTTGCAAATGAGCCCAAGATTTGGAGTAGAAAATATTTAGTCCTCAGCTACTTGCAAGCTTTGAACGCAAGCTTTGAGCAGTTATGATCTCTTCCCAAGAGCATCCACATTTTCTGGTACTCTTTAGCACAGAGAAAGAACTACAGGTGTGTGCATGTATGTGTGTGTGTATTAATTCCAAGTTGAATCTTACCCGTTTGATAACTGCTGGGTTTTGACATCATTTTTTTAACTCATTCATATATCTGTTGCAAATATCCCAAGGTAGTAACCTAAGTGAGTCCCTAAGATGCCTACCCATGCATAACTGTGATGTTGTAAGTCACCCTTGCAAAATTGAAGCTTCCTTTTTTGGCAATTGTATAGGTTAGAATTCTGTCTGGACCATGCAATTACCCCCGCTCCACCCATCTTATAAACCAAACAATCCCCCACCCACCCCACCCCAACTAATTTTGGCTTGTCAGACAGCAAGAGGATTAGTGGTTACATACCTATCTATTTTTCCTTAGCTGGGTGCACTGTAAGGATGTCATCTGCAGGGACATCCCAGGGATGCTCAGGGGCCTTGCTGGTGCCTGTCCCAGTGTGTTCAGCTACAGGAAAATAGCTGAATACATTACCACTGATCCCCTCACTTCCCAGCAATTCTGAAAAGGCCATGTTGGGGACGGGGGGAATGCTGTGCAGTTTGCAAGGTGGTTTTTCTTAGGATATTGGGACATGCAGTAGGTTTATCCTGCAAAGAGCTGGAATGTAACAAACAATTTGCAGTTTGTAGAAGCAAACTAGCTGGGTAAATGTATCAATATTGACTGAGCCCAGGAGCTGAGCTGGTGCTGGGCTTGATTGAGATCTAAACAGTTCTGCTTTGGATTTCACAATGTGAAGAGGTTCTGTGTTGGATTTCACAGAGGGAAGATGTTTTTCTTTCAAATACTGTATATATCTGTAAATACTCTTTATTATGCCCAAGTAAATAGAAGTAGTAGACACAAGCCTGTGTCTGTGCCTTTATTCTGATGCCTAAGGGAACAACACTCTGCTGTTTAATTTTGCTGCCTGGACCTGTTTAGGTTCCCAGTCTGTGCTACCACCTCACAGTTTTTCAGTAGGGTTAGTATCAGGAGACAAAGCTGGAGAGGTGTAGCTACATGAGACACATATGTCTTCTGATGCAGGATCTCAGCCATTATTTCTTTCTTAGACCAAAAGCCTGCTGCACTTGATTATTCCGGGCAGCACATGTGACAGTGTCCATAAGTGAGACCATAGTGAGCATGTTTAATCAAGGGAATATTTGAAGGTGAATACATGATAAGATTATGATGTTCAGATTGTCTGGAATTTCATCAATGGCAGGGCCCCTTTAGATTGTTGGGTATTTTTTTCCTGATCTTTCTCTACATATTTTCAGTCACAGCAGCCTGTCCTGACAGTATGATGGATAAAGGGCTAGTAGTACACCTTGGTCAAGAGCTATCTCTGAATGGGATCCTCTGTTTGTGGTAGTTGAAATGGTGAAGAGGGGAGAACAGACATTGTTGCCTGTCCTTCAGGTCTCTTGCATATCAAGTGAGTGTGTGTTGAGGCTTCCAGAATCCTGTTGACTGTCTAGTGCTGAGGCAATGAAAGAATTTAGGCTCTCTTGTCAGCATTTTCTTTGGGTGGCAGGCCATGGCTCTTCCATCCTACATGCTTGTTCAGTTCTTCCTCCCAGCTGGTCTCTAACCAAGGAAGAGATGTATTCTGGGACTTTTCCCACTGCTTACCCCTAGTGAGTGAGTAGAGTAGAAGAGTGCAGCTGTTGGCATTGCCATCAAAATGCATGGTAGGTTTCTCACCAACTGGAGACAGAAGAAATGCTGGTTATAGAGCTGCCTGTGAGGTTGCTGCTGCTGCTGCTGCTGAAGATAGCCAGTCTTTAGTAACCTGACACAATTTTGTTCTGTAAAATATACAGTAGTGTGATGAAGTTGAATCCCTGCACTGAAGTCCATACAGGAATACTGTTCTAATTCTTGAAAACTTCCTGTGTTATGTTGTTCTTTGGTGTCCTGCCCCCCCCCCCCCCGTCACTTAAACTGTAATTCAAATACTTTTTGAATACTCTTAGGCTGTTATAGGAGTTTGTTACAATTATCACCAGTTACTGTGTTGTTTTGTGCAGTGATTGTTTTTAAATTGTTACAAGTTGCTGTTTTGGAGTTACTTGCTTTATTTAGATTTGGAATTTATATTAGACCATTTTCACAAGTACAGTTGTCCCTTCATATTCTCGGGTTTGGTTCCAGGACCCCCCCCCCCCATGGGTACCAAAATCCGTGAATACTCAAGTCCCATTATATGCAATGCAATAGCAAAATGGTGTCAAGGTTTGCTTTTTGGATTATTATTTTTAAAGAATATTTTCAAGCTGTGAATACTTACATCCGTGGATACCAAATCCGTGGATACGGAGGGACAGCTGTAGTTTTAAATCATACCTTCCTTCCAATGAAGGACATGTACATTTGATTAAAACTGTGTGCTCTTTTATATTATGTATGAATAACAGTCACACATTATTTAAACAAACAAAAGGGAATTTAAAAACCTGTAGTAGCAACCTCAGGCTTCTGGCAACAATACAGTGCATTTTTTATCCTTCGTTTATACACCAGCAAAACTCAATTAATTTGCCTATAAAGCTAATCTTTCTTATTAGAAATTGCTCTAAGTAGTTTTTCAAGAATATTTCTCATTCAGGAGAAGACTGGGGCCTGTAGCAGAGACTGATGTCAGCAGTTGGCCTCTCCCCAGCTGCAGCTATGATAAATGACTGTCTTTTAAGTGGTACTCCCCAAAGGCTGAACATTCATTCTTTCAGAAACTCTAGATGGCAAACCTGGTTCCTCCTCTCATGGGAATCACTGAAATTAAGATTCCTTTTTCACTCCCCTGCTGGTAATTCAGTGTGACTCAAGAGGGAGAAAACATGAGGTGCATGATAACTGCAATCCTAAGCAATTACTCAAGGGGGGGGGAGTCCTGTTGAAATCCACAGAACTCAAAATATACTTGTGATGTTAAAACTGACAAAATTGGCTATGTGTGATACATTCCAAAAAAATATTGCACTCTTTTAACTGGAATTTTAAAGTAACCAGAGGAAGCCTCCAACAATGACTTGAGCTGCAGCCCATGGATACCATGTTCTGTGGGATAAAATAGGATAAAAGGATTACTTTTAGTTCACTATACCTAAAACACACCTAAAAACAATGAGAAGAACAAACATTGCTTTTCTGATAGGCTTTGCGCCTCATTGAGCACTTTCTTGTACTGTTCTGAGCTCCCAAGGTTTCAGCTTTGGTGGGCTCATCTTTGGTTGCCCACAATCCCTCTGTAATCTTGTGGTCCTTCTCTAATGTTAGGTTTTGCAGACTACTTTCCATAATTACAGAGTGTGCAGGACAGAAACATTAGGTTTAAAAACTGGCCAATTCTAGCCCAGCTCATATAAAGATGCATGAATTCTTCAGTGGGCAGTGGAGATGGTGATTGTGTTTAGGGCGGGTGCAAGAATAAATTCAGAACAGATGTATAGTGTCCTTGATCCTAGCACTGGGATGTGTAAACATGTGTTTTGTCCTGCTGTTTCTTCCAGTAGCCTGTTCTCTGTTATACTGGCTGCTTCAAGCCCTCAACCATCATTTTTTTCATCCTAAGCAACAGAGAACTTTGGTTCTGGTGGCAGGAACCATTCCAAGTTGTGAAGTCGAAGACTTTCACAGCCGGCATCCATAGATTTTCCTTGGTTTGTTCCCAGGCTGTGAGGTCGTGTTCTGGAAGAATTTGCTTCCGACGTTTCACTTGCATCTGTGGCTGGCATCTTCAGAGAATGGTTGGGTAGGAGTGTGTGTGGCGTTTATATACTGTGAACCCCTGTTGGGGAGTACAGTTGTCCCTCCGTATCTACAGATTTGGTATTCATGGATTTAAGTATTCACACCCATATTCATACAACAACCATTCCAAGTTGTTGTTCAGTGACTTTACATCAACAGAACAGGGGAACAGGCTATTTCACTGCATTTGTTGGTTGTTTCATTACATTTGATGATTGGTTACCATAATAATAATTGGGTAGTGAGTACACGTGTTAACGTTTTGGCTTTCTGTTGGTTTTACATCTATTCTATTAGCTCCCTCAACTGAAAATGCTGTGCTCTCACTTGGATATGAAGAGGATCAGGGCCCTTTCAGCCCTTGATAAACACAGATAACCACAGATTGGCATAAAACCAAGCACTGGACGCATTAAGATGTTACAGAAGGACAGTTCAAAGCAATCCTGGATCGGTAGTGCTCCATACACCTGTCTATCACATAGATAACATGAGAGTCAATGCAGTCGAAAGGTGAGGTATTTTGCCTTGAAACTTGAATATCTGGGTTCTAGTCCACATTGAGTCATGAAACTGAGTGTGTGACTCTGGGCCAGTTGCTCTGTTTCAGCCTGGTCTACTTCACCATGGTTCTTGCAAGGATAAAGCGGGGAGGAAGAAAGCTATACATACTTCCTCAATGTCATTGAAGGGAAGACAGGATATAAGTGGAATATCCCTCTCTCTCTGGCTTTTCTTCGCAAACGAAGATTCAGGAAGGACTCAACCTGCGCTTTCTGCAAGCGCGCTGATGACTAAAAAGGCCGATCCGAGATAAACAAGTCTGGTTGCAGAAAGCACAGCAGAAGGTCTCCTTGGGTGATGTTTCCAGGTTGTGATTCTTTTTGCGTTGTTGTTTCTCTTCAAGACTTGTTCGGCGTGAGTTCTCAAATAAGGCTGCCGCATTGTGGATAGTGATCCCGAAGTGAGGCCAAGGCGGACCATTGTTGGTGATCAATTTGGCCGAGCCTGAGATGTTGTTTCAGGGAGTCCTTGTATCGCTTTTTTGGAGCGCTCCTCTTACGCTGACCCGTGGCGAGTTCACCGTAGAGTACTATTTTGGGGAGTATTTATTTTGGGGATAAATAACAGGTATATGTGATGCTATTGTTGCCACATTCTGTGTGATCAGAGAGTATCTTAGTAATGATCTGATCAGGTCCACAAAGGACTTTATCACACTACACTGTGCTATTATTCCACTTTAACTGCTCTGGCTACCTCCTGTGGAATTCTGGGGTTTGTAGTTTAGTGAAGCCTAAGAGCTCTCTGGCTGAGAATGCTAAATGCACTTCCCTAAACTGCAAATCCCAGGATACTACAGGAGACAGCCAGAACAGTTAAAGTGGAATAATATCACTATAACAGTGTAGTGCGATAATCTCCTAAGTTTCCACCCACCAGCCTCTGTGACAGATATGAACTGTGAGAGAGGATGCTATCATGATGTTGTCTCCTATTCTGCATTCTAGAAGAGTTTTCTTGACAGTGGGCATAAGGAAAAAGTGGCAACGTCTGAACTGGCCTTTGGTAATCCCAGTTTAGTGGAGTAGTTCTCCATTCACAAACAACAGTATGTTTTAGTGACTCCTGTAATACTTCCATTCTTTTTCAACTTTTGTGATCTAAATTATTACTCTAGTTTGTCTCTTGGGAACAGGTGAATTCAAACCACATCAGCTAACCTTGTGAAAGCATTAAGCAATTAGGAATTTATTTTAGTAGGAGAACTCTTTTGTTATGCAGCTTTTTGTATTCAGGCATGGAGATCTTAGTTCAAATACTGGTCAATTGCCTGGGTGACTGTGGCCAATATATTAGGCAAAGATACAGAAGGCGATATTAATAGTGATGTTCTGACAGTGGTGTCTTAGAATCATAGAATTGTACAGTTGGAAGAGACCACAAGGGCCATCCAGTCCAACTCCCTGCCATGCAGGAAATCACAATCAAAGCATCCCTGACAGATAGCCATCCAGCCTCTGTTTAAAGACCTCCAAGGAAGGAGACCCCACCATGCTCTGAGGGAGTCTGTTCCACTCCCGAACAGCTCTTATTTCAAAAAGTTCCTCCTCATGTTGAGGTGGAATCTCTGTTCCTGGAGCTTGCATCCATTGCTCTGTGTTCCAGTCTCTGGAGCAGCAGAAAACAAGCTTGCTCCATCGTCAACGTGACACCCCTTCAAATACTTAAACAGGGCTATCATATCGCCCTTTAACCGTCTTTTTTCCAGGCTATTTTAATATGATAATTTCAGTATCATAGTATATTGTGGTTTCATTTGTATCATAGAATCATAGAATTGTAGAGTTGGAAGAGACCACAAGGGCCATCCAGTCCAATCCCTGCCATGCAGGAATACACAATCAAAGCATCCCTGACAGATGGCAATCCAGTCTCTGTTTAAAGACCTCCAAGGAAGGAGACCCCATCACACTCTGAGGGAGTGTGTTCCACTGCAGAACAGCTCTTACTGTCAAAAAGTTCCTCCTCATGTTGAGGTGGAATCTCTGTCCCTGGAGCTTGCATCAATTGTTCCGTGTTCCAGTCTCTGGAGCAGCAGAAAACAAGCTTGCTCCATCCTCAATGTGACACCCCTTCAAATACTTAAACAGGGCTATCATATCATCCCTTAACTGTCTTTTTCCCAGGCTAAACCTACCCAGCTCCCTAAGTCTCTCCTCATAAGGCATGGTTTCCAGACCTTTCACCATTTTAGTCGCCCTTCTCTGGACACGCTCCAAGTTGTCAATATCCTTTTTGAATTGTGGTGCCCAGAACTGGACACAGTATTCTAGGTGAGGTCTGACCAAGGCAGAATAGAGTGGCACTATTACTTCCCTTGATCTAGACACTATACTTCTATTGATGCAGCCCAAAATCACATTGGTCTTTTTAGCTGCCGCATCACACTGTTGACTCATGTTCAACTTGTGGTCTACTAGGACTCCTAGATCCCTTTCGCATATAGTCTCATTCAGCCAGGTCTCCCCCATCCTGTATCTATGCATTTCATTTTTTCACCTAAGTGCAGTACCTTACATTTCTCCATATTGAATTTCATTTTTTTTAGCTTTGGCCCAGCTTTCTAGTTTATTCAGGTCATTTTGAATTTTGATCCTGTCCTCTTGGGTATTAGCTACTCCTTATGATTTAGTGTCATCTGAAAATTTGATAAGTATGCCCCTAATTCCCTCATCCAAGTCATTGATAAAGATGTTGAATAGCACTGGGCCCAGGACAGAACCCTGTGGCACCCCATTGGTCACCCATCTTTCCAAGACGAAGAGGAGCCACTGCTGAGCACCCTTTGGGTTCGGCTGGTCAACCAATTACAAATCCATTTAACAGTTAACGTGTCTAGCCCACATTTTACAAGCTTGTTTGCAGGAATGTCATGGGGAACCTTGTCAAAGGTCTTACTGAAATCAAGGTATGTGATATCCACAGTGTTCCCTTCATCTACCAAGCTGGTAATTTTATATATATATAAAAAGAGATCATATTAGTCTGGCATGACTTGTTTCTCTGAAAGCCATGTTGACTTTTTGTGATGATGGCATTGGCAAAATGTTCACAGACTCTCTGTTTAATCATCTGCTCTAGAATCTTCCCTGGTATTGATGATGGCTAATGTACTATCTGTTGCTTGCTTAAATTGTTTGAGAAATTAACAGTACCTCTGTAGCAAAAGAATCTGGAGACACACTTTATCTCTTTTTTTCCTCCTGGGTTACAATTTGACCCAAGAGAAATGAAGCTACTTTTTCTGCATGTACCTTAGTGTATATATAACTATGTTGAACAGGTGAGAGGAATGGGCCAGGGAAATCAGGTTGGAAGAAGAGAAGTCAAGACAGAGTTGTCCCTTTCCCTCCTAATAGTAGGTCCCTGGCAGTGTGCTTCTAAGCACTGTCTGGCCATATCATATCATGCCCCTGGGCATGGTGGCTACTCAGTATCACACAGATACATCCGATGCCAGGTGTTATACTGAAAATATGTTGCAAATAAATTGACAATATCTTGTAAGAAGCGTCCCCCATTTATCCATCTGAAATTCAATCTTCCTTTTTTCCTACTGCTTTCTATCTTACCAAACATTGTCTTTTCTATTGAGTCATGTCTTCTCATGATACAGCCAAAGCATGACAGACTCAGTTTAGTCATCTTGGTTTCTAGTGAGAGGTCAGGTTTGATTTGCTCTAGGACTTATTGATTTGTCATTTTAGCAGTCCACAGTATCCATATAACTCTTCTCTAGCACCACATTTGAAATGAGTTGATTTTCTTCTTACCAGCTTTCTTCACTGTTCAGCTTTCAGAATCATAAATAGAAATGGGAAATAGGATAATAGGATGGCATGAACAATCCTAACTTTAGTATTCAGTTACGGTATGTATCTTTACAGTTCAGGATCTTGTCTAGTTCCTTCATAGCTACCCTTCCAAGTCCTAGTCTTCTTCTGATTTCTTGACTGCAGTCTCCACTCCATTCAGATTAAGGACTTTTTTTCCCCAATCGTTTTTATTCAGATTTTCAAAAATATAAAAAACAGATTAAGGACTGAGCCAAAATATGAAAAATCTTGAACTACTTCATTGTTTGCTTTAATGTGATTTAAATCATTGTGGTCATTATTTTTGTTTTCTTAATGTTCAACTGTAAACCTGCCTTTGCACTTTCTTCCTTTATTTCCATCAATAATCATTCCAAGTCTTTGCTATTTTTTGTTAGTAGTAGGGTGTCACCTACATATCTTATATTGCTGATGTTCCTTCCTCCAATTTTCACACCTCCTTCCCCCAAGTCTAATCCTGCTTTACATATGATTTGTTCAGCATACAAGTTAATCAGATAGGGTGATAAAATGCAGACTTGCCTGATCCTCTTGCCAGTTGGAAACTATTCCATTTCTCAGTGTTCTGTCCTAACAGTATTGTCTTGAGTATAGGTTATGCATCAGTATTGCAGCAAAATTCTGGCTTTGGTCTATAGGGCACACATATGTCAAAAGACAAGTTATGTGGACAAGGAGCTGAGCCCCAGAATTCATAACCGATGGAATAACCAATGTCAAAGCAGCTCCTTCATGGGAAGGAACTTTAAATGCAAGTTAACATGGGCATTTTACCATTGACTGATTTAGACGGAGCTTCTGATTTGAAGGGGAACTATGTGTGCATTCATGAAGTTTGCTTTGAGTACATGGTCCAGTGCCAAAAAGGAGTAACCTTAAGCAACAGTTACATGCTGCAAAGACACTGCTCTGGCTGTCTGGATTTACTAGAAGCTTTGACAAGTTAAACAGAGGCTGAGATTAAATGTGAATGGGGCCTGTGTTGGAAAGATCAATCTTGGGAGACTGTGAAAAAAGTTAAATCAACACAGAGGTCACCTGACTAATGAGAAAAGAATCTGAGCATGTAGACTTTTAGCTGTTGCTGCACTGCCACCATAGCCACCCTCACTACCATGTTAAAACAGAGACAGGCTGGAAAAATGAAGGCCTGAGATGGGCAGAGTAAAATCCACTGCAGGAGAGGCATGGATATATTGCAGAGGACAGAGGTAATTGGTCTCATTGGCCAAAAAATATGGTCTTTAGCATTATGAGCATGATTTCTGGGCTCATTCTTCAGTGTGAGGTGGTCTTTTCCTTCAATGTGAGGTGGCCATGAGGAAGACAATAGGAGCTTCTGTGTCTGCTTTTAGATGAAATGGTCACTTTTGAACTTGGGCAGCTCTGGCTACTTTTAACTTGGGAATGGGGAACCTATATGGCTTAGGTCCAGGCTATCAGGCAGACTGCTTCTTCCCATAAGAGCCTGCCTCAGCCCTAAGATCCTCAGGAAAGGCCCTTCTCTCAGTCCTGCCGCCTTCACAGTCGTGGTTGGTGGGGACACAAGATAGGGCCTGTTCATTGTCTGCACCTAGACTCTGCAACTCCCTTCTGAGGTAGGCCAGAATGGCTCCCTCCTTGCTGTCCTGTCAACAGGCAAAGACCTTCCCCCCCCCACAGGCTTCTGAAGGCAGAGGTCCTGTCTATAGGAGGGGGAAAAATATGCACAGACACGAACTGGCAGGTGTTAAAAGTCCCCCCTAAATTCTGTATGGCCCCCTAGCCTAGCTGGCGAGTGATTTATTTGCAAATGGATATTGCCACTGCCTACTTCTGCTGGCTGGAGATTCTGCGGTGGTGTCCTCCCCGCAAAGGAACTTTTCCACTGGGACTCCTACCTGGATGCCTATGATTTTTTTTAAATTTCTTGGTAAAAGTCCTACCCAATGCCTCCAGAGGGGCTTGGGTTGCACCTATGGGGGAAGGCGGCAGCAGCGGGAGACTCAGCGACTCAACAAGTCCCAGCACCAGGAGAGGGGTGTTCTTGCCCCCTAAGGTGTGTGTGTGTGTGGGGAGAGAGACATGCGTATATGTGTGGGGAGACAAGCACAGGTGACTGAACTCAGCATGACACCTAAGCCAGCTGGCGGCAGCAAGTGGTTTACCTGCAATTTTAAATCTGCCGCCATCAATATTTAAAAAAAGTTTCCTATGGTGTGCACTGTCATTTTTACCTATTTACACAAAAATTTAAAAAAGAGAAAAATTGCCATTTGATGGACTTAGTGAACCCTTGCTTAGCTGGAAATCCAATATGGCAGCCACTGCCGATTCTCCTCTTTCCTAGTCCTGCCCCCTGTGCTCATCCAGCCAATCAAGATTCCCCTGCCTGTTCATATCTGTGGGAAGGTGAGTGGTCAAATGATTGCTTATTTGTATGTCGTATGGATTTTTTTTTTAAAAAAAAAACATATGAAGCCCTAGACTTGTGCGAACAGCTGCCTGAATGGATCGCTGATCTTTTGCATGCTGTTTTTTTTTTTTTTTTGCCGTGTAGACGGGCCCAGATTTTAAAGAGAGTGGGCTTTTATGAGAGTGCTATATTGTTTTAAATTGAACTGTTTAATATTATTATTGTTATTATTGGTTTTTGTAATTATTATTAAAGTTAATAACAATAATTATTTTGTCACCAGCCATAACGTGTCTAATTTTTTATTATAATGTCCAGCATTATGATGGATGCATTACTTACCAAAGTGTGTTGTCAGCCAAACCACTTGTAGGAAGAGACAGCTAAAAAAGATTATTGTTTTATTCCAAACTCTAAAAGTTTTGTTGGTCAAACAATGTGTCTGGTTCTTCAGAAGGAACTATTTCCTTTCTCTTGACTTTCCCGCAGTACGTACCATCACTGAAATTGATCACAAGGAGTCAGTTTGACTTTTTGTAAAGAATATTTTTCATGATTCTGTTTAAAAATTTACTTGTCATAGCTGAAGCCAGTAGGCATTAATTCTGTCTATCCTGCAGAAATGCAGAGGTTTTAGTGAAAGTTCCCTTCAGCTGATAGGGATTTTGTTGGTGTTAAAAATTAGATATTGGATACGTCAAGAAAGGAATGCATATACACTGTAGAAGACTTGTCCTCTGTGGGAGTTTTGTATTTGTATGCCACACTGTTGATTTGTTCAGTAAAGGATCTTGTACAGCCATTTATTTATTCTTTTCCTTACTGTGTTTTTGGTTGAATGGGTTTTTGTTAAGGTACATTTTTGTTTTGGGGGTAAATCTAGGAAAACAAACTTCTGGGTTATTATGTTATAGATGTAGATAAACAGTTGACTCATGAACCGCATACAACTCCAAGGTTGTTTTTGCTTTACCAACTCAGGCCAAACAGAAAAAAAAACAACCCACAAAGGGTTTTTTCTCTTTGGGCAGCCTCTAAGAGCATCATTTCTGGCAACTGGGGCAAGTTAAAATCCCACCTCTCCACCCACCCCAGCCCCGAAAACTGGAAGTGAATGCCCAGTCATTTCCTGCTTTGATCTTTTTTCTTATTTTTTTTTTAAATCAACTTTTATACAGCCCAGTGAGGCAGTTGATAAAGGCAAAATCTGACCCCCAACCCTGTCAAAATTGCCCACCTCTGACACTGAGGTTCCCAGAAATCTGTGCCTATTCTTTAATAGTCACTATGTAGAGAAGGGTAGGGAAAAAAAGGCTGGTGGCATATGTGGTTCTTGTTCTCTGGCAGAGTGGGGAGGCAATCCTTTAGCCTGGCTCCTCCCCCACTAATAGACAGGCTGGGCAAGTAACCAATAGATAGAAGAATAGATCTAGTACTAGGGAGGAGAGCCAGCCCTCACTCCCCAGTTCAGTCCTTTCTCACGTGGTGAACGAGCAGGGCGAAGAGCTCTGGCGAACTTTCCCCTCACTTTTCCTTTGTTTCCTTCTCTCTCCCTCACTCTGCTTAGCTCCATTGCTGTTTTTCCTCCCTCCTGCCTTTTCTTAGTGCCCCTGTGATGGTGGATAGAGCGGCACTGGGGGACCGGAGTCCCAAACTCTCCTCAGAGGACGAGATGGAATGGGAGCCCTATCGGGCCTGGCAGAATGGCAAGGCTTCTTGGATCTCTCTGGAGGGTCCCAGTCAAGCCGGGATGCCATAGAGGCGCTCAGCAAGGCACATGAAGGGGGGCCTGGCTTCTGGGTCAGACCACGCGCCCACAGGGATGGAGCAGTGGCTCAATGAACCATGAGTGCACACTCTGCCCCCTTCCCCATCTGGTTATTGATGCGGAGGAACTCCCACCACAGCTGGCTGACTGGCTTGCTCTTATCACATGCCACGTGGTGGTGGCCACTGTGTGGGAGGAGGGGGAGGGACAGTTGTCCTTACCCTCCAGACCCACCATTTCTGCCTGCCAAAAGAAGAGGGGTGGGGCCTCTTGTCCCACCTTGGAAGAGGCTTCCCTTGCTGTGCTAAGCAAGGCTGGCAAGCGTCCTCTGCCAGGGGTTGTGTCAGGGAAGGGAGAGAGGTGACCATTGCAGTGGGGACTGTGGCCGCTCAGACAGCTTTGGAACCCCTGCATAAGGCCTGTAGGAAGTCCCCTTGTTAGGCTTCTCCCATCTGGGAGGAGACAGGAGAGGAGGGCGCTCGGCCTCAGAGGTCTCAGAGAAGGAGGAAGGGAGCTGTCTTCTGAGGAAGAGTCCCTGTTGGTCCAACAGCTGTCCTAGGCTCTTCGAGGCACAGTTTTTCAAAGTCATCCTCAGGAAGGCTGAGAAAGCTCTTGGGCTCCAGAGCAATTCTGGGGATGTGGATCAGAAGGAGGGGGGGTACCTGAAATTAGATCACAGTCAAAGACAGACCAGGCAATCATACCCTTTCCTGAGATCTTTACTGACACATTGGAGGGAGAATGTCTGTCACCAGAGGCTGCCAGGACCCCTCCTGCACTGGCTAAGGGGTTTTACATGCTCCCGTGCCAGGTCATGGACAAATTGAAACTGCTTCCTGTTGATGACCCAGTTGCTGGGCTCATTTCAGGATCGCTTTTTCCTCGTGATGGTGACAACAGCTTAAAGAGCCCTGAGGATAAACGGGTGGACACATTCCTCAGGAGAGCACATGAGGCCTCTGCGCTGGCAATCAGGGTGGCAGCTGCCACCTCCTTTTTTTGCCAGGGCTACCATTCACTGGGCTAAAGATATATTTGATATGTTGCCAAAAGGGAACCCCAAGATCAAACAAGAGGTTAATAAGATTGCCAAGGCTTCATCTTTCATGGTGGATGCCAGTTTGGAGTCTATGCAATTTGCTTCCAGGTCCTTGGCAGCTAAGGTGGCAGCTAGAAGACAACTTTGGTTAAAAAACTGGAATGCAGACATGAAGGCCAAGTCCAATTTAGCAATCTGCCTGTTCAAGGGAGCCAAGCTCTTTGGTGATGCCCTCGATTAGGTGCTAGTGGAAACTAAAGAGAAAAAGAAAGTGCTGCCTTCTTTCCCCAAACTGGAGGAGAAGAAAGGCTTTCATTCAGCTTCTCATCAGTTTTGCAATTTCAGACCACAGTACAAGCAGAGGGACTTCCACTCCTTCTGACCTCATTGGGGGGTGGCTAGGAACCAGTTTAAACCTCAACCCTCTGATTCTCAGAGGGGATTTACTTCTCAGTTGTCCAAACAGGGGGTGAAGACCAACCGGCCTCTTTGACTGGCCTGTGGGTCCCATGGGGGCATGGCTTCTGTTGTTCACCCATCATTGGAAGTCTATCTCTTCCGATGCTTGGGTGTTCAGAACCGTGTCAAAAGGTTACACAATAGACTTTGCCCACCATCCACCTCTGTCATTCCACCAGTCTTGTACCACCAAAGTGAAGCAAAAGCTTTGGCTGATCCAGCAAGCTATTGCACATATTTGTCAGATCTAGGCAATCAAACTAGTCTCCTCAGAGCAGATGCTCCTAGGAGTCTACTCCCACCTGTTTCTAGTCCCCCCAAAGAACAAGGAATGGAGAGCCATTCTCAACTTTTGGAAATTGAATCACTGGGTCACGCGGAAAAAGTTTCAGATGGAGACACTGCAATCCATACTGGAATGCATATGGGAGGGAGACTTTTTGGCATCACTGGATTTACGGGATGTGTATCTCCGTGTTCCCATTCATCCAGCGCATTGCTGCTTCCTCCGGTTTGCATTTCAGAAGAAACATTACCAATACAGATTGCTTCCCTTTGGGCTATCAGCTTCACCGAAAGTATTTACAAAGGTTCTGGTGGCACTCGTGGCTCATCTACGCAGGAAGGGGGTTCAGGTGCACCTGTACTTTGATGACTTCCCCATCAGGGCCCCCTCCATTCAATTGGCTCAACACTACCATCAAGTGCCTGGAGTGGTTCGGCTTCTTGATAATTTGGGAGAAGAGCTATGTACAACCGCTACAGAGAATACAACACTTGGGAAGTATCATAGACACACAGAGTTACAAAGTGTTCCTGCCAGACAATAGGAGGGAGAAGCTACAACAGCTGCTTCGTCTGACCCTGAAAAGGAGATCATTGCCATTGTTGAGCCTTGCATGGCTATTGGGTCTGATGGTGGTGTGTATTGATTCAGTGATCTGGGCGAGATTTCACCTTCGACCTCTGCAACGGTGCCTCCTTCCCTTCCAGAACCAAATTGCATCCAAAAAAGTGTTTCCAGTCAAGATATCATCAGTTGTGAAGGAGTCCCTGATGTGGTGGTTGGGGGACACCCTCAAGGAAGGGATGGCTATTTGGGATCCAAGGAGGATGGTTGTGACAACAGATGCCAGCTTGAAGGGGTGGGGGCCCATTGCATGGGTCGGATGACTCAGGGTCAAGTCAGGAGGCTGTGAACAGCATCAGTTGGCTGGAACTGTAGGCAGCTCACTTGGCCTTGATCCAATTCAAGCATTTGATATGGGGGGCATGTTCTCATATGCACAGACAACATGTTCTCAAAGGCCCACATCAACAGACAGGGGGATGTGGTCCTCCTAGAGACAACTCAGTTATTCGATTGGGCAGAGGCACATCTCCTGTCCATCAGGATGGAGTATCTGAAGGATTCTCTGAACCTGCAGGCCAATTGGTTGAGCAGGCAGAGTGTAGACCCGGGTGAGCGGGGTCTGAACTCCATGGCATTTCAAATGATTGTTCAATGATTTGCATGCCCCTGGGTTGACCTGTTTGCATCTCAGAAGAATCACAAGCTCCCAAGATTTGTATCCAGGTTCTGGACCCTGGAAGCATTGGCATTTGATGTTCTTACGATTGAGTGACCGAGGGTGTTATGTTATGCTTTTCTGCCAGTGACCCTTCTGTCCAGAGTTCTACGCAAAATCAGAACAGAGAGGGCAGAGGTCATTCTGGAAGCTCTGTTTTGGCCGTGAAGACACTGGTTTCCCGACATAATGCACCTTCAGGTGGGAAAGCCGTAGCCCCTTCCTCCGTGGGGGATCTTCTTCACCAGAAGGGATTCCTACACCTGGATCCAGGCTAGTTACAACTCCACATTTCGAGGTTGAGCAACAGAGATTGTTAGCTAAAGGATATGCGAGGGAAGTCATTGAGACTATCCTTGCAACTCGTCGTCCTTCCACCATTCACTTGTATGAGATGACTTGGAGGGCTTTTTGTAGGTGGAGTAAGCAAAAAGATATTCACCCTCAAAAAGCTTCAATGGGTTCAGTTCTAGCCTTTCCTCAAGCAGGTCTTCAGAAGGGTCTCTCTGCTAATACTTTGAAGAGACACACAGCTGCTTTAGGGTCCATTCTGAAGTTGTGAGGCTAAAGTCTCATTGAGTTCTCATCCACACATGCGTAGTTATCTTAAAAGGGTGTCTCAGTTGAGACCTCCCGTCTTTCATAGATTCCCTACCTGGGATCTGAATGTTTTAAATGCAATCATTAAGGCGCCCTTCGAGCCGCTATGAGTGGAAGACCTTAAATTTCTAACTTTCAAGGTGGTATTTCTGATTGCTATTACCTTAGCATGATGAGTTTCTGAGCTCGGTGCTTTGTCAGTTAGGAAAGAGTTGTGTATTTTTCATAAGGACTTTGTTTCTCTACAGTTAGATCTGTCATTTCTTCCGAAAGTTAATTCTGTGTTTCATAGAACACAAAAATTATTATTGTTGTCTTTTTGTCCTCATCTGTCTACCCAGTTGGAAAGTGAATGGCACAGACTGGATGTGAGACGGGCACTAAAGTATTATTTTGGAAGGACTAAGGAGTTTAGGAAGTCTGACAGTTTATTCGTGTCCTTTGCGGAAAGATCCAAGGAGAGAAAGGTTTCTGCTAGCACCCTGTTACATTGGCTTCTATTATGCATTCAGGTTGCATACATGCATAATTCTTTACCAGTCCTGAAGGGAATCCTGGTGCACTCTACTAGAAGTGCAGCCACTTCAGCAGCATTGTCCACATCAGCTTCCTTGGCAGAGATCTGTCAAGCAGCGACTTGGTCTTCGGATTCTACATTCCTATGGCATTACAAAATTGATAAGTTTGCATCTGCAGAGGCATCCTTTGGGCACAGGGTTCATCAGGTGCTAAAAAAGTAAAGGCCCACCCTTCTGAGGACCGCTTGGGTAGTTCCCAGGCTAAAGGATTGCCTTCCCACTCTGCTGGAGAATGGAACTTTGGACTTAGCGTGAAGGTTCCTTCTCAGCAGAAGTCAGGAGGAAATCCTTTCCCACCCTTTCTAGTGTGTTTGATTTTTAGGTATGGTGGTTTTTTATTGTTAAGAGAGAAGGTTTTTTTGGTGTTCACTGGAGTCTGCTTTTCTATCACTGAGGAGTGGGGTCTGGCTCTCCTCCCTAGTACTAGATCTATTCTTCTATCTATTGGTTACTTGCCCTGTCTGTCTACTAGCGTGAGAGGAGCCAAACCCAGGTTAAAGGATTTCCTCCCACTTCTGCTGAGATGGAACCTTCACGCTAAGTCCAAAGTTCTGTTCTCTGGCTCCCATGGAAAATATATTGGAAATAAAGCCACCCACTTTCAGAACAATCTTACCTGAAGCATCCCTTTAGGAAAAAAAGATAGGAATGAGATATATTTAAATCCAATCTTGGGCTCAAATGCACCATTTCACCATCCAGCTTTAGAGAGGAAAATCAAGTTTAAAAATTGCTATTCTAAAATTGTAGTGATTTCAACCGTATGTGAAAAACCACCAAGACTTATTGGTTAATTCTTAAAGAAAAAGAACACAAACTGGGAATCAGTAAAATGCGTGTGTGTGCATGTGTGTGTGTGTGGGACCTAAAAAGAGATTTTCCAGGGAGATCAGTATAAGAATAATTTCTACAATCAAAAGGCTGATGAAGTAAGTGGGGATTACTTCTGAGTGGAGGTCCTGTGGATACTTCATCTTCTAGAAAAGGCAAAGTTTCTTGACAAACAGGAGATCAGTGCTGTGCAAATGATCATTCTACCCCAAATTTATCTTCAGATAAGTTTATATCTCCCCCCTTCTCCCAAGATAGCTGCATTTGGTTAACTAGGAAAACACCATTCTCATCTGTGGCTCAGACAGCCTTCTCATTAAAGTGGACAGGGTACTGTAACTCTTAAATTTAATGCCACACAGTGTATATTTATTTAAACATACACCTCTAGTTATCACACTGTACTGCTCCAGGTGTGCCTGTGTGTGTGTGTGCCTGCCAAGCCTTTGCCTTTCCATGGATACAGCTTCACAAACAGCTTCTTCAGTACTGGTTGGTCAGGCCTTCACCTATGAGATGAGGGACCCCATCATGCCATGTGATGTTGTGATGTCATGACTAGTATTTATGCCTCTGGAAGACCAGCAGTGCAAGCCATGTCTGGGGCTGAAGTGAGAACCAGGCTCTGCTGAAACTGAGCCAGAGCCTATCACCAGCCATCCTTTTGAGCTAGATATAGCAGGAGTCAGCATGATGTAGTGGTTTGAGTGTTGGACTACGATTCTGGAGACCAGGGTTGAAATCCCCAATTGTCATGAACACCCACTGACTGACTTTGGGCAAGTCACACACTCTCAGTCAGCCCTTAGAAAACTCTGTGATAGGTACACCTTAGGGTCGCCATAAGTCTGAAATGACTGGAAGGCACACTACAGTGGGAGGCCTCGAGACAGCACTCCCTGAGCCATAGTTCCTCAAGTGCAGGTGTCATGCCCCGTGAGTCTGATGAGGATATAGAGTCAGAGGAGGGGGAGAACATGGCAGGCAATGACCCTAGGGACCCTGGCACAGGTTTATCTACACCTGTGCCAGCAGGGAACCCTGCCAACCTAAAGGCTTGTGCAGAGGAAGAGCCAGGTCCAAGTGGGTTGGCATCAGTCCCAGCAGAGAGTTCTGTCCATTCAAATAAGGATGATGAAGAAGAGAGGGACTTACCTCCACCATTGTATACCCAGCAGCAAGCTCAAAAGGAAGCTCAAAGGAAATCTCTAAGACTTTATGAGAGAAACCTACTCGTTACGAAACAGCTGACAAAGCCTTCATTGCTTTATATATGCTGGGAGAGGCGATGGAGGCTTTGACAGAGATCAGCTGTTCTTCCTGGTGAAAGCTTCCTGCTGAATCCAGTGCCTGGATTCTGGTTATCTTGACTTCTGTTATCTTGACTCGTGCTTAGACCTTGGACTGTCCCTGACTACTTCTGCTGCCTGCTCCTGTTGGCCCACAAACTGTTTTGGACCCATGCTGACTGACTGCTGTAAGCCTCTGACCTATTGGACTGTGTTACCGGACTAAATCTTTGACTGTGTTTGCATTCCTGTGAGCAGTTGGATACCTTCCCAGATTACTGCTGTTTATACTTTGCTGGTAACTAGCTGCTTTCTGGGCAGCAGGCAACCCAAAGGGTGGGAGCTGACTGAGGGGTGATGGAAAGAAATATTGAAGGCTAGAGGGCTATTCTTTCAGACTGGAATGGGTGGAGCCTCAGAGGGATAATCTGGGCCAAGAGTGATCAAAGGCCTCAGCTGAGCTCCATATGAAGCAGTTTGTCTGGAGTTATCAAGGGTCCTGTAACCCCATTCTTATCCTGCTTCCTCAATGCTTGATTAAGAGCTCATCTACACAAGCCAGGATATGCCAGCTCCCCATCAGCATATCCTGGCTTCAGATCAGGCCTGTTGTTCTCCCATTCCCTACACAAAACAGGAGAAAGTCCTGACAGGCGCGCCAGCCTGTCACTGTGGCCGCCATGTCCACCATTTCCCTTGCTGCCTTGTAAGGGGGGCCACAATATGTGACCAAGGCCCCCTGTACATGACCAACCTCGGCACATGCTGCAGGACTCCTTCTGGGAGAGCCAGGGAAATCAGCAACAGCAGCAAGGGCCGGCATGCCAGACGGGCTCCTGTGGACACACAGGACCCAATCCATTTCCTCCTGGCAGGAACAGAGTAAAGCAAGGTTTTTTTTAACATGTTGTATCATGTCCTACCCCATTTTCCCCATCTGAGCCCTGTGTCTGCCCCACGGGGGCAGAACGGGATCTGAGATGGGTGCATGATGGCATATATTGCTCATCTAGACAAGCCATAAGCCTCTTCAAGCTTCTGTCACACCTGGCAGGCTCTACAAGAGAAAGGTCATGACCCTTCTCTTAGGTCCAATCCTGTGGACCTGTACATTTAGGATATTCTTTTCTCTAGTACAGTCCTACAGTGCTTTGGTCTCCCACCCCCACATCCAAGAGTGTTCTTTATTTGTGAGAGAACTTCAAAATTTAAAATTCTCAGAGCTCTGCAACAACCAGGAGCAACCATGTCACTTTGCAGAGTTGGGTAATCTAATAAAAATGGCCAACCCATGGAAATAGGAGAGGTTCCTGAAGCCCTTGGTAAGTTCCTGTGGCATTCCTCCTAAAGTCCTAGTCCTATAGGATGTAGAGATGAATTGGCTGGTGGCCCAGTTGCTCCTATACACCTTTCTGGTCATGTTTCGAGGCAACAGAACTCTGAGGCCTGAAGGTTTTGAAGTTGTGGCACCCTGTATTTGGAATTCTGTTACTAGAGATGCACCTGCCACCAAATTTCATGTCTTTCCTGTAGAATCAGATACTGTTTTCAAATTTCTACAGATCTTTATAAATCCAGGTTCAGTTAGTTTTAGTTGTCACTGTGATTTAATTGATCCTGTTCTGTTGTTTTCATTGTTCATATGCAGTTGTGTTGATTTTACCTATTTTATCTATTAGCTGACCTAGCTTGGTGGCAATAATATTGAAATATGAGGTAATAACCTCAAGTAAAATAAACAATTGCAGTCTACCTATTCCCATTGGGAACTTGCCATCTCATATACATAGATAGCATTAACCCACACAAGCACTTCATTTGTAAAATAGTATAGTAAATGTTCTCCTAGCTTCCCTCAGAATCCATGAAATGCAAGATTTCTTTTCAAGTGCTTAGTTCTACTTCAGAGCCCATTCTTATTCAGTTGTGGTATAAAATATTATCTGTCCAGTGCTTAGCACAGCTGGGCTCCAGTCTTTTATTATTCACCATGAATAATAAACAGAGTCCCACAGAAGAAGGGGGAAAATCAAGGAATTTTTATAGTTATAGGGGAACTTGTTGAGAACGTTTGTTTGTCAGGAATAATTTTTACAAGACCGTACCTTGGAATCAAACCCAGAATGTTTTATTATATAATTCATAACGTTCCCATTGTTGAGTTACAGCAGCCTTTATGACTTTTACCTTTACCCAATTTATCACTAGAAATGCCATCTTATTTCTGCACGATGTTTTTGCATAATTAGAAATTGTTAGTTAACAAACATGAATTCATGTTTGTGAGAGATCAGCTCTCATGTAATCAGTAATTATTTTTTCAAGAGTTCAGTATATGCTGTTAGTTGGACCAGAGGAGCTGCAGCCAGTTTCTATTGAAATAGCCACTTTGACTCTGTTCCAACTCCTCTTTGTTTTCCAATGTGGCTTCTCCATTTGTAGTGTGGCTTGCCTTCGTTCATCTTGTTTTTGCAGGTGTCACATGCAGTCAGAATGAGACACATTCCTTTGCTTGAGGCTGCATTAAGCAGCGTACCCTTTCTTTTTCAATATTATGTATGATGTGTTAAGAAAAATCATTACCTTTCATAAAAGGCATTTTGACACAGATATTTGGGAAGAGGGATATGCATTTCACTTGAGGGCCATAATTAGCTGTCACAGATTTTAAATATGGCAAATTTACTGTATCCCTTTTGTGCAGTGAAATAATCAAGCAATTTATTATTTGCGAGGTGGCATAACACTTAAAAAACACCCAATGCTTTATCAAATTTTGAAAAAAGAAAGTGGTTATTAACTGGTTAAAGATGGCTATGTTCAGCTAAGTTGGACATAATGCTGAGCCCTACTTTAGCATTAGTCTTGAACTATGGCAAGCCTCTGACAGAAGACTGAAGGTTTCTAGTTTGAATTTTAAACTGACTAGAGTTCTCTATTACCTCTGAACTCATTGAACTCTGGTTAATCTAAACTCTAGTTAGAAGATGTGACATATGACCAGAGCTGAAATGTGATTTATGACCACAGTGTTTGCTAACCACAGTTTAAACTAACCAGAATCTCCCCTAAATTCAAGCATAACAGAAAATTCTGTTACTTTTTACCTGAAAGTGGACCTTTCTGATGGCATGTGAAGCAAGAGGAAAGCATATAAGGCTGAGGTTCTTGCCATCTTGTGCAAAGAATGCTTAACCATGGTACCTTTCTTCAGTACTGTGTCTGAATCAGCTGGTTATATTGTTTAGAAAATTAGCTTATGAAAGTATATTAAACAATACATGCATAAAAGTAGTGACAGGGCCCAAATGCGTTTATCAATGCCTGTCTAAATTGTGCTGAATATAGTGTACCACTTCAACTCAAATCTTTGTACTTATCTACATTCCAAATTGCCTCTTTGATACTAAATGTAGCTAAAATTACATGTGTTGAATTATACACTTGCTAAAATTACACTGAGGAGATTATCAGATGCCATTAATATGGCGTTACACAAATGCCAGGAGATCGCCAAAGGTCTTACCTATCAGACGACGTTGTCCTCATCCCCTGCTGGTTGCATGCTGCCCTTTTTTCTTCTTGTTCATGGCTTAAGCTGTGAATAGATCGCCTGTTCCATTCCTGTCACGGAACGATGGGCAAGCGAAAAGGAGCCCCGTTATACTGGCGTAATGCCAGCTGCAGTAAGCGGTCCCTGCCAAACACTTCCGGGTGCGACCGGGATGAGGAGGTAAGTGACAGCCTTTTTTTGTACCCTCTCTGGGTTACTTGAGATTTTTAAAGTTTGTTTTAGTGGTCGCTTTACTTTTTTACCTTGTATTTTCTTTTTTATTTTAGAATTTCTCACACGCTCCTTCTCTTATGAGAACAGCCGGGAACTCAAACCAGGAAGTGCATCGGGCTCTGTTTGAGCTCCATTCACTCCTGCCTGCTGAGGGGAGGGGGCGGTCGCACAATTAAGGTAAGTGCGAAATGGGGGGTTATCGTGCCGGGATGGGGACAGGAGGGGGTGGAATATAATATAGTGAGACGGGGACAGTTTTTTGGTCCCTGTCTGATAATCTCCTAAATGTTCTTGCTGCGGAGTTGATTGTTTGATGTGTTAGGGCTTTAACATTAACTTAGGTGTTCAGCAGAATTTTCCTTGTAGGAGTGGGATTGCATGCTTAAATGCTTCCCAACTGATACAACTTAGCACGATACTTCTTCCACAAAGACTGTTGAGGGGCCAAGATGGTGACGGCATCAGCAACTCTTTTTGAGTCTCTGCAGTCTGCTTCCAGAAAAGGTTTCCCTACATATAGGGAGCTCTCCCCACTGGTGAGCATTCAACTGTGCTATACGCTCGGTGAATGTATAGACTGGCACCATAGAGTAACCTAATTTACTACAGCTGCATGATGCTTAGTGCATTCTAGGTCTGTGGTCTGACCCTGTAAGTTCCTTTAGCAGCCTTGAAGTTCAGAGGATCCACAAATGAGTCCAAATGCTGAAATGAGGGCATTGTTGGTTCTTGTCTCCTGGCACAGAAATGCAGCATATTGACTTGCCTTACTAAGGAAGCACCTAAATCAGCTCTAATGACCAAACTAGATGATACTTTAATAGAATCACAGAATCATAGAGTTGGAAGAGACCACAAGGACCATCCAGTCCAACCCTGTGCTATGCAGGAATACATAATCAAATCATTCCAGACAGATGGCCATCCAGCCTCTGCTTAAAAACCTCCAAAGAAGGAGACTCCACCATACTCCAAGGCAGTGTATTCCACTTCCAAACAGCTCTTACTGTCAGGAATTCTTCCTGATGTTTAGATGGAATATCTTTTCCTGTAGTTTGAAGCCATTGTTCCGTGTCCTAGTCTCTGGAACAGCAGAAAACAAGCTTGCTCCATCCTCAGTATGACATCCCTTCAAATATTTTAAAATGGCTATCATGTCACCTCTCAATCTTCTCTTCTGCAGACTAAATGTGCCCAGCTCCCTAAGTTGCTCCTCATAGGGCATGGCTTCCAGACCTCCCACCATCCTGGTCACCCTCCTCTGGACACGTTCCAGCTTCTCAATATCCTTCCTGAATTGTGGTGCCCAGAACTGGACACAGTATTCCAGGTGAAGTCTGACCAAAGTAGGATAGAGTGGCACTATTACTTCCCTTGATCTAGACACTATACTCCTATTAATGCAGCCTAGAATTGCATTGGCTTTTTTAGCTGCTGCATCACACTGCTGACTCATGTTCATAACTTTAAAAGATGTATGTTTTTATTACATTAGAGCTGGGTTAGGGGGCCACATTGCTCCCTAGGGAACCATGGAGGGCTGTACCCCTGAAAAAGTTGGATTTTTGTTTTGTTTTTTTTTGTACACAAATGCCCTTAAGGACCCCTGAGAAGCACTTGCATATTTTTTTACTACTGTGGGCCATTTTAACCTCAGGAGTGCCTTTTCCCCATAGGAAGTAACTCAAGAGGTTAACTTCTAGGTTACTTCCAGTTGGAGGAGGGGAAGCCAAGGCCCAGGATCTCAAAAGTTTCAAAGCTGCCTTAGGGAGTATTTGGGGACAAAAAGAAATGAAGGGTCCAGGAGGCTGCATACAGGCTGCGTGCCATACTTTCCCCACCCATGCTGTAGAGGAAACAAACCTGGGGCAACTCATAACTTTGTTGCTGCTAGGCACATTGTCTCATTTGTCCCTTTGGTATTGCACTTTCATTTTTTCTGCTCAGATTGACCTTGCATGAGTCTGCTTCATGGTCTGTTGTCAGTAAGCCTTCATGAATCATAATTGCAGCCACCATAACCCACTCCAGGAGTCCCTTAGCTCACTGGAAAGGAGGAAACTACAAATCTGCTTGCATTAGGGTTGCCAGGATGAAAATTAGAGAGGGCTCCTCTACTTTTAATGGTTGAGTAGAAAAGGGAATTTCAATTTCAGCAGATGTTGCTTGTGCAAAAAAAATATCCTTTTTTTGCACAATCATTAAAGGTTCAGGAGGTGTCTGCAGCTTTCACTGGATAACCTTGTTCTACTTGCTTGACGTAAGATGCTGTTAGGCATAGTAACATAAATATCCAGTCTGCGCTACCATGGTTGAAGTAGATAATTCTACAATCCTTCTTTGGGCAGTAAATGATATGGTGTAATGAGGTCAACATGTCTCAGAACTTATCCTTCATGGGTGTCTTCTAGAGTTATAGGAAACTGTTTTACAGCTTCAAGAAAGTATAATAAAAACAGAACCCCTCTTTTTTTGGTAGTTTCACCTTTCCATCTGAGGTGGTCATCATGCCCAGCAAAGATTGTGTGTAACTCTTGAACTGCTGGCATTCTTGCAGCGTCAAAAAAACCTGTTAAATCTCATCCAGTCTCTGAAGGTTGCCAGTGAGTTCCCAAGTCTCGTGCTCTCTTGTGCCTGATAACTTAGTCATTGCTTGGATTCCAGCAAGTCTGTTGTGCATAGTTTAGCTATCTGCTGAAATATACCAGATAAAGGCCACAGTGTAAGAGTGCTGTATCAGCCGCAATATAGATGTCAGGGATGCATAACATACTTGCTTGGACAGGATGGAAATTTAAATATATCCAAGCTGGTTTTTAAAGATAATCAGAAACTTTTGGGACAGCATACTGAAGATTTGTTGCTTTATGAATTTTGTATGGATGTTCATAGGTCATCGGCTCTCTGGTTGTCCTCCACTCCAGATCCCAAATTGTCTTGTTGACAGTTTAAAATTAGATATGGCTGGTCAGGAAAGGGGGCTTAGAGACTGCTCAGGAAATGTACACATAATACACATTTAGAAGACTTGTCTCCAGTTTAGAGCACAAGAGAGGACAGAAGGTTCTGGTAAAGAACAGAGCAACCATAGGGAGACAAGAAGAAGAGGTGTAGGATTGTTAACCATTTGTGATCTTGTTGACCTCCATGAACTTGCACCTGTGCTGAACAGGGATGGATGAATCTGTCTGTTTCACATTTTTTTCAAGCACAAGTGTGTTCCCTCCAATTTTCTAACCAGATTCTGAATGTCTTTTTAAGTCAGCACAAAAATCTATGTACATTTCAGGGTGCGTGAAAATGTATATGCATTCTTTACCATCTTCCCCATGAAACATGTTCCTCTATATGATTTTTATGTTATTTTCTCCAGGATTCTTGTTCCTGACATATTTTCCCCATTTTTGTACATTGTAATATTTATTTATTTATCCTTTGCTAAAGTGTAGGAAATCTAGAACTAAAGCATCCCTAACAGATGATTGCCAAGTTTTCCCCTCTAGCTAAGGGGAGCCCCTACCTCCCAATATTCTACTGTTGCTAGACTGTTCTTATTTGGCTGAGTAGTTCTAGATAGCCACTACTCTCATCAGAGTTAATTATAAAGATATTTTTAAAAACTATTGTACACAAAGTGAAAGCTTTGGTACCAAGGAGATGCTTCTCCATGATCTGGTTGGCACGTTGGCATGTTTTATTTTTTGAGGCCATGCAAATATATTTATTTATTTACTTATTGATATTTATACCTGCTCTTCAGCCACAAAGGCTCTCAAAGTGGCTTACAAATTGTTAAGCAATAGCACCTACACATCTACACCGCTTGTATAGTATGCTAGGCACTCCCCAAGTGGTTTCCAATGTGTGTTAGCTAATTGCTCCCATAAGCTGGGTACTCATTTTCTGACCTACGAAAAGATGGAAGGCTGAGCGAACCTTGGAGGCCTCTGGAATTGAATTTGCAACCTTGTGGCTTGCAGTACTGGCATTTAATCACTGTACCACTGTAGCCATGCTGTAACCCTGTTCTGTCAGTAACATGTGCAGAGGTGTTATTATGATGGCTATCCTCACATCTATTACAGCTAGAAAAGTACTTGATTTATTTTGAATCCGGAGTATGGGGCTACAGCCACAAAAAATTACGCATCCTGCCAAAGGAGAAAAAGGATCCTCCCATCAGACCCCAGTGCTAGCATAGGATTTACAATCCAGCATTTCATAATTTTGCAGAGTTGGGAGAAAACTGAAAGAGGAAAAAGAAAATTAAGATTAAGAAATTGTCAGGAAGAAGTGAAGGAGAGGAACATGGGAGTAGTATGAAAAAAAAAGTTCAGTATGGTATGCTAGGGATAATAAGACACCGCCACCAAGATGTTGACTGAATATACATTGATGTTGTCCTTGCAGCATGATGGCACCATGGACTGAACCAGCATTGGCAACATTTATGTAATAATAATAATAATATTAATTATTATTTGTATCCCACTCCTCTACAAAATGCAATTGGGACGGCTTACAGCATTTAAAATATACATACAAAACCCTCCATCCCACCCCCCCTTAAAATACAATTAAATAATTCAGGAATTAAAATATACTTAATAAATACTAAAAACAACACAATAAAATAACTGGATAGGGATCAGACTAATAAGATTTTTTCTCCGATGGCCGGGTATCTATTCAGGAAAGGCCTGCCAGAAGAGATCCCTGTTAAGAGCTTTTTAAAAGCTATTCAGGGTGGTTAATGTGACGGATCTCGTCCAGGAGGCCATTCCATACTCTGGGAGCAATAGCCGAAAAGGTCCTCTGAGAGGTCGAGGAAAGCCTAGTTTTTAAAGGTTGCAGCAGATTCCTCCCAGAGGACCTGAGCGCACAGGAAGGATTATATGGAAGGAGGCAGTCCTGAAGATAGGTTGGACCCAAGCCATTTAGGGCTTTAAAGGTAATAACCAACACCTTGTACTGGGCCCGGAAACTAATGGACAGCCAGTGAAGTGATCTTAAGATCGGTGTTATATGGTCTCTTCTAGATGTACCCGAGACCAGTCTAGCTGCCATATTCTGTACTAGTTGAAGTTTCCGGACCAAGCACAAGGGGGGAGCCCCATGTAGAGTGCATTACAGAAATCAAGACGGGAGGTTACCAGAGCATGTACCATGGTCTCAAGGTCCCCGACTTCCAGGAAAGGGCACAGCTGGCGGATCAGCCGGAGCTGATAATAGTCACTCCTGATGGTTGCATTTATCTGATTTGTCATCTGGAGCGACGAGTCCAGGAGAAACCCCAAACTGCGAACACAGTCCCTGGAGGAGAGTGTGACCCCATCCAGGACTGGAGGTTGTATTCTAATACCTGGTTCAGGGCTGCTACTATGAGACCCTCCGTTTTGTCTGGATTCTCTTTCAGTCTGTTTTCCCTCATCCAGTCCTTTACTGTCCTAAGACAATCATTGAGAGAAGAGACACCATCTGAAGTCAGAGCCGAAGACCAAGACATGGAGAAATATATCTGGGTGTCATCAGCATGCTGATAACACCCAGCCCCATGCCTCCGGATGATCTCTCCCAGCGGCTTCGTGTAGCACCGGGGACAGGATGGTGCCTTGTGGGACGTCACAATTAAGTTCTTTCCTTGCAGAGCAACTGTCCCCGAGCATCACCTTTGGAATCTACTCAAGAGGAAGGAGCAGAACCACAGCAATGCAGTGCCTCTGATTCCTAACCTTCTCAGGCAGTCCAAGAGGATGTCATGATCTATCATATCAAAAGCCGCTGAGAGATCCAGTAACACCAACAGGGTCACATTACCTCTGTTGATGTTCAAACAAAGGTCATCAACTAAGGCAACCATGGCCATCTCAACTCCAAATCCCGTCCTAAAGCCAGTAATGGTGAAAGTCATTACAAAATCTGGTGATAAAAAGCAGTTCTTTCTAGGTGCCAGGGAATCCCGCAGCCATGGTACAAAAGAAGTGTGGGATGCAGTTGTCAATGCATGCAAGCAACACAGTTTGATCCAAAGCAAGTAGACATATTTTCATGCATTTATCCTCTTTGGTCACAGATGGAGCTGTCAGGTAGTTTCCCACAATAATACACTATTTTATTTTTTATTTTTAGGTATTTATACCCTGCTCTTCAGCCACAAAGGCTCTCAGAGCGGCTTACAAATGATTAAGCAATAGAACGTACATATCTACACTGCTTTTATAGGGTGCTAGGCACTCTCTAAGTGGTTTCCAGTGTGTGTTAGCTAATTGCCCCCACAAGCCAGGTACACATTTTACTGAGCTGCGAAAGGATGGAAGACTGAGTGAATCTTGGAACCATTGGGGTGGAACTTGCAATGTTGTGGCTGAAGTAGTGGCATTTAACCACTGCACCACCAGGGCTCCCTGTTGGTTTAAGGTTGTGAAGACTGAAAGGTAACAGTAGTTATTTTAATTTTCTATTTTCCTAATCTGTTTAAGAAATAAGTTTATTAAAGCACATATTGCCAATTGCACAAAATTATTTCCTGCTGCAGATTTTGTTTTCCTACTGCACAAAATTTCTTCGGTTGCACATTAGAATACAGCATGGTATAGCTCAACAAGTGCTTGCACAAAGACTAGTGGGGTTCACACAGTATTGCTATAGATAAAAACAGTGCCACACTTATTTGCTTCTGCAAGATTGGAAAACCATCTTCAACTTTTCTTTTGACTTTTCTTATATACGCCCAACCCTCCACATTCATGTGTGTAACTTCCATGGATTTGATTATTCGTGAGTTTGCCATCAAAAATTAAATGACCAACTAACGCAATTGCCAACATCTTCTCCTGATCCTTATCCCCTCAGAGGGACTGGTAGGGCATGGCCAACGGGGAAGCCATTCTGCTCTCAGGCATCTGAGACTTGGTGGCCAGACCCAGAGTAGCAGGTCTGGGCATCCATCCACTGGATTAGCTGAGGGCTAAAGCAGCAATAGGAGCAGCTGGTGGTTCCTGTCAGTGCATGAGGTGGAGTCTCTCCCACAGCTGCCAGCATTGCTGCCTGGCCCCACCCAGCATGTCATCTCCCCACCTCCCCGTGCTGCCCACCCATATCCTGCTCAGGCGGGGCTGGTGGGCAGGAAAGTGCCACAAAGCTCAGCCAAGAGGGTTGGGAGTAACAGTGGTGAGAGACGCCCTCCTACTTTTGCTTCCCTCTCTCCCTGCATCTCCAGCAGCACCTTCCTTGTCAGGCTCTCCTCCTCCGCCTCCTACATAAGCTGCCAAGCCCCTGCTCCATCTCTTGCTTCCTCTCCAGCAGCAGCAGTAGTGGTGGTGATAACAGCACTCCAGAGAATGATGCTCTGGCTCTTCAGCAGTTTCCAAGCTGTGGTTCAGCTGCTCAACTTCCCCCAGCTACTAAAATCACTACCTGGCTTCTGCTGCTGCAACCACCTTGGGCTCCCCATGCCTTTGGCTTCCTACACCCTGACAGGTAAAGATAGGAACAGAGACGTTAGGGGACCACCCCCCATGATGGGCAGGTGGGTAGGTGGACAAAATGTGGCACGTGCTCAGCCTCCAGTCCCACCCCCTGCATAAAACGTGTATGCAGGGTGCATGCAGAAGGGGATGCTCACTTTGTGCTGGGTGCAGTTTCAATGCAAAGGGTAGCAGTGGTGCATTCTCGCATCCATGCCTAAGCATCTGGGGTTGGGGGGGGCCTAGAGATATTTGCAGTTTGCCCATTTTTGTGGGGACCCTGCACCCCTAACCCTGTAAATGTGGAGGGGCAACTGCACTGTGAGGTGTAAATTGAGAAAACCCTTTTGGATCATACTTAAATCTCCTTTAAAATTAAGCAAACAGGTATTCAAGGCAACAGAGTCACTTGGGTAATATGGTAGAAAAGTTGCTCAGTATCTCTTACTTTTTGAAACAAATTTGCTGACTTAAATTTAAAACAATTGAAACCTTATTGACACGATGCTTCTAGAACAATGCTGCCTGGTGTCTGCTCAGCCTCCTGGTGTGGTGGGTATTCTGGCACTGCTGCTGCTGCAACTTCTTCCCTAAGAATTCCTACTTGTTAGAAAGTTCAACTAGGGATGGGGGATCTTGTTGGTCAAGGCTGTCAAGATGCATGGGTTTTCTGCGAAGAGGAGTAGGACTAGTGGAATGCTTTTCTTTTCTTTCTGTACAAGGGAATGAGAATACTGTAATTCATATTACTTTTCTTTGTGGCCCTAGGTGACTGGTACTCCAGTCTGCAAACTGTGGATGTTTGGGATCCAGCCAACCTGCATCTCAATCATCCCTCGACTGCTGTCCAGTCACAACTGATTTACTGAGGCTTGTCGTGGAGCCTGCAAAACTGCTGAGAGAACCACCATCCCTGCCCTCCCAACAAAATAGCTAGAGTTGGCTCAATTTTGCCATTGGTGAATAGGAGTTCTGACAGACACTAGAACAGCTACTAGGTTGCCCTTGCTGAGTGTTGATTTGCTGCATGTTAAAGGTACATAACCATCTGTTTAGATTTTGTGTAGCAGAATGAGAAAGGATGAAAATAAAAGTTGTAATAGCGAGACTTGAGACGAGACAGCTTTGAGGAGAAAGAAATGTAGAAACATGTTCCTCTTGCCTGTTCTAGAATGTTCTTCACTGTTGATGGATTTACCTTAGTAGTATATTCTGCCTCTCTGTTATAGTAGCCATTTTCACACCATGCAGTGCTTAGAATGGAATATCCTGCTAAATGGCAAGAAGACAGGGCTGTATTTGTGCTCTGGAATTCATCAAAGGCACCCCACCTGATCCCAAAGCTGTTTTACATGGTGTTGTACCTACAGTACAGTTGGAAAGGAAGGGAGCCACTGTACTCTGACTCAGTTTTCCTAAAGTTGCATAAATAAAGAACACAGGCTTCATTTTCCTCGGAAGAATAATGTTCTCCAGTTTTTCAGATAACTGCGTGCTTGGGAGACTGTATTCCTATGGGACTTAAACAAACGCAGTGGTAGGAAAAGCAAATAGACTTATGACATGCTCTTAACATAGCTATAGCAGCTGGGTGTCTAGTTTTAGCATGCCTTAGGATATCTTAGACATAAAGGGGAGACTATTGATTGTTCCCCTGTATGTGAAGGATAGCTGGTGTTACCTGCTAGTTTAATGCAGAAACTGTCTTTTATTTGGGGCTCTCGTTTCTCTTTATACCCTGTTTTAGAAATACTGAATCATAGAATCATAGAATTGTAGTGCTGAAGGATGTTAAAAATAGAAGTATTATAGTATAGCTGCCAAGCTGCTATAAAATGGTAGGACTAGTCTGGAGTTCTGTTTTATCGATCACAAACCCTTCTACAGTGTAAAAATTAATTTGGTGTTTCCCTTGTGGCTAAAAACTACCCTTGGATTAGGATCTGAAAGAATTGATTCAAGTCACTGCTAAGTGTAGGAATGGGAACAGAAGGCTCAAGACAGTCTCATTAATTGCTCCTTTAACTGGACATGATGGTTCCTCTACTAACTCATCCTGCCACATGGAAACTGTTTTCCCATGATGCTGTGTGTATGTGCACCACACTAGTCTCTCTATGTGTAAGAATGCATGTGGGAGAGGCAAATTACAGGAATCTCTCAGGCCTGATTGGCCCCATCCCTCCTGACCACTCCCACAGGGTCATAATTATATTCTCCTTAAATACTTTAGCCAAGAGGGTGTGGCTTTCACCAAGAGGATGGATTTTCAGAGTGTGCACAAAGCTGCAGTTTAAACATTTCTAACCTCCTGTTAAACACCTCACGGTACTGATAATAGGAGTAATGCATGTTCACATTCCCTTTTGTGTTTAGACTGACCAGTAAATTTCTAGCCACAGCTAGAAACTGTATCTGCCTAACCAACTGTAACACTTCTCTGGTTTGGACTAAGTGTGGTTTAGTGGCTCCTGACCTGCTTTGAATCAGTTCTTAGAAGTAATTTGAGAAACTAAGTTTTGCACAATGACAGTACAGACTGGCAAAACTAGTGGGAACAACTGAAAGTATCTTGATTTTGTCAGCAGACAGCATGGCTTCAATTATACAGTCCATAAACACTCAGTTGGAAAAGGTTGGCTGGCAGTTTGAAAGGGGTGGTCCATATTTCATTAGCTTTGGGTTGAACTGATAATCAGAAATACTTTTTAAAGATGAATTATACTGTTCCAGTCTGTTTGGCAATAACACCGAAATAAGGCTTCAGCTTCTGTTCTGTTTTGTTAGAGGAAGGGGATCACTCTGGCTTGGGATAATAGGGGTTGTGCTTCAACACATTTTGGTGGGTGTCAGATTGGGGAAAGGCTGTCTTACCCTGTGCCTTCTACACTTAACCAGAGTGTTCTTTTTACTTCTTTGTGAACTAACTCTTTGTTCTTGAAGTAGCTGGTACCAACGGTGCATTTATCTGCAGGCTATCAGGTGAGATTTTCAAGTATTATCCTGAACAGGGAACCACACAACTAGGGGTTATTGGAAGGATTAAGCAAAAGAAGATAAGAGCACAAAAGTGGTAGTAAATTATTACTGTATCAGTCCAAAATACTTCAAGTGATCTTGAGCCTTTAAAATATATGCAAAATAAAATATTTTGGTGTTGCCTTTTAACCTCTTAAGGTTACGATAATAGACCATATTAAACATGTTGACATACGTTGAAAACATCTACTAAAGACAGAGCAGAACAATCTTGTGCAGATTTTAGAATCATGTGCCCAAAAAAAGTTAACCAGACTCTGGTAATATAGTTTTGTTAACGGCCAACAACTTCAGGCTTCCTAGACCCTATGGCCCTAGGACACTCTATCATCAAGAGCCCTACTCAGGTCTTATATACTTAAGGCAGTGGCTTCCTTGATTGAGTCCTGTTGTTGCTGCTGCTGCTGCTGCTGTTGTTGTTATTGTTGTGTACTTTCAAGTTGTTTCTGACTTATGGAGACCATAAGGTGAACCTATCATGCATATTTCTTGGCAAGATTTGCCATTGCCTCCCTCTGAGGCTGAGAGAGTGTGACTTGCCCAAGGCCACCCAGTGGGTTTCCATAGCTCAGTGGGGATTTGAACCCTTGTCTCCTGAGTCATAGTCCAGTGCTCAAGCTGCTATACAACACTGATTTTATCCACCTGTAATGTAATTTTCCTCTTTTCCTAAGCTATGCATCTTGGTTGAAGATGTGTGCATATATATCTCTGTATTGGTGAATTCATATGATTTCTGTCTTCATCCTTCCCTATGTAAATATGATCTTTTAGGCTTTTCCTGGCCATCAGAATTCTGTAGCTAAGATGCAAGAAATAATTGTGGAATAGGTAATGTGCATTATGGTACTTGAACTTTTAGAAAACTCTACTTAAAAGGACAATTTAGTTTTCATTTAGTGAAAGGTCACAAAGAAAGGACATACATTTGAAACAAAGTAATTCCTCCTTAGTCTACATGTTCCATCCAGAACAGCTGGATATTCTTAGGGGGTTGTTTGCAAGTGATTCCTTAAGATGAGTTTTAATTAAATGTATAAAACTACAGTAGGCCCGTGGTATCCACTGATCCAATTATCCACAAGACACAAAACAGCACACTTACCATAGTGTCTTCTTAGAAAATGTGTCATCTCTAGTCATTTTCTAGGTCCTCCAAGGTAGCTCTATGGCATTTTAAACCAGAAGTTCCGTTATTTTCAATGTTGTTCGCTATTATCCACGGTTTTTGGTATCCACCCCCCCCGAAACAATCCCCAGCTGATAAGGGGGTCCTACTGTAGTTTGATTGTAAATTATTGTGAAAGGTTTACAGTAATTTCTGGTTCAAATCAAGAAAAAATGTCCCAGCACCAGATAAGAAGAATCCGTATAGCTTTAGGGGTAACAGAAATGTCCCATTTTTGCCTTAATAGACTCATGCTTAATATAAAGTATTTATTAAATTGTAACCCATCTTATAGGAGCTTTTCTGTTTCTGTTATTTGATCTGAATAGTTCAGTCATTATATTCTGGGAAGAATTATAAATGTGGTATTAATCCTGTCTAGTCTTGGAAGTTAAGCAGAGTCAGCTTTGGTTAGTACTTGGATGGGAGACTGCCAATGAATATTAGGTGTTGTAGGCTATATTTCAGAGAAAGGGATGGGCAAAACCACCTCTGATAATTCCTTGCCTAAAAGAACTCTATGAAATTAATGGGATCTCCATAAGTCTAGAGGCAGTTTGAAGGTACATACTCACACATACAAACATGAATCTTCAGTGCATGTCACCTTGTTCCAGTGAAGCACATTGAGCTGCATTTATTTGAAATATGGCATCTTTGTGTGTTTGCCCAATTAAAAGACCATGTTCTTTCCAAGAATAGATTTTGTTGTTGTTGTGTGCTTTCAAGTGCTTTCCAACTTATGGCGACCCCAAGGTTACCGTAATCTGTCACAGGGTTTTCTTCAGGCTGACAGTGTGTGATTTGTCCAAGGCCACGCAGTGAGTTTTCGTGGCTGAGCAGGGATTCAAACCCTGGTCTCCTGAATCATAGCCCACCCAATACTCAAAGCACTACCCCACACTGGCTATATGGCTACACTAGACTATGTGGTTACATGCTACTGTACTATAGCCCACATAGTCTGTTAATCTCTTGAAAAGCCACGCAAGAATCCTGTATTAGACAGTTATCCTCAGGGTATATTTTCCCCTCTCTTCCCTTCTCCTCCTGCTATGGAAAATAGACTTCCTTGCTGTCTCCTAATCTTGGTTTACATTAGGCATGATTAAGCAAATAATATTTTTGTAAGTAGTTTCTGGCATGTTAGAGAGACTCAGTGCTTGGTTGCAAGTCTTTTCAGGCTAAAAACCAACAGTAGGCACATTTTCCTATCCTGCCTATATTAATTGTATTGCAATCAGCAGAGGAACAGCTTTCGACCGCTAATCATACTCACATCCTCACTGTATAAGTTATCACTGTGTAAGTGTGGTAGGGAGGAAGAGCAGCAGTATCCTGTCCTTTTGTTTGAGAGTGGGCCCTTCAGGTGCTCAACTATGCTGTCTGCTGGTGCCAGCCCTGGTGCTGGGTACTTTTGGTTCCCTACTACTAGCGATACTGACACTGCTGGTCATGTTTGTCCTGTTGGCCACTCTTAACCTTAGCCTGGTCCCTCATGCCCTGATTACATCCTGACTTAACTACTGTAATATGCTCTGCATAAGGTGTAGAGGACAGGTTGGAAGCTTTAGCTTGTGCAAAGAACAGCTGCCTTGGTTGCTTGCCAAGCATCCATCTAGCTGCCCTTGTTGCCAGTGTATTTCTGAGCCTAGTTTGCAGTGCTGCCTGGTACATTTAAAGCCTTCAAATGGCATGGGACCAGGTTATTTGAGGGACTGCGCAGTAAACCACCTGCCTGGACATTAAGACTGACTGCAGAGGACCAACTTAATGGGTCTGCTGATAAGGTCTGCTAGGTTGGTCTAGGTCTAGGACTTCTTTAGTGGTGGCTCTGTCAGTGAGAACCTCCTTCCCATAGGAAGTGTGTTTGATTTTCCTGTTGATCCATTACAATGGATTTTAAAGACTTGCTTATTCAGCTGAATAATGCTTTTGGCCCTTATTGTTTTACTTGTAATGACTGCTAGTTTTTTGTTTTTTTTTTATGTTCCTGTGTTTGATTATATTGAATATTTAATCTTTTTGTGCATGTTGCTCTGCAAACTTTTCTTTTGAATAAATGGATGGTTTATAAGTGTTAAAAATAAATGTTGTTATGGTAAATTATCTTTTAAAAATGTTTTTTGAACCCATTTACAAACTGCTTTCCGCCAAGGAAGGGATGGGATCCAAAAATACTCCAACCAAAAATACCAAAATAAATAAATGATAGAGAATAAAATAATTCTTGCACTGTTTTATGACGTCCTTGCCTTAAAGTTTAAGAAAACCACTTTATATTTTCCTTTTACAATATTTTGTTAACAGAACTTAAACATCTTGAAAAATATGTGGTAATGTGAGTTTTTTATTCCAGGCTCTGCATCAGTTTCCTGTTTTTTGTGCATTTACTCCAAAACGATCTAAAATGGGTCATTGCCAGAACTAGCTTACTGATTCAGATTGATGGTGGCTTTCATAAAGTATGGTGTTTCTTGAAAATGTAGATCCATAATCTAGTCCTGTCATGAGAAAACAGTTATTCACTGCTTCAGAATGTGATGAATATGCTACAAGTTTCCTCTGTGTGACTAATAGTACAGAAAAGTAAGGGCAGAACTGTGTATATGCCATTCTGTTAAAAAGAATCCTATGCTATAAATGTGGATTCGGCAATCTACATAAAATGTTCAAATTCTGTACAATTTTAATTCTAAGTGGTGGGAAGTATGAGGCTCAGAAGGAGCTAGATGAGACTCTGATGTTGAGCCTTTGACCCCTAGAAACCCTACCAATATAACCTGTTTCTCAGTTTTCCATCTGGCATTGTCTATCTGCTTTCCAGCATAATTACACAGCCATCAAGTCTAGAATCTCTCCTCCACCATCCTTAAAAAAAGAAAAAGAAAGTACAGTGTTCCCAGCAGATACCAAAAATCATGGATGATCATGACCCATATTATTAAATGGCAGCAACGTGCATGTGGAGGTTTCAGCGTATCTGCATGCACATCAGTGCCATTTTAAATATAGGACACAATGATCCATGGTTGCTTGAAAGTGTGGGTCTGGAGCCCACAGATTGTGTGCCCCCACTGTATTAATACTCAAGACATCCCTCCAGTTTGAAGCACAGCCATTGATGATGCCTTGAACATGGTTTTCCAACCAGTAATAATGAAAACACTATTAGATGGATCCATAATTGGTTAGAAAGCCATACGCAAAGAGTCATCATCAATGGTTCATTTCAAATTGGAGGGCAATCTCAAGTGTAGTGCCAAAGGGTTTTGTCCTGGTGCTGACACTCTTGAATTTTTTTTAACAATGACTAAAGTGATGGATTAGAGGAAATCCTCATCAAGTTTGCAGATGATACAAAACTGGGAAGGTAGCTAATACATTGGAAGATAGGAATAGAATTCAAACGGGCTTTGATAAACTAGGAAGTTGGTCTGAAACTAATACTGTACTGTAGAATGAAATTCTACAGAAACAAATGCAGAATTTTAGATTTAGACCACAATGACCTAATGCACACTTATAGCATGAGGGCAGTGGTGGCACTAGGGTATGTGTATGGAGAGGCCGAACCACACCAGGGTGACACCACCAGGGAGAGGGGTGACACTAGCTTTACTAACGCCACAACATGAGGGATACTTGGAGTAGCAGCAGTACATGTGAAAAGGAACTTGGGATTATTGTTGATCATAAGTTGAACAACATCCAGCAATGTGATGCTGCAGCAAAGAAAGCAAACAATATTTTAGCCTGCATTAATACAACCATAGTCTCAAAACAGGGGGAACTGTCATCAGCCCTCATTGGGAGTACTGCATTCAGTTCTGGGTGCCTCATTTTAAGAAGGCTATAGACAAGTTGGAGTGGGATCAGAGAAGGGCAACAAGGATGATATGAGGTAGGGAGAAGAAAACATATGAGGAAAGGTTAAGGGAGTTGGGCATATGTTTGCCTTGTGAAGAAAAGACTGAGGGGTGAAATGATCACTGTTGTTGTGTGCCTTCAAGTCATTTCTGACATGGCAACCCTATCATGGGGTTTTCTTGGCAAGATTTGTTCAGAGGAGGTTTTCCTTTGCCTTCTTCTGGAGCTGAGAGAGTGTGACTGACCAAAGGTCACCCAGCAGGCTTCCATGGCCGAGCGGAGATTTGAATTCTGGTCTCCCAGTGTCCTAGTCCAACACTCAAACCACTGCACCACACTGGCTCTGACATGATTGCACGCCTTAAATATCTCAAGGACTGTCACAGAGGGGAAGGTGCAAGTTTGTTCTTTGCTGCCCCAGATCTAATGGTTTTATGACCAGGTCTAATGATTTTAAGTTACAGGAGTTAGATTTTGATCAAACATTAGAAGGAACTTTTTGTATAGTAAGAGCGGTTCAACAATGGAACCAATTACTTAGAGAGTTGGTGGGGTCTCTTTCTCTGTACGTCTTCAGAAAGAGACTAGACTGATGTCTGCTGTGGTTGCTCTTGCTCGATTTCCTGCATTAAGTGTGTGTGGGGTACTTGGTGGCCTGTGGGACCCCTTCCAACTGTATGATTCTGTGAGTTAAATGTAGGTAAATTCCACTGATTCTATTCTAGCTAGGACTAACAACAGTATTCATGTCTGGGTCTTCTGATATGCAAGAAGCTGTGATTGCAGGGTTTGAGTGAAGCAACAAGCTGTGATTTGCCACAAACCACAGATAGGTGGTTCTGATCTCCTTTCATTGTATGTGAGAGACATTCATTGTATGCGAGAGCCCAAAGTTTGAGGCTGTTTGGGCTTGTAATGATCTTGGCCATTGCCTTCTGGAAATTCAGGGCAGAGCACCATAAGGATGCTACCTTCAATATTTCACTTACCCTTTGAAGTTTCTTGCTTTCAAATGATCAGATAAATAGTTCTTTGGATTAGAAATACAGTATATAAATCCCTGTTGCCTCTGTGTTGAGGTATTGGCATATTCAAGCAATTTTGCCCAAGCTGACAGAAAAAGTGTATGTCTGTCAGGGAATCAAAGTCAAGACAAGAAGGAGAGCTATTTGATTTCTTGTGTTTAGATTTGTTCAGAGCCAAAATTTGTAAGAACAAAGGAAAGCAAGTAGGAGATCCTAGAATTTTAACATTAACATAATGAAATAGAAAATTATATCATACAATTATATGATAATAGAAAATTATAACTGATTTTTGCTTTGCCATTTTATAACCTTTCCCATAGCTCTTTATAATCTAAATTGTGTTTGTTTTCCCAACAGTAAGCTGCTGTTATGCCTGTTTTATGGATAGAGAATTAAGGCTGAGGTGTAATGACTTGGCCAAGGCCACACAAAGTGGATTAATAGCAGAGGTGTGGGCTATAAACAATCCAAGTCTAACAGGGTGCAAGTGGCCCAGAAGAAAAACTCCCATTCAGTCAGTAACAGGGCAGTCTGCATTTGGCCTAGATTCTATACAACAGCAGTTAGGAAAGTGGGAGGGAAGGCAGGGTTAGGAAGAGAATAAAACACTAAATGGTTTGGTATTTTTTCCCATAGCAGTGAACAGAAATGTGCAACCTTAATGTGAACTGAAGAAACCTAACCTCTCTTTCCTTTTCTCCCTACCCTTTGAAGACAATGCATTTTGTATTCTCGGCAATTACCATTTGAATCAATACAAATCCAGCATCTTGATAAAGAGCCCAGGTACGCTTTGCTAGACCTCATCCCATAAGGTAACTGGAGCAGCTAATTTTGCATTAGCCATTGTGGCAGCTCAGATTATGTTCTTCAAAGACTGTCTCTCTTGTTCAAACACAGGGTTCATATCTTGGCTGAACATTAATGTTACTTGATAGGACTTGCGTCCAGCTCCACATTACCCTTCCCCATGAATTAGGTTTTATAATAATAAGCAAAAGGAATAAAGGTCTTTTTGTCCTGCTGTTGGGTCCATCCTGTGAAATTGATCAGGGACCAGGATTGATTACCACCAGGCAAGCAAAGAACTGATAACCTACAGGATCTGTATGGAGAATCCTTTCTAACTTTCCAATTTGTAATTCTGGCTTTGGATTCTTTTCTTTTTTTTTAAGTAGTCTTATTCGTACACAGCCAGAAGATCAAAATAAGATGCAGCTTGGGAAGAAGTATCATTCAAACATCCCATAAATGACAAAGAAAAAGGGTGCTATCTTTTGTGAGGCCTTCAGCATTTGTTGTGGATATGCTGATTACCAAAAAGCCTGGTGTTCATGTTACCTACAGCTGCCTGGGAGCCATTTGCTATATGACTGCTCCCACACTGCTGCTTAGGAAGGTAACTTTTGAATGGAAGCCAGTGGAATGGAAACCTATTTTATTCTCAGGCATTTATACTTTAGTATACCATATAGTAACAAATTTGTCACACTTAAACAGAATCTAAAACCTGCCTGCCAGTATCAGCTCTGCTACCACTGTGACAAAGTCATCTTGTAACTAAAGAGGCAGAATAAATTTTGTACTATCTCCTTGTAGATTGATTGATTTATTTTATGTATTTTGAAAAACTGTTCAATTCTTCAGTTTCAGTTTACAAATCACTGCTGCAAAATTAAATCTGAAAAGTAACAATACTCAAGGTAAACAGATACGGAAATATTTCAGCCAAAAAGCACAGAAAGAAAGAAAGAGTCTTGCAGCTGCCCTAATCTCTACTGAAAGAAGTTTCCACAATTTTGAAATAACTGCTGTAAAAAATCTCACACAGCTGTTGATATTCATAAATTCCAGACAACAAAGCCTACTGACTGAGCCTAAACAAGGAAGTGGAGAGACGGTCCTTGAAGGATGAAACTTCCAGGCATTAGGAGATATAATGGTTAAAAAGAGCCCTTTGAATTGGGTTCTGAAGCAAATTGGTAAGCCAGTTTTGCTGAACCAGATCAGACTGAATATGATCTGTCTGAAGGTCTTCAGCAGCATTCTAATACCAGCTAAGGTTTCCAATTCCTCTTCAAGGGCTGTCCCACATAGCAAATCACAGTTTTATCATGCAACAATTAAAACATTCAAAAGTTAAAAGAAAAAAAAAGTATACAGACATATTTCTAATACACTGAAGCTAAACATTTCTTCATGAATTACAGGTCAACAGGAGAATGATAAACTGATAAAATGACAATATTTAAAACTTGGCAAATCACATTAAATGCACTTTCTTCCAGTGTGATCTGGCAACTTTAAATGTACTAAACACAAACAAACAATACACAACTTCCTTATGGTGCTTTGACTGCCCTCCACCTTAGAGTGAAAGCAGAGGGTGAGAGTTTCTGAATCTTGGGGTTTTAATAAAACAACTACAAAGGATTAGAAAATAAACCTAATGCTGGGTGGGAAAGAGATACTCTGACACTTGGAATAAGGGTGATAGAGGGGGAATTAGTAGGATAGAGAAAACGATATCGTAGAAGGAAAACAAAAACATGACTTGGATTAATTAAAAGCAAAGAACAATTCATTTATGGCTACCTAAATATGTATTGATATTTATACTGGGTATTGAATATTTGATGTAATTGGTAAAATATGGAACTTTGTATTGTAAGTTTGGTAAAAGACAGGAAAAACTTCAGGGGCAATACAGGTAACAAGGAGGAATATTCACATAAAAATGGTAAACCAGAGATGAACCTAAACAGGAAGTTATGGTATGGATTAAGAGAGAGGGAAGTATATGAAAGGACAAATAATGGAACATATCTAATGGGAAATAATGGATAGTTATAAAGAGGATAAAGTATGTGACTAGAGGGTCTGAGAATGTGTTTGAAAGAATTTAAAGAAGAATGAAAATAATGAGAAGTAGAGTAGAATAGAGTAGTAAGAGATTGAAAGAGGAAAAGAGAGAAGGAAAAAAAGAAAGAAGGGAAAGCATAGAAAGTAAAGTATAGAAAAGATAAGAGCAGGAATTTTAAGAATTACATATAGAAACATTTGTTTCTTCTCTCTGGTGGTGTGTATCGGTTGACATGAGATATGAGACAAACATGTATGTCAAATTTGTCTATATTTGTGTGTGTAAGAGAAAATTAAGAATAAACATAAAATTAAAAAAATAAATAAAACAACTACAAAGAAAATTCTGCAAAGCTGAGTTCTGCCACCCACACAGAACCTGCTGCCACTTGATATAAGAAACATCCCATCCTTCTTCTTCAGATGCTGTGAACAGTCTTCCAAATGTGGAATACTGAATGTGGACTGAAGTCCAAGATTTCTTACAGTTGGTATCTCCCCGCCCCCCACCTGAAGGAGCAATTAGGAAGAGATGGTAATGCAAGGCTGGGGCCCAGGATAACTAGCACTCTTGAGTAAATAGTGCTTTCGCCCATTGCTCCCTTTGTTCAGCTTTGCAGGGCCACCTAGAGGGCTTATGGAGCTTGGGGAAGGTGTGACACAGGGGGCAACATGTGAGAATTATTGCATGCATGAACTACATGTGATAATTTGCACCCAAAGCTTCTCTTTATGTTGCAATCAAGCAGGAAATCGTAGAATGGGAGAGTTGGAAGGGACTACAATGGCCATCTGATCCAAACCCCTGCCATGCAGTTATACTTAGACTCCTGAGAGATGGCCATTCACCTTTATTTAAAGACCACCTTCTGAGGCAGGCCATTTGATTGTCAAAAGGGTCGTACTATCAATATGTTCTTTCTAATGTACAGGCAGAATATCTCTTCTTGCAATTTGAATCAACTGACTTGTGTTTTGGTCTCTCTGGGCCAGCAGAAAATAAGCTTGCTCCATCTTCAGTATGGCACCCCTTCAAATATTTAAGAGTGACTATCATGTGTGTGTGAGCACCTTCAAGTTGCCTGTCAACTTACGATGACCCCATGAATCTCATAGAGTTTTCTAAGGCAAGGACTATTCGGAGGTGGTTTGCCAAGTCCTACCTTTGAAATAAAGCCTATAGCACCTGGTATTCATTGATGGTCTCCCATCTAAGTAGTAATCAGGACTCACCATGCTTTGCTTCCAAGATCAGATGGGGTCTGGTACCTTCAAGGTATCTAGGCCCTTATCACCTCTCAAATGTCTCTTCTCAAAGCTAGACATACCCATCCCTAAGTTGTTCCGCATAGGACTTGGTTTCCAGAACTTTTACCATTTTGGTTGCCTCTCCCTAGACCTGTTCCAGGTTGTCAATATTCTTCTTGAACTATGGTGCCCAGAACTGGCCACAGTATTCCAGATAAGTTCTGATCAAAGCAATAGAGAGTGGAACTTCACCCACTTCACTATACTTTTCTTGATGCAGTGTAGAGCTGCATTAGGTTTTTTTTTTTTGGCTGCCACATCATCTTCTCCGTGCCATGGCTCTAGCATTTCCTTGTTCTTTCTCGTGCTCCAAACATAGCCTCAAAACACCTTTTATTTTTTATTTTTTTAACCTTGATAGCAAGTCTGAGCTTATTCTGAGCTTCTCTTACTTTCTTTGGGTTGCTAGGGGAGTTTGTAGCACCTTTGAGACTAACTGAGAGAAAGTTGGTAGCATAAGCTTTTGTAGACTAAAATCGGATAAAGTAGCCTTTAGTCTAGAAAAGCTTATGCTACCAACTTCTTTTTCTCAGTTAGTCTCAAAGGTGCTGCAAGATCCCTTTGCATACTGATCCAGAGCTATGACTTTGATTTCTCTGGGTTGTGTTCCTTCTGAATATCTTCTCCTTCAAATTCTAAACACCTCCTTACAGAGGTTCTTTCAGTTTCCTGGGGTTCCATCCCATGGATGTTGTTGCTGTGGCCTGCTGCTGTCCTTTTCCACTACTCAGTTGGGAATTCCTCCCTTTTATGGCCTGGCCTCAAACCACTCTTAGAACTTTCTCTGTGGTAACTGCCACAGGAAATTTCCCTCCAGAGACACCATGCCTAGAAATCTTAGGTGATATTCACTCTGTCACTACTTGGAATCTTTCCATGTTGATTTTTCTTTTTATAACAAACTTTGGAACAGAGGCAGGCCATATCAGCTTGCCTTAACAATCTTATCTGCTGTTGCCCAGACACAAAGAAAGATTGTATCTTACTATGGTTGGTTTAGATTCATTCGTGGTCCCTCCCAGTCTCTCAGAGATTTTACAACCAGGTTAAGTTTGACCAAAGGAGCAAACATAATTCATTTAACCTGTTCTTTAAGAGAATGAATGTACTCTAGACAATCACTTAAGCCTCAAACTGGCAATATTATATGGTTCATAACCAACTATGTAGAACATTTATGTTAACATGATTTGGGAATAGTTCCATTATGTCACAACTCTGTGTTAAGATTCTGTGTCATCTTATACCTAATAAACTATTTCCTCTTTTTATTATTAAAACAAGAATTCTGGTGAGCAATGGGTAAGGGTTAGGGCAAGGGCCAATGGTACACACAGGAACTGAGGCAGGGGGTTCCTTGCTTTGCAGGTACTTACGGTCGAATGCCCCAGTTGCTTCCCTTGGGAACCTTGAAACTGTGTAGCATTACTGAGGGCTCTTTCACGCTACATAATTATAGCAGCGTCTTATGGAATCCTGGGATTTGAAGTTCAGGAAGGGACATTTAGAATTCTTAGGCAAGAAGCTCCTCTTATGCCTCAAACCCCAGACTTCCATAGGATGCAGTCATGGCTTTTAAAGGGGAAATCATCTAGATATATAAAACTCTTTGGTGTGTTGCCTTTCCCAATGTGCTGATTGTCTGCTCGGGAAACACATTCAATCACCACACACATGCAAATTCCCTCTCCACCTCACAATGCACTCCTGCCACTCAATCTGTGGCCCAAATTGAGACCCAGACAATCAACTGGCAGCAGCAGTAGGCCACCTGTGATGGGACCCAGATAGTTAATTGTTGGCGGTGGCAGCAGCTGCAACAGAACCCAGACAGTCAACTGGTGGCGGTGGTGGTGGCAGGGCAACAGAGCAAGTCACCCTCAGCAATTCCGGGAAAAGTGTGGAATGCTGAGAAGGGGGAGGAGGAATTTTAAAAATCTACCGGCCTATCTTATAGGGTTGTTGTGAGGTCTACTGGGCATTTTTTGAGGTTTTTTAACGGCATATGTTACACCGGGTACAGCTAGTAATGCTCTCATTGTGTAGTGTGAATGGGTACCAGGTGGTATGGCTTATGTAGCATTACCAAATAGCTCCTCCAAACCTCTTTCCCAGCTATAAAAGAGCCCAGAATGAGCTATTTCTTGTTTGCTGCTCTTATTGCAGTCATAGGAGATTATCAGACAGGAACACAAAAAAACATTCCTGTCCCACTATCTCCAATCCCGCCTCTGTCCCAGCTCAATAACCCTCCCCATCACACTTACCTTCTCTCTTGTTGACAGGCGGCCCAGGAATGAACGTAGCTCCAATGGAGCTCTGTTTGCTTCCTGGACTGAAATCCCTCTCGTTCTCACAAGAAGACGCAAGCATGGGAAATTCAAAAATAAAAAATAAAATACACACAAAAATGTTACGGCAAGCACAGAAACACACTTTAAAACTTACAAGTAACCCAGGGAGGGTCATAAAATGTGTGTCACTTACCTGGATGTCATGATCTCACCTGGAAGTGTTCTGGCAGGACTGCCCATTGACGCTGCATTCACGTGAGTTAAATGGCCCAAGGTTTCACACACTGGCAATGCCAGAACCAAAACAGGACAGGTGATCTATTGACGGCTTGGCCTGTCAATAAAAAGAAATTCTGTAATGATGCCACATTAGCCATGTTTGATAATCTCCATAGGATCCCAATGAACTTTTTTGTCATTTGGTTATAGGTAGCTCTCAAAGAATGACTCACATGGAGTTCTAGACTTATGTCCTTTATTGTATCCAGAATCCCACACAAAAAGGCTCCTTCTGCAGTCTGTCTTCCTGAGCTCCAATATTCTCTTCCAAGCTATAAGAACTATGCACTCTGTTGGAGTGGGGCAGCTTGACTTAAATGTAGTGCTTGTGGAAAATAACCATTGCCCCACAATAGAGTGAGAGTAGCTAAATGACCAGGTCTAGCAACTGCCTTGTATGCCAAACAGTTTTGTAGCACAAAGGAGACTGATACCACCATACCACCTACCACAATGGGGAACATATAAGTGTATTTGCATTGGTGTATTTGTGAAAACATCTTCTAACTACAGCAACAGAGCCAAATGGAGAAAGAGGCAGGTCTTATGAAGAAGCAGCCATAGTGTGGAGGTGAGAGTGGCAGTGCTCAATGAGGACAGTAAAAACCACCCAGTTTCCATCAGTGTAGATAGTGAAAGCTTGGTCTACAGTGGGTAAAAGAGAAGGAACCCCACCTTACCACCTCTGCCAACAATATGCTTGATCCTGCATGGTGGCCAAAAGCTATGTGGCTTGCATTTGCAGGTATTGGGGTTTCTAAGATAGTACATTAATACACATGCACACAGCAGCTCTGTTCGTGTGGTAGCCCCTTGGCTCTGCATCTCCTTTAGCTTGGTACCCTGGAACCACTGTGACCATCCAAGTTGTGGATGGGGATCACAAAGTGGGGGACCTAAGGGGTGCTTACTCTGATTCCGAGGAGGGGGAATTGTCCTCGGATGAGGATCAGGGGAATTCCCCCCAACCCTCCTCTATTAGACTGTTTCAACTAAAAGATTTCAATGTTCTCTTTAAAGAAAGCAGTTAAGATCCTAGGCATTAGTATGCTGGTTCAGCCTCCCAAATGCCAGGAGCCTGATCTACCTCAGTGTAGCAGGGAGTGGCTTCCTAGAGCTAATGCTATGTCATGAGGGGTACCCTTTCTGGTGGAATTCATGGCACTGGTGAGGGAGGGATGGCACAGGCCTTCAGCTGTTAGGCCCACTCCCATTTGTGCAAAGAGATGCTGCATGCTACACAACAACATAATGGTCCATCTCCATTGGCCTGTTTCTCCATTCATACAAAGGATGGAGAAGATTCCCTGAAGGCCACTGAGGATAGAAAGGTGGAGACAGCCCGGAAAATGACTCACAAAGCTGCTTCTCTAGCCATCAGGGCTTTGGCCTCCATCTCCATAATGACCAGGGCAGCACTTTTGTGGGCAGAGGAGCTGATCAAGGCCATCTCCCGTGACCAGTCACAGTCAGACAAGGAATCAATAAGTTGCTAAAGGTTTCCACCTTCGCAGCAGATGCCAATCTCGACATCATACAGTTCAGTGCCAGGGTGCAGGCTGTGGTAATGGCTGTGAGTCGCCAGGTGTGGCTGAACAACTGGAATGTGTACTTTAGGGTGAAGCATAAAGTTATCTTTGCTCTGTACTTAGGAACCAAACTCTTCAGCAAGGCATTATGGCCAGTCCTATACAAGCCCCCTAAAAACTGGAGTGATCTGCAGTAAAGACAAGTTGGAGCAGCTGAGATTTGTCTTCATGGTTTTATAGCCCCCATAAACTTCACATGCCCTCTATTCAAGATGGCGGCCACAAGTGAATTACTTGCGTTTTTAAATCTGCTTCCGCAAAACTTTTTTAAAAAAATCCTATTTCTACAGTACGCACAAGCAATATTTTGCCTCTACACACACACACACACACACACACACACACCACCCCATTTTATCACCTTAGCTAAGGCGAAAATCAAACTCCGAGAAAAACTGTGAAGGCTTTCCCTTTGCACTTTTTGAGGTTTTTGGCCTCCCTCCTTCTGAATATGGCAAAATGATGTGGGATGCCATTAAGACAACCTGTATTCTCAAGGATAAGAGCTGTTCTACAGTGGAATGCTCTGCCTTGGAGTGTGGTGGAGGTTTTTAAATGGGGGGGGGAGGTTGAAGGTTTTTAAACAGAGGCTGGATGGCCATCTGTCGGGAGTGCTTTGATTGGGTATTCCTGGAGGGCAGAGAGTTGGACTAGATGGCCCTTGTGTTCTCTTCCAACTCTATGATTCTATTATTCTATAAGAAGAAGGCCCTAGTTCGTGCAAGGAGAAAAGAAGACAGGAGACAGCCAAGGCACAGTCCGTCCTCCTTTTGTCCATCCAGGGGCAGTTTCTCCTCATACCTCAGTTCTTCTTCAGGGTCCAGGGACTTCAGAGGATATAGACAGCAGTGGGGTGAACAGAGTCCCCAGCCCAGACAGCAACACTACCCAGTGAGATCTCAAGCAGACCCCCCAATCAAAGGGCAACACAAAAATGAACAGGCATGACACCAGCCCCCTGGTAGGAGGCAGGCTCCAGGACTTTGCGAACATATAGGAGCAGACCTCCTCAGACCAATGGGTACTGAATACCATCTGCCAGAGCTACAAAATCGAGTTTGTCCAAATGCCTCCAGATGCCTCCATAAGCACTCCCAGATTCAGGAAGCCTCTCAAGCACCATAATTTCCTGGAAACCATAGACCACCTGGCCCAGATATGGGCAATAGAGGATGTGCCATGCTTGCAGCACTTCACGGGTTCGTATTCTATTATCTTTCTGGTTCCCAAGAAGATTGGTGCATGGCAAGTGATCCTGAATTTGAGAAGAGTGAACAGGTTTATCAAAAAGTTAGACTTCAGGATGGAGACACTGAAAAGCATCCTCCAGGCAATTCAGCCAGGAGACTTCCTGGCCTCCCTCAATTTGAAGGAAGCATAACTGCATATTCCGATCTTCCCAGCTCATTGCAGATTTCTTCACTTTGCTTATACCAGAAGGCACTTCTAGTACAAGGCCCTTCTGTTCGGCCTGACATCAGCCCCCATGGCGTTCATCAAGATCATGGTGGCATTGGTGGCAGTGTGGAGGAGATACCATATCCACAGCCACCTTTATTTGGATGATTTGTTGATACAGTCAGTGTCTTTCCACGAGGGGCAAGAGGATGTCCAGAGGGTGCTGGACTTGTTAAGTCATCATGGTTTTCTGGTAAATCATGGGAAGAGCCACCTAGACTCTTCCCAGGAGAGCCAGCATTTGGGAGCCCAGATCAGAATGAGTTCAGGCTCCATGAGCCATACACCGGAAAGAATCCAGGGTATCAGAAAAACCATTGCACTGGTCAGGAGATCCATCCTGATAGATCTGACTCTACTGGCTCACCTGTAGGGCCTAATGATTGCCTGCATAGCATAGCAGAGACCATCTTAGCACCAAGAAGACCATCGACTAACAGGGTATGTGAGTGTGAGACCTTTTGGGTGTTCAGGTGTAGATGAAAGAAGCAGGATTATCTCAAGGGCGCAGTCTCCCTGCTTCTGCAGTTCCTTCAGGAGGGAGTAGAGAGTGGGTTCAGGCCCAATACTATTAAAAGGAAGGTTGCTACTATCACATCCGTTCTATCTCCTGAGAAAGGCGCTAGGATACCTGTGCATCCACATGTCCGTAGATTGGTTAAGGGGCTGATGTTCTTGCCTCCCCCAACACTCCATAGATTCCTATCTTGGGATCTTCGCACCATCGTCAAGGCACTCACAGTGCCTCCCTTTGAGCTTATTAAGGAGTCATCATTAAAGCACCTTACCTGGAAGGTGCTCCTACTGACAGCAATCACATCAGTGCAGAGGGTATCAGAACTGGGCACATTATCTTCACAGAAAGAGGTTTGCACTTTCAGGCTGAATGCAGTTCTTCTGAGACTCAATCCCACATTCATTCCAAAGGTGAAGTCCCTATTTTATAGGTAGCAGGAGATCATACTGCCATTCTTTTGCCCCAGGCTTTCCAAACATCTGGAAAAGATCAGGCACACACTTGATGTACACCACACCATCAAGGTGTATTTGAAGAGGACTAGCAGCCTGAGGCACTCAGATTCCCTCTTCGTTTCCTACAGCAAGCACTCCTTGGGGAAGAAGGTCTTCACATCGAGCCTCAGCAGATAGATCCGGGAGCATACCAGCACTTGTTACAAGTCCAGGTCTTGTCCTGACACATTCCATAAGGAGTGCAGCAACATTGGCCTTATTCAGAACCAAAGCTCCATTGACAGAAATCTGCAGGGTGGCTACTTGGAAGTCCCTGCTTTGTCAAGCATTACACATTGAACCTGTTTGCCTCTGCAGATGGCACCTTTGACAGGCGAGTGCTTCAACAAATAATAGACCAGTGATTCACCTTGCATGCCAGCCTCCCCACCCAACTAGAGGAGCTTTGGTTCATCCCGCAGTTAGGATGTTTGTCTCCTCTCCACAGGGAGAAGGACTGTTTGTATTCAGTCACCTGTGAGATGGTTGTTTCCTGTGTAGAGGCGATGAACATCCTCCACCCTGGTCACTGGACCACCCCTCAGGTGCAAGTATTGTAGGTAGTATTGTAATCCGTGACTTAACCTGTTAAGGCTACTCTGATTTTCACTCTCTCTCTTTCAGTCATGTTGTTATTCCCTCTGGTGTGGGGCAGGCTACACCTCCTGAGAGTGTAGAGAAAAGAGACAGTAAAACCCTTCTCAGTGAAGATATACTTCTTTCAGACCAGAGCATCAAGCTGTCACATGACTGATCTTTGTGGGGAGGGTTGCTCTGCCTACCAGGCACCCCAAAAGGCTTATTCATTCCTACCTATGGAGAAAGGTATGTGTGTGGGATCAACCTGCAGTTAGCATGTTTATCCCCTCTAAACGGGGAAACAACTGTCTCACAGGTGAGTACAAATGGTCCTATTTAAGTCACTTGGATGTGGCTAGATTTTTACTTGCTATTTTACTTTGCCTTTTGTAAATGTTACCTTGGCTCTTTTCAAAAATAGTGCTCAAGTGTTTCTGAATTCTTTTCATTCCTTGTTGATATCTTTCACAAAAGGTGGGGGGAGGAGAGGAGTTTGCGACCTGAAAAAATGTTTTTTAAAATATTATGCCCAGTCAGCGTTACACTTTTGAATTTACTCAACAATTAAACTCTACAAGTACTAAATTCTGTCTTGACTGGGGGGTGGGGGGATGAATCCCTGTGATTTCTCTGTGATTATAGAAAAAGATTGATCTTGGCAACCAATCCAATCATTTACAAGCACAAATGATCCATCATTTGCCTTCACTCAATAATATAGTTGTCTCACAACCACTTGATCACGATTGGGGAGGGGGGATGTTAAAGGTTAGGGGCCCAAGAAGGCTAGAAAACTGAGGAAGAAAGTGCAGGAAATAACATACAGTAAATGTTTACTGGCATGATTAAAATGTTCTGACGGTGTAGCTAGGGGCTACATAAGGGGCATAGTTTAAAAGGAATGGTCAGCTGGTTTTTCACTAAAAAGAGAAATCATATAAAAGTAATGACAAATTTCATGCTCCACTCCTGGAAATACAATATCAGGCTCTGTCTCTCTGTGTCAGACTTACCTTCTTGCTTACTGTGTGTGTGTGTGTGTGTGTGTGTGTGTGTGGCCTTCTAGTAATTAACCTACGGGGCTACTTTCCTTTTCTAATTTGTAGGAAGCGGCTCATGACATCTGTTTGGGCCCTGGGGCTACTTCTTGAAAACCTTTAGCTGTTTCCAGGTTTCTTTCTTTCTTTCTTTCAAAGCAGGAGGACTATAAAGATGTATAACAACTGGCAGACTTGATTCATAGCTCTAGGGGAAAAAATCTTTTCAGATTATAAAGAAACCACTAAAAATACATACTAAAAGCTTTTATTAGAATGAAGCAAACACAGAGTTGAATGCTTATATTGCATCAAGAGACTTTGTGAATACATACCCGGCAGAATAAGGTCATGTGAGTGTCTCTTAGAGCAAGAAATGTAGAACCTGAAACTGCTTGCTAGGGCCAAGAGTAGTATACCTTTGGCATAGTATAAATGTACACCAGTGTAGATAACACTGGATCCCACAACTGCATAGCTACCTGCTGGGGATGCTTTAACTGGATTTCCTGCATTGAACAGAGGGGTTGGACTCAGTGGTCCATGAGGCTCCTTCCAACCCTATGATTATACTTATGGAGGGATTCAAGATCAAGCCTATTTAAGAAACATCAGAAGGACCTTCCCTCCTCAGCCAGTCCACCAAGAGCTGAGTGTGTTCAAATGTCATCAGGAACCTTTAAATGTTCCATTTGGGTGTCAGATTTAAAGGGTAAATTAAAAAACAGGGTTCAGGAAAAGAAGCCTGAACTGGAATGCTTGAACCCCTAGCACCTTGTAGTATCTGGGAGGAAGGCATTGGTAGGAGTTGATGACTCCTATTTGTGTTCTGAAATGTAGACTCTAGGGTGTAATCTACATAATGAAAAAATCCTCAAAGAATTTGCAAAGAATTTGCTAATGGTCCTCATGTAATGTGCCCCACATGTGCAATATTTGGAAGGAGGGGGTAAAAAAAACCCCATGAAATGCACGGTAACTACTATCGGAATTTCCCCCGACTTTTTTAAAAAAGCATATTTTTTTAAAAAATTGCACATTATCAATCCTGTGAACATACTATTGTTAGATATGGTGAATTAATCCTTAACTGGAAAAACCAGGTGGACAAGGGCAGGATGAGGAGAGGGGACAAAAACTCCTTGGGATAAATTGAGATGTCTTGGTGAAAGGGGGACTGAAATAATTTTATGCTTATGTGTATTTGATTAATCAGTCAGAATTGGTATTTTTAAAAACTCCCAAACTTTGAGTATATTTTATTTTATTTATGTTATTTTCTAAATTTCTATACCACTTATCAATGCCAAAGCACTTCCTAAGCAGTTTACAACGTAAAAACAAGTTAAAAATAAGACAATTAAAAACAATTAAAAAGTAACAATTAAAATTATTTTTTTAAAAAATATACAAGTTAAAACAAACACACCCCAGTAAAAGCTTCTGTGCCTGCAGCTACAAATTAAAAGCTTGCTAAAATAAAAACATTTTTGCCTACTGGCAAAGCAAGGAGGGGGCCAGCCTAGCCTCCTGAGGAAGGATGTTCCAGACGGTGGGAGCAGCCACTGAGAAGGCTCATATGTTTTATGAGATTTGTGATTTCTAGAATGTGATCACTAGAGAAGTTGTAGAATCTTTTTCTTTTCCTCAAAGCTTAAAAGTGCATGTTAGAAACTTTGCCAGTTTCTAACCTTCATTAGTACAGTAATGTTCTCAAGTGTCACAGATCCCAAGCAAAAAGCAAAGGCAGATATTTAAACTTCTTGAGTGGAAGCCATCTTTCCATGCAAACCGGAGTATCTGATATAACTCAGATGGCCAAGAAATCACCTTTCTAAAAGATGTTCCTGGCAATACTACAGAATTTAGAAATCTTTTAAGGGAATTTTGTCTGCTGAATTCAGTGTTGGAAAGAAAGCACTGAACTTCAAAAGAGGATTATTTCCTAAAATTCTCCAACTCTTGTTAAGATGTATATCCCACTTTGTAATATAAACAGGTTGAATCTCCTTACCTGGAATTCCAAAATCTGAAATGCTCCAAAATCCAAAATTGTCCACATGGGAGGCTGAGATAGTGACACCTTTGCTTTCTAATGGTTCAGTGTACACCAACTTTGTTTCATGCACAAAATTATTAAAAATATTGGATTTAAAATTACCATCAGGGTATCTGTATAAGGTGTATATGAAACATAGATTAATTTTATGTTTACAGTTGGGTTCCATCTCCAAGATATCTCATTATGTATATGCAAGTATTCCAAAATCTGAAATGTTCCCAAATCCAAAATACCTCTGTCCCTAAGCATTTTGGATAAGGGGACTCAAACTTTGCAAGGTTTCTATTGAATGGGTAAGATTTATTTTTGCCACCAGCAGTTCTAAAATATGCATAGGTCCATGATTCTGAGGAGTGGAGGTGGAGTGGAGTGTATACAGTCCTAAAAGTTCTCCCATGTTTATTCCCAAACCACTACCACCACCACCACTACCATCCCATATGCACTAAATGGAAACGAGCTAGAGTGCAGAGAGCTGACATGCAAGGTGCTTGCTATATAGGAATCCAAAATAGACTTGCTACATAGGAATCCAAAATTTGCTGACTGTGTACTTGGACATGTTTAAATGCCCCCCCCCCCAATCTTCTTGGCATTGTTCTTCACCTAGCTCAGCAGCAAGGAAAAATGACTGAGTAAACAGGCTTTGAGATTCAGAAGAGGTGAATTGCAGGTGTTTTATAAAATCCTGATTTGAGGTAGAAACTTGTGACCATTGATTTCACTTTTGCTTCAGTTGAGGGTAACCAACTCAGTGTCCTCCCCAAACTTGTCTTCTCTTAAACGTCTAACAATTGAGAAGAGAGATGTCCTTCCATTTACTCAATATACTGTTCTTTGCGTACGTGAGGAACAAAGGTGTCCATTGTTTCAAACAACAATAAAATAATAATGATTAAAATATCCAACACCAGTAGGTCAATAAACATCTAGCCACTGAGAACAGAGATGTCATTCCAGTTAACTGCTATATACTGTTTTCTGCATAAATAGGGAACAAAGGTTTCCATTGTTATGAACAACAATAAAATAATAATAATTAAAATTTCAAACACTAGTAGGTCAATAAACATCTAGCAACTAAGGAGATGTTGTTCCAGTTATTGCAATATACTGTTCTCTGCATAAATGAGGAACAAAGGTTTCCATTGTCACAAACAACAATATAATAATAGTAATTACAATATTCAACACTAGTAGGTTAATAAACAAACGTAACCTGTGGTCACTTGATTTCTTATTCTTTTCTCTTTACCCTTTCTTTTGTTGAGAAGCAACTACTGCAGGTCTTGAAACTTATATGGATCATGGGGGATCAGGAAGGTTTTAACGCTTTCCTTTTCTTCACTGCAATTATCCTGTCCCAAGTCACCCCTCTTCTCTGTTTTTCTTTACTCTGAAAAGACCTGTGGGTACTTCTAGACAAAAGCCCCCAGTGCCAGCAATCAAAAGTCTCTTCAGTTTTTGTCCTGAAAGATGTGTATGCATATCTCTGTGTATAAAGAAACAAGAACTATTGGGAGGGCTGCATAAGAAGGCTACAAATTGTAGACACCAACATATGCCTTCCCACTCCCATAGAATTCCATGAAAAAAGCATGGTAAATTGTACAGCTGAATTGTACAACTGGAATCACCCTTTTGGCACATCAAAAGCTAAAAATGGATGAAAATCTTCCTAGTGAATTACCTAGAGTTTGTTCTTAACTGTGTGCAGTGAATGGCTTGGTACAAGGTGGAAGCACCCTGTTTAGTACATACAAGGCTCTGAGTGGTAAAATAGCAGCTGGTGGGGGAATTTTGTGGAGAAAACTGGCAGAGAGGGAGAACATAAAGAGAAAATAAGAAAAACTTTCTCCATATGCACCATTGGTCTGATCTGGATTAGGGCCACACATGGCCTCTTTTCCCCAGGAAAAGTGGCCAGTGCTAAAATACTTGCTTACCATAATGTTCAGTTTACCTTGATTCATATCACCTTTATAAAGACTGCTTGCTTTTTAAATGCAGCTAATGTTTGGGGACCTGCTGGTAGAATCAAACAACATGTATTTCTCCATTGAATTGCAATGGAGCAATTCCTTTTCTCATCAGTGTCTTTTCTCATCAGTGTCAGTGATGTATGCTCTAGAAGGGATGCTGATTGCAGACAGTAGGATACTACCTAGACTTCAATTCTGAAGAATGTAGTAAAAGCAAAAGAAAAGTTCCAGCTCAGTGCTACTCAAAGTAGTGGTTCATGGACTGGTGCTGGTCTGCAAGCCATTGGCTGCCAGACTGTGGCAAGTTTCCAGGGAAGAAACAGTTGTAGCCAATGCACACAAATATGGTGTTGATCCCTGGCATATTGTGGGGTGGCGGGGGGGGGGGAGACCTGCTGGTGTGCCACATCAAATAGCTTAAGAAGCACTAGTCTATCTTACAGTTTTCATGATCCAGAATGTCTATCCTATCTCATGTTTCTGGCTGTCGCAAGGGTCTCACATGGCCATATCACACAATTCTTTGTGCATGGAGTTGAGTGTAATTCTATCAGGGCATGACATGAACACAATGCCAAAGCTCCTTAGAGTTCCAGAATAATCATAACATCACTTCTTCAAACAGACACAATCTTAATGTGCAGAACTTGTTTATATTGATTTTGGTGGATTCTACTACTTCCCTTTGTCTTGATGAGTAGAAGCATAGTTTTCTTGCTAGGGGTACATCTGTTGCAAAGGGGATAAAGAATGGCAGTTATTTTTATTCATAAGCATTATCTATTTCCCAGTGTCATGTGTAGTTTTAGCAACAGAGCCCTTTTCAGTCATGGAAACTTGTCAGGAGTGGCCTTTTTAATGCATTTTAATTTACATGTGAGTAAAACATCCACACTTGGCCTGGTAAAATTCTGGTTAGCTGAATTAACACCTGTTGCCCCATTAGGATACAGCAAGAGAATTCCCATTCCTGCCTCGTGAGTGCTGAGAATGTGAAGAATGCCAAATGCATAATGCTGGGAATTGCTTGTTGATGAAAAAGACAGCTTAGGTTTATTCAGCTTTTGGATAATTCATTTAAAAGTGAGGTGGGCAAAGTGAGGCTCTTCTGGTATCCCTGAAGACTAATCCTTGCCAGCATAGACAGGGTCCAGAAATTGCAGTCTTTTTCTGCATTTTGCCTGCACTGGACCTTAAAGGTTTCTCACAAAAAATTTCCAGAGGAATGGCTGTACTATTCTGTTGCAGAAAAACAAAACAAAAAACCCAAACAAGCAAATAACAAAAACAGAATCTTGTGGTATCTTAAAGAGGTGGCAGATATGAGCATATTCATACAGTACATGACAGATTGTGCTGACCAGATAAAAAAATCTTGTGTGTATGCTCATAAACTCTCACAAGTTTCAAGTGCTAAGATTTCCAGAAGTATTTTCTTGGTTTTTTTCCCTACAAACTTCCTCTACTTCCTTAGGAAAGTGCTCCAGGGATTTCACATTACTAGACTGTGAGGTAACTGAGCTATGCTAAATGGTATTCCAGTTTGCCTGTATCTCCATATTCATCAGGTAGGTATGTCCCACTAAGTTTTCTGCCAATGTAGTGACATCATGGAATGTTATCTTGTTAACAGTGGCCACAGAATTCAGGCAAACAGTTGCTTCTCAGATAGCATACTTGAAGATATTATGTGAAGTGGTTATCTGTCTACCAGTTTATTCTAGCACTGTCATACTAGAAGAGGATAAGCATAAGTCCAAGTGAGGAATTGAATTTGATGGAAGCACTTTGACCCCAAGCCTTGCCATCCAAATCTAGTTCTTAGGTTGCATGTAGAATATACTCTCAGCTCAGGAATGGTCCTGATCCATGGCCAGAATATACTGGCAGGGAGCCGGCATATCCTGGTTTATGTAGATGAGCCCTATGATCTAATGGGAGAGAGCCTGCTATGGGCAGGTGGGGAATGAATCAATGGATCAAAAAATAGGGATATAATTCTTCACTAATTCCTTGTCAAAGAGAATGATGAATAATTTTAGCAGTTTTCTTCCTGCTGAGAGGAAGTCTTCAGAAAACATGCAGATTTCTAAGTCTGTTTGCAATTCCAGACTTATTCTGTACACAATCCACATGTGTATTCCACCCCCCCACATGTATATTTTTTGCATAGGACATAGCACATCATTGCAGAAAGCAGTATTTGATGTTAATAACAATAACAATAACAACAATAATTATAATAACATTGTTGCATAGAAATATTATTGTCTGCACAGAAAAAGCTGTTTTCTAAGTAGAAAATGCTGGGTTTTGCACAAAACAGGCACTTGTGAATTTTGCACAGAATGAGTCCCAAACCGCAATGATTCTTGTCAGTCCAGGATTCAGGCTTCTTTGACACTCAATAACATGTTTCTCGACCTTTTTTAAATAATTTTGAATATTCTTTCCATTCCTGTCAGAGCATAAAGCAAAGGGAAAGGACCACACACCTGTCCATTCCTCATGTAATATTCTGTTTCTTCTATATGAAAAGTTTTTCTTGTTTTTCTTCTTGTTTGCATCAGGCTTGCATCAGAACAATCAAATGTTGTGACACACCTGTTTCTTTAGGGGTGAGTCATAGTTATTTGTGATCTACCCAATCAAAGGCTTTGCTATAATCTATAAAGTACAGGATGATTTTGTTCTGAAATACTAATATAAGTTTGTAATATGATCTCTGATGCCTCTTTGTTTTCTGAACCCAGTTTAGATGTCTGGTCTTTCTCATTCCATATATAGTTAGAAGTCTTTGTTCCAAAATCTTGACCATCACTAGCTTGCATCAGAGATTAATGCAATGGTTCAGTGGTTACTGCAATCCCTAGTGACCTCTTTCTTGTGGATTGGAATGTATATTGAGCATATCTCATCAGTGGGCCATTGTTTTGTTTTCCATATTGGCAGATTTTTGTTAGAATTTTGGATGGATTCCATCTCTATAATTTGAAACAGTTCTGTTGGTATGCCATCTCTTCCAAGTGGTTTATTTCTGCTTTGAAAGAAGTTTTTATTTCCCTTTCTAAAACTAGGAGTTCATTATCAAAAAGTTCTTTGACATCTCTTTTGTGTAAATGCTTCCATTATCTTTTTTTTTTTTTTTAAATGTGTCCTGATCATATAATATGTTTTCCTTTTGGCTATATAGCATCCCCACTCTCAGTTTAAATTTAGTTTGATTACTCAGATCTTGTGGAAGAAGTATCTTGGTCTACCTTTTTATTGTCTTCTATTTGTTTGTTTTGATTATTATAATAATTCTCTTTGTCCATATGTAGAAGTTGCTGAACAGTTGCATTCAGGATTCTGACCATATTTCCCCACCTTTTATTTTCACTTCTCCCTGACGTTAATCGTTTTGAAGAGTTTCACTAGTCATATAATGAAACTTTTCTTCCTTTTTATAGAATGTGTTTTTGCATTCTTCCCTGATAATGTCCCTGGGTTTATTCTAGTTTTTTGGTTCCTTGTCAATTAGGCTTATCAATGGAAATCTGCTCTTCAGGTAAAGAGTTTTTACATTCTTCAGGGATATTCTTCAGTTTTTATGTTGGAACTATGTTTGAGTGTACTTCTTTAGGTGTACCATAATGTTTGATATAAGCCGTTAATGCTCTGTGCCACAATTTGCTCTTGGTCTTGTTCTTGGAGAAAGCATGGAGCTTCTCCATCTTCTGCTTCCAATTATGTTGTCTTTTGATTTCTAGATTGGCCATCTGGTGATGTCTGTAAACCAGTGTAGAATCTTTCAATTGCTTCCTCTTACTGCCTCTTAAGATGGAGCATACACTTGTATTATGGTTATATTGATTATGGTTTGGATTACGATTATATTGATAGGTTTTTCTTGTACTCTTATTGATATTATTCAGCAAGTCTTTGCTTTTGCTACAACTCATCTCATTATTAATGCCACCTGTTCCTTCTTAGATTGTCACTTTCTCAAAAGAAGCCACATCCTATTGATAGAATTTAGTGGCATTGGCAGTAAGAGAGTCTTGATATCTGCCTAATCTAATATCTGGCTTAATCTGACAATTTGAATTCAGTTCATTCATTAGCACTTACAGAAGTACAGCTTGAAAATCAATTTTAAAAGTAGGTGCCAGATAGGATGGATTAGAGAACTCAGAACTTTACCTTTCTCTGGATCTCGGATTTCATTCTTTAATTGTATTGAGATTGTTATAGTGTATGTAGAAGAAGCTCTAAATAAATGAAGATTGTTAGTAAAGTTTTTCTATTAACTGAAAAGTAATTTTCAGGAATTTGCCATGGGTACAACAAGCCTATTTGATAATATATATATGAATGAAACACTTCAGAAAAACACATGCTTGACATGTCTCCCCATCCCCCAACAAGTACTGAAGTAAGATATATGTCATCTTATAGTTGAATCATATTTCCTCCTATAATTCAACCATGTTTTCAAAATTTATCCTGGGATCACTTTAGCATGAATTCAGTTTTGCACTACATCTTTATCTATCCATGGTAGCATGCCTAAACTGAGAGTTTCAGTTCCTCTTCCAGCATGTAATCTGAAGCAAAAATGTCTTTAAACTTTGCCCTCAGCAATTGGGTAACATCAAAATATGATCTCAAACAAAGAAAGATGAATCCACCTTCATTATGAGAGGCTTATAAAGCATCTGCTTTCATCCTAACTGCTATTCTTTTCCAGAGTAATTTCAGCAAGGTCCTATCTCATTCCTTAAATCCCACTGTAATCCACTAATAAAGCTTTTTATAAACAAAATTTTTTAAAAATGCTTTTTACATTTTAATGGCAGAATTTTGTGTAAAGTAAGATAGGAGATTGAATCCATTGTTTACTAAATGCTGCAGTTTTGTTCGACAGTTAAAAGCTTGAGTGGAGAGAAGCTTTATAGCAGGAATAATTTCTGGCCTTGTATGTATAACATGCTGAGCAGCTTCTCCAATTGATGAACCCCTTGGTACACAGTTTCCCTGGGATGGTAGGCTGGAGATGCCATGATTGCTGCTTTGGAAACTTTTCATCACACATGTACCAAAGCAGTCTATTGATCCAACTGGAAAGAAATTGTCCCGCACACCTACCTACGTTCAAATCCGAATACAGTAGGTGATTTTAACAGTGCAGCACTATGATTTTAGTCATCAGCGCGCTTGCAGAAAGCGCGGGATGAGTCCTTCCTGAATCTTCGTTTGCGAAGAAAAGCGAGAGAGAGAGAGAGAGAGAGAGACTATGATTCTACTTTAATTGCCCTAGCTGCCTCTTATAGAATCCTGGTGTTTGTAGACTGCTGAGGCAGTAGAGTTCTCTGGCTGAGAATGCATCCTCCATGCATCTGAGGAAGTAGACCAAGTCTATAAAAGCTAATGCTACAATTTCTTTCACTCAGTCTCAAAGGTGCTACAAGATCCCCTTGCTTACTTGATATTTCCAGACTAACATGGCTGTGTCTTTGAATTCTTAGCTACAACTTTTGCAGTAAACAATATGACCCTAAATATGGGTCACAGATTTTAATTTTTCATTTCAAATGACATATTGTAACAGCGAGTGCTTTTCTGGGGCTGTTACCTTGAAACATGCCAATTGTAGCAGAATTTTCTAAATGTATTTCTCATCAAACCCTTGCCTCAGTTCCCCAATAATCAGTCTGCTGATTATGGATGGCACCAAGCCTCAGATGCTGCCTCTTCCTTTCTTGCACACATTGTGCAAGTGTGGACTGGGTGTATGCTGCACAAATGAAGCAAAGTGGATAGGCTGCAAGTGTTGATTCAAAAGAAGTCTTATCTTTGTGGCAAAGTTAACATGTTTCGTATTAAATAATAAAAATGGTTACTCAAGGGACTACTAAAACTTAAATTAACTGCTTTACAAACTTGAAAATACAATATATATTACTTTTCTATTTCGAGAAATTGTCCAGCCTAGTTGACCTTCCTTGGAATTTCCTCTTTTGCCCTTATGTTTAGTGTGTTAATAAAGATCTCTTTGAACTCTATCATGGCCAAATGGTCTCCCAGGACATGGTTCAACAATTGTGTGAAGGCCCTGTGTGAACCTCAAGCTAGATAATAGCTCCTCTGCACAAAAACAACAAGGCTGAATTGAAACAATTGCCTCTTGCCTGCCCAGGTCCTGCAGGAAAAGGAGGCCTGTGTGTACTCTGGAATGTGTGGAGTGGGAAAGTACTTAACCTTCACTTTCAGTGGTGTTGCTAAATTATATCACTCAGTTCAAGTCACTATCAAAACATCAAATATCTGAAGACTTTTCCTGCCGAACTGTAAATCTCATTTTTATATACTTGGGTACTGAATGGCTGCAATTCTGTAGTTCATTTCAGAGGATATAATGAGAGTTTCTTCTGACTGAGAGAGGATGGCATATACTGGAGTAAGTAAAGAAAGGACTTCAAAGTTTTTGTGTTTTTAAACAGGCATGTTTAAAGTAAGATCTGAATTCACAAAACAGGTTATGACAAAGCTTAAATGTCTTTTTTAATACTGAACCAATGATGCTTTCATAAACATGTCTATTAGCAGACACCTTGAGCTGAATTACTGGTTCTTATTATTATCATCTCTCTGGCTCCCACTCACACCAGGGGTAACATTCTTCTGAGGCCATCAGCACAGAGACTCTCTAATAAAACTGGCTTCTAGAAGTCTCTTTCTCAACCCTCCTTTCTGCAGATACCTCCCAATTCAATAAAAGGAAAGTGGAAAGCTCTTGTTTCTCACCTAAATGTTTAGCCACACATTCATTCATTCAGTCAGTTATTCATATATTCATTAATCACCCTATAACTTAAAACTCTCCAGATGATTATAGTAGAAATGAATGCCACTAAAACAGATATTAAATTCTCATGCTTAGAAGAAGAACAACGAAAATCCGTAATAAGATAGCTGCAGAAATATAGAGAATTAGAAAACCCTCTTCAGGGACAGTCTCACATAAAATTAAAAGTGCACTATGTAATTAATGGTGAAATCCAAGGTTTTGACACAAGTCCCCCCATCCATCTGTCTTAACAACATTAGGCAAAGCAGTGCACTGAGCCCTGCCTACATGACCACTCAAAGCAATAAAAATGTAAATTTTTGATAAAACAATATTGTATTTATTGGTACCTCCAACAAAACTAGTGTTTTGACTCTTTCCCCGGTGTATAGCTTCATTGGTAGCAAAGTCCCTTCCTGTCCAGATTTCAGAATCCCTGATGTGTAAAATAGCAGAGATAAGAACAGGAAAAAAAAGAGAGAGGAGAGAAGTGCCTTCCAATGTGGGAAAGGAAGGGGGAAAGCAAAAGTAATGTCTCGGAAGGATGTCTCCTCAGCAGGCTGGCGTTTCCATTTTGGGCCCAATGGGAATGGCAGGAAGGGGAGGAGAGGCGGGTTTTGGGTGAGCAGCCTCCACCTCTGGGAGAGGGAGATCACACAGGCTGGAGGAGGCAATTGTTTGGCATCTCATGGCTGTGTGGGCAGCCACTCCAGGCAGAGCCAAGGAGGTGAACTGAGCCTTCCTTTCTTGGTCACTGCTTGGCTTTTCTGTCTCTTCTGACAGGGTTTCCATGGTGCCTTCCTTGCTTTGATCTTCAGTCAGAACTCCCCCTCCAACCACCTGTCCCCCTCCTCCTCCTCCTCCCCCCTCTTTTCTCTTTATCTTCCCCATTCTCGCGAATGCAGACATACCTACTCTCAGATACAAGTCATAATTTTTATCTTTCTACCGAGTTAGCAGGAGATTTTAATGTTGAAGTGGGTGATTGGAACATTTGTGTGCATAGATTAGCACGGGGCCCCAGTGTGCCCATGCGTTAAGACGACACTGCTTCCCCCAATGGATGAGTAGGAGGAAGCAGAACTGAGCATGCCCTGGGACAGTGCACACTACTGATTGTTGGAGAGGGAACAAAAAGGAAAAGGTGGGATGCGAGGAATTACAGGGACCTTCCTTTTCTGGACAGAATGTGGTTACTCAAGTTTTTAAGATCCTAGGCGTGATATCATCCCCAGTGCACTGGGGTGCTCCATTCAGTTTATCTTACATTGTTTGCTTGTGCAAGGCCTGAGAGGAGTGTGACGCATTTCAAAGAGCAGCCCTTGAGAGGAACTGGAAAGGGATTCATTTCATATTTAGCTGTTTATTTTCTGTGTGAACAATGAGGGACAGGAGAGGGGTGTTTGGAAATCCAAACTAAGCAATTTATGTAGCCTACTCAGTTTTCAAGTTATTGACAATTTGAGTCTAACTGAATAATATTTATCTGACAAAAAATCAACACCAAGCAATCAAGTACCTGAAGACTTTTCTAGAAGAATTGTAAATATAATTTTATAGATTTAATGACCCCATGAATTCTGGGTAGTAATAGCCAGATAAAGGTCCTACCCTAGTTGCCTCACATCTGCATGGAAAGAAGCAAGCAATGATTCTGGATATGGATTTAAATGCAGGTTTTGTATTATTGCAGTACTAAAGTATTTTGACGCAAATCATCCATAAAGTAAACATTTTCTATCAAATAATCAAAGTTAATGAATTTGATCAAATAAACAGTGTACCATTTTCCTAAAATTGTAAAAGTATTATTGTAAAAGAATAACAACTTTAAACATATTTATAACTAATATTTATAAAGAGATATTAATGTACTTGCTGGATTTCAAAATACACTGAGATATATCAGGCTCTATTTATTCATTAACAGGTGTATGTTAATAGTTCGACCAAGCAATTTATGAGCATTTATGTACAGAAAATGTCTTAAACTTGAATGGGAAACATGGTTCAAACTGAATTTCTCTTTGGTAATTTAAAACGTTTAAAGTCTGCCTGTCCTGATAGAATGTACTCCTCTTGTATGACAGAGCCCTTCCACAATTAACTTTCAAGGGTCTCCTGAGTGAGTTCATCACGTTTTCAAATGCATTTGTAATGTATGCCATCAAAATGAAGCGAGTCTTCCCAGTAAACTAGCATGGGGTGAGGGGATTTGAAGGAGGAAAGGACAACTGTATATTTTAAAAGCTTCAGCAGGGTAGCAAATAGAACGCTGTCCCCCTCCCCCTATGGTATCTGGTAAAAGAGGAGCCACTGCAGTGGGATCTAAACTGAAGATGACTCAGCTGTTGGAGGAGACAGGTGTATGACCTCTTTCTTTTTAAATAACCAAACAGAATGGGGATTCCAGTTGCTTGTAAGTCTGAGCAAGAGAAATAAATCAGCACGTTTGTCTATGTACATATGAGCTGAATTGTTTAAACAAATGAAATTATCAAGAAAGCTTTGCTCATTGCATTCCCACAAATGTATGCTAGCGCTCAAAATACTGACCAGCATGATGACCAATCCAGCAGGAAAGTCTGCTCACAATGCCTGTTGACATGAATGGAAGCTACACAAAGTATCTGCATTTCTTGTCATGGTTTTGTGAATAGTACTCCTTTGGGTATCAAAGGTTACTGATTGCAGACACAGTGGTATGCCAACTTTCTTATACATTTAATTTATGTAATGTAATTTTGAATTGTCCCTGCATTCAGTGGTTGTTATTCTGTTAGTTCATCCGAACTAGAGTAAACCCATTCAATCAATTGTTGAATGGTGAGTCAACACAGAAATAAATCTAATGGTTTCAATGGCTCTACTCTAGTGAGGGCTGAAAGAGAATTTAAGCCAATAAGAGCTGAAGATGATTTATAAGAACACCATGAAAAGAATAAAAGAGAACAATGTCTAACCTCACCCCCCCAAAACAGATAAATGCACATATTGAAATGAAAAAAGAGATTATTGTAAAATTAAAGAGTGATGGACATCCTGGCAGAACCCCCTGATTTTTACCCAGACAACACTACCAATGTGTTAATGTTGGTTCCATTAAATCATGTGTTTTGGTGTGTATGTATGTAGCCAGAATGTCAAGTAGCCTTCCACCCAAAAAAACTCAAGTGCAATTTGAGGGTGTTGTCAGGGGAAACATGTGGAGTGATGGTGGTAGCATTTTCGTCTGCTATATTGTCCCCGCCCCTTCTCTTGCCATTGTCAGTGGAATTTTTATTTTGTGGCTGTGAGTGGCAAGTGCAACGGGCAGCAAACCATAGAAGAGAAGGAAGAAAGTGCAGAAGGAGGAAGCCTGTGCCACACAATCTTGTGCTGTTGAGGAATGCATGGGAAATGAAAGTCAGCTTGGGCAGAAAATGAGAGGAGGGGACACACAGTACAGACATACAACATGGGAGAGCAGAAGATAGACGAGTAGGAAAAAAAGCAGAAAGGATCATACAAGGTGAGAAGCACTTAGAGGAGTGAAGATGGAAAAGGCAAAATAAGGTTGTCAGACAGAAAGACACATGGAGAAACTTCTCACTTGGGCGAGTGAGAGCCCAAGGGCTTGTCTATTGGCCAAAAATGCCATAATCACCCCAATCTAATTCTGGCAGTCCAGATGACATATGGCTGCTTCCAGGGAGAATCCAGAATTTTTGGCCCTCAACCCGACTTTGTCCTGCACTAGGCGAAGTTGGGGGAAAGTCTGATGTTTTCCAGAAAACTCAGAGTGACTCCAGGTTCTGTTAGCATGTGAACAGCTGGATCAGGTCCAATTCAGCCGATCCAGTTGTCCACATGTTAAAAGCAGCACCATCCCTCATGCAGGGAAGGGGATGGATCCTCGTTGCAGCTGCTGCCGCCACCACTTCCTTGCATGATTGTTTCTACACTCAGCAGAAGTGAGGGCATGCTAGGTAGGCTTTCCTCTGAGCTGCTTGGCCGGTGAGGAAGTGGCGGCAGTAGGATCCATCCCCTTCCTTGTGCTTCTCAGCATACCGTCGCTTCTGCTGAGGGCAGAAACAGGGACATCCATGCAATCAATGAGGATGGGGTAGAGCAATTCCCTCCTTGTTGATCACATGTCTGGGTGCCCCGTTCTGACCTCAGCAGAAGCGACAACTCACCAGGCAGGCTTTCCATAGGCTCCTCAGCTAGGAGGGAAGCAGCTGCAGTGTGACATCAGGGGATGGACCAGCAGGGCCAATGTGGTATCAGCCCAGCTGACCTGTGTGGACAATGATGTGCCATCGCACTGGTTTGGACTTGGTGTGTGTAGCCACTGTTGGGCCTAAGAGGGAGGGGGAATAGAGACAAAACTATCTGTAGGCTACCAGAGAAAGACAGTGGCAAAGAGACACATGGATACGAGAAGAATTGGTGAAGAGGAAGTAATATTTGAAGAGGGCTCTTCAGCTGCTGATCAGTCTCTGTCTCTTAAAAACACAAGTTGTTCTTGTGGAGTCTGTTGATAGTGGGAGGGGCGGTCTGCTTATTGTTGATGAGCAGTTTGACTTGGCTTATATTTTATAGATAAAAGTTTTTGTTTCCTGCATTCTTCCTGCATTCCTTTTTAGTCTCACTTGCTCCCTTTTGGGGGGCATGGTGGGGGGATGAGATATGAAATTTTAAAAAAATCATGCAACTATTTTTCTCCCCTCTCCCAAGCTCACAGAGGGGATAAGGTGGAGGTAAACAAGTAAAATCCTGGATTGGGGTTTTCACCTGAATCCCAGCAAAGTTTTTAATGCAGTAATTTATCATAAATTTCAATGCCAAGTTAGGTTCAACATAATTAAAATAAAAGTCCCCTTTTCAATTAAAAGTAACATATTTTTAAAGTTTTTTTTTCATTTAAACACAAAATGGTTGCATTTTCTCACTACTTTCTTTTTAACTTTCTTTGATTATATATTTTTAATTTGCATAAACTCCAATTAAAATTATTGGCGTTTGGATTTAAAACATGATTTTTAGAGATAGTAACAATAACAATATTTATTCTTATCCGCCTCTATTGATCAAGGTGGGGAACAACAGATTAAAATACAGCAACGCAATTAAAAACATAAACGTTTATGTTTTTAACTGTGTTGCTCTATTTTAATCTCCTGTTCCCCACCTCAATTCATAGAGGCAGATAAGAAATAAACGTTGTTACTATCTCTAAAAGTCACATTTTAAATCTAAAAGCCAATAATGGGGCAAACAACTCAGGCTCCTCCTTGTGAAAAGAGTTCCACACTAGAGGTTTTGCCAGACAAGGGTACACCAGAGATCATCATCTCTCTCTCTCTGGCTTCTCATAGCAAATGAAGATTCAGAAAGGACTCATCCCGCGCTTTCTGCAAGTGCGCTGATGACTAAATAGGCCAATCCGAGAAAGATAAGTCCGGTTGCAAAAAACACAACAGAAGGTTTCCTTGGGTGATGTTTCCTGATTGTGATTCTTTCTGTGTTATCATTTCTCTTCAAGACTTGTTTGGTGTGAGTTCTCAAATAAGGCTGCAGCATTGTGGATAGTGTGTCTCCATGCCTCCCGATGTGAAGCCAGGGCGGACCATTGTTGGTGATCAATTTGGCTGAGCCTGAGGTGTTGTTTCAGGGAGTCCTTGTATTGCTTTTTTGGAGCGCCCCTCTTACGCTGACCCGTGGCGAGTTCACCATAGAATAATATTTTGGGGAGGCGATGGTCCTCCATCTTAGAAACATGCCCTGCCCAGCGCAGCTGTGTTCTCAATATCATGGCCTCGATGCTGGTGATCCCTGCTTGCTCAAGGACAGCAACATTAGTCACATAGTCAGTCCAGTGTATATTTAGGATTGTGTGTAAACAGTGCTGATGGAAGCGTTCGAGGAGTCATAAGTGGTGGCCATAGGTGACCCATGTTTCAGACCCATAAAGAGAATAGACAGTACAATGGATCTATACACACTGATTTTTGTGCTTCGCCTCAGGTATTTATTACCCCAGACTCTTTTGTAAAGTCTTCCAAATGCGCTATGTGCCTTTGCTAATCTGTGACCGATCTCTTTGTCAATCTTGGCATCTGAGGACATGATGCTTCCCAGGTAGGTGAACTGCTGAACGGACTTGAGCACAGATTTGCCGACGCAATGTGGGGATGGTGGTGTTCGTCCTGTGGTGCAGGCTGGTAAAGAACTTCCATTTTCTTCAGGTTGACTTCCAGCCCAAACAGCTCTGCAGCTGTTGCGAAGCAGAATGTTAGGCGCTACAGAGCTGCTTCTGTGTGGGCAACAAGGGCAGCATCATCAGCAAAGAGCAGCTCACGGACTAGATAGTTTAGAGTCTTAGTGAGAGCCCTTAGACGGTTTAAGTTAAACAAGCTACCATCAGTACAGTAACATATATAGATGTCGTCTTCTTCTTCGAGCTCTTCCGTAGCCCTTTGGAGCATCATGCTGAAGAAGATGGTAAATAAAGTTGCAAGAACACAACCTTGCTTCACTCCATTAGTTATTAGAAAGGGCTCTGAAAGAGCATCACCATATCCGACTTGACCATGCTGGCCCTCGTGTAGCAAGATAATCATTTAAAGGAATTTGGGGGGACATCCTAGTTTTTCCAGGATCTGCCACAGACCTTTCCTACTCACAGTGTCGAAGGCTTTGGTGAGGTCAACAAATGTTACATAGAGACCCTTGTTCTTCCCTCTACATTTCTCTTGCTGTTGTCTAATGGCAAATACCATATCTGTAGTACTCCTATTGGCTTTGAAGCCACATTAGCTTTCAGGAAGAAGTTCTTCTGCAATACCAGGAACTAATCTGTTCAGGAGTATCCTTGCAAGGATTTTTCCAGCAATAGAGAGAAAAGTTATGCCTCGATAGTTTGAGCAATCGGATTTTGCTCCTTTTTTCTTGTACAGGGTGATGATGACTGCATCTCGGAGATCTGATGGTAGTTCCCCCTTTTCCCAGCAATTCACAAGGAGTTCGTGGAATTTATCATGGAGTACATGACCTCCGTGTTTCCAGACTTCAGGTGGGATTCCATCAATCCCAGCTGCCTTGCCGTTTTTCATCTGCTGTATGGCCTTAAGGGTCTTTTCCAAAGTGGTAGCTATGTCCAATTCATTTTTCATTGGTTTTTGTATCATATGTTGGATAGCTGAGCCTTGGACTACTCAGTTGGCACTAAAGAGACTTTGTTCAGCCCATCGATTCAGGATGGAGGCTTTATCAGTAATTAATGTTTGACCATATATACTGTATAAGGAGCTTTGGACCTGATAAGTAGGTCCAAACACTGCCTTAAGAGCTTCATAAAATCCTCTAAGATCACCCAGATCTGCACAGCGTTGTGTCTTTTCTGCTATATTGATCCACCACTTGTTCTGCATGTCTCGGAGTTTTTGTTGAAGTTTACTACATGTGAGACGGAAAGCTGCTTTTCTTACATGTCAAGTTGGCTGGGTGAGGTATGCCTGGTGAGCAGTTGTTTGCCAACAGCTCTTGGATCTCTTGGTTGTTTTCATCAAACCAGTCTTGATTTTTCTTGTGGGAGAACCCGAGGGATTCTTCTGCAGACTGCAGGATACTGTTTTTGATATGCTGCCAAAGCACTGTAGGAGAAGGATCTTAGGATGGTCTTCAAGTTTTGTTTGCAGGTTTGCCTGGAAGTTGTCTCTCATGGTAGCTTGTTGAAGATTGTTGACTTGGAGTCTCCTCTTTAAGTTGCCACCCCTCTTAGGTTTGAACTTAAGCTGAAGATTTAGTTTACATCTGACGAGGCGATGATCTGTCTGGCATTCTGCACTGGGCATCACTCGAGTATGACGGACATTGCGAATGTTTCTCTAGCAGACTAGAACATACTCAATGAGGTGCCAATGCTTGGATCGGGGATGCATCCAAGTTGTCTTCAAGCTATCTTTCTGCTGAAAGATAGTGTTTGTAATAGTCAGCTGTTGTTCTGCACAGAACTCTAGCAGGAGGCATCCGTTATCATTGCAATTTCCAACACCATGCTTGCCTAAGACACCTTTCCAGGCTTCGGAGTTCTTTCCTACTCTGGCATTGAAGTCACCAAGGATAATAATTTTATCTTCTACTGGGACTTTTTGTATGAATTGGCATAGGTCTGTGTAGAATTTTTCTTTCTCTACTGGGTCAGCTTGCATAGTTGGGGCATACATACTAAAGAGAACAACATGTGGGAGGCGTAAGGAAATAATTCAATCAGAGTGTCCTGTTGGCAAGGTTTCGAGTTTGGAGGCAATGGAGTTTTTAATCATGAAGCCTACTCCTGAAAGATGTTTTTTGGTTTTGGGTTTGCCAGACCGTAAAGTGTGTAGCCGGCGCCTGCCTTCCTCATGGAGATGAACTTCACTAAGAGTAGCGATGTCGATATTAAGTTGTGATAGTTCATGGGCTATTAGAGCAGAATGACACTCAGACTGTCCACTATTTTCAGAGTCTCTCGTGGTTCTGATGTTCCAGCATGCAAGCGTCAGTTTATTTACACCTTTGGAGGCCGGTGTGCACCTTTGTTTCTTTGCCTTGGTTTGACCGCATCAGAAGATTCCCATTGTCTGTGGCTAGCCAACCAGGTAGTTGGGGATGAGCTTTCGTTAGGCCACCTTTTCTAGGCCCCTCTCCATATGGAGCAAGCAGTGCTCTCCGTAAAAAAGGTTGCTTGGTCATTCAGGATGCTGCCGAACAAGACTGTCATCTCCCAGGTCAGCCTCGAGTGACTAAAGTCCTGAACTACCTGCATGCAGGGTTGGGTCTGCGGCTTCCAGTGCATCTTTATACCTGCCGCCTATCGCTACAGGGCTTTTTTTTTTTTTTTGGAATTGTATTTGTCCTTTCAGCCTATGCAATGGATTTTTCTGGTGGAGCGCAGCGTGCACAGAACTGGCCTCACCCTTTTAACCAAAGGTTCATCTTCTGGCCTTGCAAGCATGGCAGGTAGCAGTGAGGTCCTCGGGCTGTAGGTTTGATTAGAGTTTCCTTCTCTTAGATGGTTGACCTTACAGAGTTGGACGAACACCATCTGCCCGGGTTTGGAATTAGAGTTTTCCTTCTCCTAGGATGGTTGCCATAAGGCTAGAGAGCCCATCCTGCCCTTTGACGCTGTTTGTCAGACCCTTCGGTTTTGACCTGTCTGGCATGGGAGACCCTACCGGTGGCTATTGTGCCACCGCCAGCATAGCTCAAAACTTCATTAGGGTACGCAAGCCTCTCTCCCACGACAAGGATGACAGTTATGATGACAGTTGTCATCATAACTGATCAGAAAAGGCTACTGATAACTAAAATTCCTCTGCCAGCATAACAATAGTTCTTTAATAAAATAATAGTTTGTGTTTGTGAATGAGAATTCAGTTCCATCCTATTCACTCACCTACCAGCACATTGTGTGTGCCTGTGCCTGAGAGAGTGAGTGTGATTAAGGGACACTGAGCACATTAGAAGTAAAAGTGGAAGTAAAAATGGGGGTGGGTGGGTGGGTGGGGGTGAGTGGTGTTTTTAGTCATTATTATAATGTTCTAATTGTTGGAAGCCGCCCTGATTGTTTTTAGCAGAGGGGCGGGGTATAAATAATGTATTATTATTATTATCATTAGACACCTGGTGGCTAATGTATTATTGGTATAAATGACTCTCAAGTTGTGAAAACTCTGATTTTCACAATAAACTAGCTATTTATATTGCTAGAATGGTTATTGAGAAGTGGTGTTAAGCATGATCCATGACTTAAATCATGGCAGCCAGGTTGAGATCATCTGGGTAAAAATTAGGGGAGAGAGAAACAGCAGGGATGTCATTGAGGGGGGTCTACTATGGGCCTCCAAGCAAAAGCGAGGACTTGGATGATGCCTTCCTAGAACAGATAACTGCACATTCAGAAATGAGAGATGTAGTAGTAATGGGAGATTTCAACTATCCTGATATTTGTTGGAAGTTCAATTCTGTCAAGGATTTAAGGTCCAGTAAATTTCTCACTTGCCTTGCAGACAATTTCATTCTCCAGAAGATGGAAGAGGCAACAAGGAGATCAGCTATTTTAGATCTAATCCTAACCAATGGGGATGACCTGGATAATGGTGTGGAAGTGGTGGGATCCTTAGGGAAGAGTGACCATGTTCTCCTGGAGTTTGTTATTCAGAGGAAAGGGGAAGCCAATCATAGTTAGACATGCCTTATAGACTTTAAGAAAGCTGATTTCAGAAAACTTAGGGAATTACTGGGGGTGATCCCATGGTCAGAAATACTAAAAGATAACAGAGTTCATGAAGGATGGGAGTTTCTAAAAAGTGAGATATTGAAGGCACACTTTCAAATAGTTCCAATGAGGAGGAAAAAGGGGAGGTGTCTAAAGAAACCAGGATGGATGTCAAAAGAACGCTCAACTGAGTTAAAACTTAAAAAGAACATGTACAAGAAATGGGAAAGGTGGGATATCACCAAAGAAGAATTCAAACGAATAGCCAGCTCATGTAGGGGGAAAGTCAGAAAAGCCAAAGCTCAGCTGCAGCTCAAGCTTGCTAGAGAGGTTAAAAATAATAAAAAGGGCTTTTTGTGGTATGTCTGTAGCAAAAGGAAGAACAAGGAAATGGGAGGGCCGCTGCGTGGAGAAGATGGCGAAAGGCTAACGTTGAACAGAGAAAAGGCAGAACTTCTTATCACCTTCTTTGCTTCAGTCTTCTCCCAAAGGGGGAACAGTGCTCAACCTGGGGGAGATGGAGCAGATGATGCAGTAGGGGAAATACAGCACAGAATTGGTAAACAGGTGGTTCAGGAATACCTGGCCAGTATAAATGAGTTCAATTCTCCAGGGCCAGATGAACTTCATCCAATGGTATTAAAAGAACTGGCAGAAGTAATCTCAGTACCACTGTCAATAATCTTTGAGAATTCCTGACAAACAGGAGAGGTCCCAGCAGACTTTAAGAAAGCAAATGTTGTTCCCATCTTTAAAAGGGGAGAAAAAGAAGACCCAAATAATTACCATCCAGTCAGCCTGACATCAATACTAGGGAAGATTCTAGAGCAGTTCATAAAACTGACAGTCTGTAAGCACTTAGAAAAGAATGCCGTGATCACTAAAAGTCAATATGGATTTCTCAAAAACAAGTCATGCCAGACTAATCTAATCTCTTTTTTTAGATAGAGTTACAAACTTGATAGATGAAAGGAACGCAGTGGATGTAGTGTATCTTGATTTCAGTAAGGCTTTTGACAAGGTCTCCCATGATATTCTTGCAAAAAGGTTAGTAACATGCAGGCTAGACAATGCAAGTGTTAGGTGGATTTGTGATTGGTTGACTGACCAAACCTAAAGGGTAGTCACCAATGGCTCCTCTTCATCCTGGAGAGAAGTGACCAGTGGGGTGCGACAGGGTTCTGTCCTGGGTGCAGTGCTATTCAACATCTTTATCAATGACTTGGATGAGAGAATAGAGGGTATGCTTATCACATTTGCAGATGACACCAAATTAGGAGGGATAGCTAATTCCCCAGAGGACAGGATCAGAATCCAAAATGACCTGAACAGATTAGAAAGCTGGGCCAATATTAACAAAATGAATTTCAACAGGGAGAAATGTAGGATACTACACTTGGGCACTAAAAATGAAATGCACAGATATAGGATGGGTGACACATGGCTTGATGGCAGTACATGTGAAAAGGATCTAGGAGTCTTAGTGGACCACAAGCTGAACATGAGTCAGCAGTTTGATGCAGCAGCTAAAAAAGCCAATGCGATTCTAGGCTGCATTAATAGGAGTATAGTGTCTAAATCAAGGGAAGTCATAGTGAAACTCTATTCTGCTTTGGTCAGACTTCACCTGGAATACTGTGTCTAGTTCTGGGCGCCACAATTCAGGAAGGATACTGAGAAGCTGGAACGTGTCCAGAGGAGGGCGACCAGGATGGTGGGAGATCTGGAAGCCATGCCCTATGAGAAGCGGCTTAGGGAGCTGGGTATGTTTAGTCTGGAGAAGAGAAGGTTGAGAGGTGACATGATAGCCACGTTTAAATATTTGAAGGGATGTCATACTGAGGATGGAGCAAGCTTGTTTTCTGCTGCTTCAGAGACCAGGACACGGACCAGTGGGTTCAAACTACAGGAAAAGAGATTCCACCTAAACATTAGGAAGAACTTCCTGACAGTAAGAGCTGTTTGGAAATGGAATACACTGCCTCATAGTGTGGTGGAGTCTACTTCTTCGGAGGTTTTTAAACAGAGGCTGTATGGCCATCTGTCGGGAATGCTTTGAATGGGTATTCCTGCATGGCCGGGGGTTGGACTGGATGGCCCTTGAGGTCTCTTCCAACTCTTTGATTCTATGATTAAGTAGCTTCTAGTCATACCTCTAAGAAACAGGGAGAAAAAAGCACAGGAGTTTCTGAGAAGTATATGAGAGGTAGATGTTTCTGAGACTCAACTGGACATCATAAAAGACTTCAAATATAGTCTGCCCACATGTGTATTCATTCAGTATAAACAATCATCCGGTTTCATATTTCAATATCTCTCTCAGACTTCAACATAGATTAGTAAAGTGCTTTTTACAACTTTATAAGTGTTAAAGCAAAGAAGGGATGATCTCTGGATCGATTTAAAAATCCTGCCCTAAGCCTTTTTATATCCTGGAAATACTTAGTTACAATTATTTAGACACACAAGCATTTCTTATTATCTAAAACATTATGAAAGTTATGTTTAATTTAACTGTATTTAGTTAAAGCAGTAGTTGGATTTTCTTCTGTGGAAAAGAAATCTATTTCAATATTTAAAGGATTGTGATGTTGATCTATAAGGTTACATAGCATAACACTGTTCTTAAATTTTGTAGAAGATGATAGTGTGTGTTGGTAAGATATGACAAACCAGGGCTTTGTGGGAACTGCAGCTTGTTATGAACAACCAGTGTACTAGTGCACATAGCTAAATCACTTCCATTTGCAGAGGGTGCAGAGAAACAAACCATGAAGCTCTGCTCCGTGGTTGGTTTCTTATGTCATCTGGCAGAAAGCCCACTCAAGAAACTAGAGCATAAAGGCGAGACTGCTCCCCTAAATTATCTCTCTGGTTTGTTGAGACGTAATAAACCAGAGGAGGGAAGTTTGCGATTGCCAGATGACACAGTTAAGCTACTGTGATGTGATGTTTCCATAGTTTACTTGGCTACTTTGCTGCTGCAGGCTGCTTGTTCATGACAAGCCAGGGTTCCCATAGAGCCCTGGCTTGCCAAGTTAAGTGAATGCACCCAATGTATGCATCTACCCATAACAATGTAATTCTACCTCAGAGATACTTTAAGAGCCATGATTTGATGAGATATTCTTAACTTCTTTTAAGAGAATAGGAGAATATTGTCATTCATATCTTCCCAATGGGTATCTAAGAATATCTCAGTTCCTATTGGGTTTCTCCTGTTATGTGTCAGATAAAAATATAAGAAGTGTTTCTTGTTGTATCAAGGCTTCTGGTCAGGTGTTGTGTTTCCAACTCTGACTAGCCAGATGTAGCTGGAAAGCTTAGTAATGGGACGTGAAGACTGCTCTTTATGGTTGTTTGTTTTCAGCATTTGGTATTCAGAGGTAGACTGCCTGTGGATTTGAAGGTTCCACAATAACCATTAGTAGATTTTCTTTCATATCTAACATGTGAACTAATATAGAAAACCACTGGCTGCATTTGCACAGAACTATAACCCAGGAATGCTGGGAAATTCTGGATCATTAGTTTACTAAGACCCCCAAGAATTTTCAAGTAGTTCTAAATACCATAAAGGTACCAGATCCCATTTGATCTTGGGAGCTTAGTAGGGTATTCCCTAGTTAGTACTTGGATGAGAAACTGCCAATGAGTACCAGGTGCTGTAGGTTAAATTTTAGAGAAAGAAACTGGCAGAACTTCCTCTGAGTAGTTCTTCCCTAGAAAGACCCTATGGAATTCATAGGGTTGCCATAAGTCGACAGGCAACTTGAAGGAACATAGACACTGATGAAAAAAGTTTGTGAACAACTATGTTAAGTTCTATTAACCAAAAAGCAAAGCTGAAATGTACAGTATATAATATAAATATGATAAATATTAAAATCTAATATTAGGAACTTTGAAATACTAGCAAATCTTATTAAAATTCAATGGGGTGAAAGCAATGGCTTTCTAAAATACTGTCTTAGCAAAATTCAGGCATCTGTGTATGAGACTAGAAAAGGTGTGGATTGCTTTAAGATATGTATGTTTAATTTGTCTGGAAACATTCATGAGGACATGTTGCAAATAACATTACAAATGTAAATAGAAACAAATTACAATATTGAACTTCAAGTGTTTTCAAGGATGGCAAAAGTATGCTATCTCAAAACTCAGAAATATAACTGAGTTAGTGCTCAGGTTGTTGTTTTTTCTCCCTATACTAATTCCTGAGTATAGCATAGTGAGCTTGTTTCCTACCATCTGATCAAGAAGTAGATTTTTTCATCAGTTCAGTTAGAACAAAATCATATGTTCAGAAACTTCTTGTGTAGAGATGTAACATTTCTGGAAATTTTGAAGCCATGGGGAAAACAATTCTTCCCTCCTTTTTGCAGGGAAAAAAAATGGAAGTTTTCAGAAATATTGAAAAAAAATGCAATACTAGCACTCTTTACAGACTGAAAGTCATAGTTTTGTTTTAGGAACATGAAATGTGTAATGTGTAACTAGAGCTGGCAAAAAATAATCATGTTTAGTACATTAAAAGCAGAGTTCATTCAGAAAATAATTACAAATTGAATTTAATGTGAAGTCGAAGAAGGCTTTCACGGCCAGCATCCATAGGTTTTCAAAGATGCCAGCCACAGATGCAGGCGAAACATCAGAAATAAACTCTTCCAGAACACGGCCTTACAGCCTGAAAAAAAACCAGGGAAAACCTAAGTTGAATTTACTTTTTTTTTACTTTCTCCACTTACAAGGTCTTGAACTGTAAACACCTGAACTGTAAGGGACCTCAGGGTTTTGCCAGATTATTAGAATTGAGCAACAGTAAGAACAGAAGAAACTACCAACATTAGTAAAACAAAAGAAAATTGTTTTGTCTTCCTCTAGTCCTCCATAATTGTCAAATTTACAAAAGGCACTCTTTCACATAAAAAGACCCAAGAAAAGGAAACCAGAACCAGGTATTACAACGATCTGATTCTGTGCATCAACCTTCTTGGGCTGTTTGATGTGGGGGAACTGGACCCCCCCCCATATTATGGCAGGGGCCAGTAGTTTTTTGAACTACATATTTTTTAGAAATAACATTGGCAGAATAAATACATACACATTGTCTTAAATGTTTTATTCATAATTCTAAAAAAGAGTACAACCCATTTTTCTATTTTCCAGGGAAAATGAAAGACTTTTGGAAAAAAATGGGGGGTCCCCCTTATTTTTCCAGATCCCCCCCCCCTCCATGACTCTGTATGTGGCACAGCCCTTCCATAACCTAGTGCAGTTTGGGAAAGTCACCTCTGTAAACATTTGTAAATGTCATAAATAACTCTGTGAGGAATGGAGCTAGTGTAAATAAAATCAATCCAGAGGTCAAAAAGCAGAAAAAGTCTGAGTGAATCACACCAGGTGAATCGATCCATAGAAAGTTAATCTGCATAAGCTATTGCCAGAAGTCACAAAAATCAAGGCCTAGCTGGGGGAGATGCCTTCCACAAGTGGTTTCTAACATTGCTTTCAATGACTTTGTGCTCTAGTCCAGTGGCTCTTAACCTTTTCTTTACCAGGGACCCCCTTTAAATATATTTTGTTCCTAAGACTTAACTCAAAATTTAAAACAACAACAACAATATCTGATCATGATAATACAATTACACCATCCATTAAACCGTCCCTCAGGGGCATTGGAGGGGGAGGGAAGCTTTTTTGAGCTTCTACCTGCAAGTTTGTGGCTGGAGTGGGTTGAACTGCAATGCGCAGGCAAAGCCAGCCAGCCTTTGCCTTGGTTGTTGTCACACCGCTGCTTCACTACAGGGAGGAAGTGGGCTGAGAATCTTTCAAGCTTTTGCTGTGAGGACATTGCAGCCTCCTGGGGGGTCCTTGGACCTCAGGTTAAGAACCACTACTTTAGCCTATCCTTTTCTACAAGGGCTGATGATAAAGAAGGAAGAGCAGCTGGAGCTGCTCTGACTGTGCTGCAGCTGTTTGCCACTGTGATGGCTACTACCCAAACACTCATATGTAAGGCTTGGTTGTATCCACTGCCTTGTCAGAGGGAGGCACAACATCAAACATCAAGATACTGTCTGCATGATAGAATGCTAGCATGTTAAAAAAAAACAAAAACAACTAGGCACTTCAGATTCACACATCATGGCAGTGGTATCATTTAAATACACTATGCTGCTGGGCAGTCTCATGTAGTACAGTATCAGGAAGGTTTTGCATAAATCAGCTGCTGAAACCAAATAATTTATTTGATAGCAGGTAAATACAGTGATATGTTTCCATTAGGAAATCCTGTATCCTTTTCAATGAGATAAAGCATCTTTCCAGCAAATTCTTTATGACCTAGAGCCATTCCAGTACATTTCCATAAGGTTTCCTTTGTTTGTTGAACAAGCTCCATCTGGTCACTATTAAAGGGAATTGCTATACATGCAAACATTAAAGGAAAATGTATTGTTTTAACTGCCAATGCTGTTACTAATTTTGGTTTCAGGTTTTGTTATGTTTCAAACAACTGGTAGTTGGGGGTTGTGAAGGAGTCTGTTCCCAGTGATGTTTGAGTAGGAGAGACTAAATCAATTTTGATTTCCGTGTATAGCGTTTGCTCATTTGGTTGGTGCATATTGGTGGCAACAATTTGATTCAGAATGTGTGTTTGTGATCTTTTATTCTGTAGGGAAACTAGATGGTTGCAAATGAAGGAGTCATGGCTAGACTGGAATCATGACAGCCACATCCAAATCTCACTCATTCAGCCTGAAATGTAGCAAGCAGAGGCTGATGACCAGGAAAAAAATGCAGGCTCCTAGCACTGATACCAGGCCTGACTAATCGAGAGATGACAATCTGCTTGCCAACTGAAAGAGCTGACACTCCTCGCTCCTATTCCCTTCTATCCTGGAAGAAGACTCTTACATTCTGAGTATCCATAATAGTTTCTTCACAGTGCTATTTGACCCATTTAGAGACCTTAACTTCCTCAGTTTAGGCTGAAGAATCCCTCTTCAGTAGTGGTTGGTTTTTATATTTAAATAATTCTTAGTACATTCTCACATTTTCTGATTGACAGTATTTTAAGATGTCTAAACTAAAAATGTAGCTTTAGGATTTCTTCCTTTTCATTCTCAGGCCCACCCAGAATTGCTGACAAAGTGATCCACCGGCAATCTGTGAGATTAGGAAGAACAATCAAACTCCTTTGTCCAGTGGAGGGTGATCCGCCTCCGCTCACTATGTGGATGAAAGATGGACGAACCATCCATAGTGGATGGACAAGATTCCGAGTCCTCCAACAAGGGCTGAAAATCAAGGAAGTAGAAAGTGAAGATGCAGGAACATACATCTGCAAGGCCACCAACGGTTTTGGAAGCATGAATGTGAACTATACACTCATTGTGATTGGTGAGTACAGCAAGAGTTCACTGTGTTCTTTGAGAGGTGAGATCTGCCTCCAGTGGTTGGAAATCCACTCTGTAAATAATCTACCAGCTGCTAGTAAAACTAGACTGTCCCAATATTTGAGGATGGCCAAGGCTACATAAACAGTATTGCACATCTCTGTGTTGCAGCCAGAAGCTTCAAGATAAGATTAGTCAGTGGTGGTGCCAAAGGTTACAAATAAACAGGAGTGATGCAATAATCGCTGAAGCACAGATCACAGTGAGTTCCACACAGGAAAAGTTGGGTGATAAGGCGAGGTCACACTGGCCTTTGTGATCTCTGCTGGAACACAGTTGTTCCCAAACAGCCCTTTCTCCAAACTCATGTTTCAGTGTGCACAGCAAGGACATTGGGCACACTGTTATCTAGAATAACAGCAAATGTCACCAGACTGGCATTAGGCCTTAGAATTTTCCTATTGTGAGGGTGACTTAAAAACAGACGCAACTAGGTATCTCTGTGCTTGCTGGATCCATAAGGTCCAGAATTTTAAAAAGTGGAGTCTGTTGTAGTCACACTTGAGAGCACAGCTGTCTGTATTCAGCAACACAGCAGAGCTTGCAAGGGCTGAACAAGAATGGAATGGAGTCTCTTTGTCATTGTATTCTTTTCCCTTGAGTGAGAATCACTGGAGGGTTTAAAACCAGGTATAGAAAATAATGTTCAAAAATATTGGAAAAATTATTTTTTTAAAAGTGTTTCTTGAATGTTGGGAAATCTTGATGAATCCTGGACTGATGAGAATCAGCAATTATTGCATCACTCCTGTTTATTTAGCTTGTGGCTTTTTATATATATATATATGCAAGAAACAGCATTATCAGTGCAGAAAATAATATTTCTGTGCAGAAAATGCTATTTTGTGCACAAAAACCATGTGCAAATTTTAGGCAGAATATGTCACTAACTACAGCATTTTCTCCACAAAAAATAGTGTTCCATGCACAAACATAATAGTCAGCCCTCCATATCCACAGATTCTTTATCCATGGAGTCAACCATCCATGGCTTGAAAATATCCAACAAAAACAAAAAATCTAAAAAGCAAACCTTGCTGTTTGCCATTTTATATAAGGGACATCATTTTACTATGTCATAGTATATAATAGGATTTGAGCATCCATGGATTTTGGTATCTATGCAGGGGTCCTAGAACCAAGCCTCAGCAGATAGCAAGGGCCCACTGTACTTTTGCGCAGAAATATTATTTTGTACACATATATTATTTCTTGGGCAACAAATGCTGTTTTCTTCACAAAAGCTGTGCAAATTTTGCACAGAGTAAGTCCGGAACTGTGAATGGTATTTGAAGAATTTCTTACAGTGGGAAGAAAATTGCTAAAACTACTCATTGCTTCCTTAGAGAATAAAATTAACAAAGAGTAACATCCGTATTTAAAACATGGAGTCTTGACAGAGGAAAAGCAATAAATAACGAAAGCAGCATCACAGTTCCCTCTGGCCCAAGCTTATCATGATAATGTTTTATGTCTGCTCTTCTCTTAAGTCTGGCATTCCTCAGTTTCTCACTAAAAAGTGTAAATTTAGCTCAGTTAAACCTTCTGTAGGATCCTTTTTCTTTCTCTTCTCATCACTGCTGTTAATGCAGTCTTGAGGCCTTGACTAGACTGGCTGTTTACTTCACCTTGGCCCCATTTGAGCCCTGCAGTCTTAACAATGCAGGGCTTTTGCCCGTTTTGCCCCTGGGCAGTCCTCATGACACCCAGGGCAAAGAAAGGGCAGACACAGGGACACAGGGGAGATTATCAGATGGATCCTTAGGGTCTGTTTCTGTCCTGCTACCCCCCCCCCCCGCTCCAATCCCATTCCTGCTGTGGAATAAAGAGAAAACACACCTACCTTAACACACCTACCTTAATTCTGCTGCAGGAACGGGCTCTCTCTTCCTGCATCTATTGTAAATGCAGCTATTGTAAGGCTGCTGAGAACAGCCAGACGGCAAATTTAAAAATACCCCTCCCAGCTGTCAAAACAGCGAACCAACCAGGAAAACACTTAAAAAAAAAAAAAAGCGACTTGGGGAGGGGAAAAAAGGGTTTAATTTACCTTGTTGTCCGGATTGCACCTGGAAGTATCTGGCACGGACCTCCTAGTGATGTCACGCTCCATTGTGATCCCGGGAGGAGAATGGGGCTCCTGTTCATTCGTCCGTCGTTCTGTTATAATAACGGAACGGGCCTCTTATTCATGGATTTTTCTGTGAATAAGAGGAAATGGGGGAGGAACAGGAGCAGAACGGGATCATCCCATGACAGGGATGATGTCATCTAAAAGGTAAGCCTTTTAGCGATATCCTGTCGTCCCTGTCCTGGGATATTTTTAGCATCTGATAATCTCCAGGGTAAAGCCTGATAAAATGTTATATTAAAATACCTGGAAAAAAAAATTATCTTCAGAAGAAATGGATCAGGCTCTGCAGGACCACGGGAAGCCCTACACCATGCTGGCCCATTGCTGTAGCTGCCGTCGGTGTTGCATGTACCATGTGACCAGGCTGGTCACATGCAGGAGGCCTGGCTCATGTGCTGTAGGCCTTCTGGTTGGATCTGGAGAGTGGGATGCAAGCAGCAGCAGCAGCTCCAGGGACAGGCCGGCCTGGAGGTCTGGACTCCATACCATTTTGTGCCAGTAAACGGGAGGAGCGGGCCAGATCCTCAGTCATAATACGCCAGCAGAGAGTCAGCATATTCTGGCCAGTGTAGATGAGCCCTAAAACAGCTTAGGGGAAGGTAAGGATCTACTTGCTAAAGAGTATCTTCTGTCTAAAAGCTTTCTATGAACAGCATTTCTTACTATGCAGCCCATTTGTACTTATAAATAAGTCCTACTTAGTTCAGTGAGACTTACTCTCAGTTAGTATATATAGGATTATAGCCATAATGCCTTAGAACCTGTGTTTCTCATTGGTAAAACAGTTACTGCTTGCTTGTCTGATTTTATTGTTCTTGTGGTTGCCTCTGGCAGACATTTCCTATTTCTCTCCTACTAATGCAGTGTCTCTTTAAATTCTCTTTATGCTTTCTGTGAAGGGCTCCAAGTGAACACAAGGAGTGACTGTCTGATTCTTTCAAAAGTTTCACTTGGCTCCAAATTTTAAATGTGCTCAGCAACATTAAAAGTACTGTACTTTGAATCATTTTATTTTGAAAGCTTCTAGTTTCCCCTTTCATTTTGTGCAAAATTCTGGGCTATACATTAGGGGCTAAATCTGTGTTACTCCCACCTACAGAAGGCCTGTCAAGATCAACAAGACTCAGATTAGTTGTGACTGATAGGTCTTATTTCAACAGGTTTATTCTAAGTAGGACTCCTTCCCCCCAAAAGTATTTCAGAATTTCTAGGATCCAGTGAAATAGGGGAGATAAATACAGTTCATTTAGATTTCAGGGTGAATAATCCCATCAGTCCATCCATATTTTTATTTTACTTTATTTTATCCAAATAATAAGTTATTGTTACTGTTTCAAGTTTCTCCGATATAAGTTACTATTATAGTTAAAACTTTTAAAAGTAACTGTGCTTTTTCACTTCTAAAAAGTAACCAAAACATTGTTCTTTAGTTTACTTTAAAAAATGAATGTTACAAGCTGTTAGTCTGTAGTATAGAGTTGGAGGAGACCACGAGGGCCATCCAGTCCAACCCCCTGCCATGCAGGAATACACAATCAAAGCACTCCCAACAGATGGCCATCCAGCCTCTGTTTAAAAACCTCCAAAGAAGGAGAGTCCACCACACTCTGAGGCAGTGCATTCCACTGCCGAACAGCTGTTACCATCAGGAAGTGCTTCCTCATATTTAGGTGGTATCTGATTTCCTGTAGTTTGAGTCCATTCCTCTGTGTCCTAGTCTCTGGAGCCGCAGAAACCAAAGCTTGCTCCTTCTTCAATATAACAACCTTTCAAGTATTTAAACATGGCTATTATGTAACTTCTCCTATCCTCCTCAACATTCACAACAGGGGCCCATTGACACTACACAATTATAGTGCTACATTAAACTTTAACTGCCATGGCAACATCCTATGAAATTTTGGGATATGCAGTTTAGCGGGGAGCATTTAGAATTCTCTGGGAGAGAGCTTCTCCAATGCCTCTGACCAAAGTGGAATACTGTGGTATATATGTGTATAGAATGAATGAGTCCCGGAACATGACGCAGAAACACAAGCTAGGACGCAAGAGATATGATCTATACCCCCATGAGTATAAAAATAAATATATAAGAGTTGCAATTATACTGCAAAGCAAGTGAATTTATTCCTTGTTAATTATGACTGTAATAGGTATTTATATCTTTGCTATTGGAAAAGGTATTACTTGCCAATGGATCTTGCTACCTAAAATCACAGAATCTTGCTGTTTTCTTCTCTACAAGAAAAAAAACAAACAACCCTACAAGCCTAACTAGCCTAAGTAGAAACCTAGCCAGTCTAAGCAGAAGGCACAATCCCCTCCCATAGCTGAGCCTAATAGGTTTTGTGGCTTACCACAAGATTTGAGATGCTAATTACAGTGGAGAGACAGAACTCATCTTTAATCAGAATTAGCATTCCAGGGATTAAGTACAAGAGTCCCTTATCCAACAGAATTATTATGTCCAAGAAGACAAATGTGCTGTGTATTTTGTACAGCTTGTGTATAGCAGTGCTCCCATTGGTCATTCAGCAACTAAATGTCAGTATCACAAGTAAAATGAAGCCATAAAATACAGCTATTTGATCTGTTTAAAAAAGGAAGAGCTCATGAAGCTATTACCTTACAAGGATAGCCTTTGTACAGAGTTGTTAACTATTTCTGAAGTCAGAAGCAAATGTAAAGAGTGCCTCTTTCTGAACACTTTTTGTTTGCAGCTTGCAGGTACTTGCCTCTCTATTCAAGCCACATGTTGACTCACCCAGAGTCACCTATAGTATGGATTCCATCCTTCACAGTTTGTGCCATTTCAATAGGTTCCATTGTCTCCTGGTTTCTCTCTTTCACATACACAGGGGCCCCATCCCCATGGTGCAATCCCACTTTGTTACAGTATGTGGGGTCAGTTATGTGGGTCTTTCTCTGCTGCTATTACTGTTCAGTTATTCACATCCATACTGCAGTGACGTGGGTTTATTCATAGCCTTTATTCATAGCCTTGGATGAGTGACTCATCAGTGACTTGTCAAATAATAATAATTTCAAAAGCAGCTGTGTGATCTATATGTAGAAACAAAAGTCAGGTCTCTGTGATTACCTTTGTTAAGATCAATAATATTATCAATACGTAGGTTCAATAATAATAATTAGGATCCTTAAAAAGGTATCTGAATTTTGTAGAATTTTGTAATGATGTTGGCAGAAACAAACTCACCTATTCATTAATTATTCTGGTGTGAAATACTTTTCATTTTACTACTTGTTTTGCTATTGTAAATAAAAAATCTGTCTCCCCAGGGCAATTTGTATAAGAATATTTACCATACACAGAATTTTCTTTGAAATTGTTTTCCCCTGCTGAACCAGTTGTAGCTTTATTTCTTCTATGCCTTGTACAAATTAAAATGACTGGCATCCTGTTGAGTGGTTACAAGTTCATAAGCTAGACCTGCGCTTTTGTAACTCCTTGGTATTCAGGTTTATAGCCATGGCATGGTTGCCACAATTACAAATGCCCCCACAAACCTCCCTTAACTGCCATCATCTGCACTGAGCAATGGAGGTCTGTTCTGCTGATGATCGGAGCATAGCAAGTTCACATTTCCAGCCCCCTCCCACCAGCAAGTAAGGTGTGACAGTCAGAAGCAGAACCCCTGTTGCAGCTCCTTGTTGCAGCATTGTTCACCATTGGCGGGAGGAAGCTGGAAACATTGTCCTGTTGTACAGCAGAACAGACTTCTGTCACTTGGTGTGGCCACTAGCTGTTAAGGTAGGGTGAGGGGGGTCAGGTCAGGGGATGATACATAATAACACATCCATAACTACATCTGTAATGTAGGGTCTCGGCCAATACTTTTACATTATGGCCTGAGTTAAAAAAAATCTATTAAGGGAATCTATATTTTTTACTCAGTCCATACACTGAAAGTAAGATTGTTCTGTTTATTTGATGTGTTTCTTGACACCATGTCTGCATCAAAAACAGTTTACATGAAAGTTCTCTTTGTTGACTTTATTAATCTGTGTCTCAAAAATCATTTTCTGTATGAAGCAGTGAAATCATCTTGGAAGTTAAAAATTCAGCAGCTATCTGCTATCTTGGAGAAGGCATGTCAGAATCATTTTGGGGGCTGGGCGGGGTGGTGGTGGTGATTGCTTCCTAACAAATATTTCTCATAGTGCCAATTACTTAGTAAATGTACTCTACAGAGTTTTCAGGAGAAAGGTGAAACAAAGTTTAAAAGTTTTAAGAGAATTTAAAATGACAACAACGAACTAAGAATGGATTTGTCTCATACTGGTTCATATCACAGAGCTACTCTTGCTTCATGTGCATGGGCCAGTGTATAAAAAAGTGACACACATCCCTTCTGCAGTTTTGTAACATTGGATCCTAACTTGTTTAATTTTTGCATTATATTTTCATACAATAGATAGCATCAAGATTTTCATTTTTAATTCATGTAAGTCTCAGTCTACCACCAGTTTCTCTTTCAGTTATTTTGAGTACATTTTATGGCATAGTGAGATACTGGCCCCTGTATTTAACAACTGTAGGTTGCAGTTATTTTTTATGTTATCATTTATATTGGTAACTAGTATGAAGTAGATTCAGGACTGTCCTAAGACATTTTGGCATCTGAAATGGAAGTTCTCAGACTGATTCCTACACTACTATGGTGGGATTTTCCTCAAGGGCTAACCTCATTAAAATGAATGGGAACTTCAGAAAGACACAGTAGTTCTCTTGCACATGTTCTGTTAATGTAAACGAGGAAGAGCATATCCATATGGTTTGTACTTGATAGCCAAATATTTCTCTCATTGTTCCTAGTGCCCCAAAATGTTGCCTGGGACACTCAACTCATATTGTAGGTATGAAACAGTTATAAAGGAAGCCTACACAGTGGCTACACAGATGTGATGTGAGATTTGAATGCTGAGATGTTTGATTGGATAAAAGCTCCTGTGCTGTGCAAGTACAAAGAAAAGACTGTGGCCCGGTATAAATATAGGCATGTTATTCTGAAAGTAGCATTGTTGTAACTGTATGGGCCTTGATTCCTCATCAGTAAGGAAAGAGTCAGGTTTGGGCAATACTGTAGTAATATTAACTTTCATTGACTGATCTAATGCTAAAATAATAGTTTCATACTTTTCTGTCTCTTCCTTTCTGTGACGAAGATTTCATCTGTCTCATGTTTTATTAGTTTCATCTCATTTTTTAACATGCTCAACTGTAAGGTTTATAAATGCATCATGTGCTGGCCAACAAAAACCCCTCCATTTCAAACAGACCCCCCCTTTCTCCTCATCACTCTTTTCCTCCCTCATAAAGTTGTAACATAGGAGTTAGGTTCAGAAGGTGACAACACCTGTTCACAATTTAAAGGAAATGAAAAGATTTTTCTTCCATGGATGTAAGCATGAAATTCATACCCATATGTATGCATATACAATTTCACCAGCATACACCATCCTGTGGTAGACAAATGCAAACCAGAATTACTGCCAGGGTAAATTTAAACTCTTGAAGACATATGGATATGTTTAACCCACAATCCTTTGCAGATGCCATGGAGTGTGTGGTTGCTGTTACATCTATACAGGCATCAAGCCTACGTATTTTAATAATTGTATTAATTATTAGTGTTATTTTGAAAGAAAACAATATACAATACTGACTGGTCTTGATGTTCTACTAGTGCTTTGATGAGGCCCATTAAATACCTTCCATTTCATTTGATGGTAGAAACCGAATTAGCATACATTTCTGCAGCATGTATTTATTTTATTCAGATTTTAATGTCTTTCAGTGCAAAAGCATGATTAAACCATGTCCAATTTTGTGAATATGTTATACTTCTGGCTTTTACAGAACCCTTTACCTTCATTAAGGCTTTTTTGTGGAAGAAAGATTTTTTTAAAAAATAGTAACAGTAGGCTAATATTAACAAACAATATATGTTCATACTAGAAGATGTTAATAATTATTGAACAGAGTAATTCTGTACTAACAAAGGTCGTATGATCAAAAGTTTCTCCTGTCCTTATAAGTTTAGTATGAATAAATGTATAAATTCAAATGTTGGGTAGGAAGGAAGGAAGACAGAGAGGCAAGAGAGGTGGAAGTAATGTTTCATTTCCTTTGGGGAGAAAGATGAAGGGGTTAACCAAAGGCTTCATGCAAAGCTGAGGGGAAAGCAAGAAGTGTCACCACATAGGTGTTTAAAAGGGTTCTGTGCATAAAGGGAAGTAAAGGAGAAAGGGCACAATCATTTCAGGATGTTGAGAGCTCAGTGTGGTACATTTGGAGGAGTGAGGGAAACAGGCAGGGTTACTTTGGGATAGGAATGCAAAAAGACACATAGCTTAAAAGGTCAGAGTAGTGGATTTATTGTTATAGAAGCAGATGGGAATCTTGACTAGAGCATCAGTTAGAGTCCACAGAACTACCTTAGTTTCTGTAGCCTAGAGACATATTTGCTGCTACATTTTAGGCTGAGCAACTGAAATAGAAAACAAAGTCCTCAGTCACTGTTGCTTAAGGGCATTTTTGACTTTTTTATACCTCTAAATTACTACAGTCTGTACTGTCTTGAGTGCTGAGGCAGAGTCCAATAGTAAGAAGCTGAGAATGAACTGTGGCAGTCAAGTGCCTGCTACTACTAGCTGGTCTTGTGCATCCATCACAGGTTATTATTTCTTTTCTATCCTTTGGCTGCTTTGAAGGGTTCTTCAAACAGTGTAAGCCAACATAGGCTGTGGAGATTAGGCAAAGTGGTTTTAGTTCATAATTGCTATCATAGAATCATAGAATTGTAGAGTTGGAAGAGACCACGAGGGCCATCCAGTCCAACCCCCTGCCACGCAGGAAATCACGATCAAAGCATCCCTCCTGTGTTTGTCCAGTAATTGGACTTGCTAATCCAGAAACTGTTTCTCAGCCTTTCATATTAACATATGATTTCTACCTGTAAGCATGTGCCCACTTAAATGTAAGATACCTGTGTCTTTTATTTCTGATAATATAATTTCTGATTTTCATGCTGAAACTGGATTTCAGTATCCAATTTCAGCAGAATATGAAAAAAATATTAAGCTTTATTTCTGATATCTAAAATCTGTTTCTATATCCCACATGTTTTCATGATGCCAGTAAAGACAGTATTGTACATCCTATAATACCACTATAGCATGTATTCTACTCCTGTTTATTATACAGTGATCCATGTTCTTATTTAAAAAACTGTGAGCATTTACAATGCTTACCTTTGGCAATAAATTTGTAAATAGACATGGGCTCCAAACAGCCAAACTGTATGTGGACTTTCACAAAGTTTCTTATAAATATTCATTTATCAGCAATTGAGAATGTTTAAAACGTGTACTTAGTTCTGAACACCTTGCCATACAAACTGTGAGCACTCTCATTCTGTGAAGAAGATTACCTCTTAGTGTGTTAATGATGGTGGAATTATATGGGTTAACACCCAGATTGTATTATATTCATCAGTGTCTTCTAAACTGCAGTGGTACTATTAGGGATGTAGCTTTGTTTTCTTTGTCAGTTTTATTGTGTTCATTGTGTCCTTCCAGTGTGGTTTCTGCATAGAATTGTGCAGCTGTATAACTCTGAGGCTAAGAAGTCAAGATGTCAAAAGCATGGGGAATCATTCATCAAACGCCACCACTCATAAAACAGTGGCTTCATTTTGCTTGCTTCAGCAGAGCAGAGGCCACCTTCTCTCTCTCTCTCTCTCTCCCCTCCCTTCTGAAAAATTAAGCAAAATTTATTTAAAATGTGTAAAAGAAGTCCCAATTGTGTACCACAATATGTACCTGGTCTCTTCCTGATACAGTTTGTATCTGTCAAGATAAATATTTGTCATTTTAGCAGTTATATTTTAGAAGTCAAGGCTGGAAAAACACAAGTCTGTGTTAACAGGAATGACAAGAACACCAGTCTTGTAAGAATGCCCCAGTCCTCATCTTTCTTTGAATGCTGTGACTCTATAATGGGTTACTGTACAATAAAAAGGCAAACAATGAAGAACAATGAGATTATTTGCACACTAATTAAATGGCTGGCAGTTCTTTCATAATACAAAATCCAATAAGATAAAAGGAAGCCAGTGCTTTTCCTACTGCCCCAACCTTGACCATTGTTTCACTTGTGGGTGGGTGTGTTTTTGGGTGGTGGTGGAAAAAGTTTCTTTTCATGGAAAATTAGAACTTCTGTGACAAGATTTAGTGTGAGATAATCTGGAGAATTCTCACACTTTGTGAAAATTTAAATACTGTATGTACCAAAATGAACATTTTTACATCTCCACATGAAATTCATTTCTTCTTTTCCTAGTGAAAAGTTTTTCACAGTTTTTATGCAAAAGATACAACAGTTTACATAAGGTAATAGGGTTGGGAGGAAGAGAAAATGTGCTTCTTCAACCTCACCTAGGCATGCAGTGGTTGACTACAGCTGATTACACATCCCACTGAAAGGAATGCAGTTTAGATTCCATCTATAGGACAATACTTTAGTGAGAGCCACAGCTGGATATAATGAACACTGATCTATGATGTATTGCTTTTAATCTTATTGCTGTCAATAGGATGCACGTTCAGTTGAGCATCCACATTGGATACCAAGTAGTCTTGCATAACTACATGGGACTAGAACTAGACTAATTTGAAAGCCTTGTTGTGCAGCATTGGGGATACTCATATCACAACCAAATCAACGAAGGATCAATCAGATAACTAGGCAGAAGCTTGAATAGGTTTATAACATTTAGTAAGTCCTTAGTAAGGACTAAGTGTCCTGCTGTTCTAAGCCATTACTCTTGGTTGCTCTGAGGTGGGCAGGAATACAATGATGACAGGCTACAACCTTGGTTATTTTAGGATTTGGGTTTAATTTGGCATGGTGATGGGTAAAGTGTGGTTCATTTTGCATTTCAGAAATTGTGCATTGCTCCATGAAATGAAATCACAGAGGTTTGAGCCAGAAATGTGTACAAGCCCTTTGTTTTATTAGTATAAGATTTTTCCTCTTACAGACTGTAATACTAACAAAAAATAAACATGTTTACTGAGAAGTCCCATGTGCTGCAATTACAGTTATGCCTGGATAATTATGTTTTGGATTGTAATTTTAATAATAGAAAAATAATTATTTGGGGTGCAGGAAAACCTGACAAAGCTGAATCCTCCCCTTCTGTTGCTGTGGCACTTTTTGCATGAAAAGGCATCTCCATTTATTTCAGCAGGCATAGCTTTCTTCCGTTTGTGCTTTGTTTTTCTGTTTTGCATGTGGTCTGAAGTCACCAGTTAATGAGAGGAAGATAATTCTTTTCTTGACTGGCAGGTGGTAGAGAAGGAAAAGAACACTTCCCTTGCAATGTGGAATTCCCTGACCTGCCTGTTGCTCCCTCCAGAGAAATCCTAGGAATCTTTCAGAGGACAGTAATGGCGCCACACACCCCTAGCACAGCCCAGTCATTGGGCTTTGTTTGTTTGCAGTGTCCCTTGACAACTCCAAGCCCACTTCAGCCTCTTCTGGTAGCCGTAATGTACTACCAAAAAATTGGCCTGCAGAAGAACTCAGGGTTGCATACAGTTATGGGTAGAGTAGTTCCAGGAATTTCCAGTGCAAGTCTTTTGTGGAAGAAGATCTGAGTATTCCCATTATTTCTTGAAGGGTTGGGAAATGTGTATCTGCCATTAAAAGGAAGCGGCCATTGAAAAATTCATTTCAAATTGTCAAGAGTGTTCAAAATGAACCACATTATGCAGATTGTGTGTGTGCTTGTGTGCATGTATCCTTGTGATAGAGAGGTTGTGTACTTTGTTTTGCTTTGTTTGTTTTGGGGTGGGCAAGGGGCTATATAGGAAATAAGGGCCTTGTCACCACTGCCCTACAATCTTATTGAGTTGGCTTGTCCGGGAACATGCTTCTTTAATCCTTATAATCTTTCAGAAGGAATAATAGAAAAATTTCATGTCTGACCTTGCAGTCAAGAACCTTTGTCCTCAGTTTTAGTTACCTCCAGGTGATAATTTTTCCAGTTTATGAGCTGCGGCCTGAACATTTTATCTTCAGGAGAAGATATGCCTTCCACCATTCTTACTTCCAGGAAGATATTCCTGTTGATTCTCCAGTCCTGTTAGAAACTGCTTCTGTCTCATGGACTGCTGAGTGGATGATCTGGGACATTTCCCCCCTTTTTGGTGCGAATACAGTCAACCTCCACATTTGTGGGCTTAACTTTTGCAGATTTAATTATATGCAGATTATTTGCTGCTGCCTCCGCAGCTGCCCTACGGCATTTTTAATAAGGACTGCAAGCTTCGTGGGACTGAGAGAGACTACGAACGGGTGTCGAGGCTTGTAAGTCCCTATTAAAAATGGCACAGGGCAGCAGTGGAGGTGGTGGCAAGCCCCACCACCCACCCACTTCTGCCTTGTGAAGGAACCCCGCTACCTCGAAGACATCTGCAGTGGGTTGAATCTGCGCATTGTACTCTTTGTGTGTTAAATATGGTTTGAGGGAATATGGTATGAGAGGCCTAGATATATTCATGTCTTTTCCACTTTTGCAGGGGCCCTGCACCCCTAAGGCCAGTGAATGTGGAGGGTCAACTGTACTGTCTTTTGACTCCTCTGACTACTGTGGGCTTTCCCTCCTGTGCTCCTAACTCTCTCCCAGTTTAGAGAAAAATTGTCTTTCCCTAGGACTGGAAAATGAATCCCTGCCCTTATTTCTGCCTTGTGCTAGTTCGTCAGAGGAAAAGGTGCTAGGCTTAGCTTATAGTCTTTCATCTTTAGAACTAGATATAAAAAAACATTAAATTTTGAAAAGAAAAGAAGGCTTCAGTCTAACTCTTCTTCCAATGAGCAAAATAATCCCAGTATTATAAAAAGGTGAATGCTTTCTGGAAATTCACTGGCTAAGGATGAATGTTTTAAATTTCCTTCCCAGTCATCCCATAACACCTTGAAGCACATGTTGTCTTGGAGTGGAGATGACTTAGAACTCCAAAAAATGTCCATGGCTGGGTAACATCTGATCCTGTGCAATTTCTCTTCTAAAATTGGCCATAGGCAAGCCAGTCAGGAACACAGCAGCAGTTAAATTGAGGCAAAATGATGTGATCTTTAGTATGTGAAAAGAACCTTTGTAGAGAACTATTTGGGGATAGAGCCAAAGAATATTACTCTTCATTTGCTTTTCCTTATGGTGCTCTCATTAGAGGGAGCTGTTACCTTCAACAAGCCGAGTTTATGCATTTCTCTCAGCCCAAACTACTTATAATATCAGTCTTTAATGATGCGTTTGCCCTTTTCACACATAAATGTGTGTGTGTTTGTGTGTGCACTCCCACATGTGAACAGTTTAAACGGACAAAGAGATATGCAGATGTATGTGTGTTTTGACAGTTTTTGGAACTCTTTTCAGTGGAAAGCTAAATGTGTATGTAGCTTTTCAGTACCACAGAGAGAGACATTAGATGTTTAGTATTTTAGGAACATCTTTTTTCTTATAATAGCTGGCATAGAAAAGGATTTAATGTGATTCTGGCCAACTGATTTAGAAAGCACCATTATAGATTAATACTACAGCAGCATACCAGAATGTGACAATTAAAGCCAACATCTGGAATTCATTGGTGGAGCAGATCCTAAGTAAACATTAAATCAATGTCGATTTCCTCCGTACTGGATTTCCTCTTGCTACCACAGCTTAACTAGTGTCATCCTCTCAGATAGAACTAATGATAAAAGCAGAGAAAATGTAAAAGTATCAATCCAGGCCTGTTTGCTCCATGTTCTTTAACCATCTGTATATTTTTATTTTTATTTCTCTTTGCATGGAAGTTACAGTATATAGAGTATGTGTATTCATCTGTTGGCCTATGTGCATTATAGTTGGTAACTGTAATTAAGTTACCACAATAATACTAGTTAGTAAAATGGCTGGTAAAACACTTCATAGATTTTCCTATCATATGCTCAGGAGTCAACATGTATTCATGTGTCACCAGTGTGAAGAATAGAGTGACCCTGATGCAAATAAGAATAGAACACCTACCTCCAGTTAGATAGAAAGAGGCATTTCAACAGGTGTAGGCTGCATAATAAGTTATATCAGCTGATATGTCCTCTTCTACCCAGCTAAGAAAGCTGAAAGTACCCTTTCCTTATTTGTAACCAGCCACCAGAGTGAGTTGGTTGCTTCTGGATTCCCCATCACTGTGTTTGAACAACAGCATTGCAGGAACAGTTCCTATAACAAAGCTTTTGTCCCTTCCCTTCCTACCTCTGCCTTGGAAAATGCTAAGCTGGTGTGGTGGCTTACTATATGATCCATCTGTCCCATGTGACATTTCACAAAATCTACTGGTGAGGCATAGGTTCTGAGAAGAACCAAATACATTCCCACAGCAGTGCACACTATTTTGGCTCACATGTTGCCTTTCTAATATGAAAGCACACAAGAGGAGTCTGTCTTTGCCCGATAGAATTGTTGTTACCTGAATTATGTAGGGTCCATGGGGAGCCACTAGTGTCTGAATTAAAATGGGGAATATTAGTTAGCTCAAATTGGACATGCAAGAAGTCGGGCAACTCTGGGATTTTTAACCTGTGTATACCAGTACTAACTTGGACAGACTCACAGCCACGAAGTTAAAATAATAATGGTTTTAATTGAACAATAATTTTAACAGCATTCATGCAAACATTCAGGCTTCCAGCAATCACACAAGGCTATGGAAGAAAGTAGGAAGTAGTTGGATAGAGGAATAGAGTGAGAGTTATACTATACTGATTTGAAGAACAGAGATTTGTGTAGAATCATCAACCCTGGTGACACAGACTGATGGAGTGACAGGAGGAAGAGGATCTATGCACCTAGCTACACAAACTGTTGTGGAGATGAGAGGAAGAGGATCTGTGTGCAGTTTGGTGTCATTTTAAGGTGAAATTTATATTTAATACTTCTCCTGAAGGGATGAGTTTTAGAGTCAGAGGTTCCCAGTATTAGACAATGGATTCTCCGGATGTTAACGACTGTTGATGCAAGGTACATTTAGGATGGTATACACAGGCAACCTTCCATTATTGTGGAAGGAGAAGGGGAAAGACCTGTTTTGCAGGTAATGAGTGCTTAGCCACATATGACTGGATTAGTGAACGATTCACTTTCAGAAGCTCCCAGGGAGAATTAGCCCATTATCTCCATCACTAATCAGTTTCCAGGGGTTTCCCCATAATTCTCACCTGGGTGTGTCTTTGAGGAATTTGAGCTGGCTACTACCTTAGATTTTCTGAGCAAACCTTGGCTCCTAGTTTTGGGAGGTCCCTCATCAACCTTCAGTCACATAGAATGCTACACCTCAGCCACTGGCAGAACAGTCAACAGAAATTTCAGGATCAATGCAGATCACAGTGCGGGCAATTGCCAATAGAGATTGCTCTTACCAACATGAGATGAATTCAGTCCATTCTTCCCTTCTTTGCCCTTTCTCCAAGCATGGAGCATGAATGAGCAGTCTGTCATATAGGAGGGCACCTTGAGGTTACAAAGTCAAACAATCAAAACTCACTCAAAATTTAGAAAGGCTTATTTAGGATTAGAAAACAGGAATCCTACTGGTGGAGTATATTAATAGTTAACAGATCAGACAAACAACAATACAACAAGATGGTTTCTAATTGTCTTTGGCACTTAGACCATTTGGAGTATGGTGATTGTGTGAACATGGGATAATGCATTAAGGGGGAAAATACATGAGTCAACTGGGATCTTAAGAAAAATTTTTGTTGAGGTGCTAGGCTGGGCCTCATCTGTGGATTGAACTTGGAGTTGGGCACTGATACTGGAGTTTGAGCCATCCGTTTGAAGTAAAGAGGTGAGGAGGAGGGTCTTCTAGCTCTTATCCAGTTGCAGGGCAGGTTCTTACAATCATGTGATTGTGGGCCACACCTCCTTGGGACAGAACTTGGTTACCCAGGTTGAATGTAATGTTGGCACACATTTTGGGCTCTAAACCTGATGCAGTTGTCACCTCCAAAGATAAAGGGGAGGAAATGGTGTGAATGGGAGGATGGAATGGGTTACATAATCTTTTAGAGAAGAATTTCCTGACTGGGGTCCATATCATATGTATGGGATATGAGAGGAAGACAGTTGTAAAATAAAGAGAGCAGCCAAAGGAATAATGAGTCCTGCACATTTCAGCCTGATATAAGAGGTGATTTTACTGGCAACAGTGTAAGAAACTGGCCTGCAGAAGGGTAAGAAATGGTTTTCTTTTTATAAAGGATAGTGAAGTATACTTTCAAAATTTGGATTTATTTCTTCCAGTATAGAAGATGAGGTGGGGGAAAAAACCCACAGGATGAAGAAGGAATGCAAGGTCACAGATAAGAATGCTTTTGCAAAGCTGAGCTTAGACTAAATTATTTTGAAGCCTATATATCTCTCTGAAAAGATATGCAGGATTCAAAATAACTTTGTATTCAAAAGAAGATTCTAGCAGAAACTATGAGTGTCAGTAAAATATCACAAAGTGTGATGCTGTTCACAGTCTTTGCACATTATGCACAGGGGCCAATGGGACATCGTGCAACAAAGCACAGAATGTGACTTTCGGGGCATACATGTTGTTGAGGTTTCTCTACATAGGTAATAGGTTCTTCACAAGAATCCTTTAATTATAGCCAATTAATTGATTGCATTTGTATATCACCTCTCTTCCAGTGAGGACAAAACACCATAAACCATTCCCCCATTTTACGCTCACAGCAACACAGATATGTTGTGTGTTGGGAAATAATCATTGTAATGTAAAAGCAATCTTGTGTACCTCATTCACAATCTTAGATAAGTCTAGGGTTTTTTCCCTGCATGCATTTCATTCTCCCAAAAATCCCTTCTCTTACTTCACTGGGCACTTCTAGCCAACTAGAAGTGCTGGATGATTCACACATGACCTAATTTGAATTTTATTGCTTTTGTGTGACTCCTTCTTCTTCTGAATCTGACTCTCCATGAGAATGGAGGCATCCTAAGCTTTCTTGTAACCATGCCATGATGCATCGGAACCCAGCCAAGGCTGGTGAGTCTTTCCTACACATTCTTAGTCAGTTTAGGGACCTTTTCTTATGTTTGTTTTAGTATGTAGATTGAGACTGATATACCTTCAGTAAACTTTGTTTTGCATTTTAAACTGACTCCTTTGTTTTGTAATGAGTCTAATTTAACTGGGTGATCCCAGATCTCTGAATACACTTTCAAATGATAATAGAGCTTAAGTCTGCTTCTTAATCGCACTCTGCATAAAGCGTGAAGTCAAAGTGACTGAATGAATTTTTTTTAACTCCTTTTAAAAGGAAATACTTCTTGTTGTTTTTAAAGGACTAGATCCTGGAATTTTTCAATGCAATTTTATTTTTAGACTCATTACCTTCCTACAAGATATTAGACTAAGAGATGTACCTGTACCTCCCACATGAGCTACATGGCTAAATGAAGAGCCTGAGGCTTCCCAATCCCAGTCTGGCACTCTGAACACCATACCAAACAGGATCTCCAGTTACCAAGACAAATATATAATGTTAGAGACCCAAGGTGGTGCAGTGGTTTGAGTGTTGGACTATGACTCTGGAGACCAGGGTTTGAATTCCTGCTTAGCCAGGGAAACCCACTTGGATAAGTCACATGTTTTCAGCCTCAGAAGAAGGCAAAGGCAAACCCATCTGAACAAACCTTGCCATGAAAACCCTATGATAGGTTTGCCTTAAGGTCACCATAAGTCAGAAACAACTTGAAGGCACACAGTCATGATATATATGGGTATTCTAGCTATTTGCACATGTGACTGTATTCTGTCAGATCCTTCATGGATGGGTATATCTGGACATGAGAATAGTGTAGCAGTCTGTTTGATGCTAATATATATGTTCCTGCAACTAATCATCTGGGTGGATTTGGTGTGGTTGGAAAGGCACACTCAAACTGCCAGTCAATGATTCTTTTCAAGTGGATGTTTCTACATGGACAGGGAAACAGATTACTCTGGACAAAGGTGTGCAACCAGTTCTGGATGGAGCACCTTCTGCAGGACCACACTCATTACTTGGTGATCCTCTTGGAAGTACAATTGGCAGCAGTGGTTTAGGGATGCCTTTTTGCTTAAGTTGATATAGTAGCTATAAACCTTTCTGGATTTAGCCTTGATTACTCATGCACTCTGCCCACTAGACTATGTACTGTAATATACTTTATGCAGGACTACCCTTGAAGACAGCTTTGGAATTTTCAGCTGGTACAGAATGCTGTGGCCTGGATACTCATAGCCCCTGGCATTCAGACCATATTACATCAATTCTGCATCAGCTGCACTGGTTGGCTATTGGCCTCCAGGGCCAATTCAAAATGCTGCTATTTTGACCTTTAAAATGGTTAATATTGGGGAAATAGTTAAGATGGCAAGCATAGGAGGTAGAACCTTTTTGGGTATGATTCAATATTTATGGAACTCCCTTCCCCTGAAACACCAGCTTCTTATAGGCAGCACTAAGCATGTTTTTATTTCAGACTGCTTTTAATAAAGAGGTTACATTAGTGGTTTATTGATCTCACTGTAAGATTTGATAATAGAATGGCTGACTTGATTTGAATGTTTTACATTGCTTCTTCCTGTTTAGTATTTTAAAAATTATTTTTAATGTTAGTGGACTAGGTTTTAATATGATTTCATTGTATTTCATAGGTAGCTTTGGGGAAATGCATGCATTTTGAAAGGGGGTTAGCAGTCTCTTGAATAAAAATGAAATAAATAGTTGAGTTTCAACACAACTAAATGGTTGCAACTTATTAAGTCTGAAGTGACCTCCAGTTTTTGTCTCATGTGATTCTAAAGTACAGTATAGCTTTAAAAATGCAGGACTGAAGACTCTGTGTTCCTGTTTTTGTTTACAGCTGCTGGTTGCTTCCTCCTTTTTCTAGCTTCCAGAGCAGAGAAATAGTTGCGTGGTTGGCCATCCCAGCATAACATCCCAGGATAGTGCTGTATGTGAAATTTTGTGGTACAGTTCTGAAACTCTTTGAAACAATAGTTCAAGAAGCCTGAAAGGCCTGACAAAAATGAAAAAACTGGAAATGGTAAAGCTCCAAAATGCTCTGGCTTCCATATTTGATTTATGGAATCCATCTTTTCTAAGAGACGGCTTACTCTTAACTTAGCTATGTAGTTTGTGACTGCAGTCTCCTATAGCATCCTCTCTGCAGCAGATTGTCTGTCTGGGCTTCATAATTTGGGTTGGGAGCCTAGTGTGGGAACTAGATGGCTTTAATATTTTGCCCTGCTATAGTCCTGATCAAGATTACCCTCCTCTTTTACATGTGCTTTGGAGTACCCCAAACGCTGCCAGAATGGTATAACTAATCTAACGTGTAGTTTAGCCCCACACATTTGAAACCAGAAAACCTGTGCGATGATTTGTCTTTTGGCTGCCTTGTTTTGTATTCTCATTGCAGGATTTTGGGGGCTCACAACTGCACAGTTTTTCTTTGACCTATTAGACTGGTTACAGGCCTGGCTGGTGTTTCCCACAATACCTGTTCTACCGCCAAGGTTATAAGATCAAATATTCTCTTTATTTACACATGTAAAAATCCCCCCCCAACCCTGTAAGTAAAATTTTCCTTTTTCAAAAGGATCAGGCATGCCAGTAGCTACACCAGAGCATCATTGAATACAAGTTGATGCTTGAAATACAAGTTGATGCTCAAAATACGAAAGATATTACACTGATCACTGTGGGGATGTTGCACCAATAGTGTAAACAGCTGTTCTAAGAAACATTTAAAGATGTGTCTGGAAATTATATACTTGCTGGCTTACTGCATTAAGGTTGAAGTACCACTAGAACTTGGATGGGAAAATGTCAATGAATACCAGGTGTTGTAGGGTATATGTCAGAGGAAGGGACCGGCAAACCACCTCTGAGTATTCCTTGCCTAAGAAAACCCTATGAAATTCATGGAGTCGCCATAAGTTGACATATGCACACTGCAAGGAAGTGCCAGTGAAGACTTTCTATTATTTATTTATTTTAAAAATATATTTGTTCACCATTTCGCAGCCTTCCAGGACCTCACTCTTTCCCCTGCATAGACTGCACTGACACTGCCTAGCCTAGTATTCCTCATTTGTTGTTGGCTAGTAAGACAGCTGTGTAGGATTTAATTTAAAACACACACACAGACACACATGCACACAGAGATGTACCCCACTGGCTGTGCTCTTAGAGTGCTTTTGTGTGCTTGGAGGGGCTGGAGATAAGCAATGATGCTTCCTGTTCCCCATGCATTTTTGTATGGGATTTATGAGAATTGGATATTGCTGCATTAGCCTTCAGCCTGAGACCTTGGAATTCTCCTTGGAATGCCATTGGACATTTGGAGAAGCCAGTGGAAGAGAAAGTGTGGGTACATGGTACTTCATCCTGCTCCTCTGTGTCATCCAAGACAGAACTCTCACATCTGTCACTCCACTTGTAGGACAGTTAGTGCCTTATGTGCAGAAGTAAAAGCTCGGTTTCAAGCTATACAGAGAACAGGAGGAACCTGGCCCCAATTCCTATTCTGCCTCACTTCTCTGAATCAAGGAGAATTTTCTCATCAAGCACTCTATGGCTGCAAGGCAGATCCCAGCTTCTTTGCTGCCTCCCCTCCCCTTAAAAAAAATAACTTTGTGGTTCTAGTAGTTGCCTTATGGGTTATTTAGTAGTGCAGACTCCTTTCTGTTCCATTTCTACACACCAGCACAGCTCAGGAAAAGAACGGCATCATTGTGCAAGCCCAAAAGAAACACTGGTTAAGAAAATGTGAGGAATTTTTAGGCCATGATATGTTTGGACAAGGGAGCAAGGGACGTTCAGGAATGTGGGCTATGGTTCCAAAAATATTCCCTGCAATAGTGCTTTTGGTCAGTAACTGTTGTTTTTATTGGCCCACCGATTCCCTTAAGTGGCACTGATGTCATTCTTTTTCCTGGTGGAGGGGAAGTGCAAGGAATGTTCTGTGGTTTTCCAGAGGGGGATGTAGGCATTTGAGACAGATGATTTAGGTTGTCTTAAAATTCATTTATATTCCCCCTTTCCATAAAATCTGGCATCTTGAAAGTGGCTTTGTCTTCAAAATCAAAATCAAAAATCACAGATGCCCTTTTCTAAAACACTTCCTCCCCGCCCCCACTGTCCTTTAAACTGTCTACCTGCTGTACATCATTGAATCTCTACTATTCTGGATTTAAACCTTACGTTCCAAAACATGTGTTCCATTAAAGATGCTGTTTTATACATTAGTCCAGATATATGTAGGACAGTACATTGTGCTTGCTCAGAATGACTTTGAAATTACCTTTTAAAGGAATAAATCAAAGGAGAATCAGCAGCCCCTACTCAACATAGGCCAGTAAATAGTCAGCAAGGAAAGAGGACAAACTCATTTCCTCTACAGAGGCAGACGGGTCTTGAGGGGATTTGGCACTGGGCTGAGAGCCAGAATTCTGTCATGGTTTACTAGAGGAAGTTTTGTCGATGTGCTTCTTATGTGCTCATCAGCCGGAATGTCAATGCAGTTGCTTTGCTCTCAGAAATGTTCTAGGACTTCTGTTTTCAAGAGGAAGGAGGGAAGCAGTCTGAAAACATTTTTTACTTTACCAATCTTGAAGGATTAGTAAGAGTATTGATGCCTGGTTTAGGAAAATACTACACTGCATGTCTGAATTCAAGAATCCAAATGGAATTATTTTTCTGATTAAACTTTCTGGGAAGGAAGGGGGTGACTGCAAAATACATCACAGTATCTTTTTGAAATGTTTTTCTCCCCAGCTGTAGTGATGCTGGAAAGAGCAGGAAAACTTAGTACATGCAACCTGCTCTCTCCTGCCTTGCTAGTCTTTATAAACCCCAGACAGTGCTGACAGTTATATACTTTGCAGGAAATTGTAAAAGGTGTCAGGTTTTCCATTTTAGTTCTGAGGTGCCTGGAAGGCTTGTTTCCTAGGAAGTGCTGTTGAGTAAATCCCACTTCCTGAATTGAAATGATTTACTGTTTTATCTTTTCTGATATAAGCGGGAAAGAGAAAGGTGTAAATGAAGGCTTTGATTCTCCCCAGTGCCAAATGAGACCAATGTTGTTTTGTCACATGACCTCATGTGACAACAGACTTAAAGAATATCCAGTAAGGTTTATGTATGAAGTGATTTTTCATTAAACAGGCAGATTCATCTTCTTTCCCCATATGTCTTTCATGAATTCAACATTACCATATCACTAATCAGTCTGGCATTGATCTTCTCTAGCAAACAAGTGGAGTACGGTATGTTCATTGAGTGAGCAATGCATGAATTACCCTTAGCCTGTTTTTTTCTCCTAGAAAATGAGGCTTAGCTGTATTTTGTTTTGTTTTGCCTTGGATCATCATTAAGGTCTTATTTGCTAAATGTCATAGAACACTCATTTCTACCAGGGAGTACTAAGAGAATATTAATGTTCACCAGTAATGGTGGTAGATGACAATTTCTAGTTACACATAATTGTTGGCACACAGCTTTAAAATGGCAGGCCATAGAATTTTTTCTATTGTATATCTGTAGTTGTGTAACTTGTATCTTTAGCAAATATTTAAATGGAAGAAAAGGAAAGAGTAATGAATCCAGTAAATTGTGTGGCCATTGTGCACAACATTCCATGGTTGTCATGAAATTGATATTCCGGCTTTGTACCATGTTTGAGCATTGGACTACAACTCTGGAGACCAGGGTTCAAATTGCTGCTCAGCCATGGAAATCCATTGGGTGACCTTGAGAAAGTCATTCTCTCTCAGCCTCAGAGGATGGCAAAGGCAACCCTTCTCTCAACAAATCTTGCCAGGAAAACCCTGTGATAGGGTTACTTTAAATCAGAATTTACTTGAGGCACATAACAAACCTCATGTCATAAAACTTGACATCATGTGAACAACATCTCTTCAGACTGCACGCTGGTCATAGCAGATTAAATGCTTCTAGAATATAGAAAACTTGGTATCAGTGTGAAGGAAATGGGATTATTATTGTTTGATACATGCTAGAGTACCTTTCTTCCCCTGACACATGTGTAGAATTCCTAACTTCCCATGGCTGTTCTCTTAGACATGTTTACCTGGAATAAAGTCCCACTGAACCCAATGCAATGTATCCCAGATTAGGATTGTGCTGTCCATCATGGAACCTCAGCCTGCATTATCAAGTAGCATTACTCTAAGAATAGTCTGTCTCTCCTTGGTATGGTATAGGACAAAGTGTTAATAGTTGTACTTGTTAAAGCAGACATTTGTTACATAATTTTTAATGAACCCTTAGTAATAGAACAGAGTTGCAAAGGGTCCCGTGGGCCATCGAGTCCAACCCTCTACTCAATGCAGGATCTCCAGCTAGAGCATCCCCAGCAAGTAGCTGCCCATACCCTTTTTGAAGACACCCAGAGAAGGAGGGCCCACTGGTTCTGTTGCTGAACCACTCTCACTGTCAAGAAGTTCCTTCTAATGTTCAATCAAAATCTACCCTCCTATAACCTAAGACCATTAGACCTAGTTCTATTCTTGGAAACAAGAGACAACAAGCCTCTTTGCAGCAGCCCTTGAGGTATAAAGAGAGTGATCGAATCACCCCTCAGTCTTTTCTTCACCAAGCTGAACAAGCCCAGCTCCTTCAATCTTTCCTCATATGTCTTGTTCTCCGTACCTGTTCTCATCTTCTTCTCATCCTCCATACCTCTTATCATCCTTTCTATAACTCTTATTATCCTTCTCATTGGCTCCAACTTGTCTATATCCTTCTTAAAATGAGGTGCCCAGAACTAAATACAGTACTCCAGATGAGGCCAGACCAGCACAGAATATAGGGGGGTTCTTACTTCCCTTGAGAAAACTATGGTTCTATTAATGCAGGCTGATAACATTTTCCTTCTTTGATACAGTATCACACTGCTGGCTCATGCTCAATTTATGACCAACAATAATCCCAATGTCTTTTTCATATGTTGTACTGCTGAGCCAAGTATCCTCCATCCTATACCCGTGCATTTGTTTTTTGTGGCCTAAATGTAGAATTTTGCATTTGTCTCTGCTGAATTTCATTTTACTAAATTCAGCCCAGTTTTCTAGTTTATCAAGGTCCTTTTGAATTTTGTTCCTATTTTGCAAAGAGTTAGCTACCCCTCCCAGTTTTGTATCATCCGCAAATCTGATAAGAATTCCCTCCACCCCATCATCTAAGTCATTGATAAAAATATTGAAGAGTGTCAGCCCCAGGACAGAACCCTGTGGCACTCTGCTCGATACTTCCTTCCAGTCCAGTCTGAAGCACAGTCACTGATGACAACTCTTTGGGTATGGTTTTCTAACCAATAATGGATCCATCTGATGGTATTTCCATCCATTCCATATTTAGTCACTTTGCTAATCAAAATAGCATGGGGTACCTTTTCAAATGCTTTGCTGAAATCCTGATAAATGACATCCACAGCATTCATACCATCTACTAAACTAGTCCTCTCCTCTGGTAACCTGGTCAAAAAAAGATAAAAGATTACTTTGGCAGGATTTGTACTTGACAGACTCATGCTGGCTTCTACTAATTGTCACCAAGATACTTGCAAACAAACTCCTGTATAAACCATTCTAATATTTTCCCTGGTATTCAGGTAAGGCTGACTGATCTGTAGTTGGATCTTCATTTTTTAAGAGAGGAACAATGTTTGCTTACAAAACAAAACTTCCAAGATTTCTCAAAAATGATGGCAGGTGTTTCAGAGAGTATGTCAACAAATTCCTTTGATATTCTGGGATGCAGTTCATTGGGTCTTGCAGCTTTGAACTCATTCAGGTTAACTAGGTGATTCCTGACTAACTCCTTATCAATCTTGATTTGCAATCCAGATTCTTTACTAAGGTCTCTGCTTATGAATGGAAGCACACTGTTCTCTTTTGGGGTGGAGGGAACTGAAGCAAAGTAGACGTTGAGAAGTTCTGCCTTTTCATTGTGATCTGTTAGCATTTCACCATCCTTGCTGAGCAGCAGTCCCATCATTTCCTTGGTCATTCTCTTGCTTCAAAAATATTTGAAAATTTTATTTTGTTCCTTCTTGCTTTCCTAACCAGTATCAGCTCATTTTGAGTGTTAGCTTTCCTTATAATGTTCTAGCAAACTTGAGCTACACTTCTATGCTCTTCCTTGGTGATTCATCCTTACTTCCATTCCTTATACATGCTCTTTTTTCTTTTCACTTCCTCTTCAAGCTTGCTATGCAGCAACTTTGGCCTTTTCGTACATTTCCCATTTCTCTTCTTCCATGGAATTGTTTGTGATTGTGCTTTTAGTAACTCCTTCTGGAATCCTGCCCTTGCTAGGTGTCTTTTTCCTTTAGCATCTTTAGCCATGGGACTCAACCAAGTATTTTCCTGAGTTTGATAAAATCAGCTTTCCTGAAAATCAGGGTCTGTGTTTGACTATACTGTACTCTTCTTTGGCCTGTCCCACAACCATGAATTTTAACATTACACTGTCACTTCCCCCTGAAGTGTCAACTCCTTTGATTCCAGTGACCAACTTCTCCCTGTTGGTTAGGATCAAGTCCAGGATTGCAGATCCCCTTGTTTCTTCTTACACCTTTTGAAACAGGAAATTGTCTGCAAAGCACATCAGGAATTTGTTGGAGAGCCTGTGCTTAACAGTGGGCCTGTCTATATGAGGGGGGGGGAGTGGATTCATGAGAACTCATGCATATTTGAAGCAGGATTGACCTGTCTTAACGGTGGTTTGGCAAAATTGCAGGCATATGAGGCTATCCATTTTTGCTGTCCCAATGGGCATGCCTGTGATTCAAGATGGTTTTTATTTTCACAAGTTGCCATCACCAATTTTTTTTAAAGGCACAGCAAAGGTGTGAAAGTGCAATAGTGTGATATTCTGCCTAAATAAATTTTAAAAAGAAAAGAAAAAGGCTGTTTCATTTCATGTTCATTCCCTCGCTAAAGCAAAAATCCAAGGTGGCGATTCTGGGCTGCTTGCCTTCTAAGCAAGCCCCACCTCCTGCTCCCATCCAGCCAATCAGATTTTTACTTCTGCTTTTCTCAGACTATGTGAATGAATGCGATTGCCTGTCTTAATGATCAACGATGCACATTGTCTACAGTGTTTTTCAAAAACTATGGAGAAAGCCCCAGAGGTTTTCCCTGAGGAGTTTATGATGGATTTGGACCCCCTCCTTCCAAATATGACAGAGTTATTTGGGATCCCATTAGGACGGGTAGGATTATAAACAGATTCGATGAGGATTATTTTCACCGTTAAGACAGGCCCAGAGTTAGTCTCCCAGCATATATCAGGATAATTGAAGTTCTGCATCTTTGAGGTTTCTGAGATTTGATTCATAAAAGAATAATCTACTACTTCTTCTTGGTATGGTGGCCCATAGTAGATTCCAACCACAATGTTGTATTTATTTATGTATTTCTCCATTTATTTTTACGCAGCTGGTCTCTCCTGGTCCAATCTGATCACTCTTGTCGATTTCATTACAAGTAAATTTGTCTTCAACATACAGTGTTACTTCCCCCCATTTTCTGCCCCATCTATTTTTTAAAAAAAATACGTTATACCCTTAATGGTTATATTCCAGTCATGGGAGTCATCTTACCAAGTCTGTTATGCCTATTAAATCGTATTTACCTTTCTGTACTAGGACTTCAAGCTTATCTTGTTTGTTTCAAACAAACTCTGTGCATTGGTATATAGACATCTAAAGTATATAGACATCTAAAGTTCTCACCTTTAATTTTGCTGTGAGTTTTGCTGCGGCTCCCATCCCAAACCTCTCCCTCAGTTTCTCTTCTAGAATTCACATCCTTGTGTTTAGAGCTTGCCTTTGGCTGGGTGTTTGAGCTGTCACCTCCAACCCCTCAGGGATTTCATTTAAAGCCCTCTTGATCAGACCTGCCATGCTTCTTCCAAATACATTCTTCCCTATCTTTGTGAGGTGCAGTCAATCTGTAACCAGTAGTCCTCCTCCTAAAAAGCAATGGCCATGACCCCAGAAGCCAGACCTCTCCTATTGACATCATCTGCAAAGCCAGTCATTCACCTGCAATATCTTCCTGTCCCTGTGTGGTCCTCTATTTTTCATTGGTAGAATTGACAAGAATACTACCTGTTCATCTAAACCAGAGTTTCTCAAACAGGTTTTCCTGAAACCCTAGGGTTCCACAAGAGGTTACTAGGAGTTCCGTGAGATATTGAGATTGGGGCGGGTGGGAGCATTTTTTTTTTTTGAGATATAGATGTAATACTTTTTAGACAGGGGATCCCTGAGACCTGAAAATTGTTTTAAGCGTTCCACCAAAGTAAAACAGTTGAGAAAGACTGCACTAAATTCTACACCTTCCTCACCAGGGCTTCATGGTTAATCTGGTCAAAGGTGTTCTTTGTAGTGTTGTTGGTGCTCACATTAATTTGGAGAAAAGGGTACTGATCTCTGTTCTTGATGAGCTTTGATAAGTTGTCAGTGACATGCTTGATACTCATGCCAGGAAGACAGTATCTATATATATAATTCTCTTTAGTATGTTGCCCTTCCCAGTGTGCTGATTGGTTGCTCAGGAAATACACCCAACCTACACCCAACCAATCACCACCCACATGCAAATTCCCTCTCCACATCACAATCCACTCAATCTGCATCACCGCCTCACAAGGGCCCCTCCCTCCTCTCCCTCCCTCAGCCACTCATCAGTCACGGGCTGTGATAAGATCCAGGCAGTCGATAGGTGACAGCAGCAGGATGCTGCTGCCACCACTGGGCTGAGCCAGGCAGTCAATTAATGGTGGCTGCAGCAGGGTAACAGAGTGAGTCACCCTCAGCAATTCCAGGAAAAGTGTGGAACACTGAGAAGGGGGACAAGGAATTTAAACCCACCATCCTACCATACAGGGTTGATGTGAGGTCTACCAGGTATTTGGGGGGTAGGTTTTTTTTTAATGGCCATGGTACGCCAGGTCCAGCTAGTATTTTCTAATTCATCTTGTTCAGTGGTCACACAGGTCCCTCTATACTCCCGAGCAATGAATCCCCTACCATCAGCACCCTTTCTTTTCTTCTTGCTGCAGTTGGTGGTTAGGATGGCTCCTTCCTTGTCATTCAGTGTTTCTTGCTGCTGGTCTTCTGTTTGCTCCTCTTCATCACTGTTATCTTCAGGAAGATGTAGGAAGCAATTGCTAAGTTGGAACGGTTCTGAATCCCTTGTGCATGGTCTGCTCCTGACAGAGACTGTCCTCCAGGATGCATTTTCAGTGTTACATTCCTCTCTATTTTCATTGCCAGTTTCTTCCTGTTGGTCTTGTAGGATCAATTCTCCCTCTGTTCAATCAAGGAAGTCCTCATGCTCTCTAATTTGTTGAAAGAGTCTTGACATGTAGCTGTAGTATGTTGACCCATTGTTCCAGGACAGCCACCAGTTTGCACTTGTTGCAAGTGTAGTCAGTGAGGTTTTCTGGCAAGAAGACAAACACTGGACACACACTCCAAGAAACAACAACAGATCCTTCCATCCCTATAGTTATTTCTTTTTATTCCTTTTCAGACTATAATAACTCATACTGATATAACTATTCATATCACAAGGCACATGCCACTGGACTTCAGAAGTAGAGCCCCAAAGACTGAGGCTGCAGTCACATAAAGCTAGTGGCTTCTAGCTCTGCCCCCAAGCAGATAAATAGTTCAGCAGAAGCCCTGCCCCCTTAGGCCATGTGCTCATGGAGAGTTTAGTGTTTGTTTCTATATGCCTTCAGGTTGTTTCGCAACCTTAAGGCATGAACCTATCACAGGGTTTTCTTGGCAAGATTTGTTCAGAGGATGGTTTGCCTTCACCTTTCTCTGAGGCTGAGAGAGTATGACTTGCCCAAGGTCATCCAGTGGGCTTCCATGGTTGAGCAGGGATTTGAAACCTGGTCTCCAGAGTCATAGTCCAATACTCAAACCATTACACAATACTGGCACAGCATGGCCCAAACAAACAAAAGCCCACACAGAAGCCTTCAAAGAATTCTATAAATCAATGTTTAAAAAATCAATAAATTCAATAAATTAATTCTTGGATGGTTTTGTAGTCTGGTAGCAACTGGCTCCATGTGGGATGGGTACCTAGTCCCTATTTCATCTTTTAGTTAAAAGCTAGCATTTGTAGTTTACACAGATTAGCTGCTTGACAAAATTGAACAAAATGTAAGCTTCCATGGGAAAGAATTTAGTAATGTTGCCATTGAAATCAGTAGGATGGGTGGACATATTACTCAACAGTAATGGACATATTACTCAACAGTAATATGTCCATCTTATCAGACCATATTATTTATCAATCAGCATAACATACATGGTCTGTCTATTAAATAACAAGACTGATACAATAATCCATCTTTACTTATATGTATTACAAGTCTAATGCTTGTCCCCTTCAATATACCCATTTACACTCACTCACCAATGCAGTCTTGTTTTCCATTGGTCAAAGGTGTAAAGCAGATCAGTTTCTGTCAGCTGTGTCAACTCATCTGCCATTTTCTTCGTCCTGCATCAGTTGACTCAAAATCGTGTTCCTTTAAGCACCAATTTCACTTTAGGGAAAAGAAAAAAGTCACATGGTGCCAAATCTGGTGAATATGGAGAATGTTCAAGTGTAGTAATGTGTTTATCAGCCAAAAACTGCTTCACAGAAAGTGCTGTGTGAGTAGGTGCATTGTCTTGATGAAGAATGAAACCATTTTTCCACAGTTCTGGCCTTTTTTTCTTGACTCTTTCTCTCAGCTTTATCAAAACTTCCTTATAGTAATGCTGGCTCACTGTTCTGCCTTCTGGGACACATTCTGAAAAAATTATGTCCTTGACGTAAAAAAGAAAAAGAAAAAAAAAAAGAGCAGGCCTTTGAATGTGGACTTGCTTTGACGTGCTTTTTTCATTCTTGGTTTTTGATGATGGTGTTTCCCAGTGCACTGATTATTGTTTTTTCTCAGGATCTTACTGGAAGATCCATGTTTCCCAATGGGGAGGGCTACAGAGCATCTGACAGCTTGGGTAGTCCCTCCCCACTTGCTCCTAGTAGGCAGGAAATAATAGATCCTTTTGAACTGCCCACTGGTGAGGTCATCTGAGAGGGACGACCCCCGGCTGGCCTGTCTGTTTCCTGCCTACGCTCTTGGTAGGATGTGTTTTTCTCTTTGTCTCTCTTTTCACCCTCCCTCCACGTGGCCAGAGCCATTTTGGATCCTTTTAAATTTGATATGGACTGGCCAGCTGGGGGTTGTCCCTCTCAGATGACCTCACTAGTGGGCAGTTCAAAAGGATCTATTATTTCCTCTGCCTACTAGGAGCAAGTGCAGAGGGACTACCCAAGCTGTCGGATGCTCTTCACCTCACCACTGGAAAAGAACATATCACAGTAAGACCAACGTTCCTTTTCATCACATCACAAGTGATGATTTTTGGAAATGGTTTGGTTCTGCCTCAAGTTGCTGCAGAATGTCAGTGCAAATTTCGCTGTGGCACTATTTTTGCTCTGGTGCGAGAACCCTAGGGATCATCTTGGCACAAATGCTTCTCATGTTGAGATTCTCATGCAAAATTTTCCACGCAGCATCTTTGTCAATGTTTACAGCTTCAGGTATCATTCAGACACTGAGTCAGTGGTCTTTTCAAACAATCTGGCTAATTTTTTTCCACAATTTCTTCAGTTCTTGAAGTGGAACATCATGCAGGGTGTTCATTGTCTTCCACATTCTCATGTCCTTCTCTGAATCTTTTGTGCCACTCAAACACATGTGCATGAGACATACAGTCTTCCCTGTAGGTCTCAGTAAGCATTTGAAAAGATTCCATTGGTGTTTTGTTCAGTTTTACTAAACATTTTAAATTGACATGTTGCTTGACTTCTAAACTTAGAATTTTTCTGTCACACAACAGACAACACAAGTGCTTTAAACGACAACTGGCAATTAACTGAACAGCCGAGAGTGTTGATGTTTGTCATGCAGGTTCAGATATGTTCAAGGTCACCATTCAAGCATTCACAATCAGTTCTCCGTGATTTGTCTGAAAGGCAGAAACACAGTCTCATTATTTAATAGACAGATCTCGTAGGTTGCAGTTGGTACTTGGCTTAGTATGAGGATAGCTAAGGGTATTTGGTGATTTGATACCATCAGGAAAAAATTCCAGAGAAATTAATTTCAGGGGCAAAGACTTGGAGATTATGCCTTCAGCCATGATTCTGGGAATTTGGCTGGTGAGTTAACAGGCCTAGAGGTGAAAGTGAACACATTTTGAGCCTGGATGAGATAGCAGTTGCCTTGCTAGCATTGCTTCTGCAGTGAGAGAGAAGGCAGGGGGATAGCTGAGAATGACAGTTTTCAGCAATTTACAGGAAGAGAGATATTTGCTGATTACCATCTCTAATCCCATGAAGAAATTATGCCTAGCATACTCTAAACAAATTCTCCCTCCTAGAGACGTTCTACGTAACAGAGTAGACAAAGCAGTATAACAACGTGTTGAATTAATTTGCTGAGTTATTACTACAGTGAGTTGTTTATATCTGCTAGTATCCTTTTAAGAAAACCTCATTGGGAAAACAAATCCTCCCCCACTCCAGGGCTGCTGGCTAATATTCCAAGATTTGAGTCTGTATATTTAGGTTTCTGTCTGAGGGCCCAAAACTGCATCCCTATGTTTACTTTGTGTAAATACTGAATCAAAGCAAAGCCATGTGTTGGTGGCTGGAACATCTTGATGTTTTGGCTGCCTGCCCTCCAGCCTCCCTATAGAAAGCGTAGCTGATAGCCTAAGCAGGTTGTGATTCTAGATTCCTCATATTGCTGTGCTCCAAAAAGCCTGCTATGGTCCGACACAAAGGGCATTATACATGGCTTTGGCAAAGAGTATCTGGTTTACACCTAGCCCTTGAGATTATGACTATCTTTATGACTGCAGCCCTGCCTGTTCAATGATTCAGTGGGAGTGTAGATCACAGCACAGAGCATAGAACTGAGTTCCCTAAAGGTTACAGAAGGGAAGAATTAATATTTTTAAAAAATTCAAGTTTGCCTATTTCATACAGATCATAGAACTTAGTTTTTTCCTTGGCATAGAATTTGGATTGTCTGAGTTTCATAGTCTGAACCTTAGGTGAATAAACAAGAGCATGAGGTTTTCATGCTACATGGGAATAAACCAGCCTCAATTGTGTGCTTTTCTCCACTCTCTCTGTGTAGCCCTCCCTTGGGATACGGTCTTACATGGAGGCTGACACTAGATGTCGTAAGGGGGAACCAGTGCCTTTTATTTAAGCAGCCACAGAATGAGCAGTGGGAATTTGAATCCATGCTTAGTATGGGGTGTGGGCAGTGATTATGTTTCCTGGGTGCCGTTTACATGATGAAAATGTAGTGGGAAGAATTTGTGTCGATCCCTGGCAGTTTACACATACATCGGGTCGGGTACGTGATTTTCAGAAGGGGGGGCCACCTTTTATCCCTCAACCTGCGGGACTTCCAGTCCCGCGGTTTGTGCCGGTTTTTAAAAAAGTCACTGGAGGATTCAGAAAATTGGAAATGTAAACAGCCTGGGACAAAATGTCTCGGTACTAGGGATGACCGGAAATGGTGACTGGGGGCGGGGGCTTAGAGATCAGGGACCAGAAAAGGAGGGGTCAGTCACCCGTTCAACAGATCCAGCCTCACCAGACGAAAACAAAGGGATCCCTTCCAGCTGCACGAAGGTTGATGTGTGTGTGTGCGCGTGCGCGTGCATGTACTCAATCACCTTTTAAAATGGATTTCTACACTGCATGCTACAGAGAGATCGTGGTGGGCAGAGGGTCGCCCATTCATCCCCTGCCTTGGTCACCTCCCTGGATCTGAACGGGCACAGTAAAATATTCCAGCCTCTGAGCGAATGAACACCCCTTAAATTCCCCCTCTCTGTGTCTGTATCTTTCAAAACGTCTGTCTGTAGCTGGCTTGAAACATGAACTCTACAGCTAATCTCTACTGTAAGGGTTAACATTTTAAAGAGGCAAGGGGAATACGAAGCATCTTCCCCCCCCCCCACTCGGCTTGATTTCAAATGGAAAGCACTCGTTCGTTCCTGCGTCTGAGCGAAAGATCTCAGTCTGGATCTTTCAAAATGCTTTCTGCCTCTTCTTAAAGAGTTAACATTTTAAAGAAGCAAGGGGAATAACAAACCTCTCCCTCCCCCAGCCAGCCAATAGCATCGCTCGTGGCGCGGAACTCTAAAGGAAGTGCATCACCGAGGTTGTGAAAACACGAGTAATCGCATCCTTGATTGACAGCCAAAAAATAAAATAAAATAAATAAAACCTAAGAAAAACCCAGAACTTTGGACGTGTAAATATCAGTCACGGGACCACCAGGGATATCCAGATCAGTGACATAAATCGTATAAACAGCGAGGGACGGATTCGTGGTCACAAAATCACGGTAAGCACCACAACAATTTCTGTCATGTAACTGGAACCCTGCTTTGCCATTTCCCTACCTGCCCCACAGCTATTATTAGTTATGGAGGCTAATTCTCTCCCTGCCCTTTGTTTAGCTGAGGTGATGTGTAGGAGTTGCGTGAGGGCAAGTGCTCAGCCACCTCCACTAGAGCAGCCCTATAGCTTTCCATCCCTTAATCACACAGTGGCTCTCTGTTTCTTGTGGAACAGCCACTCTCCTATGCACTGCCAAATAGGTAAAAGAAGTCCCTTACTCTCAATTAATCTCAGATTGAAATGGGAGAGGCTGAAGATCATCTTCTGAATTTTTTTTCTTTTGAAGGGAAGTTTGTGGGTGGTGGTGGTGGAGTAAAACCCCACACAGAGCAGGTGGCAGTTGTCCCACAATTGTTGCCAGCTCTTCGCTGGCTGTCACTTACATATGAGAAGAGGCCAGAAAAATATAGAATCTGTCAAAAAAGAAAAGAGCACTCAGACAAAACTGTGGGAACTGAAGCTTTGAAACAAAAGCACCATTATGTATCATGAGCTTTGGCTTAGAAATTCCAGTGTATAATGTGCTGTGGCTTTCCCTGTTGAGAACGAAAGAGGGGTCTGGCCACGAACAGGAGAACCCATTTGTGGTCTAATTGAGAAGGTGCAACAGGGGCTCACAGGCTGTGCTGCTCAACCTTCTTTCTTTGGGAAAATGCTCTGGTCTCAGAATTACTCACCTCTGATCCTTAGAATATACAGTATACATTTGTCAAGATATATACTCATAAATTACAACAAAATGGAATGAGTGAGAGGACATAGACAGTGTCCCACCTAAAGCGAGCTTGTTCACCGGGGGGGAGAATATATATATTGGCCTTCATCTAATAACAATTAAACTAACTGGCTGGTAATTACTATGTTGGCTTTTCTTTCCATTCTTCTAAGTAGGAATGATAATACTGGTATTCTAACACCATTTAATCGTAAAGATACTACAAATTAGATAAATTATTTTCATTTGCAGTGATAATTGTCATAGGAGAAGACTCAAGAGCATAACCAAGAGTTTCACCTAAAGATTATTGGAGATTTTACCCTACCTGTGATTTCTGTACTGCCTCTTGATCTTTTCAGGGAGAGCTGGGTGGATTAGGCTTTTGTCCTTTGTGCTATACCCACTTTCACACTGATGCTTCAATGGAGGTGGACTTCTCAATTGGTGCTTCAGGGCAGAATAGAGATTTAACAGACATAGAGAGGCTTTGCTATGAAAATCAAAGGACTTAGACTTTTATCTATATCTTTGAGTTAATAAAACAAGAGCAGAAATAATATGCTACAGTCCTTTAGGAATTCCCCATATCAGACATAATCAATTTTTAATTTTGTGAGGGCTGGGCAGATTTGTAACACACACACAGTGTTATGAGTGGAGATCTTTAGCCTCACATTAACTCTAAAACATACTAGCCTGGGATAGTGGATTGCCCAAAGGAACTTGGTAAAGGTTCTTCAACATCTTTCCAATTTAGTTGAATTACTAAATTCAGTCTTTTTACTCAATTTGATTAGGTGTCCAGACTTAAAGCTTTGTCAAAGTGTTTGGCTACATTGCAAGTATATCACTAAATGCCCTAAAATGTTTTCATATGCCTAGCTGCTTAAGAGATCTTTGTGCATTCAGCACAAAAGATATGAAAGAGTATTGGGACCCCATTTGCTTTTATGCTGTTTTCTTCCAGTATCTTAATTTTGTTTGCTATCTTCGTTTTGAATATGTTTGCCTTTTGTAGCAGTTTTGTCTAGATTTAGCCTTTTTAAGGTGTCTCATGTTCATAATGCTGGGCATTGATAACCTGGTCTACAGTTCACTTGAAAAGAATACCCTGCTGGTTCGATTGGTATATGGGAGGGGGAGGGAAGGAAAGAGATTATCAGATTGGATGGGGAAGGGAGGAAGGGAGCAGGGCAGAGGAGGAAGATTGGGAGAGTACACTCCCGCACTGGGAGAGGGGAGGGAGATGCAGGGATTGGGAGGCAGCCGTCAACCGCTCCTCCGAGCCCTTCCCTTCAGTGCCTGGTCAAGACTGCTCTATGGACTCATCTACATAAGCCCCCCAAAACATAATGTCCTGCAGTAAAAGCATGTTGCAGCAGCTGCGATTTGTCTTAATGGTTGTTTTGCTCCCAGTAGCCCCCATAAGCCTCGCATGCTAGATGACAGCCGGGTAGGGGATGGTAAATGGGGAAGGAAGAAGAGGAGGAGAGCTCATCTCCGTTCTTCCATCCTGGCGGGGGACTGTAGCAGCGGCAGCAGCGGAGGGTGAACAGGGAAGGAAGGAGGAGAGCTCGCCTCCCTTCTCCCATCCCCGTGGGGGCTGCAGCGGGGTGGCGGTGTGAAGCTCCTGCCAGCCCACTTTCTAAGAGCCTGCCAAGGACAAGGTGGTTGAGAGCAACTTTAAAATGCCAGCCCCACTTTAGCTCAGGGTTCAGCCTGGCTGTCCATGTAGTGATGAGCAAAACGTCTGATCAAAAAATACAATAAGTACTATAAAACAAAACAAAAGAATAAATACAGCAACAAATACCACATTTGCCCCATCTGGAAGAGCCCTTACACTTCCTAGTTTCTCTTTCTTGTTTAGCAGTGAAATCCAATATGAACAGGCAATGGATGAACAACAGCATAGGGTTGTTCTTAGTTCTTTCATTTGCTAAATTATTTTTTTTGTTGCAATGAAAAGAAAATCTCTTCCCTCTTTCCAATGGGGAAAAAAAAAGAGTATGAACAGGGTGGCCAGATAACCTGGTTTCCAAGACGACTGTCCTTTACCTGAGATGTCCTCCAATGGAAGAGTAGGTAGTCCTGTTCAAGGCCAGTTTATTTGAAAAGAATGGTAAGACAGGAGAGTTGGGGTTTTAAAGTGAGTCATCAACAGTTAGAACCTGGATAGAAGGCAGAGCTGGTAGCCTGATTTGTCTTCTCCATTATGGTATTTTCCATTTAGAATACAGTAATTATTTAAAAATTTGCTTTATACAAATCTGTATCTTCTTTACTCTTCTTTCCTCTTTCAATATGTAACCATCCAATCTTAATTTAATGTAGTTATCAGCCTAGACTATCCAATTTGGACTAATTAATGGACTCTCATAATATCTAGCCATAATCAGTTTTTTACACACAAATTCAAATTATTGTTGGGTTCATATTTATTTTCTATAGGCATTTTAACTAAAGTTTTACATTTTAGATTTGGAGCAGCATTGTGGCAATAGACTCCTGCCAGAGCCTAGCTTTGTAATGCATAAAACATGAGAGAGAAAAAAATACCTTTGAACATGTGCAGAGTGAAATTTAATGTTAAACCAGTCACCAGAATACTTACTGTTACCTTACTTTTCAGATGAGGTATTGTACCTTTCTTGTAACATTCTGAGCCTCGAGTTGTTGAGAGCAGGTCTGCTGTTTGAGAACAGGACAATATTTTTGGTATACTGCTGGTTCATTTCTCATGTCTTTTCATGGGATGTATTCCTCTTCTTCCCCCACTGAAGGGAACATTGTGATGGAGATCTGGATTACAGTGAGAGTTTAGAAAGAAATACTTAGAATGAATATAATTCTTCACATTGTATATATTGTAGTGCCTAATCTAATTACCTAAAAGGCAAGAGCTTTCACTAAGTGTGTAATGGCACAAATTCAGACGACAATATTATTATAGAGACCCACTCTGTCTAACCCCTTTAAGATCCCTTTCAGCTTCATAGATGGTATTACCTGGCACTGGAGATAATGACAGCTCATCTGAACAGATGGAGCTGCTTCTCTACCTAGAATCACAGAATCATAGAATTGTAGAGTTGGAAGAGACCACGAGGGCCATCCAGTCCAACCCCCTGCCATGCAGGAAATCATGATCAAAGCATCCCTGACAGATGGCCACCCAGCCTCTGTTTAAGGACCTCCAAGGAAGGAGACCCCACCACGCTCTGAGGGAGTGTGTTCCACTGCCAACAGCTCTTACTGTCAAAAAGTTCCTCCTAATGTTGATGTGGAATCTCTGTTCCTGGAGCTTGCATCCATTGCTCCGTGTTCCAGTCTCTGGAGCAGCAGAAAACAAGCCTGCTCCATCCTCAACGTGACACCCCTTAAATACTTAAACAGGGCTATCATATCGCCTCTTAACCATCTTTTTTCCAGGCTGAACATACCCAGCTCCCTAAGTCTTTCCTCATAAGGCATCGTTTCCAGACCTTTCACCATTTTAGTCGCCCTCCTCTGGACACGCTCCAATTTGTCAATATCCTTTTTGAATTGTGGTGCCCAGAACTGGCCACAGTATTCTAGGTGAGGCATGACCAAAGCAGAATAGAGTGGCACTATTACTTCCCTTGATCTAGACACTATACTTCTATTGATACAGCCCAAAATCGCATTGGCCTTTTTAGCTGCCGCATCACACTGTTGACTCATGTTCAACTTGTGGTCTACTAGGACTCCTAGATCCCTTTCGCATGTAGTCTCATTCAGCCAGGTCTCCCTCATCCTATATCCATGTATTTCATTTTTCTGCCCTAAGTGCAGTACTTTACGTTTCTCCATATTGAATTTCATTTTGTTAGCTTTGGCCCAGCTCTTCAGTCTATCCAGGTCATTTTGAATTTTGATCCTGTCCTCTAGGGTATTAGCTACTCCTCCTATTTTATGTCATCTGCAGATTTGATAAGTATGCCCCTAATTTCCTCATCCAAGTCGTTGATAAAGATGTAGAATAGCACTGGGCCCAGGACAGAACCCTGTGGCACCCCACTGGTCACATCTTTCCAAGACGAAGAGGAGCCACTGAGGAGCACCCTTTGGGTTTGGCTGGTCAACCAATTACAAATCCATTTAACAGTTAACTTGTCTAGCTCACATTTTATATCTACTCTGTGTCTTACATCTACCACAGTCTCATCTACTCTGGTTGACAGTGGCTCTTTCAGGGTCAGAGCCAGAGAGAGGTTTTTCCAGTTACCTGGTACCTAAATCCTGCAACTGGCAATGCAGGGATTGAACCTTGGATGTTTTATATGCTGCTGGGTGCTCTGCTGTGGAACTTAGGTCCCTTTCCAACAAGTGCCTAAAAACTGCTGACCATCACTGGGTGCTCTGAGCAATGAACTATCCTTGGGAAAAATAACAAGTGACACTCAAGGTGATTTGATAGGGCTGAAAATAAAAATAGACAAGGGGTTTTAAGTGGGAAGTAAATATTTACTGATTGTTCTGGTTAGATACATATTCTCCCAATAGAAGAATGTAGGCGCACCATCTACTATGACCTTCTTCTGTGCAAAGGATGTGCACATTTCAAGCATGTGGGATCTGCTTTGTTTTTATTTTTTAATTAAAACTCTGAAATCCTTGTGCAATGGGAGTCCAGAGTGAAAGACAGAATAAAAGAATGTTAAGCCCAAGAGCTTGAGTGCTAGAACTAAACACAGCTCATGGTCCCTGGTTACTCCATAGAGGTGTTTAATTGAGTTTTTATTTTTAACACTGGACACATGCTAGAACGTTCTCTCGTTAAACAATAACAGCTTAGCTTTAGAATGTCAGGGTACCGTACTTTTGCATGCATTTACCTTGTGTTCCTAAAAACAAAGGACTGACTTACATGGTCATTGAGGTAGGAAAATGGGCCTGGAGGGTCTGACATGCTGACTTGCTAAGAAGCACTGAGACTGTTGTCCTATCTGCATATAAACATGGAATTCAGTGAGACTTGCTTCAGAGTAGATGTAGAAAGATGATGTGAATTTCTGTAAAAAGAACATTCCATTTGTCTCAGATCTATGAGTTCTACACAGCCCAGCTGCAAAGTCTTTTCTCTGTGATCAGCTCAGTCCTGCCTCTGGACCAGGCCTCAGGCTAAGAGGAGGAATCTCAAAGTGAGAGCACTGTCTTGAAAAGAGATTGTTTGTTTACTGTGCACAGCTGGCTCCCACAGCTGCACCTTGCTTCAGAGTGGCTACTGTAGATTATCTGTGGTCTGTGTGTCCGCCTCCTCCTGTCTGTCCGCCTCCTCCTTTCAACATTTCTCAAACCTTGAGAAGGATCAAGGCTCAGCAGTGGAGAATCTGTGGCACCTCCAGGGGTTGTCCTTGGGTCTCAGGTTTTGGCCCTGAAATTTCAAAGCTGCTCCTGACCTGAAAATACTACAGCCCCCCGTATGCACGGATTCTTAATCTATGGATTAAACCATACATGGATTGAAAATACCCCCCTTCAAAAAAAGCCAAAAAGCAAACCTTGCTGTTTGCCATTTTATATAAGGGACCCCATTTTACTGTGCCATTGCATATAATGGGACTTGAGCATCCATGGATTTTGGTATCCACAGGGGGTCCTGGTACCAAACCCCAGTGGATACCAAGGGCCCACTGTATTTCTGCGTTTGATGGGAATACAAGAGTTGACTGCTTGGTGGTGATTCCCAGTCTGTAAAACTCCCCTCCAAGTAAGCCTGGTGTGCTTCTTACCAGCTGACTGCTATCAGATGATAATCTTTTTATGCAGACAAGCCTCATATCTCCATGGCCTTTCTACACTGCAGAAACACAGCAATTTGATACCACTATAGTTCTATCCTGTGGAATCCTGGTATTTCTAGTTTGGTGAGGCACCCAAATTTTCTGATAGAAAGGGCTAAATACCTCCCCAAACTACAGATACCATTATTCCATCGGATAGAACTATGGTGGATTAAGTGGTGCCAAACTGCTGTATTTCTGCAGCATGGACAGGCCTTCAATTGGACTGCTTCTAAAGGAGTTTTTACTGGGCGGTGGTGTTTCTTCTTTGTTGCACTGTACTGTGTTTTTAATTGTATTTATTTTAATTGTATTTGTGGCAGGAAGACAGGATAAATAAATAATAAGCTTTTGCAATAGCCCGGCTTGGCAAACCAGTCAAGCTTCTAGGTTCTCCGGGTATCATTTGTTCATTTTCTTCAGTGTGCTGAAAATGCCTGCTGACAGAGCCCATTGACTCTCAGGACACTGGTCTTTGCTGTGAACAATTAAGTCTTGCAGTCCTGTATGCCTTTACTCAGAAGTAAATTTCATAAAATTCAATAGGATTTCCTTCTGAGTATGTATGCTTACAGTTGCACTTTAGAACTCCCTCTCACAGACCCCCAAATGAATTCTAGGTTGTGTAAAAGTTGTATTTTCAGAGTCCAGTAATTTATATATAGCTTCCAACATCTCACAAGATGAAAAGGGACATTTTTATTCCACAGACACACTATTATGCACATGTTGGCAGGGCAAGAGGCTGAAACTGCCAGCTGTGTGACATGGACTGTTGGACAGTGATGGGGCCAACACAATCCAGACTCAGATTTTCCACAAGCAGAAGATGAGAACTAAGCTTGCATCCAAATAGATGCAGCCAACATTGTGAGCCCATTTAGAACTCAGGGGAATGTATATTTTTGACTGCCCCCCTACTGACCCAGTTCCAAAACATGCCATGGAGCATTCACTTGTTGCTTGTAGTCTACAATCTGCCATCTCTGTTCTACTATATAATCTTCAGGATCTTTTAATTCAGCTCCCTGTTCATTCTATAGGAATGCTTGACACTAGAGCTAGAAGAATAACTCTAGTTAATGTGAAATCAAAGGCTTTCATGGCCAGCATCCATAGATTTTCCTTGGTTTCTTCCCGGGCTGTGAGGCCATCTGAAGATGCCAGCCACAGATGCCGGCGAAACGTCAGAAATAAACTCTTCCAAGACACGGCCTCACAGCCCAGAAAAACCCCAGGGAAACTCTAACTCTAGTTACTTGACAAATAGAGACAGTGAAACTATGAATATGAATGTCATATTTCTGTTGCAAAAATCAAATGTTAAACTTTAATTTCAGATGTTAACTTCAGAACACAAAGAGCACATTTGCTGAATTTAGCAAAATCTTGTTTTAGTTCTATTAGAGAAAACTATTTTTCCAATGTTAAACACTCAGAGATCATAACTATTGTCATTAAAATATGTAAACAACTTCAAAGGAGATAGACAAATGTTCTTGTTTTCTATAAATTATCAACTCTATAAACGAGTTTCTGATGTAATTCTGTCCTCTTCTCTAGGTTAGGTTTAAAATGGGAGGAGCCTCCTCTCTCTAGGTTAAAAAGAAAACCCTCTTGACCAACTTTGCCAAAACATTCAGAAGTCATCATAAGCACGCTAGAGCTTCATCTTTTGCCATTTTCCTTGTCATGCAGCAAAGCATTGTGATTGAAATTACAGATGGAGCTTTGGGTAGGAAGAATGCATGGGTTTATATAAGAAGAATGTGATATCGGTTTGGCCTAGAACCTTTGTACTAACTGCTCTTCATTTTGTGAAAAATGCTGCTGTGATTTTTTTAAAAAAAGAGGATATTAAGTGAGCAAGACTTTGGTTTCATGTTTCATCCAAAGGATTGATGAATCATAGAACTGGGATGGAAAATACATCTAGTAAAAGGCTAACTAATTTGTTACTAAGAAAGAGAAACACTTGAATATTTAAGGACTGCAGAATTTGAAAGACTATCTATCTCTATGAATATATCCTTTCTCTTCTCCCATTTGCTCCTTGATTCCCCCCCCCCTTGTTCTAATAGGTGTCTCAAAAAGACAAGAATCATAGAATCATAGCATTGGAAGAGACCATGAGGGGCATCCAGTCCATCCCCCTGCCATGCAGGAATACACAATCAAATCATTTCCGACAGATGGCCATCCAGCCTCTGTTTAAAAACCTCCAAAGAAGGAGACTCCACAACACTCCGAGGCAGTGTATTCCACTTCCGAACAGCTCTTCAGAACAGAATAGAAAGAAAAATCATTATTTGGTACTAAGCAGCAAAATAAAGAAAGTAGAGTTAAATTGCATTCAGCCCAACACCATATTTTGCTAGTTAAACCAAGAATGTCTTGGTTTGTGCATTTTACAAGATAACAACCACACAGTCATTTCTGTATGTGGTGCCAGGAAAATACTATTGGTTTTTACTACATAGATTAAAAAAGAGCCCTATGACAGACATTTCAATCACAGAAAATTCTGTGGTTATTTTCCTTTACTTTAACTATCTCAACCACCCTTGATCTATTCCTCTCTCATAAACATTTGGGTAATGCTAAGAAAAGATCCATAAAACAGGATTGTTGGTTCTGGTGCTTGTACAAATGTTGAACCAAGTAGATCAAGTCAGCTCCTCCCCCATTAAAAATATTGGTATGATGTTTGCTTCTAGAAGATGTGTAAGTGCTTCAGGCAAACACAACAACAAGATTGTTCGTATTAGCACAGTGTGATATGTATATAATTAGCAGATATAATTTAGTTGAAATGACCCAAAAGAGCATTCTGCTTTAGCATTTTGCACTAATTAAAAGAATTGCTGACATGATCTCCTAATGCAATGGAAGTCTTGACTAAAACGATGAAGTGTAAGAGAAATAGAAGGATTTGGAAAGATGCCGTGTTTAAAATACAGTTGTCCCTTCACATTCGCTGGGGTTTGGTTCCAGGACCCCCCGTGAATACCCAAATCCGTGAATACTCAAGTCCCATTATATGCAATGGCAGAGCAAAATGGTGTCCCTTATATAAGATGGCAAAATCAAGGTTTGCTATTAGGATTGTTATTTTTTTAAGAATATTTTTCAAGCCGTGAATACTCAAATCCGTGAATGTCAAATCCGTGAATGTGGAGGGACAACTGTACTGTTCATTTCAACAGTGAAACTTTATAGAACCACCAGTTTCACAGACACTTTATAGCAAAGAGGTGAACAAAGAGTGGCCTGCTCCCCCCATTTCCCCTGCAAAAAATGAATTGTAAAGAACCACCACCACAAATCAGCAACACAACCCACCACTGAAATTGGAAGATAACCAACCAAAGTGTAAGATCCTGTCTATATGGGGGGGGGATACAAACATATCCGAAAAAGCAGCCATTCGCAGTGCTGCAACCTGTCTAGATGATCAAAAAAGCAACTCATAACTTCTCATGACCCCTAGCCAAGATGGTGGCCGCGAGTGATTTACTTGCACTTTTAAATCTGCTGCCGCCAATTTTTTTTTTAAAAAAACAGTTTATTGTGGTGCATACATGCAATATTTCATATTTACCAATATATATATATATATATATATATATATAAAAGATCACTGTTTTATCGACTTACCGGACCCTCGCTTAGCTGAAAATCCAACATGGTGACAGCAGGTGCTTTCCCTGTTTGCTGGCCCCACCCTCATGCTCATCCATCCAATGAGATTATGCTCCCTGGTCGCACCAACACCAATGCGAGTGTCCAAATGATCACACATTTGCATGACATATGGAGCTTTTTTTAAAAATATCTGGGAGAAGCCCCAGAGGCTTCCCACACAGAGTTTGCAGTGGATTTGGCTGCCTCTCTTCTGAATGACGTGTATTTATGCGAATGTCCATTTGTACAGATTGACTTCCATTCGCATCCCATCAGGATTATTTTCACTATTTAGACAAGCCCTAATTGTTGACAAGGAGTACAGCAACACCAAAAGGATCTTCTATGGGAGAGGGAAAGGGCATTTATGAAGCATAGAAATGGAGGACACGAGGAGACACCACTCGCATTGGGTGGATGGGATATGTCTTGATACAGGTAGGTGTGGGTGGAAAAAAGAAAGATGCAGATCAGTGGCAGGTTCTTGGATCCCATGCTTTAGGAAGGCCTCTTCCAACCAGGCAGTTTCCAGAGGTGTAATTCCAACATCCCTATCAGGCAGTCAGATTATAGCATTTGTAGTTGGGAGGTTGTAGGATTTGTCATCCAGTGTATCTAAAAAGTACCTGGTTGGGGAAGGCAAGTCAGAATTACAAAAATTACCCCTTTGAAGGAGCCAGGTTTTTTTTTAATGAGGCTACACAATAATGGTGACAACATTCCATTTATTTGTGGATTTTTTTAAAATAATAATATAGAGTAATTAAAAATTTAATTCAGAATAATTACAGTCTACCCTTCCTAGCATTAATACAAACAAATTATTTCCCCAATTTCTAACTGTCACTGTTAATTATTTGATTTTTAAATCCAATTGGAATTTTAAAATGCTAAACTCTGGATTAAACATACTGCTAAATTTTGCTTTGTGTGTGAGAGAGAGGGAGAGAGAGAGAGAACTGAATGCTTAGTTTAGGATGCATTTTCTTCAGATGCCTAGCATGCTATTACAAACTTAAATAGACAGCATGCAGAGAAGAGCATCCAGCAGTGTGTTGTAGAAAGACCAAAGGCTCAGGCTGTGGTCCTTTGTTTAAGGTACATAAGAGTGCCTCTGTTATCATCTGTGAAATGCTGGAAAATATGTAAAAGTATGCAAAAGTATACTCATACATTTCAGGTTCCCCATGACCTCTAACCCTGCTGCAATAATGACTGAAAAAGACTTAGATGTGGACACATTAGAGGGAATGGTCCCCCGCCCTGTCCATCTCTAAACAAGATAGGCAATACATGATATTTTATTCTGGAACCATAGCCTCCATAATCAATCCTTAAACTAATATACCTACCCAAATTATTCCACACCACCACCACCATCATACCTTTCTCGGAAATATGCCCCTGCTGTGGCTTTGGCCGGCCTCCCTCTCCTTGGGACTGCGGCGGCAGCAGCACCACCAGCCGCCCGCCATCCACTCGCTGGGCAGGCAGATGGGCAGGCTGGGGCATGCGGTGGTGCGGTGATGGCGGTGGGGCTCTCCCGCCCCCACTGTGGCTTTGGACAGCCTCCCCAGGACTGCAGCAGCGGCAGCACCACTAGCCACCTCACCATCCACTCGCCAGGCGGGTGGGCAGGTGGGGCACGTGGCAGTGTGGCAATCTCTCCTGCCCCCGCTGCAGCCTTGGCCAGCCTCCCCCTCCTGGGACTGCAGGAGCCACTCAGCCCTGCCTCCCACCCAGCCTCAGCTCTTCCCCCAGGGAGGGGGGAGTGAAAGTGCGTCTGTGTGTTGGAGGAGGAGGGCAGGTGGGAGTGCACTGCAGTGCTGGTTGTACTTTTTACTTTATTTGCATTTTTTTAACTTTTGCGGTGATGCTCTACCCCTAACCCCTGCAAATGGGAAGGGGTGACTGTATATTGAGAATTTCCAATCTGTGGGCCATTCTTTTTTGTTTCCCATGTTAGTTGACAGATTTTAGTTAGAACTAAAGTAGATTCTGTCTCTGGTTTGCCCTTTGTATGCCATCTGTTCATGATGCCCTGAGTGCACTCTCCACGTCATTGTTTAAAATTGGAGGTTTGTCTTCATATGGTTCTTTCTTGAATAACTCTGTCATCCTTTCCTCTCTTTTATATACTTCTTCCATGTATTGTTTCCATTGTCTTTTAATTTCTATTTGGTCATGTAGTGTGTTCCCCTGTTTTTCATAGGGCATCCCCACTCTTGATTTAAATTTCCCTTTGATTTCTCAGATCTTGTGGAAGAGGTTTCTTGTTCTTTCTTTTAGCAAGGTTGCCTATCATTGAAGTGCTTAATAAACACTTAGTGTGTCTTGCTTTCCCTTTGATTTTTCCAACTGCACATTATCAGTTTTCGGGCTGCACATTTTCCCAGTTGCACATTGTATATCAACTAGTTTAGTGTATACTAAACAAATCCCACACCCACCCTGCTTTGAGCATTAATTTCTTTATGAATTTTGAGGTATTCTAGAGCAATTGACTTCAACTGGTGGTTTGGGACCACCAACTGGATAAAAGGCGGGCCATACTAGTGGGTTCCTTAATGAATGATTGAGCTAAAAGTAAGTCCTGAATTTGCAAAGGTTGAAGATGACTGCTGGATAGGATCTTCTATAAATACAGAGCAGTGAGTTCTGTGTAATATGGCCAGTAGATTAAAGTATGTCACTATATGAAGTGTACATTAGTGGATTTCCCCCCTTTAAATGTAAACACTGGGCACTGTTTTGAAAAGAGCACTGGCTTGCTTGGTTAGCTGTTTTCATGCTATTAAGCAGAAACCTTCATTGGGACTATGTACCTCATTGATTTTAAATCTCTGTCATGCTACAATAGGAAATACTGTAGGTGTCAGCCCCCTCCCCACCAAACCCCACTGTCTAACAATTTTGTTACTAAAGTCAGCATCCCCTTTTGCTCCACAAAGGCTTTTTTTTTAAATAGCCAAAGTTTCATCTTACTTAAAGATCACTCAGAGTAACTAGGAGATTCCTGCCATTCAGTGAGGCCTCTCAGGAAACAGATGACTCAAAGAGGGTCTAAATAAGATTTCAGCAAGAAGAGAATGCATTTCAGGATAGTAAGCATGCACATTTGTTCATCATCAAAGATATAGCGTTGCTGTCATTACCAGAATTCCTCTGTTAGCTCAGTACAACTCTTGCCACACACTATTTACTTGTGATTTACTAGCTTCCTTGACCCCTGACCTGTGTCAAGAGAGCTATGATGTAAACTCACTCCCATGGATTCAGAGCAAAGGGATTGTAACAGAGAATTCAAACCTGGGAGAGCAGGTGTGAGATTAGAGGACTGAATGGCTAGGATATATGTTATACCTGCTGTGACTCTGATTGTAAGACTTAGTCAAAGGGTTTTTCAAGTAGATTTCAGTGAAAGTTATAGCAGGTGCCATGGTTGCTTACCCTGTTTAGGGGGTTTTAAGTTTCAAGAAAAGGTTACTTTAAAATGCTAGTGGAAGACACTTTGTTTACGTGGGCCAAATGAAATGGCCTCCCCCCTGTTCCCGTGCCCAGCAGTCAGGATAACACAGTGTTTTTGCACCGATCCTAGTGTGACTGTCCAGATGATGTCCAGGCAGTTCCTACAAGAATCCGGTGCAAATACCCCGTAAAACAGAGCAAACACGCAGTAAAAAAGACCCTCACTGTTTGCTGCATTTTTCCAGAGAAAACAGTGAGTTCTGTTGCAGCAATTGGGGGAATCTGTCCATATGTGCAGACTGCGTGGTGCCCAGTGCAGCCATTTCCCATCTGGCTGGTATGCATCACATCTGCTGAGGTTACCATGAGGCACTCAGCCATGTGATCAAGGCTAGGTGCCTTGTTCCTGGCCTCTGAAGATGTGATCGGCATGGGGAAGAGAAGCATATGTCCCATGTGAGACACAGGTGTGTGGACACCCATCTGTTGTCACAACAGAAGGGCAGGTAATGGGGTGGGGTGGAGATGCCACAGGCCCAGGGCTGGAGTACGCCAACCAGAATGTGGAGTATTCTGGCCAGTGTAAAGCACTTGTTTGTTGTTAGTCAACTCTGCAGCACTTGTTCAGACACTTTTTACACAATTTCTATTAGCTCATTTATCTTCCTAATATTTTGAGAGGCGATTTAGGCCAAGAGAAGAATTTCTTTCCTAATAATCCCAGAAGCTGCATGGCTAAACATAGATTTGAACCTTCATTGCCACAGGGCATACTTTTATAGTGTCCCTCCCTGTCATGTGGATTCTTTGTGGGTGAAAATAGATGTGTTTTGATTGTTTTACTGCAGAAATGGAAGAAATGAAGCTGGTATTAATTGTAATTAAGTACACCAAAAAGACTAAATAGAAGCTGGTATAAAAACATGTGAGAAACATGATTGGCCCAGTTTTCAACAGCCATACATATCAGAACCATCCTTGATCTCAAATACATTCCTATTTTCACTGAATTTACAGTTTGGCTTTATACTGTTTTGACCTACTACCCACAACAGTTATTAGCATTGCCTATATCAGATGTGATGCATTAGAACCCATTTCAGTGAATTATGGTGCCTACATATACCAGCAGTGATAAGGTATCCTACAGAAAACTACAAACTGCTTAATTTTACTGACTTCTAGTATTATCAACATTTTTAATAGAGAATGCCCATATCATTACACAGATGGCCACCCACAGAGGATCTTTTTTTTCAAGTCTGTATGGCAGTGATGTTGTACATACAGGTGCATAGTTACTGTCTGATGAAACCCAGAGAGAAAAGGAGTGGTTGAATAAGGTTTTCAACCAGGCAGATAGTGAAGTTGGGATGCTGGTCACATAATACTTGGCAGTATTTGGCCATGATTTCATGAACCCGATGTTAACTGTTATGTATAGGCAAAGAGCTAGCTTTTTATTTTTGCTGTTTGATGCTGTCTGTAATCTAGCAAAGTTATTGTAATTAAATATTAGGCATCTTTGTTACTGTTCTACCAAATTGATGGTAGACAACCTGTTATAATCCTATGTAGCTCTTTGCCCCATCGCCTAGCTCATTAAACAAAATTATTTTTAATTAATATAAAAGTTGAAACGTGCTGATAATTTTTTGAATTTACATAATTTATACTGAACCAGTTTTCTTTGCAACAGAATGTTGATTTTCTTACAGTGTGCTATGATAGTAGATGTACTCACAATACTAATTTCATCTACTCCAATTTCAGATCCAGAAAACAGAAATAGAAGTTGTTGCAAGTACCTTTTAATTATGACTTTTCAAAGCACAAAAGCACTGGGGCCTCATTAAAACTTTTTTAGGCTGCTGAATGACCAAAAGAAAATAAATGTGTTCCTTCTCTCCTTCTGTGGTAGGTCAGTAGGACAAGTCTTCTCTCACATGTCGTATAAGAAACTTTTGTGAAGGAGAGGAGAGGAAACATTCTCAAAATCATCAAGAAGATGTAATTAGTTTGAAAGCTATGAAAATCAACCTGTTACTATAAAAGTAATCATTGTAAAATATGTAAGAGAACAGTAATTTAAAGCCAGAAAAAATGCCTGTAGTGTGCATGACAGGGACGGGAAAGAAGAGAAGCATCATGGGGAGATGGGCAAATTGTTTAGCATACTTAAAACATGCTGAGCAGTTGTATAATCATCATCATCATCATTGTCATCATTATCATTGTTACGTTCATCATTTATTTATATGGTGCCAACAGTGTACATAGCAGTTTACATGAGCAGTTTACAGTTGTTAGTTTGACAGTTCCCTGTCCCACAGGCTTACACTCTAAAAAAAACCACAACACACAAGGAGAAGGGATTGGCGGGAGGGAGGATGAAGTCAGTTTTGCACTATATATCCCAGTTGAATGACTTCACAGACCTGAATGTGCCTCCACTCTAGACAAAAGGGAGATGTCTCTGATCCAGAATAGTGTTTGTGAATAGCTTTATATAGGTATGCTTAACATGTAATGATAATCCATCCGGGTCTTACGGTCTCATTTATGGAGATATTTTTTTCTTTATCTCTCTTGTCTCTGATGAGTTGATGGGCCACAGCTGTTGACAAGTTAAAAATGCAAGAGCTCTACAGGAGCAGGCTGAAAAACAAAAATGCTTTTCAGCTGCTCACGATCTGCCAGAGCTTGGCTGATCAGCAATTCAGTAATCAAGATGCTGTGTGGTGTGCAGAGGGGCCTCTGCTAAGACTGTTGCCCCTTTTATGCCTTCAGTTCTTTTTTAAATTTCTTGAGCTCTCCCCTCCCCTGCCCTGCATGTCCTAGTCCGTTTGGAATTGGTCACTCATCCACATATTACTTGTTTTTCCCCAGCCAGACAGTCACTGTGAAAACCTGAGATGAAATGTCACCAATATGCTGACAACGTGCACCTCATCCCAGTTATCATAATAACCACCCTCCTGTAGTTTCATGTCGAATTTAAATACCATTGGGGACAAGATAGTATCTAAAACACCCTATGGCTTAGCTGCCAGGCTACTGAGGCACCCAGTCCTGTTTTCTGAATGTTAAGTAACAGTAGGATGGCTCCTGTGAAATGGTGCCCCTTTACATGAATGCGAATACAGTACTGACTACATTTCTCATCCACCATTAGAAAGCACACACATGCCCATCCACCCAAACCATGTCAACCATGTAAGATTTTGGTGCTTGAGTGAGAAGGGTTTTTGTTTTTGTTTTTTTCATTTTTAGTTTTTTTTTAATGTACACAAAAACTTTCAAGGTGAAATACCAGTATGCTGAAGATCCCCAGCTCTATTACTCCTTTCCACCAAATTCCAAGGAAGCTGTTCCTGTGCTAAACCAGTGCCTAGCAGTGTAATGGACTGGATAAGGGCAAACAAGCTGAAGCTTAATCCAGACAAGAAAGAAGTATTCCTGGTAAGCCAAAAGACAGATCTGGGAATAGGGATCCAGCCTGTGCTAGATGGGGTTACACTCCCCCTGAAAGCACAGCTGCGCACTTTGGGAGTACTCTTGGATTCATCTCTGAGCCTGGTGGCCCAAGTCTCAGCCATGACCAGGAGTGCTTTTGCACAACTAAAGCTAGTGCGCCAATTGCACCCATTCCTGGAGAAGTCAGAGCTGGCCATGGTGGTACATGCCTTGGTTACATTCCATTTGGATTACTGTAATGTGCTTTGTGTGGGACTGCCTTTGAAAAGTACCCAGAAACTTCAGTTGGTCCAGAGAGCAGCAGCCAGGCTGTTAATGGGGGCAGGCTACAGGGAGTGTACAACTCCCTTGTTGTGATAGCTCCATTGGCTGCTGACCCATCACACTTCAAAGTGCTGGTTTTGACCTGTGAAGTCCTAAACGACTTAGGTCCAGATTACTTGAAGAACCATATCTCCCTGTATGAATCCAGCAGAACATTAAGATCAGCTGGAGAGGTCCTTCTTTCTGTCCCACCACCTTTTCAGGCTCGTTTGGTGGGAACTAGGGAGAGGACCTTTTCAGTGGCTGCTCCCAGACTCCCTCCCCAGAGAGATTAGGATGGCCCCATCTTTACTCTCTTTCAGGTGACAGGTTAAAATATTTTTATGCCACCAGGCCTTTGTTGACAAATGAAGGTTGGATTCTTGGTGATCCTATTTTTTAGATTTATTTTAATTTTATGGAGTTTTAAAAATGTTTTATTATTTATGTGGAATTTTAATTATATAATGGTTTAATCTCTTTTAATTCTTGTTTATTGTACTGTGTTTTTAGTTAGTGTTGTTTTTAAATGTTATGAGCCACCTTGAGTCCCTCCATAGGGAGAAAGGCAGGATATATATGTGTGTGTATTAATATTAATATCTAAATTTCTGTAATTTCTCACTCAGTTGGTAGAAACAGATGTTCGTATGTGTGTGAGAGGGATAAGAGAAGAGAGAGGAAGGGAAATTTTACCATGGCATATTCAGAAGTAGCTATATTGGCCATGTAGCAAATACAACAAAACCCCAAATCCTCAAAATAGTGATATCTTTATTGGGCCACCTCAAAAGCATAAAATACATTATGCAAGCTTCCAAAGCTTCACTGGCTTCTTTATTAGGCAATGATGTTAAAAATTATACGGCGGTGGGGGAGGTGATATTAGAGTCACTCATCTGTTACTGTGTTGTCAGTTAAGGTAATATAGGGGGATTTCAATGCAGGCAGAGGCCACTCCCCTTCTTACCCATGTGAAGCCTAGAGACAAAGGGCAATAAAAGAAGGGAATAAAATTTCAGTTTCATCTCCTGCAGAAAAGTAACTTCCCTTGCGATACAGCTACCCCATCCTGAATTTATCAAGAAGTCTCTGTACTGCTACAGCTGGAAAAAAACTTTTAGATCCTGTATAGCTAAAACTTCCCAATTGTAGTCCAGTGAAAGAGTTTCACTTTCATTGGAGGTAGAAAAACTCAAATAATTAAGTCCCAGTCATTTGGCTCTCCCTTGTTTTAAGGTTCCCTTTTTGTGGCTAAATTGGGTATCTTCAAATCCAGGAAACTTATTAAAGTGTAGCAGTGCAGACCATGCAGTAAAATACAACAAAATACAAAATCCACAGAACAGCAATACCTTTACCTCTGAGTTATCGGTTGCAGAGCAAAATGGTTTCCTGGTTAAATAAAGACAATGTGTTAAATGAAAAACTGGCAGCATTCGTTCAGGCTTTTAGACCAGAGTCTTCTCTTATCAAAGAGAAGACAGTGGTTGAACTTAAGGTGCTTTGCATGTAATCTAGCACTAATGTGACCCCCTCCCAAAACTCTGGTGCAAAGTCTGTGACCATGAAACAGGCCTTGTCCAGCATATTCCTGCCAGAATATTCTGACCCCAGATCAGGCCCATCTCTTCCCCTCTCCCATTACCTACATAAAACGGGATGGAGTCCATACCTGCATTGTCAGTTAAGATGATATTGAGGGATTTTGCTGCAGGCAGAGGCCACTCTCCTTCTTAGCTATGTGAGGCCTAGGGACAAAGGGCAATAAAAGAAGGGTAATAAAATTTCACTCCATTACCAACAGAAAAGTAAAAACCCGCTTCATGTAGGAAAACGCAGGGCCCGTTTACATGGCAGAAATGTCCTGGATGAACTCGTGATGAACCCTGGTTGTTCACATGTTCATCGTGACGATCGCGAGCTTTTCAGAAGGGTGGCCACCATATATCGTCCAAGGAGTGTGACTTTCCATCCCTCAGTTTGTCCCGTGTTTTTAAAAAAGTCTCAGGAGGTTGCAGAAAATTGGATATGTGAACAGGTTGGGACAAAATATTTCTGGAGTAGGTGATGGCTGGAAATTGAGGTGGGTAGGAGCGGGCACAGAATTCAGAGAACTTTCCTCTCCCCTCACCGGCTGAAAGCAAAGCCTTCCCTCCCGGCTGCATGGAGGTTTGCGTGTGTGCCTTCAAGCTGCCTATCAATTTATTGCAACCCCACAAATTTAATCTGGTTTTCTTAGGTGGCTTTGCAAGTTCCTTCCTCTGAAATATAGCCTACAGCTCCTGGTATTCAAGAGTGATTCTTGTGAGTTCTTAAAGACAAACAAGTTTTATTTGGCATTAACCTCTGTGGATTAATGGAGCTGGAGACCCTAAGGCAAGCCCAACCGGGGAATTTTTTTTACAGGAATTGTGCAGAGGGGGTTGCTTTCGCCTTCCTTCTCTGACCAATATAGAAGCTTGAGCAAACATTTGTGGCAACCAATAGCATCACTCTTGGCAGGAAACTACACAGGAAATACATCACCAAGGTTGTGAAAAAATGAGTAATCGCATCCTTGACTGACAGCTACAAACAAAAATATCCCAGAGCATTTTCCCATGTAAACAACAACAAAAAAACAGGATACTATGTCTTGGGATCTTGCTTTTGTCACGGAAAAGGTTGTCGTGTAAACAACAATTCCGGGATATTCATCATACCATGACAAATTGTGTAAACAACAACAGACGAACTCGGGATGAGGAAATCCCATTTCTCCCCGTGATAAAAACTGTCTTGTAACTGAGCCCCCAGAATAGGCCCTGCAGGAAAGCAGGAGTTCATACCTGCATGCTGGCCCATATCTGCAGCTGCCGCCGCCAATGTCTCTATCTGAAGCCAAGGAGGAGGCCCTCATTGTGTGATCATGGCCTCCTGCATGAGACCAGCCTTGATCACATTCTGAGGGCCTCCTTTCTGGCTTCAGAGAGACACCTGCAGTAGCAGCAGCTGCAGCTGTAGATATATGCTGGCATGCAAATATGGACTCCTGCTTTCCCTCAGGGTCTATTCTGGGTTTTCCTGCATGAAGCAGGTTTTCCCAGGTATTTGGTAGTGAAACAGGGCAAAAGCCCTGTGTTGTTTGGACTGCAGGGCTCCAGGATGGGTGGAACCTGGGGTAAATAGCCCATGTATACAAGCCCACAGTTAAGACTTGCCTCAGCCAAAACCTGTATAGTTCCAGATGTGCAAGAAGTGACAGATGTTGCCCACTAGTAAAAAAAAAAAAAGCATTGTATGATACAAATTTCTCTGTCTCACTTGTGATGAAAAAGAAGTCAGCAATATGGTTAACATTCTCTCACCAGGCTTGTGCATGCAATTTCCCCCCTCTGCCTTTTGTGTTCTCAGTCGGCAAAATGGGATAAATGCTTTCTGAAAGTGTTTGTATGTATGTGTGTGTGTGTGTGGAGTACACAACAGGGAGGCATCTGTCTGAAGGTGTGTCTGTGATTGTTTCCTTGCATAGTTTCAGCAGACATTTTGTGAAAGCCATATTGTACTGCAGTGTTTCCAAGTGAAAGAAGTGTCTGATAGTGAAGATTAGAGAGCTGTAATAATTTTCGGTCATGTGTTGAATGGAAGTATTTGGCCAGGCACTTACTGCACTTCTGAACTGTGAAATGGGATCAGTATCTTCATGAATGGCCCCTAAGCAGTATATATAGTTAATTTTTAATAATATCATGGAAATATAGATGTCACCTGATTGGCTTGCCTCCATTTGTCCTCTGAAGTATGATGCTCTGCATGTACTTTATTTATGGTCTGAGCTGCGTTGATCCCATTCCCTAACCCTCTGTTGTCTCAAGTCATGCTTCCTAGCCCCACCTCCTCAACTGCCAGCTGGCCCCATCCCTGTATGCAAAAATAAGTTCCCAAGTTTGCATTTGTGAGGTTTTCATCTGTATTTGATGTGTTGTAACCCCTTTTGCTCCATTTTTGTAAACAGAGAGGGTATTCAGATATTCACAAGAGCATGTTCACAAGGACACAGATTAAATCTTGCTTCCCTAAAGCAGGAGTAGACAAGGGTTGTAGATTAAGTGGCCTCATTTCCCCCCAAGAAATTTCAAAGGGCCACCCTCCTGTCCCCCATTCCTGTGCAAAATAATGTTTAAAAATCAACTACTAGCTCACATCATGTTAGGGGTAAAAGGCCTCCCCTGAACATAAAATGGCCTAGGGAAACCCAAACACATGGCAAAATTGTCCCCCCCCCAAAGGCATTTGGGGGCAAGATTTTTTAAAGATAATTTTTGGAAAAAGAGCCCATAGGCTGCAGTTTCTCCACCCCTGCCCCAAAGTGAAGCTTGAAAGAGTGATTTGTGGATATTGAAATAAAAGTCCCCTGTATGTGTTAAAGAAGTATAATATGAGCAGCACATTATGTAAGTATGCTGTCCCAAATATTATAAAACTGAGATCAACACTAAGCATGATGCAGCCTTATGGTCTCTTATATCTATATCAGTGGTTCCCATTCTTAGATCCTCAGGTATGGTTGGACTTCAGTCCCAGAAGCCCCAGGCAGCATGGCCAAGGACAGGGATTCTGGGAGTTTTAATCCAACAACATCTGGAGACCCAAATGCGGGAACCAATGATGTAGAGGAAGTAATGCAGAAGTCAATTGGACTTGGTACACTCTTGATATTAGCTCATACGCCGCTTTTTCCATGTGGGTGTAGTTAAGGAGGCAGTCTCTCTATGGGATTTTGATACCTGAGGATTGGATTTGGGATCAACCAACAGCAAATGGAAGTTGACTAGGGGAAGTAAGAGTATAACACTCTCATATTACTAGGAATGAGAGCAGATAGTTTTATGTACCATATGTTCCTGTGTATAAGACTGCTTTTTAACACTTGAAAATCTCCTCAAAAGTGGGGGGGTCGTCTTATATGTCCAGCAGATCCTTCCCCCTGCTGTGAGAATGACTGCTTTGCCTTTGAAGTGTTAACTGCCCTCCATTTAGGGATTGTATTTTGGTAAACATGCCAGGAAGATTTCCATTTGCATAGTTTGGGGGATTTTCTCTCCACAAGTTTGCAAGTCTGCCAATGTGGCTCTAAAATCATTAATGTGTTCATTCAAAAATTTGGGATTTGATAGCTCCATATTAACCAACTTCATTATTAATGAAACCTTACTTTCCAAAGATTGAACACCACAGAGATTTTTCAAAATATCCCATGCTTTTTTAGCTGTTCTCAGTCCTTCAATTTCACAGACTATTCCATCATCTACAGCCAATGAGTTGGCTGGCTGGTGGGGGCAGGCTTTCCAGTCAGGTGGCTGGCTGGATGGGGGGGGGCAAAGTATATATTTTAACTTAAAAATTGGGGGGGGGGTTGTCTTATGCGCCCAGTCGTCTTATACGCCAGAATATACGGGTAATAGATTAAGTCTTCATATCTCTCATTTCCTAAGTAGCATAAATCTACAGGAAGGTTTACCAGTGGACGGGAAACTAAGGTCCCGTCTACACGATTTAAATAATACATACGGCGTGTGAAAGCTTGCGCTTCGGTACACACGGCTGTTCGGATTCACACGCATCCAAAAGAGGGGGGTGGTTTTCCACCCTGAAATACACACAGGCGGCGTTCGGAAGGGAAAGCAGATCGCGATGAGAAATCCGTATGCCGTTCGGATGGCTGACAGGTCTGTACGGTCCGTTCGTACACATACGAACAGGCTATGTAATCTGATTGGCTGGCCGAGTAGAGGGGGCGGGGCTAGCATGGAGGGGAATTGGGAGCGCCCGCCATGTTGGATTCCCGGCTAGCGAGAGTCCGGTAAGTCCGTGAATTATGTTTATTTATTTTTATTTTATATTGTAAATAGGGAAAACCAACTGTCCACAAAGCAGGAACCTTTAAAAAAAAAGCAGCGGGAGATTTTAAACCACCGCTTTGGCTTGCTCGCTCCAGCCAGCTTGGGGAAGAGGGAGTCATATGGAGTTTAGGGGGGGTAAAAAATCGTGTGGGTGGTTCGTATGCATACGAATGACAGCCTATTCATATTTTTTACCCCCAACATGGATTTTTTTATGATCGTATAGACGCACCCTTAGAGAACATCTGAAAGAGCCTATGCATATACAGTACAAATTGTATGAGCATATAGACTATGGGCTTATCTATATGAGGGGGGAAATACAACACATCTGAATAAGCAGCCAAGATGGTGGCTGCGAGTGATTTATTCGTGATTTTAAATCTGCCGCCACCATTTTTTTTAAAAAAACACAATTTCCCATGGTGCGCACATGCGATATTGCGTATGTGCAATATCGCATTGCACACACATCTTCAGCCTTGTGGCTGAAGAGCGGGGTATAAATAAATAAATAATTAAAAAATATTTTTAAAAGAAGGAAAGAAAGAAAAAGAAAAAAGAGTATAAGATGGCCATTTGATTGACTTACCAGACACTCACTTAGCCGAAAATCCAACATGGTGGCAGCAGGCACCTTTCCTTTTTTACTAGTTCCTCCTCCCCTTGCTTGTCCAGCCAGTCAGATTATGCTACCTGTTCGCATATGCATGAATGCGAGTGTTTGAATGATCGCACATTCACATGTCATACGGAGCTTTTTTTAAAATCTAGATGACGCCCTGGACGCTAGGCACACAGACTTTGCGATGGATTTGGCTGTCCTCTTTCTGAATGATACGTATTTATGCAAATGTCCATATGAACGGATTGCCTTCCGTTCACATCCTGTTAGGATTATTTTCACCACATAGACAAGCCTTATGTGTGAAATAGTAGACCCTGTTTATTGAGTGGCCTATGGTGTTCCAGACAGAGCCTAGTGTGTTGAGTTTATACATATGCATAGGCTATTTCAGATATTCAACGAGAAACCCAAAGAATCAGGGTAAGAACAAGTAGAAAGAATCTGTATCCCGTTTCACATATAATCAGCTGAACAGCTGAACAGGGCTAATATCTTTCTTGTAAGCAGACATGAAAAGCATCCTTCCTGGTTCTTTGTTAATATAAATTGCTTGGGGAGCACTCTGGCTATATACGGTAATCTCATGAAATCAAAAGCAACCCCATATATATATACCTCATATTTAGTCTTCTGACTGTAGTCATGATTGTAGAGGACCTAGAACACACTTGATATTATATAAATGTATATGTTGCAACCAAAGCACATTGTTCCACTTTTAACAATGCATACTTTACTCAATCCTTGTAACTAGTGGGACTTAAAGATTTAAGTCTTATACACGCTAAGGCCTATGAATACAAGTAGGCTTTCCCCCAAGTGATAATGCATAGGATGGGGCCTTCAAATGGCTTAACATACCTGGATTGAACCCAGCAAAATATTAATAATGATGTCTAAGTAGTAAATTAGTAGTCTAGAGAATTGTTAATTCCTTGCTTATTCTTACTCAGCTCAGCATAGCCATATTTGTCTTCTTTTCTTTCGTGTTTGATTTATAGACAGTTTTTTGTAGCTACTTAAAAAAGCAATAGTTTGGGAATACTGTAAATGTCATCCATATGTGTGTCTTTACTCATGCCAATTCACAGGGAGTATTCTTTTGTCTTCTATTTTTATATGGATTCAGATCTCAAATAGCTGAAATGCATTTTCATTTGCTCATTAGCTCCTGATTATAAGATGTAATTAAATCCAATTTGTTTTTCAAAATCTTTTGAAGCTAGCCTTCCAGGACAACACATCTACCAGTAACTGGGAAATTTTCAGTTGGAAAAGTTCTCTTGTTGCTGTATTTAGTGACATGAAATGACTCTGAAGTCAAGGTTTTAAATAAAACAACTTGTACTTACATCAGTCCCCTTGCAGCACAAAGTTGCTTTGTTGAGAAAGTAGTTTAGTGCAGCTTAAAAGAGAGAGGGAGTTCTTAATCTTTCCTTAATGACTAAGTTGGTATGGTGTGCTTATGGTTTCATTAAGTATGCCATGTGAAAAGGATAAAAGAAGCCACAATTAATGAGTTTTGCTAACAGAGTCATGGTCTAATTGTTAAGCAGCAACATAGTCAATGTAATCTGTTCTTGAAATTGCCATTGGGTATGCCAACAGTCATCATGTTACATGAGGGTGGGGTGGGGGAGTTAATGAAAACAAAACAATATATAAGGTAGGTTTAATCAGTGCCATGTTTCAGCCCAGGTGCATGTTCTCAACAAAGCATATATTGGCTGTTTTAATACTAGTATTTGCTCAAGGAACCAGACAACAATAACAGAACTGGACACATAGAGACCTTGGGGCAACATGAGACAACACTGGAACATGAAATTTTAGGCTTACACAGTGGTGGATTACATGGTACAGGAGGATTAGTTCCAAGAAAACAGTCTGGTAAATTGTCCAAACTTTCCTACTGCAGATATTTTCATCTTCTTTCAGATTGATGTGTTACAGTTCTGGAACACTAGTTGTTTTCTGTGTCATGATTTATGATGCTGGGTGGGAACTTTGGGGCATCATACCTCTTGCTTGTCCACCTTCTCCACTCACTCATGTAACAGCTTCAGTACAGAGATCCCAATTGGTTTCAAACTGTATGTGGTCTAACTTCTTAATGGATTGAACCATGCTCCTTGTTCTCTGTATGCTTGCCCACTATTGAAATCAGCCAGAGCTCAAGGATTTTGGTTAATGCTGACTTAATCAAACCATATAGCATACAAAAAGGTACAAGACAAGGATGTCCACTCTCCCCATTATTGTTTATGTCGGCCCTTGAAGTTTTGGATAGGGCAAAAAGACAGGACAAAAGAATCAAATGCATAAGAATTAAAAAGGAAATGTATAAACTAAAAGCTTTCATAGATGATTTAGCAATCATTTTCAAAAACCCTTCTGAGAGCATAGATTCTTTGTTGGAATTATTAAGGAGTTTGGAGAATCGGCAGGGTTTAAATAAATAAGTAAAAATGAGCATGTTAACAAAAATATGAGAAAAGAGAAGCAAATGCAATTGGTGGAGAAGTCAGACTATAAGATTGAGAAAAAGGTGAAATATTTGGGTATTTACTATGATGAATATATGAATTATTGAAGAACGTTACGTTAAGATATGGAATGATATTAAGATGGATCTGCAAAGATAGGCAAAGCTCAAATTATCACGTTTGGAGAGAATATCTGTGATAAAAATGAACATCTTGCCAAGAATGCTGTTATTATTCCAGACAATACTGATTTATTTAATGATGTGTTATGTAAACATTGGCAAAGAGACTTGTCAAATTGTCTTTCCCAATGGAAGAAATCGAGAGTTAAATATAAAATTTTATAAGATGCAAAACAGAGGAGGAGGGATTGGGAGTTCCAGACTTGAAATTGTATTTTGCTGCTTGTTGTCTGGTTTGGTTGAAAGAGTGGACTGTTTTGACAAATAAGAGATTGCTGGATTTAGAAAAGCATGATCTGAGGTTTGGTTGGCACAGAGATAGATGGTATGATAAAGTTAAAATGAATGTTGAGTTTAATAATCATTTTATTTGATGTGCCTTGTTAAGAATATGGAATAAATACAAACCAAGATTATGCCCTAAAATGCCATTATGGGTTTCATCCCAGAAAGCATTCCATAGGAAAGAAATACCTAACAGCAAAAGAAAGATGGTTGGTTTATCAAAATGATTTAGAATTTGATCAAGATCAATATTACATTAAGTCAAATGAAGAATTATTGATTGAGGGCCATCATTTTCAGTGGTGTACTTACTGACAAATATTTGAAAGATTTAAAGTGGATTTAAAAGACTGTATGATTTTGATTGGAACCAATCAGAATTTGAGATACAGTCATGTACAGGTGATAAGCATTTGACTGGGAAGATTTATAAACCTTTGTTAAAATGGAGATGGAAGTTGGAATGTTGGAAGTGTGGAAAATTGGAGGGCACTTTTTGTCATCTTTGGTGGAGGTGCCAAATGGCAAGAGTATATTGGAAGAGAATACATGTTAAAATAAGATACATATTGGGAATTAATTATGGTCTAAACCCAGAAATCTATCTGCTGAACATGGTTGATAGGATAGGAAGAGGAGTGGGGAGTGCAATGAAAAAGATCTTATTATATATGGTTACTACCGCAAGAGTATTGTATGCTAAATATTGGAAGCAGAAAAGGATACCAACCATAGAAGAATGGCTGGGAAATCTGTATGAAGCATTAGAATCTGATAGACTTAGAGCGAGATTAAAAAACAAGCCGTTAGATAAGATAGAAGAATGGGAAATAGTTTTGAGAAAGCTGAAAAGCAAAGGATAGACCTCCTATCTTTAAAGTTTGTCATACCAAAATAAAAACTGGATGTATGGAGATTAAGAAGAAATTAGAACCAAAAATAAATTGTTAAATTTAGATATCAGACAAGGAATATAATTTTGTTGGTGGTGAAAAAGTGAGAAAAATGAACTAGATAGGAAGTAAGGTATCTAGTAGAATGAAAGAAAAAATATAGAGTGTGGGTTTTATGGAAAAAAAACATAGTTACATGATGTAATGTTATGGACATTTTTATTTTGTATGTATATATATCTTTGTAATACATATAAGTAAATAAGCATGTATGTAGATATGTAACTAAAAAAATAAAATAAAAAATGGAGATGGAAGAAGAATAAGTTAAAGATTGTATGATATAGTAGGCACAACATTTTGGATACAACATATAACTAGAACAATGGAGACTGTTAAGGAGGACTGAAATTCACATTATGTTATGATTTGAAAAAGAATTTTTATAAGATGATGTAGTTATTTTATGTAGCTATTATGTAGGTATTTTATGTAGTTTTATATAATTATCATTAGGAAGGTTGGAAGTCAAATGTATATTCTATTTTTTCTTTACTTTCTTTTTCTTCTTACATACTCCTTGCTGTGTTTGTCTTTTTTCTGTATTAACTTTTGGTTTGTTTTTAATTTTTGTGTGTATCTTTTAATTGCATCAAAAAATCTTAATAAGAAATTTATCCCCCCCCCCAAAAAAAAGGAAGGAAGGAAGGAAGAAAAAGGGAAAGGAAAAGAAAGGAAAGAAATCAGCCTCAGCCAGAGCTGGGCTGTGTTTTTAGGCATCAAAGGTGATTAATGCCTCCAGGAGGGAAGGGATGCCCCTTGCAGTTGCTTTTGAAAACAATCTAGTTCCATTGGTTTCTGATTATTACCACCCAGTGTCAAATTTGCCATTTTTAAGGCATTGGAGCATGTGGAAGTATCTTAATTGGAGGAAATGCTGAGTGTTTGGATCTATTCCAAAGAGGCCTAGTTTAGAAATGGAAACAGACCTGGTCACTCTTGTAAATGACTTACAATGTGGAATGGTTCAGATTAGTGCAACTCTGTTGTTTCCCTGGACCTTTCTGTGGCTTTTGATACCATCAGCCATGGTGATTGGATCATTTATCCATGCTGGATATAGAAGGCTCAGCGTTAGGCTGGTTTGGGCCTTTCTAAATAAATAGTTCTCAGAAGGTGGCACTTGGGGAATTCTGTTCTACCTCATAGCCATTGGCCTGTGGAATATTGCAAGTTTCCATTTTATCCCTGTTTTCCAACATCTGCAGGAACCACTGTAGAGTAGTCATCTAGTACCACCTTCTGGAACTGTTGCAGAACCCAAAGAGAAACAATACTTTCTGTTTGGTTCCTGGTGTACTTTATTCATGAGAATAACTGAAGCTGTCTCTGTCCTATAACCAAGCCTGAATGAAATAGATTTTATTAATCTGCCTTGTCTAGAAACATCTGAAGCTGATATGTCACCACACGCTCAGGCATGGAGTCTGTTTTTGTTTTTTGTTTTTGTTTTAAATAGTAGTCTCACCACTATCTTTCTCTTTTATGTATCTCACTTTATTCATATCCTGCCTTTTCCCTCCATGAGTGGCCCTCAAGGTGGTTTACAGGATCCTTAGGCATGATGAATGCCTGTCCTTGTGCATTCAATCCAACCCCTGAAGCATTGCTAAGCCAACAATTGTCAAGCACATTCAGGGCAGCCCTTGCCCCTCCAAGGATCCTGTCCCACTATGCTGCCTTCTCTAGAAAGTGAACAAACTACATCTACAGGATCATAATAACTGGAACACTTTGAGTACTTAGTTTCACAAATTTACATTTCTTTTGAAGTCATCATGGCCATTCCTAGAAGTCCACTTGCATGAACAAATATGTCAGCTGAGCTGCCAGTGTCATTTGCTGACAGGAACTCTTGTAACTTTGGAACTCAGCAAGAGCACCACTTGTTTCCTGGTTCCTTCTTGAACAGACTAGTGTTTGGTGAATATTGTGTAGCTCAGAAATAACAAATTGTGAAACACACCCTAGGTACAAACCATGTATTCTCCCCAATTTAAATAAAATAGTGTGTGCATTTTTTAGGAGGGAATCTAAGCGCATTAAGTTAATTTTCATCTGAAGATTAAACAGACAGGGGGGTGTATGTGTGATAATTGCCAGTATAACAGCAGCCACAGAAGGGGACTGTAACCCGCCCCCTAACTCTCTTTGTCCCTCTCCCAAAAACACATTCCAGGAGGGATTTTTCTCAGAATTGCAACAGCAGAGGAAAGGGTTAAATACCACCTTACACACCTGTTTTGATCCTGACAATGACCACGTCTGCCCCCTGCTGATGCTTTTTATTTAATTTTTTGTTTTGTTTTAAAATCCATTAATGTGCCAAAGAATTTGAGACTTTAAGTTCTTATATACATTTCTTATAAGAAGACTTTCAGGATAAAGAAAACATACAGTGAAATAAAAGTTGTGGGTTGTTGTTGTTTCATCAAGTAATGATGTTCACGATTTTGTCATCTTGGCGTGACACTAAAAATGGGTGTTTGAAGAGAAAATAAATTTGAGGACGGCAACTTGTCTGCTCAAAAGACATTCTTGTAAGCAAAGCAAGCAAGGACAATGATTCAACATAGCTTTGATGGGAGAGGAGGATAAAATTACATGAAGAAAGAGGTAATAATGAATTGACAGTACAGCAGGTGAGAGAAACCTCACCCTTTCTGTCATTTTAGAAGGCTAATATTTAATTTGTGTTTGCTAAGAAGTAATTTGCTGTTTTGTATCTTTTAATGTTTTGAAAGCCCACGGTGACTGAGATTTTAATTTACACTATTTCCCACCTCTCTATTTCTGTGGCTTTTTAGTCATCAGCCGCTTGCAGAAAGCGCGGGATGAGTCCTTCCTGAATATTCGTTTGCGAAGAAAAGCCAGAGAGAGATTTCTGTAACAAATACAATCAAATTGTATATAATGCCCTACACATCTAGGATTAATATGTTCTATCACTGATCAGTGAAAGCATGAGGCAGTCCTAATGCCAAGAGTAGTACAGTTGAGTAATACTCATTAAGCACATTTCTAACGCTTCTAGCTAGGAGAATGTGGTGTTGGTGATGTTGTTAAAAACCTGCCAGGCCATGACAAAAATAGTTAAGAACATAAGAATCATGTTGAAGTAGACATGGTCTATGTAGTCCAGCATTCTGGTCAAGCAGTATCCCATCAGAAGCCTGCCAGCAGAAGGACATGACTACAACTACACTCTCCACCCCATGCTCCCTGGCTGAGATATATGTCTCCAATGCTGAGATATATGTCTCCAATACTTGTGGTAGTATGTCCCTAATTTCTGTGAATTTATCTAATTCCCCATCTGTCTTCATCTGGATAAGAAGGTAAAGGGTAAACTATCTGAAGAACACCAGTCACCTAAATTTTCATTTAAACAGCCAAATATTGTCTGCACTTCAGCAACTATTGTAATCAATAGCTCCAACTGAAGTTCTTAGAATGATAGATTTGCAGGGGGGACAGGGACTGAGCATAGCCTTAGGAAGGCACTGTTTAAATTCCTTTTAGCTACAAGTGCTGAGTATTAGGTTGAGTGAGCAGAGTCAGTGATTCCACTTATCCAAGGAAAAACAGGGGAACAGAAATATCAGAGACAAAGATTCCATAGTGTGACCATTTTATGCTTTGACTTAAAAGCTTGCCACTGTTGCTTTTCAGGTGTGTGGGAGGTATGTGTATTCTTTGATGCTACTTGGCACAACTTCATGAACACAATCCAAGGTACCTGTGTAATAAGGAGAAAGAAATCAGCCCAAAAGCACAACATGCTTTCTAGAGGTACATAATTGTGAGGCCTTGTCACAGATGACCACAGAATGTGACAGAGATGCAGGAGAGGTGATCACACAGGGCAGAGGCAGGAGGTGTAATCATGAACAGATAGGTTGGACTAGGGGCAAGGCAAGGCAAGGGCAAGGCAGATACATGAGCCATAGGAAGGGAAGGGAAGAGAGTCAGCCTGCATTGCTTCAGACTGCTGGACCTGCTTAGAAAGAAGGGGTTTTACAGGTTTTGAGGTTTCTCCATTGGATTGTATCATGAATTGATGGGAATAAATGACACTGTTTCCCTATGGTACATAGTCTGGCTGCTAGAAGCCCAGTTTCTAACAAGCCCCTTGATACCATGTAGCACCTTTTGTGAAGTCCAAACCAAATCTAGGTTTTTCCAGAAAAATCATGCTACTTATAGCATTAGAATTCACATTAATATGCTGTACACTAAACGACCCAACAGTGCATCAAAGAGCAGTAGCCTGTGGTGCAGCTATAACAGGATCTTAGGGCTTCTAATGGGGAATCCACATGACACAAATAATCCAGTTTGGAACTGGATTATTTGCATAGCTCCTTCCCATGGAATCCTGGGATGTGTAGTTTTACAAGGTCTTTAGCCTTCTCAGATAAAGAGTACTGGTGCCTCACCAAACTACAGATCTCAGGATTCCATAGGAAGGAGACACGCAAATAATCCAGTTTCAATCTGGATTATTTCTCTAGTGTGGATGCCCCCTAAATTAGAGGGCCTCACAGCCCAGGAAGCTCTCCAGAGAGCAACAGATGATGAAGCAGCACAGCAGCAAATAGGCCTGGAGTCAGTACCAGAGCACTAGTCTCTGCAGCATTTTTCTTTACGGCAGCGCAGTGGTTAAATGCCAGTACTGCAAGTCACCACATTGCAAGTTCGATTCCAGAGGGCTCCAAGGTTCACTCAGCTTTCCTTTCGTAGGTCGGTAAAATGAGTACCCAGCTTGTGGGGGCAATTAGCTAACACACATTGGAAACTGCTTAATGCAGTGTAGATGTGTAAATTGCTATTGCTTTAAAAACAATTTGTAAGACGCTCTGATAGCCTTGTGGCTGAAGAGCGGGGTATAAATAAATAAAGCAAAAAAATATTTTATTGTCAGGCTGTAGATAGGTGGAAGTCAGCAGAACCTCATTTTTTTAAAAAAATTTGAAAAATACGGCAATTTTTTAAATTGATTATTCCCAAGTAAATATGTCAGGGCAACAGAAGCCAACTCCATTTCATTCCTCTCGTCATGACGGTGCTCTGATTTAAGTGAGTTTAACATGAAAAACAGTGTGTGCTCAGAGTAGTTCTTGTTGTTTTTAAAATCAGGGTTGGCAAAGTGTTTTGTTTTGTTTGCCCCAATGTATCAAGTAAAGCATGGAATAGTGAACAAGGCAGGGAAAAAGAGAAAAAATTGTTACCGTAGATGTTACACAAAAGAAGTAATACTAACAAGTATCTAAAGTCCTCCTCCTCCATAAGAACATAAGTCCAGGGTTCAGGGCTGTGTTCAGTACTCCTGACATAGTGGTGCCAGAATGGTGTGGTACATAATTGTATGTATACTCACTTCAGTTTAATTACCAAAGTAGAAACTGTGGCACACGAAGCAAAACAATGGAGGGAAGCAGTACAAAGTCAATGTGTTCCTTCATCAGGTGATCCTACCTAGATTATTTAGGGGAAAAATAATGGTTGGAGATTCAACATGATACACAAAATGTCATGTTTTCTTTGCAGTTGTCTGGAGAAGAAAGAGGTAGATTGTTATGTGAGTCACAGATGGCAGATTTTGGAGGAGTGTTAACAGCAGTGGACTGACCTGGCCAATGTTATGGGCTAATTGTCCCAGCTTTTCCTAAGAGGCTGAGCCTTTGTCCTCCTCAGCTGGGCATGGATATTCCTGCAGAGAGCTCAGCAACATAATATATGGGGAAGCTGGGAGGTTTATTTTATTATCATTTAAAGTACAACTAACTTTCTCCTAAGCTGATTAGGGCTCTGGTCACAGACTGGCTGCATTAGTTACAAAGCAAGTTCAAAGCAGGAGCTATGGGGCAAACTTTTTTCTTAATTTTTCAGTATTCAAACTCCAGGTGAAGCTTGTAAATATACTTTTGACACACAAAAAAACATAGTTAAAAATCATGATTAAAAGCTTTCTGTAGGAATGTTGTTGCTTCAAAAAGGGTAGGGTGGTGGGAGACTGTTACTTTATAGTAGACCTTGACAGACCATATAAGCAAACATGAGGTTGAAGACCAATTTACATTCTGAGGGTGGTGGAAGTTTGTTTTGTGCCCTGAAGAAAAAACCCTCCAAATGCATGAAATGGGTGGAGAAACCACTTCTATAGCACCAGGATGGTGTCTGTTTTCACCCCTGTGATTTGGCTCTCAGCATTTCTTCAGGCATTGTATTCATGACCTGATAGCTGATATGCATTTTATAACATGCATTCTGCTGAAAAAGACCATCTTGTGCCAGCCCTGCTTGTCAACCTTGCCCCTGACTCTGAAGACTAAGGAGATTTTCACACGGGCTATATATCCCATGGCAGGAACAGAACAGCGTCAGGAAAGGTTTTCCCTTTTGGACGACGTTGACCCGATTCTGTCCTGCATCCATCCTGCTCCCATGACTGTTCCGGAAAAATGTAATCATGATTTTTCATTGTGAATAGACCTCCCATTCTGTCGCTATCACGCAATCATGGGTGTGCGAACAGGAGCCCTGTTCCTGTTCCGAAATGACAGCCGTGGAGGGGAGGTCCATTCCGAGCACTTCCTGGTACGATCTGGACATGCAGGTAAGTGGCACCCTTTATTTTACACTCCCTATTTTGATTGTGTGATTTAAAGTGTGTTTTTGTGCTTGGTGAACTTATTTTATGTTTGGGGGAGTTTTATTTTTTAAATTTACTGCCTGGCCGTTATCACGTGATAACATGATAACGTTTCAGATGACCAGTCATAAAAGCAGCCTTACCGCTGCATTTATGGCTGGCCAGTGAGGGGAGGGGGAGCCTGTTCCTACAGCGGAATTAAGGTAAATGTGTGAAAGATTTACATTATTCCAGGGCAGGAACGGGAGAGGAGGTGGCGGAGCACTAACAGGGCATTTTGGCCCCGTGTGAAAATCTCCCAAGTGTGGCTTTAAAAAGAAAGGAGTTGTATACATGCTCACAAGCAGTACCTTGATTGGTCACTTTTGTTTGCAGAGTGCGACTTGATAAGATTAGAAAGTGAGCTGTAGAAGAATTTCTTTGCTGTTTCAGTCGCATATTCTCAGGTTTCTTTTTCTCGCCCAGTATACCAGAAGATGGAGTCTTCTTTGTTGAGATAGCATGTGAAGGTCCAGTGAGATCTATCAAAAATATTGCTCCTTTTGGCCTGCTGTTCCTGCTGAGACACCCAACAATTTGATTACCAGATTCAACTTATCACTTGAAAACATACCTAATAATTCTAAACAAAACGCACAGGCAAAAATCCACCCATGATGTAGTGATATGCGTCAGTCAAATACTAGTCTATGCAGGATGTGTGACATGTTTATTCTAAGGCTCAAAAGTAACTACAGTATAAATATTTTCTTCTTGTCAAACCTGTTCAGGCCCAGATCAAGTTAATGACTGCTGCACATAGGTATATGCTTGGATGTAAAATTTAAAGCTCAAAACTTGTCTTGTGTAGATATTTTTGCTTCTGAAAAAGAATACATTCAGCAGTACAGTTCAGCTGAAACACAGTAACATTTATTCTCTCTCTCTCTGGCTTTTCTTTGCAAACAAAGATTCAGGAAAGACTCATCCCACGTTTACTGCAAGCACGCTGATGACTAAAAAGGCCAATCCGAGATAAACAAGTCCGGTTGCAGAAAGCACAGCAGAAGGTCTCCTTGGGTGATGTTTCTGGGTTGTGATTCTTTCTGTGTTGTCGTTTCTCTTCAAGACTTGTTCGGCGTGAGTTCTCAAATAAGACTGCAGCATTGTGGATAGTGTGTCTCCATGCCTCCCGATGTGAGGCCAGGGCGGACCATTGTTGGTGATCAATTTGGCTGAACCTGAGATATTGTTTCAAGGAGTCCTTGTATCGCTTTTTTGGAGTGCCTCTCTTATGCTGACCCATGGCTAGTTCACCGTAGAGTACTATTTTTGGGAGGCGATGGTCCTCCATCCTAGAAATGTGCCCTGCCCAGCGCAGCTGTGTTCTCAATATCATGGCCTCAATGCTGGTGATCCCTGCTTGCTCAAGGACAGCAACATTCGTCACATAGTCAGTCCAGCGTATATTTAGAATTCTGCGTAAACAGCGCTGATGGAAGCGTTCGAGGAGTCGTAAGTGGTGGCGATAGGTGACCCATGTTTCAGACCCATAAAGGAGAATAGACAGTACAATGGCTCTATACACACTGATTTTTGTGCTTCACCTCAGGTGTTTATTACTCCAGACTCTTTTTAAAGTCTTCCAAATGTGCTATGTGCCTTTGCTAATCTACGATCGATCTCTTTGTCAATCTTGGCATCTGAGGAGATGATGCTTCCCAGGTAGGTGAACTGCTGAACGGACTTAAGCACAAAGTTGCCAATGGCAATGTGGGGATGATGGTGTTTGTCCTGTGGTGCAGGCTGGTAAAGAACTTCTGTTTTCTTCAGGTTGACTTCCAGCCCAAACAGCTCTGCAGCTGTTGCGAAGCAGGATGTTAGGCGCTGCAGAGCTGCTTCTGTGTGGTCAACAAGGGAATCATCATCAACGAAGAGCAGCTCACGGACTAGATAGTTTAGAGTCTTGGTGCGAGCCCTTAGACGGCTTAAGTTAAACAAGCTACCATCAGTACGGTAACATATATAGATGCCGTCTTCTTCTTCAAGCTCTGTCGTAGCCCTTTGGAGCATCATGCTGAAGAAGATTGTAATTAAAGTTGGCGCAAGAACACAACCTTGCTTCACTCCATTAGTTATTAGAAAGGGCTCTGAAAGATCATTGCCATATCTGACTTGACCGCCCTGGCCCTCGTGTAGCAAGATAATCATTTTAAGGAATTTAGGGGGATATCCTAGTCTTTCCAGGATCTGCCACAGACCTCTTCTACTCACGGTGTTGAAGGCTTTGGTGAGGTCGACAAATGTTACATAGAGACCCTTGTTCTGCTCTCTACATTTCTCTTGCAGTTGTCTAAGGACAAATACCATATCTGTAGTACTCCTATTGGCTCTGAAGCCACATTGGCTTTCAGGGAGAAGTTCTTCTGCAACAGCAGGAACTAATCTGTTCAGGAGTATCCTTGAAAGGTTTTTTCCAACAATAGAGAGCAGTGTTATGCCTCGATAGTTTGAGCAATCGGATTTTGCTCCTTTTTTCTTGTACAGGGTGATGATGACTGCATCTCGGAGATCTGATGGCAGTTCCCCCTTTTCCCAGCAATTCACAAGGAGTTCGTGGAATTTATCATGGAGTACATGACCTCCGTGTTTCCAAACTTCAGGTGGGATTCCATCAATCCCAGCTGCCTTGCTGTTTTTCATCTGCTATATTGCCTTAAGGGTCTCTTCCAAAGTGGGAGCTATGTCCAATTCATTTTTCATTGGTTTTTGTATCATATGTTGGATAGCTGAGCCTTGGACTACTTGGTTGGCACTAAAGAGACTTTGAAAGTGTTCAGCCCATCTATTCAGGATGGAGGCTTTATCAGTAATTAATGTTTGAACATCTGTATTGTATAAGGAGCTTTGGACCTGATAAGTAGGTTCAAACACTGCCTTAAGATCTTCATAAAATCCTCTAGGATCACCCAGATCTGCACAGCGTTGTGTCTTTTCTGCTATATTGATCCACCACTTGTTCTGCATGTCTCGGAGTTTTTGTTGAAGTTTACTACATGTGAGGCGGAAAGCTGCTTTTCTTACATGGCAGGTTGGCTGGGCGAGGTATGCCTGGTGAGCAGTTCTCTTCTTTGCCAACAGCTCCTGGATCTCTTGCTTGTTTTCATGAAACCAGTCTTGATTTTTCTTGTGGGAGAACCCGAGGGATTCTTCTGCAGACTGGAGGATACTGTTTTTGATATGTTGCCAAAGGACTGTAGGAGAAGGATCTGTAGGATGGTCTTCAAGTTTTGTTTGCAGATTTGCCTGGAATTTGTCTCTCATGGTAGCTTGTTGAAGATTGTTGACTTGGAGTCTCTTCTTTAAGGTGCCACCCCTCTTAGGTTTGAAATTGAGATGAAGATTTAGTTTACATCTTACGAGGTGATGATTTGTCTGGCATTCTGCACTGGGCATCATTCGAGTATGACAGACATTGTGAATATTTCTCTGGCAGACTAGAACATAGTCAATGAGGTGCCAATGTTTGGATCGGGGATGCATCCAGGTTGTCTTCAAGCTATCTTTCTGCTGAAAGATAGTGTTTGTAATAGTCAGCTGTTGTTCTGCACAGAACTCTAGCAGGAGGTGTCCATTATCATTGCAATTTCCAATGCCATGCTTGCCTAAGACACCTTTCCAGGCTTCGGAGTTCTTTCCTACTCTGGCATTGAAGTCACCAAGGATAATTTATTACGATGCAAGTAATACATGGCCTTCAGGAACAGATGTTATTGTCCCCCACTCCCTCTTCTACATGTGTGATACTTATCATGGGATGTCACATTAGATCCAGAATCCCGAGATTCTTGGGAAAAGCAGCATGCTCCAGCATGTGTAGTGGGGTATGATGAGCTTCCAGTGTTTGTTACAGAAGGAGGTGGAAGAGAGAGCATGCTTGTGAGTTGGCATTTCCCACATTGATAAGTCTGTGGCAAGAGGACTTTTATTGACTTTCTACATTATTCAACTGAACAAACTGGTCTGAATCATTTGTAATATTTGAAAGAGTGAAAGACCACACATCTAATACAACATTAAAAAATACCACAAATATATATTTTCCTCATAGAAATGCACAATAGCATTACTGTGGGATGTTGTTTTTGGCCTCTGGTGAGTAAGGTGGCAGCTTTCTGCATGTTGGTTGTAGCTTGAAGGGTATGAGTAACTGGCCTCTCTTTTATTGGGATGTGAATTTGTGAATATGATACCCAAAGGGTCAGGGGGAGAATGACAGATCCCAAAGGCACCTGTTACTTCAAGGGCAGAGAATGAACTGGCCATTCCATCATACTGAACAGGTTCTCAGATCCTTGCTGGATCCCTGCATGCCCTGTGTATTGATTGTACCTCACTGTTCAGTTCCAGATGTGGTGATAAGTTTCATTTTTATTGCTGAATTGTGCTGTCTGTGGTTACACAAGAGAATGGAACAGTTAAAGTGCTATCAAACTGTTATAACTGTGTACTATAAATTTGCAGCAGCGAGCCTAGTTCATTGCACATGTTTTGGGTGAACCCTTGGAAAGAGGCAAAATTGTTTGAGTGAGTGGACTGTCTATCTGAAATAGAGGACTTTGCAAGTACAGTTCGGATTACTAGTAGGCACTGCATACACACTTAGCTTGTGTGAAATGGGCCTAGGTAGGTATCTGCCAATGGTGCACAGAGAGAGAGAGAGAGAGAGAGAAAGAAAGAGGTTTAGAATTTTGTGGGCAAAAGGTTAGCAATAGCTTTTACATATATTTTCTTTGTTTCAAAAGGAGAGTTAAACCATGTGAGCTAGCCTGCCCACTGCTAGAATCACCCATGCTCCTAGTGAACATCTGCCAGATGTAGTGAGAAACTACTTCCCCACAAACACCAGGTAGGTGTTTCCGAGGGGAGGTGCCATGTGGTTCCTGGGATGGGTGGGACTTGCTGACCCACCTGCCCCAACAACATCTCTGTGTATTCCTGTAACATGAGAAGGAGTTTATGTGCCCTTGGAATTTTCACAATTATTTGATTCTGCTGAGTTGCTGAGCTGAATTGCTTATTTAGTTTATATCCTGACATAGGACCAAAGATGGCTTATGATAAAATTAAAACAAGACACAGCTAGATTAAGATCACAGCTATCTTGAACAGGACACATTAGAAACGTGGCAATAAATGCAAATAGTTTTTGGAAACTATATTTGTATGGTTTTAATTGCAGCAGCTGACAAGAGGAGTTAAGGGGTGGGGGGAAACAATAGTGAATTTATTTTAGTTTTGTGGAAGGACGGTGGTATGGAAACAAATTTCTGAGCTGAATGTGTGTCTGGAAGCATCCTGATCCTTAACTGTGAACAGGTACTTTGCCTGTGACAAGAAAAAGAAAAGAAAGGAGGGGGGAAGTTATTAACTTGTTGCTTTTGACTTTTGAACTGGAATTCTCTAGCAGAATTGTAAGTATTTTATAGAATCAAAGAGCTGGAAGAGACCACGAGGGCCATCCAGTCCAATCCCCTGTTATGCATGTGGTCACAATCAAAGCACTCCTTAACAGATGGCCATCCAGCTTCTGTTTAAATATCTCCGAAGATGGAAACTCCACCACACTCCAAGGCAGTGTATTCCACTGTCCAGCAGCTCTTACTGTCAGGAAGTTCTTCCTAAAGTTTAGATAGAATCTCTTTTCTTGTAATTTGAATCTTTCGGTTCATACCGAAGACTCAGGTGAAGCAGAAACAAGATCGCTGTATCTTCTACATGATATCCCTTCAAATATTTAAAGATGGCTATCATTTTACTCTCTAAGGTCAACATGCCCAGCTCCCTAAACCATCCGACATGAACTTGCTTTGATCATTTTGGTTGCTCTTCTCTGGAAACTTTCCAGGTTATCAGTATCCTTGAACTGTGGTGCCAAGAACGAGAAACAGTATTCCAGGTGAGGTCTGATTAAAACAGAATAGAACGGGACTATTACATCTCTCAATCTGGACACTTTATTCTTTTTGATGCAGCCTAGAATGGCATTGGCTTTTTTGTTTGCACTCTTGACAGCACTCTTTCTTTTTGAGAGCCTTCTCTGGGAAGAGTTGTGGTTGTACCATATTCTTTCTCTTTTGTGGTAACGGAGTTAATGGTGCTCTTGGTGATGTTCATGGTTTGGGATTTTTTTTTTTTAATAACCCAATCCTGATGGGGGCAGTTTGGATTGCTTCCCGATCTCTATGCTGCTATGTATTTAGACTGCCTTTTTAACAAACTTTAGGGCCTTCCAAAAGTAAATGTACTGAATCTTGGATCATGGGGCTGTGGAATTGCTCACAGGTGGACTCCATTCAACTGCTTGTGTGACTTCTGGAGACAGTGTGTTGCACCAGAACTTATTTAAGTGTATGACAGCAAAGTGGGGTGGGTGAATATGCAGCCAGCAAGTGCCAGTTTGTTTTCGATTACTTAACTTTCAAACTGCAATAAAAATATATTGTACCTTCACAATGTTGAGTAGTTTGTGTCCATGAAGAGGTAACAATTCCAATTAAATCCATTTTTGTTCCAGGTTGTAACACAACAAAATACGGTAAAGACAAACTGGGGGGAGGGGTTAATACTTCTGCAAGATATTGTATTAATGTATGAAATAAAAAAATCACACAATAATTTTGTTATAAATATATTACGGAAATGAGTGCAGTGACCAACCAGAGGATTGTGGTTTTGTGTCCGCCAGCTTTCATCATTTATAAATGACAACAAACATCTTTCTCATAAGAAATTTGTATTCTTACTATTTTTATCAGCAAAGCTTATGATTGTACATCAATGGAAAAATGTGCATAATCAGTCATTAGATCTTTGGAAAGAAAAATTGTGGTCACTTGTCCTCATGGAAAAACTCACAAATCAGATTAAACATTCAAAGAATGAAAAACACATAAATACTTTTTAAAAACCACTTGGTTCCTATTAATAAATGAATATTTTTTAATTATATCTATCAAACATAGGTACAATGGTAGTGCTGCAATCTCATACTGATCTTTCGTATGATGTCTTGTCATAAACTTATCTGTTTCATATAATCTACTATAACTGATTACTTTTATATTTTGATTAATTGTAACCTATATCTTGGTTGTTTGATCTAGTTGTTCTAGTATTGTATTTTTAATGTTTGTCTTGGGTGACAACATACTGTTTGGGTTATATTTTTACAATAAAAAATTAAACAATCACACAAGATCAGATGAGCCTAAAGTCTGCTCTCTTATGTACAGTGGCAAACCAAACCAAAAAATATAGCAGCAGGGTTCAGATCCTCACTCGGCTATGGAAAACCCCCCTGGGTGATCTTGAATAAGTCACACTGTCTCAGCCTCAGCAGAAGGCAAAGACACCCCCTTGTGAACAAATCTTGCCAAGAAAACCACGTGATAGGTTCATCTTAGGGTCACCATAAGTTGAAAATGACTTGAAGGCACACAACAACAGTTAAAATTAGGATATTCTGAGAGGTAGTTTCTCTGCAGAGAATAGCTCTGAAAATCATAGCTGAGTGTGTCATACTGGGACAGTTAAAGGATAGCAGTTTGGGGTGAACTTGATTGCCCTCTCTGGCAGCCTGAGAGAGTGCATTGCTAACTTATTCTCTATATAATATTACAGAGTGCATTGCCTTTGGCTTCTGCTTTGCTTTTGGCTCCAGCTGAAGAATAAGCATTCCCCCTTTGTCTTGTTTATGTATTACTCGAGAAGGATATTCAATTTCAGGTAGTGTATTATTCACACGAGGAAAAAAAATGAATGTAACTACATGAAATACCCCATAAAAATCTCATGTGCCATTTTCATTGCTTAATCTTCAAGCAGGAAATAACCAGAATTCCTTTTGTTTTGCTCTGTTAACTGTATACGTACCCTTAGTAAATAGTCTTTAATAGACAGTTTGTATTATCCTCGCATGCATATCTAGGCATTTTGTTATAATTCTAGAGAAGGGGGTAAGGTTACACTGATTTAGAATAATGACTTATTCCTTCTCTATATTCACAATGGAAAGGTTGTGAGGGTAGGGTTTAACCCCCGCTAAGAACTCTGATGTCAGAGTATATTTTCCTGAGCCAGTTTTGGTGTATCCTATTTCCCAGTGGAGAGGGCTCCAGAGCATCCGTATGCTTGGGTTGTCCCTCCCAATTGTTTCCGGTAGGCAGGTAAACAGAGACTTTTATCTTGAAAGACTGACCACCAGTGGTGTCCTCCAGGAGAGACGACCCCTCTGCTGGCCAGTCTGTTTCCTGCCTACGCTCCTGGTAGGATCGTGATCTCCTTTGTTCTTGATTGATCCCTTCTCCACGTGGCAGGAGCCATCTTTAATCTTAAAAAAAAAAGATAAGGAAATAGTAGAAATTGGCCCCAGGCACGAAGGAGAAACTAAGGTGATGTCGACAATGGAGGAGATAGATGCTGTGATCGCTGCAGTAATTGCCAGCGATCGTCCCTCTAGGTTTGGCCAGGAGGCGGTCGAGCTCCCAGAGGATGGAAGGAATAGCCAGGGCTCCCCTGCTAGAAGCAGAGGCACAAAAGGCCCGGCTAGGAGCAGCAGCGGCAAGAAGAGGTAGAAGAAGGGGGAGAAGCCTCCCGCCTCGGCTGCCGGCGGCTGTGCCCCTGTGCCTGTGCCCCGGATGGAGGCGACAGGGGTCGGGAGGAGGAGGATGAGTCCGCCACGCTTCCCCTCCAGGAGGAGGTAACACAGCACGGGGGCCAGCCCATACACTGGGACGAGCAACGGCGCAACAGCGATCCCTGCTGTCCCCAGGACCGCAATTCGTTGGTTCCCCAGAGAGTGGCTACAGTGAGTGGGGCTTGTGCCCCTGGAATTGGGGAACCGGGAGATGATTTCCTAGCAGGCACCCCTGGGTGGCAGAAGGAAGCACTGGCTAGGGAGGTGGTAGGCTGGCTGGCGATGAGCCTGTTTCAGCCAGACCTATGGGGCTCGGGTGGCACGGCAAAGGGGGGGGAGGAGACCCCCAATCCCTCCAGAGCCCTTACCAACCCCGCAATCACAATATGGCCATCCCAGCCCCCTTCAGGGTCCCTCTCACGGCAGCAGAGGTTCCTCCTCGCAACCCCCCCTTGCACTCTGCAGTTCCTGGCTGCCCCCCCCCCCGCCCGATGCACCTCGGACTCAGCAGGCACCCAGGAAGGGAGGCAAGGTAAGTGGACCCAGCAAGGGCAAACACCCTTGGCACAGGGGTCCTGCAGGGAGGAGGAGCACACCATGGCGGTTCCTGGACCCAGCAATGCCAATGTCTCCAATGGTGGCCAAGGCATTCAGTTCACCAGACCCCTCAGCGATGAGGAAGATGGGTCACGGGAAGAGCCCAATGACCTGGCTCAGCCCCCCAAGAAGAAAGTAAGACTCAGCGGGGGGGGGTGACACCCAGGATGAAGATGTGGTCTCCCTCTATTCTTCTACTGGGGAGGAATCTGATTTATCAGACAGGGAGGAAGAGGAACTATCTGAGGAGGAAGCGGAAGATTCCATGATGGCACGCCCATCAGCATGCCATTTTTCTCCAGAGGACTTTACTGTTCTCTTAAAGAAGGTGGAGAGGACATTGGGCCTTACTTTACCTACAGTGCAACAAGCTCAGGTGGACCCTGACCTCCCAGAGATCTCAGGCGAATTTTTCCCGGCTTCTCAGCCTCAGGCCATGGAAATGCCAGTTCCAGTGACACTAATGCACCTAATCTGTGATGAATGGAGGGCCCCAGCAGTGACGAAGCCGCAACCAGCCCGGGCTAAGAAGCTGTATGCTCTGCCCAAGAAAGTGATGGGGAAACTACAGGTCCCATTAATCAATGCCCCAGTTTCTGAACTGGTTTCTTCTGCAATCTTCTGTCGGGATGGGGAGGAAACCCTAAAGGTACCAGAAGACAGGCGGATGGATCTTGCTCTGTGATGGGCACATGAGGCAATCTCCTTGGCCATCCGGGCCTCCACAACAGCCACCATGATGGCACGTGCTGTGATACAGTGGTCCAAGGATGCACTAAATGATCTTCCAAGGGCCCAGACCAGAATTCGGCAGGACCTCAACAAGGTGTCCGCATTTTTAGCTGACAGCACCTTGGACTCTATTCAGTTCTGCGTGAGAGCGCAAGCAGCAACCGTGGTGGCCAGAAGACAAGTATGGCTAAAATCAGGGAATGTGGACTTCAAGTCAAAGCAGAACCTGGTTTCCTCTCCCTTCCTGGGGGAGAAGCTCTTTGGAGATTCCCTGGGGCCTTTTCTGGTTGAGGATAAGGACAAGAAGAAGAAGACACTTGCCTCCGTCCGCAAGAGGACAGAAAGTCTTCCCGATGGTATCGGTCCTTTTGGGCCTCCGGGACTCACCATAGGGCTGGTCCATCCTCAAATCACTCTGGATCCAGGGACTTCAGGGCTCGTAGACCACGCTGGGGAGACAATAGATATCACTGTAGAAATCATCAGGGAGGCTCTGGGAAGCCTGGGCAAACCCAGTCCTCCAAACAAAATCCAAAATCACAACAATGACAATTCACCTCCAGTCGGAGGCAGACTTCAGGCGTTTGTGGAGGCTTGGGAGAGCTCTACCTCAGACAAATGGGTCTTAGAGTCAATCCGTCATGGATACCAGATAGAGTTCTTCTGACTCCCCTCATACCAACCCCGACTCCCAAGGTCAGGGAAAAGCATTGCTTGATGACAGAGGCAATTCAACGATCACTAAGGATGGGAGCCATAGAGGAGGTACAAATACCCCAGCATGGCAGGGGCTGCTACTCCAAACTGTTTCTACTGCCGAAGAAGAATGGCTCATGGAGAACGGTCTTGAATTTGAGAGGGGTAAACAAGTTCGTGTGGAAACGGAGATTCAGGATGGAAACTCTGAAGCACATCCTGGAAACTATTTGACCTGACGATTACCTGACCTCTCTGGATTTACAGGATGCATATCTCCACATCCCAATCCATTGGGATCATTGCCAGTTTCTGCGCTTCTGCTACAACAACAGACATTTCCAGTACAAGGCCTTTCCTTTTGGTCTCTCTTTGGCGCCCAGAGTCTTCACAAGATCCTCGTGGCCTTAGTGGCCTGTTGGCGGTGGTCAGGAATACATGTCTATCCCTATTTGGACGACATTTTGATCCGCTCGCAATCCAGATCCAGGGCAGAGAGAGAGCTTGGGATAGTGATGCAATCCCTCCAGGATCACGGGTTTTAGGTCAACCTCGAGAAGAGTTCCCTAGCTCCAAGTCAGTGTATCCAACACCTGGGGGCACTATTGAACTCGGTGGAGGGCAAGGTATGCCTCCCATCGGACTGAGTCAAATCAATACAGAGAGCTGGCTCAGAAAGCCTTAACGACACGCAGAACAGACATCATGCATCTGGCACACCTACAGGGGCTCATGATAGCGGCCATAGATTATCTTTCATGGGCTCGCTTCCACATGAGGAGCCTTCAATGGTTCATCCTTTCCTTTCAGGACCAGATAGCCAGCAAGCGACATCAAGCGGTAAGACTAACCAGAGAGGTCGCGACATCCCTTCAGTGGTGGCTGTCTTCGGCGATCCATGAAGGCTGACTGTTATGGTAACAGAACAGGGTGCAGATCACCACGGATGCCAGCCTCCAGGGGTGGGGAGCCCATTGTGGCCCTCATCTAGCTCAGGGCAAGTGGTCGACGGAGGAGGCCACCCACAGCATCAAACTGGCTGGAACTCAGAGCAGTCACATTAGCTCTCCTGGCCTTCACAGACCTAGTCTGGGGAAGGACTGTGCTGATCCGTACAGAAAATGTCATGACAAATGCGCACATAAATTGCCAGGGGGGATCCAGATCGCGGGCCCTCATGCAGGAGACGCACCTATTCACCTGGGCAGAGACGAACCTCGTAGTGATCTCGGCGGAGCACCTTTGGGGGGTGTTCAACCAGAAAGCAGACTGGCTCAGCAGGCCAGATACAGACCAGGGGGAGTGGAGTCTTCATTAGGAAGTATTCGAAGAGATCTCCCAGACACTGGGCCACCCAGTGGTAGATCTCTTCGCTGCACCAGCGAACACGAAACTTCCCCGCTTCTTCTCCAGATACATGATGGAGGGGGCGGAGGGTATGGATGCCCTGACGTCCCTTGGCTGAGCAGCCTTCTATATGCTTTTCCTCCATTCCCTCTCATACCCAGAGTGATCAACAAGATAAGGGTAGAGAGGGCGGAGGTCATTCTTACGCTCGACAATGGCCCCAGAAGGCCTGGTTTCCAGACATCCTCGATCTGCATGTGAAATCAGTCCAAATTCTGGCACGAAATGATCTGCTGGTCCAAGGACGGATACATCACCCCGACTCAGCGTGGCTACAGCTCCGCGTGTGGAAATTGAGCAGCAGATGTTAGCTTCAAGAGGTTACTCACGCCCTGTGATCAGAACGATCCTGGCATCCAGACGAGAATCCACTCAACGTATATACGAGTACACTTTCGGGTTTTTCGGAGATGGTGCAGGTGAAAGGACCAGCAGGTCTCCGTACCTCTACTGTTGGAATTTCTACAAGATGGAGTCGATGCCGGCCTCTGACCTAATACAATAAAAAGACAGGTGGCAGCGATAACTTCGTTCTTACCTCCAGAAAAGGTGGCTTCAGTGTCGTCACACACCTACCTCCGAAGATTTATCAAGGGCCTCGCCAGTCTAGCTCCCCAACGGTCCATAGGTTTCCATCCTGGAATCTCCATACAGTCCTAAAGGCGTTGATAGTACATCCATTTGAGCCCTTGAAGGAGGCTTCCTTGAAGTTGCTGACATAGAAGGTTCTTTTTCTGGTGGCAATCACCTCTGCACAAAGAAAGTCGGAGCTCGCAGCTTTATCTGTTAGACAGGACCTCTGTATTTTCAGACAGGACTTGGTGGTGTTAAGGTTGCGCCCAGGGTTCAAACCTAAGGTTAACTCAGCTTTTCACAGATCACAGGAGGTAGTCCTTCCCTCCTTCTGCCCCAAACCAGAGAGAGATTTGGAGAGGATCTGGCACACGTTGGATGTACGCAGGGCCCTAAAGTTATGCATTAAAAGAACGGCACCAATTCACCTTTCGGAAGCCTTACTTGTCTCCCCTCATTCCAAGTATTTTGGGAGAAAGGTTTCACCATCCACTCTAGCGCATTGGATCAAGGGTTGTATTGTAACTTGCTACATACAATTCACAGAACAAACAACAACACTCAACACACAATGTGAATACCAATATCTTTCAGTAATGTTTCCAACTCTTAATTCCTTCTGCGTATCACTCCTTGTTTCTTTATCTACAGTAGCCAATACTTACTCCTTACTCCTTATCTAATTTTAGGTTATCTCCTAGTACCAAATGATTAATACGAAAACCAAAGCTAGGGTTCCTACTTTCCCAGTATTCCAGATTATTATTACCTTATTTTACAGCTGTAATTACAGTATTATAATATTATAATACCATCTATCAGTCAATCAACCCTCCAAATAATTAGAGTATTTCCACTCAAATTATATTAAATGAAATTACCACACCTTCAAACTAGCTCATATATATATACAGCCATAGATGTCCCAACATTTATACATACACTCCAATTTGCACATAAAGTGTATTCCTAGAAAACCAAAAGAGAGAAGTAGAGAGAACATGGAGCAAATTACTATTAGGACGATCCTCCGTCTTTTATGTATCAGTCTTCAGTGTTTGTCTTTATGTAATTCCGTTATAAAGTTACTTCTTATGACCTTAGTCTTAAGTTCAGTAAGTCACCAATCTTTGAGTAAAGCACTACAGGCTGGATAAGATTCAATCAGCAGAAGCCGCCTTTGGCAGACGAGTGTTGCAGAGGATTGTTCAGGCTCAGGATTCATGAAGCTCGCCTTGCCCGCCCTGTCTTGGAAACTCTAGTAGATCCCAAGTATACGGATGCTCTGGAGCCCTCTCCATTCGGAAAAGGAATGTTGGTCTTACCTGTGATACTTTTTTTCCAGTGAAGAGGCGAAGAGCACCCGGCCCACCCAGGGTGAGCATTATGGAAGGACCCTACATGGGCACCAACTACCATGGATAGAAAAATCAAGGATTACTGAAGCCTGTAAAGAACCTTTGGATCATGGCTGAATGCGTCAGACTACGGCGTCACAAGGCTGTAGTATGGACTGGCCAGCAGAGGGGTCATCCCTCCTGGAGGACACCACTGGTGGTCAGCCTTTCAAGATAAAAGTCTCTGTTTACCTGCCTACCGGGAGCAAGTGGGATGGACAACCCAAGCATACGGATGCTCTTTGCCTCTTCACTGGAAAAGAACATATCACAGGTAAGACCAACATTCCTTCTTTAATCTTTTCTTGTATGAATGCTGTAGACTGATTGAAGTTAAGAGGCTTTCTTAGGTCTGAGGACACAACACTTCCACTCTATACCCCGAGGGTCTTGCTTCATTAGACAAAGTGCCCCTTTCCCATCCCTTCAGGTTCTGTTTTATATTAATGGGTTCTGCTGAGAAGAGCAAATGGAAAGAAATGTATATGAAGCTGCCCTGTAGACTGAGGAAGACCACCATTCCTTCCAACCCCTGATGTCTGCTTTAGCCAGCAGGCACTCCTCCAAGGTCTTCAGGGGGAACTCTTATTTGCCCCTTCAGCCTCAGATGTCAGGAAGCAGCGACCCCTCCATATCAATACAACTTAAAAAGCTGTTCCTGGAGCCAGATAAGACAAACTGAGGCAGTTAGCTGCATGCAAGTGCTATGTTTATGTAGCTAGATAAGCTCATAGTTAAATATTTATACAAAATAAAGGTGTTGTGTGAATGCATGTTGTATGAATTGCCCTGTACGAAGGGAACATTCTTGCACAAGAACATAGAAAGCAATTCAGCAAGTGATGCAGGAAATGTTTGCTGGCCCCTCAACTAGAAGTAGGGCTGATGGGTTGGTTTTGTCAAAACCTTGAGTCATCACTGAAGGGAGTTTGATGAAGCCTTGCAAAATCTGCAGTACATATACTAATCAATGTGTAGCACAGAACTGTTGCATGTCTGCCATGAAATCAGAAATGCCTCTGATGTTACAGAAATCCAGCGGGGGTGGGGGATCAAAATCCTTCTGATGCAGCTTTTGCAAATAAAACATTTTTTAAAAAAGAAAGAAAAAAGGAAGATGTTAAAATTCCAATTTAAAAGTCAAAAACAACAAGATTATATAACGATTACTAGTGATGTAAAATTTTACCCATTGGGAGCTTTCTTTGAAATAACTTACAGTTGCTAAAGTAATCCATATGAAAATATTTCCCATTTAAAGTTCTTGAAGAAGTGGACCCAGGAGAATGTCTGAACCATGGTCAGAACAGGGCCTTCTGCTCTGAGTTGCTACTTATTGGGATCTATCTGAATATTCCTAGGTTTGGTAAAGAATTTAATTTCTGAGTTTTATTCCCAAATGCTCAAATATTTTGGTTTGTTTCAGCCACTGGCTGAACAAGATTTAGGTGTATAGTTCAGTTGGTTTTAATTTTATTTCAGATATGACGAGAAAGCAGCAATCACAACAAAAAAATATTATTTGATCTTGCAAAACTTTAGATCTCAACTTAATTGTGCGCATTCTACACTCTAAACTAGGGAATGCATTCCTGTGTTAGTAAGTGGGAGAAGAAGATGACACATACAGAAAATGTACAGAAAAAAAGCAAAAAGAAAAAGAGAATGAAGATTTAACGGGAAATGAAATTGAATTTTAAATCTACTGTAGAAATACCAATGGTGATCATAATAATGAGACAACAGATGTGGCATCCAGGAGCTTGTCTCATGATGGAACTCATTTCAAGAGTGGCTCTTCTCGGCAATGCCATTTATCTGGCTTCTTAGCATTAAAAAGGGAGAATAGGATTGTAATAGACATTGTGGCTGGGATTCATTTGCCTGCGATTAGCTCTAGAAAAGAAAGACTTTTGTCCAAGAGAAAAGGAAGCTTGTAGTTCATTAAGTAGCAACAGATTTGTCTAGTTGAGGACTCTGCTTGAAAAAGGTACTGATGGCAGGGGGGGGGTGGGCTGTATCTCTAAAAGCTTTCTTCCTATTCTCTCCTATGTTTTTTAATGGTTGCCTTGTGGTGGGCATGTTGTAAATACAAGATTCTTTTCTTATTGCTGGGCTCCACATCCCTCTGCTCTTCAGTTTGGCTTTTCCTCAGCCCCTCCACACTGGTTCATTACAGAATAGCTTATGAGTTTAGGTCTAAGCTCAAGAAGGAATGGGGGAGTGAGGAGGGAAACTCTCTGAATTAATTTTGAGGTATTCAGCCCTAAGATTGTAGCCTTCTTGAGAAAAAATAGCTACAAAAAAAAAAAAATACAGACTTTCTTTTAAGTTGCCCAGCATTCTGAAGACTTTGATTTTACAATTCTAATTTTGGCTTTCTTAATAGGATTTGTTTAAAACTCAGCATTCCTATGAAATGAATGTAAACATTAGTGGGGGGGTCGTCATTCTCTCCACACACACTCGCACTAGATATAAGCATGTTCTGAACATGAAGAAACTTGATGCACCAGAAACTTCTCCTGCTTGGGCCCCATTGTCATGAGTTTTGGAACACTTCAAAGCACAGTATGATTCATGTCCTACAAGATCCTTTTGGAGTGAATGATAATGTCCTGCGTGGATGTGAAATTTTTCTCTTTATTAAAAAAGAAGTAAAGGTTGGTAACATCTCTTGGGCTGGGAAGAGAAATCCTAAATAGCAATGGGTTGGGTGCAGTAAGGTAAGATAAGCCACCACTTCCAAAGCCCTTCCAGTGTTTGATGGCCAAAAGAGGGGGGGGGGGAGTGATTTGGGGCCATATCTTCAGACCTCCCAAAGTATCAAACAGGCTGTAAATTCAGCAGATTGAAAACCTATTCTGAACTCTCCCTGGATTGCCCTGTTATAAGACCTTATAGTGGTGGAAATACCATCCACAGTAGATGTATGTCTGTGGAACCTTCTGGACCAAAAATTTCCATATCCCCTAAACACTCCTGTATAACTTGCTACTTGCCCTCTGCAAGAGGCACAAATCCCCCATAGTTATTTAGTTAGCACTCATGACCCAACAATATGGGTTGACCCCTGTATCTGCGGGGGATGTTTTCCAAGACACACACACTCTTGTGGATACCTAAAGCCAAATAGGGAAACCTATTATTTTCAAAGAGACAAACACCGAAAGTTGACCATAGTTGACATTGGAGGACCTAGAAACGCCTAGAGAGAACATACTTTTTTGGACTTGGGTAAGTTAAACCGTGGATATTGAATCCGTGGATATGATGGTTGACCTATATATCCTCTACTGATAATATAGACATTTTTATGGGTGACTTTTCTGTGTCATGCAGGACATTCTCCTCACCAAATCAGCCCAAGTGGTTGTATTACCATAAGAGGTGGGGGGTGCATTAGAGTCCCACCCATGATGCCAAAATCTTAATATTTAGGGGAATTATTTGCTCAGATAGGAGGCCTGTGAGAGGAGGGTAACTTCAGGTATCTTTTCACCTATGTATACAAGTACTAACTGTAGAGGAGGCTCCAGTTAAAGTAAAACAAAGTATTTTATCGAAATAGTACAGGAAGTAAACTAACACTATTCCTCCTACTACGCAGTCTTCCTGCACATACATTGTTTCAGCTTCACTCATGGCTATACACACTTTCCAGCCTCTCCTCAACACATCATATCTTTTATTCCTCCCTTTCAACTGTCAACTTTCTTCTCAACTGTCATTCAGACTTAAAACATCCAGAAGCCCCTCCTCTTTCAGTTTCCTGCCATAGGATTGACTCCTGGAACACACTACTCCCATTCGTTCATCCAGCCATCTGTCACAGTTGTGACCTTCGATTGACCTCCAGTCTGCCTAAGCCAATGTGACCCCAAAAAATGTCTACTATGTCAAGTTATGGAATCTCATGGGGAGGGATAATAGGGCATGCTAACGGCTGCTGCTGGTGCCATCTTTTAAGCATGTCCCATTATACCAAAAACAAAGCCAAGCTAGCATGTAATTTTGCTCTGCCTTACAGCTCAGGAATGGTGTTCTGTGTTGTATTGATCAGGCTTTCAGTCATGAAAGGCTATAGTAGTCTTTGTAGTCCATATACAATGAGGACTTGAGTTTCTTTCAGTTGGCTGCAGGGCAAATGGTGGAGAAATGTGGTCAAACCCCCTTCTCTTGCTGAAGCCTTAGTGTCCTGGCAGCCCATAGTTTGCTGTACCAGTCTAACAGTAAATGGCAGTTCAATCTTCAGAAGTGGCAGTTGCTGCCTTATATAGCATTCTGTTTCCTGAGTCAAGGCTAGGACCAGTTAGAAAGTGAATCATTGCATAGCTTGCCAGAATCAAGGCATAAAGGGGAGACAATCCCTCTTTGTGCTGGCTTTCATCTTGAGATTTTTATTCATTTTTTCCTGCTCTTCCTCCCAGAAGCTCAAAGCAGCATCTGCCACCCTCACCAGCTTTGTTGTAAACAACTGTGAGAATAGGCACACAGAATGTGTGTGTGTCTGTGTAACTGGTTCAAGGTCACCGAGTGAGTACAGTTGTCCCTCCATATCCATGGATTTGGTATCCATGGATTTAAGAATTTACAGCTTGAAAATGTTCTTTAAAAATAATAATCCAAAAAGCAAACCTTGATTTTGCCATCTTATATAAGGGACACAATTTTGCTATGCCGTTGCATATAATGGGACTTGAGTATTCATGGATTTTGGTATCCATGGGGAGTACTGGAACAAAACCCCAGCGAATACGAACTGTATTTCACCCTATCATAGTCCTGGTAACGTCTGACACTCTATAACTACTATAGCATGCAAACTCTCTGTTTCTGTGTTCTGATTTTCTCACAATTCTCTTAAAGTAAAAATTAAATCAAGAACAATTGAATTTGGTTTGACAATAGTTTGCCTCTCTCACAATTTTCTTCAGGCATGCTCTCCACACAAATAAAAACACTACTCTTCCATTTGTGGTTCAAGAAATAACTGTGACAGTAAACTGTGGAATGTGATGGTAGGCGCTATTTGCAAAATTAGATAATTGCCCTTTTTGGATCGATAAGAAAGATTTCATACTTCACTTCAATGTTGTTAATGGCCATTGTCTTTAAACTTTACACTGTCCACACCCTTATCACAAAGGTAATATTTTGGCTTGGAGCAATATCAACCATTTTGTCCTTTTTTTTTTCCCCCTTAACTAGCTGTAAAATAGCAGCTAGTTGGGTTTTTGGTGTTGTTTTATTTTTAAAAAGCCAGTTTAGAAGGAAATTGAATGTATAAAAAGTTCAAGTATGTAAATAAGTTGGTAGAAATCTGAGGGGTTTTGTTGTCTTTGGCAGGCAGAGCTTTATTAAGGCAAAATACTTTGAAGCTTCAATTACCTGACTTACCAAGGGTTGGAATGGGAAAGAAATGGCTAATATTTCTGGAAAATGAGGGGCAAGCAGGCTTTTTTATTGTTTTTAAACAGTTGAGCACATTTCCAGAGTTTAGTTTTATGGTCTTGGACAGGTGCTAATGTACACAAAATCTGAAGTCAACCTTGGTGTGTTCTAATTGTGGAGTGTCTAAGAAGTCAATACAGTCTTTTTCAGATATGACCTCGATATACTTCTAGCAGTTATTATCTGGGGCCCCATATGTGTAGCAGCATATAAACATTTCCCCCTTAAGCACGTTCTAAGACAGGGGTGGGCTACTGTGGCAGTTCCAGGGGCCACTTTTATGCCCCAGGGCCTTCTGTGGCTGCATAGGGTACCAAAAAACGAACCAAAAAATCCAAAGAGGCCAGCAGCCCACTTCTGGTTCTCAAAAACAGGTGTTTTTAAAAAATGTTAAACAGTACAGAGAATCTTTCCAATCTATTTTAAAAACAGATTTTTCTGCACATGGAGGCTTCCAGGAGCAGCAATTCACCCCCTTTTTGGTCAGAAAAAGGTCATTCTGGGGATTCTGGAGGAGCGAAGGCCCACAGAAACATCTGTGGGAGGCTGCATGCAATCTCAGGACTGCACTATGCCCACTCCATAGTTGTCTAGACAGTGAAAAAGCTCCTCATAGAATATGAGGAAAATACCTTTTGTCCCAATGGGATCCCATGGCAGTTTGAAGTATTGTGAAGGAGGGGGTCCAAAAACACCAAATATTCTGTGGGAGTATACTCTGTGGGAGAATATATGCACAAGTATGTGGATATATTTTTAAAAGCTCTGCGGGAAATGTGCATTCCTGCTTGTTCAAACACCAATGCGATTTCTGGCACAGTACTGAGTGGGTGGCACTCTTTATCTGATTGGTCCAATGTGTGCAGATGCGGGCTTGCTGTCAAGCACCTGGAAACAGTAGTGATGGTGTTCTTTTGTAAACTTAAAAAAAAAACGGTACTGTCAAAAGCGAACATTCAAGATGGTGGCCACATTGTTTTGTGCAGGGGGGTGAGGAAGGTGAAGGGGCCCCAGTAGCAGAGAGCCTGGAGATGACAAGGAGGGTGGCCACTGCGAGGAAGAGGAGGAGAGCCACCCAGCTTTGATTCTGGCTGCAAAAGGACAGGAGGAGCCATCTGGCCAGCCACTCAGAGAAGTAAGCGTGGGATGGCTCTTCACTCCAGCAGAAGCTGAGATGAAGTGGTGAAGAACTGCCCTCCTCTTCCTTCTCTCAGCGGCTTAACAGGCAGCTCCTACTGTCGCTTTGCATCAGAATTGGAGGCCGCCACCACTGCTGCCACCACCAGGATGGGTGAAGGCTGGGCAGCTCTCCTCCTCTTCCTCACAGTGCCCGCCCTCCTCGTCATCTCCAGGTGTTGCACTGCTGGGTCCCCTTTGCCTTCCTCGCCCCCCCCCCGCGGTGCAAAACTGACATGGCCACCATCTTGATTCACAGCTGTGTGAATGTTGTGGAGGAGAGCTTCACATACTGTCGTTTTTTTGCCAAAACGCCATGAAGACATAAAAACGCTGCTATGAATTAATTGCCTATAATGCACAACAGGTATGTGCATTATTTCTTTTAATCTAGCCTTAAAAGTAGCCATCTCCAATCCATGATCTTCCAGATGGTTTTGACCACAAAACTGGTTGAGCATTGTCTGTAGCAGGTTGGGGACTCATCATAGCTGTAGTCCCAAAACATCTCAAAAGTACCAGTTGAGAAGTGCTGTTTAAGGGTCCATGTTCCATTTTCACTTCATGTCATTTCCATTCTTTCATCTTCAAGAGTGTTAGTACCAGCCTGACTTCACAGCAATGCTAGCTGCTAGCCAGTGGGTAATGAAGAACAATGAGTATGATGAGGGCTCAACATCCCATTTTACCCATGGGGTTTCTGGGCTTCCTTGCAGATGTAATGTAGCCCGTTCTTAACTATGATACAGCTCACCTGTACCAAGAACAGACCACAAGATTGCTCATTGCTGCTTCTGCTCTATTTTTTTTTTAAGTAGTGAGACACTGCCATGAAGTGATGCTTCTGTTATTTTCATGTGGCTGAGATTTCTTCAGTAGAGCTCCTTGAGACTGTAAAACTGATAATTAACCACACATGTCTTGCTATTTTCGATCACATGGTTACACAGCAAGTTACTGTGTAGGGGGAGCATTTCCAAGAAATCACAATTGAGAATAATAGAATAATGCCATTTTAACAATCAAAGGTGTGTAGAAATTCATTTATGGAATTCAAGTATAAAGTTTGCCTTTTGAAGATAGCCTAGGCTGAGCCACTAGGATCAAAACCTGAATCAAAGCAGCTCTTTGTCAAATACGAACATCAGTCACAGTGGGATGTGAATGAAATGGATAGGATGACAATGCCAACAACACTAAATATTTCCATTGTTATCATCATTTGTTGTTATTCTTTGTTACTTAAGTAAGCAACAAATTGCCCTGATTGCTGTCAGAGGTTAGGTCCTGAGAGATAAAAGGCTTTATCCATGCACATTCTAACCCTTCATTCATGGAGTCCCTATCCAGTATACAACAATGTGCTTCCCTTCTGAACTTTTTTGGGACATGGTATGGCAAGACTGCTGCAGCCTTCATCCAGTCAAATCCCAAATGGATATTGGTTTCAAAGGGAACGATGACTAGCCAGTATGTTAAATATTTTAATTCAGTAAAGCCTCCTGTTCTCCTTGATGTTTCCTAAAGTTACGCCCAGCAGCTGTAGATGAGAATGTTGCACAAGGAACTGAAGGAGAATCCCTTGCCCTTCCTCCTGTTGTCTGACCAATAAATCTCCACACTGAGTAGGCACTTAGCACAAGGTATCTCTTACCTTGGTCTGCAACATCAGGTGTTTGTTATGGAGTCTGGATAAGCAGAATGCAAATGGGGATCTACACATAGATTTCTGGATGATTCACTAAAGATCACCAAGGGTTCCTAATTACTGTGGTTCAGTATGGATTCCTGAATTGGTGGACCTTAGGGCTTCTAATAAAAATCAGAGTAGAACCTACAAGTCTGAAGTCTGCCCAGTCTTACAGAGGGCTAAGAAGAGTATTCAAATAAAGATTAAATGTAACACATAGCATTGTAGGATAATGTGGCTAATGAGTGCTTGTCCAGGTGCTACCAAAAGTATGAAATGCACAAATTGTGTGCCCAGGAAGGTGTCAGAATCCTGTTGCCTAATTCCTGTATTTTGTACTGCAGTGCTTTATATAATTCAGAAAGCCAGAGGAATTCTGTGTTGCATACTGTTCTCCATGGCAGGACAGCATAAAAACCTTCATTCATTGATACTGAAAGCTGAGACATGGATAGACTAGCTAGCGAATGGACTTTGGAGAGGTGTCACAACCCTTTATCCATCTTGCAGTGGTGCTTATGAAAGCATCTTTTAAAAGGCTACTGTATACATTTGTTGTGTATGCTGTAATTTTTGTTGTTGTAGCTCTGTGCTTTTATGACTTTATAGGAATTTATAAGACTTTAAAGCATAGCCATGTGGTGTTCTTATTTTCATAGCTCAACATTCAAATGTGTTATTTTACACTGTGTGGGAAGCTGTTTCATAAAAATGTTTGCCAAGTGCTGAGCTTTCACTTAAATTGCCCTTTGTTTTTCAATAATATCCATTTATAAAAGCCAATTCATCCACTTCCATCTTGTTCCAGCATTTCTATTTATGTTAGTTGCTGAGGGACTTTTGGGGCAGAACCATTTTCCTTACTTAAGGACTCAGGGAGTCAGCATCATGGTTTGTTTGCATTTGCATCAAGCTACAGGTCCTTCTACAATGATTTCCTGTTTGCTACCCACAGCAGCCTCAGGGTGCCTTTTCTGGTACATGAAGGGCAAGAGGCAAATCCCAGTGTGCACCTCAGGGGTTATGAGGCCAGCATGGTAATGGTGATGGAGAAGGGCCCAGTACAATCGCACAAAAAACATAAAGATCTCCAGCCAGTTAGTCTTACACATATTTGTGGATTAATATTTAGTTTAAAAGGGAGACCTCTCCATTGATGCCCCCTTGTCGTGGGAGAGAGGCTTGCATACTCTAATGATGTTTTGAGGTATGCTGGCAGTGGCATAATAGCCACTGTTAGGGTCTCCCATGCCAGACAGGTCAAAACCGAAGGGTCTGACAAAGAACGTCAAAGGGCAGGATGGGCTCTCTAGCCTTATGGCAACCGTCCTAGGAGAAGGAAAACTCTAATCCCAAACCCGGGCAGATGATCAACCATCTCAGAGAAGGAAACTCTAATCAAACCTACGACCCGAGGACCTCGCTGCTATGTCCATGCTTGCAAGGCCACAGCAGATGAACCTTTGCTTTAAAGAGTGAGGCCAGTTCTGTGCACGCTGTGCTCCACCAGAAAAATCCATTGCACAGGCTCAAAGGACAAATACAATTCCAAAAAAGCCCTGTAGCGATAGGCAAGGGACGAAACGGCAGGTGTAAAGATGCACTGGAAGCCGCAGACCCAACCCTGCATGCAGGCGGTTCAGGACTTTGGTCGCTCGAGGCTGACCTAGGAGATGACAGTCTTGTTCGGCAGCATCCTGAACGACCAAGCAGCTTTTTTTAAGGAGAGCACTGCTTGCTCCATATGGAGAGGGGCCTAGAAAAGGTGGCCTAACGAAAGCTCATCCCCATCTACCTGGTTGGCTAGCTGTGGCCAACGGGCATCTTCTGATGCGGTCAAACCAAGGCAAAGGAACAAAGGCACACACCGGCCTCCAAAGGTGTAAATAAACTGACACTTGCATGCTGGAACATCAGAACCATGCAAGACTCTGCAGATAGTGGACAGCCTAAGCGTCGTTCTGCCCTAATACTATCACGACTTAATATTGACATTGCTGCTCTTAGTGAAGTTCGTCTCCATGAGGAAGGCAGCCTTAAAGAACACGGCGCCAGCTACACACTTTACTGGTCTGGCAAACCCAAAACCAAAAAACATCTTTCAGGAGTAGGCTTTATGATTAAAAACTCCATTGCCTCCAAACTTGAAACCTTGCCAACAGGACACTCTGATCGCATTATTTCCTTACGCCTCCCACATGTTGTTCTCTTTAGTATATATGCCCCAACTATGCAAGCTGACCCTGTAGAGAAAGACAAATTCTACACAGACCTACACCAACTCATACAAAAAGTCACTATAGAAGATAAAATTATTATCCTTGGTGACTTCAATGCTAGAGTAGGAAAGAACTCCGAAGCCTGGAAAGGTGTCTTAGGCAAGCATGGTGTTGGAAACTGCAATGATAACGGATGCCTCCTGCTAGAGTTCTGTGCAGAACAACAGCTGACTATTACAAACACTATCTTTCAGCAGAAAGATAGCTTGAAGACAACCTGGATGCATCCCCTATCCAAACATTGGCACCTTATTGACTATGTTCTAGTTCACCAGAGAAACATTCACAATGTCCGTCATACCCAAGTGATACCCAGTGCAGAATGCCAAACAGATCATCGCCTCATCAGATGTAAACTAAATCTTCATCTTAAGTTCAAACCTAAGAGGGGTGGCACCTTAAAGAAGAGACTCCAAGTCAACAATCTTCAACAAGGTACTATGAGAGACAATTTCCAGGCAAATATGCAAACAAAACTTGAAGACCATCCTACAGATCCTTCTCCCACAGCACTTTGGCAACATATCAAAAACAATATTCTCCAGTCTGCAGAAGAATCCCTCGGGTTCTCCCACAAGAAAAATCAAGACTGGTTTGATGAAAACAACCAAGAGATCCAGGAGCTGTTGGCAAAGAAGAGAACTGCTCACCAGGCATACCTCGCCCGCCAACTTGCCATGTAAGAAAAGCAGATTTCCGCCTCACATGTAGTAAACTTCAACAAAAACTCCAAGACATGCAGAACAAGTGGTGGATCAATATAGCAGAAAAGACACAACGCTGTGCAGATCTGGGTGATCCTAGAGGATTTTATGAAGCTCTTAAGGCAGTGTTTGGACCTACTTATCAGGTCCAAAGCTCCTTATACAATACAGATGTTCAAACATTAATTAATTATAAAGCCTCCATCCTGAGTCGATGGGCCAAATCAGCATCTGCGGGGGGTCCCCCACACAGACAGGGGGCCCGCCTCCTGTTGGCTTTAAAAAACAAAACAAAAACAAAGTGTCTCCCAAAAGAGAAAGAAGGAGCTGCCCTCCCTGCAGCTGCGGCTGGAGCGAGTTTGCTGCTCCCTCGCCCCTCCCAGGATCATCAAAAGGCAATCCGGAGAGGTATGTGTGTGAGAGAGAAAGAGAGATCTTTCCCTCAGAAAGGGCTTCTTTCTTTCTTTCCCTTCCCTTCCCTTCCCTTCCTCGTTCCTCTCCCCTCCCTTTCCCCCTTGATCTTCTTCAGCTTCCCGCCCTTGCTGCCAACTGAATTCGACCTGCAAACGGAATTTGTGCGTGTTTGCCTATGTGCCTTCAAGTCATTTCTGACTAAGGGAAACCTACCATGGGGTTTTCTAGGCAAGATTTGTTCAAAGGGGGTGTGCCTTTGTCTTCCTTTGAGGCTGAGTGTGATTTGCCCAAGGTCAGTCAGTGGGTATTCATAGCTGAATAAGGATTCAAACCCTGGTCTCCACAGTCATAGTGCAATGCTGAAACTTTTACAACACTCTAGCTCTTTTAACAAAAGAAAATAAAGAATATAAATACAAATTTGGAGTAATATTACTGGGAACAATGGTTTTATTGTTGTCACTAAAACACACCAGTATCCCATTAGTGTTATGTGAGAGGCATTGGCCTAGAGCAGTGGTTCTTAACCTTTTCTTTACCAGGGACCCCCTTTAAATATCTTTTGTTGCCCCAAAACTTAACTCAAGATTTAAAACCCTAATAATAATAGCTAACAACAACAACAATACAATTACACCATCCATTAAACTTTTCCTCAGAGGCACTTTTGTTTCTTCCTGCAAGTTTGTGGCTGGACTGGATTGAATGTCAATGTGCAGGCCAAGCCAGCCAGCCTTTGCCTTCGTTCCTGTCATGTGGCTGCTCCACTACAGGGAGGAGGTGGGCCAAGCAGCCTTCAAGCCTTTGAGGACCCTCTGTGAGGACATCAAGGACCCTAGGTTAAGGACCACTGGGCTAGAGAATGCTGAAAAAGGAACAATGCAACCAGACCTTGAGAAGGGTGCTGGCAGGGGGATTCTGGGAGGTGTAATCCAAAAGTAACTTTCCCAGGCTCTGAATGCAGCCTAATATCATAGAATCATAGGGCTGGAAGGGACCCCAACAGCCATCCCATCCAATTGGCTTCTGTCCGGCAGGAACACACAATGAAATCCCTCACGACAGATGGCCATCCAGCCTCTGTTTAAAAACCTCTAAAGAAGGAGACTCCACCACGCTCCGAGGCAGTGTATTCCACTTCCGAACAGTTCTTACTGTCAGGAAGATTTCCTCATGTTTAGGTGGAACCTCTTTCCCTGTAGTTTGAACCCAGTGCTCCATGTCCTAGTCTCTCGAGCAGCCGAAAACAAGCTTGCTCCATCCTCAGTATGACATCCCTTCAAATATTTAAACATGGCTATCATGTCACTCTCAACCTTCTCTTTTCCAGACTAACCATACCCAGCTCCCTAAGCCGCTCCTCATAGGGCATCATGGGTTCCAGACCTCCCACCATCCTGGTCACCCTCCTCTGGACACGTTCCAGCTTGTCCATATCCTTCTTGAATTGTGGTGCCCAGAACTGGAAACAGTATTCCAGGTGAAGTCTGACCAAATAGAATGGAGTGGTACTATTATTTCCCTTGATCTAGACACTGTACTCCTATTAATACAGCCTAGAATCGCATTGGCTTTTTTTTTTTTGCTGCTGCATCAAACTTCTAACTCATGTTCAGCTTGTAGTCCACTCTTTCTTTTCTTTGAGGAAATCTATACCATTACGTTAATTGCTAAACTGAATTATTGGTGGCAGATTATGTAATACAGTAGGCCCCCCTTATCCTCTGGGGATTGGTTCTGGAGGGGCGTGGATACTGAAAACGGTGGATAATAGTGAACACCATTGAAAATAATGGGACTTCTGGTTTAAAATACCATAGTGTTGCCTTGGAGGACCTAGAAAATGGCTAGAGAGGACACATTTTCTAGGAAGACTCTATGGTAGGTGTGCTGTTTTGTGTCCTGTGGATAATGAATCCGTGGATACGGGGGTCCTACTGAAATCTGAACATCCTGTATTGTGAATAGGTTAGGTTACATTGACACCTGAGATAAACATATGGAGCCCCCAAAATAAAGCATTGCAGGGGGTCCCAAAATTCCTTAAACCGGCCCTGACAGTACACATGCCCAAACATTAATTACTGATAAAGCCTCCATCCTGAATCGATGGGTTGAACACTTTCAAAGTCTCTTTAGTGCCAACCGAGTAGTCCAAGGCTCAGCTATCCAACATATGATACAAAAACCAATGAAAAATGAATTGGGCATAGCTCCCACTTTGGAAGAGACCCTTAAGGCCATACAGCAGATGAAAAACGGCAAGGCAGCTGGGATTGACGGAATCCCACCTGAAGTTTGGAAACACAGAGGTAATGCACTCCACAATAAATTCCACGAACTCCTTGTGAATTGCTGGGAAAAGGGGAACTGCCATCAGATCTCCGAGATGCAGTCATCATCACCCTGTACAAGAAAAAAGGAGCAAAATCCAATTGCTCAAACTATCGAGGCATAACACTGCTCTCTATTGCTGGAAAAATCCTTGCAAGGATACTCCTGAACAGATTAGTTCCTACCATTGCAGAAGAACTTCTCCCTGAAAGCCAATGTGGCTTCAGAGCCAATAGGAGTACTACAGATATTGTATTTGCCTTTAGACAACTGCAAGAAAAATGTAGGGAGCAGAACAAGGGTCTCTATGTAACATTTGTCGACCTCACCAAAGCCTTCGACACTGTAAGTAGAAAAGGTCTGTGGCAGATCCTGGAAAGATTAGGATGTCCCCCCAAATTCCTTTAAATGATTATCTTGCTACACGAGGGCCAGCGCGGTCAAGTCAGATATGGCGATGCTCTTTCAGAGCCCTTCCTAATAACTAATGGAGTGAAGCAAGGTTGTGTTCCTGCGCCAACTTTATTTACAATCTTCTTCAGCATGATGCTCCAAAGGGCTACGGCAGAGCTTGAAGAAGATGGCATCTATGTACGTTACCGTACTGATGGTAGCTTGTTTAACTTAAGCCGTCTGAGGGCTCACACCAAGACTCTAAACTATCCAGTCCATGAGCCGCTCTTCGCTCATGATGTTGCCCTTGTTGCCCACACAGAAGCAGCTCTGCAGCACCTAACATCCTGCTTCGTGACAGCTGCAGAGCTGTTTGGGCTGGAAGTCAACCTGAAGAAAACAGAAGTTCTTTACCAGCCTGCACCACAGGACAAACACCACCATCCCCACATTGCTGTCGGCAAATCTGTGCTCAAGTCTGTTCAGCAGTTCACTTACCTGGGAAGCATCATCTCCTCAGATGCCAACACTGACAAAGAGATCGATCACAGATTAGCAAAGGCATATAGCACATTTGGAAGACTTTACAAAAGAGTCTGGAGTAATAAACACCTGAGGCGAAGCACAAAAATCAGTGTGTATAGAGCCATTGTACTGTCTATTCTCTTTTATGGATCTGAAACATGAATCACCTATCGCCACCACCTACGACTCCTCGAACGCTTTCATCAGCACTGTATACGTACAATCCTAAATATACCCTGGACTGACTATGTGACGAATGTTGCTGTCCTTGAGCAAGCAGGGATCACCAGCATTGAGGCCATGATATTGAAAACACAGCTGTGCTGGGCAGGGCATGTTTCTAGGATGGAGGACCATTGCCTCCCCAAAATAGTACTCTATGGTGAACTCGCCATGGGTCAGCATAAGAGGGGCGCTCCAAAAAGGCGATACAAGGACTCCCTGAAACAACATCTCAGGCTCGGCCAAATTGATCACCAACAGTGGTCCGCCCTGGCCTCACATTGGGAGGCATGGAGACGCACTATCCACAATGCTGCAGCCTTATTTGAGAACTCACGCCGAACAAGTCTTGAAGAGAAACGACAACGCAGAAAGAATCACAACCCGGAAACATCACCCAAGGAGACCTTCTGCTGTACTTTCTGCAACCGGACTTGTTTATCTCGGATTGTCCTTTTTAGTCATCAGCGCGCTTGCAGAAAGCGCGGGATGAGTCCTTTCTGAATCTTTGTTTGTGAAGAAAAGCCAGAGAGAGAGAGAGAGAGGAACATTTATTTTTACTGTGAACATACCAGAACTCTGACTTAAGGCAAACAGCAAACTATGTTTAGAAGGCAATGGCACCCCCCCCCCGAACAAATCTTGCCAAGATAACCCTGTGATAGTTTTGACTTAGGTTTTCCATAAGTTGGAAATGACTTGAAGGCACACAACAACTACTACTACTACTACTACTACTTATGGTTTAACTACATGTACATGCAGTTAGGATTCAATACAAGCAGAAGGCAACCTCTGCTTCCTTCCCTCAACCAAACCCCTGTATCAACCCTTATTAGGACTGGTTTTGCCCTTTCTTGCCAGTCCAACTCTCCATAGTGTTGTATTTGTGTCCATCAGAGACATGTACATCCTTGTCCAATGTAGTATTGGTGCCTGTTCAATAAAGAAACTCAAGGTCAGGGCAGAAGACAAGCAAGAGGATTGAGAAAATTCGGGTTAATTATTGGGAGGGGTGAATTGAAGAATGAAGTGGTTGGCTAGAAAGAGATAGAATCATACAGCTGTAATGGACCATAAGGGCCATCTAGTCCAACCCCCTGCAATGCAGGACTAAACTGAAGCTCCACTGAAGCTATAAATTTCTGTCCAGATAGATTCATAAAATGTTCAGGTCTTCTTACGAGGTCTGGAATACTGGAAGAAGTCAGTGATCAGGTAGTACAGCTCTTAGGAAGGGAAGAGAGACATGCCAAGTTAAAGCAGAGTGAGGGAAGCCCCCAAAGTGGGGTTTACCGAGTGAATTGCCAGCTTCCAGGAGGGTCAGGGATGCCACCACCACCAATTTCTCTCTCTCTCTCAATTTGAATCCATTGGTTTGTGTTCTAGTCTCTGAAGCAGCAGAAAACAAGCTTGCTCTGTCTTCTACATGACAGACCTTCAGATATGTCACCTCAGTCTTCTCTTCTCCAAGTTAAACACATCCAGCTCCCTAAATGATTCCTCATAAGGCTTGGTTTCCAGACCTTGGTCATCCTTCCCTGGACACATTACTGCTTGTCAATATCCTCCTTGAACTATGGTGGATACAATATTCCAGCTGAGGTCTGACCAAAGCAGAATAGAGTGGCACTACTACTTCCCTTGATCTTGACACCAAAAAAGCCAGTGCAGTTTGCATCACACTGTTGACTCATGTTTAGCTTGTGGTCTACTAAAATCCCTAGACCTTTTCCACATACAGTGCTTTCAAGCCAGATATCATCCACCCTATATTTTTGTCTTGCTAGAGACAATTTTCCTAACTAGATGTAGTACCTTAGATTTATCCCTGTTGAAATTAATTTTATTAGTTTTCACCAAGCTTTCCAATCTGTCAATGTCATTTTGAATTCTGTTCCTGTCCTCTGGGGTATTTGCTACCCCCCCCCAATTTTATGTCATCTATAAATTTTATGAGCATGCCTTTTACTCCATTATCTAAGTAATTTATGAAAACGTTAAATAATACTGTACTGGCCTCAGGACAGAACCCTGAGACACCCCACAAGTCACTTCTATCCAGGATGAACAATCAGTGAGCACTCTCTGGGTTCATTCTGTCAGCTAAGTACAGATCCACATAACTGTAGAATGCTCTAGCTCGGTGGTACGTAACCTTTTTTTTAACCATGGTCCCCCTTTAAATATCTTTTGTTAAATATCTTGTTCCCGAGACTTAACTCAAGATTTAAAACAACAACAATAATAGTAAGTTATAATAATAATGATACTAATAATAATACAATTACACCATCCATTAAATCTTCCCTCAGAGATACTAGAGAGGAAGACTTTTCTCCTGCTTCTTCCTACAAGTTTGTGTTTGGGGTGGATTGAATGGCAATGCACAGGCCAAGCCAGCCAGCCAGCCTTTGCCTTGGCTCCTGTCACATGGCCACTCCACTGCAGAGAGGTGGTGGGCCAAGGAGCCTTCCAGTCTTTGCAGACACTTTGTGGAGGACATCGCGGACCCCTGGGGGTCCATGGACCCCAGGCTAAGAACCAGTGCTCTAACTCACAGTTTGCCAGCTTGCCTGCAAGAATATCATGGACAACCTTGTCAAAAGCTGTACTGAAATCAAGATATACTATATCCACAGCAATTCCCTGAGCTGGACATAGTAACATGTACCTAATGCGTTCACACACACCCAGTTGCTTCAAAACTCCACTTTTCACATTCGTACTGTATTCACTATATCTTCAGTGGAGCAGGGGTTGGAATGGGGCCATGATCTCCAGGTAAAACTCTTCTAGACTCTTCCTTTTCCTTTCATTTAAATTTGACATAATGCCAAGATTCCCTTAGTTAACGCTATACAAGGTCTGTCTATTAAATAACGAGATTGTTTATACTTTTCAGACAAATCAGGGAGAAATGATTGTGAATACTTGAGTGGTGACCTTGAACATGTCTGAAACTGCATAAAAAAACTTCAACACTCTTGGCCGTTCAGTTAATTGCCAGTCATCGTTCAAAGCAGGGGTGTTGTCTGTTGTGTGCTGGAAAAATGCTAAGTTTAAAAGTCAAGCAATGTGACATTCTGCAGTAACTTGAGATGGAACCAAACCTTTTCAAAAAATCATCACTTGTGATGAAACCTGGATCTTCCAGTATGATCTTGAGACAAAACAACAGTCAAGCACTGGAAAGCGGCATCGCCAAGAATGAAAAAAGCATGTCAAAGCAAGTCCACATTCAAAACCATGTTCATTGGGTTGTTTTGTTTTGTTTTTACGTAAAGGTCTTAATTTTGGCAGAATGGGTTCCAGAAGGCAGAACAGTGAGCCAGCATTATTATAAGGAAGTTTTGACAAAGCTGAGAGAAAGTCAGAAGAAAAAGGCCACAACTGTGGGAAAATGGTTTCATTCTTCATCAAGACAATGCACCTGCTCACACAGCACTATCTGTGAAGCAGTTTTTGGCTGATAAACACATTACAGTTGTCCCTCCACATTCACGGATTTGGCATTCACGGTTTTAAGTATTCATGGCTTGAAAATATTCTTTAAAAAATAATAATCCAAAAAGCAAACCTTGATTTTGCCATCTTGTATAAGGGACACCATTTTGCTATGCCATTGCATATAATGGGACTTCAGTATTCATGGATTTGGATATTCACGGGGGGTCCTGGAACCAAACCCCAGCGAATGTGAAGGGACAATTGTACTACACTTTAACATCCTCCATATCCATCAGATTTGACACCACATGACTTTTTTCTTTTCCTTAAAGTGAAATTGGTGCTTAAAGGAACACGTTTTGAGTCAATTGATGCAGGACGAAGAAAATGGCAGATGAGTTGACACAGCTGACAGAAACTGATCTGCTCCACTCCTTTGACCAATGAAAAACAAGATTGCATTGGTGAGTGAGTGTGAACGGGGAGTATATTGAAGGGGACAAGCATTAGAACTGTAATGCATATAAATAAAGATGGATTATTGTAACAGTCTCATTATTTAATAGACAGACCTCAGTTGATTTGAAATGAGTCTACACATTCAATGACATTAAACATGGGTTTGCCATTGGCTGCACACACAGCAGAAACCTGCAGCTAGTGCTAACTCTGATGATAATGACTGCATGACACAAGTGCCTCCAAGATGCTTCATTCATTGATTGCTTTTGCTATAGCCTTTAAATCTTACATCTCCACCATTTAAAAAATACATCCGCAGAATAACAGAAGGGTACTTTGGCTTCACACAACTACTTTGGCATTTAGGGTCATATTTTGAAGCTTTTAAACATACTAAGTATGACATTCCTATAAATCGCTTTTTACTAGTATTTTAAAAGATGGGGTTCTTTTTAAAGTGCCACCCTCAAATAATAAATTGGCCCTATATGAAATTTCCTTCAGGAAGAAATTGTGCTCTTTTCCTTTTCTGTCAGCATATTATGTGTCTTGCTGTTCAGAAGTGTGGTGTATCATAAATACAAGAACATTTGAACTCCAAACACAGTCTGCACCTCCCTTCCTCACTTTCTTTCAGACCAGGAACAGTATTGAAGGTCAATTAATAACCCATATGAACTGCAGAGCAGATCATTCACCAAACCAGCAATTCTTCATATGTCAGTTTGATGTATTTGAAATATTAAGAGAATAGATGTCAATCCCTGATTTACAAAAGAATTAGGCTAATGAACAAAATTAATCTAGTAACCAAATGTCAGTATAATAACACTTCAGAATTAAGTGCTTATTGTGGACACATGTTACTGGGACATTTTCTTGCACAAGCTCAATTGAAATTAATCCACCATAGCAGCAGGGCTCCTGCAAGGGAACTTCCCAGTAGTTTATGTTCAGTGTCTTTTTAAAATGGTGCTAACATCCTTCTGCCCCCAGCCTAACCCTTCAGCATTTCTGGCACTTTCAGCCACCCAGTCTCCTGTGTCTCAAAAGAAAACACATCTCTGGTATCACATTAATCAGACTGGTATGAGATTATGGCTTGCAAATTGCTGTTTTTGGATACAGATGCCTTATCCATTTTAAACAACTTCAGCAGTTAAAGCATAATAATAGACAGTAATAGTCTACGTCTCTTAAAAGACAAATCAAAAAACTATGTTTAGTAAAACAGATGGATATCCCAGAAGCAGGAAATTTAATATTATTAATGAAAACAGGTGGCATCATTAGAAATGTTTTCTGGATATATCTCTTCATTTGGAACATCGTACTGAAAAGACCTGTTTGTGTCTTTTGTCTCAGTATATCACAAACCTTTTGCTAAGTGTGTTTGCAACTGTTATCTGTGGTAGTGGGAGAGGGTCAAATTAACAACTTAGCTGGATTCAACAGGAGGAAGAAAAGATTATTCTTTTCCTGTTTGTAGGCAAATTTGTCCCTCACAGCTTTCTAATTTTGTACAAGCAAGAGTTCATGTAGGCTTTCTTGCTCAGAAAACCAACCAGCCACACACAGGTCATGTTATTACAGGCATCCACACTTTTAATAGTGGTTTTTGCGATGTCAGCAAGGGCCATACTTTCAAGGGGTATGTCATTCACACTCCTGGATATTTCTCCATTTGTTTTAGGTGCAGTATTGCTAACACAATGGCTTTTCTGAAGGTGTTCTCATGTAAGTAAGAAAGGGCTATAGCTCAGCACACATGTCCCAGGTTCAGTCCCAGGCATCTCCCAGCTAGGGCTGCAAAAGGTTTTTCTCTGAAACCTTGGATTACAACTACCTGTCAGCAGTGTCAACACTAGATGGGCCAAATATGTTTCTTGGGGGAATCTCTGACTTCCTATTTTTGGGACTTTTATGGCACAATCGTGAGCATTCCTCTAATTGTTCCTGAATTCCTAGGACATAAGAAAAAAAGAGAGATGTTTCATATATTTTAAAGCTGAAACAGTACTTTGCCCTCAAGGGGAAACTGTTGCCACCACATAGTAACTTTGTAACCCACCCACCCAAATGGCCATATACAGCTGAAGTACAGTATGAGCTGTACTCATACTGACTATGTCATACTCAGACTGACTATAGGACTGACTATGTGATGAATGTTGCTGTCCTTGAGCAAGCAGGGATCACCAGCATTGAGGCCATGATATTGAGAACACAGCTGTGCTGGGCAGGGCACGTTTCTAGGATGGAGGACCATCGCCTCCCAAAAATACTTACGGGTCAGCGTAAGAGGGGCACTGCAAAAAAGCGATACAAGGACTCCCTGAAACAACATCTCAGGCTCGGCCAAATTGATCACCAACAATGGTCCGCCCCGGCCTCACATCGGGAGGCATGGAGACACACTATCCACAATGCTGCAGCCTTATTTGAGAACTCATGCCAAACAAGTCTTGAAGAGAAATGATAACGCAGAAAGAATCACAACCCGGAATCATCACCCAAGGAGACCTTCTGCTGTGCTTTCTGCAACCGGACATGTTTATCTCGGATTGGCCTTTTTAGTCATCAGTGCGCTTGCAGAAAGCGCGGGATGCGTCCTTCCTGAATCTTCATTTGTGAAGAAAAGCCAGAGAGACAGTATGAACCCTGTATCTGCGAAGGATATGTTCCTGGACTTAGCATGGACACCGGAAACCATGGATAATAGTGAACTCTATTAAAATGAATGACTTCCAGCCCAAGCATAGAGTCATGCTAGAGGACTTAGAAGATGGCATGACTGTATGGTCCCATGGATACGGGGGTTGTACTGTATTGCCATGTGCAGATTAGTTTGTCCTAGGGATGAAAACAATGTTTGCAATTATTCATTCCCTGGTCAAAAAATGGGTTTCCTGATATTGGGGATTCCATCAAGAAGAAGAATAGAACAGTGAAAATTTTGCACAATTTTCTTCTGGCATTTGATGCCTCAAAGTGTTGCACAGGAATTACTCTGTGGGGGGAAAATTGTAGGGGTTTTGCTCAAATAACCTGTTTTCTGCACAGAAAATGGGCTGCCTGTGCAGAAAACACTGTTTCCTGTGCAGAATATGTTTTTGTGCAAGAAAACATCTGGTTTTCTCTGCAAAATAATTCCTGTGGAACACTTTGGGACATTTGGGTATGGGGATAATACTGTGAAGGAATGTTAGTTTTCTCCCACAGCAGGGGAAAAACTACTTTAATTATTCATCCTTGCAGGTGAGGGAAAATAGTCAAGGAGTTACAACCCTAGTTTGTTCCCACACCATGCATGGATTAATAGTGCTGTTTTTGTTAGCATACTGCTTTGCCCTAGCGAAATATTGTAGTAGTGAACTGCTCAGTATCTTAAGCTGATGTCAGTCATGTACTTTGCGAGATTGTAGAAGGGAACTAGCCCATCAGGAACTGAGATGTCTGTCTTATTGGATTACTAGAAGAAGCAAAGTGTGGTGAATCAGCAGTCCAATTAGACTGTGGTGGGGTGGTGTTGTATGATTAAGTAATTCACTCCAGCTCCCCCTCTCCATGGTTTGTACAGGACATGGTGTGCACTCTATCCTATTGTTTGAGGAACAAGCCTGTGCATTCTGTTTTAGTGATTTACTATTGCTGCAGTGGATTCTTAAAAGGACAGAATTTGTAAAAGAAAATGGGTGTGGTTTCTCTTTGATTTCTCTAGACAAAGAGCAAGGGAAATTAACATTCCAAACTTACACACTTGCACATGTTCCCATAGATTCACTATGAAGATCTAATTAAAAAAAGAAGAGATCCATATTCACTGTGGTTCAGGCCTGTTCTGAATTTGCCTCCCAAGAACTTTGTAGAATTGACCTAATGAATATCTAATGCAAGTTGACCATAAAGAAGTAGATTCAAAATTGTTTTCCTAAAATTGGAACAGGAAGCAAAGTGGACTTGGGGCTTGCTTTGGAGCTTGGTAATGGATCTCTAAAGTGGAGCTGGGCTAGAGCTTTCATGTATCCCTGAGAGAAAATCTCATTATAGTTTTTCAAGCCTGACCAGATTACATCACTTTCCCTCTCATCTCACTCCCTGCCCACCCTGTCTATTCATTCACACTCCTTGTTCTTCCAAAGAGTTGTGCTTTGAGCCAACAGCTGCGTTAATGATGCACGTTGATCGCTTCATTCCCCATTCACCCCTCCACTGTCTTTGAAGTGTGCTCAGGTCTCAGGCTTCAGTTCAAAGGTCGCTTTGTTTATTTATGCAAAGCTGGTTCATCTGTGAAATGGGGCTTTCAGGGCCCCTGACATCAAAAGCTCCCAAACTAGCCATAGTGAGTCGTGCAGGGATAGGCCTTCTTGCCACATTACAAATGGGAACTTCTCCCTGGACCACAGAGAAATGTAGGGGTTATGTTTTTAACAGAATAAACTGGCCTATTGTTTAGAGTCCTGATTAGAATCTGTTCCTGGCTTAAGCCAAGTTGTTCACTGCTGGCTCAGAAAGTCAAGCGCAAACCATTTTGTTTCGCAGCTCAGCAACAGCCTATAAATGTACATCTTCACATTTTCTCAGAGCCAAACATTGTACCCCAAATTGCACAAATTTCATAAATAATAGCCAAACATGACAGTTTTTTTCCTATTATTTGGAGTAACCAGCAAACTGCCTGACAGTGACAAATGGGAGGCTCTATCCATGTGTGGAGGAGGGTTGGAGGGCCTACAAGGGCTTCTAATACAGTGTGTTTCTCCAAGCTCCATGCACAGTCATATGCGGATCTGCCACATATCCAAGCCAGGAGGTCACCAGGAGGTCAAAATCACCAGATGGATTTTGAGTGTGTTGTCCTAGACTACAAATCCAGTCTGTTCCTGCCAGAGGAACAGACTGTGCAGACTGCCTACTCTGTTCCTGGCACAGCCAGCTCTGCTGCTCTGAATACCACTGTTCTCCTGGAAGATATCTGGGCTGTTAAGCCACTTCTTCTATCTTCTTGCAGGATTAATTTCCTTGTTTAGGGGATGCCTCTTTTAATTGGAGGATCCTTATAGTAGGCAGTTTGATGAAGGATGTGGCCTTCCTTTTACAGTCATCTCTTTCTCGCCTGCCATGAATAAGGCCATGAATAACCTAGTTCCCATTTCCCCACTAAGATTAGGGAGGTTCCTGGCTAGACAAAAAGGACCTCTGGCTTGCCTTTCCACAATATCTGAATTTCTGCTAAATCTGTCATTCATGGTTGACATAACCCTGGGACTCAGTCCAGTACCAAAGGATGTGTGCATTCCAGTAAACTGATACAATTCAGAAGCAGAAGGACTGGAAATTAAGGTTTAAAAATAATCTTTTTCTCTTTTTTTATGGCTAGTTCCAAAGGTCAGCATAGTGGAACATTTATTGTAATTTGGTTAACTCTTCCTTGTGGAGAATAGTGACACTAAAGAACGCTGTAGGTACAGGTACAGAGTACAAGCTTAGAAAATACATTCTGGACCTCAATACAAGCATACAAACAGAACACCACAGCATCTAAATTAGGGGGAATATTAGAAAACAAGAAATTCTGCACACGACTGCAAAATCAAAATTAGTCATGACTGATACAGATAAAGGGCTTCACTGCCCTATAACACTCCAGCTTGGCATTCCAGTTGTTCTGCTCTGTTTGGTACTTTTCAAGTTCTTGAATTAATACAGACATTTCATCAATGACACCAGCATCAACTAAAGGAGGATAAATCAAACAATGGCCAATAACCATGATAATTAAATGAAACTCCAAAATTCAGAAGAGTATGATTCTGAAAAGCAGATGGTAAGAAAGACCCTGACAGGTTCACATCACCTTTCCTTCCTGATCTTACATATCCTCCAACCATTATCCAATGTACAATGCTTTTCTTCTTGTTAAATGATCTTTTTTGTTGTTTTCATCTAGTGGAGTGTCTGCCTTGAGGTTCTCCATTGAGATCGTACATTTCTAAGAACACATCATGCCTGAATTTACTCACAAATAGCATGGTTTTCTTACAATACATGGTACTGACATGTTTCTCAATTTACAAATACATTTTCTTTTCTGTTGTACCAGTAAGAGCAAGGCTTAATGGGCCTTTTGTTAACCCCATTTCTTTTAAGGATGGCAAATGCTTTCACATTTGCTTGTCTTGTAAATAAATTGCCATATCTATTTTTCATATATTGACTGGATATAGTTGTACTGGGGACATACGAGGTTTGCCTATTAAATAATGAGACTGATACAATAACCCATCTTTATTTATATGTATTACAATTCTAATGCTTGTCCCCTTCAATATGCTCCCTGTTCACACTCACACATCAATGCAGTCTTGTTTTCCACTGGTTGAAGGTGTGAAGCAGATCAGTTTCTGTCAGCTGTGTCAATACTTCTGCCATTTTCTTCTTTACTGCATCAATTGACTCAGAATGTGTTCCTTTAAACACTGGTTTCACTTTAGGGGGAAAAGTCACATGGTGTCAAATCTGGTGAATATGGAGGATGCTCAAGTGCAATAAAGTGTTTATCAGCCAAAAACTGCTTCACAGATAGTGCTGTGTGAGCAGGCACATTGTCTTGATGAAGAATGAAACCATTTCCCTACAGTTCTGGCTTTTTTCCCTGACTCTTTTTCTCAGCTCTGTCAAAACTTCCTTATAATAATGCTGGTTCACCGTTCTGCCTTCTGGAACCCATCCTGCCAAAATTACGCCCTTGATGTAAACAAAAAAACCCAATGTGCATGACTTTGAATGTGGACTTGCTTTGATGTGCTTTTTTCATTCTTGGTGATGATGGTGTTTTCCAGTGCATTGACTGTTGTTTTGTCTCACAATCATACTGGAAGATCCAGGTTTCAAAACAAGTGAAGATTTTTTGAAAAAGGTTTGGTTCTGCCTCAAGTTAAGATTCCATTGGTGTTTTGTACAATTTTACTAAAACTTTCAAATTGTCACGTTGCTCAACTTTTAAACTTAGCATTTTTCTGGCACACAACAGACAACACAGCTGCTTTAACTGAATGGCTGACAGTGTTGATGTTTGTCATGCAGGTTCAGACACGTTTAAGGTCACCATTTTGTCTGAAAGGTAGAAACACAGTCTGAAAGGTAAAAAAAAAACCTCATTATTTAATAGATAGACCTTATACCTTGTCATCAAGAAAAACAAGGACTAAAACACCTTAAAATGAATGAAAAAATCCCTAAGCTTTGCTTCTTTGGGTACAATTGGAGACAAGCTATATCTGGAGATGGAAAAATATCCCTATTAGCTATGCTCCGCCTGTAGTGTAGTGAACTCAGGCGTGATATACTCTTTAGTACATCCAATCCCCAAGAGAGATTGGTGCCATGGTAGTAATCTATTGTTGGTCTTTTCCTCCATGCCTTTTCATCCCTCACCCATAGCATAAGAATACACTAAACAGGAGAATTCCTTCACTCCCTAGGAAACCACAGGTTTCTCTACTTTGGTTGTGTTGCATCCCTGATCTCTGTAAGTGACATCCCTGTAGCTGGTTTGCATATCGGTATGTTTTAGTTCCAGGTGCGTGGATATGGGATTGCAACCTAAGTTGAAGACAGCATTGAATTTTTCACATTAAAGAATGAGCAGTAGAAGGAAATACAGTACTTTACCCTGGAGGTCAAATATGACAAATACAATACAAATGAGGATACGTTTTCTTATTGTGGTTTCCTACTGGACTCAGGTCATCATAGGTACTGGAATCCAGGATACACAGTTCTCTCTATTACCAGGATAATCCAATGAACCCACTTGGGTGATTTTTATTTCAATATTATGCCCTCTAATTATTCAAATGCTGCAGAATATTGACTTATACATTAATATGTTATTTCAGTTAATTGTTTTTGTTTGTTTTTGTAGTTTGATTTTGTACTGTACTTTTTTCTAAGTGTTGTTTTGTTTCTGTTTTATTCTTTGTTGTTGTTGTTGGTTTGATATACAGGTTTTATATTAATAAACATATTACCAAAAAATGCCCTCTAACTACTGAGCTCTGCCATATGTTCATCATTGCTCAAATTATGAATATTTATGACTCTCTTGGCAGAATAGCATAGAAACTTTGTTTCATGGAGAAATATAATGCTGTCTAGTTTTAAATCTGGCAAATTCCAGTCATTTCAAGTAAATGACCTTGTTTTAATGTATATGCACAGAGAACACCATTGATTTTGCTGATGCAACTCCCTTTGTTTTTATTTTTAGGTAGTTATACCCAGCTCTTGAGCCATGAAGTCTTTCAGAGCGGTACAAATTGTTAAGCAATAGCACCTACACATCTGCACTGCTTTTATAGCATGCTAGGCACTCTCCAGGTGGTTTCCAATGTGTGTTAGCTAATTGCCCCCACAAGCTGGGTACCCATTTTACTGACCTACGAAAGGATGGAAGGCTGAGTGAACCTTGGAGCCCGCTGGAATCGAACTTTCAGCGTGGTGGCTTGCAGTACTGGCATTTAACCACTGCGCCACCAGGGCTCCCTCCATCATTTCTAAATGATGGCTCTGTAATGTTTCACTACATACTGCAACCTGGGGTTTGTCTAAATGTTGAAAATACTCCTCATAGAATTCAAGGAGAATACCATTTGTCCAGATGGGATCCTGTGGTGATTTGTTGCATTCGGAAGGAGGGGCCCCAAAAATGCCATATACTGTGTGGGAAAAGGCTTTGTGGATTTCCCCAATTTTTTTAAAATCATGCAAGGGAAACGTGCATTCCTGCTAGTTGGAACAACTGGTTCAGATTGTAGCGCATCCCTGAATAAGAGCAGAAGTGGAAAGCTGATTGGTCGGATGTGTGTGTGGGGGGTGTGGAGTTTGCTGGCAACAAATGGCCGGAACCACCATGTTGGATTTTTGTGGTAGTGATCGTGCATGTTTCACGGCGCTGAGATGACAAAGCAGTTTTTTTAAAGCTTATTTAAGAGGAAGGTTGCACTTTCACACTTTAGATCTACTGTTTAAAAGAGATACTGTTTGGTGGTGGAAACTTCTGGAGAATAAAACCCGAGTAATTCATTCATGGCCACCATCTTGATTTGCAGGCATGCTTCCATGTGAACATCAAACACTGATAGCTTTGCATACCAGTGATCTTGCAAAAAAAAAAAAAAAGTGGAGACAAATGAACGCTGCTGCAAATTGGTGTTACTGCGCACCAGTCCACCTTATATTGCCTTGTCTAGACAAGCCTCCAGTACATTTGAACTGTTGCAGCAATCGCTTATTATAACTGTTTCTTCATATACATATAAAGAAATGAATTACAAAATGAAAAACTTAAACATTTATCTTTTCCCCTTGATGACTTAAATCATTATTGTCTCCCTACACCCTTTGTATTTCTTATATAAATCCATCTGTGTTTGTGTGTGTAAGTGCCTTCAAGTTGCCTATCAACTTATGGCGACCCCATGAATTTTGTAGGGTTTTCTTAGGCAAGGAACACTTAGAGGTAGTTTTGCCAGTTCCTTCCTCTTAAATATAGGCTACAGCACCTGGTCTGTACTGTGATGTAAATGGAGACCCTGAAAATCCACAGTGCATTGTAGAATCTACAAAAGCTTCTTTGCAGTTGTTGACTAAAAAAGAAAGAAAGCAAAAGACCCATCATCATGGCAACCCCATTTGTTAAAATGTATTTCCCCCCCATGATAGGCTGGTATGTTTTTCTCTTTCAATAAAGTTTTGCAACCCCTGCTGTCCAATAGAGTAACATTATTTCCTTTTTTTAAAAAAACCCAGTCACTCCCCTCAAACTTTTGTTACAGGGGGTGAGGAGTATGTTTTCCTGAGTCTTATATGCAGGTCTACAGTTTGAAGATTTCGCTGGATAACAAGAAGAGATGCATCTTCAAAGGATCTGCCGCATTCACAGCAATTTGGTTCACATGAAAGACTTGGCAGAGAATGCCAATTAGTTGGTGTGCATGAGTGGAGTTGGGGCTGGGAGGGGCCTGTGCTCTGGTGGGCATACTGTAACATGAAGCTGGAGACAAAGAAGAGGAAGCCAGTCACGGTGTACCAGGGTGTGTAGGATTAACTTCTAATTGACAAAACTTCTGTTAAAAATCTGCAGGGGAGTCCTTTGAGCCTCTAGCTTGGGGTTCTAGAGAGATCAATCTCTGGGAGATTTGGGGCCTTGGATCTAAACTTTTAAAATCTTCATTTTCAGTCTTATTTTTATGCATTATTTTACTGCTAACTTGCTGTAATAAATAGTTCTGTGTGTGTCCTGAATGATTTCAAATAAGGAGATTTTCAGACTACACTGTTATAGTGTTACTATTCCACTTTAACTGCTCTGGCTGCCTCCTGTGGAATTCCAGGGTTTGTAGTTTAGTGAGGCCTAAGATCTCTCTGGCTGAGTTGTAAATGCCCCTCCCTAAACTGCAAATCACAGGATTCAAGAGGAGGCAGCCATAGATAGCAATTAAAGTGGAATAATAACACTATAACAATGTTGTCTGAAAATCTCCTAAGTCTGTCTGATTTTACTGATTTGGTGTAAATTGGAGTGGTAAAACTGCAAGCAGTTTCCAATTTTAAGGAGAATAGCAGGTGAGCCTTTGCTGCTGTACACTGGAAAGTAGAGCATCCCCAGAATTATTTACACAGAGTCACAGTGCAACTGTATATTTAATGTTAGCAGTTACTGCTTCAAGAGCCTTTCTTGAATGAGTCCTGTGAGGTAACTTAGGCTGAGAGCAGAGACTGGCCATGATTCTCCTGAAGGCTTTGGAGCCGAGTGGGGAACTGAAGCCAGATCTCCCATGTCTCCAGCCAGTGTTCTAGCCACAATATAGGACTGCCTCCCTCACCCGTTTATTCTGTTTCATGTGTGTATTTGTTCATTTTTGTAGCGCTGGTTACCTCTGCTGAGGACATGCTATATATCATGTGTTATAGCTACTGTAGGTATACAGTGTCCCTTTGTAGGACCTGTTTAGCAATCAGGGCGTGCTGAGATTTGTATTAAATTTCAGCATTGTGTATAGTATGGATGCCAAATGGCCCCACAAAACAGTTTCATTTAAGAAATTTTAAGTAACAACTCTTGACTGAAACATATAACTATATTCAAATTTATAACATCAGTGTTCATTTATTACATGCAGTTTTATGCTGAGATCTGAAACTCACCACAGCCTGCTTCATCTTTTCCTTTCACATATAGACTCAGCACATGAACACGGTAGGATCACACATGCTGGCCCTACTTCTGACCTCATCCCTCCCCCACCTGACAAACCCTGAAGTGTCCACATTCATTGCAAGGCCTGTAAAGGAGAACCCGCATCCTTACAGTTGTAAGAGGATAAGATCCCCATGCAGTTAAGAAACCAGGGTTCCCAGTTATAGAGAGAGACTGCAGAGGCATAGCTGCAAGGTGGGGGGAACCTGGCTAAGGGATGTTGGGAACTGAAGTCCAAAACTTTCCCAAGTGGCACACAGCTGTATACAATTTAGGCTCCTCTTTACTTATGTCTTGTCAAATGTGTTAACAGTGAGGGTGGGGCCAGAAAGCCATTGGAATGCAAGAGAAATAACCCTTTTCACTGTACAGTACAGTATTTAATGGCATAAACTTCCAAGAACTTTGGAAAATTTCTTGCTTTTTTAAAATCTCCATAACTTTACAAACCAGAAATTCTTTCCCCCCCCCCTCCTCATTTAGATGTTAGAATTGAACACATTTTTATTGTCACAGAAAAATGCTTGGGATACCAAAATGTGAAATTGTGCCACAAGGGCTATGGGAGGCAGAAAGAATGAGTCTTGTGTGCTGAGCACTCACCAAAAATGGCAGTTCCTGGCTTCTCTAGAGGGAGCAATGACAGCCAAGGAGCACAGAGACCTTTTTCTGTACAATTTTTTCACATAAATTCTTTCTAAACCAATTTTTATTTCAGAACTGTAGAATTTAAAAATACAGTGCCTAAACTGGTGCCAGTAAACAGGTAATAGGCAAACAGACTGTGTGTGTGTGTATGCGTGTGTGTATTTATGCCACTTTTCCTACATAAAACATGGCAGCCTCAGGCAGCATTCAGCTTTCCCCATCCTCCGCATTTTATCTTCTCATTAGTCCTGTAAGATAGGTTAGCCTAAGAAATGGTGTCTGGTCCAAAGTCACCCAGTGAGCTTCAGGGGTAAGTCTGGGTTTCTACAGTCCTATTCCCATCACTACATCACATTAATGTTGTGGTTAGAGCACATTTCTTTCATCCCTGATACCAGTTTAGGTGATGTATTGACATTATTTCCTACCTCCTCCCCTTTCCTCCTTGTCACACTGTCCACAAACAGTTTTAATTTGAACTTTCTTTGGTATAAATAAGCAAAAATGTGTAATAAGGCACTGTGTAATTTTCAAAATAAATAAAATACATTTTCACTTCCTGGGTTTTTCTGGAAGCTGTGAAGTGTTGCCTCCAGCATGACTGATTCCCAGAAGTCACTGTTGCCTTTTCAACTATAATTTTGATTTATGCCATCATTTACAAGGAGTGTAAAACAGTTCCATCTCCTCCTTGGGAACGCCAGCCCATAAACATAAACAAAGAGGCCTTGGTTCTCTATTAATGGAAGGATTAATTAATGTCCCATCATATTAGTAGCCAGCTGAAAAACTCAAAAAACAGAAAAGAAACTAAACTGGCCAGGCAGCAAAACATATTCACTGTGCTGGAATGGAATGAACTCGTGCATTCCAAAGGCAGCAGCACAGCCTTAGCAAAGCTTTCAACTTGCACCCTGGCCCAAATGCTACCTTGTAATGGTTTTAGAGAGTCTTTCTTTCTTTCTTTTGTTGCAGATGATGCCAGCTCAGGAAGGGAGAGTATAGCAGCTGAAGGTCCCAACAGTGAATCAGAAGATCATTCTGGAAAGCTGTGGGGTAAGCAAAGATGCATAATATTTTACCAGATTTGCCACTGCAGAAGGGTAAAAAGGCAGAGTATAGCTCTAGGGCTGCTGACACACTGCAGAAATAGTGCAGTTTGATACTGCTTTAACTATCATGGCACCATCCCATGGAGTCTCATAAAACTACAAATCCCAGAATTCCATAGCATTTATCCATGGCAGTTAAAATGGTGTCGAACTGTATTATTTCTGCAGTGTGTCAGCAGCCAAGGCAACTGGAATGTCAGCTAGTAAGACTTTATTGTTTACTTATCTTGTCAAATATTCTTTTGACAGTTCAGGTGGCGAATCCAGCATGTCATGTTTTTACTCAATCTGTTTAAAGTGATGCTTATAACATGTTCATTCACCATATCATTCTCATATTTTAGTCTTTTTACACCAATCTGAATTTTCATGATTTTGTTTGTCACAGAAGCATTCTGTGCCAAAAAAGTCCCTATTCTTCAAAATTTTAAAACCATTACCACCAGTTCACCTTCATTTCCATATGCATGAAAGGAAGGAGGTATATACACTATTGTTCAACTGTTGAAACAGTTTAAAGTTAGCTATTTGACACAGGACAATAATGAGGAAAACACATAAGTGTGAGTATCTCCAGGTCATTTACTTTTCCTGAAGAACCAATTGAACTCATGTGCAGTCAAGAACTGCTGCTCAGGACTGCGAAACAGAACTGCCAAATGGATTTACTCCAGCTGGTTTTGCACATGTCTAAGAACTATCACACCAGGTATCCTGCTCACAGTCTTCAAATACCAACCTGAGTATGCTGTGGCTTGTCCCAAGGGCATCTTTTTGAAACAGAATGGTTCACTGACCTGCCATGCTCAATGCTCTCTAAGGTCTGTGTTTGCTGTTAGTGTTCCCTTAGCAACACTTGATTTAAACAAACACATCGATTTTAAGAGATCCAGTCATGGTGTAAGCAAAAACAGCAAAGATCGGTTTGTTGTTACAGATATAAAAATGTAAAAATGCTATCATAAACTAGAAAAACAGCCACAATGTTGTATTTTCAAATGCTTTCTCTTTCCCTTGCCTGATGTATTGCTTACATGTTACCTACACACAGGGACCTAACAGCTAGTCATCAGACCCATATGGTATGCCATGTTAACACAGAACAACTTTTTTGTAGGTTTTTTATTTTTATTTTTTGGCTTTCTACAAGTCTAACCTTATAAAATGAACTGAGCTCTTACATCATGTCTGTCATCGCTGCCTAAGCACTTTAACATACTACAGTATATCTTTTATCCTTCTTAACTGGTTAAGCCCATTTGGCAGTCACCTCTGAGTTCTACTACAACTCTGTAATCAATGGAGACTGTGTATATTCCACCAGGATGAGTTCTACCCAGTCTGCTTGCTTCACTGAAACACCCCTCTCACCATACATTGGCTCATATGAATTAATAACCAAATCCTTCTTTTCCTTAGAACTTTCACCATCCATCCTGTTAACTTTGTGCCAGAATTTGGCACCCTTCTCAATCTCTACTTTCTTATGTCATTATGAAGTAGCCAACTTTATTTTGCTTCTGGATTCTCCTTTGGAAGTGCTGTGAGAGTGGTCCATGTGACCATTCAGAAGGAAGAGCTATGTTAAGCTGCTTCCTTCTAGCACATTCTGCTGTTAATTTCTCATTTTCTTGGGAACGTCAGTCTTGTATGTTCCCTCTGCTGACATATGTTTTTCCAAACCTTGATGTATGGCACAACTTTATGCTACATAAATGGACTGTCTGTGTTTACAAAGCAAATTTCTAAGGACTTGTAAGGGAAGACTTGAGCAAAGAGCATGACACACAGAGGTGCTTTTGTACACGGGTCCCTGGGCTTTTTCGAATGAACTAGCAAAGCTTCAACGGAAGAGGTAGGTAAAAATAGAGATGATGATGATGATGTTGGGGATGCTTTGATCAAGATTTCCTGCGTGGCAGGGGGTTTGGACTGGATGGCCCTCGTGGTCTCTTCCAACTCTGCAATTCTGTGAACAGATGATACAGATTTGGAAGCAGGCATTTACAAAAAAAAAAAAAAAGGAGGAGGAGGAGGAGGAAGAAAAAGTGGTGGAGGAAAGCCCCTCCCCCCATTTCTCCCTCCCTTTCTTTTCTCTCTCTCCTTCCTTCTACCTTTGTTAAACTTAGCCTATTTCTTCCCACTTTCTTTCTCTTCCCCACCCCTTAAGAGAGAGATTTCACAACTGTTTAAGAGGAGATCTGGTTTCAGTGTACATTATCCTACAGAGGAATCAAGAGTGGCTATAGAGGGGACCTTAATCACATTGCCTATTTTCAAAGAGAGAGAGCAAGGAGGGAAGGAAAGAAGGTAGGGCTAGCCCAGAAGTATTGCTTTACCTTTTAATTGTTGTATCATAGTGAGATGAACACATGACTAAACTAAATGCCTGGGAGAAAAATCAACAGCATAGCAAAATAAAAGTGTGCTGTTGAAGCTGTTGTTGACCTGATTAAAGCAGACTAAAACCCCATAGAATATTATTATGGAGCAAAAGAAACCTGGAAATACAATTACACTGACTTCTGCATCTCTGCTAAGAGTAAAACTCCCCCCCCCCTGAACATTTTTGTGTATCTCCCTCTCTTGGGGATGAACATTGGTATGATATTTTAGTGTATTCATACAGGAACTTTGTGAGGTACATAGGGCATGCTGAGAGAAAGTAAGTTGGTGGGGAAAGCACAAAGGTGTGTCAATGCTGTAATGGGATTTCAGCCAGGTTTCTCAACTGAAATCCAAGATGGGACTCATCTATACAGACCAGAACATGCTGGCCAGCGATCGGCATATACTGTCTTGCAGGTCAGGCCCATTCCTCCTCTATTACCTGTATGGAATGGGATGGAGCCCAAACCAGTATGCTAGCTGGACTCTGCAGTTGCCACCTCTGGCACAGCTAGGAAGCCAGCCCACAGCAAATGAACAAGGCCTCCTGCCATCAGAAAACAGTGACAACAGATGGCAGCTGCAGTGACAGGCTGGTGTGATGGACTGGGCTCCTGCGGTCATGCGGGGCCTGATCCGGTTTTTGCAAGTGGGAGTGGATTTAAACAGGTATCTTTTTTAAAAAAAACACAACAGTATAATGGGCCCTACCCCCCTCTTGGCTCTATCTTTGTCCCGAGGGTTGTGAGGACTGCCTTAGGGCAAAACAGGGCAAATTCCCTGCATCATCTGGACTGCAGGGCTCAAAGCTGAGGCCAAGACTGGATAAAAAGCCCATATAGACGAGGCCTGTATTTGCTCTGTAGACTGCATTGAGTGCCAGCAGTCAGACATTCTGTGGGGGAATGTCTTGGAGACACCACAGAATAAGCTAGCAAGCTTGCCTATCCCAGATTTTCTTGTTCTCATTATTATGAAGCTCGGATAAGCAAAGTGCAGCCCCATGGCTGCATACATTCTGCAAGGCTGGACAAACGTAGCAAAAAAACAAAAAACAAAAACCAGGGTTGTCACTTCTCCATATGGGCTGATTCATCTTATAAATGGTCACAGTGTTTAACATTAGAAAAAATACCTGTCTTTCAAAACCAGAACTGGACCTCTGTCCATTTTTTTATTTTTGAAAATATGTGTAGCCTCCAGAGGATCCCAGGGTTGGAAAATTGGCCCACAGACCTGCCAAAGTTACTCACACCTGTTGTAAAGCCTCTGTTTCTGGAGTTATATTTATTTAATTAATTAATTTTGAGGAGGAAACATATCATATATAATATGGGCCAGGATAGATTAACATAATCTTTTGTTTCCTGGCTCCACCATACTGGTGGCCCTTCTCTGAGAGAGAAAGAGGCAGGGGAGGGACCTATTTGCCTAGACAGTTCAGGCTATATGAATGTCTGAACAGGACTGTCATGAGGAATTAATGCTTCCCTAAACTTCTTGGGCATGAAATTGTTTCATCAAAATATCATCGAGCCCAGTTTGTCCAGTGTATAACTATAGGGCAGCTTGGATGGGAGTTTCATTCTGGATCCTTTCACAACCTAGGTCCTGTCATGGCAAATCGCATTGGTTCAATGTGTATGTGAAAAAAATAGGTCTTTCAGATCTGAACTTGGAGAGAAAATGGCACTGCAGGCTTGTATGTTGAGATTTGGCCAAGACCTGGACAAGAAGCAGACCCTGAAAGATGCATCTCTCCTCCCCTCACCCCAGATATACCCTCTGTGAAGGCTCATTGGCAGGAAATCGTCCTTGGCTGCCTGTTTTGGCCAAGCAATCTTTTCTGCAAAAAGTTCATTAACACAAGAGCAGGTGTGTCACAGGTTGTAAAATGCATATTCACTCATTATGTAGTCTATTGAAGCAGCTCGTGAAAGGGGAGCTGGGGTTGTGCCAGGCCCGCTCCTTCTCTGTATCTAGTTCCATCTCTCCTCACGAGAAGAGTGATGAGCCTGAATAGAGGAGCTTTTCCTACATGTGGACACTTTCCACAACTGTGAACAAAACGTGTTTTCCCCCCAAGGTCCTTAGTCATGTAGAGAACACTCATAGGTAGGGGAAGAGGAGGAGGTGGCATTCGGTGCTATTCTGTGTGAGGAGAGTAATGGAACTAAAGATAGAGAGGAGATGGGCCTAAGGTACTCAACTTGTGTTGTGCTGATTCAGCTCACCTAGATCATGAATGAATAGGGAATAAAGTGGTGCCTCCAGCTGGGGTGTTGATTTGATAAACTAGGGAGGAAATGAATTTATAGAATGGGAGTGAAGTGTGTTTCCTTGCAATTCTGGGGTCTCAAAAAACCACATTTAAATTGCTGACTTATTATAACTCTTATATATTCTAAGAGTATTGTAAGGCTGGGTTCTTTACTTCCCTGTTTCAGAGCAGCCAAGGAACACTGTCTAGGTCTCTGCCTTGCTCTTTCTTTCTCCCTCTGCCTCCCACCTCCACCATCGGTATTCACATGTCTTAATAGCCATGCTGGCAAACTGGCTGTATGTTCAAAGCACTGCTGGGTTGTAACAAGTTCTCTTGGTGTGTGATTGTTTTTGCTGCTAGGGATGCCTCCCCTTTCAGGGAGATGATCTGGGAAATACCTACACATTTACACACTAGTCCCTACAGAATGAGCTAGGATATCACACTTGTTACTCCAGCTGTCTGCTAGGTCGTTGGATGCTGGAGTCACTCCCATTCATTAGGTTACACATGAAAGCTTCTGAGCAGAGAGCAAAGCATTTCTGTCCTGCATAAGAAAAGTTTGAAATAAAATATCCTGATGTGGCCAAGACCCAGAATGTCAGAGTGGGGTGGAGAAAAACCACTTGCTGCTGCTTGGGCTAAAAATGTTCCTCGAGGTACAGTGTACATGAGAGAGATGCTTGAGCTGGATTCCCCCACTGAATGTATCTGAAATATGAGGTCAGTGTGTGAGAATAGATGGGGAGGTTGACCAGGAGGGGAATGGGGGTGAGGTATGAGGAAAAGCCTGTTCTCTAAAACCTGCTTGCATAGTGAGAGCTACATGTATCCTTTTCCGTTTCCATGTTGTGTATTGGAAAGGAGTAGCAGCCGCACACAGCCTAACGGACTTAGAGGAAAGGAGGAATGGCTGTAAGGAGGACACTGGCCATGTCTGTCTCCAGGCCATCCCCTGGGTATGGGCTGAGTGCATTTAACCAGCTGCTCAGTGCAACTGCTCTGGGCAGCATGAATGAACACCTCATGGTATATGAATTCTATGTCCTTCCCATCCATATATAGGCCTCTGTGTACATGTACACACACAAAAATTGTTCCAGCATTTGTAATTGAGCTACGAATTCCTAGCTTTTCAGCCCCAGAACAGTTCATTTTAACAGATCATTATACAGACTTCAGATCATTGCAATTTCTCTTGCACTGTTCTCTTTCGGGTACAGTGACAAGGACTCAGGCAGGCTCTTTCAGTTTTACTCTGTATTTTCAATCATATCTGTAACCCAGCAGAGTTTTACTTACACCTGTAACTGACCAACATACATATGGTAATTATTATTTATTTGGGGCATACAAATGCCACTGGTGGTTGCATCTCAGACTTACTCAAGAGGAAACAGGCCAAAGCCTGAAGGAGAGACTATCAATTTCATGGCAAGATATGTGGGATTACCCAAACAGATGACTTTACTAAAGAATGGAGAATTGGTTGGATTAACTCAATTAATTTAGGACAGGAAGCTGGGTATAACCAAGAAAGAGAACAAGACTGGCAGGGAAGGTATGGTTGCCAAATAAGAACATAGGACACTAGGGATTTTACAGGCAGAACTGGAGACCTGAAGTTACAAAGGGGAAACTGAAGTTTTCATGGCATGGAGCTGGGAGTCTCAAGGATGAATATGAAGAGATGGTAGTGACAGAACATCTAAAGCAGAAGCTTCCAGAGTTAGGGATTCTTCTTTGATTGTACCATGGGGAAGTGGGGCTAGTGGGACTCTTGCACCTTTACCCATTTAGACTTCTTTGCTGGGAAGCTCAGATGGTAAGCATAAAGTTGTGTGGTTTGCTAGGAGCTATGGCTAAACTGATAGCAAAACAACAACACAGAAAACTCAGGAAAGGTTGTAGATGGTGCACTAAAGAGTTATGCAAAAGCAGTCTTCACTGCTGCAACCTAAGAGTCCTGGGAGAGCACAGGGGCAAGGAGTCCTCCCTGAATGCAAACATAATGTTACAGAGGGAGTGCGGCTCCTTACCGAAAAGGCTGAATCCCCATCCCTGAGTCAAACTTTCTACCAAGTGGCAGCAGCTCCATCTTGTCCGAGTTTAATTTCATCTTGTTCAGTGTGATGTTACGGACTTTGGTGCAGGGAAAGTTCTGTGCTTATTAGAGAAATTAAGGGAAAGAATGGTTCTGTATATGATCCTTAATAAATGTAATATGGTAAGTGATCTTTGAGAGGTGGCAAGAGTATGGAATGTTGGCAGTGAGTGGTGATTGGCTGAATGTTTGAATGGGACATTTAAAAGGCTGTTGTATATGGCTGAGTCAGTGAGAGAGAGGGATATAGTTAGACTCAGGAGAAATAGGTTCAGCTATGGTTATAAGGAGATAAGGAAAGAGTTAGAGGGATCTGTTAGGATTTAGACATGCTAAATAAGTAATATTTAACTACATGTTGTACTTCTGTTTAATAAATTATTGTTGTATTATTCACCTGTGCCTCTGGGAATGCTACAGCAGTGCTATTGGTTGAGTTCAGACACATAGTGTCTATGTTGGCAGCAGTGGTTCAAGAGTGGTGATGTATAGCTGTGGGATTATAGGAAGAAAGAATTTCACACAGTAACTATGAGGATATCTAGAAGGTCCTCACAAGTGGTGTTGGCAGCAGTGGGACAGGAGAAGGCCCCTGAATTTGGCACCATAGTGGTGGGATAAGTATAAGTCCTTACATTCAGCAACCCCATTTTCCAGCAGGGTGGGGAGGCAGTCTTTAAGATTGGGTTTGGGTCCTCCTCCAGCTCATGGCAGGCAGGACCATAAACCAATCAATTAGTAGCATCCCAGGGAGGAGAGCCAACCCAGCTTTCCCCAGTTCTTTACTGCCTCCTGAGGTGAAGGACAGAGCAAGTTTCTTTAATAAGGTTCTCAGTACTGCCTCCTTTAAGCAAGAGGAGATAGCTGTTCCTCTCTGTGAAAAGAAATTAATAATTTTCCTTTCTCAAGCTTGCACTCCCTCTGGGAACTAGCCATACTATTTAACTTACACACATAAATTAATTCACCCACACCAACAAGTCAATTGGGTCATTGAACTTGTGGCTGTAATATAATGGTCACAACAAATTCCCCACCTTTGCCCCCTTGGTCCTTGTGTATATAGATATCTGCCAACTTTACAGAACCCAAATGTAGCCTTTACCTTGCTGCAAAACTTTCTATTACATCAGTGACACCACAGTGCATTCTTGCCTATCACTTTTTCCTGGGAGCACAACAGCTATGCAAGATCTAAAACAACTCTTTGCCTCCATAAAGATCAATACTACATCTTTTTCCCTCTTCAGAACAAAGAGGTCCTCCATCACATTCCATCTTTTTTGGACTCAGTTTCAGACAAATCTCTCTTACCCAGGCCATCACAGCTGCTAGACAGTGTTTCCAACAATGCTTCCTGCATCTCTAGAGCTTAGTGCCTTATAAACAGGTTTGCATTGATCACTTGTGTATCTCTTTTTAACCAATCTTGCTTGTCTTTGCAGCTCGACCTAGATTTACCCAACCTGCCAAGATGAGACGGAGAGTGATTGCTCGACCAGTGGGGAGTTCAGTCCGCCTTAAATGTGTCGCCAGTGGGAATCCTCGGCCTGACATTACCTGGCTAAAAGACAACAAGCTTCTTACCCCGCAGGAAATCGGCGAGAATAAACGGAAGAAGTGGACGCTGAATTTGAAAAACCTGAAGCCTGAGGATAGTGGGAAATATACTTGCCGGGTCTTCAACAGAATTGGGGAAATCAATGCTACCTACAAAGTCGAAGTAATTCGTAAGTAGTCCGCAAAGACTGAGGATGGGAGGAGATTTTTCTTAGGCAGACAGCCTAAAGTTCTGCTCCTACACATGCAGACTAGGAAGTGAACTTAGGGAATGTGAAGTCGAAGGCTTTCACGACCGGCATCCATAGATTTTCTTTGGGTTTTTTTTCCGGACTGTGAGACTGTGTTCTGGAAGAGTTTATTTCTGACGTTTCGCCTGCATCTGTGGCTGGCATCTTCAAAGAATGGTTGGGTAGGAGTGTGTGTGGAATTTATCTGCTGTGAACCCCTGTTGAGGAGTATATGTAAATTTGTGTATTTGAATGGTTAGTTTCTGGGTATAGAAATGCAAGGGGGATTAGTGTGTTTGGCTAATGGTTGGTTGATGGCCCATTATCTGTTGGGAATCCTCCTTTCCCTGGGTGGAATTCCTTTGTAAGTGCTGAGTTTTGATTCTATTGTTTTTCAAAACCAGGAGCCAGATTTTGTTTACTTTTAGGGTTTCTTCTTTCCTGTTGAAGTTGTCCAGGTGTTTGTGGATTTCAATAGCTTCTCTGTGCATGTTGTTGGTATGATAGTTGTTGGCCTGGTCCAGAATTTCTGTGTTTTTAAATAACATTTTGTGTCCAGGTTGGTTTATAACATGTTCTGCTACTGCTGATTTTTCTGGCTGGCCCAGTCTGCAGTGTCTCTCATGTTCCTTGATTCGTGTTTGCACACTGTGTTTAGTGGTCCCTATGTAAACTTGTCCACAGCTGCATGGTATGTGGTAAACTCCTGCAGCAGTGAGAGGGTCTCTTTTGTCCTTCGCTGAGCGTTGCATTTCTTGGATTTTCTTGGTTGGTCTGTAGATTGTTTGGAGGTTGTGTTTTTTCATCAGTTTCCCTATTCTGTCTGTGACTCCTTTGATGTATGGTAAAAATACCTTCCCTTTGGGTGGCTGTTTTTCTTCTTCATTCCTGTGTTTTTTTTTCTTCTGGGTCTGGCTGCTCTTGTGATGTCTGATCTGGGGTAACTATTAGCCTGTAGGGCCTAGTTTAGGTGCCTCAGTTTGTCCTCTAGGTAGTGTGGTTCGCAGATCCTTTTTGCATGGTCTAACAATGTTTTTATTGTGCTTCTTTTTTGTCCTGGTTTGTGATTGGAGTTCTTGTGTAGGTATCTGTCCATGTGTGTGGGTTTTCTATATACCTTGTGGCCTAACCGTTGGTTTGGTTTGCGGATCACTAGGACATCAAAGAATGGCAGTGTTCCTTCCTTTTCTTTTTCCATCGTGAATTGGATATTTGGGTAGATGCTGTTCAGGTGGTTCAGGAATGAGACCAAATCTTCTTCTCCATGATTTCAAATGGTGAAAGTGTCCACATATTGGAATCATGTTGTGGGCTTTTTTTGGTGATGTTTCCAGGGCTTGCTTTTCAAAATGTTCCATTAACCAAACAGATACTAATAATCCTTCCATTTCTATACCCAGAAACTAACAATTCAATTACACAAATTTATATATACTCCCCAACAGTGGTTCACAGTATATAAACTCCACATACACTCCTACCCAACCGTTCTCTGAAGATGCCAGCCACAGATGCAGGCAAAACATCAGAAAGAAACTACATTTGTCCCTCCACATTCACAGATTTGGCATTCACAGTTTTAAGTGTATTCATGGCTTGAAAATATTCTTTAAAAAAAATAATCCAAAAAGCAAACCTTGATTTTGCCATCTTATATAAGGGACACCATTTTGCTATGCCATTGCATATAATGGGACTAGAGTATTCATGGATTTGGGTATTCACAGGGGGTCCTGGAACCAAAGCCCAGCAAATGTGAAGGCACAACTGTATTCTAGAACATAGCCTCACAGCCCAGAAAAAAAAACCCAAGGAAAATCTACAGTGTAGTGAGTCTCAGGAACATGTGGACATGTGGTTTATACAAATGGGTGCATTTTAGTGAAACAGGAATATTATAGACCAGAAATATAAGGTGAAGTCTGTCAGAACATTTCACTTGTATTGGAACAAGTCTGGTGTGTGGAACAAGTCTAGGCAGTTGGTTAGAGCAAGGCTGGCTAGAACTGTTTCTGAATTAGGGTATATAAAACCATCATAACACCTTGGAGCCAGATTTAAAGCACTTGGGATCTAATGATGAACCTTGTACATTCTATATACAATTAGGAACAGGACTAATTTGGGGAGGGGGATTTATTGCAAAATGGTAGCATTTAAAGGAAGTTAGTATACGAGTTTAACCATTCCCCCCCCCCCCGCCAAGAAAATGGGGTTTCAGTTTATAATATATACTGTGGAATTCATTTAAGGCTATTGTTCAAAGTTTAATATTAGCTTTGAAGTCTTATAAGAATCACAGAATTGTAGAATCGTACAGTTGGAAGGGGCCCAATGGCACATTGAATCCAACCCTCTGCTCAATGCAGGATCTCCAGCTAGAGCAACCCCAGCAGGTAGCTGCCCAGCCTCTTTATGAAGATGTCCAGAGGAGACCCCACAACTCTAGATAATTGGTTCCATTGTCAAACTGCTCTTACTGTCAAGAAGTTCCTTCTAATGTTCAATTAAAATCTAACTTTCTATAACTTAAAACCATTAGACCTGGTCCTAGGTTCTGGGGCAACAGAGAACAAGTTTTCACTCTTTTCTCTGTGACAATGATTCTATGGTTCTATGAACCCTTGAGTGCAATCATGTCACCCCTCACTTCACCAAGCTGAACATACTCAGCTCCTTCCTTATATGTTTTGTTTTCCAATGCTTTCCAGAGACTTGTTTTCCAGATATTGCATCATCCTTGTTGCCCTTCTCTGAACCTATACCAGCTTCTCTGTATCCTTCCTAAAATGAGGTGCCCAAAACCAAATGCAGTACTCCAGATGAGGCCTGGCAAGCACAGAATATAGTGGGACTATTTCTTCTCTTGTCTTGTAAACTATGACTCTTTTAATGCAGGCTAAAATAGCATTCACATTCCTTGCTGCAGTATCATACTGCTGTGCCATGTTCAGCTTCTGATCAACAATAATTCCAAGGTGCTTTTCACATGTAGTATTGCCAAGCCAAGTATCTCCCAACCTATACCTTTGCATCTAGTTTTTTTGGCCTAAATGTAGAATTTTTCATTTATCCCTGATGAATTTCATTTTATTAATTTCTTTCAGTTTTCTAGTTTATCAAGTTCCCTTTCAATTCTGTTCCTATCTCCCAGTGTGTTAGCTACCCTCCCAGTTTTGTATCAAACTAAACTTGATAAGGATTCTCTCCATCCCATCATTTAACTAAGTAATAAAAAGGAAAAAGAAACAAAAACAAAGGGCACACAGGGTACTGAGGCAGCTTTGTGACTTGGAGGAAATAACTTTAGGTAGATAGTTAGAGGAAACATTCTGTACATTTTGGTTTTAAGAAAAGAATCATAGTAGATTTTATTAAAATAAAGCAGCATTTGGCATATGCAAGTACAGTTGTCCCTCCGTATCCACAGATTTAAGTATTCACGGCTTGAAATATTCTTTAAAAAATAATAATCCAAAAAGCAAACCTTGATTTTGCCATTTTATATAAGGGACACCATTTTGCTATGCCATTGCATATAATGGGACTTGAGTATTCACAGATTTTGGTATCCATGGGGGGAGGGGTCCTGGAACCAAACCCCGGCAAATATGAAGGGACAACTGTACAGTCAGCCTTCCGTATCCACAGATTCTACATCCATGGATTTAACCAACCACGTCTTGAAAATATTTGGCAGGGGGATTCATCGACAGGGGTTTAAGCATCGACAGGGTTAGTGTGACCCTGTTGGTGCTTTTGGACCTCTCAGTGGCTTTCGATACGATAGATCATAGCATCCTCTTGGATCGCCTGAGTGGGTTAAGAATCGGAGGCACTGCACTCCAGTGGTTCCGGTCCTTCCTCTTGGGCAGGTCCCAGAGGGTACTGCTCGGGGACAGCTGCTCCAGCAGAAAGGAGCTTACTTGTGGCGTTCCGCAAGGTGCCATCCTGTCCCCGATGTTGTTTAACATCTATATGAAGCCACTGGGTGAGATTATTCGGAGTTACGGGGCTGGGTGTTATCAGTACGCTGATGACACCCAGATCTATTTCTCCTTGACCCGATCGTCGGTCTCGAATTTCGATGGCGTCTCTCCTCTTAATGATTGTCTTAAAGCAGTAATGGGCTAGATGAGGAAAAACAGATTGAGATTAAATCTGGACAAAACGGAGGTGCTCACGGTAGCGGCCCCAAAACCAGGAGTTGGGTTGCAACCTCCAGTCCTGGACGGGGTCACATTCTGCGTTAAGGACTGTGTTCGCAGTCTAGGGGTACACCTTGATTCATCGCTTCAGATGACTAGTCAGGTGAATATGATGGTCAGGAGCGCTTGTTATCAGCTTCAGCTGATATGCCAGCTGCGCCCTTTCCTGGAAGTAAGGGACCTTGAGACTGTGGTGCACGTGCTGGTAACCTCTCATCTAGATTTCTGCAATGCGCTCTACATGGGGCTACCCTTGTGCTTGGTCCGGAAACTTCAGTTGGTACAAAATATGGCAGTCAGAGTGGTCTCGGGAACATCTCGGAGAGACCATATAACTCCAGTATTAAAATCTCTCCACTGGCTGCCTATCAGTTTCCGGGCCCAGTATAAGGTGTTGGTTATTACCTTTAAAGCCCTAAATGGCTTGGGTCCAACTTATCTTCGGAACCGCCTCCTCCCATACAACCCTCCCCACGTACTCTGGTCCTCTGGGAGGAATTTGCTTCAGCCACAAAAATCTAGGCTGTCTGCAACCTCCCAGAGGGCTTTTTCAGTAATCGCCCCCAAATTGTGGAATGGCCTGCCGAATGAGATCCCTCAGATGATGAGCTTGAGTAGCTTTAAAAAAGCACTAAAGACGGATCTCTTTCAGCAGGCCTTTCCTAATTAGTTCCTGGCCTCAGAGGCTCCTGGCACTTTTAGTCTGCTGGCTATTTATTATTTGTTATTTTTAATGTGATTTTAGATCAGTTGTTTTAATGTATTTTGGTTTAATGTCTTTTTATGGGGGAGGGTGGGGGTGGGTGGTGTTTGGGGATTTTAATCTGTATTGATATTTTAATTTTTTTAAGCTGCACTGATTGTTTTTAACAGAGGGGCGGGATAAAAATTATTATTATTATTATTATTATTATTATTCAAAAAAACAAGCCTCACTGTTTGCCACTTTATGTAAGGGATGCCATATTACTATGCCATTGTATCCAATGGGACTTGAGCTTCCACAGATTTTGGTATGCACAGGAAATCCTGGAACCAAACTCCATCAGCTACCAAAGGTCCACTGTATTATAATGGCAAGTATTAGAGAATGGCTGTTTAATATTGGAGTTGACTCAAATTGACAGAATTGATATATAGAAGAAATGGACAAGATACTTCCATAAAATGGAACCTATTTATTACATTTTAAAATTGTAGTTTCATACAGAGCAACATAGCTCTAATTATTATTTTGGATAGGATTGATATATTGTGTACTAAAGGTCTTTGTTCTTAGTTAGAACAATCTGGATCATCTGGTGGAAATTGGTGGTGGTAGCAGTGATGGCAACAATCATGATGATAGGGCTTGTTGCTGTGTGCCTTCAAGTTGTTTCAGACTTTTGGCAGCCCTAAGGTGACCCTATCATGGGGTTTTCTGAGGCTGAGAGTGTATGACTTGCCCAAGGTCACCCAGTGGGTTTCCGTACCTGAGTTTCCAGAGTCGTAGTCCAACACTCAAACCACTATGCCACGCTGGCAAGTTGGTAAATATCATACTAGAACATCTAGAATATCATCACCTCACAGATGTTTTTAAGAGTTGATAACTGTGAATACATATTTTTTTCCCAAATAGATAAACCTGGAAAATTATGCTTACTTTTTCATGTTAGTCCATTCAATAGTGTACCAAATGTATTGGACTCAAGACGAGGGAAAAAAGTAATTAGGACTGCTGAAAGGTCAATGAAGAGGAACAGTGAAATCGAAACACTTGGATTATTTAAAAATTAGAAGCCAATCAGTATCTCATGAAGGCACAACTCTGTTAAATGGATTAGATTATGTGCATAGCATGAGCATTGTTGCTTCCTTCCCTACCTCTCTCTTTCATATTTAATTCTTTTAAGTGTGTGCATTGTCTACTACCCTGTGATTTCTTTTCTATACCAAGTAAAAATCTTCTGTTTCTGACATGGCTATATATTGCCTTACATGATTACAATGTTGCACTGCTAAAAGTGAAGCTGTAAGCGGGAAGGTTTGATATCTTTAAGAAAGAACAAATGATTGCCTGTTACTTTCCAACAGTAAGATTCACTTGAGGTAGCATATAACAGTCACCTCTTTAGTACACTATTGTAAAACACTACCTTATGTGGGCTTGGCATGTACCATGCATATGCAATGGCTTGTCTGCTCCAGTATCACACGTGCATCACATTTGCAGTGGACAGTCCACCCCAGTAAATCCAAATCCACAGTAATTAAGAGCATCACTCTCAGTGATTTAATAGACCTGACTTGTATACCATGATTAGTTTTAGCATAGTGGAATTAGTTTTGGTGTGGGAATTCCCACATTTGAAGGCAATAATCTGCTCAATGATAACTCTTTTTTCTGTGTAAAAAATGTGAATGAAAAGCACATGTGGAAGGATTCTGTTGTGTATAGATTATACAAACCTGCTGGACATCTGGGACTGATAAAGATGCAGCTGTGTAGAAGCAGTAAAAACATGTGTTTACATTAAAACCAGGAGCAGAGACAGGAAAATGAATCAAGCCTCTTCTCAATGTCAGATGCAGCATTTTCACTTCATCAGAACCAGGCAGTCCTCTTCTGTCCCCATTTATCTTGGTTTTTATCAAGCCAAAGATGTATATATCCTTTGTTTTTGTTAGCTTTTGTGAGCTAAGCATAAAGAGTTGCCAGACTTTGGCAGACACATTTTTAAGCGTTTCTTTATATTTTGACAGCATGCTGTAGGGTAGTTCAGGGGTTATCCTATTTCCTCACTTAAACCTTCTGTCTAAGCTACTGGTCACTTGTCAGCCTCACCTGCTTATCAAAACTTCTGTTTCCAGCTTTAATCCTTATGACGACCATGAATACAATGGTATGATTTGCAGCATCACATCCTGCGCTCTGAGCTCTTTATGCAGGTGTTGTTTTTAATATGCATTCCCACATAACAGTTAGATACAGATATACCGTTTCTTGTTCTAATTTCAAAGTCAGTGTAGAATCTTCTTGGCCTGCAGTCACTTGTCAGACATGCCAGACATAATTTTCCACCAAAAATATTAATTCCACTTTAATTTACTGCAATGAAGTTGATTGCCAACACTCCACATTCCTATAACTAATATGCTTAATTTCTAATCTAGGGAGAGTTGAGGTTCATTTAACCCTGATATCATATTGTTGTGGTCTATTGACTGAGGGCTTACTCTAATGCTTTTTTTTAGAATATTAAGAATTCATGAATATATGTCATTTTTATTATTTAAGATTGATAGAAGAACCTTTTGAATGCTCTACCACATAAAACATCCCTGAATGCATTTTTTAAAGAAGGTGATTGTTTGTACTTATTTTTAGAGAGAACAAGATCCAAGCCCATTCTTACAGGAACGCACCCTGTGAACACAACAGTTGACTATGGAGGGACAACCTCATTTCAGTGCAAGGTGAGAAGTGATGTCAAGCCTGTCATTCAGTGGCTGAAGAGAGTGGAGTATGGCACTGAGAGCAAATACAATTCTACCATCGACGTTGGGGGACAGAAATTTGTGGTGCTGCCCACAGGGGAGGTCTGGTCTCGTCCTGATGGCTCCTATCTGAACAAACTCATGATCACACGAGCCAAAGAAGAAGATGCTGGGATGTACATTTGCCTGGGTGCCAACACCATGGGATACAGCTTCCGAAGCGCATTTCTCACGGTGCTGCCAGGTAAGATATAATGAGCGCTGGGGTTTCCTTTGTTGCTGGGCATTAAGTCTCCCTTTCACCTTTCATTCAGGCTACCATCCTAAAAGGGAGGGTGCAGAGGAGGGTGTGTTTTGACATTGCAGTCTCTGACATGATTAAAACCCTGCATGACAAGAACCACTGTAGTTGCTGGGAGAGGCTGAGAGGTGGTGTCTGGGCATTAGATTTCCCCTTACAAGTTTAGAGCTTTGTTCAGCATCGTCAGAGACCTTCCTGTGGCCCTTGGGATATGGTCCTAGGACCATAGGATTTCAGCTTTATTCTATCCCTCATTGTATTGCTTTTGTGACTGGAACATAATTGTTTGGAGTCTAAGCAACCTACTCTATCCTTTTAGGGATGAGTCCTTCCTGAATCTTCGTTTGCGAAGAAAAGCCAGAGACACAGTTGTAGACCTGTGATTCCACTCTAACTGCCATGGCTGCATCCTGTGAAATCCAGGGGTTTGTAGTTTTATCAGAGTCTGGATAAGAGCTCTCTGGCTGCGAATTCTAAATGCCCCTTCTTAAACTGCAAATCCCAGGATTCCATAGGAAGGAGTCATGGCAGTTAGAGTGGAAGGCACAGGTCTATAACTGTATAGTGTGAAAGGGCACCACAATTTTGTACATTTGCACTAACAGTGGAGTTACACTAATGCACCTGTTTTGGGGGATTCTTGCACAAGATCTCATGACAGAGTACTATTGAAGATCCTTTTAATCCCCTTATTTGATAGGAGTTAGAAACCAGTGCAGAGCCCCTCCAGACATTCAAACACAAATATCTTTGAAGCCCCTTTCCCCCTTGCTCTGTTTGTTAAAAATCACATTTTGATATATGAAAACAATGTAACAGACCATTGAAATAATAATAATAATAATGATGATGATGATGATGAAACCATGTTAAATTACTGTACTGTGAAAGTATGGGTGCAAAGAAAAACGTCCTTATTAATTTTTGATATGATCCCCGTGAATGCAGTTCTTTGTGGGCTTCTTACATCCATCAGCTCTGTTCGGTTTCTCTTGTGGGACCTTGTGAGAACAGAACCAACCCATTTAAAAGGCTGCACCAATGAATAATTCTATAAAAATGGCAGCAAAGGGGAACAGGCCATGAAATCTAGAGCTATATTTGTCTAAGCTGGTGGCATATAAAATAGTGCTTTTGCTTTGAACAAGCTTTGAAAGCAAATGTTTCTGAAAGTCATTGCCCAAGATTTTTATCATGCTTGCATAGTATATTGTATATAGATTGTGGTTGTACTATACTATACCACCTTTCCTGCTGAATATGGACATTGTGCAGCTGTAGTTGTATCTGCCACTGTGCCTTCTTAAAGTAATACTTTGAAGACACTGATGAATAGCTATACATATTGAAGAATGCACAACTGCATGGCTGGCAACCCCTTGGTTTGTCCAAACTAGAGTAGACCCATTGGATCAGTTATTGCATGGTGAGTCAACATTTATGTAAATTCAATGGATTCAAAGCTTTACTGCACTTGGAACTAACAATAGGGTATAAGCCTATGTGAAATGTTTATACTTGTGGAAGTTCACTTAAGCAACAAGGAATTGCATATCTCCATTGCACGGCAGCCAAAAAAGTACAACCACATGTGTAAGGGAATTTGTGCATGTGTATGAAACCATGATGGCCATTGGCAATCCTTGTCCATCAGCAAAATTAAAACCTGGCTAAATAAGGGATGTCAGCTAGTAGCACTTTACATCTGCTCACACAGATACTGTTCTCCTTGAAGACCTCTTTATTGATTCTTAGGGATGTAATTACACATGACATGCACTCATATGGCACAAATGCCAAACAGTTACATTTTTTAAATTAAAACAAGTTTCAGGAATGAGTCTTTTGGAATGAAGTACATATATCCCTCTTCCCTTCTCTGCATAACCCACCAGCTGCTTTTCTGCTCTGGGATTCCAGATGCATACTTGTACATGCAAACACATTGGGGATCCTGTGGGGAGTATTTAGAACAGAGACATAATAGGCAGTGAAAGGGTTAAGTGCAGTGGGTTAAGTTCCCACTGCAAATTTCCAGCTGTTGTTTGTGTGTAATGTTAGTGAAATTGGTAGAAATCTAAGTGACTGTTTTGTGGAAATCTCATTCCTAGGGTTTCTCTTAAACTAGGGATGGGGAACTTTTGGCCCTTCAGACACTGGATGGCAGTTCACTTCATCCATGACCATTAACTATACTGGCTTGAGCTCATGGGAGTTGGAGTCGAATGACAGAATGAAGTATGATAGGTTTTCCATCCATGCTCTCAAAGAGCCACACAGACCATCTTCTTTCACAGAAGCTTCTGAATGAGTCAGGCTGTAGCACTCTGTGTGGTTCCACAGGCTCAGCAGAAGGTATCCTTCCAGTGTTGAAAGCAGGATTACGGAGTGAACAAAACATGCTACATGCGGCTATGTTACAACCAGGCTAAGTTGCTGCATGAACAGGTCCTATAGCTGAAGTTCAGATTTCTGGCTTGTTGATCAGTGGGAAGACATTGTTGTCAGGAGCTTTGTTTCTGCCTCTACTCTGAGCCATCCTGTTACTAAGTGCTTGTGCTAGCAAATTATATGTCAAACTGGCTGAAATAAAACTGTCATACAAAGCATCATCCAAGTTAGCATATGCAAGAATCTAGCCTGATATCTGGTCTAAATCTCCATGGCCTGGTTGTAATTAACTTTGTTTTTCTTTCTCTTTCTCTCTGTTCCATGCAACCTGGCATCCAGACCCCAAACCACCCAGTCAACCTGTGGCTCCTTCCTCTGCTAGCAATCTCCCATGGCCTGTGATCATTGGGATCCCAGCAGGAGCTGTTTTCATCTTTGGAACCATTCTTCTGTGGCTCTGCCAAACCAAGAAGAAGCCGTGTTCTCCTCCATCAGCAGCTCCCATACACAGACCTCACCCCCGGGACCGGGTCTGTGTGCCCCAGGTCCCAGATAAGGACTGCATCTCTTCCATAAACTATGAGGAGTATGTCACACAGCAACAACAGCAGCACTTGCTAGCCCAAGGGCCAACTCTGGCCCCAAACATGGCTTCCAAAATGTATCCAAAGATATACACAGACATCCATACTCACACTCATTCACATGTGGAGGGCAAAGTTCACCAGCATCAGCACATTCATTACCAATGCTAAGAAGCAGCCATGTATGGGTGCTTACCTTGCGGTACTACAGACAGTCAGACAATGCTTTGGGTCAGCTTATACTGCCAAGGTGTGGGGCTGGGTGGGGAAGGAAACCAAATTTAAATGAAACCAAAAAAGAAGAAGGAGACAAATGTGGAGTAAAGGTTTGCTGTTTGTTTGTTTTTACTGTGGCAAAGAAGAATGAAGGAATTCCCAGGGGCAAAGACAGCCACTTGTGTCCCTGAGAAATCAGAAAGTCCCACTGTGCAAGCAAGAGGAAGAAAGGAAAGGAAACCAGGGTCTGCTCACCTTCTCTTTCTTTGGCTGCGTCTGCTCTGGAGCCACCTGCAGATGAGTAAGGCTTCCATGGCTTCTTCCTTTGGATCATGCACAAAAGACCCTTTTCCTTCAGATGCAGTGAAAGCGAAGCACCAATGCCCAGTGCCAAAGCAACACCACACACAGAAGCATCTGAGTGGCCTTACAGAGAGGGAGAACAATGTCTTGGTGCTTTCTGAGGAGAGGGAGGAATAGATGTATGGATGGATGGAGAGATAGATAGATACAGGCCGACCCCCATGTCCAATGGGGATACGTTCCAAGACACCCCCCCCCAATGGATACCTGAAACTGTGGATAATAGGGAAACCTATTATTTTTCAATGAGATGGACACCAGACGTTGACCATAGAATCACATCAGAAGATTGCCTAGGGAGAACAGATTTTTTTCAGACGTGGATAAATGAAGCCATGGATACCAAATCCATGGATATGGGGGTTGACCTGTATATATGAATGATATGTTGTAATGCTGCCTGAGAGTTAGCAATAAGCAAGCTAATAATGAATGGGTGTCCCTCTTTCACTTGAGAGCCTTTTTCTAAACCTTGAAAGGGCTTAGCTTTCCTTCCCTCCCACCACCACACAGCTGCCACAAAAACGAAGGACATTTTACGTCTCACTTTTATGTTTATATTTAATTGTAATAATGCTAATAATAATTGAACTGCTGGTTTTTTTTAAAAAAAAATACCCAAACCTAAGTACCTGCCATCAGATTTTCATAGTTTATAGTAGCAAAACTATGAGCTGACAAATGAAAACACAAAGCAAGATAAAAACAGTTTTTTAAACTAGAAAGACTAAAACCAGTCTCCAGGGAATAATGAATTTACTGAATATGCACTTGTGGGCGTGGGGGGTGGGTGGGGGGGAGGAAGGGAATGGAGCTTCACTTTGTGAAGTAAATCATGCAATCTCATTTCAGTTCAGTTTTAAGAGGCGGGGCATTAGCAAAACTGAACCGTAGTAAATATCCCAGTGGAGTAGAAGTAAATTCAGTCAAAGATCTAAACCTTTTTAATTCTATATAGAGTTTAACAGAAGACATGTATATTTAATTTATTTTGTTAAAACAAACAGAAAAAAATGTATGATATTTTGCTCCAAAAAACCCAACAACCCCAAGCATTGCTATACAAATTTTGGTCAAGCAATAAAGATTTTCCCAGGTTGCTATAGATGCCAAGTTCTCAAATATGAGAAATGTAGCTTTTAACAGTACTTTATTTAGCATCTTGAATGTCATATATTTGTATGGATTGTTAAAATAGGTATCTGTTACCCTTCTTTCTCTAGTCTACACTCTTGTGTTCTTTTCTGCCTTTGCCCTCAAAAAAGTTTGTTCCTCAAATTTTGTGTTCTATACAAAGAAAGCATAGTTTTTTTTCCAATCTAACAGCTACCTATGCAAAATCCAGATATTCAGGGCTTTAAAGCAAAATAGAGCTGTGGTTGAATTGGGCACTGCAAGGGTGAGTGAGATGTTTGAAGAGGTAATATATTCAGTAATGCTCAATGATTTCAGTCTTGAAACTGCCAACCATCAAATAACAGCTCAATAGTGATTAAGCTTAGTGCAGTAAAGTTATGCAATGGTGCAGAGAGGGTCATACTCTATTGAACTCTACAAATCATTGTCCTACATGGATAGTTTTTCCAGATACATGCTCCCCTTCCCTTTTTTGCACAAGAAATGTGCAGTCATAACTCTTGTGTTGGAGAGGATTAATCTAGTTGTCAGGATGGGGTGCAATCCACAATAGCACTTTGGTTGTGTGGCTATTCTATTTCTCCAGGTTTCAGCTGAGATTTTGTTTGTTAGGGAAACATGATTTCCTCTGTGTGAAATTCACCTGTGATAGTTGCATGAAACATGGCTCCTGCAGTGCCACACAGGCTTCTTGATGACCTGTGATCCAATTTCTCCTGCCCTTCAGGTGCAGCCCATGTTGTAACTTTTCCATTATTATTTTGGAACATTCTCTAAAGGTTCTGTGCTCTTTTGCTGCATGATTCCATAAGTGATGTTCATTTGAGTGACTGTTGTTTTAAACTAAACCAAAACTGAGGAAAGTACCAAGGTTCTTCAGCACCACTGCTCATTTTAAGATTGTGCACTCCCCCGTCCCTCCTCACAGCACCAAAGATGGCTCCCAACTTTTATAAGGCTCTGGCTAAAAGGCCAAGGGTGCATTCCTTTCTCCAATCCAGTAGCTGCCGCTATCCATTCTGTTTGTTGAGATTAAAGGCAGAGTAACCTGTGGTGAGCAGAGTCAAGGTGGTGACCAGGAAAGTTAAGGGCAAAGTGGAAATTCACACACACAAAAACAACATGTACACACATGCAGGAATAGGCAGGCAGGAATTCAGTCAGGTTGGAAAGAGGGAATAGCCAGAGCCTGAGGTAGTCCCATCTGCCCTAATGGACCAGCCTCTGTTGCCCCACCTGCAAAGCCCTTCAGTGAATAATCCAAGATCTGGGTCTTTCCAAAGAGAAATACTTACTCCCGGGCCATAATTATCATTCATCTCCTGTGCACAGGAGCACAGCTAGAAGGAGAGCAGATTAGAGGTTACAATGGAAAGGTGCAATTAAAATCTACACACGAACCCTTCAGAACTGTTGAACAGTTGCAACTAAAAGTAGAACTTAATGTAGAGTTTTAATGGAATGCAATGCAATGCATGATTTTAAACAATAAGCCACATTTTCTTTTTTCTATAGGCTGGTAGGCAACTGTTCTGATGTTGCTGATGAGCTGTTAAATATAGGCTAATGAAGATATAACAGTGTTTAACACTGAAGTCACAAAGAAACAAAGATCAGAATTGGTCTTACTGAGAGATGAGTATTGTTACTGGTAACTGTCAAGTGTTTGGAGAAATGAACTTAAGAAAGAATTTAAGCTACTTTGCAACCCAAATCATGTGTGGAAGTGGGTTGGAACATATAAGTTGTTACATTCACACTTGGTCTTATCCAGCGTTCCATACCATACAGGTTGATCACTTTTTCCCCCCTGAGTACTCTATTTCCTTGTGGGCTGAAGAATTAGGCCCTTCTGAATCCATGCAGAAGTTTGTCCAAGTACTTCCACATTTGACTAAATTAGAGCTAGTCTAAATTTGGATCAGATGACAGCATTCTCCAAAGTATGTTTGCTTGGAAGCTCATCCCTCTATGTCTGAGGACTTGTGGGACCAGTGGGCCACTAATATTTGCTTCCATTAGGACAAATATCTACCGCAAACTCTCTAAATTCCTTGCTTAGCTTATGAGTCTCACTGAGACATTAAATTCCACCTGACATGAGTGCCCACCCCTCTTTAATACTTTGTATGCTAACTTTTTGGATTCTTGAATACCTAATGTTAATATTTTTTTTTGTTTCAGTACAATTAGCTTGGGGCACAATTAAGCACAACCATGTTCTGGCACCCTCTGATTCATTTCAATGGGGCCTGCACAGAATTGGGCCCAAATAATGAAGTGGTATGTCTATGCTTTTGAGGCTGTCACTAAGAATGTTACACAGATTACAGAATGGTATTTCCAATTTAGGGAGTTCAATGATTTCCGTAAGAGCTAAGGAGATATAATATCAGTTGAAGATGAAAGCTTGGTTCAAATTTGCCAGATAAGTTTGGCCTGCCCATAGTTCAAACTGTATTTGCACCTTTTGGTTTTGCATAGTGAGAAATTCCATACCCTCCCAACTGTCCTGATCTGGCAGGAACAGTCCCAATGAATCCTTTTGCCTCACTTTTCCAACTGCTTTAAAAATGTCCCAGTTTCTCTCTGCCATCTGCTCCCTTTGTCATCAGCTTACTTTAATTGCTGCAGACTGCGTTCAAAGTGCAAAAGTAGTTTGCACTCAATTAACTCAGCAGTAGGAAGAGAAGAGGGCAAAATCTTGTCCTTCCCATTAGGTTTAGGCAAAAGCGAATTGCTGCATCCTCTCTTAGTTTGCTTTAATAACTTTTGCCATCTTGAACACACTCTGATGTTACTTGGCCACAAGTGTCCAAATTTTCATCTACGCAATGTTGGATGGTATACAATTCACTGTATCTCTTTTTTCCTAAGGTGTCACAGCTATAGTGAAAAACAGTTCCATTAGAAACATCCTAACTTGTCTGCTTTAATGACTCTGTCAACCTCATCAAGGTGTTCTAAGTGGAACAGCTCAGGCTCCCCTTTGTCATCTAAGGGTGCCCAACTCCCCCAACCCAGGCAGAGGTCTTTCCAGACACCAAGAGCAAGTTTTCATATGTGAATAAACGTGCCATTGGAAGACATGGGCAGCAATTTGCCCCATGCTAGCTGAGATAAATGAATGCATCTTGATACCTCAGAAGCATCGTGATCCTATGCATGATTACTCCAAAATTCATCCCAATTTTTGGTGGACCATTGTCAAAGTTAAATACGATTATATATCTTGAGTAAATTTTATTATTTTTATGGGATGGAGGCTTGCAATCCAGTCCTAAAGCATAGTTACTGGAGAGTACATTTCACAGAGCTAAACTAAACAATATGGTTATCATAAGATTGCATAGGTCATTAAGATCTGGGGACTGGATTCCTGCAAAATTTCAACCCTTTCACTCTCTTTGATATTATCCTTTGTCAACGGTGATGCACGGAGCCTCCAGGAAAGACACAGGCTTAAGTCCTGTTGTTACTTACAACTGGAGTAAACGTAAATGATTCAATGGGAATTTGATTCACTAACGCAAGTACCATTGACAGCTTGAGTCTACTCTGGGACTAACAACAGGATTTAGGCCATACACACATGCACACAGATAGTCTCAGTATCCATTATTCATATTGACATTTAAAAACACATACTATGTTTCAGCATAGCATCTTCTACCCTGTTTTATGGTCCATTACCCAAGCATTACAGTGTTTGGAAATGGAATGTTACTTCATGTACTTTTAACAAAACTGAAATATTTTGCAGGCTGATATATCTATCAAAACCTATCAGCATCTCTAGTGAACTCCATGGCTTGACCTATACAGAAGTGGCATTGCCTGCCTAGTCTCAGGTCAAAGATGATCAAACTTAAAGGATAAATTGCTTGTCGATATGGTTTGTATTGTTAAACTGAACTTGGTGTCAAATGTCTATGTTCGTGGTGTCTTTGAATATTATTTTGACAATCTTGTACTTCTCAGCCTTCTCAAGGTAAAAGCTTTATCAAAAAGTTGCAAATTAAAAAGTGTGAAATCAGTAACCAAGTTGTACAGTAATATTATTATGAGAGCGGGGTGGGAAGTGGAAAAGATATATAAAGGGTGGGGTACTGGTTTATGTATACGTTTTTACTGGCATACACTGGTCAGTTTTAAACTCTTAAAACATGTATTAAATGTTAAGGGATACTCTGTAACCCAAAAGATCAACAATGTAACCCTGAGGGATTCCAATTAAGGGCATTTTAAAAATTGCCAGTCAGTGGAGGACAACCAGTAAAATCCTTTTGACACAAATGCTTTTATAAATACGCATTTACCCAGAATCCACTGTTGACCTCTTAAAGCCGTGTATTTTCTGCTACATGCTTAAGCAGAAGAATGATCCAAGTCCTCAGAACCAGCTGGTTCATTCATTCTGGGGGAGGAAAAGTCAAAACCTCTGCTGGTTGACCCATAACAGTTTGAGGAGCTTTGTTCACGCTTTAGTGATGAAAATACAGTGCATGTAGGTTTAAACCTGGCCAGTGAGTGGCCCTTCAGAACCCTTATACATGGACTGGAAAGGCTGCCAGACATGATCACACCCATCCTCCAGTTCTTTTCTGTGTCCAGGCTCTCTGCTTACATAAACACTGAAACTGAAAGGAATGTTTCTGGGGTTCTTTGTACTCCCAGAATGGGGAGTAAGAAATAACACTTAGGACAGATGCTGGCTTTCAGATGTCTGCTTTAAAAAACTGAGCTGAAATTCAAGGATACACGTTGATAGATTTATACATTCCATCCTTCATTCTAAACCATGTTTTTTAGCTTCATTTTCTTTACATTAGGTAAGGAATTGAAAGGCAGATAGACTTGGACATGTTAAGTACATGTCTCCATTAATTATTTTTTTATTATTATTAAAGCAAGCTGAGAAAGAATTTTAAGTAATGCCAGCTCTTCAGTAAAAAGTTTGTTCTTCATTTAATTGCAAGTTGTAATTATCAGAAGACCAATATTTTATCATATGTCATTTTGACATTTTTAGGATAGTTTTACTACTTCTGGCTCATTTCCATATGAAAAAGAACTCTTAACAACAGTGCTTGCTTGGCTAGCAAGAATTAGCATATGCCAATACCACATTGTCACCCAGTTCATCAGTTATTCTGGAGAGTTTTGGGTGTGGGTGTGCCCCCCGCCCACATTTGCATGTTTGCACAGGCATTCCTTCAAGTTGCCTGCTGACATATGGCAACCCCATGAATTTCAACAGGTTTTCTTAGGCAAGGAATCCTCAGAGGTGGTTTTGCCAGTTCCTTCCTTTGAAATATAGCTTACAGCACCTGGTATTCATTGGTGGTCTCCCCTCGAAGTACTAACTAGGGCTGACCCTGCTTAACTTCCAAGATTAAATGGGATTAAGTGCCTTTGTTGTGTTAGGGTTCTCAAAATAGCTATTAGGAAACATTTAAGGCAACAAAATGCATTTGAACTTCCTGCTACTAGGGGCTTGTCTACACAGGTGGAAAAAAATCTGCTTCAAATCGCATTTTCCTGATCTGCAGTGACCTTGCACACATCTTGTTAATGCCACACACCTGTTGTTAAAGCGAAGTAAGAGTGGCATTACCAGCCACACATGTCTCCTTGGCATGCTCACTTTGGTCTAAAAGGGCAGTCCTGCTATGATCACGTGTCCTATACATCGCATTATTTTCAGCTACACGAAATGGCCGCTCCATTTATCTTCCCATCATGCATGAATATGCAAATAGGCAGAGGTACATTAATAATGATATACAAGTATCCACACAAGCACAGCTTTAAAAAATAATAGTGACTGCATGCTAGCAAAACATACAGAGGAAGTAGTCATTCCTGGTGGGAATGATTGCATGATCCGAAACCCCACCCCCCGGCTCTACATCAAAGCCAACTTGGAGGGCCAGCCATACATACGATTATCTGGATTTTCCAGGAAAATGCAGTGTAAAAGGCAAGGTTTTAAAAACTGAATTAAAACCCTCAGGCATTGAAAAGAACTACATTCTGAGCGAACTGTCAAGAATGTCATGTGTCATGATCACAATGACTACGAGGTAAGATTTTTTCCAGCAGTGTAGACAAGCCCTGAGTGAGACTGATCAAACCCACTTTGTTCATTCCAGCAGTGGCTCTCCGCACAGATAACCTGCTACCTAAGGCAACAAGGACTACCTTTGACTAGGGATGTGAGCAGCTGAACTGTTGCTCAAGTTAGGAGAAACTGTAGGAGAAATTCACTAAATAAGGAGATTTTAAAATAGATACTTCTATAGAAGTTGAGGGGTGTGTGTCCTATTTTGCAATACTAGCATTTTTGTTTCATGTTTTTCTTGAGTTGTACTGGTCATCTGTTCCAGGCTGGAGAAATGAGTCGGTATCACACATGATTTTTTAATACTTTTATTAAAATTATTTTATTAACATTATTCATGTTTTTATGTGGGCAAAATGACAACAGCACGAGGCAGACCAGTATGAAAACAAGCTGCCCACAGTCCATGTTTCTAGATCCAGCTTCTCTGCCCAGAAGCGCATGTATCAGCCTGCACACTTGTGGCCTCTTTACAAATAAGGTTGAGTGTCGAACAGCCTTTCAAATCTGGTTTTAGCTTCTGCATTAGAAATGGGAAAGGAACCAAATTGTGCCATCACTGATTGTTGTAGCTGAAGAACAGTTGTGGCAACCAAGTGCCTTCCTCATGATGAAGCAAAAGGGGCTCATCTTGACATTTGTTGCTGGAGTTTTTAGAACATATGAAGAACCTTGGATGGGAGATCAAAATGGGGGGTGGGGGACATTCAAACATGTCCAAGTACACAATCAGCAAAGTTTGGATTCCTACGTAGCAAGTTTATTTTGGATTTCTATGTAGCAAGCACCTTGCTCTATGTCAGCTCACCTCACTCTAGCTCATTTCTACTTAGTGCATGTGAGGTGTGGGGGAGGGTAAGAGTAAACATGGAAGTACTTTTAGGACTATACACTTTTCACTCCACTCCACCTCAACTCCTCAGAATCATGGATCTATGTATATTTTAGAACTGCTGGTAGCAAAAATAAATCTCACCCATTCAATAAGAACCTTGTAAAGGTTGAGTTCCCTTACCCAAAATGCTTGGGAACAGAGGTATTTTGGATTTTGGAATATTTTGGATTTTGGAATACTTGCATATACATGTGATATCTTGGAGATGGGACCCAAGTGTAAACATGAAATTAATTTATGTTTCATACACACCTTATGCACATAACCTGAAGGTAATTTTATACCAATAATTTTAACAATTTTGTGCATGAAATAAGGTTAGTTTATGTTGAACCATCAGAAAGCTACAGTGTCACTATCTCAGCTACTTTGGGTCAACCTAAAGTTCAGTCTAGGCCAGTATTCTGTTTTCCACAGTGGCCAATCAAATGTTTCCTGGAAGTTCCAAAGCAGGACATGAAAACAAAAGCATTGCTATGCTCTCTGCACCCCAGGTATTAAAGGCATAATGGAAATAACATTCACCTATCCTGGTCAATAGTGGGGTGCCACAGGGTTCTGTCCTGGGCTCAATGCTATTCAATATCTTTATCAACGACTTGGATGAGGGAATTAGGGGCATACTTACCAAATTTGCAGATGACAGCAAATTAGGAGGAGTAGCTAATACCCTAGAGGACAGGATCAAAATTCAAGATGACCTGGATAAACTGGAGAGCTGGGCCAAAGCTAACAAAATGAAATTCAATACAGAGAAATGTAAGGTACTGCACTTAGGGCAAAAAAATGAAATGCATAGATATAGGATGGGGGAGACCTGGCTGAATGAGACTAAGTGCGAAAGGGATCTAGGAGTCCTAGTTGACCACAAGTTGAACATGAGTCAACAGTGTGATGCGGCAGCTAAAAAGGCCAATGCGATTTTGGGCTGCATCAATAGAAGTATAGTGTCCAGATCAAGGGAAGTAATAGTGCCGCTCTATTCTGCCTTGGTCAGACCTCACCTAGAATACTGTGTCCAGTTCTGGGCACCACAATTCAAAAAGGATATTGACAAATTGGAGCGTGTCCAGAGGAGGGCGACTAAAATGGTGAAAGGTCTGGAAACCATGACTTATGAGGAGAGACTTAGGGAGCTGGGTATGTTTAGCCTGGAAAAAAGATGGTTAAGAGGTGATATGATAGCCCTGTTTAAGTATTTGAATGGGGTGTCACGTTGAGGATGGAGCAAGCTTGTTTTCTCCTGCTCCAGAGATTGGAACACGGAGGAATGGGTGCAAGCTCCAGGAACAGAGATTCCACCTCAACATTAGGAGGAACTTTTTGACAGAAAGAGCTGTTCGGCACTGGAACACACTCCCTCGGAGCATGGTGGGGTCTCCTTCCTTGGAGGTCTTTAAACAGAGGCTGGATGGCCATCTGTCGGGGATGCTTTGATCGTGATTTCCTGCATGGCAGGGGGTTGGACTGGATGGCCCTTGTGGTCTCTTACAACTCTGCAATTCTATGATTCTATGATTCTAGGAATAAAGGACTGTTAGATATAACTGCCTCAACTTTCGTCTAATTCCCTTTTAACTGTGTAGACTCTGTTGGCTGTTGCCACATCATATGACAAGGAGTTTCCAAGATAAATTATGTATTGTGTAAAGAAATAGTACTTTCATCTTTCCTGCATCTGATGCCAAGCATCAGATACAGTAAGTCCTAACAATGAACTTCTTTAGTTTAGGGAAAAAAGGCAACAAAGAAGAAGCAAGTTTAGGATATAGAAAATATATAGGATGCTTACTCCATCTCCCTCTGCCCTAGCATGATTTTATGAAGGTTTTTCAACTCTATATCTCCCTGGTTGTTTCCGTGGCTCCTACACACACCACAAATTAAAGAAGCTCCAAATGTTTTGCTGCTTTCTAGAGAACATTATTCGATCACTTGGCAGTCTTCTCCTTTTCAGCTCTACAATATTTGTGTTGAGATACACTGATCAGATTTGCATTGTAGCGTTCCAAACAGTATTTCTTCATACACTTGTATAAAGTCATTAACCTTATTCAGGTCTTCTAAATGAGAGTTTAGGTGGGAAGTGTGACTAATTCTGCCTTCTCCACTTTTTTATTTGCTCACATAAAAAATGTGAGCCAGAGAGCTTCTTCTGTGTGTGGAGGGTCTTCAGAGAAGCCAGATCCTTGGAACATCAGGATTCAGAATTGTATGGAGAGCTTCCAGGGGTACAGAAGTTTCTTCATGTCTGACTTGTTGCTTTTCATGTGAGCAAAGCAATGAAACCCGGAACAAAGGCTGATTGTCAATCTCTCTCTCTCTCTCTCTCTCTCATCCACACCCCCCCCCCTCTGGTTTAGAATGCCTGAATTAGGTTTATCATGGCATTGAGTTGTTGTTTTTTTAAATCAATCTCTGTCCTAATATTCCCTAATGTAAAATATACCTTTTCCACCGCTACTATGCACTGAATTGACATTTTCATTGTCTTATATCTAGTACCAATTCAAGATGTCTTTCCTCATTAGTCACTACCACCACCACCCCATCAGCCTATATGTGGTTGGGATTATTGTGATTTGTTTTGTTTCCCCCATCCCACCCCACCTCAATGTGCATGACACTTCCACCCCATACCACATTTGTTGTCATTGTGTTCCCAGTCCACCTGCTTAGGTTCCTCCTGAATAATTTGGTGTCATTTACAAAGTTGGCCATTTCACTGCTCACTTTTAAATTCAAAGGGAACAAGTGCAGATCTTCTAGGTCCACTGCTGACACTTGGATATATTTTGAGTGTATTTTCTTCCACTGCACAGAACAGTGTTCGCAGGCTTCCTTGTCACTGGGGCAGTGAATCCACCCAAGGTTTGAGTCCAAACTTTAAAGGATTTATCCAAAGTGCTGAAACTTACTTCATTGCAAGTACTGGTCATTTGCCTGCCTAAATACCCTAACGGCACTAGATCCCATCTGATCTTGGAAGCTAAGCAGAGTCAGCCCTGGTTAGTACATGGATGAAGCTGCCCAATGAATACCAGGTGCTGTAGGCTATATTTCAGAGGAAGGAACTGGCAACACCAACTATGAGTATTCCTTAGCTAAGAAAACCTTATGAAATTCATGGGGTTGGCATAAGTTGACAGTTGACTGGAAGGTGTGCATGCACACACACACACTGGTCATTTACTACTGGTTCCCCTTTTTTTTTTTAACCAGGTAGTCATCCAGAAGAAGAAGAAAATCTATCCTCTTTATTCTTTACAAAATAGCACCAAGTTCTTTTTTAGAAGGATGGTGGATAATTTTGCACACCTCAGTACATCAAATACAAACTAGAGAGAGAGAGAGAGAATGCAATGACATCATCTTCAGGGACTTCCAGAGAACCCAGAAGAGGTCCCTAAAAGATGCCTCCAGGAAAACAGCTGGATACTTCTCTGCCACTCCCTCTACTCTCTACCAGCCAGGAAGAGGTCAGAAAAAGAAATGCTGTGGGTGGTGGGTGGGGGATTTTGGCCATTGCACAGTCAGTATTTTTTAGATGCAACAATCATAGAATCACTCAAAGAGTTGTTGTGTCAGATGCCAGCCATCTCCTAGTGACTGGAAGAATGCTGATAGTACTAGTGTTCCATGCCAGTCTTAGGTGGTAGGCCGTTTGAAACAAGGACTGCCAATCCTGATTTTGCAGCCAACGTTGTTTGCTAGAGCTGTGTTCACTGTCTGCTCCAGGATATTCAACCAGCTTCCAAAGTCCTGTAGGAAATGAAGGCAGATCCCTCCTTTGTGGTCTATTGGTTTACACCATATTGACAGATAGGATGGAAAACTTATTAGTTGTGGCAATCACCAGTACTTGTTCCCATCTGTTATCCCACCTGAGATAACAGTCTGACTCTTCTTATGCCAAACGGCTATTAAGGGGAAGAACATTGTAGCTCACTAGGAGAGGTCATTCATGGGTTTTTGAGTACACATTCATTATGCAGATGATACCGAATTCTTTCTCATCAGATTCTGAAGAAGCAACCTTAACTGATGTCTAGAGGTTGTTATGGGATAATAAACTAAGGCTTAATTTCAGACATGAAAAACATGCTGTTGACCAGCGTTTCCTGTTCTCTAAGGGATCCAAATAATTTTTTCCTCAGATGTTATTGAACTTCAAATCCCAGTGGCCCTACTCAACATTGCCAATGGTGATGATCATAGAATCATAGAATTGGAGAGTTGGAAGAGACCACGAGGGCCATCCACTCCAAACCCCTGCCATGCAGGAAATCACCATCAAAGCATCCCTGACAGATGGCCATCCAGCCTCTGTTTAAAGACCTCCAAGGAAGGAGACCCCCACCATGCTCCAAGGGAGTTCCACTGCCGAACAGTTCTTACTGTCAAAAAGTTCCTCCTAATGTTGAGGTGGAATCTCTGTTCCAGAGATTCCGGAACATCCATTGCTCCGTATTCTAGTCTCTGAAGCAGCAGAAAACAAGCCTGCTCCATCCTCAACGTGACACCCCTTCAAATACTTAAACAGGGCTATCATACCGCCACTTAACCGTCTTTTTTTCCAGGCTAAACATACCCAGCTCCCTAAGTCTCTCCTCATAAGACATGATTTCCAGACCTTTCACCACTTTAGTTGCCCTTCTCTGGACACGCTCCAATTTGTCAATATCCTTTTTGAATCATGGTGCCTAGAACTGGACACAGTATTCTAGGTGAGGTCTGACCAAGGCAGAATAGAGTGGCACTATTACTTCCCTTGATCTAGACACTATACTTCTATTGATACAACCCAAAATCGCATTGGCCTTTTTAGCTGCCGCATCACACTGTTGACTCATGTTCAACTTGTGGTCTACTAGGACTCCTAGATCCCTTTCGCACGTAGTCTCGTTCAGCCAGGTCTCCCCCATTCTATAACTATGCATTTCATTTTTTTTGCCCTAAGTGCAGTACCTTACATTTCTCTGTATCAAAATTCATTTTGTTAGCTTTGGTCCAGCTCTCCAGTCTATCCAGGTCATTTTGAATTTTGATCCTGCCCTCTAGGGTATTAGCTACTCCTCCTACTTTGGTGTCATCTGCAAATTTGATAAGTATGCCCCTAATTCCCTCATCCAAGTCATTGATAAAGATGTAGAATAGCACTGGGCCCAGGACAGAACCCTGTGGCACCCCACTGGTCACATCTTTCCAAGACGAAATGCAGCCACTGGTGAGCACCCTTTGGGTTCAGCTGGTCAACCAATTACAAATTCATTGAACAGTTAACTTGTCTAGCCCACATTTTACAAGCTTGTTTGCAAGAATGTCATGGGGAACCTTGTCAAAGGCCTTACTGAAATCAAGGTATACGATATCCACAGCGTTCCCTTCATCTACCAAGCTGGTCATTTTATCAAAAAAAGAGATCAGATTAGTCTGGCATGACTTGTTTCTCTGAAACCCGTGTTGACTTCTTGTGATTATGGCATTGTCTTCTAAATGTTCACAGACTCTCTGTTTAATGATCTGCTCTAGAATCTTCCCTAGTATTGATGTCAGACTAAATGGACGATAATTGTTGGGATCCTCTTTTTTCCCCTTTTTGAAGATGGGGACAATGTTTGCCCTCCTCCAGTCTGCTGGGAGTTCTCCTGTTCTCCAGGAGTTCTCAAAGATTATTGCCAATGGCTCTGAGATTACATTTGCCAGCTCTTTTAATACTCTTGGATGTATTTCATCTGGTCCTGGAGATTTAAATTCATTTAGATTAAGACGGTATTCCTCTACTACCTCTTTGCTTATACTGTGCTGGATTTCCCCTATTGTGTCTTCTGTTCCATTATCCTCAGGTTGGTCCCCCTTTTGCTTTTCTGAAAACACTGAGGCAAAGAAGGTGTTGAGTAATTCTGCCTTTTCTCTGTCCCCTGTTAGCATTTTGCCATCTTCTCCACGTAGTGGCCCTATCATTTCCTTCTTCCACATTTTGCTGCGGACATACCCCCAAAAACCTTCTTATTGTTCTTAACCTTTCTAGCAAGCCTGAGCTCATTCTGCACTTTAGCTTTTCTGACTTTACTCCTACACGTGTTCGCCATCTGTTTGAATTCTTCCTTGATGATTTCCCCCCTTTTCCATTTCCTATACATGTTCCGTTTAAAACTTAGCTCCATTGAAAGTTCTTTAGTCATCCATCCTGGTTTCTTGAGACACCTCCCATTTTTCTTCCTCATTGGTACTGTTTGAAATTGTGCCTTCAGTATCTCCCTTTTGAGAAAGTCCCATCCGCCTTGAGGTCTCTTCTCTTTTCGTATTCCTGACCATGGGATCACTGCCAGTATTTCCCTGAGTTTATTGAAATCAGCTCTCCTAAAGTCAAGAATGTGTGTCTGACTATGCCTGGCTTCTCCTTTCCATTGTATAACAAACTCCAGGAGAACATGATCACTCTCACCTAAGGATCCCACCACTTGCACCTCATTAACCAGGTCATCCCTGTTGGTTAGGATCAGATCTAAAATAGCTGACCCCCTTGTTGCCTCTTCCACCTTTTGGACATTGAAATTGTCTTCCAGGCAAGTAAGGAATTTGCTAGACCTTGAAGATTTGGTTGAGTTAGATTTCCAGCAAATATCAGGATAGTTGAAGTCACCCATCACTACTACATCTCTCCTTTCTGTGTGTGTGGTCATCTGTTCTAGAAAGGCATCATCCAATTCCTCTTTCTGACTTGGCGGTCTGTAGTAGAGTCCCACAATAACATCCTTGTTGTTTCCCTCCCCTTTAATTTTTATCCAGATGCTCTCCACCTGGCTTCCAGTATTGATGTCATGGATCTCTTCAGTGGTATAAACATCCCTGATGTATAATGTTATTCCTCCTCCTTTCCTATTTGGCCTGTTTCTCTTATAAAGGTTTTACTCCTCTAATCCTTCATTCCAATCATGAGACTCATCCCACTAGGTTTCAGTAATGCCTATTATATCATATTTGTTTTGTAGTGCTACGAGTTCAAGTTCCTCTTGCTTATTTCCCATGCTCTGTGCATTAGTGTAGAGACATCTAAGACCATGTGTTCCCTTTACTTGCTGCCTGTGCAAGCTTTTTTGCCTCCCACTGTTGGGTCCTTGCGCTGTTTGCCTTGTTCCCTCTATGCCAGTTTGACTATTTTCTCCAGCCCTTTTGCCTTCCAGAATACTGTCTCCCTCCCCTATATGACTCAGTTTAAAGCTCTCCTGATCAAATTCTTGAGACTATAGGCAAAAATGTTTCTGCCAACTGTGGTGAGATGCACCCCATCTCTTGCCAGAAGTCCCCCCTCATGGAAGCGCAGCCCATGATCCAAGAATCCAATTTGTTCTCGGCGACACCATCTATGGAGCCAGTTGTTTACATCGGCTATTTTCCTCTCCCTTCCTGGACCATGCCCTTCAACTGGCAGAAGAGACGACATGACAACCTGTGTGTCCATTTCTTTCAGCGTCCTCCCCAGAGCCTCATAATCTCTTCTGATCTTTGGAAAGCTGTGCCTTGCAGTATCATTGGTTCCGACATGGATCAAAAGGAAGGGCTAATGATCCGTAGGCTTGATGAGTCTTTTCAGCCTCTCCGTCACATCACGGATCTCTGCCCCAGGGAGATAATACACCTCCCGAGACATCTTGTCAGGCCCACAAACCACTGCTTCTGTACCCCGCAGCAAGGAGTCCCCCCCACCAGACGCCTCCCCCGAGTCTTCACAGCTGCTGTTCCTTGCAGTGGTACTCTCAAGGTCCCCTGCTCTGCCCCTGACGTCTGTCCATGCTGTTCTTCCTCATTGTCTTTGAGAAGAGAATTCTTTGAATCAATTCTGTAGCTGCAAGCTGCTTGAAGAATCCCTGGATTTTCTTGTTCTGTGTGTGACATTCCTCCAGCTGTCTACCTCCTTTGTCTGTGAAGTGACCCTCTCCTCCCCAGCCACTTCTTCTGTGCGGTCCCCATCCAAGACTGTTCATTCTGTTCTGTCCAGGAAAACCTCTTGCTCACGAATATGCTGAAGTGTAGCTACCCGTGTCTCTAACTGCTGGACTTTCTCCTCCAAGAGGGCTACCAACTTGCACTTGGTGCATGTGAAGTTCCCCACGTCTGTAGACAAGAAGACAAACATCCCACAAGTGTTGCAGGTGACTGCAGCCGTCCCCTCAATGTCCATGGTGAGAGCTTTTAGGTAATCTAAGAACTCTTAGGTAATGCTGAGAACTCTAAGCTATACTTTTAGGTATGCTGTATTTTTGTTTGGTCACTCAAATTGTTGGATTCCAACCATTTCAGGAGGGTGACATGACTCACACCCTTGTTTCAAAAGAGCCTGGGGGAGGGTAGTAATTGGTAGGTGAGATTGTGGCTGCAGCAAGGAGTGCTTTTATACAGTTTCAGCTGGTGAACTGTTGGCCCTTCCTATGACAGCATGAGGAGCTGATTTTGAGGAGTGTTCAGAAATTCCACCATCTTTTAATGTCAGGGTGGTGAATATTTGGCATTTAGATTTCTCTCTCATGGCTCCAAACTCTGGAACTCTCTCAGGGGTTCTTTCTTTTCATTTTTCTTCCTTCAAATGTAAGGACCATCCTGGTTTTTGCTGTGCCTTTTTTTAAGGATGGCTGAGCTGGCAATTTTCTGGAATATGGTTATCTTTTTATCTGATTGATCAATCTACCTACCTATCTATCTATCTGATTTTTAAAGGTGTCGTGAGTTATTTTGCTGTCTTTCTTTTGGTTCATATTGTTTTGTTTTTATTTAGTATTGGCATTTTAATCTTATGAGAGCCTTTGTGTCCGAAACAGATATAAAATCATAACATCACATTATTAACCCTGGAACTGGTCCAAATCCAAACAGGGTTTAATTCCAGAGCACAAGGAAGATGGAGTGGAGTGTGTATGGGACCAGCAGGTGCACCTGAATGTACTCAGGGATGGAGGCCACTTAGAGAGCAAAGGGTCAAAAATAGCATCTGAAATTTTGCCCATATACTGACAACCACTGCATACTGCATTTCCCTTAGAACCAACCTCAGCCAGCAAGCTGACAACATGAAGTTTTCATATGGCCATTGTCCATATGGAAGACAAGATGGTAATTTATCTGGAGGTCACAAAGGTATGTGTCACCATGACCTGTTACACTTGTTACATGAAATTCATGGAAGGAGCTGAGCCTGGTGAATGAGCTGAACCCCATTCCACACTCCACAGTCAATCAGTGTAACCCATGAAACAGCCTATGTGCACATAGACTGTACACACACAGGCTGTGAAGGCGTGATAAGGAATCTTGCCTCTTCCTGGATTCTTAATGGGAAGTACAGAATCTTCATGCCTGCGCAGTTCATTCATTCATTGACTATGTTGAATGGAGTGGGTGGGGGTGATAGATGTGAGCATGTGTGATCCCACTTCCTCCTTTTGTCTTCAGTGTGATGAGCTGTCAGTCCCCATCTTTATCTCTCAGGAAAGATCATAGTGGACTCACTAAATGTGTGTGTGTGTGTGCCTTCAAGTCACCTGTCAACCCCATGAATTTCATAAGGTTTTCTTATGCAAGGGATACTTAGAGGTGGTTTTGCCAATTCCTTCCTCTGAAATATACCCTATAGTATCTGATATTCATTGGCAGTTTCCCATCCAACTACCAACCAGAGGTAACCCTGCTTAGCCTCCAAGATCAGGCAGGATCTCGTGCCTTTATTTAGGCATCCCAACACACTAAATACTCATAATTTTATTTGTTACTTAAGAGCACATTTATTTTTTAAGGTAGAATGTCATCCAATATATATATATTGATGACATCTAAGGAAATATATTGATTCTCACTACAGACAGCTTCACTTTTGACTGTGTCAGTAGTCACTTTTGTGCACTTCTTTAAAATTCAGGATATCTTGAAGATATTATTTTATTGGTGTGCCCTTTCACCAATGCAGATGGCAACCGTTCTACATTGTTGTCATGTTCATGGGGCCAGTTCATAATCTTGTGGCTAGGCTGGCCCTCAAGTGGCAAACATGCAGTTTGCTGTCCGGTATGTACATGGAACTTTACTAGTTTTGTAGAACCTGCCAGAGTACACATTCTGCTTGTGTACTCAAGAGTCCAGGGTCATCTCTGCAACTTGACCGGGCAGCAGAGTAGTGTTTGGGACAACAGTCCTTAGAACGTTAGCTGCCTTGAGTCTCATTATTCAGAGAAAGATGAGATGTAAATGAAATAAATAAATGGTAGAATAGTGATCTGGACTCCCATTTACCCTTATGCATAATTCAAACTGCTGCACTAAATAGATTGTCTCACTGACAAGAAACCATATGTCTTCTTCCCCTCACTCTTATCTTTCAGATTCCTCTCCCTTGCACTGGAAAATATGGATATAGCCCTCAAGATAACTGTAAATTCTGAAAATAGAAATTCAGATGCCAGATTAAGTTACATAATTTTTGTTCAACAAAAATACTCCAAAAGGAATTTAAATCTTTTGCTGGATGCCAAAATGCTTGGTGAATAACTAAAATCCTCTCTCTTCTCGCATCAAGGTGGTAGGGTCCCACCTTTTTTTTAAAAGCAAGCCTGATATATGTGGCACAAATGCCCAATAAGCCAGACACAAAGCTGGAAAGAGAAAAAAAAAGAGAGGACTACTGCTCACCAGCGGGTGTGTAAAAGTAAATCTCATTGCCATCAAACCTAACTGCACAAAACTGCAAGGAGTCTCTCTTAGGGCCTTTATTAAGCACACTGTGTCTATTTTAAGAGGATATGCCAAGGTTGTCAGTTTCTTCAAAGCCCAGTAAATTTAGTGCTATTTATGTTACCTTTGATGGGCTTTGGATCAGGTCCTAAATGGTCAAAATAGATTCATCCCTAACATTTCTCTTCCTTTCAAGGTATATTAATTCCCCTTGTCCTCTTTTATCTTGCTCTAGATAATCTAAGGTCATCTTTCTGCTATGTAAAAGGGCCTGTTAGGTATAGGTCTCCCCCCCCCCTCTCTGTGTGTGTCTCTCTCTCACTCTCACACACACACTCTTCTTGAGTCGTCTCTACAAGTGGTATCTTGAGTGTCAGCTGCATTCACTCCTTTGAAATTTGATTTGTCCTGTTGGTCCTGGTGCCTGACTATGGGCGGGTACTTTAATGTTAATATCCCAATTGGTAATCATGTGTATTTCAAGAATGCAGTGTAACAGAACCTGTCTGATTGTTGACAGCAACAAGTTTCCATGGAATCCACGGCTTCTATTGTTTGTTTGTTCTTATACCAGGGGATTCTTATGAACAGGTGTGACTGAAGTGCAAGAAACCATTGCTGTCCCCATGTTCACAAAAGCAAAGAAGACAAGACTTCTTCAAGGAGACGTCTCCTGCCATGTGACACAGATTGCCCTTATGCATCATGGAACGCTTTGTGCATTACCCAAGGGCAAAGGACTGACCAACGGCTAAGCAGGCACAGTGCCATCATAACAGATGGGCATCCATGGAGTAGCCAAGAAGCCATGTATGTACATCAAGTGCATTTTAGAGCTGGATTCCCAGCCAAGAACAGCTGTCCATCCTTAGTTTAGCCTATAGTTTAGTGGGGGATCTGCCATTACTAATCCAACTTCAGAGCAGGTTTAAACTTTCAAAAATGTATAAATAGCTTTTCCTGTCACAGAAGGAGAGCTTTTGACCCACTTCAAGATAAGAGGGTTTGGTGTACACATGGAGGACAGAAGGTTTGGGAGGACAGGAGGTTTAGGAGAACCTCTCACTCTCTACAGTCATCTGTAGCACTTTGTTCACAAACTGCATGGAGGAAGCTTTTCCTCCTAGCCAGTCCTTGGGAGAATAGGCTAAGTGGGCAGGAAGGGTCAACTAAGCACAAAATACACAAAAGGTCAGGATAGTCATATGGCTGTTTTCAAAGTGTATAAAGCTGGATTTGGATGCCAATTTTGTTTTGAACCCTCTGTAGGAAAATTGTAATGATCAAGACCCAAATTCTTTCCCCAAGGAACACTTTGGAAATTGTGTGATGCTTTGAAGCCAGGAGTGATAGCACATTTGGCTATTCTTCTGCAAAAGTAGTGTTAGTATGGTACATGAAGTGTTAAAGATAAAGCTTTCATCAAAGGAGAGGATACAATTCTATTATACTAGCACAGCACTGCTCTGTTGCAAAGACCTTAGTAAGGGAGTCTAAGCATAGTATATCTGAAGTCTTTTCTTAGTCTTTCATTCCTTAGCTTTTGCTTTATGCTTTTCTTCCTCACTATTGGCTATGCTGGCCTGGGGCTGATGAGAGCTGGAGCCAATAACATCTCGAGGGCCATACTTTGCCCACACCTAACTTAACATCACCAGTGTCAATATTAATAACCTGCCCAGAAACTAATAGCCATGATGCACTCAGTGCTGAACATGAAGTATAGCACTACTACATTCTGGCAACTATTACAGTTGTCCCTCCATATCCACAGATCTGGTATCCAAGGATTTAAGTATTCACGGCTTGAAAATATTCTTTAAAAAATAACAATCCAAAAGGCAAACCTTGATTTTGCCATCTTATATAAAAGACACCATTTTGCTATGCCATTGCATATAATGGGACTTGAGCATTCATGGATTTTGGTATCCACGGGGGTGGGGGGGTGGGGTTCCTGGAACCAAACCCCAGCAAATATGAAGGGACAACTGTATTTACAAATGAAAGAATGGTTGCAAATCAGAAATTAGCAAAATTCCATGGACTGTTTTGCATTAAATGAAATATGTTCCAACTTGCTAAGTAAACTTTGGGCTTGTCTATATGAGCCCATAAAAAAAGGAATGCCTTGCACTAATGATACTTCACAGCAGCTGCAACCTGTCCTAATGGTTTTTCTTCCCCCTTAAGCTCCACATGCGCTAGGAAACATGGCAGCTGTGAGTGATTTACTTGTGTTTGCACATATCTGAATTTGCCACCGCTGACCTTTTTAAAAAAAACGATGTCCAAGGTGCAACTGAGCGATTTTTTACTTTAACACAAAAGCAAACAACAACAACAACAACACATGTTCTTGCTTTAGCAAGGTGAAAATTTAACATAGCGACAGTGGGTGCTTGCCTTCTTAGCAAGCCCCACCCCCTGCGCTCATCCGGCCAATCAGATTTGTGCTTCCTCTCATTTGGGCAAGTGAATCAAATCATCTCGCTTGTCCTAATGAGCAGAAATGTGCACCTCTAGCTGTTTGTTTGTTTGTTTGTTTGTTTTTAAGATGGGAAAGGCCGTGAAGTCTTTTCTGGTGAGGTTTTTGGCCTTTTTTGCCCACTTCCTTCACAATATGGCAAAATCACATGGAATGCCATTAAGACAGGTAGGATTCTCCTCGCATTCCATGATGAGTTTTTTCACTGTTTGGACAACCCCTGCTACTTCATCTATCCACAAAGTGGTAATATTTGGATAAACCAAACACACTGGTTTCAAACTATTCCTTTCTGGCAGCTCATCATTAATTACTACATGGGACGAGTTTACAGCCATGATTCTGGCTGGCTTTAAGGGCTTTAATGAGGAAAGAATGGTATCTTTAGGAGAGGATGTTATACATCTCTTATACAAAGTAGAATTTGGGGGTGGAGGGGAATATATTGCTTATTTCGTTCACTTCAATTATTTATAATAATAATAATAATGTTTACCCCACCCCTCTGTTAAAAACAATCAGGGCAGCATATAACAATTAAAACACAACCTACTGAGTAAAATCCCTAAGCAGCACCCACCCACACCCTCCCCCATAAAAAGATATTTCAGCTATCCCATTAAAAATGTCAATCATCTTAAACAAGAACACCCTGAAAGGCTTTTCCTATACCCAAGTTTCATGGGTAATATCCCAGAACAAGCATATGGTCAAAAGATGTCTTTGTTTCTTTCCACAAAATAGACCACAGCACAAATTTCTAGTCACATTGTGGGACCTCTTTGCCAAAAGCCCTAATCAGGGCTGGTTTAAGGCACCATCCACAGGGGGCCCCATCATTGTGGGGGCCCCCATAGTAACCCTCCTCCTGCAAAAACATTATTAGTAAGAATCTGAATATCCTGTACTGTGAATAGCTTAGGTTGAGTTAGGTTACATTGACCTGAGATAAACATGCCCCCCCAAAATAAAGCATTGCAGGGGGCCCCAAAATTCCTTAAACTGGTCCTGTTCCTAATAATATATCTTTGGGCTTTCCTAAAACTTTATTGTGCTTTTAACTTAGCAACAGATACCCATAATCCTCTGCATGGAGATGAATGAGTGTCTGATATTTCTGGCAGCCTTTTCATAAAACAAAACATGCCTGTTTGCTAAGCATTTTTGCATGTCTATTTTTTTTTTTTAAAAAATGTTAAACTTGTAAATGTAAAATGCTTGGGTGGGAGGGGTTATATTCCTGACAGAGAAACCTTTCAAATCTGTGTTTATTTTTAATCTCTAAATATGATGTAACTGGAGAATGGGAAGTTCATTTCTCTGAAAATGCAAGAAATCACACAGTCCATCTCTATGCATACAGGCAAGGACAATAGGCCAGGTGGGTGGGGAGGAACTTTGTGCCCTCACAAGCCTCATTGTGTTGTGGAGATTGGAGGGAGAAGTAGCAGCTGAACTGGTCTGAAGAAGACCACCACCATGAGATCACATCTGGATTCCATGGGTTGAATAAGGACATTGTAAGAGAATCAGCAGCTATACCCTTCCATTTGAAAGTTATCTTTTTTCAGAAGAGTAGCAGCCACAGGAAAACCATTCACAGTACACAGTTATAGCACTATGATTCCACTTTAACTGCCTTAGGAATTTTTCAGACGGGGTGAAAAAACCCTGAGGAGGTTGGGAGAAGAACAGGGCTGTCTCACTTACAGCGCCCCATTTCAGGCGATGTTGTCCTCCACCCGACCTTCCCCTGTGCTTCCTCTGTGCTGTGGGCCCCACTTTTTATTAACAGAAAACCTCCGTCAATAAAAAGCGGTGTCCGCAGCATGGAGGAAGCACGGGGGAAGGTCAGGAGGAGGACGGCATCATCTGAAACGGGGCGTTGTAAATGTGACAGCCCTGTTCTTCTCCTGACCTCCTCGGGGGGGGGGGTTCCCCAGTTTGAAAAGTCCTAAGAAACATTCTGTGGAATCATGGGGTTTGTAGTTTGGTAAGGCTCTAGAACCCCTCACCTTTTCTCACTCCCTTTCTTCCTCACATGTGCTTTGTCCCTATGTAAGGCTGTAAAGGAATCCCCCTGAGTGCTTTCAGAAATGATGATTGTGAACAGAACAGAATCACAAATAAGAAAATAAATGAATAAATAAATAAATATTAAGTCAAAGGCTTTCATGGCTGGCATCCATAGGTTTTCCTTGGGGGTTTTTTTCCAGGCTGTGAGACTGTGTTCTGGAAAGGTTTATTCCTGATGTTTCACCTGCATCTGTGGGTGGCATCTCCCTGTTGGAGAGGATTTATTTATTTCCAAATAAATAAATAGATAACCAGGAATCCTGGGTGCTGTTTACATGATGAAAAAGTAGTGGGAGGAATTCATGTCGAGCACTGCCTGTTTACACGTACATTGTTTCAGGCACGGGATTTTGGGAAGGGGGGCCACCTTTTATCATGCAACCCGCAGGACTTTCAGGTTTGTCTGGTTTCTTTAAAAAGTCATGGGAGGATTTGGAAAATCGTACGTCTAAACACCCCGGGACAAGATATCTTAGTACTTGGTGATGACCGGAAATATATGTGACCAGGGGTGGGCTCAGAAAGAAGAGGAGGGGTCAGTCACCCATTCAATAGATTCAGCCTCACCAGATGAAAACAAAGGCTTCCATTCCAGCTGCAAGTAGGTTTGTGTATGTCTGCATTAAATCACCCTGTTCAATGGATTTCTACACTGGGAACCTTCTACTTTAACCCACCCACCCCTGCATGCTTGGTTTAAATGTTAAAGAGAGAGTAAATTGTAAAGAGATCACAGACGATCACCCATTAACCCCCCCTCCACCTGCATCCACTCCATTTGTTTAAAGGCACAGTAAAAAATGCCATCATCTGAGCAGATGATTGCACATTCACATACACACACCCTCCTGCATCCTCACTTTTAATGGGCTTTAAATGGTGTTCTTTCAATTCGGAAGGACAGCAAAGGGTATAGCCACTGATCGCTCCTTCCTTCCTCACTTTCAATGGGTTTTAAATGGTGTTTTTTCAATTTGGAAGGACAGCAAAGGCTGTAGCCACTGATCACTACTTCCTTCCCACGTTAGGTTGCTCATTCCTCCCCTCATCCTCTCATTGCCTTATCCCCAATGCAACACTCAATCATCCCCTCATCCCCAACGCAGAAGCTTTTAAAAACATTTGAGCCAGCCAATAGCATTGCTCGTGGCGTGAAACTCTAAAGACAGCTAAATAATAATAATAATCCCGGGACCGTAAACTCGTGTAAACAAACAAACAAAAAAACTGGGGTAGTATATATTGGGAGAAGGTACATATCACGGGACGTGATGCCGTGTAAACAATGATCCCAGGATCTCCCGGGATATCCAGTTCAGAGACAAAAATCGTGTAAACAGGGAGGGACGAATACGGGATCAAGAAGTCCCGGGATGCCCTGTGACAAAAACTACTGTCTAACTGGCACCCTGGGGCCTATTCACATTACATAATTATAGTTTTATATTCCACTTTAATTGCCATGGTTCCATCCTATGGAATCCTGAGTTTGGTGAGGCCCAAGAGCTCTCTGGCTGTGAATTCTAAATGCCTCTCCCTACACAGCATATCCCAGGATTCCACAGAAGGCAGCCAGAGCAGTTAAAGTGTAATCACCCTGCTGAAACTGTGTAGTGTGAAAGGTCCCAGGATCTAAGCTGTTGTCCTTCCTGTAAAGGAAAGAAAGCAGAAAGCAAAAAGGAAATGAGATCACAGGGAATAGAATAATTTTGCAAAAACCCTCAAAATACTTGGAGGTGACATAAAGTGAATTAAACAAATGCAACATGCTGCATTCTTGTAATAAGAGCTATATTTTTAGACCAAATGCAACAAACAGACATAGAAATTCTAAGAAAAGCTTTACTGTCTATTAATATTTTTAAGAGCATATTTTACCATTTCATTTGCTAACATTTTCCTAGTTTTTATTATATTTAGCAAGGGGTAATATTAAGAAGCAAGAGGGAGCTATCATAAAGTCTACTTCACTCTAAAGTCTGGATCTAATTATATCCCAAACAGAACCCTCTTGGTCTTGATTACTCAAAAGGAACAGCTTAAAAATAGTTACCCTGTTTTACCAGCACTTAAAATAAACCCATGACACTCTTTGTTACCAACAATAGCCAGGATTATTTGGAACATTTTCTGTGCCTGCCATTTTGGGATGGGCATATTTCCTTTTCCATGCCTTTAAGATCCCTGCACTCTCCCTCCTTCTTGCTTGTCAGGTTAATTTATGGACAAAATTATAAAATTACACAAGAAGCTGCACAGAGATGAATCAAGGAACAATTCCTCCAATGGCAAAGCAGCTGGAAGAGTGTAATCACATCTATAAAATGATTTATGGATTTATATGGTCCTACCAATATGCAAAGTGTTTCACAAAGTAACATTAGAAACAGGCTAAGGAGTTTACTACACCTAAATTTCAACAGTGGGGAAAACAACAAAGGGAAGGAAAGAGCAGGAAGTTAAAAGAAAGAAAGAAAAGAGGCCGAGATCAGGAGACAGAGCTACAAAGACACCATCTCTCCTTTCTGTGTTCCAAAGTCCTACTTTTGAAGCCTGACAGACCCTCATCCCATCCCCAATGCAACCAAAGCACTGGAGAGTAGGGTGGTGAATAATGATGTGTCCAACCCTCTCCGGGTTGAAGGGTGTGCTGCAACAGACAGCTGCAGAGACCTAGGTGGGGCCATCAGGCTCCTGTTGCAGCTGGGAGAAGACTGGACAGTCACTGCCCCACTGTCACCTCAGAAATGGTGGGGTGGCCTGCAAGGTTTGAAAGGTAGGATTTGGGGGATACTTTAGTGGGCATTGCAATCATGTAATGACTATAAACATGAATTGGAATCATTATGATCTCATAAATCAGGTGTGTGTGCATGTGCATGAATTTCATAGGGTTTCCTTAGAGAAGGAATCCTCAGAGATGGTTTTGCCAGTTCCTTCCTCTGACATACAGAACCATAGAATCATAGAATTGTAGAGTTGGAAGAGACCACGAGAGCCATCCAGTCCAACCCCCTGCCATGCAGGAATACACAATCAAAGCATCCCTGACAAATGGCCATCCAGCCTCTGTTTAAAGACCTCCAAGGAAGGAGACCCCACCACGCTCCAAGGGAGTGCGATCCTCTGCTGAATAGCTCTTACTGTCAGAAAGTTCCTCATAATGTTGAGGTGGAATCTCTGTTCCTGGAGCTTGCATCCATTGTTCCATGTTCCAGTCTCTGGAGCAGCAGAAAACAAACTTGCTCCATCCTCCATGTGACACCCCTTCAAATACTTAAACAGGGCTATCATATCACCCTTTAACCATCTTTTTTCCAGACTAAACATACCCAGCTCTCTAAGTCTTTCCTCATAAGGCATGGTTTCCAGACCTTTCACCATTTTAGTTGCCCTTCTCTGGACCCGCTCCAATTTGTCAATATCCTTTTTGAATTGTGGTGCCCAGAACTGGACACAGTATTCTAGGTGAGGCCTGACCAAGGCAGAATAGAGTGGCACTATTACTTCCCTTGATCTAGACACTATACTTCTATTGATGCAACCCAAAATCGCGTTGGCCTTTTTAGCTGCCACTAATAGCCCACAGCACCTTGTGTTTGTTGGTGGTCTTCCATCCAAGTAAAAACCAAGCCAAACCAAACCAAACTGACCCTGCTTAGCTTGCAAGATCAGAGGGGACCTAGTGCCTTTAGGCTTACGGCATCATAATTACTGAACAAGGTGCCAGCCAAAGTATAACATGTTCCAATCACAGTGCAGAAACTAGAGGTCTCTGTCAGTGTGACCAATGCACCACATATCTCTGCCACTATGGTTGCCTACATGAACCACTTGTTCAGCACAGACGATTCTACATTAGTACATGGTCAAGGACAGGTAGTAATATTGGCAGTGGGATACTTCAATTCAACTCTCTTTATTATGATAAAAAGATCAGATAAACAGTGAGATACTGGGTCCAGGAATATTGGATCCAGGTTTAAGCATGTGCAACTGAGCTGAGGGAAGGAAATTTTCATCCACCTTCTTCCATCTGGCAGAACCTTCATCCTCCAGAAATCACTACACAGTGGGTTGAGGAAATCTGTTCAATCGAGTGAGCTGGGGGAGAGGAGGAGAGAGGAAGAGAGAGGAAAGGAACATAGGAAAGGAAAGGTGAGCCCCCAAACCATGCAGAGGTACCTTCTGTGAGCAGAGCCCTTCCACTGCAGGAATGTAGATCCTGAATCTAAAAGCCTCTAGTCCAGTGGTTCTCAACCTGTGGGTCCCCAGATGTTGTTGGACTACAGTTCCCAGGAGCCCTCTGAGGTCTCACCTTGACAGCCAGGTGGTCCTCCCCGTCATTAGGGAAGCTGTAGGATTGAACTCACAGCCTCACTAATGACTGGGAAGACCACCTGGCTGTCAAGGTGAGACCTCAGAGGGATCCTGGGAGCTGTAGTCCAACAACATCTGGGGACCCATAGGTTGAGAACAACTGCTTTAGTCTGTAGGTTACAAGTGGGGAGAAAGTTAACCTTTCAAAGTGTGAAAAACAAACCAGAGAGGAAAGTCATATGACATCAAAGCCTCCTTACTGCCAAAGAATAAAAATATTGATCAAAGATTCATTTCAAAGCCTACACAAAGGATTTTTTTTTGTATTATTACATTATTGAATCTTCACTTTGCTAGTCCAACAATTTACATCTTTCTTTCAAAGACCTTTGACTCTAAGAATAAAGCCACATTTAGAAGCCCACAGAGGCCAGAATAGCCACTGCGGGCCATTTGGAATGGAGAAGAGGAGATGAGGAAAGCATTAATGTCTCCAGTCCCTCCACCATTGTTTCTCCCATCTGCATCACACCACTAGAAGCAGCAAGCCTCACTTACAAAAGGCCATAAGGGTAACATTATGCACATCTGCACATCTTGTGTAATTTGGCTCCAAGCATCACTGAAATCACCCAGGATCCATTGAAATCTGCAGGACTTACAAGTGTAATTCTAGGAAAATGTCTCCACTGTTTTAGTGCCAATCTAGCTCTGTCTTGTGGTCTGTCACAAAGATTCTCAAAAGGTGAAGACAGCATTTTTTAAAAATGCACTAATTTACATCCATGTTGATTCTTATCCATATTAATATCAGCACTATGAGTGGGCAGCAAGGAAATAAAATGTTACTTAACCAATGGATTTTCCAGCATAGGAATAAGTCATTGTCTCATTTTCTTTTCTTTTCTTTTCTTTTCTTTTCTTTTCTTTTCTTTTCTTTTCTTTTCTTTTCTTCCCCTCCACCTCTTCAAGACACAGAGTTACTGGCTCTGGAAAGGAATGCACCTGGCATCCTCTACAGAGAGATGCAGAGGAAACCAGCAGTGCAGCTAGCTTTACTTGGGATCCAGCTCAGATGGTCTGTGGCAAACAAGCCTTTTCCAAAATTACTAATTGTGAGCTGTCCAAGGCTTGTCAGTAACCACAACATTTTGGCACAGTAAAATAATAACTCATGATTACGGTAAGTAACTACTAACCTTCTGATGAGATCTTTGGATGTATCACTTAACTGAAAAGGGTACATTCACTTGCAAATCCATTTTTCAAGAACCTCTGGCTGAAGCATGTCCCCTGGGTGTCTCCTTGCAGCCCAAAGTGTTACATCAATGATAAATTTAGCTATTTACCATACTGGATGCAAAGACACGGTTCCAACAGTTATTTATACTGCAGCAATAGCTGAAAGACTCAACTAAGAAATAGTCCTGTTATTTGAAGCCCTGCAGACATTAAATTTTTCAAAGAAAGGGGGGGGCATGGAACACACTATTCACATTTTATACACAGGAATGACATCAATGAGCAACATACCCCAGGAACTATGTGGCTGAACCATTTTCTCCAGTCCTTGCTATTTACCCGTAACACGTCTATCTGGTTTGTTAGGAATCAAAAGTTGTCTACACCAGAAGAAGAGTACCAGGAATGTACCAGGAATGTCATTTTTGTTCCTCATATAATAGAAAAAAATACTAGGAAATTTTATAGTGCTGGTCAGCAAGTAGTCAAGTGGTCACTCTGACAAGGAGGAAAACAGAAGATCAAGCACCTCAAGTAAACATCCTGCCAAGCCTTACTTCCATGGAAGTAATTGGCCAGAGGAAGGGAACAAAACACCAGTTTATCAGTTGTCAATCTCTGTTCTGGAGATATTCAAATAACTGTTCAAGAATCAAGCACACAATGTATTGGAAAACATAGGAATGACAATATAAGTTTAAGAAAGAAATAGGTGCAAATACAATCATAGATCTGTCTGCCTGAAAAATTCATGCACCTTTTATATAACTGAAAGGTTAGAAGACAAAGGAAAGAAGAATTGTAGAAGTTCTACCTCCGTTATCTTTTTCAGCTGGGTAAAAAGTACACTGCACTGATCCTTCCATAGCATCCTTCTGCCATCATTACCAGTATTGCCTCTTGTAGGTAATGCCCACAGTAATGTTATGATCTTTCTATCAGATGATTAATGAATATTTTCTGACTATGCTTCCAAAATTTATGAGCTTTTTTAGAAGACTGAACCTCTGAGTAATGGCAACATAAAAAAGCATGAGGAGGACATATTCAAACAAAACAAAACAAAACACCATATTGTTCAAAGTGTATGTTTACAGAAAGATTACCTGCGATGGCAGTTTCTTGGGTACAGTCAGAGCTTGTAAAGGTTGTTTTTTGGGGGGAGTACAACTCCCAGAATCCCACTGTCCACGCTGGCTGGGACAACAATCCACTGTAAAACCCTCTGAGAGCAAAAGAGGGACTTTAGTTTCCCAGATTATAGATCTTGACCTGAACAATTCTCTTCTTCTCTGCCCCCGCCCCCATGGACCATATCATTGAACAAAGCACAAAGGAACATGCATTTTTCAGTTTGCCACTGGAAGAATGGTGTTTTATGCCCTTCCTCTGGTGGGTCATTCTGTTGATGAGATGCATTTTCACCTCCATCACAGCCCCCAGACCCTACTAGGAGCCTCTGTTCCCCCTGAAGCGAACATAATGCACATCTTTCCTTCTCTCCCTTTGAGAGTTATCCTGCACATTCAGTTTTGAGACAATCTGGGTCCATTCATGTGCTTTACTGAGCCAATAAGGGAAAGAGCTGATCAGAAACCAGATACTCTGTCAGTGAGCAGGTAAGGGGAAGTGGGCGAGGGGGTGGAGTGGCTCTGGTTCATAAAAATAACCTTATATTGACAAGGATACCTGTCCAGAAAACAGTCCACTTCGAGTGTATGTACCTGAGCCTGAAGACCAGGAAGAGTCTAGGGATTCTGTTAGTATACTATCCACCCCGTTGTCTAACAGACTCCCTAACTGAGCTGACACAACTGATCTCAGAGTTGCTGCTGGAGTCGCCCAGACTGTTAGTTCTGGGCGACTTCAACATCCCACTTGAGACCAGTTTGTCAAATATATAAGGTGCGGCTTGGGAGCTCATGGAGTCCATGACAAACATGGGCCTATCCCAATTGGCCGACGGGCCCACTCATTGTGTGGATCATACCCTCGATGTGGTCTTTAGTATGGAACAGGAATATCCATGGGCGGAGGTGACTAAAACCACCCCATTGTCATGGATGGATCACTTCCTGATCAAGGTGAACTCAGAGCCACTTCCCATCCCGTCGGGGGTGGAGGACCCATTAGAATGATCTGCCCTCGAAGGCTAATGGAACCAATTGGATTCCAGAAAGCCTTAGAGGGTTTATTGGTTGGTAATGCCGGTGATTCTGTCAAAGCCTTGGTTAATACCTGGAACCCTGACCTTAACAAGGCTATTGACAAGATCGCTCCCAAGCGTCCTCTCCAACCCGCTTCAAATCGCCAACCATGGTATACTGAAGAACTTAGGAAGTTGAAGCGGGTTGGACAATGACTAAAGTGCATCTGGCGAAAAGCTTCGCTCTTGTCTGACAGGACTCGTCATAGGAAATTTCTTCGTTCCTATAGAGAGGCAATACATGCAATGACGAAATATTTCTCTTCTGCATGCATTGCGTCTGCAGAGACTTGCCTGGCAGAGCTGTTTAGGGTGGTGAGGGAACTGACACAGATTCCACTTGTGCAGAACCCATTACTAAAACCGACAATGGCCTGCTGTGACACATTTAACAACTTCTTTGCAGATAAAATCTCTCAGATACAAGCCAATTTGGATGCCGGGGTTGCAGCAGATTCAATTGATGAGGTGTCCAGTAATGCCATTGATGAGATTATACTGGATCAGTTTAAATCTGTAAGTACTGATGATGTGAACAAGCTCCTTGGTAGAGTGAGGAAGACTACCTGTCCTCTTGACCCTTGCCCTTCGTGGCTGGTCTTCCAGGGGGATAATGCCTTGAGGATGTTCCTTAGGGACATCATCAATGCATCCCTTAGGGAAGGTCATGTTCCATCCTGCTTGAAGGAAGCGGAGATTAGACCGCTCCTAAAAAGACCATCCCTTGACCCTCTGGATATGAAGAACTACAGGCCAGTATCCTTATTACCTTTTTTGAGTAAGGTGATCAAGAGAGCGGATGCTCTTCAACTCCAAGCTGTCTTGGAAGAAACCGATTATCTAGAGCCATTTCAAACTGGCTTTAGGATGGGATTTGGAGTTGAGACAGTCATGGTTGCCTTAGTTGATGACCTTCGCCTGAGCATCAACAGGGGTCGTGTGACCCTGTTGGTGCTACTGGCTCTTTCAGCGGCCTTTGACACAATAGATCATGACATCCTCTTGGATCACCTGAGAAGGTTAGGAATCGGAGGCACTGCTTTGCAGTGCTTCCGCTTTTTCCTGTTGGATAGATTCCAGAGGGTGATGCTTGGGGGCAGTCACTCCCCAAGGAAAAGAGCTTAATTGTGGTATCCCACAAGGCACCATCCTGTCCCTGATGCTATTCAACATATATATGAAGCCGTTGGGAGAGATCATCCGGAGGCATGGGGCAGGATGTTATCAGTACGCTGATGACACCCAGATATATTTCTCCATGTCTCGGTCTTCGGCTCTGACTTCAGATGGTGTCTCTTCTCTCAATGATTGTCTTAGGGCAGCAATGGACTGGATGAGGGAAAACAAATTGAAACTGAATCCAGACAAAATGGAGGTTCTCATGGCAGCAGCCCCAAACCCCGATATTAAGATACAACCTCCAGTCCTGGATGGGGTCACACTCCCCTCCAAGGACTGTATTCGCAGTCTGGGGGTACTCCTGGACTCGTTGCTCCAGATGACGAATCAGGTAAATCCGATCATCAGGAGTGCTTGTTATCAGCTTCAGCTGATCCACCAGCTGTGCCCTTTCCTGGAAGTCGGGGACATTGAGACCATGGTACATGCTCTGGTAACCCCCTGTCTTGATTTCTGTAATGCACTCTACATGGGGCTACCCTCGTGCTTTGTCCGGAAACTTCAACTACTACAGAATATGGCAGCCAGACTGGTCTCGGGTACATCTAGAAGAGACCATATAACACTGATCTTAAGATTACTTCACTGGCTGCCCATCAGTTTCCAGGCCCAGTACAAGGTGTTGGTTATTACCTTTAAAGCCCTAAATGGCTTGGGTCCAACCTATCTTCGGGACCACCTCCTTCCATATAATCCTCCCCATGCCCTCAGGTCCTCTGGGAGGAATTTACTACAAACTTTAAATACTAGGCTTTCTTCAACCTCCTAGAGGACCTTTTTGGCTATTGCTCCCAGATTATGGAACGGCCTGCCAGATGAGATCCATCACATTACCACCTTAAATAGCTTTTAAAAAGCTCTTAAGATGGATCTCTTTCGGCGGGCCTTCCCTGAATAGATACCTGGCCATCAGAAGGAAAAAAAATAATTTGTCCTGATCCCAATACAGCCACTGTTTATTGTTTACTGTTAATTTTAGCATTTATTAAATATAGATTTTCCTTAGGTTTTTTCCAGGCTGTGAGGCCATGTTCTGGAATAGTTTCTTTCTGATGTTTCACCTGCATCTGTGGCTGGCATCTTCAGAGAATGGTTGGGTAGGAGTGTGTGTGGAGTTTATATATTCTGAACCCCTGTTGGGGAGTATATATAAATTTGTGTAATTGAACGGTTAGTTTCTGGGTATAGAAATGCAAGGATGATTAGTGTCTGTTTGGCTAATGGTTGGTTGATGAGCCATTATCTGCTGGAAATCGCCTTGTCCCTTGGTGGAATTCCTTTGTAAGTGTTGAGTATTGAGTCTATTGTTTTTCAAAATTGGAAGCCAGGTTTTGTTTACTTTTAGGGTTTCTTCTTTCCCGTTGAAGTTGTCCAGGTGTTTGTGGATTTCAATAGCTTCTCTGTGCATTTTGACATGATAGTTGTTGGCATGGTCCAGAATTTCTGTGTTTTAAAATAACATTTTGTGTCCAGGTTAGTTTATAATTTCTGCTACTGCTGATTTTTGCGGCTTCAACAGGAAAGAAGAAACCTTAAAAGTAAACAAAATATGGTTTCTAATTTTGAAAAACAATAGAATCAAAACTCAACACTTACAAAGGAATTCCACCCAAGGACAGGGAGATTTCCAGCCGATAATGAGCCATCAACCAACCATTAGCCAAACAGACACTAATCATCCTTGCATTTCTACACCCAGAAACTAACTATTCAATTACACAAATGTACATATACTCCCCAACAGGGGTTCACAGCATATACATTCCACACACATGCCTACCGAACCATTCTCTGAAGATGCCAGCCACAGATGCAGGTGAAACATCAGAAAGAAACTATTCCAGAACACGGCCTCACAGCCCAGAAAAAAACCAAGGAAGATCTGTGGATGCCCACCATGAAAGCGTTCGATTTCACATTTATTAAGTATGTTTTAAATTTTTGGATCATTTAATTGTATTTTGGAGGAAGCTGAAAGAAATGGATGCACAGGTGGTCATTTCGTCTCTTTTGCCAGTTGAAGGGCATGGTCCAGGAAGGGAGAGGAAAATAGCCGACGTAAACAACTGGCTTCATAGATGGTGTTGCTGAGAACAAATTGGATTCTTGGATCATGGGCTGCGCTTCCATGATGGGGGACTTCTGGCAAGAGATGGGGTGCATCTCACCACAGTTGGCAGAAACATTTTTGCCTACAGTCTCAAGAATTTGATCAGGTAGGCTTTAAACTGAGTCATATTGGGGAGAGAGACAGTATTCTGGAAGGCAAAAGGGCTGGAGAAAATAGTCAAACTGTCATAGAGGGAACAAGGCAAACAGCGCAAGGACCCAACAGTGGGAGGCAAAAAAGCTTGCACAGGCAGCAAGTAAAGGGAACACATGGTCTTAGATGTCTCTACACCAATGCACAGAGCATGGGAAATAAGCAAGATGAACTCCTAGCACTACAAAGCAAGTATGATATAATAGGAATTACTAAAACCTGGTGGGATGAGTCTCATGATTGGAATGTAGGATTAGAGGGGTATAACCTTTATAAGAGAAACAGGCCAAACAGGCCAAACAGGAAAGGAGAAGGAATAGCATTATATGTCAGGGATATTTACACCAGTGAAGAAATCCATGACATCAATACTGGAAGCCAGGTGGAGAGCATCTGGATAAAAATTAAAGGGGCGGGAAACAACAGGGATGTTATTGTGGGACTCTACTACAGACCCCCAAGTCAGACGGAGGAACTGTATGATGCCTTTCTAGAACAGATGAACACAATGGAAAGGAGAAGCCAGGCATAGTCAGACACGCATTCTTGACTTTAGGAGAGCTGATTTCAATAAACTCAGGGAAATACTGGGGGTGATCCCATGGTCAGGAATACTAAAAGAGAAGACACCTCAAGGCGGATGGGACTTTCTCAAAAGGGAGATACTGAAGGCACAATTTCAAACAGTACCATTGAGTAAAAAAAATGGGAGGTGTCTCAAGAAACTAGGATGGATGACTAAAGAAATTTCAACGGAACTAAGTTTTAAACAGAACATGTATAGTAAAAGGAAAAAGGGGGAAATCACCAAAGAAGAATTCAAACAGATAGCGAACACGTGTAGGAGTAAAGTCAGAAAAGCTAAAGTGCAGAATGAGCTCAGGCTTGCTAGAGAGGCTAAGAACAATAAAAAGGGGTTTTGGGGGTATGTCCGCAGCAAAAGGAGGAAGAAGGAAATGGTAGGGCCACTACGCAGAGAAGATGGCAAAATGCTAACAGGGGACAGAGAAAAGGCAGAATTACTCAACACCTTCTTTGCCTCAGTGTTTTCAGAAAAGGAAAAGGGGGGCCAACCTGAGGATAAAGGAACAGAGGACACAATAGGGGAATCCAGCACAGAATAAGCAAAGAGGTAGTAGAGGAATACCTTCTTAAACTAAATGAATTTAAATCTCCAGGACCAGTTGAACTACGTCCAAGAGTATTAAAACGAGCTGGCAAATGTAATCTCAGAACCATTGTCAATAATCTTTGAGAACTCCTGTAGAACAGGAGAAGTCCCAGCAGACTGGAGGAGGGCAAACGTTGTCCCCATCTTCAAAAAGGGGAAAAAAGAAGATCCCAACAATTATCGTCCAGTTAGTCTGACATCAATACCAGGGAAGATTCTAGAGCAGATCATTAAACAGAGAGTCTGTGAACATTTAGAAGGCAATGCCATAATCACAAAAAGTCAACATGGCTTTCAGAGAAACAAGTCATGCCAGACTAATCTGATCACTTTTTTTGATAAAATGACCAGCTTGGTAGATGAAGGGAACGCTGTGGATATCATATACCTTGATTTCAGTAAGGCCTTTGACAAGGTTCCCCATGACATTCTTGCAAACAAGCTTGTAAAATGTGGGCTAGACAAGTTAACTGTTAAATGGATTTGTAATTGGTTGACCGGCCGAACCCAAAGGCTGCTCTGCAGTGGCTCCTCTTCCTCTTGGAAAGATGTGACCAGTGGGGTTCTGGAAAGATTCTGTCCTGGGCCCAGTGCTATTCAACATCTTTATCAATGACTTGGATGAGGGAATTAGGGGCATACTTATCAAATTTGGAGATGACACCAAGTTGGGAGGAGTAGCCAATACCCTAGAGGGCAGGATCAAAATTCAAAATGACCTGAATAGACTGGAGAGCTGGGCCAAAGCTAACAAAATGAAATTCAATACGGAGAAGTGTAAGGTACTGCACTTAGGCCGAAAAAATGAAATGCATAGATATAGGATGGGGGACACCTGGCTGAATGGGACTACATGCGAAAGGGATCTAAAAGTCCTAGTAGACCACAAGTTGAACATGAGTCAACTATGTGATGCGGCAGCTAAAAAGGCCAATGCGCTTTTGGGCTGCATCAATAGAAGTATTGTGTCTAGATCAAGGGAAGTAATAGTGCCACTCTATTCTGCCTTGGTCAGACCTCACCTAGAATACTGTGTCCAGTTCTGGGCACCACCATTCAAAAAGGATATTGACAAATTGGAGCATGTCCAGAGAAGGGCGACTAAAATGGTGAAAGGTCTGGAAACGATGCCTTATGAGGAGAGACTTAGGGAGCTGGGTATGTTTAGCTTGGAAAAAAGATGGTTAAGAGGCGATATGATAGCCCTGTTTAAGTATTCGAAGGGGTGTCACATTGAGGATGGAGCAGGCTTGTTTTCTGCTGCTCCAGAGACTGGAACACAGAGCAATGGATGCAAGCTCCAGGAACAGAGATTCCACCTCAACATTAGGAGGAACTTTCTGAAGTAAGAGCTGTTCGGCAGTGGAACACACTCCTTTGGAGTGTGGTGGGGTCTCCTTCCTTGGAAGTCTTTAAACAGAGGCTGGATGGCCATCTGTCAGGGATGTTTTGATTGTGTATTCCTGCATGGCAGGGGGTTGGACTGGATGGCCCTCGTGGTCTCTTCCAACTCTGCAATTCTATGATTCTATGATTTTAAGGGGGGGTGGGATGGAGGTTTTTAAATGTATATTTTTAAATGTTGTAAGCTGCCCCGATTGCATTTTGTAGAGGGGTGGGATATTAATAATAATAATAATAATAATAATAATAATAATAATAAACCAACATGGGGTCCTCCTTTCTCTAGCAAAGAGAAGGGAGATTCACAGGTGCTCTGAGCCCACTGCCTCTAAAAGAGGAAGTGCCTGAAGAAGCAGCAACCTTGTGTACCTTAGGCTATCAACTAGGAAAATTCCAGACCTGCAACACTGAATGCTGAAAACACAAGGGTGGGAGAATGTGCGAGTTTTTGCAGCATAGCATAGGCCACAAGGGCTGGAGTTGGTCAGTGGACTTTGGGTCTCATCCACACTTGGGTCTCATCCACTTCTAACTGCTATGTCTGCATCCTGGAGGCATTTAGAATTCTCTGCCAGGTAGCTCTAGTGCCTCATCAAATAACTGCCAAACCACTTTAGTACTTCACATACTTCCTTCTCCTACATGTTTCTCCTTCCTCCACCACTACTTTTCTTCTGACTCATGAGTCCCAATTCTGTATAGCAGCCTCCATGGTCAGCCAGGACCTGCACACCATACAGAGCTCACTCATAGGCTGTCTGTCCCTTTGCATACACTCAGCTTTTGCTGCTTTGAACAAACATATTAAGGCAGCCCCTCTGCTGAGCCATGGTCCCAAGCTTTGGGGAAGAAAAAGGGGCAGGGTAGGTACCACCACCCCTCCCATAATGTCCTGCATCTGCAACTAGGCTTTAAAGCAGCCTGGGCTGCAGAAAAAAATGAGAAGGAACTCATAAGTTTTCAAGAGCTTCCTTTGCATAGCTAGAAGTTGAGAGAAATAACATCATTCCCAGAGACTTCAGTGGGAACCAAGAAGGCCAGGAACCCCAGCTGGGACATTATGAGGTAGTCTAAAAAAGTAACATTTCCCAGATTAATGCTACTAATGATATTTACTATGGCTGTAAGCCTGGGTATTTCACCCCTAATGCATATGAAGCACAATGATGCCAGAAACCCACTACTCTGAATTATAGCAAGACACTGTCAGAATAACGGGTTTCCACAAAAGGGATAAAAATGGATCCCAGGATGGAGAGCCAGTACTTGTGTGGCACAGTTTGACAAAGCAACCGGGGTTAAGTTTTATCACCACAGGGATATTTACAGTGAAGTCTGTTGGAAGTTTACAGGCTGAGAGTCCTTCAGACAAAGCTCTGTTATGTATACAGCTGTTTGGGGAAATAATGCCTGGGCTGGTGAAGCCAATGTTAGGGGCATTGCTTCCCAGTGATGGTAAGCACAGTAGCTGAAAAATGTGCTGCTATGACCATGCAAATAGCCACCAGAAAGCAACACTGATTACTCAGGGCATCAAACAAAGACACACACATGCACCTCAGCTTGCCTAACTGATTTTAGAAATAAATTTTAGAAATTTAGAATTATTATTATTATTATTATTATTAGGCATAACTTTCTATCTGCATCCAATAGCACTTAAGAAAATAGTGGTTTTAGAAGCATATTAGACCAAGGGGTAGTCCAGACGGTGAAAAAAAAAGTCTTAGAATCCACAGCCATGTGTCCAAATGGGATCCTGCAGTGTTCCATCCTTTTCAGAGGGAGGGGCAGCAAAAGTCAGGGGACATTCATGGCAGAAACCTCCAGGACTTTTCCCGAGTTTTTAAAAAACCCTGATGGAAATGCACACCCTTGCCCATTAGGACAACTGAATTGCATTGCATCGCATTGCTGAAGAGGACAGCTGATCAGTCAGACGTGTGCAGGGGTGGAGATTGCTAAGATGGCAGATCGCAGAACTGCCATGTTGGATTGTCTCCATAGTGATCATGTGCTGAGGTGATGAAACAGGCTTTCTTTCCTTCTCTTTTTCATTATTTAATCAGAAGATCACTCTTCTGCACCTTGGATTTAGTTTTTTTAAAAAATACTGTTTGGCGAGGGCAAGTTGGGGAGTACAAAACTGTGAGTAATTCACTCACACCCACTATCTTGATTCACTGGAATGCCTCCCTGTGAACAGAAAACTTGGATAGCTTCGTGCACCAGCGATCTTGCAAAAATGTCATTGATACAGATGAAAGATGCTGAAAATTGGCATTTCTGCGCACCAATTCACATTTTATTCCCTCGTCTAGACCGGGCCTAATACAGACTTTGTTATAAAATAACATATCTGAGGGTACTGTATCTTTTTATAGTTGTTCTTGTCTAACCTGCAGCTGCAAACTGCATGTGCTCTGTAATGGAAGTACACTGTGAGGGAGACCCTGAGGGCAACTGTTTACGCCTAACAAAATGAACACATTAATTATTGCATATGAGGCTGAAGTGAAGAAGTTACAGTGTTATTAAAGAGAACGTTCATCAAACTGGGGCGGGTGATTTTCATGCTAGGGAACTTAGGCAGCACCGTTTTAAATGCTATGAAGAAATACCATCAAATTGCTTGTTAAATATGACTATAGTGGGGCAGCAGGTCCACCAGAATTCCTAATTTTTCTCCTTGTTTCTATCTGCCCTAGTTTTTCAGATGTTCTAAGCAGAAGCATGGGTTTAATACTGGCCAAATTGCCTTCATAGTGGCTTCTGAGCATATGTAAACAATGAGTATGCTCAGAATATCCCAGAAGCTGGACAGCAGGTGCAGCATGCAGATGAAGATCGCTCCTAGGGCCATAGTTCCATACATGGATATTGGAGTACCCGCTCTCCAAAGAGATAAAAGCACTACCCACTACTACATAATGCCCATTTCTTGCTCCTCCTGAAAAGCCTTACTTTAAAAAACAGCAGAACAAGTGGCAGTTATTCCCTTAATGCCCTAACGCTAATCACTAAGAACAATTTACAGAGGATGAGTACTTGCAGCCAGAAGTTCAGTTTTGAAACTGAGGGAGGATTTTGCAGGTGGCCTCCACTGGCTCTCAGAAAGTGAATGTTTTCTCCCCACCTGACAAGGACTTTGATGTCTATTGAATTAACATCAAGCTGAGCAAAAGCAACCGTTCTTCCCATCCCAGGCCTTTACCTTCCTGGGTAGAGAAGATACATAAAGTGCAGCCAGTGATAGATGGCAGGTCACCAGAGATGAGTTGCCCCATCTTGGGTTGGCCCCGAAAGGGTGACACCAAAGGAGGTCACCCATTTGATTCACTACTTCAGAAAGAAACAGGAGCAGGGGTTCTTTCTCTTTTCTTGGTGTTGAATGACAGGGGGACAGCTAGAATGCAGGTGGCCTCAGTCTCAGAATACAGGCGTTCCCCTGCATATCCAACAGGTTAGGGGGCAGAGTACTGCCCAAAAACAAAAATCATCAAAATGTGGAACTTACAGTGCTCTGGTCCCTGACCTGTCAAATAAGTGGGGGGCGCAGTACACAGACTGAACAAAAGAGGGCTCTGAGTTTTTTTTTTAAAAAAGGGAAATAAAGAGCAGTGCATGGTCGCAAAAACATCATGCAAAGCACCATCTTTTCATTCTGTCTGAGTACTGTACAAGTCCCCCACTTATTTGACAGCTGCCAACCTGCAAAAGCCTAGGAACATGACCACAAAGGGAACTCTGGCAAAAGGGACTGGCCCTAGCTTTCCCTTCTATGGCGATCTCAGCTTGTTTCATAGGTGGTGTTTGTGTGTGTGTGTGGAGAAGGCAGAAACCCATGTTATAGACCCCCCTCCTCCACTCTTTTCAACCTAACCAGAGCTCATTAGTGTGACACATGGTCAAAAGAGCAGACCACACATCAAATTAGTGAGTTCCAGTTATAATCTGAAAGCACCAAAAGTGTCAACTCTCTGTTGCTCCTGTTACAGGGAAGTGAGATTGGGGAAAATATCCTTCTTTGCCTATACCATCTCATCCTCAACTTGCATCCCAGCAGAGTTATTCCAAGCATTGAGTACCCTGTTGGGATCAAACACAGAGAAATTAGCAGAGGAGCCCATTCTCCACCTGCTCTAACTAGGCACTTTGAGAAGAAATTCACTCATGTTCTCTCAGAAGTTATGGAGAAGCATTCAGTATGCCATCTGGTCAGGCTTAGTGGGATCAGTTTCAGTTGTTGTGGCCTGATAATGTGGACCACACTTAAATCTCTCTGTACTATCACATGTAAGCTTGAGATTTGTCGATCTTGGCAGATAAGACAGGATCAAACAGAAATGGGTAGGGCGAGGAGGTGGTGATTGCCTTTTTCAGTGGGAGATGATTTGAAGAAAGCCGTGGTTTGGCCTTTCATGAAAAAGGACTTCCCTGGACCCAGAGGTATGTGTCAACTACCATCCCATTGTGCATATCTGCTTTTTGGGCAACGTGATCTTGGGGCTGGACAACTTCAGCCATTCTTGGAGGAAGACAGATTATCTGGACTCATTTCCATGTGGTCTCAGGTCAGAATATGTACTAAAATGTATTAGTTGCCCTGATTAACAAACTACTCCAGGTTAAAGATTCAGGGAGGTGCTATCCTGTTGGTCCTCTTGGCTATGTCAGTAGTTTTGATACATAGTGATTTTTGGTATCTTACTGGACCAGCTTGCAGAATGGGAACAGTGGGCACAGTGTTATGATGGAAAGTGCCATTGGAGGGTTCCTGTTCATCCCCATGGGTATTAAGCTGTGGGGTGTCACTGTGTTCCATCTTGTGCCCCCTGCTGTTCAATATCTACATGAAACTGCTGAGTGAGATTACTATGACTAGGCTGATGACAATTGGCTCTACTTCTCCTTGTCATCAGAATTGGTTGGGGCTCTACAAGCACTAGACCAGTGACTGAATTCTATAATAGGCTGAATGAGGACCAAAAAACTCAAAGGCGAATCTTGATACTAGGTGATTCCTGAATCTAGGAATTGGGTAAGTGCCCTGCCCTGGATAGAGTTCATAGAATCATAAAGTTGGAAGAGACCATAAGGGCCATCCAGTCCAACCCCCTGCCATTCAGGAAGACATGAACAAATCATTCCTGACAGATGGCCATCCAGCCTCTGTTTAAAAAACCTCCAAAGGAGATTCTACCACACTATGAGGCAGTGTATTCCATTTTTGAACCACTCTTACTGTCAGGAAGTTTTTCCTAATGTTTAGGTGGAATCTCTTTTCCTGTAGTTTGAACCCATTGCTCCATGTCCTAGTCTCTGGAGCAGCAGAAAACAAGCTTGCTCCATCCTTAGTATGACATCCCTTCAAATATTTAAACATGGCTATCATGTCACCTCTCAACCTTCTCTTCTTCAGACTAAACATGCCCAGGATAGTTGAAATCTCCTATTATTACATCTCTCCTTTCTGACTGGTCATTTGTTCCAGGAAGGTGTCATCCAACTTCTCAGTCTGGCTTCAGGATCTGTAGTAAACCTCCACAATGACATCATTGTTGTTTCTCCTCCCCTTAATTTTCACCAAGACGCTCTCAACCTGGTTTCCAGGATTTAAGTCATGGATCTCTTCACAGGTATAAACATCCCTGACATATAATGTTACTACAATTCCTTTCCTGTTTGGTCTATTTCTCTGAAACAGGTTATACCCCTCTATTACTACATTCCAAACATGAGATTAATCCCACCAGGTTTCATTGATGCCTGTTATATCATCCTCTCCATTGACGGTTCCTTGTCATGGGAGAGAGGCTTGCATACCCTAATGATGTTTTGAGCTATGCTGGCGATGGCATAACAGCCACTGGTAGGGTCTCCCATGCCAGACAGGTCAAAACCGAAGGGTCTAACAAAGAGTGTCAAAGGGCAGGATGGGCTCTCTAGCCTTATGGCAACCATCCTAGGAGAAGGAAAACTCTAATCCCAAACCTGGGCAGATGCTCCTTGTCCAACCCTGTAAGGTCAACCTTACAGGAAATGCTAATCAAACCTACGACCCAAGGACCTCGCTGCTACCGTCCATGCTTGCAAGGCCACAGCAGATGAACCTTTGGTTTAAAGGATGAGGCCAGTTCTGTGCACGCTGCGCTCCACCAGAAAAATCCATTGCACAGGCTCGAAGGACAAATACAGTTCAGGACTTTGGTTGCTCGAGGCTGACCCAGGAGATGACAGTCTTGTTTGGCAGCATCCTGAACGACCATGCAGCCTTTTTTAAGGAGAGCACTGCTTGCTCCATATGGAGAGGGGCCTAGAAAAGGTGGCCTAACGAAAGCTCATCCCCATCTACCTGGTTGGCTAGCCATGGCCAACGGGCATCTTCTGATGCGCTCAAACCAAGGCAAAGAAACAAAGGCACACACCGGCCTCCAAAGGTGTAAATAAACTGCATGCTGGAACATCAGAACCATGCGAGACTCTGCAGATAGTGGACGGCCTGAGCGTCGTTCTGCCCTAATAGCCCATGAACTATCACGACTTAATATTTACATCGCTGCTCAGTGAAGTTTGTCTCCATGAGGAATGAAGCCTTAAAGAGCATGGCACTGGCTACACACTTTACTGGTCTGGCAAACACAAAACCAAAAAACATCTTTCAGGAGTAGCCTTTATGATTAAAAACTCCACTGCCTCCAAACTCGAAACCTTGCCAACAGGACACTCTGATCGCATTATTTCCTTACGCCTCCCACATGTTGTTCTCTTTAGTATATATGCCCCAACTATGCAAGCCGAACCTGTAGAGAAAGACAAATTCTACACAGACCTATGCCAACTCATACAAAAAAGTCCCTGTAGAAGATAAAATTATTATCCTTGGTGACTTCAATGCCAGAGTAGGAAAGAACTCCAAAGCTTGGAAAGGTGTCTTAGGCAAGCATGGTGTTGGAAATTGCAATGATAACGGATGCCTCCTGCTAGAGTTCTGTGCAGAACAACAGCTGACTATAACAAACACTATCTTTCAGCAGAAAGACAGCTTGAAGACAACCTGGATGCATCCCTGATCCAAACATTGGCACCTCATTGACTATGTTCTAGTCTGCCAGAGAAACATTCACAATGTCCATCATACCCGAGTGATGCCCTGTACAGAATGCCAAACAGATCATTGCCTCATCAGATGTAAATTAAATCTTCATCTTAACTTCAAACCTAAGAGGGGTAACATCTTAAAGAGGAGACTCCAAGTCAACAATCTTCAACAAGCTACTATGAGAGACAACTTCCAGGCAAATCTGCAAACAAAACTTGAAGACCATCCTACAGATCCTTCTCCTACAGTGCTTTGGCAACATATCAAAAACAGTATCCTCCAGTCTGCAGAAGAATCCCTCAGGTTCTCCCACAAGAAAAATCAAGACTGGTTTGATGCAAACAACCAAGAGATCCAGGAATTGTTGGCAAGGAAGAGAATTGCTCACCAGGCATACCTCGCCCAACCAACCTGCCATGTAAGAAAAGCAGCTTTCCGCCTCACATGTAGTAAACTTCAACAAAAACTCTGAGACATGCAGAACAAGTGGTGGATCAATATAGCAGAAAAGACACAATGCTGTGCAGATCTGGGTGATCTTAGACGATTTTATGAAGCTCTTAAGGCAGTGTTTGGACCTACTTATCAGGTCCAAAGCTCCTTATACAGTACAGATGGTCAAATATTAATTACTGATAAAGCCTCCTGAATAGATGGGCTGAACACTTTCAAAGTCTCTTTAGTGCCAACAGAGTAGTCCAAGGCTCAGCTATCCAACATATGATAGAAAAACTGATGAAAAATGAATTGGACATAGCTCCCACTTTGGAAGAGACCCTTAAGGCCATACAACAGATGAAAAATGGAAAGGCAGCTGGGATTGATGGAATCCTACCTGCAGTTTGGAAACACAGAGGTCATGCACTCCACATTAAATTCCACGAACTCCTTGTGAATTGCTGGGGAAAAGGGGAACTGCCATCAGATCTCCGAGATGCAGTCATCATCACCCTGTACAAGAAAAAAGGAGCAAAATCCGATTGCTCAAACTATCGAGGCATAACACTGCTCTCTATTGCTGGAAAAATCCTTGCAAGGATACTCCTGAACAGATTAGTTCCTGCTGTTGCAGAAGAACTTCTCCCTGAAAGCCAATGTGGCTTCAGAGCCAATAGGAGTACTACAGATATGGTATTTGCCCTTAGACAACTGCAAGAAAAATGTAGGGAGCAGAACAAGGGTTTCTATGTAACATTTGTTGACCTCATCAAAGCCTTCAACACTGTGAGTAGAAAAGGTCTGTGGCAGTTCCTGGAAAGATTAGGATGTCCCCCCAAATTCCTTAAAATGATTATCTTGCTACACGAGGGCCAGCGTGGTCAAGTCAGATATGGTGATGCTCTTTCAGAGCCCTTTCTGATAACTAATGGAGTGAAGTAAGGTTGTGTTCTTGCTCCAACTTTATTTACAATCTTCTTTAGCATGATGCTCCAAAGGGCTATGGCAGAGCTTGAAGAAGACGACGGCATCTATATACGTTACCGTACTGATGGTAGCTTGTTTAACTTAAGCCATCTGAGGGCTCACACTAAGACTCTAATCTATCTAGACCATGAGCTGCTCTTCGCTGATGATGCTGCCCTTGTTGCCCACACAGAAGCAGCTCTGCAGGGCCTAACATTCTGCTTTGCAACAGCTACAGAACTGTTTCGGCTGGAAGTCAACCTTAAGAAAACGGAAATTCTTTACCAGCCTGCACCACAGGACGAACACCATCATCCCCACATTGCTATCAGCAAATTTGTGCTCAAGTCGATTCAGCAGTTCACCTACCTGGGAAGCATCATCTCCTCAGATGCCAACACTGACAAAGAGATCGATCACAGATTAGCAAAGGCATATAGCGCATTTGGAAGACTTCACAAAAGAGTTTGGAGTAATAAACATCTGAGGCGAAGCACAAAAATCAGTGTGTATAGAGCCATTGTACTGTCTATTCTCCTTTATGGATCTGAAACATGGGTCACCTATCGCCACCACCTACGACTCCTCGAACGTTTTCATCAGCATTGTATACACACAATCCTAAATATACACTGGACTGACTATGTGACAAATGTTGCTGTCCTTGAGCAAGCAGGGATTACCAGCATTGAGGCCATAATATTGAGAACACAGCTGCACTAGGCAGGGGACATTTCTAGGATGGAGGACCATCGCCTCCCCAAAATAGTACTCTACGGTGAAGTTGCCACGGCTCAGCATAAGAGGGGCGCTCCAAAAAAGCGATACAAGGACTCCCTGAAACAACATCTCAGGCTCGGCCAAATTGATCACCAACAATGGTCCACCCTGGCCTGACATCGGGAGGCATGGAGACACACTATCCACAATGCTGCAGCCTTATTTGAGAACTCACGCTGAACAAGTCTTGAAGAGAAACGACAACGCAGAAAGAATCACAACCCAGAAACATCACCCAAGGAGACCTTCTGCTGTGCTTTCTGCAACCGGACTTGTTTATCTCGGATTGGCCTTTTTAGTCATGAGCGCGCTTGCAGAAAGCGGGATGAGTCCTTCCTGAATCTTCGTTTGCGAAGAGAAGCCAGAGAGTTATATCATATTTGCTTTGCTGTGTTAACAGTTCAAAAAACACAGCTCTTCTTCTTCTCTCTCCTCAGAGACTGAGTTTGAAAGACAGGAATGTGTTTCCTGCATGGCAGGGGGTTGGACTAGATGGCCCTTGTGGTCTCTTCCAACTCTACAATTCTATGATTCTATCGACTTTGGTATCCATGGAGGGGGCTGGAATCAAATCTCAGCAGATACAGCCCACTGTATATAGCAGTTGTACCTCCCTTGAAGGAGTAGTTGTGCAGCTTGGGAGTACTCCTAGATCCATCTCTCAATGGAGGCCCAAGTGGCTCATAGTGCTTGAGGCCAGCTTCAACTGGTTCAGCAGCTATGGCCTTTCTTGGATAGGAATAATCTGACCACAGTAGTTCATAAACTGGTGACTTCTAGATTAGACTACAACAGTCCACTCTATATGGCGCTGCTCTTCAAGATGACTCAGAAGCTGTAGCTAGTGCAAAATGCAGCAGGCACAGTGCTGATTGGAACAGTTTATGAAAACTATAAAAGATTGGTTCTAAAGGAATTGCACAGGCTGCCAATACATTCCCAGTCTGAATTCAAGGTGCTGGCAAATAGTCTGGGACTTTAATATTTGAAGGAGTGCCTCTCTCCATACATGCCTGGCTGATATCTGTTGCAGGAGTCTTGGAATAATACACTGTGTGAGGATATGGAAGAGGGCTAAAAATGAATCCTGTCAGTAAGAAAACACTTTTCAGCTAACATGTGGCATCCTGTTAGTGACTTTTCATTACACCTGAGTATTGAACTTTTTTGATCAAGTTTGGAGGAATTCAGCATCTCCATCTGCTACCACTCCCACTGTGAGGTACCTTCCTGTTTTCTGTTTGGGTCCACCTCCCCATAACCATTCCATGGCTGGAGGGGATAGGAGGAGGCTGAAGGACAGACTTTTTTTAATTAGGTATTTATATCCCGCTCTTCAGCCACAAGGCTATCAGAGCAGCTTACACATTGTTTTAAGCAATAGCAGTTTACACATCTACACTGCATTAAGCAGTTTTCAATGTGTGTTAGCTAATTGCCCCCACAAGCCAGCTACTTATTTTACTGACCTACAAAAGGATGGAAGGCTGAGTGAACCTTGGAGCCCTCTGGAATTGAACTTGCAATGTGGTGACTTGCAGTACTGGCATTTAACCACTGCACCACCAGGGCTCCTGACCACAGTAGTTCATAAACTCCTGTAGGTTGTGGGATGTCCAGGAGAATTGTCTTTTTCTTCCTGTAGTCAGCTGCAGGAATGGAGCCAGCTAGCTGCCTAACTGTGCATTGGTCTCTACCCATCCTCTCCTAGTCATTGAGCATGTAGGAAGAGAGAAGAGATGGAAACACATCTGGGGTGGGGGGACTTTTCAAGGTCAGCAGGATCTCAGCCATGTATGCGTGTGTGTTTGTAGACACAGATAAATAGGCAGATTTATAGACAGATATAGATGTGAGTGTGCCTGAGTGCTTGGGCACACACACGGATATATTATATTGCCATTACAGACAAAATAACTAGATGAAAAAGATCCAACTGTCAGTAATTAGATTAGCCTATAAAATCTATATGCATTTTAAAAGGTTAGCAAAGATTCTGTTATTTCTTTATAGGAAAAAGAATTGTGCTGAAAAAAGTGCAATATATTATATCTTGAATATAATTTATCATTGTCAGTATGAGAAACCGAGTGTGCTTTATTTTATGCCTTTTGGTTTACCTGATAAAGGTATCACTGTGATATACATTTTGGAATTTGTTGTATTTGTGTATGACCAACATGACTACCCCTACAATTTTTTGAGATTTGAAGATACCACATCACCACTGAAGAAAATTAATCCCAACCTAGACAGAGCTGTCTGAGATTTTTATCTCCAACATCAGGTAAAACATCCCGAAATTGATGTTAATTGGCATGCTTTGCCAGTTACAACATGTAAATTAATCTCCAGAACTAGCACGGGGCTTATCTAGACAAGAAAACATAATGTGGATTGCTGCGCATTAGCACAATCGCAGCAGTGTTCATTTGTCTCCAGGATCCTTTGGCAAAATTGCTGTTATGCAAAGCTATCCATGTTTGAAGTTCACACACAGCCATGCCTGTGAATCAAAATGGTGGCCAATAGTGAATTACTTGCATTATTATTCTCAATAAGTTGTTGCCACTGCACAGTATTTTTTTTTAACCAATAATCAAAGTTGCACAAGTGTGATCTTCCATTTAAAAAAGTTATTTGGTCGCCTCAGTGCAGCAAAAAAAAAAATGCACAATCGCTAACGTGAAACTCCAAAATGGTGCTTCTGGCCACTTCATTGTCGGCAAGCCCTCTCCCCATGCAAGAATGTGCTGCAATGCAAATCGGATGTCCAAATGAGCGGTAATGAGCATTTCCGCACATTATTTAAAACAAAACAAAACAAAACTCAGGTAAAGCTCTGAGGGCTTTTCACATGAAGTAAATGGAGTTTTTGGCCTCCTGAAAACCACAAATCCTGGTTGGATCTCATTGGGACAAAATGTACTCTCCCACCAAAATATTCCTCCCCCTCCCCCCCAAAAATTCCAAGAAATAAACCTTGATTTTGCAATTTGATATAAGAGACGCCATTTTACTATGCCATTGTATATAATGGGTGTGATAATGGGGACTACACATCCGAGTATGTGCAAGCAGTGATCAGGTATGTGCAAGCTCAGAATCAGGTAAACAAAGGGTTAATTTTAGGGTTAACTAGGAGCTGTAAAAGATTATACCTACAGGGGGCAGTGTCATCAATGATGTAATAGCACCAGAGACAGGACTGACCAATGAGGACTGTCAGAGTGGCAATTTGAAAAGGTAATACAGGGTGGCTAAAAGCCACAAGGTGTCAAACAAAGAAAGCTCTGAGATGGGGAACATCACATCTCAGAGACAAAGAGAGATCTGGAGATTAGCACATCGTATCTTGGGCAGAATGAACCAAGGACAAAGGACCTGAGAAAGGAACGCTGTGCAGCCTGGTCTAACAGACACGTGGCTCCAACCTCCTCACTCTGAATTCCCAGACTGGACTTGCAAGTGTGTGAGTAGAGTAGGGAATGTTTTAGCTAGTTCGCATTAGAAAATTATGTTTGATTTTCCTTGGTTGAATGTAGCTGAATGCTTGACTAATTCTGTAACTTCTAAGACTATGCCTGGAGAAGGAAGAGCCTTCTCCATGAGAATTCTGCATGGTATGAGCCTTGCTTGAATTAATAAGCTTTTTCTATCTTTCTATCAGCTGATGCATCACGCAGGGAAGCTTGCCTCACAGGCATGTGCATATGTTTGTAATACAGCTCAAGAGTTCTTCTAGCCTGAGAACTCCTAAAGCTGCCACCATGTCATCTCAGCCTGGTGGGGTTCTTCCAGCCTGAGATCCCCTTCACTGATATTCTGGGACGCAGGACATTTTCAGACGATCCTTGCAGTGCAAGGATCGAGCGGGAGAGCTTTGTAGTTGCAGTGCTGCAGGGGGTCCATTTTGGACGCCGCCATCCCTGCGGCAAAATCGTCAGTGTCTCTTCCGTTTAGGATTGGAGCCTTCTGTGCCATATTCAGCCAGATTTTATTCACATACAACCTCCGTGAATAAAATCTGGCTGAATATGACACGGCAGGCTCCAATCCTAAATGGAAGAGACACGGACGATTTCGCTGCAGGGATGGTGCTGTCCGAAATGGACCCCCTGCCGCGCTGCAGCTACGAAGCTCTCCCGCTCGATCCTTGCGCTGCAAGGATCAGCTGAAAAAGTCCGCAATCTTGGAATCTCTCTGACTGGGAATTCCCTCAATAGTGCCCCCTATTGTCCTTTTAGCCACCACCACCCATTGAGTTACACCCTTTCCACACAGTGCAAAGGGAAGCTGTGAGTTTCTAGTTCCTTGGTACTCTTCCCTCCTTCTTTCCACGGAAGGAAGGAGGGTGAAAGGCTGAGAAAGACACAAAGGCACGTGATGCATCAGCTGATAGCTCTGTCTCCTCCACCTTGAGGTTCCCCTTAGCACTTCATACACATTGGAGGGCAATGTCTGCAGAGGGGAGTCAGTTACATTTGTGAAGGACCAAATTTCAGATGACATTGTTGTCCTGTGCTGCTATGCTGCAGCCGTGAGTAAGATGCTGCTTTTCATTGATGGGACCTCCCTGTCAATGGAAAGCAATGCCTTATTCACGGCTGCAGCACAGAAGCAGCACGTGACAATGATGATGTCTGAAACTGGTCTCGTCCACAGGACAGTAATGTCATCACCATGTGTTCCTTTTGTGTTTTTTGGACGCATCTGATAATCTCCCTAGTTCATTTCCCCTGATGGTTTACTGTTTTTAAACCTAAGCTTAATCCATCCCATCCCATATGTGCAGCTCTCAGAGCTACTCAACTGAGTAATTTTTGCTCCCTTCCAGACAGCCCTTGACTAGCAGCATGTAGTGCTGGGCATGAGGCATTGCTTATAGTCACCACACCATTATCATGTTCATACTGAACAAGAAATTCATAGGTGTTACATACACTTTTCCAATAAAAGAACAGTAAGTTCTACCTGAGTAGCCACAGTCTGTGGATTTTATCACGCAAAGCCAAAACTGCAGAATTATAACGGGATAGTAATATGAATGGTTTCCCGTTATCACATGACGATGTCATATTCCCATGGTCCATGTCTGCTACAACCATTAATTGCACATAACTTTTCATTCATGGACAAAAGCCATGAATAACTGTCAATAGTACTCTTTTCACAGTATTGACAAGTGTGCAATAGTTCCGTCCTGCTGTAGTTCTGATTTTACAGCATTAGTGGGCAGTCCTCCCGCCTTCCCCCCTCCCCATTCCCAATGAGAACATATATGTAAGCTTCCACTGGAGAGCATGGAGATGACCTCCAGGACACTCTTTTAATAAACTGTTGCCTTTTCTTGGAACTTTTTTTTAATTGTGAAGTTAATTTGCTTGCTAATTTGTTTGTTTTTGGTGCACTTAATTGAAGTGGAGTCTTCTCATGAGAATAGCACAAATCTTGCCCATGCAAAATCACCAAAGCAGGAGAAATTTTCTTTAAAGGTACATTCATGGGCCATCTCAAAGTGTTAATACTCCATCATTATGACGCAATGAGAAAACAAGTGTTACTATAGTGTGAGCTTCAATCCCATTCTTAAAATGCTGGTACGAGGTTGTGTGATCTACCATTAGCAGTGATATACCATTAGCAGTATTGTTGTGCAATTATGCCAATGTGCAATAATTAATGTTTTCCTGCCACTATGATTCCACTTTCCTCAACTGCAGAATTACAGCTTTTTTAGACGCTCGTGTGATAAAGTCCTATATTTTGATCTATTGTGCAATAAATTATATTTCAGATATTAAATGATTGTTAGACAAAATCATGACAAAAAAACCTGTCAGGCGAATAAGTTTCAGTCATCTGGCAATCATGTCTTCCTCTTACATATGATGATCCTTACAGTTACTTTTTTTTTATAATTATTCTTTTACTCAAATTTTGTAGTTGCACTGAATTCCATATCATACCAACAATATGATAAAAACAACATAAACTAATTATAACATTACTTTTACGTTTAAAAAATCAATTTAATATAAACTGATTTTATGTCCATACATATACGAAGGCATTTTAGTCCCAGTTGTCCAAAGCCAACAACCAGAGGACTTCAGATATGAATATTATTTTACATTCATCTCTGTTCATTGTGGACCTTAGATCAAGTTTCACTGATATCATTCATCAGTATGAAGTATTTTCTATATTACTTATGATAGACTTTGAATGTAAATAGATTCCCCAGCACTTACAGTATGTTAGCAGTAACAGCTTTATTTATAGTTAATAGGGCTGTCATTGCCTTGAAAACTCAAATATAGCAAAAGTTGACTGAAGTCTCTTTGGATTAAATGCCACCCACTTGTCTTTGAGTGTAATTTTGAAGACACAAAAGTTGAACAGTTGGGCAGTGCATAGTTTAAATAGCTGGGCCATGGCATGGTGAGGACAGTAATAATGTTTCAGTGCTTGAGTCTCTCCCTGACCTTGACAAGGGGGGAAAATCCAACTACTTAGCTTATCTTCATTCAGCAAATTAGGAAGGAAAAATCACCAAACATCTCACATCAACAGACTAAAATAAATTCCCATGAGCAAGCTGGCAAGGTTGTAGCGTGAGTTCTTTGAGTCTAGGCTGAGTGTTGCTTGTGGTCAAGCCACTTGGCCTATAAGAATGTTTATAGCATCCCTAAGGAGCAGCAGGTATTTGCATGGCTAATGGGTGCTGTTTATTTATCTCATTTCTACCCCACCCATCTTCTCATGTCATATTATGCTCAGAAATCTGATGGGTTGATTAGGCCCCAAACTGAAAGACTTGCCTGAGGGCACTCAATGTGTTTTCATGATTGAGTGGAATTACAACTTTTCTACTCATTGCAGTCTACACCTAATAGTGTCTCCAGTACACCACACTTACTCTCAAATGTGTGTGTGTAACCAAATGATGTTATGAGCTCCATACGTTAAATGACCTTTCCCCAAACTGATGTTCTCCAGATGTGTCAGACTACAATAATCTAAAGCCAGTACGGTCACACCTGTCTGGAATGCACCAGTTGCCATTTGGGTACTTATAATACAGATTTGTTCCTTCAAGTGGCACAGATTCCATGTGGCTATTCCAATGAACATATGGATCTACTGCTCTGTCAGCCAGCAAGTTTTCAGTTTTTAGTGAAGCTGGAAATAACCACAGCATTAGGATGTGATTTTGCATCATCGGGGCCTGGTTGGATAGAAGACAGGGTCGGCAGATGCAGAGCCATTTGGCTCTGAGCTGAAAGAAAAAGTATGTATCCCCCCCCACCCCTTAAAGCCACCCCAGCGGGGCAATTCTAAACACCACTCCTTCAACAAAATGTTTGGCCCCAAAGATGTTAAAATATAGCTAGATGTAATAAAGAGAGAGATTTCCCAAATTAGTCAGCCAGCAACAGAAGTTCTTCACTGTTAAATGAGAGATTAAGAAAAAGGGACTTGATGTGACTGAAATACAGTTGTCCCTCCATATCCATGGATTTGGTATCCATGGATTTAAGTATTTACGGCTTGAAAATATTCTTTAAAAATAATAATCCAAAAAGCAAACCTTGATTTTGCCATCTTGTATAAGGGACACCATTTTGCTATGCCATTGCATATAATGGGACTTGCGTATTCATGGATTTTGGTACCCACAGGGGGTCCTGGAACCAAACCCCAGTGAATATGAAGGGACAACTGTATTTTGAAATTCACTACTGGCCTGCATTCAAAATGTTGTCAGTAAAAATTTGGCACTATCCCCATCCAATTGCCTTTTGGTTACTCTGGCTTGCAGCAATCCAAGCACCATCTCTGCTTGCTGACATGCTGCAGAGATAATGCCATTTGACATAGCTTTAACTGCCATGGCACAATGATGTGGTATTATGGGATCAGTAGTTTTGTGAGATATTTAGCCTCCTCTGTCCAAGAGTGCTGGTTCCCCCAACAAACTACAAATCCCAGAATTCCATAGGATGGAGCCATGATAGTTAAAGTGGTGTCAAACTGCACTATTTCTGCAGTGTGTCAGCAGCCTCTGCCTCCAAAGATTCAGTTTCTCTCTCTCTCTCTCTCTCCCTCCCTCCCTCCCTCCCTCCCTCCCTCTCTCAACTTGCAACTGGCTACCTGGCCCAATGGGAATTTCTTTTTTCCCAGTCCTTTTTGCTTCATTCCTCATTTTCTATGTTCTAGAAATGCGTAAACCAGAACGTCCTTCTTCTACTCATACTTTCACTATGAACTCAAGCTGCTATCGTTAGCATCAGTGCTAATCTTACCTGACAAAACTGTTTTAAGAACTATTGAGTTAACATTTAGAGTGTTTTAAAGACTTGAGATGCAGAAGTCCTAAGTACCAACACTACTTTGACTAGTCTCGAATGTCCAGACATTCCTAGCTGAAGCTAAAACAGTGCTGTCTGGCATCCCATTAGGTCTTTGCATCATCATAAACTGACGAGCATGTAAATGTGAATTACACCATTGGGCAGCATCAATATTCTCAGGAGAAGAACCTGTGATCATTGTGCAAGTGGAGCCAGCAGCATGTGCAACGTGAAATGGGTCCCTGTTTCACAATGCAACCCTGTGCAAGACACCCTGATTACACATTGTTGCAATTTATTAGAACTGTTATGTATCATGTCAGGCACATAGCTGAATTTTCATAAAGAAACAGGATTTTGGCCAAAGAGTCCTTTGGCACCTTAAAAACTGAAAAATTATTGTGGTATGAACTTTCATATGCAAGAGCCTCCTCTGTTACACGAATTCAGAGGCAATGGTAGGAGATTGTTTTACAAGCCGAGATTAATATTAGCACTAGAGATAGCTATCTATGCAAGCTAACCAAATGAAGTACACAGGATGCAATCCTTATGCAGTGAAGAAGTCACCTAGGTTATGAATAAGGTTGAGTAAAATCATGCCTATTGCATGTTTGGTACAAATTTGTAAATGAAGCTGATCTTCAAGTCAGAGGAAATCATGTGGCTCTGCAGATATTGTTGGTGTGCAAGCCTCAGCAAGCCTCGCCAGCATAGCTAATGGTGAGGAATGTTGTGAGTTGTAGTACAACAACCTCTGGAGAAGGGCTGCATGATTCCCGCTGCTATTCTAATTTTTCCCCCAGTCTGCAGACTACTGGAAGGGAGAAGGGAATTTTGTCTTTTTGGATATAAAGAGTGCCTCTAGGGGTGACCATGGATGCATACAGGTGAAAAATGATTTTGAAACAGATTCTTTAGGAAAGTTTCTAAATAGGAACCAAAAGATATTCACTATTTTGTTTTGTTTTTGTTTTTTCTTCCCTTTTTTTTTTTAAGGAAAGAAATACACGCAGTGTAATATCTTTGACATGTCTGCCTCCATGCGGACTCTTTTAAAATACTTCCATGGAAGCAAGCATTGCATGAGTCTACCTATTAGTGCTGTAGTAAATTCCATCTTTGGTCTTTAAGCAGAGCTTATCAAACCATTGGGCATTACTAACAATGACTTCACTTTTCTAAATTTTCCAGGAATCTGGCTTAAGACTGCTTAACTTGCTTTACAAATATCCCTTCTGTAGCCACCATGCAAGGATTATATTTGATCGCTTGACCACCTTAATAAAGTGTCAGAAGCTACACATCTCCCTTCCCAAGCACCAAGGAGACAGCAGGAGCAGAAGTGCCTTCCAAATGTCAGTGTTTCAGTTTGCAAGGAGGCACTTTGTTATCAGATAGTTTCCATTCAAGTCATTTAGCAAAGCTCACTGGCTGGCGTCGTTCCTTAGACTTCAAAGGAGAGGCACCAAGTATGCATCTAGCCCAGGGAATTGAACGTCCATTTATTGGCTGCGGGTTTTTCGGATGCCACTGCCAAGGGTTAAAATGTTTACATACCCCCTGAATTTAAATGGCCCGTTACATGTCAAATGCCAATGGGAAAGACAGCTGGAGTGTCTAAACTGAGTGCTTTGATCTTACTATCTGTAGAAAGAGGTCATTTGGTTTCCCCCAAGAACCAAAGACATTTAGATGATCCATGTGCGGCTCAAGCAAGTATATTATTGGATACATTTTATATGCATTTACATGATTTAAATGTAACACCTACTAAATTTTTATTTTAATGCATTTACTTGCTAACTTCTTGTGTGTCAGTGCAAACATTACGCTTGCTGTGCTTATGATGAATTACTCTTTGCAGAAAACTGAAGCAGCATGGACATGCAGGCTGTTTTGCTAAACAGAGCCCTTGACCATTTTCTAAATAGGATGATACCATGATTGTATCTTTGCTTGACAATTTAAGGAGGCTGAGGAGACTCTTAGAAACGTGGGACTGCAGTCCTCCATGCTGCTAGGAGTTGCTTAATCTCCCCTGACTGTCATGAGATTTCAGTAATTTAACTGTGTGAGTGACTGCAGCTAGTCTTGCTTGCACCATGCTCCAATCTGATACCAATTCAGAAGAGAAACAGTCTTTTGTGTATTACACAGAGGAGGGGTTTGGTTCCATTAAGGATAAGTCAGTGTGCTTTACTGTAAAGCTGCTCAAAGAGTTAGTAGGTGCATGACTTCAGCAGCAGTTAGTTTAAGAATCAGACAGAGCTCCTGGCTCTTCCTCTCTGTGCTGTGCCACAGGACATAAATCACCATTGAGGCTAGGGCAAGAAAGGTTTGCACCAAATCTATTAAAGAATGATTCTGGATAGGCTCCTCTGTTTTCCAACAAAGCTTTGGGACAACCACAGCTCTCTATCTTTGATCACAGTAACAATGATAAATGAAATCATCATATTTTAATGAAATGTTTGAGGCTGATATAATAGGGTCACTATCACTATTACTAATGGGGTCTTGCTTATTATGAAGAATTATGGCATTTCATATACAGTATAACTTCATATATCTGTAAATAATATATTGAGTATATCTTTCTAATCAAGTAGACAGATGGAGAGATTCATAGACATGAGTCTAATTGATTATATTATTTTACTTGTTAGGATAATTAATAAGCCAAATATTAAAACAATCTTTGTCAAAACAATGAAAATGATAATAATCAGGTACAAGGCAGTTGCCATTTGTCTTAGCAGCTTTGCATATGAGTAGTGTGAATGCACCTTGTGCTCCATAGTATCACTGGCTTTGCAAGATAGGTAAAGTGTGTCATATTCATATAATTTTCTCCATGAGGAGGATGCTAGCGTTTACTCTTTCTCAACTGCCAGTTTATACATAGAAAAAGGTTTATTCTTTCATCCTGGGAAGTCTTCCCTCCCTCCTAAGCCTAACAGTGACACACAGAGGAGTACCAAATCTTTCCTATGATGTGGAGTAGAGGCAGTCCCAAAGCTGTTCTGCCCCTCACACCTCCAAATCAGGTGTGTGTGTGTGTGTGAGAGAGAGAGAGAGAGAGAGAAACCCAGGAAACGTCAGCACATGTCAAAAGAACACATCTCATTCTCATCTCCACACACTTGAGCTTCACAGCTGCTTCCCTTGCTCACTGTTTTAAAAAAGAGTGATGCTGAAGTGAAGCCCTCCAGGAAAGGATTTCTTCTAACCTGCAAACCATAGATCAATCATTGGTAACTCAGTGGGGTTAACATGGCACATATACACTTTTCTTGATCACTTCAGAGCACAGCTGTGCAGGGACTGGGAGTCATACCAGTCCTAGCTTAGACTAATTCCAGAAGTGTTTATCCACAAGGCACATGGACATCTGCTAAGGGTCAAACTAGACATGTGGAGGTTGCACAGTTGTGGGGTTTAAAAATGGTTTGATTGCCACTGTGTGTAGTGGGGAAGGGTGGAGGACTGTCAGCACTACAGCCTACAAGGAAACAGGGTGTCTTATATGGGGCATTGTTTGTTTGTTTTTTAGAAGCTTATATGCTAATATTTTAACATATATCTAGGGTACTTCACATTACCATGAAAAAATCACATGCACCTCCTCAAAAACGATTAATCCCAGAAATAATAACAGAGCAATATAGTAAACTCTGTAACAGGAGGAGCAAAAACAAAAACAAAATAAAAAAACTCTGGGATTTCTTTTTCTTGGCACCGCAAAGAAAACAGTGACAGGTACCAGGCAGGACTCCCTAGGAAAGGAATTCCACACAGTTGATGCCACAATTAAGAAGGATGTTTTCTCCAGTTGCTACTCACCATAGCTAGTGGAGGAACCCAGAAGAGGACTTCTTGGTATATTTTATGCACTTGGACTCTTGAAAAATACCTTTTACCAACAGAAGAAAACAGTTTAAAAGCAGTTCCTTTCCTTATCATTTACTTACTTACTTTCTTACTTAACTTACAAAGATAGTAATGAAATGTGGTCACTAACTCAAATAACCAATGTAAAACTTAGAAGGGTCTTGTGGGCTTGCAAGTATGAGAGTGGTTGCAGGTTTAAGAGTGGTTTACTATACATTTTTCTAGTCTGCACAACTAGTTGCAAGCTTTTCCTTGCATGTTCATCCTGGATAGTTCTGGCACTTCCTTATATAAGTCTGTACAGTTTCAAAACCTGGTCATGTGACCAAGGGAGCCGTGAAAATGGAGCATTTATAACAAACGTGCTTCATTTTTTCAGTACTTCTTTAACAAGGGGGTTCTTGATCTTTATATGTTCCCCCCACTACACAAAAGGCCATTACCTCTTGGCATACCAACTGAGGTGTAAGTGATTGAATCTGGGACATGCAAATGGCATGACACACATGTGCTCAGACCTTACAGAAGGATGAAGGAAGACGGGTAGAAGAAACCGCTTCCATAGCAGTGGTTCCTTGGGTCCCATAATTTGGGCTTCCTGTCTGGAAACTATAGGTATATTCTTCCTGTGTGTTGTATGGCATGTCTTCAGAGCTTGGGTAAGTTAATTTTTTGGACTGGAACTCTGAGACTCCCCCCACCTGTATGTTGGTCTGTCCTTGCCAACTAGAAGATACAGACTTGTATGGCTGTGGGATGGACACAGAGGATGCATGTGGTCAGGATTTATGACTGCAAATGCAGTGTCATTTTCACAAGGACCAAACATTTGAATTATTTTTACTCCCTTTGGCTCAGAAAACTGATTCTTCGGTCTCTGGCTAAAGGGCATAGCAGGTTGGAAAAGAGCTGTGTCTGAAAATCTGCTATAAGTTAGAGGGCACACGACATGGGTCTAGAATAATGACCCATGATTTAAGGCAACATCATTCACAGTAAGTTGGGGGGGGGAGGCTAAGCTCTTATAGTATGTCTCAGTCACACCAAAATAGAGGACATCAGAGCTAATGCGTTATTACTGTTACTGATAAAAGCTGCTAGTATGTACTATGTGTGTGAGATGTACCTACAATGCTAGGATCACATGAAGTACATCTGTTATCAGGAATGAGTGATGTTATTTATGAACAAACAGTGCTAGGAACCCCTCAAAAAGTTCCATGTCTTTTTTTCCTGGCCAGCAGTCAGAGAGAAAGTGTGTTAACAATTGTGCTGACTACAGTGAAATGACACATCAAAGACTCCAGAGAGTAGTTTAAAAACATGTTACTCATTAAGTTGTCACTTTCTGCTGTTATTATGGTCATATTTTATAGATGAAGAAGGAGAACTATTATGTTTCTCATATGCACTTGAGTTATGCCTTGCTGAATGTAAGAGTCTGCTGATTAGTGTTTCTCTGCATGTGCCTGCTGGCATTCCCTTGAAAAAGATGACTGGAAAGCATGACTAGCATTAGCAATTTGTTCTTTTAATCACAAAGCAACTGGGAATCTGTCTTTTAGAGTGAGTCAAATTCCATCAGGGCCAGGGAGCACTCAGTCAGGACTGAGTCACAGACATTGCTTGAGGAAGTGCTTGCCACCTGGAAGGAGGGCCTCTTGGGTAATCCATAGCTCTGCTGCCTGAAGGATCCTTCCACAGGCTACTGGGCCTTCTCAGAAGCAAGCAGTAAGACAAACATGGTAGAATATGTACCCTGAGGCTCTCCAGTGGAGCATGGGGAAATTTCCTTTTTCTTTGGCTTGCTTGCCTTAGATGAATATACCTCTCTACAGCCAAAGAAAAGCCAGCTACACAATCAAAAATGTAACACACCAAACACTTAAATTCCACAACTCTAACGCTGGTATGGTGCAGATAAATTTCTCAAACCATATTGTTACAGTTTTCTGCCTTGCTTTTTATTTAACTGTCAGGGTTTTAAAAAACATTTTCTAGCAAGGTGAAGTGCTTGAGGCACAGGGTTCCCCTCCTCCTTTGCGTTTGTCAAAAAAGGAAATTAAGTAGAGACTCCCTATTTAATTTTGGTTATTTCCCCTGATTTGTTCCCATATTCTGATGGTCATGGTGTCCTGCCTCATTTTGACAAAGTGCTTGTCAATCCTAGAATCAGATTGCATTAAAATAAATATTACACAGCTGAGCATACAAAAATCTGGACAGAATCCAAACTTGGAGCCTAGTTTCTATTGAATAGTAGCATCTTAAGGGGGTTAATTTCAGGGGGTTTCAAAACAGTTGAGGTTTAACATGAAGAAGTTTTGACTCAAACCCTCCACATTTCACAAATCAAAACCAGGACATGTGTGGCCAAGCAATGTCAGAATGCATTCAAGATAGCAAAAGTTATTAATGAGGAAGAACATGCAGGCTAAGAGAGACTACCGCAAAGGTTAACACTCTGTCCCTTCCTGTCTTCTCCCCACACAGAATTAATTGAGTACAAACTACTTTTGCAGTTTGAAATCAGTTTGCACCAACAAAGGTAGAAAGTGGGAGGTGGGGAGAAAAAACTAGAACATTGTAAAAGAAGTTGAAACACTGGGACAACAGAGGATTAATCAGGACTCTACCTGCCAAATCAGAACAGTTGAGGGTATGCCAACTATTATAAGAAAAAAAAAACCCAAACCTTTACTTGATGCTTGGCTAAGGTTGAAGCAACCATTTACATCCAGTACTCTGTGGTTTTGAACTCTGAAGGATTAGATTGGCTATTAACTTTATTTTTAATCACTAGTTACACATGACACCAATATTTCTTCATGCTAATAGCAAGCTGTAACAACTACAAAAATATTCAACTGTAATTAAATTACTAATTTGTCTCTTCATGTTTTGAAAAATCTGTTTGTTGTACTTTGAAATGTAATGTATAAATTAGACACCTGTAAATTACTCAGAAGTACATTTCAAATTTATCCGAGTAGTTTCTGATGTTTGCCTGAACACCAGAGGGCTACAAGTATGTAGAGGGATGGAACTATGGACACTGCTCTTCCCCTCCATCTCTCTTTATTCTGGTCACCTCAGTCCCCTGCCTTGCCATGTTAAGTGGCTCATGTTTTCAAGTTGACACAAGTAGAATCCTCTTCACAATTAAGGTGTCTGATAAAGCAGGGTCCCCAGTCACCATTCTAGTCATGTTCAACTGAACATGAGTATTATAGTCTTTCTTTCTTTCCTTGCTGCTCAGTATGGCAAATTCAGAAACTGAAACCTGCATCCTACTGGTTAGTCCCAAGTAGAATAGGCCCACTGATCAATTGTTGAATGCTGACTCAATGCACAGGACAAATCTATTTTTAGATGTTATGACAGGACGAAAGGGAATATTGCTGATAGCAGTGGGTCAATCACAGTTTCTCATTTTAGCAGTCAGTAAGTGGGATTTGGATTAATTAAAATGAACTGAAAAATCTCTCCCTCAGTCCTTCTTACTAGAGGAAGACAAAACACATTTAGAGTCTGTTAGCATTACAAAAGGACCCAGGAACTGGGAAATAGCTAGTGCTGAAGGTTTTGTCTTCAGGAGTCTTAGTAGCAGGACCGGTTTAAGGAATTTTGGGGCCCCCTGCAATGCTTTACTTTGGGGCCCCCATATGTTTATCTCAGATCAATGTAACCTAACCTATTCACCGTACAGGATGTTCAGATTATAGTAGGACCCCCGTATCCCTGGATTCATTATCCATGGGACACAAAACAGCACACCTACCATAGAGTCTTCCTAGAAAATGTGTCTTCCCTAGCCCTTTTCTAGGCCTTCCAAGGCAACTCTATGGTATTTTAAACCAGAAATCCCATTATTTTCATATTAAGGAGGCCAACACGGGGCCCTCTCTTGACCTCGGGGCCCCCTCTTGACCTTGGGGCCCCCTGCCAATGCTGATTTGGCAGACAGGTTAAACCGGCCCTGCTTAGTAGTAATTGGGTCCTTGATTGGCTTGGATGGAAGAAAGCAGCATAAATCACCTGCACCACTGTGTACAAGGGTAAGAAGAACAAGTAGAAAGAAATTATTCCCGCTGCCTGTTTTCTCAGGTTCGCTGAGGAAATAAGGAATCATATTTTCCACCTGCCCACCTACCTATATAGTACTTCTTTTCTGGCTCACTGTAGCTCCTCAGCAATTGAGTGAAGTGGTGGCAGTTGTTTTTAAAAGAAAACTAGACAGATATTCCAACATGTGTTAATCTAATTAATCTTTCAAAACTGATATTCTGTCTTTGATAATTTTTTCTTTTGGTGCTATGAGCCCAACTCTCAGTTCTCATTTTGTATATTAGCTTACAATCTATTCAGAAATGTTTGCTGTCCTTCTGCATCACTCTGATTTATCTTCCATTTCATCTTATGATTTCTCATATATGCATCGGTGGGGAAATAAGAGTTAATAATAATAATAATAATAATAATAATAAAATTTATTTATACCCCGCCCCTCTGTTAAAACAATCGGGGCAGCTTACAAAAATTAAAATACAATACAGATAAAATCCCCAAACACCCCCCACCCCACCCTCCCCCATAAAAAAATATTAAACAACAAGAGTTCACATCTTTGCTTAATTATGACTCTCACTGGGCAACTGATCTTAAGCTAATTATGTCTCATAATGTGATCTTCTTCACAAGAATGTTGTGAGGGAAGAGGAGAAGGAATACTAGGTAGGCTTCCCTCCTTTTACCCTTATACTAATGAAAATACGTTGTTAGTTCAATCATTTTTAGTCCAGAATTTACAACTTTTTTGGAGCTGGTATCAACCCATTACCTAATGCCCTTTGGAATATCAGCTCCAACCAGTTATTTAAGTTAGTCACTTAATGTTCCCAAGCTTGTAATAATAATTAGACCAGCATGATGTGCCTAAACTGGACAAACGTTTATTTTCATAAACACTCTTAATCAACACAAATTGTTCAGCGAAAGCAGATTTGTGTGTAAGTCTGTTTACATAACTTTATTTCTGTTCCCTAGAAATTAAATATATGTGTTCCTAATTATTACAGAAAATATGGAAGCTGGGACCACTGCAAAAATGACTTTAAAACTGAGCTTAATTTCTTTCCTGATTCTAAATCTAATGTTGTGAAAAGGAACATTAACCATAGTTACTTGTCACATTTGTTGCAGAAAGCATTGTGGGGGCCAAGACCAATCCAGAAACGTGTTTCCACAAATTTCATTTGAAGACTTCTGCTATTTGTGAAGTTTAAAATGCCTTGCCCTATGGAATTCCTTCCATATTTTCCCTAACTTTAAGAAACAGTTTCAAAACTATAAGGCAAACCCATTCACTGCCAGCCTGTCGTACTAATCCTAGAAAGGGTAATAACTTATTCAGTGGGACTGCAGCTTGTGTTTTGTTTCTTTTTTTTCTTGATTGCAAATAGACTTTGCTCACAAAAATGTAGGCAAGGGAACATTAAGAAGTCTGGAGCACAAAGGCTTGAGCTCTTACAGACAAATGTCCTGTATTGCAAAATTAGATAAACACATGATGTTTCATTCTCTGTGTAGTCACATTGTGTTCACATTCAAGAAGAGAGCTGAATCACGTGTGTAGTATGATAGGGAATAATTAAAGGGTTACATGACTGGATTCAAAATCAGAGTTTTTGAATAATTGCAGTTCTGTGAGATTCAATATATTTAGGACTTCCTCTAAAACTAAGAATGTTAGAAAGAGAGAAGGAATTTACTTCAAATGATTTTAACTGATTAAACAGTTTCATTTGAACAATATACACCTAAATATCAGGAAACAAGGTACTGGTATTGTTTTTCTGTTCAAATACAAAGATATCTATAATAAGAAAGAATAACTTTGTGTTTTTTCCACCTCCTCCCCCCTCTCTCAATGTCACATGGATTCATATTAACATAATAAAGGTCAATATTCTAGAGAGATGGAGGGGGATTCTTGAATTATGTAAGTGTCTTGGAGTATAGTCTAGCAGAAGTTTTAAAAATAAATTATGAAAGATGCATTTGATGATGTTGCCTCTCTTGATTTTAAGCACTCATACCAGAATACACTTATTCTTGAGATATTATTTTTCCCATGAGTAAGACATTCTGGTACATAGTAGCGAAATGACACATGTTTATTCACCGTCTTTGTGGAATCCAGAAACTTTCTCACATCTGAGGTCTTCCAGACTACTGATGATGGGAACCAATTTCTAGGCATGGCAGAGGACTCAGGCTAGCAACTCAGTTGTTTATTTCTCATGCAAGGCAGATCAGAAATGTCCTCTTCACAGGTGCACACCTGCAAAGTAAAAATAGATGCCCATCAGGTTAATGAGCAATTCAGAGTTAATAGAGTAAACAGTTATCCTAAATAGCTTGCAAGTAGTACAGGTGGATGCCCAGGAGAGAATTCATGTTGATGAATGCAATGGCTTGGGCCAGTTACCTATATGTTAGGAGGCTACTGAGAAAAACTAAAAAGTCATGCCCCATTGTTTTAAATGGCTTAAATAACACTACAACTGGAGGTAGCAGCTAACCTTGTTTTCCTTCCTGGAAATCGTTCAGAAAAATCTAAAAGCTTTTTCAATATTTAACCCTAGACTGCTTTGAGTTTGAGATTTTTGGCATATTCCTAGCACAAATGCCAACTTACACATTGGAGAAAGAATACATTAATGTAATCAAATTTATAAATGTCAGAGAGTTAGTGTTAAGAAATTTGTAATTGGAAAAAAGCTCCTTCATATTTGTTTAATAAAAAACAAAATATCTTAAGACCAGTGCTGACAAGGCCTGAGTAGCTGGAGAAGATAATGGTAAAATAAGTAGAAATAATTTTTGTTATATGTGAGGAGAGAGATTGTTCTTTTTATCCTTTTCTTCTGTATTGCCTGTTATAAGAAACTAAGTAAACCAATATATTATGCAAAATTATACATGAGGAGAATTTGTTGTGAATATTCTAGCAGGCTTAGTGATATTTCAATAGCTTCTTTGTATTTCCCAGACTTTCAAACACAGATGCCTAAAACAAAGCAAGAGGCTGACTCAGAACAGAATCACAAAGATCTTTCATCTCTTTTTTCAGATTAATTTGGCTAAAATGAATAAATAATTCAAGTATCATGGTCTTTTCGAAGCCAGATTTCACCCAATCACTACTGTTGTTCAATTGCTTTTAGAAGATGAGGAATAAGGAAAAGTGGTTTCATACTGTGAAATAGGCAGTCCGCCATGTTCACCAAACCTGCTGAAGTATTTCATAATCATTACTCTCTTCCAGCAATTACTCGGTTTACCTGAAAATTCGGCAAGGTTCTGTTTAGTGCAGTAAAGGCCTCTTGTCTTCCTGCTGTCTTGAATGCAAATCCCCATTCTGATTCCTATGACACAGTGTTCTGATAGATTTTAAATCCAGTTATAGACAGCCCGAACCACTCTGAGGTTCTGGCACTTTGCTATGCCAATGAGAAATGTGGATTTTAAAAAAATATATATTACATCACACATGGGCAGTGAAATATTTTTGATTTCACTGCTATTTACATTTGTGCTGTACTGCTGGCTAGGTAATTGCTTCAAGGAAAATTTGTTACCTCATTAACCCCCACCCACCCAAATAATGAGCTCACACATGTACATGTTCATCATCAAAATATCTCTTCTGGGTTCTTTTTGACATAATTTTGGCTGTAAGGACAGTTCATGAGCCCCTTCATCTGAGGTCATTGTTTCTATAAAATCACAGTAAGCAGACGGTGCTCTCCACTAATTAAAGTCCTCTTTCACGTTATTATGCTACTGTAGTTCTGGGAAGAAATTCTGTGAAGAAAATGAAGATATTTAATTTATGTAAAATTTCAAGAATATTTATATCACTGAGCTACTAAAGCAATTTGGTAAAATGTTAAATGTGGTTTATTTATATTTAACGGGTCTGAAACATTCAGTCCTTATTCATATCATAGAGTCAGTCTTTAAGGAAAAGGACTGATGGAATGCTTTTTATGAGGAAACTGTTGAAGAAATTATTTTATAGCCTTATGTTGCCACTTGTAATAAGAAGCTGTGTTCATGGGCATAATGAAGAGGGACACCTTTGATAGATATACATAGCTAAACATTCCTTGTTTTGTTATATCAGTCAGTGAGATTTCTTCCTTATTATTTTTGTCATTACAATGCCCCATATCCCTTGTTTATTTGTAGGTACAGGCGATTTCCCCCCAAATAGTTTATAAAACTTCAGTATTGTTATAGGTGGAAACTGTTTTGGATTTTTTTTTTTAAATGTTGCAAGATTTCTTGACCATGGATGGATTCTGGAGACATGCTGGTCTTGGTTCCTATAAAAGAGTTTGTCACCCTAATGAAGGAAAATAATACAATAATTGCTGTATTATTAGTGAAATTATTATTTTAAATTATTAATTTCATTCACAAGTATTATTAGTTTTTCTTGCTGGTTTTTATATTAGCATTCTACTCTTGTGAAGGCAAAATGGTGCACTTTTAATAGCAATGAGTTTGCACTCTTAGGACATAATAATTTTGACATACATTCCAAATTAAGCCAGGTTAGATAGGAATGACATGTTGAACATATCAATCAAGAATATTCTGCATAATGCCACCTATAATTTAATATTTTATTGAGAATAGTTGCCTCTTCTGTCTTTTTTGTTATGACGATGTGCCAGTTCTGGTTATACCTCTGTATCTTTTAGTAGTAACATCTGAATTAAGCAGAAATTAAGCTCCTCAACTCAACATGCCTTGAGTCATCCTGCGTAGAAGCTTGCCTAGATTATGGGGGGATTGGGAATTTAAAGACAGTACTGTATATGTATATTTACTATCAATATAAAACGTGTGCTTATATTTTTAATTACCTTAATTGCACATGTTTAAGAACAATGATAAAAATTAATAGAATAATTCTAAGAACAAATAATAGAATCATAAATATTATGTCATGGCTGCTGAAGTAAAAAATGATTAATTAAGAAATTTGACTTATTTGACCATGTGTCATTAATGTCACATGAATGTCCAGACCTTCAGTGTATAATACTGTGATTGGATTCTTACTTCAACATGATAAACATAAGAGGAAAAAAGGAAAAGGGTCTATTTACAACAGTTTTTTAAAAGTAACTAAGAAATAGCTTAAATAGATCAAGAAATCAAGAAATTGTAAACAGATTATTTCAGGAGTACAACATATTTTTTAAATGGAACCAAAATATACATGGTGAATCCAGGAACTAAGTCCAAGAATGTATCCCATGTGGATGGGGGGGGGGTCGTACTGTACTTTAAATTTCTCTTATCAAGCATTATAAAGAGAAAGGCATATACAGTACTGTTGTTGTGTGCCTTCAAGTCATTTCCGACTTATGGCAACACTAAGGTGAATCTATCACAGGGTTTTCTGAGGGCTGAGATTGTTTGACTTGGCCAAGATCACCCAGTGAGTTTTCATGGCCGAGCAGGGATTCAAACCCTGGTCTACTGAGTTATAGTCCAACACTCAAACCACTATACCATGCTGGCTCCTCAAAGGCATATATTGGCCCTCTTAAATAGTTATGTTATCACTACATGTTGCATCATTGCTTAAAGACATCCATGTCGATATCCTTTGTGGAATGGACTGAAAGGTTAAAGTATTTATCCTTTTCTCTTGGCATTCCTATTTTTAAATGTTAGGTTTGTGAATATTCATTTTCTTGATTAATCTGGAATTTATCTAGCCTAAATGATTAAATAGATTAACAGTGCAATTCTCTATGTGTACTCTAAAGTAAATATAGCTTTTTATAATGTATATTCATTCTGAGCATGCATCATTTATAATGTTAAATAATGAAAATAACATAAAATTCAGCATCATAGTATTAGTTTTCATATTTGCAGCTAACAATTTTGTTTTTATTTAGTGTGATTGTACCAATATTCTAATACAGAGTTGTGGTTAAATTCTAACCATTACTCCTACAATACTACTTATTAACACAATGACCAGCATTCTTGAATTAAGACACTGGGAGAGATTTAACTGAAATTTTGTGTCAACAGGTTATACATTCCTTAATTCATTTGCCTTGGTGCCATTGGCAGTGATTATAGACATTACAAATACTGTAGATTATAGACAAATATAAAATATAATATAATATTTTATATTACATCATAATATATTATAATACTTATATGTTATGATAATTATATTATATTAGTTATTCTGTGGCTTAAGTCATAACACAAAAAAGAACATACGCAAGCATCATTATTTGCAGGTTTGAGACTGAGAGACTGAGTATTGTGCAAAGGAAATACTTAATATTTTTTCCCCTCATAATGAGAGCCCAAATCAATAGAAGCATCTAATTGTCCCTGTTCGTAGAACCATGAACAGCAGGTCAAAAAAGGGTTGAAGTCAATAAAGAAAAAAGATGTGAGCCCATGAGTAGAACAGTAGATGTGTGGTTTGGATCAGGTCCCCTTTCAAAAATTCAAATTTGTCTGGCTACCGTGGATGTTTAACTGCAGCGATAGCAATATATAGTACATGTGGTTGGGGCACTGAATGTATAATGTGGGCCTCCTCTTACTGTACTGGGACCATGGCTAAACAAATGGATTGTTGAATGGTAACCCCTGTAGAATACTGTAATTAGCAAGCTGATGGCTGAGGTCATCTGCGAACCTCCCCTGCATGACAGTGTAATAGTGCAGCTGGGAAGTATGGCCCCGGACTTATTGATCAAATTTCTGCACCCTTCAAAGTGTGTGTGTGTCTTATTTCAGTCATGAAACAGGCAACATTTCCCCACCATTCGATGCTTAACAGCTCTTTCTACATTCCTGATATGTTAGAGATGAAGAAAAAAATGAAGCCAAAAAAAAAGCAAAAGAGAAAAAATGAAACAAAACCAATAACCTGTTTTCCAATCATGATTTTTTTTTTTAAAGGAATGCCCTGGAAACATATGCAGTTTCATATGTAAAATTTGGTTATAAGACCATCATGACCACAAGAACTCTGCTTTTGCTACCCTGACGCTAAACACTTGGGAATGTACATCATATTGTTGTGAAAACTATAATAAATTTTAAAGTAAAAACAATAAAACATCTGTAAATATTTACTAACCTATCCCACCTACCCCAGCTGTAAAATGTTTCTGGTTTTTTTTTTTTTAAATAGGATCTTGTTATGACCAGCTTTGGCCCACAATGGGCCACAGAATACCCATGCCACCCCAGCTTCCGATGCAGGGCCTCTTTGCTGAAGTGCCCATAACCTGCCATTCTTGGGAAGGTTGTTTGGGGACCCCAGGCATTTTCTCCAGGGTCCAATCCAAGTGTTAAAAATGTCCAGATTTTGCAGATGTCTAACTAAAGACATGAAAAATTGTTTGCATCTGGACATTATTAAATTCATATCAACACTGTTGAAAGAATTGTATGTTAAATATATTAATTGTATATTAAAATTAACACATTGGTATTCTGGTTAGTCTTGTATGTGTTAATGAAGGATAATCTAATGCATACTAGTGTACATTGTACCTCAAAATCAACTTGAAAAAAATGACATAAATCCTTAAATGTTTCTATCAAACATGCAGAGAAATTTTATAAAGAGAGCTAAGTATTCTTCTTGAAAGTCCTTTCAAAATAATAATAATAATAATAATAATAATAATAATAAATTGGCATTGCAATAATAATAGACGTTTTCTTTCTTATCTGTACTGAGGTACACTTTGTGTTTCTCATTAATCCTTGATTTTCAATCTAGTTCATCGTGTTTGTTTTTTAAATGTGTAGTATTGCAGAAAACCACTAGGAAATTAAATGTTACATATTTACCAGTTATAATTCATTTTGAATTATGGGGGGAAATTATGATTTATATAATATATATAATAAATGATGTAATATATGTAATAAATGAAAGAGAGCCAGCATTTAAAGATAACCCTCAGCCTTCACCTAAGTCTACAACATTTTTAAAAGAGAATTTTAATTTTAACTGTTAAATATTGCAAACCTCAGTCAGAAGTAACGTCTAGAGTTAAATTCTGTTTGACAAAATATAAATAGGCATTATAGTGATTTGTCAAATGTTTTTGCTTCTATCATTGTTAGTAACTTGTGTGTTACAAGTCAGAAGCTTGTTCACCTTGTAGGAGCCACTCGTTGAGACAACCTGCACAGAAATGAAAGAAAGCCAGGATGTATTGTATGCTTCCTTGTTTTTAGCACTCTGATTTTTCATTGTACATAAATAATTTTATCCCCGAATTATTAAATAGTGCTTATTTTGCTCTGTTTACTGTGCCTACTTAAAAAAATGATCATACTATAGTATGACAACAGTGCTCTTACTGTCCACACTAGACTAACGTATATCATAAAACTGAGACTATATTTCTCAAGAAATAAAATGAAAACACACATATACCTTTTCATTTTATTTACTGATGATGAGACAGGTGGGTAAAGAGAAACAAAGGGAGTGGCAATGCTACTATTAATGTCTTTTAATGTTTGTAATTTTTATTATGTTTTGTTTTTAAATTTTATGTTTTGATAATGATAATTATTTAATTCTTGTATTTTTGTATTTTTAAAAATATTGTAAGCTGCCTTGAATCCCATCTTGGGAGAAAGGCAGGATATAAATCCAATAAACAAACAAACAAATAAATATTTTGGCAGTCATTTTTGAGAATCATTCTCTGGACATGAAGTCATGATGATAATGGATAATATAGTAACTGAATGAGTTCATAATTTTGATTCCTTTGGGATTTGTTGTTGGGTCCCTCTTCCCTGAATAGCAGGGCTTGGAATTGCCACCCACCAGTCACTAAGACAAATCTCCCAAGATCTCTAAAACCAATTCTGAACTGTGCAAGAAGGGGAAAGGGGTAATTTTAAGAGTGTGGCTAACAGATGTCCTCCCTCAACATTGAGGCTGGATCAAGGGAGAATACATGGAATATGCCCCCTTTGCTTAACCAATGATGAAACAATTTATTAGCGGTAATTGGTTGGTACACTGGCAGACTGCAGCAGAGAAAAGTAGGATTTACTCGGTGAAGTTTCATATTAATATATCAACCTTTGTGTATTATGGTAAACTGTTCATAAATTGATAATGGTTTGTCAATATTTTTTAAAGGTTAAATCTAAAATAATAGGGGAGATATTAAGTTAAAGCACAGATAGTTAATATCAGTACCAGAACATCAAACCATTGTAATCCAGAGTTAAGATAGGTGTCGGTTTAAAAAAAAAACAAAACTCAAAAGATATGGAACCAATTAAAGCTGATGGTATTTTGAAAGCCTTATTCACAATTTAACTTTAGTATTCCTGCTTCTTTGCAATGAAAAGCCAAATTATGACCTCATTTAGGGAAGAATACCATAAAACCCCAAGAGAATGTTGCTATGCTTTGAGATCAGGAAATCCAGGATGTTCATAACTTGGTTATCCATTGTGCCATATATAAGTTGTTGCCTTTAAGTAAAACTGGAAATGGCATGTAAAATAGTCCATTTCATGGAGTTAATGTAATTACATTTTCTGTTCAGTAACTAAAGAAAAACTCAATCAACCTCACAAAAAGCATACAATTTTTGCAGTTCTCAGAAACTGTAGCAAGTGGGCAGAGTTTGTTTTTTTTCCTTTTTAGGGTAGGAGTTAGGCTTTCTTCACTCAATGCAAATTTGAGAAATAGCAAGTAGATAAAGTAAATTATTTACTCATCATTATTTAATTCACATTTTTCTATTTTGTTAACTGTGTGGCCTTTATGGCCAAATTTCTGAAACAAGCAACTGCCAAAGTAACTTAAAAAAAACAAACAAACCAAACCCAGAACACATTACATTATTTAACATTTATTCATGATAAATTTTGTGATAAACATTTCTACTGTTTTGACTATAGAAATTTTCTCATATATTTATGCAGCATTTTCTCTTTTTTTTTTTAGTCATAAGAAACAAACTGCAAAAATTACTGGTAGGGCACAGAACAGATTTGAAGAGTTCTTTGTGGCTCCTGTAAAACACTTTCACCTTGAATTGTGCACACTGTTTGGTTTTACAACAAACTTCATAAGCTCTGCCAGCACATTTAGCATCTCGAAATCCCTTGCATCCCAAAATGCTGTAGATTGTTTCACACAAAGAAATACATATATCTTTCATAATCTGTGTGATTAAAAAAAAGTTCAGTTATTTCAACTGTCAACATCACACCAACTTTTAATAATACTGCACCCATTTCTTACATGATTCAGGTCAGTACTTTTGGTCTATAATTACATAAAATATACAAGCCGAGTTAGCTGGTCCACTAGGAATTTAGGAATGTAGAGGAGTAGACAACTATGTTTGCTAAATTTACCATTGTTGACCGGTACGTGGGTCAATTTTTTCATTTGAAAAATTTGTTACAAAATATATACACACACTTTGTTTAATCTAAGTAAGGTGAATTGGTAAACTGGTAAAAGGTTTAGGCAGTTTAGATGATTTAACTAAAAAGGTGTTACCTCCTTTATCTCCCACTTTTTCTCTACTACTGGTTCTTACTTCTTTGTGCCTCACAAGGGATCCCTGTGTTCTGGTTTGTGCTAGGGACAGATCTGATTTAAAGCTGTTTTTTATATTACTATTTTTCAAATGGCGGATCAGCTATTTTTGTACTTTTTCTCATGGACCAGGAAGCCTACACACAATTTGTATAATAACAACAGAAATACTGTAATATACATTGTTTTGCCAAAATGCACATACATGTATTGCAGATTTGCTTTCCCTTATAGATGGAGGGAATCCTAATTTATTTTATTTTATTCCATAGTGTCTGCTTATTCATATTTATGCTTCCATTATATCTAGATATGTGCACACATATTGTGAGCTCAAATACACACGATAAGACTGCAGTTCACTTGTACACAGCCTTAGGAGTGAGTCTTATTACAGACTGAATAGAATGTGTTTGTTTCCCTTCTACTCTCTTGTCAAAACTAAAGACTGAATATCTCTTTAGACTTTCTTAGCTTCAAACTATAACAAAACCGTGTATATTTTTTATAACTGAACATCACTCCATAGTATAAATACAAGTAAATAATATTCTCAGAGAACACTTTGTGGTTATAATAATCGTTCTAGAATGTATTTATCAATTAAGAATTTTCAAGGAAACCATTATTTAAAATCCATCAATCATTATTATATCAGTATTCACTATAACAAATAGTAATAGTAATAGTAACAACTGTTTTATCTGATTGAAAGCATGATAACTAAAAAATTATTATTTTGGTTCTTATGACTCTTGACTTCTTCACTAGATTGTTCTTCCTTTTATAATAGATTGCAGTTTCTTTTAACAAACTATTTATGCTAGGTATTTTCTCCTAATTTGCCTTCATCTCCATTAAAACAGATTTAGGTAAATGTCCCCTTGAGGTTTTCTAGCTAATTTCTATTGCTTGTTTTGATGACGTCAAAGGCATGACTGGCCAAAGGTGAGAAGACTGATTCAGATGAACTGAAGGGCAAAAGTGTGAGGCAGTGACATGTCCACAAAACAAAAAATAAGACTACAACAGCTGTGTGGTATCAGCTTTGCTTGATGCTGCAAAGACCTGGAGCATTACGCAAGCCGACAAGAAAAGATTTTGATGCATTTGCTAGCAGGTGTTTAGTAAGGATGTATAATGTCAGGCGGCACTACGATGTTGGGAACATCAAGTTTCAGAAGATAAAAAAAAGGATATTACATCCTCCCTAACAAGGCCATAGCCTAGGTAGTCTGTGGGCAGTGCTGAGAGTAACCTTTATCCAAGAAATGTTAATGGCTGATCTAATTGCTCAAAATGGAATGATCAGAGTTAGTTTTGAACATCTGGCAAGTCTAGTCTGGTCAGTCGGAAAGCATGGGTGAAAAGAGCATAAGAAAAATCTTACTGGAACATAGTAATGGTTTATCTAGATCAGCATTCAGCTTCCCAAAGTGGCTGGTCAGCTTCCTCTGGGACATGTGAATGCAGAACATAAAGAGAATCACACTTCCTGTTGTTCGTCCCTAGCATCTGCAGTTCAGATGGTTTTTCAATTTGGATCTGGAAGTGAAAACCTGGATAACTGCAAGGAGATAGCCTGCCAAATGAATGGAAATTGCCAGCTTGTTTGTCTAAGAACTAAAGTACTAGGCATGATACACAGCCCAAAGTTGTTAAAATAATTTATCTTTAATGGCTGCATATTACCTTTAACCTTAGAACTACATGTGTCTCACAAGACCAACTAATGGGGAACACAAGCAGTGAGTGCTGCTGCACTCACTTCATGGGTTTTCCTTGGACATCTGGTTGGCTACTGTAGAAAGAGAATGCTAGACTCTGTAGCCCTTTAGTTGGATCCAGCCAGCTCAGCTTTCCTTAATTTCCTTATGTTCTTAGATGTGCAGGTGTTTTATGTTCTTAGTAATGAAGAATATTCATTGCATGGTCATTTTCTATTATGTGCTCCTCAGAGTATTTCTGAGTATTTCTGGGTATGTTTAGCCTGGAAAAAAGATAGTTAAGGGGTGATATGATAGCCCTGTTTCAGTATTTGAAGGGGTGTCATATTGAGGATGGAGCAAGCTTGTTTTCTGCTGCTCCAGAGACTGGAACACGGAACAATGGATGTAAGCTCCAGGAACAGAGATTCCACCTCAACATTAGGAGGAACTTTCTGACAGTAAAAGCTGTTTGGCAGTGGAACACACTCCCTCGGAGTGTAGTGGGGTCTCCTTCCTTGGAGGTCTTTAAACAGAGACTGGATGACCATCTGTCAGGGATGCTTTGATCGTGATTTCTTGTGTGGCAAGGGGTTGGACTGGATGGCCCTTGTGGTCTCTTCCAACTCTACAATTCTCTCTGGCTTTTCTTCGCAAACGAAGATTCAGGAAGGACTCATCCCGCGCTTTCTGCAAGCGTGCTGATGACTAAAAAGGCCAATCCGAGATAAACAAGTCCGGATGCAAAAAGCACAGCAGAAGGTCTCCTTGGGTGATGTTTTTGGGTTGTGATTCTTTCTGCGTTGTCGTTTCTCTTCAAGACTTGTTCATCGTGAGTTCTCAAATAATGCTGCAGCATTGTGGATAGTGCGTCTCCATGCCTCCCGATGTGAGGCCAGGGTGGACCACTGTTGGTGATCAATTTGGCCGAGCCTGAGATGTTGTTTCAGGGAGTCTTTGTATCGCTTTTTTGGAGCGCCCCTCTTACGCTGACCCGTGGCGAGTTCACCGTAGAGTAGCATTTTTGGGAGGCGATGGTCCTCCATCCTAGAAACGTGCCCTGCCCAGCGCAGCTGTGTTCTCAATATCATGGCCTCAATGCTGGTGATCCCTGCTTGTTCAAGGACAGCAACATTCGTCACATAGTCAGTCCAGTGTATATTTAGGATTGTGCGTAGACAGCGCTGATGAAAGCGCTCGAGGAGTCGTAGGTGGTGGCGATAGGTAACCCATGTTTCCGATCCATAAAGGAGGATAGACACTACGATGGCTCTATACACACTGATTTTTGTGCTTTGCCTCAGGTGTTTATTGCTCCAGACTCTTTTGTGAAGTCTTCCAAATGCACTATATGCTTTTGCTAATCTGTGATCGATCACAACCGAAAAACATCTACAATTCTATGATTGTATGAAATGACATATAGTTAAAAAATGACATATAGTTAAAAAGATACCTGTGTTAGACTGTTTTAGCATAAAAAGGCATAGGGAATCCAGTAGTACCTTTGAGACTAATTAGTTTATTTTTGCTCATACTTCCATGGGATTCATCAGTCCACTTCATCAGATGCATACAGTCAAGCTTCTGTGGGAAGACACATATGCAAATGTGATGTGTGTGTGAAATGCAAAGCATGTTAGTGCAAACCTAAGTGTCATCTCAATAAAAAGTAATTAAAAGTGTAAGGGTAGGAGACATGTTTTGTATACAAGCGTAGATAAGCAGGTAAACACATATATAGTGGAGAAATGTATTTGTATAGTATGGATACATAAGCAGTAAAATATTGGCATAAAGCAGGCACGAGGAGCATCTTTTTGTTGCATGTGTAGTCATGATGAAAACTCATATTTTAATATATGCAGTGTACCAGAAAACCATTCTGTTTGTTCAAACTACTGCTAATTGACTAGAATTCATAGATATATCCCAGTTCAGCTGTTGCACTTTCCAATCTCCCTTTAAAGCTATTTTGTTCACAAACTGCTACTTGGAAGTCCAATGTTGAATGTCCAGGAAGGATGAAGTGTTTTGCAACTGGTATTCTTATTCCTAATGTCAGATTACAACAAAAGGATTCAATAATTGATTTCAAACTAGCAATTAGATTTAACAGTTTTGTTATTCACACGGATGAAGGAACCATAATCTGTAACTGTAATTTTATTGTATTAATCTACTAATATAATCATTGGCTGCAAATGAGGAAAGATGTGCAGTCAGTCAGTCGTGCTGTGACTACTTGGTGAGTAGGTAACAGCTATGAGAGAAGGAGCACCTATATTTCTACCAGTGGCTAGGTAACCATAAAAACAATTCTTTCTTTGCATTTAAAACACACTAAGCAATATCCGCAAGGTTACAAAAGGATTTTTTATCTTCAGATGAATGTAGAAAACAGCTGCCACCTTTAAATTGTGATGATATGTTCTCTGTTATCATATGAACTAGTCTGGACTGCTTTTCTCCTGGTTCATTTGTTCATGGGCAGTGTGAGCATGTGAGCAATGAATCATCTGATAAGGATACATATGACATTTCCTGCAGCAATCTTCATAGGCTGGCACATAGGAGATACAGAAATCCCAACTCATGGAAGATGCAAGTTTCATGAGCAGGAATTTCTGGACCTCCTTAGTAAGGCTTGGTCTGCTTACTGGAGTTTTTGTATTAATGAGCAAAGAACATGTGGTTATTTTTTGTTGTTTTCAGGTTTGTTTGGATTGATGCAGGGGAGTGTACTGGTTTTTTTTGTTTTTTGTTTTGTTTTGTTTTGTTTTGTTTGGTGGGCTTGCTCATCACTTATTAAAGTTACAGTAAAAATGGCAGTTGCAGTAATTTTTAACGATGTATGCAAACAATTGCCACTGAGCACTCTTCACCAGCTAGCGGCACTTTTTCTTTATTGTTATGGTTACAGATCAAAGGTGTTCCCCCCCCCCCAGACTACCTTTGTTAAAATCAACATCTGTTTAGGAAAATAACATTATTCTCTGAACCCTTGAACAGATTTTTTAAATATAAAATACATTTTCAGATATTATGTTTGCTTATCTCTTCTCTTCTTTGCAAAAGTCTTCAGCTTTTAAAGTTTTGCCACTTAAACTACTGTTTTCCAAAAGCAAAACAAAATGAAACCAAACTGATTTAGTAGGCTTGGGGGTCTTCAGCATCTTAAGACAGTCCACCCAAATGTGTATCTGTGCTTTAATGATATTATTGAAAAGTAGAGCTATATCAGGACACTCTGATTTAGAGTAGTGAAGTAGAAGTGCTGCTTAAGTCTTTCAAAGGAAGGTGAAGAAAGCCTACAATACTTCAGAATTTCAGCCCAAAGAGTGATCAGTTCCAGTTTTACACAAATGTTCACTGTCTAATGCTGAACTGTGTAGCTTCAAGGGCATTAATTTCAGTGACACTGAATGACACTAATTTTATCTCTTTGTTTGACAGACTTATAAGCTTGGTAGATCAGGGTAGTGCCACGGATGTACTATATCTTGGTTTCAGTATGGCTTTTGACAAAGTCCCAGTGAAGAGAGGAGCTGGGCAAGTCTGGCTGGTATCAGCCAATCACAGCTCAGGGAAAGCTGGGGGGGGGGTACAGGGTAGAAAGTATTGGGAGTACTGAAAATTCAGCAATGTTCTCCCCTCTGCTTTACCTTTAAAAAACAGGCAGCCATAAAATGGATAACATTTAACCTCCTTAGAAAGCACAGTAAATCAGCAGTTTCTTTATTTAAAACACATATGCAGCAGACACATATTAATTCCAGCATGCAAGCTTAAGATAACCACCACACATTTTACCCAAGTTATATTTCTAGTATAAAAAGGACTCAGAAACACTTAAAAGTAATTTAAAAATATAAAAACATCTTTACTCACAGTCTCAGAGTATTTTTCACAGAACATCAGCAGCATAATGATAATTGAAGTCTAAACTAGTAAAAATGACAAAAAACTACATGTTTACAAACAAAATATAGAGGAACTCTGCAGTGCAAGTCCTGTCTCTAAAAAAGTATCATGGCAACTGGGCAAAACCTCATGGTAGTTTCCAAACAAAGAGAAGGACTTGGACATACCTCTTTCTCTGGAAAACCAATTACATTTCAGTAGGAAGTTATATCAAGCATTCTGTTTGCTTCTATCAGTTAACCCTTTAGCAGTCAAACATCTCAACCTACTGGATTGCAAACTGCGTAACGGAAAGGATATAAAACTGAGGCTGGTCTCTGACAGAAGGCGAAAGTTGGTCTACACACAGGGACAGGATTGCAGAGGGATGAAGGAAAGATGGCACAGAGATAGGAAAAGCTGTAATAGAGATAGGACAGTAAGCCAGGTGAAGAACTGAACAGGGTTTGGTGAGTTGTGAATGTTTAAATAGCTCAAGGATTAATGTGTGATCTAATTGTGTATTAATAAGTTTATTAATACATAATTCCTCTCCATTGATGCCCCCTTGTCGTGGGAGAGAGGCTTGCATACCTAATGATGTTTTGAGCTATGCTGGCAGTGGCATAATAGCCACCGGTAGGGTCTCCCGTGCCAGACAGGTCAAAACAGAAGGGTTTGACAAAGAGCGTCAAAGGGCAGGATGGGCTCTCTAGCCTTATGGCTAGAAGAAGGAAAACTCTAATCCCAAACCTGGGCAGATGGTGCTGGTCCAACCCTGTAAGGTCAACCATCTAAGAGAAGGAAACGCTAATCAAACCTACGACCCAAGGACCTCGCTGCTACCGTCCATGCTTGCAAGGCCACAGCAGATGAACATTTGGTTTAAAGGGTGAGGCCAGTTCTGTGCACACTGCGCTCCACCAGAAAAATCCATTGCACAGGATCAGAGGACAAATCCAGTTCCAAAAAAGCCCTGTAGTGATAGGCGAGGGACAAAATGGCAGGTGTAAAGATGAACTGGAAGCCGCAGACCCAACCCTGCATGCAGGCGGTTCAGGACTTCGGTCGCTCGAGGCTGACCCAGGAGATGACAGTCTTTTTCGGCAGCATCCTGAACGACAAAGGAGGTTTTTTTTTAAGGAGAGCACTGCTTGCTCCCTATGGAAAGGGGCCTAGAAAAGGTGGCCTAACGAAAGCTCATCCCCATCTACCTGGTTGGCTAGCCGCGGCCAATGGGCATCTTCTGATGCGGTCAAACCAAGGCAAAGGAATAAAGGCACACACCGGCCTCCAAAGGTGTAAATAAACTGACGCTTGCATGCTGGAACATCAGAACCATGTGAGACTCTGCAGATAGTGGACGGCCTGAGCGTCATTCTGCCCTAATAGTCCATGAACTATCATGACTTAATATTGACATTGCTGTTCTTAGTGAAGTTCGTCTCCATGAGGAAGGCAGCCTTAATGAACACGGCGCCGGCTACACACTTTACTGGTCTAGTAAACCCCAAACTGAAAAACATCTTTCAGAAGTAGGCTTTATGATTAACAACTCCATTGCCTCCAAACTTGAAACCTTGCCAACAGGACACTCTGATCGCATTATTTCCTTACGCCTCCCACATGTTGTTCTCTTTAGTATATATGCCCCAACTATGCAAGCCGGCCCTGTAGAAAAAGACAAATTCTACTCAGACCTCATCCCAAAAGTCCCTGTAGAAGATAAAATTATTATCCTTGGTGACTTCAATGCCAGAGTAGGAAAGAACTCTGAAGCCTGGAAAGGTGGTCGGAGGAGGGACAAGATGGCGACAGATTAACAACTTCTGAATTGTCCTCCCACTAACATCTAGCATTACCACCTACATATACCTCAAAAATGCCATCCAAAGGCAAGAAAAGAAATCGGACGAGCCCCTGTAACAATAATGACAATCAGGAATCCTTCAAAGCAGAAAAACAGATGAGGATTGACGCACTCTTCCCAGCGGCAGAGACAACACAGCTCGTGAGTAACAGATCTGTAACAACAGCTCCTTCTTTACTCCCTAAGCCATCACAGACACCTGAACTAAACAAAACAGCCTCCTCAATTCCTCAAAGTGTAAATAAAAATTATGGGCCAGAGCAAATTGATAACAAAGTCAAACTCCTGGAGCTTGGCAGCATTCCCTACAATAACAGCGGTCAGCTCTTTTATGATTTCTGCAAACTGTCCATAGAGACATTGACTCTTATTTTGCAAAGACGAAATGACATTACAAACAAGCTTTCCCAACAAGCTTTTCAAAGGCAAAACCCATATGGTACACAGGGGGTTAAAAATGTAGCAGATTTGGAGGAAATGTGCCCTGCCACGTCACAGGATGCAGTTAATCACTGCCGAGTGTTACAGAAAAATCAGCTCCTGCTACAAATACATCACAATGCCCATATGTGGAACAGCCAGAAGTCAATTGTGAGATACCTTTCCCAACTTTTAAACATGCACAGTAGAACAATTGATTTACTAGACTGCCACTTTTTCCCCAGCTCAAGAGCTACTAAATGAATTTTTTTTACCTTTAACCAGGCATATATTCCTAACAGGCTGTTACGGAAAAGAAATTTCCTCTGGAATGCACATTATATAGAAATTAACAGAGTTTTTAAGGATGAGATAGTCCATGACCTCATCACAGGGGTGTGTGTGTGATTTGAATGCCAGACTGGGCCCCAACAATCATACCCTATATGCCCAGCACAAATGCCCTCCTCCTGATTTTGAAGATGATGGAACCCACCCCATCCAATGCTCAAAGGACAAGAAATCAAATTTTGCAGGACTTTGGATCAAACAGTATTCAGGCTGAACCTTCAAATCCTAAATGGTGCCCTGAAAAATGACAGCCCAGCTGAATTCACTTATCTCTCTGGGTCCAGAATGAGTGCCATTGATTACATAATCATTTCTAGGGACCTTCTTCCCTATGCCAAGGAATTAGAAGTTATGCCCAGATTTGAAAGTGATCATTTTCCAATTTGGCTACATCTTAGTGACTTCACTCAGGAGATACACACCAGGGAGCGCTATCACCTTTCTGTGACACCATCAGGAAGGACTTATCGCTGAGCTAAATGGACCCCCCAACTAAACCAAACAATAAGTGAGGTATTGACATCAGACCAACTTCAGCATCTTAGGACTGCCCTGATATCAGCTGAGTCCCCTGATGAAATCTTGGAAAATTACAATACACTTACCCAAGTTCTATACCAATATCTAATCTGTCAAAATAGCGTACATCAGTGGAAACAACAACAGCACCACTCCAAACCATGGTTTGACAAGGAATGTGTTAATGCTAAAAAAGCCCTCATTGATACTTATCAGGGTTACCTATCTAATAACATCCCAGATGCTGTACCAATGCTGCTTCAGCAGAAAAGAGACTACAAAAAGCTGCTGATGAACAAGAAAAAAGAAGCCATGAAGAATGACTGGACACAACTTATCCAGGCAGTCAGATCCAACAACACAGCTCTATTCTGGCATATTACATCAAGTTCCCAGAGAAATGGGCCAGCTACAGTGATTGTCACATCCCTCCAGGGATATGGGAGGATCACTTTCAAGCACTTTATAAGGACAACTACATTGAAAGTGGACGCACTAGCCAAAATATAGAAAATATCCAAGGGTGGCCACCAGTGACAGTGACAGAGATCAAGAACCTTGTAGCCCAGCTGAGAATGGGGAAGGCTCCAGGGGAAGACTTAATACCTGCAGAAGCCATTAAAAACAACCTTGAATTTTGGGCCCCTATCCTGGCCTCACTTTTCACCTGTATCGACAAATATGGTTGAGCACCCAAGGATTGGGGTCTTGCAATCATCGCCCCCATATATAAAAAAGGAAGCAAGGATGATCCTATCAACTACAGACCAATTAGTCTCCTCAGTACAATCAGCAAACTCTATGCAAGACACTTACAGTGGAAATTTCAGACCTGGTTGGAACAAGAAAACATACTTGCAGAAGAACAAGCTGGCTTCAGGGAAGGCCGCTCCACCATAGATCAGTGCCTTGTACTCCACCACCTTATTGAAAAATACTCCACCTGCAGCACAGTTTCTCTCTATGCTGCCTTCATAGACTTTAAAGCAGCTTTTGACTCTATATCCCGAACCAAACTGTGGAAAAAACTGGAGGCTTCTTTGATCGGCTGACATTTACTCCATCTAATTCGTATGCTGCATGAAGGGGCCTCATTAAAAGTAAGATGTAACCCCCAGGGACATCTCACCAATGACATTGTCACTGAGAAGGGTGTCAAGCAAGGCTGCATTCTAGCTCCACTCCTGTTTAACTTCTACATCAATGATTTGGTGGATCACCTCAACAACACAAACTTCTATCCCCCAAAATTAGAGGGAAGGCATATCTCAACGCTGCTTTATGCAGATGATGCAGCAGTACTTTCAAGATCTCCCATTGGACTAAAAAGAGCCCTAAGAGCACTAACACAATATTGCAGAGTGGAACAGCTAGAATTCAACTATCAAAAAACTAAAATCATGGCATTCGCTAAAAGGCCTAAGAACTACAACTGGAATATAGATGGCCACAAGATTGAGCAGGTCTCTTGCTTCAAATACCTGGGGGTAATTTTTCAAGCCACTGGTAGTAGGAAAGCACATGGGGAGTATGCTGCTTGCAATGCTCAGAGGAGTACAACAGCCATTCTCAAATTTCTTAAGACAAGAGGAGGCCACTATTTACCTGCAGTGCTCAAACTCTTTGAAGCCAAACCAGTAGCACAACTGCTTTATGGATCCCAATTGGGACCCTTCCCCAACCCTGCTCCATTAGAACTTGTCCAATCCAAATTTTTAAGATCAGCTTTCCAAACTCCAAAATGTGTCTCTAACACAGATCTGAGACTGGAGTCAGGATTTATGAAAGTGGAGGCCAGAGTGTGGGTGACCATACTCAGCTACTGGCTCAGACTATCCCTCTTTCCCACTGGCCTTGCTCCACTAACCTTAAGTGATGATTTCCAATCCATCTGGTAACAGACAGTGATGACTAAAATTTCAATGCTGGGCCTTTCTCCAGATCTTCTGCTTAGCCTGGGATATGATAGGGCGAAAGCTACTATCAAACAACGGGTAGCAGATATAGAGCGACAACTGGATCTAGCCAGCACTCCAACCTTTATTGCTAGTGACTCCAATAGATATCTGGCCTCTCCTTTGGCATACTTAGCAACACTTGAAATACCTAAACATCGAAGGTATTTCAAGGCGTCATGCCCTCCCTTCAGCTGTCCTTGAAGGCTGATACAAGAAGATCCCCTTCTCAGACAGACTGTGCCCCTGCAACTCAGGCCAAATAGAAACAACAGAGCATGTATCACTCCAGTGCTCATACTACAGGGACATACGTCTCAGACTTATTTCACCCCTGTTGCATAAATATCAAGGGCACACTGGACAATTCTACATAAACTTGTTGCTTTCAGACACCAACCCACGAACAACTTATAATGTTGCCAGATTCTGCGCAGCTGTGGTTAAAATTCGACAGACAATGTCCTCAACAGTAGAATAGTATCAACTTAGTCTTGTTATACTGGAGCTAACATTTTAAATACTGCTATTGGCCTGTTTTTATCCAGTGTTTTCACCTTTATTCTGTATCCTTTTTTACCTGTGCTGGTCTATGACCGTAATAAAGATTCTATTCTATTCTATTCTATTCTATTCTGGAAAGGTGTCTTAGGTAAGCATGGTGTTGGAAACTGCAATGATAACGGACGCCTCCTGCTAGAGTTCTGTGCAGAACAACAGCTGACTATTACAAACACTATCTTTCAGCCAAAAGATAGCTTGAAGACAACCTGGATGCATCCCCAAATCAAACATTGGCACCTCATTGACTATGTTCTAGTCCGCCAGCGAAACATTTGAAATGTCCATCATACCCGAGTGATACCCAGTGCAGAATGCCAAACAGATCATCGCCTCATCAGATGTAAACTAAATCTTCATGTTAAGTTCAAACCTAAGAGGGGCGGCATCTTAAAGAGGAGACTCCAAGACAACAATCTTCAACAAGCTACCATAAGAGACAACTTCCAGGCAAATCTGCAAACAAAACTTGATGACCATCCTACAGATCCTTCTCCTACAGTGCTCTGGCAACATATCAATACAGTATCCTGCAGTCTGCAGAAGAATCCCTCAGGTTCTCCCACAAGAATAATCAAGACTGGTTTGATGAAAACAACCAGAGATCCAGGAATTGTTGGCAAGGAAGAGAACTGCTCACCAGGCATAGCTCGCCAAGCCAACTTGCCATGTAAGAAAAGCAGCTTTCCGCCTCACATGTAGTAAACTTCAACAAAAACTCTGAGACATGCAGAACAAGTGGTGGATCAATATAGTAGAAAAGACACAACGCTGTGCAGATCTGGGTGATCTTAGACGATTTTATGAAGCTCTTAAAGCAGTGTTTGGACCTACTTATCAGGTCCAAAGCTCCTTATACAGTACAGATGGTCAAACATTCATTACTGATAAAGCCTCCATCCTGAATCGATGGGCTGAACATTTTCAAAATCTCTTTAGTGCCAACTGAGTAGTCCAAGACTCAGCTATCCAACATATGATACAAAAACTGATGAAAAATGAATTGGACATAGCTCCCACTTTGGAAGAGACCCTTAAGGCCATACAGCAGATGAAAAACAGCAAGGCAGCTGGGATTGATGGAATCCCACCTGAAGTTTGGAAACACAGAGGTCGTGCACTCCACGATAAATTCCACGAACTCCTTGTGAATTGCTGGGAAAAGGGGGAACTGCCATCAGACCTCCGAGATGCAGTCATCATCACCCTGTACAAGAAAAAAGGAGCAAAATCCGATTGCTCAAACTATCGAGGCATAACACTGCTCTCTATTGCTGGAAAAATCCTTGCAAGGATACTCCTGAACAGATTAGTTCCTGCTATTGCAGAAGAACTTCTTCCTGAAAGCCAATGTGGCTTCAGAGCCAATAGGAGTACTACAGATATGGTATTTGCCCTTAAACAACTGCAAGAAAAATGTAGGGAGCAGAACAAGGGTCTCTATGTAACATTTGTCGACCTCACCAAAGCCTTTGACACTGTAAGTAGAAAAGGTCTGTGGCAGATCCTGGAAAGACTAGGATGTCCCCCCAAATTCCTTAAAATGATTATCTTGCTACACGAGGGACAGCGTGGTCAAGTCAGATATGGCGATGCTCTTTCAGAGCCCTTTCTAATAACTAATGGAGTGAAGTAAGGTTGTGTTCTTGCTCCAACTTTATTTACAATCTTCTTTAGCATGATGCCCCAAAGGGCTATGGCAGAGCTTGAAGAAGACAACGGCATCTGTATACGTTACTGTACTGATGGTAGCTTGTTTAACTTAAGCCGTCTGAGGTCTCACACTAAGACTCTAAACTATCTAGTCCATGAGCTGCTCTTCGGTGATGATGATGCCCTTGTTGCCCACACAGAAGCAGCTCTGCAGCGCCTAACATCCTGCTTTGCAACAGCTGCAGAACTGTTTGGGCTAGAAGTCAACCTGAAGAAAATGGAAGTTCTTTACCAGCCTGCACCACAGGATGAACACCACCATCCCCACATTGGAGTTGGCAAATCTGTGCTCAAGTCCATTCAGCAGTTCACCTACTTGGGAAGCATCATCTCCTCAGATGCCAAGATTGACAAAGAGATCGTTCACAGATTAGCAAAGGCATATAACACATCTGGAAGCCTTTACAAAAGAATCTGGAGTAATAAACACCTGAGGTGTAGCACAAAAATCAATGTGTATAGAGCCATTGTACTGTCTATTCTCCTTTATGGGTCTGAAACATGGGTCACCTATCGCCACCACTTATGATTCCTCGAACTCTTTCATCAGCGCTGTACATATACGCACAATCCTAAATATACACTGGACTGACTATGTGCTGAATGCTGCTAACCTTGAGCAAGCAGGGATCACCAGCATTGAGGCCATGATATTCAGAACAGAGCTGTGCTGGGCAGGGCAAGTTTCTAGGATGGAAGACCATCACCTCCCAAAAATACTACTCTACGGTGAATTCACCACAGGTACGCATAAGAGGGGCGCTACAAAAAAGTGATACAAAGACTCCCTGAAACAACATCTCAGGCTCAGCCAAATTGATCACCAACAATGGCCCGCCCTAGCCTCACATCGGGAGGCATGGAGATGCACTATCCACAATGCTGCAGCCTTATTTGAGAACTCACGCCGAACAAGTCTTGAAGAGAAATGACAACGCAGAAAGAATCACAACCCAGAAACATCACCCAAGGAGACCTTCTCCTGTGTGTTTTTTGCAACCAGACTTGTTTATCTCGGATTGGCATTTTTAGTCATCAGCACGCTTGCAGAGAGCACGGGACAAGTCCTTCCTGAGTATTTGTTTGTGAAGAAAAGCCAGAGAGAGAGAGGAGGGAGAATACATAATTAGATCACACATTATTCTTTGAACTACTTTTTAATTCTTTTTTACAACTGCGTCTGGCTATTCCTGTCAAGCTTTGATAGAATATCTGGTCATGCTTACTACAGTGTCAGGATTGGCCCCTAAAAGCTTCCTCCCTGCCAGCAAACCTGTATGCGTTAAGTTACTGTGTGCAGTCATGATGGAGACTGATGTTTGCAGTCTTTGCAGTTGAAACAATGAAGTGGCCGAGAATAGACACGGGAGTGTAGAGTCTGTCTGGTAATGGCAAAGATGGTCTTGCACCTGCAAGTGTTATGACAATCAATAGGTGGAGCTACAACTGAGTGAGAACGGTGTGTGTGGATGATGGGTAACCAATGGGTAAAGTGCCTGCCAGATTCTGATTGACTGTGAATACTCTTTATTTTACTGTATTTCCAATGAACCTTATTCAAAGCAACGATTTTGTATACTCTTTAGCTCTTTAGTTTACTGTGACAATAAATCTTACTGTTTAACCCTGAAGCTACTGTCTGTTGACTCTAAAAAAATAGTTACATGACTTACAGCAAGCCCACAGAACAACACATCCATTGGTCCATACAGGGATCACTTTGAGGTCCAAGAACTGAACACCCTGAGAACTGAACATCCAACAACTGAATACACAAATTTACATACTAATCCTCTTCAACAGGGACTCACAGTATATAAACCCACACAGCACCATTCTCTGAAGATGCCAGCCACAGATGCAAGCAAAACGTCAGGAATAATCTCTTCTAGAACACAGCCTCACAGCCCAGAAAAACCACACAAAAAACCTATGGATGCCAGCTGTGGAAGCCTTCAACTTCACATTCAACAAACTCTGTTTATGGATTTAAATAAATTTATTATAACTAACCAGAGGGAGCACTGAAGGGTATATAATTTAAAAAAGCACAAAGGAGAAGAAATACATTCAGCATATGCACTTCTACGAATCTTCCACACTGAATGTATTTCTTCTGATTGGTGCTGCCTGAATTAACTCATTAGGTATGATGTTCAGATCCATCTCCAAACTGATCTCTTTATGTCCGTGTAGAACATCCACGTGATTGAGTCTGGCTTGCCCCACACTTGACTGCAGAAAGATCTTTATTATACGAAGGCATGAGAATGTCTTTCTGATTAATATGATGAAACCAGTATTATAAGGGTGATTTTTATTCTAGTAGTAGATGCCACAGATATTTGCCTTGTGTCCCACTCAGAAGATCAACCACATCCTAAAGAGCTGAAGCTTTAACTTTCCTCTCCCTTGCAATATCCAACAGCATATCACTCTGAAGCTGTAATCTAGAAGAATCCATGTCAGTTATATAAAAGTCTGCAATGGATGTGCTGTCAATCTCTCCAATGACAAACTTTTCAGTTTTGCTCATATGTTTGCACACATCTGAAGAAAAGTGATTGTGTAAACTGCTGCTGGCATTATCAATCACATCATAAAATATGAAGTTGAAGGCTTTCACGGCTGGCATCTATAGATTTTCCTTGGTTTTTTTCTGGGCTGTGAGGCCGTGTTCTGGAATAGTTTCTTTCTGACGTTTTGCCTGCATCTGTGGCTGGCATCTTCAGAGAATGGTTGGGTAGGAGTGTGTGTGGGGTTTATATGCTGTGAACCCCTGTTGGTGACTATATGTACATTTGCATAATTGAATGGTAGTTTCTGGGTATAGAAATGCAAGGCTGATTAGTTTCTGTTTGGCTAATGGTTGGTTGATGGGCCATTATCTGCTGGAAATCCCCTTGTCCCTGGGTGGAATTCCTTTGTAAGTGTTGAGTTTTTATTCTATCGTTTTTCAAAACTGGGAGCCAGGTTTTGTTTACTTTTAGGGTTTCTTCTTTCTTGTTAAAGTTGTTCAAGTGTTTGTGGATTTCAATAGCTTCTCTATGCGTTCTGACATGATAGTTGTTGGCCTGGTCCAGAATTTCTGTGTTTTTAAATAACATTTTGTGTCCAGGTTGGTTTATAACATGTTCTGCTACTGCTGATTTTTCTGGCTGGCCCAGTCTGCAGTGTCTCTCATGTTCCTTGATTCTTGTTTGTACACTGCGTTTAGTGATCCCTATGTAAATTTGTCCACAGCTGCATGGTATGCGGTAAACTCCTGCAGCAGTGAGAGGGTCTCTTTTGTCCTTCGCTGAGTGTAGCATTTCTTGGATTTTCTTGGTTGGTCTGTAGATTGTTTGGAGGTTGTGTTTCCTCATCACTTTTCCTATTCTGTCTGGGAATATACTCCCCAACAGGAGTTCACAACATATAAACTCTACACACACTCCTACCCAACCATTCTCTGAAGATGCCAGCCACAGATGCAGGCAAAACATCAGAAAGAAACTCTTCCAGAACATGGCCTCACAGCCCGGAAAAAAAAACAAGGAAAATCTATGGATGCTGGCCATGAAAGCCTTCAACAAACACTAATCCTCCTTGCATATCTCCACCCAGAAACTAGCCATTTAAATACACAAATTTACATATCCTCTCCAACAGGGTTCACAGTACATAACCCTCCCCCCACTCCTACCCAACCATTCTCTGAAGATGCCAGCCACAGATGCAGGTGAAACATCAGAAAGAAACTGTTCCAGAACATGGCCTCACAGCCCGGAAAAAACCCCCAAGGAAAATCATCATAAAATACTTTCCTGTAGAATCCCTCAGGAGACTCAAAACTGGTGAAGCTCACGCCCAGTATCAATGTTTTGTGGATGCTTTCTGTGCCTAGGGAGGGTAGGGCTTCCTAAATCTACATCTTTTGCTGTCATTGTGGTCTTTGTCCAGAACTATTCAAAGTTGTTCCTCAGCTGCTTTGTACTCTCCTTGGCAGACCCCAAAATAAGTTCTGCTTGATGGAACTGTAGGTTACGTCTTTGACGTGCTGTATTTAGTGTGTCCAAACGGCCAAACACAGGCATCAAGAGCTACAGCATGAAGAAAGAAGAAAACCTCTGCAAGCTTTGCGCACATCCATTTGCTTTTGCCCCAGCACCTCACCTTTCCTCAGATGCCACATCCTCAAAGAAATCAATGAGCTATCTGTAATTAAGAGCAACTGACTGTAAGGAAGCTGCTCTAAAAGTCCATCTTGTGGGGCAAAATCATTTCAGATATATGTTGTCTTCTTCCCCTTGAAGTTTTTTAAACCAGGCAAGATGTTTTGGTGAACTTCTGACAAAAGTAATAAGGTCAGCTACTTCATTCAAAAAGTTTCTACACATGACAACATTTCCTGATTCATCTTGCACCACTAAATTCACAGCATGGGCCACACAGTGCACATAGAATGCTCTTGGTTCTTCTTCCTTCACAAGCACTTATAGCCCACTAATGTGCCCAGCTACATTTGATGCTCCATCATAGCATTGGCCATGGCACCTATCAAGAGGAAGATTAAAGCAGCAGACTACGTCTTCCAAAATTTCAAAAAGGCTTTTAGAAGTTATAGCATCAGTCTCATAAAAACCAAAAAAGAATTCCTCCACTGACATTTCCTTTGTGGCAATGCAAAAGGAAAATGAAACCTGCTTCTTTGTGGTGATATCTGTAGTCTTGTCCACAATTATACTATAGTAAACAGCTCCTTCAATCTCTCTCGCTAATGTATAAAGAATATATAAAGAATAAAGAATATTTATACATACAGAAGGCAGGACAGAGTGCAGAGAGTGCAAGAGGATTGCTCAGAAGGCAAGAAAGGAAAGGAGGCCAGCATAGAGTTGTGCATGGTGAGTTTGGCTTCCTAGCCAGTGTGTGAGGGGAGGGAGGTGACCAAACTGGGGAGAACAGGGGGAATAATTTCCCTTTGTCAGGACCTCTCCCCATAAATGTCAACAATAGCAGGGTATCTGCATGCACTGTTCATGCACTGTTCCTTCTCTGACTGCTTTTCTTCTGGATAACCTCCCCTTCCAACACAATGCCTTAGCAAGGGTTTACTGCTTTTCCTCTGGATTCCCTCTCCTTCCAACACAAAGTCAGGTTTTAAACCCTTTCTTTCCCACCCCACTACTTTCCCCACCCCACTGAGTTTTACAAATTGATGTATAGTAGTGAAAAAAATATCAAAGTACCTTGACCAAGTGCAGAGTTCTGAAAAGTACAATTGGTAAAAGATATCTTAAACTACTGAAATATGCGGGGAAAAAAAGTTAAATATCAAAATTTGGGGGGGTTGTCTTGTTTTTCCCTGTTAATCTGCCCAATCTAGTCCCATATACTATTGTCACAGTTTCGTGGCAGAGAATTATGGCGACCCTAGTTTCTGGGTACAAATCAAAGTGCTGATTATGACCTATAAAGACCTATCTGGCTTGGGTCCAGGTTATTTAAAAGACCGTATTCTCCCTTATGAGCCTGTCCATGGTTTGAGATCTTCTGGGGGAAGTCCTTTTTTTAGTCCCACCACAAACTAAATCTGTGACACAGATCCTCACAGACTCCCCTGGTGGGAACATGGGAGAGGACCTTCTTGGTAGCTGCTCCAGTGCACTGGGACTCTCTTCCTAGGGAAGCTAGGCTGGCACCTTCCTTAATGTGCTTTTGGAAGCAGGCAAAACCACCTCTGTTCTTGCAGGCCTTTGGTGAATAATCTGAGCCTATATCTATGTTTTTAAGTACTTTTATCATTGTAATACATTTTAAATGTTTAATGTTTTAATATTTTAATATATCTATTTTACTTTTAATGTTTATGTCTCTCTTTTCTTTTCCTAGGTTTTAAAATGTATATGTTTTACATTTCGTAAGGCTACGATGAGGCCCAGTATTGGGCAAAAGGCAGGGTACAAATAAATATATAACAACAATACAGTTGTGCCTTCATATTCGCTGGGGTTTGGCTCCAGGATCCCCCCCCCCCGTGGATACCAAAATCCGTGAATACTCAAGTCCCATGATATGCAATGGCATAGCAAAATGGTGTCCCTTATATAAGATGGCAAAAAATCAAGGTTTGCTTTTGGATTATTATTTTTTAAAGAATATTTTCAAAGCGTAAATAGTTAAATCCATGGATATCAAATCTGTGGACACAGAGGGACAACTGTAATAATAATCATTCAGAATGAATTCTCTCTTTCTCTGGCTTTTCTTTGCAAACGAAGATTCAGGAAACACTCATCCCACACTTTCTGCAAGCACGCTGATGACTAAAAAGGCCAATCCGAGATAAACAAGTCCGGTTGCAGAAAGCACAGCAGAAGGTCTCCTTGGGTTATGTTTCCAGGTCGTTATTCTTTCTGTGTTGTCGTTTCTCTTCAAGATTTGTTCGGCGTGAGTTCTCAAATAAGGCTGCAGCATTGTGGATAGTGTGTCTCCATGCCTCCCGATGTGAGGTCAGGGCGGACCATTGTTGGTGATCAATTTGGCCAAGCCTGAGATGTTGTTTCAGGGAGTCCTTGTATCGCTTTTTTGGAGTGCCCCTCTTACACTGACCCATGGTGAGTTCACCGTAGAGTAGTATTTTTGGGAGGTGATGGTCCTCCATCCTAGAAATGTGCCCTGCCCAGTGCAGCTGTGTTCTCAATATCATGGCCTCAATGCTGGTGATCCCTGCTTGCTCAAGGACAGCAACATTCATCACATAGTCAGTCCAGTGTATATTTAGGATTGTGCATATATAGCACTATGAAAGCGTTCGAGGAGTTGTAAGTGGTGGCGATAGGTGACCCATATTTCAGACCCATAAAGGAGAATAGACAGTACAATGGCTCTGTAATCTGTGATCTCAGAATGAAGTAATGAATATATAAATATTGCTTTTGTGTATTATAACCTACCTCCCCCCCTCAAATAGGTAGTTACACACACACACACATCTCCCATATGGCTAAATATAACATGGAGATGGGATGTTTGTTTACTTAAAACAGGGCCTGGGGAAACAGAATCCCTCCTTCATTTTTGCAAGAATATTGTAATTACTACCACCCCAGCTGCCCAGCCAACCCAGGATTCACTCTCCCACTTCTTTACTTACCCTGAGCGGTGATATTTCAAGGGCACCAGAAAAAATCTCTCTCCCCAATTTTTCTGCTAGCCCTAGAACTGCTGCTTCTGCCACAGGGGAGGTCTTCTGGAGCCCAGGCCTCAGTGGTGGGTGAAGTTCAACAACAGCTCTGTCTTTGCAATTCTCCTCCTCCATGGTTTCTTCATAAAAGTTTTCCCCAGAAAGTCCCTTCCCTTCCTCTCTTATCTGTGCCTAAACAATGAAACAAACCCTTCCTTTTCAGTTGCTCAGCAGATCTCCTTTTACACTCTCCTTTTGGGTCAGGTTCAGCCTTCCCCAGATTCATGCCCTTCTACCCCCTCAGGCCTTGTAGTACAAAAGGTTGCCCATTTAGGAATTACGGGGGGGGTATTCTTAAGTTTAATTTCTTTTACACAGAGACACTGAGTTATAAGGGATCCTAGAGGTAGTTTAAATCACCCCCTCCACACACAAAACACACTATAGCTGGCTGCCTGGAGGGAGATTTGCCAAGTCTTGGAGATTCCAGAGGGGGCTTTAGCCCCACCCCACCCCTGTAGTTTATGCCCCTGCTCAAGTTGTACGTGCCTAGTACTTTACGCAAAGTAACAGCAGCTACCTCTAGACTTACTTACGAAGCATACAAGGAACAGCAAAACAGATTTGGGGGAAAATTAAGTTAGCCTGATTCTGTTATCCCCAACATTTTAAAAAAGCATAGATCTATAAGTCTGGACAACAAAAGTTGAAGTAAAGATAATTTTAGAGGCATTTTGGAAGAAATCTCCATAGAAGGTTCAAAGTGTTTTTGTTTCCTTATAGAAGGCTTACCTGACCTGGGTGTCATTTACACGGCAAAATAAATCCTCAATGAATGCGACAAGAAGCCTCATAGTTCCCATGCATTTCGAAGCAACAGCACCCTTTTCAGAAGGAGGGGGTGCAAAAAACCCATAAGTTGTGCAGTATCAGCTTTTGCTAGTTTTCCAGACTTTTTTTTTTTATTAAGTTCATGAAGATGCGCATAATTTGTCATGGGAACTAACCATTGTGTAAACTGGCATCGACCTTTTCAAATTACTGTGAGCAGAGCTGAATCCTGATTGGTTGGAGTGACCATTCTGCTTTATCCAAATAGACTGAGGGGTTGGAGAGAAGAAATTCACCCTTCTTCTGCTTGCAGCCCACTTTGGAAAATCTGCTCTGAGCCCTTCCTGTCTGTTTCAAAGGAAGGCTTTGGGGGTTGGAAGATGATCGGGACTAGCCCCTGCTTTGCTGGTGTGTGTGTGTGTATTCGTGTGTGCAGGGAAACAGTCGATCGCATGTTCGTCCTTTTGTTTGTTTGTCCTTCCCTTCACTTGCCTTTATTCAAGCTTCGGAGGCAGGGAAAACAATCAGGAATGAGGCTAACCCCCTGCTTCTGTGGGGTGTGTTTGTGTGTACATGTGTGAAGGGAAGGGAAGGGAAGGGAAGGGAAGGGAAGGGAAGGGAAGGAGATCGCTCCACCATGCTTTTGCTTGTTCGTGCTTTCATTCACTCCTTTCTTTATAGAAGCCTTTTGGGGCTGGGGAAGACGGGGAAGTTGACAGATCGCTCTTTCGATCTCTTGTTTGTTTTTCCTTTTCTTTCCTCTCATTATTTATGGTCTCCATGACCCCCTCCTTGCTCCCTCCCTGCCTCCTGCCTGGCTTTAATCATCTGGAGGCGATCCCCCCCACCTTTGCCTGTGTGATCTAAGGAAAACTGAAAGTGGCTGCATCTGGCTGCATCTTCCGAATATGCCAGGATTTGTGTGATTTATGCGCTCCTGATGCGAAAGAACGGTAATCCGGAATCTTGCGAACTTTTTCCTGTCGTGGAACCAGCCCCCTGGTTGTTTCATTTCACATGGGCATATAGGTAGATAGATTTGGATAAAAATTTTGCTGAAACATGTTAAACTGCTCTTCTTTTTTGTGGTGTAGGAACCTATCCCTGTTCTTTCCATGTTATTGCTACCTCTGGCACCAATTTCTTTTGTTAAAGAAGTAATCTCTAAGAACACATTGACTTCATTAACTGAGTACTAAAGATGTAAGGTAAAATAATTGAATCTGCTATGATGACGTTCAGGAGTCTAGATTGCAATCTAAGTCCAGGTTAAAATGGGATAAACAAGTCATATGGATGAAGGACTGTGATAGTAGCTAGGCCAGAGGTACGTACATTTGGGGGCATGATAGCAAAATGAGCAAAATGCTGCCAAACAAGGACTGCAGAGGCTGCTCCCCTGCCAAGAGGAAAAGAAAGGTTCAGGCAATAGAATTTGGATGCCATGAAGGACAGCAGAATAAAAGATGAACCAATCTGACCCTGAGGGATAATTCCCTGGGAAGTTTCACTAAACAAACTTCATTAGAAGCAATGAGAATTGTGCTAGAACATCTCCCATTTAATTTCTATGAGAGTTGTGCAGAACTTCCAGGGGATTATGCTCTGTGTTAATTAGGAGAAGAGAATAGTTTTCATAACTGGAAAATATGGTGATGTTTGGTGAAGATAAAGGCAGCAGGAAAAGAAGGAGACCACATTATAGCTTGATAGCTATGTCTTATGAGGACTGGCTTAGGTAGCTGGGTATTTTTAGCCTGGGGAAGAGAACTAGAATACTGTGTTCAGTTCTGGGCACCACAATTCAAAAAGGATATTGACAAATTGGAGAATGTCCAGAGAAGGGCAACTAAAATGGTGAAAGGTCTGGAAGCTATGACTTATGAGGAAAGACTTAGGGAGCTGGGTATGTTTAGCCTGGAAAAAAGACGGTTAAGAGGCGATATGATAGCCCTGTTTAAGTATTTGAAGGGGTGTCATGTTGAGGATGGAGCAAGCTTTTTTTCTGCTGCTCCAGAGACTAGAACACGGAAAAATGGATGCAAGCTCCAGGAACAGGGATTCCACCTCAACATTAGGAGGAACTTTCTGACAGTAAGAGCTGTTCAGCAGTGGAACACACTCCCTCGGATTGTGGTGGGGTCTCCTTCCTTGGAGGTCTTTAAACAGAGGCTGAATGACTATCTGTCAGGGATGCTTTGATTGTGTATTCCTGCATGGCAGGGGGTTGGACTGGATGGCCCTTGTGGTCTCTTCCAACTCTACAATTCTATGATTCTATGATTCTAAGGTTAAGAGGGGGCATGATAGTCATGTTTAAATATTTGAAGGGATGTCATATTGAGGATGAAGCAAGCTTGTTTTCTGCTGCTCCAGAGACTAAGACATGGAGCAATGGATTCAAACCACAGGAAAAGAGATTCCACCTAAAGATTAGGAAGAACTTCCTGACAGTAAGAGCTGTTCGGAAGTGGAATACACTGCCTTGGAGTGTGGTGGAGTCTCCTTCTTTGGAGGTTTTAAAACAGAGGCTGGATGGCCATCTGTCAGGGATGCTTTGATCGTGATTTTCTGAGTGGCAGGGGGTTGGACTGGATGGCCCTTGTGGCCGCTTCCAACTCTATGGTTCTATGATTCTAAGGAAGCCAAAGACCTGAGTTTGCAAGACCTGAGCAGCACTGTTGAAAACTGGGGCTCCTGGCGAACTCCTAGTCATGGGGTTGCTAAAAGCCAAAGCCAACTTGATGCCACATAAGAACATCTGGTTGTCAGTTGCTTCAGGCACCCATGTAACTTTGGGATAATATTCACTCATTGGGTTGGATTCAGAATTTGCCTTCCCCTCAGGGCCGTGGAAGGTGCCTCTACATAATTTGTAGGAATAGCCCTTCCCCCTGCACCACAGCAGTCCCCTTTCTTCAGGGACCTTCAACATAGTTGTGTAGCTGCTGCAGAGAAGTCCATTCTCCCATTTCCATAGTACACACCTAAATCTGAATCTGCTCCACTGTTTTATTTGAAATCCTATGGCTTCTCACTATTTTTCAATAAGCAGCCAATTGTTACCAGGATCTGGCCTCTGCAATCTGCTCAACTGCTGCTAATTAAGTCACTTTTTTTCTTAGCAACATCTTGATTTATAAAACATATAGCCTGATTATGACTCAGATCTTCTGTGGATGAGTCAGTGTTCATATTAAATATTTGATTGCCTTAATGAATCATTTCCATTTCCATAGCTTCTATGAAATGTCCATCTGGAGTAGTGTTATAATAAGGGTTTCATTTAAAATTATATTCCATTAATTAAGATGGTTTTTTAATGGTACATAACTTGAAGAGGGAAAAGTTCTTGAACTATTCAGCATAAAACTGCCAATTTTTTTTTAAAAAAACAAAAACACCCTGAAGATTCAGAAACTCAGTGATACTATCCCACTGTAAAGTAAGGCAAGGTTAGAACTTGTTGGTTAAGACTCATTTTAGTGTTGTAGCTGTTATTGGCTTCATTGCCATTTCTGTAGGCCACAAAGTTTGAGTTCTGGGATATTAATGAACATGAGTGAAATGCATTCAATTTTTCCATTCTGTTATGAAAAGCACACTCCATTTTACAAGTAGTAATTCATAATGCTCATCTTGTACTTTGGAGAAGCATCTAGTGCTTCTCATTTCATTTCCTTAGTAAGCAATCCAGTGATGCTGCAAGATAGGTCAATACATCAATCCCATATCATAGACAAGGACTGTGTCTCAAGGCCAAAGAAATACCATGGCACCAGCGGATCCATGCCTTTCCACCCAGGTCTGCCCCAGGTCTGGGACTGGAGTGTGGTTTAAAGTACAAAAAGATGCTGATGTTTTCCTTCCTCCTGCTATTCTCTTAACCCCATTCTGCAGCTGCTATACTTGCATCAGATTTACTTTTAGTGACAGAAACCAAGGTTTGTAGTTTGCATGGTTTTGTCAGTATATGCTGAATGAGAGTAAATTAGTATGCTTACTTACATTATCACCAAAAGAGGAGAGAACTTGTACAGAGAGATAGGTTGGCATTCTTGTACATCCTGCAAAATGTGCAGTAAGAAATGCAATAACTAGGCCCACAGAGACACCAACTAACAGCACTGTCTGAGGTGCTTATCCCCAACAATAGCTAATAATCAGCAGAGTGCAGAAGCACAGAACCCTCCAGCAGTATTTGGCAATCTGGCACTGATCAACCTTGAAATGAAGCACAGACACTGTTGAATTCTTCCTAAGTCCTTGGAGGCTCTTTATCTTGTTGTTGCAGGATATATACAAGATATACAAACACTCCTTCGAGGATCTCCAACAGATAAATAAATAGTAACTACTCTCAATAAACATACACAATCCATTACTACAACCAACCTTCTACAACCCACCATCTACAACCCACACAAACTCTGGGTCTCAGTAGACTGATATACAGTGGTGATTATGCTGGGCTAGCACCTGATGCTCCATGCCCTTCATAGCCATACAAACTATTTTTCTACTTTGACTTAATGGCACAGTGTTCCAACAAGATTTGCATAAAATTTCCATTTGCTGATTTGCATATATAAGTCCAAAATTAAAAATAATCACTATTGCTAAAATAGAAATACTGTATATCTCATCACAGTGGGACGACTGTGACCAGGTGTACTTATTAACTATATGGTCAAGGAATCAGGCATATAGAAGATATTTATAATTTCTATGGACAGAGAATAAAGAACTGTTGTCATTTTTTTAAACTTCAAGACTTACAAGATAGCATTATGGTGATGGAATTTTGTTTGAAATCCCTCTCCTGACTATGTAGTTTGCCTTTTGCAGAGGTGAAAAATGTAGAAGACTTTAAGAAAACAGGCAATTACTCAGTGTAGTTGAATGAAAACCTTCTCAATGGTGCTGAAAAACAATCATTCAAACAATATAAAAAATCATAATATGAATTGTTTACTGTATAATATGTACAGCTTGTTCCTCCATATCCATGGATTCGGTATTCACAGATTTAAGTATTCGCAGCTTGAAAATATTGTTTAAAAAATAATAATCCGAAAAGCAAACCTTGATTTTGCCATCTTATATAAGGGACACCATTTTGCTATCCCACTGCATACAATGGGACTTGAGTATTCACAGATTTTGGTATCCACGGAGAGTCCTGGAACCAAACCCCAGCAAATATGAAGGGACAACTGCAATTATAATAAGGCAAAATGTATTTTTAAAATTGTTTTATAAAACATGCAACATACTTTATAAAATTACTTGTCAATCCATACAAAGAAAAGTTGGAAGCCAACATCATTGAGCCTGGTGAAAGTTTCCACTGAAATATGATGGACAATTTCCTATTTCTCTCTCTGGTCCAAGGGAGAGAAAGGTACCTCGATCATCATGGCAACCCCCCCCCGTGCTTACTTCACTGTGCAGCTTACTTGGGGATCACCCCTTCTAGTGAAGTAAGCATGGTGGGGGGGGCATGATGGTGGTGGTTTTTCTCCCTGGGCTGGGGAGAGAAAGGAGCCAGCACCATTGTGGCATGCCCACAACCGTGCTTACTTCACTGTGCTGCTTACTTGTGAGGTCACCCCTTCTCAACAGGCACGAACCTCTGCAGCGGTCCATGCCAAAAGAGGTGATCCTCAAGTAAGCTGCACAGTGAAGTAAGCACAGCGGAGGGAGCATGATGGCAGCGGTTGCTTTCTCTTCCCTGGGCTGGGGAGAGAAAGGGGCCACTACCACACAGCAGAAATCTTCAGCTGACAATGACCATCAACTTTGCCAGCCTCCCCAATCTTGCACAATGTCTCGTGGGATTTTCAATCCTGCAAGACTTTAATGAGATCTGGCAGGCAGGCATATGAGGACCTTCCCACACTTGAAGTAAGTGCGGCAACAGCAGGGAGAGCTTTTACTGATGGCAGGTGGACCACGGCGGTGATCATGGCTGAAAATAATTTTGTTGTAGAGAGAAGGGAGGAGGTGTTAAAAAAATCATCAGCACCAGGTGTCATACATACGAGGTATACCACTGCCAGGATGTCTCTGTTCCTTTGTGAAGCCATGGACCCCTTTGTTAGGCAGAGATCATTGGACTTTTCAAGAAGTCTTTCTACTGTTGCATCTGGAAACAACTTTTAGGTGCTGTATAAGTGAAACTAGCCAGTTATAGTCTGAAAGAGAAGTTTTACCTTTGTTGGAGGTAGAAACCTCAGACAGTTTTCTCTCAGTCCATATTTCCCTCTTGTTTAGGATTCCCCTTGTTGCAGCAAAATGAAGTACATTATTTTCAAATCCAGGAAACACATTCAGTGGTAGCCATGTTGACCATGCAGCAAAACAAAATCCCTAATCCACAAAAAGTGATACTTTTATTAGCCAACCAAAATACAAAGCACATGATGTAAGCTTTCAAAGCTCTACTGGTTTCTCCATTAGGCAACAGATGTTAAAAAATAAATAAAGAAAAGTAACGATGTTGGAGTCACAGGCCTTCTGTTGAACATTAAGAAAACAAAAATAATGACCATGGAGGATTTATGTACATTCAATGTAGACAATGAGGAAATTGAAATACAGTCATCCCTCCACATTCGCGTGGGTTAGGGGCGCAAGACAAATGTGAAAAATTGTGAAAAAAAACCACAAATAAGAATAAGCCTTGCTGTGCCCCTCCACCCTTCCCAAAGCGGCGATGGGGCTTTGGGAGCCTTTTCACCACTTTCCACTCACCTTTATTTGTTTGGGAAGGGTGGGGAGTTTGGGAAGGGTGGCGAAAAGTGGCAACGAGGCTCCCAGAGCCCCGTCGTCACTTTGGGAAGAGCAGGGGGGGTGGACAAAAAGCAGCGACGAGGCTCTCAGAGCACCATCTCTGCTTTAGGATGGATGGGGTGGGTGGGCAAAAAGCCCTTCCCCCACCTACCCCACCCCTGCCCTTCCCACCCACCCCAGAGCCAAGTCCCAGGAGAGTGGGGAGTTGGACGCGCAGTTTCCTTGGGGAGTGCTCCATTTACACCAGCTCCCCTCCTTTGTGTGTGAGGGAGAGAAGCTGATTTAAACGGGGCGCTTGCTGAGCAAACTGCAAATAGGCGGAACCGCAAAAGTGAAAGCCATGAATGTGGAGGGACAACTGTAGTTAAGGATTTCCCATACCTTGGATCAGTCATTGATCAGAATGGTGACTGCAGTTCAGAAATCAGGAGAAGCTTGTCTAGAACTGCCAGAATATGCAGGCTTGCCGTTGGCATATTCTGGCCCTCAATAAGCCCCATTGCCCCCCTGTTACCTGGATGAAATGGGAGGAAGTCCACACAGACATGCCGGTCTGTCTCTGCAGCTGCCACTGCTGCTGGTGTCTCTCTGAAGCCAGGACAGAGGCCCTCAGCATGTGATCAAGTCTGGTCACATGCATAGGGCCTCCTTTCTGGCTTCAGATAGAGACACTGGTGGTGGCAGTTGTAGATACGGGCTGGCAGGCCAGCATTGACTACTGCCTTCCTGTGAGGCCCGATCCCTTTTTTCTCAAATGAGGTGGTTTTCCCCAGGTGTTAAAATAAACCGTTTTAATGGGCTTTGTCCCATCTTCCCCATGTCTTTGCCCTAGGCTCCATCAGGTCTGCCTGGGGGCAAAAGAGGGCAAAAGGCCTATGTTGTTTGGACTGCAGGGCTCTGAGATGTGGGAAATAGCCCATCTAGACAAGCCCTAGGACTAGGAAGCACAGCTATTAAAGAACCAGAGGGTTATCACATGCCAAAGTAAAGCAGCAGGGCAGATGGAAGGTTCTGCTTTCTGTGCTGCCTTACCTCATGATGTCAGTGTTCTTCTAGTGATCTGCCATTCCAGTCCTGTGGGAGACAGAGGTAAAACCACATATTTTTACTAACCAGAAAAATCTATTAGTAAAAAGACACAGTTTTACCTTTGTGTCCCCCAGGACGGGACTGGCAGAACACTGGAAGAACAATGATGTCATGCAGTAAGGCAGCACAGAAAGTGGAACCCTTTGGCTGCTCTGTCACTTTACTTCGGTGTGTTATAAGCCCCCTAGATAAGATCCTGAAGTGCGAAGATATACAACTAAATACAAAGTTAGGATTGTTCTTGCAGTTGTATTTTCCATTAGTATGGAGATTATCAGACGCGGTGGGACATGCTTTTTTGCATGGCAAAAAACCTTGTCCCCAACCACATCAGAAGAATGGGAGGAGAACAGGAAGGGCGACATTATCAGACACCCACATCCTCAGCCATTCCCGGTGCGTAGTGCTGCCATGGACAAGGCTTTCCTTTTTTATTTATGGGGACAAGCCACCAATAAAAAGGGATGCCTTACTCATGACCGCGTTACGCCCCCGGGACACTGAAAGACAGTTCCATCTGATAATCTTGCCCATTCCTGTTGTTGTCATGATCTTCTGACACAGTTTTTGCTGTGTCTGATAATCTCCTATGTATGGGTGTGAGAGCTGGATGGTAAAGAAAGCTGATAGAAAGGACTTTATCAGATGTCCCCTTTTAAACATTCTTTTGCCAGCATTAAAAAAAAAATATCATTTTTTATGCCGTCAAAAGAATATTTCCTCCTTCACTTACCTCCCAGTTTGTTCCAACTAGAGTAAAGGCAGCTCCATCAATAAAAAGCACCATTCACTTCCTCTTTTGAAATCCTACGCAATTTCATCACATGGGAAATTTTAAAAAGAAAAGAAAAGAAAGTAACATCAAAATGTCACACCAAGCACATATACACACTAAAAAAATCTCCAAGTAACCTAGGGAGGGTAAAAAAAAAAGTTCATCACTTACCTGGATGTCATGATCTCACCCGGAAGTGTTCTGGCCAGTCCAGCCATTGTCAGGGGAAGTGCGAGATTTAAATGGCCTGAGGTTTCGCATGCTGGCAATGCTGGCAAAAAAGCAGCAGGGGGATCTATTGACGGCTTAAGATGTCAATTAAAAGGTACAGTTTGTTTGTTTTTTTACTTTACATAAATGCGAAAGGGTCATATCATCTGATCTGCACGCCCTTTTGCGTTTATGTGGTGTCGTTATGACGCCATATTTAGTGTGTCTGATAAAGTCCAAAGAAAATAAACTCTTTGGAGATGTGCTGCTGAAGAAGAGTTCTGTGGATACTGTGAATAGCTGAAAAGACAAACAAATGGGTCCTAGAACAAATGAAGCCTGAACTCTCCCAAGAAGCCAAGATGACTAAATTGAGGTTGTTGCTCTTTGGCCACATCATGAGAAGACATGCATGACTCACTAGAAAAAACAATAATGCTTGGAAAGACAGAAGGCAGTAGAAAGAGAAGAAGACCACATGCCAGATGGATAGACTCAATCAAGCAGACCACAGCCCTGAGTCTGCAGGACCTGAGCAGAGCCGCTGAGAATAGGGTGTCTTGGAGGTCTCTCATTCACAGGATCACCATGAGTCTTGAGGTCGAATTGAAGGCAGTTAGCAACAATGACAAAACAATCCACAAGCAGCTTTTCGTCTTTCAAACTGTTTCCAGTCCTGTATAAATAGTGTCCAGCCTAATGTATATTACTAAACCACTGAGATTTAGCGTTTATTTTAGATGGTGAGTGCTGAGGAGCTGCAGGCCCAAACCAAGACGATTAAGCATAATGGCTTAAATCTAAAGCTCAACTAGAATTGACTTACTGAATTAATGGGAATTTGCTAAGTCAAAACAGTTGTGTAAGTGCTATTTTTCAATGGGTCTACTCTAGTTGGAACAAACAATTAGATTTAGGCTAGGGATGGGAATCATGTGGCCCTGCAGATATTGTTGAACTGCAGATCCAACAGTGCTAGCTAGTTATCCAATGATGAAGAATGGTAGGAGTTGCAATCCAACCACATCTGGAGAATCTGAACCATCTGATTCCTATTCCAGAGTTAGGCCAGTATCTTTGTTGTTTCTGAAAAGAGTTGAGCACTGGCAAATCAACACAGACCGCTCACTCTGCCATATCTGAACTGGTGAAGTGACGTGTCAGAATTCAGCCTGAACTCTTGCTTCATATTCTGCTTCTTTCACAGGTAAAGATAATTAAAAGGAAATCTGAAGAAACACGTATTTGATATTTGGATGTATTACAATGACTAATCAGTCTTGAAAACCTGATGAAGGATCTGTTATACTTTTACTCATAAAAACTAATTATGTCCCAAGCACAAACAAAACGTTTTGTTTCAATTCTTTTAAAAGTACAGTTCCATGCACAGCTCTTTTGTTTTTCTTCAATGCATTCCTTCTCAGGCAGCAGAGTGAAGTCATCAGGAGACAGCAGGGGGTGAGGGTAGGAATGAAGTCACAAAAAGACTTTTTAATTAGGTTGGCCCTGGGTGTTTTTTTTTTTCCTGGTTTGCAAGGACAAAGGGAGCAGCATTTGTGCTTCACTTGGTATTTTGTACAATTGCTCCTGAACAGAATTTCCTGGACATGGGAAGAAGAGCTCTACAGCCAGGTGCTACCTTCCTCCATGACTTGTATGCTCACCTCAGACATTTATATGTGCAGTGAGTGGGTGGCGTGGCCAGCTTCTTTCCATTTCCCCTGCGCCAGGGAGATGGGTAGATAAGGGAAGCTTCTTTAGACTGGTGTGAGTGACTGGCCTACTACCCCATTCCCATAGCTTAAGACTGGAGCAAGTCCTGCTGTTCTGTTTGGATATCACAGTTGGCTGCCATTCATGGTGATTTGGGGAAGAAGGGGAGCAGATGGCTTCATTCCATCCACACCCAATTGGCAACTTCCTTTTGCCAGCTGGCTGTAACCCCATAATAGCAAGCATATTTTCCTCTTCCAGCTTCTGTGAGTGCATATTCACTTTGTTTAAATTCTTTCATAGGCAATTCTTGACTATTCCAACTTTAGTTAGCAAAACTGGACTGGCTGATGACATGGCAAAAATCATTTGCATTGTAAATCCACTGACAAATGTGCTTCTCAGTGATGGCTTATATATTTGCAGACAAACCAGGTTAAACAAGCAAAAAAACAAAAAAAAAACAAAAAAAAAAACAAACTGGTAAATTCTGAAAGCTATTTTCCCAAATGTATTTTGAAATTTTGAAAACCTGTAATTCTATCCCCCCCTTCTCCAAAATGCTTGCTTCAGGCACAAGTTATAAGCATATTTGTCATAGTATTTTTATATATACACACATGCTAAGACTTCCAAATATACAAATAAAATGCAGGGTACCTCCCTCTTTAACATTTCCTGTTATTATAAATCACATTATGAGAGTTCAGGATTTCTTATATGGAGGAAGCCACTGCATTTAGAATAACAAAAGTCAATACTTTACTCCTAGGTGCAGGAGTTCTCAAATTCTTGCTGGTTTAGTTAGGAGGAGCACTTTAAATAGACTGCTTCATAAACGTGAATAAATGCACATTTATGTGAGAAACTAACCACTGCTCTGGCTTTGGACGGTGCCTCTAATTCTTTTAACATGCAGCCTTTAAAAAAAGTTTAACTGAATCTCTTTGGAATCTGCTCCTTCCTTTGAATTTCCCTTGAAAAATAACTGTTCTAGTTCTCTACATTATTATTCTTAGCATTTAGTTCTTTGCATTATTATTCTTCAAAAATGTCAGAATTAGCCTTCTCTGTTTTAAAATGTTAAGCATTTGGGATGAGGTTTTAAAGAATTAAATATCCATAATTGGACAATATCTTTATTGAGACCAACCAAAACACCACCAAATCATGCAGGGTTTCAAGTTTTCCAAAAGTCTTAATCAGGCAAGGTAGCAAGCTATTTTATTACTTTTTAAAAATAATTACATGCATTACACATTCCATCACAATGGAGAGTAAATCATTATCATTAATGTTTTCCTGTTTTTTTAAAAAAAGGAATATGCTGCCTTATTAACTGCAAACAACCTCTTTACTTGTTAACACTTACCTTAACTATGGAAGGTCTGTGTGTGTATGTGTTATTTTTAACTGTAAAAACACAATTCAGTGCAGCACATGGCCCTCTCTGCGGGTTCTCTGATGCCTACTTTTTATGCAGCAATTCACTCTCTACCCATTACAGGATGTAACAGGCAGCCCCTCACCCTTCCTAAGACTTTATCAGATGAACCTCCACAAACAATTCTTTCCCACCACATTTTGCTGCGTTTTTATGCCAGCAAAAGAACCCCCTTTTCAGACCTACCTGTAATAGCATCAATAAGCAGCCCAGGCATTACCAGAGCACAGACTGAGCTCTGTTTACTTCTGCGTTTGTGATCTCGTCAGTTCTCATGAGAAGATGTGAGCGTAGGTTAATTTAAAAATACAGAAAACAAAACACAAAAAGTACACACAAGCACAGAAACACACTCACAAAGTACCAAGTAAACTGGGGAGGTTCATAAAAAGAGCATCCCCTACCTGGCTTTCTCTATATGAACCAGAAGTGTTCTGCCCATTGGCGCTTTAATCACAAGAGGGAAATGGCACGTAGCTTCATATGCTGGCAATATTGGCAAAAAAACCACCATAGGAGACCTATTGATGGCTTGGCCCTTCAATAAAAAAGAACACCTGATTCCCTACACATGATAGCAAGCACGATGTCATCTGCTCCCTTTCATATTCATTGGGTTTGGTTATGATGTCATATTTGTAGGGGCATAGAAAGACACGCTGTGTCCACCACCACCACCTGCAGAGTTGTTCCATGTCAATGGTGAAAGGTCTGGAAACCATGCCTTATGAGGAGAGACTTAGGGAGCTGGGTATGTTTAGCCTGGAAAAAAGACGGTTAAGAGTCGATATGATAGCCCTGTTTAAGTATTTGAAGGGGTGTCACGTTGAGGATAGAGCAAGCTTGTTTTCTGCTGCTCCAGAGATTGGAACACCGAGCAATGGATGCAAGCTCCAGGAACAGAGATTCCACCTCAACATTAGGAGGAACTTTTTGACAGTAAGAGCTGTTCGGCAGTGGAACGCACTCCCTTGGAGCGTGGTGGGGTCTCCTTCCTTGGAGGTCTTTAAACAGAAGCTGGATGGCCATCTGGCGGGGATGCTTTGATCGTGATTTCCTGCATGGCAGGGGGTTGGACTGGATGGCCCTCGTGGTCTCTTCCAACTCTGCAATTCTATGATTCTATGATTCTAAGGAGAAGGTTTCTGGAGAGACTTCTGCAAAAAGACTTCAGGCTGAGAAGGAAAAATTCCTTCACCCCAGCACACTGCCTTGAGCTCTGGCTTGCCAAATAAAGACAGCAACAAGGCCAGCCTTCACTCAACTTGAGGGCTTTAATCTTTGTTTGCAGTATATTTACAATATATATACAGAGTATAGAACAGCCATCTCTAATACTCATAAATCTCTCTCAAACCAACAAACTGCTTCGCCAACCACCATCCACAACAAACCCACCCTGGAGATAATTCCCATCTCCTTTTTATAGGCAGTTAAACAATGCCTGTTACATCAGGCATCTCAGATGTGCATACTCTCAAGTGCTGACTCACACACACACCTGCCACTGGAGCTTAACTGCTTTCATTACTAAGCTTACAGCTCCATCTTGTGGTCACATCCATGCCATTTCCTGACATTCCCCTCCAAATGACATGTGGTGTGTCCCATGTGTCATTTACACCTGTCCTTTTATATACTGTGACCTTACTCGCTGATATCTCTAGAGTCTGTGACTCCATTCCCATTCTTTACAATGCCACAGTGTTTTCTTAGACCTTGATAGCCCATGCTACTGACCCACCTGGCTCTGGCTTCCCTGGTGCTATCATTTGTCAATTTCTTTTTAAGTACAGGCCTGACCATTCCGCCAAACATATCCTGGCTATACTCTGCCACACACACAAGAGCTTTGGTTTACTTCCACCCCTCCTGCTTAGTGCATGTTCTCCTGGCTCTTTCTGGAGTGTTTTCAGTTCTTTTTACTGCTGCCACAGAAGAGGCTTGTCCCTGCTTTACTATGAAGAACTTTCCTTTCTGAGACCTCATGGGTATCAAGAATGTACCTTGACCACTCTCAGTGTCACTGCTACTAACACTGGCCTGAGTGTCTTGCCCATGAGTCTCAACTTGTTCTTGTTTCACAGTCACTATCTCCAGCTTTGGTTGCAAGTCTAATGAAGTGCTAGGCTCTTCTGGAGTACCAGGCACCTTCAACGTGCCCTGTTTACTCGAAATTCCAGGCTGTTGTGACACACCTGGTTACTCATCTACGACATCCCTGGAAGCATGTACCCCTCCATTTCCGTAATTATTTACCACACTGGCTTTCTGTTTTACATCAACATTTCGGTCAGGGTATACTCACTTCCACCCAGCATGAGTCTCAAACTTACCACTCTTTGAATAAAAAATCCTATTCCCATCCATCAGGAACCTGTACTTGTTCCCCTCATAGCCCACAAAATGCAACCTTTGGCTTTTGGGCTGATTCTTTTTCCTGAACTGAGGAGGAATGTACACTGATGCAAATTGTCCAAACACTCTTAAGTACTTTAGGTTTGGTGCTCTTCCATACAATAAGTAGTATGGTGTTTGGTTTACCACACTGCACCATGACCTATTTACAATATGACAAGCGGTTCTTGTTGCTTCTCCCCACAAATTAGCTGGCGCTCCAGAATCCTCTAACATACAATCCCTTATTTGGTTTATTATCCCAATCCTACATTCAGCCAAACCATCCTCAGCTGGACATCTGGGATTTGTAGTTTTATGTTGGATCCCTTTCCGCCCAAACCACTGCTGCAAATTACTACTTAAGAATTCCCCACCTCTGTCAGTCACAACAGTGCCAACCTTGTAGGGAAACTCCCTTTCAAAAGAATTGACCCATTTTTTGATCATATCAGCAGCCTCACTTTTGGTTTTGAGCATTGCCACATAGGTAAATCTGGTATGCCTATCTACTATCAATAGGGTAAACCTGCTACCCCCTATACTCTTTACTTGATGTGGCCCTGATAAATCCTCATGTACAACCTGAAAAGGCCTCTGGGTTATGCATTTGCTCACCTTCGCTACAGGGTAAGCCTCGACCTTTACCTTTTTGCAAATAGCAGTCCAGGTAACTTTTACAGTTCTCTACCTTGAACTCTGGGCAAACCTTCTCTAGGTTTCTCAAACCTTTGAAGCTTATATGGCCCATAACTCTATGAAGGTAATGAACACACCCATCATGCAGTGGCTTATTTGTTACATTCCCACACTGCACCTGTGCTACCATTTGATAAATGTGATTTTTCTTTATGGCTTTACCACATACTACTCCCTCCTTGGACACAATCCCCTCATCTCCTTTGAAAAGGATTTCATATCCATCACAGGCTAGGGATGCCACACTTACGAGGCTATTTTGTAGTTTTGGTGCACACGGTACATTATGAAATACCTTGTTTAAACCAGGGATTAATACACACCCTTGAATCTCTACACTGCCAGATTCACCATCTGTAAATACCACAGTGTCCACTGGTGCTGGCTTTGTGCTCTGTAGTTTTTCCTTATCAGGGGTCATATGGTGAGAACACCCACTGTCCAAAATCCAAACAGACTGGTCCTTTTTCTCATTTACAACTCCCTCTACAGTAGTAGCAAACCCCCTCCCATCTTGGGGCTTGTCTTTCCTTTTTATTGTGAGTTCTGTCCTTTCTTTTCTGCAGAGACCTTAGGACAGTTCTTTATCAAATGTCCGGTCTCCCCACAGGAAAAACATCTCCATGTTCTGCAGACAGCAGCACTCCCTTCTTCAGACAAGGATGTGGATTGGTTGGTTGGTTGTCTCCTCCAGCTGGTCACTCCCTTGAAGCTCTCCTCTGAGTCTCTCCTCTGTGCCTCTTCCAATATTCTGGATGCCACGAGGTCGACATTTAAATCAGCTTCGGCTACTCCTTGGAGATTGTACATTAGAAACTCCCATTCACTGTTTAGACTACTCAGGAGTATAAAAGCTTTTTGGGTTTCTTCTATTTGGATGCCACACTCGCTGCACTCTGTGAAATTATCCTGCATCTTTTTTAAATGCACAAGCACAGATTCACCTTCCTGCTGTTTACAACAATACAGCTTTCTGCTGCACAGCATTTTTGACAAGGCTCCAGCTGGTTGGTTGACATTCTCAAGAGCTTTCCAGACTTCAAATGCTGACCTTTTATCTCTGATATTATTCAGTTGATTCGGTTCTACAGCTAGAATAATGGTAGCTCTAGCTTTCTCATCACCTATTAATTCATCCTCATTAGCAGGGTCAGGTTGTTTCTTTATATAGTCCCATAAGTCCTGCTTTATTAGCAAAGCCTGCATGTAAATTTTCCAGGAAGCATAGTTCTTCTCAGACAGCTTTTCAAACCTGACTGCTGTTTCCATGTTTGCACTGAGTCTGTGACTTAAACAGATGCAAACAAACACACTGAGGATAAAGGAACAGAGGACACAATAGGGGAAATCCAGCTCAAAATAAGTAAAGAGGTAGTACAGGAATACCTTCTTAATCTAAATGAATTTAAATCTCCAGGACCAGATGAACTACATCCAAGAGTATTAAAAGAGCTGGCAAATATAATCTCAGAGCCATTGGCAATAATCTTTGAGAACTCCTGGAGAACAGGAGAAGTCCCAGCAGACTGGAGGAGGGCAAACATTGTTCCCATCTTCAAAAAGGGGAAAAAAGAGGATCCCAACAATTATCGTCCAGTTAGTCTGACATCAATACCAGGGAAGATTCTAGAGCAGATCATTAAACAGAGAGTCTGTGAACATTTAGAAGGCAATGCCATAATCACAAAAAGTCAACATGGGTTTCAGAGAAACAAGTCATGCCAGACTAATCTGATCTCTTTTTTTGATAAAGTTACCAGCTTGGTAGATGAAGGGAATGCTGTGGACATTGCATACCTTGATTTCAGTAAGGCCTTTGACAAGGTTCCCCATGACATTCTTGCAAACAAGCTTGTAAAATGTGGGCTAGGCAAGTTAACTGTTCAATGGATTTGTAATTGGTTGACCGGCCGAACCCAAAGGGTGCTCAGCAGTGGTTCCTCTTCGTCTTGGAAAGATGTGACCAGTGGGGTGCCACAGGGTTCTGTCCTGGGCCCAGTGCTATTCAACATCTTTATCAATGACTTAGATGAGGGAATTAGGGGCATACTTATCAAATTTGCAGATGACACCAAATTGGGAGGAGTAGCTAATACCCTAGAGGACAGGATCAAAATTCAGAATGACCTGGATAGACTGGAGAGCTGGGCCAAAGCTAACAAAATGAAATTCAATACGGAGAAATGTAAAGTACTGCATTTAGGGCGTAAAAATGAAATGCATAAATATAGGATGGGAGAGACCTGGCTGAATGAGACTACGTGCGAAAGGGATCTAGGAGTCCTAGTAGACCACAAGTTGAACATGAGCCAACAGTGTGATGCGGAAGCTAAAAAGGCCAATGCGATTTTGGGCTGTATCAATAGAAGTATAGTGTCTAGATCAAGGGAAGTAATAGTGCCACTCTATTCTGCCTTGGTCAGACCTCACTTAGAATACTGTGTCCAGTTCTGGGCACCACAATTCAAAAAGGATATTGACAAATTGGAGCGTGTCCAGAGAAGGGCAACTAAAATGGTGAAAGGTCTGGAAACCATGCCTTATAAGGAGAGACTTAGGGAGCTGGGTATGTTTAGCCTGGAAAAAAGACGGTTAAGAGGCGATATGATAGCCCTGTTTAAGTATTTGAAGGGATGTCACGTTGAGGATGGAGCAGGCTTGTTTTCTCCTGCTCCAGAGACTGGAACACGGAGCAATGGGTGCAAGCTCCAGGAACAGAGATTCCACCTCAACATGAGGAGGAACTTTTTGACAGTAAGAGCTGTTCGGCAGTGGAACACACTCCCTCGGAGTGTGGTGGGGTCTCCTTCCTTGGAGGTCTTTAAACAGAGGCTGGATGGCCATCTGTCGGGGATGCTTTGATCGAGATTTCCTGCATGGCAGGGGGTTGGACTGGATGGCCCTCGTGGTCTCTTCCAACTCTGCAATTCTATGATTCTATGATTCTATGATAACAGTCCGGGCAGACTACCAAAAACAATTAGCTTCCAAAACAAACAGATAAGAGCAGAGTCCGTGAGTAGACACATTTAAGTCACTTCTCTTCAGGACTTTTCTCTTCAGCCCTCCAGGAACACAAAACAGCTCACCAATTGCAGAACTATATCTCCCACAGCTTCTCAAGCGTTGTCCATGCAGACACTGGGCCCATAACCCTTGTTGGGGCGTAGAAAGATGCGCTGTGTCCACCACCACCACCTGCAGAGTCATTCCACGTCGACAGGACACCAAGGAGAAGCTTTCTGGAGAGACTTCTGCAAAAAGACTTCAGGCTGAGAAGGAAAAATTCCTTCACCCCAGCACACTGCCTTGAGCTCCAGCTTGCCAAATAAAGACAGCAACAAGGCCAGCCTTCACTCAACTTGAGGGCTTTAATCTTTGTTTGCAGTATATTTACAATATATATATACAGAGTATAGAACAGCCATCTCTAATACTCATAAATCTTTCTCAAACCAACAAACTGCTTCGCCAACCACCATCCACAACAAACCCACCCTGGAGATAATTCCCATCTCCTTTTATAGGCAGTTAAACAATGCCTGTTACATCAGGCATCTCAGGTGTGCATACTCTCAAGTGCTGACTCACACACACACCTGCCACTGGAGCTTAACTACTTTCATTACTAAGCTTACAGCTCCATCTTGTGGTCACATCCATGTCATTTCCTGACAATATTTGCCACATTTGATAAAGTCCCTAGAGTGGCTAACAGAGTGTTACAGTGCTCTTGCAACCACAGGAAGTTGCTCTGAGATTTAGACACTCTCCTACTTAACAAACCAACTGCAAAGCTTACATCTGGTCTAGTGTGATCTGCAATGTGCAGTAAACTCCCAACTACAGAATGATACAGTTCTGGTTTATCAATCATATCATTTGGTATCAGTTTCACAAAATCTGTAGTCATGGGGGTTTTTACTGCCTTAGCATCTGACTACTAACTGTCTTTTCGCTTAAAAGTATATCACCATTCTGATCTTTCTCTGCTTATATACCCAGATAGTGCCTTAAAGGACCCAAATCTTTTTTAGTTTAAACCTACTTCCTAATTGCATCTTTACCATATTTATCACATCTAGGTTTTAGCTGCTATCACTAGGTCATCCACATATATTACGAGTATCACTAACTTATCACCAGCTCCTTTGGTGTAGACACAAGCATCAGCCACACTTCTGGAAAAACCCAGTAAACATAATTCTTCATGAGTAGACTGATTCCAACACCTAGCTAACTGCTTTAGTCCATATATGGCTTTCCATAATCTGTACACCTTATAATCTGCACTATCATAGCCTAGAGCTTGTTTCATATAGACAGTCTCTTGAAGATCTGCATTAAAATAGGCTGTCTCAAAGTCAAAATGTCTAATTTCTTCTATTGTTTTTATTCTATACTCCCCGCTTTGAGTTTTTAACAAGTCTTTATATTTTCAACCAATTGCCTCTGTTCAACATTTCCGTTCTTCTGAAAGCTTCTTGGGGGGGGGGGGGACACCCATAAGGGAAGTTTTACATATAGCTTTCTCTTTATCTCTTTCCAGACAGCCAACATTAATTTCCTAAAGATATGATTATTGAATGTTTTGTCTATCTTTTCCTTCCTGTACCAAAGGTATGCATGAAAACCGAATTTAATGTCAACTTCTTCCAATATTCTGTCATTTTTTAAGACAAGCCATTCATATAACCAGATTAGAACTGATGAATTATAGTAAAGTCTTAAATTTGGTAGACCCAAGCCACCTTTATGTGTCTCTTCCTGTAGGACCTTCCAGCTTACCCTTGGTTTTTTATTTGCCCATACAAACTTTGATATATCTCTATCCCATATTTTAAATAAATTCCTATTAGATAGAACTGGGAGGTTTTGAAATAGGAATAGCATCTTTGGTAGAATCACCATTTTCACTGCAGCAATTCTCCCTAACAGTGACAAGTTTAATTTATCCCATCTCTCCAATTCTTTTTTCATTTCTCTCCATATCAGATTGTAACTGTTCCCTATTACTTCTAGATTATTATTGGTTATCATTATACCTAAGTATCTTATACGCTTTGTAACTTTATAGCCAGTTAGCCTAGTTAGCCCCTCTTCCTCTTTTTTAAATAGGTTTTTCGTTAGAAGTATCGTCTTTTCTTTATTTACCTTTATTTCTGCTATTTGTCCAAACTCCCTTAATTTTTCTTGAAGTTTCTCAATTGACTTTTATTGGTTCCTCTAAAGTTAAGGATATATCATCCGCAAAAACCCATATTTTATACTCCTGTTTCTTTATCTGGACCCCGCTTATCTCCTTGTCATTTCTAATATTCCTACATAAGATCTCCAGACTCATTATAAACAATAAGGGTGACAAGGGACAGCCCTGTCTTACTCCCTTTTGTATTTTTATTTCCGAAGATCTATGTCCATTCAATATGATTTGAGCGGTTTGTTTTTTGTAGATTGTCTCTACTGCTTGTATAATTTTTTCTCCCAGTTCAGCTTTCTCCATTGCAGCCAGCATATATCCCCACCTCACGCTGTCAAAAGCTTTCTCTGCATCTAAAAATAAAACAGCTAATTTCTTTTCTGGATGCATCTCTCCATATTCTATAATATTTTATATTCTCCTGATGTTATTTCTCATATATCTACCTGGGAGAAACCCCGTTTGATCTGTATTCACCCATTCGTTTAGGACTATCTTCAATCTCTCCGCTAAAATTATCATAAACAGCTTATAATCAGTATTCAACAGAGAGATTGGTCTATATTTTTTTATCTCTACTGGGTCCTTGTTTTCCTTTAATATTAGAACAATATCAGCATTCAACCATGATGATGGTATATCCCCTCCTTCCATTATTTTGTTAAACAGGTTACATAGTGGAACCTTTAGTTGATCTCCAAAGGTCTTGTAATAGCTAGCTGAAAAACCGTCAGGGCCTGGTGTCTTTCCTACTTTTAGCATTTTAATAGCCTGATCAATCTCCATGATGGTTATTCTTTTATTTAATGTTTCTCTCTGTTGTGAATGTATTACAGGGATTTTTTGATCATCCAAGTATTTCCTTATTTTTTCATACATTGTTTCTTCCTGATGTGTCTCTTTAAAAAGCTGTGTGTAAAATACTCCAAAGAGCTTTCTGATTTCCTCTTCATTTGTCACTACTTTGTCCTTGTCTTTTATTTTTAATATTTGCTGTTTAGTATAGAATAAAAACAATAGAAGAATTAAAGAAAGATCACATAGAATGTAACTGGTTTCAACATAGACAGCTTGTTGAGAGGTATAGGATGGACAATAACTTAACTGGAATAGAACTCAACAGACAGACTTGAACAAACTTTTGGCAAGAGATAGAGAAATAAAAATTGCAGAAGTATATAATATCTTACTGGATTTGGAATTTGAAGTCGAAACAGTTAAAGAGTATATGTTAAAGTGGGCGCAGAATGTGGGACACAATATACAACTAGAAGATTGGGTGGAACTGTGGAAAAGAAACAAAAAATTTACATCTTGCATCGAATTAAGAGAAAACTGTTATAAAACAATGTTTCGATGGTATATGACGCCACAAACATTAGCTAAAATCTATAAAGAAAATGACTCAAAATGCTGGAAGTGCAAAAGAGAAACAGGATCCTATTTCCATATGTGGTGGTCATGTAGAATAGTGAAAAAGTTCTGGATAAACATCTATAACTGGATAAAAAGGATACTAAAAATTGAATTTAGACTTACACCAGAGCTTTTTCTATTAAATTTGATCAATAAGGAAATCCTAAACGATCAATGGAATTTGATATGCTTCATGACCACCTCAGCGAGGATAGTCTTGGCCAAATATTGAAAGCTGGAAAGTGTTCTGAAGATAGAAGAATGGTTAATAAAAAATGGAGGAAATAGTGAGAATGTAAGAACTTACTACATGGATTAAATACAAAACAAAAGACAAATTTAGAAAAGAATGGGAGAATTTGATAGACTTTCTGAAATTAGAATGGAGTGAGGTCGCAGAAAGATGGAATTATTAAGTGTCCTAACAGATAACGAAGTTTATGCATAGATAATTGAAGTAAAGAAATCCAGATCTTAACATAGTTGATAAATAAATAATTATATAGACATATATTTACAAAGAAGGAAGGGTTGCAGGCAATCCTCGGACAACTAAAATATGGGCTTTGGAAAAGTTAGACAATAATAAGGGGAAGTACACTGATACTGTATAGAATCAGTAAGGTAAATTTAAGAAAAGGTTAAATGAGGAAAAAAACCCAGCAAGTTTACTATCCAGTATGGTAAGAAGTACGGTTTGGTGGCTGAATGGAATATACAGTTGTCCCTCCACATTCGCGAACTTGACATTCGCGGTTTCGGTTATTCGCGGTTTTGGGAGGGCCCCCCTGGGCCCCCCCAAAACCGCAACACGGGGCCTCCAGAGGCCCCGTGAAAGACCTGGGGAGGGGTGGGGAGGCCTTCGCGGGATGCCCGGAGGCCCTCCGGAGGCCCCGCGAAGGCCTGGGGAGGGGTGGGGAGGCCTTCGCGGGACCCCCGGAGGCCCTCCGGAGGCCCCGCGAAGGCCTGGGGAGGGGTGGGGAGGCCTTCGCGGGACCCCCGGAGGCCCTCCGGAGGCCCCGCGAAGGCCTGGGGAGGGGTGGGGAGGCCTTCGCGGGACCCCCGGAGGCCCTCCGGAGGCCCTGCGAAGGCCTGGGGAGGGGTGGGGAGGCCATCGTGGGACCCCTGGAGGCCCCGCGAAGGCCTGGGGAGGGAGGGAGGGCTGGGGAGACCTCCGCGGGGCCCAGCAAGGCCCCGCGAAGGCCTGGGCAGGGAGGGAGGGAGGGCCGGGGAGGCCTCCGCGGGGCCTAGCAAGGCCCCGCGAAGGCCTGGGCAGGGAGGGAGGGAGGGCCGGGGAGGCCTCCGCGGGGCCTAGCAAGGCCCCGCGAAGGCCTGGGCAGGGAGGGAGGGAGGGCCGGGGAAACCTCCGCGGGGCCTAGCAAGGCCCCGCGAAGGCCTGGGCAGGGAGGGAGGGAGGGCCGGGGAAACCTCCGTGGGGCCTAGCAAGGCCCCGCGAAGGCCTGGGCAGGGAGGGAGGGAGGGCCAGGCAGACCTCCGCGGGGCCTAGCAAGGCCACGCGAAGGCCTGGGGAGGGAGAGAGGGAGGGCCGGGGAGACCTCCGCGGGGCCTAGCAAGGCCCCGCGAAGGCCTGGGGAGGGAGGGGGTGGGGTGTTTATTATTCGCGGATTTTTCACATTCGCAGGGGTCCGCAGAACGGAACCCCCGCGAATGTGAAGGGACGACTGTATGTATTATTTTATTATTACTTTTCTTTTTATGTATGTATGGTTGTATATGTGGATTGCGTTGTTGGAATGTTTGAAATATAAGTGGTGTAATTGTGTGGAAAACTACAATACAGATAATAAAAAATGCCTAATTTCTAAGCCTTTTGCACTGTCAATGACAAAACTAGTTTAAGACTTTCAGGTTTTGCAGTGGGTGCAAAAGTCTTGTCATATGACTCATACTTTTCTTGAGAAAAACCTTGTGCTACAAGCCTTGCTTTGCACTTGGTACTCCCATCTGGCATGACTTTCCTCTTATATACCCATCTAGACCCCACTACTTTCTGGTCTTTAGGCATGTCTACAATTTCAAAAACTTTAGACCTTAGCTTCCTGCACAACAAACCAGTCAGGCACTGTCCTATCCTCTTTCTTTTAGACCTCCAAGGTATAAGCACAATGGTTGTATTGGAGTCATCTTCATTACTGACTTCACTTTTCTGTATGACATCTCTCTTTACCTGAGGTGTTGAGGTGTCTGATGTTTCATATGATGTGCTAGGTTCTTGTTGCTCTGTGGTATCTAGTGCTTCTACTCTTCCATTTGTGGATATTCATTCCTCTGGGTCTACAGAGGTACAAACACTTCCTGAATGGCGTGAACCTGGTCCCAACCACTATGTGTTTCAAAATTAGCACTCCTAGAAAACCATACTTGCCCATTGCCTAGTGCAAACCTGTACTTGTTACCTGGGTAGCCCACAAATCTCAGCATTCTTCATTTTGGCTATCCCTTATGTCTTAGGCTTTTAGGAATTAACACATGGGTGAATTGTCCAAATATTCTCAGGTATTTTAAACTTTGTTCCCTGCCATAAAACTTATAATACAGTGTTTGGTTTATGCTAGAACTCTATAATCTATTCAGTACATGATTAGCACATAGTACTGCCTCTTCCCACATGTTTGCAGGTTCTTGTGCATCTACCAACATACAATCCTTCATGGTCTGTAATGAGCCTACTCTGTGGCTCACAGTCTCATACAGTTGGAATGGGCCTCATGGGCCATCTAGTCCAACTCCCTGCTCAATGCAGGATCTCTAGCTGAAGCATCCCCAGCAGGTAGCTGTCCAGCCTTTTTGAAGACAGCCAGAGAAGAAGACCCCACCACTTCTCTAAGCAATCCGTTCTACTGCCAAACTACTCTTAGTGTCAAAAGGTTCCTTCTAATATTCAATTGAAATCTACCTTCTTAATGATAACTTAAAACCATTAAACCTGGTCTTACCCCCAATTCACCCAAATGTTCTTATGTGCTTAACTGATGGGGGTCTCCCACACCAAATCTCAAAAGGAGTTTTTTCTGAGCCCTTTGTAGGTAGGCGGTTCTGTAGGTAATTAGCTGTGACAATAGCATCGCCCCATATTCTGTTAGGTAGTCCAGCATCAGCTAAAAGACATCTTGTCATCTCAATTAAGGAGCAAAATCTCCTCTCAGCAACAGAGTTAAGTTCTGTGGTATAAGCAACAGTCTTAATGTGCTGTATCCCATTGTCCTCTAAAAATTGCTGTGTACTGTTTGCCATGTACTCACAACCTCGATCACTGTTCAAAGCTTTGGGGTTCCTTCCAAACATGTTTCTCACTATGGCAACATACGCTCGCAGTGCATCACACATCTGGCTCTTCTCTTTGAGCAGGTACATCACAGTATATCTGGAAAAATCATCTGTAAAAGTTAGAACATATCTGTTTCCTCCAAGGGAGGGCACTCTCATAGGTCCCATCATATCGCTATGAATGAGGTCCAGGACTCTGTTGGAACTTTTCTCAGTTCTCACAGGAAATGAAGGCCCTGTTGCCTTTTGCTGAACACACACTATGCACTAGTCTGCATTGTTACTGCTTTGTTTCTGTTTTACCTGATTCCTGTGGCCAAACCTCCATTCTTAAACTGCATCATGATTGCATTGCAATCACGATGTCTAAAGCATCTACGCCACAGTTCAATACTTTCTTCTTCCATTCTGAATTGGTCCTCAGATGCTTTTGCTACATGAGCCTTTTTCTCTGGAACAGTAAATCTTTAAAAAGACCATCAGCACATTTATATGCCTTTAAATATGTAATTCCACTTTTATCAACAAATAGAGTACATTCACCTCTTTGAAACAACACAGAACATCCTTTAGTGTCTAGAGCTGGGACACTCAGGAGGCTTATTTGGAGCCTTGATAAACTTTTCTTAAGGCAAACATGCTCCTTTACTCTTTGTTAGGATTCTGTGAAAACTGCTGCCCCCTCTGGACAGAATCTGATTCTGTAAACTCACTTTGAGCAAACATGCTTCTCTGCTTGCCTTTGTTCCCACTTTGGGAAAAGTGCTGCCCCCTCTGGACAAAATCTCCCTGTGATCTGCACGTTCTTGCAATATTGTTACATTTGAAGCATTGAATTTCTGATTGGAGGAGTTTTTCTCTGTTGTTTGTTAGCCAAGTAACTTGAGCCATTAGGGTGTTCAAGACTTTTCCCTGATGGTTGGTTGTGATCCAGGCATTCCAGCCTAAAATGTGCTAACACCTCATTTAGTGTGATTCCATTCATGTTATCAATTACACTTTGAAATGCATGAAAGTCACTTCCTAAAGTCCCAGTAAAATAGGCAATTTTCTTGCCTTCTCTTGTGATTAAATCCAGAGCACTCATCCTTTCTAATATTTCTAGGAATTTCCTGATATGTGATTCACAGTCTCTTTTAGAAGTTATCCTTAGATTCATCATGTCTCTGATAGCTAGATTTTGCACCTTTGGTGAATTAACATGATATATTTCTTTCAACGCTTCCAGCATACTTTTAGCTGTTGAACAATTAAAAATGTAAATCAACTGATCTGGCCTCAGGCTTTGGAAAATTATCTCTCATGCTCCTGCATCTTTATTGTGCCATGCCCTTCTCTCTTCCTGATTTTGTGGCTCAGGTGTCTTTATTGCATCTAAAAACTTATTAGCTTCAATTCTTGTTTCTGCAAATTTTAGCCACATCTGGTATCTACTTGGTTCCAGATTCACAACTCTCTTAAAGCTCTGTCCCTCTGCTGTAGCCATGTTTCACACACACACAGGTAGACTGCCTTTTGTTTCACTGTCATGTTAACAAGGCTGTAAATGGCTGTCTTTTACTGCTTTATTACCCTGAGCTATAAACCCACTCTTTCTCTGCTGCTCTGAACTGAAAAACCTTTTGTTCCCTCCAGATGAAAAGAAAAAAAAACCCCTGCCTTTTAAATTCAGCTTGACTGACTTGGGAAAGGATGAAACATAACACTTCTAACTTAGAAAATACCACACACATGAAAAATTTTGTTATCTTAAGCAAAACACAAAATCCAAAAATCTCAAAATTCAAAAATCAAAAACATGGAGCATAAAATATTCATAACTGGGCCCCAAACCTACTGGAAGTGTTTAAAAATGCAGGGTTCCAATGTCCCCTGTTAAACCCTCCTCACTGCACTTCACTGCTGGGAGTACATGTGGGGAAATTTTAATGCAATACAATCTTGTGTATCCCATGTTAAGTTCAGCTTAGGAATTTCCCTGCATGCATGAGTTTTCCACTCCCCCTTCTTCTTTCCCTAGGCAATTTCAGCCAGCTGGAGCAATGGGTCATTCATCACATGACCTTCTGATTTAAATATTTTATTACACTTTTTTAAAGTTCTTTTAAGTTTGTCTCCATGTGGCTGTAGCCATCTTTTAGTCTTGTCTTGCTTTTTCACCCTTCACCATGTAGCCCTCATCGCTTAAGGCTGGATGAGTTTTTCCTACCCTAAATTCTCTTAGTTACTTAAGGACCTTTAAATTTGTTTTAATATGTAGATTAAGATTGATATACCTTCAGTAAACTTTTGATATGCATTTTGAAACAGACGTCTTTGTTGTTTAATGAGTCTAATTGACTGGGTGATCAGACCACACATTTAAATGTTAATTGAGCTGCGTTTGCATTCCGAAGCCTTTACTCTGCTTACTTTGAAAGAAAGGTTTTTTTTACTTTTAAAGAAGATATTTTTATTTTTAAAAGGGCTAGGTCCCTGGAATTTTTAATCAATTTTTAATTTTAGACTCATACCCCCAACAGTACAGCCAATTAGCAGAGTACACACATGCAACAGTGTTAGCATAATAATCTTAGCATACATGAAAATAGATTGCTATAGACAACCAACACCCTTCCTTGTCCCAGGTTACTTGTTTAGCCAAATTATCACTCAAGACTCATAAAAGTAGTTTAAAAAGTACAAAAACTCATTTACTCACATATTCAGAGCATTTACACATGACAAAACTTCAGTACAGCTTCCAAGTAGACTAAAACTACTTAAAAATGACTAAGAACTACAGTTACCCTTCCACATTCATGACTTTTGCATTCGTGGTTTCGATTATTCACGGAAAGCAGCCTGCCCCCCCCCCCACGCCGCTCAACACTCCGTCCCTTCCCAAGGCAGTGAAGGGCTTAGCCCGTCGCTGCCCTGGGAAGACAGGGTGGGAAGTCGCTGCTGCACTCACTCTCCAGCCCACTCCCTTCCCAAGGCAGCAAGGGGCTTCTCACAAAGCCTGTCACTGCCTTGGGAAGGCAGGGTGGGAAGCAGCTGGCGCCCTCCCGCTTCAGCCCACTCCCTTCCCAAGGCAGGGAGGGGCTTCTCACGAAGCCCCTCACTGCCTTGGGAAGGGACTGGGGTGGGAAGATGCTCGCCAGCAGGCTCATTTCTTATTCGTGGTTTTTTCACATTTGCAGATGTTGTCTGCCCCTAATCCCCATGAATGTGAAGAGATGACTGTACATCATAACAAAAGAATATGCAGGACTCCTTGAGAGGAAGGTCCTATCTCTCTCTCAAAACATGGCGAAGAGTGGGGGTAGAGGTAAACACCTCGTGATTGGCTTCTAGACAAAGGAGGAAGACTTAGAAACTCCCCTTTCCCCAGAAGACCAATAGCAAAACATTAGGAAGTTACATCAACACATACTGTTTGACTTCTCAGTTAACCCTTCAATAGCAAAACATTTCCACTTACTGGATTGCAAACTATATATTCCAATACTTATGTCATAGGAGATTTTCACACGCCGAAAATATCACTGCCAGAAACCGGGACAGAAATATTTCTGTCCCGCAGGACTTTATAAACGCCATAAAAGAAAAGAAAAAAGGGATAGTGATCTACGTTAATAGGAAATGGACAGCAAGAGAAGTGATAAAAGATCTAAAAGGACAATACATTGGTATAGAGACTAATCTATTAGGAAGGAAGACTTTGATTATGGGAATTTATGCCCCACTCGAAAATAAAGATAAATTCTACAAAACCCTAATGGAATCAGTGTTAAATACAGATTACGAGAGTTTAATATGCTTAGGGGACTGGAATGGAGTCCTAAACCCGTTGATAGACAGAACTAGTGGACAAAGTGTGAAGAAAAAAGAGAACCAAGGAAAACTACCAAGGTCATTTACGAACCTCATGGAGAATACATCACTTATCGATGTATGGAGACATCTATACGGAGACATGAAAGAATATACTTACTATTCAGAAAGGCATAAATCTTTCTCTCGTATAGACATGTTTCTAATTTCAAAGAACATCGCAAGAAACCTAGAGAGCATGGAGACACTCCCAAGGACGTTATCAGATCATAATCTAATAAAGATGACCTTAAAAGACATGAAGAAAGAATACTCCTGGAGGTTAAACGAATTACTGTTGAGAGATGAAAAAATACAGGATAGAATAAGAGAATCGATCAAAAACTATTTTCAAGAGAATAGAACGGGAGAAACCTCAATTCAAAATGTATGGGATGCAAGCAAGGCAGTTATAAGAGGTACTATAATGCAGATAAACTGTGAACAAAGAAAAAGGAAGAGAGAAAAAATACAAATATTGGAAGAAGCTGAGTCAGAAAAGGAGAGAGAACTCAAAAACGATCCCTCAAATGAAAAACTGCTAAAAGAGTTAAGGATAATACAAGATCAAATGAAAAGAGAAATAAAGGAAGATATAGATAAAAAGATGAGATACGTAAAGCAAAGATACTTTGAGCATGGAAACAAGGTAGGAAAATGGCTTGCTTATAAACTAAGAAAAGAACAAGATAGGAAACAAATTCTGAAGATAAAAGAAAATAAAAATGTAATAACCAATCAAGAAAAAATTAGAAATAGCTTTCAAAGATTCTATAAGAACCTATTTGCAGAGGAAGCTTTAAGCGAAACCAAGAAAGAAGAAATACTAAAATATCTAAAAGAACAGAACATCCCAAAGATAAGCAGTGATGATAGAGAACAACTAGAAAAACAAATAACATTAGGTGAAGTAGAAAAAGCCATTAGATCACTAAAGAATGGGAAGACCCCGGGCCCGGATGGCTTCCCAGCTAGTTTTTACAAAACTTTTGAAAACGAGCTAAAAACACATCTACTAAAGATATATAATACCGTAATAACAGAAGGAAAGATGCCATTATCTTGGGAAAATGCAAATATCCAATTGATATTAAAAGAAAACAAAGATCCCGAAGAAATGAATAATTATAGACCGATTTCCTTGCTGAATACCGATTATAAGATCTTTGCGACAATAATGGCCGAAAGATTGAAGAAAATACTTAACGCGTGGATAGGGCACGACCAAACAGGTTTCCTACCAAAGCGGCATCTAAGAAACAACACTAGACGAATATTAAATCTGATAGAATATTTCGACAAACATCCAGACAAGAAATTCGCTTTAATATGCCTTGACGCAGCGAAGGCATTTGATAGCATAAATTGGTTCTTCATGACTGAGGTATTGAGTAAAATCGGGATAGGAGAAAGCTATAAAAGAGGGATCAAAGCTATATACAAGAGTCAGACTGCCCAAATTATAATAAATGGGCAAAAGACCAAGATAATAAGAATGGAAAAAGGGGTTAGACAGGGTTGTCCTCTTTCCCCATTATTATTCATAATGGTGTTGGAAGTTCTATGCAGAAGAATAAGATCAAGAGATGATATACGGGGTGTTAGGATAAAAAAACAGGATTATAAAATCTGTGCATTTGCGGATGATATGGCAATAACGTTAGAAGACCCTTTAGGATCAATCCAGAACCTACAGGAAACTTTGAAAAAATTCGGTACCGTCTCGGGGATAAAGATTAACAAGGACAAAACTGTTATGCTAACAAAAAATCTGGAAAGGAAGGAGGAGGAAAAATTGAAAGAACTATCTGGCTACAAAATAGAAAAGAAAATCAGATACTTGGGAATAATAATTACAAAAAATAATATAGATTTAGTAGACAATAACTATAAGAAAAAATGGAGCGAGATTAAAAGCGATTTAGATAAATGGAGGACACTGAATTTGACGCTACTAGGAAGAATAGCTGCAATAAAGATGTCGGTTCTGCCAAAAATATTGTATCTATTTCAGAATCTGCCTATAATACATAATGACAAACTATTCAAAGAATGGGATAAAGACCTCTCCGCTTTCATTTGGCAGAACAAGAAACCTAGAATAAAATGGCAAACATTACAGGAAGAGAAATTAAAAGGAGGCCTCAGCCTACCCAACTTGAAATTATACCATCAATCGTGCGCTCTGATATGGCTACTTGACTGGTTCCTTTTGAGAGACGATAATATATTAACTTTGGAAGGAGCTGATATAAGATATGGCCTGCATGCCTATTTATGGTATCAAAAGGATAAACTAGACCAAAGCTTTAATAACCATCTTATCCGAAGATCTCTACTAAAAGTATGGAAAGCAGTCAAAAATAAGTTTTATTTCAAACTACCCATGTGGGTTTCACCTTTAGAAGCCTTTAGAAGGACGGAGATGCTACACCTAGAGAATTGGTGGACTTATAAAGAATTAATAAAACTTCAGAAAGGGTCTAGTAGATTGAAAACGAGAGAAGAGTTAGAGCAGGAACACAAGAAATGTAATTGGTTTCAATATAGACAGCTCCGAGAAAGATATAATATAGACAAGAAATTAATGGGAATAGAAACTTTAAAGACTGAATTAGATGAAATGATAATGGACGGTAAAGACAAGGACTTTAATATATCAAAGGCCTACAAACTTCTGCTAAAATTAGATTTGGAACCAGAAACCATAAAAGATCACATGATCAAGTGGTCACGCAATGTAGGTGAAAATATATTGTTGGAAGACTGGGAGGTTTTATGGCGGCAAAATATGAAGTTTTCTCCTAGCAATGAACTGATAGAGAATTGCTATAAAATGCAATATCGGTGGTATATAACTCCATCAAAGCTAGCTAGAATGTACAAGGGGAAAATAAATAATTGTTGGAAGTGTGGAGAAAAAGAGGGGACATTCTATCACATGTGGTGGTCATGTAAAGCAGCAAAAAAATATTGGATAAAGATTCATAACCTGATAAGCAAGATAATTAGAAAAGACTTCAGGTTGACCCCACAATTATATTTACTGAACATGATTGAAAGAGACTTTCCGAAAGAACTCAAAAGAGTGATGCTCTACATGACTACCACAGCAAGAATCGTGTTTGCTAGATATTGGAAGCAAAAAAAAAATTCCAGGTTGCGAAGAATGGTTGAACAAATTACTAGAAGTAGTCCAGATGGAACAATTGACATGCTGGGTTAGAAATCAATCTGTAAATAATTTCAGAAAAGAATGGGGAGACCTAATCGACTATTGGAAAAACGAATGGAATGAGTATGCGGTAATATGGTTGGTGGAGTAAATGAGAGCCTAAACACAGAATTTGACAAATAGAAAACAATAAAAAATTCCCCCACAACAATTAGATCCTCTGTTGGGTAAATACAGGTGAGATAAGGGGAATTAAGAAGAATTTGTAAAGGTTGGATTAAAACACTGTATTGGAAGTATTAACGGTATAACAGGACAATAATGAATCATATACAGAAAGCCAGATAGCAATACATAATCAAATTTGAACGACTGTTGAACAAGGAAGTAGAAATGTATATTACTAATTCTTTTTGTCTGTTTGTTTTATTTTTTATTTTTTTTTCCCTTTTTACATATATATATATTACATATATATATGTATTTATATGTATATATAGATTGTTATTGTTTTGTTATTAGCTATTGTATCAATTATTTTATTGTATGTGAAAACACTCTGATAAAAAGAATAAAAAAAAAAAGAAAAAAAAGAAATATTTCTGTCCCGGAAGCAGCGCCGCAGTTCGCACGCTCACCTCCCTCTCCCGTTGTTCCGTCGTCCTCGCTTTGGGTTTTTTCCTCTCTCTTCCGGAATATTTTATTAACGGCAAACTCCCGTTAGTAAAATATTCCGGAAGAGGGAGGAAAAAACCCAAAGCAAGGACGACGGAAAAACGGGAGAGGGAGGTGAGCGTGCGAACCACGGCGCTGCTTCCGGGACAGAAATATTTCTGTCCTGGTTTCTGGCAGCGATATTTTCGGCGTGTGAAAATCTCCTTAGATTCATAGAATCATAGAATTGTAGAGTTGGAAGAGACCACAAGGGCCATCCAGTCCAAACCCCTGCCACGCAGGAAATCTTGATCAGAGCATCCCCAACAGATGGCCATCCAGCCTCTGTTTAAAGACCTCCAAGGAAGGAGACCCCACCACAATCCGAGGGAGTGTGTTCCACTGCTGAACAGCTCTTACTGTCAAAACGTTCCTCCTAATGTTGAGGTGGAATCTCTGTTCCTGGTGCTTGCATCCATTGCTCCGTGTTCCAGTCCCTGGAGTAGCAGAAAACAAGCCTGCTCCATCCTCAATGTGACACCCCTTCAAATACTTAAACAGGGCTTTCATATCACCTCTTAACTGTCTTTTTTCCAGGCTAAACATACCCAGCTTCCTAAGTCTCTCCTCATAAGGCATGGCTTCCAGACCTTTCACCATTTTAGTCGCCCTTCTTTGGACATGCTCCAATTTGTCAATATCCTTTCTGAATTGTGGTGCCCAGAACTGGACACAGTATTCTAGGTGAGGTCTGACCAAGGCAGAATAGAGCAGCAGTATTACTTCCCTTGATCTGGACACTATACTTCTATTGATGCAGCCCAAAATTGCATTGGCCTTTTTAGCTGCCGCATCACACTGTTGACTCATGTTCAACCTGTGGTCTACTAGGACTCCTAGATCCCTTTCGCACATAGTCTCATTCAGCCAGGTCTCTCCCATCCTATATCTATGCATTTCATTTTTCCGCCCTAAGTGCAGTACCTTACACTTCTCCATATTGAATTTCATTTTGTTAGCTTTGGCCCAGCTCTCCAGTGTATCCAGGTTTTGAATTTTGATCCTGTCCTCTAGGGTGTCATCAGGCCTCATTGCATTACACTCCAAAAGTCACTTTGTTGTTCTTTGTTACTCAGGGGAAAAAGTAAAGGACAATGATGTTGTTTTTAACCTGTTACTTCTAGGCACTGAATTTAATTACAGGAAGGAATGCTTTCTTGGTAGAAGCTGCCTTAGAAATTTAGTTCAATCCCCTGGTTTGGTCTACAGATACCAGGGGTGGGCATCCACAGTGGTTTTGTGGAACAATCTTTGTCTCAGGGTATGCTGTCCCACCCCATTTTTGTCTGAATGTTGGCTGAAATTTAAACCAAAAGTATTTCCAATTTGTATTACTATGAGTTCTTAGTTTGGAGAGTTGGAAGTACTGGAGTTGTATTAACGTAAATGTCTGCTCCTGGAGGCCTTCAGGGGCAGTTGAGATTGGAAGAGTTTGCCCCCATATCCCTCAAATGTTTGTGGGGTGTGATGGTTTTCTGGGGAACAGAGCAAGACTTGAAAATGGCAAAGGAGGAGGATTTTGTTCCTGAGGGCAAAAATTGCCACCCCTACCTATCACAGTTTCCCAGGGGTATAGGTGGATGAAATTTGGGAACTGCAGTTTCTGCATCCCTGTTAAGTGTTTGGGACTGTTTGTCTGACACTCAGATACTCTGTCATGCATTTTGGTGTTACTTGGTGGAACCAAAAGGCTAACCAAACTAAGATTTTGAACTGAGTCCAACAAGTACTTCATTTACCTCCCAAGCACACACCTTGGATTTCTATTTCCACCCCCCCCCTGTAGAATTCACATTAGGTTTTCGTACATCAGATATACCTCTCCAACATACAGGTCTGTCTCACTATAGTATGAAAAAAACAAACAAACAGTGTACACAATGTACACTGGCATCCAATACAGAGGCAGAACAGATATTGCATTTTATTTATTTTTATCTTTTTAAAAATATTCAGTTATTCCACTGTCTTACAGAGATTTTTCAGAGATTTATGACACATACTCAACCGATAAAATACAAAATATAAAAACCATAATGGTAAAAATAGCCTACAAACTCTAATCTAAAAGAGCAATAAAGCAATCAAGAAAGATTCATGCATTTTTTTACAGTCTGGTTCAGATAGTGCCATTCTTTGAATACAACTAAAATTAATGATAGATCAGGTTCAAAGCTGGAAGTTCCAGAAAATTTTGAGGGCTTATTTAAAATCATCATCATCATCATCATCATCATTCTGCAATATAGTTAGCTTTTTTATTTACAGTATATGCTTTGTCAGATTTTATCCACATAGTGGTTACTATGGGTCCTTTTATCTTAAAAATGGCATCTGTTTTTATATCTGAGTTCACCTTTAATTGTAACCCATACAGAACAAACCTGACATTCAAAGAAATGCTTCTTGGGAGGAAAGAGTGTTGTTCTAAAGCTACCACACTGGGAAAGAAAAGCACCTTTCAAAACGCACAGGCGGTTGCACTTTATGGCCCTATTAATGAGAAGGTTAATGGAGGGAAAAAGAACCTTTAATAAAATATTGAGTAAGCTTACACAAGATTTTGATTCCTGTTTGTAAAAGACATTTGATTTGGCAGATCTGAGAAGCACAAACTGTGCTGGTTTGAAACGAGGGGTAAGTTTCACTCATGGAAAGTTTTATTTTAAAGAAGGAACAGAAATATGGTAATACACACTGTGAGTCAATAAAGACATCTTTGGATGACGAATTGGCAATGGGCAGCATTTTCACCCCTGTAAAAGGTGTCCTTGGTGAATTCTCACTGCATAACTCAAAATGACATACCTCAAGGCCTTATTTTGTCTTTACAAAAGAAAGAAAGTAGTTATGTCCCTCCACAAAGTATGGTACTTTTTTTTTTTTTTTGGCTTCCTGCTAGTTGCTGTAATCAGAAACAGTCTTCTACAAAAAAAGAAGAAAATTTAAATATTTATTTTCTTGTGCTCCCCCTTCCCCTGCAATATAGAGAGAGGAGGGCAGGCAGTATAGTCAATATGCCCTTGTTGTTAACTGCCACCAAATCGACTTTGACTTATGGAGACCCTATGAATGAGAGACCTCCAACTCACCCTATCATCAACAGCCCTGCTTAGGTCTTGGAGACTCGGGGCTGCTGCTTCTTTGACTGATTTTCTATCCATCTGTAATGTGCTCTCCCTGTTTTCCTACTGCCTTATACCTTTCCAAGCATTATTGTCTTTTCTAGTGAGTCATATCTTCCAATGAAATGTCCTAACATACATCTATTATATAAAGGAAGCTTCCTGCTTTGGACAGTTTTGGAAGAAATTAAATGGAATTTCTTAGACGTTTGTTGGAATTAGAAATGTGCAAAAGGTGACTGAAATGTACCGAACAATTATTTAGTAAAGGCACTAGATTGGTCAAACTTGGGTTTAAGATGAACTTTTATCAATTTATGGTTGAATAAATTATTTAAATTAATCATTGTGGTGTGATTCACCTGCAACAGCTGTGGTATGTTTGTAATTCTTGCCAGAGGATGTGAGTAGATATACCTAAAGCAACTGCAAGTTGGGGGCCTAGGATGTTTCAGTGTGGCTGGTTCAGTGCAGCCAGTTCAGTGTGGCTATTTCAGCATGGTGTGGTTCTGCTTCCATATCAATTGATAATTGATCATTTTGAAACATACAGCACTCCAAAGTAAAGTGGCAGTGCAGCAGAAAGTTTCCATCTCCCGTGCTTACTGCATGATGTCATCATTCTTCCAGTGTTCTGCCATTCCAGTCCCATGGGAGACTGAGGTAAAACTGTGTCTTTTTGCTAATAGGTTTTTATGGTTAGCAAAAAGACACAGGTTTTTACTTTGGTCTCCCATGGGACTGGAATGGAAGAATGATGACATCATGCAGTAAGGCAGCATAGAAGACAGAACCTTCCTGTTGCACTCCCACTTTACTTCAGCATGCAGTAAGCCCCTTTGTCAAGAAAATGTAATCAAAACCATTTCTGTTTGGTTAGTTGGGATTGTCTTGCAAAACCATTTGGATAAGGGTTACGGTTAAGGTAAGGGTTAGGGTTAGAGTTATTATCAAGTATCAGTTGATATTATTCATAATTGATAATAATCCTAACCTTAACCCTTACCATATAGAGGGCATTTCAATAATCCAAATGAGGTAGCACTGAACCCCAAACCTCTGGATGATCTCTCCCAGTGGTTTCATGTAGATGTTTCATGTAGTATGGGAGACAAAAACACAGCACTTGAGAGACTCATGGGTAAATAGTCAAGGAGTCAAACAAGAATCCTCCAGCACCACCTTCTGGACTCACTCCTCCTGAATGGAATGAAGCCATTGTAAAACAGTGCCTCCAAGTCCCATCCCAGCAAGACAGCCCATAAAGATACCATGGTTAATGGTATCAAAACCTGCAGAGGGGTCCAGCAGAACCAACAGGGACATACTTCCTCTGTCTAGTTCCCAGCATGGGCCATCCATCAACGTGACCAAAGCTGTCTCTGCTTCATATCCAGGACTGTAACCAGATTTAAATTTTAAGCAGAAACCTTGCAACTGGCTTCTTTAGGCATGTTGGAACCCTTTCTCATTACAAGGAGGCATTGACTACTCCCTTCACCCATTCAGACAGTCCCCCCTGGGCCTTTTGAGGGGCATGTGGTGGCTCTCACTTTTCCAATGATCCTGTTCACATCTTCAGACTGCATAAACTGAAAAGAATGCATTACTGTTGGAGAAGCAGAGGCCAGATTTATATCTACTGGGACAGTATCTCTTATGGCATCCAAGATGGAACAGATCTTGTTGATTTTTAGATTTTCCTTGGTGTTTTTTTCCGGGCGGTGAGGCCATGTTCTGAAGATGCCAGCCACAGATGCAGGCGAAACATCAGAAATAAACTCTTCCAGAACACGGCCTCAGAGCCTGGGAAAAAAACCAAGGAAAATCTATGGATGCCAGCCCGTGAAAGCCTTCAACTTCACACTGGTTGATTTTATCTGCAAAGTGCCTTTATAGACTGCAATGACCAGAGTGATCCAAGTAATGTGTAAAGTAACTAATTCCTTTTAAAAACTAACATTCAAGCTCTGCTCCTATATTTAAATTAATAGGAGCTCAGATTCTCACGAAGTCATAGTCTGCACATAGCTTAGAGGCAAGCTATTTAAAACTTCTCTGTTGACTTAAGTCTTAGTCAAACTAAAGGGGGAACAGAGCAGAAATTAAAGTTACATTGCCTTTCCTTCCCAACTATCTTTCCATCACGGATTCTACTAAAGCTATATCCTGAAGTGAAATATAATATTAAAAATAAAATAAAATCAAGACTAAAAAAAATTAAAACCCTTTGGGGGAAATGAAGAAAAACAGAAAGGACTTCAAAGGCTTATAACATCCAAAATCTGGCAACTGATTTGTTTTTCATGGAAGTCGAACTGGTATAGTTTTCAGTTCAGAAAAGTAATGAATGGAGTTTGGTTTCCATCCATGGATTTGTGCCCTAAATCCAACTCTTAGTACAGCTCAAATGTTCAGGCCACAGTAGAACAGGCCATTCCTCAAGCATCTTCCTTTGAACACTGAGAATCAAATTCCATGCTGTTTTATTTACATAGCATGCCATTACCCCCCCCCCTCTCTCTCTCTCTCTCTCTCTCTCTATATATATATATATATATATATTTCTATCAATATAAGCATGTGGGGTGGATTGGGATCACCATATAAGAAAAGAAAAGGTCTAAATCTTCCTTCTCCAGCCGTTGTTGTTGTTGTTGTTGTTGTATGCCTTCACATAATTTCTATCACAGGGTTTTCTGGGGGCTGAGAGTGTGTGACTTGCCGAAGGTCACCTAGTGGGTTTCATGGCCGAGCAGGGATTTGAACCCTGGTCTCCAGAGCTGTAGTCCAATACTCACAAGCTGTATGCCAAGCTGGCTCCAGCTACATTATATGCATACAAGCTGTATGCCAAGCTGGCTCCAGCTACATATCTCCAATATGCCAAGCTGGCTCCAGCTACATTATAGTCATCTTTATAGAACTATAAAATCAGAGTGTTGGAAGGGATCACATGGGTCATCTAGTCTAACCCTACCATGCAGGAACACACAATTAAAGTACTTCTGAAAGATGTTCATCCAACTTCTATTTAAAGAACTCCAAAGGCGAGTCCACTGCCCTCTGAGATGGTCTGTTCCATTCTCTGATACCTCTTAATGTCAGGAAGTTTTTCCTATCGTTTAGGTAGAATCTTTTTTCTTGTAACTTGAATCCATTGGTTTGTGTTCTAGTCTCTTTAGCAGCAGAAAACAAGCTTACTACATCTTCTACAAGACATCCTTTTATGTATTTAAATATGGTTATCATTTCACTTCCCAGTTTTCTCTTCTTCAGGCTAAACATACCCAGCTCCCTGAGGCATTCCTCATAGGGCTTGGTTTCTCACCTTTTACCATTGTGGTCAGCCTCCTCTGAACAAGTTCCAGCTTGGCAATATCTCTTGAGGTGTGATATCCCAAAATGGACACAGAATTTCAGCTGAGTTCTGACCAAAACAAAATAGATTGGCACTATTTCTGTTAATCTGGATACTACACTTCTGTTGATGCAATCTGGAATTGCATTGGATTTTTTGGCTGCTTAACTTTTGCCTTCTTAACTTGTGATCTGCTAAGGTCCCTAGAAGGTCAACATAACTCCTATCAGTATTAAAATCCTCTTGTGAACCTTGATCTCTGTGGTATAAACATGATCCATGTCCTTTTAATGTTTGAAGAACTCACTGAGAGACAATGTGGTGCTCTGTCTAGAGCACAGAACCTACACAGATGAAAAAAGATGAAGACTATGACATGGCAGATGTTGAGCTAGGCTACAAATATGATAAATCATTGGTTCTTAACCTGTGGTCTATGGACCCCCAGGGGGGGCACAGTGTCCTCACAGGGGGTCTGCGAAGGCTTGAAAGCTGCTCAGCCCACATGACAGAAGCAAAGGCGAAGGCTGGCTGGCTTGGCCTGCGCATTGCTCTTCAATCCACTTCAGCCACAAATTTGCAGGAAGAAGCAGGAGAAAAGTCTTCCCTCCGCTCCAGTGCCCCTGAGGGAAGGTTTCATGGATGGTGTGATTGTATTGTTGTTGTTGTTGTTAGGGTTTTAAATCTTGAGTTAAGTCTTGGGAGTCCACAGCAACAAAACATATTTAAAGGGGGTCCCTGGTAAAGAAAAGGTTAAGAGCCCTTGTGATTAATCACAATCAAATATTAATCCCAATGAGAAAAGGGAATGTTGTTTGTAAGCAATACACAACCAGTCCAAATAGCTAACTTTCCCAATATCTATGCAAGGCAAGGACATCTCAAAAGTTAACTAGTGGTCAGTAACAATGCTTAAAACAGTGCACTTCCTTGAGATTTAGGCTGATGCTACATACCAAGTAGATCAGCCTCCTAGTAAAATGGTTTTGTGAAGGCTTGTAGCAAGAAGAATATATTAATCTTATTGCCACCTATTCACTGGCTCAGGTCTGTTTGTGGGCATAGAAAGAGAAAGAGAGAGAGAGATGGGACAGGGGATTTGCATTTTCAACTGGGTCTTAAGGCTTTATCAGACGCATCAAATATGGCGTCATAACAATGCCACATAATCATGAAAGGGCGTGCATATCAGATGATGTAGCCCTTTTGCAGTTATGTCCTTGCCCAAACTCATACTTTTGATCCCCCCTGCTGGTTTTTTTGCCGGCATAGCCGGTGTGTGAAACATCACATTTCCTCACCTGTACTTACCCCATCAGTGACTGGTCCAGCACAAACACTTCCAGGTGAGATAGTGATATCCAGGTAAGTGACACACTTTTTATGACCCTCCCTGGGTTACTTGTAAGTTTTAAAGGTTTTTTTTGTGGTTTTAAAAACTTTTTAAGTGTTATTTTTTGGTTTTGTTTTGAATTTCCTGCATAATGAAGTCTCCTGATATTTTGCGGGATTTCAAAGGAGGAAGTGAACGCAGAGCCATTCATTTCCTCTTTTACTGCTAGACCTGCCTTTGCTGGGATCAGAGGTAAGTGCAGGTGGCACATTCTTTTGCTGGCATAAATATGGATTATTTTATGCCAGCAAAAGAATGCTTGAAGGGACTTGTCCGATAAAGTCTTTACAGATGATGAAACCCCAGTGATAGTGGTAGTGGGTGATGCATAAGACCATGTGCCTCTGAACAGAATCTTGAAGTCCTAGCGATCACTGCTTCAGCTTTTAGGTCCAGATTTTCTCTAATGAATGCAATTCTAATAAACATGTGACACGATAACAATTACATATATAACCACAATGTCCATGTGTCCATGTGTCCAGAGAAGAGTGCCCAAGATGATCAGAGGTCTGCAAACCAAGCCTTATGAGGAATGACTTAGGGAACTGGGGATGTTTAGCTTGGAGAAGAGACAAGTAAGAGGTGACATGATAGCCATCTTTAAATATGTTAAGGTTGTCATGTAGAAACAAGCTTGTTTTCTGCTGCTGCAGAGACTAGAACCTGAACCAATGGACTCAAATTCCAAGAAGAGATTCCACCTAAACATTAGAAAGAACTTTTTTTCTTTTTCTTTTTTTTACTGTGAGAGCTGTCCGAATGTGGAATTCATTACCTAAGAGGGTGATGGACTCTCCATCTTTGGAGATCTATACACAAAGAATGGATGGGCATCTTGCAGAAGTACTTTAGTTGTGTATTCCTCATGGCAGTACTGTAGTTTAATTAAATGGCCCTTATGGTCCCTTTCAACTCTTAAGTTTCTATGATTCTATGATTTTTGACATAAAATGGTATTGATGTATGTGCTTCCATAGATGTCCATACTTTATTTCATGTATGGGACTGAAATGCTTTACTCATCACAGTTGTCATCATCAGTGTCAACTTATGATGATAATAGTAGTGCTGTATAGTAGATAGGCAGTCACATTTCTCCTTTCAGTGGACTAGACAGACTTGTCTGTACAATTTTTTGACTGGACTGAACCCAGACGTAACACAATTGTGGATGAAGATAGGAAGCATATTTCTGTGACAAAATGGAATGCAGACTATATTCCTTTGTCTTGTTCATAATTGTGTTAAATGTTGACATATAGTACTTTCACACTGAGGGTCACTAGAATTGTGTTCTGGTCAGTAGGATTTTGGTGAGCTTTCAAGAGCTTTCTTTTACACAAATATTGGTAACACAGCTCTGAATAGGGATAGCATCAACATAGTCATCCATTTATTTTGGGATGGATGAATGAACTGTAGTGTTTAGTGATCACTGTTGTTTCCCATCTTTTCATCCAAGGAACTCAGACTAGTCTAAGAGAAGGTGATTGGCTCAAGCTCACCCAGTGGACTAAATGGCTAAATGGGGTATGAACACAGGTCTCTCCCTAAAGTTAGGCTAATTTGCTCTCCATTATATAGCATACCGGGAAAAGCAGCCTCATTTCAGGAGTCAGATACTGAGTAGGAGGGAAACAGAGAGTTGTGTGTACCATGAACTCTGCCTTGTGCCTTCTAAACTATCCTGCTGTGCAGTGGAGGATGTTATAGCTTCCCCAGCACTGATGTAAGTTTACTTTACTTACATTGAAATAAAATAGACTACCAGCCTAGTCTGTTTTTGTATATGGAACAGGAAATGGGAAAGAAGTTTCACCACATCTGCCCGGGGCAGCAAAATGTCTTGAGCTTCTCCTGCCCCCAAGCAAGTCTTTCATTTAGTAATCACCACTCAGAGTCCCCAGTGAGCAACCAATTCCCATTTCTGGCCATACCAAAAAATGTTAACCTATCCAAGCCCAATGCCAAGATGGGAAAGCTCCATTGTGAAACTGGGTTCAGTTTTTGGAACATAGCCTTGGGCATCTGGTTTTTTTCAGTGGTTGAAGGATACTCTACAGCATTATTAAAATATGTAGAAGTCCTAGAAACTTTACATATAAAATCACCACTATACCTCAAAAGGTAATCTAGGAATGGTGCAGGCAAATTTAATTTAAAAATGCCCACAGTGTTCCAATAAAGTCATATGGATACCAGCTGGGCTTTGAAATGCCATAGAAATACTTTGAGTATGGCCTTGCAACACTTCACCAGCAGAATGTCTGTTAAAATAAAGCCTACTACTGTTTAAAAAGACCTAGGCCAAACCTAGGTGAACACAGTACAAAGCCCAACTTATTTGTGAAGTCAACGGCTTTCATGGCCGGCATCCATAGATTTTCCTTGGGTTTTTTCCAGGCTTTCACAGAAGAATGTGAAAGACGCTGGACCCAGTCTTTTTGAAGTTAAAAGTGTCCGGTGGTAACATGCATTGGGAACCTAAACAGGTCCAGGTAGCATAAAATAGACAGCAGAGTGTTGTTCCTTCAGGCATCAGAATAAAGGCACAGACACAGGCTTGTGTCTAAAATCGTCTTGTTCCTTACTTGAATATAATAAAGACTATTTACAGATATATACAGGATTCAAAAGAAAACATCTTCACTCTGTGAAATCCAACACAGAACTACTCTGTTCAACTCTATAGGTCAAACTAAAAACCTAGCTCTGCAGAGTTCCTAGCACCTCCCTCAGTCAGCTCTGCACCAGAGCTAAAGCTCATCAATATGGATACATTTGCAACTGCCACTAGCTCTCCAGATCTGTGCAGACTATTTGCTACATCACAACTCTTTATATAATAAATCTAACTGCTGTATATCCCAATATCTTGGAAAAAAGCAACATACAAATGTCACAAAAAGACAGTTGGTATGCTAGCATCACAGTCTTGAGCATAAAAGGAATTGTCCTAGACTTTCTCCTAGCATGCTATTTCTTCTGGTTAAGGGACTGTTTTTTTCATTAAGAAACACAGAATGTACAAACTCCTACCAGCAACTTAATGTAGTAAAGTTTACTTGACTACAATAAATGGCTCAGTAACAACTTAATAGTAATCACAGGCAATGAAGACCAAAGAATATCGTTTGATCTGATAGTTCAACACTAAGTGAGGATATAACTGGTGTATTATAACTGGCCAATTTAGAAATCACACTCTGAAGAAACAAATGTGTAGGATGGCAAATAAATATTGCTATGTTGCCAAAACATTATGGTTTTTAATGTTTTATGTAGTATCCAAATATTAAAAGTTTTAACTGTGTGTCATTCGGAAATAAAATCTGATAATACAACATGTCAAAACTGATGGTAATTATCAAAATGTGTGTTTCAGGTAGGAAGGTGGGGAAGGCAGGGAACTCTTTGAACACCTGACTTTTTGAAGTCCTAAAGCTTGAAGAAAGGAGGCAGGAGAGGGAGGTGCTGACATGAGGGAGATGATAAAAGATATTAAAGAGGCAGGATAGTTGCAGAAAGGAGAACCAAGAAAACATGGAACTAGGTACACGTTGTCTATGCCATAACAAGATCCAAACTTCAATAGCTTGTTAGAATCAGAGAATCATAGAATTAGAAGAGACCACAAGGGCCACCCAGTCCAACCCCCTGCCATGCAGGAATAAACAATCAAAGCACTCCCAACATATAGCCATCCAGCCTCTATTTAAAAACCTCCAAAAGAGGAGACTTCACCATATTCCAAAGCTGTGTAATCCATTGTTGAACAGCTCTTACCATCAAGAAGTTCTTCCTAATGTTTTGGTGGAATCTCTTTTCTTGCAGTTTGAGTCCATTGCTCTGTGTGAGAAGATATAATGCTGACTGCTGCACATTAATACAAATTTGCAGCAGCTTTCATTTGTCTCCATGGTTTGAAGTTCGCACAGAGCTATGCCTGCGAATCAAGATGGTGGCCAGGAGTGAATTACTTGTGTTATTATTCTCCACAAGTTGACACTGCTTCACAGTATTTTGTTATTGTAAATCTAAGGTGTGCAAGTGTGACCTTCTATTTAAAAAGCTGTTGGTTACCTCAGTGCAGTGAAAAAGCACATGATCAATACCTTGAAACTCCAAAATGGTGCTTCCGGCCACTTCGTAGCCAGAAAGCCCACCCCCCCACACACACGTCCAACCAATCAGTTTCTACTTCCGCTCTTATCCAGGAATGCACTGCCATGTGATTTGGTTGTCCTAACAAGTGGGAATGTGCATTTTCCCCTCATTAAAAAAAACAAACAAACTCAGGAGAAGCCGTGAAGGCTTTCCCTACATAGTTTTTAGAGTTTTTGACTCCCATCATTCCAAATACGGCAAATATGACATCCTTTCAAATATTTAAACATGGATATCATGTCACCTCTTAACTTTCTCTTCTCCAGGCTAAACATGCCCAGCTCCCTAAGCCATTCCTCATAGGGCATGACTTCCAGACCTTTTTCTTTTAATAATGGCAACTAGGTAGGGGAATTTGTAGCAGAGAAGAATGTTAATGGGCACCTATAAGTAATTTCCAGGATTCTCTGTTATACCTTTGAAAACTGAAGAAACATACAGTATGTCTGTTTCTAGGCATGTATAAGATTCACCTGGAAATGTTATTCTTCACCCTAGAATATGTATAGAACTCCACACACACTCGTAACCTATAAAATAAACACCATAAAAAGACCACAGAGCCCAACAGGTAACAACCAAATGCTTCACACAACAAAATCACCATGCAAAATCAGTTCAATACATAAATGTATGTGACTAATAAATGCCAACAGCCTGAATAAAGGAGAGCACTGTTTCTTCATATGTGGGCAGAATCTGGCCTTTAACACTTTAAACTTTCAAATATTTGTAGATAACCTGATTAGGTCAACCCCTTTCAGCCAAGCTTGCATACAGAGGTATGTTTCAAAAATAGTTTTTTGAGGCTGTCCAAAATGCTACCCTTTAGCATGGTGAAACTACATCAAATGCCAGTGAAAACTCTGTATAATCTGTAACTGTGTACAGCTGACTCTCTGCTTGGTATTTCCTGAGGAAAAATCATACCTTTATATAACTTTGTGGGCTTAAGTCAACTATTTGAGTTGAAACCTGAATTGTGAATGAAAGCTTACAATACAACCAATCTAAAAAAGGCTTCTTGTATCCATTGGATATTTTATAGCATATCTGCTGAGCCATCTTGAATGTCTAACCATAAGGTGGAATAGAAATGTCTTAGATAAGTAAATAAATGAACACAATTATAATTTCTTGGGTTGACTGCATTGGTTGCAATTATACACAGAGTATAATTGTACACTTGCATATATATACTCTTGTAATGTTGCATACAACATTAGCCTACACCTATCTACTCAGAAGTATGCCCCATTCTGTACAATGGGATTTATTCCCTGCTATGTATATGTAGGATTACAGCATAAGGACTCTATCAAACCACCCCCCTTTCCTGTTCTTTTGCCAGCATGATTTGTGACCCCCTTTTTATGTTGTGGTGCATGTGCATTCTTGCAGTGCTACTGAAGAACTGTCAGACACAGCTAAGCAAGGCACAGAGTTAAGGATCCCTGCAATGCTCCTGTTAGCTGTATATTCTATGTTCTGAAGTAACAGCCCTGATTGGTTCTGGAATGTGGAGAAAAATGTGCTGTCAGTGGCATCTGAGAAGGCAGAGACATCCAAAAGATTAAAAAAAAAAAAAAACCAGCTGTCACCAACACATATCAGCAGCTGCCTGTTTGTAAACTCCTTTACCATACTTACCTGCAATCCTGTTCAAAGGCAGCCCCAGCAATGATGGAGGAGTGAACAGAGTTCCACTCTGTTCCAGTTCACGTCCTGGAATGAAATCCCACAGATTCTCACAAGAAGATGCAAATGTGGGAAATTCAAAAATAAAAGCAAAAATAACACACAAAAGGTTACAAAAAGCACAGAAACACACTTTTAAAGTCCCAAGTAAATCAGGGAGGTTCATAAAAAGAGTGTCACCTACCTCGATGTCATGATCTCGCCCGGAAGTGTTCTGGCCAGATCGGCCATTCACGATATAATTACGAGGGGAAAAAAGTGTGAGGTTTCAAATGCTGGCAATGCTGGCAAAAAAAATCTCCACAGCCAATCTATTGATGGCTTGTCTCATCAATAAAATAGAATGCCTTATTTACAAGATGTAAACACGAAAGGATGAGGTCATCGGGTATGTGCACCCTTTTGTGTTTATGTGGCATTGTTGTGACGCTGTATTGTCTGCATCTGATAAAGTCCTAAGTCTCTGTAAAATTTAGTTATCTGTGTAGATCCAGATTATTTTCTTGTTTAAACTAATTAATATAATCTCAGCATATCTGAGATCAAATATTACAAGTATCACATGAATTTTTACAAATCTATGATGCTATGCTTCTAGAACCAAACTGAATATCTATGCTGAATCACTCCATTTATTATAAAAACATGAACCAATGCATAAATGCATATTTGAGTTTGCCATCTTCAGGAATGAAGTTTCCATTGACATTTTACAAAGTATGCTTCCCAATGTGGCTTTAGTAAATTATTCTGGCTCAAAGCCAGAAATTGAGGAAATTATTATCAGCCAAGATCCTGCACTGGGAGGTGTATTGTGAAGTTCTGTCATGGCAGAGCTACAATATTTATTCCTTATTTTATTTATTTATTTTTATTTTTAGGTATTTATACACCACTCTTCAGCTACAAAGGCTCTCAGAGCAGCTTACAAATTAAGCAACAGGATTTTACACAGCTACACTGCTTTATAGCATGCTAGGTACTAAGCGGTTTCCAATGTGTGTTAGATAATTGCCCCTACAAGCTGGGTCAACCTACAAAAGGATGGAAGGCTGAGTGAACCTTGGAGCTCTTGGGATGGAACTTGAACTTTGTGGCTGCAGTATTGACATTTAAACCCCTTCCTTCCACAGCCATTTAAAAGTACACCTGAGAAGTGTCTGTCCATGTGATTTGAGCATACTGTGCACACTTTTGGCATAAATTTCCAGGACCTCAATGATCCCCAGCAGATCCCAGAGGATGCCTTCATCACTGTGCGTCTGGCTATAGTCACATAGGCAGTTGCTTCTCAGCCATCCCAGGCTTTCCATCAGCCATGTTGTGGGGGAAGCAACATGAAAAAGATAGGATTTTGGAAGGGGGCTGTTGGTCATTGTATGAGGAGGCAGAGAATTTTGATCTCTGCAACCTCACTCACTCACTCACTCTCTCACACACACAACCCACACACAAGACATACACAGGTTCTGTACAGCTCTTTTTTCTTTAATGAGTTTTCTCTGATAGAAAAAAAAAGATAGAAGAAACACAAGGCAAGCATGGGGCAGTTGCTAGCTGAAGGGAACATTTTCTTCAGCAGCCCTTAATGAGCAAAACTCTAATCTGGAAGCAACAATTTCCTCATGTCCCTGTAAGAGATACAATTTAAGGCACCATCTCTTATTGTGGAAATGTTTCATTTTTTAAAAAATGCATCCCATTTTCTCCTGAAGATTATGCTAAGGATACAATCCTATAAACACTTACCTGGGAATAAGTCCCATTCCAGGCCGAGTTTTGGGGTGGTGGCAATGTCTGCACAGGAGGGGTTGAGGAAGAAAGTTTCATCATGCTGGAACTTCAGCCATAGGTGGAAAAAATGTAAGTGTTTGGGGTGAGTTTGAGGAAAAATATTTTAGGTGTCCCTCTCAAAACCTTCTTTCATACAGGAATACTCATTCAGAGGAACTGCACAATATAATTGTATGGATTTTAGCTATGTAGTGATCTGACCGAACGTCAAAGGTACTCATACACAACTCCCACTCAGTGGTCTTTTGTGTTATCAGCTGCCTTGGAAAGTGGGAGAGTGAGAACACATCTGTGTGTAGGTGCCAACACATAGTCCAAAAATCACTAGTCAAAATCCACAAAGTTTTGGATTAAAAAAAATATTTTGAGTCCTTCAAAGATATTGCTGGATGTCATACTTTCGAAAATGGAATGCACTCATACTCTCAGCTTTGCAAATTAAAAAAAAATGTTCTTCAAATAAAAATGAAAGGTGATTTTTTTCATACTTTTTCAGTAGCCCCTCATATGTGGAGAAACAAAGATGGAGTTTCAGTATGAACTGCCAGTTCTGAGGAGATGTCTAGTCACTTGAATAAGCATATTGTAATAGGTTTAAGCAGAAAATGGCCATTCCACTGTAACTTAAGCTAAAATCAAGAGAAGACCAGTCTATCAACCCACAGGCATTTCTCTTTTGTCCACAGTCCTGACACTGGAGTTGCTGAGAACCTGTTCCAAAGCATTATTCTTGATTATTTTGGGGGGTGAATGTTTGCATGGCATATGCCTTTGCAATGGCAGCCAGGATACACAGCTCACATTTGGCTTAATTTAATTTGGCCTCACTTTAATTCTAGCTGCCTGGGCAGACAATACAAAAGGAGCTCTGTTTTGCAGAGGGGAAATATATCCAAGTCAGGCTCCAGCTCAAGTCATCCAGCTCCATGCTCACTTTGAGTGAAGTTTCTGGTAAAGGGAAAAAGTAGAAGGAGAGGAATCAAGACAGAGAGGACTTGGTAGTTGCTTTGTACGGACATTTAATAAATAATTCTTCACCTATACAATCTGCATAGCTCACTACTAGAAGACACCCAAAGGTTTGGGTGGGAACAAGATCAACATTCTATCATTGATCTTCTGAAGAACATTCATACTCCCTATTACACTGTTCAGAAGAATGAAATACGTGCTAATTCACATTTAGAACTAATGTGACTAGGGATGTAAATCCTGACGTCATTTGTGCTCCTGCAATAAATGAAACAACACACACACACACACAAATATTCCTGCTACAATTCAAAAAGATACATTTTTAAATTAGATTTGGAGAGATTTTGCATATTTTCAAGACAGATTTTTGTATACTCTTTGTATATTTTACTTTATATTCTTTTTTATATGCTACTTCTATCTATTTCTTTTTTCTGTTTTATATTTTTCTTTCATAGAATCATAGAATCACAGAATTGCAGAGTTGGAAGAGACCACGAGGGCCATCCAGTCCAACCCCCTGCCATGCAGGAAATCACGATCAAAGCATCCCTGACAGATGGCCATCCAGCCTCTGTTTAAAGACCTCCAAGGAAGGAGACCCCACCACACTCTGAGGGAGTGCGTTCCACTGCCAAACAGCTCTTACTGTCAAAAAGTTCCTCCTAATGTTGAGGTGGAATCTCTGTTCCTGAAGCTTGCATCCATTGCTCCGTGTTCCAGTCTCTGGAGCAGCAGAAAACAAGCCTGCTCCATCCTCAGCGTGACATCCCTTCAAATGCTTAAACAGGGCTATCATATATCGCCTCTTAACCGTCTTTTTTCCAGGCTAAACATACCCAGCTCCCTAAGTCTCTCCTCATAAGACATGGTTTCCAGACCTTTCACCATTTTAGTTGCCCTTCTCTGGACATGCTCCAATTTGTCAATATCTTTTTTGAATTGTGGTGCCCAGAACTGTAAACAGTATTCTAAGTGAGGTCTGACCAAGGCAGAATAGAGTGGCACTATTACTTCCCTTGATCTAGACACTATACTTCTATTGATACAGCCCAAAATCGCATTGGCCTTTTTAGCTGCCGCATCGCACTGTTGGCTCATGTTCAACTTGCGGTCTACTAGGACTCCTAGATCCCTTTCGCACGTGGTCTCATTCAGCCAGGTCTCTCCCATCCTATATTTATGCATTTCATTTTTACGCCCTAAATGCAGTACTTTACATTTCTCCGTATTGAATTTCATTTTGTTAGCTTTGGCCCAGCTCTCCAGTCTATCCAGGTCACTCTGAATTTTGATCCTGTCCTCTAGGGTATTAGCTACTCCTCCCAATATGGTGTCATCTGCAAATTTGATAAGTATTCCCCTAATTCCCTCATCCAAGTCATTGATAAAGATGTTGAATAGCACTGGGCCCAGGACAGAACCCTGTGGCACCCCACTGGTCACATCTTTCCAAGACGAAGAGGAGCCACTGCTGATCACCCTTTGGGTTCGGCCGGTCAACCAATCCATTGAACAGTTAACTTGTCTAGCCCACATTTTACAAGCTTGTTTGCAAGAATGTCATGGGGAACCTTGTCAAAGGCCTTACTGAAATCAAGGTATGCGATGTCCACAGCATTCTCTTCATCTACCAAGCTGGTAACTTTATCAAAAAAAGAGATCAGATTAGTCTGGCATGACTTGTTTCTCTGAAACCCATGTTGACTTTTTGTGATTATGGCATTGCCTTCTAAATGTTCACAGACTCTCTGTTTAATGATCTGCTCTAGAATCTTCCCTGGTATTGATGTCAGACTAACTGGACGATAATTGTTGGGATCCTCTTTTTTCCCCTTTTTGAAGATGGGAACAATGTTTGCCCTCCTCCAGTCTGCTGGGACTTCTCCTGTTCTCCAGGAGTTCTCAAAGATTATTGCCAATGGCTCTGAGATTATATTTGCCAGCTCTTTTAATACTCTTGGATGTAGTTCATCTGGTCCTGGAGATTTAAATTCATTTAGATTAAGAAGGTATTCCTGTACTACCTCTTTACTTATTTTGAGCTGGATTTCCCCTATTGTGTCCTCTGTTCCATTCTCCTCAGGTTGGTCCTCCTTTTCCTTTTCTGAAAACACTGAGGCAAAGAAGGTGTTGAGTAATTCTGCCTTTTCTCTGTCCCCTGTTAGCATTTTGCCATCTTCTCCACGTAGTGGCCCTATCATTTCCTTCTTCCTCCTTTTGCTGCGGACATACCCAAAAAAACCTTTGTTGTTGTATTGTTGAAGAATATGTAACTTTTACTGTATGTAGAAAAATCTTTAGAAGTATAAAACAAGACAGATTTTGTGCTTTTTTGTAAATACACAACATTTAAACACAATGAATGTTTCCATGCTGCATAGTACACTACAAAATAGTAGCACAGGATGAGCTGCATGCATGTTTTTGATCAAGCAGCTTGTCCCTTTTTAGCTAGCAGTGTGAGAACTTAGTTACAGAAAAGAATTTGGTGTTGTTGTTTTTTTACACAAATTGTGGAAAATGCAATAAAGTTCTTAGTTATTCATGCATGGTGGAAGTAAAAACCCTTGCAGGTTGAAGCACCCTCTCCAACCAACCAAAAGGTTATTTCAACTGCAAGATTATTTCACATCCCTAGACATGACAAAATCGGATTGAGTTGAACAAGGGACACCTGAGGTTAAAAAACAAACATACATACATCTTGGTAAGTCATTTCCTCTCAGCCTCAATTTCCTTTTTAAATTTTTTTTTTTTTACAAATTCTTTAAATAAAAACATTACCATGAACACAAACAGACACACTATCAAATAAACAATTAGACACTAAACAAATAGACACACAATCCATAAAATGACTTATTTCTTATCATTTTGTAATCAGTTTATTTGCCCCCTCCTTTTGATACTACATGTCTTTCCCTTACTTTTCTATATTCAATTCCTCTATCTTCTTCTGCTTTATATAGTTTGTCCGTTACTACTTACTCCTCAATTCCTATTGTACTTTTTCTCCCCATATTTGTTCACAGTAAGATACTGAAGCTGACCATTCTTTCTTGAATTTTTCTGATGGTTCATTTCTGATTTGGGTAGTTAGCTTATCAATTTCCATAAATTTATACAGTTTGAGCATCCATTCCAGAGTATCTGGGGTGTCCATTGTTTTCACATACCGGTATGTATCATGTAAGAATAATACTTTCCCATATCTTCTCTCTATTTCTTCCTTGACAATTCCCAAGAACATTTTGGGATCAATGTTTATATTTATTCTTAATATTTTATTTATCAATAAATGTATCTGCTGCCAATATTTCTTAGCTTCCTTGCATTCCCACCACATGTGATATAGCATTCCTTTTATTCTGAGCATTTCCAATATTTGTTGTCCATGTTCTTATATATTTTTTGCTATGGGGGGTGTTAAATACCACCAAAACTACATCTTATAGTAGTTTTCCTTCACATCAGCACTATGAGCTAAGAATATATTTCAGTTTAAAATGTGTAAAAAACATTGACTACACAGCCCTGTAGTTCTTCTGTTGATTTTATCATATATTTACCTCTCTCCATAGTCAGGAGTTCAGCATGGGTCAGCTATCTTCCCTCTGTCAACTTCTCTCTTCTGTGAAATGCTTTGCTTATGGAGATCCATCTTGATATTTTATTGTTTAGATGCTTCTCAGCCTCAATTTCCCACCTATAAACCTGGAATGATACAATCAATTGTAAACTGGCATGTCATTAAGACCTATTCAGAAGATTCAGCTGGTATAAAATGGAAACTGTCAAAAATCCATTATACCAGTACCACAGTATTTGCACAGCCAATCCAAAATGACACTTTGGACTTTAATATCCTGAATCCATTTTGGATTTTTGCATTAGCAATTGTGTGCTTTTTTGCTGCACTGAGGTGCCCAAATAACTTTTTTAAGCAGAAGGTTGCACTTGCACACCTTTGCTTTAAGGTTAAAAAAAAATTATTAGGCAGTGGTGGCAACGTACGGAGAATAAGAACATGCAAATTTACTCTGCTGCCATCTTGATTCAAGGGTGTGTGCACTTCAAACATGGACAGCTTTCCATACTATTGTTTTTGCCAAAAAACCGTGGAGACTAAAGAATGCTGCTGTGAATTTTCAATAATGTGCAGGAATCAGCATCATATGCTTTCATCTAGACAAGCCCCTAGTATCCAAAAAATACTGATTTTTTCCCCTCCGAATGTCTTCTAGAGGTCATGGGTGAAATTTTGCAATGCCCCTTCCCCAGCCCTTTTAAAGCCAGGGGAGGCCTTTTTCCTAAGAGGAACTGAATTGGAGGTGCCAGGGGGGGGGAAAAAGCTTCCCTTGAGCTTAAAACAGCCCAGGAAGGCAAAACTATGATTAAATTGTCCCCTCAAGGGTATTTGATGCATTTGGGTATGCAGCAGAGGATGTGGCCCCTGGGATCTCCTGGAGGGAGCAGTTCAGCTCTGTAACTCCTGACAGCTGCCCACTTGTGTTAAACACAGGACTCCAGACCATTTTTCTCCATTGTTCAATTGTGGTTTTTTTTACCCTTTCCCCATTACAGTTACGTCTGAGAAATGGGAAAGCAAAGGTGTATCTTTAATGGTAACTACTTTTGTGGAACTTGGACCTATAACTCTAACTAATTAGGCTTTAAAAATATTGAGTTAATGTTCTATGCTCTGCTAGGAAAGACCTTGATTTGTTTGTGATCTTAGTACCTGCAAACATTTCTAATATCTAGAATCTCTGTGCATAAGAATGTCTGCCATGAGGGTTAGACCTGGGTGGTAGTGGTTATAATTTGGGACAAATAAATATATTGCCTTCAGCAGTCTTATTCATTTATCATTTATTGTATTTGACTAAAAGCCCTTACAAATTCAATAAAATCCTATTAAAAGAGAAAAAAGGTAAAATAAAAGAATGCAACATACATATACATGTACAGTTATACAAAAAGATCAAATTAATGAGTTCCCTGCACAATCTATAGCAATATCTTGCAAATATGAATACTTTTAGCAGCTTTAGCAAATAATGATGTTTTATGTGTAACGTAAGAATCGCAATCTGATAGTATCATAGAATCATAGAATCATAGAATCATAGAATTGCAGAGTTGGAAGAGACCACGAGGGCCATCCAGTCCAACCCCCTGCCATGCAGGAAATCTTGATCAAAGCATCACGTAGGAGCTCTCACTGTGTAAGGAAGCAAAAAGCTGTTCCAAGAATCTTTTCTTAGGGTTTTTTTTATATAACTGAAAATGATAATGTAAAATATCTTCTACCTCATCCACACCATAAATGCAGAGCCTTAAATTTCGCAGAACACTTCTATAGCTACCGTCCATAACTGATGTAGGCATGGTTTGGAAATGCAATTCTGTAAATGCAGGTCTCAGAGGAGACAGGTAAGCATTTGTAAATATTGAGCTCCTACATGATTTGACTTCAACAAGTGATTCCAATAGGAAAAATTTGAAGACTTAATTGAAGCTAAGTCTTGACCATTATCCAGTTTATAAATCCAATTTCTCAGCCTGCTTTTTAATGCTGGGAAAAACAAAAATATCTGTTGAGAGAGCTTTAGAGGTTAATAAGTCTTGGACTAACTTAGCCCAGCCACCTATCTTCCATTGTTTAACTAAACAAAGCTTAGGGAGGTGGTCCTCTAACATGTGCAGAACCCTCTTATAATACGAGAAGGCTGCCATCTCAGCCCTAGATTTTAAAGATACCATGCCTGTTTCTGTCCTAAGGAATGCAGCAGGAGTCCCCAGAAGTACTGCCAACACGTACCTCAAAAACTTGTTCTGGTAGACTTCCAGGTCATTCAAATCAATCTCAATACCATATTGCATTTGAGCAACTACTTTCCCTAAAAACACTTTCAATGCTAGACTTACAAGTCTACTGCCTCTAGAAAAGAAGAATTTCAATACAGCAAGGGCTGACTTCTGTGCTGTTATTTTAATATTTTGTAGCTGGGTCTTCCAGGAATTTTTCTTATCAAAATACACCCCCAAATACTTAAAGGAGGGAATCTGTTCTATCCTATTTCCACTTAATTCTGATTAAATTTAGGTGAACATTTGCCAAAGACAATCACCTTAGATTTTACATAGTTTCTTCTAAGTTATTCTGTTTGACAGAAGTCATAGAGTTTATTTAGACTTGTCTTCAGCCCAATTTTATTCATAGATAATAATACAAAATCATCAGTGTATATTAAAATTACTGTTTTATGACTTCCTATTGAGGGAGGAAAGGGATCAGGACAATTTAACTTAGTTACAATATTGTTAATATAAAGATTAAACAGGAAGGGTGCTAACAAGCAGCCTTGTTTGACTCCCTTTGTTGTATGAATTTCCTCCATCAACCTCCCATCTATGCTAATCTTTACCCTCATAGTTGTATTGGTGTATAACTCCTTATTAGGAGTAACAGCCTCTTATCAATATTAGTTCTCACCAACTTATCCCACAAACAATTTCTGTTAATTATATCAAAATCTGATGAGAAATCAATGAACATAGCAAAAAGCCATTTGAAAGGACCATTCGTGTATTTATTAATCAAATGATGTAACACAAATATCTGGTTCACTGTACTATGGCCTTGTTCCTGATAAGGAATATTATTTTCCTCCACCCAACTTATGGGCTTCTGGAGGAGGAAGCAGCTGTAAATCTTAGAACTGATAGCCAATAAGCTAATGGGCCAATAATTCTGAGGGTTTGATTTATGTCTTATCTTAAAAATTGGGAAGATTATACTCTGTTTCCATCACACAGGAAAAATGCCTGTAGAGTTTATATGGGAAAATAGTTTTGCTAGCAGAAGGGCCCACCATTCAAGATTGTTCTTATAGACCTCTGCTGGAATCATATCCTCACCAGGTGCTTTATCTGCTGCTAGAGCAGATATGAGTTTGCCCCTCTGCTAGCAAAACTTCTTGTTCTGAGACTGGGGGCCATTCTGGTAATCTTATTAACAAAGCCTGGTTAGTACTTAAACTATCACTGCTACTATCCACATCACTTTCAAAAACATTGGTAAAATAAGTAGACAAGTTTTGGCTGAAATGCAAGCATTTAACATGGGATTAGAACCCATGCCTGATACTTGAAATCAAATTCCAAAATCATCTTTCTTTCCTTTCCAAGGCTGCCAACCCCAGCTCCTTCCACTGAGCTATCATAGAAGTCCTTTTTTTGTTCTTAATGGGTCCTTATAAATTAATTGGCAGGAAGCCAATTCTTCCAAATCAGCTTTAAACTGCACCTACCTTACCCTGCTGGTTGGATGAGCCAGATTTGTTTGGGCTTGCCTATATTCATTATCATACCACCCCACTTTGGCAGAGCTCATTCTAGATTGATGGGCCATTCTAGTTAAAAGTGGCCTTAGGGCTGTAAAAATAGTCGTAACACCTTCTACATGTATAGGTTTCCTTAAACAATGTTCTATGCACATCCAAAAGGTAAGAACTATTCAGATGGGCCTGGACTGAAAGTTCAACAGAAGGAGGCCACTTTAAGCATTTCCCCATCATTATTGTTCCCTCAGCCAAATCAGTAGGTGAAGAGAGAAGTAGAAGAACTAATATAGAAATGGACAAAAGTATAGATAAATTATCACTTTCTGGGCAGTCTAAAGCATTATAGCATATCCTGTGGGACAATAATTTTGGGGAGCAGAAGACATAATCAATAACACTACCTACTCTGGTATTAAGAAATGTAAAATATCCATTGGAATTATCCCAAGGACTGCCATGAAGTCATGTCAACCTCAGGCAGGACATTAACTCAAATAACTTCCTACCTTCTTTATTTACCACTTTGTCCAAAGAAAGACAATCAGGTTAAAAAAAAAAAAAAACCTCATTGCCATCCTGGGCAAAACCATTTTCCTTTTCATTAGGACCAGAACCGACACAAGCATTAAAATCACCACACATTACTAGGGTTGCCTTAGGATATTGTGGCTTGCAAATATTCAGAGCCTCTTCCAACTGATTCCACAAAAATCATGAGCTCCCAGATTTATCAGGAGGACAGTATACATTAAATCAAATTAGAGCATCAATATCTGACCCCCAATTACCACTTAACAATAAAGACAAAATAAAATTGCATTTAGACTGGTAAATTATTTCAGATACAACATTCAGTTTCACTGAAACTAAAGTAGCTACACCTCCTCTGGCTCTTCCCTTCTTCTAAAGCTTTGTTGCAGGAAGCAAAAAAGAACTAAACCCTTGTAATAAAGAAATGGATGTATCTAATATCCAGGTTTCCTGAAGATGTAGAATGTCAAATAATGAAAGAAATTTCCCAAATTCCTGGGTCTGCGGTCTTATTCTGCCACCCTGCAATATTCCAAGATAAAATCAAAACGGAAAACCGTAATTCTGAACTGCCCAGTCATGGAAGGTGCAATAATTGGCTCTTGGTAGTAAAAGAGGTATCTTGAATTTATCCTAAGCATTTCTTAGTCCTTTCCCTCTTCTCAGATTACGAAAGTTCTTATTAAAGTTGTGTCTGAATCCAGCCTGATTATATCTGGGTGGGGTATTCCTACCATGAGTTTCACAGGGAATCAATGGATTAAGAGCTGCTGATCTGGAAAGTGGCTCTATCTGGTACCCATGACCCTTCCAGGAAACAGGGATGTTGTTTGGGAAGGTTACATATGAAGGCATGGCTTTACTGCCAATGCTGCCATTATTTGAGTATTCCTTGCCAATATGGGTCCATATCAGCTGATCAGAAGCAAAATGACAATTGGCTTTTCTTTGTAAAGCGACTGATAATGTGAATAAATAAATGTGAAATTTTGGATTACATTGTGCCTATCCCACTTAAAGGGTACATACGTTTTTGTAAAATTAGGGTGTAAGGACCAAAAGAGTTTACAATGCTCCAAACAGGTGAAATACAGTTCAATAACACCTCTTATTCCCTTATGCCTCAAGGGGTATAAACACAAACAGGACAACCCTCCTAAATCCTGCCTTAAAATCCCAGCTGATGATAATATTTCAGGTAGCACCTCTGTACTTTCTTTCCATGAACCGTCTGCTTGCTTTAATGGCCAATTAAATATTGAGACACAATAGTCAGGCTTAGGGCTTTTTCAGATGCCTTAAAATCCATGAGGAGAGGGCGGGAGAGGTACGCGGCTATCCCACGGCAAGGATTCTGCTTCGGATGACTCTGTCCCTCTCCCGTTGTCATTCGTGTTGCTTCCGTGTTCAATTGAAGGCAACCGCACCATTTTTTGTGAGTAAAAAAATGGTGCTGTTGCCTTCAATCAAACACGGAAGCAACACGGATGATGACAGGAGAGGGACAGTGTCATCCGAAATGGACCCCCTGCTGCGGGATAGCCGCATACCTTTCCCACCCTCTCCTCACGGGTTTTAAGGCATCTGAAAAAGTCCTATGTCTGCAATGTTGCTGTGAGATCCTTATTTTATCCAATTCATTGCCTGCTTGATTAACATTTACCCTTGAATCATCACCATCAACTTCCAAATCATTCTGATCCCCAACTATGTCTGCTTCATCAATTTCTGTTTCTTGAGCCTCTTGCCATTCATCTATTATAATCAGGTCAGAATCAGAAAAGGTAAGGTGGGAAATTTCAAGTTTATGATCTTGCAGGTCTCCCATAGCTGTTTTGCTTGGCAGGGTCATGCCCTGTCTATCCCAATCCAGCAAGAATTCACCTACATGCCCCACAAAAGCATGTTGATTGCTGAGGGAGATATCAGCCTGCAGGTTGATGGAAGCCAAGTTCATGTCAAGTTCTTGATTAAGTTGATTAGGCTGTGCAGGAGCAGGAGCTATTGTCAAAATCCCCATCTCAAACCCATTAAGACCTGAATATTGGCCTTGAGGCCAAAGAATTCCCTTTTAAAGCTATCCAGGGTCTGGAAAACTCTCTCCTTTGTTTTGGCTGCAAGAAAACATTGGTCCCGAAGACAATCATATACTTCTCTCTGCCTTTACTGTATCCTTATTTGAAGACTTGGCCTGTTGCGCTGGGTTTGAGCTTGAGTTAAACAAAAGCGTGTGATAGACAGAAGATATTAAATAAGGATTTTCATGTGTACATTCTGGATCTAGAGACCAATTCCCCAGCTGTTCTTGGTCATATAAGTCTACTGAAACTTCCAGCTGATCTTTACTGATGTTGCTGTTTGCTAAAGAGACAAAATTTAATGCTTCTGGTGCAGTAAAAGTAGAGGTAAAGTTGGCCTAACTTAACATCTCCTCCATAAATGTTCCTCTAGTTTCCACTGGTTCACAATATTCCAGAATAGACTTTTGTACAGGTACAGAGACAGATTCTTTACATTTCTGCTATCTTCTCTGGGCTCTTGTTACAACCATAATCACATGATCTCCAAAAAGACTCCAACCACACTCCTTTTCCTCAGCAGAAAAAAATCCTTTAAATTCTCCCAGCCTTGTTCTTCTCCTCTCTTTCTCCACCAACTTTGAGTAAGGGTGGTAAGGGTAATAAAACAAGCAGGCCTCCTTAAAATGCCACTGCTAACACAAACAAATCAGAGTACCAAACAACATCTCTCTCTTTTTTCAAACTTTTTTGAGAAAAACTTTCAACAGCCTTTCAGTGGCTTCTGATAGTCCTCAAAGGTCCACTGGCAAAACAGGCAGACTAATCAGCAAATCTTTAAAAAGTTAGGCAGTCTTACTCAAGTGAACTAACTAAGTAAGTAAGTAAATATGTTCTTTGCCTCAGCCTTGCCTCTTAAATTTCTTTTCATGAACATTGATTCATTTGCCAGTTATCACTGTAAAAAATGTACAACACAAATATCTAACAATTGAAGAACATATCTGCTACTCAAAGCTCAATGGCTTCAAAATAACAGCAGCACCACTCCCCAAAATTGTCATATGCATGTGTGTCTATGTATACATATGGTACACATATTAAGAAGAATGTGAATATTTCTGTCATAGCTCTTAAAACTGTAAAAAATTTTATACCTGAAACTTGGCATGGACCTTGGGATTTTTTAAAAAAATATTCATTAATTAATTTCAGTTCTGTCTATCATCTGCAATATCTTTTTATGTCACTAGGTGACAGACAGCATTAAATTGAGGGAGCTACAGTTAGCTTGAACATATTTATTTTTCTAGAGGCCTTCTTGGGAGCTCCAGAAAAATGGTACCCAAAGGAGCATACTGGGCACAATGGATGCTTCTTTATTCACATCACCTGAACTCTTCAAAAGTTAAAAGAGAAAGCTAGAGAAAGGAGGAAGGGGAAGAGAGGCAACAGGAGAAAAAGCTGAATGAATATTAAGGTGTAAGGAGAGAAATTTAAAAAAAGGAGGCAGGAGATGTGAAAGAGCAGAGGGAAAGAAAAAGAGCACTGGGGGAGGTAGGGAAAGAAAAATGACCTGGGTGGATAAGTGGAAACCAAGAGTACCTGTGTGAAGAGAGAAATAGCAATTAGTTGAATGGGTGGCTGACTGTTGGGTTTCTAACATATACAAAGATGGATAATTCTGCCTGTGTGTGCTTCTCTCTCTGTGTTTATTCATTTCCCTGTACTTCCAATACAACCTGGCTATTTCCATAGACCATGTACTATATGACACAATCTGAACCTGAGTAGGTTTGCAATGAAGCTCACTTCTGGCCAGGAAATTGTAGAAGTTTATAGATAAAATTAGAATGAAGTAAACATCTGCTTAGCGTACTAGCTGATCAAGGGGAAGGTTTATTTGATGAACACAGCCTTCCCAGTGAAGTAACCATTTTTGTTCAATCTTTATGCAGTTTCTCAGAATGGAAAATGCTCCAAGATGACACCTGGGACAGAAATGCTACACTTGAGCACACCTGTGAAAAGCAGTTTCTACTATCAACAGCCCTCTTATGAACCTGCATGCTGCTGGCCTGAATTTCCAGTGGTGTTATATTCAGATGATGATACAAAGTAGGGATTAACTGGCAAGCAAAACCTCAGAGATTGTGCCTTTCCCATTATGTATCAGTGCAAATAAGAGAAAGACCAAAACATCTAGCATTATTTCTTGGTTTCCAGCCAATACTTTAAAGTCTTCCACTGAGCTAAAACAACAGTGACCCAACCCAAGTGTTTTTGTTGGCCCTTTGAGAGATCATCTTCCAAAGCTGGACTGAAGACAGAAATCTTTCAACATCTTTTCTTTAGACCTTTCTTGTCCGTTATTCTGCAGCTGCAAGGCTAGGAAAAGGTGTTCCTTCTGTATTTTGAAAAGTTCAGTAGCAATGCCTTTTATTAATTGTTATGGGGTTCCCTGGTAGTACTTTGTTAAAGTCCAAAGTATTTTAAAAGTTTCATGCCATCCAGTCCACTTTACGGGGGGAAACGGAAGCTTAGAAATAATTACTTTTCCATGATCACTAATCCATTTATAGTTTTGGATCCAGTTTTGGATCCAGTTTTACTAGATCCACATTCAACACACAAAGCAAGATACATCACTAAATGTGAGACAGACGTTCCTTACCATCTATAATGTTAAAATAATATTTAGCATGTATATAGAAACCAGTTTTCAAAGTACTTTACATCTATTTATCTTATTTGCAATGGAAGCAAGCTCCAGGAACAGAGATTCTACCTCAACATTAGGAGGATCTTTTTGACAGTAAGAGCTGTTCGGCAGTGGAACACACTCCTTTGGAGTGTGGTGGGGTCTTCTTCTTTGGAGGTCTTTAAACAGAGGCTAGATGGCCATCTGTCGAGGATGCTTTGATTGTGATTTCCTGCATGGCAGGGGGTTGGACTGGATGGCCCTTGTGGTCTCTTCCATCTCTACAATTCTATGATTTACTCATACAACAGCCTGCAAATCAGATGACAGTTATTATGATAGCCATATTCCAGAGGGAAGCTAAATGAGGTTGAGAGAGAGTATGATTTACATAAGGCTGTCCAGTATGTTCACAGTGCAGGTCAGAATTGAATCATAGAATAATCGAACTGGGAACTTTGTGATTTCTAGCATAGTCACATAGACATTAATTAAATGCACACACCCCACACACACATTAGACTTTCCTAACACTGAACATAAATCATATACAATTATTTTTCATTTGGCACAGAAAGTTCTAATTCCTTCCCTTTAGGTTGCTGTTGTTGTGAGAGTGCCAAATTTCTCTAAGCTATCAAAAAGTAGTATTTTATCACTGAAAGAAGTGATAAGTGATAGCCTGTGAATTTGTGTGCTTACTGCAATCATCAATGTTGTGTGGTGGGATGCAGTTGTGCGGATTGGAATTTGGATTTTAAATCATCAGTGATGGCAATATTGTTTAATTCCCTGCTTATACATACAGTCAGCCCTCGGTCTCCATGGATTCTGTATCCATGGATTACACCCTCCACGGCTTGAAAATATTCCCCAAAAAATATATTCCAAAAAGCAAACCATGATTTTGCCATTTTATATAACGAACACAATTTTACTGTATCATTATCGATAATGGGACTTGAGCTTCCATGGACTTTGGTATCCACAGGGTGTCCTGGAACCAAACCCCAGTGGATACCAAGGTCCCACTGTATATCAGTTTATTACTTTAAGTACCATTCTGTAATTTTATTCTCTCTTTTGTATTCACCCTTAGTAGGCTGCTAGAATATTTGCCTTCTTTTATATCTGAAAAGTGGGAATGAGTAGAATGGTGGAATTGGGGAGTCCCCCTGCTATTCACAGGGTTTTTACTTGATCTCTACCTCACCGAAGAAAGGCACCAGGAGTGCAGCCATCTAATCCCCTGTACAGAAGTGTAGCTTAGAGCCTGCCAGTCCAGGGGAGCAGAAATGGTGGCCCTCTCTTTGTTCCTTCATTCCCTCCCTTTGCTCCTTCAAGGTCTTCACCTTCCCAGCCCTCAGAACACCCTGCCATTCCCTCCTGTGCTTCACATACTGCTGCTGTTGGATCTCCCTGGGCACTAGAGACAGTCTCTCCATGTCTTCCTTCCATCAGCTTCTTAAAACCATTTGCAACTCACCTTCTAGGGTTTCAGTTATACGACAGTTTTTATTGTGGTAATTTGTGCTTTATCGCTGTTTCGCAGCTGTAGTGCGTTGTTCAGATGATATATTGCTTAATTGATCTATCGGTTTAGTTTTCAGCTGTGTTCTGCTTTGATATTCACACACAGATTGAGATGGGGGCATGGCCTCCCAAGCACATCCTCTGATTACCACAGGAATGCCTGAGATGAACATTCACACACACACACACACACACACAAGAGAGACCAGAAAAGGCTTGCTTAATTCTTCAGATCGTAGCAGCTGGGCACAAGATAGCAAGGAGGGAGGGAGAGAAGGAAAGACACACACACACACACACACAAGGCTAGCACTCCAGTCTTTTTCGTGGCTAAGCACAAGATAGGGAGAAGGGAAGGGACGGGATCTCAGGAGGGGAGACTAGATCATTCACACACACAGAGACTGAAAGTAGCAAGGCGGGAGGGAGAGAAGGAAAGACGCACACACACAAGGCTAGCACTCCAGTCTTTTTCGTGGCTAAGCACAAGGAGAAGAGAAGGGACGTGATCTCAGGAGGGGAGACTAGATCATTCACACACACTGAGACTGAAAGTAGCAAGGCGGGAGGGAGAGAAGGAAAGACACACACACACACACAAGGCTAGCACTCACAGTCTTTTTCGTGGCTGGAAACAACATGGATCTTTCCTCCATCCCCTCCTTGTCCAAACCTCTCCCTGGTGAGTTCAACCAATCATGGCAAAGCTCTGCTGTGAATGTATCTGAAAGATTGCTGGTAATTCACACAGCACGTAGTGTAATGGTTGTTCAGACTATCGAAAATGTGCTACTTTTCAAAAAAGTCGGGAAAAGTCCCAAAATCCTTTATTGCATTACTAATGGGTTTTTGTGCCCCCCTCCTGAAAGAGGCGACTTTGTGCTGCAATGCATGTAAACAATTAGGAATCTTGGCGAATTCTTCACGGGTTTTTTTCACCATGTATCCAAGCCCCAGGACTCTTACTTTTCCTTCTCCTCTGGCTTTGAAAGGGGTGGGCGAGAGAAAGGGGATGAGGGAAGAATTTGCTCTTGCCTTTTGCCTTTCTATCCTGAAGTTAGCAGGGTGAGATCCCTCTCTGACCACTTCATGAGAAATTCTTCACCTTTTACCCTCTTTTTAGGCCCAGAAGTGTTAAACACACATAATTACCTCTAAAATGAATACATCTTGCCCCCATCTACTCGATGAGGTTGATAGGACTTATTTTTAGGTTAGTAGATATAGGATTTTAGGCACCTGGGCCACTGAATTCAGCAGGATTTACATCTGAAGCAGTATACACAGGACTGTATTGTTAGGATGTAATCTTATATATTTGGGAATAAGCCCCACTGAACCTGCTTTCATAAAAAAAATATGCATAAGTTAATGCTGAGTTGGTCTGGACTTTTCTTTTTTAAACTTTTTTGTTCTGTTTTTTGATGGAGGGGTTATTTTATTCCGAGGAAAACAACAAACGGAAGGCACTGAAAGAAATGAATTCAACATGGGTAGAGATCACTGGCAAAGCCCTGACTATAAGCCCTTTCATACCTCCACGAGACCTTTTGCATTTTCTTTCACACCTCTCACTTGTAAAACAGAGGGGAACTCTGGCCACAAGTAAGCCAATCAGAGCACTGGGACAAGGACTGGGCATAGAGCAAGTGGTGTGAGCCACCGTGGATCCCATTCTGGGAGAAAGGCAACATATAAAATAAATAAATAAATAAATAAATAATACTCAGCTGTCTCAATTGCTATAATGGCCCAGGGGCCCTCTGCTGGCAGTCCAGCTTTATTTATTTCTATAACTAGATTCCTATCCTGCCTTTCCCTCACATGGGACTCAAAGTGGGACCCAAATGGGACTCCCAAATAGGACCAAAGCATAGTTGTTCTCTTGCCCTTGTAAAAATAACCCATATTTATACAGCATTTCCAAGCATTATAAGAGCTTCATTCTTAGCACCTAAATGTAATCCTTGCTGCAACCTTATAAACATAGTCAGTATTATTGTCTATTATATTGCAGATGGGTTGGGGGGGGGTCCCAACTGAGGCTGAGAGAGTGTCACGTAACTATAGTTAGTTAGAGAGTTCTTGGTAGTGAGAAGGTTGAAATTTGGGGGCGATTTTGTGCTAACTCTTTTAGCATTGTTCATGGTTGTGCACTTTGGTCATGCTGTGACATGGCAAAGCAGGGGAAAGCTCCGTTCTTCCTCCATAAGCAGAGAGAACAGGAACACAATTCTTAAGAGTGGGGTCCTCTGTAGATAACATTTTTTATCCCCTCTTACCTGGTCATTAGGGTAGGTAATATCCAGGGCCGGTTTAACCAGTCTGCCAAATCAGCATTGGCAGGGGGGCCCAAGGTCAAGGGGGGCCCCTGCTGACCTCCTTATCTGACAAAGGTTTTCTAGGAAGACTCTATGGTAGTTGTGCTGTTTTGTGTCCCATGGATAATGAATCCATGGATACGGGGGTCCTACTGTAATCTGAGCATCCTGTATTGTGAATAGGTTAGATTACATTGACCTGAGATAAACATATGGGGCCCCCCAAATAAAGCATTGCAGGGGGCCCCAAAATTCCTTAAACCGGCCCTGGTAATATCTAAGGGCCACAATTTCCACTGCCATTTTTATTTCCTCAAAAGGTGATTTTATTCATTTGTTCACTAAGGACTTTATCAGACATGGGAAACTTTGTGGGGAAAAAACACATCCAAAATTGCAACATAAGAATGGGGCAATAGCCCGAAGGGCAAAATTATCAGACACCCACATCCTCCGCTGCTCCCGGGGTGAAGACTGACACAGATGAGGTGTCACTTTTTGTTGATGGGCTAAGCCATCAATAAAAAGTGATGCCTTATTCACACCCGCACTATGCTCCCAGAATGGCTGAACGACATTGTCATCTGATAATTTCATCCTTTTGGGTCATTGTTGCATCCTTATGACACATTTTTTGACGTGTCTGATAAATCCTAATTCATTATATAACCTGCCTTCCTCTTAAAACTAGTACTGCTGATAGGTAACAACAGGGTTAACCCCCCCAACACAATTAGAAACACAATATGACATAATTTTAAAACACTATTAAACAAATTGTCATAATACAACAGAGCTGAACTGAAGGCAGTTTAAAAGCACAGCATTAAAAAGATATCACCCTACACCCCACCCCAATTAAAAGACCCTTCAGCATCAGGCACTAAAGAGATTTTCAGACACGTTAAAAGTGGTGCTACAGCAATGCCAAGAGATCACAAAAGGGCTCCCTTATTAGACGACATCATTCCCCCCTCGTTATGCACCTGTTCTGCTGCTGTTCCACCATCACTGCTTTTTATTGATGGGAGAAGCCGTCAACAGATCCCCTGTTCTGTTCCTGTCACAGCTGTTCCTGCATGCGACAAGGTGCCCCATTATGCTGGTGAGATCCCAGTGTCAATGGGAGGTCCCTGCCAGAACACTTCCAGGTGAGATCGGGACATCCAGGTAAGTGACACACTTTTTATAGAATCATACAATTATAGAGTTGGAAGAGACCACAAGGGCCATCCAGTCCAACTCCCTGCCATGCAGGAAATCTTGATCAAAGCATCCCCGACAGATAGCAATCCAGCCTCTGTTTAAAGACCTCCAAGGAAGGAGACCCCACCACGCTCCAAGGGAGTGTGTTCCACTGCCGAACAGCTCTTACTGTCAAAAAGTTCCTCCTAATGTTGAGGTGGAATCTCTGTTCCTGGAGCTTGCATCCATTGCTCCGTGTTCCAGTCTCTGGAGCAGCAGAAAACAAGCCTGCTCCATCCTCAGCGTGACACCCCTTCAAATACTTATGACCCTCCCCAGATTACTTTAACATTTCAAAGTGTGTTTTTTTGCTTGCTGTCACTTTTTTCTGTTCTTTTTAATTTTATTTTTAAATTTCCTGCACTCACATCTTCTTGCAAGAATCCGCAGGATTTCGATCCATGATGTGAAGGGAGCTCCGTTAGAGCTCCGTTCACTCCTGTGCTGCAAGAATGACGTTAGAGAAGGTGATTGCAGTGGGGGAGGGTGATTGTGGTGGGTCAGGGATGGGACAGGGGTGGGAGAGGAGATTGTGGGACAAGAACACTTTTTTAATTCCTGTCTGATAATCTCCTAAATTGCCAAAAGCTTGTCTGGATTTTTTTCTTAAAGGCCTTTGTCTGCAGTGTATGGGAAGTTGCCAGTCCAGAGCATTGTGGGCAAAGCTCCCCCACAGCTCCTGGTAAAATAATAACAATCATCTTAGGCTGTATCAGAGAGCTCAAGCACCAGTAAGCCCTTCAAGAGCATTACCAACAGCTTGGGCCCTGTCTGACACCTGTCTGACCAGAGTACAGTAGAGTCAGGGTGCTTTAGGCAACTAAAAGTGAAGAAGGGAGACAGTGGCAGCCTTTTGCACAGGTTTGGTGCTTGTTAAAATTACCTCTTGCTCTGTACTTGGAGCCTATGTATGACCTTGGTAACTTTGTAGCATTTCAGTATGCACATTTCATGTTTGTTTCCACCTCATGTGAAACCCAGGTGTGCCTTTTCATCAGCAGCGGAGCTTTTCAGCAACACAATGTTAATATAAACACACATTGTTACCCTCTGAGAACTTTCTTTAGAGACAAGAGATCAAAAGCCAAGAAACATTTTCCCCACATCCAACCATCAAAGAAACTTATACCTTTTCTGTGAAAGTACCAGGCTTCTCATTTATTGTCCACTGACAAGGATAAAAGACTTGTCTTTTGTATGGTACCATGATGAATAAGGAAGGGATGTGATAGTGAGAGACTCACAAGGATTTCATGGGCTCTGTTCACCCGCTGTGGGAGAAGAGAAGATGGGGGGTGGGTGGGATACATTTGAACCCTCACCTACACTTCAGGTTGAATTCTACTTCGTTACTCTTTCCCTTTTACTCACCTGAAAAATACTTATCACATCAAAACAAAGATTCTACTGATTTTTTTCAGCCATTTCTGGGGTGTGTAAATTAAATCTGTTCTTAGCCAGGAGGAACCTGATGATTTATGCAAAAACATAAAAATAGTGACAGCATGGAAAGAGATGTAATTTCCCCCCATGTTTTTTTTAAAGCAGATATTATTTCCAGAATGCAGGATCCTCCTAGGACCCCTCCCCCCAGATTCTGACATGTGCGTATGCCCAAGCACACACAGAACATATTAAGCTGGTTTACTTAGCCATCACTCAGTTTCATCAACTAAGGAGCTTTGTCAAGTGCCACTGTTATACTGCAATCACACTGTGTAGACTCGTCTTTGCAGCAGAGACCCTGTTTCTGGCTGTTGCACAAGAGAACAATCACAGGAGGGAGTGAAAACATCAGTCAGCTCCTCCCCAGTTGACAGAGAAATAGACCTCTGCCGCCTGCAGTGGCTGCTGTCCAGTAATGGGGTGGGGTGGGATTCAAGCCAGAAGGCACAGTTAGCTCCATAACTTTGGTGGTTATGGAGCTAAGTAGATCATACAACCCTTATTTTTATAATCTATTAATATCTGCTATGTCAAAAATCCCAGTGATTAGTTGGTGGTCCATGTTCACCATTCTGATCTTGAAATTACATTTGCTGGCTTTCCTGTAGTGATCAATAAAGCACTACAATAGGATCCCCATATCCACTGAATCAATTATCCACGGGACACAAAACAGCACGCCTACTATAGAGTCTTCCTTAAAAATGTGTCCAATCTAACCATTTTCTAGATCCTCCAAGACATCTCTATGGTATTTTAAACCGGAAGTCCCTTTATTTTCAATTGTGTTCACTATTACCCATGGTTTTCTGTATCCATGGGGCCCTCAGAATCCCCAGTGGATATGGGGGTCCTGCTGTGCAGTCATCCCACCATATTTGTGGGTTTGATTATTTGTGGATTACTAAATATGTTCTCTCTAGGCATTTTCTAGGTCCTCCAGCACAATTTTATGGTCTGCTTCCACTGGAAGTTGACTATATAATCGTGCTGGAAGACCTGCACATGCCTAGAGGAATGTTCTCTCTAGGAACCTCTAGGTCCTCCAGCATGACTCTATGGTCACCTTCTGGTGGAAGCATACCATAGAATCATGCTGGAGGACACAGAGAGAACACACAAATTAGAGAAGTGTTATCTCCAGTTAAATAAATTTTTTTAAAAAAGGTCTATATTTGCAGTTTTTTCACTTTTGCTGGGGTCCTCCATCCCAGCAATATGGTCAAGTGTGGCCATGCTGGCTGAGAGATTCTTCTAACAATTTGGCAATTTTATTTTTAGACAAAATAAAATAGAATCAAAACCATTCAGAAACAAATAGAATTTGTTCTGTCTGTCCCTTTCTCCCCAGTGAGCAAAGAACAGTCAAATCATAATGGTGGCCACTGCTCTCCCCTCACAATGCTTAAGAACAGCCACAAATTGATACTATGATTAGCATGGAGGCACTGAGCAAACAGCCATCGCCTTTCTTTTCCTTTTTGAAAGTGTTTTTTGGTGGAGGAAGCAAGCAACTTCCTGTATATGTTAGTGGACACTGCTCCTCCTCCTCTAAAGAGTGCCCCAATATCCATGTATGGAACTATGCCCATGGGCACCCCTTTTCTGCCACCTCACAGCTATCATGCCACTATTCTGCTTTTCAGCTCTCTGTCTCAAAGTTTCTGAAACGCTAGAACCTACAGAAACAGAAACATGGAGGAAAAGGAGGAATTAAGATTGTTTGGCTGACCTCGTATAGGCATATTTAACACTTCATTTGAATTTATTTTTTTATTATATCATGCTTGGCATTTGGGAGAGCAGCACCCATATGCCTTAGCATAAAAACTGCCTTCAAGTTTCTTCAACATGGGAGAGCGAGTGTGGCTAGTCCCTCCTTCTGCTATCATGTTTTTCAAATGAAAATGGGCATGTCTGAAGAGGCACGGAGGCACTTCTTGTTCGTATATTGGCTTTCTTAACCATGTATAAAGCATCTTCTTTAGACGCACCATTTCCTACATGATGAAGACAACAGTGGAGATGGCTGCCTTGGGTCTCATTTTGAGAGAAAGGCAGCATACAAATGCAATAAATACATTAAATAAATAAATATGATGGTGGAGCTAAGTGCTGCCCTGCTCTTATGTTCATGAAACAATTCCTGAACAGAGCTAGTGTTCTTTCCTTAGACTACCACTAGGCCACCTTCCCTGTTCCCTGGGGTTGATGGTATGTACTCTTTTCCAATCGCAGCAAAACCCACTCTTTCATATATTTCTAAACAAATGTCCAAACTGATGTGCAAGAATTTTTTTAAAAGGGACAAATAACATCAATATGTAAATAGTAAGGGTATTTTTGACAAAACAAAATAACCCCCTTTAAATGCTGCAGAAAATGATTCTAGGTGGAGATGAACTGGAGGAATAAATCTCTAATAAGGCTATAATTTGAATTACTTATAAACAGGACTAGAGGAAAAGTAAGGAAAGCAACTGCAGATTATGGCCTAAATCCAATGGCTAGTCACAACTACAGCGCAGCAGTGTGATTTACATAAGTGTTGATGCACTCTTTAGCAATGGATTCAATAGGCCTACTGTAGCTGTAACCAGTCATTGGATCTAGGCTGATGTGAGAATAAGATGAGTTCATAATTAAATAAAATGGCATGAATCCACCATTGCTCATGTAATATCCCTTCCTTGCAACAAGGCTGCTCCAGCTGCATGCCCAATATCAATTTCACATGGTCCCCTTTAAGGATTTATTACCATTTTGGAATGGTTCATTAAACTCACACTGCTAGTAGAGATTTGTCCACTTCCACACACAGGAGATGCCATTGTCTGTCATATCTTTGATCATTAGTCTGAATGGGTGCAAGGAGACAGAGAGATAACAACAGTATCCCCTGCCCCCCTTTTCTGGATGCCTTAAGTGCTTTTGCCTGTTTTTGCTCTTCATGATTGACACACTGGGGAGGGAGAGAACATGCAAACTACCACAAATTCCATTCAGGTTTCCCCCACCACCACTTATAGATAGTATCAGAAAAACAATCTTTAAAGTGGTCAGGCAATCACAGCACAAAATTTATATCACCCAGTTGAAAGGCAGGGGGTGGTCCAGATAGAAGCAGAGTTAGGATTGCTGGGTCAGTGCATTCTATTCCCTGAGATTTCAGGGCCAAAATCTGAGGGAGATATGTCACAGGGGTAAGCCTTGTGATATCAGGGGGCAGCGGGGGCTGGAAATGGTTTTGGGTCAGTTAAATATGTAAACAGGCATGAGGACAATGGGGCCAGAATTTGGGCAAAACCCAGTTAACAGGTGACATGGCAAACCAAAACAGGGGACAGAGGAGACCAAGTATTTTTGAGGGATCTTGTCAAAAGCCTTTAGAAAGTCCAAGCAAGCAGTGTTTCCCAGATCTCCCCTGTCCACATATACACTGACCATCTTAAAGGACTCTTAATTTATTTTTGCTGAATGAACTTCTTTTTTAGTAGGACTTGGACTTCTATTTGCCTGACAATTTAATAATACTTTCCACAAATTTGCTTGGAACAAATGTTAAGCTAATTGGCCTGTTAGCCTCTTTTGTATGCCTCCAGTGCTGCATACTCCCCGTCTCTTGGTACTTCCTAGAAAAGGATTTAAAGCTTGGCCTCAGCATGTAGTGAAATGCCAGCATACTAGTACCTACAGTACCACATTATTTGAAAAGCATTAATAATATTTACTTCTGGCTAGACTGGAAAAGCATGGAGAAACTAGTGAGCTCTGAATGATCTAGCTGCTGATTACAAAGATCTCCAGTTTAGCTGTAGAACCATCTGATCACTAGTGTGTCTCCATGGCATACCATGGTAATATTTTCATTCCAAAATATGTATTAGACTAGAACAGGGGGGAAAGTGTGGAGGTAGGAGATTTGGATGAGAAGCAGAAGATGAAAGGAAATTAAAAAGAGTGGTGATTCATGTAATACCAAACAGTATAGGAAACTGGAAAATGTCTTTCTGTGTATAATAGAAAGAAAAAATAGTATTTTAGGCAGATACATAACAAAATAATGCACGGAACTCAGTATAACATGCAATGGCTATCTAGTCAATAAAAGTATTTCTCAAGTAATCTCTCAAGTAAACCTAGTGAATAATGTAAAAGTAATCTCAAACAGACGTTAAAAAATGTTAGGAAGTAGGTCAGGGTTATTTTGATGATTCAGTCCCAGAGAGCCTTATATAAAATGTTGCTCAGTTATATGAGACAATAAAAGACTTGTAGCCATCTTAGAAGTAGAAATGGTTTATTTTATTTGCATTGGACTTGAAATGATTATGTGCAATAATTGGCTATTCTTACCATAAATTACAGCTCAAGAAATATAGCTCCTTAGTCTGGACAGAAATAAACACAGTCTAAACAAAAAAAAAATTTCCACTACATGTCCACGTCCACAATATCCCACCAAAATCTTGCCAAACCAAACAGGAGAAGTGAGTTGCTTTGGACCAGGATCTTTATCTATAAAAGATTTATTTCCTTTCCCACTTTTTATTGATCCCTCAGCCCACCCCACACAACTCCAAACTCTGTTTCAGGTTTTTTGTAGACTATCAGTTTGTTGGGGCTATGCTGTGGGAGGTCCTCTTCCCTTTCCCCTGCAGCTGCATGGACTCACCCAGGATAAGTATCTTCCTCACAGGTGGACCACATTGAACCCACCTTCAATGCATGCTAGTTGGACACTCATAATTCTCACAGTGTCCTCCTCTGTTTTAGGTCAAAGAAATCTGATTATTGGGCAAAGGCATGCAGTGTAACATATCCTGCTTTGGCTCATATACCTGCCTTCTTCATGACCCCAGTAGGAGAATCAATGGCTAGATGGAAAAGTATTTGTATTTGCCTCTTTTGGGAACTATAACATCAAATTGTGACTTGAGTGCGTAAGTGAGACACCACTGATGGTCATCTCAATAAACAAAATGCTTTCCATTTTCAAGGAAATCAGTTAACCTGTTCAGCAGTACAAGACAGTAAAAATGCTATACCAACCAAGGTCCTTTGTAACTTTATCTGAATTCAGTTCTGCAGGCCACAAGGATGTCAGCCCTTGAAATTAAACACACACACACACACACACACACATTCTGATAACTGGGAACATAATTCTAGGCTGCATTAATAGGAGTATAGTGTCTAGATCAAGGGAAGTAATAGTGCCACTGTATTCTGCTTTGGTCAGACCTCATCTGGAATACTGTGTCCAGTTCTGGGCACCACAATTCAGGAAGGATATTGAGAAGCTGGAACGTGTCCAGAGGAGGGCGACCAGGATGGTGGGAGGTCTGGAGGCCATGCCCTATGAGGAGCGGCTTAGGGAGCTGGGCATGTTTAGTCTGGAGAAGAGAAAGTTGAGAGGGGACATGATAGCCATGTTTAAATATTTGAAGAGATGTCATACTGAGGATGGAGCAAGCTTGTTTTCTGCTGCTCCAGAGACTAGGACATGGAGCAATGGGTTCAAACTACATGAAAAGAGATTCCACCTAAATATTAGGAAGAACTTCCTGACAGTAAGAGCTGTTTGGAAGTGGAATACACTGCCTCGTAGTGTGGTGGAGTCTCCTTCTTTGGAAGTTTTTAAACAGGGGCTGGATGGCCATCTGTCGGGAATGATTAGATTGTATATTCCTTGTGGTCTTTTCCAACTCTATGATTCTATGATTCTATAAATGAAGGCATGCCCAGGAGCGAGGCTAAGTGGAAAAGGTAAAAACTCTAATATATCCCTAGTTTTAGTAACAATCTCATATAGCCACAATTCCAGGCCCCCTTAGATCACAACTCAACCCAGCTTACACCCATGTCTGGATCATGGTGCAGGGAATAATCCATGTATAAGGTAAAGTACAGTAGCATACCCTTGGACTGTACCAGTTTGGCAGGGACAGTGCCAATTAATCTTCTGTCATTGCATTTTTTTCAGCTGCCTTTAAGATGTCCCAATTTTTATCCCCTGTTCCCACTTTCCACCTTAGTATTGGAAAAAAATATGAGAGATTTCTTCCTCTCTAGCAGCACAACCGATGTACTGGCAGAAGTTAGAAACAGAAACCAGCCCTTTCCATCCTCACACAGGTTTATCTAGCAGCAGTGATGTATTCAAGTCTTTAGTCCAAGGAGCTTATCAGACGCTCTAAAAATGGCCTTATTGCGATGCCAGGAGATCGCTAAAGGGCTTTTTTTCACATGACATTGTTCCCCTCTCATAATGCTCCTGTTCAACTGCCGGCCTGTGGGTTCTGCTTTTTATCAATGGGAGAAACCATCAATATATCCCCCAACAGTTTTCTGTCCTGGAGGTTCCTGCAAGTGAAAAGGTGCCCCGTTTTGCTGGCACAATCCCAGCAACAATGGGAGGTCCCTGCCAGAATACTTCTGGATGAGATTGGGACAGCAAGGTAAGTGACACACTTTTTATGACCCTCCCCAGGTTACTTGTTAATTGCCTTTGTGTTTGCTGTCACCTTTTTTGGCTTATTTTCCTTTTTCATTTTTGAATTTCCCGCGCTCTTGTCTTCTTGTGAAAATGGGCAGGATTTCATTCCAGGAAGTGAATGGAGCTCCATTAGAGCTCCATTCACTCCTGGGCTGCCCTGGAAGCAGGAATAAGGCAGATTTTCCTTGTTTGGTTTTTTTACGGGCTGTGAGACCGTGTTCTGGAATAGTTTCTTTCTGACATTTCACCTGCATCTGTGGCTGGCATCTTCAGAGAATGGTTGGGTAGGAGTGTGTGTGGAGTTTATATATTGTGAACCTCTGTTGGGGAGCCTATGTAAATTTGTGTAATTGAATGGTTAGTTTCTGGGTGGAGATATGCAAGGATGATTAGTGTCTGTTTGGCTAATGGTTGGCTAATGGTCCATTGTCTGCTGGAAATCCCCCTGTCCCTGGGTGGAGTTCCTTTGTAAGTGTTGAGATTTGATTCTATCATTTTTCAAAACTGGAAGCCAGATTTTGTTTACTTTTAGGGTTTCTTCTTTCCTGTTGAAGTTGTCCAGGTGTTTGTGGATTTCAATAGCTTCTCTATGCATTCTGACATGATAGTTGTTGGCCTGGTCCAGAATTTCTGTGTTTTTAAATAACATTTTGTGTCCAGGTTGGTTTATAACATGTTCTGCTTCAGCTGATTTTTCTGGCTAGCCCAGTCTGCAGTGTCTCTCATGTTCCTTGATTCATGTTTGCACACTGCGTTTAGTGGTCCTTATGTAAACTTGTCCACAGCTGCATGGTATGTGGTGAACTCCTGCAGCTGTGAGAGGGTCTCTTTTGTCGTTCAATGAGTGTAGCATTTCTTGGATTTTCTTGGTTGGTCTGTAGATTGTTTGGAGATTGTGTTTCCTCATCAGTTTCCCTATTCTGTCTGTGACCCCTTTGATGTATGGTAAAAATACCTTCCCTTTGGGTGGCTGTTTTTCTTCATTCCTGTGGTTTTTTTCTGGGTCTGGCTGCTCTTGTGATGGCTGATCTGGAGTAACCATTAGCGAAGACTTGGTTCTCGTGCCGGGACAGGGACGGGAGAGGGGATTGTGGGACAGGAATGCTTTTTTCATTCCTCTCTGATAATCTCCCAAGTCTCAAGTCCTTGCAAGATGCTTTCAAGTCAAGTCTCAAGTCTGGAAGCCAACGTTAACAGATAAAAAGGAGGTGGTGGTGGGCTGTGTGGGTGGGGTGGAGTTTCAATAACTAGAAAATCAAGAAGATGTGCACAAAGTTAGGTAAAAAAAATATTAAATTATCAGCAAATGCCTTGAGCAATGGGCTTGAGGATGCGGTTAAGGTCAGCTCAGCAGCCTGTCCCTGCTGCACATTGCAGGAGCCTTCTAAAGCTTTTTGAAAAACGTTAGAAGAATTTTTCCACCTCAAGCCCTTTGCCTAACATTTGCTGTTATCAGTTCCTTGCGTGACTGCTAGACAAAAAGCAGTGAGATAATGGAAGCACTGGAAATTATCAGATGGGAACAAAAAAGTGTTCCCATCCCGCAATCTCCTTTCCCGACCCTCCTCTCCCACACCTGTCCCAGCAGAATAACCCAAAGTTTCCGTACCAGTACCTTAATCACACGTCCATGTCTGCCCAAGAGTGAATGGAGCTCAAACAGAGCTCCTTTCACTTCCTAGTTTGAAATCTCGGCCGTTCTTGTGAGAAGACGAGAGCACAGGAAATTCAAAATTCAAAAATTAAAAGCAAAATAGAAGAAAAAAGTGACAGCAAGCAGAAAAACACACTTAAAACATAGCAAGTAACCCTGGGAGGGTACAAAAAAGTGTCTCACTTACCTCGATGTCCCGATGTCACCCAGAAGTGTTCTGGCAGCGGCCTCCCATTGACGCTGGCATTGCGCCAGCATAACAGGACACCTTTTCAGATGCAGGACAGTCTGTGACAGAAACGGAACAGGGGACTCCATTGACGGCTTAGCCCATCAATAAAAAGCAGTGCTGGTGGCAGCAGCACAGGCGTATGATGAGATGGGTATGACGTCATCTGAAACGGGAGCCCTTTAGCTGTCTCATGGCATTGTGATAACTCCATATTTAGTGTGTCTGATAATCTCCATTGTTTGAAGAGTAAAAAACGTTTTCCACTCTGTAACATTTCTGGATGAATGTGTTATGTTACTGAACTAAGGCCAGCAAGTCAGTTGCTAAAAATATACAGTTTGCAAGTCAAGTCGAGTCATTTATTATCAAACTGAGTCCAAGTTGAGTCATTGAAGTAATTTGCATCTGGCTTGAGTCCAAGTCAATCAACTTGAGTCTACATCACTATCTAACAGAGAAAGAAAGCAAAATTAGTTGTCTAAAATAAGGTATATATAAAAGTAGTTTTACTCACATTATCACACAGGTTCATCTTCTTGAGGAAAGGTGGAAAAAAAAGTTCTACATGGGATCAGGAAGTTAGAGAGTCTCATGCCGGGAGAGCTCCTTCTACCATGTGCATCATGAAGGAAGAAGAAGAGAGCTAGCAAGCAAGCTTATGTGACCCCAGAGAACAAAGGAATGCCTACGTGACCCAGGAAGAGAGGATATGGACAAACACAAACAAACAAACAGGAAGTAACCATAAACATGCTTTGCTTAAACTCGGAGGGAGTTGAACAACTAGTGAGTCAGGCATGCAAGGGTTGCTAAACTCCATCACTTAGTACTTAGCTTGCTTCAGTTGCTGAAAACTGAGTTCAAAGTTGACAAGTAGTTTGCACTCAATTCACTCAGCAGATGGGAGGGGAGTGAAGAGGGTGGATTCTTGCCCTTCCCAGGAGGCTCAGGCCAAAGCAAACTGCTGCGGTCTCTCCTAGCTTGTTTGTTCTTCCTCCTTAATATCTTTTGCTATCTTGACCACACTCTGATGCTGCTTGGTTACATATGTCCCGATTTTCATCTTTGAAATGTTGGAGGGTATGCCAAGAGCTCTATAAAAAGAATGAGACTACATGTCCCTTATAGGCTTAAGGGTTAAGGATAAAAAAATTCCACAACATTATTCATTTTACAAAAGGGTGGGAGATGAGTCCCAAGGAAAATAACTGATTTTGCCAAACAAAACTCAAAACACAAACATAAGCTCCTCTTCTATTAGTCCCTTTTCATAAACACTTCAACTCCTACACAGACACACTTCCCTATCAACAAGAAACATATCGGAGTCAGATTCTCTCTCTCTCTCTCTCTCTTGCACACGTGCACACACACCAAGGACACAGATGCAAGAAACATGAGACACACACTTTATGATATCTAAATGCTGGAAAAGAAGGGAACTGCCCAATTGCACTTTTCTGAGACAGTAACTCAGTGTATCAATCAACCTTCCAGCTACTTCCACTACCATTAGCATGTGGCAGCATCCTGGGACCCTAGCCCAAATCCGGCTTCAGACTTCTCAGATGCTGTTCATGCTTAACTAGTTGTTTTGCCACCTTGATCTCATCTATCTGCTGTGTGATACTCCTGCTTGCTTCCCATCCCCCTTGCCCCCACAATCATTCACTAGTGTTGCACAGTAATAGTAAGCAGGTCTGTAGGCCACCTGGGCGGCTCCTTGTTGCCAGTTACTTGAATGTTGTTTGGTGAGTGGCATGGCTTTTGAACCTCCCCACTGCCCAGTGCAAAATAATTGTTTTAGAAAACAGTTGTGCATCTGTGCATTGCATTTATGCAGGCAATATACCATCATAGGTCAGAAGAGAAAGTCCACCATCTCTCTCTTCTGCTGTTTCCCATGCTCAAACACTGAACATCTGTACGGAGCTAAAGATGTTCTGAGTGATGGAACAATGAAACCACCACTTGCTCAGGTGAAATGGCACATTCCCCTCTTTTACTTCAGGATACCACTAAGGACTTTATCAGACGAGGGGAAAAAGGTGCCAAAATACATGATAACAACATTACAGGTCATCATTATCAGATGACGTTGTTCTTCTCCCATAGCCAGTCTGTCAATTAGCCGGTAATAGGGCACCACTTTCAATTGACGGCTTAAGCTGTCAATAGATCGGCAGTGCTGGCTTTTTGCTGGCATTGCCACTGTGTGAAACCTCCAGTCCTTTATTTTTTGTTTTATTTTTGAATTTCCCACGCAATGAACTCTTGTGAGAATCCGCAAAATGTCAGAAGAGGAAGTGAATGGAGCTCCATTCACTCCCTCTTCATTGCTGGGCAAGCCATTGACAGGAAGAAAAGGTAAGTGCAGTGGGGGATGTTCTTTTGCCAGCATAGGAATGTGTTTTTCTATGCTGGCAAAAGAACATTTAAAGGGGCTCATCTGATAAAGTCCTAAATTTCATAACAAAAAGCAGGAACAGACTCCTTTGCAAAACATCTCTTCCCCTCAGTGCACTGATCTCTGAAAGCTAGATGTATTATTGTGTCTTCCATTCGAAAGGTGATACATTTTCATTAATAGGAATATTTTGAAAACAGCTCTAGTTGGAAGGAAGAATGTTCCAATGTATGATTGCCATTTGAAAGCAAAGATCTCACCAAAGAACTCCTTGGTGTGTCAATCTGGCTATTTTATTTGGCTGGAAACCAGTGTTCTCGTAACTGTGAATGTTGACATACAAAATGATGAAGTGCCCATTGAGTAAATGAAACAATATCACCTTTCTTGTCTGGAAAATGCATCTTTAAAGTCTAAGGCAAGACTCTTTTTGAAGCCAGATATCTTTGGAAAACATCCTAGCTTAGGCACTGTACTGAGCATATTTACAGGTTTTGGCAGTTTTAAAGATGTAACTCAAAAGCTGTACTAGAATGGCAATTCTGAACTAACTTTGCCCTAAGGGGAACTGATCCGGCAGACCTCTGAACCATCTGTTCAGGACCTCCCATAGTCACATCCTGATCTCTAACATACTATGTACATGGATGTTAGAACTAGAGCAGAAGAATGGAATCTCCACATGATTTCTCTAATGTCAAGCTGTATCATTTCAGATCAGTGGGGAGAGAATTAATGGGTGTTTCCTGTATACAGAATTAGCATTTCAAAGAGAAGCTGATAAACTTGTACACCCTCCCTACAAAGACAAGATCATTTTTAATCTGTGGTGATTAGTATGTTATTTCAGGAAGCATTCAGGTATTTAGTTCTCTTCCCACCCTTGAACAATTACACCTTTTTACTTGCACATGTGGAGTACATACAAGAGTAGCCGGAAACTAAAGGTGAAAACCACAGCTAGTTCTACAAGTCTGAAGGAAAAGTCACACACTCCTCATCATCCATGTGCCAGAATGAGTCAGCTACACTGTAATTCTATTATGCTATAATTATAGTATTTTAAAATTGTGGTTAATCAATGGTTAAGCCAATTAAAATCACTAGTATTTTGTTTGAATATATATTTTACAAGATCACAAAGGCTCCTGGGTAAGAACTGAATGAATTTCAGTTCTGTGTTAGAAATCCTATGATTTCCAGGGATATATAGTAGAATATATATATATATATATATATATATATATCCAGATATATATCCAGATATATATATATAGAAATCCAGATATATATAGAAATCCAGGGATATATAGTAAAAACCAGTCAATTTTTCTATTTGTTGTAGATACAATGAAAATCATGATTTTCCTTGGTTTTTTTCCGGACTGTGAGACTGTGTTCTGGAAGAGTTTATTTCTGATGTTTCACCTGCATCTGTGGCTGACATCTTCAGAGAAACTTCACAATGAAAATCAGCTGTGAATATAGATAGACCTGAATATATGTTTGTGGAGTTCATGCCCAAAGAAACACAATTGTTGCTATTAAACTTAAATTCTCAAGTATAATTGTCTTTTTGAAGAAGGCAGTCAATATGATATAATTGAGCAGATGTGTTTGTTCACCAATAAATAACAAAAACATATGATGGGTAAATCTTTCATTCATTGACAGACAACTGCTTTCAAATCCTTGTCATCTCTCTTTGATTCCTGGAATGTGAGGTTTGAAATTAATTTGATGATGTTAAACATTGGAAATTGGAACACGAATTCACTAGCATAAACACTAATATCTGCAACAGTTTAATTCAATAAGTTAATTAATTTCTTATTTCAAATGGCAAGTTTTGTTAACTAACTTGTTGAGGAGGAGCCAAATGCAGTCTCAGGAACTTGGGTGTCTTTGGTCTCAGCACTGTAGCCAACCCCACCCCCCCCCACGTTAAACATTAAAAATTGGAACTTTAAATCACTGCTGTAAACACTAATAATTGAAATTGTTTGAATAAATTATCATAAATTAACTCACTGATGAAAATATTACTGTTGGTCCAGACCATGGGAATGGAGTGAAGGTGATCTCTGTTGACCTTAGAGGATCACATTTTATTGACTGCTTCAAAACGATCCTTTTTCTCCTTTAAAAGTTGCCTTTCTCCAACCTAGAATTTTGGAGCTGAGAATGCTGCAGGTTGGTGAATGGAAAAACATCCTTGATCCATGATGTGATCCTGGACGAGCATACCGACCTAACTTGTATTATGGAGATTTGGCTGGATGAAGCTGGGTGGTGGTGGTGGCAGGGGTAACCTCTCCCAGCTTTGTCCACCTGGACTCTCTGTACAGCAGCAGGTGAGGCCTGGGGAGGGAGGAGGAGTGGGAGTGGTCTATTGGGATTCCATCTCCTTCACCAAGGGCTCCATCCCACAGTCTGCAGGGTTTGAATGTGTGTGTCCAGGACAGAATAGGGATTCTGTTGGTATACCGCCCTACCCACTGCTCAACCCTTCCTGAGCTGGCTGAGTTAGTCTCAGTGTTGGTGTTGCAGTCTGCTTGGCTTGTGATATTGAGGAACTTTCACATCCATGCTGAGACTACTCATAGAATCATAGAATCATAGAATTGTAGAGTTGGAAGAGACCACAAGGGCCATCCAGTCCAACCCCCTGCCACGCAGGAAATCTTGATCTAGTGTAGTGGTTTGAGCATTGGACTATAACTGGAGATTAGGGTTCGAATACCCGCTCAGCCATACAAACCCACTGGGTGACCTTGGACAAGTAGCACACTCTTAGCCTCAGAGGAATGCAAAGGCAAACTTCCTCTGAACAAATCTTGCCAAGAAAACCTCATGATAGGTTTGTCTTAGGGTCACCATAAGTTGGAAACAACTTGTAAGGCATGCAACAACAAAATCTGGAGTAACAGAAGAAGGTAATTATGCAAATTTGTAGACTGAATGGTTCAGATTAAGAGTTTGTCACACAACACCAATGGGCTCAATTCTCTAATTAAAAAGAGAAAGGCAGACTTTTCTTTTGATATGTAATAAAATTAACATTGATTTCTGTCAAGAAAACATATATGTCCCAATGTTAATCTTAACAGGTTTTTAAAGAGTTTTAAAATAATTAACTGTCATTTCAAATAGGGTAATTTAATATTGGCAGAAAACCTAAACATAATGGATCCTAATATAGAAAAATCTAATTTTACAAATAATGGTTATACATAATATTATCTCCCGTATTAAAGAAAGAAATGGATACAAGCATGATATATTACTGACAGCTGGCATCCTTTAATGTTAAAATATTACATTTTCATTTCAAAGCAACAAAATGTATATGATTGGATGTGCTTTCTTATGAATTATGGTACACATTAGACGAAACTGGTGACTTGAGGATTCGGATAATGTACCAGTACACATTTTATGAGATCAGGTGTTAAAGATGTGTTAAAAGATATGACAGTAACCTTTATATTTGTAAGATATACACACGATTTCCCCACCTCAAAAATGAGGATTAGGTAATACTTCAAATATTCAGTGGGATACATCTAAAGTGTTAAAATTTTGCTCATTTTATATTCACACAAAAACAAACGATGGCAAGAAGCTAGAGTCTGTAGTACAAAGGTTGAAAGGTGTGGCACACAAACATAAGATAAATCATATGAAAATAAACCTGAAGCAATTAAACAGTGGCCTTTTAAAAACAGAAATATGTTGAGGTGAAGGATATAGTACATGAATTATTAGGTGGACAACTGGTAAAAACCCTAAGTGATCAAGTGTTGCTATTTAGCTTTGGAAATTCAAGTAACGTTGTCAAAAAGTTAAAGGACATTTTAAAAATATTTCTGTCTGTGTGTAATAAACTATGGCCATTATTCTGTATCAGCTACTTAACAAAGGAACCTCTCCTGGTCGAACCCCCCTCCCAAAACTTGATGGAAATGTCATTCACCCATACTTGGTGGTAGGATGGCCCTCATTCTCCCCATGCAGCTGTTTGCCCAGTAAAATAGGTTGGGGTGGAGTTATGACTGGGGCAATAGTGTCACAATCATGATTAAGTAACGATTGTGAATATGGAACAGTTACAAATGAGTAAATCTACAGTAGTTCTATATTTACAACTGTGACACTATTGTCACAACCGTTACTCCCTACCCCAACCCTACTTTACTGCTATCAATCTAAATATCAATTTGGGGGAAATATTTAATCATTTTTGAGAAATATGCAGATTTCTCAAGGTTTTGATGAGGATAATCTATGCCTAGAATAAGAGATTATTCAGTTTCTTCACACCAGTATATACTCCTCAGCATTATTTTTAAGCCCGAATATTACAAAAAAAAAAAATGTGTATCTGTTGCTTACTATAATGTTGATACTTCTGTTTTTAAATCAGCCCACCCCCACAACTGCCAGCTGGCAAAAAAAAAATAAATAAAAGAAAAAATAAAACTACTTCAAACCTTTGGTGTACCCTCTGTTTCAGTAATAACAAAAAAGAATGTACTTTTACCTTGTAAGTATATTTTTAAACATGTATTATTTTAATGTTAGCTAAATGATAGATAATATATACTACATAATATAAATATAGTCGGCACTCTGTATCCAGATTCCACCACCCATGGCTTCAAAATATATATTTTTTAAAAAATCCCAAAAGCAAACCTTGATCTTGCCATCCCACATAAGGGACATCACTTTACCATATGTATGTAATGGGACCTGAACACCCACAGACCTTGGTCTCCACAGGGGGGAGGGGGACCAAATCCCAGTGAATACCAAGGGCCCACTGTTTTTCATATCTAGATCTAAATGGATAACATTTTAAAAGTAAATATTTTTCAAAAAAACATTCCAATGGCTTCAATGTTAATGCCAATTTGCTATCTCAACTACTTAAAAAAAATTAAAGTAGTAATGGGAAAATGGGCTGTAGTTACTACTACTACCTTGCTCCTTCACCAGCTGGCAGCCTTTGCTGAGACCAGCAGGTACCAGCTTTTAAATAAAGTGCAACGTAAACTCAGGAAGAGAAAGGACTTATCATCCAAGGAAAGAAAGAATCCCAAAACTTAAGGCCTTGCATGAAATGAGGATAGGCTAAATCCAGCTTTAGTACCAATTAGAATAGGACCATTGAAATAGATAGGAATGTTAATGTAAGCCCCACTGATTCCATTGGGTATACTCTCGCTAGGCCTAAAACGCTAGTTCAGACTAAAACTGGATTTAGCCTAATGAATAGGTATGTGAAGTCCTCCACAAAAAAGAAATACCCAATATAGTAAAAGATAATTTTTAAAGTATTTAAAAACCCTTTGATGACTTAAAAGAATACAACAATAACAATTAATAAATTCACAGAGTATCAAAAGTGCAGCTTCATGTTGGGACAAAACTACAGAAATAGAAACACCACAAAAAGGGATTATTTTCCTCTCCCTGCTTTTTACCTGGAGGAGGAATCAGAGGGGGGGGGCAGTACTGACAGATGGCGGCGGTGGAAGAAAAGGAGGAGGTGGAAGATGAGTAGGAGGAGCTCCTGGAGGAAAAAATGGAGGGGGCTTGGAAAAACTGCTGTCCACATAAGTACTGGAGTGATCAGAAAGAACCTGTATGTTGGGAGCAGCTTGGGACTTCATTGCCTCCATGACAATCATGGGTCTGTCCCAAGTAATATCTTGTGCCACCCCTTCTGGACACGCTCTGGACCTGGTTTTCTGTTCTGGGCAGAATGACGGTGATCTGGGTGTAGAGGAACTTTCTGTAGTTCCATTATCATGGACTGATCACTACCTGGTAGAGTTTAGACTCACTGGAGCTCGGAGCCTCTGCGGGTGTGTGGGGCCAATTAAAATGGTCCACCCCAGGAGGCTTATGGATCCAGATGGATACCTGATGGCTCTTGGGGAGTTTCCTGTTGCCTTGGCAGGTGATCCTGTTGAAGCCTTGGCTGATCTCTGGAACAGGGAATGGCCAGGGTGGTGGACATGATTGCTCCCAAGTGTCCCATTCCATGAAGTGGAGCCAAACAAGCCTGCTAGTTCACTAGGTAGTTGGTGGTGATGAAATGAGTGGGACAGAGACTAGAGCGACGATGGTGGAAGACTCGGAGCAAGTCTGACCAAGCACAGGCCACCCCAGGTATATTGGATCCTTACCCTTCCTGGCTCCTGAAAGCAGCTAGAGAAACTTCATTTGGCCCAAAGGGCAGCAGTCAGGTTGTTAACTGGTGCTGGCTATAGGGAGAACACAACTCCCTTGTTGCAACAGCTCCACTGGCTGCCAGTCCATTTCTGGGAACAATTGAAAGTGCTTGTTTTAAAGCTCTATATGGCTTGGGTCCAGGTTATTTGAAGGACTGTATCTCCTTCAAGCACAAAAATCAGCGTGTATAGAGCCATTGTACTGTCTATCCTCCTTTATGGATCTGAAACATGGGTCACCTATCGCCACCACCTACGACTCCCCGAGCGCTTTCATCAGCGCTGTTTACGCACAATCCTAAATATACACTTGACTGACTATGTGACGAATATTGCTGTCCTTGAGCAAGCAGGGATCACCAGCATTGAGGCCATGATATTGAGAACACAGCTGCGCTGGGCAGGGCACGTTTCTAGGATGGAGGACCATTGCCTCCCAAAAATACTACTCTACGGTGAACTCGCCACGGGTCAGCGTAAGAGGGGCGCTCCAAAAAAGCGATACAAAGACTCCCTGAAACAACATCTCAGGCTCAGCCAAATTGATCACCAACAGTGGTCTGCCCTGGCCTCACATCGGGAGGCATGGAGACACACTATCCACAATGCTGCAGCCTTATTTGAGAACTCACGACGAACAAGTCTTGAAGAGAAATGACAACGCAGAAAGAATCACAACCCAAAAACATCACCCAAGGAGGCCTTCTGCTGTGCTTTTTGCAACCGGACTTGTTTATCTCGGATTGGCCTTTTTAGTCATCAGCGCGCTTGCAGAAAGCGTGGGATGAGTCCTTCCTGAATCTTCGTTTGCAAAGAAAAGCCAGAGAGATCTCCCTTTATGAGCCCATTAGAGTTCTAAGATCATCTGGAGAGGCCCTTTCTCTCTGTCCCACCACCATCTCAAGCTTGTTTGATAGGAATGAGGGAGAGGGCCTTCTCGGTGGCTGCTCCTAGACTTTGGTCCTTCCTCCCTAGAGATGCTCTCATTTAAAAACATTCTTGTGCCATCAGGGAGTTGATGGGGGTTGGGCTTGCAAATGCTGTGCCATTTAGATTTTAAGATCCATATAGTTTTAGCACCTTTTAATATTTTTATAGTTTTTAAATTGTTTAATTTGTTTTTTAAATTTGATATTTATACTTTTAATGTTTCTGTATTGTTTTAATTTGCATTGTTTTAAACCTGTGTTAGCCACCTTGAGTTCCTATATTGGAGAAATGTGGGATATTTCTATTATTATTATTATTATTATTATTATTAGAGGGGATTGGCAGAGTGGGTAAGGGGGGTAGTGAATGCCTTACTGCAGTAAGGGAAGCTTCCACTGGCCTACCTTACAGGGTTGTTGTGAGGTCTCCTGGGTGTTTTGGGGGAGTTTTTTACCGGTGTATAGTACACCAGGTCCAGCTAGCAATTTTATATTGTTTCATGTGATTTTAATTGTTTTTTTTTTTAAAAAAAATTGTTTAGGTTTTAATTGACTTTTTCTGGGAGCCAGCTGGGTTCCACCCTGGGAGTAAGGTGGCATATAAATTAAATAAATAAATAGAATTACCCCCCCTCCCCACCAATGTGGATTACAAAACTCATAATATGATTGGTGCATGGGAATGGTGAGAGTCCAACATGTCTAGGAACTGTCCAGTTGGGAAGGGTGTCCCCAAAGCATGGGATCTCATCTCACAAATCTCACAACCACTTCAATTCAGTTTGTCTTTCATCTACACCTTTCCTCTCTTTTCACCCCCAAAACATGAACACTACACTCATACAGCAAATGGCTTGTTTGCCCTTGGTTAATATGAAGCTTTTTATTTCATTTAGAGGGCACCACAAGTACAGCAACAATAGCTGCAAAGATTGGTCAGTGAATCAAAAGGAGAATTCTTAATTTGAAATTTTTGAGAGCCTCTGAACATATGCAGAATATTTTCTTGCACTATCGTATTACTGCATCCTTTCTGCCTCTCCATTCCCAGTCAGGAAGTGTGGTCTGCACAGATCAGTAGTAAAGCACAGATTTTACATGCTGGAGGTAAGGATCCCAAATAGGTTTGTTTAGATCTTCAGTTGTAATGATCATGCATATAAGTCCACTCTTCTCTACACTTATCTTATCTTAACTGTATCATTAAAAGGGGTGGGTAAGATGAAGGGGGAAATAATAACAAGAGGAGGAGGAGGAGGAAACATGGTTGAATCAGAAGGAATAAACTCCCTGAAGGAAGTAGCATTTAAAATCTCAGCTGTAAGGAAAACTACAAGAATCTGTGGACACTAAAAACAGAAGCTATCCAAATTAAGAAAGTATGGGGGGAGGGCATCTCCAGTGCACAAAACGACAAGCATACAAAAAGAGTATGCAAAATCCTAAAGTCAAAACATACCAGTAGAAAGTAATTCAGTCAATAGACTCATACTGGCCATACCAGTTAGTTATTCAATACAGTGCTGGAATTGTTGATTGGAATACATTCACTAGATACCCCCCACCTCCAAGAAAAGAAAGCAAAATGTACTTAACATCCTCAAAGAGACATTGAGAAGACAATACAGTGGAATATACTGTCCCATGAAGTTTAGTGGTCCCTCTCTGGTTATCTTCTGCAGGTTAGTGAAGACATTTTTATTCCAGCAGGCTTTTCTCTTCCCAGATATATGACTTTTTATCTGCCTCTGTTTTATTTATAATAAAGCTAAAATTGAATTCACTATAAGCCACCATAGGGAACGAAATGTCTGCATTAGGAGAGTATATAGGGATGATTTTTAAAATCTATATAAATAAGAATAGATTGGTCTCTACATAACCAGTGGGGATGTTACTGCTTCCTGCTCATCCCTAAAGGAAGCTTCAAAGTGAGGCTCAGGTGAGAGTTGAAGGAGATGTGAGGAGCTATTGTAAGTGAGCAAAAAACAAAACAAAATCCTGTCACTCATCCTTATTGGTAAGAGGTTATGTTTGTCTGTGGCCCAAATATTCACCCAAATTGAGCCCAAATTTTTAACATAAACATAGGAGATTATCAGACACGGAAAATATGGCGTGATAATGACACCAAAAGAATGTGAAAGGACGCCCGTATTGCACAACATTGTGCTATGGCATTACACAGTTGTTAATAAGGCGTTCTTTTTTATTGACAGTCCAAAGCCATCAATTGATCTGCTGTGGTGTTTTTCTTGCGGAATTGCAAGCATCTGAAACTATGCACCATTCTGCTCTCGTGAATACAGCATCAATACAGCCAAGACGCTTCTGAATGAGAATGCAAAAACTACTTACGGGACACTCTTTTTATGAACCTCTCTATTCTGAGAGCAAGATTTTAAGTGTGTTTCAGTGCTTGCGTGTTCATTTTGTTTTTTAATTTGGCTGTTTTTAGACATTTTAGTGTGCTCGCATCTTCTCATGAGAACCTCCAAGATCATGTGCTCCAACGAACGCAGAAGTAAACAGCACTAGCGTTCATGCTCTGATAATGCTGGGGCTGCTCTTTCTCATTTTACAGTGATGTGTGATAAAACGGATTATTGTGCCGGGACACTTATGCTTTAAAATATAGTGGGGCAGGAACATTTTAGAGGCTTGTCTGATAATCACCATAGTCTGAGGAGAACATTCTCCCACCACTTACTCACTATCTATATACAAAATGTAAATACAATTACTGAAGCAGGTAAATGCTCTGATCTAAATGAAATGTATTCTGTTGGGAAATCTGAAGTCAGGTTCCTTTGGAAATGATAAAAGTTGCTTCACAAATGTGCAATGAAAATTAGCAGCAGTTAATTAAGTTACAGAGCAGTGGGAAATTCTTTGTCCAAAGAAAGTATAATACATATGTCAAACAGAACTTTGAGAACTGCATGCAGCTACCACACTAAAAAAATGATAAATAAGTGCATACATGTCTCCTATTTTGTTCCAACCTTATTTGTGAAAGATGCCACAGCTATATGTTTATGCCAAGAATCAACACCATATGTAAAAGACGCAGCCAATGCCATTTGAAAAGGGAGGTGTACAGGGTGGGTGACAGCTCTAAAAGGTACTGAGAAGATTTCAAACATAAGTGCCATTGGCTGCTAGTTGAAAAATGCATCTGTTGCCTTTGTAGTTGTAAAAACAGCTGACAGAAGCCTGATTAATTTTCAAATTATCTGGCAGGATATACTGATATGGTGTATAAATCATGTTAGATGTCAGGCCCAGGTGTTCTTAGATGTAATTGGAGTTTGCCCAGTAGTTCATCAGTAAGTGACCCCTCAAAAAAATATACTACCTCCTCCATCAAAATTCCTCTTTTTTTTCTCCCCCCCCCAGCTTCTGTAACACTAGATGTTAAAGGTTTACAATTCAAAGCAATTGAGGGGCGGTGCTGATTACTGAGGTTAAAAAAAAATGTGTGAAGATGACCAGAGATGGGGTCATGTCATTGTTGAAGACTTGATCCAAACCATGTTAGTGATGCATAGGCCTTTTTCAAATCAATGTAAAAACTTAGTCTCCTTTAATTCTCATCAATTTCAGTAGACCTAAGGGTGACTAACTTGGTCTGGGTGCAGTTCAAAGGGTGTAGCAGAAAACTGTATGCATGCAGCTTATCTGTTACCTTGAATTTCCCATTTAGTGCATCTCCTCATTTTGATATTGGGGGGGGGGTGGAGTGGGTGGTGCCAACAAGAATCTCTCCCATACAACTCCCCCCCTTGCTTCAGAGATCTTTAAGAGCTTTTTAAAGCATCACTGGAATTAGTTCCTAAGACATGATACTCCCAGTGATAGCTGAGCATCATGCACCTCAGTTCAGAATTTGTTCAGCAGTATTACAAACTATTGCAAAAATCAATTGTAAAAAGATTGGTTTCCAAGAATTCTCTCTCATTTTAAAATGCTGCACAAATGCTCATTATTGTTTTGCTGCTGGGAAATCAACTTGGTACCACATGTAATGTTGAAATTTTTTAAACCTTCTTCCTCCTTTTTTGTAAAGGAAAATTACATTATAGCTGCTCTTTAAAAAACAAAACACAGAGCCAGCATTCAATTGTTGTTGTTGTTTTTAAGTGTGCTGCACTTAATGTAACATGTACTTCTGGTTCATGCTGATTTTTCTCCATGTAATGTTGTAAATGTGTATGTGAGTGCACGGAGATATACATAGGACTTTATCAGATGTTCCCCTTTAAAATGTTCTTTTGCCAGCATAAAAAATCCCATTTTTATGATAGCAAAAGAATGTTCCCACACACACTTACCTTCCTCTCGCAGCAAAGGTTCCCCGGCAATAAAGAGGAAGTGAACGGAGCCCCATTCACTTCCTTGTTTGAAATCCTGCAAGACTTTGTTGCACAGGAAATTCAAAAACAAAAATAAAGCCTAAAAAGTTACACTAAGCACCTAGGCACACTTTAAAAGTTCCAAGTAACCTGGGGAGGGTCATTAAAAGAGTGAAACTTACCTGGATGTCCCAATCTCACCTGGAAGTGTTCGTGATGCACCAGGCATTCTCACTGCAGTGATGAGATTTAAACGGCCAGAAGTTTTGCACCCCAGAAATGCAGGCACCAAAACAGCAGGGGGGATCAATTGACAGCTTATTTATTTATTTTTACCATCAATTAAAAACTACAGGATTTTGACAGGACATAACCGTGAAAGAGTGACATCATCTAATATGCATGCCCTTTTGTGGTTATGTGGCATCGTCATGACGCCATATTTGATGTATCTGATAAAGTTCATAGTGTCAATTACAGGCATTCCTCAGTTAACAAACTTCTGACAGAGGAGCTCCTTTTTTACAAAGTCTTTATACCGGAACCCACCCACCCTGCATTCTTATCTTCTGTATAGCTTGAATGGGATTTTTTAAAAAAAATTTAAAATTTATTTTGCAGCATTGCCAATGAGAGGATGTTGAAGAAAGTGGGAGAAGGACAGACTTTCATGTTGGGTTGCAGTGGCATGTCAGGAGAAACAATGTGATAAAACTTGACCGGGGAAAGAATGGGGTTCTACTGCAGCTGTGTGTGCTTATGTACAATGGGCAAGGTAAACAGCTGCCTCCAGAATCCCTTACTGAACATGTGTGAAGAGCAAAATAGAAAGAAAAGGGTGGGGATAGATTAGCCTGTCTCACCAGCTACCCTCACATGATGAAAAAGCTTAGGTCTGTAAGTTTTATCATCAAAATAGAAATCATACGAAAAATGGCAGCTATTGAAAGAAAGAAAAAAACGTGATCCTGGGGTGCATTTTGGAAGACGTTTTCACATGGTCTCTATAAGATCTGAAATGTTTTGTTTACTTATGCAAAGCTTACATGACCTGCTTGTTTCATTTCACATTTGTGAACAGCAGTTCTGAATAAAAAGTTTACTGAAACATATAGAACTGCTCTTCTTTCTTGTGATATAGGAACCTCTCTCTATTTTTGCATGTTATTTCTACCTCTGTTAACAAAGTTTATGTTAAAGAAGTAATGCCCAGTAACACCTCTACTTTGTTAACCAAGGTATATCTATATTTGCATTTTGAGTGTTTAAGAAAATCTAAGAGAGCCAACGTGGTATAGTGGTGTGAGCATTGGACGACAACTCTGGAAAACAGGGTTCAAATCCTTGCTTGGCCATGGAAATCCACTGGGTGACCAAGTGACCACTGGGCAAGTCATATTCTTTCAGCCTCAGAGGAAGGCAAGGGCAAATCCCATCTGACCAAATGCTGACAAGAAAACCCTGTGACAGGGTTGTCTTAGGGTTGCTGTAAGTCAGAAATGAGTTGAAAACACACAACAACAACAACAACAACAACCCAAGTGGTATTAGGATTGCCTGGTTTTCAAAATAGCAATAAGGGAGAGTAGAAATTCATAATGGATTGATAACAAGCAAGTGGCTGTTAACAAGGATGTGTTCTGCTTAAATACAAAAGTATTAATTTCCATTAACTTAGCCATGCATTTCCCTGTAAAATTAACATGCTAAATAAAATGCATTTTAAGATGCCATGAAATTCTTTTGTTTTTATATGAATAAAATATAACTGTAGTTATGTTTTTGACAACTGGATTTATGGTGAGTATACTGTCACATGCATGTGACTCCTGCATTTTGCACTGTGTTCAGTTTTGGTCCCATCATTGTCTGTGTGCATTGTACAACAACAATTACATTGTCAACATCAGGGCACAAGCAGCTTGCAACCATTGCCAGGTGGAAGAATATCTTCTTGCTTTTTCAGTCTAAAGAGATTTCTCCCACCACAGCAACATGGTTCACAGAAATAAGAGGAAATTTAAAACTGTATTCTCTGTGGCAGTGGTAATAGTAGGGGGCAGCCACATCTTAGTAAGACTGACTTCAATATGTCCTTTCCTCAAAGGAATTCCAGAAGAATTGATAGAGAAATACTACTGAAGTTTCATTTTTCATCCATGATCTCAGTTCAGGTTTTACAAGAAGCTGAAAGTATAAATATTAAAAATGAAATCAAACATCGCAAGGGAACTCTAGTTTGATGAATGCCTAGAACTTAGACTCTTTCAATATTTCTGGGGTCTCACATTCACAGCTTAGGCATATAAAAATGATTTCCTCTTTCCTATTTTTACTCATATTTCCTTTCCCCCTAAAACTATTATTACTAGTTTAATGACCAATTGGCTTGTAATTGCCATATTTTTGAAGGCTGATTATAGGGCTGATGTTATTCAACTTTCCTTTTGAGAATATATCTACTGTACAGGTGATCTTTGCAATGGAAGCCGAATTGTATGCTCAATTTTTGGAATGAAAAATGCTCATTATATATTTGGGGACTCTGAACAGAAAAGGGCTGATAGGCCACAGGCAAGCCAAGTTACTGTATGCATATTCTATTAAGGAAATGGCCCACAATGACTAGAAATTAGTTGGAGAGACCTTAAGTTCAAACCTAAGAGGGGTGGCATCTTAAAGAAGAGACTCCAAGTCAACAATCTTCAACAAGCTACCATGAAAGACAACTTCCAGGCAAACCTGCAAACAAAACTTGAAGACCATCCTACAGATCCTTCTCCTACAGTGCTTTGGCAACATATCAATAACAGTATCCTCCAGTCTGCAGAAGAATCACTCAGGTTCTCCCACAAGAAAAATCAAAACTGGTTTGATGAAAACAACCAAGAGATCCAGGAGCTGTTGGCAAAGAAGAGAACTGCTCACCAGGCATACCTTGCCAGCCAACTTGCCATGTAAGAAAAGCAGTTTTCCATCTCACATGTAGTAAACTTCAACAAAAACTCCAAGACATGCAGAACAAGTGGTGGATCAATATAGCAGAAAAGACACAATGCTGTGCAGATCTGGGTGATCCAAGAGGATTTTATGAAGCTCTTAAAGCAGTGTTTGGACCTACTTATCAGGCCCAAAGCTCCTTATACAGTACAGATGGTCAAATATTAATTACTGATAAAGCCTCCATCCTGAATCAATGGGCTGAACACTTTCAAAGTCTCTTTAGTGCTAACCGAGTAGTCCAAGGCTCAGCTATCCAACATATGATACAAAAACCAATGAAAAATGAATTGGACATAGCTTCCACTTTGGAAGAGACCCTTAAGGCCATACAGCAGATGAAAAATGGCAAGGCAGCAGGGATTGATGGAATCCTACCTGAAGTTTGGAAACACGGAGGTCATGCACTCCACAGTAAATTCCACGAACTCCTTGTGAATTGCTGGGGAAAAGGGGAACTGCCATCAGATCTCCGAGATGCAGTCATCATCACTCTGTACAAGAAAAAAGGAGCAAAATCTGATTGCTCAAATTATCGAAGCATAACATTGCTCCCTATTGCTGGAAAAAATCCTTGCAAGGATACTCCTGAACAGATTAGTTCCTGCTATTGCAGAAGAACTTCTTCCTGAAAGCTAATGTGGCTTCAGAGCCAATAGGAATACTACAGATATGCTATTTGTCCTTAGACAACTGCAAGAGAAATGTAGAGAGCAGAACAAGGGTCTCTATGTAACATGTGTTGACCTCACCAAAGCATTCAACACTGTGAGTAGAAAAGGTCTGTGGCAGATCCTGGAAAGACTAGGATGTCCCCCCAAATTCCTCAAAATGATTATCTTGCTACATGAGGGCCAGTACGATCAAGACAGATATGGTGATGCTCTTTCAGAGCCCTTTCTAATAACTAATGGAGTAAAGCAAGGTTGTGTTCTTGCACCAACTTTATTTACAATTTTCTTCAGCATGATGCTCCAAAGGGTTACGGCAGAGCTTGAAGAAGAAGACGGCATCTATATACGTTACCATATTGATGGTAGCTTGTTTAACTTAAGCGGTCTGAGGGCTCACACTAAGACTCTAAACTATCTAGTTCGTGAGCTGCTCTTCGGTGATGCTGCTGCCCTTGTTGCCCACACAGAAGCAGCTCTGCAGCGCCTAACATCCTGCTTCGCAACAGCTGCAGAGCTGTTTGGGCTGGAAGTCAACCTGAAGAAAACAGAAGTTCTTTACCAGCCTGCACCACAGGAGGAACACCACTATCCCCACATTGCTGTCGGCAAATCTGTGCTTAAGTCTGTTCAGCAGTTCACCTACCTGGGAAGCATCATCTCCTCAGATGCCAAGATTGACAAAGAGATTGATCACAGATTAGCAAAGGCATAGCGCATTTGGGAGACTTTACAAGAGTCTGGAGTAATAAACACCTGAGGCGAAGTACAAAAATCAGTGTGTATAGAGCCATTGTACTGTTTATTCTCCTTTACGGGTCTGAAACATGGGTCACCTATCGCCACCACTTACAACTCCTCGAACACTTTCATCAGCTCTGTATACGCACAATCCTAAATATACACTGGACTAACTATGTGACAAATGTTGCTGTCCTTGAGCAAGGATCACCAGCATTGAGGCCGTGATATTGAAAACACAGCTGCGCTGGGCAGGGCACGTTTCTAGGATGGAGGACCACCGCCTCCCCAAAATAGTACTCTACGGTGAACTCGCCATGGGTCAGCGTAAGAGGGGCGCTCCAAAAAAGCGATACAAGGACTCCCTGAAGCAACATCTCAGGCTTGGCCAAATTGATCACCAACAATGGTCTGCCCTGGCCTCACATTGGGAGACATGAAGACACACTATCCACAATGCTGCAGCCTTATTTGAGAATCACGCCGAACAAGTCTTGAAGACAAACGACAACGCAGAAAGAATCACAATCCAGAAACATCACCCAAGCAGACCTTCTGTTGTGCTTTCTGCAACCGGACTTGTTTATCTCGGATTGGCCTTTTTAGTCATCAGCGCGCTTGCAGAAAGCACGGGATGAGTCCTTCCTGAATCTTCGTTTGTGAAGAAAAGCCAGAGAGAGAGAGTTGGAGAGACCTAGAAGATGAGAGCCACTTTTGTCATATTTCTTACTTCTCTCTCAGAATGACACTGAAGTTTGTTTCTATGCTACTAGTTCCCATTTCTTAGTTCCTTATTTATACTAAAGGTCAAAACAGTATAATCAGTAAATGACATGAAGACCTAAAGTTGGGATGGCCTTGCACCCCAAAATAAGCTTTTAATGAACATTAATACAAAAATGATGGTATAGGTTGCAGATGATTACTTTTTACCCTAAGGTGGACAATGATGCAGTCATGTAGATCTATAATCTGGGATGGTCCACAATTTATCTTCGAGAAGGGATATAAACCAGAGCTTGGAAGTAACTAGCTGTAAATCATAGAATCATAGAGCTGGAAGAGACCTCAAGGGCCATCCAGTCCAACCCCCTCCCATGCAGGAATACACAATCAAATCAATCCCGACAGATGGCCATCCAGCCTCTGTTTAAAAACCTCCAAAGAAGGAGACTCCACCACACTCCGAGGCAGGGTATTCCACTTCCAAACAGCTCTTACTGTCAGGAAGTTCCTCCTAATGTTTAGGTGGAATCTCTTTTCCTGTAGTTTGAAACCATTGCTCCATGTGCTAGTCTCTGGAGCAGTAGAAAACAAGCTTAGCCCATCCTCAGTATGACATCCCTTCAAATATTTAAACATGGCTATCATGTCACCTCTCAACCTTCTCTTCTTCAGACAAAACATGCCCAGCTCCCTAAGCTCCTCTTCATAGGGCAGTGATGGTGAACCTATGACACGCGTGTCAGCACTGACATGCATAGCTATTGCTGATGACACGCAGGCATAGGCCTCCTCCCCCCTGCCTGCAACCTCACCACCCTCCCTAAAGTGGCTTCAAAGCCCCAGTCGTCACTTTCCTCCACCCCCAACCTCCTAAAGTGGTGATCGGAGATTCCAATGCCCCGGTCACCACTTTCCTCCACACCCTCCTAAAGTAGCAATCGGGGCTTCCAAAGCCCCAGTCGCCACATTCCTTCACCCCCCACCCTCCCTAAAGTGGTGATTGGGGTGCCGCTCTATTCTGCCTTGGTCAGACCTCACTTAGAATACTGTTTACAGTTCTGGGCACCACAATTCAAAAAGGATATGGACAAATTGGAGCGTGTCCAGACGAAGGCGACTAAAATGGTGAAAGGTCTGGAAACCATGCCTTATGAGGAGAGACTTAGGGAGCTGGGTATGTTTAGCCTGGAAAAAAGATGGTTAAGAGGTGATATGATAGCCCTGTTTAAGTATTTTAAGGGGTGTCACGTTGAGGATGGAGCAAGCTTGTTTTCTGCTGCTCCAGAGATTGGAATACAGAGCAATGGATGCAACCTCCAGGAACAGAGATTCCACCTCAACATTAGGAGGAACTTTTTGACAGTAAGAGCTGTTCGGCAGTGGAACACACTCCCTCGGAGCGTGGTGGGGTCTCCTTCCTTGGAGGTCTTTAAACAGAGACTGGATGGCAATCTGTCGGGGATGCTTTGATCATGATTTCCTGCATGACAGGGAGTTGGACTGAATGGCCCTTGTGGTCTCTTCCAGCTCTACAATTCTAGGGTTCTATGATTCTACCCAGAACTGAATACAGTAGTGCACATGAGCCCGCACTAGAGCAAAAAATAGTAGGTTATTCCTTCCCTTGAGATGGAAGCTATAGTTCAATTAATACAGGCTAAAATATTAGTTGCTTTCATTGCTTAGTGTCACATGATGGCTCATGTTCAACTTATGATGAACAATAAACCAAAGTTCTTTTTCACAGGTACTCCTGCTACAGCAAGTATTCTCCATTCTATACAAATAAAAAGTAGTAGCAGCAGCAGTAGTATCTAGCCTTTCTCCCAAAAATGGGACTCAAGGCAACATAGACTTTAAAAAGAACAACACAACTAAAAACATCATAATTTCTAAGTGGCTGTTCCTACCCCTGGAATATTTCCTGCAAAGCTGACACTCACTCCCACCTTCTTGTCCTTCTCTTGGCAAGGGAAGACCATTTTTTAATTACAACAACTTTTGACAACTGCCTGTTTATAAGAAGGAGTTGTCATTGTACACTGCGTTCTTTTTATTTCATGTCTTTTTAGTGGATTGCTTTTATTTTCTATAAATTCAATAAATATTGTAATTATTTTTGTAAGCTGCCGAGTCCAAGTTCAGGGGAAGGGGGAAGGGAAGGCTACAAATAAATAAAATATTAATACTAATAAAACATTTGAGCAATATGAAAGTAAAGAGTTTTAAAAAACAACAACCCTGTAAATGAAATATAATGATGACTGGGCAACAGAGGTGAAATGATGGCACAATGCAATGCTATTTGTAAGCTGGCCTGAGATCTCTTGATATAGGGTGTAGTATAATTATTTAAATAAATAAATCACACACACACACCCAAATTAATCTACACCTGTAATTCTATACACAATCTAAAAAGTAACTCCCACTAAACTCAGAGACTAAGGACATTATCAGACGCACTAAATACTGCATCATAATGATACCACATAAACGCGAAAAGGCGCGTGTACCACATGACATCGCCCTTTCGCATTTATATACTGGCTGAAACACATACTTTTTAATTGACAGCTGAAGCCGTCAATTGATCTCCCTTGGCACTTTAGGGCCAGCATTGCTGGCGTGTGAAACCTCATGCCATTGCACTCAGGTGAATGAAGCGAGAATGGCCAGTCTGGTGCAAACACTTTCTGGTGAGATTGTGACATCCAGGTAAGTGATACACTTTTTATGGCCCTCGTTGGGTTACTTGGGACTTTTAAAGTGTGTTCCTGTGCTTTTTAAAACTTGTTCTCTGTTGCTTTTGTGTTGTTTTAAAATTTTCCCACACGAGCGTCTTCTTGTGAGAATCCACGGGATTTTGAACGAGAAAGTGAATGGAGCTCCATTCACTTCCTCTTCATTGCCGGGGAAGCCTTTGCTGGGAGAGAAGGTAAGTTTTATATTTATTTATTTATTTATTTTTATTTATTTAGTTATTTATACCCTGCTCTTCAGCCACAAGGCTATCAGGGCGGCTTACAAATTGTTTTAAGCAATAGCTATTTACACATCTAACTGCATTAAACAGTTTCCAATGTGTGTTAGGTAATTGACCCCACAAGTTAGGTCCTCAATTTACCGACCTATGAAAGGATGGAAGGCTGAGTGAACCTTGGAGCCTGCTGGAATCGAACTTGCAACGTGGTGGCTTGCAGTACTGGCATAATTTGCTGGCATAAAAATGGATTTTTTTTTTCATGCCAGCAAAAGAACATTTAAAGGGGTTAGTCTGATAAAGTCTAATGTGCTCTAAGTCTACTTGCTGTTCTTTGTCAACCATATGGGGGAAGCTTATTGCAAAAAGGAAGGACATGAGCATAATGGAATTCAAAGCCACAGTTTGGCTGCTCAATCACTTCCAGAGGACTTCCTGGCAAGTGTTAGTTTAACTACTGTATCTATCAGACTAAACATTTGCCTGCTGCAGACTTCCCCTGTCCTATTATCTAATAAATATTGGCTCACATACCTTATATGGTATTAGTTTAACATAGTGAAGAAAACAGGTAAGAGAATGACTGGTTTTCATACTGATACTCCAAGCAGGGGTTCATCCAGACTTTTACAATTCATAGCCTTCACATGTTTGATAAATTTACATTAAACACCTAATTCACAGTCCATCAAGGCATTCACACTGCTGTTGGGTATCCAGTGCCGAAATTCTTATCTTTTAGTATTTTTTAAAAACCATATAACAGCTTTTCTTGAGGTTTTTCTTCTTGTGTAGGAGATTATCAGGTACAGCAAAAAGTCCCTTAGGAGAATGCTAGGATGATGTTCCTGTCCTGTGAACAGGACCCGGTTTCACACAACGTCATGCTCATCCTGTTCTGCTCCTGTACTTCAGCAGTTAGTAAGGTGGTGCTTTTCATTGACAGGAGCTCCCAGGAGTTCCAGGAGGACGGGAGTTCACAGGACAGAAACGTCGTCTTGGCATTCTCCTAAGGTATTTTTTGCTGCATTTGATAATTTTCTTTCTGTCAGTTTATATACTACTGTATTTTGGACTATTCCCTTCCCACTTCCAGGAAGTGTAGCTGCCCTGCAGACAAGGTACTGATAACTGGCAGTTGTAACTCCTGAGGCTCTCCTTCCAAGCAGCACAGGAAGATAATGGCCAAATGCTGTGTCATCTTCATTTACGATTCTCTAGGAGCCCTAGCATCACTAAGGCTGGTATCACCTCTCCCCCAACAGCATCACCTGGTGCGGTTCGGCCTCTCCACACACCCCTAGTGCCACCAATGTCTGGGGGGAGACATGGCCTTAGTCCACTCTCCAAGAGACCCACGTTTCAACCACAATAAGAAGAATTCCATGAATATCCTGAAAATGCCAGTCTTGGAAGCAGTTTTAAGCCCTCTGTTCTAACTGCATCTAGCAATGCCTTTGTGAATTAGATTTGTGAATATCTTCGTTTCCTTTTGTGTGCAAGTTGCAAATCAGAATTTAATCTTCAGTTTAACAGCTGTGAATACTTTTGGTCCCAGTCTTGACTTCTTCCTCTCAAACTGGATCAATCAATGTTCAACTGGATGTGAGTGTGTGTGTTTTTACAGGAACAGTGAGGTCAACAGCATCCCCACAGCTACTAGGATTTAGCAATACAACTTTACTGCATATTCAGATACTTTAGTCTAAATGAATGAAGGATTAGGTGAAGGGGTTCTCTCAGCAGTGATTCATGCTGTTTTACTTTCATTGTAATGTCCCATCAAATGTCCCTAGCACTTGAGTCACTACTGTTTGTTTGCTTGTTTGATAATCTGCCTTTTCACTACAGATGTCCCCAAGGCAGTTTACAGGCATATGTTTGCAAGAGTGCCTGTGCATATACACACACAAACACACTTATATGATAATAAAATACAACAAACCAACAATTAAAAATCAGATCGACACTAAATACATTTTGTAGAAGTAGGGTTCACCATTAAAATACTGTAATACCAATGTCTGGTGATATAAAAATGACATGGTTAAAAAAGATGGAGAGATATGCTTGAATGCACTCTAGGATCGCCAGATTGAAAACTGGAGATAGCTGCTTATTTACTGCATATCAAAATTATCTTTCTACATTTTTAATTGTGAGATTAAGCAAATGGCATCAAAGTAGAGGTGAACTGATATTTGTTGTTGTTCTGTGCCTTCAAGTCATTTCCATCTTATGGCGACCCTAAGATGAAACTATAATGGGGTTTTCTGAAGCTGAGAGTGTGTTACTTGTCCAAGGTCACCCAGTGGGTTTTCATGGCTGAGCAGGGATTTGAACCCTGGTCTCCTGAGTTGTAGTCCAACACTCAAACCACTACCCCACACTGGCTCTTGCACTGATTTAGCAACCTCAATTCTATTTCCACAAGGGGAAGTGGGGTAACATTTCAGGGGCTGGAATTTGACACACACCCCTGATGATATCAAGGAACACAATTGAACAATGGATGCAAGCTCCAGGAACAGAGATTCCACCTCAACATTAGGAGGAACTTTTTGACAGTAAGAGCTGTTCGGCAGCACAATGGGGTCTCCTTCCTTGGAGGTCTTTAAACAGAGGCTGGATGGCCATCTGTCAGGGATGCTTTGATTGTGTATTCCTGCGTGGCAGGGGGTTGGACTGGATGGCCCTCATGGTCTCTTCCAACTCTACAATTCTATGATTCTATGAATTAATGGTAAATGACCAATACATTCTTCTTTCATCGTTACTTATTTATCTTGTAAACTTTATGCAGGAGAGGAGGTATAAAATGAGCATGCACATGACTGGACTACCAGTGGGAATGCAGGGAAAGATGCCCAAACTTCAGTACTATGCCTCATAGAAAGGAGACAGTTGATTTCAGCATAAGGAAGGAAGACTCTCTTGTAACCAAAGGGCAAATATTACATATAAACAGATGTGAGCATGTGGTTTTTGGAGCCATTCATACTGTTGTTATTAAACTGGGTTGTCCACATATTACCTACTCACTGTAAATATTTTACTCTGATTATTAGTAAAATAAATTTTACTTCTATCCTTGAGAAACAGAGAGAGGTGCACTGAGGTGTCACTAAGGCTCGTGTCACCTCTTTCCCTAACAGTGTCACCTGGTGCAGTTTGGCCTCTCTGCACTCCCCATTATTTTTCATCCCCAATCCATATTAGTAGGGATTGAACACTGTGTCAGGGGATGATAGGACACTCAATCCCCGGCAGAAGCCAAAAACTATCTCAGTAGACTTAGTAGCAACCCATTCCCAAGAATACACACACACAGATTGTTTGACATCCAAATAAGCAGGAGGCACTTTTATCTTCAAAGTCAAGCAGTTGCAATATGTACAAATATTTACAGTTGAAGGACACTCTGAAGACCAGGGTTCAAATCCACGCTCAGCCATGGAAACTCACTGGGTGACCTTGGACAAGTCACACTCCCTCAGCCTCAGAGGAAGGCAAAGGCAAACCCTCTCAGAACACATCTTTCCAAGAAACCCCCATGATAGGTTTGCCCTAGGGTCTCCATGAGTTGGAAACAACATGAAGGTGCACAACAACAACAGCTTTAGACTTGCCTCAAAAAATTGGAGGTTTTAAAAAGTGTATTAATAAGCTAGCCAATGCCATAGATTAGACAAGTTGAATATTATTATTATTTAGTTATTTATACCCTGTTCTTCAGCCACAAGGCTATCAGAGCTGCTTACAAATTGTTTTAAGCAATAGCTATTTACACATCTACACTGCATTAAACAGTTTCCAATGTGTGTTCGCTAATTGGCCCCACAAGCTGGGTACTCATTTTACCGACCTACAAAAGGATGGAAGGCTGAGTGAACCTTGGAGCCAGCTGGAATCGAACTTGCAACCTGGTGACTTGCAGTACTGGCATTTAACCACTGCACCACCAAGATGCTGACAGGTTCATGAGCAGTGAATGTCCTATCACATCCTGTATTGTGTTTGTAAATTGATCTAAGCCTTTTTGGCAGGAGAGCTAAGTATCAATTGTTTAAACAAATACAGTAATATTCAATGTTTTTATCCACTGGATTTTGAAATGAAGACAAGTCCAGAAATATGTGGGATGTCTGCATTATCTATCTGTCTATCTATCTGTTCGTCAGTTTGGTGTCAGTAGTACTGATTTTGACTTTTATAAAGATTTTCCTCAAGACTTACACTATATACTGTGGGAAGTCTAGAAGGAAGCATCTGTAGTTGAATGGTATTAAAAGAAATTATTCTGTTATTAAAGTTGCAATCCTGTTTCCTGCATGGCAGGGGGTTGGACTGGATGGCCCTCGTGGTCTCTTCCAACTCTGCAATTCTATGATTCTATGACATTCTTCACCAGGCCTCAGCATTCACAGGAAGAGAATGAGCTTTGGACTAGCTTACTTATATACACATCTACAGGGCATTGCCCTCTAGTAACCGTCCTTCTGCAGCTGACTAGGCATGACTTGGCAGTTGATGGAATCAGCCATTATGACTCAGCATGACCCTGCAGTTGTTTGGCCTTTTTATAATGGAGTTCAGTCTTTAACTCCTGACACACTGACCCTAAAACACATAGAACCACAAATAAGTATTGCAGAAAAGTCAATATCTGTATTTTTAAAAAAATATGAATTCTGGAATTTCTTGCTATAAGGAAGTTATTGTGGCAAAGAAAGGCATACATTCCACCTGCCCAATTTGGCAGAGACAGCCCCAATTAGTTCTCTGTCACCCCACTTTTTCAACTGTTTTAAAATATTCCAGTTTCTCTCTCCTCCCCGCACTTCCCCCTTTATCCTCAGCTTACTTCAATGCTGCAAATTGAGTTCGAAGTGAAAAAGTAGTTTGCATTCAATTAAGTCAGCACTGAGGAAAGAAAGGAAAGGAAAGGAAAGGAAAGGAAAGGGTGAAATCTTGCCTTTCCCATTAGGCTCAAGCAAAAGCAAACTGCTGCAGCCTCTCTTAGCTTTGTGTGTTCATTAATAACTTTTGCCATCTTGATCACACTCATATTGTTTGGCCATATGTGTCCCAGTTTTCATCTGTGAAATGCTGGAGGATATAGAATGTATCCATCTCCAAGGAAGGATTATATATTAATATACAGTTGTATTGAGGAATGCTGAATTAGGGAACTTTCTACTGCAAGGACACCACTGTGTTGTTTACATGTTCTTTAGTCAGTATAAATATTTTGATGTGGTTATGATTAAAATAAAACTTCATCCTGTTCTTGAGAAAAGTCTAGAAGTACATTTTACAGACCAAACCTATGTTATGGCACTTTCTGCTACATGGAAATCACTGTGGCAAAGAATTTGTAATTTCCAAAGAGGAATTTCCACTAAGGGCTTTGGACTTTATCAGACACAGAAAATATGGCATCATCACGATGCCATATAACTGCAAAAGGACATACAGATCAGATGATGTCGCCCTTTCATGGTTAAAAACAGAACAAACCCCGCCATTTTTAATTGATGGCTTAAGATCTCCCTGCTGCTTTTTTGTGGGCATGCAATACCTCTGTCCCTTTACATTTTGGACTTACCCTGACAATGGAAGGACAGGCGCAAACACATCTGGGTCAGATCAGGACATCCAGGTAAGTAATGAACTTTTTTTGACCCTCCCTGGTTACTTGGAGGTTTTTTAGTGTGTGTGTGTGTGTGTGTGTGTGTGTGCTTAGTTTAACTTTTTGACATTTCTTTCTTTTTTTATTTTTGAATTTCCTGCGTGATGAAATTGCGTGAGATTTCAAAAGAGGAAGTGAATGGAGCTCCAATCACTTCCTCTTTATTACTGGAGGAGCCCTTGCCAGGAAAGGAGGTAAGGGGGGGAAACGTTCTTTTGCCGACATAAACATTTATTTTTTTATACTGGTAAAAGAATGTTACAATGGGGGTGTCTGATAAAGTCCTTTATCATACCACCCCCCTTAATATTCTTTTGCCAGCATAAACTGTGTCATTTTTATGCCAGCAAAAAAAGCACCACCACACTTACCTTGAGCTGCGTCCACAAGGCCTCCCCAGCAGTAACGGAGCAGTAACGGAGCTCTGCTTTCTTCCAGGGCTGTAACCTCACCTAATCTTGTGAGAAGACACTAGTTAAATGACAGTACTGCAAGTCACCACGTTGCAAGTTCAATTCCAGAGGGCTCCAAGGTTCACTCAGCCTTCCATCCTTTCGTAGGTCGGTGAAATGAGTACCCAGCTTGTGGGGGCAATTAGCTAACACACATTGGAAACTGTTTAATGCAGTGTAGATGTGTAAATTGCTATTGCTTAAAACAATTTGTAAGCCTCTCTGATAGCCTTGTGGCTGAAGAGTGGGGTATAAAAAATAAAATAAAAAAAACAAGCAAAACAAAGACTCAAAAAGTTCAGGAAAGCACAAAAACACACTTTAAAAGTACATAAAGGCGGGTCATAAAAAGAGCATCTCCTACCTGGCTGTCACGATCTCACTTAGAAATGTTTGCCCATTGCTGCATTCACGTGAGCACAATGGCGGGAGGATTCAAATGCTGGCAATGTCAGCAACAAATCACTATGGGGGATCAATTGATGGCTTGGGCCATCAATAAAATGTACAGCTTTTTAACAGTACATGATTACGCAATCATTAGGCATCCTTATGGCATTGGATTTGACTGGTCTGATAAAGTCCTAAGTATGGGAGGCATTATTTCTGCTGCCAAATTTACAAGCTCCAGAAGATATGTGGGTAAAAAGGTTCTCCTAAATTTACAAGTTTATAAACCTATCTGAGATTAATACTAGTAGAATTTTGTGATTTAAAAAAAGTCCTTCAAAATTTTGGAAATTTTTAACAGCAGTGCCAAGTTTCCTAAAATAATATTCACCGTTTAATTTTTAAATGTATGCATCACAATATACTTTTATTGGCATATATGTGTGTTTTGCACATGTATGTTAAGGTACCTCTTTGTGTGGCATACAAGTACACTTTTGAGGTCAATCTGCACACTCCTGCAAATATTGTTCCTCTATAAATGTTCTGTGTCACTTCACTCACACAGATTCACTTGCAATCCCATTCCTACCCTCCACAACCCTCTGCCCAAGGTTCAATGCCATATAATCTTTTATAAATGTAATCAAAATCAATTAGCAACAAGAAAAATCCTTTCAGTTTAAGAAGGAAGGAGTTGCTAATTGACTTGATTAGCTGGATTTTATCCAGATTCTTGGGATTTTACTGGTATCCGTTTGTATCCATTAGCTGGTCTAGATTTTCATGTCATTTTTTAAAAAGTCCACCTTTAGCCCTTCTTGGGAGAAACAAGCCTGTTACTGCTTTAGCTAATGAGTGGAGTATCATAGCATCAGTTCCAGATATAAGTTGCAATTTTGGGACAAGGATGGGTTGGGATGGAGGAGCCTTGTCTCTGCCAAAAACAGAAGTGTTCTCTCATAGAATTACCCATGCAAAGACGCAGCAATCTTTACAGGGCTTCCAGAAAAGGGTACATTTCATTTCATTTTCCTGAGACTTCTTGAGAGCTGGCTAAAACTTCTAAAAGCTTCTCCCTAAACTGTAAACACCAGTGATTTCATAGGATCTGGCCATGGCAGTTAATGTGGAATCATAGCTCTATAATTGACAAGCGTGAAAGGGCCCCATATTTTAGTACTCCTATCCCTAGAACAGCTTTGAGAGAATCTCCTGGTGCTAAGTGCTATAGAATCATAGAATCATAGAATCATAGAATTGCAGAGTTGGAAGAGACCACGAGGGCCATCCAGTCCAACCCCCCTGCCACGCAGGAAATCTTGATCAAAGCATCCCCGACAGATGGCCATCCAGCCTCTGTTTAAAGACCTCCAAGGAAGGAGACCCCACCACGCTCTGAGGGAGTGTGTTCCACTGCCGAACAGCTCTGACTGTCAAAAAGTTCCTCCTCATGTTGAGGTGGAATCTTTGTTCCTGGAGCTTGCACCCATTGCTCCGTGTTCCAGTCTCTGGAGCAGCAGAAAACAAGCTTGCTCCATCCTCAGCGTGACATCCCTTCAAATACTTAAACAGGGCTATCATATCGCCTCTTAACCGTCTTTTTTCCAGGCTAAACATACCCAGCTCCCTAAGTCTCTCCTCATAAGGCATCGTTTCCAGACCTTTCACCATTTTAGTTGCCCTTCTCTGGACACGCTCCAATTTGTCAATATCCTTTCTGAATTGTGGTGCCCAGAACTGGACACAGTATTCTAAGTGAGGTCTGACCAAGGCAGAATAGAGTGGCACTATTTCATCCAAGTTTAAATCATAGTTAGAGAAGATCCATTGAAGTCAGTTGGATTACTTTTGACTATGCCTGGATTTGACATATATATTTTGTAAACTCTGCACTTTCGGCCATCAGTGTTTACAAGGATTAGGGGTAGATGTCCCCCATGAAAGTGGAAATACAGCAGATATAGGCTGCTATGTGTGTTGGGTTTTTTACCTGACAGAACACTTCTCTAGACATTTGTAGGTCCTGCAGCAATTCTATGGTATGCATCCACCAGAATTTGACCATAGAGTCATGCTGGAGGACCAACAAATACTTAGAGAAGTGGGGGTTTTAAAGGAATCTCCAGGTCCTCCAGCATGTATTTATAGTCAATGTCCAGTGGAAGCATACCATAGAATCATGCTTCAGGATCTAGAAAACACTTAGAGAGAACATATTTAGTAATCTGTGATTAATCTAATTCACAAAGGATTAACCCACAAATGTGGAAGGACAACTGGATATTAAAACTGTGAAGATTTTCTACATGACTACAAAAAAGAGGAGACCAAATGAAGCTGAAGTTGTACAGACTATCTCTGAAGAGATTTGAATAGATTCTCACAAACATTTAGGAAACTGGTTTATTCATTTTTAGGTAATGGGGCGCCCTCTGGTGTATATCTGTGATAAAAAATTAATCGGGAACAAAGCATACAGTGTAAAGAAAGAAAACATAAAAAAGAAAAACCTGGGACTTTGTGGTCTTTTAAATAAGTCTGGATGTACTCTGTACTTTTGTTTGACACTTGTATCGCTTGATACTCTACATGTTTAATCATAGGTGCTTCACACTTTGTTAAATGGGGACCGTGGTCCTATTATCAGGGAGACATAGTATAAAGTTCTGCCAGCTGGAACTGCATAACATCTCCTCTTCCACTGAACCCCAAACCCCAACTTTTAGCTGCTGCAGCCCCACCCCAAATTGGCAAGTTGACAGTGCTGGCAAGTTGACAGCGGTGGCCAGAAAAGAAGCATTCAGCTATGTTCTTCTAGACAAATGCACAGGAATGCAGGATTCACTGGGACGTCCCAAGGGTCCTCCAGAGGTCCCAAAGGATATCATCATCATATCATCTTTATTTATATCTCACTTTCCCCCCCAAGACTAGGACTCAAAGTGGCTTCCATATTAAAAAGGTTACAATTAAAAACATACAAAAAAGGTCAAGATTAAAATACACTCTTTAAAAAAAAAGATTTTAAAAGTTAACATTTTAAACAATACAGCACTGACCACCTTTGTTAAAGGCCTTCAGTTCTAAAAGCCTGTCTGAATAATAATAATAATAAAAGTCTTCACCTTCCTTGTGATTGCTGTGTGTCCAGCAACAGCAACACAGCTGAATGTTTTTCTGCTGCCCTTCTTCTGCTCTCCATTGGCCACTAAATGGCCTTGATGGGGAATTGCAGCAGGTAAAAGGTGAGCTGGGGGAGTCTGATTCTTGCATGAAGGGGGTAGAGAATTCTAACCTATGCAATGATTTAAACAGCCATGAGTTGCACTTAACTCCTGCTGCATAAGTAACTAACAGGCTACCAGCCAGGGATTACGTCCAAGTAAATATACATAGGGTTACAGCTTTAAAATGTTAGCTCTCACATTCAGGAACCATATTTTGACTTAATAGAAAACCATTTTACAGACTGACTTATAGGAGATTTTCAGACATGATTTTCGGCAGTATATATTCCAAAACAGCTCCGTTGCTGCCGCGCAGCAGGAGAGCAGTTTTGGACGATGCCGTTCCTCTGCCGTACCCCTCCGTGTCACTTCCATGACAGAATGGAGGAAACCGCATCATATTTCATTCACAATTGTTGCCCGTGAGTGAAATATGACACGGCTTCCTCCATTCTGTCATGGAAGTGACACGGAGGGGTTTGGTAGAGGAACGGCATCGTCCAAAAGTGCTCCCCTGCCGCGTGGCAGCAACAGAGCTGTTTTGATTCCATATACTGCCGAAAATCGCGTCTGAAAATCTCCATAGTCTGAAATATTTAACTCTGACATACATATACACAGGGAGAGAGACAAAGGGACACACACAAACAAACACACACAAAATGAACTCCACTCAATGGGTGACAAATTTGTCAAATTTCCGAGTCGGCTGGTAGCTCCATTGCTCTGGGATGGTGCTTTGGGTTTTATGGGAGCTACTCCAGGTTTTATAGGAATTATTCCAGGCACTGAACTTATTCAGGGAATACAGTAGGACCCCCATATCCACTGATTCATTATCCACTGATTCAATTATCCACAGGACACAAAACAGCACACCTACCATAGAGTCTTCTTAGAAAATGTGTCCTCTCTAGCCATTTTCTAGGTCCTCCAAGGCAACTCTACGGTATTTTAAACTGGAAGTCTCATTATTTTCAATGGCGCTCACTATTATCTATGGTTTTCGGTATCCATGCCCCCACTGAACCACTCCCCAGCGGATACGAGAGTCCTACTGTAGCTGACCATCTTGGATAACTCCCCTAAAACCCAGAGCTTTCCCCATAAATCCCTGCATGGATTCACTACCCTACCCCAAAGGAATGGCACCAGCTACTACGTCTCTTTAGTTCACATTTGATGTGAGATGGTCAAAATTGCACTTTCCAGAACTGAAAGCAGCCAGAAATCTTTCTGTGCTTGCAATGCACATTAAAAAGAAAAAAGGTCAAAAATACAAATACTTGAGAAACATGGATAGAAAAATGTGTACATTCAGCACATAAACATAATATATAGTCCATGTGTTCATTTGGCGGGGGGAATGTACATAAAATTGTGTACAGTTTTGAGAAGGACCATCTACTGTAGATACATACAAATTTCTGAGAGAAAAATAGAAAAGCTCAAGATCTTAAACAGATGTAGATGTGAGACAAGAAAGCTGGTGTCAAGAACCTTGACAAGGTGGAGGATGAAAGAGTCACATATCCTTAGAGAAGAGTGTTAGTCCTCCATGTTTATGATCCCAAATGAAATATTGTATTTTGTCTTCCCCTAGGAATCTGCTATCTGCAAACCATGTTATTGTTAACCATAATCTAATGTTTCTAGATTATGGATTAATGTTTTAAATGATGTTTGCCGCCCCGATCCTCATGGGAGAGGCGGGATATAAATAAATATTATTATTATTATTATTATTAAATCCTGTAATATATCCAGAAGTGTTGACCTTACCAATTTTTTTTCCAGATTTTAAGACATATAGCCTCTGCACTTAAGAAAATAATTTTCTTCTCTTTTGCTTTACCTGTATATGTAAAACAACATTAGGCAGCAGAACCATTGCCTAGGGAAGGCATGCCCTTACTCTCAGATATAGAAATTGTCTGTACCTGATGAACTTTACTGGGATCCCCAAATGTTCACAGAGTAAAACCCCACATGAAAGTGAACACTGCACAATGCACCCTTAGACTTGTCTTCCCTTGCCAGTACTGTCATTTATAACATATAAATTAAACTGTTCCTCCTTCTTCCTCCTTTTTGTTTACTTTGTGTGAAGTTTTATGGTCTTTTTTCCAGTACTGATCTGATAAAGGAAACAAAACAAAACAAAACAAAACAAAAAACACTACTGGCTAATACTTTTGTGTAAAGAAGAAGGATTTAGTTCTATTACCTTCCCTTTTGGGAACATAAATTGTAATCCAGTTTTGAAGAAGCAGAAGCCAGCAAATGTTTACATAAATTTTATTCTAATGTATACTATTTAATTAACATTTCAGTTCTCTTCTTACTTCTACACATAGTAAAGCAATGTTTGTGTGGAGTGTTCTCCCAAAAGAATGCTTCTTCATTGGTTCCTAATTATACTAGTTAATCTCTCTCTCTCTCTCTTTCTGGCTTTTCTTCGCAAACGAAGATTCAGGAAGGACTCATCCCGCGCTTTCTGCAAGCGCGCTGATGACTAAAAAGGCCAATCCGGACTAGTTAATAGAAGTTGCAAAAATATACTGTATATATATTTAAAAAAAAATGCCCCATCTTTCCTTCATGGAGCTCAAGGAATTGCACCAGGTTCTTTCCTCCTCCCACTTTTAATCTTTAGACTACCCCATAAATTAGCCTTAGATGTAGGGGAGTGACCATGTTTACAGAGAATTTTATGGCTGTGTGGAGATTTGAATCTGGGGGTTTGCAGCTAACATTCTAACCACCAGACCATGGTAGCCTCTAGTGGAGCAGAGTTGTCTTTGCCTGATAGATGTGGATAACTAGAAATGCCACACTTAAGGAGCTCCATGCAGGTGAGTGAATGGCCTTCTTCCATCCTAGCAGCAAGAGGAAGTACAATCTCTTCTTCCAGTGCAGTAGGCAAGGAACAGAATGCTCTCACCTTCTGTAGGAGTCTCCTTCCCCTCCGTCTCTCCACCAGTTTGCTAAGAGGCTAGTAGTTTAGTTTTTCATGTTGTCCTGAGAAGAGGGGGTTTCCTATTTTCTTAGAAGGCTTGCATTTTGGTAATGGGATTTAGTAACTTCTGAGGGTTTGTAAAAACAAGTTTGCAGCAGAGTACACCAGCCCAACTTGACTCTACATCTGTGATGTAGGAACTAATGTGGTAACTGGTAGGGCAGGACCTCTTTAAACATTTTGTGACACCACAATCAATTTGGTCACATTCTCAGAGGACTCCCACCTTAGGCCATTTAAATCCATTCCCCCTAGCCTCAGACTCCCTCAGCACTTTGTTGTATGCCTCTCATTTGGCTTCTCGTTTTTCTGTGGCCTCTACCTTGCTTGGCTTTTTGTGAATTTGACTACTTGTGCTGGCCTCATGATCTATCACAGGGGCTCTAATTCTGGACCATTTATGTTCTAAGTTGGATTCCATTTTGATTGATGATAAATTGTGAGTCAGTTTACCTGAGTGCTTGGTTCTCTGTTTCAAGGCTGCAGAACCTCTGGGTCTCTTAGCACAATGGTGGAGAAAGGATGGGAGGGTAGTATTTCTTATTCCTCTCTCTGTCCCCTAAAATCCTGAATAGCTCTGCACCTCTGATGAAACCTGTCAGTTTTTCTTTGGTATCTAGACAAACTGGAGACAGATGGGAAGTTCTTATTTCCTGTTTCCATAGGAAGTGCTTTTCTTGTTCTCAAAGTGAGACCTAATCCAACTTGGAAATATCTAGCTGTGCAGTAGGAGAGGACAGTGTGGAGTGAAAGGGTTAAAATCCTCTTCCTCTAGCACTGCTGTTCAGATCATACTGGCAAATTACAGCAGCTGCATTTCATTCAAAAGAAAAAGTAAAAATGTTGAGAGATCCAGTTACAGATTACCAACGTAATGCATAATTTGTTGCTTTAAAAAGGAAAAAGGAATAAGTAGCCTGAGATCTTATATTATTTGTTAATAGTACACAAACAGAACTTGGGAAATTCCTGAGGGAACTTACTTGCATTTAAATAATGCAATTGTGCTACTTATTGGTTGATCTTTTATCTCCCTTTGCAGTATCAAGCCTCTACCCTTTCTTTGTACAGTTGTTGTTGCTGAGCAGCAGAGAGCAACACCCAGAGGTGCCTTTAGGAAAGAAGGCCCATTCTGTTTGCCACAATAGATCGAAAGAGCCAGTTTTCCCAATCATACACCTCCCTGGTGCAGAAGATGCAAGGTATGCAAGGCTTATTCTGGTCATAAGCCAAGAATGAGATCTCTCTCCCAGCCAATCTCTCTCCACCCCCATCTCTCTCTCTCTCTCTCTCTCTCTCTCTCTCTCTCTCTCTCTCTCTCTCTCTCTCTGGAGATTATTCCATGAAACTAGTATCTTGGGGCAATTGCATTATGAAAGGAACCAGGAACGTGCTGCTTTGAAAACATTCTTATCACACCTCTCTTCTTTTGCGCAACCGTGTTGCTTTGGTGTGATAAGTCTCTTCACTGCAATTCCAGCACTATAGCAATCAGCCCATGAGGGGGGCTTAATCTCCTCCTCTCCTGCCCTGTCCTCCTCCCACTCACAATTTCAAAGTAGGCTAACCCCAAGCATGTTGGTTTTCTTTTTTAAAAAAAAAATCTTTGCTGTGTTTGCATACTTACAGCAAAATGATAACAAAAATATTTTTAATCATTTTTACCATAAAGACACAAACACATCAAAGATAAAATAAAATAAAATCCCACTATTCCAAAAAGAGTTAGCCTGCTTTGGAATAGTGAGTGGGACAAGGAGAGAGGAGAAGAGGAGGAAATTAAGGGGTTGTTCAGACTGCCCCAAAAATCTTCATCTCTTGTGAACTGAATGCTGTTTTGCCACATGACATACAGCCCAATTCAGGAGTCAATGAGAGGGGATTTCAGAGTTTTAAGGTACAATGCACATTATTGAGATTGGCTATTTTCCTCAGATTTTCCTTAAAGATGCAAATCAGTACTCATGTATTGCTCAAAGAGCCACTGTTTCAGAGTTGTGTGGAGGCAGGGCTGGTAGGTTACTGGCAGGAAGTGATGACTCCCATCTGCAGGAAGAAGATGATTGGTGGGAACACCATTTTCTGGAAGCGACTGATAGTGTGTGCATCATTGCTCTCCACTCTTTTTTTTTTTTTTTGTATTTTTGTCAATGTCCAAGCTCAGCAGTTAAGTCATCCATGGAAGGAGGTACCAGCGGGGTTTTGTGGACACTGGAGGAAACCCTGGGCCTCATCACACTGTGGGGTGAGGCGAAGGTCCAGGAGCAGCTCTGCCAGTGCCACCAGAACATAGATTTGTTTTCCAAAATCAAAGAACAAATGAGGTGCAAGGGAGTTCAGAACCAAAAGTAAGGCCCTTAGACAGTGATACTGAGAGATGGCTGACCACCACAACAAGAGCAGCAGGGGCACAGCCGTAGTGCCTTTTTATAAAGAGCTCCACGCCGTTTTCAGTGGGGATGCTACTATCATTCCCAAGTTCGTGACATGAGGTGCAAGCATTGATAGGGTACCTGTGGGGCAGGCTCCAAGAGGCCAGAAACCATCCCCATGAAAGAGATGGGGTTGAACTGTTCAGCGAGTCAGGTAGTGTACTTATCTCAGTGGGGAGGGGACTGCTATGGGTCAATGCATGTTGGTTGTTTAGATACTTATTTCTCCTGCATTCATGAGTTTTTCAGGAGACGCAGATCTCACCCAGATACAGGAGGAAGAAAAGGAGACCACCCTGTATCCTGTGGACCAGTTTGATGAAACTCCCTCAATTTCCAGCAACACCTCTGCCCAAATGGAGAAAAGCACAACAGAGGTTGAGGGGGAGGAGCACGAACTGATGTGGGGTTGCAGGCAAGGAGGTAGTCATGGTACACCCTCACTGTGTTTATAGCCATTTTCAATTGGTCAATTAATGCTGTATGTTTCAAGATGCAATCATGAAGGGGAGGAATGGGGTTCCATATGCTAGTGTTGTTGAACTACATTTTGAAGACAATGTGGGGCCATTCAAGCTTGATTGTGTGTGTTCCGAATGGAAATTTCTTAGGAATGCAGGGTGGTGGTGGTGTCATTGTGTATGTACCAATATAGAAACTGCATGGCAAAGCAAGGGGTAGGTTTCATCTTTGTTAGTACCACATGTCTAGCTTGTGACTATTCATTTTTTAGTAGCAGCTGCATTGACAAATGAAAAGGCCACCCTATCACCAGCTGAACAGCTAGCTGCCATCAGAAAAAGGAAGGTATGCAAGACGCCAGAAGATGTGACAGAGAGGATTCTGGAACATTCATCCTCACAGATGGCCATGCTTCTTGAACATTTACAGCAGGGGGAAGAGGAGTTCCAGAAGATGGAGCAGGAGAGAGAGGCTCAGAGGAATAGACTGGAGAATTTAGAGGGCTGAGGAGAGATTTAGAGTAATATAAAATATGGCAGAAAGGGACCAAGGGATGACACGAAGGGAGCACATTGTTATCAGAAACCAGGAGTGCCTTACCACCTGCACAAAGCAGCAGACGGTTTCGTTTGCAACCTTGGTGAGACATCTCACTTCTCAGAGCAGTGGTGAAGGGAGGGAAGGTATGGGAGACAAACACTTGCCTAGCATCCCTCCCCAAGGTATGCTAGATGTGGTTGCAGGGCCGCCTCCTAATCCTGGGCTTATGCAGCACCACCACCTCCACCATCCATGATGTTGCAGACAATAAGGCTGTAAGGGAAAAGAAGAGCCCTATCCCTGACAGTTCAGTTTGAACCAAACAAGTGACTGTTGTTGACCTGGTCAGCCTTTAATGTTACATTGCAACAGTCCCACTGCTATAGCTTTATGTCATGTTTCATATTAAAGTATTTTAAGGGGAGTTTTGGAATGGGACAGATAAGGGGACAAGGGAGGGACACAATTGTTAATAGATTGAGCTCCTACTACTTGTGTGTGTTTACTATTGTACATTGACCCTGTAAATAACAAGACTCCACTTTCAAATATATATATATATAAAGGTTTTTATTTACAGAGCTGCTGGGGGGGTGTAATCAAAACAAGGCAGGGTTGGGGAAGTAGGAAAGAAGTTTACAAGGGCAGAAAACAATAAAAGGGACTGTTTAAAATAGACAAGGGGGTTGGAGATTGAAATGGGGAGGGTAAGGGGAAAAGGGAAACATATACGGGGGGGGGATCATGGGTTCCCATGGCATTAGAGGATGGCCTGGAGTATGGCTTCCACATGCTCCATCCTCTCCTTCAATGCATTTATTTGGAGCTCCAAGTGCTGATCTGTGAGAGGGGGGCGGGGGAAGGTTGGAAGACATGTGTATGTATACCCATGCACAAAGGTCTACATTCCCTTAACTAACACACCAAGCCCAAAAGGAAGGTGGGTCCCTGCCATGGGACAACAACAACAACAAAAAACCTACTTACTGTAATGCATGCTGAGGTCTGTTGGTCCCTCAACAGCCTCAATCTGTTCTTATGCAGCATCTGTAATGTGGGGTTGGGGAAAAAGAGAGGTTGTATTACCTTTCTATTTGGGTGGGTTTTTTTTTTTTAAAAAGCTACCCACTAGGCCATACTACCCATGGCAAACTTCAGGAAAACCATTGAAAACTGTGTTTACCTGGGCCAGGGTGCTCCTCCAACTCTCCCCCCATGTCTGCCTGCATATCTGCACCATTTAATGGAAATGAAAAGTAGTGGTGATAAAAATTATTTTTTCATCCAGCAATGATTAGAAAGGATCCCAGCACTATGCTATGCTTCCACACCTGAGACTAGGGAACTCAACAGCCTCTTCTCCTTCCTCTTTTGTGCCGCCTTCCTCCTGGAAGGAAAGGAGGGGGAGGCAAGGGTTCTCTGGGGTGTCTTCTTACCCCTAAAAATATCAAGAGTAGAGAAGATTAAAAATGGATACCCTACACCTAGAATGCAAATATTGGACAAAATTAGTTATAGGTGGCACCTCTCGTCAAACCCCTAAGGCCTACCCCTTGACAGGTACCCCACCCCAGAAGTCCCACCTTTTCCAGAAGTTCCTTCCCTAGAAGTCCCACCCTTGCCAGATATCTGGTCCCTCCCCTGGAAGTTCCGCCCCTAGCTGGATGTCCTACCCCCTGTTAGAAGTCCCTGCCTATAGGTGTGGCATCCACATGGCCACAAATGGAATGACCCTGCAGGGGCCATTCCCATGCCCCTTCCCAAGCTGTCCCCACCTCCATGGGTTGGCCTGGTGAGGTCATGTGGATCAATAGGAAGGGGTTTCTTGGGAAAGATATATCAACCATTTTAAAGGCCTCTCCTGATTGGCTATGGGTGTCAGGAGTGGGAATGGTCCCACAGGGGCCTTTCCCACAACCCTTCCCCAGTTGGTCCCACCCCCTCAGCAGACCCACACCCCTGCACAAAGGGCCAATAGGAATTGGGTTTAGAGGTTTGATTTTGAGCTGGGTGGCCCTCCTTGTGCACGCAGACATTTTGCTTGCCTGGACTTGTTCAGAGAAGATGACATGGACCTGGCCACCACTCCTCCAAACTCCTTTAGTTTTTCCATGTCCTCTGCCCCTAAAAAAATACCCCCCCAAAGGAGGAACGGCCCGTGTGGAAGCAACGAAGCTACTCCTTTCCTGGAACAATGTCAGGAGCTGGGGGTTTTTCCATGCCCTTGTGTGATGAATTTATGGGAGAGGCAGTGAAACCTAGAAGGGATTTTTCATCCTTGTTAGGTTTGAAACCCAGCCTTAGTGAGGAAGAGACTGATACAACTCCTCAGAATCTAAAACATTTTTCTGCAATGGAGAGTTCACTTGTGGATATTTTTACAGACACGCAACTCCCTGAACCTGAAACAGTATGGCCTGTGGATTGGAGTATAGATTGGCCTGATGATTGGTCTGATACAGAGTGTGATTGTGGCTGTTCTCAGAAAGGGCTTTTCTCAAGGATGCAGAGATTGCAGAACATTGAAGATGTAGACAGTGGCCTGCTTTGTAAACCAGACCATCAGAACACTGAGACAGAGGTGGGTGATCCTGACCCAAACCGGTCTACTTACCAGTTGCTCCTTGATGACCTGCTGGAGGATGATGCATTGGAGAATGCTTTGGTAGACAACTCTGAAAAACCAGATGCTGGTTATGAGAGCTCAATGGTAAGAATGCTAGCACTATGGGGTGTTATTTTTAAAGAGAGAGGAAGAGAGAGTTGAATAAAATGGCCTTTTTACTAAGAATGCTTTAATTTTTTTTCCAACAGGAAGATGACATGCACAGCAAAGTGCAGAATCTTCAGATCAGGAACTCACAGAATGTAAACATATCATGCATTCCATGTGTTTCCATCACTCCTGAAGAGTTGATACGTTCTATGTATTTTTCAATAAAAATTATTTGTTCTGTACCTGTGTGATTGTACTTACATTAGTTGCCAAAATGACAAAACATGAAAAAAAAATCTTAAAGGCTATATTTTATACACCTGGAGAAGTTGGAAGTTTCAGGGGTGTTTACCCACTCTTTCAGGAAGCAAAAAACAAACCAAAGAAAAAAAAACAGGACAAAACCATCTGGAAGGGGGATGTTACTAAATGGCTTTCCAAACAAGACAGTTACACACTATATAGGCCAGCCAGGATCCACTTTAAAAGAAACAAGACTGTTGTATCCAAAGTAGATTCTCAGTGGCAGGCTGATTTAGGTGATATGCAACAATATTCTAAGTATAACAGTGGTTACAAGTACATTTTAACAATAATAAATATTCCGTCTAAATATGCCTGGGCTGTGGCTCTGAATTGGGTAGAGAAGTGTCCAGAGCCTTTAATGCTATTTTCAGACAAGATGGAAGAAAACCTGGAAAATTACAGACAGATCAAGGTCGTGAGTTTCTAAATAAAACTGTAAGTAGACAGTTAAAACAACATGGTGTGCATCACTTTGTCATCAATAATGAGGCTAAAACTGGTGTTGTGGAGAGATTTAATAGATCTTTAAAAACAAAAATGTGGAGGTATTTCACAGCTAATAACACCTTTACTTACATTGATGTACTGCCCCTGTTTCTAAAAAGTTATAATCATAGTTATCATCATACTATCAAAGCAAGGCCTGTTGATGTTAATGATTCCAACACTCTAGCAGTGTGGAAAACACTTTATGGGACTCATGTCCAAAGGAAAGAAGAGTCTCTGCTACTCAGAAAAGGAGACCATATGAGGATTTCTAAAAGCAAGGACAAATTTGCTAAGGGCTATGAACAGAATTTTACCATGGAGAAATTCATTGTGGACAGAGTCATTAGAAAAGCATATAGGCCTGTGTTTCTGCTGAAAGATTATGAGGGTGATGCTATTGTTGGTAGCTTTTATCCTGAAGAATTACAAAAGATTATTGCTGAGGAAGACAGGGTGTATCAGATTGAAAAAATTCTAGCCTCAAAAGGGTGGGCCTGGAGAAAGCATTACCTAGTGAAATGGCTAGGGTGGCCCAGCAAATTCAACAGTTGGGTTCTTGCTTCTGAAGTCGGTGAAACTGTGCTGTAGTGCAGGAAAAGAAAAAATGGGTGATGGGGGTTTTTATGTTCAACTTCCTAGCAATGCCTGTGTAGCTGCTTTCCCAGATAACACAATCTCAATCTTTACTATCTCTTTAGCAAGACCTCTTGAGCTTCCTGGGGCTTGGGAGGTGGGTCTAGCCAAGATCTAGTACCCTCACAGTCAGAACATTGTAACTGCTGATGTGAGGTTTGAAATTGCAAACAGAAAAAGGAAATGGCACTACCTTTTGCAATGTGGATATTATTCAAGTATCACTGAACTGCTGGAATACATGAACAGCCTCATAACGGCACACAATGACCCTCCTGAAGTATTTCTGTGCTATGACCAAGTGTCTAGAAAGGTTAGGCTTGAAACAGCTGGCCCATACACACTGCTAGTTGGTGCAGAATTAGGGCATATATTAGGGTTGTTTCCCAACCATCATGTCAAAGTTCTACCTTTTGCGGCAGATAGCACTGGTGGATTCAACAGCTTATATGTTTACACAGATATTGTGGAGCATCAGATAGTTGGGGACTTCTATGTGCCTCTGCTACGCTGTGTACCTATGCAAGGACAGAATAACAAATGTGTCAATATTTGTTATGACAAACCCCACTATATCCCTGTGAGCAAGCACCATATTGACACCATCACTGTTGAGATAAAGACAGATCAAAACAAAAAGGTTTCATTTCGTTTTGGAAAGGTGATTGTGAAGCTTCACTTCTGGCCCTGGAGAACCCTGCTTCTTTAAAAATGGTGATTTAAAACTGTATGGGGACCTGACCCTTTATAGGAATTATTATACAACCCAGGCTGGAAATGCCTTCTGGGTATCATGGTGTTCCCCAAATGTATGGGGCAGGGCTTGGTGGGATTTTCAGAAGCCTTTTCCAAAAAGCTGTTCTGCTTTTGAGAAGAGGTCTGGACATCATTAAACCCCATGCAAAAACAACTGCTTGTAATGTTGCCAAAGACGTAGCCAGTGACATTACTCAAGCTGTTCTAAATAGAGTGGCCCCCAAAGATCCACAAGGAGGATTGGGTCTGATGTACATTCAAAAGGTGGAAAGGGTTAAATAGAAAAACATCACAGGCGATGGTGATAGGTCCCCCTTGACCCCTTAAAAGGAAAGGTCTACAAGGAAAGAAAACTCAGAAGCGGAGAGCTGTAAGAAAGAGGCAGAGGCATCTGGCTAAGGAGGACATCTTTTAAACAAGCATCATGGCTTTTATCCATTGCAGCTCTGAAGAATACAGTAAATCTGAACTAGACCTATTCGATGTTGGACCTACCCAGACCAGTATCAAGAGAACCTTGTATATTGAGGTGTCCCCCCAACTGCCCTTACAGAATCTGCACCACTAGATTTTTTCATTGCTGGGAATGGTGAGATTATATGGATCTGAACAATACCCTTCTATATCTGTGTTGTAAGATTGTGAATGAAGATGGGTCAAACCTTGCACCAGATGCTGAAGTAGGACTGGTGAATTATCCTATAGCCTCCATTTTCAGCCAGTTTGATGTGACTTTAGGGGACTGGTTCATCAGTCAAAGTAACAACTGCTACCCTTACAGAGCTTTCATGAAATCTGTGCTGAACTACAGTGAGCTCAGTTTTCTGCTGGAGTGTTTTATAAAGATACAGCTGGAGAACATAAATTGGCAGACCTGGAGGGAGATAATAAGGGGCTTATTAAAAGAGCAAACCTGACAACTGAAAGTAGAAAGATAGACTTGCTGGGCCACCTCCATGCTGACCTGTTTTTTTTCCAAGAAAAGCTTCTGCTAAATGGCATTGATGTGAAAATTAAACTTACTCGCAACAAAGATACTTTCTGCTTAATGACTGATGATGCAGGCAAGTACTACAAACTCCAAATTTTATCAGCATCCCTTTTTGTGAAAAAGGTGAGGGTGTCACTAGGTGTCAGTCTTGGACATGCCGAAGCACTAATGACTTCTAATGCCAAATACCCTGTGGATCATGTAAGCATAAAAGTATTCAGCATCCCCAGAGGAAGCTGTGTCTCCAATCAGGAGAACCTGTTTTGGGGGCAATTACCTAAGCAGGTGATTATAGGCCTTGTCGACAATGACTCCTTCAGTGGCATTTACAACAAAAACCCTTTTAACTTTAAGCATTATGACATCAATTTTGCTGCACTCTACCTGGATGGAGAACAGCACCCTATGAAACCATTTCAACCTAATTTTGAAGAGGGAAATTGCGTGAGAGAATATATGAGTTTGGTACAAACTGCTGGAAAACATGAAAGACCAGTTTCTTTTAATTAACCATGAGGAGTATGCAAGAGGCTACACACTCTTTGCATTTGACCTGACTCCAGACCAAGAATGTAGTGACCACTACTCTTTGATTCAAACTGGAAACCTGAGGGCAGAGCTGTGTTTTGCCAAGCCCCTGCCAATGACAGTCAATATGATCGTTTACTGTGTCTTTGACAATGTGATAGAGATAAATTATCGGAGAAATGTCTTGTTTGATTATATGTAAGATGGACAGCCTACAGTTAACCCGTATACTGACTTCAAACCGCTATACTCAAAAGAGTTTCTATAGAGTCTTCCCCTCTGATATGCTTCCAAGAAAGAGGCTACTGCAAAGACCCCTGGGTCCGGTCATCAACACACACCCTCACAACCTCCCAGGAGAACATTTGTTTGCCATATACTTGACAGAGGAAAGACTGGTGATTTTTTTTACTCATATGGCCACCCTCCAAACCACCCCGTTTCCTAAAACCATCATGAAATTTTAAAGAAAAAATGCCAGCAAATCTGTCTTCCAGCGTAAGGTTGTACAAGCCTCAGACTCTGTGGTTTGTGGATATAACTGTGTATTTTTTCTACAACAATGCTGTAAGGGTCTGTCATTTTAAAATATTCAAGACTTATATTTTCATGACTTGGAAAAATATGATGAGACGGTTGTGCAGTTTGTAAAAAAGAAAAAGAACATGCCCAGACTTGCCAGAGATATGTTTCAGACTACACAGAGTTGTATATCATGTAATGATTTTCACAACCGTGTTTCCTAATAAACATCCCCAGGGGGGTGGTTTAAAAATGTGCCTTGGTGTTTTTTTAAAAAAATCATAAGAAGTAAAATAGGTTTTAAACAAAAGGTAAATTTATTTTCTGAAAATAGTTTTGTTATAAGCTGAGCCAGGTAGGAGTTCTACCCTGCATCTTTTTTTTAGAAGATCTGTGTGACAGTACAGGCATTTGAGCTGGCGACACACCCTTTGGGTTCTTTAGATAGTCCAAAAGTTCTCTATTGGCAATATTTCCCACCACAGAAGTTGGAGCATTTATTTCAGCCATGGCCCTCATAAACACATCCCACCCTTTGGGGAGGTGTTTGGGTGGTAAGGCATGAGTTTGGATTACACCTTTTACCAGGCCCAACATGTTAGTACCAGTTACAGCTTCTCCTTTATACACAAAGGCCCCCTTGTCATCCCATGAAGAAATATTCTTATTTTGTCTCATTCTATTTAGTAACAGTTTTGCATGATCCTTGTATCCAGCAGGAAGACTGTCCAGCACTTCTTGAAGCACTGTGTCAGAGGATCCCACCACAACCTCTTCAGAACCAGGTTTTGTTAGAATCAGGTTCAAATTTTGTTTCTCTGCCTCCTTCTGTCTTACGTGGGTTAGATATTTTTGAAGCAATGCATTATAACACATGGTTTTTTCATATTCAGTCAAATCAGTCCTATGTAGAATCTCCTGCATCTCAGTATCTAGAGAAGAAATGGCTGCAGTTCTGATGCTTTCATCCTTAGAAGGTGTCCCCTTTAATTGTTCTAGCTGGTGGCTGGGGACCAGATACATTTTTCAGCATATTCCATTACTGATTAGTTAAAAGCCCTGTTATCAGGGGAACCACAAAACTTAACAGGGGCCCCCAAACCCACCAGACTGTTTCACAAGGCTCTTCTTTTTCCTCAGGGACACTTTGTCACCCAGAGTTTTAATAAGGCAACACCTTTTTCTTAATACACGTACCTGGTGGGGAGATAAAGGGATGTTGCCTTTTAAAGTATTGAGTGCTATATCTGAGATGGCAGCAATCAGGTCATCTGAAGCTGAACAGAAAATGGCTTTTCTTTGGCATGTCGGCACCCTAATAAGCATTTTTAAGAGTTCCAGGTTTCTCTTTACATGGCTAGACATGTTGTCTTATGGAGGAGCAGCTGGCAACAGGTGCTGATGTGTTAAAACCTGGCCTTTTTGTGGCCATTGGGATTTTTCTTCATGATATATACTGCAGGCCAGTCTGGAGGGAAGATTCCAGTTCTTAGCCTGAAAATTTTTGGGATAGTAGCATTCAAGTCCAGCACTAAATATCCATGGGGCTTGCTTGTAGAATCAGCAAATGCCTCCATGAAGAAGCTCGCATTTCATGGGTACTTCTGGCATGCCAAAGTGGCTACGGTCGTCCCTTCACATTCATGGGGGATAGGTTCCCCAGACTCCCGCAAATGTGAAAAATCCGCAAATAATGATTGCCCTCCCCCTCCACCGCCAAAGCGACTATAGGGCCTCCGGAGGCCCCATAGTTGCTTTCCCCCGCCTCCCTCCTCCCTTCCAAGGCCTTCACGGGCCTCCAGAGACATTCCCGAGGCCTTGTGGATGCCTCCCCAGACCTCCCCCTCCCACCCAGGGCTTTCACGGGGCCTTCTAAGGCTCCGTGGAGGCCTCCCCGGCCCTCCCCCTCCCATCCAGGGCCTTCACAGAGCCTTTGAAGGCTCTGTGGAGGCCTCCCCGGCCCTCCCCCTCCCTCCCAGGGCCTTCATGGGGCCTTGGAAGGCTCCGTGGAGGCCTCCCCGGCCCTCCCCTCCCTCCCAGGGCCTTCACGGGGCCTCCGAATGCTCCGTGGAGGCCTCCCCTGCCCTCCCCCTCCCTTCCAGGGCCTTCACGGGGCCTCGGAAGGCTCTGTGGAGGCCTCCCTGGCCCTCCCCCTCACACCCAGGGCCTTCACGGGGCCTCAGAATGCTCCATGGAGGCCTCCCCGGCCCTCCCCCTCCCATCCAGGGCCTTCACGAGGCCTTGGAAGGCTCCGTGGAGGCCTCCCCAGCCCTCTCCCCTCCCTCCCAGGGCCTTCACAGGGCCTTCGAAGGCTCCGTGGAGGCCTCCCTGGTGCTCCCCATCCGTGGAGGCCTCCCCGGCCCTTCCCCTCCCGCCCAGGGCCTTCACGGGGCCTCTGGAGGCCCCTTGTCATGGTTTTGGGAGGGTGGAGGCCCTCCCAAAACCACGAATATGCAAAACCGCGAATGCTAAGTTCGCAAATGTGGAGGGGCAACTGTATTTGTAATTTATCCCTGGGATTTTTAAACAGCACCATATATTTTGCATTAAGGCTGATGGTCCTGTTGCTTTTTCCTTTGTAAAAAATATTTTGTGTGATGAAAAAAATGCTCCGATTGTGGTCATGGACATACTGTGTAAAACATCTTTCTAGTTCACACTTATCACAGCCAGCTTGCATCAAATAATCTATGACCAAAAAATGTACTTGATTGAGGGGTAACAATTCATCATCATCAAATTTATCAGAAAGCCCCTGTACAAACTGAATAAAGGGGTATTTACATTGGAGTTCTTTGTACAAAGGTTGCCAGCAACTATAACACTAGACAATATTCAGAGGCAATACTGAGAACACACTACTAGCATTATCCAACAAATTTTTTCATAAAAAAAGTTTTCCCACAACCACTAGGTCCTGCAAGAATAGCTGAGAATGGATGTTGCCAATGTGTTTGCATGTTAGTATCCATAAGGGAGAGTCATAAATCCTTCAGTAATAACTCACTTATCAAAAACAACTTTTTGTGGTTTTTTGAGAATTTTAGTGTGGAGTGTCCACTGTTGCTTATTTCTAACAATACCTGGTTGCTGTATCACAATTTCACGAGAAAAGCATCCTTTTTTGTCTGACGTGTAGGCAAATACCAGGTCTTTGAGGCTGTCAAAATTAATTTTTTCACAGTGAGCGCTGTTCAGCGTAATCCCCTTGACCTTCATACAGGCTGTCCCATTAGACAACTTATACCCAAAAGTTTTAGGACCTGCTGACACAAACTCTGTGATAGTCTGGTCTGTGGGAACCTCACTTGTGAGGTCTCCTAAATAATCTCCAAGAGGCGGGTCCCAGTCTCCCTCCTGATTCACAAATATTACGCTGTCTGTGTCATGATACAAAACATGCCTTTCTAGCTTGTCTAACAGTCTATAGAGTTCCAGCTGTGCATATGATGGGGTAAAGCAGGCTATAAATTCATTTTTTTCTACATGAGGTTGTCACACGGTCCTCAGAATATTTCCAGGACATGCAGACAGCCTCATCATCAATAAATTCACACATGGAAACCTTGCATGCATCAGAAAACAGGAGCTGAAATAATTCATCAAGATCTCTCAAAACCTGTGTGTTAGGCAAGTTTGTTCTCTGCCCAAACTTTCCCCACAAAGAGTTTAAAAACAATTTGGCAATCTGCCATTTTGCAGCGTTCACAGCAATCTGGTCTTTGCACAAAATCACACCCTCCCTCAAAATATAATCAGTTATATATTTATCTTTTTCTTGTTCAGTAATACACCAGGAAGGATACCCAGAGGCTTCCTGTTTCTGGCATAGATGCAGTTCAATATATTTTGAAATCAGCTCAAAAGACCTGCGTGCAAAGTGCCATACCTCATACCTCCACAACTCTGTAGCCCTTCTCTATAGCCACATCCAACTCTCTAGTACACCATGTTCCCACTAATGCTCTCTCCTCATCTGTGTGATTACACGGGTCCAGCTGACGAGCTTCTGCACAGGTTGTGCACAGCACAAACTTAAGTCTTCCAGAGATTCTGGATGGCAAAACTGGAAAATAGAGATTTCTAGGGGGAAGAACTTTTGCCTTCACTATACCAAAGTAGTTTGAGAGTGGTTTAAAATCTTTATAAATGATTTCAGGATGCCCAAGAGGGTACTCCTTAGTTTTGTTGACATAAGGGTACAGGCCGGTAAAATCAAAATATTTCACAGTCTCCCCACTTTTAGGCTTATAGTAGAGGCAAATGGCATTTGTGCGTCCCCCCCAAAGAAGGCATCTCTGAGCTGTAGGGGTTCTGGAAAGTGTGCCGAGGCAAGAAATGTTTGGAGTTCCAAATCTGTTTTTACTAGGTTTTTCTACTCATGTTCCCAAATTGACCTCATTTCAAACCCCAGGCTTTGGAGTTCTGCAGCATTTTTCTGTGTGGAATTGTGGAGAAACTCATATGATTTTCTCACCAGTGGGTTTTTTCTCCTCTGGAGAATAACAAAGGACACACCCATGAAAACAAAACAATCATGAAATTGAAAAGCTACCTTTTTATTGCCTCCAGCTGCATAACCATCTAGAAAATAATTACCAACTTTCACCTCTCTACCATTTAAGGCATGCTGAATATCAAGATTTTCCTTGTGCCCAATATAGGAAAGCCATTGAATAGCTGGCATTGAGAACCACTTACACTGGTTGTGGTAATTGTTAAAACTTGGAATGGCAATCCTGTTTTCCTAAAGAAATTTGAATCTGTACATTGTGAGAGACACACTTGCAAGGGTGGATATTGGAGGGGGTTTATAGCAAACCATGCTTCACACTCTTTCTTCCCTTTCTTCACCATTCTCTTTTCCTTTGTGAGTACTATAATTTCATGTCTGTACCTGGTGCAGGCCTCCATCAAAATTTCAACATCCTTTTTGCAATAAAAGACTAGCTCTTTATGCATGTCAAATACTTTTTCCTGGTTCTCTGCATACCATGCTAAAAAGGCAGCCTTTTCACTGGACATCATATATTCTACACCATAGTATTCAACAGGGGACATTGGGCCTACATAATTCCAATTTTCTGGTGTATTGAAATAATGAGGAAAATGCCCTTTTGTGCTTTCAAACCCTAGAGCCTTTGGTAGTTTAGAGAGGGCCATAGGAAGGTGGCTAAGTGAATCAATGAACTTTATATCCAGCCCTTCCACAGTAACACAAATCAACTCCCCCCCTTGAGCAATAATTTTTACATTCAGTTTTTCTTTCACTAATTGATTAAGGACAAAGTAACAGTCATAGCCCTTAGAGTTGTGGGCTATGATGTGCACCCTGAAAACACCAGATCTTTTGTAAACGTTCTAATAAAGTTAGATAAACATGTCTCACCTTTAATTTTCCAAGTTTTTTTCAATCTAGGAGCTATTGGTATTCTACATCATCATCATCATCATCACTGCTACATTGCTTTTAAACACCCTTCTTCTTTACATTCTTATGCCTCCTTCCCTTTTTGTGACCATTTTAAAAACACTGTACAGTTTCTCCTGGAAATGCTTTTACAAAACAATAATTAAGAACATGTACACCTGATGCTTGGTGACATTCAAAATCATAAAATAAATATTGTATGAAAACGTTTGGCTTTTTTATGGCATGCATGAAGCACTTGTGTTCATCATCTTTTGTGATGAACCCCCAGCAGATAGTGCATTGTCTGCCTCTGCACTTATCCTCATCATGACCAAGTTTTTGGTAATGTGAGCAGGTACGACAATATTCTCTAGTATCACGTTTGACTTTGTTCTCTGAGGCCAGCTGCGTATGTACAGTCATCCCTTCACATTCGCGGGGGTTAGGAGCAGACAACACCTGCGAATGTGAAAAAACCGTGAATGATAAATGAGCCTGCCAGTGAGCAGTTTTCCACCCCAGTCCCTTCCCAAGGCAGCGAGGAGCTTCCTGAGAAGCCCCTCAATGCCTTGGGAAGGGAGTGGGGTGTAGCGTGAGCGCGCCAGCTTGTTCCCACCCCCCCTTCCCAAGGCAGCGAGGAGCTTCCTAAGAAGCCCCTCACTGCCTTGGGAAGGGAGTGGGGTATAGTGCGAGCACGCCAGCTGGTTCCCACCCCCCCTTCCCAGGGCAGCGAGGAGCTTCCTAAGAAGTCCCTCGCTGCCTTGGGAAGGGAGTGGGGTGTTGAGCAGGGGGCGGGCGGGCAACTTTCCGCGAATGATCAAAACCGCGAATGTGAAAGTTGCGAATGTGAAGGAGCAACTGTAATTTTAAGCACTCTTTAGACCTGCAGTTCAGCTTACACCTAGGGCATCTAGCCATCTGATCTACAAAAGCATCACAGTTCTTTCTCAGACACAGCCTACAGAAAAAGATACACGAATGCAAATTGTGGTTATACAATGTGAAGCAAAATGTGGTTATACAATGTGAAGCAAAATGTGCAAAAGTTCCTCACACCAAAAAGGGCTTTTACATTTAGAACCCCATAGAAATGTTCTTCATTCAGGAACAGAGTGTACGTTTGTGGATATTGGGGGCCATGTGTTTTAAACAGACCCTATCCCTTCTTAGAGAAATAAGCCACATGAATATTGACTTTTAAATGGTTTTCAACAATTGAAATATCACTAAGTGACACCTTTTTCTGATCAGACCAACCAAGTTCATTATGCAACTGTCTGGCTGCTGCCAGTAGCTCTGAATCTGAGGGGCGCTTTTTACTCATAACAGCAATCAAAGCTCATCTAAAACAGAGGTTACTGCCTGTATAGTTTAAATCTACCAAATACTTTTTTTTTGCAACAATTTCACTAGAGGGAATGGAGCCTATTGATCTGTGACCTCCACTCCGGGAGATTTCACAATAGTGACTATGAGACATAGCCTTGCATGCACACAGATCTCCATGTTGCTTTGCAAGAGGTTACTCAGCTGTGAAAGAAATTCCTCAACATTCAAACAATCCCTACTTCTTTTAACAGAAAACAGAGGATCTCTTAACCCTAGGGCCTCCACCTGCAACTGAACAAAACCTTCATCATCTATTCTCTGATCTATATCATTGAAAATATTCTGTAGTGCTGTGTATAATGCATTGATAACCTGTGTGTATGATGTCAAATGTTCTAAATTTCTGAAACAGAATTCCTCACCAATACGAATTGAGTGATATAATCTATGTGCCCACTGCCATGAGCGCACATGCTCTGCATATACTGGAGGTGGCCCTTGAGAATCTGGAGTGTTTGCATATGGGGATTGGGGCTCAACTGAAGACAATTCCAAAGACTTCTGAGAAGTACTGGAAGGATAAGAGTGGTTATTATAAGGGTCAGAATCATGTGGTGCCTGAAACTCATTCCCAGATGATTCAAAAACTGCTGAGGTTCTGTACTGACAAAAGAGGAGGGCTTATTAGCTTTATGGCTAATGGTTGAAGTTTTTGCAGCTCTCTTTGAGGCATAACCTTTCTTTTTGCCTTTGAGGAGTGCTTATTAGCTTTATGGCTAATGATTGAAGTTTTTGCAGCTCTCCTTGAGGGTAGAACCTTTCTTTTTGCCCTGTTTATCATCTTAATAAGCCTCCTTCTCCAGTACAGTTCCCCTAGGGTAGGCTTCTTCCACCCACCCCTTCTTCTCCACTACTTCCCAGTCTCCCTGTCTTTGTGGAACCTTGTGTGTTGTTTACCCATACCTATCTGCATGTGTTCAACATTTGTATTAACCAAATACTTGTTATCTTTCTAAATAGTCTCATAAAGAGTGTCCACATCAGATTGTGTAAACTGGTTAAGGGTGGCTTCACATTCCTTAGCATGTTTAAGGAGCTCCAAACCTCTTGCCATCATCTTCTCAATTTCTGTGATGCAGGACATTAATTTTGCGGTTTTCTTCTTGTGCACTTCAATGCGCTTGAGTAAATTACTGTTAGGCAGAAGGTTTGTATCAGCTGGTTGTTCATCATGACTCTTAGAAGCAGGCTTTGTATTCTGTTCTGATGCAGCACGTTTTGCATTGCCTAAAAGCATGCAAACAAAGAAAGAAGAATTAATACGCACACACACACTCTCCACACATGCGTGTGCACACACACAAAACTATTTACCTCCACATTTAGATGTCGTTGCCTTGTTTTGAAATGTGGGGCTCTCTTCACAAAAGTCCTCACCAAACAGCAATTCTGTAGAGAATATACACCCATTTCAGAAATAACCAACACAAAAATAACAAAACAATATTATTGTTGTTAACTACAACAAGGAGAATTACCCATTTCTTTATCTCCAGCATCTCCTAGATTTTTTGGTTGGTTTTTATCTATGTCTTGTGGGTGAAGATTTGGTTAATCTAAAGGCAAAAACAAGATTAGCTCAGATGTGGGGTCATAGACATGCTGGGGCATGCTCCAAAAAGTCACTAGCTGATCAAAAAGACACCCTGGGAGCTAGACCACAAAACCTGAATGGACTCATTTCTAATCCTGATAGGAAATGGAGGCACAGATTTTCAACATTGTTCATGTTTACTTGAGTTTGATGTGTGCGGAAACTCATGATGAGACAGCAGATCCCAAAGTATACCACACTTTACAAAAACTTGCCAATTAAACTCAGAAACAGGTGAAAGAAAAAATGGTACCACCAATAACATGTCTGGAAATCTCAACTATTTCTCAGGCTTGTGAAACAGTCCTATAGTGATGCAGTCTGCATTTTCTGATGGCAAAACCAACGGGGGAGGATTATAACAACCCATTCGTTTGGGGGCATTATTGCCAAAAAAACTGAAGACTTCCAGTGTACCTCTCACAGCTAGAAGTACACACCAGATTGCACACTGCATTACAAATTATTTGTTAACTGAGAAAGGCACATGGATAGCAGAAAATGGTGGCTGGGTAAGTATTAAGATATATTCTTTAAGAAACCCTACAAATGTATAGAGCATGTGAGAAAAATTACGGCTTTAAACTAACAAGACATCATTTTTATTTCAGGAAAATGGATTAAAATTGAAGTATGAAGTTATAACAGGAAACATGGGAGCAACAATTATGCGTGTTCTGAAACATCTCTTCTATTTAAAATGGTTATTGTATCCAGCATAAAATCCTTACATATTATATATGATAGAAATGCCCTTCCAGAAAACAAAAGCTTTTGTGAAACTATCTGCTAGTTGTAAATGCCTGTTACCAAAACACACACTTTATTTAAAGCCGGCAAATTCCCCTACCAAAAGAGGAGCCTTTAAAACAAGTTTATTTAAGAAAACAAACAAAAACAATACCATGTTGCCAAACAAAACAAAACAAAATGAGCTTATTTTTTTAAAAAAACAAACAGCATCTGGCCAACATGTGCTCATCTCCCCCCTCCCCTGCAAAAAAAGATTTGAAAATAAAAAACTGGTTTCTATTCAAAGATCCTCTAACACAGAAATCCAGATATTTTAAAGAAATATTATTTACAAAACAACCCTTTCCTATATAGCTACTACAACCAGTTCTGCCCCTGGACATGGAGAGTTAGTTAATCCTATCAAATCCAACCTCAGAAGAAAGGCCCTTTATAAAACTTGATTTTTAAGAGTTAGCAAGAAAAAACATCTATAAAACAGCATTTCAACACATTTGAAATCATTTTTTTACAGAAATGCAACCTAAAATTAATTTAAAAAAAAACATTCTTAAATTTTAAACATGGTTAGGGCTTAATCTAATCATATGGCCAACATGTACTCAGAAGGAAAGTCCTTTATAAAAACGTGATTTTTAAGAGTTAGCAAGAAAAAACAACCATAAAACAGAATTTCACCATATTCAAAATTATTTTTTTACAGAAATGCAACCTAAAATTGATTTTTTAAAAAAAATTCTTAAATTTTAAACATGGTTAGGGCTTAATTCAATCATATGCTCACAGAGCCCCAGAGGGGCAAAGAAAAAGACATGCTACATAAAGCAGTTTGCAAACTTAATGCATTTTCACTAAACTTAACAGACTATGCTATAACAATTCTCTGTTGTGGCTTTTTTCTCCTAAAATGCACACTTTAGGGTACTTTTCCTGCAGGCCTAGGGATGTAGGATAATTACAAATGGTCTAACATTTTAAAAGTAGCATGCCATATATACAACGAAAACTTACCAGAGATGGATGGAGACTTGATTGAGCATAGACCAAAAAAGGTCAAATTAACTTCTGAGTTGCGTTGTTATGCAGCAGCCAGCCTATGATGTTCTCTGTGGTTGGTTATTAAAACATATCTCCACCCCCAAGGAAAACTGATAGGATACGTCCGCAATCCCCATCTCTAGGGTGGGGTCTCATGCTAGTCACATGGTCTAGTGTGAGCACATTTTGCTGGGAACCAAGCCTTGCCCTTTCTTTTTGAATTTTGCAGGAGAGCACTTCAGGTAACATTTATCTTGCATGTGAAAATCCCAGACATTTGCTTTATTTCTGATTTTTTATAAGACTGATGGATGGGGTATGGGGGAGGAGGAGGGGTGGGTGGGGCTACATTGCTTAATGTCTTTACATTGTTTAATTTAAAGAAAGACCAACACCCTGCCATTTTAAATAGGTGTATTTTTTTTTCCCAAGAACCATGCTGGAGACCCTTTAAAAAACACATACACACACTTTTCTGTAGCTGCTTTTATATTGAAAATCACAGATCCCCATTTTTATCAACTCCTTTTTAATCCAGTAGTATAAAAACTTTTTAGTACATGGTTTTTAAAGCCTCATTACAGGTACTAAGTTTAAATAAACCATTTGTCAAGTTTTATTGTTCAAAAGCATTGCTAGATTTAACAAATGTCTTATAAGACCTATTTTTCAACACTGTAAACACATGTTCTCCTCTCCATTGACACCCCCTTGGCGTGGGAGAGAGGCTTGCGTACACTAATGATGTTTTGAGCTATGCTGGCAGTATCATAATTGACACCAGTAGGGTCTCCCATGCCAGACAGGTCAAAAACGTAGGGTCTGACAAAGAGCGTCAAAGGGCAGGATGGACTCTCTAGCCTTATGGCAACCATCCTAGGAGAAGGAAAACTCTAATCCCAAACCCAGGCAGATGGGTGCTCATCCAACCCTGTATGGTCAACCATCCAAGAGAAGGAAACTCTAACCAGCCCTTCGGCCCAAGGACCTCGCTGCTACCGTCCATGCTTGCAAGGCCAGCAGATGAACCCTTGGTTTAAAGGGTAAGGCCAGTTCTGTGCACACTGCACTCCACTAGAAAAATCCATTGCACAGGCTCAAAGGACAAATCCACTTCCAAAAAAAAAAGCCCTGTGTAAAGATGCACTGGAAGCCGCAGACCCAACCCTGCATGCAGGTAGTTCAGGACTTTGGTCGCTCGAGGCTGACCCGGGAGATGACAGTCTTGTTCGGCAGCATCCTGAACGACCATGCAGCCTTTTTTAAGGAGAGCACTGCTTGCTCCATATGGAGAGGGGCCTAGAAAAGGTGGCCTAATGAAAGCTCATCCCCAACTACCTGGTTGGCTAGCCGCAGCCAACGGGCATCTTCTGATGTGGTCAAACCAAGGCAAAGAAACAAAGGCGCACACCGGCCTCCAAAGGCGTAAATACACTGACGCTTGCATGCTGGAACATCAGAACCATGCGAGACTCTGCAGATAGTGGACGGCCTGAGCGTCATTCTGCTCTAATAGCCCATGAACTATCATGACTTAATATTGACATCGCTGCTCTTAGTGAAGTTTGTCTCCATGAGGAAGGTAGCCTTAAAGAACACAGCGCTGGCTGCACACTTTACTGGTCTGGCAAACCCAAAACCAAAAAACATCTCTCAGGAGTAGGGTTCATGATTAAAAACTCCATTGCCTCCAAACGCGAAACCTTGCCAACAGGACACTTTGATCACATTATTTCCTTACGCTCCCTACATGTTGTTCTCTTTAGTATATACGCCCCAACTATGCAAGTCAACCCTGTAGAGAAAGACAAATTCTACACAGACCTATGCCACCTCATACAAAAAGTCCCTGTAGAAGATAAAATTATTATCCTTGGTGAATTCAATGCCAGAGTAGGAAAGAACTCCGAAGCCTGGAAAGGTCATAGAATCATAGAATTGTAGAGATGGAAGAGACCACGAGGGCCATCCAGTCCAACCCCCTGCCATGCAGGAATACACAATCAATGCATCCCCGACAGATGGCCATCCAGCCTCTGTTTAAAGACCTCCAAGGAAGGAGACCTCACCATGCTCCGAGGGGGAGTGTGTTTCACTGCCGAACAGCTCTTACTGTCAGAAAGTTCCTCCTAATGTTGAGGTGAAATCTCTGTTCCTGGAGCTTGCAACCACTGTTCCATGTTCTAGTCTCTGGAGCAGCAGAAAACAAGCTTGCTCCATCCTCAATGTAACACTCCTTCAAATACTTAAACAGGGCTATCATATCGCCCCTTAACCATCTTTTTTCCAGGCTAAACATACCCAGCTTCCGAGCAAATCTTTCCCACCATCATGAAAGTTCAAATGTTACATAGAAAATCTCTTACATAGAAAATCTCTACCCTCTTGAGCAGCAGAAAGCAAGCTTGCTCTATTTTCTACACGATATCCCTGCAGGTATTTAAATAGGTCTATCATGTCACCTCTCAATTTTCTCTTCTCCAAGCTAAACATACCAGGTTCTGTTAGCCATTCCTGATAGGGCTTGGTTTCTAGGCCTTTTACCATCTTGATCTCTCTTTCTCTGGACATGTCCCAGCTTGGCAGTACAATTGCACCCCCGTATCCGCTGATTCACCAACCTTGGATTCAATTATACATGGTTGGTGATGGTGGGGGGAAGGGGGGGAGGAGGGATCTCACCTCCCCTGTCCCTTCCCCTAGGAGGACTCCTGTCACTGTGGTGGCGATCGTAGGGGCAAGATCACTCCTCTGCCCCTTCCCCCTTCCCATGGCCCTGCTGCAGGGGCGATCGCAGGGGCGAAGGGGGAAGGGGGGTGAGATTGCTCCTCCGCCCCTTCACCCTTCACTCCTGCCATGGCCCCACCATGGTGGCAATTGTGGGGGTGAAGGGGAAGAGGGACGAGATCACTCCCACCCCTTCCCCCTTTACCCTTGCATGGCCCTGCTGCAGCGGCAGTCATGGAGGTGAAGGGGGGGAGAGATTGCTCCTCCGCCTCCTTTGCCCCTGCCATGGCCCTGCTGCAGTGGCAATCGCAGGGGCGAAGGGGAAGGGGGCAAGATCACTTCTCTGCACTCTTCCCCCTTGGCTCCCGCCTTGGCCCTGCCATGGTGGCAATGACCGGGGAAAGGGGGGTGAGATTGCTCCTCTGTCCCCTTCCCCCCTTCTCCTCCATGATCACCACTGCAGCTACAGGAGTCCTCCCAGGGGAAGGGACAGGGTAATCTTACCCCACTTTCCCCCTGCAGTTGCTGCCATGGCAGGGCCATGGTGGGGGAGAAAGGAAGGGGAAGGAGTGAACTCACCTCCCCCTTTTCCCCAGAGATGGCCCCCTGGGATGGAGTTTGCTATTATCCACGGAATTCACCATCCGTGGGAGGCCCTGGAACCATACCCCTGCGGATATGGGGGTGCTACTTATCCTTCTTGAATTGCAGAGCCCAGAACTAGACACAATATTCCAAATAATTAATTTTAACCATTTAATAGTGATTCTGACTTAGGACCTTATCAGGTGCAGCAAAAATTGCACAATTACGATGATACAGTAGGGTGAATGGTTTCCGCTATTGCACCTTTCCTGACCTCTTCGTTTTGTTGTTGTTGTTTGTTTGTTTGTTTTACCCTGTTTGAAAAAGTCCATAGTCTCTGCCACAACAGAAAACAAGCTTGCTCCATCCCCGGTATGACATCCCTTCAAATATTTAAACATGGCTATCATATCACCTCTTAACCTTCTCTTTTCCAGACTAAACATACCCAGTTCCCTTAAGCCACTCCTCATAGGGCATGGCTTCCAGCACAAGTGTACCCAGCAAACGTTAGAGCCAAGTCATGATTTGGACCTGGTTCATTGTCTGACAGTGTAACCACTACACTACATTATCTCCAGAGTTAATGTTTATGCCAGCACTGTGAATTAACCTAAAAATCCTCATATCTGCTCGTTATGGTTCACAATGGACCTCCTAAGAATTTTCCAGTGGAGAAAACAAAACAGCTCATTGCTGTTTAGTCATTTCAAAATTCCCTTCTTCAACGCTGTATTCCTTTTCAGTTCCTTGCAGTTTACTCAGAAGTTTACTCAGAAGGCACCAGGCCTGCTTGGTAATATACAGGAGCAGATGATCTGTTGACTTTACTGAAGCAACTCTGCTGTCCCTTTGAGATCTCCTAGGTTATGCAGCAGCTGACCAGCTGCCTTAAATTCCTTTTGCTGCAAGAAATTTACTCCCTGCTCTTTGCTGCCTGAAATGTCTTCTCTGCTGCTAGTTTCTGTCTGTTTTAGGTCAGCTCTTCTTTGACCTTTCCAATTTGGGCCCAGCTGGAACAAAAGGCTCATCATGCAAATCACTCTGTTATATATTATGAATAAATCTGTTACATATATTACAAATAAATCTGTTCTTCAGCTTTGCATATACAAGACAACTGTTATTTCAATGCATCTACATTTATCTTCAATTTTAAAAAAAGAATCTTTGAGGTGAGTCTTTTTTTTTTTTTTTTAATGGCAGCCTGTTCATTAATGAAGACAGAAAAGCATGTCTGGCTCTGTCACATAATGAACAAGACATTAAATGATCTCAAAAATCAAAACAAAATTCAACACTCGTATGGAAAAAATCATTCTCCATTACTCTGATAAGGAATGTATACAAAATACAAGACAATTCTGTACAATTTGCAGATTTCCATGTTTTTAGTTAGTAATATCTTATTAATTTCCAAGAAGCAGGCTATAGACATTTGCATTTGTCTGAAGAACCATTACAAGAATTTTTGTACAGTTCAAAGACATACAGTAGCTGTGTTAGTTTGGATCAATATGCAAAGGGATCTTTGAGACTGAGAGAAATATCCTTCCTCCCACCTTTCTCTCTCAATTACCATTCTTAAAACTGAATTTGTCACCTCATTACCACACCCACATGCTTTGCTATTCACACACAAACACACAACCTGCTCATTCATGGGTATACATGTCTGTCCATAGGCACTTCACTGTCTGTAATTTTGCTGTTTCAGATACACACATCTTTCCTAAGGGATCTTGTAGTGCTTTGGGGACTGAGAGAAAGAAGTTAGTACACTTAAGTCTACGAAAGCTTATGCTACTAACTTCTTTCTCTCAGTCCCAAAGGCGCTACAAGAACTTCTGTAAATAAACATCAATTTTGACTGCAATTGGAGACATCTCTGAGTACATTGCACACAGAGAGGAGACTGATGTACAGGTCCTGTGTTACCACACACACTACTGAATTGAGGACACTACTGCCTTTCAGTTTAAAAACAGTTTTTCAGCTGTGAGGAAGGCTGCAATAGAAACACCGCTGAAAGTTTTGCCTGTATGTGCAATTTCCCCCCACAAACACACAGGGCCTTTATTTTTCTAGTTGGGCTGTGTACATTAAGATTGTTTCCCCAGCTGGAATCCTATATCATGACATACAAAGGGTTAATTCTACCTTGTGCAGAATTTTTTCACCCTCCAGAACTCACTGAGATTTGCTTAACATAATACAAGAACAGGAATTTGACATTTTCAAGATGAAGAATACAACCACCCTCTTCTTAAGGAAAGAGAGTGCAAAGACTTTGAAAAGTGTGGCACTGCATACACACAGACATATGGGCAAGTGAACACAAACATGTGCATTTCAGCTGGAATAAAAGGATGAATAAGAATTTTATGGGGAAAGATCTCTGCCATGGGTTAGGTACATGGAAAGACAATGTTGAAATAGAGGCAATATGAACATAAAATGGTGTTCCGCCTCCTTTGTGTTTTCTGCACAAAGAACTTTTAAACTTTAAGAGCTGGTACCTGAGTTGCATGTTTCTCTCTTAATTCTCCATCCTCTTTTCCTATTGTGCCATCTCTTTTAGATTTCAAGGGACTTTGCTGCAAATTATGTAAGTCAGTCTCTTGAAGAACTGTGTGTGTAAAGGGCATTTTTTTTTACAAAAGACTCCTACCATTATTGAATGACTGATTTTCTGATATGAGCTGCAATCACTGTAATAGACTTTCTATACATTATTTATGTTCTGGTTTGTATTTTGCTATGTTCTGTTCATGCCATTCAGATGAGATGTAGCTGTGTCAGTGCTTTGAAATGCAGATTTATCCCTGACCAAGGCCAAATCCACACTATACAAACAATCCAGTTTGAAATTGGATTATTTGCCATGGCTCCTTCCTATTGAATCCTAGGATTTGTAGTTTTACAAGGTCTTTAGCCTTCTTCCATCCAGAATAACCTGGACAGCTGGGGCAGCAAACCCCCTAGGCTGAAAATGCTGCTGCATAATGCCAGGTTGGTGAACAGTAAAACAGCTGCCATTCAGGATATGATCCTGGATGAACACATTGACCTGGTATGTGTTACAGAGACCTGGGGCTTCTCAAAACAAGAAAAAAAAATCCACTTACTTGCACAGTATTCCCAACATGCAGCAGCATCAATATGTTCCATGATGTTCAGTGCAATGGGAGGGGGGGCAATGGGGCAATTGGAGGAGACAGTGGGCACTGTCTTTCATGAGCAATCTTTCTACAAGCCACAAATCAATTTTACAAAATCATTATTAAGAGAAAATGTTTGAGACCTTTTTATTTAGGTACCGTATATTCCGGCATATAAGACGACTGGGCGTATAAGACCCCCCCCCACCAATATCCAGGCAAAAATCTAGGCTTAGGCATATATTCGCCATATAAGACCACCACCACCCAATTTGGCTGGCTGGCTGACTGGCTGGGGGAGCCTTGCCAGCTGATCCTCTTTGTTTCCCAAATCAGGAGGATCTCCTCGTGAGTTGGGAAAGCGAACAAGATCAGCTGGCAGGGCTCTCCCAGCCAGCCAGCCGCAACATTCGCCCCTCTCTTCAACCTTCCAGTCAAACTTGACTCAAAGGTGGAGGAAAGGGGCGAAAATGCCTAGTTTGCCTCAGCAGCCCCCTTCCCTCCGTCTTGGCTCTTCTGAAGGGGACCAAGACGGGGGAAGCGGGGGCAGCCATGGCAAACCCCTAGATTCACCCCCTTCAAGAAAGGTGGGGAGAAGGGGCGAACATGCCCCATTTGGCTCCACAGCCCCATCCCTCCTTCTGGGCTCCCTTCCGAAGGGAGCTCAGAAGGAGGACAGGGGGCCATGGAGCCAAACCCCGGGATTCACCCCCTCTCCCCACCTTCAAGGAAGAGGGAGCAAATCTAGGGGTTTAACTCTGCAGCCCCAATGCCTCCTTCTGGTCTCCCTTTGCAAGGGAGCCCCAAAGAAGGCATCGGGGCTGTAGAGTTAAACGGATCCTCTTCGCTCACTCTTCCCAAGGTGGGGAGAGGGGGTGACGATGCCCCGTTTGGCTGCACAGCCCCGATCCCTCCTTCTGGGCTCCCTCCTGGAAGGGAGCCCAGGGGGAGGATGCGGAGGCTGTGCAGCCAAACGGGGCATCGTCGCCCCTTCTTCCCACCTTCATTGAAGGTGGGGAGAGGGGGAGAATACCGGGGTTTGGCTCCACAGTCCTGCGTCCTCCTTCTGGGCTCCCTTTGGAAGGGAGCCCAGAAGGAGGGATCGGAGCCGCAGAGCAAAACGGGGCATTTTCGCCCTTTTCCTCCACCTTCAAGGAAGGTGGGGGGAAGGGGCGAATCTAGCGGTTTGCCTCAACTGCTGCAGAGGTGATTGAGCAGCGGCCGCAGCAAACCGCAATGTTCGCCCCCCCTTCTCTGTCTTCCGTCGCTCCCCAAAGAGGGATAAGGCAGAGGAGGGGGGGTGAATGAACTGCAAAACACTTTGCTTCACCCCCTGCCCCATCTCCTGCCTCTTTGCTCCATTTGCGAAGAGGCAGGAGATAGGCAGGCAGGCGAAGCAAAAGTATATCCGGCGTATAAGACGACTCTCAATTTTGGAGGGCACTTTTGAGTGCTCAAAAGTCGTCTTATATGCTGGAATATAAGGTAGGTCTTTTGCAACTGGCCTTCCTTGCAGCAGAACTGGCTGCAAAGGGACAGGTTGAACTGCCCTCTCTCCTTTCTCCTGCCGCCACTGCCAGGATGGGTGAAGGGCTGGCATCTCTCTCCTCTTCTTTCTGCCAGGTTCTTGCCTTCAGTGTCTCCACCATCGCCACCATCACCCCCCCATACACTCATCTCTAGGCACTGCCTCTCTTTTTTAGACATTTTTTAAAAAAATAAAAATAAAAAAGGGCATGATTGGAACCCTTCCTGGTGCTTTATGAGAAGCCCGCCACCATGTGTGTCCAACCAATCGAATGTCAGTTCCGCCTTCTCTGGACTGTGCAACAAATCCCAAGCAGGAATGCACATTTCCTGCAGGGTATTTTTAAAAGTTCAGGAAAAGCTGCTAAGGCTTTCCCCACAGAGTTTTAGGTGGTTTTTACCCCCCCTCCTTTTGAATACATCAATTTGCTGTGGGATTCCATCGGGGTAAAAGATATTCCCCTTGAAAAATCTGTGAGGGTTTTTTTCATCATCTAGACAATCCCCTGTGTCAGGCTCACCCCTGAATTCTGGGGTTTAGAGTGGAATTCATGGAAGACCCTGACATGAGGCTGCCTCTGGCCTGTTTTCCTTGCCTAGGCCCCTGAGGCTTTGGAAAGGTGCCAGCCCACCTTGTTGGCCTGGAAACGCTGCTCTCCACAGCGGCTCAAGGTCAATGCTCCAGGTGCAGGCCGGGCCGTTCCTCCTCCCTAGATGCCATTCTCATGCTGTGGGGGTTTATCTGGGGTGTGTCTGCTAGCCTGTATTCAGTTTCAGCTTTGTTCTATGTTCCTGACACACGTTTCCTTACCAATAAAGAATTTCTATTGAGTGAATGCGAGCGTGTGTTCTTGGTATATCACACCCTGGTTGGATGAGGCTGGTGGCATTAATCTCTCTCAGCTTTGCCCACCAGGATTCTTGGTGCAGCAGCAGGGAGCTGGGGAGGTGGAGTTGCAGTGGTCTATTGGGATAATATACTCCTGACCAGGCACCCTATCCTTCCATCTGCATGGTTTGAGTGTGTTTAAATAGCCTGGATAGCTGGAACAGATTAGGGATTCTGATGGTGTATTGCCCACCCTGCTGCTCACTAGTCTCCCTTCTTGAGCCTTCGCAGGGGTGAGGGACCCAGGAGGCTTATGGATCCAGATGGATTCCTGATGGCTCTTGGAGAGTTTTTGGCTGCCCTGGCAGGTGATTCTGTTGAAGATCAGAAGAGATTATGAGACTCTGGGGAGGAAGCTGAAAGAAATGGATGCCCAGGTTGTCATCTCGTCTCTTCTGCCAGTTGAAGGGCATGGTCCAGGAAGGGAGAGGAAAATAGCCGACGTAAACAACTGGCTTCATAGATGGTGTCACCAAGAACAATTTGGATTCTTGGATCATGGGCTGCACTTCCATGAGGGGGGATTTTTGGCAAGAGATGGGGTGAATCTCTCGACAGTTGGCAGAAACATTTTTGCCTACAGTCTCAAGAATTTGATCAGGAGGGCTTTAAACTGAGTCATATGGGGGAGGGAGACAGTATTCTGGAAGGCAAAAGGGCTGGAGAAAATAGTCAAGCTGTCATAGAGGGAACAAGGCAAACAGCACAAGGACCCAACAGTGGGAGGCAAAAAAACTTGCACAGGCAGCAAGTAAAGGGAACACATGGTCTTAGATGTCTCTACACTAATGCACAGAGCATGGGAAATAAGCAAGATGAACTCGAACTCCTAGCACTACAAAACAAATATGATATAATAGGCATTACTGAAACCTGGTGGGATGAGTCGCATGATTGGAATGTAGGAATAGAGGGGTATAACCTTTATAGGAGAAACAGGCCAAACAGGAAAGGAGGAGGAATAGCATTATATGTCAGAGATATTTATATCACTGAAGAGATCCATGACATCAATACTGGAAGCCAGGTGGAGAGCATCTGGATAAAAATTAAAGGGGAGGGAAACAACAGGGATGTTATTGTGGGACTCTGCTACAGACCCCCAAGTCAGATGGAGGAATTGGATGATGCCTTTCCAGAACAGCTGACCACACACACAGAAAGAAGAGATGTAGTATTGATGGGTGACTTCAACTATCCTGATATTTGCTGGCAATCTAACTCAACCAAAACTTCAAGGTCTAGCAAATTCCTTACTTGCCTGGAAAACAATTTCATGGTCCAAAAGGTGGAAGAGGCAACAAGGGGGTCAGCTATTTTAGATCTGATCCTAACCAAAACAATTGACCTGGTTAATGGGGTGCAAGTGGTGGGATCCTTAGGTGAGAGTGATCATGTTCTCCTGGAATTTGTTATACAATGGAAAGGAGAAGCCAGGCATAGTCAGACACGCATTCTTGACTTTAGGAGAGCTGATTTCAATAAACTCAGGGAAATACTGGGGGTGATCCCATGGTCAGGAATACTAAAAGAGAAGAGACCTCAAGACGGATGGGACTTTCTCAAAAGGGAGATACTGAAGGCACAATTTCAAACAGTACCATTGAGGAAGAAAAATGGGAGGTGTCTTAAGAAACCAGGATGGATGCAGAAAGAACTTTCAATGGAGCTAAGTTTTAAACGGAACATGTATAGGAAATGGATAAAGGGGGAAATCACCAAAGAAGAATTCAAACAGATAGTGAACATGTGTAGGAGTAAAGTCAGAAAAGCTAAAGCGTAGAATGAGCTCAGGCTCTCTAGAGAGGTTAAGAACATTAAAAAGGGTTTTTTGGGGTATGTCCACAGCAAAAGGAAGAAGAAGGAAACAGTAGTGCCATTACGTGGAGGAGATAGCAAAATGCTAACAGGGGACAGAGAAAAGGCAGAATTACTCAACACCTTCTTTGCCTCAGTGTTTTCAGAAAAGGAAAAGGGTGCAGCATGAGCTCAGGCTTGCTAGAGAGGTTAAGAACAATAAAAAGGGTTTTTTTGAGTATGTCCGCAGCAAAATGAGGACGAAGGAAATGGTAGGGCCACTACGCAGAGAAGATGGCAAAATGCTAACAGGGGACAGAGAAAAGGCAGAATTACTCAACACCTTCTTTGCCTCAGTGTTTTCAGAAAAGGAAAAGGGTGACCAACCTTAGGATAAAGGAAGAGAGGACACAATAGGGGAAATCCAGCACAGAATAAGCAAAGAGGTAGTAGAGGAATACCTTCTTAATGTAAATGAATTTAAATCTCCAGGACCAGATGAACTACATCCAAGAGTATTAATAGAGCTGGCAAATGTAATCTCAGAGCCATTGGCAATAATCTTTGAGAACTCTTGGAGAACAGGAGAAGTCCCAGCAGACTGGAGGAGGGCAAAAGTTCTCCCCATTTTCAAAAAGCGGAAAAAGGAGGATCCCAACAATTATCGTCCAGTTAGTCTGACATCAATACCAGGGAAGATTCTAGAGCAGATCATTAAACAGAGAGTCTGTGAACATTTAGAAGGCAATGCCATAATCACAAAAAGTCAACATGGCTCTCAGAGAAACAAGTCATGCCAGACTAATCTGATTTTTTAAAAAAAATAAAATTACCAGCTTGGTAGATGAAGGGAACGCTGTGGATATAGCATACCTTGATTTTAGTAAGGCCTTTGACAAGGTTCCCCATGACATTCTTGCAAACAAGCTTGTAAAATGTGGGCTAGACAAGTTAACTGTTCAATGGATTTGTAATTGGTTGACCGGACGAACCCAAAGGGTGCTCAGCAGTGGCTCCTCTTCCTCTTGGAAAGATGTGACCGGTGGGGTGCCACAAGGTTCAGTCCTGGGCCCAGTGCTATTCAACATCTTTATCAATGACTTGGATGAGGGAATTAGGGGCATACTTACCAAATTTGCAGATGACACCAAATTAGGAGGAGTAGCTAATACCCTAGAGGACAGGATCAAAATTCAAAATGACCTGAATAAGACTAGAAACCTGGGCCAAAACTAACAAAATGAAATTCAATACGGAGAAATGTAAGGTACTGCACTTAGGGCAAAAAAATGAAATGCATAGATATAGGATGGGGGAGACCTGGCTAAATGAGACTACGTGCAAAAGGGATCTAGGAGTCCTAGTAGACCACAAGTTGAACATGAGTCACCAGTGCGATGCGGCAGCTAAAAAGGCCAATGCGATTTTGGGCTGCATCAATAGAAGTATAGTGTCCAGATCAAGGGAAGTAATAGTGCTGCTCTATTCTGCCTTGGTCAGACCTCACCTGGAATACTGTGTCCAGTTCTGGGCACCACAATTCAAAAAGGATATGGACAAATTGGAGCATGTCCAGAGAAGGGCGACTAAAATGGTGAAAAGTCTGGAAACCATGCCTTATGAGGAGAGACTTAGGGAGCTGGGTATGTTTAGCTTGGAAAGAAGACGGTTAAGAGGCGATATGATAGCCCTGTTTAAGTATTTGTAGGGGTGTCACATTGAGGATGGAGCAGAGTTGTTTTCTGCTGCTCCAGAGACTGGAACGTCGAGCAATGGATGCAAGCTCCAGGGACAGAGATTCCACCTCAACATTAGGAGGAACTTTTTTACAGTAAGAGCTGTTTGGCAGTGGAACACACTCCCTCGGAGCGTGGTGGGGTCTCCTTGCTTGGAGGTCTTCAAACAGAGACTGGATGGCCATCTGTCAGGGATGTTTTGATCGTGATTTCCTGTGTAGCACGGGGTTGGACTGGATGGCCCTTGTAGTCTCTTCCAACTCTGCAATTCTATGATTCTATGAAGCCCTGGTTGATCTCTGGAATGAGAAAATGACTAGAGCAGCAAAAAAGGCTGTTTTTTTTTTTTTTTAACAAACATCATTCCATCTGTGCAGAATCATTCAGCAGAGTTGTTCCGAGTAGTCAGAGATCTGCTACTTGGAAGAGAAAGTAAGCCATTCAACAGCTCGCTGCGAAGAATTTGCCCACCAGTTCCAGTGAATGTAATCTTGGTACCTGCTTTTTCAGTGTTGATGGACACTTTTTAATAGGTTCAATTTGAGGATGTTATGCCCTGTGAGCCTGATGAGGCTATAGAGTCAGAGGAGGAGGAGGACATGGCAGGGAACGGCCCTAGGGACCCTGGCACAGGTTTATCTACACCTATACCAGCAGGGAACCCTGCCAACCTGGAGACTCGAGCAGAGGAAGAGCCTGGTCCAAGTGGGTTGGCATCAGTCCCAGCAGAGAGTCCTGCCCATTCAGATAAGGATGAAGAAGAAAAGAGGGGCTTACCTCCACCATTGTATACCCAGCAGCGAGCTAAAAACGAAGCTCGAAGGAAGTCTCTTTTTATGAGAAAAACCTGCTTGTTAAGAAGCACCTGACAAAGCCTTAATTGCTTTTTATATGCTGGGAGAGGCAATGGAGGATTTCTCAGAGATCAACTGATCTTCCTGGAGATAGCTTCCTGCTGACTTTGCTGCCTTGATCCTTGCTACCTTGATTCATGCTTAGACCTTGGACTGTTCCTGACTACTCTGCTGCCTGCTCCTGTTGACTCATGGACTGTTTTGGACCCACTCTGACTGACTACTGTAAGCCTCTGACCTTTTGGACTGTGTTTGCATTCCTGTGAGCTAATTAATAGTTGGCTCCCTTCCCAGACTAGTGCTGTTTATACTTTGCTGGTACCTAGTTGCTTTCTGGACAGATGTGGACAGGATCCTTGGAGAAGTGAGTGCCACCACATGTGTACTGGACCCTTGCCCTTCCTGGCTAATTAAACAGGCCAGAGGAAGGATGGGCGGAGTGGGCAAGGGAAGTGATGAATGCCTCTTTAGAACAAGGCAAGGTCCCACCATGCCTGAAAGACTTTCCCTGGGTCCCAATACACTAGATAATTATAGGCCAGTCTCCAATCTTCCATTTGGGGGCAAAGTGCTAGAGAGTGTAGTGAGTTCTCAACTCCAGGGGTTCCTGGGTGAGGTAGATAATCTAGAACCATTTCAGTCTGATTTCACACCTGGTTATGGGTATAAATGTGAAGGCTCAGAAAAAAAACAGAACAATTCAGAAAAAAAGGTTTTTTGTGTTTTTTCCCCTGAAGCCTTTTTTGTTTTTTTCAAAAAAAAAAAAAAAAAAGAAAGAAAGAAAAAAAAAGAAAAGAAAAGAAAATAGGAAGAAAATCGATTGTGGAATTTTAAAATTTTTTTAGCATGATGAGTAAAATCTTTAATATACCAATTGTGATAATTTTATGCCAGATCAACTTGTACATAGTCATATTGTGTGTTCTTAATGTTACAGAGTGACTTTCAATCTGTAAAAAGTGCTAATGTTACATTTTCTCAATTTTTCTGAAAATTTCCATTTTTTTCTAAAAAAAACCTTTTTTCCCCATGGATTCAAAATTTCTAGAAACTCTACATCTCTAATTATGGGACAGAGACAGCTTTGGTTGCCTTGCTGGAGGACCTACACAAGGAACTGGACAGGGGAGTGTATCCTTGTTGGTTCTGAAGGACCTCTGAATGGCTTTCAATACCATTGACCATGGTATCCTTCTGAGCTGCCTCTGTAATGGGGCTTGGAGGTACTGTTCTACAGTGGCTTCACTCTTTCCTGAAGGGGTGCTCTCAGAGGGTGGTGCTGGGAGATTCTGGCCACTGGCCTGTGGAGTCCCTCAGGGTTCAGTCTTATCCCCTATGCTATTCAACGCTTACATGAAACCTCTGGGAGACGTTGTCTGGAGTTTTGGGTCAGGTGACACCAGTATGCTGATGACGCCTAGCTCTATTACTCCTTTCCACCTAATTCCAAGGAAGCTGTTCCTGTACTAAATCAGTGTCTGACAGCTGTAATGGACTGGATGAGGGCAAACAAAGTGAAGTTTAATCCAGGCAAGACAGAAGTACTCCTGGTTACCAGAAAGACAGATATGGGAATAGGGATTCGGCCTATGTTAGATGGGGCTACACTCCCTCTGAAAATGCAGGTTCACCATTTAAGGGTACTTCTGGATTCACCTCTGAGCCTGGAGGCCCAGGTTTCAGCAGTGACCAGGAGTGCTTTTGCACAGTTAAAGCTAGTGCACCAGTTGTGCCCATTCCTGTTTGGATTACTGTAATGCTTTGACATGAGGCTGCCTTTGAAAAGTGCTCAGAAACTTCAGTTGGCCCAAAGAACAGCAGTCAGGTTATTAACTGGGGCTGGCTATAGGGAACACACAACTCCCTTGTTGCAACAGCTCCATTGGCTGCCAACCCATTTCTGGGCAAAATTCAAAGTGCTGGTTTTGACTGATAAAGCCCTATATGGCGTGGGTCCAGGTTATTTGAAGGACCGTATCTCCCTGTATGATCCCAGCAGAGCTCTTAGATAATATGGAGAGGCCCTTAGTGGACTACAAGCTGAACATGAGTCAGCAGTGTGATGCGGCAGCTAAAAAAATAAATACATGCAATTTTAGGCTGCATCAATAGGAGTATAGTTTCTAGATCAAGGGAAGTAATAGTGCCACTCTATTCTGCTTTGGTCAGACCTCACCTGGAATACTGTGTCCAGTTCTGGGCACCACAATTCAGGAAGGATATTGAGAAGCTGGAACGTGTCCAGAGAAGGGCAACCAAAATGGTGGGAGGTCTGGAAGCCATGCCCTATGAGGAGCAGCTTAAGGAGCTGGGTATGTTTAGTCTGGAGAAGAGAAGGTTGAGAGGGGACATGATAGCCATGTTTAAATATTTGAATTTAAATATGTCATATTGAGGATGGGGCAAGCTTGTTTTTTGCTGCTTCAGAGACGAGGAGACATAGCAGTGGACTCAAACTACAGGAAAAGAGATTCCACCTAAACATTAGGAAGAACTTCCTGACAGTAAGATCTGTTTGGCAGTGGAATGCACTGCCTGGGAGTGTGGTAGAGTCTCTTTCTTTGGAGGTTTTTAAGGAGAAGCTGGGTGACCATCTGTTGGGAATGATTTGATTGTGCATTCCTGCAGGGCAGAGGGTTGTACTAAATGGTCCTTGTGGTCTCTTCCAACTCTATGATTCTATGATGGAAAACCAGCCACCATAAGCACAGTAATACCAGCTTAAGAGTCTTGATGAACTTTTTCACTGCCTCTATGATTGCTCCCAAGACTGTGAAACCTGGACACCTGATACTTGGTGTGCATATCAAGGTGTCCCTAAAGGAGTGTGTCTTAAAGTTGAAAAAACATACTATTTCAATTCAGTCCATTTGAATTTGTCTGTAGGCTGCAGAACCATCTTCAGTCATTAGACAGCAGACTTCCCTAGCCACCATATAGTTATAATTCAAGACAATGGGTGATCTTCTTGCATGGCAGGAAGGGGAGAGAAGAAAAACAGCATCAGATTCTGTGGAAAGGAAAATCACCTGAGTGGGTGAGTGACAGAATACAGAGAGCTTCTAGGTGGGTAGGAAAGAAAGAGCACCAGGAAGGAGTAGATTTAACCTATCTGCTAGCAAATAAACAAGAATGAGAAATTATCAGTGTGGACTTATACAACTGCTACACAGGTACTTTGTTCAGTTTTATAAAGCATGTAGCACATTACTGAGTCACAATAATGAATTCACAGTAATGTTCACCATTGTATCTTCTAGCACTGCTTTCCATAGACCTACAGTTGACACCATGGCAAATGTTGTCCCCATCTTTAAAAATTTTTTTTTGGGGGGGGGAGAGAAGACCCAAATAATTATTGCCCAGTCAGCCTGACATCAATACTAGGAAAGATTCTAGAGAAGATCATTAAACAGACAGTCTGTAAGCACTTAGAAAGGAATGCTGTGATTACTAAAAGTCAACATGGATTTCTGAAAAACAAGCCATGCCAGACTAATCTTCTCTCTTTTTTTTGACAGAGTTACCAACTTGATAGATGAAGGGAATGCTGTGGATGTAGTGTCAGTAAGGCACTTGACAAGGTTTCCCATGATTTTCTTGCAAAAAGGTTAGTAACCTGTGGGATAGACAATGCAACTGTTAGGTGGATTTGTAATTGGTTGACTGGCTGAATGCAAATCATCAATGGCTCCTCTTCATCCTGGAGAGAAGTGACTAGTGGGGTGTCACAGGGTTCTGTCCTGGGCCCAGTGCTATTCAACATCTTTATCAATGACTTGGATGAGGGAACAGAGGGTATGCTTATCAAGTTTGCAGATGACACCAAATTAGGAAGGGGTAGCTAATACCCCAGAGGACAGGATCAGAATCCAAAATGACCTTAACAGATTAGAAAGCTGGGCCAAAACTAAGAAAATTAATTTCAACAGGGAGAAATGTAGGATACTACACTTGGGCAGAAAAAATGAAATGCACAGATATAGGATGGGTGACACCTGGCTTGATGGCATTACATGAGAAAGGGATCTAGGAGTCTTAGTGGACCACAAGCTGAACATGAGCCAGCAGTGTGATGCAGCAGCTAAAAAAGCCAATGCAATTCTAGGCTGCATTAACAGGAGTATGTTGTCTAGATCAAGGGAAGTAATAGTGCCACTCTATTCTGCTTTGGTCAGACCTCACCTGGAATCAAATCCACAGCTGGTGAATCAGCAGATACAGGGTGCTACTGTACCTACATGCAGGCCCATATAGCTGGACATCATTGCCACCACTGGAGTCACTATGCAGCCAGGAAGGAGGCCCCCAGCACATGATCAAGGCTCACTGCATGAGACCAGCCTTGATCACATGCCAAGGGCCTCCTTCCTGATGTGTGACAGCGGGGGAGGTGCCTGCTGGTATGGGCCAGTGTATCTGTGAGGACTTCTTCCTGTTTTGTCTAGGTAACGGAGGGGTAAATGGTCCACATCCAGGGCCAGAGTACACAGGAAACCAGTATCTCTTGGCAGGTCTGGGCAAGCCTAAAGTCTTGCAAAACTATGAATTTTTAAACTCCATTTTACTCTTTCTGTTAAAAATGTGCATTTTTCAGAATACAGCATAAAGCTTGTCCTGGCCTTAATTTTTCAGAATTGTTCATTCTAAATACAAAAGCGTGTTCATCTTAAACATTTTTAATAATCTCTCTGTCTCTGTCTCTGTCTCTCTCCCTCTTGTTATAGTGTCAGAATTTGGTAACTGCTACACCATATTGATTGTACACACTTTGAGCTGCCAATAGTTAGATGGTAGGGATTCTACAGTCTGCAACCTCCCAGAAACAGAGACATATCTATGAGAGGAGACTACCAGGTATTCTCCAATGAAAGGTGTAAGCAACATTTGTGTTTGTTGTCAATTGCCATCACATCAGCATCAACCTATGGTGACCTATGAATGAGAGACCTCCAGGACATTCTGTTATTAATAGCCCTGCTCAAGTTTCTTGAACTCATGGTTGTGGCTTCCTTGATTGGGTCTATCTACCTATAATGCGGTCTTCCTCTTTTCTTGCTGCCTCCAACTTTACCAAGCATTATTATCTTTTCTAAAGTATTATGTTATCTCATGATACGGTAGCACCACTGTATCTGCAGGGAATTGGTTCCAGGGCCTCCTGTGGATGGTGAATTCCACAGATAATAGCAAACGCCATCCTGGGGGCCATCCTGGGAAAGGGAGGGGGAGAGTTTGCTCCTGTCCCTTCCTTCCCCCTTCGCCCCCACCATGGCCCTACCACAGTGGCAGTCGCAGGGGTGAAGGGTGAAGGGGGTCAGATTGCTCCATCCCTTCCCCTGGGAGGGCTCCTGTCCCTGTGGCAGCGATCACAGGGGCAAAGGGCGTGGAGAAGCAATCTTGCCCCCCCTTCACCCTGGCGATCACTGCTGCAGGGCCATCGCAGGGGCAAAGGGGGAAGGCGGGGGGCTAGATTGCCTTTCTGCCCCCTTCCACCTTTGCCCCGGCAATCGCCACCATGGCGACAGGAGCCCTCCCAGGGGAAGGGACAGGGGAGGTGAAATCCCTCTTCCTTCTCCCTTCCCCCTGCCATCGCCAACTGCTGATAATTGAATCCACAGTTGGTGAATCAGCAGATGTGGTTGTGCTACTGTACTTCTAAAGTACATTAGTCTAAACTTAGTCATATTGGCTTCTACGAAGAGTTTAGACTTGATTTGCACTAGGAGCCATTTATTTGTGTTTTTAGCAGTCCATGGTATCTATAGAACTCTCCTCCAGAGCCACATTTCAAATTAGTTGATTTTCCTCCTGTAAGCTTTCTTCACTGTCCAACTTTCATACCCATACATAGAAATCAGAAATACAATGGCATGGATGAGCCTGACTTTGGTATTCAATGAGATAGCTTTATGCTTGAGAATCTTATTTAATACCTCCATAGCTGCCCTTCCAAGTCTTAGTCTTCTTCTGATTTGTTGACTATTGTCTCCATTTTCATTGATGTCTGAGCCAAGATTTAGAAAATCTTTGTTTCAATGTCTTCATCATCCACTTTAAAATTATGTAAATCATCTGTGGTCATTATTTTTGTCTTCTTAACTTTTAACTTTTGCACTTTCCTAAATCCCAGCTATTTGTCCATCACACTGCAAATGTTTGGAGAGGGACAACCAACCCAACTGCAAAGTCCTTCTCACATATAATGCTCTCTGGTTGTTGCCATTGCTGTTAACTGTCATCAAGTCAGCTTCAACGTATGATGACCTCATGAATGAGAGACCTCCAGTTCACCCTGTCATCAACATCCTACTCAGGTCTTGCAGTCTCAGGGATGTGGCTTCCTTGAGTGAGTCTATCCATCTGCAATGCAATCTCCCTCTTTTCCTATTACCTTTTACTTTGCCAAGCATTACTGTCTTTTTAGTGAGTCATGTCTTCTCATGATATGGCCAAAGTATGACAGCCTCAGTTTAGTCATCTTGGCTTCTAGGAAGAATTCAGGCTTGATTTGCCCTGTGACCCATTTATTTGTCATTTTAGCTGTCCACAGTATCTGTAGAACTCTTATCCAGCACTACATTTCAAATGACTGGTTAGCCCTGGGTAAATACTGCTTTATATTCACATCATGATGGATGTTATAAATACTATAGAAATATAATTATATAATATTCCATTATTGTTTTCCTACCTTTTTTGGCAGAAATTATAATCAGAGAAGCCTGAGGAACAGAAGTGGAACTTATAGAATCATAGAATCATAGAATTGCAGAGTTGGAAGAGACCACGAGGGCCATCCAGTCCAACCCCCTGCCATGCAGGAATACACAATCAAAGCATCCCTGACAGATGGCCATCCAGCCTCTGTTTAAAGACCTCCAAGGAAGGAGACCCTACCATGCTCTGAGGGAGGGTGTTCCACTGCCGAACAGCTCTTACTGTCAGAAAGTTCCTCCTAATGTTGAGGTGGAATCTCGGTCCTGGAGCTTGCATCCATTGTTCTGTGTTCTAGTCTCTGGAGCAGCAGAAAACAAGCTTGCTCCATCCTCAGCGTGACACCCCTTCAAATACTTAAACAGGGCTATCATATCCCCTCTTAACCATCTTTTTTCCAGGCTAAACATACCCAGCTCCCTAAGTCTCTCCTGCTGGGAAACATTTTGCCTTTTAACTCTCATGTTCTCCAGAGTGTGCCACCATGGCCTGAGTTGTGTTGTCTGTCTCAACTAAGATAGACCCAGGATTAAATTGAACCAGGACTGATGAACACTCCATAAATGTTGCAGATCTATAGGGTGCAGGAAGTCACATTTCCTGATGAAGAATGCCTATTCCTTGACTCAGATGATGTGGCCAGACTCACTCCCAGACCGTGAGAGTAAAGAAGGATGAAGGCTAGGGCTTGATGCAAGTGCTTGGCTTAACAGAGTCTGCTTATGATCAGTGGCTTCCCTGGCTTTCCCTGATTCTGTGGTAGGACTCTGCCTTGATCAAGGCCTCACTCTTAGGTTCTTCCTCTGGCCTGTCCTTGACTGCTCTGGCTACTGGGTTACATTCATATATTTTTTGTCCTGCATGATAAAATACTGCATGACTTCAAAATTGTTAAGTAGGAATGGAACCAAAATTAGTATGTACATTTGCTGTAACCATGTGCTTGTAGTCTAGAACTCTGCATGATGTATGACTTACAACCAGAGCCTAAGTCTTTTCATGTTGCTCAGGTTTGACCAGGTTGTTATACCTCATAATTTGTGAAGATTTGGGGGTTGGGAGCAAATAATAATTATGGTATCATCATCATACTTGCTAGACAAAAACAGATGCACACTTTTTCTCATTGATACCAGTGTGACTTGGGCCTTGTCTAGACAGGCTATTTACCCCAACTTGGAGCCCTGCAGTCCTAATGATACAGGGCTTTTCCCTCATTTTGCCCCTGGGCAGTCCTGACAATGCCCAGGGCAAAGACAGGGCTAAGATGGGGTAAAGCCCATTACATCATTGTATTATAACATTCATGAAAAACCGTTCCAGCCAGGGGGAAATGAATCAGGCCTCGCATGACCGCAGGAGCCGATACTGGTGCACTGGCCCATTGCTACAACTGCTATCCGTGTTGCTCTCTCCGAAGCCAAGAAGGAGTCCCTCAGCATGTGACATGCAGAGGGCCTTGATCATGTGCTGGCGGATAGCTTTGGAAAGAGTGGTGCAAATGGTGGCAGCTGCAGGGATGGTCCAGAGTGGTGGTCTGGACTCTATCCCATTTTGTTCAGGCAATGGGGGAGGAACAGGCCAGATCTGCTTCCAGAATACGCTGATGTATTTGACCCGTGTAGATGAGCCCTAATTCTTCCACTGAAATCAATCACTTTTACTGGGTTGCACTAACAGAAACAGTATACTCTCATTCAAGGTAAATATATCTGTTTAGAACTTCACTTTGTGATTGTTCAAAGCGACAAATTATTCTGAGGCTATAAACTGTTGTGAGACTCTTTATATAGACTCACAGTAATTACAAGCACTTTTCTATTAAAGAGATGAGATTTCCTATTCCATAGCTTTTCTCTGTCCTGAATTCCATTGTTGTTGTGTGCCTTCAAGTTGTTTCCAACTTATGACAACCCTAAGGTGAACCTACCACAGCATTTCCTTGGCAAGATTTGTTCAGAGGGGATTTGCTATTGCCTTCTTCTGAGGCTGAGAGAGGGTGATTTGCCCAAGATCACCCAGTGCATTTTCATGGCTGAGCAGGGATTTGAACCCTGGTCTCCAGAGTCATAGTCCAATGCTGAAACCACTACACCTTGCTGCTTCCCTTGTCCTGAATGCGAAGCCTTCTTAATTCTAGTTTAACTAGGAGTATTTCTCAAATTAACTCCATAATTGGACTGGGTATGTACAGTTTGCCTCATGTTTCAGGACATTCAGTTCACTTGCATTATCTTCCATTATTCCCATGTTACTGGGAGGACACTGAAGAAAAGAACTCTTATAATTGTGAGTGCCTTGTTGTTCTTTTGTTTAGAGTGAAATTGGCAGTAAAGTGTGCAGCTACAACTCCCTGCATAAAAGTCAGAACAAATGAAAGATTATTAGTGCACTGGTTTGACTTATAGAATGAGAAGAAATTGGAAAGAATTTTAGAAGCATCTCTAGTTATATTACTTTGCTTCAAGTGAACAAGAACTGGGACGTTCAGGCTGTTTCTTTAGGAATCTGGGAAGCTTCTTTATATCAGCCCAAAAAAATATTTTTCTCTAGTCCAGTATAGTATACTCTGAATAAAAGCAGCCCTCCTGGGTTTGGGCAGAGCTCTGTAACATCACTCAAGTTTGATCTGACCCTTCTGTCTGGAGATTAGCATCTGGAGATCTGACCCTTCTGTCTGGAGATTAGAGAGGCTGAATCCTCATACAACACAGGTAAGCAAAACTATCAGTGGGCTGAACAATTTTGCTATGAGGAAAGGCTGCAGTGTTTGCAGCTTGTGAGTTTAAGGCAGGTGGGAATCATGCAGCCCTAATAATAGGGTTATATGACATCCTTCAGATCCCTGGACTGAACAGCTGGTGAGAATGTTGGAGGTTTCAGTCCAACAACTTCTGGAGGGCCACATGATTCTCACCCTGTCTTAAGAAAACAAGATCATTTGTAGGGATGCGAAAGGCGTTCATAAAATGTGGAAGTGGCTGTAGGAAATGTTCTTCTGACAATACTAAGAATTTGTGACTATCCAATGAAACTGATGGGTATGAGATCTATAATGGAGGGGGAAGGAAAGAATTTCTTTTCATAGGAGGTATATTTTATGAGCATGCTTCCACAAGATCTAGTGATGGCTACTAGCTGAATTGGCTTTGAATGCTCTGATTTCCTCTCTTGTTTGCAGACATCATAATAGTTCATAGTGCAGGCGAATGAAATGAGGAAGGGAATTAAACCAGGGGAGAAGAGCACACAAACCTGAGGCTTCAGAACAAGCAATCAAATTATGGCTTGTTGTTGCACTTAAATCAAGCATTTGTCTCTCACACACAAAAATATACTAGCCAGGTTATATTATACAAGGGCATATTTTCTTAAGCCTGAGAAAGTCAGGCTTCTTGTGCTGTTTGCTGATTACCCTAAAGAGCACCTGTTGTGAAGTCGAAGGCTTTCACGGCTGACATCCATAGATTTTCCTTGGTTTTTTTCCGGCCTGTGAGGCCGTGTTCTGGAAGAGTTTACAGGTGAAACGTCAGAAGTAAACTCTTCCAGAACACAGCCTCACAGCCCAGAAAAAACCCAAGGAAAATCTAAGTATCTGTTGTGTTTTATTGTGAGCCATATCAATCTGCAAAGCCTGCCTTTTGTTTTGTTCTGAAGTTAATTCTCTTCTATCATATTTGTTTTCAGAGAACACACCATAAATACCAACATATTCTAGCAAAATAATTCAGAGAACATAATAGATGCAAATACTTTTCCAAACTACTCATTTTAATTCGTTTACAGCAAAAGTGCTTTTCTAACAGTGTAAAATATAGTTTTGCTATATTTTTACCACTAGGAGGCACTGTAGGCATTAACAAACAAAATACTTTTTTCTTGGCAAGAAACAAGCAAATCTATCTATCCAGTATAAAAATGTCAACAAAATATTACAACTAACCTAAACTATTAACAGAATATTAACAGAATAGGCAATATTAACTAAGTATATCCTATATTTAAATTATCTAAATAATTATTTAAAAGAACAATCTGATCTCAAACACAATTATCTGGTTCACATTCTGCTTCTTCATTCAGGTTTGGGCAGGGTGTCCCATCATTGGCAGGCTGAAGAAGTATGTAACGTGTTCTTCTTTTGCTTCCTAAATGCCCACATGTGCCTTTGCAAAGTCCCCAAGAAGACCAGAGGGATGTCTCACAGTCCAGTGGAGTTTCTGCAGTACAGAGGCATTTGATAGAAATATTAACATGCAGCTTTGTTCATGCTACCACAAGGCATTTTCATACATTCAACTGTACTCCCAGGTAAATGTGCATTGAGTTGCACATTGCACAAGTGAAATACAGTTGTCCCTTCACATTCGCTGGGGTTTGGTTCCAGGACCCCCCGTGGATACCAAAATCCGTGAATACTCAAGTCCCATTATATTCAATGGCATAGCAAAATGGTATCTCTTATATAAGATGGCAAAATTAAGGTTTGCTTTTTGGATTATTATTTTTTTAAGAATATTTTCAAGCCATGAATACTTAAATCCATGGACACCAAATCTGTGGATATGGAGGGGCAACTGTACTCTAAAACAGTGGCAATAAAAAAGCACAAGGTAGTGAAACTATCAGGATTCATAAAATTCACCATAATTTAAATTCAGCTTGATGACATGCTAGGAAACATGGGCAAATAAATCTCAGAAGGAGAGTATTCCCACAGACAGGGCACTCCCACTGAAAAGGACCTTTCTATCACTGTGGAATCTCATACAGTAATTCCTGTATAAAGGCTGTTTATTTTTTGTACCTTGAGAGAATGTTTTTTCTTCAAAGGGTGGACAGATGTCTCTTCAAAGGTGGAAATAAAGAAAATAAAATGAACCCTTAGGTGTCTGGCATTCCCAAGGAAGTGCCTGTGAAAATGATCTTAGTATTTGTGCAGGTTCATGTGGAGAAAGCAAATTTTACAGATTCTTGGATCTCAAATCATACATGGTTTTCAAAGGTAAGCAGTGGAGCTTTTTTGCAGAATATGAACTAGGTGAAATTTTGTACCTGGCTTGAAACCAACTGAAATATCCAATGAGTTTTCAAAAACAGCCCCAGCCATTACAATTGTCCAATCCAGAGGTTATCCAAGCATGGGTCATAAGGACCAAGCCACCTCTACCTAGAAGGGGCAGCTGTGGGAATAACAGCCAGAGCTGGTGAATGATGTTTCATGCCCTAGACGTGACTTGACCTTCCAACAAATTCACAGGTATAAGATGCAGGATACATGGCTCAGCAATACTACATGCAAAAAGGACCTTGGGATTATTGTTAATCAAAGAAAGCAAATACTATTTTAGCCTGCATTAATGGAAGCATAGTTTCCAAGCTGAAGGAAGAGATAATCCCACTATATTCTGTGCTGGTCAGGCCTCATCTTCTGGAGTACTGCATTCAATTATGGACACCTCATTTTAAGAAGGATTTAGACAAGTTGGAGCACGTTCAGAAATGCACCACAAAGATGAAATGATGTATAGAGAACAAAACATATGAAGAAAGGCTGAAGGAGCTGGGCATGTTCAGCTTGGTGAACAGAAGACTGAGAAGGAACACCATCACACTCTTTAAATACCTCAAGGGCTGTCCAAGAGAGAAGGAACAGGCCTGTTCTCTGTTGCCCCAGACAGTAGGACCAGGTCTAACGGTTTAAAGTTAAGGAGAGTAGATTTCGATTGAACATTAGAAGGAACTTCTTGACTGTAAGGAGATTATCAGATGCATCTAAAAAGTCAAGAGCAGAATGCCAGGATGCCATTTCTGTCCCGCAAACAGGATTCAGTTTCAGAAATTCTTGTCAGGTTCTGCTCCTGTGCTGCAGCCATTAGTAAGGTGTCACTTTTGATTGATGGGGAGGTCCCATCAATGAAAAGTAATGCCTTACTAACAGCTGCAGTGCAGGAGCAAAACACAATGAGGACATCATTGTCTGAAACTGGGTCCCATTCGCGGGACAGTAATGTCGTCCTGCCATTCTGCTCTTGTACTTTTTGCTGTGTCTGATAATCTCCTCTGAACAGTTCAGCAATGGAACCAATTGCCTAGAGAGGTGGTGAGGTCTCCTTCTCTGGATGTCTTCAAAAAGAAGCTGGACAGCTACCTGTTGAGGATGCTTTAGCTGGAGATACTGTATTGAACAGGGAGTTGGACTCAATGGCCCATAAGGCCCCTTCCAACTCTATGATTCTTAACAACAAAGACGGATACAATATCACCCTCAGACTGTAAGCCTGATCATTTAGAGGATCTGCCATCCCATCTAGAAGATACTGGGGCTGAACCCCACTTCTGACAAACCATTCACTAACAATATCTCCCTCTTTTCTGAATTGTTCTTTAATGTATTGGCCCTCATGCATTCTTTTACTGATTCCAGACACCAGTTCTGAACTTTCACACCCTTGCCTGAAGCTGAAGGAAACGATGGCTATTTTTCCCATTTGAAAACCAAATTCCATTGGGCATCTTCAACCTACCAAACTGAGATGAGTTGCAATATTTGCTTTCAGTTAAATGACTGATGTAAATAGGAATTCTGAAATCTTACTTCAGGAACACATAATAGATTTTTCACTATATCAACAAAAAATATAATCTTGGAATACCCTTGCATTTTTTGACATAATTAAAATTTCCAAAAGCAGAAATTTGAGATGTGATTTGAATGGGCATAAAAATGACAGCCAACAGGAGAGGCCTACTGTAGTCTTCAGACTTCAGTATCTAAACAGCTATAAAGCAACCATAATTAATAGGATTTTCTGAACTAGCCAGTGTACAATCTTCACCATGCCATGTTTCCTACTGAACAGTCTGAATTTAATTAGGGATAGAATTTTCAGATTTTATAACAATTGCTTGAAAAGTATTTGCCTTCACTATAAAAGGTGAACACATTATCACAACAAATGTCACTCTTCAATGTGCACATCACTAAGGATGGCATTTGTTGACATCCTATAGTGATCTGCTCTGACATGTCTTTTAATATCTTTATACTCTCTTGATCAAGTGGGCTACATTCTAAGGTTCTAAGCTACTCCTTTATTACTACTTGAGGCTCTCCTCCAAAGCCAACGGAAGAGCAATGGAATCAATTGCCTAGAGAGATGGACAGGTCTCCTCCCAATGTCTTTACAAAGTAGAGGCTGGACAGCTACCTGCTAGGGATGCTTTAGTTGGAGATTCTGCACTGAGCAAGGGTTTGATGGACTCAGTGGCCCATGAGGTTCTTTTCCGTTCTATGATTCTACAACAATGAGGTCCACTGTATGAATAAGATATGGTAATTACTCTCTTGGCTTGATATTCAGGCCTGACGTAAAGTTTCTTGCAATAATGTATACAATTATTGGAATATCTTAAGGTGCAGCATAAATTCTATTAATGCTATGAATTTGTGTGTGTGTGTGTGTGTGTGTGTTTAAGAAAAGCAAGGAGATTCTAGTATTGGACAATATTTCTTTAAGAAAAGAATTACGGTGATTACAAAAAGCATGAAATACTAAGTGCTAATGCCAATGTTACTTTCCATGCCACAGTACAAAAATGTGATACCGTAGTTATTCGTTTTGAAGCTTTTAAAACCAAAATCCACATTTGGGCAATAGCTATATTAGGAACAGACATAATGCCACAAAAAAAAATGTGCAAGTTTTTCAGTTTCTCTGAATTTTTCATTTGGTTAGGTGGTACAGAAAATAGGAAGAAGTAAATAGCACCCCACCACCAGCCATTAAGCCAGGATTTGTAGCTATAAGTTCTGCTTTTAAACTCAGTCCTATGATGGAGATTGCAGACATAATGAGTCACTGTGTAATTGTGTGCAGTAATTGTGTGCAGTTAACAGATTACATCTAGAAGTGTACACTGGTATTGTAAATGAGTGGGGGGTTCTCCATCTCTGAAATCATAAGACTGTCTATTACAATATCTTGCCTATTTTTGGACTTCACTGCTTCCTCCCCACTCCCTAATTTTTATACCCTCTAGAATGAAAGCTTGTGTCCTTCTATGGCATTATGGTTCGTCCAAACAAATGTATTGCACAACAGTGGATCATTTCTTCTTCACTAGACCAGCACAGCTATCTTTGTTTTTATATTGATTCTGGAAGTTTAAAACATCTTAGGATCAGTTCCAGCGTTATGGCCCTTGTGTGTTACTGAAAGAGCTCCCTCCTGGCTGCATTCTTACATGGAAGCCATAAATGAAGCCCATAAGCAGCTTAATTTTTTGTGGGGAGTGATCACATAAGGAATTTCTATGACGCTATACTGGCCCCTGCTTTTACTTTGGTTTGAATCAGACTGTGTCTGCTGTACTTATAGTATCTTTACATATTACAGGAAAAATAATCACAAGCCTCTGGAATCATGACATACAAGCATCTAAAAAACAAAGAGAACATCTGGCAAGATTTACCAGCTCCTTGATTTTTTGGTCCCACTGCCAGAATTGTTTCTCCTTGTCTAGCCAATATGCCTGCGGAAGTATACTTTGTGGCTACTTCTCAATATGACTTTCTTAAGGGAATGCCATTCCTCACATTGCTTAGTTGTTAGTAAGAAAACAGTAGCTTTATCAGTGTATTTAAAAAAAGACACTTACCTGACACCGAATCATCTATTTCATTATCTATTGCTGTTACATTGGTTTGAGGAATAGGAAAACCCAGTCTGCTTCTTTTAAGTTTTACCAGGGTTATTCGAGCAATAGGTGGCAAATTTTTAAGCTTGGGGTAATAGAATGAATTTGCTGGGTGACTTGGAGAGGAACTTGTGATCTATAAATGAAAACACAAGTGCACAGACAGGATGTTCAGTATATCATGAATAGGACCTACAACAATATGTTGCAGTATGGAGTGCTTATTTTTAAACTTCTAGCCAGTGCACATCATTCCCCCTGCCTTCCAAATTTCCTTTTCCCCCCTCCCCAGTGTTTGATCCTGAACCCTTAGAGCAGGGGTTCTTAACAGAACTGGCCCAGGGGCTGGAGGGTGCATTGGAACCAATCTGGAGGGGGGGGGTTTGATGACATCAGAATCCCTCCTTCAAAGCCCCATCCACAGTGCCATCTTCAGCTTCTTCTGTACAAAGACAATGTGTATAGAGTGCCATGCCAATCAGCACTGAAAACATCAAGCAAAAGGGTGTGGTTGCTTCACCAACCATTTGTTGTTCCAACTAGGATGGCAATGAGTAAGTAAAGAAATAAGACTGTGGCATGGATTCTTCATGGCATAGAAAGTCAAGACCACTATGGTCAGAGGTGAGAGTGGGATGGGGAGATGAAATAAGGGATCATTGATAGTGAATGCCTGTCCCATGTCAAAGGGGCACTAAATAGCTTTACACTGCAGTGCTATACATTGTTCTTCATAGCTTCTAAAGATGTCTACCCAAGTTCAGTTCAGTTCAGGTCAGTTCAGTGGTCCTTTCTTCTGTTACCTACCCTGGCCCCCCATCCACCCATATGTATAATAAATTGGCAATGTTTAATAATTAGGTCAAATGTGGCCTTCCACGTAGTGTGGCCATTAAAGCTGGGGAAATTCAGCGTTCAGACTCAGGACTCAAGTCTGTAAAGAGTCCTCATACCTTTATCTTCCCCCAAATCAAGAAGGTTGCTTCCTCTATTCAATTGCAAAGTATCCACACATTAAGTTCCATTAGCATATTCAGAGTGTCCATTGTCTTACCTTGAGAATCTCCAAGTAGCATTATCTTTCACTCTAAATCCCATTCCTTGAAGGGAGTTATTGACTATGTAAACTCCCTCAAAACCCCACTTGAGTGTGCACAGTTCATTTTCCTCTCAACTCCACATCAGACTGTGTAGCTGTTTTGACTTCGGGACCCCCACTCCTCTGGTTTCTTCCACAACCTCATCTCCTCAGATTGGTACAGTATCACCCAAAAACAACCTCGCTCCTCTATTCCTCTACCCCAATACTTCCTACTTTATTTGCTAGCCTTGTGCGAATGCTTGAAGCCTCTCTCTGTGTGTGTGTGTGTGTGTGTGAACATTCATGGTCAAAAAAAATTCCTGCTATCTGTCGCCCCCTCTCATATTGCCAAGTTGAGTACATTAATTCCCCAAATTAATATCAATATTGGGAGGGTCCTTAATCTCTGAGCATTTAGGGTAACACTTCCAGGTTAGTAGGTATGGAATTGAAATCTTAGAGAGCAACACTCAGCAAACATCTGACAAATGCTAGTAAAATAGAGAGAAAACATCATTGTGGATTTGAAGAAATAAAAGCAAAATGTATTGTATCATGAGATTGGATATCTTGGAAAAGAACAAGAATTAGATGCAACTGTGTAGAGACTTTGTGCTGTAGGTGACTGGGATAAAGAACAGTCTGTTCTAGAGTACACCAAAAAACCACAAATTGGAACATTTGGGCTTGATACCAATTGCTAGTCCCATCTGGAGTAGCCCCTTTGAATCAATTGTTGAATGATGAATCAATAATTATGGAAATCTCAATTGATTCAATAGATTTACTCTAAATGGAACTACTGACATAGGGGGATCTACATGCATACAACTCAGTGTGCATAGCTTTATGTCCTCTATTGCTAAACCTCAAAAGCAGAAGACATCAATTGTGTGAATCAGGTCATAAGTCCACAGGGCCTTGTACAATTGTGATACAACAAGTATGAACTATGTCTATTCAAGAATGTGCACACTACTGTTTCTACCATAAAAGACTCATAGAAAAATAATTTGGAACAAAAGCAAATTCCTTATTTTAAACATGTTTTTCAAAAATAACAGAAAAAATAAATTCTGTATTAGCTTTCTTTCCAGAATTTACATTATATCTCATTAAATAAGCATTTTTCTTTGTTTCTTCACATTTATTTGCTTTGATGAAAAATTCCTAGTAATTTCAGAGCTATGTACAGTTCAAATGAAATGTTTTTGAAATGTGCAACCAGACAGAATATTCTGACATACAAGCATATTACTCTCCCTAAGAAGTGAGCCATGGGATACTAACTGTTTTTTATGAGAATTGAGCTTTGTTCCACCACCAGGCTTGTGTGTTGCTCTTTCTCATTTCCCCAATTCTAGCATGGCCAATAGGTGGAAATCAGACATTTGTGTTTCCATTTTATTCTTTTGTCATGCAAACCCTGAATGATAATTGATCTCAACTATCACTAGCAAATACAAGCCAGCTTCATAAACAATGATTTGAAGTTAGTTTCCCCCCCACTAACCACAGTTAACATTAACTGCAGTGAATCTGGATTTGGACAACATAGCCAGGTGTAATCATGGTCATGCTAGAGGAGAGAAAGGAAGTACAAGCTCAATCTTCTAATGCTGTGTTATGGTTTAGCCTTTTGTCTGAACCAACTTTGCTGTACATATAAGGATAGCTCTTAGCTCACTAATGTATACCACTTTGCATTAATTACACTCATGTCTACAGCAGAAAATAATTACACTCAATGCCAAACAGAGATTCTTACCTCTGTGACAGTATCTTGTGGAATGGTGGCAAAGTTGGGTGAGGAAAATGTGAATCCACTGTCAGTTCCAGCATCATATGGGAAAAGCTCCAATGAAATTTGCTGTTTCCAGTGATCTTTTTCACAGAGATTTAAACTGTCTATGCCCACAAACCAGTCAGGGCTGGGCACAATCCGTACTACAATGGAGACCTAACAGTTTAAAAAGTTTTGTTTCAAAACGTTTGATTAAGAACAGTTCCCCTGATTAAATTATCATACTTCTAATCTTAATGTAAATGCATCAGTGTAACAATTGACCAGAAATGTTACAATATTCTGTCAGCAAATAGCCTATTGATATACCTTTATAATAAAAAATATGTATATACCACATATCCAAGAAATCCAAAGAGGACTACAATAATAAAAATGGATTTTGAAATTAAAAATTTATTACACTTAAAATTTATTTTTTATTTATTTGCTTTATCACCCACCTTTCTCTTAACATGAGAGTCAAAATCTGATAGTCCCTAACTTAGTGATAATTGAAATTCTTGCATCTTCTAAATCACACATACATTATTCCTAGAGCTGCAGTCTTTAATTTTTAATCAGTTAGAGTGATCCATTAAATCAAATAAGGAAGCATGCCCAATTCACTGGGAAACTCAATTACTTGCAGGGAGGGGAGAGAAGCAATTATTTTCAACTGCATTTGCTGCAAACAGGCACCACCTTAGAAGAGGCATCCCCAGTCTGGTCAAACAGAGAAGGAAATGTTGTCCCATGACAGACCTACTGTGATATGTACATTTTCTACCTAAAAGTCAACCCTGCTTGTTTCTTGAATATGATTTTTTTAGTTTCATGAGCCTTTATTCTTTATCATTTCATGTTCAAGAGAACAATGAGTAATTTCATACTCACCAGTGGATGTCCTGAATGAACTTCTAGGTCTGTGGAGGTCTGCCCTGTGCCAGTGGATATGGCAGGAGCAGAGAAGATTCCATGAACACTTTGGATTTTTTCTCCAGCAGCTTCGATTTCCTTCATTAATGCCCATGGTTCGCCTCTTTCAGCAAAGTCACGCATACCATTACTGGCATACTCATTCGTTTTCCATATGCTGTAATCGGAATTATGGGTCACGCCTGTTGAAAGGAAGCCATTGCAGTACATAAAAGTCTGGTTTGGGTTTGTTTCATAACTTAATATATACTGCTTCAAACTCTCTTCTTTTTCTGAAGTGGGACAATCTGTGTTTAAAAATGTAAGGTATGCTATTTACTTCAGTGGCAGTAAATTGAAAACAGTCACAAAAGCTGGCTGATAAAACATCTCCAGATTTTGTATGCTGGATTAATACTGCATGTTTTGTTTCTCTGTTACATGAATTTAGATGTAACTTAATTCGGACGAATAAAGGAAAGAGGCTAGTGCTTGGAGCAGGGGAAAAAAAGTTCTCTTGACACTGCACACACATTGCACTTACCTAGAAGGGATGACCATTGTGCTGGAGGCCTGTAGAGTGGATACTGCTTAGGGAAAGCTACCTGGCTCCATTTTCCTGAGAAAAGAATGCTGTATGTGGCAAGTTCTTCTGCTGTGCAAACTGAGTTGTCATCAAGCGGCAAAGAAGTGACACAGCTCAGAACAGTTAAAAACAGTGTTGTGATCATTTTGTCAGATCTGGAGACAGGTATCAAAGTTTCCATTTCCTTGCAGGGAGGGAATTCAGGTTAATCTCTGTAAAGTACATAAACAAATGCTTAATATAGATTAAGTAGTAGTTCCATGCAAAGAATGGCTACTTTCATGCAAAGGACAGCCCCAAACCCTTGCTGCATGTATGAACATGCTGGTAAACTTCTCAGATAAGTTTCCATGCAGCATCATTTTAAAGTACCTAAGCATTTTGTTTGTTTGTTTGTTTTTAAATAAGAAATGACAACATTTCCTGGAAACGTGTTCTTAGAGATCCATTTCTGATTTGGTGTGTAATCCTATTAGAATTATGTTTTGACCTAGTTATATTAGCAAATACTTCAGTACAAATTATGAATGAATAGTAAATATATGTTTTAATGTAAATGTTACATTTACATGTGAGGCATGCTTCCTTTTAAATGTGACTTTGAAGATCTATTTGATGACATAACATTGAATGTCAACTTGGTACATTACAACTGTAGTTGGTTATCTAACTGCCTCATTTCATACTGCAAAAACATTTCACAAAGCATCAATATAAAACAAAAAGGCAAAGGCAAAGCAATAGCAGCTATTAGATTATTGTTTGGAACAGCAACTTTTAAAATCTTTTTTCAAAGTTATTATTCTTGGAAAACTGGGCATAACTAAAAACTGCAGCTCTAATAGTTGAACAGTACATTAGTAATACTTACAAATATTTCACACTTCCAGGCGTTTCCTGTGGAGCACTGATAAGTTTAAGAGCGCTTGCTTGCTTTTGCTTGCAGCTGAACGGTTCTGCAAGAGAGGAGAGCAAGATTCCTGCTATTTATGCTTGAAGAAGGTCCCTTTGGTCCAAGCTTGATTGCAACCTCTAGACTCCCTAGCTGAACATATCTTGTGCTTGTTTGAAAGGTTTTCACGTTTTATGAGAATTAGTTGAATGCCAGTTGTGTGTGTGTTTTTATAAAAACTATTATAACTGGGATGCTGCCTAGACAAAGCAGGATTTTTTAGACGTTACATTATTATCATCACTTTAAGGTTTCTAATGATGGTACATATCTCTGTTCTTGTTTTCATGCCCTCAAGCTAAGAATGAACTGCTTCCAAAACTGTCCTCATGGAAGATTTTTATACAAGAAGCATTTTTTTTAGTTTTATTGTCTGACAGATGGCTTTTTGAAGTATTTACTGAAAGCACTCCCCTTTAATGCACCCATATGTGCATATATGAGCAAGGAAATGAAAGTGGAAGAGGCACAGAAAAATACAGCTTTCAAAATAACAGCAAATATGGTTTCAGGAAAACAATGATATGTTTACTTTTTATGCAGAGCCTGGGAAAACTTGCTTTTTGGAATTCACCAGCCTGCATGCCTGTGGCCATGCTGGCTGGAGCATTCCGGGAACCCCAGCATTCTGGGATTCCCCAGAATCTTTAAAAAAATCTCTATACATTATCTGATGAAGGATTATAAGATGTTACTGTTTAATTTTAAAAGTGCCTTTGGGTTACTTATCTGGGTCCTGTCATTATTGGTAGCTGTTATAAATTCAGATTAAAATGTTGACAGAAAATGGAAAATCCCTGCTAACATTGACAATAATCTAGCCATATTAAAATCCATGGAGGTTCTGTCACTGATTTAAACTGGTTGCAAACTGCATTCACTCACTGCTAATAATGTCATCTTATAAAGACAAACACTTTCCCACCCATGTGTCCTTTGGGGTTGAAGGGGAGAATCAAGAGTGACAGGCCAAGAAAATTAAGCATATGGCATCTCGTGACCATTAGCAGAAATATTTTGCTGTTGTATACATTTTTTTCCTCTCCAAACATTCTTTAATTATTAGAAACTTGGGACTTTGGGGATTGGCTTTTTCTCCTCCAAGTATTAAACAAATGTAAGACTTCCTTGATTTGTGGTGTTTAGAGTATTTATTGACATTTCTACAATCCTGAAAGTAGTACATCCATTTTATGCATGCTGATAAAATGAGATTATTGTATTTCAAGGCCAACAGTCACAAGTCTAGGGAGGCCTCCAGGGAACAGTGTGCCCTTGCTGCTCCCCACTCAAGCAGACTTACCAGGAAGGTGGGTCAGAAGCAGAACAAGCTGGCACTGCTAGTTCAATTAGCCAGCTAATAAGCCTACTGCATCCTCTCAACTAGGGCAACTGTGGGAGGGGACAGAGCAAATCAGGCATTCTACAGGGCCACCTTATCCATTAAGCATGCTTTAGGCACCTATAAAAATTTTAGGACCTATAAAAACAGGATTAACAAAAAAATAACTAAAGACAAGAATTGGGAAGGAAAACAAAATCTCAAAATAAAAATATTTTATATTTTTATCCAAAAACAAGAGTGCCTAGGGCCTACAAAAACCTTAATGCAACCCTGGCCTTCCGTCAATGGCAGGACCTTGGTTTTTTTCCGGGCTGTGAGGCCGTGTTCTGGAATAGTTTCTTTCTGATGTTTCACCTGCATCTGTGGCTGGCATCTTCAGAGAATGGTTGCGTAGGAGTGTATGTGGCGTTTATATGCTGTGAACCCTTGCTGGGGAGTATATGTAAATTTGTGTAATTGAATGGTTAGTTTCTGGGTATAGAAATGCAAGGCTCGTTAGTGTCTGTTTGGCTATTGGTTGGTTGATGGGCATTATCTGCTAGAAATCCCTTGTCCCTGGGTAGAATTCCTTTCTAAGTGTTGAGTTTTGATTCTATTATTTTTCAAAACTGGGAGCCAGATTTTGTTTACTTTTAAGGTTTCTTCTTTCCTGTTGAAGTTGTCCAGGTGTTTGTGGATTTCAAGAGCTTCCCTATGCATTCTGACATGATAGTTGTTGGCCTGGTCCAGAATTTCTGTGTTTTTAAATAGCATTTTGTGTCCAGGTTGGTTTATAACATGTTCTGCTACTGCTGATTTTTCTGGCTGGCCCAGTCTACAGTGTCTCTCATGTTCCTTGATTCGTGTTTGCACACTGCATATAGTGGTCCCTATGTAAACTTGTCCATAAAGGTTTCATAAAGGTTTTACTTGGATTTTAGCTATGCCAGTCACCTGGTGCAGGTTTAGATCTTCATTCAGCCTGGATTTCAAGCTTTCCCTTTTTAAAAAAGTAAGTCATCTATCCTTTGATGAAGCAAACAAAATAAAATTCAACACGGAGAAATGTAAAGTACTGCACTTAGGGCGGAAAAATGAAATGCATAGATATAGGATGGGAGAGACCTGGCTGAACAAGACTACGTGTGAAAGGGATCTAGGAGTCCTAGTAGACCACAAGTTGAATATGAGTCAACAGTGTGATGCGGCAGCTAAAAAGGTCAATGCGATTTTGGGCTGTATCAATAGAAGTATAGTATCTAGATCAAGGGAAGTAATAGTGCCGCTCTATTCTGCCTTGGTCAGACCTCACCTAGAATACTGTGTCCAGTTCTGGGCACCACAATTCAAAAAGGATATTACCAAATTGGAGCATGTCCAGAGAAGGGCAACTAAAATGGTGAAAGGTCTGGAAACCATGCCTTATGACAAGAGACTCAGGGAGCTGGGTATGTTTAGCCTGGAAAAAAGACGGTTAAGAGGCGATATGATAGCCCTGTTTAAGTATTTGAAGGGGTGTCACGCTGAGGATGGAGCAGGCTTGTTTTCTGCTGCTCCAGAGACTGGAACACGGAGCAATGGATGCAAGCTCCAGGAACAGAGATTCCACCTCAACATTAGGAGGAACTTTTTGACAGTAAGAGCTGTTCGGCAGTGGAACACACTCCCTTGGAGCGTGGTGGGGTCTCCTTCCTTGGAGGTCTTCAGACAGAGGTTGGATGGCCATCTGTCGGGGATGCTTTGATTGCAATTTCCTGCATGGCAGGGGGTTGGACTGGATGGCCCTCATGGTCTCTTCCAACTCAGCAATTCTATGATTCCATGGGGCAAAAAGTGGAGACACTCTACAATCAAATAAGTCCACTTGGGGATTTCAGGAATGAGGGAAGTGAAGGTGAATGGTGTGAGTGGTGGAGTGTGGGGGGAGCAGCAGGAGAAACAGGAGATGAACATTGTGAGAGGTGGATTGCAAGAAGCAAGAGAGGGTCACACTGCAAGGGAACAAGATGAGGCAAGGGAGGGAGTAGGAGAGATGGGAGAGCAAGTGATGTGCAAGACCCAAAGGAGGGGCACATTACAAGGGAGTGTGGTGAGGTGAAGGCAAGAGTAGGAGCAGTGGGAGAGGAGAAGTGTGAGTAGCAGATTGCAAGAAGCAAGGGAAGGTCACTTTGCTAGGCACCAAAGTAATGTGCCCCTTGCAAGAAGCAAGGAAAGGTGCACTGCAAGGTAAGGAGAGAGGAGTGGAAGAAAAGGGAGAACAAGCAATATATGTGCAAGAGTGAAGTGAGGGAGTACACTGCAAGGGTGTGAGAGGAGGGAATGGAAGAGATAGGAGAATGAGCAGTGCAAGTGGCAGAGTCAAAGATCAAGCAAGGGGGGCATTATGCAGGTGTGAGCTGAGGTTGGGGAAGGAAGGAAGGAAGATTGGAAGGAAGGAAGGGAAAGTAAGGTGAGAACCAGAGGGGAAAGGAGGGAAGGCAGGGTTAGAGGTACAGTGATAGGCTTTGAGGAGCAACAGAAGTTGCTCCTCAAAGGGCCTGACAAGATGACTCGGGAGGTGTGTTGTCTCCCTGGGGCAAAGATCCGTGATGTGACGGAGCGGCTAACAAGACTCGTCAAGCCTACGGATCATTACCCCTTCCTTTTGGTCCATGTGGGAACCAATGATACTGCAAGGCACAGCTTTCCCAAGATCAGAAGAGATTATGAGGCCCTGGGGAGGAAGCTGAAAGAAATGGACGCACAGGTTGTCATCTCGTCTCTTCTGCCAGTTGAAGGGCATGGTCCAAGAAGGGAGAGGAAAATAGCTGACGTAAACAACTGGCTCCGTAGATGGTGTCGCCGAGAACAAATTGGATTCTTGGATCATGGACTGCGCTTCCATGAGGGGGGACTTCTGGCAAGAGATGGGGTGCATCTTACAACAGTTGGAAGAAATATTTTTGCCAACAGCCTCAAGAATTTGATCAGGAGGGCTTTAAACTGAGTCAAATGGGGGAGGGAGACAGTATTCTGGAAGGCAAAAGAGCTGGAGAAAAGAGTCAAACTGTCCCAGAGGGAACAAGGTAAACAGCGCAAGGACCCAACAGTGGGAGGCAAAAATACTTGCACAGGCAGCAAGCAAAGGGAACACATGGTCTTAGATGTCTCTAAGCTAATGCACAGAGCATGGGAAATAAGCAAGATGAACTTGAACTCCTCGCACTACAAAACAAATATGATATAATAGGCATTACTGAAACCTGGTGGGACGAGTCTCATGATTGGAATGTAGGAATAGAGGGGTATATCCTTTATAGGAGAAACAGGCCAAACAGGAAAGGAGGAGGAATAGCATTATATGTCAGGGATATTTACACCAGTGAAGTGATCCATGACATCAATTACTGGAAGCCAGGTGGAGAGCATCTGGATAAAAATTAAATGGGAGGGAAACAACAGGGATGTTATTGTGGGACTCTACTACAGACCCCCAAATCAGACGGAGGAATTGGATGTTGCCTTTCTAGAACAGATGAACACACACGCAGAAAGGAGAGATGTAGTATTGATGGGTGACTTCAACTATCCTGATATTTGCTGGCAATCTAACTCAGTCAAAACTTCAAGGTCTAGCAAATTCCTTACATGCCTGGAAGACAATTTCATGGTCCAAAAGGTGGAAGAGGCAACAAGGGGGTCAGCTATTTTAGATCTGATCCTAACCAAAACAATTGACCTGGTTAATGGGGTGCAAGTGGTGGGATCCTTAGGTGAGAGTGATCATGTTCTCCTGGAGTTTGTTATACAATGGAAAGGAGAAGCCAGGCATAGTCAGACACGCATTCTTGACTTTAGGAGAGCTGATTTCAATAAACTCAGGGAAATACTGGGGGTGATCCCATGGTCAGGAATACTAAAAGAGAAGAGACCTCAAGACGGATGGGACTTTCTCAAAAGGGAGATACTGAAGGCACAATTTCAAACAGTACCATTGAGGAAGAAAAATGGGAGGTGTCTCAAGAAACCAGGATGGATGACTAATGAACTTTCAATGGAGCTAAGTTTTAAACGGAACATGTATAGGAAATGGAAAAGGGGGGAAATCACCAAAGAAGAATTCAAACAGATAGCGAACACGTGTAGGAGTAAAGTCAGAAAAGCTAAAGCGCAGAATGAGCTCAGGCTTGCTAGGGAGGTTAAGAACAATAAAAAGGGTTTTTTTGGGTATGTCCACAGCAAAAGGAGGAAGAAGGAAATGATAGGGCCACTATGCGGAGAAGATGGCAAAAATGCTAACAGGGGACAGAGAAAAGGCAGAATTACTCAACACCTTCTTTGCCTCAGTGTTTTCAGAAAAGGAAAAGGAGGACCAACCTGAGGAGAATGAAACAGAGGACACAATAGGGGAAATCCAGCTCAAAATAAGTAAAGAGGTAGTACAGGAATACCTTCTTAATCTAAATGAATTTAAATCTCCAGGACCAGATGAACTACATCCAAGAGTATTAAAAGAGCTGGCAAATATAATCTCAGAGCCATTGGCAATAATCTTTGAGAACTCCTGGAGAACAGGAGAAGTCCCAGCAGACTGAAGGAGGGCAAACATTGTTCCCATCTTCAAAAAGGGGAAAAAAGAGGATCCCAACAATTATCGTCCAGTTAGTCTGACATCAATACCAGGGAAGATTCTAGAGCACATCATTAAACAGAGAGTCTGTGAACATTTAGAAGGCAATGCCATAATCACAAAAAGTCAACATGGGTTTCAGAGAAACAAGTCATGCCAGACTAATCTGATCTCTTTTTTTGATAAAGTTACCAGCTTGGTAGATGAAGGGAATGCTGTGGACATCGCATACCTTTATTTCAGTAAGGCCTTTGACAAGGTTTCCGATGACATTCTTGCAAACAAGCTTGTAAAATGTGGGCTAGACAAGTTAACTGTTCAATGGATTTGTAATTGGTTGACCGGCCGAACCCAAAGGGTGCTCAGCAGTGGCTCCTCTTCGTCTTGGAAAGATGTGACCAGTGGGGTGCCAGAAGGTTCTGTCCTGGGCCCAGTGCTATTCAACATCTTTATCAATGACTTGGATGAGGGAATTAGGGGCATACTTATCAAATTTGCAGATGACACCAAATTAGGAGGGGTAGCTAATACCCTAGAGGACAGGATCAAAATTCAGAATGACCTGGATAGACTGGAGAACTGGGCCAAAGCTAACAAAATGAAATTCAATACGGAGAAATGTAAAGTACTGCATTTAGGGCGGAAAAATGAAATGCATAAATATAGGATAGGAGAGACCTGGCTGAATGAGACCACGTGCGAAAGGGATCTAGGAGTCCTAGTAGACCACAAGTTGAACATGAGCCAACAGTGCGATGCGGCAGCTAAAAAGGCCAATGCGATTTTGGGCTGTATCAATAGAAGTATAGTGTCTAGATCAAGGGAAGTAATAGTGCCGCTCTATTCTGCCTTGGTCAGACCTCACTTAGAATACTGTGTCCAGTTCTGGGCACCACAATTCAAAAAGGATATTGACAAATTGGAGCGTGTCCAGAGAAGGGCAACTAAAATGGTGAAAGGTCTGGAAACGATGCCTTATGAGGAGAGACTTAAGGAGCTGGGTATGTTTAGCCTGGAAAAAAGATGGTTAAGAGATGATATGATAGCCCTGTTTAAGTATTTGAAGGGATGTCACGCTGAGGATGGAGCAGGCTTGTTTTCTGCTGCTCCAGAGACTGGAACACGGAGCAATGGGTGCAAGCTCCAGGAACAGAGATTCCACCTCAACATGAGGAGGAACTTTTTGACAGTAAGAGCTGTTTGGCAGTGGAACACACTCCCTCGGAGCGTGGTGGGGTCTCCTTCCTTGGAGGTCTTTAAACAGAGGCTGGATGGCCATCTGTTGGGGATGCTTTGATTGTGATTTCCTGCATGGCAGGGGGGTTGGACTGGATGGCCCTCGTGGTCTCTTCCAACTCTGCAATTCTATGATTCTATGATTCTATGATTCTAAGTAAGCATTATGATTGGCACGGTGTAAGGGAAGGAGAGAAGGTTGCAGTGGATGCGGCAGCAGAGTGGACAGATGAAGAGAAGGGAACATAGCAGAGGCATGAAATGAGTCCTGGAAGTGGGAAGAATGGGGTTGGGGCAAGTTAGGAGTACAGAAAAGAGGGAAGACAGCAGCAGTAAAGGTCCTTCAGGATGAAGGGAACAGTGCTGTTCATTGCTCCCATGCTCTGATCCCTGAGGAGCTTCTCACACAGCACTGTTATACTTCAGTTGTGCTATATTAGTCCTGTCTTTGCCTGGAACTTACTGCATGATATCATGGTTCTCCTGGTGCTGTTATGCTGTACCACTCTTGCATTGTTTGGAGAGTGAATCTTTTCCCACTTGAAATAATCCATGAATAATTCCCTGTTCCACTATTGTTTAGTAGGCACTTTGAATATGAATGCCTTTTTCTGCTCTGTTGTGGTATTGGGAGCATAGTGGGTGCAGTGTGGATGTGATTTCATTGCTCCTCCCTTGGGGATTCTCTGGGCATTTGCAGCAGGGAAGCCCAAGACAACTGTTGCTTGCGGGGGAGGACACTGGGATTCCCAAGAGATCCCAAGAAAACTGCTGTGCGTTCATTTTCTATTCTCCAGCACATTTTTAAAAAATATTTTCTCCTAATAAGGAGAGTAACAGAATAGCACAATTCCAATGTAATCCTATTAAGGATAAATACCCAGGATATACTAAGAGATGTTAAGGATAAACTAAGAGATTCAGAAAAAGTTTAAAGAGTAAATAAAGAATAAATACACAGAAGTTTAAAGAGCGTTGTGTATTTCTGCATGGCAGGGGGTTGGACTGGATGGCCATTGTGGTCTCTTCCAACTCTAAGAATCTATAATTCTATGATTCTAATATAAAAAAAGGAAAACAAGACAAGTGTTGGTCTGAAGGGAAAAAATGGTGTTGGTTCACAGGAAAAAAGACAAGGAAAATGGTGGAAATGGCACAGTTTATGTTCATCTTCCTGAGCTGGGTGGGAACTGAGGAAGGTTTCATAATGGCAACGCTATGTAAATTGCACAATTACAGCTTCTGGTGTTGTTTTTTTAAAGTACTGATCATAGAACAAACAGGATGGTCTAAATAGTATTGTCATCATTCAAGTGCAAGAAAGCAAACACATGAACTAATGCCAATGAAATGCAAATGCACTGATGGTGTGAAAGTGTGTATTTCTATTTTGCTACCTTTCCAAGTACAGAAGAAGCAGTTTTCAAACAGAACAACCTGAAACAGTTGATTAGTCTGAAGAGAGAAAAAGCTGGAGAAAGGCAACATGAGTACATAGACAGAAGCTTCTTAAAACAGATGCTTGCTGTGAATTGTCAGATTTTTGAGAAATAAATTAAATCAATGATAAAGAATGATAAAGGTTTTTTTTTTTTAATTGATGGACTAACTCCACATTTGTAGTGGCACTTGTTTGGCATTGTTTTTTCTTACACCAAGCAATACCTTTCAAAGTTTTCGGGGGGGGGGTTGCAGCAAAAATAACAGGATCTAGCATCTGCTATTATTTAGCCAACAGTATCTACTCTTAAAAACTAACAAGTTTTATTTGGCATAAGCTTTTTTGGACTACAGCTCACTTCATCAGATGCATGGAGTGTTGCCTCAGTTAGCAGATATTTATACACATGATGGGGGCATCCAAACCTATTAAAAAGACCAGACAGTCCCAGATTTTGTTCGTGTTCTTTCCAATTTTATTTTTGGAGATCCATATACATTTTATTTATTACAAAATACTTTATATCAGATTCTGGTACAATCAGAGACTTTATACTAGCTTCCCAAGTTGGTATATTTTGGCCCAGTATAAAATCAGAAAGATCTTAAAGATCCTATCTCTACCTGCAAGTGTTTTAAGATCTTCAGGGAAAGGCTTTCTCTTAGGAGATTTTCACATGGGCTATATATCCCGTGGCAGGAACAGAACAGGGTCGGGAAAGATTTTCCCTTTCGGACAACGTTGACCCTGTTCTGTCCTGCATCCATCCTACTCCCGTGACTGTTCCAGAACAATGTAATCACGATTTTTCATTGTGAATAGACCTCCCGTTCTGTCACTATCACGCAATCATGGGTGTGCGAACAGGAGCCCCGTTCCTGTTCCAAAATGACAGCCGTGGAGGGGAAGTCTGTTCCGAGCACTTCCTGGTACGATCTGGACATCCAGGTAAGTGGCACCCTTTATTTTACCCTCCCTGTTTTGATTATGTGATTTAAAGAGTGTTTTTGTGCTTGGTGAACTGATTTTATGATTGGGGGAGTTTTATTTTTTAAATTTACCATCTGGCGTTATCACGTGATAACGTGATAACATTTCAGACTGCCAGTCGTAAAAGCAGCCTTACGACGGCTGCATTTACGGCCAGCCAGCAAGGGGAGGGGGAGCCCGTTCCTGCTGCGGAATTAAGGTGAGTGTGTGAAAGATTTATGTTATTCCGTGGCAGGAATGGGAGAGGAGGTAGCGGGGCAGTAACGGGGCATTTTGGCCCCGTGTAAAAATCTCCTTAGTCTCACCACAATCACAGGCTCACTTGGTGAGGACATGAGAGAGAGCCTTGTCAGTGGCTGCTCCCACCCTCTGGAACTCCCTCCTGCGGGAAGCTAGGCTGGCCCCCTCCCTGTTGGCATTCCACTGGCATGCAAAAACATTTTTGTTTAAGCATTCCTTTAGCATACAAGTATGGCTTTTATCGGGATGTGTTTTTTATGTTGTTTTTATCTATTTTATTATTTTTTTTACTTTGTTTTAAATTAATTTTAATTGCTTTAAACTGTGCTTTTAATTGTTTTGTGAGTTGCCTTGGGTCCTGCTTTAGAAGAAAGGTAGCATATAAATTGCAGAAAGAAAAGAAAAAAGAAAGAAAGAAAGAAAAGGAACAAAATCTGGGAGTTTTCCGTCAGTCTGGATGCGCCCATGGTTAGGGTGGGAGAATGTAATTAGCAAGGTAAGAGTGAATAGAAATTTTAAAAATACAAACATTTATCATTACCTTAACTGACATTAATAAACAATAATTGGATGGAAGCACAGACATCCTAGCATAGATGAACTTGGCACATCTCTCTCTCTCTCTCTCTCTCTCTCTCTCTCTGGCTTTTCTTCGCAAACGAAGATTCAGGAGGGACTCATCTGCAAGCGCGCGGATGACTAAAAAGGCCAATCCGAGATAAACAAGTCCGGTTGCAGAAAGCACAGCAGAAGGTCTCCTTGGGTGATGTTACCGGGTTGTGATTCTTTCTGTGTTGTTGTTTCTCTTCAAGACTTGTTCGGCGTGAGTTCTCAAATAAGGCTGCAGCATTGTGGATAGTGTGTCTCCATGCCTCCCGATGTGAGGCCAGGGCAGACCATTGTTGGTGATCAATTTGGCCAAGCCTGAGATGTTGCTTCAGGGAGTCCTTGTATTGTTTTTTTGGAGCACCCCTCTTATGCTGACCTGTGGCAAGTTCACCGTATTTTTGGGAGGCGATGGTCCTCCATCCTAGAAACGTGCCCTGCCCAGCGCAGCTTTGTTCTCAATATCATGGCCTCAATGCTGGTGATCCCTGCTTGCTCAAGGACAGCAACATTTGACACATAGTCAGTCCAGTGTACATTTTGATAAAAAGATTAAAGAAAGTTTAATAGACTTTTTCCTAGTTATAATGCATTTTTAAAAATCTCTGTTTATCTGTTAGTTTCTTTTATATAATCAGGTTTCTGCCTCTCCCAGAAAAAAATAGTCTATGTCAGTGAGGTATGTGTATAGGAAATCCTGATTCTAGGTTTTTGTACATAGGTTTCCCTCCATAACTAGGGCATCTTCCAATACAGCATCCAAGAATGGCCACATCTAATGCCAATTTCACAGCCTGTTCAGAATTCATCCTTTAAACCAGACATGGTGTTTCTTTACCACTTCACAATTAAGCAATCCTGTGGTTTTCCAGTAAACACTGAGAGTTTGGCCCTTTCCTGCAATAAATTTTCTGGAGAAACACACCAGACAAGCTTTAGACAATATTTGGTTTCAGTTGTGCAATAATTGTATTATTCCTCTTTGACTATTGTTTTTGAAAATAATGTATACATGTAGCAATGTCCGAGGCCATCTATGCATATGTTGAGATATACAGTTGTCCTTGAAACTATAGTATCCTAACAATTGAACAAAGACAGCTTTTGTTAGCTTTATTTATTGCTGCTGATGTCAGGACTTATGGGGGAGGCTGGAGGAGGGGCTTACAAGGCAAATGGGATTTTGGAACATGTAGTCCTCCCCCAACTATTTGTGCAGCCTGGACCTCTTCAGACTGGAAAAAAATAGGGGCAAATTGGATTTGCTAGAAACCTCTAGAAGTGGTGATTCCTTAAAAAAAAATAGGATGCAGGGGCCCTTGCACTGTTTGACACTAAGGGTTTTATCACATGAGGTTGTTATCTCACAGCAATTGTATGCTTTAACCAAACAGAAACATACTGGTATTAAAGCAAACACTATCGCACCTCCTCTTCAATAGTGCTGTGGTGCTGCACGTTTCTGTAATCAGTCTTCCACACTGCTCCACTTCCTCCCTGTGTTTGCCATACATAGTGCATGCATGCTGTTTATTTTTTAAAAAAATTGCCACAATTGATTATTTTTAATCTGTATTTTTTTTTAAAAAAAATGTTTTGCCATAATTGCATGATTGCAATCTGCCAGGGCAGCACAATTATGCCAAAACAATTTTTTTAAAATAATAATAAAAAAATACCAGGGAACATAATAAAAACTACAGAAACGGGTGGGGGGGGAGAGAAGGAAAGTGGTAATAGAAATAAGGTGCTGTTTACATGGCAAAATAAATCCTCAAAGAATGCGACAAGAAGCCTGATAGTTCCCATGCATTTCGAAGCCACAGCGCCCTTTTCAGAAGGAGGGGGAGAGAAAAACCCATAAGTCACACAGTATCAGCTTTTGCTAGTTTTCCCTACTTTTTTGATAAAGTTCGTGAAAATGGCATAATTGGTCATGTGAATTTACCATTCGCAAATGTCTGTGTGAACTTGCAGCAACCTTTTTGAATTAGCGTGAGCAGAGCTGAATCCTGATTGGTTGCAGTGACCATTGTGCCTTCTCCGAATAGAGGGGTTGGAGAGAGAAATCCACGGAGCCTGCCATTTGCCCCTCCTTCTGCTTGCAGCCCACTTTGGGAAATCTGCTCTGAGCCCTTCCTGTCTGTTTCAAAGGAAGGCTTTGGGGGCAGGGAAGACAATCGGGAATGGGGCTAGCCCCCGCTTGGGTGGTGTGTGTGTATGCGTGCATGCTGCAACCGGCCAATCGCTCCATCGTTCTTTTGTTTGTTTGTGCTTTGCTTCACTCATTTGTCTTTATTTAAGGCTTTGGGGGCAGGAAAGACGATCGGAAACTTGGGTGGTGTGTGAGTGTGTTTGTGAGCGTGCTGCAACCGATCGTTCCATCGTTCTTTTGTTTGTTTGTGCTTTTCTTCCCTCTCATTATTTATGGCTCACCATGACCCCTCCTTGCTCCCTTCCCACCTCCTGTCTGGCTTTAATCATCTGGAGGCCATACCGCCCCCACCTTTGCCTGTGTAAACTAATGAAAACCGAAACTGGCCGCATCTTCCAAATAAGCTTGAATTCGTGTGAATTATGCACTGCTGATGCGAAAGAACGGTAACCTGGAATTTCGAGAACTTTATCCTGTCATGGAACTGGCACCTAAGTCTCTCTTGCTCTCTGTTTCCTGGCTCAACTCATTCAAATGCAGGGAGCTCACTATCCTCTTTCTCTCTCTCTCTCTCTCTCTCTCTCTCTCTCTCTCTCTCTCTCTCTGATGTGATTTTTAAGTTTCAGCCACAGAGCGGGAGAGGCCAGAAGAGGGAGAGGGGAGGGGTTGGGAGCTTCTGAGTGGGAATTCATCCTGCTTGAGAAGTAGAGAAACATGCCCACTCACTCCACATGACTGCCAGTATCAGAACTGCAGTGGAAGGGACCTTTTGCACAGGGGCAGTAATGGAAACACAGCACTATTGAACACAGTCCATGCAGCTGCTAGGGAATCCCAGGGCAGAACATTGATCTCCAGACCAACCAAATTTGGCCACGTCTGCCACAGGGCTTTTTCTTCAGGCCCTATTTACTCGACAGTGGTGAGGGTGGGAATATACATAGTTTCAACATTGGGTTAATGTTTCACTATTTTCTTTTTTTAAATTGACCTCTGCTTTCTCCCCTCCCTGCCTTTTGCAATAGGTTACATTAAACAAGCCACATTCTAATCATCAGGAGTTCATTTATTCTTTGAAGAAGTGCAAAGTATAAATAGCACCATGTACACATCATGGTTCCATAAAAGTGCTGAAAAACTGTGTGGAAAGTGGTAGTGTGAGAGACTCAGCTTTCATTAAATCAGAAACAACAGATATCCACCTTACAAGTGATTATTCAATTATATGGGTAATTCCTTCTGAAATTTCAGTTGATGAGTGGTAACTGAGTAAGAATTCCAGTACAATGTGGCTTCAGTGCAGTGAGTATCTTCTTGCTCCTCCTCACTGTATCATATACAGAGATGTGAGGGGCTGTGAATTGGACTACCGGACACTTGTAGCTCAGGGTCACACTGGATTATTTTACTTTCCTTTCCTTTGCAGAGGTACTCTTTCATGCGGTGAAAGCTGTTTGGTTGTCATAGCACCAGATCCTCAGCTATACAGTTTCATTTACCGTGCTTTGGGATTGGTAAGCATGGGCATAACTGATGAATCTTGACTGCTGGGGCATGCATCTCTGAGGAAAATCCTGTTTTGAGAGACAAAATGGATGAACTGCCAAGAAGACGCATTCCCTTCAATGTCTAATTTGACCCACAGTGTTGCCTATTCTATTCACCATGCCTCTCCAGGGCCTCAAACAGAAGCTTTCCCAGCTCTCTACTTCTGCTGTATGAGATCTTTTAAAATTAGCATTGCAAACCCATCTGAAAATATTTGGCCTGGTAAGTTTTAGACATTTGTTCCTTGCATGCCCAATGGCAGAGCAGGCAAAATTGGGAGGATTGAATTTTGTTGTTTGATTTGTGGTCATCTATTCACTTTTTAAAATATTTTTTTTAGTTGTATTGTTTTCACAAATAATAACCTTTACAGTACATCTATTTTTTCACTTCTGGGAGTGGGTAGGAAGCACCTTGGATGATGGACAGTTTGGGGGAAGAAAACCACTGGAAGCCAAAGGAGCCCTTCCCCTTTCATTTGCCTTCTTTTCCAGATTGCAGCTGTCATGGCTGCATTTCATATAGGAATAGACATGTAATTACAACCAGGGCCAGTTTAACCAGTCTGCCAAATCAGCATTGGCGGGGGGGGGGCAAGGTCAAGAGAGGGCCCCATACTAGCCTCCTTAATCTGACGAAGGAGACAGCCAGTAGGAGCCCCCTCCTACCCTCCTTCTCCAAAAACCTCCACTGGCTTTAAAAAAAACAAAAACAAAAAACAGCATCTCGCAAACCCAAAGAGAAAGTGAATGAAACAGCAGTCGTCCGGGGCAGAAGCTGGAGGGAGAGGCACGGAGAAGGTGAGTGTGTGTGTGTGTGTGTGTGTGAGAGAGAGAGAGAGAGAGAGAGAGAGAGAATTTGAGTGTTGTCTCCCTCAGAAAGGATTTTTTTCTTCTTTCTTTCCCTTCCCTTCCCTTCCCTTCCCTTCCCTTCCCTTCCCTTCCCTTCCCTTCCCTTCCCTTCCCTTCCCTTCCCTTCCCTTCCCCTTCTTGGTTCCTCTCACCTCCCTTTCCCCCTTGGTCTTCTTCAGCTTCTTCTCCTCGCTGCCAACTGGATTCAGCCTGCAAAAGGAATTTGTGTGTTTGCCCATGTGCCTTCAAGTCATTTCTGACTAAGGCAAACCTACCATGCGGTTTTCTAGGCAAGGTTTGTTCAAAGGGGGTGTGCCTTTGCCTTCCTTTGAGGCTGAGAGAGTGTGACTTGCCCAAGGTCACCCAGTGGGCATTCATGGCTGAGTAAGGATTAAAATCCTGGTCTCCACAGACATAGGGCAATGCTGAAACTTCTACAACACACTGGTTCTTTTAACAGAAGAAAATAAACAATATAAATACAAATTGGAGTAATATTACTGAGAACAATGGTTTTATTGTTGTCACTAAAACACCAGTATCCCATTAGTGTTATGTGAGAGCCATTGGGCTATAGCAGTGGTTCTTAACCCTTTCTTTACCAGGGACCACTTTAAATACCTTTTGTTCCCCCCCCCAACACTTAACTCAAGATTTTAAACCCTAATAATATTAGCTAATAATAATAGCAAACAACAACAATACACCATCCATTAAACTTTCCCTCAGAGGCACTCTTACTTCTTCCTGCAAATTTGTGGCTGGAGTGGATTGAATGGCAATGTGCAGGCCAAGCTAGCCAGCCTTTGCTTTGGTTCCTGTCACGTGGCTACTCCACTACAGGGAGGAGGTGGGCCAACCAGCCTTCAAGCCTTTGTGGACCCCCTGTGAGGACATTGCGGACCCCACTGGGCTAGAGAATGTTGGAAAAGGAACAATGCAACCAGACCTTGAGAAGGATGCTGGCAGGGGGATTCTGGGAGGTGTAATCTAAGAATAACTTTCTCAGGCTCTGAATGCAGCCTAGAATCATAGAATCGTAGGGCTGGAAGGGACCCCAACAGCCATCCCATCCAATCGGCTTCTGCCCTGCAGGAACACACAATCAAAGCATTCCTGACAGATGGCCATCCAACCTATGTTTAAAAAAACCCAAAGAAGGAGACTCCACCACACTCCAAGGTGGCAGTGTATTCCACTTTCGAACAGCTCTTTCTGTCAGGAGGTTCTTCCTAATATTCAGGTGGAATCTCTTTTCCTGTAGTTTAGAATAGAATAGAATAGAATCTTTATTACGGTCATAGACCAGCACAGGTAAAAAGGGGATACAGAATAAAGGTAAAAACACAGGATAAAAACAGGCTAAAAGCAGTATTTAAAAGATTAGCTCCAGTATAACAAGACTAGGTTAATACTAGTCTACTGTTGAGGACATTGTCTGTCGAATTTTAACCGCAGCTGCGCAGAATCTGGCAACATTATAAGTTGTTCCTGGGTTGGTGTCTGAAAGCAACAAGTTTATGTAGAATTGTCCAGTGTGCCCTTGATATTTATGCAACAGGGGTGAAATAAGTCTGAGACGTATGTCCCTGTAGTATGAGCACTGGAGTAATACATGCTCTATTGTTTCTATTTGGCCCGAATTGCAGGGGCACAGTCTGTCTGAGAAGGGGATCTTCTTGTATCGGCCTTCAAGGACAGCTGAAGGGAGGGCATGACACTATGCAAGAGTAAAGGCCCTTCAATGCTTAGGTATTTCAAGTGTTGCTAAGTATGCCAAAGGAGAGGCCAGATATCTATTGGAGTCACTAGCAATGAAGGTTGGAGTGCTGGCTAGATCCAGTTGTCGCTCTATATCTGCTACCCGTTTTTGATAGTAGCTTTCACCCTATCATATCCCAGGCTAAGCAGAAGATCTGGAGAAAGGCCCCGCATTGAAATTTTAGTCATCACTGTCTGTTTCCAGCTGGATTGGAAATCATCACTTAAGGTTAGTGGAGCAAGGCCAGTGGGAAAGAGGGATAGTCTGAGCCAGTAGCTGAGTATGGTCACCCACACTCCGGCCTCCACTTTCATAAATCCTGACTCCAGTCTCAGAGCTGTGTTAGAGACACATTTTGGAGTTTGGAAAGCTGATCTTAAAAATTTGGATTGGACAAGTTCTAATGGAGCAGGGTTGGGGAAGGGTCCCAATTGGGATCCATAAAGCAGTTGAGCTACTGGTTTGGCTTCAAAGAGTTTGAGCGCTGCAGGTAAATAGTGGCCTCCTCTTGTCTTAAGAAATTTGAGAATGGCTGTTGTACTCCTCTGCACATTGCAAGCAGCATACTCCCCATGCGCTTTCCTACTACCAGTGGCTTGAAAAATTACCCCCAGATATTTGAAGCAAGAGACCTGCTCAATCTTGTGGCCATCTATATTCCAATTGTAGTTCTTAGGCCTTTTAGTGAATGCCGTGATTTTAGTTTTTTGATAGTTGAGTTCTAGCTGTTCCACTCTGCAATATTGTGTTAGTGCTCTTAGGGCTCTTTTTAGTCCATGGGAGATCTTGAAAGTACTGCTGCATCATCCGCATAAAGCAGCATTGAGATATGCCTTCCCTCTAATTTTGGGGGGTGGAAGTTAGTGTTGTTGAGGTGATCCACCAAATCATTGATGTAGAAGTTAAACAGGAGTGGAGCTAGAATGCAGCCTTGCTTGACACCCTTCTCAGTGACAATGTCATTGGTGAGATGTCCCTGGGGGTTACATCTTACTTTTAATGAGGTCCCTTCATGCAGCATACGTATTAGGTGGAGTAAACGTTGGTCGATCGAAGAAGCCTCCGGTTTTTTCTACAGTTTGGTTCGGGATATAGAGTCAAAAGCTGCTTTAAAGTCTATGAAGGCAGCATAGAGTGAAACTGTGCTGCAGGTGGAGTATTTTTCAATAAGGTGGTGGAGTACAAGGCACTGATCTATGGTGGAGCGGCCTTCCCTAAAGCCAGCTTGTTCTTCTGCAAGTATGTTTTCTTGTTCCAACCAGGTTTGAAATTTCCACAGTAAGTGTCTTGCATAGAGTTTGCTGATTGTACTGAGGAGACTAATTGGTCTGTAGTTGACAGGATCATCCTTCCTTCCTTTTTTATATATGGGGACAATGATTGCAAGGCCCCAACCCTTGGGTGCTCGACCATATTTGTCCATACAGGTGAAGAGTGAGGCCAGGATAGGGGCCCAAAATTCAAGGTTGTTTTTAATGGCTTCTGCAGGTATTAGGTCTTCCACTGGAGCCTTCCCCATTCTCAGCTGGGCTACAAGGTTCTTGATCTCTGTTGCTGTCACTGGTGGCCACCCTTGGATATTTTCTATATTTTGGCTGGTGTATCCACTTTCAATGTAGTTGTCCTTATAAAGAGCTTGAAAATGATCCTCCCATATCCCTGGAGGGATGTGACAATCCACTGTAGCTGGCCCATTTCTCTGGGAACTTGATGTAATATGCCAGAATAGAGCTGTGTTGTTGGGTCTGACTGCCTGGATAAGTTGTGTCCAGTCATTCTTCATGGCTTCTTGTTTCTTGTTCATCAGCAGCTTTTTGTAGTCTCTTTTCTGCTGAAGCAGCATTGGTGCAGCATCTGGGATGTTATTAGATAGGTAACCCTGATAAGTATCAATGAGGGCTTTTTTAGCATCAACACATTCCTTGTCGAACCATGGTTTGGAGTGGTGCTGTTGTTGTTTCCACTGATGTACGCTATTTTGATGGATTAGATATTGGTGTAGAGCTTGGGTAAGTGTATTGTAATTTTCCAAGATTTCATCAGGGGACTCAGCTGATATCAGGGCAGTCCTAAGATGCTGAAGTTGGTCTGAGGCCAATACCTCACTTATTGTTTGGTTTAGTTGGGGGGTCCATTTAGCTCAGTGATAAGTCCTTCCTGATGGTGTCACAGAAAGGTGATAGCGCTCCCTGGTGTGTGTCTCCTGAGTGAAGTCACTAAGATGTAGCCAAATTGGAAAATGATCACTTTCAAATCTGGGCATAACTTCTAATTCCTTGGCATAGGGAAGAAGGTCCCTAGAAATGATTATGTAATCAATGGCACTCATTCTGGACCCAGAGAGATAAATGAATTCAGCTGGGCAGTCATTTTTCAGGGCACCATTTAGGATTGGAAGGTTCAGCCTGAATACTGTTTGATCCAGACAAAGTCCAGCAAAATTTGATTTCTTGTCCTTTGAGCATCGGATGGGGTGGGTTCCATCATCTTCAAAATCAGGAGGAGGGCATTTGTGCTGGGCATATAGGGTATGATTGTTGGGGCCCAGTCTGGCATTCAAATCACCCCCCAAAATTACAAATGCATTTGGGTTCTGCAACATGAGATTAGCAGTGTATGATTCCAATTCAGCCCACAGGCCTCTGATTTGGGATTTCTTCTTCATTGGAGGCATGTAGGCATTTATTATCAGCAAAGTGCAATGGTTAAATTGAATTAGCACTGCCATGGCATATGTTTTAAAAGTGTAAAGAGGCCTTGTTATGGCACGTAGGGTGGTGGAAACCAGGATGCCCAGGATGCCTCTAGCTCTTCCATGCTTTTTCCCTGGCTCTGCCAGAATTGAGAATGAGTGAAAGCCATTTAATAACAGATCTTTATTAGTCCATGCTTCCTGGATCAGTATAATGTCATATTGGGTGAGGAAGTCACTAAGACAGGGATCTCCGTGGGCTGTCGGCCACCCAGCGATGTTCCAGGTCATAAGGGTAACCTTGTGCTGGTCTGTTGGAAGACAGGCAGTCGCATTGCAGGCCACAGGCTGAATGGGTGATTCATCTGATGGCAGTTGGTTAAATGACTGGGTTGACTGTGGCTGTGTCCTCCTCTGTGGATGGAGGGGTAGTGAATCACATTCCTGTTCTTCCTGCCCTGCCTGTTCTGGAAGGGAAATTGGAAGAACCAATGCAGCATGGGAAGCGAAATGAGGATCACAAGCAAGCAAGGATCCTATCTCTTTAGTGAGGGGGGCATTCTTTGGCTTAGGAGATGAGGTAGGTGGCAGTGAAGACTGTTTTTCCCTTGAACTAGGTTTGCATAGGGATGTTTGAGTCCCCTGGGGTTTAATTGTACATGGGGATGCATCTGTAGTATATTGCATTTTTGAAGGGGTGTTGGCTACAACTCAGGATTTCAAGGTTTCCTTGATTATAAGTAGAGAGTCATCACTTTTGCTTTCATTGTCAGAGAAATCAGAAAAATGCACTGACAGTTTTCTGCAAGGGGGGGCTGATTTCAATGGGGCTGGATTACTGTTAGATTGACTCAGGATGGTATCTCTCATCAGCTGTATTGTGGGAGTGTGTTCCCAAATTTCTGTGAGTTTTTCTCTCAGTTTAATTACTTCTTGATTTATAGCCTGAGCTTCCTTTGAGGTGTGTTTAGGTTCTCCCTCTTGGAGTGCAGAATTATTGCTTCTTTGTGTTATTGTTGCTGTTTTCCCTGTGATGAGGTCACGGACTATCTCATCCTTAAAAACTCTGTCAATTTCTATACAATGTGCATTCCAGAGGAAATTTCTTTTCCATAACAGCCTGTTAGGAATATTTGCCTGGCTAAAGGTCAGAAAAATTCGCTTAGTAGCTCTTGAGCTGGGTAAAAAGTGGCAGTCTAGTAAATCAATTGTTCTGCTGTGCATGTTTAAAAGTTGGGAAAGATATCTCACAACAGATTTCTGTCCGTTCCACAAATGGGCATTGTTATGTATTTATATCAGAAGCTGATTTTTCTGTAACACTCTGCAGTGATTAACTGCATCCTGTGATGTAGCAGGACACATTTCCTCCAAATCTGTTACATTTTTAACCCCCTGTGTACCATATGGGTTTTGCCTTTGAAGATCTTGTTGGGAAAGCTTATGTGTAATGTCGTTTAACCTTTGCAAAATAAGAATCAATGTCTCTATGGACAGTTTGCAGAAATCATAAAAGAGCTGAGCGCTGTTAATGTAGGGAATGCTGCCAAGCTCCGGGAGTTTGACTTTGTTATTAACTTTGTTGTCAACTTGATCTGTCCCATAATTTATATTTACACTTTGAGGAATTGAGGAGGCTGTTTTGTTTAGTTCAGGTGTCTGTGATGGCTTAGGGAGTATAGAAGGAGCTGTTGTTACAGATCTGTTACTCATGGGCTGTGTTGTCTCTGCCGCTGGGAAGAGTGAGTCAATCCTCATCTGTTTTTCTGCTTTGAAGGATTCCTGATTGTCATTATTCTTACAGGGGCTCGTCCGATTTCTTTTCTTGCCTTTGGATGGCATTTTTGAGGTATATGTAGGTGGTAATGCCAGATGTTAGTGGGAGGACAATTCAGAAGTTGTTAGTCCATCGCCATCTTGCCCCTCCTCCCTTCCTGTAGTTTGAATCCATGGCTCCATATCCTAGTCTCTGGAGCAGCAGAAAACAAGTTTGCTCCTTCCTCAATATGAAATCCCTTCAAATATTTAAACATGGCTATCACGTCACCTCTCAACCTTCTCTTCTCCAGGCTTAGCATACCCAGCTCCCTAAGCCGTTCCTCATAGGGAGTAATGGCTTCCAGACCTCCCACCATCCTTCTCAGTATCTTTCTTGAATTGTTGTGCCCAGAACTGGAAACAGTATTCCAGGTGAGGTCTGACCAAAGCAGAATGGAGTGATACTATTACTTCCCTTGATCTAGACACTACTCCTATTAATGCAGCCTAAAATCGCATTGGCATTTTTTGCTGCTGCATCACACTACTAACTAATGTTTAGCTTGTAGTCCACTCTTTCTTTTCTTTGAGGAAATCTACACCATTACGTTAATTGCTAATAAACAAAAAATATTATGTTAGTGCCTGTAATATAGTTTTTAAACTAAATTGTTGGTGGCAAATTATGTAATACAATAGGCCCCTCTTATCCACTGGGGATTGGTTCAGGGGGGGGCGTGGATTCTGAAAACCATGAATAATAGTGAATGCCATTGGAAAAAATGGGATTGCTGGTTTAAAATATCATAGAGTTGCCTTGGAGGGCCTAGAAAACAACTAGGGAGGACACATTTTCTAGGAAGACTCTATGGTAAGTGTGCTGTTTTGTGTCCCATGGATAAAGAATCCATGGATATGGGGGTCCTACTGTAATCTGAACATCCTGTAAGGTGAATAGGTTAGGTTACATTGACCTCAGATAAACATATGGGGGCCCCAAAATAAAGCATTGCAGGGGGCCCAAAAATTCCTTAAACCGGCCCTGATTACAACAACGTATGAGTCAATAGCGGTGGATTCTGTCTGGGCCCCAGAACCCAGTATCTCATCATTTGAGCTTCTTACCTGAATGAAAACTTACTATGTCAGGCATTTTTTGCTCTTCAACTCTCACTGAAAAACTACTTTGGATAAGATCAGAGCCTTCTTTTATTAATGTAGCCCAACCCTGATCGAAATATCCAACATATTATAAACAAGAACTGAATATGTTGTCTTTACAGTCCATGATACCAATGAATCATGATGGGACCAACCACCTCTCTGTCTGGCTAATAAGTCCCCTGACAAGTATTGACCATGCTTTTTTCTCTTTTATGCCAATCCATGAAGTCATCCACTTTGGTCCACATTCATGTCTTTATTATTGTCTTTCTCACAGAGCCTTCTTTCTTGTCAGCAATCCCCCAAAGGTGATTTTAAAGGGTGACATGCTGATTTCTGAGAGATAAGCATTAAAATCCAAGCTCCTGTTAAATGCTATTACACACAAACACACACACACTTGGGGGCTTTCTTTTTCTTAAGCAACAGCTTGGCATGCCCCTCAAGGTGGCCCCTCCAGAATGGCACCCATGAGGCTTAAGGTGTGACTGATAGATGAGACATTTTTGCTTACTTAGGTATGCAAAAGGAAACACTTTGGAGATTATCAGACACAGGGAAATGTGCAAAAAAATTGCGTTCCCAACCATGCCTGAAGATTGCAACAAGAACAGAAAGGGAGACCTTACCAGATGCTGCGTCCTTTGGCCATTCTGGGAGCGTAGCGCAGGCATCAGTAAGCACAGCATCCCTTTTGTATTGATGGGGAGAAGCTGCTAATCGAAAGGTACACCTTACTGATGCTTGCGCTATGATCCCAGAATGCTGGAGGACAACGTCATCTGGTAAGGTCGCCTGTTTTTGTTCTTGTCATGATCTTTTGACGTGGTTTTTTCCTCATCTGATAATCTCCTTTCTTTCCATTCCTGAGTCTCAGTTCTGTCCACACTTTTTTCAATGTACTGGGAGCCCTGCCCTGAATGCCTTCTTTTGGAGAAGCTAAAATGTCAGGAGTGAAGAGCAGCAGGTTTTGTGGTCACCCCATTTGTGTGGATGGAATGACCCTTTACAAGAAGTTTATCAGTGTTCCTTTTCATAGTTTTTAAATTTTGGAAAGGCTTTTGGAAGATGGGTGTGATACTGCCTCTGGCGTCTGATACACTGGCTTTTTATATATAAAAAATAGTATTTGTGTTTCAATGTTGCAAGGAATGATAATGGAAAAGTCAAACATTTTACAAGCTTGTTTGCAAGAATGTCATGGGGAACCTTGTCAAAGGCCTTACTGAAATCAAGGTATGCGATATCCACAGCGTTCCCTTCATCTACCAAGCTGGTAACTTTATCAAAAAAAGGCATCAGATTAGTCTGGCATGACTTGTCACTCCGAAACCCATGTTGACTTTTTGTGATTATGGCATTGCCTTCTAAATGTTCACAGACTCTCTGTTTAATGATCTGCTCTAGAATCTTCCCTGGTATTGATGTCAGACTAACTGGACGATAATTGTTGGGATCCTCTTTTTCCCCCTTTTTGAAGATGGGGACAACGTTTGCCCTCCTCCAGTCTGCTGGGACTTCTCCTGTTCTCCAGGAGTTCTCAAAGATTATTGCCAATGGCTCTGAGATTACGTTTGCCAGCTCTTTTAATACACTTGGATGTAGTTCATCTGGTCCTGGAGATTTAAATTCATTTAGATTAAGAAGGTATTCCTGTACTACCTCTTTGCTTATCCTGAGCTGGATTTCCCCTATTGTGTCCTCTGTTCAATTCTCCTCAGGTTGGTCCCCCTTTTCCTTTTCTGAAAACACTGAGGCAAAGAAGGTGTTGAGTAATTCTGCCTTTTCTCTGTCCCCTGTTAGCATTTTGCCATCTTCTCCGCGTAGTGGCCCTATCATTTCCTTCTTCCTCCTTTTGCTGCGGACATACCCCCCAAAAAAACCCTTTTTATTGTTCTTAACCTCCCTAGCAAGCCTGAGCTCATTCTGTGCTTTAGCTTTTCTGACTTTACTTCTACACGTGTTCGCTATCTGTTTGAATTCTTCTTTGGTGATTTCCCCCTTTTTCCATTTCCTATACATGTTCCGTTTAAAACTTAGCTCCGTTGAAAGTTCTTTAGTCATCCATCCTGGTTTCTTGAGACACCTCCCATTTTTCTTCCTCAATGGTACTGTTTGAAATTGTGCCTTCAGTATCTCCCTTTTGAGAAAGTCCCATCCATCTTGAGGTCTCTTCTCTTTTAGTATTCCTATCCATGGGATCACCCCCAGTATTTCCCTGAGTTTATTGAAATCAGCTCTCCTAAAGTCAAGAATGTGTGCCTGACTATGCCTGGCTTCTCCTTTCCATTGTATAACAAACTCCAGGAGAACATGATCACTTTCACCTAAGCATCCCACCACTTGCAGCTCATTAACCAGGTCATCCCTGTTGGTTAGGATCAGATCTAAAATAGCTGACCCCCTTGTTGCCTCTTCCACCTTTTGGACCATGAAACATAGAGGTTTTAAATTTAAAAAACAACTTGGAAAAGAAAAAAAGATGAAGACCACATTATAGATGGATTGATCCCATAAAGGAAGCCAGGCCCTGAGTTTGCAAGATCTGAGCAGGGCTATTAATAATAGGGTATCTTGGAGATCTCTCGTTCATAGGGTTGCCATAAGTTGAAGGCAGCTTGATAGTAAATGACAACATAATCCACAAATATAATCACTACATTCCTTCACCCCACCATCAACAAAGGCTGCTAACAAAAGTATAGATTAATAAAATCAGAAAGAAAGGGAACAAAATCTGGGACTTTCTGGCCTTTTTCATGAGTCTGGATGCACCCTAAGATAGGTCCAGTTACAATTTGGCTGCCCTACATCTTATTTTGCAAAGTAGAAAAGGCTGAATAGAAAAAAAATTTATACCATGTCAATACTGTTCCAGACCCAACATCTTTAAAACAGATTAATGCCTCACTTGGCAGTTATTTTTGCTTGTCTGCTTTTCACAGAATAAAGTGTAAACATCTTCACTTTTCTCAGTCTCACAAGCAATGAAATCCTAGATATATCTGTTTGCAGGTAAATTTCACTGAGTTCAACAGAGCTTATTGTAAAATAGATAGATATAGGATTGCTCTGTAAAGGTAGTAGGACAAATTTATTTCAGAATATATGTGCTGTACAACAGCACGTATAAATTTGTCAATTACTTTGATACAAAATGGGTGGCATGCTTAGGAAATTTGTGGACAGTACAAACATACAATGGCTGAAGACACAAAAGTATAGTTTAAAATAAGCTGAAAACCTAGGCAAAAAATAAAATGGAAAATAATAATGAATGTCACCAATTATAAAGGTAGAATGGCCAGAGTTCTGTATGACCTACTTAGCTATGTAACTGCCCTAGTTATGTAGCTAAGTAGTGTCTCCTAGCCTGACCCCCCCATCCCTTTTACCATGCAGCAGCCACAGCAAGTAACAGAGGTCTGTTCCTCTGTTGACTGGGAAACAACTGACTTCCCATCCCTTCTTGTGAGTGATCTCCCATGTGACAGCCAGAAGCAGAGTCTCTGTCACAATTCCTCCTCCCACTGGATATCTCTCGTGTGTGTTGGGGGTAGTGGTGGAAATGTCAGTCAGCTGCTTCCGGATCAACAGGGGAACAGACCCTCATTGATCATAGCAGCTGCTGCCCAGTAAGTGGGGACTAGGGAACATTCATAGCCCCAGCATATTTCCTAAACTAGGGCAGTGTAGTTAAACATTAGTCATGAAAAAAGAAGAAGAAGAAGAAAGGAATAACTGGTTAGCCAAAACACTATGGAACTATTCACACTGTTATACTGGAATTGCAAAGTGTTAGTCTCATCTTTGCCTGGACTTTATCACATCACATTGTGGCTCTCCCAGTGCTATACTGTGCTGTACTGCTGTTGGGTCATTTGGAAATCAATCTTTACCCACTTGAAATAATCCATTAATCCTATATTGCCATAGTTTTATGCTTTCGGTATAGATGTCTCATTTGGCTTTGTTGTGATATTGGGAGCATAGTGGATGCAGTGTGGGTGTAGTTTCATTGCTCTTCCCTTGGGGATTCCCTGGGGATCTACAGCAGAGAATCTCCAGACTACTACACATAAACCTCAAGCTGCCACTAGTTGGTAGTTTGATTGGGCCACCATCCTGTTAGTGACATATGCAAGAACATATGCTGGAACATGGAGTGGATGTTGTGGACAATGCAAAACAACTGTATACAGTTGACAGTGGTAGAAGCAGTGTTGTACATGCAGAATGCTTGCACATTAAGATGTACAGCAAAGTTCACTGAGCAGTATATAAATGTGCATTACACATTGCTGTTGCGCTACATTGCTTTTCAGTACAGGGATTGCACAGTGGAAATACATCATAACTCTGCTGGCAGTTACTACACTACACTGAAGCAATATAGGATTGATCATAGTGATATAACATATTCCTGTTAACAGCTCTGAGGGGAAATATCCATAGCTGAATCATTATTGAGGGTACATTATTGTTCTAATCTCCTCATGCACAATGGATAAAAAGAGCAGAAGTTCAAAGTGTTTAAATTAAAAACAGATTCACCATACCACCAACACTCACTCAAGCTGCTACTACCTGGTAGTCTGATTGGCTGGCATCCTCTTAGTGACATATGCAGGCACAAGTTGCACTATGCACATGGAGTGGGTGTTGTGGACAATGGAAAACAGCTGTATCCAGTTGACAGTGGCAGAAGCAGTGTTGTACATGCAGAATGCTTGCACATTAAGATGTACAGCAAAGTTTACTGAGCAGTATATAAATGTGCATTACACATTGCTGTTGCGCTACATTGCTTTTCAGTACAGGCATTGCACAGTGGAAATACATCATAACTCTGCTGGCAGTTACTACACTACACTGAAGCAATGCAGGATCTCAACTGTGTTGATGTAACATATTTCTTTTAACAGCTCCTCAGGGAAATTGGGTGGGGGGAGATAGTCATAGCTGAGTCATCATTGGGGATACATTTTTGTCCTAATCACCCTCTCATGCACAATGGATAAAAAGGGCAGAAGTTCAAGGTGTTTAAATAAAAAAACACCATTTCTATTTTCAGTGACTGAATACAAAATATCCAAAAGGAGTCACAGGATCAGTTAACAAATTCTTTCTACAGCAAATTCTCCTGATTCTCCTGTTCAGATACATCCCCAACAGTAACCATGCAAAGTTTGCACTTTTGTGTCCCATAAGTGAAAAATCACAGCATTGCCCACCTTGTAACTGTTAAATATGAATGAGTGCCAATCTTTGATATTTAATCTAGCTTTTTTTTTTTACTGAACTAGAAATAACTTTTGCTTGGATGCAATATTATGACTGGCTTGGGAAGCAGTCTTATCTCAACTGCAGAAAATTAGTTACTTTTCTAGAAATGTTTCATTTTTTCCTTCTTTAGCCATTTTTCATATCCTTGCATCTGCCTAAGAAGCCTCTGGCCTGAAAGATGTAAATAGAAGATGATCCACACCAAAAAATGTTTCACATTTGTAACTCCTTCATGCTTGTTAAGTAATACACAGCACGTGTTGTCTCTTTTTTTAAAAGGAGCCAATCGTTCACATGAGTTGATCTCACTTTCTGTTGCAGCTTAGCACAACCTTTATACAATCTAGAACTAGTATATCTAGTATATATCCTAGCATGACAAAACACATTGAAAACTGAACATTTAAAATCTGAAAACAAAATCCTAACATTTTATGAAGTACTATTGGGAGAGAACCAGATCCTGAGTTCCAGCATAAATAGAAAATCAAAATGAAATCTCAAACTAGCTCCTTTTGATCTCTTATAAGGAAGAGTGGGGGTATAAATAAAATAAATTAAAATGACATTGTGGTGCTTACAACTTAGAAATTGGCCTATAGATTATGCCCCCACTCATGTGTGTGTGTGTGTGTGTGTTTCAAGAGCAATCAGCAGAGAGTATATGAGCAAGTGCAGAGTGCATCCATCCTATGGAGCAAAGAGTGAGAAAGGGAATGCTTCAAGGTAGCAAACATGACATCCCAGTAGTCCTGAGTCTGAGCACTATTCATATAAAATTAAAACCATGGACAGAAAAATACTGCAACTTAATTAGGCAGATGAATTGTCTGCCCATAACATAAAATCCAGCAGCTGTGGTTTCAAGGCTTGCTTTCTCACTATGGTGTTATGCAACTGTTAAGGCACTGGAAAGCACCCGCCCTTTTTGGAAGGTCTCTTATGAGCTCTTTTAAACTGTCAGATTTAGTTGCACAAAAGTAAAGCATTCACCCAAGACATACACAATTTAAAGGATGGGTGGGGGAGTCCAGGGAGGCCGCATCATTATCCTGCCCCATTTTATGTCCCTTCCAGCCTCTGCTGCCATGCAGGCCCAACTCTGCGACACAGGGATAATGGTGGTTTAAAAAAAAAGAGCGGGGGCAGAAATGCTATTTCATTTGAAAACAAGATGTGGAGGACAGGGACCTGCATTAAAGCACATTTGCATTCCTGGGGGGTTCCTGGAGGTGCAAGTCTGTTCTAATATAAGGTGTGCACTCTACACAGCATTTGCTTTTAAGAGAAACAGCATTTCTACTCAAAATTTCTGTCAAAAGTCTGGCATCACAATAGCAGTGTTAATGAAAAACTGGGTGCTTTTTGCCACTGCTCTGCCACCTAAATATGCCCTCCCCACAGAGAGTGGGTGAAGGTCCAATGCTATCTCATGGAAAGTTGCCCTTCCCTAATGTTGCAAGAAGTATTTCCCCAAATCTCCCATATGAAAAGCAGTGGGAATTCTCAAGACAACTAAGAATAAACAGCTGGGAGAAAGAGCAGTTTTTAAGGTGCAAGACTTCACTATTTTAGTTCCTTTTGCTATTTTGGGTATTAAGCCTTTTTCAAGAAAGCTTGCAACCAATGAATTAACTAATTAATTAATTAACCAATGAACTAATTAAATTTTTTTTAAAATTATTAAGAACATCCTGATGGTAAGAGCTGTTCAGCAGTGGAATACAAGTGTGGTAGAGTCTCCATCTTTGGAGGTTTTTAAACAGAGGCTGGATGTCCGTTGGGAATGCTTTGGTTGGGTATTCCTGCATGGCAGAATGGGGTTGAACTGGATGGCCCTTGGAGGTCCCTTCCAACTCTACGATTCTATGAGCTCTCCATCATGCCCAAATTGTTTAGGACTAGAGGCTGAATGGCCATTAGTTGGGAGTGCTTGCACTGGGTATTCCTGCATGGAAGAATGGGGTTGGACTGCATGGCCCTTGGAGGTCCCTTCCAAATCTACGGTTCTGTGAGTTCTGTGAGAATGGAGCTACAAAGGAACTGAAGCTTTAGATAGTCCTTTTTCCTGCTGGTCAACCTGACTGTTACTAGGTGCATTGCTGGCCCAGGATAGAAGTGATATATGGCTATGAAATAAGAAAATAGCATTTCTTGGGTATTTTGAACTGGAGAGTCATCAGAGCTTGGGCAGTTGTGCATAGAAAGCATTAGAAAGGCAAAGAGGTGACTTCATTTGTTGGTATCTGTGGAGGACACACCAGCTGAATTTAGAAATTATTCAGCCTGACTGCCTCCCCTCTGCCACCTTCCTTTCAGAATCCCCTTATCCCTCCTCTGGACTGGGGTCTGACTTTCTGTGGATAGGTTTTTTGTGGGTTTTTTCCCGGCTTTGAGACCATGTTCTAGAAGAGTTTATTCCTGATGTTTTGCCTGCATCTGTGGCTGGCATCTTCAGCGAATGGTGGCAGCGTGGGTGTGTGGGGTTTATATACTGTGAATATAAATACACAAATTTACATGCTAATCCTCTTCAACAGGGACTTACAGTATATAAACCCCACACACCTACACTGCCACCATTCTCTGAAGATGCCAGCCACAGATGCAGGCGAAACGTCAGGTATAAACTCTTCCAGAACACAGCCTCACAGCCTGGAAAAAAAACACAAAAAACCTATGGATGCCAGCCATGAAAGCCTTTGACTTCACATTTCTGTAGGTAGAATACGTGATTGTGTAGACTTTATTGCTAAGCATGCCTAATATCTGTCAGTGAGGGCAATAAATCACAATGAATCCAGAGTTGGTGAACAAAACACAAGGATTGGTTTATTAACTGTATGTGTGTAACAGAGATGCTTCAATATGGTGCCTCCAACTTTGTTAATTGCTTAATATCTCTTAGTCCCACCCTGTGGTGACAATTACATATAAAAGCTCAGATAATTTTTTTTGAGCCCTTAATAATTAAACCAGATAAACAACAAACTCAATAACTCTTTCCTTATGCTCTTAATTTCCACTCACTCTATAATCCATCCTGCCTCAACACTCTCTCACGCACACTGCACACAGTCATCATGAACTCAAAAGCAAACATAACAAAAAACTGACTCTTTTCAACTGTCATACACACATTTCAAGCTCTAGGAAACCCCTCCCATTACAGTTGGCTCCCTCATGCTCTCTTCCCATTTGCTCAGCAGCATTCCATCAACCACCCATCGCAGCATCCTGTTGGTTAGTTCTAGCTAGAATAGACCCATTAAATCAATTGTTGAATGGTGTTGAATAGTGAGTCTACATGCACGTAAATCCTATGGATTGAATGGGTCTCTTCTAGTCAGGATTAACACCAGGATTTAGGCCTTAGGGCTTGTCTACACAGGCAATTTACCCTGCCTTGCCCCCATCTTGGAGCCCTGAAGTCCTGATGATGCAGGTTTTTTGCCTTGTTTTGCCCCCGGGCAGCCCTCATGACCCCTGGGGCAAATACAGGACTAAGATGATGTGGGGTTGGGGGAAGATGGGGTAAGGCCCAATAAAACATTTTTTTTAAAAAAATACCTGTTTAAATGCATTCCAGCCAGGGAGAAACCGATTGGGCCCCACATGACTGCAGGAGCCCGTTCCAGTACACCGGTCCACCATTGCAGCTGCCCTCTGCCTTGTTCTTCTGTAGCCAAGAAGGGGGTCCACAGCATGTGACCAAGACTGGTCACATACAGGGGGCCTTGTTCACATGCTGTGGGCCAGCTTCCTGGTGTTTGAGAGTGGGATGCAGGTGGCTGCTGCTGCAGGGGATGGGCTGGTGTGCTCATCTGGACTCCAACCCATTTCATGGAGGTAATGGGGGAGGAACAGGCCTGATCCATGGGCAGGATATGTCTGCAGGGAGCCAGCATATCCTGGCCTGTATAGATGAGCCCTTAATATGTAAAAAACCAGTAAATGTGACATGAGAGTGGGCCTGTGCCCTTAGCTCTAGCAAATATAAATAGTGGCACAAGAGGCTCTTAGTCCCACCCTCTTGGTTACCTTTTTTCAGGCCAATTCCACCTTGGCTGTGTTTCTGGAGGTGGGAGGAATGGAAGTCTTCCTGTTAAATTTCTGCTCAATTACAGACAGGTACGTGCCACACCACTTTGATAACAATGTTTATATTACAAAGCTGGCCCATGCCTTTGTTAAATAGTGCCCTTATAGAGCTCTTCACCACAACACAGAGGAGATTTAAACCTTGGCTTATGGAGCCTGCTTCCTGCCCCTCTAGACTGAGCAGGGATGAAAAGTACCAGGTTTGAGGAGAACCTATTCATAGTTACCTCTGCCCACTGCCACAGTGGGCTTTTCTCCAGAATGCCACTGACTTCTGGTATAAGGGTGCATTGGAGGCAGAGCCCAAATGCATCAGGATCATGAAGATGGTGGCAACAGCTTCTATTTCCAACACTGGTCCCTAATCAAGTATTTAAAAGCAAATAAACAACTAAGGATGCCTGTGTCAGCCATAGTGGATCCTTCAGATCTGATTACCTGATCTTTACCCAACCATGCTGCCTAACTGTGGCATCCTGTTGCTGTTTTAAACACACTTAATTTCCCCGACACATGAGGTTATACTTTTTGGGCAGGATGTAACAGTATAGAGGGCCTTTGGTATCTGCCGGGGTTTGGTTCCAGGACCTACAATGGATACCAAAATCTGTGGATGCTCAAACCCATTATATACTCTCTCTCTCTCTTTCTGGCTTTTCTTTGCAAACGAAGATTCAGGAAGAACTCATCTGCGCTTTCTCCAAGCATGCTGATGACTGAAAAGGCCAATCTGAGATAAACAAATCCGGTTGCAGAAAGCACAGCAGAAGGTCTCCTTGGGTGATGTTTCTGGCTTGTGATTCTTTCTGCGTTGTCGTTTCTCTTCAAGACTTGTTCGGTGTGAGTTCTCAAATAAGGCTGCAGCATTGTGGATACTGCATCTCCATGCCTCCCGATGTTGGTGATTTTGGCTGAGCCTGAGATGTTGCTTCAGGGAGTCCTTGTATTGCTTTTTTGGAGCGCCCCGCCAAACTACGGTGGCGAGTTCACCATAGAGTACTATTTTTGGGAGGTGATGGTCCTCCATCCTAGAAACGTGCCTGGTATCCTTTATATAAAATGGCAAAATCAAGGTTTGCTTTTTTATTTTTATTTTTATTTTTGAATATTTTCAAGCCGTGGATAGTTAAATCCATGGATGCAGAATCTGTGGTTATGGAAGGCCAACTGTATTCAGTTCACAATTGTGTTAGGGGAGTTCTGCAACTGTAACTATTGCACCTGTTGTAACTGAGTGACACTGAGGGGTAGCTGTTCTGCTTCTTGCAATTTGACCAATCTTGGTTCCATCTTGTCCCTTATGCAATTTGTATGCAACCACAGGAAGGAAATCTTTTATCAGTCTGATCTGCTGCGTCATCATTGTGCCAATGATATATTAGGAAAATATGTGGATCTCTCTAGCAAAGCATCTGACGCACTTACAAGTTAGAAACGGTAACCAGCCCACCTTCCCCACTCACAGTATCTAGCAAAAAAAGAAACCAAGCTTAGTCTTCTTCATAAAGTATATAAAAGTAGTTTTACTCACAATGCTTGTGCATAATTACACAGGTTCAGCTTCCTGGGGAAAGGTAGGAAAAACAAGGAGTTCTGTGTAGTATCAGAAAGTTGGAGCAACTCATGCAGGAAGAGCCCTTCTCCCCACATGCTTCATGGAGGCATGGAGGAAAAGAGAGAGAGTAAGTGAGCACGTGCAACCCCAGAGAACAAACAAATGCTTATATGACCAAGGAAGAGAGTGGGTGTGAACAAACAAACAGGAAGTTACCATAAACATGCTCGTAGAGAGTAATGTGCAATGTAACTACCAGTGATTCAGAAATGCAAAGGTTGCTGAACTTGAACATGATGTCCAGATCTGCTTTTCATTTTCATCAAGTCTAGAAGCAGTGGTGGATTCCCTGGATTGTGTGTCTGTTACCTGTTGGCTGCTGTTCTTGTTTTGACGTATTTTTCTAATAACACGCTTTTTGTTCAACAACAGACTCAGACTACATGAGGATCTACTGGTAGATCTCTGAGTGATTTGCCAGAGACCCCCGAGGATTTTGTTATTTTATTGTTTTTAATATCTAACTGTATGTTGTTTCAGGTGCCATAGGCAGGGGATTTGGCTAGAATCCTTAAACAAACAAACAAACTTGGGATAAATTTCGAATAATATGAAGACATTCTTTCACATTACAATCAGTATCATTCATATATCCTAAAAGAAACAAAGGCTGCAAGTAAAGCAGTCTGAGAGGTGCAATAATTTCATGGAATGTGATGAGATGCCAATCAAGCATAGCTGAAATACAATTTGGTGCCTTTATTTTAATATAAAACACATTTTTCCCTTAGGGGAAAATAAAGCAAGATGTTGCTCATTAAAAAGCCACATGGTTGCTGTCACAGCTGGATCTTCCATTCAGCTCCCAATAAAGACTCTAAAGAAGAATCAAGAACAGTTTGATCAACCTCTTAATCTTTATTTATTTATATCTGTATGCACACATAAAGGGAAGAGAAGATGGACATTGTTCATCATGCAGTTTCTACATTTGATTTACACTTGGTTCGTGCTCTGACGCAAGTACACTCAACTTCCAACTTTCTGAATTAGGGGACATCATCTGCCTCTCAGTTAAGAATGCAGACAGGAAGATTCGTCAGAAGTAAGTGTTCCAAACTGCATACTGGACCAGAGAGATGACGGCTTATAGCTTAACTTATTTATTAAAGTATTTCTATCCCACTCTCAGGGTGGCAGATAAATAACCTGCATTTAGAACAATTTTAAACAAATTTTAAAAATTAAAACCAGTAAGGAATAATATAAACATCTCTGGCTTTTCTTCGCAAACGAAGATTCAGGAAGGACTCATCCCGCGCCTTCTGCAAGCGCGCTGATGACTAAAAAGGCCAATCCGAGATAAACAAGTCCGGTTGCAAAAAGTGCAGCAGAAGGTCTCCTTGGGTGATGTTTTTGGGTTGTGATTCTTTCTGCGTTGTCGTTTCTCTTCAAGACTTGTTCGTCGTGAGTTCTCAAATAAGGCTGCAGCATTGTGGATAGTGCGTCTCCATGCCTCCCGATGTGAGGCCAGGGCGGACCACCGTTGGTGATCAATCTGGCCAAGCCTGAGATGTTGTTTCAGGGAGTCCTTGTATCGCTTTTTTGGAGCATAAACTCATATTAAACAACTCAACAAATTAAAACAAGTTAAAACAATACAGTTTTGCACAAAATAAGATCCCAAAGGCTTTCACACAAAGCTATACAGTTGTCCCTTGACATTTGCGGGGGTTGGGGGGAAGCACCACCACAAAAGTGAAAAAACCACAAATAAGTTAAGCCCTGCCCCCAACATGCATACTACACTACACTATTGTAGGCTCCTCTCCTGCCAACAGGACTGCGAATACCTGCCACCATGGTAGCAACATCTGCCCCCAGCACACAAACCATGCCCCTCACCCACACTCGCCTCCCTGCCAGCTCTCCCTCCCTCTGCCTTGCCAACAACACAACTCCAGCTTGCTTTCTTACCTTGCACCAAAACAGCGCTGCCCATTTAAAACACTAAGGTTTAAAGTAATGGGCAGTGCTGTTTTGGTGCAACATAAGAAAGCAAGATGGAGTTGTGTTGTTGGCAGGACAGGAGGAGAAGGGAGGAGGGTGGGGTCTTGGAGTCTGAGCTAGTTGAGCAGCAGTTACAACCACAAATATGCAAAACCATGAATGTGAAACACGCGAATGTGAAGGGACAACTGTCTTAAGTGGTGCTGAAATGAAACTGCCTTCAACCCCAGGTGGGCCTTCAAGGGACAGACATACCAGAACCAGTTATAATTTACCCTTGCCTGGAACTATCTGGGATATAACCTGCTTGAAATTTGCTGTGTAACATAGGTGGAGTCAACATCAGAGAGGGCTAGGAAGGGGACCGTTTGTTCAATGAATATAGAAATTTCAGAGCACAGAAATTAGTTATGATCAGATGCAAACAGAAAGGAGCTGGCTGTTGTCTAAGCATCCCAAATCTCAAACCTAACATAGTCCTTAGAGTAGAGAAATATTTGTAACCTCTCTTATAAGCCTACATTTTGTAAAACTTTGTTAAGTCAGAAGTAGGTTTCTCAGCCTTTTCTTTCTTGTTTAGCGTTTATTACAGCCTCCCTTTCCTCATTCCCTATTTAGCATTAAAGCATGCACTTAGTAAAAACCAATGTGTTTGGGATGTGTGAACACACTTATTTATTTTGATTTCTTCTACCTGAGCACAACTTTTATGCTATCTGAGTACAGTAATACTTTCGTGCTTTGAGGCTTGCTAGATTAGGACTCCCAGAAGCTGGTTCTCTGGCCCAGAAGTGGTTTTATTAGCTATCCAAAAGAAATAACCCAGAAGGCATTAAGACTCTACAGTCTCACAGGGAAGCTAAATTAGCCAAAACATTCAGTTGAGAGGTCTTCATAGGCTTCTGTTGGCAGCAATGAGAGAATGCCACTATCTGTGGTGTATGAGTGTGTGTGTTTCAACTATGAAAGAATAGGGAAGAAATAAAAGGAAAATCCTGCTTACTGAGATATAGGAGATTATCAGACGGGCCCTTAAAACCCGTCCCTGTCTCGATGACAGCTGCACGCGGGGGGGGGGTCCATTCTGGATGCTTCCAGGCAAGGATTGGGACACCCAGGTAAGTGGCACCTTTCCCCCTCCCCAGGTTACCTTTTTAAAAATGTTTTTGGTGCTTGGGCTATTTTGACAGCTGGGGTGTTTGTGTTATTTCTAAAATTCCCACACGGCTGTTCTCTCACAAGAATGAGCGGGATTTCAGTTGCCTTATGATGGCTGCATTTATGACCGGCCAGCAAGGGGAGAGGGAGGGCGTTCCTGCCACGGAATTAAGGTAAGTGTTTGAACATTTTCCCTTTATTGCATGGCAGGAACGGGATTGGGGCTTGCGGGGCAGGAACAGGGCATTTGTCCCCATCTGAAAAAGTCCCTAGTCTCTGGAGCATCAGAAAACAAGCTTGTCCCATCCTCAATATGACATCCCTTCAAATATTTAAACATAGCTATCATGTCACCTCTCAACCTTCTCTTCTCCAGACTAAACATGCCCAGCTCCCTAAGCCGTTCCTCATAGGGCATGGCCTCCAGACCTCCCACCATTTTGGTTGCCCTCTTCTGGACACATTCCAGCTTCTCAATATCCTTCCTGAATTGTGGTGCCCAGAACTGGACACAGTATTCCAGGTGAGGTCTGACCAAAGCAGAATAGAGTGGCACTATTACTTCCCTTGATCTACTAGACACTATACTCCTATTAATGCAGACTAGAATCCAATTGGCTTTTTTAGCTGCTCTATCACACTGCTGACTCATGTTCAGCTTGTGGTCCACTAAGACTCCTAGATCCCTTTCGCATGTACTGTCCTCAAGCCATGTGCCACCCATCCTACCTTTTCCAACTCCCATTGCCATTTCCCTCCTTGGTGTGTGGAAAAGGTGTTTGATTGTCCTGCAATGATCTATATTGCAGATACTGGGGTGGCCAACCACAAAGCCATACTTCCTCCAGCAGCCTGGCTTGCCAAGCACCGAAGGAGGAGAGAACAAAGAATGGCAACAATGCTAGGGGATGAGACTACCGGTAATCGCCTCATAGGGCATTCCACAGCACAGATGAGGGACCTCCTGTCTCATTTAGACTGGGAGGGGAATTGTTACTTTGAGTTCAGGCAGAGAGAGGCTAAGCACATGAGTAGGGAAGGGGAACATACCAGCCAGAATTGCTAACAGCACAGAAGCACAGACCGCCCTGCTTGCCAGGCTAGGTCCATATGCAGAACAATGCCATGGCATTGGTGGGGGAAGCCTGCTTTGCACCCATCTGCTGAGTATTACACCAACACCCCAGGACCAGGGAGAAGCAATGGAAGTGGACAGCAGGGCCCTCCCACTGAAACACCAACCTTCTCCCTCAGCACCCAGGATGGGAGGAAACTGCCAAGCAACTCCACTACTGTGGTGGCATCACAACCCACATGTAAGGAGAAATCAGCCAGAGCAAGGAAGCATCCCACCCCTTACTCCCCATGACATGTGGTGGTTCCTGATAACCATTGCTTGCTTTGCCTTCAGCAGAGTAGTATGTGACTTTTTTCTGTTGGGATCTCTTCTGTTTGTTTGTATTATGACTTTTCCTGCAATGTCTCCTGTTCATGTCATTCTGCACCAGAGCTTTGGCCACCATGTTGTATGGACTAAAGGCAATCACCAGAATCAGAAATTAAATAACTTATCTATTTGAAAACAAAACATAACAACAGTGATCATGAGGAAAAAAGAGGAAGGAGAAGGGGGCATTTACAGGGGGATGGGAAATATAACTAGGAAGCGCATGCTGGTAAGTGAGTTCCTGCAGAATCCTTTCTAGCCTCTGCAGGTGCTCCTTCAGGGCTGCCACTCTCCGTTCTAGCCACTGGACTGCAAGGGAAGAACAACAAAAGGGATTAAGGGTTGCAATGAAATGTGAGAAGTGGTCAACTGATTCAGGTGGCAGAGAATGGGCAGCGTGAAAACATTTATTTTGAAAGCTGCCCTCCTGTAGAAGCCATCACCCCTAAAAACATTCCGCTGTGATGCTTGCATATTGGCCATTTTCTGCCTCCCTACACAACAGATGACATTACCTTGGGCCTTTTCCTGCCCCTGGCTCACAATGAATTGGGCCATCAATTAGGCAGATACCTCCCCTTCCCCTGCGCTCTGCTGCTTGCCCTTCTCTCCCTCCCCCATGGCTGGCACAGTCATGGTCACCATCACCTGAAGTTTGCCCAAGGGAGACAGGGGACTGCAATCTGTTTTCACAGGTGTTGGTAGAGGAATCCGAGTAGTCCAAGGCTCAGGCTCAGCTGTCCAACATATGATACAAAAACCGATGAAAAATGAACTGGACATAGCTCCCACTTTGGAAGAGACCCTTAAGGCCATACAGCAGATGAAAAACAGCAAGGCAGCTGGGATTGATGGAATCCCACCTGAAGTTTGGAAACACGGAGGTCATGCAGTCCACGAAAAATTCCATGAATTCCTTGTGAATTGCTGGAGAAAGGGGGAACTGCCATCAGACCTCCAAGATGCAGTCATCATCACCCCGTACAAGAAAAAAGGAGCAAAATCCGACTGCTCAAACTATCGAGGCATAACACTGCTCTCTATTGCTGGAAAAATCCTTGCAAGGATACTCCTGAACAGATTAGTTCCTGCTATTGCAAAAGAACTTCTCCCTGAAAGCCAATGTGGCTTCAGAGCCAAAAGGAGTACTACAGACATGGTATTTGCCCTTAGACAACTGCAAGAAAAATGTAGGGAGCAGAACAAGGGTCTCTATGTAACATTTGTTGACCTCACCAAAGCCTTCGACACTGTAAGTAGAAAAGGTCTGTGGCAGATCCTGGAAAGACTAGGATGTACCCCCAAATTCCTTAAAATGATTATCTTGCTACATGGGCCAGCGTGGTCAAGTCAGATATGGCAATGCTCTTTCAGACCCCTTTCTAATAACTAATGGAGTGAAGCAAGGTTGTCTTCTTGCACCAACTTTATTTACAATCTTCTTTAGCATGATGCTCCAAAGGGCTATGGCAGAGCTTGAAGAAGATGACAGCATCTATATACGTTACCGTACTGATGGTAGCTTGTTTAACTTAAGCCGTCTGAGGGCTCACACTAAGACTCTAAACTATCTAGTCCATGAGCTGCTCTTCGCTGATGCTGCTGCCCTTGTTGCCCACACAGAAGCAGCTCTGCAGTGCCTAACATCCTGCTTTGCAACAGCTGCAGAGCTGTTTGGGCTGGAAGTCAACCTGAAGAAAACAGAAGTTTTTACCAGCCTGCCCCACAGGACGAACACCACCATCCCCATATTGCCGTTGGCAAATCTGTGCTCAAGTCCATTCAGCAGTTCACCTACCTGGGAAGCATCATCTCCTCAGATGCCAACATTGACAAAGAGATCGATCACAGATTAGCAAAGGCATATAGTGCATTTGGAAGACTTCACAAAAGAGTCTGGAGCAATAAACATCTGAGGCAAAGCACAAAAATCAGTGTGTATAGAGCCATTGTACTGTCTATCCTCCTTTATGGCTCTGAAACATGGGTCACCTATCGCCACCACGTACTACTCCTCGAGCGCTTTCATCAGCGCTGTCTACACACAATCCTAAATATACACTGGACTGACTATGTGACGAATGTTGCTGTCCTTGAGCAAGCAGGGATCACCAGCATTGAGGCCATGATATTGAGAATGCAGCTGCGCTGGGCAGGGCACGTTTCTAGGATGGAGGACCATCGCCTCCCAAAAATACTACTCTACGGTGAACTCGCCACGGGTCAGCGTAAGAGGGGTGCTCCAAAAAAGTGATACAAAGACTCCCTGAAACAACATCTCAGGCTCAGCCAAATTGATCACCAACAATGATCCGCCCTGGCCTCACATCGGGAGGCATGGAGACACACTATCCACAATGCTGCAGCCTTATTTGAGAACTCACGCCGAACAAGTCTTGAAGAGAAACGACAACGCAGAAAGGATCACAACCCAAAAACATCACCCAAGGAGACCTTCTGCTGTGCTTTCTGCAACCAGACTTGTTTATCTCGGATTGGCCTTTTTAGTCATCAGCGCGCTTGCAGAAAGCGTGGGATGAGTCCTTCTTGAATCTTCGTTTGCGAAGAAAAGCCAGAGAGGGAGTAGAGGAATCCCTCCAGATCAGGATGGTATCCACCCTATGCTGGGACATTCTTGATTGGCAAGTTGGACACTCACCAGAGATGGCCTGAAACTTGTCCACTTGCATGTCCATAACCCCCCCCGGAAACCAGAGGAGGAACAGCCAGACTCCTTGGCCCTCTGGGGCAGCCCTGCATGATGGTCCCTGTGTACCCTAGGCAACAGAAGTAGAGGCATCAAGAATTACATGTGGTATCAGGTAGTTGCTAGGAAGTGGTGAGCAAGGAGGTGGGCACTACTGTAACCAACTGGGTTTGCCAGTATTTGTCACTGACCTGGTGGACAACATGCCAGTTTGGCCATCTTGCCCTGTTCCACAAGGTATGCATCCAGATGTAGAAGGGGGATGACAGTTTGGGGGTGGGTCCCCACTGAAGGCCTCAGGGGTCTCAAAAAGATGGCCTTTGAGCACATTAAATTTGTTGCAGCATTGTGCTGCAGATCTATTGAACCCCTGGCACCTCAGGTCATGGGCAGCTGCAAAGTAAAACTGTTGGTTCCTCCTGTTGTTGCTGCTCATCACCCTCCAAGCAGCACCCAGCTCCATCAGAGTGTTCAGGAGGAGAGTAGTCTCCTGGGTCCTACAGTAGGCAATCTGCCATTGTTGCTCTGGGCTGCCATTGTGCTGTTCTGACTCCCAGTTTACGAACAAACATCTAAATGATTAACCGACTTTGAGGGCATGGCCTCAGTTAACCAGCGACCAATTGGACCAGTTAACCAGCGACCAATTCCAGCCCTGTTGGAAAGTTTTTTAATGAGGATCCCAACAACACCTCCTACAGCAGTTGACTGTAACCATCTGTTGGCCTCCAGGGAAGGCAAGCACAGGGGGCAATGGTTTTCATTCGACTCAACGATTAACTATTGCTTAAGGATTTGAACTTTGCCACCAGCCTCTGGCTGAATTCTCCCTACAGGTGGTCACCTGTAGTAATCTTTTGAACCCTTGTTGTGCTGTGTGCATTCCTCCTCACATACATCAGAAATAGCAGGTCAGACCAGGCAACATACATGCCCAGACTCACCACTTCTGCACAGGTTTCTCACCAAGTTGATAATCTTTATTAATGCATATTGATACCAACAGTGCATACATCAGACAAGGTACAAACCACCCAGCAACCCCCAACATAGCACCAGCCAAGAACAGGGAGGACTCACACCCTTCCAGAATAAAAGTATTCTGCCAGTGCATCCTGCACTCCCCCCTCATTCTTTCAGTTCCTCATTCACCAGAGGTGTCCCCAAAGTGTCCAGCACATACCTGTTCCCTCATCTTATAAACGTTGTGCAAGATCACACATGCAGCAAGGGCACATTCTCTTCAGCCACCTCCAAGGAGGCAGTCAACTATCTCCAGTGCACTTTCAAGCAGCCAAATGCCCTTTCCACCATGTTCCTTGTGCATTTCAGATGGTTGTTGAAAACTGCCTCGTGGTATGGCGGAGTATCCTTCTTTGGAGGTCTTTAAACAGAGGCTGGATGGCCATCTATTGGGAATGATGTGATTGTGTATTACTGCATGGCAGGGGGTTGGACTGGATGGCCCTTAAGGTCTCTTCCAACTCTATGATTCTATGAGTGCCTGCTTTTCAGTGAGGGTTTCTTCATATGGCTTCATGAACCACTTTTGAATGGTGTAGGCACTGTCCAAGAGTAGTAGTGCCCCAATATGCTTGTCTGCCAAAGTAATAGTTGGGGGTTCCTAGCAAGAACACCCCCACCTCCATAATCTCACAAATGGCTGAGTTCTGGATCATGTGTGAATTGTGGTTCTGGCCACTCAAACCAATCTCCACATCCATGAAGTGCCCCATGTGATCCATGGTTCCCTGTAGTAGGATAGAGTGCATGTGCTTCCTGTTGATTTTTTTTCTCCTTGTCTCACTGATGACATGATCTGGCAATGTCACCAATCCACTGCCCCCACCACCTGCGAGAATCCCAGTTCAGCAAATCCATCCATTATCTGCTAACAGTAAGGTGGGAGGGGGAAGAGAGGGAGATGGCAATTAACACACATATGATTATAGGATTACCCATGGACTACACAGCTACTGTGAATGGGGTAGACAACTGATGCAATTGTCAGAATAGCAGACATACTAATTGGGGAGACTGCATATAGAAATGGGGACAATTGTTGTGTATGTCTGGGTGTCAGACATGCAGTATGGGAATGTTGGACTGGCAATACACACCTCATGAGCATTTCCTAGGTAAATGGTGTGAGGCAGAAGGAGTAATTCCATGGCCAGGATGACTTCCATGAAAATGTCTCCTACTGTAAACCATCCAACTTCAAAGTGCTTGGCTGCTGGGCAATAAGAGCAGCAGTTTGCAAACATCCAAATGGTGATCAGTACTTGTCCCTCCACTGGGAGAGCCCTGCTCATGATGGTATCTGACTTCTGCACTTCAGGACAAAGAGCTTCCACTATCTTCTGGCATTTAGAGTGAGGCATTCAGAAGTGGTGTAGCCAGTGCTCATCTGCCCATACTGACAAGATGAAATGGTCGCACCAGTTGCTGCTGCTTGGGTACGCCAATGACATAGCCATCTTGGTGCTTGCTGTCTGCTTGTGGATGGGCTTGGAGTGCCTGAAAAGGCTGCAGACACCCCACCCCACCACAGCTGTACCATGGCATAGCGGGAACACCCTCTTCTGCTGCTGCTCTTGTTCCTTGAACATTTAGTATGCCCTGGCATATGTCCAGCACATTGTTCACCATGACAGTGGATTGTAGCACAAGTGACACTGCCAGACAGACCTCTAGAGGGTGCTCCCTGTGAGTGCTGCACTAATCTGTCACTGAATGCAACAATGGGCAGGCAGGGCAGTGGAACAGATGTGTAGGCAAAATTGAACTCTGGATTCATTCCCAGTTCTGTGAGTCATCCAATGGGAATGCAGATGGATGGGACATGATTGGTGCTTTGCAGTGATGCAGGCATATGTAGATTTGCATGCATGGGGGAGGAAGGAAAAAAAATCTGGAGATTTATCAGACTGGGGTGAGTTCAAAAGGAAGAACTATGTGAACAGTGCTCCTGAACTCACCTTGGTATGTGTGTGGAAGTCCTGTGGACGAGACTGTGGTTGCTGTGGACCAGGATAACCTGAAGATAAGCTGGATTGTCCTGTCAGTGTGGAAGAGCCCTTAGTGTTCCTGGCCACAACAGGCATGGAGCAATTCAAGCCAGCACAGGGAGCAAGTCGTTCTTATTCCCAAATTCCTGCACTGCATCCCTTACTACTCCAATTCAAAACCTCCATAGGGGGTAGAGTCTTCTTGACTACCTTGTGGAATAATCCAGGGACCATGGACAGAAAGGAGAACCCACTCCATGTTGTGCAAGTGGCAGCCTTTCCAGGAGATGCACAGATTCCAAGAAGTTACACCACAACAGTTTTACGTAAGCAGAATGCCAAAGACCAGCTGTAATTTACTAGTTGCTGATGTGTGGAAACTGAAATCTCTCCACTTAGGAAAAAAATCACAGCAAATCTGGGGCACAGAAAGCTTCCTGCTAACTGAATCAGTAGGTCTACAATCATCACCAGCTCATGGGGTAAGTAGGCAGGGGACTCATCCAGCCATTTCTGGATCATGATCCTCTGCTTGGATCATGGGCTGATCTTGGCTACAAGCCCATACACACCTACCTGGATATATGTTCCACTGATCTCTTTAGCAGGGCACTGTCATTGGAATAGTGGCAGGTTGTTGTAATATTGCTGTACTGTATTTCTACAAACTCAAACTTTAATCCTTGTGCATTTTTATTGATTGATTTACTGAATACAAACATTTTGAACAAAATGGACAAAATATCACACACATTTTGAAACCATACAGGAACAAAATGATTCAGCAGTTCCCAGTTTAATTACATCTCATACAGACTTATCACACTACACTATTGTAGCACTATTATTCCACTTTAACTGCTTGGCTGCCTCCTGTGGAATTCTGGGGTTTGTAGTTTAGGGAGGCCTAAGAATTCTCTGGCTGAGAATGCTAAATGCCCCTCCCTAAACTGAAAATCCCAGGATTCCACAGGAGGCAGCCATAGCAATTAAAGTGGAATAATATGCTATAACAGCACAGTGCTATGAGGCCCATAAAGGTACCACTATATTTTGCTTTTAACACTTTTTCTCTCCATTTAATTACTCTTGTGCCAAAGTGCAAATGAACCAGGAGTTTTGCTCTAAGTGATCTTTTCTGCACATCCTGCTGAGTTTCCTGGTGCTGCAATAGCTGCTAGGGGAAAAAAAGACTTCAATTTCCCTAGAATGTTGAGGTGGAAGTTGTCTGACTTTAATGCCCTCTAATATTTTTATCCTCTTTTCTGGCTGTAAAATAAAAGCTTAGTTTGTAGGTGTTCTGCCAGAGTGCTATGACAAATGAGTTTGCATGCAATGGAACTTTCCCTATGAATAACCTTTTCTGACATAATAAATTTACAGCTGTTATGACATATTAAGTGTCAGAAAGCAACCATTTCTGCCTGAAGGAAAGAGTAAACATCACCATCACCATCTGCAAGACACTCTTTATGAACACACACACATAATCCATATTGCATTATTTCAGTCATTAAGGCTTTATTTTATGGTTGTGGTTGTAAAATATGTTCTTTCTACAATCATAAATGGCAGAAGAGCAGATGGTAAGAACACTATTCAGACTAACTCCTCAATTAAGATTAAAATATGCTGTGATGCCAATTAATTAGAACAGCTTTATTAAAAGGGTTTTATGAGTTTGGGATATGACTGAAGGGTACTCAACTTCTAGGATAAGTTTACAGTCCTTAGAGATCCATAAAGAGAATTCAGCTTATTAAATGTATGTCATAATTCTATTAAAAAAAAAAACTCAATAGCTTTGTATTGTGGATAGGTAAGCCCAGTTGTGGAGTGATCCAGAGTTCCATTTTGTCACAACTCCTCTATTTTCTTGCAGGGGGGTGTTATAAAAGGAAGGACTTGCTGGGCTGAATTCCCCCCCCCCTTTGTTTCTTGCTTTAGAATCTGAAGTTTAGACCAGGGTGTTGTGTGCCTTCAAGAAAGAAAAGTCTACTCCAGGTTGCCAGAGTAGGGAGTGGGAGGGAAAGGGGATCTTCTCCAGCTGTCTTTTTCCAAACCTAAAAGAGTAGGGGCCAAAGATCTGCAACACAAAGCTGCCCTTCCCCCACTCCTCACAACCTGCATTACTAGCTGGGATGACTAGCCATAGCAATTTGAAGAGGGGCTAGTGAATCATTTATAAGAAATCCACACCAGCATCACTGCACAAAGGCTCTCCCAAAATGGAAAGCATTAACCTTTCTGAAGTTCACCAGGAAATTTGCCTGATGGTTCTTTCTAGGAAGGGGGTTCCAAAGCCATCACTGAAGACAATCTGTTCCATGTTGTTATTCGTTTTGCAACTGCTTTCAAAGCAAGAAATTCCACAGTTCATATGGGACAAGGTGATATTTAGTACTAATGTGACAAAAGATGCAGGCCAAGTTTACAGGAAGGGGGGGGGGATGGACTGCTCCACAGTAATAGCAAGTTGCAGCAGCTGAGACCTGTCTTAATAGTTTTACAGGCCCCATAAACCCCCCATGCCTGTAGCTGAGATGCCATGAGTGGATTACTCTCATTTTTTAAAATCTGCCACCTCTGACCTTTTTTTTTTAACCTATCTCTATGGTGCATGCAAGTGATATTTTATGTTTCTCCAAAAAGGAAGAAAAAAAAGATAGCACAAACCTCCTTTTTATCGCCTTAATGATCACTCGCTAAAGCCAAAATTCAACATGGTGGCAGTGGGCACTTGCCCTGTAACCCATCCCCGCACCCTGCGCTCATCCAGCCAATCAGGTTTACACTGTGTCCTTGATGGGGAAGAGATTCATGTCAAATCACTTGTCTTAACGAGCAAAAATGCGCACATCTCTGGAATTTTTTTTAACGAAGGCTTTTTTGGCATAGTTTCCCCTCTTTTTGGCCTCCCTCCTTCACAATATGATGAGACAATGCGGGATCCCATTAAGACAGCTCGTTTTCTGTGCAAATTCTGTGAGGGGTATTTTCACCGTGTGGACAACCCTCCTGAAAATAGTCTGCAGGGAGTGAATAAACACTTTCTGATTGGAAAATTAAAGGAGAAAAATGACACTGAAGCAGTAACACATAGGGGAAACTATGGCTATGAACAGGTATAAAGAAATGCATGACAGATGGGAACAAGATATTCTTATTTCTCCAGCCTGCATGGAAACTTTAAAACATAGAAAATGCAAGACTGAAACTCTTGAAAATTCAGTCAGCACAACACAATTTAACTGGATTTATGGTTCATCGCATCCCAAAGGTATCCTGTTCAGTTATCCTAATGCAACATCCCCTACTCCTGTTCATCGAAAGTCACTTTGAATAAAACAGAAATATTTATGGCCTGATACATTCAAGGTAATTCATTGTCTCCTTCAGGTTCCTGAGGGACACCACAGCTGAAGACAGATTGTTGAGTATTGTATAAGTGTGTGAGTATAGTGAACAATGACATTTAGTTGTGATGATTCAGCTGTTGAGTTTTATGTATTGGATTCTGATTTTGCCTAATAAAATTTTTAAAAGTCAGGAAAGGACATTCCACATAAGGCAAATGGTAGCACAAAGTAGCAGAAGCTGCTGCCCTGATCGATCTCTTGGCTATCTTAGTTCAAGTATATGCATCTAAACTCTCACCGTGCATTCTAACCTTGTAAATATTCTGCCTACCATATATTGTTGCCAGTATGTCAGCATAACTTAAGAGATGTTTTTGGGTTGAACTCACATGTCACTTTGCTGGTAACCCATTGATGGAAGAGTTAATTCGAGCCCCATAAATCAGAAAAGATGTTGTTTGTTTTCCATTTCCTGATTTTTCCTGCTGCTTTTTTTTCCTACCAAGATAATGAACTTAACACATGCAGGCCTCCATCTTTATAGATCTTATTTCTATGTTGACCTCTGAATACAAATCATAAACTCCATTTGTTTGCCTCCACAATGGCTGTCTGTCTGTCGTCATCTCTAGATTGCAGTGTGCTATAAAAATACATTAATTTTCTTGAGTTGGACATTACCACAATCTCTCTTTCCAGCTGGATATAATGATCAGGTTGTCTTACACCATCCAGAGGAGGTTTTAATCCCCAATTCCTCCAGGTTCCATAAATCTATCTACATTGCACCACTGCTAAAATTCTTTGTAGTTTGTGTCATAGCTTTTAAAAATGTTAAGCCTCTTTCTACAGTCTTTCCTGAAGAATATGGTCTCCCTAGAAAGAATCTTAGTAATTGCTATTGTTAAATGCAGGAAATTGTAAAGAGTTCCTCTCTTGGGAATACTATTCCAATGGTCTTTTGATTAATCTAATATCAGAAATGTATCACTATAAGACTTAAGGGAGGCTAAACTGGCCAGAAAAAGAGCCTCCCCTTTCTCTCTGCCTTTATCTCTCTCTCTCTCACTCACTTTCAAGGGATATATGTAAAATTAAGGGATCTATGATGTGTTAGCACACACTGGACACTCTGTTCATGCTCAGAGGGATCCAGGCAGCCAAAAAAAGTAGCAGAGTAGCCGAATACCCATTTGCCCAAAGATAGCCCATAAAATCCCAATAAAGTACACAGACACACAGGTGGTGTCTAAAACTACTAACTTTACTGGTATATAGTAAAATATATACGAATCAACAGAGAATCCTCTCTGTGGCAAACATCAAGACGTAGCAGCTTTACTACTGCACAGCCCAAAAGTCATCTTGCAATTCCTTCACAGTCTCGGCAGAGGCGTGTGGTGGTGGTGGAGGAGTCCTTGCTGAGGCGTTCAGAAGCAGTGGTTTGTGGGCCTGACAAGATGTCTCGGGAGGTGTGTTGTCTCCCTGGGACAAAGATCCATGATGTGATGGAGAGGCTGACAAGACTGGTCAAGCCTACTGATCATTACCCCTTCATTTTGGTCCATGTGGGAACCAATGATACAGCAAGGGACAGCTTTCTGAAGATCAGACGAGATTATGAGGCTCTGGGGAGGAAGCTGAAAGAAATGGATGCACAGGGTGTCATCTCATCTCTTCTTCCAGTTGAAGGGCATGGTCCAGGAAGGGAGAGGAAAATAGCCAAAGTAAACAACTTGCTTCGTAGATGGTGCTGCCAAGAACCATTTGGATTCTTGGATCATGGGCTGTGGTTCCATGAGGGGTGACTTCTGGCAAGGGATGAAGTGCATCTCATGACAGTTGGCAGAAACATTTTTGCCAACAGTCTCAAGAATTTGATCAGAAGGGCTTTAAACTGAGTCGTATGGGGGAGGGAGACAGTATTCTGGAAGGCAAAAGGGCTGGAGAAAATAGTCAAACTGTCATAGAGGGAACAAGTGCAAGGACCCAACAGTGGGAGGCAAAAAAAAAAAAACTTGCACAGGCAGCAAGTAAAGGGAACACATGGTCTTACATGTCTCTACACTAATGCACAGAGCATGGGAAATAAGCAAGATGAACTTGAACTCCTAGCACAACAAAGCAAATATGATATAATAGGCAGTACCGAAACCTGGTGGGATGAGTCTCGTGATTGGAATGTAGGAATAGAGGGGTTTAACCTTTATAAGAGAAACAGGCCAAACAGGAAAGGAGGAGGAATAGCATTATATATCAGAGATATTTACACCAGTAAAGAGATCCATGACATCAATACTGGAAGTCAGGTGGAAAGCATCTGGATAAAAAGTAAAGGAGAGGTAAACAACAGGGATGTTATTTTGGGACTCTACTACAGACCCTCAAGTGAGATGGAGGAATTGGATGATGTCTTTCTAGAACAGATGACCACACACGCAGAAAGGAGAGATGTAGTAGTGATGGGTGACTTCAACTATCCTGATATTTGCTGGAAATCTAACTCAACTAAAACTTCAAGGTCTAGCAAATTCCTTACTTGCCTGGAAAACAATTTCATGGTCCAAAAGGTGGAAGAGGCAACAAGGGGGTCAGCTATTTTAGATCTGATCCTAACCAACAGGGATGACCTGGTTAATGGGGTGCAAGTGGTGGGATCCTTAGGTGAAAGTGATCATGTTCTCCTGGAGTTTGTTATACAATGGAAAGGAGAAGCCAGGCATAGTTAGACACGCATCCTAGACTTTAGGAGAGCTGATTTCAATAAACTCAGGGAAATACTGGGGGTGATCCTATGGTCAGGAATACTAAAAGAGAAGGGACTTCAAGACAGATGGGACTTTCTCAAAAGGGAGATACTGAAGGCACAATTTCAAACAGTACCATTGAGGAAGAAAAATGGGAGGTGTCTCAAGAAACCAAGATGGATGACTAAAGAACTTTCAACGGAGCTAAGTTTTAAATGGAACATGTATAGGAAATGGAAAAAGGGGAGAATCACCAAAGAAGAATTCAAACAGATAGCGAACACGTGTAGGAGTAAAGTCAGAAAAGCTAAAGCGTAGAATGAACTCAGGCTCTCTAGAGAGGTTAAGAACATTAAAAAGGTTTTTTTGTGTATGTCCGCAGCAAAAGGAAGAAGAAGGAAACAGTAGTGCCATTACATGGAGGAGATAGCAAAATGCTAACAGGGAACAGAGAAAAGGCAGAATTACTCAACACCTTCTTTGCCTCAGTGTTTTCAGAAAAGGAAAAGGGTGATCAACCTGAGGATAATGGAACAGAGGACACAATAGGTGAAATCCAGCACAGAATAAGCAAAGAAGTAGTAGAGGAATACTTTCTCAATTTAAATGAATTTAAATCTCCAGGACCAGATGAACTACATCCAAGGGTATTAAAAGAGCTGGCAAATGTAATATCAGAGCCATTGGCAATAATCTTTGAGAACTCCTGGAGAACAGGAGAAGTCCCAGCAGACTGGAGGAAGACAAACATTGTCCCCATCTTCAAAAAGGGGAAAAAAAGAGGATCCCAACAATTATCGTCCAGTTAGTCTGACATCAATACCCTGAAAAGATTCGAGAGCAGATCATTAAACAGAGAGTCTGTGAACATTTAGAAGGCAATGCCATAATCACAAAAAGTCAACATGGCTTTCAGAGAAACAAGTCATGCCACACTAATCTGATCTCTTTTTTAAATAAAATTACCAGCTTGGTAGATGAAGGGAAGGCTGTGGATATTGTATACCTTGATTTCAGTAAGGCCTTTGACAAGGTTCCCCATGACATTCTTGCAAACAAGCTTGTAAAATGTGGGCTAGACAAGTTGACTGTTCAATGGATTTGTAATTGGTTGACCGGCCGAACCCAAAGGCTGCTCAGCAGTGGCTCCTCTTCATCTTGGAAAGATGTGACCAGTGGGGTGCCACAGGGTTCTGTCCTGGGCCCAGTGCTATTCAACATCTTTATCAATGACTTGGATGATGGAATTAGGGGCATACTTATCAAATTTGCAGATGACACCAAATTAGGAGGAGTAGCTAATACCCTAGAGGACATGATCAAAATTCAAAATGACCTAGATAGACTGGAGAGCTGGGCCAAAGCTAATAAAATGAAATTCAATACGGAGAAAGGTAGGGTACTGCACTTAAAAAACAACATGCATAGATATAGGATGGGGGAGACCTGGCTGAATGAGACTACGTGCCAGAGGGATCTAGGAGTCTAACACGAGTCAAGAGTGTGATGCGGCAGCTAAAAAGGTCAATGCGATTTTGGGATGCATCAATAGAAGTATAGTGTCTAGATCAAGGGAAGTAATAGTGCCACTCTATTCTGCCTTGGTCAGACCTTACTTAGAATAGTGTGTCCAGTTCTGGGCACCACAATTCAAAAAGGATATTGACAAATTGGAGCGTGTCCAGAGAAGGGCAAATAAAATGGTGAAAGGTCTGGAAATGATGCCTTATGAGGAGAGACTTAGGGAGCTGGGTATGTTTAGCCTGGAAAAAAGACGGTTAAGAGGCGATATGATAGCCCTGTTTAAGTATTTGAGGGGATGTCACGCTGAGGATGGAGCTGGCTTGTTTTCTGCTGCTCCAGAGACTGGAACACGGAGCAATGGGTGCAAGCTCCAGGAACAGAGATTCCACCTCAACATGAGGAGGAACTTTTTGACAGTAAGAGCTGTTCGGCAGTGGAACACGCTCCCTTGGAGCGTGGTGGGGTCTCCTTCCTTGGAGGTCTTTAAACAGAGGCTGGATTGCCATCTGTAGGGGATGCTTTGATTGAGATTTCCTGCATGGCAGGGGGTTGGACTGGATGGCCCTCGTGGTCTCTTCCAACTCTGCAATTCTATGATTCCAACTCTGCAATTCTAAGCCTCTCAGATCAAACTGGAAGTAGCTGAAAATCTACTTCTGTTTTTACAAAGCCTTCTGAGGACGCTAGGGCAAAACCAGATATAGTGAGCCCCGTGTTTGTTTCACAAGATAATTGCTAGGCCTGGGCTCTTCCAGGAGCAGACATTTCTACCTTTAAGGCATCTCCCAAATTCTACTCCTTTTTTCTCCAGGAACAGATACTACTTCTCATATCTGAGCTGTAATGCTTCTGAACTTGGATTACCTTGGTAGCTCACCAAGATATCTCCTTTCTGGCTGACTTTTATCCCTTTGATGGCTGGTGTCTGAGGCCCACAAAAATGGCCCTGCAGTTTACAGTTCCTACCCTGATTTAAGAGCAAACACAGCCCTTCTGTGACAGGGCATGATAGATGTTGAGGTGGCAATTACCACCAACTTTGGAGTTGCTAACTTTTACTGGCTTTAACTTTAAGCTGTAGATCACCCACAAGAAGCTGGCAAAGTCAACAAACAGACAACATGGAGGACAGAGCCAGGAGGAATGCCAAGGACGTTAAAAGGAAAGCAGACAAAGAAGACTTAGGGGCTTTGAGAAAAGACTGGAGAGATGGAGCAGAAGAATGGCGATTGGTGTTCAGGAGAAAGAGAGAGAGAGCAGTGAGGTAGGCCAGAGGGAAGGAGGTGGTAGAACCTAACCCCTTTCTAGTGGCAAAATGCATGGGGGAGAAGCTTTTTCTAGGTTCATTCCAATGGCAGAACAACCAAATGCTCCCCGCCACACCAACCTACTCAGAAACTGCTGACTTGCTTTACATGGGGGCTTGAAGTACATATGATGAAAGCCTGTCCCATCATGGAATGTTCATGGGCTGATACATGTGTATGGGTAGGGTATTATAGAAGCCATGGTCCTTGTTACAAGTAAAGTCCCTCTTGACAACTGTGTATCACCCTCAGACCAATAGTCTAGTTGACCATTTCAACCAAACTTTAAATCTCATGTTGAAAAACTTTGTACATTATCATCCTAAGCAGTTGCACAATCTGATAGGATAGCATTTAGAGACCATATCCTAAATGGCAAAGACTACAAGAAGCACAGGATAAGCAAAAGAGTTGGCTTGACAAAAGGCTAAGGCCTAAACACTTTCAGGTAGGGCAAAGAATGCTAGTACTCCTACCATCATCCCTAGCCAAACTCTTTCCCAATGGAAGGGGACCTTCAAGATTAGGACTCGTGGATTATGAGGTGGAAGTCTTAGCAGTCATAAACATAGACAAATATTCCATATTGACCTAGTGAAGGAGTGACAGGAGTGAGAGGCCCTGTGGGTTCATGCTTCTGATTGTTACGAGGAGGATGCCCTGGGACCGGAGGCCCAAGAAAAATGGAAGGTGAGACTAGTAGAACATGAATTCAGAGACAGAGACAACTCTTCCAAAGAATTGGAAGAGACCAAAAGGGCCATCGAGTCCAACCCCTTGCCATGTAGGAACACACAATCAAAGCATGGCCAACCGATAGCCACCCAGCCTCTTCCAAAGAAGGAGACCCCATGACATTCTAAGGTAGCTTGTTCCACTGTTGAACAGCTCTTGCCATCAGGGTTTTTCCTAATGTTTAGATGGAATCCCTTTTCCTGTAGTTTGAGTCCATTGCTCCATGTCCTAGTCTCGGGAGCAGCAGAAAACAAGCTTGCTCCATCCTCAGTATGACATCCCTTCAAATATTTAAACATGACTATCATGTCATCTCTTAGCCTTCTCTTCCCCAGGCTGAATATACCCAGCTTGCTAGGCCGATCCTCATAGGGCATGGTTTCTAGGCCTTTCACCATTTTGGTTGTCCTCCTCTGGACATGCTCCAGCTCATCAACATGCTTCTTGAATTGCGATGCCCAGACTGGACACAGTATCCAAGGTGAGGTCTGACCAAAGCAGAATAGAGTGGCACTATTGCTTTCTTCAATGTAGACACTATACTCCTATTAATGCAGCCTAGAATCACATTGGCATTTCTGTTCATGTTCATGTTCAGCTTGTGATCCCCTAAGACTCCTAAATCCATTTTGCGTGCACTGCTATCAAGCCAGGTGACACCCATCCTATATCTGTGCATTTCATTTTTTCTCCCTAAGTGTAGTATCCTACAATTCTCCCTGCTGAAACTCATTTTGTTCGTTTTGGCCCAGCATTCTAATCCGTTGTGGTCATTTTGGATTCTGATCCTGTCTTCTGGGGTATTAGCTACCCCTCTTAATTTGGTGTCATCTGCAAATCTGATAAGCATGCCCTCTGTTCCAACATCCAAGTCATGGATAAAGATGTCGAATAGCACTTGATCCAGTACAGAACCTTGTGCACCCAACTAGTCACTTCTCTCCAAGATGAAGAGGAGCCATTGGTGACTACCCTTTGGATTCAGCCCATCAACCAATGACAAATCCATCCAACAGTCTCATTTTCTAGCCCACATTTTATAAGCTTGTTTGCAAGAATATCATGGGGGACCTTGTCAAAGGACTTACTGAAATTTACACACACTACAGCCACATGGCATGACTTGTTTTTGAGAAACTCATTTTGACTTTTAGTGACCACAGCATCCCTTTCTAAGTACTTACAGACTGTCCATTTAACAACCTGCTCTAGAATCTTTCCTGGTATTGATGTCAGGCTAACTGGGCAGTAATTATTTGGGTCCTCTTTTTTCCCCTTTTTGAAGATTAGGGCAACATTTGCCCTCCTCCAGTCTGCAGGGACCTCTCCTGTTCTCCTGGAATTCTCAAAAATTATTGCCAGTGGTTCTGAAATTACTTCTGCCAGTTCTTTTAGTACCCTTGGATGTCATTCATCTGGACCTGGAGACTTGAATTCATTTATACTGGCCAGGTATTCCTGTACTACCTCTTTACAAATTCTGTGCTGCATTTCCCCTACTGCATCATCTGTTTCATTTTCCCAAGGTTAAGCACTGTTCTTTTGGGAGAAGACAAAGGCAAAGAAGGTGTTAAGTAGTTATGCATTTTCTATGTCCCCGTTAGCATTTTGCCATCTTCTCCACACAGCAGCTCTACCATTTCCTTGTTTTTCCTTTTGCTACAGACATAACAAAAAGCCCTTTTTATTGTTTTTAACCTCTCTAGCAAGCCTGAGCTCTTTCTGTGCTTTTTTTTTTTTTAACTTTCTCCCTACATGAGCTGGTTATTTGTTTAAATTTTCTTTGGTGATTTCCCCCTTTTTCCATTTCTGGTACATGCCCCTTTTAAATGTTAGCTCTGTAGAAAGTGTCAAGGATATCAAGGATAATGGAAAATGCAGTCCCAGAATCCCAACAATAAATTCTCACTGTGGACAAAATGCAAGCCTAGTTTTCAATACAGGCCTGGTATGTTTTTCAGACCTGTTAGCTAATGAAAACACACAATAGGTTAGAGCTTCACAACAGCTGTGAGCTTATCTTTCTTGGAAGCGGGCCCATGTTACAAAGGCCTAGCCACTGAGTTCATGTAAAAGTCTTAACTATGCAACTCTGCGAGAAGTTTCTCATGTTATGATTTAGCTGGATAGCTTTAATCAGTTCTCACTATGTGAAAGAGGGAGTGTTTTTGTTCACTGTTTTGCAGTCTGTGAAAGAGACACAGACAGTGGTATGATTTCCTAGCTCTGTAGCATGGCTGAAGCAGCCAGAATGTAGTTTGTTTTAGATATTCAAATAAAAGCCTGAAAGGGATATTTTTTCATCTCTCTCCATGTTTTCATGCATCTACACACCAGGTATGCAGGGAGGGCATAAAGTCCTCATGTTTTCTCTGTTTCTGCTATTTGTTCCCTCTGGACAGAATGCTCAGAGGGGCTGCATACCCTGACAGAAACTTCTTTAGACATCCATCATGGTTTCTTTAGACACCTCCCAATTTTCCTCCTCATTGAAACTATTTGAAATTGTACCTTCAATATCTCAGTTTTAAGAAACTCCCATCCATCATGAACTCCCTTCTCTTTTAGTATTCCTGAGCAGGGGTCAGCCCCAGTATTTCCCTAAGCTTACTGAAATCAGCTTTCCTAAAGTCTAGAATGCATATCTGACTATGCTTCACTTCTCCTTTCTGCTGTATCACAAAATCTAGGAGAACATGGTCACTCCCACCTAAGAATCCTACCACTCCATTAACTAGATCATCACTGGTGGTTAGGGTCAGATCTAAAATAGCTGATCTCCTAGTTGCCTATTCCACCTTCTGGACAATGAAATTATCATAGAATTGTATAGTTGGAAGAGACCACAAGGGCCATCCAGTCCAACCCTCTGCCATGCAGGAAAATCAAAGCATCCCTGACAGATGGCCATCCAGCCTCTGTTTAAAGACCTCCAAGGAAGGAGACCCCACCACACTCCAAGGGAGTGTGTTCCACTGCCGAACAGCTCTTACTGTCAAAAAGTTCCTCCTAATGTTGAGGTGGAATCTGTTCCTGGAGCTTGCATCCATTGTTCCGTGTTCTAGTCTCTGGAGCAGCAGAAAACAAGCTTGCTCCATCCTCAACGTGACACCCCTTCAAATACTTAAACAGGACTATCATATTGCCCCTTAACCGTCTTTTTTCCAGGCTAAACATACCCAGCTCCCTAAGTCTTTCCTCATAAGGCATGGTTTCTATACTTCTATACACTATACTTCTGTTGATGCAGCCCAAAATCACATTGGCCTTTTTAGCTGCCGCATCACACTGTTGACTCATGTTCAACTTGTAGTCTACTAGGGCTCCAAGATCCCTTTCGCACGTAGTCTCATTCAGCCAGGTCTCCCCCATCCTGTATGTATGCATTTTGTTTTTCTGCCCTAAGTGCAGTACCTTACATTTCTCTGTATAGAATTTCATTTTGTTAGCTTAGGCCTAGCTCTCCAGTCTATCCAGGTCATTTTGAATTTGATCCTGTCCTCTAGGGTATTAGCTACTCCTCCTAATTTGGTGTCATCTGCAAATTTGATAAGTATGCCCCTAATTCCATCATCCAAGTCACTGATAAAGATGTTGAATAGCACTGGGCCCAGGACAGAACCCCGTGGCACCCCACTGGCCACATCTTTCCAAGACAAAGAGGAGCCACTGCTGAGCACCCTTTGGATTTGGCTGGTCAACCAATTACAAATCCATTTAACAATTAACTTGTCTAGCCCACGCTGTAAATAATTTATTTCTATTAGCAAACAAAGCCACTTCACTATACATCCCTAACTCTAGGTTTTGCATCTGCAAGGCAAGTGAGGAATTTGTTGGACCTTAATTTTTTGGAAGAGTTTGATTTCCAGCAAATATCAGGATAGTTGAAATCCTCCATTACTATTAGATTTCTCCTTTCTGAATATGTGATCACCAGTTCCAGGAAGGCATCATCTAAGTCCTCAGTTTGGCTTGGAGGTCTCTAGTAGACCCCCCCATGACATCCCTGTTACAGTAGGACCCCCATATCTGCTGGGGATTGGTTCTGGGGGGGGTGGATACCAAAAACCATGGATAATAGCGAACACCATTGAAAATAATGGGACTTCTGATTTAAAATACCATAGAGTTGCCTTGGAGGACCTAGAAAGTGGCTAGAGAGTAAATATTTTCTAGGAAGACTGAACCCTAGGTGTGCTGTTTTGTGTCCAATGAATAATTGAATCAGTGGATAATGAATCAGTGGATACAGGGGTCCTACTGTATTTCTCTGACCCTTAATTTTTATCCAGATTCTCTCAACCTGACTTCCAGGATTTAAGGGGTTGTCCAGATGGTGAAAAAAAACCCTCTTAGAATCTGCGGGGAACCCCATGTGTCCAAATGGGATCCCGTGGCATTCTGTCTCTTTCGGAGGGAGGGGGAGCAAAAGTCAGTGAAAATCCATGGCTGAAGCCTCTGGGACTTTTCCCGAGTTTTTTTTTAAAACAGCAACAGTAATGTGCACCCTTGCTTGTTAGGACAACTGAATCGCTTTGCATTGCATTGCTGAAGAGGACAGCTGACTGGTCAGACGTGTGCAGGGGGTGGAGCTTGATAAGGCACCAGACAGTGAAACTGCTCTGTTGGATTGTCGCTGTAGCGATCATGCACTGAGGCAACAAAACAGGCTTTCTTTCCTTGTTTTTTATCATTTAAGCAGAAGATCGCTCTTCCACACCTTGGAGTTAAGTGTTTCTATTTTTAATTGTTTGGCGGGGGCAAGTTGTGCGAGTACAAAACTGCAAGTAATTCATTTGCTGCTGCCATCTTGATTTGCTGGTATATGAACAAAAAACACGGAGAGCTTCACACACCAGTGATCTTGCCAAAAAATCATTGAGCCAGATGATAGCTGCTGCGAATTGGCGTTTCTGCGCCTCAATTTACATTTTATTCTCTTGTCTAGACCAGCCCTAAGTCACAGATATGTTCACAGGTGTACACATCCTTAATGTATAATGCTGCTCCACCTCCCTTCCTGTTTGGTCTATTTCTCTTAAATAGGTTATACCCCTCTATTACTACATTCCAATCATGAGACTCATCTCACCAGGTTTCAGTGATGCCTATTATATAATATTTGCTTTGCTTTGCTAAGAGTTCAAGTTCATCCTGTTTATTTCCCATGCTCTGTGCATTAGTATAGAGACATCTAAGACCATGGGCCATTTCCCCTATCTGCTCTTTTAAGGTTTTTTGCCTCCCATTTTTGGGTTATTGCCTTGTTCTCTGTATAACATTTGGCTGTTATCTTCAGCACTTGATGAACTCCTTCCCTCAAGTATACTGTCTCCCTCCCCCACACAACTAAGTTAAAAGCATTCCTGATCAGATCGTTCAGACTCTTAGCAAAAACGTTCCTACCAACTGCTGTGAGGTGCAACTCATCCCTTGCCAGAAGCCCACCTCCCTGAAACTGCACACCATGGGCCAGGAAGCCAAATCATTCCTGGCATCACCATCTGTGGAACCAGTTGTTCCCCCTTACTATTTTTCTCTCCCTTCCTGGGCCATGTCATTCCACTGTAAGGACAGATGAAATGACTACCTGTGCATCCAGGTTCTTCAGTTTCCTACCCAAAGCCTCATAATCCCTTGTGATATTCTGAAGGCGATGCCTTCAAGTATCATTGGTTCCCATGTAGACAAAGCAGAAGGGATAATGGGCAGAGGGCTTGACGAGTCTTGTCAGCTTCTCTATTACATTATGAATTTTTGCCCCAAGGAGACAGCATACCTCACAAGACATTTTGTCAGGCCTGCAAACCACTGCTTCTGTTCCCCTCAGCAGGGAGTCCCCTACCACCACCACCCACCTCCTCTGAATCTTGGCAGAGGCCATTCCCTATGCTGAACTTTCCAAAGTCTTGTGCACATTCTCTGAGGACTGCCTCTGCTTCTTTATCATCATTGATAAGGGCGAGAGCTTTGAATCAATTCTGTAGCACCAAACTCACAGAATTGTCCCTAGTACTTCTACAGTTGTCCCTTCATATTTGCTGGGGTTTGGTTCCAGGACCCCCCGTGGATATCAAAATCCATGAATACTCAAGTTCCATTATATGCAATGACATAGCAAAATGGTGTCTCTTATATAAGATTGCAAAATCAAGATTTGCTTTTTGGATTATTATTTTTTAAAGAATATTTTCAAGCTGTGAATACTTAAATCCATGGATATCAAATCGATGGATACAGATACTCAAATATCTCCAACAAATAGCAGTTAGGAAGTCATTTATATCTTAAGTAGATGTATGTTTGCATGTTTTAATATATGTTCTATTTGTTAATGTTGGTTTGTTTGTTAATCTATGTATAATTTTATTAAGGAACTTGAATGTGTGTTTTTAAAAAGTAGGACACATGAAAAGGACCTAGGGGTCTTTGCAGGCCACAAGTCAACATGAGTCAACAATGTTGAAGTAAAAAAAAACTAATGCAATTCTATGTTGTATCAACAGACTGTAGTGTCCAGATTGAGGGAAGTAATAGTACCACTCTATTTGGCTTTGATCATACCTGAAATACTGTGCCCAGTTCTTGAGCTGGACAGTTCAAGAAGGATATTGATAAGCTAGAATGTATCCAGAGAAGGGTAAGCAAGTTGATCAAAGTCTGGAAACCAAGCCTTATGAGGAAGAACTGAGTGATCTGTGTATGTTTAGCTTGGAGAAGAGAAGATTGATAGGTGACATGATAGACATCTTTGAATATCTGAAGGGATGTCATGTATAAGCTGGAGCAAGCTTGTTATCTCCTGCTCTAGAGACTAGGGACTTTATCAGACCATCCCCCTAAACACATTCTTTTTCCGGCATAATTCCTGCCGTTTTATGCTGGCAAAAGAACTCCCATGCCACACTTACCTTCTATCCCAGCAAAAAGCTTCCCCAGCAATGAATGAGGGGTGAACAGAGCTCCGTTCACTTCCTCGTCTGAAATCCTGTGGATTCTCTCAAGAATATCTAGCATGGGAAATTCAAAAATAAAACCAAAAATAACACACAAAAAGTTACACTAAGCATATAAACACACTTTAAAACTTCCAAGTAAACCAGGAAGAGTCATAAAAAGTGTGTCACCTACCTGGATGTCATGATCTCACCCAGAAGTGTTCTGGCCAGTCGGGCCATTCATGCTGCATTCACATGACTACAATGGCATGCGGATTGAAATGCCGGCACAAAAACACCATAGGGGAATCAATTGACAACTTGGGCCTTCAATAAAATAGGACAGTTTTTAAACTGGACATGATTGTGAAAGGGTGATGTCATCTGGTACGTGCACCCTTTCATGATCATTAGGCATCCTTATGATGCTGTATTTACATGGTCTGATAAAATCCTAGAATACAAATGAATTCAAATTACAAGAAAAGAGATTTCACCTAACATTATGAAGAACTTCTTGACTATATGAGCTGGTAGAATGGTAAAACAGACTGCCTGGAAAAGTGATGGATTCTCCTTCTTTAGAGGTTGGATGGCCATCTCTCAGGGTTTTATTTGTGTACTCTGGCATAGCAAGGGTTGGGCTAGATGGCCCTTGCGGTCCCTTTCAACTTTGTGATTCCTTGACTCTAATCTAGTTGGGACTAGATTTGGTTTCAGGCCATATTGTTCTTATTCTAAGTGCCTGCAGTTTCTGTAGGTCACTCTTCATAGCTGGAGTTCCTTTAAAACCATAGTTCCTAGATTTGTATTTTGAAACACACCACAGATTTCCTGGCCCAGAGTTCTAAGTACTTGCTGTTGGCAATATACTTCTTGTTACTAGGAAAGTATCCATCCAATTTTGAATGAGTCTTCTAGAAGTATCCAAAAAAGCAAGGTTTTTAGCTTGTTGCTATGAAAATATTTAGAAGACAGAATCCTTTTAAATCAAGTACAGGAAGAAAAGGCAGTAACAGCAAAAATGTACAAATATATGATGTAGTTACAAGAAAGGACAATGTGCTTGAAACAAGTAGACGCACCAGAGAAGAGCACCCCAGAAAACAACCATTAGTTGACCAATCCTTAATGTGTTTATTTTGAAGTAAGCCCTTGTGAATTTCACTGAACTTACAATATTTTCCTGCTACTGATAACTATGAGATTTATGTTCAAGTTAACATTGAAAGTAAACATTGGTACTGCATTCCAGGTATACCAGCTAGATATGGCCAAATTGTTCAGGGAGAGAATAAAGAAAAGCCCATAGACTCTTGCTTGAACAGGAAAAGAATATGCAGGACCACACTGTCAGGTACCTGGTGACTGGAGCAGAAAATGGTCACAATGCAGAACAACACTATTAAATTGTGTGTAAATTTGTAGTGTGGGACTAGGTATCTGAGCCAAAGCTCTTTGATAGTAACTGAACAGGGTGGAAAACAGGAAAAGAGAGGACCTCAACAGCATTTGTTATTGGGGGTGGCTGAAGGAAAGGATGTAACAAATTCTACAAATGAAGAACTGGCTCAGATGATGTCAGTGGAAGAAATTTGATTTTTTTGGACTATTGTCTCTATTTCCATGAAGAAAGACATCTGGCAAGAAGTAGGATGCAACTACCAGCAACTGGTAAAAAGAGGTTTTCCAGGAGTCTAGCAAACCTCACCAGGAGGACTTTAAACTGAATCCTGCAGGGGTGGAAGGTCAGGAGAAAGCATCAATGATACATGTATGAAAAATGGAAGAAGTGGCGATCAGCAAGAATAAGGAGATTTTCAGATGCCTCTTTCAGCCTCCTGCCGTGCAAGCAGCCTCCGGAGCAGTAACGAGGCTGCTGCGTGGCAAGGGGTCCATTTTGGACGACGTTGTTACTGCTCCGGAGGCTGCTTGCGTGGCAAGAGGCTGAAAGAGGCGTCTGAAAATCTCCTAAGTTAAATTAGAGGTCAATGTTTTTGAGGAAAAGGACAGGTGGGCTAAAATTTAGAATGAACTCAGGCCAGCTAAGAGGTTAAAATTATAAAAGGGGCGTCAGCTGTGTTTGGTGTAAGAGGAAGAAAATATAAGTGGTAGATACCTTGCACAAAGATAATGGTGGAATGCTAATAGATAACAGAAATAAAGTAGAACTGCTCAATACCTGCTTTGTCTCAATCTTCTCCCAAAAAGAAAATGGCTCAGTTTGGTGAAAATAGAAAAGATGATGCAAGATGGAGGTTGCACCCCAAAATAGGTAAAGAGATACAGGAACAGCTGGCTACTTTAAATGCATTTGAGTCTTCAGGGCTGGATGAACGTCATCCCAGGGTATTAAAGGAATTTGCAGATGTAATCTCAAAGTCTGTCTATAATCTTTGAGAATTCTATAACAGATGAGGTCCCTGCAGACTGGAGCTGGACTAAAAGAGGACCCAAGCAATTACTGACCAACCAGCTGAGTTCAATACCAACAACTGGGCTCAAGCCAAAAGAAATTCAGATGTTGATGTGCTCAGAAATGAAATGAAAGTCCAAAGTTGCACAACACATATTATAGGGACATGGAATGTAAGCAGCAGGAATCAGGAGAAGCTAGATATTGGTAAAACAAGAAATATAACATAAGGTTATATAACAACATATAAACATAGCAATACTTGGGGTGAGCAAGCTAAAATGGATGTGAGTGAGACATTTTGAGTCAGATAATTACAGTTTTACTCAGGAAATGAAACTCTAAAAAAAAATGGGGTGACACTCATAGTGAAGAGAGATGTACCAAAAGCAGCCAAAGGATATAATGCAAAGTCTGACCAAATCATATCAATAAGACTTCAGAGAAAACTCATCAATATAACCATAATCTGAGGGCTTGTTTAGATGGGTAATATACTCCATCTCACCCCTGTCTTAGAGCCCTGCAGTCCCCGATCAGGCGTGAGGCTGAAGCTGGGGGGGTGTTGCTGCTCCCTCACCCCCTCCTCCCAGGGGATCGTCAAAATTGTGTCAGAGAGGAGTGAGTGTGTGAGAGAGAGAGGGAGGGAGGGAAATGTGAAGGTCACCTCTTTCCCTCTCTCCCCTGCTCTCTCAGAAAAAGGTTAGGGTTCCATTCACTTCCCTTCCCTCCCCTTCCCTCCCTCCCTCCCTCTTGTTTGATCCCCTCCAGCTCATCTTTAGTCCTGGTTTCTCTCCCCTCCCTCCCTTTTCCCTTGGTCTTCAGCTCACTCCCCTTGCTGCCAACTGAGTTCAACCTGCAAAAGGAATGTGTGTGCATTTGCCTATGTGCTTTCAAGTCATTTCTGACTAAGGCAAACCTATAATTGGGTTTTCTAGGCAAGAGGTGTTCAAAGGGGGTGAGCCTGTGCCTTCCTTTGGGGCTGAGAGAAAGTGACTTTCCCAAGGTCACCCAGTGGGTATTCATGGCTGAGAAAGGATTCAAACCCTGGTCTCCACATTCATAGTACAATGCTGAAACTTCTACAACACCCTTTGGACTTTTTCAGACAGTGCTTACCATCCCACAAGCTTCCACGAGAGGTACGGCGCTGTCATGTGGCAGGTGGTCCATTTTGGATGACACCATCCCTCTTGTGAAATCATCCATGTCACTTCCGTGTATGATTGAAGGCAGCCGCACCATATTTTACTCACGGAAGTTGCCCGTGAGTAAAATATGGAGCGGCTGCCTTCAATCGTACATGGAATTGACAAGGACGATTTCGTGAGATGGATGGTGTCGTCCGAAATGGACCCCCTGCCGCACGACAGCGCCGTACCTCTCGCGGAAGCTTGTGGCATAGTAAGCACTGTCTGAAAAAGTCCTAACTCTTTTAACAGAAGAATATAAAGAATATAAATAAAAATTTGGAGTAATATTACTGGGAACAATGGTTTTATTGTTGTATCCCATTAGTGTTATGTGAGAGCCATTGGGCTACAGCAGTGGTTCTTAACCCTTTCTTTACCAGGGACCACTTTAAATACCTTTTGTCCCCCCCCCAACACTTAACTCAAGATTTTAAACCCTAATAATAATAGCTAATAATAATAGCAAACAACAACAATACAATTACACCATCCATTAAACTTTCCCTCAGAGGCACTCTTACTTCTTCCTGCAAATTTGTGGCTGGAGTGGATTGAATGGCAATGTGCAGGCCAAGCCAGCCAGCCTTTGCCTTGGTTCCTGTCACGTGGCTACTCCACTACAGGGAGGAGGTGGGCCAACCAGCCTTCAAGCCTTGTGGACTCCCTGTGAGGACATTGCGGACCCCAAGTTAAGAACCACTGGGCTAGAGAATGCTGGAAAAGGAACAATGCAACCAGACCTTGAGAAGGATGCTGGCAGGGGGATTCTGGGAGGTGTAATCTAAGAATAACTTTCTCAGGCTCTGAATGCAGCCTAGAATCATAGAATCGTAGGGCTGGAAGGGACCCCAACAGCCATCCCATCCAATCGGCTTCTGCCCTGCAGGAACACACAATCAAAGCATTCCTGACAGATGGCCATCCAACCTATGTTTAAAAAAACCCAAAGAAGGAGACTCCACCACACTCCAAGGTGGCAGTGTATTCCACTTTCGAACAGCTCTTTCTGTCAGGAGGTTTTTCCTAATATTCAGGTGGAATCTCTTTTCCTGTAGTTTAGAATAGAATAGAATAGAATCTTTATTACGGTCATAGACCAGCACAGGTAAAAAGGGGATACAGAATAAAGGTAAAAACACAGGATAAAAACAGGATAAAAGCAGTATTTAAAATATTAGCTCCAGTATAACAAGACTAGGTTGATACTAGTCTACTGTTGAGGACATTGTCTGTCGAATTTTAACCGCAGCTGCGCAGAATCTGGCAACATTATAAGTTGTTCGTGGGTTGGTGTCTGAAAGCAACAAGTTTATTTAGTATTTTCCAGTGTGCCCTTGATATTTATGCAACAGGGGTGAAATTAGGCTGAGATGTATGTCCCTGTAGTATGAGCACTGGAGTAATACATGCTCTGTTGTTTCTATTTGGCCCAAATTGCAGGGGCACAGTCTGTCTGAGAAGGGGATCTTCTTGTATCGGCCTTCAAGGACAGCTGAAGGGAGGGCATGACACCATGCAAGAGTAAAGGCCCTTCGATGTTTAGGTATTTCAAGTGTTGCTAAGTATGCCAAAGGAGAGGCCAGATATCTATTGGAGTCACTAGCAATGAAGGTTGGAGTGCTGGCTAGATCCAGTTGTCACTCTATATCTGCTACCCATTGTTTGATAGTAGCTTTCACCCTATCATATCCCAGGCTAAGCAGAAGATCTGGAGAAAGGCCCCGCATTGAAATTTTAGTTATCACTGTCTGTTTCCAGCTGGATTGGAAATCATCACTTAAGGTTAGTGGAGCAAGGCCAGTGGGAAAGAGGGATAGTCTGAGCCAGTAGCTGAGTATGGTCACCCACACTCCGGCCTCCACTTTCATAAATCCTGACTCCAGTCTCAGAGCTGTGTTAGAGACACATTTTGGAGTTTGGAAAGCTGATCTTAAAAATTTGGATTGGACAAGTTCTAATGGAGCAGGGTTGGGGAAGGGTCCCAATTGGGATCCATAAAGCAGTTGAGCTACTGGTTTGGCTTCAAAGAGTTTGAGCGCTGCAGGTAAATAGTGGCCTCCTCTTGTCTTAAGAAATTTGAGAATGGCTGTTGTACTCCTCTGAGCAATGCAAGCAGCATACTCCCCATGCGCTTTCCTACTACCAGTGGCTTGAAAAATTACCCCCAGATATTTGAAGCAAGAGACCTGCTCAATCTTGTGGCCATCTAATATTCCAATTGTAGTTCTTAGGCCTTTTAGTGAATGCCGTGATTTTAGTTTTTTGATAGTTGAGTTCTAGCTGTTCCACTCTGCAATATTGTGTTAGTGCTCTTAGGGCTCTTTTTAGTCCAATGGGAGATCTTGAAAGTACTGCTGCATCATCCACAAAAAGCAGCGTTGAGATATGCCTTCCCTCTAATTTTGGGGGGTGGAAGTTAGTGTTGTTGAGGTGATCCACCAAATCATTGATGTAGAAGTTAAACAGGAGTGGAGCTAGAATGCAGCCTTGCTTGACACCCTTCTCAGTGACAATGTCATTGGTGAGATGTTCCTGGGGGTTACATCTTACTTTTAATGAGGTCCCTTCATGCAGCATACGTATTAGGTGGAGTAAACGTTGGTCGATCGAAGAAGCCTCCAGTTTTTTCTACAGTTTGGTTCGGGATATAGAGTCAAAAGCTGCTTTACAGTCTATGAAGGCAGCATAGAGTGAAACTGTGCTGCAGGTGGAGTATTTTTCAATAAGGTGGTGGAGTACAAGGCACTGATCTATGGTGGAGCGGCCTTCCCTAAAGCCAGCTTGTTCTTCTGCAAGTATGTTTTCTTGTTCCAACCAGGTTTGAAATTTCCACAGTAAGTGTCATGCATAGAGTTTGCTGATTGTACTGAGGAGACTAATTGGTCTGTAGTTGACAGGATCATCCTTCCTTCCTTTTTTATATATGGGGACAATGATTGCAAGGCCCCAGTCCTTGGGTGCTCGACCATATTTGTCCATACAGGTGAAGAGTGAGGCCAGGATAGGGGCCCAAAATTCAAGGTTGTTTTTAATGGCTTCTGCAGGTATTAGGTCTTCCACTGGAGCCTTCCCCATTCTCAGCTGGGCTACAAGGTTCTTGATCTCTGTCGCTGTCACTGGTGGCCACCCTTGGATATTTTCTATATTTTGGCTAGTGTATCCACTTTCAATGTAGTTGTCCTTATAAAGAGCTTGAAAATGATCCTCCCATATCCCTGGAGGGATGTGACAATCCACTGTAGCTGGCCCATTTCTCTGGGAACTTGATGTAATATGCCAGAATAGAGCTGTGTTGTTGGTTCTGACTGCCTGGATAAGTTGTGTCCAGTCATTCTTCATGGCTTCTTTTTTCTTGTTCATCAGCAGCTTTTTGTAGTCTCTTTTCTGCTGAAGCAGCATTGGTGCAGCATCTGGGATGTGATTAGATAGGTAACCCTGATAAGTATCAATGAGGGCTTTTTTAGCATCAACACATTCCTTGTCGAACCATGGTTTGGAGTTGTGCTGTTGTTGTTTCCACTGATGTACGCTATTTTGATGGATTAGATATTGGTGTAGAGCTTGGGTAAGTGTATTGTAATTTTCCAAGATTTCATCAGGGGACTCAGCTGATATCAGGGCAGTCCTAAGATGCTGAAGTTGGTCTGAGGCCAATACCTCACTTATTGTTTGGTTTAGTTGGGGGGTCCATTTAGCTCAGTGATAAGTCCTTCCTGATGGTGTCACAGAAAGGTGATAGCGCTCCCTGGTGTGTGTCTCCTGAGTGAAGTCACTAAGATGTAGCCAAATTGGAAAATGATCACTTTCAAATCTGGGCATAACTTCTAATTCCTTGGCATAGGGAAGAAGGTCCCTAGAAATGATTATGTAATCAATGGCACTCATTCTGGACCCAGAGAGATAAGTGAATTCAGCTGGGCAGTCATTTTTCAGGGCACCATTTAGGATTGGAAGGTTCAGCCTGAATACTGTTTGATCCGGACAAAGTCCAGCAAAATTTGATTTCTTGTCCTTTGAGCATCGGATGAGGTGGGTTCCATCATCTTCAAAATCAGGAGGAGGGCATTTGTGCTGGGCATATAGGGTATGATTGTTGGGGCCCAGTCTGGCATTCAAAACCCCCCCAACACTTAACTCAAGATTTAAAACCCTAATAATAATAGCTAATAATAATAGCAAACAACAACAATACAATTACACCATCCATTAAACTTTCCCTCAGAGGCACTCTTGTTTCTTCCTGCAAGTTTGTGGCTGCAGTGGATTGAATGGCAATGTACAGGCCAAGCCAGCCAGTCTTTGCCTTGGTTCCTGTCATGTGGCTGCACCACTACAGGGAGAAGGTGGGCCAAGGAAGCCTTTGTGGACCCCCTGTGAGGACACTGTGCTGTGGACCCCAGGTTAAGAACCACTGGGCTAGAGAATGCTGAAAGTGGAACAATGCAACCAGACCTTGAGAAGGGTGCTAGCTGGGGAATTCTGGGAGGTGTGACCCAAAAGTAACTTTCCCAGGCTCTGAATGCAGCCTAGAATCATAGGATCCCAACCGCCATCCCATCCAATCGGCTTCTGCCCTGCAGGAACACACAATCAAATCATTTCCGACAGATGGCCATCCAGCCTCTGTTTTAAAACCTCCAAAGGAGACTCTACTACACTCCCAGGCAGTGTTTTCCACTTCCAAACAGCTCTTACTGTCAGGAAGTTCTTCCTCATGTTTAGATGGAATCTCTTTTCCTGTAGTTTGAACCCATTGCTCCATGTCCTAGACTCTAGAACAGCAGAAAACAAACTTGCCCCATCCTCAATATGACATCCCTTCAAACATTTAAACATGGCTATCATGTCACCTTTCAACGTTCTCTTTTCCAGGCTAAACATACCCAGCTTCCTAAGCCACTCCTCATTGGGCATGGCTTCCAGACCTCCCACCATCCTTCTCAGTATCCTTCTAGAATTGTGGTGTCCAGAACTGGAAACAGTATTCCAGGTGAGGTCTGACCAAAGCAGAATGGAGTGGTACTATTACTTCCCTTGCTCTAGACACTATACTCCTATTAATGCAGCCTAGAATCGCATTGGTTTTTGGTTTTTGTTTTTTGCTGCTGCTGCATCACACTGCTGACTCATGTTCAGCTTATAGCCCACTCTTTCTTTTCTTTGAGGAAATCTACACCATTACGTTAATTGCTATTAAAAAATATTATGTTGGTGCCAATAATATAGTTTTTAAACTAAATTATTGGTGGCAAATTATTATTTTTTTTATTAATGATTTTTATTGAAAATTTCCATAATATGACACACAACCTCTAATACACATTTAGTACCTATATACACGTAAACACATAACACAAAATCGACAATAATCGCTTTCATCCCTTGCACACATACTCCCTATATAATTACCACACCTATCTTACTTTGTCAACATTTTCCATAATATATAAAAAACAAACACCTTTTACACCATTTCACAGTGACTTCCTTGTTTCCGGACCTCCAGAATTTACTAATACAATCCCTTAATCCTGTATTTCCACTTATTCTTGTTCTACTCGACCTTAATTACTTTCCTCGGTTAATTATTTTAGCTATCTTGTTGATTAGCCTATTAATCACTTTTTAATACTTTTTATTTTCCCTCATTCTGCTCGGCTAGTCTTCCTTTGGGTCTTCTTTTAAGTTAACTATCTCTTCCCAACCCACAAGATCATCCCATGTTCTTTTGTCATCTATCATTATGGATAGCCTTTCCATTTCATAAAATTCCTTCATCTTCCTTATCCAATCGTTAACTGATGGGAGTTCTTTACCCTTCCATTTTTGAGCAAAGGTTAGTCTTGCCACCGTTACCGCATATAATAATACCCTCCAATATTTCCTACGTATGCAAGGGCTTAGCCTATGAAGCATATTTAATAAATACAGTTCCGGGTCGAGTGGGATATCTATGTTTAACCTCTTCTCTATTAGATCATGTATTCTCTTCCAAAAAAATTTTTGTTTGTTTACATGACCACCAAACATGAATGTACGTGCCCTTAGCTTGACCGCATTTCCAGCAAGTGTTTGGCATATTTTTGTATATCTTTGCCATTCTCACGGGGGTGAGGTGCCACATATTTAACATTTTATAGAAATTTTCTCTCAACCTGTAGCTTCTTTAAATCGAATGTTAACATTCCATGCCTTAGCCCAATCCTCTATCTTTATTTCTCGACCTACTTGCTGAGCCCATTTAATCATATAGCTTTTCACCACCTCAGGTTCCATACTAATTTTCAATATCAATTTGTATATTTTCCTAATCAATTTGGATCTTTCCCCATATAGAATCTTGTCAAATTCTCCCTCCTCTGATTCAATCCCTTCCATTTTGACATCAGATTTAAATTTCTCATATAATTGGCGGTATAGGAACCAATGACATTGAATTCCTTCGTCCCTCAGCTCTTCCTGGGTCTTCATCTGGAATTCCCCCTCCGATTTTTTCAAGATTTTCTTGTAGGTCAACCAATTCCCCTTATACGGGTTTTCCCTTTTATAAAAAGCCTCGTGATTGGAAATCCAAAGGGGCAATTTGAAATATAATTTTCTCTTGTAAATCTGCCAAACTCTCAGTAAGGCACGTCTTACATAGTGATGGGCGAACTCTTTATGTACCCTAGATTTATTATGCCATAGATAGGCGTGCCACCCATATCTGAGATTAAAGCCTTCTAGTTGTAACAGCTGGTCATCCTCTAGTTTCATCCAATCAATGGTCCACACTAACGCACAGGCGTGACAGTATAATCTCAGATCAGGGAGGCCTATTCCGCCCCTATCTTTCGTTTCCCACAATATTTTCCTCTTGATTCTGGGTTTTTTTCCAGCCCATATTAATTCTGCTAGATCTTTATTCCAGGATGTAAAGGGTATATCTGATGTTAAAATCGGAAGATTCTGAAAAAGGTACATCATCTTAGGGAGCAGTACCATTTTTATTGCAGCGATCCTTCCTAAGAATGAGAGATTTAAGGTTTTCCACCTTTCCAGATCCTTTCTTATTTTTCCAAGTTTTCACGTAATTGTTATCATAAAGGTCTGCGTTACTATTTGTTATTCCACCCCTAGATACCTTGCTTTTTTAACTACTGTTAACTTCAATTTATTAGCCAACTCTTTTTCTTCTGTCTTACTTAGATTCTTGGTTATAATAGATGTTTTTTCTCTATTTATCTTCAGCCCTGCTAATTGACCAAATTCTTCAATTCTGTATAATAATTTTTGTATATTTTCAGTTGGGTTATCAAAAAAAAAAAAAAAGCAAGATCATCAGCGAAGGCCTTCTGTTTAAACTCTTTGCCATGGATTTTTGGACCACATATCTCTGGATCTGAATTTATTTCCTTCATTAGCACTTCTATTACTATTATGAAAAGTAGGGGGGAAAGGGGACAACCTTGTCTTGTACCCCTTTCAATCCGACACCGTTTGGATCTTTCGCCATTCACAATTACTTGAGCATATTGGTTTTGATATATTCTTTTAATCCAATTGAGAAAACTCTCTCCAATATTCATTTGTTCTAATATTGATATCATGAAATCCCACCTTATATTGTCAAACGCCTTTTCGGCGTCCAACAATACAATAGCGAGTTTTTTCTCGTTCTTCTTCTCATACATCTCTATGATATCTAAGACTGTCCTAATATTGTTCTTAATTTGTCTATTAGGCAAAAAGCCATTTTGGTCTTGTTGAATCCATGTTGACAATATCTTTTTCAATCTTTCTGATAGAATTTTAGCAAAGATTTTATAATCTGCGTTTAGCAAAGATATCGGCCTGTAACTCGCTGGTGACAGGGGATCTTTTTCCTGTTTCAGAATTAAAGTTATGTCGGCATTATGCCATGACTCTGGGCACCCCTGCTGATTTATTTCATTAAATGTCCTATACAATGGGTTGATTAATTCATTTTCAAACACTTTATAGAATCCCACAAACAAATAATGGGATTTCCAGTTTAAAATACCATCGAGTTGCCTTGGAGGATCTAGAAAATAGCTAGAGAGGACACATTTTCTAGGAAGACTCTAGGTGTGCTGTTTTGTGTCCCATGGATAATGAATCCATGGATACGGGGGTCCTACTATAATCTGAACATCCTGTACTGTGAATCAGATAAACATATGGGCCCCAAAAATAAAGCATTGCAGGGGGCCCAAAATTCCTTAAACAGGCCCTGTCTCTGTGCTGCTATCTCTGCAAAAATGTTTAGGTGCTGTATGTCAGCAGTTAGAGACTGAACTCCATTATAATATGGCCAAATAACTGCAGAATCATGCTGAGTCATAATGGCTGACTGCATGAACTATCAAGTCATGCCTAGTCAGGCCACTAGAGGGCACTGTCCTGTAGATGTGTGTGTGTGTGTGTGTGTGTGTATGTGAGCTAGGCCAAAGCTCACTCTCTTCTTCTTGTGAATGCTGATGTCTGGTGAAGCAGTTTGTCCTTCAATTGTAAATATTTGTACATATTGCAACTGCTTGACTTTGAAGATAAAAGTGCCTCCTTCTTAATTGGATGTCAAACACTCTGTGTGTGAGTATTCTTGGGAATAGGTTGCTACTAAGTCTGCTGAGATAGTTTTCGGCTTCTGCTGGGGATTGAGTTTCCTATCATCCCTTGACAGTAGTTATGGGCCCAACTGATTGATCTCAGATTAGATATACTGCACCCTGAAAAGTTCCCAGAATCTTTTTTGTTTTTGAGTGTTTTTGGTTAGTTGGCTGTGAAACAGTTAAGTTTCAGCCAGACTCTGTGTTAGAGCTATCTTTAAGCACCCTTAAAGAGCTGCCAGCTTCCAGCTGCTTGCATTTCATAGCTGGAGGTGTTTGTTTGTTTTTTATTCAGACAGCACAATGGCAGATACTAGCCATGTTCGTTTTGAGAAATTGGTTGATGGAAATTATCGAACCTGGAGTTTATATATGGAGGCTTTATTAATTAAGGACAATTTGTGGCATGTTTTTGGAAAATGAAAGTGTGATCCCAGAGGGTTCAGAAGATGAAAAAGCAGCATTCAGGCTAGCAGACCAGAGGGCTAGGGCTGCAATTCTCTTATCCCTCAGCCCCTCCCAGTTAATACATGCCACCCCAGCAAAGACAGCCTTTCAGCTTTGGACAGCTTTGAAAATGGTTCATCAGAATTCGTCCTGCCTCTCCAAGATGATATGAACTAAGAGACTTTATAACACAACATTGTCTACTGGAGGCTGCATGGAAGCCCATTTGGAGGAAATGAGGCAACTTTTTCAAGAGGTGGCCAATAGAGGGGTGGACATTCCAGAAGCCCATGAGTGTTTTATTTTATTGGGCAGTTTGCCAAAGGAATGGGATTTCCTAATGTACAGTCTGTAGACCACCAGGGAGTGTGATTTGTCTGTAGACCTGGTAGCTGGGTGTATTCTGGAAGTGGTCCAATGCAAGCAATTTGATTCCAAGACAGAGGGGAATAAACAGCCACAAATTACCAGATGCAATCGGGAGAACACTGAAACACACCCAGAGGCATCCGATGTGGAGGAGGGAGCCTGCAGCCATGTGAAACGCTGTTTCTGATGCAAAAATCCTGGACATTTTCAGAAGAACTGTCTGCACTGGATAGGAGGGGTGGCACAGCTACAGGGCAAAGGAGGGGTGCATCCTCTCAGGCTGCAAGCAATGCCTTCATAGCAAAGCACCATCCTGATGAAACTGAGGGAAGAATTTGGTTACTTGATAGTGGAGCGACACACAATATGGTAAATGATGTAAAGCTGTTAAGCAACATTAAAAATGCTTCAATAACCAATATTACCCTTGCAGATGGTGCTCCCAGCAAGGTGCAGAAAATGGGCACTGCATAAGTGCCATCTCTTGATAAAGATTTTGAAAATGTGTTATGTGTTAGCAAACTGGAGAACTGTATATTGAGTGCGTCCCAAATTACTACTGTTGGTTATAAAGTGATATTTGAGGGGGAACACTGTACAATAACAGAAAAAGCATAACATGAATAATGTCTGTGCAAAAGGGATAAAGAAACATGGGTTGCATTACATGTTGCCTAAAGGGAAGGTGGCAAATGTGAACTCTGCAATGTGCCCCTAGATGATAAGTGTGTTCATTACTACCACAGGCTAATGGCCCATGCTAGTTACAAAGGTTTAAAGGACAAGCAAAAGTGTGCCCTGATTTAAGCATGAAACACTGCCCAAGATTCTTAGAATGTGCTGTGTGCAGGAAAGTTAAGGTAAAGCCTTTCCCTATTGCCAAAAAGACCCAGTGTGTCACCAAGAGACCCTTTGAAGTTGTCCATGCTGATTTAGCAGGCCCCTGTAATCCCACTGAAGGGGGTAACCACTATTTATTTGTGATAGTGGACAGACACACTAGGTACACCTACATATACTTACTGAAGGAGAAAAGTCAGGCTGCAGACAGGTTCCGTGAGTGGATGAACTCAGTAGAACAGGAATTTCCTTCTCATAAGGTTTCCAGTCTGGTGACAGATAGGGAGGGGAATTCTTATCCAACAGTCTGCAGACCTGGATGCGTAGGAGGGGTATTAGACACAAGACCACACACCCAGCATCTCCAGGGGAGGATGGGCTTGCAGAAAGGAAAATTGGGATGTTAAAGTGCATAATGGAGTGCATGATGGAAGATGCACAAGCCCCAGCTGGGCTGTGGGGGGAGGCACTGAAGACTGCTGCTTACCATTTAAATAGACTGTGGACGTCTAGCATAAACCAGACCCCATATTGTCTATTGTATGGTAGAGCACCAAACCTCAACCACCTGAGGATTTTTGGACAGTATGCAAATGTACTGATTCACCCGAGCCTAAGGGAGCTTGGCCAGCCTAAAACCAGGAGGCTGTGTTTCCTTGGCTATGAGGGTAATAAGTACATGTTTTGTCTCCATCCAGGAAAGGTGATGTTCTCCAGGAGTGCAAACTTTGAAATGCACTCAGGGTGGGACAGATTACATTGCAATCAGGAGGTATTTGTTCTCTTGGGGAGGGATGTGCCAACAACTCCCAAAAGTCAAACAAATGGAGGGGTGGTAATGCCTGATGATGAAGGGGAGGCACTGGAAGAAAAGTCTGACACTTCACATGCCACTCCAACACACACACCACCACAAACAAGCAGTGAGCCTGACATAGGGAAAGATAGCAGCAGCAGTGCAAGTGAGGATGAGTCAGACAGAACTAGGGTGCTCATCCCCAGAAGGTCAACAAGAGTCAGAAAGGCTCCTGACAGATTTGTTGTTCAGGAAGCCAGGCTGTGCAATGTCATGGCAGAGGAGCCTGAAAGTTTTCAGGATCTCTGAAAACTTCCCCAGGAAGAGGAGGAGAAGTGGAACTCAGTCATGGACACTGAGTTTGAATCACTGGTGGAGAGGAAAGTGTTCCAGGTAGTAGAGAGGCCCAAAGGCCAAAACGTTGTTGGTTGCAGGTGGATGTACAAGCTGAAGGACATGCCTGATGGGACACAAAAGTGTAAGGCATGCTTAGTTGCGAAAGGCTTTTTGCAGGAGCGCTACACCAATGTTGACAAAACCTTTCCACCCACAGCAAAGCCAGAAAGTCTTAGGTTAGTGTTAGCTGTAGCAGCCAAGAGGCAGATGGTTGTGCAACATTTTGTCTTTGAAACAGCATACCTGAATGCTGATCTTGATGAGACAGTGTTCATGGAACAGGCCCCAGGGTATGACAGTGCAGGTGAGAGCAAGGTGTGCTTGTTACGCAAAGCACTCTACATCTTGAAACAAAGTGCACATTGCTGGAATAAGTGATACACCAAGTTTTAGTGTCACTAGGTTACACAAGGAGCGTTGCAGATGCCTGTGTGTACACCAAGGGGGCAGGTGATAGTGCTGTCATGCTAGTTATCCATGTGGACGGCCTGTGTGTGGCAGCAAAGAGTGCCAGTGATGTCAAGAAAGTGCAGGTGGAGTTAGAAAACCAGTTCAAGTTAAAGAACTTATGCAGCCTGAGATGTTATTTAGGAGTAGAGGTAGAAAGAACCAGTCTTGGAGAACTTTTCCTACGTCAGAAGAAGAAAACTGACAGTCTTGTGGTCAAGTGTAGGCTTAGTGAGGCTAAAGTGGTCAGACACCAATGACCATTGATTTTGTGAACTTGGAGGCAGAACAGGAATTTGAAAGGCCAGACCTGTACCACTCAGTGGTAGGCAGTCTGTTGTTTATTGCAAACAACACGAGGCCTGACATCAGTTTTGCAGTTGGGGTGCTTAGCAGAAGAGTCTCCAAGCCAAGGAGGGTGGATTAGGAAGCCCTGAAGAGGGTAGTTAGATTTCTCAAGGGGACCAGGGACATGAGCTTGAAGCTGACAGGAAGTCAGGTGACCCTGGAGTACTATATGGACAGCTCTTTTGCTGCTGAGACTTCAGACAGGAAGTCAGTGACTGGGTTGGTGGTCAGATATGCAGAGAGCCCCATAGTGTGGAGATCAAGGAAACAGAACTGTGTGGCCATTAGTACCCCTGAAGCTGAATTTGCAACCTTGTCTGAGATGGCAAGTGAAGTACAATGGGTAAGGAAGATGCTTGCAGACCTTGGGGAGCCATGCCAAATGCCTGTTGAGGTGCACGAGGACTCAGAAGCCTGCATAGCTATGGCAGAAGCAGAACATCTGAAATGCAGGACCAAGTACATTGTGGTACGCTACCAAAATGTGAGACAGTTAATACAAGAAGGTGTCTTGTGTCTGAGGTACTGTCCATCTGAGGACAATGTTGCAGACCTGCTCACAAAAGCCCTTCCAGCAGGAAGTCATGAGGAGATGGCAAAGAGTCTGGGCCTTGTCACTAGTGTGTAAAGTGAAAGGTGTCAAAAGGGAAGGTCAACTGACAGATGATTGATGTCCAACAATGTATGTTAATGATGTTATGTTGTGATGATAACATGTGTCCTGCATGTTAGTTTGACCATTTTGGAGGGGATTATCAGGAGTTAGGGACTGAACTCCATTATAAAATGGCCGAACAACTGCAGAATCATGCAGAGTCATAATGGCTGACTGCATGAACTACCAAGTCAAGCCTAGTCAGGCCACTAGAGGGCAATGTCCTGTAGATATGTGTGTGTGTGTGTGTGTGTGTGTGTATGTGAGCTAGGCCAAAGCTCACTCTCTTCTTCTTGTGAATGCTGATGTCTGGTGAAGCAGTTTGTCCTTCAATTGTAAATATTTGTACATATTGCAACTGTTTGACTTTGAAGATAAAAGTACCTCCTGGTTATTTGGACATCACACACTCTGTGTGTGAGTATTCTTGGGAACGGGTTGCTACTAAGTCTACTGAGATAATTTTTGGCTTCTGCCAGGGACTGAGTTTCCTATCATCCCATAACACTGTATAGTTAAAACTCAGCCAATTATAGTCCCAATGGAAAAGTTTTTCCTTTTTTGAAGGTAGAAAGCTCAAAGAGTTAAGACAGGAGTTGTTGTTAATCATAGGTGATTGGAATACAAAAGTAGGAAACAGACCAAAACCCAAAACTCTAGGATATAAAAAATAAATTTAAAAAATTAGATTAAAGCTAAAGAACAACACTAAACAAACCATTGTGCCAAAATACAATCTGAAGACCATCCCCATAGCATTTAAAGATAATGTAAAAAATAGATTTGCACTATTTAAGCCTAATTGACCGAGAGCCAGAAGACCTCTGGACTGAGGCCAGGGACATTGTCAGGGAGGAATGTAAAAAGAAACTATCTGTAGCCAAAAAGAAAGAGAAGCAAAAGTAAAAAGGGGACAGATATAGAGTCAGAACCCTGAATACAACTGTTTAATGCCTTGTGCTCAGAGACACTGAGAACTACTATAATAATCAATGCAGAGAAATAGAAGATGACAACAACAACAAAAAAGGAAAAAGAAGAGACCTTTCCCACAAAATCCAAGAAATCAAAGGAAATTTAAACCAAGAGTGGGGATACTCTAAGATGATGGAAATAGTATACTGTAGAACTATATACACAAGAGAAGAAAGGATGACAGATTCATTCAAGGAAGAACCATTTGAAGATGAACCTACAATTTTAGAAAGTGAAGTGGATGCTGATCTCAGAGCATTCAGGAGAAATAAATCATCAGGAGCAGATGGCATATCAATATAGCTGCTTCAAGTTACAAAGATAGAATCTACTCTAGTTCTAACTAAAATCTGTCAACAACAACAACAAAATAGCCCTAGCCCATAGATTGGAAATGCTCAATATACATTCCAAAACCTAAGAAAGAATACACCAGGGATTGTAGTAACCACAGGCTCATTGCATTAATTTCTCATGCAAGCAAAGTGATGCTCAAAATTCTGCAACAAATACTTTTACCATATAAGGAACAAGAAATGCCAAATGTCCAAGCTAGGTTCAAGAAAGGAAGAGGGACTAGGGATCATATCGTGAACATGCATTGGATAATGTAGTCCACTAAGGGATTTCAGAAGAAAACCAGTCTGTGTTTTATGGATTATAGCAAAGCCTTTGTTTGTGTAGATCATGAAAAACTTTGGCTCTCTCTTAAAGAAATAGGTATGCTACAACATTTGATTGTCCGCATGTGTAACCTGTATTCAGGACAAGAAGATACTGTCAGGACAGAATATAAAGAAGTGGAATGGTTTCCAATTTGCAAAGGTGTCAGGCAAGGCTGCATTTTTATCATCCTATCTGTTTAACTTGTACACTGAAAATATCATACAATTTAAAATATGCAGATAATGCCATACTACTAGCAGGAAATCGCTAAGACTTGGAACCATTACTGAAGAAATTCAAGGGGAAAAGTGCAAAGACGGGTTTATAATTGAATATTAAGAAAACAAAAATAATGACCACAGATTATTTGCATAACTTAAAAGCAGATGATTAAGATATTGAAATAGTTCAAAATTTTCCATATTTTGGCTCAGTCATTAATCAGAATAGAGACTGCGGTCAAGAAATCAGAAGCTGACTGGGGGCTTGGTTTACACCTGCCAGAATATGCCGCCTTCCGGCTGTCAGAGCTAGCCCATTCCCTCCACCCATTACCATAATGAAATGGGCAGAAGTCCACACATGCCTACCAGCTGGTATCATCTCACACTTTGATGCCAGGAAGGGGGCCCTGCAGCATGTGATCAAGGCTGGTCACATGCAGGGGGCCTTGATTACATGCTGAGGGCCTCCTTCCAAGTTGCAGAGCAATTCCAGTGGCATTGGCATAAGGCTATACAGGTCAGCATGCAGGTACTGCATCCTCACACTGGGCCCATCTAGGGTTTCCCTCATAATGCGGGTATTCCCAGGTGTTAATTTAAAATATTTTAAATGGGTTTACCCTAGCTTCTCCCCAGCTTTGCCTCAGGCATCATCAGGACTGCCCTGAGGTGAAATGGGGCAAGAACCTGCATTGTTTGGACTTCAGGGCTTGAAGACGGGGGAAACTAGGGTAAATTGCTCATCTAGACAAGCCGTAGGACTTGTAAAGGCAGCTGTGAAGGAACTTGACAGGATCCTGAAGTGTCAAGATATATAATTGAATACTAAAGTTAGGATGGTCCATGCTATCACATTTCCAGTTTCTGTGTATAGTTGTGAAAGCTGGATAGTGAAGAAAGCAAATAGGAAGAAAATCAAGTAATTTGAAATGTGCTGCTGGAGAAGAATTCTGTGGATACTGTGGACAGCTAAAACAACAAATAAATGGGTCACAGAGCAAATCAAGCCCTAACTCTTCCTAGAAGCCAAGATGACTAAACCGAGACTGTCATACTTTGGACATATCATGAGAAGATATGACTCACTAGAAAAGACAATAATGCTTTTTAAGCTAGAGGACAGTAAGAGAAGAGGAAGACCACATTCCAAATGGATAGACTCAGGGGTTGTCTAAACAGTCAAAACAACCCTCACAGAAATCTCAGGGAATACGACTTGTCTAAATGGGATCCCGCAACATGTTGACATATTATGAAGGAGGGGGGTAAAGGCCAAAAACCTCAGGAGAAAAGCCTTTGCGGCTTTTCCCATTTCTTTTTAAAAACAATGAGGCTGTATGCATTTCTGCTCATTAGGATGAGCGAGTTGATTTGATTTGCTTGCCCAAATGAGAGGAACCACAAATCTGATTGGCCGGATCAGCACAGGGGGCGGAGCTTGCTGACAGGACAAGCTCCCGCAGCTGACATTTTTTTTCCTGAGCAGGGATGGGAGAAAGGAGGTAAGTTCTCTCCTCCTCTTCTTCCTTCCCTGCTTACCTGCCACCATCGCTGCAGCCCCCCAATGCCAGAAGCAGCCCCCTTCCCTCCTGGGAACTCAGCTGTTCCTGGGGGTGGGACGTTCAGATTTGTCTCTAGCCCTGCAGGTCCTCTGGGGCTGGAGCAGAAGGAAGAGGGATGGTCGCCAGCTAGCTGCAGCCAGCCATTGGTCCAGTGGTGCCCCATCTCATGTGGACACCGGCGTGGGAGAAGCTGCCCAGCTCCTGCCCGCCAGCTGTGAGGACCTCCCTGCAGGAAGCAGCATGATCCCTCGCTTACCCATCATCTGCTGCTGCCACCATCCTCCTGCCACTGTCACTGGGTGCTGCCCTCCTCTGCCTCCCGGGAGCCTCTGGCCCACCTTGGCCACCTCTCTGGCTGCAGCCATGATGCTACCTAACCACCTGCCGGGCTGAGTCATGCTGGGTGGTGGTGGCAGCAGCAGGGGCTCAGGTGAGGCCAGAAGGAGCAGCCATGGAGCAGGAAGGGACTGTCTTCACTGCAGCAGAGCTCTGCCAAGACCGAGCCAAGACAAAGAGTGCTGCCATACAGTAGAGCCATCAGCCGCCAAGCCAGCCCCACACATCCGCCTTGCTGCATCCCTTGCCAAAGGTTGCTGCCGCTGTTGCAACCCCCATGGGGATAGGAGAAGGGAGGTGAGCTCTCTCCTCCTCTTCTTCCTTCCCCATTCACTCCCCCCTCCCACTGTCATCTAGCATGTGACGCTTATGGGGTTGCTGGGGGCAAAAAGACCATTAAGCCAAGTTGCAGCTGCTGTGACTTGTTTTTCAAGCGGGACATTATAATTTTGGGGGGCTTGTGTAGATGAGCCCTGAGTTAGGGAAGCCATGTCCCTGAGTCTGCAATTCTTGAGCAGGGCTGTTGATGATAGGGTGACTTGGAGGTCTCTAATTCAGAAGGTCACATAAGTTGACATCTACTTGATGGCAGTTAACAACAACAAAGCTAATATCCCCAGAGGAAAGGATCAGGATTTAAAATTATTTTAACAGATTGGATTCCTGGACAAAACTAACCAAAGACATTTCAACAGAATAAACGAAAGGTATTATCATTAAGAAAAAAAATAGTGACCACAGAAGATCTACACAAATTCAAAATATACAATGATGAAATTGAAAGAGTGGAAGAATTTCCATTCCTTGGATCAATCATAGCTCAGAATGGAGACTGCAACCAGTGAATCAGAAGAAGGCTGGGATTGGGAAAGGCAGCTATGAAAAAAATGGATAAGAACTTAAAAACGCAAAAACTGAGCACTAAAGTCAGGATCATTAAAACCATCATATTTCCCATCACCATGCACAGATATGAGAGCTGGACAGTGAAGAAAGCTGATAGGAAGAAAATCAACTCATTTGAGATGTGGTGTTGGAGAAGAGTGCTGAAGATCCCATGACAGCCAAAAAGACAAATGGGTCTTGGAACAGATCAAGCCTGAACTCTCATTAGAAGCCAAAATGATCAAAGTGAGGCTGTTATACTTCAGACACATAATGAGAAGGAACAGCTCACTAGAAAAGTCAATAATTCTAGGAAGGGTGGAGGGGAAAAGAAAGAGAAGAAGAGAACACACACAGGTGGATAGACTCAATCAAGGAGGCCACAAGCCTGAATCTGCAGGTCCTTGAGAACAGGGGTCTTGGAGATGTCTCATCCATGGAGTCACCATGAGTGAAGCAGGCTCAAGGCCAGTTAACAATAACAACAATTAATTTGAGCAGGGGAAAATCAAATGTGCAAATATAGGATAGGTGACACTTAATATTTGAGGACAGTACAGATGAAAGTATCTAGAAGTCTTAGCAGACCACAAGTAAGGTGTGAGTCAAAGTTCTGATTTGGGAGCCAATAAAACAACAAACCAACCAGTGCTAGATCACATGAACAGGAGAATAGTGTCCCGATTGAGGAAAGCATTAGTACACTCCATTCTGCTATGGTCACATGCTTCAAGTCATTTCTGACTTATGGTGATTGTAAGGCAAATCTATCATGGGTTTCTTGCCAAGATTTATTCAGAGGGGGCTTGCCTTTGCCATCTTCTGAGGCTGAGAAAGTGTGACTTACCTAAGGTCACCTATTGCCTATGGCTGTGCAGTGATTTGAATCCTGATCTACCACAGAGTCCTAGTCCAACACTCAAAGCACTATACCACAGTGGCTTGCAATGGTCAGACCTCAGGACATTCTGGATACCAACAGAAGGATACTGACAAGCTGGAGCAGCCAGAGAATGACCAAGATAGTAAAACATCTGGAACCAAGCCCTATGGTGAACAGTTGAGAGAGCTGGGTAGCTGGAGAAGAAAAGGTTGAAGAATGGTATGACAGCCATCTTCAAATACCTGAAAGGCTATAATGTAGATGATGGAGTGAGCTTATTTTCTGCTATTTCAATAAGATCTGAACCAGTGGTTTCAAATGATAAGAAAGGAGTTTCTGAATAAATATTAGGGTGAAGTTGTGTAATGTAAGAGTTGTTGGACAGTGGAATGGACTACCTCAGAAGGTGATGGACTCTCTTCCATTGGAGGTTTTTAAACAAAGGTTGGATGACCACTTCTTAGGAATGCCTCAGGAATGCTGGATTACAGAACTGCAGGATGGTTGACTAGAGGGTCCTTGGGGTACCTTCCAACTCTTTGAGTCTATGAATATATTGGTTTGGGATGCATGATAATATTGTTGTAGAGCAGAGATGGAAAAACAGAGATGGAAAAACAGATTTAATAATCTCATTAAAAATGTGTGGCTTGGATATTTATTCATATACTTCTGTTACCTGAAATGCTTGGGTCCATTGGAACCCTCTAAATTATTGATATTAATTTGGGGAATTAATATACTTGACTTGGCAATCTAAGAGACAGGCAACAAGCAGGATCTTGTAGACCTGTGTATACCAGTACTAAGGAGGTGACGTTAAGCTAGATAGTACAATTAATTGATCTTTATTAAGGAAATAATAATTACAACATTTGCGCACACATTCGGGCTTCAAGCACTCACAGAAGGCTAGCAAAGTAAGTAGGAAGTATTTGGATAAAGGAATAGAGTGAGGGGAGTTTTGGGGTGACATGACACCTGTCCTGTAGAGCAGAGATTCCTGCAGCAGAGGCTCAGACTTGCATTCTGAGGGTCTAGCAGCAAACTGGCAGCGTGGAGGTAGGAGGAGGAGCTGTAGACAATTTGGTGTTGTTTTGGGGTGGTATTTATATTTAATATTTCACCTGAAGATATGAGGTTTTGGGTGGGATACAATGGTTTTTAGAGTCTCCCAAGCTAAGACAATGAACACATGGAAATATTAACAACCCTTAATGTGTTATCACTTTAAAACTGAATGAAGCAAGCAGCCCTCTTTGGTTGTGGTAGAGGACAGGGAAACAATTCTTTATAAAGTTTGACTATTTCAGCTATACTTGATTGGATTAGCCAGATGTTCAGGCAAGAAGTTGACCTTCAGGTTATCTTTCTATGGAATTTGTAATGGCCCCTCACTAGATGTACGTGACCTAGTCTCAGCGCTAGTTCTTGGGATTCCTGGTTTTGGGGAGTTCCCAATTTACTTGCCAAACTTGTGGGAGGCCACAGTTAGCCAAATAATTAAATATTGCCAAATATTACTTGAGGGGCTGGCATGGCTGGTAACACCTCTGGATGAGAAGCAGAGATATAATGTTTAGACATCAGCAATTACTCCTTCCTGGAATGGGCAGTCTTGCAAAGTGTGCCAGGACTGACAAGCTCTGATTTCCACATTATCCCTTGCATACACGTACTGGACTATTTTAACTAGGGTATAGTCAGCATTACCACCTTTGCAAGTGTTGCCTTTAAATGCAGAAGTACATACAACACTAATATGAGGAAAATACATTTTCCTTAGGAAAATACAGTGCTTATATACATTGGTTTTACCATTATCAGGTGTGGCAAAATTGATTGTACATGTTCAGTATTACATGGTGAGGGAAATTCCAGGGCTATTGAAATCTTCAGGGCTGTCTTCAGGTTTGAGGCAGTAGGAGAACTTTAACTACCCTTCATAAAATAGACATTGATTTCCCCTCCCCTGGAAAAATGCATAACAAAAAATGCATAATTTTGCTACATCAAAAAAGTCATGAAAAACAACAGACTCCAAGAAACCTTAAATATTAATCAGTGTGCCCCTGTTTTTACCCTGCCATGTTGCACTGTACCTCCATCCTTCCAAATGCACTACTTTCTGTGCAGTCTTTGCAAGGAGCTCTGTAAAACAGTGTTCAGCTAGACGACTTGCTTGCAGAGTTGTAACATTGACCCAGAAAACTGATACTGAGAAACAAAGGATCTGTCTAATGCTCTGCTTCTATTGTCATTATCAGTGCTAGGTGTGAAACTCCACATTTGGCTAAACATGGTGGGAGGCTGGTTTGTTTGTCATAAAACTTTTAGACAAAAGCATGGCTGTACATTAGCCACATAACCAGCAGTATAGATTTGCTTTTTTGTTTGTTTGTTTTAAATGGAAGTCTGGGCCAGATAACAGTCCAAATAGGCTTTAAGTGGAGTGCCTAGAAACTGGGTGAAATCTGGTCAGTGAGGTAGAATGGCAACAATGTGATAAACATACCAGGTGCCTGGGTAAAAAATGTAAAGGCTGCCCAAAACAGGTAAGAGTGAAAATTGCCACTGGAACCAGGCAAAATATTGCTGTCAACAGAGCTTTCTGTGCTGCGGGAGAGTCTACTGCTGATATTGGGATGTGGCAGGAGAAGAAATTCTAAAGCAGATCATTAAACAGACAGTCTGTAACCACTTAGAAAGGAATGCCATGATCACAAAAAGTCAACATGGATTTCTGAAAAACAAGTCATGCCAGACTAATCTCATCTCTTTTTTTTATAGAGTTACAAACTTGATAGATGAAGGGAATGCTGTGGATGTAGTGTATCTTGATTTCAGTAAGGCTTTTGGCAAGGTCCCCCATGATATTCTTGCAAAAAAGTTAGTAACCTATGGGCTAGACAATGCAACTGTTAGGTGGATTTGTAATTGGTTGACTGACCGAACCCAAAGGGTAGTCACCAATGGCCCCTCTTCATCCTGGAGAGAAGTGACTATTGGGGTGCCACAGGGTTCTATCCTGGGCCCAGTGCTATCCAACATATTTATCAATGACTTGGATGAGAGAATAGAGGGTATGCTTATCAAGTTTGCAGATGACACCAAATTAGGAGGAGTAGCTAATACCCCAGAGGACAGGATCAGAATCCAAAATGACCTGAACAGATTAGAAAGCTGGGCCAAAACTAACAAAATAAATTTCAACAGGGAGAAATGTAGGATACTACACTTGGGCAGTAAAAATTAAATGCACAGATATAGGATGAGTGAAACATGGCTTGATGGCAGTACATGCAAAAAGGATCTAGGAGACGTAGTGGACCACAAGCTGAACATGAGTCAGCAGTGTGATGCAACAGCTAAGAAAGTGAATGCGACTCTAGGCTGCATTAATAGGAGTATAGTCTCTAAGGAAGTAATAGTGCCCCTCTATTCTGCTTTGGTTAGACCTCACCTGGAATACTGTGTCTAGTTCTGGGCAGCACAATTCAGAAAGGATATTGAGAAGCTGGGATGTGTCCAGAGGAGGGCGACCAAGATGGTGGGAGGTCTGGAAGCCATGCCCTATGAGGAGTGGCTTAGGGAGCTGGGCATGTTTAGTCTACAGAAGAGAAGGTTGAGATGGGACATCATAGCCATGTTTAAATATTTGAAGGGATGCCACACTGAGGATGGAGCAGGCTTGTTTTCTGCAGCTCCAGGGACTAGGACACAGAGCAGTGGGTTCAAACTACAGGAAAAGTGATTCCCCTAAACCTTAGGAAGATCTTCCTGACAGTAAGAGCTGTTCAGAAGTGGAATACACTGCCTCAGAGTGTAGTGGAGTCTCCTTCTTTGGAGGTGTCTAAACAGAGGCTGGATGGCCATCTGTCAGGATTTGATTGTGTATTCCTGCATGGCAGGGAGTTGGACTGGATGGCCCTTGTGGTCTCTTCCAACTCTATGATTCTGTGATTCTATAAGAATGTGTCTATACACTCAGCCTGTGTTGAGTTTTTGGACACACAAGTTCAAAGAAGAATAATTTTAAAACTGGGGCAGGGGGAAGGAAACAGCACATTCATGAACAATTAGAATGATTAAAGATCTTATGAACGTTTACAGCAGTGCTATAAACATCTTAATAAGATGGCAGCCTGTTTGACTGGAAAGGAGAAAAAGAGGATGTGAGGGAGTAGAGGTTCCTTATGAGGACATGAATTTATCATAAAAGCTGGCATGTTTTCTGAGGTGCAGGCTCTAAAATGACTCCTTCAGAATTGTTTCTACTATTTTATACATGTAGCAGTAAGGAGGAAAAGAAGTGTGATGTTCAAGAAAGCATAGCAAACAGGTCTGGCCAGACCACCCATAGGCCGAGGTTCCAGGCAGAACCTGGTGAGCTATAATTTGGCTTTTGCGTTTGCATTTGGCTCCTGATTGTTAAAGGCTGCTGAAAGCCTTGTTAAAAGATGACTTCAGGGCTTCCAACATTTTTTACAGTTGGCCAGTGTTGATTCTGGCAGAAACTTTTCTTTTTAGTTGTTTGCTGTAGCTAACAAATTTTTATATTGAATTATAAGCTTGAAATTTCTTTCTATTTTAATTTAGTTTTAAGTATGTTTCTAGCCACCTTGATAATAAATGCTAGCTGGAGTTTATTTTAATTTAAGTGACTATATGGGTTGATGAAGGCTTTTCTCCCTTTGCTGGGTATAAATCATTCTGTCTTCGCTACATTCCACTTCAGTGCCTTTATCAGCTGAAGATAAAATACAGTTTTGTAAATGGTTGCATTTTGGCTGTCTATTTTTTACTAAGATGCACTTTCCTGTAAATAAGTACTTTAACTACTTAAAGTACTGTACTTAGTTGCCAGACTAAACTGGTGGTATAGTTTTCATCTGCAAAAAATATTTTTTCTTGAAGTCTTATTTTCCAAATGAAGTAAATGCTATTTTTCCCATATACTGTATACCTGAAAAGATTTCTTAACAAAATAAATGTCTCACGCTCCCGTCTGCCACTATCTTTAGCACTATGGGATCCAATACATTGTAGCTTCTTCCTCTACTATTTATTCCAGTAAAAATCCATAGAAACATGGAAGGAGCTTACACTGAGGCTCCTTAGCTGTTCAAACCAGCATTGTCCCTTCTTCAACCTGGAGCAGTGCTGGTGGAGCTACAACCTGGCATGAAATTATGCACAGACTCCTACCATATGACTTCCTACTTCTGGTATTCTTGTATATGTGCATGTGCTTTCAAGTCTCCTGTTAGGGTTTTCTGTGGCAAGGAATATGGAGAGGTGGTTTTACCAGTTCCTTCCTCTGAAATATAGCTCACAACACTTGGTATTCATTGACAGTCTACCATCCAAGTACTATCCAGGGCTGACCCTGCTTAGCTTCCATGATCAGATGGGATCTGGTACCATTAGGGTATTTAGACCCTAGCATCCTCATAGGGTTTCTACATTGTTGTTGATGCGAGTCTTCAAGTCATTTCAACTTATGGTAATCCTAAGGGGTTTTCTGAGGCTGAAAGGGTGTGACTTGCCCAAGGTCACTTAGTGGGTTTTTATGGCTGAGCAGTGATTCAAACACTGGTCTCTAGAATCATAGCCTAATACTCAAACCACTGCACCATGCTGGCTCTGTGCTATATTACAGCCCCTCAAAGCTAGGCATTCTAATTTTGCAAATACTGTACATCAATCATTACATTTATTTCTACTGCTATGTTTCAGCCTTGGCACCATTTTTATAGTAAATACTCTTCTGAGAGAACTAATGGCGTAATGGTTATAGTTCTGGACTCAGGACAAGGAGATGGAAGCCCAAATCCTCTTTGGTCATAGAATTTACCTCGTGACCTTGGGCTATCACTCTCTTTGGAAATCGATCTTATAGGATTGTTGTAGAGCAAAACAGAAACCATGGAAAGCAGTTATGTACCTCGTATATTCCTGATGTAGTAAATAATAGCAACCTTCTGTCATGAACAGGTACTTCTGATGCTACTGTACTATCATCAGATCACTAAAAGTTTAATGTTTGGGAAGAACCAAAGGTAATTGACGGATGGGGTTGAAAATACTACTGTGTTCTTTGTTTTGGTCCTATTAAATAGCTTAGCAAGTTTGGTGACTCTGTGATCAAGCATGTGGTTGTATATAGAATGATACAGAGACACTTTAAATTACAGATGGTACAAATACTCTTGTGTTCTAACAACAAAGACAAAGAGATGGCAAAGATGGTCAGAATTTCATAGAAGTAGTTCTGAACAGGAATGTGCCAGAGAATATACTCAGATGCTGGGACATCAGAGGAACTTTAAAGTAACAACAAAGGAGTTTTCAAAGACATAGTATGCAAAGGGATCTTGTAGTACCTTTGAGACTATGGAGATTTTCAGATGGGCTCTATATTCTGCAGCAGGCATGGAACAAGGTCAAGAAAGGGTCTACCTTTCAGACGATGTCGACTCGTCCTGTGCTGCCCCCGTGCTGCTCTCAGAATATTGTATTCATGATGAAACATTGTGAATAGAACACCCATTCCATGTCTGTCACGGAATCACAGGTGTGCGAACAGGAGCCCCATTCCTGCCTCATGATGCCAGCCGCGGGGAGGAGGTCTGTTCAGAACACTTCCAGTGGTGATCGGGATGAGGAGGTAAGTGGCACCCTTTTATCCCCCCTCTCCAGGTTACTTGTGGGTTTTTTAATTTGTTTTGGGGCTTGGTTTTTCATTTTGACGTTTTGTTTGACTTTTATTTTTAAATTTCCCGCATGATCGTTCTCTCACGAGAACAAGCAGGATTTCATTTCCAGGTCATAAATGCAGCCTTATGACAGCTGCATTTACTCCTGGCCAGCAAGGGGAGGGGGAGGACGTTCATTCCTGCCGTGGGATCAAGGTAAGTGTCTGGAAGATTTTTCTTGATTCCATGGCAGGAACAGGAGTGGGGGTAGCGAGGCAGGAATGAGGCAAAAGGCCCTGTCTGAAAATCTCCTAACTGGGAGAAAGAAGTTTATAGTATAAGCTTTTGTAAACGGTCTGCTTCCTCAGGTAGCAGATAAAGTTGTTAACCGCTGTCAAATGGACTTCGACTTATGGCAACCCCATGAATGTCACCCTATCCTCAGCTGTTCTGCTCAGATCTTGCAGACTCAGGCCGTGGCTACTTTGATTGAGTCTATGCATCTGTAATACAGTCTTCCTCTTTTTCTATGGCCTTCTACCTTAACAAGCGTTATTGTGTTTTCTAGTGAGTCATGTCTTCTCATGATATGGCCAAAGTATGACAGTCTCACAGTTTAACCATCTTGGCTTCTAGGCAAGGCTGGTTTAAGGAATTTTGGGGGGCCCTGCAATGCTTTATTTTGGGGGCCCCATATGTTTATCTCAGGTCAATGTAACCTAACCTATTCACTGTACAGGATGTTCAGATCACAGTAGGACCCCCGTATCCATGGATTCATTATCCATGGGACACAAAACAGCACACCTACCATATAGTTTTCCTAGTAAATGTGTCCTCCCTAGCGGTTTTCTAGGCCCTCCAAGGCAACTCTATGGTATTTTAAACCAGAAGTCCCATTATTTTCAATGGTGTTCACTATTATTCATGGTTTTCAGAATCCACCCCACCCCCCGAACCAATCCCCAGTGGATAAGAGGGGCCTACTGTATTACATAATTTGACACCAATAATTTAGTTTAAAAACTATATTATAGGCACTAACATAATATTTTTAGTTTATTAGCAATTAATGTAATGATGTAGATTTCCTCAAAGAAAAGAAAGAGTGGACTACAAGCTAAACATGAGTTAGCAGTGTGATGCAGCAGCAAAAAATGCCAATGCGATTCTAGGCTGCATTAATAGTGTCTACATCAAGGGAAGTAATAGTATCACTCCATTCTGCTTTGGTCAGACCTCACCTGGAATATTGTTTCCAGTTCTGGGCACAACAATTCAAGAAAGATACCAAGAAGGATGTTGGGAGGTCTGGAAGCCATTATGCCCTATGAGGAACGGCTTAGGGAGCTGGGCGTGTTTAGCCCAGAGAAGAGAAAGTTAGGAGGGGACATGATAGCCATGTTTAAATATTTGAAGGGGTGTCATACTGAGGAAGGAGCAAGCTTGTTTTCTGCTGCTCCAGAGACTAGGACACGGAGCAATGGACTCAAGCTACAGGAAAAGAGATTCTACCTAAACATTAGGAAGAAGTTCCTGACAGTAAGAGCTGTTCAGAAGTGGAATGCACTGCCTTGGAGTGTGGTGCACTCACCTTCTTTGGAGGTTTTTAAGGAGAGTCTGGATGGGCATTTGTCAGGAATGCTTGGATTGTGTGTTCCTGCAGGGCAGAAGCCAATCGGATGGGATGGCAGTTGGGGTCCCTTCCAGCCCTATGATTCTAGTCTGCATTCAGACCCTGGGAAAGTTATTCTTGGATTACACCTCCCAGAATCCCCCTGCCAGCACCCTTCTCAAGATCTGGTTGCATTGTTCCTTTTCCAGCATTCTCTAGTGCAGTGGTTCTTAACTTGGGGTCCGCAATGTCCTCACAGGGGGTCCACAAAGGCTTGAGGGCTGCTTGGCCCCCCTCCTCCCTGTAGTGGAGTAGCCACGTGACAGGAACCAAGGCAAAGGCTGGCTGGCTTGGCCTGCACATTGCCATTCAATCCACTGCAGCCACAAACTTGCAGGAGAAGCAAGAGTGTCTCTGAGGGAAAGTTTAATGGATGGTGTAATTGTATTGGTGTTGTTGTTAGCTATTATTATTAGGGTTTTAAATCTTGAGTTAAGTCTTGGGGCAACAAAAGATATTTAAAGGGGGTCCCTGGTAAAGAAAAGGTTAAGATCCACTGCTCTAGGCCAATGCCTCTCACATAACACTAATGGGATACTGGTGTTTTAGTGACAACAATAAAACCATTGTTCCCAGTAATATTACTCCAAATTTTAATTTATATTCTTTATACAGTATTCTTCTGTTAAAAGAGTTAAGAGCGTTGTAAAAGTTTCAGCATTGCACTATGACTATGGAGACCAGGGTTTGAATCCTTACTCAGCCATGAATACCCCACTGGCTGACCTTGGGCAAGTCACACTCTCTCAGCCTCAAAGGAAGGCAAAGGCACACACCCTTTGAACAAACCTTGCCTAGAAAACCCCATGGTAGGTTTGCCTTAGTCAGAAATGACTTGAGGGCACATAGGCAAACACACACAAATGCAGGCTGAACTCAATTGGCAAGGGAAGAGAAGGGAAGGGAAGGGAAGGGAAAGAAAGAAAGAAAGAAAGAAAGAAAGAAAGAAAGAAGCCCTTTCCGAGACAACGCTCAAATTCCCTGTCTCTCTCATAAACATACACTCACCGTCTCCGTGGTAGCAGCAAACTCCCTCCAGCTTCTGCCACGGAGGGCTGCTATTTCTTTCGCTTTCTCTTTACTTTGGGAGACAACTGTTTTTTTAAAAAAGCCAGCAGGTTTTTGGAGGAGGAGGGGGCTCCTACTGGCTGTCTCCTGGCTGTCTCCTTCGTCAGATTAAGGAGACTAGCATGGGCCCTCTCTTGACCTTGGGGCCCTCTCTTGACCTTGAGCCCCCCCCCCCATGCTGATTTGGCAGACAGGTTAAACCGGCCCTGCTTCTAGGGAGGGTTCAAGGCTTGATTTGCTCTAGGACCCATTGATTTGTCTTTTTAATTGTCCATGGTATCCATAGAACTCTGATCCAGCACCACATTTCAAATGAGCTGATTTTCTTCTTATCAGTGTTCTTCATTGTCTAGCTGATAAAGTAGACCCAAACTATGAAAGCTTATGCTGTAAACCTCTGTATGTAGATGCAGTCTGCAACAGTTTATGCTACAAACCTCATTCTGTCAGTCTCAAAAATGCTACAAGATCCCCTTGAACAAAGGAGTTGTGCAACAAAAAGGGTGAGATGTTGCCAAAACAAAGAGTGAAGGTAAAGAAGAAAGGTGGAGTATTCATCTCTATTGAATAGTGGCAAATCTTTCCATGACCATGCTTGTTGAACATGCTTTGCTTGTTTTCTATAAGGCTGGATGATAGGAGTTTCACCACAGGAGATGCACTTGGGTATTAAGAACTGTTTGTCTTTTAAAGCTTAGGCTCATGAGCAGATGTCAGGGAGAGAAAAACAGACTGTAAAATGTCAAGGTTGTTCCTGTGGGAAAGCCTGGTAGGGAGGAAGGAGGGTGCTGCCCAGGGAGGCAGGTTGTTTTGGTTGTCTGGCAAATGAGAAAAAAGTCCAGGAAAACTGCCTGTATTGCTTTATGCTTTTAATATACTGTGTAGCTGGCATATCCTTTAGTGCTGACAATAAAGGTGTACCATCATCAACTCTGCTTGCTGAATAATGCTTTTCTGAACCTAATGAAAGTTTGTGCTTCTGAAGTTAGTCAATAAATGACAGCATCCCCCAACCATTTTGTTTCCTCCTGGCTCTTCTCTGGATTTTCTCCTACAGGACCTGTGACTCCAACACTGTCAACTTTCTTTTTCTTTTTTCTTTCTCCTGTATGATTTTTAAAAACATCTTTTGCCTGATGAAGAAGCCAGTGGATTTCTGAAAGCTCACATGAAGTGTATTGTGCATTTTGGTTGGCCATTAAAAGTATCTCTCTTTTGTGGCTACAGGACCAAGGGATCTTTGCTAATTATAAATCTGTTGACTGTAGGACTTTTTTTCTGGGATTGGTATGTCAAATTATGTTTGAAATTATAAATATATATATATATATATATATATTTGTCTAACACTGACATTTATGTTCAAGTTTAGGTCTAAGATAGACTTAATTCTATTCCTTAGCCTTTTTATTTATTTGTACATGTGCATGGAGGAACTCACCAACATTTCCTATATTGGAATTTTAGACACAGCTAGAGTAAAAATAGCAAGCAGAATTGAGGAAATAACAGCCCATCATCCCTTCATACTGTCATCAGAAGGCTCCAATATAAGCCACTGCTGAACTGGATCCCAATAAAGTTCAACAGCCAGGCATCAAAAGTAAAAGAAAATGTATTAGTCTGCAGGGAAGGTCCGTAAGAAGTAAAACCCAAAGCAAAATGGAGCCCATTTGTTTACTGCCAAGCACTTTTATATCCTTACAAAAACAAGTCAGTTCAACCACAAGGCTATTATTTTCCCACAAAGCAAATAAGATAAGCTGGATGCCTCTGTCAACAGGCTGTAATTCATCTACAAGGTACAATATACAATAATATTCTCAGGATGTAGCTGTTTGTGCTGTTTCAGCAAATAGCATGATCTATGCATGCATATTATCTCACTGCTCACACTTCCTCCTGTAAGCTCTCTGTATATGCTTTGCTTACTTGAAATGGCATTTTCTCTTCCTATTCTTTGCCTCCCTTTCTCAATACAGGTGTCCCTTCATATTCGCTCGGTTTTGGTTCCAGGACCCCCCGTGGATACCAAAATCCATAAATACTTAAGTCCCATTATATGCAGTGGCATAGCAAAATGGTGTCCTTTATATAAGATGGCAAAATCAAGGTTTTTTAAAAAGAATATTTTCAAGCCGTGAATACTTAAATCCGTGGATACCAAATCTGAGGATATGGAGGGACAACTGTACAATGTAACATTGGATGGAATAAAATGAATGTTGGATAAAACATTAAATGTCATGCAGAGTGTAAATGATCTGCACATGCAGCTCAATGCCTGTCCCCACCCACAGTTGCCAAGCCCCATGGGGTTGCTGCTACATCCACTTTATATGGCTGGGAAGGAGAGGGGGAAGAAAGAGAAAGAGAGAGAGAGAAATAGGGATGACTTTGTTCCTCTGCCTCTCTAAAACAAACCTCAGGGGAACAAGAGGCTGTGCCCACCTCCCTCACCCTCTACCATAACAGCAGTTCCATGGGACTTAGCAGCTGCCTGGGATGGGGGTGGTTTTGGATGTTCCATAAGAGGCTAAAGAATTACCTCTTGCATTCCCATTCAGAAAATGATGTATGCTCATGTACAGTATGTCACTAACAGGATCCTGACATATATAAGATAGTTTACTCACAACCTTTTCATGCATACGGTGAACATGCAGGATATTATCAGACGGGGACAAAAATAGTGTCTCTGTCTCACTATCTCCTCTCCCACCCCACTCCCATCCCTGTAATACTATAAAAATAAAAGTTATCAGACCTACTTTTGCTGCTTCTTTCCCTCTCCCTGGCAATCCAGGAGTGAATGCAACTCTCACCAAGCTGCATTCACTTCCTGGAATGGAAATCCCGGCTGTTCTCGTGAGAGGACAAATGTGGGAAATTGAAAAAGAAAAAGAAATGTCAAAAAGTAAAACCAAGCACAAAAACACACTTTAAAAAATACAAGTAAGGGTACAAAAAAGTGTGCCACTTACCTCCTTGTCCCGATCGCAGCTGCAAGTGTTCAACATGGACCTCCCAGTGATGCTGGTATTACGCCAGCATAACGGGGCACCTTTTCACTCACCTGTTGGTCGGTTACACAAATGGAACGATGGATCAATTCATGGCTTAGCCCATGAATAAAAAGGAGTGCTGGGGCAACGGAAGGGGCATGGGAGCATGACGACCTGTGAATGACATCATCTGAAAGGAAAACCCTTTCAGGATCTCCTGGCATCTCTGTCATGCTATATTTAGGTCGTCTGATAATCTCCACAGTCATGCACAGTCAGCTACATGATTAATGGATAAAAGAGCAAGGCAAATAAACAAGCAGGAAGAGAAAGAAATGGGAAGAAGTTCAATCTGTTGCAGATAAACTGTGGATAACAACCACAACCACAAGACTCTTGTCCAGTTCCCCCATTCCCCAACTTTGTTACCCACTTAGATGCTTTGAATCCAGCAAGCCCAGTAAGTAGCTAGTATTTGGGCTGCTTAGGACTGCATTTTCAGCCAATGTTTGTTGACCTAGGACTTTTTCAGATGTCGATTTACGAAAAGGCTCGTAACACTCGTGAGGCTGCTGCCCGGCAGGGGGCCTGTTTCGTACAACGCTGTCTCCCTGCCGAAATCATCAGTTTCAGTTCTGGGAGAGATCGGAGGCAGCCACATCATATTTGGCCATTTTTTAATCACGGGCAACTTCCATGATTAAAAAATGGCCAAATATGGCACAGCTGCCTCTGATCTCTCGCGGCAGGGGGACAGTGTCGTACGAAACAGGCCCCCTGCCACGCAGCAGCCTCGCGAGTGTTATGAGCCTTCTTGTGCTGTAAATCAACATCTGAAAAAGTCCCTAGTTACATTATATGTGAAGTATTTCAAACTGCCCTTTTCTTTTGTTTTAACTTGCTGTGTTTTAATCTTGTTGTATACCGCCCCAGTTGCCGAGCAGAAGGGCGGGTTAAAAATAAAAAAAAAATTATTATTATTTTGCAGAGCTGCTTTGGCTGGCTTGCTGCATATTCCCAGGCACTGCTTGCACATTTTCCAGGAGTATTATACACCCTTCCAGCCCATAGGATCTAAACCAAGAGACTGTGGGATTCAGCTACTGTATGTTCTTAAAGCACCTCTCTTTGGGTTTTTGGCTTTTCTGTAGTGTTCTGAGCTTTCTCCCTTCTGTTTCTACTTCTGCCAGGACCAAAGATTTGTGGGTAGCTGATCCTTTCTCTCTGAACTGTTATGACACCCAGAGGGAATGTGATTTAGAGAGGATCAGGAAGCAAAGTTTATTGCCTGAAGCAGAACATGATTCCCTTCATCCATCTGCATTTAACTGTAGTCTTTATTAGTTTGTTTGGCAGTAAAACCAGGGTCATTGACCAGTAGTTTTAAAGAAAGGTGGAACTATTTCAAATATATATGTTTATTCATTTTTGCTTAAGTATTAAATGCATTTTAAATTAAGTAATGAAAAATATATTAATCATAAAATAATCAGCCAAATATGCAACAGTTGACAGCAACATGTAACTCTCCAAGCCATAAAGTTATTGTCATAATCAACCTGTGATGTTTTTCCATAGGGCTCCTTGTTATGCTGGAGGAATATATATTTGTCCTTTCTTACTTTGAAATGCAATTTTTTAAAAGTGCATTTTTCATAAAAGGTAGCATGGCTTGGAGCATTTCTCATCACCGTAGCTTCTTATACATTTTGAGTATCCCTTATGTGGAATTCCAAAATCCAAAATTGTCCACATGGGTGGCTGAGATAGTGACACCTTTGCTTTCTGATGGTTCAATGTACACAAACTTTGTTTCAAGCACAAAATTATTTAAAATATTGTGTATCAAATTACCTTCAGGTTATGTGTATAAGGTGTATATGAAACATAAATGAATTTTCTGTTTAGACTTGGGTCCCATCTCCAAGACATCTCATTATGTTTATGCATGTATTCCAAAACAAATTTAAAAATCCAAAATACGGAACACTTTTGTTCCCAAGTACTTCAGATGAGGGAGACTCAACCCATATCAGTTTTTGCATCAGTGCAAGACTGCAGAGCCTGTTTCTCCATTGTTCAATTGAACTTTTTAAACACTTTTCCCAGGCCAAGAGCAATTTATATGTCTTTTTGGTAATACATTCTGCTTCTTGAAAAATTTGTAACTACAACTGTCAGAGCACATCAGACTGGCACCACATATGCATGTAAGTTCTCAGTGCCCCCCAGGATTGATAGAATCTCATTCAGCTGCATAGGAGTTAAATGCCACTTGTGACATAATTCAAAGATTGTGTATGGAAAGGCCTATTGAGAGTATGGGGAAACAGCAAAGGAATTTTCTATTTTAAGATTCCACTGTGGATATCTATTCAAGAGGCCTTTTTGTCAAGATGGACAAAAACGGATTACTGGCTAAGATACTCAGATATAGGCAAGAAGGGGGCGGACAACTGGTTAAAAATAGAGGATAAGGAAATCCTGCAAGAAAGATATAATATAAACTGGTTTGAATATAGGCAGTTAAAGGAAAGGTTTATGGAGGATATGAAGAAAGAGGGGGTGGAGAAGGAGTATAACGACTTAGATAAACTATTATTGGAGGAAAGTAATACAAAAGCTATTACCAAATTTTATAAGCTATTATTGTGTAGATCTACTGAGCGAGAATATGTTAAAGAATATATGATAAAATGGGCATTAGATATAGGGGAGGCTATATCTATTGAAGAATGGGAAAATGCAAGAAAAAGATCATTTGCATTTACGGCATCACAAAATATAAGAGAGAACTATATTAAGGTTGCTCTTAGATGGTACTATACCCCTCAAAGACTCAATAAGATGAATCAAAATGTGTTAAGCAACTGTTGGAAGTGTGGGAAAAACAAAGGAACATTGATGCACATGTGGTGGCATTGCGAGAAGATAAGGAGTTTTTGGAGGCAGGTCCACATGATAATTAAAGAGATATTCCAAACTGATTTTGAGTTTACTCCTAAGATATACCTATTAAACATCATTGAAGGGTTGGAGGAGGAGAAAAGAAAGGTTTGCTGGAGAATGGTGCTTTATATGATCACTGCAGCCAGTTTGGTTATTGCTAAAAAATGGAAGGTAGTAGAACGCCCAACGATAAACGAATGGAAAAACAGATTGATAGATATGTTAGAATTAGATATACTCACAAAAAAACTTGCGTAATAGGAAAGAAAATGTATGGAGAGAAGAGTGGAAACCAGTTATTGAATACTGGAAAGTCAAGGGCGAATTGCAAAGTAGCTACGATATAGGTTGTTAAGCTGCTCCAGTGAAGTAAAGAAGATAAGCCGTTATAAGAATAAACAAACATAAAAATGTCAAAGTCATTATAAACTTATAAATGTTTTATGCTGAGAGTCTGATATTCGCTAGAATACAAACAGGAAGTCATAGATAAGCCTTGGGTAGGTAACTTTGTAATTACTATTTCTTCTCAACTTTTCATTCTGTTATTCCTTCTGAGAGAGGCGATGTCATATATGTCATGAAAAACTTTGTATAATTTTGCAAATTTGTGATGTATATCATTTAAATTTAAGAAAGTTGATTGTTAAAGTGAAAGTGATTTAACTGTAACTATGCTAAACAAACAAATAAAATTTGGATATACGAAAAAAAAAATAATTCAAAGATACCAACTTTGTGGGCTCATTGTTCCATATGGACTTCAAAGCTATTTGATCTATAACAATACTACGATCTGTCTCCCAAGCATTCTGAATTCCTTCTCCATTATCACACCAAGATCCTGCATCATCAGACTTAAGGCTGCTGCCACACTGCAGAAATAATCCAGTTTGACACCACTTTAACTGCCATGGCTCAATTCTGGGATTTGTAGTTTCGTGAGATATTTAGACTTCTGTGGCAGAGAGCTCTGGTGCCACAACAAACTACAAATCCCAGGATTCCATAGGATAGAGCCATGATAGTTAAAGCAGTGTCAAACTGCATTATATCTGCAGTGTGGCACCAGCCATAGTTAAAATGACAGAGCTCCATCATTGTAGCTACTTCTGATAATGATAACCCTCCAAATACTACTTCTTAAACCAGACAGCACCCCAGCTGAGGAGTTTCTGGCTCTCCTGGTCACAGGGCACATTGAAACAAACAGCTGGAGAGACCTCTTTGGGTCCTGCTGCAGCTGCCTGTCTCAATGTGCCCCACAACTGGGAGAGCACTGCAATCATCATTTCCCAGTGCCATGATCTGCAGAGCCTCAGAAACTCTTTAACTGGGAGACTGCCTCACTTAAGATGCAGGTTTTGGGGATCGCATTCATTCATTAATGGCTGTAAATATGAATCCCAAAAGTTACGAGATTGTAAATCCAGTTTATGTTCTCCTAAATATTGAACAGTGATACAGTTGTCCCTTCATATTCACTGGGGTTTGGTTCCAGGACCCCCACCCCTGTGGATACCAAAATCTGTGAATACTCAAGTCTCATTATAAGCAATGGCATAGCAAAATGTCCCTTATATAAGATGGCAAAATCAAGGTTTGCTTTTTGGATTATTATTTTTTAAAGAATATTTTCAAGCCATGAATACTTAAATCCATGGATACCAAATCCATGGATATGGAGGGACAACTGTAATGTTTAATAAGACCTTATACATTATATAAATTGAGTTGTTAGAATTAGATTACGTCTGAATCATTCAAGTCTCAAAATTGTTTAGTGGTCTTACTGCCTGTGCTTTAACTTCCTGGATGATGTAAAACATGAGAGTTATTGAATTTGAAAAGATGCCTCTGAAACCATGCAGCTATTTGGCAAAGTTGCATTGTTGGCTGTTCTCCTGTCTTCAGATTCTGTGTGTGTATGTCTGTGTGCGCACCTTCAAGTTGTCTGTCAACTTATGGCGGCCACATTAATTTCCTAGGGTTTTCTTAGGCAAGGAATACTCAGAGGTTGTTTCCCTCGTTCCTTACTCTGAAATATAGCCTACAGCTCCTGGTATTTTTTGGTGGTCTTGCTGTTTAACTTCCAAGATCAGACAGGATCTGGTGCCTTTAGGATATTTAGCTCGCCCCCAAATCTTTCAGTTTATGCAAATTTACTTTTTCCCAGTACTAAAACTGAACTATTTTAATTTGTTGCAGAATAACAGGTGACATATTGGAGGCACTTTTGAAGACTTACAACAATAGCTTCCCTTCTAGTCCTTTTCTACAGCAGCTAATGTTAGAAATATTATATATATATATGTGTGTGTGTGTGTGTGTGTGTGTGTGGAGAGAGAGAGAGAGAGAGAGAGAGAGAGAGAGAGAGAGAGTCTATTATATAAAAACAGAAAGAGATGTTACTGGGAAGCAACTCTTTCTTTTTTTTAAGTCGACTGGGCCTCTGAGTTAATTTAATATATTATGTGCTGACCCATTTACTAAGGCACTGACTAATTAGGTCATCTTGTCATCTATAAGAATTTATGGAGGCATATGTGAGGAGTATCCACCATCTCCACTACTATTATTATTGTTTTGTCTCTAACGCCTCTGGAATGTGTGTCTGTGCGCATATGTATATTAAAAACCCTCTGCAGTAATGATAATACAAAGCCAAGAGAATAAATGAATTTTATATGCTGACAATACGCTCTTGCACCTTCCCCAAATGTTTGAAGTCAGAAATTTAGTGGGAGAAAGGACTAAGCATTACAGATGGGACATTTCAAGTGGAACCAAGAGGAAGCATGGAGCTGCTGGGGTACTGCAGCCAAAGCCCATGCGTGGAGAGCCATAGCCTTATCTTAGAGATAAAGGCTTAGCAACCCATCAGCCTCTCTAGGAGACAGGATATTTACCCCATGCCTAAGGTAGGTGTTGATGAGTGACCACAGAGGGGCCAATTTCACCACATTTACCTATGAATAAATTATGTTTTCTCCTCACGTATATTGCCCTAGCATGTTGCATGGAACAAAACATCACAAACTCAGAAATATGACCCATTGGAACTCTCATACGCAATCAGTGGGATGTCAATTGCTTGGATATTCAAGGGCGTGGAGGTGAAATCATGTGGCAAGGCTATAATCATGAAGACTTTTCTGGAAGCTTTCATTATGCCACAGTGACAGGTCCAGTCCAGGGCCTCTGCTTGTGCCCACAAGTATGGATACCTTACTATGAGGCCCCCATACTAAACAGATGTGTCTGCAAGACCACATTTACAGTTGGCCCACCATATCCACAGATTCTGTATCCACGGATTCCACCATCAACAGCTTGAAAATATTTTTAATAATCCAAAAAGCAAACCTTGATTTTGCCATTTTATATAAGGATGCTATTCAGCTATGCCATAGTATATAATGGGACTTGAGCATTCACAGATTTTGGTATCCAAGGAGAGTTCTGGAACCAAGCCCCAGCAGATACCAAGGACCCACTGTATATGGTTCACATTGCCAGTCAGTACTGAAACCTCTGATATCTTTGGAGAGAGGTTGGGCTTACGTGTGGGTCTGACACCCATGCCTTCTTTTTTCAAAATGACCATTCATCTTCTCCCTCCAATAAGGATGGGGAGGACAATCACATTCCAGATGGTGGAATAGCCTGCTGGAAGAGATTCGACAGTTAAACATGCTGTCGGAATTTAAAACAGCACTAAAGACCTATCTCTTCTGGCAGGCCTACCCAGTTGATTTTAATCTATGAATTTTAAATTGGTATTTTAAGTCTGTGAATTATTTTAATGTTTGTTTTAATCCTATGTGTTTTTAATCTGTGTTTTTAAATGATTTTATGTCATATATTGTATTTCAATTTATGTTGTATCCCATCTTGAGCCTTGTGGAGAGGCATGTAAGAAATAAAATTGTATTATTGTTGCTGCTGCTGCTGCTGTTGTTGTTGTTGTTGTTGTTATTATTATTATTATTATTATTATTATTAATATTATCTTGATGTCAGTGGTAGTGGGTCCTTAGAAAAGGTTGCCAGTCTCAAAGGCATGGCTGGTAGTTGGAGTGAAGATGACTGGTATTAAGGATCCCATTGAAGCTTCAGCCATAACAGAAGAGTCCTCTCCTGAAGATAAAACCTGAGCCGCCCGCCTCTAGTCCATCCTAGACTGAGGGAAGGGGAGCAGAATTGTGCAAAGTACACCAAGTACACTTAGGATCTGCTACCTGAAAGGTTGTTTTCCACAGAAGGTCCCTAAAGCCTTGAAGAACAATTTCTTCAGGCTTCTTTGGTGAAACTCTAGTAGTGGCAACATCTTTTGTTGTTGTGTGGCTTCAACTCATTTTCAACTTATGGCAACCAAGGTAAACCCATCATGGGGTTTTCTTGGCAAAATTTGTTCAGAGAGGGTTTGACCTTGCCTTCATCTGAAGCAGAGTGAGTGTGACTTGCCCAAGATCACCCAGTGGGTTTCCATAGCCAAGAAGGGATTCAAACCCTGGTTTCCCAGAGTCCTAGTCTCCCTAGACTCAAGCCGCTACACTACGCTGGCAACATCTATCAACCATCTACTGTATATTCCGGTGTATAAGATGACTGGGCATATAAGACAACCCCCCCCCAATTTTTAAGTCAAAATATAAAGTTTGGGATATACTTGCCGTATAAGACGGTCCCCCTCTTCCAACACACTCCAAATAAAAATTAAAAAAAAAACATCAGATTTGATTTCAATATGGTAATTTTAATTCAAATGCTTATGACATGCAGGTACTTAGCAGGAAAACTGTCACTTATAAACATAAGGCTGTTTGTCATCAAACATGTAAACACAAAACAGTGCAAGAGGATTAAACTTTTCCTAATTCACTCTAAAGCTGAAAGGAAGGATAAGACAATAAACCCATGGGAGCTGCCATGCTCTTTGTTTTCTAAGTTGTCAACCAAACTGGAACTGATAATGATAGGAGGAAGATTACAAACAATAGAGAGCAAATGCCAGGCTAGACCCTGGCGAGTTAGCAACACCCGTCATAACTCCAAGTTATGGTATTTTTACAGGTTTTGCTGGCATTACAGTTTCCCTTTAAAAGCCTTCAAAATCCTCCTGTTCATCATCTGATGTCATAAATAAATCAATGATATCTTGTGATACATTTGTAAGGCAGTCATCATATGGATCGAATTCTGTATCAGATGGTGTGGTCTCAGCTTCCGCTTCCTCTTCATCTTGCCACAAGTAGTCGTTTTCCATACCATCTAATCAATTTGATATGCCACACTTCTTGATTACTGTTTCTGCATCAATATCATTCCAGGCTTTTATGACAAACTTGACAAAACATCCAACTGTGGAGCACGCATGTTTCCTCCTTTTGTGAATTACTTTTCGCCGCTAACCATCCATTCATTCCACTGTTTTTGAATGCGATCTTTAAATGGCTTGTTTAGGCACACATCCAGTGGCTGCACCAACAATGTCAATCCTGCAGGAATAACTGCCACATGTGTGTTTAGTTTTGCAAGCCTTTGCTTGGTGCTGGGAGTTAAATGTGCCCTGAACATATCCCACACCAGTAGACTATGTTTTTGAATAAGTCCGCCTGGTCGCCTGCTCCATACATTATCAAGCCATAGCTTTACCCCTTCTTCATCCATCCAGCCTTTTTCATAGAATCATAGAATCATAGAATTGCAGAGTTGGAAGAGACCACGAGGGCCATCCAGTCCAACCCCCTGCCACGCAGGAAATCTCGATCAAAGCATCCCCGACAGATGGCCATCCAGCCTCTGTTTAAAGACCTCCAAGGAAGGAGACCCCACCACGCTCCAAGGGAGTGTGTTCCACTGCCGAACAGCTCTTACTGTCAAAAAGTTCCTCCTCATGTTGAGGTGGAATCTCTGTTCCTGGAGCTTGCACCCATTGCTCCGTGTTCCAGTCTCTGGAGCAGCAGAAAACAAGCCTGCTCCATCCTCAGCGTGACATCCCTTCAAATACTTAAACAGGGCTATCATATCGCCTCTTAACCGTCTTTTTTCCAGGCTAAACATACCCAGCTCCCTAAGTCTCTCCTCATAAGGCATAGTTTCCAGACCTTTCACCATTTTAGTTGCCCTTCTCTGGACACGCTCCAATTTGTCAATATCCTTTCTGAATTGTGGTGCCCAGAACTGGACACAGTATTCTAAGTGAGGTCTGACCAAGGCAGAATAGAGTGGCACTATTACTTCCCTTGATCTAGACACGATACTTCTATTGATGCAGCCCAAAATTGCATTGGCCTTTTTAGCTGCCGCATCACACTGTTGGCTCATGTTCAACTTGTGGTCTACTAGGACTCCTAGATCCCTTTCGCACGTAGTCTCATTAAGCCAGGTCTCTCCCATCCTATATTTATGCATTTCATTTTTCCGCCCTAAATGCAGTACTTTACATTTCTCCGTATTGAATTTCATTTTGTTAGCTTTGGCCCAGCTCTCCAGTCTATCCAGGTCATTCTGAATTTTGATCCTGTCCTCTAGGGTATTAGCTACTCCTCCCAATTTGGTGTCATCTGCAAATTTGATAAGTATGCCCCTAATTCCCTCATCTAAGTCATTGATAAAGATGTTGAATAGCACTGGGCCCAGGACAGAACCCTGTGGCACCCCACTGGTCACATCTTTCCAAGACGAAGAGGAGCCACTGCTGAGCACCCTTTGGGTTCGGCCGGTCAACCAATTACAAATCCATTGAACAGTTAACTTGTCTAGCCCACATTCTACAAGCTTGTTTGCAAGAATGTCATGGGGAACCTTGTCAAAGGCCTTACTGAAATCAAGGTATGCAATGTCCACAGCATTCCCTTCATCTACCAAGCTGGTAACTTTATCAAAAAAAGAGATCAGATTAGTCTGGCATGACTTGTTTCTCTGAAACCCATGTTGACTTTTTGTGATTATGGCATTGCCTTCTAAATGTTCACAGACTCTCTGTTTAATGATCTGTTCTAGAATCTTCCCTGGTATTGATGTCAGACTAACTGGACGATATTTGTTGGGATCCTCTTTTTTCCCCTTTTTGAAGATGGGAACAACATTTGCCCTCCTCCAGTCTGCTGGGACTTCTCCTGTTCTCCAGGAGTTCTCAAAGATTATTGCCAATGGCTCTGAGATTATATTTGCCAGCTCTATTAATACTCTTGGATGTAGTTCATCTGGTCCTGGAGATTTAAAATCAACTTTCGTGAGTAAAAATCGCCAAAATATTACACTCAAATGTCCCTGCGGTACCGCAACAGTACTGGCAGGGATGGGCATCATCCGAAAGGGACGCCCTGCAGCGCAGCAGTCTCGCAACGTGGCGAGGCTGCTTCTGTTGTATTTTACTTGTCCGAAAAAGTCCCATGTCTGCTACATGTTTTTCCAGTTCTGGCCAATGTGGGGTGCCTCTTCTTAATGAACACTTACCCTTTGGGATACTCTGTAATGCTTTTGCATTTGCTTTCCAGTCCTGAACCATCTTTTCTGTTACTCCATATTGCCTTGCAGCAGCACAGTTATTATGTTCCATTGCAAAGTTTACAACTTTAAGTTTGAAACTGGCTCCATATTTCTTTCTTCTTGTTGGTGGAGCCATGATGGGGTTTTGACTGTTGGACATTTTTATACTAGTACCTTCCTATATGTACTGGTGCTATACTGTATGAAGAGGTACAGATAGGTACCGGACTGGTGCTGTGCTGTGAGTGGTACCCTGTAAACAACAACCATCCAACCACAATACCTGCAATTGGCTGTTTGTTGTATACAAAACCTGCTTGGATTGGTCAGCTCTCCCTGCCTTCCCAGCCCTCCCTGTGTCCAAGATTACCTTAACAGAGCAGCGCAGACACACCTCTTTTACCCATCAGGCCTGCCCTCGTATCCTATTAAAGATACCGGTACATCCTACTTTACCTTTGGTGTTTCCTGACTGAGTGCCCTGCTTGAATCTGCCTTTGCCCCCAAACACTCAAGGGTCTAAAGCCAGTTCGGGAGTTCCCTCTTAGAGTTCCCTCCCACTTAGCGGGAGCTCTCCTTAACCACTTTTCCCCTTGAACCGGTTTTAGATCATTGAGTGTTTGGGGCAAAGGGCGGTTGAAGTGGGGCACTCAATGGGGAAACTGCTGGCGAAGATGCAGGAGATTGGGGGGAGGAGGCAAAGCGTGTACCAGTACATTTGCCCCTCTCTTCCCCCTTCACCCCTTTGAGGAGGAACCCACTTTGCTTCACCCGCTTCCCATCCCTCCATTTTTATTCCCTTCATTTCCCAAAGGGGGAGAGGATCCCCGATCTGCTGAGGCAAACTGCTACATTCGCACCCCTCCTCCACCTGGGATTGTTCCCCAAAGGGAGAGAAGGTGGAGGAAAGGGGCAAAAATGCCCAGTTTGCCTCAGCCACCCCCTCCCTCTGTCTTGGCTCTCTTCCGAAGGGGACTAAGGTGGGGGAAGCAGGGGCATCCGCGGCAAACTACTAGATTCGCCCCTTTCCCCCACCTTCAAGGAAGGTGGGGGAAAGGGGCAAAATGCCCAGTTTGGCTCAGCGGCCCCGTTTCCTCCGTCTTGGCTCTCTTTCAAAGGGGGCAAAGGCGGGGGAAGTGGGGCCGCCGAGGCAAACTGCTAGATTCGCCCCTTTCCCCCACCTTGAAAGGGGCAAAAATGCCCAGTTTGGCTTGGCGGCCCCGTTCCCTCTGTCTTGGCCCCCTTTGGAAGAGACCCAAGACGGAGGGAATGGGGCCGCCAAGCCAAACTGGGCATTTTTGCCCCTTTCCCCCACATTCCTTGAAAATGCCCAGTTTGTCTCGGCCGCCCCCTTCCCTCCATCTTGGCTCTCTTCTGAAGGGGGCCAACGCAGGGGAAGTGGGGGCATCTGCGGCAAACCGGTTTGCCCGGTTTGCCTCAGCTGCTGAACACACAGGCGATCGAGTGGCGGCCGCAGCAAACCGCAATGTTCACCCCCCTCCCCTGTCTTCGGTTGCTCCCCAAAGGGGGAGAAGGCAGAGGAGAGGGGAGAATGAACTGCTAAACACTTTGCCTCACCCCCCGCCCCATCTCCTGCCTCTTCGCTCCATTTTCGAAGGTTGTGAAGAGGCAGGAGATACTTTGCTAGGTGAAGCAAAGTATATCCGGCGTATAAGACGACCCTCAATTTTGGAGGATATTTTTGAGTGCTCAAAAGTCATCTTATATGCCAGAATATATGGTAATCCTCTCCAAGAAGCAAGAGGCCCTTTCTGTATTCCTCAGAGCTATCCCTGTGGGGAGCAATGCTTCTGCATCTGAAAGAATTGTGGAAAAACGTCCTGGTGGCCAAAGGCTCTCAGGTGAATCACAGAAGGCATGACAATATCTGAAAGAAAAACAAAATACTAAGAGAAAGACAGGAACATGAGAAGAAAAGAATAGACTGCAGGTGGGTGGTGGTGGTGGAGAACAAAGGTCAAGCAGCTCCACCAAAACTGAGATGCTGTACCTTCCAAAGTTGCTGCTGTGACAGTTAAAAAGGAAGTGAGCATTAATAGTGGGAGCTGAAGCCTTTGAGCATTCAGGGTAGAGTGGAATACAGGCCAGCTTGGCAAGAACAGCAACAATATCAGTTCTACAATGTTCTAAATGACACTGAGCACAGGGCCAGAAGTGTTGGAAGCAAAGAAGCATCAACCCTTGTATAAAGTGATTAGTGAGAGGGAGCTCTAAACAGCATGCCTGCCCTTTTGTTTCACCTGTTTCTTTCCTTTTGATCAAAACTCAAGCCTTTTTGATAGCTTGCTTGCTGCAGAGTTCATTCCCTCCACCTTCTTCCAAAAGTTAGTCCTTTTGTCTCCCTTAGTCTGGAAAGGATCATCCATCAGGCTCCTGCCTCAGAGATGATTTACATCCACACATAAGTGCAAGTTGTAGGGGGTCTTCTACTGAAATCTATGTAATCCTTTTGTCTATCTCCTTCTCTATCCCAAGATGGATTTCCTGAAATTAAAACAAAAACAAAAACATACGTTTTCCTTTTTTTTAACTTTACAAGAGCATCCTGAGTATTTCTCTCTTATTTCTTACCACAAGCTCCTATTGTACTAGATACAATTCACTCTGCTTGATATAGATAACAAATATTCCCACAAAAATATTTGTTCACCAAAGTCCCCATAATGGACACCATGGCATTCATCCAACAAATATTTGTTGGATGACAAATATCTTCAAACATTGCCTCACCACAAGCTACTTCCAGTGGGATAACAAATTCTACGAACAGATAGATGGGGTAGCCATGGGCAGCCCCCTGAGCCCAGTGATTGCAAACTTTTACATGGAATATTTTGAAAAGCAAGCCCTGGAAACAGCACCAAAAAAGCCCACAACATGGTTCTGATATGTGGATGACACTTTCACCATTTGGAGCCACGGAGAAGAAGATTTGGTCTCATTCCTGAACCACCTGAACAGTATCCACCCAAATATCCAATTCACAATGGAAAAAGAGAAGCAAGAAGGAACACTGCCATTCTTGTATGTCCTAGTCATCTGCAAACCAAACCAATGGTTAGGTCACAAGGTATACAGAAAACCCCCACACATGGACAGATACCTACACAAGAACTCCAATCATCACCCAAGACAAAAAAGAAGCACAATAAAAACATTGGTAAACCGTGCAAAAAGGACCTGTGAACCCCACTACCTGGAGGACAAACTGAGACACCTAAATTGGGCCCTACAGGCTAATGGTTGCTCCAGATCAGACATCACAAGAGCAGCCAGACCCAGAACAAACCACAGGAATGAAGAAGAAAAACAACCACCCAAAGGGATGGTATTTTTAACCATACATCAAAGGACTCACAGACAGAATAGGGAAACTGCTGAGGAAACACAACCTCCAAACGATCTATAGACCAACCAAGAAAATCCAAGAAATGCTATGCTGAGTGAAGGACAAAAGAGACCCTCTCACAGCTGCAGGAGTTTACCGCATACCATGCAGTTGAGGACAGGTTTACATAGGGACCACTAAACGAAGGGTGCAAACATGAATCAAGGAACATGAGAGACACTGCAGACTGGGCCAGCCAGAAAAATCAGCAGTAGCAGAACATGTTATAAACCAACCTGGACACAAAATATTATTTAAAAACACAGAAATTCTGGGCCAGGCAACAACTATCATGACGGAATGCACAGAGAAGCTATTGAAATCCACAAACACCTGGACAACTTCAACAGGAAAGAAGAAACCCTAAAAGTAAACAAAATCTGGCTTCCAGTTTTGAAAAATAATAGAATCAAAACTCAACACTTACAAAGGAATTCTACCCAAGGACAGGGAGATTTCCAGCAGATAATGGGCCATCAGCCAACCATTAGCCAAACAGACACTTGTCCTTCTTGCATATCTACTCCCAGAAACTAATAATTCAATTACACAAATTTACATATACTCCCCAACAGGGGTTCACAGCATATAAACTCCATACACACTCCTACCCAACCATTCACAGATAGCCACAGATGCAGGTGAAACGTCAGAAGTAAACTCTTCCAGAACACGGCCTCACAGCCCAAAAAACCCCCAAGGAAAATCTATTCCCACAAGAAGCCCCATGTGTAATGCTCAGAAACCACAATGAAGAACATGGCCCTGTCATGTGTATTCCTTCCTCCTTAAAGAAATGGGAAACAGAAGCTTGAGGGCAGGGAACTGTTTTGTTGTTCTTTGTTTTTTTAAGCACCATGTATATTGGTGGCACTATAGAAATAGAAGAAGAAGGAGGAGGAGGAGGAGGAGGAGGAGGAGGAGGAAGGTTATTTTAAAAATCATTTTTATAATGGCAGCTAACTACTTCTGGGACTTGGGGCTATGATTTTTAAAAGTAACTTTTAGGCTCTGCTCAGCGCAACCTCTGTATAATGTTTTTAAAAGTTTACTTGTTTTATGTTTTTATATCTTATATTTTCATTAGCATGCTCAAGGCAGCTAACAGCTTAAAAATGCACAAAGCAGGTGCAAAATGTAAACACAGACTGGCTCTAATATAAGACTCAATTGTATGGGTAAATGCACTTCCTGTCCATGCTCACCTTCTGGTGGCCATCCCTTTAATCTTTGAATGTGGAGGGACCAGAGATTCCAGTCACATGGAGGAAGCTTTCTATCTGTAGACTGGGACCCTTCTCCAAACAGCTGCCAAAGAGTGGATCAGTGAGAACACTAGTGTTTGGGGGTTGGCAAACAGACATTCCTCTACCACAAATAAATGAACTATTCTGTGTCATTGCAAATATTAATCATGTTTTTGTTGTTTTCAGTTTATCATAAGGCAGGGATCTGTGATACTTTTTCCTATAATCAGCAACAGAGCAGAGACAGAAACCCAGTATATTTAGGGTATGACTGGAATTAGCAATCATAAAATATGATAACCTGAACCAGAAAGCTCTCATATTTGTTTGAACTCTTGGGCAGTCTAGAGGAATCCTCAGAGGAATTGTGGAGAAATTACCTCAGAAGCAGACCACTGTAGGTCTCTGAGCAAAGGTGTTTTTCTTTTTTGAGCTCCCATTGCTAAAGAAAATGGGAGAAGAAAATACGTGAAGAACTAACTTGAACCCTCTTCAAGGAATGCTGAGTAGTGGGAGCAAGGAATAAGGATAGGGTTCATAGAAATTCCTTTCTTTTGCCATTTAGCTGTGAACATTTAGGTAAAGCTACAAATTGTTGAACCATTCAAAGTACTATTAAAACATCTCGGTCAAGTTGGGTAAACTTTATTCTCTCTGTAGCGCTGTTTGAAATGTGGCTGAACTGTTTTTCTAATCATGTATTAAGGAGGAGACATTGTAAGACTCTGAACAATGAAAGGCCAACTGGCTCTCACTTACATCATGAGTAAGTTTCCAGAGCAAGATTCATCTTGCAATTATTTCTTTAGTCAAGGCTGACTGCCCCAGAGGCCCCAGAATGTGCTCTCCAGATGCAAATGACATTGAGAACACTACCAGTGAGGTTTCACCTCGAAATGCACTTTTTCATGCCATGAAAAACAGAGACAAAAGCCAAGGTGGAGATTTTTCAAAATACAGTACTTTAAACAGGAAAATGGCTGAGCTCTGGGGAGAGAGAAACCCACTGAAACAGTTTCCAAGTCATAGCAGGAAACAAAAGTTAGCAACCCAATTTGCAAGACAGGTATTTTATTGCAAGAGAAAGAACATACCATAAGCTTTGGGTTTATGAGTTGCAGGGGGGGGGGGATTTGTGATGCTAGATAACCAAACTGGCTATTCTTCATATGTTTTTACTCTCTGGACTGATACGTTGGCTTAAAGATTCCATATTTGAAAGTTAAATGATGGAAAACATTAAGATCACATTATTTGTACACAATAGTTTGATTCTTATTTATCAGCTTACTCATTGCTCTTCCCTCTTTAGCTGAAATGGCACAGCAGTGACAGTAATTTAGGGTGGAACTACCCTACTGTTGCTTTAAGGAAAAGCAGCTTAGAGCGTGGCAATTAGGAACAAAGAAGCAGTGGGAGGCCTGCTCAGTTCACCTTCATGCCACCTTTCATTTAAAACTCTACCTCAAGTTGCTTTTGACTAATGGAAGAGGTCACAGAGTTTAGTCACAAACAATTGTCTGTAACACAACAGTTCCACCGTCAGACCAGTGCAATATCTTCCTGTTACTCCTCTGAAGTTTGGAGCCTATGTATCTCCAAGAAAATAGCTTTCCACTTCTTTGTAATTAGAAGCCCTATTCCATTTTTCATGTTTTATAGATGAATGGTGACATTAAACAGAAATTCCATAGGTTACTTGGAACAGTTTGTGATGCTCGGAAAAAGACTGACATTTCAAAGAACTTGTTAAGAGGACCTTTCCTACTTTTTGTGAAAACGGTTTTGAAAGAAAATATAGGAAATGGGTGAAATCCACATATTCTAAGATTTGTCAGTCAATTCAAACAAGATACAACCTGAACTCAGTGTCATCTGTTACAACCAAATGATATCCGAGTACTTCAGTATGTTCAGCAGATTTACACAATAAGCTGCCACTTTTACTAATTATATTTTTCCACAAACATTTCTTCTTTTCAGTGGGTAAGTGGCTTGTGTAAAGCGTATGCAATATTAGAAGTACTATCTTTGAACTGATTGGATTTCTATCAACTAGGAAGTCACAGTGACTCCCAACTGTGGTTTTCCAGATATTGATTGGACTGAAACCTCCATCCTTGCTGGCTCTACTGGCCATTATCATCAGCCATGCTGGTTGAAGAGGATAGAGAGTCCAACAAATTTTCCCACCAAGTTTGGGAAAGCTGATACATTTCATCTTTGCAGCCAACTGAATACAGTTACTTTGTATATCTACATATTAACCAGGAGGCATGCTCAGCCAATGAGCTTTCCAAAATGTTTCCATCAGTTTCTTGCATCTGAGGAAGCAGACTTAGGGCTTGTCTAGATGGGCAATTTACCACATCTTGTCCCTGTCTTAGAGCCCTGCAGTCCAAATGATGCAGGGCTTTGCCCCGTTTTGCCCCCAGGCTGCCCTCAACCCCCAAGGCAAAGATTGGACTAAGATGGGGAGAAGACAGGGTAAAACCCATTAAACCATTACAGCAAAATAACAACAAATACCACTTCTTTGAGGGAGAAACAGATTGAGCTCCATGGGACTGTAGCAGGCCATACTGCCCCCATGCTGGCCCGTTGCTGCAGCTGCTGTCTGTTTTGCATTCTCTGCAGCTAGGAAGCAGGCCTGCAACATGTGACCAAGGCTGGTCAAATGCAAGGAGCCTTGATCAAATGCTTTGGGCTCCCTTTCTGGCTTCAGAAGAAGTGACACAGAAGGCAGCTGTAGCAGCTGCAAGATAGGGTCGGTGTGTCTGTGAGGACTCCATCCCGTTTCCTGCTAGTAAAGAGGGAGCAACAGGCCTGATCCAGGGCTGGAATATGCCAACGGGGAGCTGGCATATTCTGCTTGTGTAGCTGAGGCCTTAAGTCTAGGAAAGCTTATGCTACTTCTTTCTCTCAGTTGGGACTTTATCAGACACGAGGAAATATGAAAAAAAAAATATCCCAAATCACATCAGAAGAACAGGACGAGAACAGAAAGGGCAATATTATCAGTTGCCCATGTCCTCAGCTGTTTCTGGGGCATAGCACTGGTACGGACGAAATGTCACTTTTTTTATTGACGGGCTAAGCTATCAATAAAAAGGGATACCTTATTCATGCCCACACTACGCCCCAGAACAGCTGAACAATGTCATCATACGATAATGTCGCTCATTTCTGTTATCATAACATTATTCTGTTGTGGGTTTTTCCATGTCTGATAAAGTCCTTAATCTCAAAGATGCTACAAGATCCCTTTGCATACTGATATTCCAGATCAACACAGCAATGTCTTTGAACTATTTCATCAGTTTAGGTTAGGGTAGTTGAACCAGACCTTATCTGCATTCTCTTATCTGCATTATCTGCCAGTTTCCAAATTCCTCCATGAAATCCTGGATGTAGAACACTACCAGGAGTGGGCAGGAAGGAATCCAGGCTTTACATGGTTTACCATGAGGGAATTAATTCTGTGATCAGGGTTGCAAATCTTTTCCTGGACATGGAATCATAGGGAACAACCAACAGGGTACCAAGGGATTTGGCAACATGAACGGGCTCAATATCTATACAGTTGCCAGTATGAGAAATGGCACTTTCCTCCACTCCTTCCTTCCACAGGTCCACTATCTTAAGAGCCTTGCTGCATCCACATTACTATTTCTACCACGGAGCCACCGGAAGCAACATTTTCCACTCTTTTGAAGGGAAAGCCCACCACTTCTTCCCTCTATACTGTTCCTATGCTACATGGTTTTCTTTAATTCAATAGTTCTTGAGAGATACAAATATATCAGGACAAGGAGAGCAGCTTCTGGGCAGCCATTTTGAGTGGAGGCTTTTCAGGCCATTTACCTACCAGGGAGAAGAAGGAAAGCAGTTTCTGGGCAGCCATTTTGAGTGGGTGAATTTGATTTTTTTAAAAACTCTTGGGAGAGTGTGCTTGTTGTTGAGAGGATGGAGCTTCTGTGAGTCACATCACAGCTAGAGGAATGTCACACACAAAAGTAGAAAAACCAGGAATTGTTCTGGCAGCTTGCAGCTACAGAATCGATTTGAAGTTCTCTCCATTATCAAGGACAATGAGGAAGAACAGCATGGACAGACTTCAGGGGCAGAGCAGGGGACCCTGAGAGGACCACCGCAAAGAACAGCCACTGCTAAGCCTCGACAGAGGTGTGTGGTGGTTGTGGCGGACTCCTTGCTGAGGGGTACAGAAGCAGTGATTTGTGGATCTGACAAGATGTCTCGGGAGGTGTGTTGTCTCCCTGGGGCAGAGATCCATGATGTGATGGAGAGGCTGACAAGACTGGTCAAGCCTACTGATCATTACCCCTTCCTTTTGGTCCATGTGGGCACCAATGATACTGCAAGGCACGGCTTTCTGAATATCAGAAGAGATTATGAGGCTCTGGGGAGGAAGCTGAAAGAAATGGATGCACAGGTTATCTTCTCATATCTTCTGCCATGGGAAATAAGCAAGATGAACTTGAACTCCTAGCACTACAAAGCAAATATGATATACTAGGCATTAAACCTGGTGGGATGAGTCTCATGATTGGAATGTAGGAATAGAGGGGTACAGTTGCCCCTCCACATTCACGAACTTGACATTCGCGGTTTTGCTTATTCGCGGTTTAGGGAGGGCCCCGGGGTCGCTCTGGGAGGGCGGGGGTGGCTGGGGAGAGCGACCACAAGGCCTCCGGAGGCCCCGGGATCGCTCTGGGAGGGCGGGGGGAGGCCAGGGAGAGTGACCACGAGGCCTCCGGAGGCCCCGGGGTCGCTCTGGGAGGGCGGGGGGTGGCTGGGGAGAGCAACCACGAGGCCTCCGGAGGCCTCGGGATAGCTCTGGGAGGGCGGGGGGAGGCCGGGGAGAGCGACCACGAGGCCTCCGGAGGCCTCCAGGTCACTCTGGGAGGGCGGGGGGTGGCTGGGGAGAGCGACCACGAGGCCTCCGGAGGCCCCGGGGTCGCTCTGGGAGGGCGGGGGTGGCTGGGGAGAGCGACCACGAGGCCTCCGGAGGCCCTGGGGTCGCTCTGGGAGGGCAGGGGGTGGCTGGGGAGAGCGACCACGAGGCCTCCGGAGGCCCCGGGGTCGCTCTGGGAGGGCGGGGTGGCTGGGGAGAGCAACCACGAGGCCTCTGGAGGCCCCGGGGTCGCTCTGGGAGGGTGGGGGTGGCTGGGGAGAGCGACCCCGGTCACCACTTTGGAGGCAGGGTTGGGTGGGCGGGGGAGGTGTATTTTATTCACTTTTTTTTCACATTTGCGGGATTCTTGCGCCCCTAACCCCCATGAATGTGGAGGGACAACTGTATATGTCAGGGATATTTACACCAGTGAAGAGATCCATGACATTGGGTGATGCCTTTCTAGAACAGATGACCACACACTCAGAAAGGAGAGATGATATAATAGGCGTTACTGAAACCTGGTGGGACGAGTCTCATGATTGGAATGTAGGAATAGAGGGGTATAACCTTTATAGGAGAAACAGGCCAAACAAGAAAGGAGGAGGAATAGCATTATATGTCAGGGATATTTACACCAGTGAAGTGATCCATGACATCAATACTGGAAGCCAGGTGGAGAGCATCTGGATAAAAATTAAAGGGGAGGGAAACAACAGGGATGTTATTGTGGGACTCTACTACAGACCCCCAAATCAGACGGAGGAATTGGATGTTGCCTTTCTAGAACAGATGAACATACATGCAGAAAGGAGAGATGTAGTAGTGATGGGTGACTTCAACTATCCTGATATTTGCTGGCAATCTAACTCAACCAAAACTTCAAGGTCTAGCAAATTCCTTACATGCCTGGAAGACAATTTCATGGTCCAAAAGGTGGAAGAGGCAACAAGGGGGTCAGCTATTTTAGATCTGATTCTAACCAACAGGGATGACCTGGTTAATGGGGTGCAAATGGTGAGATCCTTAGGTGGGAGTGATCATGTTCTCCTGGAGTTTGTTATACAATGGAAAGGAAAAGCCAGGCATAGTCAGGCAAACATTCTAGACTTTAGGAGAGCTGATTTCAATACTTTGGGTGATACCATGGTCAGGAATACTAAAAGGGAAGAGACTTCAAGACGGATGGGACTTTCTCAAAAGGGAGATACTGAGGGCACAATTTCAAACAGTAGCAATGAGGAAGAAAAATGGGAGGTGTCTCAAACAAACCAAGATGGATGACTAAAGAACTTTTGATGGAGCTAAGTTTTAAATGGAACATGTATAGGAAATGGAAAAAGGGGGAAATCACCAAAGAAGAATTCAAACAGATAGCAAACACGTGTAGGAGTAAAGTCAGAAAAGCTAAAGTGCAGAATGAGCTTGGGCTCAGTAGAGAGGCTAAGAACAATAAAAAGGGTTTTTGGGGGTATGTCCACAGCAAAAGGAAGAAGAAGGAAATGGTAGGGCCAATAAGTGGAGAAGATGGCAAAATGCTAACAAGGGACAGAGAAAAGGCAGAATTACTCAACGCCTTCTTTGCCTCAGTGTTTTCAGAAAAGGAAAAGGGTGATCAACCTGAGGATAATGGAACAGAAGACACAATAGGGGAAATCCAGCACAGAATAAGTAAGGAGGTAGTACAGGAATACCTTCTTAATCTAAATGAATTTAAATCTCCAGGACTAGATGAACTACATCCAAGGGTATTAAAAGAGCTGGCAAATGTAATCTCAGAGCCCTTGGCAATAATCTTTGAGAACTTCTGGAGAACAGGAGTCCCAGCAAACTGGAGGAGGGCAAACATTGTTCCCATCTTCATTGGATTCTGCTACTCTTTCAAAATATGACTTGTCTAGTTTTCAAGTCTTGGTCCCCTCCCTAGCTCCATATTTATCCCATGTCACTCTCCCGAAGTTTAGAAGGGCTCTAACTTTGGCACGGTTCAATGTGTTGCCCACGACTATGTTGGAAGGTAGATTAAAAAAAATACCTTTTGAATTTCGTTTTTGTCCATGTGGTTTGGGTGCTGTTGAAACCAATGAGCATGTTCTTCTTTATTGTCAATTTTATAGGGACATTCATCACCAACTGATTAGCCCACTACTGAGTAAATTCCCAGGTAAAACTGACTCTGCTTATTTACACTTTCTATTGGATAACAATGACCCCACAGTATCCCACAAGGTGGCTAAATTTTGCTACATTGTTTGTAAATTGCGCCCTCAACTGACAAATGGACATTTTATCACTGTGTAGTAAGATTTGTTTGGATACTGTACATATATAGTCCATTATTAGTTTATATTTTAATTTGTTATTGTTACACTGATACGTTATTTGTAAGCTTTGGTTTTATACTGGTCAAAGACCGAATAAAATTTTATTACTATTACAGATCCCATCTTCAAAAAAGGGGAAAAAAAGATGATCCCAACAATTATCGTCCAGTTAGTCTGACATCAATACCCTGAAAAGATTCTAGAGCAGATCATTAAACAGAGAGTCTGTGAACATTTAGAAGGCAATGCCATAATCACAAAAAGTCAACATGGGTTTCAGAGAAACAAGTCATGCCACACTAATCTGATCTCTCTTTTTTATATATATAAAACTACCAGCTTGGTAGATGAAGGGAACGCTGTGGATATTGCATACCTTGATTTCAGTAAGGCCTTTGACAAGGTTCCCCATGACATTCTTGCAAACAAGCTTGTAAAATGTGGGCTAGACAAGTTAACTGTTCAATGGATTTGTAATTGGTTGACCGACCAAACCCAAAAGGTGCTCAGCAGTGGCTCCTCTTTGTCTTGGAAAGATGTGACCAGTGGGGTGCATAGGGTTCTGTCCTGGGCCCAGTGCTATTCAACATCTTTATCAATGACTTGGATGAGGGAATAGAGGGTATGTTTATCAAGTTTGCAGATACCACCAAATTAGGAGGAGTAGCTAATACCCTAGAGGACAGGATCAACATTCAAAATGACTGAATAGACTAGAAATCTGGGCCAAAGCTAACAAAATGAAATTCTATACAGAGAAATGTAAGGTACTGTACTTACAGTGGAAAAACGAAATGCATAGATATAAGATGGGGGAGACCTGGCTGAATTAGACTATGTGCGAATGGGATCTAGGAGTCCTAGTAGACCACAAGTTGAACATGAATCAGTAATGTGATGTGGCAGCTAAAAAGGCCAATGCGATTTTGGGCTGCATCAATAGAAGTATTGTGTCTAGATCAAGGGAAGTAATAGTGCCACTCTATTCTGCCTTGGTCAGGTCTCACCTAGAACACTGTATCCAGTTCTGGGCACCACAATTCAAAAAGGATATTGACAAATTGGAGCGTGTCCAGAGGAGGGAGACTAAAATGGTGAAAGGTCTGGAAACCATGCCTTATGAGGAAAGACTTAGGAAGCTGGGTATGTTTAGCCTGGAAAAAAGACAGTTAAGGGGCGATATGATAGCCCCGTTTAAGTATTTGAAGGGGGGGGTCACATTGAGGATGGAGCAAGCTTGTTTTCTTCTGCTCCAGAGACTGGAACACGGAGCAATGGATGCAAGCTCCAGGAACAGAGATTCCACCTCAACATTAGGAGGAACTTTTTGACAGTAAGAGCTGTTCGGCAGTGGAACACACTCCCTTGGAGCGTGGTGGGGTCTCCTTCCTTGGAGGTCTTTAAACAGAGGCTGGACGGCCATCTGTCGGGGATGCTTTGATCAAGATTTCCTGCGTGGCAGGGGGTTGGACTGGATGGCCCTTGTGGTCTCTTCCAACTCTACAATTCTATGATTCTATGAAAAGAGAGCCTAATAAGGGTTTGCCAGTTATTTATAACAAAAATTCTACTGTTTTGTCTTATTATCATAACAAGTAAAATGTTAGTTGCTAATAAGTGATTATAGTCACAGATTTTCTGTGTTACATGGCCAAATGTATGATTTTGTTTTCAAATCTATATCAGCATTAATATAATACATTGCTACAGAATTTTGCCACCTAGTGGCAGTTGCAGATAGCCCATTTAAATGTTTTTAAGCAACTTTATCTGTATGCCTCAGAAAGAAATATGTGTCATGATCCAGGCAATTTGAGGCCTTTAAAATTCATATATTCCTATGGGAAGGTTAGGAATGTGCATATGTCTTCTTTTATACACAAGATAAGCCTTGGTAATGACTAGAAATGACTCACCTTGGTTGAATCATACCCACAGCAATTATTGCCAATGAGTGAAACGAAATTGTTAGTATAATTATTTAAAAAATATTTAAAACCTTCTGAACGATTAGATATCTATTGTCTTTCTGTATACATCATTTGAATCTGCATTTAGCATAGAAAGGGATATTTATGAATACTGAGCTTTGCTGTCAAATAAAGATTATTTTTTCAACTTGACTAACAACAGACTTCCTTCTTGCTTAAACAATTAAAAGATGCAGCATATGAATTAACCCAGAACTGCTGCTGTGTCTCTCAGTTGACAGACAGGTGGCCTTTGTAGGGTTAACACCCCCCAATACAGTATTTGCTGTATAGTATTAGCAAAAGTCTGTTTAAAGATTAAAAAATTAAATTGCCATTTCCACAGGTATTTTTAAGGCAGTGTTGTAAGTTTCCTGCAGCAATATATTTAGAAAAATTGTGATTTTCAGACAAAAGAAGATAGAACCTGAGAGTTAGTCTACAGCAGCACAAGCTAGTCTACCAACAGATGGCTGTACCATGCCCTGCTGAGTAATGTGAGAGACAGTAGTAGATCCTTCAAGCAGAGTAATCAATGGGCAAGGCAGAAGCTGAACAACAACCCTCACTAACAGAGAGAAGCAGCAAGTTTAGTTGGGGGGGGGTTGTGTGTGTAAAACATAAAAGTAGATTTACTTAAACAATATTTGCCCATAATCAAATATTGTACATGATTTAATGGAGGAAAGAGTAGAGAAAATGGCTGCAGGTTACATTGATGTTAGAAGAAATAAAGTATGGAAAAGCAAACAAACAGGAAGTCAGCAGACATGCCAATGTTAAAGTATGGACTGGACTACACCACAAACACCTCACCCACCAGCACTCCCTTGCCACCCCATCACTGTCCTCAGGGGCTGGTGGTTTTGTGCCTAAAGGCAAAGCCCTGGCTGCAGCAATTCTTGCACTTCTGTCCCTTCAGGAGACAATTCATGGGTTTTGCTGGGACTGAGCTCTCTTCTGTGGGGAGCTTTTTGTGAGCTCTTTAGGACATAACAGATCCTACAAAAGACACAATCCTTTCATTTTTTCTTATACTTTTCTCCTGCTGTATCAATTTTTTTGACAATGCATGCATTACATCATCAAGATCCCTTCCTTTTGTAGTTTTTAAGATGTACATTGGTGGGGCAAGACAGTCCAAAAACCACCAATGCTGTGCTGCTGCTTACGTGCTCAGTGGGCTAGATTTCCCGCTGCCTTGTCGGCTGGTCCAGTGCATGAGCATGTGCATCTTTCCCCCTGCCATCATCTTTCTCCTCAGCTTAAAACTGGCACATACTTGGTTGTGAACATGCCCTGAATTACATTACAGGCACTTTTTAAAAACAAAACCAAAACCAAAAACCAGTACAAGTCTAAAACAACTTTAATGTGAAGTTACACTTGATGCATCCAAGTTATTCCACAGGTCAAAATCAGATAAAAATATCAAGCCAAAATTGTGACATGATAACTGTAAGCTATTGACATTCTTTCAAATAGTATTAATGACTCAAGAGGCTTAGCAAATACTTCTTGAATAAGATGCTATTTATATATTTACATGTAGCTATACATAAATAGCTACTTATACGCTTAACGTATGGCCTCCCACCAACATGTCATTGTCTTACATAGGGCTTTTGATTTTGAGTCATACTGCTTTTGATTGTGGTATCTAAGAAGTCGTGCCACAGTGGTAGAGCCACCTTAAGCTCTCGATTGTTTCCAGTTAATTATATCTGTGATGACCTGAACACATTTTTGTGCAACCTTTCCTTAAGTCATCCTGATTGTCACCTGTCATTATTTGGGGAAAATCTCAGTTTGGTGACAGGTAAGCATTTTTATACTGTACCAAAATGGGATGGGAGTTCAACTGTGGAGAAGCCTTTTTCAGCAGAGTTCTGCCCCAGCATGGAGCAACATGCAAAGTGGAGCTTAGCCTGAGATCATTAATCAGCAGCAGCCTTTTTGATCTTATAGAATTAGAAACAAAGTTCTTAAAATGCACTTTTTTCCAAGCCTTCTTAAAGGAAGTTACATGTTCAAGAGACAAGCGATGATGCCTTGATGGTGATGTTTTACTTCTTTCCTCTCTTGGTATTTTAGGGTCCTTGCCTGTCAGGTGCCTTGTTTACAGCTTTTTCATGGCCAGCCTCCTTTAAAAAAAAATTCTTTTATTATAATCTTAAATTCATACATCAACTGTATTACACTCTTAAATGATACTTCTTCTTTAAAATGAATACATAACTTTCATCTTAATTATTAACATTGATTTAATTTCTCTCTATCCCCCTACAAGTGCTCTCCACCCCCAGGACCATCTATACCAATTATTTATTCCATTTTCCAGAATTGCAATAATTTTCTTGGAGGTGTGTACCCCCTTTTTATTAAAAAAAACCCTATTCTATAAATGGCTTCCATATTTCATCAAATTTACAACTTTTCCATAATCTTTTTTTAACTTTCAATCTACATGTTAATTTATCTTTAATAACAATGTCCCATACTTCTCTATACCATTCCTCTATCTGGTAATCTCCTTGTATCTTCCACTTTCTAGGTATCATTAATCTTGCTGCTGTTAATAAATTTGTAATCAGATCCTTCATAACTTGGGTACAATTAACCTTATCATAAATTGATAATAATGCAATATCTAGACACATTTCTAAATCTTTTTCTGTTATCTCTTATTTCTTTAAATATCATTTGCCAAAATTTCTGTACATATTTACAACTCCACCACAAATGAGCATAAGTGCCTTTTTCTTGACATCCCATCCAACATAACATTGAATAATTTTGATCTATTTGACTTATTCTTACTGGTGTCAGGATGAACACAACCATCCCCACATTGCTGTCAGCAGTTCACCTACCTGGGAAGCATCATCTCCTCAGATGCCAAGATTGACAAAGAGATCGATCACAGATTAGCAAAGGCATATAGCGCATTTGGAAGACTTCACAAAAGAGTCTGGAGCAATAAGCACCTGAGGCAAAGCACAAAAATCAGTGTGTATAGAGCCATTGTACTGTCTATTCTTCTTTACGGGTCTGAAACATGGGTCACCTACCACCACCACTTATGACTCCTTGAATGCTTCAATCAGCGCTGTTTACTCACAATCCTAAATATACACTGGACTGACTATGTGACGAATGTTGCTGTCCTTGAGCAAGCAGGAATCACCAGCATTGAGGCCATGATATTGAGAACGCAGCTGCGCTGGGCAGGGCACGTTTCTAGGATGGAGGAACATCGCCTCCCCAAAATAGTACTCTACAGTGAACTCGCCACGGGTCAGAGTAAGAGGGGCGCTCCAAAAAACAATACAAGGTCTCCCTGAAACAACATCTCAGGCTCGGCCAAATTGATCACCAACAGTGGTCCGCCCTGGCCTCACATCGGGAGGCATGGAGACACACTATCCACAATGCTGCAGCCTTATTTGAGAACTCACGCCGAACAAGTCTTGAAGAGAAACGACAACGCAGAAAGAATCACAACCCGGAAACATCACCCGAGGAAACCTTCTGCTGTGCTTTCTGCAACCAGACTTGTTTATCTCAGATTGGCCTTTTTAGTCATCAGCACGCTTGCAGAAAGCATGGGATGAGTCCTTCCTGAATCTTCGTTTGCAAAGAAAAGCCAGAGAGAGAGAGAGAGAGAGAATGGTGTCAGGTACCATCTCCATACCAATTTATAATAATTTCCTTTTATTCTTATTGACATATTTTTCAAAATGCCCAAATCCCAATTTTTCTCCCAACTCTGATTACCAATTGGTTGCATTAGATCATCCTCCCATACTACCTTTAAATAATCATTTTGTTCTTCAGTTTTCAAAAGGCCAGCCTCCTTTAGATGTTCACTTCAAGCTCATGCTAATCATAGAATCATGATCTCTTGAAGGCTATGCCTTGCAGTGTCATTGGTTCCCACGTGGATCAAAAGAAAGGGATAACAATCAGTGGGCTTCACGGGTCTTGTCCAGCCTCTCTCTTATATCATGGATTTTTGCCCCAGGCAGACAGCACACCTCTCGAGACATTTTGTCAGCCTGCAAAGTACTGCTTCTGTTCCCCAAAGCAGTGAGTCCCCTACCACCACCACACGTCTCCTCTGGGGATTGGTAGGGGCCATTCCATGTATGGAATTTTGCAAAGTCTCCTGCACATTTTCTGTGGACTGGAACTGTTGCTCTTGTTCCTGTTCCTCATCATCTCCGATAAGGGAGAGAGCTTTAAATCAGTTCTGTAGCTCCAATCTCAGAGAGTGATTCCTAGTCCTTCTACTTGTTCTATGTGTCACATTCCTCCAAATTCCTCCTGTGCTTGTGATCTGACCTCCTCCTCAGAGACTTCCCCATGTGTGTTCCTCATCCAGGACAGTCTAGTCTGCTCTATCCACAAAAATCTCATGCTTCTAACATGCTGAAGAGTAGATACACGAGACTCAAGTTGCTGGACCTTTGCTTCCAACTGGACCACCAACTTGCACTTGCTGCAGGTGCAACTACCCACATCCTCTGCTAAGAACACAATCATACCACAGCTGTTGCTGGTGACTGCAACTGCTCCTTCACTGTCCATATTCAGTAATCTTAGGTAGGCACTGAATCAGAACTCTGAGCCTCCCCTTGCAAACTCACTAAACACCCACGCAAAACACCCATTGGCTTTGCCTGTGGGTTGAGCTCTGTTCACTGAGCTCCAGGGACTGGGGCTGCAGCTATATAGAGAGAAGCCAAAGCCAAATCTGCATTATTCATTTTCAATCACAGTTAGTGACACTAATATTCAACCTGTAAAAGAAGCGTGTAGTCTTGGTTTCATTTTCGATTCTTCCCTTTTATTCATTCCTCAAATTCAGGCCATGGCAAAGTCATGTCATTTCTTTCTTTATAATCTAGTGAGAATCAGACCTTTTCTTTCAGTTTTTGCTGCTAAGACTTTGGTTCAAGCATTGGTCATTTCTCGCCTGGATTACTGTAATTCTTTGCTGTCTGGGCTTCCTCTTTCCCATCTTGCCCCCTTGATTTTGGTACAATACTCTGCCGCTAGGAAAAAAAATTCTGCCCACCGTTATGATCATGTCACCCCATTGTTGGGTGTCCGTCCCTTCACTGGCTTCCGATCCCATTTAGAATTTATTATAAGCTATTATTATTAACTTTCAAAGCTCTTCATGGTTTGGCCCCCATCGATTTGTCAGCACTTGTTTCCCCCTATTTTCCTGTTCATGCCCTGCACTCTAGTGATTCAGGGCTGCTGATGCAGCCAAGGATTTCCTCTGCCCCTACTCGGATACGTCCTTTCTCCCACGCTGCCCTCTATTTTTGGAATCTCCTTCCCATGAATTTGCAGACCACCACATCTCTAGATTACTTTAAGTCTAAATTAAAGACTATTGTATTTATGAAAGCCTTCCAACTTTCATTTTGATTTTATGTCCATATTATTTGCATTAACTTACACTTTTATAGTATTGTTTTAATCCTGTTATAGTAATATTTTATTATTTTATTATTTTGTTTGTGGTTTTAGATTGTGCGCCGTAGGCAGGTTTTTGTTTTTATTGTAGATTGTTGTTTTTCTTTTTTGTAAAGCGCTATGTAAAGTTTATGGTGCTATATAAATAAACGTAATAATAATAATAATAATAATAATAATAATAATAACAGCTAGTGACTGCTAGGTTCTCCCTCAACCAAGTGGCTAACCCTTCTCCCTCAAACGTGGCAATGAACTGGTAGAAACATGGACAGAAAGACTCCTTGAAGATGGGTAAAACTGATATTACAGAGATGAGGCAGTAAACCTCCATGTGCAGTGGAGGCTGGGATCTAATATGAAAAATAAAATAAAATTCATTTAATTTAGTGATTTATTATGACCATTCATAACTTGTAAATTTCTTCATATGTTTCTCAAAACCAGTGCATTAAATCTGGATTTCAGAATGTGGAGCATTTCACCCATCAGTGTGTGGCAAGGTTTCAAATGTAAATTAAAAGAAGGTATGCACCTATTTCAATATAATGCATCTGATTTGGGCTTAGGCCAGAGTTAAGAGCCACACTGGATACTTTGATACATGCAAATGCATTATTGAGCACACCATTCTCTTTCCCAGGAAGCAAGGAGGTCCTCTTGCAAGTGAAAGGCTGCAGGCTCTCCAAACCTGTTTCCAGGCACAATTCAAAGTTAATGCCTATACAGCTTATATCCAGACTATCTAACAGACCTTATCTCCCCATATGAGCCTGCCCAGACCCTGAGGTCCACAGGAGAGGACCTTCTCTTAGTCCCAACACATTCAAAGTTTTGGTTGGTGGGAACATGAGAGAGGACCTTCTCAGTGGCTGCTGCTAGACTAGGGACTTTTTTGGACGTCTCAAATACAATGCAAGCAGCCTCGTCACGTTGCGAGGCTGCTGCACTGCAGGGCGTCCCTTTCAGATGACGCTCTCCCCTGCCGGTACTGTTGCGGTACCACGGGGATGTTTGAGCATTATATTTCGCCATTTTTTAATCACAATCAACTTCGTGAGTAAAAATCGGTGAAATATAACGCTCAAATGTCCCTGCGGTACCGCAACAGTACCAGCAGGGGAGAGCGTCATCCGAAAGGGACGCCCTGCAGCACAGCAGCCTCGCAACGCGATGAGGCTGCTTGCGTTGTATTTGAGACGTCCGAAAAAGTCCTAGATCTCCCTCACTAAGGAGACTATGCTGTCCTGTCTTGCAGGCAAAAAAATAAAAACCAGATAGGATTTTAGAACTGAAGACTGCATTGTTTTACTGTTTTACTGTTTTTTTAAGTGTCTGTTTTAAAATTATTCCAATATGCTTAAGAGCTTAATTCTCTTTTAATATTCACTTTTTGTATGTTTTTAATTATATTGTGATCATTTTAATTGGTCAGCTGTCTTGGGGAAAAGACATGTGGACTGTCATCACCACAATCACCACCACTGCACCAAAAAGTGCAGAAAAAGTGGCAACTACAATAACAAAGGGGCTGGAGTGGCTGGGGCATGGTTGCTTAGAAAAAGAAGTACCAGTTTTATAAAAAATGGGCATGGTATGGAGAAAGTGCAGTGAGAATTTCTCCCTCTCCCACAGAGATCTCCTGGGATCAGCTAATGCTAAACAACAGGAAACCAAGGGCAGACAACAGGAAGGACTTCTTCATGCACTACATGGATAGCTGATGGAATTTATTGCCACAAGATATGACAATGGCTACTAGACTAGCTTGAATGGCTATAAAAGGGGTTTCTCATCCATGTCTTGCAGTCATTATAGCTAAATGCAGCCTCTATATTTCAGAGGCAGTATGCCTCTCTGTACTATTTCCTGGGGACTAAGAGCAGGAAAGGACTATTGCCTTGTAGGCGTCCCAAAACTATCTGGTGGCTGGGCATAGGACGCCAGACTCTATGGGCCCGTTTACATGGCAAAATAAGTCTGTGAAGAATTCGCTAAGATTCCTAATAGTTCACACACATTGCACCACAATATCGCCTCATTCAGAAGGGGGGGGAGCTCAAAAACTCAAAAGTAGCATAATAAGGGCTTTCGCAACTTTTCCTGACTTTTTTGAAAAGTAGCGCAACTTAGCACACTATCGATTGTGTGAGCTACCATTTTGGAAAAATGTGTGTGAATTACCAGCAATCTTCCTGAAGCAACAACAGCAGAACTGAGCCATGATTGGTTGGACTGACCAGGGAGGGGATGGACTTGTAAGAGATGGAGGAGCCTCAAATGAAAAGATCCAGCCACTGCTGTTTCCAGCCACGGAAAAGATCCAGCCAGTGCTATCCGCACCCCAATCACCCAGCTGTCTGCCTCCCGGCTTGCTTGGCTGCTGCAGCTGAAGACTCCCTAGTTAGCCTGTGTGTGTGAGAGGGGGGGGATCATGTTTGTGTGTGTATGTGTGTGTGTGTGAGAGAGAGAGAGAGTGGGTGAGGGGAAGGGGGGCTTGACGGGGAATAGCTCCTCAGAGCTGAAAGACTGCCTCCTTCCTCCCACCCTTCTCGCTTTGGGAAGAAGAGGGAACACTCCCTACTAAGGGATGAAAACTAGCAGTCATTACTCTGGTATTCAGAGGAAAAGATCCCAGTACTTTCTCTTTCTTTCTCTCCTTCCTTCCTTCCCTCTCATCTTCCCCCAGATGTGCTTGGGAGGCTATGGCCCCCACCTCTGTCTGTGTGAACTAGAAAGCAGAAAACTAAACAGATCAACCGATTTCCCACTAAATCATGTAAACTATCTGGCACTGGTGCAAAAAAGCGCAAACTATCGCAATAAAAACTGCCATATAACTGAGCCCTAAGTCTGTTCCAACAGGGATCTTACAATTATTTAAGCCAATAAAATTGTGTAAAATGGAAGAAAAGGATTGGCTAAAATGCAATCTGTAATCTGATTGATGGCAGATGATTGTGAGATGCAGTGGTTACCTTATTTTAAGGTAAGAAAGGTCTATGAACAAGAAAACAAATGAAGATTTATGCCATTAAAAGTATGTATGCCTTACTCCTAACAGAACAGTTTGGCAGAAAACCATGGTTATAAAATGAGGATGGCAGAATCTTTAATCAGTTCAGGAAGCCCCCGATTATCTGACAGTTTAGGGACTGCAACAGTGTCAGAAACTGGAATTGGTTGAAAAGCAGAACCCATGTAGGGAACATGAGGGGATTACGGTGGCTCGCTTGGGACTGCTTGTGCTCACCTGCAGGCGTCTGTCCCCACATGCGTGCACAATGCTTGTAAAGTCTCTCAGTCAGCTTGGTGATATCCCCCCCCACCCTCAGTTTGCTTTGCAAGCAGCATGCGTGCACAGTCAGTCCCAAGCAAACTTCTCTAGCCAAGAACTGTTGAAAGAGTGGATTTCTCACTGAATGAATGGAATTTGTCCTTAATTTGCAAACGCTGAAAGAGTGAGTCATTAGATTAATAAGCCATTGAAAGGTGGGGGCTTCCTGTAATGTATTTCATCAAATTTGCTTCAGTGGCTCAATGACATAAGGATCGGCACAAAAAGAACAGTATATCAAGATTCTGAAGTAGTTACTACCAAGCATTCCACCCAAATCTTCAAATGCGCATGTTACACTGTTAGAGCATGTAGTAGGTATTTAATCCAGAAAGTTAATTTGTAGAACCAATCAAGTCAGTGTAATAGTGTCCACTCTTATGCCAGGAGTTTAGGACTGTGTTCTAAATTAGTAAGTTTATTCTTAGTCGAATTAGTTTTGCAGAAAGGTATTTATTACCATTATTGTAGTAGGTATGTACAAACCTCTGGGGGAGGAGGGATTATTAAAAAAAAACACTTGTTCTGTAACTGACTGATGTTCTTTCAGAGGAAAAGCCAAATTATATTCAAGTTCAAGACTGTTAAAACATGTACAGGAGAAAAACAGATACAGACAGGTTAAAATAGATTATTACCATATTTCCAGTCTGTATTGGGAAAACAAAACCTTGTTTTTCTTTTAAGAGAGCAATATACAGTTGTCCCTTCATATTTGCTGGGGTTTAGTTCCAGGACCCCCGTGGATACCAAAATCTGTGAATACTCAAGTCCCATTATATACAAAGGCATAGCAAAATGGTGTCCCTTATATAAGATGGCAAAATCAAGGTTTGCTTTTTGGATTATTATTTTTTAAAGAATATTTTCAAGCTGTGAATACTTAAATACGTGGATACCAAATCCGTGGATATGGAGGGGCAACTGTAGTAACATAGAGCAGAATAAATGCAAACATGGACAATCTGTGGTTTATAATAGAAGTTGAACAGTTACCACACATGTAAAAAAAGCCAAATGTGATATTTGTTTGGAATTTTTATTTCTTTAAAATAATTCATACAAATGGATACAGTCACAAACATGATTTTAACCCAAAATATTGCTAGCCTACCACATTACCAGGAAAGAATCCATGTAGGCAATGAAATGCTGCTACTTTTCAGTAGTCTAGTGCCTTTCTCAATCTCTCTCTTTCACTGCATCCCACCAATAATATATACTTTAATGGTGACAAAAAGCATGATGCTTGTTTATACAAAACCTTTATTTCCACCTCAAAATCTCTTTGAAATGTCCTCATTCTGAAATAAGGGGAATTTGTGCCAAAATTAAGAGAAACTGTTTTTATTTTATTAAATTATTCTAAAAAATAAGACAAGAAGGTAGAAAAAACAATGCACTGTGTGGCGTAAAAAGAAAAATGGGATAAAATCGTTGTCCTGAGAAGTTCACCAACTGCCTCTTTTTGGGCATTTTCAAACATATAAAAACAAAGGATCTCAAATCTCAAAATTGGTTTGTCGAATGTCTCCCTTATGGTTGTTGTTTTTTTCTTGTTGACCACTAAGCAAACAAACCCTTGTTAATGTTCTAAAAACTGTACACAGACAAGTACATTCATGATATAATTAACTACTAACTTCTCTGGCTTAACAAATAACCCAATAGGACACAGAAACAGTGAATCAGGTCACTGGACAGGGACAAACTACATTTTATATGGAGGAATAAAAGTTTTTGAATCTTCTTTCCATTTCCCCACTGTTGTTTTTCTTTATACTGCATATTGGACCAGTTTCTAAAACATATATGGCCTCCTCCGTATGTTTGTGGTTTTGCATCTATTCAAAGTCCAAATGATTTTTCACACACTTTCCAAAGTGGCAACCACCCACATTGGGAATGATGTTCTCTTAGGCTACAATTGGTCACTTGGGTGGTCTCTATCAGCCTCTGGTTTGACTGTCTGGCCAGGAGAAGGAGCATGGGGAGGGTGGGCAACAGGCGGGAGCCCATGCGATAAGGACATGGCATTGGGGACTATTCCTTCAACTGCTGTAGGTATGCCAGGTGGAGCCACACTTACAACCCCAGGAGGATACCTGCTGAGAGACAAAGAGAAGAAGTTACATTAACTCTTTTGACATTCAAAATGTACTGACACTAGCTGTCAGTACATTACTGTACTGTACATACAATATAATAGGGTTTATAGTGTGCAAAAGAAAGGGCTACCACTCTGGGAAGTGTTTTGGGAACAGCTTGATTAAATAGAAAAACTTCTCTTACTACATTCTTACCTGTAGGCAGCACCATTAAGCTCAGGGTGAACAACTCCTGGATCCATGCTGGCCCAATGTGTAGCTGCAGTCAAGTGTTCTTTGTTAACACAATTTTTCAGGCTGTCTGGAATACGACCTAGTAATCGAGGAAATATTACAGCATAAGTAAATTTTAAAATGCTGAAAGAAAACACATACATATAATAATGGATGACATGAGCATAGCCAATTCTCTCTGGTCACAGTTGACACCATAATGTTGCAGGGGTAGCTGTGTTAAACATAAAACAAAATTCAAAATCCATATTATACATTGCTGATATCCTTATTAGGCCAAACAGAAGGTGCAAAAAACCCCACAAACAAACAAAACAAAAAAAACAAAAAACATCAAGGTAGTTTTAATCATTAAGCTAGCTTTCAAAGCTCTCTGGTTTCTTCATCAGGTAAAGATTGTAAAAAAACAAAACAAAGCATTTTAACTTGATTTTTCAGGCATGTTTTGCCTCTCACAACAGCTACATTTATTTCCAGACTTTCCATCTGCAGAAGAAACCAAGCCCAAGGGGTGTAAGTATGTGCATTTATGTAAACTCTTTCATTATTATTGGTGCAGAAATGCAAAACAGTTGTTCAATAATCTTAAATTGCTTCCTATTTTACTTCTCAAAACTGACTGGGAGGTTAACAGTTGAAGGCCATTTAATAAAAGCTACTATGTCAGCTTCACTATGGAAAAAGTCCTTTTGATACAACTAGCAAGGAAGAAATGGCCAGACACAAACTCTGGACAAATTTACTTCTTCCTTTCCTCTGTGAACAGTTAACCCCACACCTCTTGCACCATGGAGTCACAGGATCGCAAATTCACTTTCCATCCTCATTTTACAAGTGAGAAACAGCATGACTGGAGAGAGGAGAGGAGACGATAAAACATATACAGTAGCACCCCACCATCAGCAGGGGATTGGTTCTGGGCCCCACGGCAGATGGAAAAAATCGCATATAATAGCGAACGCCACTGCTGCTGTGCTGGAACCCCCCCCCCCAAGGTTGCCTCCTCCCCCACCTGCCCACTCGCTGTGCCAGAACCCCTCCCCGTGCAAGGTCGCTTCCTCCCTCATTCCCCCACCTACCCACCTGTTCGTGCACTTGCTCAGCTGCTCAGCTGCCACGCCACGCCAGAAACCACATCCTTTCCCCCCCACCCTCCTGCTCACCCAGCTGCCATGCCATGCCATGCCATAAACCACCTCCTTCCCTCACCTGCCCACCCTCCCGCTTGCTTGGCTGCTGTGCTGCGCCACACCGGAAACAGCCCCCTTCCCCCGCCCGCCCACTCACTCAGCTGCTGTGCCATGCCAGAAACCACCTCTTTCCCCCACCTGCCTGCCTGCTCGCTCACTCAGCTGCCGCTGCTGCCCGGCCTCCTCCTCCTTCGCCATCCTGACCCCTGCTGCCATTGCAGCCTCCCAGGTCCCCACTGCCGCCGCCTCCATGACCCCACAACTGCTATCAGGGCACCTCCACCTCCCAACATCTCCTCCCTCCCTGTCCACCCCCCACTCCCCTGCTGTCACCACACTGATCACTGAATCAGCAGATGGCAAATCAGTGGATGGCGAGGTGCTACTGTACAGACTGTATATCACACTGCTCATTATATGGTACTCAAATGTCAACATGTAACAAGTTAGCAGTATTGCCCTTTAGTAAGCACTCCTGTAAGCCAACACAGTGCTCACTGTACTACTGATGTTGTAGAAATGGAAGCGTCTGTAGGCTCATTTGTTCATTAGGCCAAAGAAGGAGCCAGGGAAAGAACACAGAGGACAGTTATGGTTGGCACCTGTTATGGCTCTCCGGATCTCCCGTGCAGCTTCCTCCCGCATCTCTATCGAGGCTTGTTCACTGTACCAAGCAGCATGTGGAGTACAGATCAGATTTGGTGCATCCTTCAGAGGGCCCTGACTAAAACTGCATAGGGAAACACAAAAAGGGCATTTAGATCTTTTTGCATAGAGGGTTCTGTGCATGTATTAAAAATAAACAGCTACAATGACAAGTAATCATGTTTCCTGAGTATTTAATTCTGCCCGTGTTCTGCTAATTGAACAGTCAAACTTAAAACCTATAGCAGAACTCCCATTTTAGGTTTTGATACCACAAACAGCAACAATAATATTGACAACAACAATAAGATGAACAACACTTCCTTAAGGAAAAAGTTCAGATGGAGATGTTTTCAAAGCCAAAACACGGGTGTTTTCATAGAATTTTCTGCATGGATGGCCAGATATAAATGTAATAAATGCAAATAGCTAAGACAGCCACTAGAGAATATGGGGGTATTTATAGTAAGTTATGTTGGCGCTTAGTATGAAGTTACCAATTCTACTATAACACAAGAGATTATATAAGCATGTCCACAATTCAATACTCTAAGCTTTTTCTTATATCACACCCAGTCTGAACAGTACCTTGACACCTAATTTCTCAAAAAGGCTCTGTAACACTGGGATAAAATGAAGCCCTATACAGGGATGAGTGGGATTAACAGAAGCATTTCATAGTACAATCCTGAGGGCAGTAAAAAATGTTCAGAGATCTTTGAGCGATCTGTTCTTCTCAACGCCTCCAGTGACTGCATCCTTGAGAACAATCAATTCCTGTTGTCTGAATCAATTTCAGTTGAGACAGCCTGTTAGGTCCCACAATGTCATCAAAATATACTACAAGTATCTCAGCAAATTCATCAAAATATACTACCTGTATGTTGGCAAATTCATAGCAAGAAAAGCTAGATAGTGGTTGTGCTATGCAAATAAAGTGATACAGATTCTGTAAGGAAATGTGTCTGTTGCCTTGTTGTTTTTTCCAGGGGTGGGTGGGAACAGGTAATTTCCTATTTGCTGAAAGCAAGAGTGAACTGAATATGCTGCTTTGCCATGGAGAAATTCCTTATATTAAAAAGGAACAAAATGTCACATAAGAAACTTCTTCCTTCTGTGAAGCCAGTGGTTACAAATGCATACAAAGGTCTGGTCACTGGTGATATGGATCTGGACTTGATTTGATCTTTTAAAAACAATAAATAATGCAAGGCATTTTATTTTCTTCTCTAGGCTATTTGTTTACCCTGGGTAATCCAGAGCTCCACAGAAGTGTGTTGTTTTAGTTGTTTTAGTAAGGAGGGCTTAGCAAGTACGTGAGGCACTTGGAATACTCTGATTTTTTTAAAGGGCCATATAAATGTCCCCATTGAACAGGGATCTCTTTTTTTGTTCTGATGGACTAGACACTAATTATTTTTTAAAAAAAGAAATCACACAAACACAGGAAGCACAGTCACCTGAATGGTTCTGACTCATGTACATCCAAGGCTGCCCCTCGTATTCTGCCTTCCTTCAGGGCTTGTGCAAGTGCTTTTTCATCTACTAGCCCTCCTCGAGCTGTGTTCACAAGGAAGGCACCTTGTCTCATCTGCAGAAAGTTAAAAGGATGAAGCACAATTTAACACATGAAATAAAATCCTTGTGACCTATATGCTGTGGAAACACTTGTGATGAGGAAATTCAACAGAAAGTGGACCACTGTCCTGTCAAACACCCTGGAAAAATATGATTAAGAAGTATTTTTATAAATGGGTTTCTCAACACTTATGTTTTATGGGTGTGAATATCTAAGTCAAATGGATAGAAATGCACCTTTATCATGGCTAAGTGAACAAAGATGAAGGGGGAAAACAGCACATTTTGCATTTTAAGGGTACTGCAGATTTAGGAAATTCTGTGGGAAAGCTTTTAGAAAAGGGTTAAAATACGTCTAGTTAAAATCCCTCTAGTTAAAAATGGCTTTGAACTTGTGTTTTATGTAGAGAAGAAGGTAAAGTATCTGGGTTTGTGGTTAACAAAAAGAAATTCTGATTTATTTGGAAATAATTATAGGAAAGTGTGGAAAGAGATAAAAGAGAACTTTGAGAACTGGGGGAAATTAAATCTATCTTTTTAGGGGAAATTTGTGTCTGTAAAATGATTGTACTCCCCAAATTATTTTATCTCTTTCAAAATCTTCCTGTAATAATTAATGAAAAAACATTTGAGGAATGGAGGAAAGATATACCGAAATTTATATGGGAGAAAAAGAAACCAAGAATTAAGTGGTCATACTTAACACATATATGAGAACTAGAGGAGGATGTGAGCTACCAGATCTGAAACTGTACTATTATGCAGCTGTAATGATCTGTGCACAAGATTGGATTAAGCTAAGGGAGGAAAAATTACTAACTTTAGAAGGTTATAACAAGAGGTTTGGTTGGCATGCATACTTGTGGTATGAAAAGGATAAGATAAACAAAGACTTCAATGATCATTATGTGCTGAGGCCATTTTAACAGTATGGAAGAAAATAAAAAGTAAATTTTAAAGTAGAATCCCATCTTGGATTTCACCCCATGAAGCCTTTTTTGGAAGGTGGACGAATAGAGCACAATGTTTGAGATATGAAGATATCAAAATAATAGACAATAATAACGAGCTTATACTAAAACCCAAGGAACATCTAAAACAAGAAATTAATTGGGTTTATATATTTGCAGATAAAAGAAAGATTCAAAGATCAAAAAAAGGAAGGAACTGAATTGGGGAAAAATGAATTAGATATAATCTTGTGGGATGAGCAAAAGAAAAAGGAAATAGTAAAATTGTATTAATTATTCCTGTCTAGATATTTAGAATTTGAGACTATAAAATGGGCAAGATGGTAAAATGGGCAAGAGATATAGGGAATACTTTGGAAACAGAAGCATGGGAAATACGAGAAATAAGACCAATAAGTTCATGGTTTGCCAAAACCTAAAAGAAAATTATGTGAAAATCTCGAATAGATGGTACTATACACCAGTCAGTCTAAACAAAATGGGAGCAGTAGCATCTTGTAATTGTTGGAAATGTCAAAGTAATAGAGTCACTAATCCACATGTGGTGGAAGAGTAAAGCAATAAAAAAAATTGGATAAGGGTACATAAGATTTTTAAAAATTCTGCAGACAGAATACAAATTAAAGCCCGAACTATATCTCTTGAACATGACAAATGTGTTAGGGAAAAGGGAAGAATCTCAGCATTGGAAAATTATATTATATATGACAACAGCTGCTAGGTTAACAATAGCACAAAAGTGGAAGCAGACTGAACCACTGGGAATAAAGGATTTGTTAAGCAAATTGATAGATATGATTGAATTGGATAGCTTAACAAACAGATTGTGGAATATTTCAAATAATAAGTTGTTCAGTAATTGGGTACCAGTGATAAAGTACTGGGAAATTAATGGAGAAGGTAAAGAGGTACAAAACATATTGATATTAAAGGGAATGTGGAGACAGCTGAAGTCTGTATTATCGGATTTAAAAGAAAGGAACTGTAAAAGAAATGGAGTGATAAAGTAAAATGTGTAAAATGTATAAAGAGGAACAGACATGACAGTATGTTATAACAAGGTAAAAAAGATAAGTTTCAAGAAGCAAACGGTAAGGTGTTATTAAGAAGTTTATATGCTTCAGCACTTTTAATCTTGACTCACTTGGGATTGTATGGGAGGAAGTTAAAAGAAGATAAACGAGAATCAAAATTAATGTAAGCAGTGATAAGAGTGTCTAGAAATATAATTGAAGTGAAGATATGATGTATATATGGTAAATATAAAACACAATGAAAATTTTGTTGGGATAATGTAAAACAAGAAAGGAATACTAACTTATGGTATTTAATAAAGAAATTAAAGTAAACTTGTGCTCTATGTATTGCATGAGAGTCAGGCTACAACTGAGGAAATTAAAGGATTAATTATTGAATGGAAATGCCAGGGCCTGATCTAGGATATACTTGGGAGAAAATGCAGGCATTAGCATTTATAAACACAAAAACAAGTCCTGCCCCTCTTTTCTGCAAGTTTTAAAAGCAAAGCTCAAAGAAATTACTAAAAATACAGTATTAGAATGTACTTGCTCATTCATGTTGGCTTACGTTCCCTTCCCTTAACATATCAAAAAGAAAACAAAGTATACATTTGAAGCCATGCCAAATGTTACAGAAAAAGTGTAAACATAAGAAAAAATAGGTAACATACTAAGGGCTTCCCAAATTCATTTAATAAAATGAAAATTCTCCAGGATACATAACTAACATAAAGTAAGATAGTTATTTTGTGTTTGTTTCATCTACAACTGTTCAGACTTTAAAAAATTGCAAGAAAATGTATCAATTTAACTTTGCATTTCCTTTGATTCTCTGAATAATAAACATTCTGAAAACACATCCTGGGTTTAGTCATCCCATAAATTCAGTTAACATTATTCCATAAATGGCCAGACTTTTAACACTGAAATTTATTTCTTGTTGCGATTCTAGTTCACATACAATACTGGTGAACATAAGAGGAATGAAATGATGAATGGTACAAATTACACTGAATGAATAATGCAATCAATCAGAGGTTGTCAATCCCAAACAAGTAATGCAATGAGTTACTTTTGGAGTTTAACATTCTCCAAAGGAGCATACAAGACGAGGAGATCACTGGGAAACTGTGGTATGAGTCTATTTCCAAGGACAAGAGATGATTCCATCAGATGTGTGCATAGTCGGATAATCAGACCTCAGAGGAGTCACTGAATAGTCAAAAGTACCATTTCACATGTAAACTTTCACCTGTAGGTTACATGTGGAGCACAGTCCTTTTCATTGGTAATGCAGTTCTCATGATTATTTGATATAAATGTAATATACATAAAGTTATGTCGTTAAGATCTGTGGGCAATTTGCAAAGATTTCAAAGCCCAAACCTCTTCCCCCGCCCCTCCTATGCTTCACAAGTAAACTTCCAAATAAATTAACTGGAAAGGAAAGCTCTGGCACTGAACACAAGGGGGCAGTAGTCACTCATTAAACACCTAGTCTATAAATTATGATGTGCAGAAGTTTTCTAAAGAACGCCATTTTTCAGCTTTAAATACCTAAGTAAATAAAGATCAATATTATAAATCATAATGATAGGCTACATTATTTGTTCACCAAGTAGAAGCTGTGGGTCAAACAAAACATACAAAATAGGTATTACCATGAATATACCTATTTGTGCAGGTAATAACTACTACCGGTATCTTTGTAGTATGGGTTTGAGTATATTGCTCTGCCTTGCAGGGCTGTTTTAAAAATTTCTATGATATGAAGTATTTTGAATGCTCATTATTGCTACAAAAATGATGCTCATCATTATCTATTGTAATATAGTCTCTCTCTGGCTTTTCTTTGCAAACGAAGATTCAGGATGGACTGCAAGCACACTGATGACTGAAAAGGCCAATCTGAGATAAACATGTCCGGTTGCAGGAAGCACAGTAATACAGTAAGGAAACTTTTAAAAGACAGTTTAACAAGTTTTATGTGACTTAAGTTTTTGTGGACTGCAGCTCACTTCATCTTATTCGTGTAGTCCAAGCACAGGATAAAGTGGGCTGAAGTCCACAAACCTCAGGCTACATAGAATCATAGAGTTGGAAGAGACCACAAGGGCCACATGAAGTGTGCTAGTCTTAAGATTCCACAGGATTGTGCTGATTTTGTTGCAATGGGTTAACACAATCACCCCATAATTTAATCTGATGCATAGTTACCTGTTTAATGGTGAAATCATTAATAAGATGATGATTGTGTTCATTCAGGCTGCAATGGAGGGTGACACAGTCACTGTGAAAGAGCAGATCTTGCAAAGTGTTCACCCGCTGAAGTCCAAGAGCACGTTCAATGCCATCTGAGAGGTACGGGTCGTAGAAAATTACATTGAAACCAAAGGCCTTTGCACGTAGTGCAACTGCTTGCCCAACCCGTCCTGAAGGGGGAAAAAATATTTCACAAAAAATGTTATCAGGCATGGTGAATGGTTTCAAAACATGCCAGGATACAGGATACAACTCTATAGCTCAAAATTAAATCAATATCCTGGCTTGTTCCAAAGCTATTAACTATAATTACCTGGCCAGTGGTAGTCAACCGGGGAGTTGCTGGTTTCTTTGCACTACAGTAACTGAAAAGGGAGGTGATACAAGGCTGCATGCCCATAGGCCTCATTCACATCTCAGCTTATTGATGCAAGGTTTTTGGTATGATTTTGTCCAAACCAATTCAATTAGTAACTGAAATTTGCTGAAAGCAGAAGAAAGCCTTCTGTTCTTTTCATGGCCATGCCACAAGGAGCGAGAAGAGTAGGGAGCCCCCAGGTCCAAGCATCATTCATATAATGCTAAACCAGAGTAATGTTATGTCTCAGCTGAGACCATTGAGGATGCACACAGCGGAAATTTCATGAAGGACAAAGAGTGGAATAATTTTAGACACTGGAAAGCCAATTGCTAGCAAGCATGATTATCACTGTTTTTATAAATATATTATCTATTTATTGATTTATTTATTGAAAACATAACCCAGTAGGCTTAACTTGAAAACAATTTCCCATGCAAAGAACAGACAGCATGGCAATCTCTAGTAACTAGTTCTAGCCAAATAACAACTATTACTTTTTTATATATATAGTGGCCTACCTAACCCAATAATGCCCAGGGTCTCTCCTCTGATTCTTGCAGCTCCAGAAGCGACTTCCCGGATCTGTTCCACACTCTGCACCCTTGTTCCTTCTCGCAAGGCCTGATGAAGCCAGGTAGTTCTTCTGTATAGGTTCAAGATGTGGCACATAGTAGAGTCCGCTGTCTCTTCCACTGAGGCAGCTGGAACATTACACACTGCAATTCCTTATAAATGATAAAGCACAACTAATGAGATTTTTTCTCACTTGTACCCCAGCCCAAAACGACTCTGCGAAGTAAACTATTTTAAAGTCAAAGACAGACAAAGGCAGTTAAGACTTGTCTAAATGATGAAAATACTTCTCATAGAATCCAAGGACAACACCTTTTGTCCCAATAGGATCTCACATCATTTCACCATATTCGGAAGGAGGGGAGGGAAAAACACCATATATTCAGGGGGAAAAGCCTTTGCAGCTTTTCCCAAAGTTTTTTTTTAAAAGTGTGATAGAAATGTGCATTCCTGCTCGTTGGGACAACCAATTCACTTTGCTGCACTTTCCCTATAAAAGCAGAAGTAGAAAGCTGACTGGTCAGACATGAGCAGGGGGCAGAGCTGCTGGCAAGGCAGCACCCAGAACCACCACGTTGGATTTTTGCTGTAGCAATCATGCACTGAGGCACCAAAACAGCCTTTTTATCTGTTTATTTATGCAGAAGGTTGCACTTCAGCACCTTCGATATGCTTTAAAAAAGAAAACCTGTTCGGTGGTGGCAACTGGTGAGAATAAAAAATTGAGTAATTCACTCATGCCTGCCTTCTTGTTTCACAGGCATGCCTGTTTGAACATCAAACACAGATAGCTTTGCATACCTGTGATCTTGAAAAAAACTAGCGAGACAAATGAAAGCTGCTGCAAATTGGCATTACTGCGTACCAATCCACATTTTATTGCCTTGTATAGACAAGCCGTTAACTATAGTTGAAAAACCTATTAATTGTTTTTAAGGAGTATTGCCAAACAGGGTAAAATTTTATGACCCAAGTAACCAAATACATTTTGTATGAGTTTTGGAAACCTAACACAAGATGGTACATTTTTTGATCGGTGAGTGATAGCAAATGCTAATATTTGTAGCTTATCCTCTGAAATGGCCCATCTACACAGGCAATAACAAAGGCCAGATGAAAAAAAACACATCCACACAGTAGAGAGAGATCACATTCTTAAGACCACATTTTGAATAGTATAAACTCTGTATCCACTGGAGATACATTCCCAGACTTGCTGGGGAGACCGGAATGAGCTACTTCCAGCCCAATCATACCACAGAGGTACACTAGAGGAACTAGAAGAGGCCTAGAGAGACTATATTTTTTTGGATGCAAGTAAGTGTGTTCGTGATTACCAGTCCTGTGGATACTGAGCAGGGGTCATACTGTATAAGAGTTTTACAAATTCAAATGGTTTTATTATTTTCAGTATGGGCACTTTAGTAAATTAAATGTATAAGAACCCTGTATATCTATAACAAATCTCTGTTGTGTTTCTTGTACTGTTCTGGCTGACCCAGCATAAATGGCCCTAAATGCCCAATCAAAACAGCAATCTCAAGAAAATGGTTGAGTACAGGAAGAAAAGTTGGGGCAGGGGGAAATGAAGTTGTAGGGAAAGGGTAAAGTCTTCTTTTAAATCTGTGAGGAGCTGAAATCTGAGCAGACACAATCTCTGTAGTGCAGCAAAGAGGACACCATGAGTTTTTAATGCATTCCTGACAGGAGTTTGGAGTTATGCAGAAATAATGAGATGCGGACTGTGTGTGGGGTGTGTGTGTTTAACGTAACAAAAAAGGAATATGTTACTCTTTAAACAAGTAATTGTAACATTTAAAAATATATCTTTTTTTTTTTTAAAGAACAAGTTGTGTCTTAGGGCTTATCTATACCAAAAACAAACAAACAAACAAAACCACCCAGATTGCTCCACAGTAATGCCAAATCACAGCTGCTGTGACTTCTATTATTATTATTATTATTATTATTATTATTATTTGCAGGCATAAGCTTTGCTTGCCTGCAAGTCAAGATAACAGCTGTGATCCTCCCCCTTTTACTTACCTTACTTTGCCACCACCAAACTTTTATTTTTTAAAAAAACTATTTACAATGTGAGTTGGAGTGATATTTTGCATTTACCAAAAAAAGGGGAAAAAATCATCACCTCATTTTCTCACTTTAGAGTTCACTCACTAAGGTAAAAATCCAACATGGCGCCACTGGGTGCTTGCCCTGTTAGCAAGCCCTACCTGCCGTGTTAGTCCAGCCAATCATCTTTGCACTTCCTCTTGTATGTGATTCATATTGAATCGCTTGTCCCAATGAGGGGGAGTGTGACACATCCCCTCCACACTGTTTTTTTTAAAAAACACCAAGAAAGGACACAAAGGCTTTTCCTGTGTAGTTTTTGGTGTTTTGCCCCCCCCCCCTTCATAATACAGCAGAACAACACGGAATGCCATTAAGACAGGTAGGACTCACCTCGCATTCTGTGAGGAGTATTTTTGCCATTTAGACAACCCCTTAGAAATTAGCATTCTAAGCTCTGATGTGTGTTATGTTTACTGGCAATATTATCATATACTGTATAAGGTACTTTTGTAAAGAGTTTTACTGTCGTTAATTCAGGTCTATGCCCAGATATCCCCCATATCTAATTTGGCGTGTGAGAGGAGCAAGGGTACAAATGACAAGACGTGTAAGTCAACTGAAAGCAAAGGACAACTAAATACAAGTAATGTAATATATTTACATTAATGTTATTGAACTAATTTCATTAAAGTAAGAATTAAGCATTAAGATCTAAATTCAATTCCTACTGTAGACCAATTGCTGCATGATAAGTCAACACTTATATAAATCCCACTGAACCAATGAGTCTACTCTGGTTAGGTCTAGCAATTTAATTTATGCCTAGATATTAATGATGCCTTACATAATAAATTGCTACAAGACTTACTTATAATTTTTAACACCAAGTGTTGGTTGCTAAATGTCTACATCCAATCTATGTTTTAATTTAAAATAATTATCTTTTACAGTATACAAAACCAATGTTTGCTCACAAACATGGTGTGTTATCTAATGGTCCCAAAATAAAAATCACAGAAATGTTTTGGACCCACTCTGTCAATTACTTTGAACACACAATTTGGATTTCAGGGGAGGGGTAGGATTGGTCTACAATACATATTTATGAACCAATTCTGACCAATGTTGATATTTAGACATAGGCTGACATCCCAGACATTTTTTCTGCAAGTTTGAGACGCATTGGCTAACTTCATCTTTTTTCAGAAAATAGCACTAAAATTTGGTGTGAAATAAATTTTGACTGTAGGTGCTATCAGCCAAATTAACCATTTTATGATTATGATTAATTCATAAACCAAGGGACTTAACATGTACTAATTTTTTTTCATTCTGAGTTAACAATGAATTTTGATAAGCAAAACTTTCCACATCAATTTGGGCAATACAAGGAAAACGTCCTAGTTTGAAATATGAATGTAATACCTAAATCACCAGCAGATTTAATATCAATGTTATCAAAACCACTTCCAATTCGAACAATTATTCGAAGTGCTTTAAACTTCTCCAGATCTTCACGAGTTAAAGTGATGGTGTGATACATCAGAGCACCCACTGCTTCATTCAGTACCTAGAAAACAAAGACCAACACAATTCAACTACTTTTTCCTATAAAAAGACACACAGATTGAAACCACTTAGGCTTGCTTAGTAGCTGAGTCAGAGAGAAAGAGCTGTGGGGGGGCAGGAATTTGAGAAGGGGGACTGGGTGTATATACAAAACTGTATCTATCCAACAAATTGTAGCAAATTTAGATGGCAGGCTCCCTGGTGAGCTCCACCACCTGTGATAGTCTGGCCATCTGCCAAGTCAAAAGGAAGAATTGAACACATTTCAAGGTACAGATGTTGCACAATGTATGGGAAATTGCTACCTGAATACACTTTCTGTTAGGTCTAAGACCATGTAATGGTACACTTGCTTTTAAAGCCAGCTGTGTGCACATCCTACACTTTTCTGGTTCTCCCTGTGACATAGTGCCCTTCCACTCCCACTGACTTTAATGAACAGAGGAGCAGCAGAACACTGTGAAACTGTGTATGTTACCCAAACTGGAAGAACCATTGTTATGGTAATGTCCGTATCTGCAACCTCAAAGAACATCATTAAGCAATTCACTGTTATCAATATGCACTCAGGCATCCCACTGGCATGCCACTTGAATTCATTAGGAACAGTAGCTTACCACCTGCTCAGACTATGCTGTACAAATCCACTTCTACAACAGTCCACATTCTGAAGATCAGGCTGCCAACCTTAAAAACAAACTCCAATTGTCTGAAGATGTAGGATGAAAAAGGCTTGCAGCCTAGTGCAAATCAAACCATGTTGCAACTTGTTTGTTTGAAATGTTGGCTCTTGTCTTATTTTCTCTTGCTTTTATCCTTCATTATTAATCACAAGTGACATCTGCCTCTTTAAGTCTCAGGAAAAATCAGCTATTCCTGCTGTTCACTAACCCTAACAGCTTACAGGTTTGTTTGTTTTTAGATTAATCATTTCAGCTACAGAATCAACTATTAGGCCAATGCCTTTATGGAGTGCCTAAAATACACCAAATCCAAGCAGCAGGTCAACTACTGGATGTTGCAGTGGGCAGCAGCAAATGATTCCTGTTTCTTTCCTCCACAGGGAAGACTGTACATTCTCAGTAGCATTTCATTTGCTGGCATCAGTAAAGTTTCAGTAAGATACATACATATGCAATCTCCCCTTCCTTCAAGTAAAGACAACACACCCTCACCGGTTCACAGAGCCAAGGATGGAGGGGGAAAAGCACTATAAAAAAGGAGGAGGAGTTGACATATGTGGCACCTCCACCCCAGCCTGTGTCCACCAAGCTCTGTCCACAAGCCCATAGATCAGGCATAGTGGATCCTTGGATAGAATTTCAGCTTCAAGCAGACATTTCTAGGACTGTCTCCAGTTCTTCCCAGATGTTACGTCTCTCAGGCAACTGAAAGTTGAGGTTTCTCTTCCTCCATCATCCTGTCATTTTCTTGTCAACCTCACCTCTTACCTTTTGGAAGCTTGTTTCATATTCCCTTTCTGATGGGGTAGTCCACAAAATTTTCTTTTAAGACCATCACTAATCAAGGTGGGTTGTTTTTTTTACTTTCATAGAAATGCATTCTATGCTTATCCTCATTCTTAGTGTCAGCAGTTCTAATCTGTCATTATTGTTTGCTAGTAAACTCAAGCCATAAAATCTGAGCTTTTCCGTGGGTTTTTCTGGGCTATGAGGCCGTGTTCTGGAAGAGTTTATTCCTGATGTTTCATCTGCATTTGTGGCTGGCATCTTCAGAGAATGGCCGGGTAGGAGTGTCTGGGGGGGGGGGGTTATATACTGTGAGCCCCTGTTGGAGAGGATATGTAAATTTGTCTATTTGAATGGCTAGTTTCTGTGTGGAGATATGCAAGGAGGATTAGTGTTTGTTTGGCTAATGGTTGGCTAATGGTCCATTATCTTCTGGAAATCCCCCTGTCCCTGGGTGGAGTTCATTTGCAAGTGTTGAGTTTTGATTTTAGTGTTTTTCAGGACTGGTAACCACGTTTTGTTTTGTTTTTGTACTTTTAGGGTTTCTTCTTTCCTGTTGAAGTTGTCCAGGTGTTTGTGGATTTCAATACAGTATATAAGCCCCTCACACCCACATTGCGACCATTCTCTGAAGATGCCAGCCACAGATGCAGGCAAACCGTCAGAAATAAACTCTTCCAGAACACGTCCTCACAGCCCAGGGAAAAAAACATGGAAAAACTATGGATGCCGGCTGTGAAAGCCTTTGACTTCACATAAAATCTGAGCTTCATCAATGGTAGTTATATACTGTGAGGGTGGACAAAATAGATGGAGAAACACAGTATTTTATCTACTTGTTCAAGATTTGCTTCTTTGCTGCTCACTCATAGCTTCTGTTAATGAGGAAAGCAGGGGGGGGGGGTTCTGGAGAGCAATGAGTTCCTTCATGCCTCCTTGAGAAAGTGTGGCCCTGGCTATCCTGAAGGAGGCAGTCATGTAACCACTCCAGAAGAAACACTCCTTGGAGCTTGGTGATGGTGCCACCACTTTCTGGAACTAAGCTCTCAAATGGGAAGGAAGCAATTGAGATATTGTGTCCTAGATCACTTCTCACTTTCTGGAACAGCTGTCAAAAATAAGAATTAAGATACGATATTTCAATTATTTTATTCCTATTTGGCAGATCAGTTCCAGAAAATGGTGCGGGACACTTTTCATGTTATGCAACCATGTGTTTGTGGTACAGCATTCTACAGGGCTCTACTGTTCCCCAGCTTACACTGGTACACCTTGTGAAGGCCTTTCTGAACAGAAGTAACATAGTCACAATTATCGATTGCCTTGTACTATCCAGATTAATGACATACTACCTCTGACACAAGTGATACTACCTCTGACAACTACTTGAAAATTCAGCACTTAGGACTTTTTCCGATGCATCAAAAGTAACGCAAGCAGCCAGCCTTGTCGCGTTGCGAGGCTGCTGTGCTGCAGAGCGTCGGTTTCAGATGACGCTCTCCCCTGCCGGTACTGTTGCGGTACCGCGGGGAGATTTGAGCATCGTATTTCGTTGGTTTTTAATCACGATCAACTTTCGTGAGTAAAAACTGACGAAATATGACGCTCAAATCTCTCCGCGGTACCGCAACAGTACCAGCAGGGGAGAGCGTCATCCAAAACCAATGCTCTGCAGCGCAGCAGCCTCGCAACGCGACGAGGCTGCTTGCGTTATTTTTGACCATCCGAAAAAGTCCTTAGAATGCTAAAGACAACTAGGGGCATGGAATACATGTTGCTGATGTTAAACATTTCTAAAGATAAAAGCCATGTTCTTCAAAGGTTTTAAGTCAATCTAGTACAGCAGTAAACAAGATCCTACTTCCCTTGGGAAGGAGCCTTGTCTATTCATATGTGGCACTACCCACACAGACTCTTTTTGCAGCTGGTGAAAGAAGGCTGGCTAGTGCAACTTGATTCAATTATCTCACCTATGGATATATTACTTTACATATTAGGACACTGGGGGGAATCTTAATGTCATTTATTTTGCTAAACATAAGACCAATATTTGTTTAGAACACAGCATAACCACATCACATGAATGCCTGTGTGACACTAACCTTTTTTACCTGTCAGTGTCAATTTCATGCTCCATACCCCTGAAGTACACTGTGAGTTATCTATATTAATTTATGAAACACACTTTGCACTACATCTCAACATTTCAAAAGTAAAACTTTGGTTAAACAACTGAATTTTAGATACAGAACTTTTATGCAAATGAAATGTAAATAAAAATTCTCTTCAAACACTGTCTTTCTTTCAAACAAAAAAGAAAGGGGAAAGACCAGTTTAACAGAGGCTCTTATTTATTTATTTTTTAAAAATTAGACCTGTGTCTTATATGGATTCAGGTGCAGTTTGACCAACTTTGTGACCTAGCACACCATTTACAACTGAGATGCTCAGTTGGCAAAGAGCAAAGCTGGTTGTCATCAGCATAAAAAATCCCTGTATCCTGTGGCAATGTATGAACTTATCCAGAACGTTCATACAGACACTGATTAAATATTGGGGAGAGACTCTATCCCTGTTGAACCCTACAGCATCCTACAAGATAGTGTCACCTGTAAACACTTCAATGATCTATGAAATTCATGTCCCTGTTTTGTGACCTTTGTTCTTCTGACTATTTATTTCATTTGTATGCCACTGTTCTCCCAAGAGGGCTTCCATAAAACAACAGATTAAAAATACAATATATACAATTAAAACATAATAAAATCAGATCAAAACATATAAAATCTAAAACATACAAGATAAAACAAACCCTGCTGCTTATACATTAAAAGCATGTTTGAAAAGATAAGTCTTTGCCTAGCAGCAGAAGGAAATCAGGGAGCAGGCCAGCCTAGCCTCCCATGGAAGGGTGTTCCAAAGGGTGGGAAGGCTCTCTGAGGGTGGGAAGGCTCACTGAGAAGGCTCTCTCTCTCGAGTCCTCACCAAGCAACCTTGTGATGGAGGCAGGACCAAGAGAAAGCCTCCTCCTGATGACCTTAGGGCTCTGGCAGGATCGTATCATGAGATGTGGTCTTTTAAATAGTCTGGATCCAAGCCATTCAGGGCTTTATAGGTTATAACCAGCACTATGGATTGTGCCCAGAAACAAGCCACTAACCAGTGAAGCTGTTTTAACAGGGGAATTATATGCTACCTGTAACTGGCCCCCATCAGTATTTTGGCTGAAGCATTCTAGACCCATGGAAGTTTCCAAACAGTTTCCAAAGGCAGCCCCACATAGAGTGTGTTATAGTAGTCCAAACAAGATACAGTATAATCAAGGCATGTGGTAACTCTACCACGCTCAGGCATCCCCAAGTCCCCTGCTTCCTTGGAATGAACAGATGGCACTTCATAAACAGGGGAGGAAAGGGACTTATTCGCCGACATCGCCATTACTCCACAGGCTCTGAATTCTTTGGTGGGGAATGTGGCCACAATTTTTCACCACTGTCACCATTTAGCCATAATGCTTTCCCTTCTACTGAATGATAAAAGCTGAATGTGTTGGTTTTTAAGATAAAGGAGGTCTTCAGTTGAGTTCTGATAACATCCAGTTCAAAAATCAGTCACCTGTGTTGAACTGGAACCATTTGAGTTCTTTTGACAAGTGACAAACTGAAGCAAATGATGCTGTGTAACACTGTCAACACCTCTGAAGTACAGCATTTAATACAGGAAATAAATCTGACATTTCTCTGAAAAGGTCAGCCGTTAACAGTTGATAGAAATTATACTAATTTCTTCAGTGAGGATGAGATTGAACATCAGACAGACTGGCAATTATATTACAGTTCAGGACTAATTTCTGTTTCTGTTTTCCATGTAGACAAGTGTGTGGATGTAGGATGGAGTCAAGACAGTTTGATCTGAATGGGCTACTAGTTAATGTAGGCAGTCCCTTTTCAAATCACTGTCATTATGGCAGAACTCTGCAGCTACTTTGTGGTTTCTTCACCTGGAACTGTAAACCCAAAGTATTGTTTGGTTATTCTAAAGGGGAAATACGTTGCATTTATATACCATGTGTGAAGTGTTCAGAATAGTTCATGTGCATTATCTCAACAGTTGCACTGCAAGAAATTATTTTTTAAAACAAAGGCAAAAAAATCCCCAAAGCTTGGAAGACCCACCAGCAGCAAGATCAGCATTAAACCAGCCAGAAACCACTCTGGAATCCTCATTCACCCTAGCTGCCTACATTTCTTCAGCTATTGTTGCAATCAGCAGGAGCAGTCCCAAAGAACCAGGCTGAGGAAGAAGGCACCTGGGACCAACAGCAGATGTCTTTCCAGCCAGAAAGAGATCATCAGCAGGGTAAAGAGCCATTTGTGGGCTCCAAGTACAGAAGAGGTTTGACACTGCAGCTGTACAAGGAGCAACAATGCTGCACATCAAGACTCCAACTCCTCTGTTAGGTTTTTTTTCTGACCTGTACATTTAAGAAAGCAGAAAGACATGCCATTTGGAGTATCTTGCCAGATGCAACTTAGATATTGGAAAGTGGCAGGACTCATGGTGCTCTACCGTGTTAGTAAGAACACAACACTTACTATGCATTATTAAATGTTTAAAGAAACTTTCAACATTACATTACCTTTTCATGAATTTCTTGTGTGGACTGTGCATCACAAAATGCCACTGTGGCTACATCCTTCAGGATTGGCATTTCTACTGTACAATCCCTGCCATCCAGCAGTGCTACCAAAGGGCGTGGGTGCATAGGCCCATTCATGATTGGTGGTCGAATGCCTAAAACAAAAACAGAAACAATGCTTTATATACACACACTAAATTCCATATTAATGTGGGATAATGCAGATAAAATCATTCTTCAAGGCTGGTAGAGATAACGCTATTAGAACTAACAGTGAAGGAACAGCAATGCCATCTGTCAGGGATGCTTTGATCGAGATTTCCTGTGTGGTAGGGGGTTGGACTGGATAGCCCTCGTGGTCTCTTCCAACTCTACAATTCTATGATTCTATGATTCTAAGCAAAGTAAAAGTTGTTTTAAAAGTCAGTCAATTTGTATCAACTGCATTGGGTAGCTTTTTAGAAAACAGAAACACTGTACAAGGCCTCCTCTGGTCCCTAGAATGAACTCTGGACCAAAAAAAGTTATTAGGATTCCCTGCAGATATTTTCTCTCTGCAACTGGACACTGATGGCAAGTAAAAATTAACTGCAGGTGATTAGGCAGAAAACTATACCTACAAGCTCTCATTTTAATTCACATATGACTAATAAAGAACTGCAGAGACACATTTGTAATTTTTGTAGATTGATTCAGAGAGCTGCAAATAAGGGATACTGCAGTTCTCGTCAAAGTTTTTCAATAAGATTCATGTTATGATGTCTGCTTGTCATAAGGTCCCAGTTGAAGCAACTGTTGTTGCTGAGTGCCTTCAAGTCATGTCTGACTTATGGCAACCCCAAGGCAAACCAATCATGGGTTTTCTTGGAAGGATTTGTTCAGAGGGGGTTTGCCTTTGCCTTCCTCTGAGGCTGAGAGAGTGTGACATGTTCAAAGCCACCCAGTGGGTTTCCACAGCCAAGTGGGAATTTGAACCCTGGTCTCCAGAGTTAAGTCCAATACACCACACTGAATCTAGCTGGAGTAATACACTCTAGGAAGCCATAGGAAAAAGTCTTCTCTGGTGTAGTGTCCCAGTTGTGGAATACACTCCCCTTGGAGGCCTGGCTGGTGCCCATGGTAACTTCTTTCTGGCACCAAGGCCTTTGGTGCCTCATTGGTTTCCTCCAAAATGTACATGTACAAGAGTTCAACCTGCTAAATTGTTTAATATGATTTTACTCTGCTTAAAGTATAATTCAATTGTTTTAAATTTTAAATTATTTTAGTCCGTTTAAATTGATTTTACTGATACACCACCCTGAGATCCTGTGATATAGAACATAAAGAAATACAATATTTTCATTAATAAATAAATGTGAAATACCTTACTACTGAACACCCTGAACACACACATGAGAAACTCTAGAAGAAATTGGTTGAAAATGTAGTAGTAAGTAGTAACACAAGAGAAAGAAAAAAGCAAATGACCGTGGAAGAATGATAATAACAATAACAATAATAATATTGGCTTCATTTTGAATTCTTATGTCTGGAAGGAAGACTTACAGTCATTTCATTTTCATGGGGAGAGGGAAGATGCTCATTTTTTTTTTACCATAAAAAAGGAACACGGACTTCCCATTGTGATATGTACTACCAGGTGGAAAATACTTTGAATCACATATGGTCACACTTGACATTGGATGGGGAATGAATAAGGTTTGTGAATTCTATAGCAGAACAAGAAATGTGGTCGGCACCACCACGTACAACCCAAGTTTGGTTCATCAGGACTGCATATAATCTGCTCAACCTTTTGTCCTTTGAATGTATGATTTTTATTTTTACCAAGAATAAAGATTCACTTCAGAGGACTGCGAAAATGCAACTCTGGATTTAATTACCCCAGAGTAATACTAACCATGATTTCTTCGTACCATTGTTTCAGAACCTAGTTAGTAGGATACCTTACTTAATTGCTTTTTTTAAATGGTTCATATTCTGCTGTGTATCAGGAAAATGATTCATGTTCTGCTGTATATCAGAATTAAAAAGCAAGATGTGAACCACAATATGCCCATGGCTTCTACTTAGACATCATTTTCCCCAAAAAACGGGAATGCTCAAAGATACGTTTCTTTTTTCTTTCCTTTTTAAAAAAAGTGCTTCTAAATCTATGGTAAGCTAATGTCTTACAAAGACAACAGGCTAGCTAGAGGGCAGAGAGCACCTCTGAAGCACCACAGCTCATCAATATTTTCCCCAATTTCTCCCAACCTCTTCCTAACTCAGCAGGATGTTGAGGTGTACTCACTCCTCACCAACAGAAGGTGTAATGGGGGATGCTGCTAGCTGGGAAAACCAGTGCCTCCATAATTCCTATGAACTTTATCATACTACACTGTTATAGTGCTATTATTCCACTTTAACTGCTATGGCTGCCTCCTTTGGAATTCTGGGGTTTGTAGTTTAGTGAAGCCTAAGAGCTGTCTGGCTGAGAATGCTAAATGCACCTCCCTAAACTGAAAATCCCAGGATTCCACAGGAGGCAGCCATAATAGTTAAAGTGGAATAATAGCACTCTAACAGTGTAGTGTGATAAATTATGCTAGGCCTGCAAAAACTGTACAGGACACAAGACCCACTGGAAAAGAGCACTGTCTGTCCTTTTTTCAATGCCAGGTCACTAAAATCCCATCGGAAGCCAGGCTGAGTACTAGGCCCAATCCTGAATCTATTTCCATTGGTGACCACAGCAGCAATAAAAGTGACTCCAGTTATGGAATGGAGGACTGGAGAAGAAATCTCTCCACCTCTTCATTATCCTATCAATCTTCTGTCCTGCTGCTGCAAAAAAGGAAAGCAACAGAACAAGGCTTGGTTTTTTTTAACACCCAACCTTTCCTAAACTTCAGACAGCAACAAATGCCCCACTTGCTGGCATCCTTGATGGCCAAGGATATGGAAGTAGAGAACTGGGAAGAGCTCTTGAAGGTGGAGGGAAAACACTGTAGCTCTGAGCAGGGCCCGCTTAACCATACAGCCAAATCAGCATCTGGGGGGGGCACACCGGCAGGGGGCCCCATCTGGACCTAACCCTCCTCCTGGAAAAAAAACCCAGCTGGCTTTAAAAAACAATAACCAGCTTCTCTCAAAGTAGAAACCCAAAGCAAAAGCGAAAGAGAAAAACGGAGCTTTCTTTGGGTAGCTGATCCTGGAGGGAGTTTGTTGCTCCCTCCCCCCTGCTCCAAGGATCATCATCAAAGGCAAGTCTGAGAGGGGTGTGTGCGTGTGTGAGAGAGTAAGAGAGAGAGGTGGGGGAGGGGGGTCATCTCTTGTTCTCCCCTGCTCTATCTTCAGAAAAGGCTTCTTTCTTTCTTTCTTTCTTTCTTTCTTTCTTTCTTTCTTTCTTTCAACTCTCTCTTTCTGTCTTGCCTTTCCTAACTTCCACATAAATCGCCTCCAGTCTTTCCAGCTGCTCTTAACCTGTCCTTCTCTCCCGTTCCTCCCTCCTTTAACCCCTTGGTCTTCTTCAGCTTCCTCCCCTTGCTGACAACTGAGTTCAACCTGCAAAAGGAAAATGTGTGTGTTTGCCCAAGTGCCTTGAAGTCATTTCTGACTAAGGCAAGCATATCATGGGGTTTTCTAGGCAAGGTTTGTTCAAAGGGGGTCTGCATTTGACTTCCTTTGAGGCTGAGAGAGTGTGACTTGCCCAAGGTCACCCAGTGGGTATTCATGGCTGAGTAAGGATTCAAACCCTGGTCTCCACAGTCATAGGGCAATGCTGAAACTTCTACAACACTCTGGTTCTTTTAACAGAAGACTATAAAGAATATAAATAAAAATTTGGAGTACCGTAATATTACTGGGAACAATGGTTTTATTGTTGTCACTAAAACACCAGTATCCCATTAGTGCTACGTGAGAGCCATTGGGCTAAGCAGCGGTTCTTAACTTTTTCTTTACCAGGGACCCCCTTTAAATATCTTTTGTTGCCCCAAAACTTAACTCAAGATTTAAAACCCTAATAATAATAGCTCACAACAACAACAACAATATAATTACACCATCCATTCAACTTTCCCTCAGAGGCACTCTTGCTTCTTCCTGCATGTTTGTGGCTTGAGTGGATTGAATGGCAATATACAGGCCAAGCCAGCCAGCCTTTGCCTTAGTTCCTGTCACATGGCTGTTCCACTACAGGGAGGAGGTGGACCAAACAGCCTTCAAGGCTTTGTGGACCCCTTGTGAGGATATCATAGAATCATAGAACTGTAGAGTTGGAAGAGACCACAAGGGCCATCCAGTCCAACCCCCTGCCATGCAGGAAATCACGATCAAAGCATCCCTGACAGATGGCCATCCAGCCTCTGTTTAAAGACCACTGGGCTAGAGAATGCTACAAAAGGAACAATGCAACCAGACCTTGAGAAGGGTGCTGGCAGGGGGATTACGAGAGGTGTAATCCAAAAGTAACTTTCCCAGGCTCTGAATGCAGCCTAGAATCATAGAATCATAGGGCTGGAAGGGACCCCAACAGCCATCCCATCCAATTGGCTTCTGCCTGCAGGAACACACAATCAAAGCCCTCAGGACAGATGAGCATCCAGCCTCTCTTAAAAACCTCCTAAGAAGGAGACTCCACCACACTCCCAGGCAGCATATCCCACTATAGAAACAGCTCTTACCATCAGGAACTTTTTCCTAATGTTTAGGTGGAATCTCTTTTCCTGGAGTTTGAACCCTTTGCTCCATGTCCTAGTCTCTGGAGCAGCAGAAAACAAGCTCGCTCCATCCTCAGTATGACATCCCTTCAAATATTTAAACATGGCTCTCATGTCACCTCTCAACCTTCTCTTCTCCAGACTGAACATACCCAGTTCCCTAAATTGTTCCTCATACGGCATAATGGCTTCCAGACCTCCCACCGTTTTGGTTGCCCTCCTCTGGACACATTCCAGCTTTTCAATACCCTTCCTGAATTGTGGTGCCTAGAACTATTACTTCCCTTGATCTAGACACTATGCTCCTATTAATGCAGCCTAGAATTGCACTGGCATTTTTTGCTGCTGCATCACACTGCTAACTTATGTTTAGCTTGCAGTCCACGCTTTCTTTCTTTCTTTTTGGAAATCTACACCATTACGTTAATTGCTAATTAACAAGAAATATTTTGTTAGTGCCTATAATATAGTTTTTAAACTAAATTATTGGTGGCGAATTATGTAATACAGTAGCTCCCCCCCCCCTTATCCACTGGGGATTGGTTCTGTGCGGGCATGGATTCTGAAAACTGTGGATAATACTGAACACCACTGAAAATAATGGGACTTCTAGTTTAAAATACCATAGTTTCCTTAGAGGGCCTAGAAAATGGCTAGGGAGGACACATTTTCTAGGAAGACTCTATGGTAGGTGTGCTGTTTTGTGTCCCGTGGATAATGAATCCATGGATACGGGGGTCCTCTGTAATCTGAACATCCTGTACTGTGAATAGGTTAGGTTACACTGACCTGAAATAAACATATGGGGGCCCCAAAATAAAGCATTGCAGGGGGGCCCAAAATTCCTTAAACCGGCCCTGGCTCTGGGTCTGTGTGTCCTCCTCTCTCTCTCTGGAAGCTTTGATTAACTGTCTTTTATAATTCATCAGCACTGTTTGCATAAACAGAAGCCACAACTCCACAACCCCCAAATCCTCAGACCTAAAGACCCCTCCAGTTGCGTGGCTCCCATATATCATAAAACTGAGTTTTGTTCACAATTACTCTGAAATGAAAATGAGAAGTCTCACAAAGATTTTGTGCAATAGGCACCATTGTAAAAGTGAATCACATCCACAAGCTCTGGACTTGCATTGTCTAAACATATGGAATTAATGAAAACAAACACATTTTTGTTCCTATCCCATATTCAAACTATAACACAACTGAATGCTGAAAAATTCTCTTTCAGAGGCATATGCACAGTTGCTCGCTGAAGCATCGACACAGTGTTACTGGTCAGGAATGGGCAGAGCTCAAAAATCAAAATGGAGAAACAGATGTAGTAGAACCCTAAGGGCCTAGATAATACAGTACTCACAACATTTAAAATTAAAGCCCAGATCAGTGGCTAAGAAAAAAAAACCCCATAAAACACAAATCATATCTATACTTACACTTTTAATTTGCATCTTGACTTCCTGCAGTTTAGAAGCTGCAAGAGCACAGGAAGCTTCTTCAGCTGGCGAGGGGACAGCTTTCTTGATAATCAAGAGGTTTTCTTTTCTTTTAATGGGAACAAGATGATTTGGGGGTTTGACTATGCAACTATAAATTGATAACAAGTTTGTAATCCCTTAACCAGGATCACAGCTGAGATGGCCAGACAGTACCCTCCTCAGAGCCAGTATGGACCATATAGAGAGTTTCAGTCTTTTCAAATCCAGAGGCTACTTTTAAACCTAACTTGAAATATGGGGCCCTCTTTTAATATACACCATTTAAACTTATTTCTATCTTATATCTCAAAATACAGACAGCCTCCTTCCTTCAGTGAATCCCACCCAATCTTTCGTTTCTACTGCCTGGGCAAAAAGCAGCTTGTGATATGATGGGTGTCTCACCAACTTAACGCCAATAATATAGCAGGTAGCTGAATAAGGAAAATAAAACTCCAAATCCCAATTAAAATATGAGTGGTGGTGCACATCTCAGTGTGTCTTAGCCCATCCTTATTCTCCCACGGTTATTTTCTTGCTCCATTTGTCTACAGAAATTAATTCTCACACAGAAGTAGAGAAAAAGGAGAATCCCTAGATCCTCAGTCATTGCTGGTGTTTTAAAAGGTAGGCTGGCATCTCAGTTGCTCAAGAGAGCAGTAAACATGTTCCTACCCTCTCTGTATTGGTTCTGCATGTAAGAACTAACAGGGAGACTTCTGAAAAGTGGAAGAGTTGGGTTTTCCCCTCAGATTGCCAGCATGTCATAAAGTACTATTGTAAGTAAACACGGGGGAAATTGTGCATTTTTAAAACAACTTTGTGGACTACTTTTTTCTGCATGATTCTTGACATTGTAATCCCCCCTCTCAAAGCATCATTATTTTTCTACAACCTTGTTTTCTTTTTCTTTTTTTAAATTCTTCTAATTCAAATGCCTTTTCTCCATGCCCACTTGCTCTCCCCACTTCCCCACTGCCTTCTGCATCTTCCTTTTTCTAACTGCCCTTCCTGGAAGAGGACATAAGTGACATGGTGTTTCCCAGGACACGAATCCACAGTCTCTTTCACTGCTGAAGTTCACTTATGGCAGTAATCATGAAGGAACAACGTACAAACTCCTTGTCAGCATACTCAGAATACCATATCAGATTCAATGACACAGTGGAGGAAGGGGCTATAAGTCAGAGGCAATGGTTCTCAGGTAGGCTGAAGCCAGGGGCAGGCAACTCTCAGGGTTACATTAGCTCTCCATGAACCTTGGAGTACCACCCCCTCCCCCAGCTGTCTACTCAATTTAAAAAATATATATTTTGCCTCCAAGCCCCAAATGTCCCGGAGAACTTCTTATTGGGGGGGGGGGAAGCTATCCTGGGCCTAAAAGAGATAGGTGGCAAAAGCACAGGAAAATTGTACCCACAACCCTTAGAAAGTATTTGGGAGTATCTGGGGGCACTTATTTCATCCCCCACAAAACTGGAGGCCTTGGGAGCTGCACATGGCCTGGCGGGCATATATTACCTGACCCCATCTTAAGCCCTCGCAATTAAAGCCTTCTTAAAGATGGTAGGAGGCAGCAAGAAGCATCATTATCTCATAGAGAACAGGCCATCTTCTCTTATCTAGTAAATGTAGGTCCCCATGTCTCTGTCTATCTCTGTCTCATCAACGGGTTTTCTAGACCAGCCAGCTGCCTACTCTTACATTTTCCAACCCCCACCAAAAAACCTTAGTGACCTGGTGACCCTGGGAGTTAATATCTCATCATTCTATAAGTTGGAAAGCTTCAACCAAGGCTACTCGTAGTTTGCAATTTTATGTGAGTACAGAAGATTATGCAAATTAGTAAAGGAGCCCAAAACTCAGCGCAATAATAATCTCAACAAATAATCCTTCCTTCTTTCCTAAAAAGTCCAGGCTTCTGATGAATACTACGCTGTTTAGAAACACCTGGTTCTTTTCTTCATTATCTAGAAAAGTCAATTCATAGAGCCAGTTCAAATGTAACACTAAACATGATTTAGCATTAAGTGAATGAACTGCACAAACTTTGCACACATTTGCTCTCCTCTGCCTTCCAGCAGATGTGAGAAGAACTGAAGCATCTGTTTCCAGTTTTAAATTAGCCATCGCTCCTCTTTACATTTTGGAGATTATCAGACACTCTAAAAATGGTGTTATCACAATGCCAGGAGATTGCTAAAGGGCTTCCTTTTCACATGATGTCATTCCCCTCTCATAATGCTCCCGTTCGGCTGCCATTCCACCAGCACTGCTTTTTATTGATGGGAAAAGCTGTCAATATATCCCCTGTTCTGCTTCAGTCATGAAGGTTCCTGCAAGTGAAAAGGTGCCCCATTTGGCTGGCGCGATCCCAGCATCAATGGGAGGTCCCTGCCAGAACACTTCCTCGTGAGATCAGGGCAGCAAGTAAGTGACACACTCTTTATGACCCTCACCAGGTTACTTGTTAATTTTAAAGTGTGTTTTTGTGCTTGTTGTCACTTTTTCTGGCTTATTTTCCTTTTTATTTTTGAATTTCCCATGCTCTAGTCTTCTCGCAGGAATGGTAGGGATTTCATTCCGAGAAGCAAATGAAGCTCCGTTAGAGCTCCATTCACTCCTGGGCTGCCCCGGAAGTGGGAATAAGGTAGGTCTGAAACTTTTTGTTCTCGTGCTGGGACAGGGATGGGAGAGGGGAGGGAGAGGAGACTGTGGGACAGAAGCACTTTTTTCTTTCCTGTATGATAATCTCCTTCAACTCAAGGAACTAATAAACCACAGTTTGATCCTGGCTAATCAAACCATAGCTTAAGCTAATCACCACTGTCATATGCTCAAACAGGAAACTCTTGTTGTTCCATGTTGCATCTGAAAAAGACCCAAACACTAAAAAGGCCGAACATCTAGTCTTGAAATCAAACCCTCAAAACTCCAAGATAAAACATAGAGTTTTATCCACCAACAGAAATTAGAGAGGTTAATATTCAATGTTTTGACACACATTTCCTTGAATACAAACTCAAAGTTAATTAAAAACAGTTGCACACTAATTCCAGAGTTCCAGGAACCCCTACCAACCTGACATTTCTTAAACTGGGTTTCAGTTTCTGTGTCATTAATTCAACTTCTCCGCTATTTACACTCTTCAGCTTGAAAGGCAATACAGCAACCTGTCATTTGATCCTCCTTCTTTAACTTTTCATTCAGTCTCCTGCAATCTTGAACCAAAGCTTTTAAACTTCTTATTCACTGCAACCTCTGTATCTTGGGTCGTTCAGTTTTTTACTAAAAATTAAAAAAAAAACACAAAAAATACAGTAAGACAACATTAAGGGTCTGACAACTGAAAAAGCCCGGAGGTTCAAACTTAAAAGCTCTCATTGAATCTGTTCAACTGCAGGTTGTCATCCTACATTAACATTCCACTGAAATCAGCAGAACACAAAGACAGAAATCATCACTGATGCGTCAAAGACATCACCATTTTGCCTCCACCACCTCAGGACAGGTTAACCTCTACCCCACAGGCATGCTGCGGGAAAAGGTATGGAGGCTCAAACAACAACTCTCTTCCACAAAATTATTTGTTTTTGCTTGATGATTTTTTTTTCTGGTGCATTTGATTGCCTCTTCCAGAAGGAAAGCAAAAGGGAGGTGAGGCAAAACAGGAACTGCTGAATATGTTAGACAAGAACTAGCACACCAATAGTGGGCTATGATGAAAACTGACAGTGACATTTGTTGTTGCTGTGTTCATTTTTAGTTATATATTATCTGCAAAGTACATTATTCGTAAATTGTCTGCAACATATTTTGGAGAATAGTGAGACTTTAACAGTGAAAAATGGTGTATAATTTTTATATCAAATTCATTAGCAGTTCAGTACACATACTGCAAATGCCCTGAAATGCACAAGAATCAAGAAGTCCGTGTTTTCCATATTTGTAAAAGACACCTAAGATAGAGCTCATTACAAATAGGGCAAGAAAGATTACTGCAGCTGTATAAACTAAAGATCCACTGAGAAGCCTTTATTTTGAATTCACAGGATTAAGCCCTTAATGTTTTCCAAATGTATTTTTTATTTTTTTAAATCAATTTAACAATTCAATAATTCAATAGCTTTTACTATACAGACTGCCAGTGACAAAACAGATAACCAACACATGCTAATACATGATCCATAGGCAACATTTGACCAATACCTGATTTATTTGTATTAGTCTATGCTAGTGTATTTATGATGTTTGCTACCAATATAAGAAATTTAGCAACCTGTTCGACCTTTCAAGCATTAAGATTACAATTTTTAACTATTTCTGTCAGGCTGTATTTGAAGAATACTATAGGGAAAAAAGCTACCATTTGCCATGCAAATGATTTCAAAGTAAGCCCAAACATTTTCTGAATTGATAGATGTACAAAGATATTTACAACTGCTGCCACCGGCAGCACTTTTTCTACAAGCACCAAAATTTGACAAAACCCTCAAAACATTAACCTGTGTTTAATGCCTTTAGTCATCATTTTATAAAAATATGCACTGTCTTGTAGCTGTAGGAATCTTTCAAGCAGCTTAATTAAGAATATCCATGACATGTATGAAAAACTTGTCTTCCTATCGCAATTGACTGCCTGTATCAAGAAATGGAAGCAAGTTATCCAAGTGTTAAAGACATGAAACCAATTCAGTTTATTTCCTTGTTTAGTGAAAGATTAGAGTACAAGCTAGGACACACCCCACTCTCATTCTCTTCTGCAGTCACAGCATTACAAATCATCAATCCAGGGTATGAACACATAACAATGACCTTACTGTTTGGTAAGCTACAGAAGAGTTAAATCATTAAATTTCTGAAGTAAAAGCTCCAATTCACAAACAAAATCTCTGTCATACCTTGGACTTATCTACATTATTAAAAAACAAAAACCTACCAATTCTCTCAAATCTGTGGCAATCAGGACACACAACGTACGGTCTGTACCCCAAATCTGGGGCCATCAAGCTACATGTCGCATGACCCAGATTTAGGACATTCCAGGGTATTTTACCTAGATGTGGAGTTTTTATGATTTGGGGTTTTCTCTGCATTTTCATTCTCCAGTACCACTGTGACCATTTTAAAGCTCAGGAAGCAGTTCCCAGCTAAAGGGAGAGGTTTTCTCCCTTCTCCTGGCTTGGCAGCACTGCCTCCACCTGCTCTCACTTCCTTCAAGCACTTCTATCACCTTCTTCAAGCACTTCCATCGCTTTCTTCAAGTGCTTCTTCCTGTGATGGGCGAGCGGGCAGAGGCAGTGCTACCAAGCCAGGGGAGGGAGAAAACCTCTCCCTTTGGGCAGGAACTGCCTCCCAAGCTTTAAATTATGATCCAGGTGGCAGCAATGGCAGCAGACAAAACTCCGAAGGGACAGTGAAGACAAGGTACCCCATGTCCCTGCAGGGAATAATAAATAATGTGCAGGGCTTGAAGTCAAATGCAAGGGCATGTGGGCAGAATGCCATTTAGAGTTTTGCCCCACATCTAGACAGGCTCCTTGATTTGACTATAGCATTGCTTCTGCACTGTGTTAATGTGAAAGATTAGTTTAAGAACTACTCAGAGGTCTGTTAAAAAACAGAGATGTGCTTCAAGCACTATCTTTATGTTTAAAAAAATAAAGAAAGGAAAAAAATGCCTCTATCATATACTTACAATCTTTTAAACCATGGCTTAAATCCAGAGAAACTTAGTTACACTAAAGTTCCAATAACAATGTGGGTGTAATTTAGTCTACACAGGCTATTTACCCCATCTTGGCCCTGTCTTTGAGCCCTACAGTCCAGACAATGCAGGGCATTTGCCCAGTTTTGCCCCCAGGCAGTCCTCATAACTCCTGGGGCCAAGACGGGACCAAGCCCACAACACTGCTTTAAAATAATACCTGTTTAAATCCACTCCCACTGGCAAAAAATGGATTGGGCCCTGCGTGACTGCAAGAGCCCATTCTGGAAGGCAGGCCCATCGCAGCAGCTGCCATCACTCTTCCATAGCCTGGAAGCAGGCCTGCAGCATGTGAACAGCGTGTTCACATGCAGAGGAGCTTCTTCATCTGTTGCTGCTGGCCAGCCTCCTAGCTGCAGATGTGGTGGTGGCTGCAGAGACTGGCCGACTTGCCTGACTGGATTCCAGCCGATTTTATGCAGGCAAGGGGGGAGGAATGGGAATGATCCACAGGCAGCATATGCCAGCGGGGAGTCAGCATCTTCTGGACTGTGTAGATGAGCCCTAGATCACCCATTGATTTCAGTGAAATTTAGACAGAACTAACTTTCTCTGTATTTGGCCAATAGCATTTCAACACACAGCTGGATGGACTCAAGTACATAATTTAAAATTAGAATTGAAAATATTTTGCATGCTATATCTCTATAGATCACTATAAATGAACTGCTCAATGCATTCCTTTACAAGTCTACAATGTTGTAGGCCCAACATTTGACCTACCTTTCATTTTCTAACATCTGTTTGCAAAGTCCATGTAATTCTTTAATTTTTCTTTTTTTCCTCAAAACAAATGCTCGAATTCTCCTTTTTCTGAAAAATATATGAATGCCAAAAAAGCACAACACTCATGAGTAACCCTATAAATTACATGCCAGCAAGAGTATGAAATGGAGAGATAATACTGTAAAAAGAAGTTTAATTGTCACACTTCTGGAAAAAAGTTGTTCTTCATAAGGATTCAAGATAATTACCCCTAATAAAATTCCCTGTGGGCACTGCCCTTAAAAAAAAAGCCTTCATATTAAGATCCAATTAACCAAAATGGTTTTATATTTAGCATAAAGTATTCAAACATTTAAAAATAAATAGCTCCAGATATATGCAGAAAACTCAGGTAGGTCTTGTCCCCTGTGATCTCTGGCTTTTGTCCAGGTAATTCCTTCCATCACAATTTCTTTCAAGCTGCTTGTTTGTCATTCATTTCTCATTGACTGCTTAAAACATCTGGGAGGTGCTTTAGAGAATAACAACTTGATGACTTTTTTTTATTCTAGCCTCTTTTCTTAAAGCCCTCTAGACATCAGCTTCCCTGGCAGGTTACACACGTTATAGAATGTGCAAGTGAGTTTGAAGTACAATCTCAACATCAACATCAGGAGTATACCATTTGTATAGTATCCTATGCTAACATCTTTTGCTTACTGCTCAACCCACCACAAATACATATTTTTGTAAAGCAAATCCTCATAAATGAGAAAAATGACATGAAGTTAAATACCACTGTAAACTGCGTAAGAAAGTTTTGCTATCAAGGGCTGACATTTTGAAAAACACAAATCAGAACTCTGTTGGGGATGTAGAACTAGAGAGCCAGCATGGCATAGTGTTTTGAGTGTGGGACGACAACTCTGGAGACCAGGGTTCAAATTCCTGCTCAGCCATGGAAACCTACTGGGTGACCTTGGGCAAATCAAGGTCTTATCCTCAGAGGAAGGCAAAGGCAAACCCACTCTGAATAACTCTTGCCAAGAAAACCCCATGATAGGTTTACCTTAGGGTCTCTGTAAGTCAAAAACAATTAAATGGCACACAGCCACAATTGCTCCAACTGGTGAAGACCATATGACAAACAGACATCGTGACATGAATTATTGAAAACATTGACGAGAACAATAAAACACAACTGCTATAAATTGTTTTTAGCCATGTACTTTTTAAGTAAAATTATTATTTTTTAACAATTGTAAAATAATATTTTAGCTGAATTTTTGTTTTAGATTATTGTAAGCTGCTTTGATTCCTTTGCTGGGAGAGGTGAGGTTTAAATTAATTAAATAAATAAGAACCTGGGCTGTCAAACTCCCACACCTTATCAATTACAGCAGGTTTTTTGGTCTCAGCTGGCTCTCTGTATATTTTCTTCTGGGATGATAGAATCAGCAAGAGTTTTCAGTGTGGGGTTCAGTCCCTGTCGATTCATGCAAACCAACTGGTGGGTGGGGTTCCTGCCAGTGGGAAAGGTTTCCACACATGCAGATGTGTTAACAGCTGTACAGTTGGTTGACAGAGCCTGAGCTTCCACAACTGTGCATGGAGGAGGAGAGCTGATAAATGGAATGTAGTCCATTGGCTGAGCACAAGCAGCACCTGCTGACAAAAACATACATATTCACTCCATGAGCAACATTATTCTTACTCAGTCCAACCCTAGTTAGCTCTATAGAAAGCAAGAAGCTGAGCACTCTAGTTGTGTTTTCTGATTCTAAATGGCATATTCAGAACACTTCTCAGGGTTGATTTATCTAATTTGAGAGAGATGCATTTTTCTTTTCTTGATACATTAACTTCTTTTTTTCTTTTTAGTAAAGCTTTCACTGTGATTCATCTCCCCCCTGGCTAAACCTGCTATTTGTGGCAGCAATGTTTCCAGTGGAATAACACCACAGTACAGTTGGCTAGAATGAAAAAAAAAGTTACATTTCAAATTACTGCTTAAAACAACTCCCCACCCCACACTAATGTACAATGCCATTGGAGCATATTATATAATTCTCTACAAATAGTAACTATACAAGGCTTTTTGTGATTAAAAAGCTGCAGGCATTCTGGTATAGAATGCACAGGACTTTCTTGAACAACAAAGAAAAGGAAGTGACTTTAAACAAACATTTACAAAGTGGTAACTTACTGGAGTGGACCATGTGCCTACTAAGTATGCTGGTCAGTGGTACACAGGAACAAAGGAATCCGCCCGTCAGACCACTGGTCCATCTAGCTCAGTATTGCCTCTACTGATGGGGGGCTCTCTGGTATTTTGGATATGACGACCTTGGGCAAATCACCCTCTCTCACCCTCAGAGTAAGGCAACAGCAAACCCCTCTGAACAAATCTTGCCAAGAAATCCCCATGATAGGGTTGCCTTAGGGTTGTCATAGGCCATAAACGATTTGAAAACACACAACACAGCCCTACCTGGAGATGCCAGGTACTTTTTTTCATGCAAAACATGTGCTCTACATGTTTATAGAATTACCTAGCCAAGCAGGAAGGATAAATATACCTGGCTAAGAAAACCCTATGAAATCCATGTGGTCACCATGAATCAACAGGCAACTCAAAGGCACATGCACAGAAACCATTTTATAGACTGTTTTATATTACTGTGATAATCATCCTGAAGGCCCAGGGTAGAAAAGTGAAATATACATTTGATTAAATAAAAACATCAATATAGATACACGGCAGAACAATTTATTTATATCCACCCAATAATGTATAGGGTGTAATAAATGTAAAATGTTTTCCCTCCCCAAAGCTGACCTCTCTGCCTTTTCCCCATGCCTTACATGTGTTTTTCTCATCCCTTACTGAAAAGTGGTAAACAGAGAAGAACAAAGAAAATTCAGAAGGGAAAAATAAATATATTAAGAAGTGTCTAAAACAGTGTGGATAGCCCTCCTGTAAGATTTAGCTAGCAGTGTGACACAATTCAGCAGCAATGGAATCCAGACAAATTCCACTTTCTGAAAACCATTTGTTACTCACCCCTGGATTAACAAAACAAGTAACAAAAGTTTTAAAAGCCTAAAAACAAACCAGAAGAGATATAATAAATTTGGCTTAGTGTTCAACCAACTGCCTAGTTATTGTTGTTGTGTGAAACTCTATCATAGGGGTTTCTTTGGAGAATTTGTTGGGGGGGGGGGTGTTGCACTTGCCTTTCCTGGAGGCTGAGAGGATGTGACTTGCCAAAGGTCACCCAGTGGATTTCCATGGCCGAGTAGGGATTTGAACCCAATCTCCTAGTGTCCAAGTCTGACCCTCAAACCACTGAACAATGCTCCCTCTCCACTTGCATAGCAGAAAATGTTATTAAGGAATGTCATCAAGGGAAGACCCAAGAATTCCAGAGGTTAATGAAGGACTGATGGAAAAAGATGGAGTGCTCCATCCCTGCACCACAGCTAGAACAGAATTGGGATGGTGGAGAAGGAACAGAGCTCCATGATTTCCCTATTTCCCTACAGGGTAGTAAAATATTTCTCAGGCTACTAAATTCTGTGGGCTTATATAGTAGGCTAAAGCAAATGCTAGGTAGCATAAAAATGAATAACAAAGATAAATAAAGTTGACTTTATATGCTTGGGAAATAAGAAAGCCTTCATTTAAGTGTTGAAACACTGTCAAGCTAGACCAGCCTTCTTGGCAAAATCATTCTACAGTAAGGAGTTACCACTAAGAAGGTCCTTTCCACAACACAGCTGGTCTAAGCATGCATTGGAGCTTCTACTGAAGATCTTGGTATGACAGTCTCTCCAAGTTAAACCAAACAGAGGAATTTGGTTTCACAAGGAGTGGGCTACAAAACAGAACAGTATGAAGTAGGCAGTTTAAGACAAAATCTGGGGCCCCGTGTATACAAAGGGGGGAAATGTGAATTGATGCAAACTCATGCATATTAGAAGCAGGATCACCTTGTCCTAATGGTGTTTGGCAAAATCGCAGGTATGCGAGGCTACCTGCTTTTGCTATTCCAACAGCCATGTCTGTAATTCAAAATGACAGCAGTGACTCGCATTTTTATTTTCGCAAGTCGCTGCTGAACATTTTTTAAGGCATATTGAGGGTGCAAAAGTGCAATGGTGTGATATTCCACCCAAATAAAATTTTAAAAGGCTGTTTCTTCACATGATCACTCTCTCACTAAACTGAAAATCAAGATGGCAGTTCTAGGATGGTTGTCTTCTAAGCAAGACCCCCCGCAACCATCTGGCCAATCAGCTTTTTACTTCCGCTTTTCTGGGGTTTGAGAATAAATACAGTCGCCTGCCCTAATGATCACTAATGCGCATTCTCCACTAAGATTTTTTTTAAAAATTAGGGAAAGTCCTGAGGGCTGTTCTATTGGAGTTTATGGTGGATTTCCCCCCCCCCTCCTTCTGAATACAGCAGAATTATCAATACAGCAGAATTATGCGGGATCCCATTAAGACAGGTAGGATTCTAAGCAAATTCTATGAGGATTATTTTCACCATTTAGACAGCCCTGGCTTTGTAATTAATATTGTAATTAATTAATATTAATTAAACAATATTAGTGATATAACAAAAACATTTTATATTCTAGTTATGTCTCCTCTCAAATGCATGTCAATATTTCAAGTATCTGGCCACTATGTCTAACATGGGATTAAAAATCCAGCTCTAAAATATCTTATTTGGTTGCTATGATAAAAAAAAAGCAAATGTTTCCTTCCTACACACATGCCAATGACTAATGTGGGCTAAAATGTAGATTTAACTCATAACTATTTCAAAATGTTCTATATAAACATCCAGACTGAACATTTCCAAACTGTTTTATGGTCTCTGTAAGTCATGCAAGCAGACTGACCCCATCAGATGCTGAATATACACTTATGGAAAGTTTCTGGGGATGAGAGGGAGAATGGAAGACCTGCAGGCTCAGCTGAGTTGTGTATTGATGTGAAGTCAAAGGCTTTCATGGCTGGCATCCATAGATTTTCCTTGGTTTGTTTTTTTTTTCTGGGCTGTAAGGCTGAGTTCTGGAATAGTTTCTTTCTGACGTTTCACCTGCATCTGTGGCTGACATCTTCAGAGAATGGTTGGGTAGAAGTGTATGTGGAGTTTATATGCTGTGATCCCCTGTTGGGGAATATATGTAAACTTGTCTAATTTAATGGTTAGAAAACACAAATCAAGGAACATGAGAGACACTGCAGACTAGGCCAGCCAGAAAAATCAGCAGTAGCAGAACATGTTATAAACCAACCTGGACACAAAATGCTATTTAAAAACACAGAAATTCTGGACCAGGCCAACAACTATCATGTCAGAATGCATAGGGAAGCTATTGAAATCCACAAACACCTGGACAACTTCAACAGGAAAGAAGAAACCTTAAAAGTAAACAAAATCTGGCTCCCAGTTTTGAAGAACAATAGAATAAATACTCAACACTTACAAACGAATTCCACCCAGGGACAAGGAGAGTTCCAGCAGATAATGGCCCAGCAAGCAACCATTAGTCAAACAGACACTCATCCTTCTTGCATATATACACCCAGAAACTAACCATTCCATTACACAAATTTACATATACTCCCCAACAGGGGGTCACAGCATATAAACTCCACATACACTTCTACCCAACCATTCTCTGAAGATGCCAGCCACAGATGCAGGCGAAACGTCAGAAAGAAACTATTCCAGAACATGGCCTCACAGCCTGGGAAAAAAACCAAGGAAAATCTTTGAGTTGTGTATTGTTAAAATCTTGAGTTAGAGTTGTATCTGAACTTAAACTTTGGGATCCTCCCCCAATATCTAATCATCTTCCCTAAATTCAGAGTTTGGGGCAGGGTTGATTCACAAAAAGACAAGAGCTTGCACAGCCTGAAATACCAGCAGGTATCACTGGGCCAGACTGACTGCTGATATGTTTGACTTCTCTCTGTGTGTTAAACAGGGAATGTTCACCTCCCCTCTATTTAAATAAACAAACACACTGGAGATGCAATCTTGGCTCGCAGGATATCAATCATTACAAATAAAAGAACTGCAAAAATATATGGCACTTACATGACCAGAATTATTTTGACAGTGATAAGCTTCTTAGAGCAGGAATGAATGCCACTGTACATTATTGGTGGTTATGAAGCAATGAAATATCCACATTTTTGTTTGCAGCTTTAATATCAATCTGAAATACCTAATTTTACTCAGGAATCATTCTGACGAATAAATGGTAATAGCCCCAAGCAAACTACAGTAATTCTGCTTCTCCATAAAATTATTTTGTCATTTCCACTACTATTATTTTGTTTGCTTGTTTTTAAAAATAGTCTCTACATTTGCCAAACTTATATTTAAAATCACTTAGGAAATGGCTGCTGTGTGTACATCATATAAATGTGACATATCCCTCCCTAACTGAAAATTCTTTATCCTTCTTCCTACACATTAGGAAAAAGGAACAGCAAACAAAACTGACTATAGCAACATTTGTTCAGAACAGTTAAGTATATATTGCATCTAAAATAGATTTCAATTTCAGATTCAGTGAAAACATTTTCTAATCGTTCTTCTGCTATCAGAAAATGCTCTATTTTTCCAAAGTCAATGAAAGAAAGGTCTGCCCTGAGTTCTGTTTCTTGGTTAATGCTGTTGTGGGAACTTTTCATGATTAAAAAAGGTTCTAAGGCCCATCTAACCAAAGCCCAGTTCACACAAATAAATAAAGGAGTTTCTCAGTAGCTTCTTATTCCCACATGAATCCAGCGGTTTTCACAAACTGCTGAAGCAAAGGGGTATACAATTAGAGGCCTAGAGAAATAACTCACAGAGCCAGCCCATAAACCCTTTGCTTTGTGGAGAAATATCCATAAAGCTGCATTTTAAAATAATGCTCATTCATAGATTTTCCTTGGTTTTTTTCCGGGCTGTGAGACCGTGTTATGAAATAGTTTCTTTCTGACGTTTCACCTGCATCTGTGGCTGGCATCTTCAGAGAATGTTTGGGTAGGAGTGTATGTGGACTTATATACTGTATGCTGTGACCCCCTGTTGGGGAGTATATGTAAATTTGTGTAATTGAATGGCTAGTTTCTGTGTATAGAAATGCAAGGCTCTTTAGTGTCTGTTTGGAAGAATATATTATAAACCAACCTGGACATAAAATGCTATTTAAAAACACAGAAATTCTGGACCAGGCCAACAACTATCATGTCAGAATGCACAGAGAAGCTATTGAATCCACAAACACCTGGACAACTTCAACAGGAAAGAAACCTTAAAAGTAAACAAAATCTGGCTGCCAGTTTTGAAAAACAATAGAATAAAAACTCAACACTTACAAAGGAATTCCTGTCAGGGGCAGGGGGATTTCCAGCAGCAGTTAATGGCCCATCAACCAACCATTAACGAAACAGACACTAACGAGCCTTGCATTTCTATACCCAAAGACTAACCTTTCAATTACACAAATTTACATATAGTCCCTAACAGGGGTTCACAGCATATATAAGTCCACATACACTCCTACCCAACCATTCTCTGAAGATGCCAGCCACAGATGCAGGTGAAACATCAGAAAGAAACTATTCCAGAACACTGTCTCACAGCCCGGAAAAAAACCAAGGAAAATCTATGGATGCCGGCCGTGAAAGCCTTCGACTTCACAATGCTCATTCAGCTGCCTGGTTTTGTGAATTAAGTTGACATCCTTGCGGAAGACAGTAACACTGGATCCCTATTACTATTTCCTAAAGTAACTGAAAGTTTCTTTTTCCAGTTACTTTAGGTAATAGTAATTGGAATCCAGTGTTGCTGTCTCTAGCAAGAATGTCACCTTAATTGACAAAATCAGGCAGCTTAATGAGCATTATTTTTAAATGCACAGGGTGATTCTCCTTTTCCCAAAATGCATGTAACTATTTCATGATAAAACTGAAATAGACATGAAGACCTTTTGGTGGCCATTTAAAAGTAACTACCTCCATTAGAAGAGTCAAGAAAACATTATCATCTATCATCACAAGAAAGGGTATCTTCATCTTGTTCTTACTAAGAAATTAGGCTTCTTACACGGCTACATAATCAAAATTTGTAACTCTGAAAAAATGAGTCAGAAGTAAGAGCTGTTTATCCTGCTCTTACGGCAGTGGAACACACTCCCTCGGAGTGTGGTGAGGTCTCCTTCCTTGGAGGTCTTTAAACAGAGGCTGGATGGCCATCTGTTGGGGATGCTTTGATCGTGATTTCCTGCATGGCAGGGGGTTGGACTGGATGGCCCTCGTGGTCTCTTCCAACTCTACAATTCTATGATTCTATGGTTCAAGCAAAACACAATCAAGATACCACAGTGATTCTGAGAATAACAAAAAGTGTGTTGAAAGTCTACTTGACACCATGCTTCATCCCACAAAGAGCTGCCTGAAGTGCGTGTACAGGTGGAAAGACAAAGTACTTCTAGAGGCAATGTACAGGCCCTCCATCAATTTAAGTCTGTTAGATGCTCCAACCCTTTTAAGCACTGAAGACTGATTTCAAATAACTTAGGACAAGAAGACACATGCAGCATACATTCAATTAGCACTCTTGAACATCAGTGTTTACGGGTTTATATGGAAGTTCTGTTTACTCTTTTCATATCTGGAAAGCACTAAGAGCTGCCAGCATTTTTAAGACTTATTTTAGCAGATAATGCACTGGAAACACCTATTCCAATGACTCCTTTTTAGAGCTTGTTGATAATATATGAGGTTGATAAGTAGATCAGAGGCTGATTTAGTAATTACTGATTTAGAATTGATATCCTGATTCTATGCCAGCTATAGCACACCCATAAAGAATTCCAACTTATTCTGTTGCACTCCTCTGCATTCACCTTCATGCAACTGAGAGTTTAAAATCCTGCTAATGTGTTTGTTGACATGTTTCTAAATGTCACAGACATAAAAAAGCCTCTGGATTTACTCTTCTCTCACAATACACAGCACTTTCTGATTCAACATGAAAAGAAACTAAGTAAAAGAGAAAGCACAGGAAGATGTCTTGGGCAGGTAGCGTGGAAGGGTGGAGGATCAGAATTGTGACCTGGGCAACAAGTGCATTTATTATTCATTAGGACCAATCCCACCATCACAAAATAGTGAGCAAACCTGTGTATTTTCAGAATTTTTAATCAGACTAAAAATTTAACTGTCCAGAAAAGCAGCTCAAAATGCCAGCAGGATAAATAAGGGCTGGGAAAGAGCCAAGCCTCAGTGATAGTTAATTAGGGAGAGCCAGATAAAGCTCAGAACAAGAAAGGTTCCATTTCTTGGAAAAGCAGCAATACAGGCAAGAAGGCACACAGAGAAGAGTCCAGAATACAGTCCAAAGGTCAAGGCTTACAGAAGGCAGCATTGTCCAGAAATCGGTCCGTGGGTCAGCAGGATCAGGAAACAGGGTTGTCAGAAACAGTCCAAGGTCAAGGCATAAGTCAAGGCAGCAAGGATTCAGGCACCGAAGTCAGCAGGAAGCTTTTGCCAGGGAGATCAGTTGATCTCTGACAAAGCCTCCATTGCTTCTTCCAGACTATATAAAGCAACTAAGGCTTTGTCAGGTGTTTCTTAATGAGCAAGTTCTTGGGAAGGATCTCATTAATTAAAATGAGTGTACTCCCTAAACTGCTATTTTTGTATCAAATGATACCTATAGACATACCCACTAAATGGTTTACTGATACTACAAAAGATCTTTGGAAATTTGTCTGGAAAGGGCGAAAACCTAGGGTCAAACTCAAGCCGATGACAGATGTCAAGGATAAAGGAGGTCTTGCGTTTCCAAATATTAAAATTTATTACAAGGCCAGCTGTTTAGCATGGCTCAAAATGTGGATAATGTTGGATAACAAAACAATGCTAGCACTAGAGGGCCATGACTTACATTTTGGATGGCACTTCTATTTATAGCATCAGAAGCCAGAATTATTAAAATCATTTAACAATCATTTAGTTCGCAAGTCATTATACAAAGTTTGGGATCAATATCATGATTTCGTAAACCCTCACCTTCCAGGTTGGTTTTCTCCAGCTGAAGCTATGTCTATTTACAGTCTGAGGAAAGAAGCAATCTGGATTACATATAAGGACCTAGTTTACAAGTAAGGAGAAATGACAAAATTAAAAGAACAACAATTACATCTAGAAGGTTTTGCCATCCAATGGTTCCCTTGTATGCAAATTAAAGAGAGATTTTAAAAAGATCTTTTAGAAAGAGGATTAGATTTAAAACCATCAAATCTTGAAATAATATTCTAGAAAGGAGATAAATATATATTGTCAAGGATTTATAAATTTTTGTTAAGAGCTGATATGGTGGATGAAAAGGTAAAAGAATATATGATCAAATGGGCTAAGGACATAGGACAATGTATTAATTTAGACGAATGGGGGAAAACCTGGAAAAAGTTTTCAAGTTTTACGAGATCCTTCTATCAGAAAGAAAATGCTATGAACATGATGATTAGATGGTACCTCCCTCCGACAAAATTAGCAAAAATTTCAAAAAATATGAATTTGTATTGTTGGAAATGTATGAAAAGAATTGGTACTTTTTTCCACCAATGGTGGGGATGTGCTCGAATATACAGATTTTGGTGTATGATATGCACCTCAATCCAAAAAATTATAAAAAAGAAAACTGAACTTACCCCTGAACTTTTTCTATTAGGAATAATTAATCCAGATTTGAAATTAGGAATTCATACGGAAAAAATGATTTGGCACATGACTACTGCAGCCAGGATAGTTTTGGCAAGACATTGGAGAAAAGATTCAATTCCAGATAAAGGAGAATGGCTTGAAAAAGTAATAGACATTTTGGAAATGGAAAAGCTGACTTTTATGTTAGATAATAAAAATCTAAATTCCATCAAATATGGCATCCCCTCTTTTAGATTATTTGCAAAAGAATGCAGATAATGTGATTGTTTAAATATAAATTCTATATGATACAGTTCTATTGACTTTTTATTTCTGTTATTGCCCTACTGGTTCAAAATGCTTATTTTTTAAAGAATTATTATTATTATAACCGTGATAATGAGATAACATTGTTATTAGTAAGTTAATGATAATGTAACAGGGGGAAAACCCTCTATTTATATTGGATTTCATTAATTTGGGTTATTAATTTTAGTTTTTATTTAATTCTAGTTTTAGTTTTAGTCAATTTAATTTTATTAATTTAGCTAATTTAGTTAATTAACTTTAGTTAACTTACTGAGGTGTGTGTGTGTGTGGGGGGAAATAAAGGAATTATTAAGCTATATAACTCCTCTATAACAAACTGGTACCTCTCTAGGGGGAAGTTTTATAATATATTTAGTTGTCTAATGTGTTTATGTATGTATTTGCGTCTCCTTTATATGTAGATGTTACTTTTTGAGAAAATTAAATAAAAATAATTCTTTTAAAAAATGAGCAAGTTCTCATAAATTCTCAGAGACCTCCTTTGAGCCTCCTTTTGAGCTCACTGCTGGGTATATGATGGTGGAGGTAAGTCCCTCTTCTTCATCCTTACCTGAATGGGCAGGACTCTCTGCTGGGACTGATGCCAACCCACTCAGACCAGGCTCTTCCTCTGCTCAAACCTCTATGTTGGCAGGGTCCCCTGCTGGCACAGGTGTAGATAAACCTGTGCCAGGGTCCCTAGGGCCATTCCCTGCCATGTCCTCCTCCTCCTCTGACTCTACAGCCTCATCAGGCTCACGGGGCAAGACATAAACAAAACAAAGAAAAAACAGAGCCTTAGTTTCTGCTAGTGGGGAGAAAGGGGAATAAGCTCAAAATAATAGCCACCAACCTTTTTAAAAAAAAAAAAAAAAACAGTCATTCCTTCTTACTATAAGCATTGTTTTCATAAACAATGCAAAAAACCTACAGCAGCCATTTACCAGAGGTACACGCTACAAACAACATTCTCTATTTCAAACTGTTTCCAGGGCTCAGGGATTGGAAAAATCTAGTGTTTGCCCTCCAGCCTAAAAATTACAGTATTGAGGATTAACAGTCAATTTGGGAACTGAGTTGAAGTGTGTAACAGCAATGAACTTTTCAGTTAATGTTACCAAGAACATACAATAACCACATCACAGTAGTTGTGAACAGAGTCAGGTACATGAAAACCATGTACTACTATTTAAGTGATGATGACAATGACGAAGACGCCGATTGTCTTACACAGTTGGACTGAGTTTTTTAAGAAATATAAACTAAACTATACAAAAATGCTATTTTAAAACCCCATTTTTCCAGTGGGAGTTTTAGCAAAAATGGCTGGTAAGATGTAAGGTGTGGGGCTGGGGCACAACAACATCTCCTGAGACCTGACTTCCTGAAACAAATACGTAATAAGTTGCTCCAGTGAATTTTTCCCTAAAATTTACTTCACTGAGGCGGGCCCAAAAGACCCCTTTGGGGTGTGTCAGACATTAAATTAACAAAAAATAGGAACAATCAATTATTAAAATTAGAATAAGCACACTATTAAGAACTGTTCCTGCAAAGAAAAAAGCAAACAAAAATGAAGAGTGAAGTGGTATCCAGGAGTCTGTTTTCTGACAGACACACTTGTGATGAGTAGAAAACCCAACAATAAAAATGCATGGCACCTACCCCTGGGAAAACTTTTTAACATAATACAAAACAAACATCATGTTAGTTAAACATGAAAAGGACAGCCACAAACACACTGGGAATCATTATGTAAGGAGGAAGAACATGTTCCAAGAACATGTCAAGCAATATTTGCACTAATCACTTGGCTGGTATGAAAACAAATATCTAAGCTATCTTATCACTTCTCCACTCACTTTGTTCCCCTTGAATGGGACCTCTTTATTGCTCCCGTGGTTTGTTTGTTTTTTACCCAACTGAACTTATCTTGACCTACTATGGTCATGATCAACAAAAAATGAAGGTGAGTCGGTATCTCAGCAAAATCAGTGTAATACAGTGTTTACTGCTGTGTATTTAAGTATCCCTAATGTGTTACATGGATCCAGTGTGGTGTAGTGCTTTAAGCGCTGGACTATGACTCTGGAGACCAGGGTTCAAATCCCTGCTCAGCAATGGAAAGCCATTGGGTGACATTGGGCAAATCACGCTTTACATGCTTGTGTTACACTGAATCTGCAGAGATACAACATCACCTTCATTAGATCCTGTCTGATCTTGGAAGCTAAGCAGTCAGCCCTGGTTAGTACTTGGATGGGAGACTGCCAACAAATACTAGGTGCTATAGGTTATATTTCAGAGGAAGGAACTGGCAAAACCACCTCTCAGTATTCCTTGCCCAAGAAAACTCCCTATGAAAAATTCATGGGATCACCATAAGTTGACAGGTGACTTGAAAGTGCATACACACAATGCGTTACATGGTAGTAGAAACCTAGTCCAAAGAAAGACACAGGTTCCACTTCAATTACCTGGAGAAAACAGGACTCTAGCCCCATGGCCCGCACAGGGGGGGGGGCTGACAGGGCTCTAGCCTGTGGGCCTGGGATTAGGAGAGGATCCCAGCATGATATTATTGTAAGTTTTTATTATGTAAATCCATTTAATTTTTTATAAAAAAAATAAATATTACTTTTGTATAATTTAAACTGACTTATTTTAATTTTTATCTAAATCCTGTAGAGCATCTTACTGCCCTTAATCTTAGCAGTAGGTAGGGGGCCTGTCAACGATCCTGGCCTGGAGCCTTGCTTTCAGGTTGGCCCATTGCTGAAGCCGCCACTGCGTCATTTCCCCCACTAATGTGGGAGCAGGCAGAGGTGCCACAACATGTAACTGCAGGCCTCCTGCATATGACCAGCCTCAGACCCGCACCCAAGGCAACTGTAGCAAGGAGCAGCATGCTGAACAGGCTCCTGTGGACATGCAGGGCCCAATCCAGTTTTAGCTGGGTAAATCAGGTATTATATTAGAATGGTTTATTGGGCCCTGTTCTGGCTTGTCTCTGTTCCAGCCCCATATCTTCCCCAGGAGTCATTTGGACTGCCCAGGCATAGATCAGGGTAAATACCTTGAGATTCTTAGGACTGCATGGCTCTAGAATGGAGGGAAGCCGGGGTAAATCACCCATGTAGATTGGCAGTAGATAATCAACTCCCTAATACCCCAGAGGACAGGACCAGAAACCAAAATGACCTGAACAGATTAGAAAGCTGGGCCAAAACTAACAAAATGAATTTCAACAGGGAGAAATGTACGATACTACACTTGGGCAGTAAAAATGAAATGCATATATATAGGATGGGTAACACCTGGCTTGATGATAGTACATGCAAATGGGATCTAGGAGTCTTAGTGGACCACAAGCTGAACATGAGTCAGCAGTGTGATGCAGCAGCTAAAAAAGTCAATGTGATTCTAGGCTGCATTAATAGGAATATAGTATCTAGATCAAGGGAAATAATAGTGCCACTCTATTCCGCTTTGGTCAGACCTCATCTGGAATACTGCGCCCAGTTCTGGGCACCACAATTCAGGAAGGATATTGAAAAGCTGGAACGTGTCCAGAGGAGGGAGACCAGGATGGCAGGAGGTCTGAAATCCAACATCTATGATTCTACAATTCTATGAATTCTACTAAGTATTGACATCAGGGTTTCAGTAAAGAAATAAAGTGCGTCTCACAAGCCTGGTGTCTGTCTGTGCCTGCTCTACAGACAAGATCAGCTTCCAAATGACACCATGGTCTAGTAATGATGCTTCAGTTATCCAACAGGCCAGAACTGAATTACCACTGATAATGTAAGCAGCAAGCAGGAGCAGGGCATGCTGTTATAAAGGACAGCTAATACCTGAACTCTGGTATAAGAAGCTGTGCTAAAACATGCTTGTGACACAAAATGCGGCTGGAACATTTCCTTTGGGGTTTTGGTCCTTTGGTCTGACATACAACCCAGAAAAGCAGAGCTTACTCCCATGATAAACTCAATTTCTGAATTCTTCAGGTTATAACCAAGTATAGGTTATGCACACCAGCACAGTAAGGTAAATGCGAGATACATCCGGATAATGGGCCATTAACCAACCATTAGCCAAACAGACAATAATCCTCCTTGCACCCAGAAACTAGCCATTCAAATACACAAATTTACATATCCTCCCCAACAGGGGTTCACAGTATATAACCCCCACACACACACTCCTACCCAACCATTCACTGAGGATTCCAGCCAGATGCAGGCAAAATGTCAGAAATAAACTCTTCCGGAACATGCCCGGAAAAAAACCAAGGGAAATCTATGCATGCCAGCCATGAAAGCCTTCAACTTTACTTTTAATGCTGTTCAGAAACAAATCAACATTTTAAAACTGGAATCAAGGGGGCACTTTTAAGTATGCTTCCTGCTGAACTGCAAGACTATGGCAAAAACATGAAAACACCTTGTGTCCTGGGGGTTTCTTTTGAATCTGAATGACTGGCAGCTACCAACATGCATCCCAGCCCCACCACTTGGAGGCCATGAAAGAAGTCTCTGACACAACTACAGGAACAGCAGGGTCTTGATTAAGAAACTTTGCAGAGTTCTGAAGCAGAAACAAACCAACCCATGTCTATTTGGTAACTTGGCAGCGCTCCCTTTCCATTTACACTAAGCATGCACTTTGTTGGTGCAGTAGATAATCCAACTGCAACAGAGCAACTGCACCTGTCCTTGGAGCATGAGTGTATGCAAATTTTTCAGAAGTCCAGGTATAGTCACAGAGCTAATAATAATAATAATAATACTTAGTTATTTATTACCCGCCTCTCTCCTCAGAATCGGGGCGGGGTACAACATTACAAAGTATACAATACAATGCATCACAATACATCATTATGCAGTACAATTCAATACAGTACATTCAATGCAATACTATTTGATACAGTTTTTATAGACAATACAGACAATACAGACAATTGTACAATGCAAGTGCCAGTAGATGGCACTGCTGACATGCAAACGATGCTGCAAGAGTGACACTGCAGAACGCATTGTACACTAAATAACGACTGCTGCTTCTGGAAACTGATTTAACAGCTTCCACAGCATGTCGCCCCAGCTCTTTATTATGCTGGTACTCATTTTACCGACTTACGGAAGGCTGAGTTGACCTGAGGGGCCCTGGAATTGAACTTATGCTTTACAAAAGAGTGTGGAAAAGGCTGCAGCCACAGACAAATCCACAGAAGAGACTTTCTGAGTAGGTATTCTGACCTGCACCTGCACCTGCGGGGACATAGCTCAGTCAGCACATGCTCTGCCTTTAAATAATGCCAGGTTTAATCCCTGGCATCTCTATTTTTTGAGGAACTCTAATAGCAACATCCTCTGCCTTTGAGAACTGATGCTGGCCAGAACAGACAGCACTGGAAAAAGACCCAACACACTCTCAGCCTCATAAAACCCCATGATAGGTTCACCACAAGCCGTAAGCAACTTGAAGGCACACAAGAGAATACAGACAAACATGCTTGAAACCAAGCTATATCAGGAATGGCTGAAGGAGTTGAATGTGTTGAGCCTAAAGAAGAGGAGAGGTATTAGGATTACCAACTTCTTATGAAGCACTGCCACACAGAAGATGGAGCATGTGATTTTCTTCTTGCTGCTCCAGTGGTAAAGACCCAAACCAATGGGTTAAAATTGCTAAAAAGGCGATTTCAACTTAACATTATAAAGAACATCCTGACAGTAAAACAACAGACATGAACTGCCTCAGAGCATGATGGGCTCTCCAAGTTGGGTGGCCACGTGCTTTTAGCTGTGAATTTCCTGTATCAGCTGAGAACAGGACTACATTATTTTTTTTGATACCTCCCAACTTTATAATCCTATGATTTTTTTTATTCTAGAACATGTTCTATGCTCCAGTCAGCAAGTGACCCAGGAACCAGATAACTGGAGTGTAAGAGTTGTCAAGGAGTTAATTCAGTCAAGGTCAGTCACAGGCTATCCAGCAGGATGAAGGAAGAAGCAAGAGGGTGGTCATCATCTGGTCCAGGAGCTGTTCAGCAAATCAGTAGTTCAGATAAACAGATCAAGCAAGAAGTAAAACAGAGTCATAAATCATAACCAGTCCAGGATCAGGAAAATACAAATGCGAAGTATACAGCCAGTCACCAGACAGAATGGTTGTCTGTAACAAAGTTGCCAGGGAGTGGCTGAGAGATTTATGGGCAGCTGTTTCAAGAAACCAGGTGCCTAATCAGGTCAGCGTCTCCTACTTAATAACCACTGGGAACTCTCTTTGTCGCTCCATGAATGATGGCAATAGGTTTTCAGCATCTGCAACCTCTTGCTGGGGAGCAGAACCCCGCTCTGCCTCAGCCCCCAGCTCCCCGGACTCAGGGAGACCACCAGCATCAGAAGCTCCAGATTCCTGGTAATCTGCCTCCTCTTTGTCTGATTCTTACAACTCCTGAGGGTGAGTTATGACAGAACCATTTGCAGAACTGTTGCTGTAGAACCATGTAATTACGCTATGGCGGGAAACTTGCACTATGGCAGGACTGGCTGTGATGGCCCCTGCCCTACAGAAAAGTCAAAGCTTGGAATAAATCAAATGAAATCAGCACAGCTTGTTAGGTCCTGGAAGTTCCTCCCAATGTGTGGCAACAGGTGTGGATACACCCAGCCAAGGAGGCTCGTTCTCCCCAGGGAATCTAGCAGCTGCCAATGTTAGGGACATGATTAGATTATCAGCTGAAGAAACTTCTTGTTGTTGGTTGTCATCAGATACCTTTTACTGTCTCTGTTGTTTCTCCTGCTTTTGCCTTTGTGGGACTTGCACACATCTCCCTTTTGGAAAACGCTGTAAAACAAGAATGGGCAACTGCAGTGGGGCTTCATAGCTGCATTTTCAACTCAGAGATAACTGGAAATCTACTTCCATGTTGCACTTCCTGGATTTTCAGTCAGTTTTTATAGCTGGAAGTTGGGGGTATCTAAAGACATCTGCATTCTGGTGGCACTGAGAGCCCACTTTAGGACACATTCCTCCCTTTAGAAGAAGAAGAAGAAGAAGAAGAAGAAGAAGAAGAAGAAGAAGAAGAAGGGGGATGCCAGAAACTTTGAGAGTTGAGACTGCTTGTAGCTGTGTGCTACACTTCTTCCTCCCACCCGCTAGAGGAGTTCCTTGAATCCAGAGCTCACAATTGGATTCTCATTCCCACCTTACTCTGATGTGGTACCCATTCTTGATTTTTCTTTTTTGATGTTTCTTGGTGCCTGTTGCTGAAATTTCTTGGAAATCAGTTTAGTCTAATCCTGGCCTGAAAACCACTTTTGAGCCAGAGAGTCCAGAGGCTTCACCAGAGAAACTCATTAGAATGTCAGAACTAGGATGTCACTAGACATCCTGGTTCTGGCAACCAGGGACCCAAGTAGTCAAAGATCTTTGCTAAGGTATCCCCTTCCTCACATGACCAATTGACATTTGTATGTTGGGGCATCCTGTTACATGGCCGCATGCTACTAACATGCCAGTCTTCCAGAACATGCTATTACTAAGGTTCAAAGACTCCTTATACACAAGCATTCTTAAAACATATGTAGGTTCATCATTCATGAATCCAGAGAACATCTGGTAACAGCAGGCAATAAAACAGCTTTCCCCAACCTAGCCATGCCCAGGATGGGAATTGTAGCCCAACACATCTGGACGGACCATGTTGGAGGAAGCTCTTATAATTTACAATAACATTTTGAGTCTCTATCCACTGATACAATCTCCACTAGTGAAACTGAAAAACTGTTTTCTATTCAGTGTGGACATATCATACACACACACACACACACACACACTGCAGCAGATCTTACATAGAAACCTATGCCTCTACAATATATCAATTTTAGAAGCACTGAAAACACTGTCCTGTATATTCTGGTGTATAAGACTGCTTTTTAACACTTGAAAATCTCCTCAAAAGTGGGGGGTCGTCTTATAGGCCCGGCAGATCCTTCCCCCTGCTGTAAGAATGACTGCTTTGCCTTTGAAGTGTTAAACTGCCCTCCATTTAGCTCAGGAAAGAAGAAAAACAGTCCATTAAAATGATGTTAGCCTAAAATTAGAATTTCTGGATTCAATCTTATCATTTTGCATCAAGTTTTGTCTATGGTGAACTTCTCTTATCTGAATAAAAGCTTCTGGCAGAGTTAAATTATTCTTTAATTGCAAGGTATTTATTATGGGATTGTATTTTGGTAAACTTGCCAGGAAGATTCCCATTTGCATAGCTTTGGGGGATTTCCTCTCCAGGAGTTTGCAAGTGGCTCTAAAATCATTAATGTGCTCATTCAAAAATTTGGGATTTGATAGCTTCATATTAACCAGCTTCATATTAACCAACTTAATTATTAATGCAACTTTACTTTCCAAAGATTGAACACCACAGAGATTTTTCAAAGTATCCCATGCTTTTTTAGCTGTTCTCAGTCCTTTAATTTCACAGACTATTCCATCAGCTACAGCCACTGAGCTGGCTGGCTGGAATGTGGGGGGGACGGACTCTATATTTTAACTTAAAAATTGGGGGGCCGTCTTATACGCCTGGTCATCTTATACATCGGAATATACGGTAATTAAACAAAGAAACATTTTTGGTTCCTCCATCTCTGGATGCTTAAAACTGGCTGTTACCAGAACACAATCTATTGCTCACCTCTCTGGGCAAACAGCCCCAGGATAGCAAGGCAGGTGGGTGAGATTGTGCTCAGATGTTAGCAAGATGCCACCATTATTGTGCTGTGTTTCTCTGGCTAGAAAAGAATGTTCAGTACCTTGATTTCTGTGTATATGTTCTTCTGTAAGGAAACAGGAAACACATGCAAAACACAGACCAGCACTATGGAAGGACAGCCCTCTGGCTATGCATAGATGTTCTCTGGCTATGTATAGATAGAATCATAGAGTTGGATGAGACCACAAGGGCCATCCAGTCCAACCCCCTGCCATGCAGAAATACACAATCAAATCATTCCCAACAGATGGCCATCCAGCCTCTGTTTAAAAACCTCCAAAGAAGGAGACTCCACCACACTCCGAGGCAGTGTATTCCACTTTGAAACAGCTCTTACTGTCAGTAAGTTCTTCAAAATGTTTAGGTGGAATCTCTTTTCCTGTAGTTTGAACCCATTGCTCCAGTAAGTTCTTCAAAATGTTTAGGTGGAATCTCTTTTCCTGTAGTTTGAACCCATTGCTCCAGTAAGTTCTTCAAAATGTTTAGGTGGAATCTCTTTTCCTGTAGTTTGAACTGATTGCTCCATGTCCTAGTCTCTGGAGCAGCAGAAAACAAGCTTGCCCCATCCTCAATATGGCATCCCTTCAAATATTTAAATGTGACTATCATGTCACCTCTTAACCTTCTCTTCTTCTCTTAACATTCCCACCTCCCTAAGCCTCTCCTCACAGGGCATGGCTTCCAAACCTCCCACTATCCTGGTTGCCCTCCTCTGGACATGTTCCAGTTTCTCGATATCCTTCCTGAATTGTGGTGCCCAGAACTGGACACAGATAGTAATTTCTAAAGAGCAACAGCGGCAACTTTCACCTTACTGATATCATAGCTGCTGTGATTTTAATCTAGCTTGATAACTTTCTCTATAATGTCTGGGTACAGTTAATGGCTCACTGTAGGTAAGAGACAGTTTCTGTCCTAATTCTTAATTGCAGCAATGTCTCTCTGGTCCAATATATGGAAGTGAGTGAGAAACTAACTACACCAAATGTTTTTGGCCCAGTCAGTTTCACTCCTAGGAGAAACTAGATATGTGAATGAACACACTGTGAGTTTGTTTTTGTTTTTTAATGAAATAGCCTTGCAGACAGAGAAGGAGTCTAGACTTGGCTACATGTGTGGATATACAGATAAGCTCTCCTCTTTCACTAGAAAGGAGGTTTTCTTATGTCCACATCAAGAGCCAAAACAAAGAGTTTCAAAGAGTAAGCTGTTTCACCTTGAACAGCTCATACATATACTATACTGTATAGCATACTTATAAGTGAAAATTAGTGAAAAGTGGCTTGAAGACACACAACAACAAAAACCGATGGAAAATACTAAGGAGAAGCTGTGAATGTTTTAGAAAATGTATGGTACAGTAAAGAGTCAAGAAAGTTATCTACTGCATTCCCAAGGTTCCCTCATACCAAAGTTATTTCCTGCACAAACAGTACAACACAGGCAGCATTATAGGGCTTTTCCCTCAGCAATATTCTCTTTATTTAACAGTTGAGTCTAAAATATATTCTACATCAGGTAAAAAGGTTATTTCCTTAGAAAGTACCAAAATTTAGAAGACACTTTTGTTTATATTCACAGTGTATTCACCAAGTTTAAAGGTCACACAGGCTAGGAAGAAATTGATGTTCTGATGCTTGAGCTACCCACCAAGAGCAGGCAAAGACTTAAGGCAGATTTGTATGCATAATTAAGCCCATGGCGGGAAGAGCCTTCAAATGAAGCTGCATCACACAATTGAACAGACTCTAATGAATTACAAAATCCCAAAGGGAAGGCAGATCAGCAAGAATCCCTTGCTGGTTGCAGTGGCATCCATTATGTATGTTCTCAGAGGACAGAATTAAGTAAATATGACACTGGATGTGTCTATGTGCACATTCATATGCGTCACTTAAATATGAAAACTTGCAAATAAATTGCAATTTTGAGAAAATTCTGTTTTGATAAGCAAAAATACTACAGCTCTGTACAAAAGACATGCAATGGTTTGGGAAAGTGGAAAGTCTTCCCTCTTTGACTCCCTGGGCTGTCAGGGAATTGGACCAGATGACCTGGGGTCCTTTTGGAACTATGATTCGATGAATTGACACCATTGGGGCAAGCTTAGCCCCCATCAAAATAGCGTTTAGGAGTATACCTTTACATTCCTTATACAACATGGAAAATATTATTTTTATTATATTTTCATTCTACTTTCTACTAAAAAACATCAGATTATCATGATCCCTGGTCATTTAGGAGAGATACTTATATTATTTGTAAGCCGCTCTGATAGCCTTTGTGGCTGAAGAGCAGGGTATAAATACAATAATAAATAAATAAATTATAGTTCTTACTTCACAAGCTTGGAATAGCTTAAACCAGATAAAGAATCACAAGAAACAACAAAATAAAACTCTAAAAAGCAAAACACATATTCAAAACATACAAGAGACACATACCACCACCATCAAGAAACAGCAACATTCAGTGACTTCACCTTAACTCATAGGCCTCAACTGGAACAGCAATTAACTATAGCTATCTTTAAAAACAATGGAAGATGTGCAGCATTGCACATTAGGAGAAAGACTTCTCCTGTGGGACTCACACTATAGTGGACCTATCCTAGCAGCCAAATACCAAACAGGAATATGAAACTTACCCAGATTTGAAGAGATCACTCTCTATATTTGTAAAGTGAGAGGTTGTCTCCAATGTACATGCATTTAAACCATAAAAAAATAAAGGTTAAAACCAGCACCTTGAATAAGCCCAGCAGTATAATGGGAGATAGTACAAGTGACCTAAGAAAGGATGGATGTTATAATAATAATAATAATAATACAAAAAGCATGGTGATAAAGTCCCCTCTATCCAAGAAGCACTACGGCCTACACAGTAAATGCAGACCTGGGCTCCAAAACTCTTACAGGCTCTGTATAAGAAGATCGCTACCTCCTGTGTCACAGGAAAGCCAGTGCGCTCCAGGGCTGGATAGTGACCCAGCTGTATCAACGTATCTGCATCTGTAACAGAGATCAAATCCACACTACACAAATAATCCAATTTGAAACTGGATTATTTGCCATGGCTCCTTCCTATGGAATCCTGGAATTTGTAGTTTGGTGAGGCACCAGAACTCTTTGGCTGAGAATAACTATAAATCCCGGGATTCCATAGGAAGGAGCCATGGCAAATAATCCCATTTCAAACTAGGTTATTTGTGTAGTATGGATTTCGCCTTTAGAACATTTCTGCAGGTGAATACAAGGGCATACAAATCCCCATAAAGTTGATATCAATGAATCCAACTATTTAATTGAAGAAGAAATACAACACTATAGAAAGTATTATGTGAAAAGCATGAACACTGTTTTCAAAAGTAGGTGAAATAGATGAAGACAATTGTTATGGCACAAATGTCACACCATTTAATAAGCATTTCATCCATGTGAACAACAAAAAAAAGAACATGCTGTCAGAGTAACTTTAACAATGAGCTTCTACGCAACATAATCATCATTTATTTACCGTATATAGCGCCATCACTGCACATGGCGCATTACATGTGAAAGAACAACAAAACAGTTTCCACCTAGGCCAAACTATGTATTATCCCATGCCTCAGGTAAGCATGGGCAAAAACATCACTACTGAGAGCTGGCGTGATATAGTGATGTGACTACGACACTGGGAGACCAGGGTTTGAATCCCTGTTCAGCCATGGAAACCCACTGGGTGACCTTGGGCAAGTCACACTCTCTCAGCCTCAGAGGAAGGCAAGAGCAAGCCCCCCTGAACAAATTCTGCCAAGAAAACCTCATGATAGGTTTGCCTTAGTTGCCATAAGTCAGAAATGACTTGAAGGCACACAACAACAAGTTACTAATTGGACAAAATGTCTGCTGCCAAGCTGGAAACAAGTCTCATTGGGGAATTACATATAAAAACTGATACCAATGCTCAGTTAGGACAACTTCTAGTATTCATCAGTCCAAGGCTGGTACTGTATCAACACACAGGACAGATGAACTGCTGTTGCATGCCTTCTGTCCCAACTGCTGAACTGGCTATGTACCAGGAGCAACACTGCTGCTGGCTGCTGTCCCTCAGCTGCTGCAAAAATGAGTCACAGCACATAGAGTACAAGATGCTGCTGCCCTAGGCAACTTTTTTTTTTTCTGCAGAGTGTGACCAATCTGAATGGAGAGCAGGCATATTTTTATCCCAGGACTATATCCCAAAATGTGGCTCCTTCACGGATCTCTCAATCTTAGGAAGAGGAAAAATGGAATGTCCCTAATAATGCATTCTTCTGTAGAACTATTTTTCTTAGACACAGACTCACCTTAACTTTCTCTCAGACAGTGATGAAACTGAAAGTATCAACATAGCGATTGAAAACCTGTTGAAGTTCAAAGTGTATTTGAACTGTTATTTAGATTAAAGCATAATATATGAGAGTCAGTGAACGAAGCAACTCTGCATTCTGTTTGCCATAGCAACCTAACCAAATACCAACAGGAATTTAAAAACAGGGCTTGGAGACCTCCCACTCCCCTGACCACTGCAGTTTCCAGCAACTAATACATAGTGTCATATACCATCTCTCAATATGAGGGTACCACTTACCGGTAGCTATTATAACTGCCACTGGCAGATCCATTTCTTCCTCTCCTCTCCATTTCAAACTAGTGGCCATCACCCCATCTTGTGACAATATACTTCTTCCAACAAATAAATAATAATAATAATAATAATAATAATAATAATAAAATTTATTTATACCCTGCCCCTCTGTTAAAACAATCGGGGTGGCTTACAAAAATTAAAATACAATACAGATAAAATCCCCAAACACACACACACCCCAAATGGGAATCAGTGCACACCAGATCACAACACTAAAAAGCACAGCAGAATGAAATTAGGCCAATCTTCCTATTTTAGATTTAGATTACAAAAAAGGGTAAATGAGGACAGAACTTTCAGAGTCGGGACTGCATTCCATAGTTATTCTGGGCTGGCAATCCATCTTTATTTTTTTCCAGAGCAATATCCCACCTCAACATGGAACTCAAGGTGACTCCCAGTAAGAATGAATAAACAAGTCCACACATCAAAAACACAATTCATAGAATAAGGTTGGAAGAGACCATAAGGGTCACCCAGTCCAACCCCCTGCCATGCAGGAATACACAATCAAAGCATTCCCGACAGATAACCATCCAGCCTCTGTTTAAAAACCTCCAAAGGAGGAGAGCCCACCACTCTGAGGCAGCACATTCCACTACTGAACAACTCTGTTAGGAAGTTCTTCCTAATGTTTAGGTGGAATTTCTTTTCCTGTAGTTTGTATCCACTGCTCCATGTCCTAGTCTCTGGAGCAGCAGAATACAAACTTGCTCCATCCTCAGTATGACATCCCTTCAAATATTTAAACATGGCTATCATGTCACCTCTTAACTTTCTCTTCTCCAGGCTAAACATACCCAGCTCCCTAAGCCACTCCTCATAGGGCATGGTTTCCAGTCCTTTCACCATTTTGGTCACTCTCCTCTGGATACACTCCAGCTCCATTCAGTTAAAAGTAATATTTAATATACATTATATCAATAAAAAAAAAAGTAAACTCAGTTGAGTACAAAGCCATTCCTCTGCAACTGATTATTTGCAAAGGACTATCTGAAAAGGGTGGGTTTTTTTCTTTCCAGAGGAAGAACAGTGAAGGAGACAACCTACAGGAGGAACTTTCACAGACCTTGTGAATTCAGTTCATGCCTCCATCAAGAATGCTGCTAAGGGTGGCATGACAGGGAAGCCCCACACCCACACCCAAGATTTCAGAACTAAGGCAAAGTTTTATACCAGAAGATGGTCTTCCAGATAACCTATCTGGCTTGCAGTTCAGCTGTGTGTGTATGTGCCTTTAAGTCACATATCAACATATGGTGACCCCATTAATTTCATACGGTTTTCTTAGGCAAGGTATACTCAGACGTGGTTTGCCATCGCCTTCCTCTGAAATGTAGCCTACAGCACCTGGTGTTCATTGGTGCTCTCCCATCCAAGTATTAACCAAGGCCAATCCTGCTTAGCTTCCAAGATCAGATGGGATCTGGTGCCTTTGGGATATATCACAGGACATATTTAGCATGTTGAACTATGCTTGGAAACAGACTCAATAGCCAGTGGAGTTGTTATAACAAGGGACTCGTACAATTTTTGAAGTGATACCTGGAATGTTTTTTTGTCAGCCCCAAAAGCCTTCACAATAAACATAAAGATTTGGTAATATGGGCTGACAATGATCATGCAGAAGAATAAACAGAGGGAGAGGCAAGAAAAGTGCCATGCCTGCTGCATCACTCCAAGACAATCACATGTCCCAGCACAACCTGATCTATACAGACCAGGGTTCATTTGTAACAGGCCGTGAGAGTAAGAGAAAACTAGTGAAAAGCACATGAATGCTGGAAAAAACAGGCAGAAGCACCTGGACAGTGAGGAATTCTTACCAGGCAGTTGTTCCTGCCATTGCTTCCAGCATCCACTGTGGGAGGAAAGGAGCTGGAAGATCAGCACCAAGCACTGAAGCAAAGTCACCCAGAGAAGGAATATTGGAAGAGGGCTAGAAGCAAGATGTGAGGGGGGGCCCCCAGCCTCTTCTGCATGCCCTCTAAATCATCCCTGCATCTCCCCAAACACCTCAACCAATTTTAAAATGTTTCTAAACTGGAAAAGATATTTCAAGCATCACTTTCTAAAAGCTGCCTTTAATGGTTCTTACTCTCTAAACTCTTAACCCCACCCCAAAATGTTGGTTTGGCGCTATCCTCCAGAAGGCAAAATGGACAAAACAACTGTATTGAAACATGGTTTCCTTTTATTGAGTTCATAAATTCATATCAACTGAGACCACTTCTGCACCACAACGGTCTCTAGAAGCATGTCTTACATGCTATGTCCACACCTGCTATGGAAGACTGCTCTTTCCATGGTCTCTTAGTGTTGCAGTACACCGCTTGCTGAGACTCTGATGCATGTATTGCCATGTATTGTTTGCTAACTGTAGCCATTTTATTGACTTAGTAATGAATTGTATGATATTGATATATATATATATATAAATGTTGCCTTGGGCATGAAAGTACATTTCTGGTCACTTCTGGATATTTTCAGCCAAAGATCAGGAGAGGAGGTCCAATCTGGGGGCAAATGTTGGCCCCTACTAGAGGTGCCACCAGACCAAGAAGGCAAGCCAGGGCTAATCTGAGCCACAGGAACCACTTTTAACCAGATTCTGTTTTCTTCTACCAACCCTCCAATAAGATATGTGTGCAGGAGGGCCATCCTAAATATCTAAGAGGCTAGTTGCAAAGAACTGCCAAGCAGCCTCTCACACCCCTAAGGTCACTCTCAATTACATTTCCAAATCCCAACCTGCATTCCCTCTCCCCCCCCACCACCAAGTTTCCACTTAGGAAAAACATTTTAGAATTCAGTTAAATAGATAACCCATTATGCAACAGTACTTTAAAAAGAACAAGAAACCAGGCAGTCCTGAGTTTTTCTGTTGTATAAACAGGCCAAGCAATATTGTAGCATATTGCTTTTATTACATTAATGTTTTGTGACCTTTCTTCTATCAGTATCATTAAGAGCTGTCAGATCCACATCTTTCATTTTCAGCTGGAGGGCACTGCCAGTATAAATAGAATTGTCTCCTAATTCTTCACTGTTCTCAAAAGAAACTTGTTTCTGCACTTAGCGTCAACTGACACTGTTTACTGACCTAACGCCATCTATGAATTCTACCTAGTTCCTTTTCTCTAGAGGACTCTGCTACGTCCTGTGCATAATGCTTTACTAAATTTTCATTAAATAAATATTGGCAGAGACCAGGAGGTTTAAGTGGCTTCAGATTTTGACTGCAGTGCTCCTTCTACTGCCAACTGCTGCAGGATTTTACAGCTTCTAAATGCCGCAAGCCCAAAGACTGAGAGTGCCACCGCATCAGTGTTCCAGTGCATGAAATAAAGCCCAAAACACTGTCCTTGATCTGACATCCCCCACATACAACTAACTGGCCAGCTACACAAAGGCAATTTTTAAATTGGCTATCATAAAATTTAAAGAGACTTACCTCAAGCTCTTCAGCACCTGCTTCTTATTTGGGAAATTCCTTCCCTACAACCATGGCCAGATATGCCTGCCCAGGAGCCAACAAGGAAACTGAGTTCTGAACCACATATGCATCTACCAAGCACATACAAAAACAGGTCCCTGAAGATCTCAAAAACAATCACCCACACCTCAAGTTTCTAGAGCAGATTCTGCCAGAAACCCAGATTCCAAGACAAATCCATCCTGCTAGGAAGCTGTAGAATCTCCTGGTGCATTTGTTTATGTCCAAGATGATTTGAACATGAAAATCCAATGAAAACAGATTTCAAGAAGATGTCTGTTTTATAAGAGGTTTCATGGTAGCCCTATATTTGTCTTATTTATCTTGATCTGGAAGAATTTGAATTATTTGTCTTGATATTTGAATTATTTGTCTTGATCTGGAAGAATTTTGCTCAGGGTACTTCATATGGAGGGTTCATGTGGGGCAGCAGAGAAGAAGCTGGCTTTTCAAGTCTGTCCTATAGAAATGGCTTTCGGTGTTCCAGTTCCCAAAGAATACTTTCCCTGTTGACTTTATTTGGTAACCCAAGTACACCAGCCACAGACCTTCAGCATGTTGTAGGAGTTCTGGGCTATTTTCCCCAGGTGCCCCTTTGGGGCTCCAAAACAGCTGTAGAGTTCTCTAACCCTAACCCAACATTCCTATGACTGCACACTGCAGAGAATATTAGAAATGACAGCTGAACTTTCTTTTGACCAGCCTGTTTGCCACTACCAGCATGAAGCCCTTGACCAGCCTTAGACGAGAACAGTATGGAAACCACTGTCCTACATAATAAGTCGCAAAATAATTTTCTACACTGAGAGAACACATACATTCAGTGAAACAGTATATTTGCAAACACAGCTTTCATATATTTGGTTGCTGCTTGATTTCTACTATACCCTCTTTTTTTATTTTGTTTTATAGAAATTCTACCTGCCTTCCAAAACCCATGATCATGCTATATCATTTTAAAATAAATATACTCCCTAGCCAGCAAAAGGCAAACCTTAGGACTGATCTAAGCTGCAATCCTATACACTTACCTGAGATCCAATGACATCAGTGAGGTTTAATTCTAAACAGACATATAAAGAATTACTCTACTCCTATACATGCATACAATTCTGCATCCACCAATTCAACCAACCATGGTTTGAATATATTTGGGAGGGGGAGTCCAAAAACCAAACCTTGTTGTTTGCAATTGTACATTATATAAGGGATGCCATTTCACTATAACATTGTATATAAGGGGATTTGAGCACCCACAGATTTTGGTATCCATGTGGGTGGTGGGGTGTCCTAGAACCAAGCTCCAGCTGATACCAAGAGCCCACTGTACTTTTCTTTCTGGGAAAATCAACTGGCAGCTAATTCAACAAGAACAAACAGATATGGTTTATCTTTCAGTCATTGCTAGAGTTAATCAAGCCCCTAAAAACATTCTGTTTAGGTAATTCTTTGTTTTGGGTAGTCAATACTCAAATAAGGGCAGTCCAGTTTTAGGGACAGCTTGCATTATCCTGTTCTTTAATTCACATCATTCTGGCTATTTATCTGCACCCTGGGAAGAATTTCATTAAGCTTGGCTGCATAGAGGCTTTTTTGTGGCTGAACAGCTCATCATACAGAAACAGAAGTTTCCCTACTTGGGGTATTAGTATCACACACGCATATTTACACACAAGTTAGAAAAGTTGGTCATGGGCATAAAAGAAAACCTCTGTTCTATTCTTGTTTTTAACACAATGGCCAAAACTTCTAAGATTACAATTCCCAAAATATTTCTTCTTGTAACAACTTGTAAAATATTGCCTCTCTTATATCTATCATCTTTATTTCCATTTAAATTTTAATTTTTTTAAATTAAAGTAAGAATTTCCCAGAAAAAGCTTCAGTCACTAGGATTTTTCTTCTCTTTAGGTATTCACTGCTAGCCTCATATAATTTTTAAAAAATTGTATTGCTTTATTGAAACTTCCATTAAAAATGAAACTGCATAGCAGGAGTCTGAGCAGGGAGCGCACATGGGGGGTACTGAGGAGGTACTGGGCTGTGCTTCATCAATAAATTATCATTACACTGCAGTAATTGTTTAAGTTTAAGCAAATAATGTAATTTTTTTAAAAACCTACAAGAGTGTGAATTTTCATTATTAAAAATGACTTTGCTGATTTGAGAAGAAAAAAATCAGACAACGCTTCTAAGCTATATAATGAGTTGCAAGTGAGCAAGATGTTTTAATACTCAGATTACAGATATTCAGTTTAGCCAATAAACAGTGAAGTGTTTTCATCAATGCACAAAAAGCACTGAAGAATCGTCTCATTAGATCCCCTGGCTAAGACAGGTTAGATCAAAGTATCTTTGAAGCAGCTATACTGTACTGTATTAATAACTCTTTGTGTTCCTAATATTAGTCTCAATTTGACAGGGCAAATATCAGACCAGGAAAAAGCAAACTCCATATGGGTATTTATACTCTGCTCTTCAGCCACAAAGGCTTTTAGGGCAGCTTACAAATTGTTAAGCAACAGCATTTTACACATCTACACCATTTTTATAGTGCGCTAGGCACTAAACAGCTTCCGGTTAAGCTGTGTTAACTAACCTATCTGCTGAAGGAGCTGTCATCAACCTGAAGAATCCAACATTAATAGAAACAACAGCAAATTATTGGGGGAGGGGTGTCTGAACATTCAGTTTATGAATGGGACAAACTCAACACTATCATAAACAAAAGCCCTATTGATCACAAGGTCCCTGGATTATTTTTTAACTAAGAATAATGCACACTCAAATCAGCAATAAGTGGGGGAGAGAGAGACAGAAAAACGTAACAATGACAATAATAAAATCCACCACCCAGTACAGAATCACTGCAAGCCACATCATTTTAGAAGTTATTAAGTGGGAGATGATGGTTACTCCATCTTGGAATGAATCGCTCTCTGGCAATGAGTCAGTATTAGAGTGAAATCGCATTGCTGCATTTATGCTACAAATTAAGACCCTAGTGGACCCAGTGGGGGAGAAACCTCTTCCTGCCTGATTGCAGGTCCCCAAACCACAGGGCAGCAGCGTCAGCATCCGCAGGGGGGGGCATCATTGTGGGGGGGCCTAGTAACCCTCCTCCTGCAAAAACATTATTAGTAATAATCTGAATATCCTATACTGTGAAGAGCTTATGTTGAGTTAGCTTACTTTGACCTGAGATAACTATATGGGCCCCCCCCAAATAAAGCATTGAAACCGGTCCTGCCTGGTGGCTTTCGATGGAGCCAGGCCTAAGAAAGCGCAGACGCTGCCCACGACTGCAGCCTTCCTGGCTTGGGCTGTGTTGCCACATGCCTATAAAGGGACGGGGGGGGGGTGAGTTAACACGGGGAGGGGGGACAGCATTCCCCCCCCCAACTCAGGAGGAAACCTTTTACACTCCACAAGGTGCGACGATTTCCTTGAGCTGTAGCTCTGCGGCCAGCAGGCATCCCGGGCCACTCGGAGACAGAAACGGTGCCACAGACACATTTTGGGCCCAGGCTGTACTATCGTCGCCCTACAACTTTCTCTCAAGGCAACAGCTCTCCGCCGGTAAGAGTGCAAAAAAATAAAAAGTTTTATCAAGCCTAATGTTGATAATGGCGGGGGGAGAAGGCAAGCCACCCCACCCTCTGCCCAGAGAGGGCACCCAGCCTTCGCCCCTGCCCGGCCTTGGAGCGTTTCCCACTCACAAGATGTCCCCCTTCGACGTCCTCCTCCTCCTCCAAATAATGCTTGGGCTATTTGGGTGCAACCGGAAACCGGCCTCGAAGGGGCTGTGTCGTCGTCGTGTGTGTGTGTGTGCGTGTCCCCACACACAAAAAACACTGTTTACAATAGGAAGGCGAGCTCGGCGCTGCCGGGGCGGCTGCCTAGCGGGAGAGTCCCGCCTGGCCCGGGTCCCTTCTCCCTCCCCTCCCTCCCCAGGCCGGCCCCGACCACGGCGAGGAAGCCACCGGGCTGGAGACGCCCCCGGCCCTGGGCCTCCAACCCCCGGGGCTCATTTTCCATTCCCGAGGAAGAGGGAGAAGAATGGGGAGGGGGAGCAAAGGCACCCGGGGACTCACACAATGCCATACAAAGCAGGCAGGCGGCGGAGGCGGAGGGGAGCCTTGAGCGGCCTTTCTCCGCGCCGGGCCGAGGCAACAATGTATCCCAGAGAGGAAGGAAGCCAGGCAGGGAAGGAGGGAAAGGCAGGCAGGCGAGGCCAAGGCAGGCGATCCCTTACCGAGCGGCAAGCCCTTGTTGAGCAAGTGGGAGCTGCCCATTGAAAGGCGTCGCAGGGGCCGGACTCCAGCGGGCTCTGCTTGGAGACAATCCGGAGCATATGGCGGCCCCGCCGACGGCCCCCTCCCGCTCCCCCGCCAGCCGCCCAGGCGCTCCGTGCTGGGAGGAGGAGGAGGAGGAGGAGGAGAGCAGGGAGGCCCTGCGCGCGCACACACACGCGCGCGCGCGCACGGCTAGCAGAGGCGGCAGCAGCAGCCAGGGAGGGGCCGGGTGGGCGGGCGGAGTTGATGGCCAGCAGCAGGCAGCGCTTGGCCTCCTGTTTCCTGCCCAGGGTGCTGGGCCGGAAAGCCGAGTGGGCGGGCGGAGGGAGGGCGGGGAAGAGAAGCGCCAAGGCACGAGGGGTTGCCTCGCCTTGCCCGTTCCCAACCTGCCCCTCCTCCTCCTCCTCCTCCTCGTGGGCTGGGGAGAGCGCTGGGCTGCTCCGGAGGGCGTCGCCCTGTTGCCTTGGGAGGAGGGTGGCGGGCGAGCGGCAGGGCAGGGCAGAAGGGGGAGCTTCAGGAGGCGCGGGGCTTTTCCTCACGCAAGGAGCAGCAGCACCTGATGGCGCCTCCCCCTGCCTCCTTCCTGCCCCTTCTTCTTTCACCTGCTGCCAGCCCTGCGGAGGGGCCCGGCCCTCAGTGGGGTGGGGTGGGGTTGGGGGGAAACTTGGCCGGCAGGAGGCTCCGGCGTGGGTGGACTCCGTGCCAGGCCCCGAGGCCTTTGGCGCCGCCCGCAGGACCGGTTTAAGGAATGGGGGGCTGCAACGCTTTTATGTGTGGGGGGCATATGTTTATCGCAGAACCTAAGCTATTCGGTCCAGGATATTCAGATTATTACTAATAATGTTTTTGCAGGAGGAGGGTTACGACGGGACCCCCACAATGATGGGGCCTTAAAGCGGCCCTGGGCGGCGGGACGCGGCCGGGCGGCGAGGGAGCGCTGGAGGGGGGCCGAGGCCGGGACAGGGCGGCCGGACTGTAGGACCGGCACCGGGAGGGCGGACGCCGCCGCGCTCTGGCGAACCCAACCAAAGGCGGGGTTTAGACGTTTCTGGGCCCCCTTCCGTCCGGGTCAAGGTGTTTCCACAGCCTCGTATTTCAGATTTGCTCCCAGGGCCGGTTTAAGGAATTGGGGGGGGGGGGCTGCCATGCTTTATTTTTTGGAGGGAGGGGTATGTGTATCTCAGGTCAATGTAACCTAACTCAACCTAAGTTATTCACAGTACAGGATATTCAGATTATTACTAATATTTTTTTTTTTTGCAAAAGGAGGGTCATGACCCCCCAATGACAGGGCCCCCTGCGACTGCAGGTGCTGCAGGGCCATTAAACTGGCCCTCTGCTCCCACATGCAGCAGTTCTGGCCTGTAGGCTTGCAAACACATGTTGGAACCCGCCCTGTTCCATTTTAGGTATACTGTACACTGTTTATTTTATTTTTAAAAAAAAACTATGAAAAGGAGAGGAAGTAAAAACAAATGTGGGGTTTTTTTAAAGTTGTGGTAAGGCATTTAAGGTAGTGTGGTGGAATCTCCTTCCTTGGAGGTTTTTAAATAGAGGCTGGATGGCCATCTGTCCAAAGTGTTTTGATTGTGTATTTCTGCATGGCAGGAGTTTGGACTGGATGGCCCTTGTGGTCTCTTCCAACTCTGATTCTATTTAGTCATTGAGGAATACAATAAATTGCAAAACATTTGATCCTTTAAAATTTGCTACACAGAACAATTGGAAAACATTTTAGTGTTACTTCTTGAATAATTATCCCCCACCCATTAAGAACATGTAGCAGATATTATCTCAGAAGATCTCTGTCTAAACAAGAGATGCCCATTCTAAGATTCAGTTGCAATACTGTATTGCATCATGAAGAAATAGAGCCAAGGTTTTTTTTCTAAATCTACAACTGTTTGATATTCAGAGTTAATAGATCAATTAATTTGATAAATCTCACAATCAAGCAGTTAAGCTTTCTTTGGCCTTGTCTACACGGACTGATTACCCCAGCTTTAAGTCCTGCAGTCCTAAGAACACAGGGCTTTTTCCCCTGGACAGTCCTCATGGTGTCCAGCAGAAAGTCACAGTAAAGCCCAATAAAACATTATATTCATATACCTGGGAAAAACCATTTCTCTGTGGAAGAAATGGATCAGGCCCCACAGGAGGCCCTACCACAACGCCAGCCTGTCAGTGCAGCTGCTGTTCGTGTCGCGCTCTCAGGATCCAGGAAGGAGGCCTTCTGCATGTAACCAGGCTGGTCACATGCACAGGGCCTTGCTCACGTGCTGTGGACCAGCATTCTGGCTCAAGAGTGGGGTGTGGGCAGCAGTGGTGCCCACTGCTGAGATGGGTTGGTGTGGTGGTCTGGACACCATCCTGTTTTGTGCCAGTAACGGGGAACAAAGGGCTAGATCCACAATCAGAATACACCAGCAGGCAGCTGGAATATTCTGATCTGTAGATGAGGCCTTTAATAGCCTAACATACTTAAATTACTGGAATAAAGCAGGAACAGACCTGGTTGGAACTGCGTAGTACTAGATTTCTAGATGAGACATTTGTTGTTGTGTGTCTTCAAGTCATTTCTGACTAACAACAACCTTAAGGCAAGCCTTTCACAGGGTTTTCTTGGAAAGATTTGTTCAGAGGGGGTTTGCCTCTCAGACTGAGTGTGACCTGTCCAATGGGTTTCCATGGCCAAGCAGATATTTAGACCCTGGTCTCCAGAGTCATAGTCCAACACTCAAACCAATACACCATGCTGGCTCTGTTCAGAAATCTAGGAGGATCCTGGACTATGAAGTTGATTATTTCATTTATTCATTTAAGATAAAAGTGTGAATAATGTCATTTCCTATTAGTCTTCATCAGCAGTTAATGGTGAGGGATGTTAGGAATTGCACTCCAACAGGTTGAGGGGCCACAACTCCACGTAACCACCCCCATTAAAAAATTTGGAACCCATCTTTTGATTGAAAAAATCTGCAAGGTGGCTTACAAAATAAACACAATATAACAGATCATATAAAAGCCATTTTAAAAACACAAGGAAGATTATAAACAACAGTGTTAACAGAAGCAATATTCAGGGGTTTTAATAAACAAAACAAATTTCCAAATCCCAAAGTGTACCAGAAAATGTCTTTCTTAGTCTGGTGATAAAAGACCAGTGATTCTCCCCCCCCCCCACCCTCCATTTGATTGCTGTCTATGTTCCTTGACTAGCAGGATCAGCATACCTGAACAGCTGTGGTCACTCAAACCTTCAGTGGAAAAAATACCACTCTTCCCACTACTGTTGCTTCTGAAATCAACCTAGACAGATATGTTCTACCTGAGTCACAAAACCAAATACGCATGCATGCCATTTTTATTTGAGGTCTCAGGAAAAGAATCTGCACTGCATAGAGCTTTCTCTCCACACAGTGAGTGCTCCTGTTGACCGTCTTCAGCTCTAATACATTTCTTTCCTTTGTTCCATTATGAAATGAAATTATGACTGAGATTATGCAATCCTGTACAGTTTAGTCAAGAGTTCTGTAGGACCTAGTCCTGGATAAACCTGTATTAGTTGTGTATTCCTGCATGGGTGGGGGTTGGACTAGTTGTGTTCTCTTCCAGTTGTAGGATTGCATGATTAGTATTTGTGGTTTTCATTTCATAGAGGCCTGGCAAAATGAGCATTTTCACGAGAAATTTGCCTCTCAACCTTTGTTTTCAGTACAGATGGATTAAAAACCTTGGTTAAAGAGGAGATCGACCTTGCATGTCCAAATACAGAAAAAGAATCATGGTCGTCTTATTTATCATCTGTCAACACCTTGCGACTAAGATTACAGCACCCATAACCCTTTCCTGAACCCCAGGAGACATGTCAGTTTCATTCTGGTAGAAAGTATGTTGCACAGCCTTTTCGAACTTCCCAACACGTTCAGGAAAAGGCCATTTTTTCCCCACCAGATTGTTGACGTTGTGATGTTCCTCTAAGGCTATGAAGGTCCCACCCTCACATTGTTTAAGGTTCGTGAATGTAGTCTGATAGCAGACTGAACTCAGCAATTATTTAATGACATAGTGTCTACCTGGCAGTATTCCACACTGAGCAAGCAATTAAAACAACATTATATAGAATTCTTAGAAAGAACATGTAGTGGCATCAATTAAGCAACAAAAGGTTATGACATACAAACCAATAAGGAGCAAGGACTGTTTCCAAACTATGTCACACTTCTTGTTATCTTATTCTGGTGTTATTGCTGCTATTATATCGGCAGAACATGCCAGGGCTGTTGTTGCATGGTGGACTTAGGAAAGGGGGTGATAATAAGAATATAAACAGAGGACTTCAGAATATTCAAAGGACATTATTTTATAAAGCCATAGAGTATTTACATATCGTTGCAGGGGATCTTCACCCTGCCATTTTTGGCATACACTCCCCGTTTTGGCAGGGAAGTTTAAGTCCCTTCCCAAACTACAGATTCCCGGATTTCATAGGATGGAGCCATGAGAGTTAAAGTGACATGACAGTGATATGACAGTGTAGGGCAAAGACATGAAAGGCCTAGAGGCAGTAGCCTAAGTCCATCTACTGAGTTTGCACCAGAGAAAAGATTTAAAACAGGGATTTAAAGAGCAACAATTTAGTTTCTTAGCCACTGCTCTGTACCTCCTTAATAATCACAGAATGCACAATCAATCTATGGCATTTGGTATCACAAGATGTGCTAAAAATGGCTACCGGTTTAGACAAGGATAACTAAAACCTACATCAAGAGTACTGCCGAATGCTCATGTATAATATCAGATTTTTCTGGAAACAAAGGGCTTCAGAACAGGATGATGTGCTCAACAAATCTTCATCTAGCAATTATTTTAAGGCTTGAATGACTGAGGAGCATGACAAACCTATAACAGAAAACATGGGTATGTGTGTGTTTTAGAGTAAAGATCTGGCTCCTATGCAAGAACTGAGTAACAAGGTATTTTTTTGTATAATATAATGTTTGTATGAAATACTATTGAACACTTTTAGAAGTACAGTATTGGGCAAGGAATTGAAGGTAAGATAAATAATTGGCATTTTAAAAAGTATCTTGCAGACATGAGTAAAACAACCAGATGTATTGAACAATCCTAGATATGATTACTCAGAATGAAGTTCCACTCTGTTCAGTGGGGGCTTTCCCCCTAGAAAATCTGGATAAAACAGCAGCCCCAATGATCAAGGAATTATGTGGCATTCTTAATACATAATTTTATGAATTCTTCAGAATTCATGCAGTTAAGTCCATTAAGAACTGTATCACCCAACCTTTACTGCTGGGGAGCAGGGGGAATAAGAGTTTTCAATTTTTCTCTGAGGAGAGAGACAAAATGGTCCCTCCTCCATTAATTCTATTTATGGAAGCTGACCAGACTGGCAATAGAATCTTCCTACCACACTGGTGATGGGACAAGCACTGCCCATTTTACCTGAGGGCTGTGGGCTAGCTGATAGGTTGCAGGCAAGTCAGTTCTTTCCTCTAAGAAGGGGATGGTCAGTCACTTTCCAATGTTTTCCACTGCCATCCCCTCTATCACCTGCTGCCTGAAGCTGGCCCTGAATAATGGTCTATAGGGAATTGTTTGTTTGTTTAAGCACCTACTTAGATATCAGTGGGGTGGATCTTGAAATTTCAGTATCTTCCAACTGGAAATATTTAAGAATCAGGTGTTGTCCATTCCCCTGCCAATATTGGAGGGAAGTTGGGCCTCTAGCACCAATAAGATGGGGTTTTTACGTCCTTATTAGTGTCATGAACAAAGTGGCATGAAAAGGTTTGTATTAGTGGCCTTGTTGGATACTTTTTGCATTTGCTTTGCAGTTTGAGGTTGGGAAAAGATAGTCTTGGTATGGAGTCTAGGAATAGATTGGAAAAGTTCATTTTATTTCTCTGTTGCTAACCTGTTTGCACAGTTCTTTAGTTGGGGGGATGGGTAACGTTTGTGCACTTCCTTACTTCTGCACTACATAACCTTTGGAAGCCATTTTCCAATAGCCTTGGCTTGGGAAAGGGTGCGAGTGCACCCCAGACAAGGGCTAGTCATGTGTCCAGTGATGGGGATTTGATTTGATTCTCTCTTCTCTCTGGCTTTTCTTCGCAAACGAAGATTCAGGAAGGACTCATCCTGCATTTTCTGCGGGCGCTCTGATGACTGAAAAGGCCAATCCGAGATAAACAAGTCCAATTGCAGAAAGCACAGCAGAAGGTCTCCTTGGGTGATGTTTCCAGGTTGTGATTCTTTCTGCATTGCCGTTTCTCTTCAAGACTTGTTTGGCGTGAGTTCTCAGATAAGGCTGAAGCATTGTGGATAGTGCATCTCCATGCCTCCCGATGTGAGGCCAGGGCGGACCATTGTTGGTGATCAGTTTGGCCAAGCCTGAGATGTTGTTTCAGGGAGTCCTTGTATTGCTTTTCTGGAGCGCCCCTCTTACGCTGATCCATGGCGAGTTCACCGTAGAGTAGTATTTTGGGGAGGCGATGATCCTCCATCCTAGAAAAGTGCCCTGCCCAGCGCAGCTGTGTTCTCAGTATCATGGCCTCAATGATGGTGATCCCTGCTTGCTCAAGGACAGCAACATTCGTCACATAGTCAGTCCAGTGTATATTTAGGATTGTGCATAGACAGTGCCAATGAAAGCGTTCGAGGTGTTGCAAGTGGTGGCAATAGGTGGCCCATGTTTCAGACCCATAATGTGTGTCAGTGTCCAGCATGGAAAGAATTCTTGGCAAGGCCTAGATCTACTCCCAGTTCCAGAACAAGACAGTGTGTATGTGTGTGTGCTGATCAGGTTGGGTGGATTTATAAACATTGTGTTTTATAAACTCAACTCATTAGATCAGCCCATTTTATTGAGCTTTTAAATAATTTTAAAACAGACAAATGTCTATTTCAATTAACTTACTAATTAACTTATTTGTTTCAAAATGTAAATTGTTAAATGTTTAAATTGTTAATTTTTTTAAAAAAATCATTTGTTCTTAATAAAGTGAGCATAATATTTTAAGTGAAAAAGATTTTAGAAAACTAAAAACATCTGTCTAGTGTAGAGTGACTGTGTAAAAGATTCAGAAAATGTTAAGAACAAAATGTATCTGAAAAGGCAAAATTGTCACCAATTAAATTTTATTGGGCTTGTGAGAAAAGCTCAGGAGTCAGATGTCAAACTAAATATTTTGTTCTGTTCAGCTCTACAGCTTGGCTGGGTCAGCTGACTTGCATAATGCAGTACACACTATACTCTATGTAGAAGGGATCTATGAAGAATACAATTAACTCTCATAATGGCCGTGCACTTCAGGGCCTAATAATTCACCTGACTGGGGATGTTGGCATTGATGTTTAATCCAATAAATTCCAACTGTTCTCAGGAAGCTTCCCAAATTCACTGTGTGGATATGGATGCATGACCAATTATTTGATAATTTTAAGACACGATTGTTGTAGTATTAATTTATTTTCAACAAGGAGATAGCAATGAAAGGGATAGAAATATTTTTCAATGATTCATAAACAAAATCTGTCTGTTCCCCTCCCCCCTGTGTTCTTTCTCTTGTGCTGTGGAAAGCCAAGGCTTAAAAAGGCAATTGTTCATTTGATAGGCAAGAAGGAAAAGTTTTTTGTCAGTTTTTTTTGTAGGGGAGGGGAAAATGTTAAGAAATTGTATATTCAAAAAGCACAAATTTCAGCTGCTAGTCAGTATAAATAATCAGATCCCACAATATGCCCCCAACAATATACTGTAATAGAATTATGAATTTGGTGGATAATAATACTGTAAATTGAATATGATAAAATTGTTTTTTGTTGTTGTCATCTGGGTTTTGTGGGTGTTTCAAGTTTCTTTCTTTGCTGAGCAGTCCATTGCAAATAGGTGTATGATACAGTTCCTATTACGGAGTTAGCCTTTAAAGCAGGGCTGGGAATCATGTGACCCAATGATGTTAACAGCAACTCCCAGCATTCCTCACTACTGGCTGTGGTGCCTATGGCTGCTGGGAGTTGGAGTCCAACAGCATCAGAAAGAACATAAGAGTTTCCACCTCTGTGATAAAGGGTTTACTGTAGATGCTGTTGATTAGGAGGACATCATTCTGTTAATGCTGGAAGCTAGAGTTGAATGCTATTAAGCACTCTAGATTTCAGCCAGAGTGTCTTAAACACATGGCTAACTTTCTCCCATTAAAATCAGTAAGAATCAAAGGTATTTCAGCTGTGGCTGGTTTGAAACCTGAATGGCTAATTCCATTCTTTCATTCATGTTTTCTTGCATCTGCTTACAATGTTCTTTATATCCCAATGTTCTTTATATCCCAATGTAAAGAACAGTTACAATGTTCTTTATATCCCAAAACCTTTTCTTTGACCAGCACCAAATGTTATAATCCTTCATTTTCAGTGGTCCAGTGTGTCATTTGTCTCTATTTTCACTCATCAAAAATGTAGTTGTTTTCAGTATGTGGTAGGCTTTGGCCTGGAAGATACTGGAAGGGCAACAAAAGTCTGGCCTTTGAAAAGAAAGAGTATACAGTTGTCCCTCCACATTCGCGAACTTGACATTCGCGGTTTTGATTATTCGCGGTTTTGGGAGGCCCCCCCGGGGCCCCCAAAAACCGCGACACGGGGCCTCCGGAGGCCCCGTGAAAGCCCTGGGAGTGAGCGGGGAGGCCTCCACGGGGCCTTCGGAGACCCTCCGGAGGCCCCGCGAAGGCCTTGGGAGGGAGCGGGGAGGGCCGGGGATGCCTCCATGGGGCCTCCGGAGACGCTCCGGAGGCCCCATGAAGGCCTGGGGAAGGGCTGGAGAGGGCTGGGGAGGCAATCATGGGGCCTCCGGAGACGTTCCGGATGCCCCATGAAGGCCTGGGGGAGGGCTGGGGAGGCGATCATGGGGCCTCCGGAGACGCTCCGGAGGCCCCATGAAGGCCTGGGGAGGGGGTGGGGAAGGGCGGGTAGGCCTCCATGGGGCCTCCGGAGATGCTCCGGAGGCCCCATGAAGGCCCGGGGAAGGGCTGGAGAGGGCTGGGGAGGCGATCATGGGGCCTCCGGAGATGATCCGGAGGCCCCATGCAGGCCTGGGGAAGGGCTGGGGAGGGCCAGGGAGGCCTCCATGGGGCCTCCGGAGGCCCCATGCAGGCCCGGGGAAGGGCTGGGGAGGGCCGGGGAGGCCTCCATGGGGCCTCCGGAGATGCTCCGGAGGCCCCATGAAGGCCTGGGCGGGCGTGGGGAGGGCTGGGGAGGCCTCCATGGGGCCTCCGGAGACGCTCCGGAGGCCCCATGCAGGCCCGGGGGAGGGCTGGGGAGGGCCGGGGAGGCGATCATGGGGCCTCCGGAGACGCTCCGGAGGCCCCATGCAGGCCTGGGGAGGGCGTGGGGAGGGCTGGGGAGGCCTCCATGGGGCCTCCGGAGCGTCTCCGGAGGCCCCATGATGGCCTAGGGAAGGGCTGAGGAGGCGCTCATGGGGCCTCCGGAGACGCTCCGGAGGCCCCATGCAGGCCCGGGGGAGGGCTGGGGAGGGCCGGGGAGGCCTACATGGGGCCTCCAGAGACGCTCCAGAGGCCCTATGCAAGCCCGGGGGAGGGCTGGGGAGGGCCGGGGAGGCCTCCATGGGGCCTCCGGAGCATCTCCGGAGGCCCCGTGATGGCCTAGGGAAGGGCTGGGGAGGTGCTCATGGCACCTCCGGAGACACTCCGGAGGCCCCAGGCAGGCCCGGGGAAGGGGTGGGGAGGGCCGGGGAGGCCTCCATGGGGCCTCCGGAGACGCTCTGGAGGCCCCATGAAGGCCTGGGGCGGGCGTGGGGAGGGCTGGGGAGGCCTCCATGGGGCCTCTGGAGACGCTCCGGAGGCCCCATGCAGGCCCGGGGGAGGGCCGGGGAGGCGATCATGGGGCCTCTGGAGACGCTCTGGAGGCCCCTTGAAGGCATGGGGAGGCGGGGGAAAGCGACTATAGGGCCTCCGGAGGCCCTGTTGTCACTTTGGCGGGGGAGGGGGAGGGCATTTGTTATTCGCGGATTTTTCACATTCGTGGGGGTCTGGAGAACCTAACCCCCGCGAATGTGAAGGGATGACTTACACATATTTATTTGGATGGATATATATTTTGGTTTATTTATTTAATTCATATCCTGACTTTCTCCCAGTACTGGACCCAGGGCCAGTTAAGGAATTTTGGGGGCCCCTGCAATGCTTTATTTTAGGCCCCCCATATGTTTATCTCAGGTCAATGTAACCTAACCTATTCACCGTATAGGATGTTCTGATCACAGTAGAACTCCTGTATCCATGGATTCATTATCCATGGGACATAAAACAGCACACCTACCATAGAGTCTTCCTAGAAAATGTGTCCTCCCAAGCCATTTTCTAGGCCCTCCAAGGCAACTCTATGGTATTTTAAACCAGAAGTCCCATTATTTTCAATGATGTTCACTATTATTCATGGTTTTCAGAATCTACGCCCCCCCCCAAACCAATCCCCAGTAGATAAGAGGGGCCTACTGTATTACGTAATTTGCCACCAATAATTTAGTGCCTACTGTATTACATAAATTGCCACCAATAAAAACTATATTATAGGCACTGATATAATATTTTTTGTTCATTATCAATTAACCTAACAGTGTAGATTTCCTCAAAGAAAAAGAGTGGACTACAAGCTGAACATGAGTTAGCAGTGTGATGCAGCAGCAAAAAATGCCAGTGCGATTCTAGGCTGCATTAATAGGAGTAGTGTCTAGATCAAGGGAAGTAATAGTATCACTCCATTCTGCTTTGGTCAGACCTCACCTGGAATACTGTTTCCAGTTCTGGGTACAACAATTCAAGAAAGATACTGAGAAGGATGGTGGGAGGTCTGGAAGCCATTACGCCCTATGAAGAGGAGCTTAGGGAGCTGGGTATGCTTAGCCTGGAGAAGAGAAGGTTGAGAGGTGACATGATAGCCATGTTTAAATATTTGAAGAGATATCATACTGAGGAAGGAGCAAGCTTGTTTTCTGCTGCTCCAGAGACTAGGACTAGGCAATAGGTTCAAACTGCAGGAAAAGAGATTCCACCTAAACATTAGGAAGAAGTTCCTGACAGTAAGAGCTGTTTGGAAGTGGAATACACTGCCTTGGAGTGTGGTGGAGTCTCCTTCTTAGGAGGTTTTTAAGCAGAGGCTGGATGGCCATCTGTCCTGAGGACTTTGATTGTGTGTTCCTGCAGGGCAGAAGCTGATTGGATGGGATGGCTATTGGGGTCCCTTCCAGCCCTATGATTCTATGATTCTAGGCTGCATTCAGAGCCTGGGAAATTTACTCTTGGATTACACCTCCCAGCATCCCCCTGCCAGCACCCTTCCCAAGGTCTGGTTGCATTGTTCCTTTTCCAGCATTCTCTAGCCCAGTGGTTCTTAACTTGAGGTCCACGATGTCCTCACAGGGGGTCCACAAAGGCTTGAAGGCTGCTTGGCCCACCTCCTCCCTGTAGGGGAGTAGCCACAAGACAGGAACCAAGGCAAAGGCTGGCTGGCTTGGCCTGCACATTGCCATTCAATCCACTCCAGCCACAAACTTGCAGGAAGAAGCAAGAGTGCCTCTGAGGAAAAGTTTAATGGATGGTGTAATTGTATTGTTGTTGTTGTTGTTAGCTATTATTATTAGGGTTTTAAATCTTGAGTTAAGTCCTGGGGCAACAAAAGATATTCAAAGGGGGTCCCTGGTAAAGAAAAGGTTAAGAACCACTGCTCTACCCAAAGGCTCTCACATAACACTAATGGGATACTGGTGTGTTTTAGTGACAACAATAAAACCATTGTTCCCAGTAATATTACTCCAAATTTTTAATGTATATTCTTTATATTCTTCTGTTAAAAGTGTTAAGAGCGTTGTAAAAGTTTCAGCATTGCACTATGACTATGGAGACCAGGGTTTGAATCCTTACTCAGCCGTGAATACCCACTGGGTGACCTTGGGCAAATCACACTCTCCCAGCCTCAAAGGAAGGCAAAGGCAGACCCCCTTTGAACAAACCTTGCCTTAAAACCCCATGGTAGGTTTGCCTTAGTCAGAAATGACTTGAAGGCACATAGGCAAACACACACAGATTTCTTTTGCAGGCTGAACTCAGTTGGTAGCAAGGGGAGGAAGCTGAAGAAGACCAAGGGGGAAAGGGAGGGAGAACAGAGACCCCAGGAAACTATGTTAAGAGCAGCTGGAAAGATGGGCTGGAGGGGATCTATGTGGAAGGAAGGAAGGAAGGAAGGAAGGAAGCCCTTTCCAAGGGAAAGACAATTTTCAAATTCCCTGTCTTTCTCACACACACCCACAAACTCACCCTTCTCCTTGCCTGGCTGGTTTGCATTTTGCACCAGCAGACTCCCTCCTGCTTCTTTCAGGGAGGGTGGCTTCTTCTTTCTCTTTTTCTTTTGGTTTTGTAACAAAGCCAGCAGGAGGTTTTGGAGGAGAAGGGTAGGAGGGAGCTACAAAGCAGCCGCTCCTTCCAGGTCAACAGGGGGCCCTGTTGACCTTTGGGGGCCCTCCGCCAATGCTGATTTGGCAGACTGGTTAAACTGGCCCTGACTGGACCCAAAGTGGTGTACACACCTTAAAAAACAATACAATTAAAACTCTCAATACAAAAGTTAAAATACAATTAAACTAACTTTGATTTAAAAACACAAGTTAAAAACACAAGCTAAAGAACATTAAAAGGTATTTAAAACAAACTAATATAAAAGCTCTATTAAACTCTACAGTATTTTAAAAACTATCTGCGATGACCAAATGCCAAACAAAAAACTTTTTCACCTGTTGGTATCCATGTGCAATGCATGCACACTCACATTTGAGCCAAATGCATATGTTACCAGGTACTGAAAGGATATCATATAGAGTTCTAGAAAAATGAGGGGCAGCATGACTAGTGTCAATTCTTCTCACACTGGTGTTGCTGCACATTGTGAGTAAGGGACACCAGCATGGAAACATTATTTGTCCTCCATAGGTTTATTTCCTTTCAAACAACAGAAATGGTTTGTACTAAGAGGGCAAAGTTTGTGTGTGCATTGCCTAAAGGAACTGTGCATTCACTGCACTGGGAGCCTTTTATAGGATGGTGAAGGTTAAATAAATAGGGGAAACATAGGTCTTGGTGACAGAGAAGAGGATATCACTTTGTTCTCTATTTGTTCCTCCTATGTTGTTGTTGTTGTTGTTGTGTGCCTTCAAGTCATTTATGGCAGTCCTAAGGCACAGGTTCCAACTTTCTAACTTATGGCAACCCTAAGGTATAGTTTATTACAGGGGTTTCTTGGAACGATTTGTTCAAAGGGGTATTGCCTTTGCCTTCCTCTTAGGCTGAGAGAGTGTGACTTGCTCACCTAGTGGGTTTCCATGGCTGAGCGAGGATTTAAATCCTGGTCTCCAGCATTGTAGTCCAACACTTAAACCACTATGCCATGCTGGCTTCTCCTATATACCAGTGCTTTCACTATTCACTTAAAAAGTTGAAAAGGTGTGCACAAGATCTCACCTACCTAATGAGGCATATTGACTGGTGCACCTAGCAGTGCTGTCAAAAGCATGTCTCTGCTGTGGGTAAATGGATTGTTTCCGGTGACCTTGAATGAGTAATAATTTTCTACGTAAAGATGCAAAAAATAAATCTACATCAGAATTTTTTCCCTCTGGGCTAGGACAGTAATCCGCAGGCACACTCAGTTCCTCAGGTTCATTTCATTGTTTTTTAATAGTAGCTGATCACAAATGAAATTATTTAAAAAGATTATCCCAATAATGCATTAATTGCCATAAGATGTGAGTTAAGTGCAGTCATGCAGACCATTACAAATGCCTGCAGAGTTTTTAATTAGTCTGTAGCTTTATGTTTAAAGGTACAGCTATCTTAATTGCCCTTACTTGTTTATTTAAAGCACTTTTATCCTGCATTTCAATTAAAGATTTTCAAAATGGCTTACAGATACAGTACTATTAAAAGGAAACAATCATCTGAAACAATTTAACAGCAAGAGGATTTCAAAGTCAGTCAAAATTGGCTACAAGCAGCAGCACAAGTCAGCTGTTGAGAAGCCTTGGATAAATAAAAAGATGTTTGTCTCATGTCTCTGGGTCAAACGTTATTCAGCTCTGGCATGGATGGGGCAGAGCAGAAGCCCAACAGGGAATGTGGTGGGTGGGGGACTTTATAATATTATTCCTACCATGGGCCTTTTCTGAGCTGGGGGCTTTCATGCTGGTTATATGCAATGGGGGGGGGAATAGAAAGGCATCACTGCAGAGGCAAAGGAGCCTTTTCATAAGAGCAAAAAGGCCCACCCTTCACGGTATGTTCCTCCAGTTTAACCCCCAGGCTGGCCCAGCCTAGCCCATACATACCTGCTGGCTATTTATTAAAAACCATGTATACCAAAGATGTCAATATTTCTACAACTGGAAACTACTGTTAATAAGTTTCATATTAGGTAAGTCTATCTAGGGAGAATATGTCGCAAGAATAGGCTACAACAAGAAGGCACATTCCTAAATTGTCCCCTGCCCAATCTTTGGGAACATCCAAAGAGTCTTAGGTGATTATGACAATAAAGAGTTGGGCAGGTTCCTGTGGAAGGAAGAGTTCCTTCAGATTTTCAGAGGCCCTTTCACACCATACACTTTAAATTCTACTTTAACTGCCATTGTTCCATTCTCTGGGAACCTGAGGTTTATAATTGGCTGAGGCACTAGATCTCTTTGGCTAAGAATTCTAAACACTCCTTCCTGAACTATAAATCCCTAAATACCATAGGATGTTGCCATGGTAGTAAAAGTAGAATCATAGTGATATAATTATGTAGTTGAAAGGGCCCTAGGTGTCAATCTGTAAGTGGTTTTAAATGTTAAAACTGCACTTTGTATATGGAAATCAATCAGTTTCCCAGCACCAGGTAGAAGTGTTCACAACTGGGAATCAGGCATTCAGGAACTCTGGAGGAGGAAATAATGTCCTCCCACAAATAAACGACTGAGCCTTCATTGCTGCTGCCCCATGGACACAGCATGGAAGAACACCCTTTCCCACTTACCTTGTCTCACCTCAGTACTGCAAACTGGGCTGGCATTCTCATCCATTCCCAAGCCATGTGTCATTGCATTTTTTTTATTGTAGACTGACCTGGTATTAAGCATGCATGCTTAATACAGATGTTCACTCGCTTAGGGCTCTGCAAGGAATATTCAATTTCTTAAGGGACTTTATAGAGATATTTGCCGAAAAGCCCCATCCTCTATATGCCCTTCTCAAGAAAAATGCAGAGTGGAACTGGGGGCCCAGCCCAACAGAAAGCCTTCACTGAGCTTAAGCAATGTCTAACACAGGCTCTGGCACTGGAATACCCAGACATGACCAAGCCCTTCTACATTCAGCTAGCCACCTCAGACCATAGCATAGCTGCAACTCTCACACAGCATCAGGCAGGCACACAGAATCATAGTCTATGCTTCCAGAAACTTAAAACAGGCCGAGTTTAACTGCAGCACATGCAAGAAGGTTTGACTAGCCCTAGTGTGGAGCCTCACTGACTGGGAGTTATTATAGGAGGGACCCAAGTCATCGTCCAAACCACTCACACTCCCCTGAAATACATAATTTCAGGCAAAGTCCAAAATGTCCAAGTATCCAGTGCTAGAATAGCCAAATGGACTTTAGCCCTAGTCAACAGAGGAGTGGATTTTGAGCAGGAACAGAGTGAGGCTCTCACCCCCTATGGGCTTATAGTCACTGGGGCTCAGCATGAGTGTTCCCTTCCACCCATTAAACGGTTTCAGTGACCAGCAGTGTGGGGAGCACCCTTGGAGGGTGTGGTGGTCACTCTGGTATGCAAAAATAAAACCCATGTTATGCACAAATTCCATTTTGGGAAAAGAATTGTTACTTGACCTTACATCCCCCTCCCTCCAATAATTCATAATTCGGCTTATCAGACACTTCATGTGGTTTCAAGTAGACCAGGGCAACTCAAACATAAGGGCTAGTGGAAGTCACTAGGGCCTATGAAGGTGTCTTGGAAATTCAGCAGAATCACATGCCCAGGATATGATTAAGCAAAGCCCCCCCTGAGACAGTCATTAGGGAGGAATGTACTATTCTCTCCTGGATGCACCTAGTAGTGAGTCATACTCAAAAAAACAAAAAACAGTAACCAGAACACCTATTATCCCCGTTCATCCTGGTAAATGTCTTTCCTTCACACCTTTCCCCATCCACAATATAGAGGAGGCCATAAACACATCAACCTTAATGTTCTGACCATTAGCAGCAATCAACAAAGCCGGAGCTTCTATTGTTTAACTCTGGGAAACTCACCCAAGCATTGTTTTACTCTCAAAACCCCTTAAGGGTATGATATTGGGTATAACTATTACCTCAAATGATAGCCAAAGTGTGCACAGTTTCCACACGCCATTACTCTGCTCTTCTGCTGTGTTACCCTCAGATTTACTCTGAGTCTTTTCTTCGCTGCATGACTCTCTGCTTTCCAGACAGGCAATTATAATCCATTCCCCAAAGCTATTCCTCTAGCCAAATAGTTCCTCTTAATTCTTCATTATCCTTGTATGATCGCCTGAGTGCATGTGTGAATGCTTCCATGATCATTTCCCAATTAAAAACCATTTTTATTCTATTTTGGCTTGGAGTCTCATCAGTGAGTACTGGTATACACAGGTGCAAAAGTCCCATAGTTACCTGGCCTCTCGCAGCCATACCTTTGAGCTAATTAAATTGTCCAAATTAATATTGTAATTTTTGTGTCACTAGTGAGTTCCCATGGATCCCATGCAATTTGGTTAACACTGGTTAATGATTCTCTAACCAGTGCTGGCTACTACAGGTAGTGTTTAAAATAGTATTTAACAGGTAGTGTTAAATAAAACAGCATAATGAGTTTTTGCCCCATCTGCGTTAGTTTGGTTGAAGGAATGGCTAGTATTGAAAGATGAAAGATTGCTGCATTTGGAAGGACATGATCTACATTTCAGATGGCATGCATATTTGTGATACAAAAAATAAATAAAGCACATGCAGACTTTAATAATCACTTCATAAGACATGGCATCCTGAGAATATGGAACAAATATACACAGGTAAAATAAAACTCTAAAAAGTGCTTTTATGGATATCGACTCATGATGCATTTTACAGAATGGATAAAAAGAAGGAAGAAGAATGGATGATTTATTGAGATTTATTATTCACTGAAAAGGGCCAATATAGATTTAAGACACAAGAAGAATTAATGGAAGCTGGATATATAATACAATGGTATTGAATTTGCAAGCAACAGGGGAGAGAAAAGTTCATGTTAGGATAATCATGTTAGAGAGTTGGACTGGATGGCCCTCGTGGTCTCTTCCAACTCTACAATTCTTTGATTCTAATCAGAGGCAGGAAAGAACACCAATGAAGTCGAGCTCCAGTAACTTTTCCCCTTTAATCTGGTATTTTCAAGTTTTTATCTTGTCTTATTGTTTTAACTTACCTTGTTTTTAAAGTCCTGCCGTACTTATCTTAGAATCATAGAATCATAGAATTGCAGAGTTGGAAGAGACCACGAGGGCCATCCAGTCCAACCCCCTGCCGCGCAGGAAATCTTGATCAAAGCATCCCTGACAGATGGCAATCCAGCCTCTGTTTAAAGACCTCCAAGGAAGGAGACCCCACCATGCTATTTTATTTTATTTATTGGAGGACTTTAAAACTGGCCCATTCATATTCTTTTGCCCTCTCATCGTTTGGCTTCTCTGCTTGGCTGGAGAATGTTTTGAACACTAGCAAAGCTTTTTGAATGTTAAAGAATTAAACAAGAGATAAAACACAGGAAAGCGAAGCCTTGTTCACAATTTGAGCACACAGAAATGGGAAATAAGAAACGTGTTAGAGTGTGCTCTGGCTCTACATAGCCAAGTAGAACTATGAAACAGCTCAAGACTGACCAGTTGATTACTCCGAAAGAAACAGTGGGTAAGCTGGGTTTGATATCTATTCCTATCTTAAATAGCTTCTCACCTCTACTTATGGAGGAATGGTTTCAAGCTCAGGAAGCCCATGACTGTGGAAATAAAGAGAACAATGTATGTCCCCCAGGTTTGGAAGAGAGTTTGCTGTTGTCTCCCACATTAGGTGTGGGAGACTCCTCCTCCAAGCAAAAACAACAGCAGTTACAGCAATCATAAGAACCCTCAATAGGCTTTATGGCATCTCAATGTCTACTGACAGCTCACACAGTTATCTCTATATTTGAACAACTATCCAAAATTAATAAGCATATTCATATGACAGAACAATCATTTGAAGAATTTTCCAAGAAACACAGAGAGGGACTAAGCTCAAAAAACTGCTATAAACTCTAAAATGAGAGGAATGAACCCTATGGGATGGGGGAAGATCAGAAATTAAATCTACCATATATTAAAAGGAAGGGAGAGACACAATCTCATGCCTCCTACTCGCAGTCCCAAGCCTTACAAAGAGCGGTAGAGCAACATGCAATGTGAATCTTGCTAACAAAAATAAATTTCACTACATGTAATAGCTATCAAGCTTGAACCAGGGTCAATGGAACACATTGCAAACAGTAGGGATCTCTCTCAGTAAAATCTTGAGAACTAATTTATTTGCTATTGATATTTTGGATGTAGAGTGGCTTCCATGTCCACAAGGTCACAAAAGAATCCTGCTGACCTTTGAAGAAGATACTATTCAGTTTATGCTTATCAGAATGAAGAACTACTTGTGTTCTTTACAAATATTCCCAGTTAGGGTTTTTCATGACCCAGTTGTATATCTTTTATGTATGTCAAATAACATGGATGCCTATTCTACAGAGAATCAAAAATCTGCGTCCAATTGGAAGCTTGCCAGTAATTTACAACCTTCTCAAAGGGTGCTAGATAAAAATAATCTCTTAAAGCTTACAATGAATGCAATAGTAGATTTTGTGGATAACTCAGTGGATAACAACAGTTTGAATGAATATTCTCAGCAGTTAGATGCACTGCAGGTGGACATTGCCCACAAACTTGCCGGTTTGAAGGATTTAGGGCTATCGGCTGTACTGCTAGACCATTATGTGATCTGGTGTTGCCCACAAACTGCTCTCAGGAAGGAAACAGCAGGAGGAAGGAATCACAGAAGGAAGATGAGCCTCCAGTTGCCAGTTATTCAAGGAATCCTGCTGAGGGATCTGAAACTAATTTTGTTGGCCAACCTGTGAACGATGTAAAGAACACCCAAAAATCTCCACTTCCTAAAGATCTGGGGGGGGGGCGGGGAAAGGAGGTAGACTTAATACTTTGTGCTAATGCTCATATTGATAAGCAATTGAACAACGAGGTGGTTCTTCTTATGGATCTAACTGAACAAGCACACCTTATAAAATCAAGCCCACTGTTGGAACCATCACAAACTTTCATAGAATTTGAGCAGTGGAAAGAGGGTTGCACAACCCCAGTTGATGAGGAGCCTGGAAATGCTTCTAATTATCGAGACCTGAGAGGTTATATATCACCAATAGAATCCATTGTGAGTACTGATAAATTAAGAAATGGGGACAATGTCATTAGTGGCTTTGCCTAAGGCTTGGATTGACACAAATCTCTAAAGCAGGATTCCCAGCTCACTATTCTGGTAAATAACTTTGTCCCATTACCACCGCTTGCAATGGCAGTACTTATAATTTTTAAATTGACCTCTTTAATAATTATTAATGTATATCTGCCCCACCCCATCGTACTGAATCACAAGTGAAACAATATTGGTTGAGGCTGAATAAATATATAGAAAATCTAATTATACAATATCCAGAGGCTTCTGTCATTCTGTCTGGAGATTTCAATGCAAGAATTGGCCAAAATTATAAGGTTCTGTTTGCACATTTTCATGAAACCCCTCCTCTAACTGATGAGGCCCACTCCATTCCAGTTAGAAGTTCAAAAGACAACGGATTTAACCATGAAGGACTTTATTTAGCATATATGATAAACAAATTTGATTTGGCCATTTTAAATCGAAGTATAGAGGGAAATAAATATGGAGATTTTACTTATTTATCTAGAAAAGGAACCTCCACAATTGATTATTTTCTAGTTTCACATAACTTATTGAATTCAGTAGTTAACTTTAGGGTGGAGAGCCGGTGTTGACAATGACCATCTACCGTTGCCCATATATTTGGAAATTAAAGGGCTAATGGAACCAATAGCCTTGGAGGGTTTAATGGTTGGTAACGCTGGTGACCCTATCGAAGCTTTGGTTAATACCTGGAACACCAACCTTACCAAGGCTATCAACACGATTGCTCACACGCGTCCTTTCCAACCCACTCCAAACCGTAAGCCATGGTATACATCAGAGCTTAGGAAAATGAAGTGAGTTGGACAACGACTAGAGCGCAACTGGCGGACAACTTGACTCTTATCCGACAGGACTTGTCATAGGAACTTTCTTTGGTCCTATTGAAAGGCAATACGTGCAGCGCAGAGATCCTTCTCCTCTGCACGTATTGCGTCTGCAGAGTCCCATCCAGCAGAGCTGTTTAGGGTGGTAAGGGGATGACGCAGGTTATACCTGCGCAGAACCCGTCGCTTAACCCAACAATGGCCTGCTGTGACGCGGTTAACAACTTCTTTGAAGATAAAATCTTTCAGATAAGAGCCGACTTAGATGCCAGTATTTTGACAGAAACAATTGATGAGGTGTCCAGCAACTCCACTGATGTAAGTTTACTGGATCAATTTCAATCCATGAGTACCGAGGACATGGTCACGCTACTTGGTAGGGTGAGGGGGACGACCTGCCCTCTCGATCCTTGCCCTTCATGGCTGGCCATCCGGGGTGTGTGTGTGCCTTGATGGTGTTCCTTAAGGACATCATCAATGCATCCCTCAGAGAAGGGAGTGTTCCATCCTGTTTAAAGGAAGCGGCAGTTAGGCCGCTGCTGAAAAAACCTTCCCTAGATCCCCAGGACACAAACAACTATAGGCCGGTTTCTATGTTACCATTCTTGAGCAAAGTGATCAAGAGGGCAGTTGCGTTTCAACTCCAAGTGGTCTTGGATGAAACCAATTATCTAGACCCATTTCAAACTTGGTCAAACTGGGTTTAGGACAGGATTTGGAGTTGAGACTGCCATGGTTGCCTTGACCGACGACCTGTGTCTAAGCATCGACAGGGGTAATGTGACCCTGTTGGTGCTTCTAGACCTCTCAACGGCTTTTGATACGATAGATCATAGCATCCTCCTGGATCGTCTGAGTGGGTTAGGAATTGGAGGCACTGCGCTCCTGTGGTTCTGGTCCTTCCTCTTGGGCAAGTCCCAGAGGGTGCGGCTTGGGGACAGCTGCTCCAGCAGAAAGGAGCTTACTTGTGGCATTCCACAAGGCACCATCCTGTCCCCGATGCTGTTTAACATCTATATGAAGCCGCTGGGTGAGATTATTCAGAGTTATGGGGCTGGGTGTTATCAGTACGCTAATGACACCCAGATCTATTTCTCCTTGTCCCGGTCGTCGGCCTTGAATTCCAATGGCGTCTCTCCTCTTAATCACTGTCTTAAAGCAGTAATGGGCTGGATAAGGAAAAACAGATTGAGATTAAATCCGGACAAAATGGAGGTGCTCACGGTAGCGGCCCCAAAACCAGGAGTTGGGTTGCAACCTCCAGTCCTGGACAGGGTCACGTTCTCCATTAAGGACTGTGTTCGCACTCTGGGGGTGCTCCATGCTTCATCACTTCAGATGATGAATCAGGTGAATGCGACAGTCAGGAGCACCTGTTATCACCTTCGGCTGATACGCCAGCTGCGCCCTTTCCTGGAAGTAAGGGACCTCGAGACTGTGGTGCATGCACTGGTAACCCCTCATCTAGATTTCTGCAATGCGCTCTACATGGGGCTACCCTCATGCTTGATCTGGAAACGTCAGTTGGTACAAAATATGGCAGCCCGAGTGGTTTCGGGAACATCTCAGAGAGACTATATAACTTCAGTATTAAAATCTCTCCACTGGCTGCCTATCAGTTTCCGGGCCCAGTATAAGGTGTTGGTTATTACCTTTAAAACCCTAAATGGCTTGGGTCCAACTTATCTTCGGAACCGCCTCCTCCCATACAATCTTCCCTGCATACTCCGGTCCTCTGGGAGGAATCTGCTTCAACCACAAAAATCTAGGCTGTCTGCAACCTCCCAGAGGGCCTTTTCGGTAATTGCCCCCAAATTGTGGAATGGCCTGCCGAATGAGATCTGTCAGATGACAAGCCTGAGTAGCTTTAAAAAAGCACTAAAGATGGATCTCTTTCGGCAGGCCTTTCCTAATTAGATCCCGGCCTTTTTATGGGGGAGGGTGGGGTGGGTGGTGTTTAGGGATTTTAATCTGTATTTGTATTTTATATTCTGTAAGCCACTCCTATTGTTTTTAACAGAGGGGCAGGGTAAAAATAATAATAATAATAATAATAATAATAATAATTGTTATTATCTGTTTCTTCAGTCTGGAAAGGCATGCTTGGACAGAAGTTCTAAAGCAGGAGAGTACATAGCCTCCAATCAATTTAAAGAAAAGAGACATGCAATTTTTTTTTAATGTTCTCAAAGGAGCAATATATGACACACATCTGTGATGCTTGCATAATCATATTAGATGCAGCCATCACAATACAAGATAATGTGTTAGTCTCTGGGGGATATAGTGTATTTTCTCCTTGTTCCCTACTGAGTACTGAGAAGATGTGGGCATGCTTCCAGACAGGGCTTCTGTTGTGCAGCCTCCCTGATTTTCCAATTGATTAACAGATTTTATGTTCGATAAGGGAGCATGGACCACTTGTGATATCCCTGTCATAACTGAAGAATGTGTGCAGTGAAGAGGAGAAAAATGGGCACTTACTGGGAAAGCAGTGGTATCTAGAAAACATTGCTTCATTTCTGAGGTGGCAGACATGATTTTGGTTCAGTTTGTGTAATAAACAGCATAATTCTGGTCCAACAAAATCTATTCCCTAGTCACTCACAAAGAAATCAGATGATGATGATGATGATCATCATCATCACCATCATCAGTGTTTTTTAAATAGTTTGGCAGAATATAAGATACCTTTTGGTTGACTGGCCGAACCCAAAGGGTGCTCAGCAGTGGCTCCTCTTTGTCTTGGAAAGATGTGACCAGTGGGGTGCCACAGGGTTCTGTCCTGGGCCCAGTGCTATTCAACATCTTTATCAATGACTTGGATGAGGGAATTAGGGGCATACTTATCAAATTTGCAGATGACACCAAATTAGGAGGAGTAGCTAATACCCTAGAGGACAGGATCAAAATTCAGAATGACCTGGATAGACTGGAGAGCTGGGCCAAAGCTAACAAAATGAAATTCAATACGGAGAAATGTAAGGTACTGCACTTAGGGCGAAAAAACGAAATGCATAGATACAGGATGGGGGAGACCTGGCTGAATGAGACTACATGCGAAAGGGATCTAGGAGTCCTAGTAGACCACAAGTTGAACATGAGTCAACAGTGTGATGTGGCAGCTAAAAAGGCCAATGCAATTTTGGGCTGCATCAATAGAAGTATAGTGTCTAGAACAAGGGAAGTAATAGTGCCACTCTATTCTGCCTTGGTCAGACCTCACCTAGAATACTGTGTCCAGTTCTGGGGACCACAATTCAAAAAGATATTGACAAATTGGAGCATGTGCAGCAAAGGGCAACTAAAATGGTGAAAGTTCTGGAAACCATGCCTTATGAGGAAAGACTTAGGGAGCTGGGTATGTTTAACCTGGAAAAAAGATGGTTAAGGGGTGATATGATAGCCCTGTTTAAATATTTGAAGGGGTGTCACGTTGAGGATGGAGCAAGTTTGAACATGGAACAATGGATGCAAACTCCAGGAACAAAGATTCCATCTCAACATTAGGAGGAACTTTTTGACAGTAACAGCTGTTCGGCAGTGGAACACACTCCTTCGGAGCATGGTGGAGTTTGCGGACCCAGACCATACACCCCTGCCCTCCTAAATAAACACAGACACACAGATTCATTTAACTTTGTATTGTCTACAAAATATAAAACTTCAGAAAACATGGTTAGGTACAGGTTAGTAAATGTGGATACATGTTGAGGTAGATATGAGAAATATATATATTTGGCAATAAAATGGCTGCAACTTGCAAGCTAAATGGTTGGCGGCAATGTATAGGTCGTGATCTCAACACAGCCCACACATGTGGGCAGAGCTGGGACCAGTCCATCCCGGTCCCCCTTCTTAGAGGAGAGAGACACTGGCCAAGCCGCCCGCTAGACGCTCTATCCTCCCCTGTAAAAAAGCTCATGTTAACAAACCTACAGGGGCCTTCCTTGAACTAGAACTTGAACTTGAACTTGCACTTGAACTTGCACTTGACGGAGACCCCTGATTCTTTCAACTTATCACGACCCAATACATCCGCCACTAAGGCGTTCCTATGGAACCACCATTACTCCATCAACAGGGAGGCCTACTGGCCCCATGGGCCCCTGGCCTAGCAGGCAGTGCCCTTCCCGGTCTGATGTAAGTGGCATAGGTCCTGGAATGCCATCGTCCAGCCGCATGATGGATTCCGTGGACATGCCGGCTTCCGCTGCCATGGTTGCCACTCCTATCCGGAAGGAATGCCTGCTGAAATCCTTGGCTGGAAGCCCCAATCCTCTGATTGCCATTTTTAGCACGCTCATGAACTGGAACCTGGTGAGAGGGATCCCATCCTGGTGCCTGAACAAGGGACCTTGTCCAAGGCCCCTTGCCTCCACAAACTTCTTCATGCTCGCCACTGGACATGGGGAAGGACTTTCGACCCTCCATAGGTGCAGGGTGGCCCCATGGCCGCGCTGATCCACCTTTGAGCGCCTGATGTATAGTGACAATTCATGGGCCCCCAAAGATACATCACTGATCTGCAATGCCTTGCCTGATGTTTCTGTCTTGGAGGAGCATACCACCTCCCCCACCCTCAGGGCCCCGAAAAGGCAATCGTGTATGCTGTGCCGAAGAGCAGTGCCTCATAGCTGGTGTGGCATATGGATGGCAGATGAGCCACCAGCTGTGCTAGCATCGTGTAGGATACAGACCGCCTTGCATTGCGCGCCCTTGGCGCCATCCTCCTCCAGCCCTCTAGCGCTTTCCTTACCATGAATGTGTCACAGGGATCTCCGTGCCCTGCCACTTTGCTGAAGAAGGAAATGCCCGCTGCATGACCTGCGATAGTCTTGGATGCCATCCCTCTGCCCTTCAGGGAAGCCAGGTAATGCAAGACTTCCCTCTCTGATGCTGGGCCAGCAGACCCGTAGCTGTGCCTCTGCCTGAATCTCACGAACTGCGCCGCCGCCCTCTGATAGCTGGCCTGCGTAGAGGGCGCCAAGGAGTCCACTACGCCTTGGAGCATGATTCGCTCCCAACGTTCCATATGTCTGCCGGAAACGGGATTGCCGCTTCGTCCGCATCCGGCGCCAGCAGACGGAACCGGTCGTCCTGAAACCGAGATAAGACATCTGTGATATCATTATCCACTCCTGGTATGTGCCGGGCATGAAAACTGATGTTGGCCTCCAGGCAGGCAAGCACAAACTTGCGTACCAGCCTCATGACCCTTTCAGACTTGGAGGACTGCCTGTTGATGATCCTTATCACAGCCTGATTGTCGCACCAGAAACAAACATTCTTATCTCTGAATTCCCTACCCCACAAAGTGATGGCCACCACTATGGGAAAGAACTCCAGAAATGTGAGATCTCTGGTGACGCCCCTGTCCACCCAGTCCTCCGGCCAGGGCTGCGTGCACCAGCGCCCATCGTAATAAACCCCAAAACCCAGACTGCCTGCTGCATCAGAGTGAACCTGCACACTGCTGCCCAGCTCCAGACCGCCCTGCCACATGGTAACCCCATTGTAATTCTCAAGGAAAGACAGCCACAACCTAATGTCCTCCTTTACCCCTTTTGTAAGGCTAATGCGATGGTGCTGCGCCTGTACCCCCCCTGGTGAGTCTCATGATGCGCATGCAGAATGCCCTCCCCGGGGACACCACCCTGCAGGAAAAGTTCAGCTGCCCCAATAGTGACTGCACTTCTTTTAGTGTGGCTTTTTCTTTCCTCAGTAGGTCAGCCAGCAACGCCCTCAGGCTGTGGATCTTATCGTCTGGCAGTCTGGATATTCCCTTATCTGAATCAAGCTGTATGCCCAGGTACACCAGGGATGTCACTGGTCCAACTGTCTTGTCAGGTGCCAACAGTACCCCCAACTCCGCCACCATATCCTGGAAAGAAGAAAGCAGAAACTCGCACTCTTCCCTCCCAGCTGGGCCCATCATCAGGAAATCATCCAAATAGTGTGTGACAAAGGAGAACCTGTGCACCGCTGCAAGACCCATTCCAAGAATGTGCTGAACATCTCGAAAGCAGAGCAGCTGATGGAACAGCCCATGGGCAATGCCATGTCGTAGTACCACTTGTCCTGAAACCTGAAGCTCAATAGGCAATGATCATCTGGGTGCACAGGCAGAAGCTGAAAAGCCGACTGAATGTCACATTTCGCCATTAGTGCACCCTGCCCACAATTCTGCAGGAGACGAACCGCATAGTCCAGTGAAGCATACCTCACCATGCATAGCTCCGGTGGGATTGCATCATTGACAGAAGCCCCTTTTGGGTAGGATAGGAGGTGAATGAGCCAATACTCGCCCGGGCCTTTTTGGGTACGACCCCCAGTGGTGAGATCCTTAGGTTGTGCATGGGTCGCTGGTCGAAAGGCCCCGCTATGCGCCCAGCCTCGATCTCTTTTTTGATCTTGTGAGCCAGCACCTCAGGCAGCTGTGCTGCCGACTTAAGGTTGTCTGAGGTGGAAGCTTCCCTTGGGCCCTGAAAAGGTATACTAAACCCGAATTCAAATCCCTCCACCAAATAAGTTGCCGCCTCTCTCTTGGGGTAGGCCAACAAGAGAGGGTGCATGGCATCCACTCTCACTGGAGTGAACACCATGCGCCTCCCTACCCCTGCTCCCACCTCATTTTGAGGCGCTGTTGTTGGCGGCCCTGCCAGGTCCGGTCTCCTTCCTGCTGCCAGCCGCAGCGGGGAGGCTGTTCCGAAAGGACTGATTGCTGCCACCCTGATGTGAACAATTCACCTTTGGATGCCCACCCCCACAGCTGTCACAGGAATGCTCGAATCTGCACTTGTACCTGGAGCACTTGCCTCCGTTAAACTCCCAACACACCAGCTTCTTCCCCTCTTTTTTGCGTGCCACCTTCTGTGGCTCCCCCTTTTCCCGCCTGCCTGGCCCCGTGGCTTGCAGCCAATTGGGGTAGTCGATGGTCTCCCATCTGTGCATGGGAGACCGGGATGCTTTCTTCCTGCATTCAATGTCATACAGTATTGCGTTGGAGTCCCCTGCCTGGGCCCGCATTAGTAGCATCTGGTGGAGGTGATTGATCAAGTGCCATGCCCGCTCAGGGAAGACCAAAGCTACCACCCCCATGTACCCATTGAGCCAGTTGGCGAAGGTGTGTTCCAATGGCTCCACACTACTCTTGTCACTTACTTTCTTCTCGCTTTTATGCACCCTGGCCTTAGCCCCAGGAGGCGGAGCCAGAGTAAAAATGTCGATGTAATAGCCTTGCAGAATCTTGGAACACACCTTGTGATCCAAGTGACCCCCCAGGGGGATCCTCCTTGGACTTGGCTTCCCTGAGCTCCTCCCCCGTGGGTGTTTCCCCTCCGCCTTCCTGTCCACCCCAGCCTTTTCCCTGGCTCTGCGGAGCTTAAGGGCCCATGCCGTCAAACCCGGCTTGAAAGCTCCCTTCTCCCAGTACCTGTATCTGTCCTCATCTGAGGACTCACCTGAAGAGGAGCCTGATCGGGACCGACGGCGCTTCCTGTGCGGACTTCGCCTACCATCAGATCTGCTGCGCCTCCTGATGAAGACCTGTGCGAGTCCGACCGCCTCGACTCCCTGGAACCGCTCCTCCTTTCGACCTGGAACGTCTGGACTGTCCGCTGCTGCTGGGAGCACCTACATTGGAAGAAGTACTGGGTTCCCAGGCCTCAGCCACCTCAGCCACCACTGGTGCCGCCTGTTCTGGCATGCTACCAGAGGCAGTCTCCTTGTCCATCTTCTGCAGGACCACGGACAGTACCCCCATGACGTCCGCCAGGGTAGGTGTTGGGTGGCCAAAGGCCTCCACCAGAGGCCGAGGTGCCTGCGCCATGGTGACGCCGCTGCTGCTCTCCTGTTCCGCTACCCCAGCCCCCTCACCACTCGGGGCAGGTTCCTCCACCTGCATAGGCCTGGGTTCCGCTAGGTGGCGCTGCCTCGCTGTCCTCTTAGGCCCCATGGCCTCTGGAACCCTTACTGATTGGGAGCTGTGACGTGTGGTTTGCCGTGCAGGCAGGCTGACTGAATGAATGCTTAATGTTTGTTTTTTGTTTTTTATTAAGCGCCGGCCACAGCCCCATGGCCCAGAACCTGCAAAGGAAAAAAACCTCTCCATAGCTTGATGTGTATTTGTGTGCACGTGTGTATCCCTAATCCCCCCCATTGTACCTCGCCTGTGTTGTTGGGGGGTGGTGAGCACTGCAGGGTGGGAGGGGTTGCTGCAGGTCCCCTCGTGCTGCACAGGATGGGCCAAGGCCACGGCCGACCTCCTCCCCCACCTCTGGGCCCCATGCCTTGCTTGCCCAGGGAGCACCTCCTGCCCAGCCTGCGCCATGCATGGAAGATGGGGGGGTGTTGCCAGCCATGGACCACTGCCGCCCAGAAGGGGCTTGCCCCTTGCTCCTGCCCCCCCCCGCTGCACCACCCTCTTCCCACCCACCCTACTACACTCCCTCCAGCAAGGCCTTCAACTCCGGCCTCCTGCTGCCAAGGCCCCGCCTGGACGGTCTGCGGTGATGACAAAAAAGGGGGGGGGTGGCTGAGTGCTGGGCATGGCGCCCTCTTGAGTGCCGCCCAGCCCCCCAACCCTCCCGTGGCCTGCAGCCCGATGCGTGGGATGGCCGCCCCTCCCCGTCCGCTCTCCCCGGCCCAGGGAAAAGCCCCCCCAATGGTCCGGGAATGCCCCCATGGGCATGGGCCTGAGAAAAGCCCCCCCAATGAGCCCGGGGAAAGGCAGCCCATGCCCCATGAGGCCCATTCCCCCCCCACCGCATTGGCAGCACGGCCTACCGTTGCCGCGCTCCAGCCGCATGTGGCAGCGAGACCAGCCCCGAAGTACTGAGCCCAGCGAGGGCCCGGGGAACCCCTTGTTTGGCCTGGCTCAGCCAGCACTCCTGTTCCCCCGCTCTGCCTGCCCTCCTCTGAAGCCCTGGCCGCGTACCTGACGGGGGGGTGAGCGTTCGTGCTTTGGCGTGATGGAGTGCGCTGCTGCCACCTTCGTCGACGCCTTCGATCTGGGCGGGTCGTGCCTGTGCGTGGCCTTTTAAGCCCAGATCCCTAGTCAATCAGGGCCAAGCAGACTTGCCCCTGATTGGCCCATCTCCCTATCCCCTCTCCTGCTGCAAGGGCCGATGGGGAGAAGAAAGGAAGATGGTGGCGCGCATGGTCATGCCATGTGGTCGGCCTCCCCCCCTCGCCACGGACAATGCCTTGCGAGAGGGGGCGAGGCAGGAGGGCTGGCGATCGGGGTGGCCGGCCGGGCCGCAAAAAGGCCTGCAGGCCAGCGGCAAATCCCCTCCTTCCTTAGAGGTCTTTAAACAGAGGCTGGATGGCCATCTGTCAGGGATGATTTGATCGTGATTTCCTGCATGGCAGGGGGTTGGACTGGATGGCCCTTGTGGTCTCTTCCAACTCTGCAATTCTATGATCTATGATTCTACATCTCCAGGGGTTCTTCTCCACCTATGAAAGATTTAATTTTGGGGAGATGGTGGAACAAAGAACCTGGCTGCTGAGGGAACAAAGGAAACAAAATTAGGAAAAAGGGAATTAAAAACCCATAATCTAGACTCAAACACTGGCTGTTTGGGGAAAACAAGTTCACATTTCAAATGAAAATTAAGCAAGTACATTTTAGTTTTGATCATGGCAACACTTGTAGACTTCAATTAATGTCACTTTCAAATTGCTCTTTGTGCATACATGTTATTTCTATATGACCTTTTAATTAGGTCTGCAATAGTGAGGGAATTAATTGATCAGGTTAATTTGTTTAAAAATGTTTAATTAACAAAAAACTCATCTCCAATTTTCTTGGCTGTATTTTTTTCCTTTTAAAAATAGTATTAGAAGAGGCATTCCCCCTTCTCTCACACACAGAAAGGAATCCTTCTACAATACATGCATACATAGCCTTTAAAAAGAAAGTAAGAGCTCCTTGCTTCTTTTTTTTCTATACTCGTACGTAGATATAGCTGATCAGTTGCCAAATATTCATATTACAGATAAGACTTCATTGTGTGAAAATCCTCGTTTTAACATTATCTGTCTCTTTTAAACCCTTCTCTCAGAGGCATTGTATGACAAGAGAAAAGGCATGTTTAATATATATATATATATATATATTTAACATGATATTGGCTTTGTGTCCAATCTGTCTAGTGCGTTTGTGAAATATCTGAACAAGGAAGATATTTGGCATGTAGGATGATTCTGTTACATGTCAGAATGCTGAGGAGTGAGCAATGTTTTTGCCTTCTTCATAAGAAATGCCTTCAGAACTCCCCATGAAATGCCTTGACTTTTTGTCTCCCGGTGCAGCTTGTTCAAGTGGCAACCCAGTAACCTGACAAGAGACAGCATCCAAAGGGACTACTGAACTGCTGCATGTATGAAATAAGCAGAAGACCCAATTACAAGAATGTTTTTCACAAAAGTGATCTGTACATATTCGTCGGCCACTCTATATTTAGCAGACTTTCCCCCCAAAATGAGAACATTAGAGATGTTGTAAACTACCCAGTGTAATCCTAGCAAAGCAAAATCTAGCAATGTGCAAAGTGAGAAGGTACAGAGGGGGGCTACTTGTGGGCCCAGGCATATTAAGAGCAGATGTATAGTTGTGTGCAGTGATTACAATTTATGTAATCTGTGGGCACAGTGTGGATCCAACAGGTGAATGTAGATGGGATAGCTAATACCCCAGAGGACAGGATCAGAATCCAAAATGACCTGAACAGATTAGAAGTCTGGGCCAAAACTAACAAAATTAATTTCAATAGGAAGAAATGTAGGATAATATACTTGGGCAGTAAAAATGAAATGGACAGATATAGGATGGGTGACACCTGGATTGATGGCAATACATATGAAAGGGATCTAGGAGTCTTAGTGAACCACAAGCTGAACATGAGTCAGCAGTGTGATGCAGCAGCTAAAAAAGCCAGTGCGAGTCTAGGCTGCATTAATAGGAGTATAGTGTCTAGATCAAGGGAAGTAATAATGCCCCTCTATTCTGCTTTGGTCAGACCTCACCTGGAATACTGTGCCCAGTTCTGGGCACTACAATTCAGGAAGGATATTGAGAAGCTGGAACGTGTAGAGGAGGGCGACCAAAATGGTGGGAGGTCTGGAAGCCCCATTCTATGAGGAGCAGCTTAGGGAGATGGGTATGTTTAGCCTAGATAAGAGAAGGTTAAGAGGTGACAAGATAGCCATGTTTAAATATTTGAAGGGATGTCATACTGAGGCCGGAGCAAGCTTGTTTTCTGCTGCTCCAGAGACTAGGACATGGAGCAATGGGTTCAAACTACAGGAAAAGAGATTCTACCTAACCATTAGGAAGAACTTCCTGACAGTAAGAACTGTTTGGAAGTGGAATACACTGCCTCGGAGTGTGGTGGAGTTTCCTTTTTGTTTTTTTGTTTTTTTTTAAACAGAGGCTGGATGGCCATCTGTCAGGAATGATTTGATTGTTTATTCCTGCATGGCAGGGGGTTGGACTGGATGGCCCTTGTAGTTTATTCCAACTCTATGATTCTATGGTTCTGCACATTCATACTTGTGCACATGCTGTTTCTATGTATCTGAAACCCCTAACCCACATGCTAATAGAACCACCTTGGGAGCTGAATATAAACCCTGGTTAACTTCTCAAACAAATAATGGGGTAAAACAGAAATTAATTTATTAAAGAAGAATTCTGCTCTGAAATAGGCAAAAGGTCCCAACATAGGAAAGGAAGGACTACTGTGGAGATTGTGTTGGGTATTTTGGCATGCCACAGACCTCCCCAGGGGAGTTTGGGAAGAAGTAGGAAAGTGCCATTGACAACTGTGCTGGATGACAGCAATCAGCCTTAATAATTCCTTCCTGCTTCCTGCAGAAGGCGGAACAAGCTTGTTTTCTACCTCTCCAGAAAACCAGTGGATTCAAATGGCAAGAAATGAGATTCTACTTAAACATTAGGATTTCATTTTTAATTCTTCTACCGTATATGATCTATTTGTTGTTTGTTTGGGAGTACACCTGAACATGGTGGCTCAGGATTCTGCAGTGGCCAGGCCTGCTTTTGCACATTTAAAGCTTGTGTGCCAATTGCACCCATTCCTTGAGATGCCAGATCTGGCCACAGTGGTACATGCCATATTTACATCTTGTTTGGACTGTTGTAACACATTCTATATGGGACTGCCTTTGAAGAGCATTCGGAAACTTCAGCTCATACAAAGAGCAGCAGCCAGAATGTTAACCGGTTACAGGAACCATACTACTCCCCTTTTACAACAGCTGCACTGGCTGCCAGTTTCTCTCTGGGCACAATTCAGTACCTATAAAGCCCTATGGCTAAGGTCCAGGCTATCTGGCAGACCATATTTGTCTATATGAGACTTCCTGGGCCCTAAGATCATCAGGAGAGGCCCTTCTCTAAGCCCCACTAATAGGGTCTGCTTGTACAGTCATACCTTCACATTCGCAGGGGTTAGGTTCCACAGACCCCCACAAATGTGAAAATTCCGTGAATAATGGCTGCCCTCCCCCTCCCCTGCCAAAGCAACCCTGCCAAAACCCCCGTATCCCTGGGGGTTTAGTTACCTGACTTATCGTGGATACTGGAAACTGCAGATAACAGCAAACTATTAAAATAAAGGACTTCCAGTAAAAATAACCCATAGACTTCTCTTAGAGAATCGAGAAGATGCCCCTCTAGGCATTTTCCAGTACGATTCTATGATATATGTCCTCTATTTTGTGTCCCATGGATAACTGAAACTGTGGATATTGGTTCCATGGATACGGGGGTCTGACTCTATTATCTGTCAAGTCAACTTTAATTTATGATCACCTTATGAATGGGAGACCCCCAAAATTCCCAGTCACGAACCACTCTCCTCAGGGCTCAACTCATCCTCAGCTCAGGGTTGTGGGCTATACAACTTTTAAAATTCTGCACTGAACCCTGGCCATACCTGCCATTCATTATGAACCAGGTACATAGTGGTTCAGCAATGTTTTCAGGGACTATACTTTTTTCTGGAACAAAGGTATCTGGATTTTTTGTTATAGGTTGCTGGATCTGGTTTTCTAGCATCATAGCACTTCTTGGACTTTTTGGACATCGGCTTCTGCTTCCAAGAAGAGTCCAAATGCCTGCAATTAAAGTGTGTTCTACTTTGTTTAAAATTGCTAATGAAGTAGTATGCATTGCAGAAGAAGTCTATTATTGTTAATACAATAGGCACACTACTGCTGAGAAACTGAGACATTTTATTTATTTTTCTAAATGTATTTATTCAAAATAAGTGAATGTAACAGAATAAACATGTAATGAAGTAATAGCATAATAAGAATAAAATGAAATAAAAAATAAAATAGAAGATAAATAGAATTGTGCAAACAATATACATATTGTTCTAATTAACTTCTGTTCTACTTGACTTCCCATGTAATACCATCTTGTAAGGATTTTATGTGATTTTAATCTTTCAACTTCATTTCAATTACATTGTTTGATTTCTTCAGTGGTACTTATACCTGTTTAAAAAAAATCTAAACTTAAATTTAACACTTAAACTGAGACATTTTAAAAGCAGCTGAACAACTGGGAAAACAGGATTAATCAGAACTGTTGGAGGGTATGGTATTCAGCCACGTTTCCACCCCCCTGCCCAGTTCCTTATCTCAGCAAACAGGAACAACATGGTCACATCCATGCTTGAAATAGCTGTACCTGTTAAACTTGGCCAATCTGGATGCGAGACAATTTTTTTAAACTTAATTTGTTTTTAAGACATTACTAAAATTCTGTTTTTTTTTTCATAAATCAGATGCAAATAATTTGAGATGTTAGAAGTCTACATATGGGAAATGTGCAGGATTAACAGATTCACCCATTCCTAAACATTGACCATGGCACAATGTATTCCTCTGCGCACAAATGCACTCAGAATGATCACCATGCATGCTTATAATAAGTTACAGTATAATAAACAGTCCTCTGAATTCACTGTATGTTGGCTGCATCTTTTGAGGAAACCTCCATTCTGATTAGCAGTCCTCCTTAGAAGCTCTCAAGACTGAGGATATATGGATGCAAAGTTACATAGTGATAGCTCAAGTGCTAAAACAACAGATGAATGCACTATGCACTTGGCATGGTGAGGAACAGTTTACATTATTTAAAATGACAAGAAACAGGACAGAACACATTCAGAGGCAATCATTCTGAACACACAGCAGCCGAGGTAGAAATGATGAGTACAGATGCAGGCAACAGAAGCAAGCTTTAGTATCTTTAGACTTCCTGAATAATTTGTTAAACTACACACTTATATGGTCTTAGTGCATTAGACAAACAATAACTGATTAGTAATTTTTCTGTTTGTGCTGCATTTGCAGCTACTCACCGCTATCTTTTTCATCGCTTCCACCCTGTCAATCACTATTATATTCCCAGCTCTAATGAAGAAAGAGCAATGAGATGGTGCCACAATACACTTCTGTATTAAAATTTTGATCTCATTTCAAACTTGTTTAGTTACATAGCTCTATTCTACTCCTAGGATCCAGTTATGTGAGGCTGGTGAGAATTATTCACGTGAGAATGACAAAACCTTTCAGTGAGAGAAACTGAAGGAATCCTAGGATTCCTTAGACTGACTGACTGGTTGGTTTGTTGGTTGGTTTGTGGCATTTATGTATATAGCACTCCTTAGCCTGCCAGGGCCCTTAAGGCAATGGAAAATGGAGGGGGGGGGAATTAAAGTAATACTGTACATAGATAACTTTTTAAAACAAACTAAAAGTAGTCTTTAAAAATAATTTAAACAGTTAGAACAGCCAAGGTCCAAAGGACATGCAGAACAACACAGCTTTAGCTGCCACCAGAAGCTCAGGAGAGATGGAGCCAGCCTAAGTTCCCTTGTCATGGAATTCCACAGTTGGGGTAAAGCTACGGAGAAAGCCCTGTGATAAGTACCGTATATTCCGGCGTATAAGACAACTGGGCGTATAAGACGACCCACCAATTTTTAAGTTAAAATATAGAGTTTGGGACATACTCACCATGTAAGAGTATAGTTGTGCCTTCACATTCATTGGGGTTTGGTTCCAGGACGCCAGTCTTATACGCCCAGTCTTCCAAATCCATGAATACTCAAGTCCCATTATATGCAATGGCATAGCAAAATGGTGTCCCTTATGGCAAAATCAAGGTTCACTTTTTGGATTATTATTTTTTAAAGAAGATTTTCAAGTCATTAATACTTAAATCTGTGAATGCCAAATCCCTGAATATGGAGGGACAACTGTATATCCCAAACTCCCACCTCCAGCCTCCCCACCTCCAGCCACCACCCAGCCACCCTTCCTGAAGGAATTGAAAGCAGAGGAGAGGGGCAAATGTAAGGGTGGCTTGAGGGGGGAGGGGCTTTCCAGCCAACCCCCCTCCCCGAAGCCACGATCAGAAGCCCGACCGTGGCTTTGGGGAGGGAGGAAGGGTGGTTCAAGAGGGGGGCTTTCCAGCCAACCCCCCTCCCTGAAGCTGTGATTGGGAGCCTGATCGTGGCTTCGGGGAGGGAGGAAGAGTGGCTCAAGGGGTTTTTTCCAGCCACCCACCCCCTTGCCGAAGCCACGATCAGGAGACCTATCATGGCTTCGGGGAGATTGGAAGGATGGCTCAAGGGGGGGCTTTCTAGCCACCACTACCCCTCCCCAAAGCTGCGATCGGGATCCCGATCGCAGCTTCAGGGGGGTTACGGAGGGGTGGCTGGCTGGGCGGGGTGTCTTCTTATAGGGCTCCCCATCGCGGCTTCAGGAAGGGCAGGTGCTGGCAAGCCTCCCCCCAGCCAGCCAGCCACCCGTCCTTCCAAAGCCTCGATGGGGAAGCCCTATTCCTGGCGTATAAGATGACCCCCTAATTTTTAAAAGGTTTTGACAAGGTTAAAAAAGTAGTCTTATACACCAGAATATACGGTACATACCAACCTAGGCTCACAGAGTGTTGGGACAAACAACAGGACCTCTGCTGAGGATCTCAAATTTCAGGCAGGCTCCTATGGGATAGGCCATATATGAAATAAGGTCCATGAGAACTGATTTGGGCTTAAATGAGTGGTGCAGCCATATCTCTTCAATTACAGAGTTCAAGGGGTTTCATAAATACCTTTCCACCCTGACTGAGCAGGGAGAATTCCATATCCAAACTATTTTCCTACTCCCTTTCCTAGAAGAATAATTTTCTAATATTCAGTTCAGATTTTTTTTTTCTACTGCTATTTCTACCCATGGTGGTTTGCTATGTTAGCAGGATACTGTTACACCTTGTTCATTTTCTTTGTACCCTTGTGTTGTATAATGTTCATAGAATCATAGAATCATAGAATTGCAGAGTTGGAAGAGACCACGAGGGCCATCCAGTCCAACCCCCCTGCCACGCAGGAAATCACAATCAAAGCATCCCCGACAGATGGCCATCCAGCCTCTGCTTAAAGACCTCCAAGGAAGGAGACCCCACCACGCTCCGAGGGAGTGTGTTCCACTGCCGAACAGCTCTTACTGTCAAAAAGTTCCTCCTCATGTTGAGGTGGAATCGCTGTTCCTGGAGCTTGCACCCATTGCTCGGTGTTCCAGTCTCTGGAGCAGCAGAAAACAAGCTTGCTCCATCCTCAGCGTGACATCCCTTCAAATACTTAAACAGGGCTATCATATCGCCTCTAAACCGTCTTTTTTCCAGGCTAAACATACCCAGCTCCCTAAGTCTCTCCTCATAAGGCATTGTTTCCAGACCTTTCACCATTTTAGTTGCCCTTCTCTGGACACGCTCCAATTTGTCAATATCCTTTCTGAATTGTGGTGCCCAGAACTGGACACAGTATTCTAAGTGAGGCCTGACCAAGGCAGAATAGAGTGGCACTATTACTTCCCTTGATCTAGACACTATACTTCTATTGATACAGCCCAAAATTGCATTGGCCTTTTTAGCTGCCGCATCACACTGTTGGCTCATGTTCAACTTGTGGTCTACTAGGACTCCTAGATCCCTTTCTCACGTAGTCTCATTCAGCCAGGTCTCTCCCATCCTATATTTATGCATTTCATTTTTCCGCCCTAAATGCAGTACTTTACATTTCTCCGTATTGAATTTCATTTTGTTAGCTTTGGCCCAGCTCTCCAGTCTATCCAGGTCATTTTGAATTTTGATCCTGTCCTCTAGGGTATTAGCTACTCCTCCCAATTTGGTGTCATCTGCAAATTTGATAAGTATGCCCCTAATTCCCTCATCTAAGTCATTGATAAAGATGTTGAATAGCACTGGGCCCAGGACAGAACCCTGTGGCACCCCACTGGTCACATCTTTCCAAGACGAAGAGGAGCCACTGCTGAGCACCCTTTGGGTTCGGCCGGTCAACCAATTACAAATCCATTGAACAGTTAACTTGTCTAGCCCACATTCTACAAGCTTGTTTGCAAGAATGTCATGGGGAACCTTGTCAAAGGCCTTACTGAAATCAAGGTATGCAATGTCCACAGCATTCCCTTCATCTACCAAGCTGGTAACTTTATCAAAAAAAGAGATCAGATTAGTCTGGCATGACTTGTTTCTCTGAAACCCATGCTGACTTTTTGTGTTTCTCTGAAACCCATGCTGACTTTTTGCTCTATTCATGTTTGCTCTATTCATGACTGAAGAAAGAGGAAGAGCAAGATCAGCACACAGTAAGCTATCCACCCATCTTACCTCTTTAGTGCCCACCTGTTGTGGTGGTTTCTGGGGGCTCAGTAACAGAATTGTCATAAGGTTTTGAGAGGTCCTGGGCAGTAGGCTTTGCGTGATCCCCACCTCTCTTCCACTAGCCACCCCCTTTCTAGCCACTGGGTGCTCTTATCTCTCCTCCAACTACTTTTGTGTTATGGTTTTGACAACTGAAGTATCTGTCCTGGGTAAAATTAAAAATGAGGATTACCAGATTGGTTTCCCCTCCAGCATTAAAAAAAGACATTAAAAGAAATAAGCAAGTCAGCCTTGATAGAGTGGATAGTTGGGATAATGCTGTGCGGGAAGGAGTATCACTATGGGCGCAGGGGGTGGATACCCACACCAGGTGACACATTTAGAGGGGTGTGATCAGCACCCCTGCCCTGTGCTTACTTCACTGCACCACGTATATGGGTGTCATCCCCTTTAGGCAGACACAAACCTCTGCAGAGGTTTGTGCCTGCCTAGAGGGGGTGATATCCAAGTATGTGGCACAGCAATTAAGCACAGCAGGGGGGCACTACAATGGCAGCTATTCCTTTCTCTCCCCAGGGCCACAGGAGAGAAAGGAACCACCACTGCACAGCAGAAGTCTTCAGCTGACAACGGCCATTGACTTTGCCTGCCCGCCCGCTCGTCCGCTCAATCATGTGATGTCTCACGGGATTTTCAGTTCTGTGAGACTTCAAACAAGTTCTAGCAGGCAGGCACATAAGGTCCTGTCCACGCCTGAAGTAAGTATGGTGGTGGCAGGCAAGGATTTTACTGGTACGTGGACTACAGTGGTGGCCTTGTTGGTTGGCTGACCATTGTTATTCACTGGACATTTTCAGATGCCCCTTACCGCACAAGCAGCCTCCAGAGCAGTAAAGAGGCTGCTGCACGGCAGGGGGTCCATTTTGGATGACGCCGTCCCTCTCTTGGCATCGTCCGTGACTGTTCCAGCTAGCATTGAAGGCGGCCGCGCTATTTTTCACTCACAGAAGTTGTCCTCCTGATGTGCTTGTTCTGTTCTCCCCCTGTGCTGGAGAGACCAAAAAGGCACTGCTTTTCATTAGCAGAAGTTTCTGCTAATGAAAAGCGGCACCTTTTTTGTCTCCTCAGAACGGAGGGAGAATGGAGGAAGCACAAGGAGGATGGCATCATGTGATATTGGGACCCTTTGGTGGTACAGTGATGTCATTTTCACTAGGTCCTTGGGAGTTTTTTAAAGCGTTTGATACACCACTGATACACCCTAGGTACACCACTGTGTGTGGGTTTGTTACTGCAAAAGAAACATTTGAAAGTGTTTGAAATAAAAATTCAAGTAACAAAAGAAATGTGGATGTTGTAAGGTGAACAGTCATTGTTAAGTGCATTATCATGCAGTTTGCAAGATTCATGCAGTCTGCAAGATTTTTGGACCCCACTATATTCAGATCATATATTCAGACTTTACACACAACTTTACTTGCAGCCACATCAGGGGATTTCAAACAATTAAGCCTAGATATAGGACTCCAGGTTTTCATTAGGACTACAACATTTTGGGAGAGGAAGTTTAACCCTTCTCTCCCCAGCAGTGCTCCCTATGATAATGGTCTCTTCTGCCTCCCACATGCAGCCTGCAATTAGTGGTAGGGAAACGTTTCCATTGGCACCAAAATGCGCTGTAGAGTTGCATTTGAAGCACATTTTTGAGAAGTACATTCTTTATTGGTTTTGGCCAAAGATCATACCATTTTAACTGGCCAAAGGTCATATTCACTGTGTTACAAAGCATTAGAACGCTGCTGAAATGTTTCATGGAGTATCTGGTGTGTGCTATCACATTCTGATGTACTGTCCAGCAATTCAAGCTGCATTGCTATACCCACTTTGCTGAGGGTAAACTCCAATGACCCTGAAGGGATTTATTTCTGATCAGTCATGTACTGGAGTGCACTGTCAGCAGATGAAGCCCATCACCAGAGAACATTATGAGAAAAACAAATAGCTTAATTAATGCTTAACTGGAAAACTCTCTAGCATTAATGAGGAAACTGTTAATGAACACAAAATAGTGGCAGCAATATGTTAGCTCATCTACATAGCAATTTTTACAGCTGTTTTATTACATCATTACATAAAACTGATAGAGATCATTGTAGAATGTCATGTATAGGTTATCTTTATGAATAGATTTAAGGAAAGCAACACAATCTTTTTAGGCTGTCTCATCAGTTCTTACCTTCAGTTTCAGTGTTTTACTCTAGAAGAGTGATTCTTAACCTGTGGTCTGTGGATCTCCAGGGATCAGCAATGTCCTCATAGGGGGTCTGCAAAGGCTTGAAAGCTGCTTCGTCCACCTCCTCCCTATAGTGGAATGGCCATGTGGCATGAGCCAAGGCAAAGGAAGTCTGGCTGGCTGGCTGGGCCTGTGCATTGCCATTCAATCCGTTCCAACCACAAACTTGCAGAAAGAAGGAATAGGTAAGTCTTCCCTCCCCCTTCAGTGACTCTGAGGGAAGATATAATGGATTATGTAATTGTGTTGTTGTTGTTATGATTATTAGGGTTTTAATTCTTAAATTAAGTCTTGGAGGTCCACAGCAGCAAAAGATATTCAAAAGGGGTCCCTGGTAAAGAAAAGGTTAAGATCACTGCTCTAGAGTTGTAGCAGAAGCCTACATGCTAGTTTTATAGCACCATCCTTAATGCATGTTTACATTTTAGTGGGATTTACTCCCAGGGAAATAGGCATTGTTTTGCAGCCTTGAACACCTTGCCATAATTTCTCTCTGGACTTAGTACTGTAAATATTTTAAAATGGTAAGGGTCTTGACACCAGCATTATAAATTATTAGACAGCTTTATACCATCAGGGACAATGACTGCACATTCCAAAGTAAAACAAAATAGTTAGACAAAATAATAAAAAGAAAAACAATAAGTCTGAAGACCATAACAAGTTATAATACCCCAAGAATTTTGCAGCCTTAAGATAGGTGATTGGATGCCTCTAAAAACTTTAGCTTGTGGGAGTGATGGGATGCCAATGATTCTTAGGAGAGCAAAGATTTCAGTCTAGTGCTGTACAGGACTGTAGCCAAAAGCTGAGGGAGCAGATGGAGTAGTGAGCAATATTGTTGGAAAATGCTTCTGTCTCCCTTGCTGCTCTTTAGAGCCCTGGCTGACCTGGTCCTTTATTCCATCAAGCACAATGACTGTGTATTCCAGAGTAAAACAAACTTGAAAGCTCTGAAGTTCATCATAGTCTGCTTTTAAAAAACAGATCTGCCACCTGCAGATTTCTATGGACTTTATCAGACTAGTCCCTTAAAATGGTCTTTTGCCGACATAAAAAATCCATTTTTTTTAATGCCGGCACACAAAAGAATTCCCCCCACTGCACCTAACTTCTCTCCCAGCAAAAGGCTTCCCCATCAACGAAGAGGAAATGAATGAAGCTCCGTTCACTTCCTCGTTTGAAATCCCACAAGACTTCATTGTGTGGGAAATTTAAAAAAATAAAACAAAAAAGAAAGCATAAACACTGACACCAAGCACCTAAACACACTTTAAAAGTCCCAAGTAACCCGGGGAGGGTCATAAAAAGAGCCAAACTTACCTGGATGTCTCAATCTCACCCGGAAGTGTTTGCTCTGGACTGGCCATTGATGCTGCATTCACGTGAGTTAAATGGCTCAAGGTTTCACATGCCAGCAATGCCGGCACTAAAGCACCACGGGGATCTATTGACGGCTGAAGCCATCAATAAAATGGTACGGGTTTTGAGCAGAATATAACCACAAAAGGGCAACGTCATCTGATCTGTGCGCTCTTTCACGGTTATGTGGCATCATTATGATGCCGTATTTGATTTGTCTGATAAAGCCCTACATGACCAAAGTGCTGAGAATTTCTTCTTTGTTCCATGAAAGTCTCTGCTTCTGGTACCCTCTGTTTATAATTAGGTCACCAAGGATGGCTGGCTAGCAACTTGTGAGCTTACCTAATGTTCATGCAGGTCTACCCGGTCTCTCTGTACCTGCTGACTGAGAGGTAGTGCTTGCACACTTTGTCCCTCCACCAACAGTTGTGTACAGAAGCTCTTGCAAAGATAATTGTCAAGCTTTCCCCGCTCTGCCCCAACCACCTTTACAGGGTGCATGAGAGATGCCCTAGGAGCCCTGTGGAGTGTGGAACTACAACGCAGCCTTGAATTTGGGCCATGTGGTTTCTTGAGGTAGCCCTCTAGAAGTAGCCCAGAAGATATTCAGTGCAGGTAGCATGAGAGTAATGTGCTGCCTCTGAGTGGAGCAACTGCCCTTCTGCATTCCCTACACTAGAATTAAGAAACCCCAGGAATGTGTGCAATGAGAAAAAGTGCAAGGTAGCTCTATATGTAGAAGGAGCCCAGGCAGTAAGGCCATGGAGATCTAATCCTTGAAGAGTTATAAGAGTGCAGCAGTGCCATCCTACCCACCCCCACCAAAAGATAGCAGCAAAGACAGAAAATAAGTATTCTGATATTTTCTTATCTCTGCACCCTTGATATTCAATAGGCCCAATGAAGCTCACAGGGGTGTCTGAAGGGTTTTTTTTTTTTAAAAAAATCAATATTATATTCTACAAGCATAGGCAGTTCTGCATACTAGAGTACACAGTTCATGTATGTCCTTGGTATGCACAAAACTGTTACGGTACTTATGTTAGGGTGGCACCATTTCATTTCTAAGCTGACCGGCTGTAGACTGTCCACTTTGCTTTTCGATGGAATGCTAGTGCAAACAGTAAAAATTACACTACAGAAATAATGGCCTGGATTGTGAAGAAGTATCTGTTAGTGGTTATAAGTAACAAGTAAAAGTAGTTAGAAGAAAGGGCAAACAGCTGAACCACCACTAGGTTAGTGGCTCCATAAACTGTGAAGAAACAAGTCTGAGCACCAGAGTGGCAACTCAGACCCATGACCCAGAAAGGTCAAAGTTTATGCCTTTCCCAGAGGCTGTGCCTACATGATTAGCATGACTGCTGTCACCTTCATGGGCAAGAGGGACTGAGCAATAATTCATGTAGATAAGCAAGTGTTTCTAAAAGGAAACGGAAAACCAGATCTACTGCTTAAAATGCAAGCAGCTTGGTCACCAATATGCATACTCCATTGCTCCCTCACTGTGGAAAAATGCAGAAAACATTTTAGGATAGTCATAGAACACATACATATTTTAAACAGTGTTTTTTAATTATCCTAAAATCTATAGATTTTAGATCCACCCCCAGTGAACAGATGCCTACAAGTGACTAAGCTGGAGTTACTATTTATGGCCCAAGTGTAATTGAAACATAATCATGTGAATTGTCCCTTGTATCACCTAACTCCTATGAAGAAAAAAAATGCAATAAGGTATTATTCGTTTCACATAAAACACTTTCTTAGATTTTTGTGTAAGTAAACTACTATGCTACAACAAGTGTATATTTTAACATTTAAATCTGTGCACCACACAAACGATATACATGAACCATTACCAAAACTAATTTCAGGCCATTCTAATTGAATTCTCTTGCTTTTAAGTTCTACTGCGTATTTTGGATTTGACTTTACTGTCTCGTTTACACAGAAAGCTGCCATACAGAAACCATTGACCCATCTAGCCTAATGGCATCTGGCTGCTTTCCCTCTAGCATAATGGCATCTATACCGACTGGCATTGGCTCCCCAGGATTTTCCAGCCTCACATAGGAAACCTGGACCCTTGTCCAGGCAAAGCACCTGCTTTGTTACTGAGCTATGTTTCTTCCCAAACATATTTTAATTACTTGCATTCTTAAGAACAGGAATCAAAATTCCAGGCATACACAAAAATGCCGTTAAGCTACAACAGGAAAGAACATCAAGGACACACACAAAAAAAATAACAAATCATTTCATTGAGTGGAGAGCTAAAGCAAAAGGTTAGGCAATCAAACTGACCAAAAGACTCCAAAGAAATCTATCATTGAGCCATTTGTGTTTTCAGACAAAAATATTAATGTGTTGACTTTATTCTGCATTCTGGCATAAACTGCTTACTGGCATGAATTTTGCAAAGGACAACGTTTCTGTACACCATTAAATTGCATAGCTAAGTTTCATAAAAACATTAAACAAAGTAATAGGGATTATTCCTAGTTAGAATCATAGTTGGAAGGGCTCTCAAGGGCCATCTAGTCCAACCACCTCCCTTACAGGAGTACACAATTAAAGCATTCCAACCTCTTTTTAAATACCTCCAATGAAAGAGACTCCACCACCTTCTGAGGCAATCCATTCCATTGTTGAACAGATGTTACCATAAGAAAGTTCTTCCTAATGTTTAGGTGGAATCGTTTTTTCTTGCCATTTGAATCCATCGGTTCATGTCCTTTTCTCTAGAGCAGCAGACATCAAGTTTGTTCCATCTTCTACCTGGCAACCCTTCAAGAATTTAAAGAGGGCTATCATATGTTTCAGACTATCTTTGTTTTGTTCTGCTCTCTTCTCTACTTGCCAGGTCTGAGGGCTTGGGGGCCGGGCTTCCTCTTCCAATGGTTCCAGCTGTTCTGATGGTTCCTGTGCTGGACCATCTTCAGATGGCTCTGTGTGTCCTGAGGCTACCATTCCACATGTGGAGCTGAAGGCTCCTCCTCATTGTTGGAGTCTTGGGTCATGACAACTACACATCTTTATAATTCAGTAAAAGGGGTTCTTAGCACCTCTGCTAGGTAGCTAGGTATATGTAAAGTTATCTAACATAGCAGGTCATATAGAATTATAGCAAAGATTAGTTTGGTATGACATCTTTTTGAAAAAAAAAACATACAGGCTCTTAATAATTACAGCATTTCTTCCTAAGTGTGCACAGACTGACTGTTTAATAATCTGTTCTAGAACTTTTAAAGATTTTTTCCTGGACATGACCCACTTTTCCATGTCATTGGAATAGCCTGTAATTGTCCCTTCTATATCTCATCTTTAATAAACTCTCACCCAGCTCTTTGAGCATTTCTGATTATGGGAACTCACCCAGTATTTCCATAATCTTACTGATATCAGCTTTAAAGTCCAGAGTGTGTGTCTAAGTATGTTTGGCTTCCCTTTTCTCTAAATAACAATTCCCGTGAGGATGTTGTTAGTGTGCCCTACTACTCCCTTTCGACAGTATCTCATAATTAGAAATATTGGACACTTTTCAGGGTCAGGTTGGCTGGGGCAAATGAAAGGTCAGCTGCAGGTCACAGTGACCTGGGGGGTGTCTTTTATGGCAAGAAAACCCAAAACAGAATTGTGTGGAAGCCCCTTAGTAAGCAGTTGTTAAGGAGGCATATGTTAATCTTTTTTTCAGCCCTGGATGTTCCCAGCAATAATTCAATCAAACAATTAAGTGACCATTCCCAAATCTATTCCTATGGAAATCTTTCCTATATCCCCCTCCTGTCCAACTTTGTGAAGTTGTTGTAAACCCATTAATTCCTGTCTCCCAGCCATTAACACAATCAGTTGAGTTTCTGTTTCCTTTGTCTATCCTGTAGGAAAGCCATCCAGGCTTTGTTATAACCAGAGTACCTCTTCAGGATACAAAATAGGGTATAAAAGCCCTCCAATAACAGTAAAATGTGCCATGGTGGATGAATCCAGCCACTCTCTTTCTCTTCACACCCCAGATCAGAACCTCATGTGCCACCCTCAGACGCTTGTCTGAGTGTCTTCTCTGCAGGGAACACTTCTCTTCAAGACTGGTAACTATTGCCTGATACTCCCAAATCTCTCCCTCTACCTAATCTTTCTGTCTTGCTCTGCTATAGTCTTGTGTGGTCCTTAAAACATGTGTGTTGTGTGAATTCACTTTGTGTTATTTCCAATAAAAATACGTTATTGCACTTTAACTGAAGTAGTCTCTACAGTTAGTACTGGCATACATAGGTGAAAAGATCCCCACAGTTGTCGTCCTCTTGCAGGCTTCTGTTTGAGTTAATAATTCCCCCAAATAATAATAGAAGTTTTGGTATCACGGATGGGGCTCTAGCGCACCCCACCTCTTAGAGTAACAATGTAGTCATTCACACTCAAGCTTCCCACTACTTCCATGGCATTGATCAGCTCTTTCTGATTGGTTAGGATCAGGTTCAATAGAACTGATTCCCTCTACCTTCTGAATGATGAAATTCTCCACAAAACAAATAAGGAATTTGCTGACTTTGCATTCTTGTCAGTTTGGCCTCCAACTCATGATGGTTGAAGGCTCCCACTACTACCGTATCTATTCTTTTTGAATGTTTGGTCATTTGTTCTAGGTAAGTATCATCCAGATCTTCAGTGCAGCTAGGAAGCCTATAGTAGATGCTTACAATGAGGCCACTTTTATTTCTCTCCCCATTATATTTACTCAAATGCTCTTTAACTTTTTTTCCATACTTGCATAGATTTCCTCACAGGGTATATACAATCTTGACATATAAGAGATTTTCAGACTACACTGTTATAGTGTTACTATTCCACTTTAACTGCTCTGGCTTCCTGCTGTGGAATTCTGGGGTTTGTAGTTTAGTGAGGCCTAAGAGCTCTCTGGCTGAGAGTTGCAAATGCCCCTCCCTAAACTGCAAATCCCAGGATTCAACAGGAGGCAGCCATAGCAAATATAGTGGAATAGTAACAGTGTTGTCTGAAAATCTAGATAGTGCTCTTCCTTCTCCTTTCATGTTTGATCTATTTCTTTAGAATATCCCTCCATCACTATATTCTGACCACAAGATTCATCCCACAACATTTCAGTAATGCCTATTAAATTATATTTGTTTTTCTTATTAGGAATTCATATTCATCATGTTTATTTCAAATGCTTCGTGCATTAGTACAGAAACATCTAAGTCCAGAGGTAACTTTCTCCAGCTGCTTTTTTGTTGTTTTACTGTCCATTGCTAGGTACTTGTAGTATTTCAAGTTGCCCTCACCCACAAAAAAACTACAAAGTTTGATCATCTACCCCTTGGTCCTGAAGTGCTAGGCAGAGTCCAGAAGAAGGGATGCACACAGTGCTACCCAGAGGAGTTCTGAAGTGCTAGTGCACCTCCTAGTGCTACGACTCATAGCCTCTGGTGCCCCTGGCAGAGGGACTGATGTTGGGAGTGGATGCCAAAAGAAGTCACATGGCTTACAGTGTAGCAGCTAACAGTCTTCCTTGTCCCCACTGACCCACTGAACCAGCTGGTGAATGGTGAAAGCAGAAGTTTTGATGGCACTCATCTGACATTAGTAGAGTATGGCTCATCCACTGCAACATTTAAAAAAATCCCTTATTCTCATGGAAAACTTTTTTTCTTTTCCTGTCATTTTCCTTGTTCTAATCCTTCTAAATTTTGGAGATTATCAGATGGACCCTTAGGGTCCTTTTCTGTCCTGCTACCCCCCCACCTGCCCCACTCCCATTCCTGCTGCAGAATAAAGAAAAAAAGTTTCACACACCTACCTTCATTCTGTGACAGGAATGGTCTCCCCCTCCCTTCGCTGCCTGGTCATTCTCATGGGAGAACGGCCGGGTGGCAAATTCAAAATTAACACCCCCAACCGTGAAAATAGTAAACGAAGCACAAAAAACACTTTTTAAAAAATAAAAGCTACCCAGGGAGGGGATTTTTTTAAAACGCTTTCATCAGCGCTGTATACGCACAATCCTAAATATACACTGGACTGACCATGTGACGAATCTTGCTGTCCTTGAGCAAGCAGGGATCAGCAGCATTGAGGCCATGATATTGAGAACACAGCTGCGCTGGGCAGGCCACATATCTATGATGGAGGACCATCGCCTCCCAAAAATACTACTCTACGGTGAACTCGCCACGGGTCAGTGTAAGGGGGGTGCTCCAAAAAAGCGATACAAGGACTCCCTGAAACAACATCTCAGGCTTGGCCAAATTGATCACCAACAATGGTCCACGCCGGCCTCACATTGGGAGGCATGGAGATGCACTATCCACAATGCTGCAGCCTTATTTGAGAAATCACGCCAAACAAGTCTTGAAGAGAAACGACAAAGCAGAAAGAATCACAACCCGGAAACATCATCCAAGGAGACCTGCTGTGCTTTATCTTGGATTGGCCTTTTTAGTCATCAGCACGCTTGCAGAAAGCGCGGGATGAGTCCTTCCTGAATCTTCATTTGAGAAGAAAAGCTAGAGAGAAAGACTGTAAGCTACATGCTTGCTGACCCTGTCTCCTTTATGTGGACTGTGCTACATTTTTGTGCTTGGTGTTTTTGTTTTGAGTAAAGGAGGTTTTGTAAAGGCAGGAATGGCTGAAAGGTAGATATTCAGATGTTTTGGACTGCAGCTCCCATCCATCTCTTGTCAGCATAGATAGGATTTGAGGAGACTGTGAGGTCCAAAATATTTGGAGATGTACCTCCTTCCCACGCCTGTGTTGCACAGTTTCTATCCACCTGACAATGAAAGGATAGCAAAATTCTGGCCACAGCTGCCTGAATGGTCTGCATCCATCTGTCGGCGATGTGCTGTGATTAGCTGTAGGATTAATTAGAATCATGTTCTCTGTTATCACAGTGGGGGCATAGACAGCAGAAGTGGGAATGGCTCTTTGGAGTTTCCAATTGACTTAAATGGGCATGTATAAAGTCATGTCATATCTTCACTTCTGCTTACCTCCATTTGGGGTTTTATGGCCAGCCCAGTTATGCCCATCTTGGGAAGGTTTTGGGACTTCTGTCCAGACATAGAATTCCCACAAAGCCTTTACCCAAAATGGCTGGTGCACATGCTGAACTGTCACCATGCAAGGAAAATCTACTATGTCTGTGTAGTATAGTGTCCTCTTGGTGTAAGAGCATTTAGTAGTGAACCTATCTTTGTCCAGTGGGTGCAGCATGAGGACAGGATAGTGCTATTTATCGTTTTCAGTTAATTTGGCTCAGGATCAATCTGATTTCATACATAAAATTCCTGGCTTCTTAGGATCACTAAGATTTCTTAAAGATAGTATGATTAATAGCTTCCATTTGCCCTTTGGCAAATGAGAAAGAGCTGTCACAGTGAATTACTGTCAAATCATCCACAGATCAAAATTTCTTTGGTTACTATAAAAATCCTCTAACAAGAACAATTGCTTTGAGCATTGCTGCATACATTTTTAATGATTTTTCTCATTTGATTGCAAAAACTCATGAAAGCATTTTTAGTAACAACTCATTATCATTTTCAGTAAATTATATGAAATATACAACAAAAGCTATAGAAATAAATCTGCCCTATTCAGACTGAAGCTTAGAGAAAAGGACTGTCTTCTACCATACAAGCATGTCTTCCCCTTCAGATCTAAAGAGTGTTTTCTTTGCATACCAATGGTGATGAAATCATCACATTTCTGTGTCCACTATCAGACTGGGGAACTCAGGCCCACAGGAAGCCTCTCTACCTGTGCTCTTTCTGTTGACTGTATTAGTTATAGCATTCCTGTTCCAGCAGGCTTTTGGTCAGTCACTTTTAATATTTTTACTGGACTGCTCTTCTGTGTGAGTTGTTTCTGCTCTGTGACAATTACCACTGTTTGATGTCTTATTGAACAGTTTGTTTGATCCATATGGTTGTTTTGTTAACTTTAGTTTCTTGCTATTATGATAGAAAGGACAAATTATAAATTATACAAATGAATAATGTAGCAAAGGTAGCACTGAGATCCTAAGCATAGATCAGCTTTCCTAAACTAGCTTTATGGCCAACAGGTAGGACTGCACTGGTCTGATGAGAGCCTAAAATTTCACTGCTCCAAATGTATAGAAATAAGTCAGCTTCTCATGCCTATGAACTAAGCCTCTGTTCACAATCCCTGCTTATGGCAAGGGAGTTGTTTTTCTATGGCTGAATACCATAATATTCTGGCAAGCATTTGAATGCAGGACTTAGGTGGTTGTGTGGACGTATTTTAATCTCATATGTAATAGCAAATAACTGGCATCACTTTTCCCCATCCATGGGAGAAGATAATATAATATCTGTGCATTTTTTGCTTAGTATTCACATTTCAGGAAGTCTTCAAGGAATTATGTTTTGCAGAAATGCTCTTGGTTTTTAGGTGCAAAACACAGCTTCCCACACAGAGAGCACATCTTCAGCATAAAAAATGGGTTTTACAAAGAACCACATGTACTTCTGCTGAGAATCTATATATATAATTCTCTTGGGTATGTTGCCATTTCCAGTGTGCTGATTGGCTGCTCAGGAAACTGACCAACCAATCACAGCTTGGTTTTGCAGCTAATCAACACACTGGAGGCAGGAACATGTGGAGTTTTACCTCCAGTGTAAACATGGCCGCCAGCAAGGAGTGAGTGGCTGCGAGTGTGTGTGGCATGGTGTGTGTACGGGGTTCAGGGAGGGCGGCAGGGGGTGGCGAGGGCCGCATGTGGGGTGTGGGGGGCAGGTGCCGCATGTGAGGGGAGGGATGTGGCAGGGTGGGTGGGGAGGGAGCAGTGTGTGTGTGCGTGCACGTGGGGAGAGAGGCAGGGGACAAGAGGGCCGTGGGGGGAGGGAGACAGCATGGGTGGAATGGGAGCAGTGTGTGTATGTGCACGTGGGGGGGCGGGGAGGGCGGCAGGGGCAGGGCAGCCATGGTGGGGGGGAGGGAGGGGGAGGGGGAGCAGTGTGTGTGTGCACAGGGAGGGCGGCAGGCGGTGGGAGGGCTGCAGTGGGGGGAGGGAGGGGTGGCGTGAGCAGCGTGTGTGTGTGTGTGTGCAGGCAGGGAGGGCCGCAGGGGGGGCAGGTGCCACACGGAGGGAGAGGGAGGCAACAGGGTGGGTGGGGAGGGAGCGGTGTGTGTGTGTGTGTTTGTGCGTGGGGGGTGGGTGGGGAGGGCAGCAGGGGTGGGGCGGCCACGGTGGGGGGCAGGTGGCGCATGGGGGAGGGAGGTGGTGTGGGGGGTGGGAGCAGTGTGGGTGTGGGTGTGCGGGGGGGGGACAGGGAGGGCGGCAGGGGAAACGGTGTATGCTACACCAGGTATATAGCTAGTAGTTCTATGATAGGCTTTGCAAACTGCAAAGGATCTCTTGTGTTGCTTTGTTCTTTTTGACAGGGTTTCCTGAGGGGTGGTCTAAATGGCAAAAATATTCCTTAGCTAAACTATTCATGGGAAAAAACATGTGGCAGATTAGGAAAACCTAAAGGAGTTGGAAAAGAAGAGTTAATTGGAAGAAGCTAAGGAAACAAAGGTTAAAAGTAAGCGAAATATTTCCTTCTACTCCTTTATGATAAGAAATAGAAGGTTAATAACAACTAAAAATAGCTGGTACATTGATTCATGGGAAGTGTGTATGATTAAAATGAAAATGACAACAATAGAGATACTATATGTTTAATTTTTAGGGGTGTGTTGTAGATAGTTAAAAGGGGGTAAAGGGAGGGGTGGAGGGGTGGTGTTTATGTGATTTTATAAGTTGTAAAAGAAGTTATGTGTTGTATGTGATGCTATATGTATATATGGAAGCAATAAATATGAATTTAAAAAAATAAATGGCAAAAATACTCCTCATGGAATGCGAAGAGAATGCAAGCTGTCTTAATGGCATCCCATGTCCTATCACCATATCTGGAAGGAGGGGGGCTAAATATGTCATATACTCTACACGTTTTTAAGAAACAGGGGTGGGGTATGTGCATTTCTGCTCACTGGGACAAGTGACACAAATTGATTCACTTTCCCATAAAAGCAGAAGCTGAAAGCTGATTGTCCGGACAAGTGTGGGGACAGGGCTTGCTAGCAACACAAGCACCCAGAACCACCTTAGCAAGTGAGTGCTAATGCAATAAAATGGGTGTGTGTCAGGGGGGCTTTTTGCTTTTCTGTTAAGGTGAAATATCACTCTATCACACCTTGAGAATAGTTTTTTAAAAAATACTGTTCAACAGTGGCAAATTGGTAAGTAAAGACACAAGTAATTCACTCACAGCTGCCATCTTGATTCGCAGCATGCCCATCTGCACAGCAAACATTTGCACAGTTTTGCATGTCTGTAATCTATCTAATACCACCATCACCCCAAATTAAAACAAATTGCAGCTGCTGTGAGTTGCCTTTACAGCAGAGCAATCTACTTCTTTTTGCCTCATATAGACAAGCCCTCATCAGAAACCTTTTTTTTTAAATTGAATTTTAATTGAAGCAAACATTCTTTCCATCCCTATGTGAGTTGGACCAACTGTAGCCTCACTTACAGTTTCCTGGGTTCAAATGTTCACTGGTGAACATGGAATCTTTTATCTAGAAGCAACTCTATGGGCTTGTCTAGACAGGCAATTTACTCCATTTTGCACCTGTCTTGAAGCCCTGCAGTCCATATGATGCAGGGATTTTGCCCCATTTTTGCCTCTGGGTGGTCCTCATGCCCCCCCAGGGCAAAGATGGGGGGAAGATGGTGGAAAGCCCATTAAACCGCTACAGCAAAATACTTGGGGAAAACCACTTCATTGAGGAAGAAATAGATCAGGCCTCACAAGACTTCAAGAGGCCATACCACCATCATGCTGGCCTATCTCTGCAGCTGCTGTCCATGTCGCACTCTCTGCCGCCAGGAAACATGCCTGTAACATGTGACCAAGGCTGTGAGCCTGCTTTGTAGCTTTAGACAGGGCGATGTGGATGGCGGAGGCAGCGGCTGCAGGGATGTGCAGATGAGGCCTGTGTTGCTTACACTGAGTGTGAACTGAATGCAAGCTGACATGTGGCCAGTTCTTTCGAGAGACAACAAAGAAACAAAAAAAGCTGGACCTTCTGGTATCTCAGCCAAAAGGCTTACTTCTTCCTGGCCCTATCTCAAGCAACCCCAGTTTTAGCATTTCAAGCACACAAAACTCTATAACTTTAAAAAGAGATAGCACAAGCATTCTTCATGGCAAGAGGAGCACAGAGGAGGGGGAAATAGATGGGAAAAAGGAAGAACCAGCTGACATCAGAAGTGGGGTGTGGCTGGGGCAGAGCTTAGTCCTATGGTGCCATCCAGCTAGGGAACCATTTCAGTTACAGCCCTTGAAGTATATTCTTCATTAATTTTATTAGCAGATGCTCCAAATAAGTTCTAAAGATCCTGGCTAGGTGTCCAGCCTGGTACCTCTGAATTGTGGCTCCCTCTCCCTGTTGTCAGAGAGAGCATAGGGAAAGAGGGGTGATTCTCTTTCTTTCCTTCTCTCTTTTTTCCCTGTTGTTTGACTATGGAGATTTTCACACGGGCTATATATCTCGTGGCAGGAACAGAACAGGGTCGGGAAAGGTTTTCCCTTTCGGACGACGTTGACCCCGTTCTGTCCTGCATCCATCCTAGTCCCGTGACTGTTCCAGAACAATGTAATCACGATTTTTCATTGTGAATAGACCTCCCGTTCCATTGTTATAACGAAATCACAGGGGTGCGAACAGGAGCCCCGTTCCTGTTCCGAAATGACAGCCACGGAGGGGAGGTCCGTTCCGAGCACTTCCTGGTACGATCTGGACATCCAGGTAAGTGGCACCCTTTATTTTACCCTCCCTGTTTTGATTATGTGATTTAAAGAGTGTTTTTGTGCTTGGTGAACTGATTTTATGTTTGGGGGAGTTTTATTTTTTAAATTTACCATCCGGCGTTATCACGTGATAACGTGATAACGTTTCAGACGGCCGGTCGTAAAAGCAGCCTTACGAAGGCTGCATTTACAGCCAGCCAGCAAGGGGAGGGGGAGCCCGTTCCTGATGCGAAATTAAGGTGAGTGTGTGAAAGATTTATGTTATTCCGTTGCAGGAACGGGAGAGGAGGTAGCGGGGCAGTAACGGGGCATTTTGGCCCTGTGTGAAAATCTCCTATGACTGCAACTTCCCTGTCCCCACCCTCCACTCATAGCAAGCCTAAGCAAGTCACTGCATCAGAAATTATACACCACAACATAGGAGATTTTCAGACCGCGTTTCAGCGTGCCTAGGGCGGGAGGAGCTTTCGGGAGAGGGACGGCGATCTTGCGCAGCAGGGGGGCGTTTTCGGACGCCGTTGTCCCTCTCCCGAAACCAACCGTGTCACTTCCGTGAAGCTTTGGAAGCCGCAGAGCCATATTTTAATCACGGAGGTTGCCCGTGATTAAAATATGGCGCTGAGGCTTCCAAAGCTTCACGGAAGTGACACGGTTGGTTTCGGGAGAGGGACAATGGCGTCCAAAAACGCCCCCCTGCTGCGCAAGATCGCCGTCCCTCTCCCGAAAGTTCTTCCTGCCCTAGGCACGCTGAAACGTGGTCTGAAAATCTCCATAGACTAGTATAATTTCCAAGTTACTGTATTTATTTGTTAAACTTTTCTGTTTGCAACTTTTAAAGCAACTATAGAATTTTTTTCTCCCATATTAAACTATAACACAATCTGTTTATCTGGTTATTTAAAAGGTAGCAGTGCAAGTACACACAGATGTTGAGTTTCACTTCCCCAGCTATTTTACAAAACATGTAATGTTCCTGTTTGGAAACTTTCACACTCATGTCTCTGGTACAGCTGCACCTATTTACATATGTACATAAATTTTGTTTTCCCTTTTCTGGTTGTTAGTCATATAATGATAAAGGATAATCACAGCAGACAACAATATCTAGATCCATTAGAAACTCTAACAGTAGAAGAATGGACTGATTTAAATTCAATAAAGCATGGAATACCAAATTGGATGCTGCATTTGTTTGTAGGCATACAAATATTCTTTAGAAATATACACAATGGATGCAATCCAGAGAAAATCTCATTGGAACTAGTGTGGTATATTTTACTGTTAAGTACTTAAAGCCAAAAAAAACCCCACCCAGATTGAAAAGCTTGTGGTTTGTTAACAGACCAGAATCAAAGTCTTCCAGATAAACTGAAGTATTGAATGTTGCAGATTACCCTGCTGAAGCCAACTGGCAGATGAGTTCCCTCTGCTGGTCCCTCTTGAATGGCATAGAAGGTTTTCCTATCCCTCTAGGGTCCCTTGAATGCACCAGCAATCAGTACCCTGATGAGTCCCTCCAGAGTCTTACATCAGATAAGACAAATCAGGTTGTAACCCAGCAAATACTAAAACATTAAAACTGTCTTAAAATATCTTCAGATTGTATTTGTAACCAGCAAACGTTTTGTTGGAAGACAGTGTAACTGGTCAGTGGTCACATTGTTGGAGAACTCAAGCCTTCATTTTAAACACAGGTGGGCAACTGGACCGGGCTGGGGGCCAATTTCCTTGTCACAGGCTGCCGCAGGCCATGCAGGCACACTGGAAATGATGCCATGTTACTTCCTAGTGGCCTTTTGGGAGGAGGCAGGAGTTCTAGGGTTAGGCAGTCTTACCCACCACATCTCCAAATATTTGGAGGCATTTGGGCCAGTTTTCAGGCAGATTGCTCCCAAACAGGAGCCTTTAGAGGGATGGGTTGGGAGTCTTTAGGGGGGGTCACCAGGGTTGCTTGAGGGCTGCAAAAGGGAGGTTGCCCACAGGTTGCACCTTCCCCACCCCAACTGAAAACTGAGATTATCAGAAAACCTAGGTCTCAGATGTAACTCCTCTTTTGCTGCCTGTAAAAAGGATGCAACATTATACATACCTCTTGCTTCACAGGATTATTGCATGCATAAATCCTAATTATTGTGAAATGCTTTCATATATTAATTTTTCAGCCTGAAATGGATTTTTATTTTTCAGTCATAAAGTGGGTTTAGATTAGGAAAGTTGTGAAAACCTTAGAGCAATGTGGCAGTGACAGAGAGAAATATTGTAACAAGTACCCAATACTTGTTCTACTTAAATTTATCATACATCACCATAGATCTTAACTCAGGAATCATTAGTTGTCCACATACAATATATAGAGTTCAAGGTAGTCTTTACAACTACTGTACTTAAAGGCTGGATTTTGTCAATATATTGACATGTTTTAAAACTTAAGAACTCTAGGTGGGTATATAGTCCAATAAAGGGAAACGGGGGAAGAATCATAAAACAAGTGTACCATGAGGGAGACAATTGCCTGCCTTCATACCGCTAAGGGGCATTTTAATGCCTCTACTATAAGGGGGACTATAAGAAATAGTAGTATATTTATTTTAATGTTCCTCCAGATGTTACAGAAAATGATTTTTAGTGCTGGCAACAGCTAGATGTATAGACTTTTTTCCCTATAATATTCTCCCGTCTGAGAGCTGGTTATAATCCAAAAATAGCACAAATCATAATAAAATCATAGCAAAACATACAGTAAATTGCCAGGCCAATAAAAAGGCCAAGGTCACTGAAAACCTCCAAAGTGAGAATTTGTCTCTTTCCTAGAAAAAGCTGGGTGCCAAGTGGCATGAAATATGCTCCCAAAAAAATCATAACCCAAACACTCTCAAGTCCACTATTGACCCAGTGGGCATTGGAAGCTTTCCCCAGCTTCAGATGCAGAAGGGCCACTGGCTCTTGGACCTCTGCCTGAGCCTGTGTTTGTAGTCTTTGTTGATTGATTGTGGCAAGAGGACGAGAAGTCCCATGTCCTATCACTCTCAAGAGGACAGGTTACCTTGTGCTACAGAATGCATTTGCAGCTCTACAATGTTAGATATACAGTACAGTACTTCACTTCTTTCACTATATTTCTCTTTTGATCATGATTCCACTTTTTTTGGCAGGAGGGGGGACTCAGGAAATTTTACTTAACATACTAATACCATCTCAATCAAGCTCCTTACCTCTTGGCCCACCCTGTATTTCAGGTTCAAGTCCATTTGTTGAAACACATGAAAGGTTTGCAGCTATTTCTCTTCCTGTGGGATCACAGATATCATATGTGTGCATGGGCCCTCAAGTTGCCTGTCGACTTGTGGCAACCCCATCAACTTCATACGGTTTTCTTAAGCAAGGAACACTCAGAAGTGGTTTTGCAAGTTTCTGCCTCTGAAATATACCTGCAGCACCTGGTATTCATATACTATAACACATTTTCAGAGAAGCAGCCATGTTAGTCTACTTCAGTACAAAAAGAAGGCAGCAATCTTGTAGCACCTTAAAGACTAACCAATATATTTCAGTGTATGCTTTCAATCTCCCAGTCTGCAAGACCTGAGCAGGGTTGTTGATGATAGGGTGACTTAGAGGTCTCTCATTCATGGGGTTGTCATAAGTCAAAGTCAACTACATGGCAGTTAACAACAACAAACTTTCATAGGCTCCAGTCTGCTTCTTCAGATGAATGGAGTGAAGTCTCAGCAGACAGGCACACATGCAAACATGGGAAGGAGTGTGTGTGTGTGTGTGTGTGTGTGTGTGAAATGTAATAGATATGTAAAACATGCTGACATGGTGATGAGGTGACAATGAACTTTGTATAAGGTAGCTAACAAAGATTGTGAACAAAGAACAAAGATTGGGTGACAAGTTTTGCATACAAACATAGATAAGCAGGTAAACAAATGTACACAAAGTTATCTCTTTTATAATGCTTGGACTGTTCTTTCTTTCTGCAGCAGTGCAGCAAATCTACAATATAAAGCACTTTCTCTACTATGCTTAGATGGGAAACTGCTTACCAATATTTATTTCAGAACTCAGTTTCAAGTTGAAGGCCTGGAAAAACCCCACAGAAAACCTCAGTTTCAATTGGTTCAAGCATAAACTTGGTTCCATAAGTTGTGCTCCTAAGAATGTACCGGTACGTTAGGTTATATTAACAGAATCCTCTCTCTCCCTCTCTCTTTTTCTTAACAGATTGTCATGCCTACTGTTGCAGCTACCATATGTGTTGTTGCAAATGAAAGTCAACCATTTCCACTGAGAAGAAATAGATCAATCATCTTTGTTTTATTGTGGAAATGAAAAAAGTTACATCAGACTTAAACAACAGGCCTGAAGCCTTTTGTGTGATCAGACAGCCATGGCTGGAGTCTGGGACCTGTAACAAGAAAAGCCACCCAAGAGACAGAGGGAAGCCTCCACAGTGAGCACATATTTATTTTAAAGGGAGCACAACCAATTTTTTAAAAAACACAACCTATAATAGTCTTGTGGATTGAATACCATCTAGCTGTCACTTGAGCTCTGCAATTGTTTTATGGCAGTTGTAGAACAGCCACTACCATGGGCACCTAATTTGTAAGCTGCTCTGATAGCCTTCTGGCTGAAGAGCGGGGTATAAATAAATAAATTAAAAAAAGATGCATTTGTTTTATAAGAACCGAGACTGCTATTGTGTTTTTTTAAAGTCATTTTTGTCAGTCATAATAAAGGTAAATGTATACTTCAGTCAACAAAGTAGATGTGTTCCAAGGTGTTACTTCTTCAACAAAAAAGTTGGACCAGAGGCAGAAATAACATTGAAAGATAGGTTCCTTCACCACAAAAATTAAGAGAAGTTCAACATGTTTCAGCAGACTTTTATAACTAGGGTCAGGGAAGCCTTGCATAAAGAAACAACATTCTGAAACTTGTAGAGAGAACTTAGAATCATAGAATTGCAGAGTTGGAAGAGACCACGAGGGCCATCCAGTCTTCTTCCAAAATGCATCCAGAGATTACTTTTTCTTTCACTAGTCACCACATTTTTATGATTTCAATTTTGGTGGTCAAACTTATAAATCTATGCTCTTTCTTTAACATGCCCAGGGGAGCTGGTGAGGCAGGCTTATCTGCTCTTCCCTCTTTTCACAGATACTCAGTAAGGGACTTGGGAGGCAGCTGCTGTTTACATTGCCAGTTGTAGACAGGCACATATGGTTGCAGTAGGATCAGCTAGAGTAAAATCCTCCTCTTTCCCAGTTCAAGCTTTTTTTGTTGCACCATTTACCACAGACACAGCACTGCAACCCAGCACCGGAAGTTTGTATTTCTCCAGATCTCCTTTACCATTCTTCCCAGTGCTGGTGCTGCTAAAAAATGTCCTGCTAAACAGAGGTTGTGGAAGAAAAGGGATTGGGTGGGCATTAAAAGCCTTTGTAAAAAGGAACTTCATTATCAGAAACTTTCTTAACTAACATATTCCTGTATTGCACACAGAGCCAGGTAAGTTGCAGAGCCAAACCTGTAAAAGTTTTTAAAATTAATCTATATATTCATGCAGATAAAATTCATCATTATTACTTAGGGAGCTGGGAATGTTTAGCCTGGAAAAAAGACAGTTAAGGGGCAATATGATAGCCGTGTTTAAGTATTTGAAGGGGTGTCACATTGAGGATGGAGCAAGCTTGTTTTCTGCTACTCCAGAGACTAGAACACAGAGCAATGGATGCAAGCTCCAGGGACAGAGATTCCACCTCAACATTAGGAGGAACTTTTTTACAGTAAGAGCTGTTTGGCAGTGGAACACACTCCCTCGGAGCGTGGTGCGGTCTCCTTCCTTGGAGGTCTTTAAACAGAGGCTGGATTGCCATCTGTCGGGGATGCTTTGATCAAGATTTCCTGCGTGGCAGGGGGTTGGACTGGATGGCCCTTGTGGTCTCTTCCAACTCTATAATTGTATTATTCTATGCACTCATACTGTAGGGGGGTAGGACTGTGATTTCTGCCAGCCATTTCTTTCAATATTCAATGGTCCACTTGTATAAAGAGTGCATACTGCACCTCCAGAAATTTCTGAGGATTGAAAAGTCCCTGAAGAAAGCCAACTGATGTTAAGGCCCAAACACATTGTGTTTTTAAAGATTTTTTTTTTTTTACTATTTTATAGCACGTGGAGCTCTGTCTCCTTTCATTCTCTCACCCTGGCAATGGCACTAACCTAAAGGTATTAACCCAACCTAGGAAAGGAAAAGATATCCAGTGCTATTGTCAGTCCCCTTGAGGAGTCTGGCAATGTCATGGCCACCTCCATTTTGAAAGGCAGAAAAATAGTACTATAATTGTGTGGTGTGAATGGGCCGCAGGTCCCACAAAAACTATTTAGAATAAATAAATAGTGGTGATGACTAATAGAAATTAAAGGGATTTCTGCTCGGATCCCTTCTACATCTGTTTGAAAATGAGTAGAAGGACAAGAGCAAAGAAAAATACAGGAAGCAAGACGATCCCGTTTTTACTTGTCAGACTAAGGAAGTTGTATATGTTATAATTTGTCCTTGTAATCAACTATACAGAGGACAAACCAGTTGTCTGTTGAAGAAACATTTAATGGAACACAAAAGCAAATTAAAGACAGGGGCATGTGACACACCATTGTATGAACATTTTTTTAAATTAAAAAACATCATGATTCATTTAAGTTTTGTGTAATAGAAGTCCCTCAGATAGTTCTTTTAAGAAGAGAAGCAATTTGGTCTTTCTTGTTAAGAACTGCAGTCCCACATGGGCTTAATGAGCAATTAAACCTCAGCTGTTTTTAGTGATATACTCTGCTAAACCATCTCTGTTTTTGGGCTATTTAAGTTGCTCTCTGCAACTAGGTAACATAAAGTGTGGAATATATCTTCTTGACTGTAAGTATGTTACTCATTGATTATCTGAAAATGTTTCAGGCATTGTTTGTGTTTACTGTATAGGACAAGTTATTAATGAGCAATTTATTCTTTATAGATACAGAATTACAAATTGTTAATGGTTATCCAGTAAAAAAGTGACAAAAATATTCTTATTGAGGCTGGATGTATAAGATCACTTTGAGAATCACCAGACAACCCCTTTAAGAATCCTAGTTGCAAAACTTCACATTTCAAGACGTTCTCAAGAGCCACAGTTGGTAACTTCATAAATGCAAATGTTTTTTCAGAGTTACCTTTGGTATATCTCATTTGGAAAACATCATTAGTATATCACAACATAATATTTTTGAAAGCTACAAGTGCAGAGAAGCTTCACATGGCTTTATTGTAAAACAGTTGTTGGGAAGTTCTACAAGAGTCTTGTTGAGAACCAAAGTCAAGAAACTTTATTGTAAATAGACATTTAGGGTTTTTTGAGCTCCTTTTGTGTTGCTATTTGTATGTTTGTTTTTCAAACCATTGATATTTCTATAAAAAAATCATTAGAAGTTACAGTTCCTTGCTCATTGGACAACACACTACACTTTGTTCTATTGTCATAACAGCATTACAGTAGTCAATTAAATTTTCTTTTCTATTGTTTAATTTCAGGTAACATTTACATGTGATCAATTGCTATGTTGTTGTTTTTTTTCATTTTCTATCATACACACACACACACACACACACATATAGTCTTAGCCCATTAGTGTTTTGGAACTAAAGAGAAATCAACCAAAGTGTGGGGTCATGAATGAAATAAAAGTTTTACAGAAGCAACTTTATATGATTACAGTGACAGAGATTGGGAAAAAGAAGAGATATGTGAAACAGGAACATTTTGAATCTGTAAATAAGTCAAGTAAATGGTTGGCTTATAGATCGAGAAAAGACAGAGAAAAGCAATTAATATTAAAGATACAGAATGGGAAAGAGTTAACTTGGGAGGGGTGACCTTAGCCTTAGTGATGCTGCAGGGACCTTTGCAGGAAAATCCTTTGGAAAGCATTGGAGTATAGTTAGACATATTAAAAGAATATGGAGATTTAGCTGGTTTTAAAATTAACAAGGACAAAATGATGATATTGATGAAAATTATGAGAAAAGAGGATAAAATATCTTTGAGAAAACTGGTTTTAAGTATTTTACCTTTTTCTAAATGTGACAAGTAAGAATTCTATGTTATTTCAGAATAATTATGTGAAGACTTGGAAAGAAATCAAGCAAGCTCTTCAAAGTTGGGGTAAACTTAAGTTATTATTAGGAAGAATTTCTGTGATAAAAATGAGTGTCTTGCCAAAGATGTTGATTTTGTTTCAAACAATACCGATTTTGACCTATGTTGCACCATTTAAACAATAGCAAAAAGATGTGTCAACGTGATGGGGGGGAAATCTGTTTGGGGGGTAAAAAATTTGAAGGGCAGCCATTCAAATGCGTACTATCTGCCAACATGATTTTTTATCCCCCCAACTCCGTATGACCCCCTTGGCCAGAGCAAGCGATCCAAGCGGAGGTTTTAAATCTCCTACTGTTTGTTTTTATTATTATTATTTCCAAAGGTGCCTGTGAGCTGGACATCTGTGATTACATTTTACTAATTAAATATAAACACAAAAAACCCATAGCATGGACTTTCTGGACCCTCGCCAAGCCGGGAATCCAACATGGTGGCCACAGCTCGTTTCCCTCTTTCCTAGTCCCACCCCCTCTACCTGGCCAGCCAATCAGATTGCACTCCTGCTCGTATCTGTGCAAACAGGAGTGCACAAATGACCAATCATTCAGAAGCCACACGGATTAATCCCTGAGATCTGGAAATTTTTCTGAATGCCAAACTGCCAGACTTTACGGGGGAATTTGCAGCCCCCCTTCTGAATGATACATTTGTATTTGAACAATTGTTTGTACAGATCATCAATCTTTCAAATGCCGTATGGATTTTTTCATCATGTAGATGGGACCTTGGCAAGCACCTTTGAGACTGAGAGAGAAAAAATCATAGCACAAGCTTTCCTAGACTTAGATGCTGGAGTGAACTGGTACCCAGGAGCAAACCTTATAAGCAGGCTGATGAATAGCCTTTCAACTACCATTGTTAAACTAACTAGTCACCTCACCACCACACTCAGTAGTTTTGAATTTCTTTTGAATTTCTATGGCTATTCAACAGCCTGCTTATAAGGCTTGTTCCTGGAAACCTGCTTTCTGGAAAAGCTGGGACTAGAAACCTTCCCCAACATCACAGCTCCACCACATGTACAGCCATACCAACAAAGTATGATTAGGAGAATGGAACCCAATGAGACAGAGTAATGTCTGGTGGCTAGGATATCAACAATGCAAGAGTTTAAGGATGATTTATTGACTTTGTCTGTGACTGAAGGCAAACATTTCTTTCTCTGCAACATGATCCCATGGTCCACAGCAAGAAACTCCTCACATTTCTCTCCTATGCTGCTTTTAACCCCCAATCATGCCCCAGAACACCAGTTGCAACAGGGCATATATTTTTGGTACAAGACCTTTGGAATTACCCAAGTAGTTAATTGTTGTTGTGTGCCCTCAAGTACTTCCTAACTTATGGTGATCTTAAGGCAAAACTATATGGGGGCTGTTTACACGATGAAAATGTCCTGGGAAGAATTCGTGTCGATCCCTGGCAGTTTACACGTACATCGGGTCGGGTACGTGATTTTCGGAAGGGGGGCCACCTTTTATCCCTCAACCTGCGGGACTTCCAGTCCCGCAGGTTGTGCCGGTTTTTAAAAAAGTCACTGGAGGATTCGGAAAATCGGAAATGTAAACAGCGTGTGACAAAAAGTCTCGGTACTGGGATGACCGGAAATGGTGACTGGGGGTGGGCTTAGAGCTCAGAGACCAGAAAAGGAGGGGTCAGTCACCCGTTCAACAGATCCAGCCTCACCAGCTGAAAACAAAGGCATCCCTTCCAGCTGCATGAAGGTTGATGTGTGTGTGTGTGCGCGCGACTGTACTCAATCACCTTTTTAAATGGATTTCTACACTGCATGCTACAGAGAGATCATGGTGGGCAGATCCTCCCTGGTTCTGAACAGAGAGATCGTGGTGGACGGGCACAGTAAAATATTCCAGCCTCTGAGCAAATGAACATCTCTTAACTTCCCCCTCTCTGTGTCTGTGTGTTTCAAAACAGCCTGTTTGTAGCTGGTTTGAAGCATGAACTCTGCAGCTAATCTGTGTTGTAAGGGTTAACATTTTACAGAGGCAAGGGGAATACGATGCCTCCCCTCCCCTCCCATCCCCCTCACTCGGCTTGATTTCAAATGGAAAGCATTCTTTCGTTCCTGCGTCTGAGCGAAAGATCTCAGTCTGGATCTTTAAAAATGCTTTCTGCCTCTTCTGAAGGGGTTAAAATGTTCAAGAAGCAAAGGGGGAATAACAAACCTCTGCCCCCATCTCTCTCCCCCCCCCCAGCCAGCCAATAGCATTGCTCGTGGCACGGAACTCTAAGGGAAGTGCGTCACCAGGGTTGTGAAAACACGAGTAATCGCATCTTTGATTGACAGCAAAAAAAAAAAAATTAAAACCTAAACAAAACCGGAACTATGGACGTGTAAATATCAGTCACGGGACCACACGGGATATCCATATCAGAGACATAAATCGTATAAACAGCGAGGGGCGGATTCGTGATCACTTTGTCCCGGTAGGCAACGCGACAATTTCTGTCGTGTGACTGGCACCATGGAGTTTTCTTGTCAAGATTTATTCAGAGGGGGTTTGCCATTGCCTTCTTCTAAGGATAAGAGAGCGTGACTCTCCCAGTAGGTTTCAATAGTTTAGTGAGGTTTGAATCCTGGTCCAGCACTCAAACCACTCTACCATATGGCTGTATGAACAGTTAATGCTAGCCTTTAAAGAACAGTTGGCTGGTTTAAAGGTCAGTTGGCTCCAACCTCTATGCACTGAACACTTACCTGGGAGTAAATTCCACTGAACAGAGTAAGGCTTACTTCTAAGCAAACATTACTAGGCTTGTGCTTCATTAACACTGTGCAAATTCTATTTCAAAATAAATTTGACAGTTTGAATACATCTTCTGTTTCATCATTATACATTAAAGTAATAGAACAAATAGGTTTTGTTGGATTGTTGATTTTTATAAGCTGATTAACAACTAAAAGCCTACCCTTTTATATGGAAATCAGCAAGCAAAGTTCACAGCAAAGCTCCGAAACAGTCATGCCACACACAGAGGTATGATTTAATTTATAAATTAAAAACATTCATGTACATTTATATATGCAAATTCTATTATTTTTAACAATGATGACTCACATTAAAGAAAAAGAAAAAACAGTACAAGCTTTAGTTATCCAAGAGTCAGACTTAGATTTGTTTTTCTGTAAATTTAAGATGCAGATCTAGGGATTAGAACTTGATATTTTAATGGAAATTTATCTCAGTCTTTATGAATTGATTATATACTATCAGGATTTATTTTTATTAGATAAAAATTTATTTGGTGTAAGCCAAATAGAGAAGAGAGAAAGTACTTTAAAATTGCCTAAGGTCACTTCATGGGCAAAACAATGCATTTAAAGTGAGAAGATGACAACATATTTAATATTTCTCTACTGAAATTGCTTCCTTGATTACAATACATTAAAATCCTCATTGAATATTCATAGAATTTTGACAAGACTGAGTGACATATAATGTTCGCCTCAAAAAGCAATAACTTGATATTCTAACTATGCTGGAGTAGATGCCAGAGTAACCGGGTCATTTTTGCATTCCTTACAGGGCAGGCAATAGCTGCACAAAATGTTCGCACTTTTAATATCATGTCAGACTATCCACAAACATAACAGAAATGAACCAGACCCACTCTAAGCATCTATCTAAGCTATCATGAGAAAAGAAAAAGAGATGCCATCCAATTTCTGTAGCTGTGATATGATCGAGAAGATTATTTAATTTGAAAACAATAACTGCATTAATCTCAAAGGGGCTTTTGACCTGTGTATGCTTAATTGGCAACAGCATTTAAATGATGTGAAATGCATAGATTTGTTATAGTGTGGCAAAAGCACCCTGCTGCCCCACCCCCCCAAAGCACAAACTTACTGTGTTAGAGCAGATCTCCAGCATGGAGAAAAAACCTACTGAAGTTTTTAGTGACTATCTGACAGATAAACATAGCACTGAAGAAGAACTTTAGCAAAGTGTTATACAGTAACACACAATCACAAATTCATTTAAAAACAAAATAAAGTAATTTTTTTTAAAAAGTATTCATGTCTCCACATATATGAAGTTAAATGATATCAAGCAGAAACTAATGTTGGAAAGCCTGGTTACAAATAAATGCTTTTCACATGACTTAATTCCAGGGAGGGCAGAGGCAACTAAATTGAATTCTGAATAGGAATATGTGGTACCATTAGAAGGGCCTTCCTTAAACATCAAAATAATTGGATAGGAGTGTAAAAGGATGAAGTCAGCTGTCAAATAACCTGGTCATAAGTCATTCATAGAATTGTACACTAGAATCAACACTATAAATGTGGTCCAACAGCAAGTACAGGCTGCCACCAATTGTACCTGATTGTATATTGTGAATAGGTCCTGCCACATAGCAGCTCTGCACCGGTTGTAGCTCTGCACCTGGCCAGCATCAAAGGCAGCCCCATATACAGCATATATCAATGCATAGGTTGCTCTTTCCAAGAATGCATATAGGTGAAGCTAGTGAAAGTCATTCCTAGTCAGCAAGATCACCTTGCCCTCGAGAGATAGAGATGGATCCACAACTACTCTCCAAGCTATGAAGCTGGTTCTTCTGAAAGAGTGCACTTCTGTCCAGAACAGTCTGTTGACCAATCTCCCAAACCCAAGAACTCTTTCTTGGCCAGGATTCAACTTCAGTTTATTGGACCTCACCCAAACTTCACTGTTCCCAAACACAAGGGAATTGCACTGCTACCCCAGATTCAACTATTAAGGAGAAATAGAGCTGGCTGCTCCATATCCCATAATGATCCCTCTCAACCAGCTTCATGCAGATATTGGGGAGGGGGAGACTGTGTAACTCTCCTGAGGTTGTTGTACTGCAATTCCCAGCCTTCCTCACCATTAACTATGCTGACTAGAATTGCTGGGCTATGCACAGTTCCCACCCCAATGTAGATGTTACTACTGTATTAGGTGTATGTATATATGAATGAATATATATATATTCATTCTGCCCATTCTTACCAGTCTAGTTTATTAGGCAAGTCAAAATGACTGATCTTAACAGTGGTGACTGGTTTCATGTGTAAGAAGTGAATCCAGAAATGAAATCATTCAGTGCTTTTTAAAAAAAGGTTGCACAGAACATTACAATGAAAACAATGTCAACCTTAGCTATGATTCTCAGGATGAGGAAAGCCAGTTTGGCCCCCTTTCCATTCCTTTCACAGATGAAAAACAGGACACATGTGGGTAAACAACTGAGTGTGTTCAAAAGGGTGCACCAGGCAAAGAGAGAGCAAAAATGATTAATAAGGAAGAACACATAAAACTCATTATTTTAAACAAAAAAATAATCAGAATGTATACATGGAATTTTGGAAAGCTTGGAAAAAAGGTTAAACCAATAAATATAATATTGTCTATGATGCATGCTCTCACATATAGCATGATTAATAACAAATGTGGTATTATATAAGTTTTTTGTAAAAAAAAAAATGTTATGAGACCCTGCTCAAAACTGCAGCTTTCTCTCTGACTCATGGTCACTGCAAGACCTCTGTGTTCCCAGTGTGCACCTCAGATAAATACACATGATAGATCAGGTCAAATCTCAATTTCCCCACAATATTCATATGCTCATTTTGACCTAGTCAAGATTCTCAGCCTAACCTACTTTACAGTGTTTTCTTAGGATAAAAATGAGGGTGGAGGGAATTTACAGTACTTTCAGTTTCAGCAGATAAAGGAAACAAAAATAGTTAAGAAACATATGGTTGAAAAAAATGATTGTTATAATACATTCAGTGGCCTTTTTGAAAGCTCTACTTAGCCCACAATCCTGTACACATTTACTTGGAATAAGGACTTTATCAGACACTCAAAATATGGGGGTCGTTTACACGGCAAAATAAATCCTCAAAGAATGCGACAAGAAGCCTGATAGTTCCCACGCATTTCGAAGCAACAGCGCCCTTTTCAGAAGGAGGGGGTGCAAAAAAACTATAAGTCGCGCAGTATCAGCTTTCGCTAGTTTCCCAGACTTTTTTGATTAAGTTCGCAAAAATGCACATAATTTGTCATGGGAACTAACGATCATTTACCTTTTCGAATTACTGTGAGCAGAGCTGAATCCTGATTGGTTGGAGTGACCTTTCTGCTTTATCCGAATAGAGGGGTTGGAGAGAAAAAAATTAACCCTCCTGCTTGCAACCCACCCGTGCTTCGCTGCTGTGAGAGTGTGTGTGTGCGTGCATTCGTGTATGCGGGAGAAACAGACGATCGCATGTTTGTCCTTTTGTTTGTTTGTCCTTCCATTCACTTGCCTACCATTCAAGGCTTCAAACAATCAGGAATGAGGCAAGCTTCTGTGGTGTGTGTGTGTGTGTGTGTGTGTGCACGAAGGGAAGGGAAGCAGATAGCTCCAGCATGTTTTTGCTTGTTCGTCTTTTCATTCACTCCTTTCTTTATAGAAGCCTTTCGGGGCTGGGGAAGGGGGGGGTTGACAGATCGCTCTTTCGATTCCTTGTTTGTTTGTACTTTTTCTCCCCTCTCGTTATTTATGGTCTCCATGACCCCTCCTTGCTCCCTCCCCGCCTCCTGCCTGGCTTTAATAATCTGGATTAAAGCCAGGCGATCCCCCCCACCCACCTTTGCCTGTGTGAACTATAAGGAAAACAGAATTGCTCATCTTCCGAAAATGCTGGGGAGTCGTGTGATTTATGCTCTTCTGATGCGAAAGAACGGTAATCCGGAATCTTGCGAACTTTTTCCTGTCGTGGAACCGGCCCCATGGTGTCATAACGATGCCACATAACCACAAAAGGGCGTGTGGATCAGATTATGTCACCTTTTTGTGGTTAAAAAAAGACCAAAATCCATATCTTTTAATTGATGGCTTAAGCCATCAATAGATCCCCCTGCTACTTTTGTTCTGGCATTGTTGGTGTGCTAAACCTCAGGCCATTTAACTCTCATACTACCCCAACAGTGGCCAGGCCGGTGCAAACACTTCTGGGTGAGATCACGACATTCAGGTAAGTTTCACTCTTTTTATGACCCCCCCTGGGTTACTTGGGTCTCTTAAAGTGTGTGTGTGTGTTTGTGTGTGTGTGCTTTTTTCAACTTTAAATGCTTTGTTTTTGTTTTGAATTTTAAATTTCCTGCATGACGAACTCTCGCAGAATTTTGAGCGAGGAAGTAAACAGGGCTCCGTTCACTTCCTCTTTACTGCCAGATCAGCCTTTGGCAGGAAAGGAGGTAAGTGCGGAGGGAAGCATTCTTTTGCTGGCATAAAAATGGGGGCGGGGTTATGCTTGAAAAAGAAGTTTTAAGGGCAGTGGCTGATAAAGTCCCAAGTTCCACTGAAATCACTGGAGCTTACTTCTGAGTAGATATATGTATGCTTGCATTGTTATTGTGAATTGTTATTAGTTAATTGTTATCAGAGTGGTGAATTGTTATTGTTATTAGAGCCTTTTTCTGCAGAAAAAGGCTCTAAAAAAACAAACAAATCTACCTGAGGAGGAGATAAATATTTTCAGAGCAAGAATGCTTCACTACACTTTTCCTCTGTATTTTAGGGGGAAAGACAGGAAATGAGAGCCAGTATGGTGTAGTGGTTTGAATGTTGGACTCCAACTCTGGAGATCAGGGTTCAAATCTGCACTGGGCCATGGAAACATGCTGGGTGACCTTGGGCAAGTCACACTATCTCAACCTCAGAGGAAGGTAAAGGCAAACCACCTCTGAACAAATCTTGCCAAGAAAACTTGGTGGTTTGTTTGCCTCAGGGTTGCCATAAGCCAAAAATGACTTGAAGCCACACAACAACAACAGAGGGGAAATCTGTAGTAGGGCAGGGGGAGAATTCATGTCTGTGGGAGAGACTGAGAGAGAGGCTGGTTTACAGTTTTGGGATGCTCTAATTTAAAGAAGATCCCTTCAAGGAAAGCCCCTCTTTGTGAACCAGAAAACCACAGCTGTGCTCCCTCAGAGTGAAGATTACCTCCCTCCAGTAATTGCAACCTTTTTTTGCTGGGAAGGGTGAGACTTTAATTCCTACTCTGCTAGAGGCAGGCTGCCCCCTGCTGGGCTACGGTAGTGAATAGCCATCTTCACTTTTAGTTGTTTAGAAGAGAAATATGGGGGTGAGAAGAGGAACAGACTGAGAACCTGGGAAGCCTAAGGGGCTTACTGCACTTCAGAGAAAAGCGGCAATGCAGCAAGAATGTTCTGTCTTCTGTTCTGCCTTGCCGCATGATGTCGTCGTTCTTTCGTTCTGGTCCCATGGGGGACTGAGGTAAAACTGCATCTTTTTGCTAACTGGAAAAACACGTCAGCAAAAAGATGCAGTTTTATTTTGGTCTCCCATGACTCTGGTTCAAGGAAAGAAAGAAAGGAAGAATTGATGTATGACTGGAGGGACAAAGAAGTGAACGAAGGAGAAAAGAAGGAGGATGTATGAAGAGGGAAGGAAGGAAGAACAACGCAAGATACAAGAAGGGGAAAATAAAGGCAATTATTTCATATTATACCATACTGGAGGTCATATTTATATATTATATATATTTCATATATGTTATATATCTAATATATTTAATATATAATATATGATTAATATCAGAAATATTGGAATTAGTATTGGAATCATTTGGGAATAGTGAAATATATTGGATATACTTGGAGACTAGTTACAGAGATTGAGGAGTTAAGAGTGTAAAGAGACAGAAATAGCAACATAAGTAGAGTAAAAATAGAACAGAACAGTGAGTATATTTAATCTGGTTTTTCCTGGGGGGAAGGTTATAAGGATACAACAATTAATGAATTTGAATTTGATTTCCTCTTAAACAATTAATAAAATAATTAATTGTTAACCTATCAAACTAATTGTTAAATTACTAAATGAATTTAATTTCTGTTTTCTTTCTTTCATGAGCTAATGAATTAATGTATTAATGAATTTATGAGATAAATGTTCTGAACTGATTAAAATAGATTCTGTACTTAATTAAGAGTTGTAAGGAAAGAACCTTAACTTTGGTGGGTAAATAAACTGTATTAGAGACAGGAAAATTTTCAAACGAAACCAAGTGCTTCTTATATTAAGAGCTGACTTGTCTTATATGTATAGAACTGATGAATTGTTTTTGAATTTAGTAACATCTGGTGTGGGTTGTGGATAACTAAAGATATTATAGCCGAGAATCAAATATAGTCGGGAGGGGGGTTAAACTTATATATCTAAATGTAAATATTCTTAATAAGAGTTAAAACCTCATATTTGTTTGTTTGCAGTTATTTCTCTTTAGATTTCCAAAGATCTCTTCATCAGGTGATGAGTTTCACTTAATTGATGAATTAAATGAGTTGACAACATTTGAGATAATTTGGGGATAAATGTAAATCATAGATACAATATATGATAAGATCATACATTATTTTACACTATTGATATAATATACTACAAATATATTCTAAGAGTCAATATAAATAATCTGTGTATTTGTATATCTGTATCTATATCGATACACTTGTATATCTGGATTTAATACAAGTAGAAGGTTATAAAATAGTTGAGCAAGTGGAGAGGTGGTTCTAAGAAATAAGGGGGTGGATACTTATATGAAATAGTGAGCAAATAGAAATCTAGACGGAATATAGATACAAAATATACAATTAAAAAAAATTGAAGGCTATAGTAGATAAAGGGTCAGAGAACTGGATAATACTCAAAAGGGAAATACTAGCATAACGAAATATAGGTTAGGCCACAAGAATTGGCGTAACACTCAAAAGTTAAAACAGAAAGCCAGAAAGCCCAAAAATGGCAACCGGGACTAGAAAAGCTACTCAGGCCCAGACACAATCATTAGTGCAAACAAGGCCATCAATGGAAGGGCCCAGTAAAACTACAGATTTCAGCTCAATTATTTTAGAAGAAATGAGGAAGGAGATGAAAAAGATGAGACAAGAGATTTGGGAAGAGATGAAGGAGGTAAGAGCCAAAATGAAAGTGGACTTTAAAAAAGAATTGAATAATTTTGGGAAGAAATTGGATAAATTGATGGTGGAAATGGTTCAAATAAAAAAAGATGTACATGAAATACAGGTTAAGACACAAGAATTAGAGAAAACAACTACCACATTAACACAAGAACAGGAGATGGAAAAGAAAGCTCTAGTGATAAATGAACTGAGATATAGAGATAAATGCCTGAAGATAAGGGGATTATCTGAAAGAGAAAATGAAAATCTAGAAGATAGGCTGATCCCACTGATAGCTAACTTTATAAAAACAACACAAGAGAATTTAGAAATACAAATAGATAAGATATTTAGAATAAGCTCGGTTGTGTCAAGAGAAAGAAAACTTCCAAGAGATGTGGTAGTTTGTTTCACAAGAGCTAAAATAAGGGATAAAATAATACAGAGAAGTTATGAAGAAGAGCTGATAATCGGAGAGGAACAGATAAAGATATATAAAGATGTGCCACCACAAATACTAAAAAAAAGACAGGAATATAAATTCCTGACACAAATTCTGGTGGAGAACAAAACAAATTACAGATGGGAGAGGATAGAAGGAGTTATTTTCACCTACCAACATAAAAGATACAGAAAGCAAAGGAATTTTATAAAAGAATTATCAAAGATAAAAAAAAAGGGAACAGAGAAGAACCAACAAATGAAGATAGGAATCAAATAGAAAAGAAAGCAAAAAGAAAACAGGAGGAATATGAAGAACCTGAGGAACTAGAAGTTCAAGACGCAGAAGATGAGGGTAAAGCAGAAGAGGACTCCAAATTGGAAAAGAATTTAAGTGAAGCGGAGTCAGAGGAGGAAGAGGAAGCGGAGGAGGAAACTTAAAGGGGAAAGACTATATATAAAAATAGATATAAACAGATAAATATAAAAGATTGTAAGAATGGAGACAAAAATAATGTCATGGAATATAAAAGGTATGAATTCAATTTACAAATGAAAACAGATCTTCCACCATCTTGAAAAATTGAGAATGGACATAATATGCTTACAGGAGATGCGTATAAGGGGAAAAGATACAAGATTATTGAGGAATCCTAAATTAGGGCAAATTTTTATGTCATCAAATTCAAAGAAAAAAAGGGAGTTGCAATTTATATTAACAGGAAATACCCAGCTAAAGAAATATTTAAAGATCAAGAGGGATTATAGGTTGGGGTTGAAATTAAACTGCAAGATATAAGTATATTAATGGTGGGGGTGTATGCACCTATTCAAAAGCAGGAAACTTTTTTTAAAAAATTGGCAGATGAGGTGATGAATGTAGGTAAGGATAAAGTTTTATTTATTGGAGACTGGAACAGTGTGATTAACCCCCAAAAGGATAGATTAACGAATATGAAAATGAAGAAAAATCAAGGGAAATTACCGAAAACGTTTTTTGAGATGATGGAAGAATTAGATCTGACAGACATGTGGAGATGGAAGCATGGTGAAGAGAAAGGTTATACCTTCTATTCAGATGCACATCATACTTCATCAAGAATTGACATGTTCCTAGCTTCCAAAAATATACTCATGAACATCAAAAATACAGAAATCATGTCAAAATGGACGTTGGATCACAGTCCCATTCTACTAACAATGTTGGAGAAAAGGAAAGAATTGAACTGGTGTCTGGATAAGAATCTTCTTAACAGTGAACAGTGTATAAATGAAGCAAAGGAAATATTGAAGTTGTATTTTAAGGAGAACATAACAAAGGAAGTCAATATGAAAACAGTTTGGGAAGCCAATAAAGCTGTGATGCACAGCCACTTTATAAAAAAAGCATACGAGAAGAGAAAAGAAGAAAACAGACAGCTAAAAAATTTACTTCAAGAAATAATGGACAAGGAAGAGCAGATGAGAGAACAACCGGAAAACAAAAAATTTAAATGTGAAATTGATCTTTTAAAGAAAAAACAATAAAAGAAATTGAACAAAAGATGCATCTGGCTAAACAAAAACATTTTGGATCGGTGAATAAGCTGGGTAAGTGGCTGACTCAGAAGCTAAAAAAGATGAAAGAAAATAAAATAATTACAGAAATGAAGTATAAAGGGAAGATTGTGACAGAACAAAAACTGAATCAAAAATGTTTTCAAGACTTCTATTCAGACTTATACAAAGATATACCATTAAATAGATCATTTGAAGAGAAAATAGGCAAATACCTGGACAAGCAAAAATATCTAGACTTACGGAGAGTCAAAAAGATATCCTGAATAAAAACTTTACAGTTATGGAGATTATTGAAGCTATCAAAAAATTAAAATTAGGTAAGGCACCAGGACCCAACGGGTTTACAGCCATATACTACAAGAAACTTGAAGAAGAATTACTTCTCCCATTACAGAAAACCTTAAACCAGATCAGAGTAGATGGAATACCAAGTACGTGGAAGGAAGCCTTCATTACTATAATTCCAAAGGAAGGGAGAGACAATAAAGAGCCAGGAAATTATAGGCTGATTTCTTAATTGAATTTGGACTATAAGATTTTTGCTGCTATACTGGCTCAGAGATTGAAAAATATCTTAAGTGAGATCATACATGAAGACCAGAATGCTTTCCTGCCTAACAGATTCATGAAAACCAATCTGAGAACAGTATTAGATATCATCGAATACTATGAGAGTCACAACGAAAAGAAATTGGCAATGATTTCTCTTGATGCAGAAAAGGCATTTGACAATCTCAAATGGCCTTTTCTGAAAGCAGTTATAGAGAAAATGAACATGGGGGACAACTTTAGGACATGGATTGATGCAATATATGAAGACCAGAATGCTCAAATTTTGATAAATGGTGAGAGAACAAAGAGAATAGGAATAAGTAAGGGAACGAGACAAGGATGTCCGTTGTCACCTCTGCTATTTCTCATAGTAATTGAAGTATTAAACGATAATATAAGAGGCAATAAAGGAATTAAAGGAACAAAGATCAAGGAAATAGAGTATAAAATGAAAGCTTTTGCAGATGATAAAATTATATTCCTGGAGGATCCTTTAGAACAAGTGGGGGAAATTAGCAACACATTGGAAGAATTCGATTAGTATCAGGTTTCAAAGTAAACAAGGATAAAACGGTGGTGCTGACAAAAAATATTTAAAAAGAAGTGTACTTACTAGAGAAAGAGTCAGGATACAAGATCACTACAAAGATAAAATATCTAGGGATATGGATATCCAAACGTAATGCGAATCTTTTTGAAAACAATTATAATAGAATGTGGAACGAAATAAGAGACCTAGAAAAGTGGTCCAAAGTTCATCTATAATTTGTGGGTAGGATAGCTTCAGTCAAAATGTTTGTCCTCCCAAAGTTCATTTTCTTATTTCAGAATATTCCTATCATAATAAATCCGGGATGTTTCAAAAAAATGGGACACTGAATTATTAAAGTATATATGGGAAGGGAAAAAACCAAGGATAAAGCGTAAATTACTGACAGAAGATAAGATCAGAGGAGGATGTGCTTTCCCAGACTTACAATTGTATTACTATGCATGTGCTTTATCTGGGATAGGAGAATGGATATCCCTAAAAAATGTGAAAATGTTAACTTTGGAAGGACACAATTTGTTGTTTGGATGGCATGCCTACATGTGGTATAGTAAAAAATCAGAAAATAAGGAATTCGACAACCACTATGTTAGAAGGGCACTTTTAAAAATCTGGTTATTCATAAAAAGCTATTTTACAATAAAATTCCATGGTGGGTCTCTTCTCAAGAAGGTTTTTTTGGAAAATGGAAGTCTGGAGAACAGGAATGGCTGAGATACAAAGATCTAGTAATACAAGGAACCCAGGATTCAGTCAAAGTAAAATCCAGAGAACAACTAGCAAAAGAGGGAATTAGTGTTAACTGGTTTTTGTATAAACAAATCTATGAGAAATTTAAAATGGATATGAAATTAGAACAAATCCAGATGGGAAAAAACAAACTGGATAAGATCTTCTTTGAAAAATCAAAACAGCAGGTGGCCTACTTTTATAAATTTTTATTGGAAAGGGAGTTGGAAAAGGAATATGTTAATGAACAGATGGTAAAATGGATGCAAGATATAGGGCATAGTATTGAGATCGATAAATGGGAAAAGGCCTGGAGAGATACTCAAAGGTTCACATTAGCTCAGAACCTGAAAGAAAATGTCATTAAAATGTTTTACAGATGGTATCTCACTCCAGCCAAATTGGATAAAATGTATCAGACAGGGAAAAGGCAATGCTGGAAGTGTGACGGTGTGGTAGGGGCGTTGATTCATATGCGGTGGAAGTGCCCTGCAGCAAAAGAATACTGGAAACAGATACATATTAAGATCAAAGAAATTTTAGATATCAATTTTCCACTAAAACCAGAAACATACTTGCTGAATATGTTAGGAGAGATAGAAGGGGGAAACTGGAAACACCACTGGAGAATTACACTATATATGTTAACACTAGCTAGGATACTATACGCCCAGAGATGGAAAGATAAAGCTAATCCTACTGTAGAAGAGTGATTGAATAACTTATGGGGAATGATTGATGCAGACAGCTTAACAGCCCTATTAAAAGGAAGAGATAGAAAGAAAATAGAAAAAGAATGGGAACCAGTTAAAGGTTTCCTAGAAAGGCAGGGGAAGATGGAACTAAGTCAAAAGAAAGGAAAGGGAAGGGAGTTAACTAAGACAATCAATAAGCAAATAATAATCTTGAAGCAAGACATTATGCTTGGAAGCATACAGATAAGTTAGTCGATAGCACAACTTTATCAGGATGAAATCTAGTATAAGGTGGGGTCTATGTGTAGCACGCAGAGCTTGCTTGCCCTTCTAGCTGAAATTATAGCCACCAAAAACGCTGTCTTCATGGATAGAAGGTGTAGATCACACGTGGCCATGGACTCAAAGGGTGCACTAGATAGGCTGTTTACGACCAATTCAAGGTTCCAGGCTGGAGTCAGCCCTCTGATTGGTGGATGAAGGTTTTTGTATCCTTTCAGAAAGTCCTGGACCAGGGGATTCTTGAAGCAGGACTGTTTTCCTTGTCCTTGATAATAGGATGAAATTGCCGCCAGATATGCTCTGATCGATGAAGTCGTCAAGCCCTTGCTGGAAAGCGTTGCCAAGAAATCAAGCAGGTGAAATTCGTCCGCTGCCATCGGAGTGAGACCTTGATTATACAAGTACGAACAGAACTTGTGCCACTTATATCTCTAAGAATGAAGCATGGAGGGTCACCATGCAGCCTCCACTACGGCTCTGGCTGAACCAGAAAGTGTGTGGAGGGAGTGACTAGCCATGCCGTTAGGTACAAAGATGCCAGATCCGGATGTTGAAACCTGCCCTGTCACATTGTCAGCAGATCTGAGCGAAGCAGCAGGTGAATGAACCGCTCCTTGGACATCGGAAGTAGCAGAGAAAACCAGACTTGTCTGGGCCACCATGGCATTATTAGTATACACCAGGCCTTGTTGTGTTGCAACTTGGTTATCACTCTCAGAAGTAGTGGGAATGGGGGAAAGGCGTACAGCAATGGACCTTCCCAATGGAACAGGAATGCATCCCCGAGGCCTCCTAATCTGCAAGGGTTCCTGGAGCAGAACATTGGACATTTGGCGATCTCTGGAGATGCGAAGAGGTCTATTTGTGCCCTCCCCCACTTCTTGAAGAGCTTGCTCAAAACTGTGTCATCCAGAGACCATTTGTGACTGTTGGAGTGTGTCCAGCTCAGGGTGTCCGCAATGGTGTTCTGTTCTCCTGGGATATGAATTTCTGTGAGGGAAATCCTCCGCTGTACACACCACTCCCAAATCTGCAGAGTTAGCTCTAGTAGAGAACTTGAACGGGTGCACCCTTGTTTGTTCAGGTAGAATACTAGAGTGGTGTTGTCGGTGGAGACCTGTACCAACTGGTCCTTCAGAGATGGTTCGAATGCCCTTAGTGCTTTGAATACAGCTAGGAGGTCCAGGATGTTGATGGGGAGGCCCCTCTCTTTCGATGACCACTGACCCCTGATCATTAGATCTTGGAGGTGTGCTCCCCAGCCTGTTAAGGAGGCATCCGTCGTGATTGACATGGTTGGCTGTGGTGTCGTGAAGGATACCGCCTTTTGAACCATCTCTGGATCCAACCATCACTGAAGACTGCTGCAAATGGGTCGCGGAATGGAAAAAAGTTTCCTGGGTCCATCCCGGAAGGGGCAGAACTTCTAGATGAACCAGGCTTGCAGTGGGCGCATCCTGAGTCTGGCAAGTGGCATCATGGAAGTTGTTGATGCCATGTGTCCCAAGGCCTTTTGAGTGCTGTGTGTGGTAGAGCATCTGTTCCTCATGCAGCAACGAATAGGAATGCACAACGTCTCAAATCGGTTACCCAGAAGGTAAACTCTCCCTGTGACTGACTCCAATGTAGCGCCTATGAAGCAAACGACATGTGCATGTTGTAAATGTGACTTTTCGTGGTTTATCATAAAACTGAGGTCTTCTAGTAATGCCACTGTTAGTCTCAGGTCATTTGAGAGTTTGTCCGCTGAGTTTGCTGTGAATAGCCAATGGTCCAGGTAGGGAACACTACCACAAATCTTTGTCTCAAGCAAGCAATCACCACTGCTATGCATTTTGTAAATACTCGGTGCTGTACAAAGGCCAAAAGGAAGGAATTTGAAACAGAACGCATAGTGTCCTGTGGCAAAAGCTATATAGCGTCTGTGAGCAACAGCAATGGGGATGTGGAAATAAGCGTCCTTGAGGTCCAGGGTAGTGAACCAATCTCTTGTATGCAGAAATGGGAGGATAGATGGAAGTGACACCATTCTGAAGTGTCTGGGTCATATGAATGTATTGACGTTCTGGAGATCTAAGATGGGGCGGGTGCCACCATCCTTTTTGTCTACCAAGAAATATCTTGAGAAAAAGGTTTTTCTGATTTGGTGTTCTATAGGACCTTTGAATAGGAGATTCTCTATCTCTTGCATTAGTTGAGTGGATGGTGTCGTGACCCTGTACATACCCTGAGGAGGAGGTTGGTGGAATTCAATGTAATATCCCTTGTTTATGATGTTGAGGACCCAACAGTCCAATGTGATTTTGCACCAAAGGTTGTAAGAGTTGCATAGATGGTCTGCTGGGCTTAAGACAGATGGTAGAGGGTGTAGGATAGCATCAGACACATTGTTTGGGTTGGTCCTGTTTTTTCTTATTAAACTGTTTGGTTTTGAAGGAGTGAAATCTCCTTTGTTGCTGGTGGTTTGAGGAGGCAGGTTATACATATGTCTGGGAGGGACTGAACCATCTTCGATAAGCATATTGGTACCATCTGTTAGAAAAATGGGGTCTAGGAGGCTGGTAAGAAGGTGGCAGTCCAAACTTCTCTGTGGTCACTTGCATTTTTTGTGTGTGTTCAAGTTTCAGGTTGGTCTCAGTGTGGAAAAGTCCCAGTACATCAAATGGCAAGTCTTCTATCATTGCTCGAACCGTGGTTGACAGGCCAGAAGACCTCAGCCAATCATGGCATCAGAGGGCAATAGAACTGGCTAAGATTTTACCAGTGCAATCCCCGAGGTGTTTGGCTGCTTGGCATTGGTAGCTCGCCAACTATAGCCCTTCTTCGCTGAAGGAATTAACAATCCATTGTTCCCGTTCTGGCAAGTTTGGGATGTGAGGCACTAGGGCATCCCAGAGAAATTTCTGATATGTGTTCATACACACCGAGTAGGTAGCAATTTTTGTCAACAGGCATGCTGACGAGTACACCTTACAGCCCATAGTGTCCAGTTTTTTTCCTTCCCTATCTATTGGAGTGGAAAGGGGTCTCTGGGATGTCCTCAGCTGAGCCACATCCACAACAACTGAATTTGGCTTGGGGTGATAAGTCAGCCAAGGTGCAGTGTCTGTGGATACATGATAAAGGTGACCGAGGTGCCTTGACGTTGGTCGTACTGAGGCAGGCATTGTCCAGGAGCTTTTCAAAAATTTGTAACAAATAAGGGGAAATGGCCATAGATGGAATGTTTGGTGCACATCTTTGAAGGTCTTCAAAGATGGGGTCATCAATGTGTTGTTCCTGGCGGCCAACTTGTACACCTAAAGTACCAGCCATCCTTAGCATGAGATTGGCAAATGCCTTTACATCATCCGTAGGTGAAGGTGGGTCGGGGTTCGCACCACTTGGGTTGGGTGACAACCTCAGTGAAGGTGTCCTTGATCTCGAAGCGGAAGACCTAGTGGAAGAGGACCGAGATTGAGACCGTAGTTGACCCATTTTATCACGCGGTGTCACATGCTTACTATGTTCTGAAAGCCTAGCCCGCTTTGTTGGCTGGGATCTCAGAAGATGACCTTGTGGGTCTTCGTTTGTCCAGAGTCACCATCTTCCCAGTTGTTACTAGTGTTGGTGATCTTCCCTGCTTAGAGGCTTGAGATGAAGGAGATCTAGAAGTGGATGACGCCCTGGTAGTCATTGTGTCATTCTGCGGTACCAGCGACCAACTCTTGGTAGAGGCCCAATGTCGTTTATCAGAGTGGTCCCTCGATGAGCTCTGGCGGTACTGCTTACAGCATGGTGATCCTTCACATCTATGGTAATGTTTGCGTCTCTGATGCAGATAGTCCTCTCGGTAGCAGTACCGTGGCTCGTGATCCTAATAGTAAGGATCAGACTGGAAACGATGGTAGTCACGGTACCTCTGGTCTCTTTCCCAAGACCACTCATCATCCAAAGAGCTGGGACCATATCCATAGGTGTCTGAGTAGGGTGAAAGGCACCCATACGAGGATCTAGATCCTGCCGAAGAGTATGACCTCTGTGGAGAGCGGCATCTACGATGTGAAGTTGACCTATGGTGTTCTCTCGAGTGGTGTCAGTGCTTACGGTACCGATCCTGGGATGGAGATCGAGATCTTGGTCGAGGAGTCCCTGCCACAGAATGCGAGCATGAATGAGAGCGTGACTTCCTCAGTACCGGTATCGAGGAACACAACTTCCTCGGTACTGATACTGGAGAGTGTGAATGGTGGGAGCATTAATGATGACGAGACTCAGATCATGAATATTGTGAGCAAGGCTGGGATGTAGATCGGGACCACGTCTCAGTGCATCAAACATCGTCTGATGAGACATGGACAATCCTTATCTCAGAAGAGGATTCCTATACTTTGCCCTCCGATATTGAGTCAGTACCGTGGGCAGTGGACCTGGTGAGTAGCACATCTTCTCCTGAGTCACTGGTACAGTGCATGGGGAGTTTGATTTGAAGAGGCGAAACCACCAATGACTAGATGTTTGTTTGGTCCTGTGTAACCTGTACCAGGAATTGCATCTGGGTATCCCCTTGTCAATCTCCATCTGTTGGGCAAGGGGTGTTTCCCTTTCTCCATGGCTCTGGCGGGGGAAGTTGGTAGTCTTTCTGTGTGCCCGTGGGTGAAGTAAGGTGGACTGCCTTTTGCTTCTCCTTAGACCCATGGGGCTTAGCCTTGGATGAATGAGGCTTTTCCCCTGAAGCGGTACCCGGTGCTGAAGCGGTAGCGGTACCTAATTTCCTATCTTTCGAAGATTTCTGGGTACCGTGCTTAGTGGTACCGGTGGTACCAGGACCGCGGTCCTTTGATTTTTCAGCTTTGGAAGTCAAAGTGGGCTGCTTTGTGAGCCCCTTGGAGCTTTCTTTACACCCCAAAGTGTCATGAGTTGGGGAAGGCTTTTATCCCAATGTCGAAGAAGATCCCGATAAAGCGTGCTCATACAATAAGGCCTTAAGTCTTTTGTCCCTATTTCTGCACATTTGGTGGGTAAAAACCTTACAGTGTTGACAGGAACAACACTGTCAGGAACGATATCATGGGCCTCTCCCAAACATAAGAAACTTTTAGAGTGCCTATCAGACTCGGGCATCTTGGAGGCACAAACCGAGCAAGTTTTAAATAATTCTGTCGAGGCCATTTTAACAAGAGTTTTACAGTACCATAAGAATGGTCAACGCAGTCTGAGTCAAACCAATCACTGAGTTGAGATATAGCCAAACTATAAAGAAGAATAGTCAAATTTCCAATCCAAAAATCTGATGCCAAGAAAAAAATCCTATCGAAGCTCTAGTGAAGTTCCTAGTTGCTGCTTGTGCGGTGGAAAAAAAGGAACTGAGGAGACGGTGGAAGGAGGGGGCCTTTATAGGCCATCAGAGAGTGGGCGGGGCTATCGCCAATACGGCTTTGGAAGCTCTAATGGTTTTCTGAAAGCTCTGCGCCGGCGCAGTAAAACTCTAGATGTGTGGATTTACAGAGACCATGAAGAAGAATGATGATGTCATGCAGTATAGCAGTATGGAAGATGGGATGTTCCCACTGCAGTGATGCTTTTCTTTGGAGAGCAGTAAGCCCTTAAGAGTAGGTGGAGCCATCCCAGCTGCTCTATGACTATTTGAGAGTATGACATTTCTTTTTTATATATATAATTTTTATTAATTCAAACAATAATGCCCTTATAAACATTCTTCAAAAATGTATCACATATGAATAAGTCTCACCAACGTTTCCATACATAACTAATATATGCAATAAAACAAATCACTTTTGATTTCCTCATTGAAAAAAAGGAAGGAAAAAAAGAATGAAAAATAAAATAAAGGTTAATATCTTAATAATCAATTTCTCTCTTCCTTTCCAGAGATAACTATATCTTAAATAAATCAGCAAGATATAATCAAGTCACAAGATCCTTCAGGTTTTGTATCAATAGTAAAGTAGCAACAAATCTAAAATCCACCACAGGGGTATTTTTAAAGATCAGTCAATATATCCTTCCACAATTTCATATGACTAAATGGTGGTCGAGTCCTGTCTGTATTGTTATTCATAAATTCTATTAAGGGAAACCATTTTTCTTGAAACTAGATTTTGTTGTGATTTCCTTGAGAAATTGTTTGTTCTGTTCTGAAAGTTTTTCCATGAGCTATATGTTCCAAAATCTTTTCCACCAATTCCCCATTTTCAAAATATCATTTTTTAATTTTGTGTGATCTCAATCCTTGTTATTGCTAATAAAAATTTAATCAAGACTTTGTGTACCACTGTGATATTTTTTTCCTTAATAAAATGTGATAGGAGTGCCAAATTTGGGCTCAAGTGGATTGGTTGTTTTACAATTTGAGAAATTAATTTAAAAACATCTGTCCAAAGCTTGTCTACAAAGGGACAGTGATACCACATATCCATATACCTTTTTCTTTACTTCCTCTCCAGCAATTTGGGCTATTATTTTTAGCAATCTGGGCTAATTGGATAGGTGTTAGGTACCACTTGTATGTCACTTTGAATATGTTTTCTTCAATTATCGCAGGTCCTTTCCTAAAAACCGACGAAATCCAAATTTTGGACCAGTCTGCATTCATTAGAGGATGCATTAAGTCTGGTTCCCAAGATGGTTCAAATGCATACCCTGTTTCAAAAGTGTCTTCTATCATGCACTTGTAAAGTATAGCGAGGTGTCCCTTTGTGTGTAGTTTTGGGGCTGCACATAGGTTTTCAAATGTTGTTAGAGGTCTAAAAGTGAATCCATTTTGGTGTAAATGAGATAAAAAGTGTGAAATTTGAAAAAGTTGGAGCCAAGTAGGTCAAATTGGGTCTAATTCTTTTAAAAAGTCTTCTTCCTTTTTGGGTACATTGTTTTTATATAGGTCTTTTATCATATAAATACCTCCCCCCTCCAGTCTGCATATGACATAAATTTGTATTAGTTGCAAAGAGGGAAAAGCATCATCAAGATTTTCAATATATAGTAAAATATCATCTGCAAATAGACTGGTTTTATACATTTTTTAATTTATTGTGGGTCCTTTAATTTGTTGGGAATTTCTAATGTCTTCTGCAAAGGGTTCAATGGTATCTGCAAATAATAAAGGGGAAAGTGAGCAACCTTGTTTGGTTCCATGATTAAGTTGAAATGGTTGTGAGTCCACTTTATTTACTGTACATAAATTGTTGCTTCAGAATTTAGGTATAAGTTTTTAAGAATTTTTACAAATTGTTGTTCCATGTTAATTTTTTTTGTCCCATGTCCATTTTTTGAAGTAGTTCAAACAGGTATGATCAAATGCTTTTAAAGCATCTAGTGAAATTAAAGATAACTGTTGACATGTTCTTCTAATAGCAGTTCTTCTATTAGCATCAGCTAAAATGTCAACAGTTCTAATAGCATCAGCTAAATGGTGGCCTGTCATAAAGCCTCTCTGATCCACGTGGATATAATCAGTAATAAATTAGCTAAGTTTGGAAAAGATGGCTGTCATTATTTCAATATCATTGTTAATCAGAGCTATTGGCCTAAAAGCAGAAAATGATGGTGTGTCTTCTTCTGTTTTTGGTATTGGGATAATACGAGATCTCTTCCAACTGTATGGATGTGGAGCATTATTTAAAAGTTTGTTGTATAGATTGTGGGGGAATCAGGTCCGTTTTTAGCTGTTTATAGAATTCAGTTGCATATCCATCCAGGCTGCACAATTTTCCAAGTCTCTGCTGGGAGATAGTCTGATGTATCTCTTGGGGTGTTTAAGATGGTTTTATGTTGTTCCTTTATTTTTGGCATTTTGAGAGTTTTGAACAATTGAAAGTTCAATTGATAAACAGTGTTCAGTGGAGTACAGGTCTTGCTAGAATTTACAAAACTTTTGGAGTATTTCAGTGGTTTTCATTATAATTTTACCATCAGAAGATTTGACGTGGTGGGATAAATCTCTTTTCTGCTTTTTAAAAACTAATTGTGCTAATAATTTAGAATTTTTATTGCCATGTTGGTAATAAAATGCTTTTATATATTGGATGGCTATTTGTATCTTTTTCAAATATAATTCTGCTAATTCTGGTTTTTTTCTCATTAATTGTGTTAGAATTTGTTCTTTTTGGTTTAGTTTGTGGTCTTGGGTTAGTTTAATTATGTTGTTTAATTACCCCTGTCTCTTTGCTTCTTGTATCTTTTTTTGTTTAGCACTCTCTTGGATCATCAGTTCTCGCATGACTGATTCCATAGTATCCCATAACAGTTATTCCATAGTATTCCCTATTTTATTTTCTTCATAAAATTGTTTTATTGATTGCTGTATGTAATCATAGAATCATAGAATTGCAGAGTTGGAAGAGACCACGAGGGCCATCCAGTCCAACCCCCTGCCATGCAGGAAATCATGATCAAAGCATCCCCGACAGATGGCCATCCAGCCTCTGTTTAAAGACCTCCAAGGAAGGAGACCCCACCATGCTCTGAGGGAGTGTGTTCCACTGCCGAGCAGCTCTTACTGTCAGAAAGTTCCTCCTAATGTTGAGGTGGAATCTCTGTTCCTGGAGCTTGCATCCATTGCTCCATGTTCCAGTCTCTGGAGCAGCAGAAAACAAGCCTGCTCCATCCTCAACGTGACACCCTTTCCAATAGTTAAACAGGGCTATCATATCACCTCTTAACCGTCTTTTTTCCAGGCTAAACATACCCAGCTCCTTAAGTCTCTCCTCATAAGGCATCATTTTCAGACCTTTCACCATTTTAGTCGCCCTTCTTTGGACACGCTCCAATTTGTCCATATCCTTTTTGAATTGTGGTGCCCAGAACTGGACACAGTATTTTAGGTGAGGTCTGACCAAGGCAGAATAGAGCAGGACTATTACTTCCCTTGATCTAGACACGATACTTCTATTGATACAGCCCAAAATCGCATTGGCCTTTTTACTGCCGCATCACACTGTTGACTCACGTTCAACTTGTGGTTTACTAGGACTCCTAGATCCCTTTTGCATGTAGTTTCACTCAGCCAGGACTCCCCCATCCTGTATCTATACATTTCATTTTTTCACCCTAAGTGCAGTATTTTACATTTCTCCGTATTGAATTTCATTTTGTTAGCTTTGGCCCAGCTCTCCAGTCTATCCAGGTCATTTTGAATTTTGATCCTGTCCTCTAGGGTATTAGCTACTCCTCCTAATTTGGTGTCATCTGCAAATTTGATAAGTATGCCCCTAATTCCCTCATCCAAGTCATTGATAAAGATGTTGAATAGCACTGGGCCCAGGACAGAACCCTGTGGCACCCCACTGGTCACATCTTTCCAAGACAAAGCGAAGCCACTGCTGAGCACCCTTTGGGTTCGGCCGGTCAACCAATTACAAATCCAGATTTAAATGTTTCATTAATTAACAGATGGGGGTTGAATCTCCATACTCTAGATGGTTGAACTACTTCTCCCCAGGCCCAGTCCTTAGTTAAGGGGGTAGTTCCTAATGGATGACCATATTGATTGCTTGTATTTGGGAAATAAGATTTTTATTGATAAAAAAGTAGTCAATTCTTGAATAGATATTATGGATATTTGAAAAAAAGTATATTCCCTCGTTGTAGGGTTTAACACGAGCCATGGATCAATTAGGTTCAAGCTCTTAATATCATTTAGAGGTATTTGTGGAGTTGGGGATTGCATTTTAGACGTGTAGTAGGATTTGACCAAATAGGGATTAAGGGCAGCATTTGCATGACCAGCAATTATAACTTCCCTGTTAGCCTTTTGCTCTACTGTGTTCAAAAATGTGTTAAAAATCATTTTTAGTCTGTGTTAGGTACATAAAAGCTTGTTAGTGTGACCTTTTTATTCAAAAGGAGGCCTTGTATTATGACATATCTACCTTTGGAGTCCTTAGGTATGTTGCGTAAAAAAATGGGAGTCCATTTATCCATAATTATTACAGTCCCTCTTGCCTTTGCATTACCTCCTGCCACATTCTGTTGTCCAAACTGAGATTTAGGGAAGACTAGGTTAGATGTTTTGTTGTGTGTTTCTTGTAAAAAAAAGTAATGTTAGGACATAGAGGTTTGATCTGTTTTAGTAGATCATCCCAAACCTCTAACATTAAAGGATAAAAATCTAAGATTGTTCATAGCTAATCAATTGGGTATATTTAAATCGCAGCTGTAATACAAATGTTTTCCTAAAAATGTTGTTTAGGAAAGACACGAATGAAAGCACCAATAGGTTAAACCCATATAGATCTAGTTTCAGTAATAATTTTTCTATTCCATGTGGGAGAGAGTAATGAAAGTTTTTCACAAGCTATACAATCAAAAGCTTTGCTATAATCTATAAAGCACATACTTATTTTCTTTTGAAATTCTTTGGTGCATTCCATTATCCCACGTATGCTTGCAATATGATCCCTAGTGCCTATCATAGAACAGAACAGATCAGATCATAGAACAGACATAGGACATTTTCATACGCGATTTTCGGCAGCAAATATCCCAAAACAGCTCCGTTGCTACCGCGCTGCAGGGGAGCGGTTTCGGATGACGCTGTCCCTCTGCCGAACCCCTCCATGTCACTTCCGTGACAAAATGGAGGAAACTGCGCCATATTTCACTCATGGGCAACATTCGTGAATGAAACATGACACAGTTTCCTCCATTCTGTCACAGAAGTGACAAGGAGGGGTTTGGCAGAGGGATGGCATCATCTGAAACTGTTCCTCTGCCGCGCGGCAGCAACGGAGCTGTTTTGGGATATTTGCTGCTGAAAATCATGTCTGAAAATGTTCTTAGACTCACAGAGTTGGAAGAGACCACAAGGGCCATCTAGTCCAACCCAATCAAAGCACTCCCTACAGATGGCCATCTAGCCTCTTCCTTTCCTGAATCCAGCTTGGACATCTGGCATTTCTCATTCCATATATGGTAAATGTCTTTGTTGTAAGATTTTGAGCATCACTTTGCTCAAGTGGTTGGTGAAAAGAAAATGAAATGAAAGTGATATTAAAGTTACAAGAAGGAAATGTAATAATATACAGTGCGAATATACGAAAGGCGTTCCATCATAGAATCATAGAATCATAGAATCATAGAATTGCAGAGTTGGAAGAGACCACGAGGGCCATCCAGTCCAACCCCCTGCCACGCAGGAAATCACAATCAAAGCATCCCCGACAGATGCTTTGTCTTGTTTATATAAATGCCAACAAATCTCCTTAGAGAACATGGGTGTATATTTAGGTAAGCAGAGCTTACCAAAGATTACAGAACACCAAAGACAGATTATGAATGGTGCCATAACAGTAGGGGAGATTTGTGATGTTATTAGAAAGAATAAAACGGAAAGGGAACTTGGCCCAGTTGTGTCCTATGCTCCAGTCAGCAAGTGACCAAGGAAGCTGCTGATTGGAGTGCAAGATCTGTCAAGTAGTTAGAATAATAGAATCATAGAATTGGAAGAGACCACGAGGGCCATAGTTAATGCAATCCAGATCAGTCACAGGTTATCCAACAAAGAATGAAGGGTGAAACAAGATGATGGTGGTCAGCCAGTCCAGGAGTTGTTATAACAAGTCAGCAGTCCAGATTCAAAAACCCAGCAAGGAGTAAATGGAGTTGTCAAAGCATAGCTAGTCCAAAGTCAAGAAAACATGAATGCTAAAAAGTATTGCCAGTCAACCAGATAAGATGGTTGAAAGCAACAAAGCTGCAAGGGAGTGGCTGGAAGATTTATAAGCAGCTGTCTCAAAACTCCAGGTGCCCAAGAGAGAGGGATAAGCATTTCCTACTTAACAACCACTAGGACTGGCACAATCTCTCCTTGTCTCTTCAACATTCAATGAACATTCAATGTCTTCAGTGTCTGCAACCTCTGGCTGGGGAGCCTCAGCCCCCAGCTCCTCAGACATGGAGAGACCACCACCCTCATCAGGAGCAGCAGATTCCTGGCAATCTATCTCCTCTCCATCTGAATCATCCAACTCTAGGCGGTGAGTTATGGCTTGATGGTTTGTTGGCTCCTTATTACAAATGTTTTGAGGATGAACTATTACTACCTTTACAACAAATGACTACTATTTTACAGAATGGAAAGATTCCAAATAGTTGGAAAGAGGCTAATATATCATTAATACCTAAAGGGGATCAATATGTGGTATTAACAAAAAGTTATAGACCAGTATCATTATTGAATAATGACTATAAGCTGTTTATCATGATTCAGCTGAAAGACTGAAAGTAATTTTGTAGGACTTTATACATGGGGACCGTTGTGGTTTTTTACCCAAAAGACAATAACATGATAATGTTAAGAAATGTGCTGGACATTTTGAAATATTTAGAACATAATGAGAAGCAAGCTGCATTGATTTTCTTAGATGCAGAAAAGGCCTTTGACAATTTGAACTGAACTTTCTTATTTTGCGTTCTGGAAGATGTGAATTTTGGAGATAATTTTATTAAATTGGTCAAATCAAACTATACCTCACAGAAAGCACAAATAATTTGTTAATGGAGAATTGCCAAAACCTTGTAAAATTCAAAAAGGAACAAGACAAGAATGCCCTTTTGTTTGTTTTGGTTCTTGAGGTACTGAATACTGCTGAATAAAAGTTCTGCTCCAAATATGCATAGCATCTTTAGTATAATGGACACTCCTGCCCCTTTCAAAAACTTTATTTGAAACTTTGAAATGCAGCTGATTTCATGAAACAGAGTAGGTGGGATGAACATAAAGCAACATTGCTATATTGACTGGTAGGCAAAATAAAACAGCATTACCATGGCAACAGATTCACCATCTCCTCCCTTGAGAGAATGAGATCTTTTGAGGAATCTATGAAAGGATAAAATTAGATTTCATATTTGTCAGTTATTTAAGATGTGTCAGCAAATAATACTTTCAAGAAGTGTCTTGATACCAAATTCATCTCAGAAATAACACGGGAAGCATGCTGCAGTATAGTGAAAACATCCAGATAACAGCAACACTGCCATCATGCTTTTCCATGGTAAAACTGTATCAAAAGCAGCTTACAGAAAGAATCAGAAAAGGTTAGGCACATCTAGTTTACACCATCGTTCTTCAGTACACTTTCTGGATTTTGGTCATTCAAGAGAATGATAACTACCTAATCTACCAAGAAAGTCAAGTTGAAAACTGTTTGAATAGTCCTTAAAATTATTCCACCCCTTCACCTGTTTCAGAGTTATGGCAATCATTTTCCTCAGCTGGTCTGAGAATAAATACTGGAAGTTATTTGCAAAGTAAACAACCCAGACAACAAAGGAGGCCAATTTACAGTATAGTTCTCTATATATTTTACTCAGTCATGCAAGCATTATGTAAGTTCTGCTATATTCTGTGAGCACTTCCTAGGTAACAGTGAATGGTGCTGCAAATTTGCTAAAATATATAATACAACTTGCAGTAATTGCATACATAGCAATATTCAATTCAATAAAACATTATTAAATTATATCTAATTCTTATTCTACCAGTATAAGTTTGTTTGTTTTACAGCCAAACAATTCAGGTGTTTTCAGCAGCCTCTGCATCCTAATTCTTGCAAAAGTACCTGCTCCCATCACAACCTGCCTGCTAGGTTGACTGATGCCTTTGCCAGAGAAAAGAGAAGGGACTTTAAGGAGTGGCACCTCAGCTAGAAAATGTCCTTCCCAAATTTGCTATTTTGGGGAACCAGGCAAAAACATGCATTTTTTAATATAGATAATCAATATATATAATCAGTTTTTTAATATATAATTTTTATATATAATCAGTTTTATTATTTTATTCTAATTTTTAAAAGTAATGACATTTTATTGTAAACAAAAAAGAGAAAGGGGGAAAGAAAAAGAGGGAGAAAAGTGGGGAAACATATACAATACTTACAGTATAATGATGGGCTGGCATAGAATGACTAAAAACAAAATCTGGTTGAAGTTACTGTCTAAAATACACGTATAGAGTTCATTATCATCTTAAACATTTTGAACAGTGTCTTTCAACTGCATTTTTATTTGCAAGTTGGTTTGGATGTTTTCCTTGTGCTAGTAATTTGTTTGTTAACCACTATAAAATCATTGATTAAAAAAGTATATAATTGGTCTACAATTAAAGAGAGAGAGAGAGAGAGAGATTAAACAGACAGTGGTTTAGAATTTATAATACTCTTAGGACATTTTCAGACACGTCTTACCGCGCTACAAGCTTGCAGGAGAGCTTTGGCGCTGCCGCGCAGCAGGGACTCCATTTCAGACGACGACGTCCCTCTGGCGAAATTGTCCATGTCACTTCCATGTAGGATTGGAGCCAGCCGTGCCATATTTCACCAGATTTTATTCACAAAAGTTGTCCATGAATAAAATATGGTGCAGCTGGCTCCAATCATACATGGAAGTAACACGGATGATTTCGCCAGAGGGACGGCATCCAAAATGGAGTCCCTGCCGCACGGCAGCACCAAAGCTCTCCCAAAAGCTTCTAGCGCGGTAAGACGTGTCTGAAAATGTCCTTAGATTTGCCTCTTCAATAACTAGATTAGATTGCAACTATCTTTTATGTCTAACTGCAGAACTAATTTATCTGAAGAAGTTTGATTAGAAAAACACACACTATTACGGTATGATAATATGGTATGTTGCATATTAAAAGAAATCTCTGTTCAGAACTATATAGAGAGGACATCTCTCTTCTTTTGATAACCAAGTTAAAAACGACACCCAAATTTTACATATATAAAAACATGACCCTGAGGGAAGAAAATAGAAAAACTGTTTTCAAACATTTTAAATAATATCTGAAAAAGTGGACCCATCAAAAATATGACAAACCAATGGCTTAGTTCAAAGTCAAATAGAATGAGAAAGTTATCAAGTAAAAGAGACTGACAAGTCCTAATCACTGCCAGAAACTATTTTTAATGGATCTATATTTTTTACTGAGGACTGACAGGCCAAATAATATTTTGACTACCAGTGTAAGCTGAGAGCCAAGCAAAGGGCTACTGCAAGTAAAAACAGTAACACTTCACTTCATAGAGGCCCTTTGCCTGCTCCCTACTGTTTCACATAGGATATTGCAGCTGAAGCACTAAACAAAAAGAGAAAGATTTCCCTCTAGCATGCCTTGCTGTTTGCCCTTACAGGAGAGGACAGAGTTTGAAAGCGCAATGACAAAAGGAAAGATACAACAACATGCAAAATCTACAAAACAGTCATACCTTTATTGGGCCAATTAAAAATGCACAAAATACATCATGCAGATTTTCAAAAGAGACGAAAAAAGTGATGAAGGCTGGAGTCACACCAGCAAAATAATTCAGCTCCAGTGTACAGTATTTTGCCTCTGTTCAACCACACTAAAGCCACACTAACCTGTTATAATCCAGATCAATTTGTAGTAACTTCTCCTGCCCAAAGTCAAATCACTACAAAACGAGCTTTTCCTACCATGTTCACATGTTCACTGTATCAGATTATTTCAGGTCACACTACTAACCACAGTGGCTGTGTTTTTCCCCCTTCCTGGCTTGTATTGTTGTTGTTGTTGTTGTTTTCATTTCTATCCTGCCTTTCTCCCACCAATGATAGTCAAGGTGGCTAACATCATTATAAAAAACAATACAAGTTTAAAAACAGTACAAAGTTAAAATCACATTATAAATATAAAATTTAAAAGAGATTTAAACAATTTACAAGTTAAAAAACATTACAGTAAAAATTAAAAATGTATGTGCATATACATATATCCACATAAACTCTAATAAACTGAGACCACTGGGGTCCTTTTGGGGAAACTCCCTGCATCTGCACCAACCAGAGCAGCAAGGGTTGTGTGTGTGACAAACTCTATGGAACTTACTATCGCTTGGCAAGCAGTGGGGAAAAGAGGTTTTAGGGTACTATCTGAGTCCTGCTAATTATAAGCTACTTTTTTGAAAATGAGGGGTACCTCCTCCAGAGCCCGGCAAAGCACTAAACCCAACAGTGGTTTTGTCACTACCTCCAATGCACAAATGACTCCTCTCCAGGGTCAGCTACCCTGGAAGAACTACAAAGAGGCACCGAGTTCCTCCCACCCTGCCAGCTTTCTTTGCTGTGAAATTTAAAGGCACAATGATCTAAAATGGCAGCACGCAGCATGCACAAACCAAAGTTACAAGGTTCTGCTTATTACACCCTTTATAATCATAACACAGGAGCTCCTGTCCCTAACATGTGGTGTGTGTGTGTGTTCCTGACACCTAGTATCTAACTCTCAGATCCCACACCACAATAGACCCAGGGCTGGTTTACACGGCAGGTTTTATTGCGTTAAGTTGCGCTTTAGCGCTTTCTCACATCAGTCGTGGGTAGTTTACACGGTATATGTTTACACAGCTATATTTTGTGGCTCTTTGATTTTTTTCCGCTTTGAGGTTCACACAGCCAAAAGTGCTGGGGGCATGGCCAAGCATTGGAGAGGGAAAGGAATGCTATAGGAATGTCTGCCCTGGCCCGAACTCCGTGCTGAACAGCTTAGAGGCAGTCCCCCTCCCCCCACTCCCTTCCCACAAATCAAACGGAAGGTTTTCATCCTTGCTTAACAGCATTTTCTCCCAAATAGAGGAAAGCCGGGGGGGGGGAATAACAGCTTAGATCTGATGCAGCCCTTCGTGAAATAGTTTTTCTCCCTCCCCCATGCACAGGATCACAGCTGACGAAATGAGCTATTACATACTTGCAAAACAGCAGAGAGGATGAGAAGGAATGCTCCCTGAATGAAAATTGTTGGGAATCCTTTTTGTTTGCAAACTGGCTTGCAAAATAGCAGAGAGGATTTTTCAAAGTTTCCTCTAATCGCTACTGTCTTTCCCTCCCTCCCTGCCCCTCTTTTAAGCCCACCCCTGCATCATCAACCAATCACAATGCAGCTCTGCTGTAGCTCTTAGCAGAATGGTTGTTTACACTGCCAATAATGCGCTACATTGCAAATATACCTGCAAAAGTAGCGACATCCCTTGCCACGCTATATTTGGGTGTTTTACCTTCTCCCTTTCTGAATGAGGCGATGCTGTGCTGAGATCCGTGGGAACTATGAGCTATCTTAGCGGTATATTTAGAGGAATATTTGCCCGTGTAAACAACCCCCCAGAGGTAGAGAGATTCCCAGGGGCAGTTGGTACCAAACCCTTGCTTTCTACCATGGCTCACAGATGGCTTCCACCAAATTCATGGCAGTGTAGGGGTGGCTGCCTGGTATGGACCAAAAAAGAAAGGAGAACATTTTTGTTGTTTGCTATGACAAGTGTAAAAAAAAGAAATCTAACCAGATGTGTTTCTTGCCTATGATTAAAAGTTTCTGCTTCTCCTTGTGGAAGAATTTCAAATCACAATGTTCCATGTACTCAGTTTCCCAAATAAATGAAGCGTTGCCATGGCAAACATTTTCTGGTAACAATGGTGGGAAACGTTGACTGTGGCAACACTTTCAATTGAATGAAGCATTGTCTTAGGAAGCATTTGCTGTCATTGTTGGGTATACAGGTTCCATTCAGAATCTGTATACCTGACAAGGGTGGCAAATGTTTCCCACCGCCGGGCTTTGTTCATTTGTATACCATACTTGATCGAGCAGCACATTGTGAATTGTTGTATGTGCCACCATTTGGTAAAGGGAGTGATTTTTAACATGAAGTGGGTGGGTGGCTTTGAGTGGCACAACCTCTTCAAACTTTGTGGCTAGTTGGCATTGGTTGCTGGTTAGCCCTGCCCCATCTCTGCTTATACACATTTTTAAATTACCATTAGTGTGATGGAAAGGCTATTAGCAAGATCGCTGGCTATCGACTACCCCGCTGCATCAACTACCAGCATCATGCTGGACTTCTTGCTGGAGGCTGGTGCTCGACACAGCTTCAACAAGACGGTGGTCCAATGCGACACAAAGTTTAAAGGACTGAAGGCCCATTTCTTTGAGCCCCACAACAGGGATTCTCCTCTGCTCATCATGCTCCATGCCCTATGCATGAGAGCAGAAAGGCCTGGCTGGCAGGATCAATGTCCACCAGGTCAATTTGCAGCATCAGTAAGAAATATGTTATCACCTCCACCATCAGCATAACTACAAAGTCACTAAGCCAGGACAGTGGCCAATTAATGACATTTCTGACATTAGTTAAGTAGTCATGGTGAGGCTAATGTGCTGTTTTGAAGGAGTTCCCCTGGCTGTATTTGTTCATCATGGTGTGGATATTTTTTTTCCCCCCTGGGGCATTTTGCATGACTTGCCCAAGATCACCCAGTGGCTTTCCATGGCTGAGTGTACATTTGAATCCTGGTCTCCTGAGTGTACATTTGAACCCAATCCATTCACTCATGCTGTCACTTAGGAATGGACTGCATGGCACAGTGATGGAACACATAACCTGGTAGAGACTCATGGGAGCTGGGATTACAAATCTCATTATTCTTCCCCAGGCATGCACTTGCATCTGTGTAACAGTGTCCAAATCAAGGTTACACCTTGTTATTGACATGATCCTACCACAATAGTTAGGTGTATTCTCTTGTTTTTCTTAGGAATGTGCCAAGGACAGGGAGCACAGCCACTCCATGAAGTATTAAAACTCTGGAAGCATTTGTCTGGCAAGTACACGGCCTGAGAAATTTTCCTCACAAACAGGAGTGTTGACCTACCTGTTGTCGACAGGGACCCAAGAAAATTTATTGGATTGGGATTACAGTTTCCAGCTCCTCCTGCACAGTATTATCATTGACATTATAACTGCAATTGTGAATGTATCCATCTGTTCTTCATACATACAAGACAATAATAGACTTTAATAGGAATTATCTATTTGAACTTTCATGTATGATGAGAATCTATTTGATATATATAGTGTGTATGGTGTAGTCATCTTGTTTATAATTGTGAATATAACAACTTTAATTTCTTAAAGAAAAAATATATATGTTTTATTGGTAAAAGATACATACATGATACATTGGGAGTATAAAAGATACATACATGATACATTGGGAGTATATTTTGGATTTTTGAGTAGTATGTTTGGCCTCTCTGTAATTGTTTAAATTTTACTGTCCTTTGTCTTGGTCCCCACATGGCAAAAAAAACCAAAACCAAAAACAAAACAAAACAAAATGACAGGAGTGGCCTCTGCCTGCATGGATATCACTCCAGACCAACTGAACTCAATATCTGATATAAAATGCAGGCCTGTGATTCCAACATCATCACTTTCCTTTTCTTCTCCTGTATGAAGACAACCTGGATGCATCCCTGATTCAGATATTGGCACCTCATTGACTATGTTCTAGTCTGCCAGAGAAATATTCGCGATGTCCGTCATACCAGAGTGATACCCAGTGCAGAATGCCAAATAGATCATTGCCTCGTCAGATGTAAACTAAATCTTCATCTTAAGTTCAAACCTAAGAGGGGTGGCATCTTAAAGAGGAGACTCCATGTCAACAAGCTACCATGAGAGACAACTTCCAGGCAAATCTGCAGACAAAACGTGAAGACCATCCTACAGATCCTTCTCCTACAGTGCTTTGCAACATATCAAAAACAGTATCCTCCAGTCTGCGGAAGAATCCCTCAGGTTCTCCCACAAGAAAAATCAAGACTGGTTTGATGAAAACAACCAAGAGATCCAGGAGCTGTTGGCAAAAAAGAGAACTGCTCACCAGGCATACCTCGCCCAGCCAGCTTGCCATGTAAGAAAAGCAGCTTTCCACCTCGCATGTAGTAAACTTCAACAAAATCTCCGAGACATGCAGAACAAGTGGTGGATCAATATAGCAGAAAAGACACAACGCTATGCAGATCTGGGTGATCATAGAGGATTTTATGAAGCTCTTAAAGCAGTGTTTGGACCTACTTATCAGGTCCAAAGCACCTTATACAGTACAGATGGTCAAACATTAATTACTGATAAAGCCTCCATCCTGAATCGATGGACTGAACACTTTCAAAGTCTCTTTAGTGCCAACCGAGTAGTCCAAGGCTCAGCTATCCAACATATGATACAAAAACCAATGAAAAATGAATTGGACATGAGATAATTGAGGTAACGTGGAGAAATATTCAAATAACAAATGATTAACCCAGAGATGAACCAAAAGAGGAAGTTTAGGCGTGAATTAAGAGAGAGAGAAATGTAAGTGATTAGAAGGTATGAGAAAGTGTTTGGAAGAGATAAGAATGAGAAGAAGGAGTGAAGCAGAGAGAGGCAGTAAGAGAGTGTAAAAGGGAAAGAAAGAGGGAGGAGAGGAAGTAAAAGACAGAAAGGAATTAACGGAGGTGTAGAAAAGATAATGTGAGGGAAATCTTCAAGATTGATATTTTCAAATATCTGTCTCTTGCCATCAAATGTATCAGCGATGTGTGTTATGAAGTTAAAATGTATGTTAGTTTGTATATTTACTAGAAGGTGAAGATCTGTACAATAATGAACAAATAAATAATAAAAAAAAATCATTCCTGAAAAAAAAAAAAAAGAAAAATGAATTGGACATAGCTCCCACTTTGGAAGAGGCCCTTAAGGCCATACAGCAGATGAAAAATGGCAAGGCAGCTGGGATTGATGGAATCCCACCTGAAGTTTGGAAACACGGAAGTCGTGCACTCCACAATAAATTCCACAAACTCCTTGTGAATTGCTGGGAAAAAGGGGAACTGCCATCAGATCTCCGAGATGCAGTCATCATCACCCTGTACAAGAAAAAAGGAGCAAAATCCGATTGCTCAAATTATCGAGGCATAACACTGCTCTCTATTGCTGGAAAAATCCTTGCAAGGATACTCCTGAACAGATTAGTTCCTGCTATTGCAGAAAAACTTCTCCCTGAAAGCCAATGTGGCTTCAGAGCCAATAGGAGTACTACAGATATGGTATTTGCTCTTAGACAACTGCAAAAAAAATGTAGGGAGCAGAACAAGGGTCTCTATGTAACATTTGTCGACCTCACCAAAGCCTTCAATACTGTGAGTAGAAAAGGTCTGTGGCAGATCCTGGAAAGACTAGGATGTCTCCCCAAATACGTTAAAATTATTATCTTGCTACACGAGGGCCAGCGCGGTCAAGTCAGATATGGTGATGCTCTTTCAGAGCCCTTTCTAATAACTAATGGAGTGAAGCAAGGTTGTGTTCTTGCTCCAACTTTATTTACAATCTTCTTCAGCATGATGTTCCAAACGGCTATGGCAGAGCTTGAAGAAGAAGACGGCATCTATATATGTTATCATACTGATGGTAGCTTGTTTAACTTAGGCCCTCTGAGGACTCACACTAAGACTCTAAATTATCTAGTCCATGAGCTACTCTTCGATGATGATGATGCCCTTGTTGCCCACACAGAAGCAGCTCTGCAGCGCCTAACATCCTGCTTCGCAACAGCTGCAGAGCTGTTTCGGCTGGAAGTCAACCTTAAGAAAACGGAAGTTCTTTACCAGCCTGCACCACAGAACGAACACCACCATCCCCACATTGCCGTCGGCAAATCTGTGCTCAAGTCCGTTCAGCAGTTCACCTACCTGGGAAGCATCATCTCCTCAGATGCCAAGATTGACAAAGAGATCGATCACAGATTAGCAAAGGCATATACCACATTTGGAAGACTTTACAAAAGAGTCTGGAGTAATAAACACCTGAGGTGAAGCAGAAAAATCAATGTGTATATAGCCATTGTACTGTCTATTCTCCTTTTTGGATCTGAAACCTGGGTCACCTATCGCCACCACCTACGACACCTCGAACGCTTTCATCAGCGCTGTATATGCACAATCCTAAATATACACCGGACTAACTATGTGACGAATGTTGCTGTCCATGAGCAAGCAGGGATCACCAGCATTGAGGCCATGATATTGAGAACACAGCTGCGCTGGGCAGGGCATGTTTCTAGGATGGAGGACCATCGCCTCCCAAAAATAGTACTCTATGGTGAACTCGCCATGGGGCAGTGTAAGAAGGGCGCTCCAAAAAAATGATACAAGGACTCCCTGAAACAACATCTCAGGCTCGGGCAAATTGATCACCAACAATGGTCCGCCCTGGCCTCACTTCGGGAGGCAAGGAGATGCACTATCCACAATGCTGCAGCCTTATTTGAGAACTCACGCCAAACAAGTCTTGAAGAGAAACGACAACACAGAAAGAATCACAACCCAAAAACATCACCCAAGGAAACCTTTTGCTGTGCTTTCTGCAACCGGACTTGTTTATCTCAGATTGGCCTTTTTAGTCATCAGCGCACTTGCAGAAAGCGCGGGATGAGTCCTTCCTGAATCTTCGTTTGCAAAGAAAAGCCAGAGGGGGGGGGGATTCCAGCATCATCACTTTTCTTTTCTTTTCTTCTCCTGTATGATTTTTTAAACATATTTTGCCTGATTGAGCTAAAATTTGAATGAAGTGTTTTGCGCATTTTGGTTGGCCAATAAAGATACCACTGTTTTGCTGATTTTGTTTTATTTTGCCCTGTGGCCAACACAGCTACCCCTGAATATGTTTTCATTGATCAGAGTGTTACCTACTTCCTATCTGATGAACATTTTGTTCATAGCATCTAATCACTAAGCCTTTGCACAGTGTGCAACTATTATGCTCAAATTTGCTCTCATATAAGTGTAGGGTTTTTTTGTGTGTGAAAACAGTAATAGGGAACATAGGATTTTTGCGCACAGATCTGTAAAGAAAAGGTAGAATCCTATTTGCCATATGCTGAGAGAATGTTTCTTGTACTGCTCCAGTATTAACAATCTCTACCTGTCTAAAAAGCTATTATAACTTAGCAGTGCAGTCCTGTGCATGCCTGTTCAAAAATAAGCCCCACAGTGTTGTTAGGAAGTATATAGGCTTACAACCTAAATACCCCTGTGTACTGCTGTGTAACATTTTCACTAGTATGCTATCAGTTTGTTTTTCTAAGCCCAGTTTTTGTTCTACCCTGTTCTGTCTAAATAATCCTTTTAATATGTTGTTCATTACTTTTTGGTTTATTAAAAAGGTCTGGATTGTCCAAGATACCTGTGAGTTTCATACTAGTTTTATAAAGTATCTGGGCATATTTTTGAAAAGAATAAGGCTGGGAAGCTCCAGTTTTAATTATGAATAAACACACCCACAGTATGTCCAGTTGAAATACTTCGTTTCAAAGGTTTATTGATGCTGCTTTAGTATAATAATTAAATATAAATAGTGACTCGGGCTTAAGAACTAATCTGAAAATTGAAAGTGTATTCTAGTGGATGTAGGAAAGTAATTCACTATCATCAGATGAGTGAAGTGTATAAAAACAAAACTAAAACCATTTTATGCCTGGAATTTAATTTCTCCTTGGCACAATTATAGGACAAGAATGCTTCCATATACAGGTGTGAGTGGGGGACAGCTTTTCCCTGGTTCAGTACAGTGACCAATCTCTTTAAGGCACCTCAGCTATTCCCTCTCAGTTCAGATGACTACACGACAACCTATTGTTTGTCGATAGATAGAAGTAGAGATGTTTTTCAAAAATATACAGTTTTTAAGCATAATGTAAATCTTGTATTGCAGGTCAGGACAAGTTGTTTTACCAGCTCTAAAATGAGTTCTTATCCCATTTTAAACAACCCAGTGAAGTAAATGAAGCTGAAGTGCCATTATTTGTACATGACCACCCAAGTGGCCCTTATGTCTAAGCAAGGGACTTGGATTTGAGCTGCCATATCCAAATGTGGTATTCTGTCTTCCTACTAAATTTAGTGCCCATCATTTTAGGATGAAAGATAGCCCTAGGCAGCAGTCACTATCCACCATTATCCCATATAATAGAGCTCCTATGACAAGAGGGCATAGGATTATGGCATAATAACTCAGCATGCCAATCAAACCACTAGAGCTTAATGGAGATGACCTTGTATGTTGTGAGGAGCTCTTTCTCTTGCCTCATGTTACACACACAAGCTTACAAGGAGAAGCACTGGTCAAGGGAGAAAAAGTGCTAGCAGGCAAAGGGAAGACTTTAAATGAAACAACCTGGCCTCACAATGCATTGGGACTTTCTGCATTTGCTGATACTTCGTTGCCTGGATCCCTAAGGGATATCTTGCTTTGAAATTCTAGACATAACCATTAATAAATTACATTTCAGAAATGGGGTGTGTATGTGTCAAGAGCAGAACATTCCACACAGGTAATCAAGGGATTGACATGATTCTCTGCCAAGTAGAAGTGCTGTGATGTCTCCCATTCTCTTTATCATTTGTAATCTTTTCTTTTATCTGAACTCCAATAATAAATAATAATAATAAAATTTATTTATACCCCGCCCCTCTGTTAAAACAATTGGGGCGGCTTACAAAAATTAAAATACAATACAGATAAAAATCCCTAAACACCCCCACCCCCACCCTCCCCCATAAACAAATTAAACAAATATAAATTAAAAGCAACTGTCTAAAATCACCTTTAAAAACAATAAATACAATATATAGCCAGCGGACTAAAAGAGGCCAGGACCCCCTGAGGCCGGGATCTAATTAGGAAAGGCCTGCCGAAAGAGATCCGTCTTTAGTGCTTTTTAAAAGCTACTCAGGCTTGTTATCTGACGGATCTCGTTCAGCAGGTCATTCCACAATTTGGGGGCAATTACAGAAAAGGCCCTCTGGGAGGTTGCAGACAGCCTAGATTTTTGTGGCTGAAGCAAATTCCTCCCAGAGGACCGGAGTGCGCGGGGAGGATTGTATGGGAGGAGGCTGTTCCGGAGATAAGTTGGACCCAAACCATTTAGAGCTTTAAAGGTAATAACCAACACCTTATACTGGGCCTGGAAACTGATAGGCAGCCAGTGGAGAGACACCCTTCCAACACCCTTCCCCATCAACAGTTGGGAACAATATCTGCCATACTTAAGAAGCCTTACCACTACTAGCCAAATATTGACAAGCACATTTGTCTTGCAGGATTACAGGCTAGATAGATGGATCCGAACAAGCTGTATCATGGGCATGAGCACACAAGCACACACACACACAGTCATTGTATCCTCCAAGGGTGAGTGACTATGTGTACTCACAGTCACTACAATCTACTTTCCCTACCCCACAATGGAGAAGGCTCCTGCTTCTTCTTTCCCTTCTCCTTATAACAGCAGAAAGGAGCCATCATGTGGCTAAAGGTGCAGCTCCATAAGTAACCATCTTAGCATCTGGCGCTACTTTTCCACTTCTGCCTTCTTTCTCTCCAGGATGGTTCCACCCAGCTTGGGTAGAGGTGCTGGAAAAGGGTTTCAGCATGTCATGGAGCCTTTGGAGCTACTGATTGGTGAGGAAGGTGCCAAGGATGAGGGAGAGAGAAGGTAGGCCTTGCGAAGTGGTAGCAAGTGAATAGTCACACTCTCCTGCTGTCACTCTAGTGGGAGCTGAGAGCAAAAAGGAGGAAAGACCATGAAAGAAAAATTGACTGTGCAACTACTGCTGAGATTTATTTTTATTTATTTATTTATTCCCCGCTCTTCAGCCACAAGGCTATCAGAGTGGCTTACAAATTGTTTTAAGCAATAGCAATTTACACACCTGCACTGCATTAAGCAACTTCCAATGTGTGTTAGCTAATGACTCCTGCCCTGTCCATAGGCCCTCACCTGTTAATGCCAGTCTTCTGCTTGTGCAAGGAATTCCTGCATACCTTCCTCCATTAGCACCGAAACAGTCAAACCACTTATTATTATCATTATCATCATTATTAATTTATATCCCACCTTTCTCCCAACAATGGATTTCAAGATGACTTACAACATATTATTTTTTATATATACATTAACATTTAAAATGTCCCCAAAATCTATACACCTGCTAACAGTTAATAATATCTATGGTGATTAGCTGAAGGCTAAGTAATACATTTGCAGTACAGCCCCTGTATCTGCAGGACTGTTACTCACGGTTTCACTTACCTGCATCTGAAAAAAATGTTCTCACTAGGCATTTTCTAGATCCTCCAGTGTGATTCTATTTGGAGGCCCTCCAACATGGTTTTATGGTATATTTCTGCCAGAAATATAGGGTTTGCTTTAATCTTTTAAGGGGATATACATTTTTTGGAAAAATAAATGGCAAAAATATTCCAGAATTATAAGCTGTTAAGGTTGTATACCTCTTTTGGGACATGCTGTATTGATAAAAAACTGCATACAAACTACAAAACAGCACATCACACAATTGAAAGCTCATCCCAGTCAGTTTCTTAAAGCCTGACAGCATAAGAATGTTTTCAGTTGCCAGTAGAAGGAGAGCAAGGGGGGAGCCATCCTAGCTCCCATAGGGAGGGAGTTCCAAAGTCTGGGAGCAGCCACCAAGAAGGCCCTTTCCTTTGTTCCCATCCAATGAGCCTGAGAGGATGGTGGACAGAGAGAAGGGCCTCTCCAGGTGGTCTTACAGCTGTAATGGGTTCATAAAGAGAGATAAAGTCCTTCAGATATGGCCCACCTGTGATATAGTCCATTGTATGTGAATATAGGATCTCTCTGTGAGTTCTGTATAGGAACAGGCTGAAAACATAACATAATATGTTCTGCAGTGTGCAAACACGAATCAAGGAACATGAGAGACGCTGCAGATTGGGCCAGCCAGAAAAATCAGCAATAGCAGAACATGTTATAAACCAACCTGGACACAAAATGCTATTTAAAAACACAGAAATTCTGGACCAGGCCAACAACTATCATGTCAGAATGCACAGAGAAGCTACTGAAATCCACAAACACCTGGACAACTTCAACAGGAAAGAAAGAACCTTAAAAGTAAACAAAATCTGGCTCCCAGTTTTGAAAAACAATAGAATAAAAACTCCACACTTATAAAGGAATTCCTCCCAGGAACAGGGGGATTTCCAGCAGCAGTTAATGGCCCATCAACCAACCATTAGCCAAACAGACACTAACAAGCCTTGCATTTCTATACCCAGAAACTAACCTTTCAATTACACAAATGTACATATACTCCCCAACAGGGGGTCACAGCATATATAAGTCCACATACACTCCGACTCAATCATTCTCTGAAGATGCCAGCCATAGATGCAGGCGAAACATCAGAAAGAAACTATTCCAGAACATGGTGTCACAGCTCTGAAAAAACCCCAAGGAAAATCTATGGATGCCGGCCATGAAAGCCTTTGACTTCATGCTATTAAGGTTGTTTTATATGGGGCTTAGTGACTTGGATATATAGAAAAAATATTTTAAAAGGAGTTAGAGGTCTGTGGTAAACTGATGTGTTGAATTGATAACTGTTTTCAATCATGAAGGGAAGAATGTAACTTTTTTTTCTTTGTGGATGGTTGGGAGATACAGCTGATGTTATAACAGACTGACTTTAAGCTGGAAAGTGAGAGGACTCAAACTGATCATTTTAATAGAGTAGTTACAAAGAGGCAAGGTTTTATAGTTTAGTTCAAATCTAAAGGAGGAGGAATAGAATTAGAAATACATGATGATGGTTATTAATGTTTACTAATATGTATTAATAATCAATGGACTTTCTGTAGAGAATGTATTAATGATCAATGAACTTTCTGTAGGGAATACACTTATAAGGATATGATATTTGAATTGGATTGTCAATAATTATATCTTATAGAAAGGAGGTGAGGAGTTATTGTATGAGAGAAGTATTAATGGATCTTACAGTTTGTTTTGGTTTACTAACTGCTGAAGAGAAGATTGGAAGTCACCTTTGATCTTTTTCTCCCCCCCCCCCCACCATTTGTATCTATCTCTCTTCTACACTTGTCTGTTTTTTCCGTTTTTGTCTTAAGTATTTTTGATTTATTTTATATATTCGGAAATCCTAAACATTTTTAAAGACAGATACCTTTGAACTTCAACCTATTCATATTAACTCTATGTTCAGTTATATAATTACCCTAGCACAAGGCTTTCTGTGTATTTTCCAAATTAATACAAGGCTTTGTATTAGCTCTATATTTGCTATGAACTGCTTTGTGTACAGAGTATTTGTGGAAAATGCAGTATCTAAATACATTGACTATGACTATATATTTGCTATATCTGTAAATAAAATGTTTATTTATGGAATTCCTGTCCTCATAAGTAATTCTTGAACAATAACGTAACAAAGTACAAGGAGCAAACAGCTGGATACTCAGTCATGAAGCTCACTGAATGACCTCGGGCTAATCATTGCATCTCATAGTTTAAGGGATGGTCTGAATGACATCATCGTCATCATCATCATCATCATCCCCCTCAGCCACTAACCATTCCCACTCAACACAGAATTGTAATTGTTACTAGCGTGGATTGGGCTGCAACAGGTCTGGCCATGGTGGAAGACACCAACTCTCCTGTACCTGTATGCTGACAATTTCAGAAACCAAGGCCAATGAGGCCACCTGGGTGCTATCAAAATCACCTCTCCATCCTTATTTTTTGTAACACCTTGGACAAAGACCACAACAAGAGGACAGATGTAGCATAACACCCTCAGCCAAGTAATCATGAAAGTACCAAATGCCAATGGCTCTTCTATCCAAAATCTCAACACAAACTGAGGCAGTTTGTGATTGTCCCAAGAAGCAAAAAAATCCACCCAAATAATGCCAAACACTTGCACTATCCTTTGAACACCAGAGAGTTTAGGGCCCATTCTCCCTGTTCCAGACTCTCCCTGCTCAGGCAATTGGTCTGACAATTCAGTTGACCCTTCAGATATGCTTCTCTGATAGAAATAAAGTGAGCCTCCCTCCCCAGAGCAATGTATGTAATCTCAAGCACCCACATCCCCCTTGCTTGTTTATGTGGGCCTCAGTGGTCAAGTCATCTGTCCGGATCAACACATGCTTGCCCTGAACCTCTGACTGTAGATTGTGGAGCACCAAATACAGTGACCATATAGCTCCAGCCAGTTGATCCTATGCATCCTCTTTCTGGGTGAACACAGGCCCTGTGCCATCTTCCCATTGCTATGTGCCTCCCCACTCTGCAAACTGGAATTGGTTGTGTTTACCACTCTCCTTGGGACCCAAATGGGCATCCTCTTTGTCAACACCTTTGAAAGCCACCAATGCAGATGCTGTAATGGGGGGAAGACTTAGTCTTAGGTGATGCTTCTGTGCAATAGGAGTCATTATTTCTATTACTAGTAATAGTAATAGTAATAATAATAATCTCTCTGGCTTTTCTTCACAAACGAAGATTCAGGAAGGACTCATCCCAAGCTTTCTGCAAGTGCGCTGATGACTAAAAAGGCCAATCCAAAATAAACAAGTCCGGTTGCAGAAAGCACAGCAGAAGGTCTCCTTGGGTGATGTTTCTGGGTTGTGATTCTTTCTGCGTTGTCGTTTCTCTTCAAGACTTATTTAATGTAAGTTCTCAAATAAGGCTGCAGCATTGTGGATAGTGCGTCTCCATGCCTCCCGATGTGAGGCCAGGGTGGACCATTGTTGGTGATCAATTTGGCTGAGCCTGAGATGTTGTTTCAGGGAATCCTTGTATCACTTTTTTGGAGCTTCCCTCTTACGCTGACCTGTGGCGAGTTCACCATAGAGTACTATTTTGGGGAGGTGATGGTCCTCCATCTTAGAAATGTGCCCTCCCCAGCACATAGTAATAGTAATAATAATAATAATTTCTTACCCGCGTCTCCCCATGGATCGAGGCAGAAAACAACACACAAACACATAGACATAACATTGCTTAAAAGCACATATCAATTAAAAGCATATATCAATTTAAAAGAACAAGTAAAACCAAGACATTTTAAAATAGTCAACACACAATTTAAAATTCATACTTTAAAATCATTTGAATAGGCCTGCCGGAAGAGGCTAGTCTTTAATGCTGATTTGAATTCTAACAGCTTATTCAGTTGTTGTATCTCTTCCAGCAGGCCATTCCAGAGACTAGGGGTGGCTGAAGTAAAAGTCCTCTGGCAGAAAGAACCACTAGAGATCCCTCAGATGGAACCTTGTCCTAGGAATCAAGTCCAAACAAGCTCCCATCAGTCCTAACACTTTGGCTAATACCATCAGGTAAACGGATGACTGATTCAACACTATCCTGACCAAAGCCTGGAGCTTCTCCCTCCTATCATCCAGGAGAAAAATTTTGTGCAGGGATGTATCTATAATGGTTCCCAAATGCTGGAGACACTGAGCTGGCTCCAGATGGCTCTGTTCCTTTTTGATAACAATCCTGTGATACTCTAGACAACCCATGATAATCTGGACAATCTTCCCTGCCTTTCTGCAGAGGAGGTGAACAGATCAACAGGTTGTCCAGGTACAAGTACACATGCACTCTTCTCAACCTCAGATGAGCCACCAAGTTTACCAATGCCTTCATGAACACCCATGGAGAAGGTGATAGACTGAACGGTAAGGCCCTGTACTAAAAGTGGTCCTCCAGTTAAGCAAACCTGAGCTACTTCCTGTGTGCCACATGTATTGGAATGTGCAAGTACACCTCCTGGAGATCAGGAGATGTCAAAAAGTCCCTCTCTTGCACCCCTTCCAGAATTGATTGCAAGGTTTCCATGTAGAATCTCTACTTGGACACAAAGTGATTGACCTTGCAAACATTCAGAATGGCCCTTCAGGCCTTGTTGTTCTTTGAGACCAGGAACAGCAGAGAGTAAAATACTAAAAAGCAGGTGTTCTACTGCTTGAGACATTTGAGAGTGCTTCTCTGCTGACCTGAGACTTTGAGACTGAAGGAAGAAATTTGGGGGCTTTTGAGAGAAACTGATTGTGTAACTCTCCCTCACAGTCCTGCTCACCCAAGCATTGGAAGATATCTGCTCCCTATGATGGGAAAATGCAGAAGGTGAAACCCAACTGGGAGCTGTCCCACATCAGAAGAATTGACTGGGCTTTCCACTCTGTTTGTTGGAAAAGGTGGAGCTGCCCTTACTGAATCCCATGGATTGCTGTCAGGTATGTTGTTTTCATGAGCTCCAATTTGACCTGAAAGATCTAAACTCTCACTGCTGAAATGTGGGTCTGTATGTACAAAGGGACTGAGATCCAGGATGAAAGGATTTTTTCTCCTCTTTTTTAGTCAATGATGGTAACACTTTCTTTGTGCCATTGGTCTCAATCAATGCCTCATCTGAGGCAGCAACAAATAATTTCAATCCCTTAAAAGGGTGTGTAGTCAAATTAGCTTTGGTCCACATTCCAGTTTCACAGCCAAAGTTACTGCCTGGCAGCAACATCAGCCATCATGGCCCACGAAGTAAATTGTACTGAATCTAAACTGGCATCTGCCATAAAAGTAGAAGCCTTGATCAATTCATTAATTCCCTGGCAGAGCTTAGTCTCATCCTTGGGAACAAAAGAAAGCAAGTTGTTCACACAATAAATAAATGCTCTGGCAAATAATCATGTCACAGAAGCAGCTTGAATAGCCAAAGGTGATGCCTCATGAGACCTGTGCAAAAAATTATCCAGTCTCTTATCTTCTGGATTTTTAAGCATGTCATCTCCATCTTTAGGAAACTGAGACCCTGACACTAAACTAGCCTCAGGGGCATCAGTAAGGGGCAGTTTTAATTTTTCCATCACCTCAGGTAGCAATGAATAGAAATTCTTTGTAAAGGCTGGAGCCATTTGTGGCACCACGGAATGAGTCCATTCTCCTTCCATACCCACATTTAAAACCTCAGGGAAAGGAATCACAGAATGGTCCTGCTTAGCCTTAGTCCTGATTTATGGTACTCCTTCCACAAAAGTACCAGCATTCTAACTGACAGCATTCAAACCCAAAGCATTTTCCACATACTATAGAAGGTTAGGAAACTGCTCAGATTCAAACAAATAGGGAGAAATATATTCAGGCACAGCCCCCCCCTGCTTCTAGGGAGAATTCTCCCTCCCTGTCAGACAATTATGGAGAAACAGAAGATTCCGCGTCAACAACAGAAATGAAAGAAGAGACACATTTAGTCTTTCTTTTAACTTTCTTAGGTGGAGAAACATCAAAGAGGCATATTTCATACATTCCCCACTCTCCTCCTGAAAGGAGGGTGAAAACTCAGAACAGTTATATTTTCTGGAATGTTTTAACTGCTTCTGACCAGTAGAGGGCTCATGAGCATTGGAGAGCTGCATTTTACTAGGCTTGTGAGTGTTTTCACACCTTATGGACTTAATTTGCCCATCCTTTTGGGCCAATGGAGTCACTGCCACTCCCCACACCACCCCAATCCACTGGCTCGCACAGCCTGCCTGGCTATGAGGGAAATCCAGTCATACAACTCCAAAGGGAGGGAGGGAAGTGGGGGGTGTTCACCCTCCCATGCCTGAAGTCATGTTAGCCAGCTCCTTCACATGGCCTGCACCATCACACAAAGCCATGCCAGTTTCCATTGCCACCTCAGCAGCACCAACCCTCAGAAGGAAGCAGCTGATCTGAACCTTCCGCACATTGTGTGGGTGCCTGCTCAAATGCACAGTTAATTACAGACCCCTCATCCAAGGAGAGTTATGAACTGCATGCACTCACTATGACACCTAGCCTGATCATGCCTCTTAGGGTGGTAAAGACTGAGGTAAATAGTGATTCTGAGAGGGTCTGTCTGTATTGATTTCCCATATGTTTGTCATATTGAGTCTGTAGAACAAAAGACCTAGTCTGCCAAAATATGTCTGTGTCAGAGAAAGCTGAGAGATATAACTGTACTCCTTCCAGCTTAGCCAGAAGCCCAGACACATAGAAAAGATGCTATGCTTGAAACAAATAATATGGTTTGGTTTCTGAAATCAAAGACAAGGTCTTCCCTGCTAACTAAATTTAGTACACAATAGGTCATTCATTTAACCTAGGCAAGCCCCTGAAGTTATCTCCTCCTGGGCAGACTGCCCAGTTCAGCTGCCTGAGATATCAAAATAAGAAAACACATAGAGCTGACAAATGATTTCTGTTGTCTGTTTGGTAACCACTATAATACACATGTGCAGTGCTGTAGATTTTTTTGGGTTCTGTTTCTGTGTAATAAAAAGCCTGTGTGCCCTTAATTCTTTGACACAGTTTGGCAGGAATGATCCCCCTGTGTCATTTTTTGCTAGCAATAAAGAGTCATCTGAGTTGAAAACCTGGATTTTGAGCTTCCATTATTTGTTACCCAGATAGACCTTAACATTTTGGTGCATTGGCCAGGAAGCTCAGGGTCAGGGATATTTCCCCTGCCCCACATTTGTTCCTGGTGGTTCCTGGATCGCTTCATCACCCACGACGGGGGAGCTCCTTCAGCATTTGGCTGATGCCCAGGGTTGGCTGCAGGAGTGATCAGGGAATGGCCAGGCCAACAAAGGGAGACAGAGGTTTTATTCAGATTGCTTTCTTCACCAGCGCTGGAAGACACCGGTTCAGGCTAGAAGACACCAGTTCAGGCGAGTATAGAGGGCCCTGATTCTTTTCTGTACTGTATCTGCTAACTCCATTGAGTTAAAGGAAAAATTGATCATTCTTCAGTCTGTTTCTTTGTCGGGGAGGTGGAAAGTGGGGTTTCCTGTTGTGTGTGAATGCTGCGTGAGTGGTGAATGAATCCCCTTTGTGTCAGCAGACCGGTCCCCCCAATTACCATGGCTGGTCTGTTTCCCTGTCACCCTCCCTCACTTGTCTGTCCACTATCCTTTTAGAAATCAGTTAGGATAGGCAGGAGGATGGGAGGAGGCTCTTTAAAACCTCTAAACACCATGCATTCCTCTGAAGTTTTTGACACCTCCCAATGCAATGTTACTGACATGAAGACCAAAAGGCACCCACCTGAGAGAACCTTTTTATAGCCTGCCTCTGGAATGCAGTAATTGTGAAAGCAATCCTGAGAAACCCTGAAAGATATACCATATACTGGAAGGTGAAAAAAAGATTCCTGATGATCCACCCTCTCCTTGAGCCAGCCCAAGATGTCTTATTGTTCACTCACCAGAACAAAGCCTGTTTGTTAACCTGTTCTGAAAAGAAGAAGTACTGCCCAGCCTAGGAGATTACTGTCCAGCCCAGAAGAAGAGTTCCCACCACCTGATGTTTGTCCCCCAAGGCAACTACCCTCTGCATCCCTGATGTCACCAGCCAGTATTCCCTACCACACCTGGGAAACCAGAGACGTCAGTATATCTGTCCTTGGAGAAGGTTGCAGATAAGAAAACCACCCTGTTCCTGAACTTAAAGCCCAGGAAGCAAGCCCCTGAACATCCAGCTGTTTAATAGAAAAACAACAGAAAAATAAAAGCCAAAGTCCAACAAGAACAAAGCTCCTCTGGCTGGCTTCAAGCCATTACATTCCAAGCTGTTGTCTGTCTGAACAGTACCAGCCACAGTCGCAGCCCTCTGCAAGGGCTGCAAGGCCAGATTTGATGATCCTTGTTAATATCTGCACCCAACACCCTTCAGCATCTCTGACTTGTTAAACTGGAAGACACATGGCCCTCTTAAGAAGAGGAACCAGAGAGACTTTTAAATATGGTGTCTGCCATAGTTGCTGCACAAATTCCTACCTGGGGCATATCCAACAGTTAATGGCCTACCCGATGATTAGTGAACAAAAAAGAATGCAGATTCAGGCCAACTTAGAAGAGAATGTCAGAAAGGCTGCCTGTGATGAGAGAGCCCATGATCCAGATGTTTACCTACAGACCCTTGCTCCACTGTCAATCCCAGAGGATAAAAAGAGACCAAGCAGACTGTAGTCCTTCCCTGTGTGTCGCAGTCCACCTCTGATACCCAGAAGAAGTTATAGAAGACTGATAGGGTTTGAAGATATGTCACTGGTCCCAACTGAAAGCTATAACAGATGAGGTTTACCTCAATAAAAAAGTTAAAGAGAGACATGATGCCATCAAGCAGATGAAAGAAAAGGCCAGTCTGCTGGCTGCAGCTTTACAGCAAGTAACACACTCACATTAATTCAACAAGTATCCCTTATTGAACAAGACACTTCATTCTGATAACATGCAAAAAGCCAGAAATAAAGCTCCCATAACAACAGCCAACAGATAAGCCCTCTAGTGTAAGAACGGTATGCAGGGGGAGGAAGAAGATAGATGCGCCCAGGTGGCGCGCAGCCTTGAAGCCCCCAAAGAGAAAAACACTCCCAGACTAGAAGGCGGCTGGGTGAATTCCAAGAACTGAGAGGCCAAGCAGGGAACCAGGCCAGGAACCTCATGTCAGGGCCTATCATGAATTCTACTCTAATACCCAGAATTCAGGACAGGGCATGACACCCAGCAACAACAGCAACATCCCAACCCCAACAACAACAACCACATCAACATCCTGGGGTTGCCACTGATTCCTACCACCAGTTCCTGTTGAGACAGAACCAAGGTGCTTACTGCAAACAAGAAGGCCACTGGAAGGATCAACGTCCTGAAAAGCAACCGCCCCTGATGGCTTTGTGGAAGAGGATGAGAGGGTTTCCGAGGACGCGGTGTGGGCGGAGCTGGGTAGCCAGACTCCTTCCCTCCTGTGCCAGCAGACCTTCCCCCGAGGACACCATTTAACCCGCAGGTGGCAGCATTTCAGCCTGAGCAGACGTTCCAACTTGACCAGATTGCCCAAGCCATGGCCTTGCAGGAGCACGAAGACATCAGAGAGACCAAGGTTCAACATGAATTCACTTTCCTGCCCTCCTGTCCCTGACTGGAAGAGACCTCCTGTGCAAAGTGTGTGTCATTTTGTTCTTTCATCCTGATAGATCAGTAACTGCTACTGCTGAGAAACAGCTCTTGACCCTTACCTGTCCTGTACAAAAAGCCTGTATAGAAAGCCTGGAGAATCAGCCCTGATCTGGGGCTCTGTGTCCCCTGTTGGTTCAACACTCTCCTGAATCCTGAAGCCTCACTGAATCCTGAAGCCTCATAAGTCATTAAGTAAGTTCCTAGTGTGTGGTCTGAAGATAATCCTGGAGGTTTAATATGAAATGTTGAACCTATCTGAACTCAACTGAAGCCTGAAGTCTGCTTAGACATGTGAACCAATCCCAGTATCCCATCCCAGAAGTTGCTAGAGCCTCAATGCAGACACACATTGACAGACTGATTTAACTGAAGATCCTTATTCCCACTGTCTCCCCACAAAATACATCTCTGCTGCTTATAAAGAAATCTAGCTTTGGTTTGCGTCATCAACCTGTAACAAGTCTTAAGACAGTTAAAACAAGCCTTGACCAGTCCACCAGCCTCGAGTCTGCCAGACATCCTCCAATTGTTCATAGATGACGGCCAAGGAATGGCAGTTGGAGTCCTGACCCAGAAATTTGGAACCTGGAACAGACCTGTACCCTACCTCAGTAAAAACATGGATCCTGTGAGCCGAGGGTGATGAAGTTTTCCTCCTTAAGGAAAGTACAGAGCACACCTAAACAATGTCCTCCAGTGAGAGTGGTGATAAACTGGATAAAAGTCCAGAGTTAAAAGAAAGGGCCCAAGAAAAATCAGAAAGCTAAGCCAGTGGTTGGCAGAAAAAAGCTTCAAAGAAAGTTGGGGAAAAAAGCAGCTGCAGAGCCAGTATCAGCATCTAACCAGTTTTAGAGAAAAAGGAGAAAGAGAAACCTGATGATACAGGAATAGATGATTGAAAAGCTATGGTCAGTGATGAAGAGAGAGAAAAAAAGAGAAAACCTGTTCATATTAAAGTCAAGGAGTAAAAGGATGAGGATGAAGATGATAAAGATAAAGATGAAGATGGAGAAGGTGAGGGAAATAAAGATGAGAAGACTTCAGATGGAAGAAAAACAGAATCTCAAGGTGCTAGCTATAGAAAAAACTGAATAAAAAAAAGAGAGAGTTCTGATCCAGAATATGATTCAGATGATTACTTTAAATCCTGCTGCTCTTATGCCTGTTCCAGAAGCTCCTTTACATGACTGCAAAGAAATCATGACAACTGTCCCCTCAAAATGACCTGATTTAAGAGATGTGCCCATTCCTGGAAAAATTATACTGTTCACTGATAGCAACAGTTTTGTCAGCAAATACCAAGCAAGCTATGTTGTTGTTACTGAAGATAAAGTTCTGATGGCCAAAACCCCACCAGTGAAAACCTCAGCTTGGAAAACAAAATTAGTTGTGCTAATCAAAGCCCTGCAATGAAACAAAGGAAAAGCCACCATTTGTACTGTTTTCAGATATGCCTTTCTAACTGTGCAAGTATATAAAGCTCTATACAAGAAACGTGGGTTCCTGACTACAGAAAAGAAAAAAAGAGATAGCACATATCCAAGAAATCCAACTTCTGCTACCTAAGATCTGAATCCCAAGAAAATAGCTATCATCCTGTTCAGCCCACACTGAAAAGTCAAACTCTATTGCCTGAGAAAAAAGTCTGCACTGACAGAGCCGCTAAAGGAGCAGCTCAACAGTCTTTACCTGAACCTGAAATCCTGATGGTTGCACCTGTGCCTGATTATAATAACTCTAAATATTCCTAGAACAAACCTGAAGAAGTAACTTGTCAGGGCTATTACAAGCACCATGGGTGATATAGTGTCCCAGACAACTGTATATGGATTCCTGTAGCTCTGAGACTTTCTGTGATACAACACATGCCTGACTCAGACAAAGAAGCCTTAAAGACACTTGATAGAGAAAACTTTCTACGTCAATAAGTTGTCCTCCTATGTACAGAAGTATCCTGAATCTGTGTTACCTGTGCCTGATCCAACCCCAGAAAGAGACTGACTTCCCACATCAGATCAATGTAGATAATAAAACAGCTTTTACTGCAGAAGCCACTGTCAGATTAAATTGTACACTGGGCTTAAAACTGGAAATACCATTCTGTTTGGAGACTTTAAAACAGCAAAGAGTAAAATGTGTCGACCAAATTATCAAGCTGCATTTGTGGAAGATGTGCCATGAGATCTGTGCCAAATGAACTATAATGTTGCCTGCTGTACTGTATACATAAATATACCCCTGAACCAGATGGCCTAATGCCCTATAAGCTGATATATAGAAGACTGTCACCCCTCCCTGTGATTGGGAAAGTTCTGGAACTAAGGGGGGGAGATTTCCCTCAAACAACAGCTCAGAGTTAAAAGATGCAGTTCTGGAAATTGGCCAGAAGACCAAGCAAACTCCCTTGGAATTTACTACACTTAACCATGTTTTCTGCCCTGGTGATTCAGTTTGGGTGAAGAGTCAAAAAAAGATGCATCAAAAAGACATGAGAAACACCTTTCATTGCCTTGTTAACCATCTTTACTGCTTTAAAGATTAAAGAAAGTCCTGCCTAGATCCATTTGCTATAGAGGCCATCCCAGTACCCAGCATCCTGGTCAGTTGCCTGCCAGCACAACCTTTAGATGACCCTGAGGCAAAGATTCCCCAGTAATCATCCATCGAAGCCTCCTCAAGTACTGGTGCTTGAGAGAGCGAAGACGTCGGACACAAGGGAGAAGCCTTCTTGGGACCGGCAACCGAGTGAGCGAAGCTCTGGAGGGCGCTGCAACCTCTCCCAACCTGGAAAGAGGAGTTGGTCACTGCCCGAAGATGAGAAAATCTGTCCTGAGTTGAATTGTCTGCCTTGCCTTACAACATAACATTTGTTTATAATGTTCTTACTGGGTATAATCATAATGTTGCTTTTGTTCCCCCCCACACTGTAAAACCAAACTCACCAGTGACCCCTGTAGAAGTTGTATCAAAACAGTTAAAGACAGGGAACAAAATTGGCAAAACCCTAGTTTATCAAATTAACTATGCTTGTCTGGGGTCCAAAAAGACTTACATATTTAAAACATTACTTATTTGGCCTGTTAGAAGACAGAAACCACTGTCTCTCTGTGAAGCTTCGGAAGCCGCAGAGCCATATTTTAATCACGGAGGTTGCCCGTGATTAAAATATGGTGCTGAGTCTTCCAAAGCTTCACGGAAGTGACACGGATGGTTTCGGGAGAGGGACAACGGCGTCTGAAAACGCCCCCCTGCTGCGCAAGATCGCCGTCCCTCTCCCAAAAGCTCCTCCCGCCCTAGGCACTCTAAAATGCGGTCCGAAAATCTCCCTAGTCTGCCAAAATATGTCTGTGTCAGAGAAAGCTGAGAGATATAACTGTACTCCTTCCAGCTTAGCCAGAAGCCCAGACACATAGAAAAGATGCTATGCTTGAAACAAATAATATGGTTTGGTTTCTGAAATCAAAGACAAGGTCTTCCCTGCTAGCTTAATTTAGTACACAATAGTTCATTCATTTAACCTAGGCAAGCCCCTGAAGTTATCTCCTCCTGGGCAGACTGCCCAGTTCAGCTGCCTGAGATATCAAAATAAGAAAACACATAGAGCTGACAAATGATTTCTGTTGTCTGTTTGGTAACCACTTATAATACACATGCGCAGTGCTGTAGATTTTTTGGGTTCTGTTTCTGTGTAATAAACAGCCTGTGTGCCCTTAATTCTTTGACACAGTTTGGCAGGAATGATCCCCCTGTGTCATTTTTTGCTAGCAATAAAGAGTCATCTGAGTTGAAAACCTGGATTTTGAGCTTCCATTATTTGTTACCCAGATAGACCTTAACAATTCTATGACCAACAAAAGAAAAACCTGGACCTGAGACTGACCGTCCCCATTAGGGTGGTAAAGACTCAGGGGAAAAACTTTGATGTCCAGCCAATGATCCTGATCTAATCTTTTTAGCTGGAGTGCTAAAAGCCCTGTCCTGATCTAGGGTGAGGCAAGTGGGACTGGCTGTCCCTCTTAGAGTAGTGGTAAGGATGACTGACAGATTGGAAGCCCTGCCTGTGAAGCACAAGGGAGGACCCAGACCCAACATGAAGAATGTCTCCCCACACTGCAGGAGAAAAGGCCAAAGAAAAAACCCTGAAAGGAAAGGACTGAGTGCAGGGCCGGCTTAACCAGTCTGCCAAATCAGCATTTGCGGGAGAGCCCACCCAGCCACGGGGCCCCACCCAGCCCACCCATCTGAACTCTCCTCCTGCAAAAATCTCCTGCTGGCTTTAAAAAAAACCCAGCATCTCCCAAATAGAAAACGAAAGAGAAAGACGGAGCTTTCTTTGTGTGGCTGATTCTGGAGGGAGTTTGCTGCTCACTCGCCCCCTCCTGCCAGAACCATTGTCAAAAGGCCAGCCAGCCAGGCGTGTGTCAGAGAGGGTGACGGTGTGTGAGAGAGAGAGAGGAGGGGGGGAGGCAAGTCTTTCCTCTCTCTTCAGAAAGGGCTTCTTTCTTTTTTTCTCTCTCCCTTCTTTCTCACTTTTTATCCCCCGTCTCTCCCTCCCTCCCTTCCTTCCTTCCTTCCTGTATTTCTTTCTTTCTTTCCTTTCCTTTCCTTCCTTCCACATAGATCCCCTCCATCCATCTTTCCACCTGCTCTTAACATGCTTTTTTTCTCTCCCCTCCCTTTCCCCCTTGGTCTTCTTCAGCTTCCCCCCCCCCTTGCTGCCACTGAGTTCAACTTGCAAAAGGAATTTGTGTGTGTTTGCCTATGTACCTTCAAGTCATTTCTGACTAAGGCAAACGTGCCATGGGGTTTTCTAGGCAAGGTTTGTTCAAAGGGGGTGTGCCTTTCCTTCCTTTGAGGTTGAGAGAGTGTGACTTGCCCAAGGTCACCCAGTGGGCATTCATGGCTGAGTAAGGATTCAAATCCTGGTCTTCATAGTCATAGTGCAATGCTGAAACTTCTACAACACTCTAGCTCTTTTAACAGAAGAATATAAAGAACATCAATAAAAATTGGAGTAATATTACTGGGAACAATGGTTTTATTGTTGTCACTAAAACACCAGTATCCCATTAGTGTTATGTCAGAGGCATTGGCCTAGAGCAATGGTTCTTAACCTTTTCTTTACCAGGGACCCCTTTTAAATATCTTTTGTTGCCCCAAGACTTAACTCAAGATTTAAAACCCTAATAATAATAGCTAATAATAATAGCTAACAACAACAATAGAATTACACCATCCGTTAAACTTTCCCTCAGAGGCACTCTTGCTTCTTCCTGCAAGTTTGTGGCTGGAGTGGATTGAATGGCAATGTGCAGGCCAAGCCAGCCAGCCAGCCTTTGCCGTGGTTCCTGTCACGTGGCTGATCGACTGCAGGGAGGAGGTGGACCAAGCAGCCTTCAAGCCTTTGTGGACCTCCTGTGAGGACATTGTGGACCCCAGGTTAAGAACCACTGGGCTAGAGAATGCTGGAAAGGAACAATGCAACCAGACCTTGAGAAGGATGCTGGCAGGGGGATTCTGGGAGGTGTAATCCAAGAGTAACTTTCCCAGGCTCTGAATGCAGCCTAGAATCATAGGGCTGGAAGGGACCCCAACAGCCATCCCATTCAATCGGCTTCTGTCCTGCAGGAACACACCATCAAACCCCTTACGACAGATGGCCATCCAGCCTCTGCTTTAAAACCTCCAAAGAAGGAGACTCCACCACACTCCAAGGCAGTGTATTCCACTTCAAACAGCTCTTCCTGTCAGGAGGTTCTTCCTAATATTCAGGTGGAATCTCTTTTCCTGTAGTTTGAACCCATTGCTCTGTGTCCTAGTTTCTGGAGCAGCAGAAAACAAGCCTGCTCCATCTTCAGTATGACATCCCTTCAAATATTTAAACATGGCTATCATGTCACCTCTCAACCTTCTCTTCTCCAGGCTAAGCATACCCAGCTCCCTAAGCTCCTCTTCATAGGGCGTAATGGCTTCCAGACCTCCCACCATCCTTCTCAGTATCTTTCTTGAATTGTTGTGCCCAGAACTGGAAACAGTATTCCAGGTGAGGTCTGACCAGAGCAGCATACAGTGGCAATATTACTTCCCTTGATCTAGGCACTATACTCCTATTAATGCAGCCTAGAATCGCATTGGCATTTTTTGCTGCTGCATCACACTAACTCATGTTTAGCTTGCAGTCCACACTTTCTTTCTTTCTTTCTTTCTTTCTTTCTTTCTTTCTTTCTTTTTTGAGGAAATCTACACCATTACGTTAATTGCTAATAAACAAAAAATATTATGGTAGTGCCTATAATATAGTTTTTAAACTAAATTATTGGTGGCAAATTATGTAATACAGTAGCCCCCTCCCCTTATCCACTGGGGATTGGTTCTGTGTGGTCATGGATTCTGAAAACTGTGGATAATAGTGAACGTCATTGAAAATAATGGGACTTCTGGTTTAAAATACCATAGAGTTGCCTTGGAGGGCCTAGAAAATGGCTAGGGAGGACACATTTTCTAGGAAGACTCTATGGTAGGTGTGCTGTTTTGTGTTCCATGGATAATTAATCCATCAATACGGGGGTCCTACTATAATCTGAACATCCTGTACGGTGAATAGGTTAGGTTACATTGACCTGAGATAAACATATGGGGGCCCCAAAATAAAGCATTGCAGGGGCCCCCAAAATTCCTTAAACCGGCCCTGACTGAGTGAGAGAAGAGACAGGGAAATGGGGTTGCACAACCCTAATGAGGTGAGAGGGGCTGAAGTTCATAGAATGATTTGAAATGGCCAGCCAATCTGTTGGTTACACTGCAATACAGTGCTAGATGGTCAGTATGAAACAATCAGTCTGTGTTTATCACTGTTACACTGTTTCTTCTCAGGACTACTTATGTTTATGGAATAAGTGTATTGTTTGACTACTGAATTTTATGTTCATCTTTGGACTTTGGATATATATTTTCATATACACCTGTAAAATATGTACATGCATGACACTGACAATGTCAGTGAACAAGATATTTTTCACCTTAACCTACCTCCCATTGTGAGGATCAATGAAATGAGAATGGCAAATAACATTTCACACTAGGGAGTGCTATAGAAATCAATAATGGACAATAGTTAAAGAAGTATGGTTTCTTGTTCTCACTTGTTCCATGTGTTGTACATTATTTGCTGTCTCTTCATGTCTAAAATGGCTGGGACTTCATGAAAACAGGATTCTTCTTCTCGACATCTGAAATAAATAATTTTGAGTTGATCATTTGTCTATTTTTAACACGGGTAGTTTTATATAAATACTACTCTACGGTGAACTCGCCACGGGTCAGCGTAAGAGGGGCGCTCCAAAAAAGCGATACAAAGACTCCCTGAAACAACATCTCAGGCTTGGCCAAATTGATCACCAACAGTGGTCCGCCCTGGCCTCACATCGGGAGGCATGGAGACGCACTATCCACAATGCTGCAGCCTTATTTGAGAACTCACGCCGAACAAGTCTTGAAGAGAAATGACAACACAGAAATAATCAAAACCCAGAAACATCACCCAAGGAGACCTTCTGCTGTGCTTTCTGCAACCGGACTTGTTTATCTCAGATTGGCCTTTTTAGTCATCAGCGCGTTTGCAGAAAGCACGGGATGAGTCCTTCCTGAATCTTCGTTTGCGAAAAAAAGCCAGAGTTTTATATAAATTACATATGTACTGTTCTTTTCTTCTCAACTAAGATAATCAGTTTCTAAAATGGCCAAGATGCTCAGGAGGCACAGCATATATGTCCAGAATAGTTGTTATCCTCCTTCGCTTCCATTCTTATTCTGTAGGCTGATCAGTTGAATCTCCTTCCACTACTGCAAAACTCTAGGCAAGATAAAGAAGTTAAAACATTTCAAGTTTTACAAGAGACCTTTGCAATTTGTTTGGTTTATGCTAGACCTGATTTTTGTGGGGGTGTGCATTTATCACTAATCACACTTAAGGCATTCTGAGACAGACTATTCTTCAGAAGAGATAATAGTCTGGATCCATGCCTACTGAACACAAGGCTTGGTTTCAGCCCAATAAAATATATTGATATTGAAAGGTACTGATATACTTCAATTTATATATTTTTCACTCTGTTTTGCAAATTGTTTCCTTTAATAGAATCTCTTTTGTGGAAAAGTGGCATGTAAATTGTTATGATAGTATTATTCTTGGTCTGTTCATTAGCATGAAGAAAAAAGACTACTAGTTAGCAATAAACTTTACTGATTGGTTTTCCAAAATCTTATCATTTGGCAATTCATCTTTCACTTGTAAGTCAAAGATTACCTTGCATCATCTGTTATGGATGGAAACCCTGTTTCCAAGTGTGAAGGGCTTTACTTTACAAAGAAAGAGAGAGGGCAAAGGAAAGGTCTAGGAGCTGGTGCATGGCTCTTTCACTCTGGCATTTCTCCTGTAACCTGCCTAAACATTGGCTGAAACTGCCTGCACACAAGACAGAATAGAAGCCATCCATTTTTAATTTATTTTGAAGTGGCTTAAGACAAAGTATTGTCTGGAACCTATAATTTGACAAGTCCTCCATGGTAATTGTATTTTAACCAAGCAGTGAAGTCAGGCTTCTGTCTAGCTAACAATTTTGTCTTTTGAGATGGTGGCAGCTTTTTTTTTAAAAAAAGATCCATCCTTCTGTTTCTCTATAATAAATAAACTTTATTTTAATAAAGAGTTTTATATAAAACAGTTATCTGTTTGAACCAAGTTTTGTAAAAGAGCCTGCCTGAGACTGAAAAGGAGTATAACTGCCCACAATAGAAAACAGGCTGGCATCTTGTGTTTATTTTGTAGCATCCAAACCTACACCAACTAACAAACTTGGTGGTGGCAGGTATGAAATCTTAGTTCTACACTGATTATAAAATGCTGTTCAGTCACAGACTGAATGCCTTACTCCCATAACAGAGGATTTTAAGTGGTTAAAAAGCAGCATAGGGCTGCAAAAACTGGAGGCAGAATGCTACCTTCAGCCATGCTCAAAAGCTTAATAAACTACAAGAAGGGTTTCGCTTTTGTCTCTAGTTCCAGTGTTTCTGGTTTTGTTTCTAGTTTCAGTGAGGACAATAGCCAACAATTTGCAAAATAACAATTCTTTGAAAGAATAGACTGACCAACTTGGCTTGCCATCTTGGTCACAGGTTCTGAGGCAGATATTTCTTCTGGCCAACATACTGGCAGTCACACCCCTTGTGTTGAACTATATCATATCCCAAGAGAAGTGTGCTAGGAAAGCTTATGAGTAAGGTGTTTTATTCAAACAGTTCTTTAAGGGTTTGGGTACTGTTTTGCCTGTGCCAAAAAAACAACAACTTATTTTTTGTCTTCTTGAGAAGGCAAAGAACTATTATGTGTGATAGAGAAACCACAAAAGAGAAATGACAGCTGGTGCAAGATTGGATACTCTGTTTTCAGCTATATCAAATAATGATGTTCAGAAGTGTTTTTGTCAGGGGACACTTGACAAGATTTACCAAGACTTCAGTTACTTTCGCTCCCCCATGATTCTCTGGCTAGACCACTCCACACAACCATTTCAGTTTCTGCAAGGTCAGCCCAGATTAGTATTGAGATGGGAGACCTCCAAGGAATACTAGGTACTGTAGGCTATTGTGACAATGCCTTCATTACACATGGTTTGCCTCATGCTACTAACATCATAAGGCACCCAGTCACCAACACTTTACCCTTCTTCCATCCAAAAGACACTATCCTGAAGTATAAAAGGGCTAGGGTCCCAAGTGTTTCCATAAACCAGTCACAGTATTTTAGGTAGCGAGTTCTCTCTTCTTTCCAGTTACTGGCAATCAATTCAGTCTGAGTCAACCACTATAAAACAAACAGTAACTTTTATTGAAGAATGTACAGATATAAAGTATCTTATGTCAGTTGCTTCAAGCTCAAATTGTTTACATTAAAATCAAACATTTGGCAAACTTTAGCTGTTCTCTAGCTAACTGCCTTGCTCTTGACACACATCTCTCTGTAAGCTCATCAGCTCTCATAATTCTTTCTTCTTCTCTCTGTGCCTGGATCTAACTCCCCGATTTTCTGTTAACCAGGAGACCCCTCCCATCGCATACAACTGGGCTGGGTTTTGCTCCTCCTGTGTCCCTTGTTGTCTGGAAACCAGCTATCAAGCTGCACTTTATCCAAAAGAGCCAGCTCATACAGCTATTTTGTCACAGCTATATTTCAGAGGAAGGAACTGGCAAAACCATATCCGAGTATTCCTTGCCTAACAAAATGCTATGAAATTCATGGGGTTACTATAAATCCATAGGCGACTTGAAGACACACACACACTCCAAACAACTGCATAATTGACATATAAGTACCTGTACCATCTTATATCAGAAACACAGGGACTATTACAAAATAGTTCCTTGCTTCCATCATCTACCCAGAATACAAGTGTTTCGACCTTTCAGACAAATCAGGAAGAACTGATTGTGAATGCTTGAGTGGTGACCTTGAACATGTCTGAACCTGCATGGCAAACATCAACACTCTCAGCCGTTCAATTAATTGTCAAGTCATCATTTAAAGCAGCTGTGTTGTCTGTTGCGTGCCAGAAGAATGCTAAGTTTAAAAGTTGAGCAACATTGTCAGTTTGAAATTTTTAGTAAAATTGAAGGAAACACCAACAGAATCTTTTCAAATGCTTACTGAGGCCTACAGGAAAGACTGCATGTCTCATACGCATGTGTTTGAATAGCACAAAAGATTCAGAGAAGGACATGAGAATGTGGAAGACGATGGATGCACTTTCCACTTCAAGAACCAAAGAAATTATGGAAAAAATCAGCCAGATTGTTCAAGAAGGCCACCAACTCAGTGTTTGAATGATAGCTAAAGCCCTCAACATTGTCAAAGACACTGCATAGAAAATTTGGCATGAGGATCTCAAGAGAAGAAATGTTTGTGCCAAGATGGTCCCTAGGGTTCTCACACCAGAGCAAAAAGAGTGCCGCAAGGAAATTTGTGCTGATATTCTGCAGCAACTTGAGGCGGACCCAAACCTTTTTTTTAAAAAAATCATCACTTGTGATGAAACCTGGATCTTCCAGTATGATCCTGAGACAAAACGACAGTCAATGCACTGGGAAGCACCATCATCACCAAGAATGAAAAAAGCATGTCAAAGCAAATCCACCTTCAAAGCCATGCTCATTGTTGTTGTTTTTCAATTCAAGGGCATAATTTTGGCAGAATGGGTTCCAGAAGGCAGAACAGTGAACCAGCATTATTATACAGAAATTTTGACAAAGCTGAGAGAAAGAGTCGGGTGGGGGGAGCCAGAACTGTGGAAAAATGGTTTCATTCTTTATCAAGACAATGCGACTGCTCACACAGCACTTTCTGTGAAGCTGTTTTTTCCAATAAACACATTACTACACTAGAACACCCTCCATATCCACTAGATTTGGCACCATGCAACTTTTTTCTTTTCCCTAAAGTGAAATCGGTGCTTAAAGGAACATGTTTTGAGTCAATTAATGCCATAAAGAAAATGACAGATGTGTCGAAACAACTGACAGAAACTAATCTGCTCCATGCCTTCGGCCAGTGGAAAACAAGACTGCATTGGTGTGTGACTACGAATGGAGAGTATATTGAAGGGGACAAGCATTAGAATTGTAATACATTAAGGAGATTTTCAGACCTGCAAAATGCCGGTTTGCCGCGCGAGCAGCCTCCCGAAACTGCTGCGCGGCAAGGGTCTACTTCGGACGACGCTGTGCCTCTCGCGAAACCGTCCGTGTCACTTCCGTGAAGCTTGGGACGGCTCAGCACCATATTTCAATCACGGAGGTTGCCCGTGATTGAAATATGGCGCTGAGCCGTCCCAAGCTTCACGGAAGTGACACGGACGGTTTCGCGAGAGGCACAGCGTCGTCCGAAGTAGACCCTTGCCGCGCAGCAGTTTCGGGAGGCTGCTCGCGCGGCAAACCGGCATTTTGCAGGTCTGAAAATCTCCATAAATAAAGATGGGTTGTTGTATCAGTCTCATTATTTAATAGACAGACCTCATACCTGGTATCTTTTCCACATAATTAAAGATGTATGACACAGTAAAAATAGAACACTATTCATATTAATATTCACCTACAGATATTCTTCGTAAGTGCAATAACTATCACAAGTATAATGAAGATTTTCAAAAGTTCATTCAACTCAGGTTGCTGTCATTCCATATTTGAATGGCTTTCCACTTCTTGCAAGTGAGACAGGGATAATAAGCCTCTCCTCTTGTTTTGCACAGGGCTGGCCCAGTTCTATCCCAGAATTACTGCCAAACAATGGCTTCTCTCCCTCCCTCTCACTCTTTCTCACCACACACACACACACACACACACACACGTATATATCTGTATAGCCATACTGGAATCTGCATAATGGACTTCTACACAGGACACAAATAATCCCTTCAAAATATCTGAAACTTCCACCAGGCACACTTAAGCACATTTATTATAGTGATTAATAAGTAATTAACCACAGGACCTTTCATACTTCACAAACATGGCCCTCAGAGTTCAAGAGAAAGACAAGGAATGAGAAACAGGGGGTGGGGGACGACAGCTTTTATGCTGACGCAACTTCTGGTTCTTAATCATACAAGAGCAGTTCCTTTTCATCCTGCTGTTACACATTCAAAGTCAAACGATTCAGTGCAGAATCAGAGGCAGCCCACCCAAAACTTTCCCCATGAGATATTTGCCTGGCACATCTTAATAAGTCAGAAGACAAGAAAGAAATACAATACATCCTGCAAATGCTACCTGCATATAAATATGAAACAATTAGAAGGGGTGAGTATACAAACCTTGCACCTTCAGTTTTCCAGCCAGAATGTATTAGTGCTTATGAAAATATGATGAAGATGCTCAAGACTGCTCAGCATGTGCAGGCATTACAATACTAACCAACCAAAAACTTGGACCACCAGCTGGTAGCCTACTATATCTTTGCTTATTACTCAGGCAGTGATCCAAAGGTTGCAAGAAAGGAACAAAAGGAGAGCTACTCCCAAGGATGTCCTATATAATAAGCCCAGCAAAAATAAATAAATAAATAAATAAAAATACAGGGTCCTCCTGACTGGGATAACCACAATGTAAGATTAGTGCCTAGATGTGTGCATGTGTATATTAGATGCTATGGTTTCATTAATTTTCTTGTCTTGTTATAGTATCACTATTTCTGTGTATACAGGGATAGTGTTTACTTTAAAATTAACAATCATTTCCATTTGGTAAAAAAGAGAAAAATTAATATTAAAGTCTATGACAATGTAAATGAATTTGTAATAAAACCATACATTACACTTGAATTCATGGTTCTAGAATGAAGAATATTTCTGTTAACAAACATTTTATTAATTCACAAAAATAATAACAATGACAAACAAAATAAAACAGGCAAAAACCACACAAAAACCAAACAAAATATTATGCACATTAAAAGGAAAGAAAAGGAAAAAGAAAAGGACTTCCAGCTTATATCTCCTAAAAGTATATAACTTTATATCAATATTTCTTTCTCTAATTTAAGTAAAAGTAATTTAAATAAACATATCACCAGATTAAATAAACTTATCACCAGATTATTTCCATATTCGATATTCACTATAAATACCAAATAAATATAAATCAGTGTAAACAATTTATCAAACTACTGTATCAAGTAATTTTGTTTTAATATTGGATTGTTGTTATGTTTGTCTTTATACTGTGTAAGGCACTGGCACTCACACTTTACACAAGCATTTTTTGGATGTGGCGGAGCAGAGTATAATTTGTTGTGTAAGTAAATTTAGAGTAAACTAACTTATTTAGAGTGTACTAACTGCTTTAAAAGTATGAAGTAATAATATGAGGAAACATACAACTTTGGAGAGAAATAAATGTTATCTACCAGATATGGTTAGAATGAGATGCTAGCTCCATCTATTGGATACCAGAGGAAGACACAGGCTAAAACCACTTGGCCAAGCAAATCTACCCCCGCCCCATCAGGGAAAAAAAACCTCAAGACTTGGTGAGAAACATTTTAAGAGGCTAGGAGAACTTTTACAAGGGAGTTTCTCTATATGAAATCTGAAAAGAACCAGACTATATTATAAAATCCACACTCCCTTTTTAAAAAAGATTATATTATAATAATTTCACACCAGAGAAAAGGAATAGGGGTAAACAAGGTCCGCTTTATTTGACCTAAAACTATTTAAACAAACTGCGGATAAGCAAAATAAGTACATTATTTATTTATCTTCACAGTATGTTAATATTTTAAAGGAAAATTCATGCACGTATTCCTGAAACAAACACCATTCTTTCTTTAGCAGTTATATTTGTATAGAATAAACATTCACACATGCACTCACACTCACAAGTGATCACACAAGGCTAATGATGAACTAGGAAGAAGTATTTGGATAGAGGAGCGGTTCGACAACAAGAGAAGAGTTGTGAATCAAGGTTGTTGAGGCCACCAGGATGCAGTGAGCACAGTTGGTTCAGAGTTTGATGAGGACCCTGGAGATCAGCAGGGAAGGAGGGAACACATACAGCAGGGGACTATTCCAGCTGGAGAGTTCAAGTGAGGAACTCTGGAGCAGAAGATTCAACATCAGGCATTCTCTGCAGTGGCAAAGAGATCTCCTTGAAGAGTTCCCCATTCAGAGAAGACACATCAAAGTACCATTGGATGTATGCTCCACTTGCGGTAGGATTGTCTGGATCTGCTGAGAGCATCTGCCATGGTGTTATCCTGTTGGGATAACAACCTTTCACATGCATGAACTCTATGGTAGTTAAAGTGCATGTTCTCTCTAGGAGTTTGTGCAAAGCATGTTTATGGCTGATTTCCTGTTTCCTTGTTTACATACCTCTTCTCTTCCTGGTCACGTAGGCACCATTTGTTCTCTGGGGACCAAGCCCCAAGCACACTTCCTATCTAACCTTCCTTCATGAAGCATGTGGGCTTAAAGAAGCTCTCTGGATGAGTTACTTCTAAGTTCTGAATAGCATGTAGACCTTTATAGATTTTTCTTCCTCCTACCTACCTTAACCTGCTGAACCTGTGTATTGAATTATGCACATGCTACTTTGTAAGTAAACTACTATTTAAGGAAAACTAAGCTTCTTTTATTCATCAGCTAGATATATTGTGCGGGGGGAGGAAGTGGCTGGCTTATCTGTTCCTAAAACTTCTGCTATGCGCAATTTTAACTCTGCTGCTGAGATCACCAAATCTCAACTAGTGGTGATGATTGCAATGTTGACAACCATCACGTCTATGCCTATGGCATAGGTCTGGAAGCCATCCCCTATGAAGAGCAGCTTTAGGGAGCTGGGTACCTTTAGCCTGAAGAAGAGAAGGTTAAGAGGTGACATGATAGCCATGTTTAAATATTTGAAGGGATTTCATACTGAGGATGGAGCAAGCTTGTTTTCTGCTGCTCCAGAGACTTGAACATGGAGCAATGGATTCAAACTACAGGAAAGAATGCCCTGATGGTAGAGCTGTTCGACAGTGGAACACAGTACCTTTTTGGCATGGAGATAGCTTTTGAGAATATGGATCTTGCTCTCCAGGGATGCAACTATGGCAGTGGAGTTCCCTGAAACACCACAGAGGGTACAATGGATAGTCCAGCCATCTCACAAGTGGGGGAGGGATTAGGGGAAATTACTTCCCAAGAATTACCTCAGAAGGGGCGACAGTTGAAGAAGAAGAGGGCTATATACAGTCCATGAAATCTATGTTGTTATCTCTGTTTTAAAGTAGGGTATGTTGCACTTTTATTATCCTATCTCAACAGTTGAATATAATGTATAGAATCATAGAGTTAGAAGGCCAACCCCTTGCCATGCAGGAATACACAATCAAATCATTCCTGAGATGGCCATCCGTCCTGTTTAAAAAACTCCAAAGAAGGAGACTTCACCACACTTCTAGGCAGTGTATTCCACTTCCAAACAGCTCTTACTGTCAGGAAGTTCTTCCTAATGTTTAGGTGGAATCTCTTTTCCTGTAGCTTGAACCCATTGCTCCGTGTCCTAATCTCTGGAACAGCAGAAAACAAGTTTGCTCCATCCTCAGTATGACATCCTTTCAAATATTTAAACATGGCTATCATGTCACCTCTCAACCTTCTCTTCTCCAGACTAAACATGCCCAGCTCCCTAAGCCGCTCCACATAAGGCATGGCTTCCAGACCTCCCATCATCCTGGTCACCCTCCTCTGGAAACATTCCAGCTTCTCAATATCCTTCCTGTGGTGCCCAGAACTGGACACAGTATTCTAGATGAGGCTTGACCAAAGCAAAATACAGTGGCACTATTACTTCCCTTGATCTAGACATTATACTCTTATTCATGAGCCTAGAATCGCATTGGGTTTTTTAGCTGCTGCATCACATTGCTGACTCATGTTCAGCTTGTGGTCCACTAAGACTCCTAGATCCCTTTCACATGTACTGCCATCAAGCCAGGTATCACCCATCCTATGTCTGTGCATTTCATTTTTACTGCCCAAGTGTAGTATCCTACATCTCTCCCTGTTGAAATTCATTGTGTTAGTTTTAAGGCCATTTTGGATTCTGATCCTGTCCTCTGCGTATTAGCTACCCTCCTAATTTGGTGTCATCTGCAAACTTGATAAGCAAGTCCTCTATCCCCTCATCTAAGTCAATGATAAATATATTGAATAGCAGTAGTCCCAGGACAGAACCCTGTGGCACCCCACTGGTCACTTCTCTCCAGGATGAAGAGGAGCCATTGGTGACTACCCTTTGAGTTTGGTCAGTTAACCAATTACAAATCCATCTAACAGTTGCATTGTCTAGCCCACAGGTTACTAGCTTGTTTGCAAGAATATCATGGGGGACTTTGTCAAAAGCCTTACTGAAATCAAGATAAACTACATCCACAGCATTCCCTTCATCTATCAAGTTTGTAACTCTATCAAAAAAAGAGATAAGATTAGTCTGGCATGACTTGTTTTTGAGAAATCCATGTTGACTTTTAGTGATCACGGCATTCCTAAGTGCTTACAGACTGTCTGTTTAATGATATGCTAGAATCTTTCCTAGTATTGATGTCAGGCTGAATGGATGGTAATTATTTGGGTCTTCTTTGCCCTCCTCCAGTCTGTTGGGACCTCTCCTCTTCTCCAGGAAAAAGATTATTGATAGTGGTTTTGAGATTACTTCTGCCAGTTCTTTAAAACCCTTGGATGAAGTTCATCTAGCCCTGGAGACTTGAACTCATTGATACTGGCCAGGTATTCCTGAACTACCTCTTTACCAATTCTGTGCTGCATTCCCCCTACTGCATCATCTGCTCCATTTCCCCCAAGTTGAGCACTGTTCCCCCTTTGGAAGAAGACTGAAGCAAAGAAGGTGTTAAGTAGTTCTGCCTTTTTTCTGTCCCCTGTGTGGGCCTCTCAGCTTTTCTCAGCTTTTGGGCATGGGCAGACCTAAAAGTACAGCTTAGCATTATCAGCGTTAACTAAGAGTTCTTAGATTACCTAAAAGCTCTCATCATGGACACTGAGGGGACTGCAGCAGTCACTTGCAACACTTGTGCGATGTTTCTATTCTTGTCTACAGACGTGGAGAACTTCACATGCACCAAATGCAAGCTGGTAGCCCTCTTGGAGGAGAAAGTACAGCAGCTGGAGACACGGGTAGCTACACTTCAACAGATTCGGGAGCAAGAGGTTTTCCTGGACAGAACAGAACGAACACTCTTGGATGGGGACCGCACAGAGGAAGTGGCTGTGGAGGAGAGGGTCACTTCACGGACACAGGAAGTAGACAGCTGGAGGAATGTCACACACAGAACAAGAAAATCCAGGGATTCTTCCAGCAGCTTGCAGCTAAAGAATCGATTTGAAGCCCTTTCCCTTATCAAGGACAATGAGGAAGAACAGCATGGACAGACTTCAGGGGTAGAGCAGGGGACCTTGAGAGGACCACCGCAAGGAACAGCAGCTGCGAAGCCTCAGCGGAGGCGTGTGGTGGTGGTGGGGGACTCCTTGCTGAGGGGTACAGAAGCAGTGGTATGTGGGCCTGACAAGATGACTCGGGAGGTGTGTTGTCTCCCTGGGGCAAAGATCTGTGATGTGACCGAGAGGCTGACAAGACTCATCAAGCCTACGGATCATTACCCCTTCCTTTTGGTCCATGTGGGAACCAATGATACTGCAAGGCACAGCTTTCCCAAGATCAGAAGAGATTATGAGGCCCTGGGGAGGAAGCTGAAAGAAATGAACGCACAGGTGGTCATCTCGTCTCTTCTGCCAGTTGAAGGGCATGGTCCAAGAAGGGAGAGGAAAATAGCCGACATAAACAACTGGCTCCGTAGATGGTGTCGCCGAGAACAAATTGGATTCTTGGATCTTGGATCATGGACTGCGCTTCCATGCAGGGGGACTTCTGGCAAGAGATGGGGTGCATCTTACAACAGTTGGAAGAAACATTTTTGCCAACACTCTCAAGAATTTGATCAGGAGGGCTTTAAACTGAGTCAAATGGGGGAGGGAGACAGTATTCTGGAAGGCAAAAGGGCTGGAGAAAATAGTCAAACTGTCATAGAGGGAACAAGGCAAACAGCGCAAGGACCCAACAGTGGGAGGCAAAAAAACTTGCACAGGGAGCAAGTAAAGGGAACACATGGTCTCAGATGTCTCTACACTAATGCACAGAGCATGGGAAATAAGCAAGATGAACTAGAACTCCTTGCACTACATAACAAATATGATATAATAGGCGTTACTGAAACCTGGTGGGACGAGTCTCATGATTGGAATGTAGGAATAGAGGGGTATAACCTTTATAGGAGAAACAGGCCAAACAGGAAAGGAGGAGGAATAGCATTATATGTCAGGGATATTTACACCAGTGAAGTGATCCATGACATCAATACTGGAAGCCAGGTGGAGAGCATCTGGATAAAAATTAAAGGGGAGGGAAACAACAGGGATGTTATTGTGGGACTCTACTACAGACCCCCAAATCAGACGGAGGAATTGGATGTTGCCTTTCTAGAACAGATGAACATACATGCAGAAAGGAGAGATGTAGTAGTGATGGGTGACTTCAACTATCCTGATATTTGCTGGCAATCTAACTCAGCCAAAACTACAAGGTCTAGCAAATTCCTTACATGCCTGGAAGACAATTTCATGGTCCAAAAGGTGGAAGAGGCAACAAGGGGGTCAGCTATTTTAGATCTGATCCTAACCAACAGAGACGACCTTGTTAATGGGGTGCAAGTGGTGGGATCCTTAGGTGAGAGTGATCATGTTCTCCTGGAGTTTGTTATACAATGGAAAGGAGAAGCCAGGCATAGTCAGACACGCATTCTTGACTTTAGGAGAGCTGATTTCAATAAACTCAGGGAAATACTGGGGATGATCCCATGGTCAAGAATACTAAAAGAGAAGGGACCTCAAGACGGTTTTGACTTTCTCAAAAGGGAGATACTGAAGGCACAATTTCAAACAGTACCATTGAGGAAGAAAAATGGGAGGTGTCTCAAGAAACCAGGATGGATGACTAAAGAACTTTCAATGGAGCTAAGTTTTAAACGGAACATGTATAGGAAATGGAAAAGGGAGGAAATCACCAAAGAAGAATTCAAACAGATAGCGAACACGTGTAGGAGTAAAGTCAGAAAAGCTAAAGTGCAGAATGAGCTCAGGCTTGCTAGGGAGGTTAAGAACAATAAAAAGGGTTTTTTTGGGTATGTCCGCAGCAAAAGGAGGAAGCAGGAAATGATAGGGCCACTACGTGGAGAAGATGGCAAAATGCTAACAGGGGACAGAGAAAAGGCAGAATTACTCAACACCTTCTTTGCCTCAGTGTTTTCAGAAAAGGAAAAGGAGGACCAACCTGAGGAAAATGGAACAGAGGACACAATAGGGGAAATCCAGCTGAAAATAAGTAAAGAGGTGGTACAGGAATACCTTCTTAATCTAAATGAATTTAAATCTCCAGGACCAGATGAACTACATCCAAGAGTATTAAAAGAGCTGGCAAATATAATCTCAGAGCCATTGGCAATAATATTTGAGAACTCCTGGAGAACAGGAGAAGTCCCAGCAGACTGGAGGAGGGCAAACGTTGTTCCCATCTTCAAAAAGGGGAAAAAAGAGGATCCCAACAACTATCGTCCAGTTAGTCTGACATCAATACCAGGGAAGATTCTAGAACAGATCATTAAACAGAGAGTCTGTGAACATTTAGAAGGCAATGCCATAATCACAAAAAGTCAGCATGGGTTTCAGAGAAACAAGTCATGCCAGACTAATCTGATCTCTTTTTTTGATAAAGTTACCAGCTTGGTAGATGAAGGGAATGCTGTGGACATTGCATACCTTGATTTCAGTAAGGCCTTTGACAAGGTTCCCCATGACATTCTTGCAAACAAGCTTGTAGAATGTGGGCTAGACAAGTTAACTGTTCAATGGATTTGTAATTGGTTGACCGGCCGAACCCAAAGGGTGCTCAGCAGTGGCTCCTCTTCGTCTTGGAAAGATGTGACCAGTGGGGTGCCACAGGGTTCTGTCCTGGGCCCAGTGCTATTCAACATCGTTATCAATGACTTAGATGAGGGAATTAGGGGCATACTTATCAAATTTGCAGATGACACCAAATTGGGAGGAGTAGCTAATACCCTAGAGGACAGGATCAAAATTCAGAATGACCTGGATAGACTGGAGAGCTGGGCCAAAGCTAACAAAATGAAATTCAATACAGAGAAATGTAAAGTACTGCATTTAGGGCGGAAAAATGAAATGCATAAATATAGGATGGGAGAGACCTGGCTGAATGAGACTACGTGCGAAAGGGATCTAGGAGTCCTAGTAGACCACAAGTTGAACATGAGCCAACAGTGTGATGCGGCAGCTAAAAAGGCCAATGCAATTTTGGGCTGTATCAATAGAAGTATAGTGTCTAGATCAAGGGAAGTAATAGTGCCACTCTATTCTGCCTTGGTCAGACCTCACTTAGAATACTGTGTCCAGTTCTGGGCACCACAATTCAGAAAGGATATTGACAAATTGGAGCGTGTCCAGAGAACTGCAACTAAAATGGTGAAAGGTCTGGAAACAATGCCTTATGAGGAGAGACTTAGGGAGCTGGGTATGTTTAGCCTGGAAAAAAGACGGTTTAGGGGCGATATGATAGCCCTGTTTAAGTATTTGAAGGGATGTCACGCTGAGGATGGAGCAGGCTTGTTTTCTGCTGCTCCAGAGACTGGAACACGGAGCAATGGGTGCAAGCTCCAGGAACAGAGATTCCACCTCAACATGAGGAGGAACTTTTTGACAGTCAGAGCTGTTCGGCAGTGGAACACACTCCCTCAGAGCGTGGTGGGGTCTCCTTCCTTGGAGGTCTTTAAACAGAGGCTGGATGGCCATCTGTCGGGGATGCTTTGATTGTGATTTCCTGCGTGGCAGGGGGTTGGACTGGATGGCCCTCGTGGTCTCTTCCAACTCTGCAATTCTATGATTCTATGATTCTATGAAGCCTGCGCTTTGGTGAATGGCGTTGTTATACGCCACTTCAGGAAAGGGCAAAAGGTCAACCCATTCAGATTGTTGAAAATTGACATAACATCGTAAATACTATTCCCAAACCTGATTAACGCGTTCGCTCTGACCGTCACTCTCAGGATGATGCGAGCTGCTCATCCCCAAGTCCACCCCCAACAATTTGGTAAATGCCCTCCAAAATTGTGAGGTGAATTGAGCCCCCGATCCAAAATGATCTTAGCAGGCACCCCATGTAGCCTGTAAACGTGCTGTACAAACAGTTCGGCCAGCTGGGCGGCCGTCGGTAGTTTCTTGCAAGCCACAAAGTGCGCTTGTTTGGAAAACAAGTCAGTTACAACCCAAATAACAGTCTTTTTCCTACTCTCCAGCAACTCAACAATGAAATCCATGCCAACGATTTCCCATGGTTTGGTGGGAGTAGGCAAAGGTAGCAGCAAGCCTTTTGGTTTTCCCCGAGCGCATTTTGACATCACATACATTTGACACCTTTTCACATACTCCTCCACCTCCCTCCTCATCTTGGGCCACCAGAACTGCCGTTGAGTCAAATGCAAAGTTTTCAAATACCCAAAATGACCTGCACTCTTCACATCATGGCACTGTTTGAGGATGGTAGGCCTCATGGCTTCTGGAACATATAGCCGATCCCCTTTCCAGGCTAACCCTTCCCGTAGAACCACGTCCCCACGGTGGGCCAGGAACCATGGATCCTCCGAGAGGGCGGTAGCCAACTGAGCCTGCCATCCACTCCTCCCCTCCCCCACGACTGGAGGAGACGGTTCCGGGGGGGAGGGGACCGGCGCTGCAGTGGGGCACTGGGTCTTGGAGGGCAAGCCATCCGGCTACCCGCCACAGCGCTGGTTCGGGCCCACAGTGGTGCCTGTAGGGGCAGCCTGACGCTTGGTTTGGCTTCGCGTGAGAACTGCTAATCCCAAATGGGAGGGGGAGAAGACTGTGTCTATCACCTCCTTGCGCTGGCTGTCATGTTGAGGAAGCCTGGAAAAAGCGTCCGCTAAGAAATTCTTTTTCCCCGGAAGGAACTTCAAGGTGAAGTTGAACCGGTAAAAGAAACTGGCCCATCAAATTTGTTTAGGGTTTAGGCGCCGTGAAGTTTTCAAAGCCTCCAAGTTCTTATGATCTGTCCAGAGCTCAAAAGGCTGGGAAGATTCTTCCAGTAGATGGCGCCAAGTCTCTAAGGCCAATTTGATCGCCTCCGCCTCTTTCTCCCACACTGGCCAATTTCGCTCCATTTCATTGAACTTCTTAGACAGATATGCACAGGGTCTGAGCTCTCCCCCTTCATCCCTCTGTAACAACACCCCCCCATCACCACATCTGAGACATCCACCTGAACCACAAAGGGCCGGGTGGGGTCTGGATGCCTCAGGATGGGGTCAGAGGTAAACAGCTTCTTCAGTTTGTCAAATGCTCTTTGACACTGGTCAGTCCAAATGATCTTCTGGGGAGGGTTTTCTGCCTTCCCCTTCCTATCATGCTTCGATTTCCCCACCCTTTTGTCTTTAACAGGTCAGTCAAAGGCAACATCACCTCAGCAAAGTCAGGGATGAAAGACCGGTAAAAATTAGCAAACCTTGGAAGCTTTGAAACTGCTTCCTGGTCCTGGGGGCCTCCCATGCAAGGACCCCTTGTACCTTCGCAGGATCCATTTCAACCCCTTTGCTAGAGATGCGGTACCCCAAATAATCTAAGCGGCTCTGATGGAACTCACATTTTAACATCTTTGCATACAGATGGTTCTCCCCCAATTTACTGAGCACCTTTTTCACCAGTTTCACATGGGACGTATAGTCCTCAGAATAAATTAGCACATCATCCAAGTAAACCAGCACCCCTTTGTGCAGGAACTCCCTCAGGACATCATTAATCAAGTTTTGAAACACTCCTGGGCCCCCACTTAACCCAAATGGCATTACACAGAACTCAAAGGCCCCCAGTTGACAGTTAAAAGCAGTTTTCCATTCATCTTCTTCTCTGATTCGCACCCTGTAGTACGCCTCCCGCAAGTCTAGTTTGGTGAAAATCTTCCCCTTGGCCAAATGAGCCAGTATGTCTTTCATTAAGGGGAAGGGGTACTGATTTGTCATGCTGATAGCGTTTAAGGATCTGTAATCTATGCATAAATGAAGATTTCCATCAGATTTGTGCCTGAACAACACAGGGCCCCCCAGGGGGGAGGTTGTGGGTCTGAGCGTGGTGAGGTCTCCTTCCTTGGAGGTCTTTAAACAGAGGCTGGATGGCCATCTGTCAGGGATGCTTTGATTGTGTATTCCTACATGGGAGGGGGTTGGACTGGATGGCCCTCGTGGTCTCTTCCAACTCTACAATTCTGATTCTATGATTCTAACTCTCGGAGAGCATCCATCTCCGCCAGTGTCATGGAATAAATCTTGGGTTTAGGCAGCTCAGCCTCAGAAACTATTTCAATAGCACAGTCAAATGGCCTGTGAGGGGGCAGGACGTTGCATTCCTTCTCCTCAGAAACATATTGCCACTGTTTATATTCTACTGGTAACCATTTCATCTCCCCTTGCACCAAAGCAATTTCACAGTTCCGTGGCCTGGCCTCTAGAGGGCTCCCCATCTCCAGTGAACTCTTGCTCACCCCGCGTTCTCTCACACACAAAGGGTATGTAAAAGTCACCGTCTCTTTCACCCAGTCTATGATCGGGTTATGGAACTTCAGCCAGTTTAACCCCACTACTGTCGCAGGAAACAACCCTGGGGCTATGACAAATTGGAGCTCCTCCTGATGATCCCCCATCCTCATCTGCACTGGGCTAGTCATCCTCCTCGCGGGGGGGCCCTTCATCATCCCTCCGTCCATCTGTGACAGCCACACCAGCTTGTCCAGCTTGATAGTGTCAACTGCAAGTTCCCTGGCTAGGGAGGGGTGGATTAGTACTTGAGTACTTCCAGAGTCTACCATTAGCATTACTTTCCAGGGAGCCCCATTGGTTGCCACCCCTATTCTGGCTTTTATGAAAAAAGGGCCCTTTACCCCACTCACCACAGCACTTGGGCGCCCTTCAGGGTTAGCCTGCCCTCAGGCGCTTAATAGGGTGGGCCGGAGCCATTTCCCACCGGCTCTGCTTTGGAGAAGGACCCACTATAATCCGGTTCTTCTGAGGACTCTCCGGCCGCGTGGCCTAGCATCAAAGCGTGCGCTGTGGCCTTGGTCTTGGTCTTGAATGGCATCCGGGACGCTGGTGCCTTCCCCTCTGCCTTCTTTGGTCTCCCCTGCGCCGGGGCATCTCGGGGTTGTTTCTCTGGGCATTCGACTATGCGGTGTCCACTCTTTCCACAGTGCAGGCACAAGCCTTTTCTCATCCTTCGTTCCCTCTTCGACTCCCCTGCCGTGCCACCACTTGGTCGGGCTGTCTTGACTTTCTTCCCGGTGGATCCCGTGGCCTTCCCTCCGAACCCCTGGTGTTGCCGAGCCAGCTTAATGCTCTGCTTTAGGGTCTCCATCTCCCCAGCCAGTCGTACCCACCCCAAGAGGGTCGCAGGGTTCCCTTAAAGCAACGACCACTCTAGGATGTCTGCATTCAGGCCATCCTGAAAATACTGTACCTTGGTAGCTTCGGTCCAATCTGGGATCTGACTGGCCAGGCGGCAGAATTTGGAGGCATATTTGGCCACCGACTTCGACCCTTGCTGCAGACGCTGGAGCTCAGAGCGTGCCCATCTCATCCTCAGGGGGTCTTCAAACTGAGCCCGTAAGGCCATCATAAATTCGTAAAAGCTACCCAACTCTGGAGCCCCCATATACCAGCCACTGTGCCGCCTCCCCCTCCAGCTGGTTGGAGACATACTGCACCTTCTCATCCTCAGTCTGGAACTCCTCTTCCCATTGGGACATAAACCCCATAACTTGTGTTAGGAAGTAAGGCAGCTTCGCAGCATCCCCATCAAAAGTGGCTTTCAGGTCTCGTCGCTTGAGCCCCCAAGGTCTTTCCTGTGGCTCCACCAGACCAGCTCCCCCAGGAGGTGCTGGACCAGGAGCTGCCTGGGGCTGGGGCTGGCAACTGCTGGTCCTGTGGGGGCTGGTCTCCTACCAGGGCGGCTGGTTGCGGAGGCGTATCTGCAGGATCAACTCCATCTGCTGCTTTAGCTGTTGTACTTCTTTCTCCAGTTCCGAGCGTGGAAGCCTCGCCCCAAGCTCTCGATACCTCTTGGTTAGGGATCTGTCCCACCGTCGGGACCTGCGCTCTTCCCAGCCACGCTCCTCTAGCCAGAGCCAACTGGCTCCCATGGCCACCCCAGCTCCCCGCACTGGAGTCTCAGAGAAGGATAGGCTGGGCCTCCCCGGGGCTTGCCTGGCTCCGAACTCCATGAGGTCGAGGGGGAGGGTGTGCCATCCAGCCCTCCGACGAGCTCCTAGGCTCTGATCTTCTTCCTCCTCGCCACCGGCACCTTCCCCCGGCAGGTCTGCTCCCTGGCCACCGCCTGCAGCCAGGTCCTTCTCCGTCTGGGTTCGAATCTCCACGTCGTCAGCCACCGCGGGTAGAACACCAAGCTTAAGGATGATTTGTGAGTTTCGGCTTACTGTGATGTACCAGGAACACACGCTCTCATTTACTCAATAAGAAAACCTTTATTCAGTAAGGACACATATGTCATGAACATGGCCAAAGCTGAAACTGAACGCAACACAACCCCAATCCCAGATAAACCTCACTGTGTGAGAATGGCATGCAGGGAGGGTTCTGGCTCCCAGACAGGGCCCAAGTGGCTGACCTTGAGTTATCTTTGAGAACAGTGTTCCCAGGCCGAAAAGGGCGGGCTGGCCCATGCCCAAAAGCTGAGAAGAGTTGAGAGGCCCACACAGGGGAAACAGGCTCAAGCCGAAAACAGGCCCAAGCCACTACCAACTCCATGTCAGGATCCTCCATGATGTCTGAGTAATAGGGAGACTTCATGGATGAGCCTGACACTAGATCATAGAATCATAGAATCATAGAGTTGGAAGAGACCACAAGGGCCATCCAGTCCAACCCCCTGCCATGCAGGAACATACAATCAAATCATTCCTGACAGATGGCCATCCAGCTGCTGTTTAAAAACCTCCAAAGAAGGAGACTCCACCACACTCCAAAGTTGTGCATTCTACTTCCAAACAGCTCTTACTGTCAGGAAGTTCTTCTTAATGTTTAGGTGGAATCTCTTTTCCTGTAGTTTGAACCCATTGCTCCATGTCCTAGTCTCTGGAGCAGCAGAAAACAAGCTTGCTCCATCCTCAGTATGACATCCCTTCAAATATTTAAACATGGCTATCATGTCCCCTCTCAACCTTCTCTTCTCCAGACTAAACATGCCCAGTTCCCTAAGCTGCTTCTCATAGGGCATGGCTTTTAGATTACCACCATTCTGGTCACCCTCCTCCAGACATGTTACAGCCAGAGGTTTACTCAGGAGTAAAGTCCAACTGGTCTTCCTTTCCCAAGGAAGTGGCAGAATGTGGTCTCTCCCACCCCATGAAGCATGTTGGAGGAGTGGGATATGTTATGCAGGGTACAGGTAGTTATATCATATTTATTTTGCTGTGCTAAGAATTCAAGTTCATCCTGTTTATTTCCCATGCTCTGTGCATTAGTATAGAGACATCTACGTCCATGGGCCATTTCCCCTCTCTGCCTTTTAAAGGGTTTATTCCTCCCATTGTTGGGTTGTTTGCCTTGTTCTCTGTATAACATTTGTGCTATTATCTCTAGCACTCAATGAACTCCTGCCTTCAAGAGTACTGTCTTTCTCCCCCATACAACTCAGTTTAAAGCCTTCCTGATCTGATCTTTCAGACTCTTAGCAAAAACATTCCTGCCAGCTGCTGTGAGGTGCAACCCATCCCTTGCCAGAAGTCCACCTCCCTGAAACCGCATCCCATGGTCCAAGAAGCCAAATTGTTCCCGGTGACACCATCTGCATAGCCAGTTGTTCACCTTCACTATTCTTCTCTCCCTTCCTGGGCCATGCCCTTCCACTGGAAGGGCAGACAAAATGTCTGTGCATCCAGGTTCTTTAGCTTCCTACCCAAAGCCTCATAATCAATCCTCTGTGACCTTCTGAAGGCTATGCCTTGCAGTATCATTTAGTCACACGTGGACCAAAAGGAAGGGATAATGGTCAGAGGGCTTGATGAGTCTTGTCAGCCTGTTACATCTTGAATTTTTGCCCCAAGGAAACAGCATACCTCCCAAGACATTTTGTTAGGCCTGCAAACTACTGCTCTGTTCCTTGCAGCAGGGAATCCCACCACCACCACCCTCCTCCTTCAAGTCCTGGCAGATGCCAATTCATGTGCTGGATCTACCAAGGTTTCCTGGTACTGCTGCTCTTCCTCTTCTTCTCTGGAAAGAGGGAGAGCTTCAAATCAATTCTGTAGCTTCAAGCTGGCCGAATGAGCCCTGGCCCTTCTACTTCTCTGTGTCACATTCCTCCAAGTGTTCATTTCCTGTGTATGGGAGATGGCCTCCTCTGCAGATACCTCCCTTGTGTGTTCCACATCTAGGACAGTCTTCTCCAGTCTCTCCAAGAAAACCTCTCACTCCCTAAAATTTAGAAGTGTAGATACCCTGTCCTCAAGATGCTTGAGCTTCTCATCCAGCAGGGCCACCAACTGGTACTTGCTGCAGATATAGGTCCCCACATCCTCTGGCAAGAAGACAAACATCCCACAGGTGTTGTAGGTGACTGCAGCAGCACCCTCACTCTGCATATTCAGTCTTAAGTAGTCACTGAAGGGAACGTTTGGCTTCCCTGTCCAAACTCCTCTGGTATCCTCCCCTCCACCCAAAGTCTGTTGGTGTTGTTTCTCAGAAGAGCTCCTATGCCCCTGTTATGTTAGAACTGCACGCACCATAAGGCACACACCACTGATTTTCCAAGATTAACCTGGAAAGACTGCAGCAACAGTTATATAGAGCTTGTGGCTGCTAACTCCTCCCCAAGGCAGGTCAGTGGCTCAGCAGAAGCCCCGCCCCCTCAGATCATGTGCTCAGGGAGAGCAAATGGCCAAAAACAAACTCAAGCCCTCCAGTGAGCCTTAAAAAGACAGTGGAAAAATGAAGGCTGACCCTCACCCACAGCATACCTTCTGCTGATTTTCAAGATTAACCTGGAAAGACTGCAGCAGCTGTTATATAGAGCTAGTGGCTGCTAACTCCTACCCCAGGCAGGTCAGTGACTCAGCATAAGCCCCGCCCCCTCGGACCATGTGCTAATGGAGAGTAAACTGCCAAAAACAAACTCAAGCCCCGAAGCAAGCCTTAAAAAGACAATGAAGGCTGACCCCCTCACCCAAGCTCACCTTCTGCTGATTTTCCAAGATTAACCTGGAAAGACTGCAGCAGCAGTTATATAGAGCTGTCATCCTATCCAGGCTATGGTAGGCTTTCTAACTAATAGTGCCTCATCTTCCATTTTTAATTTCATATTTCGTTTCAGATTATTTACCTTCCATGGTCATTATGGCACTGTTATTTGGCAATCAGCATGCTGGGCCCATTGGATTGCACTGTCTGTTTGTGACTAATTTTGTGTAGGTTTTCACTGATACTGAGTGAATGAACAATTTCCTTTTATTAAAAAAAGTCATGGTGATATTTGAAATCTAGCTCCCTCTGCTGTGCTTTTTTTTCAATTTGTCTTGTTAAAAGCCACTATTTACACTGGTTTAGAATGCAAACCATCTACATATTATTTAGTACAGCTTGCAAGTCTACCAGAACACACAGTGACCATCAGCCTTTAGCTCTTACCATATTTGTTCCAGGGAGAAAGATAAGGTTAACTCAAAATCATTAACTAATTTTATTGTTGATAGGCACAGAAGATAACATCTAAATGGTCAGCTGATCCAGGTAGTCTTGTTGAGGTGAGACTGTGGTAAGAGTGAATTCTGATCCAGCATTTTTTTAAAAAGATCTGTAATAATAGCTGAGCAAACTGCCCGGCTAGGAAGAAATTACTTATGTATCTAATCCACATCATTCTGGTGCAGACTCTACCAATCTCAAGGGTACCATCTGGTTTAACAAAGAGTGCCAATTGAAAAAAAAAAGCCTTAAGATACTCTTATATCATACCTAGAAAATTGGGATCAAGCCATCTTCAATTCCATTTTATTTTCAGTAAAAAGCAACAGTGTGAACTTAATTCATGGTCACTGTTACTGAATGACTCTCTAAATAATGATGCAAAAACTTTTTGGCAGCTTGTCTCTGGAGCTTTATGCTCTCAATCTCAAGTCCCTAATTGTGTTATTCCAGCTCAGGTTTGGAAGGATCATTTTGACCCATCTTTACAGATATTTATAGTTTTGAACCAGTCCTTGACCATTCTTATGATGCCATACTCTTGGTTATTCCTGCTTGGAACCTGGCATCTGTGGATGAAGTTTCTGACTTAATTTGACAGCATAAAAGTGGAAAGGCTCCAGGTATTGACTATTATCCCTGATGAACTTATTAAAACTAACTAACTCTGGTGGGTACCACTTCTGGCTGTTCTCTTTACCAAGGTTAATAATTCTGGCAAAATCCCTGCTAGTTGGAAGCAAGCAAATGTGGGGCCAATCTATAAGAAAGTTCAAGCCACTGATCCAGGGAATTAAAGACCCAATAGTCTGCTATCAATAATGGGAAAGGTATATACTCATTTCCTATGTAATAGACTGACTTCCTTTTTGAATTCTAAAAACATTCTTACTAAGAGACAAGCTGCATTTAGAGAGAATTATTCAAGTTTTTATCATTGTTTGGTCCTCTCTCACCTTGCTGAGAAATATTCTAGACCTCTGCAAGGTAAGCTGTTTGTTGCTTTTATGGATGTAAAGTTTGATTCCATCATCTCTAGAACTAAGTTATGGGAGAAGTTGGATAATGTTTTGGTTGATAAAATACTTTGTTTTTTGGTCTTATTAAGGCTTTATATAGTAACAGCAAGGTACAAATCAGATGTGGTATCCAGAGGCAGCTTTCTAGAGAAATATCTATGTCCAGAGGGGCCAGACAAGTCTTTATTCTTGCACCAACCTTGTTTAACCTATTTGTAAATGATCTTGAAGATACCCTAATGGTCATTTGCCCAAACTTGAAGACAGGAAAATTCCTACTCTATGCTGATGATGTATTTATTTATTTATTTATACCCCACTCTTCAGCCACAAGGCTATCAGAGCGGCTTACAAATTGTTTTAAGCAATAGCTATTTACACACTACACCGCGTTAAGCAGTTTCCAATGTGCATTAGCTAATTGCCCCCACAAACTGGGTACTCATTTTACCGACCTACGAAAGGATGGAAGGCTGAGTGAACCTTGGAGCCCACTGGAATCGAACTTGCAATGTGGTGACTTTGCAGTACTGGCATTTAACCACTGCGCCACCAGGGCTCCTTCTTTCATGTTCTTTCTTTGTTCTAGTCATTTTTTCATGTTCTAGACCTGTGCTAAACTAGCTACTAAGGAAGTTTTTGAATTACTGTCTACAAAATTATCTAAAATTTAATTTTGGGAAATCTAAAGATATGGATTTTGGGAAGACATTTTCCCAATTCAGGTGGACATTAGATGGTCGTGTTCTGGAACAAGTTAAAAGTTTTCAATACTCAAGGCTGATCTTCATCACACAATGTCATGGACTACTCACAGATCTGCTACCTATCAGAAACCATAAGTTAGTCTGCCATGTTGCACTGTTTCTATACCAAAGGGGGCCAATATACTATATACAACCTGCCATTAAAGTCTTTAATGCCAAGGCACAATTGCTGTACACCTCTGCCATTTGGATTGAGAGTAACATCAGAGCTAAATTTTTGAGGGCTCTCCTCCAAATCCCTAGATGTGTTCCCAATACAGTTCTACTATTAGAAATATGGGAATGCCCTCTATTTACAAGGGTTTGGTTGGAAGGTTTAAAATTTTGGCTTAAAGTTAATATTTTTTAATTAGGCACAGGGTCACTTTTTAAAAAAATTTCAGGAGGAATACATAAGTAATTGGTCAAAGCTCATTGCCCAAAACGCTGCTTCAGTTGGTCTGTCATCATCCCTCCTTTTATGACACTGCTCTCAAATCAGTAAAACAAAGACAGTGGGATATTGCTTTCTGTGACCTTTGGGCTTGTTCATATTCATCCTCCTCACCAAGCTCATTGAGTATAGAATATGTTGGGCCTTTTCATCTAGCTGAGTATTTAAATAGTTTGACTGTTGTTAATTATCCTAGACTTTTTACTAAGGCCAGATTTAATGCTTTTCCTACTGAAATGCTCCAAGGTAGATTTGCTGGTGTCCCTCATACCACAAGGTTATATCCCTGGAGTAACCAGGAAAAAGAGTCCATGAAGCATATTCTTTTGATCTGTGGATCCTACAAGCAGGTTCAACAACACATGATTTAGTGATTAGTGGTGAATCTACCAGGAAAATCAGCCCAATTTTATGTTAAGAATCCGAGGGCTCAGTTAAATGAGAGTTTTTTCCCCGATACTTTGCGCATTTTCGCTCTTTCGATACAGCATCGCACAGTTCCCACGATTTACATCGCTATACCAAAAACTTCGCCACCGTTGTTCACATCACTTTTCAATTTTACTCTTTTAGTATTATAATGCGTTAGAATTATCAGGCATTTTAATTTACATGATGCACTTACAGAGGTGTTTTTGCTGTTTTATGGCCGTCAATCAAACAAGCGGAGAAGTGCTTATCTTACGTACTTCCTTTTTCTTTCCCGCCACGAAAACTCTGATTGGCTACCTTCAGTGCACCTGGACATGGCACTAAGCATCATCTAATTGGTGATTTCAAATTGCAACCTTGTGTTCCTGTTGCTTCCTCTTGTTTTACAATGTTAACAATGGAAGCGGTTAGCGTAGTTAGCATTTGCTTTTATCTTATTGATCAACTTAGATCAACCATACGATCATATGAGGAAAATGGAAGGCAACATAGAATTCATAACGCTCGTCGGAAACTGTTTCTGGATACATTCTGGTACTGTTTCCCAAGTACCAGAATGTATCCACTGTTGATGTATTCTTTTAAAAGGGAAATGTTTTAGAAGCAAAGAAATGAAAACATGCATCCCATCTCACTTTCCACCTTTGCTGTGCTCTCTAAGATGACACAACAGAGAACTTCAATCAAGGGAATGATGGAGAAAGTGCCACTGCATGAGTAGGGAGCACTGTGCTCAAAGGCATATACCTCATAGAGATAATATGGATTTTATCAGACTAGCATCTAAAAACATTATTTTTCCAGCATAATTAAAGCAATTTTTATGCCGGCAAAAGAACACCTCCCACCACACTTACCTTTGTCTCCCAGCAAAGGCTTCCCTGTCAATGAAGAGGAAGTGAGCGGAGCTCTGTTTACTTCCTCCTTTGAAATCTCACAGATTCTCGAAGACTATTCAAAAATAAAACAAAAAAATAACATACCAATTTTTTTTAAAAAAAGCACAGACACTTAAAAACTTCCAGGTAACCTGGGGAAGGTCATAAAAAGTGTGCCACTTATCTGGATGTTGAGATCTCACCCAGAAGTGTTCATGATGGACTGGCTATTCACACCGCATTCACATGACTTAAATGGCACGAGGTTTCATATGCTGGCAATACCGACACTAAAGCACCACAGAGGATCAATTGACAGCTTCAGCCGTCAATAAAAAGGTACAGGTTTTGGCCAGGACATAAATGCAAAAAGGCAACATTGTCTGATATGCATGCCCTGTCACATTTATGTGGCATCATGATGCTGTATTTAGTGCGTCTGATAAAGTCCTAAGTTTCTAACACTGTTTTTTTCAGAACTTTTACAAGAACTCTTACAAGACACAAAACCAGGGGTGAAATCAACTCCTGCTCTGCTCCTATAACTGTCAAATTCTTAACCAGCTGACTTTTTTTAAAAGTCCCAAATATCAAACATGAGAATAACCTGGATTTTAATACAGCATGGGTAGCAATAACCCACTCTGGCCCACTCTAGGTGAAAAGTGGCATATAAATTAAAGAAAGAAAGAGAGAAGCAAATGATACATCTGTGTAATAATGCTTGACCCATGTATCAGTTGGATTACACTGTTGAATGGCCAGTAAATGGGACTCTTGATTATAATACAATTTTACCATTGCAATCATTTCATTGCAGAACTGGGAAATATTCTGAGATGTATTATGTAGAATCTTTTATAAGTCTCTGAAGGGATGTGCTGGTTCAAAATTCATGTAGTCTGATTGCTGTGGCTTGTCAAATGTGAAGGAGCCTAATGTTGAGAGAAATAACTGCAAAGTGTTGCAGAATGAAGAAGATTGGTGCCCCCTCACTTTCTCCTTACTTTCCCTACTTTCCCCCTCCTCCCTCCCCAGTAAGCCTATCCATTGGCAGATGTAGAGAGGCAGTGGGTTGAGCTGTTGCCAGGTCCAGATAGAGGGAAAGAAGGGTGGGGAAGAGAAGCTTGACACTGTAAACCATGTGTCACCATCAGGGGTGCTAGTAGAGAATAAGAGTGCCAGAAAGCAGAGAGCAGATACATTTTTACAAAACCAAACAAAGAATGCATTGCATTCAGACAATAACAGGAAGCAGGAAACAATCTGACTACAATGAAAGCAATGACTAAATATTAAAGGGAACTACAAAATTGAGTGAATAAAAAAATACAGTATATCAAGCAAAGGGAAAATATGTAAGACCCTATTTAGTGAATACAAAGGTGCCTTAAGGTCTCCTAAAACATTTGCCCATCCACTAAAAGCAAAAGCTATAGAGGTATGTTAGAAGACAAAGGATTGCAGAAATAATGCACAAAAGAAAATGCATAACCTGAGGTGTAGAGAATCTCATGATACAAAATTATCATGTTAGTTAGAAGTATATAGTGAGGTTAACATATTTGCTGATGACAATAAATTATTTAGGGTGGTGAGAACAAAAAGAGTTTGTAGTGTTCCAGAGGGATTTCTCTAACCTGGGAGAATGGGCTTTAAAATGGTAAAGGAAAATGCAACAAAAACAAGCATAAAGTGATATGTATTGAAGCACAAAAAAATCCCAAATTTACATGTACACTGATGGATATGAGCTGGCAGCAATTGACCAAGATAACTGGTGGGGTCATGGTTGATTCTAAGTGAGGTCTGCCTTGGTCAGACCTCACTTAGAATACTGTGTCCAGTTCTGGGCACCACAATTCAGAAAGGATATTGACAAATTGGAGCGTGTCCAGAGAAGGGCAACTAAAATGGTGAAAGGTCTGGAAACGATGCCTTATGAGGAGAGACTTAGGGAGCTGGGTATGTTTAGCCTGGAAAAAAGACGGTTAAGAGGCGATATGATAGCCCTGTTTAAGTATTTGAAGGGATGTCACACTGAGGATGGAGCAGGCTTGTTTTCTGCTGCTCCAGACACTGGAACACGGAGCAATGGGTGCAAGCTCCAGGAACAGAGATTCCACCTCAACATGAGGAGGAACTTTTTGACAGTCAGAGCCGTTCGGCAGTGGAACACACTCCCTCGGAGCGTGGTGGGGTCTCCTGCCTTGGAGGTCTTTAAACAGAGGCTGGATGGCCATCTGTTGGGGATGCTTTAATCAAGATTTCCTGCGTGGCAGGGGGGTTGGACTGGATGGCCCTCGTGGTCTCTTCCAACTCTGCAATTCTATGATTTTATGATTCTATGATATCTCTATGAAAATGTCCACCCAGCATGTGGCTGCCATAAGAAAAGGCAAATTCTAGGTTGGGCGTAATTAAAAAAGGAATCAGAAAAAGCACTGCCAATATCATACTACCTTTAAACAAGTTCAGAGTATGGCCACAGCTGCAGTACTGTGTACAGCTCCAGTAACTACCCTTTAAAATGATGTTGCAGAGATTGGATGAATTCAGAGAGGATAGGCCCATCAATGGCTACTGGTCAGAACAGCTGTATGTTACCTCCAGTATCAGAGGCAATATACATCTGTCTATCAGTTGTTAGAGAGCACAAGATGGAGGATCCAGTTACTCATGTCCTGCTAGTGGGCTTCCCATAAACAACTGTTGGCCATGGTGTAAACAGAATGTTGGACAAGACAATTTCTTTCAGTGTGAAGTCGAAGGCTTTCACGGCCAGCATCCATAGATTTTCCTAGGGTTTTTTCCAGGCTGTGAGGCCGTGTTCTGGAATAGTTTCTTTCTGACGTTTCGCCTGCATCTGTGGCTGGCATTTTCAGAGAATGGTTGGCTAGGAGTGTGTCTGGGGTTTATATGCTGTGAACCCCTGTAGAACAGTATATGTAAAATTGTGTAATTGAATGGTTAGTTTCTGGGTTAAGTCATGAGGGTCCATAGCAACAAAAGAGTCAATGGTCTAGCTGCTTTGGTAGACTTGCTGCCCTGGCTAAAAGATCTAACAGGAACAGCAGATCTGTCCTCTGACACTATGATATCTTATGCAGTTCAGATTCAATAAATGCAAAAGTTCTTGTTAGCTGATGTAACAAGCAGCTGATAACAATATGAAAAGCAAGATGATCTATGATCCCGTAGAACCAACCAACTCTGCTGTCGTAGCTATTTCTCCTCCCTCTGCCAAACATATGCACTGCTATTTTGTAGTGTTCACCAGTGCTTCCATGATGTAAGAAAGCATTCTAGAACATAGGCACCTTTTTCCTGATGAGCTTTGTAAAGATGTCCTTGTTATAAGGGCAATGTTGCCAGAAAATATCCAATACCGTAAATACTGATTTACTTATCTGAGTTTTTTCTTTTCTTCATTTTAGACTTTACTCTACATAAACTTGGGGGGGGGGGAATCATGATGTTTCCTGTTGTCTGCATTAGTGCTTCCAAACTTCATAGTACAATCTTTTCCTTCCTGTTTGTAAGCTTCTAAATCTCTCTCTCTCTCTGGCTTTTCTTCGCAAACGAAGATTCAGGAAGGACTCATCCTGCACTCTCTGCAAGCGTGCTGATGACTAAAAAGGCCAATCCGAGATAAAGAAGTCCGGTTGCAGAAAGCACAGCAGAAGGTCTCCTTGGGTGATGTTTCCAGGTTGTGATTATTTCTGCATTGTTGTTTATCTTCAAAACTTGTTCGGCGTGAGTTCTCAAATAAAACTGCAGCATTGTGGATAGTGTGTCTCCATGCCTCCCGATGTGAGGCAAGGGCGGACCATTGTTGTTGATCAATTTGTCCGAGCCTGAGATGTTGTTTCAGGAAGTCCTTGTATCGCTGAACATAATGCTATCATTGAACATAATGCTAACCATAATAGCATGCACACCCAGAAGAAAAATGTACAGATATGAATTGGGCCAGCATGGTGTAGGGGTTTGAGTGTTGGACTATGACTCTGGAGAGCAGGCTTGTAGCCTGAATGGCCCATGGAAACCCCCTAGGTGGCCTTGGACAAGTCAAACCCTCTCCTGGAACCAAACCCCAATGAATATGAAGGGACAAGTGTAGTTCAAAACGGGACAGGTATCATATTTCCCCAGAAAAAAACCCTATCTATCCCTCTGTCAACCTCTCTTTTTCCATTTCTACGGCCAAGATTGACAAACAGATCGATCACAGATTAGCCAAGGCATATACCGCATTTGGAAGACTTTACAAGAGTCTAGAGTAATAAACACCTGAGGCGAAGCATAAAAATCAGTGAGTATAGAGCCATGGTACTGTCTATTCTCCTTTGTCTGAAACATGGGTCACCTATTGCCACCACTTACAACTCATCGAATGCTCCCATCAGCGCTGTTTACACACAATCCTAAATATACACCGGACTGACTATGTGACGAATGTTGCTGTCCTTGAGCAAGCAGGGAACGCCAGCATTGAGGCCATGATACTGAGAACACAGCTCCGCTGGGCAGGGCATATGTCTAGGATGGAGGACCATCGCCTCCCAAAAATAGTACTCTACGGTGAACTTGCCACGGGTCAGCGTAAGAGGGGCGCTCCAAAAAAGTGACACAAGGACTCCCTGAAACAACATCTCAGGCTCAGCCAAATTGATCACCAACAGTGGTCCGCCCTGGCCTCACATCGGGAGGCATGGAGACGCACTATCCACAATGCTGCAGCCTTATTTGAGAACTCACGCCGAACAAGTCTTGAAGAGAAACGACAATACAGAAAGAATCACAACCCAGAAACATCACCCAAGGAGACCTTCTGCTGTGCTTTCTGCAACTGGACTTCTTTATCTCGGATTGGCCTTTTCAGTCATCAGCACGCTTGCAGAAAGCAGGGAATGAGTCCTTCCTGAATCTTCCTTTGCGAAGAAAAGCCAGAGAGAGAGGTCTTGTGTGAATGCTTTATCATATGAACGTGTGCATGATTGGTGTTATTATTTTTAAATCCTTAATAAATATTATTGTTAACTTTTTTTTTTAAAGAGCAGCTATTCTCAATAGCAGCCAACTCCCCCCAAAGAAGAAGAGGGGAAGAAAGGCGTGGGGAGCGCGGGGCTTCCCCCTCAAAACAAGCTCAAAAGGGGCGCTTCCGGCCTCAATCTGCTATTGCCATAGAAACAAATCAAAACACCCGCCTTCCGCCCCCAGTTTCTAAGTCCCGCCCACTCTCCGGGCATCAGGTTTAGATTGGCCAAAAGAACACCGACAACGCCCCAAGCTGGGTGTGATGTTAATCATTCAGCTTCGCTAAAACCCCGCCTCATTCCTGGGTCTCTCTCTCTCTCTCTCTCTCTCTCTCTCTCTCTCTCTCTCCCTCTTCCTCTTCCAATCGAGTCTGCTGTTACAAACTCGCTCACAAGGTGAGTCCTAGAATACCTCATAAAAGAAAAGGGAGGGGGAGGAAATGGGTGTTTAAAAGGTGCTCTGTGATTGGCTGCCTCTCTCATCTTTGCGACCGCCCATATCCCTTGCCAACCAACCATTCGGCTTTGAGGTCTTAAGGGGGCGGGGCGCGACGTCTACTCGGGCTGAGGCGCCGTCTTGTCAGGAGACCAAGGAAGAGGGGAGGGGGAGCAGGAGGAGGCGGAAGCGGTTTATTACCCAGAGTGCTACGCGAGACCTATACAGAAAGCGTTCCTTTTTGAGGGGGGGGGGGCGTGAAAGGAGGAAGGTGGTGCCGCGGCGGCGGCGGTCCAAAATGGCGGTGCAGGAATCAGCTGCTCAGCTCTCCATGACTTTGAAGGTGCAGGAGTACCCCACGCTCAAGGTGGGTGGTTGGCAGCCGCCTTGGCCTGTGCTGTGGGGCCCTTTGGTCGTTGGAAACGCGTTGGAGAACCTCTCAGTGGCTGGCTGGCTGGCTGGTGGCTCCTTCGGCCGTGGTCTCCTCCCTGCCTTGCGGTGGTGAGGAAGCTCCCGTTGAAAAGGACAGGGAGGGCTGGGTGCCTGGGCTGGAGGGCGGCTGCTGGGGGATGAGGTGTTTTTTCTTAACCTGGACGGGGCCAAAGCCCTTCCCAGGACCGGTTTAAGGAATTTCGCCCCCCCTTTGCAATGTTTTATTTTGGGGGCCCAATATGTTTCTCTCAGGTCAGTCTTACCTAACGCAACCTAAGCTATTCACAGTACAAAATACTTAGATTATTACTACTCCATATTCACGGATTTGGTATTCACGGTTTGAAAATATTCTTGAAAAAATAATAATCCAAAAAGCAAACCTTGATTTGTTCCATCTTATATAAGGGATACCATTTTGCTATGCCGTTGCATATCATGGAACTTGAGTATTCACGGATTTCGGTATCCACGGGGAGGGGGTCCTAGAACCAACCCCCAGTGTATATGAAGGGACAACTCATATTTTGCAGGAGGAGGGTTACTATGGGCCCCCCCACAATGATGCCCCCCCCTGCGGATGCTGACGCCGCTGGTGCCTTAAACCGGCCCTGCCCCCTTCCTTCCCGCGGTTCCCCTGACGTTGCGTAGCTGGGCACCCACCATACATAGAAAAGGAGCCCCTTCATGGGCCTTGGAGGCGTAGCTCCCTTCAGTGGAAGATTTCACTGCTCTGTGTCCATGGTTGCTTGAGGAAGCAGGGAGGGGAAACATGGTCAGATTTCTTCATTGTGTGGTGGCCATTGGGATAATATAAATATAGAGTTTCACCAAATTTTGTTTTTTCTAGGGTATAGATACAGGTAAGCTACCTGCAGCTAAATATACTCCAGATAAGAATGAATCTCTCACCTTTTGTTGGGTTGGCTCAGAAATAATTTGAGTTGGAATGTAAATCAATGATTACAATTGTCCCTCCATATCCACAGATTTGGTATCCATGGATTTAAAATGGTTTGAAAATATCTTTAAAAAATAATAATCCAAAAAGCAAACTTTGATCTTGCCATCTTATATAAGGGACACCATTTTGCTGTGCCGTTGCATATCATGGGACTTGAGTATTCATGGATTTTTGTATCTAGGGGGGGGGGGGTCCTGGAACCAAACCCTAGCAAATATGAAGGGAACAACTGTATTTCTTTCTTACATGTGAGGACAATTAATTACTCCCCACTGTGGAGGGAAATTAATATTCATCTGCAATATTCTCCCTGAATTTGAGCATCCTGAAGTGTTACAGAAAAAATTATTCCACAGGAAAAACTATATATGTTTTTTTGGCACAAAAGACTTGTTTTCTGTGCAGGCTTTCCATGTAGGAAACCCGTTTTTTCTGGAGAACACAGGTTTCTTCACAAAAGCTCCCATGTGTGTTTATCTGCAGAATAATTCTTCCCTAAACCGTGGCCTCCTCACATTGTAGGTTCTCCATAAAATGTAAATGTATTTATCCGTGGGGGGGGGGAATAGCTTTTATTTGAAAATCGCTCCCCTGATTTGGGATCTATGTAATTGTTTGTGGAAGGGATTCTTTTTGCTTCATGCCTTACAGTGAATTGAATAGATGGATTCTTTTTTAAGTCTTGATATACAGTTGTCCCATCATATTTGCTGGGTTTGGTTCCAGGAAACGCCCCCCCCCCCATGGATACCAAAATCCGTGAGTACTCAAGTCCCATTACATGCAATGGCATAGCAAAATGGTGTCCCTTATATAAGATCAAGGTTTGCTTTTTGGATTTTTAAAGAATATTTTCAAGCCGCAAATACTTACATCTGTGGATACCAAATCTGGGGATACGGAGGGACAACTGTCATTCAAGTATGTCCCCAAATAATTTAATAATCAAAAAGCAACACAGCATATATAAAAATGGTTATTTCATATAAAGTAAAAGAGTATTATTGTTGTTTTGAAAACCAGATAAGTAGTCAAACTGAAGAGCCTAAAAATACTAGCGGGGGGATGCAAATCTTCATCTGGCTGTTAAAAAAAGATGGTGCCAAGTTAGCTTTCTGTAGGAAACAAATTGCAAAGGCAAGGTACACTGCAATAGAAAATGCTTTATTCTTCACCTCAGGGCACTCAAGGATCTACAGTGATATTTGATAAGAGCAGCTTAGCGTGTAGGCAAGTTAATGTGAAGAGCATAAGAGACAGGAAGGTTCATGTGAAGAGAGATGGCCTTTGAGGGAAGCTGTTCATGGCTTGAAAGTTAAAATCAGCCTGTTGAATTGCATAGGGAAACAGTCTTAGAGCCAATGCAGCTGTTTCAGGGCTTGGGAGACTTATGCTGGCTAGGGCTGGAAAGCAGCACGATTCTCAGGCAGGTCTAGAAATTACAGCTATTACAGAATATGGCAACTAGTTTATTTACTTGGCTCACGCAGTCCGTATGCCTGATCCAAGTAAGTAAACTAGTTGCAATATTCTGTGATAGCTGTAATTTCTAGACCTGATGGAATTGTGCAGCTTTCCAGCCCTAGCCAGCATATTTAGTGGTGCAAAATGCTGGGTGTACAGTCCATCAGCATCTGTGGGCCACATGGTTCCTACCCCTCTTTTAGAGAAAGGCAGTACCTGAATTTGATGAAAATGTTTGATCAGCAGACTAAAGACACTGCACCCCAGTTTTTCTGGTGACAAAGAGTGCATGGAGTACTGATGACGTGGACAAGCTCCTTGGTAGAGTGAGGAAAACGACCTGTCCCCTCGATCCCTGTCCATCTTGGCTGGCCACCCAAGGGGGTGACGCATCGAGAGTACTCCTTAGGGATATTATCAATGCGTCCTTCAGGGAGGGGTCTGTTCCACCTTGTCTGAAGGAAGTGGTGGTTAAGCCGCTCCTGAAAAAGCCTTCCCTGGACCCCTTGGACAGGAACAACTATAGGCCAGTCTCTTTGCTGCCTTTTCTAAGCAAAGTGATTGAAAGGGCGGTCGCTTCCCATCTCCAAGCTGTCTTGGATGAAACCGATTATCTAGATCCATTTCAAACTGGCTTTAGGACGGGATATGGAGTGGAGACTGCCATGGTTGCTCTGGCTGATGACCTCCGCTTGGGGATCGACAGGGGTAGTGTGACCCTGTTGGTGCTCTTGGACCTCTCAGCGTCCTTTGATACAATAGACCATCCCATCCTCTTGGATCGCCTGAGGGAGTTAGGAATCGGAGGCACTGCCTTGCAGTGGTTCCATTCCTTCCTCTCGGGCAGATCCCAGAGGGTGAGGCTCGGGGACAGTTGCTCTACTAGAATAGAGCTTAACTGTGGCATTCCTCAGGGTGCCATCCTGTCCCCGATGCTATTTAACATCTATATGAAGCCGCTGGGAGAGATCATTCGGAGGCATGGAGTGCGGCGTCATCAGTATGCTGATGACACCCAGATATACTTCTCCATGTCTCAGTCATCAGCTTCGACTTCAGATGGCGTCTCTCCTCTCAATGATTGTCTTAAAGCAGTAATGGACTGGATGAGGAAAAACAAATTGAAACTGAATCCAGACAAAACGGAGGTACTAACAGTTACAGGCCCAAAACCAGGTCTGGGAATACAACTTCCAATCCTGGATGGAACTACACTCTCCTCCAAGGATTGTGTTCGCAGTCTGGGGGTGCTCCTGGACCCGTCGCTCCAGATGACTAATCAGGTTAATGCGACGGTCAGGAGTGCCTGTTATCAACTTCGGCTGATACGCCAGCTGCGCCCTTTCCTGGAAACTAGGGTCCTCGAAACTGTGGTACATGCACTGGTAACCTCCCGTCTGGATTTCTGTAATGCGCTCTACATGGGGCTACCCTTGTGCTTGACTCGGAAACTTCAACTAGTCCAGAACATGGCAGCCAGGTTGATTTCTGGCGTTTCCAGAAGAGAGCATATAACACCTGTGCTAAAAGCTCTCCACTGGCTGCCTATTAGTTTCCGGGCACAGTACAAGGTGTTGGTTATGACCTTTAAAGCCCTACATGGCTTGGGTCCAACTTACCTCCGGGACCTCCTTCCGTACAACCCTCCCCGCACACTTCGGTCCTCTGGGAGGAATCTGTTACAGCCTATGAAAACAAGGCTGTCGGTGACCTCCCAGAGGGCCTTCTCTGCTGCTGCTCCCAGATTATGGAATGGCCTGCCGGACGAGATCCGTCTTATTACCACCTTAGACAGCTTGAAAAAAGCTGTCAAGATGGATCTTTTCCGGCAGGCCTTTCCTGAATAATTATCCCGGCCCAAGACTCAGCTGTCCTTTATAGGCTGTGATTGTATGTTGTAATTTTTTTTCTAATTTATATATATATTTAATTATTGTCTGTTTTAATCCATCATAATTTAATATTATTTTAAGGGGTGGGTGGGCTAGGGTATTGTGATTATGGGGTTTTTATATTGTAAGCCGCCCCGATTGCGTTGTAGAGGGGCGGGATATAAATAAAATTTTATTATTATTATTATTATTATCATGGAGGACATGAAAGAGCCCATTGAAAGCCCACAGTGCACCTGCTATGTAGCAGTGGTATTTCAGCATTGCATGCTAGAATGTAGAATCTAAGCATGAATGAAACGATTGCAGCAGAGTCCCTACTCCAACCACCAGCATTACATAGCTGAGCCCGAAGGAGACTATCAGTGAAAGGTCCAGGAGAATGTATATTGTTGTAATCTCCTTTTCCAACTGGGACTTTATCACACTACACTGTTGTAGTGCTATTATTCCACTTTAACTGCTATGGCTGCCTCCTGTGGAATCCTGGGATTTACAGTGTAGGGAGGGGCATTTAGAACTCTCAGCCAGAGAGCTCTTAGGCCTCACTAAACTACAAACCCCAGAATCCCACAGGAGGCAGCCATAGCAGTTAAAGTGGAATAATAACACTAGAACAGTGTAGGGTGATAAAGTCCCAGATTTAACCAGTGCTGTTTCACTGTCAAAGCAGGGCTGGAAATGAGATTGAAATGGATCTAGAAAATTGGAAATCCACTGGAGAGCATCTGGAGTTGTACACTGAGCACTTATTCAAGCCCCTTATCTGAAAAAGCATACGTTATACATGTGACCAGCTGATGGTATAAGTTAAGGGTCCTGAGATGCAGGGGCAAAGTATGATGATAAAGAGTAGTTACAGAAGAAAAGGGTGGTGGGTGTGAGTTTTTGTTTGTTATTGTTTTGCTTTTTATTTAATAGAGGGTGATGAAAGCTATTAAATATGATTCCTTCAAAAGTACATATGTTCTGCATGTCACTATATACAGAAAGGGAATCCAAAGACAATCTGGAGCAAACTCTTCTTAACTAGTTTTAAGGAAAGGGGAATGAATTATTATGTTATTAGATTAAACAGAAGGATGATTGTATTTGGAAAATGCAAATGTTTAATTGCAGTTATTAATAACTGCATTGTTGGAATAGGACTCTTGGAGACCAGGGTTCAAATCTCTGCTCAGCCATGGAAACTCACCAAATGACCTTGAGCAAGTCACACTCTCTCAGCTTTAGAGGAAGGCAAAGGCAAACTTTCTCTGAAAAAATCTTGGCAAGGAAGCCTTGGGACAGAGTTACCATAAGTCAGAGCTGACTTGAAGGCTCATAACAACAATAAGGTGCAGGTCTTCTAATTGTGCAATTACATTGCTAGTGATGATATCGAAGTACTGTGGTGTGCATTTGACTTGCCTTGTGCAACCATGGTGACTTAAACATACAAGGTCCATAGTTGGATTGGAAATAATGCTGCCATGATTGTTGATATCAAATGAAACATGCAAAGGAAACTTTTCCTTTGTGTATTTGTATTAAAAACTTGTAGAAATGACTGAGAAAAGTACAGTTGTCCCTCTGTATCCATGGATTTAAGTATTCATGGCTTGAAAATATTCTTTAAAAAATAACAATCCAAAAAGCAAACCTTGATTTTGCCATCTTATATAAGGGACACCATTTTGCTATGCCATTGCATATCATGGGACTTGAGTATTCACGGATTTTGGTATCCATGAGGAGGGGGTCCTGGAACCAAACCCCAGTGAAAATGAAGGGACAACTGTAAACAATTTTTCCTTGAACCTCTCTTGTATTACCAAAATTCTCTCTATCCTTCCCCTTCTATATTTTTCATTTTCATTAAAAGATTTAGTCGTATCAGTATGGGGTATCTCTTGATACTGAGCTTTAAAGACAATTTACAGTATTAAAGAGATCTGTAGAAATAAGGTATGTTTTTAAAGAGTTTTGTGGTGACGTTTATAGTTTAGGAGGTAGAATGGGGTTAGGGATATTGGGTGCTGCTATTTCTTTTAAAAACACATACTACTGTATGTTGCAGACTTTTCTGAAATACTGACTTCTTCATTTAGAATTTCAATCAGTTTAGCCAACTAATACTAAGTATCAGAATTACTAAACTGTTTCCAATTCTTACAGGATTGGATCTATGAGCTAGGAACTTCATTTAATTTTCTTCAATTATAATTCAAAGTCTATTTTTAAAAAATACAATCTCCAGGTTCTCTTTGTTGCTTTTATTTATTTTGGACCCATAAAATGCAGCCATATACATGTTTAATCAGAAGTTGTATGGGTGTATTTGCAGACAAAAGTACCTAGAACTGTCGTCTTAAGCTGCCCATTTACGTGAGAGTAAGCCTCATTGAATTTCTAAAGGGAAGGTCTATGGATTTTGTTTTATTTGTGGATTTTTATTTGTTTCGTGGCTGCTGTTTCTTTGCTTTCTTGATTTATTACTGATTATACACTATCTGCGGAGTTTAGTACTGGAGAAGTATCTTGAAATTATTTCAAATAATTAAGACTAAAACACTGTTTGATTTATGTCTAAGTACGCATTCATAGGATTACACTATTATGTATCCTGACTTTAAGTTTGTATAAAATAAAAAAAGGTATTGAGGATTATAATGAACATGAGAAAAAATGGCTTTGAGGATTGTAATGAACATGAGAACATAATCAAACATCAGTATAAAAACAGGAAACTTACAGTGGCACTGGATAGAAAAACCACATAATAAAAGTAACCAATAATACTATGCAGGCTATGCAAGAAAAGAAAAATGAGTAAGGGCCTTGCCATCACTAGTAATCTCAGTATAATGCAGCAGAAAGTAAAGTAAAATCTTTCTTACAGTCTATATAATGACTGTCCAGATATTTAAAACATCTTGATCATCAGGCTTTTTTTCTGAATGAAGCCCATTTTTAAAGGGATACAAGTCAGTTTAAGTCTTTCCTGTTAGTTTTTTGACAACATATGATCTGGTATGCTCATAAATACCAAAATGGGAAAGGAACTCTAGGCTTCTGTCGTGATCTGTGATAGTGACATGTTTTGGTACAGTGGCTCTTAATCTTTTCTTTGCCAGGGACCCCAAGACTTAAAATTTAAAAACCTAACAACAATAATACCTAATTACACCATCAATTAAGTCTTCTCTCAAAGGCACTGGAAGGGAGAGAAAACTTTTCTTCTGCTTCTTCCTGCAAGTTTGCGGCTGGAGCAGATTGAATGGCAATGTGCAGGCCAAGCCAGCCTTTGCCTTGGCTCCTGTCATGTGGCCACTCCACTGCAGGGAGGAGGTGGGCCATGCAGCCTTCAAGCCTTCGCAGACCCCCTGTGAGGACATTGCGGACCCCTGAGGGTTCCTGGACCACAGGTTAACAAACACTGTTGTATTATGTTCCAGAGAGCTGACACATGAGCGGCACTGCTTGATTATGCTCCAGAACATCGTGTTGAACATGTGAAGAATAATATGCCAGATACTGTACATGTGAGATTCTTATAGTTTGGTGGTAGTGATAAATGAAACTAGAAATACATCTATGTCTGAAAACTTTTACTAGTGTTTTTATATACTTTTGTTATGCTATTACATATAACGGGACTTGAGTATTTATGGATTTTGGTATCCACAGCGGGGTGGGTCCTGGAAACAAACCCCAGCAAATATGAAGGGACAACTGTAGTACTTCCAAAAAGTGAAGATTGTATGCATGCAAGACCTCTCCTGCCTAGTCTGTTTTATTTGGGATGGGAATGCATCTGAAACCATTACTTCCCTTATACTGATTTTCAGTAATCTGTTGTGTTACGTTGCTGTGAATATGACTGTTCAAGGATAGTGGGGTCTGGCTATTCTAGACCTTATAGAATATTTTTGGGCAGCTGACATATGGACTGAAGTGAATAGAGTGAAGTTCAGGCAGAAATGCAGTTAAATTTGCTGTTACATTTTAAATTCTCCTGAATACATCAGTATGAAATCAGATATGTCAATGTAGACTATGGTTCTAATGCCTTGGAAACTCATGCAATTATTGCTTTAGTCCAATTTGGTCACTTTGGTACTTCATAAATGGAACAAGTGGCAGGCAGCTAGGAGGGACTTATAGTATTAGCTACCAATCAGGACATGACTTATCAGAGCTCTGCTTTTACTTCGTAAGTCAGCTGGGGAAAATGCAGGAAGAAAATATCAGAAGCTATTTTCAGTTATTTCTTTGTTCAATGGTATGTTTTTCTGCTGGTGGTAGGGGCAGTTTCTGAAGAGAGGCTGCCTATACAGTTTACTCTTTCACAGTGCCGGTTGCTCCAGTCTCCCGAGGCTCACACTTTTGTCCCATGAGGGTCATATACAAGAGTGTAATCAAACACAGGCTATAACAGGCAATTACTGGACGGAATCCCATAGCTAGACATGCTAAAGGGGAAAAAAACAAACAGGAACAGTGGGAGTTCTTGAATCAAAGAATTACAGAGTTGGAGGCCAAACCCCTTGCTCAATGCAGGATCTTCAGCTAGAGCAGTGTTTCTCAACCAGGTTTCTGCGGAACCCTAGGGTTCTGTGAGACACAGCCAGGGGTTCTGCGCAAAAATCAGCCCCCCCCCCGCTTATTGTTGTCCTCCTGCAGTTTCTGTCTCTCCTCCTCCTCTTTCCAGCTCCTCCTCGCGGTTCCCTCTGAGGGGGGTGAGCTTTCTCCTCTCAGCCCCATTGTTACGGCCACAAGAGGTCCTTTTTTTTTTAATCAGGTAGTGTTTAAGATTTTCCAAGACAAGCAACAGGCAAAAAGTCACAGAGAGACCAAATTTGGTTTTCAGCCACTATGCATGTAACATTTATTGAGACATAATCAGAATCAAAATAATCAAGTATCAGGAGCTCTTTCACAGACACACAGTCACACACACATACTCACAAACATGATCCTTCCCTGAACGGTGATCAAATGTCCATGAAGGGGCGGATGGCCCTGGTGCCGCAGACAGGAACCATAAAAGCAAAGCAGAAATGTCCCAGCTCTTATACCTTTTCCATCTCCTTCCTTGAGAAAGACATGCTTTTCAAGTTGGCATGGTTTCATAACAGTTCCTTAGGCAGATCAGGGTGTGTCCTGTGTTCGCACAGAACTCTTCTCGATCATTTTGACATAGGTTATTGTCCATGTTATGCATGGCCAGCAGTTCCCTGGTTTTTCTGCTTGTACCGAACTGCTCTTTGGCCAAGTTGACAGGTTCTATTCAAGTTCTGCTTGATTAACATTTTCGCTTCATCTATCATGTCTTCCTTATTTCTCGGTTCAGCTTCCAAGTTACGCCTCGAGCAATGCTTTGCGCGGCACCCATTTTTTCGGTTTCTTTTAAGGCCTTGCTTCACCAGGATCGTCAGGAATCCATGCATTCACACAGTTATACATACAGGCATACTGTCACACCATCGGCATTGACTGACACTTTGTGGCTGGAGCAGGGAGCCGAGGCCGGGTGGGCGGGCTTCTGAGTGAGGGCAAGTGGAGTGGCAAAAGCAGGAGCCCCGTTTGGAACAGCCCAGCAACAGACGGGATTGAGAGTGAGGCAAGTGGACAAGAGACACTAAGGTGAGGAGGTGAGGTGGCGACTGTGACACCGATGTGGCTTGAGGCAGTCTGGGCCTGGCTTCGCCCCGCTCGTCTCTGGGGGCTGGTGAGCCAGTGAGGGCCCAGACTCTGGCCCTCGTCACCTCAGGAGCCACCCATGCTGACCCCCGGCTCTAGACAAAGCGGGCAGAGGAGAGGCCCCCCATGTGGCAGCTCCAGGAGAGATTCCGGAGGTGAGCTGAAAACATGGTCTCACTCTTGAAAGAGAGGGGTAGAGAAGGGGAAAGCTTAAGAGGCGGCGGGTGGGTGGGTGGGTGGGAATCACATTTGCAAGTTGCGGAGGGGAGCCTTCCTTGCCACCCCTCACCACATCCCGGAACCGAGGAAGAGGCGAAGGAGGAGGAAGAACGGCTCACGCCTTCCTCCTCAGGGGGCAGCCAAGCTCAGGGGCGATTTTGGCAGGGACCATGGTGGCAGAGGTGTGGGTGGCGGCGGTGGCAGTGGCGGCTACTGCCACTGCCCCCCTTGCTCGCTCATCTTGCAACCTCGAAAGGGAGGGGCAGCCGCTCATGCTAGCACACAGGTGGTGGGTAGGATTAGAACCACCTCTAGCGTGTGTGGCACTTCAACTTCCTTTTGCACCTCCCCCCCCCACAAATCTGACCGGCGGAGAGGGAAGGAAGGTGTGGCAGAGAGAGAGAAGGTGCCAGAGAAAGAAGAAAAAACTGAAAAGGGAAAAAAGAAGATTGGTTGGTACAGACGGAAGGAAGGAAGGAAGGTGTGGCAGAGAGAGAGAGAGAGAGGGTGCCAGAGAAAGAAAAAAGACTGAAAAAGGAAGAAGGAAGACTGACTGGTACAGAAGGAGGGAGGGAAGGAAGGAAGGAAGCAGAGAAGGAAGGAAGGGGTGGTGGAGAGAGAGAGAGAAGGAGCCCTGGTGGCGCAGTGGTTAAATGCCAGTACTATAAGTCACCATGTTGCAAGTTCGATTCCAGAGGGCTCCAAGATTCACTCAGCCTTCCATCCTTTCGTAGGTCAGTAAATTGAGTACCCAGCTTGTGGGGGCAATTAGCTAACACACATTGGAAACTGCTTAATGCAGTGTAGATGTGTAAATTGCTATTGCTTAAAAATAATTTGTAAGCCGCTTTGATAGCCTTGTGGCTGAAGAGCGGGATATAAATAAATAAATAAATAAAAGGTGCCAGAGAAAGAAAAAAGATTGAAAAAGGAAAAGGAAGACTGGTTGGTACAGAGGAAGGGAGGGAGGGGTGCCCCCTTTTTCTTCTTTGGCACGTTCTTCCCACTCCAGCCTCATGTCTCATGCATTCGCTACTTACGAGAAGGTAGGGGGAACTCTGGGAGGCTGTTATAAGGGGTGTCCCGTGTGCCAGCTGTGAGGAGGCACAGGGGGAGAGTGAAAGGAGGAGAAGGGAGGAAGAGAAAGGGGGAATATAAGAGAGAAAAAGAAAGCAAAAGAAGAAAAAAAACAGTTCAGCATGATCCAGTGTGGCCACAGCAAGAACAGTAAAGAGGAAAGATAAACTAGAAGAGAGGTCCAAACCCAATAAATTCCCCTCACTCCCCAACTCTGCTCTGAGGGGAAGAACAAAGGGGAATAGAAAGGGAACCCCCACTGTAGTGGAGTGCTGCCACACACACACACCCATTGCAAAGAGGGAAAATAGCTAAATGCTTGTCTGTTGCTGTCCCTTGCTCTCTGATTGACCAGGTTCAGAGGGCTGCTGCTGAGAGAAGGTGTGTTGGGGAGGATTTTGGTCACTGTGTGGTAAACAGTGAATTCTAAGCTTGCAAGGATCAAAAAAGTGAATTGCAATGGCATAAGTCTAACACCATTCACCATTAGCGTGCTAGCCATTAATTTTAGTTAAAACTCCCCAAGCCCTTAATCTCTGTGAGTATTCTCGAAAAAAAGTCAGTTAGTGAATATATTCAGGATTAGCAACTATGTCTGCAAATTTCATCTGCTTCTGCAAAAAAAAAAGTTACGGATCTTAGTGAACTTCCTCTCCTCCTGTTGTGGTGAATGGAGAACAAATCTGAACCATTGTAAAATGAGGTGAGGCAAATTCCTACCATGCTCCATAGGGGATTTGTGGAGCTAAATTCCCAGAAAGGAACTTCTCTGAACTCAACTCTGTCCTCACAGTTGTCCATTTGATGAATATGTATTGGGAAAGTCACTTTTGTATTTTGATTTCTTCCCCACATTTTTATCAAGAAAGACCTTAAGGCAGCAATGAAATACAGTACAGTTTCTTCTGTGCCATATAGTGGAAGCATTGCTTTAAAGGAGCATCCCTCTACAGGCATCCTCCTCTTTTTGATAGCTCATTCTTTGATGTTCCACTGTTTTCAACAGTTCTAAATTATAGCCGTGTGAGCACACTTTCAATTCCTTGTCTGTTCTTTTGCTCACAGTTGATTCAGCATGCTGTTTTTTCTCCCCTCTCATTCTACTAGGAAAATTGTTTTTCTCTCTCAGTCAACTTGGCACCATCTAGTGTTCAGTTTTCCAGCAGCCTGGGGAGGGACTCCTTCAATGGGTATGGCTCCGCCTCCAACCAATCACAGGCAGGACAACCTGTAAATTTAAATATGAAACCATCCCCTCCTGGAGGTGGAGCCATCCCCAACCTCCCCAGTTCTGTTCTGCCTCTTTGTGAGCAGGCTGGATTTCTGTTTGCTCCAGAAGCAACCAGAGAACAAAGGAGTTAAAATGGCGATCCCCATGCACAGCCGCGTGCACGGAGGAGAGCTGTCCTCCTCCGAGGAGGATGTGGGCGATCCTGGCTTTCAGCGCCAGGACCCTGCGCTCCGTGGCCCCTTCTTGGGGTGCACATTGAGCCAAACGACCCAGGATGGGTCAGAGCGCGATGTGGCCTCCTCGCAGGAGGCGGACCGCGCGGCTGCCGGGGACGTGGAGACGGGTGGGAGCCCAGGAGAGGCATCCAGCCTCAGCGACGAGGAGGACGTCCTGCTGGCAGACCTCCCCCCACTCCTCATGGAGGGTAAGGCCCTGCCGCAGTCCCTTCCCGTGTGGCTGGCCCTGGTCGCGCGGCAGGTGCTGGCGGTTGGCATGGGCCCCGGAGGGGATCCAGGGGTGGTCGTTCGGAGGGCTCGGTGGGGGCTCCTCTCTTCCTCCCTCTCTCCTTTCTTCCCTCCCCCCACCCTTGGGGAGAACCAGAGCGGCAGCACGCAGGCTGCTAAGCGTGGCCGGGATCCGGAGCCGGGGCAGCAAGAGCCCAGCGCGGTGGTGGGGAAGCGGGAGGGGCCCTTCTCACCCCCCTCCTCGCAAGAAGCTTAAAAAGCAGAACCATACCCGGGCCACTGACTGGGAGGGAGAGGCCAGGCACGAGGATGCAGAGGCCGAGACCAAGGAGGAGGGGGAGCTCTCCTCTGACGGAGAGGAGGAGTCTGGGGACGAACAAGCATTGCCCTGCCTGTTTAAATTCTCCTTTTTCTCACTTCTGTTAAAGAAGGTGCTCAGAGCCCTGGAACTGGGGCCAGTGGATCCAGCGGGGGTGGCCTCCAGCAAGGGGGTGCCTGAGCTCAGGCCTGGTGGTAAGGGGAATGGGAATGTGTTGCCCTTCCCAGATATCTTGAGGGAGACCCTGTTGGGTGAATGGGAGCAGCCTGGGACTTCAAGATCCCAACCCTCCTTGGCCAAGCAGTTGTATACCCTACCAGGGGAGATCATGGATCTTTTAAAACTCCCAGGCATTGATGCTCCGGTGGTGGGGCTTGTTTCGGCCTCACTGTTTCCTAGAGATGGAGACGAGCACCTAAAGGCCCCAGACGACAAGAGAATAGACACCTTTCTGCGTAGGTCCCATGAAGCAGCGGCGCTGGCCATTCGGGCAGCTGCTGCGGTGTCTATTTTTGCTAGAGCCACCATTAGATGGGCCGAAGACATGATCACCAATGTTCCTGATGATGAGGCCAAATTTCGCCAGGGCATGAATAAGATCTATAGGGCGTCCGCCTTTGTGGTGGATGCTAGCTTGGACGCGCTTCGTTTCTCCTCCAGGGCTATAGGTGCAAATGTGGCAGCCAGACGCCAATTGTGGCTGAGAAGCTGGAATGCTGACAATAACGCCAAGGCCTGACACGGGGGGGGTGCTCATTTTGGAACCGAGGAGAACTGTGATTACAACAGATGCATCCCTCTCAGGCTGAGGTGCACACTGCGGGGAGCAGATAACGCAGGGTCTATGGTCTCAGCAGGAGCAGGGGCTCAGTATCAACTTGTTGGAGTTGCGGGCAGTCAGGCTTGCCCTGCTCAGGTTTGTCATGCTGGTGGAGGGGACGCATGTCCTCATTCGCACAGACAACATCTCAACAAAAGCCCACATAAACAAGCAGGAGGGGACCCGTTCACAGGCCCTCACGGAGGAGGCAGAGAGATTGTTCTCGTGGGCAGAGAGTCATCTTCTCTCGATCAGGGCAGAATACTTACAGGGCAAGCTGAATGTTCAGGCAGATTGGTTGAGTCGGCACACACTGGTATACAACGAGTGGAGTCTCAACAGCATGGTGTTTCAGATGTTAGTATTCCAGTTCGGGGAACCGTGGGCCTCTTTGCATCAGAGGAGAATCACAAGGTAAAGCGATATGTATCCAGGTATTGGACTTGGGGAGCGTTAGCCTTCGATGCTCTGACGACACCCTGGCCGAGGGGGTTGTGTTACGCCTTTCCACCAACGGTTCTACTGGGCAGAGTGTTACGAAAGATCAAGCAGGAGAGGGCAGAAGTGATCTTAGTTGCCCCTCGGTGGCCAAGAAGACCGTGGTTTCCGGATCTAGTCCTTCTACAAGTTCAGGATCCGTGACCTCTACCACCGTGGCCAGTTCTGCTGACGCAGGGAGGGTTTCTTCATCCAAATCCAGGCTGGTTACAACTTCACGCTTGGAGGTTGAGCAGGAACGATTGCTGAAGAGAGGATATGATGTGGAAGTTGTTAACACTATGTTAGCGGCCCGACGTCCGTCCACGATTCAACTGTATGAAGTCACCTGGAGGGCTTTTTGTAGATGGTGTCGTGGCAAGGCCATTAGACCGCTGCATGCTTCGGTCGGGTCTGTGTTGGCCTTTCTTCAAGCAGGTTTAAAGAAGGGTTTGGCCGCTAGTACATTAAAACGACATGTGGCGGCCTTGGGGTCCATTTTGAAGGGTAAGCGGGGCAAGACTCTAGCTTCCCATCTGCACATTCGGAGTTTCCTCAAGGGGGTGGCTTCGGTACGCCCCCCGATGGTTCATAGGTTCCCTTCCTGGAAGTTAAATGTGGTTTTGAAGGCCTTGATGCAACCTCCATTTGAGCCAATCGGGTCGGTGGATTTGAATTTGCTCACTTGGAAGGTGGTCTTTTGAGTTGCCATTATATCATCTAGGCATGTGTCAGAGCTGGGTGCTCTTTCAGTGCTTCAGGAGCTTTGTGTTTTTCGGAAAGATTCAGTTACATTGAGGCTTGATCCCTCATTTGTTCCCAAGGTTAATTCTCTTTTTCATAGGGCACAAGAAATTGTGTTACCTTCCTTTTGTCCTCTCCCAGCGGCCGATTTGGAGAGGTTGTGGAACAAGTTGGAGGTCAGAAGGGCATTGAAGATGTATCTGAAGAGAACTGAGGAGTTCCATAGGTTGGACGCTCTGTAGCCTATACGGGTTGGGCCAAGGGGAAGAAAGTGTCATTTTCCACAATAGCGAGGTGGCTGAGACAATGTATTGAACAGGCATACTCAGCTAGTGGATTGGCAGTCCCAGAGGGGATACAGGCACATTCCACCCGTAGCGCTTCTACTTCTGCAGTGTTGGGATTGTCTCAGTCCATAGTAGACATTTGTAGAGCCGTGACCTGGGCTTCTTTGTCTACTTTCACGAGACATTACAGGATTGATGCATATGCTTCAGCCGATGCAGCCTTTGGGCGGCGGGTATTGCAGCAAGTGATTCAGTAAATAAATAAGTTTATTTTAAAAAAAAGAGAAAAAAGAAGGGAACCCACCCCTATTGTGGACTGCTGTTTTAGGTCCCATTGAAGGAGTCCCTCCCCAGGCTGCTGGAAAACGGAACATTGGTACTTACCGTGAAGGTTCCTTTTCAGCAGCCGTGGGGAGGGAGTCCTTACCCACCCACCCCCAAAAAAATAGCAAGAAGGAGTGGTTAGTTAGATTTAGAAGGTTGAGAGTGAGGTCGCCTGTGCTGTTATCAGGGACTGTTAGTGTTATCTGATCTAGGTGTTGGTTTTGTATTTTACGTGTCCTGTCTTTTTTCTTCTGGTTGTGTGTGGTACTTTTGTTTGGAGCTATACTAATTCATCTCTGGGGAGGTTGGGGATGGCTCCACCTCCAGGAGGGGATGGTTTCATATTTAAATTTGTAGGTTGTCCTGCTTGCGATTGGTTGGAGGCGGAGCCATTACCCATTGAAGGAGTCCCTCCCCACGGCTGCTGAAAAGGAACCTTCACGGTAAGTACCAATGTTCCGTTTTGCATTTGCAAGCTAAAAAAAGACTAGGGGATCAGCTAGGCAGAAGAATTTATAGTGAAAAATAGTGCCTTACTTCCCTATCACAGCACTGTTTGTTTGTGCCCAGAACTCATTCGCATGGTTGCTGGCATGGAAATTTGGCCAAGTTTGCAGTTTACATGGAGCATGCCCCCCCCCCAATGCTGGCCATGAGTGAATTGCCTCCCAAAAATCCCCCTCCATTCTCCCCCCTTTTTTTCTTTAAATGACAGGTGCAGAAGAGCTATTTTCTGCTTTGAAAAAACTTTTTCTTTTCTCTCATGCTTGAATGATCGTGCACATGATTGTTCACCAGGCCAAAAAACACAAAACAATGACGGCTCCAGCCACTTCCTCCCTTGTAAGCCTGCCCCTACCGAGATCCAACTAATCATGTTTCAGCTCTTCTATATGCCCCCTATTTGAATTGGTTGTTCAGACAGCTTGCTAAGCTCATTTTCACCCAGTTTTTTAAAAAGATCAAAGAAACAGCAAATGTTGTTATCACATCTATTTGCAGCTTTCAGCCCCCTCCTTCCCAAAAGGGCGAATCCCGGCAGGAGCTCATCTAAATAATAAGTATTCTGCCTGCATTCTTAGTGGATTTTTTGTCGTCTAAACAGCCCCCAGGTGGATAATGACCTGGTTTCTAACCTATTGAATAAGCAGGGGATGCCTGTACTTAAAACATAGTTCTTGTTGAGTCTGATTCCATTAGCCTCACCCAGCTTCTGCCAGTTCAACGGTCAGTTACCTAGCTCCCAAACTTTTGTGAGTACCTATTGAGTTGAGGACAGCTTGCCTTTAAAAAAAAAAAAATTGAAAAAATTAATTGGCATGTGCAGGTATGACGGTAACTTGCTCCCCACTGGTAGCATTCAGCAGTTGGGACAAACAGTATCGCAAAACTGGATATTTGCTGTAACTATTTGGGGGATGAAAATGACCATAGTTCTACTTTTTCTATGTTGGGAGGCACACAAACTCGCTCTTGGTTTTACAAGGTGTTTCAGCAGCTTTTGATACCATTGACCATGGCATCTTGCTTGGCCCTTTGCTCATGGTGTCCTCAGTCCTTCCTTGCAGGTAGGTCACAAAATGGGCTTATGTAGAGTTTGGCTTAATCTCCTATTTTTCAATATGAACATGAAACCATTGGGAGAGGTCATCAGGATATCTGTAGTAGATTTTCACCAATATGTTAATAATTCTCAGTTCTTTATCTTCTTTCCTTAATAATCTGGAAAAGCTGTAGAAGTTGTAAATTGGGGTTTAGAGTCAGTTATTGATTAGATGAAGGTTAATAAACTAAAATTAAATCTGGACAAGAGTTGCTGTTGATTCTGAAGTATTTGAAAGCCTGCACACTACTGTGGAATTATAGTTAGTCCTAATAAAGTACTGCCCACATGTGGATTTTGTGTTCTCTTTTCATGTAGAAATAGGCAGAGTTAATTTGACTTCAATTACATTGATTCAGTGGACTCAGGGTTAATTATTTAAATCATTAGTAGGTAATATTCTGTTTAATCATCATTTTTAATAGAATTACTTCATTGTTTATTACAACCTTAATACATTTTGGAAGGTTTAGGTTTCATCAGAAGGCAGGTACACACTAGGCTGTTATTCTGAGCAGTGTTCAGATATATTCAGTTCATCAAAAAAAGGGGGGTTCTCTTGTATTTCTAGATACCTTCACCACCCCAAGTTCTTTAACTGATTTTTTTTTCACTTATAGAAAGGCAAGGCAAATGGAGAGAGTACTCATTTAATGAATATCAACTGCAGAATGGGACTGATAAGGTTAGCTCCCATCTCCATAAGCTGCTATTAACATATCCATAGAATATAATTAAAAGTAACAAGTTTAGTATTTGTTAAGGTTGACTTGGGCCTTTGAAAATTTGATTTTAATCAAATATCAGTTTTGAATTTAAAAACTTAAATTTTAAAAACCCAGTTAACAACAGCAATGATGTTGGATTTTTAGACATTAGTTATTGCCGAGAGTGCTTTAGTTTAGTTTCACTCAGAGCTGGACTGCTCCAATTTAGTTTCCATACCACCTGGAGACATTAAATTTTGGCTGGGAAAAGGTGCTTGAAACATATGATCCTGTATTGTGTCAGCATCTATGTGTGAAATTCCCAGCCCCAATAGCTGGGTTATCCCCCTGACTTGTGTTCCACTGGTGTGTGAAAGCATCTCTTTTTAAGCAGGCATTTGATTCTTTTGCTGAATTTAACTTACTGTTTTTACTGAGCTGCCTGCCTCCAAATTGGTAGTTCTAATTCTTTTGTTTTGTTTTTAGCATGGCTTTTAGGTTAGACATTGTATTTAGCAATTATTGTTGGTTTTTAATCTTTTAAAAATAGTTAAAGCTACTAAAGAGGAAAAATGGGGCATTTTTGTGTCTTTAAAAAAATTAAGTAACATGGTGAATCTCCAGATGAGTAAAACAAGCTTAGCCACTAGTGGGAAAGACCACTGTCTGGTAGGTACAGTGTCAGACAAGGACTGAGAAGACTGAAGTTTCAGTTCTTACTTGGCCATGAAGCTTGCTCTTCAGAACCTGGGCCTGTCGCACTCTAGCTTTGCCAGTCTCATAGAATTGTTGTGAGGATTAAGAAGTGGTGCTGGGGACATTCTTGTTTTAATCTGAGCTCCTTAGTGAATAACATAATATTATCAAACCATGACTTTTTTTAAAAAAATAATGTCATTATTTTTACAGTAGCATGTGTTGTTGTTATTTCAAAGTACAGTTGTCCCTCCATATCTGCGGATTTAAGTATTCACGACTTGAAAATATTCTTTAAAAAAATAATAATCCAAAAAGCAAACCTTGATTTTGCCATCTTATATAAGGGGAGACTTTTGCTATGCCATTGCATATAATGAGACTTGAGTATTCACGGATTTTGGTACCCACGGGGGAGCCTGGAACCAAACCCCAGCGAATATGAAGGGATGTCATACTGAGGATGGAGCAAGCTTGTTTTCTACTGCTCCAGAGACTAGGACACAGAGCAATGGGTTCATCTGGATGCAAAAGACTAGAGGTGATCTCCAGATGTGAACCTTGTGAGGTCTTGTCTAGCAATAGTTGGAGAAGGATGGAGCCATATTCTGGCTTGCTATTGGGATATAAATGCATGCAAGGTTAGATTATCCCTCTAACTGTAATGCACGATTATGCCATCATCTTGGGAGAAGAGATCTGGTGCTGCATATTTTGTCAGTTGAATATGTATTGGCATGCAAAGTGCCTTTTTATTATCTGGATCTTCTGTTTAGTGGATGATAGGACTGCTGTGCTTAGAACATTTTACAGGTGTGTGAGGAAAAGTCTGAATCCCTATTTACACATTTTGCTCAACAATTTTTTGTTTTTCTAATTTCTTCATTCCCTCTTATTTAGACAAACACTGTTCTGCATTCATTCAACACTTGAGAGGGGAGCTGGGTTATACACACACAAGTCATGTTCTCTTCAGATGAGTCCATGGGTTATGTAACCCCACCCCCACTCCTCCAGTGGGCATGCACTCAGTATTTGTGAAACCTATACATACAGGTCACGCTGTGGATGTTTAGGTTGTTTCTAAGGCTAATGTTGAATACTCATACACAGCTGCCAGCAGTAGATGCATCAGAGGAGCATGGCTTATTGATATTATCTTGACTCTTAATAAGACAGAAGCACATTGATATCAACAGTACTATTCTTCAAAAATCCAGCTAACAGTGGCTTAGTGTTTTATATCAAAGCCTTCAGTTCATGATATGAGTAAGTGGGAAAAGGTTCTTGCTAGCACTTCCACTGTATCATCAAACTTCAGTCTGATTCACTGTTTTTCATTTAGACAAATGTGTAGTTGGGAAAACTTGAGGGGTCAGGACAAATAAACGTGTATAGGTTAAAAACGTCCTTGCTGTTTAGATTTCAGGAAACAAATCGAGCAGCATCTGTATTGTAAATCATCCTGGAATCTACTCTTGCAAAGGCGGCAAATAAATGAAACCTGCTCTAGAGAGAACGTAAGTGGTTATAGCTAAATGAAAATGTATTAGCAAGATAGACCACAGGTTGTTTTGTGTTGACTATGAAAATCTAAGCTAAAAATGGTTTAAGTACTTAAAGCTGTTTATTTTTAAAGGTACCATATGAAACACTGAATAAACGGTTCAGAGCTGCTCAGAAGAACATTGATCGGGAGACTAGCCACGTTACAATGGTAGTAGCAGAGTTAGAGAAAACACTAAGCAGCTGTCCAGCTGTGGATTCTGTGGTTAGTCTCCTTGATGGAGTAGTCGAGAAGCTCAGTGTTCTGAAACGAAAGGTAAGCTGCCTTCCCACTTAATTTTATTCTTTGGGTTTCTAATGTCTATCATTCTTTTTCATTTTGCAGCTTAAACTCTCTTTTCTAGTTGTCAAGGCCAAAATAGTAGGGTTTCTATGTGAAGTCAAAGGCTTTCACGGCCGGCATCCATAGATTTTCCTCGGTTTTTTTCCGGGCTGTCAAATTTACATATCCTCCCCAACAGGGGTTCACAATATATAAACCACACACACTCCTACCCAACCATTCTCTGAGGATGCCAGCCACAGATGCAGGCGAAACGTCAGAAATAAACTCTTCCAGAACACAGCCTGACAGCCTGGAAAAAAACCAAGGAAAATCTACAGTAGTGTTTCTATTTGGGGCTTAATAGTAGTGTTTCTATTTGGGGCTTAATGGATGTAGCAAAACTAGCAAAATATGACATCTTACCTCTGTGTGATTGTTGTATAATGAGTCAAAAGAGAAATAAAATGTAATTTTCCCAAGTCTAATTGAGATAAAGAAGCTGATTTCATTATTTTTTGTGTTTTTCTTATAATTTGCCAAACAGTATTCTGCAAAGTGTATAGTGTAATTGTTTTTACATACTCCAGGGTAAATCAGTCTTAAGTTTTATCTAGAGTTAGATGGTGCATCTTGATTATCAAACACATGGAATCAGTGGAGATATTATAACAGTAATAAAACAATAATAATCATGATGATGTTATAACAAGAAATTGATGTTCTTTAACCCCAAAGATGGATTTCAAATAGCACCAGAAGACTTTAGTGCAGTATAGGGTGGGTGGCTTTTGAAGATGCTTGCCTTTGTATGAGACATCAAACAGTAATTGGAGATACCCATAAGTTGTCAAAAGTAATCATGAAAGTGCCACATTCTGCCTAAGCAGATAGTCATAAACTAATGATGGTCTGAAAGTTAAAAGACAGCATTATTAGTATTTTATGTGTTCCACCAAAGCTTTAGTAGACATTATAGGAAACTCTTGGACTTCCAGATTATATTTGTACTAACATGGAGAAAAATACATTTGTTGAATTTTCTTTAGTTATTAAAAGCCTGCATTTTCCCCATATATAGAACTTTCAAAAACACGTTTCCTTATACCCTCTGATAACTGTACCAGTAATTTTGCCAGAGTGTGACTGCATAAGAATTGTGTTGGAAGTAGATGTAACCTTATACACAAAGAATGAGGACGAAACAATTTTCAATTAACGTCTGCTACTTCCTAGGTGAAAAATATTCTAGTCTTTGTGCTAGAGATAAGACCCATTTTAACAGTTGTTAAGTATTCTGCATGTAAATTAAGCCACAATCCAGCACAAAACAGATTTCATTGAAATTAGTGCATCTAACTTTGGGTTGGACTGGGGAATCTTAATTTTTATTGGCCTCCTGAGGATCTTGCACATCTCTGTCATCTCTGTTATAGCTTTATAACAGAGCAGGCAACTGTGGGAGGCTGGGGGGGGGGTGCATTAACCCCCTAGGAGACCTGGGAGGACCACAGCTTCCCAATCACACCATTCCCACAGAAAGAAAAATTAATAATGAAGTGAGCAGAAGTCACTTCCTATTTTTATTTAAAAAGCCTCTTCTGGACCTAAATTGGTCCAGCGGGGCAAAATGTGGTAGAAATGTCCCCCATTCCTCCTAAGAACATTGGGGAGATATTTTTTGGAATTTTTTCCCAATAAACTTTTGAGGCCTCCACATTTGGTGTAAAAAAAAGCCTATACACTTTAGGGGTCGTTTTGGAACCAATCATTTTTTGTTAAAAAAAAATACCTCTGAGAGCCACAAAAGTGACCCTGGGGGGTCTCAAAAATGACATGCAGCCTATGGGACACACTTTGCCCACACCTTCTTTATGTAGAGGATACTGGTAATATTGGTTTTGGTAGGCACTTGAAAAGTCAGGTGAAGTTTCTAAATGCCAGAAGTAAATATTTGCACATCAAATGCATAATAGTTTCATAGAATTGTAGAGTTGGAAGAGACCACAAGGGCCATCCAGTCCAACCCCCTGCCACGCAGGAAATCACAATCAAAGCATCCCTGACAGATGGCCATCCAACCTCTGTTTAAAGACCTCCAAGGAAGGAGACCCCACCAAGCTCCGAGGGAGTGTGTTCCACTGCCGAACAGCTCTTACTGTCAAAAAGTTCCTCCTAATGTTGAGGTGGAATCTCTATTCCTGGAGCTTTTATCCATTGTTTCATGTTCCAGTCTCTGGAGCAGCAGAAAACAAGCTTGCTCCATCCTCAACGTGACACCCCTTCAAATACTTAAAAAGGGCTATCATATCGCCCCTTAACTGTCTTTTTTTTCAGGTTAAACATACCCAGCTCCCTAACTCTGTCCTCATAAGGCATGGTTTCCAGACCTTTCACCATTTTAGTCGCCCTTCTCTGGACACGCTCCAATTTGTCAATATCCTTTTTGAATTGTGGTGCCCAGAAGTGGACACAGTATTCTCGGTGAGGCCTGACCAAGACAGAATAGAGTGGCACTATTACTTCCCTTGATCTAGACACTATACTTCTATTGATGCAGCCCAAAATCACATTGGCCTTTTTAGCTGCCGCATGACACTGTTGACTCATGTTCAACTTGTGGTCTACTAGGACTCCTAGATCCCTTTCACATGTAGTCTTGTTCAGCCAGGTCTCCCCCATCCTGTATCTATACATTTCGTTTTTCCGCCCTAAGTGCAGTACCTTACATTTCTCTATTGAATTTTATTTTGTTAGTTTTGGCCCAGCTCTCCAGTCTATCCAGGTCATTTTGAATTTTTATCCCATCCCCTAGGGTATTAGCTACTCCTCCCAATTTGGTGTCCTAATTCCGTCATCCAAGTTATTGATAAAGATGTAGTTTGTTCTCATCTAATTGAGGATGAGGCCATTAATCCTGGCTAGAATGGTATGTGCTTCAGCTCTATATAAGTGCTGACTTGACTATTGCTACCTATGTGAGTTGGGAAGCCTAGTGGATTTTGTATGTATAGTTAACTGTGAAACTATCTCACTACACTTACATTGCAGAATAGTAAATCTGTGTTACTTCACATTTGTAGTTTGCACCTTTTCAGTCTTAAGTCTTTGTGAATAATTTTCTTAGGCAGTGGAGTCAATTCAGGCTGAAGATGAGAGTGCAAAACTGTGCAAACGGAGAATTGAGCATCTTAAAGAACATAGTAGTGATCAACCAGCTGCTGCAAATATGTGGAAGAAAAAACGGATGGATCGTATGATGGTGGAGCATCTCTTGCGATGTGGCTACTACAATACAGCTGTAAAATTAGCCAGGCAAAGTGGTATTGAGGTTAGTACTTGCTTCAGTGAACTAACTGTGAAAATGCTGCCCTTCATGGTCTCTGTGACTAACATGTTTGGGTCTTACAGATATGTAGAGTCACCATAAGAACATTCTAAAAATCAATGACATGGAACAGTAGAGACTGCACTCTCATTGAAAAACTAGGGGGTTATAAGGAAAGGGGAACACCTACTAGGTTCTTCATCCCAGAGTTTTAGACCCCCATGGTGAAAAGAGGGTTGGGGGTCTGCCATGGCTGGTGGCAGAAAATTGCTTCTTGTGTTGTGGAACCTGTAAGACTAACCGGTTTTTTTCGGCATAGGCTTTTATGAATTTCTTCAAATGCATGGAATTAGAAAAGCTTATACTGAAATTCATACATTAATCATAAAGGTTCCACAAAGCTCTATTCTCCTCCCCACTTTTTTAAATCAGGAGAGTAATATGGCCATTTCTTTGAAAAATGTTATGAGCTGTTTATCTAGAAAGCCTCCTAAACTTGGTTTTGGTGTGCCACACCAACTAAAACAATTTTGTTTTAAAATTTAAAACAATTTTGTTTTAAAACTTGTTCTTGAACTCCATTTGTACAGTTTCTGGCACATTTCCATAGGTGAAAATACACTTTGAATTTGGTTGAAATCAGTTCATTTGTACAAATGAAACCTTTAAGAACAGCATTATTGTCCTTCTAGTACAGCTAACTACTAGATTGTTATGCTTGCTCTGAGTTCTGCTAGTATAATGGTTTTGACAGCTCCAAATAGTTACTGGAGATACTAATGCAAAACGGATCTAGTTAAAAACATCTTTTTACTCCTACTGACTGGAAATAAAGAATTTCACTTAGCCTACTACAGTGTTCTTTTACAGACTGAAGTATTTGGCATCATTTTATCTATAAATGAATCAATATCATAGCAAGTAAGTTATACAAGCCATAGAAAACTTGCCGCAGGCATGTTAGAACTAGATGATTTGTCACAAACTGGCTCTTCATTTCCTGTTATGTATCAGCTATTCAGCTGAATGGAATTTTAATATGTAATTCATGCTCTTTGAACAATCATTGGCATTAGAAGAATGTGGGCAGAGGTAGTTAACTTGGTCATTACAGTAGGATGCAGATCTTAATCTAGTGTAGTCATATACCAATTTAAATATTGTTGTGTCTGACCATTTAGTCTGTCATACACATACATGTGCACATACACACATAACCACATATACAGTAGCAACCCTGCATCTGTGGGGGATTGGTTCCAGGGGCGCCCACAGATGGCGATTTCTGTGGATAATAGCAAATGCCATCCTGGAGGAAAGGGGAGTGAGTTCACTTCTCTTCCCCCTTCGCCCATGGCCCTGCCGTGGTGGCGATCCCAGGGGCAGAGGGGGAAGGGGACGAGGCCAGTTCACTCCTTCGCCCCCGCCATGGCTCTGCCGTGGCGGTGATCACGGGGACAAAGGGGGAAGGGGAGGAGGCCAGTTCACTTCTCCACCCCCTTCGCCGCCACCATGGCCCCACCGCGGCAGCCGATCACAGGGGAAAGTGGAGGAGGCCAGTTTGCTCCTCCCCTCCGTTTACCCCAGTGATTGCCACGGCGGCGATAGAAGCCCTCCCAGGGGAAGGGGTGGGGAAGGTAGGATCTCCTCCACCTCCCTTCCCCCCGCCATTGCCAACCATAGATAATTGAATCCACAGTTGGTGAATCAGCGAATACAGGGCTGCTACTGTATACTGTATAAGACACTATACAGGACTTCTATTTCATCACATCCTGATCTGTCTATATGCCCCCACCAGTCCCAAAGGTAGAGCAACTAGAAGGTTCTTTCAAAGTAGAGAGCTCTAAATGACATAAGTCACATGTGGCAAACAAACATTCACCGTGTTGCTGCTGCTCTTCAATTTGGAATTACGACATCTACATGAAATCTTCCTCTTAAGTTGTTCTTTACCCTTTTAGTGATAAATCCATTAATACTTGTTTCTTGAAGTTCTACTGATACTCTATATGTAAATATTCTATTGATATTTAGGCATCTTGGATATACTTTACAGGTATACTTCAGTTAACAAAATAGATGTGTTCCTGGGTTTTATCACTTTAATAGAAAGTTTGATGACAGAGGTAGAAATAAATGGAAATAACAGGGATACGTTCCTGGTCTATAAAAAAAGAAAGGCAGTTCAATATGTTTCAGCAGACTTTTTTTTTTAAAATGAAAATTATGTACATGTTTCATGTAACAATCAGGTCAGATAAGCCTTGCATAAGCAAATAAAAACACTTTGAACCTTCTAGAGACCACTTAAAAGCGTCTTACGAAATGCATCTGGGAATATTTTTTTTCCACAACCTCCCCTTTTCTTACAATTTCCATTTTGATAGCTAGACTCATAAATTTGTTCTTAACATGCTGGGAGTAGATACTGAGGCAGGTTAATCTGCTTTCCTCTTTTCTTTTTTAAAATAGTTTTTATTGCTTAATTCAAGAAGAAGAAAAGTAGAAATGTGAAAATAGATAAAGAACCATATATCTGTAAAAAATTAATAAAACATCTTCAACTAATTCCATACTATTATCATTTCTTATCTATTATATATCCAATGTACAGTACTTAAATATAATTTCACTTTAACCCTATATAACGTCAATTAAATTGAACTAATAAAAGAAAAAGACAAATTGGTAGATTCCTACCCACCCAACTACAGATTAAAATCTATCAATTCCTCCACATCTAAACTTCCCCTAGAAATCATTTCCACAGTTTGAATTCATATTGTACTTATTTCTTATAAACAAGTTCCAGTTATCCCTATCTTTTCCCACAGAATGGGTTGTTTTGTTATTTAACCAATTTGTAAATTTGTCAAATGAAAGAAATTAATCTGCTTTAAGTGTCCATTCTTCAATGTCCAGTGTTTCTGTATTCTTCCAATATCTGGCAAGGACTATTCTGGCAGCTTTAATTATATACATTAACAATTTTTCATCAGATCCTAATTTTTCATCTATAATATTTAATGAATACATTTTCGGATTCATATTGCATTTCTTACCTAGGATAATTTGTATATTTTTGTGTATCTTATTCCATTTTTTTTTACATTTTACCTTCCCGCCACATATGATACGTTCCAACATTTCCAACAGTTCCCATTAGTGCCAGTGATAAGTGCCACCCCATAAATCATTTTGTATATATTTTCTCTTATAAGTCAGAATGAATGCTTTCCTCTTTTCTTCCTTTTTTTTAATAAAGATTTTTATTAAACACAGAAATTGAACACATGCAATGTCAGGGGATGATACGACACTCAATCCCTGGCAGAAGCCAAAAACTATCTCAGCAGACTTAGTAGCAACCCGTTCCCAAGAATACTCACACACAGAGTGTTTGACGTGCAAATAAGCAGGAGGCACTTTTATCTTCAAAGTCAAGTAGTTGCATTATGTACACATATTTACAATTGAAGGACAAACTGCTTCACCAGGCATCAGCATTCACAAGAAGAAAAGTGAGCTCTTGTTCTGAGCTCTTATATACACAGTTACAGGGCATTGGCTTACTGAATCACATGATCTTACACACCAATAAAAACCTTTCTGTAGCTGTGGTATGACCGGCCAGTTCATGGAGTCAGCTGTTTTTGACTCAGCATGACTCTGCAGTTGTTTGGCCATTTTATAATGGAGTTCAGTCTCATAGCCAAGGAAATGCAGCCTCCTGGTTTTAGGCTGCCCAGGCTTTCTTAGGCTCGGGTGAATCACTACATTTGCATCCTGTCCAAAAATTCTCAGGTGCTTGAGGTTTGGTGCTCTACCATACAATAAACAATATGGGGTCTGGTTGACACTAGACATCCACAGTCTATTTAAATGGTAAGCAGCAGTCTTCACTGCCTCCCCCCACAGCCCAGCTGGGGCTTGTGCATCTTCCATCATGCACTTCAACATCCCAGTTTTCCTTTCTGCAAGCTCATCCTCCCCTGGAGACTCTGGGTTTGTGGTCTTGTGTCTAATGCCCCTCCTACGCATCCAGGTCCGCAGACTGTTGGATAAGAATTCCCCTCCTCTATCCGTCACCAGACTGGAAACCTTATGGGAAGGAAATTCCCATTCCACTGAGTTCACCCACTCACGGAACCTGTTTGCAGCCTGACTTTTCTCCTTCAGTAAGTATACATAAGTGTACCTAGTGTGTCTGTCCACTATCACAAATAAATAGTGGTTACCCCCTTCATCGGGCTTATAGGGGCCTGCTAAATCAGCGTGGACAACTTCAAAGGGTCTCTTGGTGACACACTGGGTCTTTTTGGCAATAGGGAAAGCCTTCACCTTAACTTTCCTGCACACAGCACATTCTAAGAATCTTGGGCAGAGTTTCATGCTTAAACCAGGGCACACTTTTGCTAGCTCCTTTAATCCTTTGTAACTAGCATGGCCCATTAGCCTGTGGTAGTAATGAACACACTTATCATCTAGGGGCATATTGTCTGCAGGGTTCACATTTGCCACCTTCCCTTTAAGCAACATGTAATACAACCCATGTTTCTTTATCCCTTTTGCACAGACATTATTCATGTTATGCTTTTCTGAAATTGTACAGTGTTCCCCTCAAATATCACTTTATAACCATCAGTAGTCATTTGGGACACACTCAATATATAATTCTCCAGTTCGCTAACACATAATACATTTTCAAAAACTTTACCAAAAGATGGCACATATGCAGTGCCCATTTTCTGCACCTTGCTGGGAGCACCATCTGCAAGGGTAATATTGGTTATGGAAGCATTTTTAACATTGCTTAACAGCTTTAAATAATTCACCATGTTGTGTGTCGCCCCACTATCAAGTAACCAAATTCTTCCCTCAGTACCATGAGGATGGTGCTTTGCTATGAAGTCATGGCTTGCAGCCTGAGAGGATGCACCCCTCCTTTGCCCTGTAACCATGCCACCTTTCCTATCCAGTGCAGGCATCTTACAGTCCTTCTGAAAATGTCCAGGCTTTTTGCATCTGAAACAGCGTTTCACGTGGCTGTAGGCTCCCTCCTCCATATTGGATGCCTCTGGGTGTGTTTCAGTGGTCTCCCGATTGCGTCTGGTAATTTGTGGCTGTTTATTCCCCTCCATCCAGGAATCAAATTGCTTGCATTGGACCTCTTCTAGAATACGCCCAGCTACCAGGTCTACAGACAAATCATGCTCCCTGGTGGTCTGCAGACTGTACATTAGGAAATCCCATTCCTTTGGCAAAGTGCCCAATAAAATAAAATACTTACGGGCTTCTGGAATGTCCACCCCTCTATTGGCCACCTCTTGAAAAAGCTGCCTCATTTCCTCCAAACGGGCTTTCATGCAGCCTCCAGTAGACAACTTTGTGTTATAAAGTCTCTTAGTCCATATAATCTTTGAGAGGCAGGACGAATTCTGATGAACCGTTTTCAAAGCTGTCCAAAGCTGAAAGGCTGTCTTTGCTAGGGCCGCGTGTGTTAACTGGGAGGGGCTGAGTGATAGGAGAATTGCAGCTCTAGTCTTCTGGTCTGCTAGCCTGAACGCTGCTATTTCATCTTCTGAACCTTCTGGGATCACACTTTCATTTTCCAAAACATGTCACAAATTGTCCTTAATTAATAAAGCCTCCATATATAAACTCAAGGCTAGATAATTTCCATCAGCCAATTTCTCAAAACGAACATGGCTAGTATCTGCCATTGTGCTGTCTGAATAAAAAACATCTCCAGCTATGAAACACAAACAGCTAGCAGCTAGCAGCTATTCAAGTCTGCTTGAAGATATCTCTTACAACAGAGCCTGGCTGAAACTTAATTGTTTCACAGCCAACTAGCCAAAAACACTCAAAACAAAAAATATTCTGGGAACTTTTCAGGGTTCACCTTATCTAATCTGAGATCAATCAACTGAGCCCATAACCACTGTCAGGGAATGATAGGAAACTCAATCTCTGGCAGAAGCCAAAAACTATCTGAGCAGACTTAGGACATTTTTACACGGGCAATATATTCCAAGGAGAGATCGGGGCAGAAACGGAGCTGTTCCTGAAGCAGCGCCCTGTTTTGCATGCCCCCTGCCTTCTCTCGATCTCACATCGCCTTTGTTCTGTGCAGCTTCCAGTTCTCTCCCGGTATCTTCTGTCATTTTTCAATAATTTTTTTTTGTATATATATGTTTTATTTGTGCTTCAAAAGGTAGACAGTCTTAAACTGCATTACATTTACGTTACATTGCATTTACATGTATACACATTCATTCAAGTTAATTTACACTTTACAATCATCACTTTACAACCATCCTAGTCTTTCAATCATCCTTATCTTTCATTACCTCCTCTTTACCTCCATCTTAACTCTTCATTACCTTCTCTTAACTCTCTTAACTCTTCCCTTCTCCTACCTCTCCATCCATTCTCTTTTTCTTCTATCCCACCCATCCCATCCATACTTTCCCAAAACTTACTCTCACCATCTCACTTGCAATACCTTCTTTCTTTTCATCCATCCTTTTTACTTCCTTTAGTTCCATCCGATCAAGATATCCTTTTTGACTTTTTCCCCTTTATCTCCCTTTTTCCTCCCATCTCTAGAAATTTAAATCTCATTATCTTCCTTTACCTATCTTTTAATCATTTGCTTAAAACTTTCTTTCACTTTATATCTTGCTTTCCTTCTAATATATTAGCTTCCCGTTTCAGTGTCGTTTTGAGTGTTATGTTATTTTTATTTTTACATCATTTAGGCCCATCCTTATGTTAATATATTTCTTGTATATTTATATATTTTCCCCTGATTTACACGTGCTCTTTCATATTCCATCTTTTCTTCCAATATTCACGAACTGGAGACCATTCTTCTTCAAGCTTAGTCTTCTTTCCCTTATTTATAATATAAGTAAGTCTGTCATTTTCCTTCATCTCCCAAAGTTTCAGCAGCCAATCTTCAACCGAAAGGTTGTCTTTTTTCTTCCAGTTAGCTCCTATTATTAATCTCGCTGCAGTTATTAAATATAGCATTATTCTCCAGTATTGCCGAGTAAAGTCCTTTTCTAAATTCAGTGTTATATTCAATAGATATAATTTAGGATCCATAACAAATTGAACATTGAAGATTTTTTGAATTATTTTATGGACTTTCATCCAGAATTTTTGTATTACTGGACACCCCCACCACATATGGTACATCGTCCCTATGTCTTTTTCACAGTGCCAACACTTGTTTTGTGTTTTATAAATTTTACTAAGTCTCGCCGGTGTTAAATACCATCTGTTTACTATCTTAAGATGGTTTTCTTTTAAGGCTAAGCATGCCGTAAATTTGTTAGTTTCTTTCCAAGCTTTCTCCCACTCTTCCAAGTTTATAGTTTCTTTAAGATCCTGCGCCCATTTAATCATTGCGTCTGATATAATTTCACTCTCCAAATTTCTTTCTAATAATAATTTGTAATATTGGGATATTTTGTGTTCTTTCTCTCCCCAAATCAGCTTATCAATCTCTGTTTTAGTTATTTCAAACCCATATTTACAGTTATCTTCTCGAAATCTCTCTTTAATTTGCAGGAATTTGAACCAGTTCATATATACTGTCATTTTTCAATAATGAGGAAACTTCATTATTAAAAAATGACGGAAGATACCAGGAGGGAACTGGAAGCTGCAGAAAACGAAGATGACGCGAGATCGAGAGAAGGCAGGGGGCGTGCGAAACGGGGCACTGCTTCAGGAACAGCCTCATTTCTGCCCCGATCTCTCCTTGGAATATATTGCCCATGTAAAAATCTCCTTAGTAGCAATCCATTATCAAGAATACTCACACACAAAGTGTTTGACGTCCAAATAAACAGGAGGCACTTTTATCTTCAAAGTCAAGCAGTTGCAATATGTACAAATATTTACAATTGAAGGACAAACTGCTTCACCAGGCATCAGCATTCACAAGAAGAAGAGAAGTGAGCTCTGTTCTGAGTTCTCTTATATACACAGTTACAGGGCATTGGCTTACTCAATCACATGATCTTACACACCAGTAAGAACCTTTCTGTAGCTGTGGTATGACTAGGCAGTTCATGGAGTCAGCCATTATGGCTCAGCATGACTCTGCAGTTGTTTGGCCATTTTATAACGGAGTTTAGTAATTTTTCCTCAAATCTTAATTTTTCATCAATAATATTTAATGAATACATTTCTGGATTCATATTGAATTTCTTACCTATGATAATTTGTATATTTTTGTGTATCTTTTTCCATATTTTTTTTTCTTTTTTAGCTTCCCGCCACATATGATACGTTCCAACAGTTCCCATTAGTGCCGGTGATAAGTGCCACCCATAGACCATTTTGTATACCGTATATTCCTGCGTATAAGACTGCTTTTTAACACTTGAAAATCTCCTCAAAAGTGGGATGTCGTCTTATATGCCCAACAGAACTTTTCCCCTGCCATGAGAATGACTGCCTTGTCTTTGAAGTGGTAAATTCCCTGGGCAGTTTCCCCAGCAGATCCTTCCCCCTGCTGTGAGAATGACTGCTTTGCCTTTGAAGTGTTAATTGGCCTCCATTTAGGGACTGTATTTTGGTAAACTTGCCAGGAAGATTTCCATTTGCATAGTTTTGGGAATTTCCTCTCCAGGAGTTTGCAAGTCTGCCAATGTGGCTCTAAAATCATTAATGTGCTCATTCAAAAATTTGGGATTTGATAGCTTCATATTAACCAACTTCATTATTAATGAAACCTTACTTTCCAAAGATTGAACACCACAGAGGTTTTTCAAAGTATCCCATGCTTTTTTAGCATTTAATTTCACAGACTATTCCATCATCTACAGCAACTGAGCTGGCTGGCTGTTGGGGGTTGGCTGGACGGGGGGGGGGCAAAGTCTATATTTTAACTTAAAAATTGGGGGGGGGGTCATCTTACGGTATATTTTCTGTTATATCATAAGTCAGGGTGAATGCTTTCCTCTTTTTTTTCTTTTTTTAATAAAGATTTTTATTAAACGCACAAATTGAACACATGCAACTACAACAAAATAACAATTCACAAATAAAACACTACAGTTTCTTATCCTAAAACTACATAAAACATCTAAATGCTTTCTACCTCTCAGTTTTGGTTGTAATTTTTAATTGATCTTTCTGTTATTCATCAACTACTTCATTATTCTACTGTTAAATGAATTTTACTAGTTCTTAAAGCCTAATCTTGCTACATTCCCCCATTTCTATACTGTATATGTTGTTACTATCCCAGTCATTCTTAAACTTCAAACTTGATCTATCTGTAATTAATACTGTCAGTTTGTCCATTTCTGTAAGAACATCCAGTTGTATTAGCCAGTCCTCATGCATTGGAATTGAAGAATCCTTCCACTTCTCTGCAAACAGGAGTCTGGCAGCCATCACCATATATTGTAGGATTCTTCTATAGTTAATTTCCAATTGTTCATCCCACATTCCTAACAGTAAAAATTCTGGCTTCAATTGAAATTTGACTTTCAAAATTTCCTCCGTAATCTCATGAACTTGAGTCCAATTCCCACCCACCCCGTCCCAGGGAGCACCACATATGATAAAAAGTTCCAGCTTCACTTAGACATTTCCAACAATTATTTAAAGACCCTTTATACATTTCTGACAATCAAATACCAGCTGTATTATCTGTACATCATACAATTTTTATTTTAAATCAGTATTCAATGTAAATTTAAACCCTTCATTCCACATTTTTCCCATTGTTCTAGCTGTATTTCATGCCCCACATATTGTGCGCATTTGATCATACAGTCTTTAACTTGATCGTTTTCCATGTCTATCTTTTGTAACATTTTCTGCATTTTAGTTATCAAATGATCATCTGAACACAATTACATTTCAAAGCCTGCTTTTGTCAATTCACATCCTTGAAATTTTGCTTTCTCCTTTTCTTTCTGTTTTGCTTCTTCACACATGCTCAGTAAGTGATTCAGGGGGCAGTTGTTTACTATATCTGTTGTATATGAGTACACACAGCTACCTACAATAGGATCACTAGGGAAGAATCCCAGGTTGACCTTTATTGCATTGTTCAGTGCAGACAAGCTGCTGCAACCCAACACTGAAAGTCAATCTTTTTCCAGCCCTCCTTCACCATCCTCCCAATGCCAATGCTGCAAAAAACAAACTAAACTAAAACAAAACACTTCCAGCTAGACAGAAGACAAGAACAGGGGGGCTCCTATAAAAAGACTTTGTTAAAAGGAGCTTCTTTGTTAACTTTGTAAGCTTTGTTAACTGAGGTATGCCTGTATTTCTTCTTGCCCATCCCCACTGCCATTAAAACCTTGAAAAATAATAGCGATTTAGTCTTTCATTCTTCTCTTCTTTATGAACTCATATTGTTGTGCATCTCCTTTTAAAAACAGAAATATTTATTGTGGTGCATTGTCTGTCATTGAAAATATCATGAAGTTGTATTAAGCAACGACCAGGAATAAAGTGCTTTAGAAACTTAATGTTTGATGGATTGTTTAAATCATGTTTCCAATTTTCTAATTCATCTTTTTTTAACAAGCAAGCATATCAACTAATTACTATAACAATTAGAAAGAAACCTTTCTGAATAACAGTAAACTTCCTTATTACACAAGAACATAATCCAAACGTATTTTGGTTGTGTAGTTCATGTAACATTTTCCTGTGCTATGCAAAGTAAATGTCCATGTGCATTTGGCTAATGGTGAAATATTCATTTATATAATAATAAATATGTGAACTTTTGTGCCCTTCATAGTGGCTAAAGCAAAGCCTACCTTTTTGCCCCAGTTTGTTATTTTACATAGAAAAGCAACCTTTTGACTCAGTGGTTAAAGCTCCAGACTTTGCAGAGTATAGCTGGCCTGGCAAAAACTCACTTTTCTGCTCCCTCTCTTCACACAGCAGCTCCTGAAAATGACATGCAGAGCATCCTGGGGTCCTGCTGAATGGGGTTGTGGGGCTCTCGTGCAGGGCTCAAGGAATGACGGGGAAGATCCTGGACAACCAAGCAAAGGCATTTTCTGTCTGTGGTCCACAGTCTCTATCATATTTGGTTGCCTTAATAAAAACTGAATGTAAATGGTGTAGTTCCCCAGTTGAATAACTGTAGTCTTTTCTCTCTTTCTAGGACTTGGTAAATATTGAGATGTTCTTGACAGCCAAAGAAGTAGAGGAATCCTTGGAAAGACAAGAAACAATGACTTGTTTAGCTTGGTGTCATGATAACAAATCTAGACTCAGGAAGATGAAGGTATTTAGGTTTTTAAGCTGACTAGAGCTTTAATGGAATGCATTTTTATTCATTGCAAGGCATATGTTTTATGTCTGAACAAGATGGTTAATATTTTTTAAAAACAAAAATGACCAGCATCACCCAAAAGGTGTATGTATTCTAGTTAATTTCATATAATCTACCTTCCTCCTCAAAAGGAAAAGTAAGCAGGACAGAAGTTTAAGTGAACAAGAATAGAATTAATTATTTGAAGAATCCGTCCAAAGTGATGAAGTGGTATCCTGGATTAGTTTAGTGTTGATGATGTAACCCATTGATTGAGATAAATTTTATTTACCTTTGCACAAGAGGCCAGGTTTTATAAACTGCTTTATGTATAAAATGCACTGGAGAAATGTATGAAGATGGATAGATACTTAAAATGAGGGCTTGCAATGTATAAAACTTTCTCCTATGTATGACAGATAAAATACCCAATACTAATCCCTTAGTTCCACAGAAGGAACATTTGCTTTATTTTTTCTGAAAATTGAAATTATAATTAATTTTCAATGGAGAAAGATAATGTGTCCTTGTTAGAATTTAGGGCAGCATTTCAGGCATTGTAAGTACAAGATAATGTGAAACCCACAGAACACTCTAAAGCACAATACACATTGTAAAACCCAAACAATTTAACTCTATGTGGTTGTGGTGGTTGTTTGTTGTCCAGTCAGCTTTGACCTATGGCAGCACTATAAATTTGAGACCTCCAAGAATCCCAGCCATCAGCAGCCCTGCTTAGCTCTTTCAAGCTCAGAGCCATAGCTTCCTTTATTGAATCAATCTATCTGTAATGAGGTCTTTCTATTTTTCTACTGTCTTTCACTTTACCAAGCATTCGTCTTTTCTGGTTAGTTAATACCATGTCATGATGTCCCTGTATAGTAGCCTCATTTTAGTCATTTTGGCTTCTAGTGAAAGTTCAGGCTTGATTTTCTCCAGGGTCCATTTGTTTGTTTATTGATACCTAGTACATGCTATCTGTATAACTTTCCCCTAGTATCACATTTCAAATGACTTTAATTTCTTCCTGTCAGCTTTCTTCATTGTCTAGCTTTCACATTCATAAAAAGAAATCAGAAATACTGTGGCCTGAAGAATTCTGACTTTGGTATTCAGTGATATTACTTTGGTAATCTTCTCTGGTCTTCATAGCTGCCCTTCCAAGTCCTAGTCTTCTTCTGATTTCTTCCCTACAAGTCTCCATTTTGATCTGCGGTATAGAAAGTCTTTGACTGTCTCTGTGCATTCATCATCATTCTTCATGGCTGTATAACCAACAAGGGAACACTTTATAGCAGGGGTGGGCAGTGCGGTCCATGGGCTGCATGCAGCTGCCAATGCTGTTTTTATGGCCTTCATGGTCCCACAAGAGTAATTTCTATATATCTATTTATAGATATAGATACACACACACCTTTTCTGCTCCCCTCAAAAAATGTTTTTGCCCAAAATGCCCTCTAGGAGCCATGGGGACATTTTTGCCACATTATGGCCTCCCCCTAGCCATTTTAGGCCCAGGAAAGGCCTTTTTTACAACTAGACGTAAACCAGAAGTGACTTCTAATCACTTCCTGTTTTGAGAAAAGGCTTCTCCTAGGCCTAAATGGCCTGGGGAGGGGAACTAACAACATGGTGAAATGTCCCCCATAGCCCCTAGAAAGTGGTGGGAGGTAGTTGTGAGGGCAAAAAAGCTTTTGGGTTTTTTTTGCAGTGAGGAAGAGTGGCTCCTCAAGGTCTCCTAGCCTTCCACAGTTGCCTACCCCTGCATTTTAGAATCAGGACAAAATAAAAAGACAGTAATGTATGTTGGTACACACTGTTAAATTTTCTTGTGTTATGTTGTACATTGTATTTTAGAGTGTTAGTGCATCTCACGTAAGTTACCTTATTGTTATAATAGCCCTATAAGATAAAGTTTCTGATGGGGAGCTGAAGGTGAGTGTGGTTTTCATATGGCTATCTGGGTTGCTTATGGGACAGATTCAATTCATACCGGGTACCTCTTAATTAACTATGCAAGTATATAGCAAGTACATAGCTTGTAAAACCTGTTCTGCAAGTATGCAGTCTAGTTGCATGCAGAAATCTTATTAACCAGACTTCTATCTGCAGCGCTGTTTTAACGATATAATGGATTTCAGTGGTATAAAATATTTATCAATGAAGAAAAATTTCCCCGTGCTGTATATTTAATCAATCTTGTTCAAAATGTGCATTGTGCAACATAACCAAAGTCTTAACGTAAGTGGAGTTCACATTTAAAGTAAGAAATGTGCTTCCTTGCTGAGTGATATTTAGAAAACAAACCCTCAGCTCTGGACATATGGATACTATTACAGTGCAATCTGGTAGTGATTATTTATTGAAAGAAATAGCAGAATAAGTTTAAGAAAAAGAAATTTAGTCTGCATTTATCAACTCTCTGTCATAATGAACCATTGTTAAGGGAACAGAGGTTTAATCTTTTTTCACAGAGTAAACAAACAATATGCAGCTAATCTGTTTGTCCAACTTCACTTCTACCAAATGAATATGTGCTCTTTGTACTTTCATTTTCTAAGAGTGAAACTTTTAAAATAGTGCCTCAACCAGTGCTTCTCAAGCTATCTGGTCATTCCCCCCCCCACACACACACACAGTGTGCCAAGGACCAGTACCATATTTGTGCACATTAGCTGCCATTGTTTCTTTCTTTCCTGGAAACTTACCAGGGGCCAGCAACCAATGGGTCGTGGACTGGCACCAGTCCATGGACCATCACTTTGAGTAGCACTGAGTTAGGCAACAGGCAAAATGAGGACTATTCAGACTAGTATTTGAAAGGAATTACAGTATTTTCAGCCCAAAGAGTCCTCTTTGAAAGACACAGATCTTAATGTTGCTGCTTGGAAAATGTTTTCAGTGATAGCATATAATATTCCAAATGAAAACTGAACCATACACTGCTCAGTAAAAATTGAATTTTAGTCAAAAGGACGCAGTTGTTTAAACCAGTCTATATTATGAAAGATGAATGAGGGTTTCTTTTCTTGTACTTTGTAAGTATAAATGCTTAGGGTGAATGAATAGAACTTCATGCCATTAACTTCTTGTTGCATATATCAAATCTGAGTCCTAAAACATTTTCTCAGATTTCTGATTGCTTTCATGGTAAATTATGGTCAAGTAAATATGGTTAAGTTTACAAATATCTGAATGCTTTTGTTGCCATATCTTAGATGCCATCTTGTCTTTAATTTCAGAGCTGTCTTGAGTTCAGTCTAAGGATTCAGGAGTTCATTGAGCTCATTCGACAGAATAAAAGGCTGGAAGCTGTGAGGTATGAAAATAAGATATTCAGCAAACATTCACTTGAATGTGTTTTACTTTATTAAGGAGAGTGTTAAGCAGCACCCAAAAGCTCCACTTCAGCATTGTTGTTTATTTACAGTGGGTCAGATTTGTCTCTGGGAAATTTTAAACTGCTCTAGACTTATTTTGTTGGGTCATAATTCCTGGTTCTTGCTTTATTCCTGTTTCTTGTTAAAGCTTCTTGCTTTAAATTGAAAGATACATATACTGTGTTTGGCTTCCTGGAATGACTTATTGTTCATCCAGAATACAGGTTGCAGTTATTTAATAACCTTTAATTTCACTAATGTGAATGATTGAGTTGCTTGAAATGTCACAGAACTTTGAAATGATTCCTGTGGATGAAATACATGAATAAAACAGGGATGTTCACATGTTAACACAGTTCAGCTTGCATCCTGTTAGAGACCTATGGATGCGTGAGTCTCTCTTGTGCATACGTGCATCCTTTTTTGGGGGGTTGCTGAGGTTGGAATTCCCTTCTTTCTTCTGTAGTGCTCTTGACTCTCTCTCTCTCTCTCACACACACACACACACACACACACTTACTGAACAGCCCCTGAAGCTCCCTGCACAGCAACTCCATGCTTTGTGGGGAGCAGGCAGGATTGCTGAACTGTCTCCCATAGCCAGATGTGAAATGATGATAACAGTGCTGAGATCTGCCAGGATTCCTCCAGAGGTTTCAGTACTGCTGCAATAATTTTGTGTCTGGCTAAGGGGAAATGGCCAGATACTTTTGTGATCTTGCTTGCTCCCCATAAAGCAGGGAATGGCAGTTCAGGGGGGCTTCAGAGGCTGTTGATTAAGGCTGGTGATGAATGGCTCAAACTAGTTTAGGTCTGCATTTGTACTACTTGTATGTTCAGCCATACAAGATTGCAGCCTATTTGCGTTTACATTGTATGTACACATTTGTGAGAATTTCTCTACTTGTGTTCATTCCTGATTTTGTACCCAGGTGCAAGAATGCTCTGAAATCCATAGTATAGACAGACGAAGGCTGTACTTTTCAAACATGTATGTTTGTGTAAATGTATGAACATGTGTTCACATTTTATGGAAACAGGAAATGTAGCCTTCTACTTTTCTATCCTTAAGGAGCTACCTTAAGAAATTCTGAGGAGGAATGTTTATTAATTAAATGAATTGTTTAACTTAATTAAAATAATTAATTAATTATTTTATTAATTAAATTAAAATGTATGTGACAGGAAATTGTGAGGAAGAGTAGAAGATTTTAAAGAGGAAAGAGATTGAACAGAGCACTGGAAAAGTGTGTGAATTAAAAGCATCAGCTATAGAAGACGTCAAGGATAGAATTACAGTTAACAACCTTAACAAAGCTCTAGCTGCAGCTTTGAGGCCAGAGTGTGGCAGGATGAGGCCTAAAACTTTATTCCACCCAGGACTGGGTAGCAGAAAACCATTTTGAGATCTGTGGATAACTGTTCTATTGGACTCTATCCCACTTTATTTATCTTTGGCTTTGAAACTTACATTTTATAATTACCAGAATGGTTCCTATTGTATTTTCCCCCTTCTCTAAATTCCCATTGGCAAATGTCTTTGATATTTCCATAAAGCTTTTTATGCAGTATTAGCAACATTTTTATTTTACTTTGAAAATGTCATAATAGAGTTTTAGATGGCTATTGATATACTTATTTCATTACTGTGTCACCTTTCTCCCAGAGTGGGATCCAAGGTGGCTCAGGAAAAAAAAAACAGCTTAAGCCTAAACAATAACTTTTGAAACACAATTAAAAATGATCATATTAAAACAATGAGTTATACACAGACAGACACTTTATTTCGATCATTGGCCAATAAGATAAAATAATAAATGCAATCATAAATTTTAGTAAAACTAATAAAAGAAAGAACAAACAGCAGAATTTTGATAATGCACATCAACCAGTATGTGTGTTATACTGTTATACACAATATAAATTAATTAAATAGCATACAAAGTATAAAATTAATGCCCCCCCATAAGAATGCTCCTTGCAAGCAGTTACTCATTAAAAGCCTGCCTGAATAAAAAAAGTTTTTTGCCGGCTAATAATAATAAAATGTATTTCTATCCTGGTGGAAGGAGAAGATAGATAGAATTATATGTGATGTCTGTTATGTGTCACTAATTCTACCTTTGTGTGTGGGGGTGTGTACCTTCAAGTCACCTGTTAGGGCTTTCTTAAGCAAGGAATATTCAGAGGTAGTATTGACAGTTCCTTCCTTTGAAATATAGCCTACCACACCTAATATTTGTTGGCGGTCTCCCATTCATGTATTAACTCGGGCTGACCCTGCTTAGTTTCCAAGATCAGGTGGGATCTAGTGCCTTTAGGGTATTTAGGCTGTGTACAGAGCAGGAATCAATACACGACTGTTTTGTGTGTAATATAAAAAATCGTAATATATTTTAAATTATTTTTTATTTAAAAAGTCCATATCAGCATACAAACATATATATCATGTAACTCCATATGAATATACAAATGTATGTACTTCATTCATAACAAAAACTTAAATTTCCCGCTCTTTAAAATTATTCCTGCCCACCCCTCTAGATTCTGGTCAATTGGATTGAATATAATAATTATAAACAACATATAATTTTTTTCTTCTTTACATTTAACATGTACCATGTTATTCTATATCTTTCATTGTACTATATAATCTTATTAATATTGGGTGTCATACCTCTGAATCTCTAAATCTTAAAATCTCAAGTATATTCTAAATGTACTTTAAATCTTTAAACCTGTTACTATATTTTGTAACTTGTAACTGCCAAGTCTCCCCAATTTTCTTTCAAAAATCTTCCCAATCACTTTCCTATTTTGTAAGGAGTCTTCCGTGATCAGTATTGTCAGTCTGTCCATCATCATATCATATAATTTCAGAAGCAGGTTCTGAGTTGCTGGTGTTTCCTTATTTTTCCATTTACTAGCAAAGATTATTCTCACAGCTGAGATCATGTGCAAGTAGAACTTTCTCGTATTTCTTTTCTATTTGTTGTCCTATCATATTTAATAAATACATTTCTGGTCTTATTTCAGTGTTTATCTTTAGTATTTTTCTTATTAGGTCATGTATCTTTGTCCAATATTTCTTCATTTGGTTGCAAGAGACGCCCTAATACTAAGTGGGAAAGAATTTGACAGCTAAGGTCGTTCATTTAAACTATAACAAAATCCAAAAAAGAGCCATACCTTTATTGGTCAATCGAAATGCACAAAAATACATCATGCAAACTTTCAAAGCTCCACTGGCTTTCAAGATACTCTTCTTAACAGCTTTCCTCTCAGAGTTGTTGCAAAATCCATTTGATATTTACAGCATTGGAATGTTCCAAATTAACTACTTGGAGGATGAAGTAATATAGTAACAGTCTAGGTGATCTGTGTTGCGGTATATCCCATTTTTAAGACAGAATGCTAAATAAATGGGCTCTTGAACTGCTCCAGCAAGACAATACAAAAAAAAAAAAAAAAAAGTGTAGGGCATTCATTGAAACCCATCCATTGAATTTGGTACAGGGGTTTGAGAGCTTCAAAAATACTGTATTTGGAGTGTCAAGTGAAAGGTGATATGATAAGAGAGGACTGAGCAGAATTTCAGTGTGGTTTGACTTTCCTTCTGCAGGAGACAATATCACATGACATAAAGTGCAAGAAATAAGTAGTGATCATGTTCTGTGGGGAACTAAGCAGAAAGGGCAGTGTCTACCTCAAAGTGAGAACTGTTGAAGTTGAACAATAATAATAATAATAAATAATAAAATTTATTTATACCCCGCCCCTCTGCTAAAAACAATCGGGGCGGCTTCCAACAAGTAAAACATTATAATAATGACTAAAAACACCACCCACCCCCACCCTCCCACATAAAAAGACATTAAACACAATAAGATTAAAACCTTCTAGCTGAAAAAATACATTAAAAACAAATATATACATAATTTTTAAAAAGCCAGGAGACTGAGTTCCTGAGGCCGGGATCTAATCAGGAAAGGCCTGCCGAAAGAGATCCGTCTTTAGTGCTTTTTTAAAGCTACTCAAGCTCGTCAGCTGAACATTAGATTATTAATCTAATTGCTGTGTTGGCAGATCTGAAGAATCATTTGTGTCTCCTATCACAAATAAACATGAACTGCTAAGAACTTAGCTCCAGTGTTTATAACTTTGCCCTGTATGCCAAATTTGTTGGTATTGCTACACTAAAACTTAATTACTAGAATGTAATTACATTAGTTAGTTGCAGAGAGTTCAGTTCCTGTTTGTGCTAGACTTAGTACAATCATGTAGAGTAGGCTGAATATTAAGAGTAGGAAGAGACATGAACAAAATTTAACTGGTTTCAGCTGTAAGCTGGGAAGTGGAACACTTGTTCAGAGAACACTAGATAAACCTCTGTCATGTGCAGCTTTGGGAGAATCCTGCATGGAATTAAATGACTCATGCTGTGCCGTTGTAGCTCCTTGTTCTTTTGTAGTGTTATTGTGTAGTGTGAAGTCCTCACAGTCAGCTATATTGCTACTCTGCAAAAATCATTTGTTGTGCGCCTGTGAGCCCTTGCTTTAACTGAATTCACCAAAACTTCAGTTTTCTTACTCACATCCTATGGTTGTGTCTAAGAATAAGATGAACAAAAGTAGCGTTACGGGGAAATTAAGTAACAGATGGACTCTGTTGATCTGCCAATTTTTTTAAAAAAAATGATTATAGCAGGCTGATTATATTTAGCATACCAATATTTAACATGCCAGCTAATGTTCAAAAAGTAGAATGCTTTTGTTTTGTTTTTCTTTGGGGTAGAGGAATAGCTGAAAAATAAGATCACTCCTTTTTCCTCTTGCAGCAGATCTGCCAGTAAGATCAATTCTGTGATATTGCTAGAGAAAAAGCAGAAAGAGAAATCCATGTTCTGGTGGGAGGATGAAGAGACACTGTTCTTCCTACAGTCTTAGTGCCTTCTTTGTAGTAGAGTGATAGTGAAGGGTATATGTCACTGCCGCAGCAAAAACATCAAAAATTCTTTTTCCAGGAGAGATCTGATCTGCCCGTGCCTGAATAATATCAGACTAGGTTATTGTAATAATGTTCTCCATAGATCTAACTTCTGAAGAGTGTTCAGAAAATTCAGTTGGTTCAAAACTAATGCTGCAAAAATCTTAAATCAGAATTAATTGTGTATGGAGTGTGTAACTGTCCATATTATCTGCAGATCATAGAATTGTAGAGTTGGAAGAGACCACAAGGGCCATCCACTCCAACCCTCTGCCATGCAGGAAATCACGATCAAAGCATTCCTGACAGATGGCCATCCAGCCTCTGTTTAAAGACCTTCAAGAAAGGAGACCCAACCACGCTCAGAGGGAGTGTGTTCCACTGCCGAACAGCTCTTACTGTCAGAAAGTTCCTCCTAATGTTGAGGTGGAATCTCTGTTCCTGAAGCTTGCATCCATTGCTCCGTGTTCTAGTCTGTGGAGCAGCAGAAAACAAGCTTGCTCCATCCTCAACGTGACACCCCTTCAAATACTTAAACAGGGCTATCATATTGCCCCTTAACTGTCTTTTTTCCTGGCTAAACATACCCAGCTCCCTAAGTCTTTCCTCATAAGGCATGGTTTCCAGACCTTTCACCGTTTTAGTCGCCCTCCTGTGGACACGCTCCAATTTGTCAATAAAGTACGTGTGTTTAGATAGAGTGTGTTATGACTTATATTTTGTTTTTAAGCTTGGCTAAAGACTTAGGACTTTATCAGATTACCCCCTATTAACCTTCTTTTGCTGGCATATTTTGTGGCATTTTTATGCCTGCAAAAGAACCCCCTCCACCAGACCTGCCTTTAGCAGCATCAGAAAGGCAGCCCTAGCAGTAACGAAGCAGTAATGGAGCTCTGTGTACTTCCGGGTTCCAAACATCACCGATTCTCGCGACAAGACACGAGCGTGGCAAATTTTAAAAATTAAGCAAAATACAGACACAAAACGTATACAAAAGCACAGAAACACACTTTTAAAAATACAGGTAAATTGGGGAGTTTCATAAAAAGAACATCCCCTACCTGGGGACAAATGTTTCCCATTTGTTCCAGATCCAATTCAAGAGTGCTGGTGTTGACTTTTAAAGACCTAACTAAGATTAGGAAGCAGGATTATGTATCTAGCCACTCAGGTCCACTTCCAAGGCCCTGAGCTGTGTCATTGTTGCCTTCTTCAGCCATCTGGGCAAGGTGGCTGGCTGCTTGAGATAAGTGCTTTTTCAATAATTATGCCCAGGCTCTGAAACGTCTTTGCCTTGGAAGTCTGTTTCACTTAGTGTCTTCTGTTTGCACGGTATGATGAATACACTGGTCTTCCAGAGGACTTTTAGAAACATGATAAATTGAATTTGCTTTAAAACACACACACATTTATTTCTGGATTTTCTGGGTTCTTTGTTTCTTAGTAATATGATGAGTTTACTGTAGTTTTTATAAATACTATTGTAAGCCTCCTTGCCTGTCCAAGTTAGAGAAGGGTGAGAGATAACACAGGTTTTAACATAATACCATACAGAAAATAAAAAATTGCTTTTTTGTATGTGGTTAATATGCCATGGATTCTGGTAAGAAGGGAGAATATATACACGACTAGGGCTAATCTATCAGTGGTGTTCGGACTAGTGAGCACTTGTGTGCTTTCAAGTCGTTACCAACTTATGGGAACCCTAAAGCAAACCTATCATGGGGTTTTCTTGGCAAGATTTGTTTGGGGGGGGTGTTGCTTTTTCTTTCCTTTGAGGGTGGAGGAGTGTGACTTGCCCAAGGTCACCCAGTGCATTTTCACCTTTCTATGATAAAAAGAAGAATTTAACACTTTGGAAATCAGATGAAATTAAGATAGTTTCCTTTTTTGCCTCTTGGAAATGATACTTCACATGCTATTTATTTTATGCTTATTTATAAGCTGTGTCTAGGTAGCAGCTCTCACAAGGTGGTTTACAGAATAATAATTAAAAATATGTTTAAAACAAATAACTATCAGAAACCTACTAGTGATCAGTTTTCTCTGGCTTTTCATCGCAAACGAAGGTTCAGGAAGGACTCATCCCGCGCTTTCTGCAATTGTGCTGATGACTAAAAAGGCCAATCTGAGATAAACAAGTCTGGTTGCAAAAAGCACAGCAGAAGGTCTCCTTGGGTGATGTTTCCGGGTTGTGGTTCTTTCTGCGTTGTCGTTTCTCTTCAAGACTTGTTCGGCGTGAGTTCTCAAATAAGGCTGCAGCATTGTGGATAGTGCGTCTCCAAGCCTCCCAATGTGGGGCCAGGGCGGACCATTGTTGGTGATCAATTTGGCCAAGCCTGAGATGTTGTTTCAGGGAGTCCTTGTATCACTTTTTTGGAGTGCCCCTCTTACGCTGACCCGTGGCGAGTTCACCGTAGAGTACTATTTTTGGGAGGTGATGGTCCTCCATCCTAGAAACGTGCCCTGCCCAGCGCAGCTGTGTTCTCAGTTTAACCAGTACGGAATTGGTGCTATGTGTTCTGATTGCCTGCTCTTGCTATCAATCAGGCAACCACAATCTTTGCCAGGTGAAGTTTCTTGCCCATCTTCAATGGCAGGCTCTATGTAGAACACTTTGCTATACTCTAACCTGGATGTGACCATGGATTTTCTAGAAAACACAGAAAAAGTCTTCTTTCCCTTGACCCGGGGTGGTGAGCATACAGGCCTCCATCTGTTTTTGGATTCTGACTCCCATTATTCCTCAGCATTGGCTATGTTGATTAGGGCTGATAGGGGTTGTAGTCCAACAGCATCTGGAGGTCAACAAGCTGCTTACCTCTGTTTTACATAGAATCACAACAGGATATACTAACACGGTGTATCAAATGCACTTATAGCCAACAATACCAGCTGCACTTTAATGGATAGTGCAAGTGTGAAAGGTTCCCCCTCCCCCAGCTGCAGACTTTGCCCTTCAGATGGAGTTAGACTTACTTCAAGACTGTCTACTCTGTCCAGATGACAAGTTTCCTGACCCACAGTTCTGCTTCAGGTCTGCCAGAAACCAGCTGTCAGGGAAATGTAGATGGAAAAGGGATTGTGTGCAGCTGGAAGTCTTCCATATATGGAAGGTACTATAGTACAGACCTGCAGATGACTTCTTCTGTTGATGATCGGCAGATGTTAAATAGCTAGGGGGACAAGACAAAAACTTGTGGCACCCCATAGGACATAAGGTGGAACTGAAGCATCCTGGTACTTTGCAGTATGATCCTCTAGGAAGGACTGGAGCTATTGCAATATTGTGTCTCCAAATGAGCTGATTCAGAAGGATGTCATGGTTAATGGTGCTGAAAACTCCAGGAGAATCAGCAGAATTGTAATCTTTCACCTTAGAAGAGTTGTTAAGCTTTGATAACTTTTTTATAATAATTGAGTCTACTTGATTAATTATGGCTTTGGGGTGTTAGATTTCCTTTTGTGGCAAGGATGTTATACCATCTCTACAGTGTTGCAGGAGTGGTTTTTTGATGTTGTTGTTGTTTTTCTATCCTGCATTATACTTTTGAGTTTTTCACCCAAGATAATTTCCTTTGCCATGCCTTCCCCAGAATGACCTGCTAGGAACTTTCATTACATCATTTAGATGCTACGCAGAAACATTTCTGTCTTCCCAGGATTTTAAGAACTGCTGGTGTTGGCATCTTTATACTTAGAGCAGTTTGGCTTTACTGTCTGTCTGGTTGAATATGTGGTTGCAGATTTTATTCATGTATTATTTGTATGTTTTATTTTCCTATCACATTGTTAATTATACTTTTTGTTTAATATTGCATTAACTGCCCTGGGAACATAATTTTTCTAGAAGTAAACAATGTGGGTTTGGTAAATGAAGTCATATTTATTATATTGTTGTTTGGGGCATACTGCTTCCCTTTCTTTCCCTGTCTAGTTTATAATGATAGTTCAACATTATGTTAGCACCATTGGTAACCATGGAAGAGGCTAACTGGTTAGCTTTTAAACCAAGTTTTAGAGCTGATTTGCAGACTTTGGTTAAAGTAAGTATGGCTGGTGCTGGTGCAGACATCATGTTAAATCAGAAAGGGGGCAGGGAAAAATGTAGGAGGAGTGTATAAACATGTGTCATGTTCCTGTTCTCCAAATGATGGATTCATAGTAGTGGATTTGATCCAGGCCTTCCCTAGCAGTGCTTTGCAATCAGCGTAAAAAATTGGAAGAACTTGATTTCCCCTTGTTTTGGAAACATGGTTTCGTTCAGAAATTAGCAGTGCTTATTTTAATTGTTTATTGGGAAACCCTCCTCATTTTTCAAAACTTTGTCTTTAAAATTACTAATCCTTAAGATAGTATGTAGAGTTTTAAGACAACAATGCAGAAACTGAGGTACTAGAAACACAAGCAGTCTTTGTGAATTCTGAATTTCAGACATGCACGAAAACATTTCAGCCAGGCTGAAGGAAGTCAGCTGGACGAAGTACGACAAGTGATGGGAATGTTGGCTTTTCCTTCCGATACGCATATCTCTCCTTACAAGGTATAGTTATTTCAGTTCAATTTAGCTTAAAATAGGCATATCATTATTTTAGAGCTGTGTACTTTAACACATCCTTGTGTTTACTCACTGATTAATATTTATTTTATTTTTTAAAAGAGAGACTTACAGGCAAGTATTCATACATTGGTCGCACTCCTGTACCAATCATATAAACACCCCTTTGCATTTAATTCTTACTGTTCCTATTGTTAGCTGCCATCATGTCAGCTTTGACTTAATTGCCACCCTATGATTGAGAGACCTCCAAGTTACCCTCCAAGTCACCCAATTATCAGTAGCCCTGTTCAGCTCCTGCAGACTCAGGGACGTGGCTTCCTTGATTGCGTCTGCCCATCTGTAATGTGGTGTTCCTCTTTTCCTACTGCCTTCTTCTACATTACCAAGCATTATTGTTTTTTCTAGTGAGTCATGTCTTCTCGTTATATGTCCAAAGTATGATAGTCTCAGTTTAGTCATCTTGGCTTTAGAGAGTTCAGGCTTGATTTGTTCTAGGACCCATTTATTTGTTTTTTTTTAGCAGTCCACGGTATCCATAGAACTCTTCTCTAGTATCACATTTCAAATAGGTTGATTTTCTTCCTATCAGCTTTCTTCAACTATCCAGCTTTCACAACCATACATGGAGGTTGGAAATATGATGGTGTCGACAATCCTAACTTTAATATTCAGTTATATATCTTGACGCTTCAGGATCTTGTCTAGTTTCTTTCTAGCTCTCCTTTCCAGTCGTAGTATGACAAGTTCTTAATTTAGTGCAATACGTAAATTGCTTCCAATGTCCTTTTTTATTTTTTTTAAAAAATCTTCCTTTGAAATAGATTCCAAAAACAAGCCCCCAGAATTCCTTGAGGTTACAGCAATTAGAAATGAAACTACGAGGTAGGATTTTTAGGTTCTTCTTCATGGTCTGTGTGCCTCACACAAATGTGTTTCGAGCCTGCACAAAGATCTCATTTGAACTATTTTTAGAGCAGAGTAGCTTGGCAATAACCCCACCCCCTCTGAGCTCCTATCCTAGCCCGCTAAGCCATTGATAACCAAGATTTCTTTCTGTGTGCTGAGAGATTCACTTTGTTTGACATATTCTCAGTGCAAAGTAGTTTTCTTCATACTTTCATTTTTTCCTCCTCCTTTCTCTTGTTCTTTTTTTTTCTCCTTTCTTCTTCAATCTAAAAATAATAATAATTAAAAAATAGCTATCTGTTCTGTTGGCTCACTTGGGGTGTCTCCTTTTTTCTTGTATGGCCTCTTCTCTTTTCTAAACTTGTATCACCTATGATTGCGAAGTTTCTCTTTCAAAGAATATTTATTCTGTGGTTTGGTGAGAGAAGGAATCTGAGATTTTTACTCTTGGGTAATTCCCTTCACCACCCAGAGAAGAGGCAGGGAGACCTTTTCAAAACTGGTCATGTGATTTCTGGGACTGTTGGTTCCTCCCCCTTTCCCAGCTCTCATGAACTCAGTTGTTTTTCCTGCCTTCACCCAGGGCAGAGGTTCCTTTCAGTCTCTCTTAGACTCTGAACCTTGTCTTCGTTTCTAACTTCTTCCATGCCATTCCTACTCCTCCCTTTTCCCCTTATTTCAACCCCAGTCCTCCTTTTTTCTGTAACTTCCTTGCCTTCCTCCCAAAAAATTCTTTCTCTTTCTGTCCTTCTTCTTATCCCTTTGCTTTCCTCTGCTGGGTAATGGCTTCCAATACCCTAAAGAAGAAGGAGAAGAAAAACTCTTTGCTGGCGTCAAAGCCGGCAAGGGAGCCAGATTTGCAAGCCTTGCAGCTGCTGTATTTACTCCAGCAGGCATTGCTGGAGGTTGGAGAAGAAGTGCTCCCGCTGCCACCGAGCTCTGCTCCACAGGCAAGTGGAGCAGCAACACCCGGGGACAAGGCCTCCCTCTCGCAGCCGAGCTTCTCTCCGCAAGCGTGAGCAGAAGTAGGGCTGGGCGTTGACTATTGGACTGTTTGTCTGCTATAGTGGAGAATGTCCTGGCCAGCAAGTGTCAGCTCAATGCTTTTCTAAGTGGCTGATAGAAATTATTCTTACAAACTCACAAGCCATCCCATTCCAAATGGATTGAGAGCTCACTCTACAAGGGCTATGGCTACTTCAGCATTTTTGCTACACAGCATCACTCATGGAAAGTTGCAACATGGTCCCAACCATCCACATTAACCCACCATTATAGATTTGATGTGAGAGCCAGAGTGGATGCTCAGTTCAGACAGGCTGTTCTGTCTCCAATTCTATGGTGACCTGACCCATCTTCCAGTGGTTGGCTTTCCAGCCATCCATTTGTGTGAGGCACAGAGACCATGAAGAAGAAGGAACAGGTTGCTTACCTGTAACTGTGGCTCTGAGTGATCACTGTGCCCTCACACAAACCCACTCAACTGACCCCTCTTTCAGGTCGCTGTATTTTGCGATGGTCTACAAAGCTTAGCTATCGGCTGCTTGGCAGGCTAGGACAGGAGCTTGTGGGATTACCACCAAGCTCTAAAACATTCCAAATGAGGTCTCTGTGCAGGCACGAAACACATTTGTGTGAGGGCATAGATGACCACTCGAAGAACCTTCATATCTTGAGGGCTTAAAGCAAGTTATAATAGATCTGTATCCCAGGCTTTGGGGTAGGTACATTGGTTATAAAACAAAAAAGCAACAAAATTTAAAATCCACACAATGTAAGATCCACATTTTACAATCAAAAGACACAGAATGCATCATACTAGCTTTTGACACTTCATAAAGCAATGATGGTAAAAAAAGCATATGGGGAAAGAAAGTAATAGGGTTGTAGTATTGGTGTTTACATTTTGGATGTTACAGGAAGTGCATGTAAATTAAAAGTAACCCCCTCACCCTGCAACCCAATTTCTGAAAGCTGAGTGGGAACAAAGGCAATAAAGCAGAAGCAATTTGGCTTTTTTCTTTGAATCTGAGAACTGCATGTCAATCCAATATGAAGCTTCAGGCCTCTGTGATGAGAGAATGCATTCAGTCTCTCGGGAAGGTCTCTGCATTCTCAGGAATGGGGATAACTTTAGATGAAGGAACAGGCAAAGTCTAATAATTGAGGCCGAATTGGGTTGCTTTACCTAATATGGAGGGGGTGGGGGTTAAACCATTGGGGAAAAAACAGTTTCCAGCATATGGTGACACAGAATCCACTTCAAGTGTAGCATCTGCCTTTTTTGTAGCTGAGTTTGGCATCTTCTGATTAGAAACCATTTCAGAGGTACTCATGCTAATCCTAAAACAACAAAACAAAATACATCCTATGGTGATTCCTTTATTGAGCTAACCAAGAGTAAACTTTATAATTGCTGTAGCAACTTACTTGTCATTAAAAAGTGACTCAGAGTAATGTATATCAGAGCTTGCCACATAGATTAGTACAATTTTGTTGAAAGTCTGTAGGCAATTGTGTTTTTCTTGGTGGCTGCAGGGATGCTTACTAATAATCCCCTCGTGATTGCCATTCATACTATTTTGTTGCTGCTGGAAACATATGTAATGCAAAACAGTAGACCATCTTTCAACTGTTGACTGAAAAATCCTTCATTAATTTAAACCAGTGTCTTTTCCTGCAATGGTACTTTATAATATCTTACCAAATGCCTTTCACAGTTACTGCATACTAAACTGCTGCTCTACACTGATGAGGAGTAGTAGACAGGAAGAGTTGTCTGCATTTGTAGACGTGATAGTCTGTCCCTATCAAACACAAAAGTATTTCTACATGATGACATGAATGGAAACGCTTGGACTATATTTCATTTGTGAGAAGAATAACTGCCACTTGATTTATATTCAGGATTTTCTCATTTTTGCCACTTGGACAAAATTTGATAGTACAGTCAGATTATTGGATGCTGTCGAGGAGCCTGTAGTTGTTTCTTTGCCTGCTTTCAGGCATGTATATACAGTTGCCCCTCAACATTCGCGGCTTTCACACTCACGGTTTTGATTATTCGCGGTTTAACCCCAGCCCCTTAGGGAAGGCTGCTAAGAGGCGGGACAACCTCCCTGCACCTACTCAGGCCTTCCAGAGGCGGCTCCAGGGCTTCAAAGCCCCGGAGTCTGCTCAGGAAGGCCAGGGGTTGGGGCGGGCAGCCTCCCTCCCTCCACCTTTCCCGGCCTTCCTAAAGGAACTCCGAGGCTTCTAAGACTCGGAGTCCCCTCAGAGAGGCCGGGCAGCTTCCCTCCCACCCACCTGCTGCCTTTCTCGACCTTCCTAAGCAGGCTCCGGGGCTCCAAAGCCCCGGAGCCCGCTCAGAAAACCTCCTCCCTCCCCCCCCCCCCCGCTGCCTTCCCTGGCCTTCCTGAGGGTACTCCAAGGCTTCTAAGCCCTGGAGTCCACTCAGGAACGCCCGCCCACTGCCTTCCCCGGCCTTCCCTGGCTCCAAAGCCCCGGCGCCTGCTTCGGAAGGCCGGGGGGAGGCAGTGCAGCCTTCTCCCCACCCGCCCGCCCGCTGCTGTCCCCAGCCTTCCAAAGCAGGCGCTGGGGCTCCAAAGCCCCGGCGCCCGCTTCGGAAGGCCGGGGAGAGGCAGCACAGCCTCCTCCCCACCTGCCCGCCCGCTGCTGTCCCCAGCCTTTCGAAGTGGGCTCCGGGTATTCTAAGGCCCGGAGTCCCCTCAGGAAGGCTTGCGGAGAGGCCAGCCAGGCTGGCCAGACACCCTCCCACCACCTCCCTCCCTCTGGGGGGGGGGTTGCGGGAGCAGTTGTTATTTGCAGTTTTTCCACATTCGTGGGGGTCTCAAGAAGGTAACCCCCGCGAATGTGGAGGGACGACTGTATATATTGCTTTTCAGCTATACTAATCTCAGAGCACTTTACAAATGTTGAAAATGACTCAGTCATGTTTTTATATACAATAACAGAATAAGATGGCAACTGAAAGGCAATTAGAAGCCAGATAAACCCACCAGAGAACATTAAACATGCTACAAAGCTTAGATGAATTAAACTTTTCATTTGGCACTGGAAAGATAACATATGACCCTAGATAAGATTTGTTGGGAGAATTCCACAAGTGGGGCAGCACAACCAAAAGGGTGTATGCCTGTATCAACTCTCTTTCCTTGTCAAAGATAACACAGAGACCCACAGGAGGGTGCAGGAAGAAGACAAGTCTGAGTGGAAAGAGTTGTTCCTTGAGACATCCTAGTTCTGTTTAGAAGACTTTGAAGGTTAAAACTTGCACCTTTAATTGGGTTAACAAGTAGTCCAAGAGCCATTGAAAACATAATAATCTAACTGCCTTATTTTATACAATCTTGGTCAACCCTCCCATATGCAAAGAGTTAAGGCAGTCCAGACAGGGTATTTCCAGGGCATGAACAGCTGTGGGTAAGCGCTACACTTATCCTGCCCCACTGGAGATAGTTCACAGTTAATGGCAAAATTTTCTTTGGTCAGTTTAATTACCTATCTTAGATTTATACCTCTGGCTTCTATCACTTTTCTTAATTAAAAAAACCTCACCCTATTAAAGTAATTAGTACAGTGCCAAATCTTCAATAAAATTTACTTTTAATACATTACAAGTAATACATTACAGTATCTGGAAGCTACTGTTTGGGCATTCCATGTCCTGTAGAGTAGTAACTTGCTTTGATAATGGTCAAAAGGATTGTCTTGAAGTATTGTAAGCTTCATGTTTCCCTTTCAGTGGACCAGAGTATAGACAAGGGAGAAAGATCACAGGGCTTTTTAGCACCTTCATGTTTGGAACAAGACCGTTTCTGTATTCTTAAGGAACACCCTATTTGATTACTTGTATTGCAGCAGTTCTCTTTCTTTAGTTTCTGACACCCTGTTGCTCCTTTTCTACTTTCTAGCTGCTGTTTCTGATAGCTGTTTAACAGTCATGTGCTGTTTTCTAGTATCAGGCTGTTTTTAGTAACCGACTGATAATTTTATGTTTTACTCTCTTGGGTGTGTTTTATGTAGACCGTTTTAAAAAATTTGCTTCTGTTTTTAATATAAAAATTAGGAGATCAGGATGCCACAGTAGCCATTTCAGTATATACTAGGCACACAGATAACCAAATCCTGTTGAATTACTCTTGTTAAGATATCAGTATCATGCTTATGCTGAAATATATCAGTCTGAAAGGTGCTGCTCTATTCCTTCCTTCCCCCTTTTCCTTCTTATGTTGAACCAGACTAACACAGGTACCCACATTCCCCTTCCATAAATGTATGCATAAATACATGCACATTTTACATTGACCTTTTTGATAATGAGTGTGCTCATAGTTCAACATGAAGTTGAAGGCTTTCACGGCTGGCATCCCTAGATTTCTTTTGGGGGTTTTCCGGGCTGTGTGGCCGTGTTCTGGAAGCCAGCCACAGATGCAGACGAAACATCAGAAGTAAACTCTTCCAAAACACGGCCTCACAGTCCACAAAAAAAACCAAAGGAAACCTGTGTGCTCATAGTTGTGGTTGAAGATGCTAATGTCAGGGAAAATGGGTGTTGCAGTTAAAATCTATGAGCCCCGGCAGATAATTTTAATCACCAAGCAAAATAGCCAGCTAGTATTGCTAAGGTTATAAATCTGTCAAATTGGCGAATTTGAGTCTGGCCTCTGAAGGCTAAGTAAACAAAGTGGTACCAGTTACTTTCGTTTCTCAGAGTAAATGGAATGTCTTGTAAGTATTTCACTATAAAGGAGGAGAGAATTCTTGTGTATGTAAGCTATGCTGTTTTTCCCCGTTAGTTGGAAGAAAGCTTTGGAGAGACACAGAAGCAGAAATGAATGCTCTGTGTATTTTCTGTTCAACTTGTTAATCTTAAAAATAAAGCTATGGAAGCCTTTTGGACTCTATTGGATTTTTACCAGAGATATGCAGTCCTTTTGCTCAAAGCTCACGTTTTCTGCTGAAGCTCTGCAATAGTCCCACTGCCTTGCCAAGAAGGGTGGGCATTGTATACTGTGAGAGCTAATTCCAGATCCAGCTCATGCAATATACAGTCACTGCTTTCTATATTTTGGGTTTCAGTATATTCAATGTGAGGTTCTGCTTTTTGTGTGTTCTCAACAGGATCTTCTGGACCCTGCTCGGTGGAGGATGATAATCCAGCAGTTTAGATATGATAACTACAGGCTGCATCAGCTGGGGAACAACTCTGTCTTTACTATAACACTTCAGGCTGGCCTTTCAGCTATAAAAACACCGTATCCTTTAATGTATGGTAAAATAATGAAAAAAATTGCTTAGGCTTTAAAAATTATGCCTTGAGGCTATGTATTTTTTGTAGGCTATGTATTTCCCATGCTGTGTTAATTTGGCAAATTAATATTCAAAATAATGACCTTTAATTTTAGGAAAAAACAGAGCAACTATGTTTCATAGTCTGCTTACAAACTATAGACTGGATAATTTACAACTACCTATCTTCATAGTATTGGGATGTAACATTTTGTGTTGTTGCTGTTGTTAAAATTAGAATTTTAATGTAGTATTGGTAAGATTTGAATAGCAAACAAGATGAACAAGTCTGAATAATACCTGCTGAACCACTGGATGTCTTTGTGTCTGTCTTTAAAAGAGCTTAACATTTTAGGATGTTTCAGGGGGTTCAGAGTATACAAGATATACAAAACCAATTGCCTTTCTTGGGGCAGTGTTGAAAGAAAAGTCCAGCAATAGCAGGATTCTTCTTCATATTAAGCTGACAGTCATCTGTGACAACTGAATGCCATTTAATAATTAATAATTGTAAATATTTGATTTTTTTAGCTATTGTCCTTTAACATGCTTTTTAAAAGACAATGTTATAAAGAGGATGGCAGTTCAAAGAACCCTGACTGCCCTGTGTGTAGCAAATCCCTAAATAAGCTGGCTCAGCCTCTGCCAATGGCACACTGCGCCAACTCCCGACTAGTCTGCAAGATTTCAGGAGATGTGATGAATGAAAATAATCCTCCCATGATGCTTCCAAATGGATATGTGTATGGATACAATGTAAGTGTTTCCTCTTAAAAATCTGTCCTGAGCTTGCTCAGTTGCTATGTACAACTAATAATAGCACTACATTTGGTTTGCAGATTAAGTTTTTGGATCACTAAGGAAGTTAGTGTTTTCTTCATGATTAAAGACTTTGTGTGCAACAGACTGAAAACTAAGCAGTTGTACCAATAATCGAGCAAAGAGGCTATGACAGTTTTGTCTACCTTGTTTTTCTGCCACTGCAGACTTAATAGGTCTTATAGGCCTAATAGGTCTTGATCGCCCTTCAAACAAAGGACTGTTCTCTATAAAATAGGACATCTGTTTACCTGAGGCAAGAACAGAACAAGTTTTGAGTTATAAGGAAATTGATTGTGGATTTTCAAACCTGGCCTTCAAGGAACCCTTTTAGCATTGACTTAGCTGCTGATGAATATCTAATGTGTGCACATTGAGTTCCATGAACCAGTAGCCACTTTTTTCCTCCACCTTCTAGGAACAACTTTTTCTCAATAGCTTTATGGACTCAATAGCTGCATTAACTGCAGATATCACAGTACATATCTTTCCAAACCTTAGAAAGCTTTTGTTTTATTTATAAATCTCATATAGTGAATGAGTTGAATCCAACAAGGGATTTGCATTTATTTTGCCCCAGAGTAATAGAAATAGAAGAACAGAGTAGATTTTGTAATTACTTTCATAGCTATTTTAACTGCCTTTTCTTCATATTGTTGAATGTTTTAATTAAAAAAAATGTTCCTGAAGAGATTTAAAACAACTTCTAAGCTCATTGAGTGTAGCGTTTTTACAGGCTAGCTTTGTCAGAGTTCTTATGAGGGAACATTATTGTTATACCTTTTGGTTTGCCTCATAATGTACAAAAATGACACTGTATCCTGTTGACCAGATAATTTGGTAGCTACACAATCAATGTTTCTACCCTTCACCACCACCTAAAACTTTCTTCGATTTTGTCATGAGAACACTTCAAAGGTATAAGCTAACATATTAAATAAAAGTAATAAGAGCAGAACTTCATAAAAACTGAGTGCACAGAAACCTTGGAAACAGGATTACAAAAGGGTTGTGTAGCATGCTTTTGGCCTACAATAATGTGAGATTGGATTAATGACCTGTGGGATTATTGGTAGCTCTTAAAAGTTTGCACTTTGATTAAAGTAGTTGAATAATTCAGTATCTTATATATTTTCTTTTTGTTTTTTATTCTAGTCCTTGCTTTCTGTTCGTCAAGATGACAAAGTAATTTGCCCAAGAACCAAAGAGGTCTTCAACTTCTCACAAGCTGAGAAGGTCTACATTATGTAAATCCCTCATATACGCAATGAAGTGCCGCTGGAATTTGTCACAAGATATTCTGGCATGCCCTGTAGAAAGAGGTCTTGAGGGTGGCAAAGAGAGCTGCCACTTGGGGGAGGGGGGATTCAGATTTATTGGTGGCATTTTTTCTTGCGACCAAAGATCAATGAGCAACAATATACACTCTTTGAAAGTGAAGAAATGTGACTAAAAGGTTGTACTTGGAGGGAACAAATTTTGAATGTTTGGATTTTGTAACAGTAATTGGACTTTTCTCAAATACTCATCCAGAAAAATAACTGTACTCAAATGGACCATTTCACTTGAGGGGAGGGGGGGAGTTACAATGGATCTCAAAGGGCCACTTCACATTTCAAACCTGTTTTCAGCATCATCGGTGTGTACACACTTGTGGAACAGCATACTGTTTGAAGAGGCCAATATGCAAATCTGTAATATACACACCAGGGAGCTGAGGCCAGTCACAGCTTCTGAATGTGTGTCCATCCTGTGGCCTCAGGTGTATGTGTATGAATGTGTGGGGTGTCAGAGAATATGAATGTGTGTGAGAGAGTATAAATGCATGTACATCTCCCTTTCAGGTGTGGCTGTCACATGCAAACTGGAAACAAGTTTCCTATGGCTAAGAGTGATGCAGGCCCATGTGCTTCCTTTCTCTGTGTTAGCAATTGACTAAGACCCATTTGTTTGATATCTTCTTACACTCTGCCTTTTAAATGACTCCATGGGCCACTCTAACTCATCCTATGGAGCAGATGCTTGACAACACTAGTACAGAACTGATTTCACTGGAAGAATTAGGAATTCCTTTGAAAGGAAATATAAGACTTTATTCTCCTCTCCACTCCTAAAGCATCTTAGGAAGACTGCATAAATAAAAAGAACTGGTTATGTTACAGGCATAATACACTTTGTATGTCTGTCCTTCCAGTTGATCATAGTGTTAAGATCCTTCATTTATTAGTTGATATGTGCATAGGATTCAGTATCAAACCATTAGTGCTACTGCCTTATTTCTTGCTTTGAGAATGTACTCACATAAAAATCAGCTGGTAACCTTAAGTGTTGGGCAAGTTTTGAAGATGCCTTTCAGGATAATTATGTAATGTTAGGGTATTCGTTACACAAGAGAGTAGTTCAATTTTAACAGCTACAGATCACATCCTTATCAGTCTCCAAACAAAACTCATTGTAGTTGGAACAAAACCATATGGTAGAAGTTTGTATTTAGCATTTATTTTTGCATGTCGATGTTGATTAGCTAATAAAGACTGTAAACATAAGCCTTCTTCATAACCATTGTTTCTTTTCCTTAAACAGTTGAAAGTCAGTTAGGTCTTCCATTGGGGTTCAGCGAGGTGTCTTTTATCATTGCTACCAAAAGGATTACATTTATCTAATGTGGGTATTGACAGGTTGACACTCCTCATTAAGCTTTCTTTTCAGCATGTTCTATAAAGATACTTGATATGAGTATGATATTTAGAAATTGTGAACTTCCTTTTATAACCAGGCACTAATGGGACATGTACTGCTTACCTATTCTAAACATTCATCCAGCACACTTCTAAATTCTGCCAAGGATGAGGAATTAGATTAATGATATTCATGAGATTAGAATCCATATTTCTTGTAACAAGGAGATTGGGTTGGAACCAGACTTAGTTGTACAGTTGCCCCTCCACATTCACGAACTTAGCATTCGCGGTTTTGAATATTCGCGGGTTTTGGGAGGGCCCCCCGCCCTCCCAAAAGCAGCGACACAGGGCCTCTGGAGGCCCCGTTAAGGCCTTGGGCGGGAGCGGGGAGGGCCGGGGAGACCTTCACAGGGTCCCCGGAGACACTCCAGAGGCCCCATGAAGGCCTTGGGAGGAAGGGGGAGGGCCGGGGAGACCTTCACGGGGTCCCCGGAGACCCTCCGGAGGCCCCATGAAGGCCTTGGGATGGTGGGGGAGGGCCAGGGAGACCTTCACGGAGCCCCCGGAGACGCTCCGGAGGCCCCATGAAGGCCTTGGGAGGGAGGGGGAGGCGGGGGAAAGCGACTATGGGGCCTCCATAGGCCCCGTGGTCGCTTTTGCAGGGGAGGGGGAGGGCAGTTGTTATTCGCAGATTTTTCGCATTCGCAGGGGTTTGGGGAACCTAACCCCCGTGAATGTGAAGGGATGACTGTAATTAGGATTCAGTTGAAGCTAATTTAATTTACACTCATTTCAGTAGGTTTACACAAGGAATGGATAACTGCAGCCTGTTTGCAGCCGATTTGTTGTTAGGGTCAAGACAGTAATCTTGGCCACAATTGTGCAGGAGTATCAAGATGAAATCCTCTCCATGTTCCACACCATGTCAGCAGGTATTGTTGCAAGCTAAGAGAGAATAATAGAATCATAGAGTTGGAAGAGACCACAAGGGCCATCCAGTCCAACCCCCTGCCATGCAGGAATACACAATCAAATCATTCCCGACAGATGGCCATCCAGCCTGTTTGAAAATCTCCAAAGAAGGAGACTCCACCACAGAGGCTTTCACTATTCCTAGATCTCTGAAGGCAGAAGGGAGCAGAGGTTTTAAACCTTTGTGTGCCTGCACACTGACAAATACATGTGGTGGGAGCCCATTAGTAGCTCCCCTTTTCTACCACTAGGGCCAAATTTGCAGCTGTCTCTATGCCACAAAAATTACTGTTTCTGCTAGGAAAGATGGCATCCATAACTTTTTCCTCAGCAGAACCAAGTTCCTGACAGTCTGCTTGGATAGCAGTTATGCTGCAAAACAATATAAGCTTCCTGTTTCCTAACTGAATCATGTTGTATGTAAATTGAGGGAAATAATGCATATTTTCTTTTTAAACTGCTGTGGCAATACTTCTCCATGATTGAAAAGTGAGAATTTAAAATTTACAGAAAACTACATCTAGTGAAGGGTATAAAATTAAAATAATTACTGTACTATTATGTAATACATTATTCAAAAATCAGAAGATGGCTAAGACTTGGAAGGGCAGCTGTGCAGGAACTAGACAAGATCCTGAAGTGTAAAGATATACTGTATCATTGAATACTAAAGTTAGGATTGCCCATGCATCATATTTCCAATTTCCATGTATAGTTGTGAAAGCTAGACAGTGAAGAAAGATGACAGGAAGAAAATCAACTAATTTGAAATCTGGGGCTGGAGAAGAGTTCTAAAGGATACCGTGGACTGCTAAAAATACAAATCAATGGGTCCTAGAACAAATCAAGCCTGAACTCTCCCTAAAGCCAAGATGACTAAACAGACTACTTGAGGGTCTCAAGTGGATCTTACTTTGGCCATATCATGAGAAGACATGACTCACTGGAAAAGACAATGCTTGATGAGCTAGAAGGCAACAGGAAAAGAATAAGACCTCTCAGATTGCAGGTGGATAGACTCAAGGCAGCCACGTCCCTGAGTCTGCAAGACCTGAGCAGGGCTGTTGAAGATAAGGGTAGCTTGGAGGTCTCTCGTTCACCATAAGGGTCACCATAAGTCTAAGCTGACTTGATGGCAATTAACAATATGTGACTAATTTCAGCCTTTGATGCATGTAAGTTCATAGAAGTCATTACTTTAAACGTGTAAGAGTTACCAAAGAGGAAAACTTCCCCCATTAATGAAACCAAATTTGAATCGCAAAATTGTAAGGCAGAAGTTGAACTCTTTACCTGTATACATAAGAGAGATAAAGTTCATATGTTACTTGATTACTTACTGATGGTCAGGTGGCAGCAAATACATTGCTTATTTAGATCATGATCATCCACTGCCGACATTTCCTCAGTAATGTTCTGCAAGTTATTGCTCAGCAGAACACTTACCATTAAGGACTTTAGCAGATGTAGCAAACATGGTATCATAAGGACGCCTAATGATCACGAGAGGGCACGATCATCCTTTCATGATCATATTTTATCCAAAACCCATTCTATTTTATTGACAGGCCAAGATGTCAGTAGATCTGCTTTTTTGCCGGCTTTGCCAGTGTTTGAAACTTCACACCATTGTGCTCAGGTGAATGCCAGAACACTTCCAGGTGAGATTGGGACAGCCAGATAAGAGACGCTCTTTTTTTTTTTTCTGTTTCCCAAGTTTATTTGTATTTTTTTAGTGTGTTTTTGTGCTTGTGCAAATGTTTTATGTCTCTATTTTACTTTTATTTTTAAATTTCCTGTGCTCTCATCTTCTCGCAAAATTCACGGAGATCACAAGCGCGGAAGTGAACAGAGCTCCGTTCACTCTCTGTTAATGCCTGCGCTGCTTTTTCACACTACAGAAGATAAGGTCTGGTGGTGAGGGTGTCTTTTGCCGGCATAAAAACGGCACAAAATATGCCGGCAAAAGAACAATAAATGGTGAATGGTCTGATAAAGTCCTTAGACTACTGGCAAGTTCAAATGTGAGAAAATTACTTAAAATGTTTGTTCAAGAATGTGCAAAACACTTCAGTGGTGCTGTCCTTGCTGCCTACAGGATATGAAAGAGGTGGAAGGGCCTGCTCAGCAATGACTGCTACTGTTGTCAGGTCGTACCTTTAAAAATGCATCCAAATGCTCAACTTGGTGTCAACACATGAAAACAGCAGCAGGTAGAGCAAAAATCAAAAATGTAAAGTACCACTCCTGGCAAAACAGTTCTTGAGGAATGTGCAGCTCCACATTAGTGAAGTCCTCTGGCTTAAATCCAAGACTCACCTCAAGATTAAAAACCCTAACAACAACAATAGTAACAACAACAATAATAATACACCATCCATGAAACCTTACCTTAGAGGCACTGGAGGGGGAGGGAAGACTTCTGCTTCTTTCTGCACATTTGTGGCTGGAGCTGATTGAATGGCAGCCTTTGCCTTGGCTCCTGTCACATGAGCTGAGCAGCATTCAAGCCTTTGCAGGCCCCTGTGAGGACATCGCAGACCCTTGGGGGGGGGTGGACCACAGGTTAAGAACCACTGGGAAAGAGTATTCCCAGGTTCACAGAAAAAGGTAAGGAGCCAGGTGACACTTAGCTCTACTTTCATTTGTCATCAGAATCAGTTGGGGCTGTGCAAGTGCTGAACCAATATCTGGATGCTGCAATAGGCTGAATGGGAACCAATAAACTGAAGCTGAATTAACGCTAAGACAGAGGCTCTGAACAAATCCTGTAATTGAGGAGGTGAGGCTGTGAGAGAATAGCAGCTCATCTACATACTTTTCACCATCATGGTGAAGTAATTGTGAACCAAAAAGCAGAGAAACAGCAAGCTTTTGAGCCAGCAATGCAAATTTTTGTGGCATGTGCATTTATATTCCATATAGATACTACAGAGGAAGGAGAGAAAACTGCTGTGACAGAGGCAGAAGGATAGCTATAACAGGGAGGAAAGAGAGAAATAACTGCAATGATGGAAGCAGAAAAACCACCAACTATAAACCTGCAGCAAGAGCCAATTAGTAGCTCCCTTGAAAGAGAAGATGAGTGCATTACAGCTGCATGTTGATTCCATTCAATGCATTAAAGAACATGACTTCCTAGATAAAACAGAAAATTCTACAGAGCCAAGAGGAAGAAACTGCCAAGAAAAAATGAGGCCTGAAACAGTGAGGAAACAACCTGAATAACAGTCACTGTCAGGAGCAGATCATACAGAAAGGATTCAGAATTGCTCCAACTACATCTTCATAAGGATAGCAGCAGTGAAGATGCTCAAACAGGACACTAGCAACAAGGGACACCACATGCCAAAGAAGGAATCAATATAACTGCCAAGTACAACAAGAAACAAAGACGTTGGTGGCTGGGAACTCATTGTGTGTCAGACTGACAAGATAAATCAGGAAATGTGTTGTCTTCCAGGAGCACGTATCCAGGATGTCACTGACAACTTGCCCAAACTCATCAAGAACACAGATGAGCAGATCATCTCTGACTACGAAGCTTTGGGGAGGAAACTGAATGGTTTTGAGACCCAAGTAGTAGTCTCATTAATACCAGTGATGGATAGAAGAATACACAGGAACATGAAGATAATAACAGTGAATGGTTGGCTATGTAGATGGTGTAGATGGGAGAGGTTTGGCTTCTGGGACCATGGTCTTCACTTCTTATAAGACTACTGGCTACAGATGGGCTGCACCTCATGAAGATGCTCAACCTGGGGAAGATGGAGCTGATGATGCAGCAGGGGAAATACAGCACAGAATTGGTAAAGAGGTAGTTCAGGAATACCTGGTCAGTATAAATAGTTCCAGTATAAATAAGTCTCCAGGGCCAGATGAACTTCATCCAAGGGTATTAAAAGAACTGGCAGAAGTAATCTCAGAACCACTGTCAACAATCTTTGAAAATTCCTGAAGAACAGGAGAGGTCCCAGCAGACTGGAAGAGGGCAAATGTTGTCTCCATATTTAAAAAGTAGGGGAAAGAAGACCAAAATAATTACTGCCCAGTCAGCCTGACATCAATACTAGGAAAGATTACTAGGAAATACTAGGAAAGAGCAAATCATTAAACATACAGTCTGCAAGCACTTAGGAATGCCGTGATCACAAAAAATCAACATGGATTTCTCAAAAACAAGTCATGCCAGACTAATCTCATCTCTTTTTTTGATAGAGTTACAAACTTGATAGATGAAGGGAACACAGTGGATGTAGTATATCTTGATTTCAGTAAGGCTTTTGACAAGGTCCCCCATGATATTCTTGAAAAAAAAGTTAGTAACCTGTGGGCTAGACAATGCAACTGTTAGGTGGCTTTGTAATTGGTTGACTGACCGAATCCAAAGGGTACTCACCAACGGCTCCTCTTCATCCTGGAGAGAAGTGACCAGTGGGGTGCCACAGGGTTCTGTCCTGGGCCTAGTGTTATTCAATATATCAATGACTTGGATGAGGGAATAGAAGGTATGCTTATCAAGTTTGCAGATGATACCAAATTAGGAGGGGTAGCTAATACTTCAAAGACAGGATCAGAATCCAAAATGACCTGAACAGTTTAGAAAGCTGGGCCAAAATTAACAAAATGAATTTCAACAGGGAGAAATGTAGGATACTACACTTGGGAACTAAAAATGAAAAGCACAGATATAGAATGGGTGACGAATGGTTTGAGGGCAGTACATGCAAAAAGGATCTAGGAGTCTTAGTGGACCACAAGCTGAACGTGAGTCAGCAGTGTGATGCGGCAGCTAAAAAGACCAATGCAATTTTGGGCTACATCAATAGAAGTATAGTGTCTAGATCAAGGGAAGTAATAGTGCCACTTTATTCTGCTTTGGTTAGACCTCACCTTGAATACTGTGTCCAGTTCTGGGAACCACAATTCAGGAAGGATATTGAGAAGCTGGAACGTGTCCAGAGGAGGGTGACCAGGATGGTGGGTGGTCTGGAAGCCATGCCATATGAGGAGCACCTTAAGGAGCTGGGCATGTTTAGTCTGGAGAAGAGAAGGTTGAGAGGGGACATGATAGCCATGTTTAAATATTTGAAGGGATATCATACTGAGGATGGGGCAAGCTTGTTTTCTGCTTCTCCAGAGACTAGGACATGGAGCAATGGGTTCAAATTACAGGAAAAGAGTTTCCACCTAAACATTAGGAAAAACTTCCTGACAGTAAGAGCAGTGGAATACACTGCCTTGTGGTGTGGTGGAGTCTCCTTCTTTGGAGGTGTTTAAACAGAGGCTGGATGGCCACCTGTAGGGAATGGTTTGATTGTGTATTCCTGTATGGCGGGGGGGGGTTGGACTGGATGGCCCTTGAGGTCTCTTCCAACTCTGTGATTTTATGATTCTATGATAAGATTGGGAAGAATGTGCTTGGTAGTAGCATGGCAAGTCTGATCAAGAGGCGTTACAAGTAAACTAAATCTTTGGGGGACTGGAGATGATAGTTCAAACATCAGTCCAAAGGCAAGCTCTAAACACAAAGATGTGCATTCTAGAGGAGAAGCTGAGAGAGAGAATGGGATCCACATTAAAACAGAAAGTAAATTAAGGTGAGGACAAGCCAGGCTTCAGATATCTTTACACCAACACACAGAGTTTGGGAAACAAACATGATGAGCTTCAAGTCTTAGTGCAGGAAGATAAATATGACTTGGAGACTTGATGGGATGACTCTCATGATTTGAATATAATAATTGAAGGATATAACCTGTTCAAAAAGAATAGATGTGACAAAAGTAGGGGAAGTAGCATTTGTCAAATTTGTACAGAATTCATGAGAGAGCAAACTGAACCAATGGAGAGCATATGGGTAAAAATAAGTAGAGAAATAAATAAATGCAACATTGTGGCAGGAGTTATTACAGGCCACCAAATTAAGAAGAGGTGGTGGATGATGCTTTTCAGAAACAAATCTCAAATCTCCAAGAAGCAAGAACTGCTAGTTATGCGAGAGTTCAATTATCCTGATATCTGCTGGGAGACTAGTTCTGCTAAGCATAAGGTCTCCAACAAATTCCTTACAGATAATTTCCTATTTCAAAATGTAGATGAAGAATAAGGAGATCAGCAATCCGGAACTTGATCCTAACCACTAGGGAGGAGTTGGTCACTGGAATTAAAGTACAGTACAAGGGCTGTCTATTAAATAACAAGTGATACAAGAATCCATCTTTATTTAGATGTATTACAATTCTGATGCTTGTCCCCTTCAATATACTCCCTGTTCACACACACCAATGCAGTCTTTTTTCCACTGGTCGAAGGCATGGAGCAGATCAATTCCTGCACATCTGTAGGTTTCAACAAGTTTCAACACATCTGCTGTTTTCTTCTTTACTGCATCAGTTGGCTCAAAGCGTGTTCCTTTAAGTACTGGTTTCACTTTAGGGAAAAGAAGTCACATGGTGCCAAATCTGGTGAATACAGAGGATGTTTGAGTGTAGTAATGCATTTATTGACCAAAAACTGCTTCACAGAAAGTGCTGTGTGAGCAGGTGCGTTGTCTTGATGAAGAATGAAACCATTTCCCCACAGTTCTGGCTTTTTTCCCCCTGACTCTCTCTCAGCTTTGTCAAAACGTCTTTATAATGCCAAAATCACACCCTTGATGTCCAAACAAATACACACACACAAACCAATGAGCATGGCTTTGAATATGGACTTGCTTTGATGTGCTTTTTTCATTCTTGGTGATGATGATGTTTTCCAGTGCATTGACTGTCGTTTTGTCTCAGGATCATACTAGAAGATCCAGGTTTCATCACAAGTGGTGATTTAAAAAAAAAAAAAAAAGGTTTGGGTCCACCTCAAGTTGCTGCAGAACATCAGCACAAATTTCCTTGTGGCACTCTTTTTGCTCCGGTGTGAGAATCCTACGGACCATTTTAGCACAAACATTTCTCCTGTTGAGATCCTCATGCCAAATTTTGCATGCAGTGTCTTTGTCAATGTTCACGGCTTCAGCTAACATTCAGATACTGAGTCGGCAGTCTCCTCAAACAATCTGGCTGATTTTTTCCACAATTTCTTCAGTTCTTGAACTGGAAAGTTTCCAGGGTGTTCATCATCTTCCACATTCTCACATCCTTTTCTGAATCTTTTGTGCCACTCTTAATGCATGCGCAGGAGACATGCAGTCTTTCCCATAGGCTTCAGTAAGCATTTGAAAAAAATCCATTGGTGTTTTGTTCAATTGTACTAAAAATTTCAAATTGACACATTGCTTGACTTTTAAACTTAGCATTTTACTGGCATACAACAGACAACACAGCTGCTTTAAACAATGACTGACAATTAACTGAATGGCAGAGAGTGTTGATGTTTGTCATGCAAGTTCAGACATGTTCAAGGTCACCACTCAAACATTCACAATCAGTTCTCCCTGATTTTTCTGAAAGGGAGAAACACAGTCTCTTTATTTAATAGACAGACCTGGTAGTCAGTACTTTAAGGAAGTGACTATGTTTCTAGGATGGAGGGCCATCGCCTCCCAAAAATAGTACTCTACGGTGAACTTGCCATGGGTCAGCGTAAGAGGGGTGGTCCAAAAAAGCGATACAAGGACTCCCTGAAGCAACATCTCAGGCTCGGCCAAATTGATCACCAACAATGGTCCGCCCTGGCCTCACATCAGGAGGCATGGAGACGCATTATCCACAATGCCGCAGCCTTATTTGAGAACAAGTCTTGACGAGAAACGACAATGCAGAAAGAATAACAACCCAGAAACATCACCCAAGGAGACCCTCTGCTGTGCTTTCTGCAACCAGACTTGTTTATCTCAGATTGGCCTTTTTAGTCATCAGCGCGCTTGCAGAAAGTGTGGGATGAGTCCTTCCTAAATCTTCGTTTGCAAAGAAAAGCCAGAGAGAGATGTCATGCTAGAATTCGCAGTTGTGAGACAGGGTGAAGAAGAGTGTAATCCTTCCTTCCTTGGAGGTCTTTAAACAGAGGGTGGATGGCCATCTGTCAGGGATGCTTTGATCGTGATTTCCTGCATGGCAGGGGGTTGGACCGGATGGCCCTCGTGGTCTCTTCCAACTGCAATTCTATGATTCTATGATTCTATGAAACATAGACTATAACAAGATCAGGCAATTACTGGGCGGGATCCCATGGCTAGACATGCTAAAGGGAAAACACACCCAGGAACAGTGGGAGTTCTTGAATCACAGAGTTGAGGTCAACCCCACTGCTCAATGCAGGATCTCCAGCTAGAGCATCCCCAGCAGATAGCTATCCAGTCTCTATTTGAAAACATCCTAAGAAGGAGAGCCCACCACCTCTCAAGGCAATTGGTTCCATTGCCAACCTGCTCTCACTGTCAAGAAGTTCCTTCTAGTGCTCAGTTGACCTAATCCTACCCTCTGAGGCAGCAGAGAACAAGGCTCCTCTTTGTGGCAGCCCTTGAGGTACGTATTTAAATAGTGCTATCATACCACCCCTCAATCTTCTCTTCACCAATCTGAACATGCCCATATCCTTCAACCTCTCATATGTTCTGTTCTCCATACCTCTTATCCTCATTGCCCTTCTCTGAACTCACTCCAACTTATCTATATCCTACTTAAATAAGGCAGCCAGAACTTAACACAGTACACCAGATGTGGCCTGACCATATAGGGGGATAATTACTTTCCTTGACTTGGAAATTACGATTCTATTAATGCAGACTAAGATAGCATTTTGCTCCCTTTGCTCCATCAGCACACTGCTGGCTCATGTCCAACTTATCATCAACAATAATCCCAAGGTCCTCTTCATATGTAGTACTGCTGAGCCAAGTATCCCCTGTCCTATACCTGTGCATTTAATTTTTGTGGCCTGAATGCAGAATGTAGTATTTCTCTCTGTTGAATTTCATTTTATTAATTTTCCAGTTGATCAAGGTCCTTTTGAATTCTGTTCCTATTTTCCAATGTGTCAGCTACCCCTCCCAGTTTTGTATCATATACAGGCTTGGTAAGGATTCCCTCCATCTATGCAGATCAGAGGTTCTCCCACCAAGACTATATGGACTTCCCAAGATCCACAAGGATTCCATTCCACTCCGACCCATAGTGAGTGCCACTGGATCCCCCACGTATGACTTGGCCAAGGTTCTGGCCACACAATTACAAATCCACATAGGACAAACCCCTCACTACATCAAAGGCTCAGCTCACTTCATAGAAAAAAATCAACATCAAACTGAAATCTGGAGACGGACTGATCAGTTTGATGTTGTCTCCTTGTTCACCAAAGTCTCCATAATGGACACCATGGCACTCATACAACAAATATTCCCTGAGGACATCGCAGCCTTGTTCAAACACTGCCTCACCACAAGCTACTTCCAGTGGGATAACGAATTCTACAAACAAATAGATGGGGTAGCCATGGGCAGCCCCCTGTTGATAGCAAACTTTTACATTGATAGCAAACTTTTACATTGAATTGAACATTTTGAAAAGCAAGCCCTGGAAACAGCACCAAAAAAGCCCACAACATGGTTCCGATATGTGGATGATACTTTCATAATTTGGAACCACGGAGAAGAAGCTCTGGTCTCATTCCTGAACCACCTAAACAGCAGCCACCCAAATATCCAATTCACGATGGAAAAAGAGAAGGAAGGAACACTGCCATTCTTGGATGTCTTAGTCATCTGCAAACCAAACCAACTGTTAGGCCACAAGGTATACAGAAAACCCCCACACACGGACAGATACCTACACAAGAACTCCAATCATCACCCAAGACAAAAAAGAAGCACAATCAAAACATTGGTAGACCGTGCAAAAAGGATCTGCGAACCCACTACCTAGAAGAAGAACTGAGACACCTAAACTGGGCCCTACAGGCTAATGGTTACTCCAGATCAGACATCACAAAGAGCAGCCAGACCCAGAAAAAACCACAGGAATGAAGAAGAAAAACAGCCACCCAAAGGGAAGGTATTTTTACCATACATCAAAGGACTCACAGACAGAATATGGAAACTGATGAGGAAACACAACGTCCAAACAATCTAGAGACCAACCAAAAAAATCCAATAAATGCTATGCTCAGCAAAGGACAAAAGAGACCCTCTCACAGCTGCAGGAGTTCACCGCCTACCATGCAGCCATGCACAAGTTTACATAGGGACCACTAAACGCAGTGTGTAAACACGAATCAAGGAACATGAGAGACACTGCAGACTGGGCCAGCCAGAAAAATCAGCAGTAGCAGAGCATGTTATAAACCAACCTAGACACAAAATGCTATTTGAAAATACAGAAATTCTAGACCAGGCCAACAGCTATCATGTCAGAATGTACAGAGAAGCTATTGAAATCCACAAACACCTGGACAACTTCAACAGGAAAGAAGAAACCTTAAAAGTAAACAAAACCTGGCTCCCAGTTTTGAAATACAATAGAATCAAAACTCAACACTTACAAAAGAATTCCACCCAGGGGGGGATTCCCAGCAGATAATAGCCCATCAACCAACCATTAGCCAAACAGACACTAACAAGCCTTGCATTTCTATACCCAGAAACTAACCATTCAATTACACAAATTTACATATACTCCCCTACAGGGGTTCACAGCATATAAACTCCACACACACCTACACAACCATTCTCTGAGGATGCCAGCCACAGATGCAGGTGAAAACATCAGGAAAACTCTTCCAGAACACAGCCTCACAGCCCGGAAAAAAACCAAGGAAAATCTATGGATGCCGGCCGTGGAAGCCTTCAACTTCACATTGACTGGATTTTAATTAATAAACTAATGTATTTTAACTAGTTTTAAATTTTTTGTTTTTAAATGATAAATTATTCTTATTTATTGTTTTAAATAGATTTTATTGTAAGCCATCTAGAGATCTGTGGATATGGGGCAGGATATAAATATTTTATTTTTACTGTATTTATTTTTCTGAAAACTCAATGGCTAAAGTGTGAGAGAGAGGCTTAAAGGGTTTTACTTTGGGGAAGTTTTATGCAGGATTATTTTGAGAAAGACATTTGTGAATTTTAAAAACAATGTTTAAACGTTTTGTAAAAGTCACATCAAAAGTAACTTCAGTGCAACATGTTTTATATGTCAGGCAGGGTTGTAATTGAAAGACAATGGCTAAAACATCCAAGGCTTGCTTGGTTTTAAAAAATAAATAAATCCTGACCCAGTTTACTTCTGGTGGGGCAGCTCAGAGTGCTTGACATGATAGAGAAGGAAATTATCAAGACACTGAGATCTTCAGATACAGGGTAGGATATAAATATTTTAATTAATAAACATCAGGCAGCATGATAAAAACGTAACTCAGCAATCAACCTCCTCCCCATCCACAAGTTCCTGAAAGAAGACTTGCAGTGAGGGATGTGGGACATATGGACCTCTACTCAGTCTGTGTCATAACTGGAAATGCTCAGGACTGGGTAAAAAGAACAGAATAGGTTGGAATGGGCCTTTTTTGAGAGAAGCCAACATCTTTGGCATGTTGGGGGGATGTCTGCAAACAATATTTTACAATTAAAACATATTAAAAAATTATGCTTTCATTCAGCTGGGAGGAGCAAGTCCTAAGATACTGAGCTCACTATGCTTATGGGGGAAGATAGTCACTAAGATATCTCAGTACCAGCTTCTTGAACAGAGCAAGATATAAGTGATCAAATCTGGGAGTAGGATTTGGGATTAATGGATGTCTCAGAAACTCTTCAACGGACAGCCAGTCCTATCTACATTACAGTAATCCAACCTTGAAGTTACTAATGAAGGTATCACCAGGGCCTTTTCACATTACAGAATTATAGCGCTATGATTCCATTTCAACTGCTTATGCTTATCAAGTTTGCAGATGACACCAATTTAGGAGGGGTAGCTAATGCCCCAGAGGACAGGATCAGAATCCAAAATGACCTGAACAGATTAGAAAGCTGGGCCAAAACTAACAAAATGAATTTCAACAGGGAGAAATGTAGGATACTACACTTGGGAACTAAAAATGAAAGGCACAGATATAGGATGGGTGACACCTGGCTTGATAGCAGTACATGTGAAAGGGATCTAGGAGTCTTAGTGGACCACAAGCTGAACATGAGTCAGCAATGTGATGCAGCATGTTCAGCAGTGTGATGTAGCAGTTAAAAAAGCCAATGCGATTCTAGGCTGCATTAATAGGAGTATAGTGTCTAGATCAAGGAAAGTAATAGTGCCACTTTATTCTGCTTTCGTCAGACCTCAGCTGGAATACTGTGTCCAGTTCTGGGCACCACAATTCAGGAAGGATATTGAAAAGCTGGAACGTGTCCAGAGGAGGGCGACCAGGATGGTGGGTGATCTGGAAGCCATGCCCTATGAGGAGCGGCTTAGGGAGCTGGGCATGTTTAGTCTGAAGAAAAGAAGATTGAGAGGGGACATGATAGCCATGTTTAAATATTTGAAGGGATGTCATACTAAGGATGGAGCAAGCTTGTTTTCTGCTTCTCCAGAGACTAGGACACGGAGCAATGGGTTCAAACTACAGGAAAAGAGATTCCACCTAAACATTAGGAAGAACTTCCTGATAGTAAGAGCTGTTCAGAAGTGGAATACTCTACCTCGTAGTGTGGTGGACTCTCCTTCTTTAGAGGTTTTTAAACAGAGGCTGGATGGCCATCTGTCAGGAATGCTTTGATTGTGTATTCCTGCATGGCAGGGGGCTGGACTGGATGGCCCTTGTGGTCTCTTCCAGCTCTATGATTCTATGCCATGATTCCATCCTATGGAATCCTGGGATTTGCAATTTAAAGAGAAATACTGTTAGCCTTCCACATTTCCTAGGGTTAGAGGTGCAGGACCCCCACAAAAGTGTGGAAAGCGTGAATATCTTTCCCCCCCCCAAGAAAAAACTATATTTAACTCACACAAAAAAGTAAGGTCTGTGGATTCAACCCACCAGGGATGCCTTCAAGGCAATGGGGTTCCTTCATAAGGCAGAAGTGTGTTGCTAGTGGGGCTTGCCACTGCTGTTGCCCTGTGCCATTTATATTAGGGGTTTACAAGACTCGCTGCATGTTCACATCTCTCCCAGTCTTGCGATGCTTGCAGTGCCTATTAAAAATGGCATAAGGCAGCAATGGAGGCTGTAGCAAATAATCCACAAATAATCAAATCTGTAAAAGTTAAACTCACAAATATGGAGGGCTGACTGTACTTAAAATTCTCAGTCAGAGACCTGAAATTGATTTACATCTCCAGCCCAAACTCCTCCACAGGAAACACACTTCAGGTTGCAATTAAAACCGGTCTATTTAAATGGCCCCCTCTGGCTCCTTCCCGGTTAGCACACAATTAATTGCATACTAGCCCCTCGCTATATGACCTGTAGGCAAACACATGACATTTTTAAATACATATATTTTTTTAATTCCCACACAAATTAGAGTGAGTTGAAACTAGCATAAACTCGCAGCTTAGCTGCTTTTGTTTTATGCACGGACATGCTGCTATCCTGCCAGCAAAACAACAAAACCTGAATTTCTTCCTAAATTTCTGTGAGCTGTTTTCATTTCCCATTTCAACCCCAGGGAAGCAGAGGAAAGTCCACAGGTATAGTGATCAACCTTTATGTGTTGCTGCTGTTGTTAATTGCCACCACGTCAACTTTGACTTATGGCGACACAGGGCCGGTTTAAGGAATTTGGGGGGGGGCCCACAACACTTTATTTTGGGGGCCCCATATCCTGCCTGCCTGCTGGGCCCGGCCAAGGTGGCCTCCCTCCTGGTGCTCCTGCCGCCCCAGCTCTGCTCGGCCACAGAGACCGTGGCCCCTGTGCCACCCTCTCCCTTCGCCAAGCAGCCCACAAAGATGCGCAGCTCCTGCAGGGCCTCCTCCCATGCCAGAAGGGTGCCGAGCTGGGACCGGAGTGCCGCCCACCTCCCTGCCCGCCTGCCCAGCACCTCCCAGCAGATGTGCCACCGGTACCTTTCTCTTGCAGCGGCGGCAGCAGCAGCAGCAGAGCCCTGAGGGCAGCCACCGCCTCTTCCTCCGCCACTGCCACCTCCCGCTGACTCCCGCTGTCCCCAAGGCTGCTCCGTCTGCACCGCCTCTTCCTTCCTGGGGGTGGGGGGCGCCAGGAGAGCATCGCAGGCAGGCCCGGAGGGGGAGGAAGCAGAGCGGCCCCTTCATAGCAGAAGGGACCCACGAGGCCACCCAGACTGCCCAGCAGTGGGACAGTGGTGGCCCCCCAGCACATCCAGAGGGGCTCGTCTCCGCTAGGACTGGAGGAGGGTTACTCACCTCTCCAGCTGGCCCCACAGCTCAGCCTCGGGCTCCAGGTGGCAGCGGCATCAGCGCAGCTGCAGGCTCTGGGCCCGCCGGCCGGCGCAGCACTTCCCGCTCTCGCTGAGCCTGGCTCTGCCCCCAGGCTTGGAGCAGCTCAGCCTGAGCCCAGGCGCTGCTCCCGCCTCCGGGCCTCTCCTCCTGCGCAGCCGCCGGCGCTCCTCCCCCAGGAGCTTGTCCTGCTCGGTGGGGACAGAGGGAGGAAAGGAAGGAGATGGCCGGGCCGGAGATGGGCCCCCCCGCCAATGCGGATTTGGTGGTATGGTTAAACCAGCCATGTGGCGACCCTATGAATAGGAGACCTCCCAAACACTCTGTTATCAACAGCCCTGCTCATGTCTTGCAGACTCAGGGTTGTGGCTTCCTTGATTGATGGGTAGTCCAGATGGTGAAATAAATCCTTAGAGTCCGGAGGTGGGGGGAATCCCTTGTGTCCAAAAGGGATCCTGCAGTGTTCGGTTGTTTTCAGAGGGAAGGGGAGCAAAATTCAGGAAAACCAACTTTTTAAAAATCTGCGGGGGAAATGCGCACTCCTGCTCGTTAGGACAACCAAATCGCACATTCCTGAACAGGATAGCTGATTGGTGGGGGTGGAGCGTGCTAAGAAGGCAGCACCCAGAACTGCCATGTTGGATTGTCGCCATAGTGATTGTGTGCTGAGGCGACGAAACAGCCTTTCTTTTTTTCGTTCTTTAAGTGGAAGATCGCTCTTCTGCACCTTGGATTTTAAAATACTGTTTGACAGGGGCAAGTTGGGGAGTATAGACCCATGAGTAATCCACTCGCGCCTGCCACCTTGATTTGCTGGCTGCCTCCTTGTGAAAAGCAAGCACAGATAGCTTCGCATACGTGACCTTCCAAAAAGATTGTTGAGACAGATGAAAGCTGCTGAGAATTGGCGTAGGTGCATGCCAATCCACATTTTATTCCCTTGTCTAGACCGGCCCTATGATTATCTTATTTCCCCTCCTATAATTCTCCCCCCAGACATATTTGCTTCAGCTGCCAGACTTGCAAGTTATGCTTGCGTTTACTTTCCAATGACCAGTCACAAAATTTCCACTGGCTCCAAGAGCCGTAGCCAGTGTTAACTGGGGTTGGTTACAGGGAGCATACAATTCCCTTGCTAGAACAGCTCGGCTGGCTGCTGTTTCTGGGCACAATTCAAAGTGCTGGTTATGACTGATAGAGCCATATGTGGCTGAGGTCTAGGCCGTCTGACAGACTGAGACTCCCCATATGAGTACACCCTTCTTTCAGTTCCGCCATCTTTGCAGGAACAATTAGTGAAGACATGCAATGGGGGATTAGGAATTTGGGGGGGATTAGGAATTTTTTTATTGAACTACGACCATTCAACTGAAAAATATACCCGACTGCAAAAGGCTGTAACAATAATGCAAAAAATAAAAAAAATAAACATGTTTTCCTCTTTTCTTAGTAATACAAAAAAAATGTCTATCCTAACACTAATACTATCTATCCTAACACTAATACATTTTCCCTCTTAATCTAAATATACTATAATTGCTCTTTTTCCTTTTCCAATGAACATTATATTTAGACCTTTATACTAAAATTAGAAGTTACACATTACAATGGGGCCTTCTTGGGGGCTCTGGAATGCCCTTCCTAGGGAGCCTAGGATGCCCCCCTTGTTTTTTGTTTTTGTTTTTAAAAATCCCCACACAAATTAGGGTGTGAATTGAAACCAGCACACACACACACACAACACAGAGTTGTCCCTCAGTATCCACGGATTTGGTATTCATGGATTTAAGTATCCACGGCTTGAAAATATTCTTTAAAAAATAAAAATCCAAAAAGGAAACCTTGATTTTGCCATCTTATATAAGGGACACCATTTTGCTATGCCATTGCATATAATGGGACTGGAGTATTCACGGATTTTGGTATCCACGGGGGGTTGTCCTGGAACCAAACTCCAGTGAATATGAAGGGACAACTGTGCCCACCAATCCCCATTTTAATCCCTCATCTATCCACTGGTAATGCGGCCTTCCTCTTTCCCAACTGACTCCCCTTTATTTAGGAACGTAGCCTTTTTCTATGACGTGTTACTCTAACAGTTATTCAATCTATAGTCCCTGAACCGACCATAGATCTACGACGGATGGGAAACCCCACCTCTTCCCGTCTCTGCTCGTCTCCCTCCCGGCGCGTCGCAGTTGTTGTCTCTGGCGAGTCGCCTGGCGGCCCTGGCCAGCTTGGGCCTGGCCCCCTTTCCGCCCGCCCGGCCGTCCTGACAGGGCTGGGTCTGCGGAGGGCGTCCCAGTCCCGGGTTCTTCCGCCTCCGCAGGCCTCCCCGCAGCGCCTCAGCCGGCTAGTCTTCCTCCTGCCAGCCTTCTCCAAGGACAGCGCTGCTGCTGCTGCTTCTCTCCTGCTTCTGAGGACCACAACCCGACTCGTTCGCGTCTCTTATAAGGTCGCCTTAATGGGAAAGAGAAGGAGAATGTCTCTGTAAAGCGTTACGTGTGAAGTGTAGTCCAGTACACGTGTCTGCTTTAGGCGGTTTTATAGCCTGTCGTGTTCCAAGGGACCAACTGCAAGCTGTGTTGGGCTCCACCTAGACAGGTTGGACATTACAGTTGTTCCCCATATCCACGGATTTGGTATCCACGGATTTAAGTATGCACGGCTTCAAAATATCCTTTTAAAAAATAATAAAAGCAGACCTTGATTTTGCCATCTTATATAAGGGACACCATTTTGCTATGCCATTGCATATAATGGGACTTGAGTATTCACGGATTTTGGTATCCACGGGGTGTCCTGGAACCAAACCCCAGCAAATATGAAGGGACAACTGTTTATCTTTAGACAAGAGGCAGTTGCCACTGAAAGCTTGAATTCCCCTCCATTATCCCCTAAAAATCCAAATCAATGTAATTTGGCTTTCTAAAAGACGTTCCTTCCCCCTATGCCTTGTTTCTTTTTGAGAGCCTCATGCCAAAACCCATTTCCTCATAATCAATTTTAATAAAGAGTTTTACAGATTTGTTTTTGCTTTTAATTTCAGATGGATCAGAAGCTGTCTCAGCTTGTGGAGGATCTTACAACTTCTGGAGATCCACAGCTGAATCCTGGAAGGATGAAAGAGCTGAAGAAGATTTGCAAGTACTGTATGATGCTTGCCATTTTTTTTTTTTTACATAATCTTACCATGAAAGAGAAATCCCAGTACTGTATACTTTTATAGCCTAATTTTTTTTAAATATACTGTAGCTTATTGGCCTAAATATAGTTACTAATTACAGTTGTCCCTCCATATCCATGGGTTTGGTATCAACGGATTTAAGTATTCACCGCTTGAAAATATTCTTTAAAAAATAATAATCCAAAAAGCAAACCTTGATTTTGCCATTTTATATAAGAGACACTATTTTGCTATGCCATTGCATATAATGGGACTTGAGTATGCATGGATTTTGGTATCCACGGGGGGTCCTGGAACCAAACCCCAGCGAATATGAAGGGACAATTGTACAACATTGTCACTTTTCTTTTCTTTCTTGTTTAATGTTTTTGCTGATGAAGAAGCCAGTAGAGCTTCGGAAGCTTGCATCATGTATTTTACATTTTGGTTGGCAATAAAGGTATTGCTTTTTTGTGGATTCTGGATTTTTTTTGGCTGCATGGCCAACACAGCTACCTCTCAATGTAATTCCAGCTAGACTGAGTAAATCCATCAAATCATTTGCTGAATGGAAAGTCAGCATGTAGATCCCATTGATTCAGGGGATCAACCTTAGCTAGGACAAGCATTTGGAATTTGGGTCACACTCTTTAAAATATTTTCATGGTGGCTGTTCACATATTTTTACATCACTGTAATCCTGTCTATGTAAGTCGAGTAGTAAGTCTCATTTTCTTGAGTGAGTTTTTTTCTATGGTCATAGAATCATAGAATCATAGAGTTGCAGAGTTGGAAGAGACCACGAGGGCCATCCAGTCCAACCCCCCTGCCACGCAGGAAATCTTGAAAAAATTGATCAGGGTCCTGATGTGGGATCTAGCAGCTGGTGTAACAACAAACACCTGAATTATTTTCTTTTCCATGCAGAGTTACGTTGAGGTTTCTTTAAGACCTCATGGTTTATACTTGTTTCTGTATTTATTGTGCTGGTCTACTTTACAGGTCTTCTGATGAGCATATTTGTCATGTATATCACCTGCTGATGACACAGCTAAATCAAGAACATGCTGAGATACGTTTTTCAGCATTTCAGATTGTGGATGAACTCTTCAAGCGTTCACATCAGTTTAGGACTCTAATTATTTCAAACTTCCAAGAATTATTGGAGCTCACAGTGGAAACAGACTATGATCAGCCTCTTCCCCCACCAAATGACGTAGCGCAAAAACTTAAAACACTTGCCATTAAGTCTGTCCAAAAGTGGCATGAGCAATATGGAGAGGCCTACAAGAAACTTTCACTAGGATACAATTTCTTAAAACAAAAGAAGAAGGTACTTGAATATTTACTTTCCTGATCTAATATTCTATTACTTTCTTCAGTTACTTTAGAAAAAGCTGATTTTGTTGCAGGTAAACATACATGTGTTTGCATTTTTAAAAAGTGAAGACAGTTCTTTATAACAGGTCAAATGGTTGTTAGTTAATGAAAGCATTTTTGCACATAAACTGACCACAAGTACTAAGATACTCGTTTATTAGTTCAGTATAGGAAAGGTGGGCAATGAGCAATTCTTGTTGTACAATGGGTGTGTGTGTGTGTTTTTTCTTTTTGCTGGAAGACTGTGGTTTTTTCTAGCATTGGTTTTAAAAGGCAAAAGGTAAATATTCTTGAACCTGAATAGTTAAGAAAATCTGAGAACTTCCCAAGCAAACATACATTTTTATCTGTTTTATGCAGAAATGTATGCATAACTAATCACCCTGGATTGTTTGGACTTCTTGTACTATTTCTAGAAAGGGCTTACTTTGAGATCTTTTCGAGGCTTTTAAGAATAAGCATCTATACATCATCTCAACATGACAGCTGTAGGAATATCAGAAAGTAACCTTTATGCAATTTACTACTTTGAAATGTTCACCACTAAAAGGTATTCTACATGACCAAATTTCTTCTTTAAAACATCTGATATTTTCCAATTCTCCTTTAGGTGGATTTTCAAAATATAAGTGCCAGAACTCTAGCTGAAAGGAAGAGAGATGAAGAGAAACAAAAACATTTAGATAGCATTTATAAAGATAAAGCTAAGAAAGCAGAGAAGGAAATGGAAGGTGAGTGGAGCTTGATGGGAGGTATATTAGACCTTATTCCATTTTGGAGTGTCAAATGCTGCTTTCTCTTCCAAAAGCTAGTGAATTTTATTAGTTTTAAATTTGTATAGTGCTGTTACAGAGTTTTGATGGTAATAAACAGACTGTAGTCTCTCACGTGCTTGTAGCCTACAACAGACAATGGGGAAAATAAGAGAGGGAAAGGAAAAACAAAGGTCAAGACACATTAATATGGGCAAATCCAATAACCTAAATTTTTGACAGCAGAAGCTCTGGTAACAGATTCCTGGGCACCCCATTCCATCTCCTCTTCAAAAGAAAAAAAAAGAATATACAAAAAAGGAAAGAGAAAAGAAAAAGCACCAAATATTTCAAAATGTGAATGTATCTTCCTCCTATTCAACAGAGATTCCCAGATATGTGCTGCTAGCAAAACAGGTCCTAGCTGGGCTTACCTCTGTTCCATATATAGAGGCACGATCTGTCAGGCCCTCCATAATAGTATCTCTAGTGGGGTAAGGTTTATTAAATTCTTGATGTCCTACTCTGGGTCATATTAATATGGTCTTTGTCCTCTCAGGACATCAATAAGTGCTGCTACCTTTTTGATCTCCAGGTCCTTTGTTCCATTCTTTTTAAGGCAAAATAGACTGGGTTCCTGCATATTTTTTTTAGTAATTTTGTGTGTGGAAGAAATTAGATGACAGGGTTATGGTTTAATATTACCAATATACGGTCAATTTCTAAGGATGACAGCTCAAATTGTTTCCTTTCGAAGGAGACAAATTTGCCTTAGCAAAGGTAGAAATTCTTTATTGTCTTTGGCTTAATATTCTTAAACTATGCTACTCAACAGACATGTCTCAAGAAATCCAAACTGTGCTGACGGAGATGGAGAACTGTTTTCAGCTTCTCATTCCAGACCCTTTTGAATTCATGGTGAATGGCACTGAAACAGTTGATTGGAGGACAGCCAGAGTGGACAAAACTATTTCTTCTTCATCTGTGGATATGGCAAATCAGCAGGCCCCTTTCCTTCAAGATGATGAACAGCCCTGTTGCAGCAAATATCTTCCGCCCATCTGTCAGGTTCCAAAAACCGATAACAGAGACTTGAATAGGGAAGTGCGGGACTGCATAAGCACTGAAGATTGCCTGGAATCTGAAGTGACTTCTGTTGCTACTGGTGGAGATAATGATCATGCAACCTTTGTTCGGAGTCATGGTCTTGGTTCTCATAAATACAGTCTTAGTCTTGAAATATCTACAGGTATTTGGGCCCTGTTTAATGTAAATGATAATTGCAGAACATTACATAACACACTACATTTAGCTGTAGGTTGATTTGCATGTGATAGCTTTCCCTAATAAGCTAATAGGCATGTAATTTAAAATATGTTGTCCATGTGCTGCAGCTGGAAAGTTAGTTTGCTTTCTGAATTCCCTTTGACATCTAACTTTTGAAGGATTGGGCATAGCTTGGAAAAGGCTAGAAATCAGATCAATGAAATAATTTAAGTACTACTAAGGAGGGAATTATGAGGCCTTCTTAAGTATCTGCCTTACTTTTCCCTGAGATTTCAGATGCCCCATAATTTAGCAGATGGCTAAGGTTACAGACGCAGGCCTGTTTTATCCAGATGGTGGACACAGGTTGTATGGAAGGATATTGTATTCTTAAATTTGTTAAGACAATCCTACCTAAGTAGGAGGCTTAGGTAACTACACCAGATCATTTTGTTGAGAATACATAAATATAACAGATGTAATAGACATATGTTTCATTTTATAATTTCATTTTTAATAGATATGAAACTGCATGAGAATGAAGACAATACAGCCATAATAAATAGTGCTGCAGATTCTTGTAAGCTCATCCAAAATAAATTCTTGCCTTCTGTACAGTCTTGGATTCAGGTGAGGAAAATGCATTCCATATTTTGGTTTTAATCCATGTGTACTATACATGATGTGTATATGTGATATCTTAATTTCTATGGGCCCTGAACAAACTTAAGTATTGTCTCACTGACAGCACAGTGTTTTTCTTAGACACTTTCAATGTGACATTTTTTGAGTTTTGAGACAAGTAAACTTCTTTATTTCTGGGAGGAGTTCAGTATTTCATGGTATTTGATAAAAATTGTTGTGTGCCTTCAAGTCATTTCTGACGTATGGCAACCCTAAGGTAAACCTATCCTGGGGTTTTCTTGGCAAGATTTCTTCAGAGGGAATTTGCCTTTGTCTTTCTCTGAGGCTGAGAAAATGTGGCTTGCTCAAGGTCACCCAGTGGGTTTCTGTGGCTGAGCAAGGATTTGAACGCTGGTCTTCAGAGTCATAGCCGAAGGCTCAAACCGCTACACCACACTAGCTCTCTCATTCACAAATTAATGGAGAACAGGAAAGGTCCCAGCAGACTGGAGAAGGACAAATGTCCCCATCTTCAAAAAGGAAAAAAACAAGACCCAAATAATTGCTGCCCAGTCAGCCTGACATCAATACTAGGAAAGATTCTAGAGCAAATCATTAAACAAGACAGTCTGTAAGCACTTAGAAAAGAATATTGTGATCATTAAACGTCAACATGGGTTTCTCAAAAACAAGTCATGCCAGACTAATCATCTCTCTTTTTTTGTTAGTTACAAGCTTGGTAGATGAAGGGAATACTGTGGATGTAGTGTATTTTGATTTCAGTAAGGCCTTTGACAAGGTCCTCCATGAGATTCTTGCAAAAAAGTTAGTAACATGTGAGCTAGATAATGTGACTATTATGTGGATTTGTAATTGGTTGACCGACCAAACCGAAAGGGTAGTCACCAATGGCTCCTTTTCATCTTGGGGAGAATTGACTATTGGGGTGCCACAGGGTTCTATCCTGGGCACAGTGCTATCCAACATCTTTATCAATGACTTGGATGAGAGAATAGAGGGTATGTTTATCAGCTTTGCAGATGACACTAAATTAGGAGAGGTAGCTAATTCCCCAGAGGACAGGGTCAGAATTCAAAACGACCTTAACAGATTAGAAAGCTGGGCCAAAACTATCAAAATGAATTTCAACAGGGACAAATGCAGGATACTACACTTGGGCAGTAAAAATGAAATGCATAGATATTGGATGAATGACACCTGGCTCAATTGCAGTGCATGTGAAAGGGATCTAAGAGTCTTAGTGGACCACAAGCTGAACATGAGTCAGCAGTGTGATGTAGCAGCTAAAAAGGCAAATGGTATTCTAGGCTGCATCAATAGGAATGTAGTGTTTAGACCGAGGAAAGTAGTAATGCCACTCTGTTCTACTTTGGTCAGACCTCACCTGGAATACTGTGTCCAGTTCTGGGCACCACAATTCCAGAAGGATATGGACAAGCTGGAACCTGTCCAGAGGAGGGTGACCAAAATGGTGGGAGGTCTGGAAGCCATGCCCTATGAGAAGTGGCTAGGGAGCTGGGTATGTTTAGCCTAGATAAGAGAAGGTTAAGAGGTGTCATGATAGTAATGTCGGGAATGCTTTGATTGTGTATTCCTGCATGGCAGGGAGTTGGACTGGATGGCCCTTGTGGTCTCTTCTAACTATGATTCTATGAAATTAGAAATGGCAAATTACTCTTCACGGGCTTAATTTGCTTTGACTTGAAAGAAACTGATTAGTGAAGATTACTTCAGTAATAATTTCCTTGTAACAATTCCTGAGCTTCTAATATTTAGAAAACCCTCTTTCAAAGTTGTTCCTGTTAGTTCTTGCACTTACAATAGTAGTAAATCCAGCTCTGGTGGCCTTGTTGAGTAATCATACTTCTCTCAACTGCCTTAACCCTGAGCTAACAAAACGAAGAGTTCTTGATCTTTGCTCGGTACAGTAGGACACCCGTATCCTTGTGGATTGGTTCCACGGCCGTCCGCAGATAATGAAATCCACGGATAATAGCAAACACCCCCTGTCACCATTCTTGCCATGGAAGTGATTCTGGGGGTGAAGGGAGAAGGGAGGCAGATCTACTCCTCCCCTCCCTTTGCCCTTGCATTGCCATTCTCACCACGGGAGTTATCCCGGGGGTGATCCTGGAGGTGAAGGGAGAAGGGAGGCAGATCTACTCCTCCCCTCCCTCTCCCATCCATCTCCCCCCCCCCGCTTTCACCATCTGTGGATAATTGAATCAGTGGATGGCAAATCAGCAGATGAGGGGGTGCTACTGTATTCTCTAAGTTTCACCCATTGATTTTAATTCTTCTTTGAATGTCAGATTTAAATTTTAGCTTCCTTATGTGTGAGTACACTAGGTAGAATACACCGGTGCTTATATGTGGTGATTAATTTCACTTATTGACTGTAACAAAAGCTTGTGAAACAAGGCGTTGTTGTTGGTTGCCTTCAAGTTATTTCTGATTTAAGGCGGCCCTAAGGCAAACTGATCAAGGGGTTTTCTTGGCAAGATTTGTTCAGAGTGGTCTTGCCGTTGCCTTCCTCTGAGGCTGAGAGAGTGTGACTTGCCTAAGGTCACCCTGTGGGTTTCTATGGCCGAGTGGGGACTTGAACCTGGTCCTAGTCCTTGTCCAACACCCAAACCACTACAACATGCTGGCTCTCAGGCAAGGCATGCCTGCCTTATATCTGTCAACACTTGAAACTATAACGAGTTCTTAATCCATGCAAACTAGTGGCTCAGTGTGTGTGGTATATGCTAATTTTAATAGACAAAGAGTGCAAATTAATCTTTCTTAGCCTTTGATCTTTAAAAAGAAATTCAGCTATGTCTATATAAAGTCTTATACTGACCATTTACCTCCGGGAGGGAAAGGAAGCTTTCTACAAACATGGGGTATAATTGCATCTATGGATTAAAAAACCAAAATAATACCCCAGCATGACTTCCTTTCCTGCCTGAGTATGAAAGGATACGTTGGTGAGAAAAAGTGGAGGGGAGTGGCAGCAGTAGGAAAGAGAAGTCATCCAGTTCCATCCTATGTGGAATTCAAGGGCATATTGCTGATAATGGTTCAATGAATTTTATAGTGTCAGGTTTATTTATCATGGGTAAAAAACGTGGCAAAATGCTTTTTTAAAAAAAACAATTTTAAAATCAGATTATTTTAAGTATTTATATATTTTAAGTGTTTATATCGCACTTGTCAAAAAAGCTTTCATCAGATGATTGTGGTGTGACATGAGAGTATGGTGTTGAAAAGAATTTTTTAAAAAAAAAATCAAGATCTAGTGCAAACCTATTATTGTTGCTTTTTTTGTTCTTATATTTGTTTGTATCTTGCCTTCCTCCCAAAACTGGAACTCAAGGCAGCTTACAGTTTAAAAGAGCAATACAGTTAAAGATATACAATATGTGCAAACCAAAGCAGCTTCTTAAGTATAATGATTTACCAAGGCGTTCTAAGGTATTGAAAATCTTAATACAGTTAATTAACTCTGCAAATAGTAGACACTAGATAGGAGATAATAGATACTTACTGTTCAGTCTTCTATACATCTACTCAGAAGTTTCATAGAATCATAGAACTGCAGAGTTGGAAGAGACCACGAGGGCCAGAAGTTTATTCCATTTAAAGTTCTTACACCAGCAAATATGGACAAACATTTGTTGGTAAATATTGCAAATCCCTGCTTTTCCCCCCTGTAGCATGCCAGTTGTGTAGCTTCTTTGGATATGTACCTGAATAAGATAACTAATTGTCAGTTTAAACTTGCAGCTATTCACAAGGGCTGGAATAAGTGATGATCGTCTAAGACAAGCCATTGATCTTAAAAATAAGTTGGAGACTGCTATGAAGAAATATAAGGAAATGAATATTAACTTTAAAGAGAGGAAGAGGAAAGTGGTGAGTTGTGCTAAATATTTCCAAGTATGTTAATGAGAGAATACTTGATGTGCATGCAGAAGTAAATCATATTTTCTCAGTATGGCATACTTTGATTATATATCCAGAAATCAAGGTATTGTATATCCTTGTCTGGATTATCTTGACCTAAATAATTCTTTTTACACATTTAATAAAAGGAGTCATATTTTAACCCTCTCTATAGCAATGACTTCGATTTAATTGTTTTAAACATCTTCTTAAATGACAGAATGTATTTTTGTTTTGTTTTCCCTCATTTTGCTTAAATCTTAGCAATAAGTGGAAATACTTATAAACAGTAAAATAAATAATAAATATGAAATGGGGTGGTAGCCAAGATGGGATGACATATTGCTGTAAAAAATAATAATGAGTGAACAGTACTAAATTCGTTAGATTGTTTTTTCTCTCTGGGATGACTAATTTCACCTGCCGTCTGATGCCTATATATTTTGGTGCTTCCATGCATCATGAAATATATCATGAAGTATTCCCAATCAACTTGCAATAATTAGACTTGTGGAGGGTTTTTTTTTTTTGATAGTATGTACTTCTAGGTTCTTCTACAATAGAATCTACATTTTAAACAACTTTGTTTGTTTATATACAACCTAAGCATGTGAGCTTTGGATTATAAGAAATCCAATTCAAATTTCAAGTTTGCACCTTATACTGTACAAAGGGCATGGTAGGCAGCACTTTAAGAATATACATGAAATATCCAGCTGAGCTTGGGTTAAAACTGAAGGGCTCTTCACACATTACCCTTTCATATGTATATCATACTCATGGGGTGGATGGTGGGGCACATATGTCAGATGTCTGCACGTTCAGTAGAATTTTGTGGGGAAAAGAACCCAAGTGTGCAAGACTGAAAATGTGTGCATCAGAGGCAAACCAGAAGTGCAGTCACACTTTCCACTCCATGCATAGAGTTTATGCTTAGATGACCACTGGGTAAACAGCTGCTGAGAGGGGACTCAGGACTAAATTCTAAACTTCCATTGATGCTGCTCTGGCTATGAAAGAAGTTATATGATCTGTTGTAAAGTCTGATATCTCTGGGGCAGTAGTACAAAGAAATTATTTGATGAATCCCCTCCCCCTCCCCTTTTACATAGCACCTTGCTTATGAAACAAAAATATAGTGTTCGTTCAGAAGTAAAGCTAAACAGTGACAAAACTGGAATAAACATATATAGTTTTGGGACAACCTTTGTAGATATTTTGATTGCTTTATTCAACTTTATGTTGGAGTGCATGCTTAAAGCAAGTGCCTTGTGAACAGAGGACTTGATTGGCATATAAATTTCCTTAACACATCTGTTGAACATTTTTAAATCCTTGCTTCCTTGAGGTCATAGTTTATTCTCATTGTAGCACAAGAGTGGGAAGGGTGGTGGAAGCATCACACAGGTTTGAGATAACAGATATACTAGAACTGTCAGTAGAATATAGCGGCAGATGTAATGCTGGTTGAAACCAAATGAAGAGCTCTAGAAGCAAGGTGTAATAACTGTCTGGTTCAGGCATGGCTACTATTCTGCGTGTAAGGCTTTTCTGTACAGTAGTTGGTCTTTACTTTTGCCTGTTGTTCATACTTCTGCTACCTCCTCTTCTCTTGTTTTATAAACAGAAGGGTAGCTGCACCCTCAGGAGGTGAGTGTGAGTTTTATCTGCAAGTTTTTTTCTCTTATGGTGCCATCCTCTCATCATTGCTACCTTGGTTTCACATTATGGACTCTGTGCTTAATTATTTTTTGGAAACAAAATTGCTATTTAAGCAGCTGATTTCCCTCTAGAGAGGAGGGCATCTTTTTCTTCCTCCCATTGATGGTGAGAAAGCCATTAGCTATGAAGAAGCAAGTTCTTCTTGCTTCATTCTACTCTAAGTTATGGGTTTCCTACCTACACTGTCCTGTTTGGGATTGTGCCACAGAATGAGCACAGAAACATGCTTGATTGTCTAAACGAGCATGGTTGTGGATCAAACACTTTTACAACCAGAACTTAGCAGTAGTACTTTCTCCAAAACTTTTCCTTAACAGGATCTGGAGTCTTTCTAAGATTACTCAGTCTTAGTTCGAATGTCAAACCACAGCTTATGCTAACCATAGTTTTGAAACCAAAAATCTTACAATTTTTTTTAAATGAAATTTGTAGTTCCTTACCAACTTTCAGTTTATCTTGCAAGTGTTCCTGTCTCTCCAGTGCAGTGCCCTTGAGAGGTAAAAAAAAGTGTTAACAAAATCAGATTGTCATTGCAGGCAGCCATGGTTAAGCCCCTCTAAGCCCTGTACAGGCAGGTAAAAATGCTTATTATTTTATTTTATCATTTATTTTATTTAAAGTATTTCTTCTCAGACCAGAAGGGTTCCTGAGGCAATGAACAAATAAAAACCAATTTAAACAATACCAAGATAAAAACATTTTAAAAACACATCAAAGTATTCTTTAAAAACTGTTAAATGCAGTCTAAAAACAATTCTAGAACCCACTTTTTTAAAAACAGTTAAAACAGCAATTTCAAACACTGAATACCATGTAGAACAGCATTGTTTGGGCTTCCTGCTGGAATACTTGCTCTAGGTTATTTCCTGAAGAGGTGGGGGTGCTTTAGAACCCCATTTGTGATGCCAAAGACTACCGTATATTCCGGCGTATAAGACGACTGGGCGTATAAGACCCCCCCCCAATTTCCAGCCAAAAATCTAGGCCTAGGCATATATTCGCCAGATAAGACCACCCCCCCAATTTGGCTGGCTGGGGCAGCCTTGCCAGCTGATCCTCTTTGTTTCCCAACTCATGAGGATCTCCTCGTGAGTTGGGAAAGCGAACAGGATCAGCTGGCAGGGCAACATTCGCCCCTCTCTTCAACCTTCCAGTCAAACTGGACTCGAAGGTGGAGGAAAGGGGCGAAAATGCCCAGTTTGCCTCAGCAGCCCCCTTCCCTCCGTCTTGGCTCTTCTGAAGGGGACCAAGGCGGGGGAAGCGGGGGCGTCCGCGGCAAACCCCTAGATTCGCCCCCTCTCCCCACCTTCAAGGAAGGTGGGGAGAAGGGGCGAACATGCCCCGTTTGGCTCCATAGGGAGGATGCGGGACCGTGGAGCCAAACCCCGGGATTCGCCCGCTCTCCCCATCGTCAAGGGAGAGGGGGCGAATCTAGGGATTTAACTCCACAGCCCCGATCCCTCCTTCTGGGCTCCCTCCTCTCGCGATTCCCCAACCCACAGGAGGCTGCACAGTCTCCTGGTGGGTTGGGAAATGCGGGATGGCCAGCTGGCTGGGGGGTGGAGGGAGGGGGCTTCGCAGCCACCCCCCTCTCCAAAGCGCGGCTTGGGGGAGGGGGGTGGCTGGGGGGAGGGGGCTTCACAGCCACCCCCCTCCAAAGCGAGGCTTTTGGGAAGAGGGGTGGCTGGGCGGAGGGTGGGTGGGTGGCTGGGGGGAGGGAGCTTCGCAGCCACCCCCCCTCTCCAAAGCGAGGCTTTGGGGAAGGAGGGTGGCTGGGGGGAGGGGGCTTCGCAGCCACCCCCTCCTCTCCAAAGCGAGGCTTTGGGGAAGGGGGGAGGCTGGGCGGAGGGTGGCTGGGTGGCTGGGGGGAGGGGGCTTTGCAGCCACCCCCCCTCCAAAGCGAGGCTTTGGGGAAGGGGGGAGGCTGGGCGGAGGGTGGGTGGGTGGCTGGGGGGAGGGAGCTTCGCAGCCACCCCCCCTCTCCAAAGCGAGGCTTTGGGGAAGGGGGGTGGCTGGGGGGAGGGGGCTTCGCAGCCACCCCCCCTCTCCAAAGCGAGGCTTTGGGGAAGGGGGAGGCTGGGTGAAGGGTGGCTGGGTGGCTGGGGGGAGGGGGCTTCGCAGCCACCACCCCTCTCCAAAGCGTGGCTTTGGGGAAGGGGGGAGGCTGGGCGGAGGGTGGGCGGGTGGCAGGGAGTAGGGGGCTTCCCAGCCCCCCTCCCTTTCGGGAGGGGGGGTGGATGCGCGGGGGGTGGGTGGGGGGAAGGGAGGAGGGGGCTTCTCCGCCACCCCCCCTCCCTGAAAGCCGCGGTTCCGCTGCTTTCAGGGAGGGGGGTGGATGCACGGGGAGTGGGTGGGGGGAAGGGAGGAGGGGGCTTCTCCGCCACCCCCCCTCCCTGAAAGCCGCTGTTCCGTGGGTTTCAAGGAGGGGGGTGGATGCACGGGGAGTGGGCGGGGGGAAGGGAGGAGGGGGCTTCTCCGCCACCCCCCTCCCTGAAAGCCGCGGTTCCGCTGCTTTCAGGGAGGGGGGTGGATGCACGGGGAGTGGGCGGGGGGAAGGGAGGAGGGGGCTTCTCCGCCACCCCCCTTCCCTGAAAGCCGCGGTTCCGCTGCTTTCAGGGAGGGGGGTGGATGCATGGGGAGTGGGCGGGGGGAAGGGATGAGGGGGCTTCTCCGCCACCCCCCCTCCCTGAAAGCCGCGGTTCCGCTGCTTTCAGGGAGGGGGGTGGATGCACGGGGAGTGGGCGGGGGGAAGGGAGGAGTGGGCTTCTCCGCCACCCCCCCTCCCTGAAAGCCGCGGTTCCGTGGGTTTCAGGGAGGGGGGTGGATGCACGGGGAGTGGGCGGGGGGAAGGGAGGAGGGGGCTTCTCTGCCACCCCCCCTCCCTGAAAGCCGCGGTTCCGCGGGTTTCAGGGAGGGGGGTGGATGCACGGGGAGTGGGCGGGGGGAAGGGAGGAGGGGGCTTCTCCGCCGCCCCCCCTCCCTGAAAGCCGCAGTTCCGCTGCTTTCAGGGAGGGGGGTGGATGCATGGCGAATGGGCGGGGGGAAGGGATGAGGGGGCTTCTCCGCCACCCCCCTCCCTGAAAGCCGCGGTTCCGCTGCTTTCAGGGAGGGGGGTGGATGCACGGGGAGTGGGCGGGGGGAAGGGAGGAGGGGGCTTCTCCGCCACCCCCCCTCCCTGAAAGCCGCGGTTCCGCTGCTTTCAGGGAGGGGGGTGGATGCACGGGGAGTGGGCGGGGGGAAGGGAGGAGGGGGCTTCTCCGCCACCCCCCTCCCTGAAAGCCGCGGTTCCGCTGCTTTCAGGGAGGGGGGTGGATGCACGGGGAGTGGGCGGGGGGAAGGGAGGAGGGGGCTTCTCCGCCACCCCCCTCCCTGAAAGCCGCGGTTCCGCTGCTTTCAGGGAGGGGGGTGGATGCACGGGGAGTGGGCGGGGGGAAGGGAGGAGGGGGCTTCTCCGCCACCCCCCCTCCCTGAAAGCCGCGGTTCCGCTGCTTTCAGGGAGGGGGGTGGATGCACGGGGAGTGGGCGGGGGGAAGGGAGGAGGGGGCTTCTCCGCCACCCCCCCTCCCTGAAACCCGCGGTTCCGCGGGTTTCAGGGAGGGGGGTGGATGCATGGGGAGTGGGCGGGGGGAAGGGAGGAGGGGGCTTCCTAGCCACCCTCCCAAAGCCGCGGTTCCGCGACTTTCGGGAGGCGGGGTGGAAGCGCGGGGGGTGGGCGGGTGGCAGGGAGGAGCACTTTGCTTCACCCCCTGCCCGATCTCCTGCCTCTTCGCTCCATTTGCGAAAAGGCAGGAGATAGGCAGGCAGGTGAAGCAAAGTGTATCCGGCGTATAAGACGACTGTCGATTTTGGAGGGCACTTTTGAGTGCTCAAAAGTCGTCTTATACGCCGGAATATACGGTATATTAATATTTGGGGGAATTATTATTAGCTCAAATGGAAGTCTGCGAGAGGCAGGTAACTTCAGGATCTTTTCACCAATGTATACCAGTACTAACTGCAGAGGATTCCAGGTTAAAGTGAAATAGAATGTTTTTATTGGAAATAACGCAAAAAACATTCACAAATGCAACACAGGAGTGCGTCGAGAAATTGAGTGGCCTCACTCTTCCACAGTGGTACCCCTTTCTATTGTTGGGGGACTAATATTTATACCCTGCTTCATATCCTGAAGGGAGTACTTCAGCTAGGACAAAGCCTAGATGGGCTTTCCACCAAGTAAACAAAGGAAACTAAAACTTAACTGATTGCTGTTAATGGCTGGGAGACTGGAATTGATAGGTTTATGACAACCTCGCATTGCAGGACAGGTGGGGGTTCCAAGGGATATTTTGGGGGGATTTGGGTTGGAGAGGTCACTTGGTTGTTTAGGTTGTGTGACTCACTGCTGAGGGGCCCAAGAAGGAATTAACACATACCTCCTTAATGGTTTTGTTTACTAAGGGTCTTCCGCTCAGTCCTAGCTTGGATTTCATAGAATCATAGAACTGCAGAGTTGGAAGAGACCACGAGGGCCATCCAGTCCAACCCCCTGCCACGCAGGAAATCTTGATCAAAGCATCCCCAACAGATTTGCTTGCTAAAAGATTTCTAAGACACCTTCCCAGGTCTTTGTCACCTCCTCTTGACCTCATTTTGGATCACCCCGGTCTACTTGACTTCTTCGAAGTGTCTAATACTTTCAATTACGAGATATTATAGGGAGGCAGTAGTAGGGTATGATAACAGGGTGACTTAATATGGAGTATTTTCTCATGCCATAGGGGAATAAAAATGATCAGTATCCACAGGAGGGGTGCAGAATCAAAGGCATTCCATAGTGCCAAAACACTCATTGGCAGAAAATACATGTTCACATGAGAAATGTTTGAAGCATCCGTCAGACCTTTTCTTTTTTACAAAACAAAATCACACATTTTTTGTGTTTTAAGAACATTACTATTTTGATCTGTAAAACAACAATGAAAACAACTGTACGTAACAGGTGACTGAAAATTAGGATATTGTAAAGTCGAAGGCTTTCACGGCTGGCATCCATAGTTTCCTTGGTTTTTTTCCGGGCTGTGAGGCTGTGTTCTAGAATAGTTTCTTTCTGATGTTTCGCAGAGAAATCTGTGGCTGGCATCCTCTGAGGATGCCAGCCACAGATGCATGCGAAATGTCAGAAAGAAACTATTCCAGAACACGGCCTCACAGTCTGGAAAAAAACCAAGGAAAATCAATTAGGGATATTGTTTACAGTTCTTCAGGTGAAAAAGTCATAGTGAAAAAGGCATAAAATTCCTTCCTTGATATTCTAGTTTTGTTTTGCCTTTGTGAATTCTCAAAAAAAAAAAAAAAGCCACTCTGGGAACAAAAATATTTTATCAACCTAGATGTGGGTTAATTATTGTTTAAGATGCCTGAACTAAGTTATGTTGTTACTTTTAATTAGAATGTTCTCGCCATAATTTCTCTGACAGGCTTCTTACTTTGAGACATACAATTTTTTAAAAAGTGCAATATATTAGATCACAATAATCTGCCATTCTGTTCTACTGTAGGCTGACACAGGATTTCATATTTTTCCTTGATAAAAGTTAATAAGTAACATAGCATGTTATGCTGTGTTTTTGGTATGATAGTAAATAATTGTTCTTAGTATATTTATTAAATATATTATATACAATAAATATATTAAGAGAAATATTAGCATTTGTTGAGAGCTGCAGTTTTAAATCAGAGTTGAATACTTTTTTCCTGAATGTGTGCAGTTAGGGATTGTACAGAATGGTCCCCTTGGATTCTGTCTCACATTCCCTCTGAATGGTATCTTCAGCCAGCCTAAAGGGGTAGCTTGGCAGCATTGATTATTGCAGAAGAATAACTCTCTTGGAGAGAAAGGAAACAAGGACTATTTTTTTTCGGGGCTTGGGGCAGGTACATCCTGCACTTAGAATAAAACTGGCCTTAAGTAAATAGTAAAGCAGCACTTCATTTGGATTTAGCCTTTCATTGTCTTGTCTGTCTTCTTTACAAAGATGTTGCCTTTCTTCTAGTTCTTGGCAGTCCTACATTTCTGTCTTAAACAATTTTGTTGAGAATAAAGGCCCACTTACATCAAAAGCTATTATGCAGCATAAGACACTGAACAGAACAATTAAACAGATGAAACAGCTTAAGTTTCTTAAGCCTTTTACAAGGTCCATGTGTAGCTCCACCTTGTGGAACTGTTGTGTAAATGTGTAACAGGTTTGCTATAATGTGCTCTCCCAACCTGGCCCTTGAATATATGGAACTTGGGTAATAAAAATTCTAGTGCCAGACTGTATAGAAGATGAAATCAGGAAAGCTGTTTTTTCCCTCAGTTAAATATAGATAGAATAGTCAATCAGCTAATTCATGGTAAGTAATCTGCTAAATAGAAGAGGTAGGATGATAATTTCGACTTTTCTTTGTATTAAACATACAACAGTGGTTTTCTTCTATAACTCAGTAGGCAATAAAGTACTCCAACAGTACTTTATTGAGCAACAGCTCAATTGTGAAGGGGGGAAGTGTCAAAATGCTGATGTCTAGCAGCTAACTCAGATTATTACAAAATCATCTTTCAGATTCTGCCCCCACAGCCTGCATACAATACTGAGCTGCTTATCTGTAACCATTAGAGAACACTGACTTTTTGAGTTCTTTATAAGACCAGCAACATACAAGTGCAGTTAGAAATAATATGAATTTATATTTGTGTGTTGAACTCAAAGAATTCCTGTGTCCTATGTCATTTCATTGATTACAGCCATTTTAAAGCTAGTGAAAATCAGACTGTTTACTGATTGGTTAATATGCCACTTACTTTTACGATGTAAAAGATACAGAATAGACAAAGTTTTATAATCTCTGTCCTAGTAAGGTATGTTGTTGTGCTTTAATTGTCAATCATTTGAGAAGGATTTTATACTCGATTAATGAATGCTGTATGATTTGGCTACACAAATTGTGCTTTCCTCCATTTAAGATGACTTGACTATATTTTACGTCATGGCTGAATTCAAAACGCATTCACATTAAGTTGCACATATAAATTGGTTCCACTGCAGTAAGTATTAATTCCTTGGCCAAAAATCTCCTCTCCTCTAGGAAAAAAAAATATTTAGTTGGCTGTGAGTAGATGCACATGAAATATGGTATGATGGAGTAATTTGCAAGATCTTCCAGTGAGGATATTAGCATATAAATAGCAGATGCAATGACGACCATCACAGCTGAGTACATTTAATTTTTAGTTTATAAGACAGAATGGGTTTTTAAATGCATAGTCATCAAGCCTGCTGAAAGACAAATGAAGTTTAGAGTTCACTTATCTGAGGATACCTTACATCATGTTAGAGAAAGAGAATCTGAGCCTGCCACGCAGCCATACCTGAATGGAGGTGATTTCTCCGGATGAAGGAAGGAAATGATTGAGTTGATATAACTGCCAATTTGGCTGCAAAATTCTAAGAATCCCAGATTTAGTGAGCTGGTAGCTTCCTTGTTTGCTTTCCTTCTACTTCATCATTATCACCACTGCCGCCATCACTACCCTTCTGCTGTCTGAAGATGAGCAAGCTGATCCTGTGAACTTACTTTGTCTGTGGATGCTTGCCCTGGTGGCACAGTGGTTAAACGCTAGTACCGCAAGCTACAACGTTATGAGTTCTATCCCAGAGGGCTCCAAGGTTGACTCAGCCTTCCTTCCTTCCGTAGGTTGGTAAAATGAGAACCCAGTTTGTTGGGGGCAATTAGCTAACAAAATTATAAACTGCTTAGGGAGTGCTTTGGCATTGATAAGTTATAGAAATATCAATGCTATTGCTACTATTGCTATTATGCCAACACGTGTGCCATAACACTTGGGCTTTGAGTCGGTCCAAAAGTACACACATTGCAGTAGGAAGAAAAAGCTAGAACAAGATGAGAGTACAACTCTTGGCATCTACTTGGTAACTTGGTAGGAAGAGCAATGCAACAGGAAGCACAAAATGTTGTATTTACATTTTTGTAGTATTTATGATTCCACCAGCAACAAAAATCAAGAAAATAGATTTGTGGTATTTAAAAATAAATAAATAAATAAATATTTAAAGCTGTATTGACAACGGTCAGTATGAAAAGTGGTTTAAGTTAGATTGTGGCTGTTGGAAAAGTGCTATTGTATAATTGAATCCCAGTTCTGGGAGAAAAGTTGATTATAAGTCTAAATATGCAGAAGCAAACTTATTTACAGTTTAAGCAGTTGTCTGCTATAACTTAAAGTGACTAACATGATAAGAAAAGCCAGCTCAGTCTTTACCTTGGTCCTCAATCTCTTTCCATCCTCATTTATAACCAGATAGTCAACATAGCAAATTTTGGAAGAAATGACATTCTTTAGAACTCCTTGAATGTAAGAAGAGCCTTTCCACTTAGTTTAGCATCCTGTTTCTCACAGTGACCAGCCAGATGCTATGGGAAGAAGCCTACAAACAGAACATGAGGTTCTCCTGTGTCTGTTTCCCCAGAAACTGGTATTCAAAGGCATGCTGCCAAGTGATCCTAGAAGTAGTGGGTAACAATGGGAGTGACTGTTATCTATCTGATCTCCATTTTAAACCCATCTAAGCTGCTGCTGGCTATTACTATATCTTGTGGTTGTGAACTCTGTAGTTTATGCACTGTGTGAAGAAATCCCCCCTTCTGCCTATTCTGAATCTCTCACCATTCATTTTCATTGGATGGTTCCAGATTCTAATATTCTGGGAGAGATAAGAAAAACTCCCTTCTCTCCTTACTCTCCCCTACCCTTCACCATGAATATTTATGCCAACTTCTTATATCCTTCCTTACTCATCTTCTCCCCAAATCTAAACTCTGAATATAATAATTGTGAAGGGAGGATCCGGACAAGCCTGGCTGCTGCTGGCCAATCACAGCTCAGGGAATGCTGTTGGGGGGTGGGGGCTACAGGGGAGAAAGGGTACAAAACTGAGGCTTGTCTCTGACAAGTCAGATGGGGGGAAATAGCATAGAGACAGGACAGTCAGCCGGGGCAGAGGGAGAACTGAATAGGGTTTTGGGCAGCTGTGAATAATTAAATAGTTCAGGGTTTAATGTCTGATCTAACTGTATTAATAAACGTCTACTTTTTTATTTTTGTTATGACTAACTGGCTGTTCCTGATAAGTTTTGATAGTCTGGTCATGCTTAGCACAGTGAACCCACTGTGATAGCACCCACTTGTCCATATAGGGTTAACCTTGAGGCTCAAGTACCTGTTCCAGGGAGGGGTCTTGAGGGGGAAAGTGGAAATGTGAGTGATAGGAGCCCATGAGTTTGGAACTGTTGGGCCAGCCTGGAGACAGGATCTGTCACAATAATCTTTTCTTCTAGGGGAGTTATACCACCTCTCTCTTCACTTTGGTTGTCCTTCGTTGCATTTTTCAGCTCTGTGGTAACCTTTATGATAAACTCTGCACATTATTTTGGGTGTGTTTGCTCCATAAAATTATATAAAGGCATTATTTCAGTCCTAATATTTTTAACATGAAATCTGCCCTTTTTACAGCAGCCACATACTGACTCAGTATTTTTATTGAGCTCTCCACTATGAACCTGGGATCTCTTTCCTCATTAGCCACTGCCAGCTCAAACACTATCAGTGTATGTGTGAAGTTCAGATGCATGCAGTGCACATCGCTTTACGGTTATTTTCATTGAACTTCCTTTGCCATTTTTTTTACCAGTCCATCCATTGTGGAAATATTCTGGTGGAGTTCCTTGACATCTTCATCGTAAGTAGGCAGGCAGCCAGATTTGCAAATGGCTACCATGTCAGACAGATTTTAAAGGGAAGTGGATAAATTCAGGAAGAGTGGAGCGATCAGAAGCTACTAATAATAATGGATGTATACTTATATACTCCTCCCACTAGCAAACTCAGTGTGCTTCTATATGTAGTTGCTGAGGAACAAGCAGGATGGGATGGGGGGTGGGTACAGTTTCACTATCATCCTGTTGTGGGTGTTGCATAGGTGGCTGCATCAACAGAATGCTGGACTATATGAGCCTTTGGTCTGATTCAGCAGGGCTCTTCTTATGTTTTTATCAATGAACTCCAAGTCATTGAGGAAATTTAAAAGCAGTGGTTCTAATACAAACCTGGGAGAATGTCCTTTCTTACACCTTTCATTGTGAGAATTATCTGTTTATTTTCTCTGTCACCTTTCTCTTCTATAACCAATTACTAATTCAAAAGAGGACCTCTTTTCCTATCCCATGACTAAGTTTACTTTACAGTTTTGGAGGGAAGACTTAATCAACGTATTAATACATCAAATGTATTAACTCTGTACAACAAACAGTGCTTCAATGCATTTTGATTTTATTTATTTATTTATTTATTGAAGTAAAGGAGAGTTAGCCAAAGGTAAACATGAACTTACTGCAAAGTACCAAAACCCCTGTTGCTGGGATAATAGTCTTCATAACACTAACTCTTTTTGTTAAAATAATCAGGTAGATCTCTTTAGTACAGTAGGACCCTCATATCCGCTGGGGATTGGTTCTGAGGGCCCTTTGGATACCGAAAACCATGGATAATAGTGAACACCATTGAAAATAATGAGACTTCTGGTTTAAAATACCTTAGACTTGCCTTGGAGGACCTAGAAAATGGCTAGAGAGGACACAATTTCTAGGAAGACTCTATGGTAGGTGTGCTGTTTTGTGTCCCATGGATAATTGAATCAGTGGATATGGGGGTCCTACTGTGTTCTAAAAATCCATATTGTTCAAGCCCTGGGTGGTCAAGCTTGTAAAATGTAATTTGTCTCATTGTCTGTGGTAATTAAAATTGTCCTCAGGTGCTATGGCAATGAACTTTTTGTAAACTGATTGAAAGGTTGGTTGTGTGAATTGGTGGATTTAAAAAATGTTTTTAGGCTAGTAACTTGTTGGCTTCATTGCAAGATTGCTTGCATGCATATGTTGGCATCATATGTAGCATTTACATGAAGAATTGTATCATGGTTAGGAGGATATTGACGATTCAAAATGTGTACGGGCATTTAGTAGGGTAATAAACTAATAAACAAATACAATGTTTTACACAATTATAATTTGAAGATACATCTAAAATGTAACTGTACCACTGTGTAATTGACTAGTCTAGTTCACATTAATTAAACAGTTTTTTAAAATACTAACCTGAAGTTTACTTCGTGTGGTGTGTGCTTCTGTTCTCATTGGTACATTTTAAAATAACTTTCTGTTGTTTTAAGCTAGTGGTGGTTGAATAGGATTGTTTATTTAATTTGTTTTAACTTTCCTGCCATTGTTGTTTTTACCTGTACTCTGTTTTAATTTTTGCTATGAACTGTCTTGGGTCCCATGTGGGGAGAAAGGTGGGCTATAAAACTGAAAATGCTCAAAGTAAACCATGTATTGGCAGGTAGCAACTCTTAAAAATAGACTGGTTTTACTTCAACTACCATTTAGATAAAAGTGTTTAGATTTTGTGTATAAATGTACATCCCCCAAAGCACTTGAATTGATTACCAATGTGTTCTGCTCCAGTCACATTTAAACAGGCATTATGTGTGGTTATGTCCACCAAGACAGGCAAGAATAATTAAATACACCTTCCATTGAAGATAGCTCAATGTGGATAGATAAAACTTGCAGAGCTACTCAGAGGTAGTTCTGATTGGCATTTGGGTAGATATCAGACTTGCACTAGAAGTTCTTGGTCCAGCAAATGATATGCATGCTGAAGCCTGGATTGTATGTAACTTGTTGACTTGTAAATTATCTTGGTATGGGTGTGTACCTACCACTTCTTATGAATTGGTTTTGTGGCATTCTTTAAGTGTATACTGATTATGATATAATCACATTATGGGAAACCTGTAGCTTTCGATTAGCTGAAGGAGTGCAGTGAGTTGGTTGAGTGGAACTGAAATCTGGTATTACTGTATTAGCATAAACCTGGTGCATCAGGGTGAAGTCTTGGAAATGAAGCTTTTCTGGCTATGCTTTGCTGGTCCTGTTTTAATAATGGAAAGGATGAATACCCAATAATGCAAATGGAAATGACAGAATTGTTTTTTAAATTCAGTTGTGATAAGTTGCCATTCAATGCTAATTCCCATTATATGCCTTTTAAAACCAATTACCTTTTGTTTTTAAATGAAGGAAAATAAGGTTTGTTTAAATTGATATGAAAAGCGGTCTCTTTATTTCTGGGAACTAAAGACTTAATTCCTCCTAGTTAGCTTAGCAGTTAAATATTTTTTAAAGAAAATATGAATTTAATAAAATTTCCTCAGTGAATTCAAGGGTGCAGACAATAAGCATAATATTTTATGAAAATGACCCTCATATTTAATATCTGGAATTATATGTTATGCATTGTAGCACCAAGTCCACATCTACCTTTTAGAAAATTAAAACACATAAATTCTGTTTAGTGTTTGATATGCACTGTACTAGCTGAAAGCTATAATGGCCCTAAAACCTTGGGTTGCGTTTCACCTTTCATAAATTCCTGGGTAGATTCTATACAAAAAATAATTTTCAGCTCCGTGGCTCATTGTTATTCAAACGTGATTGATTGTCGTCATTTATTCAGTGAGGAAGTTAAGTGCTCCTGTCATTTCCAAAGAGTATAATTGGGACGTTTCACAGGTCAGTGCTAGTGACAGGTTTCCCTTTTGATTAGTGTTGGACTGATAACAAAAATTACAGTTTCCAATGATTAATGCTTCCTGTAGTGCCTAAATGTGCAGCTCATGGATTGTGCCTAAACAAAGTGAATTTGCATCTTATAAAATTTCTCTTCTTAGGAAATCTTGGTGAGGTTCTCAAACTTTGAAACCCTGCAGGTGTGCAGAAATGCTGACACTGTCTTTATCAGGTTCTTGCACTTAAAGATACAGGTGGTGACTGGGCTTTGTTGTTTACAGAGCTTCCTAAACTCTAATTCTCTTCATGTATATATACGTACATTGAAAGCTGAGAAAAGTTGGAAGCTTTTTTTAAACAAAAGAATAACACTGTAATTTTTTCCCAAATTGGCCCTGAGATCATAGAATTGTTGGGGGGGGGGGGCTTCTTGATACTTCTCATTTTCCTCCTATCATTTTAATTATAGTCTTAATTAAATGCAGTTGAGTTTCATTATGTGCTGACATTATTTGCATCTTATCATCCAAAAATATTTTTGCTTGTCAGTGTTTTCTGATAAAAAAACATACTTTTGCAGACTGTGATTTTGGTTTGATATAAAGTTTGCCAAAACTTGCCCTTCTATAAAATAATTAACCTTCTGATTAAATCCCTTGTAGTTTTGTTTTGACCATATTTACAGAATTTGCTGACTTTGCATAAATTCTTCATAGTCAGCTTTGAAAGAGTGGTATACACTGCACTGAAGTAACAGGACTCCCTGTAACTGGAATAAACATGGAGAAACTTCATTTTAGATAGTGAATTGCTTTTCTATCATTGTCAGCTCAAAGTTACACATTTTTTTAAAAAGATAAAAATAGCCTTTTGAATCAAATATTAAACCACAAGTTTTCTCTTGTGTTAAATTTACATCTCTTGTATGAAACCTCACAAACAACCCCTGCTTACATAATATTAGAAGATTAAAGATCAGTAGGATGTTTTATTAAAAGGACCATTGAAGGAAGTAATGAAGATAGTGGACTGTTGATGAACTGACTATCTACATATACCTAACGTAAATGTTGTGGCTTGATTTGCAGTATAGCCAATGAAAGCTGAGGTGGGGTGGATGTTCATCAAGCACACACCAATGTTGAGTTGTCCCTTCACACAAAATGAGGCAAAGTGAAATGGCAGCAGCATTTGAAGCAGCTGTAATTTCTTGAACCTTCTTCAAAGGCAGCCCTATATGGAGTGTGTTGCAGGAATGTAACAGATGTTGCCAGAGTATGTGCAGCATTGGCCAGTTCTCCCTGTTTTGAACTGGCTGCAAGATGGTACAGGAAGCTTAGGATGTGCAGGACTCCTGGTGAAATCCTTACCACCAAAAGTAAAACTGGGTCCAGAAGCATTGCAGATGTTTGAACTGGGTCATTTGAATGGAGTTCTTTCTGCCCCATCTAGAACAGTCTGAATACCTATTCCCAGATTGGATTCTGTACTGAGCCAAGCAGTTGAACCTTCTTTGGATTAACCTGTATCCAACCCATCATAGAAAATAGCACCTTCTCATTAAGCAGAAAGGAGAGAGAAGAGTGTTATCAACATATTAATTTATATTATTAATTAAAATTATTGCTTGTTTTATTATGATTACTCTTTTTTTATGGTGGCTGATGGCTGCAGTTTTGAAGCAGTTCAGGGACATATTTAAACTATGCTTTTTCTGTGTTCTGTTTCTGCTGTATCTTAGATTTTAATCTTAAATTATTCAGGTGAGGTGCTTGGGTAGATGAGTGCATTTAATGATGATATTTGTAGTACATAAGAAAATCATGTATAATCTTGTAGTTTTAGTACTAATAGTTGACATGAATGTTAGCCTTTAGAGTTTAGCAACATACAGTTTTACTAAAAGAAAATGTTCTTCTTGGGGCATTTTATGACATCTTGCGTGTGGCTCACTTTCATTTTTAATGGGAGCAAATTTCAACAACAATGGTGGAATTGTGTAAACCTATGTTAAGGTAGTTCTTTTTATATCATTCTGCCTAATATTTGGGGGCTTTTGCTGTTTTGTTTTTGTTGTTTTTTTTAAATTCAGCAATATTTGGAGACTGCACAGAGCAATAACTAGTGGATATAAAATTTATGAATCAGCTGACTTTTAAATGATTATTTTTAAAAATTTCCTTTTAGTAATTTACAAGATGCCTCTTATAGGTATTCTTCGTGCCCTAATAATTTCTGTCATTTTTGTAGTCAAAAGGCATAATCAGGGTATGCAGAAGTAAGATATTGCCAGTAGTGCTTTTGTAAGGTTTTTGTCACAAGGTGACTGCGTAAAACATCACATCATCAAAAGAAAACAGAGTGTTGTGGTTACCTTTAAGACTTACTAATGTATTTCAGTATGAGCTTTTGTGGACTACTTCATCAGATGCATCACATTATCAAGTAGATGGTTCATGTTTTGTCCATAGTCGTTAAAGAAAACCCTGATATTTTCCTGTGTTCTTGACAAAATATGAAGTAGCAATAAATTTAATATATAAACAGGAGGGATGTTGGGGAAGATGTTGAGAAAGATGATACAGGTGGCAGATGTCTTCAAAATGTTGTTCTAACCTTTCTGTTCTAACATTGTTTGTTGACATATAATGTCAGAGTTAAAGCTGGAAATAAAATAGGCTGGCAGATCTTCTGTTACTAAATACATAAGTATCTGTGTGCCATATTATGCTCTGCATTAGTGTCCTTAATGCTTTTGACTTTTCTTAGATGAGAGCTACAGATGAGGATGAGGATGAGGAAGATGATGAGTTCATAGAAGTGCCTGAGAAGGAGGGCTATGAGCCCCACATTCCAGATCACCTTCGTAAGGAATATGGTGAGTTTGCCCAGCTGTGAAAAGCTTCATCCCTGCCTGTTACTGCTGCAGTAAAGCAAATAAACAGCCATTATGAGCTAATAAAGTGATCACTGGTGTGGGTAATCTTTCTGACTGCTGTGAGGAAATCATTACATAGATAGGGAGGGAGCAAAACAGGCTTTAAAAAAGCATATATTCTCTTGGAGGCAACTTGGGTTCAAGGCTTATTTTAGTCATTCATATGTGTTTGTGCAGAAAGTACATGCACACTAAAAAATACTAAACAATTAAGTGTGCTTCCATTTTAGAGAATTAGTAAATCGGCGGGGTATATTCAAAACTACAGCATAAAGAGTATCATGAGAATGTTGCCCAGGGCCATCCTGTGAAAAAAAGTATTCCTGTAGCTTTTATTTAAACATTTTTTTATGTTTAAAAATGTTTTTTTTTATTTATTTAAACATTTTAGTTCCGTTTCTCAAGCCCAAATGCTTTTTGGAGTATGTTCCTGTATGTGTAAGGCCAGCATAAGCTGTGTTTCTTCCCAGCTAATACACATTTGAGAGTTTGTTATTTTGTGGCCTGCTGTCTTTGAAACCTTTGAAATCTTACCTACTTTCAGTATATTATAGATGAAGAAACTTCTCTAATAAAGAGGAAGTTAAAACTTTGATATTCTGTCAATAGGTTTCTTGACTTACATTTTACAATACTGGCGGGGTGCTTAATGAAAAATGCTGTATAAAACTGGGACATCTTTGCAAGGTTTTTTCATAGATGCACTGTTAGCTATTCCATATAGTCATTTTCTGTTTGTGAGTATTTATCTATCCAGAGAGAGAGCGAAAATCAAGTGACCATAAAATGTGATCCTACATAGGCAAGCTATGTTCTCTGAAACTGTATGTGCACAGTGTATGTCTTGCATTAATGTTGGCACCACTCTGTCAAGGTTATTTTGCTCAGGAAGACTTCTACACATCCCAGTTCCCCAATACCAAGGAGTTAATTATTCTGTCCCACTGTGAAAAGTATTAATATAACTTCTTGACCTTCTAGCATTGTCTCCAGATCCCACTCTGAATGGAATTTCCATTAGAATGTGCATGTTCATTAATGATCCTTAAAATTCTATGAACTTGATTCCTTATCTAATATTAACCGCTGTATACTTAAATCAGTGATACAAAGATGTTTTTTAGTTATGGCAGTTTAAAAGTTCATTTAAAAATAAACCAAATTTAAATTTACTGCTTGTTCCCAGTCCAGATTTATACTACCTGCAGTGTTTTACTACTGTTCCTCAGATCACCTTGATCTTTATGGCTATAATTCTTTAGGTGAAGTTGTACAGTACACTTTTGTATATATTTATTCAGGTGCAAGTCCCACTGTATACAGTGTTTAATTACTTTTCCACCAAGTTTGTACGTTTAGGAGAAAGGCAGAATGTCTGTGCAATATGGTCAGCCCTTGAGGAGTCTTACTTTTTAAGTATTCTCAACCCTGCTGATGAATCAAGGGACATTTTTGAAGGTGTGCTTAAAGCTCTCATTGATTAATGGCACCAATTAATCAATTAGAGCTTGCAATCCTAATTTAAGGATGACATTTACAGCTTTCAGCCCCTTGTATTTTTTACATTCATGTGCATCAAGCTTTTCTGTTCTTAGAGCTTTGTCAAGATTCTAGTTAGTTTCTTAACTGTGCACCAGATATGGTGACAAGGAGACATTGTAAAACTGATCAGTTTATTTTTTAGTTTATATGGAGTTCAACAGATACTTAAATAATGCTCCTACTGCTATACTATTATTGTATTTAGTGAAAATCCAAATTGTTCATAAATCAGTAGATTGCTTTTCCACAGAAATCTTCATTGTTTGTTGATTATATTTGCTCATGGCATTTGGTGTTCAAGATATTTGATTTGCTTATAGTATTCAAGAGAGGCAGAAGTAAACAAACGTCACCATCTGGTGACAGTCGCTGCTCAGCAAATTAATAAAGCAATGTCCACCTTGAACATTTTAAAACATTTGCATAAGTGCTGAAACATATTTCATTTTGAATGTATGTTGTTATATAAAAGCAAAACATTTAAGAGTTTTTCAAGGGACTATCTCAAAATTATTGGATTAATTCTTCTTTGAGTTGATTAGTCTATAAATTGGGAAGAAACATTTGGCCTTCACCAGATGGAGTCCTGATTTATTGGAGAAGATCTAAAAACAACAACACAAAATAGAGTTCACGGAGTTCAGCCTTATTGGAGCTTGCTTTTTTATTTACCAGAATGATTTTAAAATAGAATTTCTCCTATTCATCTTTGTTATATAATACTTTCATGCATACTAACAATCATTTAGTATTGCACTTAGAACTTAATTAGTTTGTCAAAGGAATAAATTTACTCAAACAGCAGGTCCCAGCTACAGATTAGGGAACAGCTAAAGGGAAGCTCTTTATGCATTTGCTGTTCCAAAATCTCTGTTTCAGTGTTCTCCACATGTTCAGGTTTCTTAACACCAGTGACCATTTAATGCAGCTGGACCACTTTCCAGGGATGTGGTAGCAAAAACTAGGATACTTTTCATATTGTTGGGAGTCCTGTTGTATCAGTCGTCACCACGAAATTTGTGCTGAGACTCTTTGCAGAGCTATCAGAGCAAATGCTAGTTGGTATCTATAGGACTATTTCCTGATAAATGGTTTGTACATTGAATTGACATAGGATGGTGGTTGAAGTGCAAACATACCCACATGCTGTAAGAGTAAGAAACTGATCCTGCTTTTTTGTATCTCCACTGAGGGCAGTGATACTTCGTAAATTAATATTGGGGTTTTGGTTGAAAAATAGTGAATTAAAATAAGTAAAACAGTTTTAAAAAAAATAGCTGCCTTAGCCTTCAAAAGTATGTGACTCTATGACCAAAGTTTTTTGTTTTTTGTTTTTTTTTAAATCAGTCTCTTGGGTTACATAAATTAATGGCAGCAATGTGAGCACACACACTTCATCATGTCCGCATTCACATCACCACCATTGAATAATATGGGCCGTAGCGATCCACGGATTCATGGATTGGGAGCCCACCAATACAGAGGGCCCACTGTATTCTCTATAGTTGAAAACTAGTGTGTATTAACTATTTACAGCTATCAGTAGTGTACCTACTTGTTGAGAAAACATGTAAACTACAGAATAGGAAACTGTTTAAATCAATGGATTTAATCTTTTATTCTCATCCTTTTTAATTTTTAAATCAGTGGACTTAGCTTCCTAACTGCATGATGGGTGATCTATCCTTATTCTATCAATAGTTATTACTGTTTTTTAGTATACCTTACATTAAGATATCATACTGAGTTTTGATGTATCTACCAAATGAATTCTTGTGGGTCACGCACTCTCTTCTCCAGACAGTTGCCTGGGTGGTAGAAATATCTTTAGCCACACAAACTGGTTCCTTTAATAAAGACGCTGCAATGAAACATTAGGTGTTTCACAGTTATGATTCACATGTATATAGCATTACATACATGAGAGATAGTATACTGGAAAGACACATTAAAGTATGGAATATTTCTTACAACTTGGAAACACTTTGTCTTTGAGTGAAATACAACATCCATTTTACAACAGCACCATTAAAAATTTAGTAAGACTACAAGGACAAGGGGTGTGGTTCAAGGAGCTGCCTGTACACCACCATCCCTCTGTTCATTAATCCCAGTCTCCATGACTTCACCTCTTCCCCTCCTAATGCATACACTGCTCCCTCTGTAAAGTCCATCGATGAAAATTCAAATTAGCTATAACTGAATGGATAAATAACACACAAATAAGTCTAAACAGTAAAGAAATTTGTGATGTCAGGACTGGGGAGGAGAAAAACCAAGTTTCCGAGTACCTATTGGCTGTATATTATTGAGGGAAAGTGTGCAGGATGAATTATCTCTGTCCTCTCCAATCCAGTCATACCTTTTCCAAATCACATTCTAAACCAGTCTCAAACTTGCTAGTCTAAGTATAAAATTATATTGTTTAAATTAGAATACCTTTCTTATGAAACTTACTGCTATAGTCATATAAAACATTTGAAAAAATGGTTTGATCTCAATTCTGCCATACTCCAATGAACAATAAGAGGTTAACTGCTGCTTTTATGGCTGTTATATTAACTAGGATCAAAGAAAAGTAGAGCAAATCACAGAAATTTTTGGATTCAGTTTTATTTTTACAATTTAGAATAAATAAGTTCTTAATTATACTATGAATTCCATTTTGGAGAAAAGTGGGATCTAAATCAAATAAATAAATAATACTTTTTGCTTTATGAGTACTTCTTGATTACTATTCACTTGTTTACACTGTTGTAATAAGTTACATAAATAGAATACAAAAGTACATTCTAATTGCAAATTAAGAGCAAGAAATGAGTTTTAGGATAAATGTTATTCAGAGGGAGATGGCCAATTTGATTTTCCATGTGCAAGATGAAATGGAAATTTGTAAATGAATTTAGGTGATTAGGTAACTGAAGTGTGAAGACATAACCCATTAAGGGTTGTCATGCCAAATTAACATTACCAGGGTTTTTAATGACCTCTCATTTGTATAATCCTTATTTACACTTGCACCTGATCTTTGCAGGATGGTGGCCATTTTGCAGAATCAGAAGAGAAATATCTGCTGTTTTGAAAAGAAAATTTACAAATGCTCATATAAGACTACAGTCTCCCCTGCCTTTTCATAAAGTATTGTGAATAATGATGATTTATTTTATTCAGCTCTGATTTTGATTTAACAGTCATTGTGACCAGAAGACTTTTTATAGATGAGGAAAAAAAGTATTACCTTCCAGATGTTGCTGAACTGAAACTCATCAGCTCTTACCATTGGTTTTGCTGACTAGTGCTGATGGAAACTACAGTCCAATAACATCTGGAGGGCCGTGTATTTCCTGTCTGCTCTTTCTATCTGAACAAAACCAAAAGCAACTTTTGTAACAGCTAGCAGTTATTGCTTTTGCATATACTGTAATTGTAAAACAGATTATAGCTGCTTGTTGTGTCTCAGTCTGTTGCCACAAACAAATTGTGGTTTGTTAAGGGTCCACAAACCACTGTTAGAAGCCCTTAATTGTGTTTTGGCCTGTGACCTCTAGCCTATTTAAACTGTTTTGTTATGTCCAAACCCAGAACCAGGGCTTAGTCTTTCAGCTGTCCATCCTGAAATAGTAGCTGACAGAAGGGGTGAGTGTGAAACAGACCAGAAATGACAAAACCAAACTGTAGTTTGTTTCCTTATTTGTGAAGCAATTCATAGTTAAATCAATAAACTGTAGCTAGCATAACACATCGCCTAGCTTGACATGTGGAAATGACTACTGTGATGGTTTCCAGTACAGAACTGTTGTTTATGTAAATGCAAAGGCCACTATTGTATATGCTGCAAAACATAATAAAGAGTAAATAGAAAAGTAATTCTCCAAAACACAGATTATTATTGTCTTCAGTAGCAGACTTGGGTGGTGAGTACTAATGAAACTGGAGCCAGAAGAGGGCTATTAATAAACTGGAAGAGCCCTGCATGCTCAGAGGAAGTTTGTGGATGTGTTTTTTAAAAAGAAAACTTGTGATACAATCTCATCAAAACAGCTCTAGTAAGGAGCTGTATACAGCATGCTTAGTAGCCATGGAATATTGCAGGGGTGGGAATCATGCAGCCCTCTGGGAGATGCTGGACTGCAATTTCCAATGTTTGCTACTGGTTATGCTATCTAGGGCTTGTATCCTATTGTTAGTCTTATATAGAGCACACTCACTGAAACAGTGGGATTTACATAAGTGTTGATTCAGCATTCAGCAATTCATTCAATGAGTGTACTCTAGTTGGGGTTGCTAGTAAGATTTAACCCTAAGGCTGCTGGAACCTGCAGTCCCACAACATCTGAAGGCTACCTGATTCCCATCTCTGAAGTACTTGGTGTCAGTTTGAAAAATAAAACAGAAGTGTGTGTGTGTGTGTTGTTATTGTGTGCCTTCAAGTCATTTCTGAGTTATGGAGGCAGGGTTTCTCAGCCAGGGTTCCCTGGAAACCTAGGGTACCGTGAGGGGTTGTTAGGCATTCAGCGAGAGATCGTGATTAAAAAAAATAAACATTTTTTTCAAGCTGTAGATATAATAATTTTTATGTAAAGGTTCCCTGAGACCTGAAACTTGTTTCAATAGTTCCCCTGAATAAAAGGGTTGAGAAATGGAATTTTCTTGGCAGGATTTATTCAGAGAGGGTTTGCCACTGCCTTTATCTGTGGCTGAAAGCGTTGTGCGACTTGCCCAAGATTGCCTACCTAGTGGGTTTCCGTGGCTGAGCAGAGATTTGAGTCCTGATCTCCCGGAGACCTAGTCAACGTTCAAACCACTACAACATGCTTGCTCTTCTAAACAAGGTATAACAGGAATATATGTTTCACACAATAATGAATTAGATGCTAAACCCACAAACTGTAACAAGAATAACAGCTGAGAATAGGAATCTGCCTGATACCAAGTCTGATCATTGATCCATCTAGTTCAGTTAACTATGACAGGCTCTCTCCAAGGTTTCAGTCAGGATTATTTCCTAGCCCTAACTGAAAATGCCAGGGATTGAACCAAACCTCCATGGATCCAAACAGCCCACTGTGAATATGCAGCTATGTATATACAAAAAAGCCAGATAGTTCCCTAGTTGACCATATCTATACTGTTTATCTATAGTTTATTATAGGTAGGATCTGAAATAAAATTTTGCTGTGTTTAGTGTTGGCCAACCATTCCTTTTTCCAGGGTAATCTGTTCTACCACCAGGATTATCCAGTTTTCTGTTTTGCCTAGCAGAAATTAGGCATACTCAGTCCACACTGAGATGAGTTTTATTTTCGTTCTTTGTAGAAGGAGGTGTCCCTTAAGTTTTTTCTACTCTCATATATATGTGTGTGTGTGTGTGTGTGTAGTGAGACTAATACTTCTATGTGGGAAGAAAGTGGTGGGATAAACCTGCAGAATCACATAAATAGTTCTCATAGTGGAGTGAAAATCAGTTTGTGTTAAGGAATATGTTGTGCATTTATGCACATGTTTGTATTACTATTCTTCAAAATTTAAAAAAAGCCTAAAGTTGTTCCCTGAATTCCAACCTGTATTAATAAACATTTGTGTATTCTAGGCTAGACAAGGCTAAATTGCAAAAAGAAAGAGAAGAAGGGTGGGAGTGAAACAGTCTTCAAACGTTTTTATTCATATTATTTACTAGGTTTCCCTCCATTTTTGGTTAAATTCATGTTACTTATTTTTGATTCTCCTAAATACAAAGGGCTGATGAAACCTGTTCTTTTATTTCCTCTGAATTTTCATTGAGAAGCTTTTATCTCCCCCTAATCCCACCATTTCTGTCAGGACATAATCTCTTTCTCAAATTTACATTTTAATTACAAGGCCAGCTGAACTAGCTAAAATCAATAATGTCAGCATTCAGCAGCCTAACTTTCAGCTGAAACCCCAGCCTCTCTTATTTCCTACTATTGATTTATCTCTTTAACACTGTCTACTTTATTGCTTCAGGCAAATAGGTACCATTTGGTCAATTTAAACAAAAGAGTAGAAAACCAGGAGATTTAAACTTTATTTTTTTTCTTCCTAAACAAAATATTGGAGGAAATATGAACCAAGTATTGTTGTAAAAATAATATGAATGATTCAGTTTTAATGCCCCATTCTGTTTCTGAGGTAGACATGCTTTCTGACCAATCATTATTTATGATCGGGAAGTATATCTAATCTTGTGCATGCAAAATTCATTTTATACCTAATTATTTCAGTTTATTTTATTTCCAATGAAACAATAAGATTTCCATTTGATATCTTATTTTCCTCCTTAGGTGAGAAATTAGTTGTAGTTGCCTTGTTCCATCTTTTTTGCCATCTGTGTCTTTCTCCAAATGGTTTTGTTCAAAAATTTGCAGAAAGATAGTCTATACTGTAGTGTTTAGGGGGTGGGGGGAATGGATCTATAGTTACTTCACTGATTAATACTTGTACACATTGGGAAGAAGTATGTGACATATTAATGCAAAGCATCTTGATAACATACTTGCCCCAGTGAATGTTCTGTACTAACATTTCACTTAAACTTCACTCCACCTGTTGCTCATAGCATAGATCCGGGTGGTGAATGTATGACCCACATGACGTTGTTTAGCTGTGACTCTCTCATCAGCCATAGCTAGTATAGCCAATTTTAAAGACCGTAGGAGTCGTTGTAGGACAGCAGTGGAGATCTGCACATTACCCTGCTTCTTAGTGTGAGACACTTTAAAAACATTGTTTATGCTTTATAGAATCATAGAATCATAGAGTTGGAAGAGACCACAAGGGCCATCCAGTCCAACCCCCTGTCATGCAGGAATACACAATCAAATCATTCCCGATCATCCTTTAATTTTAGGGGTTCAGAGGGCAAGTAGGAAAATACATCTATGTGTTTTGAAGGAAGTGCAGAGTTCATACTTTGGGTTTGCCTCATAAGATCACGAGAATGCATTTGCAGGGGGAGAATGAGTAGGCAATGAATTACTCAGTCCTTTCTGCACCAAGTAATTCTCTCTTGCAAAACGGCTCTGATTCTGTGATGTAACAAGTTTTTTCTGACTTATGGCAACCCCAAGATGAAACTATTATGGAGGTTTCTTGACTGGATTTGTTCAGAGGGAGTTTGCCTTTGACTTCCTCTGAGGTGAGAGTGTGTGACTTGCTCAAGGTCACCCAGTGGGTTTCCGTGGTTGAATGGGGATTCAAACCCTGGTGTTCAGAGTCATAGTCCGGTGCTCAAACCACTACACCCTGCTGGCTCTTTTGGTCAGCTACAGCCACTTGTGTATTCTTTTGATGATAAAAGAAGACAAATGTGCTTTAAATATGCATGAGGCCAGTATGATTAACAATGTCTTTGCTGTCTCATCAACTTTAGCCCTAAGCACTCTGTAGTTTTCCTTATGAAAGACTGCCAAAGGCTAGGAAGGACAAAAAAGTTTCATACCTGCAGCAGCTGTCCTTCAAATGATTGTCTGCAGCCACAACAGCCATTCTTTCCCACCATGAAGGCTTCTCTTACTGGAGCTATTGGAACAGACCAAGTGAAGTGTTGATACTATCCTGACTTGGGTGCTTGCATTAGAGCTCCTGGTCAAGGGAAGGTGAAGGAATGCTTCAGGCTCTGGGCTCTTGAAGACTCTGTGAATTGGCTTACTGATGCATAGATGCTAGCCACAGCCTCCTGAACAACAGGGTTGTAGATTTATCCTTTAATTTTTTTACACTGACCCATAGTAAATATTTTCAAATTTAATAAAATTAGCACAGTTGAAAAGGGGAGTAGTAGATGGCAGAGAAAATTGACTTTTTGTCAATAAAGATTTCCTTCCTACCCAAATAAAATAAGAATAATGGGTTGCCATGTGTGTTCTACAACAAGGAGTGGGTAGAATATCATGAATGTTTAAACTACTAGTAATAACAGACTTAATAGGGTAGTCAGATCAAGCTGGAAGGATAAAAAAGATCTGAGGACTCCGTGGGTATCTTTTGGATCCATTCATGCAGGCACTAGAGTAACAGTGTCTGCTACAAAGGTGGTGGAGGTTTGTGTGTGAGAAAGATCTTCAGTGGAGAAGTAGTAATTTGGCAGGGGTGTTTAATCCTGCTATATCATCCAGTGTCCAGCTGTGATGAACTGCTCCCTGTATGTTACCTCTTGCCTTGTGATGCAGGCCAAGAGTGCTTATTTCTAGACTGTTGGTAGTAGTGCCTTCTCTCCCTGTTTATCCTCCAGTGCTGGAGTTAAGGAGGGAGATTCCCAGGGCTACAGTCTGTGGTATCAATGTGGCAGTCAGGTGGCTGGCTGACTTTTCTCCTACCTCCTGTTGGACATTAATCCAGTGAACTTGATAATGACACTTTGTAGTTAGGCAGGTGAAAATATAACACTTATCTATCAAGTTTGGCCAAAAACACTGCAGACCTCTAGTCCAGACTGAAAGATGTTTATGTAAGAAAGTGAAGAATAGTGGGGGGGGGGAGGCATGAGAATACCCCAATGTATAGCTTCTATCCTCTGCTAACTCTGCCTACATTGTGGGAGTCTCTCCTGCTGGATCCTTGAACAGTTTGGAGGGGGTGTTCCAAGATTATTTTCCAGTGATAGGGTAAAAAAGAAATAAAGGAACATACTCCACATTTATTATGTTTTTCCAGGGGAGGGGGGCAGGACTGCCTACTTGATCCCCCAATCATATGTGGCCCATGTATGCAGAAAAACTGGAGGGGAAGCTAGAAACAGATTAGTAACAAGATATCTTTCCCATCTTTGCCAGGCTGGATATATCAAAGACTTGCTGTTTTATAGCTGTGAAAAGCTTGGAGAAGAAGTGTGGCTTCAAGAGGCCCTGTAGATGCCAGTTATCTTGGTTCCAAGACACAAAAAGGCAGCTCAGCATTATAACAACTTTTTCCTTTCTTTATCACTTCCTCAATGTGTGCTTGCCATACCAGTTGTGGGAAAGTGGTGATGCAGTTAGATGGAGAAAGGTTTAAGCACTCTTGTCATGCTTTTGATCTCCTGCAAATCGCCTTCCCTTGAAGAAAAGGAAAATAATGTCCCTATGCCTGTGTTTACAGGAGATGGCACTTTCTTGTTTTGGGCCAGATGGTCAATATCTAAATTTACTGTTCTGTTTCAGAAGGAATGCAATACTGTTTCTCGTGCTGTCTGAAAGGATAACATGTCTGGAGATAACTGTTAATAATGTGGTAATTTTCTTGGAGATTACCATAGTTGAAATTTTGAGCTGCTAGACTTGGTGTTTTGGTGCAGCTACAACTGAAACAGAATTTTGCCTCAGATAAATATTCCATTTCTATGGCATTCTATATAAAAGCCATCCAGCTGCTGTCTTTCAGACTCTTGGGGTTGCTTCACATATTATTTAGCAAGAAATGTATATTTATACCATTTTTCCCTTTGTTTTGCAGGTTTGGAGCCTGTGATTCCACCAAAAAACTTTGGAGTTGGGACAGTAAGAAAGACATCTGTCATGGGTTTCCAGTCTCGGTCTAAAAGAAATGAAGAAGAACTTGATCCAACCAGTGCAGCTGCAACATGGAAAATTATTCAGAATAAACTGCCTCGATTACAATCTGCAGATGATAGGTTGATAGAAATTATGTGTGTGTGTGTGTGCGCGCGCATCTGAAGTCTTCTAAAATCAGTATTAAGAATCTTATTCTTATGCACTTTCGAGCCAAATTAGTTCATTGAAATTGCAATGGAATCATGGCAGTCTTCAGAGGCTTAGTTTAATGCCCAGGGGCCAGTGGCAAGAACTGATTTAGGCTCTGATTTAGGCCCCGTCCCATTTCTCCCCTAACAGTTCCTCTTAGGCATACAACCTCACAACTTACAGCTACCGAATAGCATAATTTTCTATGTTGTTATTGTGTGCCTTCAAATCATTTCTAACTAATGGCAACCCTAAGGCAAACCTATCACAAGGTTTTCCTGGCAAGATTTGTTCAGACAGAGTTTGTCTTTGCTGTCCTCTGAAGCTGAGAGAGTGTGACTTGCCCAGAGTCACCCAGTAGATTTCTGTGGCTGAGCAGGGATTCAAACCATGGCCTCCAGAGTCGTGGTCTAACACTCAAACCAAAATGATATCAGTGATATCATTCGGGAAGGGGAGAGCCACACAGACATATTGGGGGCTGGTTGGCTTTCTAAGCAGGGGTTAGGTTGCTTTTCCATCTGTAGATTGATTACTTTTCCTTTTCCTTTTCCTTTTTTCCTTTCTTCTTGTTGAGAGACACATGCAATGTAACTATCAGTTAATTCAGGCATGCAAAATGTTGCTAATCTCTAACTCTTCTACCCCGCTCCCAGTGTACTGTAAATCTAAGGGAAGGCTTCCCTTTCAACACAGTGAGCTATAATAGGAAAAGAGGTGGTGGAATGGCTAAGGGGTTTTAAATTCATACAGCTAGAGCAAGGCTTTGAGCTTCAAGTGGCTTTTTATCTGCTCCCAGATTGCAGCAGTTCACCTACATAGTAGGGATGGAACAGAAATTCATAATTTTCCTAGCTGGGGTTGAATTTGGAGTGTCCATTGCTTCAAGAAACTTATGCAAGCAAAAGAGCATGTCAAAAGTTCATGCAAATTGCGCACAAATTGTTGTCGCAAATTGCACTTTTTTGAGAATAGTGCAAACATTTGAGAAAGTGCTCAGCTTTCTGAGAACAAATTCACCTGCTTACATTGTTTTTCACTATATACTTGCAAAAAGTGCACAAAATGCAAAACTAAATTGCACACTATACCACTATAAAACAATGTGGTGAAGGGGTCAACATTGTGACTGCAGCCTTTGCCAGTTTGAAAGTTGCTCAACCCAAATGATATGCAGCAGGAAAAAAAAAACTTGGGCCAACCGAAGCTGCAGTTACATTTGGTTTTGTTCTGCAACATTGCTGGTTTTCTGTGCAATATTTTTGTTGTGTAAATTTGCTGGGTTTTTTACATAGAAAACCACAAGGTTGCACCTCAAAAATTTTACACAACAGAAAGTTGTACATAATCCAGCAGTCTTGCACAAAAAATAGGCATGTAGTTTTGTTGTGCAGTATTGCTGTTTTCTGTGTAAAAAGCAGCAATTTTGCATAAAATACATACACATGTGGCTACCTGGAAACAGTCTTTTTTGGTAAACCATACAATTTGAATGTTTACACAATTTTCTTTCCATACTGAAATCTATGAGCCAGTATGGTGTAGTGGTTATAATGTTTGAAATCCCACTTGGCCTCAGAAACCCACTGGATGACCTTGAGCAAGTTACACTCTCAGCCTCAAAGGAATGCAAGGGCAAACACCCTATGAACAAATATTGCCAAGAAAACCTTGTGATAGGTTTGCTTTGTGGTTGTTGTATTCCTTCAAGTCATGTCTGACTTGTGGTGACCCTAAGGCAAACCTATCATTTTCTTAGCAAGATTTATTCAGAGGGGTTTTGCCTTTGCCTTCTTCTGAGGCTGAGAGTGTGACTCGCTCATAGTCACCCAGTGGGTTTCCATGGCTATGGGGGGATTTGAACCCTGGTCTCCAGAGTCATAGTCCAATGCTCAAAACCAGTATACCACACTGACTCTAGATTCACCTTAGGGTCACCATATGTCAGAAATGGCTTGAAGGCACACAACAAAAACCAAAAGCTGCTCAGTTTTCAGGGCGAGCTATGCAGTTCGCAAGAGAAGCTGTGTGAATTCTGGAAAATTACAGTTTTCTGAGCAAGCTGTGCAGTTTTTCTGGAAAAGCTGCACAGTTCCCTGCTATTGGAGGAGAAAAAATTCACAAGTGTCTCGAAGCTACAATGAAGCTGTTTTGTTGTTCTTGGTAGCCATCAGGGCTTAGAAAAATTGAGATTTAGCATGCCTACTACATAGTTGGATAATGTAAAAGGAACTTCATCATAGAAGCTGTGTTGCAGCTCTAAAAGAGGCAACTATCAAGCACTTCAGGTTCTTTCATCCCTATTTCTGCAAGAGGCACCCACTCCTACAGAGAAAAGCTCTTTTCTCTGCAGCTCCTGGCAGCAAAGATGGGGTTTTTTTTGGTAAGTTGAAATACAGTTGTCCCTTCATATTTGCTGCAGTTTGGTTCATAGCAAAATTGTGTCCCTTATATAAGATGGCAAAATCAAGGTTTGCTTTTTGAATTATTATTTTTTAAAGAATATTTTCCAGCCAAGAATACTTAAATCTGTGGATACCAAATCCTTGGATATGGAGGAACAACTGTATTTCTCTCTATAAAACTATTAGTGGATGGTCTACATGCTCAAAAAGCAGTTCACATTTCAGCTTCCCAATGGCAGTTGCTTACTAGCCCACCAACCTATTTGCAGTCTAGTTTTCAGGGGCATGATCAATACAGTCTGAACATACTTGCTCCTCGCACCTACTCAGTGCATCCAGAGAAGAGATTCTGGCTAGAAGACATTCTGAGCACTGCAAAGAGTGGACATGCTCAGAAACAGTCAGGAAGTGAAAATAGCATTAATTTTAAGGGTTATTTATTTATTTAGCTATAAGGAATTCTGATAGGGTGGTGCCCCCATAGCTACAGTGCACTGGTTGCCACTGATCCTCAGCATGGAGGCTGGCTGCTTCCTTTCACCCAGGTAGATGGTGTGAAGGGTGGGGCAAAAGATGGCAGTCCTCATTGGCTAGCAATCCAGGGATTAATCTCCTTCTGGTCCAATGGTACATATTAGGGTGGCAGGCTGTAATAATTGTGAAGCATAACTTAGCTTGCTTTGCTTCTGGAGATTTAATATTTGGGATTTTTGAAGGGATTTTTAAAAATTCTTGTTGTTGTTGTTGTTGTTTTCCAACAAAAAGTTATTACAGTTGTCCCTTCATATTCGCTGGGTTTGGTTCCAGGACCACCCATGGATACCAAAATCTGTGAATACTCAAGTTCCATTATATGCAATGGCATAGCAAAATGGTGTCCCTTAAATCAAGGTTTGCTTTTTGGATTATTATTTTTTTAAGGAGTATTTTCAAGCTGTGAATACTTAAATTTGTGAATACCAAACCCGTAGATATGGAGGGACAACTGTATTACCGGTACATCTTATCACAGCCTGTAGTTGAATTGGTCCCTCAAACAAATTGTGCCCAGCCTTGTCCAGTGATCCAATTCCCTATCACTGGAATATATGGGGAGCCCCTGGGCTTTGGTGCATTCCCCTGTCCCAAAAATTATATAGTGCAGAAGCAAATAAAGAAAATCAAAGTGTGCAAGCCTGAACCATCTCTTCCCAATATCTGTGTAGAGAAAAATACATTCAACCAGTCTATTCTCAGCCTTCTTATGTTTTCCCAGCCTCCAACTACAAAGCAAATGCACAAAAGCACAGGTCAATTCCTGTATCCACGGATTTGGTATCCATGGTTTCACTTATCCACGTCCAAAAAAATCTGTTCTCTTGGCATTTCTAAGTCCTCCAGTGTGATTCTGTAGTCAGCCTCTGGCATGTATCTCATTGAAAATAATAGGGTTCCCTATTGTCCATGGTTCCAGGTATCCACCGAAGGCCTTGGAACATATCCCTTGTAGATATTGGGGTGGTGGTGTTTTTGACCTGTATCTAACAAGGTCACTAATACAAATCTAGTTAACTCTTTCATGCCACTAGATAGCTGTTAACATTTGTCCATGATACTAACAAGGACTGCAAAATAATGCAGTTAGGTAGTTAAATACAAGGAAAATGTACAGCAACTTAAAAGTGATTTCTCTGAGGTAGGTGATAACTACCTTGCTTCCCTTAGCGTACATTCCAGTATGATTTTAGATCTCCCATCTGGTGTAATCAAAGTTATCTTCTGCAGAGATTCTACACCTCTTTTTACTACTGGATTTATTTATTTATTTATTGTTTTCTTTTAAAATTACTCCATAAAATTCAGAAAACAGTTGTTTTTTTGTGAAAGCAGATGTTAGACTTCTAGAATACCATTGCCACATAACTTTAATTGTTTATTTTAAGCCTGTGGAACGTTGAGGGCTCCCAAAGCAGAATTTGGTTTTGTAGAAATCTCTTCCAGTTTTACCCTTGGCTTTCCAGACTCTGTCAAGTTTTAGTCCAGAAAGATTATACCTCTTTTACTTGAGTGCATAAAAAGCCAAGTTAGCTATTGGTAGGCTTTAATATTTATGGTTCACTTTATGAACAGTAAATAATAAATTCTGACAGTTAGACAAGAATTGGAATGGAACACATAATCATTATTTTTAGAAGGTAAAAGAGACATTTCTAGCTTTAATTGTATATTCACTTCAGCATATGTTAATTTATGCTAAATCTGTTTTCTAAAGTTGTAAGATTGTCCATGAATCAAAAAAAGACAAAGGACAAAAAAAAAATTCCCCAAGATACTGAGTACAAGACAGAAATTTTAGCCCCAGATCCTGTGCCACACAGTTAGTTACCTTCTTGAAAGTACAGCAGAATATCCATTTCATCGAAGGAAAGCTGGTGATGCCAAAGGACACTCCAAGCAAACACACACAGTACCCTATCTGTCAGCAGGCAAAGAAACGTCCCAAGCTGCTCCACTACCCAAAGTTACCAGGTGGTGGCAGAACCCCTTTATTTTATTTTAAACAGCAACAGTTTCTGATTGGCTGGCAAATGATACAGATCACCTTGCCCTCTTAATTTCCTCTCCCCAGCATACCTTTGATACCAGAGCATTGACTGGAAAGGAAAGGAGAGTGTACAGTGGCTGGAGGCTACCAAGCTTTCCGTCCGCCTGTCCAAGAAGAAGAAAGGATTTTTTTAAAAAAAATTAGGGGAAGCCAAGATTCTCAGAGAGTACCTAGGAGGACTACAATACCAGCACCAGGCTTACAACATATAAATGGCTTGAATGGCAGGTGTTCAAGAAACAGGAGTTCAGTTGATGATTATTTATTCTGTGAGTGGAAAAGGACTTTCCCAGATGGAAGCTGAAATTAAATGAGATTTCTATAATGTGACATTTTCAAACCTGTTGTTATGTGCCTTTAAGTCATTTCCAACTTACGGCAACACTAAGGCAAAGCTGTCATGGGGCCTTCTTGGCAAGATTTGTTCAGACCTTTGCCTTCCTCTTAGAATGAGAGAGTGTGACTTACCCAAGATCACCCAGTGGGTTCCCATGGCCAAACGGGGATTCAAACAATGGTTTTCAAACCTCTATCCTTCTGTATTGTTGTACTGTTCATACTGGAGGAGGTCCATAATATAAAACCAAAATATAGTCAAGCTTGAATTTAGCCTTTCCAGATTAATATTAATTGTAGAATCCACTTTTTAAACTGAGACGTGTCATCAGCCCGTGGACTTCAGTCTGATCCAGTTAATGGCCATTCTACACCATTCCACACTATCATAGAAGGAAACATTAATCACTTTTAAAAATTGTTTTTAAAATAATAAAAGCAATTTTCTCTATCAGTGGGTGTGGAAAAGTCCTTAAAAATTATATGCTGAACATATGGGCCTAAATCCAATGTAATGTTAGTAGTAAAAATTTCCACCAATGTAGTTGCTCTGCACTGGAGTGCAGTTGGTTGTATACTGTCTACATAACCTCTGGTGAACTGCTTACACACACACAAAATGTATTGCATACCATACGAAAACTCTGAAATGATAATCATATCCGGTTTTATAGTAGCATGGTGATGTTGTTAGATACAGTCAGAGTATATCCTTTATTGTAATGTTTATCTTAAATGGCCAATTTAACGTGGTAGATTACATGCAAATTTGAGTACAAGGTGTTATTGAAGTTGTGTTATTATTCTTGATAGTGCAACTGACATATCTGTGTCTTGATTTTTTTTATCTTTTGTCTTAAACATTAGAAATTCTGAGCCAGCCAACTCGCAGGAACTCAACAAAAAACGTGAAGAAGAGAAAGCCAAGGCTCCTCTTGTGCCTTTTGGGATAGACCTCTTCTACTGGGGCCAAGAGCAACCAGAATCGTCTGGCAAGATTCTTAAGTGAATATATTCCACCTTTTCTTCTAAACTATTATTTTCTCTGTTTATGTGATCATGTTTTAAGGAATCAAGTGGTGTTTGTTCATGCAGAAATAAGACAATTTCTAATTCCATTCAGCAATGCAGGTAAGTTTTTACTACATGTATTTGTAGTACCTCACATTGTTCCCCTTGGAAATAGATGTGGGCTCTGTCTTCTTCAGAATAATTCAATTACTGTGTTCACATGCTACCTGGTTATTTTAACTCATGTTCTGAGCTTTGAGTAGCAAGACTGAGTAGTAAACTTTTATAATGATTTTATAAAGTAACTTTTAGTTCCTTGGAACAGGATTGAAAAGGATTAACAAAGAGGAATCTGACAAATTTTAGACCACATACCAGGTATTTCCAGTTGTAGTAATATTAAACAATGATCATACAAAAAGGTAATGGAGCATAACAGCTACATCTTCATACTATAGGGAATATGGTCTATTTCTATCATAACATTCTGGACAGATATAGAAATGGTTCTTATGGAGGCAAAACTTTCCTGGCACAGAATGGGGAAAAGAATGATCAAATGTGCATCTGAATTTTAGTATCTCCTGAATCATCCAATTGCCTCATATCTCCATGATTGTTTACCCCTTTTTCATAATCTCAATATTATAGTCAAAATATTTATAGCAAGATCATTCCAATATTACAGAACTACACAACCAGTTGTATGTTCTTTTCTGTAAGAGATGGAGCTTGAGACCATACACGTGCTACAGATCCTTTTGTGAACATTTTGTATGGAAGTATACGGTAGTTACAAAATAGGGGTATAACTTGATGCTGCCTCACACATTTTTGAATTTATGTGTAAAATATTGTCTTCTCAAAACTGTAGTGCATGAACAAGAAAAATGCATATTTGAGTTGTATTGCAGCTATTCCAGTGCACATAGATAATGGCAAACATTCATTTGCCACCATATAATATGTGAATAAGGTCTGTGATCCATTTGAATACAGAGAGACAACAGAAAGGCCACCTGAATGTTCCTGTCCTAGGAACTGCCTTCTGCAAAGTCAACACAAAGTGGAACAGACCATCCACTTCCTCATATTCTTTGTAACTAGTGTAACAAGAGTAAAGCATATATTGCTAGGGAAGGTAGTACTTTGGAAATGAACCAGTTCATTCTGGTAGATCTGAAGGATGAAATACGGGGCTGAAATGTGCATTGGAGGTTTAATCCAGTAGAGCATTTCAAGTTGTTTTTGCTGCAATACTGTTTCCTTTGGCTGCAACCCTATATATACACTTGCTTTGAGACTGAGTCCCAATTTTTTTGGACCTCCTTCTCTGAAAAAATGAGAAGTTTCAGGCGCACAAGGAGCAGCCATTGTACACCACCCTTCCTTGTTTGTCTCTTTCAATACCCACCTCCTCACTGTGGCCATGCATACACAAGAGTGTTCCATATTTCACCCACACTGACCCACACACAGAGCCTTTCCCTGTTCAACTTCATACAAACATACACACACTGACATTACCTGAAATACACAACCACCCCTCCAGAAATATTCATATGGTGCCACTCCAAGTCAGCTTTTCTGAGTTCCCTATCTCTGTCTTGACCTGCAACACCCAGGTTCCCCAGCCTCTCTTTACAGCCTGCAACCAAGGTTTGCAAAACTTGATATTTTGTGTTGTATTCCAGATTCTGTGCTGAATAAGTGCTGAAATGCTAGCCTCTACAAATAACATAAATATATCATACACCAGTTAAGTTAGTGGGGTAGAGAGTTTAATGTTTTATATTTTGCTTCCTGTACTATTTGCATGGATGTTAAACTGGCAGGTGTTATGATTCACCAGTTGTGAATATTATTGTGAATAAGGGGCAAAGCAAGTTCTGATATTATGTTAGGGCACCATTAGGATTTGTTTTGCATATTCCCTTCGTTTATGAAGATTTTGGAAAATCCTTAGATGAGAATGTTAAAATGGTTAAGGTTTCACATGGCTAGCTATTATGAAGAAGGAGTTTTGTGGCACCTTTAAAACTCACTAATTTATTTCAGAATAAGTTTTTGTGAATTGCACTTCATTATAAGAATCTTAATCTGAAGAAGTAGACTGGAATCTATGAATGTTTATACTGAAATAAGTCTTTAAAGTGCTACAAAAGCTCTAGCCTTATTTTTATACTGAAAGATTAGCACAACTATGTCTCTGAAAATTATCATGATGATGCACAGATAGTTGCAAACATTGTGTTGGTAGTAAACAATTTTAAGAAACAGATCTGAAGAGGGACAGTTGTGAGACATAGGTGCAGCCTGAAGATACAAACATTTGATAACTTTTTTGGGGAAAGTATTCTCAGTCCACTAGAGGGCATAAGAGGTTAATTACAAGGTTATGCACACAACTACCTCAGTCATAAAAATCTAAAGCAGGGTTCTTCTTTCCCTCCAAAAATTTCAATATACATACCACTATAGTTAGATAAAAAGTACCCAAATAAATAGTAAACTAAGTAGTAAAATAACTACAGTTGTCCCTCCATATCCATGAATTTGGTATCCACAAATTTAAGTATTCACGGCTTGAAAATATTCTTTAAAAAATAATAATCCAAAAAGCAAACCTTGATTTTGCCATCTTATATAAGGGACACCATTTTGCTATGCCAGTGCATATAATGGAACTTGAGTATTCATGAATTTTGGCATCCACGGGAACCAAACCCCAGCAAATATGAAGGGACAACTGTATTTTTATGTTTTCCTTCCTTAAGTCTTTGGAATCATGCTTCCAACTGTTAAGGAGACCTACTAAGGGTTTAGGGATGTTTTCATATGCTTATCATCTGAAGGCTGTTTCTCTTATAAAAACATTCTTTGCAGGAACAAAGAATTCCAAGATATTCCAGCTGTACTAATTTACAGCCTTAGAACTGATCAGCACTTGTAACCGAATCATTGATTGCAATTTCTTTTTCTGGACTCTCTCAGAACCCTGGTGGATTATCCTGTTCTTATGGAAGGGGAAAAAACTGCTGTTTTGCACAAAAAAGGGTGCTAGTATAGAATCTTTCCCTCTGACATTCTAGTTCTCTGTTAATGGAATATGTATTTGGACACCAGCAATCAAGATCTTTAACCAGTAATTTACTTAGAATAATCTTAATCCTAACCATGTCAACATCTGGGACCCACCTTCAATCTCAGTCTGCAACAAATTATCTGCTTTTGTGGGAGCCACTCCATTTAGGAGTAGAGGCTAGCAATAATAGGGAAAAACAAAGTGGGGGACCAGTGGAGACCCAAGAAAACATCATCTTGCATTGTACAACTTTTCTGAGTGTCACGAAACAGTATGTCCAATGATACCAGGCAAAACTGATAATCGATTACACGTTTCAGACTTAAAGTACTTCACAAGCAGTCAGTAAGAATAGTGCGTAAGTCTTTAGGAGATGAGTGTAGCTGCGCTTTACACATTCAATCACATGTTTTTGTTTGTCTCTCTTACTTGCCCACACATGTGTGTTAAGGAATTAACTATTCAGATAACATTCCTGAAAAACAATTTACTCACTTGAAAGACAGGAAATACTGAGGGCGGGTTTCCAATCTAGATGATTGTTAAAATAAATGCATGGCAAAAAATTGCAAAATCCATGAACCAATTTTTCCATGCATATGTCCAGGGTAGACAGGTGTGAGTTAGGAGATCCAAGGAGTAATTTGCTCTCCCTGGGACATCAGAGGATAACATGGACTGCCAGAAATGCCCAAGCACCCTGAATTGATCAGAGGTCCTCTTGATTTTGAAAATGGCTTTTAAAAAAGTGAAACAGCACAGAGGGGCCCTGCAAACTCTTTAAAAATTGAATTGCTGCTTCTGAATTATTTCAGGAGAGGCAATTCTCCCTTTTTATTGAGCTAATTTGAGCCCCAATCTTGCGGGGGAAGTGAGATATAAATTAAGTTAATAATAATAATAAATAATTGGCCAGATAAGGCTATAGAAACAACCTTGTGGCTTCTTACAATCCAAGGGGGAAAATTTTAGTGCCCCTTCCATACCCCCACCCATATAGCCATATTACCACCACCACCCCTTGCAATATCTCAGTCTTTGTTTTTCCCACATTCATATTCTCTTTCTCAACTGGTGGTGGCTGATTCCTGCTGTGTGATGGCCTCCTGTCTCCTCATCAGAGAAGGAGGGGAGAAACAGATTTTTTAAAAAAAAATATGCACAATATTTTGCATTTAAATATATGTCTAAAGGCTTTTTGTAAATGCATATCTCTAAATGTACTTTATGCTAAAATACATATTTTTTTCATGTATGTTGATACTTTTTGAGCTCCATCACATTTGGAGAAGTGTAAAATCCTAAAGGAGAATTGAATTGCAATCCTCGTATTTATTCTGGAAGTATAAATCAGGTTAGCTTGTTTCTAATAAAATGTCCTTGAGCATCTCTAGATGTGAATTGTTTGGAATCCTTTTGAAATAAAAATTGTGCTTTAGACTACATTTTAAGTCAGCTTGTAGATAAAATAAATATATTAGAATTTAAAAATTGGAGTAGTTTTAGTATATATGTATCCTTTCAAGCAATGTTTGGATATTTAAAAGTACGGTACTATGAAGAACATGGAGTATATCTTGGGGAGGGGAATCTCTTAGAATGATTCTATAGAATAAATAAGTGTGTGTATGTACCTTCAAAGCATACACTATTGTAATTGTGTTCTGTTTGTTAGGTTTTCTTCTCAGCATCGCTTTTGGGCACCAAATGAAGTGGAAGAAGAAGTAGAAAATAAAGAAGTTGCAGAGATGCTGAAAAGCAGATATATAACGTTTGCTGGCAAATTTGAACCAGTGAAACACAAATGCAGAGCACCAATGCCTAATGGAGGACTCTGTGAAAGGCAAGATAGATTTAAGGTAGGTCTATAGTAAAATCCAGAATTTGGATCTCATTTAACCCTTAGTCATGTGATGTACTTCACTAGAGTTGGATGTGGACCAAAAGGACCTATGTTCAGAACCTCAGTTATGAAGCTCATTAAGTGGTCAAATCCCATCTTCCCCACAATGAGGATAATGATGCTATGCACACTTCTTCAGATATAAATTGGTGAAATAAAGGAGCCTTTCAGCACATTTTAACATAAGAATAAGAACTAGTTTGCTGCATTAGATCAAAGTAACTGTCTTGTTAAAACCTCTGTTTCCTACAGCTATTGAACAGGGGTTCTTGGGAATTTCAAAAGGAGGGGATGAATTGGTGACAAAAATAATATAATGTCAGAATCATTTTCACTTATAATGGCAAGCTGTTCAACAGTGCAGATGCCACAACCAGGAAGGCCATCTCTTTCACAATGTACCAGTGATGACTTGGAAAAGAGATTTCCTTGAGTAAAGTGTAGGCAGGATGACATCAGGAGTGCACATCCTTAGATATTTGGGATTGGAAATGAAGAGACAGCCAATGCTACTCTTAGAGTGAGTGTAATATGACTCCACTTGGCTGTTCCAGTTCCACCTGCTGTGTTCTACACCAGCTGCAGCATCTAAACTGTCTTCAAGGGCAGTCCACTTACAAAGCAGGCTGTCAGAATATAACCAGAGTGGTCTGAAGAGGCCTGAAAGTGCTCCAGGACCCTTCCCAGAGCAGGAATAGGATTGTAAGCAAGATACCTGGGTTATCTATATGCCTTGCTTCTCCCTTCTCTATTTAGTATTTCCAAGAAGCATCCCCAGTTTTAGACTTCAAAATTTGAGCCAGAGAAGCAGTCGCAGTTTCTGCTTAATTAAAAAAAAAAAAGATAAAGTTACTTTTGGGTGGCAATGAAGGTTGGCCAAGTGAAGAACCGACAAACAGATGGTTCTGTGGGTAGGTAGTTTGGCCCCTGAATCCATTGAAGTGCCCCTAATTGCCCATCCGTATCTAAAAAAATAAAAATAGCTCTCTCCAGTTGTTTTTAGAATAAGAAGTAAAGATTAATCATTCTCCTGAAGATCAAAATTTGTTCTTTGATGTTAAACCCAGTGACATTTGCCCCTTGTTAGCAACCATTTTAACCTATTATATGTAATGGCATTAATTACAATAAGTTATTTACAAGCTCTGAAACCACCTACTCACAGGCTCTTTAGTTGCAATCTAGCCTCAGTATATTGGCTCTCACTCAGACTGCTACCAAATCCAAGCATTGGTTCAGCACCTGCACAGCCTCACCGGACTTGTATAAAATGGAGAAATAGAGTGCCATGTCTATACCCAACCAGAGAGCTGGTCCAGCAACTTACCACAATTAATGGTATTAGAGGCCACTGAGAGAGCAGGAAGAATCAACAGGACCACACATCCCTATCTCTCTCCTGACTGAGATAATCTATCAGGCTGTTTAGCACTATTTCAGTTCCAAGGTAAGGCCTGGAGCCAGATAGAAAATGTTTCATTTTGAAGTACAGTTGTCCCTTTACATTCGTGGCTTTGACTTTTGCGGTTTTATGTATTCGCGGAAATTCCTTTCCCCCCTCCCCTGCTCTCCCCAACACAGCCTCTGAGCATTTAAGGAGGAAAATTTCCTGCACACATACACACACAGGGAAGATCCCAGCAAGAAAGCAACCCCCACACCAGCCTCTGAGGGTCTAAGGCAAAAGATAATCACAGCCCCATGCTGTGAGCACACAAGCAAAGTCCCCCCTTGCCACTCCCTCTCTGTGTCTTAACAAACTGAATTGCTTCTTTAAAACTCACATTTCGAACCTTTTCTACACACATTCACACACAGGGAAGGTGCGGGTGGCATCTTCCAGCAAGCAACTGACCCAGCCTCTGAGCATTTAAGGAGGAAAGTTTATATGCTCACAGTATGGAGCTGTGCTTTTCTTTCGGCCAGCAGGAAGCTTTTCTCCTTAAAATGCTCAGAGGCTGAGTTGCTGGGAGATGCCACCCACGCCTTTCCTGTGTGTGAATGTGTGTAGGAAAAGTTCGAAATGTGAGTTTTAAAGAAGCTGAGTTTTAAATTCAGTTTGTTGAGACACAGAGAGGGGGTGGCAAGCATGCAGCTGTGCTTTTCTTTGGGCCATGAGGAGACATGGAGTGAAATGTGAGTTTTAAAGAAGCAATTCAGTTTGTTAAGACACAGAGAGGGGAGTGACAAGGGGGGGACTTTGCTTGCGTGCTCACAGCATGGGGATGTGATTTTCTTTCGCCTTAGACCCTCAGAGGCTGGGTCAGTTTCCCTGTGTATGTGTGTTTAGGAAGGGCTCCTCGTTAAATCCTCAGAGGCTGCTTTTTTTTTTCACTTTCACAGGGGTCTTGTTCCCTTAATCCCTGCGAATGTGAAGGGACGACTGTATCTGGATTTGGGCTACCCCACACCATATCTCCCACTGTATAAGTGACTGAAAGATAGTAAAACCACCTGGTTCCAGAGAAGCTTTTTTGAGTAGTTACACAAGTGCTTATCTGTATGCCAGCAATGCTCCAGATCAGGCCTAGCTTGTTACTAATTTGTTTTACAAAACTAATGTGAACTTTAAAAAAAAAATCATATATCACCGTTTCATCCTGAAGTGCCCTTTTCATGGGAAAATAATCCCTCGTGATGAATCTGGGATCCCTGTTAATCAAGAGGACAGAGACAGAGAAGCAAAGAAACAGTTTGAAGAAAAGGAAAAACAACCAGGTTTGTATATTTCATTAAATCTTTGAAATACACGTCAGATAATGTTTGAATGTGGTAAACCACTAAAAATATTTCAGTTCATAGTGCTTTTGTTTTTGTAGTATAACTGTTTTATATATAAAACTTTTATTTATCATATATGAAAAAGTGAAAGAAAAATATTTTAAATGTAAGAGAAGAGATCTAATCTCTACTAATACCTTCTTTTGCTGTGTTCAAGTTGCTACATTGAAAGGAGTTATATTTTATGTATATTTCTTAAATACCAAACAAAATGTTTTAGTTGATATTGAATGTAGTTGAATTAATCAAATGATCAGGTGTTACTAGTTTCAGCTTTTCACAGATTTCAGATTCCTATACTTTGCATTCTCAACCAGCTATGTTGTTGTTGTGTGCCTTCAAGTCATTTCTGACTTCTGGCAACCCTAAGGTGAACCTATCATGGAATTTTCTTGGCAGACCTTGCCTTCCTCTAAGGCTGAGAGCCAGCTATATACCGTACTATTATTAGTTCAACAACTTAGCTTAATGTCATAGATTCAGTGGTAGCAGAAAAAGTAGGCTTACCCTCCCAACCCTTTGAACTCCAAAAGCTTATCCTAGGACTGTTGCTTTGAATTTTTGATCCCTTTTAAAACTTCTGAGTTTTCTTGGAATTAGGATCCCCTGAAGGTTGTTGCTTTGTGAGACTGAAAATTGGTCAGGGAATCAGTCAGAGCAGGAGAGGACTTTGCCAAATTCAAGATACAGTGGAGAGATCAGTCAGACAGCCTAAGATATGCATATATGCTTTTTATAGGCCAAGCTAATGAAGAGTCTTTGCTTAACCCAGTCTGCAGAAGAGTTGCTTTGGCCCAAGCTAGACCAAACCTTTCTGTGATATTTTGCAAATCTCCACTTTTTCCAGCAGGATGGGGAGGGATTCCTCATCTTGGGTATCAGCTCCGCCTCCTACTTAGACAGGCAGGACAATCTACCAATAAAGAACAGAACAACGTACCCTCCAGGAGGTGGAGCCAACCCCAACCTCCCCAGATCTGTTCTTGCAAAGCGAGAGGTTAGGACTTTTGCTGCTCTTGCCTTCTTGCCACGAGAACAAAAGAAACATGGCTACCTCCATTAGGAAGGTAATCAGGGGTGGAGATCTCTCCTTGGAGGAGGAAGACCCATGCTGCCCTCGTTGTGCCAGCTGGCCAGCAAGGGGAGAAGGAGCCTCTTCAGAGCCTCTTCAGAGGCTGCACGTTCAGCTTGGGCCAGGCGGCACGCGAACGCAAGGAGGCCCTCATGGAGGGCTCAGACCACGCGGCCGCTATTAAGACAAGGCACCTCGGAGGAAGCGTCCATTCCTGACAGGCAAGGGGATGAGGAGGACGACACTACTGGGCCCTTCCCCCGCTGGTGCTAGAAGGTAAAGAATTACCACTACAGCTTGCTGAATGGATAGCTCTGGTGGCCAGGCAAGCTGTGGTGGCAAGTGGCCATGGGGGGGGATGGCCAGGTGGTGCAGACTTGTTCTAAGGGGGGTGGTCCTGACTCCAACCTCCCTACCCTGAAGCACATGTCTGGCGTGGCGGTGGGGAGTAACCATGCCTGGTCGGGTGGTGCTGGAACGCCATGGTAATGTGGCTCCAAGCTGGATTTGCTCACAGGCGGTCTGGAGGACCCGTTCTGTGGCGGTGGCGAGCAGCCCGTGCCCTGCAAAAAGACAAAAAAGACCAAGCACTCCCAGCTGTTAGTCTGGCAGGAGGGGGCCTGGAGGAGTAGGAAGAGTGCCCTTCCAAAGAGGAAGGAGAGTTGTCATTGGAGGGGGGGAGGACCCAAGCGCGGAGGACTCCTCTCCCAGACTTTTTGATGGTGTGACCTTCTCCATTCTTTTGCAAAAGGCAGCTAAGGCTTTGGGGCTCGATTTGGGCAGCCCTACTCCCAGGGATCAGGGGCAGGGGGTTCCAGAACTAAGGGCCCATGGTAAGGGATCAGGCAATGCGATCCCTTTTCCAGAAATTTTCAGGGAAGCGTTGCTGGGGAAATGGATGCAACCAGGAATGTCCAAAACCTAACCAGCCTATGCCAAAGCGCTTTATACTTTGTCCAACAATGTGTGGACCTTCTGAAGCTGCCAGCCATTGATGTCCCAGTGGCAGGGTTGATCTCTGGCTCTCTTTTCCTCAGGGATGGGGACGAGAACTTAAAGGGTCCTGAGGATAAAAGAATTGAGGCTTTTCTGAGCAGATCTCACGAGGCTGCGGCTCTGGCCATCAGGATGGTGACTGCAGCTTCCTTTTTTGCTAGGGCAACTATTAGGTGGACTAAGGATCTGTTAGCTGACCTACCAGATGGGGAGGTCAAGTTTCGCCAAGGGTTAAACGAGGTGTCAAAGGCATCGGCCTTTGTAGCAGATGCCAGTTTGGATGCATTGCATTTCTCATCACATGCTGTGGCTTCGAATGTGGCAGCCAGACGTCAGCTCTGGCTAAGAAGCTGGCACGCAGACAACAAAGCTAAAGTAAATTTGTCGGTCTGCGCGTTCAAAAGGGGTAAGCTATTTGGCAATACCCTGGAGGAGGTCCTGGTAGAAGCCAAGGACAAGAAGAAGGCATTACCGTCGTTGTGAAAGAAAGAGGAGCATAAATTCTTTTGTTTTAATTTTCAAGGCTGCAAGGGTTTCAGGGCAAAGACCCAGAAGGATTTCAGGTCACAGAAGACAGCATGGGAAAATTCAAGGTTCTTCTCAAAGGGAAGATCAGCGTCTTTCCACAAACCGGCTGCTCCTCAGAACTCAAAGCAAGGTGGTAAACTGGGACAGTCTCTTTGACTACCTGGTTCTACAGGTGGGAGGCAGACTGACCAATTTCTCGCAGACTTGGGCGACATCATCCTCGGATGCCTGGGTGTTGCACATGGTCAGTCTGGGGTATACAATAGATTTTGTGGTGAAACCACCTCCCACCTTTATTCAGTTGTGCCAAACGAACTCCGCCGAGAAACAGCTTCTGGTGAGGAAAGCAATAGATAATTTACTTCATACCCAAGCTATAGAACCAGTACCAGAAGGTGAGAGGTTCCAGGGGACGTACTCACTGTTGTTCCTGGTGCCAAAGAAGAAAAAGGATTGGAGGGCCATTCTGAACCTAAGGGGTGGCAAGCTGAAAATTCAGAATGGAGACTCTTCGATCAGTAGTGGAGGGGCTTCAGGAAAAGGACTTCCTGGCATCATTGGATTTACAGGATGCTTATCTCCATATCATGATTCATCCAGCACACAGGAGGTTTCTACGGTTCACCTACATGGAGGATCACTTCCAATATCGAGCTCTGCCCTTCGGTCTGTCATCTTCTCCCAGGGTCTTCACCAAGGTACTGATAGTGCTAGTGTCCCTTCTCAGGTCACAGGGGGTCCATCTATATCCATACTTGGACGACATCCTGATCAGGGCACCTTCTCAGATGCAAGCGGCTCAGGACATTGGGAAGATGATTCACTGTCTGGAGTCCCACGGGTTCATGGTAAACAGATCCAAGAGTCAACTAGAGCTGGTCCAGAGGTTGCAACAACTGGGGAACATCCTGGACACAGTGGTTTTCAAGGTGTTTTTATCAGAAGACAGGAGGAGGAAACCGCAGGATTTGGCACAATGGGTATTGAGTCAGAAGAAGTCTCCTTTGATGTTGCTAGCAAGACTGCTGGGTCTGATGATAGCGTGCATAGACTTGGTGCCATGGGCCAGGTTTCACCTCAGGGAGCTTCAATTGTTCCTGCTGCCCTATCAGCACCTAGTGGCTCATAAAACATGCAGGTTTATCAAGGTGTCACCAGAGGTGAAGTTCTCTCTTAATTGGTGGCTGACGGATGTTCTCCAGACAGGGGTATACATCTAGGAGCCCAGGAGAGTACTGGTGACCACAGATGCTTCCTTAACAGGATGGGGTGCCCACTGCGAGGAGCAGATGTCCCAGGGTTTATGGACACCTCAGGAGAGTTCCTGTAGCATCAACATATTGGAACTGCGGGCAGTGTGCTTGGCATTGATCAGTTTTCAACCCTTGTTGGAAGGTCAACATGTGTTGTTTTGAACCAACAACATCGCAACCTGGGCCCACCTGAACAAGCAAGGGGGGACCCAGTCGTGAGTCCTCATGCAGGAGTCAACATTACTTTTCCAGTGGGCAGAGAAATACTTGAGCTCCATTTGGGGCGAATATTTCCAGGGAATTCTCAATGTTCAGGCGGATTGGTTGAGCAGACAGACTTTGGTTCACAGTGAGTGGAGTTTCAGTTCTCTGGTCTTCCAGATGATAGTGTTTCGCTTCAGGAGTCCTTGGGTGGACCTGTTCGCGTCCCAGGAAAAAAGCAAATTACCTTGATTTGTCTCCAGGTTTGGGACCAAGGAGGCATTAGCATTTGATGCTCTCACAATAGAGTGGCCCCGGGCATTGTGCTACACATTTCCTCCGACAGCCCTTCTGGGAAGAGTATTGAGAAAAATCAGACAGGAGAGAGCGGAGGTAATTCTGATAGCCCCAAGATGGCCAAGGAAACCATGGTTTCCGGACTTGATACACTTGCAGGTTCAGATGTCTTGGCATCTTCCTCCGTGACCGGACCTGCTGATGCAGGGGGTTCTCTTGAATCCAGGCCCAGGCTGATTAAAACTACACGCCTGGAGGTTGAGCAGGAAAGACTTTTAAAGAGGGGCTATGAAGGGGAAGTGGTTGAGACTATCTTTGGCTGCTAGGTGCCCATCCACAATTAGGTTGTATGAGACAACGTGGAGGGCTTTCTGTAGATGGTGTAGGATTAAAGGCCTTTGTCCCCTTAAGACATCAGTGGGAACTGTCTTGGACTTTTTGCAATCCAGTTTGAAGAAGGGGTTGTCCTCTAATATACTTTGGCATCATGTTTCAGCCCTAGGTTCCATTCTGAAATGCAGGAACAGCAAGCCATTGGTTTCTCATCCCCATGTGCCTAGTTTTTTTTAAGGGGATTGAAGCCACCTACCATACATAGGTTCCCATCCTGGAAGTTGAACGTCGTATTAAAGGCTATTATACAGAGCCTTTTGAACCCCTTTAGTCGGTGGATTTAAGTTTTCTGACCTTCAAACTGGTGTTTTTAGTGGCGATAACTTCTGCCAGGAGGGCGTCAGAGTTGGAGGCATTGTTAATATGGGAGGATTTGTGTATTTTTCAAAAGTCCTCGGTGACTTTAAGGTTGGATCCCTCCTTTGTTCCTAAGGTTAACTCAATTTTTCATAGATCTCAGGAGGTAGTCTTCCCTTCATTTTGTCCCAATCCATCTTCAGAGTTGGAGAGACTATGGGATACCTTGGATGTCAAAAGAGCTCTGAAGGTCTACCTGAAGAGGACAGAGGAGTTTCGTAAGTCGGATGATCTGTTTGTGGCTTTTATGGTGCGTGCTAGGGGAATGAAGGTTTCTTCATCGATGATTGCACGATGGCTGTGTCATTGTATTGAACTGGCCTATATTCACAGTTTGCTGCCAGTTCGTTTGGGCATTCAGGCTTATTCTATGCATAGTGCTTCTGTGTCAGTGGCCTTGGGTGGCACTCAGTCCATTGCAGAGATCTGTAGAGCTGCCACTTGGTCATCTTCTTCTACGTTCATCAGACATTACCGTATTGACCTTTATGCATCTGCTGACATGGCTTTTGGGCATTGGGTCTTACTGCAGGTGATTTGTTGAGAGGAATTGTTTTCCCCGCCCTGATTGGACCGCTTTGGTAGGTCCCATGATGAGGAATCCCTCCCCATCCTGCTGGAAAATGGAACATTGGTACTTACCCTGAAGGTTCCTTTTCAGCAGTGATGGGGAGGGAATCCTCGCCCTCCCAAATTAGGGTAGTTTTTTGTTGTGTTGATGATATTATGTTGTTGAGTTGCAGCTGTGTTAACCATTCCTGGGGGAGGTTGGGGTTGGCTCCACCTCCTGGAGGGTATGTTGTTCTGTTCTTTATTGGTAGATTGTCCTGCCTGTCTAAGTAGGAGGCGGAGCTGATACTCAAGATGAGGATTCCTTCCCCATCACTGCTGAAAAGGAACCTTCATGCTAAGTACCAAGGTTCTGTATTCTTTGTTTTTATGTCCAGTTGGCTGAATGGAAAGGTCAACTGTGAACATCTGTAATGCTACCCTGTAATAATGATGAAATCTTGCTTTTTGTTTCTTAACCCAATTTAAAAATATTACATCCTAGCCAAGTGTCCACAGAGCAGAGCTTCAGGCTCTTCTGAAATCATGAGGGATTAGGCTGACCCGCTAATCTGCAGTGTTCATCCTTTTACAATAGTTCACACAGAGGAGCAAATTAAGTGCCTATTTTTTGTGTCAGCCCTGAAGAATATCTGGTTTTCCAACCCTTAGTGACTTGTTAACAAACAGGTATCAGGACAAGGTAGTGAAGGCAGCCGCTGGCCAGTCAGATGTGAAATAGTATCTCTTTACTAACTACAGTATTGATTCCACCCTACCCTTGCAAACTGTGTAATTTTCTTTTCCCTGCTGCTAAACCAGTAACAATGTATGAAGAGCTTTAGGGGCCCATCAGTGCTCAAAAAGGCTGCTCTTCCTGGCATGCTATCGATTTTTCTCAAAGGCTTTTAAATTGCTCCTTCATTTTACTCAAATGCTCATTTCATCTCTACTGAACACCAGCACTTTTTCGTTGTGTTTAAACAATTGCTCCATTCACTGGGTTCCTAAACTGTGACGCCTTCTTATTTACTGAAAGATAAACTGTTTAGACAGTTTTTTGTTAATCTTGGATTAATTGTTCCTGTATCTGAATTGTTCTGCTCTGTACTCCTTTACTTCAAAAAAAAAAAAAAAACCCTCTGTGAGCTATCTAGTCCATGAGTGTATTTTTGTTTTGCCCTCCTAGGCTTCTTCCCTTGAGTTCTATTTTCCTACTACTGTATGTGTAGAACTTCAATCTTGCCCTTATTGCCATAAATGAAGCTAATAGGCTGGTTCTGTTCACCTTTTAGAGGTTCATCAATACTCCACACAGTGTCTTTTCAGTGTAGAACAGCTACGCTCTGCCTCCACTGAAAGACTGACATTGTTCTTTGTTTTTATAGTTCACAAATGATAAAGACATGCCTATTTTAATTAATAAATGCTAGTAGCACCCATAGTTTGAAATGACTGTTTCCATTTGAGCAAGGGGGGATATTAATAGTTTGCATAGCATAGTCATTTTGCAGGGTTTTGTTAGAACTCAGCTTTCAGTACTTAGACTGTTGACCTATGATGTATTAACTTATTATTGTATTTTTAAAATTTAGGCATTCTGAAAATATGCTTTTCTGCAAATTTCAACAATTTATTTTCTCCTCTTCCATTTTCCTTCATTCTGATACATCATCTAAAGTCTTAATCAACATTTTCTCTCTCTCTCTTTTTTTTTTTTTTACATGTTTAATGTTAGCAGCATCAGAAAATAGTCCAATTCTGCTATGAATTCAAGCATACAGGCAACAGAATCAAGTGGAAGGCCTGGAACAAATACTAATTCTTTTTTCATAAGGCAGCATCCCAGGAAACAGTAGAGTTTTAAAAATAGATTTCTGGTTTTTATCTAGATTGGTTATCCTTTTTTCTTGTATGGAATATTGCAAGACCAAAACCCAAAATAGCTTAAACATTCTCAAACAATCTTTGCAATGATTTTGTCTCAATTTTTTTATTTGGTTCATTGCATTTTAGAAAATGTATAGTTGTCAAAATAATCAGCTCTGGAAACAGGTGTTGGCATTATCTTTTTGTCAGAGTGGCATGATCCAGAATTTATGAGAGACATTGAAGCAGCTGCTGGAGTTGATCTGGGGTCTACTCGGTATAGTGGAAAAGGAAAAAAAGGAAAAAACAAAGGGAAGAAGAAGAAATACCCAAACCTAGTAGACCTAAAGCAAAAGGCAGATACTTGTCGTTCCCGGCTGGAGAAGAAAGTTTTCAATAAGTAAGAGACTTGTTTGTTTGTTATGTCTGTGTTCTTCTTCACTGTTGTCCATGTAGTTTTGATTTATTATATTGCCTCTTCAGAGTGTGCCTGTTCATGTACAAAGGAAAAAAGCGTCATCTCTGGGAGCCTGGACAAGCTATAAGGGCTAAAACTAATTGTTAGTCTCAACTAGAACACATTTCCCTAAATGTTAGACACATTAAATTAATGGAATACACACACACACACACACACACACACACACACTTACTTACCAAGTTTCCATTGTTTCAGCATGTCCACTTTAGTGGAAATTAGTAATTGGGTTAAGGCCATTGAATCATTGGGGACTTGATAAATCAACATTTCCATTGAGTCTACTCTAGGTGGGACTAAAAGTTGGATTTAGACTGAAAATCATATGAACTTTTTCTTTGCTAGAATACATTGTCTATATAGTTCCTAATTTTTGTGTGTGTGCGTGTATGCACGCACGCATGCTGTAGGAACTTTAATGCTTTTGACAGATCTGAGTTTCATTTTTGGGATTTTAAAGAATCAAACATCAGTTGAACACAACCATCAAAGTGCTTACTTATGCACCAAAAATCATGTGAGTTATGACTCTGTAAACACCTTGACATCCACACTCTTAAATTGTGTACACCTTAACATCCTCAACATCATATCTAAATATTTAAGCAGTAAAATACTTTGTAGTGTAACATTACAACATAATCTCCATATACCCAGTTTTTTCTTAGCCTTTCAGTCCTGATCCAGGTTATGCCTTTTCTTAGATAGATCCACTGTTTATTCACATTATTCATAAACACATAAATGCATCATTAGCCTTCTGGCATCTTATTATCTAAACATATCCTGCTTCCTAATAATATACACCATGTCTGCTGATTGAAACTTTATCCATGTGACAAGAAGACATTATGTTACAAGTATGGGGAGCCCAGTTAGACAGTTTCCACACCTCTGCCAACCACTGCCAAAGCACGACAAAGGCATGGAGGTGCCACCCCTGAAGGATGGTAGTTTGTATGGTTGCAATCAATGTGTAGGCCAGCTGTGAGAGAGTGGCTGTTGGAAGACAGCCTCTCCATGGTAGACATAATGAGCAGACTGATGTCTGACATGATCAAAGCAAGTGGAACAAAGCAAATGCTATTAAACCAAAAAGCAAATACCTTCTGTTCCAAGCAAAAAAATTAGTACTTGCACTTTTTATATAACCTCAGAGGCCAAAATGAGCCAGTACAAGGGATGTTCATCATTTTTTAAAAAAATGTGTTCCTCTCCTTGTCTTGATGTAATGGTTGTTACGAGTAATGAAAACTCACATTGTTTTCTTCTCTTTACAGAACAACACATTGTCCATGACAATCTTGTATTATCTAGCCTTATTTTTAGGAGTCAATAAGCCATAAAGTTCTAATAAGCAGAATTTCACATCAGCTTTAGAAAATAAATTTAAAAAGTTGTTTTTAGTTTACTGTGCTTCGTGCTAATGATTTTGAATGTGTGTTAGTGCCAGGCGTGGGAATCCAATCTGTCATATTTTAATAGGTTTCATAGTTTGCAGCACTAAACAAGATGATAACCTTGGCTTTATATAACAGCCCCAAATTACTTGAAATGTACAGGTGATAAAGCCTGGCTCTAGTCTGCCAATAAAGTTAAGTGAAATTGCACACAGATCATCAGAGTGGGATCTCATTTCATTTACAGTATCTCACAAGCCAGTGGTGCTAATGTAAAACCTACATGACATGAAAGTGCCAAGGCCATTGTGCCGTGCTAAAGACTCACTTTTCTCTTGCCAATTAAATAACATTCCACCTCCAGAACCATGACAGCATAGTTGCAGTTCTCTTTTAGCATTTCTTCTGTAAACTCTGCATGCAGAGTTTTGCTCAAGGAGGCACTTTACTCTGCTAAAAAAATCTTATTTTTTGTAAATTCAGCATTTTAAAAATGCCATTTACGAAGGATCCTCTGTCTTCAGATATGTTTAGATGACTTAGAGAAGGAAGCTGTTGGAGTTACAAAAATAAAATGTTGCCAAGGCCATCACCCTCATCATCAGTGCTCAGGAAATGTGGTGACAAGCTCAGGAGATGATGGCCTTATTAGCAGAGTGTGTGTCATTAAAGGGTGTGCCTAGAGAGCTTGCAACATTTACAGACGAATGCAGAGCAAAGCAGTAAATGTCTTGCATGGTCTGCCAATGTTTGTGTGTATTTATGAAATAAAAATGCATACCTTCTTTTTTTATAATTCCTTTTTATTGATAAAAAAAGTAGAATACAATTGAACATGTCCATTTTGTAGTTATAAGTCACTACAAAATGTCAGACAGTAATAGTATTTTTATACATAAAAATGAGAAACAGAAGAAAAGAAAGGAAAAAATAATCCATTATACATAGAACAAATTAAATATACTTTCCTAGTAAACAGTTCCGTTTGGTCATGAAAATAGAGGTAGGCAGTTTTATGCAATGTAGTTATGTAATGGTCTTCGAAAGGGTTTGTATTTCATTCAGTTAGGACATCATTCCACAATTTCTCATGGTGGGCAGGTGGAGCAGTTTATGTAATCAATCATTGGAAGCCATTTTTCTGCAAAGGGTGTCTTTATGGGTGTCAGGTTCATCCCTGAATTCTGGGGTTTGGAGTAGAATTCATGGAGGACCCTGACATGAGGCGGTTTCCCCCTGGCTGGGCCTCTGGAGTTTTGGAGGGAGGCCAGCCTGCCTGGTTGGCCTGGGAACGCTCCTCTCTCAAAGACGCTCAAGGTCAGGGCGGCCAGGTGCAAGCCTGCCCCACTCACTCCCTGAATGCTTTTCTCATGCTGGGAGGGTTTATCTGGAGGGTTGTTGTGCCTGTGTTCAGTTTTGGCTTTTTCCTATGTTCCTGACACATGAATCCATGTCAATGAAGCAACTTATTGAATGCATGTGAGCGTGTGTGCTTGATACATCACAATGGGGTATCCTTGAGATATCTTAATTTGTTCCTTAAGTGTTTCCATTAACCAAATATTCCAGAACCTCTTCCACCATTTTCCCATCATAAAATCTCCCGTTTTCCAATTTTGTGCAATTTCTAGTCTTGTTATTGCCAACAAAAATCATATCAGGTCTCTGTGTTTCACTGTGGTATTTTGATCAGTGAAAAGGGAAAGAAGTGTTATACTAGGGGTTATGGAAATGGTTTGCTTCATGACCTGAGAAATCAGCCTAAGTACCTCAGACCAGAACTTCTGGACCAGAGGGCAATGAAACCATATGTAGAGATATGTGCCTTTGTCCTTGCCACCCCTCCAGCAATTGGGATTACTATTTTTGGTGATTTGAGCCAGTCTGTGGGGTATTAAATACCACTTATAAACCACTTTAAGTGTGTTTTCTTGTATTATGACTGGACTTTTCTGAAATGTTGGGGATTTCCAGATGTTTGACCTGTCCAGATCGCTTAAGGGGTGTGCTACCTCAATTTCCCAGACCAATTTGAATCGAATGGTCTCCATCATTGTGGTTTCTATCATAAAGTTGTATATAATTGCCACATGGCCCTTGACCTGATTGGTAGAGGGCATACATAAGTTTTCAAATTTCATTAGAGGTCTAGGGGCAAAGCCCTGATGTTGTATGTGGGATAAGAAATGCGCAATTTGGGTGAGTTGTATCCAAGTGGGCTGAATGGGGTCCAAATCCTTTATGAGTTCTTTGGTTTTAGGAACATTTTTATTATATAGATCAGATATCATATATATCCCCTTCTTGTCCCAATCTAGGTAAGTTGTGTATTTGATTGGGTCAAAAATTTGGGATGGATCAGGAAGGGACGAATGGGTGATATCTGGGGCATCGTTTTGTGACTCCACTGTTTCCAAACTCATAAAGACATTCGTGAGAAGGGATTTTCAATTTTTTTTATTTGAGGGTAGGAAAGGTTAGAGAAGTACATTTCCATGTGTTTTGGGTCTTTTGGGTTTAATTCTGTCTCAATTCAGTTAGTTTGGGGGTTTCTCTTGAATATCTGGACCAGATGCATAAGCTGAGCAGCCATAAAGTAATATGGCAAATTTGGAATGCCCAGCCCCCCTGTTTGGAGTTTCTGATATAAAATACCTTTCTGAAATCTTGGTTTTTTTATTATTGAAAATGAAAGTGTGGAATAGTTTTTTTTCCAAATGTTGAAATATGTCAAAGGGGGTTCCAGAGGGATCATGAAAAATAGGAATAGAAGTTGTGGAAGTACAAACATTTTTAGTATCGCTATCCGCCCCAAGAGGTATAGGTTAAATGTGGTCCAGTGTTTTATTTTTTGCTTTATCCAGGTTGTGAGTTGTTTATAGTTCCATGGCAACAGTTGAACTATGTCTTTGGTGATTAGTATCCCTAGATATTTAAATCCAGAGGGTTGTAGATGTAATTTAGTCAGCTGTTGCCATTCATGTTGTGTTGAGTGCAGGGTATTTGGGCATAGTAGTTTTGATTTTTGCATGTTTACTCTGAAACCTGTGTACGTGTCAAATTTGTTCAGAGGGCAGGAAATGCAGTTGTCATGTTCGTGATATAGAGTAAAATGTCATCCGCAAAAAGTCCGATTTTGTGCATTTGTTGGTGGATCACAGGGCCTTCAATCTGGTGTGTCGTCCTTATTTGTTCTATGGCTATTGCGAATAGTAGAGGGGACAGTGGGCACCCCTGCTTGGTTCCCCGATGAAGTTCGAATGTTTGGGAATCTACTTTGTTAGCATAGATCATTGCTTCAGAATTGGAGTACAGATTTTGGAGAAATGCTACAAATTGGCGTCCCATATTCATTTTTTGGAGCAGTCCAAATAGGTATGGCCATTCCAACCGATCAAAGGCCTTCAAATGCATCTATTGATATCAAAGCCAGGGGGTGTAGCTTTTGTTGCAAAAGTGCATTATATTTATTGTTCTTCTGATGGCATTGGCTAGCCGCCGGCCAGGCATAAAGACTTTTTGATTAGAATGTATGTAATCAGTGATGAAAGCATTCAGGTATTTTGAAAAGATTGAGGTCATTATTTTATTGAGGTCAGAGTTGATCAGGGCAGTTGGTCTGAAGGCGGTGATGACAGGGATGTCATCCTCTGTCTTGGGGATCAGGATGATCCGTGATCTCTTCTAGCTGCATGGATGTGGACCATTGCGGAGGAGTTCATTTTACAGGATGTGTAAGTGTGGGGTAAGTTCTGTTTTGAGTTGTTTATAGAATTCAGCAGAGAACCTGTCAGGCCCTGGCACCCATCCCAGTTTCAATTGAGTAATAGTTTGTTCAATTTCTTGTATGGTGATTGGGGAATTTAGAGCTGCTTTGTGTTGTTCTGTAAGTATTGGGATTTTTAGTGAGTCTAGAATTGGATAAGATCTAGGGATTGAGGGCACTCCGAAGTGTACAAATCTTTATAGAATGTGCGAAATCTGTGGATGTGATGCACCAATAACACACTCACTTTTACTCAACAAGATTTCTTTATTGAGCAAGGCAATGTGTATGAAGGGGGAGGAGGGGGAGAGATGCGCCCAGCTGGGACGGTGGCCTTGAAGTCTCAAGAGGAGAAAACATTCCCAGGCTAAAGGCGGGCTGGCTTTATTCCAGGAACTGAGAAGCCCAGGCAGGGAAATCAGTCCAGGAACTAAACTCCTGTCAGGGACTTCCATGGATTCTACTCTAATACCCAGAATCCAGGGGAGAGCATGACAGTGGAGTATGTCGATGGTTTTAGTTACAGTGGTCCCATCGAGGGTTTTAATCTGTGAGATGGTTCTTTTTTCAGCTTTCCTCTTAACTAGGCGTGCCAATAGTTTTGCGTTTTTATTCCCATGCTGATAGTAATGTGACTTTGTATATTTTAGATGGCTATATGGATGCTTTTTAAATCTAATTCATCTAATTCAGATTTTATTTTCATCAATTGAACTAATATCTGCTTGTCTTGGTCATTCTTGTGATTTTGGGTCAATTTAGTTAATTCACTTAACAAAGAATGTCTTCGTGTCTCTTTTATTTTTTTCTGTTTTGCTCCCTCCTGTATCAGGAGGCCACGGAAGACCACCTTTAGAGTAGTGATTGTGTAGTATCATCTGTTTTATTCTCTTGGTAAAAGTGTTTAATTTCCTGTTGTATGTGTTTACTGAATGGTTCATTATTCAGTCTCTCTCTGGCTTTTCTTCGCAAACGAAGATTCAGGAAGGACTCATCCCACGCTTTCTGCAAGCACGGTGATGACTAAAAAGGCCAATCCGAGATAAACATGTCCGGTTGCAGAAAGCACAGCAGAAGGTCTCCTTGGGTGATGTTTCAGAATTGTGGTTCTTTCTGCATTGTCCTTTCTCTTCAAGACTTGTTCGTCGTGAGTTCTCAAATAAGGCTGCAGCGTTGTGGATAGTGTGTCTCCATGCCTCCCGATGTGAGGCCAGGGCGGACCATTGTTGGTGATCAATTTGGCCGAGCCTGAGATGTTGTTTCAGGGAGTCCTTGTATCACTTTTTTGGAGCGCCCCTCTTACGCTGACCCATGGCGAGTTCACCGTAGAGTACTATTTTTGGGAGGCGATGGTCCTCCATCGTAAAAACGTGCTCTGCCCAGCACAGCTTTGTTCTCAATATCATGGCCTCAGTGCTGGTGATCCCTGCTTGCTCAAAGACAGCAACATTTGTCACATAGTCAGTCCAGTGTATATTTAGGATTGTGCATATACAGCACTGATGAAAACATTCAAGGAGTTGTAAGTGGTGGCGATAGGTGACCCATGTTTCATACCCATAAAGAAGAATAGACAGTACAATGACTCTATACACACTGATTTTTTGTGCTTCGCCTCAGGTGTTTATTACTCCAGACTCTTTTGTGAAGTCTTCCAAATGCACTATATGCCTTTGCTAATCTTTGATCGATCTCTTTGTCAATCTTGGCATCTGAGGAGATGATGCTTCCCAGGTAGGTGAACTGCTGAACCGACTTAAGCACAGATTTGCCAACGGCAATGTGGGGATGATGGTGTTCATCCTGTGGTGCAGGCTGGTAAAGAACTTCCGTTTTCTTCAGGTTGACTTCCAGCCCAAACAGCTCTGCAGCTGTTGTGAAGCAGGATGTTAAGTGCTGCAGAGCTGCTTCTGTGTGGACAACAAGGGCAGCATCATCAGCGAAGAGCAGCTCACGAACTAGATAGTTTAGAGTCTTAGTGCGAGCCCTCAGACGGCTTAAGTTAAACAAGCTACCATCAGTACGGTAACGTATATAGATGCCGTCGTCTTCTTCGAGCTCTGCCGTAGCCCTTTGGAGCATCATGCTGAAGAAGATTGTAAATAAAGTTGGAACAAGAACACAACCTTGCTTCACTCCATTGGTTATTAGAAAGGGCTCTGAAAGAGCATCGCCATATCTGACTTGACCGTGCTGGCCCTTGTGTAGTAAGATAATCATTTGAAGGAATTTGGGCATAACACTGCTCTTTATTGCTGGAAAAATCCTTGCAAGGTTACTCCTGAACAGATTAGTTCCTGCTATTGCAGAATAATTATTCAAGTAAATAGGAGTTAAATCTCCATATTTTAGTTGGTTGTGTTGCTTCTGTCAAAGACCAGTCCATGGTAAGTGGAGTATGGTCTGAGTGGAGGGCCAGGTGGATTGTGACTTTTTTGCTGTGGGACATGGCCGTCTTGTCAACAAAGAAGTAGTCAAGCCTTGAGTAGGAGTTATGTACTTTGGAGATAAAGGAGTAATCTCTGGTTCTGCAATTAAGGAACCCCACTGGTCAACTAAGTTTAATCTTTTAAGGTCTTTCAGAGGAATTTGTGGTATTGAGTGGGGCTTGAGTGACTTATAAGAAGATTTATCCATACAAGGATTGAGAACTGCATTAGCGCCCCCTGCAATTATCACTGTGCCCTTTTGTCATCTGTTCCAGAGATTCCCGGAAAGATGTCAGAAATTGGATTTGATTAGAGTTTGGCTAGGGCAACTTCCTTGTTCATGAGAGTGTCCTGTACTATTACAAATCTACCTCTAGGATCTTTACAAATTTTCTTAGGAATGAATGGGGTTTGTTTATCAAATATTATTGCAGTCCCTCTCACCTTTCCATTACCTCCAGCCACGAATTGTTGTCCGAATTGGGATTTTGGAAACACCGGGCTGGGTGACTTGTTGTGTGTCTCTTGTAGAAAAATGATGTTTGGGTGGAGAGGTTTGAGCTGTTTTAATATCTTAGCTCATTTAACTGGCAATCCTAGTCCTCTTAACATTGAAAGAGAGAAATTTGAGGGTAGACATGTCTAATTAGATAGAAGTCGCTTTTGCGTTTGTTGCTGAATGAATAGGCTGAAGGCAACTATCATGGATGGCAAGAGAGAATGCGCTTGCAAATACAATGAATTTCCAAAATCCTTTCAGGATTTTTGAGAGGAGAGTTAAACAAGATAACAATTAAAAATATCAACAACACCAACAATGACCCCTGAACATTCAAACACCTGGGCAAGAAGACCCGTGCATTGCATGGAGCTTCGGGTGGGGGTGACATCCCCAGCCTTCCCAGGGGAACCCTATTTGGGTCTAGAGCAAAAAAAAAAAAAGACTGTCATGGCCTCTTTGTATTAACAGTGTTAAGTGTGTCCTTGAACTACCAACCTGTTTCTGAGTGTTATGCGGTATGGTACCACAGGCCGTGGTGTGCCACCAAGATGTGTGGCCGTGCTGCACTCACCCAGACCATATAGCAGGCAGATAGTCAGCTTAGGCAACAGAAGGATCAGTAGGTGTGGGTGTTTCAATGGAGAGTCTGTTGAAGTCTGCAGAGGAAGGACCCAGTTTCAAAATGTGCTTCTGTCTTGACTGGCGATGTGGAGTGCTGCAATTTGCTCTTTGTGGACCTGTTGTTCTGGTTACCGCTGCGTTTATGGAGCGCTGGTGTTCTGGCTCCTTTTAGTCCTCTTGAGGTGTGAAGCCTTTCTTCTTGTGTCTAGAGACAAGGGTCCATGTGTTGGTGTCAGGCGTGTGGGTCTTCTGCACAGCGGTGTGCTCTTCATGCCATATCTCCTGTTCCAAGGTTTGGGGTACAGGAAAGTCTATGGCTAACATATGTCCAGAAGCTGGGATCTTGTAGTCACAATCATAGTTTTATTGTTATGAAATATTATTAATTTGAATGGGAAGCCCCATTTGTAGCTTATCTTCTCCTTTTATAAAATTGATGTCAGTGGTTTAAGGAGTTTTCACTTGCGTAGGGTTTCTGGGGCCAGATCATGATAGATTGCTATTTGAGTTGCATTATGCAGTATTGGTGCATGCTTTGAAAGGAGGTCAAACATGTAAGCTTTTACAGAGAAGTGGGCGAACCGAGCAATTATGTCTCGAGGAGGCTTGTTCAGAGGGGGTGGAGGGCCCAGTGCTCTGTGGACATGTTCTATGTCTGTCGCAGTAATGGTGTCATTGGGGCAGTGCTTATTAATCCAGCCCACCAAGAAGGTTAGGATGTCTTTTCCCTCCACGACTTCCACAAAGCCGTGAAATCTAATACGCACCCTTCTCCCCCGAAAATCCTCCCCCGATTTTCCAAATCTACCAGCTTGTTTGCTAGGGATTTGTATGCTTCCTCAAGGTACTGTATTCTGTGCTCATGGTTTTGCCCCATTTTATGGGCCTCTGCTGCTGTTTCAGCAACTTCAGAAATTGTTCCTGTAAGTTCTTTGATAGAGGTTTGCAGGGTGGCAAGGGCTGCAGACCAGTCTCTTTGCAGGTCTGAGACAATCTTCTGTCACAGCCTCTCAAATTGGTCTGCCAGCTACTGGTTATTTAGCTTTGGTGGGGTCTCTTTCCCTCCCCCTCCTTTGCTACCTCCTCCCCTGCTTGCCTTGTTAGCTGCAGGTGCCATTATGTCTTCCTGCTCGACCGGCTTGTTGTTTTCTCTGCTGCTGAGGTCCGGAGTCATTTCCCTCCCCTTCTTGACCAGGCAGTATTCAGAGATAGCTCTGTCAATCAGTCTCTTGCTGCCAATCATCAAGGGGGTGTTTTCAGGGTGGAAAGACTTCTCCAGTGCTACAAGGAGAGGCTTAAATCATGAAACCTTTGGCAGCCTTCTCTCTAGTTGTCAGCCATCTTAGGCGTCTGGACACGCCCCCCCCAAGAATGTATACCTTGATTTTGTTAAAATGATAATTTATAAATATTTCCATTATTAGAAATGGAGTGACAAGCTGCTGTACTCTTAGATCCAATGTATCTAATTTTGGAAGCTAGAAAGATAATAGAATCAAAGAATTGTAGAGTTGGAAGAGACCACGAGGGCCATCCAGTCCAACCCCCTGCCACGCAGGAAATCACGATCAAAGCATCCCCAACAGATGGCCATCCAGCCTCTGTTTAAAGACCTCCAAGGAAGGAGACCCCACCATGCTCCGAGGGAGGGTGTTCCACTGCCGAACAGCTCTTACTGTCAAAATGTTCCTCCTCATGTTGAGGTGGAATCTCTGTTCCTGCATCTTGCATCCATTGCTCCGTGTTCTAGTCTGTGGAGCAGCAGAAAACAAGCCTGCTCCATCCTCAACATGACACCACTTCAAATACTTAAACATGGCTAACATATCGCCCCTTAACCGTCTTTTTTTCAGGCTAAACATACCCAGCTCCTTAGGTCTCTCCTCATAAGGCATGGTTTCCAGACCTTTCACCATTTTAGTTGCCCTTCTCTGGACATGATCCCAGTTTGTCAATATCATTCTTGAATTGTGGTGCCCAGAATTGGACACAGTATTCCAGGTGACACCTGACCAATGCAGAATAGAGTGGCACTATTACTTCCCTTGATCTAGACACTATACTTCTATTGATGTAGCCCAAAATTGCATTGGTCTTTTTAGCTGCCCCATCACACTGCTGACTCATGTTCAACTTGTGGTCTACTAGGACTCCTAGATCCCTTTCGCACGTAGTCTTGTTCAGCCAGGTCTCCCCCATCCTATATTTATGCATTTGGGGTTTTTTTGCCCTAAGTACAGTACCTTACACTTCTCCATATTGAATTTCATTTTGTTAGCTTTGGCCCAGCTCTCCAGTCTATCCAGGTCATTTTGAATTTTGATCCTGTCCTCTAGGGTATTAGCTACTCCTCCTAATTTGGTGTCATCTGCAAATTTGATAAGCATGCCCCTAATTCTGTCATCCAAGTCATTGATAAAGACTTTACTCCTACACGTGCTCGCTATCTGTTTGAATTCTTCTTTGGTTATTTCCCCCTTTTTCCATTTCCTATACATGTTCCGTTTAAAACTTAGCTCCGTTGAAAGTTCTTTAGTCATCCATCCTGGTTTCTTGAGACACCTCCCATTTTTCTTCCCCAATGGTACTGTTTGAAATTGTGCCTTCAGTATCTCCCTTTTGAGAAAGTCCCATTCGTCTTGAAGTCTCTTCTTTTTTAGTATTCCTGACCATGGGATCACCCCCAGTATTTCCCTGAGTTTATTGAAATCAGCTCTCCTAAAGTTGAGAATGTGTGTCTGACTGTGCCTGGCTTCTCCTTTCCATTGTATAACAAACTCCAGGAGAACATGATCACTCTCACCTAAGGATCCCACCACTTGCACCTCATTAACCAGGTCATCCCTGTTGGTTAGGATCAGATCTAAAATAGCTGACCCCCTTGTTGCCTCTTCCACCTTTTGGACCATGAAATTGTCTTCCAGGCAAGTAAGGAATTTGCTAGACCTTGAAGTTTTAGTTGAGTTAGATTGCCAGCAAATATCAGGATAGTTGAAGTCACCCATCACTACTACACCTCTCCTTTCTGCGTGTGTGGCCATCTGTTCTAGAAAGGCATCATCCAATTCCTCCTGACTTGGGGGGTCTGTAGTAGAGTCCCACAATAACATCCCTGTTGTTTCCCTCCCCTTTGATTTTTATCCAGATGCTCTCCACCTGGCTTCCAGTATTGATGTCATGGATCTCTTCACTGGTGTAAATATCTCTGATATATAATGCTATTCCTCCTCCTTTCCTGTTTGGCCTGTTTCTCTTATAAAGGTTATACCCCTCTATTCCTACATTCCAATCATGAGACTCATCCCACCAGGTTTCAGTAATGCCTATTGTATCATATATGCTTTGTAGTGCTAGGAGTTCAAGTTCATCTTGCTTATCAAGATAAATTAACACTTCTTTTAAAAAAAGTTTTGGAACATTGCAATAAAGAAAATACTTAATTTTCTCAGCATAGAAGAACTAAATACAATTCAGCAGCATCATGCCAAAATGAATAACTTGTCCTTTTAGAGAAAAAGATTTCAGAAATAACTTGATATTACACTGTTACCCTGTATAATATAATAGGCTAACATGTTTTTAACATCTTTGCTGTTATTTCTGTCATACTGCAGATAACTTGAAGTAGGCATCTTTATATTATAACCACCCAGTCCATCCCAGTTCAACCAAAAAAATAATTGAAAATAATAATGCTACTCTCAGAATTATTGTATATGTTTTTGATTTATTGTTTGCTTGCTTTTGTTCTGTCCCATGAACTTCATGGACTTTAAAACATAGAAAGTTTGTAACAAGCTTTTTCCCATGTTTCACAAATACATGTTGTACCCTATCCACCCAAATTCTCTCCTCAGGATCAAGAGATACTTTTTAAAATAACGTAATATACTTTTCAACCTCTTAAAGATAATCCACTGCCATCTTATCCTAACATATTTTCTCTTTTGCTGGTTTGACAAGGCCCTTGATAGCTAAGCCAGATAACCAGCTGCAGTTGTATAAGAAATGTTGTTAATCAGTGTGTAAAACAAAAAAGTTGAGTAAAAGCCTGTTTGTATCAGTCTATGATTACAGTTTCTCATTCAATATCATTTACATTTCAACAGATCACCTTAGATATACTCTTAATTCCAGTGGCGGCATTAGGGGTGTGTGGAGAAGTCCAACCGCACCAGGTGACACCATCGAGGGAGAGATGACACTGGCCTTAGTAACAATGCAGCCTAATCCAAGTCTCTGCCTACTGTACCTTCCCCCCACAGAAGCACCTTAAGATCCTAGCCTCTCCTGCCCATGGCCTTTTCTCACTTTCCTCTTTCAACTGTTACATTCTCCTTCTGCAGCCAAGTAGCACTGAGTATGCTCCCAACATTCCAGCATGCTAATGGACTCACCCATCCCTGCACTCACACCTTACTTGGTTTACTCTAAAATATAGAATTATACACTTAACCATAATCACTCTATAATACAAATACGTACCAACATGAAAAATAGTCAAGCACCACAATACATCCTTGATTTTGCATATGCATTTTCACATACTTATCTATTTTTTTATTTGATGCAAAAGATGAAAAGAGTCTGAAGTTAGGAGGAATCAGAAGCTATACCGCATAAAGGTCTTGCCGTTATGTTGCACAAAGAATTTCCTTGGCAGGCTTCCAGTTATGTGAAAATGTTTTGCAGTCTTCAATATTTGAAACTTTTCTATTGTCTGTTCAGTAGCCCAGGCAGATACAGTAGCAGTGTTCTCTTCACATTATTAGATTTCTAGTAATATGAGTTGACTATATAACCAAATTTTCTTTATGATCATTGTGTGCCCTAATGTAATCTGTAGCTGTGCAGAATAACTTTATAAATCTCAGAAAGGAGCATTATTCATATCTTAAGTGGTAAAATGAAAACCTTCCTACTCTATTTTCCTCTAACCACTATAAGAGCAGTAGCTTTCAACTACTAGTTGTAGTAGTAATCAAACCCCCACACACACAATTTCCTCTTTGCTATGAATTCTATGATTCTATGCTTCTTTTTATTCCCATGGCACTGAACCATTGACTTTTCTTTGGGGAATTACCTTTCTTTGAGGAGACAGTTGGATTTGCCTCTCTGGTAGGCACACATCTGCGACGGAGTGGCCCTCTTTTCCAAGTGGTGCTGTTCTTACATGGGAAAAAAACCCCTTCCTTGGATGGCCAGATGTTTTGCATGCTTTGAGGGACACAGAAATGGTCCTGGAGGCTGCATCTAGTCCATGGGCCACACTTTGTGTGTGTATGTTCCTTCAAGTCATCTGTCAACTTATGGCGACACCATGACCTTCACAGGGTTGCCTTAGGCAAAAAATTACTCAGAGGTGGCCTATCCAGACCTTTTTTAGACCACAAGAAAAAATGGTTTGTTGTTTGGCTTTGAAGCAACTGAATCCATTCTCTTGCCCAGTGCTCTTCGTTTCGGACTAACTACTTGGTAACAACAGTTTTGTTAACAGTTTTACATTAGTTAACAATACTTCTAAATATATGCCTTTTAACAATATGCCTGAATACATGCCTGTTAACAATATACTTGTCAGTACTTGGTTTTTCATTTCCATTTGACCTTGCTGTCTCAATTCCACCTCCAACAATATATATTGTATATAAACCTGAAATTCTGAGTAGCACTCCTTGCATCTGATTAAATGGGCTACATTCCATAAAAGGTCATTGTATAATACATGTTTTAGTCTTTAAGTTGCCATGTTGCTCTTTGTTATGGCTTTCAAAAGTATTTGTCTTACTCTGAGAAGAAAATATTTCATAGAGATTTTCCTGAGTTCCATTTTGGTCTTGGGAGAAGGGTTGTCTTTCCTGAAAAAATTTTCTGAGTTTCTTCCCAACTCTGTTGCCACATACCTGGTATTCTAACTATAAAAGTAAACATTGAACTGGATTTGGAGTCTTCCTTTTGTGTAATGTAGGAAAGGGAGACTACTTTTTGATTAAGCAGCTACTGCCAATTTAATATTTAATCATTGTTGTTTTTCCTGAAAGCTGTTTCTAGAAATGATTGTATGAAAGAGCATTAGGAAGTTTTTTATAGGTGTTTACAGATGTGTATAATGCAGTGAATGCTAGGATGGGTGTGTTCAGAGAGACACAGCAGGTGTATAGAGGCTTTTTTTTTCTGCTTAGCATTCCAATTAACTATGTTTAAATACATTTTAATAGTTTCAACTATAGTTTGTTTATACTGCTGTGGTCCATTCTTTTTTAGTGTGCAAACATTCACTGTTATCCAAGTTCAAGACACTTACTGATTAACAGAAGACCATAAACATTGTCCCCTGGAAGTTTATGTTCTTTATATTCCTAAGGCAATTTTTAAAATTTCACCTAAGTAATTGTGCAAAATGGATGTAGCTATAAAAGGTGGGGAGTGCATGATCATCATGCTGAAAGACTTCCATTTGTTTATTTGTATTAATGAGCCCATTGCTAAATTAAAACTGTTTGTATTGCTGTAGCTAATTTAGTTAACATAATAAATTTGTTCTGCTTCATCGTCAGTGCAGTGTTTGAGGCTCGATTAGCAATTAATCATAGCCACTTCATTATTTTTGCTAGCATATTTATAAGTGTTTTTAATATTTGCATAAAATACCAGTTGAATGCTCTTCTTATATTCTTCTTGTCTTGCTTTTTCTTACAGAACAGCAGTGAAGCGGGTGGTGAAAGCAATGAATCGAATGGATCAACGAAAACATGAAAAGTTTGCAAACCAGTTTAACTATGCATTGAACTGAATGTCATAAATGGAAAGACTAAAAAACACTGAACAGCACTGCAATTCTTAAAGCTTTGATTGAAATATTAATTACTATAGATTCATATAATCTAATATTTGCTAGCAACATGGATTTTTATAAATGAATTGTGCCCGTGATTCTTTGTATAAATATACACATTGATAAACTGCCTGGGATTTGTATAAAATAGAAGTCCTACAGCTTGTATATATATTTCAGCAGCACTTGGGAATTTTGAGTTTTTTTGTGGACTTTTTGATAGGATTTTCTGCCTTTAACACAATCCCATACATATTAAAGATCCCTCACAGTGCAGCTTGGCTCTGTCACATGATGAGTGGTGCATTGGTAAAGAGCTGGATACTAGAGAAAGCTACAACTCTGACAGCAATACTGTATAAACCTAGAATGTTTATTAGCTAGCTGACCTCTGCAGGCAAGTGCTCTGTCCTTTTAAACTGCCTTTCATGAAATGTTTAGAGGTCTCACTCTATTGCAAGAGCCAAGCTAAGTGCTATAGTCACAATGGGGTTCACTGTCCCTCTGACAGCCCCCTCCCATACACCTGTAACATTAGAGAGCTCACATTCTGGGCATCATGCACTGCTCTGGCAAAGAGACCCCAGTGGTTTGGAGCTGGGACAGGGAAGCACTCTGTGTAATAGACAGAATTCACCTGATGAGTGTTGGGAAATATTCATCGGGATGGGGAGGGCAGATGATGCACCACAGGGGCTCATGTCTCTATGGTAACTGAAATATAGTGCTGAGCTCCAAGGGACACTTATTTTCAAATGTGGGAATGAAAATTCATGTTACGGGAAAATGTACTGTCTGGACTGTGAATCAGTAGCACATGTTCACAGGAAAATACCCATGTTGGCTTCCTAAAGCATGAACCCATAATGCCAGGCACTTGTTCTGTGATGTGTGCAGCACTGTACATGCTTTTTCCAATGTGTAGTCATATTTTTCCCGAGGAGAAAATATCTTTAACAACTAGGCATAACTTCCATTTTAACAATTTTCCTATCAGTATGGATATAAATCCATCCTGTGAGATCTTCTGCTGTGCTTTTTGCAACTGGACTTGTTTATCTCGGATTGGCCTTTTTAGTCATCAGTGTGCTTGCAGAAAGCGTGGGATGAGTCCTTCCTGAATCTTCGTTTGCGAAGAAAAGCCAGAGATTCACTTTATCGGTTCTATTCAGAATAATTGTCAGCCAGTTATTTTTGTGTGAGAAGATGCTCCCAGAGTTGGATGACAAACAGCACATCAGCATTTTGCAATATTTTCCCCAAAACATTCCCTTGCATATGTGACTTTGTGAATGTTAGGCTTTGCTAGAATGGCTTCTCTCTAGCATTCTCTAAAGTGCACGTGAAGGCTGCTACATTCATTGTCAGCTAGCAGTGTTCCCAAACTGGGGTGCAGCCCTCAGGGGACGCAATAGTTGCTTGGGGGGAGCATTTTTTTTAACATTAAATTATTAATGTCCCTCAATCCCAGGACAGCATTCTTGGGCTTGCAAAGTGGGCGGCTGGTGGGCCCTTGGGAGAAGAGCGGAAGGAGACTTGAGTCCCTATGGCTAGAGATTCAAGTGGCAGCAAGGCCTGGGCACCAGGAGCACATTCTTCCTGCTCAGCTGCAGCACTTCTGCTCTTTCCGTTCTAAAGGTAGAAGTGGCCACTGGTGTGCTCCCTGGACATGGCAGAGCAGGAAGAATGCTCTGCCCCCTGCAAGGGGATGCAACATCCACATGTAAAGGAGGTCACAGAGGTAAAATTTGAGAACCACTGAGTTAGAGCATAATCTGTTTCACTTATCTTTAAAGAGCATCACAGGAAAAGAGGAAGTGCAGATTTGTTACTTATGCAAAAGTTGTAAGTTCCTATAACAATATTCATGATCATTGTCAACTTTGTTTCTGTAAACCCATATTATTATAGAAAACTTTCTAAATATCTCTCCCCTTTGTTTTTATGCTGTGGGACTTATTGGGTCCCAAAATGGGCCAAGCAAGAGGGCTTCCTGTTCAGAGGAGGCACTGCTGAAATAGGCAAGAAAATCTTGGCCCTTGAATTTAAATTTCCTCAGCTTCCCTACCCAAAAATCCAAAATGATGAAAAATCATCTTTGCCCAGCCCAGCTAAGGTGTGAACACAGGTGAAAGTGCTAAGGAACAGTGAACTTCGGAAAACAGCTTAACTTACCAGAAAGCTGGTTGCTAGAAAATAAAGGAATAGGCTGAACAAAAACAACAGTGCCAGTGAGGAATATGGATTGGCAAAGTCCTTTCACTTTCATTTAGACAACCACAAGATATAGGCCATGAAAGAGGATAGCATTTCCTAAACAGCTTGTTCTAATGAGAATGGAAAGAAGTGATAACATGTGCAAGGTGGAAGCATTAAGAGTTATGCAGAAAACCATGGTGAAGAGACATTTGATGAAGTTTATTGAAGTAAGTGTATCTATAAAATCCTTGGAGATGTGAGAGCCACCACATTTGTATTAGATCCTTGCCTTTCCTGGCTAATTAAACAGGCCAAAGGAGGACTGGCTGAGTGGGTAAGGGAAGAGATTAATGCCTGAAGGAGGCTGTGGTAAGACCTCTTCTGAAGGAACCTTCCTGGATCCTTTTACATATCCTTTCCAACAGGGACTCACAGTATATAAACACCACACACCCCTACCCAACCATTCTCTGAAGATGCCAGCCACAGATGCAGGTGAAATGTCTGGAAAAAAACTCTTCCAGAACATGGCCTCACAGCCCAGAAAAAAACCACGAAAAACCTTCCTGGATCCTACTATACTAGATAACTATAGGCCAGTCTCCAATCTTCCATTTCGGGGCATGGTACTAGAGTGATTGGTGGCCTAACGCCAGGAGTTCCTGAATGAGGCAAATTATCTAGGTGCATTTCAGTCTGATTTCAGACTTGGTTATGGGGCAGAAACAGCTTTGTTGCCTGGATGGTGACCTGTTCGTTTCCCTATTAGTTCTGCTGGACCTCTCAGGAGCTTACGATACCATTGACCATGATATTCTTAGAGTCACCTCTCTGGAATGGGGCTTGGAGGTACTGTTCTATAGTAGCTCCATTCTTTCCTGGAGAGGGGCTGTCTGAGAGTGTTGCTGGGGGATTCTGGCCACTGGCCTGTGAAGTCCCTCAGGGTTCAGCCTTGTCTTCCATGCTATTCAACATCTACACAAAACTGCTGGGAGAAGTCTGGAGTTTTGGGTCAGGTAACACCAGTATGCTAATGATACCCCTCTCTTTTGCTCCTTTCCACCTAATTGCAAGGAAGCTGTTCCTGTGCTAAACCTGGGCCTGGCAGCTATAATAGACTGGATGTGGGCAAACAAACTGAAGCTCAATCCAGACAAGACAGAGGTGCTCCTGAGTCAAAATACAGACTTGGAAATAGGGATTCATCCCCTGTTAGATGGAGTTACACTCCCCCTGAAAAAGCAGGTTTGCAATTTGGGGGTTCTGGATTCAGCTGTGAGCCTGGAAGCCAAGGTCTCAGCAGTGACCAGGAATGCTTCTGCACAATTACAGCTAGGGTGCCAGTCAACCCAAAGAGCTTCAGCCAGTTTGTTAAGGGGGGCTGGCTACAGGGAGCACACAACTCCTTTGTTGCAAGAGCTCAATTGGCTGCCAGTCCATTTCTGGGGACAACTCAAAGTGCTGGTTTTGACATATAAAGCCCTATACAACTTGGGTCCAGGTTATTTGAAGGACCGTATCTCCCTGTATGAGCCCAGTAGAGCTTTAAGATGGCCTGGAGAAGCCCTTACCTCTGTCCCAACACCTTCTCAAGCTCGCTTGGTGGGAACAAGGTAGGGGGCTTTCTTGGTAGCTGCTCCCAGACTTTGGAACTCCCTCCCCATACAGGCTGGGATGGCCCCATCCTTGCTCTCCTTCTGGCAGCAAGTTAAAACATTTTTGTGCTGCCAGATGCTGCCAAACTTGACAAGGGCTGAGGTTTTAAGGCTGTGCAGTACAGTTTTTAATATTGTGAAGGGTCTTTGTAGAATTTTTAATGTTTTTTAATATTTTAATGCTTTTAACTTATAAATTGTTTAATTATTTTTAAATTTTATATTTATACTGTTATTTTTACTTTTGTATTGTTTTTAACTTGTATTGTTTAAAGATGTTGTTAGCCACCTTGAGTCCCATTGTCGGAAGATAGGTGGAATATAAATAAATAAATGATGATGATGTCATAGAATCATAGAGTTGGAAAAGACCACAAGGGCCATCCAGTCCAACCCCCTGCCATGCAGGAATACACAATCAAAGCATTCCCGACAGATGGCCATCCATCCTCTGCTTAAAAACCCTCAAAGAAGGAGACTCCACCACACTCCAAAGCACTGTATTCCACTGCTGAGCAGCTCTTATTGTCAGGATATTCTTCCTAATGTTTAGATGGAATCTCTTTTCCTGTAGTTTGAACCCATTGCTCTGTGTCCTAGTCTCTGGAGCAGCAGAAAACAAGCTTGCTCCATCCTCAGTATGACATCCCTTCAAATATTTAAACATGACCCAGCAGACTGGAGGAGGGCAAACATTGACCCCATCTTCAAAAATGGGAAAAAAGAGGATCCCAACAATTATTGTCCAGTTAGTCTGACATCAATACCAGGGAAGATTCTAGAACAGATCATTAAACAGAGAGTCTGAGAACATTTAGAAGGAAATGCCATAATCACAAAAAGTCAACATGGGTTTCAGAGAAACAAACCATGCCAGACTAATCTGATCTCTTTTTTTGATGAAATTACCAGTATGGTAGATGAAGGGAACACTGTGGATATCGCATACCTTGATTTCAATAAGGCCTTTGACAAGGTTCCCCATGACATTCTTGCAAACAAGCTTGTAAAATGTGGGCTAGACAAGTTAACTGTTCAATGGAGTTGTAATTGGTTGACCGGCCGAACCCAAAGGGTGCTCAGCAGTGGCTCCTCTTCGTCTTGGAAAGATGTGACCAGTGAAGTGCCACAGGGTTCTGTCCTAAGCCCAGTGCTATTCAACATCTTTATCAATTACTTGGATGACAGAATTAGGGACATGCTTATTAAATTTGCAGATGACACCAAATTAGGAGGAGTAGCTAATACCCTAGAGGACAGGATCAAAATTCAAAATGACCTGGAGAGCTGGGCCAAAGCTAACAAAATGAAATTCAATATGGAGAAATGTAAGGTACTGCACTTAGGGCAAAACAAAAAACAAAACAAAATGCATAAATATAGGATGGGGAAGACCTGGCTGAACGAGACTATGTGTGAAAGGGATCTAGGAGTCCTAGTACACCACAAATTGAACATGAGTCAACAGTGTGATGCAGCAGCTAAAAAAGCCTATGCGATTTGGGGCTGCATCAATAGAAGTGTAGTTTCTAGATCAAGGGAAGTAATAGTGCCACTCTATTCTGCCATGGTCAGGCCTCACCTAGAATACTGTGTCCACTTCTGGGCACCACAATTCAAAAAAGATATTGACAAATTGGAACATGTCCAGAGAAGAGCAACTAAAATGGTGAAAGGTCTGGAAACCATGACTTATGAGGAAAGACTTAGGAAGCTGGGTATGTTTAGCCTGGAAAAAAGATGGTTAAGTCATAGAATCATAGAATTGCAGAGTTGGAAGAGACCACAAGGGCCATCCAGTCCAACCCCCCTGCCACGCAGGAAATCACAATCAAAGCATCCCCGACAGATGGCCATCCAGCCTCTGTTTAAAGACCTCCAAGGAAGGAGACCCCACCACGCTCCGAGGAAGTGTGTTCCACTGCCGAACAGCTCTTACTGTCAAAAAGTTCCTCCTCATGTTGAGGTGGAATCTCTGTTCCTGGAGCTTGCACCCATTGCTCCGTGTTCCAGTCTCTGGAGCAGCAGAAAACAAGCCTGCTCCATCCTCAGTGTGACATCCCTTCAAATACTTAAACAGGGCTATCATATCGCCTCTAAACCGTCTTTTTTCCAGGCTAAACATACCCAGCTCCCTAAGTCTCTCCTCATAAGGCATCGTTTCCAGACCTTTCACCATTTTAGTTGCCCTTCTCTGGACACGCTCCAATTTGTCAATATCCTTTCTGAATTGTGGTGCCCAGAACTGGACACAGTATTCTAAGTGAGGTCTGACCAAGGCAGAATAGAGTGGCACTATTACTTCCCTTGATCTAGACACTATACTTTTATTAATACAGCCCAAAATTGCATTGGCCTTTTTAGCTGCTGCATCACACTGTTGGCTCATGTTCAACTTGTGGTCTACTAGGACTCCTAGATCCCTTTCGCACGTAGTCTCATTCAGCCAGGTCTCTCCCATCCTATATTTATGCATTTCATTTTTCCGCCCTAAATGCAGTACTTTACATTTCTCCGTATTGAATTTCATTTTGTTAGCTTTGGCCCAGCTCTCCAGTCTATCCAGGTCATTTTGAATTTTGATCCTGTCCTCTAGGGTATTAGCTACTCCTCCCAATTTGGTGTCATCTGCAAATTTGATAAGTATGCCCCTAATTCCCTCATCTAAGTCATTGATAAAGATGTTGAATAGCACTGGGCCCAGACAGAACCCTGTGGCACCCCACTGGTCACATCTTTCCAAGACGAAGAGGAGCCACTGCTGAGCACCCTTTGGGTTCGGCCGGTCAACCAATTACAACTCCATTGAACAGTTAACTTGTCTAGCCCACATTCTACAAGCTTGTTTGCAAGAATGTCATGGGGAACCTTGTCAAAGGCCTTACTGAAATCAAGGTATGCAATGTCCACAGCATTTCCTTCATCTACCAAGCTGGTAACTTTATCAAAAAAAGAGATCAGATTAGTCTGGCATGACTTGTTTCTCTGAAACCCATGCTGACTTTTTGTGATTATGGCATTGCCTTCTAAATGTTCACAGACTCTCTGTTTAATGATCTGTTCTAGAATCTTCCCTGGTATTGATGTCAGACTAACTGGACGATAGTTGTTGGGATCCTCTTTTTTCCCCTTTTTGAAGATGGGAACAACGTTTGCCCTCCTCCAGTCTGCTGGGACTTCTCCTGTTCTCCAGGAGTTCTCAAATATTATTGCCAATGGCTCTGAGATTATATTTGCCAGCTCTTTTAATACTCTTGGATGTAGTTCATCTGGTCCTGGAGATTTAAATTCATTTAGATTAAGAAGGTATTCCTGTACTACCTCTTTACTTATTTTGAGCTGGATTTCCCCTATTGTGTCCTCTGTTCCATTCTCCTCAGGTTGGTCCTCCTTTTCCTTTTCTGAAAACACTGAGGCAAAGAAGGTGTTGAGTAATTCTGCCTTTTCTCTGTCCCCTGTTAGCATTTTGCCATCTTCTCCACGTAGCGGCCCTATCATTTCCTTCTTCCTCCTTTTGCTGCGGACATACCCAAAAAAACCCTTTTTATTGTTCTTAACCTCCCTAGCAAGCCTGAGCTCATTCTGCGCTTTAGCTTTTCTGACTTTACTCCTACACGTGTTCGCTATCTGTTTGAATTCTTCTTTGGTGATTTCCCCCCTTTTCCATTTCCTATACATGTTCCGTTTAAAACTTAGCTCCATTGAAAGTTCTTTAGTCATCCATCCTGGTTTCTTGAGACACCTCCCATTTTTCTTCCTCAATGGTACTGTTTGAAATTGTGCCTTCAGTATCTCCCTTTTGAGAAAGTCCCATCCATCTTGAGGTCCCTTCTCTTTTAGTATTCTTGACCATGGGATCATCCCCAGTATTTCCCTGAGTTTATTGAAATCAGCTCTCCTAAAGTCAAGAATGCGTGTCTGACTATGCCTGGCTTCTCCTTTCCATTGTATAACAAACTCCAGGAGAACATTATCACTCTCACCTAAGGATCCCACCACTTGCACCCCATTAACAAGGTCCTGTTTAAGTATTTGAAGGGGTGTCACATTGAGGATGGAGCAAGCTTGTTTTCTGCTGCTCCAGAGACTAGAACATGGAGCAATGGATGCAAGCTCCAGGAACAGAGATTCCACCTCAACATTAGGAGGAACTTTTTGACAGTAAGAGTTGTTCAGCAGTGGAACACACTCCCTCGGAGCGTGGTGGGGTCTTCTTCCTTGGAGGTCATTTAACAGAGGCTGGATGGCCATCTGTCAGGGATGCTTTGATTGTGTATTCCTGCATGGCAGGGGATTGGACTGGATGGCCCTCGTGGTCTCTTCCAACTCTACAATTCTACGATTCTGTGATTCTATGACTATCATGTCACCTCTTAAGCTTCACTTCTCCAAACTAAACATACCCAGCTCCCTAAGTCGCTCATCATAGGGAATGGCTTCCAGACCTCCCACCATCCTGGTTGCCCTCCTCTGGATACACTCCAGCTTCTCAATATCCTTCCTGAATTGTGGTGCCCAGAACTGGACACAGTATTCCAGGTGAGGTCTGACCAATGCAGAATAGAGTGGCACTATTACTTCCCTTGATCTAGACACTATACTCCTATTAATGCAGCCTAGAATCACAATGGCTTTTTTAGCTGCTACATCACACTGCTGACTCATGTTCAGCTTGTGGTCCACTAAGACCCCTAGATCCATTTCGCATGTACTGCCATCAAGCCCAGGTGTCACCCATCGTGTATCTGGGCATTTCATTTTTAGTGCCCAAGTGTAGTATGTCAAAATGACAGGGCCAGTTTAAGGGCTCTGCAGCACCTGCAGCTGCAGGGGGGGGCATCATTGTGGGGAGCCCTGTCGTAACCCTCCTCCTGCAAAAATATTATTAGTAAAAATCTGACTGTGCTGTATTATGAATAGGTTAGGTTAGGTTACATTGACCTGAGATAAATATATGCCCCCCCCCAAAAATAAAGTGTTTCAGGGGCCTCCAAAATTCCTTAAACCAACCCTGCAAAATGATAATTCACTGTTTTTCACTTTGCTACAAAAACAATTCTTGTAAGTTACTTTAAAAAATAAATAAAAGGAAATCACACTGAAATACTAGAGAAAAAACAGCCAATGAAAATTGGCAAATTATGAAAACAAAGTTATTTCAGAATGCAGGGAAGTGTAAGGAAAAATGACATGTTCAGCAACTAAAGAGTAGACAAAGCAGCGCCTATTCAGGTACTACAATCTTAACAGCTTTACTAAGAATAAGTTCAGTAGGGTTTAGTATTGAGTAGCTGTGTCTTGGTACATGGCTGCAATGTCCTGTGATGTGGCTCAACACAGTTGGATGCAACAGCAAAGATAATGAGCACATAAACATCTGCATACAATGAGTCTGGATCATAGGAAACATGGTGTAGTGGTTTGATTGTTTTTAACTATGACTCTGGAGACCAGGGTTTGAATCCCCTCTTGGCCAGGAAAACCCTTGGGTGACCTTAGGCAAATCACACAATGTCAGCCTCAGAAAACTCTGTGATAGGTTCACCTTAGGATCACCATAAGGTAAGTCAGAAATGACTTGAAGGCACATAACAACAACAAGGAAGTGTTCAGGGATTCTTGCATACATACTCGAGACTGAGAAGTAACAGATACAGTATCAAGGAAACAGATAAAGGGAATAGGACATTAAAATTAATGAAAAAGGGAAATATCTTGGTGAGTGGTTAAATACAGGAAGCTAAAAGGATGGCAAAAAAGGGGTAAGGAAAATTCTGTTACAAATTGCAGATATTTGAGACACAGGCCCATTTTTAATTATATTTTAGAAAAAGCTCAAACATATATGTTTACTTGAAGTAGGTCTCTTAATATTCATTGCAGCTGTAATTTATTTAGATAAGATGGTTTTTTTTAACAAAATTATGGATGTTTTTAAAATTAAATTAGTTATATCCAAGTCTTGTAGTGATGTCCTTGCTTTCTATGGTCGCCTTTAAAATTAGTTACTATGTTTAAGAAAATAGTCAAAATAAGACATTTAAAAATTAATGGGAATAAATAGTTAAATAAAGAGTTAAAATAAATTTTAAAAGAATAGAAATTAAAAGGCGGATAAACACAATTTCCCTTTCCGTTTTGGAGCACAGCAACTTCCTGGGGACAAAGGGGGGTCACTTGTATGGTAGACAATTAGGTGCTTTACGCTTAAAATCATATACTGAGGTAATCCACATTTTCATTCTTTTCATAATGCTAGCACCTCCCTTTTAAATTTTTTTAAGCTTGGAAGTCATGAGATGCCAAACAGGGCATCCAACTCTGTGCCTATCCTCCACTGGCACAGCATAAACACTGCTGGTTGTGGCCCTAACAGCTGACCTTATTTTCTGAATTGAGTTGCCTTGGAGCCTGGCTGCTATTGTAAACCGAAAATGCTGGTGACAGAGCATCCCCAGCTGATTGATCTTCTGCTTACACCAGCACTGCACAATCAGGAACAGAGTGGGGTGGAGAAAAGTTACCCAAATTAGAAAATAGGTCTGTTAGGAAATGCTAAGAATATTCTGAAGAACATTCCTCTATTTAAAATGTGATGACTCATAAAACATAGCACCCTTCAGGCTTAAATTTGTTCACCTTTCATATAATTATTCGATGCAAGGGTGGGAATCGTGGAACCCTCCAGATGTTGCACCAAAAGTACCAGCAACTCTAGCCAGCAAAGCCAGTGATGAAGAATGCTGGGAACTAGAATTCAATATCTAAAGGAATTCTCACCTCTGATCTATACAAAGCTTTGGCTTAAATGCAGTAGTTAGTGAAATAGTGAGACTCATTGAACCAATTAAAAGCCTGGTAGTGCAACTTTTTAAAAAATTAATAACAATTTATAACATCATAATAAATATCTGTGACAATTGCATTAAGGGGTTGTCATTAAGGTGATATATATGTGTGTATTCACAACACACATTACATTGGCAAAACTCACCTTTTTCCTGTTTTTCATTCATACTGTGCTTTTAAACTGAGTTTTTGCATACATTCAAATGTCTTATTTTTTCGAGAATTTAAAGCATTATTACAGCAGACCATTCCTGTTTATGTCAATAAATAAATTAGTTAAAATAATTTAATTAGTCACCTAATTAAATAATTAAATTTGTTTGTCAAGACAGTAAATCTGATTTATGTGACCAATAATTCTTCCCCTTTGAAGCTGCTTTTCTGGTACCTCTACCAGGGACCTTTTTAGTAATGACACCACATTCATGAAATGCCCTTCTAATAACAGGGGAGGAAAATGTTATTGTAAGGTTTCTGTCTTTGCCCAATTGCACTGTGCCATGGCTTGAACATTTTAAAAGTATAGTCAAAGCTGGGGTCTGATAATTGTCTGCCTTGTACAATTTTCCTCAAAGGCAGATAAGCCACTCATGCTGAGACTGGATCAAGCCCAATCTATTTTTGAATTTTAGTTCTCTGCATGTAACTGATAATTGTAAACTGTTCCAAAAATAAGGTACATTTAATGGTTCTTGTGGGGGGAAAGCTGTTTTTTCCACCCCACAAATGATTGTTTTTTTCCAACATGATCTATATCTAATAAGTACTACAAATTACTATTACTTTTTAAAATCCTCATGTTCAGGGAATCACTTTCTCTCCATCTGTGTTTTACATTATTTCCCTTCTGTCTCAATTCAGTGAAGATTTCTACTCTGTGGGACCATTCCTTTGCCTTGGTTTGTGTCACGCATATTCTTTAATTTTATTTTTGTTTCTAAGGACATGTTCTTTTCCTTCTCCCCGCCCCGCTCTGATTGTGTACACATTTTTTTCAAAGTCAGCAGCCAAATTGCTCAGCAACCACAAGGATATCAACCATGGATAGGAAAGAAAACAGCAGTGGGGTCAGGTGATTGTTCTCTAGATCTCTTTCAGTCTCTGTTATATTTTGGGGCATCCTCCTACCTTGGTACACAACCAAGGTAGGAGTAGATGAAGAGTGACTTGCCCCAGGGGCTGAGAAATCATGCCTGGCCCAAGGTCACCCATCCATTCCCGAAGCTGGGAAGGAGAGAGTGTCCCTCTAGGTGACAAAAACAGGTAGAATTCTCTACACAGAACCCTCTGCTGCCGTATTGTGTGGTTTACTTTGCTGCAGCTCTTTATGGTCACAATGCTTCCAGCAAATGAACACACCTTTTAAAAAGAAGAAGAAGAAAAAGAATAGTGAATCATTGATTATATTTTCTATATAACTTCTAGAGCTGCAAGGATAAGTGAGCTCTACAGCACCATTGGAAATAAAGCAAATCGATGGAGGCTGCAAGAGCACTATACTAATTGCAATGGTGGCAGAAACAGTTATTCAGCAGTCTCCTTGAGAGTAACTGGGTCCCTAACATTGCTTGCTGTGCCTTTTTCTCCAAGCCTAGCTGCCTCCAAGCTTATTAACAACAAATTTAAACAATGTTAATACATTCCTCCTGCAATGTTTTGCTGTTTCAGCTCCAAGCTAGGAATGTACCGAGGAGAGTATATTAGCCTTAGGAGGCAATTAGGAGCAGTCTTTTGAGAAAGCAGAAAAGCGTTAGATGCTGTAAGATGGAAGAGGACCAGCTAGGTTGAAAAGGTGGTTGTGCTCAGACTCACTATAGCTAGGGGTAGAACTACCTCTATGCCAATGGCTCCCCCCCCCCCCGCCTGAGTAGACCAAATAGGACTACTCAATATCCATTTGTTTAATGGCGGCTGGAAAGAAATTCTACAGCAGTACAGACTAGGACTGCCAGCCCTCTGTATACTTCACTTGCAACATGATCCTATGTAGGTTTATTTAAAAGTATGGTAGATGAGTATAGCAATGATATAATTATGGTACATACAGTACCTAGTATCAGAGTAAAATGGGGAGGAGAAATGTATAATTTGGAATAGATCAAAACTCTGGTCTCTGCAAACATTTCTACTAAGTTTTTAAATATTTATTATTTTTCTTTCAGTTATTTTGAGCTGCGTTGGCCCCAAGCATGGCCCCAAAGTGTGAATGTTGCAGTCTCAGGTTCTTATCTGGCCAGAGAATACCTGCATTTATTTATGTCCCACCTTTCAGGGACAATCCTCACAAAAGATAGAAGACAGAACTTTCAGGCCAATGATCAGTAGGGCCATTTGCTATTGAAATCCATGGAAAGAAAGGCATGTCCACATGAAAGAACAAGAATAACTTTCTGAGCCATTTCCCCCATTCATCCTGATGTTTTTGTGCAATGTTCAGAACAGCTGAATTCAAGCCCCAGACAAACTGTGGCCTTGAGGCTTTCTCTCCCTGGTGCAGACAACCTTTTATGGTGTGTAAACAGGGACACCACATATGCATCTCCAACTGATGAAAACCAGATGAACTGAAATATTTCTCATATTTGTTTTTGATCTGCCCTTGTCTTTTGACTATGAGTCTTAAATAAGAAGAGGATTAGAGTATTATCAATGTGTCTGAGATCTTACTAAATAGCTATCAATTGGTAATGACCTCAAGTCCATGCTGGACCAAGTAGTGTTCACAACAGAGAAAACAAAGCTGGAAAGGGTTAGGTACAGAACAGTTGATAGTTGATCAGAAGAGATGTACAATAAGAGATGTATCCCCTCTTTTGCTCAACTGCTGAAGGTGTCAGGGCTCTGTCCTTTTCTCACCTGGCCATACTGTCCTGAAAAGCAGAAACTCTCAACAGTTTCATCTAAGGAGGGTCTTTTTTCTAGCACCTGGAACTGAAGATGCTAGGACCTTAATGACCCGGCTCAAGGATTTTAGTAACAGTGGTCTCTCTCCTGGGGTTAGTTTCTGTTTCACCAGAGGTCACTCAAGATCATTTGCTACCTATGGGAGAATGCCAAAAGGACCCTAGATTATTTTGCTCTTTGAAGCACAAAATCCCACAAAATCTTCTCCCCTGCCAAGGCAAAATAAAATACAGTTGGCCCTCAATTTTAGCAGGGGTTAGGGGCCCAGGACCCCTGCAAAAGTGGAATCTCTAGTCCCCCCCTCAAATGTATTTAACACACAAAAAGTACCTATGCTGGTGGGGTAGCTGGGCCTGGCCATGCATCTATTCCCTCACTCTCACTCGCTGGGGCAGGGGGAAGGGGATGGGATGGGTGTAGGAGGAGGGGAAAAGGGACACCTGTCCCATCCTCTTCCTCCTTGCCCTTCTGCACAAGTGAGCAAGGGAATGTGTGCACCCTCACTCCTCATGCTCCCCCATCCCACCAGCTTCTCCCCCTGCCCACCTGCATAGGTGAGTGAATGAAGGAATGCATGCATGGCCAGCCCAGCCCAGCAACACTGATGTTATCAAAGTCCCTGTTAAAAGTGGCAGCAGTGGAGGCTGCAGCAAATTCAGTAATCTGTGAATAATCAAATCTGCAAATGCTTGACTTGCAAATGTGGAAGGACAACTCTAAAATAAAATAAAATAAAATAAAATACATATTGAAAATTACAAATTATAAATAATAAAAACCAACAATAGACCAATAAATACCTATAACAAAACAGCCACATGAGGCAGCCATTTTCCTGTGCTTAGTGGTAGAGTTAGTTGTAATTGCACGATTATGAAAGTTTAACTATTGTTGTGGGTTGAACTGTTTAGTACACTGATAAAACTGAACCAAAGCTGCCAGGTGTGGACCAACTACCTGTGTCAAACCAGCCTACTTGTATGTCTTGAATGCTCCTGTTCACTAAACAGTTTGGACTACAACCTAAGGATCAATACTGGAGAGTACTGTGTTTTGTCAATCAAACTGGATAAGGGAAAAGTGGCCATCTTTAAGAGAGGAAGAGATCTAGTAGCCAGCACCAGAGACAGAGAGAGAGATCATGATCATGATCATGATCATAAACAGGATCAATTGATTCCCTGTCTAAAACTAATGAATTAACCCAAAGAAGAGAGGACCTCTGGTAACATTAATAGTGCTGTAGATGTAGCAATTTTAACTCTTTAGTGCAGGAATAAAAAGGGCTGCATCTTCTAAAATTTCTCAGCAGTGCTAAGAAAAGGAGTCTTACTGTCCTTTGGTCACATCGGAAATAAAAAAAATCAACTATAAGTCAGTGAAACACACCCCGCTAGATGTTACAACTTACCCTTCTATCACCATTATTATTTTTAGCTTCTGATCACAAGGACTGATAACTTTGGCTGCCTTTTCAGGCAAAGTAGGTATTTGAGAGAAAGTTCTCTGGGACACAATAGGATTACACTGAGCCCTTGGTATCTGCTGGTGTTTGGTTCCAGAACTCTACATGGATACCAAAATCCATGGATGCTCAAGTCCCATTATATACAATGGTGTAGTAAAATGATGTCCCTTATATAAAATGGCAAAATCAAGGTTTGCTTTTTGGATTTAAAAAAAAAAACATTTTAAAGCCATGGATGGTTGAATTTGTGACGCAGAATCCGTGGATACAGAGGGCAGACTGCATTTCCTGTTGGAAGTGAAGAAACATCAACATTTGTTTACATCTCTCTGTGTGTGTCCCTAATATGTGTTTACTTCCTGCTTGCATGCAGAGATCACTTCCTCTCCTTTGCTCCAAGAAGTTTTCATGTTTTACAACCCTATTTTGTAAAATCCTGTTTTGTACCAGAAGCTCATGTTGTACTGGGTCTCTGCTGCAATTTGCTCAATATAAATAACAACATAATCTTACAGGTTTTGGGGACCAGTCTTATGCCCCAGATACTTTGCTAGTGCAACTTTTTAAATGAGCTTTTAAAACAGTATATATATAAACTAAGCAGAAATGGCTCAAGCTCAAGCTAGCACAAATGGGCATGCTTTGATTCCCAAATTGCAAGGGAACAATTTCCACTCATGGCTTTTCAGAGATGAGACTCAAATGGCAAAGGAAGGGATTTTGGATGCCCTTGAGACACCAAGACCAGCAGAGGGAGAAGAAAACATTTCCAGGTGGGACGACAAGAGCCGTAAGGCAAAAAGTCTAATAATTCAGTGTTTGGGAGATGACCAGCGCCTTCATATAAAGAATGAGAAATCTGCTAAGAACATGATTCAATCCTTAAAAGATTTATTTGGGCAAACTCATCTGCAGGATCAAATTGAATTATACAGAACATTATTTGCCTTACAGCTAAAGACTGGTGATGATCCTGTGAAACATATGGAAATGGTCCTGTCTTTAATGGATAAATTGGCTATAGCAGGCAAATATGATAAGATGTTGCACAAGTGCAGATTGTGTGCAGTTATGGCATAGACAGCTTGGCCACAATCATATGAATGGCATGTTAGTTCTAAAGAGAAATGATTTGACCAAACACATAAAGATAAAGATACGCAACAATGACAACACAAAATGTATGAACTGCATAAAAGGGAAAGGCACTAGACCTTCCATTTCCAGGAAGAGTGAAAACAAATCAAGGCAACCACTAGAACTAGTCCACAGTGATTTGTGTGGTCCAATTCAGACTTTGTCTAAAGCTGGGAATCGTTACTTATTAACCTTTGTTGATGATTATTCCAGGTACTGTGTGACCTATTTGCTCAAAGAGAAAAGCCAGACCTTGCAGCTACTGAAGGAATACACTGCTATGATGGAGAACAAATTTGCAAGAAGACCTCAATCTCTTCAGACTGACAATGCTGGTGAGTACATTTCACACCACATCCAAACATACATGAAAGAGAAAGGCATTGTATACAGGCACACAACTCCCTTTACTCCTGAGGAGGATGGGACTGCACAGAGGAAGAACAGATCACCAATGGAAATGGTGAGGTGCAAGTTGCTAGACTCTAAGCTGCCCAACCAGTACTGGGGAGAGGCTGTGATGACAGCTACATACCTATAGAATAGACTGCCAACCAAAGTAACAAACAAAATCCCATTTGAACTTTGGCATAGAAAATTGAGCATAGACCATATCAGAGTATTTGCATCCAGAGCCTATGCTCATGTACCAAAGGAGAAGAGGTCCAAACTAGATGACAGAGCTGATGAAGGCGTGATGGTGGGCTATGAACCTGGATGTAGAGGCTACAGAATTCTTGATCCCAAAATCACAGTGAGAAGTGTTGTGTATTGAGAGTGAGAGAACAGATGTAAACCATATAGACACAGACTGCACACCAGAAGAATCTCACAATGCAGAACAGCTAATAGCTTACTGGTCTAAATGGGGAGATGATGCCTGCCTGCCTCAAATGCCCATCATAAATGAAGATGTGGAAGTGAATACACAAGCAGAAGGGGATGCAGAGCAAGCAGGAGTATGTTCAGAGCTGGAAGTTCCCACAGAAGCAGATGGGGTTCTGGAACCAGAACTTAGCTGCTCATCCCAATCAAACAGAGGAGTGCCACCTCTACACCTATCCTACCTTGCAAGGACCGTGGTGCCATATGAACCTTCCACTTGGGAAGAAATCGAAAGACTGCCCACAGCAGAAGCAAGTAAGTGGAAAGAAGCAGCACAGGAGGAAATGGACTCCCTACACAAGAATCAAACCTGGACACTCACAGAACTGCTAATTGTTAGGAAGCCTATGGGGTGTAAGCAGGTCTTTAAAATCAAATGAGATTCAGAAGAGGAAATCCAGAGATACAAAGCCAGATTAGTAGCCAAGGGCTACTCACAGAGATATGGTGAGGACTATGATGACATTTTTGCGCCTGTGGTGAGAGATGCCACAATAAGGACACTTTTGAGTGTGGCAGCATCCAGAAACACTTGGATGTCTGGGCAGCTTTCTTAAACGAACAACTCAAGGAAGAGATTTACATGGAACAACCTGGACTTGAAAAAGAAGGAAACAAATCACTTGTTTCCAAACTTCAGAAAGGGATCTATGGTCTAAAACAAGCTTCAAGAGTTTGGAATGAAAAACTAAACAAGATGCTAATCAAGGAAGGCTTTACGCAAGGCAAAGCTGATCTCTCATAGAATTATAGAATTGTAGAGTTGGAAGAGACCATGAGGGCCATCCAGTCCAACCCCCTGCCATGCAGGAATACACAATCAAAGCATCCCTGACACATTCTGTCTCTACACGTGATGCAAAGATGACAAATGGACTTACATTTTGACTTACGTTGATGATTTACCAAGATGAGACTGATAGTGAGGAAATCTTAAGCCATCTAGATAATGAGACTGAAGTGAAGACTAGGAGACATCGCATTATTTGGGATGACTAGGAGACATTGCAATACAAGTAGAGAGAGAGGAAGATGGAAGCTATCTCCTCAGTCAAGAGCAAAAGAGCTGTGAACTTGTGGAGTACCTAGAACTCAAGGAGGCCAATCCAGTGGCTATACCTATGGAAACAGACTACTTTAAGACAGGTGAGCACAGTGAGCCTCTACCAAATAATAATAAATACAGAAGTGCTATAGGAAAGCTGTTGTACCTAGCCATCTCCACAAGACCAGATACTGCTTCAGCAGTTGGAATTCTTTGTAGAAAAACCAACTCACCAAGAAAAAAGGGTTAGAATGCAGTAAAGAGAGTGGGCAGATACTTAAAGGGCACTGCACACTTAAAGTTAAAGCTACAAGCCACTAGCAGTCCCACACTAGTAGCTTACACAGATGCAGATTGGGCTGAAGACCTTATAGATCACAAATCCACCAGTGGAAACCTGTTCTTCTATAGAGGTGGAGTGGTAAGCTGGACAAGCAAAAAGCAACATGCTGTAGCACTCTCCTCTACTAAAGCAGAATATACATCAGCTGCTCAAGCATACCAGGAACTTATGTGGCTATGCCAATTGTTAAAAGAACTTGGAATAATTGAACCAAAGCCTGTAGAGCTCCATGAAGACAACCAAAGCTGCATAAAACTCTCACAAACTAGGAGAGTCAATTCTCGTACAAAGCACATTGATGTGAAGCATCACCTGTTGAGAGATCTACAAGAGAAGGAGTTTATTGAGATGAAGTATTGCCCATCAAGAGAAATAATAGCAGACATTCTCACCAAGCCACTTCCTAGACACCACTTCCAGTTCCTGAGAGAGAAGATGAATCTTGTGGACTTAAGTGTCGCTGAGAAGGGGTGTTGGAAGTGAAGGCATGCAGAGGTCACTTTCCTCCTTTTCTTCAAGACATTTTAGTGTTTTACAACCATCTGTCTCAGAAGCAAGAAGCCAGTGACATATTAGTCAGATCAGCCTCAAGATGCCTTACCTACACACATGAGAGTCAGCCTTAGGGACTCTCACCCAAAGTCAGATAACTATCTCCTATCTATCTATCTTTCCTATCTAAGATGCATTCTCTGCCATAATAAACATTAAGTTCTGCTTTATAACTTGACTGGAGCATCTTGCATGTTTTATGTCCTGTTTTGTACCAGAAGCTCATTTTGCACTGGGGCTCTGCTGCAATCTGCGCAATATAAATAACAACATAATCCTACATTTCCAAACAAACACAAGCATAGTACATCTGTAAGGCTGCATTTATAAGTCAGCATATTTAGCATTCACATCACTGGAGCAGGAAAATGTCATGCTAGGGGTGAAGTTGGGGAGAGTGCATTTGATTATTGAGAACCTAAATAGATATATCCACCAATTGTATTCCAAAAGGTCTGTCCTTCTGCTGATACCCTACAGCAGCTCAAAAAAGCACTGATGTCCTGAATTCCACTTTTCAGAAAGACATGGCACATTATCAAAGTTCTTTCAAATGTACTTTTATTCTTTTCAGTGGCTATGCAGTCTGCATGTGTTCAGAGACACTCTACCAAAGGGACCAGAATTGCTTTTTACAAAATTATAGTTGGCGGTAGCTCTGATGATTGAGCTGCCATGGGATCATACATGGTGGACAAGGGCAGCTTTGCACCTAGCAACCTTTTAAAAGATAAGATGTGGCTAAATGGTGCCTCTCTGGAATTGGCTGTGGAGTGGGTATATGTGGGGGAGCCCAGCACACCACCTCTGTCATCTTTCTAGGGCTGGCTTCCCACCCCACCTAGTGCTTTTCCCTGTTGCAGGCTAACTAGGAATATGATCCCCTCTGACCTCTCTTGGCCTCAAGAGACTCAGGTTTGTTTATGCCTACTCCAGAACACTGGATTAGGGTTTTTAGTTGGTGAAATCTATTGTTAAGATTTGTTGCTCATAGTTTAATTAGGTCACAGCTGGCAATGTTGGTGCAGGTTGAAGGGGGAGGATTAAATTAGGGAATTTGGTGGGTGCCGCAAGGCATCAGACGTTTGTGTTTGTTCAGTGTTTGCTAGACTGGCCTCAGAGCCACTCAGCTAGGATGAGTCAGGTACATCAAACTCTCTCTCTCTCTCTCTCTCTCTCTCTCTCTCTCTCACACACACACACACACACTCACACATGTGGGGGAGGGGCAGAATGAGAGCACTTTCATGTTTTGTCCACTGAAGACCCATTGGTTTGGGTGGGTAACTCTGGGGCCTCTTTCCATACGTATCTGACAAGCTACACTGACTGCAGTGCACTGTGCAGAACAGATCCTTAGCTCTGTGCCAGGCTGGCCAACAGGAGATAAAGAGGCCTATTTTTTATTTATTTATTTTATTTAGGAATTTATACCCTGCTCCTCAGCCACAAAGGCTCTCAGAGCAGCTTACAGACTGTTTTAAGCAATAGCACTTTACACATCTACATCGAGGTTTTTAATGTGTGTTAGCTAATTGCCCCCACAAGCCATTTGCTTGCTTATCTCACCTCAGCCAAGTGGAACCAGTTGCCCACATTGTGGCTTGTTATACAAAAGTTAGTCAAAGTTAGGGTAGTGTGGATCTGTCCGCTCCTTCCCCCCTACTCAACCTTCCCCCCTACTCAAGAGTTGTTGTCTCTTTCATTGCCAAATGTCTTATGCCTTTTGTCCATGTGCAAACATGGCTGCCTTCACCCTCAGATCTCTCTGCTGTAAATTGTTGACACTTATGAAGTCTAGTGCTTGTCTTGGGTCTATGGCTGAGATATCTCATATACTCCAAAGGCACTTGGAAAGGCTGGTCTCAGAACAGACACAAGGGGGCATCCACACTAGAGAAATAATCCAGGTTGAAACTGGATTATTTGCATGGCTCCTTCCTATGGAATCCTGGGATTTTTAGTTTTACAAGGACTTTAACCTTTGCTGTCAAAGAGTGCTAGTGCCTTGCCAAACTACAAATCCCAGGATTCCATAGGAAGGAGCTATGCAAATAATCCAGTTTCAAACAGGATTGTTTGTGTTCTATGGATTCCCCCTTTGTGAGATGGCCATTGGTTTCCCTTGACACCCTCCTACCTAGCACACCTGAGGAAAATAACAGACAAGAGTGAGGTTCTCTCAGTGGCAAAATACCATCCTGTGCAAATTCTATTCTGCATACTTTTCCTCTGTAAGAGGATCCCATTCTTCTCTGGCATATGCCTTCCGGGACTGTATCCTTCTTCCCCCTCCTCATTTCCTTGTACAGGAGTTTCCCCTATCCTTAATGAATTTGTTTCTGTTGCCTTCAGCCTTAACCTTCCTTTAAGAACATTTCGGTATGTCCTCTGAAGTATTTACATTTCCCCCTAATTCTGTAGTCTTTTACACACTTTCGAATAATACTAAAAAATCATTTTGGGTGCTTTTTTGTAACAATGATAATTGACAAGGTATTAAAAATAAACGGTTGTAATATGTAATATGCAAATTTATTCATATTTAATCCATCTATTAAGCACAGAGAAGGTAGGTTGATTGGTCTGACCTCCCTAATTAAACAAGAACTGGCTCCCATTCTCGACTCCTGAGGTCAAGAAGGTGGAGGTGAAGACCACCCTAGGACTGAGCCTGTGCAGCAGAGGAGCCCCTGAGATACTGGGTGGGGGGGAGACGCCTTGACTGGAGCTTCATGGTGTGTGGGGGTGTGTGTGCAGGGAGTTCCACGCCTCCCATGCTGCTCGGAGACGTGAGAAAGCCTCCCCTTCCCCGAACACGACTGCAGAGTGTCACAGAGCAACAGACTGGGCAACATGCCGCAAGGAACAATGTCAGAACCCCAACCTGGGCTATTTCTCCAAGGGTTACTCTTAGCCCAGGGCATGGCCCCCACAAACGGTTGGGGGGAGGGCTTGACAGGGCTCTAGCCTGGGGGCCTGGGATTCGGAGGCGGGGCCCGTGTGACAGTATTGTAAATTTTTATTATGTAAATCCGTGTAGTTATTTTTAAAAAAAATAAAAATAAATAGAAATACTACTTTGGGGTCATCCTTTCAAGGGACTTGTTTTAGTTTTTATCCTAAATCCTGTAGAGCATCCGGCTGCCCTTAATCTTAGCAGGAGGTAGGGGCCCCGCCAAGGACCCTGCCCCTAGGAACCCACTTGCAGGACGTGGGGCCCGGGGTGTGTGTGTTGGCGATGGGTCGGGGGGGGGCACTTGGCTCTGGGCAAGCCTCCCTGCGGCCGGGAGAGGCGGGGAGCCCCCCCGCCCGCCAGTGGAAGCGAGGTCGCTCCCGGCCAGCCCTCCAGCTCCCTTCCTGCAGGGCTGGTTTAAGGGCCCTGCAGCACCTGCAACCGTGGGGGGGGGCATAATTGGGGGGGCGTAGTAACCCTCCTCCTGCAAAAGCATTACTGTATTAGTAATAATCTGAATATCCTGTACTGTGAATAGCTTAGGTTGCGTTAGGTTACATTGGCCTGAGAGAAACATATGGGCTCCCCAAAATAAAGCGTTGCAGGGTCCCCCCAAATTCTTTAACCCGGTCCTGCCTTCCTGACAAGGCAACCCTTTGCAGGTCTGCTCAGAAGGAAGTCTGCCAGGGGCGCCCAGTCCCGGAGACTGCTCCTGACTCCGGGAGAGCCGGGTTCGAATCCCCGCTCGGCCATGGAAAACCCACTGGGTGACCTTGGGCAAGTCACACTCTCTCAGCCTCAGAGGAAGGCAAAGGCAAACCGCACTTAACAAATCTTGCCAAGACCCCCCCCCTCCAAATAAGGTCGCCTTATATTCGCCGAAAGTCGGAAACGACTTGAAGGTATACAACACACACCTGAGAAAGAGCTACTGGAGGGGCGGGTGGGAAAAGCGAGGGAAGGGAGGTCGGGCGGCCTCTGGCGCCCCAGGACCATGGAGGGGACCTGCCGAGAGGAAGCTCCCCGGGAGGGGCGCCCCCCCAGCCTCCCCCCAGTTTTCAACTTTGCCCGGCGACGAAAGCCCGGCGCACCAATGGTGGGGGGAGGCGGACGGGGGGACTGAAAACATTTTTGCCTGGAGGAAGGGCACGTGGGAATCCTGACATTAAGTAATTACCTTAAATGACAAGTGCTCTTTATTAATAACCTTCATCGCCTTCTTGGTTTTCGATTCCCAGCGACTATTAAGGGGAAGGAAATATTTTTGCGCGTGCGGGGGGGGGGGCATCCGTAGCTCCATAAATGCTCTACACGTTTTGGGAGAGAGGAGGGACGGTTGTAGTTTGGAAAGTGGCTACAAATGTAGGTACAAAATACAGTTGTCCCTTCATATTCGCTGGGGTTTGGTTCCAGGATGTCCCGTGGATACCAAAATCCGTAAACACTCAAGTCCCATGATATGTAATGGCATAGCAAAATGGTGTCCCTTATATGAGGGTAAAATCAAGGTTTGTTTTTTGGATTATTATTTTTTAAAGAATATTTTCAAGCCGTGAATACTTAAATCCGTGGATACGGAGGGACAACTGTAATGGCAACTCGGACAGGTTGCAAAGCCCAACATTTAAAAAGTCATATTAATAAAACCACAGGGCGGTTCGTTGTTGTTCTGTAAGCCCGATCCACTTGCCTCTTTGGAAAGCACCGGCAAGCCACATCGGCCATCCAAAGGGGAGGCGGACCGGCCAGCAAACAAAGCCAGCAACGTGGATCTGCGGACCGGCTAACTGGGAAACACCGGCAAACGCCGGGGAAACGAGGGGCTTTGGACGGCCACCGGCCCTTGGCCCTTTCCAGGCGTTTCCCTGGAAAAGTTCGAGTCCTCCCCCTTCGAAGGCAAGCGCTTTTGAAGCCCTTGGGCCGGACCGCGGCTGGGACGACGGGCCTCTCTTGCCCCCAGGACCCTCCGGACCAGACCCGCGCCTCTTTTCAGCTTAAGAAAACAGTCACTCGGACAAAGCGATGTCGACTTACTTTTTCTTTCTTCTCTTGTTTTTATTGGTGTAGGTTTTCAGCAAAGTGCTTTCTACTACTGTATATCTTTTAGAGCAACGTTTCCTTCGTACTTTATACACAAATTAAAAAGTTTTTTTTAAATAACATTCAGAAATATACATAGGTAATAGATGTTTAAAAAAGTTTGCCTCTTTTATTTTTTTTAAACTAATTTAATTTAAGACATTCCCATTCTTTCAGGTTTTATTTTTAAGCTCCCCATTGTTTCTTTCTTTCTCTGTCTCTCTCTCTCTCTTTTTTTTTTTTTTACAAAAGAAAACAAACCGACACCGGTGTGTGTAAAAAAGTGGCATCACCACAAAAGCAGAGCTCGTTCTTTTCTTTTCTTTTCTTTTTTTGCAACGAATGCCACGGAGGGGCCGTGTTCCTCGTTTGCCCTGAGAGTCAGCGGGGTCGGGAGGGCTCCTCGACGGGCGGACAGCCGCCAACCCGGGACTGGGCTGGGCAGGAACGACCCGAGAGAGAAACGCTCGACAGCCGCCGGACTATTTTACAAACGAGGCCGAGCCTTCCTTCCTCGGTTACCGGGAGATTTTGCCCCCAAATCTAGAAAGCGTCGCCTTCCGAAGAGCGCCTGCCGGTTACCCAGAGCGAGGGCCAAACCCGGGCGAGGCCAGCCTAGAAGGCGCGCAAGTTTTGCAGGCGATAGCCGGGCCACGTCGGAAAGGGGCTCGCTTTTCATTCCGAGTCCAGCCAGCCCGGGGAAGTTTGAGTTTCTAGCTGTCGCCGAGATCCTTCCCCGCCAGCCTGTGAGAAGCCGCCAGGCAACGCCAGTCCGGGTTCGCGCCGTCGGGGCAGCCCAGTCTCCTCTGCCTCCGAGGCAAAGGGAGCAGCGCGGCGGAGAGGCCGGGTGGGCGGCGGGCGAGGGGAGCCTCCGGGCAGCGGGGCAGCCGGCTCGGCCCTTTGCCGCCGCCTGCTTCGGCCGTCGGGGGGCGCCCTCCCTGCCTCCCTGCCTCCCTCCCTCCCGGCGCGGCTTCAGAGGTGCGGCGTGTAGAAGGCGGGCGCGCCGTAGGTCTGCGAGCCCAGCACGAAGGGCGAGAGGACGGCCGGGCTGGGCAGGAAAGGCAGCTGGGCGGCGCAGACCAGGCCGCCGGCGGGGTGGCTGGCGTAGGCGCCGGGCGGGCCGTGCATGGCGAGGCCGTGGCTGCCCATGGGCGGCGAGTGGCTGAGCGGGCTGAGCGCCCCCGAGAGGCCCCCCACCCCGCCGCCGCCGCCCCCCACCCCCACCCCCACCCCCCCGCCGCCGCCTCCTCCGCCGCCGGTGGGGGCGCTGGTGTCGGCGCCCGGGTTCTGCTTCTTCCACTTGGTGCGCCGGTTCTGGAACCAGATCTTGACCTGGGTCTCGGTGAGGCTGAGCGAGAGGGCCAGGTTGAGGCGCTCGCACACCGACAGGTACCGCGTGGCCTTGAACTTGTTCTCCAGCGCCACCAGCTGCTCGTAGGTGAAGGCCGTCCGCGCCCGGCGGGGCTTGCCCGACTTGGAGTCCGAGCCCGGGCGCTTCCGCTTGGCCTTGCCCGACGGGCCTCCTGCCGGCGGGGGCGGGGGCGGCTGGGCCCCGGGGGCGCCCCCTGCCTGCGACGCTTGGGACTGCGGCCCGGAAGGCGGCGGCGGCGGCGGAGGGGGCGGCTGGAGGGGCGGCAGCGGCGTCTCGCCTTCCTCGGCGTGAGGACCGGCCTGGACGGCGCCCCCCAGGCCCCCGCTCCGGCCGCCGTCGCTGTTGCTGCTCTCCCCGCTGCACAGCTCCTCGTCGTCCTCCTCGTCCTCGTCTTCCTCCTCCTCGTCGTCGTCCTCCTCGTCGTCCTCTGGCGCCTCGCTCTCAGGGCAGGGGCTCCTCCGGCTGCTCGGGTCCAGCTGGGCCTCCTCGCTCCGGTACAGCTCGCCGGGCTCTGCGCAAAAGAAGCGAAAAGGGATTAGGCCGGCGCCGGGCATCCCTGAGACCGACGCCCCGACGCCACACACACCCCTCTGCCGGCCCGACCCCCCAGCCCCGCCGGACTAACGCGGAGCCGGGCAGCCTGGCTGCCATCTCGGCCGAGTCTCAGGCAGGCGCTCGCCGGCCTTTGGCGGACAGTCTCCCCTTTGGCGGAGCCTCCCCCCTCTTTGAAGGCAACCTGGCCTGGCCCCCCAAATACGCTCCCGAGATTAGGGAGCCCGGAATGGTTTGCGAAGTGGGAGGTCAAGGCTGGCAGGTGGGGCGCCAAGGACCGGGACTGTCCGAGAGCCGTGGCAGGCCAGCAGGCGCCCCCCGAGGGAAGCTGGGAACTTCCCGAGTCCCGGGGAAGCGCCAGAAAAAAGCATCGGTTGGGCACCCCGTCCTGATCGTTCCCTCGAGGCTCCTGGGAGTCCAATTTTCCCAGGCTGATTTCGAGGCCTCCCCCCCCCGTCTAATCTCGGTGGAGTTCAGGGCCCCCCCGTACCGGAGACCAAGCCACAGGGCCAACAGATTCCCAGCCCAGGCGCGAAAAAGGCGCCCTCCCTCCCCCCCCCGCCAAATCCGACCCCCACGGATGGACCAGGCCCTCGGGGCGAAGGGCAGCCCAGGCTTTTCGCCTTTTCCGGCGGAGCGTCGTCGGCTTTCGGTTCCCTCCAGGCGCCGAGGAGCCCCCGGTCCAAAGTGGGCGCGCCTGGCCGGGCCGCTCTTGGGGGGCCGCTCCGAGGGAGGGGGGCTGGTAGCCCCCCCTTGGCTGGGTCATCAGGGGCCAGGCCCGAGCTGCCGCCTTTGGTGGGTGGGGGGCCCGGCCGTCGGATTAGAGGCAGGCAACGTGAGCCGCCAGCCCTCTTGACCCGGAGGGATTGAGCCGGCCGTGGCGGGGGCGCCCACGGAGAGGGATGCACGGCTCAGCCGCTGTTATTTCGGGGCAAGGCTGGGAACGGGAGGGGGGAAGAGACGCCCCGGCTTCTCTGAAGTTGCTGGGCCATTTCAACGAAGGTCTTTGGCTTAGGAGCGCCAGCCGCGGACCGTTCAAAGGGATCGGGTGCCTGTGTATATTTGGAGAGAGAGGGAGAGGCGCTGGGGCCGGATCCGTCCCGCTCGCTCGGGCGAGGGGCTTTGGGTGGCCCCGGGCCATGTTTTCTTTTCTGCTTCGAAGCGCCGGCCTGCCGCCTCCCCCTCCCGCCCAATAAAGCTTCAAAGGGCCGGGCTGGCTTAGGCGGCGTGGGGTCCCCTCGCCTTTGGAAGTGTCTTATGTTTCCCGGCCTCCTGCTCTGGAGACTTCTCGTAGGAGAGCCCCGACGGGAAGCAGCCACGCCGCCCGGCCCACGAAAGGCTGCCAGGAGGCCGGGCGGACGCAACCGCTTCCCACTGAAATTCAACACCAACCAGAAGAAAACGATTTCGAGGCGCAGAGAGAGCGTCGCTCCCGTCGGAGAAATTCGCCCCTTGAAAGCGAACCAAACCCATTTCCAAAATCGGGCCGCGCTGGCCTTGGGCTTCCCCAAAGCCCCAGGAGGAAAAAGGAAAAGGAAAGGCCCCCGACGCCTCGCCTGGTCCGGAGACTTGGAGAAGGGCAGAGCTGACGCTGCGAAGGGACCCGGGGCGGCGCCTTCCCGCCTGGCTCCTCCGTCCGCCCCGGGGCAGGACTTCATGGGACCCAAACCCTCGCGTCGATTACCAGAGCAGCTTCCCATGCAATGAAACCCATTGCGAGCAATGCACACGCCAGTTAGCGGCCACTTAATTTATTTGGGAGCGCGCGTGTGTCCATATATATATATATATATATATATCTTCAATTAACTGCCAATTAAGGGGCCTCGGGCGAGCGACGCGGAAGGTCCGGCCCGGACAGTTTGCCCCCCTTTTTGGGTCAGGGTGTGTCGGGACTCATCCCCCAGGAAGAGGGATTCCGTTTGGGAGGAAAGCGAGAAGGTCGGCGGAGAGAGAAAAGGGCCGCTGTGGGTGGTTGTTCAGCCGAAGCCCAACTGGCCGGGAAGTTTCTAGGCGAGCAGACGGGGCGCCTCTTCGGCATCTCCGCCCGAAGCCCCATGGAGTTCAACTAGATGAAGGCCTCGGCAAGCGGATGGAGGCGAGGGCGGAAATATGAAGCCCAGGACCCAGCCTTCTCTCTGTGTGTGTGTGTGTGTATGTGTGTAAAATAAGAAGACCCGAAAGGTGCTCATGCAACCATCACGTCCTCTAAACTGTAACCCACACTAAAACTGACTTTCCATTTTGCTCAGATCCTAACGTAGCACCACCAGTTGGGTGGCCGCGACATCCTGGATTATTGAACAAGACCAAGGAATGCATTGCAAAATTGTCCCGGCATTGTTAATTGATTACGCAACGGTTGAAGCCAGGCGCGCCTTTCCGTCCCTCGCTCCAGAAAATGAATCGCAACCAAGCATCGAAGTGTCGGCTTGTCAGACAATAATGGATATTTCCCCAAACGCCGCTGCTTGAGCTACGAGGGGCAATATGTCGAAACCGGGGGGGCGCCCTGAAAAGTGTAGCACTTCAGCTAAAGATGAACTTTCGTTAAATTTGTAAACGTTTAGGGTTTTTTTGGCTTTTATAGTTTGCCAGAAGCGCAACCCGGTGGCCCAGGTGCCTATCAAATGGACCCACTTTCCGCCATGCTTGGGCAAGAGAAATCCCTGTGGCGCCGGCCTTTCCCTTTCCCTCCCGTCCGTCCCCTTCGAATGGCAGCCTGCTCCCCTCCGCCCAGACTCCGCGGCCCAAGGAACCGGCGCTGCGGCCTGAAGAATAGCTGCGGAGCTTTCTCCCAAAGCGGCCCGGGAAGAGTGGGTCGAGCCGGAGCCCGCACGGGCCCAGCTGGGGAGGGGGGGAAGGCGACCCCCATCTTACCACAGCCCCCCCCAGGAGGGAGGAGCAGGAGCCACTGCCGGTGCCCCTGGGCTCTGCCCGGCCAGCAGGACCGGTTTAAAGAATTTTGGGGGCCCCCTGCAATGCTTTATTTTGGGGAGCCCATATGTTTCTCTCAGGCCAATGTAACCTAACTCAACCTAAGCTATTCACAGTCCAGGGTATTCAGATTATTACTAATAATGCTTTTGCTGGAGGAGGGTTACTAGGCCCCCCCCACATACAATGATGGGGTTCCCCTGCAGTTGCCAGCGGCGGCTGCCAGCTCGCTTGACCCGAAGGCAAGTCCTTGACACGGCCGGGCTCGGAGCGCCTTCGAGGATGGGGGCAAGGGACACCTCCAGTCCGCAGGCCTCTTTTTTGGGGGGTCACCCAGGAGGCCCGGAATTTGCCAAGGCCCCCCTCCCTGGGGATCCAGAGCGCCCCTCTCTCCTCCAAGCCGACAAGCGCGGCGACCGAGAAGAGGTGGGGGGCAAAAGCAATCTGCCGCCCAGGTCGAACGCTCTTCCCGGTCGATAGGCAGCCCTAATAAGTGTAATAGGTTTTAATCGAGTAATTATCCGAATTTTGACCCTATAATTTAGATGTTAGGCGAGAGTTTGCAAGGTGCTTGAAAGAGATATGCACAATTCGATAATAGGATATCGACCCACTCAGGCCGACGCGCCACTCTGGGGCGATTTCCCCCCATTATGCAGCCTCTTTACGCTGCTAAGCACATTTTACTTTAAATGTAATCGAAGGAATTTAATTGTTTTTCCAGAGATAACCAGCATTTTGTCACAATTAGTCTGATTTGTCCTAAAAAAGCTGAAGGAGGGGGAGAGAAAATTGGATCTGTCGCCAGGAGGAAGAAGCGGGCGCAGAAGGCGCGGGAGATGCGCGCGGAGGGGGGCGGTTTAAAAGCGCGAGAGGAGGCGCCCCTCCCCAGCCTCCAAGGCCGCCAAAGCCCGGGAAGGAGGGCGGACGGGACGGGACGGGACTGGACCGGGGGACCCTCTGCCTTGGCCCAGCCTCGCAGGCCCTGGCCCCTGCCCCGCCGCAGCCCCAGCTGTTTCCCCGACGGCCCTTCCCGGCCGGCCAGCTGTGGGGAGCCGTCCTCCGGGGCACCCGGGTCCCAGCCGGCCGCGCCCGGTGGACCTCTTCCCTTCCCCCCAGCCGGCCTGGGACCGAGCTGCCCGTTGGGTCCGGGCGAAGGGGAGGCCGGGTGCTCGGGGCTTCTCCCTCGGGCGCTTCCCTTTCTCTTGGGCCACGCGCGTACCTTGGCCCGGGGAAGGTTGAAGCTGCGTGGGCTGCCCGGCTCCCCCTGGCCCTGGGCGGCCGCTCGGAGCCCCGCGTCCCCACGTGCAGAAAGAGCGCGAGAGCGCGAGCGACGGCGCCCTAATCCCTCCGGGCAGCCGGGTGGGCGCGGGCGGGAAGCGGGGGCCTTTCTGGGCCGGGGAGGTCGGGCTCCGGAGGGGCTCCCCCACCCCCGCCCGCTGCCCCGGCGGCGGAGGGGCTGGCCCGCTACTTACTGCGCAAGGCGGCGGGGGGCTTCCTGCGGGCGCCGCTCTGGAGCTCCTCGGCCAGGGCCTTGGCCTCCGCCGCCGCCGCGCCCGCCTCGTCCAGCTTCTTCTCCTCGGCCCCCCGCGTGTACTCGCCGCCGCCGCCGCCGCCTCCTCCGCCGCCGGCTTTGTAGAGCAGGGCGCAGGCTCGCCGGCTCTTGGAGTTGAATTTGTTGGGGTCCAGGATGTCCAGCACCGAGAAGGAGGTGGTCCTGTGCACGACGACCGGCAAGGCGGCGGCCGCCCCTTCGGGCCCCGGCGTGTTGGGGCTGGGGGCGGTGGGGCTGGGGGCGCCTCCGCCGCTGCCGGGGTTGGGCTGGCTGTCGGGCCCGGGCCTCTCCCGGCTCACCGGGCACGAGTACGCCTGCGGGAGGTCGCCGGCGGGGGCCAGGCGCTGCTCGGCGTGGCTCTCCATGCTGTCCCCCCGCCAGCTGCAGCCAGAGCCCGCCTCCCCCAGGATCCGCTCCGGAGGGCTGCCTCCCGCCGCCGCCGCCGCCGCCGCCGCCACGGCTGCTGGGGCCGGAATAGAGACGTCACCCACCGGAGCCTTGTCGCGGCTCACGAGGTTCATGACTCCGCGCGGGGCGGCGGCGGCGGGGGCGGCGGAGGAGGAGGCACAAGGAGCCCCCGCGCCCGCCCCTCCCTCCCTCCCTCCCCCCCGAAGGCGAGGCGCAGAGGGGCCGGGGAGGGGCCGGCCGGGGCCTCTCCGGGTCCCTCCGCTGAGCGCCTCGCCCCCCCTTTCCCCCTCCACTCCGGCGCTTCTGCCGCCGCCTCCCCGCCGCCCGGCTTATTTATGCGCTCCTGGGGAGCCCTCGCTTGTAATTGGCTACAAAGGAGCCTCCCGGAGTGGCGCCCCTCGCCCGGAAGGCTCCCCCGGCGCCCCCCCGAGGAGGAGCCCCCCCAAGGGTGGGGGAGGGAGGGAGGGGGCCGCGCGAGAGAAGGTTCTTCCAGCCCCGGGGCGCCCTTGGGCTTACACGACCCCCCCCCCCGGGACTTGGAAGCCGGGCCCTCCCGAGCCAGCGCCCCCCGAGTCACGCCGGGCAAAGCAGCCGCGTCCGCTCCACTCCCCCCTCCCCGGACCGCGCCCGCCGCCCCGGTTCAGAGGCCCTCCGAGTCTTTTCACGCCGCGAGCGAGGCTCCTCTTGGCCGCCTTGTTTGGGCCTCAAGTAGCCCTCGGAGCAGTCGTTGCCCCCTTCGAATTGCTTTTCCCGATCAGCAATCAACACCGAATTAAGTTCCTCCTGACAAGGTTCTGAAATTCTGTTGCTGTTGTTGTTGTGTGCCTCCAAGTCATTTGCGACTTATATGGTGACCCTAAGGGGGACCTATCCTGGGATTTTCTTGGCAAGGTTTGTCAAGCGCGATTTGCCTTTGCCTTCCTTTGAGGCTGAGAGAGTGTGACTTGGCCAAGATCACCCAGTAGGTTTCCATGGCCCAGGGAGGATCGAACCCTGGTCTCCAGAGTCTTAGTCTAACGCTCGACCACCACACCCTGTTGGCTCTGTTCTAGAATTGGTGGCAAGAATAACATTACAATTGTAATAAAGCGGCAGATAAATCACCAAAGACCAAGACATTCTCAGAGCTTTCCACCCATGAATATTTATTTCATCTAAAAAAATAAGATAAAAGGAATAATATGACATTGAACTTTTATTTGTTGGCCGGAAGTTTCTCCCATTTGATCCTCGACATTAGTTCTGTTCTTGTTTAGGATGTCAAGCGCACACTGCATTCATTACCTGTCAAAAAAAAAAAGGGCCCCGAGAAGGAATAAACGAAAAATTAAGGTTTTCCATTTTTTTATTATTATTATTTTTTGTCTTCGAGGCTAGTGACACATACAAGGGCAGGTCCTTTGCAATTACCGCGAGCAATGATCCTTTGGAAAGGAGAAATTAAAACTTGGAAGGCATAATGGGGAAAGCAATCAGCTGTAATTTTGGTCGGGCTCGGACATGATTAGCCCATCAGCGGCCGGGCCCAGGGGAGTCCCCGCGGCTGGCAGGCAGGCAGGCAGGCAGGCGGGAGGGAGGGGGGAGCCCGAGCCGGAGCTGCTCCCTCCCTCCCTCCCTCCCTCCCTCGGCCGGATTTCGATCCTTTGGGGTTTCATCGGGGCCCCCCAACAAGCCGCGCTGAAGCCTCGTCGGCTGCGAAGGCTTGGTCCGCAGACGAGCCCTTCTCTCCCGGGCAGGCGCCGCAGCGGGGCCTGGCCGGAGCTCTCGCCTCCCGGGAAGGGAAGCCCCGGCCCAGTGGCTGCCCCTCGCCTGTGGACAGGCTGGAGTGGCGGCGGACGGGATGCTGCCCTTTGGACGGGGGGGGGGAGGCTGTGTGTGTGTGAGTGTGTGAGTGAGTGAGTGAGGAGGGCCCCTCTTCCTTCCCCTCCCGCTCCTTCGGGCTCTCCGCGGGGCCAGCCATGAACTGGGAAGGGCGACGAGGTCGAGCCCCGCGGGGGCTGACCCGCACATCCAGGGCCCGCCATCCGAAGCCAAGCACGGCGAGGCGAGGCGCTTGGGGCTCAAAAGCGGCCCCCCAGCCTGGGCCCCCGCCCAGCCCAGCCCAGCCCAGAGGTCTCCGGACACGCGGCCGCGGAAGGCGGGGGAGAGGCGGGTCGCGCGTCTGAGGCCGCTCAGCCGTCCGGCCTCCTCCTCTGGCTCCTAATCACAATTGATTGTCAATTAGAGGCTCATTTGCGCAATCGCCATCCATCTGCCATCTCCAGTTATCTGCTCTCCGGAAAGGTGGCTCTGCTTCGGGGGGCCTCGAGGAGTTGTGACAGCGGCAGGAGCCGGGAGGGAGCCGGGAGAGGGGCCAGCCGACGGAGGGGACCCCCGACAGGCCGACCCCTCGGCCGAGAACCCCAGGCGCCTCTTCCTAAGGGGCTCCCTCTACCACCCCCCATCCTTACCCCCCCCACACCGCCTAGGCTGGCTTGCCTCTCTTCCACGGGAGCCGCAACGCACGGCCGGGAGCAGAGGGGAGCCGCCGCCGCCGCCGCCGCGAGTGGGCTTTGGCCTACGCATCTCGCGGGAGAGGGAGCCCCCCCCCCCCTCGGCTCTCCGCTTGGCCTGGGAGCCCGTCGAGGCTGCTCGTCCTTTGGGCCTCTCTCCAGCCAGCCCCCGGGCCTACTTTAAGCCACGGGCCTCTTTCTCGCCCCCTTCCCTTCCCTTCCCTTCCTCGGGACTACAGCCTTGGGTGGGAAGGCGACCAGGCAGGTCCGAGCTGGGGGGGGGGCTCCCTTCTTGCCCCCTCCCCTGCCGGGGCTCCGTGCGCGCACCCAGGCGGACGCCCCCCCCCCTGCCTCGCGGCCCGGCCCCGCCTGTTCGCCCCAAACTTCCTTTTTAATTAGATCTTCCCACGTCCAGTCAACAAATGAACCTTTTCGTTTTGTCCATTCATCATCGCCCTGCAGCCGCGCAGGCAGATCTCCGGGTAATTAAGGACATTTATCGTGGTGGTAAAACAGTTTAGCAGCCCTTGTTATATTGGGAAGGTCACTTTGATGGATTTACTGGGGCGGGGGGGGGGAGAATTGGGGGGACGGGGAGGGGGTCCTCTCCCCCCTCGCCCGCCTCCCGGCCCTGCGCCTGGATCAGAAACGTGCGCCGAGACGAGAGCAGCCAAAGGTCGCGGCGGGAGCAGGAGACCCCCGGGCGGCAGCCCTCCGACGGGCAGGAAGCCCCGTCCCCCCCCCCTCCCGCGTGGGTGCATCTGTGCATCACTCAGTGGGAGGTTCATGGTGGAATGGGCCATTCCAGGTGGGGAACGGACTCCCGCTCCCCCAAATAACCCTCAACCGGGAGGGAGAAGGCTTCAGTGAAGGGGGCGCCGGGTCACTGCTCCCCCTTGGCTCTCCGGCTTGGCCTCGGAAGCCACGAAGGACCAAGGCGTCCGTGCCGAGGGCGCAGCGCCAGGAAGGCTTCCAGGAGGAAAGCCCCCCTCTCCCCCACCCCACATCCCTTCCAGGAGCCCTGACCCACGGCCGGTTCAAGGGCCCTGCAGCCTCTGCAGCGCAGGGAGCCCCCTCGTTCTTGGGGGGGGGCGTAGTAACCCTCCTCCTGCAAAAACATTATTAGTAATAATCTGAATATCCTGTACTGTAAATATCTGAATATCCTGTAGGTTAGGTTACATTGACCTGAGATAAACATACCGGCCCCCCAAAACAAAGCGTTGCAGGCCCCCCCAAAATTCCTTAAACCGGTCCTGCCCCGACCTTCGAGGCCTCCTAGGGACAGGGATCAAGCCTCACCCTTCCACATCGCCGCTGTTCTCTTCGGAAAACTGACCCGTGGCCACCAGGACAAGGGCAGGAAGGAAAACAAAACGTGTAGGTCGGTCATTTGGCCCCGGAAAGGTCATGCCTTTCTTTTCGCTCTCCATAAACCGAGCCAAAGCATAGGAAGGAAGAGGGAAAGGCAATCGGAGAAGGATTTGGGGTGCAGGTCCCGTCTGCGCTGGACTGGTGGGGCTCGCCCCATTTGAACTTCACCCCCCGAAGTCCTTGAGGTGGGCTAACCCTGGCTCGGCCAAGGCGGAAGAGCGAGCTCTGAGGCTGAGCCGGACTTCGCCCAGAGCGGTTCTTCGGGGAATCATTTGTATAATTTACTATTATTAAACCGAAGTCCTTGAAACGGAAACAATCTCCTTCTCTCGATTGTCCCCGTCCTCCATTCCTCTAGTTTTTTTCTTTGTCGGTTCCCACGTGTAGAATTATAGACTGGAAGCTCCTCGGGGCAGGAACCTTTTCTTTTTTAAGTTGCCGCCCAGTGCCTTCCCTGTTTGTGTATGTATACGTGTGTGTAACATGCAGAACTCAGGTTTAGATACCGTGGTATTGCTAAATAATATTTCCGAGGAGTTTTTAGTTTTCATGATGTGAACCTTTCCTCAGGGAAAGGGACTGGATAGTGCAGGGCCGGTTTAAGGGCCCTTCAGCACCTGCAGCCGCGGGGGGGGGGTCGTCATTGTGGGGGCCCCGTTCTAACCCTCCTGCAAAAATATTATTAGTAATAATCTGAATATCCTGTACTGTGAATATCTTAGCTTAGGTTAGGTTACATTGACCTGAGATAAACATATGGGCCCCCCAAAATATAGCCTTGCAGCCCCCCCCCCATTCCTTAAACCGGTCCTGGGGGAGTGGCAAAGGAAGCCAAAGCGCAGCAATCCTGTCGAGGCTGCTTGTTCTCGCCGGCAGCAGCATCTTCCTTAATCCTAAACCCACGCAGGACGCTCCCCTTTCATTTGCTTTACTGTTTGGTCCATTTTCCCCGAGGGAGGACTGCTGGCTGGAGACGCGTGGGGGCATTTTGCTCCACGACGAAACCTTCTTCTCCTTCAGAGCCGGCGGGGCTTCTAAATACCAGTCCTGAAGCCGAGAGGCGAAGCTGGCTTGGAAGGAAGCTCCCCGGCTGGAGAGGCAGGGAAAGGGGTCTGGGCACTGGAGGGGCTAGAAAGGACTCCCTTCGCCGCCCCAGAAGCGCTTCTTCGGGGAGCAGGAAGGCGGCTGCGCTGGAGCCGGAGGCGAGGAGGGGGGGTCCCCCTTCCTCCCCCTTCCCGGAGTGTCCAATGCAGAGATTAATCTCGAGAAAGGTTAGAAACGACCGCAAAGACTTAACCAAGCTAAACTCGAAGGCGTTGAATCTCTGGGGAGAAATGGGGGTGGGATGGGGGCGGCGGTGGGGGGAGGACAAGGTGATGGAGCTGATCTGACCCCCCTCTGTCGATACACTGTCAGCTCCCGCCGGCAGAAGATTTAGAAACCCCCGGGATTTCCAGGTTAGGCTAGTAATGAGCTTAATTGAGGTTAATGCTTCCTGCACAGCTCCTTGATTATTAAATTAATATTATCACACACATGAATCATAATTAGAAGTTTAAATAATGCTCCAGGGGAATACTCGGAGGATCTATTAAAACAGGGGCACTTTCTCCCCCTCCTCGCTGATTTCCTGAGGGGGGAAATGGCCCGGGGCGGGAGGGCCTGGGGCGGAGGAGGGATTATGGCCGGGGCCTGAGCCGTCGGGGGGCCTGGTGCTCAATGAGGATGCCTTGGCGGAGAGGCGAGAGGCCTGTTCTCGCTCTCCGGCTCACTTTCTCTCGGTCGGGGGGGGGGGCGCACGCAGGATCCCGGCCCTCGCGCCTCCCTTCCTTTCCCCGACGGAGGGCGGCATCCTTTGCTTGACAGAAGCTGCCGTCCGGCCAGTCGTAGCCCTCCCCTTTCCGATCAACCCCCCTGCTCATCCTCCGGCCAGCCTGCGGTAGGGAGGACCCCTTGGGAGGCCTGGGGTTGGGGGCAAAGGCCAGAAGGGCGCCCTCAGGGCCTCCACTCGTCCGCCCCCCCCCAGAGGCAAAGAGAGAACAAAGCTCCCTGAACTCCTTTTAAGATTGGAGGGGGGTGTCTCTACATTGGTGGGCAGTTGTTTTAAACTTTCCCTACTTGCGGGTACTTGCAGAGGGCAAACGACTTTCCCCCGTCCTTTCTCACTGAAACACCCTTAGAAGCGCCTTGCAGACTTGTCTCCATTGTAGCTTACTCCCGGCGAAGTAAGTGCGCATCGGGCGGCGGGGAGACAGCTGGGAGGACTCAGCAACAGCCGTCCGAATATTTCTGAGGCTTGATCCTTGCAGGGCCGGTTTAAGGGCCCTGTAGCACCTGAAGTCGCCGGGGTCCCCGTCATTGTGTGTGTGTGTGTGTGTGTGGTGGCATCATAACCTTCCTCCTGCAAAAACATTGTCAGTAATAATATGAATATCCTATACTGTGAGTCGGTTAGGTTAGGTTACGTTGACCTGAGATAGACTTATGCCCCCCCAAATAAAGCGTTGCAGGGCCCCCCAAAATTCCTTAAACCGCCCCTGGATCCTTGTGTACACTTTGGGCGGATGGTTCCCGGGGAGGCTCACCTAGGTCGGTGTCTTGGCGGCCCAGTGTGGCCAGATCATTTCAGGGGGCTGCTGCCCCTCCGGCCTCCCCTCTTCCGGGGCCAAGGGAGAGGCCTGATTCTGGAGGACCCCCCCCCCAGGCGGGGACCATGAGGCTTCTTCTCCCAAACTCCCCCGTCCCATCCTGCGGTGGGGGTGGGCAGCCCATTCAGCCTTCTCGCCCCCACACCCGTCCCGCTGGCTCCGGGTCTCCCCGCTGGAAGTGCCAAGGTGGGCTCCCCCCCTCCGCTCCCAAGTGCCCCCCGCAGGCCCCGATCCGCGTCCGAGAGAGCCAAGGCGGGCGTGCAGGGGGTGGGGGGGCCCCGCAGCTGCTCCGGGCTGGAGCTGGAGGGACGACGACCCCCCCTCCCGTCGGCCGCCAATAAACACGGCAGAAGTCTTTACAAACAACAAAAGACCCCACAGAAGCAGAGGGGGAAGTCTGTCACCGCCTCTTCTCCCCCCCCCCCCGAAGGGAAAGGAAAGAGGCATGAGAGAGAGAGAGAGAGAGAGAGAGAGAGAGAGAGTTCGCGCCCAACAACTCTCGATTTCCTCCTCCTCTCTCTATTTTCCTCTGGGTGGCTGAAACATATTGAAGAGGGAGGAAAAAGGAAACATTAAGATCAACCGAGAGCTTTGCCGACGGTTTAACGATTTAAAATGAGCTCTGACTCGGGGAAAAAAATCTGACAATTACCCATCAGGATGGCAGATGATGGTTAAAATTACCAGGAATCAATATTCTCACCGGGTGTCCCAGCCTGATAAGAGAGACCAAGACAATGTTGACTATTAAAGTCGACAGCTTGAGATATTACACTATTAGTTATGCTATTTTTAATAATCTATAATATTTGGGCTATAATTAATTAATTATACGGGTCAGATAATATCTGGGGCTGGAATTAGGTCTGAAAGGTCTATTAAGGTTGGTAATGAGAAAGGAGAAATCTAATCTAAGGACGAGGAGCCGTGAAGGGACAAATAGACAACCGACTGGAGATAGGCAGAGCGAGCCAGCAAGAGAGAGATGGGGGGGGGGGGGAGAGGGGGCGCCCCCCTTCGCATCGGTGGTTCCGGGTCTCTCTCTCTCTCTCTCTCTCCCACACACACACACGCGCGCGCCGACGGCCCTTGGACATCACGGCCACATAACCCGGGTTTCTGCTCGGATTGATTTTGTATATAAAAAGATAGGGGATGAGGCTTCTGGAAGAAGAGATAAATGCCTGCTTTGTTTTTGTTTTCGTTTACAAAAGGAAGGCTAAAGAAACAAATAGGACCGGTTTAAGGAATATTGCCCCCCCCCCTGCAATGCTTTATTTGGGGTGCCCTATATGTTTCTCTCAGGTCAATGTAACCTAACTCAACCTAACCTATTCACAGTACAGGAGATATTCAGATTATTACTAATAATGTTTTTGCAGGAGGAAGGTTACTAGCCCTCCCCCCACAATGATGGGCCCCCCTGCGGATGCTGACCCCGCTGGTGCCATAAACCGGCCCTGGAAGCAAAGCAGACCCCGAAGCTCCCGAGGACGGGGGTCTCGGCCCTTCCCGGGGAGGGTCCGGCCTGCCAAAGCCAAGCGGAGTCCACGCCGAGGGCAGCACCGCCCAGCCTCGTTTCGTCTAAACGTGCCCGAGCAAGAGACCCAGCCTGGCGTGGCCAAGAAGACGGACGCCTGAAGCCAATCAGCCAGTCGCCCACCACCAGCGGGCTCTGCCTTTCGAGGAACCCCCCCCACGCCTCCTCTCCCCCTTTCTCCACGCCAGGACCCTCTTTGCTCCCTCTCTCCCCCGCCCCGATCTTACTGAATCTTCGGCGTCCTCTTTGGGGAGGTTTCAGAGCCATCCTTTATAGATTTGTTTTTTTAAAAAATGTATATTCATAAACTGGCCTAAATGTCGCTTGCTTTCTTTTTGGACTCACTCTGAAAAGAAAGAAAGAATGCATTCGCTTCGCAAACGCTTCGCAAACGAAATCATTGTTTAGGACACACAAGCCGTGGCTGTCCTTCCAGATGCGCTCCTGCAAATTACGCCCCGGTTTCCTTATGTGCAAATTAAGGCGGAGAAAGACCTCGAGTCCCAGCAGCTCCAACTGCGCCGAGTCTAATTTCAATCTTATGCTTACCACGACGGTGCCACTATGCTCGGTTTGCTAGCCACACGGGTGCCATTTTACACGGATGCTGAAACCCGGGGGGCGGGGTGGTGGTGGAAGAGGAGGAGGAGGAGAACTCTTTTCCAGATGTGGCGATTTATCCTGTTAGTTCCACCCTTATAAACCCCCGAGTAAAAGAACTTGAACGTGGAGAGCAAACCATCACTGTCAGACAAGATGACAAAGATACTAAATCTTCCAGTCAGGGAACCAGAGATTTTTTTGGATGCTTTTTTTTTTAATCAACCCTAGATTAATTTTATATACATATGCTTCTAGATATACATAAAAGCGAGACTATTTGTACAGTATGTCGAAGCATATTATTCTACACTACACTTTGATAATTTCCACAGTGACGTCTTCACACCCTCTTTCCTGTCAGGCTCAGGTCTACGCTGTCTGAATTGCCTTTGCCATGTTGACCCTGACAGGCTGGTGGTGGGAGTCTGGGAATCTCAGGTATGCTTTGTAAATCTAAACGTTGCGAGAAGAAATCCCCGACTCTGGTGTAAGGCAACTGTCCGGCGCTCTTTATCCCGCAGGGTCCACAGTGTTCCCATCTGGCCTAGGATCTTCCCCGACTACGGGAAACCACAAGGAGACCTCGGTGTGGGGACTTGGGTTGAGGGGGTCACCAGTGAGCAGGTGACAGCATCATATACTAAGAACACACTCAATTACGTAGTCAAAAATAGCATCGTCCAACAGGAAGAGGGAGGCATCCACAGGTTTGGGAGACCTGCAAAGTTTGTGGAAGTAGTAGTAATAAATAATAATAATAATAATAATAATAATAATAAATTAGGGGGGAAACTTGAAGGGGTACCGCCCCCCCCCAGTCCGAGAGAGAGCAAGCACGCTCGGTCAGTAACCGCAGAATGCTGCCCGAGAGTTGGGAAACAGAAAACCATGGGAAGTAGGAGTGGAATGAAATATTTTGGAAATATTTTGTCTGGCTGCCTGAAACCTTGACCAGAACTACTCAGTTGCAATATTCGCTTGCAACAAACATTCTCTCTTCTGCTCTTTTAATTCCTGTTCAGGTCTCTGAACTCTATTGCTTATGCAACCACCATCGTAACAGACGTGCCCAAGACGGAGGGGCTCTCCAAAGATTGCTGAAATACACACACTCTTTAACGGGGGAAAGGTGGGGGAATCTCAAAGCCCTTCCGAAACAGGGTGCAGCGCCCATAGAATGCTATTAGACTCAAAACTGGACAGGAGGGGGAGCAGAAGGCGATGGTTGGAAAAGGAAAGAGGAGAAAAGGAAGGCAAGGCGGTTCCCTTGTAGTAGCCCTGATACCCAGCGCTTTCCCATGGAGGGCTCTGGGGATCCGCCTGCCAGAGAAGGGAGCGCTCTGAAGTTTCCTCTCCTTCCCTCCACACACCACTTTCCTTGCAGCGCCTCATTTGTATATTCCACGTCTTGAATTCTCTAAGCATTATCTAGCCACAGCGGCAGCATCCACGTGCAAGGAAGTCCCGGTTTTGCAGAGGTGCAGAGAGTCTTCTGTGGTGGAGGGAGCGGAGTGGAACCCGTCCGCGCTTGACTCGGCATGATCCGTGGACGTGGAATGCTGACTGAGTGCTGAAAGGAACCCCTCAGGGAAATGAAAACCTCAGGGAGGGAGTGGAGGAGAAATGGAGTGTTGCGACTGGGGCAAAAAGGGAGACAGAAGAAGAAACGCTCGGATCCCCAAAGGGGAACGTACACCAGCCCACTGTCCAGATAGGTGATTCCTTCATTCACACAAAGAAGAGCTTCACTAGCATCTGGTCCATTTCCAAGGCAGACTTGAAAGTATGCTTAAAGGAGCCCTGCATGGCCAGGAACTTCAAAATGTGAAGGAACACCTGTTTTCATATCAACTTGCCATTGCCCCAAGAACATCTGCAGAGGCTCACCTCTGGCTGCCCACGGGTGAGGCCACGGAGGGAGAAGGTGATGTTGGGTGTCAGAGATGATGAGAGAGACCACAGAGAGACTCACCTGGTGCTTGTTATCATCTTTATGTTCTCTGAAACACCACCAATTTTTACATGTAATGGAGAAAAACTGTATGATAGGTTGCTGAGATTTTTGTATCCAATTATTTCAGCAAAGAAATATAGAAAATGGCCTGCGTTTTTATATTCAAATAGTCAATCTATGCATTTTCTGAGTACAGAACATCTGTAAAATACAATAGCTAGTAACAAGATTGTACTTGAAAATACTGCAGTACTTATTTTATTCAAAGTTCCAAGTTGTTGATGTTTCGTTTTTTGTACTGTAAATATAACATTAAATCCCACACTTACAATAGAATAAAATCTAAAGTAAATCTATTGTGACTAATGCTGTTTGGCTACTCTGGAAATATCTAGAATTTATTCTCTCCCCCCCCCAAATTAACATTTCCATTGTTTGGCTTTCAAATAAAGAATATGAAAATCCAACTGTAGTAACTTGCTAAATAAAGTGGCAGCACTTCAGAGCAGGGGACACTTGTGTCCCTCCATTCTGTTCTATGGCTCTCCAAGCTGCTACCCCTGCCCAAATTTCTGCTGAGCTACCAATTTTTAGTGAAACAGAAATGGTTTAAAAAGCCCTTTCTTTCTTTCTTTCTTTCTTTCTTTCTTTCTTTCTTTCTGTCTTTTCTCAAGGTGTGTGAGGAGTATGTGGCTTGTATTAGAGAACATCTGCACACCCAAAGCCTCTGGGAAGCATAAACCTGCTCTAATACAAAGTCTCTCTCTCTCTCTTTCTCTTAGTATTGCACCACTTGTCAAAATCCAGCAGCATGCTAGCAGTGGTAGAAGGGAGCTTCCAAAGGTTTGGGTGTTCAGTGTGCCCTGACCCCCAATCCCCTGGAAGTTGCCTACCCTGACTGGTTATGCCATGGGTCCTATGCAGCACTCCAGCTGCAACGTGAGGCATGGGGAACACAGGCCAGCAATGCTGACTTCAGGAGCTAGGTGTCTGGAGGCTCGTGGAAGGAGGGAGGCAGACTGAACACGCTATAAAAGCAGGCTGAATCCTCTCTCTACTTCTTTCCTTTGGTTCTGCACACTTGCCCACCAACCTATCTGCTCCAGGCAATTTCTGACTGTCTCTTGGGACCAGATAGGAATTTTGTCCCCTTCCCTGGTCACAGAGAGGAGGATATTTTTGCCTATCCTGCACTGCATTCACTTGGCATTGGGATGGTTGACTAAGGTGGCGCCATTGTAAATTTTTGGTCACTTGCAGATGGGGCAGATGATGGGCTTCAGGAGGGGACCTCGTTAGGTGAAATGGATGCCTCCAAACTTGCTGTTTAGGTCACAGAATTCAGGGCTGGGAAGGGAGACTACTTTTGGGGCCAGTCTGGGGCACAGTCTCCTTGCTTGTGTATTGGGACCTATGAGGGGGAGGGTAACCTGGGAAAATCTTCCCTAGGCAGCAACAGTTGGCTGTTTGCAAGCTATTTAGTATGGTTTGCAGCTGAGGCAGAGGTGTTCCCCTTTGGCTGACTGGGGAGGAGGCAGGTAGGGCCAGAGCCCACACTGGGCAGATCCCCTTCCCCTTTAAATAGTTCAATACAGTGGCCTTAGTTAAACCCAAATCTGTATCTGTATCCTTTAGCTGCAAGTAGGTCAGCAATTAAAGCTCTCCATAGAATCTGCTGTTACCTCCACTAGGAAACACAATCAAAAGCATGGTGAAATAAGTCTGAATGGGAGACATCAGCAGAAAACTGTTAAAAGCAAATTTTATCCACAAATTTGATTATGTTCAGTTTGGATTTAATCAAAATGACAGGTCTCTTTATTGTTATGGACGTAATTGTCTAGTTTTAAATTAGCATAACAAGAAAATAGCATGCATGCTATTATGTAAAGTCACTCCCCCCCCTCTGTGTGTGTGTGTGTAGAGACACACAACGGTCTGCATAGAAAACAGCATAAGGAACCTTGGGAAAATAATTTCTCTTGCAAGATAGTTTACATATCCACTAAATTGTGATAATATGTGGTGGACCAAGTGACATTCCTTGCCTTCTATGGCCTTTTGGCATCATTCTTAAATGACATAGCCCAATCCATCTGTGAAGCAGTACCTACACAAAGAAAACCCACATAGGCTCAACAGAGTTCTGCCCCCCCCCCCCAATGCATCCAGCTAAGTTGACTGTGAAAGGGGCCACAAAAGGTTGCACCAGAGGCCAGTATTATTGGAATGTATAGTTTGCAATCTAATAAGTGGAGATGTTTTACTACTGAAGGGTTAACTGATAGAAGCAAACAGGATGTTTGATGTAACTTCCTACTGGATTGTAATTGGGCTTCTAGGGAAAGGGGAGTGTCCAAATGCCTTCTTTGTCCTAGAAGTTAGCCATGTGGCACACACTTTCCTCCATAACCATCTTTTGAGCAACAGGATGTGCTCTGCACTCCTGCACATATATTTTGTAACCATGTAGCATTTTTAGTCATTTTAAGTAGTGTTTAGTCTACTTTGAAATTATGCTACTGTTCTTCCATGTGAAATGCTCTGAGACTATAAGTAAATGAATCTTTTATACTTTTAACTACTTTTGTGTGTTTTGAGTACTTATTTGACTAAATAAGTAACTTGAGGTACAAAAGGGTGTGGTTATCAGTAAACTCTCTTTATGCATGCTGGAATTGTGTACGCTAAATCTGCTGCGTGTGTCTGTTTACTCTGCTAATTTGTCGTACTCCCAAAGGAAGTTTAAAAGCCATCCATTTTATGGCTGCCCTGTCTTGTAAAGGTAATTTCAGTGGAATGCAGTGGAGGGACATTCGCTAAATGTCCTAATATTTCCAATAAGATTCCCATACCTCTTCTTCCATTCATTTTACATGTCTTGTGCTTTAGGGCCATTAGCAATGTGTTTCAAGGTGAGAGGGAAGCCTTGATAGGAAAGGAGAGGTACTGGTACTTATAGATCTGTCATTCCTGCTAATAGCACCACCCACACATACCTGTGCCTGAATGAAGATAGGGAAGGGGGAAATGGATGGATCCAGCCCCTGACTCATGGCTAAGAGCCCGAGGAAACCCATGGGCTTCCCTTGATGATAGGTGTGCCTATTTTTTTCAGGTACCACAAGGATCAAATACTCTGTAATGTATCTAATCTAGGTTCAATAGATTGGTCCTAAAGACTGAGTTTGAGCTTTGAGGTTACTGGGTGGCAGTTAGCCTGTTAAAAGTAGTACATTTAGGAAAGATGATTTTGTTAAAACTGGCATGGGAATATTTACACATAGAGGTCCACAGAGAGCCTAATTTCATGTGCATTTTGCATGATCTGGTTCTCTCAATGCTAAAGTGCCATTCTCACTCTCCAGAGCATCCCTCTGGGAATTGTTACTCTTTCAGGAGCATATGCATATGAGTGTGAGACAGAGAGGTGTGGAACTATGAGGTTCTTAAGTGCTGTAAAGTGTGGACACTTTTGGCCCAGGCTGTGACCACTGTGAGTTCTGGCTTCTGGTTCTACTCACCACTGTATTCTTCCCCAATCTTCCCTGTTCCTTTGGACAAGATGGCTTTTCAAAGGAAAAAGTTCAACCAGAAAGCATCATGCATAAGTGAGGCATATTTATTTGGGGAAACAGAATATCACACTGCAGAAACAGCTGCAGGAAGTAAGAATATATTGAATGCTATCCCCCTTTTCAATGTATCCCCCTTTTCAATTTATCTAGCTGTATCGCTCCTCTTCCACTTTTTCTCTTGATTTCTTTCTACATCCCATTCCCTACCCAGCACCTGCAGCTCAACAGTCTTGCCGTATTTGGTCCCATCTTCTGCTTTGGCCCAACTATGCCACTTGGTCAGTGGGGACCTACCACAGAACTACTGAGACATGTTTGCCACAGGCAGTATGCTGGTGTCTCCAGTAAAACTGCTCAGCTTGGGAGAAAGAGTAATGGCAACAGGTTGGAAAAAAAGAATGATGGAGGGCCGTTCCAAAATTCATCAGACTCATTGGTGGAACAAACTTTGGCCATTCTCTCATTCTTCTACTTGCAACAACCAGAGCCATTTGAACAATGGTTACAAAATCCGCAACCAGCATAAGGGTGAATGCTATACTGCAGATGAAGCTCTGGGTTTTATAGGAATATTGACATAGGGGTTCCCAAATGGATGGCTCCTAACATAACAAACCAAAAGACATTCTGCAGTTTTTCCATGTTTTCCTATTTCTGTTCTGTCTTGAAAGCCGGCCAGGGGCATGTATTCAGAGAAGTCCACCAGGTGGGTGAAACAGGAGCTTACCTGCCAGTGTGTACAGTTATCAGAGTCCAGACAGCCCAGGTCAGTAGGGTAAAGCAGTAAATCCAAGGACTCAGTCCAGGGAGTCTCAAGTAGCAAAGACAATCCATAAAGCAGTATCCAGAACACAAGCCAGTAATTTAAGAGATGAGAAGGTTTCTTCCTTCAGAATGGTTGGTTGTCAACAACAACTTCCTGAGAGGGGTGTTGGATATTTATTTTCTGCCAGTGTCTCCCAGGTGTTGTCTGATTGATGAGTGAGTCCTTCTTAAGCACTCCCCTCTTTTTTTCATCTGCGTTCAACTGCAGTAGGTACTGGTATGTCTGTATGGTCTAACTGCTGGGGAGTGTTACTTTCTGTCTCACACTCTGACATGTCCCTTGGTCCTTCTGCTTCCCCATCTGTATCATAGCCTGAACTGAGGTCTTGGGAACTAGGTATGACACTTTGCTCTTCTGCTTCACTGTCCATGTCTGAACCTGAGTCTTGCAACTGAGACTCAGGCATGACGATTTCTAACAGAAGAAATGGTGAGAAAACATAGGAAGAGGGAAAAGAAGATGGCTGTTTTCAAACCTTTCACATAGTTTTGTGATTGGCAGAAGACAACTGCCTCTCCTGGAAACACTGAGGGAGAACAGATGCACCTTCATGGATTTGGTCTCCTTGGCCATCCTTATGTATCACCCTGTACAGTCTCTACAGCCAAAGCGGAGCTTGGAGCCCCTCATTTTTCAGCCCTGAAAATGGTGTCACTACCACAACTTGATACATAAATACCATGGCATATTTTGCAATAAAACCCTGAGCACAAGGGTTTATAAAACTGGTTATTCTACACACACATAAATTACATTTTCACTTGATCAAAGAAAACGGAAGAAAATAATAAAATAAGGCTTGGTAAACAGCCATTTTATTGTTTCCAGAAATAAAATAAGAGCAAGGAAGACAGGGCCAGTTTTTACTAGAGCAATGAATTCACTTAAAAAAATTAAATGAGTTTCTACATTAGTAGAAAATACAGGTGTGCTAAAAATGTGCCCAGTGCAATGACTATTCCCATTTTTCATTTTACAGTTATCCCTCCACATTCACGGATTTGGCATTCACGGTTTCATGGCTTGAAAATATTCTTAAAAAAAGTAATAACCCAAAAAGCAATCCTTGATTTTGCCATCTTATATAAGGGACACCATTTTGCTATGCCATTGCATATAATGGGACTTGAGTAGTCATGGATTTGGGTATTCACGGGGGTCCTGGAACCAAACTCCAGCGAATGTGAAGGGACAACTGTAAATGGCTATCCTTTCTCAGGTGTATGGATAGTGTGACAGTGTAAGGAAGGCCCTGATTCACAGATGCTCATTGGCCAGCAGGTGCTGCATGAGTGCATCTCCTCCCACAGAGCAGCAAAGAGACAATTGACATGACCAGTAATGACCAAATTGGATGGGTGGGAGTTGGTCACCCCCAACAAGTGATATAGACAGCACCTAGATATGGCAGGGAGAGATCTGATTATAACAACTGCCTATCTGGCACCATTTTGTCCAATAGAGACCTTATACTAAAGAGGAAGCCTTTCATATACTCATCATCTTGGTAATGGGTCAGGGGAGCGCTGGTGCAGTAGATTGACTAAGCCTGTGAGAGGGAAGGCACAGGTTCAAATCTCACTTCAGACAAAGATTCACTAGATTGCTTTAGAATTAAACAACTTACTTCTCTCTCAGCCTCAGTGATATGGGGCTAGCAACACTCGCCTCTTACGTGGGTACCCTATATTTTACCCAAATTAGGTAAGTGAAGTCCTTTAAACACTTCAGCAGCAGAAATGTATATATGTTTACTCAGAAACAATTCCCACTGAGTTCAGTGTGGTTTGTTCCTTAGAATTTGTGTTTAGGATTATGTAGAACCCAAAGCAGCTGAATGCATATGAGTTTTTCATAGGCTTTTTCATATGAGTTTATTCATAGGCTTTTTCATTTGTTGAATGTTAGAATGCAATTAAATAATATGATACCTTGAGCCAATTCACATTCACTTCATTCTTTTTTTATTAGCAGTTTCCCCAAATACACTAAAAACCACAAATAAATAAAGAAAAGAATAGAAAATGAAATATAAAATTTAAAATGTTACAGAAAAAGATACATAAGAAAACAAGAAAAAATGCAAGGTGACTTCCAACTGTCTTCCTGTCTGTTATACTCAGTCAGAACATAATCAAGCCTCTTTCAATACAACTACATATTACACTTCTTCTGGATATCAAGTCTTTAATAATGATCAAAACCCAGGGTTATCATATCACAGTCTTATTTTCATTTTTTTTGGCAAAAGGTCCAGAATGGGTTTCTAATCTTTTAAAAATGTGCCCAATGAGTGTTCTTTAATAAAACACAATAATTTGTCAATTTCTCCCAAATCTGTCAGTTTCAACAACCATTCCTCCCTAGTAGGTAATGATCAATTCTTCCATTTCTGCGCATATATCAGTCTTGCTGTTGTAGTCATATATGGAAGTAATCTTCTATGTCTGTTTTCTAACATCCATGAATCCCAAAATAAAAAGTTCTGGTTTTAATTGAATATTAACTTTAAAAAATTTCTGCATCAGAGTATGAACTTGAATCCAAAATCTCTTAGCCTTTTCACATGCCCACCAAATATGGTAAAATATCCCTTCATGATGTTCACACTTCCAACATAACATCTGAAACACCTTTATACATTCTGGGCAATTTCTCTGGCATCATATACCAGTGATACATTATTTTATAAAAGTTCTTTTAGATCATAACATAATATAAATTTCAACACCTTTGACCAAATCTTCTCCCATTGTTCTATCGGTATATTATATCCAAAATTCTTAGCCCATTTTATCATATGATCTTTCACCTGTACATCCTCCATGTCAAATTTTAACAAATGTTTGTACATTTTACCAACCACATGTTCATAATTTGTACACAATTGTATTTCAAACTCTGCTTTACTTTGTTCAAAACCATAATTCTTTTTATCCATCTTAAACCTTTCAACTAACTGCAGATATGGAAACCATTGAAAACTCCAGTTGTCCCTCCACATTTGAGGGGGTTGGGGCGGAGCACCACCGTGAAAGTGAAAAACCATGAATAAGTTAAGCCCTGCCCCCAACATGCATACTACACTTCAGTATTGTAGACTCCTCTTCCCCCAACAGGACTGCCGATATGTGGTAGCAACACCCACCCCTGGGCACACAAACCATGCCCCTCACCCACACTTGCCTCCCTCCCTCTGCCCTGCCAATCACACAACCTTACTGAGTGTTCTAAACAGGCAGTACTGTTTTGGTGCAAAGTAAGAAAGCAAGCTGGAGTGTTTTGTTGCCAGGACAGAGGGAGGAAGAGCTGGGGGGGGAGTGTGGGTGAGGAGTGTGATTTGTACATGGGGGGAGGCAGGTGTTGCTATGATTGCAACTTTTAATTTTGGTTTGGGGAAGGAGCAATCTTACTGTTTTAAATGGGCAGTGCTGTTTTGGTGCAAAGTAAGAAAGCAAGCTGGAGTGTTTTGTTGCCAGGACAGGAGGAGAGAGGAGGAAGAGGAGGAGGGTGGGATCTTGAAGTTTGAGCTAGTTGAGCAGCAGCTACAATCCGCAAACATGCCAAACCGTGAATGTGAAGGGACAACTGTATATCCTTCTGCAAGTAGGTGTTATTTCAACTTAACTTTATACTCTCCTTGGTGGCTCTCCAGAAAACCTTGATATATTAACCATCTTTCTTTGCATGTTATATCTTTTCTATAATAATCCTCCCATAAAGGCATTTTGGGCACAACCTGGGTCTATATCTATTACACACACGTAACACCGCATTTCTCACAAAGTGGTTATTAAAATCAATGTTCACTTTAACTTTATCATACCACAATAACTATGCCACTCAAACCTCAGGTTGTGCCCTTCTAATTCCACTAATCTTTTATTTCTCAGCACCATCCATTCTTTTAACAAAAAGTAGACAACAAGCAGCAAAGTACAGTCTCAAATCCAGTAAGGCCAATCCCCGTCTTTCTTTGTCATTTTGTAGTACTTTATACTTAACTCTTGTTTTTTCCTCTTGTCATATACGTTTTGATAAATCCTTCTGCCAGTATTTCAATGGTTGCATTAGTTGTCAAAACTCGTATTGTTGTATTGTCTGAAATAAGAACATCATTATAGGCAAAATATTAATTTTTATCACCAAAGTCCTCTTTAACAATGACAGTTTTAATTTGTCCCATCTCTGCATGTCTTAATTTTATTCCATATCTTCACATAATTATTTTGAAAAAACATGCAATTCATATTTGTCATATTAACACCTAAGTATTTAACCTTCTCAATTTTAAAACCAGTTTTGCTTATCAATTTCAGTTGCTCTTGCATTTTCATATTTTAGTCAACATCCTTGTGTTTTGTTTGTTTACATTAAATCTTGCCAGTTCATCAAACTCTATTAATTTTTTCCATTAAAAATTCTATTCCTTCCAAAGGGTCCTATAAAACTATCAGCAAATGCTCTTAGCTTACACATTTCTTTTTAAATCCTCATACCTACAATACTCTCATCTTGTCTTATACCCCTGGTTACAATTTCAAGCACCAGAATAAACAAAAGTGGTGATAAAGGACATCCTTGTCTTGCTCCTTTTTGAATAACAAGCTCTTGTTAGTACACCATTAACCAATGTTTGTGCTTTCTGTGGAGTACATTTGGCCCTCCACATTTACTGGGGTAAGGGTTGCAGGACCCCCACAATAGTGGAAAAACCACAAATATCTCTAGCCCTGCAACCATATTTAACACAACAAATGTATGATTTGAAGATTTAATCTATCAGTGGGCAGTGGGGTTCCTTTGCAAGGCAGAAGTGAGCAGCTGGTGGGGCTTGCAGCCACCTCTGCTGATGTCCTATGCCATTTTACTAGGATTTTACAAGCCTTGCTGCACGTTTGCAGTCTCTCTCGGTCTTGTGAGGCTTGCATTCCCTATTATAAATGGAATAGGGCAGCAGTGGCGATGGCAGCAAATAATCTGTGAATAATCAAATCTGCAAAAGCTGAACTGAAAATGTGTAGGGCTGACTGTATATATAAATCTAACCAATTTAATGAAGTTTTCACTTTATCTTTGTGTTTTGTTTGTTCACCTTGTTCATCACTTCCAGCACTCTAATTAGAAAGTCCAGTTCAAATTGTTGAAAGCTTTTTTATGTATCTAGAAAAATCAATGCCACTTGCTTATCATTATGTCATTCTAGATATTCCAAAATATCTAACAAATTTCTGATATTATTTCATAATTGGCTCCTAAGTAAAAAATCCCCATTGATCTCCATGAATAAAATCCTGCAAAATTATTTTCACTCTTCTGCCAAAATCATAGTGAACAATATATAGTCATTATTCAATAATGATATTTATGTATAATTTTTTGTGAATGTCAAATCCTAATCTTCTTTAGGTATTAGTTATACATTCACCTATTTCCTACTATCAGGTATCTTTCCATTCTGCAAAATGCCGTTCATTAATTGCGGTTGAGGCAATAAAAGTTGATCCTCAAAATACTTACAATGCAAAGCAGACAAACCATCTGCCCAGGTTCCTTTCCTGTTTTAGTCTGTTTAATAACAACACAAATCTCCTTTCCTGTTATCAGAGTGTTCATAATCTGTTTCTGATGTTCTGAAATCTTTGGTAAATTTTGCTTACTCAAATATTCATCCACACTCTCCAAAGAAATTTCTCCCTTTTTATACAAAGGAGAATAGTATCTATGAAATGCTTTTTGTATATTTACACTGTCTGTTATTATCCCATTCCCTCTTGTAATTTTAATATTATTTTCTTTTCTCAGCTTATATGCCAACTATTTCCCTGGTTTTTTTTCCCTTCAAATTCAAAGTTCTTTTGCTTTGCACAATTCATCCTTTTCTTCATCTCAATCACCATCAACATAGATAGCTATTTCTGCAAAGATTTAATTTGATTAATAATAGCAATCTTGGAGGGAGACTTTAAAAACTCAAATTCCTTTCTTTTAATCTCCATCAAAATCAGTTATGTGATTATTGTCTTCCTTTTAAGTTCAAAATTATGCTGAATAAAACATCCTCTTATAAAGTCTTTACTTGCATCCCAAACCATTTTAACATCTGTACCTTTATCCTCAAGTTTTTTCAATTTCCACCAACTGGCTTCTCATTATGTAAGATAATTTCATTCAGTCTCCATATGAAATTACTTTTAGTCTTTTAAAAAGGTAGTCACCAGTTTATTAGGCAAAATGTTAGCCTATAATCAAGGCCGTAGAGGCCAAAATCATATTTATTTTTGAAAAAATCTGTGTCTTTCAGAAAAGCATATTCTTTAGCATAATCATTTTTGTATCTTCATATGTCAACTAGCTCTAAATTATCCATTAATTAAAAAAAATACATTTGGTAACTTGCCTTGTAAATTCTCAATACTTTTCTCAGAAATTCTATCTTTTTGGGAAGATATCACATCATTCCAATCTCCCATCAGGCATCAACTTTCATAAGAGAAGTCAATCAACTTATCCATAAGCGCTTTATAAAATGTTACCTTATCCTGGTTCAAGGTATAACGCCCACTAGGGGGCTTCTGCCAGATGAATCAGAACTCCCAGCTGTTGATCTCACCAACAAAAGCTTTCCCCATTGCAGAGCTCCACCAGGAACACTAACTCACCATGGATTCTTCACCCAGAAGTCCAACATTAATTTCATTCTGATGTGACCAGGGTCTCTTTATAAGCTACAGCAGCCATATCAAGGCTGCCAAAAATGTTCCAGGAGACTGTGGCTCTCATGGGGGTTGTTAGTTTAGAGAGGTTCTCTTTGGAGGTTTTTAAACAGAGGCTGGATGGCCATCTGTCGGGAATGATTTAATTGTGTATTCCTGAATGGCAGGGGGTTGGACTGGATGGCCCCTGTGGTCTCTTCCAACTCTATGATTCTATGAGAGGCACTTACTGCATGGATAGGACCTATTGCATGAAGAAGCTCCATGTCAGTGGTGGATTCCACTAGCTATGTATCATAGGTATGTGATGAGAAGAATGTGAACAGCACAGGTTGCCAACTATGGCCTCCAGGTGTGATTGGCCTAAACTTCCATTAACTCTAGCCATCATAGCCAGTGGTGAGGGATTATGGAAAATGCAATCCAAAAACACAGAGAAAGCCACAGTTGCTCACTTCAACTGTATAGGACTGAACTTAACTTCTTCATATGTGCCACAACAACTCTCATGTGGAATTGTGGTTCAGTGGCTCAACATGGCTACCATAAAATATAGTGTGGCTTTAAAAGTGGGGCAATAGAAAAAAGAAATGCTCCCAGTTTAATAATTACCCATTGTGTTAAATTTAGCAGCAAAGGAGACAAAGATATCATTCATTAGATACTATTCTGTACAATATAATGAAATACAGTCATTCCTCCACATTTGTAGATTAAGCATTCATGGATTTGATTATTCATGGATTACTAAATAAGTTCTCTCTAGGCATTTTCTAGGTCCTCCAGTGTGATTCTATGGTAGGCTTCTGCCAGAGGTTGACCACAGAATTGCACTGGTGGACCTAGACATTCCGAGAGAGAGCACAGTGTGAGTCTATGGTCAACTTCTAGCAAAATTCTACAACAAAGACGTTTACCATATATGGAACAAGAAACGCCAGATGTCCAAGCTGGGTTCAGGAAAGGAAAAGGCATGAAGAATCATATTGCAAAATGCATTGGATAATGAAGCACACCAAAGAATTTGAAAAGAAAATCAGCTTTAGATTATAGCAAAGCCTTTAATTGTACAGATCATGAAAAACTATGGATTGCTCTTAAAGAAATGGGTGTGCCACAACATTTGATTGTCCTGATGTGAAACCTGTACCCAGGACAAGAGGCTATAGTCAGGACAGAATACAGAGAAACAGAATGGTTTCCAATTGGCAAGGGAGTCAGGCAAGCCTGCATTTTATCACCTGGTCTGTTTAACTTGTATGCTGAACATATCATAAGTAAAGCAGGGTTAGAGTCAGAGGGAGGAGGTGTGGAAACTGGAAGAAGGAACATCAACAATTTACGATGACACTATAATACAGTTGGCCTGTTGTATTTGCAGCCTGAGGATCCATGGATTCAACACACTGTGGATTCAAACTACAGTTCTGTATACAACAAAATACACATTACCTGTACTTTACATAACACAGTTGCAAGGCTGGAGAGGCTGCAGAAAGACTTGACCATGAGGTTGCAAATACTGTAAGGGGTACAGGGGGTTTAAAGAAATTCACTTACAGGGGATACTTCTCTGGCTAATGCAGCTGGGACTTGCTGCTGTAGGAGGCTATGAGAAGTGTGAAGAAAGAGCAGTCGCCACTGCCACATCCCCAGCAGCCATCCTCTCCCGCGCTTGTGGCATGATGCCTCAGTTCTTCATGGGAAGAGCAAGAAAGTTCACAGCTAACATCAGCCCCAAGACCCCATGAGTACAGCCTCAGCCGGGAGCGTGTCCTGGCTCAGATTTGTGCAGGTAAGAGTCCAAAGCTGCCCACACTTGAACACCCCATGGCATTCTCTGGTGGTGTGGATGGGGCTGCAGAGAGATGAAAGGATCTGTAAAATGGCAGGAAGCGTGGATTCATTCCAAGCACTATGCTTGGATTCCTGCCATTTCACAGATCCTTGTGTGTCTCTGCAGCCTCATCTGCACTGCTAGCTAGAGCAAAAGACGAATGCTGTGGGGTGTGTGAGTGTGGGCAGTTTTGAGCTCTTACCTATGCAAATCTGAGCCAGGGCACTCTCCAGGCTGGGGTTGTATTTGCTGTTGGGGGGGTTGGAGCTGGTGTTGGCTGTGAGCCTTCTTGCTCTTCACTAGGAAGGATTGGGGCATGGTTTCACCAAGTGTGGAAGGGAGTGGCTGTTTGGCATGCAGCAGTGGCAGTGATTCCTTTTTCACACCTCTTGTGTCCTGCTGTGGTGGCGAGTCCTGGCTGCCTTCCCCCCTGGCTGGGAGATGGGGGGAATCTCTTTAAACCCCCCATCTCCCTTACAGTATTTATAAGTCTCTTATTTATAAAATGGTGTTGGGAACAATGAAGACAGCAGTATGTCCTGGCCACCAGGTGCACATTCTTTGGGCTCCCCCACCTCTGGGGAGTATGCCAGCCACTTACATCTGCCTTGTGAACGAATGAGCAGAAATGCCAAAGCTGCCTCCTTGAATACAGAAGAGGGTGGCTGATGTAGTTCCCAGAGGTGGGGTAGCTCAAAGAATGAACACCTGGTGGCTGAGGCTCACCACCGCCAATGCTGCTGCCCTACACCATTTTATAAATACGGGACATGATCATTAGTGAGTTTTACTATTTGCACAGGGTCCTGGAGCCAAACCCCTGCATATACAACAGGCTCACTGTACTAGCAGAAAACAGCAAAGACTTGGAACGCTTACTGAAGAAAGTCAAGGAAGAAAGTGCAAAGACAGGTTTATAGTTGAACATTAAGAAAACAAAAGCAATGACCACAGATGATTTACATCACTTTAAAACAAACCAATTCATTTGAAATGCAGTGCTGGAGAAGCATTCTACAACTACCATGAACTGTTTAAAAGACAAATAAATGGGCTCTAGAGCAAGTGAAGCCTGAACTCTCCATAGAAACCAAGATGAGGAAAATGAGACTGTAGTACTTTGGCCAGATCGTGAGAAGACATGACTCACTAGAAAAGACAATAAGGTAAGGAAGATGGCAGTAGGAAAAGAGGCAGACATGTTACATATTACAGGTGCATAAAACTCAGTTAAGGAAGCCACACCCCTGAGTATGCAAGACCTGAGAAGGCTGTTGATGATAGGCTGACTTGGAGGTCTCTCATTCATAGGGTTTCCTTAAGTCAAAATCAACTTAACAGCAGGTAACAACAACAAATGAGAGAATGCTTTATTTAATACCTGACCAAGTGCTTGGTGTTTTGTTGCATATTTCCAACTGTATTTGAAAGTATGTTCTATTTTGCCTCTGTCATAACCAGGGCTTGCTATCGTTAGGCTCTGGTGAGGCCATGGTCACTGGATGCCCATGACAGTGCTGGTTCATACCAAGGTCTTAAAGGGTGTAGCTATTGGGGGGGGGGAGATGCCTTACCGCATAAGAATTCTGCTCCCCAATGAAATTTTCCTTCAGTCTCCAGAGGTCTAGTACTGCAGAGAATGAGACACCCACACCTACGATTCTTCTATTTGCTGTTTTCCCATTCCCTTGCTAACTTTGCCTGGCCCTTTTTTCTGGATGCCCAAACTATATTTCTAAATGCTCAACTGAAGTTTTTAAGTTACTGCAATGTTAGAAATTCGGAGACAGTAAGAAAAAATCATTATGGGGGACTGTTTCTTCCTTTTGCTCCTCCCCCATGTAGTTGCTGTGATGTACCAGAAACAAACACTCACATTAACTCAATAAGAATTCTTTATTAAGCAAGGAAATGTGTATCAGTAGCATAGGCAAAGCCAGAGCTAAACACAACCTAGTACAACCCTCAGATAAACCCTTACAGCATGAGAATGGCATGTAGGGAGGCCTGTAGGCGGGCAAGCAGCTCCAGGTGCTGTGACCTTGAGCTGCTCGAGGAACAGCGTTCCCAGACCCAAAAGGTGGGCTGGCACCCGCCCAAGGACTGAGAGGCCCAGACAGGGAAAACAGGCCAAAGCCTATTACCAAATTCATGTCAGGGTCTTCCATGGAGTCTATTCTAATACCTAGAATCCAGGGATGAGCCTGACATATCGCCCTCCCAATGAGAAACCCCCTCAGCCGGGCTTATCAGGAAAGCGAGCATGGAACTTTCGTAATAAGCGTGGAGCACTGATGTGTTCAACATTAACCCATTCAGTATGACCCGTTGGCAAATGCTTACATTTAACCAGATACTGCCACCCACCCCCCTGTGCACCCGAGAGTCCAGTACATCAGAAATCTCAAAGTGTTGATCCTTGTCCACCAGGATAGGGCAGGGTGATGACTCAGAATCATGATGATGTCGGTCTGAAGGGCATGCAGGCTTGAGCAAACTAGAATGAAACACAGGGTGGACCTTACGATACATCTTGGGCAAGGACAGCTCCGAAGCCACAGGGTTGATTTCCCTCACAATAGGGAAAGGTCCAATGTACTTAGGCCCCAACTTTTTTGAGGGCTGTGGGCTCTTTAGGAATTTGGTGGATAGAAATACTAAATCCCCCACCGCGTACGGCAGCGTAGGGTCACACTTTTTGTCTGCATACTCTTTGTAGTGGGCTTTTGCAAAGTCCAGGGCTGACACGGCTCTCGGCCATGCGTCCTTGATTTGCATACTCCACTGGGTCACCGGGACTGGGTCTTTGGAGGTCCCCTCTCCCAAAGGCAGAGGATTAAAGCCCTGTCCTGAAACAATTTTAAAAGGGGACAAGCCCATGCTTTGGTGTATAGTGTTGTTGTATGCTACCTCAGCAAATGGTAAGAGGTCAACCCAATCAGACTGCTGGAAGTTGACATAACACCGTAAATACTGTTCCAAAAGCTGGTTCATACGTTCACTTTGGCCATCACTTTGTGGATGATGGTTGCTGCTCAACCCCAACTCAATCCCCAACAGTTTTGTGAACGCCTTCCAGAACTGGGAGGTGAATTGAGCTCCCCTACCAGAAATGATCTTGGCAGGAACTCCATGTAGCCTATAGACGGGATGTACAAATAGCTTAGCCAGCTGGGAGGCTATTGGTAATTTCTTGCATGCCACAAAGTGCGCTTGCTTGGAAAACAAGTCAGTCATCACCCAAATAAGTATTTTTCTTACTTTCTGGCAACTCAACAATGAAGTCCATACTAATGACCTCCCAGGGTTTAGTGGGGGTTGGTAATGGTAGTAGTAAGCCTTTTGGTTTTCCCCCAGCTCTTTTTGCCACCGCACATGTGTGACACCCCTTTACATACTCCTCTACCTCCTTCCGCATTTTGGGCCACCAGAATTGCCGTCGTGTTAAGTGTAACATTTTAACATATCCAAAGTGACCTGCACTCTTCACATCATGACACTGTTTTAGGATGACAGTTCTCATAGCCTCAGGAACATACAGGCGTTCCCCCTTCCAAGCCAAACCTCCTCACAGAACTACCTCCCCTTGGTGAGAAAGAAACCATTGGTCCTGGGAGAGAGCGGCCGCCATCTGAGCCTGCCACCCACTCACCCTGTCCTCCAAGACTGGAGGAGGAAGCTCCAAGGATGATGGGACCGGCACCACAGTGGGGCTCGCATTCTTTGCGGGCGGGCCATCAGGGTCTCCTGTAAAGCCTTGTTCCGGGCCCACAGAGGGGCCGGCAGTGGTCTCCTGACATTTGGCCTGGTTGTGGGTGAGAATTGCCAATCCCAAATGGAAGGGGGAGAAGGCTGTGTCTATCACCTTCTTCCACTGACTGTCATGTTGAAGGAGCCTGGACAAAGCGTCATATAACAAATTCTTTTTCCCCGGGAGAAACTTCAGGGTGAAGTTGAACCAGTAAAAGAAACTGGCCCACCTAATTTGTTTAGGGTTTAAGCGCCATGGGTTTTTCAAAGCCTCCAAGTTCTTGTGATCTGTCCAAACCTCAAAAGGTTGGGAAGATCCTTCCAACAGATGGTGCCAAGTCTCTAAGGCCAATTTGATCACCCCCGCCTCTTTCTCCCAAACTGGCCAATTTCGTTCAGTTTCATTGAACTTCTTTGACAGATAAGCACAGGGTCTGAGCTCCCCCCTTCATCCCGCTGTAACAACACCCCCCATTACCACGTCTGAGGTGTCCACTTGAACCACAAAAGGCTGTTCGGGGTCGGGGTGTTTCAGGAGGGGTTCAGAGATGAAAAGCTTCTTCAGCTTGTCAAACGTCCTTTGGCATCGGTCAGTCCACACAATCTTTCGGGGAGGTTTCTCCGCCTTCCCCTTCCCAGTACGTTTCTTTCCCCCCCACACCCTTGGTTTTCAACAGGTCAGTTAAGGGCAAGGCAACCTCAGCAAAGTCAGGGATGAAGGACTGGTAAAAATTAGCAAACCCTAGGAAGCTCTGAAGCTGCTTCTGGTTCTGGGGGCCTCCCATGCGAGAACCCCCTTTACCTATTCAGGGTCCATTTCAACCCCCCTGCTAGAGATGCGGTACCCCAAGTAATCCAAGCTGCTCTGATGGAATTCACATTTTGACATTTTGGCATACAAGTGATTCTCCCCCAGTTTACTAAGCCCTTTTTTCACCAACCTAACATGGGGTGTATAATCCTCAGAGTAAATAAGCACATCATCCAAATACACCAGTACCCCTTTGTACAAGAACTCTCTAAGTACATCATTAATCAAGTTTTGAAAAACTCTGGGACCTCCACTGAGCCCAAATGGCATCACGCAGAATTCAAATGCCCCTAGCTGGCAGTTGAAAGCAGTTTTCCACTCATCCCCTTCTTTAATTCGCACTGTGTAATAGGCCTCCCGCAAGTCCAGTTTGGTGAATATCTTCCCCCTGGCTAAATGAACCAGGATATCTTTCATTAAGGGGTGGGGGTACTGATTTGTCATGCTGATAGCATTCAAGGATCTGTAATCAATAAAGAAAAGAAGAGAACCATTGGGTTTGTGTCTGAACAACACCGAGGCTCCCAAGGGGGTGGTTGTAGGTCTGATGAACCCCCGGGCCAAGTTTTTATCTATGAACTCCCAGAGAGCATCCATTTCTGCCGGTGTCATGGAGTAAATCTTAGTTTTGGGCAGCTCGGTCTCGAAAACTATCTCAATGGCACAGTCAAACGGCCTGGGGGGGGTTAGAATGTCACATTCTTTCTCTTCAAACACATATTGCCAGCGTTTATACTCCCCCGGTAACCCTTCATTTCCCCTTGAACCAGAGCAGTTTTAAAGTTCTGAAGCTTGGCCTCTTGAGGGATTCCCCCCCCCCCCGTGAGGCCTCACCCACTCCATGTTCCCGTACACATAAGGGGTCTGTAAAAGTCACAGTCTCCTTTACCCAGTCTATGGTGGGGTTATGGGATTTCAGCCAGTTTAAGCCCACTACTGCAGCTGGAATTAAACCTGGTGCTATCACAAACTGGAGCTCCTCCTGATTATTTCCCATCTTCATCTGTACTGGGCCAGTCATTCGTCTTGTGGGGCCCCCCTTCATCATCCCCCCGTCCATCTGAGACAGCCACACTGGCTTGTCTAGCTTAATAGTGCTAACTGCAAGTTCACTAGCCAAGGAGGGGTGAATTAGTACTTGGGTACATCCAGAATCTACCATTAACATTACTTTTCGGGGAACCCCATTGTTTGCAACCCCTATTTTGGCTTTTAAGAAGAAAGGGCCTTACACCCCACTCACCACAGCATTTGGGCACCCTTCGGGATTAGCCTGCCCTCGGGCGTTTAATAGGGCGGTCTGGATCCATTTCCCACTGGCTCAGCATCGCAAGAAGACCCACTGTTGTCCGGTTCCTTTGAAGACTCTCCCTTCACGTGGCCTGACATCAAGGTGTACATCGCTGCTTTGGCCTTTGGCTTGAATGGTGTCTTGGGTGCTGTCAACTTCCCCTCTGCCTTCTTAGGCTTCTCTTCCGCTGGGTTGTCTCGGGGTTGTTTCTCTGGGCATTTGGCTATGCGGTGTCCACTCTTCCTGCAGTGCAGGCACAAGCCTTTTCGCATCCTTCGCTCTTTCTCCGACTCTCCCACTGTGCCTCCAGCTGGCCGGGCCGCCTTAGCTTTCTTCCCTGAGGATCCAGTGGGTTTTCCGCCAAGCCGCTGGCTGTGCTGTGTCAGCTTGACGCTCTGTCTCAGGGTTTCCACCTCCCCAGCCAGCCGTACCCACCCCAAGAGGGTTTCTGTGTTCGCTTGGATCAATGACCACTCTAGGATGTCCGCATTAAGGCCATCTTGAAAATACTGCACCTTAGTGGCTTCGGTCCAGTCGGGAATCTGACTGGCCAGGCGGCGAAATTTGGAGGCGTATTCGGCCACGGGCCTCAGGCCTTGGTGCAGTCGCTGGAGTTCTGTGCATGCACGTCTCAGCCTCAGGGGGCCTTCAAATTGAGCCCGTAGGACCATCATGATGTCATGGAAACTCCCCAACTCTGGAGCCCTCATGTCGTAGATCCCACCAGCCATTGTGCTGCCTCCCCCTCCAGCTGGTTGGAGATGTACTGCACCTTCTCAGCCTCTGTCTGGAACTCTTCTTCCCATTGGGACATGAACCCCATCACCTGGGTTAAGAAGTATGGCAACTTTGCGGTGTCCCCATCAAAAGTGGCTTTCAGGTCTCGATGCTTGAGCCCACGAGGTCTTTCCTGCAGCTCAACTGGACCAGCCCCCACAGGGGATACTGGGCCAGGAGCCTGCAGGACAGGGTCCCCAGCAGGTGTGATGGGGACCCCTCCTCCTGGAGCTAGAGCTGGCAACTGAGGGTCATGGGGAGGTTGGCCTCCCCCTGGGTGGCAGGTTGCTGAGGTAGTCTCTGCAAAATCTCCAGGAGGCTTGTCTGCATGACCTCCATTTGTTGCTTCAGCTGCTGCACCTCATCCTCCAGGTCTGAGCATGGAAGTCTCACCCCCAGTTCTCAGTACCCCTCAGTTAGAGGTCTGTCCCACTGTCAGGACCTGCGTTCTGCCCAGCCTTGCTCCTCTGGCCAGAGCCAGCTGGCTCCCATGGCCATTCCTGCTCCACGCACTGGAGTCTCAGAGAAGGGTAGGCTGCCCCTCCCCAGGGCTTGCCTGGCTCCCAGCTCCATGAGGTCGAGGGGAAGGGTCAGCCTTCCAGCCCTCCATCGGGCTCAGCTCAGCTCTTCCTCCAGCACACCTGCACCATCCCCTGGCACGCTGGCTCCCTGGTCATCGCCTGCAGCCAGGTCTTTCTCTGTCTGGGTCCCAATCTCCATGTCCTCAGACATTGCGGGTAGGAACCAAAAGTTAAGTAAGATTGGTGAGTTCTGGCTTACTGTGATGTACCAGAAACACACACTCACATTAACTCAATAAGAATTCTTTATTAAGCAAGGAAACGTGTATCAGTAACATAGGCATAGCCAGAACTAAACACAACCTAGTACAACCCTCAGATAAACCCTTACAGCATGAGAATGGCATGTAGGGAGGCCTGTAGGTGGGCAGGCAGCTCCAGGTGCTGTGACCTTGAGCTGCTTGAGGAACAGCGTTCCCAGACCCAAAAGGCGGGCTGGCACCCGCCCAAGGACTGAGAGGCCCAGGCAGGGAAAACAGGCCAAAGCCTATTACCAAATTCATGTCAGGGTCTTCCATGGAGTCCACTCTAATACCCAGAATCCAGGGATGAGCCTGACAGTTGCACTACTGGGTCTTGGTCCAGTCAGATTAGTGGGATTCCAGCAGAGCTGGAGTCAGTCTTCCCAGGGAGGCAGGAGCAGGAGTGGGACAACATCATAGTGAGTTCCAAGTGGTGTTGGGCCTGGAAGACAATAAAGCTTGCCTGTATGCTGCTCCAACAAGCAGTGGATGGTGAGTAGTCCTGTTTCCTTTACATGGGATTGCCCCCTGTCTCCATATGGAACAGATCTTTAAAGGGTCCTGGCCAGTCTTAGCATTCTCTGGCTTCAGTGTTGTGGGGGTGGTTATGGCATGATGTATCTTCATGACTGGATATCAGCCAGGAGTCTAAGGATAAGAATGCAGTCTTCTCTGGGTGTAGGAGGTCAGGTCTCTGAGGCCATCTTAAGAGACCAGTTCTTAAGACACCTTTCTGTAACCAAATCTTTCCCCTCGAACTCTTAACACAGGAGCCTCTTCTGAGTGTGAGGAGGCCAGGATGCTGGGTCATAAGAAAGCAATGAGTGTGTGTTCAAGGGAAAATGCCTCTCTGTCTATATGTGTGTATGGGGTGGGTGGGTTCATTTTCAGTTACACTATGCTAAGATGATTCCCCCCTCTCCAGTAAGGACATACCGTAAGTTAAACTATTCACACTCAGAGAAAGGGTCTATCTAATTCAGTTCTGGGCTGAGACAAATGCCCCGTGGGGCTGCAAGCAGACATGATGGGAAAGATCTTATCCTGCCTCCCCCACCATTGGCAGAAAGACTCTGAATCTGGGTCCTCTCTTTAGCTGTTAGGGCTTTTGCTAGATTTACCCTCTATCCACTTGGCTAATCCTGCTTTGAAACTGTCTCATTTGGTGGCAATGCCTCCATCTTATGGTACTAAAATCCACATAACTTAATGAAGTATCATGGGAAGGTGTGCTTTCATTTGTGTATCATGTACGTATCAACCTATTGGCAATCAATTTCACTAGGAGATGCTGAGTGGTGGTATTGTGGGAGAAAAAGCCTTCACTGCTATCCATACTTATCCATCCTACCTCCCACCTTAAGTGCTTGGCTGGTTCTGTTAGCTTTCCCCCCTAATGTTTCCCAAATTCTTATGAACAGCATTCTGGCTCCATGTGAATGCCTTTCACATACAACTCCTACTTTGTCTTAGAAATACAGCCTGCCTATGAAAACTTTCTGTTGGGACTTGTCTTCATGGAAGGAAGCTCAATGTAGTCTCAGCACACAATCCTGCTGCAAGTTCATTTGTGGAAAGTTCTTGAAAAAATTGGCAGTAGTGACACAGCAGTCACCTGTTCATTTCATCAGGATTTTACTGGAGTCCTTCGTCCTGGATTGTGCTCATTATGATCATCTGTGACAACTGAGGACCAATAAAGATGATGATGATGATGAATGGATACATAAGAGGTGAATGTACAACATGTGGGAAGTCAAAATGCTTCTGCAGCCAAGACTGTCTAGAGCCTGTGGTATTGATAGTCTGTACTTCTTACACTTAAATGTTTTTACCTTATTCCCAGCTGAAAAGACTGCCTGATATAATAGAAAGCAATCTGTACTGAACCCAAACATCAACTGATTACTAGGGTGGCCTGAGTTACTGTACGCTATTACAGTATTTTAGGAACCTGTAATATCCACCATTACTTTCCCATGTGAGAGTCCTTAGACTGACTTGCCATTGCCCCATTTCTTCTTTGGCAAATAAATATTGTAGTGTATCCAATACAATCAGCAGAGTGTAACCAGAGAGTATGAGGTTTAGCACAGATAATTAAAGCCAAGCATTCCCCACTGTAACAATTACGAGTACTTGCAAAAACAATGACAAGGTCAACATGTGAATGGAAGGCATCAATCGGGGATTGCACTGCCTCAATGAAACAATAATTGAACACTTTGGAAAGGAACTGACACTGGGAAGAAATAGTTTCCTGGCACATATGTTTTCTTAGCAACATAAATGTGGCTCAATAGTACATTTAGTATGTTTGTCTAATTAAGGCCAATTTTTTCCCTACTCCTTGGGACTTATAGCTGACTTCTTTGCACTGAGAATGATATGTCTAAGTGGTTTCAACTATTTTTCTGTCTAAACTTCAGGCAAGGGGAATATGTAAAGGCATCTTTGTAGCTAATTTGACCTGGCTGATATCAGACAAACACTTTCAGTTCCAGTGTTCCAACAGAAAATGTTTTGCGTACCGTAATTGATTAGAAATGGCACAGCAGTCCAGAGAACAGATAAGTATATTTGACTAGTTATGTGCTAATTAGTTACCCCTTTACTTAGAGAGATGCAACAAGTTAATCTGTTGGTTAACAGTTCTCACTATCAATGCTTGGGAAATACAGTAACTTTCTCATTTCCCCCCATCTTCCAACAAGACTTAACAAGGAAATTGGCTAGTTAATAACAATTATTGTTCATGTAGTGCAAGAAATAAGAGCCTTTGGGCTTTGGCTCGTTAGTCATTATGGGGAATCATCCCAAGAGAAGGCAGATAGATGGAAAACATTGTAGTCTTTAGGAGCAGGAGGTGGTAGGGACTGAACTTGGGACTCTGGCCCCCACAAGTCAAACATGTGCTCTAGCATTGATCTTTGCAAACCACACCTCTCAATTTTAAGTGAAAGAGGAAGTACGCACTTATTCAAAATTGCAGAAGAAATGGTCTTCATATGCTCAGAGGAACTCAAAATAATTAATGTTAAGAATAATACATTCTTGTTAACCTAAGAGGTGGGGGTGCTTTAGAGACCCACCCGTGATACCAAAATCTCTGTTATTATTTGGGGGAATTATTAGCTCAAACAGATCCCTGTGAGAGTAGGGTAACTGTGGAGATCTTTTAATCTATGTATACCGGTACTAACTGCAGAGAACACTCCAGATTTAAAGTGAAACAAAGTATTTTTATTGGAAATAACACAAAATGCTTTCTCACATGTTTCTAAGAACCATACAAGGCTATTAAAGAGTAAAGCAGAAAGACTGGATTTAGAGGGAGAGATTTGGAAATAGGATGATAGTTACCAGTCTTGAAGAGCAGAATTTTGTGAAGGGAAGGTACTCAGGTGTCTGAGGGTCATACAAGAGGTTTTGATCTGGAGGCACACCTAGAAAGAGAGTGGCTTTGTCCACCATGGTTTGTCCACTGTGGCACTTTTCTATTGTTGGGGAACTAATATTTGTACCCTATTTCCTATCCTGAATTGGAACTTTCGATAGTACAAAGCCTGGATGGCTTTCCCCCTGGATAGACAAAGGAAACCGGAACTTAACTGATTACATTAATGGCTGGGAGATAGGAACTGATGGATTTACAACAACCTCACAATGCTGAACAGGAGGGGTGGGGGGGCGGTGGTGAGATTTCCTTAGGAGAGGATTTGGCATTAAATTGTTTGGCTGAATGACTCACAGCTGAGGTGCCCAGGAAAAGATTAGCACATACCTCCTTAATGACTGTGTTTACTAAGGGGCTTCTGCACAATCCTAATTTGGGCTTCCTTGCCATATTATATTATATACAATGACACATCCCAGGTCATTGTGACCTCCACCTGACCTCTTTTTGGCTCACCCTGGCCAAGCTGACCTCAAAAAGTATCCAACAGTTCCAATTATGAGATGTCATGGCGAGGGGGTCGTAGGGCATACTAACACTTTTGATTCACCCGCTGATCTTCATGGTCACCTTACTGGTGCACTTCAGTACTGTATTAACTACTACTCCTAAGTGGAACAAGCACATAATTCATTGCTCACCTTTTCCAAAACAAACAAGCAATCCACATTGTTTGAAGGGTGAGCAAATAGCACACGTTGGTGGAGCTTAATGGGGGTGGAAAGATGAGAAGTACAGATAAGTGACAAAAACATAATTGCACAAGTTGTTACATTTCAGGGTCTAGAATGGGTTTCCTAGCCTGGCTGATGCAGTGTATTACAGATCCCACCAGTCCCAGCCATTGTAGGGTTTGTTGTCCAACACACCTGGAAACTTAAGAACTACAAAAAGAGTGCTTTTGAAAGAACCAAGAACATTAGCCACCAGGAGGCAACAATGACAAACAAACATGTCATTTTCTACAGATTCCGTGGTTTCTTTTTAAACACTTCAAAGCTTGACAAGTTCCTTTAAAAAGGTAATCCATTCCTGTTATTGTTACAGATTTGAATGGTAACCTGTTACTGTTACTTGTTACAGTGTTGGAAAACAATGTACAGTACTTTGTTACATTGTTTGTGGTGCTGTCGGTTACTTTTCTACAGTAGGACCCCTGTATCTGCGGGGGATTGGTTCTGGGCCCCACCACAGATAGCGAAATCCATGGATAATAGCGAACGCTCTCACCACTGCCACTGGACCCTTCCCCACAGAGAAGGGAGAAAGGAGGTGAGCTCCCTCCTCCCTCCCTTCCCTGCCCACCCCTGCCAGCTCTGCCATGCCACTGGACCCCACCCCCACCCCTGTGGAGAAGGGAGAAAGGAGGCAAGCTTGCCTCCTCCCTCCTTGCCTCCCTGCCCTCCCACCAGCTCTGCTGCACCACCGGACCCTGCCCCCCCACAGAGAAGGGAGAAAGGAGGCAAGCTCACTTCCTCCCTCCCTCCCCAGCCCATCTCCTGCCAGCTCTGCTGCGCCACTGGAACCCTCCCAAGGAAGGGAGGGGGGCAAGCTCACCTCTTCCCTCCCTCCCCCTTCCACCCCCTGTTGTCACCATCCACGGATAATTGAATCTGCGGATGGAGAATCAGTGTATGCGGGGGTGCTACTGTTTTGCTTTCTGTTACTTTTTGAGTCCCAGAGAAAGGCAAAGGCTGGACAAATCTTGCCAAGAAAACCCTGTGATAGGTTCACCTTAGGGTCACCATAAGTTGGAAATGACTTGAAGGCACACAACAACACCACAACTTGATTGCCATTCATTATGTTGTTTATGTTGTTTTGGAGACCTAAGTTCATTACCCACCCTTACAAAAAAAGGTAACTAGTTACAGGCAACTACATTATTTGTAATTTATTACTTCTAAGCTTTGGAAAAACTAATGAGTTTAATTAACAGGTTTATCATGCAACAAATTAAATCCCTCCCCTCCCAACATTAACATCAGGAAATTATTACCTCTGTTTATCTTTATCAGGATGAATGAATTACTTTTAAAACCTAGCATGCCAAGCTCTGGTCCAGGAGGCACCTGTCACATCACGTTAAGCACTGTTAAAACTCTGCTTTGATATGTTGACTGTGAGGAAGTGCCACAAAGCTGTACTTTGTAGCTATCAAAAACTGCATCAGTATCTCACTTCTGAGATCCCGTGGAAAGAAATCATATGCGCTTAATATGTGAACTATGCTTCTGACTAATGTAAGACAAGACTATCAAGGGATATTAGTCATGATGACTACACACTACCCACAATTGCAGAGCATTGTGCCCATGAAGACCAGACACTGGGGAATACTAGTGGGAGGTTGGACTTGTATTCATGTCCTTCTTGTATGCTTCCCAGAGGACCCTTGCTGCCCACTCTGTGGAGACAGGTTGTTGGACAAGATGGTCTCTTGATCTGACCCAAACCTGGCTCTTCTTGTGCTCCTGTTAAGCCTTTGGGTTTTACTGACAATTCCCTGACCTTTGAATCATCCCATCTTCAATATTTTTGGATAATTTGAGGAAAGAGTATGGAAGATACAAGAAAACATGCCATTGGGAAGTTTAACTTCCCCTACCATATTTCATTAAATCATGTAAGACAATACATCAGATGCAAATCTACTATTCATCCCAGCACTTTCCAGTATCAGTTTTTAGACCTACAGTCCTACAGTTTGTGACTTTCAAATGTTGACAAATAAATGCCAGATATAGCAAAGCACCAGAGGCAAGGGAGGAGGTGGAAGCAAAGTGTGTGTGTGTGTGTGTGTGTGTGTGTGTGTGAGGGAATGTACTAAGCATTATTTTTTAAAAAGAAAAATCTCCACCAAAAGTTAATTGAAAAAGTAGAGCTAGTATCTTGACTAAACAATTCTGAACCCGGTGTATGAATTTTCCCCAATTAATTAACTGATTAATCAATCAATTTAGTTTGCATACATTTACATATGAGAAATGACAGTTACAAAGAAACAAGCCATCCCTCACTGCAGCCATCATCTTAGAGGAGGCATTCCTTCCCTTTCTCACAGGGGAGGGAAGGATGCTTTTAAGATGACTCTTTTCAAATATAGTAACTACATGTACTTATCATAGGAACACCCCCCTGTGGATTTAGTCCTTTTCATCTAACAGCACTCGCCTCCTATGCACTGTTTTCTGAGAATTAGTCCTGTTGAACTCATGTGGCTAATGTCTGGGTATACTGTATATCCAAAGACTTGCACTGAGAACATTTAAAACTGGTTAAGGAAATTAAGCCAACTCATGAATTGCACACTGCAATTCCAGCAGGAGGTGGCAGTAGTGTAAACAGGCTTTGGAATAATTTTGTTATTCCTTCTTGTGCATTTTTTTCTTAACTGTTCTCAGGAGATTATCAGATAGGAACAAAAAAAGTGTTCCTATCCCACAATCTCCTCTCTCACCTCTGACCCATCCCTGTCTCGGCACAGTAATAAAAATATTTAGACCTTCCTTGAGTAGCATTGACAGGGCAGCCCAGGAGTGAATGGAGCTCTAACGGAGTTCTGTTCACTTCCTGGAGTGAAATCCCATGGATTCTCATGAGAAGACACGAGTGCAGGAAATTCAAAAATAAAAACCCAAATCATAGAATCATAGAATCATAGAATTGCAGAGTTGGAAGAGACCACGAGGGCCATCCAGTCCTCAGCAAAAAAGTTACAAAAAGCACATACACACACTTTAAAACTTCCAACTAAATCAGGGAAGTTTTAAAAAAGTGTGTCACTTACCTTGATGTCCTGATCTCACCAGGAAGTGTTCTGGCAGGGACCTCCCATTGACACTGGGCTCTTGCCAGCATAATGGGGCCCCTTTTCTCTTGCAGGGACATCCGTGACAGAAATGGAATGGCGGATCTATTGGCGGCTTTTCCCGTCAATAAAAAAACCCGCCGGTGGAATGGCAGCAGAATGGGTGCATTACAAGGGCGGAATGAGGTCATCTGAAAAGGAGCCCTTTAGCAATCTCCTGGTGTTTGTGTAATGCCATTTTTAACATGTCTGATAATCTCCTCAGTCAAAGAGCCCTAAAATAGAAAATTGTCCTTATTCTTTTGCCTGAGCATGTAATACCACTTACAGCCCAGGCCTTTTTATTGACGTGTTCCATGGAAGCTACTATTTACCATTATTTGAAGGCTTTATGGTATCAGAGTAATGAAATAATTTATGTTCAAGTTAAAATGTTCTTAAGGTCCTCTCAAAGGACATCCTGCAGTTTATGCACCTTCTAAACTTTAAAGGATGATGATGATGATGAAAGATACATCCCCAGCCTCCATTGCTGAACTGTTAAATGACTCTCAGGTCAATCCAGAAAGCAGTTGTGTTTTGTGACAGGATGACCTGTCTTGGAAAGATGTGACCAGTGGAGTGCCACAGGGTTCTGTCCTGGGCCCAGTGCTATTCAACATCTTTATCAATGACTTGGATGATGGAATTAGGAGCACACTTATCAAATTTGCAGATGACACCAAATTAGGAGGAGTAGCTAATACCCTAGAGGACAGGAACAAAATTCAGAATGACCTTGATAGACTGGAGAGCTGAGCCAAAGCTAACAAAATGAAATTCAACATGGAGAAATGTAAAGTACTGCACTGAGGGCGGAAAAATGAAATGCATAGATATAGTATGGGAGAGACCTGGCTGAATGAGACTATGTGTGAAAAGATCTAGGAGTCCTAGTAGACTACAAGTTGAACATGAGTCAACAGTGTGATGCGGCAGTTAAAAAGGCCAATGCGATTTTGGGCTGCATCAATAGAAGTATAGCATCTAGATCAAGGGAAGTAATAGTGCCACTCTATTCTGCCTTGGTCAGACCTCACCTAGAATACTGTGTCCAGTTCTGGGCACCACAATTCAAAAAGGATATTGACAAATTGGAGCATGTCCAGAGAAGGGCAACTAAAATGGTGAAAGGTCTGGAAACCATGCCTTATGAGGAGAGACTCAGGGAGCTGGGTATTTTTACCCTGGAAAAAAGAAGGTTAAGAGGCGATATGATAGCCTTGTTTAAGTATTTGAAGGGGTGTCACGCTGAGGATGGAGCAGGCTTGTTTTCTGCTGCCCCAGAGACTGGAACACGGAGCAATGGGTGCAAGCTCCAGGAACAGAGATTCCACCTCAACATTAGGAAGAACTTTTTGACAGTGAGAGCTGTTCGGCAGTGGAACGCACTCCCTCGGAGCGTGGTGGGGTCTCCTTCCTTGGAGGTTTTTAAGAAGAGGCTGGATTGCCATCTGTCGGGGATGCTTTGATCAAGATTTCCTGCGTGGCAGGGAGTTGGACTGGATGGCCCTCGTGGTCTCTTCCAACTCTACAATTCTATGATTCTATGATTCTATGACCTCAGCAATGCTGTCCTTTGATTTAGCAGTGAATATCATAGAATAATAGAACTGGAAGAGACCTCAAGGCCCATCAAGTCCAACCCCCTGCCATGCAGGAATACACAATCAAATCATTCCCAACAGATGGCCATCCAGCCTCTGTTTAAAAACCTTCAAAGACGGAGACTCCACTACACTACGGGACAGCGTATTCCACTTCTGAACAGCTCTTACTGTCAGGAAGTTCTTCCTAATGTTTAGATGGAATCTCTTTTCCTGTAGTTTCATGTTTTCAGTGACAGACAAGAGAAAGCTTGAGAAGACCCTGAGGAGAGACCAGGGCATCTCACCCAACAGCAACAGAACAGCTGAATAGTTGGTTTTTGGGCTGCTCTTCCATCGTAAATCAAATGGCTTCTGAGAGCCCTGTGGAAGAGTATTAAGTAAGACAGATGAGAGCAGTGAGGAAAGAGCAATGAATGGAACAGCCAATGTGCGAGCCCAGAAGAAACTCCTTTCCTTTATGGGCTGCTGGAGCCCAAGACAGGCACGCTTCCTCCTGGAACCAGGCTAGGAACATGAGATAGAAACATGGAGGGATGTGGAGTGAGTTATGGTGAGCAAAGGGATATTGCTGAAGAAGAAGAGGAGCATGTGATAGTGTAGGAATATTTGGTATTTATATCAAACAGAGTACAGTGTAGCTGGTGCAAGATATGAGCTTGTGGTAAGGTTAAAAAGTAAAAACTTATGTTTATTGTTACAGCAAATCCATCTCAAGATAGAAAAGGAGACAAACAAACGAAGATTACCTATTTTTAGTTGAGTTGACTCTCATGTATGTGCGTAACCCATCCTGAGACTGAGATGTTAAGGAAAATGCAACATGGGGCATACAGTGAAAGAAATAAAATATGTATGTGAAAGTCACAATGACTAAGCAAGAGCAATTATGAAGCTACACAGGTGAAACTGCTAATGTAATCTAGAAGGCCTGAGAGCCAAGGACAGAGGTACTGAATGCAGATTGGAAACACCTGAGAATCATTAAGTGTACAAGGTGAAATGTTGAAATACATGGGTTGGTCTTAGGCATGGGTGGAACTATGTGGACCAATCAGAATGGAAGTACACACCCACTGGGTGGAAACTAACTAGTGGGTGGTGATAAACAATGGCTATAAAATTGTAATGTTTGCCAATGTATTGTGGTGGAGTAGAGGTGGTGTAGTGTATAGAGATTGTGATTTGTTGACCATATAGTATATTTATATAGAAGAATAAAGTAGGTTTTATATAAAACTACTGAGTTGCCTGGGTGAATCCTGGAGGCGTTTTGGAGACACCTGGGGAAGAGTGAGAAGGCTTGGAGAGTTTGTCAGGATCTTCAGCCTATTCTCTGAAACTCTGCTGCTTTGGAGGAATGCATTAACCACTGATCTAAGCTGGTCAGCTCTGCTGCATAACAAGGTGGTGAGTTTGAGCCAGAGGTGAAGAGCTACAACTCCCATCATCCCTGACAAGGGTTATGGGCCCAGTTACTAGAGCACCCAGCATCCACAGAAGCTGAAAGTTCCAGAGAGTGGAAGAAAGCTTTGTGGACGACAGATCAGAGCAAGCTGTTTGTGCTGCACTGATAAGCCTCGTGAGTAAATCATTTTGTGTTTTGCTTAAGCCCAGACGGGTTGGCTGTGCATACTCAGAAGGACTGTGTCAAATTGAGTCACTGCACAAATCAAGATGGAAATTCTAAAGTTTAGTAAATTAAATAGAAACAACTACTCTACCTGGAAGATTTATGCCCAATCTCTACTAGTAAAGGAAGGTCTGTGGTCAACAGTTGAAACAGGGCTGGCAGCTGATGCTGATGAAGCCACTCAAGAGAGAGATAGTAAAGCAAAAGCCTGTCTTTATCTCATGCTTGAAGAAGACCTAATTAATGACGTCAGAGATAAAACGTCTGCCAAGGATGTGTGGGATACCTTGCAGAGATTACACACTCCTTCAACTGCTTTTGCAAAAATGCTATGGTCTAAAAGAATATACAGGCAAAAGATGGCTAAAGGGCAGTGTGTGATAGAACATTTAAAAATAATGCAAGATTTGTTTGTGCAAGCTGAACTGAGGGGAGTGCAGATTAGCAAAGAGCAGCAATGCTACATTTTAATAGAATCGCTAGACTCTTCGTGGGACAATATAACGAACAGCCTGCAAAACCTGCAGGAAACTGAGCTTAATAGAGACTTAATTGTGGCCAGAATACTGGAAGAGAACCAGAGAAGAATGTCTGAGCAGGGTGACTCAGCAAGCTTAAAGACTGTGCCAAAACAACAAACAACTCCTGTCTGGCGAATGCAGGAGGAGGCAGCCTCTACAAGGGAGCAACGGAGGTGCTTTTATTGTAAGAAGATTGGTCATCTGCAGAGACATTGTAAACATTTTGCAGCTGAGAGACGCAAGCAAGCAGAGAACAGATGGCAGCCGCGGCAGTATCAAAAACAGTCCAGACCTCCATTTTTGAGGGACAGTGGTAATAAAAAGGGGTTTGCAACCATGATTAAGGAAAAACAATATGCAAATTCTAAATGGCTAGTTGATTCAGGAGCCACATCTTTGATGTGTAATGACATAAATTTAATAAGTAATAGAAAATCAGCTAATGTAAATGCTGTAGGTTTGGCTGACGGGAAAGAGCTAAGTACTGTAAATCAAATGGGTACTGTATACATTCCAGGGCTAAAAGAGAATTTTAATGATGTCTTACATGTAAAGGAGTTAGAAAATAATTTGTTATCAGTAAGCAGATTAACAGAAAGAGACTACACAGTCATCTTTGAAAAGAACATGTGTAAGATAAAACTGAATGGGGAATTGCGTGGCATAGGTTTGAAAAAGGACAAACTTTATTATTTGGAGGACAATATTGATAGCTACAGGGTTGAAGAAGCTAATAACATAGAAAATATTCCAATCCACAAAGACTGCATACACGAGCTTCACAGAAAATTCGGCCATGTGAGCTTCAAATGTTTAAAGAATTTAATCAGTATGTGTCCAGATTTAAGAGTTGCTGAATGCAAAAACCACTTAGATTGTATGGTATGTCAACAGGTAAAGGTCAGAGCTTTTCCAGTAGCTAAGAAAACAAAAAGAATTGCTCAAAGACCATTTCAATATGTACATGCAGATGTCGCCCAAGCTAACTGCTTGTCCTTAGGGGGAAGCAAGTATTTCCTAGTAATTGTTGATAGGTATACAAGGTTTGCATTTGTGAGAATAATGAAAAACAAATCTGATGCTGGGCAAAATTTAAAAGCATGGGTAAGAATGGTGGAAAGACAATTTGATAGCAGAGTAGGCACCATTATTACTGATAGAGGAGGAGAATTTTTAAATAATCAATTGTTTAACTGGTTTCAAAAGGTGGGAATAAGGCATGAAACTACAAACCCTGCTTGTCCTAGTGAGGATGGGTTAGCAGAGAAGAAAATACAAGATATAAAAAGAATTACTGCTTGTATGATGGCAGATGCAGGGGTGAAAGATAGTTTTTGGGCAGAAGCAACTTTGACTGCAATACATATCAGTAACAGATTGTATCATTCAGAAATTGAAGACATTCCCTACAGGGTATTGTATGGGAGAATGCCAAATTACAAGTACTTAAGGGTTTTTGGACAATTTGCTCATGTTTACACACCTGCTTGTTTCAGGAGGAAAGGAGAACCCAAAAGCAAAAGGCTTAGGTTTTTGGGGTATTCTGGAAATAGCTACAAGTTTCATTTGGGAGGAAAACAAGTGCAGTATTCTAGGTCTGCAAATTTTGAGAGACATGCTGGTTGGGACAAACTGCATGCCAATAAAGAAGTGTTTTTGAGGTTAGGGAGTTCAAATGAGCCAGAAGCACAAACTGAACCAACCTCAGGAAACGGAGGGGTTTCAGTTAAGCAGGAAGCATCACCTAGCAGCAGTGGTAGTTCTTCTGATGATGAGATAGCATCTAGGCCTACTACTACTCGAATGACTGAAGACAAGAGATTTAGTCATAGAACTACAACTCCCAGTAGAGAAAGTGAGGATGAAAGAGACAGAACAGCAGATTTTATTCCCAGGCGTAGTCATAGAGTTAGAAAGCCTCCAGATAGGTTTGTTGTGACAAAGGCAAGAGCTTGTTTAGCAGTAGAAGAGCCTGAAAGTTTTGAAGAATTGGAAAGTTATTCTAGTGAAGAACAGGAAAGATGGTTTGATGCAATGGATAATGAGTTTGGTTGCCTGGTAAATAAAGATGTTTTTGAAATTGTTGACAGACCCAAAGACAAGAAAGTAATTGGTTGTAAATGGGTATACAAAAGGAAAGAAATGCCAGATGGAAGTATCAAATATAAAGCTAGGTTAGTGGCTAAGGGTTTTGCACAACAGCAGTATGAGAACTATGATAAGACATATTCTCCAACTGCAAATAAGACATATTCTCCAACTGCAAAGCCAGAAAGTCTGAGAATGGTTCTAGCTGTAGCAGTAAAAAGGAATTTAGTTGTAGAACATTTTGATTTTGAGACAGCTTACTTGAATGCGGTTCTGGATGAAGAAATATTTATAGAACAGCCACAAGGTTTCGAAGAAAATGGTAGTCAGAGAGTATATAAATTAAAGAAAGCGTTGTATGGTTTAAAACAAAGTGCCAGAGCGTGGAATCTGTGCATCAATGATGAGCTAGTTAAGCTAGGTTACAAGAGGAGCATTGCAGATGCTTGTGTTTATACAAAAGGAGACATAGTATTAGTGATTTATGTAGATGATTTGTGCGTAGCAGCAAAATCAAAACAGGAAATTGAGCCAGTAAAAAGAGAATTGTCTGAGAAGTTTGTTTTGAAGGACTTAGGTGTATTGAAGTCTTATTTAGGTATCTGCGTTGAATGGACAGAAGAAGGACATTGTTTATTAAGTCAGAGAAATAAAATTGAAAGACTGATTGAAAAGTGTGGATTACAGAATGCAAAAATAGTAAGAGCTCCAATGACAACCGGTTTTGTGTCTGAGGAAACAACTAGAGCGTTTAAGGACAGGGGGTTGGACTGGATGGCCCTCGTGGTCTCTTCCAACTCTGTAATTCTATGATTCTAAGATTCTCTTCAGAAGTATAATAGGATCTTTACAATTCATATCTTGCCACACCAGACCAGACATTTCTTATGCTGTAAATGTATTGTCTAGAAGGGTTAATGATCCAAAAATTGAAGACTGGACAGCGGTAAAACATTTATTGAGATATTTCAAAGGAACCTTAGATAGGAAATTGATTATAAGAAGCAGTAGTTCAGATCTAGATTGTTATGTAGACAGTTCATTTGCATCAGAATTAGGAGACAAGAAGTCAGTTACAGGAATGATAATTAAATATAGTGAAAGTCCAATAGTTTGGAGAAGTAGAAAACAAACTAATGTAGCGATAAGCACAACGGAAGCAGAATTCGCTGCTTTGAATGAGATAGTAAATGAGGTACAGTGGATTAAGCAATTGCTAAATGATTTAAATGAAAGTTACAAGATACCAGTGGAAATTCTGGAAGATTCACAGTCATGCATAGCGATGGCTGAAACTGAAAGTTTGAAGAACAGAACAAAATATGTTGGTGTAAGATATCAAAATGTGCGAGACATGGTTCAGAAGGGTGAAATAGAATTGAGATATATAGAAACACAACACAACATAGCAGATTTGTTCACAAAAGCATTGACAGCAGAAAAACATGAAAGGCTGACACAAAAGCTTGGAATGACATTGTAAGACACATACAATATTTTATTTCGGAGGGGATTGTTAAGGAAAATGCAACATGGGACATACAGTGAAAGAAATAAAATATGTATGTGAAAGTCACAATGACTAAGCAAGAGCAATTATGAAGCTACACAGGTGAAACTGCTAATGTAATCTAGAAGGCCTGAGAGCCAAGGACAGAGGTACTGAATGCAGATTGGAAACACCTGAGAATCATTAAGTGTACAAGGTGAAATGTTGAAATACATGGGTTGGTCTTAAGCATGGGTGGAACTATGTGGACCAATCAGAATGGAAGTACACACCCACTGGGTGGAAACTAACTAGTGGGTGGTGATAAACAATGGCTATAAAATTGTAATGTTTGCCAATGTATTGTGGTGGAGTAGAGGTGCAGTGTGGTGGAGTAGAGGTGGTGTAGTGTATAGAGATTGTGATTTGTTGACCATATAGTATATTTATATAGAAGAATAAAGTAGGTTTTATATAAAACTACTGAGTTGCCTGGGTGAATCCTGGAGGCGTTTTGGAGACACCTGGGGAAGAGTGAGAAGGCTTGGAGAGTTTGTCAGGATCTTCAGCCTATTCTCTGAAACTCTGCTGCTTTGGAGGAATGCATTAACCACTGATCTAAGCTGGTCAGCTCTGCTGCATAACAAGGTGGTGAGTTTGAGCCAGAGGTGAAGAGCTACAACTCCCATCATCCCTGACATGAGAAGCTCCATGGATGTTTCCTTCTCAGACAAAGGGTCATAAAAGAACTAAATCTTGCAAGAAGGGAGAAGTGACCTTTGCAGTGTTACAGGAAGCAGAAAAGGTTTGTGTACATAGATCTAAGAATCAGTGGTGAAAACAAAGGGCGACCATGCACTTTAGAGTTCCCTCTGTCCCTAAATACAAGTGTTGATGTCTCTTCACTTCCAACAGATAGTTGGACATAAATTCAGGCATGTGCAAAGAATGGAAAAGAAACTGGCCAAATTGCCTTTGTGTGCACATGGTTAGCTGTAACTATATGCAATGGTGGCATTAGGGGGTGTGCAGAGAGGCCGAACTGCAACAGATGATGCCGTCAGAGGAATGGGTGACACTGGCCTTAGTAAAGCCCGATACTATATGACCTGTGTGCCAGAGTATTAAGAAAAAGAGTTCTTACTTTAATATTCTGTTTTTACTAGAAAATTATTGTTGTAACCTGGGGGAGAGGAAACCTGGGGGAGAGGAAAGTGGTGAAGGAAAATTAAAGTGGAAGAAAACCAACAACAATGACAAAAGAAGCTTTAAACAAGTCTGCAGCCTGGTCATAAGCATGCTTATTCAGATGTAATTTCCCCTGTATTCAGTATAGCTTAGTTTCCATTAAAGCAGTGCAACTCTAATTATAGAACACACAGCAAACTCCCTCTTTGATCTTATCCAGTTCTTATCAGAAAACACATATGCCTCTAAACTAAAAGTTTTGTGAAGACAAGGGTAAAGAAAAGACTTAACAATGGATACAGTTTATATTCCTATTCTTTGCTTGCCCCTTTTCTTTGTGTGTATGTAAGTGTGTGTCTGTGTGTTTATATATACAAAAAACAAGCAATCTCCCTCTCTCTCTGGCTTTTCTTCGCAAACGAAGATTCAGGAAGGACTCATCCTGCACTTTCTGCAAGCGTGCTGATGACTAAAAAGGCCAATCCGAGATAAACAAGTCCAGTTGCAGAAAGCACAGCAGAAGGTCTCTTTGGGTGATGTTTCCGGGTTGTGATTCTTTCTGCGTTGTTGTTTTTCTTCAAGACTCGTTTGGCGTGAGTTCTCAAATAAGGCTGCAGCATTGTGGATAGTGTGTCTTCATGCCTCCCGATGTGAGGCCAGGGCAGACCATTGTTGGTGATCAATTTGGCCGAGCCTGAGATGTTGTTTCAGGGAGTCCTTGTATCACTTTTTTGGAGCGCCCCTCTTATGCTGACCTGTGGTGAGTTCACCGTAGAGTACTATTCCATCCTAGAAACATGCTCTGCCCAGCGCAGCTGTGTTGTCAATATCATGGCCTCAATGCTGGTGATCCCTGCTTGCTCAGGGACAGCAACATTTGTCACATAGTCAGTCCAGTGTATATTTAGGATTGTGTGTATACAATGCTGATGAAAACGTTTGAGGAGTCGTGAGTGGTGGCGATAGGTGACCCATGTTTCAGACCCATAAAGGAGAATAGACAGTACAATGGCTCTATACACACTGGTTTTTGTGCTTCGCCTCAGGTGTTTATTACTCCAGACTCTTTGGGGAAGTCTTCCAAATGCGCTATATGCCTTTGCTAATCTGTGATCAATCTCTTTGTCAATCTTGGCATCTGAGGAGATGATGCTTCCCAGGTAGGTGAACTGCTGAACGGATTTGAGCACAGATTTGCCAACGGCAATATGGGGATGATGGTGTTCGTCCTGTGGTGCAGGCTGGTAAAGAACTTCCATTTTCTTAAGGTTGACTTCCAGCCCAAGCAGCTCTGCAGCTGTTGCGAAGCAGGATGTTAGGCGCTGCAGAGCTGCTTCTGTGTGGGCAACAAGGGCAGCATCATCAGCGAAGAGCAGCTCACGGACTAGATCATTTAGAGTCTTAGTGCGAGCCCTCAGACAGCTTAAGATAAACAAGCTACCATCAGTACGGTAACGTATACAAAAACCAAACAATAACACCCAATAAAAACCAAAAATTCAAATCAAGTCACAAGAATAGTCCCCAGTGAAGATTCAGGTAAAATACATGCGTATGTCTTAAAAAGAAACAGAAATATAGATGTAGGATGAGTTGGTTACAGGATTCAAATAATGTCAAAGCTGTCCCAAAAATGTATTCCTAAGGGACAAATGGATGTATGCTGGATGTGTTTGGGAGCCATAGCCACTGTTATATTGGGCAAAAGGATACCACATTGTATAAAATGAATCTGGTGCACTCTGTTTTTTTAAAGTTCTGAACTGACAGCACTAACTTTTCTGGCAGAGTCATGCCAATATTACCTAAATGTCTTCCATTGTTTAATGCTCTATTTCCTCCTGCAAATGGCAGAAAACTATTAAGACTGAGATCGTGTGCTGCTGTGCTGCAAGAAGGCCCCACTAAGCCTTCAACAGGAGTAACTTCTAAAGCCTGGAAAGCAGACATTTTTCATTTTTGTCTCCGTCACAGCTTTCACAAGTCAGCACTGCCTTTTGAAAGAATCTTATTACAGCCATCCCTCAACATTTGTGAGTTAAACATTCGCAGATTTGATTATTTGCAGATTACTGTATTTGTCGCTGCCTCTTATACTGCCCTATATGCTACCAAAAAAAAAAGAGAGCTCTCTCTAGGCATTTCTGGTTCCTCCAGCATGATTCTATGATCAACTTCCACTAGAGGTTGTCCATAGAATCATAGAATCATAGAGTCGTAAGAGACTTCAAGGGCCATCCAGTCCAACCCCCTGCCATGCAGGAATATGCCGCTCTGATAGCCTTGTGGCTGAAGAGCGGGGTATAAATAACTAAATAAATAAAAATTAAAAAAAAATCATTCCTGGCAGATGGCCATCCAGCCTCTGTTTAAAAATCTCTAAAGAAGGAGAGTCCACCACACTACGAGGTAGAGTATTCCACTTCTGAACAGCTCTTACTATCAGGAAGTTCTTCCTAATGTTTAGGTGGAATCTCTTTTCCTGTAGTTTGAACCCATTACTCCATGTCCTAGTCTCTGGAGCCTCAAAAAACAACCTTGCCCCATCCTCAATATGACATCTCTTCAAATATTTAAACATGGCTATCATGTCCCCCTCAACCTTCTCTTCTCCAAACTAAACATGCCCAGCTCCCTAAGCTGCTCCTCATAGGGCATGGCTTCCAGACCTCTCACCATCCTGGTTGCCCTCTTCTGGACATGTTCCAGTGTGTCTGTATCCTTCTGGAATTGTGATACCCAGAACTGGATACAGTATTCCAGGTGAGGTCTGACCAAAGCAGAATACAGTGGCACTATTACTTCCCTTGATCTAGACGCTATACTATTCATGCAGCCTAGAATCACATTGGCTTTTTTAGCTGCTGCATCACACTGTTCACTCATGTTCAGCTTGTGGTCCACTAAGACCCGTAGATCCCTTTCACGTATACTGCCATCAAGCCAGGTGTCACCCATCCTATATTTGTGCATTTCATTTTACTGCTCAAGTGTAGTATGCTACATTTCTCCCTGTTGTTAGTTTTGGCCAGATTTCTAATCTGTTGAGGTCATTTTGGATTCTGATCCTGTCCTCTAGGGTATTAGCTACCCCTCAAATTTGATGTCATCTGCAAACTTGATAAGCATACCCTCTATTTCCTTACTGAAGTCATCGATAAAGATGTTGAATAGCACTGGGCCCAAGACAGAACCCTGTGGCACCCCACTAGTCACTTCCCTCCAGGATGAAGAGGAGCCATTGGTGACTACCCTTTGGGTTTGGTCGGTCAACCAATTACAAATCCATAGGCTTTTTGTGTTTTTTCCCCCAGACTGTGAGGACATGTTCTGGAAGAGTTTATTCCTGACATTTCGCCTGCATCTGTGGCTGGCATCTTCAGAGAATGGTGGTGTTGGGGACCTCTCTTGTTCTTCAGGAATTCTCAAAGATTATTGACAGTGGTTCTCAGATTACATGTGCCACTTTTTAAAATACCCCTGGATGAAGTTCATCTGGCCCTGGTGACTTGAGCTCATTTATACTGGCCAAGTATTCCTGAACTACCTCTTTACTAATTCTGTGCTGTATTTCCCGTACTGCATCATCTGCTCCATTTTCCCCAAGTTGAGCACTGTTCCCCCTTTGGGAGAAGACTGAAGCAAAGAAGGTGTTTTTCTCTGTCCCCTGTTAGCCTTTCCCCATCTTCTCCACATAGCGGCCCTATAATTTCCTTGTTCTTCCTTTTGCTATGGACATAACAAAACAACAACCTCTCTAGCAAGCCTGAGCTCCATCTGTGCTTTAGCTTTTCTGACTTCCCCCCTACATAAGCTGGCTATTTCTTTGAATTCTTCTTTGGTCATTTCTCCCTTTTTCCATTTCGTGTACACGTCCTTTTAAAGTTTTAGCTCAGTTGAGACATTTTTGACATCAATCCTGGTTTCTTTAGACACCTGCCATGTTAACTCCTCATTGGAACTGGTTGAAAGTTGCATAGTATTTTTTTTCTTGTAAATCAAAGGTGTGCAAATGCAACCTTCCACTTACAAAAAATTCTTCCGTCACCTCAGCACAGCAGGAAAGTGCACACTCGATAACATAAAACTTAAAAATGGCACTTCTGGCCACTTCCTTGCTGGTAAGCCCACCCACTGCCCACACAGCTGACAAATCTGCTCTCCACTTCCACCCTCACTGTGAATGTGCAGCATCCCAAATTGGATGTTCAGATGTGTGATAATGCACAAGCCAGCTCATTATTCAAAAAACCCATGGGGAAATCCACAAAGGCTTTCCCCCAGTAGTAAATGGAGTTTTGGGCCCCCCTCCTTCCAAATACTGTAAATCTCATTTGCAGCATGTTGGGACAAAGGGTATTCTAGTCAAATTCTATGAGGAGTATTTTCATCATCTAGACAACCTTGTTTCATAGATTTTCCTTGGTTTTTTTCCGGGATGTGAGGCCGTGTTCTGGAATAGTTTCTCAGAGGATGCCAGCCACAGATGCAGGCAAAATGTCAGAAAGAAACTATTCCAGAACATGGCCTCACAGCCTGGAAAACACCCAAGGAAAATCTATGGATACCAGCCATGAAAGCCTTCGACTTCACAACCCTGTTTCAGTCTGTATGAATCTCCCTCTCTTCAGCAATTTAGAGGATTGGTATCTGATATCAGATATCACTGAAGAAACATATAGGAGAGAGAATGGTACAAGGATATAGCAGGATCTAGACTGTTTCAGAAGCATTGGGTCAAAACATGAACCATTCCACCTATACAGTGGCCCCTTGTTATATGTTGGTGTTTGGTTCCAGGACTCCCTGTGGGTACTAAAATCCATGGATGCTCAAGTCCCATTATATACATTGACATAGTAAAATGGTGTCGCTTATATAAAATGGCAAAATCAAGGTTTGCTTTTTGGATTTTTTCCCCTGGAATATTTTCATGCTGTGGATGGTTGAATCTGTGGATACAGAATCCGTGGATACTGAGGGATGACTGTCCATCGATATCAGTCTCATTTAGGGAATGTATATTGAAGAAACCTATTACAGTTCACAAAATAAAAAGTAGTATTTTACAGTATTGTTGATGGGCTTGTGGTGAGATAGGGACAATAGATCATATGTGGTTGTATTGTCTGAAGGTGGAAGTTTTGGGGGATAGAGTACTGTAAATGATTTTTAGCAGAAAATAACTCATCAAGAGCTATACCCCAAATAAAAATGGTTTATTATTAATAACCATTTTTGAAAGGAGAAATGCAAATGTTTTACATAAAGAGCTTATTACAGGGTCTGCAGCTAGAAATTACAAGAACATGAAAAACAATGTAAGATCTAATTTTGATACTCGTTGGACGGTATGTGAGGAGTTGCTCTTGCAGAAAAAATCACTTGTAGAATCCAAATGGCTAGAGGAGAACTGAAAACAACAACAACAACAAGGTGTTTGCCACAGTTTGGTTTCCTTTTATCTCATTAATAACTGAACAAGAATAGCAGTGTGGACTATTGTCGCATCAACCAGCTTTTTGGGATTCAGCTTTTTGGGATTCATTTTTAAAAATACAACCATGTAATCATTTTTGGACACAGCCAAATTTAAAATCAATGTTTGTGATGCTCGGTCAGTGTTTGTGATGCTTGTTCTATTCTGATGCCCTGTGTGTGTTTTTGTCTTTTCCTTTGTTTTTATTTCTTCTCTGACTTTATTGATTTTCTCTTGCAGTTTATTGAAATAAATAAATTATTATTTTTTTTAAAAGTCTCTTGTTCATGTACATGGACTATACTAAGTGGTATAGGGAGGGGGTCCTAAATGTATGTGTATGTTCAATGCACTTTCTTATTGGATAGGTGCTGGGATTTTGCATATAGGGATTGCTTCTTATGGAAGAGAAAGCACTGAAGACTCACAGGAGATTTTCAGATGTGATTTTCGGGTCTATATATTCCAAAACAGCTCCGTTGCTGCCGCGCGGAAGGGAGCAGTTTTGGACGACGCCGTTCCTCTGCTGAACCCCTCCGTGTCACTTCTGTGACAGAATGGAGGAAGCTGCGTCATATTTCACTCACGATTGTTGCCCGTGAGTGAAATATGATGCGGCTTCCTCCATTCTGTCACGGAAGTGACACGGAGGGGTTCGGCAGAGGAACGGCGTTGTCCAAAAATGCTCCTGTGCTGCACGGCAGCAACGGAGCTGTTTTGGAATATACAATATAGACCCGAAAATCGCGTCTGAAAATCTCCACAGTATCTTTGTACTCATATTTTTGTTTACAAAGGCAGTTTCAGATCTCCAGGCTGATTCCCAAAACCACATCTTCAGTCCGTTTCCTCTTTCTGCTCCAAGCCACTCTTATTCAGACCTCTTTGCCACTTTGCTTACATTTATGCTGGACAAAGCTGTTTCCGTTTCCAGTCATTCTTCAGATGACTGGAACCCAAGATGTGTTTGATGTTGACTTTGGTCAAAGGTTCCCTTCTTGATGTATAGGACTGATGGGAACAGATGGAACCTTTGCCATATTTTTGACAGCTTATGGAGTTTTTGATATTTCTTTCCACATGTAATGTTATATACTAGCCTTGAGGGATTTCTCATCATGTACATGCCCAGATATATGAATATGAGCCAATTCTACCATGTGAGACATTTCTCACTTCTTCTCTTTCTAATTATTACATCTAATTTTTGAGATACCTTTTTAATGGGAAGTTCTCATTAGTAGATGGACCTTTGGATTTATGCACCTGCCTGAAACATAATATAATGATATCTACCTGCCCAGAGCCCAAGATTTCCTCAAGGTCTCCCTACCCAATGAAGGCAGGGGAGTTGTCAATATAGAAATGGCCTTGTCTGGAAATGCCTACCCACTGGAGAGACTTGCCTGGCACCTACATTCAGGCAGACAACATACAGAAGAGAACTAGTGTGGTGTAGTGGTTCGAGTGATGGATTATGGGACTGGAAGAAAAGAACACTGATGTCATGTGACAAGGCAGCAGGAAAGACAGAATGTTCCTGCTGCTTTGCCGCTTTTCTTCAGAGTGTGGTAAGACTATTACTGCAGGACATTGCCTCTTTTCTGTTGTTATCTTAGTGGGTTTGGCAAACAGAAAAGAGCCGATGCCCTGCAGTAAGTTTTCATTCACACAAAACCTCTGTGAATGATCTCCTTTCCTGCATTTGCTGTGCAATAAATAAATTCTGCTTTAATCCTGAATTTGGATGATCAGTAGGTGGGCTTTAGTTTAGGTCTTGTTTAGGTGACCCTTGCTTGCCAGTGATCTGGGAGGAAGGAGTTCCTGACTGAGCAGATTAGATTAATTGATGGCAGATTAATCACTTTCATCTGCTAGAGATTAATCTATTCTATCCCAAATCAGGAATGCTCTCCCCCCAGGAAAAATGGCCTTTTAAAAGGTGAGACTCTTTTTAATTTATATTTTTGGGGTGTGTATGTTTGTCTGTGTGCATGCACAAAACTAGGCATACACTGGGCAGTACTGGGTGGTATTAGGCGGGCAATGACAAATCCTTTGTATGATAAGGTATTAGCATGAATAAAGGTGCAATGCAGGAAAGATTTATGAATGTGCAATAAAGAAGAGGGTAGATTGCATAGCGCTTTTGAAACAAACATGATTTTTTGTTGGAGAAGAGGTGGTGTGATAAAGTCCTAAGAAGAGAAACTGAAACAACAGCTCTTAAAATAGTGCCCCACACCCAGTGAAGCAGCAGATATTAAACACTACAACTGCTGAACTGGTTGTTTCTTGGAAATATTTCAGGTTGAGAATAACATGATTGTTCTGTTTCATTGCTGTTTCTTAAAAATAATATCTGTTAATCATATATATCATATTATCATAGAGTTGGAAGAGACCACAACGGCCATCTAGTCCAACCTCTATATAATATAGTCCAATATAAAAATTTGATTGTTATTGTGGAGTATTGTTGATGGGGGTAGGGTAGGGGCTGGTTCTTATTACATGTTTCTAGATAAAGGTTATTGTTTACTGCATCTTTCGTTTGTGTGCTGACTTCTTCTAACTTTACCCATTCACTTTTGGTAGATGGGGTGGTAAGAAATGGTGTTCCATGAAGGTGCTTCATCTACTCCTAAGCTCAAAACAGAGGCAAGGAAGGGAGTAAACATACAGATGAAATATTCCACCTACTTTCCATTAAGTACAGTTATGTAAAATAAATTTAATTGTTGAATTAGAATTACGCTAAGTGTAATAAGCACCTCCTTTTCAATCTAAGTGTAATTAACATATCTAAAATAGCTTTTTAGTATAAATGTAATGTAGTTGCATTCTCACTGACTTTCCTTTTTCTGCCATATTCTCTCAGCTAGTGATATTTATTAGTATTTGATCTGCAACAATCTTAGAAGAATCCTGCATATATAATTAGCGTAAACTTGCTTTGCAAATCAAACATGTGATAAAAAGTAGCAGATATAACATTCTGAAATTAACAACAATAAAGAAGAGTCTTGTTATTAGTATGACAAAGAACAGCTAATGGAGAAAGAAATTCTTACATTGTTAGCTAATCACATTTTTTCTAAAGTGTATAGGGAATTTTATGTTGCTGCCTAAAATGAAATACTTATGATTACAAGGAATTAAATTACTTTCAACATTCTTTTTTGTAACAGCCATCTCTCTCTCCCTCCTCCTCTTTCTTTGCACACAGTCTTTTCCTGCGTATATACACATGGAACTATTGTTAATTAAGACTGTCTCCATTATAGAGCTAATTAACAATTAGCATAAACATAATTAGCTAACGCCTGACATTTAAGTCATTACATTGTTTAAATAATTTTCAGAAATTGCCCTTAGTGGCATTCTGTCATACTGGAATAATGGCAGCACTTTGTCATGTAAATTAAATGACATTTGTGTTGTTTCCTCTCCAATTCATGCGCAAAAGATTTTTTTTCTTTTTTTTAAGCTATGGAACTCAGAATTTAGGGTCATTTTAAAAACTGTGCAGCATATGTACCTCTTTGGGGCTATCTCAAATCATCAACAGCCAGATATGTTCAGTGTCATAAGTCACTGAATCATATATATTAATGGGGGGGGGGATTCTATACTTCCAAGTCCTGCTCCCCCATCCCTTGGTATAGTATCTAACCATTTTGAAATTGTAGCTGATCATTAGCTGTTTCGATGATTCTGAGATGCTGGAAATGTTTGTTTAGTTTCTTCTCTAAACTGTAAACAATTCTATATCTTCATGTCTTGCCTAAATATCATGTAGCCTGTTCTGCACTGCTCATTCACACTGTCCTTACTATATGTATTGTGGAGATGAAATTAGGATGATTATTATTTATCTTGAGAAAAATTTGAAAGTGGAATTTGAGATTGGCAAAGCATTCCAGTGCATTTGTACTTATGTTCACTGGGGCTAGCTCCCAGGTAAGTATGCATAGCATTGTAACCTGGGTTGATGGCCAAAATGTAACATTGCCACCTGCTTTGTGTTCCACACTAAGGAAGAGCATAAGACATGAGTGGCATGCTGATCTCTACTCCTCCCCTCCACTGTGCCTCACTTTGCTTCCATTCTTGATTTCATACTCTCTTCCTCAAGCTCCTTTCTGGAACAGTTTAACCACAATTCTTCCAGTTTATCCAGAACTCCACTTTCGATTAGCTATTTCCTTCCCTTCCCCTGCCTTTCACATGTCCCTTCTTATCAGGGCTGGCTTCACTGTGAGACAGAGGGAGAAACAATTGCAGGCAGCAGATGCTGGTAATGCATCTGTTGTTCCCTGCGGTTGTTCCTTCTGAGCCCTTCACTGTTCTCTGCTAATGGTGGATGGAGAGGCTTACCACACACTAAGTAAAGTGTCAGGGTAGATGGAAGGCACCACTTTCCATGCTGCCTTGCCGCAGGACATCATTGTTCTTTTGGCACTCTTCCGTTCTGGTCCCATGGGAGACCGAGGTAAAACTGTGTCTTTTTGCTAGTTAGCAAAAAGACATGGTTTTACCTCGTTCTCCTACAGGACCAGAACAGAAGAAATACAAAGTTGTGCAGAAAGGCAGCACAGAAGAAGGAACCATACGACTTCACTGCTGCTTTACTTTGGCTTGCGGTAAGCCTGAGAAATGTGTATGCCACACAATGACAGAATGTGGTGGAATACACTAGCATATCTCCAGTGTTTTACTAAAACCCAAGTGCCAGTGATTTCTCTACATGGCATGGAGAAGGGGTACCATTTTGTTCTTTACATCAGGCAGAAAAATCTCTTGGGGAAGCACAGCTTCTATGGGTCAGCAGATCTTTTCCATATCCAGAAGGGTACAAATTAGGGCCCATCTACACAAGGGGAAAAAAATCCCAAATACCTCAAACTATTGGCATCTTGCAGCAGCAGCAACATATCCAAACTGGTTTTTTGGCCTCCGAAGCCCCCATAAGCCTCACATTCCTGATTGCAGCCGTGAGTGATTTACTCACGTTAGTTCTTCACTGCCACCAGTTTTTTTTAAGTTGTTCCAAGGTGCGCTGGTGCAATAGAGCAATTCTCCAAAGCAAAAGAGAAAACATCAATCCTTTTTATCACCTTAGCAAGCGATCGCTAAGGTGAAAATCCAACATGGCGGCAGCAGGCGCTTGTCATCCTAGGAAGTCCTGCCCCTGCCCAGCCAATCAGCTTTGTGCTTTCCTTCAAGTTTTTTATTTTTCCATACCTCCAAAAGAGCAAAAATGTGCACGCGCCTCGCAGTTCGTGAAAAAGTACAGGAAAATCTGCAAAGGCTTTTACCCCATTGTTTTTGCCATTTAGGGCACTCCTCTTTCTGAATAGTGTGGATTGGTGCTGGATCCTGTTTAGACTGGTAGAATTCCCAGTGAATTCCATGAGGGGTATTTTCACCATTTAGATGGGCCCTTAGTGTCCAGTGGCTTGGAAAGAAATAGAAATTGGTCCCCCAAGTGCAGTCATTGTTGCCATCCTGTTCTCTTGAGGATGGGACAGTTGGTGTCAAAACAACATGAATGTTGTGGTGGGAGCATGACAGGAGAAAGCCTCTCCTAGTGCCATGGTGGCAAGGCCCCTGCTCATCAGCGAGAGCTGCTCCTACTTTGGCATTGTTAATCCCATCTTTATCATGTTCCACAAGTTTTGTCTGCTGTCATTTTCTACTACAGAAAAAAAATTCTGCAAGAGAAAAGAACTTGATGAAGGCTGTGATAATAACAATTGCTGCTTGACATTTACTTTAGAGTATTTAAGTTATCTTCACATATGAATCTATCTGGGAGGTTAGCATCATGAGTGAAGTGAATGGCTGACTACATAGATAATGTCATCAGGAAAAGTTTTGTTTCTTTGGTCATGGTTTATCTTTTTTTGAAGAAGGGCCTCCGACTAGAGATGGGCTGTACCTCATGGTGCCTATATGTTTGCAAATTTGAATCCTGCTGACCTAATCAAAGGAGTTTTAATCTAAATATTGTGGGGGAGAGTGACAGGATGATACCAAGAACTGGGGACAGCAATGCAAGTGAAATTGTGAGGGCAGTGTGTGTTCCCATTGATATGCAAGGGAAAAAAGCAGAAAAGGAGTGTCTGTGGTATATATATTATACAAAATTATGTACAGCAATACTGTATATAAATGGCCTAAATCCTCTTTTAGTCCAGACCAGAATCCATTTGAGTCCCTTGAATCTATTGGATTTTTTCTGCCTGTTAGCTCACCAGCATTTGATTGAATGGGTCTCATCCATTAGGGACTGACCAACAGGATGCCAGCCTATACCTTTACCAACACACAGATTATTGGAAAAGAGACAAGACAAACTTGAAACTTTAATATAAAAAGCCAAACATGAGGTAGAAAATATTTTTGACAGTTGGGGAATGGTGAGACTCATGAATGGAATTTAGGCATTAAAGAGAAAGCATATTAGAAGGAATGGACTGAATGGGAAAGGAAGAGGGGAAAACATGAGTCAGAGCACAGGAGGTCATTTGAAAACATTTTGGCAGAAGCAGAATATGTATAAAAGAAACTGAATATGAAAACATTTGGGCAGAAGCAAAAGGGAAATAATAACTGGAATCCTGTTGGGCAATCCTACAGTTACATATTCCTAACTATGTAACTGTATTCATGATCCCTACACAGGGATGTATTCATGATCCCCACACAGCCCCTAGTTTAGGGATTGAGGTAGAAATTGGTTGGAATGGGAGAATTCATGATGCTTATGTGATCTGGAACTCTGCAATATTTGAGACCATGCATATGAGGGGCTTTGTTCCTGGCAACCCAATGATAATTGTTGGAGTGGGGTGGGGGAGGGAAGCAGGTTGGTCCACTATTACTCGCAGATCATGTGTATCCAATTATAAAATGTCTGATGAAGCCATATCTGGGTATGCTGACAGACAAACAGGCAAATTTCAATAAATGCTTGAATCTTGAAAGGAACATGGTGGAAAGGGTATTTGAAAGCCTGGTGGCAATGCTTGATTTCATCATTGAAAGTTGTGGAAGAGAATGTTCCCTCTGTAATTATTGTGTGTGTGATCTTGCACATCTGTGAGAATAAGGGGTCAGGTGATCGCAAGTACTCTAGGGCATGAGTGCGAGTATGCGCTGGACACTCTGGGAGCACCAAGGACAATGACGAGGAGTGAAAAAACTGGAAGAGGAGGTTGTGAGGGATGCACTGCCGAAATGTTTTTGGTTTGGGAGGATGTAGGCTTGGGATGTTTACTTTGGGGGGGAGGGTTATAGAGATGCTTCTCAACAGAATGTGTGGAAGTTGGGGTTGCCTTGTTGGTTTTCATGTGTATTAATAAAGATCTACCATTTTAGGACATTAAAAAAATTTAAAACATGTATTGTGTTGTGCCTTTGCTGCTGTTGGGTGGGGGTGCCATGCAATGTTTTCCTTATTTCTGTTGTTTGCTGACACAAGTGTACAATTAAAAATTCTAACCTGAAGTGTTTACTGCCTGTGATTACAAGTTGCTGCTTCACCTTAAGTGAGGATAGCAAACAAAATGCTCCATTTATTCAAATATCCCCATAAATGAACAGCTACTGTGAGAAACGTTTGCTGCCTTTGTTAGGTTAGACAATTGGCATGGTAGGAAGGCTAGTAGTAAGATCATTACAAGTTTTTGCCTTCCTTCTTGCCCACTTCATTGCCATGCAGGACCAGGACAGGAAGCAAGGTAATTTCCACCTTGCTTTGTAGCATGTCTAAAAGGGCGCATGAAATGCAGGGTGGTTATCCAAGTGCTGGTGCCAGACATCATGGCCTCAAATCACGTATCTTGTTTTTATGGCATGTGGTGGTGTGTCAACTTAATAGGTGGACTACATGAAAGCAAATCTAACTAGCCTTTGACACACACACCCTTTCCATCCTTGTTGCATTTTAGCACGGTGACTGGAGCAGAGGGTCCTTTCCCTGGAGGAGCGAATTGGCAGGATGGAATGGTCCATCAATATTAACAAGGCACTCCTCCAGGATTTAAAGCAGTTTACACCAATTAAAAAGACAGTGTTAAAAGTCCACAAAATACAAATGTTAAAACATGATTAAAGAATAGAAAAATCCTTTTGTTAATTAGCAAAATAAAAAGTTTGTTAAAAAAAACATTTAATCAACATCTGCTATTGGTGTCCTTCAATTGTAAGGCTGATCATTTGTCCACCAATTGCCCAGAATACACAACAAACTATGTGGGCAGGGCTGACTAATGGATTATGATGCACAGTAGGGCTCCCCCCACTATATTCTACCAATATGCAGTTACGCGCATATTCTGTCATTGCAAAAAGGAGTCTACTTACCAATGATATTCTATTACATAAAGATCCTCATATTCTGTCATTACAAAAAGGGCATCTGTGTAGCTTGCTTGATCCAGATGTTCCTTCCAATGTACTCCCAGCATCAGATGTTGGATACTCCCCATGACTTGCTCCACATTCTGGAGAAGAGATCCCTGATGGAAGGTTACAGAATGGAGATCAGTTTCGTCCAGAGGAAGGTGAGGAAGATTCCCCCATCACATAATGCTGTATCAGGGTACGGTCCCATAGCACTCCTGGAGATGAAAGTGGCATCGAGGTCCTGGGAGTCAGATAGCTCAGCATCACCTGTAGATTAAAAATGCACAAAGTAAGCACCCACCCAACAGCCACGCTGAGCCCTGATGGAAAAATGTTTTCAATTACATGGAGAGGAAGAGGCTCCCCCATTCATTACAGCCCTGAACACCCTCTCGTCCACAGTATCTAGGGTGTTAGATAAAAGCTCCTTGGATCCCTCTGCCAGCGGGGTGTTTGTGCATGCATAAACTTGTTGCATGTTGGAAGCATGCCACATGAGAACTGGACCATGGTTGTGCTGCAGAATACACTTTTTGATCCTAATAAAAGGGCATGACGACTGTGCCATTGCCATGCCAAAAATTGTGGTCACACACTGCCCTGTAGTGTTGTCAGAGAGCTTTGCTTTTCCTTCTGTATTCTTCTGTAGTCCTCTCATAGCCTTTTCCCTGCATCTCACAAGCAATATTTTCAAATAGATTTTCCTTGGGTTTTTTCCAGGCTGCAAGGCCGTGTTCTGAAATAGCTTCTTTCTAACGTTCAGAGAAGATGCCAGCCAAAGATGCAGGCAAAATGTTAGAAAGAAACTATTCCAGAACATGGCCTCATAGCCTGGAAAAACCCCCAAGGAAAATCTATGGATACCGGCTATGAAAGCCTTCGACTTCAAAATATTTTCAAAGCTATCAATGTTTCTGTGGGCTTTCTTCAGTTGTTCCTGGACCCACCCCAAATGTTGATCAGGTCACTAGTTTTCTCCCTGTTCCACAAGACACTTCTCCCTTTTTTCTTTGTCTCAAAAGGCTCTACCATACTATAAAGCAAAGTTGCACAGCAAGTTTAAATGCTGGTTTGTGAAGGTTCACTTTGCTTGGTATGCAAATATCCGCATACAAACAACCTTGTTTTTTTTTTAAAAAAATGGCAACACCATGCTTGCTGAATGTGGAAGCAAATCTTCTGTGGTGGGAGTGATCAGGTGACCACCTGGCCTAGGTAACCCCTCCAACTACCCCCCCATTCCATCCTGATCCCTATTTGGAGCGCGGGGCATACATTTTAAAAAAAAGGTTTTTTCCAAGAAAATGTGGAGTAAAAAGAGGATTTTTTTTTTTTTAAAAAAAACTGCATTAAAGCCCCCAGGTGTTCAAAATAATTGCTTTAACTTTGAAACTGGGAGAACATTGTGTGTTCAAACATGCCGGGGATGAAAGTAAAGTCAAATTATTTTGCACATGTGGATTCAGCCCTAGTTCCATATGCATTAACCAAGGTTCTAAGAGGTGTTAAAGGTAATCATAGTGCTTGTATGCCTGTGCTACAAAGCAGCTTCATTCACTTGAACATGTGAACAATCCTGATATCCCTTTGAAACTTTGTCCCAATATGAGCTGGAGAAACTAAACTTCCAAATCAATAGTTACAAACATTGGTGCTCTGAACTTTTTAAGTAGTAGAATAGCCATGGGATATAAGTGAACCACAGAAAGGATAGGGATTTGGTGCTCCACAGCAAAACTCTAACGGAAGTTAGTAGCAAAGATCCACATGGGATAAAATGAGCAGACAGAGGGCTAAGACAACCTGTTTCTGCATTTTCAGTCTGTAAGAAGTAAAAGAGTCAGAGGATAAGATTACAGAGGTACGGAGGAAGATTATATTTGAAGCATTTTATCAATGACAGGTCTTGCTATAAATCAGCAGATGAATTCTACTAAGGCAACTTAACACATAGATTTAGAATCTTGCGACTGACTAGAAATTGCAGAAAATCAGAGGAAAATTGAAGAGAAGTAGAGGCATAATATGTAGCCAGCAGGAGGCAATAATTCCATCCTTGACAGTGCACAAGTACTTTGCTTCCTATCTCTGGTGTGACATTAACCCCAAATGTTCTACTGCTTCATACTGCTATGTGAGCATTAAGAAGCCGATACTCAAATGGGGCTGATGGGTATTTAGGATACAATTCTAAGGTTCAGAAATTGGGTCCTAGTGTACTCATTTCTGTTGTTTGCTGACATAGAGTCAGCTCCCCTTCCCTGCTAGATGCCCTTCCTGTGGCACAATCCCCCTATTTCAGGGGGCAGTTGTGAAGTCATGGTAAGCTTCTGCTTGTGAAGAGGAAATACCCACATAATCAGCTTCATCCAGGTAATCTCATTGTTCAAAGATCAGTCCCTGCACACTTCTGGGGTACTGTCAAGACAAGGTTGTAGCTTAAACTATAAGGCTACAGAAGAAATGTTAGTTGGAGCTTCATATCTAAACCACCTGCACCTGGTGGCACTGTGATTAAATGCTGGTACTGGAGATACAACGTTGTGAGATTGATCCTACAGGGCTCCAGGTTGACTCAGCCTTCCATCCTTCTGTAGGTTGGTATAATGAGTACCACTCTCTGACATCAGGATGCAGGCCCGAAGCACATGAACAAGGCCCCCTGCATGCGACCAGCCTTGGTCTAATGCTGCAGGCTTCCTGGCTATGGAAGAGCGAAGCAGAGAGCAACTGCAGTGATGGACTGGTGTGCTAGAATGGGCTCCGGCAGTCACACAAGACCGGATTCTTTCTTTGCCATCTGGAACTGATTTTACTGGGTATTATTTTAAAATGCTGTAATGGGCCCTATGCTGTCTTAGCCCCTTCTTTGCCCCGGAGGTCATGAGGACTGCCCAGGGGCAGTATGGGGCAAAGCCCCTGCCTTTACAGTTCTGCAGGGCTCCAAGATAGGGGCAAGACAGGGTAAATTGCCTGTGTAGGGAAGCCCATGAGGACCTTAAGAGGAACCTATCATGGGGTTTTCTTAGCAAAATCTGTTCAGTTTGGGGGTGCTATTGCTTTTTCTGGGGCTGAAAGAGTGTGACTTGACCAAGTAGGCTTCCCTGGCTGAGCGGGCATCATTTAAATGAAAGGATGAACTCTTAAATCAAATAAAATGTTGCAGTACCATGTTGATATACTTTGTTGGAATGATGCAAGCGGAACACACATACGTCTGGTCTGCACAATTTCCCCTGAAAAGTAAATTGCACAAAATCAGATGCATGTATAGATCTTCTCACAATTAGCCATTCCTGTCACTTAGCATGCTGTTCCTATGTCTCTGGGCAGCTTCACTAACACTCGCAAGCACACCATAAGGGATAAGCTATCTGCATAAACTATGCTTAGGTGTGGTTGGGAGGCAGGAAGTTCAGAGTGAGACCCAGATTTTTCAGTTGTCTCTCTGTCCTTCAGTGGCTTCCTCATAGGGCGCTTGGTGTTACAGGGGCCCACTAACAGGGTGAGGGACACATTAGCAGCACCCTTTCACTGTTACTGAACTGAGGCAACTCTAGCAAAACACTAAGGGCCTTACCACACTTCGAAGAAAAGCAGCAAGGGAGTAGGAACGTTTCATCCTCTGCGCTACCTTACTGCATACCGTCATCATTTTTTTGTTCTGGTCCCATGTGGTACTGAGGTGAAACCATGTCTTTTTGCTAACCAGAAAACCCGTTAGCAAAAGATGTGGTTTTACCTCAGTCCCCCAGAGGACCGCAGTAAAGTCTTTTGGTTCTTGCCAGGAAACACAAACTTGAACAACAGGTCACATGACTAATCAAGTGTGACAACTGGAAATGGACATTGCAATATGCCATGTGAACTATCACCCTTTCCCTTGCACTCAATATGATGGATGTGACACAATAGTAAAATGTAGTTATGAACACTGATAATTGTAGGACTTGTCTAAATAGGCAATATCCCTGTCCTGTCACTATCTCAAAGCCCTATGGTCCATACAATGCAGGGCATTTGTCCTGTTCTGCCCCCAAGGAAGTCCTTACCACCCTTGGGGCAGATATGGGGCTGAGATGGGGGGGGAAGGTGGAGTAGGGTCCGCTACAACATTTTAAGAATAATACCTGTTTAAATCTATTCCCATTGGGAGGACATAGATTGGGCCCTGCAAGACCACAAGAGCCCGTCCCGGCAGTCTGGCCCTTGCTGAAACTGCTGGTCTGCCTCCTCACTCTCCCAGAAGGCAGGAAGGAGTCCCGCAGCATGTGACCAAGCCTGGAGACATGCAGGGGTGCTTGGTCACATGTTGCAGGCCCCCTTCCTACTTTCCAACACAGCAAGGGAAATAGCAGTGGTGGTGGCAGCAGTAATGGGCTGCTATGCCTGTCAAGACTTCCTCCTGTTCCATGGAGAGAATGGAGGAACAATGGGCCTGGCCTGCAGCCACCATACTCTGGTGGGGAGACTGTATATCCTGGTTTGTGGACATTGAATATATTTTCTGAAGTTTATACAGGGAGTGCAAGTGGTTAAAGGGTGATGATCACCTAACACTCTGGTTCCAAAGTTCAGAGATAAAACTAGATTTTAATTTTTTTTTCTCCGTATCAAGAGTTCTCTTCCAGCTTTCTCTTTCTATATAACAAGAAGATGTTTTCTGCTGCTCCAGAGACTGGAACACGGAGCAATGGGTGCAAGCTCCAGGAACAGAGATTCCACCTCAACATTAGGAGGAACTTTTTGACAGAAAGAGCTGTTCAGCAGTGGAATACAGTGCCCGGGAGTGTGGTGGAGTCTCCTTCTTTGGAGGTTTTGAAACAGGCTGGATGGGCATCTGTCAGGGATGCTTTGATTGTGTATTTCTGTATGGCAGGGGGCTGGACTGGATGGCCCTTGTGGTCTCTTCCAACTCTACAATTCTATGATTCTATAGCAAAATAAGATTTGTAACGCATACATGAGAATGTAATAAAGTTTTGAGCTGAGGAGTGGGCAAGTGGCTAAAGTAATGGTTTGTAACTACTGGGCTTGGGTTTAGGAAAATTGCTAGTGCATTGACACAGACAGGTAACATGAGGAGAGGGCAATCACGCTTGTCTTTGGAAATGCACATGGTCCTTTCCTCAAGCGGAATGGAAAACTAAAGTGTCATTATTCACAATCTGCTTCAAATGTACAATTTGCCTAAAGTACCTAGGGACTATCTAGATTAAAAATAACACTAAGGGAAAAGCTTCATGAATGTCAGTCTGAAGAAGATGTGAGACTGTTAAAACAATCTAAATTTTCTTGATGGCATTACCTTCTTAATAGGGAAGCACTCATATGGCAGATACATGCATCCTTTTATGATCAGCAACTTACTCCACCTTCAAGATTCCTGAGCTCTAAACTGGAGTTTCAGAGTTCTACAAGTTCTTGTGAGCTGGACAGAAATGCTTCTCCAGGCCACCAATCTCCACCAGCCAGCCTCAATCCAGTCATGACAGTTCATCTTGTTTTAACTTGGGGCATGGGGGAATGGCTAGGCAAAAGTGGGTAAGACCAGATCCTGTAGTCAGACAACGGGCTTTATCAGACAAGCCCCTGTAAACGTTCTTTTGCTGAAATAAAAAAAATCCATTTTTATGCCGCAAAAGAACGCCCCTCCACCACACTTACCTTCTCTCCTGGCAGAAGGCTTTCCCAGCAATGAAGTGGAAGTGAATGAAGCTCTGTTCACGTCCTCTGTTGAAATCCCAGGAGAAATTTAAAAATGAAACAAAAAATAAAACATAAAAAGTTACATCAAGCACATGTAGTTGTCCCTCCACATTCGCGGGGGTTAGGGCTGCAAGATCCCCGCAAATGTGAAAAAACTGCGAATAAAAAATAGGTCACGCCACGCCCTCCCGGAACCCTCCCTCCCAGAAGCAGCGACGGGAGCTTCTGAAGCCCCCGTCACTGCTCCTCTCCACCCCCCCATCCTCCCAGAAGCAGTGATGGGGGCTTCTGAAGCTCCCGTTGCTGCTCCTCTCCACCCCCCTGCCCTCCCAGAAACAGTGATGGGGGCTTCTGAAGCCCCCGTCACTGCTCCTCTCCACCCTTCCACCCTCCCAGAAGCAGCGATGGGAACTTCTGAAGCCCCCGTCGCTGCTCATCTCCACCCCTCCGCCCTCCCAGAAGCAGCGATGGGGGCTTTTGAGGCCCCTGTCGCTGGTCCTCTCCACCCCCCATCCATCCTCCCCAAAACCGCAAATAATCAAAACCGTGAATGTTAAAGCTGCGAATGTGGAGGGGCAACTGTACACACTTAAGAACTTCCAAGTAAACTGGGAGGGTAATAAAAAGTGTGTCATCTACCTGGATGTTACGATCTCACCCGGAAGTGTTCAGGCCAGTCCGGCCATTCACGAGGTAAGTATGTGGGGAAAAAAAAGACGCAAACAGCATAGCCAATCTATCAACTGCTTGGGCTGTCAATAAAATAGACCAGTTTAAGGACAAGACATAAATGTAAAAGGGCGACGTCATCTGGTATATGCACCTTTTCACTTTTATGTGGCATCGTTATGATGCCGTATTTAGTTAATCTGATGAAGTCCACAGAAATTTAATCAGCCCCACAGGTCCAATTATAGTAATAGATTTATTTAAATCAGTAAAAGAGACATAGGACTTTATCAAGCATGGCAAAAGCTTCATCAGAAGGATGAGATGATAATAGAAATGGGCAACATTATCAGACAACGACATTGTTCCACCATTCCAGGAGTATAGCGTGGGCATGTATAAAGCATCACTTGTTATTGACAGCTTAGCCTGTCAATAAAAA